>OX387958.1:10509684-20509684 GCA_947578425.1 Eugnorisma glareosa
GGATGTACTTATCAATCGTACTATCTTCTTTGCGTTACCGCCGTTACCGGCTTATAGCTGTAAGTATTGCAAATAAAATATTATCGATATTTATGAGATTATCATTGCAATCTTTTGGTATTTTAAAAATATAGCATACCAGTGGCAATAATAATTTATTATTGATTAATATGTGATATACTTTATATTTTCAATAATAAATTTATTAAATATGGATAAATTAAAGCTGATTTACACGTTAACCGAATATTGAATTGTCGAATCATTTAAGTCTTCAGTTCTCATTCTACTATTCCAGCGAAACTTTTTTTGCCTCCCCAAAACCTACACATCATTCCACTTTCGAAACGTACGGAACAGCTGATTTTCATAATTTAACTGATAAACTTTTCATATCTGGTGGCTCTAGTATCGTGTACAGAGCACCGCCAGCACACTCTGACTACTATTCTGAACTTTTTTTTTTTGGAGATGGCATACGCAGTGGATGTAGTTCTGCCTAAATATACCAACCCACAACTGAATACCTCCCATTTTCCGAAGTAATAATGATTTTGTATGTTAACGCTCCGTTTTATGCTTACCTACATTTTAAATGTATATGGAACTTATTTTACTGGATAGTCAAACACCATTTGTTAAGAATGTTAGATTAGTTTGAGGTATTTAACTGAATTAATAAGGGATTGTGGGTTCAATGCTTGTGGCTAAGTAATAACAGCGGCACGGGTTGGACTTCAAGGTTAACAGTGTTTGCTAGGGGTTGGTCCGTGGATGGGTAACCATCATTACATACCACGTTTCCTCCGCGCCTCGGAAAGCACGTTAAGCCGTTGGTCCCAGCTGTCATTTGTAGATCTTTGACAGTCGCACAGTGTGATAAGATCCCGGTTTTTGTGTCATCGTGTTTTTATTGAGTTAATCGATAGAGTCTACAATTCAGACGATTAGAGTAAAACTCCGAGTTCGCTAAGACAAGAGCTTTTTTTTAAAAAAGATGTCAATGTTTCGCAATATCCGACACTTGAAAAATGAAAAAGAAAACATTATGATTTAAAGGAAGTACTTATTACAGAATTTATTTATTCTAGTGAATACTGGTATAATAGCCGACCGTTCTACCAATTTCTGTTGCATTAGTATGAATAGGTCGAGAGATATGATTTTTTTCTCATTTTTCGTTTTCAGTTTTTTATTCATCTAAACCGCCGTAGTAGGTGGTCATTCCTACATCAAAAAATTGCTGATACTTTCTTTTATGTGTAGTATTAATCCCAAAACCTAACTCATTGGTTTCCAGGAGTCATTGGATATTCAAAATTTTCGTTAGGGGTGTCACTTTCATGTATCCGAAAAAAAACCAATAAGAATATATTTTATCTGAAAAAAAAGAAGGTGGTTTAAATACTTTTTAATAATTAATATGGAGTTGGCTATACGAAAGGAAAATGTATATGAATTTGTAAAATATTATGTAGGCTAACCGAACTAAAATTCATCTTCATTGTTAGTTACAATTAATTCAACATGAGAATAATCATCGATGGCTAGATTTTGTTCATTAACAGGTCTCAATAAGTTGTAAAATCAAAAAGTAAAACAGTATTGATTTAAAAGAATTGTAAAATTAATAATAAAAAGAACTAAATTGACTAAAAATATTTAATACATTGTCTAAAATGTTTATTACTCAAGTTTAATGTTGATTGACATAATAAGTATGTCAATCAGAGACATCGGAAAGGATTTTCTTTTATTTACTATTTTCGGTTAGAATTTATAGACGGTTTCCAAAAAAGGTGTATCAGTCAACATGATACCAATTTCTCCATTTGTTTTTTAATTTCCTTTATAAAATTACTCAATCTTTGCCATCTAAGCCACAAAATAATGATATCTTGTTATGGTCGTGATAAGGAAGCTAAAACTTAATAAAAATAAACAAATTATGTTTTGGTTGAAGTGGCAGCCCTAAGTGCGGATATTTCGGATATTACTAAAATTACCAATAACTCCTGGAAACCAATGAGTTAGGTTTTGGGATTAATACTACACATAATAGAAAGTATCAGCAATTTTTTGATGTAGGAATGACCACCTACTACGGCGGTTTAGATAAATAAAAAAATGAAAACGAAAAATGAGAAAAAAAATCATATCTCTCGACCCATTCATATTAATGCAACAGGAATTGGTAGAACGGTCGGCTATTATACCATTATTCGTTAGAATAAATAAATTCGGTAATAAGTACTTCCATTAAATTATAATGATTTTTTTTTTCATTTTTCAAGAGTCGGATATATCGAAACTTTGACATTTTTTTTAAAAAAAAGCTCAAGTCTTAGCGAACCCGGAGATTTTCTCTAATCGTTGGAATTCTAGACTCTATCGATTAACTTAACAAAAACACGATGACACAAAAACCGGGATTTTATCACACTGTGAGTCGTTACCAGTGGTCAGAAGCCTGAAAGTCTGACAACCACTTCCCAAGCAGTATCGTATTACCCAGTTACTGGGCTGTGGAGGTCAGATAGGCAGTCGCTCCATGTAAAATACTGGTATTCAGCCCATCCGGATAGACTGGACGCACACCCCAACATAGTTTGGAAATAAGCTAGGCAGATTGATTGTGGGTTCAATGGGTCATTATAGCAGAACTTATACCTCCAAGTTTACTTAATAAAACTCCATTCAAAAGAAAGAACTAACAGAATGTTTTATGATAAAGGTATCATCGTGGAAACAACTGCGAGGCGGCGTCCATTTTGTCGAGGAAATCCCGAAGACTCCCAGCGGAAAAATATTAAGAAGAATATTACGTGATTACCTTAAGAAACCTGTTAGCAAACTGTAGAGTTTTAGCTTTAATGAACATTATAGTAGAATTTAACAACAGTATGGACACACAGCAACACATCAAGCTATGCCTTTCAGTATAACATAGCCTCGTTTTGTACAGATTTCCCGTACTGTATGTATTGGTTTTATATAGCTTGATTGGTAGTCGTGCGCACTATCACAGGTTTTTTACCTCTAACTTTGCATCACTGTCAAAATGACAATGATATTAATGTTCGTTACATTAAGGTTGTTCTTGGCTTACGCAGTTACACCACTGACAAGACAAGACTGCCCAAATACGATCTGTATTCTGTTGCAATAAGGTGCTGTTGATTTGTTGCTGCTATCTGAGGTTAAATAACTGTGACTGTAGTAAAGCTCTGTTTTCATTTAGAACAAAGTTGCGCAACATTGTTTTGTAACAACATGCTGCTAGCAAGGTGGCATTGTTTTGTATTTTTGTATTCATGCGTAAATAATTTAAAAGTGTTTTTTCCAATAAATACTCGACTTACAAGTTGCTGAAAGTTCTGGAAGATGGTCTAGTTAATAAAGTTAAATGTATTACAATCCCATAATTATGACTTTCTTTATTTTCGGCCGTATATGTATAGTAAATGTCGCATATTAAGTACATGACATACTGTATTATAATAAAATTTATAACGCAATTATTTTCGTTGCATAAATATCGTTCGTATTTTCTTGCAGTATATTAGATATCATAGTACATATATAATGGTCATGTATGGTCTATTTAATAAAATTAAATGTATTACAATCCCATAATTATGACTTTCTTTATCTTCGGCCTTATTTGTATAGTAAATGTCGCATATTAAGTACCTACATGATATATTGTATTATTATAACATTTATAACGCAAGTTTATTATTGTCGTTACATCAATATCGTTCGTATTGTCTTGCAGGATATTAGATATCATAATACATATATTATCAAACTTCTGGTAGTGTTATTTACTATACATTTTTAATCGAGTTACAGCCCACTCCATTATGGAATCAATAAGGAAATAAATTATTTCGCAAATAGGCTACCAACTCAATTTATCCGTAGATTCAAATCACATCTGCTAAGCAATACGATATTACCCTGATTACACAGATGAAGCATAGAAATGTATAAAATCAATGTCTCCAAGCATTTTCTCCGTTTATATGCGGGGATCACATTCATAAATTATTATATCGTTTTAAAAGTAATTTAATTAAGAGACTCCCTTTAAGAAAAGTCATCGTCTTTATGCCCTCATCCCATGTTATTTGTGGTCAATCGCCACGCTATCATTTACTTCTTTTTCCTTCATAATTATCATGTCTCACACAATCTATCCATCTTTTCTTTGCTATTCCGCTCCTTCTCCATCTTTCTTTTTCCCACCACCTTATAAGATTTTTTTTTTGAGAAATTCGTTTCAATTATTTACATAAACAAACAAACAAATACCTACATTTATGTAGCATTTCTAAAAAATTCGGTATATAAGTACGTTTACCGCGCCCTTTTAAGTACCGTTCGCGTTCAGACGTAGGTAGACATGAAATAGTACCTAATAGTCCATAAGACATTATAGCTTCGTCCTCGAATGAGTAAATTGCATGGTGTAGTGCGTTCCGACCCCCGCCCACGGCCTCGCATGAGACCCTAATGACACTGTAAATGTGCCATTAAATATTTTTACTTTTGTCCAACTGCGCCTCAAATGGACCGCGTGATTTCATTTTTAACGTCGTTAAAGTTAATTTTAAATTGAACACCATTCGATTTCTATAAATTATTTCTAATCTTGTGTCTCATTGCTTAGTTGAAATGTCTTTGAAACTTCTTAAGAGAAAGCTAAAACTAAAATATTGATGTATATTTTGACAGGTCCACTTTGTGTGTGTTTGTTTCCAAATTTTTAAAGCATTTCAGGCCTGATTTCAATACTCGAATACCTACAAATGCATGTCATTTCAACACGTTTGTGACTTTGATGAATAAGTTTGACTAATGACAAAGATTGAGGCAATAGGCATCCCACAGTAATTCTACGTCAAATCCGATATAATAAGTAAAACAAAGTAGGCGTATAATGCCACTGACATTCAACCTTGCACAGATCCTGACTCAGACGTAGAGGTGGAACTGTGCCACAAATTACCATATCCAGTAGAATACACTTGTATACACCATGACGTAATAAACTAAAGCGCAGATAGTTATTTTGAATTTGTTGCAAGGAAAGTAAAAAAAAAACGAAATTCGACGTTTAGACTGACGTGTAATCCGGGAGAAAAGAGGTTTTTATGCGCGCTCACGTCAACCAACAACCGTGTGATATGCGCCCAATTGTTGAAGTCCGATAAAAACTGCGCTGTCAAACATTTTCAAAAGTATCTGTCGGCCTTTTGTTTCCTCCATTCGTTAAATACACATTTTTATTTTCGCTATCTACCGTCAGCGTTAATCATGAGCGAGACAGTTGCCACGATGTTATGCATAAATGTAAAAGCTTTTACCAGCTTTTCATAAAAATAACTTTCGGCTACTCGTTTCATTTTCACCAGAATAAAACTTCGGATACATTTTTAATGGGCCATCAAATATTCTCAGAACTGGCTTGACGTTAAAACTAACACAAAAGTCCCATAGATATTAAACCACAGGGAAGTAGTATAAAGTGTAAGTGTACGCAGGGGAACAATAAAAGCACGTAAGTTTATAAGTTGTGTGCATACGTAGTGGTCACAAGCGCCGACACCTTAGAACACAGTAAACATTTACCTTTCAACGCGGCATTCACTCTATCCAAATCATAAAGTGACAGTGGAAGAGGCTCGTTCAACAGCCGCAGCCGAGGCTTGTTCCCGTTGCTCAAGTCTTCGAAAAATCCGTCACTCAAAAATATTCCCGACGAATGTCTATACAGTTTATAAGCACACTTGTTCGTCCGAAGCCAGTCGACAAACACTATCGCTCCATTCAGAGTGCGCTCGTCTCCTGAAACCACGTGACTCTTCAAATCGTCGATGTTCCCTTTGATGACCAGCCGGATGTACAGTTTGTAAAACATAAATACTTTTGCGGTGGGCTTGGTGCCGCGCTTTATCTTCCTCACGCTCAGGACTCTGGCGGTGAAAATGTATTTAGATTCAGACACGGCTGACGACAGAATCTCGTAGTCATTAGTTATCGTCTCGTTTAAAACACATTTGGAGCCGTTTATGTCTTTCTTGCGGTAAACCGTATCCCGTTTCCTCACTTCACCCCTTATACGGAAATGAGCGTGAATTATCGTGAAGCAGTAAAGCAATAACACTAAAACCGTTAGCTTCATTTTGATTGTTATTTCGTTGTTCAGTTCGATGTCATATGTATATCGGAGCCATTTCAGCGGCTTAAACGTTAAAACTTTAGATTTGATCGTAAACTTAAGAGACACAAAGTTGCGCAAGCTCGTAGTGGCGCCACCGAGACGCGTGCGCTAGCGCAGCCTCGCGCGCGGACTGGGAGACCTCGCAATTCGATACAACCTTCGACAACGTAAACAAACATAGACTAACGTTACGTTAAACTATGATTCGACTCGGTAGGTAATTAGTATAGGCCGTGCTAATTGGCATCATAGTTTAAAATGGAAAGTAGAAGTGGAGGTCTAATTCCTGTAGTAGAGCCATGTTAGCAAAAAGCTTTCCCTTTAGGTAGTGGTAGCCAGTAGTTGAGCAATTTGACACCAAAAGAATTTGAATACCCATTTGAAAGTGTGCGTCAGCGATATGGGAGCTTGTGGTTCCAGATAACAGATAGGATAGAGCAATACGTGGCACGAGTTAACAGTTATTGCCGAATGCGCCGCAGCGCGCCTGCCGGCGCCGCCGGCGGTCTGCCCGCCTGCGCCCCTGAATATTCATGTACAAATTCGGGGGTGAACTAGCAGAGAAACTTTCCCTGTGTTTCATACTGCATACTAAAAATTTGAACAACAAATGTGCTCGAATATATTATAATTGCGGCGAAACAATATTTTTATACGTTATAAAAAATTAGGTATCTGTTTAATTTTCTAAATATTTTTTTTAACATAATAAGGTACTGCTGAAAAGTGTCTTGTACAGTGTACAAGTACATTGTACATTGCCCTCTAATGAATTTCATTAGTTGGATATGTATAAAATGCGCCACATTTACGTTAACGACGCCACGTTAAGTAACTGTTACAAAAATAGTACATAAATATTTAAGTCAAGGCATGCAGAATTTTATATCATTATGGCAGGGAGCGAATCTATGTAGTGGAACTGTAAACGAGATTTAAAAAATGTTGTTAGTCGTCGTCGCACGTACATAGATGATTGCAAGCGCTTACACGAGGAATTTGGAAAGTGGTACGAGCGTGGGCGGGCGAGTCGGCCCGCTCGCTTTCTTGACGAATCTTCAACGTCGCACTTTATATTTTGTAACATTTTTCACAGACTAGTCTGTTTACCTGTTTGCTTTATAGCTACACAAAAACATTTAAGTAGATAACTTGTTCACAAATCACGTCATCATCTCTTTCTGATGATTGAAAATTACCATTCTTGTCAAACATACTTGTGTTGTAAGTGGGCGCAGGAACACAAATCTTGGGAAGTTTAGTCAGTCGCACTTTATTTCGTTCAACACAATTGACGGTGCGTAAGATCTGTCTTTTAATAGAGCATTAAGTAGCCGTGTCTATAACTATATGATAATTGAATATTCCCAACAGATTACAAGCATAAGATATTTTAATTTTATAGTCATTACAGGCGCGCAGTATGCAATCAGATGTTCGCTTCGTGTGTGGTACATAGCTATCGTGACGAATACTCAGTCATTACTTTCTCTACAGTCTATAACGCCTCCTGCGATGATAGTTTTAGATATGAAACTGCCCGGTAAAGCATCGACGTATCGATGCGATGGCATTCTTTAACACATTGCATCAGTGATCATAATGTAAAATATCTTTGAAAAATCTCTATTGTCGAAGGTTCAGTTGGACTCACGCGAGCTTCTTTAGCATGCGAGCCCTTAAATGCCTAATGAAGGAGATTAAATCATGTCCGTCTGTGGGTCTCTTAGTTTATCAGTAAGGATTCCCACGGATCGTGCGGCCTCTGGTGTGATACGGATCGTTCGGTCGCAGTCGCAGTCGCTAACTAAGCCGAGGCTGAAGTGATACATAGCAACAAAGAGTCACGTGTCAGCGGCTCCACGATGAAGTGTCAGATAGGGCGTGCGATTCACATCCCCGCGAGAGCGCGGCTGTGCGGGCGAGAGGCGGCGCGGGCACGATGGCGGACAAAACCCCGCGATACTCATCTCATCGCCGGATTATGCGAGGCTTAAATTGGATCTTCTTGGAATTTTTAGGTTAAAATGGCTTTCGCAATAAAATTTATTGCAGAGTATTTGACTCGGAATAAAGTCTATTCGTGACCCACAGCGAATTCAATTAAAGAGCATCTCAGCGTAATATTATTTACATTCTTTCTTACTGGGCAACCCGCTTTTATAAAAGGTATAAAAGATATTGGAGTAATAAATAGAAGAGGAATTTGTAGCATTTCATCAACGTTGAGTAATATTGTAGATTTGCAAATCTGTTTTAAAATGTTAAGAACAGATTCTAAGAAAATCTGCATAGGTACCTATTTGTTTAAGGTGGTATTACACTGTTATCAAACCGATGTTATTTTACAATTACCGTTGGCATTTGGAGTGTTTGCTTAGTTAATTAGAATACGTTTGCGTTAACAATAATCTGGTGCGGTATACATTGATTGATCGTCTATGTTTATGCTCAGTCCGGGCGGCCGGTGGCGGGCGGCGGCGGCCGGCGCGCGGCTTCCAAGCAAACGTTCCGATCGCATTCACTCCATTACGTTAACGAACAGTTGTCAAGATGTCGATCAAAATCGACTTTTAATACGTTCCCGAGGTTATGTACGCTATGGATGCAACTCCCACACGTTATTGTAAGCTGTGTGAAGTTAAACCGATTGCTTTGCATTACTTGCTTGGATTTGTTTTACTTATGTTGCATATACAGTATAGATGTGAATTTTATTTAGATTGAGTGATAGAATATTTGGTTCTTATGTAAAATATATGCTTAAGTTACTGAATGGTGTATATGAAATTGAAATTGTTTATTGAAATAATTGAATTACAAAAATATTTACAATATGTGTTTATGTTGTGTAAGTTCATAATATCATCGCCACAGATGACATTGATCAACAATCTTACCTTTAACAGCAGCATTGACTCTGTCCAAATGGTAAAGGGTTAACGGCACGGGGTCGGTCAGGATCCGAAGTCTCGGAGTGGGTCCTCTGCCCTTGTCTGCGTACGCGCCGTCGCTGAGGAAGATCGCGGAGAGTCGCGGCCGCGGTGCAGGCGCACACGACTCCCGCGCTCGTGGACGCTCTACCATCAACGTCGAACCACTTAAATTCTCCTGCGATCCTTCCAACTTCACGAACGTCCTCAATTCACTCATGTCCCCCTTCAACAATCTCCTCAAATACACTGTGTACAAATTGGACTTTTTCCTCGAAGATTCGTCCTCCGATCGAAACTTCTTCACATTCAGAACTTTGCCAGTAAAAATATACTTCGATTTCCCTATCGCTTCCATCAAGGACCACTCATCATTGATAATCGTCTCATTGAAGTCACAGGGCGGCAGAACGGCGCGGTGCCGCCGGTGCGACGAGTATCTTTTCCTTACTTTGCCGCGGATCCTGATCTCGCCACCGACGACGATCGCCATCGCGATAACATAAACAATAACCATCGAGGGCTTCATGGCGCACAATCGTTGGTTAGCACTCCTGAATGCAGTCGCAACAAATGTATCTGTCACATTATGTACGTTATTTATGTCCACAGAAGCGAATAAAGTGGCGGCGACAACTTATTAAAGAGTCGAGGCGTTGACATCTCACTAACAGAAAGTCATCAAATGGAATATTTAAAACCTTGATAGGATCAGTTTTTTATGCGAGTAATAAAAGTCATATATTCGAAACATGACCATAATGAGTATGGCGGGTGTTTCTCACGGTCTTTCGATCGGGTTGTTGGTAAACAAACAAGAGAGTAGAAGCGATCGGTACGTGCGACAAACGCGTGCGCACGCGCTGCTGGCCGGCGCTGACTGAAGCCTGTCGCACGCAGCCTCCCGCTATGGAATAAGGGAAGCCTCTGTACTCACTTACTGCGATCGTAAATACTTAATTGGCTCTTAGTTGAGCCATCGATTTATTACAATCACTTGAGTGGGCATTTAAAAAGTGCCCTTAACTTTCCATAGAGGTTATACAAAAATACACGCTGTTGTGAGTATGTCTTCTTATGAAGGCTACCAGGCTTAAACATGTTAGTGTCTATGTCGAGTCTTAAAACTAAAATAACAACACCTACTTATATCGAACATTCAAAATCTGAGCCATATACCCAGAACAATCTCCGCAAATCAAAGCGAACGATCGCAGCAGCATTTTCAACGTGCCAAATGACTAGTATGCTCTTGAAGGCAGTCGAAGGCAAATAAATCCGCCTGGAGTGAGCTAGATAGTGTTGTGCATAACTCGTCGGTCGCCGGAGTCCGGAGTCCGTGGTACGCAAGCGTGGTTGTGAAAGCCTGCGATCGCGATGCGTGTGCGCGTGGGCGGACGGGATGTGGCGCCGCGAACCGCTCGCCTGAGAATGGTGCAAGATATAGGCGATGATGATGGCATTGTCGCCGTTTGGTTATGGAAATAAAATGCATAAGTATTAAGTAAGATTTATAAAAATTGGTGTTTAAAAAATTTGTAAATTTTGGGAGATCACTTGAAAAGTTTTTAGGTAGGTAAAAAGCGTATATCTTAATACTATGTAAGAGCAAAATACAACTAAAAGAGCTCTTATTGTATGATGGTTTGTAACACAGAATATCGAACAATTATCAAATTGTTAAATTCCCCACGACGTGTTTCGTATACCGAAACATCTTTCGCTAAAATTTCATAGTTACAGTTCATAACGTGTACCACATCTGTAGCCGATGCTAACAAATCTTTGAGGTGTAATTGCAGTATACCTACGTTGGTACAGAAACAGCAAAACGGGAATGTTATCTGCGCCGCAACAAACTACAACACTAATGGTGAAACGCTGTACCCCAGTAAGACCTGATAATTTATGTAAATATTTTATACGTATAATTTTTATAACTATGTTATAATCTTTATTGCCGTCTATCTCGCTAAAATACGGGCTCTTAGAGTATCTATAGATAGCTATCCAATTTCACCGAACACGGAATCATTGGCATATCGAAACAAAGGTGTTTACACAAGCATATCAACGAAAACATCATGGTAATGCAATAATAACAAACCGAGGCCATTGTCGAAAGAATAAAAAAAGTACGCACAATGCACATCTTCCCACACATGCAGCTTTGTTTGTGTTAATAACTGCATACGGCCCTCGTACGGCCCGGCCGGGCCGTACGGAACCGCGGGACTCGAGCGGGTTGTTGGCATGCTTTTGTTCCGCCGATCTACCACCCGCACGCCGTACACTCGTACTCGTGTAATCGATGTGCTTGCAGTGAACCACTTACCGTGTGTGGTACACCACCTCATATTTTCGTGTTCAACATCGGTACTTTACATCACTGATAGATATAGATTTATCCATTTATGTAGTCTTGTCGTATTCGTCCGTTATGAAAGGTTAATTCTAATTCATTCGCATTTTGTTATCATAATGAAGTCATTCTCTAATCGAAATATGTTAAAGCAAACAGATTACAAATCGCAGATTTGCTCAAGTTTTACTTAGGAATACAATTACGGTACTTTATGAACGGCGATAAATATTTGTAGGAATACGGTCAACCACTCCAATCGTATAATTTGCTTTAGCTGCTCAGTCTAAAAGCGCGTTTAATACTAAGAAGCTGAGTCCATATTTGAACATCGTGGGTGAGACAACACAAGCTATTGACGTAGCTGATTGTACTCCCATGATATTGGCGCAAAATATAATTTCGGTACCGACAACGCGGCCATATTCCCCGCAATAATTCACGCTTCGGACTCACCCCAAACTAATCCCGATTTACTGAAACGATCACGCCGCGATATTAAATCACTCTGTCAAACTGCAACAAGCCGCTCATTAAGCCCGCCCCGGTTAGTAAACACCGATACACCCCTATTACGGCTGACTAACTCAATTAATATACCGATGAAAGTAAGAAATACGCCATAACTTCGGGAAGAAAAAACATACGACTATATCCCTTCTTACTACAGGAATAGAACAAATATTTGATTACACGCAGGACCTATAGACGCAGGCTTTAAATTGAAAATGCAAATCGATACCAGCACTGAGCTTATTAAGATTACTTTCTCGTTAAAAATATTCTTTATGGAGTAGACAACATATAGCTAGAGGCGGATACTCGGTTAATAGCTGTTTTCTACTAGAACTATCGTAAAATGACGTTGTCAATGTTAGTGTTTAACGTAATTAAAGATGGGAGGTCTGAGAAAACACTAAGATATATTAAATTGCATTATTGGTTAGCTGGTTTCATATACATAAGTATTTATAAATACTAGTGACTGTGGTCGGCCAGTGGTTGAAATTCGACCGCACTCCTTCTCCATCTCACAGTTTTTCGAGCGCTCAATGTGTGTTGAAAAGCAATACGGTTTTTCTTTACGTAAGAATTTATAGATTCAAATTCATCCAAGTGCAAAACCCACTACATAAATGAAATATGCACAAAGATACGCAACGCTATGTCATAATTTCCACAATGGTCATAACCGTCGCCGCGGTAACAAGAGCCTAACCCACATTTATGCATGTAAATGTGGGAGCAGTAATTAGGGCCACGACTATCAAAACCAATGCTCTCGCTTAAAATATATGCTGCAAAGTCAGTTTGGTTAAATGGATATCTCTTCATATAATATAACATCACGCTTGTGGACCTGTACACCAACATTTCGCCAGAACGTGGCATACATTCTCGTTCAGATAAATAATAAACACACAAACACATACACACACATCCACATCCACACACACGCACACACACACCCCAATACACACACTCACACTACACACACCTGCATGTGTATGATGTGTTATGTGATGTAACGTGTAAGTACAAATATTATTACTTTTCCAAAATTACTCTTTTATAGGGGGTGGAAACACCCTTGTGAAGGGATTTTTAAGGTCATAGAGGTGCGTCTCTCTTTACTATAATTAACAGTTTAAGTTTATTATTAAGTTTGCCAAAAGCAACTGACATGTTCCCCCTCAAGCTAAACTTTCGTACCGTCTTGAAGTGGTCCTTGTTAGCCAGTGCAAATGATTATGTTACGTTGTAGTGACCTGTAAAGGTGACTCAAGTTCAACAAATTATACTCTTCGATAATGAAAACGTGATGAATAAATAACAATGTTTTGTCGCATTGGTCAATCGCGCCATTAATAAATTAACGTCAGTTAAGGGACATATTCCAGTGCAGCAAAAATATTTCACATCAGTGATAAATTTTTTGTCCCCTAGTTTGGTGTCAAATTTTGCCGATTGGTGAACTCAGATATTAACATGCCACATCAAAATGTCTTTAAATACATCAAAAAGCTGTCGACGCATAAAGCCTTGTCAAGTTATTCGAAAAGTATCCGCAAAACGGTATAACAGTCCTTATTTTGAACAAACAGAAAAAAACACCTGAAAATGGGACATCATTAGTCTTTTACGAATTACGGTTCAACAGACCAGAAGTTCCTTAGAGCACAAAGGTGTTGAGCGCTGAAGGACGGCTCGGGGTTCGTTTGAGCGGGAGCGACGATGCGGACCAAATGTACTGTTCAGTAATGTCCGTTAGACCTCGCCTTTTTGTTACAAAGCTCCTCGATCTACGGTTTATTGCCTACACTAAACACTTCAGTTCCGCTCCACTAAGTCGTGCGTTTATGAGCTGCTGACACAGTTTGATGACGATCCGAATATGCTGTGAGCTATACTGCGACATCGAATGCGGAAACTGGTTACTGCGGCATCGTCGACGGGCCGGTAGCGGGAATCCAGTCACAATTACTACGGTATTTGTATGATTGTAGCCGATTGCGGCTGTTTATGCTGTATCTACGGGCTATACTACTCTAGCTCCCTATTATCTGATGTTCATACTATTTTATACACAAATCATCACATCCTACATACATCGACGCTATTTCTCTTCATATATCCAAAGTTCCTGAAGTAATTATTGAACATAACCCACAATGTCAGCTCGTCTTCGATAGTTAGACAGGCACTCCCAGTTCATCCTGCTTGGAATGTAATTAACGTCAACTGATCAGGGGCTGGATAGATTAGTTACAAATTTAGACTAAATTGGGCGCGTCAATCTGAAACTTAACCACGGGCGGAACTTACATTGACGGGTGCCGGCGGAACTTCCGGTCGGCACGAGGACATCCCATCAATGATTCAATTTATCTGCCCACCACCGCCACTTCCGGAAGATACGACTACTCGCCGATATGTATATTTTAGCTGTTCCAAAATTCCATAAGCCTTTATTGCGGGCGTAGTTTGGCAACGAGTTGACGTAGGTATGTGCAATGAATGTAAATACGTCCTCTTATAGTGAAGATGATAAAGAATAGAATAAATAGAATAGATGGTAAAGAATAATGTGTAGCTATAGATCGCTTGCTGTGAAAGATAATGCGCCACGATTTTCGTAGGCGTAATGGTCTACTAAAAATTGTAGCAGTCTTCACTCATGCAGAAAACCGGACCTCTGCTGATGTATCGACATGTTTTACGCTTATTATACTGTATTTGAAAATCTGATTCTAACGCATTAAACTTACAAACACTAGGCCATGTAATTTCAGTGGTTTTTCGTACAACTGCAAGTTTTTAAGTCGGTATACTTTTCTCTAAATCACTCAAGCCGCTTCCTCCGAGTGTACCTATTATTAGTTCTCGCCGGAGTGCTTCTACAATCAGCTAATCGGACGGAGGTGGCAGACGGACACTGTCTTCTACTTACCTAGTTGACAGTTCAGTCAACATCTGCTTCAAGAGGATGGTGGAGACACAATTATCTATAAATGGATCGTCAGACGAGAGACGTCAATTGAAAGAAAACTTACAATGAATGTGTGTGTACAGTGAATTGTACGAATGAGAGAGCCTGTTGGTTCACATAATAAATAACAGACGACTATTCTACAAAATGATGTGTTAGAAAATTTTGACTGTTTAATTTGTACGTGCTTTTACGAACTGGGGGTATAAAATGGCCGCATTAGCAGAATCTTATTAGGTAATTCATATTATTATATATGAATTACGTTACAATTCGTAAATGGTCTTAAAGTGACAATTCATAATATTAACTGCGTCTGTGACCATTTTAGGAATTTTAGCGTGATTAAGAATTATATATATTACAATTATATATACTATTATTCTATTAAGATTCTGTTAAACCGACCATTTTAGATCCTGATCCTGAGCACCAATAGCAGGAAAGTAACAGATATAAAAATATTTTTACTCGCGGATTATACTAGGCCGCTCGCATATTATGCATGAACTGGACGGGTTTAAAATATTTATTCAGATTGGGAACAAAAATTGCATAAACCATCAGTATATCAGAGCGAATAAAAGAATAATGACACTCCGATACACTGTTCAGATAGCCTTTAGATTATGCATGATGCCTGCATTTAGACTATTACGCATGGCGCTGGGTAAACTGCGTTACATGCATAATGAATTTGGTAATCATGTTAGAATTTTATAGTCATCATGACATCACACCTATAGTTCCCGAAGGGTTATGTAGAGGTGTACCTAAAAATTGGCTACAAACGAATTCTTTAAGTTTGAAGCGAGCTATTTTAAATCATTTTCAAAACACTGATTATAAAGAAATCACACTCTATTTTATGGGAATTTAAAAACCGATCAAGCGCGAGTCGCCTCGCGCACGAATGGTCCTAAACATTATCTAAAATTAAAAAAAAAAACGTTTGTTGTATGGGAGCCCCCTAAAATATTAATTTTATTCTGTTTTTGGTATTTGTTTGTTATAGCGGCAACAGAAATACATCATCTGTGAAAATTTCAACTGTCTAGATAGCACGGTTCATGAGATACAGCCTGGTGACAGACAGACGGATAGTGGAGTCTTCGTAATGGGGTTCCGTTTTTACCCCTTGGGTACGGAACCCTACAAACATAACTGGCGAAATGTGGGTTCAGTACTATTAGATACCTACACCTCTGCCTTACCGCGGAAATTACAGCCGTGATGATATGTTATATTCTTAAAAATTACAAGTATTTTCGGGAAGACCTCTTTTCCTGTTTAGTTGTAGACCTGGCCTGCCAGCCCAGATAGCTTCTGGTATCTAAAGCTTGGTACAACGAAATTCTCTTTGCTAACCGTTCCACCTCCTAGAACACAGGTTTACACTGAAGTGCTCATAAATGGATCCCCACTGAACTTCTGCTTCTAAATATAACGTAAAAAGTGCTGAACAGATGCCAGAAAAAGAGGATAAAGAAATCGTATGATGATGAGCGTGCCATCTTAGAACTTCTGCAACAAATCTGAACATGGAAAAAATATATTAATCACTAGGATTTTCTCGCGGCTTTGCTCCTGTTATGTACGAAAATTAACCAACGGGAACTTTTAAAATTTAGCTTATGACACTCGGGGATAATGTAGCTTTTCGTTAATGAAAGAAAGTTCGGAATCGGATCAGTAGTTCCGAAGATTACCCCCTACATCCAGACTTGCAAACTACCTCTTTATAATATTACTAGCTTTTGTCCGCGACTTCGCTCGCGTTTTGGTCGGAAATTATCCCACGGGCAGGTTGTAAATATAGCATATTGCACTCGGGGATAATGCAGCTTCCTACTAGTGAAAGAATTTTCAAAATCGGTTCAGTAGATCCAGAAATTACCCCCTACCATCTCACAAACTCGCAAACATTACCTCTCTTTATAATAAGTATAGATACTAGTATTACTCGTAGGTATAGTATAGACTAACGACTGACGAAACATATCCTATAACTCTAGGTAATAGTGTAGCTTACCACCTGCAAAAGAATTTTTGAAATGGTATTATTGAATATTAGTATACGTAGAAGGGTAAATACATAGAAGCTTTTAGTTCACTAAGAAGATTCGATTGGACGCATGCTGGAAGCTTTTCAGAGTTACAGACCTCTCGTTGACCGGTGCAATGTTCAGTGCACGTCAGCTACACCTGGACGTGAACTACTTACCAGTAGTACTTAGTTGTTACAGGCAGCTGGCTACCACTTATCACAAGATGGCTGCCACTTCTAGTTTAAACATCGCCGGAATGCGGTTCAGTCCGTTTAGTGCGACTGCTGACCATGAAATCCCAGGTTTGATTCCTGTTGGACAGAGTGTTATTGAGTTTTTCCATCAGGAATTTCTCAATAGCAACTATAGAGTCGGGATCTGTCCGCGGTTCATGGCAATAGGTTCGCCCCGCAATTACATCAGACCTGGCGAAATGTGGGTGTACTACAAATAAATGTGTGTGTTTCAGTAGCGAAGGGTCATTTTTTGTAAGAGGTAAGCCGGAGTACTTATCTTTAATGTGATTTCATTATGTATACTAATATTATAAAGAGGTTAAAGGAGAATGGGTCTCGATGTTTAGGCATCTGCCCCAAGGTCCAATAGCCCTAAGATATACATAATTAAAAAGAGCTTTTCAAGGAGAACCTTTGCTACTAACACGACTTTTGGCAATTCGCAGTCTGTTCGGAGTTATGGACCTAAATATTTGAGCACCGAAGTTAAGATTTTCTGGATGGCCAATTGCAATAACATATACAGCGTGTAACAGAAAGGGTATAATCATATGGAATACTGTGGTACGGACCATCAAACTGAACAACTTTCTCTATGGGACCACCATCGAAATCGTAAAAAAATAATCAGCTGTCCCATACATTTGGGGTAGGTATTGAAATTTTGTATAGAACAGCTGATTATTTTTTTACGATTTCGATGGTGGTCCCATAGAGAAAGTTGTTCAGTTTGATGGTCCGTACCACAGTATTCCATATGATTATACCCTTTCTGTTACACGCTGTATACATTTGGAGAGAACTTTTCAATGACTACTTTTGCTATTAACATAACTTTTCAATGCAACTTTTGCTATTAACGTAACTTTTGCTAATTCGCAGTTCCTTCAGAGTTATTGACTTAAATAGCTGACTATTTGGACACCGAAGTTAAGATTTTCTTGGCAACCAATAGCCATAAGACATACATCATTATATAGAACTTTTTAAGGAGATCCTTTGCCACTTACACGACTTTCGCTAATTCGAACTCCGTTCGGAGTTATTGACCTAAATAGGTCAGTAGTTGGACACCGAAGTTAAGACTTTATTTACAACTAATTAAGAGTTTAGATGCAAGTAATAGTCGTATGATATACACTTTCGGATAGAGCTTTTCAAAGAGAACTTTTGATACTAACACTACTTTTGCTAATTCGTAGTCTGTTCAGAATTATTAACCTAGATGTGTGTAGGCACCGAAGTTAAGATGTTCTGGGTAACCAATAGCAATAAGTTATATACACCATTCGAAAGAGCTTTCACTGAGAACATTTGCTACTATACAATTTATGCTAATTCGTAAACTGTTTGGTCTATTGATCTGACTAGTTAGTTGATTGGGTACCGAACAGTAGCTCCTCTCTGACTCTGAATCGAGAAAAGTTGTCAAAGCAAGAAATATTCTTCTTGAAGACATCAATCCATTAATACGTATCTTAACGCTGTTGGTCGTAGGGGTAGAATTAACGATCTCTCCAACCTACTGTTACTGTAAGGATTTGTTCCTAAAACGGCAGTTAAAATCTCAATGTTTTTAAAAAGACGTTTATAGGCTTGTGATATGATGTTTGAAACGTACAGTATCAATGAAAGTTAATAAATTGACGAAATAACAGTATTTAGTTTAACTTAATTTCTCATATTTAAAGCTCTGTAGCTCCTCTCTGACACTGAATCGAGAAATGTCGCCTTAATACAAAATGTTCTTCTTAAAGAGATCTATCCATTCTTCTTCTTAGCGTGTCGATAAACTCAAATAATACCGGACCAGTATATTGTCACCTGCACAGCTCTGTCGTTGGCTTCGTTTAAATCCTGGAAGGTGCAGGTGGCTGGGCAGGATGGGCAGGAACGGAGGTGGGGCATATCCTGCAGAGGAGCTCCACACTGACATTGTATCTGGGACGGATCGATGATACCCCATTTGGCCAGATTATTTCTACAGCGGCCAACCTGGGCCCGCAAATGGTTAAGAGATTTCCAGATTGGTCACTGCAGTTCCTGTCCAGGAGGAAGATGTTCTGCTGGATTGATAAAGTGTGGAGGGATGGGATGTCTGTTCATCCACAATTCGCATCTTTCAACTGACGCACTGTCTTCTGAGGAGATCGTGTCTCTCACGAAGCTTTTACGGCTTTTTAAGCGTGAACGTGGTAGTTGATGCCCATACAGGGGGTGGCGGTTATCTCGTTCCTGATTTCCCTTCTCAATGCGACTAGCTATTTCGCGCCGAACGTCTGGTGGCGCTATACCTGCCAACGGATACAACATCGCAAGAGAGAGATCTATCCATTGGTATATATCTTAATGCTATTGGACGCTAGGGCAATTTTGCCCAATCTCCATTGTTTGTAAGTTTGTATGTAGGGGGTAATCTCTGGATCTACTGAACTGATTTTGAAAATTCTTTCACTCATATATCCCCGTGCCATAGGCTATATTTACAACATGCCCGTGGGATAATTTCTGACCAAAACGCGAGCGAAGCCGCGGGCAACAGCTAGTTTGTCTATAAAATACGGACTATGCCATTTTTCAAAGGGAAGCCGGTAGGAATAGAGTTGTAAGGAACCTTCGCCACTGGTGGTCAAAACATTTATTGCGGACTTAAGTGTACAATGTGGTGTTATGTTATGACAGTACTTATGACTTAGCAGCCTTTTACAAGCATTGCAATTTATCATTCGCTTGCCCCTAACATCCTAAATTAGCATGCATCAAACATATTAGTGTGAATGGTGTTTAAGAAATAGGCAGAGGCGTATCGAAATACACTTATGCCGTTTCCTCCTACAGGAGTAATGATATGTTATAATTCCTTTATGATACTACCGTAGAATTAAACACCGATACCAAGATAAACTATACTAGAAGCTAGAAGTCACCAGTGAACGGTTAGCTCTCGATAGCGGCACTAACTCATGCTCAACATGACGGCCGCTGTTCCCGAGGCATTAGAAATGTTTAGAACTTACTAATAACATTTAGTTTCACACGACGTTGCTCCGTTTCAGCTGAACCTGGTTTTAATTAACTTTCGACGTATGAATATACTGTATGGCTTCCTAATAGGTCACCGTGACTCTTGGCGTGGGTGTTCAGTTGTTGAGTAAGGCAGCTAGTGCAACGGTGATGGAAGGTTGTAGTTTTTGTAAGTTATGAGAATGTAAACAAATGGTGTAACAAGACCCTTGACGAAGCCGAAAGGCACTTGTTTTCCCAACCATTGCGATATTTTTTTTGTTCTAGACCATACCTGGGAACCTTCTAGTTACGCGGGGATGTTGGGTGGGCAAAGTTCCAACTTTTTCACATTTTTTTTTAAATACTTGTTTTTAATGTAAGATGTTTACTTATTATTCAATCCATCCATCAGCACAATGCTTTGAGTGCGTTACATTGAGTCCTACCGTAAAACGTGATTTTTCGCCCCAAACAAAAAGTCGTATCCCAGCAATAATTTTTGCATAAAGTTACTTAGTTTGATGTACAGAATGCTTGGTTGACGACTTCGTGAAGGGTCCTGTTACACCCTGTATGTCCATAGTACCGGAGAGAGCTCGTGGCTAAACGCTAACTGCCACACGGGTCGATCTCTTGCCTAGTTCGAGCTGTGGATGGGTGACCATCATTACGCCACATAGTTTGGGAAAGGGCTACTAGGCAGATGATTATGAGAAAAGAGCTCTTTTTTATTACCCGACTGCAGCGAAGCCCAAAAGGAGGGTTATGTGTTTGACCTGTATGTAAGTATGTATGTATGTGGGTAAGTAAGTATGTATGTCCGTTTCTTTGTTCCCTCGTAACTCCTAAACGGATGAATGGATTTGGATAAATTATACGTCGTTGGATTGGTCTTGGTGGCGCAAGTGTCTATATTAATATTAAAAAACAAAGAAAAATTGCGGATTTGGGATGCCAAATTGTGGAGATTTAATTTTTTTTTTCTTCCAATACCATCGAGTGGGTTATCAAAATGAAGGGTTTTAAAAGGTGATTACAAAAATATAAACAAATTATACGTTTAAAAGTAAATAAAGTTACAAATCATTTACATATTTATTTATTTATTACATTTAGTACATCTTATGCCATTAACACTAAATTAAGTAATCCTTTTACTCGGTTTTCTCACAGAACCACAAACATTATAACATTATCGTCTTCCATTCATCAGCAAACACGTCCAACCCAGGGTTGGTCTCCACGAGCGCGTAGAGCATCGTAAGCATACGCGGTATAGGGGAGGTGGATCGAGCTACAGTGCGACAAAATGGGACATTAAACAATTTATGCTTTCTAGAGCGATTATAATTATTTGGAACAAAGAATTGACACAGCTCCGCATGTAAATCCGAGGCGTCAGTATAACCATGTATAATTTTATACGCTGTTGTTATTTGGTCAACAGCACGCCTAACTTTAAGGGAATTAAAATTTAAACATCCTAAAATAAACTTAGTAGGATACATATATGGATAATATCCAAACAAATGTTTGTACAGGTATCTAAGAAAAGCTTTTTGCACTTTTTCAAGCATGAGTGTATGGGTAACCTCGTGAGGATTCCATACACAAGCGCTGGTTTCGAGCTTGCACCGAACTAAAGCGTTGAACAAGAGCCTTATAACTGCCTGGTTTTTAAAACCTTGACAGTTACGTAAAACAAAACCTAATCGTCTGAAAGATTCTTTAGCCAAGCTTATAATGTGTGTATGAAAAGTCAGTTTGCAATCAAACAGTACACCGAGGTCTTTTACTGTCGACACTCTGGCTATAGACTCGTTGTTCACACTGCATTCGTACTGTATAGGACTCCGCATGCGGCCAAAGCTCATAATTTGGCATTTAGAGGTGTTAAATTCCATTTTGTTTGTGGCGGCCCATTCACTCAAGGTATCGATATCACGCTGGAGAGCTATACAGTCAGACACAGAGTTTACAGTTGCATATATTTTCAGGTCGTCGGCGTAAAGTAGACATTTCACGTGTTTTATTATTTGTGGCAGATCGTTTACCATAATCAAGAAGAGCAGGGGGCCTAAAATGGAACCCTGACTCAAGCCTGATCGTGTATGATATGCATGTGAGTTGTATGAGCCGAGGCGAACAAATTGCTGACGATCCTGGAGATAGTCAGATATCAGAAGAAGAAGACTGGGTGTAAATCCTATGGCACTTAACTTGCGTAACAAATGTCGTTATTAATTCTATCAAAGGCCTTACGGAAATCGAAATACAGTACATCCACTTGCTGTCCGCGGTCCATTTCAGAAGAAATAAAATCAACTAATGTTAGCAAATTGGTGTTAACTGACTTTTTGTTGCGAAAACCATGTTGTTCATTGCACATATAAAAAAACATCATATATAAAAGGGAAAAAATCATAAACGACTACCTAATAAAAAGAAAAATTGAATCTCCTGCAAAATCTTTCACATTATAATACATCCGTATTACGTTTATTGAAAATTCTCCTTATTCTCAAATCCTCCTTTAAATACCTACGTATTTAAAGTGATTTCCATCATTGTAATAATACACTTATATTCAATTAAAATTCGTATCAAAGTTCATAAACAATTTTAGCCAGAACGTAAAATCTAAAATTATTCCACAAAAATAATAGCCAAAGCCAGAGGCGTGTGCAACCTTAACTCCAAAAACGCAAAAACAAACCTCTAAAATATGAAGTTCATAAACATGACAAACCTAGGACATACGGGTACAGTCTCACACAAAGGTGCACGGATCGGATACTTTCATCCGTCCATATTTAAGCCAACAACAAAGGGAATCAAATGTGACGTACATTCCGTCTGACTTACTAATATCATGAATATAAATTGAAACATCATGGATATTTATGCGGGGTTGCCCGCGGATATTGCTCACCGCGGCGATACGCGGCCGGCAGGTGTTCAGACAATGTGCCCGCCAGCAATAGATTCCTGATATCAATATTTATGTCTATTACCGACCCGTTCAGAAGAAATACAATACCATAATTTCGACCACTCTTATTCATAGCCGCTTCGGACATTACGAAAACTTTACCCGGTTTTTGTGTGAACCGGAATTGACTGTTTATGTTTTCATTCAGAATGATTTGCGGCAGTGATGTCCAATATCTTCAACTTTATACATAAAAGTTACGTCTTTCTTATGAAATTAAAGTGGAAGAGCGTATTTCGTATCTATAGTCTCTGGTTTATTGTACTGTACGTTGTGTCAATGTCCCACATAAACCCATAAAATGACTACAAAATTATGAAGAGGAACCAAAAGTCTTAAGAAGAAACTGCAATAAATTTTAAATTCAATAAAATTACGACACCAACCAAGGCTTGATTGGCGGCAATTTTAATGCATCGGAATCGTCGTAGTTTCATGAAAAAATATATATTTTAATTAAATTAATAAAATCGAAGCGTAGCATCGCACTATGATAACCGCATCGTATGCAATTACAGTAATCCCGTAACGCACAAATGTATAAAACGTGTGTGACAACGCAATACGGCCTTTGAGGTTTCCATAAACGGCTTACTGGCACTCAAAATTAATTTAATTTCGCAGTAATGGTCTTGCGTACGCAATACTGGATGAAACGAAACCTCCAGGAGCGAACAGAATGCTGTAAAATGTAATTAATATGGAGGAAATTGTACAAAATGAGGGAGAAATAAAAAAGTATTTTCTTGTTGAGAATGTGTATTTGCATAATTAATTAAATAGCTGTATCAAAGGACCTTTTCCATTTACAGCACATTTCAAAAGCATCGCAGCAACTCCAATAGCAAAGTTCTCCAACTTATTGGAGCTCAAATCCCCACCGTGAAGAATTTACGAACATAGATTTATAGACAACAGCGTAGGAACAAGAACAGAGCATGCCTACACGGAGAGGCTTCGATGGCAGATATGCGAGCGATCCGGACGGACGGCACCTACTCCGGCGAGATTGCATACCGCACTGAGATATTGACTCCTCGACTAATGTGGGCGGTAATGGATGGAAAGTGCCCCAAAACTAGTGTAGGGTTGGCGTGGACTATGCGCCATTTGAATATACACCAAAATGATTTGGTGTTATCATAAATCTGTACGGCTGTTTATACAACGACGCTACCATTGTACCACGATATACGACTGCATTTCTGATGCAATTGTCACATTGTGCAACTTAAAGCTTATGTATTGTGGTGTGATCTTTTCTATAGTTATTTGAAGGTGGGAGCACTGGCAACTCTTGATTGTTTAGGGTTTTGTATGTAAGTGAATATACGAACTTTCGAGGTTATAAATAACGAGTACAGCAACCTTTTACCATCGAAGCGACCGCTTACGAAGACGAACAACTATTTCTCATCGACTCGATCTCATCGACGCTTCAGAATCAAAGGCGTTCGCTACTGGGAAGCAGCGACAGAGGACATAATAAACCCTCGGGCGTACCGAGGATCGAACGGAACGGTGCATTGTGAGTGAAGCTTGAAACGGATCTGCCTTGCCGTCTCGACCGAATATAGATTCCTTTAATTAGCAGCCCTGCAGCCCACTGGGGCCACTCCACGAACAAATAGACAATGAAGTATCACAGCACACGAATTTGCATAACAATTGCATCTTAATCGAATCATAGCTAATGGAAACATCGCAATATCATGGTCGTTAATTGATGTAGCCAACTGTCTAGTGCTGTGGTGGCTAATAAGTTCTGCTATTGAATATTTTATATGCAATTAATAAAAGTAATGCTAAGGACGACAATTTAGGGTGCCAACACCATGAAAATTGGCAACATCATATCAGTACAATAGCTGCTAGTTTTCTTTTATAAAACCCAGGGGAAAAAAAATCGTCTTTAATTTTCTGGACTTTACATGGTATTTTATTGGTAGAAAACAATAGAACGGATTGTATATTATAATTCTTAAGCCCCATGAAATAAAACAATCTACGGAGACTTTGCAAAGGGTCCCAAGACACAGATACAAAAACCAGGATTAATCCCTGATTATAGGACCTGGGAAGGGATTACAACCGAACCTTTCGTGGGCACCTCATAATTACACAACTAACTATCTATTGTGCCAGTGCTCATTGTTAAATGAGCTTTTCTCATCGCCATCTTATTGAAGTTTTCCTATCATTGATTCTGTACGTAAAAGTATGGGATCCTAATATTTCGACCTACGAAGTAAAATTTTATGAGCACCTTTAAGTACCTATCCGACTATCTATCAACTTATATTTAACAGTTTGTCCATGTGAGTGTCCTCATTATTTTTAACAAAGAGCCGGATTGGTCTTTCAGGTTTCGCTCAGTGTCAAGCTATAATTTTATTTACCGCTTAACTGACTTGTCGTACAAGTTCATTGTTATTTCAATTACAAGGCATAAATCTTAACGGCATCCATTCATAGTTGAAACCATATTTTATTTTGTTCACGGTACTTAGCGGACGCGTCAAGTTTTCAATTATGTTAATTGAAAGCGGAGCTGCATTTCTTGCCGACGCGACGACGCGTGGCGGCCATCTTCCTGCTAACTGCAAATAAATTAGGCACCGACTCATTTCGGTGGGCAGTTATGCGCTTTGCAACTTCATTAGCTGTCAGTAAGAAATAATTCACCAGTCGAGCTTAGTAAGTAAACAGACTGCGTTCAGCAACAAACAAAGCATCACATAAGCTGTGTAAATAAGTTACTTGTTCGTTTTCCTGTTCTTATTTTTTCCCTTTATTATGTGCTTGTGAAGAGACCTTTTAGTCTACTAGGACGTCTTAAAGCAGGAGTAATTCTAGTGTGGGAAAGAGATAGAGCTGTACAGGTCATCTAGCGCCATCTCGTTCCAACACTGGAATTACTCCTGCTATAAGACGTCATGGTAGGCCACCAGGGGGGTTACTATGACGTCTTAAAGCAGGAGTAATTCTAGTGTGGGAAAGGGACAGAGCTATACAGGTCATCTAGCGCCATCTCGTTCCCACACTGGAATTACTCCTATAAGACGTCATGGCAGACCACCTGTACCTATCGCAGTAGTTCTTTCTGTTGGCTGTTTGTTGCCAATTCTTTATCATCAAATTCAATTAATTTTTTTTTTCGCGATCGTAATCACAACTACAATTTCAGTTACAGATGTCCTTTGTTCTAAGCGATGTCCATTAAATATACAGGCAATGCGATGACGATGAATTTATTTTTTAAGACATTTTATATGTTACGTAAATACTATATTTGAGGAACATAATTAAATACACGGATCCATTCACATTTTGCAACAATTTCGGTAATTAAGTAAATTGTGTAATGCTCGGCATAAATTCTGAAGTAGGGTCGGTGTACCAACCAACATTGTGTACTGTGCCTTCAAGAAAACAGTTTTTTAGTTATGAGCAAGACTTGTCACTCGAACACTGCAAACAAGTATGGAACAACAAAATGTTTCATTAACATATAAATTATGATGAGAAGCTAAAAATACTCCGCAAGAAGATTCAAAATGTCACTTGAAGCATTTAGTTAGAGCCAATAAAAAATTTGCAAGTTGAAGGCAAGAATGTCAGTTTTAAAGTGTTTCTTATCTAAAACATATTAGCATAGTGTTGCCAGTTAGTAGAATAGTGGCAATTTTATGACAAGCAATAAAAAAGTGAGTGCACAGTTGCCCATAAATTAAAAGTACTTTATCAAGCTACTTACATTTTTACAGCTACAAAAAACAATCAAAAAACAGCAATCGAAAGCTGTTTTACAACACTGTTCATTAAACTGACGAGTATTTGTGTGAAGTCCTCTAGACGCGGCGCGGACGCTGGTCGAGTTGTTGTAACAGCCTTCAAGTAAAACGACCCCTACATGCAAACTTCATTTACTTTACGGCACATTACATCAATGTAAGCGAACGAATTCATTAGGGCCCCGTAAGTTACTGAACTAAGCGATAAAATCCATCACGCTCCTTTGAGAAATTGTTGACGCGAGGGAAAGTATTCGTGAGGTTCTCAGTGTAAAATAATTAAGTTTTTGTTTTCACTCACAAATTATTAAGTAGATTTAAGTAGCTGGCATCTAGGAAGGTAATGTAGGAATTTCCTGAATATGTATAACAATCATTTGACATTTCATCGATCTAACCAATCTGCTGCGCAAACGCGAAAGGACTTCACAAAATAAGATTGGTTCACGTCCGCACAATATTTCTATTCTGAAACAAATGTCACTTCAGAAGGATCAGAGGGCCCAACAAAAAAGTATAAGTAATTCAGCATAAACGGTGCCACATCCCCTTATTCTGTTGGTATGAAATCCCGTAATCCATTCGAGTCGGGCCCTGCCGCTGGCGTCGCCGGCGCGCGCATTGACTGAGACGTATGCAAAGGGATCAATGAGATAAATTGCTCGCCGCTGTCACTTATTTCACGGCGAAATGGATGGAGGGGAAAAAGGGGGACCAGGGACGGGGAGCAGGGAATCTGCCGAGCTAATGGTGCGCGTGGGCATTACGCTTCGCTCGGTTTAATTACACTTTAGACAAAGGCAAATGGCTGCCACCCGCTCTTCTATGATTACGAACTCAGCAAGTGATCTTTCTATAATAGTGCTGTTTTACCTAATGATTTTCAGTTGTAAATAAGATAACACCTTAATTAGCAATACGATGACGATAACACCGCCAAGTCAAAGTTCGATGATCAAAAAGAGTGCCTCAAACTCGTTTGACACAAAATGTGGACCTTCGCGCGCCACTTGGCGAGGTTGGACAAATTTATATTCCGAGAAAGAACCTTATTAACGCCGCTACACTTATCAAAAATCGTTTTATAGACAGAGTCATCAACAGTGTTCTACTCCGTTAAATCCTTGATTATATTGCCGGAATACAACATCAAGCGAATGGAAGCACTTGGGACGTTGTTCCCGCAAATTACACCGTTATGAGACTACAAATAACCGCAAATTTATGTAGATAGCTATCGAGTGCTCGGCGTTACGTAAAACGTGTTTAAGACGGCGGCGAGGGCGATAACACGACACTAGTGTTAACATCTGGGCCTCGCTCCTGCCTCCGCCTGAGCCGAAAGCCGAGCGCCGAGCATAAACATCCCGGTGTCGGCGTCATGTCTTCATTTGCATGTTTCAGACGCGGCGACATCGGCTGCCGTGCCGACAATGTCAATGGGATCGTTACTAGAATTTATTCAAAATAGGTGCCCTAGATTAGACAAGGCAGATTTATGTCGCTACAGATTAACAAGCTGTCGTCGCAGATGTTAGCATGTTACTTATGTACACCAGAGACAGTATTGGGTGAGCTGAAAAGCGCAATCAATTTTGTTTATTTTCGTCTACGATTTTGCATTGTTAAATCGATAGCTCCCTCACAATAGAAGCTCGTTTTCCAGCTCCTTAAAAGTGAAACCAACAACGATCTCGAGCCTTATTCTTCTCTTCTTTAGTGTAATACTCGTAGATACCTACAATTAAGAAGCATTGTGGGTCTTAAATCCGTAATCTATTAGATTGTGAGTCATAAAAGTTATAATAAATTGGAATCAAAAGGACCTCTTCAGCTATCTGTGAGTCTATATTGCCCACCCTAAGAGAAAATTGGCTAATTTTGGAGTCAAAGCTCTAATGCACACCGGCTTGTTCGTCTATCCAAGGATTTGTTACCACTAAACTATTAACAATGTCCACACCCACGACTGCTACATTTGCCAATGCATTTCTGAGGTCAGTCCTCAGAAACGCAGTGTGGAGATTACGAAACTTAACATATAAACAACAACGCGAAAACAGGGCATAAATAAAGACTGAAAATATATACAGTGCGAAATAAACTGTGTGCTCATCATTAAATTAACACAACAATTTGGTTCCCTAATAATGTGTGTAGAAACAGAGCTAATGTGGAACTCTAAAAAAGAATTTGAACCATTGAAAATAAAGTAAAACGTAGTCACAGCGAGGCTGTTAGCAATAATCTTATAGGATGCCTCAGCAAAATATTACCAGTTTTGAAAACGCACGCCGCCACCGCGCCGGCCCCTCTCGATGTCGTTCAGTACAATAGCTACTCCCCTCTCCCAGTTCTCCCTTCAAACATTTTACGATCGTATTTTATCAATAACTATGAGGTTCTCTTCCCCTAAGGAAAGACAATCCCCTGGGCATCATAAAAGGGCGACCGAAAGATTACCGGAAAAGTAACCAACCTGGGCTTTTAACACGACACTGTGATAATTTTTCAGTTGGTAGTTTTTTGTAGAATACAAGGAAGGGTACAAGAATAACTTGCCAGCTGAGAACTCATAGTATTCCATTTTCATTTAAAAGATACGTGTTATGTATGGAAAACCACGACGAACATCGAGAAAAGCTCAAAATGAAAACCTACAGACACATAGAACAAGAACTTTAACAAATGGATACAAAAAAGTACCATACAATATTTTTCTTTCAATTTATGTTAAAGTTTTTGATATTATTGTTTTGTAGGGTTCCTTACCTCAAAAGTGACTAGTTCTTGTTACTAGCTAGCTTGCTAGCTGTGGGTGTGTCTCTCACCAATAAAACATTTACTAATACTGTTTAAATTGAGCTAGATCCAGTCAGTAATTAGCCGAAATTAAGTACAAGTAAGCCAAAATTATGTACTGCCCTAAGTTGTTTATAATGTGTTCTACATAAACTGTGTATTAGATATTCATTATTAATATTTCTTGAACATAAAATAATAGATGTTCGAAAAATACAAGAAAACTTTTAAAATAACCCACTATACTGTAACTTAACTTTGCTTTAATCGCTTTTCCTTAGGTTTCTAAGTAAGGCTACCCATAAGTAAATATTAACGGTGGTGCACAAATAGGTACGATTAAACTAGTGTTTAATGTTTACACTAAACAAAACGGCTCAAGTACGATCCGCAACAAAAGTCGGCTTACACAATTAGTTTTAATCATTTTCATCAAAGACCAGAACGTCTACGTCTTATTGTGAAGAGACAATAAAAAATGTTTTAAAAGAAACGTAGACATCGTCAGAACTAAAAGTCTCTAATATTAATGAGCGTAACTACTTAGCAATGAGGTCCTCAGTCCGATTCCCAGGTTGGACAAAGTTTTATTGGTTTTTCCGTCAGAAATTTCTCAGTAACAGCGACACAATGTAGATTTGTGCCCGTTTGATGGCAATAGGTTCGCCCCCTATCACATGAAACTTAATCATAACTGACGAAATGGGACCTGCCTAATGGTAACCACCATTAGGCAGGTATCTACGCCTCTGCCTAAACTTTCGGGGATTGTATATAAAAAGAAACGCAGTCACAACCAGAATTTAAAAAAAAAATCGTTCATCAAAAATTATGTACTCGTATTGTCTTGTCACAAGGAAATCATAGTACGACGAATGTACAGCGAACTCCGTTGTCCTTGCATTCCCAAGGGACAGTGCAGATGGCGCTGGTCGTAGATCCGGTAGCCATTTGGCCACACGCGAACCTCTCGTTAGGCGGACAATAAGTAAATAGCTGGATACTCTAAATAATAAATGATCTCTAAATAAAGGCCCTCGGTCCATTTGGGCCGAGTCCTTCAGACCACCGTGTGTTCCTCACAAGAAGCAAAACCATTAAGTTGGACGCATTAAAGTGGCCCGCGAATTTTCAGGTCAGTGTCAGGTTGTATATTGATTAAAATATGATTCGCCAACGTTACACATATAATCATAAAAACTCTATTTCATGAAAAAGGGTTGTATTGATGCTTTTAATTCTGTAAATTCATACGTGTTACGTTCGCTAATCATATTTAATGTAAATTGCAAAAAAACGCAAGAAAATTTGAATTTGGCATGATTTTAATATTAAGTTTATTTTCATTTTCGATGAACCTCCCAAAGACTATTTATTTATTATATACTGTATAATTTATTAATTAAACTTAAAAAATGGCATCAAAAAACTCCTCCTCAACGCTGTCAACTGGTAATGTACCCAAGAGACTGGCGGCGTTGCCACGTTGTATGGCAACGCTAAGCCTTTGCCACCTCCCAAATATTTTATAAGTCACTCACACATGACTCATTTTAACATATTTCAGTATTATCATTAGCACTAGAAACGGGATATTTACCATGTTTGTTTGTTTTGAGTTCCCGATATTTCGGCGCTGTTGCAAGCACCATGATCACGGATAAACCACCAGTGGCCCACCAGTGGTGGTCAGTTAGTGACCATCGCAGTTTAAAAACTAATATCCTTCAGTATGTGTAGAGCAACAAAATTTTAGAAACACTCTTACTTATTTATGATACGACGTTACATTCCAGTCTTCAACTTTCCCATTGGTATGCAGTTAATTAGTTAAATTACACAATAACATGCCTTTCACTGGGCATCGCGGCATCTTCGTGATTCATCCTCTTGAATGAGACATTGCACACATGTAAATATAAATAAAGCCAATAAAACTGATAGGCCCCATGGCTACTTGCCCTTGCCTTGTTAATGGGCAGCCGGCAATGACATTACGACCACTTTCGACGCCGTAATCTTAATAGTCCCGTTTAAGATAATTTAACCTCTTGATATTTAGTATAAAGTCATCGAAGCCAATACATTTGCTCCCCGCCTTTGAAATACCAATGAGAATTTTCGGAAGTTAATGTATATTATGTACTTATTTATTATGTTGAAGTAAGTCATCATCCTTAATTTTAAGCAAATAAAAACATATCTTTCCATGTATCCAAAAATATAAAAACGAAGCCACATTATACATTATTCATCGTAATAATGAGGTGAACATGATTATTCCAACGTTATTTTAAAATGATAAAATAAAATTCATTCAACTGAAAGTGCTTGGTGAACTTTGCATATGTAGGGTACGTACGTATCATTAAAATTATAATAATTTAACATGCGCGGCTGGAACAGGCGAAATGGGAACTGCCACCGGATCATAAAAGATTTTAATGAAAGCCATAACAAGAGCTGATTTCAATTTATGCGTGCGACGCAGGCGACGTCTGCGCCCAAACTAACTTACTAATGAGTTCTCCCACCGTTTCAGGTTCAAGCACGGTCTCCATCTTATTGTTTTTTTAACAATAATAATAAAAAGTGTAGGGCTGTCAATTTGCCTTCTAAAATGTACTGAGAGGTCCGTGACAACTTTTATATGAATAAAACTCACGTAAGATTTTAAAACAACCCGCCATCATGAAATTAGTGTTTATCTCCTTTTAATACAGCATACTAGTAACTTCTGGAAAGCTTGTGGAAGTTACAAGTGTTACAACCCACCTTTCATCGTTACCTGTTTGTCAATCTTTTCCAGTTATAGTCCTATGAAATTTACTTTGCTCTTTTTTTGAAAGTGTTCCCCTAATTATTGAATTAATTATTCAAGCTTCATCGTTAAGTGTTGTTTTAAAACCTGTAACATACAAGTTCATAATTATACACCTAAACCACGACCTAGGTATGTTAACTTAAAGTTGAGTGAAGTAATTAATTCCGTAAGCAAGGTAACATACATTTTGAATGACTCACATTCCGTTACAACATGCAATGTTTACTACAATTCCACTGAGCTTTGAAAACGAACTACTGAAACCACTGAGGGCAATATTTGAACACAAGATTTAAAACGACAATGTACAAACACCTAAACAATCACAAAGAACGTTAACAACGTGAATATCTTTATAACCCTTCAATATTCAAATTGTTTGCCTTTACTGCTTTAATTCCTATTTTTGTTTGTCCGCGGCTTCGCCCCCGTGAAGTTCGGTTACTATACCACGGATCATACGACCGGAATAAAAAGTATCCAATGTGTTAATCCAGGTTTTAAACTATCTACAGGGTGTAACAGGACCCTTCACGAAGCCGTCAACCAAGCATTATGTACATCAAACTAAGTAACTTTACGCAAAAAATATAGCTGGGAAACGATATCTTTTAAGGGGTGAAAAATCACGTTTTACTGTAGGACTCAATGTAACGTACTCAAAACATTGTGCTGATCCATTCGGATTGATAGAATTGGGGGTCGTAGAGATGTTTAACGTAAAAAAGTCTTACTTTAAAAACCGGTATTAAAAAAAATCTTACGAAAAAGTTGGTACTTTGACCGCCAATATCTCCGTAACTAGAAAGTTCCCAGGTATGGTCTAGAACAAAAGTGATCGCAATGACGAGGAGAACAAGTGCCTTTCGTGCCAAATTTCATGCAACCAAATCTGGTCAGTAGTTTTCGTGTGTAAGAGTAGCAAACATCCATCCACCCATCCTCACAAACTTTCGCATATAAAATATTAGTATGATAAGATAAGAAGTAAGATTTATTAATGGTACTTCACAAAAAGAAATGGTCCTAGTGCTCATGAATATAACAGGTCCCCTCACGTTTAAACTACTGCAATCTTTAAAATCGATGTTATATGGCCGCACGTGGCTGAAAGCGATATAAACAATATCTCACTATTCTTCTCTACAAGACACCTGTTTTTTACTTGTTAAGAGATAAAAACCGATACTTTTCAGATGGCTCAAACAAACAAGGTAATATTTGCTACCTGAGTGCAAAGATTCCAATAATGTTTTTCTTTGTGTGGTTCCAGTCATCTGCATAGCCTTTTCCCAAAAATGATGGGGTTGAATTCCAGTCAACTGCAGCTGAATACCAGTATTTAATATGGAGCGGCAGCCTATCTGACCTCCATAACCCAGTATGGCCATATTTATTAGTTGGGTGGATATGACGATACCTCTTGGTAAGACTGGTTGTCAGACTTTCGGGCCACTGCCTGTAACAACTGCCAAAGATATATAAATGACCGCCGGTACCAACGGCTTATCGTGCTTTTCGAGGCACGGCAGAAACTCGGTATGAAATTAATTATCACCCATCCCCGGACCGACCTTGGCAACCGTGGCTTAACCTTGAAGGTCGACCCGTGGGGCTGTTATTATTTAACCATCAGCTCCTCTAGTGTGCCTGTTCAAGTTTAGTTTCAAAATTCAACGGAAAATGTAATACTGTGGAAAAATGTACATAGGTAAATGCAATAATCGAATAGGTTAAACCTATTCAAGCTGGAGCAAATTCAATACAGAGTAAAAGCAAAAGGACAAACATGACAGACAATGCGGGTGGCCTTAAGTACGTACAGTTATTAGAATGGTCTTTTTACACTCCGTACACGTACATTTTCTCTGCGGCAAATACTGCAAATGCCGAACAGTTTGCATAATAAGGGTGTAGGAGGTGTAAAACAACGATACCACTGAATATTTGGTCTGTGTTACGGACTGCAAAGACCAAATATTCAAAATGTTGTTTTAGGACAATGTCAACAACAAGGCTGTACCAAGACAACATATTAATTGCAAATAACCAAACCCTACTTAAGCTGTTTGTAAAGGTCAGTGGAAGGAATCCCAGCTCGCAATGAGAGTCAGGAAATAACACAATAAACATCAAACAGAAGCTAATTTCGGAAGAGATGTTAGCAATAAATTACTAAGTAAAACAATACTGATTCAAGGATAACGTTTGTATAAGGCATTAGGTGTGGGTCAGTTATACATTCCCATTTAGATGTGTTTGGAATAGTGATGACATCAGTAACTATATCCAAATGTAGGTAAATCTGTTAGGGAAAATTAAGTCGGGGACGTAACTATAGTAGCAAAGTAAATTCATTATTTAACGATTCTCATATAGTTACATTGACAGACGAGGAAGTAATAATTGCGGTGGAGAACAACATCATAGTCGAAAAGTTGTTATCGGTGTCTATTTAGAGATGATAGTACATCAAGCTGTCAAAATTTCCCAATCAACCTTGAACCTAAACTGTTTTATCGAAAAGTTGAAAATCTGTTTAAGAAATTAGACAGACTGTAGTAGCTTGATGTGTCTGACTGTCTGTACCATTAGGAATGTGGTCGATGGAAGGACACACATCCACCTTATCTATCATCATTAAACCCAGTAACTCCAACATCGTTGGAAATGGAAATAGGATAGGCAGAAAGCTCGACACACGACAGAACGAAAATCGATTGGGAATGGTTACAAATTTTAACGGTTAACTTTTAATGACCCGTGATATCGTGTCAAACGAACTAGTAATAGGTAAAACACGACACAAATAGTTGTGTATAAACGTGTGGCAGCTAAATACACAAGTTGCTCAGCTGCCGTAAACACGTTCCGTAAACTCTGTATCGGACTAATCGAATCGACCTATAACTTGGCTACGAGCTTGTCGTAAATACGGTCCACTTTATTATCTGCGCCAGATTTAACAGCGCCCTCTGCCGCCCGGATGAGACGGTAACGTTACACTCGCTAACTTGCTATCGTACGGTTCGACACTTACTTGAAACTCGTATTACTTCATAATCTAGTAAGTTACGTGAAGAGTAGTGCTTTATATTGATTTTGTTGTAGAAATTTGAATATATTTCGGATTGCGTCGTGGCAGGTGGGTTAGCTACGCTTATATTAACAATCCTGTGTATACAAGATCAAATTGAAATCGGTATACGGATTGCTGATAGCAGTATTTGGATTTTCAAGTTCTCATATTAGTATTTTACGACCTCTGTCGGGCAAAGAGGGTAGTTCTGACTGATTTTTGCACTCGTAAGTAAAGCCCCCCGACCCGTACTTTTGCAGTGAAAGTTTTACATAGAAATAGTAGAACAGTAAATAATTTTCTTCATGTATTTTCAGGTCACCCAGAACTGATTTATAATTGAATAAATGTTCCGTACCAATATCTAAAAAATACGTTTGTTGTATGGAAGCATTTAAAAGGAGCCCATATATCATGCTATCATGGTTCATGAGATACAGCCTGGTGACAGACAGCCAGACAGGCAGACGGACAGTAGAGTCTAAGTAATGGGGTTCCGTTTCTACCCCTTGTGTACAGAACCCTATAAACAATTGAGAGAAACAATAACAATCCTTGAACCTTGATGATTGTAGTTGAACGTTAAACAAACAGAATTAAAAAGCTTTTACGAACGATGAGTGACGAGCATGCAAATCGCGCGTACGACTAAGTAGCATGAGGGGCATGCAAGACTTGCAGCATGGAAACTTTTATGCTTTTGATCAGCGTGTGTCAGTTCGTGGTATAATTGAATCGCGCGTCAGTTTAGTGATATACGAGAACCGCCCGCCGCCGTCGGCAAACCAACCCACGCGGAACAATTAATCCCACATAAACAATCATGGAAGACCGATTTATATCCGATAAATTCGTCGAATCGAACACTCAAACCGTCAGTCCTTTTTAATGATATCCAGTACGAGTTAATTATGTAACGAAATAATATAGACGATTTCATTTAAAACCGCCTGAAGCTGAAGGTGTTTCGTTTTAATAATAAAATGGCTGCCGGCACACGGTCGCTCGCGATTTGGCCTGACTCTTGAGTTTATAGTTGGCGTTGTTATCCCAAAGGATACCAAGTTAGTCAGAGTTCAAGCGAACTCGATCATCAACTTTAACGACCTGCGAACTTCAGACATTAAGCCTTCTACTTTTACGTTGTTACTAATATTTTGATTACCAACATTTAACCTGTTATGGTAAACTTGAAACAACTAAAATTTTAAGAAGCTTTGTCTATTCGTGACGTAAAGCTGTTCCTGATAAAAATGGGTCCCATGTAGTATAAACAAGCCTTTACCACCCGTCAAATGTGAATTACTTTAAAAACTTTCAGTTTTGGCCAGATTACCAGAAATAAACTGGAGTTCTGACAATGACTTACTTACCAAGTTGTTAAAACTTGAGTCTCGAGGAATGTTCATTTCAGTGTATAATATTTCACACGATGTCGTTGTTAAGATTATAAGAAAACATAAAGTTTGACGGGCGATGTTTTATGTCGGCGCGGGCGACTGTCTGATTGCAGCCATTGCGCAGCCGAGCCGACGAGATACCGAGTAGGAGTACCGACTATATTTTGCAATTATTTTATATAGTAACTTTAACGTGTTCATAATACCCACATAAGGTGTATTTACAAAATGGTTTTCAGTTACCCGAAATCTTTCAGGGATGGAATTGTTTAATAAATATCAGTAAAGAAAAACATAAATATGATTTTAGTTACATATTTTTTGAGGAAACAATTAGAATGCTTTGATGCTTTTGTAAAAACATTTTCGATGTAAATCTAAAATTCAAGCCCTTCGCAATTAACGGACAATAAATAAGATTACTCAAATAACAATTGGATAATGCTTGCTTGCTATTTCCTAACGGTAACGAGCATTCAGAAATTATAGATTTCATCTTTAGCCATTCAATGGATGGGAATATGATGCCAATAGATACTTAAAAGCAACGCCTCCGTAGATACAGACGGCAACATAAATCGTTGAAGCCAAGTAAATGAGGAATATTGTCTTCTCAACGAAACAAAATCTCGGACATTGTGTAGGACCATTGCATTTGCGCTCCTGGACAAACATGGTTGGCCATTCCTCTTCACAAAATACATGTAAATAACTTTGCTGATCAAAGGAAATTCAAGCAAAATCCCGTCACCAGTGTCATACATACTTAAGTTCAGATCAATACAGGAAGCTTTTCTGCAGAGGAATATAGCGTTGCTTCAGTGAGTTCTGTTGCCAACCGTACTTGAACTCACGTTAAAGGAACTGCGATCGCTGACTCGTTCGTAATCTATCCACTCCTACGACACTAACGACTTTCCTGGAACTGTGTAATTACATGCCTGTTGTTGTCTGTGTGTAAGCTAAATGATTTAACTTAACAGTCCTATCAGCTAACACACATTTACAACTAAAATAATATGTTCACTTTGACAGCTATTGATTTTTTATCTATGGTCATTAGGTAGATTGCCTACCTTTGTGTAATACAATTATAGTGGCTATAGTTTATCTTTTATATACAAGGTGGAAGTCTAGAAGGTGTTCAGTACATCATTCTGAACCCCCTCCCCACATAGAAATTTTCTTCGATTATTAAAAAAAATAGCCGTTTCCTAAAACTGCCTGCAGTTTTTTTTTTAAATTAGGGATGAAAAATTTCTAGGTAAATTTCTAGGACATTTTCAGCAGGCAAAAAGATAAGAAGCGATGGATGAATTGTGTAAAGGATGATTTGGCAAGAAAGGAGGTTTCTGATGAGATGACGAGTAATAGAGAATTATGGAAGAAGAAGACATGCTGCGCCAACCCCAGATAAATTGGAACAAGGGCAAGAGAATGATGGTCATGGTTTCAGCAGGTTACGATTTGAAAAAAAAACAAAAATGGCCGCTATACACTGTCAAAGTTCGAGCTCACCTATTTTTTAGAAAAGTTTCTAAACACTAAATTAAATTAAGTACCTCGTTTTTATATGGCAAACTTTTATAGGGCAACCGTATGAACGATGAACAACATTTATCTCACATTCATTCTTTGATTGTCTCACTCTCTTACATTCTATCTGCCCTATTGCAAAGACGTGTGTTTCTTCTTATAAATTGATAATTAAAAAAGTACAGTCCATCATACAGTATTTCTCGCCTTTTTATTGAACACCTATTTATTATAAATCATTGAAACCTTGTATGTCTGATTCAATTTCACGATTACGATGTTACTCTCGTGGAGAATGTTGATCAGTTTAGTCTCTAACTCATCCTTCAATATGGCCACATCTCTCTGAAAAACTGCTCGGGTCAGTCTTCAGGATAAGCCGCACTTGCCTACCTTGGTCCATGGATGGGTGACCACCAATTACATACCGAGTTTCCTACGTGCCTCGGAAAGCACGTTATGCCGTTGGTTCACACACGCACTTTATGCTGGCGGTCAATTGTAGATCTTTGACAGTCGTTACTGTCGTAGTCAAGAATGATGATCAGCCTTACAAAGGGGTATCCCAGTACTAACTGGGTTTTGAAAGTCAGATAACGACTGCTTATCCGACTTTCCTTTCCTTATCTACTCCATATAAAATAGTGGTATCAGCTGCATCCGGTTAGACTGGAAGCCGATACTAGAACTTGACCTGAACTAGGCATAAAACTTGAGAAAGGCTAGGCAGATGCTGATGCTGTATAAGTATTGAGGCTGTATTGGATCTCTTGTGAAAAAGATCCTTGAAACTATAAAGAAAAAAGTACTGGCGTTGTTTTTTGGTTAACAAACTATTCCAACATATGTAGGACTATTACAACAGAATTTGGTTCACTATCATTTGTATCTCAGTGAGAAGCAAGTAACATCTTAAACATAATAAAACAATACTCCAAAAAATACTGTCTCCATTACTAATATTAACTCCAAAAGCACTATAAGACGTAGAAAACTAAATAAATAAAGTGCAACTCACATTCCCCGCATCAAAGTTGACTCAAGGTAGTCAAATTCATCTATTTACCGACAAAAGTTGCCGTCGAGTTGCGGTTTTCATAATATTAATATCTGATGCAGCGGGCAGGTAAACCAAACTTCAAAACATGACGAACTTTGCGGAGACATGCACGTAGGAAATTTAATATTCCCGTAGTTACCCGCATTACACGCTCCACGGAAATTGATTTTTATTTATTAAAAAAACTGTGACCACATTTTTTGTTGACTTTATGATGTTTCAACATGAAGTTTTTTGAGAAATAAATTTATTATTTATTAAAAAATATTTTTTTAATGTTTTTCAGATCATGCATAAATTTAACATTTTAGCGGGTTTTGTGAAAAACGAAGGTAAATCTTAAAGTTTAAAATTAGACAATAACCCAATGTGTAATATGTGTCTTTGAGCCGTTGGGGGTTAAAACACTTGGCCTTGGGGTCCGAATGCCAACCTAATCTTTCGGGACCTCGCCAAGCGGTTGGTCGACTCTTGCCGTGACCACGGGACTAGCCTATTTTTTGGTCAAAGAAATAAATCAGCCTTCTTCACTATTCCTGTTGACAGGGATGTGGATGAAATTTTGGACGCCTTTTAATGCTTTTCTTCTTTTATATATGTAGTTTAATTATATGTAAATAACATTGCAAATTGATGTGTACCTAATTGTGTTTTGCGCTGATGCTAAAGCTGTTTCTGGAACAAAATCTAGGTTAGCGTTGGGTCATGCATGATTGACTAACAAACGTCTTCAGAATCACCTCGTGTAGATTATATCTACCCTTACCTAAACACTTGAGATAAACAATAACGGGCTCAAAGATATCCGTGGGCGATAAGGTAGGAACCTTTTACTGGTTATGATGCTACCTATTGTGATATTTAACCTTTAGATGACCACAATACACTTAGCTTTCCCGTCTGCTTACGCCTAAGAAGGCTAACGTACTTTGATTGTCAACGAACTCTATGTTAGAGGATTTAATGTACCCATATTTTTCGTCGAATTGTGTAAGTCCGCAAATGGGAGTTCTTAAATATAGGGCAGCCAGCTCGAATGTGCACCATTTTTTTGGGTTGAGGTCTGCAGTATTTTTTAATCCATTTTTTGTTAAATTGTGGTAAATTCAATTAAAGGCAAGACAATAAAAAAGAATACATTCTAACAGTACCTAGTAAGGGATCATGAGCCTTAGGGCAAAGGGTTTAAACATCACTATGAATATTTATTAAATACATTAAAAAATGTAACGTGTAAGTTAATAGACGATATATTAAATGGTTTGTAGGTCAATAACAATTTCAGACGAGAATATTTTCTTATTTCAAACTTTTTAGAACGTGACTTTTCAGTAGTCGGGTTTGCTAACAAAAGTAAACACAAGAAACGCGACCATCGCGGTTACGCGAGATGGATCCTTTGGTTAAGGGACAGGGTTGCCCTTTTAATACATTGAGAAGATGTCAGTCGCTTAATCAGATGGAAGTACCTAATAAGTTTCCTTTAAAGTTCATTTTATAACACCTTGAATAGTTCGGGAACATCTAAGAGAAAGCAATAAAACTCAGCTATTAACTTGATGTACCTAAAGCCAATTTATAAATCTCTTGTGCAGTTATATTAACATTACAAGATAATTCAGGAAACGAGAAGTGGGAAATCTAAGTATTAGCAGACAACTGTGAGCACGACTGCCCCGGTTGGTGACTACACCAACTGGGGCCGGAACTTCGACCACTAGGTCGAAAGCGCGACTGCTAATCGTGAGTTATGTACCAGTGCTCACAAAACATCATTATTAAAAAAAGCGTTTGAGGTATGGCGCCTGCAATCTATAATAAGGTTCCAAATAGCATCAAAAAACAGCTTTCATCCTTTTTAATACAAAAATGATATTATTCTGTATCAGATTTCTAAACAGATAAAATTTTGTTGTACTATTATGTTACTTTAATTTAGTTTTTTTTATTTTTATTGTATAAGTTTTTAAATTGAAGTTGTATAATTATTTAAAAGTAGGTATACATTTTTGAATGTCAAATGGTAGAATGTACCAGGAACAAATAATTACTACTGTTAGTACCTACATATTATTTATGCAAATAAATTATTTCTATTCTATTCTATTGAGGTTAGCTTTGATTGCCAGGTTAGGCTAAGTGTTATTCCATCTTTTAGTCATAATTTATGTCGAACATTTAGGATACCCATCCCTCAAGCAAACTCTCTTATGGCAAGATGCTCTCCAGACTATTTATATCCACGCATTTACAACGATGCTGTAAAGAACTGTAACGTTATAGACCTAAAATATCCCCGTGTAAAAAGATCTTAAAGGACTGGCTCCTTACACTCTCCTACGACGAAACAGAAAGGATTATCTACAAATAGCTACATAAGAAGTAAGACTATACAAACCAAATAGCACTCCTAATCTCACTCAGACACACATACACACTCACGCACATGCACGCACACATTTAAGTTGAATCTTGTTTGTATGAGTATTTTTACCAAGTTTTGTTTCTTATTCACTCTTAATTATTATTTCCTTGTTTTTACTTTAATTCATAATTTTTTCTTCTAGTTTAATTTGTTAATAATCACCGTATACGACTTTTGCTCTTCGTGAAAAGGGCCTGGGGGGTTCCTATGACGTCTTAAACCAGGAGTAATACCAGTCTGGGGAAGAGACAGAGCTATACAGGTCGTCGAGCGCCATCTCTTTCCCACATTGGAATTACTCCGGCTTTAGGATGTCATGGTAGGCCACCTGAAACTTATTTGACTAAAAACGCGTAAAATCTGCCACTAAGTTACGCATTTATGTCACCCTCGTCCAACCACGCATGACTTGATGCTGCATCAGCCTGGAGAAGCATAGCCGATAACAATAACACAAACAAGCTACAAGTTGTTCAAAATAAGAAAATTACATCAATAACCTTAGGCCATAGGCCTTATTTTTGAACCAGTAGGTAGGCCCTTGACCTCAACTTCGGTGACCTTGAATTACTGGTGTCAGTAAATATTGTATACTAGGTCACTTTATATGACCGTGTAGTCAAGATCATTAATCTTAGGGTCAAGGTCAATAACCACTGAGAGTGCTCATGGTGTTCGCTGTTACTCCCACATCCCACGGAGTCCTGGCTTCAGACGGAGATTTTTGTGTCGTTTTTTTTTTAAGTAGTAAAATTCTTGCACAAGCTTTGCTACACTGTGACCATTTCCCATTAAGGGAGATTCTTTTTACGTCTATTCGGTATTGATTCAAGTTATTTTGGTCACCATGAAAATAAGTGCAACCTAGAATAGGTGCGTTTATCGTGACTAGGTAACCAAAATTGTTACTTGGGCTGGGCCAATGACACACGGAATTAAATAGGGAGGAACTGGAAACCAATCCTGGATTCAAAGACGAGAAGGACATTGTGTAAATGCACATAATTACGACACAGAAAAAATAAAATGAACTTAAAAACTGGTAAGGTAAAGTAAAGCACCAGCTTGAAGACCAAATAGCAAAAAAAGAAACCAAAAAACCGTACTCATAACCAAGTCTGTTACAATCAAGTAAAAACAACTAGTGATAAATCGGAAACAATTGGCATTATGTTCTGTCGCATAAAACATTTATAACGGGAAACGAGCCCGAAGAAAATACAGCTCGTAACTTGATTGACTTAAAAATTGCCGGCAATATCGATATCGAGTCCATAATCTCGAGTCTCGACCAGTAACAGGTAGCAATAAGTCGCCGGCCGGCGTCGCAAGCGCGCTGACGTCGCCCCGCCCCTCGACTAATTGCCGCCTACTTGTTTATTTACGCACCACTATTAAAACAACGCGAACACATAAACTGGTTACTGATTTACGTTATCTGGTCGAAGTACCAAGTAATTTATGGAATTTTACGTGTTCTAGCAGTGACTCTAAGTCATGAACAACATCGTGGGGCTATTTTAGATTCGTACGGATCAAAATGGAGTATTTCAACGGTTAGTCATAATAATCATAAAATAAATCTTACCTTTGACAACCGCCTCGATAATTTCTATACTTCTTGACGTCAACACCAGAGGATCTATTACTAAGCTGAGCCACAAAGTGCCACCATATCGTCTCTTCTCAGTCAAAAATATACCGTATGTGCGAACACGTAGAGGTGGACAAGGAATACTAGAGCTTTCCACGAAAACCGTGGCATCACTGAAGCGTAAAGACTTTGCAGTTCCGAACTTCACCAGCACACCTATATCATTTAAATCACCTTTCAACACGCGACGAATGTTCACTTTGTATATTCTAGTTCCATTATATACGGATTTTACACCAAACACTTTACCCGTGAACACGTACTTTGACAGCAGCGTGACGCGTTTCAGCAGCACTTTGTTGTGAGTGACACTTGTGTTGCAGGCGGAGACCGCGGGACGCGACAGCTGCGCGTCCGTGGCGGCCATGTCCAGAGCAAACATCAACAATATAAACGAGCCGAGAGACATTGCGAATGGTAAATAAACAATTAATGGGATGAACGTCCTGATAAGTCAACACATTTATTTCCCGAGCTCCGGTTTACGTTTATCAGATATAAAGCGAGCTCGTCACCGGAGGATTTGCAACGTTAGAAGCGGTGCCATAAGCGTGCGTTCGTGCGCAGGGCGCGCCGGAGGCTGTGCGGAGCAGGGCCTCTGCCCACTCACTCCAGAACGTTCACCTACCCTACATATTTACATACTGATTGGTCCCGCGTAAATAACACCACGCACCTGGTAATAGGACACCAGGTGATTGGATGCGACGTTTATCGCGACACTATCTTGATTTGTCGAGCCAGAGAACGAACTAATGTTTTCCTACGCACGTCTTTATAGAAAACCCATTTGTTACCCAAACGTCTCTATAAAATTTAATGTAGTGCTGTACAGAACATGCATCGTGATATGCGATTACCATAATATAAAATGGGACAAGAACCCATACAAAATCCATAAAATGTCATTAACGAAGATATTTAAATGGATAACTGACCCATGTAGACAAAGAGCAGAACTTCCACTCGTAAGGGCTAGGCAGGCAGACAGAACTTTCATCTAATTCTCAATTCTTTATTGCATACCATAATGTAATTAGTTGGTAGGGAAATAAATATATTAGACACAATATGGACCCTGTCGGGCACAGCATAGATTTAGTAGGTGAGAGGAGGAAGAACACTGGCTGTTTATTGCAGTAAATATTTGTATTAGTAAGATATACTGATTTATTAATATAGAATTGAATTTCAAAGTTATAGTTATTGTTTTATAAATTAATACATTTATTTATTTCTTTCGTAACATTGTAAAACCATTTTTTTTAATCACTTATTATTTATTACGTAATTAATATTTATTATCGATGGGTAAGTTATTTATTAGTTATGGTATTTATCTAGTTTTAACTAAGTATGTCACATCACATGCATTGAATATGAAACAAAATGAGCGCATCCAGTAATTGTAGTCTCGTGAATAGATACATACAGCAGGCACATGACGTGCTCATAGCCAATGACCCAACTCCCTCATTAAACTGGACCTCATAATTACACAGGAGTTAACTTTTCGTAGGTACGACAGAGGCGCGATCATAATGATTAATAATTAAACTATCAGCTACCAACGAACTTAATTCAATCAATCACTGATAATGAGTGTTCGGTAAAAGATCCTTTTACTTACATAGCGCAGTTATAAAAGTTAATCGATAAATTAAGTTTTTGTCAGTCAATCAGGTAGAAATGGCACTGAAAATCATTAGCATGCGGGAACCGGCGACATCAAAAATCAATTTGTTTTCTTGCCTCTCGCGGTCCGTTCTCTTCTTTTTTACTGCAAAACATATCTTTGCCGCAGTATAATTTGTAAAAGTCAATTACAGGCAATGTGTTCAACTGTAAGGCTTATTTGTGGAACCCTGTTATACATATATAAAGGGTGTAACAAGACCCTTAACGAAGCCGAAAGCCACTTGTTCTCCCCGTCATTGCGATCATTTTTTTGGTTCTAGGCCATACCTGGGAACCTTCTAGTTACGGAGATATTGGGGGTCAAAGTTCCAACTTTTTCACAAGTTTTTTTCCCAAATACATGTGTTAATGTAAGATTTTTACTTTAACCACCTCCACGACCCGGGTACTATTCATTGCATCCATCAGCACAATGTTTTGAGTGCGATACGTTGAGTCCTACCGTAAAACGTGATTTTTCACTCCAAAAAAAAAGTCGTTTCCCAGCAATAATTTTTGCGTAAAGTTACTTAATTTGATGTACAGAATGCTTGGTTGACGGCTTCGTGAAGGGTCTTGTTACACCCTGTAATATGAAAGGGTAAAAAAGTTAAGTAATTAAATCGGAGTGGATACCTAGAATCGCTAAACTACTGTTATTATTTTGAGTGAGACGTCTCTGTGGGTTTATACCGTGGGGTGTTTCATTTATTTTCCCTCATACATCTGTTTCGGATCTTCATAGTTCGAGACGATTTCAGTCATCAACCTAGCCTCCTGAGTGCCCGCCCTCTCCAGCTGCCCCTGGCGCTGAATGTTAATTTTGCGAGTTTACCTGACACAAGCACTTTTCGAACATTTTGTCAACTATTATTGTATCATATTCATATCTTTTCACTGGACAACTACAAAATTGTTTTTGTAGTTGTCCAGTGAAAAAATTGTTTTTTTTTTCTACAATGTAATGTAGCATTCGTTTAACTCTTAAGTAGCAGTCCTATACTTTGGCCATTTAGCCCAAATAGAAGCCAAAATAAGGAAAGGTCCTGAACTTCACTGACCCGGCAATTACACTGGGCACTGTATTAACAAATTAGAACGATATTTTTACAAAGGTCAATGTAAACAAGGGCCATAAAATTAAAATTCATGCGTACAGAGGTGCTCTAGTGGAGCTGCAATTAATATGAAAATCTCTGGACAATATTTATGACACTGACACAAGCGAAATTATTGCAGAGTTTAATATTTACTGACGCGCCGTATTTTACACGTCGGCCGGATTACGTGCGAAATATAAACGTAAGCTGCTTTATCCAAATTTAATGGTCGCTATTTGACACCTTGATCATTTGCATTTCCTGTAAATACTCATTTGGTACGTAGTTATGGCCACCGTTTATTATTGTCGACCAGTGCCACCAGTGCCAAGCTTTATTTATGATTACGACAACAACCTCCGATTTGCCTTTGTTGTTGAGAGGTTTCTAATAAATCGAAATAACATAGCGGCTCTTACTTTTTAACCCCCGACAAAAAGGGGTCTTTTAAGTATTTTCTTTTTTATCTATAAGTCTATGTATCTTTTTGTCTGCATCGTAGCTTCCAAACGGATAAACCGATTTTGAAAAGTTTATTATTCAACGACAGTTTTCTTAGCTTTGATTCAAGATATTCAATCTCAACCACTAACACCGGTTTCTAATAGCATGCCGGCTGTTATTTATAACCCCCAACGAAAAAATGCCAAGAATCACCCGTCTTATTGTTACATCTTATTTTATTGACTATTCCTGATGTATCAGGAAACGGTTTGAATAAACTCAAACTCACAGCATTTATTTGAAATAGGCCCGTGACAGGCACTTTTGCATTGTCAACAATAAGCTACCTACAGTCCAGCCACAGGCATAACAACTGTGAATAGACTGTATAGTTGCCCATTCGAAAATAGTAGATATCATGGATAAGAATGGGCAGGAAACTCCATGGACACTCTTTTGAAATCAAGTTACATACTAAGTACATAATCTTGGGTACAATATTGTTGCTTCTATATGTGAGCACAATGTGCAAATAGAAAAGAAAAAAAAACACAATTAAAACCATAAATATTAGGATAAGCCCTACTAACCATAATAGAAAGTACATGGTACTCACATTTACAAAAACTGAAATAATGCTTGTAATTTGTAAGGTATCGTTTCTGTTTATCAATATATAGAGAATTACAAACCGAAGCAGTCAGTTAACGAACTTACCAACTGGGCTGAAACAAATCCGCATTCCATTATGCATTCCGTCAGTGCATTACAAATGAGGGCGCGCTAACCTCCCTCACCTAAACGTGCAGTGGGGATCATTTTCGGCATGTTTGTAGTGATTACTTTCACAACTGCTACCCGACGGCTGCCGGTTGGCGTGATATATGGGCGCACCTACGTTTACGTTTCAAATAATCCTCCACGCCGGGGAATTATAACCCGTGAATAAACAGGCAACATAAAAGGCCGCGGTGGTGCGGCAGGCTGTAATTCCGCGCTGGAAACGTCATAAATAATTGTCGTGGCTTTCGCGCTAATTCCTCCGCCAAGAGTGAAATCTATGAGAACGCTCGCGTTGCGCTCTTATGAAAAATTGCCCGGGACTTCATAACCTGTTGCTGTTGTACGTATTTAGAATTTGTATTGCTTTACACGCGAATGAAAAACTTCGTTGGGAATTGTAACTTGAAAGTCTACACTATTATGAATTTATTCATTCATAGTTTCATATTTTAACACCAAAAAGTTCAAACAAGGCTTTGGCTGATATCAATCAGACGTTCAACAGCAACACATATGTAACATGTGTATGTGTAATCATAAGCCGTGTGTTGAAAAGCCTACAGCCGCGCGGTACGCGGCACGCTCTGTTAGCGCCAGCTGCCTCCTCGCAGGATGTCACAGCGGTAATTAAACATTCCTCGGCCGCTCTTGATATTAACCCGTTTGAAAATTCTAACAATGTCGTGTACTAGGAGCTTCCTATGAAAACGTTATGTAATAAACAACACATATACAGCAACGGCGCGAGCTAAATAAGCATTTTGAATACATTCATGTCTTAAAGTCAAATTCCTTTAAGTTGCTACAGCGTGGTAGGTATTTTATGAGATATTCAGTTTAATTGAAAACTGCTAATCAAGACCTTATCACCGCAATGAGTTTATCGCCATGAGCTAGACAACAATAGTGGCGAAGGGACCGGGCAAGCTTTTGGTCACATTAATATTTTTCTGGATGTCCAAAAACCTCTCCAAATCATAATTACATTGGAAACAGAAAACTCTGAAAGCACACAAAAGACCATACAACATTCTTAATCAGTAAAATGTAATTTGATCTACGAACCCATATAATAGGATTTCCGTTGGCGAATAATTAAAACAAGCATAATTTAAATAAAAGGAAGGGCCGTTTATAAAATCTGCCAATCCCAAATAATAATAAAGAGTAGATAGACACAGATAAGCTTCTAATCACTGGAGGGTGGCAGGTTTCACTAACACCACTTACAAACTCCCTTTTGTTAAGTCTCGTCGTTTTAACCGGTCGACCCTCGACCCGACCCCTTCTTTAAACCATCGGTGCTAAATAGGCATCTATTCTGTTGTCATTCTTAACAAATACTTCATAAGCACTTAGCCGGTAACGATGTACGCTGAACAGACATAGGTGGTCGACGCAGACGCTTTTACCTCACTTGACAGGGGCGCATTCATTATTCACTGTAATGAACGTATGTGACATATAGCTCTACACTCTTATTCATTACTAGCTCTGCCCCGCGACCTTCGTCCGCGTGAAATTATTATAAAAATAGTACTCACTTCCCTACTGAAATCGTATTTTGTAAAAAAAAATGCTATGCGTGTATTCAAAGGAAGCATATCTAATATATACATTATAAACACTCGGGTCATGGGGCCCGAGTGGGCGTCTCCTTTTTAAGGAAATATCTCATCGACTGCGTCGACACTTCGCGTGAACAGAGGGCTGGCTCTTTCTTTGGTCAAAGAATTAGCATTACCATTCAACGTGGCAATGCTGCCAGTCTTCTGGGCACGTTTCTGAATGACAGCGATGAGGAGGAGTACTTTGACGCCTATATGTCTTATTTCCGTCGTGGTATATATGTAGATACTTACATTTAGTCTTCTTTTTAGCATTATTTTAATCCTTTTTGTTGTCTAAAAGAAATTAAAAAAACGGATCCATAATTTTTCTAAAACATAATTAGCCTAAGTTATACAACTACTACTATTACATTTTAATATTTACTATAACATCAGCTATCTGCCAGTAAAACTTCCGTCAGAATCGGTCCAGCGGTTTCGGAGACTAGCCGGAACAAACAGACAGACACACAGACAAACATTAACAAAAATGTTTTTTTTGTACGAGTACCGTATATAACTTTCATATGCATTCAGTAAAAAGATATTATTTTGAAATTACAAACAGACGCTTGAATTCGGAAAAATGACTTAGCACCTATACCCACACTACTTACATATACGAGTACCATAGACGCGTCGCATTACGTACAGAAGCTGACAACAAAAGAAAATCTTATTAATATATTCCCAGAGGAATACCTACGTTGCGGATTACATTCCGGCTAGTAACTACGTCGGCTTAACGGGAGATAATGTCAAAATCTGTAGCTCAAGCCACCTTAATTTCCATCATACTCGTACCATTTCTCGCAGAAAGTCACATCAATACGATAGCGTTTAAGCGATGGAGGGGGAGAGAAATAATGAATAGAGGCTTTTAGCTATATTACTACGGCGCAGGCGGTTCGCCAAATGACTGTTATGATGAAATTAATGTCTGCCGCCTAAGTGAGTGCTCATGTGGTTCACCTCAATCTTAATGACTAGGGCGACACTCGCGAGCTAAAAATGTCTCAACAGAACGCCGAGATGACTACAACGACTTTTCGCTTTTATTAAATGGTGGGTTTGTGGTAGTGTTGAAATATTTTTATGCTATGAACGTGTTATATATTTTTAGACTTACTTTATTTGCTTTTTTTTTCGGTTGTTTTTTATTCGTACTGTATATGATTCTCGTAGGTTTTCAGAACTCTGAATGGTCTTATCTATCATGGGTGAAAGATTGAAAAAGAACCTTGAAGATGCCAAACACTCCAGTCTATATCAATCCAACCTGTAAACGCCTATAGTTCTAAACACAACTCTTGAGGAACAATGTGTGAATATGTTAAAATTTGAACCGAACTGTCGAGCGTGGGTTTGATTCCCAGGTCGGGCAGTGTTACTGGGTTTTTCCTTCACGAGTTTCTCAGTGCCAGTCACGGGATTCTGGATTTTTGCCCAGTTAATGGCAATAGTCGGCACAGGAAGTGATGCGCTCGACTATTGCCATTAAAAAAAAACACACACTGTCCGCTGTATGTAGTAGGGATACCCATATTTCACCACTTATGTCCACTTGAACAAGAAATACAAAACTTTATTTATTTCTTAAAAATGCCTTGTATTGGACCATAAAAACATTGTGGTACACATGTTTAATTCTCTAATACAACACTTATTTTAGAATTTAATATTTTATTTAGCGTGTTTTTGGTGAAACGGAACGCAAACACAAAACGCATCGATTCCGGTAGTGACGTCAAAATCCATGTGTCAAAGAAACGCTTTTAATTGAAAAGTACTTAAAGTTTCACTAAGATTTTACTATAATATTGTTATTGCAATTTTTGCTTAAATAAAGCACTTACATTTTAATAAAACTAATCTACTAAGGGCAAAAAATTAGATTTAAACAAGGCAGATAGAGGTAAGTGACATCAAAGTCCTGACATGAATGGCCGCGATAGTCATGGACTTTTGAACTGTCGTAGAAAATTGTAAGAGTTTAATATTTTTTTGTGCGACAAGCAGCAGTTGAAATTAACTTTTAATTATTTTCTTGGGTTGATAGTATTGCATATTATTGATTTAAGTGAAAAAAAAATTACATGCATATTCCCTATTGGCGAAATATGGGTGTCCCTACGGATCCTTCACGAAGCCGCTAACCAAGCATTATGTACATCAAACTAAGTAACGCTAGCAAAATCACATTTTACGGAAGAAAGTAAGAATCTTACATAAAAACATGTATTTCAAAAAAAAAACTTGGAACTTTGACCGCCCATATCTCCGTAACTAGAAGTTTCCCAGGTATGGTCGCGAACAAAACAATGATCGCAATGACGGGGAGAACAAGTTCCTTTCGGCTTCGTTAAGGGTCTTGTTACACCCTTTATTAGGAGCATCTTCCCCTAACTCTTCGGGGATAAAAGGCGTAATGTTTTATTATTTTTAATTACCTGCTGTCTTTTACGAAACCGACAACGGGCAGAAATAGGGTTGCCTGTTTCACCACGAAACATACAAAAGTGGGAGTGGGCAGATAATACCGGCCACTTGCGACTCGGGCTTGTGCCTCGGTGCACACACCCGCCAGGGGTGCCACGACATCCGGAGACGCGACTTAGTCTGTCTGCCCGTTTACCTGTCACAGCTACATACTTCAGAAACTTCTAACGATACAGACTTGATATTTTGGAATAAAAAGGTAATGCTTAGCATTTTTGTAAGGTTATATTAAATTGCCTAGAGATACTTAGTAGGCGTGAAACTAAAAAAAAACCAGCCAAGGGCGAGTTGGACTCGCGCACCGAGGATTCCGTACAAACTTGTAGGTATTAGTTTACTAAATTACATATTTACGGTTTTCAGATTGTTTCCTTTACATGTGCTGTAAGACATTGCTTCTTGCCAAATTTCATGATTCTAGGTCAACGGGAAGTAGGTACCCTATAGGTTTTGATTCCCTTGTGAAAAAATATGCGTAAACTGTCATATCTTTTGATTGCGTTGACTTACCATTTTGATTTTTTACTGCTCCAAGGGGTAGTAGACTTGAGTATTTGATATTAATTTCAGTTTTATACCGTTATGCGTTCCTGAGAAAAAGGGTCTTGACTCTTGACAGACGGATCCTACAAGGATTCCGTACCGGTACGGAATCTTAAAAACCGACTTCCAAAAGAACACTAAAAACGTCTAAAATAACTTGACTTTCGGAAAAAAAGATACAAACAAAGACACCTCTTTGTTTGTATCTTTTTTGCCACCGACTTCCGAAAGTCAAGTTATTTTAGACCTTTTTAGTGTTTTTTTGGAAGTCGGTTTTGTTTTCGCAGAAAGTTTTTTTTTATTCATTCACACAAATTCTTGTCATGAATTAATTTTTACATTGTAACTTGAAGTTAGTTAAAGGACTCGTCAAGACGAATCATACGAGCCCAAACTCGATGAGGTTTTGTCGTTTCATAACGGAGTTCCTATGGCCACCGTCCAGCTCCATCATAAGACACTGGATACCATTTAGGACCAAAGTACTCGTCAAGACGAATCTCGCCGAACCCAAACTCGATGGGGTTATGTCCTTTTATAACGGAGTTCCTATGGCCACCTTCCAGATCCATCATCAGATCCTGGTTACCATTTAGGACTGAAGTACTTGTCAAGACGAATCAAACGAGTCCAAATTCGACGGCGTTGCATCGTTCTATTACAGAGTTCCTATGGCCACCTTCCAGCTCCATCATCAGATCAGCTCCAAGTCATCATAATATTGCATTGTCTTGCGATATACACATACGTGCAAAATTTCAGCTCAATCAGAAATCGGGAATTGTGCCAAATTTAACTAGCAAGTATCACGCGACGTCGCGTGTTGTGCATCAAAGCGCCCGCACTCGACGTCGCGTGCTGTGACAATGAACGTGAGGAAAACAACCAAATTCCTAAACCGATGTTGATGAAATATCTATGGGACCAATCGGGAAGCATATCCTTTCAGATGAAAAAAAAAAATCTGATCGGTTTACAAATAACGGAGTTATGAGGTAACAAACATTAAAAAAATATATATATACAACCGAATTGAGTACCTCCTCCTTTTTGAAGAAAGTCGGTTAAAAAACAAAACAAAATCAATAAAAGTCCGCCCAACATGAACTTCGGTGTAAGGACCGATCAGATTAAAATCAAACACCTATTAAAACTATAGATACTATCGTTAAAAACTTATTAAACAAGTTTACGACTTCCTGCAACGGAATAATGGTTTTAAATTTTGAAGTCCCCAGCTTTTATGTAGTAGACAGCGATAAGGGGGGATTATGAAAGGGAAGTGGGGGTGAACCGTTGATAAGGAAATAATGGGCCCGCAATGAAACTGGGGGTAGCGCATTATAACTTGAATTATATAGTGTAATTTCGGTCTTTAATTGCCGTGTTATTGACTAAATGAATGGGTATTACACTTTCGGTATTGTTTTTAATTGTAGGCTTATTATTTTTTATCGTAATTTTATTGTAAGTTAGTGAGGTATTCATGCAATTAAAAATGGGATCGGAGACAACCTGATTGATGGTTTGAAGATTGACTGCCAGAGTAGCATCGTGTGGCGTGTCTAGATCTAAGATCACCTTCGAACCGGATCTAGGTCAGGTTCGAAGTAGGTACCTCAAACTTTAAATACAGTTTGTACGACAAGAGCGTCTCCCACAAAATTAACATAACTCCATAACATAACATTCGCGTGTTTTAATCGTAGAAGTGTCGCGAGAAGGTGTACCAACACTCACATTTCGCCAGTTTTGTTTAAGTTCCATCTAATAGGGGGCGACCCTATTACCATCAACCGGGCACTAATCCAGACTCCGTGGCTGCTACTGAAAAAATCCTGATGAAAAACTCACACTGCCCGTCCTAGCAACCAAACCTAGAACCTCATACTCAGCACTCTGGTACAGTATGTACCTCTTCCGTACAATGTACATGGTACATGGTACAACTTTGTTATTGCAAATTGTATTGAGGTTCGTAATCTTAGATTTTTGTCAATTTTCTTTGTTTTCAGTGCACTATTGGAGTCGGTGCTAGCAATTTACCCCAGTCTCAGTTTAGTCAAGAAAACATGTCCAGAACGAGAAAAGATAATGTTACCACTGGAATAAGAGGAGGTCTACGTCGATGGGCAGATGTCTTTGTATCGGTAAGGTAAGCTGATATCCTGTGTAGATATATTGTTTGCATAAGCAATGAAACACATAAATATTTCAAATAACTGTATTATATAAAAGGAGATAATTTATTATAAAATGCATAGAATTAGATATGTTAAAGATAACAATATGTTACAGTATTAGAAACCGTATGAAGTTACAGTTACACGAATATCACATTGCAAGGATAGCATAGTAGTAGGAAATAGTTTCAGTACAGTTGATATAGTTCAAATATAATATTTTTAACATTATAACTGCAATTTCTACATTAAAATCTGTTTAAAATTTACTACCAACAGAGTTATTCTTATATCAAGATGTATGTATGTAACGAGCAATGGAATAAACCTTTTGAAACAAATCATCGATAAATTTCAGACCAGTGGTCGTTACGGACACACCACCCGCGCTAAATTATGTGGAGTGCAAGGTCGAAGTCCCACCGAAGTGATGGTCAGTCCGCGCGATGGAGGTATCAAGTCACGGCCACTCACGCGCAGTCTGTGCACGCAACCCACGAAGCCGGGGATACCTGACGCACCTGACAATCTGCACCAAGTTATGGAATGAAATGATTGAGGAATTCAGAAAATAATAAGAAAAAATAAAGAAAATGGTGCTAACTTTGTAACGTTGTCCGGAGGATGACCGATGTAGATGTAAGGATCGACGTCCAAGGAACTCATGCGTCCCTGCGACGATCCCCTCGCCACTGACAACCCAAGCTTCAAAACTCCATCTTTTTTGTATCTCCTTGCAGATACTTTGGATTTACCCTCAATTTTAACCTTTCCGGTGTGCAATTCAAATGGCCCACTGCCAGCGTCCCACCGTAATACGGCTCGATCCTCCACAAATCCAAGCCACAAATGGTCCCTCGTACCGGAAGCACTCACTAATGCACCTTTACCGCAAACGGCAGATACCTCAGCCCAAATATCGAAACGTTTAGCAGGAAACCTCGCGCGAGCCGTCATTCTCGCTTTACCATCAAACAAGGGCACTTCATACATATCACGGCTATTCTCTTCTAAATATTCTTCATACAGTGAATAGTCTTCCACTTCATTAGTATCAAATTCTTCGACATCATCAATAAAAGTTTGGCTTTTATTTCTGCTATATTTAGCACAATTCCCTTCGACGTTATTTTCTATGGCACTACTAGAGTGAGTGTACGTTTTTTCTGTGAATTATCAGTTGGCTGATATAGAATCTGAATAATATTTATTAAATTAAATATTCTACTACGAAAATGAATTCTACAAGAAATCTAGCTTACAAGTCTAGCGATATCCAATTGGTGGGAGTATATCGATGCAAGTCAGGTCGGGTTCAGGACTGTCAGGTTTGCCGCTATCGCTGGTGTCTACGGAAGCGTCAGTGAACTGCAGAGTGTTGGGGCTTTGTTTGTTGTACTCGAAGTCTTTGAGCGATGTCCTGTCGGGTTCCAGGGGCGTGTTGCTGTGCGGATCACTATCCTGTCGTGTGAGGGACGAGCGGTTGGATCTACTGGAGCGACTACCTCGGCGCACGTGCGGCGCCTCCTCGCTGCAGGGCCCGAACGCCTGCACCACGACGTCGGACTGCGTCCTGCAAGCGTGCGTGCGCAGGTGGCAAGCGGAGAGGTAGGTGCGCCCGTCACTACCACACACAGACGGGCCGTCCGACGGCGGACACTCCGTTGTACCGCATTCGCAGGTGGCGAGGCCGCTGCGCACCACGCAGTGCGCGCCGAAGTAGCACGTCATGTGCTCGCAGTTCGTCGCTGGCAGTTGAGTAGACTCCGCTGTTCAAAATAGGAGTAGATAAAATATGGGAACAGCCAACGCAAGAAAGTGCTTCGATAAAAATAACACAGAAGGTACTCACGATCAAAGCAGCCATTAGGACCGAGAGTATGTTCATGGTTAGAACAAATGGTACATTTTTGTCCTTGTATTCCCGGTTTGCAAACACAACGACCAGTCATCTGCTCACAATCCTCCCGGACTGAACCGAACGCCGAGCAACCGCAAGCTAGAAGAAGAGAAAACTTTAAGAGTCAAGAACACCGATCATTAATAACCGTATTTATATCTATAACCGATATGGACAAACGCAATATTTTTTTACTAGTTACACTTAGCATAACAGGTTGTCATTTTCAGTTCTGTACATACAACAAACTGTATCAACTGTTTACAGTTATTTACGTCGGATTTTGCATCACTGTCAAAATAACATAAATCTTTAAAATCATTACACTAAGGTTGCTATTAGGTTGCTGACTCGCTGCAGTCTGAGATCATATTCTATGTGAAAAAACACATTTCAGTTGCCCCATTTACTCACGAATACAGCCAGTATATCCAGTCCCGATCCTCGGCAGCCCCCAATATCCAGGCTCGCATCTGTCGCACTTAAGGCCGCCGACCCCGGGTCGGCAGACACACTGTCCTTCTTCGTCACACTGCTCGTTCACGGAGCCGAGGCGGTGGCAGCCGCACACTGCCGGACAGCCGGCGCCGCCCGGGCCTCGCGCAGCTGTCACACCGTCCGCGCAACAACCATGCCACGACTCTTGGCAGCCTTTCTTCTCAACCACTGCCTTGTCTGTGAAGTGACATTTTTTTTAAATGCTTGTAAAATTAATTGCAATCATTGTGTCAGAAAATAAACCTCTAAACCTCAAAGTTTAGTGTTTCTGTTTAGAGTCTAAACACATCCTCCTGCGCATTAATCATAAATCAGCTACATCCTGTTAGACTGGAAGCCTACCCCAACATAGCTGGAAAAATACTAAATGATGATAATGTAGCACATCTACCAGCGCTAAATATTGTGTCTGCATTGATTCTAAAACAATGTTATGTTTGCAAGTGCAGTGGCGAAGGTCCCTCGTACAACTCGATTCCCACCGGCTTCCCCTTGAAAAATGGCACAGTCAGTATTCTACGTATAGACAAATAATATAATCACATTAAAGATATAAACCCCGGCTTATCTTCACAAAAATTTACCCTTCGCTACTAGTTTGTATTATAATTTGCTATGATAAAAAAAAACATTATTAACGTTTGTAATAATTTACCATTAATAACTTAAAGCAATGATCTGAACTCTGTAAGTATTTAAATCAGTTTATGTACATAACTCCATGACGACATGTTGAACGACAGCTTCGCTAATGAAATCACAACGTAACGTTCATTATAAAACCATGTGTGATTTGTACACATCCGGCCCGTCATGATCAGTAATGTCTTTCACTTTGGTACCATAAATAGATCAGGCAAATAGGTATGTAAATAGCTCGTATTTGTCTTGTGAGCAATGCTACTTTCTAAATAAATTATGCAAACAAGTATATTAGGTACTAGCTGTGTTTACTTTCTGTAGTAGGTCGTAGGTAGTCGGTAGGTAGGTATGATGTTCGATTTTCACCTGCCATTCGGTCCGTGGCAAACGGTCTATGATTTAATTAAGATAAATCTGCATGAATTTATTTCTTGTGTATGATCTTCAATAATAATATATTCTTTCACTTGTATGCACACAGAATATTATTAGTTTTTAACGCTAAGTGCTATTTAGTTACTAAACCATTTATTCAGATAATTGAAACGCAAGTAAATACTTTTCGATAAGAATCCTGAACAAGAACTCAGTTCGTAAATTAAGCATACAGGCATGTGAGGCATGTTAATATTTGTAACAGTTTATAATTCAATGACAAAGTAATATTTTGGTATTGTCATATTTATCATGTTTTTTCTCCACTCACTTTTTAAATGGATCAACTTGAGTATGTAAGTGTGTCTTTTGATTTAGGTGTCTGCACATGAGACAAAAGGATTAGGTACACGGATTAAGTAAAAACCGATGTTCAATTTGAAGTTTTTAAGTTAGAAGTCCAAAATAGACAAATTTTCCGTAACTAGGCTCCTAAGCGGATAATTCAGATCATTTATTGCACAATAAAGAAGACAAGGAGGCAACACCAACCTTTTCTACAGCATCGAGCAGCTTTAGCAGTATGATGGCAGAAGCTGCCAACTGGACAGTCCTTCCTGTGAGGCCCGCCTCCGCAGTCGATGGGTCTCCCTTCAGCGTCGGTCAGTGGCTCATCGTCACCACACGGTCTGAACTGTCAGGGAACATCAACACATACTTTTTGAAAGCTTTCCGCTTACGAAACATGGCTATATTTTCTTTTTATTATTTCACAAAAGGTCAATTGCTACGAAAACTAAATTGTACCACAAGAAGCGCATTTTGTGAAACTTATTTGAGAGTAGCCTAGGGCGGTCTGGGATTCATTAAAAAACCAAAGAGTAGAAAGCAAATTCATTAGGATCATTAAGAAAATATATGCTAACAGCACAGCAAAAGTGCAACTAGAAAACATTGGAGATCAATTAAAATACAGAAAAGCGTGAGACAGGGAGACCCGTTGTCACCAAAAATATTTAACGCCGTTTTGGAAAATATCTTTAGGCAACTCAATTGGGATAGCCTTGGCGTTAATATAAACGGGGAAAAATTGCACCACCTAGGGTTTGCAGATGATCTCATTTTGTTCGCAGAAGATCCCATGACACTACGAACAATGCTACAACAACTAGCATCAGAGAGTAAAAAGGCGGGATTATCAATGAATACAAGCAAAACTAAATTTATGACAAACAAGACCGAAGTCAAAATTGAGGTGGGCGAAGATGAGATCGAATACGTAAACGAATATGTATACCTGGGTCAAGTTATGTCGGCGAAAGATTTATTGACGAAAGAAGTAGAAAGACGAGTAAACAACACCTGGCAAAGGTCACTCAGGGAAATCACAACACCTGCATACTTCCATGCCTTACCTACGGCTGGCAGACCTGGCCACTAACACAGACGATTGAACACAAACTAGGCGTATGCCAAAGAGGAATGGAAAGGAGCATGATGGGTCTAAGGTTGAAAGACAAAAGGAAAGCTACAGCAATTAGGAACACCACAAAAGTAGCAGATGTTAACGTAAAAACACGAATCCTAAAATGGAAATGGACCGGTCACATGACGAGGACACAAAAAGAAAAGTGGACTAAAAAAGTTACAGAATTGTACCCAAGGGACGGCAAGAGACGTTGAGGAAGGCAATTAAAAAGATGGGAGGATGATCTGCCTAAGGGTTGCAGGATAATATCAAAGGATCGACAAATGTGGAGAAAACTTGAGGAGGCCTATGTCGCAAGACAGCCTGATCTGGTAGCTGATAGGACCAACAAATATTTTTTCAATACACTTTCACGAAAACTGGTTCTAATCGCACTACGATTAGGTTCAACATGCAATGTATTTCACACGCGTGCGATTTTTTATATTTTTCCGCACACGTGCGAAAATAAAAATTTCCACAGATAAGCAAGGGTTCAATAACTATATCTATAGTCGGTGGTGATTGGTTTTTTTAATCCCGGCAAAGAGATAGTGCGTCTTTACGGATTAAATATTTTTCGAGTATTTAAATTGTGTTTATAAATAGAATATCATAGATAAACAGGATTATTTAAAACAAATATTTATTTTTATGAACAAATTAACATCTTATTGTGTTCTAAATAAAAAAAAAAAAGAATTTTCTTTTTTTCATAGTAGGCTGTATACAGCATCATACCTTTGCATCTTCTTCAACCTGGCGAAAGCAAAGCGCGGAAAAAAAGCAAATTTAATCATAGTTTCCTAATAATTCCTGACAAAAATACTTTCCGTTCTAATATTTTATTTCTTCAAAAGTGTATTGAAAAACGTCGTTTGATACGCGTGGGGATTTGTTATTGCAGTCCTCGGCTCCATAACACCCTCGCTTTTTACGTTACTGACTAGAAAGCCAAAAAAAAAAATAGCCTTTACTTACTCTGACCTTCGTACTCGTAGAAACAATATTTAGTCATTTGACGAATAAAAAACTAAAACTAAAAAAAAAGGAACTACACTTATTTGTTTCCTATATCTAAATTATAACATTAACTAAACTTAAACTACGACTTAAACTAAACTTAAATGTCCAAAAAAAAAATAGTACATTTTGATATAAGTGTGGAAACTTTGTTATTGCATTCGAGCGCGGAATTAACACCCGAGCTGCAAGCGAGGGTGTTATGGAGCCGAGAACTGCAATCACAAATCCCCACGCGTATCAAACGACGTTTTTCAATACACTTTCGAAGAATAGTACATTTTGATATAAGTGGGGAAACTTTGTTATTGCATTCGAGCGCGGAATTAACACCCTCGCTTGCAGCTCGGGTGTTAACTCCGCGCTCGAATGCAATAACAAAGTTTCCACACTTATATCAAAATGTACTATTTTTTTTTTGGACATTTAAGTTTAGTTTAAGTCGTAGTTTAAGTTTAGTTAATGTTATAATTTAGATATCGAAAACAAATAAGTGTAGTTCCTTTTTTTTTAGTTTTAGTTTTTTATTCGTCAAATGACTAAATATTGTTTCTACGAGTACGAAGGTCAGAGTAAGTAAAGGCTATTTTTTTTTTGGCTTTCTATTCAGTAACGTAAAAAGGAATTACATTCACACAATTTGTTTGTGCAAGTGTGAGTAAAATCAAAATGATTTCTTGAATCGTGCCATGCGAGAATGTGGTGATTCAGGGTGTTGCCATGCGAGAATGTGGTCGCCCTGCAAAGCATTTTGTTTTGATAATGTATAACCTAACCGGAAATGATCGTCACAGTACCTCTAAGCCTCGACACAGCGGGAGCGGTCGTAGCCTCAAGTCCTCCTGTCTGCGGCAGGCCTCCAGCTTCATGTGGCACAGTGTGGGGTACAGCCTCAGGTCTGATGCACACACTGGCGCTGACGATGTGGCCGCAGCAGCTGCGGCGGCGCAGTCGAAGAGACAGGCACATCTGGGTAAGATAAGTTTTATTAATTTACTAGCTTATGCCCGCAGCTTCGCCCATGTGGAGTTCGGTAATTGAGGATCTAGGTTATAAGGTTATAAACTATATAAATGTGCTAAATTTCGTCCAAATCCGTTCAGTAGTTTATGAGTGAAAGTAAGATGGTTATAAGAGTGCGTCCACACTATTTAACATAACATGTGTGGCCAAGTGCGAGTCGTACGTCGTAGTCGTCACACGCTGAAAAAGTCCCATATCTCAAAAACTAAACATCAAATCTTATTCAAACCAATTTTCGTTGAAAGATTTTTTTATGTTCTACAATCCTTAACTTTTTCAGAATTAAATAGAGGGGGGCACATTTTACTTGTGTTACTTTTAAGTGTCTATCTTTCAAACGATTGACTTTGAGAAAAAATGGTCTTACGAACCTCAATGTTATTTTTAAAGACATTCATCTTTTTTTTTACTTTTACTTAAAAATCGTAATGTAGTTCACAGAGTACATCTACCTACCAAGTTTCAATTGTGCGTAGTCCTAATAGTTTCGGAATAAAGCGGCTGTGATATACGGACGGACAGACAGACATGACGAATATTTAAGGGTACCTTTTTCGGCTACGGAACTCTAAAAATGGTTTTTAACATGATTCAATTGAGAGGTTACCAATGTATGTACATATTGTAGAGGTGTTTCATAAAAAAAAATACTATATCTGGACACACCCTAACAATTATTGAAAAAATGTGAAGCTCGAAGTATGTAACGGAAGCAAGCCTATTGCTATGCAACGGACCGCAAATCTGTGCATCAAATATTGATAAATTATTGATTGGTAATAGAAAAACCCAATAACACTTTGCCCGGCCCGGGAATCGAATACAGGACCAATTGCTAAGCAGTAGTGCTAGCGATCAGTAGACCAACGAGGCATGACATCCCCATAGCAGCAAATTGGTGAAAGGGTCATAGATGTGTGAATTTACTCGAATATTCTTATGACCTGGGTTGTCCATTGGAGTCAACAGCGCACGTCGCCTCGTACGCGCACTGCACGCGCGCGCACACGGCCGTGCCCGACACCGCCTCGCTCGAGTTCTCGTTCTCGTCGCCCGCGCGGATCTCGTTAGTCAGGTCTGTGTACTTTGATGATCTGTTCCCATCTGTAAACGAAAGGTTATTAAAGGTTTATTGCAAAGTGGATGTGATAAATTGAGATACAAAACCGCAAATGTAGGAGGTACGAAGATAGTCAGCTAAATCGTTATTACCCTTATTTCTAGGCCTCTATTTAGAAACACAGATTTATTTATTTATTTAAGGAAAAACAAACAGTAGCACAATAACAATTAGTCATAATATCTTAAATATATCATTTTAAAACAATTATGCTACCCACTACGTTCTCCACAGATTACAATTTAAAGTATTTAAAACTAGCTAGTAACAACACAAATACAATACATAAACAGGAGTCATTATGATCCTGGAACTAATATCTGGACTTATTATAAATATTGTATAAACTTAAAAGAAAAAAAAAACAATAAGAAAAAAAATTGTGTGCGTATTCAACGTTACATTATTATAATATTATACATTAATTTGGCGGTCCTTTAGGGTTGCTTGGATTTGCTTCTTAAACGCATTTTTACTTAGAAAAAGAATATCGATTGAATGGAATTCGTTGTTGTATGTCTCAACCAAACGATGAAGCGGTGAACGCGAGCCAGCGTTGGATGTACAGAGGCTAGTAGCAAATAGACGTCGAGTGCGTATCTCACGTACATGAACTGTCCGAGGAACCAGAAACAGAGACAGTGTCAAAAGCTTTAGCTAAATTAAGGACGACTTTCTAGGGTTTTGTTCCCTTTGCCTAGCTCTTCATCATCATCTGCCTAGCTTTTTCCCAACTATGTTGGCGCGGCTTCCAATCTAACCGGACGCAGCTGAATACCAGTATTTTACATGGAGCGACTGCCTATCTGACCTCCACAACCCAGTTAGTACTGGGTAATACGATACCCCTTGGTAAAACTGGTTGTCAGACTTTTTGGGTAACTGACTACCTATAACGACTGTCAAAGATCTACAGATGACAGCCGGGACCAGCGGCTTAACGTGTTTTCCGAGGCACGGTAGAAACTCGGTATGTAATGGGTGATCACCCATCCACAGACCAACCTAGGCAAGCGCGGCTTAACCTAAAGATCGACCCGACCGGCTGTTATTATTTTGCCACGAGCTCATCCCTTTGCCTAGCTCTTCTGAGACATAATCGGTCAAGACGCACCGCGTCAGCTGTGGTTGATTTGGATTTAAAACGAAATTGCGCAGGTGATTAGAAGTTCTTTTTTTTTCTGCTATCTCTTAGGTTAGGAACTAAATTCCGGAGTTTATGATTTAAACGATATTCGCCTATAATTATTAACAAAGTCCTTACTTCCAGATTTTAAGATACGGAAATTGAAGGCTCCGAGGCCTTCAATATCCGTATCTTGAAAAAATGACCGTTAAAATGGAAGGCCACCATCACATCTCATTTTGGCGGTACTCTTCGCCGAGGCCTGCCACATCTCCTCTCATTTCCATTTCGGTTCGATTCCTGGCCAGAAATATAGATTTTTCAAAAATCCAATGATGCACTTTTAGTTTTCATCAAAATCGAGTTCGAGACTCTTTTGAGCATTTTTCGCTTCCTCATAGTTTCGGTTTTGGCAATCCACGCCTACTTGGAAAATTCACCCTGTATATCTTGACGACCCGAATGGCGCAGAGGTAGTGAGGCTGCCTTACGTTCTTAGGGTCCCGGGTTCGAATCCCGGTAGAAGCAAATGTTTGTGTGATGAGCATGGACATTTGTTTCCGAGTCATGGATGTTTATATGTATAATAAGTATGTATTTACAAACAAAAAGTATCTATGTAGTAATATCAACTATCTGGTGTCCACGACACAAGCCTCGTTGCTTAGTGTGGCACCTAGATGGCGCTGTGTGTAATGTCTAGCGATATTTATTATTTATTATATCATGATAGATGTAAGTAAATAAATGAACCTTCACCTATTTAATCGTTTACACCTCACCTGCCGTGCCATTCTCATCCTGTTCAGTACACTCGCCATAGTACGCTACTCTGGGTGGCGGATCTCCTCGTGCCTTGGCCTCGCAGGCACTTCGCGTCAGGGCGCAGTGGTGCGGGTAGGTGTGCCGGTTGTCGGCGCACACGGGCTCGCGCGCCGCCCCTGCGCACGCCGCCTGGCAGCCGCACGCGCCGCGCGCGCACCACGTGCCCGCGGGACAAGCGACCTCCGCACACGACTCTGGACACAATCAACTAATACAATGATTCATTCTAACTACCTAAACATACGACGGGTATAGGACTACCTCCGGCTACGTGGTGGCTTAGCTTGCCCGAACCGACAACCCAGTACAGACACTGTCCTGGCGCCAGAAAAATAACAGAAAGCCGACCCCCCCTAAAATGCGATAGCGCTAGGAAGAAGAAAAATTATAGAATGATATATTTTTTTTTAAATAGGTCATACAAAACATTTTTTTTTTTTTTAAATTAGTTGAGGTCGGTGTTTTTTTTATTATGTCTGATTACTCTGAAAAGAAACAGCCGAAACTCAAAGGTCACGGTCTCTTTTAAAGTCCAGACATGTCTTGCCCTGATCACGTGAGGACCATGCAGGTTATCCATGCGTACTTGCATGGAGAACCTATTAACTTATTTACGTTTTATTTTAATCTAACACTTGAAAAGAGCACAGAAGAGCAGAATAACATATTTCTTTGAGTGCCGGACGATCAACAGATTTAAAAATATTGTCAGTTTTTTCTGCGAATTCATATTTAGGTAGGTACTACTGATTATCAACCAAAAAAATGTGATGTAGAAGTCTAGTAGGCTACTAGACTTCTACATCACATTTTTTTGGTTATTGAACCAAGGTCAATCAAAAAGGTCATCCTAAGTAGAGCGACGCTATGACGTTGCGAGTTGATTTTTTTTTTGGGTATCCGTATGCATGGCCTACCCTCCGTGGGGAACCACTGCACGCCACTGCTAGTAGCCGATATGATTATTGACTTACCGCAGGATCCCATATGTTTGATATGAAGCCGCCTCTTCTCCTTGCAAGCCGTGTCACGCAGTGCGCAAACGCTGCTGTAAGTTTTATTGTCCGTACCACAAACTTCTTCTGTTTCCTGTAACGTGAAGTCGTAATAATTAGTGAAAGAACATTGAACCTGACAAATATTCCAGTCGATATCAATCCTCATATTCCTGTAAACCCTATACTGGTTGTCTAGTGATTGCAAGTGCTACTGCTGATGGTCCTGGATTAGATTCCCAGGTCGGACATAAAGGGTGTAACAAGACCCTTAACGAAGCCGAAAGGCACAAGTTCTCCCCGTCATTGCGATATTTTTTTGCACTAGACCATACTTAGGAACCTTCTAGTTACGGAGATATTGGGGGTCAAAGTTCCAACTTTTTCACAAGTTTTTTTTATACGTGTTTTTAATTTAAAAAAATACTTTAAACACCTCCACGACCCCCGTACTAAGCAATCCATCCATCAGCACAATGTTCTGAGTGCGTTACATTGAGTCCTACCGTAAAACATGATTTTTCACCCCAAAAAAAATCTTGTTTCCCAGCAATACTTTATGCGTAAAGTTACTTAGTTTAGTAACGCTTGGTTGACGGCTTCGTGAAGGGTTTCTGTTACACCCTGTATTGTCATTGGATTTTCCCATCAGTAATTTCACAGTACCTATAAACCACGGAGTCAAACATAACTAGCGAAATATGAATAGTATTACGAGTAGGTACGCGGTGTACTCAATAGTAGGTGATGACGTGTACCGTACACCTCTGCCTAAGTCATCCGGGATTACAGACGTGATTTTATCTTGACGAACATATCCTATCAATGAATTAGTTTGGCTGATTGTTCTAATAAAATACTCACAGTGCCTTCTTCACAGTGCTTGGGGCAAACGCAGCTGGCTTCGGAAACGCCGTCGCTCTCGCAAACGGCGTAGAATTCGCACTTCTTGTTTTCACACCCGTCTGTAATATTATTATGTAACAATGAAGTATGACTGAGTAGGGGACTTACCTTTTAATAATTTACAATTATTTTCTGCAGTTACAATTGGCCATAAAATATTGGTAAGTTGCCATCCGCCATCATCAGTGCTTCATCATCAAACTGTGGCTTCTCAAACACCCTCCTCCAGCCTCTAGAAAAGCACCCAGCGGACCACCAAGTGCCATGGCCCATCTGGAAAACTTTAAACCGACTACGAAGCACGGTAGGCCGCCACAGTTATAACTTGGGCCGATGGGGGCGCTCCTAAGAGATAAAATCCTGTCCTACGCCTTGTGCAAATCCACCTGCACCTTGAGGTATCTGTCAGAGCCCACAACTATTGAGGTGTTAGAGTTCTGGTCAAAGTAATCACCGACACGTCGAAGAAAAAGTGCTACTTACTGCAGGGTCCGTCGTAGAGCACCTGCACGTCGCGCCGGTGCCGGCACGCCTCCAGCTGCAGCTTGCAGCGGTTACCGTACGAGATGCCGTCCGAGCCGCACACGGGCGCGAACTCGTTGGAGCAGCGCGGACAGCGGCACACGCCCCGGCCGCCCGTCGCCACGCACTCGCCGCCGTGAGGACACACGCGGTCCGCGCATACGCCGTTTGAACCTAGATTTAAAGATTAAAGTTCGTTATCCTTCATCGTATTATTTTAAGCTTCCTATTATTGCGCGACTGCTAAGCATGAAGTCCTGAGTCCGATTCGCAGTTCGAGCACAATGTCATTGAATTTTTCCGTCAGGAATGCCCCAGTAGCAGCCAAGGAGTCTGGATTTGTGCTTGGTTGATGGCAAGTCAACGTTAACTTACCACAAGCTCCTGCGTGCAGTACTCTCAGCTCCCTCCCCAGCAGGCAGGCAGCCCGCCTCAGTTCGCACTCGCTGTCGTGGGTGCGCGAGTCCGAGCCGCAGACGGGCCGCAGCACCGGCTCGCACGGCGGGGGACAGGCGCATACGGCGCCGCCGCCCTCCACGCGGCACTCCGCGCCGTGTCGGCACTCGACTTCCGCGCACGGGTTCACACCTGAACGAAGTGATGAATGAAGGAAGTAGATCAATTCGATTTTCCTTAAGGAAATAGGCAAGAATCTACCTCCAGCTTAGCAAGGAAGTATTAATAGAATTTAGTTGTTGAGGGTGACGAAATCTTTATGTGATAATTTTCTTCGTTCTTTTGGCTCGGGGTTAAACAATAACAGTCGCACGGATCGCTTTTCAAAGTTCAGCAACACTTGCCGACGTCGGTAAGTGGATGGGCGACCATCCTTTACATATCAAGACCCCTCCATGTCTTGGAAAGCACGTTAAGAGATTCGACAATCGTAGTCTGACAAACAGTCTTACCAAGAGATATCGTATTAAGTATCCTACATAGATGGTTGTGGAGGTCAGATAGGCAGTCGCTCCATGTAAAATTCTGGTATTAAGCTACATCCGGTTAGACTGGAAGCCGACCCCAACATTATTGCAAAAATGCTAGACAGATGGTGATGACTGAGGTTCATTTGACAAGTCTCCAGTTTCTAAAAGTCTAAGTATTGCAAATGAAGTCCCTTATTCGATACATAACAGGAATTATAGGTCCTCTCCATTCACAGACAAACACAGTTGCAATACGAAAAATATTAATCTTCAGCTTCTCCTCGAACCAAACTTACCAGAACTACACTGCCCTTTAAAAATAATCTTCAACTGTTTCCTGGCTCGGCAGGATTCCCGATGCATCTGACACTCGTTGGAGTAGGTCTTGCCGTCGGAGGAGCACACAGGGGAGAACTCGAGGGGACACGGCTCGGCACAACGACAGGAGGGGGAGCGACGATCGTCCAGCTGGCACACTTCGGGGTCGGGGCAAGTGACTCCGGAGCAAGGATCTGTAAATAAAATAGTGAATGTGTTCGTAACTATTTTGCTGATTTTCTGGGAGGTGTACCAACTAAGGTTGGTTTGTTGCCTACCTTTAACTACCTGTATACATAGATAACAACGTAATATTTAACTTGCACAGCCGCATCGTTGCTGTAGCTAGTGGTCGCAACAATCGCAAGCGGCTGTTTGGGGTCCTAGGTTTTTATGTGTTTTCCCACTAGGAAATTCTTCGTAGATAGGACCTTAACTGCCGCTGTGTGCATTAAAGGATCTTACTAGCTACATAAAGGGTGTAACAAGACTCTTAACGAAGCCGAAAGGCACTTGTTCTCCCCGTCACTGGGATTCAAAGTTGAGTGCGTTACACTGACTCCTACCGAAATCGTGATTTTTCGCCCCAAAAAAAAAAGGCTTCCCAGCAATAATTTTTGCGTAAAGTAACTTAGTTTTATGTACAGAACTCTTGGTTCACGGCTTCGTTAAGGGTCTTGTTACACCCTGTATAAATGGCAAAACATGGGTTTTATTCACACCTCTGCCTACCCCTAAATAATCACGTGATGATAATCATGCTATGTGCTTATTTTTTAATTAACTATAATCCAAAACAAGTCACCAGCAGAAAACACTTACCACATTTACCGTAATACTTGAAAGTTATGTTAGTATTGGATTCGCAGGCAGCTCTGCGCATCTCACAGTCGCCGGGGTAGTCGCGGGCGTCGCTTGCGCAGAGGGGGCGGGACCCCTCGTGGTCGCCGTAGCTGGGGCAGGACGTGGGGCACTCGCAGCCGTACGCGCGGCCATCGGAGGTAGGCCGGCAAAGCGCTCCCGGCCCGCACGTCACACCACGACACGGATCCGGTACGTCTGGTGACGAGGACAGGAAAGATTGCACAACACTCACTTCTAATAGATGCCGAGAGACCGAGAGCTGTCCAGGGCGAACATCGTGCATCGTCACAACAACTTAAGATAGGTGGATATTATAAAGTTCTATTTACTAAGTAAACAATATAACAGGTGTAAAAGACTTTGACTGTCCATAACTATTTTACCTCTGTGCATCACAATTTTTTAACACCATCAGTGCCGGCAACCCACCTTCGGCACCCACCACGATGGGTTCACTCAAGTCACACTTGCGATGCCGAGAACCCCACCTTGTATAGGCTCATTTTAAATTAAAGTTTTTTCTTAGCGAATACAGCATCAAATAATGTAATAATAATAAATAACAGTTGTATATTTTAACAAGATCGACAAGATTTAAATTAATTAAGCATTTTTATTTTCAATCAATTTTCGATCTCTTCTTATATGCCACGAAACAACGTGGTGGGTCACGGAATGGCACGCGTGGCCACCCGACGTGACGCGCCTGCCACGCGACCTCATGCCAGCGGACAATGACAACGCCAATCCACCGGACTGACGCACCCGAGTAAGTCGCACCCATCTACACGCGACCTACTCAACACTACGACTCCACAAACAACATACACTAGGTACATTTACACGCAACTCCATATGCGATTAAACTGCGATGAATGTGCGGCACCGGCTTGCAAATCTGTCGCCATAATGAGCGGTGTTACACAAGTACATTGCCGCTCATACACACACACTTCGGCCCCTTAGTCTGGAGCGCATTCGGCTCGACCTGATAGCGTCTTCGGACGGGGCCAACCTACTCGGTAGCGAGCGCCTGAGTCACCTCCGTTGCTGGTCGTCACCTGCTGGGTCTCGTCCGAGCAACCGCAGGTCTCACCTGACGGTGACAGACCGCCGAGGTGATGGCGTGAAGCAAGCGGCCCTATGATAAAGCGCCGCAGCCACGTCGCGCGCCGTGGCGCTCCTACCGAAAACTATAACTGCAGTCACACATAGACAAGCTGCGTGCGCGCGCTTGCCATCGGCCACGTTTATAAGGCCAACTAATGCGCGGGCGCATTGCAGGGACATAGTGCAAAACCCGCCAGGGGTGCAGCGACATCCGGAGACGCGACTTAGTCTGTCTGCCCGTTTACCTGTCACAGGTACATACTTCAGAAACTTCTAACGATACAGACTTGATATTTTGGAATAAATAGGTAATGCTTAGCATTTTTGTAAGGTTATATTAAATTGCCTAGAGATACTTAGTAGGCGTGAAACTAAAAAAAACCGGCCAAGGGCGAGTTGGACTCGCGCACCGAGGATTCCGTATAAACTTGTAGGTATTTTGTTATTAAACTACATATTTACTTGGTTTTTTATTTGGTTTTCAGAGGAGCTCGTGGCAAAATAATAACAGCCGCTCGGGTCGATCTTTAGATTAAGCCGCGCTTGTCTAGGTTGGTCCGTGGATGGGTGACCGCCCATTACATACCGAGTTTCCCCCGTGCCTCGGAAAGCACGTTAAGTCGTTGGTCCCGGCTGTAGATCTTTGACAGGCGTTACAGGTCAGTGGCCCAAAAAGTCTGCCAACCAGTCTTACCAAAGGGTATCGTATTCCCCAGTATTATCTGGGTTGTGGAGGTCAGATAGGCAGTCGCTCCATGTAAAATACTGGTATTCAGCTGCATCTGGTTAGACTGGAAGCCGACCCCAACATAGTTGGGAAAAAGGCTAGTCAGGTGATGATTTACGGTTTTCAGATTGTTTCCTTTACATGTGCTGTAAGACATTGCTTCTTGCCAAATTTCATGATTCTAGGTCAACGGGCCTCCTCGGCTCCCTTCGATAAGGATTATAGATCGATGGACACTATAAATTTTGATTCCCTTGAGATTGTCGAAATATACGTTTTTTGCGGCATAAACGGCCGTATCTTTTTTTACGTTAACTTATAAATTTGATTTTTTTTACAGCTTCAAGGGGATGTAGACCTGAGCATTATGGTTTTAATTTCAACTCGATACCTCTTCGCGTTCCCGAGATAAAAGGTCGTGACGGACAGACGAGTAGACGGACAACGAAGTGATCCTTTCTGTTCCTTTTTTCCATTTGAGCTACGGAACCCTAAAAACTAGGCATGTTATGTTTTTTGGTCTATTAATAATAATAGTGTAGTTATTGTGAAGGATGGCACGGTTGACATATGTCGGGCATGCCACCGTCCGGGAGAATCGATCCGACATATTATTTCTGGGTGTTCTCGTCTGGCTAACGGAGAGTACTTGCTCGTTGCCAGGATTATCCACCAGTAACTTGCTTTGAAGTACAACCTTGTGGAATCAGAAGTGCCATACTATAAGTATGCGCCCGACCCAGTTCTCGATAATGGTAATATCACGTTGTATTGGGATCGACCTATCATCACTGACAGGACTATTGTTGCCAATAAGCTTGACATTGGGGTGATAGATCGATTGGAGCGTCGATCAATGATTGTTGATATAACGGTTCCGCATGACGAGAACCTCGTGAAAGCAGAGAAAGATAAGCAGTTCAAATCTCTAGATCTGGCTCGCGAGGTTGTCGACATGTGGGACGTGAGGACAGCAGAACGTGAGTGAAGCAGTCGTTATGCCGATAGTCTTGTCGGCCAATGGCTTAATAGCCAACAGCCTCGACGAACATCTGAGGAAGCTCTCGCTAGGCAGATGGATCAAGGGCTTGATTGAGAAAACAGTACTTCTGGACACGGCGCGTATTGGTTCCTCTCTCAAGAGCCCTGACCACCGGTATCTCGGACCCTGTTCCCGATGCCGGTGGGCTCCTATTTTTTATATTTAATTTTTTTTTTATATTGTTTTATATTAGAATATTTAAAAATTTAAATAATATGTAGTTAAATGAATAAAGGAAATAATAGGGTAGTTAAATGAAGTATGGGATCAGAAAATCTGTTTATGTTTTAACCGGCTTCTGACCAAGGAGGAGGTTATGTATTTGGTGTGATATAACATCTTACTCGGATCGAAATAAGACTCCTGAAACCTCTAGTTTACCACTTATTTTAGGTTTTTATATCTAAGTTTCGAACCTACTGCCGAGAACCCTCCATGTGGGTTCACTGTTGCGCAAACGTAATGCCAGTGACTCACCTGGCCGGTCCACTTGCAATACCTATGTATGGTGCGATGGCACATGAGCTCCACGAAACGGGGGTGGACTCGAATGTGTAACGTTATACTTAGAGAACTCAGAGGCACTAGTAATTCGAAACATTTTGTAATAGAAATTACAACAATTTATGTTTGTTTAATTGTTACAATACACCAGGTAAGTAGGTATATCAGTATCACCATGACTTAAAAATAAATCAATGAGTATGTGCAACGAGCATTTTGAATTCTAAAATAACTCTAGTGTGGATGGCTAGATAAATAATAAGTGTGCTTACCACTAGGGAACAGGTAACAGCAGTCAGCAGCCACCACCAGCACCAGTAGCGCTGGTAGCGTCGCGCTCACCATGGTCCGACTGAATCGCCACACTTTGTCCTTCTCGCTTCCACCATCACACATCATATATTCGCATTGCACTTTATTCTACGAAAACAATTACGTTAATAACTAAAACCTTTCTGGTATTCGTTTTACAGTAGATATGTATTATATGCACTCATCATTTATTCATAATTCAATAGCATTGCGATCAATAACAACATTAGATTTTGCTTATATTTACAAGTAAACTTAATTAAGTATTTTGATCCACTTAAAACGAGCAGTGCAGTATCAGTTAACTCACCCAGTTTTCGCTTCTTGCTTATGAACTACAAAAGGTGTATGAAAGTTCCACAACGTTTATTTATCTTCAAGTAAAAATAAAAGCTATTTTGTTTGAGTGCATAAAGTGGCATCGTTGGCGCGTTGCCCCCTCAATCGACGGAGGGCTACTGAAGCTGAACTGAAGCACTTGTCTCTGAATGAACTCCTTTCGATCATGCGCACTGCGACGCGTTCAAACGATATGACCATCGGGAAACAGACTTAACTAGTCGTGCTATAGATAGACATCTACATAGTCAGTAACTTTAACCTTTAAAATTCAGAATATATGACTTTAAATTAAATTAGCTAGCGAAACTCCATATTATAGATGATGGGTATCGATATCTTCACTACCTATTATAAATCAAAGTCGCTTCCCTTGTCCCTATGTATGCTTAGATCTTTAAAACTACGCAACGGATTTTGATGCGGTTTTTTTAAATAGGAATATGATATAGGATAGGTATTCAAGAGGAAGGTGTATATCTTTAATATTGCACCCATGCGAAGCCGGGGCGGGTCGCTAGTATCAGACAAAACTGAAATTGATGATGTTGTTATTCTTGGTAAGTTATGGAATTAGGAGTTACTTTGCGGAAATCCCTGACGAAACACGTGTGGTTTGGGTGCATGGCATGCAAATTTTAGCTTTCCCTGTATGTGCAAGTCTGCGGGCGCGAGGGTGGGCCTGCATCCTGCATCCAAGCCTGTATCTTTCTTCTCTCTCACATCTGTAAAATTTTCACAAGAAAAACTGAACACAAAAAAAATTAAATCCTGACGTTTCCAGGAGCATGTGGTTGAACCCATTTTTTTTTTTTTTGTTTTATCTTGTTGTTTTTAAAAATTATTACCTATAGGTATTTATAAGAATAACACAGTAAAACAGGTGGGAACCGTGCACGGTCTGCGGAAAGTAAGGCATATACTTGCCAAATACCTGCATCACAGACCTTGTGCACGGCTTGCTTTTATTAATGGCCATAGTATATTATGATACAAGTGAGCTAAGTTGCTCATTATACACGAGGCTGTGGGTTGCAGCCCGAGCCGTAGGCGAGGGCGTAAATCAACCGAGTGTCTAGTGAGCAGGAGCTCACGAGTTTCATGCGTACTTTTTCAACACACTTGCGAGGAAAAAACAAACAAAGGAAAAAATAAATCGTTTATTATTAAAACAATTGGTGAATGTACAATTTTCAAAACGATATTGGATTGTTTTTGATGGGAATTTCACAGTTTGTGTTACATTGGTGCTTGCCACTTCTTTAGTACCTTCATTTACTTCTTGTGTAAATGTCGGCGACAAAGGTAAATCATACAAATTACTGGAAGGAGAAGGCACCAAATAACTCATGCTACGAGATGTACTTGGTTGTGGTTCGGGGAAAAACTTGTTTGCCTTTGGCTCCAAATTAATGGCTTGCGTTATTTTGTCACTGATTTTCGCTTTGTTATGAATTGAGTCTCCTATGTACGATTCAGCGACTGCGTCAGAACGCCACCCGCCATGTCGCTTTAAAGTTCAGCCTAGCAGTATCAGCCCCCGAATCAGTCAACATTGTAGCCGACGTTCTTCTGAAACTGTGTCCAGTGTAAAAATCGGCTTCAGGCAAACCTACATACTTCGCTATTTCTCTTGGCATATTACCAAATTTGCAGTACATTTTCCTTTCTGAAAGTTTTGGAAAAATCGGTCATTCTTTTTTTTTTTTGTTGAACGGAGATCTTGGTATTTTTTCACTATTTCACGAAACGTTCATTGGATTGTAAAAGATTGTGGAATCTTGGTTTTAGTCTGGGTAATTTTGACAAGAAGCATATCTCCGTGGGTTTCTACATCTTTGTTGTAATATTATACAGCTCTTGTCGTCTACAAGCACCAGTAACATCGAATATTAAGGCAACCTGCAAAGAAATCAATTCATTAGTTCTAAGAAGTCATGCTAAGGTTACGCACTTATATGTATATTGTAGATACGTTTCGATTAAAAATATTAAACGTACCTTTGTTGCTAAATACTGACTATCCGGAGCCTCTTTTCTCTAGATTTTGCAGGTATTAGGCTTTCGTTTGCATTTATTATTTCTGGAGGAGTTAAATCTATCAATTGTTCATCTTCTATACTAAAACTTGACATTTTTACAATTATTTACCACACAGCAACAAATGCGAGTGAGATACAAAGAAAATATGAAAATTATGGGAAACGGCGCGCAAGTTTTTTTTTTTTGCGCGCCATATTTATTACAATATAGCCATACAGCCTACTTCAAAATTATAATTTTAGTGATAAAATGCAAATATTATATAGCAAATTATTGTGAATTATAAATAATTTGATAATAATAAATGTTTTTTCGTCTTAATTAGGGACACATTTATTTATTCCAAAAATGTAAATGGATTTCAGCGGCATAAAACCTCTTTGTTGGTACATACAAAAAAAAACTGTAGTACCCGGTTAAATTGAAAATGCTCTGTTTACTCGCTTAAAATTTCAGTTAGGTACTAACTTAACTTTGCAGGGATAATTCTATTATATATAAATATAATACTATGCATTAGTGTATATAATTACAATTAGTATATATAATACTATGCATTAGTGTGTAATATTATTATACACGTGTGTTATAGTTCGGTTTATGGCCCTAAGAACGATGCCGATGTAATAAGGCTCACTTTACGAGCAAGTGTGTTGAAAAAATTATTACCTAATAGGTACACACGGCTACACATCAAGCTGTACATTTCCAATATAAGCTGACCTCGCATTGTACGGAAATCTTATACAATGCGAGATCACCATAAACTGGAAATATATAGCTTGATGTGTAGCCGTGTGTACTAATAACACCAAAACAGGTGGGAACCGTGCACGGTATACGAAAAGTAAGGCATGTAGGTACTTGCCAAATACCTGCATTACAGGCCGCTACTATCGTAAGCAGCGATATATCGTATAGCAGTGATAGCCTAGTGGTGTGACCGTCGGACTGCCAAGTCATAGGTCTCGAGTTCAAACCCAAGGCACGCACCTCTGATTTTTTCTAGGATTCATGTGCGTATTGTATAATTATCACTTGCTCCGGTGAAGGAAAACATCGTGAGGAAACCAACATGCCTGAGAGGTATTTCTTGACGGCATGTAAAGCGAAGTCAGAGGCCCATGGGGGCGGCCTAAAAAGTCTGACACCAGGTTAGGCACTAACCACACGATAAAGAAAGACTATCGTAAGTAGCTTACTACACTTTTTGGCTTCTTAAGCCTCGTCCGCACATTTGTATCACAACATGGTTTCGGCACAAAGTAATAAGTACCTAGCTGTTCTATAGGTTATGGAAGTAGTTAATAAGTATCTCATTGTTGTGACTTTTAGATAAATGTGTCCGATAGGTAGGTCCTAGAGTCGTCGCAACTGTCGCGAGACATGTATTCGGACTGGCAGACTTATCCATTATGTAGCCACGCCATTCTAGTGTCAGAATCAAAATTATTGACTGCTTACTATTTCAAATTGAGATTATACGTGGGACACTCAGAAAGTTTTGCGACACTAAAAAAAATTGTTCTACAGGTACATATATTTTTATTAAATCTTTTCAAAGTACTCTCCACCAGCCACTATACAAAGATTCATGCGTCTGAACCAGTTTTCAAAACACTTTTTCCAGTCCGCCGCAGATACCTCGTTTACAGCCTGCTCGAACGCAGCCAGCGCATCTTCCGGCGACGAAAATTGTATGCCCTTGAGCAGATTTTTTATTTTTGGAAATAAAAAGAAGTCACACGGTGCTAGATCAGGGCTGTAAGGAGGGTGACCCAGGAGTTTGACTGGTGTACTGTTTGAGCGCGGTGTGTGCAGGCGCATTGTCGTGGTGGAGCAGTAGTCCGCGGAGCCCTGTGTTTGGTCGCTTGTTGCTCACAACAGAAAAAAACTTCTGGTAAACATTTGGTAGTATACCATTCAGCGTTGATGCTTCTTTGATCTCGTAAGGGAATTGAGGCCAAGTGGCCAGTCAAATTAAAAAAGCTGGCGATCAAAATCTTCCCCCCGCTTCGAGATCGCTTCACTTTGGTAGGCGTTGGTTCATTTTGAAACACCCAAACTGTCGACTGGCGCTTGGTTTCTGTATCGTATTGATAAATCCAGGACTCATCACCTGTTACGATGTCGTAAACACGCCGAGACGAGCCTGCTTCAAATTTGTTCAGCATATCACGGCACCATTCCACCCGGGCCTGCTTCTGAGCGTCGGTGAGGTAGCGCGGCACCCAGCGCGATACTATCCTCCTCACGCAAAGATGCCCGTGTAGAATCTCGTGAACGCTTCCCGATCCAATCTTTAATATGTGCTGAATCTCCTGATATGTAATTCGCCTATTATCTTGGATTAAATTTTTCACTGCTAGCACGTTTTCTTCCGTAATAGCCGTCAAAGGGCGACCGCTTCTTTCTTCATCCCCCAAGGTTGGTCGACCGCGCCTAAATTCGTTATACCAACGATACACGGTTGCCTTGGAGGGGCATTCATCCATAAATGCCATTTGAAGTCTATCGAACGATTCATCCGGTTTCAGGCGACACTTGAAATCGTAAAAAATCAGAGCTCTAAAATGTTCCCGGCGCAGATCCATTTTTCAGTAAGACACGATACTTTGAATTGGCTCGCAAAAAATGTGGAGGGAAATTTCGAAAATGGAACACACATATTTTTACTTACAAATAATCATATTTTCGAAAAAGATTCTAACTGGCCAGTCTCCCATATATAAAAACTATTTATCGCAATACTTTCTGAGTGGCCTGGTATACTAAGTTGAACGTACCGTTTCTTTTTCATTACAGGTGGATTTTCGGGAAAGGGGTCTTGCGCTCAGTCTAGCATATCTATCCGTGTCCATCACAGACTTACAGCTACTAGTATGTACCTGGGTACCTACTTCTTACTACCTACCCTACCTACTACTAATAAAATTATTAAATGCGAAAGTTTGTGACGATGGATGGATAGATGTTTGTTGCTCTTTCACGCAAAATCTAGGTCATCAGCTACCTAGCCTTTTCCCATGTTGGGGTCGGCTTAAAGTCTATTATCTTTCAAGGTAACTAACATCGTTAATTCAGAAATGGCTTGCTTCTTTCCAAAGTGCAAAAAAGCGTGAACACTTTTTCTATGAAGTAACCGGATGCAGCTGAATACCAATATTTTACATGGAGCAACTGCTTATCTGACCTACCCAAACCAGTTAGTACTGAGTAATAATACGATACCCCTTGGTGAGACTGGTTGTCAGACTTTTTGGGCCACTGACTACCCGTCACGACTGTTAAAGATCTACAGATGACGGCCGGGACCAAAGTCTTAACGTGCTTTCGGAGGCACAGAGGGAACTCGGTATGTAATGGGCGGTCACCCATCCACAAGCCAACCCAGGCAAGCACGGCTTAACCTAAAGATCGACCCGAGCGGCTGTTATTATTTTGCCACGAGCTCCTATTCACCCCGTTTGACTGTTATTAGTATTCCAGACTTTTCCAATCATCCTGTCCTCTGAAAGTAGGTAGTCCTTAGATAGTCGGGTGACTATACACTTAATTAGGTACTATTAGCAAAGGACACCTCCCAACCCAATTTAGCCTCACAGCGTGACATGGCAGCATCCCATCTTGCTTCACAACGTGACAGCATCCTATTCTAGACTCACAGGGTGATAGGGCATCCAATCTAGCGCCGTTTAGAAGAGTGTCCATGTAGTTTCTTGCCGTTCGTTGCCCATTCTCCATAGAGATCTAAGCTTTGGAATAGGCAACTACAGTAATTTCACAATTATGCCGTGTAACTGGCCTTTGTTTCGACGATTCAAAAGTGCCTGTAATTGACCTACTTGAAATAAATGCGGATAGCAGATCCTAACGTAACGTCACAGCATGTCAAATTAGCTACTTGTCAATCCATCATGCATAAAACAATGAAAAGCAGTAGTCAACTTGAATATGTTTATTTATTATGGTATATACCATTTAAGACGTTTTCACCCTTATTACATTCACAGTTGCATGTAACAGAGAATAAGAATTTACATAATGTATAAAAATAGGATTGTACGAGCCATGACAGGACTCTGAAATGCACGCAAAATGAGAAATGAATTTACAAATTAAAACTCCTTCCTGTCCACTGCTAAAATGCAATGACAATATGTGCCCTCTTTCTGCTAAGCTATACACACTTGAAATTGCACATGATTTTAAATTATGTACATGCAAACCTACTAACAATTTCTAAATTTTGTACAATTGCTACGACCTATTTATATCACTTGTTTCTGTCAAGTTAAATACGTAAATCATGATAAGAGGCATCAAATAAATAGAAAATTGGATTAGACATTTAAAAAAGACATCAAGACTGCTACTAAATTGAAACAATATAAAAATTAATGGTATTTTTTCCTTAAATTCTGTACATTAACAATTCATCGACAGATTCAGCAATAAATAAATTTACTATACACAGTCTTACTTACAAAATGTCACTTAACAATGTCTATTTTCATACACTTGCGATTTCGCTTATCACATAGATAAAAACCACAGCACTTTTTGTCACTTAAACTTTACACTTCACGGTTAAACCAGCGTTCTCGGAGAGAGATGTATACAGACTTTCTATTTACAAGATATAAAATACAATGTCATTTACAAGGCAACGCATCAACGGTACTATGTGGGAGGTGCGCGGCGATCGTAATCCCTCCGGTACACCTCCCGCTCGTAGTCCCGCTCGTCGTACGCGTACTCGGCCTGCGCGTAGCCGCGCCACTCGTCCGGGTAGGGCCGCACGGGCGGGAAGCCCATGCTGCCCGCCATGCTAGCGGCGTCGTAGTAGCCGCCGCCGTACGGGCCCGGCATGCCGCCGAATGCACTGTATCTGCTGGAAACATAAAACACTATATGAAAACACATCGGCGGAAGTAGTGGATTTAATTATTTGCGTGAAGAATTGACATTTAATTTAGTGTATTTCTAAGTTTATCTTAGACAATACTGAAATTAGTAAAGAAATACATCGGCAGAAAACCTGGACTTCAATTAATAAAATTCTGAAATCACCAACCCACCTTGAGCAAAAGCGTGGTTCCCGTGTGTGGTGTAGGTTTATAGCCAAAAAACAACTTGATTGTTACAAGTACTCAAGTTTCGAGCAAATATGAAATAAACTCTTCATTGTCGTTATTAAATAAACAGGCTCACCTCCGCTTGTCGTGGGTTCTGGGCGTACGCTCCGTGCGGTCGGCGCGCTCCGTGCGGTACTGGCGCGGGCCGGGGTAGGCCGGGGGCGTCCAGGCGGGGTGCGTGGGGTGCTCAGGGTGCGGGTGCGGCAGGCTGTAGGGCGGGCGCGAGCGCGCCGCACTGACACCGCCGCTGTCCCGGCGCGTGCGTGAGCGCTCGCGGTCCCGGTCGCGCTCCCTGTCCCGGTCTCTCTCTCGGTCCCGGTCGCGCTCCCTGTCGCGGTCTCGATCCCGCTCCCGCTCCGACCGACTCCGCTCTCTGTACATCAAATCGTCCCGCTTCAGGCTCCTATCCCTATCCTTGCGATCCTTGTGCTTGTGTTTATGTCTGCAGGGATGGACAAAGCGATAATGGCGGTGAGCGACACAGGAGAGATAAGCGATTCGATGAGATAAGTAAAGAATATTATTATGAAATTGAAAAATGAGGAAGCAGGCGAGCGATTGGAATGAGAACCAAAGAAGACTGTTAGTTACCAAATGAATGTTAACACAAAATCCCAGTTTCTTATTGATATTTACCTTTCATGACGCTTATTTTCACTTGGCTCTGGGTAACACTCTCCTTCTTCTAATTTTCTCTTTATTCCAGAAGTGTGTGGATTTTTGTCGTTCATTTTATCGAATTTATCTCGATCTGTTTTAGGCCTCTTCTCCTTTTTATCATTTGCATTGTCAGATTTGCCATCTTTTTTATAAGATTTCACATGATTACTATTGTGATTATTCTTATTATTCTGCAAAATCAAGTCAGATTACATAGTAACCACAAAAAAAAAAGTTTTTTGCTTAATATACAAGGTTGAAGCGACACGGGGAAACATATTATATACACATATTATACTGAATATGTGGTAACCGTTTACTTGATGACTGATGCATTCAAAGAAATTTTTCATACATATTTTTTTTAAATGAGCTGTTCTTATTACATTTTGACTGTGTAGGTATTATATTTATTTAACACTTCAAGCACACAGTACAGAAGCGGATTTAATACCATAGGCATTTTTACCAGTGCGCTTTTGTATGAAACAGCAGTTTTTTTGACTGATGAGAAACTTCTATTCGGGTTCAGAATGATGTACAAGTTTGTGTCGATGTACCTTCCACCCCGTATAATGTAGATTCAGAAAGACTATTACCTTATTTTCTTTGTGTTTCACTTTCTTACTAGATGAATCGGTTTTCTTCAGTCCATATTTGTACAACCTATAAAGCTGCTTTGCGTCAAAGTTGGTAAACTTGGAAACAAAGTACCAGAGATTACTCCTCCATTCAACTTTCTTTTCAGGATCAGGATATGCATCTACACATATATCTATTTGGGATCCTATCTGCGTAAGGCATGCCCGCGTCCTGGCAACTTGGTCAGTTTCAGACAATGTCTGATCAGGATTGTCAAGTGCTCGCAGTGCTTTTTTGACTGGCCTCATTTTTTCTTTGCACTGTAAAAAAATGCGATGCATTCAATGTTAATTTAATTAATTTTATAATATTGTTCATGGCTTTATCACACTCCTATTATAAATGCAAAGGTTCGTATGTGTGCCTTATGTTGTTACTTCTTCACGCTGCAAAGGCTAGCCGGATCTGGGTAAAATCGAATTTGACGCCAGGAAAGCCGGACGGGCTACCTTAGCCCGCGGCTTTCCTGGCGTCAAATTCCTTGTTTCCATTACATACCTCTTCAAAAACAGACGGATCGAGGTCACCAAGAACCTCTAGCGCCCTTGGTTCATTGTTGGCAGTAAAATGCATGGGCCCAGCATTCTTCTTATTGCGTGGCTTCAGTTTGTCAGATTTTCTGTTACTATCCCTCTTTGCGCGTTTTTTATCTCGCTCTTTTCTATCATTTGACGTTTCGTCGTGAGTGGAAATATCCTCTAATTTAGTTTTACTCTAAAAACATAAATGAATTTAATGAATAGTAGAAAAAAAAAAAATTGACATTGTAAATTGAAAGTCACTTTTAGGTGTCTTTGTGACCGTTGTTGTTGTGTGTGTTCTTCTGAAGTCTGCAACGGATTTTGATGTGTATGTACATGAATGTTTAATTTACGTAGAAGAAATGTCGATGTTTTGTCAATTTGTTGAAGCGTGCGAAAGAGGGGTGGATCGCTAGTAAAATAAATAAATACACTACTACAAACCTTATCCGATTTCTCATTTTTACCAGTCTTATTCGATTTCTTATTTTCATCTGCAGAACTTCCGTCATCTTCTACAATATCTTTAGTAACAGGCTCTTTTTGACCCCGTTTAGTTCGAGGTTTCCTCTGTTTTTGTTTACCATTCTTCTGATCAAGCAATTTTTTTATAAGTTTTAACAAATATTCTGCACGCGACTGCAAATGTTTCGCTTGAGGTTTCTTATCTTCATTTGTAAGTATTTTATCTCCAATTTCAAATGACGAGTCCATTTTAATAGCCTCCCAAGAACCCATTCCGTATTGATAGATTCCTGCCAGTAATTTTGAGTCATCTGATATACCCCACTCAACATCGAAGTTCGCAGGCCTTGTCCTGCAAAATTTGTAACAATAATAATTATGTTTTTAAAACTCGCATTTCATTTACCAGACAGACTGAAAGTCGACGCCAGCGTAATTGGGAAAACGCAGACAATTTAAAAAAAAATGGCGCACTCTAAAATGGTCATAATATCCTAAGCCCTTCTAGTGCTAAGATTTTTTTATTCCGACAACGAAATAATCCGCACAAGAATAGACTCATTAAAGAAAAATCGGTAAATTTTACTCTTTTTTATGGGCAACTCAGAACAATTTTTTAATGGTAATGGTTCATATGAAGTTTCCGACTATCTCTTATAGATTCGGATTTCCTCATAATACACCTCTTTAAATAAACTGTATCTAGTATTATTCACAGTAGCTTTTTGGAAACAAGCATGTTTCGGTTACATACCTGAAATCCAATTGCCATTTAAGTCTTTCCTCTTTAGTATCAGGTAGGAAGACGTCCAGGGCAGCCAGTTCATCCTGACACGCCGCCATCGTTTTAGCATTGACAGGGACGCCACCAAGCTTGAAAGTCTTTCTCGTATTTTTGCGACCTTCAATTTGTTCATCTGCAATGTTCAATATTTTTTTCACGTTTTGCTAAGATTTAGCAGGCCTCACTATACATGACTAGCCTCAATTCTCACGCTCACCCCTTTCAATACATTGAAATTCCGTTTACTGCCTCATCTGCTGGACAATTTCTCATACCCAAGATGAACGAGGGAGGATTACGGTTCCAAAGCTTTTCAGATGGACTCTCCTTCTGTCTACCCAAATTACATACAGTAATTTTACTCGTCGACTATCCACACCATATCAATGAAAATAGGAGGTGTTGCCAGCCTACAAAAACTAGCCTCGTGTAATCTGGCTACACTACACTAGGCTCGTTCACAGAATAAAACATTGCCCTCCTTCTGAGTCAGTTGGGTAAAAATCTGTGTAAAGATCTGTTCTGACTACATAAGAATAATAAAAAGTTTTGAACTTACTCGCTACTTCCGTTGTATCATTTAGCACCGCTTTACATCGCTCTTGCAGAATTTCTCCAAGCTTTTTTAATTCAGCTAAGGGCTTTTCTTGTAATTCCGCATCACACGCGATACTATCAAGATGTTTGAGTGGAGCAGAGAATTTCTTGAAACTCTTAACAAATCTTCGGATCTGGAATTTTATTAACAGTGTTTAATACATGATAAATCTAGAACATAATAATTTTAACCATGGCACGAAAATAATTATGGACATAGTTTAAGGTTACTAGTTCAGTGAAATTAATCAGGAAAAGTAACCACGACAAATTTAAAGAATATTTCCCTCTATGGCAGAAGAGGAACAATGGTTCAAAGAATTCTTGTTTCATACCTCTTGGTCAGTAAAGCCCTTAATCTTCTCCCTGTGCGAGGCGGGAGGCCGGCCTCGCTTGCGCGGGCGATCGTCGTCGGAGCCGATGTCAGAGCCGTCGCTCCCCTCGTCCCCATCCAAGTCCCCGCCGTCGCCGCCTTCGGCCGAGCTGCGACCGCGACGCTTACGACCTTCAGCTACATAGATAAGATTTTAATGCTGTGGATCTCCCGATATAGCATAATCAGCCTATAATGTTTCTACTGCTGCGACACAGGACTCCTCTCATGTTTTCGTATATTTGGTTCTCACGATGTTTTCCTTCACCGTTTTGAGAGCAGTGGTGATGAAATAAAATACACCAAGTACCTGTCTGGGTTTGAACACACAACTTACAATTTGTAAGTCGAGGCCATTACCACTGAGCTACCGCCGCTCTGACAATGTCTCCTATCATAAAAACTAATAAGTCCTGAGCTTAATTTTTCTTTTTGACTAGGGTACTCACCGCCATCTGCATTATTTGCTTGAAGATGCTTTCTCCTCGGTGGAAGGTACAAGTCCTCCATTTCTTTATTTTTCTCTTGCTCAGCTATGGTCTTCCGAACATTCTCAGGTATGATATCATCCTAGAAAATTGAATAAACTAATATTAATTTAAATAATTGATTTCGACAATTTACAAAATCTATACTAATATTATAAAGAGGTAAAATTTGTTTGTTGGTTTGTAATTCTGTATGAGTAAAAAAAATGTTTCATTGGTAGAAAATTACATTACTTGTGGGGGTGCTAAAGGCTAGGAATTGAAAGGTTTTTTTGAAAAACAACCAATGTCACATTTTTTCACTTTTTTTTGCTCTTTGTATTCTCCATAACTCATACTAAAACTTGACTATATCAGATAATACAAAAACAGCCAACATCCGGGAGAAATATAGCGCTTAATTTTGATGTTTCTGTAAAAACAACCAACGTCCATACTGTATCTGGCAAAAAGAGCCTAGGTCCATGGACATTCGACGGTTTTAAAAAAAAGAAGATGTTTTTATTCTCATAAGTTTTATTTACTTCCGTAAAGTTTTATGAATTTGACATTGGTTGTTTTTCCAAAACACCCTTCAATTATATTTCTATCATGTCGCGGGCGGAGTGCTAGTTACATATAAAATCGACACCTACCCAATCTTTAATGTCGTCTTCTGTATTTTCTTTCTTAACTTCCATTACCGCCTTATCTTCGTCAAAGGCAAAACTGGCAACTTTGAAAGCTGAGAGCAACTCGTCCCCCGCCATAGCGGGACCTTCATCTCGAGTTTCAGCTCGTTGCAAGATTTCGTCAATATCACACTGTAAAGGAAACGTTAAAAAATAATATTAATCCATACTTTCATAATAATACTATAAAATACATACGTAACTCTGTCTGTGTGTCTGTTAACTATTGTGCCTTTACAGCTGAACAGATTTGGATGAAATTTGGAACCATAGATTAGATAGGGACCATAGATTTATAGGACATGGGATACTTTATATACCAGTAGCACAGTCTTTAGCAACTTTTGCAACTGATTGCCTCCTACTGTATGGCTTATAATTTACAAGCAGCAAACATAGAATTCTGGAACTCATACTATTATGAAATAGGCCTTATCTTCCTAAATAGATATTTTGCTAGAAAATCGCTATTTAATTTTGATATACATAGTGTAGTGTAGTGTGCGTGACTACTTTCCCGTGTCATGATTTTCGACCTCCACGCCGACAGACTAATCTAATAGTTGATTACAAAACATGTAATTTAATTACTTACGACAGGGTCCTCATCATTCTCATCATCATCCTTAAACAACTCTTCAGCACCAAATTTTAATATTGCATTTAAGTCTTCTTTGTTGAATGGATTATTGGCACTTGTGGCCGACGCATCTCGTTTTTGTAGAACAGTGCGTCCAGTCGTGTCCATTCTCTGGATAACGAGATGATCAAGCACCATTTTTCTTTTTGCTCGTTCAACGATATCTTCTTCGACAGATCTAGCAGTAACTAACCGATAAATGTTGACCTGAAATGTTTCAGAAATTTAAATTAACTTTTTCAACACACAATCAACTCAACTGTTTGTGTTTTTTCAATTACACATAAATTACAAAATATATGAAATACCTGGTTCTTTTGTCCAATACGATGAGCTCGCGCTTGGGCTTGTAAATCATTTTGAGGGTTCCAATCAGAGTCGAATATTATAACAGTGTCGGCAGTAGCCAAGTTGATGCCCAGACCGCCAGCGCGCGTCGACAGTAGGAAACAGAAGTCCGTAGAGCCCTCAGCATTGAAGTGATCTAAAGCTTGCTTTCTTATTTCACCTTTTATACTACCATCAAGACGTTGAAAAGGAAAATGTCTCCTTTGTAAATATTCAGCCAAAATGTCCAACATTCTGACCATTTGAGAAAATATAAGCACTCTATGGCCCGTTTCTTTTAACCTACATAAAAGCTTATCTAATAGGAGTAATTTTCCAGAGCCCCTTAGTAATTTCTGAAACAACATACCATTTATTATTTTACAAATATAAAAGAGAGGGATAACCTGATAGTAAATTCATTTGGTTGGTACCTCTACAGCATCAGTTGTGGCGAGTGATGCTCTAGATTCAAAATCTTCGGGCTTTGTCAATAAGGCGTGATTGCAACATTTCTTTAATTCGATAACTATATTAATAAACGTATTAATGGACCCTTTTACACCCTTCCTTAGGGCACTATAATTTTTGGTCAGGATCCATTTATAGTATTGCTTTTGAATAGAAGTCATTTCCACTCTTAATATTTGTTCCACTTTTGCAGGCAGTGACTTTTCAACATCTTTTTTCTGTCTTCTCAAGATAAAAGGTTCCAACTGTTTGTGTAATTTTTCATAACCCTTAGTAGCAGCATCTTCATGGTCTTTCTCAAATTCTTCCCAAGATTCAAACCTGAAATTAGTAGAAAACATATAAATATTGCAAAACCAACTACCTACTTTATATAAAATATTAGAAAGAGTACATACTTGTATGGCATGATAAAATGCAATAACGCCCATAACTCTTTCAGAGAATTCTGTAATGGAGTACCAGTAACCAATAATCTATGGTTTGTATCAAATTCCTTAAGTGCTTTATACAATAATGAATCATCATTTTTTAACCTGTGCGCCTCGTCAACTAATAAGCACGCCCAACTAAACGATCTCAGAAACTGTCTATCTTTGAGTAAAATCTCATATGTAGTCAAGATGGCATTGAATTTCAGTCTTTTAGAGCTTGCAAAACTCCATTCAAATTGTCTAAGCTGAAAGAAGAACAAGGCATGTTAAGTGTTGTCAAAATCAATTAATTGTGAAAATCAACTACGATTTCTGAAGCATTTAATCACATGATTACTTACAATTTCTCGACTACTGAGATCACCAATGTAAGTGACAACATTAATATCCGGCGCCCACTGCTCAAACTCTCTTTGCCACGCCGTCATCGTACTTAAAGGCACAACACAAAGGAATGGTCCGTAGAGTTGCTGCGATTTGAAGAGGTAGTATAGGAAACAAATAGTCTGAAAATAAGTTTAACAAATTAGTAATATATTGTATCTACTTTAAAAATAATTCCAGCCTGGTGTGGTTACTGGTCCACAGCAGGACAAAGGTCCTTTCATACAGAAGGAATGAGAGCATTGATCGGCACGCTAGATTTCACCAGGAGAAAATCGTCGGGAAACCTGGCACATGATACAAACATCGTAGTGCCACACCAACATCTGTGATGTCCAAGATAAACTTAGAAAGCAAAAATTATTGAAGTCACAATGGCACTAGCCCAGATTTGAACCCATAACCCCTAATTGTGCCTGAGAGGCGAAGCATTTAACCACTGGGCCATCACCACATTCACCACAAGGCTACTTGCAGATTGTTTTATGAGGTTAAAATACGAAAATAGCTGTATGAGAAGATTACGAAAAATAGCATACAGGTATAACATGTCTATTCTAAGTTGGCATGAGATTATTTATGACCGCAACGCGGGAGAAGCTTCAGGCAACAGGTGGCAACAAAACAAAATATTTTGAAGACATACCTGTATAGTTTTACCTAAACCCATTTCGTCGGCAAGAATAACGGAGTTGTCTTTACACCAGGAATGTATCAACCAATTCAACCCATCCATCTGATAATCTCTCAATATGTAACTCTGAAAAATAAAAAATGAACTTTAAATCACTCTTATTTTAATACAATTACAATTCATTTGTAACAAGATGTAACATAGTAGTCTATTAATCTCGATTTGCTTAAAATGCAATACGAAAAGAGGTTTATATAAAAAAATATATTTATAATCATTTCATTTAAAAAATGAAATCATTATAAATAATAATTATTTAATTTTTTTCATAGTAACTGCTTCTTCCATACAAACTTAGTGTAGGTTTGAATGTAGGAGGTAATCTCCGAAACTATTCATCAGATTTCAAAAAAAATATTAACTGATAAACGGTCGACGCGGACGAAGACGCGGGCAGTAGGTAGTCATACTCATTTATAAAAATGCAAAAATAATCATTCTGATTATTTAAGATTGCAGATTCTGGGTCATGGCTACCCAGCTGTACTAGAGTAGAGCGCCACCCAACTGATATTTCAAACAACTTGACGGAAACTAGCGAACATGCTGGTTCAAGCCTAGACCGATAGATGGCGTTGTAGCCAATATTTTGGTTGACTAAAATATTTGCAGGATTGTTAGCTAAAATGCAAGCTAAAAAAAAGATTAAATATTTAATTCGGAGTGAGAAACAAGCTTTAAGTAATCATGGTTCAAAATAGTTCAGTGTCAGTTTCATGCAGTAATTTAAAAAATAACCTCTTTTACATTGGCTTCTCAGATATTTAAAAATAGAAAGCAAATCTACAAAAGACGATACAGGAAAAAAAAAAGTGAAATCACACTTACCGCATCTTTTCCCATGTATTCTGGCTGGTCTTTGACATGGTGGAACTTTGGCCTTCTCCGCAACACAGGACAATGTCTCGAAGGAGTTGTTTTAGCAGCTTCCCTATGTTTAAAATGTTCTACTTGTGTTGGCCATCTTCTTTCTATTAAAATAGTATCTTCCCAAGTAGCATCAGCATACGGAAGTGATTCCCACTTGCAGAAATATTCGTGAGCTGTTCCGCCGCCTTCTAATTCTCGTGTTTGCTCCGCTAGTAAAGCAAACAGTTGTAGCATTGATAAGTACGACAGACGACTACAGAACTATGTTAACTTTTTGCTTTTGTTAGTTCTACTTGTTTTTTTTTAAATGGTCATGAAAAATAAATAATAACATAATCACCTATTATCCTCTCAACATTGTTATAAGTTTTCACCAATTCCTGCTGCAACTCATTCTGACATTCAAAGTAGTCAATGTCTTCAGGTCCTGCCTGTTGCCTCCACCAGGACAGTTCACCTTCTTTCTTTATATAATTTTCTAACTTTTTAAGCCCTTTAACCTTTTGTTCATTGAGTGATCTCTCGGACTCCCATGTGTTATGTATATGGGACCACCCTTTCCATTTGATCAGGTACTGAGGCTCAGTTGAATCAGGATCATCAGGATTACAGCCTTCATTAAGATCTCCATGCTCCTCTATATGGTAAAGTGTAGTCACATTTCCAGTGACTGCATAATGATAAGAAGACATTAGCTAAAATTTAACAGTGTATTTGCACCAAAATGCAAAACATAACAGAACACCAAACACGATACATTTTTCAGATTCATGCAATATTGCTTAAAATTTATGGAATATCAAAGTATTATTATCACAAAAATGCAAAAACTACCTCCTTTTTTCCCTCGCCGGATGCCTAAGACCCTTTCAATAGTCTCACTATTGTCTTCCGGTTCCGGCTCCGCTTCAGCTTCGCCATCCACGCCTTCCACTTCCAAAAGATCAGAAGAATCAGTTTGTTCATCACTTGCTTCTTTGTAACTAACTGCAGCGCCCGTACGTCGCGTTGCTGTCCTACAATGACATCAAATCTCAACAAATGCAATACTCAAGCGACATCTCTTATGTACTAACGTAAACAAAATGGTTTCTGACGTCATCGTCAGACGTAAGCATCTCGGTCAAGTACGCGAGTTGATAGTCACTCAATGTGCCGCCATTTTGTGTTCGCACATAACGAATTTGCTGACACGTTACACGGTTTTACGGAATGAATACAAAATATTATTTTGTAATTAATATTTTCATTTAAATTATTTTGGAAAATAATACCTAAATGTTATTCCAATAATCTAAATATTCAATAAATACTACAACTAGTGCCTCATTTAATGGTGCCATGAATATTCGGCTTGTACTATTCGGTATTCGGCCTTTAACGCCTTTTTTAAATATTCGGTATCCGGCCGAATATTACATTCTATTTGGCCGAATACTTAAGTAAACTTAAGAAAAATACACAGCTAACACACGGCCAGTTTATCACAGTTAACAAATAATGCGTGCCCTCCGTATCAAAATGTAAGCAAATGGCAGGACCATTACCGATATCATACAACACAAAAATACAACAGACGTGCAAAAAAAAACAGCTTCAGAATTCAGTGACTTTTGTTTGATTCATTTTGTATTTTTTTGTACTAATCAAATTCTTGCTATGCATGCACGACAGCCAAGGAAGCTATACTTAATGAGTTTATGCGTATCTCTCATTATATGTGTATGGAAATCTATACAAAGAGAGGCCAAGTTATACTGGAAAAGTACAGCTTCATGTGCCGCTGTGTACATACGGGGTGGAAGGGATACCGACGCAAAAAACGGTTACACATCTACTTTAGTTCGTAATTATTAGTTCGGTTACTATTCGGCCAATTCCTGTTATTCGGCCGAAAACCGAAAAATACAAAATCACAGCAAAATATGCATGTATCCCTCTCATTAATGCTAATCATACATTGCAAGTTCTAAATAGCGCAATTTTTCGTCTGTCTTATCGTATCTTAAAGATCAATAAGAAAGTCTCGAAACTACTGAAATTTAATTAGCCACTTTTACTAACATTGGGTTTTCCCAATGTTAGTAAAAGTGGCTAAGTAAATTTAGTTATTGTTTTAGAGAGCTTCTTGGCAGAATGCGGGTTGCACACGACCATTTTAGAAATTGCATCGGGTTGTTATTCGGCTACTCGACAACGCAAGAAAGAAAGAAAGAAAGAAAGAAAGAAAACATATTTACAACTGGCCGAATATTCAGCTATTCGGCAACGTAACTAGCTGAATATTCGGCAACGCAACTGGTCGAATATTCGGTTATTCGGCAACACAACAAGCCGAATATTCCGTTATTCGGCAACGCAACTCGTCGAATATTCGTCATTCGGCCTGAGGCGTAATATGTATACTATTTGTTGCAACACTAATTCTTAATTCAATTTTTCATCGTTTTGTTAGTTTTCCCGCACCACACCCCCTTGCGTGCGCACTTTCGGAAAAGGTCTTTTTAGTAACTTTATAGTTGAAAAAGTAGTCTGGAGGCCACACATTGAATAGTTGCTCAATATTATGTTGCAACTTAAATCATAAATAAATCTGTATTTTTTCTATTGACACTAGCATTTCCTGGATAACCTGAATGTTCCACAGTCTGACTGTTCCACAGTACGACTGTTCAGTACATTCTTTATTATTGAAACGATTATGAGCGAATATTCAACCTCCTCGCTTGACTTACTAAAGATTTAGTACTTATTGTCATATGAATGTTTGGCGCATTTTCTTAACAGTTTAATATTTTGTTTGAGAACACAAATATTTAAGACAAACAACCTTTTCAAATGAAATCTCCACAACCAATAAAAGCTTTCTTCTTTCAAATTCAGAATATCTTTAATATTTCCTTTTATCTTGTAATTTTTTACAGACTGTCTTTTTTTGAAGACTTTTTTAAAGACTGTCGATTTTTTTTTATTTGTAATGACTGCTACACATTTTATTACCATATTAGACGTTTTATTAATAGGTTTAACGGTCATTAAATTAAAAAAGGACGGATTTACCAAAAATGTCATAGGTGATGAATGATGATGTAGGGACAAACAAAAAAAAAAAGTACTATTAGTACTAGTAATGTATGTATTTAAGTGACATACATTTCTAGTAATAATATTACTTTTACTTAAAAGGTTTTATGAAAATATAATCAAGTGATTCAGTACTTTCATCATCAATGTTACTTTAATATCCTGGATGCCAGCGTCATACCTATATTACGTAAAGATTTTTTACACGTCATTTTAATACCATTTCTGTTGACAAGCCTCAATCTTTGTCGCGTGATTATAGTCAGGAATGACGCTGGCATCCAGGAGGTTAAGGTGGAAGCTCAAGGGTGGCCCGCTATTTAATTTTTCTTACGTTTATTGCAATTTGCATGTCAGTGTGTTGATGAAAATATGAATCGTGCCAGTAACACGTATGTAGTTACAAAATTATAATCATTCAAATCATGAATACAACCCTCCAAGTTCATTTAACCCCATTCAATAACTATTACAATGACTTCCATACATTTCATTCATATAACAGCAAATGGCATAATTATTCACTATTACATATCTAGAAAACTTGAACCTATATCAAAATGTGTGGTTTTTGTAATTTTATACACAAAGTCACCTGTTGAACATCCACCTCCAATATCTGGTTAAACACCGCTGCTTACCTCTGAAAAATTATGAAATAATTGAAGATTTCCTACCTTTTGTTTTCATCATCGGTGCCTTCTGAACTTTCTTCATCATCACTGGAAAATCTTCTACGTGTTGGTTTTCGTTTTCTGAGAGGTACACTTCTTTGGCCTGGTCGTTTGGAGGGTGGAGGTGGTGAGCCTTTTAAGTCACTATCACTATCTGAAGATTCTGAATTCCATGAATCACTAAAACATTTAATTTTTATTAGAAACAAGAACAGATTTTGATAATGTGATGTATTTGTTTTTTTTTTTGTTACTACCTTTTTTTTCTACTTTTTCTACTGTGTGTCCTGCCTCTATCACTTGAATCACTATCTGCTAATTTAAGTCTATCAGGTTCTTTCCTTGATCTGGCTGATCTTCTGATTCCATATATATCTGGATTATCCTCCCATAAGTCAGCCTTTAACTTACTATTTCGTGATTTAGATTTAGATGGAGAGTCATCATCTGAAGAATTTTTGTCAGTATGGTGGTCAGATTTTGAAGAGTTGGCATTACTGTACTTAGGTGATGATTTGGTGTCATCACTATGATGTGATCTGCCCAATGACTTCTCAGACCCAGACCTTTCTGATCCCGAACCAGATGAACTAGACCCACTTTCACTGTTAAATAAAGCTATTATTATAAAACAACAAAATGATTAAAAATACAACAACAATCAATACATGAAAATCACATCTCACCTTTCACTGCCTGATCCTGATCCGCTAGAATCACTCTTCTCACCTTTGTCGCTATTCGAATCACTTCCAGATTCGTTCATGAATCCCTTCTGAAACCAATTTCCATATTAATGGTGGTTACCAAAATAATGTTACATATAATAATTGTGATGATTATTTGCACATTTCATAAAACAGAAAACATATGACTCAAAACCAAAGAAAGATGAAAATTGACGATGAGATTATTTAATATTTAATAAGAAAATCCACTAATATAGAGTTAATTACAAGTCATCACCAGCATACAATAACCAGTCTGTATTTGCCATATTTTATAAACTCATGATATGGGCTTGCTATACAGATTCTACTAGTCAGGTCTATAAAGGTTAATGGCCCCAAAAATAAGATTTTTTTAATGGAAAATAAAACTTAAATGTTCTTAACATTGATCTGTCTTGAGTTACACTGATGGTGCCCAATTTGAAACCTAGGAAGGAACGAAAAAACAATAAAAAAGAATAAATAACCCCAAAACATTGCACTTAAGGGCCATAAAACCTCAAAAACATTGGAAAATATTATAAAAGAAAATAAATTCAGGGAAAGGTACAATGAACTATAAATTACACAAGTTTTCCCACTTGAAATAGATGGGAATTTACTATAAACGCGTAACATAACCTCAAATGATAGTGTCTTCAGATGCAATACACAGCAAGACCAATTTTCAAAGTTAAATTGCAAAAATGGGTCCCTTTTCAAAATCATTTTCACTGCATCCTATGGAAAGATTACGTAACAAAGAATCATCGCAAACTCTTTCTTGCGTGGGACAAGAATGTTTTCATACATAAAAACAGCAAAATGCATTGTAAACAATCACAAAAACCCTCAAATTCACTATTACGTCTTAAAATTTCACCCTGTTTCGGGGCCACACCCAAGACTTCTGGAACGTTCCATGAATATTTTAAGCTTCTAAAATATAATAAAATAACCAAATACACAAAAACAATGCAGGAAAAGCCTATAAAATCACTTACCAAGTGCATTTTGTAGTAAATTCAAGGAATACCCGGTTTCTTATGTAATTAACCACCGAAACGAAGAAAAACTGGATAATTCATTAATAAAAATGTTAAGACAACACACAACAATAAATTTTTCTGCATATTTTTATGGAAAGCGAATAAAATGCGAAAAATATTTTACAGCAAAATCTTGTCAAGCGACGCCATTTTGTCGTCGAATAAATTCTGGTGACGACGGAAATCAAAGAACAGTAATTTTGCCACAAAACTTCAGTTAATTTAAGGTAAACAGTGAGTATAACCACTAAAAAAATGAAAAACGAAACTTTAGAGCCGTCAGAAATACTACTTCTGTCCTAGAAATGATGCGAGCACCGCGCACTGCCAGCGAAACTCGAAAGCTACAGCCATATTGCCATCTGCCAGCTGCCTGACGAAGTTAATGTTAGGGATGTGTCAACAGTGCATACAAGTGTTTGTGATATTAGTTTCTTCCAACCACGGAATCTACCACGTTATAACGAATATAAGTTAAGAAAATTAAAAAATCATAACAGAACTTGTTAATTTAAATTCGGTTCAAAATTTAAAAAAGATTTTATGAATGAATTTTATTTTGTAATTCGTAAGATCTAGGCGAAGCGAATAATAAATAGTAACAAGAGTTTCAAAAAGTGTTTCTAGGAAAGACGCATCATGAAGCTACGTAAAATAAAATATCATTAATAGAACAACAATTATTTTCAAAGGTCTTGCTTCGCAAAATGCGGCACCAGCTTGGCAGGTTCTTGCAAGAAGCGCATACCGTTCGTACTCGAAGTACCTATTACTAATGATTAGCCTAGTTGGCCTGTGTTCGAATGGTGTATGGTTTTTCGTAATACATACAATAATTAAGCTGCGAAATTATTTTTCACTAATGCATGGACGTAATAATTTCTTGGGTTTCTTATGTTAAGTTGTTGTATAACATATGTTTACTATGCTAGTTTACTTTATATTTATTTACTACACCTATAAAACGTAAATGGTTTTTTTAACTACTTTTTAAAAACACTATTTCATTTTTATAATAACTGTTGTACATCACTATGGCCGCTTTAGCAATTCTACCAATACACAAACATCACTTCCGGTTTTATTTAAAAAATAAAATTCGATTGTTATGCTCAATGGTTTGTTGACTGATATTTTTTTCCGAATTTCCTTATTCTAAAACAAATCATGAATTTACAATATCAAATAATATTATTATTCGTATGCGAATCCTCTATATGTTCAGTATAACATATTTAATTGCTATGATTACCTTGAAATAAAATTCGAGTTATGGGTCCTACATGTACAAGGATCTTTTAACACATGGACAAAATCAGAACTAATCCCAACATCATGTTTCTTTCAAATTGCAATGGATTTTACAAAACTGTTTTTACTACAAAAATGTTTACTGACAGCACCACTGTTGTACAATAGACCACTCTCTTTTTTAAAGCAATTATTTCTAATAAAAGGAACTAATGGATTATCGATTCCTTTTCTGGTAGAAAACAGTATTTCTTGACATGGCACGCGTTGCTATGAGGTTCCTTTCCCTAGAGCCCAGAGCCCTGATGGCTGGTAGCTTGGACGCTGTTCCGGATGTCAGTTGGCTAATAAATTTTATATTTACAAGCTTTATTTATAAGATCTCATGGATAAATTTTATTTGGTATTTCTGGTCAAGAGAACACCAACAATTAATCACTTTCTTAACATAAAATAAAAATATATAATATTTTTTTTAAAACACATTGTATCGAAAACAATTAAACATATATTGTTAACTATAATATTTTATATACTTCCCTCTTCCCTCTAAGGGTGAATGCGCAAGGACAGCCCGCGAAATTGTGTCAAGTTTTATGTTAATGAAATTATAAATCGCGCCAATAACACGTATGGAGTTACAGAATTATAGTCATTTAAATCATCAATATAGCCTTCCAAGTTCATATAACCCCATTCAATAGCTATTTCACGAAAGTCACTCAATGGGATTAAATGAACTTGGAGGGTTGTATTGATGATTTGAATGATTATAAGTCTGTAATTCCATACGTGTTACTGGCGCTATTCATCAACATAAAACCTGACACTGACCTGGAAATTGCAATAAACTTAAGAAAATTTAAATTTTGCGGGCTACCCTTGTGCTTCCACCACCCTGCTTTTTCATTACATGTATAAAATTATGCGATAAAAATGCAATTATTTTGTGTGGGATAATTTTGGATTCGCATTTTGGCAGCACTTTTTTGCTAGGGAAGGCAAAAGAAATTAGATATTTCATATAATTTCCTTGGGAAAAGCTCAAATCGGCTCAATGGGCTCAATGGATTTTGACGGTTGACTGCTTTGACTGTTGACAGTTGTTGACAATTTAAAACTGATATAAACGTTTAGGCAGCATGGTCTCAGACCTTAGCCTGTTCCGTCAGGAACTAATATATTAAAAAAAATAATGATATGATATAAACTATAAACGTCAGTGGTTGAAACTTGCTGAAAAGAAAAGGAAGCATTCTAAGAAAATATTGTTAATTGTTAACTGCTTCAAGGAAGAAACATTGAATAGTGAACTCAAAATATTTTGATTATTTAATTGAAGCAGTTTATGTGTTAACTTGCACTAATTCTTGTTTATTACTTCAGAAACATTCAAGGTAATATTTTTAATTAGTTGTACAATAACAAATAAAGTTATTTCCTTAGTTAATTTTAACACGTGTATGTTACATTTTTAAATATTCTAATATAAAACAATATAAAATAAAAAAAATAATATTATAAAAAATGGCATCGGGAACAGGGTCCGAGCTACCGGTAGTCAGGGCTCTTGAAAGAGGAACCTTCTTAGAACACGCGAAGTGTCGAGAAGTACTGTTTTCTGTGTCCCTTGATCCAGCTGCCTAGCGAGAGCTTCCTCAGATATTCGTCGAGGCTATTGGCTATTAAGCCATTGGCCGATACGACACAATGACTGCTGTACTCACGTTCCACATGTCGACAACCTCGCGAGCTAGATCTTGATGTTTAAATTGTTTATCTTTCTCTGCTTTCACGAGGTTCTCGTCATGCGGAACTGTTACATCAACAATTTAGTTATTATTTCCTTCATTTATTTTCTTTACATATTATATACATTTTTAAATATTTTTAGTAACAAAGATTATATAAAAAACATTTAAAAATATAGAAAATAGTAGCCCACCGGCATCGGGAACAGGCTCCGAGATACCGATGGTCAGGGCTCTTGAGTGAGGAACCTCCTAACAATACGCGCCGTGTCCAGAAGTACTGCTTTCTGAATCAAGCCCTTGATCCAGCTGCCTAGCGAGAGCTTCCTCAGATGTTCGTCGAGGCTATTGGCTATTAAGCCATTGGCCGACACGACTATCGGCACAATGACTGCTGTACTCACGTCCCACATGTCGACAACCTCGCGAGCCAAATCTAGATATTTGAATTGTTTATCTTTCTCTGCTTTCACGAGGTTCTCGTCATGCGGAACCGTTATATCAACAATCATTGCGCGACGCACCAATCGATCTATCACCACAATGTCAGGCTTATTGGCAACAATAGTCCTGTCAGTGATGATAGGTCGATCCCAATACAACGTGATATTACCATTATCGAGAACTGGGTCGGGCGCATACTTATAGTATGGCACTTCTGATTCCACAAGGTTGTACTTCAAAGCAAGTTGCTGGTGGATAATCCTGGCAACGAGGTTGTGTCTATGCAAGTACTCTCCGTTAGCCAGACGAGAACACCCAGAAATAATATGTCGGATCGATTCTCCCGGACGGTGGCATGCCCGACATATGTCAACCGTGCCATCCTTCACAATGTATTTCCGGTAGTTATTCGTCATCATAACTTCGTCCATTATTCAATTTAGTTTATTATTAAACAAAACAATAGTGTGTAGGTATAAATTATTCCACCATTATTAGAGTATTTACTGTTTTTATATTCATATGACTGTTATCACTTGCATCTAGGATTGTTTATGAACCTGAAATTGGCAATTGTACAACCCAAAGACTATTTGTTTCCTATTCTTAAGATATTTTGTGAAATGAAGCGGTTAGTAACCTTTATTAATAAATCTAATTCCAATTGCAAGTTGTGAATAGGTATTAAACAAGTTCATAATTCATAGAGTTTTTTGGTTTTTCAGGTACAATGGCTCAGATCACGGACCTTCCAGAAGAAGTCATTGTGATGATTGTTAGAAGACTGGATTTCTGGTCACAGTGCAACATGTATAATTCTTGCAAGTTTTTCCGAAACATACTTAGTTTACATGGGATTGTTTTAGAATGCAACATGTCTCTGAATACAGTAGCCACAGTGAACACAATGAAGCTGGACTTTTTTAAGGCTATATCAAATCATCTGCGAGTGCTCAACATGTGTGGCGTTCCTGATTTATCCAAAACTAAAGTCTTGCCTGCCTTTAAGAAGTTAAAACGCCTGAAAGTGTTAGATATCTCATACACAAATCTAACTATGACAGATTTAATTGCAATACACAATGTATGTCCAACTCTAAAAGATATTACTGTTGATTTCAAATTTTCCCAAACAGCTGTTCAAATAGCAGAAGACACATTGCAGCAGTGTCAAACACTTTTTGAACATTTTGAAAATGTCCATTTTGTAGGCTCCTTAAACAATTTGCTATCTTCTATGGTAGTACTTCAGATTTTAGAGAAGTCCAAATTAGATACACTTAAATTCAGTGTTGTAGACGTAGATAATGTGCATACTACAATAGTCACAAATAAACTAACTGACTGTCAGATGCCTCATTTTAGCCACTTTGCTGCCTTTTTGTTGATAAACTGGAGATCAAGATGCATCAATGATGATATTAGCAATTTCCCTGTAATTTCGAAGATTGAGTTTGACAACTATGAGTTTTGTGTAATCTACTCATTGAATAGGCAAAGGCATACGGCCTCCGTTTATGCTACACCTATGTTAACAAGATTCTTTAAGGAACAATTTAATATAAGTACAAAATGTATGTCAGATTATATGATGGATATTAAAGGAAATGTTGCTTTCATGGTATGGAACAGAGAAACCACATGCTTTGATGATATATTTTTTCAAAAATTGTATATCCGTGTTAAGACATGTTTCCCTTTTTATCATGAAACATGCTCAGCTGTAAGCTGTCCAAAAAATTATGATTGGATCTGTACAAACCCAAAACCTAATGAGATTATGAATATGGATACTGGACAACTAGGGAAAAAGAGGAAAACGTCTATGCCAAATATAACGCTAGATTATGATAATTTATTAAAAGACTTAAGTAAGGCCCAGTTAAGTATAACTTTTTTGCCAAATGTGATAGTGTCTGCTTCCCTGCCATGTAATGGCCAGTATTTTAGTAAAATTACATTTCTAAGTCTTTTTGGAGCTGTAAGATATAGTGCAGATTTCTTCTCTAATTTATTTGTTTGGTGTCATAATCTAGTTACCCTATCAGTGGAATTTATGTCTATTGCAGCATCTAGATATTCTTATGACATTCTTCATGCTATAAAAGCAAGTAAGTCTATGAAAAATGTACGCTTAATTGATAAGGGAATGGATTTAAAACAGTTTTTTGATTCATTAAGTAAGTGTACGACTTTAGAAAATATTCATTTAATGGATTCAAAGCAATGGGATCATTGTCAAATCGCTGACCCTACTTTATTAGTAGAAAGTTGTGCCAACTTGTATTGTGTTTTAGTTGAAGGCCTATTTGCTGATACAGCTCTAAATAAACAGTTGCAATGGTTTAACAAAGTTAAAATAAGTTGTAGGAGGCCACATCTTAGGGTTGTAATAAATCAGTGTCCCCACATCAGTGGTTCATATGGCTATGATCCATTTGTGGATGTATTCAAATTAAATGCAATAAAACCAATTTGAATTCAATTTCTGGTTTATTAAAAAATCCCAGTCGCAGTAAGCCAATATTCACACATCGTTAATGGTAAAAGTTACTGTGACTACATGGTTGATTATAATAGGTACCTACAACATTTGATTTAAACCATATACAGTGGAATGTTGACAAGTGAAATTGAACAGTAGGTACATACAGCCCCATGTGAACAGCCGCTAAGTTAGGTAGGTACCTACATAATATTATAATGTGATTCGCATCCCAATATTTACATAGTTTCTTATTCATAAATTAATGTGTAATAGGGAATTATAGTACCTACTTAGGTAGGTACCTATCTACTATAAACAATTTAATATACGGGGTGGAAGTCCCCACCGACGAGAAAGGTGTCCGTGTTTCCTCCCACCCTATAAAGCCACTTTAATATTGTATTAATTAAACATAAGTTACCTATAGGTACCTTGTTATAGTCAGTATGATTAATCCTATCAATTGTAAAATAGGTAACTACCTAGTAATTACAGGTTTTTTTCCATTTCTCACTAATGACCAGTTATTATTAATAAATCCCGCTTATCCACTCATAATACGAATGCCAGCACATCTAGCTACCCGAAACTGTCAAATTTTCCCAATCAACCTTGAACCTAATGCTTTAGCGACAAAGTTGAAAATCCAATAAAGATATTTGACAGATTATAGTAGCTGTGATGTGCTGGCGTGGCGTTTGTGCAATGCGTTGTAGATATGATATGAATAGGAACAATCATGACCTCGATATGTCAACTGTCACTTGAAAACTAGGGTTAGCAAAAAAAATTCGTTTTTTTTGTTACGTATTTAATGTTATCTTCAAACTATTATCGTTATTAGAGCATGGAAGTATTGAATTTTTTTCAACAATTCCATGCTTTAAAAAAAACGGTTAGAAACGACTACATATTATGTATACAGGGTTATTTGTAAAACACCAACAACCTCGCAGGAGTAGATTACTAACATCATAAACAACAACTTTTGTTCGCAGACTTTTCCGAAAACAGACAAAAAAACATCAACTCTCCATACATTATGACAGAACAGCTGATCGAGTTTTGTACGAAGTCGTTTTTTTTTGCCTGGTTTTGTAAAAGTCGTAGCATAAATGTTGTTCTTTATGATGTTAGTAATCTACTCCTGCGAGGTTGTTGGTATTTTACAAATAACCCTGTATATGTTGCAGTCAAAGTACTTTTAACTGAATAAAATAGGCAAAAGTAATTTTGACTAAACAGGCTAAAACTAGTTTTGACTGAAAATCATTGGTTAATATAGTGCTTTTGACTGCAAATTTGCGGTTAAAAGTTGTTTTGACGGACGCTCTTAGTCAAAATTAGTTTGAACTAATAAAGCATCAGTCAAAAGCACTATTATCGAGTTAAAATATAAATAAAGATATTTATTAAATGTGAAATCGTTTATTACGAAATGATGATATTACAATCCATACAAAGAAGAAGTACCTACACTTAAAATTTGTCATTAAAATAGGTACTCGTAATTTGAAATAAAAAAAATAAGTAATAAGTTTTTTAAATAATTTTTAACTTTAATTGATTTAAAAAAAAGAAGAACATTATTCGTTATTCAAAACTCAAACTATTACGGCACTTTGAATTACACAGCAACCCTATTTCTTGCATAAACATTTGTTGTTTTGCAGCCCGTGGAACATACACATCCGTTAACTGATATAACCAGTAAAAGTTAGTCTGTAAGCTTTCCTAAAATGTAAAAAATAAAATAAATAATTAAAACCACTTCTGACGGAATCAGTTAGTCAAAACTACTTTTAACTGTTATTTCAGTCAAAAGTAGTATTATCGAATGCATACGGTTAAAACTACTTTTGACTGATTTTGCTAGTTAATAGTACTTTTGACTGGTAAACATCTTAGAAACGACTGGTTTATTCACCAATTGTTTTATGTTTAAACTAACGGTTATTTTTGTTGTTGTAACAAACTCGCTCTGTGTTGGTGCACAGGCTTTGCCTAGTTTGAGGCCAATCTAAACCCCCTTTTTATAATTTATAGGCAATAAAAAAAACTGTTTTGCTGGCCCTATTGATTTGACAGCTGACGTCACAATATGGCTTGAGGTCAGTCCTATTCCTATTTGAAACGCATCGTAAAGCGGTTGTCTGCCATTTTTTAACGGCGGCGTCAATATAATACAAGTTTATGACATCTTCTAAAGCGTCACGTTTCCAAGATATAAGCTATCAAATCTGTTATCTTTATAATATTTACAACATATTATATACTTGTATTTTGTATCATACATATTATTATATAATTGAGAGTAATGACGTTAGATAGACGTCCATTTTTGGAGTAAAACATCTCTGCTTATTATTTTATCTACCTAAGTACCTACCTACCTAAAAGATTAAAAGTAATGAAGAAAATACTTCTTTGAATTGATATTTTGTTTGTAAACAGACATTTGGAATTACCTGCCTGTGTAGTTTCAATTGCTTTTTTTCTGTTGTTTACGAAACCGACCGATATTTCGAAAAATACCACATCTCTCGCTCTAGCTCTCCATTCATAGGGTTGACTAATCTGTAACCTTTCGATTCTTCACAGTATCCTACAAACACTAGTTCTTTACTCTTTGCATCCCATTTGGTTCTCTTTTCATCTGGGATATGCATAAACGCTCTGCAACCAAACACACGAAGATTAGACAAATCTATTTTATGGTTACTCCAAACCTCCTCGGGTGTTTTGTTCTTCACTGCGATGGTAGGACTCCTGTTTTTCAAATACACCGCTGTATTTACAGCTTCAGCCCAAAATCGAACGGGAAGACCTGCTTCTTGAAGCATTGTTCGTGCTTTTTCCCCTATGGTACGATTGGCTCTCTCCGCCACACCATTTTGTTGAGGTGTGTAAGCAATCGTAAGCTGGTGTCTAACACCGTGTTCTCTCAAGAACTCGTCAAACCTTTTATTGCAATATTCGCGCCCGTTATCGGTTCTTAAAACCTTCAACTTCTTACCTGTTTGTGTCTCAGCAAAACTCTTGAACTCCTTCATCTTCTCAAAGGCTTCACTCTTTTGCTTTAAAAAGAATACGAAAGTTTTACGCGAAAAATCATCAATAAAAGTAATATAATATCTAAAACCTCCAAAAGAATTCTCACTCATTGGTCCGCTGATATCGGAATGTATCAATTCTAATAAACTTTTGGCTCGCGTGGCTTTATTTCTCTCAAACGGTTGCCGCGTTTGTTTTCCCATTAGACAAGCTACACAGTCTAATTTGTCGTTATGTTCAAACTTTACCCCAGTTGCCATTTTATCTCTCAATAGTGTCAAATTCCGTATACCCAAGTGTGCCATTCTCTTATGCCATAGCTGCATTGATGCTGTAGTCGCTATTGCACAGACCTGCTGAGAAGATTTAATTTTATACACACCCTTATCAAGCAAACTTATCACACATGGTTGTCCTCTCGACGTATACTCACACTCATTGAAAATCTCGCAACCTCTGTTGGTAAAAACAACGACCTTACCTTTTTTAACAATACTACTAACACTCAGTAGGTTCGATGTCAGTCCTGGTACGTACAACACATTCTCAATGTTCAGATGCTCATCTATTACATTACCATATCCCTTTCCATACATCTTACCTCCATTTGCACAAGACACTTCAACCTTACGATTAGCCTCCGCAAATTTACTCATCCAGCCTTTTCTGCTACTCATATGCATCGAAGCTCCTGAATCAATAACCCATGCATCATCTGCTTGCTTCTCTTGACTTCTCGTATCAAGCGCTATCGCCGTCGCCGTTACTGTCTCCATCGCCGTCGCAGTCGGTGTTGCAGTTACCATATTAACCGCCTTCGCCTTCCGCTTCGGATTATCCGGACAGTCACAAGCTTTATGCAATCCATCGCAAATGAAACATCTTATTTTCTTTTCTTTGTCTTTATTCCTCTGAACAAACTTTTTATAATTCTGATTCTTCATCTTCGCTGTAAGTGCAGCACTCGTCGAATTACTGGAACTTGCGCAAGATGCGCCTTGGTCTAATTGTAACAGTTTAGTTTTCACATAGTCTGTTGTCAGCTCAATATTGGTGTTCTCCAACGCCAATCTCATCGGATTATACTCCTCCGGTAATCCTTGCAACATCAGCGCCGCTAACAGCTCATCGTCAACTTCTTTTCCGATATCCCTCAGCTGCTGTGCTACTGACATTAGCGCAGTCACATAGTCTCTCATAGATGTGAACTGCTCAAGTTTAACGCTTTGATAAAAGTCTGCATCGGTTATGTAGTCCTTTATCTTCAAAAGCTGACCTCAAAGACTCCCAAGCCTCCTTTGCCGTTTTCGCATGTCTCACGTGAATCAGGCAATGCGGTTGTATCATCATACATATCCTGGCTCTCGCTTTTTGGTCTCTCTTTAAGCCAAATACATCTGTGCTCTCTGGTGTCTTCTGAGTGTACTCCCACAGATCATCATGGATTAAATACAACTCTACCATAAACTTCCATGTACTATAATTCGAGTTTCCATCAAGTTTCTCTATTGACATTAAACTCATACCCGTATCTCGTACCTGCTGCGATCTCTCTAGTTCGCCGCCCGTAGTCGTGTTTGCAACATCTTTCGTTTCCATATTGCCTACTCTCTACTACGTGTGTGGGTCCATAACCTGGTGGAACTTGGCTATCCGTAGATTGAAAGGCAACGTAAAAAGCACATAGAAATTTTTATTTGGTTTTTCTTGACAACACAGAAAATAACAGTAATGACACACAGATGTTCCTAACAAGTCATATTTAAAACATCCGTCATCTCCCATACCAGCCAGTCTGACAAACACTTGCAAACCTCTTCTTAACACGATGTTTCGGCAACTCTAATCTCCATTTCTTTCGAAATTATGATGCGTATTCTTTCCGCAGCGGTGAGCCGTGCAGGCATTTTATCAAATTATTGTAGATTTTGAAAATTATTTTAAAAGATCTTGTGTCAACAGAATTGACATCAAGATTTTACTCTTTAAAACATTGCATCCATGATCCATGCAGTTTTTATTTGAAACTAGCCGTTGCCCGTGACCGGTCATGGGTCGTGGTTCACCTAATTAGTTCACCTGGGTGAACCACGGGCACTTTTTCTTGCCCGTGGAACACCTTGGTTCACCAGAGTGTACCACGAGCACTTAATCTTGCCCGTGGATCACCTATGTAGTATATCCAACCTATTTTTTCCTCGATCCTTTATAATAGTTTTAATTATGATATTTAAAAATATTCTTTATAATAAGATGACATTAGCGCTGTCATTTGTGTAATCAAGACCTTCGTTCTCGTGAAATTATTATATTGAAATATTAGTCCCCTTTTTGAATCGGATTTTTGTTTTCAAAGGTTTTATTTTTTTGCACGGAACCCTAATTATTTTTCTAAAATAAAAGTAGCCTTTGTTGGACCATAAAACATCAGCTATCTGCCGGTAAAAGTCCCGTCATAAGCAGACCAGCCGTTTCGGAGATTAGCTGGAACAAACAGACAGACAGACCGACAGAAAGACAAAAATAAAAAAATAATGAGTTTTTGTTATAAGTGCTGTATATATTTTCATTTGCATTCAGTAAAAAGCTGTTTGGTATTATAAACAGACATTTCAATTTTATTTATTTGTATGTACCTATAGAGAGAGAACTTTGATCGAGTAGGTAAATGTCAATTTGAGTGCTATACAGTTGCAATACGACCGAATTTAGAATTATTAACCTGGAAAACTTATGACTACATTGAAAATGACAAATATATATCTATCACTTTCGAACAGTGATAATTTCTCTCAGTTGCGTCTTTAATGGGCAGTTAAGTGTGTTGTTGTTTATATCTATTAATACTGTCAAATAGCAATACTTCGCATTTATTAGTCTGACCTTACCATAATTAAAATATTATGGAATAAGTGATTAATTTGACATAATATACGGGGTGGAAGGGATACCGACGCGATGGGTTACCACTCAGAACATCGTTCTGAGCCCCCCTACATAGAGGTACATTTTTCATTGGTTATTAAAAAAAAACAGCTGTTCTGTACATTTGACCCTGTAGGTATTGCACTTTTGTTGAAACAGCTGTTTCAGGGGGGTTCAGAATGATGTACTTACTTACTGAATATGATTGTGGTAATCGATTTCGCGTCGGTGTGCCTCCACCCCGTGTAATACTCGGGCATTTTGAGAAATAACAAATAAGAGGGCTATCTGAATAAATCTTGAAATAATTGCTCCGGCTTTATGAATAGTGTCGCTTATCACTAATTGGGCAGGATAATAAAAATACATATTTTATTACTTAAGATTCTTTTTTTGTTCGACATGCAATAAATCAATACGAGAATGTCATAATTAAATAATTAGACTCGTAAATTAAAAGGTGGTACCACTGGTACCGGTTACCAGGTTATGGTTCACTACAATAAGACGATCTTACGGTAGGTACCCAAAGTAAATGGGCAATTACCTACATAATCTAAATCACACATCGTTTTTTTTTACTTAATTAGGTTTTATTTTGATTGGTGAACGAGTGTCACGTGTTTGTTTCTAGTCCAAATCTACCCAAATTGCCCGATGACCGCGTAACTACATTCATAATGTCCAGACACTGTAATAAATAATGAAGCAAGTTAACCCTATTCTTTTTTTATTTTTATCCTGCCCTCTTCATAATGCCCTCATTTATCACTTCGTCCATAGACACAATTCAGACCCTGATCAATGAATACTATGTATGTGTGGAAGTTTTATGGTTTAATTTTTATGCTTAGGTATAACTTTAACCAAAGACAAAGAGAGTATGCCCAGGACTGCACTTCCACCGCAAGCATATGTTAGGACTCCCCTGTAGTATTGTGGACACTCTGCTTCATTTTCACATTTGCTGTAACAACACATAATTTTATATTAATTATTCAAAAAAAAAAGTAGACTTAGGTAATATCAGCCTACTAACTCTTGCCTATTATGTCTAATATATTAACCAAACAAAAATGTGAACTGTAGTTATTTATTCATTGATACCTACGCCTTCACCTTAAATGATAATTGATAATACATCGGTAAACGCACTCGTCACGAAGCCGTCAACCAATCATGTTCATCAAACTATGTAACTACGCAAAAATTATTGTTGAGAAACGACTTTTTTTTTGGGGTGAAAAATCATGTTTTAATGTAAAACTCAATCTTACGACTAAAATCATTGTGCTGATGGGTGGATTGAACAGTACGGGCTCGTGGCGGTCTAAATTAATAATAAAAAAAAAAACTTTTTGGAGTTTTGACCCCCAACATCTCCGTAAATAAAAGGTTCCCAAGTATGGTATAAACATTAAAGAAATAATCGCAATGACGAGGAGAACAAGTGCCTTTCGGTTTCGTTATGGGTCTTGTTAAACCCATTAAGTACATATTGGTTGAATCAGTATGACTTGCGACCTAACCAACCCAGATTTGAAGTTATTCATATTTTTACGTACTACGTTATTTAACATAATGTACATAGATACATCCATTCTGCCCCACCAAGTTGAAAGTGGACCATTTAAAAGTCCAATGACCGAAATTTGTGCTTTTGTATTTCCGATGATTATTTGATACATTTAGTAGAAATTAACTTAACAAAATTTTGTATTCTGGTAAAGCCACATGAATATCAGAACATTTATGTTGGGCAGTCAATCGCCTGTAAACTGGCTAAACATGTCTTATGTACCATAAGCATACGCCGCACTGAATCAACTATTTTTCTGAACCGGGCAGAAACTTGATAGTGGCGTCCCCTCATCTCCAGCCTAACGAGGTGAAGCACTGAATAAATGGTTTATCTATCTATCTGTGCCTAGTCGACAGACGGAGGTCTCAAGAAGAGACTGGAGGGATATGGACCCACCATAGGGATGCCGTACAGTGACTTTATGTAAACGCTCCTGTGATAGCGAGACCTGTTGTGAAAAGTGCGATGATTAGCCATTTTAGGTTCTCGATGGCTGGGCTTCAGAAAGGTTGCCTGTATCAAGAGGTTATCTAGTTTATTGTCGTGCGGGAAAGTGGCGATATCGAAGCCTATTTTAAGGGATCGGGGTTCGATGCAGCTCAACCTATATCAGGTGTATCTATTCATACACGAAATCTTTTAAGGGGTCATTGTATTCATCATTATGAACAACTTTCACTATGGGACCAACCCCGAAATCGCGGAAAAAAAATCAGCTGTTCAGTACATTTTGACGAGATAATGCGATCATATTGTAGGGAACAGACGATTTTTTTTCGCGATTTCGGGGTTGGTCCCATAGTAAAAGTTGTTCATAAGGATGAGTACAATGACCCCTTAAGAGATTTCGTGTATGAATAGATAGACCCTATATTGGTCCATTAGGCCATGCAAAGGACTGGAAATAGGTCATATTTTTGTTATCACGATTAGCGGTTTCAGCCGCCATGCGGCGCCAGAGAGCGGAAAAAGGTGAACCGACTGAGGCAGTAAGTAACCTATATTCTCGTTTAGCTTGTGCCAATACGAGAGAAAAAAGAAAGCGCCCCAACGGTCACCCACTGTTCCCACTCTCTCATACCTACCGTTTACCAACTGAAATTAATCGAGGATCAATCATTGTAGGTACTAGGTATACTAACTAATTTTCTATGGCGACAACTGCAATTCCCGTCACAAGTTTATCGGCGAAAGTGACGATCGAGTAGATGGCAGCACCTTGGTGAGAATGGGGACCGATCAAGTCAGCAGTCACACACAGACTGGACACGAGGGTCATTGAACTGCCCGCACCTGGAAATAATCATTAAAGCGTGATGATGAAATTGATCATGATAGTCCAATGGGTAAGGTGAGCTCTGAGCACTGGCTAACGTCAAACACCTCAGCTGAGGGTTTAGACTCCAAACAGTACCAGGCAATGAAAATGAGGTGAGGTAATGCCAATTCGGTAGTGCATAAAAATGTGCTATGAAAACTTAGTGAAAATACTTAATGGGCTTGTTAGTAATTGTAAGGCTTACCGATTAACGTAGCGACCATATATATTTGTACTATACTGGCATGTGGATCTATAGCTATAGCTATCCATATACAGCTTGTCAGACTTAGAGCACTTCCTATTAGATACGCCATCTGTGTAAGAAATAGATTATACAGCGTGCGCTAGACAGGTTGGAAGATTATCAGACATCATGGATAACAAACATCAAATCATGGTTACCCTAACGAATGACCCAGGGAAACGAACCATCATCATTTCAAAATTTCACAAAACAGCACAGATGGCTAGTTATACCTACAACCTACCAACCACATAGCGACAGGCTTGGCCCTTTTCATTGAAATTTGCGAAATTCCTATCAAGATTGACAAGATCGCGTCTGTACCACCACTTCTTAAAGTTCTAGCTCCGTTTCTTGCCCACTCTGAAGTAACCTATACTAATATTTACTAATATTAAAAAATAATCTATACTAATATTTTTTTTATAAGTAGAGGTATTGTTTGTGGTTGTAGGGGGTAATCTCTGGATCACTGAATCGATTTCGATTTTTTTGCACTATTAAGAAGCTACATTATCCCCGAGTGCCATAGGCTATATTTACAACGTGCCCGTGGGGTAATTTTCGACCAAAACGCGATCTAAGCCGCGGGCAACAGCTAGTACTGTAAAACGAGGTGATGCAAGCTCCCCGTCATTTGTTCACCGACAGCGTTGCCGTAATCGGGGGGCCAGGATCAACTCTCATATATGTTTAAATATATCGCGTATAATGATTTATTATAACTGCTTCGTTGATCTAGTGATCGCGAAACCCCCCTGGCGGGCAAAGCGTTATTGGGATTTGCTATCAGGAATTGCTTAAGAGCAGCCACGGATTCCGGATTTGTGCCCGGTTGATGGCAATTCCTGCGTTGATTACACGGACACAGAAAAACTTCTAGAAGTCCTAGTTTGATTATCTTATCCCCTGGTATCTAATTGCACGTATTTACTTAAGTTAGTTTTAATGTTTCTGTACCAATTGGATTTTTGTTATAGTTGTTAATAGATTTATTTTAATTTCAAAACTTTTATTGTACTAATTATATGATGCATTGTAAGTGATGGCCTGAAACACAGGTTTAAATAAACCTAGATCAGGCAGGTCGCTAACTAACACTTGAGTTCGACTTCTTCATTACTTGCACCTATTAATATATTTGAGTCATAGTTTACTAAGCGCTAATTATAAAATTGTTTAAGAAATTACACTACCTAAATGTACTTTTGTAATATCTACTTTTTTTTTAAATAAATTATTCTTATTATTATTCTTATTAATTATAGGCTCGCCCCCTATTACATGGGGTTTAAACATAACTAGCGAAATAAAATAAATAAATAAATATCGCTGGACATTACACACAGCGCCATCTAGGTGCCACACTAAGCAACGAGGCTTGTGTCGTGGACACCAGATAGTTGATACTATTACATAGATACTTTTTGTTTGTAAATACATTCTTATTATACATATAAACATCCATGACTCGGAAACAAATGTCCATGCTCATCACACAAACACTTGCTCCTACCGGGATTCGAACCCGGGACCCTACGAACGTAAGGCAGCCAGAATACCGCTGCGCTATTCGGGTCGTCGAAATGTGGGTGTACTGTTAGGTACACCTCTGCCTAACTCTTCGGGGATTCCAGGCGTGATGTCATGTTATCTAATAATCCTGTAGTCTAATAACCCATTCAAAAAATAAAAAACCGTAAGTTCACCGTATCGTAAAATTACCTCATTCCCGAATCGATTAATCTTACTCTTGAGAAGTAAGGAGAAGAAAAATGACGATACGTATAAGACTAGAGGAACACTCGCGACCAACTCAGATCCAGCGCTGGGGTTGAACACCAAGCGCTCTTCGAGGAACAACGGCACGTAGACTAGACTGAGAGCCCAGTATAACCGGGAGAACACGTATCTGAAACGAGGAATTCCAAGAATTATACAGTGTTAAGAATTACCATATTTTAAGTACTTAAACAAGCTCTTCCAATAGGTACTTACAATAAACTAGTTTGGTATAGAAGTGGCATGCGGATAAAATACATAATTTTCGACTTGGCGACTTCAAGAGTTCCATTTTCTTCGTTTTGAACAGGGAGTGATCCATTGTTGACAGCGTGACCATTGCTTGCCTTTTCCTCTTTCTTTGATTTTAATTTGAAGAATATTTGGAAAAGAAAGGCTGATAATATCCCGATTCCTGAAATGATTAGTGATACATTCTGAAAAAGAGAGACAAAGGTTATTTTTTTACGCAAGAATCAAGCTCGGTAGTTCGAAAGTCGCGGCGTCGGTGGGGCGTGGGACTATAGGCACGACTTTTTATTCAATGTAGGCGACATACGTGAGGATTTGTAATTGGCTTTCTGGTGACTATGGTTCCCTTTTTGTTTGTTTTTATAAGCTGTAAGTCCTCCATGTACTAAAATAAATAAATAAATAAATAGTTAGACACTAACAAACTATATTGCACCATTGTTGTGGGATCGCTTCTTCATACCTACAACAACTTATCACTACTTATTATAAAACAAAGTCGCTTCCCTCTGTCTGTCCCTATGCTTTAAAACTTCGCAACGGATTTTGATGCGTTTTTTTTAATAGATAGTGTGATTCAAGAGGAAAGTTAATATGTATAACATTGCACCCGTGCGGGCGGGTCGCTAGTTGGAGAATAAAGTCCGCCACTATCGTTTAGTTTCAATCTTTCAACTTTATACAATCTGCACAGTAAGTTCAGTCTATCCCGTCTTGGAGTTAGCGCTCTAGATAGCATGGTTTTCCCTGTTTGGTCCGTTTTTTTTATCTTGGTTAACTCGCTCACAGTGATGGCGAAGTAGACCGGAGTATACCAATAGATATGGTTATACAGAGGAATCAGGAAATTGTTCTGAAGAAAGTTTTGAGTATTAATGTGGATGGCGCTTTAAGACTAGAGAAGAAGACTTACCCACGTGATATGGCTGACTCATAAGATGAGAACTAATAAAAAAAACATGGAAGACAATGCTGTGCCGACTCCAAATAAATTGGGAGGGCAGGGAAAGACAAGTCAAGCTAACGTGACGACTGTCAATACAGCTCTCCAAGTTCATATAATCACACTCAATAGCCATTTCATGAAAAAGGCACTCTTTGAGATTATATGAACTTGGAGGGTTGTATTGATGATTTGAATGATTATAATTTGTAATCCCATACGCGACACTGGCGCGATTCATATTTTCATCAACATACAACCTGACACTGACCTGCAAATTGCAATAAACGTAAGAAAATTTAAATTTCGCGGGCTACCCTTGCGCATCCACCTTACTGTTTTATTCACTTCATTGTGGGAAAGAGATGCAGCTACACAGGACGTGTAGCTCCATCTCATTCCTATACTAAATTAAAAGATTAAAACAAGCCACCAGTAGAAACGAACTAAGTCATTAGAGACGAATTAAATTCGACGGCACGGTTGGCGCAGTGGCTGAGCGATTAGCTGCTGCGTGTCGCTGGTTCGATCCCCGCACGGAACAAATATTAGTATGATCTACAGGAAGTTGTTCCGGGTCTGGCTGTTTGTGTATGTGAGTTTAAATGTTTGTAAACGCACTCAGGATACAGGAGATATTCCTAGTGTGGGGCAATGTTTAATTTAGAAAAAAGAAAATGAAGATTACAATCGAACATGTTACGAATTACGTTGTTATCGTACCCTGAACTTGTAGTCGTCCATGGGGCCAATAAAGGTGCTGTAGTTGCTGGCTCTAAGAACCACCCATGTTATTAGGTACACCGCCAAGCTTGACGTCACAGAAGCCATGTATCTGAAACAGGTAACGATGTCTATTTTAATATTAGTTATGAATAAGTACCTAATTATGTCGAGTATTTACAACTTTGTATTCTTATTTTTACATTGCGGAGATCCTGATTTTGTTTTTAGAATAAATTATGGTCTTAGCCTGTATAATGCTTGTTATAATTATATTCAAGGTAACAATTTTATGACTATTCTTATATGTTAGGTACCTACGATACCTAATTTAAATAGGTATATTTATCAGACCAGTAATGTAATGAAAAAAAAAGATTCCGACGAATTGCGAACCTCCTCCTTTTTGAAGACGGTTAAAAATACAATATTATTATGTATTGTAATTTTAGGTAAACTTAATATCAAATGGTTGCACCGTTAAGAAAAGTTAAAGTCAATAGTGTTAGGGAACTTAGGGATCTTGGAATTATACAAGACAGCAAGCTACTCTTCGATCAGCATATTCATAGTATAGTAAATAAGGCGTCAAGGGCACTTGGTTTTATAATGAGAACCACAGCGTGTTTCCGATCAATAAAACCGATTAAAGTATTATATTGCTCGTTCGTATAATACGCAGCCACCAGGGCCAGATTAACCATTAGGCAAAGTAGGCAACTGCCTATGGGCCCCACATCAGCTAGGCCACCCGGCCGCGCGCGTGTTATAGTGTGTGTCGGTAGTGCATATGTATAAGTGTGTGCGTGTACGTAGGCGTCACTCCGGTCGCGTAGCATTAAGATAGTTTTTAAGACAGACTCTCCTACCATGTTCAACAGACAACTTGTACTCAAAAGTTTATTATATTTTTAACATAAGAAAAGTTGTTTCTTTGAGGAAACTCGCCGATTGCCTAAACAACCATAATTGGCGCAGTCGCTACGATAAAGTTGAAGAAAAACCGCGTTTTTCAAAAATCAAAAACAAAGACTTTTCTCAACATTTGAAACCGTGTTCCTACTGTGGTTTTCGGCGAGAAGAACGGAAGTGGCTTCAATCATGAAGTTGTGGACCTGGGCCTTCATCACATCGTAAGTCCAGATTCTTTTGATTGTTGGTGGATTTAATATATTATTATATTTTTTGGAGAACTTCAGAATAAGTAATAATTTTTGTTCTGTTTATTTTGTTATTGAAAAGGAGAGATCTCAATTGTTAATTTTGATATTTTTTTGTTTATATTGTGTATTTGTGTGTGTTGTCGTTGTTTATAAAATATCGCAAGGCGAATAATAATATATTTTGCAAAATGGATTGTCAAAAGTTATCTTCTATTAAAACCGCTTTAATGATTATCCCTAAATATGATGGGAACCCGAATCAATTGCACAGATTTATACAAACATCCGAAACTATATTAACACAATTTTATGACAGAACTACTCCTGATTGTTTTAACAATTCTATTATTTTACACAATATTTTAAACAAATTGGAAGGCAAAGCCGAGGAAATAGTTAATATTAACGGTGTTTCATCATGGGAACATATCAAAACTGTTTTGCTAAAAAATTTTGGGGACCAAAGAGATGAAAATTCGCTGAACCGAGATTTAGTTAATATGAAGCAGGAAAATGAATCCGCTCAGGAATATTACAACCGCTGCATGAACATTTTAAACACTATTATTAATTACGTAAACCTTCACGAAACAGTTGAGGCTGTAAAGGATTGCAAAAGGAGCTTTTTCCAAGCTCAAACCCTTAAAACTTTTCTAGCAGGGCTTAAGGAACCTTTTGGCACAACTATAAGAGCCATGCGTCCTGTAGATTTGCCCACAGCTCTTAATTATATTAAAGAGGAAGAAAATATTAGGTATGTACAGAAAAGTAATAATATTTCATTGGTGAATAACAACAAACCTTTCCAAAATAATAATAATAATTCTAGAAATTTGCCTTTTCCAAATTTAAACAAACCCTTACAACCTCATCAAAATTTCAAGTTCAATAACTCGCAACCTTTCAAACCGTTTACACCTTATTTTAACAGGAATAATAATAATAATCTCACCGCATCGAAACCTTATTTTAATGGGCCAAACTTTAACAATAATTCTTGGAATAGACCACAGAACCCATACCGAGCGTTGCAGCAAAACTTTAATAACTCTAATACTAACAATAAACCGAATACCCAATCTAAACCTGTACCCATGAGTGGAATATCTTATAATTCCGCAAATATCCCATTAAGACCATCAGTACCTAATTATCATAGTACACAGTATCCCGAAGCAGCAATGTGCAATCAGTTCAAAGAATTGCACATGCTTGAGACTAACCCAAACAACTCCCACGCCGAGCAAAGTTGCGACGTACCTTGTATTGATAAGGATGATCCTTGTGCAACTTATTTCTATGAGAATAATAACGAACATAACGAACTCGATTATGACGATACACAAAATTGGCCTACACAGAATGATCCAAATTTTCACCAGGGTTCGAGTACCAACCCCGAAACTTAACAGAAATAAATATTCATACTAAAAGACAATTGCCTTTTATCGAAATTAACGAGCCACCCCTTAAGTTATTAATCGATACTGGTGCCAATCAGTCCTTTTTGTCTCCGGAGGTAATTGAAAAACATTTTCAAAATACACCCTTAATTTATGAACCATTTTCTGTAACAAACTTAAATTGTACCACTGACAATAACTACTCCATAGAAATACCAAGCTTTGTTGAATTCAATGAAAAATGCCCCTCAAAGTTTTATATTTATAAATTTCATAATGTGTTTGATGGTTTAATTGGCTATAGAATGCTGGAAAAATTGAAAGCAAACGTTGACCTCCACAATAAAAAGTTAATTACGCCGAAAGCGGAAATACCTATTAAAGTTCTGAATTCCGGAATTAATAATCTTTTTGAAGCTTTAGTAAGATCAAATTCGACGAAATGTGTTAAGGTACCCGTTAATATTCAGCGTGATGATATATTCATACCCGAGACTTATATAAACAATTGTTATATTCCCGCGACAATAACACAGTCGGAGTCAGGTTACGCATACCTTGAGATAGTGAATCCTACTAAGAATGATATCATCGTAAGCCTAGTTTCGCCACTTAAGGCGCAAACACTTCACAATAATTTTGATATATTTAATTTTGAATCGATAAATGAAAATGAACAAGACATTGAGTCTTTGGTTCGCACTGGTCATTTAAATTTGGAAGAAAAGTATAATTTACTAAAACTATGCCGCAGTTACAATGATATATTTTACACCGAAAATAGTCCTTTAACTTTCACTAACCAGATTAAACATCAGATAAATACTAAAGATGACGTTCCTATTTTTACACGATCCTACAGGTATCCTCATGTTCACAAACAGGAAGTAGAAAAACAAATAACCGAAATGTTACGTCAAAAAATTATAAGACCTTCAAATAGCCCTTGGTCTTCACCTATTTGGATTGTACCGAAAAAACAAGACGCCTCTGGCAAAACAAAATGGCGTTTGGTGATTGATTTTAGGAAACTTAATGAAAAAACTGTGAGTGATAGGTATCCGATTCCTAATATCAGTGATATTTTAGATAAATTAGGTAAAAGTCAGTATTTCACTGTTTTAGATCTAAAATCAGGGTTTCATCAGATCGAATTACATCCCCAGGATATACCAAAAACCGCTTTTAGTATTGATGACGGTTATCGTGGTCATTACGAATTTTTACGCATGCCTTTTGGCTTAAAAAACGCTCCATCGACCTTTCAACGGGTCATGGATAATGTTTTACGAGGGCTCAAAAATGTGACAGTTTATATGGATGACATAATAGTATACAGTTCATCATTACAAGAACATATCCTTAATTTAGAATCCGTTTTCCAACGTCTTAGAGAATCTAATTTTAAAATACAGCTTGACAAAACCGAATTTTTAAAAAGGGAAACTCCTTTCCTAGGTCATATTGTAACAGCCGACGGCGTAAAACCGGATCCAAATAAAATTAAAGTCATACAACAATTTCCTATACCACAAACTACCAAAGAAATTAAGTCCTTCCTTGGTTTAGTTGGTTACTATCGGAAGTTCATACCTAATTTTGCCCATCTTGTTAAACCACTAACATCTTGTTTAAAAAAAGGAGCTAAAATTCAACTTACCCCTGAATACATTAATTGTTTTAAACATTGTCAAAATTTACTTATTAATGATCCTATTCTTCAATATCCTAACTTTGAAAAAGATTTTAATTTGCGTACAGATGCCTCAAACGTTGCCCTGGGCGCCGTATTATCACAAGGGCCTATAGGAGCTGATAAGCCGATTGCGTATGCATCGCGGACTCTAAACGATACCGAAACAAAATACAGTACCATAGAAAAAGAGCTGCTGGCTATTGTATGGGCTACCAAGTATTTCCGACCGTATTTATACGGAAGGAAGTTTTACATTATCACGGATCACAAACCTCTACAGTATTTGATGAATATAAAAGAACCCAATAGTCGTTTAACTAGGTGGAGATTACGTTTAGAGGAATTTGAATATAACATCATATATCAAAAAGGAAAAAGTAATACAAATGCCGACGCTCTATCTAGAGTTGAAATACATAACAATGAAATTGAATCTACGTCTTGCAGTGATGAAGATGACTTACCGTTATCAATGTTCGTGAATCAGTCAAAAACTACACCTAACACTCAAATCAATGACCATAGCACCATCCATACTGAATTAGAAAACCCTGTCTTAGAAATCCCTATCTCTGATAAAAATGTAAACACCTTTGATAATCAGCTATTTTTAGATTTCGTACATCATTCGCCCATAAATACTAAAACCGTTAATATCTTTCCCGGAAAAAAGAGAATATTATCTCAAATAAATGAAAATGATTTAGAAAAAAGTATTGCTACCTTATTCAAAGAACACCTTAAACCAAATATTAAATATGGTATATATCTATCAGATGTTAAGTTTATTCCGTTGATTACAAGTACACTGCAAAGGGTGTTTCAAAATTCCGCTTATAAATTGTATTTTTGTAAGTCTAAAACCGAAGATGTAACCTGTCCAGATAAACAATACTTAATAATCAAGAACTACCACGAAGGTAAAAGTAATCACCGTGGAATTCAAGAAGTTGAACAAAGAATTAAATTACAATATTATTGGCCTAATATAAAAAATCAAGTCACAGAATTCGTAAATAACTGTAACATTTGTCAAACTTGTAAATACGAGAGAAATCCAAATAAACAAAACTTTCAGATAGTTCCTTTACCTGAAAAACCGTTTGAGGTATTGCATATCGATACTCTTACCGTAAATCGACAAAAATTCTTAACAATTATCGATGTATTTTCTAAATATGCTCAAGCATATCCTCTAGAGTCAGTAACAGGAATAAATGTGATAAATGCATTGTCTATTTTTATTTCACACCACGGAGTACCAATTAGCATTACCGCAGATCAAGGAACCGAATTTAAAAATTTACCCGTACAAGAGTTTGCAAGCCTACATAAAATTAAGTTACATTTTATCAGTGTAAACAATCCTCAGTCCAATGGAGCTATTGAAAGATTCCATTCTACTATATTAGAACACATCCGTGTGTTATCTGTAACTCAATCTACCTTATCCACTAACCAGCTAATGCTATATGCTGTTATAGGATATAATAATAGTATTCACTCAGTAATTACACAAAAACCTATTGATGTCATTAATGGGCATTCAAATAGTCGTGACCCATTTGATATAAATTTAGAAGCTACTTATCTTCAAAACTATGTAGTTAGGCACAAGGAAATTACCAAACAATTATACAGTGAAATAAACAAAAAATTACTCTGTAACCGGACTAAAACTATACAGAATGCTAATAAAGACCGGGAAGAACCCATTTCTTACGAAGAAGGAAAGGCGTTATATATAAAAAACCCGCTAGCCGTTAGGCATAAGACAAAACCTCGTTACTTAGGTCGTAGAGTTAAGAAAAATTTAGGTTTAAAGGTCATAGATGATAAGAACATTGTCCACCACAAACGTATCGCGAAGAAACCTCTAAGATATCAAAATGTCTTGTTGCAGGATTCCGATATTAATCCGGGCTGAACAAATTGTGACTACGAAGTTAGTGGACAATCCTGGGATACTCCCCTTTAAGTTAGGTAGTGCTAAGTTTATTAAAACTGAACATGCGTTCATACATTATTACGAGTTAGATAGGATTAACGATAGTATTAGAAATATAGAAGGCTATTTAGATACTTTTAAAGAGTACATAAAATCAGCCGACCCAATTTATTTTAGCGATACTTCATTAGTTATTAATCAGATTCTTAATAGCATGTTAAAAACAATTTATGATAAGTTCAACGCTATGTATAAACATCCGAGAAATAAACGTGGGCTTATCAATGGTTTGGGTTCCATCATAAAAAGTATCACCGGTAATCTCGATCAAGAAGACGCATTGTTTTATATTAAAGCCATAAACATTTTGCAAAATAATCAGAAAAGTTTGAAAGATAAATATAATGCTGGCATTACCTTAAATAAACAAATTTTGCAAACTTTCAATATGACCCTGTCTACTATTGTATCAAATGAGTTCAAAATACATATTAAACTAAATGAGATCATGTCTAATGTTAATATGACTAATTTTAGGTTAAGTGATTTTATTAAAATTAATAGTTTGTTTAATTTGTTAAAAATCAATTTACAAAATATTTTGAATTGTATTACATCACTAGAAAATGCTTTGAGTTTTTCCAAATTATCAGTAACTCATCACAGTGTAATCAGTTCACAAAATATTAACTTCATGTTTGAGATCCTAAGAAACCAATATGAACCTTCTGAATTGCTTGTACATGAGAACACTGAGATAAGAGACTATTATGATATTATTGAGTGTGGTTCCTACTATGTAGATAATGTAATTGTATTTGTTCTGAAGTTCCCTATTATGCATTTAGATACTTTCACTTACTATCATCTATTTACTACTCCAACATTTAACAATACAATATTAATTCCACCTAAACCATATCTGGCAATGAATAGTAATAGCTATCACTATATGGATGGAGAATGTAAAAGGTTCCAGGAAATATATTATTGCCCAGAAGTCGACCTTATAGCCGCTTCAAAGCCAAACGATTGCATTTACCAACTGATATTGAAACAAGAAATATGCAGCAGCTGCAACTTGGTACAATTTAAAGCCGGAACAGAAATAATTCAAAAGCTGGACGATTTTCATTATATTCTGTCATTTTTAAAAGAAACAAGGATCGAATATAGGTGCGATCGGGAAGAGTACCAATCTTTACTCGGCACCTACTTAATTGAGGTGCCTGAAGGATGCACTGTCTCTACAAAGTTAAACCACATAAAGAATTATAAAAATCTGATCAAAGGTACACCTATAAAGCTTTTGTCATTTCCGGTATTTAAAATGAATATTGAAAATAAAGATAAGCCGTTGTTATTGGAAAATGTCCCACTGGAACAAATCAATAAATTACAGAATTTAATTGAAAAGGAGAATATTCTAAACATAGATGCCCTGCAAGATAAAAGTTATCACTATTGGACTGTACCTATTTATACGGTACTATGTATTATTGGATTGGTTGCTGGAATATTATATTTAAATAAAAGACATAAGAGGAACCAGGAAACGTCAGTAGCCCAAGCAACAGACGGAGGCCGTACTCAACCCTTTTTCTTGGGAGAAGAAAGGGCTTCGAACTAGTGCGGGGGGTGTTATAGTGTGTGTCGGTAGTGCATATGTATAAGTGTGTGCGTGTACGTAGGCGTCACTCCGGTCGCGTAGCATTAAGATAGTTTTTAAGACAGACTCTCCTACCATGTTCAACAGACAACTTGTACTCAAAAGTTTATTATATTTTTAACATAAGAAAAGTTGTTTCTTTGAGGAAACTCGCCGATTGCCTAAACAACCATAATTCGCGCAAAAAATAAATAAAGGCAGTGATCTAGAGTTACAAAATAACTTGTGAAGTGTAGCTTGGTCTATCCACATGAGTAAACAGTCATAAGTTTACTTTTTTTTTTTTTTTTTTACCGATGGGAAATCATCAAATAACCCCTCCCGCTCTGGGCTGAGCAGGAGGGAGTGTCAGACTTCTACTGACTAAAACCCATCCATGTTCCTTCCTTTGCCCTTTGTGTTCCAGGGCCGCGGTATCTCTTTCGAACAGTCCCGCAACCCTGGCAGGCGTCGGCCCTTACGGACCCCTTCCTGTTTGCTGACTCTCTTTGAGGCGGGCGTGGAACACGAACGCGCCGTCACTTTCTAGAAACACTTTACTAACACAAACTCCAGCACATCAAGCTACCCGAAACTCACATCAAAGACACACACACACATGTCACATTTTCCCAATCAACCTTGAACCTAATGCTTCAGCGATAAACTTGAGTTAGCCATATGCTTTGTAGCTTAATGTGTCAGCGTCTGTATTTCGAGTATCGGTCACTCGACACCCGCCGCGCGTATAAAAAAAGTGAGGCTCAGATAAGCGCTGCTGATGATGCAGCAATTGCAGCATCAGGTTGAGATAACCATGTTGTTGTCATATCCTATCACTGCATACATTGAATTAACAGAACAGGACAGGATACCAAATTTAGAGTTGATCAGATCTCTGGAAGTTACTCACATCCCTTTATCAACGTGAAAAGAACTAATGATCCTCAAAAAGGGGCCCGAGAATTGCATTGCCTAGAGGCCCCGATATGGTTAATCCCGCCCTGGCAGCCACCTTGAGTATGCATCACAAGTTTGGAACCCTCAATACGGGATCTACAAATCTCGTATTGAGGGCAACCAGAGAAAATTTCTAAGTATCTTGATTACAGGGCAAAGCAAGTATCTGTCGATTACATTCACCGATGCAGAAGGTATCATTTTCTACCACTCGACCGTTGATGTATGCTTCTTGATTAGTATCGCAAATGGTTCAATCGACTGTCCTGAACGATACGCACTAATCAGATGGGACTACGACAGCGACCACTTCTACATGTACCGACCTACATACCTTATGCGAACACTAATTATAGGCGTAATGCATACTTTCCGAAAGCCAGTCGCAATTTTAACGAAGTTTCTTGTGAACCCGGTATTGATAGGTATTCTGAACCAATGCAAGCACAGTAAGGACTCTTAGCGAAGCCATTTTTTGAACAGGAGGCACATAGTCTGAACTTAAACCGTTTATTGTTCAAGTTGGCAATTAAATTAATAACAGTTTTAAATAAAATGAACCGACTTCTTTAATTAGTCAATAATTTGGGAGTATTTTAATTTTAGAGTTTTGTATTTGTTTTTTTTGTTTTGATAGTTTGTGGTAGGTACTAACAATAAAATATATAATTTAGAAAGTAACTTAAGCAAATTTTCTTTTGTATTTTCTGTGGAGGCTTGCTATTAGCAATTTAGGTACTTACATCATATCAATGACTTACATATTTTGTTATTTCAATGTTATTAGTCTATAAGTTTTCCTAAAATGTAAAAAATAAAAATAATTAAATAAAAGAATAAGTTAGGATAAGGTTTGGGATACTTTGAATAATAAAAAAATAGTTTATCAAAATAATGTATCATAATTAGAGCACCACGAGCTTATTTTTCATTACGGAAAACGTCTATTTCGGCAATGGCACGATTGGCACGCGTCGCCCGCAAGCCCACACCGATACATTATGGTAAGTAGGTACCTACCGCAAGCCCACACCGATACATTATGGTCATTACGGTACCTACCTACCTATTTTCCATGTTGATTTAGGTTTTCTAGAAGAATGAACGATTCATTAACTATTTAATTTTCTACTACGTAAAAGGTACTTTAAATATTATCAATTGACTCAAATGTTGCATTTTTCTTTTCACAATGAAAAACTGAAGATATTTTTCAATATCTTTGTTAGTGGCCCTTTACATATACTTAATAATATATAGGTATGTATACGCAAACTCCTATTTAGCCGCCATCTTTCTTTTGAAACAACAAGGGGAACAAAGCAATCGAATTTTTAAACTTAAAACGATGTCTTCTAAATAGTGTGGATGAAGATTGATATGTTATAGTAGCACTACGTTCATGATCTGTAGTATCTCAAGTCAGGACTCAATTGTAGTTTGATGTCCAAAAATGTACGGGCAGCAGCTCCGCACACTGAGATGTTGTATGTAGATGGACGAATCACACGGGATGTGTACAGGGAATAAAACCACTGTTTTTGTGTCCGTAAATGATTGACTGTTTATTATGTAAAACATTAAAATATATAATACATAAAGTAGGTGACTTGTGGCGGGCGTAATAGCCTAGTCAGCGAATGTACATAAATCTGTGAATTTAGCAACTGCTAGTTCAGGTAAAAACTAAAACAATGAATATCATGTGGCGATGCTCGTACATCCTGCCAACTATAAAAGTACAAATAACAAATAAAATGTATTATCACAAAGTATGTAAAGAGGGTTATTAACAGGTTCTACGCTCGCCGCTAACTGATATTGGCGACGTTTCGCGATCCACCTTGTTGCTGTTAGGAAGATGTCCGGGGACCTCGTCTAGTGTCTGTATATCTGCCTGTGTTTGTCCTTTCCCAGGAAGATCCCGTTGAGTATGACTTGGTACCATCTCGATCCCTTCCTGGTGCGCCTGCGTTGCTGTTCTGCTTCCTTGAGGTAAATGGAGGCAGCGTGCCTTTATTTGAAAGTATACCCATATGCTGAATATTGTTGCACAGGTTATCATACAGCCGTACAGGACGTAGTGATGATGCTCCGCCTCAACGGAATTAACTATTTGAATGTCCTGTTGTTCTTTAACCAGCTCGATTTTTCTCTTAAGACCCTTTAGTTGTTCTTCATGTGTTTCAATTTCCATGTTTGTTATGTTTGTAATTTGACTGTTGCTTCTGAGTAGTTCGTTTAGGTTTATCTCTGGTACGTCGATCTCTTGCTCATTTCCTAAATCCATTGTGCTTTGCATATTGTAGTGCGAATGAATTAGATGTTTATCGCCGCGCATTATGCAACCTGTCGCTAAAGTGATTATGCCTGTATTTTGTAGTGTTTGTGACGTTATTCCAGCTGGACAGAAAATGCGCATAGTGCATTCCTCGCAACACGTAAACAACCAAGCCCCTTTGCTGTGTAGTTTTTTCCATTCGTTGCTGCAACTTGATACCTCAGTGCGGCAGTTTGATACTCCTCGATTGTTTATTATGTCAGCTTCGCACATTTTTGTGGCTGCTTTTATACCATAAATAGGTAAGTCAAGGTTACATAGAAGCAGCTGATTTGTGTTTACTTGTGTGCATGATAAAAGATGTCGTTGATCCAGTGGTATCATCATGTCCATTTTCAAGTTAACGGCTATGTATTGAGTTGTTGGTATTATGTTAATCATGGAGGCTCCTTTTATGTTGCGGATTGGGATGACTTCGGTTAGCTCATATTGTTCGTCTGTTACTAACGGGATTTTTACTTCGAAAATAATAAATTCTTCGGTTAGTTTTCCTTGCACACTTGCTAGTTTATACATTTCCCGGATGCACTTGAATTTGTTTGAGCAGGGTAGTGATAATCCTTTTGGTACTTGTCCCGATATGATGTTCAACTGTTTTTCGAATGCATCGGGTTTCAGCAAGTGAGTGTCGACTTTGCCGTGGCGAAGATCTGTAACTAGGTTGATCAACATGTCTTGTATTCTCCGCAAGTTTGCTACCATCATGTTTGCGGCAAGTGCTGTAGCAGTAAGGAAAGTTGCTTGGTCTTGTTCGGTTTTCAGTAGTTGCAGCGAGTCTCTGAGACTTTTGTTGATGACGATGAACTGTCGGTTCATTACTTGCTCGTTCCTCTTCAGGAGGTTTATCTCAACACAATTACTTACAATATGTTTTCAAACAATGTAATATAAAGCCTCGTTGGTCTAGTGGCCGCAAGCGATTGATTTATTGGTTTAATTCCCAGATCGGGCAAACTATTATTGGGTTTTTTTATTAGGAATTTCTCAGTAGCAGCTACGGAGACTGGAGTTGTACCCGGGTGGCAAAACGCTCGCCCGCCTATTACATGGGATTTAAACTTAACTGGCGAAATGAGGTGTTCTAGAAAAAAAAAACACCTCTGCCTATCCTTTCGGGGAGAACAGGTGTGATGTTGTATTTATGTAAGTCAATTAAGTACCTTATTGAAGTCAAATCAGCGCGCACTTGTAGGTTATCCGAAATGGCAGGGATCATCGCTAGATGAGATATCTGTACCACTGCCCATCCGATCTGGAACACCACTATGAGGACGCCGTAGTAGAAGGGCATCCACCAGTCCAGGTAGTCGGGGTCGTCTGTCAGCCAGCAGCCCCAGCATCTTACGAAGAGCAGGGGAAACGTACACGTCACTAGGGTGCAACCTGGAATTGTAAATGTGCTTTTGCTGGTAAAAAGTAACTAAATAAACGTGGCAACTTTTTTTTTTTTTTTTTTTTGTATGGGAAATCATCAAATAACCCCTCCCACTCTGGGCTGAGCAGAAGGGAATGTCAGACTTTTACTGACTAAAACCCATCCATGTTCCTTCTTTTGCCCTTTGTGTTCCAGGGCCGCGGTATCTCTTTCGAACAGTCCCGCAACCCTGGCAGGCATCGGTCCTTTCGGACCCCTTCCCGTTTGCTGACTCTCTTTGAGGTGCGCGTGGAACACGAACGCGCCGTCGACACGGCCTGTCGTCATAAGACGGACGGACGGCGAGCTAGCCCATAGCTCACCGTCCACAGGCCCGCGAACACATGGCACCGCTATCTGCTTCAAATCTACGCGAAATTAGTTCTAGATCACCAGAGTTATGAGGCACAGTGAAGATCCCCTGACCAGACGAGTGTTAAGTTTGGTGGGCGAATGCCCAATGGCTGCTGTATACTATGTCTTTATTTCGCGGATGACTTTCAGTTTCAGTGCTGGTGAAGGATGTAAGTTCTTATGTAGCGCGATAAATGTCGTTACAAACCTATATACATAACGTTGCCCCACACTAGGATTTCTACTGTATGGTGGGTGCGTTTACAAACATTTAAACTCACATACACAAACAGCCAGACCCAGAACTACTACTTGTAGGCTATACAAATATTTGTTTCATACGAGAATCGAACCCGCAACAGGTAGCGCAGCGGCCAATCGCCCAGCCACTGCGCCAACCGTGTCGACAACCCGATGAAAATGGTATTATTTGGGTAAGAAGCTACCTGCATGTAACTAGATCGTTATAGTTAACTTATATAGGATTTCCCTGGAAATGCGATCTATTTAGTAACCTATGACTAAAACGGGTGTTAAAATACCCTTAACGAATATCGACGCCGATAGGCACCGCGAGTTTTCCCCGTCTATGCCGTTTTTCATTCGTTCTGGACCATACTTGAGTACCTTCTCGTTAGTCGTTACGGTGATTGAAGGTGGAAGTTCCAACTTTGTCACAAGTGTTTAATACAAATATTAGTTGTTTTATTGTTTTTGTATTGTTAGTTTTTAATATATGCATCCACCCGCACAATGTTTTGAGCGCATTACATTGAGTCTGACCGTAAACCGTGAATTTTCACCCCAAAAAAAAAAGTCATTTCCCAACAAAAAACAATTACGTAGAGTTAGGATTGATGTACAGAATCCTTGGTTGACGGCTTCGTGAAGGATCTACTTACACCTTGTTTGTGCAAACATGATCCTTAAAAATTCCATTATTATTGTTAATTTCATTAATTTTAGCATGCTGACTACATACTGATATATAAAATGCACAAAGCTTATTACCATTTTTGGCATGCATAGAGCTCCTTTCCATTGTTTGCAAATGAGTAGGAATGCCACATAAAAACTAGGCACTTAGTGTACCTACTACCTAGATGTTGTGATTCCAGCCTTTGCGTCAATCGCCAAAATTCTATGCGTGTTTAGCAAACAGACTTATTGCGACCAATACATAGAACTACGGCTATCCACAGCTGACAATGAACACAAAAGATGTTTTGAATGGTTATATAAACTAAGAGGAAGAAATTACCCAAAGTACAATGGGAACGACGATCCTATGGTTGTTTAGCTATTCTAACTTTGTCGATTCCTGCAAGAACGTTTGTGAAGAAATTAAGAGAAAACATAATGCAAGACCGAGCTCGAAAATGTTAGGTTAGCATCCCACATAGGATTTAATTTAAAAAAAACAGGTAACTTGACTCATACAGTCCGATTTAAATTAAAATAAAAGAAAATAAATCAACATCAGAAGTTATAAATAAGTTAACATTAGAATCGGTATAAAAAATAAAATAAATTAACATTAAAATAAATTACCATAAAATCAAAATCAGATAAAATTAAAATAAAAAGGCTATTTATATGTACATATATATATATATATATATAGTAAATTTAAATCTATACATCTGTCTATACAAATAAATAAAATTGTAGTGTCTGTTTGTAATACCAAAATAACAGCTTTTTACTGAATGCATGTGAAAGTATTTACGGTACTTATAACAAACACACATTTTTTTTTAATTTTTGTCTGTCTGTCGGTATGTCTACTGTTTGTTCCGGCTAATCTCCGAAACGGCTGAACCTATTTTGACGCGACTTTTATGGGCATGTAGATGATGTTATAAGGTCTAACATATTTTAGAAAATTTAAAAGGGTTCTGCGCAAAAAATTAAAACCCTTGAAATTTGAACAAATTCCGTTTCAAACGGCTAATCTACGAAACGGCTGGACCGATTTTGACGGGACTTTTATTGGCAGATAGCTGATGTCATGAGGATTGGGGAGTAACTAAAGCTACTTTCATTTAAGAATAAGAATTAGGGTTCCGTGCAAAAAAATGAAAACCCTTGAAATTGGTAACAAAATTCGATTCAAAAAGGAAAGTAATATTTTTTTATAATAATTTCACACCGACGAAGGTCGCGGGCAACAGCTAGTTGTATATAAATTTAAGGCTTTCTATTATTGCATTGTAGTTTGTTGGGAATTGTCTCACGGAAGCGTACTTCCAGGATAAAAAAAAATCTAACCTAACGCAAGTAATGTTTTTTTTTACAGGGAATACCAGGCCCTGCCTAAACTGCCCTGCCCTGCCTGTCCTGCCTGCCCTGCCCTGCCCTGCCCTGCCCTGCCCTGCCTGTAAAATGAAAAAATACATTTGGCCTTTTAGGCTTCAAAGGTAACAGCCATTCCTCGACAGTACCTAGGCGACCCGGAGCAAGCTGCTAGTGTGAAAATAGAGAAAACGATTTTTTCTGAATATGAGATCTAGCTAGATCGATTCATCACCCCCGTCAACCCCTATATTGCAACTTCATCTAAATAGTTAGAGCCGTATTCGAGAACGTGATTACAAATATTACTCTTTTAATAGTGAGTATAGGATTAACGGTGATATGATAATGGTAATACTACAACATTGTAAAAAGCCATTCTTTCAATAGAATAACCGTGTCATTTCTCGCCGATTCTTCTCCATTAGAACAAAACAATTGGAACCGTTCACATGCATGTTTATGTGAAATTAATGACTTAAAAAAAGTATGAGCTACGTGAGATGTAGATGTATAACATACCCAACGTGGACGCCCTATTGATATTACATATATTTTTATATGACAAAATTTTCAGCTAGTATTTTATTATACCTAAGTACTTAGTACTTACCAGTTAAATGCCACGACTTCAAGCTTCCAAATTTGTCAGCTAACACACCCACAACTGGAGTAGCCAACGCGTCTATAACTTGACCTGGAATTTATAAACATTACGTACTTATATATATTTTTTTCTTTTTTTTATATAGTTATTTTGTTCCCTACCACAGAGTTTTCGTATTGAACCCAAAGTTTGACTAGTAGAGAATGCCTAATGGCATTAAGTCCGCCTATGTACCACTATTGTATATGAAGTTTAAATAAATAAATAAATTACGTCAAAGGCAGAAAAAAAAAGAGATAGACCCCTTTTTTAATAATTAAAATGTTTAATCAATCGCCATATTGTATAACAAGAAAATAATTCCCACTTGCTAGGTATGTATGACCATAACTTTATATAATGCAAATTGCATTTGTTTAACAATACATGAGAGCAAAAGATAATGGAACATTCATATTACTATTTTATAATAATAGTTATCGGTTCATTCTACTATCATTGTTCTTGAATAAAGAAAGAAAAACAAAAGAAAAGGCGAATGAACACAGCACAGCTGATGATTTAATGCAAAAACTAAGCAATTTTAGTAAAAAAATGGCAAACAGGTCAAACGCACAATAAAAATCGTGAAACTGAAAGATAACCTCTCTCAGATCTGCTTGAAGATTTTTTTATGAAATAAGCAGTACCGTTAAACTCTTCTATCTTTATCTAATGTCCTGTTAAGTGTTTTGTGTGTACATAGATAAATAAATAAAGATCGAATTATTACAGAATACAGAAAAGTATTTACCTACTTAATCAAGAAATAACTAACATTTCTGTGACCAACCGTGTTGATGTGTTCCCACTACGATAAGTCAGTGCCACAGCGCTTATTCAAAGTTTTGAACATAAGCATAATCAGCCTATGCCAAGCATTCCCACAGCTGGGACACAGGTCTCCACTTCTGTGAGAGATAGATGGTTATAATCCACTACGCTGGCCCAGTGTGGATTTGGGAATTTTATATTATTATATTCGATTTGTTGGTCCTTTTGAGTCTCACAAGGACGCTCTCTTCGTAAACGTAAACAATAATTATCAGCTATATACCTAAGAGTAGCATAGCGCCAGCCACCGCTGCTCTCATGTTCAGGACGGCTTGGAAGAACAGCATCATGTATGAGAACCACATGGCGGCACAGAGGTCGTTGTATACATGCCCCAAGCCGAAAAGCACGTGCTGGCTGACGCGCCACCATTTTCTTTTGAACGAGCCACTGGAATAACAAAGAGAAATACAAATACAATTGGATTATAAAACAAGACTTTGGTAATCTCTTGGAGCCAATGTTTATGTCTATGTATTTAGACAGACGTTCCGAAGACCAAACAACATTATATGCTCACACTACCATCTCTACGTCACAATAACTTGAGTTTAGTTAGTGTCAACAACTCGGTAATGTGTGATATTGAAAGAACTGTGAAAAAACTGGTTTTTCAGATCACTTTTAACTTTTGTTTATTATTTACACTATGTAAATATGTATATATTATATGAATCAATATTCACGATACGAGTATTTCAGATTCAGCAAGCAAACAAGTGTATTTAAATGAGACTGATTTAGCTGTCGCATTTGTTATCGACATTGATTACGGCCTATGGTTAATCGATGACTCCACCACGCCACGTGAAGATCTAGAGCCAAACTTAGTTATATCTTTTACCGCAGGGAGCTAGATATCTAGTATTGCAGCATTCATAAAACAATTTACACCTTAACAGAGCACACGGTGCAGTGTATGTTCCCAATACTTAATTGTTTGCCTATGACCATACAATTTAGTAGATGCCTAGTTACTTCTCCAGAAGTTCGATTTGCACTCGAGCATTACCTAAGCGAGTATTACACCGCTATTGTTATCCTAATTGATCGAAGCTCCCAGTACGCTAAATAGGACAAATTGGTTAAGAAAGGATCCTAAGAGGATATTCTTCCTGTGGTTGAAATGTGTAGTTAGAGGTATTCTCACAAGTGCTTGTGAGAAACGGTCGATTTTCGTCACTAGCGCCATAATCACCGGCCCATTTTCTTCATTTACCTTAATTCAGTTTCGTATGTCACTAATTGGATAAGTTGCACTGAACTGAATTTGCGTGAGATTAGATAAACGGTACCGAAAAGGAGTGCTAACGATAAAATTACCTCAAGTTAATTTGAACTTCTTTCGTTTCTTCCTTGTCGGTCTCTTCTATTTTTCTGTCTACATCGGTAGCTCCATATTTTACACTCATTTTTATTAAATTTATTATCGCTTCTAAGTAGTTCGCTTAGGCGAGTTTCAAAGAAAACGTGTATACACTGTAACATTCGCTTGTCACCCACGGTGAAGCACCTTCCACATGAGTTTAGTAAAATAAAACACTTTCACATCTGTGCTAACATTACATTACACTGTTTTATTGCCTAGTTTAATACTAATACATTTATTGAGATGTATTTGTATCGAGTTGTGCGCGGTCGCGAGCGCGTGTGCTATGACTGGAGCACTCCACTTGTATGACATTAAATTAGTCCCTATACCGAAGAGAAGTACAAGACAACTGTTCTCCTTTCTATATTCAATTGTCAAGGGATCTCTAAATTAATGATTGCTTTCTGTAGATCGTTAAACTTCCAAACGTTAGTTAACGATATGCTTTCCAACAGCAGCCAATTAGGCTTTTATGTTTCAGCTAATTGCTTATTAATTTGTCAGACAATTGCTGTTGCATAAAAGATAAAGCATAAAAAATAGCTATTATTTATGGCATTTAATGATGAGTGCAATCAAGCGAAAACGAAATAAAGTTACGCATTTTATTTAAAGGTGATATCAGACGCTTCACTTTTTTTTATATTTTTGCCTTAAATTTGGTATCTTTTACTCCAGGTGTCTGCACACCAAATAAACCAAAAATAAAAATGAATTTATAGAGAACCGATCAAAATTGAAGGGTTGTATACTGTTCTACAGACAGAAGTTCAAAAGAATTTCGTTTCATTAATTTTTTTTCTCATATTATCATTTCACAGAATAATCAATACGCAGAAAGGTTACTTCGAAAAAATTTAAATCATAGATTTTTGTTACAAATAAAATTTAGTGTTTCGATAATTCATATCATAGAATAACAAATCAAATATTCTTTAAACTCATATTGTTTAGTTAATATAAACTTATTACCAAGAAAAACATTTTATCGAGTGACAGTTTCTAAAATGTTTCAATTCATACCTTTGACAAAATGCATAGGTTCTAATAAAATTAAAACACCATGAAATTTACTTGGACTATGTTATAATTATTGATAACACTATATACCATAGTATAGTTATATGAAAGCGTTTCATAATTGTCGGAGTGCCCTAATTTTGTTACTGTGACCAATTTGGAATTAGCGCTCGCCGGCCGCTGCCGCGGCACCGCTCGCTTTGCTCGCTCGGCTCGCGCGTAGTTGGTCACCGTTCTAACCTAACCTAACCTATTCAGTAGATGTTGGTCGGAGTGAGCGGAACGTTGCAACGTCAATCTTCTTCAAACCTAACCTGTCCGGAGTCCTGAGCTCACTTCGCTCGCTCTTGCATCCTAAGTTTTCCTTGCCACAATGCCTTGTTTATGTTGATGTGGTGTGTGTACAAAACAATAAAAAATTATGGATAGCATAACGTCTACTTTTACATTGTCGTTGAAATAAAATACCATTTTATAATAATAAAATATAAAAATGTGATTATAAAATTCATTGAATTGTATTTCTGTGAAATATGTTTAATTCAAGTAAATAGTCGTTAAAACAATAATATTCCAAATAAAAATACAAGAACCAAATATTATAAGAAACATTTTCGGCGAAACGAAATTCTATGAAATTTCTATCTGCGAAATAAGGGGACACCAAATTGAAGGAGCAGATGAACTACATTCGTATGTCATTTGTCGGTTTCGTGTAAAAATGTAATAAAACAAAAAATAATATTCACTCGAGTGAAGTGTCTGATACCAGCGTAACGACTGGAAATGAAGTTGATTGTGAAAGATGTTTTATTTTATCCATTTATAGATATCAATAATGTTTATTTAAACAATTACCTACCGATATAAACAAGTTTTTATTATTATACCTAACTTTAAACAATATAAGGAAAAATGCAAAACATATCTATAATACTTAATACCTTAGGGCCTAATTCATGACATAATAATTCATAAATATGACCTAGCTCTATCTATTACTAAAGACATGACTGTGTTAACTTTGAAAGAGAGACAGAAGGATCCATATTATTTAAGAAAAAATCCGACAGAATATTCGTGGGCTGAGACGTTAAATTGGACACGCAGCGTATACACCTACGTGTGTATTTAGTTACTTATATTATAAGTGTGTGTGACATACGTATAGGTGATTCGACATGGCAGTGGCTTCCGTGGGTATTATGTTTCCTTTCCATCGCGGTTCATGCCTCACTACCTAGGCGTATACTGACCCTAATGTCGCACTAAAACACACTTAACGATATTATAGGTACAAACATTCCAGTTTTTTTACAATGCAATCGACAAATTGTTATTTAATTGTACCATCTATTAGCAAAATATTTTTTGACGTTTACCGAATTCAGACTACTTACCTCTACCGTCTTACTTTAGAAAACAATATTCTTTGACACTTAACGCACTAATTTTCCACCCGTAATAGCTAATTATAAAATTGGCGCTGTAATCTCGTTGATACAACACGTGTTGTTAAAAATAAATCCGACGACAATGACCGAGTGTGTGAGAAAATTGCGCTCTAGAAGGTAGCATAGAAATCTCCTTTTTGTTTTGATGGATTGGTTAACAACAAACCATCTCATGAATGATGTTTAAATGTCTCAGGACTATTTTTTCAATGGCTGAAAGCCTTCACTTCTGCTAAATAGGTACGTATCTTTTTCGAAGCATAGCAAGTAACAAACGGAAATGAGAACTTTTTTTTAAAACCTTGCCCCACACTAGGAATATCTCCTGTATCGCGGATGCGTTTACAAACATTTACACTCACAAACAGTTTGACCCGGAATAACTTCATGTAGGCCATACAAGTATAATACGAGAGATAAGATAATAATACGGGGGGCTCACGTTCTTCGATTATGAGACTGTAGGTAAATCTCGCAGAGGTGAGGAGGGTAGAGGCTTTTTAAACGCTAAGACTTTCCACAGTCGCGAGATTTGCGTTCTCAGGGAATATTTCCTAGAAGCCGACGTGAGGGAGGGACAGGCCCTCAACCCGCTCTCCTTGATTATAGAGAACTGGCGCAAACCTGTAGTGCTTGAAATTAGCGACTCCAGGGAAGTATGGCAGAGTAAGGAGATTCATGGACGCTTTTTCCGGACACTGCATGGACCCGATGAAGACCTATTACAGCGTCCGTAGTTTGGCTACGTTCCAGGGACGTCTTCGGAGAAACTGAAGGTTTTGTGTGTGAAATTATGGATGAAGTTATGATGACGGAATAACTAACCGGAGATTTACTGTGAAGGATGGCACGGTTGACATTTATGTCGGGCATACCACCGTCCGGGCGAATCGGGAAATTTTCCGCCACATAAGCTAATGGAGAGTACTTGCATAGACATAACCTTGAAGCCAGGATTATCCACCAACAACTTGCCCTAAAATACAGCTTTATGGAATCAGTCGCGCACCGACGAAATACTAGGAAACGTCTTAGAAACCCAGAAGAGAGATGGACAAGGAAGATTACAAACCACCATGTTTCATTCAGAGACCTGAGTGTGCCCAATTTCTGTCTTACTCCTATCATAACATCACCGAAGGGTTTGGCAGAGCTGTACCTAATAGTACACCCACACTTGCCAGTTATGTGTAAGTCCCATGTAATACAGGGCGAGCCTATTGCTATCAACCCGGCCCAAATCCACATTCCTTGGCTGCTACTGAGAATTCCAGACAGAAAAATCCAATAACACTTTGCCCGGGAATCGAAACCAGGATCTCATGCCCAGCAGTCGCGATTGACACTAGACCAACGAGACAATATGTCATACTTGTACATTTATGAATTCAGGGGTAATATGCCCCAAGAGAGTAGAGCAGGCGCGGTCCCAGAGAGGGGTCACAGGGGTCATGACCCCCCCAAAATCATATACGCCAATTGACAAACCTTCTTAAAACAGCTTTTTTCGGATATAAATGATTAACTTCCTGCTTAATCGTTCAACAAGAGAACCTAACCATTCCGAGGCAGCATGCTAATATTTTTGAGGTCGCTTCGCTCGCTAATGCATCCAGCCCTTTCCAGTTACTTTTATTCTCGACTCTGTAGAAATTTAAACAAAAATAAATACAATTTTTGCCCCCTTCCTCGGATAAATTAGATTCTTTTCGTTCATTCTTACAGGAATGAGAATAGGAGGAACTCTTTCAACTTATGGAGAATTGAAAAAGTACAGGATGTATTAGCGAGTGAAGTGAGCTGGAAAATGTTAGCACCACTCTCTTTGTTAATTTATACAGAAATGAGAATAGGACTCTGGCAACTTTTGCAGAATTAAAAAAGTATAGGATGTATTGGCGAGCGAAGCGAGCGAGAAAATTTTAGCAACCCGTCTCGGATAGGCAGATTTTTTCTAGTTGTCGGAGATTTCGGGAGGGTTGAACCCTCATGTCTACGGCCCTGCTCCTGAGATAGTTAAATTCGGCATCTCAGACCCTTGGGCGCTGGATCAGGATTAAGCAGACATTATTGGAAAGTGGCATTGATGTTTCCATTCATAACGTTCACAGTAGCATACCGCGCCTTCGGTGGCCACTCACAGTGCTCGCACGGGATTAATAAGTTTTGAGGCTATAAGGAACATCGGGCTGCGGGACTGTTCGAAAGAGATACCGTGGCCCCGGAACACAAAGGGCGACGAAGGAACATGGATGGGTTTTAGTCAGTAAAAGTCTGACACTCCCTCCTGCTCAGCCCAGAGCTCCCGCTTATGTTATATGATGTATGAGTATGAGTTATATGATGATTTCCAATCCGAAAAAAAATAAAAAAATAGGCTATAAGGAACATTGCGGGTCCATCTGCACAATCAGTGGTTCAACCAATAATCACAGACTAAACGTGAACTGTGAACTAGTCCAAAACTGTTAGATTTTATTAGAATTAGGTAGGTCCTTAAATTAGATAGGTAGCTACAATAAAATGAATTGAATAGATAGAAACACACAAGCTTAATTTTGACGCTAAAAAAGCCTAACTTTTACACTTTTTAAGCTAAGCTCTTTTTTTGACGCTAAAAAATCGACGCTAAGTATCAGCTGATTTTGCTTGTTCCCTAAATTTTGACGATTTAGGTACCTACTTATGTGAAAAGTTGGACAACATTAGGTTACATTTTTCTTTTTCATTCGCTTTTTTATCTTAGTATTATTAGCTAAACAGTTAAGAATAGCTTGTCTGTCAGTGAATTAATGATTGATTGGTCTTTGTGATATTGATAGCTTATTTTACCATTCTATGTCAACTTCCGACAACCTATAATAGAACGGCCATATTTCTTGTGCCAATTGATGTCACGGTGATTGTTGAAGGTTAGCGATAGCTTGAGAACTTTGAGAACCTGACTCAAGCGTATTCACTGTTAACACTGTTCAATTTTGCATTGGAAGCTGTATAAAGCACAGCCCTCCACTTTATCATCATTCTTCATTGAGGGTCGGGGTAGCATGTCTTCTTTTTCCATCATTTCAGCCCGTTGTTGACCACTGGTGAACATAGGCCTCCCCTATCGATTTCCAACGTGTCCGGTCCAATGCCACCTGCATCCAGTGACTCCCTGCAGCTTTAACAAGGCTGTCTTTTTCCATAATTCTCTATTATTCGTCATGTCATGAATCAACCCATTTCTAGCACAGTCGTCCCTCATTGACCTATACCATGTATCAAGGAGAGAAATGATATCTTGGTTTCTTGGAATATGGAGTAGAGATAAAGGTGATTTTATGGATAGTTTGGTGTTGTAATGTGAATGGCTATCTAAACCGCACCGTTCGCGTTACCACCAGTGGTTTGTAGGCTGTCGTGAACATAACCGCAGCGCGGCAGCAGTGTCATACGGTCGTACCACGGTGCCGGTTCGAAAGTTGGGTCGACTCATTTTGTATTTGTACAATATTGTAGTAAAATCAATAATGACTGCCTCGTTGGTCTAGTGGTCGTAAGCGATACTGCTGAGCATGAGGTCCTGGGTTCGATTCCCAGGTCGGGCAGTGTTATTAGTTTTGCAGCAGTTTTTTGTAGCAGCAGTTTCTTAGCCATCAATCTGGATTTGTGCCCGGTTGAAATGTAGGTGTATTATTATATTACGTACAGCTCTGCTTAACACTTCGGGAATTATAGCTGTGATGTTGTGTTATAAATAGCAATAAATTAAGTTCGGTCGGTCCCCTACTGACACTGACACCGATCAATGTCGCCTCTCTCCGGAAATTCCAGTTTATAACGTCAATGAACAACATTACCTAAGTATATGAGTTTGCATTGGTTTTGGTTTTAAAATACAACAGCCAACCGATCATTTCGGATTTGGATGCTAAAAACACAATGTGCGATGCTACGAACACAAATGATTAATAAGTTATAAACACCTCTTTTATTAACGACGTACACATCTACGGTGTCAGAATTACCTTGGAACATAAGTCCTAAAAAGTTCCAGAAACGCGTGTCTCCAGGCCCGAGACTGAAAACTTCGTTCAGTTTTACATACTCCGTAAAATTAATGTAAATCGTGATGGTGCCGATTTCAGCGCCATCTACGTTTTACGGTTCGAAACTGATTGCGTTATAGTTGCGTTTATTTTCTACTGTATACAGCTCAACGGTTTACCAGTGAGGCGAATGAATGCTAGAACTGCGCAGTAAGCGGCCACATACTAATGAGTCAGTCGTTTGAGGACAGAGGGCGCTACAAGTATCTTTTGTGTTAAGATGGAAGCGTCAGGGTAGCCCGCGAAATTCAAATTTTCTTACGATTTCTATAATTTGCAGGTTGTATGTTGATGAAAAATGAGTGGCACCAGTAACATGATTTTAATCATTATAATTCTGTAACTACATGATGTTACAGAATTATAAATTACAACCCTCTAAGTTAATTTAACCCTACTCTGTAACTATTTCATGAAAAAGCCGCAAATGATACGATAACTTTCTGTGAATGCCGAAGTGGCGGGAATAGAGAGCAGGAACGAAATTACTTTTGAATTTTGGTAAGTTATTTTCAGTATTTTTTTTAAATATGCTACAATCTTTCACTTTTTGACAGATGAGTTCGGATACATGCTATCTATGGCATTCAGTCAATAGTAAATGTGAAGGCGCGATTATACAAAATTTTAAAATGAAGGATTTGTTTGTTAGATCTCAGTATAAATAGTGTATTTCTTCCGCAGTAGGTGTATAGTACGCAGACCCAAAATATAGTACAATAGTATTGTATTTTATAGTACAGTTGGCAACCCTACTTGTAACATCTCTTGTATAACTATAATTTGTACCTGCTTATGTATTACCTGGATATATATAAACAATTTTCTATTTGGATAATGGCACTTTGGTCGTGATTACAGGGTACTTTAATAATGTGTGTGTCAGATCAGATAATTATGTAGTTATAATAATGAAAGCTTTAAGTAGGTACCTGAGGTTGGATACATAAATTTCAACGAATGTAAAGTCCTATGAAAATATCATTATCTACACAATACATATCTAACTTATAACCAAAATGTTTGTAATCTGATAACTGTGATTAAAGAGATTCACTGAAATATTATCACAATTTTAGTTGATATAAGAGGCTAATGTGGTGCCACCCACGTTTCATCACAGGAAATTAGGGGTGGTTTCAGCGAGTTAAGAGGGGCAGATCACGCAAACTCATAATTTGTCGCAAAAAAAAAAGTATTGTAATGATATCTATTAATGAAGTGGCGTAGTTCTGGGCTAACAAAATATAAAAATTGTCATGCCAGCGACACGAAGAAGAAGATAATAAAAGATGGACAAGGCAGTATCCAACAACAGACTATGAAAAAAGGCTTATTATTCTAATACCTAGTTGCCTTGTGATCGCAAGTGCTACTGCTGAGCGAGGATCTGGGCTCGATTCCCAGGTTGAGATAAGTGTTATTATTAGGTAGGTATCAGGAATTTCTCAGTAGCATACACGAAGTCTGGTTTTGTGCCCGGTTGATGGCAATAGGGTCGCCCCCAATTACATATAACTGACGAAATGTGGGTACACTGAACCCTTGAGGGATTACCGACGTGATGTTTTGTTTATGTAAAATAATTAATTATCTACTTACCACATCGATCACTAATAAAGAACTAGATACACAATCTAATTCAAAAGTTCTGTAAAAAATGTCACCTATTGTGGTTAAAATAAATATACATTAATGTAATTTCAACCTTAACTGCAACGCTTAAAGTTCTATTCACAAAGCTAAGTATCAAAACACTATAATTTTTTACGACCGATACGCACTGCTCAACATACGACAAAACAACTTCAACCTTATATGCATGTCTTAAAGTCAGAATTACTAATTGCCAAAAAAAATTATAAAATTTTACGACCGAGGCTCGCCGCTAGGATAAAGAATGAGTGGAGACAAACTGACCACGAAGGGCTTCGTACCACTTTCTAAAAAAAAACATGTTTGTTGTATGGGAGCCCTAGGGCACGCCACAATAGTGGCGATAAGTCTCCTCTTTGAGGAGTGGCTGGAGAGGCGCCACGGCGCCCTCACCTTCCGCCTGACGCAGGTCCTCACCGGACACGGTTGTTTCGGGAGGTTCCTGCACCGAATCGGGCGGGAGGAAACGCCCGGGTGCTACCATTGTGAGGATCGACCGGAGGACACGGTGGAGATCTGCCCCGCGTGGGCGGAGCACCGCCGTGTCCTCGTAGCGGCGATCGGCGGCGGCGACCTCTCGCGTCCGGCCCTGGTTCAATCCATGGTCCGGAGCGAGACGGAATGGGACGCCGTCACCTCCTTCTGCGAAGCAGTCATGCTAGCGAAGGAGGTGGCGGAACGTGAGAGGGAGAGAACCTCACGTCCCAGCCGCCGCGGGAGACGCACAGGGCGTCGGGGGCCACGTGGTGGCCCCCGGCCACCGTAGGCGCGGGCCTGTGGACGGTGAGCTATGGGCTAGCTCGCCGTCCGTCCGTCTTATGACGACAGGCCGTGTCGACGGCGCGTTCGTGTTCCACGCGCGCCTCAAAGAGAGTCAGCAAACAGGAAGGGGTCCAAAAGGACCGATGCCTGCCAGGGTTGCGGGACTGATCCAAAGAGATACCGCGGCCCTGGAACATAAAGGGCAAAGGAAGGAACATGGATGGGTTTTAGTCAGTAAAAGTCTGACACTCCCTCCTGCTCAGCCCAGAGCGGGAGGGGTTATTTGATGATTTCCCATCGATAAAAAAAAAAAAAAAAAAAAATGGGAGCCCTTCTTAAATATTTATTTTATTCTGTTTTTAATATTTGTCGTTATAGCGGCAACATAAATACATCATCTGTGAAAATTTCAACTGTCTAGTCTAGCTATCACGGTTCATGAGATACGGCTTGGTGACAGACAACCAGACAGACAGACGGACGGTTGAGTCTTAATAATAGGGTCCAGTTTTTACCCCTTGGGTACGGAACTCATCTTTCATTTCAAAAATCATCTTTTATTCTATTCTATGGTGTCTATGTGTGTGTAATAATTATAATTTACGCGAAAGCCAAACCAAAAAAATACTACGGGAATGTTTCTAGACAGTAAATAAATAAATATGGTGCCCTATCACATTTATTTATTAATGAAACTAATTTATACAGTCATTTATTTATTAATGTTTTTACGATGATTTCTTGACAAAATATCAGTATAGTATTTACAATACAGTGATAACAATTAAAATGATAATAATATTAATATTTACCGAAAATATGTAACTCCATCCTTTTTTAGCGTCCTAGATGTGTGATTTTTACAGGTTTTAAACGAATTCAGGCTTCAGAAATCCCGGTACTGAAAGAACCGGAAAACCGAAAATTTGCCTCGTTTTGGGAACCGGGATTTTCTAAAGCAAATCCCGATTCTTTCGGGACTTTCGGGAGAAAATACTTCGCCTGTAGAATATGTATTTCTAATTTAATTGCATAAAGCCCGACCGCTTAAAGCGTGCTACACATATTCTGCTACCTAGTTGTACAAGAGCATGCTACTTACAACAACACCATCCACTTATTTTCAGGCTACTTTGGCCCATAGATAATAACATATACCTTAGACTAAAATACATATGATAAAATACAGATTGTGTAAGTAAATAGAAACTTAAAACTGTGATATTAACACTTCACCCCTTTCTTCTTCTTCTTTTTTCTTCTTGTATAAATAAAACATGCGGGGAAGAATGAATTCTGAATTTATTGAAATTAACAGTATTTTATAGAAAGATAGACTTGCCGGTCCGTCTGAGAGAAAAAACCAGAGAGCAATTCTAGAAAAAGTTGCTAGCCATAAATAATATTAATAGTGTTGCAAGTATTTTGTTGTTTAATGTTACTAAAACGAGTAGCTATTTCGGAATCGATTTAAACTGAAATAAAAATGTTTATTTTATAATATATGTTGAATTTACTTTAACATAGTTGGGGCCGGCAAGTTGGTTAAACAACTAAGTAATTAAATTTTAACATAAGTACTTTACTTAATGAATGAGCTAACCTAACTTATATGATAAAACCACCTAAGTGTTATACTTATTTTTATAAAGGTAATGGACAAAGTTTTCTCAAAGAACGAGTATAGATTTTACTACCTATTTTACAATCGGCTACCCTGACCTTACCATCGGGGCCAGGGTAAATTTTTACAATTCTGGCCATAGGCCATGATAGTGGAGGCACATTATCTTGTTTAACAATTACCAAATCCCCTACATTTAAATTGGGATGTGTTTGATGCCACTTGGGCCTGTTTTGTAACAGTGTTAGATAGTCCCTTGACCAAGCCTTCCAAAAGTCTTGTTTAATCTTGGAGCACATATTCCAGAACTTAAGCCTGTTCATGGGAACTGCTGAAAAATCTAATTCAGGATAGGAGGTCAAGGAGCTACCTATTAAAAAATGACCAGGCGTCAAAAAATTAAGATCAGAAATGTCTGAGCTCATGGGCAGCAGGGGACGAGAGTTCATCACTGCTTCTATCTCTGTTATGATGGTATAAAGACCTTCAAACGTTAAACATAAACTTCCTATAATTCTTTTAAAGTGATATTTAAAGCTCTTGACGCCTGCCTCCCAGAGTCCTCCAAACTCAGGAGAATAACTCGGAATAAAGTTAAATTTTATCATATTTGTAGTACAAAAATGCTCTACAGAATGCCTGTGAGCTTTCGAATGAAATAAATCATACAGACCCTTCAATTGATTAGAGGCTCCTTTAAAAGTTTTTGCGTTATCAGAAAAAATCTGAGTAGGCATGCCACGCCTTGCAATAAACCTTTTCAGACATCCCAAAAAGGTCTCAGTAGTGAGATCACTAACAAGTTCTATGTGAACCGCTTTGACAGCAAAACAAACAAACAGCGCGACATAGCATTTAGTCACAAGAGGTCTCCGAATTCTTGTAGACTTCATGCTGAATGGACCACAGAAATCTACACCTACGACCTCAAATGGTCTAGCTGACGTGAGCCTTTCTTTAGGGAGAGAACCCATCAGTTGTTTAGCCGCTGCAGCCTTTAAACGTGAGCACTTCATACACTTGTGTAGTACCTTTTTGACCTCTCGATGCCCACTGACAAGCCAGTAGCGCTGGGCTAGCGAACTCAATATTATCTTGGGTCCCGCATGCAGCAGACGCATATGTTCCCTTTCTATTAATAATCTTGTTATATGACAAGCTTTTGGTAAGATTATTGGATGCATTTTGTCATATGGTATATTATTTGCATTTTGTAAGCGGCCACCAACACGTAGTATGTTTTCTTTGTCCAAAAATGGATGAAGATTGGATATACCAGACTTTAAAACTTTGTCGTTTAAAATTAAAACTATTTCTTTAGAAAAATACTTTTTCTGGGTACATTTTATAATGACCAATAAAGCTTTTTGTAACTCCTTGGGAGTTAGCACACCTGTGAGTCTGTTATTTAAAATCAAAGTATTATTTTTAAATCTAAGCATATAAGCTATAACTCTTTGTAATTTATTTAGATTTGAGAAATTTTTAAAGATATCAAACAATTCTGACTGGTCAACCACGGATGGGTTTGCTACAGTAGCTACCGACACAGTTGGAGGTGGAATAGGTAGATTGCAATGAGCATAAAATGGGTGTATATAGTCTTTATTGGATAGCTCTGTGGGGCCCTCCCACCACAGCCTGATGGACACCAATTTTTGTGGCTCAACTCCTCTAGTCAGCAAATCAGCAGGGTTATCTGAGGTTTTTACAAATGACCACTCAACTTCACTTGTCAATTCATGTATTTGTTTGACTCTATTTGCAACATATGCATTGGAATTAATATTAGTTGACTTAATCCATGCCAACACAATTTGTGAGTCACTATACAGGTAAACCTTCAATGGGAATCGTGACAGCAATAGGTTATTCACTCTGTGGGTTAGTTGGGCTAATAATAGAGCGGCATTCAGTTCTAGCTTAGGAATGGTTAAGGCTTTATTTAGCGGAGCAAGACGAGACTCTGAACACAATAAATTTACAATTACTGACCCGTCTTTATTCAAAATTCTTAAATATAGGCAGCAACCAAATGCTTTTTGTGATGCATCTGCATAGCCTACTAGCTCTATGGATAGTTTGTCACAAGAATTTACACAACGCGGAACAGTGACAGTACCCATTTTGTTTAAATTGGTTAAAAATGAATGCCAAATGTCCAACAAGCTCTGAGGTAACATAGCATCCCATCCTAGATTGACAGACCATAATTGCTGCATAAAAAGCTTAGCAACCACAATTATAGGTCCTATTAAACCAAGCGGATCAAACATTTTGCCGACAAAGCTAAGTACCTGTCTCTTTGTGTACATGCCATCTTTAAATGGTGGACTTGTAAAACTAAACTGATCTACAATATTGTTGTATTTTAAGCCCAATGTTTTTACAATGTTATTTTTATCAAATTCAATGTTATCATCAAAATATTTATGTTCAATAGGAACATCTTTTAGCACTTGAGGAACATTTGAAGACCATTTGTGTAACTTAAAGTTTCCCAATTGTAAGAGTTCTACTAATTGTGCCTTGAGATCATGCAGGGACTCTGTACTGTCAGAGCCACATAGTACGTCATCTACGTAAGTATTCGAGAACATAGCCTCTGCTGCAAGCGGATGCCTCTTTCCATACCTATGGGCCAACTCTATTAGGCATCGGGTTGCCAAAAATGTAGATGCTTTTAACCCATATGTAATTGTCTGCAGCTGTAAACAACTGATAGGCTTGCATGGATCATCTCTCCAAAATATGTTTTGGAGGCAGGCTTGCTTTGGATTTATCCTCACGCAGCGAAACATCTTGGCAATGTCACAAATTAAAGTAAAAAGGTACGTACGGAACAGGAGCAGGATATCAAATAGTTCTTTTTGTACAACTGGTCCATTCAACATGACATCGTTGAGGGAGACTCTACCTTTTGACTTCATGCTACCATCGAATACCACACGCAGCTTGGTTGTTCTGGTGTCCTCATTGATCACAGCATGATGAGCTAAAAAATAAACATGTCCATTAGTCACATCATATTCACTCATGTCGACCTCTTTGGCATGTCCCAAGGCAACATATTCTTCAATAAATTGTTTATATTTTTCCAAGAACAAAAGATTTCTTTTGAATTTCTTTTCCAGTGTCAAAAATCTTTGGTGGGCGACTGAAAAGGAATCTCCAAGCTGTAGTTGTTCTAAGTCAGAGACAAGTGGCATATCAACTTGAAATATATTATTTTCAATTTTAACTGAGCTTTGAAAGGTAGCCTCAGCCTTTTTAGACTCATTAGACAACTTATCAGCTGGTTCAGGAAGCTTTTCAGTGAGCCAAAATTGCTCCATTACATTTTCCAGTTTTTTAGAATCACAGATGGTCAAATTTGAAACATAATTGTTACCAACATTACATATATTTATAGTCCCCCCAAGAACGTATCCGAATAAAGTTCTCTGCAAAACAGGGCCATTTGGAATTTTTATATTTCCATCTAACAAAATGCTGAAGTATATATCGGCACCTAAAAGCAAAGAAATTTCTTCAGGAAGATTAAACTTATCATCAGACAAAATTATATTTTTAGGTAAATTAAGTTGTGAGATATCAATACATTGCTGGGGTAATTTTGTGATTATAGAATCCACAACATGGCATTTTGCATTTAATTGAGTTTTTGACACTGGGGAATGCAAATTTACATTAACAAAATGACTGATTTTGTTGCATTTATTTGTAACACCAATAATATGTGTTTCTTCTTTATTGTATGCTAAACCCAAAGCCTTCACAAGGGAGTTTTTGATGAGTGACACCTGACTACCAGAGTCAAGCAGTGCCCTGACATAGACTTCATGGCCTGCAATATTAAATAATTTTACCTTCACAGTTGGCAATATAACATTGTTACTTAGTGCTATACTAGAGTATGTAACAGCCTCCTTTACCTCAGCTGTTTCCTTGCCTACATGCAGAAGAGTATTGTGCTTCTCCTTACACACTTGACAGGTAAAGTGAAATTTACATTTGCCATTATGTGAGTTTAGACATGTAGAACATAGTTTGTTTATAGAAACAAATTTCTGACGGTCTTCTACGGAAGCAGTTTTGAAGGAAGGGCAATTGTAAAGTTTGTGGGAGTTATTACCCTTGCAAAATGTACATAATTTTGCATTATTAGAAGTAGCAACATTGGTTACCTTATTTGTCTTCTTTGAAATAGCTTCATAGGAGCCGCAGTCCTCAAGTGCCATAGCACGCTTTTCAAGGAATGCTGTAAATTCTTCCATCGTTGGTAATACTTCAGAGTTCCTGTCAAGTTGATAGGCTCTGTTTGTAAATGTGTCTAGTTTCCTAGATAATATAGAAATAAGAAGCATATCCCACTCCTTTGTGGGCTGCTTTAAATTTTGTAAAGCATATAGCTGCTGCTTAATTTCAGAAATTAATGACCTTATAGAGGCCGCAGTACCCTTCTGCATTGCAGGCAAGTCTAAAAGTACATTTATGTGGTTCATAATTAACCTGGACTTATTTTCAAATCGTTTCTTTAATAATATTAAAGCCTCTTCATAAGATTGATTTACAAGAGGTAAATTAACAATCTCATTAAGCGCATCGTCACTTAAATATTTCCTTAAGTAAAACAACTTTTGTACATCAGAAAGTGCCTTATTGTTGTGTATTACAGCAGTAAACAAATCTATAAAAGGTGTGTACTTTGTGAAATCCTTTCCACTGAATACTGGTAAATCAATATTTGGCAATTTAGATGAAGATACACTTGTACACTGGGACACTTCTGATGTATTTAAGTTTTTCAAACAATGGTTTATTTTGGATATGATTGAGAAGTATTTTTCTTCTAAAATGGCAACATCTTCGTTGTCTTTACCATCTAATGACAAAATATCTAGTTGGACCTTTTCGTAGTCCTTTAAAGTACAAATTAACTTTTCTTTCCGAGCTTGAAGAGCTTCAGTAGTGACACTAGCAATATTCACAGGGTCGTTGATAAAGTTCTCAATGCGGGTTACGGTACCTTTGAGTTGACCGCGCTTTAGACGCAAAGTCTTGAGATCCTCTTCCATCCTGGTTAGGTAACAGCACCTTAGACTGACTGTCGCACTAAACACCGTTGTATTTCTTGTTGTTTACGAGTTAACAACAACCGCTGCAACCGGTCACAATTAATCACAAACACAACACAACAGGTCACTGTCAAATTGACAGCAGTGACGTAGCTGTCAATGTCAACTGTCTTCGCCGTTCCAACTCTATGGCACGTTCCCGCTTTTTTGTTGACGTAGTAGGTAGGTACCAAATTTTCCAAGGAGGGTAGAAGTAGGTACTTACAAATTTTTCACTTTCTTTTACAGCCACTTCTAGATTGAATTCGATTTTATAGAAATACGAACCAACACGATGACTGTAATAATTATGGCCGCATTCCGAATTACAAAATAATCACTCACAGCGCTCACAGCTATATTTTGCGTTCCGTTTTAGATATCACGATTATGACAGCTGAGAGCTGTCATCAATTTGGAACGCTCGTGAACGCGTTCACAGTGAACATAACCCCAAACCGAAACCTTTGACAAGACCTATTTTTGAAAATGGACGATATGTTGGTTGACTCTGCTGCACATACAACCCTCCAGGTTCAATTAACCCCATTAAATAACTATTTCATGAAAAAGTCACTCAATGGGGTTAAATGTACTTGGAGGGTTGTATTGATGATTTGAATGATTATAATTCTGTAAGTTCATACGTGTTACTGGCGCGATTGTTATTTTCGTCAACATACAACTTTACAATGATCTGCAAATCGTAAGAAAATTTAAATTTCGCGGGCAACTCTTGCGTTTCCACCATAACAAAACAACACAACCTGTGAACAGAACTGTCATTTTTGACAGCGCTCACGGTGATATTTATTTGGGGCATGGTCGGTGTAATCGCAAGATGGCGCATGTCATGACGTCATCTATGACGATTCAAGGGACATCAATATCGCGCTCACGGTAATACGGAACGGGTTTATGGACGCTCAAATCGATTACAGCGTAATTCGGAATGCAGCCTAAATATCACGATTATGACAGCTGAGAGCTGTCATCAATTTGGAACGCTCGTGAACGCGTTCACAGTGAACATAACCCCAAACCAAAACCTTTGACACGACCTATTTTTGAAAATGGACGATATGTTGGTTGACTCTGCTGCTCATACAACCCTCCAAGTTCAATTAACCCCATTCAATAACTATTTCATGAAAAAGTCACTCAATGGGGTTAAATGAACTTGGAGGGTTGTATTGATGATTTGAATGATTATAATTCTGTAACTTCATACGTGTTACTGGTGCGATTGTTATTTTCAGCAACATACAACTTTACACTGATCTGCAAATCGTAAGAAAATTAAATTTCGCGGGCAACTCTTGCGCTTCCACCTTAGCAAAACAACACAACCTGTGAACAGAACTGTCATTTTTGACAGCGCTCACGGTGATATTTATTTGGGGCATGGTCGGTGTAATCGCAAGATGGCGCATGTCATGACGTCATCGATGACGATTCAAGGGACATCAATATCGCGCTCACGGTATTTCGGAACGGGTTTATGGACGCTCAAAGCGATTACAGCGTAATTCGGAATGCGGCCTATGATGACTGATATTTTTGGACTGTAGGTATCTTGAAATACTATGGGTCGATGGTTTCTTCGTGCTCCTTCAGAGCTGCCCAAGTGCGAAATTGCTTGATTGATAAACTTGATTCTGCACGAAGAGCTGCCCGGGCCGTCGGAGTAGGTATGCACGTGAAGCAGGTATAGCTGCGCGTCACGAACAAAACGTCGCCACAAACCACGGAGAATAGCTACACGAAGTCCTCGTTACACTAATCGAAGGACCACACTCGCATGTATAAATAAAACATGCGGGGAAGAATGAATTCTGAATTTATTGAAATTAACAGTATTTTATAGAAAGATAGACTTGCCGGTCCGTCTGAGAGAAAAAACCAGAGAGCAATTCTAGAAAAAGTTGCTAGCCATAAATAATATTAATAGTGTTGCAAGTATTTTGTTGTTTAATGTTACTAAAACGAGTAGCTATTTCGGAATCGATTTAAACTGAAATAAAAATGTTTATTTTATAATATATGTTGAATTTACTTTAACACTTCTGCTTAGTAGCATTCAACTAGCATGTCTAGACGAAAAGAATGAGCATGCTACCTAGTAGCAAAATTCCAGGCTCCAAATCACTACATAAAACAAAGTCGCTTCCCGCTTTCTGTCCCTATGTATGCTTAGATCTTTAAAATTACGCAACGGACTTTGATGCGGATTTTAATAGATAGAGTGATTCAAGAATAAGGTTTATATGTATACATATTACATTACACATACATTGCACCCGTGCAAAGCCGGGGCGGGTCGCTAGTTCCTTATAAAATATTGTAATAAATCAAGCAGATAAAAGAAAGCAACAACTGATCGGCAAAAACCAGAAACTATTAACAGAAGGCCATACATTTTCTATATCTTTTGACGAGTGGACATCCATTCGTAATAGGAGATATTATTTAGCCTGAATCTGCACTCACAGCATGTACCCGAAAATTTCAAAAATCTAGCAATAATAAGAGTGTACGGTCCATTAGCAAAAAGAAGCGTGGAAGAAATAAAGTTCAAAATGAACAGAGTTGGACCCCGTAAGTAAGCCGCGTGATAATATACGGCCTAAAATTCGAAGCCGCCTTTAAGGAATATTTGAGCAAAATTTTAACAGAATCTTCGAAGTTTTTGCGCCATTTTGAAACATAATAATTTCAGTTTTGATTTTGTCATTTAGTGTCTCTTATTTTCTCCGCTTCTGCACTTTCAACTCTAAAATCTTAGAAAGACGAAAGTATCGAAAGTACCGGGAATCCCGGTTCTTTGGCCAGATGGTCCCAAAAATCCCGGTTCTTTAAAACGGAACCGGTTCTGCATTCCCTAGTCCGAACGCTACTAAATTAAAGGAGCACCCAAATGTTCAAGTGGGCAAAAATGTCCTCACCGAATGCCCATTTTTTCTCGCTGATTGTGTATCTAGTTCTTTATTATTAGTGAGCGATGACTTACCACTAAATAAAAATATTACCCACATAATTTAATAAATACTTACGTGATACATTTTATAAATAATTAAATAAATTTAACGAGATTAAAATGTTGCGGGCAGCTTCGATCCTTGCGGTAGCTGTAAAATATTTTACGTTACAAAAGGTATGCAACGTTTTCAGCGAGCTCATGTGATAATTAAATTCCGAGGCTTTGTAGAGAAAAAACGTTGAAAGTCTCTATTAACATAACATCAAGCCTGTATTTCCCCAAAGGAGGCAGAGGTGTGCCTAGGCCTAGATTCCGCTAGAAATGTGTAAGTCCCATATAACAGGGGCGAGCGATTGTCATTAAACGGGCAAATCCAGACTCCGTGGCTGCTACTGAGAGATTCCTAATGGAAAAACCTAGTAACACTTTCCTTGACCTGGGATTCGATCCCAGGACCTCTTGCTCAGCAGAAGCTTGCGATCACTGGACTAACGAGAGTCTTTAGAAGAGAGAAGGTAATATGTATATTAATATCGACGATTATGTAAGTCAGTTTACTGTTTAGTTTCCGGCATAAAACGTTTAGCCCTCCGGTTCAAACTGGTTTCCCGTTACCCGTTAGGAAAGGTAACTAATTGATTGTAACTTCCACAATTAATTTCAAAACTGGTTAGTTTATGTCTAACATTAATAACAATGCATGTCAGAAATGTTATCAGTCAACCGATGACATGGGACCCGCTTAGACTAGCTTAGTCAACGAGGGTCTGACTGAAGCGACGTAGGATCATGAAATCGTTTGGATATCCACAAATACCTGAAGTGGCCCGCGTGTACTTAGGTACAGTTATAGGTATCTACATACATGAACACAACATTTCTCCGGTAATCCGTTGTGTCCTAATGGTACACTCACACTACACAAATAAATAAATAAATATCGCTGGACATTACACACAGCGCCATCTAGGTGCCACACTAAGCAACGAGGCTTGTGTCGTGGACACCAGATAGTTGATAATACTACATAGATACTTTTTATTTGTAAATACATACTTATTATACATATAAACATCCATGACTCGGAAACAAATGACCATGCTCATCACACAAACATTTGCTCCTACCGGGATTCGAACCCGAGACCCTAAGAACGTAAGGCAGCCTCACTACCGCTGCGCCATTCGGGTCGTTAAATATGAAATTAATGAAAAACCTCTCCGTGTAGGTAGGTCCTATACACATGTCGTCTTTTCACGTGTGTGTACATATGACCGTATTTACCGTATTATTGTCGCGTATTTAAGAGCCTGCAAGAACTAATTTAACATAATCGCAAGACCTGTTTTGTGTGAATTACTGAGCATTATGTTAGCTCAGAGGGAGTCAACAAAAACTGCTAAGATTACACAACTGCTCTCTGAGGCGAGTCTCGGACGGTCGGACCACATCTTGTGTTGCTTTATTCATTAAATAATGGTTTTTCATAACCATGTTAAGGTCATTTTATGAATCTTCAGGTGTAGGTTTTTACTTTCTTAATAAGATTTTTTAAGGTACGGCCCTCAACTTCATAAATTAATAAAAAAACTGTATTCAACATTTATGAATGATATACCTACTACATAGCACTTTTTTATGATATGACTGCTTCTTTAGTCTTATGGTCGCAAGCACGACTGCTGAGCCTGAGGTCCTGGGTTCGATTCCCGGGTCGGGCAAAGTGTTATTGGATTTTTCCATCAGGAATTTCTCAGTAGCAGCCACGGAGTCTGCATTTGCGCCTGGTTGATGGCAATAGGCTCGCCCCATATTACTAGGATTTAAACCTAACTGGCAAAACGTGGGTGTACTATTAGATACACCTCTGCCTAATCCTTCGGGGATTACAGGCGCAATATTATATATGTAATAGCACTGTTCTAAAACTATTATGTAAATAGATACAATATTTATATATTAAATGAATCTATTTACATAATTATTTATAGAAACCGAAAAAGCAGAAACAGAAACGCGATTAACCTAGTACCACGTCCACAATGCACAAATAATTGCTGAAATCAAAGTGCAAAAGCATGTTAGTTTGAGCCTTTTGTTCCAACGCTGAAGGAGATTAAAAACGGTTTGATCACGATTGGTCACAATCGATTGCGCAGTCGTATGTCCTAGGTGCACACAGTGACTTTGCTCGTGATTTATGAGCCAGTGGTGCTATCTACTGACTAGACAGTCTGCAGATAATTAAATCCAGCATTAATTGATATAGCGGCACTAATAGCAATTACGATTTATTATGCCTGCCTCAGTTGTCGTGGCGGGGAATCTGGCACGCGTGTGCTCTGCAGTTAGGAGTTATTTCAATACCTATTTGAAGTTGCATAATAGCTGTATAAAATTAAAGCGTAGAACAGAAGCTATTTCACAGAGATTCTATTGCCATTTTATTGTAGTGAATCAGAGGCGTTGTTGAGCCATGTAGTTACCATGCTTTAAATAGTTAAGCTAATAGTTCATTGTAAATCAGATAGGTGGCGTTAGATGTTGTACAAATACAACTACGGTGACTTTATACTAAGAACAATATACAGTGTGATTGGCTCATGGCTACCAGTTACTGATACTTTAAGCCCATATTATACAGTCATTTCTATCGACAAATACACGTTTATATACTCCTAACCCCACACCCCGCGAATGGCAGACTTCTTGTTTTCGCTTGATCATATGTGCAAAATTTACCCCGGCTTGTGGCATGTTTTAAAAGTATTTGAGTCAACCTACAAAATGAATTGAATGTTTAAATGATGTTTGTTGATTTATTCAATGTTTCTTGTTTTTGTAGGCTCTTTTTGCTTAGTTTTCAGGAAAAACTATTTAATTATTTGATAGCCTCGGCGTTTACCCTTGCAATAAGATCTTTTGCACGTCTCTAGGATTAATTGATTCAAACATGTTACGAGTAGCATTTCTTAGATCATACCCTAGATGAGCTGATTAAAAAAAAAATGGCTGCATTTTGCGGGGTGTGGGGTTAGGGGAATTTATAAACGTGTATTTGTCGATAGAAATGAGTATATAATATGCTCATATAGTATGACCGGTAGTCTTATAGGTAACCGGTAGCCAAACACTGAATACTTATATTATAGTTAAGATACTGTTAGTAAAGTTAATTTTCAGGCTGACAATTAGGAGAAAAACAGTTTTTTCCGTCACTACTAATTCCCTAATTTATCTATTAGGTATCGAAGGTAAATTACACATCTAACAATAACATTTTGTTCTTTAGGTACCTTGAGTACTCAACATAACCAATGAAGACGTAGACGTCGACTAAGACGTAGACGTAAAACATAATATAAATTAGACCTAGTATAAAATAGTTTAAGAAGAAGAAATAAAGAAAGAAAAAATATTAATTTCTCGCAGGGACGTGACTAGAGATGCAAAAGGAATTTTAAACGTTTTAAACCATTTTGTTTTAAACCGTTTTTTTGGTTTAAAACGATTTAAAACCACACTTAGCGGTTTAATATGGTTTAGAATGTTTTTTTTTTGGTATGCACTGAGGCTTTACACGAAGTTATCTAGACCACACCTTCCTGATTTAGAATATATAAAAGGAAAATAAAATAAAAATGTTTTAAAATCAACCTTCATTAACATGACAGACAAACATAAAATTGATCCCTATCTGCCCCATCTCTCCCTGTGGCGATTTTGGTAGCAAAGTGAAAAATAAAAATGCGGCATTGCCGTTTTATTTTAATAAATACCCAAAACATGATTGTTTTCAGTGTCTAATCCTAAATAGTAGTATGAATATGATTTAGGACTTCACATATATTAATAAAAATGGTAAATGATTTCAATTAGTCTTTTAAACTATTTTTTTAAGTCATTCGTGATCAAGGTACGGCCCACGTGGTCGTGGTTTTAAACCGTTTTAAACATATTTAAAACGGGTTTTAAACCACTGATTTTGGTTTAAAACGGTTTATTTACAACTATAGACGTGACGACAGATGCGCGGATGGTTCAACTTGCTCACACAGAAAATACCAGTCAAAATAACATTTCCCAGACTTATGAGAAAAAGGTTTTAATTTTCTATTGTAAGTGTTTGAGTGAGTGGCCGTTCACATTTTCTGATAACATTCACTGTGCCAACAGGAAAATGCAGCCAAGGTTATAAAAAGGAGCAGGGTACTTTTAAAAAGGCAGTGATACGGCTGTCGTTTAAAAAAGGTCAATCGAGAACTGCCGACTACCGACAAACTTTAAACTGGTTCTGAAGAAAGCCTTCAAAAGCCCAATAAGATTGTTGTTCTGCCGAAACTCGTGAACGTACGTATAAGTAAATGTATTTTGTTTCAAATGTTTGTTTTGTACAGGTCTTTTACTGATATTGTATTAAAAAAGATTTTGGAAGCTGCTTTTTTTTCTCTTTTAACTTTTAGTAACATGGCAATCTGTGAGAAGCAAAATAGGCCATTTGTTTGTCTTGTTTAAAGGAGGAGGCTCCACAAATCTCCACTCTACAAACAGACTAGGTACCACAGGTTCAGATTAAAGCATGGAACTCTTCTAGTGGCTTCGAACTTCTAACCTTGGTGCCAGAATAATTATCGTAAAGTCAAATAGATAAGCACATTAGCACTGTCTGATAAACTTTAAATTGTTACTTAGAAATTATTTGACGAAACTGATAAACATTCTAAATAAAATCATATGATATATTTAGCGAGGTTACATTCATGTGAAAATCGTCAAGTTAATTAAAACTAATTATTATTGAATTACAAAAATAAACATTTGAAAATGTTGCCAGAGTCCCCAAAATTATTACAAAGTTAGCGAACACATTATATAAGTAATTAATTTATATTAGAAGTGTGATTAATAAAATTGGCTGACATTTTCTGATGTATGACCGTCTGAAACAAACAGTAGGCAATAGGTACCTTTCTGGGCTAATATTTATTTATTTAAACTTCATGTACAATGTGGTCCACAGGCGGACAAAGCATTTGCTATCAGTCAACCTTTGGGTCAAATAGGAAAGCATTGTGATTGTGATAGACTACAAAATAAAATAAATTATAAAAATACAATAATATGTAAATATGTGACTGTTTCTAAATTACCCTAGGCAAATTTTTCGTTTTTTAACCGACTTTCTTTAAAAAGGGAGGAGGTTCTCAATTTGGTTGTATTTTTTCGTTGTTTTTTTATGTTTGTTACCTCATAACTCCGTCATTTATGAATCGATTTGAAAAAATCTTTTTTTTATGTGAAAGGGTTTACTTCCCGATTGGTCCCATAGAAATTTCATTAAAATCGGTTTTTTAATTTGGTTTTTTTTCCTTGAATTATTATGTATTTTTTTCTTCTTGGGCTTAGTAGATGACATGATGGTTCCTTAATAACTGCTAGTTACAAAGTAAAAAATTGTTTTTTGATAAGAATTTACTACAACTAAAAAGGGAAAAATAAAAAACTTTTTGCGAAAAAAATATGACTTCCAAAAAGACACTTTAAAAAAGTCGGTGGCAAAAAGCCAATGAAACAAACAAAGTCACCGACTTTCGAAAGAAAAGTTATTTTAGACTTTTTAGTGTATTTTTGGAAGTCGGTTTTTACTATTTTTATATATATATATCTTGATATAAGGATAATACTTCAATAAAGATATGGACAGAAGACTGATGATTGCTACAAAGTACTTCATCATCAAACTTGTATTATAGCGGTATGAAGAACAGTGTGAAAAGTGTTTCATTTCCCAAAGAAAAGAGAAGATCCTCCGACCAGGTGGGTCAGGTGGGTGTTGTGTCTGGTGGGCCAATGTCTGACAGTTGTTGTCGGATTTTTTATATGCTCTTGAGTCAAGGATAACCTCAATAGCGCGATTTAGAATTTTGATGTAAGCTCGTCCATTTGTGTCATATTATTATATGCCGTGTAGTACTTTTTGTAGTGCCGCTACAGTATCGCCCACTACTGTGTATTGGCCTTCTACTTTTGAGCCATTCTTCCCAAGCTAGCGCGAGTCCCAACCAGGTCTTACCCGCGATCTTCTGGAGTTCTGGATGTCATGTCTTCCACCAATATGGCTGTTGGTCTGATAATACTTCTTGTACCTTCTCTCGGTAACCATATAGTAAGAGGTCTCTTGCGTATAATTCATTTGTTTCTTGAATAATAATATCGTATTTGTAATCAATGTGCCATCACTGCACACACAGGATGTTGCCAAGCGAAGGTTGCGAGACAATACTTAAGATTTTTCATATTGCATTGCTAAATTTGCTAAAATGATCATAATGCTATAAGTATTTAATGTCGTAAGTCACTTTCAGCGGATACCCGCGCGTGGGAGGACGTGCTAAATTATAGCATTTGACGCTATTATGTATTTAGGTCTATTGTATGAATTATTTATTACGCTTAGCAATATAAATCATACTTAGTAAAAGCAAACAATAGCCTCACACATGATTCTTCGTTAAAAGACACGATAAAAATTCACAAGTACCAGAGTCTATGTTAAAGTTATTTATACTTAAAATGTAATTTCGTAGGAAAACAAAACTGATTTTGGTAATGCTGACGCAAATACATTTTAGTCAGTAAGTATGACAATTTGTGAGCACAGACTCCACTGAGTGACCTACAGAACCACACAAAACACTAGCAAGGAAAACCTTTTCCGTTCCGTTTCTTTTTCCTTCGTGAAAAATGGACCAATATCCTGCAATATCGCTTAAGAAACTTACTAAACAGCATACCCAATCGCTTGACAGCTGTGAGAAGAGCCCATGGGGACAACACAAAGTATTAATTTTATTTTAATTTTTAGTTAGTTGTTAGGATTCCGTACCCGAAGGGTTACCAAAGTTATTACTTACTAAGCCTCCGCAGTCCGTCCGTCTGTCTGTCAGCGGGCTGTAGGTATCTCATGATCCGTAAAAGGTTGACAGTTGAAATCACAGAATGTGTATTTCTATTGCCGCTATAACAATTAATAAAAATAAATTAAAAATTAAAGGGTGCTAGTAGTATCTACGGAAGCCTTGCGCGAGTCCGACTCGCGCTTGGCCGGTTTTTGTACAAAACTAAAAATATATAAGAATGGAACTGAAACTAAAAATAGTACATTTTGATATAAGTGGGGAAACTTTGTTATTGCATTCGAGCGCGCAATTAACACCCGAGCTGCAGGCGAGGGTGTTATGGAGCCGAGAACTGCAATAACAAATCCCCACGCGTATCAAACGACGTTTTTCAATACACTTTCGAAGAAATAAAATAGTAGAACGGAAAGTATTTTTGTCAGGAATAATTAGGAAACTATGATTTAATTTGCTTTTTTTCCGCGCTTTGCTTTCGCCAGGTTGAAGAAGAAGCAAAGGTCTGATGCCGCTATACAGCCTAATATGAAAAAAAAAAAACAATAAATTATGAAAGAAAGAATTCAAATATTTTTGAATTTAGAACACAAATAAATATTAATTTGTTCATAAAAGTAAATATTTGTTATAAATTATCATGTTTGCCTGTGATATTCTATTTATAAACAATTTAAATACACAAAAAATATTTACGCCGTAAAGACGCAAATCTCCCTGGCGAGATTAAAAAAAAAACATGACCGCCGATTATAGCTATAGTCATTGAACTTATCTGTGGAAATTTTTATTTCAGCACGTGTGCGGAAAAATATTAAAAATCCACGCGTGTGAAATACTTTGCATGTTGAACCTTATCGTAGTGCGATAAGAACCAGTTTACCAGTTTTCGAGAAAGTGTGTTGAAAATATTTTTTTCATTATACCTATACGTGCGGGGGGTCTTTAAAAAACCAAACCATTTTCTCTCAAAGTCAATGGTTTGAAAGATAGACACTTCCAAAGTGGTAAAATGCGTGTCGCCACCCCTCTAATTTCTAAAGTAAGAAGAGAAAAATTCTGAAAAAAATATAGAATTATAGAACGTAAATCTTACAACCAAAATTGGTTTGAATAAGGTTTGATGTTTACTTTTTGGGATATGGGACTTTTTCATCAAACATCAAAGTTTGGTGCTACGGAATCCTATGTGCGTGTGAGTACAACTCGCACTTGCCCGGTTTTTTATTAGCTGGTAAATTATTCTACAATGTAACAGTTTCATTCATACCACTAACTCTAGTATTCTTTACCCGCGAGTGCAGTAGTGTGATTTAGCTTATGTATACATGGCTGTCAACTATTGGTTTAAAAAACATCGTTAAAATTAATAATAAAAAATAGAAAGGAAGGATAATGCAAGTTAATATCTCTTGTATGTAGTTTTGGTAAAAGGAATTCCGGGTTACGCAGATATGGCGTAGCTTGAAGTTACCTTCAAACTAAGCATAATATAGCCAAAATCTTACTTTATTTCTCCGAATTTTATGACGGTAAGTGCCTATAGTCAAATAACACGAAATCCGTATTCCAATATGAATGTTACCGACATTACATTGTCGACTTAAGCTGTATGTAGAACCTTAATACGATTTATGTGCTCATATGTTTAGGGGAGCTTGTCATAGGCGACAATCCTCGTATGTACAAAGCTGAGCACAGCTCACGCTACGCAGCTACGCTTTCAATTCAAACATGCCCTGAACTTTGTTAAAAGGCATAGGTATAACATACAGGGTGTACACGGTCCCGTTCACGAAGCCGTCATTCAAGCATTCTATACATCAAACTAAGTAACTTATATATTGCTGGGAAACGACTTTTCTTTTTTGGGATGAAAAATCACGTTTTACGGTAGAAGTGTAACGCAATCAAAACATTGTGCTGATGGATGAATTGAATAGTACGGGGGTCGTGGAGGTGTTTAAAGTAAAAATCTTACATTAAAAACATGTATTTAAAAAAAACCTTGTGAAAAAGTCGGAACTTTAACCCCCAATATCTCCGTAACTAGAAGGTTCCCAGGTATGGTATAGAACAAAAAAAAAATGATCGCAATGACGGGGAGAACAGTACCTTTACCTTTCGGCTTTGTTAAGGGGCTTGTTACACCCATTATAATCACGGTTAAGCAGAGTTCGGACTTAACGGACTTAGGACTTAAGTCCCTTGAAACATGGGGGAGAGCCTATTACCATCAACCGGGTTTCGACTCAGACTTCGTGGCTGCTACAGATAATTTCCGTATTGAAACACCCAATGACACTGCCCGACCTGGCAATCGAAAGCAGGGCGTGAGGGCCTGGATAAGCAGCAGTAGTGCTCATGACCACTAGACCAACGAGACAATCAAAGAACTCGATTCACATTTTAGCCGCCATTTTATCGTCAAAGAGTTTACATTTAAAATAAATATGTTAGATTTATACACCTCACATAAATATAAGGTGCGCAGTGGCGCGTGTCTCGGCATACACGAAGCGATATTAGTACAAACGACTAACGCAAGACGTGGGACTCCTTGATAACAATTTGATTATTCTGCGCTCCACTGTTAGGTCGTACAACGTTTTAAGGTAATCTTAGCTAATGATTCTAGCCTCACCCTTCGCTAACACAACATCGCACCCTAACAATTTACAGGCAAATTAGTTTGTAGATAGGCATACATTATATAGGTACGAGGTGCCGCCGGTTGATCACCGCTAGCGCAGTCCATAAACATAGCTATAACTTTGCGCTTGGCGCTGGATTAAAACAATTTTTACGTTTATTTTTAGTACAAGCGTGACCCGGTTTACACGTGATAGGTCTATAAACTCGTTAAGGATACCTACAGCGAAGTAAGTGCGGGAGACGAACACATGTACCTATCACTTGATCGAAAGACACACTCCTATTTATGAAACAGATCGATTTGCACTTCATAATATTTATTTTAAACTCGGCGGCGGGCGCCCCGGTGGTTCAGATATTAAACATACACAAAACATTAATATGCTAATTAATAATATAACCAGCGTCATATTAATAAGTGTCTCTGCAAATTAACATACGAATGGCCGGATTAAGAATTATTCGTCTATAATATTGTTCGTATTTAAGGAAATGACGGAAATCTTTAATATTATATTGTTGAAATTATTGCCTATTTATTACCTACATATGCAAATTAAATCCTCGTTTGTAGACAGCAACAAATTTTTCGATATAAAATTAATATAGAATATGTAGATCAGATGTTAAAAATAACTGTCAACGATAAGGTTCAAAAAGTCATCAATTACAGGTTCAAAAAACGCGTCTAACATGTTTTCAGACTAATCCAATTAATTACCTACATTATACTGATGGTTATCTTATAACTTTTGGCATATTCACAGTATAATAAAAATGTAGCTATCTAAATAACATATATCTTCACATTTTGCTATCTCGCGTAACACAAAAACTCTTAAAACATGCAAATACTTTATCAACCAAGAAGACGACTACACCCTACACATGAAATAGGTCTTGTACTAAAAAACATTAAGTATGTACTTAGGTTACGGTAGTCAAACTTAACGTATAGTCATACAAAGTGTGTATTGTACCGTTATCGGTGTACTAACATGGGTGTCCAAAAATACGAGTACCTAAATATTTTCAAGAGCTTAGTTAGTAACAAAGTAACAATGGTTGACGGTGATTCGCATGTGGGTCACGCAAACGTTATCCGTTCCAATTCGCATAAGGCCAAGAACGCACCACCATTATTTGCAACCAAGATAACAAAGTGTCTGGCTGGATAGAGAAGTAATACCATAGATTACACGATATGGTAATGGGTTATCATAATAAAATACTAGGTAGGTACCATAACAAAATTGACTTGAAACAATACTATTTCACCTGAGGATACCATTCAACTGCACTCATCGACAGCAAATTTTGCTTCTTGACATATCAAAGGTCTTAGACAGTTCGAACTCCAGTTTCAGCAGACTTAGATATCTATATCTATACATATAATAAAACAGTAAAAAAACTGTGTCTGTACATTGAATATATTTAAAAAAAAATTAGTGAGGGGGGTTTGGAAACAGTAATAGAGCACGAATCCAAAATAAAAATTCTGTCTGTTTGTCTGTATGTCTGTTTGTTTGTACACGCTAATCTTCGGAACTACTCGACGGATTTAAATGATTTTTTTTTTGTTGTAATGGTATTAAATCTGGGCAACATATAGGCTATAATTTATCTTGGAAACTTGAACATCTGATGCAGCACCGCAACAGACCAGCTAAACTATAAGAGATACAAAAACGGTACCATAGCAAAAATTGTTCCACGTGATGAGCATTTTCTGCTAAGAGAATAAATTTGAAGATCTGGAACACCTGAAGTGGAACTCCAAGAGCCCAGCTACACTATAACATATATAGGAATGACGTCTTAGCAAGAGTTGTTCAGCCTGATGAGCACTCTCTGTTGTCGTATAAAATTTGAAGACCTGGAACAGCTGATGTGGAACTCCAAGAGCCCAGCTACACTATAACATATATAGGAATGACGTCTTAGCAAGAGTTGTTCAGCCTGATGAGCACTCTCTGTTGTCGTATAAAATTTGAAGACCTGGAACAGCTGATGTGGAACTCCAAGAGCCCAGCTACACTATAACATATATAGGAATGACGTCTTAGCAAGAGTTGTTCAGCCTGATGAGCACTCTCTGTTGACGTATAAAAATTGAAGATCTGGCACAAGCGTTGTGGAATAAAATATAAAAAAAAAATATAAAAAATTGAAGACCTGGAACACCTGATATGGTAATCAAAGCTATCACTAATTTCACTGTATAATTATAAAATAACATAAGCTGGGAGTACCTCCACGCGGTGAAGGCGGTAACAGTTTAGGACTGATTTTCGATGAAAATTCGATGAATCATTGAAAATTTGACTCTACTGGCCAAAACTCCCATTTATTATTTTATTTTATCAAATAAATAAGCCTAAATAGGCTTATGTTATTTGAGTGTTTAATTTCCTTTTTCATTTATTTTCGTGATACGGTAGCCTACCCGGTAACGCAGGGGAGCAGTCATTTAGATTTTAATTGATCAGTTATCTTCAGAATTAAACTATAACTATGTCTAGAAAGAGGTCAAATCTTTCTCAACGTTCCAAAGGAGCTAAAAGATTGAGGATCATAAGATCCCAAGAATCTACCGAAGAGCGTCAGGAGAGACTTGATGCTGTTCGAGAACATCAGACTGCAACTCGCTCCGTAGAAACCTCTTCGGATCGCGAAGAACACTGGAACACCTGATATGGAAATCAAAGCTGCATCAGATGTTCAAGTTTCCAAGATAAATTATAGCCTATATGTTGCCCAGATTTAATACCTTTACAACAAAAAGACCCTTCACGAAGCGGTCAACCAAGCATTCTGTAAATCAAACTAAGTCTTTACGCAGAGAGTGCTCATCAGGCTGAACAACTCTTGCTAAGACGGGTCAACCAAGCATTCTGTACATCAAACTAAGTCTTTACGCAGAGAGTGCTCATCAGGCTGAACAACTCTTGCTAAGACGGGTCAACCAAGCATTCTGTACATCAAACTAAGTCTTTACGCAGAGAGTGCTCATCAGGCTGAACCACTCTTGCTAAGACGTCATTCCTATATATGTTATAGTGTAGCTGGGCTCTTGGAGTTCCACTTCAGGTGTTCCAGATCTTCAAATTTATTCTCTTAGCAGAAAATGCTCATCACGTGGAACAATTTTTGCTATGATACCATTTTTGTATCTCTTATAGTTTAGCTGGTCTGTTGCGGTGCTGCATCAGATGTTCAGCGAGGAAGTGAGGAAACTCGGTATGTAATGGGAGGTAACCCATCCACGGGCCAACCTAGGCAAACGCTTAACATAGCGGACATCATGCTCCGCACTTATCATGTTCCGCACTTATCTCTAGAGACCTAGAAGCAGATGCGTAGATACGCTGAGAACTATTGCGCAATTATCTATCCGTGAACGTCTGCGACTCACGAGACAATGCATGATTTCTTCACTGGTCTCTAGAGACCTGGATGTAAATGCGTAAATACGCTGAGAACGCAGGTGTGCTTCGCGATCCGAAGAGGTTTCTACGGAGCGAGTTGCAGTCTGATGTTCTCGAACAGCATCAAGTCTCTCCTGACGCTCCTCGGTAGATTCTTGGGAATATTATGATCCTCAATCTTTTAGCTCCTTTGGAAATTTGGGAAAGATTTGACCTCTTTCTAGGCATAGTTATAGTTTAAATTTGAAGATACCTGATCAATTAAAATCTAAGTGACGGCTCCCCTGCGTTACCGGGTAGGCTACCGTGTCACGACGATAAATGGAAAAGGAAATTAAACACTCAAATAACACAAGCCCGAAGGCATATTTATTTGACAGAATAACGGGAAGAAAAGGTATTTGTTGTGTAGGTATTAAGTCTGGGCAACATATAGGCTATAATTTATTTTGGAAATTGGAACACCTGATGCAGAACCGCATCAGAACAGCTAAAGTATAAGAGATATAAAAATGGTGTCATAGCAAAAATTATTCCACGTGAAGAGCATTTTCTGCTGTGAGAATAAATTTGGAGATCTGGAACCCTGTTGTGAATCTCCAAAGCCCAGCGACACTATAACATATTAAGGAATGACGTCTTAGCAAAAGTTCTTTAGTCTGATGGGCATTTCCTGTGGACTTACGAAAATGAAAGATCTGGAACGTCTTCAATCGTCTCGCTCATCCAGTTGTTTTCCCGTCCCCGGGCCTCAGAATTCTACATCAAACGTTTCAGATCTTCGGTTTTCTTGACGACCCCGTTGTCGCTGGCAAAAGCAACAGGATCCGCGTACGAAGTCGCGGGCAGAAGCTAGTCTTTAATAAAATTACAATTTGGCCCAAAGAAATGGTCTTTGACGCGAAGCTCATTATCTATCACACAGCTTTAAACATTGCAAATGCGTGCGGTATCCCACATTATGCAAGAAAATAAAGTCGTGCGACGATTTCTAAGAGCCCATTGCGTGACCTTACAAGACACTCGATTAACTCGAAGCAGCCATCTGTTATCATCATTTCACACACGCGTACGGAATTTGAGTAGTCTCAAATAATATGTAAAATAGACAATTTATTCATAATGGTCTACACAAGCTACGTATGACCGTTTACTGATACTCATATTAAAATAGCTATAAGCAATTAAACGGAATGAGGGCGCGGAATATCTCGTAACATTACACGCTTAATTACTCTGTGTGATTTGAATCCAGTTTCGGATTTAATTTTAAGGTCACGTTAAATTACAAAGTACCAGTTTACCTACCGCGTACTTTGAATGTGGTAGTTTCTAAAACGATAACGTTTAATTATAAAACGACCACTTTAGATGATATTATAACGGACGCAGCAGGAGGATTACTTGGGGCGGAAATAGCTGTAGGTAACATCATCAAATTAATTTTACTGCAGTTAGTTTTTGCTTTATGTTACCCTGGATTCGAGGATTTGTTGGAAGTGGTAAAAACTAACTTGCCACATATTTCATTGAGCTATAACTTTTGTAATATGAATGTCATGCCTCTCGGGAAACTTGGTTGGGCTTGGCGGTGTTTGCGGAGCGAGCGGGCGCGGGCGGCTGACACGAGACTTACTAAGAGAAATTTGAGACTTTCGTACAAGTTTATTAAGTCCTGTAATCCTTGCTTGGTTCTCATTTATTTAAATTGATTTATTTCGTGCGCTGTCATCCGTCGTCTACTGAACAATTAACCACCCAAATGGAACGTAAATAATTTATGGGTAGTGGATTTACAAACATTTGTATTGTAGCAATCGAACTTGTGATTTGACCCTTACTCCCGTTCGTGATGAAACGATACATCCTCCTAACACATTCCGGTCCCTGCGGGCTTCCGTCCTTCTTTCCTCATCGAGCAGGATGTATACGCAATCACGGTATCGTATAAGCGGTGAAATCACGAGGGAAAAGTTAATATACCTCCTCCACTTTCTGCTAAATTGGCAAATTTTTCAATCCAGGTGCGCGCAAGTGCAACGGAAATGACGTTATGTTTCGTGGAATACTTTTTGTTTTTATAAACCCATGAATTCGTAAACGTGCCACCAATAACTAAATTGAGTTTTAGGGTAAGGACTTGTGCAAGCTGAAGCTCATCTTACGAAATCTATGTAATGATGTCTCCATTTCCTGTTGTTTCTTAAAATTTCGAATCAATACTAGAAGTATCTTATTTCGCTCAACTGACGTTGTAAGAGTGTTGCTATATGTAAACATTGAATGAAACGAGCTCCAGAAGTTGTCAACAGAAGGAATGAGTGCCTTTGTGAGCGCCCACCGATTTCGTCGTCCACTACAGGAGTTAGGATGGCTCAAATCAACTCGAACTATGAAGACCCGACACAAGACAAAGTACGGTTAGAGTAGTATCAACTCAAGCTGATACGTAATAACGTAAGTAAGTAATTATTTTGCGTTAAACGTCCCAATTTTAAGCAAAATAATTACGATATATAACCGATGCCTGATTATATGTGTAGCGTAAAGATAATAGTGTAACAAAAATGTGAATCGTTTATCGGACAAGTACTATTAATCCTCTCTTGAATAGTCGTAGAATTTATTTTTTCAGTGCATAATGAGGTGTAATGCGAAATAACTTGGGAGTTTCAACTTTTAATTAAAAGTTTGTTCCAGGAACTTGCTCAGTCGACAAAGATTACAATCATTTATTGGCCGAAGTTTAAACAATGGAGTATCCTGTTTACCTCTGCCATTGTGAAGTTTGTCGAATGTTAGTTTGTTTGAAACACCCAAGTTTAGTGTGGGTGAGGACATTAGTATTGTCTTTAAACAGAGCTTCGTAGGCTGGTGTTGGTATCCTTCAGACAATGAGCCATTTATTCGCTTTGATTCCTTAATGCATGGAAATTAAATGGTACAGTCTTTTTAAATCTTGCAGTCACGGTCAGGTCGTAAACTGCATGGGTTACTTCCAAGAAGGTTATAATTTATTATACAGCGTGTAACAGAAAGGGTATAGGGGACCACCATCGAAATCGTAAAAAAATAATCAGCTGTCCTATACAAAATTTCAATACCTACTCGATCCAAATGTATGGGACAGCTAATAATTTTTTTATGATTTCGATGGTGGTCCCATAGAGAAAGTTGTTCAGTTTGATGGTCCGTACCACAGTATTCCATATGATTATACCCTTTCTGTTACACGCTGTATAGTTTGGGATTGTTTGTGTGTTCGTTGTTGTCTTCGGACAATTGGCGCTTGACAGGAACTATACTTACACGTAAGTGCACTTCAAACACAAATATTTACCCTCTGAAGTTACGATAATAATGATAAATGGTTCCATCCAAGACACCTATCTAATGTACTTTTAATTTCTTTGATAGACTGTTTTTCTTATCTGCTCTCTTCCAGTTCGCGTCCTCTTCAGAAACAGGAGCATCAACCGAGTATTTCTGATTACATCTTTGAACGGGCCTTTTGAGTACCTACTTTTAAAATGAAGATTTTGTTTGAACAAAGAGCTTCTCGTAGACATTTTATGTGAACTACTTCTTCTGACAAAGAGTAATAAAAATTTGGTAACACGCACCTCGCAAGTTGTATGAAAATTGCAGACAAAATATAGTTTGGTGACACGCAAATAATATTCAGGGCGCGTTCCAGCTGGCTTGGTTCAATGGTGTTCGGTGTTCGCCAACAGTTATATTTATTACGTATTGATGTCGCACGCGACGCTAATGTTTTACCAATTTACAACTAGTTTCGTTCAAGGTTCAACCATAAAATACCCGTCTGAGTTTTTATCGTTGTAGTTGTTACTAACATTTACTGATTTCATTGGTAAGATGAGTTATTACAACGCTAACTCCGGTCATGAAATACAGCAGTTAAAAAGTGTCGTTTGGTTTTTGAACTTTCTTGTTCATGCCTTTTTGTATTATAACTTTTTCCATGTCAAAAGCTCCCATAGTTTTGAAATGTAGTAATGGGATCGGCTTGACAAGCGATGTGTGTTCAATACTTACTTGATACAAAGGTACACCCGTGGTACACTAATCCAAACGTAGGTACTGCCATATTATTGATCAGCGGGTACATTAGAAAGCAGTAACATTATTCACTGCAGCTATAAAGCTGCGCTGTTTTGATTAGTAAGCTATCAATTACGATTTATTTTCAAGGTAGTAGTTGTACGGCAGGTGCAATGGACTGCATTCCCGAGTGCTAGAAAAACTGGATCCAAAGACCGCTCCTGCGGCCGGAGCCGGCAACTGCCGAGATTAGATATATTGATAGAAATGAATTTATTTTATTATTGACGTTAACGACGTGGGAAACTATTGTCAGAACGATTACAGTTTTAGTGTCATCGTCATTATTAATAATTATTATCACAGGATATTATTATGATGTATTTATTGGGTACAGTTACCCACGAAATAATGAAACTTGGTCTTTACTCAGCGAGATTCCACATAATTCAGCAGATATTTTTCTATCATTTCAGAAAGTTTGACAAGTTAAAAATAAGTTTTGTTTCCTCGTGCGAGCGTTATACATATTCAGCTACATCAAGTGATCATATTCCAATTACATTCGCAATTAGATGGAAATGTACAATATAAAGTTAGTGCAATTAGGCCTGCACTTTTAAATGAATTGTAATCTCATTATGTAAATGCACAGGCGGGCGGTGTGTCCGAGGCGCGCTGGGAGGCAGGCTATGCTACGTCGCGGTGATTAGCACCGCTCATACCTGTCAATTTGGCCGACGGACGAGATTTGCCGTCAACCCGTATTACTATTCAGCATTCTGTGATACTACGTCCAATTTATACAATTTATTGTTGCATCAAAGCGGTTTGAATTAGCTACAGGCTGCAGAGCCAGATTCGACGTGTTTTTCGTGTTTTGTTAGGATAGTTCATAATCGGTGTTGTCTTAATTGTATCTTAATTTACCGTAATGTTTTGTAATCAATCGGTCTGAGCTCAAATCGATTATAATTTTGACACTTTCGAAAGTACGTGTTGTATTGTAAGTGTGTAATAATTACTCAGCTCCGTGTTATTTCATTACGCGCATGTCTAAACAAGTAGAACGTCGCACCTGTTAATAAAATTGTGGGTGAAAGTCGTTGCTTTTTCACGGATACCGTGCCAACCATCTATAATTCACACGGCTCGAGGACATTGTCACAGTTACGCCATCGTCATCGCCTTGCATGTGTCGTTTCGTTTCACGTTAAAAGGCTCAATTGCCCGAATCACAGTATTACCCATAACAGAACATTTAACATTGGACAGACGTTACACAGTACCGACATATAAATTAGTGACCGTGGTGAGGCCATCGCACTTTCATTAGTGAAATTATTTGCTAATTTGTACTGAACACGACCGCGGGACTAAGGGGTAACGTGGCTTAATCTACTTCATTACACGGGCTTTAGTGATAATGAATGCAAAATGTGCTGCAGTGCAGCTTCATACCTTAACCGTCGATATTATTTTAACACAGTCATGTAATTTTGTGAGGGTAGTGTCAAAATTGTGGTAGGTGCCGACAGATTGTATGCAAAAAGAAGATGAAGATCAAATATCGCAATACATATACCGCCACCAAAGTTTGCATATAATTTACTGACCTATTAGTACACTTAACAATTTTGTTTGTAGTTTTTAAACTATAAAGTGAAGTATTAGCTGAGCTAGCACTGTTGAGACATACTAGGAGTCATTGACCGCGCTACACGGCTTCTCTACGAAATTCTGTAGAAACGTTTTTATAACCAGTTCATCCATGAGTATCACACAATATTTGAACTATGCGATGAATACCCATTCCTCTATTGATTTTTGTTATTGTGTATAAGCTGGTAATTGTCTAGGCGGCGAAGGTGCGTAGATTTCGCATTAAGACTCTAACTATCAAATAGACGCACGTGTCTCCTTTGTAGGACACGACTACACGAGTCTATGACCTCTTTGAAGTGGACAAAATGCCTCTGTGGAGACCAATTTCTCTTTAAAAAGGGTGCTATTTGCTCAAGTGTGCCCGAACGCACAAATGAGCGTATTAAGTACTGTAATAATAATAACACTTGGCTAAAACTAATTTCGTTTCAGTGTACCTAACTGTAGCTTTGAACAGCTCATGGATATTAATTTTTATTAACGTAAACACTGTGACTAAAGGGTAATCATAACATTATGTCTTCAATCGTTGCAACCTATACACAACCTATAATTTTGAATCAATTAAACGTAAGCGAATAGCTGACTCCGTTTTAATAGGAGTAGAGCGTGGAGTCAGCTCAGTTCTATTCGTTTTTCTTGCGATGACTTATTGAATGGACAGTTATTTCATCACCTATTTTTTAAACAATACCCGGTTTTATTTGAGCCGGGGTATTATATTATGGGGGACCCCGAAGTTCCTTTCTAAATATTGGTGGCAGATTTTTTGGAGATTGTCCTATACATCTAAGCTTACAAACATATTTCATCGTTCATCTTTATAATGTACTAGCTGTTGCCCGCGGCTTTGCTTGCGTTTTGGTCGGAAATTATCCCACGGGCACATTGCATATAGACTATCCACTCGGGGATAAAGCAGCTTGCTATTAGTGAAAGAATTTTCAAAATCGGTTCGTAGATCCAGAGATTACCCCCTACAACCTCACAAACTTAACCTCTTTATAATATTAGTTTATTATTACCATAGAAGTATAGATTGACAGCAGTCATCAGTTTTGTATATTCAGTATTGTATTATTGTACCTACGTACTTGTAGCTTAACTGCCTCAACATAACCTATCTAAAAACAGACTTGTATATTAATAATTGTGCAAGTTTAAAAGTGTGAGAAATCGACGCGACGTGATCAATGGCTGGGATGTCTGCAAGCTGACATTTCCGTTGTTTTGCATAACCTGACATTAAGGCTGATTTAAGTGCAGTCTTCGTACCATCGGAGGACACCAACGACGCTTTACGTTATTCTCTTTATAGGCATCGATTTTACTCCAGATCAGAGACTACCTCATAAAAATATTATTTACCGGAGAAATAACATCGAAACATTCGTGTCGAACTGTATTTTGCTGATGGGACAGAAAAAAATAAAGAGTCGCTTTGTATCAGTTGCTCGGTTTGCGTCCATTTAATAGTGTTGTTTGAATTTTTCTTGTACTGATGTAATTGAATCACGGAGTGTCAGTTTTTATAAGATGGAAAGTACATAAAAAACGTTTTGGATCACAACAAAAGTGAGATTTCAAGAGTCAAACATTTTGAACAGTGAAGCACCGTGACTGACTGATCTATATTTTATGACAACCATGGCTGTCTTTATAACTACCGGCATTGTTTCCTATAATATGTATGTACCAATGAAGAGTAGTTGGTGCCGGCTGAGCGCTTACACAACAATGCTTTGATGGCATGCAGATGATAGACAAGATACGAGTAGTCTACGCACGAAAGACGCTGCTGACGTGTTTCGTTATTTCTTTCTTTGTAATTATGTTCATAAAACACGTATTGTGATGCATGAGGAGTGTAAAGCTAATGAACAGAATCGGAAGTATATCAACTTGACAGCTGCAAGCTGGAATTCAAATGCATGTTTGAGTACATTTGTATGTACGTAGTTCCATTTTAAGAGATCTAAGACATTGTAGATGGCTATCAACTATACAATAAATGAATCTTTTTTGTAAAAAATCATCTTGAAATCGAGCAGATAGGTACCTACCTTCTACAAGTTAGACACGATACATTGTACCAACAATAACAAGTCGACAGTCGGTTTATTCGCGTTGTGTTAACTGTCGTTAGTATGTTCAGACGTCTTTGATCATAAGTACCTACTTTCAAGGCAGGAACCATTTAATTGATTGATGCTGTTGAGAATTTCTAGAAATAAACATGGCTGATGTCGCACCCGTGACTGAAGTCATTACGGGGTTACGGTAGCTGAGCCTTTATGACAACCGCGCGAAAGGGCGGAGTCACTGAATCCTATCATTATCAGTACCTATATAATCTGTGCACTCGTAACACGGGAAGTGCTTGAGAACCACAAAAACAAAATGGAATGCGTATAGTTCTTTTAAAGCTTTTATACCTACCTATTAAATTGGCTAATCTGATGGCACAACTACACTTGGTCGTTATCCCGTTTTCGAGTTCCCGAAAGACTACTCAAATTTGGGAACCCGGTGCATTTTATTACATTAAAGTGGTTTGAATAAAATCGAACCATGATACCGAACAAGATTGCCCGAAGACGGGCGTACTCGACCCCGTACTTTTACGCTTAGTCGTTCGTCTGAATTTCAGAGGCAATTGTATTCGGAAAAACGACCGAGTGTTATTGCGTCATGCGTCATGAGGTTTGAATTATGGTAGAACATATTTTTTAACATAAACCTCACGTTAGCCAGCTCAGTAGCTAGCGGTAAATAAACTGTGAAAAGACAGTTGATGTTGACACTTTTGTACGACACCGTCAGTTTCACTGCATTCAAATTACCATACACTTCAGCCAACATATCTGTGCAGGCGGGAAAACAAAGTGTTGTGACATCACTATTTAGTATGTAATTAGTATGTACACCACTAGTAATTGTCTATACTTCCGGGAGACTACTCCGATCACTGTCCTAACTGATCCCGTCCGTGACACTGCTGTGTCCGTCTATATCTATTATAATGTGTCTGCTCTGTTAATAAATCAAGTGTACCTAACGGTATCTTTTATTCAAACATCCAACATAACACAAAGAACTAAAATAAATGTACAGACACCAGCACATCAAGCCGCTACAAACTGTCAAATTTCTTTGATTGATTTTCGACTTTATCGCTTAAGCATTAGGTTAAAGGTTGATTGGGAAAATTTGACAGCTTCGAGTAGCTTGATGTGCTGGCGTCTGTACCAAGTTTGACATAACGATCCTTTTTTTTTTCGAAAAACAGCGCCATCTGCACACATAAAGTGGTCATGCTGTAGGTAGGAACTACGACGCTTTCCAATTATGTCGTACCTTACTACCTATAGAGAGGTTTATGGAAAAGATTATTTAAATTCTCAAACACTTATGATTATTATACATTTCCCGTACGAGTTGACTACAGACTACCTGTCGGACGGATTTTGTCAAAGTAAGTAAATCAATTTGTTGGTCACACGTTTTCCATAACATTTGCTGTCATGTGAATTTACATCAAACAGTACCTATAGACAAATGACATCATAGCAAACATCCAATGATTCAACGATTCTTTGTTCCTTTACGATTTGCGAAACAAAAACATAAAGAATTTGTTATGGGTAAATGGTGACCTGCCAGATACAATAACTTCCTCGGCTTTCGACCAAGTGAAGGTTATATCGGAAATTGATGAAACGCTCACATTCACAAACAGCCAGACCCGGAACAACTACCTGTACATTATACAAATATTAGTTCCGTGCGGAGATCGAACCCGCGACACGCAGCGCAGCAGTCAATCGCTCAACCACTGCGCCAACCGTGCCGTATTATTGCTTTAATTATTGTATAAGACATACATACATGATTTCACGCATTTTTTTCCACGGAGCTACCTATACACACTCTTTTTGCTTCGACCATGTTCATACAATCATGTGGCCATACACGAATGCGGGGAGCTAGTACCTACTCGGTACTGACCTTTCTGAATTAATAATGCAAATTGTATGTATATTTTTTATTTTGTGTGCAATAAAGAATAAGATTATTATGGGCAGTGTATGTTCTCCTAGGTCCGAGAGCGTTTCAACTTACATCTGCCTTTTAATAAAAATACAATGGTAAAATACCTTTCAATATGACCCCAGGAACCATCGAAGCATACTCTTGCCAATTTTGTCACGACATCATTTAACCGCACCGTTGCCGTTGTATGTAACACATCATTCCTCAATCTTTCATTCAAAGTTACACCAAGTTCCAGTAAATGCTTCGCAAGGAACTGATTTAACAGTAATTTATTTATTCTACTTTCTTATCTTTTGGGATAGGTTCACCACATTCACTTCCATACATAAGTTCATCCATCAGGCACCAGCGCTCCATTGTGAACACTGAACAGCCATTCGAGCTATTTTTGGATATCGGACTGTTCACTTTTATTTCTAGCAATCATTCTCTTTTTCACATTTGCATGAATCTTTCCTTCTCTTGTAAACAGACTCCCCAAATATACAAACTCACTCACTTACTCAAGAAGAGAGACAGTAATAAATATTTAGTAAATAGAATGGCTGAAAACATTTCGTTGGGGCTGGAAGTCAGAATTATATGTGATTTTCTTGATTGTCATAAATCAGAATAACTCTGGGCCCACGCCCCTGGTTGCTGGATTATTCATTTCAATCCTACATTTATAATGTTTTCGTCGCGTCGTTAGACTAATGTTATACATCGCAGTATTCGCCAGGGTCGTGAATGCTAACCTTGATGTGTAAAAAACATTTCCAGAAAATATTTTTAACAATAGTCCTGAGAATTCTTTTATGTGTAGATATAACAATCGGCGTCCTACCTATTGTTTATTAATCTTATTGTGTCGCGTTTCCCACGATTCCCGCGACTTTCTACATCAGGGCCCGTATTCAAAATGATGCCATATTCATTACTACTGCGATTAGTATGTAGCTGGATAAGATCTCATCTCATAATGATTGTGCTTATACAGGCTACTGAAGTGGCTGCGGCCGCTGGCCACGAGGCAACAATCAATTGAATGCAGCCTGCAATAGAAAGTCAAACGATACTTAGATAGTATAATCAACCAGCCCACAATGAACTAAGCAGCTCGCCTTTGAAAGTAGGACCCGCGTTAAAATTGAACACGAAGAAACTTAACACTAATTGTCTTCAGACATCAAAGCCCGAGTAAGTGTTGAGAACAACTAATTATTCGAATTAACTTCTAAAACAACATGCAATTGTCATCGAAACAATGTAGTAAATAGTTGTACCAAACGTGATTAGAATACAATGGTGCAGTTAAACTTTTATTGGGAATGGGTAACCGCAACATGAACAAGTACTTGTCTGAACGAAGTACGACAGGCACGATCAATTACGAAGGAAGTAAAAAATAAAATAACCCCGCAGTCATGACAGTCAAATAGGAAACAGTATTCAATAAAGGACTTTGCAAACAATCTAAATTGGAGTTTTCCAATTAGGGCCCCATTTATTCTAAAGTACGAGTGGGTCTCGAGCATGTCAACAGTCGGTTAAAACGCAAATCGTTCTCTTATAAAGCGTAGCGCGGCGTTAAGGCGCGGTTTACCAGCGCGTGATGCCGCGAGCAAATACGAACCGACCCTCATCGAAATCGCCCGACTACAAATAATTCCCTTCATACCCCGCTCTATTTAACATTTACCAGTACTTCGCTTTAAACGGTCCTAAGCTTGGTACAATTTGATGCTATAATGTAAGCCTGCAAGCAACGCGATCGATGGCGCTTTAATTAAAGACAAATACAATTATACAACGGTACTTGTTGCTATAACCGAGTAATTTAGCACAAGTCACGTACCTCCTAATGTGAGAAAATAATCTCTTATTATGAATATCACGCGCAGAGATTTGCTGGTCCCATAATAATATTAGCTGTCGTATGTAGAGGAGCGCGGTGCTATGTGATGATAACTATGTACACGTAGAGGGCAGGACTAGCAACGATCGACCAAACTACGGGGGTGTTTATTTCAATTAATAAAGGCGTATTAGCTCAATGTTCGGTTCTCTTACAGCAAAGTGAGCCATTCAAAACTTAACAATAATAAGCCAGTAAATGATGACTATTCAACAAACGCTACTACAAAGTACCTACTTAGATTAAAGAAAAAACAATCTTACTCCATAAATCGTCTTGTTCGTGACAGGGAAGTTATTTATCCAAGATGCGTCAGTAGCTTGAGCTTAATCATTGATAAAATTGTGCTGTTCACGTATGTGGAGGTGTGTCTATGCAAATGAGGCATTGTGTGCGCGGGTTGATTCAGTCCGCGGTGCAGTCGCAATCAGTCGCATTGACACGGACCGCTACCGCCGCGCCGCGCCGCTCCGCCACCGTACCGCCGCGCCGCCGTGCTGCACTGCCCATCGCGACTATATTTTTCATCTCCTGACATCCGCTCTGTTAACGTGAACGCACTCGGAAATTTATGTTGCTGTAACTGATGCATTGGAACTCGATTTGTCTATGTATGGTGCCAGACAACATAGACTGGACAATGGACATAAATCAAAGTGTTTTTCGTAGCTCGTAGCAGGCCTACGAAACAGCCAGACAAATATCGGTAAATGTATCTATTCGAATCATATAAAATGAGATAAAAAGAACCAAATACGAGCAAAAGAGTCTGTTATCAACTATCTATTTTCTAGTTTCTAGCCTAGCCACCTTAGCAGTTATTAAGTTTTCGCGAAGATGCTCTTTGCGCCGGTAAAAGACCACGTAAATTACACATCCAATTGCAATAGCTAAGGAAGCCCTGTCTGTTTTATAGTCGTGATAGTTTAGCGTGATAATGCGTTCAGAAAGTGGCGCTCAATGAGAGTGTATGAGAGGAAATCGGTTCCCATTGAGCGTAGTCGTAATCACGAGCGCGCACAAATGATCGCGGCTCGCCGCCAGCCGCGCCGCGCCGCGCCGCAACCGCGCCGCCGCCGTGTGCCGGTTGCAACGACGATAATGAATTACAGAGCCATTGCTCGCTTGCAAAATCTAGTCGAGGTTAGCTGCTCTCCCTGGAGCTGAGCGAGATCGCGTCGTGACTCGGGATGCCTTCGGGAGCGTTCATGGGCGAATTATCTTTTAAAATGGCCGATATAAATTATCCTTAATGGGTTTTATTGCTGTAAAATATTGTATTTGATTCAGATTATTTTTCAACTTATTGAAAGTTGAGCACAATACTTTTTTGCGGAAATCGTTTTGCCTTAGGTAATATGAATTTGGTAGGTAATCATGACTGAATTACAAAACGAAAAAGGAAGCAATCGCTGAAGTGTGGACGCGATAAAAGCTTTTATCGAGGATTTTACGATTCTTTTCGCACTATCCCAGCTATAAACGGCGAATCAGATGGAGTGAGAGACCGCGGGTGGCATAGCAAAAAATAACTCTATTTATTTCGCCCACATAAAGTTGAATCTCTGGCATTTCCCCGACCAAAATGTAATTCGCGATCCTATATACAGTTCTGGGTTCTTTATTATAATTTTGTTTACTATAATATGAAATTGAGCCATTCTACTCAACTTTGTGTCATCGTTTTATATTGCTTCGACTCTATCGTGTTTACTCTAGCTACTTATGTACGTACTAATTAAAATAAAATTCATATTGATATAAGTTTCCTTATGAAAACTCCCCTTTCCTTCACACAACAGCTGACGGCCCTTTGCAGTGTGTTTCTCTCGCATGCTCACAAAGTTCTGCTGAAAAAACTCTGGACTAAAAAAAAAACAGTAAAATAACTAAGCACTTTGAGGTAGGGTTCGAAATGATGAAGAGAATTCCTATTCTTGACAATACTCATGATATTATGAATACTGATTCTTAACTTTATCTCTTTGACTTTTTACTCAAACCATTTATTTGCATATTAACACAATCGAAGTGAGTCCAAACAGGGTCTTTCTTTTTCGGCATTTTCGTAGCTATCATTCTGATCCTATAAAATGAAATATAATAACAAACAAAACTAAACACATATTATGTACAAAAAAATCTATTTTGTGACCGTTTTTTAAATTGACACAAAGCGTTTGGATACGTGCGGAAGCGGCAAATCGAGTTCCAAAACACGTGAAGTGACATTGATAATGAATTTTGATATTATCAAGATTATCAATGCCAATTATCACTTCGAGCCCTGCTTTGAGGTCAACGGTCAATGAAAACGGTAACTAATTTTACGAAGAAACGATTTCATGATCAACTTGATGCTAGCAATCAATTTGCTTAATAAAAGAAAGGGCAAGCAATAACCAGACCAAACCCATTATCCGATATTTTACGGTCGACCGGGCATTTCGTAACCCCAGTGCATTATTTAAGCATAGCTTTTGTTCTGGAGATAGTAAAAATGATATCGCACCGTCTTGACCGGGTAGGTCGCCTTCGCCGTAAACCACGAAGTTTACGAAGCATTCCGTAGTTCAAAGAGCATCGAAGCTAGTCGGTAAAACGTATGGCCTGCCTCTGAGGGTGACACTGAATTACCAGGACTCTCTGATCGAGATTGTCTGCAGCCGACACTAGACTTTATATTGACTATTTATGGGCGAGATTTTCTCTAAAATAGGTTACGTACGTTCTTGTTTAATGCAACGGTTTCCTGTTTTCTACCTTTTCGTTGAAAATCATCGTTTGTTTCAAAGGCTAACGCTCTCAAGATGTAGCGATTACACTTACCAGGTGCAGTTGCAACTGCAACAGCGAATAAAAACAAAAACCTTAATTTTTGCACAAAAAGAGTACAAGAATATCATCTTTTGCATAATTGCCTGCGAAACTGGTTCTCTTATTTGCGGAATAGGTACATTTAAAGACAATATTTTCCTGAATTGTTAATTATTTAAAGTCGAAGTAATTATGCATTAAATTTAACATTTAAAAGTAGTTACACGTGTTATTTGAAGGTTGTGATTCTTTCATCAAAAGTGATAAAAATCTAAATCGTTATTGGTTTAAAATATTTTTAACAGAAGACAGTCATGTTACAAAAATACCTGAACCCTTAGTATTAAGTGTGTAGCAAGCACGGTAGCATGCGCATATGCAGGTAGTCCCATTTAATTAATGCGGTAACAATCCGACTTTCATAAAAAAGTTATGATGATTTAAAATCGACCTCAAGTTGGAGAAACAAGGCTGTTACAATTATAACCGTTTTTATTTCAAGTGGTTCATAAAAACAAAAATATGGCAGAAATGAACGGCTTTAAATGCGAAATAATGATTATTACGAACACTGACACGTGTTGGTCAACATCTTCCGGGAACATTTCACATGAATTTAAACTAACTGCAGCTGTTATAACAGCACCGCTCAATTTTTCAGCGCTGTATGTTATGCAGCTACTTACTGCTAACGGTAAGTTATTCCTCCGTAAGCAAACTCTGAGCTCGCTTTATCAGTCAAATTGAAACCTAATTAATGTAGAGTAGAGTGGAAACTTAGCGGCTCGTGACGGTCGATCGTTGCTCAATAATCGACCCCCACGACTATGGAAATTCAGTTAACTGTTGTATCACGACGCTAACGGTCAAATTTCTGTAAACACTCCAATTTTGGACTTAATGGTTATGAATGACAGTGAAATTGTGGGCAAAGGTCGGCTCGAGGATGTCGTCGTGGGAGTTTTGTTATTGTATCAGATAAGCCATTCTTAGATGAGCTGTTTGTGGAAAGGGTACTAAATAATATTTGGAAATAAGAGAGAGCGGTTATAACATCACGCTTGAAATCCCGGAAGGGTTAGGTAGAAGTGTACCTAATAGTACACTCACATTTCACCAGTTATGTTTGAAGTCCCATGTAATAGGGGGCGAGCCTATTGCCATCAACCGCACAACTGCAGACTCCGTGGCTGCTACTGAGAAACTCCTGATAGAAAAAACTCAAAAACACTTTGCCCGATCTGGGAATTGGGAATCGAGCAAAGGACCTCATGCTCAGCAGTCGCGCTTGTGACCACTACACCAACGAGACAATCAATAAACAATATTAAATCCATTTAAAAATCCTCAATGCTATCAACAGGTAATGTCCCTAAAGGACTGGCATTGCCACGTTGTATGGCAAGACAACGCTTAGACTCTGACCAAGGTAATGAGGGCTATCGTTTTTGAGCTCACCAGATGGCGCCACTGTCGAGTAAGGTCATTTCAATAATTATATTTTGTACTTTATAGTACCAATAACTTTAGAAAAAGCTTATTTTACTGCGTCTAACAACGTAGCGTAAACTTCAGATACATATTTACAATATTCTCCCTAAAATTAACAAGCATGAAACATTCAAAAATCATTAAAACTCCAAGTATGTCCTAACAAATAAGATCCTAAGTTGCTAATTAAAATCTTCAAGTCATAATTAGTGAGGAATGGCTCAACCTAGACCACAATCGTGAAAATTAGTAAAAATACGTGTTAAAAAAGCACGCAACGCACGAATACTATGACATCTGACATTTCGATGACCTCGCGCTACACTAGCGCCTCTAGCGGCAAATTCATACGCGATAACCCCCATTGGGCCACGGCCGCACGGGAAGTGTCAACTAAGCGTTTTGTTTAATCAATTGGAAGTCACTGAAAAATCATGTTGTATAATCAAGTAGGTGACATAATGTCATTATGTAAACATAATGGCGGTGAGACAATGCCGCTACACTACACTATTTACACTTATCTTGTCGTCGTACTCGTAACACAGCGAGTAGGTATGTGGAACGGAGACAGTTACGTGTGATAACAATTATTTGCTCCCGTCGTGATATTGTCTCCGCCAAAATTCAATTTTGAAGCAAACTCTAAATATAAAGTTACTTAAACAATTTTTTTTACACCCGTGTAGAGATCTGATTAAAAATAACGTTAACGTGTAAAGGAGATGTTCCAGAAATGTATGGAGCCTAGGCCAGCACTATGTACACTATATAATATCGCTGTGTATTACAGTAACCGTTTTTATTGTTAATTTTATTTAATTTCACTTCGTTTCAAAGTACATTCAAATTAACTTGGCCAAAGAGAGCAACACAACATAAAATTAAACATGGTGAATCAGATCAGCAGCATGCGAAAATTACATTTTGACAATGACATTTGATTGACGTGTATCGTAATAACTGCGATAAAAAAAAAAAACAATACGAATTTCGAAAATATTGGGATTCGGTTTCGATAAAATATAATACTACAGATCCAAACTCAAAGCAAGGAAAGACTCAAAAACTTCTTAAAACTGTCAAAGTCGTCAAACTTTATGTCAAACACAACTGTCATGGCTGCGCTAAAAATAGGGTTATTTTATTAAAAAACTTTTCAAATGATCATTTTTGTACCACTGACTGTACCTTTCTTAAATTTTTTTTTTTTTGTATTTTTATGAAATTCCCCCATTTTTTTTTTCTATTTAACTATGTAGTGTACACTGTGTAGTAGTGGCCCAAAATCAAACATCTCCTTTATTCCTGAAAATACAAGTGAAATTTGTACTAAATTAGTAGAAGAGCGGCCAACCCGTACTTTTCATACAAACGCTCGTACGTGATTATGCCGATGTTACACATCTATCTTTGATTTTTTTTAACTAATATGTATGTTGTGCACTATATCTAGGTTTCTATGGTTGCAAAAAATAAAAAAAATATAAACAAATTCAGTATAAGCCTCCAAAAATTGCGGTTTTGCACAAATTTTACCTGAACTTTGGCCGTTCATAATGTACTCATAAACTGTAAAAATAAAGAAAACATCTCGATAGAAACCTTGCAAATGTAATGGAGATTCTTAATGACAAATATTTATTTCACACACTTGTAAGATTTATTCAAAAACACGTATTTCCTGGAACAAGTTTAAGAAATTACACTATTTTTCGTTCAATGTCATCGCGTTAGGCGGTATGAGGTGCGCGGGAGACGAATTGTGCGGGGTCGGGGTGCGGTAAGACGGGGGAGTTGAAAGAAAATTGCCGCTGTGGCTCTGGATGAAACAACAAGGTTTCCGACCATGCTCGCGTTGACGATAGACGCGCCGGGAAGGGCCCTCTTAATAATAAAAACTGATTGTCTCCTTAGTCTAGTGTTCTCAATCAGGACTAATGAGCATGTGGTCCTGGTTTCGATTCCCGGGTCGGGAAAATTGTTATTGGGTTTTTTCCATCAGAAATTTCTCAGTACCAGCCACGAGTCTTGATTTGTGCCCGGTTGCTGGCAATAGGCCCGTGCCCTATAACATGGGACTTAAACTTGAATGGCGAAATATGGGTGTACTACTAGGTGCACGTCTGCCTAACCCTTCGGGGATTACAGGCGTGCTGTTATGTTATGTTATGTTAAGTTAAAAAAAAAAAAACAACACGCGCTTCGCATAATGAGTTCTCATTGAAACGTTGTAATAGACAGACAGCCGTTGCTTCTATGATATAATTCCTGACGTTTGAAGCAACATGAAGCAATAACGTAATGGGTTTTATGATTGCAATTGCAATAACACACCAGTAATGACAGGTTGTTAGCACATCGACTTACAAACACCATAATCCTTTCCCTTGATTATTTGCACGTGAGTTTTAGTTCTTCATTTATGCTTCATTTTTAGTAAAGGTACTGACAGACATGCTCATATTTAAGAATGCTTGTAAGTATGCTTAAAACTAGCATGCTCTGCATCTGTTCATATTTTCTAGCAACTAGTTTTGAGCATACTCCTAAATAAGCACGATCAAAGCAAACAATCGGATAGACATGTTTTTTAAACGCAGTGTTCAGACACGCTCGAAGCGGGCGTCCTTCCACCTACACTTCAGGTAGCACGCTCGAAAATCAAACGACTGTTGATTTTTGAGCTTGCCCGAAATAAGCATGATCATTACTAGCAACGCTTTGACACACATGCTACCAAGTAGCAATTGCTTACTAATGGCATGCTTTCGTGCTAGTAATGAGCATGTCTGTCCGTACCTAAAGCAGTACTATACAGTTTAAACTACCGTAGATACTTAACTAGACTTTGATTCAAATAAAATCTTATTTGTGATCAAATCGAATTGCATAACGTGGTGTGGCGAATTAAATTTGTATTGTGGCGTTTGCAATCGATGTTCCTACTTACTAATAAATTAAAACATGTTGTTTCTATGGTTCAGTACCTTAACAGGAGATAATGGAACTCTTATAGGATCAATTCGTGGTCTGTCTGTTCTTTTGTCACGACCCTTTTCTAAGAAACGCGTGGAGTTAACAAGTTGAATTAGTATCAAATACCTGCGTAGGTAGGTACATGTTCCTTTGGAACTGTAAAAAAGCAACCTTCTGAATGAACCCAATCTAAAGATGATTAAAGATTATTTTATTGGGTTTTTAGGGTTCCTTACCCGTTCCTTACCCAAGGGGTAAAAACGGAACGCTATTACTAATGCTCCACTGTCCGTCTGTCTGTCTGGCTGTTTGACACCAGGCTGTATCTCATGAACCGTGATAGCTAAACAGTTGAAATTTTCACAGATCATGTATTTCTGTTGCTGCTATAACAACAAATACCTACTAAAAACAGAATAAAATAAATATTTAAGGGGGGCTGCCATACAACAAACGTGTTTCTTTGTTTTTTTTTAGATAATGGTACGGAACCCTTTGTGCGCGAGTCCGACTCACGCTTGGCCGGTTATTGGCCGATTTTTTTCATTTTTGGCCCTGTGGACGGTAAGCTATGGGCTAGCTCTCCGTCCGTCCGTCTTATGACGACAGGCCGTGTCGATGGCGCGTTCGTGTTCCGTTTCCAAACTTCCCATCCGTGAAAAAAGGCGATTATTTTGACACTTTCCTGTAAGACCAATCCTACTTCCCGTTGACTGACCTAGAATCATGAAATTTGGCATGCAGGCTCATGGTCTTACAGCACAAGTAAAGGAAAAATAACAAAAATCGATATTTTTGTAAAATTACACGGTAAATCTCTAACTATTGTGCAAAAATGTTTTTCAACCGGAAATGTATTCTTGGGATATTTTTTAATCATTTAACCCGACTACACTACGGAACCCTTCACCGTGCTTGTCCGGACACGCAATCGGCCGGTTTTTTTCTAAATAAAAAACTGATTCGAACAGCTACTTAGCATTTACAATGTAACTGGACTGATATGTCAGGCTGTACTTTCACTTCCATTCGTATTACTTGGTGTGTGAGGCAAGTAATTATTTTTAATGTATTTGTATTTACGAGAGATAAATCGTAGTGAATGCTCGCGCTGTCACGTAACTACACTATGACATGTCATTTGTATGGGTCTTAGATGTTGATGTCCACTGAGGTGGATGAAGGGAAAAACTTTAGCTACACTTGGGTAAGGTATTTAATCTCAAAATACTTACATTCACATAACATAACATAACGCCTGTAGTACCCAAAGGGTAAGGCAGAGGTGTACCTAATAGTACACCCACATTTCGCCAGTTTTGTTTTTGAAGTCCCATGTAATAAGGTGCGAGCCTATTGCCATCAATGGAAAACCTCAATGACACTTTCCCCGATCTGGGAATCGAACCCAGTACCTCATACTCAGCAGTCGCGCTTACGATCACTAAGACCAACGAGGCAGTCAATACGTACATTCCTAATTAAGGGGTATAAAAGTGGCCTAAAACAACACACGTGATTAAAGGATGGCCCCTAAATACCCGCGACCGTGTGAGTTTCAAGCAACGAAATGTCTTGTTACGTCCCAGTCGACGGGGGTCTTAACTTTCAAAGATGTAGCTGTTAAATGCTTATACGTGAAAAATTTGATAGACATGAAACAAGTGCGTCTTAGATAACCTGTCTGTCTGTCTGTCACGGTTGCGCATAGTAATCAGACACACATATTAGCTGACTGTATACAGCGTGTAACAGAAAAGGTATACTTACTCATAAAGGGCGTGCTATAGACCAGCTAACTAAACATCTCTCCATGAGACTCAGGAAGATCAGGAGGGTTACTATTATGACGTCTTAAAGCTGGAGTAATTCCAGTGGGGGAAGAGACAGAGCTATACAGGACGTCTAGCACCATCTCTTTCCCACACTGGAATTCTGCTTTAAAACGTCGTGGTAGGCCACCTGCTGCCTCATACAAAATTTCAACAACTAGTCCTGCTCGACCCAAATATCGAAGCATCTAATATTTTTTCGCGATTAAAGCTGGTCTCCCTCGTTATAAGTGGTCGCAAGCACGACTGCTGAGCATGAGGTCCTGGGTTCGATTCCCAGGTCGGGCAAAGTGTCATTGGGTTTTTCAACAGGAAAGTTCTTAGTAGCAGTCACAGAGTCTGGATTTGCGCCCGTTTGATGGGAATAGGCTCGCCCCCTATTATATGGGACTTAAACATAACTGACGAATGGTGGGCGTACTATGAGTACACCTCTGTCTAACCCGTCGGGGATTATTGGCGTGATGTTATGATATGTTTTTACAATGATAGTCCTATGGATAAGTTGTTTATTTTTATGGTCTGTAGCACATCCTTTCGTAAGACATACCCTTTCTGTTCCACACTGTATACATATTATGTTGATTATTATGTCTTATGTAACGCGGTCACTGGCTGATGTTTCATATACCAGCAAATAAAACTTAGGAGCAAGCACTTAGTGCCTCAAGCGAATGAAGAAAGTTCAGAAGTGCCTCTTCCATATACATACTCGTATACTATACACACGAAGTTGTACACAACTCTAATAAATACGATCGTGAAGGAGTTTTGAATAGTTAAACAGATTGAGACTTAGGTATTAATGAGAACTAGGTAATCTGGCATTTTTAGGTAAATTCTGTTTTTGTTTCAGAAAATCTGTCTCTGAAAAAGTCGCTGCATATAATCTATACTAATAATGTAAAGAGAATAAAATTGTTTGTATGTTTGTAAGTTTGTATGTAGGGGGTAATCTCTGGATCTACTGAACCGATTTTGAAAACTCACTAATAGGCAGCTATGTATATAGCTGCCTATTAGTGAGTTTTCAAATCCCCGAGTGCTATAGGCTATATTTACAACGTGCCCGTGAAATAATTTCCAACCAAAACCCGAGCGAAGCCGCGGGCAACCGCTAATAGAAAAGTAGTTTATGAGCGCACCAAGCAACACTTCATACAAGGTTGACTATTGTCCTATATACGCAAGAATGTAATTTCCGCCCTTCGTTGTGTAAAACATAATGTTTAATAAGACGCTCTGAAAAAAGAACGCTAAGCTCCAAATATTTCCCGTTTTGTTTTCTGCCGCCGTATTTTTTGCTTTAAGCTCACACATTTGTAAAGCTAATAACAAACCAAAGCCTCTTAAAACGCAACGCATACCGCCGCCATACTTGTTCGTTATCCTATTACAACTCGTAGCATGAAATAACAAAAATATTGTAGATAAGTACCTATTTCAAAACCCAAAACCTCGTATTATACAACTATGATTTACAGTCCATAAATTGTGTTTATGCAAGTAAGTTCACTAAATCACTAATTTACATATGAACACAAACAAGCTTATCTTGATTATAACTGGAATAGGTCTCGTAAAGAGTTACTAATAGATCATTTTAATGAAAAATATGATGAGCATACTGATTGGACCGGTTCGCCAAATCTACGCTGAGCCGTGAGCGGTATCGGATGCAAATCTTTTTAAAAAAGAGAAAGACTGACTTGAATAAGTTTTCTGCTTAGTAATCAGGAGCATACGGAAACCGGGTTTGACAAGTTTACAAGGCTGGTTGAGCCGAGTGTTGATACCGGTTCTTGTTCAAAAATAGTTACTTAGGTACCTACGCATCACTTCACTGTTCACACTTCAAAAGACGCATTATCAAAAAAAAAATCTAAACTTATCTGCTCACTCGAAACTTTGAAGGTGTAAAGTGTTTACGAGACTAGATAAGAGTTTCGTAATAAATTACAGAATCCTCCGCAAAGCTTTAGATAAACTTTTGATTCTTCTCGTTGATTTTTATTGTTTTCATTCACGGTTGTTTTACTTTACTTTACATTAACCAACTTCGAAGAACAAGAATTCATCCTTATCTATATTTTATTTTAATTTAAATAACAAATAAGTGTAAAGTAACTGTATTCTACCTATCTAGTGCATACTTGTATCATTTACCGACTTACTCGTAAGTTGGTGGGACCTTGGAAATGGATTGCCAATTACATTCCGTGATTTTAAAACCGCTTCATAACACTTGGCTACTTTGGCAACACTTGATCAAGAAAAGACGAAAAAAAAATCAATGAAACAAGTTGAGTGAACGTGTGACATACTTATTGGAGCATCACAGTTATTAAACTGCACTTTTTCCATTTGGCACAGCGTCAAGGCAGATGCGAGGCATAGTTTCCAGATAACGGCTAACTTGGTAACTTTTCACATTTCCTCGGAAGCGTGTCCCCTGGCAATGTCGACATTGTCGCGCGTTGTGAATTTGTTATCCACCTCGCGATTAACGAGATGCATGTACTCTAACTTTGTTAAACAGATGATACAATTTAATCGCACTTCTCGTCGCGGCATAAGTTAGCGATGATAGTGGCTTTAAACATTAATTTCCATAGTAACATTATAATTAGCCCGGTCATTACTTACGCTAAAAGCTATTTATTTTGCATAATGGTGTTTGGGTGAGCGCAACAATGGTGAGTCGCATTGCGGCGGGCGGTGCACGGTGTGGAGATATGGCTATGGTGCGGTGCGGGGCCCGGTTAGTTGCCGGCGAATCGCCAAACTTGACCGCGCTGCGTCCTTTGTTTGCTTGCTCTGGGCGCGTGCCTCCTATCTACTACTGCTCTGTTCACTTAAATTATCTGCGATATGAATCCGGAAACTTAACGAGCATTTAAATTACAGTCTCTAATATTTTATGAAGAAATATTCGTCTATTCTCTACTGTTATTCCTAAGTTTGTGAATGTTGTCGAGAATATAAAAAGCCGCAGTAAAAATCTGTAACGTTTATGACACGCTTTCAGTTCTGCTGACAGTCGTTACTTGGGACGGCTCGTCAGCGGAAAGGTTCGTACTTCGTGCGTCTATGGCTGCGGGCGACCGGAACTCTGTAGGCTCTGTCACGTCATTTGCGCGGGAGAATACGCCATTTTTTTCGTGCAGGACGGGACAAGAACGCTTACTCGTCGAGATAAAAATGTCACTTTCTCGTCGAGCTTTTTGCTATCTCTTGACGTTTTTACCGAACTTATTTATAACTGTCACTATTATACTTACATAAGTATACGTGGTTTGGGTTAGCATGGTTTTTGTTGGGCTTTCTTAAGTTAATTGGTTTTTAAGTACCTGCGTCGATGAGAACTTATGGATGAGGACAATAAACATAAGTCTATCTACCTAGAGGAGAAATAGCTACTTACCAAAGTAGTTCATTATTTCAGTAGGACAGCTGTGTTAGTTGTTATACTACATGACTTGACACTATCGTAGCCTCTATTAAGTTTTAATGTGAGCTGAGCGAACCGGGTGATTGAGTAGGTTTATGATGAATATTGGTTTGCGTGTGGGGGATTACATTAATAACGGTAACCTTTAGTGACCCAGAAGAACTTTCTCCTGTTTCGCGACGCCAGCGCCGATGCAGGTTGTATTCATCATTAATCACGTTAATGATGTCAAATGAATTAAACATTAGTTCGTTGGCGGTTCCAGAACAAACCTTAAATATACGCTAACTGTTGGAGGTATTACGTCGCAGCTCATTTAAGCATGCAAAGTGGTATAGAAACAAAGAGTAACGAGCCATTCAGTGCGCCATGCTAGGTAACTATCTGTTCTGTTTACCAAATACGGAACGGTGCAGTTGACGCAAAACGCAAGTCGAGGATGTCGGTAGAGAAGTCCATAGAGTACCTAGAATTTGAAAGATTTTCAAAAAAGATCTAGGCTGTGCATAAAAAAAGGGTCAAGCTATGTCTACAGACTATCTAATAGCAAATGATCAGCCTCCTTTGCGATACTGAAATGAAATAGTAAACCAGCCCCTTATTAAGATTAGCCACATTTGAAAAAGAAAACGCAAGCTGGTACAATAAGAAAAGTTTCACGTTACAGGTGTACTGATTCAGCAATAAATGGGCAGAGCGAATAGATTAGGACCTTAACTGAGTTGATACAAGTCTCTTAATCCTTTTTTACGCGTTCGTCCATCGTCTGCCTACGTTTTCCCATTTCCCAACTATGCTGAGATCGGCTTCCAGTTCAAACGGATGCAGCTGAATACCAATATTTTACATTGAAGGATTGCTTAATTGCCGTCCATATCGCAGTTAGTACTGGGTAATACGATACCCCGAGGTAGGACTGTTTCCGTTGATTACCCACCTTACCGACTCCAAAACATCAACGACTGACTACCGGGACCAAGACACGGAGAAAACTCAGTTTTTAATGATCACCCATCCACGGGTAGAACTTGAAGATGGAGCCGTGCTCCTGTTATTATTTTATCCACGAACTCCCCCTTTACGCATTCGTCCATCGCACCAAAATGAAGCCCACTCGTGGGTGACCTCACGAGACATGAAAGAACAGAATCATGACACTATTAGGATAAACGAGGCCGCGGCCGTCCCGCGGGACGACGTTATAATCTAGTCTTGAATAAGTAGGCACTTGCCCCTCACTTACATCGACTTTCATGAATTCTTATATCTCGAATAAAACTTATTTTATGGACTATTTCGCAACTTTCGGGCAAATTATGTTTTCCCAGCGTTTCCAATATGATTACTTGAATGTTATGATGTCGAATTTTGATGAGATTTTTTTTGTGACAAACTAGTTTTCCTTTACAGGAAAATAGCTACCTAAATATAAATAGTTATTTATCCAACATGTGAGGAGAGTTCGTTTTTCCTATGAGTTTTGATAAGGATTGAAAAATAGAATCACGAGCGCAGCGAGTGATTATAAATTTCAATCCTGAGTAAGCGAAAGACTCAACAAAACGAATAGCAAACGAACTTGCTCACATATTGCATTCAAAACTTTTCACCACTCCCAGCAAGAAAGTATTCAGTCATCATAGGTAAATAATTTTTTTAGCTATATTTAAAATAACAAAAAAACTGAGATGTGTCTCATTCGTGTCGGGTCTGGGTCACAAATGACCGTTCTTCTTTGACGATGTAATTTTCAATATTTTATTAAACTTATTTAATGTTTCTGAACTAATTTGACAATAATTTGATAAATTTTATAAAAAACATTAATCTCAACTTATAAATATTTCTATTCTAAGCATAAAATTATTTATTTTTTAAAATATCTTTAAAACTTAACATAAAAAAATCAGGCAAGGTTAGTTTCTGGACGGGATCATTACTTTCCTCACTGTTCAAACAGTGAGGAAAAACTAACTTTCCTCACTGTTCAAACAGTGAGGAAAAACCAACTTTCCTCCCTTTTTTCGTAGAGGAAAGACACTTCTTTCGTGCGGGAGTGATGAAAAAGTATTTTTTGGAAAGTTGGTTTTTGTTTGACCAATTGCGGTTGATTGAACGAGCTCAGTGTACATCCGTGTAAAAACGTGCGCATTTCACCATTACCTACCTTCGTCACACACAGCGCACTTCCAAAACCACAGCAACCTACATTTGTAGCGACATTTACTATACAAATTCGCGCACTTCCTTCGCCAACATGGTCACGACTAGTAGGGAATGCAATCTCGCAGCATACATTTCAACCTCGATATTTGTATTTGCGAGATACAGGAGTTCTAAACTTGCAATATCTCGGTATTTTTCAAATATTAAATACAATTCAACATACCTTGTCATGATGTATCATTGTCGATGGAGTCGAAGTCTTGTTCTAGCGAGAGAAATATAAACGAATATCGACTAAAGAACCATAGAATAAGATGTTACAAGGATCATGAGGATTTCAGAAATTTAAACACACATTTAGTTAAAACAGCTTACAAAACCATACATCCCTATGATTCTTAAACACCTACAGACCTTGAATCAGCTCCTAGAAAAATATGCAGAATTAAATAAACCACTATACTTAACCTTTGTAGATTACACGAAGGCTTTCGATAGAATCAAACACTATGAAATATTCAAATACTTAGAAAACCAGGAACTGGAACAGCAATTAATTCATATCTACATACCTCTTAAGAAATATCAACCAGAACAGCACCGCAAACATCAAACTCAATTCTGCAGGACCCTCATTTGCTATACAAAAGAGTGTTAAACAGGGTGACTGTTATTCACAAGCGGTCTCGAGGAGATATTTAGAATACTGGCATAACCTCATGGCCGACCAAGGGTATTATTGAAGTCGGCACTAAGAGGCTAACAAACCTCCGATTCGCCGCCGGTGATATTGTCCTTTTCGCTCTTACAGTCCTGGAACTACAGACCATGCTCCAAGAAGTGCGCACATCTAGCTTTAAGGTAGGGCTTGCAATGAAGGTGTCTAAAACCTAAGGCTCGGTCTAAAAGCTAATAACCAATAGCACTAAGCGTAGGGTCGAGGTAGACGGGCAGGAACTGCACTATAATATCTTTACACTGTATCTTTCGAAAACAAGGGAAATCTATCTATTTATAATATTAATGTTTTTGTATGGACCCCCTTCAGGTAAAAGCCTCCTCCAAGGACTTCCATTTTTAACCGACTTCAAAAAAGGAGGAGGTTATATGTTCGTATGTATGTATTTTTTTCCTTTTTTTAATGTATATTTTCTGATTTCTCCCCCATTTGTGGACCGATTCTCAAAATTCTTTTTTTATTTGAAAGATTATACTTCTGAGGTGGTCCCATTTAAATTTGGTGAAGATTTGATGCTGATCTTCGGAGATATACTATGGAACTCTTCAAAAATAGACGGCAAATCTGTCGTAATTGCTGCAATCGCTTGGATGTTTATTGTTTATACAACATCATGACGTAACATCACACCTGTATGCTCTGAGGTGGTACGCAGATGTGTATAATACACCCAGATTTCCATTTATTGGGGATAAGCCCATTACCATGACATGTATTGTTCATCATCTGCATCATTTTCCCAACTATTTTGTGGTCGGCTTCCAGTCTTACCGGATGCAGCTGAATACCAGTATTTTATACACAACACAATAGCCACGACATAAATGTTAGTAAAAAATATTTTCTAAAGCTATTGAGATATTTGCGTATGGTTATCATCATTTCATGACGCTGAGCTGATGAAGGAAGGTACAACTCTTTAACGATTAAGAGTTAGGTGATTTGTTGTTCTACAATAATGTATAGATAATGCGACTTGTTAATAGTTGATTTCTCTAGACACAACAGAGAGAGTGCTAGATACTAGAAATATTACACATTTTAGCCGACTTTAAGAAAAGAACTGTTGTTGTCATTTAGACGCGTATTTAATAATGTAAAATAAATTCATGGCGACATGGGAACAACTAAAAATAGAAAAATATTTTTTTAAGTCGGTTTTATTTTTTGCAAAAAAGTTTTTTCTTTGTCGTGGTTTGCCAACTTTCACCTGCTAACGCCACTATATTGTCTGCCCTTCTGACACATGGACAGCAATCAGCCTACTACGCGTTGGTTGTCGTCGAAAACGACAAGACTTATTATTAAATATTAGCTCGCGCGCTTCTGCATGTCTTGAAGGTCATGGGATATTATAAATCTTGCGAGATCGCGCATAATTTTGAGTTCGCTATCAATCTCGCAAAATAGGCTCGAGATCTCGGTATTACGCGATCTTGGTATACCGAGATTGCATACCCTCACGACAACAAAGAACCATTGACTTCACCATAAGCTGTGCCTTGTATCCATAAAATACGCATCTATTAATTAATATTCAAATAACCAACAATCTGTGTTCGGTGAATTGCATATGAATTCTATATGGATTTGTTGTAGCTCATGCATTTATAGTAGGTGGTGTACGAGGAAAACTGCTCATTGTTAAGTCTAGCAGACTTATGTGCACCTACTTCACAAGTCCACTGACATACCTGTAGTTAAAGCACGTCGCCTACATACATACTGCCTTATTAATAGTACTACGCTGTTATTTGGTACAAAAGGAAGCGCACTTGCCTTGTAGGTGCTATGAACTCGAAACGATAAAAGCAATGTAGGTATGTATATTGTTTCTATGTATACTTGTGCGGAGAATACGTATTTAGATAAGAGACTCGTTGCTGAGAGGGTTAATAAAACATTAAACCTAAACGGAGGCTGGCCGGGTTTAGGCCAAAAATAACATGCACTTAGTAAAATCCTTTTGTTAAAATCCCACGCATTGCTGTCGTGTCTAACACAGAGAAAGAAAAGAAATAAATATCCAATCAATTCAGAATGTAAACAGCAACTAACAGCGGCATTTAAAGTAATAAAACGAACAGAACTGTTGTAGGTACTATATACGTACGAATGGTAAATTAGCCTACGGTTTTATAGTGGTTCTGGTTAGGAAATAGCTAATGCGTTGTCAAGCATTCGACGATTTTATTAATGCATTAAATATTTTATTACCGTAAGCTATCAAGCGAGACTTACGTGTAGCCAGTACAAAAGTTTATAGTCACGAAAGAGAAATTAAACATTTAATTCCGCAGGTAAGGGTTCAGATGTACTGGTGTTCTAAAATATGTAAGACCTTTTTGCTTTCAGCCCACTTTAGGTAATAGACCTTCTAGTTTAACGAGCACCATGTACAAATTACACATTAAGGTAATGGGCACAGATAGAATAATTTGCTAACGGTCCATGAAATATGATGTTCTAGCTAGTCACATCACTTCGCGGTCGTCGTGTAATAATGTGGCCTAGTTGCGTTGATTTGCTCAAATTGCTCATACTTAAACGTATGTTGTACAATGTACATTTGTTCGACCTAGTAATATGAACTTCAAAATTGTCACTCAGATTTGACCTCTAGACGTGCTGGATGGTTCTGGACATACTGAATATTTTTGTGTAATAAAAATACATTGTTGTATCGTTGTCACGCTTTTCATGACTACTTCAGTAAAATTAAACACATGCGTTTATTTTTTGTCATGCGTGGTTCGACAAGTTCGTGCGTTGTCTGTCGCAAATTAATTATGGAGCAGAAACATAATATCGCGGTCGCAGCGCCCATGGATTTCCATGCTAATTAAGTAGATTTCTGTTTCCCTATGGACAATTACCAGAATGCCTCCATTTGAAGTTGTTTGGGCGCTCTCCAGCCATCTCCAGCAATAATCGGCTACAGATCGCAAGCAAAATGAATCAACCCGCGACGATTCCACTGAAAACTACTTTTAGAAACTGTACAATACTCGTTTATAAACTACTACGATATGCAAAGTGTGAATAAAGATAGTACATATCAAATGAAAAACGACACTGTCAGACCGAAAAAGTGCTTCAGTTCCGTAGTTGAAACTGAAATATATGCGAAACCATCTGTGTTGTTTGTTGCCAGTGTTTTATTTACTGCCTTTGATTTTACAAATATTTATGAGTTTGTATTCGTAGTTTCATATTTTAGAGAGCATATAAAATATTGGTGTGGATTGATGAACGTTATTTGTAGGTATTACTCTATGATATCAGCTTGAAATTCGCATGCACGTTTGAACCGAGTTATTGGAAGGGTACTGTCATGTAAGAGGCAGCACAATAGATCAAAGGCTCCTATTCTGGAACGATTTAAGCCGTAAATCTGTCCTGTCAGGCTTGAATCAAGTTCAATGCCTTAGTATCGTCCTACAATATGGGACATAAATTGGCACTTAACAAAGGCCTTACGCTTTTGAAGCTCTTTTTTTTTCAGAAGAATTCAGATTCTGCAAGAATTACAATTTAATTTATTACTATTATTCGAATATTTAATTATTAGTTAAATTCATCGGCTGTCAACGTTGACGGTAACGAAGGCGACCGGAATCACCCTTTGTCAAACTAACATTGTAAGTAAGTACCTTTACAAAATCTTAATTTTTCACGTGTGCTAAATTTGCAAGGAGTGGTGCCAATTTGCCAAATCAACGGTTCAAGTTTAGAGAACAACTTCTAGGTGGCCTCATTTAAACCAGGTCTCAACATCTGGCAGTGCTGCCAAACGTTGTAGACTGCGTGATAAACACAACTATACACAACAAAATCGTATCTTTTAGACCGAAGACCCTCTTCACTGTGATTTTATGTTAGTTAGTCTAGTAGTCGCAAGCTCGACTGCTGTGCATGACGTCCTGGGTTTGATTCCCAGATCGGGCAAAATGTTATTAGGTGTTTCCATCAGGAATTTCTCAGTAGCAGCTACGGTGTCTGGATTTGTGCCCGGATGATGGCAATAGGCTGGTCGGGCTATTACATGGAACTTTAATATGACTGGCGAAATGTGGATGTACTGTTATACCGGATATAAATTGCGGAGAATAGAGGAATTTCTATGTTTCGAATTTGCGCAAAGTTCATCTTTGCATGAGAGCGCATCAGTACTGCCACAACAACAATTTTATCTTAGTAATGAAGTTGAAAATGTACTAAGTTTTGGTACATTTTGAACATTATTCATTTCACATCAATGATTTAAAGATAGGTGGAAAGGTGTTTAAAGGAAATTCAACTTGCTGCCTGAATGGGCTAAGCACCATCTTATTCGAAGAAATCACTACCCACCTTGTTAATATCGTTTGAGTATAGCTCAAAAAGCTGGAAAAGTAAAAAAAAAGTTGAAAGTTGAGGTGGAAAGTTGGAGCTCAAAATAAAAGACAATCATGGAAGATATCCCGTAAGTGACAGTTTATGGATCGTTTGAGTATTTTCATGATTGTAACAGAATTAGAATATTTTTCTTTTTAAGACCCCTGTAGAAGCCCTGTAGAAGAAAAAAGCGCGACAAAATCGCGGGAAACATGGATGAGGGGTGCACAGAACAGAGAAGTATGGCAGAAGAAAGGGGAGCTAGGCATAGGCCTCTCAGTCTCACCCTGTTGAGTGTTGGGTATAGACCCAACACTCAACAGGGTGAGACTACCTATGAACGAACCTACCTATGACCTACCTTCTATCTTCTTCTTCGTCGTGACACTCATGACAGAGCAGTCGTGGTCACCATGTAGTGACTTCTGTAGGGGCAGATGTGATTCGCCTCACGATGTTTCGCCACCTCTCCCTGTTGGCCGACTTCCTGGCGCACTCTTGCCAGAGACTACCCATTGCTGACTTGATTTGGTCGGTCCATCGCAAGGGCGACCTTCCCCGCCCTCTGCTGCCCTCCACCTTGCCCTGCACGACAAGGCGCTCGATGGAGTCACTCTCGCGAAGGGAAACGTGTCCGAAGAACTTTAATCTACCTTACCTTTCTGTACTACCGCTGAGAGGAGTTGTTTAATGCCTAGTTCTTGGAGTATAGACACGTTGGTGCGAAATTCGGTCCACGAGACTCCTAATATTCGCCTCCAGCACCACATCGTCAGAATATCTACTTTTTTCTTCTCGACTTGTCGCAGCGTATAAAAATATGGGAAAGACAAGTGTTCGAACGAGCCGGATCTTCGTAGCTTTCGTTACGTTTCAGTTCTTCCATATTTTCTTCAGCTTGTCCATTCTTGTTCTAGCTATCGCCATAAGTCGCTTCTACCACCGCTACCTACTATACTTGGTTTAAAAAGAAAAATATTCTATTTGGGTAGGTTCTACCCACCAAAACAGCGGTTTGCAGCGACATTAGTAAGTAATTAAATCTCCATTAAGTTCATGTTTAACAGGAAACTTCTCTTTATAAATTAGCAGGTTTTATAGCGGAAAGCGATAAAGATCATATTTTATAGCATTGCTGTGGCACCGCCGATGTAATATCGCTCATATATACAGTTCTTGATGATGATTGCTTGCTCTCGACTTGACGTACAATAAATTACTAAGTACTAATTTATGATCTGAGCTCTACAATATCATGTGTATAATATATTTTCTGTTCTATTTATAAGTAGAAATCATAACTTCATCGAGAGGAGGGTTGACAATTTGACATGTTTTCAATTCCATTGTACCAACATATCTGTCGTTCACAATAATTTCGTCGTCGATCGTCGACATATTTCGATATTTTATTTTCTAGCAACTTTACCAGCTTATTTTAGGACCAGTTATTGTCATCTAATAGGTACTATTTTTAGTACAAAATGCTCTAAACTCAATAATCACGTTTCCGCCGCCGCGGATCAGGGATAGTGGTCTGCAAAGGTTAAGTTTAATCTGATTTTGGCTTTAACAATGCACTGGGGAGCAATAGACCAACAATGGCGGCGATACAAACTTTTAGCCTTCCAGGGAAGATATTTATGTGGCAAGTGACCGTGAACGAGGCCAGGACCGTTTTTAGAAATAATTTATTACAAGAAATATCCTGGCCATGTTTTCCCAGCTTCTAATTTGGGCTCAATTACGTCCTCAACTCCTCGTTTAACTTGTTGAGTTGTGGTACAATTATTAGTAAAACAAACGATACCTTCTGCCAGGGTTGCGGGACTGTTCGAAAGAGATACCGCGGCCCTGGAACACAAAGGGCAAAGGAAGGAACATGGATGAGTTTTAGTCAGTAAAAGTCTGACACTCCCTCCTGCTCAGCCCAGAGCGGGAGGGGTTATTTGATGATTTCCCATCGGTAAAAAAAAAAAAAGGTACCCCACCTAAGGTATCGTTTGTTTTACTAATTCTTGCCTCTGTTTCTTGAGTCCGTGAAATATCACGGTTGAGAATACTATTAAGAGTAAGTATATTTACAATTGGATACTTTATTTGTCTTTACTTATTCAAAGTTCAACAATGTTCAACAATGTTCATAAATGTTGCTTGTTAAATCTTGGATGTGTAGAACTAACAATGTCAGTAAAAAAACAACGTTTTATTTGTGGTGGCGCTGTATCGTTCACGTGTCGTTGGGATGTAAATCGATCGGGTCTGATGGACCCCATATAGGGGCGAACTGAATTATACGCCGCGCCGGTCACCGCCACCCGTGCGCGGCGGCGAGCAGCGCGGCGCTGACCGGCAGCGATGCGACCGATACACCTCGGCGGCGGTGGCGGCGCGGCGTCGCGTCGCGCCGCATAGTAAACGTGACGATGCTGCATCGTCGATGCATCACCAATAAATAAATTAATTCCCACGTCCCTTGCCGTTATTATTTTGATATATTTCCAATATAGTCCTAAAGTTGATGAAAGCTCACGCAAGTATAACGCGATATAGCGATATATCGCGTTATACTTGCTCAAGTGCACGATATTACGCGAGAGACTTTACAGTCCGGATGTAGGATAGCAGCTGTGTCACTTAGACACGTTTTGCTTTAAAATTAATTAAGCACAAGAATTATGCTCCATCTGTAATTAATACGTATATACCTATCGTGACTGTGAGATAGTAAAAAACGAAAGCAAGGGTCTAACAAGCGCTGAGACGACGCGTGGGACTCTGCGCGGGCGTCGCGTGGGCGTCGTAGCGTGTAATCATATTAGACCTAATAGAAAAATATAATGGTATCATGTTCAAAAAATATGCTTTGTTACGATTTAATTAATTATGTTTATCTTGTTAATTTAAACTCCAAAGAGCCCTTCAAGTTAAAATCGGTTGGTCCTTATTTCCGCCGAGAGTATAACTTCCCGGATGCGGCGCAATTATTGTTTTGACACGAGTGCTATATTTCAAATCAGGCTGTTTATCTTAAGCAACGCTTCCGTCATCAACAAAATTGTTTTAAGAAACAAATGGGCACAATATCTTACGGTGATAGACGAAGATTTCAAAGAAAAACAAATTAACACTTTGTGTGAATTTGGGTGCTGAATTGCTGATGGTTTATCGTTGCGTCTAGCAGTTTGTTTGTCAAATCCGTTCTCGCTTCTTACACAAATGTTGACTCAACTTGGTTACAAAGTGACTAACCGCTACTTTCACTTCAATGGACGAACAATCATGTAATTATTTTATGATACGTATGTGCGTGTTGATTTTACTTTCTATTCCAGTCCATACTCATTCGCGGCTCAATTAAACATACAAAGGGTGACTTACCATTTTATTATGTACCACAGCCAGCGCATTTCATTCGGCAAACGTGCTTGTTAATAGCTGAAACAAAAAAATAGATAAATACTGATGACTGGATTTGGTAAACTAAGATTCAAATATGACTAACAGACAGTGAATCACGTAAAAAAGGTACCTATTGCAAAGCCGAGCAGTGCTGAGTACAGCCAGTTTCCCAGAACGTGGCAATTCGAACGGAAGTCGCGCCACTGACTCAGACAAATCGACTTACATCGCTATTTTATTGTTTTTCGAGTGCCGGCGTCAAATTTCACACAGCTATCCAAGTGTTTCGTTCTACTCAGTTCAGAAATAATAGATTTTTCATATTATATATATATGTATTTGGAAAACTCAAAGCAAATTGTATGTAATAGCGTTGGTTCTTATAAGTTTTTTTTAGGGAGGTAGTTTATTCAACGTCATGTTGCTGCTGACGGGAACTCATAGATGGCGCTAGTGGGATGAATAGACATGTTTTGAAAAAAAAAGAAAGCAATGAACGGCAAAGAATTTGCAACGAATTAAAATAAATTGTTATTTAATGCAGACATAGAAAAATGAGAGCAAACTTGTTTTAAAAGAAAGAATGCAGTTTGGCAAAGAATGCGGCAAGCAATATAGATTAAATAAAAATGTTGCCTAATTTATACAATAAACAAGTCGTCACGCAAACAGATTCTAATTCTAAAAACTGAATACCTACGTAATGATATCTACAACCAAAGTTCTCTCATGTAAAATTAACATCAGTAACAATACGAATTGAATGCATTCTCGCAATGTCTAACTTTGTTCTAAGCGAAAAAAAGAAAAAAAAATGTGACGTAAGATTTTTTTAAATTTAATTTAAAATTCGGGGTCAAAGCGCGGTTTGTTGTTCATTTTGAGGGATTCCAACGCGTTAAAATATTCAGGTAGTTTGTTTTATGGTCTGACCTTTGTTCAGAAGGGCTGACGTGCAGGATCAACCCCGTTGGCATGACAGGTGTGGGTTATTGTAACATACATATGCCGCGAAGGTACTCGCAACTGTTTTTTAACTTTTTATATTGAGACCAGCTTCGTCGACAAAGTAATAAAATAAAAGGTTTTGTGCTGATTTTTTAATCTTTACAGCGTAATTTTTACAATCTTCTTAGTAAGTGCTTGTTTATCGAGCCAAGATAATTTAGATTAGTTTTTTAGGAATTATCAACTTATACTAACTACTAATTGGAATTACGATACTAACAACTTTAGAAACCAACCTAGGTACACAAAACTTACTATAAGTTTTAAATAATTTAGTTTTCAGGGCTATAGAACGTAAATTATATCGTCCATGCTTCAGTATTCTATTACACATGGTAACCTTGGTCTCCACGGAGGTGTAACAAAGGGTGGTCACACAACTCCGGTAAGAAACCTAACCCTCCTTCCTTGTTTCCTCGTATTGCACTCCGCCTTCGGCCACTGGACCGCAAAACTTTTTTTTTTTAACCATATTCTCGTTCTACCGATCCCGGTTATATTGCTCCCTCTTTATGATTCTGGGCTCGATCGCTCTCTTCGAAAACTAATTGAAGATAACAAGCTTGTTTTTTCGCCTCTCCACTTGGTCGTTTTGGAATGGCGGCCGATCGAGTACGATATTGTTTTCCTTAGCTGAGTTTTCTTATATAACACTGGGTAAGAAATTCTCAACTGTGGAACAGTGGGGTGTTTTAATAGAAATCTCCATTGAAATACTATTTTTTTCGAACGCGATGTTTTTACACTTCTTGAAGGCTTCTTTTGGCGTCGTAACTGATTTGTTTACCTTTTGTTATGATTGGCATTTCCAGTTGGGATTAATTTATCTCATGCCTTTGACCTACTTCGCCTCTGCCTCACTGTCATTCGATTGTCAAAAAGCGCCATATTTGACCAAAAAGTTGAAAAAAGGTTGACTTTGACGAAATAAGCTTAAGACAAAAATATACCAGTTTCATGTTCTTGTAATTTCTCGACAACAACATCGGGTTGTCGTATCAAAATTACTACGGAAATATTTAGGTATACCAACGTTCTCAGACTCGCTGTAAATTGTTTCTGAATCAGTACCGGAATCTATAAATCACGTTCTAACATCAAACATTGATTCGGTCACAGTTAAGTAAGAGGCGACTGCCGACTGCCGGCGAGACGCCATAACCGCCGCAGCCCGCCATAACGTTCGTGACCGCATCCATCCAGCCTTTCATAAATATCAATAACTTTTAAGCATACCATTTTATTTAGCATTGAGCAAACCTAATAAAGCTATAGTACATTTCGCATTTGCATTTAAAACGGCATCTTATAATATTCTAACTTTATCTGAAAATAGAATCTTTGAAGTAAATAAAATTTAAATGATTTTTTTCTGTGCTTAAACCAAACTCCCAAGAAACTTAAAACCCATACATAATTTTAATTTATTTAAGTAAATAGAGCGCGATTTAGAAATACAAAACAGCTTTCCATTCCACTAAATACAATGTCAAACTGAAAACGTTTATCTTTATAAAGGTTAAAGTTAAAGTTACAACAAACAATAATCAATAAGTTGGCTCGTGAGCCGGTCGACGACCGAATAATTTTGGCGTGAATTATCGTCACGATAGCGTGTGGATTTTGGAAAACGACCGCAACCTTAGGTCAACCACCCACAAGTTTGATTTTGTAACGCTAACTTTAAATAAACGAAAACAATTCAAGTTATTTTTGGATCAATCAATTCAAGAACTTTCAAGACCACTTCATTCAATTTGTAAGACTAAGAACTGAAATCAAGTTATCGGCGATACGAATCTTTCAGATACGCCAAAAATTTATTTGAAAGGTAAGCAAAAATTGCTTTTACGCTTTCTATTTTTACGGTGGGCCTGAAAAAATAAATTTATTTAATTCATGCGGAAAGTGCGTACCTGTTTTGTAGAAAGCAACGTTCAAAAAACTTTGAATGACGATTTGTAATGTTCTAAAGAGTGTTGGTCTTTACATTTCTTGTTGTGTCTTCAAAGTTGTTTCGTCTATAAACACGGGACCGTACCATACAGTTGTATTGGTACAACTGTATGGTACGGTCGAAAAGACCCAAAAAAAATATACAGGGCCCTAGTAGGGCCCTGTATATATTTTTTGGGTCTTTTGAACACTAGTGCGGCAGCAAAAGGTTGTTGCAAAACTAAGAAAATAGCATCGTGACTTGCATCGCTTTATTCATTTTACTCAGAGAATGTGTGAGCAAGCAAAGTGAGACAAAAAAATGTGTAAGTACTGCGATCGTGGCTCGCATAGGAAAGACAAGACTTAACTTCAATGAAAAGCTAAAAATTAGAGCATCCTGAAAGGCTTCATCGAAAAACAAGCGAAATGAGTTAAAAAAATTGGAGGTTATGAGAAGGTTTTGTGATTTTGTTCCTCAACACATCATCATCGGGCCCTTGTAACTTGGGGGCCCATATCATTGATACGTCTGATACGGTATAGCTACGCCCCTGGCTGGCAAACAAGGCTGGCTTAAGTCGCAGCATGCAGCCGGCGCGCGGACCAATTATCTGTCAAATATGATTTCCTTCATCGAGCACAACGGCACAAACGAAACCCTACGTTTTCTTGTTACTGGGCCTTTCACTTAAACTTCCGATACCTTTGAATCTAAATTTTATTATTTATTAACAATGGATCCGTCTGTTTGTGGTGTTGAGGGGTTTATTGTAAGTATATAAAGTAAATACCTGTTTCAGTTTACGTGCTGTCAATTTTGTGCGAAACTCAAGACCAACTTAGAACATTTTCAATGCTATTTTAACAAAAAGTGAATATTGTCTAGGACACAATGGAATCCACGGAACACAAATCTAAAATGAAGGTCTCCTCAAATTATTAAAATCTACGTTTGAGGATGGTTCTAATAATAATCATCCACTTCACTCAAACATTAATATTCCGATTCATTTGAAAATTTCAAACCAAAAATAACAACACCGAATGCTTAAATTTTAGAACAAAATTAACCTTTTAAAGACAATGAACACTTAGTAATTTTGTGTAATTAAATATACGTTATTATTGATACTGTTATTTATTTCCCAAGCACACTTGTAGACTCGATTATTCAAAGTGAATAAATAAAAGGGAAATACCTAAACAGATACAGTAAGGACATACTACTTCAATGTAATTCCGCGATAATGATAGAGCACCGAAATATTTGCTTGTCAATGTTATCTAAAGCATCTGGAAGTTAATATAAATGTGTAGTACACAATCGAGATTGCAGATTTTATTGTCCGTTTATATACAGGGAGTATAACGTTTTGGACTGATAGTAAGATAAGTGAACGGACAATTCGGCGGCGTAAGGCACAACATTTGGGCGACTTTTATTAATAGCTTTGATTCAGGAATTTTCAATTCAATTCCAAATCTTTAAATTCGAGCAGAGGCTCATACAGGGTGTAACAAGACCCTTAACGAAGCCGTCAAACAAGCATTCTGTACATCAAACTAAATAACTTTACGCAAAAAATATTGCTGGGAAACGACTTTTTTTTGGGGTGAAACATCACGTTTTACGGTAGGACTCAATGTAACGCACTCAAAACAATGTGCTGATTGATGGATTGAATAGTACGGGGGTCGTGGAGGTGTTTAAACAGTTTAAAGTAAAAATCTTCATTATAAACATGTATTTAAGAAAATACTTGTGAAAAATTTGGAACTTTGACCCCCAATATCTCCGTAACTAGAAGGTTCCCAGGTATGGTCTAGGACAAAAAAATGATCGCAATGACGAGGAAAACAAGTGCCATTCGACTTCATTAAGGGGCTTGTTACACCCTATACAGGGTTAGTAACATAATCCTTAAAAACTAAGTGTACTAGTGTATTTACTACTACGTATTATAAATACGAAAGTTTATGAGGATGGATGGATGGATGTTTGTTACTCATGAAAATTGGATGGATGAAAATTGGTACACAAACACAGTTTATAACCTTAACACATAGGATACGTTCTATCCCGGTATTAGTAAGATCGACAATTGCCAAATCCAACGCGTGCGAAGCCGCAGGCATAAGCTAGTATTCTTTAGGGGTTAACTAACCAATCAACTCAGACTATTCTAAACCGCTACTGATTGAAATATGAATATTCCTACCTTTTTGATAGAGACAGCGAGACGACGAACATTGAACGAATAATGAATGTGATCTGTCTAGAAATGTTCACCAACTCACTGCTATTTTCGATACAAATAACCTAGTAGAACCATTTTCCTGTCACAGGATTATAAATAATACATATTTTATACAACAAATAGATTAATTAGATTAGCCTTATTTAATTTCTCGAACATGAATATTTGTTTATCGTTTTCGATCAATTTTTAATCAATCATCAATTTTCGTATCTTTCGCGTATAAATTGCGGCACACGCTTAGTTAGTTGCCGTTTGCAGTCCAAGGTTAATGCAGCAATCGGCGCGGGCGCAGGCGGGTGCGATACGTCACGAGTTGCACAACCCACGCGTCTTGTCAAGACAAACTGACCGCCAGCCAAATTAATTACTGATCAGACCAACGCTTTTAGAAATATTTGTAGGTACAATGATGTAACATAACGAAATATCACGCCTACGTAGGGTTAGTCAGAGGTGTACCAATGAACACCCATTTCGCCAGCTATGTATAAGTCCCTCGTAATAAGGTGAGCCTATTACCATCAACCGGGCACAAATCCAGACTCCATGGCTGCTACTGAGAAATTCCTGATTGAAAAACACAATAACACTGCCCAACTCGATTCCTAGTCGAAAACAAACATTGCGTTTTAGCTAAGTATAAGTATTTTGAACTTTAACCGCTACAATTAAGCAATAATATTAATCAAAGAGTTATGTATACCTACCTACCTTTGCTAGATTTGGCAATAAGTATGAGTTGCATTTTGGTGTCTCAGATCGATGCCAGGTACAGGTGTTTGCTAAATCAGTTTATGTAATAAATAACCTATTCTTGCATAACTTTTGAACTCCGGAAATGAGCACAGAGCGGGGTAATTTTCTTTTACTTCAGAAACTAGATCTTAATATTAGATTTTCACTACGGTAATGGGACGTTTATGCAGATTTACTTCGTGAACGTTTTGCACGAGTTATGAATGAGCGTCCTAGATTTGCTTCTGTAATCATCTGGTGTGCTGGGGTGCGGGCGACGTACGCTACGGAACCCGCGCAACCCGGCCCGTCCACGTTTCCTCGGAGCCGTCTAACTACCGCTAACGGCGCCTCCATTCCTATGTAAATCCTGGTGCCACATCCGACGCCAGATAATACAGCTACAATTTGCATGTCCCCTAGCCCTTTGTGGGCGCACAACCGGGACTCGGTCGCCGCCACCCTTCAGAATGGGTATCGATTGTCGAACAGGTCCTGCAAAGCCTCACATGAATAACAAGCATCCACTGGTAGACAATGGTTTATCGAACAAGATGTAGTGATTTGCCATTCATTGGAGCAGTGAGAGCAGCCTACAGACGGCTGGGTCCTCAGAGGACACAGGCCAGTCACTGTCGAGCCCATCGTGACTTGAATAAATTAGTCTGGGGCGCCACTGTTTCCTCGAAACATTTGTAGCCCGATATCTTTCAGATTAATTTAATTAAATAGTTAAAATTCAATACGTGTATCTAATCCACAATGTAATTAATTTTGTGTATGCGAGCCCTTGTTTATTAAGTTAAGGAAACTGCCTTCGTAACATAGGTAAGTATAACTACTGACCTAAACTGAACTAATTACGAGTGTAAAACTGAATAATTAACCAGTCCGTGTAAAGGTCAGCACATACAAACTGGATTAGCATGTATCACTTAATTCGCGTGTTTAAGTTTGCCAATCTTGCTAGCATTAATCCAGTTACATCAGAGAGTTTAAATAATCACTTTTGGTGGGACGCGAATAAATTCACGTAGGTACAGATACAGACACAAAAACTTGTTCCAATTTCCAATAAACGCCGACACGTCCGGCTGTGCCATTTTAATTGATACGACAATCAGGATGTCATTCGTCAAGTTATGTTTTTTATTTGAAGGTAGTTGCATGCTATTTCCTCTAATGGCGTATAGAGGGCGCACAAGCGATGCGGCCGCGCGTGGTGGCTCGGCACTGGGCAACGATACGCAGAACCAATTATGAGTTTTTCCTCCGGCACATCGGCATCCGGTGCCATCTCTGTGCAGATTCTTATTACTGATCTCGCAGATACCGAGCGTATGCACATAACCACCACACATCCTGCTTATATATTATTTATTTACCATATGGATACCATTTACAGGAAGAATTTTCCAAGTGGGCGTGGATGGCCAAATCCGAAACTATGAGGAATAGCGCAAAATGCTCAAAGCAGTCTCAAGCCCGATTTTGATGAAAACTAAAACTGCATCATTGGATTTTAGAAAAATCAATATTCCTGGCCAGGAATCGAACCTGTCGGTTTTGAAAAAAAAATACACATACCATACATTATTACACGATTATCACCACCACCATCACCACCATTATTAGATTATTACACCATTCGATCGCAATCGGTCGCAGTGTAAATATGGTATACCATAGTATACCATGTTAGCAGTGCGACCTTACTCTGCAAATTAAAATATGTCGCGCCACGTTATTACACGAAGGCATCCAAAACGCGCCCATAACAAAGACACTAACTATTTTACAACCAAAAACATTCCAGTAACAAGGTTACGTTTCAATGTACCTAAAGTGAAATCTCACTCGAAAGTATTCCTCGTCTGGTTGGAGGCAGTAACACAATCTTTTATTATTAAAATTCCCAATAGTTTTATTACACACGGCGGGACCGACGCGACGCCGTCTACAGACTTTAATGCCCTATATAGAGTAATTTGTTTTCCGCTTCTGATACGTCTCATACAGATTATAGTGACGATAGGAATGTTGTAACGACTTATCAATTCGATACGGATGTTTTTTGAGTTTGACGTAGTAACATACAGCGTGTTTCAAAAAGATATGGTCATATTAAGGGTATGGTACACACGGCGACACATTAATCTATACATTTCCAGTATAACATGGCCTCGCTATCCATAGATGTGTCGCACAATGAGAGATACGCATAAACTGGTTTTTTATAGGTTGATTGGTCGTCGTCGTACAGGCAGAACATCGAAACGACTGTCTAAACGAAATGAAATGAAATGACAATAGATATATGTTTAATTAATATAATATTTAAATGTGAAAGTTCCCAATGATCTATTATATTTACTGCAATATTAGTGTTAAGTTATCTTGCTGCGCCCTAACAGGGTAATGTACTCACTAGTTTTAAGCTTTTGCATGTAAAATTAGCTGTGTACATTGTGCATTATAGTAATAAATAAATAACTCTATACCACTTTCACGCTAGGACTAACAACGTATTCGCCAAAAAAAATAACGGTCGTACGTATATCTCGTATATTTCATAGGTACATTTGGGTCGATAAGTATTGAAATTTTGTATGGTACAGCTGTGAATCCTTCCGCTATGACGATGTTGGTAGGGTTGCCAACTATACTTTATAATAACGTATCCTACTTTATTTTTGGTAAAAATACTTTATACTTTTGCATAAAAATAAAGTATCTGAAAATACTCTATTTTCAATCTTTACTGTGTTCGTAAAATGAAAAACTTATATGGATTTTTTTATAAAAATGAGTTACTTGTTTATTTAAATTGGGATTGCAAAATTGCTTCCAAAATTTAAAGGACAATAAAAAACTGTTAGCGTGGGCTAGAAGCATCTAAAAGTACATTTTCAAGAGAATAAAAGAAAAACGGAAAATACTTTTTTTTTCTTCAAAATACTTTTTTTTTCCGACATAAAAAATTGAATACGTTATTTTTTTCAAAAATAGTTGGCAACCCTAGATGTTGGTCCCATAGGAAAAAAAAATTATGATCTAGACCACATCCTTAAAATATGACCACATATTTCTGATACACGCTGTATACTACTAAGTGAAGAAGGTGAAGCTCAAAAGTCTGCATCAGATGGCTGGGGTCATAATAAACTAGAACGAAGTCTCACAACAATTAAGAAGATATTTATAGAGCAATAGTAATACAACACTTAGTAGCGCTAACTTGTTCCTAGATCATTAGTTTCGTCTTAATTGAACGAGGGCACGAAGCGGAGGGTGTCGGGGGAGCTTTTGCCGACGAAAAGCTTCATGCGTGGAGCGCACGAGCGTGAAATTAGAACTGCCTTTTTTAATGCGGTTGCTTGCCAACACTAAAATTGCTTGAGCAGTGTTTGCAAAGCTCGTAAATTGACGATTTCTTGTTGTATGCATATCAGTGACCTGGTGTAACATCAGAGCTGGTGTAAATAACAGTAGGAACACCCACATTTCGCCAGTTATGTTCAAGTCCCATGTAATAGGGCGTTAGCCTATTGCCAACAACGGGGCACACATCCAGATTCCGTGTCTGCTGCTGAGAAATTCTTAATGGAAATACCTGATAACACTTTGGCCAACCTGGGAATCGAACACAGGACCCCATGCATTTCTTGTTATATACCTGTGACCTGATATGACTCTTGTAAGTCTAATGCATGCCACCATAAGCAAAATATCGAACTGTATAGAATCTCTCACAGACGAAGATTCACCTATCGGGCACGAATGTTCAATTATAACGGATCATTAAATGCGATAGGTTCACGTAAAACATTATGATATTTCAGGCAGTATTGTACAACTGTCGTTACTTTACTGTCTGAGAAGAGCTTTTATACAGTTGTAAATCAGACAGATGTCAACTCTCGGGTTATCTGAACCAAGATATACGTGGGACCAAACGCGCTGGCTTATTTCCTCATATCATATGTCTGAGCTATACTCACACCTGAGGTTTATGAGGTTTATATAACTGAATCATCATTTTAATAATGATTTGTGAAAAGGAAAATGTTAGAGGCTTCTTTTTCTAAACATGGAATATTCAAAGGCATGTAATGAGAAAGTTTCTCCGTAGTACGAAGTTCTGGGCACTTTTACGAATATTGTGAGCGAGCAGCGCATTGTAGAAGACAGGAAAAAATGCAATGCACTTCTGTTGTGTCTGTTCTGCTGTGTCTCCACAAAAAATAGTTGTGTTTATTTCATATTCCTGAAACCATCTGCGTGTCGAATCACCATTTCTCGTTTTAGATTTATCTATAAGGTATTCGCTCGTAAATTCCTTTAATATTATTGACATGAATCCGTCCCCGTATGCTATAAAGCTGAAATTGTTAGTACAAATAGACGAAAATAGAAAACTGTTACGTGAGGACGACGTTTACAGACGCGCTATGTGGCCTTGTGGGTCTCTTATGCGTTCAACCTCGGATATTCACCATTATTATATCACTTCTGCTCACGCTGAATCTTTCATTAGGTAACATAAATAATTATATATTCTGAGGAGAAGTCCATACATAAAAAGTCGTTTGTACAGTCGAGTATTCTAAAGCTTCGCAACCTTAAGGGCTTTTTCGTCTGCTTATTACACGATATAATCTGCTTTTCCAAGTAGGCATCGTCTAAAGAAATGTAATGTCAATACCGCAGAATGACCTTCAGTCGATATTATTCAAAGGTGTATTACCATTTGATTTTTGTCATCAATTAATTCGCTCGTAGCTTCAAAATATATCTTGTGCCATAACTTGATAGAGTAATGAATTTACAAAAACTGATAAAGGAATAAAATACTTGATTGTGCATATTATAACAGTCGTACCTATTTAATAAAATAAGAATACGTTCAGCCGCACTCACACCATAATCTTCCACATTTATTATTTATTTATTTATTTGTTTAAATAGATACTTGCTGCACTTACAGTTTACACCAAAGCGTGCAGCAAGCCAACATCACAACATAATAACTATTACTAATAACATAAGACTAAACGAACTACTAAACTTAATGGAATAATTAAGCATAGCTTTATAACTACTAATGAACATTTCTAAATCCGGCTCCTGAGCAATCAGGGCGCTTAGCAGATTCATCGCCTGGGTTGTGGGCGCTTATCGAGCAGTTTCGGTACGCACAGAGGGAGCCGCGAACAGGCCTCGCGAGGCACAGGCCCGCGACCTCCGCAGTCGGTCCGGAGCAAAAAATTAACAACGACCTAAAGTAGTCTTGTCGTCAATTTTATTATTTAGTAGTAAATAGTAGTGCATCAGCAGCGCACACTTACGTCGAAGTTCTAACGTGTTGATGCCCACCATTCCCGCGACAAACAGAGACGGATATAAATAGGGGTAGTATCCATATATTTTTTTATATAGGTACCTAGCAAATTTCCGTTGGACCCGTTCTATCATCAGCTTACATTTTTAGTCATGCGGACCCCATACCAGCGCATTGTACTCCAGTTTCCTACGTACAAAAGAATAGTACAGCGTAATTATAGCATTCCTATCCTTGAATCACACACCCGCACACTCAACACACACACACATCACACACTAACACACACACACATACACTCACGCACTTCAACAGCCTTTAAAAGCTTATACCCTTTCAACAAAATTAGGTAGGTTTTAACTGGAACTTTAAGAACTGATTCTATACTAATTCCCAGGAGCTCACATCCTAGAATACATAGGCAAGGCTATGTATCTAGAGGCTTATAGAATAGTGTCTGTCGGATTAAGCTCTCAGTTTCAGCTCGATCTACATACCACAGACAAGGAGCAAACATTTGTTGAGCACAACAGAATTCCGGCCTAGAGCCGTTGTCGTCGATCGCCGAATAACTGGAATATCTTTCTAGGATCTATGTGCCCTGTTGACTGTTAGCAAGGCTATTAAACGTCTGGTTTACTTGCCCGAAATATTATACAACTTTGCTTTGTTGTGTGTCTGATAATTCAGTGATTTACAAAGTTAAAGGTATGCTACTATGTTAGCTATGTTAGCTGTAGTTCTTGCAGGGAAAGAGAAGTAATCAGCTGTAAACAGTTAATAGGCCTAAACAGTTAATGGGAATCTTTGCGCCTCGTGTTTTTCATTAAAACCAAAAGAACTTCGATAAGGAAAACACACTTTTGTTCGTAGGTGGATACCTACTATTACGTCGCGGGCAGTGAGTTACAAGTTTGCTACACGAGTTTTATTCTATATCTCAGAAAAAAAATTGTCCAACCTTTTACCTACATTGCGAATACTTGGTAAAATGATTATTGTGATTCTAAAACTAAATTAAACTGAAACTCTATATTTCTATTTGAGGTATATTTCACTGAAAAGTTCTATTTACACAAATCTATTTTAAACCCGACGTAGTTGGATTGAAATCTAGAATACCTAATGTCTTATATTCCTGTATAGTAACCAAACGCTTTTGATGGCAATAAGGGGGTACGAGTACTGACATCAATAGATTCTTGTTCTTGTTATAAGGATACTAATCACCAATTATGGTACCACCGACCCCAGGCTAACTCAGTTTCTTACAGAAAATAAAAATGGTAGGTAGGTTCTGTATATGACAGGAAATTTCCCCGTAAAAGGTAACACAGTACATACCTACTCAGTATCAGTATTTGTACAATTATTATGGTGACTAATATGTTTCCGTGAGGTGGTTCATTGTGTCACTATGTACTGTGGAATGATATTACACGCTCGGTTGGAAGTTGGCAAACACAGCTAGTTGTATGGCCCGGTGCCTACAACGAGCATAGGTTCTCGTTCCCCGACAGTAGTTAATTGAGCGTGAACATTAACAAAAATGAACACTATTTTCTAAAAACATTTTAGGATCGTTGGATTAAATTCGGTAATACATAAATTAAAAAGGCTACAAAGGATTGAACTTTGAAAGAACAAGGTTAGTGTATTCCACGAAGAGTTGAAGTACACAGACGAGTTCAATAAACTCTGATTGTTTCGTAATAAAATAATTTGTGGGCAGGTCGTAATAATTACGTGCGGGTACTCCGGTCCCTCTAGAAATAAGTCACTATTTATTCAACAAACATTCAACACGATTGAAATGTAATAATGTCAATAAACAGAAAGAAAGTCACTTTGTTGCCGTGAACTTTTCGCAAGGGCGGGCGGGCGGCCACGCTCTCTGGCGCCCGCCCAGTGTCGCGCCAGCCGCCCAACGGGACGAACGCGTACATACAACCCCTGAAATTTTTCATTATCGTGAATATTGTCGACGATCGTGTACTTTACAGTGAGGTGATGTCAGTGGATGCCGGTCGTAGCCAACTGAACGAATGTTGAGCTGGAACCAAGACTTTAACTGAAGTTTAACGTGGCGTTGGATACGGTACTAACTACACGCGTAATTAGTTACTCCCCAAAGACTTTTGAGAACTGAGTTTCCATACTATGTATTCGCATTTACTTTTTCCTAGTAAAGCTTGAGCAAAATTTTCTAGTTCCACGTATTTGTTTAGTTCAGGTAAAGGGAATTTTGTACAACAAACGGGTTACTTGCTCCATTGCGTTTGAGGAGAGGATACATTAGAGAGACATGTGAATATAAAACTCTTGAACACAACTTTACGGACGACGACAAGTGTGCAACGGGACTATAATATTCCTTACGACTAATTTGGAAGTAGCAGAATCTTCAGAACAAGGTATGGACACAATTTCTTTTATTAATATCCATAAATTTTTTCCCGAAAAAATAAATTTCGAGAATAGCTTTCAGGTAAGCAGAAACGAATTGTTAAAATACCGTCCGTTAGCTAATTTGTTATTTTTTTATTATCTAGCCTCTTAAGTGTTCATTTAATATAATATCACCATTAGGGAAAATGAGGTACATTTTTACGCAAGGCGTCGTTCGAATTCATTCGATGTTAATAGCGTGATATTAAAATTGTAATAATGTCTCGACTTATTTATATTGAGAGTACATTAACACGGAGCTGTATTAGTCGAGTTGGTTGGCCAAATAAATTAAGTTATGACCGTGAACAAATCGTTCGTCAGTCAGTGATGGTCGACAATTTGGTCGCGGTTCAGGCTTGTTGTCAAGACTCTAAAGGCGTGGGAAAACAAACAACCGCTGCTCTCGTTAACGGGCTCTTGTCCTACACCGGAGGACCGCTGCGGAGTGCGGGTGCTGCCACCCGAAACATTCAAATTTCAACTTTACGTCGAAGCACCACGGAGCAATGACTGCTTCTTAAATGAACGAACTGTTATATGTCCACTCCTGTAGTATTTGTTCAGGACTGTAAAATCTAGAGACAATAACGACCAAAGGAAATGCCGGAAAATGTATACTGATTTATTATGCATTTAGAATAGGACACTGAAGCTCGACTTGTAATCTTGTAGTCTATCCGTTTGTGTGTCATCTCCATTGAATTTTTGTTCTGCAGATAAAACTTGATATTTAATTTGCAACAACAAGAATAATCGTATTTCAGTTCAAGTTTAAAATTAATGTTTTCCTGGCTCCCATAGCTATTTGATTTATTACAGTATTTAAAATATTATAGAGCGGAAATATAAATATATACATATAAGCACTAAACACATTCAATCAAGTCTCGGCTGGTATATTCTGGTCCTATGTAACTGGTCCTTCCCACTGCTGGTGTTCATTTCCGTTCGGTAACAGTTTCCTTCCATCGCTATAACACTCAATCCCTTACGTAAAGCTCCCTGCGAGTGTGTTGTACGATTATCTATGCATGACTTTTATTTGTAAGGACTAAAAGCTACAATAAAACCGGTTCTCGACGTCGACGCCAACCGGACGAACGACAAAGTTTCTGTTTCTTTTTAGTTCAGTGATCTAATCTAAAGTCTCCCCTGTCGCCCTGAGTGAGAACGAGAGAGGAAACTTGTTTTCTTATTTACCCGTACATGCAGCCGAACTTTGCCGAGTGTTTCCGAAGCGCGCGCGCCGCGCCGCTTGCCACCTACACTGTGTTTGTGTGGCGTTTCTATTCTGTGACGTGAATTCATTGATATTTTTGGGACTATTGTGTAGAATTTCACGTGTTGTCGTGTATGTGTATTATGCCATCACAATTATGTCACAATGCTAATGTAACAGACTGATGATTTAATTCAGGTAATTAAAAGTTGTCTCACCTAACTTTGGTACGGGCGGTAACTGGAAAAATTTCCCTTTAATTAGTTAGACGTGTGTTCTGTGAATTTTGTTGCAAATTGCTAAGAAACTGTGAACTCTTTGTTCGGACCGGTTCGGATGATTGAAAGTGGGTGACTGTCAGTATAATTCCGCGGTGGAATAAGGCTGAGTGCCGCAACAACGGTGAGCGTTGCACGACACGACTCCAGTTAACATTGAACGTGAAGGTAAGGCCCAATTAACTACATATTACAATAGCGCTAAGGTTTATTAAAAGGACTCTTAATTATTCACCTTTTACCTACACGAGCCATTAATTATATTATTAATCACAATTACACATCGAATTAATACATTGTACTTTAGTCATGACAAAAGCTCTACGTTATTCTTAGAATGTAAATTAATGAAACATATTATTACCAACTTAGGAGGTAAAAAAGACGTAATTAATTTGAAATTGATAGCCATCAAAATGTTTAACAATTAAAAACTGAGTTGAAAATAATAATCTCGGAAACCACTATAAGTACCTAGGCAAAAAAATCGATTACAAAATTATAACAGTGCATTGGCAGTAACAAATCGTTCGAACCACAACTCACAGTTCGAACGCTCATGGTCATCATAAGGCTTCGCACGTAGTCCAAATATCCCAACTAATGTGTATATGTGATCGTTACAATTCAAACGTTTATTAGTCACGATCAATAATATGATTGCAGCATGCAGCACATCCCAAAGTGTCGGTCACGTCTCGTTCATCATCATTCTCCTGCCCAACATCAATTTATTTAGGACCGGCACAGCATGACTTTTTCTTCCATGCTCCCCCATTATTCGTCATCTCAAGCAGTTATTTTTCACAGACTCAGTCACATCTCTGAAAGCTAAAACAGAACAAATAATGCAACATGGTTTACCTTTGAAAGCCTGACTATAATATCTCGACAAACTATCGCAGCCATCTTCATCTAGGAACTAAATGTACGGCTGATGTGCCAGATAAGTTGACAGTACCGCCATAGGATGGGTTAGCCGCGCAGTCGTTACCGTAACTCAGTGGAGCCCTGGGTTCATGATGTCGACTCGCGACTCACTGCGGCTCTTATCCAGCAACCATCTGACCTCACGGGAAAGGGGATGACGTCACCATTTACCATACTACACATATAAATGACGGTATGAGTAGTAGACTCCGAAGGGGTTAACGATTATAAGGGTTGAAGGTTATGGGCTGGGGAACAGCCTTTACGACTTTACGATAGTATTTACCGATATTCCAGAGCAATTGACACAAAATTACTGTAGCACATAGCTTCTATTTAGCTATAAAAAATAATCTGCTACTGGGTTAGACCAGAGGACATATTATTTTATATTAGTATCATCGTGAATAAAATATCGTTCTGGAGCTGAAAATTAAGTATTCATTCGCAAACTCAAGATGAATACTAAACATTTTGAAATTTAAAATAAATATTGTTTTTCATTCATTCTTAACAGGTCTTGTAAGTTTAAAACAATGTCATTGTGTGAACGACACAGTAATCAAAATCACTGATCAACCATTTATCTTAATTGTAATGGTGTTAATCGCTAATGTAAGTAGGTATGTAGTTATCGAATGCTTTGATAATAACAGTGGTTGAACTTGGCCCGTAACCTTTTAATGTAGCGACCATACTGCCTACTAAATAGCTACATGTTTACGTTCATAATATCAAATCTGGCGACTGACTTTGTGAGTCAAAAACTTTACTGAAAATAGATTTTTAATTCTAATTTCAAGTTGGTTCGCAGGATAATTATAATTATGCTTTTGTATAAACGTGACCTTTAAAAAGTTTATTAAAAAATACTTTGATCCCAAATTCAATACAATAAAAGTTCTTTCAGAAAGTTTAATAAAATAATTGGAACATAAAAAAACGTTTGACGAGTCTTGTACGTTTATCTCTATTACGAGCATTTGGTATTCATGTTGGTACCTATCGAAGCTCACAGCTTATAAATGAATTTGAGTTGTCAGGTGGGAACGAAGCGTAAGTAGGCCAACAAATCATTGAATTTAACGAGATCCAATGCCATTACTAATGTTTCTGGGAGGCCGCACAAGTGTCGCTTGCCGAATAACACAATTGGATCCAGGCTCGTCGTCCATACAATATTTTCCCCTTGACTTGCTTTAAAACAACAGAACCGGTATTCATTACAGCTACGTGGTTGTTAGAGTTAATTAAGCCGGCATTGTTACCACATTTTCGCTTATGTCGATGTATCTCAACATTCCCATTTTCATCGACGAATCTCCTCCGAGATACCGACCAATGTTTAATATACATTTATTCAGCGTGTTCAATCAGCACTTATTTTAGAGCAGTCGAGTGTAAAACTGAGGCCCAAATCTTCGTGCGTTGATTACAATTTTGCAGTCGATTGGCATCTGTAGTCTATTGTAACACTGATGGAGACCAATTCGTGGCAATTGCAATAAATAGGTCGCGTTATTGACGTTGCTTGACCGAATTCGATCGGCAGAAGACAACGATCACAATTACGTATGTTACCGATTGTTCAAACAATGGTCACTTCCAGCCATTCAAAGTCATTTCGCTCACCCTTTTTGTTTTTTTTAACTTGTCACTCTTCAAACTGTTAAACGAAATTGGTTTAATTTGAATTGAGGATTGTTCTGTTAGAGCAATTTAGCCAAAAAGCCAGTTGCCTTATTTTTCCACGCCAATGTTAACGTTTACTCGACCTACAAATTACAAAAGAAAAATATCTCCAGATTTTTGGTGGTTAAATTAAATATTTTGGACAATGATCCATAAAAAGAAGTTTATTCAACACTTGTGTTATATTTTATCCATACACTTTCTTCAGGGCAATATTCTTGTCTCATTGTTATACATATAAGAGAGAGGAAATCTCGAAATATATCTATGCGTTTAATTCTTTCATCTGACTATTCTACCTACTTCTTTCCTTGGTAAGTAGTCGCTTTAGGATAGAAAGTTGGCCTTTTGTGTTCTAATTGACACTTTTCAAAGGAAAAGATTGAATTCATTGTTAAGTTCTGTAAAGCGACGTGACTTAGACACTAAGTTAGCGTTTAAATAAACTTTTTAAAGAAAAGGGACAAAAGAATTGGAGTAGCGTCATAGACAAGACGCGAAACTTTTAATAAAACACTTTAAATTTGTCTTACGTACCGACGCTGGCAGTTCCGACTAATTGAATTAACTGAGCGGTAATGAGTAGTACATTTTGTGGAGGTTTTAATTGAAACAGACTGGCGAACAAATTGTACAAGTGTACGTGGCCAGTTAGTGCTCACAGTACATAGACCACGCGTCACCTCACACGTGTTTAGCCTTGAAGCAGATCCTTCTAGAAGCAGACTGAGAAGTGTTGTCAGTCGGAGGAGTATTGTAGTTCACCGATGATGTATTGATGTAGATTGCGACTCACTCACTTATGACTTTTATCGAGCACATACTATTCTAACATACAAACACTAAATGGCAGCAAGTTTACACGGCATTGACCAAAAATCCAATCCAGCTGCAGCTTTGCATTTCTTGCTCCTCCAATATCACGAAATCGCGATGTACAAACTCATTTGACGTTGGACTCCTTTGCTATGCCATTATACAAATGCTCTACTATAGCAAATATTAGTAATGTGTGAATCGGTTATGGATGAGTTTGAGTTCCGAATGTGACTAACCAAGATTTCATCCTCGTTACTAAGAAAACTTCTCTCGGGAAATTGATCAATGAAACATGAATGTTATTTTTCTAGGAAGAACTGGTCATCTGGATCGAAATATGATACTCTAAAGAATGCAATCGTCTGAAAACGTATACAGGGTGTAAGGGACCGCCCTCCACAAAATGACAGGGTGCATTCAGCTCCTTATTTTGAATCATATTCCACCGGAATTTTTCTCCGAATTTTTTTTCATTTTTTTTTTAGTTACTTTTCCTTTATTTCAATGTAAAATAACATTCCCTGTACGCAGCACTTCATTTATGTAAATAATACGGCTAAAATAAAAAATCCACAATGGATGTTGAAATACTCTAACGAACGACACGTGAAATCAGCAGTTCACTTCCTGCCTAGCTACAGAGTTCATCGAACTCGTCGTCGTCGCGCTTGCCGTTCGCTACGTGCGTTTTACCACGTTAACGTTACATTGCGTAAGAGGAAATAAAACAAATCAAATTTATTGGATACCTATAACATTTCTGAAATAATTTCTTGTACCGGTCATCTTAGTATGATATACTTACTGAATTCACCCCATTAGTTTGTGGAGGGCTGTCCCTTACACCCTGTATATTGGCAATCTGGTTTTGAACAAACAAAAAAAGCAGTGCACAAAAAAGTACTTTGAATAATCAGTTCAAACGGTCTGAGAGCTTTAGTCAAAGAAGAACTTTCTCACGATTAAAGAGAGAGCGAGCTATCAAGCAAATTGTCACTCCATTCTTTACTTACTATATTCACGTTTCAATTGTAATTATCTATGTAATGCATCAACGTCTATTTGAGTAATGTTCGTGCAGTATAAACAAAAGAGATTTGTTTTTACTGTTGATTACTACTCGCTGTTTTTGCTTACAATGGCATCGAGAGCTCGTAACAGCTAAGCGAGCTCATTGAAAAAGTACTGGAGACACGCAACAGCAATGTTTTAACTGTGCTGTCTCATTAATTTGCAAACGGCCAGTTGGTCACGGGTGCGCAAAAAGTTAATCTCTCGCGGCCATTATTTTGATGTAGTATCGACTGGAACAATGGACCACGTCGCCTGACGTGATTACGCTATGGAAATAGTATTCGGAGATTATATCGGTATTATAGAAATACGTGAGCGTTTTATTATACTATATTTGTGTTCCTGATTTGAAACTTAATGCGCTAGCAGGTAGGTTGTGTGTGATTTTGGACTACTAACTACCGAACATTATTATTATACGATCAGTGATGTTCTGACCACTTGTGGATGTAAAATAAACACCTAAAGGTGCTAATAGATACTTACTGTTTCTATTACTATGTTGCAACAAGAGAAGACAATTCGCACAAGCCTTGTTAGTTGAATATGAAAACTGTAGAGACTCGCAACATGCTTGCAACACTAGTCGAGGACGCGCCCGGCGCGGCGGGACGCGGCGCGGGGTCGCACTGGGCGAGATGTCGTTTAGAGGAAGTGGTCTCATCCAATTAAGAGCATGCCCGCTGGATTGCTTCCAGCGTTTTTGTCGTTTTTTTAATTGTCTTCCCGCACATTGCTTTTTACAAAGCGCTATCGGAGCCGCCTACTTATCTTGTGTTCAATTTGTCAGTTTTAAAGTTACACGCCTTAAGTTAGCACCAACTAAAATAAATTACAATTAAAATTAACTGTTGTGCAGTTTACGAAATTAGCGAGATGTGTGTTTAGTTAGCAGGAGCTGGTGGGTTTCGGTGGGTTAGTAATTGTAAACAACCAATTTGTCGATTACCGTATCAAAACACTATTAGGCTTTGGCCGGACTTCGAACCCGCGGTCACAAAACTATTCAGTAGCCAAACTACAACCGTGGCGATCGGTAAAGTGATACTTGCTTACTCTAGGCCCAAGAGACGATAACTCTTCGGTTTATTATGCTAATTTATTCACAGTATTGCTTGTTTTGTATCTAAGCAGCAAAGACACGAATAACTCTTGCTAAACACATATTTGTTATATTTAAAGTAGACGTCAGCGCTAAAACACAAGTTCTTTGGTAAGTAATTTGTGCGCTCAAGTTTGTGTTGTTCACGTGCGGGGTCTTGCGGCTTAAAGAGACATGTCAGGGTAGACGTGCATCGACGAGAGGAGGATGCAAATGAGGAATATTGGGAGTAGCGGTGACGGCGGTCGGTGCGCCATCGCCATTGTCACCGCGCCCATTGTGTACCGTGCACTACAGTACATAGAGTACACAGAGTGAGTGCGGGCTTCGGGCTCGGCTCTGCAATCCGCTTCGACCGCCGCATGACAAAACGGTACCGTCAGTATTTGTTTCGAGTCGTTACCGACGCTCGCGCGGTTTCTTGCTCCCGATACGAATGCATTCTACGTTTTTATGTCGTATATGGCACCACCATGTCCATCTTGAAACATTGATAGCTTATACAAAAGCTTGAATTACCTGCCTAAACTATTTTAAATGACAGAGTTTTATGATTTGAATGATTGGAATGCTCACATCCAAACATACATTGGCCACAGTAAAATAAATTAATAATATTATGACGTTTTTTTTTGTTGCAAAAAAGCGTGTTTAAACTAAATAAACAAAAGCAAAAAATAAAGTTAATAAGTTATCAAGTAACTTTAATTTTTGCTGTTAACACCGTATGCAATAATAGACATGTTTATTTAGCTGGGGACTGGGAGACACCGTTAAAGCTCGTGCAGTCGCAGTCGTGCCAAATCTCTTCATTAAACTGGTTGGAGGTGGGCCGATAGCGGTACATCTCACTGTTTACGTTCCACATGTATGTAGTGAGCTGTAGCTATTACACAGCCTATATTGCCTAACTTAGGGCATTGTATTTAACTCTCTGTAAGTATGTAGATCTTAATCTGATCCTGCTCACCACTATGACCACGAATTGCATGTCTTGTAAGACTTCAGTTTATTGCTAAGGCTATCTACAAAGGTAGTACCGTAGTAGAACAATAGAGCAATGAGAACTAAGTAAGTCTACGCAAAAAATATTGCTGGGAAACGACATTTTTTGGGAGGAAAATTTACGGTTCACGCTGGGACTCAATGTAACGCAATCAAAACAGTGTGCTGATGGAACATTGGATAGTACAGGGTTCATGTACATGTAGGTATTTAAAGAAAATTGTGAAAAACTTGGAACTTCAACCTCCAATACCTTCGTATAAACTAGAAGGTATGGTCCTTATAAACAAATGATCGCTATGAGGGGGAGAACAAGTGCCTTTCGTTTTACAAATGTTAGATAACTTATTATCTAGTATTTAGAAATCTTACCTACCGAATATTTATAAATGGGCCTTATCTAACAGTAACACAAAGTGCATTTGGCAGGATTCTAAAATACACAGGCCCAGCCTTCAGTTAAATGTAGCACACATCCACTTCTATGTTACACAAGATGTTGTTGTGTTACTAATATATCCCAAATCTTGTATTTAATCAAGCAGTTTGGGAGACTAAAGCAAGTTATTGAAGCGTGGTGCACTCAACCTCAATATGTTGGCAGTGAGGTTGAACTTCGGCCGTAAGTTCTGACAACCAGTAGTTATGAACATAGATAGCGCACTAATAACATATCGGAACGCCCATTATCAACAATCGGTGATCCGAAATAGAGATCATGAGCAGAGATTAGAGCGCGCCCATTTTGGCTGAGCCCTAATTTATTATTCAGCGAGTGTCGCGGCTACGTAATTTATATAGGCGCAGTTATCGCAGACGAATGCGGCTGTGGCGCTTTGAAAGCTGATTACAGCTTAACGTTGTAGGTGTTCGCGGTGTCCCGTGTCGCAAGCCCTGACACAGTTTCTGTTAATTCGACGCGCGATAATTGCAATACAAGTGACGATCTAAATATAATTGCGCATTGTGATGGCGCGCACGCCGCCACTACCTCTGTTGCGCTGAGCATCCTCGCGCGCATCCAAATCAGCGGCCGCCACTCCCACCGCCTACGAATGAGGATTTAATTTAATGTTCTGGATAGTAATTCGTTTCAAAACAATAGCAACAGACGCGGCATTGAATACATATCCAGCGTTTTACTGGTTTTATACTTAACATATATAATATAGGATGGATGAAACTGTTTTTGTGCCGCGCTTTGTGGCATATCTATTATAATTATGGAAACATTTATACATAGGTACAGCTACCGTGGAATAGGTTGTGACACCGATATAATTGCATATGTATCTGATGGAATATATTTTATATATGACGCGAGCAAATTGTTGCGATAAAGCCAAATATAAAGTTTTATTGGTAATGAAAAATGTAGTTATTGAGTAATGTTCTGAAATCGCTTTACGAGTTCACGAAATGCGAAACAAGTCTGATAAAAGGCAAACGAAATATTGTATTCGGGTTAAAATATTTTGGCATGAAAATATAGTAATAGTGAGTTTGTTGTGTGGGTTTGGCAGGCGGCCATCAGTTAGTACTAAACGAGACGCTAATCACGGAGTATGAAGTCAGCGAGTATGAACAATCTAGGATTAATCATTTGATCTCGTGAACAATCTTTGATTCAGTTAACTAACTAAATCAATTATTAACCACAAAATGTGCTTGAAATGGTTTTTTTTGTGCCCAATATGTTTGATTTAAAATTTCATTTTTAGTTCGTGTCTATATTTTAAGACATTGCTAATGTGCCAAGTGTGAAAGTTCGGAAAAAGCTTAAGATATTAATATATTTAGTTTAGACTCAGTGTCCCAGGAATGCGACTGTGTAACTAATAGCGCTTGCAAAGCTGACCTGACGTCATTGGTCAGATCGGGATCTAGCTATAGACAAGCCATCTAATATGAGCTTTGACAGATCTTTCCCATTTAGACGCGAATATGAAAAACCTTCAGTTTAAGTTTTCAAACATGAAAGTTTCAGTATTTTTTTACAAGCTCTGTCTATTGAGAAAGCTGTTAAGAACAGTCGACATGTCTTTAAACAAAACATCCTGATTTGATCTTGTAACTTTTGAATGCAATTTCTACCTACATCCCTAGATTTCGTTTGATCGACAGTTCTAGCCCTCTGGTCGGTGTTATGAAAATAGTCTTATTTAATATAACAATGCCCCGCTCTTTTGAGTTTCTTATAGAGTTGGGATTTGGTAGGTACCTATGAGTTTTGGAAGATACCTTAAAACATACATATAAATGACTCTTCCAAGAAACAATGCATAATTCCTATCGTCAGTCATAAATGAGAATCGATGAAATGGGATCGGGATCGATATCGCAGTCGTTCTTAATGAAGAGAAAGTTTATTCATAATGTATACTTACAATTTACGCGTAGTTGACGGCGTAACGTTATCCTTACAAGTCAGTGCGTTGAGCGTGAAAGCCTACCGAGCGGTCAGAGGGAAACGGGCGGCGCGCGCGCTGCATACTGATGCCGCGAGCGAGACGCCGCATGCTCCCCTCCCCCCACTGCTTCCCGCAGCCCCCGACCAAGTACCACAGTGCTAACCCTACATCCAACTATACTGCAAGCACTAACAGCTCCAGGGGCTCAAGCGGGTTTAACTATCGTGCGTGGAACACAGCCAAGCAATAAAACTTGATGTTTATACAACGAGTCTGCAACATGCTTGTTTATGTATCGAGCTTAACTCCAGCTCCACACATAAACAGACATCGCACACACAGACTTAATAGAGAATAGACCGGTTGTGACAATGCTAAATGTTGCCCGACGAACAAAATGGACCACAAACAAACGGTATCGGGTCATAGGCATCTATTTGAAAGGTTTTGATTCATTTTTTTCATCGATTATAATACGAGTCGGACGGGCAGAGCGGAGGCGCAGGCGAACTGTTATTGTTCAAGTTAACGAGTCTATTGTTCCAGGGGTGGGTTAGAGATGTGTCATCCGAGCACATTGGCTGTCCAGGAAGTGTTTTAATATCATCACACCATTGTTATTATTTGCCACAGATTATTTAGACCGCCGCCGCTGCCGTTGGTTCTTGTTAGCTAAATGAACCTAATGAAAATATAAATTCTCTTCAATGTTTAAAACAAAGCGAGTGTCCTGTATGTTAATCCAGGTCTTAGTCTTCCTGTGTACCAAATTTCATCGAAATCTGTTCACCCATTGAGGGCTAAATACAGACAAAGATCCGCATTTATTATAATATTGATAATATATTGTGCGCATAAATCTAATATTTTTTCCGGGCATCAAACGTAACTGTTACATAAAGCATCTATTGAGAAAACAATATCGGAGCGACACAAACAACAGTAAGAGAACAAGCCCTATTTGCATACCGCTCGGTGAAAGTAAAACGTACGAACTGTGGACTCGGACTGAACTACTATTGATTCCATAATGGGACGCCAAAGAGAACACCGAAGAAATAAATCGTAATGTTCAGTATTAACATAATGGTTTGATTCTTTAATCTCGAACCAAGAGCATGTGGGGAATGCGATTGATCGTACAGGTAGGTCCCGTCACGACGCAACACTTACGATAGTTTGAACTTTTGAAGGTGAACGTACCTACGATGTAGGTTATATTTTTTTGGCTAGATTAATTAAGTTCTTTGTGATTACTGGAGTAACAAACATGACAAGGCTATTTATGTAGGTATGTCTGAGTACAATCACTCACATGGCAAGGTTTTATCTATTATTACGAAGCACCCTTGATTATTCATCTCAATGTTGCGTGTTGCGAGAGGAGACGGGAGTAAAACCACAATTAATCAACTCTAACCTTGAAACTTCGTGCTCTACATCTTAAGTTCAAAATTAATTTTCATATAGTACACAGATTTAGCAATTAGTTATCTCGGTGCCGTTGAGCTAGCGTTCTCTATTGTTTTACGAATTGAATTCAGAATTATGGCATGGTTATTAATTGGCTGGTTTATTGAACTTCGTCATTAAGTATTACGAAACAACTGATTAGGTACGTATTATCAAGTCTTTAATGAACATTAACTGCTTCGTTAGTCTAGTGGCCCCAAGTGCGGCTACTGAGCCCGAGGTCCTGTGTTCGACAAAGTGCTATTGGGATTTTTCAACAGGAATTTCTCAATAGCAGCCACGGAGTCTGGATTTGTGCAGTTGTCAGAGGCAATAGGCTCGCCCCGTTCTTAAACATACTGGCGACATGTGGGTGTTATTCGGTACACATCGGGGACTACAAGCGTGATGTTATGTGGCTATGTACTGCACCATGACCATGGTAGATGATTGTTTCCCCTTCTCATGTACAACCAGCACATGAAATTACCCGAAACTGTCTAATTTTCCTAATCCTGAATCCTTGAACCTTATGCTTCAGCCATAAAGTGGAAAATCTATTAAAGGAACTTGAGAGATTGTAGTAGTTCGATGTGCTGGCGTCTGTACTTTAGCTAACAACGAACTATTCTATTCTTATTCTAAATCAATATGTACATACAAATGCATAAGAAAATATATGCCGACGCAGTTTACAAGAACTCGGATAAGTGAGGAGTTCTTTCCACTTAACAAAATCGAGTAAATAATTCATATGAAGGAATGTATGGAGCTAAAAGTAACACCTTGCGCTTGTATAGCGACGACTTCGGAGGTGCTAAACTTCAGTTAACAGCAGCTTTCAGGACAATGTTTAGCCAAGCGATTAGTGCTAGCATAGGTGGCCTTTTGCTATAATTTTCCTCAACGAATGATAAAACTTTACTATCTATAAAAAAATAACAGTTTTTTATACTGACTGCATATGAAATTCGGCACTTATAATAAAAACACATTTTTTTTCAATTTTTGCCTGTATGTCTGTCTGTTTGTTCCGGCTAAGCTCTAAAACGGCTGAACCGATTTTGACAGGACTTTTACTGGCAGATAGCTATTATAAGGAGTAACTTAGGCTACTTAGGCTTTTATTTTAGAATAATAAATAGAGTTAAAAAAAAACCCTTGAAATAGAAAACAAAATACGATTCAAAAAGGGAAGTAATATTTTTTATAATAATTTCACGCGAACGAAGTTCGCGGGCAACAGCTTAGTTTACAATTATACGATTACGAACAGTGAATGCAACGTATGCAACAGCTAATTGATGTCAATCCAACACTGATGCTATTTAATTTACTAAAGAAACGCCTGTTAACAAATAGAAAATTTATTTTCATAATAAATTTTTTGCGTGAGTTGAGAACGCAGCAAAAAACGAAATTGCGGCTCAGTGAGAAACTAACCGTAAAATATAACGTTTTACAGTGCAACTAAGTTATAATTCAATATTGGCAATCGATTAGTGCCGAACCAAGTCTTTATCGGTGTCAGTTTTCCTCAAGATCGATTCGCTACGACAAACCGAAAAGTGTCTGGTTTCTCAAACATGGTGAAAAACTTTTAACGAAAAAACCTGTCTGTTTTGCAACAAGAAAAACTTGATCGTTTTGACATTGAGATTCAATAAGCAGTTGGTAAGTACTATAGTAAAGTTAATGATGTCTTCTACTAAATACACCGATGTATCAATTAAACGTATCGATCAACGTTCGTTTTTATGTCGTCGGAGGACGTTAAAGGTGAACGAGTACATTGCATTGAACAGTGATTGTAAAGACCCATCCCATTGTAAATGAGGTGCATGTATGTCAAGCTATCGTTAAAGGGGCTTGGTAGGTACATGTACGTCTAATTTGTGTAGATAACGTGTATGTTTATTTTAGGCATATCTACATCGGGACATGTCATTGTCCGGTTGGGGCCAGGCTGTCTGTGAGCTCAAGGCTAAGAGTCTTGAATGGTTGACAAACGAAACAATAGGTTATTTTTGTAACTAGGTAGGTAGGTACGTCGAGCAATATTCTAGCATAACGTAACATCACGCCTGTAATCCCTGAAAGGCTAAGCAGCACACATTTAGCCAGTATCTTTAAGTTCCATGTAGTCGGGGGCGAGAATATTTCCATCAAGCGGGCACGAATCCTGACTCTGTGGCTGCTGCTGTGAAATTCCTGATGGAAAACTTCAATAACTATGCTCGACGTGGATATCGAATCCAGGACCTCCATTCTAAGCAGTCGTGCTTCCGACCACTGGACCAATGACGCAGGCGTTTGAGCAATATGTCCACAATTGAACATAGTGCCATCAACGAATTAAACTTAAATGTCGATACGTTTAATGTTTGGTACTGCTTCCCACAGATTTTCATCTACGATATTATGATTACTTATGTAAACATATGTGTTATTTATATCGCCTACGTTACGGTGCTACGTTTCGTTTCTTATGCGCAAATAAAAGAGCAAGGTCAGTAAAACTCGAACTAAATGTAATCTTTAGCTACAGTTCAAAAGCTTTTTATTTGTGTCTTTGTATTGAAATTATAGTCATAGAAAACAATTGAAACCGACCTTATCATTAATGAATCATGAATAGGTACCTAATTAATGTGTGTAAAAGCCACACACGTAAATAATGAATCGAAGTTAATTATTTACTTGATTTCTTTGTATCTACTCGTAATTCCAGTTGTCAGACACTATCTTAAACCGTCAAGTGGCAGGAAATCCCACCTAATGGCCATCCTAAGCTTGAGGTATGCGCGCGAGTGTTATGCAACAATATGATATACACCGCACCTGCGCATGAGTCGCCAAGCGGTCTTCTAACGGCAATTAATCTCGTCAACGTCAAGAATTTTCATATACTTGGTGACATAATAATAAAATGCTGATCTGTTGCTACACAACTGAGCTTGTGTACATAGGTGCAATATCAAAAATTAGCTTTTAGTTTTGTAACTTCAAAGTTTTGTACCATAAAATAAGTAGATAAGTAGTAATAAAAACGACTTCTACTTAATAGCATTTTTCTCCTCTAAAGACTACCTTGTCCTCTGAATTACTAGGACAGCCACCAGCAATGTCCGTGTATAAGTACTATCTCAACCACTATAAATCATCAATGTAAGCTGCTGTTAAATCCAGCATGGAGCTCCTATTTCTGTCTGCAGGCTTTAAAGTAACCTAACACGAAGGAGATGGTGGGGTATTTATTCGCTGACTTCGCTGGCTTGCTTGACCCCGCCATCCCCTTCGAACCAAGTTATCTGAATCGGGGTGCCACGAGTTCCTAGGTTCTTCTTGCCAAAATGTCGTTATGCTATACAGGCTGGGAAAAGTGTTATTGGGTTTTTCTGTTAGTAACGGCTACGGAGTCTGGATCTGTGCCCGCTCGATGCCGGTTAATGGTGTAGGACTTATCAGACATCTGCCTAACCCCTCAGGAATTACAGGCGCGATGTTATATCTAGTAAGCATACCTGATATGAGTAATAGCAATATTATTAATCAAAAAGATCATTACTTAAGTAAGCATCTTGATTAATGTCATCTATGCCGAGTGAATCGGTATGCATTTGAAGTCCTATTAGCATTATTTCTGCCAAACCGTTATTACTAACCCGGTAATTAATACCATTAATTATGGTTAATTAATAGTAAATACTTTGCAAATAACATTAAGCGATTATAGAATTAATAAGCATTTATTTGTAATTGACTGCAAGAAGTCTTTGAGTGTAAATATTTTCAGCGTAGGTATCAATAAATAGTATAAACTAGCAGTCCGCCCTCGACTTCGACCGCGCGGGCTTCGTAATTTTCTCAATGAACGACAACACCCATTTAAGTTTTGGATAAACCAAACTGTATTCCCGGTTTTCACTCCGACAAGGAAAATCGTTGGTCACGTTGCCCTTACTTGATCTTAAGACTACGTATGCCAATTTTCGAGTTAATTGAAGCAAGCAGTAAATCCTCACCTCAAAACTTGATTACCGCATTTCAGCTAATGGCCGAAATAAGCGTGTCTATCTTTAGCGGTTTGGGCTGTGGCAAGCATACCTATTTCTATACAACTTTCACTCCCCCTAAAACCCCGTAAGGGTGGAATTTCCAAAAACCGAAAAACCCATAAATAACCTTAACTATAAACATAAATGTTTAATTTCGTGAGCTTTGAAATGACGGCCTAAATAACTATTTCAAGTTTGTCAGTTTATTAGTTCTTGATATTTCGTGATTCGGTGGGCGTGTGGTATTTCGCTTATTTATACATATTATTATACAAGATATAATGAAGAAAAATATACTTCAGCATTGATAAATTTAAGGTAAGCTTAGGTAGAAACGACTGGTAGAAAATGCCCAACAGTTTTTACCTACTTGTGCATAAATTTTTAATAAATAAATAAATAGATTGCAAGCTTCAACATGGGTTGTGTTTTTTTAATGATAATTCCACGGATTTTTAATGATAATCAAATGGAATCACTTTCTTAGCTATATTCGCTATGTTGCTTTGCCTGTTTTCAGGGGGCCTATCCAGAATCATAACATGAATCACGTTATGATTCTGATAAAGCTTCCATTTTAGGCCCCCTGCAGGTTGTTAAACGGAGCCTTAATAGTACAACAAACACCCTCACCATCTGCCTAGCCTTTTCCCAACTATGTTAGTGTCGGCTTCCAGTCTAACCAGATGCAGCTGCCAGTATTTTTACAACCAACAACGTGCTAAAAAAACCAAGGTATATTTATTTGAATTTAGAGAAAACAAAAAATTTTGACAGAGATTTTTCTGCGAGTGCTGAATGAAAAACATTGTACTTACTTCTTATTCGAAGTTATAACACAAAACATTGTATCTATTGGAAATTATAATATTTATAATATCAGTTTAGCTTTAGATTATAGGTACAGATTTAATTCTGTGCCTGAGCTTTGTCAGTTCCCTCAGGCACGATAACACGTTTATAGGAGATACTTGTCGAATTAATCCTCATAATATAAATCGTTATGTACTTTTACTTAAGCTGCATTATCGTTGACAATCATAAAGTAAATAATAGTGAATTTAAATACATACTCATAAATACTGCTGATTTACTAGCGCTTGCGTGTGCGCACTAGGTCGGTGACCACTAGGTCTATTCTATACCGTCAGCGACCAGCACCAGATACGGTTTCCATTCAATCGAGTGATTGCGTCAACCAGCCGCAATGGAAGAGCTTGGGGTGGCGAGATGGCGACTTATCATCACGGTGCGGTACCCACACACAGAACCATTGATTTTGAATGACCGTAATTTAAATAATAATAGCAGATTTAATTCCTAAGCTTTAAGCCGTTGGTCCCAGCTGTCCTTTGTCGATCTTTGACAGTCGTTACAAGTTTTACCAAGGGGTATCATATAACCCAGTACTAACTGGGTTTAGGAGGCAGTCGCTCCATGTAAAATACTGGTATTCAGCTGCATCTGGTTAGCATCTGACCGAAATACAGATAGAACAGGCTAGGCAGATCATGGTAAGCAAGAAAACTTTTTAATCAATAGAGATTAGTTAAGAGCTCGTAACCAAATAATATCAGCCGCTCGGGTCGATCTTCAGGTTAAGCAGCGCTTACCTGGGTTGCCCGTGGATGGGTGACCACCCATTACATACTAAGCTTCCTTCGTGCCTCGTCGTTGGTCCCGGCTGTCAATTGTAGATCTTTGACAGTCGTTACAGGTCAGTGACCTGCAAAGCCTGTTAAGTAGTCTTATCGTATTACCCAGTACTAACTGGGTTGTGGTGGTCAGATAGGCAGTCGGTCCATGTAAAATACTGGTATTCAGCTGCATCCGAATAGACTGGGAGCCGCCCCAACTTAGTTGGGAAAAGGCTAAGCAACCCATGATCGAAAAACAGATACTTTCATCCTAGGTGGTCTACTCCTTCAGTTAAAGCAACAATATGTTTGTATTAGCACTACATCCAAATACAGTACTTAGCTGTTGCGTTAACTCTTTATGTAATTACCAACACGGCTCGTATCTTTCAAGAGTTGTTCAGTTACAAGAATCCGTTTTTGTTTCGTTTGATGTTTCCTAGAAAATTCCATTTAACTTTGTTCGCACATCGTATTTTGTTATTCCACTTTAGATATGGAGCATTGTGTATACAACGTGTAACAGAAAGGGTATAATCATATGGAATACTGTGGTACGGACCATCAAACTGAACAACTTTCTCTATGGGGCCACCATCGAAATCGTAAAAAAATAATCAGCTGTCCTATACAAAATTTCAATACCTACTCGTCCCAAATGTATGAGACAGCTGATTATTTTTTTACGATTTCGATGGTGGTCCCATAGAGAAAGTTGTTCAGTTTGATGGTCCGTACCACAGTATTCCATATGATTATACCCTTTCTGTTACACGCTGTATAATGTGGAGATACGTAGCTATATACAGCATGTACAAGGAAGGTGTTGTCATATATAAATAATGGATGAAGGTGTTGTTATATATATAATAATCCTCGTAATCGCGATAAAACATTCGGTTGTCCCATACAAAATTTCAATACCGAAACGACCCAAATGAAAGACGGCACATTTTTACAATATTGGTCACCTGGAGAAAGTTGTTCAATTTGATGGTCTGCATACCTCACCCTTAAATACGACCACACCCTTCTGATACATGCTGTATATACTGTAAATCTGGCACGAACTAAAAACACCAAGCGTGTTCGCAGAAAATACATTAACCATAGTTAAAAGCACAAATAAATGTTATGAATTATGATTTAGTTCGTGAATATGGAATTTAGAAATGTAACGTATGTAAAGTACACACATCAAAAGTGTCTAGGGATCAAGCATTTTTATGTGGATTTCTTGAGATTGAGATGTGGCTTTGTAATAAATTTATGATTTTATAAATTTATATGGATCCTTTTTGGTGCATTTCATAATTTGAATCAGGAACTGTGAATCAAATTCGAGTAAAAGATGAAAATCAGCTGTCAATATTTTCCCTATAAAAACATACAACGCATTGAAGACATTATTAGTGCTACTGTTTCCCTACTACTGATTAAAACCAACGTTATTATGGAGCGGCGACGTCATTTAAGCAGGGAAGAAATGCTTAGAGCCGTGGGAATGATAGAAGCTGGTTCCCGGCAACGTACTGTGGCTTTAGCTCTGAATACAAGTCAGAGTGTTATCAGTCGACTTTAGACACGTTACCGAAGCACTGGTACCGTGGCTGAGCGCCATGGAGGACGGTATCGCTGTACCACACGGAGACAAGACCGATACATTCAAATCTTAACTCGAAGAGCTCCAACAATAACCGCCATGATGTTAGCCGTGAGGCTTCATCACTCTTCAGGGAACTTAATTAGCGACCAAACAGTCAGAAACCGCTTGCATGAAGTGAACCTTCATTCCCGAAGACCGCTACGGGTACCACCTATAGCAATGCACAATCGTAGGATACGATATCAATGGGCTCTTGAACACAGAAATTGGGCAGAAGAACAATGGCGTTTCGTGTGCTTTTCTGATGAGTCTCGTTTTGGTATGAGACCGGATACAAGACGTATACGACACTGGAGAACCCCTGGACGCCAACAGCGATTAAAATCCTGCCAGGAAGTCCATCCTTATAGTGGTGGAACCATCATGGTATGGGCGGGTATTTGGATCGGCGGAAGAACTGAGTTGATTTGGATCAGAGGCAACCTCAACGCTCAAATTTATGCTGAGACGATTGTATCAGACGTCATCGTTCCTCTACAAGTGCAAATCGGTCCCTTATTTCAGTTAATGCATGATAATGCACGACCGCACACCGCAAGAGTTGTAAGACAGACTCTCGCCGCAGCTAACATCAATGTCCTGCCCTGGCCTGCTCAGTCGCCAGACTTGAATCCGATTGAGCATGCATGGGATATGCTACAGAGAAGAGCTCTGCCGAATATGGAGGGTATCCAGTCGCAAGAAGACCTTTTTTTGTTGTTGCAACGAACATGGGCGGCCATTCCACAGCGTGATTTGGATGAACTCATTTTGAGTATGCCAAACCGATGTTCTTGTGTTGTTAGTGTTCGCGGTAGAAACACGGATTATTAATTGTTTAAGTTACCCAATAAAATTTTAAAGAAAACTGTTATTTCAGTCTTTTTTTCGAACTTTTGTGTTAGTGGTTCAAATGTCAAAAATCCCTTTATTAGGAAAATGGCAAATTTCTTTATTAATGCAAAGGTGACTTGGTTTATCGTTACTGTGACAAACGAAAACACTTTATTTGATGAATCCTTAAAGAAAATTTTAATTAATATCAATCAGGAGAAAAGTTATTGCAAAAATATATGTTGATCCCTAGACACTTTTGATGTGTGTATATAGAGCTTAAACCCAGTAATTATGGATCTTCTATCAGTTTTATGGCTTCACGCCGATTAATTTCGCTTACGGGTCATTTTATGAAAATAAAAAACATTAGCTATAATTCAAAATTTGCAAAAAAAAAAAACTTATTTCGATAAGGTTATTATTACCTATTAGATATTCATCCATATGTTTATCAAATAAAAATTGTTTGGTAGAATTATTATTTACATTTAAACCTAAACAGAAAACCATCGGAGTTTTACAACTGATATAAGTTATCTGATACCGAAATTATTTTCTCCATAAAATTAATAATAAATCCATTGTTGTAGGACGAAAATAATTTTCAAACTCCTTTGCGATAACCAAGAGATAAGTTCACAGAGTTTGCTTTATTAACACAATGGAAATGATGAATTCATTCAAAATCTTGAGATTAGTCAGCTTACAAAATCTGAAACAAGCTATTTATGAAGCATAAAAACAGTTCAGAAAATCTTCTATGAAAGCTTCGTAAGCTTCGTTCCTTTTTACTGCTGATTGTGTGGCGAAAACACCTGAGCAACAACGTCGGATGAACAATACCACGATTGCTGCCGGATAGCCGGCTTGTAATACATATAACTACAGCCAGAGCAGATGGGGAGCGGGGAGCTCGCAAACAGACCAACTGGAGCTTTCTTACGATAAAAATACACTCAATGACTTTTAATACAGTTTCAATAATGATAGAAATGAGTATAACAAGACTGATCATCTAACTTATTCGAAAGACGATTCAGAACTCGAGTTGAGATGTAAAACCGACATTAAACTTAATTACTCCGGTTTAAAGTCGGTGGAAGTCTGACCAGACAGAGAAGTAATTCCATTTCTACAAGCTTTGAATTTTAATCGTTTGCAGGCCACCCCAGCCCCCGTGCCACACATGCCCCCGCGGATCGTTTCTTACATTCAATTTAAACGTGGCGAGTAAGTAAATTATTAAATTCATTAAAAGGAACCGGAGAACTCCATTAAGAAATGAGATACAGATTTGTGATACTCTCGTTTGGATTTTGAATTATAAATCATTCTGAAACAATAACTGACGTTAATGGAATCGAAGATTACTTATGTCATCATTTCTAAGAAAATGGAAGCCTTTACCGACCTCATTGAAAATCTAATATTATACCGTGTCAGGCTAAAAACGAAACGGTGTAGAGCGTACCTCGATCAATAATTTCACCAAAATAAGATGGTGTTGGAAAACAATAATTTATAAGCACTCATTTTAATATCGTAGTAGTCGTATCGTAGTTTCTGTTGCGCTATCAACTATCAGAGATTAAAGTCAAGATGCATCGGGCTTCATTAGAGCTTCCTCTTAGCGGCAGGTGCGCATGACGCCGTGTTAGCGACGCGCCCCACCATTGGTCGGCCCATGTCGATGCGCAGGCGCTGATTTACGAGACCCGGCTTCACGCAGCTGCCTCACTACAGTTACGATTAAGCTACAGTTATAGGAAGCCGATGTTTAGACACGATGCACCAAAAAGGAAGTTGAGTAACAAGATCTCTCAGCAATATGGAACACCTTGTCATATTTGCGCCTTTCTTTTATGGGTCGGGCGAGTTTTTACGTACCTGTCAAGATATTGTAAGAAACTTCTGTAACTAGTCTACTTCGAAATCAGAAATAGCCGCAAGGAAAATATAAAGGTGTAATCACGTCATCACCATGTAACCATAGGTTATGTTGAGCATTGGTGGTATGGTCCAGTGGAATTAGCCTCAACTTAGGCACGAATTAAAGGCCGAGGGTTCTCTCTGGTACCCCAATGCAGGCGCATTACTTCGTGCAATTTATTTCGGTGGTGAATATGGTGAAGGAAAACATCGAGAAGAAACCGGCATGTCCTAGCACCAAAAAGTCAAAGACATCTACAAACCCGCACTCGCGTGGTGGATTACAAAACAATCTCTCCCATAGAGAGGAGGCCTGTGTGACCTGTGTCCCAGCTGTGGGAACATTATATGCTGATTATGCTGGTTATGAATCCTCGTATTTTTTTTTTAGTCTGGCAATAATACGGCACGTACCTTCCGCATAGCGCCGCAAAGGTGGAGGTGGGCTGGCGTGACCAGAGACATGACAGCGTCGACGCGGGCGCGCCGGGACACCGGCAGAGCCAGGCACGGCGATGCTTCCGTCACGCGATGTCAGCGCAATAAATTGAACTGAAAAAATACGGAAACAATATGAGAATTATCGTAACGAAACTTCGGAAGTATTAGTTCCTTCTTTTGTTGTAAAAAAGATATTGTAATGGTGTTTATTTCTGTAAGAGTGTGTAAGTGGATCTATAGATTCTTTTGATTTGAGAATTACATGTAGTTTTTTAAACTAATTACCTCCATACAACAAACTCAGAGGTCATGGTCTCTTTTGAAGGCCAAACATTACTTATTAAGTATTTACTACTAAAGTGAAGTAACAATTTGATCTATGTCCAATCAATACACGCATTGCCCACGTTCATGATACAGAAAGTAATGTTGGTTAATTAGTAATGAAGACAAAAGACTATCGCATCAGCCATACAGCCACTCTCTGCTAAACAGTGCGCGACTATTAGTCAGCGTCATCTGCAGCGCGGTTCTTTTGTCGCAGCGTCATTCATAACCGGTGTCCGGACCGGGGTCCGCTGCGCTGTACATCAGTCCACATGACCGGACCGGCTGCCTCTAACGACTGATGTTCTCCATCAGTCAGAGCTCACATCTGTATGATTAACGTTAATTACACCTCGACTTTCCCGCGGATAGTGCTTAAGACAACCATCTTTATTAAATGGGTGTTCATAATTCTTCTCCTCCTAAACGGTCTTATGGGATCACCTTGATGGTTCTTAGCTATAGTTGGACCCGATAGGTGCTGTTGTCCACATCCAGATAATAGTGGGACAGGACAACGTCTATCAGGTCAGCTAGTTAGACCAAAAGGGCCATTACTCGTGCTTGTTTTTAAGCTCTAAACATTTACTTGTATAAAATTACTATATTACAATAATAAATGCCACAAAGATTACTGTACTGGTATTGGTTACAAATAGCGTCTGATAATGGCGTCACAAATGATTAAACAACACTCAACATTGCCAACAAGGTGTAAATCAGAAAAGATTGCAAACCGCCAAGAATACTGCATTCCGTAAATATTGTGTAGATATATGTCTACAAATCGGAGTCCCTATTTGCTCAGTAATTGAGCCGTCAGAGCTAAACACTGAAGCATCAAGTTGTTCTCGTTTCACAACACTACATATCATGATCATATATTTACCCGCAATATTTGAACAAGTCATGGCAATTTTCAGCGTAATCAATGTTATTGTGCGCAACTTTAACTTTTGTATCACCTATAATAAAGTATGAAGTTGACATCATCACAGTATCGTACGACAACACCCGTTTACGAGTATTTTATTTATTAATGCAGACTGTAGAGCACCTGGCATACTATTGTAACTCTTTTTTGTAAGTACTACAAGTTGTATTCAACTCTATTTAAGTTTTCCTTAGGTAATGTCGGTTAAGGCTGGGAGTGGGTTCCCGTAAGCATTGACTAATAGAGAACTTATCAATGTATCCGCTCGTCCAGATCGAACAATTGCATAAACAGTATTATTAGAAATATAATAATCAGTCCGGTCGTCCTGCCACGGTTCACTAGTCCGTCACAATTCGTGGCTAACTTTTTTTATCGGTTCCAATAACCGTTAAATTTGATTACGACGACGTGTATCGACAATTCGAGATGAAAACGACAGTTGCCTAACAAGGTATTGCATTTCGGTTCTGTGTGAGTACCTTTCGGTACAATACCTCTTACCGTAGTAACTGCTAACAAAAGTTGCGTAAGTATTGTCAGTTAGTTGTTAGGTAGTCATTTTCGTTTTATCGTTCATTGTGTCTGCAGGTAGCACGCGCCTCATAGAATAATATAATAATTAACTGTAGCTAATTATTTTATCTACCTCCAACGACGAATTGCTTCATCAGATCTTCGCATTTTTATATTTCACACCACGTTCCATCGGAGTAGATTATTTTGTATTTGAAGAGCAAGTTATTAGGTGTTAAAATAAAATTATTTTATTTTACTAATTAAACTCACGTGGTTGCCAGTTATATAGTTTCTAGAAAGGCTAATAGCACTAAAAACAATCAACGAAAATTAGTGAACGGTATTGAACAGGTTTCTGAATTAATTGGGTGGAATGAAGACGTTGAGTGGATAAAAAAACCTTTTTAATAACTTGCCACAATAATCTTGATTGTATTGTGATTTATGCGGATGAACTAGCCTTTAATTGCGGCTCTGTCCGGGTCAACGAATTTGTCCTCCATTTACAACAAGTTAGTTGGACAAATTATGTTTTTGAAACTTTCAGGCTTCATGAAACAGTCCCTAGAATTGACTTTTGTGATTTTCCACCACGAGTTTATAAGGGTTTCTAATTTTTTGAGATATCCATGAAAAGCAAAATGTTTTGCAAGTTTAGAGACCACTGTTTCAAAATCAATCTTACTTACATTCGCAAGCAAATGACAGTATAAGTTTATGACAGTGACGTATAGTTGTTTCAAGCCAAAGTACGTGTCGTGGTTTACGGCGAAGAAGAGACGCAGCCGGCCAGCATCGCATGACACTCGTTAGGTAATAGATTACTCAATAGTGGGAGGAACAAGTCATCACTGACCTCTCGACATCTCACCATTAGGGCGCCCACGATTAGCGAATCATCTTATACAAAACACGGTATATCACCGTTACATTTATGACTTACGGAAACTGACCCCCATTTGTAAATAAAAAATATTATGTAATGTCAATTATGTAATTTTGATTTTATTCAGAAACTCTTAAAAGCGTGCTCTTCAATTTTCAACGGTTTCGCCATGGTTGTCGCATCAGTTTGTCAATGTCGGTCGCCAGGCGACTCGGACGGCCATGTTGTGGCCAAACCAAGCGCAATAATGACTATGTGTTATGTTACATCTTGTATGGAAACATATAGGTTCCTTATTGCTTAAATGCTTATTCGAAACCGAAGGGCAACAGAGTAAAAGTGCATAAATACATTGCAGTCGTTATTGTAATGCAGTAGTCACGAAATCACAATACCCGATTGTTGAATGGTGTCCATACGCTAATCGGTTTGTGTTAACTACTAGTAGTAAAGTAAACTAATTAACGAGTACACAGGCCCATAATAATTGTAATTTTCTCATTTGTTACAGAACAAGCAGTGCGATATCGACCAACAAATGCCACAACACCAATACTCTATTCACGAGTAATGGGTAAGCAAAGTAGTTAGAAACACTCATTCCACTGGCCTAAATTACTTATATTAAGGTTTTGACTAAGCAATTTGAATCTAATATTAATTAGACCTAAGCACCAATTAACCTGTTACTATGATTTGTTTGGTCAGGACCAATAGACTTATTATGTTCTTCTTTGTGGTTTGACCTCCTTTCTCCAGGGTTTCAGAGAAAATTGCTCCGTCATGATTGAGTAACAAAGAAAAATAATATTTCTTTTCTAAATGTCGAGGGAATTCCCTAACCTTGTGTTATCATGAGTACATCGTTTGTGAGTTTATAGTGTGTCCTTGTAGTTTTATCTTGGCTAAACACACATCCGTAGCGATATGGTTTCATAAAAATGGCATATATTATGTAAAATACTGATTTACAGTAGCTTTACAAGCAATCGTGCGATTTGATTTAGCTAATCGTAGCAACAGAACACAAAATCACGGTATTATCTAAATTCTAAAGTAATGTTACATAAATGAGGTAATGTCGATAAGCATCGCCGATAAACTAGCAAGTAATCAAGTATCCGTGGGCGAAGTCGTACCTGTTCAGTGTTCATTCATACGTCCGCGGGAGGTAGGCCGAGGGCCGAGGGTCTAAGCCTCGCCCACGCGCCGCTAATCCATCGCGAGCCCAAAAAATAACACCTTCAAGGTCTATTCTATTCCTCCACTTACGCGTGATAACTAAGTAGATTAGACTGTCTACTCTATTACTTACAGCTCTAAGGCATCTGTCGATACTCACATCAAAATATCTCAAGCCTTAAAAATGGTCCAGTTGAAATGAATGCCAGGTAGTATTACAATACAACAGCTTACGGATTAGATAAATAAATCTTCATAATCGACTGAATCACAACATTTCTGTGAATCTAAGAAGTTGTTTGTTATATTATATCTGAGAAAAGTGGTTCCACTCGACGCGATGACGTAACATTCATAAGTTCACTGCCAAGTGACAACTGTAAACAGTACAAAGGACCTACAACTGCATGCGCTGAAAGGTTAACCACGTTATGTTAACTCAACGATTCTGACAAACAGAAATTGATTTCAAATTGCTAAATAAAGCAATTAAATTAAGTATTTCAAATCCATACCAGGAAATGTCAGAATAAGGTAGGGTTAACAATTTTTGCGATCGATTTAGCAACCAAAACGGAATACATAATAAAATAACGAACATTTTACGAAATTATTAGAGCATTGGAGTCTCGGCTCGCACTCACTATTATAGTTGATTGACGCACACGTTCAATTGCAGCAAATGTATAATTACACAGGTTTCCACGTGCGCCTCGGAATGAGGTGGAATGTAAGCTCAACTCGGCTCAAGGCGAGCCGCTGACATCATTACCTAGGAAAATACTAAAGTTAAACTTAAGGAAAATTATGTTATCGCATATTCTGGCAGACAAACTGGCGACACTACTTAAGTATAGTTCACATCTTAATGTATAAATATGAATTTAGATTAACTAGGGATTAATGCGTAAAATTTTCGCAATCTGACTAATTTATATTGTAGACTAGATCACAAATTGCGAAATTGTGTCGTACCACGTAACTTTATGTCGAGCAAGAAATCAAAAGTAGAGGTCACATCAAAATGTCGGAATTAGCATACGCATTGTTAGAAGGTACTTTCCTACCACTTCGATGGAACTTGTTACAGCGAACGGAATACTTGATGCCTAACAGGTAACTAACTATTTAATTTATACGAATGCTTTTTAATACTAAGAAATCGTTCAATTCTCACGTAGGCGCAATTGTAGTCTGATTATAATATTAAAGGAAGTGCTATCATGGTACTAAAATGAATCAACCATTCTAGAATTGAAAAGTGTCATTGAATTGTTTCTAGGTACATGCACACAATGAGGTGCATTTGTATGTACAATCATATTATATCATATTCTATTCTCCATTCTAGTCGTAGCCTGACCTAGCTAGCTAGATAGCTGATAAGATGAACAAATAAAACAAAAATATGTATAATTTAAGTTTAGATATAGAAAACAAGTTTTTATTTGTATTTTTCCAAATTACTATAAATTGTGTATACGAAGGTCAGAGTAAATAAAGGCTATATGTTTTTAATATCGTGTTCTACGAATGCGAACGTGTCTTGGGTAAGGGGTTTGTAGTTACTAGTTAGTACGTAATGACTGAAGAAACCCGATCGTTTACCTCAAGTTCCCCGGTGGCACGGTAGGTTAGTTTAACCCTGGTGGTTACTCCATACGTTGGCATTTTAACGCCCCTCAATTAAATAGAATTTATGATTGCCGGTTATTGGTTTCGATCGGTCGCGGTATTGTTTGCTGTTTGAAAATTATGTCTGTTGTTAGTCGAGTCCATCCCAAACTTTATGACTTATATGTACAACTTATAGCTGTTGCCTGCGAACTTCGGCCGCGTGAATATTTTTTCAAAGGTCTCCTTCCAAACCCATTTGTTTTGAAAATATTATAAAAATATTTATAATTAATTTATTGGTATTTGAATCGGATTTTGTATTCAATTTATTTATTTATAATTTTTTTTTTTCATAAAAAAATCCTTCATCAACTATATCAGTGTTTCCTACACACATATATCAGTGTTTCCTCGATTACAACTTCATAGATAATTTAATATTCTGTCTACAAAATTACGATTTTCCAGGAAAGTTGGTTGGTCCTAAGACTACTAAGTTCGCATCCCTATGCCTATTATGCGAAACAAACTTTGTCAACAACATTCAATAGATAGCTAAGATAGATTAATGCGAAGAAGGTAAATAACGCGAAGGGCTATAAATCGGGGATTACCATGCTATGTCTACGTAATACTTTTCTTAAGATCATGTACTTTGTGAGAGCAGGCTGCTGCGGGCTCATGATTGATGACCTAAGGGCGAGTGCTGTACTGTACTACTATAGATTATCCCGCAAATACCGTCTCGCACACAGAAAGACGGAGAAAATACTGATGCTGTGACGATAATATGATAATTTTTGCTATCAGCACAGGATGCTCATATTTAGATAATCAGGCTGAATTATTAGTCTTATTTCTATACTTACTTACTATAAATGTTAAGAGGTAAGGTTATAATTTTTGATGACGGAGCTAAGCTCTGAAACACCCGGTTTCAAAAATTATTTCACCGATGGAAAGCAACATAAAATGTGGTTTTTCACGCGGGCGAAGTCTCGGGTAGAAGCTAGTATAAGACAAAGATAATATTTGTTATATAACAGAGTTTAACTCGAATTCTGAAGAAAAAGCTGGCAAGCAAAAAGTGCTAGGCTAATTGATATTGTTTAAAGCCTTCACAACCTGATAGTTTACAGTGTCAAGGCAGGCAGGCAGTGGTCACCAATTGCGATACACAATGACCGGTCAACCACCAGGCAATTGGCCCGAAGATCTTTAACATACCTAGTTGACAAAGTTGAGTGAGCCTAGCAACGGTTAAGTTAACGTCAATTAGAGGATGAAAGATCATCATGCATATGTCCTATACTAATCTCATACATTTGAAAGTGCATGTTTCGTAGAAGTAACAAAAATTATTCAATCACGCAAAAACGGCTGAACGGATGTGAATAAAATTTGGCACGCAGATAGGTTATACCCTGGATTAAAACATAGTTTTTTTAATTCCAGTCCAGATAGATAAATTCATGAGAAGAAGCTACTGAGTAAATTAATCTATGGCATGAATATTTCTGAGAAGCCAGGTTTTATTTTACCAAAGCGTGTTAAATCGATTTATAATCCCCAGTTTTGCTCCGCCTTAGAGCAGGTAATTTAATTTGTTTCCTGTAATCTGATTGTTCGTCCTTAATTATACATAGATAAGAAAATTTCATTACGTTGAGGATCCATAATTTTCTTCGCAGTAACACACAAGTAATCGAACTAATACTTTAGTTCGATTACTGCCTACTGTTGAAAAATTCAAGCTCTTTTTAGGGATCCGTAACCTACTGGACCATAGGACCCTCTTGAACTCTGTCGTCATGTCCGTCTGTCTATTTGTCCTTCCATTTGGATGAGAACTGAAAACCAACCAACAGATTATTTCGTTCCCAGTTTCAACAAAACAAAATTATCTGTCCTCCACATTTATATTTTTATCAGTAACACAACATATAATATCAATTACCCCTGTATCATGGTACAATGGGGTCTAATTATCGCGGAGTCGCAGCTGCCGGGCACCTGCAAACTTATCGCAGGGACACTGACCCCCGCTGACCTTTCATATGGTTCTGTTCGACTCTGCAACACACCACACACCTGACTTGTTCCATTTGAAATGCGATAAGAAATGGCAGATGTTATTGTTAATAAGTTCAGGTAAACTGTTGACCGTTAGGTAATAACGTTAGGGAAATATGACTTGGGACGCCAATCTCGATCTCGGGAGATCTCAAGTTATTTTTCGAGATTCAATCAAAAATGTGGGAAATTACTGTTATTTTGTTAATCTTGTTGAGATCTCGACCGTATTGTTCAAGATTTATAATAATATAATAATATTCAAAAGTCATATTAATAAAACACCATTTTATAGTCAAAGAAATAGTTTACGAGTACCAATTGGCAAGTTTAATTTAGCAGCCTGTGTGAGAGGCAATGCATTACAGAATTGCTTAAGGAAGTAATAGTGTAATACTCTAAACTGTAAACCTATCATTTGCCACTGGCGAGATGTCAACTGGCGTTAAGAATACTATACAGAGAATGTTAATGGACGCAGTTGCTGTGCCGTTACACGACCAGCATTACGTAATGCAGGATCATTAAGGGGTTTTTCTAAACACGCAATTAGTCGGCGCGATTAGGGGCGGGTTGGCATGGCCGGCGGCACGGGCCCCATGCACCATCGCCGTCGCTGCCGAGATCTGGGGGCCTGCACGAGTGAGCGGTGTAAACGTAACGCAAGTACGTCAAGTTTTTAATGGAAAATACATATCCTAAAACCTTTTTCTTGTTTTTTGCGACAAGCTATAAGTATCTTCTTCTTAGCGTGTCGATGGCAATACCCCAAAATGCAGCTTTGCGAACTCCGCTTGCTGATGTAATTTATTAAACCATCAAGTGCACATGTGTCAGAGCTTGCAGCGCAACGTGGAAGATAGTAGTATCACTCATAGATATGAATACTTAACATTAAGTAAATATTAAAATGTGTAAACGAGTATTTTCAATAAAAGGTTAAATTCGTTCGTATGTACGATACGTTTACGCCGCTCTCTCGTACCTGCGTCTCCAGAGGGTGTCGTGACCGGTCCTCGGCAGCAGCCCGCCGCAACTGTGCCGATGTCGCCGTAATTAACCGCAACCAGATCTCCTACCTTACTAGTTACTACTCTACGGATTTCTAGCTCCTCGCTTCCACAAACGAAGGACCCAAATGAACAATTTAGCGGTTTTGTGAATGTACCGTAATGACGTGAAAGCTGACCGCAGACGTTACATTATTTACGATTTCAATATGATGTATTTAGTTATCTTTGTGTTTTAACAATATTCCAGATTCACGTGGTTGCCCCAGAACAAACGTTGAACTTGAAACATTTCTGTTTATTTAAACAATTTTACGCTTCTTTTATTTGTTTGTAATTAAAGTGTTCGTAATTATAGGTATAAGTCACTCGATACTGTTGGCATTTACGGATTTAAAAAGAGAACTTCGAGCGCTATATAATATTGTATCTGCTAGTGAGCAGATACAATAGTAGTTTCACCCTAAGTGTAGGGTGAAACTACGTGCAAACATATTATGATAAGAAGATAAGCTGAAAATAAATATAAGTACGTACTTGAAATTCCTATTTCAATTAACATGTAAGTGGTGTTTATTCTGTGAGAGTTGATTTAATTAACATCATTCACGAGTTCTTACTAAGAAAATACATAAAGCATGAAATCATGTCAATAATACAATCGCTGGAATTCATCGCATTAAATTCAGTCACTATTTGCGTCAGTCGATAACAGACGCGCACTTAAAAGCGCAATACAGATACCTACTTCAGTTTTATGATACAACAATAGATAATATCAAACATGTACGTTCTAGATCACGAATAACTATGCAGTTGTTTTCAAGGCCATCAAAAATGCTCGCCGTCTGCCGCCCGCCCTCGGCCCGCGCCGCCCGCCCACCGCCGCGCGGCGCCACTGATTTAGAACTCGCTAAAACAACGCCAACTATACTATTTAGTCGCCAATGTATTTTAATGTGAACTTTTACATAGTCTGTTTGGCATTTGGGTTTAATACCTTAGTACAAAGCGACACCCTAGTTGGGTAGCTAAATGTGGATAGAAATGTTTGAAACGAATAAGAATTTCAGTTGGTATTTCTTATTCGTTTCATTTGAATTGTTTAAAAGATCCCACCGAGTTTGTTAGCGTGTAGCGTTCATAAATTAAAATAAACTTTTGACTACCAATCCAAACTTTAACTTCACAGTCATTAAAGATCCTCTGAAACGACATACAAGATAATTCCGTTATGATAAGTGACCTAAACCTCTTAAGTTTTAAAGGAGAAAGTCGATTTTTGAATGACGTTTATCGTCACTTTGAGAAATTAGTGTAATTGTAATATGTTGTGTCTTAAATAAATATTCCGGGCGGCCTCGAAACCTCACACTATCGACTTGTCTGTGAGATGTGACTTTTTATGTTTGCTGTAAGAGTAAATATCCATTAGGGGGAGCAAAGTAATGGCCCCGGCTACATTAGGCGGCGGAGGTCGTCTTGCCTTATTAAAGCTATACTTTTCTTGTGGATGATAACGGAACGACAATCGTCTTGCTCGCCTCTTAGCTTGTTGTTATTTAGAAGCTCTGGAACACTTTAATTTTCCATCTCAAGGAACATCAAGGCGAGGGTACAAGAAACAAAAGCTTTTCATAAAAAAAAAACAATTAAGCGCGCCCTTCTTTTTGACAGTAACAAAAAGGCCGTGCGTGAAAGTCATTAACCTTCGAAGGTCTTAAGAATTGTCAATTCATAGGGCTGGAAGTGTTCTTTTGTGTGTTACCTTAGGTACCTACCACACAAAAGAAGACTAACACTTAGTAAAGTATAGTGAAGTAGGTGTACTGTACAGGGTTCATACGGACACGAGTAGAATATAAGCGGAACAGCAAACGGCGCGGCGCAGCCGTGTCACCGCGCGCTGCAAATGTCTCGCGCGCTGCAAATGTCTCGCGCGATACATCGTCGTCGGCGACAGCGACGCAGACGCCAGGCTGCGCTCTTTACAACTATATTTAGAAACCAGCGACAATTCCTGCTTTGTCCATTGAAACTTCGAACTAACAATACCCACGATTTAATACTTAGGTATTCGTTTTTCTTTGTTAACCTGAATCGGTTGTTTATTGTAAACATTGCTCTCAAAGTTTATAAATTCGTTTCAACAATAACTAAATCAGTCAGTATCAGTAGGCGTCCGTAATATCTGCCACTGCACATAATTAGATTAGAACACATCAATTTCACAAATGTTTAGGACTGTTTATTTTTGTAAACTGTGAAACCTGTCAGAAATATAAATAAGCCTACCTAATACATCAACTGGATCGTTTGGAAAACTACTGTTATGGCTATCTCTCGCTGTTGGCTCGGGCTCGGGCTGGGTGGCGGACTGGCGGGGCATCGAACCGAGTGAAAGCTTCGGATCCGAACGTTGTGCTTGAACAAACACAACTTTGCCATGCGGTCGAAGCTGCCGTCTTGACTTGAAGTTGTAAACATATAGCAAGAGTTTATTGTTTACCCGCTACATGCGAGTCGCGCGGACGCGGGACGTCGAGCGCCGTCGCGCCGCGCCCCGCTATGCGTCTGATTCGGTTTTATTTGCGGCGCCTCGGCTATAAAAAGATCCTGCGTGTTCTGAACGGGCGTCTGCCACACTGTCTCACTGTCTCCGTGTTCCTATGCCGGCAACGTTTTGATAGATTAGCTGTATTCATTTATGAAAACGCAAACCAAATTGTAGAGGCATGTCATTGAAAACCGATATCCCTAGGAGAAGGAACACTCCGTAACGAAACATAGAATATTTGCAAGCACAGTTGAAGTTCCTTAGAGACATCAATGTTATCTAGTACAAGATACTGTCTCGGGCCGGCTCCCAGTGGCTGCAGCGAGCGTGCAGCCGCCGCGCCGCGCCGGTATGACGGCTTGCGTCTTGCGTCGAGTGCCAAACCACGGGATAGCTTGTGTTGTACCGTGTAACATTATCTCAAAGTGCGGTCACAGCCGGCTCTCGGCCCCCGACTGCCTTGGTGTTGGAAACTCAAAGTGAAATAAAATATTTTAAATCGTAGATAGTCCGTATCGAAAGCTACACAAACAATTCAAACTGTCATTATTGGGTTTTGTTCTGCGTCCATACTGAAAACTGTTTTATGGCTGCTACCCGGCCATCTTTGCATAATAGGCATTTGATCGAGAACTGCGTCACCGCGCAATATGTTTTATGCAATGATGTTGGTTTTATGGTTCAACACGCAGCACGAGATATAGAAACTATTCCTATTTTAACGAGTCTAATTAAATATTTCACCCACCTCACCAATTTATGAACCCCTTTATATGCTAAATAGATTTCCGTCGGCGAAAATAATAATTCAGCCATGTTATTGCATCGGCAGTACAAGGGGTGGGCACCGTGGGCAAGACAGTGCGTGGCGGGGCCGCGGGGCCTGGCGCCGTCTGGTCGTGCGAGCTGACTCACTGGGCTCTCCGTGCTGCACTCCCCTTTCATTTAACTCACGTTTTACCCCATATTTGATGCACACGACCAATGGAAAGCAAGATTTTAATGGGCTATGTTTTATTACATGTGAAGTGCTAATGACTCATCATTAATACAAGTATAACTGTATTTATAAACAGTTCAAAATAAACTGCTTCGCTGCGCTCTGTTACCAACGAGAGATTTTAATCCTTATTTCAGCAGTAAACAAAAAATTCAAAATGGCTGTCACGTCTAGGTTTATTTTTAACAATTAGCAGAACTGGCCAGTTTCGTGCTTACTGTAAATGATAAACGATGGTTGGTAATGTAATTCCGTGTATTAATATGCATTGGTTGGGGCTGCCCGTCGCGTGACTTGCACCCCTGCACGCTCCCCGCACGCACCAAATTGGCCTGTCTGTGGCCCGTTTATGGACTCGTCAGCCCCACTCGGCCTCGGGTCCGGACGCTTTTTGATTTAATTACACTGTACATGATATCACATCGCCTTAACGTTTTAATTACGAAATTGGATAGATGCGGAAGAGATACAGGGCCTTATGAAAAGCCAGATTAAAGAGGTTGTATAGATAGAACAGAATTTATAAAGGTGCTAAACGTATACAAAGATATAATTACGTCCTATACGCAGATACCATTATAGGACTTAGGTTGAATTTAATTAAGTAGCCTCTGTGATATTTTATTAGACTGTAGTATACTACTCAAGTAAGGAAACGAAATAGAAATGAAAAATCTCTTACACATAAAACTACGTCTTCATATCAGCGTTTATCTCATAGATAACAGTAATAAACAATAGCATTGTTTATACATGACCACTTCTGACATCTTTTTCAAAGTTTTGGAAGATTTATTTCAAGTGAGTCACAACTAACGGAACCGTTTTCCTGTCCGTGATATTTCCTTGGAGATGTAAAGCAATTTTCTGCAAGACATAACCACTCTAAACGAGTTTCCATAAACACAATATTTGTTTAGAAAAAAACCTGTATGTGAAATTCAGGCATGCCATTCTATTCCTAGATATTGTTTCGTTTCAACACGTAAAGACTGACCCAAATGGACCAGTCTCAAGATGATTATAATAAATACATTTCAGCAATGAGTTTCCACTGCACATAAACCCAGATCTGACACAGAACATCTGGCCTAATAAAAAAGTAATCGAATCATTTTAACTTTTTGAGTGGCGGCTTTTACACAAGCCATTTATCCGGCCGGGGCTTCTGCAAACATTTCAAATGGTTAAATCAAGCTTTCAGAGAACAACAAATAAAAGTGTCCTACTGAAATGGCTATAGTGAGAAATGGGCAGACGTTAAACGTGTTAGCACCGCTATAAAGAAAGATGCAACCACTGTATAGATGACATTCCGTTTTACTATTCCTAGGAGGAGATGCGAAAAATCGAAGCACGTATCTATATAGTCAATATGGTACCTAATATACAGAACAAAGCATCAATCTATACAAATAAATACAATTGAAGCGTCTGTTTATAATATCAAAATAACAGCTTTTTACTGAATCCCTATGAGAATATACAGCGTGTAACAGAAAGGGTATAATCATATGGAATACTGTGGTACGGACCATCAAACTGAACAACTTTCTCTATGGGACCACCATCGAAATCGTAAAAAAATAATCAGCTGTCTCATACATTTGGGACGAGTAGGTATTGAAATTTTGTATAGGACAGCTGATTATTTTTTTACGATTTCGATGGTGGCCCCATAGAGAAAGTTGTTCAGTTTGATGCTCCGTACCACAGTATTCCATATGATTATACCCTTTCTGTTACATGTTGTATACGGCACTAAACAAAAACACCTGTTTTTTTAATTTTTTCTGTCTTTGTTTCTGTCTGTTTGTTCCGGCTAATCTCTGAAAAGGGTGGACTGACTTTGACTGGCAGATAGCTGATGTTATAAGGTCTAACATAGGCTACTTTTATTTTAGAGAAATAATGGAAAACAATTAAAACCCTTGAAATTGTTAACAAAATCTGATTCAAAGCGAAGTAATACTTTCACGCGAATGAAGGACGCCGGCAGCAGCTAGTAGTTCAATAAGTCTACAACCTTATTTGTACGTCATGCTCTCCATGTGTTACTTGATGAAATAAGAAAGACGACGGTGTTTGGTCTGGTACAAAATGAGCGTCATTAAAATATAGCATGGCCCGTTGTTCTATGGGCTTCACTTACCTGTTCCTTATAAGGGGTCGAGACTACGGACGGCGCGGGCGCCAGAGAAAGTACCTCAGTCCCCGTCTGCGCTACTTTCAAATGAGTCAATGCTAGTTTATTCACGAAATATAAACGTAAAACCTTACTGAAGTTATTTACAAAGCGACCTAATTGCTCTTTGTCAGAGTCTCTTTGTATAAAAGATTAGGTCTTGAGATATTCAGCTTTACATTCCAGACAGAATTTGTGAAAAGCTACTTTTTGAGATAAAAATCTTTAAATACAATTTATTCATTGCACAAGCTAACTAGTTACCTAATTTTTTTGCAGAAACATGGAATATTACGTACACTGACTCACTTTGTAAGTCAGTTTTTCTTGAAACTACTTTTAGAAGTACGGCAGGCGAGTGTCGTGATGGAGATTTGCATGTCGATGTAAACTTGCGATAAAAAGCTGTCCGCACTTCTACGATACCTGTTTTGCTTCTGGGTATGCTGCACCGGTTCATTTATTTTTTTCATTTCACGTATAATTGTCTTCTAAGTGGCCGTTCATTGCAGGAATTTATTTTTCACATGAAATATGACCGTCATAAAAAACAAGTTGCGTTACTTTTTGCTACTTTTAGTTGGGAATATTTTTTGCGTAAATAGTCTTCTTATTCCCAAAAAATTGTATGGCTTAGAACTCGATTAATAAGGACGGACTGACAGTGGTGATCTAACAAGACGTTAGTGAATCGCACTTGAGTGAGGATCAGGCGCAAGGCAACCCGACCGCAGGGCTTCGGCCGAAAACGAGATTAGCCGAATTAAGGTATTACACCCGCATCGGCCGCGCCGGTGCTCCACGGTATTTCCCAGAAGGCGGGTAAATCACACATTTCATGGTTACGTCTGAAACGAACCACTTTCCTGTTTTTCCAAATGTTTCAGTATTATTGCACGGAGCAAATAACACGCGGGAACCAAACGCCTGCTGGAAATGTAAACAAAAGTTATTCACGATTTCCACGGGCCTTTTTTACCTGCGGCAGTAATTTCTCGCCAAATTCGTATCAGGTGTTCAAAACCGATATTACGAATAAGTAACTTTTTGCGCAGAACGTTTTCTGTTTAAGCAACAATCAATTATTTCGGGAGGTATTTTTTATAGAGAAGTACGACGGCACACGTAATCACGTATTGCTGTAATGTAAGCTATCTAACAAGGCGCAGACCTCTATAATTATCGTAATATACCTTCTCAGACAAAAACAGTCCGCATAGCCGTTTGTCCTTACGTCTGACATAACAAAATCACACACCTGTGTTCTAGTACAATTTTGACCCCGAGCTATAAAATACCCGGCGTGGGTCTGATGAAGGACGAATTCGAACATTCAAGGGCCATTCCCTTGGGGCAAGAGAGCTTCTTAAATCCTGTATTACGTGCTACATCAGCGACTACTAACAGAATTACGAGCGTAGTGCGACCTCTTGACTTATGGGCTCATTTACGATTATTGTAGAACCTAAAGAAGGAACAAATAATGTCGCTCGTGCTAAGAGAGGAACTACAGTATGAACAGAAAGTTTTGCAATAGAATAAGTGATGCTGCAACGCTTCCTACTTATACAACAACTGTTTGAAATTCCCATAAACAGTTCATCGTTTATAGATTGTATTATCGCTTTCCAATCTCCTCGCCTGCATAGTTATGTTATGGCGCAATAACAACATTAACTAATACATTTTTGATTGCTCGGTATCACAATTAAAATCGTAACAATCCAAATAACAAGTTCCATTCATTAAGGCATGTAAATTAATACCGTAGTATGGCTAAAGCCGTTTATTAAAATTAAACTCGGCCTGGCGTGGAACTAGGAAGATTAATGATCCCTTGAATACTGAGTTATGTAAAGAGCAAACGGAGTGGGGCTCCGCGGGCCACGGCCTGGCATCATTCCAAAATCACTTATCTCTATACACACTGCTAACATCATACCCATAGCTAACGTTTTCAATTACATCTATCACTGTGCACTTTGTACTTACACTTTTATTGCATACCTTTAAACTTTCATTTTACTCTGAGTTTCAGAAAGTTTTATGTTTATCAAGTGATAAAGATAATAAATAAAGAATCCCCTCTTGAACTTCATAGCTAGTCAAGCGACTGATCAATGATCATGAATATAAAAGTAATTTAATCGTAGGCTGCAAAGAGGGAAAAGATTATGCGAAAGAGTTTAATGTTCCGCGGAGTTGTAAAAGTCATTAAAGGATTACTTTTCAGGGCTGAAAGTGTACGCGAATAAATCTACAATTAGGTAATAAATGTGCTGGAAGGCTTCCCTGCAAATACTAAAATACCTCAACATATGTTCTTGCCGTACAAACATTACCAGTGTATTATGAGTCAACGCCGCTACAATTAATAGTCGTACAAATATTCTACATGAATAAAGCCCACCTTACAATACGCTGAAACACAATTGGTGTCGATTAACAAAGTGTACAGCAGACTATGCATGGCAGACGGAATGTTTCTCACGGGGCCCAAACAACTAAGTTAAAGAAAACATATTGAACGTCGCCGGTTCGCCACGCGCGTGCAGAAGTCGGAGACGTGCAATACACAATACACTTGCTCGGAGACAAGTTGGTTACAGTTCGCGAGCTTCAACTTATATTGTTCCCGATGGACTACACAAAATAGGAAACAAGCAATAAAAATAGTTCCCAACATCCGTCGGCCGGGGACAAATTCCGACCAAAATTACGTGAGCAAATTAGACATTCCGGGACAATGCTGGCGGAATAATTGAGGGCCCACAGTCGCTCGTTTGTCGAACGAAGAATGTGGCTCGTTGCGCCGCAGTCGGCTCGTTCGTACGCGCACCCCGCCGACATTGTATAATGTATTCCGATTATGAATTGAATATGGATTATATTCTGTGCCGAGAATAGTTCCAATTTAGACAGGATAAACTTGGCTCCCTGATTTTCCTTTATTTGGATTATTATCACAGCGTACGGAAAATAGACGCTGAACTGCTACGCGTGTGCTACGCCATTTTTCCGTAGCCATCCATTTTAGATTTCGTAATATAATATTGTATGCAATAGTAGTAGTAATATAATATTGGTGCATTGAAATTAATGTATTTTTAACACGCTGTTATTAGTTTCACCTGTTGTTATTTTATCAAGTATTTTATCCTGTTGGCCGAACGGTGTGCCTCTACGACTGCTTAACTTCGAACTATTGAGTTCGAGGAAAATGTATTCAGGATAGACGGTTTTTTATTTTTATTTGTATCTAATGTTTTTTTTTTTAGCACCGCGTCTAACTCGTTTGTCATGTAAGTAACTAATAAATTCGGATTTTGAGAAAACAACTATGAGAAACAGTTCATAGAAGGGATTATTTATGCTAAAACTACGAGTATCGAACTCGTAGTCTCTCTCGTCAATTTACCATTTAACAAAAATAAAACTATTCGTTACGAATTTAATAAATGTATATAGAATATTTTATCGTCGCAAATGACCGAATTGGGGTCCGTTCGGTCTAATAGATACAGAATACCTGCACATTATTACAAACCGCTGATGCCGACAACCACGCGATTCTCATTTTTCATAATAAAACATGTAGTAATTAATGAGGTTACATTAAATTATTTTAAATATTCCATTGTTAATTATACAGAAATTAATCTGAATAATTAAGTTCTTCAAGATCAAGTATTTAACTAAATCTGCCATAGAAGTTTAAAGATACCTAACTTCAATTCAACTGCAGCACGAACGGTACAGTTTAGGATCATTAGCGTTACCTGATTACCTGCCGGTCAAATTTAATCAACTGCGAACGTCGAGTTACGGTTGTACCGTACTGCACTATTGTTCTTATGAATCAGACCTTCAGAGCTTCTTCTACAATCCAATATGGCCGCTAAGTCCAAACAACGAACGGTAAATGCCCCATGCATTTACCGTGTTGTCACGTCGAGCCGGTTTATAAACATAATGCGTAGATGCGTGTGGCGGTTTGCTAACCTACACTTTAATTCAGTAAACTGTTCTTTTTACCAACGATTACATACGTACAGTCACGAGCAATGAAATTTATAAGCGATTTTCCCATGAACTAATGGTTTGCACATCAAGATAAAGCCTATTTCGTAATAGTATGACTACCAATATACTATAATCATGAAAAAAGAAAATCGATTTTGAAATTATGCTATAAGTACATTACATTGCTCGTGATTGCAAACTACCTTTCAAAGAAACAATCGATACCTACCTGCCTATGTTACGTCTTTAATTAATCCCGGATTATAATACGAAATTATTTCTACGAATCGTGTAATTGTCGTGATATTTATTTGATCAAAATCAATTCCAAGAAACAAAACAAAATCTATTTCTTATTACCTACTATGACGAACACCGAACCTATTTATCATTCAGTTCTGTAAGGCATTCATTCCTTGTATCTATATACACAATTTATTAGGTTAGGTACATAATGAAAAATAAACCAACTGGGATTTTATCGTAACAAATACGTAGCACGAGAAAGCTAATTTATTATCGTCGCTGAATAAATATTGCTTTAAACTTTTATTTTTTAAGGTTACATAGATCTTGGTAGGTGATTTAAATGGTTAAAATAATACTAATTATCTAATTTAGATCAAGAAAGAAGAAAATATCTACCTATCTTTGTAAATTTTCACCTCAGCGTACGTGACAACATTTGGTCAATATTTCGATATATTTGTTTTTTTACGTTAATTGGAAGCAATCAACTTGTAATCATTTTATGACACAGACGAAGATGAAAAACCGGACAAGTGTGAGTTCGACTCGCGTGGAGAGGGTTCCGTACGTTTATAGATTTCTTATAGATTTTCCGGTAATCTATAAGCAAATAACTATTTCAGCATTTTTTTCAAATTTTTCGGGCCTGTAGTTTAGGAGGTAAAGGCCCCTGGTCAGTTTTCGCCTATTTTCTTAAATAACTTCAAAGAGTAACAATCTCAAAATTATTTTAAAAAAATATTTGAGATGCTCACAATGAGTCCTTTCATTTTCTCATTTACCCCTAAAAGTGGCCCCCATGTTTAAAATTCATTAATTTATGTTACACGTCTGTCTTTGGGTCACCGACTTACATGTGTACCAATTTTATTTCAACTCAATCGGTCCAGAAGTTTCGGAGTAAATTGGCTGTGAAAGACGGACAGACAAATAGACAGACACGCGAGTGATCCTAAAAGGGGTTCCGTGTTTTCCTTTTGAGGTCGGAAGTTTAAAAACGCTATAATCTCCTTGCAGCATACGTAAAAAGATTAATAGGTAGGTAATACCCATCCTGTGGACTATATACTCGTACAAGTAGGTACACACAAAGTAACTTGTTATTTACTGTTGACGAAAAGTTTTAACAATATTCTATAGCGTATTATTCATACAAAAAATCTTTATAAATACGTCGTACTTTTTATACCACGGGTCATAACTTCAAACATTATCGTTAGCCTCGCAAGAGAGTGCACCCATACTGTTAGCCCTATTATAATATAACACAAACATCGTTATATAACACCGTGAATCTATCGATTGTTGATGTGATTATATTATTATAGAAGTAATAACAGCTTAGTCTAGCAACGATACTGATGCCAAAACTTAGTTTTGTCCGTTTATTTTTATGATATTTTTTTTTAGTTTTTTAGTTTAACATAGAGCATAATGGGATATGAAACTTGTCGATTCTCTTAAAACAGGACCTAGTTCAGTGTTAATGAACCTCTTGTTGAGATATTGGCGTTTTAATTAACGTTTACATTATATTGAGAAAATATAATAATATACATTATTTTTGACAGTGCACCAGAAAATCACGAGTATATAATGATTAGTGAAATATAAAGGTGTTTCGTACACCTTAGAATATTTTTAAAATATTTTCTAAAGTTGTTAGTTCATGTCCGAGGTAAAGATTTGCTTTCTTAAAAAATAGGTATAAAAACAAAAGTTAAGTTAAGTTAAAAACATGTATAAATAATATTATAAAAATTGCAAAAATTTGTAAATGATTGGAGTTTTGGTATGTGAAGAGAACATTAAAACTATGATCGCAGAAAAAAAAATAACTAAGTAATACTTTGTTTTTTATTTTTATTTTATTTAAACAACTCTATGCGAATACTGTGACTGACTATGATAAAGACAAGTTGATTCCCACCAAACTATTTATAATGCCAACACTAGACAGTCACGTGAGCGAAGCCGCGGTTGAAAAGTGCATCAAACTATTCAATCAAAATACATAACATGGTTTATGAAACTTACATCTCTTTTATTTTTACAACAATCGTAAACACGAATTCCATGAAACATTCTTCGCTGTATCTATTCAGGCAGGAAATATCTGTGTATTGATTCACGGAGCGAAGCGGCTACGCAGTAAAAGTATTTTGGGATAAAATGTAATAGGCGAGGATTTGCGGCAATTCATACGCGTTAAGTGTGACGTCCGCGGCCATATTTCACGATTTTTCCGCTTTCAGCGCTGTGTATCCGGCACGCATGATCGCCCACAATGAAGACTATCAGATAGTGCGGGCTCGGCGCTCAGCCACGCTCGGCGACGCTCCTCACATCAATAACAATCCTCACAGATCCTCCGCAGTCCGCAAAAGCCACGGCGACAATTTGTCCGGGACTTTACTCAACTGGATATTCCAGCTGAAATTTTCTTCCCGCGTCGCCGCTTTTAAAACGATTTTGTAGCAAATAGCAATGTCTCGGTCTTGTACTCTCTTTCTTTGTATGCAAATTACAATCTAGAAACGTTTCGTGTATTAAGTGCTTAAAAGTGAAGTCTTTTTCGCGAAGTTAATTGTGAATGAATAATAATGACTCTATTAGGACAGATCACAGTGGGTGGTTCAGGAAGTCAATATTGTTAGTTACTTGTAGCACTGTCGTATAGGAAGTGTGTTTATTATTAACTATTTTTAATGAAGGATCTCTTCGCGTGGACTTCGAATTAGGTGTCTTCTTTGATTATATTGGAATGATTCGGTAAATTTAATTAGGTTAATAGGAATAAGACGTTAATCGACACATATAATTGTTATGATTTCTGTTCCACATGCCATTCATTACAGATGAATATGGTACCATGCACCCTAATTTAAGTGTTAGCGATCTAGTTTTAAAGTTTACTTTTTATTATATTAAAAAAATCTTTTTAGAAAACATTTTCATTGTGTCAGAATTGTCCTGAACACGAAGTGTCGTCCGTTCGCTCGACGACTAGACGGGCGCGACCCGTGCGCGGTAGCCTGAAGCTCACGCGCTCGGGTCACGACTACACTCCAAATCTAAAATTGATTACTCACAAAAAAGAACACTCAACAGCGACCGGTCTCCCTGGCAAAAAACAAACCCACTCGCCATTAAACATAATTTATTCAACATTATTATTCCATTCGAATCTAAAAATGATGCTTCAAGGACAACCCCAAAAAAGTTATGGGATTCAAGCAAAAAATCTCTACTCGAATGTTTAATTGATAATTGGCGAAACACTGTGAATAGTAAAACCGAGTCTAGTTTGAAATAATACTGACTTATTAGCTAGATATCAACTTTGTGAACAGATCGAACTGACCCCCAAATAATATTATGGTTTTGGTCTTCGACTTGAAGTGTACATCACCAAGACTAAACGTTATGCTAAAAATCTTAGGCTGCAAGGTCTCAAGAAAAACTTCTTGTGACAGACGGACAATAAAGTGAGATTATCAAGGTATTAATTTTCGGTATTGTTCGAACCTTAAGATCAGTTGGAAGGATTTCTAATACGAGTAAGTATGGTTATCCTGAATATTACAATGATCTGAAGGTACATTTGCACGCACACATCATCCCATGCCCGTTCACAACTGAACATTGACCTGCTCGGGCCCCACAGGCCGCTACAACGTGCGATCTTGATGCGATGATAATACTGTAATAACTACGTTTTAGTGCTATTCCTGGGATTGCAATATTGTTAGTTTTGGACAATATAATACCAATCAACATAATATTGCCAATTTCCTAACTTGATTTATAGAATTGAATCTGCCAAGATGATAATTGGCATAAAGCTGTGTAACAATATGTAATGGCAATAAAGATGACTTGATTTATTTTCTATTATACTTTTACGGACTTTATAATTTACATAAAGTAATATACATTTACACGGTATAATACGAGCACAACTTTGCGTTTGAAGACCTCTGACAAGCACGACAGAGGGTGGGAGTGGGAGGTCTCACACAGGTTGCAACCACAAAAACGTCTACTCCTGAACCGGGTGTAACGGGTCTGCGCCCGCGCTGGCTTCCGTGTCTTGCGGTGGAGACAGCGTTCCGCGCTCAATGAACCGACACCATGCCGACGCCAAGCACAAATTCATCATTAATTAAATAATTACTCACTTACAGTTAAACCTAAAAACGTTTAAACGCACACCGGAATTTTATGTAATAAAAGATATTTCCAATCTGTTGAAATCTCCGGAGATTTCCCCATTCTTGTAGAAATTTTTAATATCATAAAAGTGACATCATCTCCGAATAAGATATTTCTGAAACCGCAATCGCGTAGACAAATTAATTGGTCCGCGGTAATAACCAAATGACTCAAGACGATTACAATCAATTTCGACGATTGCTTAAAATCGGGGTCAAAAATCATTTGTGCCTGTCACTTTGAGTCGCAACAGCGCACGTATGCCATCTAAATAGTAATTACGTTGTAATTCTATGCAACATCGAAGTTCTTAAGCATTCGTAGTTTTTGCGTACCTCATTTATTTTCCTACCAGTTCGTTTTCTGGAACATGTTTAGTTAAAACTTTGTAAGCCACAAAGTTTTAATCATAGTTTGTTGAAGTTATATGTAAACAAAGAACCCAAATCAATTACAAAGCTTTTCCCTCTTGTTTAATGCAGTGTTTTCTGTATGTTATTCGGAGTCATTGTTAGCGTACAATCATCATTATTCTCAGAGCATCACGCGGCTAATAGTCGGTCGGTTTAGCCATTTCAGCCGCATCTCCTGCGACTACTGAGGCTAATGTAATTAGTTCATTACTTTGTCCCGGGACGCTCCCCGCTCGCTTTGTATGTCTCTGCAGATTTATGTGAGCCTCTCTGTTTTCCTGCGGTCGTGAATGCGAAATTACGTTTTTTCCTCTTTGTAAACTGCTAAATGTGTTCTCGTTAATAGGACTGGATTTGAGACATTTGAAATCGGAAATTATATCCATTTTACAAACGATCCACTCTTGCAAAATATTTAATTGAAATACGTGATTTGAATAGCGATGTATAAACACAACCCACCTTGGTAAGTCATGCCAACAACCAACGAAGACGCGTTTTTGTCGTTCTATGCGATTCGTTAAATAAACCTTGGCGAATGGACGCGATGAACCTTGAATGTTATAGTAAAGTAAACAGTTACAAAACTTAACAAAAACACAAAGTACCTACCTAAACTACAAAGAACAAAAGTTCGATGAAGAACTATTGACTGATGGCTTGTGTCACTTATACAAAAAGTATATTTACTTAGTGGGCAACTTTTATAGAAAAAGACTATATGTCTATTCAAACGATACGGGATTTTGGTAAGTATCTATAGTTAGATACAAGCTGTGAGTTCAAGTTTATTGGTCAAATACAGGTTTGGAGCGCGTGTAAGAGCCGGACTGTCCAGTTAATAAGTTTATAATGCTAATGAAGGTTCCACCTGGTCGAGGCAGGCACACGGGGGGCAGGCGACGAGCTGAGCTGTGTCATACATTCTAATTCATCTGTACTGTGTGACTGTCTGTATTTTCTTGATTCGGGCATTATCTACTAAATATGCCATGTACATATTATAGATACGTGCAACTTCGGTTATGTGAAAACCGTAAAAACCGGTTTCAGATTTCAACTTTAAGACTCTCTTCTATTTGGGATGCATCATCAGCCATATTGATTTTGTTCGCATAAAATAAATTCTATGTCACTTAAACTATAATAACGAAACGGCGATTGACACCTCATTCATCAATATCGATTCAGTAGTCTAGGCGCTACGGTGGAACATGCACAATGTTACAAACATACATACATAAATGTATATATGTACATAGACTGATAAAATCATAACCCTTTGCCGTAGTCGTTTTCTTGGATCAAAATGGATGTTATATTTTTGACATTAGTATGTATAGTATGTCTGTAAGGTAAGGGCTAAGGCACTCAGCAGACGAAAGCTGTAATGGCTTTATAAAATCTCTTTTTTGTTAACGTATACTTCGAAATTACCTATTTATTTATTTGAATTTAACTAACTTAAGTAAACAAACCCGCAAAAAATGTTGAGGAAAAAAGTGTTAAGGACAGCGGCTCAGTAAACGTCACCGTGAGCGATGTCTCCATTAACATTTCAGGTCACGTATCCTACGCGTTTTCAAACTTTTTGTTTATGTACACATATATTTTATGCAGGATCCAACCCCACAATACACGCACTGTGCAATTTTAACTTTATCACAACTGCGAAGTGACAGCTTGTGTCGGTTAATCACTTCTAACATTTCACGAAGTTAGATATTGCTTTTCATGATCGTATAAGTATCCAACTTATCGAGTAATAGAGAGTACCACGTAGCTAGGTATTAACATAATAAACCACTCACGCAAATCTGATTATCATCTCGTGGCGAACTCCTGATCGTTGTGGCTAGTATGTATTACGAGTGTAGAAGATATGTTCAGCTATTCCCTAACCAATCCAATCAGACGCCATTGTTTTGTTTTAGCCGCATGTCACCAGGACAGGCCTGGGACGTCAGCTAACCGTCTATGCCACTCAGCGTGCAATGAGAGCCGTGTACAACCGGACTCATAGCTGACAGCCAATTAGCCTTATGCCCCCGTGCTCCCGTGCCCCAGCACCCTCATATTCCCCACACCCTCCCAGCCCGCACTCACAGACCCATTTATCTTTATTCGATGGAATCGAACAACTGACGCATTCGATCCCTGCGAGTAGCGATACGATACCGATCCCGATTGTGACCCGCACTATTCGCTAAATTTTCGTGGTTATATCTGAGATTGGTCGTGACACACGTACAATGGACCAGATTTATATCTTTTGAAATAAGATATCCTATAAGATTTATTAAAGTGGTCAACAATATCGATCTTAGTTGTAAGGCGCAGGGGCAAAACAAGGAATGTCATGAAAACAGGATTTTGCGTTGTTAACATTTAATGTGTTGAAATTTCCCAGTTTTGCACCTGTACAGGATGATGAAATATTGATGGCATCAAGAAATATTACTGTTCTTAAGCCTTGCTAGAATTTTTAGCGACCTGCTTTGTTTAGCCCCTGCACCCTTCAGCTACAAAAGATGTTTCTTGTTCTCATGGTGTTTAGAACTACAACTTGAACATGCGATACCTAATATTCATGCCACCAGTATTTTGCCACAGCCTATAATTAACGTTAGTATAACAACCTGTCTGAAACCAGTACTTAGCACCTATTTCACCAAAACAAATTCTTAGAATTCATTAGCATTTAATATCAGTCATGTCTGAGGCAAGTCAGCAAAATAATGACAATTAGAATGAGGGGTACTTTCATGTGCTTGTCAGCTCATGTTGACGTATTTCGGGGACATGGGCCGATGAACAATCGACTTGAGATTGTCAAGGCTATTCGCTATTCCCAGAATATCTGTTAGCGCCGTCTGTGAGTCAGTGGCGGTCTCGTGAGTCACCGACTCTACATCGCTCCTCGATTGTTTCCCGATAATTTGCTCTTTTACTGATCCATTTACGACAATTCCGACACGATAAATACTTCATTGTTTTATTCGGAAACAATAGTTTTGCGATGATGTTAAGGTAACTTTGATGAAATTGAAGTGAGGCAGTGCGGATACGGAGAGTGGTGATTACATCTAGCAAGACTTCTAATATTTTTTCAAACGGGCGGAGGTTAGATGTCAGCTTGCACGAGCAACTGGCCCGCTGCGTTAAAGGTGACATGTTTTATTTTAAAATACCGCTAAACATAATATTATGTTTGCAATTAACCTGTCACAAAGACGTCACATGTCGTTAAAAAAACATTCATTGAGGAATGTCTTGTGACGATGTGCCACTAAACAACTTGGTTCGAGTGGCTCATATTCAGAGACCAGGAACGATTTTTTAAACTTTCATTGATCAAAACTAGTAGTTACACTTATGTACGTAAAGATAATATGTGATTATGTAAATGTAAACTTAAAAGTTGCGTTTTGATAACCTACACTGCCTTTAAATTTGACCTTTTCCGCTCTATAATATAAATATTAGCATACCAAGATCGATTAAAATTATCCACTATTTAAAAACTAGGCAGGTAGGTACGCATAAATGTCAAATTAAAAGTGAATGTCAAGTCTGAAGATGATCGGATCAAATACAAGGTTGCCTGTTTAATATGCATGCAAGATATTTAAGCATTCGAATCGCAATTAATACAGCATTTCAAAACATACATATTTATCCCAAATTAGGTAAACAACTTTGGGTACAACACAAAGCTATTATTTGTCGTATTTACATTCGGTTTATTTGCGTAGTCCATTGTTTGTCCACCCCGACCATGCCTCTCTACCTCTACTCTACCCCCATGCATGTAAACATTAATCTCTGGGTACTTGAGGCTTCCATGAAGGCCCAAAACTGTGATGTAAGTCACAATATTAACACACAAAATGATCGCCATCTTGAACAGAGTAGGTATACAAAAACATACTACAGTAAAACTTGAATAGTGTTAACGGGAATTCTTTTGTATTGTTGACAATTAACAGAAGATATGCAAATGGAAAACCATTCTCGTGGTCAATTAAATATTTACATAAAAACTTTATATAGTTAAATACATAATGAGAGTCACGTTTTGTTGTAGCTAAATAATTTCAAGCTGAAGGGGCGATGGCCATATATTACCTTTGGCTTGTACACAGGGCGGCACGGCCCCGTTGGCATGTCTAGTACTAATAAATTGTGTATAAGCATAATATATCAGAGGTATTGGGCGTACCGTTTTGACATTCAGCGCGGTTGCAATAAAGCGTGTATTTATGCAAAAATGGCGGTGATGCAAGTATGCAAGCGGAATGGAGCGTCTTCATTCGCGAGTCGACTCCTCAGACTCCTCACGCCATTCACGTCCGGAGCAGAGCCTCGGGCACACGCTCGCTAATATAGGGACAGGGCTGGAAATATACTGCTAACATTAATTTATTTCGTATGAAACTAACTCAGATTTTATCATTATCGTTAATAAACTCTTTATTGTTTCATGAAAATGACATGTTTTGATTTAACTGATATTTTGCAGCTGTCATGAGAAAACAATAAATGCTGAAAGAAAATCTGTCTTAAAATCTTTGCACCCAACAGACATCCATCAACAGCGAGGATATCAAAGTTCAAACGAGACGAGTTCGTGACTGAATCAGGAAAAAAGAAATATCACGAATCTCTAAATAAATGTTACTCACACTGACTGGTTGGGTTCAAAAGTTTTTTTATTAAATGTGGTGTCCTAATAAATACCGAAACTTCTACAATATTTTCCACCAGTACCTACATAGTATAAAACAAAGTCGCTTCCTTCTGTCTGTCCCTATGTATGCTTAGATCTTTAAAACTACGCAACAGATTTTGATGCGGTTTTTTTAATAGATAGAGTGATTCAAGAGGAAGGTTTATATGTATAACATTGCACCCGTGCGAAGCCGGGGCGGGACGCTGGTTAAAAAATAAAATAATCTCGTAGCTGATGCTGTATTGCTCCTTAATTCCAATTTCACAACCACTATCTTGCAGCATCACTATTGTCAGTTTTACTACACGTTCCATTTCATTTCTCTACTTATAGGTGCGTTTCATGAAATCAAGCTTATGCTAACTAACATTTTAAATCTTCTGACAGTCATCAGTCAGACAGCATAGGGATCCAGACTATTTGTACCCGTTACGCCCAACCTTCCCATACTTTTTGCGTCTTTACGTGTGCATCAATATGATAAGGCTTTCCATAGATTTCTTATTGTATCGCAACTGCCATACACACAAATAGTTGTGAAGAATGATTTCGATCACTTGCCAACCCTAGAAAGGTTTAAGCCGGTACCGGAGATTAGGTAAACGAAAATAGACGGCTTGTTTACGTTTGATGAACACACTTCGCGCTTCTTTGCCTTTCAGAATTTTAAATAAAGGTGTCTTCCAGAATATCTTGAGATCTTGGGCTTAATATCTAGATTTCGAGGCATAGACAAGAAATAGGTAACGCCGATTCAGTGAAATCCCTATCCCTGGTAGTGATTAGGTAGGTACTCCTACACATTATTTGGAGAATTAAATTTAAATATTCTCCCCCTTGTAAATGATAACCAGTTGACCGATCACGACATTTCGGATAAATCAATGACAAAGAGCCGTTCGGTGGACGTGGAGTGTGACAGCAGCTCAGACAGGCACGAGCGGAGCGGGCGCGGTAGCGGGGTAACAAATAGAGCGCCTCCCTCGGGATCGACCGGTGCCTGCGTCACGGCTTTATTATATTATAATTGATTCATTTCATATTTTTTTTATCTCGATAGGTGTCAGTAATGAAGGAATGTATTCGAAGATAACTGATTCAACGCCGCAAATAATTTAATTTGGTAGTGTAGTAAGTCCAGGGCCGTATGGGAGAGTTGACCATCGAAAAAAGATTCTTATTTCAATATAAGCTTCGTTTCGTGACCAGAAATTAAACAGTTTACGATTTTCCTGAGAAAGAATCATACCTACTTTCCAAACTAAATACCTGTAATATATGCTTTTGCCATTTAATACTTTTAAAATCGCCACTGACAAGTTATTCTGTTCAGTTCAACCCTGAGGGTAAAGATGTGACGTAGATACATGTTCGACCGTGGCAGTTCATTTATCCACCACTGTCCGTTAAAGCTACGAGTACAAACCTACCTACCACTTATCTAAATTGCAGCGTGAGCCGTTGAATATGTGTCTGTGTGTGTTATTATTATGTATTCTGATCACATTTCTCACTTGCAATGGCACACAGCACCGATGCAGGTCGTATTGCAAAGTATCACGTCTGGCTGCGTAGCTGATAAGTACTACACTATACTTCCATGTTCTCTGTCAGTTATTACATAACCTTCGCGGTTCTCAACAGACGCTAATTAATGAAAATATTAACAGAATCAAATACTTGGTTATTTAGATGTTGACATAAGTAGGAACAGGTTAGGAGTGGCCTTTTTTGCCTTCGCATATAAGTTTCACAATGTAAGCAGTTGTCGAACAGTTGGCATTACACGTGTTGCGATATACTCAGTTAGAGATGAGCTCTGTGGAATGTTATACTGGATAATTTTAATAGATATTGTTGACCTGCGAGGTCAATAGAAGATCATTCATCATTCTGAGAGCTTTCCTATCTAGGTATATCATAACAATTTGATTAAATGCGCTGACACATAATAAAGAAAACAAAAGACAATTATTTTTCCCAAAATTTGATTTCATCTTTCTTCGTTACAATCTCAGTGATATTTCAATTGCCTGTGTCAGCGACGAAGAAAAAATATTTCATTTTTTATAAAGTTCGGTCGAGATAGGTATCCCCCGATGCGGATTCTTTCTTTTTGTACCACTTGATTGATGACTTTTCTTACAACGTGACATTTCTGAACTTTTTTGACTGAGCTTGCCGTCTTAAATACATAAAAAGAGTGAAATACAGTTAACAAGGTTTTAGTATTGATAGGCACTTAATAAAATGCCAACATACGTTTTTAATAACAATTAAATCTCAGTAATGGCTGTCATGCTGTTTTGAAAAACCGGTCAAAAGCCAGTCGGGGTCACACAATTAAGGTGTCAAAGCAACTAAGTACATAATTCGTCTCATAATAGTAGATCATTAACTAAAAAAAAAAAAAAAATACTCTACTTTTTGTACCATTTGCGAAAAACTTAACACAATAATAATATGAGATAAGCATTTATTAAAAATAATGACAATTAAAACTAAAAGTTAACATTCGAAACATTGGTCCAATTATTGATAGAGAGAGTTACATTTTTGTTTGGTACATTTATTGTTGATGAGTTGATTTGAGTATTTCTCTGTTCTTGCGTCTGAGGACCTTGCGTTTCATTGCAGATAGTTATACGTCGGAGATAGTGATGGTGGTGCATCGTGAGTTACGGACGAAGATATGATGGGTAGTGGCTCTGATGGATTAAGTTTTATATTTTTGTTAATTTGACTGCTTAATATGGTTTTACTCGCCATTGAGCCTTCGATATAACCCTCAGGTACTCTACCAGAGCTCCAACCACCGTGTCTTTTTATTGACGTAATATCCGCCCCTGAATCCGCCAAGAAAGTCGCAGAAGTTCTTCTAAAGCAGTGACCGGTGTAGAGTTCAACATCTTTAAGTTTTATATATTTAGCAATTTCCTTTGGCATATTGCTAATTTTATTTTTGCCGATGGCTTGTCGAGTATATTTCCCATTCCGACAGTTTATAAAAAATCTATTGCTATCCATGTTGGTGGGACGTAATGCTTGGTATTTATGAATGATTTTAGTATATTGTCCTTGTACAATGAATGATCGATTTTTCTTAGTCTTAGTTTCCTTTACATTAATCAGCAGTAACTCATTGGAATGATTTTCAACGTCCTCCACCTTTAAGTTTACAAGTTCACATCCGCGGCAAGCACCATTGAGTCCAAAAATTAAAGCCACCTATAACAAAGATAAAAAACAGGTATATATATAGAATGATTACCATTACTAAGATACGAAATATTCATAGTTAAATCATGTATACTTACTTTTGTGGCCTGAATAATTTCGTCAGGAGCTTCATTAAGAAATTTTTCCACATTTTGAGTCGTAAAAATTTTAGAATTCTTTGCGCAATGCCCTTCTGATTTTCTTTTTTAAAAAAGCCAGTAATTTCGTGAATCTATTTATTTCAATGCTGTGTTTGATGCTTATTGTAGCTTTCAGTTTTGAGTATATGAACCAAAGTGTATTCGGATTCTTTGTCTTGGATAAATAATCAAAATAAACAAGAAGTACTGATTCTGAAATTGATAGGCCTTTCGCACTTCTCCACGTTGAAAATTCTTCATAAGTTTTTAAATAATTTTCATTGGATTTTGTTGGAAGCAAATTATTTATAATTGCGGCAGCATTTGCACTGATGGAATCCAACAATTCACTGTCACTGTCGCTTTGATTTAACATCGTAACGTATTTTTAGAACATTAACTTATTTATAAATATACATTAAAATAAACTTAACGTTTATGTATTTGAAGAAAACAAAAACGCGGCAAATTCCTAGACTAATATTTTTTTGTCGGAAAAGCAAAGGCATCAAGCTTATACGGCCTCGTCGGTTTTCGTAATTTTATTAAATAATAACTGCTTAATAAATGCGTATTCCTTTTTCAAAAAGATGTATAATGCTTTATATACAAACTCAATGGTGTAAACACATTAGTTCAGTATAAATTTCGGTAAGTATTCCAAATTTAATTCACATTCTCCCCCTAGAGGATGAATGAAATTCAGTACAATTTTCTTTCCCTGTTTTTAACAGATTAAAAATGACTATTGTTATGTTCGCTTTTTGTGGCATAGAATGTCACTTTTTTGGGCAAATGGTACGAAAAAGTCGTTTTTAATCAATCGCATTTTCAATTATTGTAAAAAAAGGATGGTAGACTGCGTTTCCAACTTTTGCTGTTTTACGTTGAATGACGGAAGAGTTTTTAAACAGGCACGCCTTTGTACAGTCAGCAACATAGCAGTCGTGCGGCTCGTGACCTCACGCATCTCACAAAATTCCAACACCATTTGCTGGCTACGTGCGTGAAAACGCCGCCATGTCCACATTAATATTATTTCCCTCGGGATATGGTTGAATAATCGACCAGCATTGATCTGCGCTATGTGGGTGGCTTCCACCAAATGTTTAACTTTAGTACGCCCGTCTCTCGTTAATGTTCATAAAGCTAGAAGTGCCATAATGCATACAAAAGCTGTAATGGATTCATAGTAAGTATACGTTGTGTAACGTTAAATTAAATCTAACGAAGTGCATGTAAGTTTAATGCAATTGACCCCACACAAAGTTCAATTCTGCCAAGATGGGTAGGTACCTAGGTACTAAGTCAACGGACGATCCTGCGCAGTGATCCGAAGAGGAGGGAAGTGCCACCAGACACGCTCTCTGCTCACTACCTACGACTACACATCGAAATACTTGCATACAACAACATTAATTATGTACACTCCAAGTCTAGCGTCTCTCCTAAAAAGCTAAAACCATAGGAATAATAGGTATACTTTTGAGGTTGAGGTTGAATAACACAGAACGTGAAGAAATCCTTGACATTTTAGAATTAGACGTAAACATCAAAGGTGTGAATCATTGAAAGCGCGCTTCTTCAAATAGGTACCAACATTGCATCAACAAAGGTTATTTATAATACTCCACCTAAGGTTATAATTTGAAGAGATCATTACGTTACATGTACGAGCACTAAATTCTTAGCGCATACATACTTATTTGATTAATGCAAACAACTGATCTTTACCGGATAATTGTGACCAACTAGGCTTATTTTGTCACTTTATGAATAAATTACTCCTCGGAACCCACAGAGTAGGCTGGTACTGTAGATAAACGAGAACCCAAACCGACAGACAAGGATACACAATTTATTGCCTCACTCCACTAACAGCACTAAATCTGCAAGGGCAGCATTCTTGCACGCATTCACAAACCGTAAGCCATCAATTAACCTTAGAGAAGTAAGGTGCTTATGTTATGTGAATTCCCATACTGCGGTAGATCCTTTTCAACGCGCTCCATTTGAAGAAACAGTTTTTCCTCGAACAACTTCTTTACGCTTCGTGCTTAGAGGACACTTACAAGTTCTTTGATGAAAAACCTCATTAACACTAAGCAGAAGAAACTTATCTACTGAGCTTTATGCACGTCTACTTTTGTCTCTTTGCCAGGAATTGCTAATAAACTGTAATTTATTAAGAACTAAAACCTCTTTAATTAAATTGTGCTCTTTGTTTTAAGTCCACAGGGTATATTTTAGTGTTTATGACAAAAAATGTAAATCAAAGCAAGAAGTGATTGATATACTGCGGTGGTGGCACAGGCCGACTATTAAGAAACGTTTTTGAACTTGACTGGGGGCTATTAAAGCGTTATTAAGTCTGGTTGTTTGGTACGAGGCTGCTATGGTGTCGGCTATGGCCGCGAGAGGGGCAATGTCGGAACGCGTTTGATGCATAAGTGATCAAATGGACTTCACTCCGGGCGCGGGTCGATGTCCCTTTGCGTAACAAACCGTTGCCTATCTATTTAAATTAGGTTCGGATATATTTGATGAATGAAATACCAAGAGCCTACATCGCAGCGGCCCCTTGGCTTGCGTGACGTGGTGACTCGACTTAAATTTAAGCACAATTACTTACAAATTACACAGTGGTACGTGACTCGGGAACACTTCATGCAATCGTGTCACCCGTTTCAACGACTTGCGATGTTGTCGGCGTGCACGTCACACCTTCTGAAACTGTGCACTGTACAATAGGTACCTATACACGTAAAATTCTATCTGACTACAATAGTATTTTAGCTGGTAGGAAAAGCTTATGGGGCAGTTAGTTTTCAAGGTTAATAACGTCAATGGAATTATACTAAGAAATCATCATAATTTTAATTTACATACACATTATATAAATATACCTTATTTTATTAGAATACAACTATGTCTATCTATACGAAGACATCGATTTTAATAGGTAGATATTATGATAATAAAACTTTATGACCAATAGGTATGACCTCTACACCTCTACCAAAACAAGTAGCAAAACATGTTTTGTTTATCATTATTGTTACCTAAAACTTGTTAGCAAACAACAATTCGAAAATGGTTATAGACGTATTCTCGAAAAAATATTTGACGAAAAATGTGGTAACAGTTATTGACAATTAGGACTTTTTTTGTAAATTCGAGGTAAATTATTCGTACTTAGCTATACATACCTAAGCAAATGGCTAGCTGCACCGATTCTTAATTGGAAAAGCTATTGGTTTATAAAACATTATTTTTCCTTCAACTTGTATTCGTTCATGGTTATCCAAAATGGTCTTTGGACTCATAATGCGACCATCGAGGTTAACCAGAGAGTAATGGGACTGTGTATTCTGGGTATGCTTCTAGGCCATGTGAAGAATACAACAATCCAATAGATCCTATTCCACTGAATGGCCAGCGACATCGCGGTAGCCCAGGTGGAGATGACAGGAAGAGCTAGCTGGACTTCTTTAATAATAAAATTGTCACTAGAAGGCCTTTACCTTCCAGTAGGAACATTACGGGTATTGTATCGCTTATTAGAGAAGCTAAATCACACTTCAAATATTAACCAGCTCAAATGACGATATTATATAAAACAAGCTGTTGCCCGCGGCTTCGCTCGCGTTTTGGTTGAAAGTTATCCCAGGGGTATGAAAAATAGATAGTACTTTGCTGATTCAGAGTAGGTCTGAACCTACTGAATATGCATATAAAATTTCATAAAAATCGGTCAGCCGTTTCGGAGGAGTATGGTAACTACTAACTAACATTGTGACACGATCATTTTATATATGTATAAGATAAGTCAGTGCAAAAATCCAAGTTACCCATTCTCAGCAGAACATTCGCGAAGTGTGATGATTGAACAACACCAACGCGTTAAACTCCATCAGTTGTCGCCCATTACAAGACGAGCTACAAGTATAATATCAACGTTTTGTTGTGCAATAGATACATCGTAGATGGTGTGATATTCAATATTAATGTAGCATGAAATAATTTAAAGCGTTTTCCAGGGCTATCAATCTGGCCCGTTAATGAGATTCGTCCGGTCGTAGGTGACTGCATCGAGCCATTTGTGCCACGTTGCACCTCACTAATGAAATACATAGGCACAAACTTTACAGTGCATAAAATAAGCTCGTCTCTAGAAGTTACATCCGTTCAGTAAATGGATTTCCATATCCTGGAACAAATGTTTAACATTTTTAGAGTAGGAACGTTGATAGGAATCAATATAAAAGATAAACAACGTGTCATTCGTGACCGCCATGAATATTTAAGACGCTAATATGGTTACAATAACAAGCTCTTAATTTTGTTTTGTTTACGTTGAAGGAATGAAATTCTATTTTGGTCTTAGCTGGTAGTAACTACCTACTTATGGTAATCTTTTTGTTTGGATTGCTAGTGATGCTACATCATATAACATTGCTAGAATATTTCGAAATGAAGTCTCGTTGTTTGGAGCGGGTGACAGGGCCCCGCGGGCTGCAGCCGCGACCTACGACCGCGCTTTCTCTCATCTGCCCGCAGTAACCACCACTCGACGCTCTCCAATATATTGTATATCTATTTATCCAATATATCTAAACTAATACCGCAATACATCGTTGGTCTAGTGGTCGTAAGCTCTACAGAGAATGAGGGCCTGCTTTCGATTCCCAGATCGGGCAGTGTTATTGGCCATATTCCAGAAGGAATTTCTTACATCAAATTGTTAGGTCTTTAAAACGCGTGGTTTCTTTATGACCATTCGAAACAACAAAATCTCAAGAAAAGTTAACATTAATTGACCCCCAATATCCAGGTTCGATCGATCCTGACTTTTTTCTATGAGTGTCTAAAGGAAAGTGTCATGCGTGATCAAGCTTGAAGCTAAGAGCAGAATAATATTTGCCAATCCTTTAGTGGGATGCCTTCTATGTGAACATTTACTACACACTTTCACAACAGATACAATTATTTTTGATAGCATTGTTAGTAATATTACGTTGGTTTGATGTACTATCTGGTGAAATAATATCTGTAACGCAACGCTGCTTGTCTGTTCTCTCTAGTTATTTATAACGAGCGGGTTTTAAACAAACTACTTATAAACTAGATGAGTAGTGATTGGCCGAGTTGCAATGCAGACATAAGTTTCAATCTGTTCGCTTCCTGCGTCTCTGACGTCTCAATTGCTGCTCTTTTGTAATCAACAATTTGTGTCGCCAGTCGCCGCGATGCTACCGTCGTCGCTCTCATTCAATAACAACGTGAACGAATTCCAGACAATTTTAGTTCCCTCGTTATGATTGTGTCACTTCTATGTTTATGTATGTACTGTAAGACGTATTTGCGCTAGTAAATACTCTTACTCGTAAATCTTATGAACCGATACGCTAGTCAACTAATCATCCAACACATAGGGTTCTTATACATATGTGTGTTTTCATCGATTTTGTTTTATAGGTAATCAATCCTTCCTGCACTGCAAGCGCAGGTGCGCAATGTGGATGAGGACTTCTTTGGTGCGCAGGATGGAATACCTCTCAAACTCAAGCATTTAACTTTGTAAATTTACAAAGAGTATTTACCTGCTGCCTGCTCTCAACTTAACAAAAGTAGATAAGACATGCTTGCTTAAGATTTAAACATGCCATTAAACTATAATCAGGGTTTAGTAATCTGTTTGTCCTACATAAAAATTGGCTTTAGATTGGAGATCTTTTTGCTCGTTTAATGCCAGGGGGCCATTCCATTGTCTCTGCAAACAGCAATTTTATACATAATATATTATAACAATGCAAGCATCACGCGACGGTTGTGTGTATGGGTTCAAGCTAATCGGCTTCCCGCTTCACACCAAACATTAAAACTGCATTAAATTCTATTTAACGGTGGATGGAGCATGCCTAGTTAAGTAATTGAAAACTATGTTCGTGCTTCATGCAATGCAAAAAAATCTTCAGCAACTAATCAGTAGAAATTATACTTAGGTATGGTAGAGATCACAGGTAAGGATAAAAACATAGAAATAGATGGCAGTAATCTTCAGACATTTTGCTCCGAATAATTATGAATGTCACGGTGCGGGAACAAAGGCGGCGGATAGGTCACGCAACAATAAATTGATCACGCGCACACGTGTGCAGTCACAACCAACGTCAGATTTAGATATAGATCGAATAGAATCTTATTTCATTAAACTGTGTCTTTTCAATGGCCACGAACAGTTGTGGTAAAGCCACGCTTTATAAACTTTTAATTGATTTAATCGTAGTATCCGCACAAAATTATACGGTCAACTATGAAAAGGATACGCTCACGTTAAGCATGAATGGTACTGACCGTAACATTTACTGACACACATTTATGCACGCTATGGCCATCGAAAAGATTTTGAGGAATGCCAGTAACCGGGCGGCACTTCCGATGGCGAGGCTGCTCGCCCGCTCGAGATGACTCCGTGCCTCTGTAAATCCGCGCGGGGACCACGTCGGGCGGAATCCGACATGCCGCACATTTCATTACTTATTTTTCAATAACTCTCGCATGTTTTGAATAACTTTGAAAACGAAGTTATTGTTACGCCAAAGCCATGTTTACAAAAAATGCCACCGCTTTTGTTATGAATTTTACACTCACTCAGTACTGAAATGTGAACAACATACCTGAAACAAAAAACGACGATATTCAAGAGATTGTTTTTAAATAGCGGCTTGTTGCTCCAGTGTCATAATAATATTTGGCATGGTAGTCGACACCATTATCACTCACTCGTTCAATAGAGGATGCCGTCGATTGTGAATTATTTTGGTCTCGGAAAGCATAAACCGTCGAATGCGGCGCAACGAGCAGCGCCACGCACCGTCCACTAGTATTAGCGTTCATAAGGAAACGCTATGATGCAGCTCTAAATCGGCTTATTTTAGATATTCCGCGAACAAGTGCAGCGCTTGTTTGGTTAGTAGTCAGGCCGAAAGCGTATAGACTCTTGATGGCCTGCACGGGACGTTTTGTTCTGTTCAGTGAAACATTTGAATCGCGCAGCGCAACAATGAACGAATGCCGCTACAGAACTTGAGCATCAATGCGTGTAGGCATAATTGTGTGTAATTTTCGTCGTCATTTCATCGTGTTGTCATGTTAGGTGAACCTCATCATTAAATTAGGACCGGGCGGCGGGCGGTGCGGACGTCGCTCGTTCGCTGAATTCGCTTATGCAAATAACTAAGACACGTTTGAGTGCAGAACTTGACTCGAGGCTAAACAGATATGTTTTATGATATTCTTCTGAGAATATTTAAGAACGACAGTCACTTAAATAAATAATAGTAGATTATGTATCAGTGGATAACGCAGTGTCTTATGTCACGGCTGCTATTTTGAATCCCTAACGTATCTGGGACGTTCTTCTTTTTTATCGACAATGACTTGTCTTCTCCGCAAAAAAATAAATATATTGCTCCTAAATACTAAATTACTTATTTTTTTTTTTATAAAATACACTTGAAAATGATATAATTATAATATCATCAAAACTAGATTTTAATTATTAATATTTTTTTACAAAATTAGTGTGACATAGTATATAAAAAGCGTGACGGAGGTGTTTTACATACAAATAAAGTGTGTGCCTCTATGACCACTAATTTAAAAGAACTGCTCTCGTAAAAAAAATCACAATCAATGTTTCTATCCAAAAATATTTACTGAACTACCCTTAACCTTTGTTATTAAATTCATAAGAAGAAATATTTTTTAATGTTTAAAAAAGAAAAAATGTTTAAAACTATTTTATTGGCTGTCTCCCGACGTATATATATGATTTTTGTTGCTATCTTCTGTTGCTCATTTCATGGTACAAAATAATGTGCGTTAGCTTTTTTGACCTTGGTCACTAGACAAGAGAATAGTCCCCCTCCACCCCGGACCCCCGCTATGCGTCCCTACGCCCCGGCAATACCAGTCACGTCACAGTCAGTCGCTCGACGCAAACAGTACAAGGAGCTGCGTGTGTTTATTTAGCGACCGCTCTGTCACGTAAGTTACTTCCAAATGTTATTGTAATTTCTGTTTTAATATTATTTTATTGATTCCTGATAAATATTTCATATAGGCAGTTTTTTGCGTAAATTATAATTGGGAAAATGCTGAGTATCTCGAACACTACTATTTTACACCTCTGTCATGAAGCACGTCTGTCACAAAAATGTGACGGAGTGGTATAAGTCGTAACGGAGAGGTCATTTTTGTATGGAACTTAGAGCCTTAGTTAATATTCTTAATAGATGATTGTTAGTTTTCTTATGTTGGTTATTATATCGTCGATTATTTTGTTAATTTAAGATGTTACCATCAGGTAAATGGAAAAATGGCATTATCTGCGGCTGAAAGATACGCGGTAGAGCGACGGTGTCGTGAAAAACGGAAACTTAACCCTGAAATCGTTGCAGAAGTGAAACGTAAAGATTTAGAAAGATATCATGCTCGTAATTTTTTTTACAACAAATAAATAAAGAGACAACGGCAGATTAGAAATAAGAAGAGAAAGAATCGACAGAAAGCTTTGCAGAACGTTTTGATGAACACTACGGCTGCTACACCACCTCCTTCAAGTCCCAGACTACTTCCATTAAGTCCTAGATCTCGTTCACTGACTCCAGCCTCGTCTACTGCCAGTGCAAGGGGAAGAAAACAAGTTAGACGGGATAGATCAATATCTACCAAAGAATGGATACCAATCAATAAGACTTATAGTAACATTTTAAGGAAATGTTATAATTTTTTATTGTTTTCTAAAATTAAAAATTGTTATAAGGTTAACTTTGTTCGGCGGGTAAACATTATTTACCACTCCGTCACTCCGTTAACCACTCCGTCACAATTTTGTCCCCCTTATAATTTAAGTTCAAAGTAATGCATGAACCACTTTATTGGTAATATTTACAAAAATAACGTTTTCTAGTATTACATGCTAAACAATAACAAACACTAGATTTTCAAGCTACTTTATTGGGCGACATTCATAATATTAAATAGTTTTTGTCTTAAGAATCAATAATGTGACAGAGTGGTATTGGATAATGTTTTTAACATGTTTATTTTAAGAATTCCGTCCAATGGAGCTAGATAAAAATAAATGTTTATATTCTTGCTAAGAAAGTAATAAGAAACTGAAGATCTGATTTTAAATGAGAAATTAAAAAAATAAAGATTCTTGTAACTGAGGTGTTATTGTTCATTCCACATGCTGCTACCATGACGATGAAAGATGAATGTAAACGCGTTTACTAGAATCAATGATCTTGCAGCTAGTGGTCGTTGACTCGATATACTTATAGTAATCCGAAAGCCGATCAATAACTGAGTACTCAGTCAAACTCAACGAGGGTGCTGAGTCGAGTGCTGAGACATCGGCGTAGTTGACATGGCCCGCGGGACGCGACTCATAGCATAGCCAATCAAACAATTAAGGTTAAATGTGCCCCGCTCCATCAAGATTCACAACGTTTTATTACTACACCTTATATAATTTTCATGGTACCTCATCGGATAGGTAATGTAACAAATATTTTACATCCTTACGAGTAAGACCAAAAAATATTAAACTAAACTTAATCCCACGGTTATTCTTCAACTGAATGGCGCAGTTTAAAGTGGCCACATACATAAGGTGATGAATTTGAAAAGAATAAGTAACCCGCCTTCTGCAATATGACAGTTCCAGATTAGTAATTGCAAAGCAAAACTCAGGCGCATTAACCGTGGCGTGCGTGAAGATTTAATTGTCTAGGAAATTGACTTAAATTGCGCTAATGACATAATTTTGCCAATGTAGATATTTTCTCTCTGATTCCATGTCAAAGGACAAACGTGCTTTTCTGGTATTTATTTTTCTAATGCACTGAACAAAATTGAATCACTGTTATCGACTAGTACAAGTAAACCTATCTACACCTGTACGAGCTGAGCTCGCAAACTTACCACCAGTTGGTTGGTATCTAGAGTAGGTACATATTTATATCAACATAGTTACATGGCTTTACCATAATTATGTCTCGGTACGTTGTAAAAATCCGTCATTATATGTACAAACGGCGAACCTCCTGACGATTACTACACCTACCTAATGGTTTGATCGCTTCACCACTAATTTGGTGGCATTGTAATTTCACAAGAAACGCAAATTTACACGAATTGCTCTTATTTCATACAAAAACTTTCTATTTTTAATTCCTATTTAGTGTTATTAATTCATACTGAAAGGCGAGAGAACTCTCGTTAAATCCGGAGTAGCGTGATATTGTCTTGTTAAATAATAAATGCGAATAATGTAGGTTCAACTCAAAGCAGACGAAGCGAACCGAGTGAAAATCACTATTGTAGGCACTTTCTCAGATACTGTTACACAATCCTGTTATTGGTACAACAGATTTAATGGCTTCGTATTTATACTGCTGCATCATTTTGTGGGTGTCTACAAATCTTCCGTCTAGTGGAGCTTTAGATAATAATTCAGACTATCAAGTCTGAATTTATTTGACTTTAATTAATTTTAAATCCAGATGACATTTAATAGTACATTATGAAATAAGTGCGGTAAGTTGAAAATTACAGCCGAAATTATTTTATTTTATCTCCCAAAGTTAATTTTATTCATAAAATGTTGACCACTTTTCTGACATAAAAACTCTTTGCTAAGATTTAAAAAAATACGTTTTAAACGGAGCATCTTGATAACCCATGCGTTTTACATTACAATAACGCACAAGTCCGTAATGAGATACAATACGATATTGAAATTGGTGAAATAAGAAACCCTTTACGAGCAAATGTGTTATAAAATATTTTAATGATTTTAAAAACGCATGATTTTGGAACGAAAACAGTACCTATCTATTATGTAGAAAATATTAATAACTGTACCGACTAATGTGAAATACAGTCCGAAATGGAAAGCTGAATCGCAGATAGGTATTCCTACGCCGCGCCGTGGCGTAGTACCTACGCAATCCTAGTACAAAATTTCCATTGTACTATATTCGAAGTATGGAGGGCTATTCATTGAGCTGTTCACTGCGATGTGACCATGTGAGCATTGTGTACGAACATGCTGATGAATGTAACACAACTTGTTAGATTGCAAAATTACTGACGTTACATTGAAAATTTTAAAATAGCCAGTGTTTAGCCGTCAACGTCATCCGTCCCCTAAATAATTATACTTCCAAACAACAGGTAGGTACGAAGAGACCACAGCTAGTAATACCGCTTCTGATTCTACGAATGCTACTTGTGATTATTATGAACTCGTTTTGTCGCTGACCGTACCGGCTTAGTGATATTGAATCCACGATTTTTTACGCTGACTGGCTTGTAGATGTTTAAGTTACGCCTAGGTTAACAGTACATCTTGTAGATATTTGATCCGCGACTTGTAAATGGAAATAACAATTTGATATTATGCTTTAGGAGCGTGAGAAAATCGGGAACAAAGAGAGGTGTACTTTTAATTTTTACGTTCCATAATAAACGTTTTTAGCTGTATAATTAATGTGGTATCTGCGTCGCATCTCGCAATGGCCGCGCGCGGATGTCCGGTGTCCGCCACTTTATACAAACACAAAACTCACGAAGCGACACTGACTATAGTCACTTCGGACACAAAAAGGACCAGAGGAGAGGACCAGCAGGATGTAAAACATTGCACGACTACATGACAAACGGTGTCTATTTTTGGTAAACGACTCAAAGTTAGTTGCTGGTGGGTCGTAACTACAGCCGCAAGCGAAAATTGTTTAGCTACATAAAAATGTGATACATTGTTGTAGGTAAATGGGTAACTTTAGGAAAAGACATAAACTTATGGTATAGGTACCGATCCGATTATACCGGTCTATTGTGATTTTGAAGTCTTTCCTGGACCTGCTCAATATTTTCTCTGGCGTAGAAGCAGACAATATTCTTAGGGTAACCACATTTATCAGCCATCATTTGCTAAATCGAGAAACAGAGCGTGAGCACATATAGCATAATCAGCCTATAATTTGCCCACTGCTGGGACAAACGGCCTGCTCTCTAGAGAAGGAATTGGCTATAATCCACCTCGCGGGCCCAGTGCGGGTTGGTAGATGTCTTCGAATTTTTGGTTCTAGGACATCCCGGTTCCCTCACGATGTTTTCCTTCACCGTTTTGAGAGCAGTTGTGATGACATAAATTACACAAAGTAATGCGCCTGCCTGGGTTTCGAACCTACGAGTTTCTGTGCGTAAGTCGGGGCCGCCACCACTGGGCCACCGCTACTCTTGAGCGAATATGCGCTCTAGCAAATGACGATTCTGAGAGATAGAAAACTAACAAACAAACATCCTCTCACCCCAAACCCATACACCGGTCTCCGTTCCGTCTGGGTAAAAAGAACAGATCATGGAAAAATGCGATTCCGAGCTGATAGATGTTGTTCAGACCTTAAGAGGCGTATCGAAATTTTGGGCTATGTTATTAATTTTACCCTCCACCATTCAAATCGGAGTTACCTATTGTAGCCGTGTTTCGCTGAGATGAATCAAAAACAATTTTTCACACATTACTTGATGTGATTTTAATTAAACCGTTTTCTCAGTTTCTGCTATTTCAGAAGTAGATTTAGCTCTTAGTAGAATAAATCATATTTACTTATGTTCAGAATATTCTTTAATTATTCAAATCTCTGAAATAGACAAGCTGAACATGCGGGCTACGAGTTTTTCAGCAAAGTAACAAAATTTCCTCGCGAAAAAAGTCAAACAATGGTAAAACAACCCTGGGCGGGCTCGCTTGTATTGCATATCGTGTGAAATCTTGTCGGCTGCATATGTACTCCGTCCCATTGTACCCGTTGGGAATACAAGAGCGAAATTACCCATTGTCCTTACACCTCATTCTTGTCCTAACTGATTAGTAACTAACACTATGTTTTTATCGTTGACACAAAGCAATTCCCAACAAATATATATTGCCAATTGTGGGAATCGCATTTAGCGTCGCCGAGGCTCGGCGACTTTTGTTGTTCTACGATCTCACGAGTGTCGGCTCATTTAGCTTTATTTTCTCACACTCAATAAGTACTTGAGATTAATTACAATAATTACACGCATTCTGTTCCTGCAGCGTAGGCATAACACAAGATACACTGGTACCGCGGATGTACGCGGAAGTGAGGGCGTGCACGAAATACTTCGTAGACAATTCGTTACAATTTTTAAACATTAACCGTCCACTGGTAATAATGTTATGATCTAATGATTGAACATTACTGTGCCGTGTTTAATATAAAACACGGGAAATTGCTGCCAGCCATCACATACGCGTCTTTCTTTTGCACAGCAATTATAATGTCCATTATTATGAAATGTAGGTTGCGCACTCAGCGCAGCCGACCGTAAGTACAGCGGTAGAGTTACGGTACGATACTCTACATTTTTAATTGAGAGAGCTCATTGTGTGATGTCAAGGGTCGGGCAGTGCATGTCAGTGCGATTTAACTGTCGTGATAAGAGGGCGCGTTTCGCGTGGGACGGTGGGAGTCGGTCGACCGACCGTGACGTCACGCCGCGTAATTACGGAGTCTTGCGCACATCCGGACCCTAGCCGCACACACCCCTTTCTTAACATTCAGACCTTCCGTGGAACTAAATATAGCTTCCATATAATTAGGTATGTAAGATCGTTACAATGTAAAGAATCGCAATGAAAGCCCTAAGATAAATTATGAAGCGATCCAGGTATAAAGTAGGTAAATAATTACCTAGATCATGTCATTTTCTCTGTAATGGTCAATGAAATGACTGTATTCCACATCTCAAATGAATTTTTATTTCCCTAATTAACTATAGCCTATAAACCTTCTCAGATAATGTCATTCTTTTGGTGAAAACCTTGTGAAAATCTGTAGGTACGGTAGTTTGAGATTAGCCAGAACAAACAGAACCTCAGCGCGGCGGGGAATTTTAATTTATAAAAGGTAGGTATGTAGTGATAAAGAATTACCTGCAAGAAAATCCTTGCAGCGAGACTTTGACGAATAAACTAAAAATTTACTGATTGTGTTGATTATTACGATTTACAGTCGCTCAATCACATTCTAATAAATAATCTAGCTAATGTCTGTTTTGGAGTACCTGCTAGGAGCCATCGGCATTCCTCATGGGGGATACCCTAAACCATTTAGGTTTGTTTGAGAAACTAATTGTTAGGGCTTATTGAGTTGAGACCCTAATTACACAGGTACTTAAACCAGACAACTATCTCATACAATTTTCTTGGAAATTTTGTGATGCATAACATGACTATCTAATGTAAAATTTCAAACCACAAATAGATACTTTAATAATGTAACTCAAACCTTGTGATAGGACCTTCCCATTATATTCCAAGACATTCTCACATCTGTTAATGTCCAACCTCACTCAAAATTCCGGTATTTGTTATTGTTAAGTTATTTTACCTTTGTAACTATGTAATTATAAATCACTGTAAAAAGCTGATAGGTGTTTTCAACAACCTCATTGTAACTGAGTGTATAGGTAGCGTTTAGTAACTTCTCTTCCACTGCATTCCGCGTAGTTTTGCAAAAACAATATTATAGTAATTAGTTGACGTCTAGGTAGAGATAACGTACCTACATTGCAGTGGTTGCATTTTTTTGCAAAGCATCCGCTGTTTTCTAAAAACGCTTTGCTTGTTCCTACGGCGAAATGTCAGCTTTTGCTTATGCAAACGTAGCAGAACGCAAAAGAACCAGTACAACATACTTGCAAACGTAGCAGAACGCAAAAGAACCAGTACAACATACTTGATGCATGATAGCTGCATGCAAGACCTATCTGATGACGAAACAAAAGTGGCAACGAAATGGCTACGCTGCGTCAAATCTATATAAGAACACCACATTTGTATAGGTTTCATTTTCAACCAATGTTTCTATTCGTACGCAAAAGGCTAATTGACAACTTGGTTGATATTGTTAATGGCAATTGTGTTCTATTCTATGTGGGTCGTGCAGATGTGTGAGTGGGTGTACCTACCTAATGCTATCATTTGATATCAGGCTAGTGAGCTGGCCGGTGGTTTGGCCGGTCCGGCACGGGTGACGGGTCAGCGCGACACAATGAGCCACTTCCTGCGGAGAGCGGACTGCGCGACCGATCCAACCGGACAAGGACACGCAGCTGACACCAACTCACTTATCCTACGCTCATTACCCAATATAAAGCCGCCCGCACTCGCATTGTTTGTTACAATTATCTTAAGCAAATCACATAAAATGTATGAACGCCGAATACTCGTACAGTGGAAATGAGAAAATGGTTAGGTACTGTACTTAAATCATAATTATGTAGCCCTAATTGCTTCAGTTTTGAAAATACAAAAGACACGTCCTAAAATTATAGCAGCGGAGGAAACATTGGCATGGCGCATGTAAGTACAACATTCATGTAAAAATACGCCTATTGCTATGTAAATATAGTGGTCTCGATAGCGAAAGATAAAAAGAGTACATTTCAGGTGAAGCGGTCGTGTGGCCGCGATTAACCTCGTGCCAATTACGCAGCCATTAGTGCTGTAGCACAATACGCCTCCATTCAGCGGATGTCCAGAATACCGGCCATGCGGCACAGCGGCACCGGCTGAAGAGTACCTACCGCCCAATTTGCATTTGTTTGGAATTAGAATGTCCGAGGCACCGAGCGCAACCACGGCGCGCTTTATGTCACCTGTAACTATACCAAGCATCTAGCATAATAATTACATCAGGCCCGTAATTCCTGAAGATTTAGGCAGAGTGGTACCAAATAGTGCACCCACATTTCGCCAGTTAAATTAACCGGGACAAATCCAGACTCCTTGGCTGATACTGGAAAATTCCTAATGTAAAAAACCTAGTACCTAACACTTTGCCCGACCTGGGAATTGACCTCAGGACCTCATGCTCAGCAGTCGCGATTGCGACGACTAGACCAGCGAGCACCAAGGCACCCACCACGCGTAATACCGTCAACCGTTTTAATTCTCTGGTACGTAAGTAACTTGTACAATGGTTACATGTGAGCGGTTAACCTAAATCGTTTCTATTGTCACGGATTCCGCTACACATACTGACCGTTTACACATACTGTATTTGGCTGTAAATGGAACAGATTTATCACAAAGGAAGACCGACAATAGCGTGGGAAATGATAAAAAGTTGCGTTATTATCTATTACTGATGACCTCTGCAGCCGATTTCAGTAATGTGCATTATTAATTTACTTTAGAATTACGATATTGTATTTTTTTCATTATTTCCATGTATGTAGTGTGAAAATCCGCAAACAGCAAGTGTTGCCACCGATATTTAATATTAGTTTATTTGACAAAACATGCACAATAATAAGATAAAATCTAAGCTATTGCACAGTTAAATAATGCGGTGACTCCATTGCTTCGAAGTTACGATAATATTCAACCAACACAATCACACAGAACGTAGGTTAAATGAAGTTCATTCGAGTACGATAGAGATATCCAAATCATTGAGATCATTGAGCCGTGGATTTCATAACGATAGAATTCAAATATCTTTGTATAAACTACACCACTGCCATTACTATTCCTGTCTAATTCTGCGGCTGCGCAACTAATATGTTTCGGCCTTTTATTAAACCAGAAACATACGCAGTCTAATTTTATCAGTCGGTGTGCTCGAGATGGATTTAGAAAACTCAAGTGGATCACACGCCCAAGTTCCAGATTCTTAGCTGCATTCAATCACGTAGGTTTTTATCCCCACAGTTCATCTTGAGTCATTATTAATAATAAGAGCGGAGCGAGGGAATAGACGGGATATGGTAATGACAAATGCGCTCAGTGCTTATCTGGAGCGGTCTATGTTGAAAAGATGTGGCGGTTTTCTCGGCGAGTGAAATGTCGGGCGACGTCGTTAGTGAAGCTCCATCTAACAGAGATCGTCGCACTTGGCACACAGAATCCCGGAGATAACTATTTTCGCCTTATCGAAGATATTGCAAACTGCACAACTTTTGAAGAGCTTATTTTCTACTTACACGGAGTGCTCACAACAAGCATTATCAATTCTCCTTTAAGGATTTTAGACTAGGTACTCTACAAATTGTATACTATAGTGATACAACAATATCGCTCAGCACACATTTTGTATGGACCGAAAGCAAACTGATGCTGTAAGTGTAATAGAGCAATGAGTGAAAGGGTCCAATTAAATGTATGCTAAGTAAGTAATATTCTTGTGCAATATCTTAGTTCTTACTACTATTATAAATACGAGTTTGTGGATAGACGTATGAATGGATGGGTGTTTGTTCCTCTTTCACGGAACGGATTGGGTGAAATTTGGCACACAGGTACTTAAAACCTGGATTAGTTTATAGGATAAATTTTATACCGGCAGTACGATCCCGTGGGATAACTAGCATAAGCTACTTAGTAGGTAATAGGTAGGTAAATATTTTCTTATAAGTATTTAACATATTGTATAGTAGTCTGAAATACCCTTAAAACCACACTTGCTTACATAAAAAGTTAGGAAAGCAAAACAGGAAAAATACGTTACCGTAGTTTTCAGGGGTTTTGTTTACCTGTGGCATAATGCCAGTTGTAGGTAAAGGCACATTTCTCAGTTTCTACACAAAAGCGGGAGATAGCGCGTCGTCTTCGGCTGAAATATATTGTTCCCGGTTTGCAGTCCGTCCGCACTGCTCACCCCCAACCAGTCACTGATATGCAAATAGGCGCCGCTGAGATCGTAAACCGTTTTAAATCTGATAACGTAATTCGGAGCTAAAATAAGTACAACACTACACCCAGTTAATGTGACTGCATTGAATTTACCTTTCTAAAGCTTCTTTGGGTAAAGATACAAAATAAGAAAGGTTTGTTTTGGAATTGGTTATATTTGCAAGTTAGGGAACATTTTATCATAATGTTGAATAGCTTTGGTTGTGACAAATGTTCGCGATAACCCACCGCGGCGTCCCCGCGCGCCGCGCGGCGCTCTCTCCCACTACCTGCTCTGGCTATCAGCCATCTTGGACCTCTTCTAGCTTATCTTCCGTAATATGTTATTCAGGAAAAAGTCGGACGTTACGTAGCCATAGGCCAATATCGATTGCTGCTACAGTTCTACTGGCTTCGCTTTATTACGGCAACGATTCTGATATTTCAGAGCATTTGATATTTTCCAAAAAAAACATGGTAACATTTCATGAGAAGGAGTGACTAATGTAAAGCTTTTATTGTGAACAATTTGAGACATACCTAAATACTAGTAGTAGAAAAGGATGGTTTCAAAGCTCTATCGCCAATATTCTAATCAACTTTTCAGTCTGTTATTGCCACATATTCATATTCATTATGAATGTACAGATACATTTGACAGGAAGCTGCGGCTGCACAATGCCATTACCGCAGGTACGGGCCCAGGTAGCACCTGACACGTAGAAATATTCCCACTCCCAAAGCAAATGAGTGACGTCCTGTGGCTATGCTTCAATTACTGCACAATATCTCTTGTTGTACGTTTGAACAAACATCTTTATTCCAAAAAAACGAATTCAGGTTTATCCGAAGTGCATTAGTCCTTATTTTGTGATTTAAAGTCCCTCCCACGGAGTCTTCCATTTTGTTATTTAGGTATACATTCTAAGTATTTCAAAATTCTCTAATCAGGTTATTAAAAACACAATACTGTTACGGCGCACATATTTTTTTCCTATAGTGATTTTAATTTGATATACCATTCTAGTCTGGTTGAAATCTGCCCTTAGGCGAAATAACAAGGAAGAAGTAAAAGATACTTACAAAATTAAATAAATAAATAAATATCGCTGAATAACACCGCTAATACATAGAGAAAACGCAAAATTCTGATATTCTAACTAAATTAAGTCTAAATAAGTGTCTAACCAAGTTTCTCGGTCAAAACATTAGGAACTATATAGAGACGACAAACAAAAGTCAAACGTAGCAGGAGAGGGCGAATTTATTGTAGTCGTGGGCATTTTTTCAAGCACTCGACGTCCCCTAGTCCCTACGCTCTGTACGGTCTCTAGTTCTCTACCTGGCGCACAGCGAGGGGCGAGCGCAGCTACGTATAATAACCTGAGACTGCCACATGTGTCTTGCCTGCCTTTCGTGGCTTTAATACGGAGTAGTAATAATAATAATAGCAATAACTAACAGCACAGCAGTGGAATACAATACATAGTTTCAGGAGAGTTATATATTTATGCCCAAATAGAGTTACATATTTTGTCCAAACAGACAGAGTATAAAAATTGTAAGTTTTTTCAAACCATTCAAACATATTCTCATTCTGTGTGTTCTGTTATTTTTAACTCTCTACAGCTACTAAATAAAGCACATTTAATCTTAAGTAGGTTACTCGTAAGCTCAAGTTATATGAATCATGAAGCTTTTACTAGGTAAGAGAAGAGCCAATAACTAATTTAACCCCCAAATTTTTTATTCGACGAACTACATTTCTATTTTATGGGCGCGTCGTTAGAAGCGTCAACACAGAACAAAAAAAAAATATTGTGGAGAACTGGCAACGCGGGACGAAACGTGGCATCGGCGGCGGCGCAGCGAGCGCACGCGCACCTTCGGAAAGAAGTATGTATACGAGCCTGTCGGACAAGTTCGGGTAGCGAGATAGAGGGGCGCCGCTTGCGCTAGCTAGTGCCCCTGCCGAGTGCGCCGCGAAAGCACGCCTCAGCGATACTCTACTCGCTGGCTTCGTCAGCGCGCCCACTGCAGTAAACACCACTCCTGTTACACTCTCTATAAACCGGTTACTACCTTTGTGATCTCGAGTGCTACATCTGTGAATTTTCGTGAGCGTTGTGATTTATCTGACTTTAGGTCAGGCAGATATTTATGAATGAGTGTAGTGTAATTAAATGCTGTGCCTGAATTGTACTACTATTTTAACAATGCGATGACCCGTGATTTACAAACGAAACAAAATTGGATTACAAAGCTGGGAATTTTCGAAATTGGTGAGTGTCAAGTGGCAACTTCTGAATTCTGATTACTTAAAACAAAGTTATATGATATGATTTAAATAGTTTCAAATAACGGGCCCGGGGCCTAGAGCGTTGCGCGGGCGGCACAAACAAAACCCATAGGACAGGGGAGTGAAGGAGAGAGCATGCTTTGTTGACACAGGGCAAGCGACTAGCGCGAGCGAGCGGGGCCGCTCTACCAGCGACTCGACTACTCAACTAGACACTCAACATCAAACGGTGTAAATTTTACTGTGCTCGAAAGCGCAGTCAGTTGTCCTCTTTTTACTCGACTACAGCAAAACCAAAATGGAGGTTATGATTTTTGTTACTTACTGTACTAATTTGGAAAGTCTTGCGATCATGCGTGCTAATTTCGAAACTAAACCAATTAGCTCTATTGCTGGACAAATGAACCTAACTTGTTTTGTAAACCAGTAGGTACTTATATTTTTAACAAAATATGAATCGGTAGTATCTGTTGTGTACGCAGTATAATGAGTAATTGAATGCTAACACCGTATTAACTTTGTACATTAAAGTGTATGAGTAATTAGATAAGCGGTAGTTTTTATCGTCTTAGACCGTTACAAAGGAGTCCTGGTGTTTCCAGTGCCATAACGATTGGCACACGAATTATCTATGTCAAATGCAAAAGTTTCTACGGTACTCCAACATTACTTCTAAATTAGTATTTTTAAACAGTCTTTGTTAGATAGGCTCACTGTTAGATTAACATTTGAAACCTCAACAAAGTTGACAGTCTCCAGAGTTAGGATCAACCATAGATATAGTATCTATATCTGTGGGATCAACTTCTGTCTTTCACCCATCTCCTTACCCGGGGAAAAACACAGAAGCAAATCATCTCATCAGAAGTAGGTGCCTAGTCATAATAGGCATGTGTTATTTATTTATCCTTGTTCACTTAATTATTACATAATTTATTTTTCCCCATAAATAACACTAACCGCAACTTTCTTGAAATAGCTCTTTTGTTAAAATAGATAACCAAAAACTGTTTAAACGCCACCCTTAAAATGTTTGGTATTTTATTAGAATTTACCTACAAAAGCAGTGTCATTGACCTACCTATTACCTTATACACGTTATATTGTAACATTCTTAAACGTCTGATTCACAAATAGCGACAATTACTCTAGTTTATGTTATTAATGAATGAAAACTTTATCAACATCCTGCGTAATTGCGTGCTCGTCGTCATGACGTGTCACACATCTACGTATGATAGTAACGAAAATACCAGATGCGGGTACACTGAATCATAAACTAATTCTTACTGGTGCCAATGGGTCAATGCAAGACCAAGGTCTGGTCGCCTACTACCTAAATGTAATCAAACACATTGTGGGTGTAAGTAATTAGACTATTAACTCTTATACCTTGTCTACTTAAAATCACGGCCCCCAAGCCTGCGTGATTGTATGTCAAGAAAGAAAGAAACAGTATTTATTGGACGCAGGACAAACACTACTTATAAGTTAAAATATGCAAAATAAAACTAAAGGAAACAAAACTAAACTTCAAAAACCAGTGTAACATAAAAAAAAGCTACAACTTGACTATAAATGTGTACGTGCCCAAAAGGCCCCCCTATCTCAGCATGTTGCTGCGTCATTTAAAAAATAGATGTCACAGCTCTGGTATTCTTGGGCTAAGTATTTTGATGTATATGTAGCTGTAAACTGAAACTTTGCCACTCATATTTATAGGGAAATTATTAATCGGAGGAATAAGAATTTACTGGCGATTAAAGATGAGATTAGTCGATGGCTTTACCTTCTTAAAAGCCCAGAAGCTTGGCTTGCTTTATGGCATAATCTATTTAATTTATTATTTTCTGCAAAGTTCGCTTACACTGTGCTTGCTCTAATTTAACCCTAAGGCATTCCACTTCGGCGGCGGCGGCGACCTCTCGCGTCCGGCCCTAGTTCAATCCATGGTAGAGGGAATGGGACCCCGTCACCTCCTTCTGCGAAGCAGTCATGCTAGTGAAGGGAGGTGGCGGGACGTGAGAGGGAGCCTCACGTCTCAGCCGCTGTTGGAGATGCCCTGGGCGTCGGGGGCCACGTGGTGGCTGCCGACTACCGTAGGCGCGGGTCTGTGGACGGTGAGTAATGGGCTAGCTCGCCGTCCGTCCGTCTTTGACGACAGGCCGTGTCGACGGCGCGTTCGTGTTCCACGCGCGCCTCCAAGAGATGTCAGCAAACGGGAAGGGGTCCGAAAGGATCAATGCCTGTCAGGGTTGCGGGACTGTTCGAAAGAGATACCGCGGCCCTGGAACACAAAGGGCAAAAGAAGGAACATGGATGGGTTTTAGTCAGTACAAGTCTGACACTCCCTTCCACTCCGCTGAAAGTGGGAGGGGGTCATTTGATGAGATTTCCCAACCGAAAAAAAAATTACTAAACCGAACGCAATCATTTTGTATGTGAAAAATAAAGGGCTGCTATAATTTTTGAAATAATTAAATTGAAAATTCTAAGTGAGCGAATCAAATATTTATAATAGCGAATATAAATTACAAATTCATTCGCCCACTGAGTATTTCGGTAAGCCATATTCATTTAGTATTATGTTTGATAACTTTAATTTGGATTTATATTTGCTGGATTAAATACCTACTGTCCCTAATTATAAAGTCATCTCATTATGTTGGGTCTTGTAAGAGAAGATAATATTTTGAAAAGGTTGATTTCAGGAAATAGGTAGCACCACGGTAACCCCAGAAAACTAAACAAATCTTACCGAGTATGATGCATCTCAATAGACGTAAACTAATTTAATTTATTACACTCTTTCATTAATGAGCTAACCTAATCATGGCTTATTTTGATTCATTTTTAACCCCTTAATAATTTATATTTTTAATGAAACTTAGTAAATACTAGATGATTTGTCTACCACTTTTGCAAGCACGATAATAATAAATAATAAATAAATAATAAATAAATGTTTATTGTGTCTCAAAAGTTAGTAATGTGATTACTATGATCCTATGTATCGCTCCAATGGATTTGTCAAAATACAAAATTATTTTGTTGTAGTACTTATCTATCCGACGATCTGTTGTAGTATCTATAATCCGTCTCGGCTGGGCAGCGTTCGGGAAGCTGCGCGGTATCTTCTCGTCCAACTTACCGCAGTGTCTCAATACGAAAGTCTATGACCAGTGTGTGTTGCCAGTGATTACATACGGGACCGAAACGTGGTCGCTCACAATGAGCCCCATTCGAAGGCTTAAAGTCACCCAAAGGGCTATGCTGGGAGTTTCCTTGCGTGATCGAATCCGAAATGAAGACATCCGCAAAAGTACCAAGGTTACCGACGTAGCCCGAAGAAATGCCAAACTTAAGTGGCAGTGGGCAGGGTACATTGCTCGCAGAACGGAAGGCCGATGGGGCCGAAAAGTTCTGGAGTGCCGACCGCGAACCGGAAGACGTTGCGTTAGAATGCCTCCCACTAGATGGACCGATGACCTGGTGAAGGTTGCGGGGATCCGCTGGATGCGAATCGCACGGGACCGGTCAATGTGGCGACACTTGGGGGAGGCCTATGTCCAGCAGTAGACGTCTTTCGGCTGAAATGATGATGATGAATAATAGTTTGGTAGTTAATTGGCATTACATAAGCAAATGTTTGTATAAATTTCACAATTGCAAGTCGATTTACTTATTACAAATAATTTGGATTCCATACCTCCATCTACCTTCCATACATCAATGCAAAAAAACATAGTTTGCTATTTTAGCGAATATCCAAAGATTCGATAAAACTGTAATTATAGTGTTGCAGTAAGAAGTTTTCAAGTGAAGTCCCGCTGCAGGAAACGTTATATTTAAGGTGGAAACGCAAGGGTAGGTAAATGAACTTTCCGAGGGTTGTACTGTTGATTTTAATGATTATAATTCTGTAGCTACATACGTTTTTGATGATTATAATTCTGTAGCTACATAGGTGTTACTGGCGCGACATTTTTATCAACATACAACCTGAAATAGACCTGCAAATTGCAAAAAACGTAACAAAATTTGAATTTCGCGGGCTACCCTGAAGCTTCCACCATAAGCAAATTCTAGTATCATAATAATGCATCCAAAAAGCAGAGTCCAAAAAACAAAATAACGAGGACATATGCTACTTAACCTTATTAACTAACGGATTAAATATAACTTAACTACTCATACACACATACACACACCCATTGTGAAGTCTTGGCCTCAATTCAATTTTCCATCATAACTTATTTACTCCTACTTAGTTAATGAGCATATCTACATTAATAACAACAGTCATTGATGCTAATGTAGGTAGAACTCATCGATGAATCAGTCACGACTAAAATATTTAATAAATAGCGACATTCTCATACATTTTATTACGTAAGTGTAACCACATGCCAGTAGAGTTTCCATAGCTGACTTGAATTCCCTCAGGAATAACCAGGTCACAGGAAAATAATATATTTATTTTTATTTCATTTATACGAGTACCTACTGAATAATTTAGCGATTTTTTTATATAGGTACGAGTACTTGCCTATTTGGTTAACGTTAGTGTTCGCATTCATCAAAAAGGAGAGAAAAGTAACAAAAAAATATTTTAAACTTAAAAGCTGCTATGCTAAAAATCTAAAGTTCAGAAGATAAATACTAATGCACTTAGGTATACCACGCCATGTTTGTTGACAAAAAAAAAACGGTCAAGATGAATTGACTTTTGGTAAGGTTCACATATTCTTTGATATTGAAAGTTCCAAACACAGAACAGGTAAAAGTTTTAAGAAAACACGTTGATTTGGCTTGCTTTTTATAAGATTACTAAGTAAAATGTATAAATATAGGAGTAAGTTGCTAACCCAACGTCTGCGAGCTCCATTGAGGAAGCCATTACGTTCTTCCACCTTACAAAACACGGGCCACGAGCTGGGACACCCAACATATCTAAAAATAGCGTCCGATAAAACACCTTTACCTCCACCCGCAGACCTTACTTAACATGTCGATGAAAATCTACCTTCTTAAACTTATTTGTTGAAAACATTTAAATGTTTGAAAATTATTTGAGAATTCCTACAGGTTTTTTTTAAAAGCAGAGGTGCACGCTATATTGTACCTAGCAACCGATCATAGCTATGGAAGGTTATTAATATGGAAGGTGTTTAAAACCTATTCAGGATTCCTTACAAACAGAAAGGCAAACAGAAAATCATTGTGAGTTAGTGTTACACCTTTAAACCTGAGAAACCTTTTTTTTAAATCACAGGCAAACAGACCAAATTTATTTATAAAAATATGTGGGTCATGCATGTACGAGTACTTATGTTAGTTTATTGTGTACCTACTTAAAATTACTAAGGATGAATGGCTAATATGGCTATATTTAAAATACCGCAAAGCCATTACATAATTTAATAATAATATACAATGGTTTTCCGGTATTTCAAATATAGCCGGAAAACCATTAACAGTGAGTAATTAATTTATACAATGTGTCACATCCTCACGTAATATTCTTGACCATAATACTTATCACTTGTTTTCAAGAAGAACAACGGGTAGGTATTGTAGTGTAGACTGGCCAGGTTTCAGACAATGTATCACCCATACTCGCAACGTGCAAACATGCGTACCTGACTACCTACCGTGTGTAAATTCGAAAACAATTTGTAATCAGTAATTATTTTAGGATCGGTTCTTACTGATAAGCTATCCCTACACGCCAGTACGTTGTAGATTCGACACATATGAACTTATGTACCTATAGTTTATCATAGCTGCCGCAATCAGTATGTGCTACGAAGTAACGAACGTTAATTGGCACAAATGATATTTTTATCACAATTTACTCACTGTTAAATGTAACGAATAAACTAGGTAGGTTTTTATGTCGAGTATAATATGTAGCGATTGTTAAAGCCAAATTTAAATGCTCATATACCTTTCATTGTATAGTGCGCCTTTAACAAAATTACCGCTAAACTCTAACCACGTGTAATGAAATTGAGATCATTGTGATGAAAAACCTGTTAATGACCATTTCAAGAATGTTTTATTTAATTTACAGCATCCCAGTAAATAAGCCAACACAATTTGCATGTAGTATTATGTTCCTAATAAATTAAAGTGCAAGATGTTGCTTCATATTCCTTGGGATCTCTGCAATGAAATGTGTACTTAAAATACACGGAACTTTCATAAAATAAAGGGTGTAACAAGATTACAAGACCCATAATGAAGCCGAAAGGCACTTGCTCTCCCCGTCTGTCTTTAATTTTTTTGGTCTGAATACCATACCTGGGAACCTTCTAGTCTAGATATCGGGGGTGAAAGTCCCAACTTATTCACAAGTTTTTTTTTTTAATACATGTTTTTATGTAAGATTTTTACTTTCAACATTCCATCCTTCGGCACAATGTTTTGAGTTCGTTGAGTACATTGAGACCTACCGAAAAACGTAATTTTTCACCCCCAAAAAAAGTCGTTTCCCAGCAATAATTTTGCGTAAAGTTGCTTAGTTTGATGTACTTACATAATGCTTGGTTGAAGGCTTCGTTAGGTCTTGTAACACCCTGTATACCTAGGTACTTCATAATTATTCTTACAAACATAATCGTTAATTTACCAATACTACAAAAAGGTACTTACAATCTAGATATCCGGGACCAGTGTTAAGTTCTACACAAGTCACTCGTTAACATAATAAGCATAAAATTAAACTCTTCAGTCGCTGTTTCAGACAAAATGTAGGAACAGTTTTTATCCTTATTGAAAGCTAAGGAATTGAATCCTACTCTCATACTACGTTTGTGGTCAATACAGTAGCCCTCTTATGAATAAACACTATATAAAATTATACCAGGAATAACAAAGGAATAACCATACATTTTCAAAGGTTTAAACTTGGAATAACTTTATTCTGTGTTTATTAACAGGAGGGTAGGAGTATTTGTTATCCTAAACAGTAACTGCTACGTAAATGGTAAGTGTTCAAGTCAAACGTTAAACCTCCCCGCGCTCCTTAAAACGTTTATTTATAACAAGTGATAGAGAAGAACCGCAACATCCTGATCCTCGTGGGATCGTGTAAGTCTTCAGCACGTCCCGGCCCCATCTCGAGGCTCAAGTGTCAACCGGCTCTACGCAGTTGCAGCCTTATCTTATTTACCGCATATTGAGCCAGCGTAATCTACTCCTCATACCAATAAAATAACACTAGGGATAGGGAATATAATAATGTGCATGATACCGACTTACATGGACACGTTGTTTCATAAATTTAGCACTAAAAATAGGCTCGTGCTGGACGCGACACTTAGCCTGCAAACTGCAATATGGCAAATGGTAGGTAGTTACTAAGTACAGTTAAGTCATTCTATAATTTTTTATTATCTTTCATAGTTCCTAGCCGACGTTAGACGGTACGATTTAATTATTAATTTTGTTTGATATGGGTATCCAGCTTAACGCAGATCTTAAAGTGGTGCCCATTTCAAAAGTAGCTAAGTAAGACCTGGAAGTTATGTACTCATTGAGTTACATAACTTGCAAAAGAACGTAGCTTGTGTAGCGTCCGTACCGGTAATCGCTCATTTGGTTACTTCGGTGATTGTTCCGGTACACTCGCCACTCGGCGCACATGAATTGTACGTTCGAAGTGCAATATATCGTGTTGTGGCAAACCAGTTTAAAATAGCATACATCAGTGAACAGTTGCTCTCGAAACAGTACCGCGGTGGTGTGATGTAACAGACTAATGAAAATATCAAATGCATGCGTTGCGTCGTCCTCCGCGCGGTGCACTCAATCCTCCATGCATTACAATTTTACTGCACAACGCCTTAGGTATAAATAAGTTATGTTGTGCATGTATTTTAATTAAATAAATACATTGTGTTGTGAGCACCATCTGTGCGGTTATGCGTGCAACTGTTACATCGATTTCTCAACCCCTTTTAATATCGTCACATAATGCAGAATGGCGGACATGTGATTATTATTGCGTACATTCGATTAATCGCTACTCTTATTACGTCGTAATTTTTTAACCGGCTTCAAAAAAGGAGGAGGTTATATGTTTTAAATGTAAAGTTATATGATATGGCTAAATAATGAGCCACAATTGTCGATCAAAGGAAAAGCTATGCCTACCGGGGTCCTTCTGTTGATGGTTTTTATCTATTAGGACTTAATATTAGGACTGCTCCGTGACTCGGAAAGCAATATCTTTGACAGTCATTGCGAGTAGTCGGAAGCCTGAAAGCTTACAACCAGTCTTACCAAGGGGTATCGTATTACCCAGTAACTGGGCTGTGGAGGTCAGGTGGTATCACATATTCGTTGTTGAAGACAGCAGCAAGGATTTAGCAGCATTTAGTAGGGCCTGTTGACTCTACCTACCTACTTAAGTAAAAAAAGACGTTCAAAGTAGTCAAACCTTTTTTCGGAGAAAACTGCATTTTTTCGCTGACTCACATGCTAGCTAGGCTAGTCCTGACTTCGGAAAAAATTGCAAAAGACCGAGTCTTCCTTCCAAGGTCCCACAGTCCAATCTGAAATACTTCTACTGAATCAATTATTTAGCCAAATAAGCAATTATAATGGAGCAACATTTCAGGCCCCCCGAGACGTCACTTATCTTCTACGTTACTAACTATTATGGAATAAATAGTGTTATATTTTTCTAAGAATGTATGCGGATTTGCTAACTTGGTTATGCGGCCCATTGACAGGTATTTTTTTACATATTCAAATTACTGGTTTTTATGTATCTGAAGTCTGGGGGCCCTGGGATCTTGCGACAAAATAATAAAGAACAGAATGATAGCCATATTAAGAAGCCAATAATAAAAATAATGCCATGCGAATCATTTAGATATGTATAAAGTAGATCAAAATTATCCGGTTTACGACGACCATTCACTGTAATATCTGTCGTTATAAAAAATGAAACGTCTTCAATAAACTGTATCGAGCGAGGCATAAAAGGTGGATTAAAAATAAGATATCGTAACAAGTGTACGGTGGGTGCTGAGATCACGACTGGGCGAGACGATCGAGTTTTGTTTCTCACGATCGACAAGGATAGCTAAAAAAAATTAAAAAAATAGTAGTATGCGAATCCTGAGCAATGAGAGCGTGTTCGGATGCATGCTGCGTGCGTCAAACGATCGTCCCGTGTGACCGAGAACCAGACCAACCACTAGATATGCGCGCGTTCAACGACATCTCACGCACTCATTTACATTTATCATTTAAATTAGTCCTATCATAAGTCCAATTATATTTTCGTCTAACTCCAGAAGAAAGTTAACCATAATATGATAAATAATAATCTAACAGTATGCCTACATTTATGTGCACCGTAACAGAGCCGTAGCCACAATATTGGTGCTCGCTCTTGCATTCTCTTGATTCTTAAAACATTTCAGCATTAGTCGACAAAGTACCAACATAACTCCATTTCTGTATGAATGGTCTATGTAATAAAATTGTGAACATAAATATGGTGGACATAAAATATGGTTTAAGTGTGGTTAAATCTATTAGTTTTAAGCGCCTTCTCTCTTGTCTTGGAATAAATGCAGAGACTAATAAGCTTAAATACAATTTTCATTGAAATAACTTTAAAATGTATTGTTACAGGGTGCCAAAAGTGCGGAGACATGGCGCGCATAGAGAGGAGATATTAAGTTAAAATGGCCGTCGCGCGCGCGGTCCTTGTCCTCCTAGCGTCCACGGCTCAAGCCTGGATGCCGGATGCTAACGCACGCATTCATATCAAATATGGTAAGATATTGATCAACGTCATCAAAACAACTTTTACATATTACATAATTAATAACTGCTTGCATCTGTTGAAGTTAAAAGTTTTGGATAATATTTAAACGAGTGAATATAAATTCAAATTAAGGGTACCTGTCAAAAATACTGAATATGGCTTACTGAAATACTACGTGGGCAAATGATGAGCGACTACAATCTTGAAGACAGCGACTTGAACTTTTATAGAACAAAGATGCTACCAATTTGGATGTAGCGCTGGTCGCAATCCTAACCTAACCCATTTAGTCGGTGTGTCCTAGCTTAGTTAAAACGACCATTTTTAGTATACGGTGGCCCTAAATACAAATTCTCTGTAGTAGCAAACTGTACTAAATTGTAATTAATTGTATGTCAGTTTTATAATATGAAAGAAAACACGTTTACCTACATGTCTGAAACATTCCGGAACGGTATGCTCGACACGAAAACTTCTTTTATGGTTTAGAAAAACTGTAATAGAAATTGCTATTTTAAAATAAACACCCCCTGTTACATGGCAGGTGCAAGAAACTTATCGGTGTTTGGGAATGGTATGACATGTGAGAACTTCCCAACCAATTGTTATGGAATCGCAAATGTTCATTGTTGTTTAATCGCTGCACAATAAGAACATTGTTCGTTTCATCTGCAAACAATTCCAATATTCCCATTAATATCGACAAGCTGACAATAAAAGCGTGTGAAGATTCCTATTACTTTCCGGATTATTTTTATTTATATAAAGCATTTCTATTGCAAAATAAAAAAATGTGGTACCTATGGCTTTGAGGATGCTGATTTGCGGCCGAAAAATGTTAGTTTTATGAACAATATTATATTCATCAAGGCAATTTAGCTTCGCAAGTAACAACAGGGTTTTAGAGAGCTACAATGTGCGCGGATCTTTCTCAATAATTCACCAGCTTTAGCAGCATCTGCTATCTTATAGTTACATGTTTCTATAAGTGCTCTTCTCTAAATATGTGTGATCGTCAAGTTGAGTTGACTGGTAAGTACTAAACTTTTTCTTATTTGTTTCAGGTGATGAAACTTCTGAGCAATTCGTGGGCAACTCGACGGCGCCGGCCCATTTCCGTATATTAGACAAAGATGACTTCTCTATCATAGTTGGCGGCAGGTAAATTAGACCTACATTATATTATAATTTCACTACAGCAAATTTTCAACAAATGTGGTAATTCTACTCTACTACTCCATTCACATCGCCCTAAATGTTCCGATTATGCAAATGAACGCCGAACAGCAATTTCCAAAGAAGGCACATTACAAAATACTAAGTATCTCGGTATTATTTAATCAGGTGCCAACCATTCTCAGAAGAAACCTGTTTTGTTCTCATAATATTGTTTTAAACTATATTTGCTTAGTTAATATTGACGAACCTGTGGATCATTACAACAAACTTTTTTAACATTTGCAGGAACACAGTTTACAACCTAAGCCTCTACGATCTATCGGAAAATGTTGAACAGGTAACTATATTTTTTTACAACATACATGCATGACCTATCTGATCTTCTACTATAAGTTATGAACCAATTTTGAAAGCCTCGTTCGGCGCGATAGAAAAGCTCAGGACTTTCAGAACTATACTTTCACTACACTAGCAACAGTAGTCTTTACTTGCAAACCACTTGACGTAAAGCCGTATCTTGTATTTCATTAAATACAAACTCCTCGATAAGGGTTATCTTCAGCCAGATAGTCCAGATTGATATCGCCGCAGATTTGGCCAAGTTAATCCGCCTGCAGTGGCAGTGGTCGGCCACTGAACGAGAAACGAAAATTTTAGTAGGTATTGCTCTACACTACAGGTTTATGTATCTTATCTTGCACAAACAACTATAGCTGGTGTTCTAGTGCACTTACTGCTTATTCTTAGTTACGATACGGTCCATTTCGCGCGGCAGAGTGTGTATTTTGTAAATCTTTTAAGATTTTATTTACCGTAATATGTACACCATCGCCGTACTAACGTTTTACAAGGCAAATTCTTTTCAAGTGTTTTAGCGGTGAAACATTGGATCATGTATTTTTGATGCACTTTACTTTACTTTTTCCTGACGGAGCATTTTTGTGTGATTTTACTAGCCATTATTATCATGAGCATAAGTATCGAAAAAATGGCTGAAAATAATAATTTCATATGATATTGACAATTGAGCATTGGAAAAAATCAAACGGAACTAGTCCGTAAATAAAAAGACATGTCAATAGTTAATAGTACCTAGGTAAATATTCTTTTTTCCAAAGAAGCGTGCGATTTATTTAAACAAATATTTAATATTGGAATAAATCACATTAAAGAGCATTAGCTGATATATTCGATCTCCAATTGATAGCAACATGCGCTCTGAGAAATAAAAATACGAACAACATGGGCGAACGGAGCGTAGCGCGAGAGATTGTTTGGCACAGAGCCAAAAATCACTAACGTTTCACTCATGAAAAACAGTCCTGTGTTTATAGGCATGATTTTATGACGTCACATCAGACATCCGTTCAATGCCCTTACAGAGATAAATAGAAATCAGGTAGGTACATATAAACGTAGAGATATGCTTAACAAACAATATTTTAACTTTATTTAAGTATTTTTTGCCTAGAGCGTCTGCATCTGTGCCCGATTTCTAGCCAATGCGAGGCAAAAGAGAAACATTGACGTAGTCTCTACGGCCACCATTACACCAGCACAATAGTTTAAACACGTTTGTACTCAGAATCCGAAAGATTTTGAAGGAAATTCCCAATCCATTGCACGTTTAAAAACTTCATCTGAACGAAAACGTAAATAACACAATTAATATTGTCACAATTAAAGTCATTGTAATTGTAAGCGCAGCAATTATGCTGCCGCCTAATGCACGACCCGATTACATTGAACGGAAATAATAAAGTTTGCCATCATAAAAGAAGTTGCGACACAGTTGCGGTTTAAGTTAGTGAAACATTCTTGATGTGCGGTTCGATTTTCTAGAAACTCGGTAAAATAATATTGACTAAAAGTCTAAAATTAACCCCTAAAAGGCGAAAAGGGATGGAGTAAGATTTTAAGCTTGTTACCCGAAAATATGGTTTAAATATTATTTTATCAAAAAATGGAACACGCAAAGGGTTTTATTTTAATTCGCTCCCTATCTGGGTGAAAAGTGAGAAAACTGTTTCTATTTTGAAATCGGATCACGTTTTTAGATTTTTCATACAAACATCGTGGCACTCGCAAGGTTCGACTTGAGTGTGATGCTCGGTGTTTAAATTACTCGTCACATATTAGAGTTGGCCAGTGCGGTGATGCGTTGAATTATTCACGGCCGGCGCGCGGCGGCGCAGGGCAGCTACTCCGCCTCGCCCGAATATAATACAGGTTTACGGTCATATCTATACGGTTACTTTTCTTCAAACAAAGTAACTTATTTTTTGTACAGTATTTTCTTCTACAAGAACAATTTTAGCTAACCAGCTCCAGCATACCTAATTTGTAAAAAGTCATGTAGAGTAATTAAATTCAGTGCAAAAGTATTTTAACAGTGACAACGATGGATATCGATACCGCTATCTTGCTTGCCGTGAAGATAACTGCACGCTTAGCCGATAGTCCACATTTTCGATGTAGGTTGCGCTGCATTTTGACACGTTTTTTTTTAGTCTGCTAATGTCATCTAGCACAAAATAACCGAATTTTGTAGCTGCTAGTAACTGGTTTACAGAACAAGATTTAAATCGTTTATAGCCAATTTCGGTACAAAATGTGCAAAATTGCAAATTGAGCAAAACATTAGCCCTGTAGCTTCATTTATTATGCCCAGAGAAAGTCGGACCGACCTAAATCCCAGATTAAATTATTTAACAAATAAGGCAACCTGTATAGATGAAAGACTAACGTATCGAATTAATAAACAAAATTAAGACAGATTAGGCAAGAGACAGCCAGACTTAATAAATAGTGCAAGAATGGCGCGGCGCGGCGCTGGCATCGAGTCGGTTTGCTAACTCAGGCCAGCCGGTCATCGGATTAAGTAACGCGCTTGACTGAGAGCTCTGGTTGTCTAATGGAATATTTGACTTGGTTTCTATTTTCAAATTCAAATTGTTCCATAAATAATTTTAATTTACATCTTGCTCTGGGATAAATTTACAGGGCTCTTTTTCGCAACCGTTTTCTGGTCGACAGTTATGTATCAAGCACTCTATGGAAGCTTGTTCACGACGCCGCCGACGCTGTTGGGTAAAAACAGGTCGCGAAAAAGAGCCATACGGGCTCTTATCAATCAATCATATTATCTATGAACACAAATAATTTTGTCCACAGCGCCTGGAGTGGCAATCAACGGACGCACACAGGGAGCTATGCCAATTAAAGGGCAAGTCTGCCGATGAATGTCAGAATTACCCGCGAGTAGCGGCGCGGTCGCACGGACGGCTCCTGGTCTGTGGCACCAATGCATTCAAACCGCTATGTCGGCGATACGCCCGGCACCCACCTAACCACCACCTAGAAGAAATTGACGGGTCAGGCCGCTGTCCTTACGATCCACAACATAATTCGACTGCCATTTTTGTTGGTAAGTTTGATTACTATGCCAATATCTATAAAATCCTTACTGCAAACTAATACATGCCTTTTTGCTTACCACTAATATAACCAAAGAAAATCCCATATTTTAACATCACAATACAAAGCTCTGTAGGTAACTGTATAAATTATGACCACATGAATGTGTTGCATTTATCTAGACTCACAATTTCATATTTTGGCAACAAAGAGTCAAACTGGTAGTTTACCTTTACATCAGGAGGGAACCTAAAACAAGACGTGATCTTGTTTTAGAGGCAACTATCGCATTTTGGTATCACATTGTAAAAATATTTCTCTAATTTTCAGACGGTCAATTGTATACAGCAACGGCAGCTGACTTTTCTGGTACCGATCCCCTGATCTATCGCGAACCTGTACGAACGGAGCGCTCGGATCTCCGTCTGCTCAATGATCCTTCATTTGTGGGAGCTGTAGCTTCCACCAGTCATGTTTACTTCTTCTATCGTGAAACTGCTGTGGAATTTATGAACTGCGGAAAGGTCAGTGTTGTTGATATAGTATTTTAATTGTCTTGAAGAAACAAAAAAATGTCTATTACATAAATGGCATGTTTTAACATTGCATTGTACGTTCACAGGCAGTATACTCAAGAGTAGCAAGGATCTGTTTAAATGATAAAGGAGGTCCCCATACGTTCAGCGATCGTTGGACTTCATTCCTGAAAACTCGCCTAAACTGTTCCATGCCTGGAGAATATCCTTTCTACTTTGATGAAATCCGTAAGTTCCTTGAGACAAACAAAGATTTTGTATTCCATGATAATTTCACATAAACTGTCACTTACAGGATATCTTCCGTGATTTAATTTTGAGCTCTCGATATTTGCAAGCGCTTGCAATGCAACAGCGTCCAAATATCGGGAGCTCTAAATTAAAGAGAATCACGGAAGACATCTCGTAAGTGACAGTTTATGTGTAGTTGTAAACCGTGAAAGTTTAAAACAGTCCATGATAATTTATTTAAAAAAAAATATATTCACAATTTTTTTTTTTTACAGAGGCTACCACTGAACTCATAAATGGAATGTATGGCAAAAGCAATAGCAAAAATGATATAATATATGCAGTCTTTACTACGCCTCAAAATGCAATAGGAGGGTCAGCTGTATGCGCTTTCGCTATGAGGGATATCATAGATGCCTTCGAGGGATCATTCAAAGGCCAAGAGGGCATGAACTCTAACTGGCTGCCTCTAGAAAGAGAAAAATTACCAGAAAACAGACCGGGATCTTGTGTTGAAGACAGCAGAACACTCTCTGATTCAGCAGTGAATTTTATAAAAACACATCCGCTTATGGATAAATCTGTTCCATCATTCCTAGCACGGCCTGTTCTCATTAGAGTTAGTTTACAATATAGATTTTCCGCTATCGCAGTACATCCTCAAGTTCAAGCGATGAATGGTAACAAGTATGACGTCATGTACATCGGTACTGATGACGGAAGAGTTATCAAAGCTGTTAATGTAGCCGCTAATGAAGGCGACTTTGATGCCAGTGTAGACGAATATAGTAGAAACCCTGTTAGAACAACTGTGATTTCAGAAGTACAAGTATTACCTCAAGGCGTGCCCATCAAACAAATGCATGTCGCCCTAACCACAGAAAAATTGATCGTTGCCTCTGGCGACATAATTCGAGCAGTGACTCTGTCCCATTGTGGAAACGTGCTATCGTGCAGGTATAATGTGATTCTTATAATTAAAACTATCACTATTTATTTATTGAGCCAACAAACTAACTAATGAATTGTGTAAACTTTGGTTTCAGGGAATGCGTTGCGTTGCAAGATCCACACTGCGCGTGGGACTCCAAGCAGCAAGTATGTTCTTGGGTTGGAAACAGGCAATTTCCAAATCCCGAGAGGTTCCTACAAAATGTAGAACATGGAAAGACTGATATATGTAATAAGTTGCCAGCCCTCATGCCGGGTGATAGACATAGCAATAGAAATCCAGGCACTAAGAAGCCTACCCAATCAGAATCAGACATGCGACAGAAAACTGACGATATCCAAAATGAAATATTAATTGAAGTTGTCGAAACGAATGTTTTGTCGGACGACAAAACTACTACTAACAACAAACATGAGACAGGTAAATATACAAAGATGGTAGAGCTAATTAATGATGTTTCATAAATTATTTCGGGTTATTATTGTGTTTTCACCTTTTAATTTAAAATATTTTTGAATTCTGCAGACTTGTTGACTGTGGAGGCCGCTGACGGCAACATCTACAGCGCACAAGCATTGCTGACCGCTGTCGTCGCGTCCTGCCTCGTCACGCTCATGGTCGGATTCGTTATTGGATATCTTTTCTCAAGGCGATTTCGACACCCGTTTTTTACAGATACCTCACCCTTCAATGAACAACACAATCATTTGAACAGGTACATATACTTGCAAATATATCTTTTATCTACAATAAAATAAGATATCGTATGAAAACCTTTCATAGTTAGCATGACTGAAATTCCAGTTTTTCTTTACAGGCGAGTTTTTATGATTTCCAGAAGTGAGTCATAGTTGTTGTACCTAATCCGCAAATGGTCGCTGAAAGTTTTTGCCACATTTAAGCCCTCGCACCAGTTATTATTGTTTTCATTGACTTTGTACAGATCCGACATGCTTAGTCACAAATCGTTTTTGCACTACACATGTAACATATATCTCTACATATAAATCAACCTAATGAGAAACATGCTAATGATATAAACACATTAGCAAGTCACTGTACAATAACACAGAAGATTTCTTACAATAGGTTAAAAATACAGCGATAATTGTATGCATTCAGCTAATGGAAGTTTCTCTTTCAGATTAAGCCCGTTGGAAACACCGTTGAATGCCAATACTGCGTACATGCCTCGGTCGAAAAACGTGAACATGGTGGCAAATGTTTGTCCCAAACAGGACAACTTACACATGGAACTGGGCAAGGAGCGCACACTTGACTTGCGAAATTCTACCGAATCACTAGACAAGGATCTCAAGTGCGGAACCTTACAGAAGGTTAAAAAGACTTACATTTGAAAATTACCCGAACAAACTGTGTACGGATCCATTGACAAGTGATTGAAACGATAGTATCGTTTCGTGTGTGCCAAGTCTTCCGGAAACATTCGGCTAAGACAGTGTTATAATGTGATCGACTACTCAGTGTTTACTATGATTTGTGTAAATAATGTGACTCGACTCCCGCCTGTGTACAGTCTATTCGTTATTCCTTATAGCTGAAGTTGTTATTTACTCAAGTATGGTGAACAGTGCATTTAAAAAATGATATAACAGTACGAGTGTAGACATTTAGGAAGTGAATGTTTCTAAATCTATGAACGTGTTATTGTTGTTTTTAAATGGAATCATTAGATGATATCGATTTTAAATGAAAAAAAAATCGTTACAATATCATAAAAATAAAGGACAACAATAAATCAGACTGATAGGACTCATATAAACACCGATTGTAAATATTCGGCATTACTAGTATTGATTAGGTACAGTTTTTGTCACATTCCATAATCTTAAATACGTAGGAGATAATATCAAGGTGCAGCTATGATAATTGTAAATATAATTAAATGTGTATATAGCGTTGTATTGTTACTAGTAGTAGGCATGTACAGCCAAACGGGATCATCAATATCGTTGGCTATTTATTGGCTTGACATGGTCAGCTCATGAACTTAGCGAAATTGATATTCATTATATTATTCAAATTGAATATTATTCAAACTAAATATTAGTTGACATAGTATTATTTTGATTTCGTTAGGCATATAAGTAGGGATCGGATATTCGGATGCATGTTGCTTAATTACCTAAAATAAGATTTTTCCCGGAAAAGGCAAGTCTCTTAAAATATGTTTTTCCTGTAACAAGGCAAAAATAATTTACGGAAAACCACAAAATGACACAATTTTTCCCGTACTGACGCGCACTCCATGCTAGTCAACACAACACCCATAGTTAATAGGTAAATGTGCATCCGAATGTCCGATCTCTCTACAATAGTGGAAAAATAAATTTTGTTTCCAAAATAAGGACAGTAAGAATTTTACTTATGTATAGTGTTGCTGTGCTAGCTACAGAAGACCGTTTTTTTTTTTTTTATAATATAGACGAACTTCTTTAAATCAATGTTTGACAAAACCCGCAAAATATAATTATAAGCTGTAATAAATCAGAGGTATAAATTTTGTTACAATGTAAAAATCATAATATAATTATTATAGCATGTATTGCTGTGCTAAGTGCATAGTGCCTTGTAGGTTGCCAATTTAGTGCCTAATGTTATGTAGGATACATCAGGACAGAGAAATTTATTTATTTTTTTGTAAAATATTGTAAAACAGGCTTATTTCGTTTTCAATTTAATTGTACTAATGTCAAACAAATAAGCTAGACTATCTGATAGGTATGTATTCCTATGCAGATTTGCGTTTATACCATGGACTTAATTTCATTTCATTTTTATGTATAGGTATAAAACGTGACCTCAGTATTGATGTGTATTCAAATACTTATTAGGCTGAAACAACCACCAGAATCTAAAAACGAGCTAGAGTATTCCCACCGTGAAACAATCAAAGTCTCTATATGTTAAGTAAAAATAAAATAACTATCTATTTCTGTACATAAAAGTAAATAAGCAGTAGAGGGTATGATATATACTATGCGATTTATCTATGTAAGTATAAATAAAGTGAGTATACAAGATGTTTCCTTTCAAAATGATTTAGTGTGTTTAATAAATAATTTAATATAATACATTTTTGGATCAATTATATTAATACTATGTTGTTATATAATATCAAGTACATCCTATAATGTCATCAAAACATGTCATTAGTACTCACTACTTACTCAAAAAATTTGTTTTATTTATATTTTTTATATCATAATGCTGGCAATTATATAAACAGTACTAGAAAAAAATATAAGTATTAAAACATTACAATGTGTGTGTTTTATTGCAAATTATAAAAATGAGCCTTCAAAGCCCATAAAACTTATAAGCAATGCACTGGAGTGGTGTTGCCTCACTTCATTTTGATTAGCTGATTCCGAAACAAGACAATGCCATTACTGTTCTCATTATGGTGCATTGCAGTATGGAGTTTCATTGAACAAAGTAGTTGAGGCGATACTGAACCTGTGCTATGCTTATAAATGTGCATTGAACTTGAAAAGTAACCGAAGGAGGTAGGTAAGGTAGAACATTTTAAGCAAGCACTTACAATCATATTTTCTTACAAAATATGGAGTCATAAGTAACAAATCAATCTTATCTACTTATACTCATTTATTCAATTTATGGATAGTCCTCAATCATCATTTTCTGCATAGCATTTTCCCAACTATGTTGGACCCAGCTAACAAGAGTGGTACTAAGTATTTTACATAGAGGTAATATGATAGAAAGAATAATCTGACAACTATTCTTTCCATGAGGTATTTTCGGGCCACTAACTGCCAGTATCAAAAAAGGGACTGGAAACCAACAGCCTAACATGTTTTAAGAGGCACGGAGGAGTCCCGATATGATAAATGATCACCCATCCACATACCGAGCTCAGTAAGTGTAGTTTAACCTTCAATTGACTTTATGGCTTTTATTATTTTGCAACTAAGCTCATTCTGTGTCAATATAATTAATATAATTGCATAAAAACTGTCTCTTTTCCAAAGCAGTTTGTACAATACTTGTATTGATAGTGACAGCATCATCACAAGCTACTACTTCCTCTTTCACTTCCGAGCACCCTTCATGCATCAGTATAAAGTTGTGCAATATGCATGCCACAGATAATAGAAGTTGAACCGACTCAGCCTTTACAACATCAATATGATTCAACCTTCTAAATCTTTCCTTCAATAACTCAAATGCATGACCAATATAGCTGCGAGTCTTCCAGTGAATCTCATTAAACTTCATCTCTTCACTAGTTAACAGTTCCTCACTTGTAAATGGAGTAATTAAGTTTTTCTTTAATTTATATTCAGAGTCTCCCAAAATATGATTCTCAAACTCCACAAAATTCTTTAACCCATGTGCTAAAGCGCTTTCTTTAAAAACTCTATTTTTTCTTGTTTTTCCTTTTTCACCGATGTGGATATCTAAGAATAGTAGAGATTCATCACAGACTGCTTGTAAGAGGACAATATCTGGCTTGTCCTTTTTATTTCTTTTTGATCCAACTTTAAAACGACAAGTGTCAATGAAACCTACACAGTTGGGGAACTTGAATCTGCTGTTCACCTTTATTCTAGTAATATGTTGTTCCTCAACTGATGGCCAGCTGATAAAACTATACCTATGTTCAGTGAGGTGGGTAGCTACCTCATTAAATATATAGCTCACTGAGGATTTGTGCAATCCAAATAGTTTACCTACTTCATTATATGAACAATCACTCACCAATAACCAAAGAAACACATGAACTTTTTTTTCAAGAGAGATATTTCCAGGCTTCACATAGTTCTTCAAAAACTGTATGAGTGTCTGAAAGAAAACAAATTACTTGTTATTTAGAAGGAAAACTGTAAGTAGAAATACTGCAGTGCCTACATAATAGGTCAAAGCAAACCACAAAATACTGATACAATAATATCAATCCTGGTTAACTTACCTGAACAGTACTTTTCTTCATTTTAATTCTCGCAGTATAATCTTCTTCAGTAAAATTCCGCACAGTATTCTCATAGAATCCTTTAATACGCCGAGTAACAGGAACAATTCCGGAACATTGGCTCTCTACAGTCTGCGAAGTGCGATTAAACTCCTTTTCGAAAGCCGTGCCGAACATATCCATATTGTCATTGTTTTCACTTACTATATTTGCCACTGCTACAACTAATCTGTTCATAGTACAGGCATTGTCATTGTCCAAAAACATGCCCATTAGAAATTCTTTTTGAAAATTGTTCATTTTGTATTAATCACGTTTTACAACGGTTTATAGGTTTACATACTCTTTGCCTGACAGAAAGTAAATAAAAACAGCCTATCAAAGGTTGTCAAATATTCTGTATAATATCGATATTTACATATAATTATAAGCGGCGAGACATCGCAGCACACTCGTACAGAGATGGCGGGATGAAAACAACACAACCAGTGTTGCCAGGGCCATTGAGTCGTAAGTTACGTTTCGTTTCCTGAAACGTTACATTTTTGCTGTAAAAGTTACATTATTGTTTTTTTTTAATTTACTTGTTTTTGGGGTCGGAGGTCGGAGGCAAATTGATGTCAGTAAAATGGCGAAATGTAAGGAATCTATGTTGTCTAATGGTGTATTTAATCTTATGATAAAACAGACAGTTTAATTTCTTGGCAGCGCCATCTTCACTGTTGTTATTATCTAGTCTAGCACCTAACTTATTCTATTCTAGTTTAAACCAAAACTACGAGGTTGTGCATCTGTTACTTTTAGAAAGAAAGAAAGTTTATTTGACGTGAGTTCCTTAAGCACACATAATACAAAAAAGATACAAAATAAAACTAAGAAAAAAAAAGCGAAGAGAAAATACATTGTACATAAGTGCTGTGTGCCTCACGGCTGCGCCAAAAAGGTCCATTTCAGCATTCATGCCAGACAGGTGAGGCTGTCTGACGCAAGTCTTCCAATGAACCTTTGGGGGGTAAGGAGGTGACGGAACAACAGTTTCAAACTTAGTAATAAAATAAATACATGGGTACAAAATAATACATAACGAGTAAATTAAATAAATGTGTAATTTATTTTGAGTTCGGTTAAAAAGTAAATAAAAAGGGAGTAATAAGTATTTAAGTGTGATCAGACATAAAATAAGATTAAGCTAGGTGAGGGAAGAGTGATGAGAGTGGTGAGTCGGCGTAAAAAATTGTAAATCGCACAGAAAAAAAAAAAGAAAAAATAGAACAATAAAAGAATAAAAGAAGATGCTAGAACCTTGTGGTGATTACGCAAATACGGACACACACACTTACACACTTTTACACTGAACTAACTACTATAATATTCGATACTTAGAGAACCCCCATAACGTACTGTGCTACCAAGTGGTCGTAAACGGGCTCTGTTATTAAAGGGCAAGAACGCCTCAATGCAAAAAAAGCATTACAAATCTCGTTGTTCTGAAAAGTTACGAAAATTCCCTAAAATTTAAAAATTACTTGCATGTTACGCGAGGGGGTCAAAAGTTACGAAAAATGTAAGAAATGTAACCTTCTGGCAACACTGAACACAACCTGTGAACACAACTGTCATTTTTGACAGCGCTCACGGTGATATTTAGGCTGCATTCCGAATTACAAAATAATCACTCACAGCCACAGCGCTCACATCTTTAATTTGCGTTCCGTTTTAGATATCACGATTATGACAGCTGAGAGCCACTAAGGCTACCCATTGACCCACGTCATCAATTCGGAACGCTCGTGAACGCGTTCACAGTGAACATAACCCGAAACCGAAACCTTTCACAAGACCTATTTTTGAAAATGGACGATATGTTGGTTGACTCTGCTGCACATACAACCCTCCAAGTTCAATTAACCCCATTCAATAACTATTTCATGAAAAAGTAAATTTAATGAATTTGGAGGTTTGTATTTGTTATATACCTGTCTATGGTTGACTTTGTCATTTTGTTTTCTTAGTTACTACGTCATTAAATACATTATTGTATGATGATATTAATTTATTACATTGGCGACGAGGATTAAGTATTCAAAATGAACGCGGAACAATTTAAAGAATTTATACAAATACAACGGGAGCAACAACAGCAAATATCAGACGTTTTGCAACAACTCGTGTTACAACAACAGCGACCGACAGCGGCGGCCCCCACATCAGCAACATCTGGTACGGAGTCTACCAACTCGACGAACAACGACAACAACTGTAACAAACTCACAATTATTTAAAATTTCAAGTGCGATACGTTTAACCCTACTACTACGTCGGTAGATTTTTTTTGAAAAAAAATGCGATATCTGGGACGTAAGCGAAGACGACATCAGGAAAGAACTCTTATTCTCTTGCTTAACTCCAAAAGTCTTCCACGATCTGAAAGTAGCACTCATACCCGATTTTGAAAACAGTATATACAAAGACGTAAAGTTTAAACTACTCGACTTACATCGACCTAAAACAACAAAATTCAAAGCTTTGACTGAGTTTTGGAATTGCGTAAGAGAATGCAATGAGACTATGGAACACTACGCTAACAGGCTCAAGAAACTCGCCACCGACTGTGGCTACAAGGACGACTTGTTCGAACGTCTGCTGCGAGATCGCTTTGCGACCGGCTTAAATCACCCGCAGCTAGAAGTGGATCTGAAACAGAAATGGCCCGACCTACAAGAACATTACGATGGAAAGACTGTGGAAGTTACATTTGCCAAATTTTTTGCAGTAGCTCAGTCTAGAGAGCTTGCTGAGGGTGACATCCACGTCGTTTTACCTGCTGCCACAAACAGAGTCACAACAAAAACCAATAAGGCGCATCACAACACACAGATTACGTTTTCACGTAGGATTGGTTTAGATCAGTGCCGTTGATGCGGTGCTTATGACAGGCATAAGGTGGACGATTGTAAGGCAAAAGCCCATACTTGCAAGGAATGTCAAACGTTAGGACATTTTGAAGATTGCTGTATCAAGACTGGAAGAGCATATTTGACGAGCACCAAGTCAGGGAAGAAACAAGCAATCAAAAACAAAAACAGATTACATAAAATTAGGAACACTGACAACGACGAGTGTTTATCAGAATCTTCTACAAACTCGTACGACAGTGACGATGTCTACAAGATTGAACGCAAAAGGAACTAGGACAGCAAGCGCATTGACATCACACTCAACGGTGTCAGATGTACGTTGGACTGGGACCCGGGATCAGTATACTCCATCATTAGCACAGAATTTTGGAAACGTATTGGAGCACCTCCTTTAACAAAGGCACCGAAACTACGTGCCTATGGGAACCTCAAACTCAAACCAAAAGGACTTACAGATGTAACAGTTGAAATCCTAGGAAGACAGAAAATTTTGCCTGTTGTAGTTATGGAAGACGCCAACCCCATGTTTTTTGGTCTCCAGTGGAGTGAGATGTACGACATGACGTTTCCAGAACCCGTGTATTCGGTTAAGCCTACGCAACGACATACCAGAACACTTAAACAGGTATTAGACACTTTCTCGCCTCTTTTTGACAACAAACCAGGAAAAGTTAAGAATTACGCCGTTTATATCCATATTAAACATGGCACCGTACCTAAACACGTCCCGGCCCGACCCGTTAAATTCGCTTTGCGCAAAAACATAGAAAGAGAACTTCAGCGTTTAGTGGACGAGAGAATAGTTATCAAAGTTGATCCAAATATGACTCCGTTGGAATGGGCAACACCCACAGTCAACGTGGTCAAAACAAATGGCCAAATCAGAATTTGCGGTGACTTTCGCAGCACTATTAACCCTGCCATGGTAACACACGCTCATCCAGTCCCGCTATTTGACCAGTTACGTCAAAACCTTGCAAAGGGAGTTAAGTTTTCGAAAATCGACTTAAAAGATGCGTACTTGCAATTCGAGATCGCACCAGAGTCAAAAAAGTACCTGACAATATCTACTCACAAAGGATATTACCAATACAATAGGATGCCTTTTGGAATATCAACAGCACCTTCGATTTTTCAACACTACCTTGATGAACTACTCGGTAGTATACCAAACGTAGCGATTTACTTCGATGATATCGCCTTAACAGGGAAGGATGACGCTGAACACCTCGAAACACTGTCTACTGTTTGATAAATTACAACAGGCTGGCTTAAAAGTCAATTTAACAAAATGCTCATTCTTCCAAACAGATATCGAGTACCTGGGACATACAATCAGCAAGCAAGGAATACGACCAACTAAATCGAAGATTGAAGCAATAACAAAAGCGACATCGCCTGCTAACGCTCAAGAACTACGGTCATTCCTTGGCCTCGTAAATTTCTACGAGAAATTCATACCTCACCTGCACAGCTTTTGCGCGGACCTGCATGCACTCACTGGCGCGCGCCAAAAGTGGCGATGGACAGATAAAGAAAATACAGCGTTTGAAAATACTAAAATGCTGATTTGTGAATCAAAACCACTTGTGGCCTTTGACGAGAAGCGTCCGTTGTTTTTAGCGTATGATGCCTCGGAAAAGGATGTGGGTGCCGTATTATTTCATAAAGCGAATGATCAAATTCAACCTATCGTTTTTGCTTCAAGAAAGCTGAGATCAGCGGAAACTAAGTATTCAGTTATTGATCGAGAAGCATTAGCCATATTTTTCGGCATGCAAAAGTTTGACCAATACTTACGTGGCACAAAATTCACACTCGTCACAGATCATAAACCCTTGATTCACGTATTAGGCCCAGAGCGCAATTTACCTAAGCTTGTTAATAATCGCTTAATACGTTGGGCTTTGATAATTGGAAGCTATGATTAAGACATCGTTTTCACCAAAGGACAACTTAATTTTATAGCTGACTACCTTTCCAGGATGCCCAATCCTGATGAGAGACCTTCCCGTTTAGAATTGACAGTACACAGAATAATAGCTCAACTAAAACATGACAGTATTTTAGATATAGCGTTGACAGAAGAAATAATAAGGGATGCGTCAAGGAATGATCATATTTTCAAACAAATATCGGAGAACATTAAGACAGGTTGGCGGGAAAATTCATATTCAGACATCTTAAAACCGTACGCTCGGAAACGCAATGAATTGTCCATCGAAAATAAGATTTTGATGTGGCAGGGTCGAATAGTCATTCCGAATACGCTTAAGGCTACATTGAAATATTTGCACACAGGACACCCCGGAACTTGTGCAATGACGGCCAAATAACCCTGAATTGCCTGTGTACTCCTGGTCCGTCCCTGACAACCCATGGGAAAGACTTCATGTCGATTTTGCGGGACCATTTGATGGGAAATACTGGTTTGTTCTAGCAGATGCACTCTCAAAATGGATTGAGATCAAGCCCATGAACCAAATAACTACAAACAAACTGTGTGAAGAGTTAGACTCTATATTTACAACGTTTGGTTTTCCACAATTCTTGATGTCGGATAACGGGACACAGTTTACCTCCCGGGAATTCCAAAATTATTGCAGAGACAAGGGTATCCTACATATTAAGTCATCTCCATATCACCCGAGGACTAATGGCTTGGCAGAACGTCTGGTTCGTACCTTCAAAACTAGAATGTCATCAAGTGCGAGCGATGGCATGACCCTGAGAAGAAGGCTAGAAAACTTTCTTTTTTCCTACCGTATAACACCTCATAGTACCACCGGTAAAAGCCCAGGTGAAATTTTGTTTGGGCGTCGCTTGCATTGTGCTCTAGACAACGCGCGGCCTAATCCTAAAAGAACTCTGCAATACAAACAGATACAGGCAAACATTGAGTCTGAGAAACTAACCCCATCTTTTAAAGCAGGTGACAGCGTATTTGTTCGCGCTCGAGACGGATTTCGATGGGTACCTGCTACAATATCAAGGCGTACGCACAGATATTCTTACGCTGTAAACACTTCAGACGGTATAGAGAGGAGATATCATGCAGATCATGTGCGATCCCGCTTAGCAGATCAAGCTGTTACTGATCTTCCTAAATTACCTCCCTCAACACCTTTTGGACACCCACTAACAACTCCGTCCACAACTCATTTTCGCCCATTGCCTCCATGCACACCTACCCCTCATTCACTGACTTTTTCCACACCTATCAGACAGCGATCACCATCACCCACACTTAGCAATCAGCCAGAGTCACCTCACCCAACGCCTCAACTAACCCAACCATCAATTTGGTCCTCCTGCCAGACTACTCAAGATTCGCCTGATATAAATCCAAATTTGATGGAGCACATCATTCCGAGTTCATCAGCCACACAGAATCAAGCGGGCACTCCACGACAAGCCAGCGCTGAGACACCTGGTCTTCCACTGGCCACGGCTGTCTTGCAGGGAGCACCAGCAAGGCGCAGTGGGCGCACCATCACGAAGCCACGACGACTTATCGAAGAGATGTCGTAGCTTATAGGGTGTGGACGAATGTTATATATCTGTCTATGGTTGACTTTGTCATTTTGTTTTCTTAGTTACTACGTCATTAAATACATTATTGTATGATGATATTAATTTATTACAGTATTGATGATTTGAATGATTATAATTCTGTAACTTCGTACGTGTTACTGGCGCGATTGTTATTTTCATCAACATACAACTTGACACTGATCTGCAAATCGTAAGAAAATTTAAATTTCGCGGGCTACCCTTGCGCTTCCACCATAACAAAACAACATAACCTGTGAACACAACTGTCATTTGAGAGCGCTCACGGTGATATTTATTTGAGGCAAGGTTGGCAGTGTTGCCAGAAGGTTACATTTCTTACTATTTTCGTAACGTTTGACCCCCTCGCGTAACATGCAAGTAATTTTTAAATTTTAGGGAATTTTCGTAACTTTTCAGAACAACGAGATTTGTAATGCTTTTTTTGCATTGAGGCGTTCTTGCCCTTTAATAACAGAGCCCGTTTACGACCACTTGGTAGCACAGTACGTTATGGGGGTTCTCTAAGTATCGAATATTATAGTAGTTAGTTCAGTGTAAAAGTGTGTAAGTGTGTGTGTCCGTATTTGCGTAATCACCACAAGGTTCTAGCATCTTCTTTTATTCTTTTATTGTTCTATTTTTTCTTTTTTTTTTCTGTGCGATTTACAATTTTTTACGCCGACTCACCACTCTCATCACTCTTCCCTCACCTAGCTTAATCTTATTTTATGTCTGATCACACTTAAATACTTATTACTCCCTTTTTATTTACTTTTTAACCGAACTCAAAATAAATTACACATTTATTTAATTTACTCGTTATGTATTATTTTGTACCCATGTATTTATTTTATTACTAAGTTTGAAACTGTTGTTCCGTCACCTCCTTACCCCCCAAAGGTTCATTGGAAGACTTGCGTCAGACAGCCTCACCTGTCTGGCATGAATGCTGAAATGGACCTTTTTGGCGCAGCCGTGAGGCACACAGCACTTATGTACAATGTATTTTCTCTTCGCTTTTTTTTTCTTAGTTTTATTTTGTATCTTTTTTGTATTATGTGTGCTTAAGGAACTCACGTCAAATAAACTTTCTTTCTTTCTAAAAGTAACAGATGCACAACCTCGTAGTTTTGGTTTAAACTAGAATAGAATAAGTTAGGTGCTAGACTAGATAATAACAACAGTGAAGATGGCGCTGCCAAGAAATTAAACTGTCTGTTTTATCATAAGATTAAATACACCATTAGACATCATAGATTCCTTACATTTCGCCATTTTACTGACATCAATTTGCCTCCGACCTCCGACCCCAAAAACAAGTAAATTAAAAAAAAACAATAATGTAACTTTTACAGCAAAAATGTAACGTTTCAGGAAACGAAACGTAACTTACGACTCAATGGCCCTGGCAACACTGATGGTTGGTGTATTCGCAAGATGGCGCATGTCATGACGTCATCTATGACGATTCAATGGACATCAATATCGCGCTCACGTTATTTCGGAACGGGTTTATGGACGCTCAAATCGATTACAGCGTAATTCGGAATGCGGCCTGCAATTCATGTATTCATATATACATCACTAGAGGTCAAATGTCATGTCACAGGTCAATCTGTCCTGTCAAGTGTCACTACAACAGCTGCTATTCCTGAAATTAATGAATTCGGATCTGTTTTGTTCTTTGTGTAACATTCTAAGAAACCAGAAACCGTAAAGGTAACCAAACACCCGTTTTGAAGAATATTAATGTATTTTTAAGTAAGTTCATAGTGATATTGTATCGTGAAAACAACTGTAACGTTCAGTGAGAACGTTAATACAAGCATCAAAATTCATTTTCTAAGATTTCTGGTTTGCAGACGCTTTAATTTAAAGCCAACTTCAATGTCTAAAGACGTTGCTTCCTATTTTACTGGGGAAGAAAGGTATGTATCGTTTCGCTCGACAAACTTCAAATATCTCCACTACGCCTAAATCATATAATGTAGGTACTTTTGGTTTGCATCTATATAATCATTGCAGCTTTTAGTGGATCAACATCAGTTTATGAAAAAAATAAATTACTTAACATTGTTTGTTTCAGCATAAAAAATCATAAGTTAATATATCCCTCTGCATCTAGAAACCAAGACCCTATTCTACAGGTCTTGAAGAGGTTTATCATCTGTGATGTTGAAAATATTGAGGATGAAGAAAGCCCATTATTCTTGGAGATAGCAGCAGGCTCTGGACAACACTTAGCACATTTTGCTCCACATTTCCCTGGAGTTAGATTCCAACCAACTGAAGTGGACGATAGTCTGCTAGGCAGTATAACTTACTATGCTGAAAATTGTCCTACAAAAAACATTCTGCCACCAAAGCTTATTGACATCAGCCAAAAACTGGCATTCTATGGTTTTGAGGAAAACAGTGTTGACTACATGTATAATTGTAACATGATTCACATTAGCCCATATGCATGCACAGTTGGATTATTTGAAAATGCTGGAAATTATTTAAAACCTGATGCTCTTATGATTACCTATGGACCGTATAGTAAAGATGGTCTAATAACGCCTGAGAGTAATGTTCAATTTGATGCATCACTTAGATCACGGAATGCAGCTTGGGGTCTAAGAGATATTGCAGATCTAATAAAATTAGCAGAAAAGAATAATTTGTCTCTAATGGATACAGTAGAAATGCCTTCTAATAATAAAACTTTAATATGGAAGAAAAACTGAAAGGTGCTCAGACCTGTAATAAATAACTGTACTGCCTGTATGTATTCCTAATATACAATAGATTATACAAGCTTATACATTACTGTGTTATTTTTTTGACAGTGTTGTCATAGAGGTGGACCCTTTTTCAGTACCACAGCTAAATGGCAAAATGGAACCAGACAGACTGACATGATGAAATTATAAGATTTAATCATGTCAGTCTGTCTGTCCATCTAGTTTGCTCACAGCCATTTTACTCCGAGACCGGTTGGAGTGTAGCCTTAGGGGCGCGATGGAGCGAGGCCTTAGAAAAAATTTTGGTCATTTTTTTTTCGAAAATTACTAATTTTATTGGGTTGGCCTAGCTAGACCATACAAACATTACCGAAATATGGGCTTTGGATAAAAAAAAAAAAAACCACTAATTTATGTTGGGATGTTGCATAGTGGGGAGTCACAGGGGGAGGAGAATTTTGGTTCGAGGCGAGCGTTCAAGGTAAAAGACACACTTAAGAATTTTTTTTCACATACTGGTGTCGTTAGGCGTATAGGACACGCGCTTGCTTGTCACGTATGAGTGACAATGGAGTTCGAAAGGAGCCCTTGGAACTCTAAAACTAGTCAATGGATTTTGAAGGAAGTAGCGTTTTTGCCTAATAATACATAGGTACAAAAAAATTGGGTCTCAAAAATCAAAGCATCAAGCTTCTATTGCTGAGTTTGAGATGCTATAAGCCTGATGCTTTCATTTGTCAGAAAGAACCGTATTTTGCACTGCGTAGGTATTGTTTCGGTAAGTTTTTGAAGCTATAAGATTCTGACTTCCGATACCTATTTTGGCAGAAATTCTTTATGAGCTACGGTTCTCATGCAATCCTAAAATAAAAGATAGCGCGAAAAAATAATACTGCATTTTTTTTTTCTGTAAGTCGCCTGACGCCTGTTTCCAGGGTTATTTACACTAATATTCTAAAGAGGTAAAATTTGTAAATTTGTATGTAGGGGGTAATCTCTGGATCTACCGAACCGGTTTTGAAAATTCGGTCTTGCGGCTTCCCTGGTAGCTCATAAACGGCACAAATATGTGGATGTCTCTAACTATTCTCAAGCTCATTTTTTCTCATCTATCTAACCAGATTCTTTACGATAGTTTTCAAATCATTTATACATCTTTTGCTCAGAATAGTTATAGCTATACAGCTATAGTTAATTTACTATTTTACAATATTTTCTTACCTTAGTATAGATTCTTTTTTACCGATTGTTTGTGAATGTTTGAACATTATAGGCTTTGTAGATTCCCAGATGCTCGTTAACTTTTGTTAATTTTTCATCTTGTTTTAATTTTTTTTGTGTAGTAAGCAACGACCTATTGTCGGGCCTATGCTGTTCCCCCATACTTAAGTACTAATGCTGTAACATGATAATATTGTAACACCTAATGATTTGAAAAGAGTAACCATGGAGTTTCTTGCCGGTTCTTCTCCATAGGAAACGACCAACCCGAACCGTGCACCTTTTTGTCGACGTTTTATAAGTGCCCATCTAGGCCTATGTGAAATAAAAATATTTTGATTGATTGATTGATTGATTGGTCAGTGGGTAGCCTTAGGGGCGGATTTTTAGGAGTTGGAGTATATCCTTAGGGGCGCTATGAGAAGCAAAGAAAAGTAAAAAAAAATTTTTTGGTTAAAAAAATTTTTGGGACTTACAAAATTTCGGTCAGAGTGTCGTCTTAGGGGCACTATGAAAAAAATACTTAGAAAAATTTCGCGTTCAATTTCGAGGTAGCGCTCGCCGGCCGCTGCCGCGGCTCCGCTCGCTTCGCTCGCTCGGCTCGCGCGTAGTTGGTCACAGTTCTAACCTAACCTAACCTATGGATATATTTGCAGGTACACACCGTTTTGTTTTCTGCACAGCTCATGGTGCCTATAAGCATATGGTACCAATTCGAAAAAAAAAAATTTTTCGAAAAATTTTCTAAGTGTGCCCCTAACCGTACTCAAGGTGAAAAGTAAGGAGAAGTCCCAAAAATTTTTTTTACCTAATTTTTTTTTTGTTTTCTGCACGGCTCATGGTGCCTATAAGCGTATGATAATAATTTGAAAAAAAAAAAAAAAAAACGAAAAGTTCCGCGCCATAGCACCCCTAAGGCTACACTCCAACCGAAAATTCTTTCACTAATAAGAAGCTACATTATCCCCGAGTGCCAGCTATATTTACTATATTTACAACGTGCCCGTGGGATACTTTGTGACCAAATCGCGAGAACGAAGCCGCGGGCAACAGCTAGTACATAAATAACTAAACTTCACTTTCACTATCAATCGACTTTCAACGTTTCTACGTCCGACTAGGCGCGAACTTGAAGCCGCGGGCAACAGCTAGTTGGTAATAATGACGGCAATCATTTGCACATGACCCCCTATAACCCGAAAAAAAAACAAGCACATTATGCTTGTTTTTTTTTGCAGAAATCGACCATTTTAGTAAAAAAATCTGCTCAAAATTATGAAATCGTAACAATTTGTAGCTTTGACTCAAAAACTATTGAAGATAATTGTCATTTTATGCAGGGCCGAATTCACCATGTCGGGGCCCTAGGGAATATGCATGTAATTTTTTTTTCACTTAAGTCATTAATATGCAGTACTATCAACCCAAGAATAGTAGATTATTAACCAAGGGCTGTATGACATCAATTGCACACGAGGTTTTTGGCGCCTGAGCGAAGCGAAGGCGCTAATTAACCCGAGTATGCAATTGATGCTTACGCCCGAGATAAATACTCTGCTTTACATATCGATTGTGAGGTAAGTAAACAACAAGACAGCAGGTTTCAATGAACATTTATTAAGAAGAAAAAAATGTGTATTTAGTTAAAATTAATAGTAAAATTATTACAATTTGTAAGAGATATGGTCACGTTCTTTTTAGGTATATTTATAGTTTGAATATGAGTTTGTGATGATAAGACTTGAGTTTGAGTGACTTGAGGTTCTTGCATCGTAAATGGCGGCAGTTGACTGGTACTATTTTCTTCATTAAAAAATGGCTCAGATGATGTGCTTTGACGTGGTGATTTTAAGTTTATATTTTCTGTTATTTTAGAAGTAATTTTGCTTTTGTTTGCCATCGAATCTTCGATATAACCTTCGGCCACTTTGCTGGACTTCCAGCCGCCGTGCCTTTTTAACAGAGTGAGGTTGGCTCCCGAATCAGCCAATAGAGTCGCTGATGTTCTGCGAAAGCAATGCCCGGTGTATAACTCTACGTTACTCAGTTTTAAATATGTGGCTATTTGCTTTGGCATGCCTGTAAATTTGTTTTTTCCTATTACTTGTCTGTGGCATTTTCCTTTACTGTAATTAAGAAAAAAACGATTTGTATCCACGTTTTCAGGCCGAAGAGCTTGATATTTTTCAACATAATTTGCAAATTCTTCATGCACAACAAATGACCGGTCAATTTTAGTTTTCGTGTTAGGCAGTTTTATGAGTAGTAATTTGTTATGTTTTTCTACATTTTCTATTGTCAAGTTTGTCAATTCCACGGTTCTGCAGGCTCCCGATATCCCAAAAATTAGAACAACCTGTAAAAAAGACATAAGTTGTATTAAAGGCACCAAATTCGCATAGTATTTTTGTGAAATATTTTGGTAACTTATTAAAAAGGGCAAGTAAATACGTAGGTACCTTTATTGCTAAATAAATTTCATCCGGAGCTTCATTTAAGAATTTCTGTACTTCTTCTGCAGTAAATACCTTCGATTTCTTGCTTTTAAAGCCGTCAGACTGCCTTTTCAAGAAAACAGTAAGTTTAGAAAAATCTTTCAAATTCACGTCATGTTTTGTCATCATTGTAGATTTTAGCATGGAATAAAAGCACCATAAACTGGAAGGTTGTAGCCTCTTAGATAATTCATCAAAATATGATATAAAAACACTTTCAGAAAGAGATTTCACTTTTTTTTCTGACCGCCATTTCATAAATTCGTCGTATGCCTTTACATATCTTTCTTTCGAGTTCGGCGGTAATATATTTTCGACAACTGTTTTTGCCCTTTCTTTAATAAAATCGGGCGTTAGATCTATGTCTTCGTCACTAGACATGTTTAAAACTTTTGAAAAAGAACTCAAACAAGAAAATTAATTATTTTCGCGATGCTTTCGCGCCTACTAGTAGACTGCCTTTTTTTTTTCACGCACGCAAGCGCGTCAAATCTTGCTGGCCAGTTTGATTTTTAAATCGATTCCATCTAACATACGATGTGGAAACAAATACTTAGTTCCATATTTAAAATAAAATCTTTATAAAATAAATTGTCTAGATTCCGATTCGAGTAATTAATCGATACCGAGAAAAAAAAAATTAACTTTTTAAAAATATTCTTCGTGCAGTATGAGTATGACAGTTCTTTTTTCAAATTCCAAAACCTATGCTGTAATGATAGTCATACACCCCGGCATTCAGGGGTGTAAGGTGTTAGGTTTCGGAATTTTACTAGTCAATTTCCTATGTTTTCAGAAATAATTTTATTTAAATGTATTAATTTAATAGCTTTATTCATGTGAACACATCTTAAATGCTTTATATTTTATTATGTAGACTGGTAACATTAATTCCGTAAGAATGACAATACTTCTATAATTTGATTGGTAAAATGTTTGGCGCGAGAATAAAGCGGTTCTCTGATTGGATCATGAGACTGACGTGGCGTGAAGTCGTGAGCCAATCAGGGAGCTGGATTTTCCCTCCAGAACGGCGGGCTTCTTGGTCAGGGGTTGATGCCCGAGCGATCATTCTGTGGCTGAACGTCAAAAACGACTGATAATTATTAAGATAGTTGCCGATCCGTTATGGCTGTAATAGTGTGTACTGTGTAATGTAACAAAATTGTTAATAAACCTATTTAAAGTCGTTGGAGTTTTCCTTCAAGTGCTGTAACCTTTTGGACTACTATATTTCAGAAGTGACAAGAACAATTAAAACGTAAGTACACGCCCAAAATTATATGCTTCCTTAGTTTGTTCGTAATTCGTTTCGAAGCCAGTTTAGAATCATACCGTTTTAGTTAACAATATTACCCGTGGTTTCAAGTAAATCTACACGTTACTTATCTAATAGCCGTCAATTATTTTAACTAGTTCCGCTTTATTAGTTAATATTGCCCTTTGTACTCATAATTTTTGGTTGGAGGGTAGATCTACTTTTCCGCAAAACTGAATTAACTCTCGTAAATTCAATTCAATTTATTTATTGGTAATGCTAGGTATGTAGAACAAGGCCACGTTTAACACAGAAATAAATGTTTTACATAATCCTACGCGGTCATAATTTTTGAAAATAAGGACTACTCAATCGTATCCTAGTCAGTGGCTGGACGGTTGGGTTGGATATAAAATAATAAAAGGACGGATGCATCAACAATTGTGAGTTAATAACATTTCCCAGTGCACATGCATTATTGTTTCTTTGGTTTTAACTGGGAACGCATTCATGTGTCATAACTATATGTATACTCTAGTACTCGTATTTCTTTTCCCATTATTACCTATATAGTATATACTCCCTGAGGTTTCCTGTATATAAACCCTATTACGATATTTTTTTTTAGTTAATTTTGATGAGCAACATTGTTTAAAATGAATAATTTTAAAGGTTTAAATTAATATTTCGTGATTATATTTTAGAGATGACATACCTTGTGAATGCCTTGAATTTTATAACATTTCAATTTCTATCGTGTTTTGTGTATTTAACTTGACGTCCCAAATGCGTTAGACTTTTAAAAATTAAATTCTCAAATTCGTGGACGTAAGATTTCAGGCAATGTCGGCCTCCGGGCCGACGAAGGCTCGCAACACCGAGTCGAAGGGGTACCCACTCTGCCACCCGGAGCCGAAGTCGCCTTCGTAGTCGGAGCCCCAGCCATAGTATGCCGGAACCGGATATCGAGCTGCGACGTGAGAGACTACGGATGCTGGAGGAGGTAGTTCGACGAGAACGTGATCACGCATAGTCAAAGACAGAGTCATAGGCATAGTCAAAGACAGAGTCATAGGCATAGTCAAAGTCAGAGTCATAGGCATAGTCAAAGACAGAGTCATAGGCATAGTCAAAGACAGAGTCAGAGGCATAGCCAAAGACAGAGTCAGAGGCATAGCCAAAGACAGAGTCAGAGGCATAGTCAAAGACAGAGTCAGAGGCATAGTCAAAGACAGAGTCAGAGGCATAGGCAAAGACAGAGTCAGAGGCATAGTCAAAGACAGAGTCAGAGGCATAGTCAAAGACAGAGTCAGAGGCATAGTCAAAGACAGAGTCAGAGGCATAGTCAAAGACAGAGTCAGAGGCATAGTCAAAGACAGAGTCAGAGGCATAGTCAAAGACAGAGTCAGAGGCATAGTCAAAGACAGAGTCAGAGGCATAGTCAAAGACAGAGTCAGAGGCATAGTCAAAGACAGAGTCAGAGGCATAGTCAAAGACAGAGTCAGAGGCATAGTCAAAGACAGAGTCAGAGGCATAGTCAAAGACAGAGTCAGAGGCATAGTCAAAGACAGAGTCAGAGGCATAGTCAAAGACAGAGTCAGAGGCATAGTCAAAGACAGAGTCAGAGGCATAGTCAAAGACAGAGTCAGAGGCATAGTCAAAGACAGAGTCAGAGGCATAGTCAAAGACAGAGTCAGAGGCATAGTCAAAGACAGAGTCAGAGGCATAGTCTAAGCGGAAGATCTCGAAGATATGCATCAGCGAGCCACGGGCGGAGGCGTCGGGATGCTGGGCTACGGGCGGACAGTTGACGACGGAGCACCTCCGAGGCAGCGAGGCGTCGGGATGCTGGGCTACGGGCGGACAGTCGACGACGGAGCACCTTAGAGGCAGCGAGGCGTCGGGATGCTGGGCCACGGGTGGAGCGACACGTCGAGCGTGGACAACGGCACGAACGGATTGACAGGTCACGTAGCTTTTCTTTATCAAATAGATTTATTCGACTTGTTTAAAAATTGAGGGATGGTCTTGCATTACCCCCCGTGAACCAGAGCGCTTTACAACCATTGCAGAAAATCTATCAAAGGAAATATATTACCGAACTTTGACCCTTGGCCCAAGAATCAGCGCATGGACGTATGGTTAAAAAAATCAATGAGTGCGCCACGGTGTACGGGTGGGATGAAAGACTCTCTACTCATTTTGCTATGCAAAAGTTATACTGTACACGTGGCCTGAATGGCAGGAGAAATTGCATAGTGCATTCCCATGTGAACAGAATTATGGGCAGACTTTGGAAAATTGATTCCAAGGTCTGTTTAATAGTAGGTACAATTAATCTATTGAGGTGTACTATTATGAAAAACTAAGTTTAGCGATCCCGAAATTTGGTGTTATGCCGAATCACGTCGCTGGTTGTTTTGCAAGGAGAAGGGTCATAGTTTCTTGCACTGCCCTAAGCCGCTGGTGAAGTGCACGCGTTGCAATAAAGTTGGTCACACCTCTGAAAAGTGCTATTTTAAATCTGATGAAAAGTTAACTAACACGGGTGGTGCAGTGCAGAAAAACTATGAGAATCGATTTTATAAACGAAGACGCGAGCGTACATAACCCCGGAGCATAATTTTTGAAAGAAATAAATGTCAACAATTCTGAACTCCAAGCGTTTGTATATTTCGAAAGCGACGTTTCTCTCATTAAGGAATCTGCTGTCAAGCAGTTAGGTTTGTCGCACGACAACACCCCTACATTTATGAAAGGTTTTTGGAATAGTGTAGTTCAGTCGTTAGGTTGATGATGAAGCCCACCGGCTTCATCGCTCGATCAACGGTGAAATCAAGATGATGGTCTTGCCGTGTTCTGAATCTTGCCGCATTTCATCTAAACAGGTTCCCTGCCGTGCTGAAATAGTTGATGCGGTGAATAGGATTGTTGATGAGCGATCTATAGAGATTGTAGATAGTCGGAGGTTCGATGAAACTAAGGTCCGCGTGGATGACCCCCTCATCCCTGCAGAGATCAGGAAAGACTTAATAAACATGTTGCAGAAATATCAGCATTGCTTTGCTTCTTCATTTAGGGAGGTAGGATGTACCAGTGTTACAGAGATGAAGATTGATCTCGATAGTCAACGTCCAGTTGTTCATCGTCCATACAGGTTGTCGCAACACAAACGGGAGAATGTACGTTGGATGGTCGGAGACTTGTCGGACGTGTGATACGAGAATCTGTTTTAGATTACGCTAGTCCCATTTTACACGTAAGAAAGAAAAATGGTACCTCAAGGCATTTTATAGCCGACAAAACTCACCGGAAAAAAAAAAAAAAAAACTTCCAATCTTACGAGCTCAAAACCCTAGCGGTGGTTTGCTCCCTTCGTAAGTTTAGGGATTATTTGTTAGGGGAGGAATCCAAGATTATCGCAGACTGCAGCGCTTTGCGTTCTGCGTTTTCAAAACGGGACTTGATTCCAAGAATAGAACGCTGGTGGCTGACGTTACAGGAATTCGATTGCACTATAGAGTACAGGGCAGGGGTTAAAATGAGCCATGTCGACGCATTGTCCCGGAATCCTGTCGAACCGTCGGAATGTCTCGATGATCAGTTTCCAGCCATAATGTCTATTAGTAGCGAAGATTGGCTCCACACGCTTCATTAGGTGATTCCGAGATGTACAGAATAATGGACGTTTTAAAAGGTTGACTATCTAGTCCTATCCTTCCTTCGTGTCTGTCCTTTTCATCTGAAAAGGGGCTACGATACATCAAACAGAATTTCGTTATCAAAGATAATAGATTATTTCGCTACTTGGACGGGGATAAGGAGAAGGTCAGATGGGCTGTGCCAAAAGGGGCAAGGTGGCAAGTATGTAAACTCAATCATGACGACATTGGACATTTTGGGGTTGAGAAAACCTTAGAAAGAATTAAAAGTAACTATTGGTTCCCTAAAGTGTCCAGGTTTGTCAAGAATTATGTAGATGCTTGCATTGAGTGTGCATATGCAAAGACCAATTCCAGCACTCGCGAAGGGTTACTGCATCCTATCACAAAGGTGGAGATTCCTTTCCACACAGTTCACGTGGACCACCTTGGACCCTTCGTGAAATCGACTAGGAGTTTTACTCATTTCCTCGTAGTTGTTGACGGTGCCATCAAATTCTGTTTCCTCAGGTCTGTTAGAAACACGAATATCCAAAACGCAATTAGGGCTCTAGACGATATTTTCTGTATATTTAGAAACCCTGACCGACTCATAAGCGACCGCGGTAGTTGTTTTACTTCGCATTCACTCAAACGGTTCTGCTTCGATAAGAGAATCAAACATGTCCTAAATGCGGTTTCTAGCCCTAGGTCCAACGGACAGGTTGAGCGGTATAACCGCGCGATTCTCGATTCCTTCAAGGCACTGAGCATTAAACATAGTGTAAAGAGCTGGGGCAGTCACTTGGACGAGTTCAATGGGGACTCAACAACACTATACAGAAAACTATAGGCAGAACACCGGCAGCGGTGATGTTAGGAACTTGTATGAATAGCGAATTTAATCCCATGCTTAATGATGCTACTGCAGGCACTCGTAAGGATGATGACTTGACAGAGATCCGCGAAAGTGTTAAGGCTCGGATAGATCTAGAGCAGGTCAAGCAAAAGGAGAGGTATGACAGGTAGAAAACCTTCCCGTTCCTATAGTGTAGGGGACCTTGTTAAAATAACAAAGACTTGTTTTAATAATAACGGACAAAGCAAAAAAAAAATGATGTCTTCCTTCATAGGTCCACATCGTGTTAGCAAGGCAGGGACCGTTAAGTTGTAGCCCCTATACCAGGCCTTGTTCATACACAAAACAGACGGTCGAAAACCGTGGCCGCGGATCGCATGAAGTCATGGATTTATGTGACTACCTTAGAGACGAGATTAATGATAATGATATCGATGATAATTCTGATAGTGACAGTGACAATTCTGGCAGTATTTTGAGTTAAAATAAAATCCTTTCCTTTATTGTATGGAATGTGTGAACGATTACTTACACAGATATTATTCGTTGTTACAGAGCAAGTACGCGAGAATCGATCGGATCGCGGCTTGGTGCAACGAGTGGCAAGACCTACGGCAGCCACTATGAGCTTAATCGATCGGCTCGTACTGACGTCGATAGGCATCCTGAATTAATCGATCGTTCAGGAGGTTAGGGCACCCTGATTAATCGATCGTCGGGGAATAATAGTATTCTGGATTAATCGATCGTTCAGAATACTCGTATGCATAATATCTTGGCACAACTTAATCGATCGGTTGTGACCTTGGTTTTATTTTTTGACCCAATTAATCGATCGTTTGGGTTCACTATATTTAGTACCAGCAAATCGATTGCTGACGGATTTAACATCTTGTTACTTGTTATGTTATTAAAGTTGTTATTGTCAATTATCAAGACTGATAGACAACGTTTATTACTTGTTTTTCAGTCAAAATATTAGATTTTTTGTTAAAATTTGTGAAGTTGTTTAGTGACGCAATTAATCGATCGTTTGTGTTCACTGTACTTAGTTCCAGTAAATCAAATGACGATGTATATAAATTATTCTGTATAAGCTAGTGCCTAGATTGCATAAATTTATTGAATAACATTCATTTGGTAAATTATGGTATATAGTCTTTTAGTTCCATACTCTGCACAAATTTGTTGTTGTTTCACAATCAATTAGATAATTTTAAGTTGTCATATTTTGTAATACTCTCATTGTATTTTTTTTGGGACCTAACGTTATTAATCTACTGGCCAAGATACCCCCGATTGTTAGGTTACCACCTGGTGTCGTGTGCAGGGCCGCACACGATGTCAGGACGGACGATTGTTAGGTTTCGGAATTTTACTAGTCAATTTACTATGTTTTCAGAAATAATTTTATTTAAATGTATTAATTTAATAGCTTTATTCATGTGAACACATCTTAAATGCTTTATATTTTATTATGTAGACTGGTAACATTAATTCCGTAAGAATGACAATACTTCTATAATTTGATTGGTAAAATGTTTGGCGCGAGAATAAAGCGGTTCTCTGATTGGATCATGAGACTGACGTGGCGTGAAGTCGTGAGCCAATCAGGGAGCTGGATTTTCCCTCCAGAACGGCGGGCTTCTTGGTCAGGGGTTGATGCCCGAGCGATCATTCTGTGGCTGAACGTCAAAAACGACTGATAATTATTAAGATAGTTGCCGATCCGTTATGGCTGTAATAGTGTGTACTGTGTAATGTAACAAAATTGTTAATAAACCTATTTAAAGTCGTTGGAGTTTTCCTTCAAGTGCTGTAACCTTTTGGACTACTATAAAGGGTGTACTTACAGAGCAAGAGATATGTAAAATAATTAAAAGTTAATTTCAACTACTGCTTGTCGCACAAAAAAAATATTAAACTCCTGCAATTTTCTACGACAGTTCAAACGTCCATGACTATCGCGGCCATTCATGTCAGGACTTTGATGTCACTTACCTCTATCTGCCTTGTTTAAATCTAATTTTTTGCCCTTAGTAGATTAGTTTTACTAAAATGTAAGTGCTTCATTTAAGCAAAAATTACATTAACAATTTTATAGTAAAATCTTAGTGAAACTTTAAGTACTTTTCAATTAAAAGTGTTTCTTTGACACATGGATTGTGACGTCACTACCGGAATCGATGTGTTTTGTTTGCGTTCCGTTTCACCAAAAACACGCTAAATAAAATATTAAATTGTAAAATTAGTGTTGTATTAGAGAATTTTAAAGAAATAAAAAAAGTTTTGTGCTTCTTGCATATACCCTATTCTCGGAGCCCTTTTTGAAGATCATTAATTAGCTCTTTTCACTTTGATGAAGGGATGTGATTAGCTACTCTAAAGGTATATCCTGTTCTGTTACTTCTATGTATACAGTGATATGACATGGCAACAACATGGTTATCTCAACCTGATGCTGCAATTGCTGCATCATCAGCAGCATCACCTGACTAATGCTTAACTCCTCAGCCCCAACATTTCATTTTCTTTTGTGCGCGCGCGGGGCCCCTAGCCGATGTGGGGCGCCTAGGCAGTTGCGTACTCTGCCTAATGGTTAATCCGGCCCTGATTTTATGATTAACTAGCTGACCCGCGCAACTTCGTCGTGCGTGTGTACATAAAAGAAAGAGAGGTTAGAGAGAGTGTGCGTCAACCTTAAAAGTTAGACATGTGGCCATTGCGGATATTTTTTTAGAGTTTTTTAAGAGGGACAATTCCGACATACATGATAATTGCGTAACTTTAACCGTTCACGCACAACGGAAGCTCTCAAAAGGAGTAAATCCCTATTATATACTATTACCGATGGATAATCATCAAATGACCCCTCCCACTCTGGACGGAGCGGAAGGGAGTGTCAGACTTGTACTGACTAAAATCCATCCACGTTTCTTCTATTGCCCTTTGCGTTCCAGGGCCGCGGTATCTCTTTCGAACAGTCCCGCAACCCTGGCAGGCCTCGCTCCTCTCGGATCCCTTCCCGTTTGCTGACATCTCTTTGAGGCACGTGTGGAACACGAACACGCCGTCACCACGGCCTGTCGTCATAAGACGGACAGATGGCGAGCTAGCCCATTACTCACCGTCCACAGGCCCGCGACCCTCGACCGCCTTACGTCTTCATCTTTAGACACTCGATGACAATCATACACCAGCTAGAACGAAAGTTATCATCAAAGTTCTTGAAATGATCCGAGACACGATAAAACTGCTGTAAACTGTTGCGGACCTCTTGCAACTGCTTTCCTTCTCCATCGTCAGACATTCGATGAAAGTCATACTGAGTTAGGTTTAAAGTTTTCATCAAAGCGAATGAAATGAGCCCAATAACATTATACCTGCTGCAAACTGATTAGGACCGCTTGCAACTGCCATTTGTCTCTATCGTTTGACCGTCGATGACAGTCATACTTCAGCAAGGCCTAAAGTTCTCATCAAGGTGCATGAAGTGAACCCAAACACGTTATTGTTGCTGCAAACTCTTGAGGACCTCTTGCAAGTGCCTTCCGTCTCCATCGTCAGACCTTCGATGACGTCATACTCCAGCTAGATCTAAAGTTCTCATCAAGGTGCAGGAAATGAGCCCAAACACGATTTCTCAATTAAAAAAAACAAAAGATCATGCATATCGGACTTCTCTGTAAAAAGTTATGCGTGGTCAGGTCATACATAAAATAAAAATATATAGACGCGTCGAATTGAGAACCTCCTCTTTTTGTTTCGTTGGTTAATAAACCAAGCTACATACATTTGAGACGGGCGAGGGTCATTCTTTCACGGAAAACTTAACACCGCGACTCAGAAAAGGGAGTGAAATTAATAGCGCCATCTATCGAGCACGAAATTAAACTTTATGCATGTAAAGCGATCGAACACACACTCTACAGGGTTATAGCGTCATGTAGACTAATCTAGAGTACTTTTTGGTATCAGAACTTTTTTGTAAAGCTGGTCAGCCGGTTTAAAAGTTATCTTATGAGCACATTTTTATTAATTAGTACCATTTTGGTGCAATAGATGTCGTTGCATGTATCTTACACAATGATGGTAAGTTCTTCTTGAACACTTTAAATTCATAAATCTTTTGATAGAGAGCACTGATTACAATGAAACAAAAACTAAAACCTTCTCTAAGTTCCCCACAATATTTGTCCATTGAATCTAATCACATTGGTTTTCCCAACAACATGAAGCCCGCCTCGCAGCGCGCGCGGGTCTTTATTCTGATGCGGAGTTATTTTAAAACTGTGATATCTCCTAAAATATTCATCTAAATTGAATGGTCTAAAGGGCAATTTGATGACTAACATATTTATTTTGATAAGGATTAATACTATGTCGGTAAAAATACCTATGCAAATAAAGCACTATTTTTGACCAAATTTTACCTTAAAAGATAGGCATGTGCTGTCGCGGACTTTTTGTTAGACATTTTTAAGAGGAATAATTCCCTCATACATTATTTTTGTGCAACTTTAACCGGTTAACCAGCGCACGCAACGGAAGCTCTCAAAGATAATACATTTTCCCCGTTTTTGCAACATTTTTCATTGATGCTCAGCTTCTACTGATTGTAGCGTGATGATATATAGCCTATAGCCTTCCTCGATATATAAGCTATCCAACACTAAAAGATTTTTTCAATTCGAACCAGTAGTTCCTCAGATTAGCGCGTTCAAACAAAGAAACTCTTCAGCTTTATAATATTAGTATAGATTACTATAAATTAAAAAAAAGTAAGCAAGCAGATAAGAATAATAAAAAACATTTCAAGCCTTGTTTTTTTCTTTTGTTGCAAATGATCTCACCTACATCCCCGTAACGGATTGCCGTCATATTACCAATAACCCTGTATATATGATGCTCTGTGGACCGATTTCAGTTATAGTCAAAACGTCCGCCACCTTCTCGATCTAACGCGGCTCCGTCTATCTATCTCCGGCTATCTCAGGACGCCAGTCTAACGTTATATTAAACACCAAGAATAAAGAGCCCACGGTTTTGTAGGCATCCTAGTGTTTCACTTATTGTGGTTTTGGTTTCGCCAGTGCGAACGAAGACAATCTGTCAGTTGGTTAACAAAAATGCAATGTTTGATTGCACACACTGGTTTCAAGAAAGCCAATGTTTCAATGATTACGACTGAAGGACATGTATCCATGGTCACGAATAAACTTATTTAAAAAAAAAGTAAGCCAATGTCATTTTGCCGTCGGCGTAGCGTAGATGTCAAATCATCAATCAATACTTCAAAACGTTCTCTTCGCAGTTTTGCATCCTTGTTATCAATGGTTCCGTTTGATTGTGTGTATCATATTGATTAATTCGTAACTTTGAAAATGGCAAAGCGACCAGCCTCGGAAGCTTTTCACGTTGAAGAAGTTATAAAGAAAACAGAAGGAAAAAAGCACTCGCTAGATTCAGACGAAGAAGATAGTGGTGCTGAGGAAGAAAGAAATAATGTTCTTCACGCAGACGACATCGAAGGTGAAGAAGATGGAGTTGCTGGAATGGAAGGTGAAGTGAGTAAATATCTAAGATTTGCATTTCAAGACACATTGGCTTGTCCCAGTTTTTCATTCTTTTCATTTAATCAGCCACTAAAACAGACAGTCTATAACGCATACTGTTTCAAGTTGAGTATTAATTAGTATTTTGCGGCTCTGATATCTGCTATCGAAATATCCAGTTGGTTAAGACAGGCAGCCTAAAAGCGCTCAACTTCCGAGAGAATCAATTCCCCAGTAAAACTGAGTCATAAAATGCCACCCAAACCCAACATGCCATCAATCAGCCAAGATGAAAAGCGAACTAATGATGTGTTGATCTTGATAGTAGACATGGGAAGGCTAATGATTTTGCCAGGTACCTAGCTTGGCTTGTGATGATTACCCAAATATGCTAACATGCATGTTCTAGTAAGATGATCTATGAAAATGAAGTTGACTTGCTGACCATCTGCAAAAACATTCGACTATTGTATGGCCACTAACCTGTTACCATGCTGGATCTTGAAAAGTGTCCCATATCTAGTCTAGTTGATAAGTGTTCAAATACATCATAATTTTTAATTTGTGTTGCTACAGATTACCATCACCCCATTCAATATGAAAGAAGAACTTGAAGAGGGCCACTTTGATAATCAGGGCCATTATCACTGGAAAAAAGAGAAAGAAGTAAGAGATGGATGGCTTGACAATATAGACTGGGTCAAAGTCAAGGGCAGGCCAGAGGACAAGTACAAAGTGCACAAAGATGATGACAACAAAGGGCTTGGGGATGAATCCAGCAGTGAAGATGAAGAGCCTGAAGAAAAGTTTGATTTACTAGAAAACTACAAAGAAATCATTCAGCACATGAAGCCCAAGGAAACAATTGCAAAATCCATTCAACGCCTTGGTAAGAAAACAAACATTTTATAACTTTACTTACAAACTATAACTCCCCTGTCCCTTGGAAAGTACATAGGCCGTTGGTCCTGCATCCAGCCTCTCTCCAGTTATATTGAAGAGTGAGGGAGGATAAATTGCAAGTCTGCATTAGTGCACTTCTCTCCACTGAGATTGGCCATCCTAACCGGAACTTTGTCAGAATGGCCAATCCAATACTAGAATCACAGCTATCCTGAGATGTTCTATGTTAAGGGTTTGGTTTCCGCACTTAGTCCCTAAAGTGGACCATTGTACGTGAGCCATGGTGACCGTTACGCCAACCAGCCCCCCGGTCTGGGGTCTCCCTCCAAAAGTAGATTAAGACTTCCCGGGCTTCTCAGGACCTGCGCAAGGGATCTTGGTGCTCCAAGAGTCTCCTCGCGGATCTGGGTGACGCCCGTGCACTCGAGGAGTACATGCGCTACTGTTTCCTCTGCCTCCATGCACGCTCTGCAAAGGGGGCTGTCAGTGATACCTAGGGTGTGGAAGTGTTTATTCAGTGAGCAGTGTCCAGTAATGGTCCCCGCCACCAGTCGTAGACTATCTCTGTCCAGATGCAGAAGGCTTTTGGTCAGCTTTATATCCAGGGATGGCATAGCCTCCTTGGATTGCCCACACCCTGGTGTCGAGGTCCACCATTTTTCCGCTTGTTTTGAGTGTGTACCTTTAACCAACTCCTTAACTGCTGGAAAGGAATGGGCACAATGGGTTCAGGTCCGAAGGCTTAGTGCTAGATCCTCTTCTGGCGAGTTCATCAACTGCATCGTTTCCAAGTGATTCACTGTGTCCTTTGATTCATTGCAGTGTCACCGTGTTGCGGTTTAGTACCGTAACTCGTTCCACGACGTGATCTGACTGCTGTTTGATTGCATCATCTTTTATGCGTGTATGTTTGATTCAGGAGTCCTTTCTCAGGGTACCGGATACTTCGAGCCTGAAAATCGCTAGGGTCGCCTCCTCTCTTCCGACGAGGTGTAGAGGTGGCAGCCCCAGCATCACCTGTAAAGCGGCAGTGGGTGATGTCCTCATGCTTCCGGTGATTGCTACGCAGGCAAATCTTTGTAGTTTCTCGAGATTTTTCTGAGCTGTGCTCATGTTGGGCCTGGGCCACCAAACTAAAGAGCCGTTGTGATGATTGGTCAGATGACTGTTGTGTATAGCCAGTAGGTGATTTTGGGGCTTAGGCCCCAATTTCTGCCATAGGGCTGGCTGCTGGCTTTTGTGGTGATGTAATCGGTGTTTTGCCCAGTTCAGCTGTTTCAGTCGACAGGCTTAGGGTGGTTCCGAAGAAGCGTGATAACTGTAGGGTTGCCAACTTTCTTTCCTTTGTGAAGAGGACGAGTTCAGTTTTGATAGGGTTCACTGCTAGTTTGTATTCCTTGCACCGGTCCTCTACCATCTTCAGGGCTTGACGCATAAGGTTGCACAGTGTGTTTCGTGTTCCGTTTATTATTATGGTTATATCATCGGCATAGCCCACCGCGAAGTAGCCTCTGTCGTTGAGACGCTTGATGAGGCTGTCTACCACGAGGTTCCATAGGAGTGGCGAGAGGACGCCCCCTTGAGGGCAGCCCTTCGCCACGATAGCTCTAGTGGTGTCCGTTCACCGTAACCTGTACGGCTCTCAGTCTGAGCATGTTTGTGATCCATCCTCGCAGGGTCGAGTCCACGCCGAAAATGGTTTTGTTAAAAGCGCCTTCTATGTCAATAAAAACAGCTAGTGAGGAGCATTTGTAGTCTACTGCATATCGATCTTGGAGATTACACTGTGAAGCGCGGATTCCGTTGATTTTCCTGTGGAGTAGGCGAGTTGTTGTTTGTGGAGTGGCAGCTCCCCAAGGGGTTCGTCACGAATATGTCGGTAACAGAGTCTCTCAAGGGTTTTCAGTAGGAAAGATGTTAGGCTTATTGGTTTGTACGCTTTAGGTTGTGTATAATCGGGTTTGCCTGGTTTAGGGATGAAAATGACTTTCACCTTTCGCCATTGAAGTGGTACATATCTGTGTGCTAAGCAGGCTTGGAAAATGACAGCCAGCCATGGCGTAAGGACGTCTACTCCTCATTGCAGCAGGGCTGGAATTTCGTCTAAACCTGCGGATTTGTATGGTTTGAAAGTCTTGATTGCCCATTTTATTCCGTCTTCGGTTACTACTGTGCGGGCTCTGGACCAGTCCTGGTCGTTTGGTGTGTGCATTGGCTCACTTGCCCATGCTCTGTTTTGTCGCGCTCTCTGAAGCCAGCGTTAGGTCAATTATTGTTTGTCCTCCTGATATACAATGTGTAACAGAATAAACGCACAACCTCTTACGGGGTCATTGTACTCATCATTATGAATAACTTTCACTATGGGACCAACACTGAAATCGCGAAAAAAAAGTCGACTGCCCTATACATTTCTGTGCGCATAATTCGACAAAATGTACTTAACAGCTGTTTTTTTTTCGCGATTTCGGGATTGGTCCCATAGTAAAAGTTGTTCATAATGATGAGTACAATGACCCCTTAAGAGGTTGTGCGTTTATTCTGTTACACATTGTATATAGAGGGCTGTTTGTTTTCGTTGGAAATCATATTTTAAAATTTAAAATTTGGTTTGAGATCCAAATTTAAAATACGGTGATGCATAACAAATTAGTTTTGGTTTAATTCAAATTATTCCATTTTTGTAGGTGCCAGTTCAAAAATATCAAGCGCTGAGCGTTGGAAAAGGAAGAAAGCTGGGATTGTTGATGAAAACAGTACAATAGTTACAAGAGTAACAGAACTTGCCAACCAAATTTTGACTAAATTGGGTAACATGGACATTTACCAAGAAACTTACGAAAAAATTAGTGCATTCATAGCAAAACGTGAAAATAAAAAAGATGATACTGATTTGGATATGTATGCTGATGATTTTGATCAAAAAGAAAAGACTGTGTTGGATAAAAACAACCCTGAAAAGAACGAAAGTGAAAATGAAGAAGAAACACAACCAGAAATGAAATGGGAATTCAAGTGGAATCAAAATGATGAAGCCATAATCGGGCCTCACTCAACTGAACAAATGCATAAATGGTCAACAGAGGGATATTTCAAAACTGGTGTTTGGGTAAGAAAACAAGGAGAAGACAGTCAGTTCTACACCTCCAATAGAATAGATTTTGAATTATACATGTAAATTATGTGAACCACAAAAAAATAAATAAACTCACATATTTCAAAGAATAAAATTGTTTATTTTATACATACTTTTTCCGTCTGTTAAATAACTTATCTGATAAACTATAAATACTGATATCAGTTAAAAATTTTGCTATTTGATTAATTAAAACAATAAATAATGTGATCACTTGAACAATAACAAACTGTGAAATAGATGTTCCAATTTCCAACCAGCTTCCAGTATTTTTAACGTTGTACAACAACTGTATTCCCATTAAATTGGAATATATTAAAACAATGATAATTAAATAACCAGTTGGGGCCTGAAATACAAAAAATGATATTTAATATTTTCCTGTAAAAATTGTAAGCATCAATATTTAAAGTACTTCCACCCACTTCTTACTTCCACCCTTGTATACATATTCAATATTTCAGTTTTTCCCATTATTGGGACAACTTCATAGGGAAAACTAGAATAATCCAAATAATCTTATTTCTTGGGTACTTTTTTATTATGTTGTGCTAAGTTTTAAAACTTAGCACAAATACAAAATTAGTAATTTGGTAAATAATAAAAAAAATCATGTGGGTAAGTATTCAAGAACTATGATGTGGCGATAGGCTCGCCCCCTATTACATGGAACTTAAACATAACTGGTGTACTATTAGGTACTACCGCGCTCACTGATGAACCACTTTCCACCCTTTTTTTTTTTTTTTTTTTATCGATGGGAAATCATCAAATGACCCCTCCCGCTCTGGGCTGAGCAGGAGGGAGGGTCAGACTTGTACTGACTAAAACCCATCCATGTTCCTTCCTTTGCCCTTTGTGTTCCAGGGCCGCGGTATCTCTTTCGAACAGTCCCGCAACCCTGGCAGGCGTCGGCCCTTACGGACCCCTTCCTGTTTGCTGACTCTCTTTGAGGCGCGCGTGGAACACGAACGCGCCGTCGACACGGCCTGTCGTCATAAGACGGACGGACGGCGAGCTAGCCCATAGCTCACCGTCCACAGGCCCGCGTCTACGGTGGCCGGGGGCCACCACGTGGCCCCCGACGCCCGGTGCGTCTCCCGCGGCGGCTGGGACGTGAGGTTCTCTCCCTCTCACGTCCCGCCACCTCCTTCGCTAGCATGACTGCTTCGCAGAAGGAGGTGACGGCGTCCCATTCCGTCTCGCTCCGGACCATGGATTGAACCAGGGCCGGACGCGAGAGGTCGCCGCCGCCGATCGCCGCTACGAGGACACGGCGTTGCTCCGCCCAAGCGGAGCAGACCTGCACAGTGTGCTCCACCGTGTCCTCCGGTCGATCCTCGCAGTGGTGACACCCGGGCGTTTCCTCCCGCCCGATTAGGTGCAGGAACCTCCCGAAACAACCATGTCCGGTGAGGACCTGCGTCAGACGGAAGGTGAAGGCGCCGTGGCGCCTCTCCAGCCACTCCTCAAAGAGGGGACTTACCGCCATTATAGTGGCGTGCCCTGCACGGGGTTGCGACAGTCGCTCTCTCCATGTCGCCATGAGATCACGCCGGAACTGTCCGCTGAGCGACAATTTGCCGCGGCAGCGGAGTTTCCCCCCGGCGTAGTGCCTCCACGCGCCACTCGTGCAGGCGCGCGAGGACTATCGCCTCCAGATCCCATGGCGGCAATCCGGCAAGGAGGCTCGCCGCCTCGCCGGAGATCGTGCGGTACCCCCGGATTAGCCTTACGGCTACCACCCTTTGGGGCGCGTTCAGATAATGGGCGGCTCGCCGCCTCAAAGAACGCGCCCACACCGGGGCCCCGTAAAGGGCCATGGACCGCACGACCCCCGCGTAGAGCCTCCGGCAGGAGGCGTTTGGACCCCCCAGGTTGGGCAAGAGCCGCCTGAAGGCAGCCCCGGCCCGTTCCAGTTTAGGGGCCAAACGTCGGAAATGCTCCACGAAGTTCCACCGGCTGTCGAGGACGAGACCTAAGTACTTCAACGTCGGCTCGACGCCGATGGGAACCCCTCCTACCGTCAGCATGGATCCCGACGGTGGCGCATTCCGAGGCCCATGAAAGCACATGGCCTCGGACTTGTGCAACGCCACCTCGAGACCCAATTGCCGGATCCTCTCCGCGACTATCGCAACCCCGCGAGTCATCAGCTCGGCCGCCGCCTCGTGCGACCTCCCTTGCGCCAGTACCAGCGTGTCGTCAGCGTAGCAAACTACGCTGACGCCGTCAGGGAGGTCGGCGCGCAGCACCCAGTCGTAACCGATGTTCCACAAGGGCGGCCCCAGAACCGATCCCTGTGGAACACCGCACGACATCTCTCGCCGGTTCCACTCTCCGCTGCAACCAGGGTAGATGACGTACCTGTCCGTCAGGTAGTCCCCGACCACACGACGAAGGTAGGTCGGCACCCGGTGGGTGATACCGGAGTGCCTCCCTAATGCAGCTCCAGGGCATGGAGTTGAAGGCGTTGGCGATGTCGAGAGACACCGCCAAGACCACCCCACCCCGGGACACCGCATCCCCCGTCGTGAGGGCTCTCACGCGCATGATGGCGTCCACCGTCGAGCGCCCCCTGCGGAAACCAAACTGGTGTTCCGCAAGATCCGGCCCAATCCCCGCCAGGTGCCCGGCGAGGCGGTTGGCAATTACTCTTTCGAAGAGTTTGCCCACCTCGTCGAGCAACACAATGGGCCGGAATGCGGACGGAGAGTCCGCAGGGCGCCCCGGCTTCCGGATGAGGACCAGCTTCCCCGTCTTCCAACGAAGCGGGAACTGGCCTCTCTCCAAGCATGCGCTTAGGAGTGTGGTGTGTCACGTACGTCACGTTTAGATCTTAGTTTAAGTTAAGGTAGATAAGCTATGTCCATAGTTATATTATGATATATGTCACGCGCGGACTAGGTATATATTACACTAATAAAGGGAGTCGGGGGTCTTCAGTCTCCAGTTGACTCATGGACAAGTACACGACATGGTATTTACTTAACCCCTCCTTCCCTCCACATCGCATGGCGACCCTGCCAGTCGACTGGACGGCGTTATAGTTGCCCGACCGGGATCTCATCGGAGTCACTTCAGTCGGCTTCAGTCAGTTTCTCGGCAGTTGGTTAGTCACAGGCCATGGGGACCACGTCATCCAAGGAAGAGGTTATTATAGCCCAGACAGCAGCGGGTGGTTCAAATACCGCGACAGTAACACAAGAGCAGATATCCACCATCAGCGCGATGCTGTTGTTTATCGCCGTGTGTTTGGCGATTGTCATCATTGGCGTGGCAGTCCGGCTGTACAGGAGGTGTCATCAGAATTGGATCGAAGAGAAGATCAATCAGCGTGAGGTGCAGCGAGCTGTGCAGATGGCCTGACCGGGAGCTGGCGGAGCGACAAGAGGAGTAAGTGATGTGATTTGAACTTAAGTGTAGTGGCGAGTATTTTCGGTCATCTATCAGTTAGAGGCATTAATTTTGAATGGAAGTGGAGTTAACGTCACTGTTTGTACAGCTTAAGTTATTGAGGGAGTCAATTGTCAAGTTAGGTCCCAGTAGGCGGAAAGGCAAAAATTTTGATGGAAAGATAAGCGAGGTAAAAGCCCTGTATTGTAAATTAAAGTGTGTAGTTTCTAAGTGTAGCAAATTTTCGGAGGAATTAGCACAGCTAGTGAGTAAAATAGAAAATTTGTATGTAGACACTATTAAGTTTGAAAACGGTACCGGAACCGATACAGAGATGGCGTTGGAAAGGTTTTCATTGAAAACGGCGGTTAGCTTACTCCCGAAAATGAATGGGGATGAGCAGGTAACCCAAGATTTGATTGATGCCATAGATTTATACAGCTCTATGTTAGAAGCGGCTGATAGTGCTCATTTAATTAGATTCGTGCTAACTACGCGACTTACCCAGGGGGCTAAGATGCGATTGTCCTCTACTTATACGACTGTAGACAGTCTTTTAACGGACATGAAGAAGCATTTGTTGACGGTTAAGTCAGACGTTGCAGTGCAAGCCAAATTTGCTCCCCCAGCCCCCAGGAGCCCCTCCAGTCGGGGCCCGAGAGCCTGCAAGGCCAGGACCCAGGCTTTGCCAGGTAAGCCGTCGGGTCCTGGGGCGGCAGTTTTGGCCTTAAGCCTGCCTACCGCCACTCTCAGGTCTACCCCAGTCACCTCTGGAATGTCGTCATCGTCCTCAGTGTGGTCCGCTTCCGGCACCGCAAGTGGCGGAGCCATGGGCGGGGGAGGATGTTCCCCTCGCGAAGGGAACAGAGCGCTCACCACGTCCTCCACGAGCTCAGGCCGGAGACTCTGCGTCAGCGGAGGGGCCCTGGTGCGGAGTTTATCCCGCACCATCTTATAAGGGCGCCCCCACGGATCTCTGTCGAGAGTCTCCAGCATCTCCTCGCGGGCCACATCCTTGGCCCGCAGGACAGCCTCTTGGAGGGCGGTCTTCGCCACTCTGTATCCCTCATACAGCTCCGCCTCAATGGCTGCCGCATTCGGAGGGCGAATGCGGAGCCTGCGATGCCTGGCGTACAGGTGTCGTGCGGCGACGCACGCCTCGCGCAGAGACGTCAGCTCTCGCGACCACCAGTACACCTGACGCCGGGCGCTTTCAGACCGAACCCGGGGCATTGCCACGTCACATATATCGGACATGGCCTCCTGGAACCAACCCGCCTCATTGTTCACGTCGGCAGGCCTGACCGGTGATGTCACCCAGGCCTGCACGATCGAGGCTTCCAGGAGGAGCTCCCGGTCCAGCTGCTTCAGCGCCCATCGCGGACCACTCGGGGTCTGTAGGACCGGCGCGCTTGGGGTCTGGGCGGAGACGTCGAACCGGATATACCGGTGGTCGGAATAGGTCTCCACCCCCTCCATGACGCGCCAGTCAACGACACGCGGTGACAGAGCGGGGCTAGCGAACGTGATGTCCACCACCGACTCGCCCCGCATCCGCACACACGTTGGGACAGAACCCCTGTTAAGGACGACCAGGCCTGCCTCCAGAGCCCAGTCTTCCACCATCCTGCCCCGCACGTCTGTGCAACGAGAACCCCAAGCCAAGTTCTTGGCATTGAAGTCCCCGAGCACAAGCACGGGGAGGGAATGGCTTCCGATGACGACACTCAACTCCCTGAGGGAGTTGTGGAACTCGGCGAGAGTATGGCTCGGGGAGAAGTAGACACCCGCTACAACGATCTCCCCGAACCGTGCTGCTACGCACCCCTGACCCTTCCTGACACTTTCATGGGTCGGGGTACCGGCGGCGGCCGACGAAATTATGGCCACTGAGCCACTAAGGTCCTCCAACCAGTCGTCCCTGGGCGGGACAAAGTAGGGCTCAGCGACCACGGCGACATTAATCGACCACTGCGCCATGCTCTGGAGCAACAGATCCTGAGCGCAGGCGCAGTGGTTGATGTTCGCCTGGAGGAGCCGTAATGGGGCCGTTATTGACACTCCATTACGGTCTCCTCTCGGGCCCCCTGTGAGGGCCCCGCTGCGGAAGGAGCAGCGACGGCGGTGGTGGCGGCAGCGGCGGCGACAGTGGCGGCGGCTGAGGCGGTGGCGACGGTGGCGGTGGCGGCGGGGGGCCTTCCCTTGCCTCTGGAGGCCTTGGTGGGAGGAACGCAGGCCTTGCTCCCAGCCCGGTGATCGGCCGGCTTGCCAGCCGCCGCACATGCAGCGCAGTGCGGCGTCCCGCAGCAAGTCGCGGACACGTGACCGGGCTGACTGCAGCGGAAACAGAGGCCGCTGCGATCAACCTCCGAGGCGCATCGCACTGACACGTGGTGTCCCACGTGGCAGCGATAGCACCTCAGAGGTCTGGGCTCCAGCAGCTTCACCTGCGCTGAGACCCAGCCCACCAGTAGCCTTCGGCCCTCCACGATGGTCTTTGCCGCCGTCACAGGGCAGCTAACCATAGCGGTTCGCATACCCGACGGGTCCGGACGAAGGGCGCCTGCCCTGACCTGCTCCGCAGAGCACCCTCCAGACCTGGCGACGGCGGCCACCACCTCCTCCTCGGTCACCGAGTCGTCCAGGCCCAGGATGCGCAGGTCTGCGCATCTAACGGGCCTGGACACTCGGGCCTCGTCCGCGTTTAGGGACGCCCTGAGCTTCTCAGCCAGAGCATCAGCGGACGAGCCACTGGCTTCGCCGGGGATCTCCAACATTCTAGCCCCCGTTGCGGTGACTCGAAGTCGGAGGCCCCCGGTGATTCCGAGCTCCCCGAGGTTTACCGCCTCTTTAGCCTGCGCCAGCAAGTCGCGGTAGGATACACCCCGCTTCTCCGCATCCGGCTGTAGTGTTATCACTACAGCTGCGGTTCTCGGGGCGCGGAGCCTAGCCGCGACCTTTCGCGCCCTGTGCTGGCGCTGCCGCTCCTGATTGCGGGCCTTTTTGCGGGCCTTTCGCCCCCTCTGTTTCTCCCCGACCACCTGCCATCCGGCTTCGGCCGAGGGAGGTATAGGGAGCTGGGGGAGCGGCGGCGGCGGCGGCTGACGTGCCGCAGGCGCTGGCCCACTCGCCGCTGGCACTGGCGCCGGCACAGTACCCGCCTGTGCAGCCGCCTTGCCCTTCTTTTTGCCCCCCTTTTTAGTCGGCGCCGGTTTCGCCGGAGCCGGCTTTTCGGGGGGGGGCACCACAGCCCTGCCGGAGGGCCGACCGGACGGCCTCGGTCCGGGCGCGGCAGCCGCAGCAGCCGCGTACGACACCGCACCCGGGCCCGGGCTCGCAGCCACCCTGCCCGCACCCAGAGAGGGGCGCAAAACAATTCCCTCCAGGACGGAGAACCGCGCCTGGAAGGAAGCCAACTCCTGCCGAACCAGGTTCAGGACCTGGTTCTCCACCGGCACCGGTTGGCTTTGCCGCTGCTGCTGCTGCTGCTGCTTGCCCGCCTTTTGAGCCACCACGCGGGTGCTAGGCTCAAGCAGACGTGCCAGGTCTGCCTGGAGCTTCGCGTTCTCCTGTTGGAGACGCTCCGTGGCGGCCGTCAGGCGGGCTACCTCCTCCCGCAGCTTGGCCACTTCGTCTCCCTCTGATGAAGGGGGAGGAGGCCCAGCAAAGTTGGCCTCTGCTGCCGCCATGATGGAGGCAGAAGCCGCGGGTATGGCCCTGAGTTTTGATGAAGTCTTCATCTTCAGGGCCACTCCCCTTATCGCGGCCTCTACCTCCTTCGCGAACCTGGCCTTACGCTCCACCTCGGAGCTGCCAGGTGCGCCTGCCTCGTCGGCAGACGGGGGGGCAGTATTGCCCGGAGGGCGCCCCTCCTCGGCAAGCTTTGCCGACCCATCTGACCTGCCAGAGGGAGCAAGCCCCCTACCCTTGCCCCGGATCCCGCCACGCTTGTTGGTGGGGATCTTTCGGGCCGAGGCCTCGTCCTCTCCAGATGACGACCCCCGGTCGCCATCCCGCCGGGACCGCTTGCGGAAGAACTTAATGTTCTCCACCGCAGTCCCGGCCCCCACGCGCCGGGAGCTCTCTGAGCCTCCCGCGCTCACATCGCTGGATGCGACGTCGGACTCCGACGGCGCATCCCTCCTCTCCTCTTCCTTGCCGTTTCCGGCGGTGTTGGTTTTTTGAATTGTATCCATAATTGAACCCACGAGAATGGGGGAAATAAAAGTCCATCTGGGCAGAGACCCCTGTACCCAGATAAGCAGATTTTGATATTTATTACTCGCCAGGGGGCCTGCAGTTACCCTGGCGAGGGTGAGCACTAGCGACTGATTTGTTCCATGGGAACACCCGTCAGCCATACATCCCCTCGCGGTGCGCCGCCACTTGGGATTCGGGGTAACTTTTTATAGAGGTTTTCTACCTCGCGGTCCGGGCGGTTAAGCCAAGACCCTCGGTCCCTATCGAAGTCGCGAGACGTGATCCACGGCACTTCGATGGTGGGATTACGATATCGACGGTGACAGAGGAGGACGCATCCTTCTCTGTCTGCTCGGAGGCAGGGTAAGTGCACACCGAGCCCGCCCTTACTCCTCTGCTATGCCCTCTGCTTTTCAGAGGGTCACGCAGAGGAACGCACCTTTGGTCCAAATGGACCCCACCCATGTCAGAATAATTAGCCGCGGCAGTAACACTCCCCGAGGGATAAGAGAAAATTCTCATTTCCCCTCATTCCCCGGGGAAGGATACCGCCGCGCCCAGGGTGCACCGGCCCAGCAACTGCTCTTCCCTGCAGACGTATCTAGAGGGACCAGCAGCCGCCAGGCACACGTGGAGGACTTCTGACATCGCACCCCACCACTTTCCACCCTTACGCCCTGAATTATAAGGTTGAAAAGTGGTCGACCGTCAGTGGACGCGGTAGTACACCTCTGCCTAACCCATCGGGGATAACAGGCGCCATGTTATGTTATGTAAGTTATTGGGTGGAAGAGGTGCTGAAGTTCTCAAGGGTAAGTTCAAAATCTGTGTGGATTAATTTTTTCATAAATACCTTGGTTAAATGTTGCACTGCTTTGAAACTACAACTTACACTCAAAAAAGGAGCTAGAGTTTTCAGTAAAATGAGTGTAGTAATAAGAAAAGGCTGGAATGATGTTGTAAAACAGGTCACCCATCTTACTTCAAATGAATTCAAAGAGGCTATGTTACCAGTCCCGAAAAATGCTAATATTATGTACAATATCTGATAGAAAAGTTTAGGATTTTTATTTGGATAAACACCTGTTTGAAAATAAACCAAAAAAGTTTATAGGGATTTTTAAAGATTGTTTTAAAGGATACAAAAAAGAATGCTCTTCTAAAATCTTGACTGCTTATTCCTCTCTCGATTGTATTGAATGTGCTCTCATTATTATCCTTTTCAAATGTGCTTTCTATTAGCTGTAGGTAAATCAAATTGGATAAAACGATTACTTCCATAGATTTTATAAAACAAAAACTAATACCTATGAGTATTTTTTTGTTTGCTTTTTACCTTATTATTTTTTCCACGCAGTAGTTTACATTCAATGTATATCCAACACATTAGATTAAAAATCAAAGCCACTATAAATAAACCTTCATGGGAGACTGATAGTAATAGGTAGAAGTTTAAGATTGACGTGTTCGCTGCCATAATGCGACATACCAGTCTTCTTGAAAACAATAGAGGCAGCAATAAGGAAATTGCTGAAATAAAAATAAAAATATTCTGCATGTATAGTGCCACGTTTCGCCGCTAGTGGCGCTGACAGCAAATACAGTAAACAAAACATTGTCTATTTACCTGCTGTAAGCCATGATAATGTTTGGTAAAAATATGAAACTGGTGTGCCTTGTTCAAACCTTTCAGATTGCACATAAATATTGTGAAGGGATATTACAAGTAATACTGCTTGTATTGTAGATAAGAAAATTTCCCTCCTATCTTCATAATTCATTTTACAAAGTGGTAACAGTATTTTATAAATGTATAGCAAAATTACTATCAACCAAATAACACCGGCGGATATGCTGAAAAATATAGATATCAGTTAATTCCTGGTACATTATAAGCACTTCTAGATCTTTCATCATCTTAAACAGATTTCCGAAATACTTACACAAGTTCAATAAAAACATGTTTTCCAACAACAGGTATTAACGAAAATGCACTAAGTAACAAACACCCAACAGGCCAAGCAATGAGGATTGACTTTGATAAATGGTGTTTTGTAGAAGAGAAGAATGGCCATATACCCATACCCAAAAGAGGAATGGTCAACATCCATCTATGCGTAAAAGACAAACCCTGAAATTTATTTTTGAAGTTGTAGAAGGCATAGTGAATAAAACATATTTTAGTGGATGCATTTAAATGTAAATACTACTTACCAATGCAATAGAACCTAGGGTATAACTTAAAATTTCAACTAGCAATAAGCCAAATTTTCTGTTTATTCTAAATTGGACATATCCCTGCATCCAAAGAGATGATAAAGCATTCCACCATAGAAATAGAGGCATCATTGCATACAAGTAATACTGGACTGGTAAGTTTTGTGCTGAAATTAATGTAGATATTAATTTATGCTCAACTACTTAATTATAAAAAATAATACTGAAGTGCTGAATTATACCATAGACTAAATACGCAGACAACAAGCATAAAGAGGAAAATATTGTATTCAGGACTCTGCGCATTTTCGACGAATTCAAGCTTCTCATGTTAGAAGTTTCTGCTTGAGTATTAAATTTTTGTTCTGATAAAACTTTTAGTAAACATGCTATCCATCCCAGGAATGATAAAGTAACTAGTACTAGAAGCGGCTGCTGATAATAATTGTGATAGTATTTGAGGCCATCAAGACTTAGTTTTATAATTTCTTCACTCAACAGTATCAATTGGTCGTATTCTTCTTCAGCAAGTAGGTTCTCAGTGAATTGCATAAGCTCTTCATATTTTTCTTCATTGAATGGTTTATAAGGTTGATACAGATATGTGATAGCATTTTTCTCCACATCAAGTCTTTTCTTATTATATTGTGATGCTAATTGCCTACTGTTGCTATATATAGCTTTCGCTTTGTTAGACAAGGTCATATCAAAAAGTTCAGTTGTTAATTTTCCCTGAAATTCAAACAGTCACACTTCTAACTAGCAATAGAAATTTTAATAGAGTGAATAAAACCTTCTTAACAGCAAATAGTAGTACTCTAAATATGTAAGTAGTTTTCACACACAAATTTTTATTGTGAAATTATTTTAACCCTTCTAAGGATATGCATACACTATGATGTACAAATATTATTTGCTACACAAAAGAGGAAAGGGTTTTCAAAGTCATTGTAATTTGGCAAATACCTCTAATACTTACTCTAGAATTAACAGGTACAGGAATAGAAAGAATAGTAGACATGAGGGGTGATAAATCCACTTGATTAATGTCTAGCCTGTGATCCAAGGACATGCCATCTGTTTCAATATCAAGTTGCTTCATTTGCGATTGTTTTACCCCTGAGCCCCAGATTACAAAGGGTGTTTTTGTTTCATGGTCATCTCCTGCTCCATGTGAGCCTATAATACAAGACATGCATGTTACAGTATCAGCGAAAAGGACCCAAGCTGTTCTGGCCTCCAGGCATAGAGAAGCCCACTATGGCTATCCTATGCCATATTTATAGTAGAAGTACCTTAACCTATATCAGGTTCAATTCAATGCCTTACATGTAGCTTCTACTTATGTTTTGGTTGGCTCTAGGGTATTATGCCCTTACAACTATTAGACAAATGACATACATTTAAAGTTATGAATAATAGGGTGATTAATTTCAAAGTACTCTGAACTCAAAAAATAAAAATGCAAGCAATCTATAATGATACCCCAATCCGTCATGCCATGGTCTGAGGTCATCAAAAAAGTGGTTTTTCCATCATCATTATAATAATCTCTTATTACTTTTTCTATATCCTTTATCCCTTCGTCAACATGTTTCAATGTTGTTAAGAAGTTCCTGAAATTATTCAGTTTACATTATTATTGAGGTTAGAAAAGGGGAGCAGTGATCATAGCCACGTAAATGAACTTACGGTGTCTTTGGTTTATGAGTATGCCCTGCCGTATCAGTTCCCAGTAGATGTAAGAAAAAAACCATTTTATTACTTTGCAATTTTGCTTTAAGAACATTATTATCATTAGCTTTTTGAAAAAACTGTTTAACATTGTCAAAAACCCATGCATCTAGTAATGTAGTGTTTTTGTCTGAACTAAAGCTTTGGTCATAAGGGTCAAATTCATGTACCACTATGTGATCATCAACATTAGCTTTAGTGAAAATATTCACTATGTCATAAGTACCCCAACACCAAGTGTAGGAAGTTTGATTAAAAACTGAATCAAAGTCAACAGGGTTTTCTTTCCACCCCTTAGCAATAGCAGAAGGGTCCTCATAGAACCCTGCAATCACTGCCACATGTCCTGGACGTGATTCAGTTGGCACTTGAGTGTTTGAAATTCCCCATCTACCATAAGAATTTGCCACAGACCTGCAATAAACAAATGGTTGTATCAGATATTTTAACCCTACTTAAGTTCAGTATTACTTATGTCGATAGCCTTTTTAAATAAACTCTTCAACATAGGTCTCCATTTTTACTCCTAGCTGTTTTTTAGGGCAGGCCATTATGGGTAATTGGGTATGATATAATAATAATTATAACCAGTTATATCCACACAGAATCAAACAGGGTGATCACAGAACGAGCGCGAATAGTAAGTACTGACATAGCGCCATTCTGGTTTGTTGTTTAGTTTCTAAGCGTTTTGAGTATATTATGCACACAAACCTCAAGTAAGGCATTGTCGTATAATTAACGAACGACTCTGCTCTAAGTCCATCAACCATGAAGAGAACAAGTCGTTCAGCCAGGTGTTCATGTTGAGGCTGATAAGGCACCACATTTTTCACAATAGGTGATTTAAAATAGATGTCAAAAATGGAAAACAAAAAAGTTATATGTATGAAAATTCCCACAATAAACATCGCTACTTTTTTTTAAATTTAAATTCATAACAATTTAGGTAATCTCTGTAGTTTTATATCAAATCACTTATTTATCTAGTATCAATTGGCAATTGGTTCAAAACTTCAAAACAACAGAAACATTTAAAGTTCAATCAGTAACATAGGGTCCCCAGATCGTTTTTAAATTTTCCCCAAAATTCTATATTTTTAACCGACTTCAAAAAGGAGGAGTTTCTCAATGGATCGCGTGTGAATTCACCACTAGAGGTGCTATTGTAGCGCGAGAGTACCGAAATATTGGATGTCATAGAAAGTTTACGGTTTGCGTGCTTTTTAGGGTTCCGTAGCCGAAACGAACGAAAAACGGAACCCTTTATATTCGCCAAGTCTGTCTGACTGTACGTGTATGTCACAGCCACCTTATTCCGAAACTATTAGGACTACACAGTTGAAACTTAGTAGGTAGATGTATTTTGTGGACCGCTTTACGGTCGTAATACAAAAAAAAAAAAAAAATTAGATTAAGGGGGGTCTCCGGGATACATGGAACTGAAACTAAAAAATTTTTTTTTTCGTCAAACCTATACGTGCGGGGTGTCTATAGATAGATATTTAAAATTACATTGAGGTTCCTAAAACCATTTTCTCTCAAAGTCAATCGTTTGAAAGATAGACACTTCCAAAGTGGTGAAATGTGTGTCCCCCCCTCTAATTTCTAAAGTAAGAGGAGAAAAATTCTGAAAAAAATATAGGATTATAGAACGTGAAAAAAAAATTTCAACCAAAATTGGTTTGAATAAGTTTTTTTTTTCGAGTTAAAGGGCTTTTTTATCAAACTGCAGCTTTGTTTTTATTAACATACTATGAAAAACAAATTTAGTTTTGTTATTGAATGATAAACAATGCAACACATGAATGAGCCTTCAAAATATTTTATTATATTGTTTATTGCAAGGGAACCCTATGTACGTGTGAGTACGACTCGTACTTGGCCGGTTTTTATCGCGTATTTTTACTAGTATTCACAATTATTGTGGTCAAGATTGAACTATTCCTGATTAAATATGACTTGAAGTAGCAACTTAGGATCTTATTTGTTAGTACTTGGAGGTAAAATGATTTTTAAATGTTTCATGCTTGCTCATTTTAGGGAGGATATTGTAAATAAATGATCTGAAGTTTACATTAAGTATGTTGTGTAAAATATATTTTTTATGAAGTTATTGGTACTTTAAAGTATAAAATAGAATTATTGACATGAGCATAAGTGACATTAGCGCCATCAAAAACAATAGCCCTCATTCGATTGGTATTTTTTTTTAATAAGTACACCGATTACGCTAAGATTTATGATCCGATTTACGTGATCCTTCTTTATTTTGATGCGAAATAGTTGCCATTTGATGCCATTTAAATTTGGTGAAGATCTGATGCAGATCTTCGGAGATATACAATGGAACCCAAATCAAATCTGCAGTGATTACTGCAATCGCTTGAATGTGTATTGTTTATACAACATCATGACGTAAAATCACGCCTGGCTGCTCTGAGGGGTACGCCGATGTGTACAATACACCCAGATTTCGACAGTTTAGGTATGTTAAGTTCCATTTATTTTAGCTTAAATTACCATGACATGTATTGTTAACAATGTAAAATAAATGCATAGCGAATATTTGTAAAGGATTACAACTAAAATTGGAAAAAAAAACTTTTTTGCTAAAAATACAACCGAAAAAAAAAAACTAAATCAAACAAACAAAAGTCACCGACTTCAGAAGCTAAAGTTATTTTACACAAATTAGTTAGTTTTTTTTTTAATAACTTTACCTTTTGCAAATAAGTTCTTTTTTCCCAAAATGATGCGATTCATAACCCTTTTTCCATATTCCATTTTCAAATAGGAAATTCAAAAAGTGGGGTGATATAAAATTATTTTTATTAAAAAAAGTGGATGGATCACAAGTGCACCTATATCTGTGCTCTGGAAGCATTTAGTTTAATCTGTAAAAAAATCATGCTGGACCAGATGTTGTCTCACTTCAACTCAAATGGGATTCTGCATAGTCAACAGTTTGATTTCACGAAGGGTAGGTCGACAGCGGAATCCTGAGAGAAGTCCCACCCAGGATCCCACTACGGAATTAGTGAGAAAAAAATTCCCCAGGAACAATATTTTTCCCTGAAAAAAAAAAACCCCAATAAACGCTGCAACACCACAACAGACGGCCATATTGTCAACTTGTCACTTTGACAGATTGTCAGTTGATGCTCTTTGCTCTATGGTTGGTGGTCATCTGTGGAGACATTTGGTGTATTTATATGATGCTCTAAATAATTGGTCTTGTCCGCAGCGCAAGTACAATACGTAGGACCATAATATATCGGCATCGGTATTGATTTGATAAACACAGCTGTATTGTGTTGCTTTTTTGGAGTTTGAATGACACCATAGTCTAAGGGGCTATTGCGTATCTCTGTTGACAGTTCAAAGTGATCATCACATCATGCATCACTTGGCGAGTTTTGATGAACAATGACCGTTCTTGTTGGATTCAACTGAAGCCCGTGCAGAACTGTCATTGTATATCAAAACGATCAAAACTGCAGACCTCTCAACTTTGCGTTCCATATTTATTGACTTTGCGTAACGTTAACCCCTGTAAGAAGCCTTCGAAGCAAGTAGAAATAACATGCTAAAAGACTTGGCATCAAACTCTTATGGAAAAAATAATGAAGAAGCAAACAGGCCAAACAGCAAATCAAAAAATAACCGATCTGCCGTTGTATTTTGAAGAATTTGAATTGTTTTGAATTGAATGTTGTCCTAAGATAATTTTATGAAATATAACAAACTAAAGCTCCTGTATATTAAATGAGATTATCCAAAGTTTTACTACCATGGGGAAGGACATTGACGAAGTACGAATCGGAAAAATCGACGACTGTAAGTTATTCTGATCGACTGTGAAATATTGGTCAATTTCATTATCTTTCTTGTCTGACTAGACTATCTACTGTCGCTAGTTCAAGAGAAGAACTACTTGCAGAACGATTACATATAAAATTCTGTTATCTTGTTTGTCATTTTTAGGCGACTCAGATATTCGCATGACTGGACAGGAAATGGATACCATTAGACAAAGAACTATAGCATATGAATATTTATGTCGACTAGAAGAAGCTAAGACTTGGCTGGAAGCATGTTTAAGGGAGAAACTACCGCCAGCCACAGAGTTCGAAGAAAACTTACGCAACGGAGTTTATTTGGCAAAATTAGGAAATTTTATTTCTCCAGACTTGCTTCCTCTGAATAAAATTTATGACATTGATCAGAAACGATACAAGGTGAGAGGTATTTTAATGTACTATTGTCAAAGATTGTATGTTTGCATAATTCATTTTTTATTAAATACACAAGCAAAACAAAAACACTATAGCTATTGTACAAGTAAATATGTAATGAAAATATTGTAAACATAATAATCACATTAGATTTCTATAACAATATCGGTCACTGGGTCATCTAAGGGGTTAGTTTTAGGAGTTACAATATCTAACCTAGAGCATTACTGGTAATTACCATATTAACCGACCCTTGAGCAGATGTTCCTAAACTTTTAAAGTAACGGAACACTCAACAAAGCTCCTGGTAGGCTTTACTTTACACCTAGATCCACTGTTTTAAATCTTTAATATTTTTAACCATACTCTGCTAAGACACCCACTGACCCTTCATGTAGAATGTACCGTGTGCAATATTTCACAGCGCATTTGTTTTCAGTGAATTATTTTTATACCTATAGTAGTGTATTATTTACTTCAATCACTGTGGCACCCTATTTTCGAAAGGAATTCTGGCATAAAATTTAAAAACAAAAATTTTGTGATGGCACTCAATAATTATTACACATTTTTAAAGCACAGGTGTAACACATTAATTTTTGCTATGGCATCAACGTCGAAAACTATGGTTCGGAGATCAGACAAACCAGGCACATAGTTGAGCAACTACAAAGACCGGCTGGTAAAAAGATTATGCCACCTATGACATAATCTAAAAAACCAGCTGTCATCTTATTAGTATAAGATGATGGCTGGTATTTTAAATTATGTGCATAGGTAGACCTAGGAATAATAAATTGATGTTTTGATAAATCCTTTTTTGCTTTAATCCATTTTACACCGATTACAGATGGGCTAATTAGTAGGTTGTATGTGTAAACACTAATCACATCATTAATCATCACTAATCAACACTAATGGAATAATAAATAATTATTCCATAAAGGTACAAAATGGTGGATGGACATAATTTATTGCATTTATTGATTGTTGTATATCTTTGTTCCCGAATTAATTACTGCATTATTGCCATACAAAGAAATATTTGTATGTACTTCTGCCACCATTTAAATTAAATATAATTCATTCCTGACTGCTGACTTTTTTTTATCCCAAAATGGATGATCTATCTTAAAACTTTTGTGTTTTATAATATTTCAGGTAATGGGACTTCAGTTCAAGCACACTGATAACATAAACAAATTTTTGCAAGTCCTGAAGAAGACAGAGCTACCTGAGGTAAATACCAATTTTGTTATGCCATGTGTACCATACCATATTCAAGGTGTAATTCTAAAAGTGTAAAACCTCATAAGTTGTGATTCAGAGCATCAAACTGGACATGTTTCCATAAGAAAAATTTAAAAAATACAAAAGGGGCATTAGAGGAATTCCACTTTTAGAGTAATACAGGATAACACGGTTCAGATTTAATTTAAAATACCTATATTATTGCAGACTTTTCAGCCAGAGACTACTGATATTTATGACAAAAAGAATATGCCTCGAGTAATTTACTGTATTCATGCTCTTAGCTCACATTTGTTTAAGCTCGGAAAAGCTCCGCTTATACATGATTTGTTTGGGAAAGCTGTATTTACAGGTACGTCACTATAATTATGTTTTTAAAAGCAAATTAAAACCGATCATTCGGCCATCCATGGTCACCCTAAGTAAAATGTCTTCATTTACGTGCCATTTTGTAGACATATCAGAGCTCATAAAAGAACATGTTGTACCAAGATTTGGTGCTTCGAAGCATCAAGTTTTTGTCCTTGCGATGGCACTCCTAAACTTCTAGCAACTTTTAAGATTGTGATGAGAAATAGTATTGAATAAAACTGGATTCCTATTTTTAAACCTTCCTTCTGTTTCTTCTGATTTTGGGACCTGCGTTCCTCCAAATTCATCTACAAAGGAAATTTTTTAGAAGGCTTAAATGGAAAAACACTATTTACATTTTAATGCTTTGTTAAGCATTTGACAAATTAATTACTAGGTACTAACTAATTTGTTTTTATTTATTTTGGTTCTTTGTACAGATGAAGAATTAGACTCTATATCAAAGGACCTGCAGAAATGTGAACACCCTCTTCCAATGTTTCAAAAGATTGGTAACATTTTATCAAACAACAATAGTGGGAATGATAGTGCTGCCATGCAAAATGCTGTTTTAAAGCTCAACAATCTTTTAGACACTGACAAATCAATAACTCAAGCTGTACTAAATCCTCAACTGAAACTCAAACATGTACAAAATAGGCTAATAGAGGAGTATAGGAAGGTTTTGAAATCTGCTAAATATGAAAAAATTCAAGTAGCTCACAATCATTCACTAAATGATAGCTACATTCCTGATGAGTATGATGAATTACTAACTGTTGTTGAAATACAGGGACACATAACGGCTGTTAATTTCAAATACCTATGGAAGAAAACATGTTCTGTGTCCCAAAATGGTGATATTAAAGCTTTGGACAAAATATTTAAAGAAGATTGGGTGAAGATAAGAAATTACAATTCCAATAATCTAGATTTTTATTGTGATGTAGTAAAAGAAATAAATGAAAACAGTAAAGATGTTGATGTGGAGAGTGTAACAAATTGGAACAAAATATTCCAAAACATTATTAATGAAGGAAATCAGAAGGCACTTGAACATACTGACCATAAAAGAGCAATCGAAAATGTCAACAGAGCCTTAGATACGGGGACCCCTGAGGATTTGTATGTGGCATTAAATAATCCTCATTTAGAACTGACCTTTAAAATTAATAAGTATGCGGTTCCTCTTTTGTATGAAGAAATGAAATTAGAGAAGTTTGAATTAGAGAAAAACTTAAATGAAAGTGAAATAGCAGCCTCTGTTTCATACTTATTAGCGATTGCCTCCATATCTGAGGCTGTGGACCGAGGTGATGATACTGCGGTGTGGAACTGCCTGAACTCTAATCAGTTACACCTGGAAGCACTGCGTCCACATTGTCGCCGCCGATACTTGTCCGCTTTAGCAACAGCATTACAAGTGAAAATGAGAGAGCAATGTGCATGCCCATTGTTAACACTGGACGATATAAGAGACTCCATAGATATGGTCAACATGAAAGATGATGACAATGAGGAATGTAAGTATCTGACAACTATTCTATGTTCTATTTTTGCTACTTTATGGCATCTCGTGCAAGTAAAATAGTAACCTAATAAATAATATCTTTCATTACAGTGGTATCGGTAATAGAACACATCAATAAGGCAGTTATTGAAGAAGACTCGGACACTTTAATGATCCTATTGAAACACTCATGCCTGAAATTAACCAAACCCTTACAGAAGGAAGAAAGTCATCTTTATTTAAGAATGTTAAAGAAAGTGCTTGTTCATAAGGAATCTCAAAACCTTTGGCTTGAGGATATTGTTGGCATAGTTAATGAAGTTCATTCAGAATCTCAAAATGCTAAGGAACTGACTGAATCATTGGTTCAGTTAAATTTAGCAGTAATGAAAAATAATGTAGAAGAATTCTGGAATGCTCTCATGCACCCTGTTCTATCTACTCGTGGGACCATTGAAAGTACTTGTAAAGATATTTATTTTCAAATGTTTTCTAAAGCCTTAAAAAAGAGAGGTCATCACATTTGTCCATGGATTGTTTGCCATACAAACGCTGGTAATACTGTATACATCGATGTAGAATCATATACATACTGTTGGTCTACTCCTAAGGATTTTGTTCCTCACGCTCGTTATTTAACCAGAAGAGATATTATCGCCATCATCGAGAAAACTAACAAACATCATGTTAGTAAATATGTGCAGATGGTTATAGAAAGAGCAATTATAAAAGTTCAAGCCTATGGTAGAGGATACTTGTTCAGGAAGGCTGTCAGCGAAAGACTTGCATTTATTAAAGAAAATGAAGAGTATATAGTAAAAATCCAAGCATGGTGGAGGAGGGTCACAGTTGAAAGGAAATATGGAACCTTGATAAAAATGAAAGCTATAGAAGCTAAATTAAAAAGGGAGAGAAAAGAAAATCCATTGGCATGGTATAAAGTACAGGTATGATTAAGTCCTAGAAGTTGTTCCTAATTAACAAGAGAACACTTCATGTTGTTCAACTTTTTTCTTTTTTTCACACTACCGTTTTTTTTTGTCAATTTACTAGGCCGTAATGTAACCTCACGGATCAAGCGCTAACTGATTTTTTTTCTCATCTGTTGTCATTTAGTGGTACACGATTTTATGATTTATTTTGTAGAGCAATAATATCAGATTAGACCCATATTTATTTTATGATAGTTTTTTTTCGTTATAGGTATATAATACGTCTGTTCACCACGAAAGCAAATAGAACTGACTTAAATCTCTTAATTCACGGTTACAAAATATTTTTAAAAACAGTCGGCATAGATATGTAGTCCAATAAAATAATGCAGAAGACATTTTAAACAAAACAATAGGCAAGCGAGCGAGCGAGTGAGCGATCAGCGGCGATTGCCTATAAAATATAAAAAAACAGTTTATGTCCAGCATGTTTGCCAGCTACCTAGGTAAATAGCTAAATAAACTAACAGGTGTGTAGACACCCTTGCAGACCCTTATTTTACGATGCTTTCGAAACAATAGTGATGCACAATGAACGCACAGGTGCGTCGCGCCGAACTCGAAGAAAGTTTTGTAAATTGAATGGACGCGGATACGCGCCCGCGGGCACATGTTAAAAGTCCGAAAAACGCGCAGGTGCGTTAGCCACAGTAAATGCGTTAATATACCTACTAATCATTGAAATGTGTTATTTCAGGAACAGAAAATAATTAAAATTCAAGCTCTTTGGAGAGGACGTCGGGCACGCGAAGCTTTCACGTCTTTGTTCTATTCTAACAATCCTCCGCTAAAAGTTGTTAAAAAATTCGTACCAATGCTGGATTTTAGCACTGAAGATTATGATAGAGAAATAGAGTTACAAACTCTGAAATCTGAAGTGGTTCAGTCAATTAGAAAAAATCAGGAACTATCAAAACAACTAGATAACATGGATTTAAAAATTGGACTTCTCGTTCAAAATCGCATCGCTTTACAAGAAGTAGCTGCCCACGGGTTAAAATTAAATAATTTAGTGAAGCACAATTCACTGACACAACTTGTTCTAGAAAAACGCCCTGACGGCAAAGGATCATTGATGACTGTTTCAACAGCTGTAAAGGGGTTAAAATCACTCACCAAAGAAAGTAAAAGACTTTTAGATGGGTACCAACATCTTTTTTATGAGCTGCAAACGAATCCGACTTATTTGTCAAAGCTACTGTTTTGTATACCACAAAACAAAACAAATTTCTTTTTACAAAATGTTGTTTTAAGTTTGTACAACTTCGGCGCGTATGCTAGGGATGAATATTTGTTACTGAAACTATTTAGATTTACTCTGGAAGAAGAAATCAGCTGTAAAGTTGTCAAACCCTTTGATATAATAGCATCAACACCGTTAGTGCTAAAAATGGCTGTGAGTCTATCAAGACAGCTGTCTGGATTGAACAGTTTGCAAACCATAATTGGCCCACTCGTGAATAAGATGTTGCAAGATCGAGATCTTAATATAGAAACTGGTCCAGTCGAAATTTATAAAGCATGGAGGAATGAAACTGAAATGAAAACTGGTCAAATTTCGTGAGTTTTCTTGATAATTTATAATAATACATAGCATTCTTAACAATAAGTTCCTGATAGTATTTAATACATTTTCTTTATCTAGAAAACTGGCATACAATGTCACTCAAGAAGAAGCACTAACTTATCCTGAAGTAAAATCCCGGCTGGAGAAAGCTCTAACTCAACTTAAGACAATAGTTTCTATGTTTCTGGATGAAATTATTAATTCCACTGAGTTGTTACCATTTTGTATAACATACATGGCCCGAGTTTTACATAGAGCTCTGACTTCGAAATTTCCTCACACTGCTGAGAAAGACATTCTAAAGGTAAGACGGTGGTGCACCCACTTCTAAAAGTTTTTCAAAGGTTTTAAAAATGTCTACATATATGACATTTTTTGATATTCTTCTCTCTGTTGTTTCAGGTTATAGGAAATCTTGTTTACTACCAATTTCTAAATGCAGCCATTGTCGCTCCTGATGCATTCCACATTATCAATTTACCCAATGGTACTGGCCTAACTACAGATCAAAGAAAAAATCTTGCATCAGTTGCCAAGATCCTACACTTTTCTGCAGCGAAAAAAGGCGTAAGTAATGCCATTTATTAGAAAAAAAGTAGACAGCGAAATATTTTTTTCTACTTTCTTCATGACTAGCTGTTGCCCGCGGCTTCGCTAGCGTTTTTTTCGGAAATTATCCCACGGGCACGTTGTAAATATTGCCTGTGGCACTCTGGGATAATGTAGCTTCCCATTAGTGAAAGAATTTTCAAAATAGGTTCAGTAGATCCAGAGATTACCCCTACAACCTCTTAAACTCACAAACTTTACCTCTTTATAATAAAGTATAGTAGTATTTTTTATTCTTTAAAGTTTGGAGAGGAATCAAGTCATCTGCGTTGCCTAAATCCGTTTATTGTCGACTGTCATGAGAAAATGAAAGAGTTGTTCAGACGTTGCTGTCGCGGTCCTACTCTTGAAGAATATTTCTCAGTCGATGAATATACAGAAGCCACAATGTTGCATCATCCACACATCTATATCACAGTTCAGGTACCCCATTTAACAAGTATAAAAACTTAAAATAATCACCAAAAAATAACTTTTTTCACTCCAATCCAGTGGCGCTCCCTCCGAACAAGCCCATATGCTTGGCTTGTATGGAAACATCTTAAATTTTTTTTTACTAGATAGTAAAAAAAAATTTAAGATGTTTGTCACAGTTTGTTTGTTTGTTTGATGACAGGCAGATGCCTGTCTTAGCTTGACGTAATGTTGACCAGACCCTTAGACACGCCACTGCTCTAATCCACCAACACAACCTGTCGCAGTCGATTGCTGGATATTCGTAGGCATCTCCCATCTTGGACAATCGGGTTATGCGCAATTTACGTCACATCGTCGAGGACTGACTATCCCCCAATTGTAGTCAAGTGCCTAAAAAGTGGAAGAGTTCCTATTTTTAGAGGTGTGGGAATTAACGTAAAAAAGAAAACATCTCTACCAAGATACCAAGTTTTGATTCCAAGAGTGGCAAGAGCCGTTACAAATGACGCCGAGGCGGCAGCGGCACCACCGTTGTTTTGTATGGACCATTACACCGGCCCACAGGTTTCTATTGCCATTGGTACCTAAACCTATAGGTACTCTTTTCAGATGACTAGGCACAAAGTTGACTAATAGACTAGGAATAAAATTAAAAACTAGTTTCAAGCAATTTGATTGGTCGAAACTAATTTTTCATAAGGCTTCAGTTCTGTGAGTGAGCTTCTGTAATACGGCCCAAGTCTAAGTGTATCTTGGGGTTTGAGATATTTTTTTTAAAATATTAATCTAGTAAACATATTTTGCTCTTAGGAAATTGTGGACACACACGCACTTCTAATTGAGTATCAAGACATAATAGCTCCAGATCCTCGCGATCGACTGAACGAATTATTGGATGATTTGGGTGACGTGCCTTCAGTTGCCCAGCTTGCATCCAGGGACGTTGATACAGTATGTATAATATTGATAGCATGTGACATTTATATTTTAATTTGATGTGATATTTTAATATTTTTTTTACCAATCTGAACATCTATTACGTTTTTGTAGCAAATGGGAGACACCACAGAAGAGAATGCAAGGTTGGAGGTATGTTTGGCACTCACAAATAAGTTCCAGGCGCCTTCCGACGATATGACTGACTTAAACAAACTATTTATTAAAACGAAGGAGCTATGTGTGTCCATTATTCCATTTTTAAATGGTAAGTTTATCCTTCAGGATTTTTTCAGTAGCATCCACGAAGTCAGTTGGCTCGCCCCTATAACATGCAACTTAAACATAACTAAGTGAAATGTTGGTGTACTAATAGGGACACCTCTGCCTAAACTTTCGAGCATTACTTATAGGCGTGATGTTACGATATATTAGATAGTTTATTTCTTTAAATTGTACGCAATTTTAGATACATGAATCTGTTCTTTTAGGTGAACATCTTTTAGAAGCATTATGTATTGGCACTACAAAAGCCCAGCAAGAACAATATGCTCTAAAAATACAACGACGTATCTATTCAGGCCAGGCTAGACAAGACGAAGCGATGACCTTACGGGAGCATATAGCTAAACTCCGTAAGAACCTACAAATGCTTGAAGACGAAGGGTATGTGACACGAGAAGATGGTTACCAAGCATTAGTAACGTCCATTGCGCTAGATCTTTGTAATAAAGGCAAATATAGGCAGGCCCAAAGAAGAGCTCTGGCTACTCTGACACGTACAAAACAAAGTTTACAAGAGAAAACGAAGTATTATGAAGAAAAATGTAAATCTTATGATCAGTACATAAAGTCTTGCTTGGCTAATCTACACACTGGCAAGAAGTAAGTAGTTACTACACTATCATTATTATGTCTATGGTCTTACACTTTTTTTTTATCTAGCTGCAGACAGTGGGCTGACAAGGGAAAATCTCCAAATAGGTTATTTCAATGTTTGTGCCTGAGGAAATAGTATAGGTAGTAACTTCGTTACCACCAGAAGTATTGGAAAAATAATCGCATTACAGTTGAACGGTAATTTAAATTCTTACTTTGTTTAAGGGCGCGTTCTCAAATCCGACAAAAATAAGCTATTTTTCGGTAGAGTTTGCGATGAAATGGAAATAAATCAAACAAAACTAACAATTGCCACAAATAGATTACTTCTTGATCTCCAAATGATGGACAATTTTTGGTTTGAAATGTTGGTATTTGATATCGTAAAAACGATTTCCCATTACTTCTTCACACAAAATTGCCGATTTGGGGCTTCATTCAGGATCATTTTTCTGCCATTAGATACATAATTTTGTTTCTTAAAAAATACTCTAGTTAAGCAGATATAATTTTTTCAAAATCACAGACAAAATATTCATGAAAATGTTATAAATAATGTCAGATAAAAACGAACCGTCTAATTTTGCACGTAATTTGCTTTACACATGAACCTTAACGTGTGGTATTAAGGGTTATTGTATTTTGTCACTGTCTGGAGTATTGCTAAAGTTCTAAAGAGAAAGCGTTAGGCCGCGCTCGGCCGCGCCGTCGTGAGTGAACTTGCTAAAGTATCAAAATCAGTTTAGTTACTCATTATTCCCGCAGTTTACTTTGCGTATGTGTGTGTGTGTGTGAGCCGTGTCAGTGTAGTGATGCGATTCGATACCTATCTCTTTTCAGAACGCGTCCATAATCCAATCCATCCATCCAGTAATCCAAAATGAATGGATTACTTTTTTACATTATCAAGTAAAAACTAACACGAGCGCGCGGTGTGAAAGTAGTGTAAATACGTCGATTTTTGAATCGAAAAAGCAAATATCCTATAGCATTTCAGTTAATTCATTCTTAAAATTATGAAAATATGTTATGAAATAAAACGAGTAGGTATATTTAATTTTTAATGTACGTATACGGACGTATTTACGTTACGTTAAGACTGCGCGCTCGTACCAGGGTCTCAGAACACATCAAATCCGTATGCGACACGTGCGCGTGACGTGTGCGTAACAAAACGGTCACACCGGCAAGAGCGATAATGCAACCGTCACGCAGCACACGCTTCATGTGTAGGTCTAAGTGTCTCAATTGATGTCCCATTTTTTACAGAAGCGTTCATGCGTGCTTGCGAAGATCCGGGAAGGACATGCAGAAATTGAAATCAAAATTAACTGTGAAGTATTCTGGTGCTAAGTTGTTAGAGAGAGGTGTTCTCCTGGAAATAGATGGACTGTCATCATCTCAGTTCAAAAACGTCCAATTTGACATCACCCCAACAAACCACAATGGAGTCTTCACTATTAAAGGAAAATTCATGGGTGTCGAGATGGAAACCATTGATGTTGATATACAAGATCTACTTCAAAAACAGTATGAAGGTTGTGCTGTCATGGACATGTTTGGAAAAGCAAAAATTAATGTTAACTTACTAATATTCTTGTTAAATAGTAAGTTTTATGGTAAGTCCTAACTGTACTTAATGTTATGGTAAGTACTAAGGCCTCGTCACAACTAAATCGCTGAGCGCAATATTATTATTTTGTCAATATCAGGGATATTTGCGCCACTTCTTTTGTGACTAGACCGTGACACAACGGTTAGTACTCATTGCGCCTATTTGTTTTAAGTATTGAGAACAATGATTGTCAATTTATTACCTATGTATTTCTTAATTAGTTTAGGATTAACTTGACAGAAAACTCATATTAAGCACTAGTAACTTAACAAGACAAGCGAGATTTTTGTCTGGATTACTGGTTGCTGTAGTTGGTACGCATGACGGTCAATGAAGCTATACAAAACCAGTTTATGCGGATCTCTTCGTACGGGAAATCCAAACAGATGAGGCCACGTTATACTGGAAATGTATAGTTCGATGTGCCGCCGTGTGTACAAGCGGTCAAAACGTCGGCCCATTTTGGCTAAATCCGAGATGGCCGCAGCCGAAGCTTAAAAAAATACATACAGTCGAACACAGAACCTTATTTTTTAAGTCGGTTAAAAATTGTCAAAGGAGTTTAAATGAAACATTAGTGAACCGTTAACAATACATGTCATGCTTATAGGCTTATCCCCAATAAAATGTAACTTATTATACCTAACTGTCGAAATCTGGGTGTACTGTACACATCTGCGTACCCCCTCAGAGCATACATTCGTGATGTTATGTTACGGTGTTGTGTAAACAATAAACATCCAAGCGATTGCAGCAATCACGGCAGATTTGCTGTCTATTATTGAAGAGTTCCATTATTTATCTCCGTAGATCAGCACCAGATCTACGCTAAATTTAAACGGGACCACCGCGAAATAAAATGCTTTCAAAAAAAAAACTTCCAAGTCTGTTCACAATTGGCGAAGATATAGCTGAACATACACTATATATAACTTAACATAACTTCCATACATTTTGATTTTTGACCGTGTTGCACTTTGTACGAAACAGCAGATTATTTTTTTACCGTTTTTGCGTCGGTGCGAGTCCAATCCAACCCGTATTTTTTTTTAGAAATAATCGTGCTAAAATAAAGCCATTACTTGAATGAGCTATATTACCATTAGATATGCAAGAAGTCTAACATTCATATTTCGCGGGCTACCTTAGAGCTTTAAATTACTATGTGGAATATACACGAGTTTTCTGTTATGAGTAATTATGACCAGTTAATACCTACATACCAAATGATCAAAATTTTAAATGAAGTATTAAAACACCAAATAATGTTAATATTTATTGAGTACCTGTTAATGCTAAGTATTGTGACACTTTTCTCACTACATCATTGGTTAATGTTAATGAATTTGTTTTGTATGAATTATAGTAATTATATTGTGTACCTATATATTTAATTGGAATATTATGACTGTATGAGTTTATGAATTCTGGTTGTGCTTAAAGGATTACTCAAACTAAAGCGAATCTCAGCTGAATGCCCGCATCGACTTTTTGTATCAGTTGGAAGTCGCACGGCTATTCGCGTCATTTTGAACACCTTACAAGTTATTAGTTGACACAATCAATGCGACCGCATTAGGTACGTCCCGCCCGCGTGGGATTCGCCTTAGTTTGGTTAGAGCTTAACTCTTCACTCTTGTCTACAGCTAGTACTGCTACAGTTTAGTTCAAGTGGCAGATAACTACTAATCCGAATGCCAGACCAAAAGTGTCAATTTTTCATTGTGAAGTGTCACATGTTGTAAATCAATTACGTTCTATGAAACAAACCTGCGGTCATTGAATCATAATTAATTCGCTATGATGTTTTACAATTTTACCTTCGATTATATTATTAATGCAGTTGTAAATAATTAACAATTTATTGTGATAATTCTTTTTTTAATAAATGAGGCTACTCTACATTTTTGTTTTCTTTGCATGATTATTTACATTAGCAACATTTTCACAGCCGTCACAACACATTTTCAAACTTATTTAGACAGTTTCTGTCACTTGATAAGATCAGATAAAACTAATACTTTTACTGTAAATTAATAATCTACAAGATCATGACTTCTGACCATAATGCGACGTATTACAAAAAGACTGTTTATATTTCTTTTAGGCGTACTACTCACAGCAATTTACTGTGAGTGTCTTATTTACTATGTTGTTGCTTTACAGGTAAATATACAAATAATTATGTTTAAATGACAATAATTGTAACTATGGTTAGGTTTTTTATTTTAAAATATTTTTATTTTGCATTACAGTGTTCTTGGCCAGTTTTAGACCAGCCAAACAATGATAAACAGTCACTGAAAGCTTTCATCTTAGCAGATACACATTTACTGGGTCCACGGAAAGGACACTGGCTTGACAAATGGAGACGAGAGTGGCAGATGCATCAAGCATTTCAAGCAATTATGCTAACTCATAAACCAGATGTGGTATTTGTATTAGGTAAAGTTAGCAAAATATGAATTAGTAGGATAGCGGTGGTGGTTTTTGTAATCAGTTTGTAACATGTATTTCCTGATGTTATCACACTTGTGAGTCAATTATGGGAAAATTAACGCCATATAGACAACAAAAATATCATGCACGAATCTTTACAACTTTAATATTTTAAATAATGCTGAATCTTGATTATTTACAGGAGATCTTTTCGACGAAGGCGAGTGGAGTAATGATCAACAATTCATTGATTATGTAGATCGCTTCCATGAGTTATTCCCAGTCCCTAGTGACACTCCTATGCATGTTGTTGCTGGAAATCATGATATAGGTTTCCATAATTAGTATGTATTACCTCTTGATAAAAAGACCTCAAAATTAATGAATGTTTCAAATTATTGAAACGCTTTGTACGTTCAACACAGCTAACTCAAGATTCATAAATTGCTATTTTAATTTGCTTCATATTTTTAACACTATGTGGCACAGAAAAATTGACATTCTACGCATTTGAACTGGGTAAAATAATGAAAATTATTTTCTCAAAAATCGTCTCATGAAACTGGAATACAGTAGGTATGCATGAGAACTCTAATTCTTTCGGTTCAGAAACTTAAAACTTGGCACGCATACTTCTTCAGATAAATTACGAAGATCATAGGAGTGTTTCTTTCTTAAAGAAAAGTATGAAATTCACTTAACAGGAGAAGTGCTTGTAAACTTACCTACATTTGTAAAGGTTGTGTCTTGTAGTAATAACATTAATTGGTCCACTCTCCATACTGTTAAAAGTTTTTTTTAAAGTGTTTATTATGCTTTTTAGCATAAGAAGAGGTTCTGCTCGAAGATTTTCTAAACTACTGAACTCTTCATCGGTTCAGTTTATTACTTTAAAAGAAAATCATTTTGTTTTAATTAATTCTATGGCAATGGAAGGCGACTCCTGTAATCTTTGCACTAAGGCTAGAAACGACCTTGTAAAAGTTGCAGGTAAGTTTAAACCAAAATCAATTGAAATTTTCCGTGAAATGGTGCATGGTTTATTTATGTGTATTTTCTTGTTCAAGGAATCTTGAAATGTGCAGAAAATCCTAAGTTTTGTTATGATGGTATCCTGAAAGTTAAATATAGAAGACCAATACTCATGCAGGTATGTTTAATCATAAAGAAATAATAGGACACTTTACAATTATTATTTAAATTAGAAACATTAAAAAACATATTTAAAAAAAAATTACTTGCTTTCTGTTTACCTTCCACTTTTTAGTTGTGGTATTTCACTCAAATTCTTATCAAGTAGAAAAAGATCTGGTGGAATACATATTAACTTCCCTATTTTTTGGAAGTCGGTTAATTAGTCGTGTTTACTTATAATTTCAGCATTTTCCGCTGTTCAGAGCATCCGACGAGGTGTGTACTGAGCCAGATGCGCCGCCGCTGCCTGAACGAAATAAACCCTTTCGCTTAAAAATTGACGCACTATCCCAGCAAGCCACTGAAGACCTAGTTTCTAAAATTAAACCTAAAGTTGTGTTTGGTGGTCACACACATCATGGATGCTTGCTAAATCACGCTTATAAGAAGCCAGAACCATTCGAATTTTATGAATATTCAGTACCATCTTTCTCTTGGAGAAATAGACCTGACCCCAAATACATGCTGGTAAGTTACCTAACATTCTGTTTCACTGTACAGTGGAAGAAAGACTAAGCAATTATTATAAACATGCTATCATTTTAGGTGACTTTTACACCAAGTGATTACTTGGTAAACAAATGTGGGCTCCCTATGGAAACTACTATAGTAATAACAGCTGTGTTAATGCTGTTATCGGTGATATGGTGGACCACAGGACGAAGACTTATTGGTAGATAAAGTCCTAAGTAAAACAAAAAGACATTGTAAATTAATCTCACGATTATAATTGACAATAAATATTTTTGACAAGATAGAGCACTTTGTACATTGACAACTGGACAAGTTTCAGTTAAAAACATTACATACAATTAGTTCTATAAGTAACAAATTATCGCAAACACCTACCTGATAAAGTTAACATAATTCGGCCATCAACAATAAGTTATATTTACATTATAAAAGCATAATAGAGGTAGATAAAACTTATAGGTAGATTCTTTTATTAACATACAATAACCAATACTGCTGTTGGTAACATTTTTATGTTAATAAAAGAATCTCTTTAAGGAGGATTTTTTAACGTACATTGAGAACCGAAAAACTAATCGTTGTAAAAAGTACATAAGTAAGTAGATGAGCTACCTTAACTTAAGTAAGTACCTATTTATATTATACTTGAATTTTTCATCTAGTATTGTTATAAACTATCGCTGGAGTACCTAACACTTATAAAATCAGTAGGTGTAGGAAACTCTTAAATGAGTCGTATTATGTAGTCTACTGAGTATTATCTTATCAGTAGGTATGCATATTATCATCATGAACACTGCTAGCACAGTATGGAAACTAGGCCTAGTTGTTAAAATAATTACCTACCATTTCCATTCCATTGCATTATTAGGGTTGTCGCTCATAATGTTTTTGAAATTGAAATTTATTAATGAAAATATTGTGTAGTGTAGTGTCGAGTGTATCAAACAATCGAGTTGAAGTAGTTTTTAACACGGAACAATTTAATATTAACACAAAACAACTTTTAGAAATATATAAATTACACTTGGCTTTGTCAATATGGCGTAACCTTTTATACAAAGTTGATACGACAGAGGGGCTTTCCTTTGTACTGCCTATACTATGTTCCATTTTCAAGCTCTATACCAAAAATCAATTAAATAGGAGCAGTAGTTTAGTCGCAAATGATTTTTTAAGTTTTTGCTCCGTTTGAACACAATGTATCTTTCCTATCAGCTGATTATGTCGCCGCCGCCCGTGCCACCGCCGGCCGCCCGCTTTGACACGAGATAACACACGCCGCGCCCCGCTCCGGCGCGCGCTACTTTGCCGCTTTGTTACCTAGGTATCTATAGCTCAGCTAAATTTATTTACAAAGGATTTACTCTGATTTGTAAGCTATTTAGTTGGTTCGAAAAAAAAAAACTTATTGTGGTTTTTAATTTTTATTTTTATGCCGTATCGAATTAGTACTAAACACGTATAGTATACGTAGTGTAATTTAATGCCCCTCTATCATATGAACTCTGTATGTTTTGGCGTGACCGCGTGAGCCGCGGAAAGGGAAAAACGTTTCGTGCGTTCCTCCGTTGAAACTACAGTTAGTCTTTAATAGATTTTCAACTTTATGCTCTAGGGTATAAAGTTGAAAATCTATTAAAAGACAAACTGTACCTCGTTGACAACGACTTAGCGAATAGCATAACAGGGCGCATGTGCGGCGCCGATGCTTGGTTAACCCAACGGCTGCGCACCGTACCGCGTAGAAAGCCAAAGTTTTTTTTAAAACCTTGAAAATGTCACCCATGACGAAATACTTGTCAATTTTTGCAGCCGCCATCTTTGATTTACATTTTGACAGCACTATCGGCTTCAACGCCCTCGAAAACTATGAAAACGACACTCATGACAAAAAACTTGACATTTTTTGCAGCCGCCATCTTGGATTTACATTTTGACAGCACTATTGGCTTCAACACCCTCGAAAACCATGAAAACGACACCCATGTCAAAAAAACTTGACATGTTTTGCAGCCGCCATCTTGGATTGACAGTTTGACAGCACTATCGGCTTCAACACCCTCGAAAACCATGAAAACGACACCCATGACAAAAAACTTGACATTTTTTGCAGCCGCCATCTTGGATTGACAGTTTGACAGCACTATCGGCTTCAATACCCTCGAAAACCACAAAAACAATACCCATTATGAGAAATTTGTAGCAACCGCCATGTTACGGACGGACACGGACTTATAATTCGATATCAAATAAAACAATAAGTAAATCATTCTTCAATCAGCAGGAAGTGTAAAAAACGAAAGCTCCGGTTTTGATAAAGCCGTGTTCAAACCCCCTAGACTACGTAATACGTACGTGGCATTTTTAAAAAGATTCCAGAGAAAAACTTACTACGCGACCACTCGTCTTGACGCGACAGTCACGACTGAGCGCACCCTGATGTCCGCTTCGGGGTTTCGTAGATGCCCGTGTTTGTGTGAGTGTGCCGATTCGACCGTTAGTACGTAGTTTCCGTACTGTTCCATATTTATACTGAGCTGCTAGTGCTACATCCCTAACTCCACTCTAATAGTAACTTTTTAAAGACTGTTTTTTAAGAGGTGTTTTTTTTTTTGGCCAATACATGTAGCGAGGTACAAATTACTATTTAAATTATTTCCAATACATTGTAATATTAGCAGTATTTAAATCCTTCAGTATTCGATAGATTAAGAAATAAAAGAATATAAAAACACTCCCTCGAATCGTAACTGCGTTCAAAGAAACGTTCATAACCACGCGGTTATCAAAATATTAAGGTGGTTGCGCAAGGGTAGCCCGCGAAATTTAAATTTTCTTAAGTTTATTGCAATTTGCAGGTCAGTGTCAGGTTGTATGTTGATGAAAATATGAATCGCGCCAGTAACACGTATGGAGTTACAGAATTATAATCATTCAAATCATCTATATAGATCTCCAAGTTCATATAATCAGGGGCGTGCCGTCCATAGAGGCAATTAGGCCTAGCCTACCCTACCATTCCTACCAACAACGCAACAAATGCATTTATTATAACTATATTAATAAAAAATAAAAAACTCCTGTTATAATACTTATAGCAACTTGTCGCAGCCGTGTGACGTAACTGATAAATACTACGACGCTCGCTCCCGGCCGTCTAGGCAAGGCCGCAGCCGGCCTAATTTCCATTGATAAATTTACGCACACTGATCGTTATTTTCGTGTATATGAACGGCACACATAGTAAATAGGGGCGTAAACTCCTGCGAGTGTAGCTGGCTAGCTGGCCACTGATTGGCTGCCCCACAAAGTATTATCCGGCTAAAACGGTATGCAGTGATGCAATTATATTTGGTAGTGTTTTTTTATCGACAAATAACAATTGTATTTTTCTTTGAAGCCATATTTATTTCATCATTTCATGTGACTAGCAAAATTTATTTCGCGATCTTCAGTTTTTTGATTTTTATAATATCTGACGTTTGTAATTCGTTTTGAAACGTATAGTAGTGTAAATATTATTTGTTTATTAACTTAGAAATGGTGTTCTGTTGTGAAGTTTGCGCTGTTAGTGTGTTTGTTAAAAGTTAAAAACAGTAAGTATTCACAATCGTATAATGATAAGATTCAAGTTGTGTCCAAAGAAAGATGTGTAGGTACCCGAATTACGAGAATTAACCTAAAATTCATCGTCATTTCAAATTAATCTTTCTTCTGTTTGCATTGTCAGTAAATCGTGATTTGAACCTTGATTAATGCGGAGTTCTTGTATTTATAACTTTGGTTTTAATAGGCTTATTTTAAAGGTTTGTTTTTCAAATATTCCGGTCAGAAAACTCTACCTTTTTTTTGTTTACAGCGCACTCTATTTTATTTTTTAGAATTTTTTGTAGCGAAGCGACATCCTTCGTTCTTGTATTGACAGAATTCCATTGAAATTCCTGATATTTAAGCTAGATGGCGTTGTTTCTCATACGCTTAATAAAAACACCAGGGGTGGGTGCGGTGGTAAGTGAATATATCAATAGATGTGAGTACTTTGAGGGTCATCTTAGCGTGGCTGGCCTACCTTCCGCGGAGAACCACTGCACGCCACTGCATATAATCACATTCAATAGCTATTTCATGAAAAAGTCACTCTTTGAGATTATATGAACTTGGAGGGTTGTATTGATGATTTAAATGATTATCCACACACACTCCATGCGAATCAGCATGCATACAGCTCGGGTAAGTCCACTGATTCCGCTCTCCATTTAGTGGTCGGCCGGATAGAAGAAGCGATACATCAGAAGGGCACCTGCCTGGGCACTTTCATAGACATCGAAGGGGCCTTCGATAAAACTAATTTCTCCAGCATCAGCACCGCCCTCTCCCGACACGGAGTAGAACAGGTACTGATAGACTGGATTACTAATATGTTAAGCAAACGAGTGGTTCGCCTTGCAGGGGATCAGCAGTTGGCCATGATAACCCGAGGATGTCCCCAAGGAGAAGTACTATCCCCCCTCCTCTGGAACCTGGTGATTAATGATCTTATTACCAAACTCAACGCGAATCATTTCTATACTATAGGGTACGCCGATGACCTCGCCATCCTCATCTCGGGGAAAGTGACGGGGACAATCTGCAATCTCACTCAACAGGCACTACGCATCTTGAAAGGTGGTGCAGAGAGTTCGACCTATCGGTGAATCCCACGAAAATTGAACAAGTTATGTTTACCCATAAGCGTGTACTAGGCCCCTACCGCCTACCCAAACTTTTTGATACAGAACTCCAGTTAGCTGACGAGGTTAAGTACCTAGGAGTCATCCTGGACAGTAAGTTGAACTGGAGCAGCCATCTTGACACCAAAATAAACAGGGCCTGCGTCACCTTTTGGCAATGCCGGAGGATGATAGGTAAGAAGTGGGGTCTATCCCCCAAAATTATACTTTGGTTATACTGCGCGGTAATCCGACCCATGATTACGTACGGGGCAGTGGTCTGGTGGCCCCGGACCAAACTAGCTACAGCCTCCATCAAACTGCAACGCTTGCAAAGGCTTGCCTGTATGGCGATAACAGGTTGCATGAGGACTACTCCGACAGCAGCTCTCGAAGCCATGTTGGGGCTCCCACCGCTCCATCTGTTCAATACACTCCAACTCTGGGGTAAGAAAGAAACTCAGCATACCGCGGTACTGGAGGGATTCTACAACGAGTTTCCCCTAGCGAAAGCAGCAAACGATCGGATACTCAAACAGTTCGTATTCGATAAAAAATAAAAAATCCAACTCCACAAGGACCACCGCAGCGAGGGATTGAGCCCCGCGGATTGCGGATCTTTACGGATGGATCTAAAACAGGTACTGGCACTGGAGCTGGAGTCTTCTCGGAGGATCTCAACATCCATTTAGCCACACCACAACACGGTATTTCAGGCAGAATGCATGGGCATTGCTCTGGCGGCTTCAGCCATCTTAGCCAGGGAGGTTGTGGACCACTCTATACGTATACTCTCAGACAGCATGGCGGTACTGCTAGCACTAAACAACCACACAGTCAACTCTGGGTTAATACACGAGTGTCATCAACCCCTGAACCAGGTTGGTAATCTCAATAATATAACCATCCAATGGATCAAAGGACACAGCGATTCTCGAGGCAATGACGCAGCGGACGAACTCGCTAGAAGGGGATCGAGCATGGCAGCAGTGGGACCCGAACCCATCGTGCTACTCCCTTTCGGGTACCTACGCACACTGGTAAGGAAACGAACCAGTGAACAACACCACAAGCTGTGGCTAGACCATTGTGAGTGCAGGCAGGCCAAGGAAGCACTTCCTACTATCGACGGCCGCTTCACCAAGCGAGCGCTTCGGCTGACCAAGCTACAGCTGCGCACAGTTACAGCCGCCATCACTGGACACGGCTCTTTTAACAAACACCTCTCTGTCATAGGAGTCACAGACAGCCCCCTGTGCCGAGCCTGCATGGAGGAGGACGAGACGGCAGCCCACGTGCTTCTGCACTGCTCGGTGGTTGCAACATATAGGGCAAAGTACTTCGGTAACCCAGGTACTCTCCGCGAGATCGTCAGCAACATCAAGGCGCTGCTGGCCTTTCTCGGGGAGCTAGGGTGGATCGAATAAATTTCCCACCCGCACGCAAAATACGCGCTTAGACGTGGAGTTGCGGACACCAGCCCGCTATACAATACAATACAATAGGTTGTCAATATACTTTGGTCGTTAGGATACTTTTTTGCCTTTTGGTGCAGTCTGTCACGATTCCTCATACACCGCAACAATCCGGTCGTTATCCAAGGCTTAGTGATTTTCTTACGGTTGGAGGTTTTAAAAAATAGCGTGTTAGATTTTATAATACAATTAATTGAGTTAACAAAGTACTGAACAGCAAGATCAATACCTATCCGTCATTAAATACAATTCATGAAAGTTGGCATTTGTAATTTCAGTGTCCATTTTTTCATAATTTAGGCGTTTAATAATTCTATTGGTTATGTTTTTGCGTTTACTTAAATCTAGGATAAGGAAAACCGCATCATGATCAGTGATGGACGTTTCAGCCACGTAACAAGAAGCTGGTAGTCGAGTTTTTAATATAATGTGATCTAAGCATGTTTTATTATGTGTAGGGAAGGTATAAGCTGGCAACATGCCGTGAGATGCTAAAAGGTTCAGGTAATGAGCAGAATTAGGGTCTGTGTTGGTCTCTGTTATGTTCACATTAAAGTCACCTATAAGAATAAAGTTTTTTTTTTATAAGAGGTAGTTGTGAGAAAATTGTCAAGAGAAGTTAAAAAGTTATTAAGGTTTTTGTAACCAGCAGGTCGGTAAACTGCTAGCACGGCCGTATTTTGATTAATTTTGATCAATAATCAGTTACAATCAGAAATGATAGGTTCTTCTATGCAAACGGCAATGTTATTTTTGCAGTAAATAACAACTCCTTCGTTTTGAGTTAGAAAATTGTTAGTTTTGTAGTAATTATAACCTTCAAGAACAGGAATGTTGTGTGCACAAGATAACCAGCATTCCGTCAACACAATGAAGTCCCAATCTACTTGCGATCTCTCTAGTAATGGGAGTAAACCCGGTGTACTACGCGTAATGCTTCTAATATTTTGGTGCATAACTTTCAGAGATAGTTCAGAGTCAGTTACAATGTTTTGACAGTTATCAATATCACAGGTGAACGAGCGTGCCAAAGAAATGCGATCTAAGTCCGAAATTATGTCTTTGGTACTATTGAACTTTAATGTTAGGGAATAGTGACATCATAAATATGTTGGTGCTGCATGGAAAAGTAAATAAAAAAATTAAAAACGAATATTGAGTAATTATAAGACCGTTGCGTAACAATGCATTGGAAAATGACAATATTTTGTATGCAAATGTGCGGTGGTGTGAAATAGTATATTTTAATACTATGTAATAAAGTATTAATTGGTATAACGTTGTCAGTATAAATTAAATCATATGAGAAGGTATGATACAATCTTAATTGTAGGGTATGTAGAAAAAATATCACCGCAATAGGCCTGCTAGACTGTTGTACAAGTACAAATCGTGAATCGGAATATCGTTGTTGATATGGTAAACAAATATAGTTATGCTCGCAGGGTAAAGTTCTGTTCACATTCATGTTAAATTGACTAAAGACATTAAGTTTAATTTTGACTGTAATTCTGTATGAGTGATATGTCGCAAGTGTAATGTATAGTATTAGTGCGATGTAGGTAAGTGTTTAAGTGTTTGTATGTAAAGTGTAATGAACAAATGTTTTTAGTGATGTTTTTAAGAAGAATACAAAAAAAGGGATGACAAATATAGGCAGTACCTAAGTACAAGTTCCAGTCAATCACACTTTAATTTAAGTAGGTCCTCCTCGCAGTCAATTCGAATTGGACGAGAAGTTTCTTTTTGTTTTATGTATATTTTGCCATATGAATTCCAGAAGCTGTGATAATTATTATCAATTTTGAAATTTTTCACAACGTAGCGAAGTTTTTTGGCTGCAGGTGTCAAAAATTCATCAATATAAATTGGCTGAGACTGAGATGTAGTGGCCAGTTGAATGTGCGAAGTATTTAACTTGTTGTTTGGATTGTCCTTGTTGAATGTTCTACCTTTTTTGATCATGTTGTTCTTCAAGAACGTTGTAGTGAATTGTATCATGATAGGGTGCTTATTTTCGACTTTGGTTTGGTTCTTTGGTCTGGTCCTTGATTGGCTGATCTATAATTTTACCAATATTTTTTACAATGGTGCGTAAAGTTTCATAGTGTTTTCATTGCGGTCTTTAGGAATATTATGAATTTCAACCGAAGTAGCTCGGGAATTTCGTTCTAGCAACTCAATTTTCGACTCCAAATAAGCAATGGTTATTTTGCTTTTGGAATTTTCTTGTTCCAATCTACCCATACGTTCCAGGAAAGCGTCGTATTTATCAGAAACAAATTGTAGATCTTTTTAAAGTATTATACTTTTAGCATTAACTAAATTAGAATTTAAAAAAAAGACAATTCCAACAAACCTAATCTTTATTATTACTTTTTACAAAATAATTAAATCAAAACTAATTAACGAACCAAACTGACAATCTCAATAATTTAAAATTAACAATAAAACAAAAACGGCTCACGTGTTCACAAACAAACGCAATGTACACTATTACCAGGTCTTGACTCCACGAAGGCTGGCGCGGTTGTACGCCTGTTTTATAGCTTTGCGTCTTCTTATAAGGCACGCTCGCAATAAGGCACGCGCGAAGTGCTAACACGGCCTTTCCTGATTGGAGTCGTCCTCGACGTTGGGAGGCTCGGCGGTTCTTGACGAACACTCAGCATCCGCATCAAGAAGGGGCATGGATGGTCCAGGGCCAGGATCCATTGACCTCGTGGGGAATTCTGCCTCAGAGCCATCATTTTCAGGGTCGTCTGAAACGAGAAATTATGTTAAAATACATGTTGTATTAAATAAAGTACGTCGTGCTTCCAGTCATTCTATCTGCATTAAACCTTTCATTTAATTCATACAACGTCTCATTTCATAATCCATGCTCTCATATTCGATTTAACATAAACATCATTACTAGCAAAGTAAACAAAAACACTTTCTCCGAAAACAAAACCGACTTCGACTTCTAAAAAAAACACTAAAAAAGTCTAAAATAACTTTACTTTCAGAAGTCAGTGTCTTTGTTTGTATCTTTTTTGCCACCGAAAGTAAAGTAGTAAGTATTAGTAGTAGCAAGTTAGTTAAAGTACTCGTCAAGACGAAGCATACGAGCCCAAACTCGATGAGGTTTTGTCGTTTTATAACGGTGTTCCTATGACCACCGTCCAGCTCCATCATCAGACACTGGATACCAGTTAGGACCAAAGTACTCGTCATGACGAATCATAAGAGCCCAAACTAGATGTGATTGTGTCATTTTATTACGGACTACCTGTGACCACCTTCCAGCTCCATCACCAGACCCTGGGTACCATCTAGAGACAAAGTACCTACTCGACAAGATGAATTATACGAACCCAAACTAGATGGGGTTATGCCGTTGTGTGCGTTCGCGCAGCGGAATGTTGTTGAATTTAAAGATATTAATTATGCAGATATTTAGTGTATGACGTCGTATAATTGTGTATGGTAAAAAAAAAATTGTGTACGCAGCCATTGTGGAGAAATTCACCAAAAACTGATTCCGCTGGGCGAACGTTGTCCTGGCGGAACTTATTTTAATCCATAGACTTTAGAAGAAAAGAGGTGTGTCCAAAAATTAGTGTGTATTTGTGTGTAATTGTGTATGTATGAATAAAATGAGTGCATGCATAAACTTCGGAGAAATTCAAGTTTCCGCTACGCGAACGTTTGGCCATTAGCTAGTTTTCATATAAAGCGCTTACATAGAGAGCTGTAGATTTTTACATACGTTGTTTTGAATTTGTTTATATTTGTTTGAAAAACACATTTAGAAAAAATCGTAGGGCTTAAAAGATAAAAATATAAACGTAAAATACACTTAATAGGTCTTAGTTCTTAAAGTATGCACTTTGGGGTCTAGATTTTCACGTTTATACAAACCTTGTAAGTATCTGAAACATGTTGCCAAGTATCAATGATGTTCCGTTAGTAATTAAAGAGTTAAAGGACAATTTTACCATGAATAGATCACTGTTTACAAAACAGTCAAATATCACGACGTTCTAAAGGAATTGCATGGTAAAATGTATGCCAAAAATTAGTTTATTCATTCAACTATTCACATGCAAAATTTCATGTCATTAAATTTAGTAATTAAAGAAATCAATTAAAATACTGACGAAGCATCGAAAACCTACATAACCCGACCAAGTTCGGATAGCTACAAAAAAGCGTCCATGCAATATATTTAGGTAACATCCCAAAATTTACCGTATAATACCGGTATTGAATTGGTATAGGTGATAACACAATTGTTGTTTCGATATAATTTAAAGGTCATTTATTTTTGTACACCAAATTTTTGTTCAATTGTTCTGATTTTGAGAAATGTTGAGTTTAGAAATGTTGAGGTTATTTACTGTATTTGCTACTCATTTAAGAATATTTTCTTGAAAATACCTTTTTTATACCAATGTTTTAGTTTATAAGCACTTTCTTAATGTTGATCAAATCTAAACAACTGAATAGTCTAGTTATGTGATCTGTGATTTTTTTTTAAGCTAGTGTACATTATACTTAGAAATGTTGAGGTCTTTTTCTGTATTTGCTACTCATTTAATAATTGGTATTGAGTTGTAAATACCTTTTTTATTTTATAAGTACTTTTTAAATGTTGATTTATTTTTATATTAGGCAGACTCAAACCTAAACAACTGAATAGTCTAGTTATGTGATCTGAGATTGTTAATCTGTGATTTTATTATTGAAGCTCTAAATATTTTACTTACCCTTATATTCATAATCGTTTATTAAACCTATGTTAGTTAAAACACATTTAAGTTTATTGCTGTCGTTGCAAGCGTTTGTTAACGTTATTATAATTACTTATTTAAGTGTGTAATGAAACATAATTAAGTATGTACTTAATAAAAAAAATTTTTGTACACGGATATTTAAATAGAAAAGTACTTGTTAATTGAAGATTTGTTTTTATCGTAGATAGTTGGGTTATTATTAAAAAAATATTTTTAATTCAAGAAATGCAATTGTTTTATTTTTTCCTAACGCTTGTGTACGGAACTGTACCATATTAGTAAATACTATATTGGAAGGTTAAGAACGTCTCTTAGATATATGGCTGGGCCGCTTTTTTGTAGCTATCCGAACTTGGTCGGGTTATGTAGGTTTTCGATGCTTCGTCAGTATTTTAATTGATTTCTTTAATTACTAAATTTAATGACATGAAATTTTGCATGTGAATAGTTGAATGAATAAACTAATTTTTGGCATACATTTTACCATGCAATTCCTTTAGAACGTCGTGATATTTGACTGTTTTGTAAACAGTGATCTATTCATGGTAAAATTGTCCTTTAACTCTTTAATTACTAACGGAACATCATTGATACTTGGCAACATGTTTCAGATACTTACAAGGTTTGTATAAACGTGAAAATCTAGACCCCAAAGTGCATACTTTAAGAACTAAGACCTATTAAGTGTATTTTACGTTTATATTTTTATCTTTTAAGCCCTACGATTTTTTCTAAATCTGTTTTTTAAACAAATATAAACAAATTCAAAACAACGTATGTAAAAATCTACAGCTCTCTATGTAAGCGCTTTATATGAAAACTAGCTAATGGCCAAACGTTCGCGTAGCGGAAACTTGAATTTCTCCGAAGTTTATGTATGCACTCATTTTATTCATACATACACAATTACACACAAATACACACTAATTTTTGGACACACCTCTTTTCTTCTAAAGTCTATGGATTAAAATAAGTTCCGCCAGGACAACGTTCGCCCAGCGGAATCAGTTTTTGGTGAATTTCTCCACAATGGCTGCGTACACAATTTTTTTTTTACCATACACAATTATACGACGTCATACACTAAATATCTGCATAATTAATATCTTTAAATTCAACAACATTCCGCTGCGCGAACGCACACCTTGTCAAGACAAATCAAACGAGTCCAAACTCGACGGCGTTGCGTCGTTTTATTACAGATACAGAGTTCGTATGTATGGCCGCCTTCCAGCTCCATCATGGTCTATAATTGATTTAATAAGGCCCCTAGCCCACGGCGTATTGAAGCGCGTTCGAAACTCGTTTGACGTGCGTACAAAGGGTAATCCGTCTGCGCGGGGCCTTATTAAACCAATGACAGACCATTCTGACACTATTGCAATAGCAGACTAAGGCCCCAGATCAGCTCCATGTCATCATAATATTGCATTGTCTCGCGATATACACATGCGTGCAAAATTTCAGCTCAATCAGAAATCGGGAAGTGTGTCAAATTAAACTAGCAAGTATCACGCGACGTCGCGTGATGTACATCAGAGCGCCAGCACGCGACGTCGCGTGATGTGACAATTAACGTGAGGAAAACAACCAAATTCCTAAACCGATTTTGATGAAATTTCTATGGGACCAATCGGGAAGCATATCCTTTCAGATGAAAAAAGAATTTTTCAAATCGATTTACAAATGACGGAGTTCTGAGGTAACAAACATAAAATACAACTGAATTGAGAACCTCCTCCTTTTTGAAGAAAGTCGGTTAAAAATAGGCCTTAGTTCCTGTCTACACTTTTCCTCAGTAGATAGGTGCGCCATCCAATCATATGTAACCACTGGTAGTTGCTGCTGTCGCCGTAACACCGCACTGCACAGCGCACCTGTAACATGACGCATCACGTGCGCCCGTCAGACTATGCATCCTGTGCTGACATGGACCATACCCACTATGCATCTTGTGCAGAAAGGGTAACAACATGGTAACGGACACCCACCAGACTATGCAACCTGTGCAGACACGGATATTCCCACTATGCATCCTGTGCAGAAAGGGAACCAACATGGTGACCAACACCCACCCGACTATGCATCCTGTGCAGACACGGGTAGTCCCACTATGCACCCTGTGCAGAAAGGGAACCAACATGGTGACCAACACCCACCCTTCTATGCATCCTGTGCAGACACGGGTATTCCCACTATGCAACCTGTGCAGAAGGGGAAACAAGATGGTGACCAAAACCCAACAATTTGGTGACACGCACCCACACACATTCATAATCACTCCGATGGGGAATCATCAAATAACCTGTCCCGCTCTGGGCTGAGTAGGAGGGAGTGTCTGACTTTTACTGACTAAAACCCATCCATGTTCCTTCCTTTGCCCTTTGTGTTCCAGGGCCGCGGTATCTCTTTCGAACAGTCCCGCAACCCTGGCAAGAACCTCTTGATACCAGGCTTCAATATTATGAATTGTAGGATCAAAATTTGAAACGAAATAGTTTTGTGACCTACTTGGCTGGACCGATTTCAGAGCGTGTATGAAAAAGCTTGGGTGAGGGTAGGTGCCTCAGAATGTTGAGAGTTCAAATCGGGGGTTTTGGAACAATATTGATACTCGACTAAGCGTTATTTGCTTTATTAGAAAAATGACGAGAACGATTCACTGAGCGATGACGATGGCTAACAATTTCATCGACTGGTGATCTACTTCGAGTCCCATGACGCGAGCGTACCGTCACTCGACTATTATATTATTTTTTTAGTATTTGAAGAAACGGAACAGGATCTATCATGCGAACGCATCTTACGGGTACGACGGTCGTACTTCTAGTTGTCGTTAGACCGGCGCCGTTTTGTACGCGAAATGTCTCTAGACCGAGATCGGTATTTACACGAGACGTTCCTAGGGGGTGTCACAGTATCAAGCGAGTTATGTCCCGAAGTTGGTTTATGCGATCGACGTTTATCCCTATTGCGAGATTCGTGTCGAAAATCGTGACCAGAATTGCTACGCGAGTGGTCTCGTGTCTGAACACGTGAGCCGCTTTGGGAACGATGTTTTGACACTTCAATACAAACAAAACAACAAAAAAAAAAACACACGAGGGTAGATTTGCCAAAGTTTGGTTCTAAAATTTCTGATCAAAACTGAGATAATTGGTCCAATGGGGCTATCGCGTATAATTTCGCCGCTAGAGGCGCTAGTGTAGCGCGGGGGCACCGATGTGTCAGATGTCATAGAAAGTTTACGCTTTGCGTGATTTTTAACACGTATTTTTACAAATATTCACGTTTGTGGTCTAGATTGGGCCATTGCTGATTAATTAAGACTTGAAGATTTTAAGTAGCAACTTAGAATCTTAATTTTCAGTACTTGGAGATAAAATGATTTTTAAATGTTTCATGCTTGCTAATTTTATGGAGAATATTGTGAATATATGAACCTGAAGTTTAAACTATGTTTTTATACGTAATAAAATAAACTTTTCATGAAGTTATTGGTACTATAAAGTATAAAATATAATTTTTGACAAGACCTTAATCGACAGTGGTGCCATCTGGTGAGCTCAAAAACGATAGCCCTCATTATGCCACTTCTGATTTTAGCATTAAAACTAAATTAGAATTTTAAAAAAAAAGACAATTCGAACAAACCTAACCTTTATTATTACTTTTTACAAAATAATTAAATCAAAACAAATTAACGAACCAAACTTATGACAATCTCAATAATTTAAAATTAACAATAAAACAAAAACGGCTCACGAGTTCACAAACAAACGTAATGTACACTATTACCAGGTCTTGACTCCACGAAGGCAGGCGAGGAAAAGGGGCGTCCATCGGTTGTACGCCTGTTTTAAAGCTTTGCGGCTTCTCGTAAGGCACGCGGTAGGGGAAGTGCTAACAATACATATTAAAAATATTTTAATTTAGTAACGTTTGTAATTAAATTAAACCCGTAGATGTTATATTAGCAATAATAGTAAGAAACGTCGATAATTTATATCGACTATTTTTATATCCTGACAACCCTAGGAATGTCAGTTTGACATATGTCGCAAAGAGTTAGCTATCTTCTATGAAGTTTAGGCTACGATACTATTAAGACCGTTTCCACTGATGCCAAGAATTTAAGAATTGTAGCGGAGCGAGTAAGATGTGTTATGAAAATGAGCCTCCGCAAGGTAGCTGTGCGCGGAAGATGCGCAGCTCAAGCTATGCGACGTATCGGTAATAGGGAACGGGAAGGCACGGGCCTAGCTCGCATTCTTATCTCGCATCCATAGCACGCATCTTTACCTCGCATCCATAGCACGCATCCTTCCATATAAAAAACTTAGCTTAGTTGAGTTAGTTTCCACAAGTGTTGAGCTATGTGGTCCAATGAATATGATTGGTGGCTATTAAACGCTTCGGTGGAAAAGCAGCCTTACTCTTCACTTTTGTTGTCTACTGTTACAATCTAGATAACAACTAGGTTCCATGAAACAAACCTGCGATCATTTCACATTAAATCGTAAATGAATTCGCTATGATGTTTTACAATTTTACCTTCGATTATATTATTACTGCAATTATAAATAATTAACAATGTATTGTGATAATTCTTTTGTTAATAAAAGAGGCTATAATATTGTTTTCTCTGCGTGATATTATTTAACACTAGCAACATTTTCACAGCTGACATAACACATTTTCAAACCTAATACCTAGTTACCTAGTACACGTAAACATAATACGTAAACAGTTCCTGTCACTTGTTATCAGATAAAACTAATAATTTTACATAAAACATCATGATTTCTGAATTTCTGACCACAATGCGACGTATTTCAAGAAGACTGTTTACATTTCTTTTAGGCGTAATATTCACAGCAATTTATTGTGAATGTCTTATTTACTATGTTGTTGCTTTACAGGTAAATTTAAAAATAATTATGTTTAAATTGCATTATCTGTTACTGTGGTTAGGTTTTTATTCTAATAGATGTTTATTTTGCATTACAGTGTTCTTGGCCAGTTTTAGACCAGCCAAACAATGATAAGCAGTCACTGAAAGCTCTTATCCTAACGGATACACATTTACTGGGTTCAAGGAAAGGACACTGGCTTGACAAATGGAGACGAGAGTGGCAGATGCATCAAGCATTTAAAGCAATTATGCTAACTCATAAACCAGATGTGGTATTTGTATTAGGTAAAGTTAGCAAAATATGAATTAGTAGGTTAAAGGTGGTGGTTTTTGTAAACAATTTGTAACATGTATTTCCTGATAATATCACACTTCTCATTTAAATATGGGTTAATGAATGCCATATAGACAACAAAATACGTATAGATATTACTAGTTGGGTTCTGCTGATTAAACAGTTTAAATTCCGTTGTATAAAATCCATACAGAATAAAAAGAAATATGAGGACTAAGTTCATTTGCTTAGCAAAATTCTTTATATCATGTATCATGCACAAATCATTGTTTACAACAAAATTTTAAATAATGCTATGTATGTTCTTGATTATTTACAGGAGATCTTTTCAATGAAGGCGAGTGGAGTTATCAGCAACAATTCATTGATTATGTAGATCGCTTCCATGAGTTATTCCCAGTCCCTAGTGACACTCCTATGCATGTTGTTGCTGGAAATCATGATATAGGTTTCCATAATTCGTATGTATTAGTTCTTGATAAAAAAACCTCTAAATTAATGAATGTTTCATGATATTGAAATGCTTTGTATGTTCAACACAGCTAACTCAAGATTCATAAATTGCTATTTTAATTTGCTTCCTATTGTATTGAATACCGGGCTGGTGTCCGCAACTCCATGTCCAAGCGTGTATTTTGCATGCGGATGGGAAATTTATTTGATCCACCCTAGCTCTCCGAGAAAGGCCAGCAGCGCCTTGATGTTGCTGACGATCTTGCAGAGAGTACTTGGGTTACCGAAGTATTTGCCCTGTATGTTGCAACCACTGGGCAGTGCAGAAGCAGGTGGGCTGCTGTCTCGTCTTCCTCCATGCAGGCTTGGCACAGGGGGCTGTCTGTAACTCCTATTTTTAACACTATGTGGCACAGAAAAATTGTCAATCTATGCATTTGTTCTGGGTAAAATAATGAAAATTCTTTTCTCAAAAATCGTCTCATGAAAATGTAATATGGTAGGTATGCATGAGAACTCTAATTCTTTCGGTTCAGATACTTAAAACTTGGCACACATACTTCTTCAGATAAATTATGAAGATCAGAGGAGTGTTTCTTTCATATAGAAAAGTATGAAATTCACTTATCGGGAGAAGTGCTTGTAAACATACATTTGTAAAGGTTGTGTCTTGTAGTAGTAACATTTAATTGGTCCACTCTACATGATGTCACAATTTTTTTTTTAGTATTTATTGTGTTTTTAGCATAAGAAGAGGTTCTGCTCGAAGATTTGCTAAACTAATGAACTCTTCATCGGTTCAGTTTATTACTTTAAAAGAAAATCATTTTGTTTTAATTAATTCTATGGCAATGGAAGGCGACTCCTGTAATCTTTGCACTAAGGCTAGAAACGACCTTGTAAAAGTTGCAGGTAAGTTTAAACCAAAATCAATTGAAATTTTCCGTGAAGTGGTGCATGGTTTATTTATGTGTATTTTCTTGTTCAAGGAATCTTGAAATGTGCAGAAAATCCTAAGTTTTGTTATGATGGTATCCTGAAAGTAAAATATAGTAGACCAATACTCATGCAGGTATGTTTAATCATACAGAAATAATGGAACACTTTCCAATTATTATTTAAATTAGAAACATTAAGAAACATATTTTAAAAAAAATTACTTGCTTTCTGTTTACCTTCCACTTTTTAGTTGTGGTATTTCACTCAAATTCTTATCAAGTAGAAAAAGATCTGGTGGAATACATATTAACTTCCCTATTTTTTGGATGTCGGTTAATTAGTCGTGTTTACTTATAATTTCAGCATTTTCCGCTGTTCAGAGTGTCCGACGAGGTTTGTACTGAGCCAGATGCGCCGCCGCTGCCTGAACGAAATAAACCCTTTCGCTTTAAACTTGACGCCCTATCCAAGCAAGCCACTGAAGACCTAGTTTCTAAAATTAAACCTAAAGTTGTTTTTGGTGGTCATACACATCATGGATGCTTGCTACATCACGCTTATAAGAATCCAGAACCATTCGAATTTTATGAATATTCAGTACCATCTTTCTCTTGGAGAAATAGACCTGACCCCAAATACATGCTGGTAAGTTGTAGGTAAGCGTCAGAGCCCCTCGACCAATAGAGATATTTGATGTTAAGAAAATATCAAAATGTACTACCTTTTTGCTACTATTTGATACCTAACTTCAAATATTTACTACCTCGATGGACAGTGAAAAAACGCGTAATGAAAGTGGTAGCCCCGGATCTAGGGGGGGGCAAACCGGGGCACCCGCCCAGGGCGGCAGTTTCAGGGGGTGCCAAAATCATAATATAGTATAATGAAAAATAAAAATAAACTTCCTCAAAAAAGCGCCTAGTCTGAGGGAACCCTGGTTGGCTCATCGACAACTTGTAAGAAAATGGCGCCACACAGGCCCACACCACAAGTGAACTTGTGGACGGGTCGCTAGTAGATAATATATAGTTACTTTATTAATGGGTTCATATTTTCCCATTCACGAAAAATGCCATCTATTAAACAAGAGGTATGTTAAAAAAACCATGTCCGATCCTTTTTGGAGAACAATTAAAAATAACCCCGATGATTTAAATAAAATGTACTAAAATGAGGAAACTTATACTGCAACACACGGGCGCGAGCGGTCGTTGAGTGGTAGTTTCTCGGATATTGACGTCATACACACACAATAAGTGACTATCAAACATACAAGCCGAAGATGGTGTTCATGGTGTTGTCATGTTTTAAAAGTTTGTTAGATTTTAGAGAAACAATGATAATTTGGGACAAAAATCATTCATTTAAAAATTCATTAATATTTTTTCTTTCACGCATATTTTATGTTTCTTAATATACTTGGCAATGTTATTGGTATACATTATATGCCCCTTTCGGATCGGACAGGGTTTTTTTTTAACATATTGTTTATTTGTGAGTTTTTTAAATAATTTATCACAAATGCTGGAGACAGGGGCGCCACTATCAAATTTCTGCCCCGGTTCGAAAAAATCGTAGATCCGGGACTGGAAAGTGGTCAGACATTCTGACGTCAGGATGTCTGGACCAATTGTTTTCTCATTGTTCGGGACAACATAACTAATTTATCTCTTTGTAAATATTTACTACGTTCTTAGTACCTCAACATATACAGTAGGTATGTAACGAAAACCCTGTTGTTCCTTGTAGCAGCGTATACATACATATATATATACACCTATAGACTTACCATTAAGGTGGATGCGCAAGGGTAGCCCGCGAAATTTAAATTTTCTTACGTTTATTGCATTTTGCAGGTCAGTGTCAGGTTGTATGTTGATGAAAATATGAATCGCGCCAGTAACACGTATGGAGTTACAGAATTATAATCATTCAAATCATCAATACAAGCCTTCAAGTTCATATAATCTCAAAAAGTGACTTTTTCATGAAATAGCTACTGAATGTGATTATATAAACTTGGAGAGCTGTATTGATGATTTGAATGATTATAATTCTTTAACTCCATACGTGTTACTGGCGCGATTCACATTTTCATCAACATACAACTTGACACTGACCTGCAAATTGCAATAAACATGAGAAAATTTAAATTTCGCGGGCTACCCTTGCGCATCCACCTTAATGAAGTTATAATTAAAAAAAAAAGCAGTGGTGGTCGGATATTGTCCATAATCAGATAGTTTTTAAATTCGATACATTGTTACAAGATGTTTTTAAAATCTGAACTTACAAGTACTAATCGATCTAGCCTACGGCACAGTATAGATATGGAACAGTACGTAGTAAACTAGGCCTAGTTGTGCCTCATAATATTTTTGAAATTGAAAATATTGTGTAGTGTATTGATCAAACAATCGAGTTGAAGTAGTTTATAACACGGAACAGTTTATTATTAACACACAATAACTTGTAGAAGTTTATAAATTACACTTGGCTTTGTCAATATGGCGTAACCTTTTACATGTTTGGGCGTGACTGCATGAGCGCGGAAAGGCGAAAACGTTTCGTGCGCTCCTCCGTTGAAACTACAGCCTTTAATTGATTTTCAACTTTATGCTCTAGGGTATAAAGTTGAAAATCTATTAAAAGACAAACTGTACCTCGTCGACGACGACTTAGAGAATGGCATAACAGGGCGCATGTGCGGCGCTGATGCCTGGTTAACCCTGTGGCTGCGCACCGTACCGCGTTACAACCCGAAAATGCATGTGACATTAATTAAAATTTATTCGTCGTCACTTGTCGTTGTCACTTCATACTTACAAATTAGTACCTAACTGAAAAATACTTACGTCTGCTACGACACGTTCGAAATGCTTTATTATTATATTTTATGGTGTAATAAATTCTCATTCTAATAAAGAGTTTATTTAAATAAACAATATGGAAACAAGGACTGGGTACTATAAAACCTATATTTTCTAATTCTTTGTAAATTAATGCAGCTATTTTGCAGTTAATGTGTTTTCTTTTAGAGCAGTAACGAAAAATTTCATCCATTTTTTCGACATATTGAACAAAATCATCTGGTGGTACAACTAGTAAGCTTCGGTTAGTATCCTTGCTGTATTAATAATAAGCCGCCATCTTGGATTGACATTTTGGCAGCACTATCGGCTTCAACACTCGAAAACCATAAAAACGACACCCATGACGAAAAACTTGCCATTTTTTGCAGCCGCCATCTTGGATTTACATTTTGACAGCACTTTCGGCTTCAACACCCTCGAAAACCATGAAAACGACACCCATGACGAAAAACTTGAAATTTTTTGCAGCCTCAAAATGGAGGCTGCAAAAAATTTCAGGTTGGGTTTTTGACAGCACTATCGGCTTCAACACCCTCGAAAACCACGAAAACAATACCCATGATGATAAATTTGTAGCAGCCGCCATGTTGGATTTACAAATAAATTCACGAATTTATAATGATCGATCACACGGACTTTTAATTCGATAACGAATAAAACAATAAATCATTCTTATTCTTACCGTTCTAAATCAGCAGGGAGTTTAAAAAACGAAAGCTCCGGTTTTGATAAAGCCGTGTTTAAACAACCATAGGCTACGCAATACGTACGTGGCATTTAAAAAAAAATCCGGAGACAAACTTACTTTGCGACTACTCGCCTTGTTGCGACAGTCACGAACGACTGAGCGCACCAGTGTTGCCAGTATGATTACCCATAAATGGACGGTTGGCTTTCTGAAAAGGTACGGTTTTTAACTTCAAGGTACGATTGGGTCGGGATACTTCTGCAAGAACTAGGTCAGTTTTTTTCTTCTTCGAGTTGGCTGTCTGCGACCATAGGTTGGAAAAAAAGCGATAGGGAATCGAATATTCAAAGAGATATGATAGAACATTATTACCGATTGCCAAAATCGAACAAATTCATTTGTAAATCAACTAAAGAATGAAGTAAAGTCATTAAATTCGTTAATGATGCAATGAATAAAAAAAAATTGATAATAATTTATCCTAAGAATAATGTCATGAGGAAGTTCAGATATGAAGCGATATTATTATATTTTAGTTAAAGGAACCAAAAGTATTGTTTTATTTTATTGTTTTTATACAAGTGTGCAAAATTCTGTTGTTTACATACCTGTCAGAAACTTGAAACGAAATTACAATAATTTTGTTTAATTGAATTATAATACCGGTAAAAAAATTTAGATGTAATTTAATATTTTTAGGTCTAAAAAGACTTTGTAAATCGAAGTTCGAATCGATCGCAACTCGAAGAAAAAAAAACTGATCTAGTTCTTGCAGAAGTATTCCGACCCGTACGGTTTTGCTAGAATTTTGAAAAATGCTATGTCTACTCATATTCTACAGCGAAAACAGGAGAAGGCGATTTTTTTTTGTATTTTTTTACCCTTTGTAGTGAAAAATAAATCACTAGTATAGAAAAGGTACGGTCTACTCTGAGGTACGGTTGTGGTACGATTGTGTGATGAATAGTACGGGAAACCGTACTTTTTGGTACGGTCTGGCAACGCTGGAGCGCACTCCGATGTCCGCTTCGGGGTCTCGTAGGTGCGCGCGTTTGTGTGAGTGTGCCGATTCGACCGTTAGTATGTAGTTTCCGTACTGTTCCATATTTATATTGTACCTACGGGCGATAAACATTAGCCGCCGGCGCGGCGCGGAGGCGCCTTTGATTCGCGATAGCTAGACAGGTTGGCGCCAAAACACAAAGCATGCCGCCTGCGCCGCCGCCGCGTTTGGTGGCACGTGCACCCTTTGTACGACCGCCACTAGCCGGTTATCCCCTCGCTGCCCTTCAGTCGCCTGCGCAACTTACTTCCGGACGGATGAATCGTTGATCTACGTTGACAACATTGGAAAAAGAACCAAATTACTGTGATTTCGTGAGTGAATTCTGTGTGCGTTTTTTTCAAAATGTCTTATCCAAATGAGGAATATTTGAAGCGTTATAAGTTAAACAGCTGAGTGATATGATCGACACGTGACGAGTTCATGACCTTAGTTAGTGGTATGGTAGTGTGGGGCGCGGCGCGCGGCGACAAAGCGACAGCGGGCGGCAGCGGCGGCGAGGTGCGCGGCGACAATGCGACAGCGGGGCGGTGCAGCGCGGCGGCGCGCGGCGCCTTTGTTGGAAAGCAAGTTGCTACCTATTTCTATTTGCAGAGGTGAGCAATCAGTGTTACTTTTCAAATATTAATATTAAAATATTTATTTTGCTTTTCGTCCCTACTTGGAACAACAGGGTTTTTTTACATACTGGATTTTTTTCAATTTTTCTTGGCATAGGTACCTGAAAAATGTTACGCAAGAAAGAAACTTTTCTAGCTATTTGTATTCTCCTTCTTAAATTACAGAATAAGCAATAACGCAAAAGAAACGCTGAACACTGAAAAATGTTACGCATGAAAGTTTTTTGTTAATGGATATTTAATCCTTGCCAGATGCTATATGTACATGTATATGTGGCAAGGATTTTTTTTTGGAAATACATATATTTTTGTATTGTGGATTTCAAATCATACACTCTAATATAGAAAATAATTTTAAGTTCTTGAACGTTTCATGCAACGATCAATGGGCTTCGCTTAATATTATTCCATTGATGAATATTAAAATATATATATATATAAGTTTCGCACTTAGATGTTTTGTTCGTTGCCATACTTTCTTCTGTAAATATAAATACTTTAACTTACGGTAAGTATATGGAGGGAGATTGATAAAAAAAAAAATATTACAAGAAGTTAAAGAGAATGGAACAAGAATTAGAGAAATTTAATTACTTAACAAAAATGTATAAAATAATAGACTGTCAGCGGCTTAGCCCGCGTTAACATTCAGTCATAGTGCGGCATCATTTTATACCCCTCGAGAACTATTTATGTTTTACGTCCTGGCCACAGCTACTGGCGGCGCGGTGCGCGGTGCGGCGGGCGGCGCGGCGGGCGGCGCGACTTGCGGTGGTAAGCCACAGCTCGACTAGCTGCGACCGCGGCGGCGTCAGCGGTGGACGTATTTAGAGAACGGCTAACTATTAAAATGGCCTTATCAAAAGTGGCACGGTATTTAAATTGTTGTTTTATTTCGTCCTACAATGTTTTATAACATGTTTTGATATCTATATTACTGGGGGCCTAAAATGACCACTTTATCAGAATCATAATAGGAATCACGTTAAAAATTTAAAACTCTTAAAATGGACTTTGTGCTCATAACCATAAAGACCATTTTAAGAATTTAAAACTTTTAACGTGATACATATTATGATTCTGCTAAAGCTTCCATTTTAGGCCCCTTGATCTACTCAATATTTCACTAATAAATTGTTCAGTATCCATTATTTATATAAGCTCAACGCCCGATAAAAACAAATTTATTTGTTTCGATCGTGCGATGTTGAATACGTCCACCGCTGCCGCCGCGCGCGCCGCTCTGAGCTGTGGCCTCCTCGATACTCGTTAGTACATTTGTTTCAATCGCACACCGCGCAGCCCGTCGCCGCCGCGTGCCGCGCGGCGCTCACCGCGCCGCAGGTCGCGCCGCAATTCGCGCTGCCGGTAGCTGTGGCTTACTTCATACATTGTCTACCATTTGTTTTCGCCGCTCACCGCTTGCCGCGCCGCTCGCCGCGCCGCAATCCGCGCCGCGATTGGCTGTGGCCAGAAGGTTAGGGATGAAAAGTAGCCTATGTTCTAATCCGGATTATGGTCTATCTATGTGCAAAGTTTCCGTTCAATCCGTTTTGTCGTTTAAAGCGTTATTAAGTAACAAACAAACTTTCATATTAATATACTGGCGATCCGCCTTGGTTTTGCACGGGTGCAATGTTATGCATATGAACCTTCCTCTTAAATGACTCTATCTATTGCTGAAAATTGCATTATAATCCGTTGCGTAGTTGAAAAGGTCTAAGCGTACAAACAGCGAGAGCGACTTTGTTTTAGACAATGTAAAGAAGCAGGTGGGTCTCATTTCACAGTGTAGGTTTACAGGACAGGTCTAGGAATTTACTTTTTTTTTAAATAATTAATAACGTTATTGCTTATTCTGTAATTTATGAAAGAGAATATAAATAGCTAGCAAAGTTTCTTTTCTTGCATAACATTTTTCAGGTAGGCCAAAAACAATAAAAAAATATATATATGTTGAGGTACTAAGAAGGTAGTAAATATTTACAAAGAGATAAATTAGTTATGTTTTCTCGAACAATGAGAAAAAAATTGATCGAGACATCCTGACGTCAGAATGTCTGACCACTTTCATTACGCTATTTTTCACTGTCCATCGAGGTAGTAAATATTTGAAGTTAGGTATCAAATAGTAGCAAAAAGGTAGTGCATTTTGGTATTTTTTAAACATCAAATATCTCTATTGGTCCGGGGGTTCTGACGCTTACGGTAAGTTACCTAACATTCTGTTTCACTTTACAGTGGAAGAAAGACTAAGCAATTATTATAAACATGCTATCATTTTAGGTGACCTTTACACCAAGTGATTACTTGGTAAACAAATGTGAGCTCCCTAAGGAAACTACTATAATAATAACAGCTGTGCTAATGCTGTTATCGGTGATATGGTGGACCACAGGACGAAGACTTATTGGTAGATAAGGTCCTAAGTAAAACAAAAAGACATTGTAAATTTAATCTCACGATTATAATTGACAATAAATATTTTTGACAAGATAGAGCACTTTGTACATTGACAACTGGACAAGTTGCAGTTGAAATCATTACATGCAATTACTTCTATAGTAACAAATTATCACAAAGACCTACCTGCTAAATTTAACATAATTCAGCCATCCACAATAAGTTATATTATAAAAGCATAATAGAGGTAGATAAAACATAGAGATTCTTTTATTAACTTAAAATAACGAATACTGATATTGGTAATGTAATGGGGAGGATTTTTTAACGTACATTGAGAACTGAAAAACAATTAGGTAATCGTTGTAAAAAGTAAGTAGATGAGCTACCTTAACATAAGTATGTATATTGTACTTGAATTTTTCATATAACATTGTTATAAACTATCGCTGGAATACCTAACACTTATAACTAAAATCAGTCTATGAAACTCTTAAATGAGTCTTGTATTATCAAAGGTACATAGGTAGTTTACTGAGCATTACAACTTATCAGTATGCATATCATCATGAACTCTGCTACATCTCTAACTCCACTCAACTAGTAACTTTATAGTTACCAAGTAAAGGCACATTCAAGGCTTATTAAATATCTAAGGCCGCGTTTAAATGACTTCAAACAAATCATATTGCAGTCCAGTAAAGAAATCGGCTTTTTCTAAATTGCGCTACATGCAGTTAGGTACTTGAAAAGAGGTGAAGGTTGAGTGTAGCGTATACAGGATGTAAACACCCTTCACAAAGCCGTCAACCAAGCATTCTGTACATCAAACTAAGAAACTACACAAAAATGTTCGCTGGGAAATGCCTCTTTTTGGGGTGAAAAACACGTTTTACGGTAAGACTCATTGTAACGCACTTATAACATTGTGAGATTAAATAGTAAGGTAAAACACCCAATCTTCGACAAAGCACCATTGTTCGACACTAAAAAAGTTTACCAAAAAAAATAAGAGTAATATCATATTTCTGAACGCATTTTAAACATAGACGAAATACGATGATTATCTAGCTGTCATTGCGGATGACATTTCATGCATCTGGCCATTTTGAAAAAAATGGCGTAGTCATACGTTTCGACCGCGGGAGATCTCCAACGAAAATCCAGTTTTATTAGTGAAATCACTAAGGAGGTAAGTGAGATTTATTGCCCATAACTTTGAAATGTTTAGCTTTATCGAAAATGTTACTTATTTTTTAAATTAGGACACAAATTGTCTACTTTCTAATAAACTTTTACAAGGGTGAGGTTAAATTAAAATGTCAAAACACGGCTGTCGATAATTGGAGAATTTTCTTCGCTTGTTCCTATCTTCGACAAACGTCGAAACGTTTTTTGCTGTTATATTGTGCTTCTTATTTTATTATTTAGCTAAGTTTTGTCAGCACTCTAAAAATATAGTTATTTCATTATAATCGTCAAACTGCTTCCAATGATCGACAGCCATGTCGATGATTGGATATTCCATATGTTCCAGCTATCGACATTATATTTGTTTTGCAGGAATGGCGCCTAGAAAAAATTACACGCCTCTTCAGATGACTCAGGCGATAGAAGCAGTAAAAAGAGGTGAAAAAATTTCAACTGCTGCTAAAAAGTTTGGCGTGCCCCGGGTAACTTTACATGATAAGATATCTGGTAGGACTCCAGAAGAATGTTCTATGGGCCCCAAAACTTATTTGTCAACGAAGGAAATACCCTCCGGTATTTTAGAGAAATGGGTACTCGAAATGGCAGAAAAACATATTCCTGTTACTCGAAATGAATTACTCGACAGTGTTTAACGTATGATCATTGATCAGAAAAAAAAAAACACCTTTTACTGACAATAGACCGGCAGAAAATGGTACAACCTGTTTCTGAATAGACATCCGACACTGTCTGAGAGAACTGCCCAAAATTTAACGACGGCTCGAGATCGGCACAGAAGAAGATATAAGGTGCTGGTTCAAAGAAGTTAAATCATATCTACACGAAAAAAATCTCCAAGATGTATTAGAATATCCAGCAAGAATATTTAATACAGACGAAAGCGCTTTTTTTTTGTCGCCTAAGGTCGGTAAAGTCCTTGCAAAAAAAGGTGACAAACATATTTACCAATCCTCCGGAGATGAAAAAGATAATTTAACAGTTTTAATTACTGGAAATGCGGCTGGACAATTGGCACCTCCCATGGTAGTATTTGCATATGAGAGAATTCCGTCCACAATTTCATCTCACTTTCCCGAAGATTGGGCAATTGGACGGTCACAAAGTGGCTGGATGTGTGGCAGCACGTTTTATGAATACATAGTGAACATTTTTAATCCATGGTTGTTACAGCAAAATATCCAAAAACCTGTTGTGTTCTTTTTGGACGGTCACCGATCGCAATTGACTCTGCATTTGTCGAATTTTTGTGCTGATAATGGCATAGAAATCATAGCATTACACCCGAACAACACGCACATTCTACAGCCAATGGACCTGGCTATATTCAGACCACTGAAAACATACTGGAGAAAAGCAGTAAAGGACTGGAAACTACAACATTTAGGACAATTTTAAAAGGAAATTAAAGCCAAAGAAAGAGAAGAGAAAAGACAGTTAAAACAGAGAGAGGTAGAAAATAGAAAACAAAAAAGACTAACAGAGAAAGAAAATAAGAAGAAGAAACGAAACTAACAAAACTGTGATTACACGTTGCCATATTATATAAGTAATTAAACTATTGTGATAAACCGTTTAATTTAAAAATATTTTTAAAATTTATTATGTTTTTATGAATGTTTCATTAGTTTAAATAATTCAGGAGATGATACTACTGGTACCGATGCAACGGGTTTTTGTCTCAAATTAAAGATTGTTTAAAAAAGAGGACTTTAGTAAAAAAAAGTATGAGTATTGTAACACCATGGAATTAAAAAGTTATTACTTAACTTTGCACGTGACCCTGTTTGTTTATGCTAATTAAAACGATTAAAAGAATTAATTACTTTTTTTTTTGGGAATGGCATTGGGATTAGGTCGAAATTTGGATGACGATAAATAGAACATGTCGATTACTAGGTCACGATTATTGGAACATGTCGATTACTGGATTTCGATATATGGAACTTTGCAGTCGATAATTAGGCTAAAAAGAGCCAAAATCTATTTTGATTTATTTGTATACGTATTGGTTTGACACTTGTTTTTACATTAAAATAGTATAGAATTAACCCTAAAATTTTAACCAGTGCATTAAAGTATCATGTAATATCATATAGAAATCAGATATTTAAAAAATGCTCGAATGCGTACGTTAAAGTGTCGATAATTGGGGGTCTTACCTTACGGGGGTCGTGAAGGTGTTTAAAGTAAAACTTAGACATTAAAAATATGTATTTAAAAAAAAACCTGTGAAAATGTTGCAGCTTTTTGTCCCCCAATACCTCCGTAACTAGAAGATTCCTAGGCATGGTCTAGCTAGATTCTAGACCATACCTGGGAATCTTCTAGTTACGTAATTAAATCGTAAATAAAAATCGCAATGACGGGGAGAACAAGTACCTTTCGGCTTCGTTAATGGCTTGTTACACTCTTGATATCTCATAATAAACATAGTATAAGTAGAGATAAACAAATTAAATCATATCATCATACTCTTGCCCTTATCTCACGATGCAAGCCGAAAGTCGCACTGAACTCGTCGGTGTTGCCAGCAGCAGTGAACCAGTCGTAGGTACAAGATTGTACATCATAGCACGAATTTACTGATACCTACTACCCTTCTCTTTCATGACCCACCCCAACACATTCCGAGATACCCTATCATAAGCTTTCCAAATCTATGAACACCATATGCAAATTCTTTTGTACACGTCTGTACCTTTGGTACAATTGGTGAAGTGCAAAAGTGGAGTCAGTTGTTTCTGCTGGTAAACCCAAACAGGTTTTGAATAACCTCTCTCCTCACAATATTTTTCTCTATCGAGTAAATCATAATTAAGTATCTTCAATGTCTAATATGACAATACTGGGCTTTTAGTAAAACTATTCACAGATCTATAGAAGTACCTACTTACTTGCTTGGCTTATGAATACAGGGCAAACATTTTGATCGTCATATTTGAGAAGGCGTCTTCATGTCTTTTAAACAGCGTCTGGTAACTCAACAAATTACATTCGTACCACAAACACACTCAGCACGTTAGCGCTTTCTTAAATTCTATAAGAATATAATTTGTAATACTCTAGGTTGTTGCGTTGCTTGCGCAGCTAGGTCGTGCGAGCGAGAGCGTGCGTGGTGCGCGTGCGGCGGCCGCGGCCTCGGCGTCTGCTTCTGATGGTATCCAGTGTTCGCATGGCGCGCCGACGAACAAATCACCGCATGCAGGTAACGGTCGTACCTGCATAGATGTGAATCACCGCCGCTTGCTAGATCTAGGTATCCGTTGCCAGAATTATCAGATTTCTTTTTTTGGAATGCATTTGTTGGCTTCTCACTGACCGTATAAGATCGATTTCGAAGTTTCTGATAATTGTTAGTAATTTCTTCTTCAATAGTAGCAGGTTCACATGGCTTCCTGTAATAAAAATAGTAGGGTGGTTATGGCACTGTTGTAGTGTAACGTTCAACAACACAACAATCATACAAATAAATATTTTTATGAACGTCAAGATGACAGGACCCCGCTAGGTTTTTCGAATATCATGTGAATAAGATTTAATACAGTATTCCTACTATTTCATACTTTCATAGTAAAATTCTACACTCATAAAATTTTAAAATATTCTACACAGAAAACTTAAACGGAACACACCAAATTTTAATACAATTTAGTACGACTACGTTTGAACAGTTTATTGTACTTTTAAAACTGTTATTTCTATAAAAAAAAGTTCTTTTATATTTAGGTACATCAGAAAAGCGCCTGAAGAAAACGTATCTTTTTAAGCTAAGTATTATTGTATGGGTGTTACAATTTATTTAGGCGTTTAGTTTCACAGTTTTACTTTTGCATTTTTTATTGAAATTACAGTTTTAAAAGTAAAAAACGATTGAAACGTAGTCCTAATATCGTATTATTTGCTGTATTCAGTTTAAGCTCACGCCATGTGTTTTTAATTAAATGAATAGCCATTTTGATATCAAAATAGCGGGACCACTTTCTTTGTCGAATATTTTGAAATTTTATGAGTGTATAATTTTACTATGAAAGTATGAAATAGTAGAAATTTTATATGAATCTTAGTCGCAAGATACTTATTCGAAAAACCTGGTGGGGTCCCGTCATCTTGACGTTCATATATTTTGAATGCAAAAGTAAATCTGTCGGTCTGCCATCTGTAACTAGGTCTGCGGTATGACCTGGGTTAGAACAGGATACTGTTTTAAACTTTCACGGTTTACAACTACACATAAACTGTCACTTACTGTCAACCCGCGATCATGGTGCTTGCAACAGCGTCGCAATATCGGGAGCTCCATGGGGAGCTCAAAATGAAAGACAATCACGGAAGATATCCCGTAAGTAACAGTTTATGTGTAGAACAGGATAGTACATTCTCTGTAGTTACATTCCCGTTGGATAATTTACGACTAGAGATGCAAAACGAATTTTAAACGTTTTAAACCATTTTGTTTTAAACCGTCTTTTTGGTTTAAAACGATTTAAAACCACACTTAGCGGATTAATAAATATGGTTTAGAATGTTTTTTTTTGGAATGCACTGAGGCTTTACACGAAGTTATCTAGACCACACCTCCTTCCTGATTTAGAATGTAAAGAAGGAAAATAAAATAAAAATGTTTTAAAATCAACCTTCATTAACATGACAGACAAACATAAAATCGCTCCCTACCTGCCCCATCTCTCCCCGTTGCGATTTTGGTAGCAAGTGAAAAATAAAAATGCGGCATTGCCGTTTTATTTTAATAAATACCCAAAACATGATTGTTTTCAGTGACTAATCCAAAATAGTAGTATAAATATGATATATGACTTCACATATATTAATAAAAATGGTAAATGATTTCAATTAGCCTTTTAAACTATTTTTTTAAGTAATTCGTAATCAATGTACGGCCCACGTGGTCGTGGTTTTAAACCGTTTTAAACAAATTTAAAACGGGTTTTAAACCACTGATTTTGGTTTAAAACGGTTTATTTACAACTATATTTCCGACACACACAAAAGCTAACTAAATAAAAATAGTTAGTCTCATAAATGTATCTAGCGGAGTGCAATTGTTTTTGAGCTCACCAGATGACGCCACTTTCGAGAAAGGTCATGTCTACCAATAACTTTTTATAAAGTTTATTTCATTACGAATAACAACATAGTGTAAACTTCAGATACATCTATTTACAATATTCTCCCTAAAATTAGCAAGCATGAAACATTTAAAAATCATTTTACCAAGTATTAACAAATAAGATCTTAAGTTCAAATCATTAATAATCAGGAATGACTCAATCTAGACCACAATCGTGAATATAAAAAATACGTGTAATAAAAGCATGCAACGCGCGAACACTATGACATTGTGACATTTCGGTGCCCTCGCGCTACACTAGCGGCGAATTCATACGCGATAGCCCCATTAGACAAAAAATACTCAAGAGGTGGAACGAAATTTATAGTGGTCGGATTTTCATCGGACTTTTTTTTTTGAGTTCTTAGAGGAGTGGAGAAGAAAGTTAAAACAAAAATTTCGCCGCTCGCTCCTTTTTTTTTTAATTTCCTCTGGAATATATTTTTTTTCGTTTGAAAAACTTTAAATTCGACGAATTCATAGTGTGATCTGCGTGCATCCATTAAACATCAATTTTGTGTGTTTCTTTGTTCATTATTGTCGATGTAATGCATAATTAAGTATTTTTTTGAAAATTACCTATTTTCTTCAACAATTTCTAAAATATAGACTTTTGAGGCTAAAATTTCGTTTGGAATTGGTACCTGATGCTTTTTCACAGATATATGGACGTAAAAATACTCAAGAAAACCACTTTTACTTCACTCTTTGGTACATAACTAAAAATGAATTCACAATTATCAAGAAATCGTCTAAGTAAAAGTTAAAGAAGGGCATTTTTCTTAAAATATTTCTACAACGGTCAACGTAAATATTATCCTGAAAATATCCTTAATAAATCTGCTATCCACTTACACAAAAACTTATAAAAATATTTGGCCTTTTGTCATGTTTTAGTTTTTCAGCAATAACTACTGTTCAACAAGTATCCTTAAATATTTTTCTAGTTATTATACCTCATTAGACAGTTAATAAAATGAGGATTTGGACAATAATTTTCACATTGAGTTTACTAGAAGCATTTCGAAAATAAATTGCCTTCATAACCATAGACGATTTTCATGGCTAATGAACAAAGAAACAGACCAAATAGGCGTTTAATGGATGCAGGCAGGTCACACTATTACGCCACAATATGAATTCGCCGAATTTGAAATTATTCCTCTGGAATATATAAACGAAAAAAAAACATATTCGAGGCATATTAAGGCACGTCAAAAAAAGAAAAAGTCGTGGGCGGCGAATTTTTTTTAAGTACTTAACTTTCTTCTCCACTCTTCTAGGAACTCAATAAAAAAAGTCCCATGAAAATCCAACCACTTTAGATTTCATTCCACCTTATTGTCTAATTGCACTCGACTAATCAGACAGACGACGATTTATTTTTTCTGTACATTATAAGTGCTAATGAATATGGAACATACCTTGAGGCTTGGAAGGTCATATGGTTTTTCTCCATGTTTGCTTGAATTATTTCTAGTAATTCGCGTCTTTGCAAACTTCCGGAACGTTTTTTTGTGTGTTTTCGTTCCCGATGTTCTCTGCGTGGTTGACGATGGGCTCGGGATTGTAGGTATGTGGTTTGCCTTGGTGATCTGTGGACTGGTCTTCGGTCACCTGAACATGATGACTTGGAGGAAATGTCATCATCAGGTGAGAGTCTTCCTCTCTGCTCGTCCTCGCTATGATCTATACAGTCGGGCGGTGGAGCGTTGCCACCTGACGAACATTCTCTACGTCGACGTCGCCGGGCCTCTCGCCTTTCTCGGTGACTTCTGCTCTTGCCGTCTTCTGGCACTACTGTCAACCGCACTTGTATTGTTTTTGAGCCATAGTGTGGGACAGTCACTGATTTTCCGATAGATTCGTATATTGTAGACACGATACCGGCTATGTCCTGAAAATTAAACATTGAAGAATGTGGTTAATAAATGTATAGAGTTGTTTTTTTTTTTTAAATCACGTTTTTTTGTAATTACTTACGTCCTTGGTCATGCGGCCATGTCCATCAAGGTCATAAAGTGTAAAAGAGAACTGCAGCGGCTGTTGTTTAGAGGGTGCTGGATGCTGCAGTTCTACATCACACGTCAGCTCCTTAAAAGAAAGAATAAAAATAGTTTGATTCTTTTGGATCTAAAAATCATGGCATACATAATGACTTCATGAGCAAGAAAACACACATTAGCGATTTTGATTTTGCGATTTCCTAAGTGTGAGTATAGGCGCACGCACCTTATTCGCCTACTCCATTTTTACTGAATCATAATCACCGAGAGCTCTTATTTCTGATCTGATAGATACATATTTAGTATTCGGAGTAATCAGGGCTCGTTTTACCGTTTCCTTATTGGATTACGGTCGAAAGGTTAAGTTGTAGTAGATAACCCACCGGCGCCGGACATACGCGTGGCGGCCGCCTAGGCGGCCGCCTAGGCGGCCGCCTAGGCGGGCGTCCTCGTTATCTCCTCACGCTTTAAAAGCAAACTAGTACTGCCTTTATAACTAAAAAAAAGGTAAAGTCGGACCGGCCGCCTTTGCCTCTTGTGATAAAGTTATAACGCCAGGGCGTTCAGAATGTTTCGCGAAAAAGTAAATAAGTATAATTATGTAAGAGCTTCGGCCATTTTTGTTTATTTTGGATATGAGACAAGTCGGTGTATACATGATAAATGCGAAAGATGTATTTACGAAATTTTCTCCTTGTAAAATGGATTACCTACACAATATTTTCGTGCGGTAATTTTTTAATTTCAAATGTCGAGAAGAGATTCAGCACTTATTGCATATTGAATCAAGAAGCGTTCACGACATTCTACCGAGCACCTTCGGGTGACGTATATAGCTTCACGATGTTCAGAAAGGCACGCGGACTCAATGTTAAAAAAGAGCATTTCCTGGTCAGCACAGCGGTTAAACTTTTGGTTGTCCTGCTACCAGCATTTAGTTGGCACTGAGTAAGTTCTTTTAGTCCCTAAAGTACAAAAGTCAACGGGATGCAGTTTTTATCGCCGGATGATGCGCTAGCAGCTTTCGAATAGGCCGTTAAAAAGATGACCGAAACAAACTGGAAAAGTAATTTGGAACTTGGTTATAACGCGTGAAACTTTGAATAGAATGCTGGTGGATAGTTATTTAAAAAGATTAAACGAAAAAAAACTTTACCTCTAGAATATTTCTAAAATATTTTTCATTGCGTTTTCTGCTGTGCTTTTCTAGCTTTCTGAGCGCTCCACAAAAAATATTGATGATCACTCAGCCACAGAAATGAACTCGTTTTTTCTACAGAATGAAATATTCTATTGTACAATAGCCTCGTCAGCTAATTTGGCATGGGACGGGCGGGCCCCACTCCCGAAGTACTGAGTCTGATTGTACCCGAAAATAATGTTTTAATGTTCCTTGTTGTATATTCATTCGTTGAAGTTTTAATTGTAAATTCTTGACAATAATAGCTTAGGTATGACAATTGATTAGCAATTGCAAACGTAATTATTCTAGCGGAACACCCAAAACCACTAAAATCCTAATTTAAACCAAAGATAACATACATTTAGCCACGGGTAGAATGGTTTCCTGCATTAAAGATAGCTTTTTTACAAAAAAAAAAAAAGACAAAGTCGGATTACGTCGTCGCCGCGGCTCTTTAAATTCTTAAAGAATTCATGATTATGTAGATTGTAGACATGAATTTGATTAAATCTTAAGTCACGACTTGCTGGGTTACTGATCGCCACTTTCTAATTCCCATTATAAACTACTTATCATACGGTTGGCATGCGCCTGCGTATATACTACCATACCAATAACAATACATATTTCCTACAATATCTGTTCGCGATTAACAAACTTCGTGGGATTATTTCAATCCCCTAAATTCTAGGAAAAAAAGGGTCGCTAAACTACGAAATCTTTAAAAAGTTCCTATTAACTAACTTATAAATGGCTTTAAAGCACATTAGGGATAGAAAAATATAAGCCGGAGATTAAAAAAAAAAATAACCGAGATAGTTTCGAGACAATATCGTCAGTCACATTCACATCACTTTTCCGGAGAATTATTAGTCAATACCGAATTGCTATAATTCATTAATTCTATATTCATCATCTACTACGTTCTTTGACCGATATTATTAATGTGGGTAATTTATTTACTAAATGTAAGATATAGGTACCTCAAATCGTAATTTAGGTTGTTTATTATCATTTTTCTCCTTGGCCGGGATGGGTGATGGTGGTGGTTTGTAGGAAGGTTCGTGCGAAGAGCGCGGCGGTGGCGCCGGAGGTGTGTTCGGCCGCAGCAGGGCTCGAGCCTCGCTCGGCAGCAGGTCGGGGGGCGCAGAACACTGGGAAGCGGCTCGTCCCACCAGCTCCTCGGTGTCCGTCCGCTCGCTTTCCGTACCAACTGAAAAAAAAAGAAATCGGTATCGGTAAAATCGGTCGGATCAACTTCTACCGAGTTATATTACTGGCGCCCAAATGTAAGTACCGAAGTCGAGCTGTAACCACGTCCCATTCTGATAGAATATTCAATTTGGTGCATCAGGGGGTAATGTTTTTGGGAGATCGCTGCTCTGCTTTTCGGGGCTGCCGGACTGAATTTTATTTCTCGACATTCTGAAAATCCAAATTTAATGTCCAAGAATTAAATGGAGAATGCCAGTCCATATTTTTTACGCCCTGTTCACACGGCGAAACATCAAGCTATACATTTCCAGTTTATGCTGATCTCGCATTATATGTATAGGATTCCGTACAATGCCAGGTCAGCTTATACTGGAAATGTATGGCTTGATGTGTAGCCATGTGTACCTGCATCGAACATCCTCAAAATAAATACCGCGAGCGCAATAATTATTCGCAATTGTCAACATAATATTAGAGAGTAAAAATAAGTATTTAGTATAATATTAGAGAGTAAAAATAAGTATTTAGTCGCTCTTACCAAATCATCCGAATTAGTTCCACAAGCTTTTGAAGTCATTTAAAGCCATACTTGCTTGCAAGCTAAGCCAAAAGTCGTTTCCACGTTTGTGCAGATAGATAATAATAATTCTGAACAAAGAATGTTATTTCTAATCATTTCGCCAGCTTCGTAAAAGAAAATTATTTTACCAATGGTATGTAAAATAAAAATAAAAAAACTGGTCAAGTGCGAGTCGGACTCGCGCGTGAAGGGTTCCGTACCATCGTAGTAGAGCCCCCTTTAATATTTTTTTATTACTTATAATTGTTGTTATAGCGTCAACAGAAATACACCTTCTGTGAAAATTTCGACTGTCTACCTAATCTACTATTACGTATCGTGAGATACAGCCCGCTGACAGACGGACGGACAGCGGAGACTTAGTAATAGGCTTCCGTTTGTTACCCTTCGTGTACGGACGTGTTCCCTAAAAAAAATAGAATTTATAATGACTGGTGTAATTTGGCGGCTGTGTGACCAGTGTGACTGACCGGGGCCAAAATACACAATACATTTGTTATATATTAAATATTAATATCTCTTTACCGTTGCTTCAGGCTAAAATAAACATAGTTCTTACCGACGTGTAAAGATTAAAAAAAAAGTTTTTTGTATAGGTATGTATAAATTTTCAAGACTCAACCTGGTTTAAATGGCAATATCCTTTGATTATGCTATGTGAGTGCCATTAGAATAAAAAAACTGCTAGGATTGGTATTTTTTACAAAACAAAAAATATTCCACCTTTCACAACAACAAGCATAAACATATAAACATTACGTTTATTTATTTATTTTAAATTCCTGTGCCAAATCTACCAAAATTGGTAACTTACAAATTATGCACGCTATGCAGAAGCTTTGTCTATGTTTCGTTACAATATGTACTCACGTGACTAACCTCTAAAACAGGTACTCCTACACCTACCTATGAAACCAACGAACCTTAAATCTTCAATTCCTATTTCATGGTATTTTAGTCATTGTAATCATTGCCCAGGGAATACAATACGAGTAACATAATGGCCAGAAAAAAATTTGGTTGTATAGTATACCAAAAAGCTTGTCGGCGAAATTCAAAAGTCTGTGTGAAGCGGACCGACCGCCGCGCGCCGTTGCGACGCCCGCTCCGAGCGGCGGAGAGCCTACACAACACAAGGTTACGAGGAGCGTTGAGACATTTCCTGGAAGGCCCCGTGAGTGGGTCGCCCTTTAGAACGTTTGGGATCCACCGTAGCATCGCACATCTGCCGCTAATGTTATCTCAAAAGGCGGCATTTCTTTTATCAGTCTGACAAAATTTATTTTAGTTCTATTTTTGCGCTGTTCCGCTGTTTCCAGTAGGTATTGTCTTTTGTATTATTTATTAATAAACAAGTTGTGATTTGCGGCAATTGAGAAAAAAAAAGTTTCTTTAATGTCAGCTGCAGAGCCCTTCTCTATAAAATTAAGAAATCGATCAAGTCAAGAGCTGCGACATGGATCTCTGTCGCGTAATCGCGTTGGCGCGCCAAAAACATCCTGTACGCGTATACGCGATGATGTACACCATAGACAAGAACATAGCGTATACCCGTACACGATGTTTTTGGCGCGCCAACGCGACACGAAACGAATCTAATCTCTCGCTCTTCGATCTTCGCCGGCTAATGTAGCCCCAGCTTCACTCAAACAAACCTGAATTAAAGTTGCAGTCCCCGAGTCCGTTTGAGAGACCCATAGACCGATAGATGTCTCAAATTTCTCGCTAACTAGTAAGTTCTATAATCTATAGGAAACAACATAGCTACTGGTTACGCAAATATGCAGTAGCGCCCAACCACATTCCTACACGGCGATTTAGATTAGTTACCTGCTTTTCATTACTAACTTTTCGAGATAAGTTCGAAATGTCAAAAAGGTTGTGTTCAATATAGCAAAAAGAAATATAGTTTTAGATCAGGTACAAAACGAGAATGTAGTATGCTTATTAGGATTAGTTTACAGAAAAACAAAAACCAATACTGACTCATTGGTCTTTAGCAGGCGCGCTGAACTTTGAGATTTCCGTCAACAGGAGTTTCTCAGTAGCAGCCTGTAGTTTGGATTTGTGCCCGGTTGATGACATTTGGGTCGCCCCTTTTTGTACGTATAGGACTTGAACGTAGCACTGCGGTTAGATAGATAGACTTCTGTTTAGTTACTTTGAAAACCCCTTGCCCTCATAAATCGCATCATTTTTTTTATGGAAGTAGGTATTTACTTTCTTTTTAATAAAATTCACTTTGAAGCTGGTAAAATAAGCGAAACAGTTTACTCAGCAACTCTACGACGGCAGAAGATTATCAAAATCATTTTAAAGACGTAATGAAGTATCAACAATATTTTGTTGTAACTAAACAGAACAAGATCAAAGCGCTATTTGTATTTGTTTGCTTTGAAGTTGTATTATTAGTTCAGTGGGCGCTCTGATGCTCACACAGTATTAAGGAGCCGGAATTATCTTTTATTTATTTACGACAGACTGATGTGTTAATTTCTTTCATAGGAGTGTACCTACGTAGCTAATCAATTTGAGGAATCACAATTTTAATTTTATGGTACATATACATAAAGTCTTCTTCATGGCACATGTTTAGGTCCATTCGGTAAACCCACTTTTAATGAATGAAAAGTTCGTTCCTTCAATATGTTCGGTATTAATTTACTCATTATTAATTCAGAAAAAAAAGTCTCAATTAAGATAGGTAGGTACATCTAGAACCAGCAGTTTTCGGGATATGCAGCTTCAAAATGCATCGGACGTTCTACGAATGGGACCTTTTGCGAATTGGACTTTTTTTCAACATGACGTTTTGTGAATCCAACGATCTGCGTCAAGAACAAAAATCATATCTTTGCATCTTCAATTTCGATCTTGTAAAATATTGGGTTTAAGTCAACATAAATAGCCTAAGTACGAAAAGGTTGATCAATATTACATTTTAACCAAAAAAGTCCAGCGTAAAATGCATTTTAAGCTGGACTTTTATGTTCTTGCTTTGAACCAATAGTTCTCGAGATTTATATACAAGTTGGTTGAATTCGTTGTCTCTCCCTGTTCCTGTAATCCATCCAAAGGTTGTCTTGGAAATATTGCTTTTAACTATAAGACCGCCCATTGCGTCACCTTAGGTGAAATGCTTTCTATTTTAAAGAATATTGTTTCAATACACTTGCTTGAAAACTGGTTCTTATTGCACTACGAGCAGGTTCAACATGCAATGTATTTTACACGCATGGATTTTTAAAATTTTTCGCACACGTGGCGTAATTAAAAATTTCCACAGATAACTGTATATACGTATACTAAGTCCAAAAGTAGGGTTCAATGAATAAAGTTGTCGACGATTTTTTTTTTAATCTCGGCAAAGAGATATGCGTCAGTACAGTGCAAATATTTATGAGAATTTAACTTGTCTTTCTATATAGAATATCAAAGATAAACATGATTATTTAAAACAAATAATTATTTACTTTTATGAACAAATTAACATATAAAATTGTGTTCTAAATTCAAAACTATTTTTATTTAAGAGGCCTCTCCTCTCATGCATGAGGTTGTGGGTTCAAATCCGGGCAGGTAGGTACCAATGTGACTTTTTCAATTCATGTGTACATTCTAAGTTTATCTTGGACTTTCACATCATAGACATCGGCAATAAAATAATGTTTATAAAACCGTGATCAAGAAACCCGTATAGGCCGATATCAATCAAAAGGAAAACGAGCGTTTTACTAACCCTAAAGGTAGTGCGGAAACAAAAGCATCCTTACCCAAACCTTTTCTCAGCCATTTACCTCAAAGAATATTGGCCCTACGAAAATCACGATAACGAATATTTTAAGCAAAAAATAGTCAAACATTTATGATATTATGTAGATCTAGATTTATCTAGCTATCATTTTAGTATTGACAGCGTCTTGTACCTGTTTTCACTAACATTCGGGGAAAAATAACCTTGTCTCAATCTCAACATAAATCCACGTGAAACGAATAAATAAATATTTTACCAAAATCCTCATGGCCTTTCACAATTTTTTTTTCGCACGTGGTTTTGATAGGGCCTTTTCGCATAGTATTTACTAGCGACACACCCCGGCTTCGCACGGGTGCAATGTTTTACATATAAACCTTCCTCTTGAATAACTCTATCTATTAAAAAAACCGCATCAAAATCCTTTGCGTAGTTTTAAAGATCTAAGCATACATAGGGACAGACAGCGGGAAGCGACTTTGTTTTAAACCTACTATGTAGTGATGAATAAAGAAAATCGCGATGACAGAATCTTTACTAGTATTTTTTTTGCAAGACAAATCTTATTTTCCTTGGCTACTAGACTATTTAATAATATTCAAAACGTGTTATGTCTCTATGAATGACAGTAGATAGACACAGACATCGGACGGTAGACATCGTACTTACTTAATCTTCTGGATTTATTTTGCAGAATTACCAACTAGTTTTCCTAAGCAAAAACCAAAAAGAGAATATTTTATAGAAACAACGTAGATCTGTGGTCATCTGCTATACATGGGCTGTGGCCGTGTAGCGGAAGAGAACTCGTCCTAATATTTAACTTTTTTTTTTCATTCAATTCATGTTGCCGCGAACGAATCGCCCGGTCGGCGGGTCGTCGCCGTGCCAACGGTGCCCGTGTTTGATCTCACCGACACTTGATAACATCGTGCGGGATCGTAAAATCTTATAATAAGCACGATAAAGGTAAAACCGGTACATTAGTTAGACTTTTTACATAGCATGACTAAGATAATCGAATAGACACGATAATAAGGTACGTATTAAAACTAATTAAAATAGTGTTATTGAATAGTAATACCTATTTTACTATTTAATTTTCAAAATCATACGTTCTTTCTAGCCTGATATTTTAGCAGTAGATCGATCACTCATAATATTTTTGTTATTGAATTTCTTTTCCACGTCGTTTACCAGATCGAGGTAAAAAAGCCACTACCGACGTAAAAAATCCTAATCTCTTTTTTATCCAAAGAAATACAGATTCTCGTTTTTCTCGAAACTCATTTGTTTACATTTCCGCTTTTGTGTTAGTTAGGCTTCATAATAGTATCGCCGTCAAAACGACGTCTACACATTGTTATAAAGAACCCAAGTATGTTTGAGTACGAAGTACAGAAAGTACCAGCATGAAGACTAGCAACATTAAGTAAAACTAACTGTTAGTATGGAATCGACAGATGGCGTTGTTTTAAATGTAAACAATATGCTATAAAGAACCCTTCTTGCTCTATTTCAACTCGCCCTTGACCGGTTTTTATAATAATATTGTGAAGTTTGCTATTCGTATCACATAGGTATATTTCTATAGTTTTGTTTTTATTACGTTAACATGTTTTCCTGTTAGTAGGTACCTACTTCCTACGACTGTTGTCTAAGTAAGACAAAAAAATAGTATTTTGAAATTGTAGACGAAAAGATCGACTGGGCAGCGTCAAATAGCAAAAACAACTTTTATGTTTTTGGAATCTGGTATGTCGTTGCAAGTCTGTAGTTTTTATCATAATAAGAATAACTTACTGCTAAATTTCTTGTATCCATTTCTAAACTTGTTGCGCCACCACTTGACGAAGTGGTGCGCCATGGGGGCGTCCGCGGCGGGTGCCGGAGCTCTCAACGTTTCGTAGCACGTCATGCGCTGCGCTCACGCACGCATCCCGTACACTTCAAAAGAACCGCAGGTTTAATTTGATATATCACTAACTGTAATTCTATTTCACTTGCACTGTTTTCGGTCACAACACAGGACGTCTAAGGATTCGTCGTTAACGTAAAGGCTTTGACCCAGTTGTCCGCGTGAATGTTGAGCTACGAGAGAAATCGAGCGTCCGCCTCTCGTGCGTGCCGTAGAGTGACTGACTGATGGATGAAGGGAGTAGGGAGGGGCGACGAGGGCGCGCGGCGGGATACTGCGACGCGGTGAGGCGGCACACACAGGCGATGGCGGCTGGCGGCCTGCTGTGTGGCGATCGCGAAACAAATACCGCCTGCCTGATGCAGTGATGCCTGATAGACCGCGTTCCCATTATGACTGGTTGTTTTGCCGGAAACCGTCATCCGGACATAGGTGTTCACATTTCACCGGATCCGGCAAGAAAAATCTTCGCCTCAGACGAGGACAGACCTAAGTGAACGACGACGCGGACGATACAATTTTTGTTGTGTTAGGAATTTATGATGAACTTAAGAAGTACCTTTAACAATTTATTTAAGAAGAATTTGAAAAAATAAAACACTGAGTAATTACATTCCATTTTCCGAGAAAGATTTTCGGTCGGAATATTTGAATCATAGTCCTAGATACTTGAAATGAAAAACACCAAAACAAACTTTTTCAAATTAGGAATTTGCCAATGATAGCATTCTCTTTCGATGTTGACGACTTTCAATGGACGAACATATACGAGGTGTTCGTATATGTTTGAAAACTTGTAGTTTCAGAGTATTAGATGAAATTTGAACACAAAGAGAGAGAGAGAGCGGGGCGAACGGAGTTTGTCATTTTACGCTGGTCCGGGCATTTTGCCGGTGCTTGGCAGCGACAAAGCGTTCAGCAAAAAAAAAAAACGTATTTTTCCGGTTCCGTATTTTTGCCGGATCGTGAACAGCTTCATAGAAATTGTTCAGGTTGTTTCGCTGTCCCGGCGGAACAACCGGTCCCCGGGACAGCGAATAGGGGGAACGCATAATGTACAAAATACAATCGAAAGCGTGACGGACGACGATCGTTCTGAGCATGCATGGTGTCACTTGGAGACAGTTGCCGCAAAAGCATTTGCAAAGTTTTTATACAATCTTGTAAAGGGCAAATACCTGTGTAGATCAATAACAATATCGAATCCTGCGGTGCTACCGATGACTTTTCTAGCATTGTTATAATCGTTTATTTATAAAAAGGGGCACATTTACAATAACATGTCTTATCAATAAAATAGAGCACATTAGCTTATTTGCCTGAACTAGGTTGAACCTGTGTTTCAGGCTACAAGGTGCATAAACCTTAAAACCTTAAAATAAATAAATTAACGTTACAAGAAAAGTATGAAAAGTTGGTATTATTATGAAGTTTTAGAGCTTCGCTTTCTATAGATTATCCAATACTAACTCTTATTTACACTTTGGGAACTTGATATGCCAATATAGTATCAAGAGTGCACGAAAAAATATTACATTGAAAATAATATTGAGTCCGATCTTCGCTAGCTTGTAACATTCATCGTAATTCTTGGATTCATAAAATAAATAATCGGGTTTAGTTATATTTAGAAAAACAAGCTAGGTACCGTGGATTCCCATTGGCTTTACTTCCTAACCTGGTGTCAGAGATTCTATGCCGCCCATGGGCCTCTGACACCTTTAGGTGATTTAAAAAAAATCTTAATAGGTAGGACTCAGACTCACCTTCGTTGTGTTAACCTAACTGCACAAAAATGCTCCTTGACCTAGCATTTTGTCTTCTTTTTTTGTGACTGTGTTATGTTTTTCTAAAGTCTGCAGTCTCTAAATAATATTGCGGTCTCTTCTAAACTTTCCTTTTTATTCGTTCACAAACTGCTACTTGTTTGAGATGGTTCTTCTCTGTTCTTGCTTAGCTGATATATTTTGTGTTTTTCGGGTTGTTTGTTTTGTGAGCTGATAAAACGGTTTTTCGAGTTGTGTGATGCTATGTTTAGGTATGTTTTCTGGATATTGTATGAGAATTTATTCTCAGAGAGCTTAAACAGTAGGTAGGCGAAGGGTTTTACAGACCTTTCAGTCGAAGATACAATAATATTATTGTGTTCCGGACACATTTTTTTAAATCGTACCCTGGCGTAGTGAAAAGAGGAAACAGTTTGTATGAAAGATCATAACATCGGGTTATAAACTCGAAACTTAGCAACACCTACTTCTTCAGATAAATAATAAAGGGGATGGATTATGGTGGGGTGTTCAAGGTCGTAAGGGGAAAGTACAACATCCGTGCGGTCGAAGTGCTACTATTTCTCGTTACTTTATTTTTACCTACGTAAACTAAGTTATAGACAAATACATTTGACTACGGTGTTTTAGTGTGGTGTGGTTGTAGTTCATTGTGGTTTAATGTTTATGGCAACTTATTCTTAGCGAAGAAAGTGAGCAGCAGGTAAATACCTACCTATAGGGCAGTAATAGAGAGAAAGGTGAACGCGCATCCGCTACGTTGGCAATGGCAGCCTCCATGCGGTCGATGACCCTGAAGTAAGCGATTACAAAAAAGATTAAGGTAGGTAGATACTTCTTGGTCAGTAGCAAGCTATGCAAGCTTCTCTTCAACTGGCTTCCTTCCAGCAAAATGACAATGGGATCTGGTTGGATTGACGAATTTATAAAAAATAGCAGACTAAGGGCCCCTGGATTTAAGACGAATATACGTAGGTACCTAGTTAAAAAATAAGACTCATATACATCTTAGGGCAGCTGATGTAATGCCTTTTGTTATATTTACAAACAAAATCCAGTGAGAGACTTCTTAAATAAAAAAATCATCATCTGCCTAGCCTTTTCCCAACGGGTCGATTTCTAGTCTGAACAATAAATAATACTGAGACATTATCCACGTTTCATCAATAGATGATAGAAAGCTATCATTAATATATTTTGTTTATAATGGCGTGGTTATTTTTCAGGAAGACAAGGAACGATACTTTATTTATATGCAAAATACTGTCACTGTATATAAAATAAAGTGGTGAGTTTTAAGATGCACCAGTGTATGTCGACAATCACCAATTTAATCAAACCCATTTGGTCGTGGTGCCCGCCAGGGATGTTTCCATGGGACCAACATCGAAATCGCGAAAAAACCACCAGCTTCAATACTTAATCGACCCAAACAGCTGTATTTTTCGTGAAAACGGTGCACGTGTGGAGCTGCCTTATATGCTGTCGACATTTTCAGTAGAAATAGGATAAACCATAGACTTTACATGATAAGACAATCAAGACATATTTTTGAGGCATTCATATGGCCAAAAAAAAAAAAAAATTATAGAGGTAAAATGTGTAAGTTTGTAATCTCTGGATCTACTGAACCGATTTTGAAAATTCTTTCACTAATAGGAAGCTACATTATCCCCAAGTACCATAGGGTATATTTACAACGTGCCCGTGTGATAATTTCCGACCAAAACGCGAGCGAAGCCGCGGGCAACAGCTAGTTTTTTTAAACACAGGAAAATAAACATCAGCTCCATTATAACTCCTGTGTTGTTACAGGCACTTCCCGCACTTCAGAGATTCAGTGCAAATTCGAGGCACCCAAATAAGTGAATAAGTGACGAAGTAGTGCTGACTTTCCTTTGCTTTTTACCATAACATAGGTACCTAAATATATCGGATGACGTTACAATAAGATGACCATACATAGCGCCCAGGAGGGTCTCGCGCAGGTTCTACGTGGGTGGCGGGTTCCACGAAATAGTGTTGATGGCTATGCCGGACGATTTTTAATATCGTCGATAATTTATAAGTATCAGTTATAATTACAATTATTAATCCAATTTAATAGTGATTTCCATTTTTTACAATAGCATTGATAACTTTAAGAATTTATCAATTCTGCCACTCAACAGACTTTGCAGATAAGTTCCTAGTACAGCTACCGTGCTCGTGCAGTATTGTTTGCTACCATCTGTAAGATCAAATCTTTGTATACGCACATAATAAAAAGATAATCTTACGAAGTGACCTGGAATGTTGATAGTGGCGTTATTTGTGCTATTCAGCCGGCTGGCACGTCGCCAGATGTGGTCGCTCGACTTCTAACGCGTCGTGTGGGCAAAGCCCACTTAGGTACGTATACTTTTCTTGTAAAAGCACTTGTTTACTTGATCATAACTACATATTTACAAGTAGGTATTGATCAAGGTACTTCTATAGAGAACATTCGCTGTATTCAACAATTCATTGAACTAATGAGAGTTATTTGTATTTTAACCCTTTACCAGGCCTAGGACAAATTCTGCAGTAATAATATTTTTTTCGTAGATTTAGATGAGTGATAACGTTTGGTATGAGATTTTATGAATTATATTTAGAAAATAAGCTGAAAACCTGAAAAAAACCATGTGGGAAAACATAATCCCATTGCCTGTCTAGACGACGACTTTTATATCTATATATAAAATAAAAAACGATTGTCATTTTGATAGCATTTTTTATTGTTGTTGTTTCACTTATCCTTATAAATACACAATAAACAAATGAAAAAGGATTGAGAATGAACTAAAAAGATGGATGGATGGTGCAGACAATGTAATGCAAGGTGGAATTTCCTCATCAGGTGACTCTTCATAAGCTTCATCATCGTCTAATATTTATAATAACTGTCGGTTTGACATACCTTGAATCTCGTTCAATCTTGCGTTGAATGGTTTTGGGACATAGTCTAAATATGGGTCATCTTCTTCTTCTGAAGAAAATATTTTATTTAGTAAATCTTCTAGTTGACGATCGTTTCTTACCTGAATAACAAAAAATACACTAAAGTAGACTGACAAATAATGACGACAAAAGTATACCACTACCCACATTTTATATTTCAATAAATCCTAAATAAAACCCGCGGCAAAAACCTAGTATAAAATAAAGATTTCAATTCACCGGGCAATGAACATAATAACTCCCGCAATAATTAGGCAATCACAGGCTTAGGTCATATGGTTCCCCACATGTTTTATTTCGTTATATCATAATAGTTTAGAAGTATTTACCTATAATTTATGCACACATCACTAGAAAAACTCAAATGCTACAACATATCAAAAAATTGTACGACTTACCTTTCTCCGATTCGCCATAGCGAATAAAAATACGGTGCACTTGTCACAAAAACGTTGGTATACCGGCCGACCACAGATGAAATGGCTCTAAAAGTGACATTTACGTTCCGTTCTACTTTTTTTTTTTGTTTTACCATAGGTAATATTTCTATGTTGACTTTTTTGACAGATTGTGGGAGATTCTTTACCAAAACTCGGTAAAAGCTCCTAAAAATCAATGTGGGAAATGCTCAACCCATAGCCTTGTTAAGGGTTAAGAGACCCGCGGGATTTACAATTGTAGCCCAAATTTTCTTGGAGAAACGCTACGGTATTGAAATATGAACCACTTTTTTTGTATGTTGTAGCAGGTAACTAGTCCTACAAATAGATACCCATAATGTTCTGTTCATTGTTCATAGGAAGACACAGTGACGGCGTTGCATGGGGTGGTTTTCTGTTGAGCACCCCTCAAAATAAAACGACAAATACCTACTAAACATGTTCACACGATTTTATATTGCTACAATATTTAATTTAATTAAATAGGTACCTACATTATCAAAGTCTAGGTAGGTACTTTCCTTTTCAATGAACGGAAAGATTAGTAAGTCGTGTGTAGATTTTTAGAACAATTTTGCTACTTGCTCCTTACATAGAAAAGATACAAATGAAGCGAACGAAGCGAGTTCGAGTAATATTTTGAGTTATTTTGGAAGTCAGTTATGTTTTTTGCAAAAAATTTTTTTGCTATGCTCTGCTGCGGACAAATTCCTAATTTGCTTAGTCACAGTCACAGTGCGTGTCAGCGGCTCTTCGCGGGCGCCGCCTGTCACCCCTTGAAGCTCGGCACACAGGGAGACGCCCCCACCACCCGTGCCCACCGTACGCTGCCACTGTGATGCCTGTCAAGACATAGACAACAGTAGATGCGCACGAGGGCAACAAAACATGCGGCACAGATGCAACGTGTAGTAGACACGGCATGTTCTGTCGGCTCGGCTTCAAACAAGAAATAATAACATAAGATTACGTATCTCCTTTTATCCCCTTTTACGGCGTGAGCGCTTCTTTTGCTTTACCTCCGACAAAACCTGTTCTCTCGTATGTCGGACGGTTTAAAAGTGATCCCGAATTAATATCTACCAAGTGTTATTATTAGATAGTAAGTACCTACTTACTACGTGTTATAATAGTTCACATTTGTATACAGACTTGCTGTGCCTGCGGCTTCGCTCGCGTGACTTTGTAATCTATTGACGTTAGGTTATAATAAGTTAATAGGAACGTGAATATAACATAACATAACGCCTGTAATGCCCGATAGACTAGCCATAGTCAAGAGTTACCATCCGACCGGATTGACACGTTGTTGTTCGAAGGGGAAGTACAAAAATCCACACGGACGAAGTCGTGGGAGCGGGACAAGTGCTAATAATTAATAAAAATCTATCTATTGGCGCCAGTCAGTAAACGATAAAAAATCTACTTAGCCATAAAAATAACACTAGTAGAATACCTATTAAACTTTTATATCTACTATTGTAGTAGTAAATAACCCTGTACCCTGCGTGTTAAAGTACCACTTCGTCTTACGAAAAAAACCAGCGACAAATTGGCTATTTCGAGGCGTGGCCGGCGGAGGCGGCGGCAGTCAAAGGCTCGTCGTGATCAAAGGCGCCGCCATCGAACGACCTCGGCTTTGATCTCGCCGCACGAAGTGCAAATTATGTTATAAAGACAGTGAGTGGCTCGGCCGCCGAGCACTGCACTACTAATTAATTCAACCCGTTGCGTTACGATGGCCGTCCGACACGCCATGCCGCCATGCCGCCATGCGCCGGCGAACGCACCGAACAGCTTTGATTAAATTATGAGTACTCACGTTTTATTTTTTGTTTCTACTATTTATGCTTCGTGAAGATTAGGAGGAATTACTGGCGTTTGGGTAAGGGGGAAGTTAACGGGGCTCACACATGAAAGTCGCGTGTGATGTTGGGTTTTCATTATTTTAAAGTAATGCAGGGGTAGCTATTTCACATTGCCAGCGCGCAGCGCTCTATGTCGTAGTTGTAAAGGACGATTTCGAAGTGCAAGTGTTACCCTTACCTTACCACTGATGTACCTGCTACACTACCTACTTGAAAGATCAACCTAGGTACCTAAGAAGTACGGTCTTCCGCACTCTGCGTACCAATAAATCTAACCTAGGCCAGCTTCTAGTTCTATTATAGCTAAACATAGTTGGAACCTTTAGTAGCACTCTGCAGTTCTAGACTAGACATAGAAGTCTAGTGAAGTGGTGCTAGCAACTAAACCCTAAAGTGTGGTAGGTACAAAGGCCATACATTACAATTAGACAAGCCTTGCCTACAGCCACAGTTTTTTTTTGTGTTTCTATTAATATGGAAGTATCTCGCTCACAGAATAGATAGCAAGACAAAACCACAAAAGGAATTCGTAGCAATATACCAACGACCGTTTACCATTTGGAGAAAGAGCTGTTTGGGTTTACTATCGTGCCGTAGCAAAAGGATTAGTCAGCTAGACTGCGTTACTGAGTGCTATACGATTAGATTACCGCTCGGGGAGGCTCCTTTCATGCATCCATACGACCATTAAACGTTGGTCGTTTGTAAACAATAACCGGTTCAAAAAATGGTAGGCTTCCTTTGAATATTATTTTGCGTGCGGCGAGTGCCGATAGGACGGCGCGGCGGCATCTCGAAGTCGGCCAAACGGACAAACGAATTGATTTGAGGTTGTTGAAGACGCGGGCAGGCGAGCCGGGGAGCGCGCGGGACGTGACGGCGATCGAGAGCCGCGTGCGTCGACCCGCGCCGCTCTTTGATCTTGCCGCCGAGCCGCGCCGCCTGCGCCATCCGCCCGGCCCGACCACTGCCGCTGCCGACGCCGCCAACCTCCGACGATCCCGATCTGTTTCCACCTGCCTACCATAATATAGTGTAGGTTGTTCCTCTCAACCAACACAACTACACCTTCCTACATACTTGGCAGGTACCTAAATTATTAAGAATGGTAAATAATTATGTTATCACATTTCATGTAGGTAGTTGCGTGGGTGAACATTACTACATCAGTCAAAATCCAAAGGTTGGATGTGATTTATTTGTTCTTCTTTAAAGCCTAAAAACACGAACTTACCATTAATAATTTTATTAGCGTCTGCGCTTATCGAACTTTTAAAACGGTTCTAAAAACGAGTAGGTACCTAACAAGTAACGAGTAATTAACAATCTGCTATTGTCGCGATATATAAGAAAGGAGAATGACAATCTTGGGCCCAGCTATTAGCCTGGATCAAAATGCAAAAAAATATGTTCTACAGGGGAATCATTCAACCAGCCAGCATCATTAAGCCAACATAAAAGCTAAGTGATCTGTACAAACAAATAAGTCAATAATCTTGATAATACTTAGTTGAAATAAGTGCCAAAAAATCGTTATTTAGCTATATATTTCTCAAGGAAATCACAAAATATAAACATTTTTATATTTACAAATCGATAAACCCTCACCAGGAGCATTTTTTAAAATTTATTTATTTTCGAGCATTACATCAGTGAATGGGGGGAACCGAGTAGGTATTACAGCTACCTGTAAGTTATGATCATAGAATTTGTAACGACTTGTTTCTGTAAAAATCGAATCTTGGATTTTTATATTATAAGGAATGCTCCCGGTAAGGGGACAGTTTGTTTGTAACGTATCCTAATGCTCAAACTGGGATCTTGATTTCTTACATTACAGGCGAATGCTCCGGTGAGGGAGTATTTATGAATCAGCATCCGATTCTTCAATAGTATATAATTGAGAATAAATCAGTAAAATCCTTAGTGGTTACTTGGTTAGTCACAAGAGCATATTAATCGATTAAACCCTGTGTACTGGGTTTCTTTAAATTATTTCTTAGTACATAATAGTTCCATGGTTTTAAAATTTACAGTTCGTACCTACGAGTAACTGGCTGACAGATGACAGGAAGGCAAAACTCAAAAGATCGCATGCAAGCGCTAAGCAAGTACCTACGGGTCAGACCACGCACAAAAATGGGTTCCGTTTTCTAAAGCAATTATCTCAAAAATTATTTGAGTAATTACTTTAAATATTTTCTTTTAAAAAACACGAAATTTTCGTGGCTTCTATACAATTACAACACCGCGTTCACAAAAACAATGCGGGTAATCTTGTTATTCTCATTATTAGTGATTTCATATGCACGTACGTAGGTACTCTGTTTATTTTGGGGTTCATAATTGTTGGAGTGCCCTAATTTTATTACTGCGACCAATTTCGACGTAGCGCTCGCCGGGCGCTGCCGCGGCACCACTCGCTACGCTCGCTCGGCTCGAGCATAGTTGGCCACAGTTCTAACCTAACCTAACCTATTTGGTCGGAGTGAACTGAACGTTTCAACGTCAAGGTAAATATCAAAATGTTGTAATAAGGCTACGCTACGCGGGTCCCTATTTCTGTCTGCAGGGTTTTAAGTAACCTATCAGTAGTCGGGGTGCCCCAAGTCCTGAGCTCGTTTTGCTCGCTCTTGCATCCTAAGTTTTCTTTGCCACAATGCCTTGTTTAAGTTGATGTGGTGTGTGCACAAAACAACAAAATTTGTATTTAATTTTAACGATTTTAACTGTCTGGTAGTTTGAGTACTTAATTGGGCCTACTTACATGCTTTTTCTTTGATATTTTTCCTTCCTTCCTTGAGCTATGAGTCGAGCTACGCGAAAACTGACAAATGCGTTCACTTAACTGGACGCCCGGGTCCACTCAAATATACATATTTTTCAATACACTTTCTCGAAAACTGGTTCTTAACGCACTACGATTAGGTTCAACATTCAATGTATTTCACACGCGTGGATTTTTAATTTTTTTTTCGCACACTTGCGGTAATAAAAAAATCCACAGATAACTATACTATTGGGTTCAATGACTATAGTCGTCGGCGGTGATTGTTTTTTTTTGATCTTGGCAAAGAGATATCTATGCGTTTTGACGGCGTAAATATTTTTTGAGTATTTAAATTGTGTTTATATATAGAATATCATAGATAAACATGATTATTTATAACAAATATTCACTTTTATTAATAATTTACCATTTATTTGTGCTCTAAATTCAAAATATTTGAAATTATATTTTTCCAATGGCTGTTTAGCGGCATCATACCTTTGCCTCTTCTTCAAGCTGGCGAAAGCAAAGCGCGGAAAAAAGCAAATTAAACCATAGTTTCATAACAATTCCTGACAAAAATACTTTCCGTTTTAATATTTTATTTCTTCGAAAGTGTATTGAAAAACGTCGTTTGATACACGTGGGGATTTGTTACTGCAGTTCTCAGCTCCAAAACACCCTCGCCTGCAGCTCGGGTGTTAATTCCGCGCTCGAATGCAATAACAAAGTTTCCCCACCTTTATAAAAAATGTACTATTATTTATGTGGTGAAGTTTATTTAACTATTTCGATGTTGTACCTACCTACTTAGGTAGTCGTATCGTATAGAAAACATCAACCTCATCAAGCTTCCAAAATAAAATTTTGACGTAAACTGTTTGTAAAACACAATTTATAAAATAAACAACGTTTTTCATTTCGCAAGCTAGCAGTACTGACACTTCTATCCAAAATTATACACAATCGCCTGTTTAGTGCCATCTGTTGTAAAACGGGGAACTACACGTAATATCGCGCGTACACTGGTATAAAAGTTACAGAAATATCCGCGAGATGGCAGTCGTCCACTTCGTCACTAAATAAAATATTTCTTTCCCCTCAGAGCCTTTGATGACATTATTATAACTTTTGTGCTTGACAACACGTGCTTTTTCAAAGTTGAGTGAAAAAGTGATATTTTGTATTGAGGGTCACAAACATTTGCACAGATTTGCACGGCGTCAGACATCGTCACCTGTCTGGCATGAATGCTGAAATGGACCTTTTTAATATTAAATTACTAAGTACCACTCGAAAATAGTACCTACATTATGAATTTTTGATATAAGTGGGGTATTGTCACTTATTGCATTCGAGTGCATAATTAACACCCGAGCTGCAGGCGAGGGTATTAAGGAGCCGAGAACTGCAGTAATAATTCTCCACGCGTATCAAACGACGTTTTACAAAAAACTTTCGAAGTTATAAATTATTAGGACGGGTAAAAGTATTTTTATCAGAAATTGTAATTTAATTTGCTTTTTTTCCGCGCGTTGCTTTCGCCACGTTGATGAAGAAGCAAAGGTATGATGCCGCTAAAATATATAATAGTCAACCGGGGCATTAGCGTCTTTGGGGCAATTGCGTTTATTTGAAATAATTTAAAATCTGTTTTAAAACCGACCTCTCCTGCTATCTAGTTTTGTTTATTTTGAATAAAATTAAAAATTATAGTTTAAATAGATGGCGTTGAAACGCATAGATTCAAAATATCGGCCATATTGATCATTTGATTTTTGTGAAGTTGTGCTGCACGAGGTGAGTGATCAAAATCCTTAAAAATCCATATTTTTTCTCGGTTTTCCGTTTTTATTCTGAAATGTACTTAAATAATATATTATAGCCTGTCTATAACAATAGTTAATTTTATTGAAATCGTTTTGGTTGTGGAGAAATGATGATTTAAATTTTTTAGGTTAGGTCTGAGCTTATGGGGTAAATGCATCTGCAGTTTCGGGGTTATTGCGTCTATATGACGCATTTGCCCCAAAACCAGAGATGTCAACCTTAAACTTAATGTTAACCTTTATTTCGTGTTTTTATTTTTTTATTTATTTAATAGTTAATTTATTTTCGTAATTACCTAAATGTTTCAGAGAGTTTTGTTTAGCTTTGAATTTAAATTTATCTTTCTTCATTTTTTAACTTTTTGTGAGAACTTTAGCGATTATTTTTTGCTATAGTGAAGTTATCAATTTGTGTTGCAGGTAGAATACGATCACAATGGTTATATTGAGATACATTGATATCGATAAATATTTAGACAGAAATGACTTTCAATATTACATTGAGCAGAAACTTACTTGGCCATGGCATAAAATACATTTTATCTGGTCACATGAATGTTTCGGATGTTTTACTTTTATTTAGCACCCGTTTTAGGTTTTTCTAGGAGAGTTCATTCTAATTTTACTTTCACAAATAAAATGTTCTTAACGTCTGGATTTGACACGGGGTAAATGCGTCTAAGAAAAAATAGTCGCATTTACCCAGTTTATATGACATAGCTTCTGATGTGATGATTATTTAATATTTTTGTAATTTACTAAAAGATTCGTATAAAAAACTTTAATTGAAGGAAAATATATTCATTTCAGCCTTCAAACGTCACAGGTTTAAAACTTATTTAATGAAGACGCGTTTGCCCCAATACGGGAAAAAGCGTCTAAAATTCCAATAAAAAAAAAATGCGTATATGCGTGCGTGCGTACTCGTATTTACTGTGACTAATGGAACACACAATAAATTAAGGATGCACACAGGTAATTTCTATATACATTTGTATTAAGGATTTCTCTAATCTATACTTCTATACTAATATTATAAAGCTGAAGAGTTTGTTTGTTTGAACGCGCTAATCTCAGGAACTACTGGTTCGAATTGAAAAATTCTTTTAGTGTTAGGTAGCTCATTTATCGAGGAAGGCTATAGGCTATATATCATCACGCTACAATCAATAGGAGCGGAGCATCAATGAAAAATGTTGCAAAAACGGGGAAAAAATATTATTTTTGAGAGCTTCCGTTGCGTGCGCTGGTTAAACGGTTAAAGTTGCACAAAAATAATGTATCAGGGAATTATTCCCCTTAAAAATTTCTAAAAAAAAAGTCCGCGACAGCACATGCCTATCTTTTAAGGTTGACTAACAATAACCATTTTTATGACTTTAAAATTTGGTCAAAAATAAAGCCTTATTTGCAAAGGTGTTTCTACCGACATAGTATTAATCCTTATCAAAATAAATATATTATTCATCTTAAGCGTTCAATTGTAACCAAAATTGCCCTTTACACCATTCAATTTAGGTGAATAACTTAGGAGATACCTATCACAGTTTTAAAATAACTCCGCATCAAAATAATGACCCGCGTGCGCTGCGAGGCGGGCGTTCATGTTGTTGGGAAAACCAATGTGATTAGATTCAATGCACAAATATTCTGCGTAACTTAGAGAAGGTTTTAGTTTTTGTTTCATTGTAATCAGTGCTCTCTATCAAAAGATTTATAAATTTAAAGTGTTCAAGAAGAACTTATCAACATTGTGTAAGATACATGCAACGACATCTATTGCACCAAAATGGAACTAATTAATAAAAATATGCTCACAAGATAACTTTTAAATCGGCTGACCGGCTTTACAAAAAAGTTATGATTGCAAAATGTATTCTAGATTAGCCTACATGACGCTATAACCCTGTAGAGTGTGTGTTCAATCGCTTTCCATGCTGTATATTCTATCGGTCTAACTACGTGCTCGATAGATGGCGCTGTTCATTTCACCATTATCTGAATCGCGGTGTTTTTCGTGAAAGTATGACCCTCGCCCGTGTCAAATGTCTGAAGCTTGGTTTTTTTTACCGACGAAACAAAAAAAGGAGGTTCTCAATTCGACGCGTCTATATTTCTTTTATTTTATGAATGATATGCATGATTCTTTTTCTTTAAATTGAGAAATCGTGTTTGGGCTCATTTCATACTCCTTGATGAGAACTTTAGACCTAGCTGGAGTATGACTGTCATGGAAGGTCTGACGATGGAGACGGAAGGTAGTTGCAAGAGGTCCTCAAGAGCTTACAGCATCTATATCGTGTTTGGGCTGATTTCATACACCTTGATGAGAACTTTAGACCTGCCTGGAGTACGAGTATGACTGTCATCCAGTGTCTAAAGACGAAGACGTAAGATTGTCGAGGGTCGCGGGCCTGTGGACGTTGAGTAATGAGCTAGCTTTCCTTCCGTCCGTCTTATAATGACAGGACGTATCAACGGCGCGTTCGTGTTCCACGCCCGCCTAAAAGAGATGTCAGCAAACGGGAAGAGGTTCGAGAGGACCGATGCCTGTCAGGGTTGCGGGACTGTTCGAAAGAGATACCGCAGCCCTGGAACGCAAAGGGCAAAAGAAGAAAAGTGGATGGGTTTTGTCAGTACAAGTCTGACACTCCCTTCCGCTCCGTCCAGAGTGGGATAGGTCATTTGATGATTTCCCATCGTTAAAAAAAAGGAAGCCCTGATTTGGAAAAACGTAAGTAGAATATTTTAGCGATTAATGCAAATATTTCCGAGTAATTAAATTGTTAACTACTTGAATCTGTACTAATATTATAAAGCTGAAGAGTTTGTTTATTTCGTTGATTGAACGCGCTAATTTCTGGAACTACTGGTATGAAATGATAAATTAGTTTAGTGTTGGATAGCCCATTTATCGAGGAGCGGAGCATCAATGAAAAATATTTCAAAAACAGGGATTTATTCCTTTTGAGAGTTTCCGTTGTGCGTGAACGGTTAAAGTTACGCAATTATCATGCATGTCGGAATTGTCCCTCTTAAAAAGCTCTAAAAAAATGTCCGCAAAGGCCATATGTCTAACTTTAAAGGTTGACGCACACTACTCCCTCTCCCTCCCCGCTACTCTCTTTTATGTACTCACGCACGCAGACGAAGTTGCGCGGGTCAGCTAGTAAATTTATAATTAGTGTGATATGAATTTTCAATAGCCTGTAAGGAATTTTTATGACGCAATTGCCCCGGTTGACATATATTAAAAACATATTACATATTTTTAAACTTAAAAAAAAAAACAAATATTTTTGAATATGAAAACAAATAAATGTTAATTTGTTCATAAAAGTAAATAGTAATATTTATTTAAACAATCATGTCAGTAATATCTATAAAATATTTACGCCTTAAAGACGCTTAGCTCTTTGCCGAGATTAAAAAAAAACAATCACCACCGATTAAAGCTATAGTCATTGAACCCATTTGGACTTATCTATGGAATGTTTTATTTCCGCACGTGTGCGGAAAAATATTAAAAATCCACGCGTGTGAAATACATTGCATGTTGAACCTAATCGTAGTGCGATAAGAAACAGTTTTCGAGAAAGTGTATTGAAAAAACATTTTTCAAAATGTTTTGTTTTGGAACTAGCACGAATTAAGTACAAAAAAAACTACCTGCGAAAAAAACCGACTTCCAACCGTAGTATACCACACAAATTCTTGTCATGAATTTATTTTTACATTGTAACTAGAAGTTATTAGGAGATCGTGATGTCATCAACATAGCCCAAGAAGAAAAAAATACGTAGATATTATTAACACGTTCATTGCCAAGTCAAAATGCTGGGCTTACCTAGACGCCAAAATAAAAATTTGCTGAATGTCTTCCCTAGTGGCTAAAACCAAATACCAGAACCCAATACGCTGCGGCCGCTATTTTATGGCGCGTTCATAATTGAGGCATCATCACGCGACGTCGCGTGATGTACGTCAAAGCGCCTTCACGCGACGACGCGTGATGTGACAACATGTAATTTTTTTTTCACTTAAATCAGTAAAATGCAGTACTATCAACCCAAGAAAATAATTAAAAGTTTATTTCAACTGCTGCTTGTCGCACAAAAAAGTACAATCTTCTACAATTTTCTACGACAGTTCAAACGTCCATGACTGTCGCGGCCATTCAAGTCATAGTATTTGATATCACTTCCCTCTATCTGCCTTGTTTAAATCAATTTTTTTGCCCTTAATTAGGGGCCCTTAATTGGGGGCGATTGGAGATGCCATCGGCTTTCCTATACCTCAGAAGGAAATAATAGCCATCCACAGAGTACCGCACGCCCACCAGCAAACAAACAGGCCAAAGAATATTATTGTTAAATTCTCTACACGCATATTGCGCGATAATGTTCATAGCGCATTCCGGCGGGTTAAGTCACTGAAAACGGATCAAATAGGTATAACTGGGTCTTCATCAAATATTTATATAAACGAACACCTAACTCTAAAAAACAAAATAATATTTCGTAAATGTAAGGAAGCGGCAAAACTTCACCAGTATAACTACGTTTGGATTAAGAATAGCACTATTCTTGTCCGTAAGAAAGACGGCGAAGCTGCGTTTGCCGTTAGATCAGAAGCAGATATCGCTAAAATCAATAGTGATTGTAATAATGTCGTTATGGAAACCAATATTCAGTGATCGTTGCATGTGTACTCTCTACTGTTCTGTTTATTCACTCCATGATTGTAATCACTACTGGATTATGTTAACTGTCCTTAATCTACTGTTTGTATTTTTATCTGTACTGTGCATGTTTTATTGTGTTCGTAAATTGTCTACCGTTCTTTACCATGCTTTAAATTATGGAGCATTTCTAATGTCACACCTTATAAATTCAACCTAATTGTTTATATCATTAATAATTAATAGCAGTATTGCTAAGAAATATGATGCTGTCCTTATTATAAAGTGTTGCGATCTATTTTGCGTCCTGCTTCAACCAAATCAACCAATTATATTTATCTTTACTTCAATCTCTGCCATTTTGTTCGTGACATCCTTAGTTTACTTGCTGCTTGAACACACTCTCATTTATACACATTTATTTGTTATTATTTTCAGAGTCGAATAAAAATATCACGATTTACTACCAAAATTGTAGGGGTATTCGCACAAAATTACACCAGTTACTCACCAATATCCTTATGAATACATATGATATCATTGTCCTAACTGAAACCTGGCTAACACCTGAAATTTATGATAGTGAGTTCATAGACCAACGTTATATTGTTTACCGTTATGATCGTGATCGCGTTGCTACCAATAAACTAGACGGTGGAGGTGTACTGATTGCAGTTTTGCGCACTTTAAAACCTTCTGAATTGGGTCTTTCATTCACACAGTATAGTGATCTATCACACACTCACATTGAACACATTATGGTTGAGTTGCCTAGCTCTGTTAACAATAAAATACATATTGTGAGTGCTGCCTACATACCACCTAAGACTTCAACTTTAGTGTATGGCAAGCACTATGAATTGCTACAAGAAGTGTTAAGCCACCCTAGTGTTGATAGTTTATTTGTTATAGGAGACTATAATCTCCCTGAAGCTAATTGGCTAGTATCCTCTGCAGCAGATATCTCGAATATTGGTACATCATATTCTGGAGGATCTTCGGCCTGTACTAATTTACAGATCTTGATTTCCCTATTGGGGGCTTCTCAATTTAACAATATAGTGAATGTTAAAGGTAAGATTCTTGATCTAGTCATCTCTAATAACCCTTGTATTGTTTCTCATGTCTCAACCACATTACTTCCGATTGACACCTACCATCCTGTCCTGACGTGTGAGACATGTCTTAACGTCAAAATCACCCCAATGACTAAAACTCCTCTTCACAAATATTGTTTTCATAAGGCTAACTTTGACAATATTAATAGTAACATACAGCAATTAAACTGGTCTGAACTGCTTTGCCCTATGAAATCTGAAGAGGCTCTAGATAAATTCTACGCTGAGATGGATAATATTATTAAAAAAGACACTCCAATTGCCCGACCTAGATCAGTTGGTTATCCCATATGGTTCTCTCGTGCTCTCTTAACTATTTCTAAAAAGAAAGAAAAGGCATGGATCAAGTGGAAGAAATATAATAACATTTCTGACCATGTATCATTTTCAAATTATAGAAAACAGTTTAGGGATACATGTCTTAAGTGTTTCAGTTCGTACATCAGGTCTGTAGAGGATAATCTAAGTAAAAACATAAAACACTTCTGGACCTACGTTTCCAATCGAAAAGACAAGCCTGGAATCCCATCTAAGCTTCAATACAAAAATGCTGAAACAAATGATCCAAACAGGGCGTGTTTTCAGATTTTTTTTACTCGGTATATGAACCGACATCTCTTTCGTTGCCTCATTGGAAACCCCCGCAGGACGAAAACGCACTACACGATGTCTCTATTTGCGACCTCTCTTTTAGTGAAGAGAACATATTGAAAGAGCTTAAATCCCTAGATCCAGCGAAGGGCCCAGGTCCTGATGGACTATCTCCTTACTTCCTTAGAAATACTGCTACTTCTATCTGCAAACCTCTGTTTATTATTTATAATAAATGTATATCTGAGGGAGTTGTACCTAAACTGTGGAAACATGCGTACATTGTACCTGTTCACAAAAGTGGATCCAAACGCAGTGTGGAACACTATCGTCCCATTTCCATCCTGTCTGCGTTGTCGAAACTCTTTGAAAGGCTAGTTCATAACGAAATTTATCCTGTACTGCACAACATCATAATTCAACAACAGCACGGTTTCGTTAAGCGTCGATCGACAAATACTAATTTATTATTATTTTCTAGCTTTTTGTTCGATTGTGTTGACAACCGTGTACAAGTAGACGCAGTGTATACGGACTTCTGTAAGGCTTTCGACAAAGTAGACCATGAAATACTACTAAGGTGGTGTACTCCTGAGGTGGTTTACGTCGTATATTACCAATCGCAGTCAGAGAGTTGTAATCAATGGTCACCAATCTAACATCGCACAGGTGACCTCTGGTGTGCCTCAAGGCTCTATACTTGGTCCCCTTCTGTTTATTTTATATATAAATGACATCAGCCAATGCTTTCGCAATACCAAGTTTTTATTATATGCCGACGACCTCAAGGTATATAGAGCCATACGACAATCAAGTGATTGCCTTCTGCTGCAACAAGATTTAGACTGACTGACCTGTTATTGTCAGGAAAATAAATTGCAACTAAGTTTACCCAAATGCAACTTCCTACACTTCACATACACGTTGTGCAATGCCCCCCTACTTAAAGTGGATTCTATTCGCGATCTCGGTGTTAAACTTGATTCTAAGCTTTGTTTAGACCTACATATAGGAAGGATTGTTACTAAAGCCTATCAACTATACGGATTTGTAATGCGTTCAACAGTCGATTTTAAAAAGCCTTCTTCCTATATTTGCTTAGATAAGTCACTTGTACGTTCCCAACTGGAGTATGCCGTGTCCGTCTGGAATCCTTACTACAAAGAGTATGTTGAAGTCATTGAGTGTGTTCAATACAAATACTTGCGTACTATGCACTACAGATGCCACGGATATTATTTGCCATACAAAGATTTACTTGCTAAGTATAAGCTCGCAACACTTGAAAATAGACGCAAGTACTTAGAAGCAATGAATTTATATAATATTGCTCGAAATAAATTTGACTGTATTGAACTGTCCAATATGTTATGTTATGCGGTTCCTAGGACGGTCCATAAGCGAAAGGTGTGCGCTGGCAGATTATTTTCAGTTGGCACTTGCAAGTCCAACTCTGGCTTGCGTTCGCCTGTTCGCAGAATGGTCGATTCTTACAACAGATCCTTTGAACATATTGATATTTTTTCATGTGCTCCTTATAAATTTAAAAGTCATATACTTAAGGAGCTTTCTTGATTATTTATACACCTCTTTACAGTTTTTCTCTTATTTTTTGTTTTACATATTTTTATTTGTTTTTATTTATTTTTTGTATTTTGTATTGATTGTAACCCTAGCGATTATTTTCTCTATTACTTATCCTGTAGTTAATTTGTGAACAGCGTTGTGGGCTGCAATATTGTCAATAAGTTTTGTACCTATATTTGTTATCTCTATTTTTTATATTGCAGCTGTTTGTTATTCCTTGTGAATAAAAAAATAAAATAAAAATAGAATACTTAGTTTTACTATAATGTAAGTGCTTTGTTTATGCAAAAATTGCAATAACAATATTTTAATAAATCTTAGTGAAACTTCAAGTACTTTTCAACTAAAAGTGTTTCTTTGAGACATAGCATTTGACGTCACCATTACCGGAATCGCTGCGTTTTGTGTTTGCGTTCCGTTTCACCAAAAACACGCTACATAAAATATTTAATTGTAAAAAAAAGTGTTGTATGAGAGAATTAAACAATTGTACCTACCACAATGTTTTTATGGGCCAATACAAGGCATTTTTAAGAAATAAAAAAAGTTTTGTATTTCTTGCATATACCCTATTAACGTGGGAAAAACAGTCAAATTCCTAAACCGATTTTGATGAAATTTCTATGGGACCAATCGGGAAGCATTTCCAAATCGATTTACAAATGACGGAGCTACTTAAGAGGTACCTAACAAATATTAAAAAAAAAATTACATCCGAATTGAGAACCTCCTCGTTTTTGAAGACTGTCCGTTAAAAATAAATAAAACATGCCGCGCCAAGAATGCACTGAATTTCGAAAACTGTTCTAATTGTTACCTACTATACATTTTCAATGTATATATTTAATCCTTTGTTCTCTTATTGTAGTACTGATTATATAGTAAAATGTGATATACTCATCTGCTTAAACTTATCCCAACTAACAGACTGTTTGTCAGACTTTCGGGCCTCTGACTTCCTGTAACGACTGTCAAAGAACTACAAATGACAGCGGACTCAACGGCTTTACGTACTTTCTGAGGCATGGAGGAAACTCGGTATGTAATGAATTAGTGGTCACCCATCCACAGACCGGCCTTGGTAAGCCCGTGTTAACCTTTAAGATCGACCCGAGTGGCTGTTCTTATTAACCCACGAGAAATATAAATATTATAAGTGTTTCTATTTATTTTCCCGCAGTCAATGGTAAAAAGTAGAGTACACTACTCGTGAAAAAAATAATTTATCTCGATTCTTGTGTCCCTCGCTCCGCTCAGGATTCTCTAGAAACCCTTGCTACGGTCGGGATTCTACTCTAGAATTCTGTGCTGCTCTCGGGATCCAACTTAGTCCCTCGAATTAAATTTCCTTTTGTTCACTTGTTGTTCATTCTACTAATAAACCCTATTTAGTTAACGTTAAAGAATGTGAAGTCATCGTGTAAAAATATAGTTTTTTTACCATAACTCGAAAATGATCAAGAACCGCGGACCATACGTGGGGTATAGATTTTTTTTATGACGTCTCTATTTGAATCACCCTGATTTTTTTTCCTCAAATATTTATGATGTTTCAAACTCCTTTACATAATAATGAAATCAATAAAACTAAAAAATATCAATAGAATAATATTTTATTAAACAACAATGACTGAACTAACAAATAACTAATCCCAATGTGAACATTTGTATAAGTAAATAGGAATCTTGCACACTAAAACATAGAGCAGTTTGTCACCAACAACTATGTTTATGTCAATAGATACTATACAGGGTGTAAACAGAACATTTACGAAGCCGACAACCAAGCATTATGTACATATACATCAAACTAAGTAACTTTCGCAAAAATTATTTCTGGGAAACGACTTTTTTGTTGGGGTGAATAATCACGTTTTACGGTAGGACTCACTACCCAAAACATAAGAGGTTTTTAACGTTAAAATCTTACATTAAAAACATATATAAAAACTTGTGAAAAAGTTAGAACTAATATCTCCGTTACTAAGAGGTTCCCAGGTATGGTCTAGCTAGAACAAAAAAATAATCGCAATGACGGGGAGAACAAGTGCCTTTCGGCTTCGTTAAGGGTCGTGTTACACCCTTTATTATGCTGAAGCTATTGACATACAACTCGCGCGGTGATGTTTATGTGATACTACCAAAGCACACATTTAACATGATTAAATATTTATCACAAATATATTATCCTACGCCGCTAAATAAATAGTTTTTTTTTATGGCAATACGATGTTCTTGTTTACGATATTATGTATTGTTTTGAAGTATATATCCTACGTATCGTAAGCACTAGTATTTTAGATATAAACATATTAGTATGTTATTTATATTCATAAAATACGATACTTTATAATCACATAATGCATGAATGTTTGAGATCCAATTACATCTAAACGACGCCGATCGTTATTATCTAGAAATCACATAAATATTTTCTTATTTCTAGCTGGTTTGTTCTTGCTTTAGTCACAATATAAAAATAATAATTAGGACGATTTCCATTATCATGTCGATTTACTTTTTTACTAACATACGCTTCTTACTACAGCCACTACCTAGTTCGTTAAAATTTGCATATAATGTAACACATAGTAATATTGACGTATTTGATATGTTAAGTATAAATAAAACTATTACTTTTTCATATTGCGAACCGAAACATGTGAGAATGCAAAATTAAATAGGTACCTATTTTTTTTTTCTGTAACTGCGAGGTCCACATTATACAGCCATAACTAAGTTAAAAAGGTTAATATTCAAGGAGTGCTTGAGCCTCCACCATAGTGACTCCTTCTAGGCTTTGGTATTGGATTTGGTGACGATGGTTCTTTCTTATCAAACCTTCTCTTGATCTCTGACACGGACAGTCTTGCCTTTACGCATGGAATATCGTCTTCGTTCAAGGCGGAATTTAGCTTGTTTATTTCTCTTTCGAGCTCTCTAGTAGCTCTGTCTATTTCTAGAAATTCCTTTTCAGTACTTGAAATCATTTCAACACTCTTTTTTGTTTGCGGGTCGTCGTAAAGCTTACATACTACTTTCTTGGGCCCATCATTTCCGTTAGTGTCCATGTGCATTGTATTCTCATTTAAGTTTATATCGTATGTTGTGTACGTCGTGTCCAAGGCATGAGTGAGGCTCTTGCTTCTTTTATTTGATGATAGATGGAAATCCTCTAAATTACCTCGTCGTAATCTTATGTCATCTTCATTAACGCTGGAATTGCGTCTGTAGGTTACAATGTCTACTTTGGGGAATGCGGCAGGGTTCAAGATATCTTCTTCTGAAGAACTGTTTCTTAACGTAACTTCGTCGTCTTTAGATTCTGGAATGCTCGTGTGATTTTCTGTAACTGTTTGTTCGTTGTTCGGTTTTTCGTCTCTGATAACTGAGATGTCAACTACTTCAATATTATTATTATCGGTATCAGGAGTCGTTGGTTTTTCTTCTATAGCTTCCGTACTCTTGCCCCTCACAACTATAACATCTTCATCTTCAACTATTTTTAGCTCAATATTCAAGTTCATATCTTCTAATTCTAAATCGCCCTCAGTTTTGTTCAATGATTTTTCATCGACCTCGCTATGTATTTCTGAAGTGACACTGGACACCTGGAAACATAATGTTAACGTCAGTTAGGTTGAGAAAACTTCATTGGTTCGTTACATTTTAGTTAAATCAATGACATATTTTAATCAACATTTATCTTGCAGATAATTTCGTCCCACCCAGAAATGTTAGAAGCGTGTAAATAGAGTACGGAGGTATATATGTATTATAAAAGACAGCAGTGGTACTGGTAGGTAGATAATATTAATATTGATTGGCTACCGACTGCGCCCACGTTAGTTTCCATAAAGCTGTTACTGTTCTGTGAAACGAGTGCATTCGTGATGTCGATAGCTTTCAGTGCAAGTAGTCTGTGTGTAATTAGATAATATAATGAAAGGACGTGACACCTTTGAAGTATTCGCCAATTATCTGTTTGTAGGTTTATTGCTCATACGGTTGCTCGCAGGACGTCTCCTAATTTTGACGAAACCAAAATAGTACTTGACTTAACGTTAAAATTAAATGTAAAGGATTTATACTAGTTATATTTTTACAATAAATGTTTGATTTGAGTATTTCTTTTTTTACGAGTTTCAAGCTAGGAAGAGAACCCGTTATTAGCTTGCATGTTTACCTTCGGTTTTAGCCCTTGTCAGATAAACTCAGTCTTAGCCACATGCCAATATCAAACAGTTTCAACACAATATTACTATTCATACGGTAGTGAAACGCTTTCCGGTTCTCAACGTATGCTACTGCATAATACTGTGGTTTCGACAATAAAGTATTTTATTAAGATCTTACCGTCGTATCGGCGGATTCGGCGGTAGTGTAGACTGGCCCGGGCGGTAGAGGCGCTCGCTTTTTCTTACGTCTGGAGGCACGGACGGGGGGCACAGGGCCGTCCTCTTCGAAGGGGTTCGTGCTCTCCACGCTCAGCCGAGACCCCGACACTTCGCTCCGGGCCAGGCGAGGGGTTACACTGGAAACATTAAATGTTTTCTCTTAATACACATAACATCACGCTTGTAATCATCGAAGGGTTAGGCGTGTACACACAATCATTGAAGGGTTAGAAGTGTACACACGGCAGCACATCAAGCTGTACATAACCAGTATAATCTGACTTCGCTTTGTATGAGCTTCCCGTACGATGAGAGATCAGCTTAATTTGGTTTTGCTTCAGCTTGATTGGCCGCTGTGCGTACCTACGTACACCTTCGATCAATATAATCATAGGATTATAGATCGATGTAGTACACCCACATTTCGCCAGATATGTTTATGAACCATGTAATAGGGGGCGAGTCTATTGCCATCAACCAGGCACAAATCCGGACTCCGTAGCTACTGCTGAAAAATTTCTAATGAAAAAAAAAACCAACAATAATTTTCCCGAAGAGAATCGAACCCAGGAGGATCACGATTAACAGTCGCGCTTTCGACCGACTAGACCCACGATCAGGCAAGGGGGATATTCATTTTAGGTAATTTGACTAAATTGTTTTTTATTCCCTAGCCTGAGTTTGAACTTATTTACATACATCCTTAGTAAAATATTCCTAAGTGAAAGGTGTTTTAATTCACGAGTTTTTCACACTCTTGTGTTTTGAGGTTGTAAAATACTCATGAATTGAAACAACGGATGACTTCATTGGTTTTTGTCAGCCGGTATAGAATGAGCTAACTATGACATAATTATAAACACTCACAGCGAGAAAAATACTATTAGTCGTTTATAGTTAAGTGTAAGGAAAACAAGATAATATTTTCCTTGACCAACCTTGTAAAATCTATATGCATCTGTAAGATACGGTTAAAGCAACAGACGGAATTTGTTCAGTTATTAATGAACTCATATATAAAGGGTGTTTAAAGACCCCTAACGAAGCCGACCGGCACTTGTTCTCCCCGTCATTGCGATATTTTTTTTGTTCTAGACCATACCTGGGAACCTTCTAGTTACGGAGATATTGGGTGTCAAAATACCAACATTTTCATAAGTTTTTTTTAAAATACAAGTTTTTAATGTATTTTTTTTACTTTAAGCACCTCCACAACCCTCGTACTAGTTAATCCATCCATCAGCACAATGTTTCGAGTGCGTTACATTGAGTCCCACCGTAAAATGTGATTTTTCATCCCAAAAAAAAAAGTCGTTTCCCAGCCATAATTTTTGCGTCAAGTTACTTAGTTTGATGTACATAATGCTTGGTTGACGGCTTCGTGAAGGGTCCTGTATGTGGTCTCAGACGCAGGCTGTACGACCACCTTTATTAAAACTAGTAATTACTTATCAGCTGTTTTCGCCAGTAATGATTAAGGCTGCTTCTCCATCAGAGATGTGCTATGCAACGTTGCTATGGATGCGTTTGATAACCACCAATCATATTCATTGGACAGCATAGCATATCTAGCACTGGTGGAAATTAATTCAACTAAGCTACGTTTTTAATATGGAAGGATGCGCGTGCTATGGATGCGAGCTATCGATGCGTGCTATGGAGGCGAGCTATGGATGCGTGCTATGGATACGAGCTAAGCCCGTGCCTTCCCTATTACCGATACGTAACATAGCTCGAGCTGCGCATCTTCCCCGCACAGCTACCGGAGGCGTATTTTCATAACATATCGATACCTTTAGGCTCAAAGGGCGTATCCACCAAAACACGACTTTACAGGAGAGCCAAAAAACAAAAAAACAAAACAGTTTTCCGACATAACTTTTTGTGGGTATAGCTATAAAAAAAAATGCAAAAGACTTCGATGTTCTTAGAATTTTGAGATAAAGAACATGGTAGAATAATATCTTAACTAAATCCAACAAATAAAAAAAATAGACTTCGTATACACCCTTAAAAAATAGACTTCGTATACACCCTTAAACATTCAATATGGCAGTCGGTTACGCCAATAAAAAAAAGCTCCTGAACAAACAGTTACGGGTGTAATAGCAATTCATACAAAATCACTTAAACATTCATGACGTAAGTTAAAATCTCTTTCTATTCTAGGATCTAACAAACGATGCAAGCTACAAATCTTTCGTCCATTATGTGGTGTAAGAGACGATGGTGGCATTTTTCATCAATAATTTCTCATTATAAGCTCCTGTAATTCAATTGATTTTTACCGATCAGGTCATTTGCTTGATTCTTTTAGTACTACGCCTACTCATAACAACTGCAGTGCAGTCCAGAACTCAGCATAAAAAATAAAAAAATAATATTTTATCAAAAATGTTAAATCACAGCTATAATTATTATAATAGAATCTGTCATCGTTTTTAATAATCATTGTGCAATAATAGTCGTTATAGTACTATCTTATTAGTAACAATATAGAAATGTATTACACTTTTTAACATTTATGCATGTAAGAATCTAATATCCATCTAACGTAATTTAAATGTAATAAGACGTTTCTTCTGTCGTTATTACGTCTAATATTTATAATACTTGAAAATAAAAACAAAACACAGCCACTAATAAAGCAAATTAATTGCATTATTCTACCAAATTAACGATGTCATACATAATTATGATATATAAAAAAACATAGAAACAAGAAACGTAAAAAACTGTTAACTATAACGGGCAAGCATAAACATCCCGAACAAAAAGGATTTAAACTTGAGACTTTATTCTTCCTCTGTATCTTCGTCTTCGTCATCGGTTTCAGGTAATGTATCGGGTACATCTTCAGTAGAACAGAGCTGACGATACTCTTGATGAAAGGTCTTGGGGATTGTTCCATTATCACAGAGTCTGATAAGGTCTTTATATTTTGCTACTGATATCGGAAGTTTGGCGTTATGAAAAGGCTGAATAATGTAGTTTTTGTGTCCGGATACATCGTTCACAACATTTCCATCTGTATTATTCTCAATGCTCTTATTTTTACTATTCCTTGTTTTCGTGTCCTTTCCCTTGCTTTTGCTAATTCCTTTCTTTTGTGTCTTCTCAAATAATTGTATTTGTTCCTCTACCGCACTTTCTTTCATGGAATATTTTATTTGAACTTTAACTGGATTCTTCTTTTTGAAAGTAGCTGTTCTTATTGCTTTGAAGGAAATATTTTTAACGTACAAGGCGTAAACTTTTGGTTAGCCAATTGTGCTAAATCTGAATATTCCATGACATTGACATGGTAGGGTCGGCCTTTTCCGGGCTGCTACAAAAAAGGTCACCCATTGTGATGGATTCCAAACAATTATTCTTTTCTCTTCTCTTTCGATTACAGCATGGACCGAATCCATAGGCATTTAAGTATGTCCGGGGATTAAAAAGTTTATCTGTATGACTTCCAGATTTATAGAAATTTTTAAAAAAGTGATTGAAGACAACCAACACTGTTTTATTTTTATTTTGGCCACTGCATGAGTCACAGTACAATAAAAGGTTGTGCACACCTCTTCTATCAACTTCAACAAGATATTTTATTAGGCAGCTAGCAATTTCATTGCTACCACGTTTGCCATCACACTCACCCCAGGTGAAGCAAAAAGCATCTTGCGTGTTACTCGTAAAGAGTAAAATTGTACACAGAATATTTTCGTGAATAGTAGGTATAACAACATGCTTTCGCAATGGGGAGTGTTATTTTAATAGGGCGTATAAGCCAAATTTTAAATATTTTAGTTTATTTTGGGGACGTAACCACCAAACTTGATAAAATCTCTGGTTGTATAAGGCAATTACAAACAACAATTCTTAAATAGCTACTGGCGTAAACGCCAAAAGAGACAGATCACCGGATATACTTCCAAGTTTTTAAATTTGTTTACCTGTTACGACGTGTGCGCTAATGAAAAATGAAATATATTTCATTTACGGCCCAAATTTAGAGAAAATCAATGTTTAGCGACCTAAAAGTTATGGCTGTATAAGCCACTTTTTTGCGAATATCGAAATTTTAAATATACCAATGGAAAGAGGGCGAAAAACTAAGTATGACTGCATTAAAATCTCATTTTGGCCAAAATGGCGGTTACGCCCTTTGAGCCTAAAGGTATCGATATCTTACTCGCTCCGCAACATAGCTTAGCATCTGTGGAAACGGTCACACAGTTTCGTATCTTAGCTTTTATATTCTCGCAGCATAGTTGCATAGCACATCTCTGGTGGAAAGGCACCCTAAGTCCTATGTAATAGAGGGCGAGCCTATGGTATCAACACAAATCCAAACTCCGTAGGTGCTACTGAGAAATCTTTGATGGTAAAACTTAATAACACTTTGCCCGACCTGGGAATCAAACCCGGGACTTCATGATCAGCAGTCGCGCTTGCGACCACTAGACCAACGAGGGAGTTGAAATGTATTAATTTGTTTGACTAATGTGGGCATGGATAAAAATCACTCATGTTTCTTTATCATCGCAGTTAAAGATGACAAAGAAGCTCATTTAAATGCTTTACCTTAGTGATTGGACCTCATGGTGGCTGGTGCTCCGCAGTCGCTCTTGAAACCGGGAGCGAGGCAGAGGAGTTATGGAGCCTCCATACACGTAGCGCTCACCCCTCTCGGGACTTGCCACAGTGCTTCGCGCGCCTGCCATTGACGAATCTGAAAAGAATTTTTGATTTTGCTTAGGTTGAGTTTTACTTTTTATAGGAAAGACTAGCTGACCCGACGGACTGAGTCCTGTCCTTTTCTAGATGTCGATAACAGCGAAACCTGTTGGGTCCAACTATAGCTATAAGAACGTAAGAATCATGCAGGTGACCCTATACATAACATCATATCTGTAAGTCCCGAAGGGTTAGGCAGAGGTGTACCAAATATACCCATATTTCGGCAGTTAGGTTTAAGATCCATGTAATAGGGGGCGACTCTATTGCCATCAACCGAACCTCTGCGGCTGGCGGCTGCTACTGATAAATCCCTGATGAAAAAATCCAATAATACTGCTCGACCTGGGAATCGAACGCACTTGCGACTACTAGGCAAACGAGGCAGTCAAAATCGGTCAAGCTGTTTAGGAGAAAAATTAAGAACACACCGGAAAAGTATAAAGATATTACTAGGAAATATAAACGATGTTTTCTGGACTATGGCCCATGGCCTTTGATTTAAAAAAAAATAAATGTCGTAATCAACAAATTGAAAATGCATCGCACATTAAGCAGTCAAGATTAATACAACGTCAACGATTTTGTACATACATTGCAGGGCTCTTCGATAAACAATAGGTGAGCTGTCTCCATTTAGTTGGGTGGTGCTAGATTTTTCTGAAGATGTCCCCTTCTTCCCTTTCTTCATAAAAGACCGTAGGGCCCTGAAAACAGAAAATATAATACTATAGCAATACACTGAAATAAAATGGAAACTAGCCAACTAAGGTACTTTATGTCGTTGTTATTTTATGGTAGAAGTAATTCGGAACTGATACTCGTTATTACCGTGAGACGTGGGATCCCGCATCTAGTAAGTATATTAGTGCTCAAAGAGATGTACACAGCTTTTGTTAATGGTTATTATGGCAGGAGCTCTCACAATGCTGTTAACGGATGTCTGTAGGCGCAACACTGACAAAAGTAATGGAAGTTTAGTGCACTTGATTCCACTTGAGCGGTCACAATTGTGCCGTGACGAACGAATGAGTGGCCGACGTTCGCCCACCGACTTGGGCTATTGTGTTAGCCGGCCTCTATCCCTCCGTATCAAAATGTCCTAAAAGCAAATGGTCCTAATAACAGTACGACCTATAATCAAAACGACACTTTAGCGAAATGTCATACTAGCAAATCTTCCTATGAGACGGATGTTCTATTTGTGAAGAAGAGTGACGCAGAACAGTCAGCATCGGTTTATGATCATGGCTCATGGCGCATGTAACTTTCGAATGAAAATAAGAATATATAAAGCGTCTTACTTCGTAACAGACTCTTTAGGCCGGTTCCGGAGCTTCACTGACCGTCAACCCTCCCAACGATACGCAGCACCCGGCGATGCTGAGCCGCTACGGTGGTAAGGCTCGATGTCCACCCGGCGGTGGACATCGAGCTAGCGAAGGGCAGACCACTCATATACGGCTGGGGTGCCTACGGAACACCCTAAGCGTCAGCCCAAGGCACGAGGGTGATGCCTCACCGTAAGCTCGATGACTGCAAATCCTGCTCTTTACTAGCCGATGCCGTTACGATGCTTACAGGTATGCGTTGCAGTTTAGAATTTCATGGAAAGAATCTAGAGCGTTTCTGGTCGAAAAGTATCCTTTTATCCGGAATAACTCCTCAGCTATAAATCGCTGGAAATCATCCAGTCATCTCAGTTTCCTCTCATTAACGTTTCCCGGATTTCTTCCCGATATTTTTTCAAAGACACGACACACGATAATACGGGATTACGGGACACGCCAAAAGATTAGTTTCTTTTTCTTCAAAACCTAGTGGTTAAGAGGTATTAAAAGTCTTGATTTTATCCCATAAAAGTTTCCCTCGTTAACTTTTATGTTTCTGAGATATAACTGTTCGTGGTTCTGATCTGATACATCAATCAGCTTCTTATTCAGACCAAAGATAAAGATTTAATGGAACAGTTTTATAGTATTCCGTGACAAATAACCTCGACCCAGTCGGAGATTGTTAGTGTTTAACTTACGAACAGCCGTTCGTTTGCTATCAGATACGTCTTGTAAACAGACAGCCCGAGTCTGTATGACATTAAATCTCCTAGGTCACAAGATAAACTGAGATTTGCATGACCTGCACTTGAACTGCAGCGAATCCCCAATGCAATGATTCCTTCTAATTATTATAACGTAGGTGAGTGAGTAAATGGCTCATTCTGGGTGTTCTCACCATTCATTATACTAACTACAGTCACTATTCTGAGTAGTACAGGATTGCAATCAATTATAATTTTCAATCCATCCTGTTATGACTTACGGGCCCGAAACACTCACGGTACGGTTGGTCTATAAAACCAAGGTCGCTCAGCGAGCTATGGAGCGGGGTATGCTCGAGGTCTCTAAAGGATCCGAGAGAGGACCAGGGTTGTCGATATTGCTCAAAGAATAAGTAAGCTGAAGTGGTAATGGGCCGGCCATATGAGCTGTAGAACCGATGACCGTTGGGGTAGACGTGTTCTTGAGTGGAGACCGCGAATCGGCAAGCACATCTCATCTTCGTGGGCAAGCGTAAGGTAGGATGCCTTCAGGCTCGGTGGAACGACGATCTTCGCAGGGTGGCTGGTAGCAACTTGAAGAGAGTTGCCGAGAATCGAGTTAAGCAGCGTGTGATTGAAGAGGTCTATGTCTCTCTAGCAGTGGGCCTTTGTAGGCTGATGATTATGATGTTAGAAAACAAAAAAAACAGAGATTGAGTGCACAGATATATGTGCACTTACTCATTGTCCGATGGCACGGCATCCGACACCACTTGTGGGGGATCAGGCACAGCGCCGACGACTTGGCGTGCTCTCCCTTGGCATATGCTAAGAAAACGGTCCCTCATCCATCGAGTTACGTTAGCTAATTAAACTTGACTTCGTACAGAAATCTGCAAGTGCGCTTGAACTCAACGAAAGAAGTCATGAAGACATGATCAGTGATTGTCGTGAATGGTGCAATCGTTTATCTTCATGTACGGTACAGGATAATCGGTTAGTTTTGTAGGTACCTACCTAGGACTATGGTGGGTGTGCCTCATAATATGCGCGTGGGCCAGTGGTCAAATGTGTTTGTCTTTTCGGTACCTGAGCACATCAGTCGCATATATTGAGACAAGGAACTTGTACTTGCTATTATGTATTCTGTGGACAGTTGACAAGGTAGATATTCTTCGATGTTATGATGATTACTAGGTTAGCTACCTATAACCTACCTAATCTTAATTTCACAGACGTGTGCACTAGAGCTTGTTGGAAAGGAAAAATCAGTTTGTAATTAAACCTGTTTATCTTCAATATATTTATAAATACTTATAAGGTAAGATTGTGACTTTTTTATTCTTAACTAACTTTTGCCCGCAGCTTTATCCACGTGGAGGTCGGAAACGTACTACCGGAATAAAAAAAGTATCGTATGTCGTAAGTTCGTAACCCAGGTTATGGTATGGTTTCCAGGGTTGCGGGACTCCAGGGTTGCGGGACTGTTCGAAAGAGATACCGCGGCCCTGGAACACAAAGGGCAAAGGAAGGAACATGGATGGGTTTTAGTCAGTAAAAGTCTGACACTCCCTCCTGCTCAGCCCAGAGCGGGAGGGGTTATTTGATGATTTCCCATCCGAAAAAAAAAAAAGGTTATGGTATGGTTTACCAAAATAATTAATTTCATAAAAACCTGTGCAACCACCGAGGCGTGAAAAGGTAAAAGACAGATAGAGTTACTTTCGTTTTTAGGATTCTGTACCTCAAAAGGTAAAACGGAACCCTTACAAGATCACGTCTTGTCCTTCTGTCTGTCCGTGCGTCACCACCAAGTTGAAATTTATACCAGATACTGAGGTCTATAGTCCTTATTAAGTGTATAAAAATCAATGTCCTGAGTCAACACGATAAAAAGATATGGGCAAAGGATGTGTTTCATTTTCGGCCATAAGATGTACATTTATCGAAAAAGTGGAAAAAATACCACGAATTAAGAAAAAATATTCTTTCGAGAATTGAAGCCTGATTTGTTGTGCACGAAAAGAAATAGTTTTTCAATTATTGCCATATTCTATTCAACATGGCGTCTTTTGCATAGTCAACTTTCGTTCTGAAATAAGTCTTATCATTAAAAACGTAATATCACGTCGATGTTAAATTGGAAAAGTATGTGTTCTTGTAATAAATAATTATTATTATACTCGTAAACATCATTTTAAATTAATTATAATCAAGAGTGATTTCATTGTTAAAAAAATATGATAATACGACTTTTCTGTAGTGTACTTCTGGACCAAAAATTCAAAATGACATTTTGTTTTGACAAAACCCCAAAACCCATAATTGTCTGTCAGTCGAGTCTTGTCGTCTCGACGTCGACTTCGTCCACAGAGCATCTTACTTCGTCTTTCGTGGATTTCGGTGTTATTTTACGTTCTCTCATTTATGTTTTGTTCCTACGACTTTTCCTTTGTACAATTATTATCAAATAATAATTTCTAGCTTATTTATTCTCTACAACCTGTCATGGCTGTCATAACATAACACTCACGTAAACGTCAAACATTTTTAATTTTTATTGTGAACCATTTAATATTATGTTGAAAATGTTACTTTATTCTATTCAGAGGTTGGTTTCCCAGCTTTTCTAAAAGGTACATGTTTGGCCGGAGTCCCCTACAAAAATGAAACATCTTCTATAAATTTTCGCGAAAACTTCTGAGTAGGTACCAAAATTCAACCGGAAGTACCCTATAGGTTTTGGTTCAAAAACTTATATGGTAGTTCCCGTTGACCTAGACTCACGAAATTTGGCAAAAAGCAAGGCAAGCAAGCACAAAAAAAAAACAAACGGTTGAAAATTAAAGGTAAAATAGGTGGAAAATTAAACATACATAGTTGACGCCAATTAAGTTATTTTTTATCTATTTTAGCGGAACCTTCGTGTGCGAGTCCCACTCGCACTTGGCTATTTTTTTTTTTAAATTGTTTGTGTGCTAAGCAAGTCTGTGACTTAGGGAAAATTGAGTCAAGATTGACAACAGAGGTCTCGGTGCTAAAGGTGGCGTCGAGATTGGCCATTCCAGATCTCTATCGGGTACCTCTATCGGGAAGATTTTAGAAGCCAGTTAAGCACGCTTACACTCTCGAAATTTCGACAAAGGAGACTTTCCTCCTACGAGATTTCGATCTCGAAAAATGGCTCATGATCTCGCAAGATCGCATTCCCTAGCTGTGACCTTCCTAAGCATGCTGTGGGGAAAATTAACGGGATGTGTATTGCTCTAACTATCATAACTGAACTGAACTGTGCGTGACCCACTTTTGCGCTCTAAAGATTTTATCACACTTCTGTTGGACGATAAAGAGGCTAAGGTGAATCATACGTGGAGCATAAGTGTGATAAAATCTATGTGTTATAGGCATTCCATAGCGCGGATGAACAATGGCACTCTATAGATAGGTACTTAATCTGTTAGATATCTGATCTGAGTAATAAGTAAGTATCTACCTCCCATGCAGGTAAAGAACGTACCTATTTATATTAGTTTTAATTACCACTTCTGAAGGTTTAGTTGAAGTCGTAATGATATTCCGCCGAAGTATCTACACACTAAGTATCTAACATTAATACAAGCAATAAGTATTATTTATCTTTTTAAATGAATTTTCAATAATTTTACACATTTTTAAATTATGGTTCTGTCATAGAAAAGCCAAAGACCAAAGTGCCTTTTTATTTTTCGACTACCTATCTACTAAACTTTATGATTTTGTATGGCGACAAAGCTCAAAACTTAGTCCGGACTGAGTTAAATTATTTTATGCAGGGTGTTTTTTTACGTTAGGTCATCACAACTAAATCCGAATGAGTTGTAGAGCAAAGTGGTCAAAGGCACGATAAGTGTCATGACCTTGATTTTGGAGGAGGATAAAACGGCCATTTTAGTTTTTTTCGAATTACCCTAAGCGTTTTCCGGAGCCAGGAATCAAACTTGTCTTTTTTTTTAACTCACTCTCTGTTATGCACAAACCGATAGTGTAGCTCTTATGAATCAAACACTGCAAAAAGAAACATTGTGTAGAATCGAAGATTTAATACCAATGTACGGAAACCACCAGTTGCTAATTTGAATATTTAAGTGGGTCAATGACATCTAACAAGTCACAATACGAAACAAACATTTCATGAGCAATATTATTACCAAATCTTATATCTACCTATTTATTTAACTACTGAAGACAGTGACTGGAGGCCAAAGAAGGTAGGTATTTGGGTTATTATTTGTATTATTTTCGTTGGATCGTTATCCCAAACTTACATAATCACACTTAAAATTATGCTTTTCCCCTTCCGTGTGATGACTCGCATTTTCATAATTATTGAATATTCAACCTCTACTTAGTTATTAGCAATTAGTTCACCAAGAAAAATTTACCCTGTATATCTATGGGTTTTATACTTACAGCCAAACTTAAAATTAATTCAGTCTTTACAGGAATGAAAGCTATCTTAAATATAGGTATATTTTTTATGCGGATTGGACCTGCAATGCGGCAAAAGCACCCCGTTATATTATGAAGTAGCAGATTATATTTTCTCATACATATTCTGATGATGATCCTCTATCTAGTCAATAAAATTATATTTCTGGAAAGGTTCGTGCTTCGCCCCCTGGAAGATTACCGGTAAATTCAAAGTCAGCCTGGAAGTGTTTAGGTACACATATGTAGATAGGTATCCACTACTTAACTTTTTCTACATCCTTGAACTTATCTGTAAGAACCCATGTAAGTTATTAAACGCACGGTGTGCGTCGCATTTGCCTATCATGTATTACTACGCTAGAAAGGTCAACCTTCAAATCCCCTTTGACACTCTGATATATCTACTTAATGAATTATTAGTCGAAAATCGATAAAACATTGTGATCATCGAGTGTGGTATGGTTTGAATACAAAAATAGATAAACTTGAGCGACTCCAAAATTTTACTAAGCTCAAATGGCATCCCAGGCCTGGAATTCTTATATCAAGATATCAGAATTCCAGCCTGTAGAGTTTGGGCCTGTGGACTGTGAGCTATGGGCTAGCTCGCCGTCCGTCCGTCTTATGACGACAGGCCGTGTCGACGGCGCATTCGTGTTCCACGCGCGCCTCAAAGAGATACCGCGGCCCTGGAACACAAAGGGCAAAGGCAGGAACATGGATGGGTTTTAGTCAGTAAAAGTCTGACACTCCCTCCTGCTCAGCCCAGAGCGGGAGGGGTTATTTGATGATTTCCCATCGGTAAAAAAAAAGCCTGTAGAGTTTAACAACTCTACAGTACCCATACTGTCCAATTCTGCAACTGGTCATATCTCTAGGAAAGTGTCAAGTTCATTTATAATACGAATACCTACTTATAATATCTGAGGTTATCGGAAAACTTTAAACTAGAAATCGTATTACCGATACATTCCTCACCAATTTCTACTTAGGGCAATTTTTTTACAGTTGAAGCTGTGTTTATCTTAGCTATGGAATACCTTGCCCGTGTCCCTAAGACGGTAAAGATTGACCAATCTTTGTCCACTTAAAAAATACTGGTAAAACCACTCTTCTTCTCCTGTAGAAGTATACAACATGTAACATTATTAACGCCGTGCCTCGGAAAGCAGGTCAAGCCTTTGGTCCCGGCTGTCATATTGTAAATCTGAGACTCGTTACAACTTAGTGAGTGGCCCGAAAGTCTGATAACCAGTCTTACCAATGGGTATCGTATAGCGTATTACCCAGTACTAACTGGGTTGTGGAGGTCAGATAGGCAGTCGCTCGATGTAAAATACTGGTATTCAGCTGCATCCGGTTAGACTGGAAGCCGACCGCAAAATGCTTGAGAAAAGGTTAGGTAATTGATGATGGGGAGATTCATTAATGACTCTGCCTTGGAGTTTAAATGTGGTGCTGTACCACAAACGAGGGGGCACTTAATATCGTGTCCTGCGTGTCTTGTTGCTTGTTCATTCAGGAACTGATGGACGCTACTGAAGGCGCCAACTCGTGGCTCAGTTATGGGCGGACACAATTTATATTGCCATCGACACGCTAAGAAGGAGATCCCAAAAATAGTTATCTATTAGGTAGGTGCAGGGCCACAGTGTATTTAATATGAAGTGAATTTAGGTGGAACATCAGCACTCATTACTTTATTGCGTAGTTACATCATTTTACTTTTAGATATGATGTAGGTACTACTTTCTGAATGTCAGCAGTTATTTATAATTTTACCTACACACAACATACCTCAATCAATCAAAGTTCTGCATACCAACCGAGTATACTAATTAGTGCTCATAGACACTTGAAACGCAATTGTCTATACAGGTTCAAATTAATGTAGCTGGCGAAACTCGATATCTTAATAAAATAAAACAAAAATTAAAAGATTTTGTAGGGTCAATGACCGCTGGTTACTTGAAATTTACTTAAAAAAATGTTTTTTTTTTCGTTAAAACTTTACAAACGGTAGTAATTGAGTACGTATATCTCGTAAGAGGGACCGAGGCCATAAAGTAGCTATTTGAAGAAACTATTGTCGTTGCGCTGCGTCAAGCATGTCCCCGTAGAGTGCGATAGGGACAGCTGCAGCTCAGACCGATTATATCACGAAAATTTGACGAGTTCGACGTTTCGCATTCCACTTTTTTTCCTCGATTTTTTTTTAAGAAAAAGTATTACCTATTTCTAGGTTCCCATAATTTTCTTTTTTTATCTAAGAAATTATTTAATTCACAAATAGAACTAAAATAATGCTAAAAAGAAGACTAAAAGTAAGTTCCTACATAATTATATACAACGACGACCATATAGGACACTTAGGCGTCAAAGTACTCCTCCCCGTCCATGTCATCCGGAAATGTGCCCAGAAGACTGGCAGCATTGCCACGGTGAATGGCAATGCTAATTCTTTGACTAAAGAAAGAGCCAGCCCTCTGGTCACGCGAAGTGTCGACCAGTCGGTGAGATTTCCTTAAAAGGAGATGCGCACTCGGGCCCCATGACCCGAGCGTTTCGACCCCAAACGGCTCAAAACTGAAGCTACCGATAAGGTTACAAGGTATTTGCGCCGCTTGAGGATCTCAGCAGCCGCAGCAGCAGCGCCCGGCGCAGCCCGCCGTGCTTGCAACGTGAGATGGCGCAAGGATGTCGACTGTCGACACAGGTGGCGTCTCACACCAAAGGCCTACCCACCTTCCAAGGCACCAACGTCATGTCGACTGGTCTCTTCCCATCGTCACGTACCAAGCCGTTTGGTTCTAATACCGCTGGTAAGGGCTCGACGAATAATTTCGTTATGCTGGCGTGCCGTGCAATGCGACCTGCGCTCCTGTAGCGCGCTCCTATGCGTAGACTCGTAGTGACACGGAACGATGTGTCGTCCATCATAGTGTCATTGGTGGGTGACGGAAGTGCCTGAAGCCACAAGCCCGACTCCCATTCTCCCACGGCCAGTAGACGGGCACGTTCCACAGTATTGATAGACGAATTTATGTTCAAAATTATTAATTATTCCTTAGGTTAAAAATTTTTCGAATTTGTCTAGTACTCTAATCACGGCCGTAAAAATGGGGTTTTTTGTCATTTTTGTGTCGTAAGTTTCTTTACCTATTAGTTGCTGAAAATAAGGAAATGACAGGGACTTGTCTACCAGTAGACCTTGATTTCATGAAAAAAACTATGAACTTGATGCATTATTCAGGAAGAAAAAGGGGAATACATTTGTATGCAGAATCGCAACCCCTGTTCCCTCTTAGCACGTGTAATTTTGTATTTATAGTACCGGAACGGTTGTTTAATTCATCCTGAGTTGCAGCTTCGTGTTAAGCATACATTAGAACAGGGATCCCCAAACTATTTTGGACAAGTGACCCCTTTTCCAAAATGAACTGTTACCTCAGACCCCCATGGCCAAATTACCTACTTTTAAGATCAACCCCCTTATTCATAATGGTCCGCTAACTTAAAACAGCTGCTACAGTGTGTTATTTTTCATTCTGACTTAGGTCAATAGAAGAAGACAGAGTGAGAATTAGCAATTCTTTAAGTTAGCAGACTATTATGAATAAGGGGGCCTATCTTTAGTTTTTTCCTATTGACACAAAATACCTAGGTACTAAGGTACCAATTGGAAAACTTTGCACTTGGTTAAGTGAGTAAAATTGACTTCATTTTCGTATCAAAATTTAACAAAATAAAAAGACATACAATTCAGTAAATATCAAGTTTAATTTATAACGATTATTACAAATTAGGTACTTAAAGAATTTTAAGTAGGTAGGAAATTATATTTAAAAAAGTATTAATTCGCAAAGAGAAAATAAAACATTCAGTGTGATGGATGAACCTGGTGACTATCTACCAATCTAGCTACATCCGGTTCAATATTGGTGAGTTGCAGCCTTAAATCTCCACGTTCGTTGATTTTCAAACGGTTTCTTTGTTTCGTCAAAATGTTTGTTACCACACTGAAGCTTTTTTCAACTAGGTATGATGATGGAAAAGCGATAAGGTATTTTTCAGCAATGTTCCACAATGTAGGATACTGTGTTTCAATGTTGCGTTGCAACCAGAACTTCTGATAGCCTTGGTTGAACTTCTGCTTAAGCTCTTCGTCTGTGCTGATGGTAATCAACTCTTCTTGCATTATCACATTGGCTTCTTCTATGGCTGTGGTATTGTACGGATTTATTATCCATTGAGGAATTTGTAAATTTAAAAGATCCTCAAACCTCTCCGTAAAATCCTTGTGTAATGCGTCCAAGTGAGTGACATATAATAAAATGTCATCATCTTGAAGCGTTTCTGGTAATTTTGACAAATGCAGAAACTGCGAATATTCTTTTCTGCCTAAATTTTGTTTATAAAGGATTAGTTTACCCACGAAGGCCGATATTATTGATTTTGTTTTAATCAAGTTAAGATCGTCACCCTGCAGCTGCAAATTAACTTTGTTGAACATTCCAAAGATATCAGTCAAGTAATAAATATCTGTTTTACAATTGTTCAGATTTTCTTTCAAATTCGGATCTTTTTCTTGTAAAAACTCCAACACAGATTCAAAAACGGCTGAAAATCTTTCTAAGCAAGAGCCTCTTGATAGCCAGCGAACTTCAGTGTGAAGAAGTAATCGAGTAAAGACTTCGTCGTTTTCCTCACATAGCTGAGCAAATAACCGAGAGTTCAAAGAATTGCTTCGAATCTTGTTGATAGCATTTATTACATATTGTAAAGACTTATGCAATCTAGGACTCAGCTTTTTTGCTACTAAATGCTGCCTGTGAATCACGCAGTGAATGACCAGTACATCAGGCAGTTGTCGCTTTAAGTGAGCTATAAAACCACGATGACGACCAACCATAGACGGTGCACCATCAGTCGCAACAGAAACAATGTTCTTCCATGGAATAGCTTTGTCAGTAAAAAAATGTTCCACGGCCTGAAAAATTGATTCTCCTCTGGTATCAGTCTCTAAATATGTAGCAAAAAGCAGTTCTTGGCACATATTTTCATCTTTGATATATCGAACATATCCTAACAACAGAGCTTCATTGCCGGGTAATGTAGACTCGTCCAACTGGAGAGAGAATCTGTTGGTCTGTAAGAACTTGCATAAAATGTTTTCCACATCGCGTCCCATCTCGTCTATGCGTCTCTGAACGGTGTTATTGCTCAAAGGTATTCTCTTTAAAATATCATGTGCGGGTTTGTGCAATACATTGTTAAGGACCTCCGCAATGGCTGGTAAGATAAGCTGCTCTCCAATTGTGTGGGGTTTCCCCGACTTCGCTATTAGTAAAGATATATTATAGGACGCTCGTAAACCATCATCGTCTTTAATAGATGATGACGCAAACATCGATCTTATGGATGGCCTTTTGTCTAGTTTTTCTTTAAGTGCTTGAAAAAATGTCAAGGGCTTACTTTTTTTGTCAGCATGTACTCTCGATAAGTGGTCATCCATTTTTGAAGGCTTCATGGCATCGTTACTGAATACTTTTTCACATATGAGACACATCGGCAAGTGTTGATTTGATGGAGATGCAATAAATCCGAACTTCAAGTAGTCCAAACTGTATTGTCTGCATTTTTTTTTCGTGTCCGCCATCATAAAACTCTCAGTAATCCTGCAAATAAAAAAATAAGAAACTAAGTACCTAAATTAAAAACAATACCTAATAAACTGTTAAATTTACTGGTAAATTTTTACAATTGAAACAACTGAGGCAACTGCAAACTGTTGCAAACAATCTACAGATAGCTCAACTGATCACTATCACACAGTGTGCAGTGGGGCAATGCTGATGCGCTGTGCCGGATAAAAACTGTTTGGTACTTACCCTGTTAATTTTTCATAAACTGCAGATATTGTGTGGTTACGCTATTAACTCGCGTAGGGAGCTCAGCATTTTGTAAATTCTTTTTCAGTCACTTTACTTCACTTAATTTAGCTATGTAATAACTTTGTAATCTCTTGAAATAAATGAGTACTTATATGAGTTATTATCGTTCAAGCTCCAACGAATTTCAAAACGCAAATGAACTTTCAACCTAAGTGCAACCTCGTTAAATAGTAAAATATCAGGAACATGTTTGGACTTGCAACTTGATCATGAATTCGTTCGTGTTAAATCGCGCAAGCGTCAAATAGAGAGCAAGTCAAAACGCGCCTGAAAGACGTACGCTCGAACTCATTATCTTGCACAAACTTGTCCACACTGACTTGCCGAGTTTTTCATCTTGTACGAACTTGAGGCTTTATATTACTACAACAATGCTATTTCCTACATAAATATTAATTATTCTTAGTACACGTAACACAACATAAACAATACAGTACCTACCTACCTATCTTGAAAGTTTTAAATAAGAACTTGTGTTAATTTAATAGGGGTCGATTTTTAGACCTCGTCGACCCCCATAATCAGTTTTCGTTTATGTCGACCCCTAGGAAACCGATATCGACCCCAAGGGGTCGATATCGACCACTTTGGGAATCCCTGCATTAGAATATACCTAGTAGATATTTCCTTCGTATTAAATTACTAATAGCGTGTAACCAATAAAAATAAATTGCGGAGTATGCCACTCGACTGATTACGAAGGTTATTGCGTATCCTCCTAGGATAGGTTGCGTCTGATTACTAATTGTGAATAAGTAATATCTTTGCATTAATTCATTACAACTTCGTTACCTTATCCTTACATTATTTAACTGATGGGACCGAGTTATTTAATATCAACGTAGACACATCATAATAAATTAATCATTTTTGCTGGGTTGGTTCGAATGATAGATTCTTCCATTATTCATAATGCAAAAAACGCACTTTGGACGTTGAGTTGCGGACATCAGCCCGTTTTACAATACACAATAAACAATCAGGATGCAAGATATAGGTGGTAACAATATTGTGCAGAAAATCAGAGGACAAATTGCAAAAAAAAAAACATAGTTTTCCTATACAGGGTTAAAATAATTTAGGTAAGTAACGCAACTCCGCAGAATCGAAATCTAAACACGATTAAACAAAACGATTTTGTGGTCAACGAACGTATATACATAAACGTTGTGTAGTTATGTATTTGAAATATTTATTGAGTTGATCGATACACTCGTATAAACCCGATACAAAAAAATGGGATCTCATCTTCTGAAAAATATGCATTAAAAAAAAGTAAGTAGGTAGATATGATTTATGTAGATCGCGACCTTTAGCACTTTGACAAATATTAACAAAAGCATTTGTGAAGTCATAATAATGTGTTTTGAAGACATATTATTTCTAGCATAAACCCGCGATTTAGCCCACGTGGTGTTCGATAAGTGTCCCACGGGATCATCTAACCGGGATAAAAAGTCTAGTTACAAATGCTATTTGTTAATCAGATTATAAGCTCTCTGTGTGCAATTTCATCCAAATCCGTTCAGTAGTTTTTGACATCCCTAAATCCTCATAAACTTTCGCATTTAGAATATTAGTATGGTTTACTCACTAGCTATGCCCCGCGGTTTCACCTGTCGCATGCAGCTCGGCTACCAAGTTAGTGTTATTAAAAAAAAAACAAATCCAACTGGTAGTTCCAGAGATTAGCGCGTTTGTTTGACCGCGGTAATCTCTTAGACAAACAAACTATTCCTGTAATACATACATACAGATAAAACTGTCGCAGTGGAGAAGGTCTGTTTGGTGCGGTTACTGCGACTACTTTACTTATCTACATACCCTGTCCGAAATAATCGCAGTGCTGTAAAATAAACCTAATCCAGCGGTGAAGACTTGGCTCTACGCCAACGCACGTAAAGAACGATCCGGTTGAAGTTGTTTTGTTCTTTGACGCATTATTTACAAGTCGATTTATGCTAAATTAGATATTTATTATGTAAGTGCTGCGTTGGTACCATACTCGCTTTATTCTTTATGCTGTTTCTGCTTCCTGTAATTTTAGCTAACAGGACCAGTATCACTACATCAAATAGCAGTGTATTATTTTAAACGTAATTTCAGTATGAGAAAGAGACGGAACTATACAGGACGTCTATGTCCATCCTTGGTCCATCCCTTGCTCACACGGAAGTTAGATTAAAATAATAGTGGTTTAAGAGGTCATGGTAACCCCCCAGACAGCGCAGTTTCCGTAGGGGAAAATGAAAAAGAAACGCGAAGTCGCGGACGGTAAAAAAATACAAGATCAAGCGATGGAGTACACTTATTAATCTTATTATATAATTATGAAGGTTAGGTAAGGTACCCTTGATTCATTTGGATTTGAATTGATATCTTAGTACTTAGCGATTTCGCGGGCCTGTGGACGGTGAGCTATGGGCTAGCTCGTCGTCCGTCCGTCTTATGACGACAGGCCGTGTCGACGGCGCGTTCGTGTTCCACGCGCGCCTCAAAGAGAGTCAGCAAACAGGAAGGGGCCCGTAAGGACCGATGCCTGCCAGGGTTGCGGGACTGTTCGAAAGAGATACCGCGGCCCTGGAACACAAAGGGCAAAGGAAGGAACATGGATGGGTTTTAGTCAGTAAAAGTCTGACACTCCCTCCTGCTCAGCCCAGAGCGTGAGGAGTTATTTGATGATTTCCCAGCCGGAAAAAAAAGGACAGCGATTTAATTCATTACATCTAGTTATTATGTACTTGGTTATCACACTACTATTTACTGTTAGTAAAAAAAAGAGAGCCAAGAGGTGGCACTTTCCTTACATTAGATCACGCTATCCTTTGTTTTACTTTAGGTTGCCAAAAAACTTTTATGTTCCTGTGGAATAAAAATAAGAATTTAACGCGAGCAAAACCGCGGACTTTATAGCTAGTCTATCATAAAACTGCATCCTTTAAACCAGGGATTTCCCAACACGGACATTATGAATTTAGCGTTGCATTTAAGTAGGTACCTGCATAGTTGAGGGCCCGAATATTGTTCTTTGTTATTCATTGTGACAGTAGACACGATAACCTAAATTCCAAGTCTTAATAGCAATGCACGTAGGTAGGAACTGCTGCATCATGATTGTTTCGCCACACGCGAAAGCCATCTGGTAAATTAGATGTCAATCACGCATTACTCAATATCCAAGAGCGAGAAGAGTGACTTCAATCCTATAAATAAACATCTGACGACAATTGCATTATTCACAGCATTCACACTAGTTGATATGATTAAACAAACAAGTACATGTTCCCAAGTTGATATTATTTAGCCCTACGATAAGACTCGCGATTACTGAATTGTTGTGCTCATATTGTTTGGGTCAGACTCTCTTCTAAAGATGCGTTTAAACCAAATGTACAAAACGAGAGCATAAGCTCGAACGTTCGTTCCTGAACTTTTTTTTCGATTGGTTTAATTAAACAGAATTATTCTTTATTATTCTCTATCTCCATTGCTCTTCCTACACTGAACGAACATTCGAACTTGCGTCCAAGCGGATGTTCAGTGGGTGTCTAAACCAGTCTTGACCAGTCTGAAGACGACGCTACTTCACACTAATCCCTCTCGAGGCCACTTTCCTTACCATGTAATTCGGGTTTTCAATAAATGCGGGGTAGCTCATTAACCTATACTAAAAAGAGAAAAGGACCGAATATCGAGCCTTGCAGTGCACCCGTTTTTACTTTTCAACCCGGTGAATTGTATTATTTATTCAAATATACTCAAGTCTATCACTTAAATAAGATTTCGCTAAACTGTGTGCAAGTTTACTTAGCCCGTAATAATCAAATTTCAAGAGCAATTGGGTATTCATGATTTATGCAATCAAATGCCTCAGCGAGCCCACGCAGTTAATTTGTGTTTGAATAAGGTGACACCTGCGTCGGCGACGGTCACCAGAACCGCCAGAGAACATTCAAGTATTAAAGGCGCCATTAGTGGTTTCTGCCGTGTCAGAGATGGCTAGAGAATTCGTAAAACTTGTCACTGTTTAATAAATTGATAACAATCGGCTCGACAGCTCGGCGACGGCAGTCGGCACGTCTCTCCTGCACGGCGGCGCTATTGTGGGTATTAGATTGCTGTTCTGTAGAAAATTAAGCTTATGGTGGTTATGCTTTGAGTACCTGGAATGATATGGGGGAGGCCTTTGCCCAGCAGTGGGACATTCAAGGCTAATGAAAAAAAAAATGGTTGTTCAATTCTCAACTTGGTTGACCGTAAAGTTACTATATGTATATTTCTTTTTACAACTATGGTTTATGTTCCACACATGAAGGAAAATAGTGAATTAGTCTTAAATCAGACTCTAGCGATTTTATTGTCTATTATGTATTTACATAAATCAGTTTGCCCGTGACCTCTTAGATTATAGAAAAACATGCAGTGCCTAACGAGTAAAATAATTACACTTATTTAATGACTGCTGACGTTGGTTAAGTAAATCTATCGTCAGCAAATTAGTTGAGTTTGCATGACCAGCCATACTTTTTATACTTCTGCTACCCAATTATAATATACTTTAGGCACTTGACGTTTTCGCGAACCAGCAGTGCATTGGAATTTCGTAATTATTTATTCAATGATTCATAAAAGACAACTGATGAAATCTTACAAAATTCCTAGTGAGCAACAATGATAATGTAGCGATTATGTGGTTAACTGCATATTCGGTTAATCATTACATTTACATAAATCTTGTTTTGGATGGGCGATTCCATTCTCATGATTTGAATACAAAAACATACCTAAAACCTCTCTACGAAACCATTTACATTTTACATCTAATTAAAACTTATGTTACTAACACACGTGGTACAAAAGTCAACATAACAGTTGTCCTAAACATGTATCTAGCCAGACTAACGGAATGATAAACCAATTGGAAATGGAACTTTTAACCCTGCAGCTGGGATTGCGCATTTCTCTACCAACAAAAATCGTATCATCGTAGCATCTCCTAACTAAGTAAATATTTGAAAGCACTGACCACCACTCTATCATTTTGTATTCATGAATCATCGTGGGATTAGGGTAGGTACGTAGCTAATTCGTATCTATGACCAAGACATGACTTAACTAGTCTATATTTAAGTAAGTATTTTCTCTCGTGATTTCAGCATGCACACATAGGTAATTAAAATAAATGTGCCTAACAAATAGGGTTATTAAGTGTGTAGGAACATGATTGGTTGTTTTAAGTTGCATCAGCCTGTATCTAGTTTACCGATAATGAACTTTCTAGCTAACACTGACTAGCAGAATTTACAACACACCGTTAGAAATGTAATTACAATTTCACAGTGGATACAATTAAGTCTGAAACCATTTCTCAAGGTTGTCACAACGCTAGCAGCACACAGCTAGTTTGTAAAACAAAGATAATAATATGACTTGTTTTGAACTCACCATGAATTCTTAAGGTCCTTCAGTCCGGAAAAACTGATGCTGTTCGACCGATTGAGTCGCTTGCCGAGAGTCCAAAACCGTATCTTGTTGTGGTTGTCCTCCTCATGGAAAGGGTTCAAATGTTCCGGGTAGTCGTAGATGGAGATGCTCTTACGGGGAGTAGTCGCCGCAGCCATACTTGCGTCTCCAGGAAATTCACTTTTTTGGATTTTACATAATACACAGTACGTTAGGCGTCAACCACTTATTTTATCAGTTATCACACTGGTGAGTTATCAAGAACTGATAGCGCGTTGTATGGTTTTATCGCGGGAAGATAATTACGTTGTTTGTTTTCGCGGCGTTGTGTAGCAAGAGATCGGGCGTCGTGGCGCTCGGCGTCGCGGGCTGAGGCACACTAGCCGCCGCGGGGCCGCCGCGTCGCGCGGGCAGCCAGCGTCAGCCGACGTCGTTATCACGCCGCACCGAGTCACCGACACCGACCATCGAACACGCGCACGATGCACCACCATCAACGCTGCTTCACTGCACAAGTGAGCATCCGTTAACTGAATATCGGCGAAAAAGAAAGTTACTACTGTAACGCAATCAATGTTTTACACTTCAAGCCAAATTAAAAGACTGATCAGCTGCGTTGGGAAATGCAAGCAACATTGGCCATCACCAACATTGCTGGAATGGTCCGCAGCGAATCTAGCATACCTGTACCTACTCAATACTTTATGCATTTCGCTAAGGAGTGGTGGCATGGCGTCAAGTAGCATTCGAGTTGACATGTAAAGGACATTTGTGATACATGCGATAATAAGTATTTTTACAACACGATAGTTGCTAACTTACGACTAACCGTAAACAGTGGTCGGTGTAATATTTGCCTAAAGATGACGCCATGCAGGAGACGCGTCACCCGCAGAACTCGAAGGTCGTGTCAACTTCGGAAAATTTAATCGTGCCTTAAATATTTATAATGGCTGAGCTGCTTTGCTCATTGGTCGATAACGTAACTATAGGAATCTATAAATACCAGCTACACATAACATGAAAGGAATTATCGAAATACTTACTGAATTGGACTTTCCCTGCTCACATATTATACTCAATTGCTGCTGAGAAATATTTCAGTTTGAGGTTCTGAAAACTTGCGGTAGTAAGACTAACAGATACATAAATAAACATTACATATACATAACTAAAACAATGAGTGTTCTATTGCGTGCTTCCTACCTACGTCGTTTATAATTAACTGTACCGCAGTTTATTTCAGTGGTGGACTGTGATTCAAGCCGCGGCACGCGAGCAGTGGGCCACCACTTCTAAAATACCACCACGAATGGTATCGATCCACTAGGTACACCACGAATACCAAAGGTGAGCTCCACTATATGTGAGCTCCACTATAGGGGCCAACATATTAATAGAATGCCCTCTTTTCTTTGAAAGGTGGCATGGTGGCATTTTGTTCACGGTAAGGTTGAGTCAGCCTAAATTTTGTTTTAATATCAAATAATCGGTTGATAATTTTTCTATTGGGTCAAATACACGATCGACAAGTTTAGAGGAAACAAAACGAATTATTTTATTTAGTAACAGTTTCGACAGGAAAATTCTCATAACACGGTCGAGGCGCGTATCTCTACTATAAGCTAAAGAACTTACAGTTAGGTACCTACCTAAGTAATACATCTAGCTAGGTTATTCTGGGCAGGTATACAGCCGTGTTGTTTCTATTGGTTTATTTTTGTATCGATTGCAAGTGGTAGGTGTAAACAATAGCGAAGCTAACGACTAGGACGTTTAGTTTTTATTATAACTAAGTAAAATGTTACAGAATTGGCTTAGTGCCTGCTAGAAACGTAAAACGAATTAGTCATCGTCTGCTTTTGTATTTTGCAGTAATACTTGCACTTTGGACAAGGATAAAGGAAAATATCATTCCTTTGTGCGAAGAAACCAATTAGGTACATTTATGCAGGTCTTTTTTCACGGTAGGTAGGTACTGACGTAATCAGTTTTTTAATGGATAAACTGTCTTTGTTAATCAAAGCAATAAGGTACTGTCATTCATTAGTTTTGATTTTTTTAGGTCTTCCAAAAAGGATAAAAATAATTAGGTAGCACATATTACCCATTTATAACCCACCGATTTAGTTATTTTCTACCTGCGTAAAGGGCATAGGCCATATTTAACTTTGAGCAATCTCAAAGTTATCAGGTGTGACTCTTGCCCAGTGCCCAATATACAGATTGTTCTTTATTTGGCATAAAGGAAAACTTATTGTCTTTGGACCTCCTCATTGGTAGAGTGCGCGAACGCGATTTCTGAGCATGGTCCTGGGTTCGATTCCCGGGTCGGGTAGTGTTATTGGGTTTTTCTTCAGGAATTTCTCAGTAGCAGCCACGACGGAGTCTGGATTTGTGCCCGGTTGATGGCAGTAGGCTCGCTCCCTATTACATGGGACTGGCGAAATGTGGGGTTACTATTAGGTACTCCTCGGCCTAACCCTTCGGGGATTACAGGCGTGCTGTTATGGTATGTTTTTGTCTTTAATGAAAAGAGAAAGCATTATTCTTCGATCGATCTACCTAAACTATGCCGTCTGTTAGGAAGTATCTAATTGTCTGGCATTGCATCACCGTGGCCGATATCGCCAACTAATTGACTGGGTCACTCGTTAACAAACTGTTATTACAATGGAACTGTATTATTAATTTGCGGTTAAAAACAGCAAGACTTAGGTAGTTGTTTGTTGATATTATTTTATGACAGCAACTTTATGCGTAGGTATGTAGGTACTTTTTTTTTTCTCTATCGTGTGGTTAGTGCCTAACCTGGTGTCAGAGTTTTTATGCCGCCCATAGGTCTCCGACTTGCCTTTACATGCCGGCAAGAAATATCTCGCAGGCATGCTGGTTTCCTCACGATGTTTTCCTTCACCGGAGCAGGTGATAAATTATACAATACGCACATGAATCCGAAAAATCAGAGGTGCGTGTCTTGGATTCGAACTCGAGACCGACTGCTGAGAAACTGACTGTATGTACTTATATTAAGTAACTAGAGTAGTTTCATAACATCACGCCTGAAGTCCCCGAAGGGTATGGCAGAGGTGTATCTAATACATACGTGCACCTAGTACACCCACATTTCGCCAGTTATTTGAGACCCTTGTAGTAGGCGAGCCTATTAGATGGGGCACAAATCTAGACTCCGTGGCTACTCCTGAGAAATTGATGATGGAAAACGCAATAACACTTTGCTCGACCCGGCAATCGAATCCAGGACCTCATGCTCAGCAGTCTCGTTAAGAGGGCCCTTCCCGGCGCGTCTATCGTCAACGCGAGCATGGTCAAAAAGCTTGTTGTTTCATACAGAGCCACAGCGGCGATTTTCTTTCAACTCCCCCGTCTTACCCCGCCCGATCCCGCACAACTCGTCTCCCACGCACCTCATACCGCCTAACGCGATGATATTGAACGAAAAACAGTGTTCGAAAATTTCTTAAACTTGTTCCAGGAAATACGTGTTTTTGAATAAGTCTTACAAGTGTGTGAAATAAAAATATTTGTCATTAAGAATCTCCAACATGTGCAAGGTTTCTATCATGATGTTTTCTTTATTTTTACAGTATAAGAGTACATTATGAACGGCCAAAGTTCAGGCAAAATTTGTGCAAAACAGCAATTTTTGGAGGTTTATACTGAATTTGTTTCTACTTTTTTATTTTTTGCAACCATAGAAACCTAGATATAGTGCACAAAATACCTATTAGTCACAAAAATTCAAAGATAGATGTGTAACAACGGCATAATCACGTACGAGCGTTTGTTTGAAAAGTATGACGGTTTGGCCGCTCTTAAAGACCACTAGACCAACGAGGCAGTTCTTGAGACTTTCGTTCGAGTAGTTACTGTTTTGTTATCAAACTTGCAAAGTTGCAAGTTCTATCATATTTCAATTTGGTTACGCACCAGCCATTAAAATGGATCCTTTCCAGTCGGATATAGGGATTTTCTTGATGATCAACTTATTAGTCAATTATCAAGAAAAGTGTTCCAATCCAAAATCTAGCTCAAAAGGCTTGTTTACAGAATGAAGAACTCTAACAAGAAGCGCTATATCAGACGACTTTGACACGATTTTTTACGAGGTAACGTCGTCGCCAGAAAAAAAAACATCGGGCCATTGAAAGAAGGAGATTTGCTATAATAGTAACATAAACATACATAACATCACGTTTATAATCCCTGAAGGGTTAGGCAGACGTGATCCTCCCCACATTCACATTTCGTTTTTAAGTCCCATGTAATTTGGGGCTAGCCTAACGCCATCAACCGGGCACAAATTCAGACTCCGTGGCTGTCTACTGAGAAATTCTTCATGGAAAAACCCAATGACACTTTGCTGGACCCGGGAATCGAACCCAGGACCTCATTTATTTATTAATCTATGTGGTGAACTTATAGACCCTCATGCTGAGCTGTTACTTGCAACCACTAGACTAGACCAACGAGGCAGGCTATAATAGATACTCGTATCAGTAGCGAAGGGTAAATTTTTGTAAGAGGTAAGCCGAAGTACATAATATCTTTTATGTGATTTTATTATTTGCATATAAAATACTGACTGTCGCAATTTTCAAAGGGAACCCGGTAAGAATCGAGTTGTATGGAACCTTCGCCACTGATAGATATTTGCCGTGGTGGATTTAAAAATAATTCGAACGTAGAATAATGTATACAAATATTATAAAGAGGTAAAGTTTGTAAGTTTGTAGGGGGTGATCTCTGGATCTTCTGAACCTATTTTAAAAATTCTTTCATTAATAGGAAGCTACATTAACCCCGAGTGCCATAGGCTATATGGCAACGTGTCCGTGGGACAATTTCCGACCAAAACGCGAGCGAAGCCGCGGGCAACAGCTAGTTGCTAATACAACTTGTACAACTCCTATCCAAAAACCGAATTACTCATTCAAAGCCAATAATACCTAGAGTACCTACATGGTTTTTAAGCTGTAATGACGATGCAACATTTCATCTTAGGTGAATAATTTCAACTATTTTAATCTCTAATAAGTTGCAACGGCAATAAGGAAAATTGCTAAGAACTACCTCCGTTTTGTAACTTACATTTATGTACCTATGGCACCCAATTTCATAACACAAATTATGAGCTAAGTAAGTATTCTTCGTCTTTGCAGTCCTGCAGGGTTATTGCGTATCTTTGTTGACAGTTCATAGTGGTCATCACTTGGCGAGTTTTGATATAGGTAAGGTACCGGAGGCAAATAACGCCTGGAGTATAGTAACGCCTATCTGAAAAATAATGGACTTACAACAGTGTAAACGTTTTGGTTATTAAAGGGAACGTACAAAATAATAATTAAAAGCTAACACCAATTCAGTATATAAATTATGTCTCAACAATTTCTTAATAATTAGACTTATTAAAATTGCGGCTAATAAGGCCCATGTGCATCGCGCAATTAAGCCTATTCAATTAAAGGGAACCGATTTTGCTTAAAATTGTGTTCTCACTGAAATAATAATACCTAATACAACTAAACAACGATGAGTACTTACAGTTTAAATATTATTACTGAATCATTTCTGATGGTTTTACATTTTTCCGAAAACGTGAAAACGGGTAGGGCGTTAATAAACAACCCGGGCCTTATTAGGCTACCTTGTACGTGATTTTTGTTTTAATTGTAATATAAAATCTGACGCTTATACACATGTATTTCATTTCTACGTCTGTTTAGATTTATAAGAAGCAATACTGGCCGACCTTAAAAAATTGCTATTTTAAAGCAATAAATAAATAAAGCGAATCGAAATTAGGTAGGCCTTATTACCCTCAGGTACCTTACAATGACCGTTCTTGTTTTTTTCAACTGACGCTACCCGTGCCGAACTGTCATTGTATATCAAAACTGATCGTAACTATGAACTGTCAACAGATACGCAAAAGCCCTGCTGGTGAACATCCGGTGGTTACACCGGGATGCAGTCATCCAAGTGTGGCTATGGCTGCTTCTAGGCCATATAGTCCAGTCACGAGCTTCGAGTCCTTGTTGCAAAATATACTAGGTATCTAATTTGTCTAATTAACCGTGACAAAGCGCAACTCGAACAACCTAGTTTACTTAGTACCTACTTACCAGCGCTACAGTACTTTCACAGTTACAGTCTGTGGCGAATCTAAGTTACTTGTCTTTATTATCTATGGTTCCCACTACTGAGTTAATTGGGAGATAGCTGACAACACTGGTCTAGACACTATGGTTAGACCAGAGATGCCAGTAACAAATACCTACACTTGGAACGAAAGGGTTTCTGATACAAATATGTAAATTATCGCTAACTGCTACTGATATTATTGTATGTCTACGATATCAAGGTGCATAGTGTATCCAAACATATTAGAAGAAATATAGTGATTATACAATCTGGACCCCTAGTTTCATTCGAAGAAACGGCGCGAGCTGGCGCCTAAAAGTCCATTCTACCTCTTCTAGATACTCCACCTCTGCTTTTGAATCACTGTAAAAGTTATAGTGGTCTACAGGGTGTAAAAGGACCCTTCACGAAGCTGTCAACAAAGCATTATGTACCGTAGCCGTATACATCAAAACATACATCGTGTGTACAAACTAAGTAAGGCCTCGTTCACACCAGTCCGGGGCAGTGGTCCAACTGCTCTGTCCAACTAGTTGGACCATGGGTCTTTACCAGGGGCAGTTGTCCAACTTTAAAAATAGTTGGACCACAGCACCTTTTGAGAGTTCCATAGTCCTATTCATTTAAAAAATAAGACGTTGATCTGTACGATATTTTGCTACTGCAGTTGTTTTTAAATGTATGAATATTGGACTATTGACGTGTGATACCAACTTTAAACTGTAAAATGTCGTGCCGGACAGAGCCATGGGAAACGTCTTTTTTTTTGGGGTGATAAATCACCTTTTACAGTAGGACTCAATGTTACGCACTCTAAACATTGTGCTGTTGGATGGATTGAATAGTACGTACGGGGGTCGTGGAGTTGAAAGTAAATATTTTACATTATAACTATTTATTCAAAAAAACAGTTATGAAAAAGTTGTCCGGAACTTTGACCCCGAATATCTCGTAACTAGAAGGTTCTCAGGTATGGTCTAGAACAAAAAAAATGATCGCAATGACGGGAAGAACAAGTGTCTTTCGGCTTCGTTATGAGTCTTGTGACACTCTATATATGCTCTTTGTCACAAGGTTGCTGTCGGGTTAGCTGCCAGCTGCCACTGACAAACCTGACAAAATCAGTGATGTTTATTTTCGACGTAAGGTTCCTACTACATACGGCACTGCATGATGGCTTGTACGTTTGCGTACCCGAAGAGTACCTAACCAACAGGACCCTATTAGATTACTAAGCCTCCGCTGTCCGTCCGTCTGTCTGTCTGTCAGCGGGCGGCATAATTATCATGATCCGTAATAGGTAGAAAGTTGAAATTTTCACAGAATGTACATTTTTGTTGCCGCTTTAATCTATACATATAATAAAACAGTAAAAAAACTGTCTGTACATTGATATATTAAAAAAAAAAAAAACAGTAATAGAGCACGAATCCAAAAAAAAAACTGTCTGTTTGTCTGTACACGCTATTCTTCGAAACTACTCGAAAGATTTAAATGTTTTTTTTTTTGTTGTATAGGTATTAAGTCTGGGCAACATATAGGCTATAATTTATCTTGGAAACTTGAACATCTAATGCAGCACCGCAATAGACCAGCTAAACTATAAGGGATACAAAAATGGTACCATGGCAAAAATTGTTTCACGTAATGAGCATTTTCTGCTAAGAGAATAAATTTGAAGATCTGGAACACCTGGTGTGGAACTCTCCAAGAGCCCAGCTACACTATAACATATATAGGAATGACGTCTTAGCAAGAGTTGTTCAGCCTGATGAGCACTCTCTGTTGACGTATAAAAATTGCAATATTATTGTTAATTCAGTGTACTCTTGGGATCCGCTGCGGAATAACGGGAAGCAAAGTTTTTTGTTGTATCTAGGTATTAAGTCTGGGCAACTTAGAGGCTATAATTTATTTTGGAAATTAGAACACATGATGCAGAACCGCAACAGACCAGATAACCCCTCCCCCGTCTAGAGAGGTAGCGAAGGTTACGCGTTACACTGTTCAGAACCTTAATCTGTAAGTCCGACTCCCGGTTTTTTTTCCTAAGTGCGAACTGACCCCCCAAATAACTTAATAATATTTAAAAATTTAAACTTAACAAATTTCTTGTCTATGAATAAATGACTATGACTAATATTTAGTTCGAACCCCTTCGGCCGTCTACGAAACCGTAGTTTAGTAACTGATTTCGATGAAGAAATGATTTTACTTTGTTCGAAACCACGGTTACAAGGACCACTAATATTTTTTATTTGAATTGGAATAATTATTTGTTTATTTGCAGTGCACGCTATAGCAACCTTCTGAACCTTTACTCTATTCTTTAAAAGCACGCGAAGAAAATATTATGAGATTCCAATTCTATTATTAGTATCTGCATGGGCTGCAATCAGTGCCCGATCTAGCTAAAATTTTTTGGCAAAAAGCATAACCGGCTTCTATAAAAATAAAAAAAAGCGCAAACACATATTTTGGATATTTTGCACATTTTTTAGTTCTTTTTCAATTTAAATGGGGCTGCATCGGAAGAGTACTTTTCCAAGCAAGCCTAGACAAATTATTTTTATGGCATTATTGTACACCAACAAATAATGGTATCGTAACATCATCATCATCGGCGTACCTAGTAGATTAAGTACGAATTATGGTAGCTACCTCAAAAACTACTCATCAGAACTTGAACAAATTAATAGTAGAAGCTAGTTTAGTTATAAGTTTTTAGTAATAGTTAAATGTTGTGAACTTGTGATGTTGCTTACTGCACGCTTTGGTGTAAACTGTAAGTGCAGCAAGTATCTATTTAAACAAATAAATAAATGAGAGACCCCTGAGATAGGTACCCCTTTTTTTCCGATGGGAAATCATCTAATGATGCCTCCCAATCTGGGCGGAGTGGAAGGGAGTGCCAGACTTGTACTGACTAAAACCCATCATGTTCCTTCTTTTGCCCTTTGTGTTCCAGGGCCGCGGTATCTCTTTCGAACAGTCCCGCAACCCTGAGGTACCCCCTTTCTAATAAAAAAAAGAATCTTCTAAATCAGCCGACATGGTTCAAATTATCGCTAAAATTACACAAAAAAAACATTCAGACGAATTGATAACCTCCTCCTTTTGGAAGTCGGTTAAAATGGCAGCCAATTCACATTATGACATCACTTTTGCCCCACCTTATCTTGTCTTGAACGGTAATTGTTTCAGACTTGGACTCAAAATTTAAAATGAGTTTCAGTTTTAGTATTTTATTCGTCAGTAGTAGCCGCCAACTATCTCTAATTATTCCCGCCCTAGACTTTTGTCTGGCTTGCCCCCCTTAGATCCGCCCAACTGCACTGTACCTAAGAAAATGTTCAAAATATTCTAACTACTTCCGTGACATGACATAAAGATATAGGGAATGTTAAATATGATGGCACGTGTAAGTATATATGATTTGTATTGGCAGCGTCAGGCGGAGGAAGCAGCGACTTATCTCGGAAATTGCAGAGAGGATGCGCTACTACAAACGACATTGAGGTCCAATCAGACGGAGCTCAGTTAAATGACGAATGCGCAGTTCTTTTGTACGTAAATGTGTAAACTCCGCTATGTAGATTAGGTCTGCCTTTCTTACTAGGAGTTCTGTATCCACCCAATGACTATTATCAAATAACTCGTAATACTTTAGTATCTGCAGCTTTATGAAGTACCCAAATAGCTGCTAGTACTAGTGAATACTTGGTACATTTCACACACGGTCAGTGTGTGTAGGGTCAACGCCCTTAAAGCACTGCACGGGATCAGTATCGCCTATTGGCTCGTCGGCACATCATCAACCAGGCGTCCACCCAACGTAAACACGTAACCATATCGGGTCAGCATCGCCGGGGGTACGCCGCACTAGCAGCTAGGCGTCACCAATCAACATACTTACGGCAGATCGTCCACCGGTTACGGCTGGGTGAAGCTAGCGACACCCTACGAGTATGTAAACGAGGCGCGGGTGGTTAACCAGACGTTTCGCCATTACGATGCCTAAGTGAGTGTTGTAGAATCGAATTTCATAGAAAGAACTCCGAAATTTGGAGATCACGTCGCCGTCGCGTCAACCTGAGTGTACCTGAGTAGTTCGGGGCTCGACGTGACGCTATAGTGAGCCGAGCGAGCATCGTTTCACCTCTTTTCACACTTCGGTTCACACCGTGAACTACCGAAAGTCCGAACCGAAGTATGTAAAGAGGAGAAACGGTCGCTAGCTGGCGGTGCGCGGTGTGGCCTGCGCTTGAAAGGTATGCGTTGTTGCCTTGTTGGCCTTCGTGATTCCACTGCGACGAAATAGGTCATATTATTACGTTTTTAACCAGTATCCATGACAACGGTTTTTGTTAGGCCAAGTTTGCTTATTCAATTTGATAGGAAGCGTTTGCAATACAAGTTTCTCTTTTTATGATTACAGTTGGTAGTTTTACGAATTATATTTATTATTAATCAAATCAGCCATGGCGTCTGTTCCGACGGCACCTAATATTACGGCTCGTGTATTTTACGGTCTTCGCACAGATGTTGAGTAAGTACCTTGAATAATAATTTTGTTTACATTACATAATAAGTTAGCGTAGTCTACCTATAACTTACTCAGTTAACAATAGGTTCTCAGCGGGCAGGCAGCCACCCACCTATGAGTTATATAGTAAAGACACTAGCGATGGCTAGGCTAACTGCGCATTGTTTAATTAATTTTATTGCCAAGATTAAGGATTATCTGCCTACTCGTAAATTAATCTTAAATAAATCGTAATACCTGATAGAACATGAAAAAAATATTCTTGTACAGGTACAACGCGCATTATTTGTCAGAATCTGAGGTTTTGTACCCTGCTGGTGGCGTCATCGTTATACACAATCATCTCCAAAAGAAACAGAAGTTTATCAGACTCCAAGATAAACACAAACCAATCAAGTCATTGGTTCTCGCGCCAAATCGGTAAGTTTCAAAAAGTCTTTAGCTATACAGGCATTGCAGCATGAGCAATAAGTATAGCAGTGATGAGCATAAAAAAAAAACAAACATTTCAGACGATGGCTTGCGCTAAACGAGATTGCAGATGAAGGCCAGAAACCAATAATAACTATCTACGATCTGACTACCTACAAAAGGCGCAAGATATTGACTGTGCCTTTCGAGAACTCCACAGCGAGGGAATTTGCGTGTGTGCAGTTTTCCTATGATTCTAAATACCTTGTGGCGATAACAGGAGAGCCAGACTGGTACTTATATTATTACAACTGGGACAAGGGCAAGGTCGAAAGCCACGCCAAAGCGCAAAACCCGGGCGGCCAGGGCATCGTTACACACGTGAGAAATAACATTCCTTAAACATAATTAGCCACTTTTTACCAATAGTAAATCATAATACTTTTTCCAGGTGCAATGCAACCCCACGGATGCCACTTTGGTCGTTATTACTGGACCGTACACTTTCCGCATTATGAATGTGTCCGAAACAGTTTGGCGGCAATGGGGCTGGTGCAAAGCTGAAAATGTAAGAGATTCATAATATTTTGTGCTGTAAGAAGCGCCTAGTCTACTTTATTAGTAGATGTAATAACCGCCATCAGCTACAGAACATTATACTTACCGTAGATATTATTGTGCCAGTACCTAGATAACATAATTGGTGTTTCACGTGCGGATAGATAAACATAACCACCTCCATGTGGTTAACGCCGGACCGCATCATGTTTGGGACGGATAAAGGAGTGATCATGATGGTGGAAAATGGCGAACTTCGACAAAACTGCATTTTTAGGGCTTCTGAAGTCTTAGAAATGTCGCTGAAGAAAGTAGACGTAGAGTAAGTTTTTAACTCTTAAATTAGGCCTAGATGCCCCTGTAGATGATTGATATTGTTTCGAGCCGGGTATGGGATACATTGAAACATCATCGATTAAATACCAAAAAACTTTAAAAAAAAAAACACTTATTAGATCTGGGACCCAAATATTACCTACTATTACAGCGGACTAGAAGGGTCGACCCTTCATAGGATGGGGCATATACTTTACATCACCCGGAGACGGCCTGCCCGGAGCTCGTTCACTGTCATTTACGCACATTTAGATATTTCAGCATCATTTCAGTAAAGCTGCTATTGATATCCTTAAGGTGGAAGCGCAAGGGTAGCCCGCGAAATTTAAATTTACTTAAGTTTATTGCAATTTGCAGGTCATTGACAGGTTGTATGTTGATTTGAATGATTATAATTCTGTAACTCCATACGTGTTACTGGCGCGACTCATTTTTCATCAACATACAACCTGACACTGACCTGCAAATTGCAAATATATGTAAGAAAATTTGTATTTCGCCAGCTACCCTGGCGCTTTCACCTTAAGAACATAATTATTTATAGTTTTAATATTAATTCAATTTATTATTATATAAATAAATAGGCAAGAGCAGACAGAAAGCGACAAAGCTAGTACTTCGAGTAAACAAGACTCTGGCAGTGATGATAAAGACGATGAAGAAAGTTATCCAGTCACACACTTCATAAACTTCGCCAAAGGTACGCATTTAAAAATATTTTTTCAATAAACTTCTTCGAACACTTGCTCTTATTGCTCTTCCACCGTGTATTTCAAACTCTTGTTTTTTTATTGTATATTTGCTAGTGTTTTATTTTGGCCACAAATGTAAGGGACAGCCCTTACACCCTGTATAATGTAAATATAATAAAGTAATATGTTATATTAAAATTGTGTTTTTTGAATAGAATGTCATAAATTAAGATTTAGGTATTTGTGTTCTAAATTAAAAAATATTTGAATTTTCTATTTTTAATATTAGGCTTTTTTTTGTATTGCGAACAGTTAAAATTTGTTAAAATATTAACTGTTCGCAAATCGCAAATTCAATACCAATTGGTTTTTCTCCAGGATTTGCTTACGGTTGCGGACCGGGATACGTTCACATGTTTGAAAAAGAAACACCTCATCACTGGAGGAAACGAAACGTATTTAGAATTTCAAAAAAGTCCTACAAGTACGTACCTACTATCAAATTTTATTTGAATGATAATTACATTCACAATGACAATTCTTCTGAAAGAACAATATTAATTAACATTTTGCAGGCACACTCGAGAAAATCCGCTGTGGTCGCCGCTTGACGAAATACGACACATTACAATTGATCCTAATCAAGAAACTCTACTTATTACAACAAAGAGGAAACAGTTATATACTGTCAAGTTGTTTGGGCAGCACATGTTACAGGTAACCCCAGTAATTGACGGTAGGAACTGTAAGTTAATTGGTTTATTTAATTCTTCGAGTGCATATAAGGTGCATTTAATGCGATAGGCATTTGCAACCTTGACGCTAAGTTCAAAATTAATATTATGACTTCCATCTCTGCCGCACTGCTCCTGTGTGTATCTAGCTTGCAATCTCGTTCTCGTCACATTTTCAAGTCTCAAAACTGCCACGCAGCGAATGCAAAGTAAAAAGGGTCTAGGTAAAAGATGAGTATACACTTTTCAAATAACTGCGTAACTAAATAAACAACTTCTTATATATTTTAGAATCCTGAGATAGCGTTTAGTGAGCTTGGACCAGCCATGCATTATGGACGGATAAATTCATTGTCAATGTGTGCCTGGAAGCCAATATTTATGACGGCAGGAGAACAAGATAAGAGTATAAGGATTTGGAACTACAGTACGGATGATATAGAGATGATAAAACTGTATCAGGAAGAAATCCATTGCGTGTCCCTACATCCTACTGGTAAGCAGCAGATAAAAGTAAGTACGTTTATAGAAGAGCAAAGCAACGTAGTTGCAGTGGCGTGGCGCACACCTAGAAGTCGCCAAGCGTATATTAGTACTTTTCGATGCTAGTGTGAAAAATGTGCCATTGCGCTCGAGACGAGAGTGCAAAGACAAATAATGTTCACGAGTATCAAACGACGTTTTCAACACACTATGTATTCAGACCGTAGGTTGGGTATGACCTAAAATTAAATGGAGGCTTATTTTCAGGTCTATTTTCAATTGTTGGCTTTTCGGATAAACTTCGTTTCATGGTAGTGTTGATAGATGACTTTGAAGTGATGAGAGAGTTTCCTATAAGGAATTGTAAGCAGGCCAGGTTTAGTAGCAACGGACACCTCTTTGCTGCAGTTAACGGTCAAGTCATACAAGTGTTTTCTTCGGTATCATTTCAAAATCTGTTTAATTTAAAAGGACATAACGGAAAGGTTAGATTTTTTTGTCATATGTAATATAGTACTTATTGATATTTACTTTTCCAACCATAAAGCCTTTTCCCACGCGAAGTTAGCCGAAACCTATTAATCAACCTGAAGCGCCAGGGTAGCCCGCGAAACTCAAATGTTCTTACGTTCGGTTCATTTAACCCCTTTCAATAACTATTTCATGAAAAAGTCATTCAATGCGGTTAATTGAACTTAGATGGTTGTATTGATCATTGTAATTATTATAATTCTGTAATTACACACGTGTTACTATGGCGCGACTCATTTTTCATAAACATGCAAACTGACACTGACCTGCAAATTGCAAAAAATGTACGAAAATTTTAATTTCGCGGGGTACCCTGGTGCTTCCACGACAATTGTGTACCGTGGCTCGTATAAGATAGCTCCGTTGCAGTTCTGGCACCTATGACTGGGGTCGTTCATTTTAACATAGGAAAGGAAGGAAGTGCTAAAACACTGCCCAAGACCTATCAAATTTCCCCCAATTTGTTGGAGAATATAGTATATGGGTCACTGTAGGTATAATTAAATAATAGGCGAATCTGCTCTTAATAATTGACTATATTGCTCGACCAACAAGTTGTATAAAAAATGACGCGCGTACGCGTTTCACAAGCGACCCGATGTTTAGAGAAGTAACGATCAAATTGTTTATTGTTTGAATAGATTACGTGTCTAGCCTGGTCGGCAAATGATCTAACGATGGTATCGTGCGGCTCCGAGGGTGCTGTGTACGAATGGAGCATGGTCACCGGCCAGCGAGTCGGAGAAATTATACTAAAATCTAACCAGTTTTCCGGATGCGTGGTGAATGGGTAAGACGTGTTGTATAAAGAAGGTTTATTTACTGGGATTATTAATTAAATATAGTTATTTATGATAAAGGATGATGCAAATTTTGGTCCCACCCTCCAATAGCTATGTGTAATACACTGTTGGATAGGTCTTTTCAAGCTGCACAAGTTACTATGGCGCCAAGTTTCAAATCTTAGTCCGTTCAGAGTTATGCAGTATTAAACAAGTCAGTTTAACAATAGTCAAAAGTAATGTTTTTCCCTAATATAGTGCACTTTTTGAATTACCGATGAATTAAATAGTATTATCTACATAACTACCGCTATCATTATGTACCGATGGGTGTATGAAAGTGGTTTGTGATAGCAGCAGCACACCTTGAACACCTAAACAGCTTAAAATCGCGCTTGAACCTTTATATACAGCGTGTAACAGAAAGGGTATAATCATATGGAATACTGTGGTACGGACCATCAAACTGAACAACTTTCTCTATGGGACCATCATCGAAATCGTAAAAAAATAATCAGCTGTCTCATACATTTGGGTCGAGTAGGTATTGAAATTTTCTATGGGACAGCTGATTATTTTTTTACGATTTCGATGGTGGTCCCATAGAGAAAGTTGTTCAGTTTAATGGTCCGTACCACAGTATTCCATATGATTATACCCTTTTTGTTACATGTTGTATATTTGCCGCTGGGTAGTAGGAGGTCCTACTACCCAGCGGCAAATAGTGACCAGTCGAGATTGGTTGGCCTGATCGGTGGTAAGTTATTCGTAACCATGCACTAAATATATATATAGACTGACACAATTCCCTACCCTAAGGGGTATGCCAGGCATGAGGGATTTGTAGGATCAGCCTTATTTCTAAATGAGGTCATATTAGAGAGTAGGGTAGTATAAAATGTTTGATTTTCTCTTGAATCAATACCTTAATTAATAAGTAAATACAACATAAAATACCATAACATTGAGTTTTTTTTTTTAAATCCCTTCGACTCAGATGATAGCGGTAGTTATGTAGTTAATACTAGTGTTAATTCAAAAAGTGCATTATATTAGGGGAAAACATTGCGTTTGACTATTGTTAAACTGACTTTTTTAATTCTGCATAACTCTGAACGGACTAAGATTTGAAACTTGGCGCCATAGTAACTTTTGTGCAGCTTGAAAAGACCTATCCAACAGTGTATTACACATAGCTATTGGAAGGTGGGACCAGAGTTCACACAAATCCTGGCATCATCCTTTGAATTGCATTAAAGGACTGGAAAGACAACATATGGAATTGGATCAGATGGAGAGATCAAAGAAATCGGATCTAATACCATAAGAAGAAACTTAGGTTTGATTGGCGTTCCACTTGATACTATTATACTATCTCGATCGGACCTGATGCTATTTATCAGCGGCGGCCCGGGCGGCATCACCGCCGTACAGTTGCCCTTGCTGGACAAGACCATATATAACGAATTTCATATGCACAACAAGAAAGTGACTGGTATCGCTCTCGCATACGACGACCAGACTTTGATTTCCGTCGCCGAAGATGCTTCTATCTGCTTATGGCGGTTGACCAACGCCGACGGAAGAGCTATTGCTTTAGACAAAGATTTCGCGCACTCCAAAGAAATATTGATAAGTAAGAAGGATTTACAGGAAAAAATTAATAACATAAATGTAAGTCAATGATCTCAAAGTTTCCTGTAAAGTTGTTTTGTAGAGACAAGATGACACGATGTATATGACACACGATTCGCTGTTCATTATTTTGATGCTTGCTTATTCACACACGCTTGCTTAGTCACAGACAAAGGCTTTGTATGTTAAATAAGTTGCAGTAGGTATCGGTCAATAATAAGTTCACTTTTCGTGAATTCATTTCAAGGAAATTAATGTGTGTGTTCCATAAACCTACAGAGAAATATTAACAAAGAATCAGTAAGATTGGTATTTGGTACGTACTAATTGAACGAAATTGTTTGTTTAGTTGTTGAGTACGCGAATGAGTGAGCTCGAGACGGAGCACACGTATCAACTGCGTCAAGCCGAGGCGACACAGGCCGAAAAACTGAAAGAAGTGCACGAAGGATACTGCGCTGCGATTGAGGAGCTCAAGGAAAAGAACGAGGTTTGTATTGCCTCTAACTGTCACTGAAGTTATTAATTGTTTATACTCAATTAACGTTATAATTTATCCTGACAGCAAATGGAAAACGAACACACTCACGAGATAGGGATGATTCAACAAGATATTGCGAAGTTGCGGTCGGGCCACGAGAGAATGTTGCAAGCTTTAGAAGCTGATTTCAATGTCAGGCTCATTGGAGAGTATGACAGATACCAGGTAAGATCTCAATAAAACTTTAAATACCTAACTAATTGTTAAGAGACTTATCTTCATATTTAAGTATACCAATATTGTTTACACTTTAACAGAGTCTGGAAGACAAAACGGCTCGCATGAGAAAAGATTACGAGGCGAGACTGGAGACGCTTGCAGAAAGCAAACGACAAGCTCTAAGGGAAATGAATAATATGTTTGAAACGAAATTGGAGGAAAAAGACTTTATGCTGCAAGAGGTAAGTTTTGCAGGGACCGTACAACTTGCTTGTACAACTTTCTAGATCGGTCGAAATGGTGGCAGGTCACGGGAACAATATGCGACTCCTGCATTCCCTTTAAACTTGAGGGGAAGTTTGATAAAAACCATGGAGAGACCTGTGTGTCTTGTATGGATCAGAATGTTGGGCCACAAAAGGGATGAATGAAAGGCATGTGCTGAGATGAGAATGCTAAGGGGGATGTGTGGTGTAATGTAGTAACGGGAATGGATAAAATAAGGAATGAGTACATAAGAGGAAGTCTGAAAGTGGCGCCGGTGACTGAAAAGTTGTGTGGTAATCGGTTATCGTGGTATGGACATGTGATGCGGAGGAATGAGGAGAATGTATTGAGAAAAATGTTGAGTATGAATGTAGATAGCTATAAGAGTAGAGGAAGACCAAACAAACATGGATGGACTGTGTGAAGGATGATATGGCTAGAACGGAGGTGACTGCTGATATGACGAGTAATAGAGAGCTATGGAAGAAGAAGACATGCTACGCCGACGCCAAATAAATTTGGATAAGGGCAGGAGAATGATGATATGCCAACCCGAACCCACCGCGATGAAATACAGGTCTTCTCTAGTGAGCGTAGTAAACGAGTAGACGATCATTTATACAGGGTGTATCATAATAAGCGCAATACCTCTCAAGTGGTGATTCAGACCAACTGGAAAAATTTCCCTAGGGATCAAGGGTCGAAAATAAATGACCACCTAACTAAGAGGTATTGGCGCTTATACTTTTACACCCTGTATATTAGTTATTTTACATTCATAGTTACAAGAACAAGCAGATATGGAAAAAAGAGAACATGAATCTATTAAAGCGTCAATCGAAGAGGATGCTGACCGTGAAATTATTGAAATTCGCACAGCATACGAAGTTCAGTTGAAGGAAGAAAAGGACGCGAATGTGCGACTCAAAGGAGAGACTGGGCTTATGAAAAAGAAATTAATTAGTGCGCATAAAGACATTGATGAATTCAAACACCAAATAACGCAGTTGAAAGGTACATTCAAATATATAGTTCAACTTCAAATTTGAGATTTCTTGAATTATTTTAATTAATGCGAAATAATTAATATTTGCAGCGGAACACAAACAGTTTCAAAAGGTAATATCAACTCTGGAACGTGACGTCGCTGATTTAAAGAAAGAAATTTCAGAAAGAGATAGTTCAATACAGGACAAAGAAAAGAGAATATACGAATTAAAGCGAAAGAAACAAGAACTTGAAAAATACAAGTTTGTATTGAACTTTAAGATAACGGAGCTGAAAAATCAAGTGAGTCTCCCTTTTTATTTTGGTAATATTTATTTTATAAGCTTTAAATATTAAACCGATGATAATAACTGTACATGTAGATTGAGCCAAAAGAGCGAGAAATACGAGAATTGAGACATCAAATCGATGATATGGAGAATGAAGAGTTAAAACTACTAGATTCGAAACACGACCTTGGTATGAATAGTAAATCAAATAGGCTAATTGCAGTATTTTCCACCCATTATCAAGTAGGAAAGAAGTTACAGCTGTAAGTTCAGAAATTTTACATAAACATCTATTTACTTTTACTTCAGATAGATCCGCTAGACCGCGAAATAAAAGCGAAAAAAGTGCGTATACTTGAATTGGAAGTCTCCTTGGAAAGTCTTCTAAAGAAAAAAGCATTCCGCGGTAAAACAATATTTCTATAATTTCTCCTTCAGTTGTAATTTTTTTCACATGTAGGATTTTAAACGTAGTAGTCACAGTAATGTGTAAATTTTCACACCTGTTAAGCATAGTTGTGTTATAAAATATTGTATGTGTAGTGAATGGCGAAAAATTATAAAAGGTGGTAGATAAGTCGCGCTTGTAGAAAAATATTTAATACCTGGCATCGTATAGACAAACTTGCACAACTTTTTTTGTTTTGTATCTGCAATCAGTCTTGTTGAGTACTTTAAGCAGATGTGGTAAGTGACATTTGGCAGTTGGAGTGTGCTCTCCAGCGAGAGCAACTACTCATAGGTGTAGCATGTATTTATGATATTCAAGAAAAAACTATAGCTTAGGAGAAAATCTATCATAGCTACTCAAACACTTCTGTTTTATTTCTGTATTTCAGAACTTAAGATTACGCAGCTTAATGAAAAATTGATGTCTGCTAAAAAGGATTTCATGACAGAAGCAGAAAGAAATTTGACATTAAAAAATACACTGAAGAAAATTAAAATCGATCTGCACAATATGACGGCGGAATTCCAAGATCCAAGCAAATTGAAGTCAGCTGTGAAAGTGAGTATAGTACTAGTAGGTAATAGAATAATGAAGAGGCGCAACGCGATATGCAAATACGAAGGTATTTACGAGGGGCGTAAAATCACGTTTTACGGTAGGACTCAGTGTAACGCACTCAAAACATTGTGCTGAAGGATGGATTGAATAGTACGGGGGTCATGGAGGACACATCATGGGACATAAAAACGTGTATTTAAAAAAAATATCGGGAATTTTGACCCCCAATATCTCCGTAACTAGAAGGTTCCCAGGTATGGTCTAGAACAAAAAAAATCTCCCAATGACAGGGAGAACAAGTGCTTTTCGGCTTCCTTAAGAGTTTTGTTACACCCTTTATTTACGTAGAGATTTGTCGTGAGTCTTACTTATTAAAATAATCAGGCAAGTATTCTGACCCATTTGTTTCTTTCCTCAACTAATATTATTTTGAATTTTTGCAGACACTGTTTCACAAATACGTGGAGGACATTGACTTTGTCCGCAGTCGTATAGCGGACGACGAAGCGGTTCGAGAGTTCAACCGCCAGCGCGATCACCTGGAGAAGCAGGTGGCGGGCTTCAAGTCTCAGCTGAACAAAGCTTTGGGAGGCTCTAAGAGTGATATCGGCAAAATTATGGACGTGAGTTTTGTAACCAACCTAACCTCCAGCGTCTGCCGATTTCTATAGTCATATTGTAAAGAGGTTGTAAGTATGTTTGGATTTACGGGGTAATCTTCAAAACTAATGATCCAATTCTGAAAATTCTTTCATTAATGGGAAACTATATTATTCCCGAACTCATATTTAGAACGGCTATATTGACGAATTACGACAATTTCAGGCCATAAGGCGAGCGAAGCCGCAAGCTAGTTGTAGATAAATTGAGGGATTTTACTCATTATTCGAAATGTTGACATCGCTAAGTCCAAAAAATTACTTGAGTTTTAAATGACCCTTTTTTCAATTTCCCCATGTAGGAGAGAATCCGTACATATCGATTGCGTATCGTATTTATCCATTTCAATTTTATGCTTTCATCGGCACGACCGCAACGCTCAGAGAATAAATAAAATACACTGACTGGACAGGTCCACTCAAATCTGTGTGGTTGTGTCTTCAAAAGACCATGCAGCATAATCAGCTTATAATGTTCCCACTGCTGGGACACACTGCCTGTATATAGGCTATAATCCACCCCGCTAGCCCAGTGCGGATTGGTAGATGCCAGGTCTTTGAATTTTTGGTTCTATGACATGCCGATTTCCTCACGATGTTTTCCTTCACCGTTTTGAGAGCAGTGATGATGAAATAAATTACACAAAGTAATGCGCCTGCCTGGGTTCGAACCCATAAGTCGGGGCCCCGCCACCACTGCTCTTACTGGGCCACCGCTGCTCTTACACCACAAAAGTGCAATATTTATCTACACTGTCAAAATGTATGGAACAGACCGATGTACTGAATACGTAGTATATTTTTGAAATAGTAGGTATGTATACACTCTAAATTGAATAATACATATTTGTTTTATTTTTTTAAACCTGGTTATCATTTAACGATTCCAAAGATCTAGCCATAATTTATTCAATGTTAATTGTTGCCCCTCCACTTCATTAAGTATATTAATATTACTCATGGAGAACAGTTTTCCCATTCACATCAGGAAATAAAGAACAGAATGCGAAAGCAAGCGTAGCGAGCTCGAAAATATTTGGACACTGTCTCAAATATTTAATATATTTTTTTAAGAAATTATGCAGAAAATCTTAAGAATCACCAGAACGTATTATGCAGGTGCTAGCGAATCGGGGTCGAATAATCATCGCACCCCGTCTCAAATAGTATAGAGTTAAGACAGTGTAGAATGAAAGCGCGTTCGAAGTGAACTCGAAAAAATATTAACCCCGCCTGGAATAGAATGGGTTTTCATTGCTCCATACTATAGGTTTGTCGACTTTCGTAAAAGAGAACAAGTCTGCCAGAGCGAGCGAAGCAAGCAAATGCAGCTGTTTTCCGTGGAACATCGGTTAGGAACCATATCGAATTTTCGAGTTCTCTAAAATATTGGCTAGATTCTAGCCAACCCCAAAAGATAATGACGTAGCCATTGGAATCTAGATAAGTGTATGGAGTTTGGTACTGACTGTATGTTGACCACATACAGTCAGGTTTTGTAATGCTGGACACTCGTGTTTTTATGAGTTTGTATAATATACCGAGTTTAAATGATTATTTCTAGGAGAACTGTACACTGCTAACGGAAGTAAATAATCTGCGCACCGAGTTGAAGTCGACCCGGAGTAGGTGCTTCCAAATGGAGTCTATCCTGGGCCTGTCTGCGCGGTACATACCGCCGGCCATCGCGCGGGCTAAGCTGAAGCACGTCACTGAGGACCGGGAGAAACTTGATGATCAGTTCAAGCAAAAGATTGAGGCAAGACGATATTATACAGGGTGTAACAAGACCCTTAACGAAGCCGTCAACCAAGCATTATGTACATCAGTCACTTTACGCCAAATTTATTGCTGGGAAACGACATTTTTTTTCGGGGTTAAAAAATCACGATTTACGGTAGGGCTCAATGTAACAGACTCAAAATATTGTGCTGATGGATGGATTGAATAGTACGTGGGTTGTGGAGGTGTTTAAAGTAAAAATCTTACAATGAAAACATGTACCTATTTAAAAAACTTGCGAAAATGTTGGAACTTTGACCCTAATATCTCCGTAACTAGCAGGTTCTAGAAGGTTCAGGTGAAGGGAAGGTATGGTCTATAACAAAAAAAATATCGCAATGACGAGGAGAACAAGTGCCTTTCGGCTTTGTTAAGGGTCTTGTTACACCCTTAATGTAAGTATAACACTTGACAGCTGGACCTGCCAGCAGACGTGTCCTGCAGAAGTGACCGCATATCGGCAAGCGTAGCTTTTGACGGGCGTCCAGTTGGACAGGCAAAAAGGGCGTCTGGATTACTCTGGATGCGATATGTATAGATTTGATTAATTATTATTACTATTTTTAGAAACAGGGGGGACCTGTATCTAAAAATACACGACCTCCTTCATAGCTAAATATTTTCAAGGCGATAAGAAGGTTCATGTTTATTTGCTTTTATTATTGCAGGAAAAGGAAGACGCAATTATGGCATTGAAGGAAGAAAATGAACATTTACTTGTCAGACTTAGGTGTATTGAAGACAGCACGTTTGAAAACGATTAGGTTTGAGATGATTACAAGATGTTTGACCGATTATCTAGCTAATTATTATGTTTTGAATGTTCAATAAAGTATCTGGTCAACTTGTGTAATATGTTATACTTGATAAGACACATATGATACTTAGCTTGAGATGATACCTAAAGATAAACAGTAGCCAGCTGGGATAATATTATAAAACATATAAATATATGAAAACATTTTATTGAATGTTAAGTCCTCTATCGTTGGGTGTTACACTTTAAAAACATGTTTTTATAAAAAACTAAATAAGTTCTATTCTATTACATAAACATTCTTGAAAAATATAAATTAATATTTTCTTAGCGAAAACTGCCGTTAATGCCCAAACATCCATGCCGTGTACAATACATGCAAGCCATCACCCATATTAGCACTATCTAATACCCGACCATAAAAATAAGACTTAAGAGTAAATTTGAGACTAATGAGTCCTAGACAAACGGCATTGAATGTTCAATAGCTACTATATAATAATAATAAATAAATGCTTATAGAATAAAAGGCAAGATGGCTTTACGTCCCTTGGGGTAGTCTGGGAATTCTTTCTTGTAGTTGCGATGTTTACCGATGGCCCAAACTGCCATCTGGTAGAACCCGGCGGCGGCGAACAGTCCAGCTACAAAACAAAAGTTAACATTTAGTAAAGTAACCACGATTTATGTCATAAAAACTAAATTGTTAACAAATCGCACAAAAACTAAAGTGCTGACAAATCGCCGAAGAATTGAAGGTTTGTTTAGTATTCATAAATAATTATCATTCGTAACGTAATGGGCATGTAAATGTGTAAGAAAACAAAGTAAAGTTCAAGAGGCGTTAAACAATCATTATACTTTAAAATTCTTCATACAATACGAAATAATAAAATGTGGAAAATAATACTTAGTTGACATCTGAAGGATTTGAAGTTTTGAAATGTGTGCCAGTAACTTAACCTTGATTTGAGATATCAGTTAAATATTCACAAACTAAACTATTTCTGACCTGGAGCGCATTTAGTCATGACAGTGAAGAACAGCCATGATCCGAACTCGTAAGTGTAGTTAGGGCACGAAACGAAGTTGAAGAGAGCACAGAAGGGGTTGCCGTCGGGCACAGGAATGCGCCTCACTTTGGTACCAGGAGGACGCAGGTTCTTCAACAGCAAGTGGATGCTGAGGTTGCCGATCTCACAGACCTGTAATCAAAGTCAATAAGAACTTGTTATAACTATTTTTAACATTATAATATTATGTTGCTTTGCGTCAATATGTTACGCGATCATATACAATTTATGGCCCGCTATTTATAATTACATTTTACTACTTTTGCATGAAACAGAGTAGAAACAAGTAAAAGTTGGGATTCGTAATTGCGTATTACTTCAGATTACTAAAAAACATGTTATTTGGTAATCATGTCCTAAATTGTATTCTGAATTGTTACATAACATGCAAATTCTACCAATGGGCAAGCACGGAAAGAAAGAAAGCCACATTACCTGTTCATGATAATACTTTATATTATTTCATTAAAAATGCATTACCGTTTCACTCCGTCAATGAAATGGACTTTGTCACTTATCAAGGTCAGAGGTTGTTGTATTGACAATGAGTAAACCAAATCTATACCACTGGCTTTTTGCCTGATTCTTTATATAAGCAGGTAGTATTTTTCTTTTACTGATAAGCGTAATAGTAGATACCTTGTCAAAAAATATTTTCATCTTAAATTGTCTTTTAATGTTAATAAGCAATTAAAGGCCGTTCTAAGTATTTAGTAGATACAAACGTAAGGGTATCGTTACCTTAACATGAAGAAATAAAATTGATTTGTTGTTTTTTTTTATTAAAAAAGCCTACGCCAATAGTTTTGCCTCTCCTGTGATTTTGCAAGTCTCTTCTCTGCTCGCTCGTGTCAGCTTTGGTGGAGTTTGGGCCTAAATGAGGATGAGTTTTGATCCGAAAAAACCGTTCCTTTTGTTTTGTAAATCAGTAAGCATCATGTGTGTTTAAAAAAACAAAAACTAAACTGATATTTCAAGAAACATGCAGATTACCACCCAAAAATCATAGTTTCACTATTTGTTTGGTTAACTTGGTTAGTCTATCACATCTGTTGAGTTTTGCTAGCAAATTTAATTGAACCCTCTATATTTGAGAAATATCACTTATGAGCAGGCCCATTTTGTAATAAAAAATAAAATAAAAAAGTTCAAATTTGTTAATTATATTAAAATCAGTAGATCTTTTACTACTAGCTTTTGCCTGCAGATTTGCTCAGATTAAATTCGCCTTTCAGTAACCTATGAGTTACTCCAGGCCATAGTCCATTTGTTGGTCCATATCCATCAAGCCATTTCTTAAAGATAAAACAAACATAGGTACCCACATACAAATGAATTATTACATTAATAATAGTAGTAAGATTATGATATTTATCAACTATCAAGAAGATTGCCCTAATCTGTTTAGATAATTTATGTAACAAATATCTGAATTGAAATAAAAATTAAAAACCTTTTAAAGAGTACTTTGATGCCTAAGTGTGTCCTATTGTCGTCGTTATTTATATGTAGGAACTTAATTTTAGTCTTCTTTTTAGCATTATTTTAGTTCTGTTTGTAGTCTATAAATAATCTACATTTATTGTAAAATTCGAATCAAATCAACAGCATTATTCAATAAAACTTATATACTTACAATAAATCCTCCAAGTCCCACATAGAAGCAGGTGTTGCAAGGAGCCGTATACAAGGGATGGTTGATGTGGTATGCCACATACAGAGTGAACAACCAGTAGTAAGCGCAATTCCTAAACAAGTTGCGCAGGGGCATGGTGCCGTGAGAGAAACGGTGAACAAATAGGGTCTCTAGGAGCCGTTTACCATAGTGAATGGACCAGCACGCAGTTGCAACACTGTAATAAAATATTGCATTATTATTTTAAAAAATTGTGTTGATTAATGATGCATAATTAATTAGCCAAAAATGTTCCCACTGCTGGTATACAGGCCTCCTCTCTATGAGTGATAATATTTTGAATGATGAGCACTGCAATTTCTCACTAAACATAGAGTTTTTCTAAGGGTTTTTTTCTTTCTTTACCCTTTATAGCAGAACTTTTTATGTCATAATATTATTCTGCATAACAGCTAAGCATACAGTTCATTTTGCAGAAAATCATTTGGCATAGTACACTCATATTTTATCTTGCATTCAAAACTCATAATTTTGTAAGTCAGAATCATGATTAAGCATAAATTTTAAAACAATATTTTTAATTTTATTTAAAGTTAAAAATGCTATTTTGTAGAACATTATTCTACACAAAATTATGTGGAATTTTAATGGCTTAGGTAAAAATTGTGCCATCTTAAAAGTATGCCATTATAAATTAGGACATTTAAACTTTCGGCCAAACAATAAATTAAATCATTTGTATGCCTTAAAAATATTAGTTTGTAGAAGATTATGCCAAAATAATAAATTTTGGAGCATCAAGATTCTGCCAGATAGAGGGAACCTCTTTCCAAGCTTTCAGTCACAAATAAATCACAATCGTTAAATCTGAGTAAGCAGAGTCCTATAATACTTTCCTTTTGTAAATCAGCCCATGTTCCCAGTGGGACCGCTTTCTTTTATTAATAAGTTTTTAGTAGTAGTATTTCAGAGTATTTTTTTTATTATTATTACTATTGGACCACTCCCAGATTTTATTGCAGTACATTTAAAAAAAGTAACTCACGTTGCCACTATTCCAGGAGATGCTTTCGAGGCTCCATACAGGATCCATGGCCTTTGATAAACCCATAAGTATATAAGTAAAGGTCCAGCATATTCTGCTAAAAACACGTTTTTCCAAGATATTTGAGGTCCTAGGTCTTTAACATACAATTTTGCTCCATCCTGAATGTTCAGAGATTTAAGAGATTCTTCATCTTTTAAGGTTTTGCCTTTAGCTTCCAGTTTTACAGCTTGCCGGTCGGGGTACAAGGATTTCTTGACAGTCTGGTGAACCTTCTCTTTCACATTTTTTATAGTAGAATTTTCATTTACCACTATCTTCCCTAAAGGTTTAGATCCAGAAGCGTTTAGGATCTCAATCTATAAATGGAAATTTTATTGTAATAAAGCAGGTTGAGTTCTTTGTGAGAGATATTAGAAATCATATTCGTTTTCTAAATTCCTTTTACTTACCTCCATTTCTTTACTTGTGAGGTTTTAATTAAATCTTTTGTTATTAAAAGCACAAGAAAAATTAGAGCTCTGCCGACAAGTTTTAAGAAAATTATTAGGAAATGCAATCAATTAGCAAGCCGCACAATTTTGTGGATAAAGTTCAGTTCACAATTTCACGTCACGCACGTCACACAATGAATGAGATCGAATGAGAATAATGATTAATGAGATGCGATCAGGGATGTGCGTAAGGTTGTCAAAAAATATCGATATATACCCCTACCACAGCCTTTTCGTATTGAACCCAAAGGTTGACTGGTAGAGAATGCCTAATGGCATTAAGTCCGCCTATGTACCACTATTGTACATGAAGTTTAAATAAATAAATAAATAAATAAATATATCGGAATATCTTTGTTCTTTTCGTTTTTTTATACTACATCGGCAGTGTAAAAAAACGAAATGAACAATGTCTTGCAATTCAGAGTACTAAAAACGTTATTATCACACAGTTCAATAATTTTGCCCTTGCTCGACAAAGTGCAGTTTAAATTGCACGCATCCCATCTCGAATTTGTGTTAAAGTCGACTTTGAGGTTTGAGTTAGGTCAACCTCCTATGGTGGAAGCGCAAGGGTAGCCCGCGAAATCTAAATTTTTCTTACGTTTATTGCAATTTGCAGATCAGTGTCAGGTTGTATTGAATGACTTTTTCATGACATAGTTACAGAATAGGGTTAAATGAACTTAAATGGTTGTATTGATGATTTCTATAACTACATAAGTGTTACTTGCGTGATTCATATTTTCATCAACATACAACCTGACACTGACCTGCAAATTGCAATAAACGAAAGAAATTTTAAATTTCGCGGGCTACCCTTGCGCTTCCACCTTACTTTGTAGACTATAAGACGTGTTCGGATGAAAACGTCTGTTTTCAGAAAACGTAAATAAGAAACACAATTTTGCCAATTTGACGTTTTATCAATAAAACGTATTTTTTTTAGAAAGGTAACAAATTATTTATCGATAGTTTTGACATTCCGTACCTTAGTTGTTACATTTCAACTTGACCCAAGTTAGTACATATTAATTCCATGCATTGGCCAAACGGGCGACGCCATAGAGGAAAAAGCTCGAGAGTTAGCAAGGAGCAAATCGCCCAACAAAGGGCGTTTTGGCTGGCCTAACTTCCACCATTTTCTTTTTTCAAAGTTGCGGCCACAGTTACCTCTATTTATCGATAGCTGGTATCAATACAAACCAGCTTTGTTTAAGACACACGTTTCCGAGATATTTAAAGCTATCAAATCTGGGCTGAAGATGACTATAACTTTGATAGATCTTGGAAATGCGACACTTTACAACGTTTTGTCTACAAATTTGGTTTGTATTGATACCAGCTATCAATCAATATTAGGTTTTAACCGTGGCCACAACACCGAAAAAAAAAATGCTGGAAGTAAGGCAGGCCATTCAATGAGGGCAATCGTTTTTGAGCTCACCAGATGGCGCCACTGTCGAGTAAGGTCATATCAATAATTCTATTTTATACTGGTAGGTACCAATAACTTATTATTATAGTACGTATAACAACATAGTGTGAACTTCAGATACTTATTTACAATATTCTCCTTAAGATTAGCAAGCATAAAACGTTTAAAAATCATGTTACCTCCAAATACTAAGAAATAGGATCATAAGTTTCTACTAAAAATCTTCAAGTCAAAATTAAGGTGAACGCAGACCTGGCCGCACCGCACGCGCCGCAGTCGCCGCATTTGAATTCTTCGTAAGAAGTTCTATGCAATCTCGCACAAGTCGCACACCTACCCGCGCCGCAGTCGCCGCAGTACCTGAAGCGGCCGAACTCCCCAAGCCGCAGCTGATGACGTCACCAACGCCGACCGCATCGGATGCTGCGGCCGGCGAGTTGCGGTTGTCGTCATTCGCATCCAGCGGTGAATCTTGTACTTATTTTGTCTTATTATTTGTGGTTCTATTAATATATCTAACAGCTGCGTAACTTAGTTCTATTCATATCAATATATTTGAAAAACCGCTTAGCATCACATAACAAATCAGGAATGTGAAATTATCTCAAATAGCGGCCGTTTGTTGATGAATCCACATTTTTTAAACTCTTGTTGGTATTTCATTTTCGTCTTCCTTTAATAATAAACAACTGCTATCAAATTGTTCGTCAAGAGCATACCTACTGTAATACATGCCCAGTTATTTAGGGAACATACTTAAATTAGAAACTGAATGAAAGAAATCCAGTACCATACTCGCTAGAGTATTAATGTTCTGTGGTGCGATGCGTGCGGCGACAGGAATGATTGCGGTGACGGTGTGCGAGACCATTAACAAAAGCGATGACTGCGGCGACTGCGATGCGTGCGGTGCGGCTAGGTCTGCGTTCACCTTTAATCAGAAATGGTTCAATCTAGACCACAATCGTTAATATTAGTCAAATACGTGTTAAAAAAGCTCACAACGCGCGAACACTGTGACATCTAACATTTCGGTAACCTCGCGCTACACTAGCACCTCAGCGATAGCCCCGATTCAAACCCCTTTTTTGCACTTTTTGCGGGAGGCGAAGTAAACACATTCAGCACCCTACGGGAGTCTGACACTCGCACACAGATACATGCATCATGTTGCAACAAACGTACATACACGAAGCAATAACAATCACACAATAAATAAACTCACACATTGACAAATTAGCGTGTACATGCCAACAAAGAATAGAATAGAATAGAATATTTTTTATTTGTGTAAAAACATGGTACATTATGGTCTTATAAATAGGGTTGTAAACTTACATGTTTTGCCATAGAATGGCATACAAATATTAGTACATCTTAAACGTAGAATTTTAATACGAAACATCAATTTGTTTAAATATTAATACAATAATATGTCTTGGTAATAAGAACATCACTTAACAATTTAGGATTCGTATCTATTCGAAATCTTAACATTAATAGATGCTTAAATTTAAAGAAAACATTAAAAAATAAAACATTTTAAAACACTGTAAAACTCAGCAGCCATATCTATCGGTTACTTTTTTTTCAAGAAATTCTTTTACACTATAGAAACAATTATCAATAAGCCATTTATGTAATTTGGATTTAAAATATTTTAAGGGGAGTTCTCTCAATTCTTTTGGTATGTTGTTAAAAAAAATTATTGCACTTATTAAGCTATTTTTTTGGCATAATGTGTTTTGATGTGAAGGTATTCTTAATCTTGTGGGATCTCGACGAGTGTATTTCGAATGCAGGTCACATGCTATAAAAAATTTAGAGTGTTCCTTCACAAAAATACCAGCTTGCATAGTGAAAAGACCTGTTAGGGTTAATAGTTTTAATTTTTTAAACAGTGGTCTACAGGATGTTAATGGGCTGATACCGAAAATTGCTCTTAAACATTTTTTTTGAACAATGAATGCTTCACTTACATTTGTGGAGTTCCCCCAGAGTAGGAGTCCATACCTGAGTAAAGAGGATACATACCCGTGGTAAGCAGTAAGGGCGACTGCTTCACTAGCGATACGTCTAATACGTTTGAGAGCAAACACAAATTGGTTGAGTTTTTTGCAAACGTGTTCTATATGTAATTTCCAGCTACAATGCTAAACAAAAAGTGCTAATGTTTACTCGACATTTACTCAAACAAAAACTGCTAATGTTTACTCGACATTGCATGACGAATGACGAATGAAAAACCATTATACAAGAAGAATGAAATACCACTCATTGGTTGTGCCACTAACCAACAAACCAATGATGAAACTAACGGAGCTCATGGCTCAGCTCAATAATATTAACAGTCTCTCGGGGTTGATCTTAGGGTTAAGCCGCGCTTACCTAGATTGCTCCGTGGATGCGTGACCACCTTAATTATACGTATAAAGTTTCGTCCGTGCCTCGGAAAGAACGTCAAGCCGTTGGTCCCAGCTGTCATCTAGTATTTTATCAGTCATATAATCTGGCAGTCGTTACTTTGTTTTTTAGTAGAATTCATTAGTTTCCTAAAGCGTTATCGGCCAATGTATTTTGGTAGAGAGGTAAATGTCAATTCTAGAGCTTATCCCTCTATGGTAGCGATACTACTGAAATTGATTTGTTTCATGCTTACCACAAAAATAAATATTTCAGCTCAAAAAAGCCAACTTGGTCTGCATGGTGATTTCCAATCCAATTTCTGAATCACAGAATTCACACATATCGTGCGTGGAGCTTGTTTTTTGAATGCAGTTAGATTGTCATGATGTTGGCACCTTATCCTTGTTTGTGTATGTAGTTGCGTGCGGTTGTAGTGACATTATAGATATTGCAAGATGTGTCAGTGTGAACAATAAGTTTGACAGTGTGTGAGTTAATAATTAAAATGGCGATTTGAGTATTATATTCTTCGAGTGTAACATTGTAACATTTCTGAAAATATAGATAGAGAACTTGGAATAATCGTTTTCATTCACAGTGCTAAATATTCAACTGGTCTAACATGCGTTCAGTAGTAGAAATTGGGACCAGCGTGCCTGCTTTCCTTGGAAAATTATGGAAACTGGTCAATGATACAGAGACCAACCATCTGATTTCTTGGAGCCCCGTGAGTGTATATATTTTAATTAGAAGGAAATTAAAAGTCTTAGAAACTCGTCTCAAACGTTTCTCTTATATTTAACTTAACTCTGAGTGGTATCAATGGGGAATTTCCACTAGAAAGTCATTACGAAAACAACCTAAAAATGTTGCAAGTTGACGGACTGCCTGTGAAACTTGATAAATAAATAAATAGTAACAGGTCACGTTTACTACCATGCTCTCGGCCCCTGACGTGAATTAATTGGCGATACTTGAAGAAACAAGGCCTAGGGAAGATTTTAGGTTTTGATTGTTTATCACAGATTTGTATGTTGTTATTGATTAAATGGGAATTGTTATTGACTATTTCTGTATCTATGTACCTATGGTTTATTATACATATTTATATAATTATGATGGCCTATTGGAATGAAAGTACTGAACAAGTCTTGTAGTGTTAACAAAAGTTTATTCAAGAAACTCCTAAATAGTGTCTTTTTAAGTCTTTTAATGCCTCTAGTCTGTGTAATATCAATCAAATACTTCAAAAATCCGGGCCAGTCAGGTCATGACAATATTAATGAAAGTATGTTAGTGTATGGCAGTTAGTAGACACAGTCAACAATCAATGCATTGTGTTGGTTGTCTGCAGTGTATACATATAAGTAGACCTTGTCATTAACCAGTTATGTCTGTTATTAAATCAAGTGGTTGACTGCACATAGCAGTGACTTATAACCATCTTTTAAGGTGTAGTTACTATAAAGTAATATCAGTGTTCATTTATTCATTACAGGGTGGGAAAACATTTGTTATAAAAAATCAAGCCGACTTTGCAAGGGAGCTTCTTCCTTTATACTACAAACACAACAATATGGCAAGCTTTATTCGGCAGTTGAATATGTATGGATTTCACAAGATTACGTCTGTCGAAAATGGTGGCTTGCGCTATGAGAAAGATGAAATAGAATTTTCTCACCCATGTTTTATGAAAAGTCATGCATATCTATTAGAGCACATTAAAAGAAAGATTGCCAATCCAAAGTCAATAGTAACGAGCAGTGAAAGTGGTGAGAAAGTTCTCTTGAAGCCAGAGCTCATGAACAAAGTACTAACAGATGTGAAACAAATGAAAGGCAAGCAGGAGTCTCTGGATGCTAAGTTCAGTGCCATGAAACAGGAGAATGAAGCTTTATGGAGGGAAGTGGCTATTCTGAGGCAGAAGCACATAAAACAACAGCAAATTGTAAACAATGTGAGTAAATTTCACATTAATTTCTTCAAATCTTCTTTCCGTAATATTAGTGTGTAATCAATATAATTATGTTTATTAGCTCATCCAATTCCTGATGTCACTAGTACAGCCAACTAGGCCACCAAATACTAGTGGGAACAATGTTGGAGTGAAGAGACCTTACCAGTTGATGATCAACAGTGCAGCTCATAATACTGCAGAGGGATATCCTGGCAGGTTAAAGAACATGAAATTGGACAAAGATGCTTTGGATGAGTTAAGTGAGGATAATTTGGTAAGCAATTGACATTTATTGTTATACTATTCTACCCATTTTTTTGTTTGTGGATTAACAGTATAAAAACCTAAAATATCAAAATCTTAACTCAGCTCAAGGTCTATCTGTTTGCCAAATTTCATCGAAATCATTCAGCTGGTTAAGATGTGAACGGATAACACAGATAGACTAGAGTTACCACGTATACATATTAAATTAGTATGGATTAGTGAAACAATTTTGATTAGAGCCAATAAAATCATAATATTCAATTCATATGCACTTTATAGGAGGATGGACCTACTATTCATGAACTGGCACATGACGATTTGATACACAATGAAGGCACTCAGGATTCCTTGCCTGGATTTGTTACTGTTGACATACCCAGCATGACCAATGCCAACCCTAGTCACAGCCCAGGTGATCCCAGCGCCTCCATGTATCATGTCACTATGGAAGATGGAGATGATCCTGAAGCAGGTAACTCTTAATTAATTAAGGAAAACAATGTAAACAATAAGTTTCTCATACATTTTTATTTAATATTATATTTTATTTCAGTCGGAAATAGATTACTATATCCGACAGCCCGCAGCAATGGTACGCAGAGAGTAAATGACAACATGCCCATCATCACATCAGCTTCCCCAAGTCCTGCAACTCCCACAATGGATCAGCCTGGCATAGACCAAGTTGGAAATGGTATGATGGGCTCACCTTCAGTAGTTGTTAAAATTGAGCAACTGCCAACTAAACAAAAAGCACGAAATCATTCTACTAATAGGAGTACAGTTACATCATCAGGCAAAGGTCTCCTTTCATCTGGAAATTATAACACATTAAACCCATCAGCAGATTTGAAGCTTCCAGCAGAAATATTTGCCAGTGATGATTCAGTAAGCGATGCTGGGGTTGCTGCTGCTGATGACTTGAGCATGCAAAATGCACTGCAAGATCTGGTTGATGAGTCACTCCTAACATCATCAAAGGACAAAATGTTTGGTGGTATCAACATTAAAATAGAAAGACCAGAGATGAAAGCTAACAGAAAATCAAAGAAAGGTAACAAAAACACAGAGCAGACCTTGAATCTGGCCGATATTAAAACAGAACTCCAGGATGATATTGATTGGAACAACATGACTCTAGCTACTGTTAACAACAACACTAATAGGTTCCAGACAAGGTAATTATTTGATTTATAACCTTCTATTATTATTAATTTTTTTTCAGTACCTATGTATTGTAGGTACCTACTTATTTTCTATTTTTAATATTTATATGTCTTAATCACAATTATGTGAAGTATTTACATGAAGTTTTATTTTATGTGTAATTAATATGTATGTAATTTCATAATTTAGGAATAGGAGAGATAACCTCAGCAAAAATCGGGAGGAATATTCTTCCCTCTTTGGAACAAATTCAAACAAGTATGTGAATAATTATTATTCTGAGTTACAGATGTGGCCTTGTATAAATATTTATTAAAAGTATCCTAAAATAAATGATATTATTTGAATATCTGTGGTTAAACACTTTCATAAGTATCTATATTAGACTAGCAGTTGCCACGGTTATGCTTTGCTTAATTGGTACCTAAGTCTAATCTACCTAAAAATATTTTTCTTTTTTGGTGAAAAGAGGGAAAAAAGTGTTTATTATGTACCTATTTAATAGATTTAGCACCATCTTTGTATGCAATTGCTATACCTACAAATTAAGGTTTTCTGGACACTAATCATAGTTCTTTTTATTTTATATTTAAAGCTTGTATTGTTATAAAAGTAAATACAGTTAAGTTATAATGTTATAAGTGTAAAGTTCAACATACAGTAAATTTATGTTGATATTACAAATAATCAATGGTGAAATTATGGCTGGGATTGCCTAGGGCATAGTGGATAATTGAACTTTTTGAATGTTTCAGTAATGATATTGATGATCATTTGGATGCGATGCAAACGGACCTTGAATCACTAAGAGAACTGTTGCGTAGTGATAGCTACGCTTTTGACACGAACACGTTATTGGGCGTAAGTACTTATCGTTTTGTTTTATCACAGAACAGTCTATTTCCATTCAACTTTTGCAAAATTAGACTGCAGTTGAAACTATTATTTAATTAATATGTATCTGTATCTCCAGGGGTGTCAGTCAATTTAATTTGGGTATAGATTGATATTTATTCCAAGATAATCGCCTAAACATTACATTCAATACACATTCATAGATTTATTGTTAAATATTTACAACTTCTGAGGTACAGATTCTATAATCTGCCGTTTAAAACATTATGAAACTTTGAATGCAATATATATGAATGCACCCATTGGAATCACACGCACACAAATACAAGAGGTCCAATCTGTAGCGCACTGTAAGTAAACATTGATATTTTAAGATCGTTAGGTTGGTAGCGTGGGGCGGCGCAAGTCACGTTGCAGACAACGTGTTGGGTCCGCGTGGAGAGCCTTGTGCGGATTCGACAGTCGCCTGCCGTTCTCACGCACACAGATGCATGTGTCGGACTGTCTGCGTGATTGAGACCGGTTCACAATAAACAGAATCATATCTTTGTATATGATTGTTTTGATTACACTTGGCATGCCCGTTGTGGGTTCTCTTTTTTGGTATTATGTGTAGTAAGTATCCATTGGGTATAATGTTTCTTTCAAGTTATTGAACACTTAAAAATAATCTAAATTTTTAATACAAATCAATAGAAAAATAAATAAAATTATTTTTGTATTGTCCATAGACCGCTGATGCAAGAATATTACCTTCGATGTCTCTCGCTATTCCTTCCTGTCAGCCTACATCAAATAATTATGTAATAGTTATATTTAATCAGCAGGACTAATAGATGCTAGATAATAATGATTTAAGGATATTTCTTTTTGAATAATACTGTCAGTCCCTTTCATTTCATTATCATTAAGCCGCATAGTATGGGTAACTTTGGTTTCGTACATTGTACTCTATAGAACTAACGCTTATTATTACGGAAGAAACACACCCAGTACATGTTGCCAAAACTATAGACATATTGATATATCCGTCATATTATCTTGTATTATCTTTGTTGTTCTACAAATTTATTTTGTTTTTAGAGATATAAATTGTAAAATAATATTAACTTATTTCAGCTATTTGGGTCTGACGATCCATTCTACGGCCTGCCCTATAACTCGATGGAGGACAGAACGAAAACAGCTAATAATGGTGAGTTACAATTTAAAAATTAATGATTTAAAACAAAAATACCTCCAATGTTCAAACGAAGCAGAGATACTGTGTCCAAATTTCCTGACATTGTTATACTTTCTTTCCCACATTGCTGTGGGAATCCTGAAAGTTGCTATTTCATCCATAATGCATAACAATCACTTGCACTACAAAACACAACAAGGTAATTTATTTGCTTATTCAACCACATACATACAGCTTGTAGGGTAGTAATGAAGGCAGAGTTGAAAAAAGACCTGTCCCTGGTGTATGCCAGTTTGGTTATATCATTATGTGTAAGATTATGAGCATATACCTACCTACAACATCACTCAAACCAAAAATGCACACGCACGACTTTCATCAACAAATCATTGCGATCTAAAAGGCCAGTTCATATCTGCATGTGTTTTTACAGTTATATTCACGTTTATGTTAATTGTAGATACAACCAAACAGTATCCGATGATTGATTTTGATTGGCTGATCGGTAACAGCGAGGCCTCCCCTGCAAAGTAGCCTGTTGCTACCTCATCTTGCAAGATTTTTTCAACGCTGACCGCGTCTCGGCCACATGACGTGGTGAATATTTTGGTAAAGGGACAAATAGACATGGTGGTTCCGGTCAGTGCTACGGAAGATAGGTAGATTGTGTCGCGACAAAATTGACTCACACATACCTGGAATCCTTGACTGATTTAATACTTATAAGAAGCAAATACGCCTAACTGAAATTGTGAAAATCATATCAGTACTATAGATTATTGTGAACAGAAATGTAAGAAAAATATGTTTTTGAGAAAATGATCATCTATTTTTTTGTAGGTAATTAATTTCAAAAAAGAAAAACCTACAATGCCACCAAGTGGTTTAATACTAAGAGATATCATTTTTGCCGCGACATTTTATTAAGCGCAATATTGTATGTCTTTCTGTCTAAAATATCATGTTAAAATAAGGCACAATAGTTTTAAACTAAGTGTTATCTGTAATTATATTTTATTGTTAATTAAAGCAAAGAAGCAGAAAGGTGAGATTTCGAATGTAAGCAGTGACAACACTCGCGTCCAGAACCTGTTTACTGAGGATAATGGTAGTAATTCAGTTCTCGCATACTTAACGCCAACGTAGTTTTTTATACAAAATAGATTTTGCACGAATAGTCTATAGAAATTGATTTACATTCTGAAATCTGTAAATCTGAAACCGATGATATCACATCCCACTGATAGTTTTGAGTACATTTTAGTGCTTTTTTTTCAGAGGCAATTATGATTTAATTCTCCATCATTGGTTTCTGAATGCTACGTTAGTATTATCTTAAGTCACCAGAAAAAGCACATTGCATTATGTTTACTTCAATTATTTTTTACATGCTATTGGTACAATATACATGCTTGGAATTGAGTAAAGCTTCATTTTATAGCATTTTACTTTTATTGTCTAGTTTGTTTATATTTGGGCGTGAGTTGTATGTATACCGTACGTAGTGATTTATTTTAAGTTAGACGTTATGTTATAGGTATGATATTGCTCTCAAACACATTATACCTATTAGTCATTAAGGATTGACAAATATTATTATTTTTATGTACTACTTAGTTATGATTGCTTTTAATTTAGTCGCATGGTTGACTATATGACATTGTTTTATTACATTTATACCGTTATATTGTAATACATACAAAATTAATAATGTAGATGTCCTTTAGTATTTTAGGCTATCTTTACATTATAATGTTAGTATGTAGTAAACTGCAGTCGGTCTTTAAATTGCTATGTAAAAATATTAATAATCTTTTTTTGGGCAACTTTCAGTTGAAGGGAATCAGCTAATGTCGTATACAGGGAATATTCCAGACTTTGAGGATATAAACATGCCAGATCTGGAGTGCGATAATTCTCAGGAGGCTTGCGTGTCGTCCGCGCCCAGTCCCAGCAGCTCGACGCTAAACACGCCGCAGGTGCAGGTGCGCTCGCCTTCCTTTACGTTGAAACCATGAGGAAAGTCTAAAAAACGACGTCACAAGAAGAAGGGTTCTTCTAAAAGTGAAATTTGAAATACTTCGTGTGGACTGACTTTGATAAATGATGATTAGTGTAGTCTGTACAATCATGTAAACGAGAAAGAAGAACAAAAATAACATATAGGTACAATACAATTAGCTTTTTGTGCAAGCTAGACATCTTGCACCCAGATTGCTAATACTATTTTTGTTTGTCTGTCCATTGGTTTGCTTTTACCACTTAAACTTTAAACAAACTTATTTACAGAAGATATTTTTTTAAAATAACATATTAACAAATATGGGAGCTAAGGGGATGTGAATGAACATCAGGTTATATTTTTAATTAGGTACTGTTTTTTTCCATTTACTAATGATATGGTTTTCGGTTTTACTTGGATATAAAAAAATACCAAAAAGCTAGGTATAAGAGATTTATATATCCATGTTTTCGATCCGAAATAAATTCACTGATAGGATTAGGCTAATATTGCGTATTATATCTACTATGCAGTGGTTACGGTATGTAGTTGCTGATTCATGTCAATGTTATGCACAGCTTAGTTTTGTCATGAAAACAAAACAGTCTGATAACATAACAGTGCGTATTTTGTTAAACTTTATAAATTATTAAACTAGTGGTTACATAAATATAAGCTAACACTTTGAACAATTAACCCAACCTTTTTTATGGTAGATGAATTTTATATATGAGTATTTTGTATAGAAATAGGGTAATAATGTAAGTATGTTCATCGCGTGACTGAGGTTCTTTGCACTCATTTAAATATTAAGACAACGAAATGGAAATCCGAAAAAAGTAATCGATAGCATGTGGTAGTCGCTACAATTGCTTTGGTGCCTTATAAAAGATAATTAATTACAATGATTTTGTTGTTACTACAAAACTTATAATCGAGCCATTTCATAGTATTTAACACTAGTTAATTAATCGGATATTGTGGCATTAACAATGAGGTTCCTATTTGAAAGTTCGTGGATATCAATATAGCTTTGAATGGGTACAAAACATATTATAAACACGTGCCGTTGTTAATCTTGCATCTTCATCTAAGTACCTTTTTGTGTAAGAACTTGCTTACGTAGCTAGCTAATCCGCAGCGTAGTAGGGTTTATTTATTTTGGTGCAATGAACCATTTTTGTTCATAATGTATTTAATAGCAGCAGTGGGACTGCTTTTGTTGATTTTTTACACAGGGATATTTAATAAATATTACAAAATTAAACTTTACTAAAATGTTTTAATAATGATTCGCTCATGTGTGTACTATAGAATATTTTGTCTTTGTTGACAGATCGTATACTTTGTGTATATAAGTTCAAGTATATAATCGTTTAAAAATACAGTTAAATGTTATGTAGGTTTTAATTTTAGTGTGTAAATTAGCCTAACAGCCCATTGTGCGTGTCTGCATCTTAATTATGCATTAAGAAATCATCCGAAAATTACAAAGTATTATTTTAAACATGCATTTTCCATCGTGCTTGCATACTTGCATTACATACAATATACGAAATTAAAAAGTACAGAATTCAATGAAAAACTAAATCTTTTCCAAATGCGAAATTAAAAAGTACAGAATTCATTGAACAACCAAATCGTTTTGCAAAAAAATACCACCTTCTTTTATTTAGTCACTGTAACTATATCTTCTACCTACCGTAAATATACTGATATAGATAAGTTATTGCTAAAACTTAGTTATAAACTGCAGAACTACATATATTTACAAATTAATTATTATACAGCGTGTATCGGAAATGTGTGGTCAGATTTAACGGTATGGCTATCAAACCACAACTATCACCATGCCAGCAACATCACAATCGCGAAAATGTATTCGGATGCCCGATACGGAGCAAGGTGGTCAGTTTGATGGTCTGTGCTGTACCACTCCTTTAAATACGACCACAAAAATGTTAGTTACAATTATTTTATAAACTACATACAACCATTGTATTATAACATTAAAATATGTTTATGAACAAAGTTTGGTAAGATAAAGTAAATACACAATGTAAGAATATATTATTCATGTTAAATATGTATAAGTAATTTTTAAATTCAATGTATTAAAATATTGAAATATACAATTTGTTTTTATTTACATACTTGGATCATACCTTAGCAAACGGCCAGTGAAGTGCCTAGGGGCCAACAATACGGCAAACCCCACAAAGTACAACAACAACAGACTGAAAACCTAACATCATGAAGTTATAAGGGCAAGGCAAGCTTTAAGGCTTGTATGAAAGTAGCATGCCAGCTGTTTAGTTGAAGTTTGACTGATTCTTCAGCATGCATCAGAAAGGTGTGGTACCTACACTGTCACACAGACCGTCCAACTGAACAGCTTCCTCCATGGAACCAACAGCGTAATTATGTCGGTCTGGGCCGACGGAGCATCATTCAGATCTTCGAAACTAGTTGTAGAAAGAACTTCTTACTACCCGTAGCTCTGAAGCCCGAAAGTGGCAGCCAATCCTACCAAGAGGTATCGTAACACCCAGAAACTGGTTTGTTAACGTTCCATGTATTGGTACTGCTCAATACTGGTATTCAGGTGCGCCCGGTTAGTCTGAAAGCCGACCCCAATAGTAGTTTGGAAAGGTGATGCCAGAGGATTATTATCAGGGAAACTACCTGGATGAGGTTAGCACAGGAAGGTGCAGGATGGCACAAAAATGAGGTTTCTAAAGGGTGTAACAAGACCTTTAATTAAACGACGCTGAAAGACACTTTTCACCCCGTCATTGCAATATTGTTTTTGTTCTAGACCATACAGAACCTTTTACTTACGGAGATATTGGGGCCAAAGCTCCAACTTTTTCACATTTTTTTTTAAAATAAATATTTTAATATATGATTTTTACTTTAATAAATACCTCCACGATACGAAATACCTCCCCCTATTTCATCCATCCTTTAGCAAAATGTTTTGAGTGCGTTACATTGAGTCCTACCGTAAAACGTGATTTTTCACCCCAAAACGAAAGTCGTTTCCCAGCAATAATTTTTGCGTAAAGTTACTTAGTTTGATGTACTTAATGCTTGGCTCAGTCTTGATACACCCTGTATACCCAGTAGTGGCTGAATTCAGGCTGTGGATGATGAAATGATGTAGGTATATTGTTCCCACAGTCCCCGGACTTATCCACAAAGACCGGTCGCCTTTTGAAGGTGTCCCCTCGTGAAAAAAACAAAAAAGGTATAGTGATAAAGATAAGCTACTTATGTATTAAGTTTTTTGTTTGACCAATATCCTAATATTTGTTTGTACCTTCGTTACAAAAGTACGAAGCTCGACTGCTGCTGGAAACCTACCTGATACTTCCTTATTATAATATTATTCGGGGTGGAATTTTTCAACCTCACCTGGAGGGAAAGGACTCTAAATACTGGAGACAGCAAATTTTACTCAAAGGAAACATTCCTATAATTCTACAAAGAAACAAATCTGTAAACAAAGATTTTCGAAAATTCGCTCGTTTCGATCGCATCGGGAACCGAACCGACAAAAATTTAAAAAAAAAACCTGTACTTTTATGATATCAGTCGATAGGGTCAATCATTTGGATCAAATCTCTCTTACAAACCATGAAATCTAGACTTATAAATGCAATGGGATAAGTTAAGCACTGTGAGGCGAGGTTGAAAAATTACACCCTGTATAATGCGAAAGTAGGATAAGTAGGTTTGTTTGTTAACTTTTCAAGCCTAAACCACTGAAGCGATTATCCTGAAAATTTGCAAATACGTTGTCAGGTGTACGGACGAACATAGGGGACATTTCGGGATGAAAGGTTTTTCATCCCGAAATGAAGTTCTGTTCCCGAGGAAAAAAATAATAATGTTCTTAAGATAATAGGTGGCGCCACGTGTTTTTCGAATAATGATTGAATTATATTACATATTACAAGCAGAGTACATATCAATTGTGGTATCTGTTGAGAGCAGTGTTGGCCCCTGTAGAAATAATCTGGCCAATTGGGGTATCATCAACCCGTCCCAAATACATAATGCCAGTGTGGAGCCCCTTTGCAGGATACATCCCACCTCCTTTCTTGCCCATTTTGCACCTTCCAGGATTTAAACGAAGCCAACGAAAGAGCTGTGCAGGTGGCTAAATACTGGTAGGGTATTATTTGAGTCCCATCGACACGCAAAGAAGAAGACTACCTACTCGCGTTGGTCTCGTGGTCGCAAGCACAACTGCTAAGCTAGGGGTCCTGTGTTGTCCCGGGTTGGGCAGTGTTATTGGGTTTTCCATTAGGAATTTCTCAGTAGCAGTACGGAGTTTGAAAGTTGGCGGTTTGATAGCCCCGTGCCTTGGAAAGCACGTTATGCCGTTTGTTCCCGCGCCTTATCGTTCTCCGGTCGTGTCGGATTGCCATCCTATCGGAATATGAGAGGGAGGATAGTGTCCTGGTAGAGAGAGTATACCTGTCTCTAGGCACACACATGATCTATTATAATATCTCCAACGCCGAGAGCTAATCTTATGATAATTTAATAAATAAACCAACAGTGGTTATAATTTTATTGCAACGTATATAACGGTTTTGTACTTAATTAAAATATAATTAATAATAGAATACAATTAAGAGTCATAAAGTGTTATCTATCACAGTTGCTAAGAAATCCTGTTTCAGGAACATGTTTAAATCCATTACAAATGATAATTACATATTTTTAATTTTAATAATTTAACATAAATATTTGCCACACTGCATATTATAAAAATTAATGTACCTTAAAATGCTACGTGGCCTGAATTTGTTATTCGATAACTCTTTGGTAAAAGAGAGTCATCTAAGTAACTTCAATTACATTTCAAAAATGGACTCTAAGCTTAGGTATAAAGTTGCTACTAGCCAAAAAATCACTAGCTTAACGCCAAAAACTTGCTTTAAAAAAGTAGGAAAACTCTAGGTCATAACAACAACATTGCCAAGACGATCTACGTTTAAAAAAAAATAGATGTTAGTGTAGGGTTCTTAACAAATTTGACAACCATTATGCTTATAGTTCTTTTCAATGTTGGGCTTCACTGAAACTTGAATTACCTATTTTTTTTTTTAACTATTAGCTCTTGAGCCTGCATTACCGGTATCAAGTGAATTTTAAATAATTTGTTAAATTGCCAAGGTAAACATCACAGAGCAGATACGTGAGAAGTTGAGTGAGACTAATGAGTAGTAATGTGAGACAGTCGATAGTGAAAGCGTAAATAGGTTACTAGTGGGTACTAGTAACCTATTGACTGCGCGCTACAATAAAAACTTGGATTTGGGACACCAAATCAAGGGTGGCCAAACACCAAGTTTTTATCTTGGTCAGTTTGGGAAGACTTCTAGTCTTACGAGCATAACCTAGGGACACTACGTTTGAACTAGACAATGACGTAACTCCGTAGTTGAGGTAGTAAGAACTATTGTAATACAATACAACTGAGCTGAAAAAAATTCTAAATATACAGTCTCACTGCTTGAGAGTTATTTGTTTAATTACAAATAACGAATGGCAAGGATGCGCAATATGGCATTCACAATGTTTCACGCAAAACATAATGCAAACTTGGACAATCACTTTCGTTGTATTTCTTTAGTCCAGATAAGTATGTGTATCTAGCGAGATATTTATAAATTAGAGGTTCCATTGTAGTATGAATATTCTTTTACAGTAGATTAACATTACAATGTGTTTTAAATAAAATTCGTCTAGTGTAAGCGTAGTTTTCTCATCAGTGCCGGCAGAAAAGCTGGGGCAGGAGCTCTGGCCTTTTTTCCATCTTCTATGTAGGGTCCTGGCTTGGACATCAATACAGTATGCATCGAAGCTAAAGATCCGATTGAACAAGCTAGTTCTGGAGACATGTTGCGACAGCCTTGCACATCCAGGAACTGAAGTTTACTGCAGTGCATTCTTATTGCTTCCAGGGTCTTATCTGTTAGCTGGTTGCATCCCTGAAAAAATTTCGTTTAGGGTGAGGTTCTTACATTTTTCAGAATATTGCGTTAGCATATTTGGTTCCTAAAAAAGGGGTTACTTGGAGAGTTTTGCGATAGCGGTAATTTTACAGATTTCGATGTGCTCTTTCCGAATTTCAACTTAGCTAACTACGCCGCCGCGCGCCGTCATGTTTAAAAATTGATCCTACAAGCAGTTCTTTTTGATAATATCTCCTTTGAGACTTATTTTACGAAAATCACATTCGTATACTATTTAATGCTACTTGAACTAGAGAAAATTTTCTCCAATTTATGTAATAATAACCTTTTTTCTCGTAATATCAATAATTTTGGCGCATTCAGAGCGAAGATTCAAAAGAGTTTTATATTCTTGGTATTTCTCGAATATTTGATTAGGGGTGTCTAAGTGATGGTGGAAAGTTCTCGACGGAAGCCAACTTGTTCTAGAGGTTGTTTAAGATCTAACTGGCCAATGACCAGCTATGCGTTTTTCAATGAAAACGTTGGGTAAAGATAAAATACTCTGCGCTGTCGTCCTCGTCCCAGTATGCGCTGGTCGTGCGCTGCTGTGAAACGGTTAAACGTTGTAGTTACAGGAAAATGCTGTTTTAAGCTTTCACGGTTTACAACTAAACTTATAACTGTCAGTTACGGGATACCTTCCGTGATTGTCTTTTATTTTGAGCCCCCGGCGATATTTCGACGCTGTTGCAAGCGCCGCGGGTTGACTGGAGAATATGGGTGGATGGAAAATAAATCGTTAAGAGCAGACCAATCAGTCTACCCCCTTTTTTTGTTTTTACAAAGACAATTTATTTTCCATCTACCCGCATTCTCCAGTCAACCCGCGATCATGGCGCTTGCCACCGCGTCGAAATATCGGGAGCTTAAAATAATGAACAATCACGGAAGATATCCCGTAAGTGACAGTTTGTTTAGTTTTACAGGAAAATGGTTACCTATACATTTAAGATAGGAATCTGTCTGTAACTTTTCGAGATTCTATCGATCCGCATTTTTGGAAAAAGAGTACAGTCAGCAAGAAAATAGGCATTTTTTATGTCAATTTATCCTGAAATCGTGAGTATCAATACTAATAAACAAATAAAAAAATACCTTTGGAGAAACAAAAAGTGATCGTATCAATGGGTATCGGTCAATCGGGACAATGACGAGACGGGAATTACTCATTTGTAGAATATGTATTAAGAAGTTTATAGAAATAAAACATAGAGTTAAGTTGAAATAAAGATGTTCTCTAGGCTGTCCTTTCTATCAGTCAGCAAATGAGGTAAGATAAGATATCGATTAGTTATTAGGTACCTTTATCTAATGGCTAATAATTATCAAATTAGTTAATGACTTGTTATTGGTAGTAAATTAAAACGAAACCAATGTAAAAAAAACAATTGGCCTCACTTTGTTTTGAGAAGTTGTAAAATATCTAGCAACGAGAAAAGCAATCAAAACTGGTGGATACCTATATAATTCATGCATCGGCCGCGAAATATCAACCAAGTGGCTAAACCACAAGTTGGTTTGTTCCCTATGTTCGACGCATAGGTACCTAGCGGCACAATATGTCGGCACCAGCTCCCACGATTTCGCGAGCCATCTAATTTAGGTACCTAAAACTTTAATTAAACAATGGCCTTTTTGAGCTTTATTGGAAGAACAGACAAGTTCATTGGTTTTTGCAAGAAAAGTGACTGATATTTCACTTACTCTTAGTTCAAGTTGTTTTAACCTCAGCAAGTCTTTGACTATTTCTTTCACAGCATCATCAGTGAGATTATAGCAGTCTGTCAGATTCAAATATTCAATGCTGGGACAATTTTTGACTAAATGCTCTAGTCCTTTACAAGTAATTTGTTGACATCTACTTAAGTTTAGATTATTCAGTTCCTTGAAATTAAAAGCATATGTCAGGCTCACATCTGTTATTCTATTGCATCCACTTACGTCCAGCTCTTTAAGACCTCTCATGCGAGCTAAGGAGTAACCTGTGTATGAATCCATTGATAGTTTTTCACACATAAGCATGACATCTCTTTTTCGCCTAGCATCACGAACTATTTCTTCTTCTGCTCTGGACCCCAAGTGGATCTTAGGCGACAGATGCGATTCTTCAATACTTGACATTATTGGTCCATCTTCCTCACCTTTAGTTTCAACTTTTCCCATACCAGTTAGTCCAGCATCAGATACTTTATCACAATGGCTCATTTTTAGGGTCTGAAGTAAAACTTGGTTCTTAAAAATGACTTGTACTGATGTATCAGTTACAGCATTGAAGCAGGAGCTCAAGTTTAATACTCGTAAGTTGGGAAGTCTTTCAGAAAGCATAATAACTCCAGTTTGGTCTAGATTCAATGAGTTGATATCAAGTTCTTCAAGAATTTCATTTTCTCCAACACAAATACCTTTCTCAAGGCCATCTTTTGTTATTAGTTCACATTGTGATATATTTAAAGACTTCAGTTTCTTCAGGTTGTGCAGTTCTGCTATTCCCAAGTCAGTGACAGCTCGACATCTTTGAATGTTCAGTTTTTCCAAATTGACTAGATTGTTACATATATGAACAAGTGATTGGTCTGTCACTCTTGTACACAAGCCTATATCAAGCTCTCTTAAAGAGCTCTGATGGCTGGTCAAAGATAATATGCCAGTGTTTGTGAGTTGATCACAGGAATGCAGTTGTAAGGATTGTAGCTCTAAATCTTGTACTTCTGATAGAGTCTTTAATGCAGCTCCATCAATGAGAGTGCAAGAAAAATGCAACCGTTTGATATTTCTAGCTCTACTTACAATCAACTGTAGTATAAAATAAAATGTCAATACACACTCTGATGGATTTTGAAAAATATTTGTATTTGGAGGGTAGAACTTCTTGACTAAACCAAGATGGAACTGCAAGGAGCATGCTGATAAGTTTAACTCTTCTAGGGCCGGGGCAGCTGAAGCAAATCTATTGAACAAGGCATCCGACAAGTACTGATTCCCTGAAAGGCTTAATGATTTTAAGTTTTCAAGATTATCAGTTAAAAACCCTTCACTCTTCCCCTCCAGCAACCGCCCTGACATGAAAAGTTCTTTGCAGTTTTCAATGTTCAAACTTTCTAGATTTGTGCATTTTTGTAGCATATAAACAAATACTTTTTCACATATATCACAGCTCTTTAAGGTCAAACATCGAATGTGTTCACCCATTTTATTCCAGAATTCATTTTGCTTGCTTGATATTTCCACTTCATTAAATAAATAGTTGTAATATATGATAGCTGATTCCTCAAATATGGTAAGTGGTGAGGGTAATTCATCAGATAATACAGTTTTGTAAAATACAGCTACTTTGTTCTTCAGAAAGCATTGATCATTTGCAGCCAAGTACCAAGAGCGGCATGTCTGACTGGCCGCTTTCCTGTCAGATTTTGATAAGTACTTGAATAGGTAAACCAATATCTGAAAGAAGTGCAGAAGTAAGAATACTAATACATATTGTGATACAGGATATCATTATTTTAAACCATTCAAACAATGATCTAAAGAATTTATTCTTCGAATACTACCTACAAGTTTTGTAGTGTAATTTTTGGGCTTTAAAGTGACAAGAGAAAATCCATCGATAATCATGTGACAAAATTATCTATAAGACAAACAAAGAAAACCTTACTAAAGGTTCAAGACGCGGAAGTATTGCATTTAATGTGAAAATGTACGTACCTCATTCGGAAGCTCCATTATTTAATTTAAATGAACAGAAAAACAATAATTAAATGCTATAATTAAGTGTAGTTTTAAATTTTTGTTTGTTAGCACTTTAATACAAATTTTATTTCCGTATTTTTTTTATATTTTTGACATTGACAACAACAGTATTAACAGCTGATTGTGTTTGACACTGATGGATAAACCTGATGAAGTACTATGCTCTATAGACGGTTGTTTTGGTATGGAACTAATACATACTAACAAGTACCTAAAAGTTGACCTTGAGAGAGAGAAAACCAAGATGTTTTTTTTCATCTATTCTTCGATTAACTTTGCCATGGCTTTGCACGAGTGACCCGAGATAGCCAAAATCTTAGAAAATCGGGGGAAGCGCGCCATCTAGTGATATCGCTTCAAAACTGGAAAGCCGCCGAAATAGCAATAATTAATTGTATTCTGTGGTAATTGGTCTTCCACAAGGTCTTCCACCGAACTTTAACAGTTGATAGCGGCCATATTGTTGAAGCTATCTTATTAGGTCGCAAGTTCTAGCCTCAGCTAAAATATTCTCTTTTTGTATTTATATATTTAGGGTAACTAAGTGGCGTTACCTAAGAAATTCTGTCTATCCCTAGTATAAATATAGTAGTCATGGACTTCAGTCACGTCATCAACCGGTCATTACCGTCAACGACGAGCGCTCTAGGTCGATGCCGACTTCTTTCCAAGGGCGGATCCAGGGGGGCGGTCATGGGGGTCATGACCCCCCCCCATGGACTGGAAAAAATATATAATTATAATTTGAATACTTTCTGTTTTTTTTTTTATAAATGATTAAGCATTTTATTTTAATCTCATTGTTAAAAATACAATACATACTTTGTATGATGGCAAATACATTCGCGAACGAGATCGTTCATTGTGAATAGATCCTACCGCGCAGTTTGGCCGCGCTTCTTGTCATCCGATCTGTCATTTCTTGACAGTGACACCCGCGCCCTGCGCTCGGTGGATGCGCAAGGGTAGCCCGCGAAATTTAAATTTTCTTAAGTTTATTGCAATTTGCAGGTCAGTGTCCGGTTGTAGGTTGATGAAAATATGAATCGCGCCTGTAACACGTATGGAGTTACAGAATTATAATCATTCAAATCATCAATATGGCTCTCCAAGTTCATATAATCACATTCAATAGCTATTTCATGAAAAAGTCACTCTTTGAGATTATATGAACTTGGAGGGTTGTATTGATGATTTAAATGATTATAATTCTGTAACTCCATAAGTGTTACTGGCGCGATTCATATTTTCATCAACATACAACCTGACACTGACCTGCAAATTGCAATAAACGTAAGAAAATTTAAATTTCGCGGGCTACCCTTGCGCATCCACCTTAAACTGCGCACGTTGCGGACCAAGCTATGGCGACTTGCCTCGAGCTGATCCACAACGTGCCTCGAGTCTTTGCTGAGGCAAAGACTCGAGGCACGTTGTCAAACAACCAACAGCAAACAACCTCAAACTGAGGCTGTTTGCTTCAAGTCGAGGCTGCTCGACCCAAGTTTGCTTCTAGTGGATACCCGATTACCCGGCTTATGTCTAACGTCTCCAAAAATTGTCCACTCTGTAGAAAGAGTCAGAGCGATGATGCGGCCAATACCTGGGCTGCTGCTATTGCTGTCTCTCTCGCATTTCATGGTCAATTTTATTTGACATTTTGGCCAATGAGGTTAAATATAATAACATCATTGCATTTGGTTAGTTATGTCGTTTTGGTTGGTTATGTCGTTGGTGTCCATATCTGCCAATTCAGGCCGAAAGAACTTGAACTTATGGGGTTGTATTGATGATTTTAATGCTAATAATTCTGTAACTACATACGTGTTACTTAGCGCGACTCATTTTTCATCATCATACAACCTGACACTGAACTGCAAATTGAAAAAAAACATCAAAATATTTGAATTTCGTGGGCTACCCTGGCTCCCTGGTTTCCACCTTAATGAAAGACCCTATAGTTCTACTGAATTTCAAGCCAACACTTTCCAGTTTCTGTTGCTGTTTTCCCAATCTGCTCTGGATCTCAGGTCTATCTTCACCCTGAGAAGAGCAATGCCGTCGGCATACAGTATACACCAGGTTGCCTCTTGCTGTTTTTTCGACGTGAGAGCGTCCATCAACAGGACGAGGTAATTAAACGAGATATAAGTAGGACGCTAGCACATCAAGCTTCTCCAGTCTGTCAAATTTATTTAATAAGTAGATTTTCAATTTTATCGCTAAATCATTTCAGGTTCAATGTTGATTGGGAAAAGTTGTCAGTTTCGGGTAGTTTGGGGTGTGCTGGCGTCTGTTCCTAATAGTGTAAGTACTTAGGATTTGTACCAATGTTCAGCTTGGGGTGGGCTTAACCGGATGGAGCTGAATTTCAGTATTTTACATAAAGCGACTGCCTATCTGACCTCCATAACCAACCGGGTTTTACCTTAGTACCGTGGTTGTGGCGGTCAGACAGGCAGGTCGCAAGGGAGGTTTCGTAATATGATACCCCTAGACTGCTTAACAGACTTTCGGAAATCTGACTACGCGTAAGCGTAACGACTGTCAAAAAACTACGAATGCTTTTCGAGACACGCAGGTGTGCAATGCATTGTCGCCCATCCACAGGCCGACCTCGGCAAACGTTGCTTAACCTTGAAGACGATCCGCGCGGTTATTATTATTTTTTGCCATGAGCGTTAAGTTATGACCTACCTATGTTGTTGGATTAACATATTATAGGTACAATCGTAAGCTGATCTGTAAATTGAAACAAGGTTATAAATATTTGAATTTCGTGGGCCAACTTAGATCTAATTCTAATGGACCTACAGTGATTAGAATAATTATGTCATTCTCACAAAACGTAATCACCGGTTGTTCCCCAGAAGTGTCACCTACTTAATAATAATTACTCACCCTGTTTTCTGCGATATGACTTCAAAAAGGCACAAGTAGGTAAATGATAAGTTTAGCTGTAGCGCTACTTGTGATTATAAAAATAGTTAGACTTATGTCGGTGCAGGGATATTCGTGTATGACCAGATGTATGAACGTGGATGAGACGAAAGGAGTATATTATAAGGCGTTTTGCAGTTTCTGTATTTGTATGTGCTGGGAAATTAGGTAGGTGCTTTTAAAGTCGAATAGTAACCAATTTTACCATTTTACCCAAATGACTCTATTGTAGCAATAACAAGTGAAGACAATCTCATGGTATTTTCATGGCAGTCGCTGAAAGGAAAAACCAAACTCATTTATCATTTATATGTTTATGTTTATAAAAATAACAACAGCTTTTTACTGAATATAAATGAAAATATACACGGCACTTATAACAAAAACACATTTTTTTCCATTTTTGTCTGTCTGCTCAATCTCCGAAACATCTGGGCTGATTTTGACGGGACTTTAACTGGCAGATAGCGGATGATATAAGGTCTAATATAGGCTACTTTTATTAAAGAAAAATAATTAGGGTTCCGTGCAAAAAAAATAAAACCGCCGAAATTGTTGACAAAATTTGATTCAAAAAGGAAAGTAATACTTTCACGCGAACGAAGGTAGCGGGCAACAGCTAGTTTTATAATATAAAAAATGTGCAATGATACATCAAAATACCTAAATAATCATCGTTAGGGAACGACTTCAGTTCAGTGAGTACCGGACTCGTTTTGTTATCTCTACATATCCGAGAGTGTTTGTTACACATGCAATAACTTGTTGTTTTTTTTTTTGTCTTTTTGTAATCATATTATTAAATATGCGAAAATTTGTGAGGATGGATGGATGGATGCGCTGAGACTCTTTCACGCGAAAACTACTGAACGGATTTGGATGATTGGAGATCATTCTTTTTCGGCGCAAAAAGCAGCTAAAATGTTTTGTAAAATACTACCAAGCTCATATCACTTTTTTGTCAAAGGAGGTGTTTTTTCCCCCATACAATTGTGGCCAAACAATGTACCTTAACAATAAAGGAACGAAGTTATAGGAAAAAATCGCAGATTCTGAAAAAAAACATATTGGATTTATTAATGCATTTGTACCACCTGAAATTGTCGATCAAAGATGCTAAAACTTGCAACCCAAGAATTTTAATCTGGCAATCTCGTGATTCATTTCTCCGATGATGCGTTTCGTTACTTCATTTTATACACGTATGAAAACCTAAAAATGTGCTATTTAGAATTTAGTTTTGTATTAAGGATAGGCTATTTTTCTCCGGCACACTTTTTTGTGAAACATTATGGGATCAAGAATTTAAAAAATACATTTATTTCACTATTCAGATTATTTTTTGCGTTTGGTTAGCTACTAGCCAAAAGACAGTGCTCCAGGGTCGATAATTTACTATTTTATTCGTTTTGTTGTTGTCGTTGTCAATATTGTCATTCAGATTATTCTAGCCCTTGTCAGACGACCGATCTCGAAAGAGTTTAATATTTTGACAGATGGAATAGTTTGACAGCCGCCAGCGCTGTTATGAACGTTTCTTTGAACGCAGTTACGATTCGAGGTAGTGTTTTTTCATATTCTTTTATTTCTTAACCTATGGAATATTAAAGGATTTAAAATACTGCTAATAACACAATGTATTGGAAAGAGTTTAAATAGTAATTTGTACCTCGGTACATGTTTTGGCCGAAAAAAAAACACCTCCTTTGTTTTTTTTTCGTTAGCCGGTACTTTGACTTTTGGGCCGAACTTAGTATGAACCGTGAATGGTCTCCTTTGGCACATAGATAGTTTATAACCTGGATTAACATGTAGGACTTTTTATCCGGGTATTATGATCCCGCGGGATAGTTACCGAACATCACGCCGGCGAAGCCGCGGGCATAAGCTAGGAAATAATAAGTCTTCTATCCTTCCATGTTCCCGGCAATCGCTGCGTGACAGAACCGGATGTAGTGGCGCAAGTTGCGGTTGCTGAGCAGTGGCGCAACTTCCGGTTGCAGAACAGTGGCAGCCCAGTGGAAACGGCAGCGACTAACGCGTTGTAAGGATAATATCGTGAGGAAATCGGCATGTTAAATATAACCGAAAATTCAAACATGTCTATATATTCCTGCAACCAGCAAGGAGCCCGCGTGGTGGATGTTGACTCGGTTCCTCTCACATAGAGTATCTCTGTACCGCAGCAGTGGGAACATCATATTCTGCTGATTATTCTAACTACATTTTACTTAGGTACTTAGTTACTTAATCCTTAGCATAATCAGCCTTTAATGTTCCCACTGCTGGGACCCTCTGCCTCCTCCCTATGAGAGGGAATGGGCTATAATCCACCACGCAGGCCCAGTGTGGGTTGGTAGATGTTACATGTCTTCGAATTTTTGGTTCTAGGACATGCCGGTTTCCTCACGATGTTTTCCTTCACCGTTTTTGAGAGCAGTGGTGATGAAATAAATTACACAAAGTAAAGCGCCCGCCGGGTTCGAACCTACGACTTACTGTTCCACTGCCGCCACCACTGGGCCACCGCTGCTCTCAATCCTTAACTTCATTGCTGCTAATAACTAACAGTCTCAGAAAAAAAAAAACGATTATTTAAATGAAAGATTCTAAACCTGCTGCATCCCATTTATTATACTAGTAAAAACTTGACTTTGAATTAAATTATATTATTAAAATCTAATTGTAATACTCGTATGTGACATGTGACATGTGCATATTTTTTTTTTAAATCAATTTTATATTAATTTACTATTGTTCTGACATTGTGTACCTACTCTTTTGTTGTTTTATTGAGTTTTCATAGAATTTGATAATTGATTGTAAGGATTGCATTTGATTTGTACGCTTCAACGCAAGACATGGATGGACTCGCTATATTGTATTTGTTTGTAACACCCCTGTTAAACCCATGTCCACAAATAAAGATTTCATTTTCAAAAAAGAAGAAATTTGTTAACAGGTCCTACCGTAGAATACCTGACCTACTGACCAACCATAAGTAAAAGCTATGACTCGATGAGAACTTCACTGAGACGTCGAACACGTGTCGAGCTTTCGGCAAAGAAAACTCAAACATCGGTCGGGATAGCACATGTCTTACGAGTTTGCGCGCCAGGTTACAATATTGTTATTGCCACTTGTTGGGCGCCAGTAAGCTCAGTACGCGGGTGGACCCGCGCGTGGTACGTGTCGCGCGCCCTCCCCGACGCCGCGCACTTTTACTTTCCCGATAAACTTTACCGCTACTTCGTAAGGACCGTACGTTATTGTGTAAACAAAGTTGTAAGTGATTATGGAAGGTGAAATGAAGTGATTGTTGCGTTTTTACGCGCTGAAAACGCGTGGGACCATGTCTCGAAGAAAACAAGCTAAACCGAGGGCGCTTAAACGTAAGTTTATGATAAGATTATTATTATTTATCAGGTTCTCTTAGCCTGATAATTGCCAGTTTATTTTCACCCTCAAATTGTAAGTGCGCCCTGAGATAGGGTTTGTTTAGTAGGTACCTATTATTGTAGACTCCTTGTGCATTTAAGAATACTTAATAAAATGAAAACTTATAAAAACTCTCCAAATGTCAATTTTTAATTTCCGGAAAACCTGCAATTCGGGTACCTACACTTTTCCCGTTCTTTTCACTTTCAAAGCGGGTCATTGATTTTTAATGCTTTTTGTGACCGATCAAGTTAGATATAGGTTTAGGTTAATTTGTTTATCTAAAAAGTAATAAATTTCTGTAAATTTGGGTTGTAGATACTTATGTGATAACGATAAGTACTGTAAGTTCTATGTTAAGGGTTTGGTTTCCGCACTTAGTCCCTAAAGTGGACCATTGTACGTGAAGTACTGTATGTCTGTATGTTTTATTTTTTAATACAAAAAGATTAAATGTTCGTAAGACTCGCACTTGAATTTTGGACAGTAGTAGATCTTTCTTAGTTTTTATGTGAAACGGTGTAACAAGAAGGAATTTTGCGAAAATCAACCTTTACGAAGGGATTCGTTTATATAGATTAATTTGTAACTCGGTAAAAATCAGCAACAGGATTTTTTTTAATATACTCCTCATCGTCATCTGCTTAGCTTTTTCTCAACTTTATTGGGGTCAGGTTCCAGTCTTACCGGATGCCTATCTGTCCTACCGTATTACCCAGTCACTACTGGGTAATACGGTAGGTACCCCTTGCTAAGACTGGTTGTCAGATTTTCGGGCCACTGACTACCTGTAACGACTGTCAAATATCTACAAATGACAGCAACACACAGATAAATCCACCCCTATCTGGGAAGAAAGGCATACTTAGTCAAGTTGTTGAGGATTTTACCGCTTGCTTCAATCAACTCTACATTATGTTCTAAATAAAGTCTTCTTAAAAATTGCTTCTGTCCATATATAAAGGGGGAATATAGTTTGTATAAAAGATATTTGAATTCATTTGGTTATGGAACTTTGAAACGTTTAATTCTCTACCTAGGTAAATATTAAATTAACAATTAATTTTCCAAATCTACCCTTGAAACTAGGTGTAGGCGGAAGTTCGTAGGGGACTGTACGAAATTCTCGTGGAAGTAACAATAATTTTATTAATTTTCATGATAATTTATAGCAATTTTTATGGTGTATCCAAAACTTACTTAAACGAAGGTTGAAGAACTTGTGGAATTTCGTAGAGAAAAGTGCGGAATCAGCACGGACAAAGGTTTTTGCAACTGTTAATTCATATTTTAAAAACCTTCCCATCAAGTTAGGATCTCTGTTTGTAATCGTGAAGAGGAGGACTACATCGTTTCTACCCTTCAGTTCAACTCGGATAACGTAGAGGTAGGTAGTATAAGTAAACAATTAATGGCTTGGCGTCAATGAGAGGGCGTCGCGTCGGGCCGGGTGATGGACGGACCGCGGCGCGGTGCGGTCGCGGCGTCCTAATATCAACGTTTTATCAGTGACCGGTCGCGGTCGCCGGTGCCGGTCACAAACATCGCGCGATGTATCTTCTGCATGCAGCTACACTGCGGGCTTAAATTAAGGATGACCCGTCGTCATCAATGACGCACTCGTATGGAGGCTGCGCTATAGAACAAATGGGTCGAGCTGCAAATATTACGGTTTTGAAGCTCATTTAACATTATTTTAGGGGTTGAGCACGCCTGTAATCTCCGAAGGCTTATATAGGCAGATGTGTACCAAGTAGTACACTCACATTTCGCCTATTATCTTTAAGTGCCATGTAATATACAATGTGTAACAGAGTAAACGCAAAACCTCTTGAGGGGTCTTTGTACTCATTATTATGAACAACTTTCACTATGGGACCAACACAGAAATCGCGAAAAAAAATTCGACTGCCCCATACATTCCTGTCCGCATAACTCTACAAAATGTACTGAACAGCTGATTTTTTTCGCCATTTCGGGGTTGGTCCTTATTGATGAGTACAATGACCCCTTCAGAGGTTTTGCGTTTATTCTGTTACACGTAGTATAGGCGGCCAGTCTAGCAGCATTTCATGGCCTTCAAACGGGCACAAAAACAGACTCCGTCTACGCCTAATGTATCGATGCAGTTGATTAGTTCCTTGTGGTTGACGATAATGGTGATTTGGTAAAAGCCAATGCTAGTATTGCATTAGCATTGTAGATCGTCTAAGGCGTCTGATAACTTCTACAGTTCTTCATGGCGGATACAGAGCGTGAAGCGCATATCCATATTTTCCTTGTATCCAAGTACGAGTACGTTAATATTATGCTTGTATTCGATGGAAATTGACCGTCGATTATTTTCATGATAATGATCAACACATCATTAACATTAGAAACGGGATATTTACCATGTTTGTTTGTTTTGAGTTCCTGATAATTCGGCGCTGTTGCAAGCACCATGATCACGGATAAACTGAAGTTATTGCGGGTGGGTGTTTGTTTCTAGTATTAATGATAAATGTTAGTGGCCATGACAGTTTATAAAAACTTATAATGATCAACTTACCTCAAGCTTACCTCTGCCTTTCATAACAAGTACTTATATTTAGGCTTACTAACTTCTGCTTTGAAGGAAAGTAGATGGTAGGTACCGTTGGCCATCACAAAACAGAAAAGATTGTGTGAAAGATCAGCAGTAGAGCCAGTAGACGAGCTTAGCTTAGTCTTGAGAAGAGGTCAATGGAGTTGTCCTTACATTTACATCTCCTGACAATTTCAGGCAGTTCTTTTTTATTTACCTAGTGTATAGACTAGGAAGGCTACTTGCTAGTCTAGGCTAGTTGCTACTCATTATTGTTTTTTTTCTACTAATACCGAAAAACTTAATAGTTCACAATAAATTGGAGCAAACACTAAGTTTTACGGCCATTACTTAAGACCAACCACTACATCACAATTTCTAAATAACACCTATACAATAGATCTATACAATAGTTTTACAGTTCAGTAAGTACGGAGAACAATGTTATTTGTTGCAGAACTAACAGCTATGTAATGTAGTAACTTTATGTATCGATCTAGTGGCGTCTAGTACTTTCGTAATGCGTCCCGGGGGGACCGCGGGGATGCTGCGACTCTCCGCCTGGCTCCAGGGATACCTAATGCAATACTAGCTCTTCAGTACGTTTGTGTACATACATACTTATAACGCATTGTGTTATGGTTTCGTTGTGGTTTTCTGCATTTGGTTTTCAATATTACTTGTGGCACTGGTGCCCAGTCTTCGAAATAAGACCGTTATCCCTTAATTTTTTTTTTAAATCTTCGTTCATTCCTTCTCTATTTGAACTTTAACGATACTAAATCTCACACACAATGTGCTAAAGGGGTACAAACAAAAAACAAAGAGATTACAAACTTAAGTCATCTCTATTACCAGGTACACACTTAGTGTCTCCGAAATATCACATTATCTACTTATCAATGATAACAAAAAATATATTTTTTAAATTCAGACAGACTGCACACCTGACCAACACTAATTAATAGGTTCGATGCATAGCGAACCTTGCGGTCTTATGTTGTGCCCGTTAATCCTCAGTCTTCTTTTGATTATGATTTGGTTGTATACCCAACGTCCTTTGCCAGATTACCCGCTGCCCCCATTTGGGTCCAATAACACGTCAATTTCAACGGCCCGTCCCTCATGCGGAGGAATTAAAATTTTACATCCAGTGAAAATGTTAATCCTTCCCTGCCCCGGGCAACAATGAAAACGAATTGCCGCATCTTGAATTGTTTACTAACGTCGTTTTCTACCTGCCCCAGTTTTCAAGGGCAAAAATGTTCTATTTGCTTTTCATAGGGAAAAATTGCGATATTTAAATATTCGGGTGTGGTTTCATTAGTAAACCGGAAATTGATTTGTGGGTATAAACTGCTTCGGAAAGATTAAAAAAAAAAAAAACGCTAATCACTGAAATAGAGATTTTGGTCTATGATGACGCAAAAATCTTTGATCATTTTCGACGATAAGGATTTTATTTTGAAGGTATTCCTGGGAAGACCATGTGGGTCTTCATAGACCTTCACCCAAGTAACAAATACCCTTACGAAATGTCGTGGAAGTAGTCGTAAGTAACTGCCATACAAAATTCAAACGTCCAGATTGCTGAAATATTCACGCGGGTCCATAGTATGCATAATTTGTAATTACATTATGTACATAACATAACGGATTGATCGCGGGTGGAAGGTGTAAAGATCACAATAAACCGTATGAATGTTTTATTCGAGGTAAAAGCTTTGGATGGACGTATTTGTAAGCCTTTTGAAGAGGGTTAAGTCAATTTAGCTTTGTACGTCAACTTTTTTAAATGAGCTTATGTGCTCCGATGTTTAGACTACACTAATGCAGTTGAGATATCCACATTTTGAAATTAAGTCCTGTGTTTATCTTTATTTTCCCTGATCTTATTTTTAATATTGGATTCAGGATAATTTCAGTGATATACACGTAAATAAAAGAGCTATACATCTTTTGTTGGAGTGGAGATTTGTCATCATATTTTATTTTATTTATTAATTAATAATAGTTACTCAAATCAGTGCTCAGTTTTTCGGTACTTATTACCTTGAGCACCGTTCTGTGTAACGATAAGAAGTTGACGAGCAAAGCGCAGGGTGCTCACAGGGCTGTCACGAATGTGGATAGAACTTGTTTATAAAAAAAAATTTGAAGCTATTATGGTCCATTCAAGCTATTCTAAAGTGGCAATACAAAACTTGATTAATAAGGGTTTGATGTCCACAAAGTAGGTTAGCTATACAGAATCCAAAGTGACAGCTTTAACGGCAGATCGCTTTTGATTCTGTGTTCTGACAAAAAACTATGTAGAAAGTATTCTTCTACTACCCTACCAATGCAGGAACTGCTGTAGCAGCCCTAGGTGTTGCTCGTCCATAAAACTTGTAGAGACCCCGCAGAGAATCGCCGGGAAATTTCCCCTGGGTGGCGCGCACCTCCCCTGTGCCGCTGGGAAATACGCTAAAGCCATATCATAACAGTTTTATGTTGATGTTGACCTCTCATCTACTGCTGGCTGCCAGTTGCTTAATCGATGTAATTTGCCGCTGTTGCAGCTCCGTGCGATCTCCGAAGTGAAGATGCAAATTATGATTAGTCGTCTAATATTTCAGTAATTGGCCGTGCATTTGCATAAAAAAGTTTTTTTTGTTTCTGTAGATATTCAATTTTTGTGTAGTATCCGTATCCACATGCGAGTACTTATTTTTAGTTTATTGTTTTGTCATAGAAATACATTGAGTTATCGGTCTAATAATTATAACATACCATACTGCATTGATTTAGTGACGATTTTAAATAGAGGTTGAGGAGGAAAAGTTCTTAAAAATATTTTTTTTATATTTGCCCACTTCATTCTTTGGTTTCTAAAGAGTCACATTGATAGCGTGTCACATAGTTACCATAATTAATTATGTAAGATACCTCTATGATGTATCGCAGGCTCGCTTTCATTCCTCATGGACTTTCTCAGAAATGAAATGACACTGATACATGATTTATTTATTAAAGTTCGCGCAATGGATAAGTAAAACAAAAAAAAATGTAGAACATTAATGCAATCTGTTAACATGGCGAGGATTCCCTTTTCAAATCCCAGTCGTCTGTCATAAATCAAATCATTCACGTGTTTCGCGCAAAAATCCATAAAAGGTAACAATAATATAATGTGGGCTAGGTTACATTATGAATCACATTATGAAGGATTTTTAATATGATTGTGTGTACATATTTTACTCACTACAGTGAGCATATGAAATATTTGTTAAGTTCATCTCATCTGATCACGTTAATAAAGGTACTTTTGAAAAACTTTGTACCCCTTTAATGCAAATTGCAGCTAGTAACACTAGCTAGGTGTGTACTTTTTATCATGAACTAGATTCTGCCCGCGGCTTCGCTCGCGTTTATTTAGAATTTGACAATTCGGGTTGTACTCTGCTTGTACTAACAAATATAATTCAATCATGATTCGAAAGACACATGGGGCCATCTATTTTAATAAGAACGTCATTTTTGTTTTCCTCAGGAACAGTACTTTTTTCGGGATGAAAGGTACTACGTCCGTTTCAGCACAACTGACAACGTAACTGAAAAAATTCAGGATGATCGGTTCAGTGGTTTAGGCGTGAAAAGGTAACAAACAAATTTAATTTCGCATTTATAATATTAGATAGGAAGGATAGGATTAGGATTGGCTGTGCAAAGGTTCCGGTTGTTTGGAAAGTTAAACTGCATTTTGGGTAGATTCAATAGTTGCATTTAACATAATTGTCGTTTCAGCAAAAATATAATTCGTTCAGTAGGTATTCGTAACCTTCAGACCTTTCAGTGATGATAAGAACCAAACCAGTTAACTGACAACACTACACCTGTTGGTACGATACTAACATCGTAGCGCTTTCAGTCTGAACCAGACTTTACGTTGGGCTTACATAAAATCTTAGAAGGTTTCAGGAATTATTTACAGTACTCATGTGGTTTAACAATTTTCCGAGAGTCGCACATAACAGTATCTGTTAAAAATATCACGGTAGCGTCGTTGTGAGCCGGGCTGCCGGGACTGGGGGGTAGTGGGGGAGTCCCAGAGGATGCCAAGTTCTCGCCCGCCGCCCACGCGGCGTCCCGGGAGGCCTGGCCCGGCAGCCGCGTGCCGCCTGCTCCCTCGGGACTTCGCCCCCGCTGCCCCGCCCCGCACCGCGCGCCCCGTGCCGCCCCGCGCTCCGCTCTCCAAGGAAAACACCAGCTGAGACGTTCGACTTTTAATTGATAGCTAACCCTTACCTTTCTTCACTCGCGCTTGGGACTACGATGTTAAAAGGTAAACTGACGAAAGAATCCAGACCAAATGTCCTAGGTAATTTTTTTATTTCTACCTTTTTTTACGATGGATGGAGTGATATGGCACGTAAGGAGATGTCTGATGAGCTGACGAGTAATAGAGATGTATGGAAGAAGAAGACATGCTGCGCAAGAGAATGGTGATTAAATTCCTTCAATTCTATTAATTGGAAGAGAGTAACAAAATACATACACAAGGATTTGACCGCGAGTCTGTCCGTCTTTGTGTGTCTGAAACTGTTGCAAAGCTCACACTTAGATCGGTACATGGCTAACTGTACTAAAGCAATAGCTGTTTACAGGGTCCCGAAAAATCCCAAATGGGTCACTTGTTGTACACTTTGGCGTTGGCGACACAACAATGAGCTCCGATATTTCGATTACGGAAACAGAGACATGCATAATACATGGCTAATGTACATTGTACATGTTGAGTGTACATTAGTTAACGATGTAGCGGGCACGGGCAGGGCAGGCAGGCCAGGTTCTGCCGGCCGGCCACCTCGGGGACCCCGGCTACTCAGCTATTCCCACTCGACATCATACCGACGCCTCCGAACACATTAAAATTACAGTTTCCAAGGATATACAACTGAGCGAAACTACAATGACTTACACCGAGATGGGATTGTTATTATTCCTTTGTGCTCCCCGAGTGCTTAATCAAAATTATTAGGTACGTACCTACAACATTTAGTGCCGCCCGTTGACTAGGTTAATGCCTCCTCTGCTACGTTTTACCTAGACGGTAAAACCTCTGGTATCTGAGGCTTTGTATTCTGAAATGAGTGTAACAATAATAATGTCATGTAATGTTAATTTGTTTGTTCCTTCACCCTTCAGGCTTTTCTGTATGTTAATTTTGTACCAAATCAACAGACACTATATTATTGATTTTCCTGAAAAAATAGTATCTCAGAGCCACTCAAAAAAATGAGATAAAACGTTAAGAAACACACTTGTCCAAAAGCTTGAAGCTCCGAAATCAAAACTTTTAACCCGACAGAATTTCATCTCGTATAATAAGCAATAGCAATACGGTTAGTAAGAAAATTGAATTGGCGTGAGTATCGGCGCGGGCGGCTCTTTGGTGCCGAATGGATCCCGTGCGGCACATTGCGCGCTCGACTTATGATGGGCTATCGCGATGGTGCAAACATAGCTCCACGGAAGTATATTTAGATGTTTTTGCTCCACGGACGTCATACCTCCCTAATCTCATATGACATTGGTGTGTGCTATAAAATATACCATGTAGGTTGACCTCATGATGTAAGTATGATTTTAATTCAATTTTTCTCATTGAACACCGTTCTCTTCAACTCCAACACGACTTAAGTTCAATTATGTTATTTTGAAAGAAGTTCCAGTGCCTAATGGAAATGCCCAGTAAAAGCCGGTTCCTACGCAAGGAATTAGAAACACCGATTGTTGTAGAGATCATAAACTCTGAAAGATATCATAAAATCCAAATCATTGGGACTTTGTAAGTTTAAATGATGGTACAAAAAAGGGATTGAGCAAAAATAAAGAAGCAAAAAACCTTAATTATTCTCATTGAACCTGACGAAAAATAGGCATTTTATGTAAAACAGAAAATAACAATTGATTGGGAGAAAATATGAGCTCCATTAAGCTGGCAGTGAAAAGTCAGCAAAAACTACTGATATCTGCATGTGAATTAGTAGCTAAATAGTTGCTAATTAGTTGCTGCAAAACCGATTTTGTTGCTCGACCTGATTCCGCATAAATGACATCAGAGATGCTGAACCACCCCTGGTTACTAAAAATCGTATGATAAGGTAAGGTAGGTATGGTAAGGTCAAGCCGACTGTTTGTTTCTATTTTGTTCCTGGCTCTCTGAGCATCTCTGATGCTGTTTATGAACAGCAACAAAATTCACACCCAACCCTAGTTAATAAAAAACTGCTCGTTAAGGTGGCAGGGACACTGATTATTAGTTACCGGTGGCTAGGTTCGGCTGATTTTCAATTTTTCTATACTTTTCTTACGCGGTTTTTCAGCAACAAATTAGCAACAAATTATGACCGAGTAGTCGTCTCATTTAACATCGATTCCGTGATTTTACTGCTAGCTTATGGTGAAGATAGCAGTAACTCGATATTTTTTGGAATCGGGTCGAGCAACAAAGTTGGTTTTGCAGCAAATAATTAGCAATTATTTAGCTACAAATTCACATGCGGATATCAGTCGTTTTTGCTGATTTTTCACTGCCATCCTGATGGAGCTGAAAATATGCGTCAAATTCAGGCAAAACGACCATCGCTCAGCATTAATGCTGTGTTGCCATGCGAGACAGAGACACATCATCGCAGGTTTTGATAGAACGACGGCATAGTTCAGCATAGAAAATACTACAGAAGCAATTTTAAACTAATTGCTTAACCAACAAATTGCAATTCATATATGACAGAAAAAATATTAAAAGGCACTCAGTTTTTCCCCAATTTCCAATATTTTCATACGTTTGAAGTACCATGTCATCATCATCATCATTCTCTTGCGTTATCTAGGATAGAAGACATGCTGCGCCGACCCTAAATGAATTAGGATTCATTTGGGGTCGGCGCAGCATGTTTTCTTCTTCCATACTTCTCTATTACTCGTCATCTCATTCAGACACTTCCTTTCTAGCCGTTTCATTCTTTACACAGTCCACTCATCATCATCATCAATAGGAATCTATTTTTTTAATCTTACTTTCAATTCTCTTGACAGATATTAAACCTTGTCCGGACTATTACGATATTTTTTTAACCAAAATGATCGAAATCGGTCCAACCATTCTCAGTTGCAACGTTGTCGTGGAAAAAGAGTTCTGTCATAATTGTGATTATTATATTCTTATCGTTTCAATCATCAACCTTCTCCTGTGTTTTACGTATCAGTACGCTCTGGAGTAGTGACAAAATATTATGTCGGTAACATCTGCAGTAAGAACAAACACAGCCTCAGGGACAGTGCGGGTTCCGTGGAATTGTTAGGATTTTGCCTCTGGCCTGCTTTTGATGAATCGATGGACATTCCCCCGGGCCACTAGGCCGGGCTGAGTCTCCTGGGAACCCCGTACTACGCAGTACGCTCCTTTAGTCTCAGCTCATCTGAATACGAACGTAACTACACGACAGATTTATTTATGTGGTGACTTGGGAAGGGACTAATAACTACACTCACCGGCTTTAGCAGACACAAATTGACGGGCCCGTATGAAGTGTGAATTGTTATCAAATAATAAGTGTTAGTTAGTTGAATCAGACGTGTATATGTATTGCAGGAATTGCTCTATGGGGGCTTCTTATATAGAACAGCCGGCCTGTGAGACCAGCGACAGTTTCAGAGGACCTGCTCAAGTGCTCTGTGTTGTTTTCTTCGGAACTAATAGTAAAGTGTTTGTCCCGCTACATTTTCCGGTTTGTATATTATATCCATTTGTGATGATGATCTGGTGAATTTGTTCAACAATAAGTTTAAAGCCGTTCCTGAAAATGTTGTGTGGCGTAAAGATCGAACCAGCCTGATTTAAATCAACGTTAGCGACTTCCGCGTTCCGTGCCTAGCATAGTTTATAGTGACAACAAACCGGGAGTGACAATTTTTCCGTAATGTCCACAGCTTTGTGTTTAATTGTATAATGCGAAGTGTGTGCGGGGCGAGGGCGCGGCCGCCGACGGGGCGCAATCACGCCACCGTCCCGCGCCCTGCCACCGCCTGCCCGCTAATTATGTCACCAAACTAGTTCCGATTGTTAATTTGTGCTACCGTATTAAAATATTATGGAAAAACTTTTTATAGGCTAATTGGGCTAGGTAAAGGTTGCAAGTGTGTGCAACTAGCTAGAGCCAAATAGCAATACGATTATTGGCGTCGTCGTCGTCGCGAAAAGGTGATCGGAGACCGATAGCTATTAGCAGCACTGCTGTACGAACCTAGTCCTTTTGCCAAGTAGGCTATGTACCTAATAGTATGTAGTCAGCATACCTAATCAAGTTATGATTTTCACCCTGTTGGGACACTGACCTCCTCTCTTTATGAGGAAGCGAACTGTAATTCACCACGCATGCCCATTGCGGGTTGGTAGATGTAATATTTCTTAGGCAAAAGCACCAGGGCCCTGGTGGGATTGGTCCCACTTTTTTGCGTCAGTATCTGTCATCCCATGTCGCTGCGTCATCATCCTTCATTATCGCGTCATACAACAACCGATGTGGTGACAGATCAACCAGTATCATTCTTATCCGCCGATTGGTGTAGTTGATGTTGATCCTAGCAGTTCCCCAAAAAACTCTTTGTGGCAAAGAGTTTCCTTTGTATTCAGTAGTAAGTGGAAACGAATAACAGTAGACGACATAGTTTTTTTAGGTCTAAATTCACATTAATATTTTGAGGGACTTGCTTTAACATTATCGTGACTATCACCTGAGTCGTTTACTGAAATTGGAGATACACTATAAGATTACCATAATTTTATGGTAGATAGAGCAACGTGTAACCACGTCCCGGTGTCCGCTCTTATTGTGAACTGTGTAATAGCGTCACTTTATAAGAAAATCCCTCGAAATTGTCAAAACAACTATTGCGCTTTGAATTGGGCACTTTAACGAAATGTAAGGTAAGCGCTACGTAATTTCAACATAACAGTAAAAGAGTTTGCCCCGTTGGTCTAGTGGACGCAGTGCGCGATTGCTGAGGATGAAGTCCTTGGTTCGAGTTTCAGATCGTTATTGGTTTTTCCATCAAGAATTTCTCAGCAGCAGCTACGGAGGTCAGATTTTTGCCCAGTTGATGGCGATACCCTCGCCCCCTATAAAAAGGAACTTAAACGTAACTTTCGAAACGTGGGTGAACCTACTATTAGGTAGGTACACCTCTGCGTAACCCGTTAGGGATCACATACGGGATGGACTACGACGATTCTCAAACGATACCGCTTGACCGCGCGGTCGGGCTGGGCGGAGGCGGCGAATATATTTATATGGTGGTGCTCCGCGCGGGTAAGCGGTGAGCCTCGCTCGTCCGCGCGGTCTGGCGGAGTACGTGTTGGATAGTAGTAGTAGTAGTAGGCATCAACGGATTTCATAGAATGCGACTGCGATGCCAATGCGACGTGAAATCCGCTTCACCGCCCGACGGGACGGGACGCCCGTGGTGTTGTGTGAGAATCACCTAAAGTATGAGCTAAATATCATTGTGATTGTAAAAGAACTATTCAGTGAATTTATTTATTTATTCTTAGTCCACAAAATATGATACTTATTTTTTTGCCACCTCCATTTCTTATTTTGACTGTATAAAAAAAACCTATCCCATAACAATCACGCAACGTAGCAGAAACGTTAGACATTGGACTCCTCATTTATTAAAATATTAAATAATCGCTGAAACTTCACCAGCCGTTTTGTTCATTGTTTGCTCATATCTACTATCTTTTCAGCTGAAGAAGAAGAGTGGAATGACGATGCTGCTGCGGCTGAGAGAGGGAGAAAGAGGACATATAGTGACCGAGAAGAAGACGATGATGACAATGATGGCGGGGAACCCAACGATCTGCAGGATGAATCGGGGTGCAACGAGGAGAACCAAGGGGCAGAAGGCGAATGTAACGCTGAAGAAACTTTTGAAGGTAAGAATTTTGATACAGGCACTCTTTATCATCTATCTACACTAATGTAAATAAATAAATAACACTACACTGTGTACTAAAATAAATAAATTATAAAGAGGTTTGGATGTAGGGGTTAATCTTCAAGAAGTAAAACCGCGGGCTAGTCGGTAATAAAGGTCGATAGTAAAATGTTTTTGTAATACAATTTTGAACTACATAGTTGTGATAGAAGTGTCCTTTTAAGCAAGTAAATGCCTGTATTATAGGACACTCCGAAGCGAGTTATTTTGAACGCAGCAATTGTTTCGAAGATAATATGTTTCTGTGATTCGATGGTTAGTAATAAACGATTGTTTTTGTTTGAGATTTTAAGGATTTTGCAAAGTTAAGAACATTACATAAACGAAGAAATCACAATTCTGCAAGTATGTTTTCAATCATGAAAATTTTATACCAGACAAACATCGATTTCTATTGTTTTCTTTGCAAAAACTACTAACACATATACCTACTACTTATTAGAAAATTCAGGCTAACGATAGATGTAAAGCGTTTAAGCGATTACACGAGTACGTACGCGAAAGCAGCGGGATATGGGGAGTGCGTGCAGTTTTGGCTGACACTGACGTAGAGGCGCCGATAACGGATGACGTACGACCACCGACCGGCGCATTGGGTGCACGACGTCCGTCTGCGAATGACACACGACACGACATTGTGAAGCTAACGTTCTGATTTACGAATTGTTAGCAAATAGGGTTGAGTCGGAAATAGGAGAGGGTCGTTGCAAGAATTATGGCGGAAATGGTACCTAATATTCTCACAGAAAAATATGTTTGATTTGGTGTTTGAACAAGTTACAAGTGTAAAGTAAGTTTGGTACAACGGTTTTTAGACAATTTATTTGATTTTAAAATAAGGCCAACTAAGTATTGTTAATGTTGAGACCTTAAAACTACTAAATAAACTGTCGTAGTTAGCTGATCATTACAGCGCTTCTGGAAACAATAACTTATTAAAATAATATATCAACATAAATTAAAATAATATATCAACATAATTATATTACCATAATATTAGCATAATTAAACATCCCCAGATACAAGAAATGGTTCAGTGGAATGTATTTAATACGTAGTTGGCGCACATGCCAATAATTTATAGTTGTGGTAGCGTCCGCACCCAGCGTTTAGTCACATGTCAGATGCATTTGATGCGTCGCACTATTCACTGGCCGCGTTTATCGACTCTCATCTATCGTCAGATTAGTCGCTACGCTCGCCATGACCCTAGATCAGTTAAAATTCTAAACAGACGGCTTTTGAGTCGACTGTTTAGCTTCAGAATTTATATTATGTTCTGATATTCAAAAGAGTAAAAGAGCCATTTGTTTGATGTTTCCTTACGCTCCAAGACATGCGCCCTCAAGTGAATTGTGGGGAACGAAGAAAAACTCTCGAGTTCGATGCATTTATATTATCGTCTTTACTTTTGGCTTGTCATATGCGGCCCCAGGTGACGGATCCGTCGCTCGTCCCGACGCGAGGGGTCTTATGATTGTTGAGTACATGTATAATGAATGGTTTACTTTAGAATTTAGGGAGATCGATCGTCACTGCGACCTACTTCCACCTTTTTATGCCTAGTATTTGTATAATTGTTCCTGTTTATTCTATTGTTATTTATCTTACATTATTGAAGTTAGATTTATTCAAGGTTATAGGGACCAAGGTCACTCTATACCTTAGATTGTAGATATAACATAAGCTTTGGTTGAAGAGTAACCTTGTCAAATATAAGCTAAGGGAGTTAGAAGTTTGTTAGCGTTTGTCGGCAAGTGGCTATGAACACATGTCATGTAATGTTGGCCTCCCCCGCAACTGACACGCTTCGAGAGCTTGTGTTAAACAATACAGAAAATCAACAAAAAAGTTATGTGTGGCTTTTGAAAAGTTTTTTTTTTTACTTGCAATGTTTCTGTGTTATTTTATTTGGGTTGAAAGATTAATCTTGCAAGTTTAATTAGAAAAACTTCCTTTCATCCAACTGAGTTGAAATTGTACACGTTAGCCCAGTTACTATGACAATTCATTTGAATGATAAGCGTAATCTGATTTTACACCGCAGTGTTGGATACAGATGAGTGAACTCCTCAACGGTCAACAGCACAGATATGAAATTTAGAAAACGCATTCAATTATGAAAGTTCGTATTAAGCGGCCGAGGGGGCTTTCAGCAGACAAGAGATTTTCTCGTATTTAATTGTTTACAAATCATCTAATACTTTGTACAGTAAATGCGGATATCTAATAATAATTTGATGAATAATAAAGTGGGTTAGTAAATAATAATGTGCGCAATGAGGTTGGTGGTCCTAAATGTCGCTGCGTACTAACATATTCGATCATTTCTTGGTCTGGTAAGTTTAGTGGCCGAATCTAAAAAAACACCTGAATTATGTAATCATAATAAAATAGTTATAAAGGAAATTGTAACAGGTTTATTTGTTACAGAGGGTGACGATGCAGACCCCAATGAAACGAAAGATGAACTCTACGAGAGGGAAGACGTGGCAGGTGAGACTTGTACAAAAACTAACTGTCATTACGTCTGCCTTATTTATAGGGCACAAGATACGATAAAGATTAATGAACGTAAATGATGAATAAAATTATCTCAAACTTTACCGAGTTAAGATAAGATGTACACTATTTAATATCGCGGAGACCTCTGAGCGAGGCTCATTATGTCTAAATCTCATTGAAATTCATAAGAAGGCTACTAAAATAACGAGCAGCCCCAGGCATCGCCCACGCCACGGATGCGTTTTTACTGCGGTTTAATGCTCTTTTTACAACTTCGTCAAAGGGTGTGCTGTGTTGCGGCAAGACTCCGAGTCGCTGCTTTACGACTCGGGCCTCGCTTATCTCGCGCCATTCGCGATAAATCTCCACCCGGCTCCTTGGACCTCAAATATTTACATGCTAATTCGTAGCCAATTCTGCACCAGAGATTATAAATAAATTGGCCACCGCGCCCCATCATCGACCAACGCTGTTTCACTTTATCTTTCATGACTTAAAAGTTTTAAAAACAGTGGGACATACCGCGGCGTTGACGTTTTAATTTTATGTCACCCAGATAATTTAGCTTTTATATTACCTTGTCGTAACAAAATCTTTGTAAGAGTTACTCGAGTTATAAACTTTGTATTTTCTGCTCCTACTTATCATCGTGGAAAATGTAAAATAAAGCAGTCCGTCTTTGTATTACTTTTTACTACAAGTGTTTAAAAAATGCTGTACTAGTTATAACCACCATTTATTAAGAGACAACCAAACGAATGGATGTTTTTGTATAGGGCAACTAAGTATGATGTTCTATACATATTTTTGGTATGTGGGTAGTTTAAGATATGTAAGAGATTCAGCCGTGCAGGTAAAACAATTGAATAATAAGAAAGTCCCATGTGACAAACAATGGACACTTCCTATAAGGCACCCTTAGAATTATAAAAACTACTCATTGTTCGAATTTATTGCAAGTCCTTTACTGCATGCTGTGGACAAATATGATGGCTCATGAACATTTGAACAAACGGCCTGTAGGTACTTTCTGGGATACTTTGTTTTGCTATAAGTCTTGAACTATCAGAGGCAGTATCGGGAAATGAGTAATTTTTCCCAGTGAGTGGTTCCCGGTGTCGCAGTCGTTGTTAGGCCAACACTCGTGTTGCGCAAATGTATTCTCTGCGGGGGTGAGTGGTGGCGTGCGGGGCGCGGGGGGCGGGCGCGCGGGGGCGCCGCCGCTGAGCCCGAAGTTGGGCGCGCGGGCGCGCTCCCGTGGGACTCCGCCGCAGGGAGCGCACTCCACACCAGCATATTTCAGAATTTCCTTTACTTACCCTGGAATTTGATAACCGATATTATGACTGAAATTATAAAGGTAACTAACATAAGATACAAATCTCATATCAATACAAAATAATTCCAAGTGGTTTATTTGAAAGTATCCGAACAACAAAGTTTGTATCGCCCAAATATGTCAATTTAATCCTAAACGTTAGGTAAGTTATTCTGTCAACTTAGACGGAGAACAATGCGCGCTATGCTGGCCGGGTGTAGGACAGTGTCTCGGCCGGCATGTGGCTAATTAAATGCCGATGTTCGACATTGGGGGTGCATTCGGAATTCCAGGCGGCGCCGAGGCGCGTGCCGGCGACACCGCGCCGCGTACCTCGCTACCATTGCGTCAACAATCCCGAATTGTTCACAAACTTGGACCCAAATTCTAGCCAATAAATACGATTAACTTGTTATGTTACAATCCAATTCAATCGAGTTCAAATGTCTTATTTTGGTAAGCCTAAAGCAAAACTGCTGCATACTAAATTAATATCAAGTTTTTGGCAGTAGGCAAGATAGTAAAGGTGACATTTTAACACGCAATAAATACCTCTTGGGGTAAGTAATTAGTAGTACTTTTCCAGACGTTTATAATTAAACCTCTGGAAAAGTACTACTAATTACTTACATAACGCTAATAAAATAAGGGCAATCCATATATCAACAATCAACAATTTTTTTATTAAACGGTAAATACGAGTAAAACAAAAGAATTTCCATGATTGGAGTGCGGCTCTGCATGATCCCAGGTGGCGCGGCCGCAGCGTTTGGAATTATCACATAGTGGAGGAGCGGGGGAGCGGGGAGCGCGGGGTGCGGAGAGCGCGCGCGGGGGGGGCGCGGGCGCCCGATACATTCGTCACAGGCCCAGCAGCCATTAGGCATTTAGATATTATCAACAGCCACGAGGGGATGACCCGCGACCTGAGCCCGTTGTTTCAATGCTTAATTACTAAAAGTGTTTGTTGTTTACACAGGGGACAAGATTTTAATCCACATCGTGGATATCGTTTCGTCATCGGCCAAGTTTCCTACTTTGTTCTGTTTTGCTGATACAAAGGCGTTCATCGTTTACGTCTGTTACTCGTCTGAGCCCTCGCCCGTCGGGTCCCAGGTGGCACTCTCCGGCCACACTTCCTTCGGTCTCCAGGGACTACTCCTCGACCCGGCCACGCACACACTCACGTTCTGCACAAGTATGAAACGTTACACAACATTGTTAATACTTTAGGAGTATATTGTTGTACCAATTTTGTAGCCGTTTCTCTAAGCGATGACTTGATGGTCATCGCATGTCTCCTTAATACTTCACAAGGCAAATTCCCAAACATCTTGAAAAGGAAACATCATACTTCGCTTGGAGACCTATGATAATTAAGTTTAAAGGTTTCGTAGTTGCCATGGAGCTGTAACTAGACATCCATACATGAACTAAAAAGTAGGTAAAAGATGAAATCTTTGTAAATAGCAAAATAAACGCAGTTTAGAGTGTGGCGTATTGTGTAGTTCGCGTGGCGAGCGGCGCGTACTGCGCGTAGTCTGTGGCGCGATGGCGGCTCGGATCGTGATTAATGCAGCCTCCCGGGGCAGACGAACTGATTGCCGTTCCACCTCCCCCGGGCACCACTACACATACTTATATTTCAGTTTATTGTAACTTTTTTTGCGTAATCTCCTCATTTATCAAGCATAACATACTAAAGACTATGTATTATAGAATTTAATTATAAATATACAACGTGTTTTTTTTTATATCCCATAACTCTAGGGTATGATTGAGGCCATATCAAAGAATCAACTGGCATATGAGTTATGTTCCAATCCTTCGTTATTTTTTTTTTTCATTTTTTCATACAAAATAATTCGGCAAAGTCACGATTATTAATGTAAAACACCCTTACGTGAAATATGACAACGTCGCATTTTCTTAGCTTTAAATATATATGCTTTAAGTTTGAATAAAAATGAATTACCTACCTACATATTTTATTTTACTATTTATTTTACTACACTACTGCGAAGTTTGGCAACCTCGCAAAAGTAAAGATTCGTCATACTGGTGACAATTTTTGACCTAATTTAATTATGATTGATGATATCTCCGAAACGATGCATTTTTGGACCACCTATTCTAGGAGTTTTAGTATTATTTTTACCTACAGAATATAACCCTAGAGTTATGGGATATCAAAAAAAACAGGTTGTATAATTACCACGGCTAATAAAAATAATTATTATTTATCAATAATGACAAAAAGTCGAAACGACATGAATATATTATAAAACACACGTTTTTCCAATACTTATTGGAAAAGCGTACATCAATATCCAATGCCCGTGAAACTGAAAGTTTAAATGTCAGTGCATTGTTGCGTACACAAACCTGCTACATAAACTTTTAATGATGTACTAGCATTGTTAACAAAGTTCACAGTTTTTGTATGGTATGGCACGTGCCATCAATTTAAAAAACAAACTTCTAATACAACATCATTGTTGTTTTATTAGTCAGAGGCCCATGGGCGGTATGAAAACTCTGACACCAGGGTAGGAACTAACCACACGATAAAGAAGTTGTTTTGTTACAATTTAAATAATAGACGATGTAGCCGGGCCTCTCACTGTTCTGCTGTAACCTGACATTTCAGGCATTACGTAAACGAAAGAACCTGAGAATACAGCCTGAGCACTGTAGTGTGCGCTTTGTTATTTTTATTCAGTGCTACGTGAAAAAGTTTCCTCTTGAGAGGCATATCGGCATCAGTCCGCGGCGTTACCGGAATAACACCTTCAGTCTGAATGGCTGCGCGAAAGGTAGGGTGTCCCTGGGGGGCACTATGCTCAAGGCGGCAGAAAATTAACGTGCCCCCGTGGGAAATCTAGCGGCAGCCTTAGAGCCCGGCTGCCTGCCGCGCCCACTCCGCCGGGATGTATTTAATATCTTGCGCTCACGGTGACGCAACGACTCTGCCACAGACACCTCTGCTAGCTAGTCTTATTTACTAACTGCGACTCTTAGTAGCCTTTAGATTTAAGTGATATAATGCAAGGTATCGTATTACCCAGTAACTGGTTAATTAATACGTTACCCCGGACATATAATGTTAGACCCCATATACAGATAATCTTATTGCTTATTTGTATATTTAACATGTCATTGGCTGATGAGTTACTGGTTTCGTTGCTAGGAGACTCCTAGCAACGAAACCGAAAGCAAGAGCTTCTAGTGGCCACTGACTGTATTAGAACTTTTGCACAAGTACCTTGTACGACACAATTGTGCGACCGGGTTTAGGGTTGTGCCTAATCTGCCCACACGGGTCGCATTTTTCCATGCTCCTATCCTTTTCGTCGCTCCTAACCGTCATTTGATAGAGCGAAAAACATAGCGAGAGTGTTATCGCACGTGGCTGTTTCTCGCTGTGCGATTGAGCACAGCGTTTACTCAAAATGGGATTCCGTGCTGCTCGATGAGGCGCAACCCTTATCATCCTGACGATTGAATATGTCAAGTACGCAGTATGCTGATATGTACATGTTTTTACAAAGTGTACATTTTGAAATAACTACTATCTTGGTTAGTGCTTGGTTTGGTGACAGTAAACCATGCCTCCAACATACCATAGCCTTGCAAAGGTACTTAATAGGATAACATTAACAAAACCACGCTCAAATCAACCGTAAGCCACAATACTCGTAATAAGCTAATCGATCAATTACTGGCAGCGTGGGGACACTTAGCGCTAGTTACACTCTCACGCAGATTAATTTAGCATCGGCAAGGAGACTCGTCCCGCACGGCCTTACTAATTCACAAGATCCAATCGCGGCGGTGAGCGGCGCCTCTGCACATCAATGTTGCAAGCACCCCCGTGCTCCTCTATTATCTACTTACTTAGTGACGCACTACTGCTATCTATTTCTGCTAAATACCGGTTAAACGTTATTTATCTTCAAAATTTTGTTTTAGGTTATCTAGCGTAGTGTAGCGGTCTCGTAGCAAAGTGCTACGAGATAATTTCGTAGACCCCTAAAAAATGTTTGACGGTAGTTTATAATTAATATTGATTTGTGTCCGTTGTCTAGCAAATTTTTGTCTTGCAGATTTGTTTATAAGGAGCAAAATTTTTGTCTTGCAGATTTGTTTATAAGGAGCTAAATATTTGTACCTATCTCAATAATTTGGTACTTTCTTAAAAAGTTGTCTAGGAGTTTGCTACGCTTTTCGTAACCGTTTGAATTCATTTGTATGATTGATTTTTATTGCTAAGTGGTTAAATAATTTTATTAAATTACATATTCTTGCTGTCTAGGCCTGGTCAATTCATTTTATATTTATTTAAACTGTAATTATAACAGAGTCAAACAGTTATTATTTTTCAAAGAGTTGATTATGTACATTTAATTTAGGGAGATATGAATCAAAGACATTAGCCAGAACTCAAATTCCTACGTTGCATAGATGCATCTCAAGTTAAACTCAGTGACACAGGGCCTAGAAAATTCCATTATTAAGGTTCCGATTTTATTCAGACCCTTAAATCAAATTATTTCGATAGTTGTTGCGTTTGTCGAGTCTGGTGCTATACAAGCTTACCTTTATCCATTTTAGGAGATACTTTTTGTATGTTTTGAGTGAGTATTTCGTACGTCGGTACTTGGTCTCTGGCCCCGTGAGAAGGCGGTCATCGTGTAAGTGGCTGCAGATCTCGGCGCCCGGCGGTAACGAAGTCCCCCGGGCCGGCCGGCGCCCGGGGAGGGCTCGGACGGTCCGTACTGTCCAGGCTGTCTTCGTTTATGTTACATACATCATTTGTACAGCCCTGTGTGTATGTTAGTTTGTATAGCGTAGGTTGAAAAAGGAGTTTCCAAGTAGTCGTTGTTTGGATATAAGTTTTTGGAGCTTAAATTTGTATTTAAAACCTCCTGAATAATTTCTAATTACCGTTTGTATGTCCCTCCACGTTCCAGTAGCAGTACGAAAAATGTCATCGCAATTTAAGAAAATCAAACGATACTTTGCAGATAACTTTTTTGGTACCCACCCTAAAATATTTGAAAGGGACTGCCCAACTACAAAATTAGACTGAAAGTTTAAACTGGATCACATATCCGAATTTAAAACAGAGGAAAAGTGTCTCGGGTGGGGTACCGAGTCCAAAGTGGATTAGAGCCTTCGACCGCGGCCCGCGCCTCGCCCGCGCCTCGCCCGCGCCTCGGGCACTGCCACACCAACTTCATGCGGTTACCGCTCCCTAACTGAAACGAAATCTTTTTTAAACTTTCATACCCACGGTTTACTTTTGAATTTCTTTGGAGGTATGAAAGTTGTTAGAAAAACTTTTGATATTTCAATAAGATTTTATTTCTTTCCATATCAGAAATGTTAGTTAGGTGCTCGTTAATTTTTTCAAAGTAACCTCTTTTTAATTCTAAATAATTCAATATTGTTTCAGATGTGGCGGACGTTAAATCGGAGAGCATGGACAGTTTCGAGTCAGGTAAGTTTTATAAAGTGCTTAATATAATTTAACTCAACCATAATGTAAAAGTCCGCACACTTATAATAAACGTGTCGTAAGAATAAAATTTAACTTAGAAGACAACTACGGAATGGCGCTCCCATATTAATATTTGAACAGAGAAGTGTAAAAAAGTGTTGAAGTCGGAGGTGATAGGGCCGGCCGCGGCGTTAACGGAGCCCTGGAGGGCCTTTGCCGAAGTCCCCGCTTCGCAATACAGCCGAAAAGATAAAATGAACATAAAGTTGAGGAGCAGATACTCTCGCTCAGAGGAATCGTAGTTTCTCTCCTGGCGGCACTAAACCGGCTACGACTAGAGGACGTACTCGCTACACGCAGTTTGCGGAAGCGGCGCCTTTATAGCGCTGTGCTCTATCTGCAGCCCGCAAGTAATCTTGCTCATTTATATGTCGAAGTGTTTACGGTTGCGCGAATTATAATTGTTTTAAAGGGTTGTGGAAAAGGTGTCTTGCCGGTTTTCAAGTTATCGCCTTTGACTTTTCAGCACATAAATACAATTACATGTCGCATGTAATTCAGTTAATGCTTAGGACGACCTTATTCATTTGAATTTAAATAAGGTTGTAGCCATATTCAATTTGAATTTAACGAAAATTACTAAATAAAACAGCCCATGAACGTATACGTTCATGGGCTGAAGCACTATAGTGCTTCAAGGAAAATACTTGCACCGTCAAGGAAATCAAAACTCATGCAGTTATTCCAGCTATTTTAAAATAGGTCTAAAAGGGTAGCCGGACTAAGAGCAAATACAGTTCTAACGGAAAATGTGGAAGCTAAAATTGCATCGGACAGTGACCGTTCCGAACTTACAATTAAAACGGACGCCCCAAATTGTGTACACCGTTCGTCACTTAGTTCACGATGAATGGGGGACCGCTGGACCGCAGCCTCCGACATCTCTTATCATCATAGATGACGATTTATTTTCATAAGCGATCCGTTTTAGGAATGGAAGGATTTTAGTGGTAGTGACATTTACTATTTCATAAAAGATAATGTTCTTCATTTATTTACCGGTACTGTACTACCTACATCATCACTACATAGTATAAAACAAAGTCGCTTTCTCTGTCCCTATGTCCCTTTGTATGCTTAAATCTTTGAAACTACGCAACGGATTTTGATGCGGTTTTTTTTAATAGATAGAGTGATTCAAGAGGAAGGTTTATATGTATAACATTGACCCGTGCGAAGCCGGGGCGGGTCGCTAGTAATAGTATATACGCTTGTACCACAGGTATCACTAGGCAGGTATTATCTTAAACTAGCTTAGTTTTTGTTAAACCTAAACCTTTTAAAGGGTCATTGATAAATCCTAAAACCGCGAATTCACATCAGGAAGTTTAGGGTAAATATGATAGCTAAGGTAGGTATTTGCGATTTTTTGATTTTTAACACCTAGCGTGTACGACAAAAATAACATAAAATTTCATATTGACGACCCGAATGGCGCAGCGGTAGTGAGGCTGCGTTACGTTCTTAGGGTCCCGGGTTCGAATCCCGGTAGGAGCAAATGTTTGTGTGATGAGCATAGACATTTGTTTCCGAGTTATGGATGTTTATATATATAATAAGTATGTATTTACAAACAAAAAGTATCTATGTAGTAATATCAACTATCTGGTGTCCACGACACAAGCCTCGTTGCTTAGTGTGGCACCTAGATGTCGCTGTGTGTAATGTCCAGCGATATTTATTTATTTATTTTATCTGGTGCGGTGGCGATCGGAATGCCCATCCAACGGCCTTTTCGACAGTGCGTATCAGTCCTTTTTGTCTTGACACCACTTGGATAGATTGATGCACTATAACTTTGCATAATATATTGTTTTGTAAATTATATTTATCTCTGTCGAATTTCTACAAATACCGAAGATAATCGTTCCGCACCAGCGAGAAAAATAAAGATTTAACCGTGCGCAGCAGCGGTAAGCACCGTATCGTAGTGAAGGTGTTAACAAATTCACAAATCATTTATTCAACTTAGGCTGGAATCAGTACGGTTTAAACGTCGAAATTGCATAAAACGGTCCCCCAAAACGCCCCCATTTGGAAATTATTGGTGCCTTTGTTAACATTTTTTCCGATATATAGGTCTTGACTTCAAGTTTCAAACGAGAAAAAAATCTTGGACCTCTTCGTGATATACAGGCATTCGGTAGACACACTTGCTTCATTCGGTAGAAACACTTACCATACTGTAACTGACTTCTATACTAGGTCTTTATTGAAATTCTTAATCACAATAAACCCAAACACCTTCATGTCGACAATAACTTAATAACCTTTTTTGAATTCTCGATACAATTATCGTAAATAAAGCATTAGGGGAAGCCTTCATTGTTTCAATTAACCAATCAACGCTGGGGTGACTTTCCGCACGAGTTATAATAAAGCAAATTTTCGGTTTAAACAAAGCGACAGCGCGACTTTTGGCCGTGTATAGTAACACGACTTTGCAATCAGGTGCAGTTTAAAATGTGCATTTGCGATGTGGCGCGGTGCAGCGGGCGCAGGGCGCGGACAGAAATGCATTTTCAATAATTGAGGGTCAGACGGGGAGGTGGGGGCGCATTAAAATGCTCGCAGCTAAACTTTCCGATCGTCACCGCGTCGCGACATCGAACAGTGGGCCGGTTTTGTCGGCTAATGGACCCACGAACAATGATAAAGTGGCAGCATCAAAACAGCCATACTTCTACTTTTATTTGGCAACTTCACTAGTCACTTACGAAGCTGAAGTCTTTCAGTCTGGTGTTAATTGAAGACTCACACTGACACTTTGTGAACTGGTTAAAAAGTTTATAACATTAACAATGTATTGGAACGGCTAATTAAGGCAAATCCACCTTTCCTGAACTAGCGTATCACCAGTTTTCGCAACTTTGCGACGGACTTGTGCAGCTTCGGGATGCGTGACGTCAGACGTGACAGACACTACACACAAGCAGGAAAATTAGTAATTAAGCGAACTGAGTCGCAATTTGTAGTTACATACAGCGCCTGGGTTTTCATTGTGAGACATCTAATTAACAACCTCATTATGTTTAGGCGGGACTGTGCTGGTTTGTGCGAAGCGATCTGAATATGGATATGGCGAGTTTGTTTAGGTTATATTATGTTCTTCTGAACAACATTATAGGCATACAGGCACAATAATACGACACTTCCCCCGGATCATCTATTTCACTTTACAAAAAATAACAGAGACAAACAAAAAGAAGTTTCCCTCGGTTATTTAGTCGGGGAGAGCACGTAGGCGCGCACCTCATCTGCGGCGCTCCCGGTGCGGCGATAAAATTTAAAATTCAAGGCCGCGTTAACGAACCGGCCTCGCGAAGAAATAGATATTCAAATGTGAGAAGATCCCATATTAACATTTATGGCAAGTTTGCGGGGACGAGACAAAGGCCCCCGCGGAACCCGCGTCGCGCCGCAGCCCTCCGATGCTATGCATATCTCTACAATATGCAGTGACCGTGTACCAGCCTGCCTGCCGGGTTGGGTTGCCTTTTATCTCCAATTTCAGTAACAATTCTCTTAATAGCTATTCTGAAGATTGGGATTTGCTTATCGAGTTTTGTATAATATTTATACAAAGGTACTATTAATATCTTAAAGTTTAGATACACGGTTCATGAGATAGTATTAAATATAGAGGAATGTAAGATGAGCACTACTGATGTAGTGCCAACTGAAAAAAGAAATACGTTGGAACACTTGGAACAAATACTTGAAGTAGCAACTTGAAGAAATTTGGGAAACTTTTCATAATTTCTTACATCTTTCATCTTTCTTATCAATAGATAACCTGTAAGGATTTATGAAATAAACAAATACTTAGGTTTGGGTGCGTTTTCAAAAGAGGCAATTAATAATGTAAGGGGTCCAACGTGTCATACAATCACCCTCTTGCGAAAGTCGTTAAATTTTCCACTTCGTTAACAAGAACACTATGGAACTTAAGTTTAAAGATCGAAGAACAAGTGAAGGTGAGTACTACTTAAACCTTTGTTCCCGGATCTCGAGCTAAACACAAATAAAAGTTAGGAAGAAAACAAATCAAAATCCCAATTTTGTTGGCTGCATTATTTATTTGATATTGCTTCGGCTGTCAACGTTCCCCTTTCTTTGCTATGAACTTGTGGTCGTTGTAATTCACACTTCCACAACTTTTGCTATCTATACAAAAATAACTCGAGGTGCGGTTTGTTTTATTCCAAAGGATCCAGTTTTTGTAATCGCGGATAAGTTATAAAATATTAATATTATGGATTTACGAAGGCTTCTATGTACTAAGGAAAATAAAATCGGAGCGGCATTTTCATTCAGCGATGGCTGTTAGTCGGCTGCGGCACACACGTTTCTTATTAATATCAGGCGGTTGGAATGGCCGAAGACGTCCCCAGCGCCCGCTCTCTCCCAAATAAAATTGCCGCTATCTAAACAAAGAGCCCTAATTATTCGGCCGTGGCGGGCGGGGTCGCTCTCTTATGGGTGTTCTGGGGCCCATTTCGCTTCTCGTATAGGGCCCCGGGGAGCAGCGGGCGCCGCCTAGCCAATCGCCGGATGGAGGAGCGAGCGATCCGCAACCTTTTTATATGCGATATCGGCGTTGGCGCCGGACCCCCCGCCACCCGCGCCCCGATCTCGGGGAATTAAAAGTTGGAAGGCTCACATCTGATTACCCAAACACACACATTACACCGGATCGCCAATCTCGATAAGCCGCCTCCACAATTTATTAGCAGCTCTGACGAGTTGTTTTCGACTCTTATCTCATTAACCGTATAAAACCGACTGAAACGGTATTGTGTTATGGCTAATAAACAGAAAACAAATAGTTGTCACATTTTTCTTGCGCACCCTTTGTGTTTTGGTGGGTTACGACATGACAAGACAAGACTTCTTTCTTCCTTTGCAGATCTTGTGAAAGCGTATCGCATCTGGTACTTACTTCCTACTCTCTGTGCTTCCGTGGCTGTTCACCATACGTAGGAACATGTTTATGTATTATCTAATATTTATAAACTGAAAACATAAAAGGACGGTTGTAAAGAACTTGGTGATACCGGTCGTGGGGCTCAATGGGCTCAATACATATTTTAATTTGCACCCGATTTTATTTTGAGACAATAAATTGGATATAAAGGGTTTCCGAGCGGTTGGTACCTCCGGGATCATTGTCTTCACCCTACGCCTTTGCAGAGATTCTTTTGTGTAGGAATTATGAAATAAAAAGGCGATATCGTATGTCGGTGGTAAGAGGTGCGGCGGCGGCGCGGCGCGGGCGCGGTGCGGCGTGGGCGACGCGCGGTGCTGCGGCCGACACACGACACCTCGCCTGCTCCTCATTGTGCTCCACCATTCACCCGCTGCCGGCGGCGAGTATTCGATTGCAATGTTTTAAGCATTCGATTGCCCTCGCCAGTAATAAAGGGTTCCCAAGAAGTACGTAAAAATAAATTATTTTTTTCGCGTTTTATAGTCTTTCAAGCGGGCGCTGCGAAGGGTACGCTTATTGTTTCTATGGTGAATTGCGCGGATGAATGGGTCCGGACCATTTATGCGTTCAGTGTTTAGAGATCGTAGGAAGATAATACGGCGCAGGCGGGTTCGGGCGGACCAGGGACGTCTGAGGTAGTAATAACAAACCTCCTACTGTACATTCAAACGTATTTAAATTATAATTAAATAGGAAACACGTTTACCCTTGAGCTCAATCCACTGAATTCTGTGTTCGTTAAGTAATCGCACTAGGTGTTAATAGTTTGTGCAGTGCAGTTGTTGGTAAGATATTTGTTTATCCAAGCAGTAATAACTCTTGTTTCAATCCGGTTAAAGCATCAGCATAAATAAACAGAAGTCTATCAGCTGGTGTGATAGGTTATCAGTAATTTACCTCAAATTTATGCAGACATGGACGAGATGTTATCTATGTTGCTCGTCGTGGCTCGAGTTGTTGACCACCTTTACAAATGTATTCTAGTATTTAAATGTCAATTAATAAACGTTAAGGTACAGTAACGAGTAAAAATTAATTAATATGGACGGGGCCCCAATAATGTCTGACTTCATGATTCATTCATAAATAACTATTTCCAAGATGAAACCAAAATATTTGTGACCATTGGAAGAAGGCATGTACAAGAAGTGGTTTAGACTTTCTAACTAGATAAGCGAAGGTTTCAAAATATGTGTCACCTCACACATTGCAAAAAATATCAGTTATGCCTTGTGTTTTATATATTGTACTAGCGGCCCGTCCCGGCTTCGCACGGGTCTGCCTATGTAACTTAAGGTGAATGTAGCTTTCTAATGGGGAAAGAATTTTTGAAATCGGCGCAGCAGTTTTTGAGTTTATTCATTACAAACATACACACAAAAATACAAATCTTTCCTTTTTATAATATTAGTGTAGATATATGCTAACTGCATAAATATCTGACACCACGTTGGCAGCATAGACATCTGACCGTACAACAATGTTTTCAACCATTTTCTTCTAAATCGTAATAGGTACTGAATGTACTGATTGAGTTTATGTTATAAGGGGTAGAAGGGACGCCGACGCGAAAACGGTTACCACGTATTCAGTACACACGGCTACACATCAAGCTATACATTTCCAGTTTATGCTAATCTCGCATTGTATAGGATTTCCGTACAATGCGAGGTCAGCTTATACAGGAAATGTATAGCTTGATGTGTAGCCGCGTGTACATCGTTTGGAGCCCCCCCAACATAGAAATTTTTCATCAGTTCACTTTTATAGGAAACAGAAGTTTTTTTTCACAACCGATAAAAAAAGATATGCGGGGGGCGGGTGTCCTCTCTAGTTGGCAACATTATAATCTGAAATCACATTGGCAGCATTAATATTATCTCATCATCATGATCTGCCTAGCCTTTGCCCAACTGTGTTGGGGTTGGCTTCCAGTCTAGCCAGATGCAGCTGAATACCAGTATTTTACATGGAGCGACTGCCTATCTGACCTCCACAACCCAGTTAGAATTGGGTAATACGATACCCATTGGTAAGATTGGTTGTCAGACTTCTTGGGCCACTGACTGCCTGTGACGACTGTCAAAGTTCTACAATTGACAGCCGGGACCAACGGCTTAACGTGCTTTCTGAGGCACAGAGAAAACTCGGTATGTAATGGGCGGTCACCCATCCACAGACCAGCCTAGGCAAGGCGGCTTAACCTAAAGATCGACCTGAGCGGCTGTTATAAGAAGAAAATTTCTTCTTATATATCGCAGTCAGTGCCACTCATAATATAATGTGTTGCCTTCCTAACATAAAATATTATTACTCATAATAATATGATCTATATAATGTCGGCTTCCGGTCTAGCCGGATGCAGCTGAATTCCAGTAGGTATTTTAAAATGGAGCATCTAACCTCCAAAAACCAGTTAGTCGGGGTAATACGATACCCCTCGGTAAGACTGGCTGTCAGGATTTTGGGTCGCAGGCAACTGACTGCCTGTAACGACTGACAAAGATCTTCAAAGTACATTTTTTTTTTTTTTTTCGGATGGGAAATCATCAAATGACCCCTCCCGCTCTGGGCTGAGCAGGAGGGAGTGTCAGACTTTTACTGACTAAAACCCATCCATGTTCCTTCATCGCCCTTTGTGTTCCGGGGACCCGGTATCTCTTTCGAACAGTCCCGCAGCCCCGGATCTTCAAAGTACCTGATATCGATGGTCACCCATCCACGGAACGACCTTTCCAAGCGCTGCTTAACCTTGAAGGTCGACCTGGGCGGCTGGTATTATTTAGCTACGAGCTTCTCGTGGAGCAAAATAATACTACTAAGTTTGGTACTTGATATATTGATCGGCCCTATTGGCAAAAAAGAAAATAGTGTAGTAATTTCATTATAGTCATTTCAAATGTTACTATAGAGACAGCAAAAATATCTGACGGCTGACAGAACTACTGTCATTCGTCAGATATTTTGCTGCCTCTGGGATGTCAACGTAAGATTTTGGCATGCTAATAGGTGCCACATCTTTTTGAAACCGATACCTACCGCATCCGATATTTTTGTGTTGCAGGTCTTTCAGTAGATGGTGTTCGTTCGATGCCACATATTTCTCACGCTACTTGCAATTGCAATGCCTCCCAAAGAAGATCACATAGGTATATTTGCCCATAAGTCCAAATTTACTCGTATGCTCGTGAGTGACCCTGCATTTTCAACTGAGGGCTCCCTTCTAATTCAATCATTCTGACTCAATTGATTTGATATTTCTTTATGATTAAGATCTCATTGAACATATTGCGTGTCAGTTTTCTGGCTATTGAGAATTGAGAACGATTTTTCGATTACTAAATAATATTGATGTTCTGCAGTCTGATCTTAGAGCAGTTTTCTGATTTCTCGTAGAAGTCGATGAGGATCCATACAATATCGAAAATAAGATGCTTCACAAATAAGTTTTTCTATGGATTTTTCAATACTTAGGTAACTTGAAAGGTATTCTTCATTTACTGAATTAGGGAACCGTGAAAAGGGTTCTGCCCGCTCAGGAGCACGCCTCAGTAGGCGCTTGCTTCGCTCAGGTGTCGCAGATACTACACACTCACAGTCATACCAGGGCTTAAGTTGGCCAAAAATAGAATCTGCCTCAGATTTGCATCTAGATTATTTTTATTTCGAATATAATTGATGCCACGCTTATGATTTAAAAGGTAAGTTTAATGTATTGTATTGCACGTAACTTGGTAGGAAAAGAACGCTTTTAGGATGTTTATGCTTGACAGGCGTGTGTGATGATGCTACTAAATCCAATTCTGGGTTAAATAAATCCATTTAATACAGGTTCCCCACTACAATCACAAGTTACGAAATAAATACAAAAAAAAAACACGAAACAAATACAATTTACAGTATAAAATAAATAAAATGTCATCAAATCAGAATTAATGTCAAATAAAAATAAATTAATCGGAAATTAATAATATAAAAATAAAAGTTCAAAAGATTATGGCAAATTTTGGACACAATAAAATAACATAAATTAATAAAACATAACAAAAATTACCGCAGTCTTTAACATGCCCTGGCTATAAGCCTACTGCAACACTTCCTAATATAAGGGCAGTCCTATCGTCCAGCGATCATCGCCATCGCCATCGCCGCTTGGAGCTGGCCCGGACCCTGCGCACCAAGGACGCGCATCGCTTGCGCATTGTGGTGTGAAAACAGTCGGTGCGCGCTTCCGCAAACATGCCCGAGGCACTGCAGAAGTGGGGCAGCCCCAATATCGTCCTGAACCCGTTGTTGTACTGGACGCGGAGGGCATTGTAACTCGCCTGTGTATAGGTAGCCCACAGGCTGCACGTGTACAAAGATGTGCACTATGCCTAAAAAAGTGTGATCTTAACTTGATTGGAACAGCGTGCAAACCGGCGTGCCAACATATTCGCTTTTTTTGACAAGGCTCTCCGCTCCCGTTCGATGTCAGCATGATCCCTGAGGTCAGCCCTGACCAAATGCCCTAAGTATTTAAATTGTTTCACCCAGTCTAGGGGAACACCATTGAGAAAAACTGGTGGTATACTTTGCGGGCATTTTGCACTACTCGTCTCAAAGACCATGCACTGACTTTTGGTCACATTATATTTAAGGCCGTGTCCACTCGCATACTCCTCACAGATTTGTTAAGTCTGCTTTTGTACATAAGTATTGTATGTTTTCAACAATTTATGTGTTTCTTTTTGTGTCCATTAAGAATAAAGATATTCATGACGTTTTTATATTCACGTGCTCGTTTATAATACATCGTGTAACAGAAAGGGTATAATCATAATTATGGAATACTGTGGTACGGACCATCAACTGGACGAACAACTTTCTCTATGGGACCACCATCAAATCGTAAAAAAATAATCAGCTGTCCCATACATTTGGGTCGAGTAGGTATTGAAATTATGTATAGAATAGAATAGAATAGAATGTCTTTTTATTCGAGTATCCATGACTCAAAAGCTGTTAGTAAAACTTACGACTATGTTAGTAAGCACTGATAAAACAAACAACACAATAGATAATGGCGGATCACTGCTGTGACAACCCATGAGAAATGGCACAGCAGCGACCCACATAAACACAGTCCAGGCGACTGGCAATCATGCTTAAGATACTGTTGTAGCTGCCCCGCACCCTGCGCACCAGGGAAGCGCACCTTTTACGCATTGTTGTGTAAAAACAATCCACATGCGCATCTGCGAACATCCCCGACGCACTACAGAAGCGTGGCAGCCCCACCAGCACGCTTTATTATACTGTACGCGGAGAGCACTGTACGATCTTTGCGTACACCCGGCCCACAGGCTGCACGTGTAAAATGACGTACAGTACGCTCGAAAGAGCGTGATCTTGACTGGAAGTGAGCATCGTGCAAACCTTCGAGCCAACATGTTCGCTCTAACCGACAATGCCCTCCGCTCACGTTCAACGTCATCATCGTCTTTAAGGTCAGGAGTCAATATATGACCAAGGTATTTAAAATTCTGTGCTCTCTGCAAAGGAGTACCATACAGTAGCACAGGAGGCACAGGTATAGGACAGCTGATTATTTTTTTACGATTTTGATGGTGGTCTCATAGAGAAAGTTGTTCAGTTTGATGGTCCGTACCACAGTATTCCATATGATTACACCCTTTCTGTTACACGCTGTATATCTTGCTGCTCTCCTACAGACTCTAAATGTATCCTCGCACGATGATAGCTCTTTGGCTCCAATTAACGACTTCAAGAGATTTTCAAGACTGTTTTTTTTTTGAAAATTACTGTAATGTTTCTTCAAATCTGGCTTAATTTGGTCCAATATACAACAGGGTGGCGATTTCGTCAAGTGATTCGTGAAAAAAACTAATTCCAGTACAATAGTAGATAGACTCTTTACGATGCATGTATGATTGCTATTTGCTACAATTTTTTATGATTCGGATATGAATTTACTTGTAAAAGTTCACCTCCTTGAAGGATGCAAGCAATCGCTAACCTGTATGTGCAAAATAATAAAGATAAAGATGCATTTATTACAATAAATAAACATGTGTGACATGATACATAGATATGCACATATGGATGGAAATGAGTTTAGATTGCTGGTTCAACATGTTTCGCCATAGGTATTCGGCGTACAAAATAGTTTATAATTCTTTATTGGAAATTATAAATGATGAAATAATTAAATTACCTATATAGTCAAAATTTCATCAATTCAAATACATGATTACAGACCATACAAATATAAAGTCAAAATAAGAAAAACTAAAACAATAAAATTATTAATAATAATCACCTATTACATTGTCATTCAAAAACTCTGTAACATTATACATAGTATCCCTTACTAATAAGCATTTTTTTAGTTCTCTCTTGAATGAATTGATATTCAATACTTTAAGGGAATTAGGAATTTTATTGAATTTATAGGGCATGCATAGTACACTTTTTTTTAGAAATGCTGGTTTGGCGGAGAGTGATTGCACCCAAAGTCTATACATCTCACGTCTATTTCTACCTGTATTATTTACCAGAAGGGGAAACAAATTAGGATTGGCTTTTACAAATAGCGATATTTCTAATATGTAAAGTGACGGAAGTGTTAGAATTCTGTGCTGGAAAAACAATGGTTTCCAACTGTCAGTAGTTTGCAACCCAAACATAGCCTGTATACAACGCTTTTGTGCTTTGCTTTGTGAATTGCCCCAGAAAATTATTCCAAATCTTAATACTGATTCAGCAAGCCCGTAATATGCTGTAAGTAAAGTATCTGCATTGACAGTCGGTGCCTACTTATAAAGAGCATATGACGAAGTACTATTTTTTTTACAAAGTTCATTAATGTGAGTTTTCCAATTTAATTGCTTGAATAAAGATTTAGTAGATTTATTGATAGATAGGTCGAGGTCGATCTCGTGACTAGAGGTGTGTCGGACGACACGCGTCGCGGGTCCCGAGTCCCGGCCGGTCCAGCGGCGTCTCAGTGGCAATTAAACTTCACCATGATGTTGTCCACAGCACACGGTTGCATCAGCTATGCCCGATGCGTGCCTCTGCCAATCCGATGTACACAGATATAGAAATACATAACATCACGTAGGTAATGTAGGTGTACCATTGGTCACCCCTGGCTAACCCTTCGGGAAAGAACAGTCGTGGCAGTTACAGAACATTTCCGATAATCATTATAAACCTCTCCGTGTTGTGTAAGGTTTTAATATACTTTTCTTTTTGTCTGGATCTCCTTTGACTAAGTAGATGAAGAAATTTTATACCGGGGCGGCTGGTGCGACTTGCCTAGAAGCCACATAATCTTTTGCGATATGAAAAATCAAGACGCAATTTTGTTTGAAACGTATTTACGTAGACATAAGTTAGTCATATTTATTGTTTCGACGGTGCGGTTCGTGCAGTGGCCGAGCGATTGCCTGCTGCACTGCATGTCGCGGGTTCGATTTCCGCACGGATCAAATATTTTTTTATTAGTTCCGGGTCTGGTTGTTTGTGTATGAGAGTTTAAATGTTTGTAAACACACCCACTATACAGGAGAAATTTCTAGTAAGTTTTTTTTTTTTTTTACCGATTGGAAATCATCAAATCAGTGTCAGACTTTTACTGACTAAAACCCATCCATGTTCCTTCCTTTGCCCTTTGTGTTCCAGGGCCGCGGTATCTCTTTCGAACAGTCCCGCAACCCTGGCAGGCCTAGTATGGGTATGGGGCAACGTTTAAAAAAAAAGATTTAGTTTAATAAAGACACACTATGAGAAAAACCAAAAAAATGGGTCAGTTAACTTCACATTTTGTAAGATTTAGGACTTTTATCTATCTACTATCCTGCCGTAGCATAACAAATCAAGTAGAGCAAAAGCAGACTTTTAGAATATAATATTATACAGATTAAACTTTCACAAGTAACGGCTCCGCTTCACCTAAAACTTGTCATGGTAGCGAAAGAAGTAATATCTCAAGACACGCGGGGGCCGCTAGGGAGGTGGTCGAAGCGCGGCGCAACAGCCTTCTTATCTATGCATGAGCAGCTCTGGAGCGTGTGAACATCACTAGCTCATGATTGTTTGTCCACCGCGCCACCGCGCGCCGCCCAGCCAAGAAGTTAAATCGACAGCCTTCGGCCTCCAGGGACTCTCCGATATTGCGTCGACACTTGACACAGATGCACTTAACTATGCATGGACAGAGATACTGGACTCTCGAAGTCCCGAATACGAAACCTTGCCAAAGTTTCATACTCAATTTTCAAGTTTATTAGATTAATTTATAATAATATGTATAATAGAACAGAGCGTATTAAAATAAAAAGTTACGGACACATCGGTTAACCACCTATCATTTTAAAGTTTTGACTAACAGCAAGTTTATCTGCTAAAGGACAAAAATAAACAGAATATTTCTTATAATGGCACCAAAGCTGCAAAGCCATGAGACCGTAGCCGACATCGATTTTCACCTTGACCGATCATTCGTTTGTTTGGGGCTATATTGTTTGATCAATAGCGGAACACCACTGCCGATGATTATTCTATGAAATTTTGCTTGAGTGATCACAGCAGTATGCTAATACGTAAAGGCAATAACTGTTGAGTAAGCTAGAGTGACTGAGTGAGTGACAATGGCGGCACGGCGGGGTGACGGGGTCGCCGCTCGCCGTCCGGGGAACGCGGTGGCGTGGGAATAGCGAGGTCGCGTCCGCGTTAGTCACATTCTATGAGCCACCAATTAATTTAAAAGAACTAATCAATATTAAATACTTGGATTTCTGCAGATGAAATTAAAGATGTGCGTAGTATTTTATCAGTTATTTGATGCAAGGCGCGTGGCGCGCGGCGGCGGCGACGTGTCGCAAAGCTCGGCGATGCTATCTGTGGGACGGGGCTCCTTCATCTCGCCGCGGCCTACCGCGCCGCCGCCGCCGCACAACACTCGCGGATCTCGACACTCACTAACTGAATTTTCTTGATGATAATCGCTTTATTTATCTTTATTGTTACGTATAGCTACGTGGAATTACTAATCGCTATTTACATATTATCTTTGTATTAGAGTATAAAGATTATGGCCAAGAGATTTTGTGGCCTCTTTAAGTCATAACATCATTGCAAACAAAAGAATGGTATTTGTAGCGCGCTCTGTTGACGGGAGGTAGAAAAGTGAAAACTGAGGGGAGGTTGTGAACAGGGGTGGAGCTCTCGGAAACTCAAACACCGAATACTGACATCTACCGGAAAAGTATGGAATCAACTTAGTAACAAGTGACTTTACTAATGTCAGGAAAACTTTTGGGATTGGAACTTTTCGCCACTGGTTGGCGTCGTCGCTTTGTTAGTTGAGTGAGTGTGAGGACTATTTTCTAAAGCAGTATTGCTTGCTTCTGAACTGAGAGTTCCTAATACCATTTGTCGAGTTAGTATCTACGTTGCGGATTCATGACCACCACAAAAATATTTGCTTACAGAGTGATAATGTCGTTATATTTTATTCAATACTCTTCCTCAAAAACTGGCTCCTATCGCAGTATTATTAGGTTCAATATGCAATGTATTTCACACTCGTTTTTTTCAAGTATTTCTACTTGTGTTTTATTTTTAAAGTTAACTACAAACACAGTCCAACATGGTTTAATTCCTATTGCCGGTGATTGTTTTTTTTTTAATCTCAGCTAGGAGAAGCATGCCTGTATGGGCCTAAATATTTAGCTATACACTATTATTTATAAAATTAGTTGCTTTTATAAACCAATTAACATTTAATCGTGTACTACATTCAAAAATATACGAATTTTCTAATTTTAATAATCGGCCGTTTTGCGACTTGCACCTTTGCTTCTCCTTCAACCCGCGAAGGCAAAGTAGTATTCCTAGTGTGGGGCAAAGTTTAATTCCATTCCATTCAAAGTGGAGAAAAAAGGTAAATTAAATCATAGTTTCCTAATGAGGTACTGACAAAAATACTTTTAGTTCTACTATTTTATTTCTTGGTATTGTAAAATGTTGGGAAATTTCTCACTGCAGTTCTCGGCACCGCGTAACACCTCGCCTTTGATTCGGGTTTGAATTCTGCCTCGGCTGCAATGACAAAGTTTGTCCACTTGTATCAAAATGTGCTATTTCGATTCTAACACTAACACGCATGAATGGCCACTTCAGACATTTTGTGTTATTGCAGATTATGGTTATGGGTTGAGACTTGGGTCGCGAGGTTCACAATATTTTTATTTGTATTACAAAACAAGCACCGATTTACTTGGAGGTCTTATTTAATCATACCTATAAAAAGTAATGTATAAAAACCTTCACATAAAAAAGATGTTGCAAAACTCTTAATAGATCTAAAGAACCTGAAGGTAAAATCTAATGTATTGGTACATAATGGTTGTTTTATAAAAACATTCAACTCTGATGTGCTGAGGGACGGCAATAATAATGATTACCTACCTATGAAGTTGGTACAAACCGAAAATATGAACAAAATCTTAGAACTCAAATTATGCGTTGGTCCTAATCAGGCTTCTGACAATTTGTTTTCATGCCTTTTGACTCTCTATTATGTAGGGGTATTGTATTGTATTGGTCATTGTATGAGGAAAAAACAATCGGGCCAGTGGAAGTTTTTCAAGCAATAAAAAAATTATGCCCTTTGTATGGACGACAACGCTATTTATTTTATGCCGGTCGGCTCGTTTCCCTAACCCAGAGATTACAAAACTTTTTTTTTTCGTAGGCCACTTTCAAAATTTTCTAGTTTCCCCCCCCCTGCTGCTATGTTCTACCATAGTCTAATTCAAAACAAGTTCATGAAAGATTACACTACACATATGTTTTGCAAGTCTCAACAAGCGTTGCAATACTTGTAATGAATATCGAATATTAATAATATTGCAAGTTTTTACAACAGTCGCTGACCTTCTTAAAATACACTACTCAAAAAGATTCAGTAAGGAAATTCATGCTTAATATCCTAACTGATCCGCCTAACTGAAAAAAATATGCAAAATTAATTTTCGCGCTTCTGTTATGAATGCATGAGAGCCGTGACTCCTAAAAAAACATATTTGACCATTTTTCACCGAAATTCAACCTGTGAAAAATCACTGAATTTATTTTGTTTTTTACTTTATTGACGAGTTTATTATCTGCCTACATCAATGCCAGGCGAGGCAGAGCCAAGCCAACATTTTTGTTCTTTACTATCGATTTTCGTGGACGGCACTTACGACTTGTGAACGCCCATTTTTTTTACGCAAACGTAGACCCCTTCGAGTCTTTCGTAGACCCCTGGGGGTCCACCTGGAACACTTTGGGAATCACTGCCCTAACCTCTCCTGGATAGCAGAAATTGGTCAAATTTTATCAAATATTTATTAATTTTAATGTGTATGTCAAACCAACTAATTAGTTTTAGCTGGTTTTAGCCTACTTCTGTGACGGTAATAGCGACAAGTCATCGCAACAACTCATCGGCTGCTGTGGTGCATACCCAGTGCAGTGGAATGTTGGATTTGGTCGCCATAGTTCAAAATCAAAAAAATCAAAATCAAAGCATTTATTTCAAGTAGGCCAGTTACAGGCACTTTTGAACTGTCGAAACAAAGATAACAATGAAATGTAGCTACAGTTCCAGTCACAAGGCATAAAAACTGTGAAAGTACTGTAGTTGCCCATTCCCTAGCGTAGATCTCTATGGAGAAGAACGGGCAAGAAACTCCATGGACACTCTTTTAAATCAGCATATTGTTACAAAACCTTGGTTACATCATTCATATTGAGATGGTACATTATGTGAGAACGATGTAGCAAGATGTGCACGTTAAAAGTGTCCATAGTAAACACAAAAAAGACAATAAAAAAAAAATTAAAATAATTAATTCAAATAAGCCGTGGCAACTAAGAGATGACCAGTCACAACTCAGCGTAAGGGTAGCCCGCGAAATTTAAGTTTATTGAAATTTGCAGGCTGGTGTCAGTAACACGTATGGAGTTACAAAATTATAATCATTCAAATCATCAATACAACCCTCCAAGTTCATTTAACCCCATTCAATAACTATTTCATGAAAAAGTCTATTAATGGGGTTAAATGAACTTGAAGGGTTGTATTGATGATTTGAATAATTATAATTCTGTATGGCTCCAATCTGAAACTTTTCAAGTATAGTTTTTCCGTATCTTTCCCAATTGACACACGTGGCGCACAATGCTGCCTCGAATTTGAGAAGCCATGACCAATTGACGACGTTACCGTTCACCAAATAGGATAGAGATGAAAATAAGTATGCGCTATCGTCAGGGATATTTACTATTTGGCAAATAATTTGCACTCCATTAGAAGTGATAATAATTTGATTATAATTAAACAATGCTCACGACCAGTAAGTAACGTAAAAAATATTACTTGGAACGTAATTTTCGTTATAGCTACTCTTTTACAACACCAGCCTAAACCAAAGATACTGAACACTAAAATTAAAATACGAACGTAGGTATTCAAGGACACTTTTTCTAGTAAGAACGATTAATACTAAAAAAACTATTATAATAATACCACAGTGTGAAATACACAATATGTACCTAATTCGCGAAGAAATAGACATAACAAAATTCCAACCAGGCAATAGGTAAGAACACAATTATTGTCCTCCAATTTAAAATTAGGAAGTGAAACAAACCAAAACGAAGACAAACCAAACAACGATGATGACAAATATTTCAAAGCAAATTAGTAGTAGTAGCACAATATCGCAGAACAGAAATGAGTTTGAACGCACTATTCTGTGATTGATTCATCGGTGCATTTCTTTAACGTTTTTTTCTTACCTTTCAGCCTGTAGACGCCTGCATACTAAAAAATACTGGCCACCTAGAAATTGGCATAAAAACTTTTTCAATACACTTCCTCGAAAACTGGTTCTTATCGCACTACGATTAGGTTCAACATGCAATGTATTTCACACGGGTGGATATTTAATATTTTTCCGCACACGTGCGGAAATAAAAATTTCCACAGATAAGTCCAAATGGTTCAATGACTATAGCTTTAATCGGTGGTGATTGTTTTTTTTTAATCTCGGCAAAGAGATATGCGTCTATACGGCGTAAATATTTGTTGAGTATTTAAATTGTGTTTATAAATAGAATACCATAGATAAACATGTTTATTTTAAACAAATATATACTTTTATGAACAAATTAATATTTATTTGTGTTCTACATGCAAACATATTTGTTTTTTTTTTTTTATATTAGGCTGTATAGCGGTATCATACCTTTGCTTCTTCTTCAACCTGGCGAAAGGAAAGCGCGGAAAAAAGCTAATTAAATCATTATTTCCTAATAATTCCTGACAAAAATACTTTCCGTTCTAATATTTTATTTCTTCGAAAGTGTATTGAAAAACGTCGTTTTATACGCGTGGGGATTTGTTACTGCAGTTCTCGCCTCCATAACACCCTCGCATGCAGCTCGGGTGTTAATTCGGCACTCGAATGCAATAACAAAGTTTCCCCACTTATACCAAAATGTACTATAGAACGTTATAGAACCTCATTTCATTACCTTTCAGCAGACGCCTGCATATTACTGAAACATACTGGCCACGTAGAAATTCGCATAAAAACTGAAGATAAACCTCAAGGAACTTCCAAATTCTTATTTCAATGTAAAATATGCATTGACGCGTTGTCGTAAAATTCAATTTGGATCTTAATCGGCTTCCAAATTCTAATTTCAATGTAATGTATGCAATAACACGTAGCCGTAAGGTTCAATTTGGATCTTTAACTTTTTTCATACAAACATTAAACACCCTTATTTATACCCTTAAGGGCCGAATTTCGTAAAACCTTCTCTTAGGGAGCACCTAGAAGCCGAAAGGAACATTCAAGCACACATTCATGTCTCTAACTTTAAAAACATATGACTTTCATACAAACTTTGACACCCCTTTTCAACCCTTTGGGGTGCGAACTTTAAAAAATCCTTTCTTAGTGCGCGCCTGCACCCCATAGAGAGTGCTTGTGCCAAATTTTAGACTTCGCGGCCCAGTAGTTTCCGAGATTTCGTGATGAGTGGTCAGTCAGTCAGTCAGTGAGTGGACTTCTCTTTTATATGTATAGACTAGCTGTACCCGCGCGGTTTCACTCGCGTGTTTCATACGTTGGTGTTTATGAGATTTAGTGTGAAAGTTAATGTTCCAAGAAAACAGAACACTTCGAAACTCGCGCATTTAAAACCCTAAACCGTACCAAATGCAGATTTTTCCTTTACCGGCCTTGCAATAACCGATTCATGTTGGGTTGGCAACATTAAATCAGCCAAATTAGGGTCATTATTCTCTGGCTCAGTAAAGGTTGCTGATTGTTCGGAACCAAAAGAAGGGATTTGGTTATGGGACACGTCAGAAAATCGTGCACACTGAGTGTAAGTCGGTGATTCGTCAACAAAGACACTAATTTGGTGCTGGCGTTGTATGGCAGAAAAAAATGTCTCGCATTCCATTTGTTCACTATAGGCAAGCGATTTCTCGACAAAATCAATAGCAGTAAATTGGGACTGGGATTGTGAATCAACTTCACCTTTACCGTTGAGTCGGTGAAAGATGGTGATTCTTCAATAATGCCGGCGTGAGGTTCAAAAGATCTTTTTTATTATTTAAATTAACCAACGGAATTAAAACATAAACTGCCCTTCATTAAAGTTTCCTGAGAATCGGATTATTTTGACTCCCTGCCGTGCTTCCCCAAAACCAGCAATAAAAGTACCATCTTGAAACACCTGGAACTCAAATGAGAATAATTCTTCCGCTGCCATGAGTTCAGAGGTGGTACCGTGGGTGCCATTACAAGACAATTCAGCAACGTATTTACGCTTTGGACTATAAACAGCTCCTGACCGATCCTGAGTGAAAGGTTAGAATCTTTCCCAGTTGTTAGACACGTGGCGCACAATGCTGCCTCGAATTTGAGTTACTGTCACCAAATAGGATAGAGATTAAAATAAGCATGCGCCATCGCCATGGGATATTTACTATTTGGCAAAGAATTTGCACTCCATTAGAAGTGATAATAATTTGATTATCCATTTCAATTAAACAATGCTCACGACCAGTAAGTAACGTAAAAAATATTACCAAGAACGTAATTTTCTTTATAGCTACTCTTTTACAACATCAGCCTAAATCAAAGATCAATTTTAGTGTTTAGCACTAAAATTAAAATACTAACGTAGGTATTCAAGGACACTTTTTTCTAGTAAGAACGACTAATACTAAAAAACTATTATAGTAATACCACAGTGTGAAATACACAATATGTAATTCGCGAAGAAATAGATAAAACAAAATTCCAACCAGGCAATAGGTAAGAACACAATTATTATCCCCCAATTTAAAATTAGGAAATGAAAAAACCAAAACGAAGACAAACCAAACAACGATAATGACAAATATTTCAAAGCAAATTAGTAGTAGTAGCACAATATCGCAGAACAGAAATGAGCTTGAACGCACTATTCTATAATAATCTGTGAATTATTCATCAGTGCGTTTTTTGAAACGTTTTTTTCTTACCTTTCAACAGACGCCTGCATTCTGAAAAATACTGGCCACCAAGAAATTGGCATACAAACTTTAGAACGTTATAGAAACTCATTTCATTACCTTTCAGCAGACGCGCCTGTATAATAATGAAACATACTGGCCACCTAGAAATTCGCTTAATCTCAAGGAACTTCCAAATTTTTATTGCGGTGTAAAATATGCATTATCGCGTTGTCTTAAAATTCAATTTGGATCTGTATCGGCGTCCGAATTCTAATTTCAATGTAAAGTAAGCAATAACGCGTTGCCGTAAGATTCAATTTGTGTCTTTAACTTTTTTCATACAAAAATTAAACACCCTTATTTATACCCTTTAAGGGCCGAATTTCGTAAAACCTTTTCTTAGTGAGCACCTAGAAGCCGAAAGGAACATTCAGGCCCACATTCATGTCATGTGTGTTCATGTCTCTAACTTTAAAAACATAGGACTTTCATACAAACTTTGACACCCCTTTTCAACCCCTTGGGGTGCGAATTTTAAAAAATCCTTTCTTAGTGCGCGCCTGCACCCCATAGAGAGTGCTTGTGCCAAATTTTAGACCTCATGGCCCAGTAGTTTCCGAGATTTCGTGATGAGTGGTCAGTGAGTGGACTTCTCTTTTATATATATAGATAATGTGACTAACCTGATTTATTAATATCAATTTATATTGCAGTGTGATTTTTGAGATTGACTTCAGGGCGTTATCCAAACCTATGAGAAGTATGTCAGACTTGCCTGTTAAATTCGTGTTATTTCTGACCTCGTATGGTGGGATTCATCGTACATTGCTAAACATCCTTCTCATCCTTCATCCTTCGTTCTTAGTGTTCATGTTTAGTTTTTGAAATGTTAGTAGGCTCTCCTGCCTGACACGACCTGGGTAGGTCGTGATGAGAGACTCTCAGCTAACATGTTTTCGTGCTTAATATGCTTGTTAAAAAACCTTCTGGGCTCCCGTTGCATATCCTAAGTTGGATGCTAACGTTTTCTGGTGTTAGAGCTCACTTTACTCGCTCTTGCATCCTACATTAACCTAAACTTATACTGCCACTTACGGGACATCTTACGTGATTAAAGCGCCATGATCGCGGGATGACAGCAGTTGCAGTCAAAGTCCCGCGATCATGGCGCTTGCAACAGCGTCGAAATATTGTTCAGCTCAAATAATGAACAATCACAGAAGATATCCCGTGACAGTAGGATAAGTTTAGTTTTAAACCGTGAAAGCGTTTACATTCTTCTATTTCATGGGCTTTTCTGTATGGATTGTGACAGTTATTCACATTTCTTAAAAGAAGACCTATCCGATCCGAAGCGGGGTGCTTAATTGATAAGCTTTTCTGCAAAAGTTGACAAAGTTTTTTTTGTATGAAACTAATTTTCGAGCTGGCTTTGTGAAAAGAATCTTGGCAGTGTGCATGATTTTATATCACACAAAATAAAAAATACCTAGTTAGCCATTGAATAAAAAAAAATCCCTTCGGCAAACCGCAGGAGGAGGTAGATTTCGAAGAAGGTTATACCCTTTTTTTTTCAAAAACGCTCACAATTTTTCAGTTATAATTTTTTATTTCGAAAACTATATGTTTTATCGCTGAACTTTATAACTAAAAATTCTAGGGTAAACATTTTGCTTTCAAAAAAAAATATTTGCGACGCTTAGATGTTTACCGTTTCGGAGATATAACTTTTTTTCCAAAAATTTTGCATATTTCAAGCCCCTCCCCAAGTTAGGGGATGCATCAAAAAAGTATAATTAAAAAGTTGTTCGTATTCTTACTCGAAATTATAAAAATGTTAAACCGTTCAAAAATTTTCCATAGGAAAAAAGTTATGGCCAAAAAACTGATTTTCGAAATACCGCCCCCCGACGCCCCTCATGGACGAATTCCGCCCATTCACGAACTTAACCTAAGTTTTGACCCTTTAGATTTTTTGCCCGAGTTTGAAAGCAATCGGTGTATAATTGCGACCTGTAGAGTGTGGCTAAATTTTGCTTGTCGCCTAGTGTCCGACCGAAGCTTCGGCTTCGGCTTCGGCTTCGGCCACCTTCGGCCAAAAAAGCACCTTCGGCCAAATCTTCGGCTTCGGCCAAAAATTTGCCGAAGGTTTGGCCGAAGCCGATGGTTTGCTAGTTGTCAAAATTTGAAATTTACTGAACGATGCTAGAGCGAGACGGAGAGTGTGCAGAGCAGCGGAGTTTCGCCGCGCCCGCGCCGCCGCACCGGACCAAACGAATCGCAGTTAGTAAACTAAACGAGTCAAAACAAGTTTGAGAGCGCGTCTTAAAATTCTAATAAGTGTTTTGTTTCTAAATATTTCATATTTGTTATTACAAATTATTTTATTTATTACTGTGAGTAGTACCTGTGGTGATACGTTCATTATTGTGAGGCACTCTAAGAACCAAAAAACCGTAAATATTGTCTGGTTTAAAATATTTTATGTTATCTAACGTTAGGTAGGAAACTAAATGGAAACAATGTTGGTATGTTTTTTTATGCAATTTTTAGATAAATTTTTAATATACTAGATACATATTGTGACAATATGTATCTAGTATATTCTGAGATCAAAGTAACTATCGTATTTCTCAAGGTCAATGACACCTTCGGCTTCGGCTTCGGCTTCGGCCGAAGGTTTTGGTGAATACCGATTAATCGGCTTCGGCTTCGGCCAGAATTGCACCTTCGGTCGGACACTATTGTCGCCCCATATACATACGTACCAACATACATACGAATGCATGATTGTATATATATAAACTTTTTAACCGGCGGTTGATTTGGGCTCTAGGGGTCATAGCTAAACCCCACATGGTGAAATTTTCGCAAAATTCGACTTTAGGTGTAAGACCAATAGATAGATTTTTTCTGACGTTTATCTAAAAGTCACTTGACAAATATTCATTTGTTTGTTTATCTCTGCAGACGCTGGAGCCTAGGAATGGTTCGCCATCTATCAAGGTTTTGTCGTAGCTCTGAGGCTTATAACTTTACTGCGCGATTATTTGTAAAGGTGCTGCCTCGTTGGTCTAGAGGTCACAATCGCGACTGCTGAGCATGAGGTTCTGGGTTCGATTCTTGGGTCGGGCAAATTGTTATTGGGTTTTTTCAGCAGGAACTTCTTATAAATGTGGCAGTCGGTGCACTTACATATTTGGGGATTACATATTTATAAAGGTTCGGTCAAACTGGTACGGACAAACTGTGGCTCCGAACACCGTAAACTAACAGATTTTACTTATAGGTAAGACTATTAAAATGTAACCCAAGAAACGTTACAACTTAGTTGTTAGTTGCAGTAGGGCGGGGCGCGCTGGGCGTCGAGATGGGCGGTCCGCGCCCCGCCCCCTGCACCCACGCGAGCACCCACCCAGCACCCAAGCGCCAACATTCTTGAACGTGCATGTTGCTTGCACCGCTCATACAACTACATACATTCTTAAGATCTTGCCCTCTCTTCTTGAACCTTAATACCATTCTTTCAATGGAGCTCTTCTGCTCTCAATTGATCATCAAGGGTTTTTTCCTATCGGCCTTCACATAAACTGCCATCAGCACTGACACAATAATCGCACAATCATTCGATATGAAACGAAACTACCTTCGCTAATGGGCAAATTAAATCAATTCTAAGTATTTCCCTATAAAGTTTCACGTTCAAAAGTGCCTTTCTATGACTTAATTGAAATAAACGGTTTGACTTTGACATTGAACAGAATGACTTAATAATACTTTAAGAATTTTACGAATGAACAAAGTAATATTCAATTTCGATTTGATGTAATTCGGTGATGGCCGAAGCTCGCAGGTCGCTCTATAATGTTGTCTAAAATGCGTGAAATGAACGGACGCTGGGCGACCACCCAAAACTCGGATGCTCATCCGCTGGGAGCCTGGGTGGGACAGAATCACTTGACTCACATAGTGAGAATCGCGGGTCAAAACATCCGTTTAAATTTATCATTGTATGTATCTTTTTAAACCTAATATCCGTAATTGTGAGCAGTAACTCAATTCCGCATAGACAATCAGCATAGCATTGTAGCAATGTAGTTACCACTTGTGAATTGTTTCGAAGCTATCAACTTAATAAAAAAAAAAACAAATATACCGGTGTGTTAATTTTGCAACGTGCTAATCTTGTAGAGCCCCTTACCACTTACGTTGCATTACATTGCTTTAACTTGGGCAACTAAGCACCTCATAATGTTGCGGTTTTAACGACGCGAGTGAGGTGTTGCGACAAGATCATCAAGTGGCGTGCAATCATTTTATGAACATTTTACGGGAACACATAGATAATTACAGATGTTTCGTAGTCCTGTGGCTAGCGCCAAACGCATCAGTCACGTTTCCATCGACCACCGGTACAAAATCGCATCACGCCTTTATTAAGCACTCATCAAGTATCGCCATTGTGGTCAAGATTACGTTTCTTAATACAGCTCATCTTAGATTACGTTATTTACTCTCGTAGCGAACACCAAGCACAATTTAAATTGTAGTAAACGTTAATAATTCACGCTTGATGCAGTTAGAGGCGAGGTTCTCAGAACGAGAGACTGGTTTTTAAAAATGATTACGTGTTTGATTACGTGAGTCCGTAATGGATGTGAGTCACAACTTGTGAGAACCTTAGCTGCGACCATATTACGTGTCGGTACAGCACAGCACCGAGATGCCGGAGTCGACTCGCAGTCGTGGACTACGAAATCTTAACATCAATCAAATTGTTTTGTTGTGCTGAGATAAATATGAACATTTAGAACTTCATAAAAATGACTGTAATTTTAACAAAGATGATGTTCGTCGACCTACCGAGACGTGCTTCATAAAATTAGTTTCATCTAGGTAAATGACTCAATAGATATCTCTATTAGACGTGATCCAAAATAATACGCAATCAAGTCGTATTTTGCTGTGTAACCACAGAACGTGGCCAGGTGGATGCGGTGCCAATCACGGAGCAGGTGATCGACTAAACGGCGCAGACGTCTTCATCGACGCGTGCGCAACTAATCTCCTTTCACCCCCAACTTATCGCTACTGTGAAACAATTTAAATGTAATCAGTAATCGGCTAGCTACCTATTATGTACTCTGCGTGGCAATCAAAGCCATTTCCGTACTTTTTTCATGACTGCACCGCCTCACAGTTAAATGGATGGTGTTAAATTGAGTATTTTGTGTCGGTGGGCTTTTTTATAACTGTAGGTAATAGTTACGCGTTTATTGATGAAGGTTCTAGTCATTAGAGTAGCTATAATCGATTAGTTTATTTAGTTTCGGATGATTACAAACTGATTGTCGAACATAAACATGTAATTAACGCAGAAGATGTTTATAGAGTTAGCTCGTACGTAAGAAAATGTTTGATGTTGGTAAGTCCTTTGTTTGTTATGTCTATTGTGCGTGTTAGTTCGCTTCATCTTCGGCTTGCCGGCATTTCCTGCCAGTTTCCAGTGGACCTACGTCTATTGTTGTTATTGTTTTGGCGCATTCGCTCCTTGCTTCTCCGGTTTTGAGTTAGTTTATAGTTCCATACGACGATAATACACATCCGATTATTAGCAAACAAAGATGGGTTACTTGATCAGTTGTTATTGAGAAAATAGATTTCTTAGAAAGAGATAGGTAAATTATAACTTAACATCGTGATGTTATGTTATAATTGACCTATCTCTTTCTAAGAAATCTACCTACCCCTATCGATTTACCCCTTCGGAAATTGCAGGCGTGCCTGTAATTCACGAAGTTCGAGGTGTACCTAATAATACACCCACATTTCGCCAGTTATATTTAAGCCCCATGTAATAGGGGGCGAGCCTATTGCCATCAAATGGGCGCAATTCCAGACTGATACTACTGAGAAATTCCTCATGCAAAAATCCGATATCTCTTTGCCCGAATCGAAAATCGAACCTAGGACCTCTTTCTTGTTCAGCGCTCGTCCTTGCGACCACTGAGCAACGAGGCAGCCAAACGATTTTAGTTAATTAATTGGAGTTGCTCACAATACCATTAAGAATTTGCGACTATAAACACGCATTTCTTAATGTTCTTTTGTGTAATTTAGGTATTTCTCAGTAGATATAATTTCAGCTTTCATTTAGCCAAATTTTGTTTAAACTGCAGATTTCACCTCGTTATTTTTTAATGTAAGCTAACCATGGTGTACAAAATAATACATCAGGGGTGATTTACTGTGTTCTTGCACAGTTAAATAAATGAATGAGACGGTCCAAACTCTCGTAAGAACAGTTAAAAGGCGGAAATCCATCTAGTCGCGATCTCGAGTGGCCACGGGTACGAGCCGCACGGCCGGACGATGGCCGGATGATGGCCGGACGCACGGGCCACTGCCGGCTAGTTACGAGGGCGAGGCTTCCTGTACAACTCGCATAGGGCGTTATTCAAGTCCCTTTTATGCAAATAACTTGGTATTAGAAATTCGGAGTTGTTTTCCTTTTGTTAAGATTATTGTCTTTCCTGCACAGTCTTGGTTTTAATTGCTTACGACATGTATGTTTTATGATCAAAGAGATTTCCTTCTTACATTTCACCTATAAGTACTGTTATTATCTATGCATGAACGCCACAATTTTCTAATCAGAAAACAAGATTCATTCCATCTTGGTTTTGGAGAACGGTATCAAATCGTGGTGATAGGTGTGTTGAGCGCACGGAGCGTGCAGTGCAGGTGTCGTCAGCGACCGCAGCATCACCGCCACCTGCGCCGGCGCTGCTCCGGAACTACGTGCCGATTCGCCTGGCGCACGCCCCTGCCTGCCCCGTCAGCTAATGCACGTATAAATTACGTTAAAAATAGTCATTTCTTTGGGATATATTCAGTGATCTTTTTTTAAAATAGGCAAGTCTCGATACCCTGCACTAAGGCTGCTAGTTTGAACTTTCTCCTATAACTCGGTGAAAAGCACGGCACGGCGGCTTTTGTTCATGAAATAAAACATACGGTTACGTTACGTTACCTTGGGTACGAAAAAAAAGTCTGAACGTCAGCTTTTTTCAAATATTTATTATTATTTTTTTACGAAAAACTGCATTCAAATAAACAATAGATCGTTAAAAAATGTTAATTTTGGCCCTTTTCATAAATATTTTCATCTGTATCTCTCACAACAGACCACGACCAGCAATAGTCACCTAGCATAATATTTTGTTCCCAAAAACTTTGATAATTTTTCTCAAATAACTTTAAATCTTTGAGAAATCGCTCACCATATTATCATCACTTATACATCACATCCAAGATTTTCAGGGAAAAAATCTAAATGTTTGTTTTTTTTGTATGCTAATGAAATCAGCTCTTTCATGGGAAAGTGAAGTACACGGTTAAAATATACAGTACAGATTTTATAATAATCAACGAAAAAGTATTTGCTGGGACATCTAGAATCGTGGTAAAGTGTGAGCATCGATGTTCCATACGCCTTGTATATTATCCTAGAGGAGTCATGAAAAGACAGAAGAAAAGAAAGAGTTTGGACAGATTGCGGACCAACTGCGGACACCAAACTCAGACAGGCACTTCGGTACATTATCTATCAGTGAGTAATCGTCAGCCAGAGCGTGGTGACACCGGGGGTCGTGCACTAACACGGCATAGCTCACCAAAGGTGGTAAAAAGTCGCGCGGCGCGCCGTGACAATCGACGATCACGAGCGCACCACGGCCCCACTGACAACTGTATTTGTCGCAGATTCGTTATTGTCACTACTGTGACTAACTACACAGACTTTTGACAGATTGTCTATCTAAGCTACTTCATTACAATAAAGCCGATTATTTAAAAGAAACACCTTTTGTTGGACACAATAAAATGTAAGCAGGAAATGTTTACTTAAAGGCGTTAAAGATTGATTTTCGATTTGGCTTAGTTTTGTTTGTTGTACGCTGCCTGAAGAAATTCTTCAATAAGTTTCAATACTGTGTTTACATAATAGTACAGGAAAATAGTGGTTTATTAAAGACTTTCTATTCCTAATTTTGATCTGAAATTGAATTGCAGGGTCGATAAATTTTTGGTGAGCCATGTTGGTCACAGTAGTTTCGGGCGTCGAGGTGACCTCGGCGTAGTAGGCGCTGAGGCCGCGCGGAACTATCTTCAAGCCGCGCATGCGCCTCGGTTCGTTCCACCGCGCTCACGCTCATGCTGCCTTGTTGCACTATCACTGTGGAACAGTTTCCCACGGAACACTACCTTATTTGTATCCAACACAAAAACGTTGCGGTTAAGAATTGTCACCACCAGGCAAATCACAAAAAGCGTGGCGTTTGGCAACAAAATGATTCAAGTTTCTAACATTGCTAAGGTTACTTACAAAAGCAATAAAACTATCAGGCAGTTTAAAAAGGGCGAACCCAAACCGTCTGTTTATTGATTGCTAAGTACCGGAATTGCAAGAGATTTGGGGTTCACGCCCTGACATACTCACTGAATGTTTAATGGAGATATTAATGGACAAGAAGCGATTAAGTAAAGCGTTTAACCGTCCCAATGAAATGGTGTAAATATCAGCGACGGTCATGCGCATGAGAGTACGTACGTAGATATTATGAGCACGAGAAGTAGATATGAGATCGTGGCAGCAGCAATTTACGATGGTAAAGGCGTGAAACGTAGCACTGCGTGTTATCGGTGCGGAGATCAGGCGTTACGGTCACGTATGACTCACTCCCACGTCTTAATTGACCCATTTCGTGTGAGATGTAGCGCTCACAGAACGCCGCGTCAGGGATACCATCGCCGCAGGACGTGACTCCGCCTATCGACGTACATATTCAACTGTCATTCCTAGATACTCATTGCAGCGTATTTGACAGCAAGCTTCGTCCTCTGCTGTTGTTTGTTCGCTGTAGTTTATCAAGTTATTGTCCTCGCTGTGGCATATCCCAACACAAATTACTCTTCTTGTCTTGCAGTAGAGCTACCTTGTCAAATTAACTATTTTTGTTGTGAACATATTTGGCGCGTTGCAAGAAACAGTAAATGTTTCTTACATCATCGGTACAAAACGGTTTATCTTTTCGGCAGATTCATTTTGAAGTTATTTATTTAAAGTTAAGAAAAATATGTGAATCTGAGCAAGTAAAGTGTCTTAAGCGATGGTGGAGGAAGACGCGGGCTGATGCATATCAAGGTGGTCACATTTTGTGGCCGCCAGTGTTTATTACCCACATTACGCGCTCGTGTTGGAATCTCAACATTTTAGTGTTACCTTTTAGATTTCGTCACCCACTAGTATTTAATACATTATTGAGTTTCTCTCTTGCCACTCTTGCTTGTTTGTCATGAATTCATGATAGCGTTATCCCCCCCGTTATCCTATTACCTTACGGTAACTTTTTCTGTTTTTTAGTTTCAATTAATACCCGTGCCATTTTTTCTTACCCTGATACGATACAGGGTGTGAAGAATATATATGTATTTTTTTAATTATCAATTAAAATAAAAATGTAAAATGTGTTTCGAGTATGTACTTAGGTACAATTAGACATCGTTAGACACGCATACAGACTACAAACAAGTTCTGATTCTAAGCTAAACACAGGATAAAAAAACCCTGTGTTGGGTGAAGTGGCATATCATGGGCAGACCACCCTGCCGTCGCTATCTCTCCGCAATCTACCAAAAAACGTCACCCCCATCGATTTGTTTGCTGTGTGGCCTTCGTTTTACGCTCTTCGATGACTGTGAAACGTTCCCAATTATCTCTCAAATACACCGTAAACAACCCTTTGTATTTAAATTAAAACTAAGGGCTAGAAAGGGGAACGAAGCCACTTTTGGAGCTTTCTGATGGATGATCGGCCTTTTACCTTCACAGTGTTTTTCTTTAAGAAAGGATACTGTATAAGCCATTTATAACTGGGTGTCCTGTGCTTGTCTGGTTAACACGTACGTTTTTTTTTTGTAAGTCATTTAGAAATTACTTACAAAAAAATATTAAATCAAACCTACGAAACCTTTTTTTATCAACCGATGTTACAAAATAATCTAAAAATGCTAATTGAATGAAATCATTCTATCATCATTTACAAAATCTGTTATAGAAATAAGCCCATGATAGAGTTGTACGAAAGGCGTATGACGCAAAAAGTGACGCATAGGGGAGAATAGGGACGTGCTTAATCCATCGGAATGACGGCTGTCCTGTTGATTTATTAGGACGTGAACAGACGTATGTCCCACTTCGCCGGGTCCCGGGGGGCGCAGGTACGGACAAAAAATGTTTGGGTGTTTTATTTGGGTGTTTGTTGACAATGCACCGTCATGCCCGGAATTTATATTAAATACAGATGTAAAAATATTGTTTTCTCATTTTTTGAGCAGTTGTCGCGATGAACTCACAAATTGGTGTTGTGGTTCTTTCATTTATTAGAGTAATAAAGAACCCTTGGAATTGTTTATGAAGTATTGAAATAAGTTAAGTTTAGTATGAGGTAGTAACCTATAGTTTACAATTTCAGACATATACTTACTTAATTAGCAATACAATACGTACTTACGAACGAAAACTCTACAGTTTTATTGTCGGATAAGTAAACAACGGATGAAAGTTTAATGATGCGATAGCGGATAGATTTCACGAGTCGTAACGTCCAAATACAAATCAAGGGTTGAACATTAGAGTAAGTTCGGAAGAAGCAGGGGCGCAGTCAGCTCCGCATCAAATATTCAAGATGCTCGTGTTTGCCGCGATCACTCCGTATCAGTGGGGAATTTAGTAAATTACAGTATTATTGTTATTGTTTGTACATTTACTCCTTGTACTTCCTGTGAAAGGATTAAAAAGAAATTATTACTATCGTAGATTTTCATTTTGCTTTTATTTTTATTAGGTTCAGATACTTTTGCACAATAAATATTTTCTTTTTTCGAATTTATCAAACCTTTATTCTGGATTCCAGTGTCAAAAACACATTTAAAGTAATGTAACAACTCAATTAAATGTTTCAAGCTCAGGCCAAAATTTAGCTACATTTCTACTTATCGACGAAACACAACAAATCAATAGGAGATTTCATCACAGCGAAGATGTTTTCTTCTATATGACGTAGGTAGGCGAAATAATCATGAACCAATTATGTATCATACCCTAACAATAACGTTACCTATAAAAAACGTAAAGAAGCACCAATGATGAGCATGCACGAGAAACAACAGCTGAAATTCAGACCCTCATCAAAAAGGACCGCGTTGGCAACGTCACATTGTAGATAAGAAGCACTTTTTCATAATACTTTATTCAGGCTCGGAGATTTGGCTCAGTGACAGAGTAATCGGCCGCGCCAGGAGTGAGGTGGGCTCGCTAAAGAATTAATGTTTAACCCTTCAGCAACGGGCGATGGCGCGGCGGGCACCCGACAACTCGGTGTCAATCCTAACCCGCGAACGCCTCCTACATATTTGATGTTCATTAATTTGTCAAGTATCTGTAATCCACGTGAAATGGGAAATGTGGGACTTTATTGAATAGACGGGGACTGCGTTCACAATGTTGTGTGTGATACGGTAGGTTTGCAGATCATATTACCTGCATAATATATGTTATGGGTTACCTAACAATTTACCACGTTAGTAATTATAGATAAAGGGATTCCAGAAGATACAGATTTTTGGCAAGTACTAACAAGAATGATTTTTTTCCGGACTGAGAACCGAAACCGGCCCGGGCATTTTGGAGACGGTCGGCCCTCCACTCACAAGAGAAAGGAAAACTACTACTTAATGTAAATTGAATCAACCGAAGAAAACATCTAAAATATAATGTTAGGCTGAAATGCTAGGCTGCAACTTTGATAAAGAAGAGGCTCGAAACTAAAATAATAGCAACGCTGTCGAACAAGGGTGTCACCAGTTTTTGAGCCGGGGGGAGCGGGGGGGCGCAGAAAGGTGCGAGTAAAAACGGATTTGTAATGGGTTTGTACTAATTACAGATGCAGCTGAAGTTCTTCTAAGAATCTAAAACACTTGATTAAATATAAGTAGTCTGCAAGTTAATAACTTATTGATTTCGAAGTGTTATTTGAAAAGTCTAGGAACAAAAAAAATTGAGCACTCCACTCTAGAGAAGTTAGCTTTTCTTTGGTCCTTTTATTCCGAAATACATGGTACTAAATCGAAAGGAGACAATTTTAAAAACCAAACCAAATAAGGCCAGTGGCGAAGCTACCGTAGGGCTAGGCGGGGTTGTGCCCTGGGGCCCCCAAGGTCAAGGGGCCCCTTGGCCTCCATAAATGACTTGGAAAAAGTTATATAATATCCTAGTTCAATACAGAATTTTCGACTTGCCACTTTTTAGCTCCTGAACCCAACAATCCTCGAACGGCTCGAAACGAAATCATAAAAATACTCGTATCTCCCACCTCCAGAACATAAACTTAGCAGGGTGTCATCATCTGCCTAGCCATTTCCCAACTAGGTATATTGGGGTCGGCATTTTTACTAGCTTCTGCTGGACTTCGTTAATTCGCCTGGTAAGGACCAACATTGACAATTATCCCACGGGATTCTGTTATAGGGATAAAATATATCATAGAGATACGAGTATAATATCAAAGGATACTTGTACACGTCCAACTCCTACCCAGGTCGAGCTATAGCCGTGTGCAAAATTTCATTCAAGTCCATAGGTTTTGCCAGGCAGGCCGGGCTCATTTTTAAAAGTTATAACTTTTCTTGCCTGCGATGCCGCAGATTCACTAAGTAAAATTGTAGAATCACTCTCAAAGTAAAATACTTTTAAGGCGAAAAATGAGCATCTGAGTACTCGTACTGGCGCTACACTTATACATTTTCATTAAACCAACCCATGCGGTTCGCACTTTGAATCCTAAAAATTATCACAGAGGCTCGTTTTTCTGCCTCTGGATTGGCATTCCTTTTGGATTTTAACATGGTTAACCAATATAAACAGAGGCTGAAGTTAATTAGGAGCACCTAGCCCCGAGGCCTTAATATTTAAATAAGGTAACACAAGGTTGCAAATATGGTAAACGACGTTTCATCTCAAGTTACATATTATCTGAATTTATTCGAAACAAAATGTAAAAAATTTCGAGCTCGCTCTTGCAGCCTACTTTCTTTTGAATCTTGACTTCATCTAAAAGTCGACCAAGTATCTCCTGTATGAAGGATCGAAATAATTCTAACCTGTCCAAGGTAGGGTGTTAAAATTCTCGATTTCACTTCGCTCAATCTTGGAACCTTAGTTCCTTTTGTTCTCATAATGGTTTCCCTTATTCGATCAAGTAACAGCTATTTCTGAATAATAGGACTAAAGAAAAGTAAACTTGTCTGGAGTGGAGACCTAAAATTTTCTTTAGACTTTTCAAATACCTCTTCAAAACAAATATGGAAAATCTAACCAATCCGAGGTACTAATATTTTGGAAGTGGCTTTTACATTTAAGATTAAGAAGAACTTCAGCAGCATCTGTAAATAATAAACTTAACCCGCACCCGATTTTACTCGCAACTTCCCTCGAGCAGCTACGCTGGCTCAAAAATTGGCGACGCTCTTGTCTAAGAATCCAGAAGATTCTAAGTAAAATCGTAACAAAAAAAAACAAAGTAATACGTTTTATTATATTTTTAGGAAATACGAGCTGCGTTACACATAATATTTAATTAGTAGTACGTGCGTAGCTTTCCTTTATTATGTCTTGCAGTGGGCTGTAAGGAGCTGATGAAGTAGTTTTGCACCCTTAAAGTATTTAATGACGTTGAAATAGGGCCCCTATTTTATTTTTGCCCCGGGGCCCATGTTTACTTATCTACGCCACTGAATAAGGCTCCAAGAGCGATCGAAGCGAGCTCGGAAATTTTAACAGGGTTGAAACAATTGTAACCTGTCAAAGGTCCCCTTGCCCTTACCTTACCCTTACCTTACAGGAGTTACTTTGTTGGTTTGTAGACGAAGCCAAAATTTATGAGGAAGTAGTCTGCGAGAGCGAGTGAAGCGAGCTCGAAAGTTTTTACATCTTGCCTCCGAATAAATTCAGATATTAAATATGTAATTTGAGATCAAAATTTCAACATGCACCATTTTTTGCAACCTTGTGATGGGCAAGGGACTCCTAATTTATTTCAGCCTCTGCCTATATCGTTCGCTCATGTGAAAATCCTATAGGAGTGCCAATCTAGAGGCACAAAAAAGGAACCTTTGTGTTATACTTTTGCGCGCGCGTTTGTTTTAAGAAAATGTGTAAGTTTCTAGCGGTAGTACGAGTTCTCAGAGGCTCATTTTTAGCCTTTGAAATATTTTAACTTGAGAATGATTCTACTGTACGCTACAATTTATTTACGTACTTAGTAATTTTGTGGCATCAGGCAGGATAATTAAAAACTTTTAAAATCCTAAGCCTCTAGGCCCTAGGGGCTAGGGCCTGGGAGGTATACCATCATTACTATAAATAGAGTTCACGGACGTTATTTTTATCGATGTTTTGAGATGTTATTTTTTAAATAGCAAAAGAAAGTCAACTGCCAATCGGCCACACCGGCCCATCGGGCATCCGGGCCATTGGGCACTTGCCCGATTTGCCCGTACGGTCAGTCCGGGCCTGGTAAGAGGTAAAATACTGGTCTAGTGGTCTCAAGTATGAAGTCCTGGCTTCGGTCGAGTATTACATACACACAGGCGTATAAATGTTATATTCATTGGTAGGACTCTTACTTATAGAAGAAAATTCCACTGAAAAAATAATGTTAGGAGAACGTCACAAATAAAATAAACAAGGGAATGGCAAAAACGGAACCTTTATAGATTCGTCCTGTCCGTCTGTCTGTTCGTTCGTATGTTAAAGCTCAAACTCAAACTCCGAGACATTGGCACTACAAAGTTGAAATTTGGAGAGTAGGTGTCTTTTATGAACCGTTATACAAATATGAAAAAATTAAAATAGGGGTGGTCAAGGATAAGGATAAGGTTACTACCCTTTCTGTTACACGTTGTATAACTGTGTGGCGTGTCTCCATTGGTCGGTTTTGAAAAATGAGATCCAAGTTTCTGAAGTACTTTTTTTCTTTATTCAATAGTTGGCGAGGTAATTATTTGCTTCTAAGGGCGTAAAAATTATGCTCACAAACCCCCCTCTAATATTTCCACAAAATTTTTGAAAAAATTGGGTTGATGAACGTAAACAGAACTTCCAATGAACACACTATGAAAAACAAATTTAGTTTTGCTGTTGAGTGCAAATTGATATAATAAAATTTATATATTGTTTGGTGGTATACCCTTTGTGCGACAGGCCGGTTTTTTTATTTGATTTCAAATTTACTTAAGCTGTTTAGTCAAAGCTTCTTTTCCAAAACAAAGCAAACACAAAGCAAACAAACAAACAAAAACAAAGCTGTTTTTTTTTTTAAATTCTTTTCGCGAAGAAAATGTTTTCCTGACCACTTCACGCGTCCAACCTTCCTTTAGCTTTGTATTTACTGCATTTCACTATATACGCTCAGCCACATTATGTATTTCCCGAATTTAAGTTTAAAATAGACTTACTATAGTGTTTCTATATCTGGAAGCTTAAAAACAACCACAACCCAATCACGATTATTTAGTAATAAAGTAATCGTGCAAATGAAGAATTAAGAATTTCAAGCTGCCTAAGTAGTTTATTTTACTTTATCCCAAAAGAATTCCCAGAGGTCCAAATCTGGTGTTCGTACTTCCACGTGGATCTGTCTCGGATTTATCCGTTAAATTACAGCAGCTGCGGTATAGTCCGCGTAATCCCTCTAATATATGCACAACTAAAAGGCAACGCCGCGACCGCGGCCGCCCGCAGATATCGCCCCCAGAGGAGCGATTCGCGGACGCCCGGTGACCATCACTAGCTCTCGTTTTAAATCATACTTTAATCCACATTACAATAACGTTGAACATCTCATCTCTTTTCAAACAACACAAATCGATTGAATATAAATCTATTGCAGCCGCTTAAGAGCTAAAAGGCTTACAAAAAGGCTTCTCTCGACAAAGGCACGTCTACAAAAAAGGAAAAAAATGTACGTGGAGTAAAGTATTTGGCGGAGTGCATTGTGTTTAGCGAAGTTTAGTGAAGCGGAGCGGAGAGAGGGCGCGCTGGGCGCCGGCGCCCATTGGCCGCGCCCACACCGTGGGTGGGTGGAACGAGGAAAATCTAAAACCAGTTTTCCTTCGACGCTTTAGATTTGAAAAGCTTTTAGCGTCATCTTTCTGTCATTCCACTCATTACTCGAGCCGCGCGTTGTATTTGCGACTGTCAAACTGATGTACGATATGTCACTGTGACGTCTGATTAGGTACCTACTCTGGGGACATCCTGAACTTGTACGCATGAATATGTCTGTCTGATTCTTCAATTAATGTATCCTTTTGCAATGGAAAGAAAAAAATGATTCTATTTTTATGCTTTCGCACTAACCATCATCCCAGTCGATGTAACCTAGAGGTAATAATATCGAGGTTCAAGATCAAAAATGCTTTGTTCTTGTTCAGTTAGAAGGAAAGAAGGATCTATTTCTATTAGGTCGCACATAGTTTATTGACGTATATTAATAGTTACTTTGAAATAGCGGTGTACCGATTGCTTTGGGAATTGGAGCTCTTGGAGGTAGGAGCTATTGGAGGGAAGTCGAATGATAGTTCAAATAACGCTGCTATTTAAGACAATAATTATGACCGTTCTTCTAAGGCTAGAAAGAGGGAGTGGGTGCAAGTGGGGGGGAGGTCGTGTGGGCGGGGCGGCCAGGCGGGGCGCAGGGTGCAGCACCTCGATGCTGGCGGGCGCGCCTCGCCCACCGGAGCTCGGCTCGAGGCAGTCGCGCACCACACGCCGCTCTCGGCGCGCGTTCCGTTGCATCATTGCACCTCGGATCGAGCTCGTCGACCACCGGAACACTACTCCCTCATTATATCATTTCGCCGATACGGACGACACGGGCCTCAAACCTCACAACCACCTGTAATCGGGAAATAAAGGTGCGTGCCAAGAATGATTGTCGCTAATTAAGCCGATCGGCAGCAGGCACCCAAATAATTGGCGTGGAGGAAGCTCACGGAGCGCAGCCCGCGACCCGCGCCCCTTCAATTAGCGGCACCTGCCCGACACGCGCCGCGCATTAATTCGCACTCGCATAAATGCACCCGCAAAAAATACCAAAATAAACTGGAACCGATGCACCTGCGGCAATCAGCGGCCGACTGGGACCAGCCAGAGTGCGCGAGTTGGATGAACGAACACTTCCGAGCAAGATCGAGAGCCTCCAAGCTTCTGGAGATATGATCATGCTATTCAAGGGTAACAGCAGTCGGCTGGAGCATCTCATAGAGAAGATCCAAGCGAACAAAGAAAACCACGACGTCACATCTGAGGATTTAAAAGGTCAGAGAATATATTTATTGTGAGATCGGGTCAAATTAATTAAATAATTATCCTTCGGGACTTTTTTGTGTTTAACTACTCGTAATTAACAACTTTGCGATAAAAAATACTAATATCATGTTTGTAGTACCTCATCTTTATTTGTTTACTTTGATAGTGATGTGTTATGAAAACACGGACCTTTTCAGGTAATTTGTCGCACGATGTAGAGCTTTCAGGGACCCCATACTTACCTTGAGAACCTTGTATATGAATTAACTGAGTTTACAAGGTTGAAAAAAAAACTGTTATTTATTCACATCTTTTCCAACGTTTGGAGTGTTGTTGTCAAAATATTCAAAGCACCAATAGTTCCATTAGTTTAGCAATACCTATAACATAATTAGGTGTTCTATTAACGTGTGTTATGTATAAGCTGTTAATTATACAGAAAAAATAGTACCTATAGGTTAATATTACACCTATTGTGGTTACTTTCTTGTGCATATTGAGTGAGAATTAAGTGTTGACTAAGCTTCTTTACCGAGTTTCCTGATTCTCTTAACTGGGTGGTAGTGAGATGAAGAACGATAATTTGAGTACTGACCTGCCTATTACTTTCATCTCTTTACATAGACATTCCAAGAAACTTCAAACTGCCGGATTATATTGATAGTAGATGAACAGTTACTTTATGACAGTAGGTGACAGCAGCACCTGTCCAAACCAGACCATTTCTTTTGGAAGATTTAATAATTTTGTAATTGGAAGACCTTAAATGGCTCTTCCAGACTCTTTTCTCTTTTTTCTCGATTTTTAAAATTTTTTGTTTTTTTTTTCAAGAATTCCTAAAAAGGTGCTTTCAAAGCGTTTCGAATTGTTTCAGCGGAATTGATACAAGCTTTTCAGTACCTTATCCTATCCTCATGAGCAATATTTGTAATCACGTACTGGAAAACCGCTCAAACATTTTTGATGAAAGCTACAATATAGGTAGGTAGGTGTTTACGGTGGCGGTAAAAATCGATCTAGCTAGGTCTCATAACTGGGAAAATTCATCAATTTATTCTCTATTTTCACCCGGGCAAAGCTCGGTAGCCCAGATACTGTCAATCCTATACATTTTAGACTTCGCCATCACCGTAATCATTATCTCTGACGGTAGATAATACATCACTTTGTCTGGGCCCCTGTAGGGCCGCAAAAATAATGTGCCTCAGTTACTTTCGCTCCTTCTCCTGCTCCTTCCGCTGCTTGGCATTATGTAGATGCTGTGATTGAATTCCTATACTAGACAAAGAGAGACCGGAGAATGGAGATCGTTCACAGACGATCTCCAAGTTGAACTATGAAGGTATTATTACATTTCATTGCAGCATTAAATGGTTGCTTTTGTGGATCAAAAGCTAAAGTGGTAGAACCTAACGATACAATAATTATGTAGACGCCCCTCTATGCCTTCAGGTATTATTAGATATAGGGTAAATGTTATTATACTTAATAAGTTATGATAAGGTCGACCGAAGGTGGTGTGACGATCTGTACATGACACACAAATGTTGAAATGCATGTAATGTCCTAAATTATGCGTTTCAACATTTGTAACCTAGAGGGGAGATTTTAATAAAGTACAATACATAACAATAGGACCATCATTATATTGCTTATTAGAATAGAAACATATTTGGATAGAAAAGTAAAGATTTTCTGTTAAATCTTTCTAAACTAAATAATCAACACATAATCTGCTTCATTTGCCTAGCCTTTACCCAACCATGTTGGGGTCGGCTTCCAGTCTAACCGGATGCAGTAAAATACCGGTATTTTACATGGAGTGACTGCCTCTGCAACCCAGTTAGTAATACTGGGCTATAATACGATACCACTTTAAAAGACTTTCGGGCCACTGACTACCTGTATAGACTGTCAAAGATCTACAAATGACAGCAACATACATATATATTAATATTATGAAGAGGTAAAGTTTGTGAGTTTGTAGGGGGTAATCTCTGGATCTACACTGAAAAAAATGCACTCCAAAAAGTGACTATTTAGCTTGATTGACGATATCTTGTTTAGATTAATCAAAATCTTAGTTAAGTTGATCATCACGACATGATTGCAGCAATACTAGTTCAAATGATTGAACGCTCAAACAAGTTTCTCGATTACCCTTAACATGACATCATTGTAGAAGAGTTAAAAAAGAGACAAGTTAAAAAAATGTTAACTGTAACAAAATAAGTTAGTTGTGTCAATCAAGCATTTTGATTACTTCAATAAAGATCATTGATAGCACCTATCATTATAATTGTATTCATCATACAACTTGATCAAATATTGCGCTAAATGTTTGCGCTAAATAAGTTCCTTGGTTGTGTTTATCACCATTTGGCTGTGTTTATTACTGTTTGACTTGATTGATGCAAATAGCTTTTGTGATAACTCCAATCAAGATCCCGTTTCAAATCTCAATCAAAGTAGTACTGATATCATTGTGCTTGATAGGCTCAGATGCAAACAAGTTACTTAGTCAATCTAAACAAAATCTTGATTGTGGCAACAATTTTTTTTTTTCAGTGTACTGAACCGATTTTGAAAATTCTTTCACTAATAGGAAGCTACATTATCCCCTAATGCAATAGGCTTTATTTACAACGTGCCCGTGGGATAATTTCCGAACAAAACGCGAACGAAGTCGCGGGCAACAGCTAGTACATAAAAACTAAACTTCTTACACCCGCTGTCACTATCAATCGACTTTCAACGTTTCAACGTCCGCCTAGGCGCCAGCTTGAAACTACAACAGTACAATAATATTTAGGTATTTTAGGTGTTTTTTACTATTTGTGAAAATAGTCATCAGTCTAGTAAATGTTCAAATTCAAATTCATTTATTTGCAAAATCATGTGTAGATAATATACATGGTATGATGCATTTTATAGGTGTCACAAGGTTATTCTTTGGCTCAACATGTTTGACCATGGCTGGTGTACTTTGGTCAAAAGACCATAAGATTTAAAAAATATAAAGAATAATAATATAAATAAATCAACAATTAACATTCTTATGTTACGACCAAGCAAGCTAGCAAGCATATTATTATTTCCTAGGCCATTATATTTCATACGAGAAGTCATAAAACCTATGAAGTGTATATTAGTACCTATAATAAAAACCTGTTCAGCGAAAGGGGCATAATGCAGCTTTTCCTATTTTATTAATTACTGTTTTGCTCATAGTCTGCATAGAAAGCTAGTTTGTAATGTTTTGACTTTTTTTTGTTAGAGAAGCTCCAGGTTACATAACAACAGCCGCTCAGGTTGATCTTCAGGTTAAGCCGCGCTTGCCTAGATTGATCCGTAGATGGGTGACCACCCATTGTATACCGAGTTTCCTCCGTGCATCGGAAAGTCCGTTAAGCCGTTAGTCCCGGCTGTCATTTATAGAGCTTTGACAGTCGTTACAGGATAGTCAATGGAGCGAAAGAGACAACCAATTTTACCAAGGGGTATCGTATTACCCAGTACTTACTGAGTTGTAGGGCAGATAGGCCAGTCGCTCCATGCAAAATACTGGTATTCAGCTGCATCCGGTAAGACTGGAAGCCGCCCCAACAGTTGGGAAAAGGCTAGGCAAATGATGATGCTTTTTTTTGTTAGTAAATAATCAAAGCTTGTAGAAGCAATCTCGCATATTTGTAAGGCACCATTGTTAACCATAAATTCCAAACCCATACCATAGACAAATCTAATGCTTCCTTCCTTTTTAAGAAACTACGACTTCGCTTTCCATTACCGAAATAATTAAAAAAATGGGGTCTATCGCGTATGAACTCACCGCTAGAGGCGCTAGTGTAGCGCGATGTCACCGAAATGTCAGATGTCATAGAAAGTTCACGCGTTGCGTGCTTTTTCATCACGTATTTTTTACTAATATTCACGATTGTGATCTAGATTGAGCTATTCTTGATTAATTATGACTTGAAGATTATAAGTAGCAACTTAGGATCTTATTTGTTAGTACTTAGAGGTAAAATGATTTTTAAATGTTTCATGCTTGCTTTTTTAGAGAGAATATTGTAAATAAATGTATCTGAAGTTTACACTATGTTGTTACACGTAATAAAATAAACTTTTTATGAATATATTGGTACTTTAAAGTATAAAATATAATTATTGACATGACCATAAGCGACAGTGGCGCCATCTGGTGAGCTCAAAAACGATAGCCCTCATTGGTTAAGGAGTTTCGGTGATTACCTCTTTCATCCAAACTTACAAAATTTGCCTTTTTATAACAATAGTGTAAAGTCGTGACAATTATGATACTTAAGTACCAGACTTATGTCTGTTTGCATCTTAATGTGGTGCCTAGGTACTTAGGTAGGTACAATAATTTATATATTTAGTGTTCAAAACCTTAGTTTTACGGGAAACATATTTACAGCCCATAAAGTGAACAAAGCTTGATAATAGGTTGTTAGAACCGTTGGTTAACAATAAAATTGGTGTTCTTCGATAACGGATAACTTTAAGTGTAAGGAAATCAATATGTTTAAAGTTGTATTTAAATAATGAGGAGAAATGAACTATAGTATAATGTACTTTGTCCCATTTACACGTAGAGAAATGTGAAATTAGAAAATAACATTTCAAGACAAGTCCAAGTACGCACCATACGCCATCTAAGATGGTTTTAACGGTGCCTATAAAATAAAATCCTTAGGTAGGTATCCAGTTCTTAGCTTTTGCTAACGAAGTCATAAGAACACCTTTTTTGTTTTTATTGCTCAGAAAATTTATATAAATTGTTAATAAATGCACATAAAAACTTGAAAATAAAATTCCGCCTCGCAAGGTGGCTGTCATACGAATTAAGTTATTGATTTATTTAATTTAAACAAACGTGTATGTACCAGAAGTAAGCGTACAGACGTTTCAGTCAGAAAAATACTCTTCCACTTCTACTTTTTGACTATTCAATTGGCTTTTTTTAAATTACCTATGAATTAAAGAAACCATTTTTTACGGCTAAATATTTCGTCGAAGTAAAATGAAGCTATTAATTACCATGGTTACGAGCATGTAAATCATTATTTTCAGTTAAAAGAAAAACTGAAATACATATTTTGTTTTAAAGTGTGGAAAGTTGACAAATACACACGACCATCAAATCGACACACGAGGATAGAGACCACAAGCTTTTTTTGCAAAACAAAATATTAATTATTGAAACAATAACACCAGTTGTTGTTGTTATTACCATTTGGTTCTTTTACTTCTTTTTAATGTTAGAAAACAATTCAGTCTACAGCCTGCAGCAGGAAAAAACACTCCACGACGCGCGTGTATATAGCTGCGCGCTGTGCAGTGATTTGGTTTGTATAAAGCGTGTAACAATTTAAGACCCTTAACGAAGCCGAAAGGCACTCGTTCTTCCCGTCATTGCAATAAGTTTTTTGTTCTAAACCATATCTAGGAACCTTCTAGTTAGGGAGATATTGGGGGTCAAAGTTCCATCCTTTTCACAAGTTTTTTTTTTTTAATGCATACCTATTTACTGTAAGACTTTTAGTTTAAACACCTCCACGACCCGTACTATTCAATGCATCCATCAGCACAATGTTTTGAGTGCGTTACATTGAGTCCTACCGTAAAAAGTGTTTTACATCCAAAAAAAGAAGTCGATTCCCAGCTATAATTTTTGCGTAAAGTTACTTAATTTGATGTACAGAATGCTTGGTTGACGGCTTCGTTAAGGGTCTTGTTACACACCGCAGTGTTGTACCTATATTTATTTAGGAATGTGGCTGTAGATAGTTGTGGTAGTATTGGTTTAGAATTGTATTTATGAGATTGCATCTATGGGTCATCGTACTAAAAACAAGGTGGTGGTGCAATCTTATTTTTTCAATACAATTTCCACAGACAATTCACAGAAATTTACCATCATGGCCCCTCTGATGTCCCTGATGCCATTCAATTACTGTAAGCTTCTCAACTAGCACTAAAGCCACTTTGGTCCAGTCACTTGTGGACTCAATGACTACATACTATTACATGTTTATTATTATTATCCATCGCAAGAACCTATGAAGAACAAATTAGACCGACCTCTACACTTTCCAATTCATTTTATTTTTGGCCTTTGAAGAGTCATATTTCTTCCTACCGTCTTCAGTATAAGTGGTTGTCTATCCAAATCAGATGGTCCCTTAGATACATCTATTTGCATGCTCTTTACTATTATGCACGATCCTTGAGTTCCTAAAAGCTTATTTTCAAGTGTTGTCCACACAGTTGCATACAAACTAAAAAAAAACTCCTAATGTAATGGAGAATTGGAAATCGGTTGGCAAAGCCATCCAGACAAAACGTCTATACAGTTATTCCTATATTCTGTACAAGAAGAAAAGTTATTAAACAAAATTAAGCGGAATATCCACAAAAACATTAGCATTTAAAATACAATTAAATATATCTATAACGGCTACAGATGGGTGTGAAAATAAACTTAAGATTAGGTACCTGCTAAACTTACGTGTGCAACCTCTTAGCTAAAAACGAAGAACGTTCATGGCGACTTGAAAATACGAAGTAGAGCTCGCTTTGTAGATGTTACTTGACGCTCCAAATCTTTAAGGCAGCTCGTGTTCAAGACATTTCTTAATTGAAGGATGCAGAACAGACAACGATCCCACAAGCGGTGTACCTAAACGCAATCAACCATGTAAGGAAGTAGGTACCTCTAAGAAACTGTATAAGACGATGATCAAAACCTCAGTACCATCTGGCAGTTGGCACCATGATTGATTCAGATTTGTTTGCACGCAATTTTAAGGCTGATTACTTGCGACGACACGGATAGGAGATTTACGAGTTGATTAAAGTTTAATTGCAGCGGCTACATAAGTGGAGAGCGGAACGACGAACATTCATTTACATTAAGATAGCCGAACGATTTTTTTACGATCCTGTATCATGCGGCATCTCACGAGTACAACCGGTCTATTTCTAACTAGATATTCAAAGATTAGCGTTTGCAGTTTAGTTTTCGTTATAATTTATAACATAAAATTGATTGTGTTATGAATTGGTACCAAGTAGGCGTTATATGACATATTGAACTTACTTTTGTTTTATCAGCAAACCTTTGTGAATATTTTTCACTTTGGGGACGTAATTTTGAAGACAGTGCACATTGTTTAAAATAATTAGCTAATTTTAATTTTCTTTGTTAATTAGACATCACGCAATGTTTTCATTTACAAGTATATTGTAAACCGTATAGCTTTTACTTACATGGTTTTAGCTTGTCAAGTGATCAACAAGTGAGGACTTGAGGAACCAAGATATACTACTTGGACAGCTATACCTACCATACAAAAAAACAGACGTATTGAAAACCTCTTAGCACCAATATCACCATAGCACGGTATTCTCCTGAGCCAGCTCGCGATGCTGAGCCAGTAGCAATAAAACAGCCCCTAAATCAGATCCAGCCTGTCCCCTTGCTGCCCTCCCCAGCGACGCCCTAAGCCGAGGCTCGTACCCCACAGGGGGTGCCCTTAGCGAGTGGTCGCTGAGCTTATAAGTTCATTTTGCCCCTGGCTGGAGGCCTTAAATTCTAGGCATCCACAGGGATAGACCGGTTAAGCAGTAGGCTGAACTCCGAGATGCCATATGCTAAAAAAAAAAGCACGGTATTCTACTAGATCAAAACTGGTCCGACCGGTCAAAACCGTCTCATTATTGTTACAGATATTAACGCTGGCTGCTCTTGAACATGGTTTAGGTATGCTGATCGAGTTCAGTTCCGTTGGTGAAATTCGCCCAAAGTCGCTTAAAAAGTAATTCTTATTTACAATTGTAAAGAGTAGACAATGAGCTCGGATAGTTGACTGTTATTGTTGTTAACAGAAATTATTACGTTTTCTATATTTTAATCAAATAGGAGTGTAATAGCTGGTACTGCAGGATAGCCGCATTCCTACAGTAGGTACCTATACATAAACACAATTTGTTAGGTTCAAAAGTTTCGATAATAACTTAGTAATCATCACACTTATTAATCGATAGGTAACCAAACGATAAAGTTCACATTATATCAACGGCATATCCGGGCATACAGAGCAAGAGGAATAAAATTATAAAAATAAGCTGTACTCTGTAATCTCATTAGAACTTAACATCGCATTAGCGAAATCAAGGTCTACGAGCATTATAAAGTGGTTTGTCGGTTTTCCATGTCGGCTAGCGATTGGCGTTGATTACCGAGGCGCCGGTCGAGGTGTCTCGTCGACGGCGCAATTAGGAAGTGTGCTTCCGCCGCCCACCGGTCGCCGGCGGCGGCGCCACCGTCACCCGCCGAGGAATTGCCTGCAATCGCTGCTAATTACGGCTATCCTCAGTGACCGGCCACCGGCCACATCCACCGAGCGCTGCTAAAATTGCACGGGTCCCGTTATGTGTTGCGCCAAGTGTTATTTGTTGCGCAGACGCTGCCCTGACTTTTTATTGGCCTCGTTCCTTGATGTATCGTTACCGTTGTTTTTGTTGCAATTACTGATTATACTATCCATTGGTAAGGTATTAGGCTATTTAAGTAGGTATACTTAGAGTACCTACTGAGACCATCATTCTTAACTAGGTACGGAAGCTCTTTTTTTTTTACAAACGTACGTTTCCAAGATTTGTGTAATTCGATATCAAAATCTATAATTGTGTATATTCCCAGCTATCATTATTTTGGCCATTAGTGAAGTCGTTACGACGCGACGTCCGGGGCGTGGAGTGCGACAGATTGATATAAATAGTTCCTCTTATTAAATACGTTCAGAAGGGAAATAAGTCGTAAAAGAAATGTTATATTGCGAAAAAATCTAGTAGGTAGCTTATTCCCATGATAAATTACGGTTATCATGCCAAGCACCTACTCGACGGATTTAAATGTGGGTATATATTGCAAATTAATGTAGTTAATTAAAATTATATCTATATCTTCTGAGATAAATTAGTCTTTCCGTGACTTGAGTGGGCTTTATTTAGGTAAGAATTTTAATGATTGCATTTTCTTGGTCATTTCTTGCCATAAAACGGAAACTATTATGAATTTATGTCAAATAATCTAGGCTAGGACCTTAATCTTAGAACCGTGCTAATTGAATTGAATCTATCATAGGAGTTTTGGGAAAGCCTGCGGAAATAAAAGAAGTTTCAAGAGATATCCAAAAGGGAAGAAGGCAAGGTGAACCTGGAATCGTGGGAAAATATTTGGGTGGGCTAGGTGTAGTGACAGTCTCCATATATTTCTAGCCCTGTTGGTATAATTTTGTGCAATCAACTCCACATTAAAAGTTATTATGTATGTATCTATAAGTGCCAAGTCGAATAGTCTTCCTCAGGGTTGTACTGAGCGAGGCAGCCTCGCGCCTCACACCTCATGCCACGCTACCTCCCGAGTCCCGCCATTAGTCTTCATTTGCGCCGACGCCGCTCGTCATCGCGGCCCATTCAATTTGTTTATATTTCACGCCACTCCGAGGTGCCGCAGACATATTGCCTCTAGCCCTAACACCGAAATATGGACCCTTACCGATATTTATGATGGCTTTATCCGAGATGTGACTGTCTCCCGTAATGTGCTTTACACACCTTGGAAAATCTTCAAATTGATGTTATTATTCTTTACTATTTGACAGGTAACGACTTTTAGTGTTTATCGGTGAATTAATAGTCGTAAATTGTGATTCAAAGGCACCTTTAGGATGTGACATTGTTTGCCGAATTGCCGCCATGGGATCTGGAGGCGATAGTCCTCGCGCGCCTGCATGAGTGGCGCGTGGAGGCACTACGCCGTGGGGTAACTCCGCTGCCGCGGCAAATCGTCGCTCAGCGGACGCGGCGCGATCTCATGGCGACATGGAGAGAGCGACTGTCGCAACCCCGTGCAGGGCACGCCACAATAGTGTAGTAAGGGTGTGCGACAGGTCCCCTCTTTGAGGAGTGGCTAAAGAGGCGCCACGGCGCCCTCACCTTCCGCCTGACGCAGGTCCTCAGCGGACACGGTTGTTTCGGGAGTTTCCTGCACCGAATCGGGCGGGAGGAAACGCCCGGGTGCTACCATTGTGAGGATCGACCGGAAGACACGGTGGAGCACACGGTGGAGATCTGCCCCGCGTGGGCGGAGCACCGCCGTGTCCTCGTAGCGGCGATCAGCGGCGGCAACCTCTCGCGTCCGGCCTTGGTTCAATCCATGGTCCGGAGCGAGATGGAATGGGACGCCGTCACCACCTTCTGCGAAGCAGTCATGCTAGCGAAGGAGGTGGCGGTACGTGAGAGGGAGAACCTCACGTCCAAGTCGCCGCGGGAGACGCACCGGGCGTCGGGGGCCACGTGGTGGCCCCCGGCCACCGTAGGCGCGGGCCTGTGGACGGTGAGCTATGGGCTAGCTCGCTGTCCGTCCGTCTTATGACGACAGGCCGTGTCGACGGCGCGTTGGTGTTCCACGCGCGCCTCATAGAGAGTCAGCAAACAGGAAGGGGTCCGAAAGGACCGATGCCTGCCAGGGTTGCGGGACTGTTCGAAAGAGATACCGCGGCCCTGGAACACAAAGGGCAAAGGAAGGAACATGGATGGGTTTTAGTCAGTAAAAGTCTGACACTCCCTCCTGCTCAGCCCAGAACGGGAGGGGTTATTTGATGATTTCCCATCCGAAAAAAAAAAAATAGATGTGACATTGTCGTTTTTGGGGAATGAAATATTTGGACGGAATATTGTCCAAGTCCATGACACCTTGGAGGGGGTAAAGGTACTCGGTCATACAGGGGGAAAAGGGCACCGACGCAAAAACGCTTACCACATATTCAGTACATCATTCCGTAGATTTCCCCCACATAGAAATTTTTCATCGGTAATTTTAAAAGTCTGCTCTTTCCTACCAAAGTGCAATACCTTCACGGTCAAAACGTATGGAATTTTAAATTACCGATAAAACGTAAATCATACAATTAACCACAAAAAATCGTGAAAACTATCACGTGGACGATGATATTAAATGGATGCATTTATTTGAGTTTCCTTCTTTTCTAGCCTATTCTTGTCTATCTCTTTTGTAGACGAGCCTAGCGAAGCGCAACGTCGATTTTTTGAACCCTGATAACTTGGGTTTGGATTAAACCAGATAAACATAATTCTCGGGATATGATGTCAATAGTAGACTTATTAAATAAATAAAGTTTCAATTGAATAGCTCATAAACTTTAGATTTTATTGATATCTAAAAATCCCCGATTTCGTCACTGACTCATAAGCATCACTGATAATCATCAAAATTCTTAAGGTACTTCCTGAAGTCCTAGAAAGCTGAAATTTGTCTGTAAGCTATAGTATTAGTACACAAACAAAAAAAATCTAAAACTTGGAACTTTAAAGAAAAAAGGTAATTACAAAAAAAAAATGTGATTTCCCACCAAAAACATTTTCATGTAAAATGTTGCCAAGACGAGACCATATGGCTCACAATTTCATTAAGTTATCAGATGTCATATAAAGGGTTTAAAGCCGAAAGGTACTTGTTCTAGTTGTTCTCTCCGTCATTGCGATCATTTTCTTGTTCTAGAATCTAGGCCATACCTGGAACCCTTCTAATTACGGAGATATTGGGGGTCAAAGTTCCAACTATTTTTTAAATAATTTTTTTTACGAAAGATTTTTATTTTAAACACTTCTACGATCCCCGTTCTATTAAATCTATCTATCAGCACAATGTTTTGAGTGCGTTACATTGAGTCCTATCGTAAAACGTGATTTTTCACCCCAAAAAAAATGTCGTTTCCCAGCAAAAATTTTTGCGTAAAGTTACTTAGTTTGATGTACATAATCCTTGGTTGACGGCTCCGTGAAGGGTCTTGTTACACTCTGTAGAGCCAAACTTCTATCTCTACTCGCCCTAATTCGGCCAAGTCACATATTTTGGCTAAGGTGTAGAGTTTGTGAAGTTAGGGCTTGTAGAGTTAGGGCTTGTAGAGTTAGGGCGTGTAGAGTTAGAAGCTTGGCTCTACATGAGATATGATAACTTTTTGACATTGCGAGCCATATGGTCTCGCCTTGGCAACCTTTTACACGAAAATGTTTTTGGTCTGATTTTTTTTACCGAAACTTTTCATAAAAGTCAGTAGAAGAGTCATTTTCTTAGGAAAACTTAATGTATACCTAATTATTTTGATTGCGTGACGCCAATGTATTGCCGATGGGATTTGCCGTCGTCTTCATACATAACGAACTTCCGTACAAACATTAATGAATCCTATGTTTAACCCCTTTCCCATTTAGAGGATAAATCAAAAATCTTTCCTTAGTTCTCACTTACGGTGTTTACGGAACGCTTTTGCAAAAACCCAAAGTATGCAGTAATGGCGTCTTTTTAACCGACTTTCTTCAAAAACCGAAGGACCTCCTCCGGTTCTCAATTCAGCTGTATATTTTTAATATTTTTAAAATGTTTATTACCTCATAACTCCGTCATTTATGAACTGATTTGAAAAAATCTTTTTTTTTTTTGTGAAAGGAAATACTTCCCGATTGGTCCCGGTTAATCGGAAAATCGGTTCAGTAATTATTTTTTTCCTTGTATATGTATTTTTTTTTTCATGGGTTATGTAGATGACATGATTGATGGTTCCTTAATAACAGCTAGTTACAATGTAAAAAATAGTTTTGTGACAAGAATTTCTGTGGTACAACTAAAACGGGTAAAATAAAAAACTTTCTGCAAAAAAAAACGATTTCCAAAAAGTCTAAAATAACTTTATCTTCGGAAGTCGGTGGCAAAAAGTCAATGAAACAAACAAAGTCACCGACTTCCGAAAGTAAAGTTATTTTAGACTTTTTTAGTGTCGTTTTGGAAGTCGGCTTTTTTTTTATTTTTCCATGAAAGAAAGTTAGTACATTTAGGAAAAAAAATATTTTTTATTATTTATTGTTATAGCGGCAACAGAAATGCACATTTTGTGAAAATTTCAATTGTTTTCCTATTACGGATCATGAGATACAGCCTACTGATAGATAGACGGACCGACAGACAGCGGAGGTTTAGTAATATGGTATGGGACGATTTTATGGCGGTAAAATTGAAAATTCTGTATGGACTGAGTTAAAACATTATAATATAGCTGTTCATTACAGCTAAATCCGAAACTATGGGTAGCAGAGAAATGTGGTTAACCGAACCATTACCTTGATTTTGGAGAAGAATAAAACCGCAGATTTAGTTTTTGATAACGCTTTTGCCGAAGCTAGGAATTGAACCTGTTGTTTTACAAAAATAGCACCTTGTATTATTGCACTAACCGATAGTGTAGATTTAATGTTTTGATCAAAATCAAAACGATCTTGCCCAAATATTCACACAAAGTTAAATCACATTCTTTCGTTTACAGTTGCAATAACTAGGTATTTTCGTAATTCGTTTATTTTCTACAGTTATCGCTAGACGAATGAAGCAGTCCTGCTGATAATCTCCTTATGTAGCTCCTCAGGAACCTGTTTTAAAAACCATTTGCACACTTGTTTTGCATTTTGTTTTTAATCCTCCTTCTAAAGGCCTTCCTACTTAATTCCTCTTCTTTGCCAGGTCTTCAAAATCCTCTAAGGTTCTTCATCTATTGATATTTCACAAACAAACACTAATTTCCTGTTACTTTCCTTCCCTGGAAGAATGTTAACGAGTTTAAAGTTAATCGACATTATTAATTGTTTTTAGAGTAACCCTTGTTTTAGAGCATTCTTTCCGTACACAAAGATTAGTAACTAGCTGTAGCTACTAAAGTACTACATTCAACTAATTTTATTCTGGTTGTCTTACACAGAGGCGCTGGGCAGCGTGGGCAGCACGGCGGGCAGCTCCTGGCCGTCGTCGACGCCGGAGCCGTCGCCGTCGCCGGCGTCCACGCCCACCTCTGCGGACGCCGCCGACGCCGAGGCCGAGCCGCCCTTCACGCTCGGCGCCACCGAGCACACCCCCTACCAGTGCCAGTTCTGCGACAAAGCCTTCCCCAGGCTCTCTTATCTCAAGAAACATGAACAGGTATTTATGTTTACGACGTCACTTTTGCTCGTTACGTACTTAAACGACGGTGAACCAACGCATTCCATCCTACACTCGTAATCTTCAATAAACTGCAAGACTTATTCAGGTAGATGTAGACCAACGCAAGCAACATTTTAAGAAGGTAATAACCGTCCACCGGTCGTCCTCTCATTTCCATAAAGTAACAAAGCTAACAGCTTCACAGACAATACAGCTGCTGTGGCAATCATATCTATGGATCCACAGCCCAGTTTCGCCATGCATGCTCTCGCTTCATTAGCAACTAGATACCCAAAACAGCCCATTTACAGAGCCGGTGCGTAGATATGCATCGCTGCGACTTGCAGCGCGCTGCTCGCTGGCGAGCTGAGGCCTGTGACGTGAGTGGCCATTATGCCGGCCGTACATCTCGGCTCCTTTGTGTCGCGCCGATCTCGCCGCGTTACGATTACGACACACACCGAGACAGATCTAGCTGAGATAGGACAAATAGAAACGTCACTTTGCATGCCGCCGCGCGCTGCTCGCCTACGTACGGATATGGATCGGCACGTACACTCCAAGTGGCAAAACCGTCACCTCGTTCAAAATTAGAATTAGGGGAGGTCTCGCTTTTATAGGTTTCAGATAAGAGATACGAATATCTAGAAAAGATTTCATTAGATTATCGGTATGCAATTGGCGTGTTGCGCTCGCGTCGATATCGATCAGCGCAGCGCGCATCGCGGCGACCGCGCTGGTGTCGGGTGTGCGCCGACAAATGTATCGCGCGATGATCGCGTCGCGGGCCGCGACAGCAGCGGTGACGGCCGGAAATAGGTTTGCGATAACAACTCCCTAGCCTAGCTCGCCACACCTTTATCATCACGCCGCTGCTTGGGAAAGGCGATCATTATAAGAATAAATCAATTACAGAGTCTACGCGTACTCGCCATTCGTCTTGTTCTCGTTGCGCCTCTGGAGAAATCGTAAAGCAGTAAAACGTCTCGTGGAAAATATTACTTGAGTGCTGAAATACAATCGATAGCTTGGCTCAGTTCTTGGCCGACCACCTTAATTAGACCGTCCGATACGTATTGTGCTTGATAGAGGTAATCGAAATCGTAAAACTTTCCAAGTGTTGTGGACCACTACACACAGTGCTGTAAGATTTGCGTCATTAAATAGACTAGAGCGGAAGAATATGAAGAAAAGTCGATCTCAGCGTAGAGGAATTGCTTGAAGATTACTATTACCAGGAACTGATTTCCAAGATAGCCTGAGGGCTGGTAGACTCACAATCCTCATTTCTAGCCCTTGAAACATGATGTTACAAAATGTGAAGCAAAAAAACTTTGGTGACTCTACAAGCGTCTTTGGACACACAGATCGCAGGGACGAGTTGGCTATAAACATTTCTGCGGTGCCTGCTTGTCATGCCATGCGATTATGATACATATTGCAGAAATGGAAATTTGATATAAATTGAAACCGAACAGTATTTACAACATTTATTTGTAATTTATGTATGATAGACACATACATTCCCTCTCATCGAGAGGAGGCCTGGGTCAATGGAAACGTCATGCTGATTATGATATTAATTTGTAATGTGTATTGTAAGTTATTTATTTATGATCTTCATAAAAATCTGTTTGGTATTATACTATATATTACTGTCTTGAGGTCGTAACTTGAAAAGATGACTAAAAAAAATTAGAGCGCGCCGAGAGATTCACATCTTAATAACAGTAGGTATGAGCACCAACGAAGTAGAGCTACTGTTTCGGAGAACTTGTTATTCACGAGAATACTAAGATTTTTTATCATAAAGCTTGACATTTTTCTGCATGCGCACCGCGTTGTCAAGGGTAAGCATTAAGTTAATTCTATTCGTGTAGATAGTGTACTTATTATGATTTTTAGTAGGTTTGTAGAAAAGGTGCCTTATTTAGCAGTAAGCGCCGGCAGCAACATTAAATGCGTCTAAATTACCATTCCCATACAATACTAAACTTGCGTGAGGTGTTGTCGCCCTTGTGATGGTGTTACCGCCACGAGGGCCGGTGGGTCACTTGACCTCGCGCTCCGCACCTGACCATGTGAACCGACGATGTCGCGCTGTTATTCATCTGAGAAAGTCGCTCAGCAGCCGGCCGCTGCCCATTCCCAAGCTTTTATTGACTATCACGTTCACCTCAAACTAGTTTAAAATGTTCTTGGTGCGCTTTACTCGGAAAGCGCACCACCATTAGGACCGTAATGTCGGTCGCTCTCACGGTATTTGCTAACACTTTAAATAACGAGCCGTGATACATACCAGTCGCGTGTCTTTTTATCATAAGCTCTGTGTAGTGTCGTGGTGGGAGCAGCACGAGGCGGCCAGCAGGGCTCCGCGGTGCACCCAGGGGCCGAGCCCCCGCGGCGACCCCATATCGTTTCGCTTATTGAATTCTCGCACGAAGTAGCATGATGACAAGGGCAAATATTTTGCAAAAGGCACAAAACCTTTTTATGAACGTAGTTGTACCTGCTAGACTAAGTATTAATTGCAAACAGTTATATCACAAACACAATAAAACAATGTCTTATTATAGAGCAGCTATCGATTAATCGATTGTCAATCTTGTGAGCGTCTAATTGGCTCACGCTGAGGCTGAGGGTAGCTTCCTCGTAAGTGAGTGCGTGGGCATGGGCGCTGCGCTGGCCGGAGCGGGGCGCGATTTATCGTGCACGGACGATCAAATTTATTAATTCTGTCAGGGGCCGATTGCTCCAATTAAGTGAGTGGAGTAAACAAGCCGCTGCTATGTTTATGTGTTGCCGTACCGGTGCCGATGTAGTGCGCCGAGGGGAGTGCGCGGGCGCCGGGCGCCGTGCGGCAAAATTCGCACGTCACTCACCTCTAATCACAACATGTGATTTAAATATCACTTCGCGTCGCGGCACTAGTTTATGTGAATGGAATTTAATTAAAAGTTGCTTCTTTTTTTTGTTTTTAATCAATACAATTAAGTGAATATCTAGTTAAGTGCTTTACCTGAGCAATAAAAATCGTGAGATAGGAGTGATCTGCTACTGAGCTGATATATGCGTAATCTTACGATTTATAAGGCCCCGGAAGACTACTCAGATAGTCTCCGAAAACGCAGATGGCGTGTTACATACATACATATTTTTTCCAGCAATTACAGTGTACGATACAGCTTTCTATTTCACTCCACGAAACAAACAAAATGAACCTTCAAGTTCTGAAGTAATTTTGGATAGGTCAATAACACATTTTCCGACAAAATAGTTAGATAAAGCAAAGCAAATGAAAGTTCTAGGTAGTTGTCATAAAATAATAGTAAAACAGTAGATCTGAGCAGAAAGCTCTGAGGCGGCGGAAGCTGGTCCACTTAGCCCAATTAGGCCGGTCTCCGTGCTCATGATAATTGCAGCAGACTATGCCAGGATATGCGGCACTTATCAATCTGTGGATTACGCTCGTGATAGTCCAGTAGGTGCTCTGTCTATCTATTATTAAAATAATAGACTTAGTGATAAGCATCGCCGAGGAGTAACTGTTTTACAAAAAAACAAAAGCAACTTCAAAAAAACACTAAAAAAATCTAAAATAACTTGAATTTCGGAAGTCGCCGTCTTTGTTTGTATCTTTTTTGCCACCGACTTCCGAAAGTCAAGTCGGTTTTGTTTTCGCAGAAAGTTTTTTTTTATTTTACCCTTTTTAGTTGTAGTATACCACACAAATTCTTGTCATGAATTATTTTTTACATTGTAACTAGAAGTTAGTTAAAGTACTCGTCAAGACGAATCATACGAGCCCAAACTCGATGAGGTTTTGTCGTTTTATAACGGAGTTCCTATGGCCATCGTACAGCTCCATCATCAGACACTTGATACCATTTAGGACCAAAGTACTCGTCAAGACGAATCATTCGAGCCCAAACTCGATGGGATTGTGTCATTTTATTACGGACTACCTGTGACCACCTTCCAGCTCCATCACCAGAGCCTGGGTACCATCTAGAGACAAATCAACAACGCGACAACGCGACGTCCCGTGGTGTGATAATTACCGTGAGGAAAACAACCAAATTCCTAAACCGATTTTGATGAAATTTCTATGTGACCAATCGTGAAGCATATCCTTTCAGATGAAAAAAGATTTTTTCAGATCGGTTTACAAGGAAGCTTGGAAATTCTTAATAGATAATTATAATATTACGTAGGGTCTTCAATGAAAACACATGCACATGCATTGTAGGTCGGTTGCTATGTAGGTTGTTCCTTTATAATGTATCTACAAGCCCTATGCCCGTTGGTGTTTGCCATTTCTAAAGAAGGCAATTATTTACATTTTTGGGAATGAATTTTCACAAATCCTACTAACCTCCGTTCTAAATAAAATTCTCGTGCAAGTTTTCTCTCTCGACCCAGCCGTCTTGACCCAGCCGTGCATACTGTTCTTTTTAAAGTACTTATAATGAATTCATGAATAATTGAGTATTCGTGAATATGCAAAGTTATAAAAGGCACGATGTAAAATATGCAGATTTAATTCTTGCCAAGACAAACATGAACGATTAATTTATAATAATCTACTTAGGTAACATGTCGATAGTATAGAGGATCGGTAATTTCTCGCTCTGATCACAACAAAGTGACTTTGTATAAGTTAGCATAGCATGTAAAATTATAATAACGAGTCGTAGACAGCAGCATCAGCTCAATTCAATCGGTATGATATCCTACCTCCGGGCAATCGGGCATTTGCATTAAGATGATAAATGTTGGTTTTCGACCAGCTTGTGAAATGAAAAAGAAAATACAATCATGGATGACAAGTCACACTTCCTTTAACGATTTTAGTCTGCATTTGTGCCCGATTGACGGCAATAAACTCGCCCCTTATTAAATGGGACTTAAACATATCTGACGAAATGTATTATTAGGTACACCTGTACTATACATGTGATGATATGTGCTATGATTGTTGAGTTTTGTACATGAAGCTAATAATTTGCACGAATACCAGAACTATGACATCGTTATGAGAAGTGCTGAATGAATGGCATCTATGCATGAACGAGTATCTTGCTTGTTACTTAGCTACCAACCTCAAGGAGGAGTGTCAGTGCCAACTAACAAGATAGCATTAACAAATTAAGATGTGGTGCTATAAAGGGTGTAACAAGGCCCTTAACGAAGCCGAAAAGCACTTGTTCTCCTCGTCATTGCAAAATTTTTTTCGTTCTAGACCATACCTGGGAACCTTCTAGTTACGGAGATATTGGGGGTCAAAGTTACAACTATTTCACAATTATTATTTTTATACACATGTTTTTAATGAAAGATTTTTACTTTAAACACCTCCACGACCCCCGTACTATACAATCCATCCACCAGCACAATGTTTTGAGTGCGTAAAATACCCCAAAAAAAAAAAGTCGTTTCTCAGTAATAATTTTTGCGTAAAGTAACTTATCTTATGTAGGTACATAATGCTCGGTTGACAGCTTCGTGAAGGGTCCTGTTACACTCTGTATATACCTAAGCCTCGATGCCTGCCATAGTCAATGGGGACGCACTAGCCTGCAAAACCCTCACCCAACAACTGTTATCTTTTTGGATCTGTAACTTATTTACGTAATTCGAATTCTAAAATCGTGCACGTAAAATTTGCTTCAAATAAAATGTTATTGTCATGTTTGTTTAGTGCCAAACGTTAAACATGTTAGCTAAAATGGAATAGAAGTCAATCATTCCTAGCATTTGTTTAGTGTTGTTCTGAATGAATGTCGCGGAGGTGGTCAATTAGTAAAAGCGTGAACTGGCTGTCAGTTTGGGAGTCTATTGTGTGCTGCCTGGCCCCAGTTCACGGTGATGCGAAGGCCGGCGACGTGGACGCCTGTCATTATCTCCCTGCCACATGCTATTCAAGAGCGGCGCATTAGCATTCTCATTATGTCCTAACTCATGAATAATCTTTTGACTGAGCCCAATAATACTTGCTTTTTACAACTAAACGTATTTCGTCACGTAGATACAAGATATCTATGGAGTTCTCAACTGGCTGCGTACATAACGTACGTACCTGTAGCTGTTATATGTATTGTGTTTTCTCATAATAAATCAATAAGCATAGATTTTGCAGCATAAATTCGAACACAAGTGTGTACTTGGGTGTGTACCAACGTAAATGCTATAGAGCTATGTCAAAACCGCCAAGATTTACCAGTTTCTTCTGGCTATAATGCAGCTACATATTTTGTACCTCGTCTTGGAAATGGTGTGAGGCATCAGCGACTCGATATGGTCCAAACCTCTACAGTAATATATGAAAATTTCTGACTAGCCTTCGGTCGAATCCAGGAGAGTTTGCCCAAGGCAACTCTATACATATTTAAAATAAAATTGTAACAGGCCGATGTCTGTACATTGAAGATATTGAAAATAAAAATGTATATAAAACTGTTGTTAAATTGCTCTAATAAAGACGGGGTAAGGGTCCCAGCAACAAAAGCCAAAACAACAGTTTTTAGAATTGTTGTCTGTCTGTCTTTTCATCTGTATGTTTGTATGCGCATCACGCAATGATTATAGATAGATTTGAACGCAGTTTTAACAGCTCTACTGCTTAAAATATAGGCTACATTAGTAATAATTTTGGACCCGATAGGTGGGGCCGTGCAAAGCAAGGGCGGGTCGCTAGTCATTATATAAAGTCGTATTTCATGTCTGTGCGTATGATAGTTGTTAGAAACTTACTTTTAAAATAAACTTGAAATGCTTTTTTTTTAAAGGCTTTCCTAAAAGTCTAGTTTAAAAAGGAAAATAGTATCTTATCACTGTTGCTTACCCAGATCTTCAGCACCGTCTAAACTAGGCACAAATACCTAGGTATTATAACAAAGTAGCGCCTACGTCACCTACGTGTAATGTGACGAAACTATTGTGTTTACAGTGAAATCTGCGAACTGCCCACACGACTTAACGGTCGCCGTTTCATAACCTGACGAGCTTTGGCATTGCTTTTTAGGGTTCCGTATCCAAAAACAGCCGCTGTCTGCCCGTCCGTTTGTCACAGGGTTGTATCTTAGGTAATATGTAGAGGGACTTCAAGTTTTTACAGAGTTTGTAATTCTATGACCGCTATAACAACACATAATAAAAATAGTTATCTAGTTAAAAATTAAATGTGATCCTCTTACAAAAATCATGTTATTTTCGTAGGTGTTACATATTGTACGTTAGCACAGACTTGCACTTGGCCGCTTTTTGTTCCTGCCTAACTTTACAAGACGGTGTCCCACGTTTTGTTCGCATCAAAGCCGTTCCGGTGAACATTACCGATCAAATCCATCTCATTGTGATAAGCTCGCGTTGCTCCTGCGCAGGTATGTTATCGGTTACACGTATCGATTCGTTGTACTGTAGCTTCAGATTCGTTGTGAAATTACCTTTTCAACAATACGATTTGGTTGTTACAAATTATAATTACGTATTTGTTGACTTAGGACTTTAAAAAAAAGGTCCATCATTTAACCGGTCATTTCAACGCACGCCACTAGCTTACTCAACCTCTCCTTATCGCATATAACTGTACTTATAAACACAAAGAAGACCAAAAGAACCGATACGCAGATAATTAATTGAACAATTATCAGTCGTGATCGATAGCGGCGAAGAAGCAGCGGTTCCCAACAGTTGATGTCTTATTCGGAACAACGAGCTTACGAGATCCGTCGCCTTTTTTCTCTATTGACACAAAACGCCGGTAGATCGTAACTCCGTAAGCTGGGCAGCTCACGCAGTCGCAGCGGTAGTCAACCCATTGTTCACAGATCGTTCTCACGATAGTTTTTATGATCAGGCACCCGAAGTTATTTGATTCGATATTGTGTGCGCTCCTCATGTAATCGATTAAAATGTTATTAGTTTTGATGGTATGCATGAGAACACGGATCAATAATTAAGTCACAACAATCTGGCTTAGCACCTAGACTGGTTATAACAAATAAAAGTAAACATTTATTGGAACAAGTATTACAGTTTGCTATGCTATGGTCGCTTCGTTTGACTCTTCAACCAAAGAGTCAAGTCAGGGATTTACATTATGGGACAGGCAAGCTTTTTAATTTTTTTGTTGGAAGCTTTAATGTATACTCTGCTTGTGGCACACCAATGGCAACAAGATGCCAAGATGTTGTTGCTATATTTAATGCTCCCAATACGATGAACTGTAAGGTGCCTCATTAGTTCATATTTAGTAGGTCCAAACATCATCTTCAAGTATCGAGTATTACGGGACTAGTGCTATGTAGAATGCCTTTGTTTCAGACCCATTCGGATCAGATGCCGTTCAGGTGTGAGTTCTGCTCGCGCCTGTTCAAGCACAAGCGCTCTCGCGACCGCCACGTCAAGCTGCACACCGGGGACCGCAAGTACCGCTGTGCACACTGCGAATCTGCCTTCTCCAGGAGGTAAGCATGCCAAAAAACCCATGACCTCTGCTGGAATTCTCTAACTATAATTTTATAATTATCATCAATAAAAACTACACATAGGCATAAAAACTCAAAACGAAAGTGGAAATGAATCAATAGATGCTTAGTTACATTGCTTAGTTTTAATTATCTTTTAGTCAGCGCTAAAAACTAAGTGTATAAACATATGAAGGTACCACCACAAATGGTTGTGTGTACTTCAAAGAGAATGCTCATGCGTCTAATCCGAAGCCATTGAAGATTAATATAATATGGTTAGAAGAATGCTCATGAGATGCGTGCATCACAAAGGCACAGAGCAAGATTGATCGCTGTAACTCGCGGGCACCGCGCGCTCTGGTCGTAAGGCGACGTGTCACCTTTTTCGTCACCTTACCGCGACCATGTGACTAATTCCACGCAATTTGTCGGCCCAACGCACCGCCGACGAGTGAAAAGAGATGATGCGCTGACAAATGACGTCGAGGGTCTCACAAAAATGAAATAATGGCCCATACCTAAAACGGGCACGTCGAGCGCGGCCATTAGCGGAGGTGTTTGGGCGAACGCCTCTATTCTGTAGTTCGCGTGAAAAGCCTCTTTGTTAGTTCTGTTTGGTCCGTGCTTTATGTGGGTACTTACGTCTCATATATGACAAATTGACGTCTCAGCCCGCTCACAAAAAGACGATTTATCTCAATTTTAAAATCCTTATACGGATGTTTTGCTGTTCTAAGCACATTACTTGGGTATGCGTTTTACTTTACATGAGGGTTTTGAGATTAACTAAGGACTCCTTAAATACCGTAAAACGTTTCTCTATTATACCATGTAGTGGAGGTTGGGTATTAATTCGAGTGTTCTATCGCAGCGTTTATTTAAAAATTTGTAACCTAATCAGTATCCCGTCTTTTTGTACCTCGAATCTTTATTGTTTTACATTTCACTACATATTGAATACTTGCACTGACCAACAGACAAAGACGATAGCTATGCTTAGAATTCCAGCAGTTTTTAATTTTGTTAGCGATTTCATTCTATGACCCTATGTCGAATCTTATGTTAACTTATATGATTATTGTAACTACATATTTCCATAAAATATTTACAACAGCTGGCAAGTGCTCGTTATTGCCACGATATGATAAAATGTTTTTATACTGGTGTTAAACAAACAATGGCGTAAATTCCAGCGACCACTTGAAGATCCACATGAAGACGCACGACAACCAGAAGCCGTTCCAGTGTACCGTCTGCAATCGAGGGTACAACACGGCAGCCGCTCTGACGTCACACATGCAGGGACACAAGAGGGACCGTGAGGGTCGGGAGCCTGACAGACGCAGGGCTCTGCGCTGTCTGCGGTGCGGGGATGCCTTCCGACGACCAGACCTGCTGCAGGTATATGCTAACTACACGAATTTCAAAATTAGATGAAAGAAACTAGTATGTAAGATGTTGCGCAACGCAATTTTTTAGATTTATAATTAAGAATATTCAATTCCGTCCGTATTTCGCTCTCCAAATCTGTTGTGACCATAGTTGTGACGGTTACTATACCGAATCTTGTTCGTATCTATCCAGGCGCACATGGTGAGCGCACACGGCGTGGACACTCCCACGATGACTCCACCACGACGCGTTGCTTCTCAGCCGCCGCCCACGCTACTTGCCTGCATCTACTGCACTCGTGACACATTTACCAGTATGGAGCAGTTACAACTTCATGTACGGGCAGCACACTCAGCCCTGCTGAATGGAGAAGGACCAGTACAAGTAGATCAGCCTGCGCCCACTGATTTAAGCCGACGGGCGCCTGAGGAAGTGCCTCCAGTCAAACGTCCTCGCTCCGGCTCTGGCACACCACAAACAAACTTATCACCGAGCACACTGCTCTGCAATCAATGTGATGCTGCGCTCCCAGATTTTGAAGCATTTCGGGCTCATTTGAAAGGTCATATTGAAGAAGGAGGGGAACTGCGATCAAGTCCTGCTCCTTGCGTTCACTGTGGCGCTACGTTCGCGGACGCTGCGGCCTCGGAGCGTCACCTCACAGCGCATTACCTGGCGGTCTCATGCGAGTACACCTGCCACAGCTGCGCTCGGAGCTTCGCTGCTCCTGATGACTTGCAGAAACATTTGCTAGAACTGCACGCGCATCATCTGTATAGATGCGCTCTTTGCAAGGAGGTTTTTGATTCGAAAGTGGCGATTCAGGTTAGGACTTGCATAATGGTGTCTTTTTTATTTTGCTTGTAGCATATAACATCCTGGAATTAAAAGTTTGTAATCTTCTCCTTCTAGGTGCATTTCGCGGTGGCACATAGTGGTGAAAACAAGGTTTGGGTATGTCGTTCTTGCGGTGCGAGCGCGGGCGCTCTCCGCTCGGAGGCCGAGGGCGCGGCCCATGTACGCTCTCTTCACGCGGCCGCGGCCCCTCGATGTGCATGTGGAGCCCTACTCGGCAGTGGAGTCGCTGCGAGGACCCCTCGACCACACCGCGCATATCGGTGCCCAGTGCCCGCCTGCAATGACGCATTTGCTGTGCAGTACTTGCTTGAACGACATATGCAAGCTCATCATGCAATGCAACAGCAGGTAAGTAACTTCCGATATAATTTGATTTAAATTATTTTATTTTTTAATAATTCCTGCTTAGTCGGTGCGTTTTAACCAGAAAATCTTTGGGCAGGTTCTAAACGGTGATTTACCAAGAACAAAACGAATGGAGTCCACTAACGGCGGCGAAGGCGCTGATGACGCGCGGTCCCCATGCTCCCCTGGAGCTGAAGGCGGTGGTGTGACCACAGCGGTGGTAGCAGCAAGTGAGGAGCGAAGGCGGAAGAACGGTGCCGTAGCCTTGCAGTGTGCTTACTGCGGGGAGCGCACGAGGAGTCGGGCAGAACTAGAGGCGCACACACGAGCTCATTCGGGAGCCGCGGCGGCGAGGCACAAGTGTCTGATCTGTGATGAAGTGCTGCCGTCTGCGGCGGTGCTTGCTGAGCATAAGCTCACACACTGCAAAGTAAGTACTAGATTTTTCATATTCCATAACTAGCTATAAAGAAAACCTTTACTTTCATTGGATCACAAATCTTTAGAAATTTTCGGTTCAAATGGCCGAACCCACTAGATGAATAGACCAAACAGGTTAGTGGCTTCGATCCCTAGGTCGTGCAGTGTTATTGGGCTTATCTATTTACAATTTCGACTTCGACATAGCGTTATATGGGCGGCCTACCCCTTTGACGATTTCAGGAATGAAGTAATATCATGTTAATTATACCGTCCACAAAACGCTTATAATTTAAAATGTTTGTATTAACAGGTGGTATCCGGCGATACGTGCTCCCGCTGCCGCGCGCGGCTGGTGTCTGAGGACTCGTTCCTGGGCCACATGGCGCGGCACCACCCCGCGCTGCCGGCGCCGTGCGTCGTGTGCCGACAGACCCTCGCCTCGGAAGCGGAGGCTAGACTTCACGCACGATTCCATCTGCGACCCGGGGAGGATGAGCAAAGGTTGGAACCAGCGGCATCTTTAATTGGACTTATGGCTAAGTAGTTGCCCCACGGTTCGATTGATCATAATGGAAATAGCGCTAAGAAATTGGTTTTGTCTATCATTCGTAGATAGAAAATCGAGGGCTATCTAGCACTCTAGAAATTACTTGTATCTCTAGCGCTCAACACAATTTCGGCGCCACCCACCAATTTTACCTTATATGTAAGTACAGTAGGTAACTAGATGCTACTGGCGTAGTGGTTCCGTAAAATTCCGTGTGTACTTTAAAAGGGCGTTTGTGCACTACAAAGAATTTTACTGTCCGGCAGTCGGATTTGTACGTCCGGTAGGGCTCGCCGTAAATCTATATACTAGTTTGTGCAGTTTATGTAATTTTGCCGTACGACATTTTACTTTTCCCCATTCCGGGCCATTTTTTAGTTAGCCGATAGTAGTTAAAAAAAAATCTTTCGTCCTGCCTCAATTTATTGTGGTTTACGTAAAATGACCCAAAATGCTATTTGTCTCTTCGCACGTAGAGTAAGTAATAATTCAAGCAGCTGCCAAGTGCAACGTTCCAAGAAACTCATCGTTTCTAGCGTAATTACGCATGTGTGGCGTGTAGTTTCAAAGAGAGCTACCCTAAACTGCGCCGCACCGATCCGAGTAAAGACGGACAAGTGCACAAGCCAATCATCCGTTTTTGTATAAACATCGGAGTGCCGGACAGTAAAAGTCCTTGTAGTGCACAAACGCCCTTACCCAGTAACTAAGCTGTGAAAAACAGAGAGGCGTCCTATTCCTAACAGTGGGTAACTTCAGGTTGTGGATGATGATGATAACGATGAGACTGACTGTTCATTTGGGCAGTTGTTTCACGCAAATTCTCATATTCACCTGCATCCAGGTTATGGTTGGGAAAAGGCTAGGCAGATGATGGATTTCCCAATAAGTACTTAGATATTTATTGTTTGTTCATATTTCAGGTGCGCCATATGTCTCCGCGCGCTGCCGGAGGGCGAGGCGGGCTCGGGCGCGCGCGCGTGCTCCGCGTGCTACGCGCGCCACGCGGCGCCGCGCCCCCCGCGCCCCGCGCCGCCCGCCGACCACGACTGCCGCCTGTGCCGCCGCGCGCTGGGCTCCCCCACACGCCTGCAGGCGCATCTCATCGAGCACACGTTCGCTGGTATCGGCGCTTTCACTTGCTACCTGTGCTCCGCGGTCTTCACGAGCGCGGCCGGCCTGCAGCGCCACCTGCCGGAACATGCGTCCGCGCCGCGACCCTACGATTGCGCTAGATGTGGTCTCAAGTTCTTTTTCCGAGCAGAACTTGATAATCACGCATTCGTTCATCTTGAAGAAGCAGAGATTGCTCAGCGAGCTTTTTATGAAGCGTACGCTCGCGGTGCTGCGTCAGCGTGGGCTGCGCTGGCACCGCCGGAACCGCGAACGTCTCCGCCACAAGTTGAGGTCAAGCGCGAGCCGGAGATCAAAGAAGAGCGAGGAACTGACGAGTATATTGAGGTGTCGTCCCCGCCCCCCGTGGCCCCGGCACCCGCGCCCCCCGCCCCGCCCTCGCCCGCACTGGTCGTGAAGCAAGAGAAGCCTGACGAGGAGTAGAAGCCTCCGTCGTACAGTATTGAATGTGTCGTCCCTGACGCGGGCACGTGTCCCGCTGCAATACTAGATTACGTCCGTACGAGCTATGTTTAAGTGGTTAGTTTCGTTAAAGGTTAGTCGTTAAAGTTTTGCGTTCAGAACGCTGTATTTCCTGTAAGTAGTCCGTACCTATCGTTTATGTTGGCTAGGAGTATGTTTTATAATGTTTACATGGCTATTTGTATAAACTGTTATCTTAATATATTATGTTAAGCTTCAATAACAATAAGTGTTTCTTTTGTACGCTACTTTCCTTTTCTTTATCGTGAAAATGTCTCTTCAATATTGGAATACTGGTAGAAAGTTCAAGAAGGGAAAAATATTGTCAGATGTCGGTCACTAATATCTAAGCAAGATACTTTTAATGCTAGAGTAATGTTTGACCATACAGACGATTACGGTCATGTTCAGCTCATGTCTGTACCAATTTTGATGCAGAATTTTGTTTGCCGCCTTTTTGTTACTTCCCAAGATCAGCAAAGAAATCACGCAGACTTGTTTAATTATCATTTCTTTATTTTTGTAATAAATAAAGCTCGAACATAGGACACATATAAGCACTACAACGGATCAGTTTGCCTCAAATATAGACGTTCACCATTATTTATTTGAAACTCTCTACTGCAAAATACTTCTATTAGCATTTTTACTTTATAAGCATCGTAAAAATGAGGTGTGGTGATATGAATCCGGTGCATTGCTTTCAGATGTGCCATAAGCTTAAGTCGATGTATAAGTTGTCGCTGAAGAAATAGCTTATAAACACAGATACCTTAATAAGTCGAAGATAAACTACCCTTAAGCTGTGGCGACCTGCGTTTGTATCCAAGGCAGTAACCCGGCGATATTGACATAGGCTGCTGGGACGTTGGCGTTCGCGCAGCCCAGGCCCCACGCTACCAGACCCACTACCACCCACTGGTTGTTCACTTGGCACACCAGCCCTGAACCACCGTCACCCTGGAAGGAAAGATAATACAATCAATTGAAGAAAAAAAGCGAATTATGGTTCTAAACTTCTAAGTACTAAAATACATTCCATCTATAGTAATAAAATAATTATTATTATAAAGAGGTAAAGTCCGTGAGGTTGTAGGGGATTATCTCTGGATGTACTGAACCGATTTTGAAAATTCTCACACTAATAGGAAGCTACATTATCTCCGAGTGCGATAGGCTATATTTACAACGTGCTCGTGATACTTTCCGACCAAAACGCGAGTGAAGCCGCGGGCAACAGCTGGTTTATTATAAAGAGGGAAGGTTTTGTTAATTTGGATGTAGGGGGTTATCTTCGGAACTACTGATCCGATTACGAAAATTCTTTCACTATTTGGAAGCTACATAGGCTTATTATTTAAAGCGTTCCCGTGGGTTTAATTCCGACCATGATGACAGCAAACCTGTCTCAGGTGAGAAAAAGGAAATTCTAGAAGTCATATTAAGAGAGGTGACCGCGAAGGCACGAATTTAGAACGTTGCTTTTAGCAAAGGCCGTTCATTTCTTTAACCAGTTACCTGCTTACCTCACCAACAGTCTGACCGAACGGGGTGGAATCGTTAGATAGTCCCAGAAGCTGACCTAGAAGTCCCAAAACACTAATTACGATGATGGCCGAGGACGACCTCATTAGTTCCCCCGGAAGAAATAAACGGATGGGGGAGAACATGGCATAATCAGCTTATAATGTTACCTCTGACGGGACGCAGGCTCCCTCTCTGTCAAAGGGAGTGGGCAGTAATCCACTACGCGGGCCCAGTGTGAGTCGGCAGATGTCACATATTTTCGATTATTTTGGTCATCATGTGAGCTTTCTCACGATGTTTTATTTTACAGTTTAGAGAGCAGTGGTGATGAAATAAATTACACAAAGTAATGCGCTATCTTGGGTTCGAACCTACGACCTGGACTCGTAAGTGGGAGCCGTTGTTACGCCACCATTCCTATGATAAGGGAGAAAATGTTAGCAGCAAAAAATTGCTGCTTCAATCTCAGCTCTTGATTTGCTCTTAAAGCAAAAAAATATACTTACTGTACACGAGTCCTTATTGGCTTCTCCTCCAGCGCAGATAAAAGACGTGGTATCCAGCACGAAGGTGGCTCCAAGCCTGGCTGTTTGCATCTGAGACTGACATGTCGCAGGTGCCACTATAGGTACATCTACCTTCTTCAGTATCTGCTGGTACAGGCCTTGAATCCCGAACATATCTTTTCCCCAACCTGCCACCCAACACCTGGAATTTTTTTAAGTTCAAGAACATCTTTCGCATTGCTTTTTAGGGTTCCGTGCCTCAAAAGGAAAAACCAAACCTTAAAGTATTTTGCTCACTTGCAAGTACATCAAAACCTACAGGGACCCCACTCTTCGTTGACCTTTTTTTTTCAGATGGGAAATCATCATATAACCCCCCCTCCCGCTCTGGGCTGAGCAGGAGGGAGTGTCAGACTTTTACTGACTAAAACCCAGCCATGTTCCTTCCTTTTCCCTGTGTTCCAGGGCCGCGGTATCTCTTTCGAACAGTCCCGCAACCCTGGCAGGACTCTTCGTTGACCTAGACTCATGAAATTTAAGGAAAAGTCCATTTTTTTTTAAATTTGTAGTTATATTATTTTATTAAGTGATGTATATTATGCGTAGCCGTGATCTGACACGCACTTGGCCAGTTTTGTCACTGTAAATAATATTATTAAAAAACTTTGTAATTAGAAAGAATTCTTCGGCCGTAATACTCATAATGTCCATAGCTAATGGTTGGGAAGATGGTTAGTGACTAATCACTAGAAACTAGGTACATCAATTTAATTTGATAGACCTTGCATCTTCTGGTTTTGTTTAATCTCATGTATTGTAACTCACCTTTGTCCCGTATAAGCACTGTTCGATGCTGGTGGAAGACATGCCCTATTGATGGTGACTGCTGCTCCTGCACTTGGTGTGAATGGCACAGCAGCTGATAGCCTCAGCACCATGATGTCAAACTGTAAGGTATTGGCGTTGTATGACGGGTGGCTGAACACTCTGGTCACTGTATACTCCTGGTAGGGAACGGGCTCGTAAGTACCCGCTGCATCCCATTCACCGAGACGAACCTTAACGTTTGGAGCAGTTCCTGAAACCCTGTCATCGACATACGTTAAATTAGATCATTGACATGACATTTTAATATATAGGCCAAAATATACATTTTTATTTACTTACACATAAGGCAATAATCTGTGAGTAACAGTTATGACATTCAAAGAGTTTATCAAAACTCCTCCAGCAATGTAATCGTTCTGCCTCGTCAATATTAACGCCTGTAATGAGGAGTAGAGATCATTTAGTACTTCGTTTAAAAGAAGGTATAAAATACCTTATATACATTTTAAGTGATGCATACCTGCCAAGGGAACTCCCCGAAATTTGCTTGTCCAGAATTTGGAGTGATAGCTGTAGTGGGTACACTTTGTAGTGTACCACAAGCTATCGTCGTGGTGGTGGCGGGGGTGGTGCTGCCACAGCAATACTCTTGCCCAGCTGGACACTGAGTTGCTACCTGGATAGTTTCAGTCACAAACTATGATATCTCGGATAAATCAGAAATTAAATGATGTGTGCTCGAAGTTTAACACTTTCACTTACCGGAGTGACGATCCTAATGTCTATCAGGCCAGCCCCTGAAGAGCTACCTCTGACACAAGTCCCAGCAGGCACACAGGCACAATTACTTTGTCTTTTCACAATTTTGTGTATTTCATCTTTTCTTACACTATTTATAAAATCTTTCATGCTAACAGCATATTTATGGTCAACGCTTCTTCGGTTTCTTGGGAACTTCACAGCGCTGTCGAACGTTGGTATTTGTGCACTAAACCCAGTAATAGGGGGCCTATTTAAAGCTGCCGATGGAGCCGGTGTCGTGCCGAGCCGAGGATCAATCGGGAGCGGGCCTGCGATGGTTTCATCAGGATTAAATATACATACTACGTCAGGATCGATACAAATTATGAGAGATAAAATCATTCCACCTAAAGTAGGTGCCGCCGTCGGTGCTGCTGTTGGAGCGGCTGTAGGAGCTGCGGTGGGAGCTGCTGTAGGCGCTGCGGTGGGAGCTGCTGTAGGTGCTGCGGTGGGAGCTGCTGTAGGTGCCACAGTAGGAGCTACCGTAGGTGCGGCTGTAGGAGCCACGGTAGGAGCGACTGTAGGGGCAGCCGTTGGAGCCGCCGTAGGAGCGGCTGTAGGGGCAGGCGTTGGAGCCGCCGTAGGAGCTGCTGTTGGTGCCGCCGTAGGAGCTGCCGTTGGAGCTACCGTTGGGGCCGCAGTTGGTGCTGCAGTTGGGACGATGATTGGTGCGGGCACCCCGGGCACCACCACAATAGGCGACGGGTTGGTAGGGAGCAACCCCAAACATGCTGTTAGAATCCACAGACACATTTGGAATACAATAATACACCGTGAGATAAATCCTATCTAACCGAACGCCGTCCACTGTGACCGATCACTGTTTGATATGGATGAAGGTGACGATGAGCTAAACATTAAATACGTCCTTAAAATTACGATTGATGGTATTTCCCTAACAATTCCAGCCTTCATGGTGTAATGCGCATGATCATATAGCGACAAATTGTTGCAATCAACGAAATGTGGATTACTAATCTTTTGTTGACAGGCACATGTCGTAATTTTCGTCATGATTTGAAAGAGTAAATTATTGTAATCTCCCGCACTTGAACCGTAATGGCTAGTATGGAACTGCAACAATGGATTATAACAACATCGTAATATATTATTTATTTACGTGCCGTTTGCTCTGGCTCTACTCATTTTTTTTAAGTTGCCTTAAAAGAATATTATACAGATGAGCTCAAAATGTGAAGGCTGAAAGCCCAGCTCAGTGACGATGAAATCTAAAACAGCTGCGTAGTACTGTTTCCCCATTTTTTTGTAACTAAAATAATTTTCTTCCATTGTTTATCGAATTTCCTCAGATCAGTTCGTAGCGACCTGGACACGGATAGCTCTGTCATTTGCTTCATTGTAGTCCCGAAGTGGTTTGTAGAACATCAACAGCTACTTTTATATATTATTTTGTTTGTTTCTCAACAATTTTTTTCTTCCTCGAGTTGCTGGCTCGACAATTTTTCTTCGCCACTTCCACCGCGGCGTCGGTGGCAGCGCAGAGGTCTCTTCGGCTGCATGTTTTTGGGCTAAGAGGGCAGGATAACATAGCAAGTAGGTAATAGCAAATATAGCAACTCAACATTAAAAAAGCAAAACGGTTATTTTCAAACTACGGTTTTTAATTATTTATGTTGAGGCACTACTGAATTAAGATTAAGATTGAAATCTAAAAGATGGGGGAAATCAATCGGTTGACATACAAATTTCATAACATTATATTATTGTACAGCCTATACATGTCCTTGGCGGGAGGACAATGAAGTGTGATACAACTAAGTCATTAAGCATGCATAGTTATGAGACCGTAGCGTAGTCAAACTAAATAGACCGCCATCATTCGGACATTGTGCTTGTGTAATGTGTCACACAATGTATTTACTTATGTCTTTATACAATTTGCAGTAGGTATTTTGTATCTACCGACTCTAAGGTAATGGTGGGATTTTACCGAATAGGTAATTTTTGTTTCAGAATGTAGTAAGTGTTCCTCCAGATATTCACAATGACCTAATTATTTTTTAACACCCTTGCTCGTAAAGCTGATGTAATTCCACCGGTTTTAAATATGTAAAGCGGGTCATAAAAAACGCGTGTGTTACCAAAACAAATAGTTAAGTTATAGTCCATACAAATTGCATAACAGTATTATTTGCCATTTCAAATATGGAACTGATCGCCGCCGCACGACTCCAGCTAGTGAGCAGCGCGCTGTTGCTATTCAAATTTTGAACTAATCGCCGCGCGACGCCAGTCAGTAGGCACCGCTAGCGCGCTGTTAAAATGGCGGGAAAGCAACAGTGTGCATTCACAGATTGAGTTTATTTAAAAAAAAAAACAGTTTATTCGGTAATTTAAAAACTTGGCTGCATGCTCTAGCGTCTTTGCCAACATTTTCACGCAGCCACGGCAGAAAATAATCCTCGCGCCATTTTTCTCAAATTTTCTTTTCTTTGTACTTGTATTGTGAATATCTAAAAATGACAACTTTCAATAATGAAATGAGCAATATATTACTTCAACTCCACCGGATATACTAACAGAAGCGCGAACCGCATGCGACAGCTTGCTGCCGTCAATATCCAAGGGCAGATACATAACCACGAAACACATGAAAAATGCCAAGTCATTTTCCGAAAATGTACTTTTGGCGTATTTTAATGAACTAGCTACTAAATATAAGCCTAGCTAGTTGTGGACAACAGATTCTATGCTGAAAAGTACCCTCAAGATGAAAAATGGTGTTGATTAATTGTAATTTCACTGTTTCAATAATTAAAAATGAACAGAGTATAAAATGTTTTTTTTTTTTCTTTTTCCTCGCAAATGTGTTAAAAAACGTCGTACGATATACGTGCGTATTGGTTATAACATGCTCGGCTCAATTACGCCACGCATGATATATCCATCTTAACGCACTAATATCGTAATGTACTATTAATAAACTTTCATTTCCGCCACGAGAAAATTCGCACCAAAGTACCCCGACGCAAAAAGAGAGGTGTTATAAGTTTGACCGCTAAGTGTGTGTGTGTGTCTGTCTCTGGCACCGTAGCTCTTAAACGAGTGAACAGATTTGGATGCAGTTTTTTTTTATTTGAAACCTAGTTTCTTGGCGATGGTTCTTAGATATGTTTTATCAAAATCACTGCAGCCATTTCACATTGATATGGGGGATGAAAGAGGGTATGAAAAATCGAATATTTTGAAATATACCCAAATGGGATATCAAATGAAGGCGCATGATGTGTTATAACAATTAGACATGTTTTATCAAATTCGGTGCAGCCATTTACTAGTTGGGAGTTCACGTACAATGGTCCACTTTAAGGACTAAGTGCGGAAACCAAACCCTTAACATAGACATAGTTGGAACTTTTTTTAATTTTAAACATTATGATTACCATACATATTATTAAACTCTGGTCAATGAGATTTGAATTTGTAACCTTTTTTTTTTCGGATGGGAAGTCGTAAAATAACTCCTCCTGCTCTGGGCTGAGCAGGAGGGAGTGTCAGACTTTTACTGACTAAAAGCCATCCATGTTCCTTCATCGCCCTTTGTGTTCCGGGGCCACGATATCTCTTTCGAACAGTCCCGCAGCCCCGGCAAGCATCGGCCCTTGCGGACCCCTTCCTATTGCTGACATCTCTTTGAGGCGCGCGTGGAACACGAACGCGCCGTCGACACGGCCTGTGGTCATAAGACGGACGGACGGCGAGCTAGCCCATAGCTCACCGTCCACAGACCCGCGCCTACGATGGCCGGGGGCCACCACGTGGCCCCCGGCCACGGAATGGGACGCCGTCGCCTCCTTCTGCGAAGCAGTCATGCTAGCGAAGGAGGCGACGGCGTCCCATTCCGTCTCGCTCCGGACCATGGATTGAACCAAGGCCGGACGCGAGAGGTCGCCGCCGCCGATCGCCGCTATGAGGACACGGGCGGCGGTGCTCCGCCCACGCGGGGCAGACCTCCACCGTGTGATCCACCGTGTCCTCCGGTCGATCCTCACAATGGTAACACCCGGGCGTTTCCTCCCTCCCGATCCGGTGCAGATACCTCCCGAAACAACCGTGTCCGATGAGGACCTGCGTCAGGCGGAAGGTGAGGACGACGTGGCGCCTCTCAAGCCACTCCTCAAAGAGGGGACTTATCGCCACTATTGTGGCGTGCCCTGCACGGGGTTGCGACAGTAGTTCTCTCGATGACGCCATTGAATTTGTAACCTCGATTAATAATTTAATTACTATGAAAACTGTTACCAAAGAGTTCTCACTTCATAGATTTTAGGTAGATAATATTATGTTCGTAACTTAATTAAATAATAATTTTAATGAAATAGGTAAAACACACATTTGTACCACAATTATTTTTTTCTGCTTAAGAGCAAGTCCAAAATAATTGAATAATGTGGTTAGTTAAATTACCTAATTGCTATTTCTACGTTACCTATGTTGCGGTAATAGCGGCATGGAAGCTGTGCCTGCTGTGGTGCGCATACCGCCGCGAGTCCACGGAGAATGTTAGATTAGAGCGCCATATTTATTGTGTTTTAATGGAATTGCAAGACTACATAAGAAATAAATAGTTTGTAAAACTGCAAACCATATTACAGTACAGTTTTTTATAACACTTATTCTAAAATTTAATTAGTTTTCATTACTTCGCAGTAAGGAGTTCACGTTTCTCGGAGATTTAATGTGTCTTCGTCTTGGGCGAGCTTGAATCGCTCAGTGTACTCTATCAGAATTTTACCCACTCGCTTCGTTTATGAGTTAACTCAAAGCTACCTAGCCAAGCTATCCTTCGCTACGTTCGAGATTCAAATAATTAATTATCAATTTGGAGACAACTAGTGTTGCCCAAATGCAAGACCAAGACGAGACCTTAGCCAGTCTTGGTCTTGCGTCAATACACCTGCCCTTGGTCTTGGTATTGCGCTCTCAGTCTTGGTTTTGGTCTTGCAGCAAGAGTCTCGCAAGTCTTGCGAGACTCTACTACTTAGACTAGACTACTTTCAAATACCTATTAGCCTATTGCTATATAATAAACACGTTAGTTTAGATCTTAGAACAACGTAACAGAGTAGGTACATGTTGAGCTTAAATTGACATAGCTAAGCCTATGAACCACCAAATTAATGTGCCAAGCCTACCAAAATAGGTAACAATTTTGTGTGCTTCTGTCCATACTCTGTGGCGGCGAATGCGGCGCTCAATCAGGTCAAATGCTGTGATACACTTGTTGCACAGTATTTGATATACCGCGGCGTCTTTGTCGGTAAATTATCAAATAAGTAGGTACGTAATACACCGACCAATCAACGGTTTATTCGCAGAACGTCAAATTTTCCCAATCAACCATGAACCTTAATGCTTTAGCGATAAAGTTGAAAATCTGTTAAAGAAATTTGGCAGATTGTAGTAGCTTGATGTGCTGGCGTCAGTACCATAACATCGGCTGGCTTAAAAACTGCTACTAGTACTAGAACTACTCGACTCGCTGTTAGTTTCAAATTTTGCTGAATAGAAGAATAATATAAACTTTGAAACAGAAGTATGTAATGAATATCGCCGGCCTCGCACATTCCTGCGAGGTTACGCCAGCCGCACGAAAACTGCAGCGTCGACAACTCGACATCCGTCGAGGCATGAGCCGCCGACGCAGCGAAATTGACCATAGCTTATTTCTAAGTATATTTTCGGTCATTCCTTATTCTAACATCGAATAGGTCTCACCATGTTAGTTGTAGTAATTTCTTTTAAATTAAATTAGTTTTAAAATATCTTTGGTTTTTTTTTCGATCCACCGTCTCGTTCGTCTGCAGTCTACGTAATTGGCGCAGTCGGTAGGATATTCGCGGGCCGGTTCGCGAATCGCGTTAGAATCATCTCACATCTATCACCACGATCGCGAGTCACCCGAGCGGCTGATAGCCGCTCACGGTCACGTCACGAGTATCCAGAATCTACGTAAAGCTGCGGAGCCGCGTGGAGAATCCAGACGTCGATTCACGGCGAAGAACCAGAGATGAAATATATGTGAGTACACCAGAATCTTTCTCGTGTTGCTTCCTCCCTATTCCTAGTTACTTTTATGTCCAAGATTTTTCATCACGGAAGATCTTATCATCGGGAACCTGTATCGCGACAGGCACGCCGATATATAGTAGATATTAGCAGAGATTTAGATAGTGAATTAGATTTTAATTTTAATAGTTTATTTGAACCTAGAATGCCTTACGATCCCGACGTAATCTTCAAGGCCTTACGCCTTGTGCCCGATTTTGACGGAAACCCCAATGTAATGACGAGGTTTATTAACATCTTTGACCGGATAGTATCCCAGTATGCAAGCGCTGAGCCAGGCAATGAGCTAGGGAATCTGTGTCTTTTAAACGGCATCTTAAACAAGATAACAGGGCCTGCCGCATCCACCATCAACTCAAATGGCATTCTTGAAACTTGGGCAGGTATTAGATCAGCCCTAATTAATAATTTGTCGGATCAGAGAGACGAAACGGACCTTTGTACAATGACCTCTCGTTGGCTGCGTAGGGTAACAGGACCCCGCAGGAATTTTATGATCAATGTCAAACTTTGGTTTGTACAATTATGACTTACGTGACGTTACATGAGACCTTACAAACGACTATTGAAGCGAAACGGACACTTTATAAGAAAGTGACAATGCAGGCTTTCGTACGTGGACTAAAGGAACCTTTAGGCTCACGTATACGTTGTATGCGTCCAGAAACTATAGATAAAGCTCTGGAATTCGTGCAGGAAGAATTAAATATTATATACCTGCAACAGCGTAATGATGCCCCAAACGCTCAAACCGCTCAGAGCGCACCCAAAATTTAATATAAATCTCCTATGATGCTTGCTATGCCTTTTAACTCCTTAAAGGTTCCGACAAACCCGTCTGTTATGCCTCTCGTACACTTAACGAAAGTGAACTAAATTACAGCACAATTAAGAGAGAGTTGCTCGCCATAGTCTGGGCTACGAAATACTTTAGACCTTATCTCTTCGGTAGAAAATTTAAAGTACTGACTGACCACAAACCCTTGCAATGGATGATGAACTTGAGAGAACCAAATTCACGACTGACCAGATGGCGACTCAAACTAAGCGAATATGAGTTTACTGTAGTGTACAAGAAAGGAAAATTTTATACCAACGCTGATGGACCAGGACTGTTACCACACAGATTAGGACCGACCAGACTAACTACACATAACCACTCATTCATACAGTACATACAATTAACGCAATACTACACAACTACTTCTAGAGAAAAATGCTTACACAGACTACAGCCTAATAAAATTCGCAAAGTGTGCCCAAATTTTTGGAATCGAAGAATTAATGTTTAATTAAGTGTAATTAATTAATTAAGATTTAATGTTAGAGATAATTAGGTTAGGAAATATAATGGCTTTTATACGTGCGTCCAGCACCCATCATTCCATGATAGATATAGACGTCTTAAGATCTATGACAGATATAATAATAGATTAAAATCCATATACAACCAAGATCAAGTCTTAAATTTAAAATTACTTGAATAACATAATCTTATAAAACCAGGTTCCTACTTTATTAAGAAAAGAATAGTAATCGTTTACAGTTTTCCTATAGTCTCTATAGATCTTTACGATTTATACAAACTATCCATTGTACCTAATAAACAAAAACTTGCCCTTATTCCTTCCTCTCCCTTTAGAGTAACTAACGAGAAATCATTCGTGTACATAGAGGCTGAATGCCCGAAGTACAGTAGCATCCATCTCTGTGAAAGGAAGACAAGTCATCAGATCCGGAAGAAGCCTGATTGCATTCAAGAACTCATCATCAACCAAGGTCTAGAAGACACCTGCCAATTCACCAAGGTTTCACTCTCCAAACAAGCAGTAGAAAAACTGGACGACCAACACTACGTCTTATCATTGCCCCAGCCGACCAAAGTACAGTTAGTCTGCGGCAGAAAAGGCTTCAATATTCTACAACGAAGTTGTCTCGTCACCATACCCATGCACTGCTATCTACAAGCAACAGAATTCACAATCATCAACGACAGCAGCGAGATAAAGGGACAACCACTAAAATTATCGCAAATCCCTTTTAACGACATGAATCAAACGACTGACTCCACTCACATCATCGGGTTCAATACAGTCAACTTGGAAGAACTTCACAGCATCCAGAACAAACTATCGATGGAAAGCCCTATTCAGATCGACCAGACTCAACCATTTGTCCAATACCACACCATGATACCATTTTATATCATTGTACTTTGCGCAACCATACTTATCATTTTGGTAATAAGCCGCAGTTACAAATGCTGGAACCTTAGAACAGGCGACAAACCATTAAGATACACACGTATGAAGATGTGACCAGAAAACGAGATGAACTCCCAGCAACATTTTCTCTCAATAGGAGCAAATAGTAGCTGTTCTGCGGGTGGAGGTGTAATGAATATCGCCGGCCTCGCACATTCCTGCGAGGTTACGCCAGCCGCACGAAAACTGCAGCGTCGACAACTCGACATCCGTCGAGGCATGATACGCCGACGCAGCGAAATTCACCATAGCTTATTTCTAAGTATATTTTCGGTCATTCCTTATTCTAACATCGAATAGGTCTCACCATGTTAGTTGTAGTAATTTCTTTTAAATTAAATTAGTTTTAAAATATCTTTGGTTTTTTTTTCGATCCACCGTCTGCAGTCTACGTAATTAGTACCTACATAATTTTTACACACCTACTAACGTTAGATCTGCACATTAGACTTATACAAGCATAATATAATACTATAGGTAGATATACCTACAAGGTATGAAATGAACTATGCTAGAAAGTTATGCTAGGTACATTTTTATCACATGGGAACATATTTGTAAGTAACACGCTACCTACCTAATGAATAGTCGAAAAAACCAAAAAAGAAATATAAAAAAAAACCAAACAAATAATCAAATACCTTTTAGTGTTATGACGATACGGTTTTGATACTGGGGAACGTCTATCAAAATCGGGATTGAAACCAAATACATCGAGTATAACGCCCAAATCTCAGTTTGACTTAACTGCGATACGCAAGAGTCTTGCAGGCTTAGTCTTGTTCTTGCTCAAGTCTTGCAGGGTTCAGTTTTGGTCTTGGTCTTGCTACAATAAGTCAGTCTTGGTCTTGGTCTTGCAAAAATGCAAGAACAAGACCAAGACTGCAAGAGTAAGACCGATTTTGGGCAACACTAGGGACAACCTGCGACATCAGAGATAGAAGATGGAATTCCTAAAGTTCCATTTACGAACAGTAAGTACACGAATTGTGATTTGGTTATTGCACTACTGATGATCACAGAAAATCAGAATCTCGAGCAATCGTCTCATAGTCGTCGTCGTCATAGTCAAAATTCGAAGCTTAGGCTGATTCTAGGTTTGGCAAGACAAACCCTCCAAATCCGGCCTTTGACTAAAGAATGTATGTCTAATTCTAGAAGTAAGGAATATCTTTTTTTAATTTCTATTTTCTATATAATCCTTTTAATTAACAAAATAAAAAAATATTCTTTGTTTTGACAAGGTGATACGTTGTGGCATTTGAGTTGCATAATACATTTGATGCTTTATATTTATGTGTAAAACAGGTTTAAACATGCAACAAGTGCGGTATAAATCGAAGTTTGATGAATTCGCCATAGTCGCTCCTATTAAAGACTAGGCGTAAGCAAAGTCCGAAACAGGATATTCTACTTTTGACGTTTGACTTACAAGTTAGGTACTTACTTCATATGTTCCTTGGACTTCTAGATTTGCGTAAAAATATTTTTGGAATTTGTTTTGGGTTTTTTCCGAAAGGCGTTCGATTAACGTAGGTCTCAAATATCGGTATGTAGCCTCTTCGCCAAATAAATGTTTTGTAGTCATTACAAATTTAAAAAAACACGGGATTTTTTCCAGTATCGTGGGTGCCTTTACAAATATTTAGACTCACGATCCGATTCCGGCTGTTTTTTTGCACAAACTTGCGATTTGTTCATACAAACAGCCGGAGCCGGAGTAACTACCTGTAGGCCATACAACTATTTGTTCCGTGCGGGAATCGAACCCGCGAAACGCAGTGCAGCAGCCAATTGCTCAGCCACTGCGCCAACCGTGCTTTCCTATCATGTGGTCATTCGGGTTTTGTTGACAGTGGGTTAATTTTATTAATATAAGATAACGCCCGTTTTCACCGCTACTTGCATATCGTTGGGATTCTGTTAAGCACTGAAACAACGAGTGCGGGCATGAGCTCTTATGCCTCTACTCACTCTTCAAGACCTCAAAGATGCTCATTAAGGAATACGGCAATATTTTTCAAGAAAAAGTCATGAAAAATAATTAGGTAAGACCACATGGAGGCAGTCATCAGGTTATTTTCAAGAAGATTTCTCGTTATTTTTAAGAATATTATTGTTCTTTTTCTCGTTTTTGGATTTGTATGATGTTGGAATAAAACCTTTTTTTTCTCTAATTCCAATTGACCCGTTTTATTTAAGGCCTACTTTTTTTGGTAGTTGAATAAATTGCCTTTCAAATTATTTACAGCCTCAAAAAGTGGTCTATAATATTGTAACAGTACTACAATGAATTTCTGGATGCCGACCCCAACCCCACCTCTTAAGAAGTGGAAACATTTTTAAATGAAGAGATATATTTGGCAGTGAAGGTAAGCTATAAACGTTTATCAAGGTAGGGAGAGGTCTTTTACTCTAAAAATAAACGTCGATCCCAACGACTTTACTCTGATAAGTATTATAGATAGGTTTGTATAAAAAGAGGCAATCATAGGTACCAATCAAACACACTGACCAGATTGCGTAAATTGAGAGTAAAGACGTTGGATAGTCGTGCATTTCTGGAGTAAAAGATCTCTGCTTGTTATTTTATCTACATAGGTACCTAAAAGATTAATAGTAATGAAGAAATCATGTTTTTCACAGGTGGTAGGTATTGATACTCGGTATAAGCGGCGCCTGCAGAAGCAGTGAACTCACAAATTTAACAATTAACGACTTTGAAAATCAAGGCCAGTTATTACTTGATAATATTGATCCAATATTATGGCCCAATGTATCATCTTTTTCACTGTATTGAATAAATATAGTTTAAGTATTTTGAAGGATTTTTTAAGAATTTCGGTGTTTGTGACGCATGCATGATACCGAAAATACGAATTCCAAAAAAGCATTAGAAGATATTTCTATCTAACTTCCTGTTTACGTTGATTTGGAAAAGAAAACCAGGAAAGGAAAATAAGTTCATGGACGTCACTAAATTAACAAATCCAAATTAGTAATGTAGTTCGACTGATGTGGGGCCAAACCCGATACAATAAAAAGGGGGAAAAGTAAGAAAAAAAATACAGTGCCTACATTAGTATTTTCTTTTGATTTTTTAAGAACAATTTCACTTATTGCTGGTATTGTGTTGAATTTTCAGGTTCACTAGTTCTCATTCTCGTAAAATTGCGGCAGTTTGTGTCACTGCCACCTTACGAAAATGTTCTGCGTCGACTGATTCAGCACACCCGAGTGCTTATCGTAGTGCGTGAGGGGATTCGTTTCATCGCACGTTGTGTACACTGTACAGATGGCGCTGCTAGTCTTCGTCTGAAATCCGCGACCGCGGCGCCACCAACACGACTGCGCACGCCGCCCATACGTCAATACAAACAAGAGGTGTACTGTCGAGCTCGAGAACGTCACGTATATGTATAGCATAGGATGATAGCGCCAGCCAGTAGTGCTCTGCTCGGTTTGCGTACACTGCTTGTGTATTTCGAGGCCGATTGTGAATGCAATCCATACCATAATTTTAATATTGCCGCGAGTTTTAATAATGACAGACTTTTGTGATATCACTTTAAGAAAAAAAAAACATTTTATTTAGTTCAGTGAATTGACTTTGCGAGACGAATCAATTAACAGTGCTTGTTAAATCTGCAGTAGATAAAAAGTTCAAATTAGTGTATCGTCCACATAAATAAAAAAATGTGTGGATTCTTGCCTAAGCTTTGTTTAGACTTTCATGAATTTCAAGATCAGAGGCGCCTCAGTCAGATATTCCGATCATAAATAAAAGCGTAGCATTTAAGTATACCCTCAACGTCGATGCGGCAATTAGAAAACTGCAAATGAATTTTATTAACTGCCGATTTTTGAAAATGCCTTCATATAGTCAAGAAATTAATGTGGATCTGAATTCTAATGAAAATGGTGCCTTGAAGACTGATACCAAAGATGGTAAAATCGATGAGAGTCGGTATACGACGACCGAACAAGTCCCGAACAATGCCCCGGTGGGACTAAATAATGATCAGAGGCTAGCTTTCGCTCTCAGGGATTTTTTGAGTCCCACCAGCACAGCTCTCAGTGATGGAGAGCCATCTCCCTCTGCCCTGTCGCAGACCCTGCCTTTTATAGATGAGCAGGTAGATGGAGAGGACGCTACACACTCCGAAGGAGAGCAACCACTGAGCCGTGAGACGGAGGACGTTCTCAACAACGCCGCGTGCCGTCTTAGGCGGTGGCGTGCTGCGTCCAGGAAGCTGCGCCGGCCGCGGATCATAAACAATCTGTGTTCGAAAGACGATAAAGACGGGAACGTTAGCAAAGTGTGTGGCGGCGGGCACACGGACCTGGCGGACCGGCTGGCGGCGGCGGGCGAGCTGTGTCCGCTGGCGCCGCCGCCGCCGGCAGCCACCGCGCCGCCGTCTCCCGGCTGTCTACTGTCACCCTCGCTTGCAGACCAGAGCTCCGTGGACTATTTTGTAAGTATTCAAATTTCTTTTTCGCGTCATGTTATATTATTTGCTTACGGCTGAAAATATACTACCTGTAATCGTTCTTATCAAAAGTCATTTATGTACGACGTGGAGGCTGATTATTTACATAACACCTATGTAAGTACGTACACAAGCGAGTATTTGCGTACTGTAGACGCACGCACGTCGTCGTCGAAAACAAAGCATTTTTCTACATACTACATCAAAAATTTTACGTTCGTGCCATGAATTGTTAATTACGTAGTATTTAAAATTAAGTAAATTAATAGTTTTGGATGCAGAACTTTTTAAATATGGCGATACGTAATGATTTAAGTAAAAACCTGGACGTTAAAACCTTCTAGGATCGAGACACAATCCCAGGTGATCGTAACACGGTTCTGTTTTCGCGGTTTTCTCAACCACAGCCAGCGCAGAGCCTAAGTTGTAATGTAACACACAGACGTATTATTTACTGACACCTTTGGCTCATATTTTGTGGGGTTGTCTTATTACGAAATCTGAACTTGGTAAACATTGAAATTAGTAAACGTGGATTTCATAAGAAATTTATGTTTATATTTAGTTCCGGAACATTCTGAGCATCTGAAATAGAACAACATGAATGACATAGTGAACATGGTTAAAAAGTTATCCACCTTTAATCGGCTACCTTTGAGAGTGAGTTAGTATTAATTTAACCTTCGGAAGTAGATTACTAAGTACGTTAAATAAGAACATACGTTAGATATTGAGGAAGGTCTCAATTCGGCATTTCATTATAAAAAAACGAAGCTCAAGGGTTTTTATTCCAAATCAAATAGATTGAAATTTTACGTGTTCGAATCGCGTAAACACTACACGGTACTGTCATGGGTAGGAATATAGCTTCCGAAGTTGGCTGTATCACTTCAATTTTTTTTCTATCTTTACTACAAATAAAAACATAGAAAGTGTCTGTTTGTCATTACATAATAACAGCGTTTTGAATTCTGAATGCATATAAAAAAAAATATACATACGGTATTTATAAAAAAAAAAAAAAAATTGTCTGTCTGTCTGTTTGTTCCGGTTGATCACTGAAACGACTGGACTGATTTTGACGGGCCTTTTCTGGCAGATAGTTGATGTTATAAGAAGTAACTTAGGCTACTTTTAGAAGAGGATTACGGTTCCGTGCTCCCCCTGAAATTGTAAACAAAATCCGATACAAATAGGGATTTATTTTTTTATAACAATAATTTCCTGCGGATGGCACCAGCCAGTGACAAAAAGATACTTAATTTAGGCACTATACTACTGTACTAATGTCCAACAGTCGAGTACGTAATACAACTCGTCAAAGAGAATGAAAAGAAAACAAAAGATGCTTCAGAATCGGCATTAAAACAGCAATAAAACGGTATCAACAGCCTCTCACCCTTAAATGAGCGGCATTAAAAGTCAGAACATTATTGTATAAATCAAGTTGCTGACGTCATCGCTGCGTCGTCGGTTAGGGCTTTATTTATGTGTCAACAACACTGGTCGCACAGCTGTTACGATATCCCGAACTTACGGTATCAACAATGTGGACGAGTTATTTTGGCAGACGCAACAAAAAAAGAGCCGAGATAATGTTGGGCCAAATGAACCCTCATGAAGTGATGACCCATCACACCGGTATTCAGGACACTTGACTAATTTGTGGCAATTTGGATGATTCTTTAGCCCAGCCAAATATCTTATCAGTAACAACAAATAACACAGGTATCTACATTTTTTTATCTATGTTGATAATAAATGCGATTTGTTGTTATTATGTCCTTTAATTTGCTTCTTGAATTCACAGTATTTGAGTGCACGTGATAACGGATTGTCATTAAATATAAACGTGAATTTGTTGAGTGCTACTTAAAGTATAAATACTAAGTGACGTGTTGCTAACTTATTACTTATTAAGCAAGAGTTAAACCCTATACAGCGAAAGAAGGTAACCATACAGCGGAGTGAAAGCAAAGCGGACTACCAGGTTGCATCATGCAGGTAGATCACAAAGCAAATTACGTATTGAACTTTCAATTTCTCTGAAACAACGTGTAAATTTTCAAGCTACGTTCACGTCACCATGACTTCCTAAAGAATTCAAGTTTTCTCATGTTTGATACAGTAGAGATGATTAATACAAGGTCCTATTAAAATAGGTGGACAAAAACCTAATGGATGTGTTTATTCTAGAGTGCCGCTGTCAATTTTATTTTAGGTCAAAATAAAATCACTTTAATCAGTGTTTTTATTGCTTGGATATCTTTGGTTAGATGACTGAACGCTGTGTTAAAATTTGTCCACCTATTTTAATGGGACCTTATATATGCTTAGACTACAAATATTTTATATACTTTACTTTATATATTAACGTACCATAAAGTCTTATTTATTGTGAATTACTTTATCAAATGAGCAAACAAAATAAAAGCTACGAGTATGCTAAAAGTATTTAGAGATCTTTTCAAACCGCTGCGACTCGACTACGGCATATTATCTCTGCGCACACCAAAAGCCTGAAACTACATGTGATAGGACGTGTTCAGCTAAAGATAACATTATGTGTGTGTAGCGATAGCTGCAATGGCCAACACCTACTATGTAACAAACCTTATTATGTACGAAGGCAATTTCATAAACTAATATAAAATTCCCATTCTTAGAGAGGACACCTGTGTCCCAGTCCCAGCAGCGGGAACTGATAGACTGATAATGCTTATGCTACGCTATATAGGTAAGATTATTTATATTTCCCGTAGCAACCGCAGGAACGTATTTTTTATAAGACAACAGACTGTTCCGTTTAATTATGAAGAGTCTCCTTCACCCCTGGCTGAGTGGGACGACAGTTCGTTCGCACAGATGTACAAGTGCTATAGGCCGGCTGGCTGGCCGGAGCACGCGGTCACATCATGGTCCGACTAGCGTGCTTTATCGATTGGTTCAACCAAACGATTCATTTTAATCTTGACCAGTCACTTTACGACCGCAAAACATCTAACTCGACTATTGTATTCGACATTCAATTCGTTTTTCTTCTTCTAATGTTTTTTTTTAATGGTGTTCATTTTAGCACCTTTAAATTTAACTGAAGACAAAGCGCTTCAAGTTTGAGAGCTGTCAAAATATCAACTCACAATGATTTGGCGGAGACGGACGCGGCTCCGCCCCTTTTGGAAGACGATGCATTTGCAGTTTTTTTTTTAATTTCAGCATATTAAAATTGTGAGTTTTTCGTAATTGAAAGAAAAGTCGTTTCCCCCATTTCTTATCTTTCTCTTCTCTTGTCTTATCATACTGGGGCAGAACAGATCGACAATGTTAGATACTTTATAGAGAAGTGCGCTACGTTAGTAGTTTTTGAAACTTAAAGCATTAATAAATAGTGCCCCTGTCTTGTTTTTTTACTTAGGTACGAAAATAAATGACAAAAAATACCTTTAAACGAAAGACAGGAAACCATAAACGCGAAAAATAACTTATTCGTGTACATAATTAATTTTAGATAATACAACCACAAATACTAACCACAGAAAGTACTTAGAAAAATACGTCTTTCATTTCGAAGGTTACTTCATATTGGTTTTTTACAAGCTATTGTTTTTACCTATTCAGTTCTTCTTGCAACCGGAAAATGGGTGCTGAAACCTTTGTGCAAATAAATAATTGATTTGGAAGGTGTTCCATGTAATCAATATAATATGAACCTTGGCGCTTCCTGGTAAATCATATGCTCCTAAACCGTTAAACGATGACAACTACAGCAGTTCATTAGAAACCCATTTTGACTATTCACTATTGTAAGTACTTATGATGATTCATTATGTGTATTTGTTCCGATTTTCCTGCCTTAGTCCAACTCCCTGATACGTCACGGAGACGCGGATGCAATCAAAATACAATCATTTCAGTTCTAACGAGTAACTGTTACCATAACGGTATTAAATGAGTTCATGGACGCTCAAATTATGTTGTGTTGGCTCTTTTGGTGTCGTAACATATCGACGTGACTAAGGGCACTGAGTAGTATGCATATCATTATGTAATAACGTCAACATGGAATAGCTTCGGGATAAACAGTGAAAGCCATTTGCAGAATACTAGGAAGTCCTCATGAAACTTTGTGAACAAAAGGACACATGATAGGAATTGCTCGAATTGCATTGGGCATTCATTTCGTAGTAGTCATTAAATAATCGGAAGTGATCGAATGAATGTCGGAAACCAAAAGCTATCACAAAGTGTCGTCTACTTTTATTTACGAGGAACGATGTCACTGCCAGAATTTGTATTCAATGAGATTACACGAAACCTCGAATTTTATTAACTTCACAGTTTTCGACCTTCATGCAGAAGGTGACAGAATATATTTAAAATTCTAAGGACTCCGCTTACTGAACAAAAACCAAGTTACAAGTCGCATATATTTACATTTTGCTGTTGAGCTTTCCCCCAAGTCAAACATCGGATGGATTAGCACCATTCGATGAAATCTTCTTATCTGTACTAACTGTGTATTTGGCATGTTTACAGTATCCATTAGTATTAATTACGTACATGAGATACTTTGATACGAGTATAATTGACATGAGGTGATTGGGCAGTGAGTGAACGTTAAATCAGTTTAGAGGTCGCCATAATATTCTTAACATGTATGAGACTCGAAACGATCAGTACGTCTAGCTTCTAGGTTGTTATTGACATCATCATTTTTAGCTACACATCATTACTGATCAACTTTACAGTTGATACTTTGAAATGGAAAAGCATGATGTTTGTATATGATGTTTTTTTTTATTTCTCTATGAGATGATAATACGGCTGATTTGACAGCGCAGTTAGAAGCACGCGGTGAAGCAGCGCTGCTCAGTGCGGTCCATTCGGGTCGATCTCCTCACACGGAGGAGCGCGGCGCGGTGCCTCGAATCCGCGCCCTCCTGACCCAAATGTTCGCAATGACGTCACCAACACCGGCCACGATGTGGGTCGTTTCATGCGCCAGCCCGACCCACTCTGCACTCCGATATTGCACCAGATAAGATAGTAACAATCAAAGATAATACAGTTTAGGTCACGTTACCTTCTTCACAACGACATTCAGAATATCAGTTTGACATATAGTTAAAGCGCTGCGTCTAATAAAACAGAATTGATTTAAAACAAACATTGACGTAGCGCCAGCGGCCTTGCGGTTGCTACGCTAAAATTGTTTAAACTAAATAATATGAAAAATTCAATTAAAAATGCTAATTGACAATTGTTATTCCTTAGACGACTTCAAGATAGTCTCCCTTAATGTTGTAGCTCCTTCGTATATTATCCATATTAAGACTATTCTGAATTTCAGTTTAAAGTTTACTATAGTATTTAAAGACTGGCTTTTCACAATATTCTTGAGCCACTTAAAATGGCCAGTAAATATCTTAGCCAAAGTTATAATGTCGTTTCTATATTGCGATATTTAGACCACCCCACATTGCGCTTATTTCCTCGTATAGCTTTTAGCGAAATGTTCTCTACATTTGAAAGTGCTAGGAAAACAATGGCCAGTGCACTTTAAAACGTGACGGTTTTATCGTCTTCATATTTTTACCGTATATTTATGTTTTATCATGAACGCACGTGTTTAATGACCACTAATTTGCAGCCGTTATTAATATGAGATTAAAGTAGGTGCTATAAAATTAAATCGGATTACCAGAGCTTCACGTATACACAAAAACTGTTGTTTTGGGCTATACGGTTCGTATGCTAAAACGGTCGCGTAAACATCTGCATCAACAGAAACAGATTTATGGCATTATAGATTAATGGGTCTGCAAGGAATTACGAGCGATGAAATTCGTGTCTGAATAGCAACCGCGCGGGTCATTTCATCCTTGTCCCAGCTAGTCTCGGTGTGTGGCATTTCCTTTGCCTGAACAAAGAAAATGGATGTTCCTACTAGAGAGGGCTGCCTTACAGGGGTAAAGGAATACACTATAACAATATTCGTTTTTCTGTGCCTGGCTATTTAGGATGTCATAGTATTCGAGTAAGTGAAAATGATCCTGTTATTTGGATCGACTTTCATACTGATCAAGTTTCACAACTGCACAGATAGCCGAAAACCTGAAAGTACGACAACTAGTCTAAAGGATTCTCCCCTCTACACCGTACCATACCCTAACCGTGCTATGAACGTATCAGGCAATGAACCATTCTTTCTATTGCAAAGTATGAGACTATGCCGACTAGACCATTCAGTCACCGCGTCGTCACGTGCCATGCACCATTTCTATGCATGCACCGATAAAAATTGCTTGCGAGAATATTTTGTTGGTGCGAATACGCTACGTGCATGACACGCGGCGGTGTTGGTCGGTCACGACTCACGGAACGGTTCTGCAGAGAATAATTATTGTTTTACCTGATTCGTTCATAGCACGGTCATGGTTTGGTACGGTGTAGTGGGCAGAATCCTTTATATTTTTCAATAAGAGGTTTGTGCCTCGCGTGTGTGTTATTCATACAAAATGTTTACTTATTCAAAATTTATTTTAATAAATAGAAAACTCAAACCGCAGTGCATTATACATGTGTATTTAAAAAAAAATGTATCATAGCAGAGCATTGTTATAAAAATACATACTGTTACCATGGTATATTAATTACGTCAATGCGTATTCGTGTTGCTGTTTGATGGACACATAAATGATATTTATATTAGTTACTACGAGTGATCAGACACGTATACGCATCTACATATATGGCAATTTTTACCTGTATACAAACGTTTGTGTTGATGGAACACTGAATAAAATAGGTACCTAATACCCACTTCATTTGTTTGTATTTGAAGCAATTCTTTTATCCTCGATTCCCGTTAATTGCGAATTTAATTGGATGTCGAGCATGTGTTCAAATTAAGCTCTGACGAAGTATTTTCCTTAACTGAAACATGAATTAAAATCAAAGGTCTCAATGAGATGTTGAATTGAAACAGATAAACAATATATAATATTTGTAGTTTAGCAATAGCTAAGTTTAGCCCAGCTTGATTTCGACCGCATGAAGGATGTAATACAATACAGCATTCTGTTATACTCAGGGTTCGTTATTATCGATATAATTATTTTCTTTGACAATTATCTAATAATTACCAGAATGTTTTGCCTAACACACGACTGAAACATCTTCACTCTATTTTGTTATATTTTGAGGAACTGCTACAGTCGTTTTGGGCATAGCTTTGCATGTTCTTTACGGTCAAGATACGAAGTACCTACTTACAGCGCTTTCTGAAATTCCTATTACCTTATCTGCTAGATCGCGCACTTTCAATCAACGGTCATATTTTTTTGGATTTCATTCATCATCTGGTGTAGTCACCGCATTTGGTTGACCACTGCGATGTTCATGTAAGCAACTCATACGGCCTCGTTTAAACTTGGTCACCCAATATTTATTGTTTTAAATGAAGGAGCATGACTCCTCCAGTCCAGCTAGGGAAGAATCTAGCTCGGGTTTGATATTGGTCGGACAGAAGTTTTTCAAATGTTGTTATTTGTAAACATTATATATTGTAGCTGTTTAGTGTCCCATAATAAATAAAATAAATGATTGTTTTGGTTCACGTAACGGTGACCAAGTAGTTCCATAATCAAAAATTCTGTGAGTGTTCACTATTTGATGGGCGCGAAGTAAATAATACATAGATAATGTAGCGGCTTGAAAGTCTAGTTTTAGTTTTCTAAGGTATTATACCAAAGAGGCAAAGACATTATTTTCAAACACTAAAAGCCATTTAAACAAGGCAGCCCGGGTACTTGTGGGACTGCCTTAGTAACTATCAGTCTAGTCATAACTAATGAAATACCAAAGAAAACTAAACACAAATTAATGTAATTCTGATTGAATTGAATTTTGATTTAAAAATATGTGTGTGAACCATGTATGAACGCTTTTTCATCAAAATAAGTACACTTCTGTGTGCGTACACGCAGAAGCGACAAAACACGTCGGATATATACGTGACCTCGTGAAGTAACATTTATAATGATTTTTGTTGCTCTATCAAGGTATACTCTATCAAGGTATAATAATCAAGACAATTATCACTAGATCCCTGGTTTTAATTGTTTTATATTATGTTATTTAAGGCTAGGATACCTAACAGTTGTATTTATAGTTCTCCTTCTTCATTCGTATCGATGGTTTGACATATTTCTTGGGCCCAGTATATGAAGTCACGTTAATCGTGGCGTTTACGGCGTTTTTAAGTCCTCCAAAGAGCAGGTGTAGCGACACTGGACACTCCAGCAAGTGGGCCATGATCTGGTTGGGAGCACCGCATTCGCAGTGTCTTCTCTTCCCACACATAGCTTCTCACCTTTGGTTGTTTGATTTAAATGGCCTGCGTGGATCGTAACAAGCTCTACAGCCAAATCAGAAACAACATACAAATTAAACAAAAACAATCTATTTTTAAACAAAAATATTTATACAATAATTACGTAGGTAGGAAAAATGTGAAATTCATATTATTGTAGTTATCTGCATTTAAATAAAAGTACAAGGTCAGATCTGACGTCATTGTTGTGATATATATAAATATAATAATTAACATTATATTATATGTTTACGATGTGCGGCTATCAGAAACGTTTCATCGAACAAAGCGTACATACAAATATTCTATAGATGGTGCGAAGCGTACTGTTTATTCAAATATGTGCAGTAAAGTAGTAACTCAATTAATAAATTATTAAAATAAAACTTAATTTGCCTTTAATCTCTGTCTTATCGAACTGATTTTTTAAATTTATTTGTAGTTACTTTTCTTTTAAAAATATAGTTTATTATTATTTGTACAATAAAAAACCTACGTACATTATATAAACTGTCCCAAAATAATATTTTCAATACTTAAAAAAATCAAATCCTTGGCCATTCAATACGAAATAGAGATAGGTAACCTTCGAACGTGACGTTTAAATGGTATTATTATGATAAAAAACTTTCAAGAGTAATTAGTATCATTGATCCCATACGAGAGGCTCATAAAAGCTTTAGAATAATAGTCTACTGTAATAATATAGTACATACCTGTGCGCTATAAGTTGAGGCTTGAACATGTCGCGGAAGTGTTTAAAGTAAAGTTTTTACAATAAAAAACTTTTTTGCAAATAATTAAACGACTTCTAAAAACAAAAAATTAAAAATAACTTTATATAGCTTCAGAAGTCGGTGACTTTGGTTTGTTTGTTTGATTTAGTTTTTTTGTCACCGACTTCTGAAACTAAAGTTATTTTTCACTTTTTTGTGTTTTAGAAGTCGGTTTTATTTTTTGCAAATAATCTTTTTTATTTTTCACTTTTTAGTGGTACACATGTGCTTACCCCTTCACAGCGTTATGTTATGAACTGGGGGTCTAAAATGGCCGGTTTAGGCTATTCGTAAAATGGTCACAAAGTGACACTACGTCTGTGACTATTTTAAGATTTTTAACGTAATTCTGCTAAAGTGGCCATTTTAGGCGACCTGGTGTAAACAATAGACAGACATTAGATTTCTGCAATCAAAGTGAGATTTCAGCTATCATTTATTGAGGAGTTCCGTTGTCCAATTTGGTGAAGATCTGATGAAGAACTTCGGAGACCATCTCCGAAGTTCTGCATCAGATCTTGAAATTGAAATGGGACCACTCCAAGAAAGTACTCTTCCAAAAACTACCCAAATCGCTTCAAGTATGGCTATAAAAATTGAAGACTTCTCTCTACTTCTCCAGGATCCCATCATCAGATTCTGACTTGATAATCATGGGACCACCTGGGAAGTATACAATATAAAACAAAAAAAAAACAAGTCGGTCCAGCAATCTTCGAGTAATTAGGGAACATACATAAAAAATAAAAAAACGTTCCGACTTGAGAACCTCCTCCTTTTTGAAGTCGGTTAAAAATAATGTATTTAAAAAAAAAAACTTGTGAATAAGTTGGTACTTTGACCCCCAATATCTCCCTCCGGACGCGTCCGACCATGTTTTTGACGGGGAGAACAAGTGCCATTCGGCTCCGTTAAGGGTCTTGTTACACCCTATATATAATTAATCTTATTAACAGGCAGTCGCTTCATGTAAAATACTGATATTCAGCTGCATCCGGTTAGACTGGAAGCCGACCCTAACATAGTTGGGAAAAGGCTAGGCAGATTATTTAATCCTATTTATTATATTAGTATATTCTTTTATTTATTTTCATTGAATAAAACTTTAAATATTCCACATCGATCACAACTTATCGAACTCGGATAGTAACAGTTTTAACTTTCAGTTTTCATATTATACCTATTTTCAGAAAAGCAAATAATGGGATATCACTGCAGATCACATACTTACCTACTTTTTTAAAAGTCTAATATTTACGTTAGCGTTTTTTATTGTTTACTGTGTATATTCCTGAAAATGCAAGTCTACCTATTGCGCAAAACGTTCAAGTAATTATTTTAATAAAGTACAACATTTCCCTAACCTTTCCTGATTCATTTTTCCAACTAGTCAGAATAATTTGCATAAGAGAAGAGTTTGACTTTTTATGACACCACTATTTTTTCAGACTTTCAGTCGAGTTTTTGATTTTTTTGGGAACATTCCTAAGAACGTAGTTAAAAACGTTTTTCCCGAGTTGAATAAGAGGAAATCGTGAGCTTTACCGAGCCATTTTATTAACGATAAAATGTTGTTGTGCAGGGTTCAAGTCCGGAGTGTTGCGCTGACAATGCGGGGCTGGATTCGGCCGGTAACTCCGGCAGCCCAGCGCCGCCCCCTGGACCTCGTTACAAGCTGGCTTCCGAGGGGTCCCTGAGGGTGTGCTGCTTCCAGCACACCAGGACTGTAGTAGACAAGATACTCGCAGCCAAGTTCCTGAGGCGGTGGGAAACCCACGTGCTATGCCTAGATGAACAACACATTATTTCTAAAACGGTAAGTTTAAATTTTCTGTTTACAAACACGCGGAACTTCTTTGGATCGACCACATGCACACAATGCGCACTACTCGGGATTTGGGAAGCAAATTCCAAAATAATGGTTGCGTAACCACTACGTCATTCTGATGTCAAACATTGTCCCTGAATGAATACTTATGTTCCGTATATTCTGATAGTTTATTACTTATTATCTATTTTAACATATTGAATTCCGAACAGTCATTTTTAAAGATTGTTCGAAAAGCTATATTTTCCGAAGTTTCTATTAAAATTAATTAGTGCAGACTCACAACTCAATCTATTTTCGTCGTCTCCTCAAAAACTACCTCTTTATTCGGTTATTGGAATATTATTAGATTAATTTGATCAAGGTTAGATGTGTAACTCTACGAGAGATAACGTAACGAGGTTTAATGACCAAAGTGTGTCTCCAATATTTACCTAATCGAGTAGGTACTTACATTTTTTATGAGCGATCGCTCGACCATTACTTCTAATTGCTTTGACGTATTAAGCCATTACTGATATTTGTACTGTCAATAGTTTTTGGCTTTTCTTGGTAGGAAGGCAGGCGTCATTTCGATAAGCACAGTTTATTACAATCGAATATCATGTTTAAATAGCTTGTAGGTAATCATCTTAACATCTGTTTATACACATAATATACGTCAATGATTACTCATCAGACGTATTTATGCGTACGAGTAATAATTAAGAAATTTGAACTGCGTATTGGTAACAAATGCTTACACCATCAGAACAGTTAAGACATAAATATTTTCGAAGCAAAAGACAATTCTCCATTTGGTTATTGACAGAAATAGTACAAAAGAAAACTGTTTTAATTTAGTAACGATATACAAAGAGTAGGTACTACAGGTCATTTCAGAGTTAGACAAACAAACAATTCTTGAAACACGGTCTATGATTTACTGCACCTGATGATTTGTGTTTTGATTGCTCACTAGCCACTAAAATATCAAAACATCTTACTGCTATTGTTGTGGGATTTATGGACAAACATTGTCTTGTTATTGTAGTTACCAAGAACCTCCTAATCTCGACAACACTTTTATTTTTCACGGAAACATACCTACTGAAAAATTTAAACGAAAATTGATTATTTTCCTTAATAATAATTTTATAGTACGTTTCGTAACAATGCGGTAAGAATTGCTTTGTGTAGACGTGACTTGTCGGTATTTTCAGTGCCTAATAACTAAAGTCGCTTTTTTTGTCGTGGTTATTCGGATATTGTGGGACGTACGAATATACCGAAAACGGATGGAATAAGTACCCATTCCTTGTTTCCGACTGCCTAATAGGTACAATACATTTCCCTATTCCTGGTTTTGCCGTGACACCGAAGGAAAATCCCTTGTAATTATGGATTTTGCTTATCACAATAATATGTAAGAATTTACCTATTAGCTTTGATACAAATTATAATTATATTACATGGAAAGGAAATAGTGTATTTCAAAAAAGATCCGGTAGTTTACCTTTACCACAAAAAAAATGGGGCCTTACTCACCTAAAAGTCATAAACTTATCGTACGTATACATGTATAAATATCTACACTTTCATTACCTGTCTCTACTTCTAAAAATATCTATCACATGATAATCGTTTTATATCTATCGGATGATCCGCTATATAAACTAAAAACACAAATAAACATATTTTTGAAAACGTACGACTAGTTGTTTTGTTGATAAAAATTCTTCAATCCACTAATTAAACGAGTCGTTGATAGATTAGTCATTTCACTTATGACGCTATTCTGTGAGTAATTTTATAAAAACTACATTACATGGCATGAAGACTGCTTGATTATCATTCAAATGAAAAACTTCGTAGTTAAACCCAATAATGTGAGTGCATGCTTCTTTGAACAACACGTACCTAAATAAGTAGATAAATAATAATCATTCTCCTTAATGGCGGTTGGAAATGAAACACCACACCTTTCATATCTTTGTTTGATAACCATCAGTGTTATCAGATAGCTATCGTATATATCGCGACTCATCCACTTAGGCCTATATTTATGTACCACACGTATTGACACTAGGTACCGGCCGTAAGTGTTCATTGTTCTCTATAATAACTTATGTAGTTATGTACCTACCTACTGCCACATCAGATAACATTGTTGGCAATCAATATTAGAGTGCTATTTACAAACACATTTCTCAAAGTATAAAAACATTTTACTCAGCTAAATCTTAAACAACAACAATCTCGTGATGTTTCAAATCAACTCGCCGAATCAGTCATTGTGATTTTTCAATGGATGCTCTGAAGAAGAAGAATGGATGATCAATAATCAGAATAAAGTAAAGCCATGAGTGTTTAGAATTCAATTTGAATGTTAAATTGATTTTCAGGAAAAAAAATGCCTTTATCGCGTAAATCACGTTCTAGTTTAAAACGATTTGTTATGACGTGCTAACGGATAAAGTACAAATCAATACACATACGAGTATACCTCATTAGAAGTACCTATTAATAAAAATAATCACTATTATGACGTTTGCTGTTTAAATTAGATTGCAGCTTCGGCCCGAACCCTTCAACGAGGTCAATCGAAGATAAGAGAGCGTTCGTGCGTCACCACTTTTATATTAAACGTCCGGCTACCGATATGTGATTGTTCACCGCATTATGTAATGCGCAGAGCTGCACTACATGCTACAGCCCCACGGTTGCCCCCGGATCATACTCAGCTCTCAAACAACTAACTTTATAGAATTGCATGGAGCCAAACATGCCCGAGAGAAAGAAAACATAAATGTTTACATTTACCTACGTAAACGGCTTTTGGTGTTCAAAACAGTTCACCTTTGACGTCACGTGTACGCAGAACACATTTTCATTTGGTATCCAAATTCGATGTTAATCGTTAGCCTTTTGGGTAAAACCGCCAGTAGTTATATGCTCCATAAATGTAGCGCGCCAGAGTCCAGACACTAGTGCCGATTGTACTTTGAAGAGCGGCTCTGGTTGAAATATGCAATCATCTGGATTTGCTGTATATATTATCAATTATTTTATTACAATACATACCGACATTTCATAATTTCATTTAGCAGGATTGTGAAATATTCGGTAGTTATTTGCGGGGCTGCCGATTTTCAGCAGTGTTGCTATTACTACTATTATAGCAATCTAATCCAAGCCTTTTCTAGTGATGAGTCTATGTTATGTAGTAACATATTATGAGACAAGTTCCGTGTCCTGTGAATGTGCCGCGCAAATGAAGTGTGGGAGCCGGCAAGCTACGCTACGAGCCTTGTCTGACAAAATGTACAAGAGAAATCACTTTGCCAAATGTTAAATGTCGGTTTCTCTTTTATCATATTTGTAACAAACAGGCGAGGATATTGGCATATTTTGAATCCTCGATAAGTTCTCTAAAGTATTTTTGGTTACGGTCTGTGTGTTAACAGATAATATCAGAACATAACATAATGTAACGATGACATAATAATTATGATCCATGAGAATTAATTTTAAAGAAAATTGGGACAGAAAACAGCAGGTTTTCAGAGTGAGCAAAAGAAAAACATCTGCATGCGCCATTTGTCTGCAGTGAAGGTAGAACTGTCAGACACGTCAGTTCGACTCTAATGTCAGGGGTCGGCCGCAGTTAGACTAAACACTTTACTACGACGTCGCTGTTCTAGGGCCCTATTCCATTAAGGGAATTGATAGTCAATAATTATGTTAAACTTCATAGTGAATTAAGAAATTATGAACGGCATTGACGTCTCAGAACTTCACAGATGAATCGATTAATCGATTATTATAGCCGGTCGGGAAACAATAGGCAATAACAGTTTTCTGACGTACAGTCACGGCCATTCTTATGTAAATATGCCATTAGAATCTTTTAAAAGTAATTTTCTCTTACTGTATTGATTGCATTTTTTATTATGGTGCTATTGTAATAAGTATATTAGGAATTTTGATAAGTGTATTGGTGCTCAGGACTGCAGCTGCACACTCTTAAATCAAAACCGTGTTACGTCCTTGCAGTTCGTTGTACTTTTACAATAAAACATTTTTTTTAATTCTACATGCTCCGTCTGTTTAAAATAGTGCAGAAAGTAGCTAATTGGTATTAGGTACCAACGTCTATTTTTGCACGCTTGGTTTTCAATATCATTGTCTATATCAGTTAGTTAGGTACTTAAATATCATTTAAAAATAGAAGGTTATCATTCCATGAAAATTGACACCCCGATTACAATAATCCAATCGATAAAACGATCGTCATTTGAAGTTAAAAGCGTAAACAATGTTTTACCTTACATTGTGAAACGAACAAGTAGGTTGGTTGGTAACCAACCTATAACTTGGTCGTTTGCTAACCTGTAGTAACCATTGGTTACATTGGTACGTATAGGTAGTTTAAGAAAACAATGTCAGGTCATTAGGGAATGTTGGCAACCGCTATTGGAAACATGGGAATTCCATAATGCGATTTTTTTATAATAAAAGGTAACTGTAACTGTACGCAGCACGCAATGCGTACGTGTATAACAGGCCGTACTTGTATGGTCCAGATGAAACAAACTTTAGAATTGCGTGTTCCTTGTATAATGTGCGTTGGTGAAGCGAAAAGCGTCACTTATCACTTGACCATTTCTTAAACACTAATACAGAAGCCAAACGGGGCAGTGTTTTACACACATCCAGCTACATCGTAAGACACCCGACTGTGCCAGACGGTTATTCATTTTTAATACAGACGGTTAATCGTCTGTTTCATAATTAGGTATATGACGCGGCATGTCAACTTGTCACGACACAAAATCTTTAGGAAATCTTCTTTAAAAATATGTCTCAAAAATATTCAAATTGTTAACGACGTAGAAGTTTGTCTTAACATATTTTTAAATAATTGCTTGTCCTATTACAAGTCGGTCTGTGGCCCGTCCATTAACATACCAAGCTTCTTCCATGCATAGGAATGCACGTTAAGCCGCTGGCATTAAGTAAGTCTGACCACCAGAGGGGTATCGTATAATTACCCAATACCTAGTAGGTACCTAGGTACTAACTGGATTGTAGAGGTCAGTCAGGTTCAGGTAGTCGTTCCATGTAAAATATTGGGAATTCAACCCCAACAAGTTGGGAAAAGGCTGATGATGGTTTAATAAAAAAACCCCTCGTTCTACGTGGCTAAGCGTGGTATTTCCCGGCTTAGAATAAATCACCCTGTGTCACGGAGAAAGTCTTTCTCAGAATCGTGTGGAATGTATCCCTGTCCGTGTACAATAATCACTACTAATCACGCATGCTTTCTGATCTAATTGCGTCTTTCGCTGTCAAAGGGAAAACCCACAGTCAGTTGTAAAGTGGGTTTTCAGTCCGTTATTTCCTAAATGTGTCGTGTTTATCTATTCCCTTTTATAAATAATGACCAGATGTATCATGGACGGAGCAGAAGAAGTATGCGCGAATGATGGCGTTACGCTGAAAACAAATTCATAAAACCTTGCAACGCAATTTTTTTATTTTTCCTCAAAGAAACTTTGTTTCAGCGAAGCAGATGTTTGAAGTATTTCGTACACGAAGAAGAAGCAAAGAATGTTGTGTGTAAAATAATGTGACCCCCCATGTCCTGCTGCCAACTATTCGGGAGCCCTCGTGACTGTTATTGTAACACTCGTACGCTCCGCTATTGCTATCGTAAAGTTACTCCACAAATGTGTTCTGACGTCAATCTGTAAAACAGAGTACCTATCTATTTTTTGTTGCCAGTTCTCTATCACAAGCACTGATTTTTTTCATAGTTAACAGCGAAAAACTGATTTCAATAATTTTTTCAGTCTATTAATTATATTCACAAAACAAACAATAAACTCTGACGTCAAACCGCTGTCGTTGACATCATTATATTTAATTGGTAATTTTATTCTATTACCTTTTTCATTATTATTATCGACGGCACTTTGTGATATTATTATTGAGGATGAATTAAAAATAGTTAATGTGGTTAAAAACAATGATAGGTTATTTGTAGTTTTCCCTGTCACAGTTCAGTAGAACATTTTGTAACCTTCGCATTGTTGAGTACACCTATTGAAACGCATTGTTATTCGAATTAGGTGGGCTCCCATCATTACTTAAATTAGAATTGTATGGGATCATTATGTTAGACGCCATGACGCGGCCAGCGGTAGGCCTCTCATAGTGTCACTACGTGGTCAGTGTAGCATATCGATACAGGCGCCAATTACTTGTGTGAGAACACTAAGCATGTTTTTTTGTAGAATAGTATCTACAGTAACGGATGAGTGGATTAATTGTGGGAGCCCCCCCCCGTGACGTCAACTTAAACAACATAACTAGTAAAATATGGTTTTACTATAATTAAGTACATATGTTTACGCCTAACCCTTTGGGGGAAACCAGGTGTAATGCTATACAGCATGTATCAGTAAGGTGTGGTCATTATTTAAGGGCGTAGTACAAACCATCAAGCGAAGAACTTTTTCACTGGGGTCCCATGGAGAAACTTGTTCAGCTCCAACATTGTTTTCGCAAGAAAATCACACCCTTAAATATGACCACAAGTTTTTGATACGATGCTGTATTATTATAGGAACAACCACATACCACAATGTTGAGTCTCTTGATGGCGGAGACAGATTGAATTTGTGGACAAAACCGACAACAATTTTTAATTTTCAAGAAAACTATCAACTGCGAATCTCTAAAATTCTCTGACATTGACTTATTAACAAGTTTCAGTAAATAACCGATTTTCAATTATCGTAAGTTCATAATGTAAACACCAGTGGCGAAGGTTCTATACGACTCGATTCCTACCGGCTTCCCCTTGAAAATTGCCACAGTCAGTATTTTATAGGCAAATAATATAATTACATAAAATATATGTACTCTGGCTTACCTCTTACAAAAATTGACCCTTCGCTACAGGTAAATACATAATGTATATTATCCTACGTCGCGTGGTAGTTTGAATTTTACATCATAACAACATGAGGTGGATGTGACGCGAAATCCAGCTGAGAGGATACAATATCGGCGCGTACGACAGCAGGACAAGGATGGGTTACGAGTGTCCGTGACGTCATAGGGAGCCGCGAGGGTGGGCCCGTGCCCCTCGTCCCCCGCCCCCGCCCTGCTGCGGCCCGCGCAGGGGCATTGCTCCGCGACGTCATACATCGCCGTACACTGCCCCGCCTTCCGAGCATTCTTCTCACAAAGCGATGGTTGCGCCCTTCTCTATAGTTGACCTAATTCCCTCATCGAAAATACGCGAGACACGAAAATAGGTTGCCAGCTATTTACAGCTGTGAAACGTCTATCGAACTATAATGTTGAATATTTATGAACGTACAGCACTGCATTGTATTTATGCATTTATCATGAAATGCAGATTTATTTTTGGAAAATATTCAGACTTTGGTATAACGCACTCGTGACCCGACCACAATTTTTCGATTTTGTTATACTGTGGTTTTTATAGGCAAACATGGCAACAGAAGTTACACCGAAAGGGAAGCTTACAATTTAGTTTGATTTGCGTCATTGTGGTAAAGGAATTAAGTACTCATCTGTAAATATTACTGAACAATACATATTTTGTATCATTAATAACTCAAAAAATACACCTAACATTTATTAACCAACTAATAAGGATACACCTACACTATGCAGTAGCAGTACCTATCTAACACTTACCTACCTGAAACTGAAGAACGTTTATCAAGACCTACATACATTTTACAATTAAGATAATAGTATATTTGCAACCAGAACTATAATTATTTTAAATTTAAGATTCGGCTGTGGAAAGTGTGCTAAAGTATAAAGGGGGTAAAAAGACCCTTAACGAAGCCGAAAGGCACTTGTTCTCCACAAAAATTGCGATCATTTTTTTGTTCGAGACGATACCTGGGACTGGGAACCTTCTAGTTACGGAGATATTGGGGGTCAGAGCTCCAACTTATTCACAAGTTTTTTTTTAATCCAAGTTGTTAATGATTTTTTTTTACTTTAAACACCTCCACAACCCCGTTACTATTCAATCCATCCATCAGCACAATGTTTTGAATGCGTTACATTGAGTCCCACCATAAAACGTGATTTTTCACCCAAAAAAAAGTCATTTCCCAGCAATAATTTTTGCTTTGATGTAGATAATGTGTGAACGTGAAGGGTCGTGTTACACCCTGTGTATTGAGTAGCTGTTGCCCGCGACCTTCGTTCGCGTGAAATTATTATAAAAAAATATTACTTTCCTTTTTAATTGAATTTTGTTACCAATTTCAAGGGTTTTTTTATTTTTTTTGCGCGGAACTGTAATTCTTATTCTTATACGAAAGTAGCTTTCGTTTAAGAATAAGTATCCTCCTTATGACATCAGCTATCTGCCAGTATAAGCGCCGTCAAAATGGGTCCAGCCGTTTTGAAAATTAGCCGGAACAAACAGACAGACGACAGACAAAAATTGAAAAAAATGAGTTTTTTTTATAAGTATTTTATATACTTTCATATGCATTCAGTAAAAAGCTGTTATTATTGTATTACAACACACACACTTCAATTTTATATAGTTGAATGTATGTATAGATATAGATGTATAGAAGATGTGAAGGATGATTTCTTCAGAGGTTTTTAATAATCATTTTAATGTTTATTTCGAACTATTTACTTCGAAGTACACCTTTTGAATTAAAATAATAAATAAATAATAAAAGTTTATTTCGGAACAAAAACACAAGATTAAGTACAACCAGTAAAACGATGGAAGCTACTGAATTAAAATTTAAAATACAAGTTCATTTTAAGCGATACAATTTAGATAATCTGTTCTTGCCCATAGACATTACATACATAACGAGTAGTGCCTGTTGTGGAAAGATAACAAGTAAGATACCTGTTTGACATGTTTTTTAAACTATTTTGACATTATTCAACAAGTATTTAAAATAAATAAAATAAAACATTTTGATGTGTTCAGTGTAGATAGATCTTCGTAGTTATATTAGGGTAGTATCATAATATTCGTATATTTCATATTTTGCGAAAATACTGACTTGTGCAAATTAAACCATTTTCACTTGATGCTGAATGCATATGAAAGTATATACGGTACCTATAATTAAAAAAAAAACTTTTTATAGTGTTGTCTGTCTGTTTGTTCCCGCTTTTCCCCGAAACGGCGGGACTGATTTTGACGGGACTTTCACTGGCAGTGCGCTAATGTTATAAGAAGTAACTAGGTATACTTTTATCAGAAAAAGGATAAGGGTTCCGTGCAAAAAATTAAAAGCCATGGAATTATTAACAAAATACGATTCAACTAAGGAAGTTTCATTTTTATAATCATTTCGAGCTGCTAAAGATTGCGGGTACCAGCTTAGTATACAGTGTGAGTCGTTATAATGTGCACATATCGAAATGAGGGAATCTGTGCTTAATTTTATCGAGGGAAAAAATATAAAAAATTCAAAATATATTTCTTATTGTTTTTTTTTTTAATTTTCGCAACTTTGACCCTTGTGTACCCCAACAAAACGATGTAACTTTAAAACTAAATGATCTATCGCGGTGAAACAAAGTTCATAATGATTGGAAATAATTAGACGTCCTAATAAAATGTCAATTGTGGAAAAAAACTACCCTCAATTGAAAATAAACATGTTTGTTTAGCAAAAATCTGTTTTTTTTTTATCTAATTTTACAATAATCGTAAAATTTCTCAATAAAACGCCCCAATTACTTACCTTTTTATTATAAGTAATTGGGGTAATTTTTTATTACGTTATGTTATTCGTCATTGTATTAGCTACTTAATATTAAAATTGCATGTTTATAACTCAATCACAACATTTCCTATCAACTGTTAAAGAAAGGCATTGCACACGGCTACGGCGTACAATATTACAAATAAAAATTCAAAATTAAAATAAGTATTTATTTTTAGATTATTTTTTTAATATTTTTTCCGTCGCTAAAATTAAGCACAGTTGCATTATGAAGAGTCACACTGTATAATAAAAATAGTGCGTGACACTTGGTAGTTCTCGGTAGACCTAAGGAGTGTCGTATGATATGAAAATTTTACACATAACACGCGTTCTCATGTTTACTTGTACTATGACACATTGCGTGAGTATGCGGATTTATCGAAACACGGTAGAAATTCCCGAAACTAACCTTCTCCATGACTTAGTACTCAATGATGATCAATGATCTTTCCTAACATGTGTTTGAATAAACATCAATGGACTTATACTGAATCGCAATATTATTGGAATGTACAACATGAATCAGCTGCATATAGGTACAGAAATTTAACCTATGTAGGTGCCCATGGGTACAGAGGCTATTAATGCGGTTAAATTAGGTCAATTATCAAAGCGTATTATTAATTAATGTCTACACATTTACACATCCTGGTTTTCATAAGGATAATAAGTGTTAGAATATTTAATGAGGGACTGTGGATTAAAACAATAACAATATACAGTCGCGAACAAAGTGCAAACACACGTGCAATAACATTATAGGATAAAATAGTATATTTTGATATAAGTGGGGAAACTTTGTTATTGCATTCGAGGCGCAATTAGCCTTTGTTATGGAGCCAAGAAATGCAGTAACAAATCCCCACGCGTATCCAACGACGTTTTTCAATAAACTTTCAAAGAAATATAATGTTACACATAAACTGTCACTTACGGGATATCTTCCGTGATTGTCTGTAATTTTGAGGTCCCGATATTTCGACGCTGTTGCAAGCCCCAGTTACAGTTTATATGTAGGTGTAAGCCGTGACAGTTTAAAACAGTGAATAAAATATTAGAACGGATTTTTTTCAGGAATTACTGGGAAACTATGATTTAATTTGCTATTTACCACTTAGTATTTTAGTTTAGTTAAGAGTTGTAACTAAACTACTTAAAATGAAAAACGATAAACTTACTATGCTTGAATTCGATGTCTCCGGATTTGACCTCAATCTATTAACTACTCGTAGATTCGTTGTGTAATATGAGTGAAAACAGCATAAGACTTTCTAAACCTAAGTAAATAATATCATTTAGGTTACCTTCTATCTCTACGTTTCCACCGTTTTCCCAGAAACCGGAAATGATGTCAATGAAATTTAATATTCTCTATTATCTACTCTTCAATGAATGTTATTGAGTTTCAGTTTTACCTACTTGCGGTTACCCGAGTATTTCAACTATTAAATTAAAATGATAATTAAATACATATTTCTCCTAGGTACTTACCTACTGAAAATTTTATACACGTTGGAAACGACACCGACGCATAAGCGATTGCCTCGTATTCAGTAGGTACATCATTCCGAATCCCCCCCACATAAAAATTTTTCATCAGCAATTTACCTACACGATCAAAATGTATGGAACAGCTGATTTTTTTTTACTTATAATTAAATTATATTTTTTTTTTTTAATATATTACAGAAAATAAATGGTTTGGAAATTTATATCATAAATATTATTTTATTATATTTTTTTTTTAATGTAAATCATTACAATAATTGTTACAGCCTGCCGGTTTGCTGGAGACCCCGCTGTCGTACAGTTGTATGCAGGAGGTGTACTGTATCTCCCGGTGGGACCCCGCCAGGAAGTACTGCCTCAGAATAGTCATGCCTCACGGATCTTTGCTCTTGCAGGTTTGTTACCTACACTATACTATAAAAAGGTCAAGTATGTAAAGCATGTAGGATGTAATCTCTGAAACTAATCATCTGATTTCAAAAACTCTTTATCTGATAGAAAGCTATAGTGTTAGATGTCACTCAAAGCTGACTTCCGACCCGCCATAAAGTTTGAACAGAATTATACAGGGTACCAAGGTACCCTGTATAACCCTACACGAAGCCGTCAACCAAGCATCCTGTACATCAAATAAGTAACTTTACGTAAAAATTATTGCTTCGAACAACTTTTTTTTTGGCGTGAAAATCACGTTTTACGGTAGGACTCAATGTAAGGCACTCAAAATATTTTGGTGATGGATGGATTGAATAGTACGGGGGTCGTGGAGGTGTTTAAATTTTGTGTAATCATTTTAAAATTAAAAACAAGTATTAAAAAAAAAAAATGTGCAAAAGTTGGAACTTTGACCCCCAATATTTCCCTACCTAGTTCCCAGGTATCGTCTAGAACAAAACAATGATCACAATGACGGGGAGAGTAAAGTGTAAGAGAGTAGAGTGTCGGCTTCGTTAAGGGTCCTGTTACACCCTATACACTAACTTTTGCAGAGTGCCATAAAATGTGTTTTTCACGCGGACGAAGTCGCTGGTAGCTCTAGTTCTTGATAATATCAAACTATTGGATTATTCCTGTGTCCTAGGAATAAACCAAGTCCTCCCTTGTCTAGTTTACCTTCCTAGATAATGCTATTAAAACAATGCAGCTCACTCTGACATTCCCTTTTCTAGGCCAACGATGCTTATACTCGGGACCAGTGGTATCATTCCATTATATGGAGGGTGAGTAGACATTTATGTATTTCCTTCCTGTTGTGGTTAATTTTAATTGTTTACCTACTAAGTACATTTTCTAATACGTGCTTTTATTTTTCAGAAAAATATGATAAGGTACAGGAATTTTCTCACAAAGACTGTACGAAGAGAAGTCGTTTTAAAAGAGTTAAAGGTAAATATATAAAAAAAACAGTTAATTAAGTAGGTATAAACAGTTTATTTAAAACTACATGGTACTTCATGTAGTTTTAAATAAACTGTTTATATTATTTATAATTTATTTATAATTAAGTATTTATAATTATGATTATTTACGTTAGTTATTGTTATTATTTCAGAACATGGTGGATTTCGTCATGACCACACCTTTACAAGACGAAAGTGTGACGCGCGCGCCGCTACAGATCCTCACTAATTTGCTCTCCGAGGTAAAAATACACATCAATGCACACATATTTTAGTAGCTAAGTCGAAACGACATGAATAAACTTTATTCTTACTTAGATCAGGTGTGAAATAAGTAAGACAGGAGAATAGAGATAGCTGGATACGTAGGTATAAAACTGTGATTCACTGCATGAATTGTGATTCGTGATCTCCTCATGTATTCGATTGACGTAGGTGTACTTATACTCGGCTCGACTCGGTTTGCTATTCAATCGTAGGTAGCCGCCATAACGCTATTTTCACAAATATTTAGTATAATCTTAGTAAAGAATGAACAATTTCACCATTCATGACGGAAGCTGTTGTTTCTCTTTCTTATCACAAATCATGCAGAGTACACGTGATCAAATATTGACGTTCGCATTACTTGTACATTTGATATCTACGCGTATAAATAAGATGCAAGTAAAAGCATTTAGAAAATGTTCTAAAATGGTGAAGGTTTAAGTACCCACTTGCCTGCAGCTAAGTGACTCGATCTAATCATAATTTTAGTCAATAATGTATTACGCTATAATCCCAAAATCAACATGTACTAGGTACATAACGTCGTTGGTTAAACCTATACATGTGTGGTGGCGGTACTTTCATGCAAACCTACAAGCTCTGCTTGTCCTTTTATCCTACTATTCTTCATGATGATAGGATTTCTGAACAGCCTTATTGGCTTGCCGTATTGTTAGCGATCGCCACTGATGTGCCAAATCCGCAAAATCATCCTAATTAATAATAATAATAAATATCGCTGGACATTACACACAGCGCCATCTAGGTGCCACACTAAGCAACGAGGCTTGTGTCGTGGACACCAGATAGTTGATACTACTACATAGATACTTTTTGTTTGTAAATACATACTTATTATACATATAAACATCCATGACTCGGAAACAAATGTCCATGCTCATCACACAAACTTTTGCTCCTACCGGGATTCGAACCCGGGACCCTAAGAACGTAAGGCAGCCTCACTACCGCTGCGCCATTCGGGTCGTCAATTTAAACCTAATGAACTCTATGTAGATATTAAGTACATAGGTAGAGCATAAAAAAAAAAACCTGATGTATCCTTAGACCAATTATACAGAACGCTATATATATAAAACAATATCCAATCAGTGCAATAAAAAATTATGTAATATTAGTTACAGATTTCCATTTGCCCCGTTAAATTGTTGTATGTTGAACGTACGTCACAGCCGTCAAACCATTAAAATTTCAGCATAGTACCCATGTATTAAGTACCTACTTTAGACGGTTTGGCAAGGTTATGAGCTAACGTCACTGCGGCGCTTATTTACTGCAGTTCTAAACAATTTATACTACTGAACGAAGCAATAAATCGCTTTCATAAAAGTTTTACTTCTGGTTGATTCATCAGTCTTTCCGTAGGTGTCCGTCTGCCAAGAGGTGATTCCTGTCTTACCCCAGAGTAGTTCTATGATGAAGATATGCTTATTTAACTGTATGAAAGTGCATAAACAAACTCAGTAGAACACAAATAAATAATAAACTAAGTCAAGTTAGTATCAGCAGAAGTCAGTAAGGAGGGCCGATAAGGCAATCTGGCGAATGTAACGCGTATAATCTCGATGTCTTCCTCATAGATGTCTCACGCGCATCATCCGATGAACAGCAGGTTCAAAGTACAAAGTCATCATTTTCGACTCACTTGATCCGCTTTCTATAATGACGCACGCTGTAACGCAACACTAAGGACACAAAAAAAGGGTAAATTTCAAATTGACTCATCATAACCGTTAAAATTGATTTTTTTTTTCAGAATAAGGAAAGTTCTGATTGGGAGGTGTGGGCCGAGAACGTGACGAGCGCTGCGGCGCCGCTGCTGGCGGAGCGGTGCGCGGCCGGCGACCTGTGCGGGTTGCTGGCGCGGCTATGCCGGCGTCGGCCGCGCGCCGCGCCCCTGCCTGCGCTGGCGCCGCCCGTACGACGCGTACTCACACGCAACGTCGACTTCGCAAGAGCCCCTAATGCAAGGCGGCTTGTTAGAGATTATATCAGGTAAAATACCTATATTATCTTTTTCAGCTTTCAGAGCCCGAAAGTCTGACAACAAGTTTTACGAAGGGTATTACCCAGTAACTGTGGTCTTGTGGAGACCACAACCCAGTTAGGTACTGTTCAGATAGGCAGCAGTTGGGGAAGGGTTAGGCAGATGGTCTGGGTAATGTTTTGATCAGTATCAGTCAGTCAGTGTCAGTGGAGTTGAACTTCAGCATAAACGGAAATTTTACAAGACGAGGTATTATTTACGCATAAACAGATGTACTTACCTATCCATCGAAACTAGAGTAACCGTTGACAGAAAAAGCACTATTTAGACAATAGTGCTTTTTTAGACAATAGACATTGTGTGAAGTACTTACCTAGATTAAGTGAAGGAAAATAAAACAAGACTTTTGTACCTAATCAATAACTTATGTATTTAAGTACACAAAATAGTTAGACGTAACAATGATTTGTATACATGTATCTCATCATAATTTTTGAAACAATTCAATTACTTACCTCATCAACTCAGGCAGTCATTATAAAAGATTCATGAAAATAAAACAAAAAATCTAAAAGATTCAAGATAAATAAAAGTTGTAATGTAAATCAACGGAAAATCTGGCAATTTGTCATTGCAAGATTTTTTACGTAAGTTTGTAAGGGTATTACCCAGTAACTGTGGTCTTGTGGAGACCACAACCCAGTTAGGTACTGTTCAGATAGGCAGCAGTTGGGGAAGGGTTAGGCAGATGGTCTGGGTAATGTTTTGATCAGTATCAGTCAGTCAGTGTCAGTGGAGTTGAACTTCAGCATAAACGGAAATTTTACAAGACGAGGTATTATTTACGCATAAACAGATGTACTTACCTATCCATCGAAACTAGAGTAACCGTTGACAGAAAAAGCACTATTTAGACAATAGTGCTTTTTTAGACAATAGACATTGTGTGAAGTACTTACCTAGATTAAGTGAAGGAAAATAAAACAAGACTTTTGTACCTAATCAATAACTTATGTATTTAAGTACACAAAATAGTTAGACGTAACAATGATTTGTATACATGTATCTCATCATAATTTTTGAAACAATTCAATTACTTACCTCATCAACTCAGGCAGTCATTATAAAAGATTCATGAAAATAAAACAAAAAATCTAAAAGATTCAAGATAAATAAAAGTTGTAATGTAAATCAACGGAAAATCTGGCAATTTGTCATTGCAACCATTAGTTTTCAATGTAACGCTTTCGCAATTTCCATGAAATGTCCTTAAAAGATTTAAAAAAAGTTCTTTAAAGAATAAACTTAACCCTATGTTTTCTTTCGCGCATTAGGGAAAAAATACGTACTTAGATTTAATTCCAGTCATGTGAGTGACCTGCATAACATTGTACCAGCGCTGTAACCTCATTTGGTTACAATACACATTATTAATTGCTTTTAGCAAAGCCAATCAATTCGAGTACTTAGTGACGTCAATCGGTTTTACGATAATGTTGAGCTATAGATAGGTCCTCGAGCTCACTGTGTATGATCATAATGAAACTGATGGTTGTCGGTTAAAAGTACAGCCAATAATTACGAAGTGCGTAAGATCTATGATAACTTAACGTAGACATAAACTGTCACTTACGGGATATATATATCTTCCGTGATTGTCTATTATTTTGAGCTCCCGATATTTCGAGGCTGTTGCAAGCGCCATGATCGCGGGTTGACCCAGAGAGAGAGAGAGAGGGTTGAGATAGAAAGTGACAGTTTATGTGTAAGATTAAACCGTGAAAGTTTAAAACAGTGTTTACTTAACGTAGTATCGCGAATAAAATTATTGATCAGTACAGTGCAGCTTTACCACTGTACAACTGGTTAGCAAAACAATTCGTTATTGCTTTAAATATAGAAACTGGGCATAGGTTATTCATAATTGAGAAGTATTAATAGCGCGCCAGCCAGCTAGACGTTCAAACAGTCTATTTTAGGTTTGCTTAATTGATCAAAACTATCTAACAGTGTGTCTTCTTGGAATTACTATAATATAATGAACTGATATAGAACGATTTGCACTATTTTGGTCAAGATCAAAACAGCTATTATGTTAAACAGCATATTCAATAAACAAATTGATTACGCTTTCAGAAACTGGCCAACAGCCAGCTCCGTCACTCGGTAACTTACGGAATTAATAGACACTTGTAAAAAGGTTGTTACGTCAAAAGGTCCTACATTTTCCTAAACGAAGCTTCTACGGCCTTGCGTATTCTCGTTACATGAAGGTTTATTTTGTTTGCAGTGCCTTGAGCGCGCACAACTCGGGCAGGGCTCTGGTCCGGCGATTCGTGGAGGTAACCCACGGGAGCCGCGCCACGTGCCCCTACCCGAGGGCAGCGCCGAACCTCGCCGCGGTCGCGCTGGCCGCATTAGACGACTACTACCGCGACTCCGCCACCCCGCACGTCTGTGATGATAATGAAGACGAAGTTCTATGCTTTGCTGATATTTTGGAGCACATGTAAGTTGGACTAATAAAACTGTAGAGCCCTCATATCTGTGTTATGCAATATGTTTTCAGTCTACTGCTGAAACTAAAGATCCAAGAAGATATAATTATGCTCTATACCGTGGATCATTAGCGTGGAGGAGTCATATGTACCTACACTTGAAACAGTTTCATGAAATCTTCATCTAAAAATAATAGGACATCTAGAAGAAATGAAGAGAAGAACTAGAGTTGACTTTTGTTCTAATTTTCAGGTGCGAATACGAGGATTGGCTCGTCGTAGTAGGCGCTGTACTGCAACCAGTCCCGCTATGTGCGGGCGCCCTGGGCTGCCCGCGCGTGGCGGCGCGGCTGTGCAAGCTGCTGGCGGCGCTGGCGCAGGACGCGCGCTGCGCGGCGCACGCGTGTGTGGCGCCAGCTCGCGCGGCGCGCCAGGCCCCGCCCTCGTGGCTGCGAGCTGCGGCACCGTCCGACCCGCTGCTAGCTCTACCGCATGAAGACCTGTGTCAGATTTGGGGGGATATGGTAAACTGGATTCTTTATTCAGACAATAACTTGTTTTAGGTAACTTCGATTTACTAGACATTAATATCAATTTTGGTTTTCAGCTCGGAAGCCTACTAAACTGCTGCTCTAAACGGAAAAGTTTTCTGCAGAGTATGAGCAAGCAACTCCCCGATTTTGTCTTAGTCGCTCTAACTTCTCACGTGAGTACAGTCTCTTATAACTTCCATCCAGCATACCTACCGACTCTTCTATAACTTAGGTACCTACTTACTTCTAGATAGTTCACAAATCTAATTTAAATTTAATTTCTTACAGCCAGCGGCTATAGAGGCTCTATGTTTATTCTTGGAATGGGAGGTCACGACTGGAGAACAAACTCAGTTGGAAATCATTGCTGCACTTCAAGGCACCGAACTAGGACAGAAATATTACCAGGATTTGTGTGAAAGACAGCAAAACCTTCAACGACTGGTGAGTAAAACTGGGCGACAATGTAATTTGCTACCAACTGCTTGCTTGCTGAGACATTTTTACTCAGTTTTTTCAGGACAATACTGGGGCACTTAGGTACTAAGTTATTGTAACACAGTGCAAGTTTTGCGCAACTGAATAGCAAATACAGCTCCTTTAGGTTTCTGTTTGTTTAGTTAACCCACCTTGCCTATTCACAACGTCGCAACTGCAAGCAAAGAGTTTTACCCTCAATTCACCTGGCAAAAGGCAGGAGGCATAAATTTTAACCCGAGAATTAAGAAGCATGAGTATTATGATCGTATGAGCCCCATAGACCCAGGGGTTATAGGTCCATGTGTCCCAGATCATCCAGGTAGTGATATACAGGATTCAAATGATTTGTTATGATAAAGAACATTTTTACCATGTTATTTTAGCAATCAGAAGGCGGTCCTCGTCGACTGGCGCTGCCAGTGCGTGCGACCGACGCCGACGTCGCCGAGCTACTTGATGCTGGCGCGCTCGGCAACCTCGAATGCCTCTCCCTAGCTTTCACCAGCGTCACCAGCGCCTGTGCACATCATCTCATTAAGGTACAGTGACGGTCATTCCCGGTAACACATTTTCAACAAAATGCTGCGCACACTTCGGACCCACCCGCCCGTCCGCCATCTGCAGCGCCAAAGCTCAGATGCAAGTAATTTACTCCTTATGGGTGATCGACCGCAATTGCCCGTGTTTGTATGTCTAGAATATTGTGAATGACGCACGGACAACAGCTGTTGGGCAAAACATGTTTAAGTACGTACTCAATATACGCATAATCGATAACGTACATTCAGAATTTTATTTTTTATTTAAAGTAGGTTAGCGAAATCCTTGACACGTAAATCCCTTTTATCTTTGAGTCAATCTTGATTTATTAAACCGATAATATTAACACCTTTGGAGAAATCAACATAAAATCAACTCAACTAGATATTAACGACAAAAACATCTACTAAGGGTTGAACCTCATATAGCAGCACGGTATCGCAATTTTCGAATGTTAGCCGTTCTTCGGTTTTGCTTTATGATATTGAATATCATAAAGGTGTTTGTCCTTACAGTTGCCATCTCTCCGCTACTTGAACCTGTGGGCTACAAAGTTTGGCGACAGCGGTGTGCAGCTGATTGCTGAGCATCTTCCTAAGCTTCAGGTCCTTAACCTCTGTGAGACACCAGTCTCCGACAAAGGAATAGAGGCATTATCTGGTAATCATCATTTTTACACTAAGATTGGCAATTACATAATTATGCGGGATGATACTTTCATGTAGGCACATACACTCTGCATATCCTGGACCTAAGCTAGCTGTAGGGCCTAGCTGTTACATACCTAGTACCTACTTAGTTCGGGCTAAAGTAGAAGAGAAGAAGCCCATTATATTGTGAAACAACGATCAATTAACCGGCCAGGTTCGTGTCGGGCCACGCACAATGTAGGGTTCCGTAGTAACGATGATTTTTACTGCAATAATAATAAAAACAAACTTACATTTGCGGTTGAAAAACATTATGTTTAGGATAATATGTTATCCAAGTAGGTACATTTTATATGTCCATAAAACGCCTTGTCGTCCAAGGAAAAGTAGAAGGCACTAGACCGCGCGGAAAGTCATCCACGCGTTGGACTGACCAGATCAAGTCTGCCATTGGAGGTTCAGTTAACGAATGCAGCAGGATGACCTCTAGCAGGCAGCGGTGGCGAAATGTCGTGAAGTGTATCACATCTGCCCCTTCCAATACTGCTGCGAGTATTTAATGATCACGACTAGGGTTGCCACCTTTTTTTTGCAGATAAAGTACATTGGTTAGTGTTATTAAGAAAAAAAAAAAGTATAAAATAACAAAATAAAGTACAATTTATTTTTCTTTAGTTGTTTTTTTTTTTTGTTTGTTTGAAAACATATTTTTATTGCTCTTTGCAGTTTGTATCAAATTAGTATCTCTACTAAACAATTACACATCATCTTTACAGACTATATTTAAATTAAAGTAAGTAAATAAGTAATTATTTTTTTATCAAATTCAGAGACGCTTTGTTTCTTTCGTCTCGCCATTTGTTATTCATCACAGAAAAAAACCCTTTCTGTGAATGCTGACGTGGCGGGAATAGACAATAAAAACAAAATTACTTTAAACAAGTGTAAAAAATTATGAAATTGTTAGTGACACTGGCATTGTTGACATTCGAGGTTAGGTTGATCTGTAATGGTTACAAACGATTGCTTAAGTGATGTGGCGCTTGCGAGTAGAGACATCAATTCAGCACCAATCGATAAATTTTGGTTTAACGAAAAAATACTTACGACTAAACTTTTCAAAATCCCAAAGAAATCAAATCATCAGAAATAAAGTATTTTCGTGTACTTTATTGTTCTCATAAAGTATAAAGTACAATTACCTGAAATAACGTACAATACTTTATTATAAAGTACGGGTGGCAACCCTAACCACGACCGCTCTGTCAAGAGCGTACCGGACAAGAAGAAGACATTTTATAAGTTGGTCGACTATTACTCGTAAACTTGTAAAGCCTACTTAACTGTGATAGTTTTCATTTTAACTTTGTTATAATTATATACTATCGTGATTTTTTTCACACACCCAAACACAACCGTTTAGCTGGTAGAGGGAGAGGGACACTTGATTCTAACAAAAAATACACTTAGCACTTTAAAGCATAATTTTTTCAAACTAATTTAATCGAAAAATTATTTCAAGAAACTCGCTATATTTTTTAAAGACCTATCCAACGACATCCCACATTATGGGGTACGCAAGAAAAAAAATCTCCACTTTACGTGTAGGTACTGGAGATACCCTAAAACAAAATCCTTTTCGAGATTTCTTTTTCCACTTTGTACTAATAACTAATCAGTATTTTCATGCCAAATTACAGCTTTCTAGTACTAAGTCTTTGATCTAAGCTGCGGACAGACAGACGGACATGGCGAAACTATAAAGGTTCCTTGTTGACTACGGAACCCTAAAAATTCATACTAAACGGCTATTTTGTTTCAGGCCTTTCGAATTTACGGCGTCTAAACCTGAACAGCACCAAGTTATCGGCTGAAGCCTTCGAAGTTCTCCGCCAGCGACTGCCCAACCTCCAGGAATACGACATCCGATACACGGAGGCCTGGTGACAGCGGGCTTCCGCTCGGACACCTTCCACTTCCACCATTTAGATTTACATTACGATCTCAAACCGCTTTATCCCAGTATTACAATGTTTAAATTAAATAAGTTCACGAGGATATCAAAAATATCCAACATCGGAATTTCATTAAGTTCCATTTTTACTTCTTTATCAATAGTTTTTTATCAATTTTTACATTCTATTTTATTCCATGTGTAAGATTTAAAACGCAAAGGTCAAGATGAATCCTAACATTGATATTAAACATTGCTTGGACCACGTTGACCGTACATACTTTGTAATTATGCATGTGCTGAAACAATTCAATATTGTTTGCCGACTATTCCGTTCTTATTATTTTATACCTACCCATAGGTAGGTAATCTTTTCGAATTAACTTGATGAGTTAAGAATTAAGCTTAGTGCGTACCTACTCGTAAAGATGAAGTCGCGGTCCAATTTTGATTTCTCTCATCTTTGGGCTACAAAATCAAACGAGCATTAGTTTTAATTTATTTAATCTTAGTTTTAGAACCTAATGTTATCAATGTTATCAAACATCAATGTCTGCCATGTAAACACATTGGGGTTACCAAAGCCACTACCTATGTGTTTTTTAAGATTATTAATTTATTATAACACCAGCATTTTAGTTAATAAGTACAGTAAAGTTAGAAATAATGCTTTAAATTTTAGGATGGTAGGATTTATAAGAAGTCTTTGGGCTGTGAGAAAGAGAACCAACCGGTAAATGCGTAATTGTCGCGAGTTGAATTGTAATGTTTAGGTAATTGTTTTTCCTTTATTTTGTATTATCTGTTTCTTGCATACCTACTCCTTCTAAACTAAATCAATGTTTCAGATTGACAGTAGACGAGTTATTCGTAAAATAGGTTCTTACTTAACCATAGGTGATTGCACAATGATAATGTTGCAGAATGATAAATATTGAATCCTACGTATGATACTTATTGGTTTATTTAAAAAATAACAACTGAATAGGTTAGTGCGATAATTTAAGTGATGTTTTCATGATTTCCGGCCTAACCTAAATATCTAAGTAACTAGTACAAGTCTCTAAAGTTTTTCATTGCACTTTTGCCTGTCGGCTGTAGCTCGGACTACAAATCCTGATTACATGTAGAGCCATAGGCCAGAGTGCAATGGAGCCGATGCAATGACAAATAGCACGAGTATCAAAACTCCGTTTTTCGACACACTTGGGCCCACCGTACACACGGTGCGATATTTTGCGGTAATAAGTTGAGATCATACCTAGATCAAAGTCGCAATGTTCATGAGGTTAAAAACAAATGCAGAAGTGATCCCAAAAGTAAACAGCAATATATCGTACAGATCAACGCCTTGTGAACGGGGCCATAAGAAATAAATGATTAAACACACAAACTAAATAACGTTGCTAAATTATTGGTCGCAACCGTGCCTTTCCACAAGGAATATAGGTAGGTACTATTACTCCACAGCGTGCTAGGCTGGTATTTATTTGCCAGTTCATTATAGTAAGCTAAAATTACTTATTATCAAAAAATAAGTACTTACAATGTTTATTTATCATTGTATTATTTAAATACACAGTTTATGGGTTGCCCTGGTTGGAGGCTTATCACTCAAGCTTACAGGACAGTCTGATTAAGTAGACGACAACCTCATAAGTTGACCTGCGAGATACCATACACAAAAATGTTCAATAGGTAAACTGCTATGTGAAACTAAAAGCGGTACAATAAGAGCCAGTTTTCAAGCAAGTGTGTTGAAAAAATATTTCAGTACTATAAAAAATAAAACATTATTCTAGATATTAATCGACACATTTTAGTGACAATGACACCCATGTACACTATATTTTATTCCAGTATTTTGTAAATTTGAACTAAAATACACGTCATTAGAAAATAATTATAATGTTACTAAATTCTATAAAATAATAGATGTAGGTATTGGCAGTGTCGTGTCACCGGAAATTGTAGGCCGGAAACTGTTTGTTAGATAACACAAAATTATCCCATTTAAAACACCAATTATGTTGACATTTTAGATAGACAACCAACATCGCTAAATACATGGTGTAACAGAATAATTGCAATACCCCATAAGTGATGATTCAGGCCATCAACCTGGACAACTTTCCACAAAGAAATTAGGTCGAAAAAATAAGTTTGGGCTCTCCGCACTATTTACGTCAGCCGATGCGATAATTTGTATAGGAAGTCTAAATATTTTCGTATTTTTTTGCCTTATTCTGTTACACCCTGTATAAAGCGCTCATTCACTATTGTAATTTTGCTCTGACAATTTCTGCATTCACAAGATCTTGCACACAAGTATATATACCTAGTTTAACGAGATGTGAACTGAATTACTGTAATTGAAATTATGTCATATAAAGAGATACAAGACTTATCCACCGTGCGAAGGCAGAAGTGTGAGTTTTTAATAAAATATTAAAATATTGATATGCCTTTTTTTACCCCTTACTTATTCGGTGTTAGAGAGGACGATGGTTCCTTGGGAAGACGCATGCCGTGATGTTTCTCCGTGGACGGGGCATCGGCGTAGCGCAGATCAGGTTTTACCTATAAATGCTCTAAGGCGCGTCGCTCACTGGTAGGTCGAGGCGACGCGACGTGGCGTCGCGGCACGGCCGAGTATAGGGCTCTACGTGGAGTCGAGGCGCAGGCGGCTATGTTTCCTTCACATCTGCGCCCGCGCCACAGAGTACTTTTATATTGGCCCGCGCTTTGACGCGTTTTTTCCCAACGAGTCACACTGTGACACATTACAGTGTGACTCGTTAGGAACAAACGCTTTGACGACGCCTCGACTTTAGTTCGTGTGATCGACGCGCTTAAGGTTTTACCTAACGCCATTGCAACCACATTGCATTAGTACTTTTATTAGGTTAGGTACCCATGAAGATTTCTTAAAAAAACACTAAAAAAGTCTAAAATAACTTTACTTTCGGAAGTCGGTGTCTTTTTTGTATCTTTTTTGCCACCGACTTCCGAAAGTCCGGTTTTGTTTTCCCAGAAAGTTTTTTATTTTACCCTTTTTAGTTGTAGTACGAGTATACCACACAAATTCTTGTCATGAATTAGTTTTTACATTGTAACTAGAAGTTAGTTAAAGTACTCGTCAAGACGAATCATACGAGCCCAAACTCGATGAGGTTTTGTCGTTTTATAACGGTGTTCCTATGGCCACCGTCCAGCTCCATCATCAGACACTGGATACCATTTAGGACCCAAACCCCCTACCCTACCCGGGTACTCTGGGTTTAGACCCTATTTGGGAGTCTCGTCAAGACGAATCATACGAGCCCAAACTCCATGGGATTGTGTCATTTTATTACGGACTACCTGTGACCACCTTCCAGCTCCATCACCAGACCCTGGGTACCATCTAGAGACAAAGTACTCGTACTCGACAAGATGAATTATACGAACCCAAACTCGATGGGGTTATGTCGTTTTAATGGAGTTCCTATGGCCACCCTCCATCATCAGACCCTGGTTACCATGTAGGACTACAGTACTTGTGAAGACAAATCAAACGAGTCCAAACTCGACGGCGTTGCGTCGTTTTATTACAGAGTTCGTATGGCCACCTTCCAGCTCCATCATCAGATAAGCTCCATGTCATCATAATATTGCATTGTCTCGCGATATACACATGCGTGCAAAATTTCAGCTCAATCAGAAAACGGGAAGTGTGTCACATTTAACTAGCAAGTATCACGCGACGGCGCGTGATGTACATCAGAGCGCCAGCACGCGACGTCGCGTGATGTGACAATTAACGTGAGGAAAACAACCAAATTCCTAAACCGATTTTGATGAAATTTCTATGGGACCAATCGGGAAGCATATCCTTTCAGATGAAAAAAAAAATCAAATCGGTTTACAAATGACGGAGTTCGGAGGTAACAAACATAAAAAAAAAACAACCGAACTGAGAACCTGCTCCTTTTTGAATAAAATAGGTTAAAAAGAGGAATAATCAGTTTTTTTTACAACTTTGACTTGCTCTAACTTTGGATTCCCTCTCGGTTGCGACAACTGACTCTCATTTTGATTTTCTTCTAACTTTTTTCTCTGAACAACCACACCAAAGCACTTTTCACCCACGAACGTTGCGCCAACATAACTCTACGTCAGTGAATGCTAAACCAACAACATGTTTTGACCAATAACTTTTCACCCAAAGAACAATTGGCCAACAGACACCGGGACAGGTCAAAGTAAATAAAAGCTTGTAAAAATAACTAAACAACAAGCCATGCCTAGCCTACCTCCTGTACTATATTACGTTTACTCCTCGCTTTCGTGCAAGGCCAATGGGTACTTTTGACGACTAAACCTGCGCGAATATTTCGACTGGCTGTCAATGTTACTGAACTGGGCCCTTAGTTCTACTGCTTAAGGGCCCAGTTCAGTAACATTGACAGCCCGTCGAAATATTCGCGCAGGTTTACATTGTTTTTTTACGAAGATTTTAAAGGAATTGTAATCGTATTTTTTTAAAGTTTATAAAACTCGCTCTTGTTGCTTAAATCTGGCATTGAAAAGAGGTCTCTGGACATTTTCTTAATCTGATTACGATGATATCGTCAAACTCGGTTTTTACTCTAAAAAAATACGTAGTTTCTTTCAATAGATTTGTGTTATTATTCGATTTTATCGAAGGGCCACTATTTAATGACACGAAAAAATAAAATAAAACATTAAAATTAACGTAAACTGAAAATTAAATTAATGAAAATATACAAAAACACCCATAAACTTACAGTTAATTTACAAAAACGTTTGCCATATTTCCTCAGTGACCGCCTCATGTACTCTGTGGACCGCCTACCGGTCGAGGTAGGACGTCGGAATATCGCCAATTGTTTCCCGGGATTTCGTCAATTGTTTTTTACTTGTTACTCGCAAAATCATGCTATCGCGCTCATGTTATGCCATGCAGGCTGCTCTATTTAATTGTTTTAACCGAGTATAAAGAATGAAGGGTTATGTGTTTATCTATGATTTTTTTTTCACATGCGCGGAATACACTAGCGCCACCTAGCGCGAACGGATACTTGCGGGAAATAAGATTCCTCACCATCATCTTCAACGCTATGTTACGAATAGGGTACTTCCCGAGTGCGTAGAAAGACTCGGAAATCGTCATGATTTACAAGGCTGGCAAATTAGTGACCGAAAAACATCCTATCGACCAATCAGTCTGTTGGCTACTCTATCCAAGGTACTGGCGAAGACAATACTTCGCAGAATTATGCCAAGCCTCATAGAGCGCAAAGTGATACCAGATCACCAATTCGGCTTTAGAGAGCACCATGGCACAGTGGAACAAGCCCACTGAATATGTGACGCCATCCATGTGAGAAAGTCCTTAGAACAAAGGGAATACTGCTCGTCAGCGTTTTTAGATATTCAGCAGGCGTTTGACAAGGTCTGGCACAAAGGCCTACTATGTAAGATCAAGCAAAATATTTCCCACTCATACTTTCCAATATTCAAATCTTACCTCAAGAATCACAAATTTTATGTGAGAGAAGGTGACGCCCATGGATATAATAAAATAAGGAGATATGCCCGTTATACGAAAATGTATCGCAATCTACTGTCTCCGTTTTCTCCCACCATCCGACAACTACTACACATGCAATTCAGTAAAAGCAATAGATACGCAGTCGCGCACACACCCTCAATTCTTAAAACAGAACGTACTACACAATCAATTATAAACCTTATCCTATCAAACACAGCGTGTATTTACATTGCACCGTACAACTTACCCACACAAAAACAACAGTCGGTATCGTTGTGCTGTGCAAAAGCCATTTAATTGAATACCCACGCTAGTGATTGACTAAATCGAAAAGTTATCGAATATTCATGTGTTCAAGTATTAGGTAAATCAATGAATGTTGTTGTACTGACATAATGAAATCGATTCTTACTGAAAGTGTGTTACGCAATTAATTCGCAGGTAATATTTTTTTGTTTGTTGACGAAAACGGGAAATGGGCATACAGTTAGGTGACACTTAGTGTTGGTGAAAACGGGCTTAAGGAATCGAGTTAGGTGTCGCTTAGTGTTGGTGAAAACGCGCATTAGGCATTGACTTAGGTCTCGCGTATTGTTGGTGAAAACGAGCTTATGGCATCGTTTTAGGTGTCACTTAGTATTGGTGAAAACGCGCATTAGGCATTGACTTAGGTCTCGCTTAGTGTTGGTGAAAACTGGGACTAGGCGTTCAGTTAGGTGCCACTTTCTATTGGTGAAAACAGGAACTAGGCGTTCGGTTACGCGTCACTTACTGTTGGTGAAAACGGTTTTTAAGCATTGAGTTAGGTCACACTTAGTGTTGGGGAAAACGGGCCTAAAGCATCGAGTTAGGTGTCACTTAGTGTTCGTGAAAACGGGCTTAAGGCATCGAGTTAGGTGTCACTTAGTGTTGGTGAAAACGCGCATTAGGCATTGACCTAGGTCTCGCTTAGTGTTGGTGAAAACGGGCTTAAGGCATCGAGTTAGGTGTCACTTAATATTGGTTAAAACAGGAACTAGGCGTTCAGTTAAGCGTCACTAACTGTTGATGAAAACGCTTTTTAGGCATTGAGTTAGGTGACACTTGGTGGTGGAGAACACGCATTAGGCATTGACTTAGGTGTCACTTACTGTTGGTGAAAACGGGCTTAAGGCATCGAGTTAGGTGCCACTTTGTGTTGGTGAAAACGCGCATTAGGCATTGACTTAGGTCTCGCTTAGTGTTGGTGAAAACGGGCTTAAGGCATCGAGTTAGGTGTCACTTAGTATTGGTGAAAACAGGAACTAGGCGTTCAGTTAAGCGTCACTAACTGTTGATGAAAACGCTTTTTAGGCATTGACTTAGGTGTCACTTACTGTTGGTGAAAACGCTTTTTAGGCATTGACTTAGGTCTCGCTTAGTTTTGGTGAAAACGGGCTTAAGGCATCGAGTTAGGTGTCACTTAGTGTTGGTGAAAACGCGCATTACGCATCTAGTTAGGTGTCACTTACTGTTGGTGAAAACGCTTTTTAGGCAACGAGTTAGGTGTCACTTAGTGTTCGTGAAAACGGGCTTAAGGCATCGAGTTAGGTGTCACTTAGTGTTGGTGAAAACGCGCATTAGGCATTGACTTAGGTCTCGCTTAGTGTTGGTGAAAACGGGCTGGCATCGAGTTAGGTGTCACTTAGTGTTGGTGAAAACAGGAATTGGTCGTTCAGTTAAGCGTCACTTACTGTTGGTGAAAAAGCTATTTAGGCATTGAGTTAGGTGTCACTTAGTGTTGGGGAAAATAGGCTTAAGGCATCGAGTTAGGTGTCACTTAGTGTTGGGAAAAACGGGCTTAAGGCATCGAGTTAGGTCACACTTAGTGTTGGTGAAAACGGGCTTTAGGCATTCCGGAAGGTGACACTTTGTATTGGTGAAAACAGGAATTGGGCGTTCAGTTCAGCGTCACTTACTGTTGGTGAAAACGCTTTTTAGGCATTGACTTAGGTCTCGCTTAGTGTTGGTGAAAACGGGCTTAAGGCATCGAGTTAGGTGTCACTTAGTGTTCGTGAAAACAGGCTTAAGGCATCGAGTTAGGTGCCACTTTGTATTGGTGAAAACACGAACTAGGCGTTCAGTTACGCGTCACTTACTGTTGGTGAAAACGCTTTTTAGGCATTGACTTAGGTCTCGCTTAGTGTTGGTGAAAACGGGCATAAGGCATCGAGTTAGGTGCCACTTAGTGTTGGTGAAAACGCGCATTAGGCATTGACTTAGGTCTCGCTTAGTGTTGGTGAAAACTGGAACTAGGCGTTCAGTTAGGTGCCACTTTGTATTGGTGAAAACAGGAACTAGGCGTTCAGTTAAGCGTCACTAATTGTTGGTGAAAACGCTTTTTAGGCATTGAGTTAGGTGGCACTTAGTGATTGAGAAAACACGCATCGGGCATTGACTTAGGTGTCACTTACTGTTGGTGAAAACGGGCTTAAGGCATCGAGTTAGGTGCCACTTTGTGTTGGTGAAAACGCGCATTAGGCATTGACTTAGGTCTCGCTTAGTGTTGGTAAAAACTGGGACTAGGCGTTCAGTTAGGTGCCACTTTGTATTGGTGAAAACAGGAACTAGCCGTTTAGTTACGCGTCACTTACTGTTGGTGAAAACGCTTTTTAGGCATTGACTTAGGTCTCGCTTAGTTTTGGTGAAAACGGGCTTAAGGCATCGAGTTAGGTGTCACTTAGTGTTGGTGAAAACGCGCATTACGCATCTAGTTAGGTGTCACTTACTGTTGGTGAAAACGCTTTTTAGGCAACGAGTTAGGTGTCACTTAATGTTCGTGAAAACGGGCTTAAGGCATCGAGTTAGGTGTCACTTAGTATTGGTGAAAACGCGCATTAGGCATTGACTTAGGTCGCGCTTAGTGTTGGTGAAAACGGGCTTAAGGCATCGAGTTAGGTGTCACTTAGTATTGGTGAAAACGCGCATTAGGCATTGACTTAGGTCTCGCTTAGTGTTGGTGAAAACAGGAACTAGGCGTTCAATTAAGCGTCACTAACTGTTGATGAAAACGCTTTTTAGGCATCGAGTTACACTTAGTGTTGGGGAAAACGGGCTTAAGGCATCGAGTTAGGTCACACTTAGTGTTGGTGAAAACGGGCTTTAGGCATTCCGGAAGGTGATACTTTGTATTGGTGAAAACAGGAATTGGGCGTTCAGTTCAGCGTCACTTACTGTTGGTGAAAACGCTTTTTAGGCATTGACTTAAGTCACGCTTAGTGTTGGTGAAAACGGGCTTAAGGCATCGAGTTAGGTGTCACTTAGTGTTCGTGAAAACAGGCTTAAGGCATCGAGTTAGGTGCCACTTTGTATTGGGGAAAACGGGCTTAAGGCATCGAGTTAGGTGTCACTTAGTGTTGGTGAAAACGCGCATTAGGCATCTAGTTAAGTGTCACTTACTGTTGGTGAAAACGCTTTTTAGGCAACGAGTTAGGTGTCACTTAGTGTTCGTGAAAACGGGCTTAAGGCATCGAGTTAGGTGTCACTTTGTATTGGTGAAAACGCGCATTAGGCATTGAATTAGGTCTCGCTTAGTGTTGGTGAAAACAGGAACTAGGCGTTCAGTTAGGTGCTACTTTGTATTGGTGAAAACAGGAATTGGGCGTTCATTTCAGCGTCACTTATTGTTGGTAAAAACGCTTTTTAGGCATTAAGTTAGGTGTCACTTAGTGTTGGTGAAAACGTGTTGGTGAAAACAGGAACTAGGCGTTCAGTTAAGCGTCACCAACTGTTGGTAAAAACGCTTTTTAGGCATTGAGTTAGGTGACACTTAGTGGTGGTGAAAACGCGCATTAGGCATTGACTTAGGTGTCACTTAGTATTGGTGAAAACGCGCATTAGGCATTGACTTAGATCTCGCGTATTGTTGGTGAAAACAAGCTTATGGCATCGAGTTAGGTCTCGCTTATTGTTGGTGAAAACTAGGACTACGTGTTCAATTAGGTGCCACTTTGTATTGGTGAAATCAGGAACTAGGCGTTCAGTTAAGCGTCACTTACTTTTGGTGAAAACGCTTTTTAGGCATTGACTTAGGTCTCGCTTAGTGTTGGTGAAAACTGGGACTAGGCGTTCAGTTAGGTGCCACTTAGTGTTGGTGAAAACAGGAACTAGGCGTTCTGTTAAGCGTCACTTACTGTTGGTGAAAACGCTTTTTAGGCATCGAGTTAGGTGTCACTTAGTGGTGGTGAAAACAGAAATTGGGCGTTCAGTTAAGCGTCACTCACTTAAAGCGTTTTCACCAACAGGTGAAAACGCTTTTTAGGAATTGAGTTAAGTGTCACTTAGTGTTGGGGAAAACGGGCTTAAGGCATCGAGTTAGGTCACACTTAGTGTTGGTGAAAACGGGCTTTAGGCATTCCGTTAGGTGACACTTTGTATTGGTGAAAACAGGAATTGGGCGTTCAGTTCAGCGTCACTAACCGTTGGTGAAAACGCTTTTTAGGCATTGAGTTATGTCTCGCTTAGTGTTGGGGAAAACGGGCTTAAGGCATCGAGTTAGGTGTCACTTAGTGTTCGTGAAAACGGGCTTAAGGCATCGAGTTAGGTGCCACTTTGTATTGGTGAAAACAGGAACTAGGCGTTCAGTTACGCGTCACTTACTGTTGGTGAAAACGCTTTTTAGGTATTGACTTAGGTCTCGCTTAGTGTTGGTGAAAACAGGAATTGGGCGTTTAGTTAAGCGTCACTAACTGTTGGTGAAAACGCGCATTAGGCATTGAGTTAGGTGACACTTAGTGTTGACGAAAACGGGAATTGGGCATACAGTTAGGTGACACTTAGTGTTGGGGAAAACGGGCTTAAGGCATTGGGTTAGGTGTCACTTAGTCTTGGTGAAAACGGGTTTTAGGCATTCCGTTAGGTGACACTTATTGTTTGTGAAAACAGGAATGGGCATTCAGTTAAGCGTCACTTACTGTTGGTGAAAACGCGCATTAGGTATTGAGTTAGGTGACACTTAGTGTTGACGAAAACGGGAATTGGGCATACAGTTAGGTGACACTTAGTGTTGGGGCAAACGGGCTTAAGGCATTGAGTTAGGTGTCACTTAGTCTTGGTGAAAACGGGTTTTAGGCATTCCGTTAGGTGACACTTATTGTTTGTGAAAACAGGAATTGGGCATTCAGTTAAGCGTCACTTACTGTTGGTGAAAACGCTTTTTAGGCATTGAGTTAGGTCACACTTAGTGTTGGGGAAAACGGGCTTAAGGCATCGAGTTAGGTCACACTTAGTGTTGGTGAAAACGGGCATTAGGCATTCCGTTAGGTGACACTTATTGTTTGTGAAAACAGGAATGGGCATTCAGTTAAGCGTCACTTACTGTTGGTGAAAACGCTTTTAGGCATTGAATTAGGTGACACTTAGTGGTGGTGAAAACACGCATTAGGCATTGACTTAGGTGTCACTTACTGTTGGTGAAAACGCGCATTAGGCATTGAGTTAGGTGACACTTAGTGTTGACGAAAACGGGAATTGGGCATACAGTTAGGTGACACTTAGTGTTGGTGAAAACGGGCTTAAGGTATCGAGTTAGGTGTCACTTAGTGTTGGTGAAAACGCGCATTAGGCATTGACTTAGGTCTCGCTTAGTGTTGGTGAAAACTGGAACTAGGCGTTCAGTTAGGTGCCACTTTGTTTTGGTGAAAACAGGAATTGGGCGTTCAGTTAAGCGTCACTTACTGTTGGTGAGAACGCTTTTTAGGCATTGAGTTAAGTGTCACTTAGTGTTGGTGAAAACGTGTTGGTGAAAACAGGAATTGGTTGTTCAGTTAAGCGTCACTTACTGTTGGTGAAAACGCTTTTTAGGCATTGAGTTAGGTGACACTTAGTGGTGGTGAAAATGCGCATTAAGCATTGACTTAGGTCTCGCTTAGTGTTGGTGAAAACAGGCACTAGGCGTTCAATTAGGTGCCACTTTGTGTTGGTGAAAACAGGAATTGGGCGTTCAGTTAAGCGTCACTTACTGTTGGTGAAAACGCTTTTTAGGCATTGAGTTAGGTGACACTTAGTGGTGGTGAAAACGCGCATTAAGCATTGACTTAGGTCTCGCTTAGTGTTGGTGAAAACGGGCTTAAGGCATCGAGTTAGGTGCCACTTAGTGTTGGTGATTACAGGAACTAGGCGTTCAGTTAGGCGTCACTTACTGTTGGTGAAAACGCGCATTAGGCATTGACTTAGGTGACACATAGTGTTGGTGAAAACAGGAATTATCATATATATGACAATTCTTGCCCAATTCCTGTTTTCACCAACATACTAAACTCCACGATTATTAAACTGAAATTTAATTAACTACTTAACGTACTTTACGAATTTGTTACGCATTTCTCTGCTACGCTGTAAAATAACCAAAATACGTCAAAAACATTATTCGACATCGATCTTCCAACCGGGTTAAAATGGTTGATAAAATTGAAAAACAAACTATAATAGCAATATTTCTTTCGTCAATCGACATTGTCGACAGCCTACGTTAGTTGAATCTGCACAAGCACATAACTCGTCGCAAGAAGCAGCGGCCGTTCTACGCGATGTATATGCTTAAAAAAGTATCGTTTTGTGATTTTTACATTGCTTGTCCAGTCACTTAGCGACAAACTTTGGTAGTGGTTAAGGAGCAATGTATTTATTGCAAAACTTGTACATAGCGACAAACTTTGGTAGTGGTTAAGGAGCAATGTATTTATTGCAAAACTTGTACAGTCGCTGTGATATTTGTAAAAAGAAATAACATAGTAAGAGCAAGAAATATTTTACGATTTGTGATGTTAAAGACAAATACGAGTGTAGTAAAATACTTGTACATACATATAGTAAGCGATTCTATGATTTATAAAGTTTTGGTTTATGCTTCGATTTTTACAAGAAACCACTGAACAACACGGCATTCTTATAAGTTGTCACGATCGCGGTCGAAAGCACACTAGTTCGCGGAGACGGCCATTTGCCCTATGACATGCTTATCGTGCGCTCGTCGCGGCGTCACCGACACGCCCCCTTGCCACTTCTCCTGTTTTTTATATTTCTATGGTGACGCCACTTCTGATTTCCGAGGGATTGACGCCGGGGTGCCACAAGGATCTGTTCTCGGCCCCATGCTCTCAACGTTGTACACTGCTGAGCTACCACTAACGCAAGGCATAACCACAGCTACATTTGCAGATGACACCGCTGTATTAGCAAGTAATAACGATCCAAGACTGGCATCAGAGAACTTGCAGAAGGGCTTAACTAGGTAATAAGCGCTAAGATTTCGAACAGAGTCCCATCTTAAAATTCACTCTTGTGTACTTAGATAACTATGTGCGGACTACGTATTTCTTTTTAACCGACTTCCAAAAAAGAGGAGGTTCTATGTTCGACTGTATGTTTTTTTTATTTATGTTCACCGATTACTCGAAGACGCCTGTACCGATTTGGAAAATTCTTTTTTGTTTGAAAGAGTATACTCCCAAGTTGGTGCCATAGAAATATTGTAATAATCTGATCATGGACTTCGGAGATATATATGGAACTCTTCAATAACAGACAGCAAATCTGTCGGTATTGCTGCATTCGCTTGGATGTTTATTGTTTACACAACATCATAACATAACATCACGCCTGTATGCTCTGAGGGGATCCGCAGATGTGTACAGTAAACCCACGATGTGTACAGTAAACCAAAGTAGAAAAGTTTTTTGTTTATACTTTAAGTTTTAGTGACCGCCAAAACAAAGCGCCAGTTTAGGCCATTTTTCAAGCAGGAGGGAGGAACTGGGGCGTTCTTTTTTGCGTATCACATCTCCAGAGTACAGTGATCATGAGCAAATTTTCAATGGTAGCCGTCCACATAACTGAAGTAAAAAACCTAGTAATATTTACTAAGGAATATATTTGAGTAATTTTCTATATACTATAGTATGTGTATGATACATAGTTATTTACCCTTAATTTTATACATGTCTCCATCACTTTTGAATTTATTATCAACTTTTTATAGTTGCGGCTTTATGGTAATTATACAAACCAAAATAATACCGTATTTATATACAAACCCAAATGTAACAGTAACTTTAACTTATTAAATAACAGCACTAAACTCGATTATAAGGATCTTATGTAAACCATTTAACGTTTATGCAATATAAATTAAACATAAACATTGCAGTGACCAGTAATTTATTTCTAGGTACTTATAAATCACATTTCAAATGACAACACATTTTAATATATTTATAGTTCTTTTTTTATATATTTTTTATAAAACAGTGCCGTCTTGTTTTCACAAAAATGGAATATAAATACAGGCAATTTTGCTTTCTTGTTGACTCTTACCACAAATGAGTGCTGTACATAACCTGCGCACTATTTGTGGTAAGCTAATTTAAAAAAATGTTCACATGTATATTTATTAATTTATAACTTAACTTGAATTAACATAATAATAAAACAAACCAGCTATTTATCTTAAACTATACTGGGATATAAATCTCGTGCGCTATTTAAAGTTATTTAAATTCTATGCGCCGTAGTTAGTGTTAGATAATATTACCCAGTGTTGTCATAGGTTTCTATTATATATTGACACTAAAATCAAATTCCCCCAGCAAATGCCAGCGATGTTAAGTGAATCTTATTCGGGCAAACATACAATATTACTATCCACATTTAAGTTACCCCTTGAACTAGTTTATAATCAAAGTGTCCAAAAAAAGTTGCATTCTTGTCTCTCATGCTATAATAGGTAAAAGGCTTTCGAATTCTTACTGTGAACATAGCTCAGTTCAGCGATATAAACACTTCACACACTTGCATAATTCAACATTTATAACAAAACACTAAAAACAATCATATAACACCAATTAAGGACATCTAATTAAAAACATAAAATAATTTACACAAAATAAACGGTACATAATCCAATTTTGTTATTGAAAGCAGATCCACATACATATACAAAAACTTACTTGTTAAAAATTCCAACAAACCTCTCATTACAAAATAACACGCAAGAATTTGTAAACTAGTACAGTTGGTGTCAATAACTAGTAAGTAAATACAAAACATAATTTCATTAGTCTCATAAACAAATAAGCACAAAGTAATATGTATTGAAAACAGTTAATATATTTTATTTCAGCTATATATCACAATGAGTGAGACAACTCTCCACTTCCTCTCCATTCTAAAGCGCAGGCCACACCACCAGCAGGCGGGCGGGCGAACGACGTCGTTTCACCTCTTTTCATACTTTCTTTTCACACCGCGAACTAACGAAAGATACGAACAAAGTATGAAAAGGGTGTCGTTCGCTTCGCTCACCCGCCCGCCAGCTAGCGGTGTGGCCTGCGCTTAAAACGGCAATTATCAAATTAATTTCTTGCTCCCGTGATAGATGTTTTTGTACCATTACAAAACAGGCTAAATTACATTATTTTTTATTGAGGGAGTTAGACAGCAATGTCAAGACGTGTCGTAATGTTATTTTATGGCCAGCTGTACAAGCTTAAACACAAACAGTATCACACACCGAATAGTAGTTAAGATAAACTTTTGTGCTATGATAAAATAAATTTAGAAACTACACTTAAATGAAAGTTAAATCAAAATTTTATGACAATGTTTTATATGACTATAAATGTTACGTATAGACCACTTTTTCGTTGGTCACAGTCTCATGATTCACGCGGGTTATGGTGGGCTTACTGCGAGCCCAACTGTGTGGGGGAGGGAGGAATGTCAGACGCAGGCGGCAACCCGTGCTCTCAGATAGAGCTGAACATTTCAAAACTAAGCGCACATGAGAGGGAATGGAGTGTAAACCACCCTCTGGCCCAGTGCAGGTTGGTAGATGTCACGAGTCTTCGAATTTTTGGTCCTAGGACATGGAGCAGTGGTGACTGAATAAATTACACAAATCAATGCGTCTGCCTGAATTCATCAAAGAAGACATGGCTGCATGGGACGGTCCCAAACGAGAAAGTCGGCCTATTGTAGCAGTTATTCGATATTCTTAAAAAAATACAATACTCTCCATATCTCTGTGAAATGATCAAATGAGCTGAATGAAATAATTTAATACTGGTTAAATATAATATACATAATAAACAAAGTGTTATGATTTTTCGTACAAGTTCAATATTATCTTTAACACATGCGATACACCTTCAAACCATTATAAAATTACATTGCCGTGTCATTAATTTACTCCTATGTTTGATATAATTTAAAGGTGATCATTATTATTCATATTGGGTTTAGCTTTTACAAAATGGGCCAAAAAGTATTACTTTAATTCAACACAAATTTACCATTTTCTAGTTGCCAACAGTGATGACGACACGCGTTACCGCTATTTAGTAAACGCTGCAAACACCGCCCACATAATTTCGCAGGCATCTGGTCGCATAGCTTCAGCCTCGAAATCTAGATCTAAAAGCGCGCGCACACGTCTCGTTGCTAACTCATAATCTTCGTCGGAGAGGGGTGCAAACGCGTTTTCTAGTACATCAGCCGAGTGGGCAAGCATCAGGAGCGCCAGAGACCGCTTGTCAGCGTGAGCCACATCGGTGATCGAGCGCCTCAGAGCTGCTTCTTGAACCTGCAATATTATATTAATAACGATTTATCTACTCTTAAGTCGTAAATTATGAAATCAAATTTAGTCCCTTGATGACAGACTGTTTCACATACAACTATTAAAATGAAATAAACCTTTTTTGCTAACAAAAAATAACCGACCGACGAAAAACACAAAAAAAAAGAAAAAAAAGTGAAAAATTACTTAGCAAAAAAGTCACCAACTACCAAAATTAAAATGATTTCGATTTGCCGGCCATTCCGAGATTATGTTTTCCATAACCTCTTCTTTTTTTAGAAGTCGGTTGAAAAGTTATGATCTACTTGGTTACTCATTGGTAGGGTTTTCGATCCAATATGGGTAAGCCTTTTGAACAGATTAATTTAAGATGTTCCATATTACAACTCTCTTAAAAAAGCAATATGGTGCCCCATCTCCTACTTTGCACAATTTTAAAGAATAACCATATGTCATCTGAATCACCTTAGGCTAACTATTTGTAATTTCAAAATAACAGTTTTTTTACTGAATGCATATGAAAGTAAACATGCACTTACAGTACTTTTATATATTTATTTATACTTTTATTTTGTAAAAAGGATCAGGATTCCATGCAAAATCATTAAACCCTTTAAATATTATTATAATTAACAAAATTCGATTCCAATAGAGAAGTAATATTTTTACAATCATTTCACGCGGACTAAGGTCGCAAGCAATAGCTAGTTTATGATATTATTTCGTATGTTTTTGAGGAAATTGCCCGAATTAAGATAAAGTAGTGTACAAAACAGTATCCTGTTATGTAAGAGTTATTTAAACGCCTAATAATGTAATGAATTATTACTATTAATAAATATCTTTTGTTTCATTCAATATTATAATAATTATGTTGGTTGTATTAGTTACAGGTGTATAAACAAATGTTGGAAACCTTCTGCTCGTCACTATGCAACACTTTCATTTTGAAAAAAAAGTTGTTTCGCAAGAATCACCTGTGTAAGTTTTAAGAAACAACTCCAACATTAAGTGTTGTTTCTTTACATACTACATGGAAGTATTTGTGTAAAAAAATAATGTAATCGTAATAAAAATCTATGTTTTGTGAAATTATGTAGATCTGAGCATGTTTCTTAGTATCAACATTTATTTATCTAATATCTACACACAAAATCAATTATTTTGAAAGCATTTGTTATCATTTAATGTTACTATTGTTAATTATTATCTTTAATTGATAACAATTCTAAATTGGATGGTGTGTTTATAATTACCTTTTTGACCAAGCGACATTTAACCACATTGTCAGTCAATGGATGAGTAGTCATATCAAACAACAAGAAGTTCTGCTTCTCTGTTGTCAAAACCCCCTTTTCTACGAGATTTTTTGCCAGCCTTTCACGCACGTTTTTCAGCTGATATTTAAGTTTCATTGGATTCCATGTTTCACCTGAAATTTTTTGATCACATTTTTTTGACCCAGTTATTAAAAATACTAATAATTAGTTTAAAAAAGACACAATTATACTGAAACAACTAGAGCCTACACCAATATGTCTTTAATTAGTCTTATGATTGTGAAAACACAGTTGAAAGATAATAATATACAATATAGGTAATTTGTGACCTGTTTTGTTAGGTAAATAATACAAACCACTTAGATATTCTATCCAGCTTTGCACCGACTCTGGTGGTTCAGTTTCTTTCATGTGTTTCAAGGCCTCATCTAGCAAAACATCACCAGTTGGCGTATCTGAAATAAATTGTATGATATATTTTACCATCCTTATAAACTTGACGATGTTAAGGGTAAAATAAACCTTTAAAAATAACTCGTGTCACACAGAGTATTATTATTTTTGTTTGTGTAATGAAAGTACCTACAATTTCTACACTAAAGAAATATTTCCATCAAAAATCGCGATTAAAGGGTTTTAATTATGGTGAATATAAGTAAAGCTATTTAATTTGCATTAACACACACAACTCGTATGCAATTATGGTAGATTGTAGCATTACTAATTGAGAGGACATTAATGGGTGAAATAGCTAAGCCGTAACTTTATCAACTTCCACTGCCTTTTATAACCACTATAGACTAACAATTAACAGTCATTGACCTTTTTGTAACTGGATGATAAAGACCTAGTAAAAATAAAAAAAAGCATATAATTCTTCAAATAACCGCAATACATATTAAGTAAACCATTCTCTTACCTGATTTAACTATTACTTTTCTAGATAACAATCCCTTTCTACGCATACCAGCTCTTTCTAATTCTACGCGGCCTCTCAGACCAAGTTCGATTAAAATACATCCTCTCAAGCCGCTGGATATGCAATCATTCCAAAACGATGTGTAACCCTGAAATAATCATCAATATGAGACGGAATAGTCACGACATTCTCATTAGAATAACTGTTTACCACAGCGAAGAGCTTTCTCTTACCTCTTTGTCCTTTAGTCCTAAAAGTAATACTTCTTCCATTAGTGTCAATCGTGTTTCCTTTGAATCCCCGTCATCATAACTTTTATCATTTTTCTTATCATCGACGTCGTGGTTTTCCTTTAATTCTGCATTGTCCTTTATTACGTTTACGTTTCTTCGTTGCACCAAACCCTCGGCTCGATTCATTTTAACATTTAATGAAATTGCGAAATCAAAACAAATTGATTTAGTAAAAGTGAATATTTGGATAATTTTCTGAAATTCGTAAACGATTCGTTGACGTTTGCTATGCGACGTGATGTTGTTGTGCAAAACATGGCCGACGAAGAAGACATTGCGTTCGTTCAGAAACCATCGCCATTCGCACAAAAAAGTTTGTTTTACCTAGTTTTTTTTTTTGACTTGATTTTTTTTTCATTTTTATTTTGTTGAAGAATTTAGTTATAGTTATGCAATGATTTTTTGGAGTGTGGTCAGAATCGGAACAAACACCGCCATCTCATAATTTTTCCAAAATAATGACATGAAACCATTTAAAAAATTAAATGTTTCTGCCGTGTCGCATTCGGCATAATTACGGCGCCGCGCTGTCTACACGAGCCCTAATTCTGTTTTTGAACGTTAGTACAGTCGCCAACACAGCCAGTTACCACAAACTGTCAAACTCCAAATAATTTTATACCAAAAAATGTTATCGGTTAAGTTCAAAATTGAATAAGAAAAGAGAGTTTGTAGTAACTTGATGCGCTGGCGACTGTACCTACCTGCTATATTGATAGCTTGATTTGGCAGATTTATAAAAGCGTAGCGTAGCGTAGCGTAGCGTAGCGTAGCGTATGCAAATCCCCAATCTAAAATAAGAAATAATATAAAGGATAATTTTAGTCGACCTCCGGTATAAATTAATTATCATAATGACTTTCGATGTTTGTATAGTTTGCAACATTTTATTGATACGGCAGAATAGGGTTTACGCACGATCTAAACAGATCCAAAATTATAGGATACTTATCTAGATTACTTTTCAGAATTGAGACGAGGACACTACTAGCTGCATCATAACATCACGCCTGTACACAAATCCCGACTCCGTGGCTGCTACTCAGAAATTCCTGATGTTAAAACCCAATAACACTTTGCCCGAACTGGGAATCGAACCCAGGACCTACCATACCACTAACCCAACGGGGCAGACTAGGCGATTATCGCTAAACTAGTTTCTTGCACAAGAATCATTCTAAGATTGTAGGTTCCGTGTCAGCAAAAGATAAACATAATTAATTATATTAATAGTGTCTCTGTTCTATTTTATTTTGTGCACTTAACCGTAGTTTTATTTAGTTTCGTTGGTGACCGTATTTATAAATTAGGTATACTTATTTAGGGTGCTTCGTTGCACGGATATGGCACCTTTTGGTACTGCTGAGCTGCCGTCCCCGGTCGACTATGCATTATATCGACTGAAATCCACAAAATCACCAAACATAACTGACGTAAGTGTGTGTGTGTTATAAACCACCCCTGCCTTACCCTGCTGGGAAAACAGGCGTGATGTTATTAGTCGACTGCCAAGGAAGGGTTATTTTACATTTGATTTTGATCATCAGAAAACGCGGTCAAACGCCTAGCAAGCATGTAAAAGCAATAGGCACCTTAATTTAACAAATTTCCTACATATTATTCGAGTTTCGAAGGCGCTTGTAGTATGCTCTGGAATCCCCCTAGACTAGGGGTATTGCATCATCATCCAAATCCACAGTATAGGTATCTTGTTATCTGTGCTAATTTTCACGCTCCCGTGCCAGCCTCGTCCAAGTACAGCGTCTGCCCGTCTGGGCGCCGTGCGATCAACAATTCTCTTTCCATTTCTTGGACGCCACTCGGTTGCTCTGTGTGTGTCATGGAGTGTCCTGCCCACTCCACTCACTGCACTCCATTTGAGTTCCATAACGCGATTACCAATATCGAAGATCTTCGCGTCTTCGGATTTCGATTTTTGAAGTTCGGTCTACAAGTTTTATGCCAAACATGGAACGCTCCTTGACTTTGTCAAACTCCAAGCCTGTACATGGCCTCCAGTGTGAGCGTATGTCTCAGCATCGTACGTCATGGTAGGACACTGATTATAGAGGCGGGACTTCAGACAGTGTGGATTTTTTTTTGATTTCAGAATGCCGTCCAGTTTACTGAATGCGTCTCACACTCTCACCCGAGCTGTATTCTTCTCGACATCTCCGTTTGTTGATAGTTCTTTTCAACTGAAAGAAGGTAAATATAAATGAAGAATAAACATACTGATCAACCATCTCTCCAACCCATAGAAATACTTGTTTAATATATCAGCTATGCTCCAACCTTTCGTTACCGACCCTGACAGAAAGATTTGAATTGCTGCATACATTTACCATATTATATTATAATAAAAATAATAACTTGGCCACGTGGTGGCCCCCGGCCACCGTAAGCGCGGGCCTGTGGACGGTGAGCTATGGGCTAGCTCGCCGTCCGTCCGTCTTATGACGACAGGCCGTGTCGACAGCGCGTTCGTGTTCCACGTGCGCTTCGGAGAGATGTCATCAAGGAAAGGGGTCCGATCCGGGGGCAAGGGCCGATGCCTGCCCCGCGGGGCTGCGGGACTGTTCGAAAGACATACCGTACCGTCGCTCCGGAACACAAAGGGCGATGAAGGAACATGAATGGGTTTTAGTCAGTAAAAGTCTGACACGCCCTCCTGCGACGCCCAGAGCGGGAGGAGTCACTTGATAATTCCCCATCCGAAAAAAAAAAAATTGTGTCGTGTACCGGAGAGCAGAGATAGAGCCAAATGAAAATACCTATTGCAATTACCTGTAATTTGTCGAAGATTTGAATAAGAGAGTCATTTTTTTTTCTCATTTCAATTTCGTTGGACATACCTACGCCCATTTTGACCAAGATTCTTTTTTACCCGACTGACGTAGGAAGTAGGGTAATTTTTTTTGTATGTGTATGGTTGGTTCGATGCGTGCGAAGTTGCGAACCGCGGGCGGATCTCTGTTGTAGTTATTTAAGCAAAACTTCCTTGAAACCAAATTGCTTTGCTGATGGTGCTGCCATGGTAACCTAACCATAATATGTGGCTAATTAGGTATAAAAACAGCAGGTCACGATATTGCAAGTAAGCAACTACTTACTAGCAATTGGTTGTCAACTTTTCAAACGTTTTCAGTTCTGACTGTCAAGGAAAGACTCAATAAGTACTTACCGTACTTACCTATTGGCTGGGATGTCAACCGTTCTAACTATAGAACCCTAGAGAGCAATATATAAAATTGCAAATCGTGCCACAAGGCTAGGACGTCCGGTGCCTAGGTATATACGTAGGGACGTCTGACTAAAAGGGGGCCTCACTATTCGATATTCACGAGACCTGCAATGAACACGTTCCGGATGAATGACCGCTTTTTAAATTGAGATTTCTAAAGTTTCTGTCTACCATGTAGCTTATTGATTTATTTATTTGTATAGTGACTTGCTGCACTTACAGTTTGCACATACCACCAACAACATAACGTTAACTAAAGAACTTAATGCAATATTAATACATAGTTATAATCATAAACCAGATTCAATCGGCGTCAGATCCTCGTACTCATAACATACGAGTAGGTAGTTATACAAACCGTGACTGCCCAGTCAGATACAATCCAGCTGGAGCCATTCAATATCACACCTCTTCTTATGTTACAGAACATGATCATGCCTTCGATGTTCGAAGGGTTAGACCCTGTACCCTATAACTACTAAACACATTTCGCTTATTATGTATAAGTCCCTGCATGTAATAGGCAGCGGCAAGCGTATTGCCACCAACCGGGCACAAATCCAGACTATGTGGTTGCTACTAAGAAATTCCTGATGTAAATACCCAATAACGCTGCCTGACTTGGGATTCGAACCCATGATCTGATACTGAATAGCGCTTTTGTCCACTAGACCGCCGAGGCAGTCAGTCGTTTCTTTTATAAGTTTTTCACTTCGGTTTTCCTGACTAAAGTCATCCTGACTCAACGTACTGCCTGTGTAATGTTGCTGAAGCACCGCCACATCTTGGACAGTGAGTGTTTTTTTCTAGGCATGCCCGCCACACTGTTCCTAACCACTGTAACTCCTGAAAGCCCGAATCAACGTGTAAGGGTTGTATTAACTACCTACTTTAAGATCTGTATTACTATAATCTATGCACCTTTGTAACCATTTATATGCACTATCCTATGAAATATATCTCAGTATTGTTCGAGCATTCGTTGGTTTCATTCACCATCAACACCGCACCTTACATGGCGACCCTGCCAGAGGAAGCTATACGCGCTGCGCGAACGTGAGACGTTGAGTGTGATTTCATATACTAATCGAAGTGAAACAAAAAATACTAGTGAAAATGGGACGAGTTCTGTTTTTTTTGGGCCAACGGACTAGACGTCCGCAGGACTGTACAAATAATCCACGAAAATGGGCAAGCAGCAGTCTAAAGAGGAGACCCTGATCGTTCAAAACGCGGCGGCTGGCAGTAACCAAGCTACAGCAGACGAACTTCGCTTTCATATGTCCACATCCAACATTATACTGTCCTGTATCCTGCTTATACTACTACTCGGCGTATTGGGCTTTGTGTATCGGCTGTACAAAAGGTGCCATAAAAAATGGATCACCAATGAGATAAATAGAACGACTATGAGGAGATCTCTTTTCCGTCGACGCATGCGGATGGGGGCCACGGAGCCATCATCAAAAAACTACGAGGAGGATATGGTGTAAAAAAAAAAGTGTTCAAAAAGTGCATAAATATAATCACATATTAATCGTGTCTACATTCCAATAAAACCATCTCTTACCAAATATGGACGGTGCGCTGATTGAACTTTGGACCTTGGTATTAATTGCGTGCAGTGTTATGTCATAATACAACCCTTACAAACGAGTCCATTTTGCTAGTATTAGCCTGTCTCTTGATTTTTATCTTATGTTGCAACAGAAATATGACTAACTATATCACACTCACTCACTCACCCCCCACTCACCCCCACCCACAGCCCCACACCCCCCTTCTCTCTCACTCTAAATCTCTATATTTATACCCTCAATGGCCGCTGCCCGAACTGGACCACTGAAATTCAAATGTGTACCAAATTCCAACTCAATCGGTCCAGTAGATTCGGAGCAAATTGACTGTGACAAACGGATAGACAGACACACGAGTGGTCCTATATGGGTTCCGTTATTTTATTTGGAATTACGGAATCCTATAAAACTCATCGACAATGCAGGTAAAATATGCGTGTTTTCACTATCTCTTGCCGATACCTAAAATAATGCCTACCTATACACACTACTAAAAAAGACCATGCAGCACAGAATATGAACATTCTTGAAACGTACGGGAAGGTTCCTGTGTACCTATACTATTTGCACAGGTTTTGTTCCGATGATGTCCTCGTATTCATTGCCTAATATAAGGAGATGAGTGATTTAGAAACTCCCCATAGATAGGTTGGTTGAATTGAAGATACAAACAGTCGTCAGATACCATTTTGTGATTCTTTCATTGGTTAGTTTTCCTTCTAGTCTAGCACATAACACCACGCCTGTAATCCCCGTGGGAGTCCGGGAGTGTAAGTAATAGTACACCCACATTTCGCCAGTTATGTTTAAGTCTCGTGTAGGATAGGGGGCGAGCCTATTGCCATCAACCTGGCATAGCTAACGAGAAGTCCCTAATTAAGAAAACCCGTGGGAATCGACTCATGGACCGACTGCTCAGCAGTCACGCTTGCGACTACTAAAACAACGACAACACTCTCAACTCTACTCTATAAACTCTGCAATGAAATAGAAGACAAATATTAAGGTTTTATGCAGACTTTTATCTATGGTCCTGACAACAAACTGCTAAGATATTAAAAAAATACATCAGAGCGCTTTATCCTCTCTGGCTTCATCTTGACAATTTGATGCCATTTAAACTATCTACTAAAAACTCAACTGCGAGTAAAAAAATAGAAAATATCGTAGGTATATCCATTGCATTGATCAATCCTGTGCACTTACCTATATTGTCCACCGAGGGGGTCTTAATAAGTATAATATGATTACCAAGTACGTACTTAATCCATACATTCATTTATCTCATGATAGTGTAATTCATGTAATATCTACGTTAAGTCTGATCGCTTGATGACCTTAATTTGAACTTGGTAAGTAGTACCTACTTACCTATATTATATTGTATTATGTTATGTATTAGGAGAAAATTATATCTACCCTAGACTTAGGCCTAGAAAGGTAGTGAAAGAGACAAGAGGAAATCAACGAAACCGACATTTGCAAAATGAAGAAAGTATTTCTTTTTGCAAGGTTGAAGGTAGTTTATATTAATAACGAGGTACATACCGACTATTTACCGAATGCAAGCCAGCAATCGTACGAAGTAGACTCAACGTTTTACATACATTTTGTAGGATCTAGTGATAGAAGGACGGGAGGCTTTAAGTCTTTAAAAAGAACTCGACTCGGGTTTAATCTTAAGACTGTCGTTTTAAAAATACTCTTATTTTTAAGCGACTCAAGCGCAACGAAAAGGTTCGCACCCTTTTGAAAACAACCCAGTTCGTGAGTCATGCGAGTAGCCTGTTACACGTCTTGATGAGTGGCCGTGTGTACCATTAAAAGTTTATTAATCCTATTTAGTACCTAATCTGTAACAATATGTAATAATCATACACTGAATTTTACATTATTAATGTCTCATATTAAACGATTCGAGTTCTATAATTAAATAAAAGACTCGCGACTAAGCCTCTTAAACTTGAGTCGTTTTATTGGTTCAACTCTTTTCTAATGATTCGAGCTCTTTCAGTAAGTAGGTAACGTAGTCGTATTTTTGGAGTCAAGTTTTCAAAATCGAGGCTAGTTCTTACTATAAAGGTTTAAAAGCCTCGAGTCCTTTCCTCACTAGTAGGATCTCTATACCTATTAAAATAAATAACCTTCTGGAACCTTTCATAATTGTCTACATTGAAAAAGCACAAAAATCACCCTAAATGTAACTATTTAAGGTAATTTCATAAATAATGCTGGTTGGGTGTGATAAAGCCGTACATTTTCAAAGGTTTAAACTTGGAATAACTTTATTCTGTGTTTATTTATAGGAGGGTTAGATCTTTGAAACTACGCAACGGATTTCAATGCAGGTTTTAGCAATAGATAGATTGATTAAGAGGAAGGTATAAATGTGTATATATATTATCTATATTGCACCCGTGCGAAGCCGGGGCGAGTCGCTAGTCATTTTATAAATAATATATGCCTATCTATAATTAATTAACAACCTTTAGTGAAAGGAACCTTTCATATCTACACATTCATTCATTAAATGCACAAAAACATCCAAAATGTAACTATTTAAGGTAATTTCGTTAAACAAATACTGAACAGGATATGATAGAGCGGAAATATAGCAGTTCACGGGAAAATTTCGCCGTACTGCAATATCATTTACAAAAATTAAAAAAAGATTAGATAGAGTCTTACTTTAAATAGGAATAGGTAGAGCATTACTAATAATGTGGCAATCACCTCTGATTAGCTAAAGCTAGTGTTGTTTATCAGAGCCGGTTGAGAAATACGACGGCGTGTAAACGACGCGCACTCAGTCATCTGCGCGGACGCCGCCGAGCACGTGCGCCGTGATACTAGTGTGACCAGTGTGAGCGAACATCGCACCATCACCATGGACGGGGAACAACAAAACCATGATACAGCCGTAAGTGTTTTTTTATGTCGCCACAATATTTTGTCTCTCTTTCCGTGATCAAACGAACCAACAGTAACAGAAACACTTTGCATATCTTTGAATGTTGTTAGCGCGCGAAAACTGAAAGTGTGTACCATGTCTTCGCGAACAGTGAAGTGAACTTTATACTCGTGCGGTACGTGGTCGCACGTAGGGCAAGTCGCCAGTTGGCTGCGGCACTCGCGTCACCTCGGCCGCCACAATCCATGTATTTTCCGTCTACACTACGACCTACACAGGGTCAGCTGTCGATCGCGGTTATCTCGATATTTTACCAGAGTAAAAATCAATTCTTGACCAAAATTTTGAAGTTGAGAACGTGCAATGACATTACAGTGTAGTCGAGCTATTTATAAAGTGTAGTGAATTGGTGGGATTGTTCAAATATTCTTATTTGATTTTGCGAGTCTTTGTTTAGGTAAGCTCTTAGTTGGTACAAAATGATATTTAAGTAATGCTATAATAATAAGCATGTATTTCTTAATTAAAATATCTAAATAAATATTTGTGTTCTGTGATCAGCAGGTGTTGGTAAGTATATTTGTCACTTTAGAACAAACTTTTAGTTAGATCATCAGTATATTCTCGAATCAAATTAAATCTGATGTTAAAAAACTTGCTATTTTACGTTTTTTTCTGACACAAGACGTCCAAAGTTGACACAGACTTAAAACTCCCGCGCCGAACAATAACCCGTTACACCGTTAGTCGGTCGTTTGCCCAAATTTACATAGAGCCATGAGATGTTTTGCATTTCTAATAATCATACGACATAGTGAATCATTACTGTCTTTCAATTAATGTTTTACTGATCTTAAAAGTTGTTATTAGTAAACTAGGTACCCTATCAAGGTTTATGTTTCTTGAAATTTCTGCAACCTTATAGGTAGGTACATAAGTAAATGGTTTGGCCGTTTAATAGAGCCATATCTACGTAATTATTTAGTTAAACATTAGTTACCGACGTAATATCGAATCACGAGGTTATTTTCCTCGTTCTGTCTAATAAATAAATATTGTGGTGCTTGATACAATTTTTTGTGTAATCATCGTGTGTTTGTGAAAGTTAAGCCAGCAGAATATTTAAATGCAAGATACAATTTAAACCGTAACTCAAGTGGCACAACGCCATATAGTGACATATTGTCACGTTAAAGAACTCATTTTTCTTAATACCGTATCAAGTAGGTAGGTAATTTCACGCACACAGTTCACAGTAAGATTAAAATTTTGCATTTTACATGTGTACGCACGCAGCCAAGCCTATAGGTATCACGCCATTTGCTGATAAATGATAACCGCTCTCATTATCTTGCTGTTATCAATTCAACATATCACCGAAGGGGTTATATTTATAAACGTGAATGTAACCGACAACGACAAGTCTTAACTATGCGTACCATGCTTAGCTAATAAAATACATAATATATAGGGTCAGGTGGGGTAAATATGAGATAAATAGGGCTGCCATCACGGTGTCTACGCTAGATGAAAACTTCAAAAACCCCAAATCAAGCAACAAATCAACAAAACTGTCCCATACATTTAGGTTGAGCTATTATGAAATTTTGTATGAGACAGCGGAATATATTTTTTCACGATTATGACTATGGTCCTCAAGAGAAAGTTGTTCAGTTTAATGGTCTGCACCACACACTAGAATATCACTACACTTTTCTGGTACACGCTGTATAGTCTAAAATACGTACCTAGCCAATTTATTAACTTGGGACTGGAGCATAGCTTGCATATACATGTGCACCATGACCGTAAGTTTGTACCAGTCTCAATTTATTTATTAAAACACAAACAACTATATTATTTTAAAAGAAAGAACTCAAAAATTCTAGAAAAAAACAATGAAAATGCAACCTTGGTGTTGCTGTGCTGCTGCATAACTTAACATGAAAAATAAAAAAATAATTTTGAAGAGATATTTATCATATACCTAACTTATATGAATTATTATTTCTTTGTTCATTTTTCTTACATACAAATTATATTTTTAAATATTTGAATATGATGTTAATAATATAATGGGCTACTATTTTTCATATTTAAATTTTATACTACAAGTAAAAAAATATGAGCCGTGTCCAGCATACTACTTTCTGAATCAAGCCCTTGATCCAGCTGCCTAGCGAAAGCCTCCTCGCTTTCGGCATGAATTATTGTGAATTTACAGCCCGTACCTACTTTGCTAAGCGAACGGTCCATTTAAAAAACTTTTTTTTAAACAAGCTATTATTGAAATGCGCTAAAAAGAATAAAATAAACTTTTCCATTAAAACTTTTACCATCAACATAAAACGTCATTACACAATTTATATGATACTAGCTGTTGCCCGCGGCTTCACTCGCGTTTTGGTCGGAAATTAACCCACGGGCACGTTATAAATAATGGGGATAATCGGGGATAATGTAGCTTCCTATTAGTGAAAGAATTTTCAAAATCGGTTCAGTAGATCCAGAGATTCCAACCTCACAAACTTTACCTCTTTATAATATTAGTACATAGATAATACTTAGCTTGTCGGGAGATTTAAGTACTCGTGTTTACGTAGTTTGACAATCAGATCAAGTTATTTATTTTACTTGTTTATCTACACAGGTAAATATCGCGACAAGCTTTTATATCATACTAGGGACCCGCCCCGGTTTCGCACGGGTGCAATATGCATATTATAAACCTTCCTCTTGAATCATTCTATCTATTGCTTCTTCTTAGCGTAGGTATCATGGCAAAAAGTTCAAATTTGTGTAGCCCAAAACTCAGCCACGCGAACCCCGCTCACTGAAGCAGTCAGCAGATCATCAGGTGCGCAGATGATAGGGCAAATACAAATATCTTTTGCTGAAAAAAAAATCCGTTGCATAGTTTAAAAGATCTAAGCGTACAAACAGCGTGAGTGACTTTGTTTTATACTATGTAAAAATAAAATGTTTAATGACGTTTTAAGTTGATAGTGAAAGTTTTAAAGGAAAAGTTGTATTTAAATAAAAGCTTGTTTTTAAAATTGTCATCCAAACTAAACGTGGTCTATACAAAGCACTTAATTTCAGCTGACTTCCAGCAGGATCTCGGAGATTACAAAATAATACTGAAGAATATGACTATCTTGTCCTAGCATAAGCCGTTTACATAGATACAAAACAGCCTTTTATTGCTTTCAAAATATGTGTGGATATTGTTAAGAGGAAATGTGGAAGGTTTTTGAAGAAACTATATATCACTGTCGCTCTACGAGCGCGATTTCGACGACAAGGACAGCTACAGATCCGACAAGAAATAAAGAGTCATAATTCAAGGTTTGGCTCTCGACTGTTTCCTCCTCCAATATTCGACCAATTTAAAAGATATTTCCTAAACTATATATGAAGGATAAATACTGTATCCTTAGGTTTTTCTTTTTTCATTAATAGTTGTCAAATGTGTACACTAGGCCTCCGTTGACAGCGGTCCAAATAGGTTACCTTGAGCATTTTGTAAAGGTTCTAGTGCTGATATGGATTATGTATCATCAAAAAGGAAAACATAGGGACACAGTAAAGGTTGATATTTATTTAACTGTAAAATATCATAGCTTTATAGTCATAAACCAGAAAGAAAACAGACGAGAGCGTTTGTATGGAGAAAAGACCACCCGTATTTTCTCCTAACAATCTCATTCATATTATCATAACTTAAGTTCATATGTTTTGGCCACTTGCATAACGCATGGCGATTGTTCTTAAAACTCAGAACACGTGTCGGCCAGCTATTATTTGTAAATGTCTGTCTCTGCATCAACGGAAATGAAATTCCGATCAGAATGACATGGACACGACGAAATCATTTCCGCTTTCAAATATAACTTTAGTCACTAGTAACCGTAGTTACTCCATAAGAATGACGACGTTATTATGTATAAAAAAATAAAAGTTTGAATTTCAAGAAATATATCCATATCTATCCTTGGAAACGAAATACATACCACGAAGGGAAATGCTATGTCTCAACCAAAATAATATTTGTATTCATAAGAGGAACAATACCTTGAATGAAAAAATATTTAGTTACGGAGGAATCAACAGTGAGCTTATTTTAACAGTATGGCATTCGCTCTAGTCATCTTTAGAAATAAAACTGTTTGAAGGAGGCAGTTTCAAATCTTGTAACATAGCATACCATCACGCCTGTAATCCCCGAAGGGTTAGGCAGAGGTGCACCTAGCCCACATTTCGCCAGTCCCATGTAATAGGGGGCGAGCCTATTGCCATCAACCGGGCGCAAATCCAGATTCTGTGGCTGCTACTGAGAAATTCCTGATGGAAAAACCCAATGACACTTTGCCTGACCCCTGGAATTGAACCTAGGACCTCATGCAAATCAAAGCTTGAAATGTTTGTGAATATCGAGCCGTAAAAATGGTGGAACAGCTGAACCAAAGCGATTATTCAGAAAATGTAAATGTTGTTCTTTTGCTGTCTGCTTGTTAGTCTGAGGAAAAAATTGTAAACAATTGCCCAGAAAAGTCTTAACATTTACATTCCACAGCATCATCAGATTTTACATTCTTTTCTACCTTTTTAAACAGGATTGTAACATTCGTAGAACTTATTTTATTCATTTCTTTTTTTTTTTTTGCTGTTATGTACAGACTGGCTCCAGATGGTTCAAGCTCTTATAAGTACCTACGTGCTTTGTATTTGTAAATATAGTATTTGACGACACGGTTGGGGCAGTGGTTGAGCGATTGACTGCTGCGTTGCGTGTCGCGGGTTCGATCCCCGCACGGAACAAATATATGTATGGCCTACAGATAGTTGTTCCGGGTCTGGCTGTTTGTGTATGTGAGTTTAAGTGTTAGTAAACGCACCCACGATATAGGAGAAATTCCTAGTGTCCCCACACTATGAAAGTTATATAATATTTACAGTAAGTATTAGAAATAAACACTTCAGCGCGAATCGGTTTAAAAATAATCTGAATCTACTTGTTGATCGCACCTACTAATCTATCGTCTCTCAGCATTCAATTACACTTGAAGAAAATTCGCTATTCGCCAAAAAAAGTCGTGTTTCGAAAAAGTCTTACAATTTAACTGACAATGATTTTCCACAAATAAAAATCACGCCACAACTTTTCAGACAAAGGTGGCGCGACTCACTTTTGGCACCAGTTTTTATATAGTCATTTATATTCAATAACATGTTGTTGTTTAAATTCGTTTGGTCTAACTAGGTAATAGAGTAATAACATAATAAACATTTTGCTAATCCAAATGACAATGAGCGTCATCATTAATTTCTCATTGGATTCATTGAATCGTCGTTGTGAATGTGTAATGTGACGACACAGAATAATGCTGTGTCGTCACATCACACCGAACTATTCTGTGTCGTCAGTGTGTCTGGCGGGGTCAGTGTGCCAGGTGAAGTGTGAACTGTGAATTGTGCCTGTATCTAATGTATAGGTTTCAGTGTTTTCACCGACAGCGCGGCCATTTCTTCACACGGCCGCGCTGCGCGCCGGCGCTAATGACTCACTAATCACGCGTGCTCATTGCTTCATGTCGATCATTGCATGCTGGTGATTCACCTGGTACTCATTTCATTAGATAAACATAATTTTTAGATTCCGAATCAAACTGACGCTCTGTATGAAATTAGCCTGCGCTAATTACTGTATTCTCTGTTACAAGAAATCAATTTAGAAATCTACGGCAGCGCCAAAACTTTACAACTAATTGACATAGTGTCCAGCTATACATATACATTGTTACTAGATAAGAAATAATACTACATAAATCAAACGTCTTTGTCTTTTTTTAGAATTTTTTCCTTTGTCGTGATAACTTTATTAAAATAAATATTATAATATGTGAGCTCGGCTCGCTCTAGACCAGTTTTTTTTTATTACATCATGATTTATAAATAAAAATTAAACACACAGAAAACCTCGGTACAGAAACCGCGTAGAAGCAGTTTGTAGTAGCGTAGGCGCAGCGTAGCAGATACAACGCTTACGGCGTAGCAACCGCGATGCAGCTGCGTAGCATTTGTACCAGCGTAGGGGCATCGTATAGGAGATAAAACGTTTTCGGCGTAGCAACCGTGTTACAGCTGCGTAGCATTTGTATCAGGCGTAGGCGCAGCGTAGCAGATGATTCGTGTATGGTATGGTAACCACATAAAAGATGCTTAGCGGTTGTACTCCCTATAAGACGCAGTGGAGCAGCCGCGTCCAAGCAGCATAAAGCGCAGGCCACACCGCCGGCTAGCGAGCGAAGGAGCGAGCTAGCGGGCGAAACAAGGCGAGGGAAACTATATAAACAAAGCTAAGCTTTGGCGATCTATGTGGGTTCGCACCGAAAACTACGGACGAACGGGCGAGCGAGCGGAAGAAGATCGCCAAAGCGGGAGCGGGCGGGCGCACCGGGCTTCGAGCCGATCGAGCGTCGTTTCACCTCTTTTCATACTTCGGTTCGCGCCGCGAACTACAGAGCTGGGCATCGTCGGATATTTCGTTCGCATCGTTTGTATCGTTGACGTAGCTTTATCTCTGTAGTTCGCGGTGTAAACCGAACTATGAAAAGAGGCGAAGCGATGTTCGCCCGGCTCGCTCGCTCGCTCGCTTGGTGGCGGTGTGGCCTGTACGCGTAGAATATCCCACATTCATTTTTGATAAAATGAAACTTACTGCGAATACCGTTTTACGAATTACAATACATGCTATTTAAAGAGTAATGAGAGTTAAAAAATGCAGATCAAATTATTAACAAAATAATATGTATAGTTTAAAACATTCATTATTATCAGTTCCTTTTTATCTAGCTACGGGATTACTTGTCCACCCTTTACAACATCATTCATAATAAAAACATATCAACATTACGTATTATGTACAAACCACGAACTTGCTTATCGTGGTGCAGCCAGCAGGTAAGCCGAGTTCGGCTGATAAGTAAAAGTAATAAATATTTTTTCTCTATTATACATGTGGAAATATTTTTTGGGATTACTAAGCGCCGCGGTGACAGGTGTATGATTATTTATCGCAATGACTAATCCAGGTAAAGTACTAATAAAACCAAATAAAATAAAAGATTATCAAGGTATTTCTATAAAGATAGTAGGGCTACACCTGTTCCTCAAGTTGTTCAAAATAATAACCAACTTAAATGTTTGAAATTCTAAAGGAAACTGTAGACTATTCGTAAATTGTTCATTAATTTAAATCATGGTCGTTTATTTAGACTATACTAATATTATAAAGAGGTAAAGTTTGTGAGGTTGTAGGGGGTAATCTCTGGATCAACTGAACCGATTTTAAAAATTCTTTCACCAATAAGAAGCTACATTATCCTTCAGTGCCTTCACCTTTATTTATAACGTGCTCGTGGGATAATTTCCGACCAAAACGCGAGCGAAGCCGCGGGCAACAGTTAGATCAACATATTTTGACGTTAAAATTAACTGCACATGGTGTTTAGGTACGCGGCCCAAATTACTAGATAAGTGCTTCAATTTGACCAAACACTAAATACTTGTATTGAGCTGAGTAAGGAAACTTGCTTTACCTTCATTTAAATTAAGTTTTTGGAATTCGCATTGCTAATTGTCGAGGCACCTACAATTTGCATGAATGTTAAAATTATTGGCAAATTCGGACCGGACACCATTAAGGTTATTTTGCCTTTTTGATATATCTAGGACATATATTAAGTTAGTGTTATTTAGGTATACGTACTAGACATTATCTTATTGGACTTTACTCGTATTATAACATTTATTTTGTAATTAGTTTCGGTTTACTTTTTGACTTAATCTCGGTACCTACATCTACTTAAATAATTATTTATTTTAATAAATGAAAATATTAATAGAATTTTGCATATTTTGATTGAGCGTGGCTAAATAATAACAACCGCTCGGGTTGCTCGGGGACCTTGTTAAGTCTTGCTTGCCTAGGTTGGTCTGTGGATGGGTGACCGCCCATTACATACCGAGTTTCCTACGTGCCTCGGAAAGCAAGTTAAACCGTTGGTCCCGGCTGTCATTTGTAGATCTTTGACAGTTGTTACAGGTAGTCAGTGGCCCAAAAAGTCTGACAACCTGTCTCACCAAGGGGTATAGTATTACCCAGTACTAACTGGGTTGCGGAGGTCAGTTAGGCAGTCGCTGCATGTAAAATACTGGTATTCAGCTGCATCCGGTTAGACTGGAAGCTGACCCCAACATAGTTGGGAAAAGGCTAGGCAGATGATGATGATGATTCATATTTTGATCGGAAATTATTGATGAGAGTAATAACAGACAGCGATAATGTCAGTTTCCACGGTTAGTGCGCCCAGTCCGGACTATGGACTCTCTAAATGAGTATAATTTCGTGTACACAGACCTTGAATAGTGCAGTCTACGACCTCATAATTACACTCACCTTGTAGTCGTCTAGCTGTCACGCGTGTCTTCGTAATCTGTCTGATTATTAGTGTGCATAAGTAATAAACTAAACAAATCTCACTCAAGCAGTCGAAAGTTTGCTTCTAAACAGCAGTTGAATAAACCGACTTACATGTTCGTGGGAGATCGGGAAGGCATCCTATGCATACCAGACCTGCGGAGTAATGCGTAACGCACTCGCATTCCGAATCTCATTCTGACAATTCATTGCGTTTTAAGTGATCGATCGGGCATAAGATTTTCTCAACATACTACCTATAAATGTATTAGAATGCAATAGAACAGTGTGTTACGCAATTGGACTGCGATATTTCTAGACGACCGACCAGTCGCTTAGCAAATATTCTTAAATAAATAATAAAGAACATTTTCAATGAGGACATTTACATACCCAGGTACTTGTTAAAAATAATTACATTTCAGTCAATGAACTTAAAAGTAAAATTACAGAAGTATTTAGGTAATACGAAAAAAGGTTTAATAATAGCTCTCATTTCAGGTGAGCAAACCTAGGGTCAAACTTATTAACCGCCGTGGAAATAACCCTGGGCTTGGCCACCCTCTGTCGTGATTTAGCACTCCATAGCTTACGTTGACCTCTTGATTTATTAGGGCTATCATGTTGGAAGTTCGTTGCCACTGTTCCGCTATAGGCGCTACAATCGTACCATGTCACCAGATTACTAGAATTAGGCTTAGAAATAATTTATTTTAACCGACTTCAAAAAAAGAAGATTCCAATTCGACCCGTAGACCCGTATGTAATATTGTCAAAATTTCACATTTTTTTTAATAAAACGCTTGTAAACTTATGAGTTACTATATGTATAACATTTCACTTCCATTATTTTGTAAAAGTATCAGAAATGCGATTACGATGTTGGTCTCATCCCGGCCTGATCGGCAATAGGAGCCCCATTTCGAGCAAGTGTGTGGAAAGTCTCGTCTCTTCTTTCAATGTACAATGTCATATTTAAGTAAGTACATTGGAAGTCTTCTTCACAAGATCTTCTTTATGATCAAATTTTGCTAAACTTTTGTTACAACAAAACGTTCGTTGTGTTATGGCCAGTTTCAGATGGAATTAGTTCTATAATCAAACACGTGAGTATTTGATTAAATAAAAGGTGTTTTCTTCAATGTAATGTGGCACTCTAAATCCAAAATATAAAAATTAAGTAAGTCAATTCAGAAACCGGAAATTAATGTTGTTTATCTTATCAAGCGACATTAAGACATCATACATCATATACATATCATAGCGCATGCAATAAATAGTAGATCAAGAAGTACACCATAATGTTTTACCCTTTCATAAACAAAGTGTTTTCTGTAATCTGGAAAATAGCCAACAAGGACAGACGAGGAAAATGTGGGTTTGCCAATGAAAATTGAAAACATTAAATGACATGATTAGTGACGTACTGACTATTAAACAACTCTACAAGTCGTTTTAAGTTATCAAGGATACGTTCTTTAAATAACCACCTTGCTAAAATTGTAGAATATAAACTAGTTTTTGTAGGTCACAGAAACACATATCTCCGTATTAAGATTAGGCTTGGTGTAGGTATATTTTTGGATATTTTTCCACTTATTACGTCGTAACTACATACTAGTGAACTTTGATCCTACTGAAAAAGCATCTAAATAATCACTGATGCAATTTTCAGAATAACACCGTAGTCATCATGGAGAACGGCGAAGAAATTGTAAAAGTTAGTAAAATGCAAGTGCCCAACGGAATAACTCAAGCAAAACATTTGAATGGTAAGTTATTGATTTGATTTTAATGCCCTTTATTTTCGCATTCTTTCTCTTCCGTAAAATTCGGTGTTAGAAGCTTTATGTATTGGTATTCTTAGGCACTTAGGATTATTTATCGTTGTGAGAAATCGTCCAGAAATCCTTCACTCGAACTCTTGAACTTTCTAAAAGATATTTTGTTTCGCAAAAATATTTTTTAGCAGAAAGTTTCGAAGTTTTACGTTTTTAAATCTGTAGATCACTTTAATGTGAGTGGTCTGAAGTTCTAGAGATTGTGATGAAATATCTTACAATATCTACTTTTCAGTGTTATAGAATGTTAGGATATGTGATGCTGTTGACCCCCACTCGACGTGTCTGTCAGTCACTCTTATTTAATATAAATGAATCAGTGGGGGACTAGATCCCTCCAGTCTATACCTAATGGAGTAGCTCAACATGTAGGTAACACTCGTTTCTCCGTGGGAACAGAAAACGATAAAAAGTATTTGTTTAATCCTATTAGTACCTAATTTTCTTTCTATTCTTGCGCGAGTACTAACTTGTTTTTTATTATTTATGTAGGTACCTAACTGACGCCATTCTGAACATAAATTACTTCAGACTTCATAAAATATTTTGTCGTAATTAACTGACCATAGCAACAATAGAATTGTTCTATCCTAATTGTAAAAAAATATAAATAAACTCTAAAATACGATGTTTACGTTACGTCATCATCTTTATTAAGAGAAGTACTTACCTACTAAATTGATTTTGTAATAAAAGGTGTATAAAAATGCAACAGACGATAGACAATGGCACGATCTGAACAATTACCCTTTCAATGAGAAATTTCGAAACCAGTTTAAGTACTTATGTATGTTTGGTAACGTTTGCCATTGTGGAATTACAGTCTTCTTTCACACAGAACAGAACTCATAACAAACATTCCTGAACCGTTATTGGGCACGTGTTCAACAAATACTTGTCCTGTGATATGACTTGAGATGTTTACGATTCTAATGTCCAATTTTCAGGGCCGGACCAGGTTGTACCATCGGAAACTTTCACTCATTCAGTACCCGGGGGCCATGTGAAGTTACACGTGCAGGCGCGAGGACTAGCGGCGGAGCCCCCCATCTCAGTGCCCGGCCTTCTCTCTCGCACGGTAGCTAGGTACCCCGACTCCACCGCGCTAGCAACAAAAAAATCAGACGGGAAATGGCACAAAATCACTTACAAGTAAGTTTACAGATTTGGTATCTTCGTCCTTCTCTTGAAAAATCCTGTAGATAATATCATAAGCCTTCTCCAAGAGATACCGAAAATGTTTTAAAAGATTAATGAAATCATTGATTAATTTTCAGCCATGTGCAAAATCGGTTGTCAAATAAGCTGTTAATGCCCCGATAAGAAACTTCGTGTTAGTGGAAAAAATGCATAATAATATTTATTTACGTAATACATAACTAAGTTATGATAATCGATGACAACAGCAAATATTTTACACGTGCGCTAATTGAATTTAAAAGGCACGTGGTGCTCCCCAAACCGAACACACATTTTCTTTGATTTGACGACTGTATTGAAAAGTTGTCCTTAATTTTTTTATCCCTATATTGTTGTCTAATTGACATTATTACTAGCGGCTTCGCCCGCGTTTATGGCGGAAATTATACCACAGGCACGTTGTAAATACAACCACAGCCTATAACACTCGGGGATAATGTAGCTTCCTATTAGTGAAAGATTTTTCAAAATCGGTTCATTAGATCCAGAGTTTGTGAGGTTGTAGGGGGTAATCCCCCTACAACCTCACAAACTTTACCTCTTTATAATATTAGCATAGATATAAATTTAGAAAACTTTTTTTCTAAATCAGTTTGCTAAATATACTATTGATAATAAAAATGATCACCGTCATCAGAATTTATCACCTTATCAATGATTATTAGACAACTGGATATTCCCCTTGTTGTATAAGATACGACAACATTCCAAACGTCTACATTTCTTGACGTAAGCATTTGTTCGTATGTTTCAGACAGTACCAAGAGCGCGTGCGCACAGTGGCGAGAGCTTTCATAAAGCTCGGCCTGGAGAGATACCACTCCGTCTGTATTCTCGGCTTCAACTCAGAACAATGGTTTGTGGCCGACCTAGCAGCCATACACGCCGGGTTAGTATCATTTTGTTATTAGTTTCTGTCGAGGAAATGGTTTTTTCTAAATACTTATTTGCTGTGAATCAATAAAAGAAGGTAAGTCTTTTCTGGAATCATTTAACTACATAGTTTGGAACTGCCTCCGGCCTCGTCTCATTCAAACAATAGGCGATTATTTCAGTTCCCATCAAAAGTTTTGGCTAGCTGAGTGACTTTATCTTTTATGTTTTTGCCAAATACATTTCCGACAATGCATTAAAAATCTAAGTACCTACAATTTATCAACATTGTTATATTATATCATCACTACCTGTACCTGAACAAAAATACCAAACCTGTATAATTTTAAGAATTTTAAAACTAACGAACGTAAGACTTGACTGTTCATAGACGTTTCATTCCATAGAAATATAATAAAGCTAATATCTATGGTATCTCAGCTAATAGGAGATTACAACATTGTGGTGTATAAATTAGCTATATTATATTTTATAACTTTTACAACTAGCGCAAGATAAGAAATCACTTTGGCAGCTTATTATTTGGCTATGTTATCTGTTATGTATTTATTACCGAAGGCTAAATGCGTCATTATACAATCATTATTTACAAGGTTTGCGTATCTCGATTTAAACCTCTCTGACGTCTACCTATCGCCTACCAGATCTATGTTCGTGCGAAGTAGGATCTGAAATTCCAAATGTAAGATTTTCTGTTAAACATCTTAGACAGACTGCTCACCAGGACTAAAAGTGAAAAAGTCCATTACTATCGCATTTTTTTCACTTTTCACACGCACCTCTCAAATCAACGAAAAAATCCTACAACTTTTAAATGTCAAATTCCGTAGAGGTTACGCGGCGGGTATTTACACCACAAACTCGGCGGATGCCTGCTACTACTGCCTGCTGTCATCGCGCGCCAACATCTGTGCCGTGCAGGACAAGAAGCAGCTAGACAAGATCCTGTCAGTGCGACACAAACTGCCTCACTTGAAGGCTCTCATACAATGGGAGGGCAATGTTGACACCTCCGAGCCCGGCGTCTATAGTGTAAGTACAAGAAACTGCTTAACAAACCTGTCAAACCGGACAAAACCACCGCTCTTGAGGATTAAAAAAATACGTAAACCTCAATTTAGATACAACACTACAACAGTGCTCTTATGCTCACGTAAATAGAGTATATTTTGCCATTTATTCTTAACACATTACTAAACCGGATTTCTGTAAATTAATTTGAATCAACATGTTTGTTTCCTTTCTAGTGGGACCAGGTCATGGAAATGGGAGCCAAGGAGCCCAGCACGCAACTCGACAGCGTCCTTAAGACTATTGCTGTCAACGAATGCTGCACGTTAGTGTACACCGTAAGTTCTCAATATTATAATACTATGTAAAGGCGTTCCCTCACCAGGAGTATTCGCCTGTTATGTAACTACATCTACATCATTGACGGTTAAGTATGTTTCTTATAATGACATATTTTCGTCCACAGTCAGGAACGGTGGGTCCCCCGAAAGCGGTGATGTTGTCTCACGACAACCTGACGTGGGACGCCTTCTCCATCGGCGAGCGCGTGGCCGACCTGCAGCCCGAGCACGACCGTATCATCTCCTTCCTACCCCTCAGTCACGTCGCTGCACAGGTATGATAGAAAGGAGAAAAGAAATAGACCTTCAAATGGTTACTTGCCATCGTGAGCCTCCCGATGACAGCTCATGTTAGATATTACTTAAATCACAACATAACATAACATTGGGGCTGTACCTAATCCCAGAAAGATTAGGCAGAGGTGTACCTAAAAGAACACCCACATTTTGTCCGATAAGTTAAGTCCCAGAATAAGTAACAGGGAGCCTTTTTAAATTCCTGATGGAAAAATCTAATAGCACTTTGTCCGATCCGGGAATCGAACACTTCACCACTAGACCAACGTCAATAAAAAACTAAAATCATTGAGGAAAATAGATAAGTATTAGATAATCTTAGAGACATAAAGAAACAGTTTTTGTTTCCTGTCCTAGTCATGTTTTCCGTAATAAAACTATTGCATTGATGGCGCTATCAGTAAGTATAGGTATAGGAACCTACTTCATTAGTATCTCGACGCCAATCAAGGGATAGTGGCGAGGTAGTGCATACTTACCTAACCCATTCGTTCTGATTTCGCACTGAAAATCTCCCACCTGGACATGAGTTGCCATGGCTGACCTGGAAATCTTTAAATAGACTCCGGACTCAGATTGGTCGCAGAAAGGAAAACCTGTTCAGGTGGAGTTTCATTAATCTGCTGTGGAGTGTAAATGTGGTGCTGTTCCCCAAACTATGGGGCACTTAATATCGTGTCCTGGGTGTCCTGTTGTTTGTTCACTACAGGAACTGATGGACGCTACCGAAAGCGCCAAACTAGTAGCTCAATTCTGGGCCAACGCCATTTAGATTGCCATCGACACGCTAAGAAGAAGGAGAAGGGATAGAAAAACAAAACACAAAATTGCATGATTTATAAGCAACCTTTGCTTATCAATCATGCAAGTCAGTAAAGTCGACGGAAAGGTCGCAGTCGCAGTATCAATTGCATAGGTAATTACGTGTCGGTGTAGCCATCTTTTGACCTACCATAAAACTTTAATATACGTGATGAACATGATTTATTTATTTGCTCACTCTACAGCATTATCGTACCGCAAATGTTCCTGAAACAGATTTTCGTGATATGGCTGATGTTGTTCCAGGTGGCCTACCATGACGTCTTAAAGCAGGAGTAATTCCAGTGTGCGATAGTGATGGCGCTAGACGACCTGTATAGCTCTGTCTCTTTCCCACACTGAAATTACTCCTGATAAATGACATCATAGTAACCCCCAGTATTAATTTACGACTCATTACAGTTGATAATAAAGATGTCTTTATTGTGTCCTTCGCCAGGTGGTAGACGTCTACACAACTCTATCAAACGCGATTCCCGTGTTCTTCGCGCAGCCAGACGCGCTCAAAGGCAGTATAGTGGAGACGCTCAAGGAAGTTCGACCTACGAGGTAACGTGCACCGAATATTTAAAGAATGTGTCATTGATGTAGGTACGTCCGGGTATAGGTACTATACCTACATCGGCATTTATATTTCGGTACATAAGTTTCTCTATCAAATGATTAGGATAATAGATTGGGCAGGTACCAAACCTAACAGTTCTGCTAGAAATGACACACCTGCTTATCTTAATCCTACCTACCATGTTAAACAATGAGTAAAACATCTGATTCACGTGATAATTACTGGGAATACCTAGATCATCATTATCTGTGTGATATGATAAATAGGTACCTATATGTGTATCTGTCTGGTGTATGATTTCCTAAAAAGACTTCGTAATGCTTAGAAATTAATAAAATTTATAAATCACAGCTAAGACTGAGACAATATCTATTAATTACGCTGATTATATAAGACATGATAGTGCTATCTTCTCTCTTCATGACAGGAAAATAAAAATTTCTAATTCCTACCTATTCAACTATCTGCTATCAAAAGGATTTCCAACAATTACACAAAATGCATACGATCATCTTATTTCCATTCATAATTAACATAGTCAAGTGTAATCCTATCTACTGAACCTGTCCAACAGGTTCTTGGGCGTCCCTCGTGTATGGGAGAAGATGTATGAGAAGATCATGGCTGTGGGTGCCTCCAGCGGCTACTTCAAGAAGCAGATTGCTCTGTGTGCGAAGGACAAAGGACTTAAGTACCACCTTGCTAGGATCAATGGGTAAGACTAATATACTTACATAGATCTTGTAAACTTTTGACTACAAATGTCCTCGATTTCGACGAACGACACGTGTTTTCTTTGGTACCCACTTCTCCCCTTATGACAAATAAGTACCTAAGTACTAAAGAACATAGTTCCATAATCCAAAATCGAGCAAAACGTAGACACCTTTATAAAGACAACACTTGAAAAATCTTGTATGCCTAAAACGGTGTATTGCAGCATTGAATATTGTGGAGGTAATGTGCGACCAACTCAATTTTCAAGGCTTATTTGTATTTACACCCAAAAAGTCGTTACAAGCAGCCAAAAGAAGTTTCGATAGTGCTTTTAGTATTTGTCTTAAAGCCTATCTTTCCTACATAAATCTTGAAATGCTATCAGAATTAATGACAAGGCTTCCACATGTAATGTAAAAGGTGACTAAGCAACTATCAGTTCACGAGCTGTAGTCACCTTGCACTGATAAACATTACTACGATTAGGTATCTTACGTATTTTTCGTGAGTAAATCCTATTTAGGTATGAGGAAAACTTCGTTGAAAACGTTGCCGGATGTAGCCTTTGAACTGTGAAAACGTTTTTGATTAAAACGATAATTCTTACAAGAACAGAAAATAGTGTGGAGACTACAAGTCCTAGTACCCTTTGGTACCTGGGATGTCAGAAAGCGTTCCTTAAAAATTAAATGCTGGCAAAAATAACCGTATTAATACCATTTTCTTTTCCAATCAGTGCGCTATCGAGCAGCATGAACAGTCTACCAATAGACTTTACAATTCCTGAATTGATCAAATTCTGGTATGTAAGGTGAATGAACCCTGTAGCGTTTGGAGCATGTATCACAATGTACCTAGCACCTAATTACTAGAATGAGCTTTAGTATTTTACATTATTACCTTGCATGTCTGTACATTTTTAGAGTTTTTATTAGTCGTTTTGTATGTTGTTAGAAAAAAATATTTAGTCATTTTAGAGTTGATATTGCCCTGGACAAATAAAATTATTAGCTTTTTCCCGCGATATCGCTCGCGTGGAGGATGAAACTTATCCCGCAACAACGTAATACCGGGATAAAATTCCTGTGTCCTAACTCAGGTTATGTCAACCTGTGTGCCACATTTCACCGAAATTCATATGATAAAAAACAGACATTACTTTTGCAATTACAATATAAATATTATTATGAATAAACGAAATCAGTATTTTCCCTATAAACTTGCGGTTTCAGAACAACGAATTAAATTAAATACACTCTGACATCATTATTATTTTTGTTGTCACAATGCACGTTTAATAATGCATTGTTAAGTATTTAATTCAATTGAAGTACAAAATAAGTCATTGTTTACCAACAGACTGCCCGTGAATAACACTGTATTATGAAGGAACTATGTAACTGCACTTGCACTGTTTGCGAACAAAACAAAGAAGGTTCAAATAATAATACGGTTCATATTACACGTCGGTACCTACCTTCTTATTAAAGTAAATATACAGAATACAATGCACAAATAGCTTATTAGCTTACCTACATTATTATTCTTTTTTTGCACAAAAGGTGACGTGTTCCTATGCGTTTTATTGGTACCTACTTACTACCAACTCCATATTTTACTCTACCTAACAATTCGATGACCTCCACGTGTGTATGCACCAGAAGTATTCTAGTAGATATCGTTCCTGAAATATTTTACAGCTAGTAGCTACCTACACATTTGATACCCACTTAATCAAGTTCTTTTTTTCATTCTGTTCCTACCATATTCCCATTAACTTTACTACATGTAGCTACAGCATTCATGGATCTAATTTTTTCAGCGACCAGCACTTCACAAAAAAATGTGCGAATTGCACCTCCTGACAACGCCATTCGAGCGCCAAAAGATCGTTGCATAAGTGTAGAAAAGTACAAGTATTTTTGACATATACATGCAGTGGTCGATTGCAATTACATTTAAAATCTCTTCACTTTTCTGGAAACTTATCAAAAAAAGTCCCATTGAAATAATATTTCATGGTCATATTATGACCACTACATAGGTACTTGATGGCAATACTTACAAAAAGTTGCACCATCTGAACACTTTTTAGAGATGCAGCAACATGTATGATTGCTTCAACTTGTGGCATTCAATAGGCAATTTATTTGCCTCGAGTAAATTTAGTTTTATGATCAAGACCTATCTCTTACTTCCTCAAATCTGCAGGGTTGACGGATCATCGTTCGGCTACAAGTTGGCGAAGTCGATGGTGTTCGACAAGGTACACGGCTCCCTGGGGCTCGACCACTGCAAGACGTTCGTGACGGCAGCGGCGCCACTGTCGCCTGACATCAAGAAGTTCTTCTTGTCTCTGGACATACCTATCGTTGACGCGTTCGGTATGAGCGAAGCCTCTGGAGCACACACGCTCAGCATATACCCCAAGTAAGTAGATAAGGCACCATGTTATGCTTTTCGTATGTCTCTTATTCGATATTAACTTGCTCAGAAGATGAGGTACCTACCTTTAGCGGATGTAAAAAGACTAGTGTCCGACCGAACCTTCGGCTTCGGTCGAAATTGAACAAACTGTTACGAATGCGCGAGAGCGTGATGGAAGAGATGACGCACGGGGTGCAGGGCTCTTCTCTCTCATCTTACCTTTTAACTATTTCCACAGAACTTCTTTCACTTTTACCCAATCTTGCACTGAAATTCTTAGGGTTATTAAACCTTCGGCTTCTACCAGAAATCGACCTTCGATCGCTCACTAAGAAAAGACCCATATTAAAGCCAGAAGTAACATTTATTCTTTCAGTCATCACTAAATTTCTGCTCGGTGATGGATCTTTGTGCACCCTGTATAATGTTATTTTGTATTACACACCGCCGCACACTGGTCCCAAATTAAAAAAAAGTGGACATTGATAGTAGACCGCTGATATTTTTTTTTATTGTTGATACAATGATAACAGATAAGGCAAAAAAATATTATTGTCCTACTTCAAATACTTTTCTGTAAAAAAAATATTTCTTTTTTTTTTGTATGGGAGCGATTACATTTTACTCAATTTCTCAAAAACTTTAAGCGATGTCGAGATGGCAATCACATATGTTAGAAAACTAATAATTCTGAGTATTTGGCTCGAAGAAACTTATTGCTTATCTCTGCGTACTTTCGAGATAATAGTGACAGAAAATAACATTTTTTTTTAATGTTAATTTTTTGCTTTTTTTTAATCATAGCCTTACTTTAGCACATAATTATAATGTATGCGTAATGTCAAATAAGTAAAAAGAGACTTCTCTGTAAAAGAGGTTATGGGGGCTCACTAATGACTGAAAAGCTATGACCTTTCTGAAGGAGTACTTTCATCAGTTCTAAAAAACAATCAAAATGAAGACAAATAAAGCTGCAAACATAAAGTTGAATATGTTCACAAACGATTCTGAAAAAATATTATGGTGAAAGATTAATATTTGGGTCTATATTCTCTTGAGAAATCTCTATTTCCTCGTTTTCCAACGAAAGCAATTCATTGTTCAAGATCAAAGCACTAGCCTCTGGAAACAACTGTTTATGTAAACGAGCAAACTTTGGTTTGATATGGCTGATGTAAGGATCTGAGCTAATTAGAAAGCTGTGGATAATGTCTAAATTAGTCTGAACTCTACCGATTTTTCTTGTATGTGCCATTCTAACATTCCGGAAATCTTTATTCCTCGCTTCGGAAGCTTCTTCGGAAAGCATGCCTATCGGAATAAAGGAGAAATTTTCACAAATATCAGCACCGTGTATCAACAATTTATGGACACTTGAAGGCATGTAATACCATGGATATAAGTTTGCATATAGCATTGCTGTTTCTTTACAATATTCCCTAAACAAGTTGGTATTAATAAGTTGACCAGATGAAATTGTTTGTAAAATGACTGCAAATCTCTTGATTAAATCAGGGTGGATACCCGTTATTTCAGCAGATACTTCATAATTTTCAAAAAACCTTCTTGCCGTGTTACCGTCATTGGTTGTACCAAATCCCTGTTTTACTATGTCAATTAACAAACCAGTTCTTTCCCGGAATTCTTCTTGTGTCAAATTCTTTTTAATTTCTTTTAACAATTTATCTTCTTTTCGTGCAGCCCACTTTTTGAATTCTAAGTTGTACGAAATGTGTAAAATACATTCCATACATCTTATCCACATATGAAGCGAAGACAGACCATATTTATACATATCTTCTCTGATGAGTCTTTTGGATACAAAGTCCAAGTCATTCATTTTGCAAGGTGGGGTATTGCAAATATTACAAACAGCTGCAGAAGAAGTATTGGAAATCACAGTAGAAATTTTCCCATCAATCATAGTCATGTACAAATCATGTTTAATATCAAAATTATCTACAATAAAATTGTGGGAACAAGATTACGAATTTCTTCCTCTAAGGATGCACTTTCCTTCTTTATCAATTCATTTGTTTCTTTTGCAAATATAAAGCCAATTGGACGACAATAGTTTGTTGAAGAGGGAGCAGGATTTTGCCACAAGATAGTACCACTCTCTTCTTCCAAACGAAGCGGAACCAAACTAATCATGAAAACTGAAGAATCGTCAATTTTAGTGTCGGAGTGTGACTTTTGTTTATAATTACTTTGAGAAGATGACCCGTCAAAACCCCATTTGCTTATTAGTTTTAGCGATTTTTTGTCGGCAGAGTTGTGCTGAATTGTTTTTAATATCCTATTAGTTGTCAAATCTAGAAGCGATTGAAGTCTTATCTTAGCATCAGATTCAGTTACAGTTATGTCTGACTCTGGAGGATAACAAGTTTTTTTAGCTTCCAGGAGCTTTTGATAGGATGGAAGACCATACATTTTCTCTGAAGCAAGAATAGTTCTTAAATTTCGATATTGCCATTTTGACAAATTTGTTGAGGTGTAAAGCGCTAACGTTTTATCATCTGGTAAACACGGTTTGTCAGTCTTTTTAGCGAATAGTACATCATGTACCATCTCACATTTTTCCTTGTTTTGGCTGAGTTCGTTTAATATAGCTGCTAATTTTGTTTTTTTAGACTCTTTTAATTTGGCACATAAAGCATAAACTAATTCCTCCTCTGTGTGATCTAGAAGTGTTAGAGAACGCCTTTTCTTCTGTTTATCAGATATATCAACAAATGGTTTTTTACTTGTACCATAACTTAATTGATGAGTATCCACTTGCGTTTCGAAATTTGGAATTACTTCCTCGGCAACTTTAAAAATGCTGCTTAAATCGATATTTTGACATTTTGGCCAAACTATTTGGGATTGTAACCAGTCTGAATTTTTGTTAAGAAAGGTCTTTTGAGCTCTACTGGAAGCAGACCATCTTTTTGAGATATTACTTGAAAAATTACGACAAAATAATTTAATATTACTCAAATCTTCGGAAGACAATTCAACACCAATACGTTCAATAAGGGCATTAAATAAAAATTCGACATTTTTAAAACCACCTCCTGATTTAAGAACAACGTATAAGTCTAAGTTGGTGACAAATGCGAACATATTATAATTTTAAGGAAAATTGAAAACAAATTAGAATCAAAGACAAAGTGACTTTGATTTTAACAAAAAAAATTACGAAAACAAATTCGACGAAAGAAAGACAAACAAAAATTATTTGATTTTAAAATCCAAAGATTCAAAATACAACAATAACAAAACAAACAAACAACAAGCATTTCTTCAAGCGCACAGAAAAATAAGGACACGTCTTATCGCAACCACATTTAGTTGTACACTGAGTGAGGTGTACGCGCGCGATTCGTGACCGTATTACGTTACGTCATGAGAGGCGGCCATCTTGTTATCCCGGCAAACTCGCGTCGAAGCTCCATTTTGCTGGCCAGCGGACCTATTGCGATATGAGTAAGACTATGATTAAAAAAAAGCGAACAGTTAACATTAAAAAAAATTGTTATTTTCTGTCACTATTATCTCGAAAGTACGCAGAGATAAGCAATAAGTTTCTTCGAGCCAAATACTCAAAATTATTAGTTTTCTAACATATGTGAATGCCATCTCGACATCGCTTAAGGTTTTTGAGAAATTGAGTAAAATGTAATCACTCCCATACAAAAAAAAAAGAAATATTTTTTATAGAGAAAAGTATTTGAAGTAGGACAATAATATTTTTTTGCCTTATCTGTTATCATTATATCAACAATAAAAAAAAATATCAGCGGTCTACTATCAATGTCCACTTTTTTTTAATTTGGGACCAGTGTGCGCCGTCGATAAGTAAAAACTTATCTACGGTGTGTAATGCAAAAAATGTTGCTTATTCAAGTTGAGTCATTGTGCAAATAGACACAAATTAACAAGTAATAAATGTCATTATGTAAGATTTCAAAGGTGAAACTTGGGTGATAACAATAGAGTCGGAATTAATTTGTATGTAACAGAAAATAATGACGTCATTGGATGGTTAATGATCAATTCAAAAGTAATTTTATCAAGTACTTATGTTTGGCTCTTGTCTTGGTATCTTAAGATAACCATCATAGCGTGACCGTGTATTTTTTGTAGCCAGTAAAAATAACTGCGAGTTATTGATAAAAAATCCTTTCCTGAAATGAGTTATGTGTAATTGTGTAAAACAATATTGTTTGCCAACGAGCGCATTTAGCTTTATTCATGATTAATCAAAATGATTAATCAATTCGCCGTAGCTGTTCCAATTAAATCCGGATTATCCTACCTAATGCCTATGCCTCACTATCCTCTCTCTCGAGAGAAAAGCACAAACAGATACGATGGCAGGTGTTCCATTGGCACTGGCATTGCATTGGGGGGCATTAACCACTAACAGATGACAGGACACCAAAAGATAATATTGCTGAACCCCACATTCCCCTCTCCAGATTTTCCTTGGATTCAGCCGGTGCACTCCTAGATGGTACAGAAACAATGTTCGGAGGATCGACCAGTCCAAACGGTCCGGGAGAGATTATGATGCGCGGGCGCCACGTGTTCATGGGCTACCTCAGCGATGATGTCAAGACAAAGGAAGCTATCGACGACGAGGGCTGGTTGCACTCCGGGGACATCGGCAGAGTCGACAGCAACGGCCTTCTGTATATCACTGGGAGAATTAAGGTACAGTTTTTTGACCCCCTTAGTATGATTTATGGGACATTTTACTTTTTTTATCGTGTTATAGGTGTCTAAATGATGCCCATCACGTATGTAAAGTGTCGCTAGCTAATTCAATTTGACTGTAGGTATTAAGTGCCTTGCTTTAGTTAACCCTTCTTACAATGAGTCATTAGGGAAAGTGGGGTCAGGTAATGTTTGGCACTGACCGTACTAACACTTAATTTTATTCTATAAGTCGATGTTATTTGTGATTCGGTTAGGTTATCTCTAGTACTGTTTCTCTCTACTCTTAGGTCACTGTGTGTATCAGTTAGATTTTTTATTTAAAACAATAGAGATTCTGTGGCTTTTCATAACAGTAGCTGTATTTCATGTGTATTTAATTTTAGTAACTTATCTATTCTGCCCGACTTTTACATGATCAACATTCTCTTGTAAAAAAATAGCCGTTTACATGTCTGTGATGACCTTTTATCGCTTCATTTCTTTACAATTTTTACGAGTTACGTTGTCCTACAGGAGCTGTTGATCACTGCGGGCGGTGAGAACGTGGCTCCAGTGTTGATCGAGCAGGCGGTGCAGTCAGAGTTATTGCAAATTGGCCACGCGGTGCTCATCGGCGACCGACGCAAGTTCCTCGCCGTACTCCTTACTCTTAAGGTGAGTTTAATATTCTATCAGTGTTCCACATAAGAGAATGAGTTGGGTTGATTGCACTTCCACGGAGGAAGGCAGGTATGCCGATAACCGATTTAATATACTAAACTGGCTTGTATAATATACATTTATCGTGGATTATTCCAAATAAATCATTTGGAATACTCGACTAAAACTGCCACTGTATCAGGGACTATACAGCCGTTATTTCTACCTGTTTGTCTGGGTAGAAAAGGTGATTATTCCGGGCTCAAACTGATTGGATCCCCATTGCTCATTTGATCCCGACGTATCGACTATACGTAAAATAACTTGTAACCTTTTAGTTTGATTTATACATTTTCAGCACATTATTTATCCAGTACTAATTAAGGCTGTGCAGAGCTATAATTCATAATTTACTTAGTAATATAAATGAATTCATCAAAACAGCGAAATATTGGACAGCAATTTGCTACGTTGCCAAATTGCTGAATGCACCCTCTTAAGATCTGGTGAGATGTGGGTGTGCTATAGGTACACGTGTGCCTAACCCTGCCGGAAATTTACAAGCGTAATGTTATGTAACGTTATATAATCGAAAATTTTCTAATTCTTTTCAGGCTAAAGTTAACTCGGAAACAAGTGAAGCGTTAGATGATCTGGACAACGAGACGAGAAAATGGGTTGCCAGCCTCGGCAGCTCAGCGACCAAACTCAGTGAAATTGTGAACACTAAGGATCCTGCAGTAAGTACCTAACTAAGATTACGTAACTGAGTTTTATTTTTTTTTTTAAATGAAGAAAATCATCATACTCACTTAAGCGGGCGTTCACATATGGTGCTGTGCGGCATGACATTTTACAATTTAAGATTGGGATCACACATCAATAGCCCGATATTCATACGGTTAAAAACAAATGCAGTATGGAACTGCCATGTGATCGTAAAATAATGCTGCAAAAAATCGCAAATCAACGCCGCGCCGTGTGAACGGGCCCTAAAGCAATCAGATTAAAACAAATGTCTGTTTATTTTCAGGTCTACAAAGCAATTGAAGAGGGTATAACCCGCGCCAACAAACACGCCATTTCGAACGCACAGAAAATCCAGAAATTCGCTATCCTTCCTAAAGATTTCTCAGTTCATTCCGGAGAATTAGGTACGTAGATTTTACCTATTTAAAACCTCTAACACAAACATGCGACAAATGTGTAACAGTCCAAGGTCAGTCCACCTCCAAGTCATCTATTCCCCGGACATTAGCCGCTATTAAGAGGGTCCTTCCCGGTCCGCTATCGTCAACGCGAGCATGGTCGAAAAGCTTGTTGTTTCATTCAAAGCCACAGCGGCGATTTTCTTTCAATTCCCCCGTCTTACCCCGCCCCGACCCCGCACATCTCGTCTCCCGCGCACATCATACCGCCTAACGCGATGACATTGAACAAAAAATAGTGTTCGAAAATTTCTTAAACTTGTTCCGGGAAATACGTGTTTTTGAATAAATAAGTCTTACAAGTGCGTAATTTTTTTTTTTTTTTTTTTTTAATTTTGGAAAATGCACGACTGTGATAAATAATTATGTTTAAACAGTGTTATTGGCTTCGGCCGTTCTATTTAAAATAAATAAACAGCTAGAATAATACCAATTTTTGACTTTATTGCTGTAACCGAAGTATTATAGTATCTGTGCTGAAACTGAGCCAGACCTAAGTTGCAAAATAAGACTCACTTACAAGCAGAATATGACCAGTTATGCTAAAAATCCTTCGGGCGACTATTGTCTTTTCACATTACATCACGCCTGTAATCCCCGAAAGGGTAGGCAGAGGTGTACCTAATAGTTGTAGTACACCCACATTTCGCCATTTTTTTATTTCTAATAATTTTGAATTTGCTTACAGGACCAACGTTGAAAATCAAGAGGAATGTAGTCTACGAAAAGTACAAAGACATCATAGAAGACTTTTATAAGGAGTAGAGCATAAGCTTAGTGTTTAGGGCGAGGGACAACGTTATAAATATTGTTAACTTAATTTGTTATTGCTCAACTAGGGGCTAGTGCATCGGAATCAATGTGATTGATAGTACTTTACGCAAAGGTGTAACTAAGTTATATTTTTGTTAAAGAAAAATATATATATAAAATCTACCAGGTGGTTTTAATAAAATACAAAATATGTTATTAAGTTTACTTTATTACTAAATTAGGTACATATTTTATTTCAATAACATTGGAATGGACAATAAATGTGTAAAGGAAATCAGTTAACAAGAACGATAAGTACAAACAACTTATGTAGATATTTTGTAATACTTTGAATCTATATAAATTTACATTAAATAAAATACTATTAATATTTTTCTTAAATTCAATACATTCATAATACTATTTGTTGATTTGATAACATTTTCTAATATTTCTTTCTTAATAAATTCCTAAAAGCCTTTTGTTTACACAGTTAAGTACACAGGACCTTTATGTCGGAATGCATCACAGAATGTTTAGATTCATTTATCTATCAGTTTCCAAATGATCGTGTCCACATCGCCACATCTACAAATAAACAATTTTAATCACATTTTACGAGTATTTCTTGCTCAAGAGTACAATTTAGTTCAGTTTACAGAATGTATTTTTTGTTCACCTCTACAAATGCAAGAAAACTCATTAATACTTTTATGATTTAAGGGCTCTTGCTCTGACGGCTAGTTTTTACACGGCCTGGTGCGCCGGCGCATGCTTGCAAAATCGCATCTGTTGCCCGGCGCTGAGCCGGCTAAAAACCCAGCGGGAACAAGAGCACGTAAGGTTGTTTGAATTCGAATTAACAAGTGTCTTGTGAAATCTGAAAGTTATTTACGAATGTTTTCCATTTCGTATCGTCGCATTAAGCTGGCCAACGAGACCCTTTGCGAATAACACACACTTTAAAATTATAACAAAAGTCATTTAGCCCACGAAGTAAAAGATCCACACCGGAACGTTAAGTATTAGTTCATTATCATAGAATATTGTCACAATTACAGTCAGCAAGAAAAACGTCAATTGTCACGTTTTATTTCCACGAAAAAATAAAGCCACAAGTCGAAAGAAACGTGATTAATGATACTAATCATTGGTAGATGACTCCATTTTTATTAATTGACTAATAAAATCTTTATTTATTCAAACTTTGTTTATCATCAATAATTTTATATTCTGAGAATACTAGTCACAAAGGTGAATTTTAGCACGTCAAGAGTAAAACTTAATAATATATCGCAGTAAAATATAACACTACTGCTACTATTAATCCTATGGTTAGGGAGAGATGAGGACGATTTGTTCTTGATATGAAGATAAGTAGGTTATTCAATTATTCGATAAAACATGAAACAGACAAGCCTATGTCAAGTAGGAATGCAATAGCGCACACAGCTTGCTTTTCCATTTTAATGATAAACGACAACCGACGATAAATTTAAATCAAATATCCATACTCATTGATCGTGGACCGGGCGGCGCATGATATTTTCATTGGTTTTTTGATTACGATTGGAATAACAGCTAATAAATCTCTCCCAACCTATCTAACCCTGAAGTCTGGATAAAATAATATAAGTTTTTAATGAGCAATACCTTGGGCACAAAAATTAAACAAATATGCGCAGAAGTTCATCCTCATGAAAACAGGTAAAATTACACACGGTCACAGGCGCTGCAAGATAAAACGCAACTTGGTGCTTATGTCGATGGCATCAGTATACACTCAAAGATTGCATTTTACGACTGCATAGATTCGTGACTGTTTCGATAATTTTGGGTGTACGCTTAAACTCACGCGGGTGCACGTAACGTGTGTCTGCTCCGGATGTCCAGTTAAATTATACTAAGAAAACCCGTCAAACCCGCACACGGTTTGGTATTAGCCCATCGCGTGAAATAATCTTGAAACTCGAGCCGAGTTCAGGCGATGAATCCGCATCCGCACGAAATTTAGCGTACATTAGTATGAGTTCCCGAGTCTGTATGAGGGATGAGTTCTGCGCTAGTGATGCGTAGTGAGTTGTGCGCGAGCCTAGGGCTGGCTGGGCGGCGCCGAGTGCGGCAGCGGCGGCGGCGCGTCGGCCAGCGGCAGCGGCTTGGCCACGCCGATGCGCACCACGCCGCGCGCCGCGCCCTTCAGCGCCGCCACTGCTTGCTCCAGACTCGCGTCTTCCAGGTTCTGTGGAACATGACACGGTTTTGTTATCAACGTCTTATTTGTTAGAAAGGACGTGACGAGTAAGAGAGAAGTCTGGATGATATATTGCTCCGCTCCAACCATATGATAGTATAAATTGGATAAGGACAGGAGAATGATGATTATGAGTCTTTGTCTAAGCCGATTGCAATGGGAGATTTCTCTCATTTCGAGTGGCTTGAAACTCTTGATGAAGGGGAGAATCCTTTAAATTGGGTTAGTTGTCAGTTTTGTGAAATCGATTGATGTTTTTTGTTGTGGTTTATTCTTTACTCAAAATTAGAAAATACGGTAAAATACGAAGTAAGTCAAGTACTAGTAACGATACTAACGTAAATTGCAACTTTTACAATAGCGGCTTGGCGGCAAAAAAAAAAGCGGTCATTAGCACACGAAAAAATATTCTTTGACAGATCGGAACCATATAAAATAAAAAAATCTTTGGTATTCTTATTTCTAGTAAGTCGGCGTGCTGTCGATACTCGTATCAACTTGAACCAGCCAAATGTCAAAAACTTATGGTACTAACTTGATCATTAACAAACAGCAGTCGGTCGCCGGGTATGAGGCGGCCATCTTGCTGCGCTACGCCGCCCGGCACCAGCGATCTGATCACCACCAGAGTGTGTGACGGACGCAGCGGGTCTTGATAGTCCAGGATCGAGAAGCCAAGACCTCTCTCACCTTTAACTAGTTCTGTTTTAAGGAAATAAAAGGATCAGTATTTGGTAAACAACGTTGCAAATGCGGTGTGTACGAGAAAATCGCTTTAGAATTTTGCTAAGTGTATGCATTTAATGGCTCGCGACTGTACACACAGTGTGCCTTGGAAATGCAGTATTGTTTTGAGTAACCATAATTCATAATCCATTTCAATGTTATCCATATATTACCAGATAGTCGACATAATGTCATTACATAAAAATCGACCTACCAATGATTTGTGGTTCAGACGACCACATAGCAAGGCCCGTTAACGGTTCAAGACTCCGCGATCGTACTTTGCCTCCCGCAGATAGAGACCCACCCTCCTCCGCGCCTGCGCCTGCCAAACTTCCATCCGACTTCGCCTGAAACACGTTTGAAAATAAACAAAGTTATAGTTACAATAAGACGACCAGTCCACTGCCGGACATAGGCTTCTCCAATTGCAGACTACTTAGCTCGATTCTCGGCAACTCTCATCCAGCTTCTACCAGTCACCCTGCGGAGTCGCTCCGCCTTATCTGAGTGCATCCCACATTACGCTTGCCGATACAAAGTATATCGAATGGTAATTCATGTTTGTAGGAGCTATTAGAAAAATACCTAATCACATAGAATAGTAGAAAATTAAAATCTTAGCGGTCCCCCTACGCAACGACGCTTGGATTAAAATATTCTACTTATTAATATTTAGATCATAGTTTTTTTTTTTTGTGTCGCAAATTTCTTTAAATTTTTCATTTAATCTATACTAATATTGAAAAGAGGTAAAATTTGTTTGTAAGTTTGTATGTAGGGGGTAATCTCCGGATCTACTAAACCGATTTTGAAAATTCTTGCACTAATAGGAAGCTACATTATCCCCGAGTGCCATAGGCTATATTTACAACATCCCCATGGGATAATTTCCGACCAAACGCGAGCGAAGCCGCGGGCAACAGGTAGTTTTATATAATTTAGTAAGTATTATACCTTGACGAGCGTGGCAGCGGGCGGCGCGAGGTCGACGGGCGGCGCAGGTCGCGGGCGCGCGCACACCATGCACACCTCGCTCGACAGCTCCTTCAGGATCGACACCACCTCCAGGTGGTTCATGCCCAGCAGCCGGTGACCGTTCACCTCTGCGGAGGAACACAACAGTGTTACATCAGTTGGATATTGTAGAGACGCAGCCTTTGTGGTCATTTGTGAAGAAAATCTGGCACATTATAAATAAGAAAGCGAAAAACATTATTTTGTAATAAGAATAGAAAACGTTTAAGAAGACTGAGCTAACCATCCGTCAGTGACGTGAAAATATGATTCTTTATAATAATTTATGTATCTGAAATAATCATCTTAAACGCCTTATATCACAAAGCACGATCCGGACACTACAATAAGGTGGTTTAGCGCATACCTTTCTTCTACCAGGTCTGCAAGTTTATTTTGGCGCGGGGCCATAGTCGAAACCAACGTGACGGCGTTGGTTTCTTATGTTTTCAAATACAATTTCCAGAAACAATTTCACAAATATTTACCAGGAGTGCTCCTGTCAATGTCATTCAAGCGCCGAACACAAAGGGTGCTGTTCCCTTGTCCATACATTTCTAAGCTTATTTACAGCTGTCCACAATTTATCTTCCAGTGATTGCATGTTTAGGTGCGCGCCCTCCAGCGAGATGTGTGTTGTTACCTAGCAGCTCGTCTCCCGGGCGGTGCACGCCGGCGCGTCCCACGGGTCCCTCGGGCAGGACGGAGCGCACGTAGTGGTGCGGGCGCACTTCCCGCCCGCCCTCCACGTCCACGGTGCCCTCCAGCGAGATGCCCAGGCCTCCTCCACCGCGGACCACCACGCCCACTACGATTTCTACTTCGTCGCCTGTAGAAAAAGAATATATTGAATCGCATGAACTAAAAAAAATCTTAACGAAAAGTTGTATATCTTTCAACTTTATGCCAGACTTGGCTGAACGATGATATTTTGTAAACCCAAATCTATAAAAAGTGTTATAGGTAAAACATAAAAATAAGAAAATTATCTCGTAAATTGAAAGAAGTACCTAAACTACCAGCAGCCCAATGTAGTTTTAGTATTTTAATATTTTATACTAAGGTTAAGGTTTTTGTTTACCGAGTATAGACTGCCACTTTCTCTTGATGGCGTCTTTCTGTTCGTTGGTGTGCGGCATCTCGAAGGCAGGCTGCGCACGAGTCGCGGCGGGCGCGGGCGGGGGGGACGCACTCACTACCTCCTCTACCGGCGCCTCCACCGATATGCTGTAAGAACACATTATAAAATTATTATACTTGCGGATATTACCTACTAAACCTTCAAAATGTTTTTGAAATTCGTTTTTCGTGTTCGATTTTTGAATAAAATATTCTAAAACCTCTCAAGAATATCCCACATTTTTTAAGAGAAACGTACTTTCTTTTTGTCAAAATACCTAAAACCTGATTTTCTGTGAGCTCACAAGTGTAGTGGGTAAAAGACCTAGACCTAGTAAATGTCGTGGATATTCGCTAGATATGCATAGCTCAGGACCGGTCGTTGCGTCGATGCTTGGGGAGGCACATACCTTTCAGCTGCAGAATGATGCATAAGAATAATAATTAAGTCTGTAATGTTCCCACTGCTGGGACAATAGACTCCTTCCTATGAGACAGAGGGCTGTAATCCACCACGCAGACCCAACGGGTTTGTAGTGTCACATGTCTTCGAGTTTCTAGTTTTAGGACATGCCGGTTTCCTCACGATGTTTTTCTACACAAAATAACGTGTTCCAACCCACATAGCCGGCTACCATAGCTCTCAGGATAGATGAAGGACTTTGATGTGGTCCATGTATCATGATGGTTCTATACCACGTTAAGTCTGTATGTATTTACTCACTTGTTATGCAGCTGCGCCATGGGTATGTCGTGTTCGGGCTCGCGCTCGTCGGCGCGGTGCATGTGCAGGAAGGGGTTGTGGACCGGCGCGGTGGTGGCGCAAGACTCGCCCGCCGCGATGGCCTGCTGCAGCTGTTCGAACTTCGGACCGCGGAGGTATCTGCCAATAAAACATTCATATATTAAGTATTGTAAAAAATATATTTGAATTAGCTAAATGTACATCAGCGAAAGATAATACCCATTAGGAAAATGTCCTCTGAAAACCTTTCCCTAGTGCTCACTTCCTCCGGATTATAAGGAATCCGACACCCCCAACTTCATACCCGCGATTTCGTACTTTTCCCTTTGAACTTGAACACCCCTTCAACCTCTTTTCGAAAACTAAATATGAAGAACATAGTCTTAGGAACGTGAAATACTGCTCAATTTCTCCACAGATTCTAATGAAAAAATCTTTACAGAAAAGTTAAGTATCATCGACATATTTACCTCTCCAACTCAAGTGTAACAATATTCCCGCTCTGTTTGAGCGCGTCGACGGCTCGCTGGTTGGACTTCCCCGCCAGCGAGACGCCGTCGACGGCGACGATGCGGTCGTTGACGCGCACCTTCCCACTCAGCGCCGCCGCACTGCCCGGCGTCACCGACTTCACGAATATACCGGATAGCTCCTCTTTCTCGCATACGTAGCCTGTAAGATTGGAGTAATTTGGATATTTCAAAATCAACGATTTCGATTCTAGGCTAGGAATATAGATTCTTCAATGATACAGTTTTAGTTTTCATCAAAATCGGGCTCGAGACTCCTTTGAGCATTTTTCGCTATTCCTCATAGTTTCGTATTTGGCCATTCAAGAGCACTTGAAACATTTAGCGTGTATCTGGTAACATGGTTTACAAAATTATGCCAGTCGAACCCTTTTGGAAGAAAGGAAATGCCAAGCTTTTTTTACCAATGGAAAGCAAAACTTGAGCTTATTAGAAAGGCCTAAAATAAATTACCTGCAATAGTGATTCCCAGACCATTTTCGTCCTTCTTGAGCTGTACTGTGAACCTATCCACCTCGGGAGACTCTGCATCTGTTAACGAGTTAAAAATATACATTTAGACTTACAAGTATTAAGAGCGGGTCGTTAATATGGTACAACAAATTGCAAAAAAAAGACGTCTAATGATATGGCTAATGAAATTCATAATTTGAAATTACCTGAGTCTGGTGGTGGTGTGATAGATCGGTCGAATACAAATCTTGATGTGTTGGCGTTGTGTGGCACAGGAGTGGGCTGCGTGTGGAACACTTGCTCGAAGCCTGCGTCCAGTAGGTAGCGATCCAGAGCCTCGGGGTCCGACAAGAGTCTATGGATACAAAACCTCTGCTAGATTTTTGGTGTATCGTCTTCGAAAAGTAGAAGTGAGGAAATAAAATTCAAACTAAAAAACGGTCCTACGCAACGACGGCCGCCATAGCTCACACGCAGTGGTCCACTTAAAGCATTAAGTGCGGGTGTGTAAACCAATTCCGCTAACATAGAACAGTCTCAGGCAAGTGTACTATATGGTATTTACCCAAAGTTCGAATATTTACTGTGTCCAGTAGCCCATCTCTGCATATACCACATACCTGGCGGGCACTAGGGGCGCGGGGTGCGCGGGGTGGGCGTGGTGCTGGGGGAGGGGGGGCGCGGCGGGGTCGGAGGCGCGCGCCACCACGAGGCGCACGCGCGAGCCCGACGCGCGCAGCACGCCCGCCACCTGCTCCGAGCCCATCTCCATCAGGTGCGCCTGAAGTACACATAATGTCACATAAACTACCACGGGAGCCAGCTTGTGCCTCGGCAGTTCAACCCGGCGCTTATGTTGTGTATAATACATGGATCTTGGGTGCTGACCTTAACCTGCCCAGAGTGAATTAATGGGTCTCTTTGCTGTTTTGCCATAGGTGTACGATCTTCTTCTTTGCGATGTACTCAAATTATATGCGTCCGGTATGTACCTACCTGCACAGATCTATCGTTGGCTTCTTTTAAATTCTGAAAGGTGCAGGTTATTGTACAGGTGAGCCGGAAAGGAGATGGGCCATTTCCTTCAAACTCTTAAGTGTATGTTGCGCAAAAAGCGATCCCCACTCTTTCACCGAGCGCTCAAGATCCATGCCGAAATCTGTATTAGCGTGTCTTTTTTTTAAATGCTATCCCAAGGTAGACTGACAGAAGAAAACCAACCAAATATCGATAAACTAAGCCAAAGTACCCTAGAAGATGTGACCACTTACATCTCCAATTTGCAAGATATGATCCCCCGACTTCAAACGACCATCTCTGTCGGCGACGCCGCCAGCCAAAATTGTCTTGACGATGACACCACTTGTTCTAGCGCCGATTATACCTAAACATTCACACAGCTCAAGTAACGTATATTGTTTTTATTCAAATTGTCGTATTGAAAAACCTTGAATGACGCGTGGAGATTATGGCAGTATGATTTAGTGTTTGAAGATCGGCAATAGGGAAAATGTATGTTTTAGACATTATGATTTGAGACTACCTACTTTAGAGGGATATAAAACACTTTTATAGTTATTGTTTCCCAGATTAATTCTTGCTGTGTTCATTTTACATTATAACTAGTTTTATAACTCCGAACATCATCCACATAAACATACCTAGATACAATAAATAGAAAGTTGTACTCAAAAACCACTCATCAGAACCCACCCTATAAATGGGTTTAATAAAAATGATTTCAATAATTTAGTACAATGAGGAGTGTCCAAAATATACACACACTTAAAATATAAACATAATCAAAGAGCATTACCAAATCCTAGTCCTGTGCCGTCATTAACCAGATTGATGATTTCAACCTGCGCCCAGTCACTGCCTACTATACTGTGGGACATAGACCCAAGGGTTTCGTCAACCCTTGACAAGTCGAGTAAGCCACGATTCTGCAAAAACAGAAATTAACCATTCATATATTTATATATCTGTAAAAGCTCAACCTATGACAAAACCCAAGATTTTTTTAAATGTTTTTGTCTTTGACCAGAATAAACTTCAGATAAAAACAAATAAATTCAATTACAATGATCATACCTGCTTTGGAGACATGTTAGAGTCCACAGAGCCACTGTCTAGCCCCAGAATGCGCTCATTGTCAGAGCCGGAGCCAAACTCCAGGCTATGTGGTGGAGAAACCTGAGGTACACGTTGCTCTTCCTCCCCCTCATTGTTTCCATACAAATTCCTTGCCTGAAGGGCTAGGTCACCTAAAATAAAGATATTATTAAATATTGTGTTTTTTCCATTTTCTATAGTGATCACTAGCTGTGCCCTGTTTTCCCTTGCTGTCTCGGACTATTTTCTGTTAGCTCCACCCTTAGGGAATGTAATGTTCAATGGCCTATAACAGGGGTCAGCGAGTGGTTTGTAGTAGAGTACTGATACGGTTGAAATTTTTTATCAAGGTCCTCAAAAAAACTCATAATTGAGTAGCTAAAGATAGTTTTATGTAAGTAGTAGGTATATTAAACGATATTCAACTATCCAAAGTTCAACCCTCAAGCTGCCAGCAGTCAGCAACAACCAGACTGCGGTCGCCTGTTGCTGACTGCTGAATGCTGGCCTGTAACCTTCCTCAAAAATTGGGCTATCAAATGCAACTGGATTTTTTCTATTTTAACTGTTAGTTCCAGGTAGTTTGGTGCATTAAAACAAACTTGTCAGGTTTATTATATGTATTAATACAGATGTATTTAGAGTGTTACCTGCTGGAGTGATGTCAAAGTCCCCAGGAATGATAGAGGGATGGTGTGCAACCTGAGTTGCAAGCATACCCACAGAGTCATGCAGTGTTGCAATACTTTTCAATATAGGGCTCTCCAACAAATTGATCAACATATTCAAGTCATCATTGGTTGCTGCCTGTAAACCATCAGTTTATCATTAATAAAAAGAATCAAAATAATAATATGGCATTGTTTTTTTTTATGTTGTTGCGATGATACTAGGAATTTCTGCTGTATTGTTTACAAATATTTCAACTCACATACACAAACAACATTATTATTCCAGTACTATTGTTTTATTCCAAGGCACAAGTCTTCAACACATTGAAGTAAGCCTTGAAATAAAAAAGCAGGGTCAAGTACAGTCTTGACTTTGTTATTTACACAAGTAAATAATCCATGTTTCTAAAAATGCATTGGGGTATAGAATATTTTCAGACAATTATTACATATCTAAACACATGGTGAAAAAAACATAATACATCTTACAGACTATTTGCAACTGATTAAGGCAACAATGACTAGGAAATACTTTATAATTATTGTTATCCAAGATACCCATAAGATGTTACAGCACTTGTAATAATAGTTCAGCAGTATTATAATTATTTAGACTATAGATGGAATATATATTTTTTTAAACTATTCTACAATCTACATTATCCTAAACATGACAAGTAGTGTAATTGTTGCTAAGCGTTAAAATATAATTGTTTAACAGTTTACCTTCAACTTGGGGTCATCACTTTGATCTACAGCTGCTTTTACACTCTCCAATTGTTGCAATGCATTTGAAATATTCACTCCAAGATGCATTCTAGAAATATAAACGCAATTTAGTGCAGATCAACTGATTGTGTAAGCCACTGAGATGACTACAAACATTACTTACTTTGTAATATGCACAATACACACTTCAATAATTAATAACAATATGTACTACTAGGCGTCAGTTTGATGATGCCTATGAAAAGTTTATAAGACATAGATTGATATTTTTACATAAAGAAGAGTTTCTAGCAGCAGTAGCTTTAATTTTGCAGTCGCAATGGACAGTCGCGATCGGCCAGGTTGGCTAAAAAACTAATAACAAAGTCGACGTTGACTGCAGTCACTGACTCACCCATGACAGACAGTTGACAGTCAGGTGACATGACGCCAGGGTTGCTAGATTTTCTGAATTATCCAGAGAACTTCTTTTTCTTTTCACAGGAAATAAAATGATTAGAGATTTAAATCACAAAACCGATGGTTATTTTGGATTTAATATATTGAATGGTGACGAGTGTAACTGTTACAAGATTAGTTCTTAGATCAAAAAAATCTAAATAAGTTTATTAACCAATAGAAACAAAACAGTTGTGTCCTATAATCGGTGAGCCACAAACTAAGCATTGCTTGTATCTTGTGACTCAGGAGTGCAAATTTTACAAATTTAGAATACTTACATTAAATTGAGGACATTAAAATTTAATAATAAACATTAAGGTGGATGCGCAAGGGTAGCCCGCGAAATTTAAATTTTCTTACGTTTATTGCAATTTGCAGGTCAGTGTCAAGTTGTATGTTGATGAAAATATGAATCGCGCCAGTAACACGTATGGAGTTACAGAATTATAATCATTCAAATCATCAATACAACCCTCCAAGTTCATATAATCTCAAAGAGTGACTTTTTCATGAAATAGCTATTGAATTTTGCGGGCTACCCTTGCGCATCCACCTTAAGAATGTGGTTTTACCAGCCCGTCCCCATATACAGATGCAATACGGCATGATTGACTGGCAGAGTGCATAGTAAACCGTTTGCAGTACATCGATTGGGGTACAGTCGCGGAGTTTTTTCATAACATGGATCAGTTTTCGCACTCTGGAGGATAGTGTATATATGAGGGATTTGTAGGTTAAGTTATTGTCTATGATAATTCCAAGGTATTTTATTGTGTCAGTACGTTCAAGGACTTTACATGGGCATGTGAGGTTGGAGGCGTTGTTGTGATCTTGTGAGCAAGTGTGTATTTTTATGGACAGAGTTTGGGATGGGCTGGAGGCACTGGTTTTGGAGAAAGCAATATATTTACTTTTACTGACATTTAATGTCAGTAAATTTGTGTCTAGGGCGTGCGCTATCTGAGAGAGGCCTTGCTCCGCCAAACGATACACCCGTTCCCAAGTCGAGTCGTGAAAGATGATGGCAGTGTCGTCGGCGTAGCAGATCACTTCAGCTTTGCTTATTGGGAGGCTTACTAGTTCATTTATATACAGCGTGAAGAGCGTTGGGCCGAGGGTACTGCCTTGTGGAACACCAAACATGATGGGTAGCAAGGTACTTTGGAGACTGCCTACTTTTGTGTATTGGTACCGCGATGTCAAGTAGCTACGGAACCATTCTAGAGATATACCCCTTATCCCCGTAGCCTCTAGCTTTTTTAGAAGAATCCCGGCAGACACGGTGTCGAATGCTTTTGCTAAGTCAAGAAAAGCACCGACACAGCATTTTCCATTGTCTATGTGGTGTGAAACTTGATTAGTCAAGAGTGACACTGCATCTTCAGTGGACTTTCCTCGTCGAAATCCGAATTGTCTGTCCGAGATTATTTTGTTTTTGTCCAGAAAATTAACCAGTCTTTTATTAACTATTTTCTCCAAAATTTTGGAGACTATACTTAACAAAGCAACAGTTGCCCGTAGTTTGCTGTAGCCTGTAGTTTTCTGGCAAGTCTTTGAGACCGCTCTTATAGATAGGAGACACTGCAGCAACTTTCTAGGCGTCGGGAAAGACACCTGTTTCTAAACTCAGGTTAAATATGTGTGTGAGTGGTTTAATTAAGCTTTCTCTACAGTTTATGATTAGTTGAACTGTTATTTGATCTGGTCCCGGTGCACTATCTATTTTCAGGTTTTGAATTATGTTAGAGACTTCTTCCTCGTCTGTCGAGTGCAAATAGAATGATTGAGAGTTAAAGTTTGGCGTTATGTGTGAATCTATTAGTGTTTGGTGAGTGGTTGCTAGTTTGTCGAGGATCTTGGCAGAGTTGTTTTTCCCCTACAGAGACGAAATGCTGATTGCAGTTGTCTAGAGATGTTGTTGGTGATAAACTGGATGCGATTCAATTTATTGATGTATTTTGAGTGACATTACATTTTTTGGTCTTACATATTATGTCTTTTATTGCTGTCCATAGCTTCTTGGGATTGTTCTGGTTACTTTCAATTTCTTGTCTGTTGTGTAATGTTCTGAGATTGCGAAGAAGTGTGTGTGCAAAGTTACTGTATCTAGGGTAAATTAATTGTTTTGTGTGGTCATCGGGCTTGGCTTTGCAGTCAAGATGAAGTTTGTCACGGTGCCGCATGCACCTTAATAGACCAGGAGTAATCCAGGGTTGAATGTTAGCCATTCTGCGACTTATTTTTAACATTTTGAGTGTGGTTCTTAGTGGCTCGTGATACTGTGTCGTTGAAGTAATTTAGTGCAGTATTCACACAGGTTGCGTCATTAACAGGGTCCCAATTTGTTTTGTTAATCTCATTAGCTACGGCTGTCCAGTCGGTTTTGACTCGCCATCGTTTAGGGTTTTTGGACTTTTCCGGTTTAATAGGTACACTGCATAAGGCAAGCTCATGATCAGTAATAGATAACGAGCTACATACGAGACCAAGAGGTATTCCAGGTGATTTTATGAATAGGTATGTGGTCGATACAGGATCCTTGTCTTGTTGGAAGTGTAATGGCGGGGGATAACCCATGTGAGGCCATGAGACACGCGTAGTTAGCTACCTGACTGTTGCTTAGGTCGTTTACGTTAAGATTGATGTCGCCGGCTACAATTAATGTTTGTTGGTTTTTGAGTTCAAACAGAGTGCAGTCAAGGGAGTTGAGAAAATTCTCTGCGTTTGTGAAAGAAGGTAACCTGTAGATGGCTAAGAGACTGAAATTGTTGTTAATTTTTAGTAAAATACTGTCGGCGTCGGAAAGGTTGGATTCTATAGTAGTAATACTGCTCTGGCCTGTTATGTAGATGAGATATTATGTAGATAAATACACACATCAAAAGTGTCTAGGGATCAAGCATTTTTATGTGGATTTCTTGAGATTGAGATGTGGCTTTGTAATAAATTTATGATTTTATAAATTTATATGGATCCTTTTTGGTGCATTTCATAATTTGAATCAGGAACTGTGAATCAAATTCGAGTAAAAGATGAAAATCAGCTGTCAATATTTTCCCTATAAAAACATACAACGCATTGAAGACATTATTAGTGCTACTGTTTCCCTACTACTGATTAAAACCAACGTTATTATGGAGCGGCGACGTCATTTAAGCAGGGAAGAAATGCTCAGAGCCGTGGGAATGATAGAAGCTGGTTCCCGGCAACGTACTGTGGCTTTAGCTCTGAATACAAGTCAGAGTGTTATCAGTCGACTTTGGACACGTTACCGAAGCACTGGTACCGTGGCTGAGCGCCATGGAGGACGGTATCGCTGCACCACACGGAGACAAGACCGATACATTCAAATCTTAACTCGAAGAGCTCCAACAATAACCGCCATGATGTTAGCCGTGAGGCTTCATCACTCTTCAGGGAACTTAATTAGCGACCAAACAGTCAGAAACCGCTTGCATGAAGTGAACCTTCATTCCCGAAGACCGCTACGGGTACCACCTATAGCAATGCACAATCGTAGGATACGATATCAATGGGCTCTTGAACACAGAAATTGGGCAGAAGAACAATGGCGTTTCGTGTGCTTTTCTGATGAGTCTCGTTTTGGTATGAGACCGGATACAAGACGTATACGACACTGGAGAACCCCTGGACGCCAACAGCGATTAAAATCCTGCCAGGAAGTCCATCCTTATAGTGGTGGAACCATCATGGTATGGGCGGGTATTTGGATCGGCGGAAGAACTGAGTTGATTTGGATCAGAGGCAACCTCAACGCTCAAATTTATGCTGAGACGATTGTATCAGACGTCATCGTTCCTCTACAAGTGCAAATCGGTCCCTTATTTCAGTTAATGCATGATAATGCACGACCGCACACCGCAAGAGTTGTAAGACAGACTCTCGCCGCAGCTAACATCAATGTCCTGCCCTGGCCTGCTCAGTCGCCAGACTTGAATCCGATTGAGCATGCATGGGATATGCTACAGAGAAGAGCTCTGCCGAATATGGAGGGTATCCAGTCGCAAGAAGACCTTTTTTTGTTGTTGCAACGAACATGGGCGGCCATTCCACAGCGTGATTTGGATGAACTCATTTTGAGTATGCCAAACCGATGTTCTTGTGTTGTTAGTGTTCGCGGTAGAAACACGGATTATTAATTGTTTAAGTTACCCAATAAAATTTTAAAGAAAACTGTTATTTCAGTCTTTTTTTCGAACTTTTGTGTTAGTGGTTCAAATGTCAAAAATCCCTTTATTAGGAAAATGGCAAATTTCTTTATTAATGCAAAGGTGACTTGGTTTATCGTTACTGTGACAAACGAAAACACTTTATTTGATGAATCCTTAAAGAAAATTTTAATTAATATCAATCAGGAGAAAAGTTATTGCAAAAATATATGTTGATCCCTAGACACTTTTGATGTGTGTAATATCACACAAAATTTTAAAAAATTGGGCGGTGTTCCCATATTTTGAAATCCAAACAGGCCACCACATTTTTCTAATGTTTTCCGCACAACTTACTAACAAAAATACTTTTTACAAAACCTTCGGTTCCTCAGAAGAGGTCCCCGGAACGTAGCCAGGCTACAGACGCTAATAGGTCTACATCGGGCTCGGAAAAAGCGTCCGTGATATTCCTTACGCTGCCATACCTCCCAGCGGTCTTTAATATCAAGCACTACAGGTTTGCGTCAGTTATCTTTAGCTAAGGAGAGTGGGGTGACGACCTTGTCCACCGCAACCACATCTCGATGCATCCCGACATCGGTTTCTAGGAAATATTCCCTGAGACTGCAAATTCACGATTGTGGAGAGTATTAGCGTTTAAAAAGCCTCGACCCCCACACCGCGTGATATACTGATATACAGTCTCTTAACCGAAGAACGTGGGTGATGCATTCGTTAGGCCGTCAACAATGTACGGACCCTCCTATCCAGGGCGTCTAGTTCTGTTTGAGTCCATTTGAGTATGCCGAAAGAGTACATCAAAATCGGCATAACCCAACCATTGAAGACACGCACCGTATTTTTGTTATTATACCTCTACCGAAATTAATTTGACTACTACAGTTTAGTAGAATAACGGCATGGAGGTGGAAATCCTCCACCCTGGGGAGAGTGGAGGAGTCTGTCAAACTGCACAGTTGCTTTGGGGTGCAGCGGCATCTAAGCAGATCAGGCCCATCAGTGCCCCTAGGCGCTGGACTAGGCAGTCTGCAATTTTCCTCTAAATGAGTTTGTCCACCAGATGGGGAGTCTGCAGGTCTGTCTTTTTTCTTCAACAGAGATGTTTCCTCCAGATGGTTTCCACCAGAGATGTGCTAAGCAGCTGCGCGGTACGAGGATGCGTAGCGACGACGCTGTGAAACGAGCGATTTGAGCGGTGACCACACCGTCTAGTGACAGCTGTTTTTCGCTCGTGTCCGTCCCTGGCAGACATCCCTAGCAACACATTCCTCGCACACATCCTTGCCGTGTTTTGAATGTACAAAAAGTGAATTAATAAGGTTCAAAAATATCTACAGTCTCCAAGTAACCATATATAAACCTACTAAAAACTGTTTTCGGTTCTTCTTATTGTTCTTAATACCCATAAAAAGTTTAAAGACAAAGTATATCCACGTTTTTGGATAATATCACTTCTAAAAAAATTAAAATGTCATAGGTTTGACGCCAAGATGTTTGTTTATATGTAGAACGAAGATATGAGTGCTTAGTTAAGTAAATATCCTGAAATTTTCAGCTTAAAATATCTCGTATTTTACTGCTACAATACGAGATATTTGAAGCTGAAATTTACTAACCGAAAATAAAAATAAAAATTTAATTTATTTTTAAATTTGCTACCTCTACATTCTAGTTATCCGACCAAATTCAAAGACCACAAAAAAGCGACGGTTTCATACATATTGATGACCTTCTTAACTTTTCTCAAATACATTTTATGCCTGGGTAGGTACACACGGCTACACATCAAGCTATACATTACCAGTATAAGCTGACCTCGCATTGTACAGAAATCCTATGCAATGCGAGATCAGCATAAACTGGAAATGTATAGCTTGATATGTAGCCGTGTGTACACATAGGAATAATGCCATTTTTCTCATTAAAATACGGTTACAATTTTACACATTATATTTGTCACAAAATTATCTAAACTACAATATTATTCTCTAGCACTTAAGTAGTCTAATTAAATTTTCAAGTCATATTATACAGAGTGTAACAGGACCCATCACGAAGCCGTCAACCAAGTATTCTGTACATCAAACTAAGTAACTTTACGCAAAAATTATTGCTGGGAAATAACTTTTTTTTTTGGGTGAAATATCACGTTTTACGGTAGAACTCAATGTAATGCACTCAAAACATTGTGCTGATGGATGAATTGAATAGTACGGGGATCGTGAAGGTGTTTAAAGTAAAAATCTTAATTTATTGTGCATGTATTCTATGAAAAAAAAATTGAACTTTGGCCCCCAATATCTGCGTAACTAGAAGGTTCCCAGGTATGGTCTAGAATAAGTGCCTTTCGGCTTCGTTAAGGGTCTTGTTACACCCTTTATACTGTAAATTATATACGTATAGACTTTGCTATTCAATATTTACTGACTATACCTACAGGTGGTATCAGGGCACAACATTAATAGAATACCTGCATTAAGCACATATTTAGTAAAAATATGTACCTATCAACATACAGAGAGTGGAAGGCATTTCGAAGCCTGTTACAAAGGGCGCGTTCCTTCAGGCGGAGAGCCTCCTTGCCGGATTGCCGCCATGGAATCTGAAGGCGATAGACATCGCGCGCCTGCACGAGTGGCGTGCGGAGGCACTACGCCAGGGGGTAACTCCGCTGCCTTGGACAGACCTCCGGCGCGATCTCATGGCGACATGGAGAGAGCGACTGTCGCAACCCCGTGTAAGGCACGCCACAATAGTGGCGATAAGTCACCTCTTTGAGGAGTGGCTAGAGAGACGCCACGGCGCCCTCACCTTCCGCCTGACGCAGGTCCTCACCAAACGGAGGACACGGTGGAGCACACTGTGGAGGTCTGCTCCGCTTGCGCGGAGCACCGCCGTGTCCTCGTCCGAGTCCGGCCCTGGTTCAATCCATGGTCAGGAGCGAGACGGAATGAGACGCCATGACCTCCTGCTGCGAAGCAGTGATGCTAGCGAAGGAGGTGGCGGGACGCAAGATTGAGGAAGATAGCCTCACGTCCCAGCCGCCGCTTGAGACGCCCTGGGCGTCGGGGGCCAGATGGTGGCTGCCGGCCACCGTAGGCGCGGGCCTGTGGACGGTGAATAATAGGCTAGCTCGCCGTCCGTCCGTCTTATGACAACAGGCAGTGTCGACGGCGGTATGGTGTTCGCAAAGAGATCTCAGCAAACGGGAAGGGGTCCGAAAGGACCGATGCCTGCCAAGGCTGCGGGACTGTTCGAAAGAGATACCGCGGCCCTGGAACACAAAGGGCAAAAGAAGGAACATGGATGGGTTTTAGTCAGTACAAGTCTGACACTCCCTTCTACTCCTCCTAGGTCATTTAATGATTTCCAACCCGAAAAAAAAAAATGCCTTTTCCAAAGTATTCAGTACTTCTACTTAGGTACATCATTTAAATTTCGAAACATTATTTTTTAATCTGCTTTTCCTACAAAAGCCTACCTACACGGTCAAAATGTATGGAACTACTGTTTTTTCGGATTGCGTACCCGAAAGGTAACCAACGGGACCCTATTACTAAGCCTCCGCTGCCCGTCCGTCCGTCCGTCTGTCAGCGGGCTGTTATCTCATGATCCGTATTAGGTAGATAGTTGAATTTTCACAGAATGTGTGTTTCTGTTGCCGCTATAACAACAAATAATAAATTTAAATTTAAGGGGGCTACTACGATGGTACGGATACGGGATCCTTCATGCGCTAGTCCGACTCGGACTTGTTTGTTTTTTTTTTTAATTACCGATGAAAACCTATGTCCCCACATAGGTTTTTAGGTTTCGGACTTTCGGAGTGATATACTGAATACGTGGTAATCATTTGTGCGTCGACATCCCTTCCACCCTGCGTATATTTATCAAGCGCATCCGTCTCAATCCTCATCTCAGGATGGATAGACACACCACGGGATAAACCACTCTGCCGCACCAAGTTGCCTCAGTATTGAGGTGAGACAGAGTGGATTATCCACTAAGACCCATTTAGAATCTATTTTAGTTGAAAAAAAATTACCTGCTAATGCTGGCAGTTTCGGGTTTAAAATAATTTATAAACAATGCTTGAATTAGACAAACAGTCGAATGTTTGAATTAAACTAGTTTTAGGAACAAGTTTGTTTTCATCGAACATTCGAACTGTGATTAAATCTATGTCCCATATATTTATAAGGTCCCATTAAAATAGATGGACAAATTTTAACACAGCGTTCAGTACCTATACGTCTAAGCAAAGATACCCAAGCAAAAAAAAACACTGATTAAAGTGATTTTACTTTGACCTAAATAATAAATTGCCGGCACTCTAGAATAAACACATCCAGTGTAGTGGAACAATCCACTACACGTGCAAATAATAAGACTACCAGATAATAATTTTATTGCACATGCCAACACTCTCATTAGATCGAGAAAAATGGAAGGAGGAAGGGAGGCATATAGGAGCCCATATCGTCTCACTTTAGGGCTAAGGGGAGTCCTTAGCCCTAAAGTGAGACGGTAAAGGCTGATAATAATAATAGCATGCCAAACCTTTTATTGTTATCGAGATGAACGGAACCAGCCATTGATCAGCTCATGCGTAACTGCGCAGTCCATTTTGTTTATCAAAATATCAGTATTGGAAATAGTTTGCTGTCAACATTTCATTCAATCCTATTCGAGTTGTTTTTCATTAAGAATGCCATACCATGGACTCTGAAATGTTTCGCCAACTCTTCTGGACCTTCGAAGTCTTTCCGACATATTTTACACTGGTTTTCACGAAGTGGCTCATTAGAAGTAATATCATTGTTTTGGTATTTAATGAGAGCATTTTCATTGTAACATTGCTTTTCTTTAATATATTCTTCAATATCAGATACATTATGTTCCAATAACAAATGTTTTGAAAATGAGGGTTTGACAACAAAACTCTGTCCACACTCCATACATTGATATGCCATGCAAGGATCCCTGTGCGATATCATATGTCTCTCTAATAATATTTTTTGTTCATAGCTATTTCCGCACATGTTGCAAACGAATGGACTCTCGCCAACTTTAGATTTACTTGCATGTGTAGAAAGCGGACCATTATCAACACCAATAGAGACTGTCGCAGGTTTATTTTGCTGCAGTCTCCTGCTTTTTCTAGATATTCTCTTACGATTTTTTTTGATGCCCGTATTCTTACGTTCAGCTAAGTACTTTTTCAAATCCATTCTATTAAGAACTATTTTAGCATCCAAACATTTATATGTTTTGTGCAGAGCAGCATAATGTTTTTTTATTTTATTCCAGTCCTGGGATATGTTTGTTTTACAAAGGTGACAGGTAATATGGGTGTTGTTTTGAGTTCTTTCAGGCATAACATCCAATTCCGTAGAGCACCCAAAAGTCGAAGAACATTTATATGGACATTCGCTAGGCAGATTGTGAATGTCGGTATATTGACACCTATATATAAAACTTCTTCTACATTGTTCACACCTTTTTACAACGCGAAATACTCGTTTGGGCTTATTTGGTTCTTTTGACAACACATCATTTTCAGACAGAAGACCAATCACTGCAGTTTCTATTGTTTTATTGGTACTGTGCTTTGCTAGGAAATGGCTCAGTAGAACGGACACATCTTTGAAAAGGGAACCGCAAGGCCAACATGGAAAAATACAAGTGACCTTGTGACTTTTTAAGTGCCACTCCATGCGACTTTGCAAGACAAATTTCCCTGGACACATTTCGCATTTATAAAAAACGAGTGGCTTGGTCTCTGTTTTATGACTCTTCAAATGGTCTTGCATACTAACTGTGTTGAAACAAGCAATGACGCAGTATGGGCATTTATAAACTTTTTTCATATGTAACTCTTTCATGTGCTCTTTATAATCATTGGGATGAAAAAGGTGACAATTGGGCACGGTACAGCTTAATCTGGCGGTTGCTCTCATCATCTTAAATCCTTCACAATCGTGGTTATATGGATAATGCACGTTTTTGTTGGCAAGGTGAATACCACATTCTGGGCAGCAATAAGGTGGAAATCTTAAATGTAAACGCAAATGTGCTTTGAATGCACATAAACTCGGCAGTGCAAATAAACATATAGGACATGAATATATAACTTCGTTTGAAAACTGCATATAATGACTGGCTCTATCTTTATTAGGAGACCCCGTGGTAGTTAAATTTTCTTTACATTCCAAACAATGTACTGAGGCATATGTAATTTTCTGTTGTGCTGATATAATTTCACTTGTTCTTGGAATTTCTCTTGCTGTCGTTACGGGCGATATCATTAACTCGTTGCTTGGTGGACTTAAAGGTTTAATTTTGTAGTTACTCAACGGTAATGGTTCTAATATTAAGTCTGTTAGATTTATTGTAGCTGTTTTAAAACCATGTGATCTTATATGAACAAGTAAATTACATCTGTTGAAAAAAGTTCTCGGTAGATTACAATTCCGGCACATATAGGTAATGCTGACAGACTTGCGATTGATGTGATCATTAAAACTTGATTCAAAGATGAACCTGTAAAAAAAGAAATTAAACAATTATTGCAAAAGATTAGCTCTCCCGCGACTTCTACTGCGCGTATTTCGCACTTTACCCTGCGAATTTCAACATAATAAGCATTACAATCATTCTTATTTACCTAGGCTAGAGTTATTTGTCTCAATTTCTAAACCGCAGGAATAAGATCTTCCATTAAAACTATTTTCCTACCCCTATTTTTAACCCAGACAGGATTTTATGGTTAAAATCTGTTTCAAAGCATGCAGTCAAATTTTCCTAAAAAGCTTGTTTTTCCCTTTTCACCCAGATACGTGTTGTTTTTTCGGTTTAATTGCACTTTGCACTACCACAATCAGATTTTTCGAGGGTGGGTAGGGAGTGCAAGGGAGCGTCCATTTATCATGTGAGGCGTTACAGGGGGGAGGGGGTCGAGCCAAATCTCACCTAATCTCACGAGGGACAAGGGTGGGTCCGGGCAAATATCACGATTTTCTTATTCCCGCAAGAAACAATGTAAAATTGCGAGAAACTGGTTTTAATTAAGTAAATATGTTTCCCTACTAAAATATGGCTAATTCCTACAGCCTGCACAATAATAAATATTCAGTGAAAATAATTAAGCCAATTATTATAACAATTATGTTTTTTTAATAAATCCAACGCAATCAAGCAAAGATGAGAGTTGAGAGAGCAGCGGTGGCCCAGTGGTGGCGGCCCCGACTTATGAACAGTAAGTCGTGGGTTCGAACACAAGCAGGCGCATTACTTTGTGTAATTTATTTTATCAACACTGCTCTCAAAACGTCGAAGACAAACATCGTGAGAAAACCGGCATGTCCTAGAACCAAAAATTCGAAGACATGTGACATCTACCAAACCGCACTGGGCCCGCGTGGAGGATTATAACACATTCCCTCTCATGGAGGCCGTGTGTCCCAGTAGTCGGAACAGTAAAGGGTGATCAAGCCCAGATTAACGTATTTACACTAAAACATGCATTATGAAATTATTATTATTATCACGTGAGATCAGGGCGTGGGTGGTTGAGGGAGTCAAATCAAATCTCACGACATCTCACGTGATATCAGGGCGTGGCCGTGGGTGGGTGAGGGGGTCAAATCAAATTCACGACATCTCACCAAAGGGGCCCTCTCCGTATGGTGAGATGTCATGAGATTTGGTTTGAAAAATCGACAGACGTAATTAATGGACCCCCATCCAATCCCGCATGACAATCGCAGGGTGCTGCGAGTAGGGAATGATATACCGGGATCCAACGGGTTTGAATGGTTAGTGTGTATCATGCGGGATTGGATTCCCTAGCTGCAAGACTTCGTATATAAATCACTCAAGCGATTTGGAATTTGGACGGAATAAAACGACGCAATAAAACAAACATTATTTATGTAAACTTGTCCGAGCCAATCACCATTATTTGAATAAATTAAACGTCGTAAAAGTATGAAAAATAATAAATTCGGACAAGTGCGAGGTTGACTCCACTCTAACACCGAAGCGCAGGCCACTCCACCAGCTGGCGGGCGGGCGAACGACGTCGTTTCACCTCTTTTCATACTTTCGTTCACACTGCGAACTAACGAAAGATACGAACAAAGTATGAAAAGGGTGTCGTTCGCTTCGTTCGCCCGCTCGCCAGCTAGCGGTGTGGCCTGCGCTCGAGGGTTAAGGCACGTTCAGGTCTCAAAGATTCAATTTTATAAGCCCATAAGAAAAGATAAGTCGGATTGCAGAACAAATTTAATTTTGCAGTTAATATAAGGGACAATATTATTTGATTCTCTAAAATATACTTGATTTATTGTAATTGTAAATGAGCACTTTTAAAAATATATGATGTATTTTTTTTGTATAACCTTTATGTTAATTATTGCGTCTATTAGTTGATCTATTGATAAATTATAAAGTAACTAGTTTTTAACTGTACTCAAGACAACACAATAATTGTTTAAACATACTCAATTAAATTATATTTGGTATACAAAAATAATATTTGATGCTCTTTTTAGGGTTCCGTAACCGAATGGCAAAAACAGAACCCTTATAGATTCGCCAAGTCTGTCTGTCTATCTGTCTGTCTGTCCGTGTATGTCACAGCCACTTTACTCCGAAACTATTAGGACTACACAGTTGAAACTTAGTATGTAGAAGTATTCTGTGAACCGCTTTATGGTTTTTATACAAAAATAAAACGAAAATTAAGATTAAGGGGGGTCTCCCCATACATGGATCTGAAACTAAAAAATATTTTTCATCAAACCTATACGTGCGGGGTGTCTATAGATAGGTAGGTCTTTAAAAATGACATTAAGGTTCCTGAAACCATTTTCTCTCAAAGTCAATCGTTTGGAAGATAAACACTTCCAAAGTGGTAAAATGTGTAATCCCCCTCTAATTTCTAAAGTAAGAGGAGAAAAATTCTGAAAAAAAATATAGGAATATAGAACGTAAAAAAAACTTTCAAATAAAATTGGTTTGCATAAGATTTGATGTTTATTTTTTGAGATATGGGACTTTTTCGTCAAAAACAACTTTGTTTTTCATTAACATACTATGAAAAACAAATTTAGTTTTGTTGATGAATGTAAAACAATATAATAAAAATATTTAGAAGGCATTCGTTCATAACGAATGCCTTCAAAATATTTTTATTATATTGTTTGGTGCTACGGAACCCTATGTGCGTGTGAGTACGACTCGCACTTGGCCGGTTTTTAGTTATTGGTCTTTTTGGCAAGAGCGAGCGAAGCGAGCTCGGGTCTTGGTGCACCCCGACCGGTTAGGTTCGAAGAGGATGGCGGGGTCTTAATTCGCCCACTTCGCCCGCACTCTAGACCGCACCCTTCCCTTCGTGTTAGATTACTTTAAGCCCTGCAGACAGAAATAGGAGCCGCGCGAAGCGGGACTACGTTGACTAGGTACGCCTTATTACAACATTTTGATATTTACTTTGATTTTATTCCTAATTTGACCTTCCAAAACTTTTATTAATTGTGTTCGACCTTGACTTCTGGGTGAAATTTAAATAGACAAAAAGTAAAGTAATATAAAAAGTACACAAATTTTAGATATCAAATGCTCATTTCTCTTAGTTTTAGGGCCCAACAAGTAACTCTAGGAAGTAATTTCTACATCTCAAACATTTTTTGCTTAGTTCTAAACAGATTAAAAATTTCGATTGATTTGATTTATTTTATGTCTCAAAGAAAAAAGAACATCATTAAAAAAATTGATAGTACTTTTAGATTTTTTTGCTTGTTGGTTTTGCAAAATTAAAATGATCATTTAAATTAAATAAATTTATATGTTTAATTTATATGTTTTTATGTTTATATATTTTATAATTAAATACATGCCTGAATACAATACTCTCCCATACATTGATATTTTATTGATATTATGTCACATTCCACAATCTCCAACTGCAAATGTAAATCTTACTCGCATTTTTTTAAGTGGTGTAACTACAAATTAACGATTTTGTGATGTTTACCTTTGCTTGTGCTGTAAAACCTTGTTCCTTACCAAATTTCATGATTCTAGATCAAAGGGAACTACGCAGTAGGTTTTGATATAATAGCAAATGTACAAAATATGCAGACAACAAAGTGATCCTATGAGCGTTACATTTTTCCTTTCAATCATTGTTGATCCCCTATGACGAACAAACTGACAGTTGTTGTCTTTATAATATTGTCAGCAAAACCATTGTGCTTAATAAGTATGTTAGGAAATAAATACAGCCGAAAACTCAAAAAAGGTGAAATAATGTGATTATTAACAATTCATGGATTTATCAAGATCCAGAGAGTATTAATCATCATGTTTCAACATTTAAATATTCTCAGTTGTCAAGTGAAAAGTGAAAACTATCTTCTTTTTTCAAGATGGCAGAAGCTATTACAGTATACATTATCATAATCATGGTAGCATCAGCCAAATAGCAGAAATGCTGTTAATCTAGAAACAGAATCCTATAGTCATATTCCGAAGTGTTATTTAAGAAATTACTTACTTGTCCCCACAACCTGCACATGGATAAATTTTGTGACCATCCACTAGTCCTGGGATCACATAGTTAGGGAAAACTTTGGAAAACAGGAGGTTTTTAATGCTAAATTTGTCATTTAAATTCTCCATGGCTGTATTAACTGAAACAATGGGAGAGAAAAAAAAACAAAATTACTGAATGTTTTTTTAAACATTGCTTTGTTTATTTAAGGATGATTAGATGTTGTGGTAGTTTTTATTTTCTGCTCAGTGCACTTTAAATCATTCAATCTTTTTAGTTTATTGTTCAACAATTTCAAAAAGCAAAATCTGGCTTTATGCTTAAAAGGAAAAAAGAAAATTGTTTATCCCACTGAATAATATAATAAGGTAAGTCTAGGTTCTTATTATGGGTAGGTACCTATTTATTTTAATTAATTTAAAACGACCTACTTATGTAAATTCATTATATATTTATGATAATGTTCTGATTTGTGAATGTGGTCACACATTCAAACAATAAACCTTAGCATGCATTTGTTGGCTGGGAAAGAGTTTTAAACTTCATCACTGGAACTACCGCTACTACTAAGTCTCTAGTGATACCGGGTAGCGTCGGACAATCCCAGGTACTTATACATGCGCTGTGCGCACAACATGGCAATACTTCCTGAGTGTTAGTAAGGTATTAACTTGATCGTTCTTTGGATAGTGCGGCTCATGCTACTCATGCACATACTGTTGTGTCAAATAAGCGTAGAGCATCAAAATAATTTCGTGAAACTTACCTATATTCCTTTATTTTTTGTTTAGACTATAGAATATTACGAAAGACATCCCGAGATACAAAGGAACTTGACAGACAAGAACACGAAACGCCCTCTGTTGAGAATAAAACAAAATAGTATCGCCAGTGTTGAAATATATTTTGTATTGCCAGTGCGTTGAAAATAATTGGCATTTTAAATTAAACCTTGTAGCCTAGATCATCCAGAACAAGCGGTCTAAGGTGTTAGTAGTAATAATACCTGCTCTGTGCTGTTATTATACAATTGTGAAAATCAATGTTAGACGGGATAATAAGTGTAACTGGTATAATTATGTATTTTGACTCTGTTACTACAATAGCAAATTATTGAGTTGACATGAACAGTGTTGCTAGTTTAATTATGTAAAGCTTATTAAGTATGTAAACCAAACACAGATCATCAAAATAATTACGTAAATCTTACCTTTAATCTTGTTTCTAATATTACGTTGTTCCTAGGATTCGCGTATGAGTAGGGCCAGTTGTCAAAGATAGCTCACATAATTTATTGTTTTCGTCTTGCTATGACAGATTGTTTAGCTGTTCTAACTAAATAAAATATCTGTTCACTAAGCTGTAAATGCTGCTAAGTCTGTGTAAATCTGTGGACTAATGATACAGTGTTGCTATTTTATAATGCCAGTATGTGCTAGCTTGACAAATAATTTATTATGAAATATATGTCAAGATGTCAAGTTAGCACTGGTCATAAAAATAATTACGTAAAAGTTATATTTATTCTTAGAATCATTTAAATATCTTTATTACCTTTAGAAACTTGACGGAAAGAAAAATTAAACGCCCTCAATCGAGAACAACCCAAAACAATATCGCCAGAATGGCATGAATGTGTTGCCAGTGCTTTGAAAATAATTAGGCTAGATCATTCAAGACAATAAATGGTTTACGGTTAATAATATTATTATTCGAATAAGTCTGTCAAAAACTGTTGTGTTGTTACCTATTTAATATTCAGAATGTTTATTCATTTAAACTACTACGTCAAATAAGCACAGAAGATCTAAATAATTACGTAAAACTTACGACATCCTAGATCCTACGATTTTCATAGGTGTCCAGAACAAAGCAAAAAAGTACCAAATTACAAAGCAATAAAAGTACCAAAGAAAAAAAATGTGTTGCCAGAGCATTGAAAGTAATCTACATTTTAGCGATTTGTCATCAGCGCGTTCTGTTTATGTAGTTCGAATTTCGATCACTACACACAGTACAGAGACACACGCCAGCACATCAAGCTACTACAATCATCATATTTCTAAAAAAACAAAATTTCATTGATATTTCGGGAAGGTTTACCACATTATCATACATTCGGCCATCACATAACCCGTTAATACTGATTTCCGGCTTGAATTAACATGTTACCTTCGTGTTTCCCGTAGGGAAGCACACTCATCTTTTGGACAAAATGGATCAAATTATCACACAAACATCAATTTTTAATGAATACAATATCAAATCATACATACAATCCTCTTGACTATTTGATGAAAAAGTCATTCAATGGGGTTATAATATGACATTGCAAAAAACGTACGAAAATTGAATTTCGCGGGCTATCCTGGGAACAGGGCCAGCGAGGAATTTGAAAATAGATCAGATAACAGATAGTAGATAATCAGATAGTATTATTAATAAAGTAATATTTGCGTCTTGTGGTGGTAGATCTTTCAATTAAAAAAAGGGGGGGGGGAGACGGGGGAGTTTTGAAAAATGATTTTGGCCAACTCTGGGCCTCTATTAACGAATCTGAAAAAAAAAAAAAACAAATTTTCTTAACTTCCGAGATCCGCTGCCTAAAGGGGGGAGAAGCGGGGCAAGGGTGGCAATTTTGAAAATTGGTTTTTACTTTTCCGAGCCTCCTCTATACGAATCCGTAAAAAAACAAAATATGGGTCTCGTTTCCGAGATACGATAGGGAGGGGGGAGGAGGGCATAAAGGGGGGGTCTGCCACTTTCCTCCTACTCGTGCGTGAGAGTTACTCGTTTACGAATCTGTCAAAATATACCCCCCTCCCCATCCACCATCAGGGAGAACAATTATGTCAGTCAGTCAGTGAGTGGTAATCGAGCTATAGGTAAAAAAAATATATATGAAGAAACTATTGGCGTCCACTGACGTACTAAGTTCAATGTTGCCATCGCGTTGCGTCAAGTCTGGCCCCTTAGAGTGCGATAGGGACAGCTGCAGCTCAGACAGATTATCTAAATCACAAAAATGTTGACGATGATAAGATCGATGTTTCCTATTCCTCTTTTTTCTCCGCGAAATCTGAGCCCATTCAATATTTTTTAAAATTAAAATTTTAAGAAAGAGTATGTCTAGGCTCCCATCAATTTCTTTTAAGTTAAAAACTCTTCGAATTTGTCTGGTAGTCCTCTAATCACGGCCGTAAAAAAGGGGGCGTTTTTTGTCATTTTTGAAGGGTCATAATTATTTTATTTTCTTTATTTGCTAAAAAATGGAAATGACAGGGACATATCTACAATAGACCTTGTTTTTATGAAAAAAAAATGATTGCTCTAGACTCTAGAGGCATTAAACAGGTAGAAAAAAGGTGAATCCAGGGACGGAGGATCGCAGCCAATCCAAGCAATCTCTTGAGAGTAGAGGGAACAGGGTCCCTCTACTCTCAAGAGATTAGAAGAAAAATAACTTGGAGAAGGGTAGTTTTAAATCTTGTAATCGGAAATTAGGCTTTATCTACACTACTAGTGGCGCAAGTTCAAGAAGTTAAGGTAGAAACACACTAGTCCATTCACGGATACTCACTCACTGTCTATTTAAAGATATTAAAAGCGTGTCCATGTAGTTTCTTGCCCGTTACCGTACCCATTACAGTACTTTCAGTTTTTACGCCTTGTGACTGGGACTGTAGCTACATTTCATTGATATCTTTGTTTCGACAATTCAAAAGTGCCTGAACTGGCCTACTTGAAATAAATGTTTGATTTTGATGGCATCTTATCTATATGATGCTCTGCATCTTCAGCACAACTTTGGTTTGGCAGATTTGAATTGATTCAGGCTTCAGACAAAAATCTTCCAAGCCCTTTCATACATTGTTATGGTTAGAAATACATTACACTTTTAATATAATTATGTTTGGCTTGCAGAACTAATAAGTACTGGTTTAGCTACACGGTACACCAGAGTATAGTGACTGAAGCCATAAAAATCGTGCATAAGTTTACCAGGAAAGTATTTGAAAAAGTAAGCAAGAATATGTATGGTTGAAATTAATTTAGTATCATGATGATACATTTTCAAAAAGTGGTATGATACTCTAATTAAATTCGATGATGTATAGAAAGGATAATAATTGTGGGATAATTGTTGTGTAGCATTGATAAAAAAGTGTGATCTAAATAAGTTATAAAAATTTAATCAAAATATAAAATCTTTGGTTTACATGAGTAGTATGTATGGCACTCTAGTATTGATTTTAGAGTTCTTATTGTCTAGGTTAGCTCTTTCAAACAAAAGAAAATTTCAACATTGGTTTTACAAACCTTTACATTATGTATAGTTTGGTACATTTCACTACAATCTAATATTATTTTGAAGTAAAGTATAAAAGTGTAGTTAAGTATCTACATTAAAAAATGCCATAAAAAGCATATAAAATTAGTAAAAAGTTTAGGAACATCAACAATACATTAAGTTTTAATCAATGGCACAGGAATCTGAAGTTAATATCTACTTCAAAAAATTATAAGATTTAAGAATGGTGTTAAAATCAATGTCATGTTTATGTCCTTGGTGAAAAAAATGCAGAATATTCTTTTCATATGTATCACGTTTCAAGTAATAAACTACCTCAGATCGTGGAACAAAATCTTTCCCATCAACATGTTTCTCATAAAATTTTACATTTTCCAACATGTCTTCATCATCAGGCATCAAGACCAAATAGCTTCCAACGGCTTGAGCAGCATTGGTATATTTTTCCAGGTGATAATATGATACTTGTATATAATTAAGCACATCTGCAATGAACTCCACTCCAAAATTGTATTTAAGGAATTTTAGTTTATCTTGGCACTGTTGTCGGCAGTGTAAAAGGGATGCTATGTTGTTTGACATAGTTATCACAAATTCCGAAGACCATTCTTGCCCAGGCAGCCGCTCACATTCTACACGACAGTTGTTTTCTGATGCAAAATAGTCTTTTAAAACTTCTTCCATGCTTGCAACTGTTTCTGCCCAATTATTTTGTTTGTATGATTTTTTGCCTAAATTATACATAATCACATAGTCTTCACTTTCCATATCAATTATTTCATTCAGGTCTACTTCTGGTTGTGCCATATAATATTGCATGTTTGCTTTCATTGTTTCATCATCAGGATTGGCGACTAGGTAAGTGTAGGCAGCTGAAGCAGCTTTGTGAAACATACGCTGTTGAAAATAACATATATGCAGATACTCATATGGTTTCATAGCCTGCATGTCATGAAGCACCAAGTCATCAAGAGTTCTGTTCAGGTTCACATTGAGAAATTCTTTATCTTGACATTTATTAAGACAGTCTCTTTTATTAAAGTACTTCTCGTATATTTTAAGATCGTCCATATCTTCTTTGATTTGAGATTCATAAATTTGCCCATTACATTTAATTCTACAATTAATAAGAATGGATTTGTAAAGTTTAAAAAGATGTAATGCTTCTTCAAATTTTTCAATGCACAATGACCACCTCTCGTCTGAGTAGGCGATCACTCCTTTATGAAAAGTTTTTTCTAGTGAAGCCGGTTTGAGACAGTCGTTAAATTTCATTTCACAAGAAATTAATAACACCATAAAATAAATCTTGTTCAACATCTTGCTTGTTTTGACAAAAAAGATGGTTTAAATTGATAGAGTCGGTAAATTAAACCCACTGAGTTTAAAATGAACTAGGTTTATAGGCAAATATTTTATCTCTCGTTGAAAATAATCTGCATGGTGAACTTCAGTGAACTTTACTTGAAAAAGAATTTCATCACTATTGTTGACTATTTTAATCAAACTTTTAGCTTTTTCAACCTAGTTGTATTTTACATAGCTGAAGTATGAGCATTTTAAGCCAACGGAGAATTAACCCGCAGTTTTATATTCCATCTCGTAATGTTATTTGCTTTTGTTTCATCTTGTTTTTAGCTAAGAATATTAATTGTATATTTTATTGCTTGTGGCATACCTATATATTATGTTTGTGAGGCATAGGTACGGTGCTGACCTGTAAGAAGAAATTGTTACACTAAACTTAAATTGTGATAGAATCTATCGTAATGCTAGTCTTGGCCAATATTGGAAAATAATAAAAATAAAAACCCCTTAAATTAATTTATGCCAGTCTATAACGACATCAAACATCGCAAACGCGCATTTATCTACGATTGTTTTTAAATGTGTTTAGGTTCCTTGAGAGTAGTTTACACCCAAATTTGCAACCCTGAAAACCCTGGTGCTACCCCCATGGTGCTCGAAAAACTGCGAAATTTTGGCACTTGTTTCAGTTTTTTTTTAAAACTAGAACTACCATAAGGAAGCGTTTTCAAGTATGTTTGTACCTTAAAGATAACCAACTCTCTAGGACCTTTGGTTGCGGAGATACAGGTTGTCAAAGAAAGGTTTTTTTTTTTTCAAAAACTGAAAATTATGTGGTAGCCGCATATTCCAAGACATGTACCGGCTGAACTAATACTCCTAGGTTAAAGTCTTATGGAATGAATCTAAAGGAAATCGAATTAGCTTTAATTTAATACGTACAAATACGTGCCCAGGGGCGTGCCGTCCATAGAGGCAATTAGGCCTAGCCTACCCTACCATTCCTACTAACAACGCAACAAATGCATTTATTATAACTATATTAATAAAAAACTCCTGTTATAATACTTATAGCAACTTGTCGCGGCCGTGTGACGTAACTGATAAATACTACGACGCGCGACGCTCGCTCCCGGCCGTCTAGGCCGCAGCCAGCCTAATGGTGCCTCTAGGCCTCATAGTTTCATCCAAATTAAAAAAATTGTAAAATATTGGATTTTAGCTTAATAATAAAAACATTTTACTGAACAATGCTAGTATGATTTTCTTTAAAAAAATGTGCAAAAATGTGAAATTACCATTTTATATGTTTATGTAAAAAAAAAATTACGTGAAACGTCAAATTACGTATTGTGTCAAGTCTCATCTTTCGTGGCGCCTATTTTACAGTATGGCTTCAAAATACACATGCACTAAAGAAATAAACATCCCTCCCACGTTGTTTCGAAAACTTGCGAAAATTTTAGGCACCTAATTGTTTCAGTTTTTTTCGAAATAATTACATAAAGGAAGCGTTTTTCCTAAAGCTAACTAAATTGGCTACAATTTAAGCCTAACTCGAGTGCTGCAAGACTATAGATTGCTTACACTCTAGGGGTAGGGCAGACAAGACCACATGTAGTCGGTTTTGCAGCGATTTGTTTCTGTCACTAACTTTTGTAGCACAACATACGAGTACAAATAAATATCTACTCTGTACTTCGATATTTAAGCCTTTCGATGTCACGTTTGTCGATCATTAGATTTTAGAAATATTGGACGTAGGTTTGTCGGAGACGGTCATTGGTGGTCCTACTCGTCGAGGAGTTCCAGGTTCCAGTGGCAGTCACCGAAGTACACCTTCAGGTCACTCAAAGTATTTTTTTAAATTAATAAATAATTTAAGTAGACTAGTCGCTTCAACAAACCTTTACCTTTTGCCTTAACCTTTTTTTTTTTTTTTTTTAATTTGGCAACTTTTTAAACACAAATTTAGTACCGTTGGAAAGGTGACGAACTAGAGAACTAACTTAGGTTTAAATTAATTATTGAAAAACCGCAGTTTTTTAAATTTTAGTTCAGGTTGAGTTTGATCGTGATTGATACGAGACATGATCGATATACAACCCTCCAAGTTCATATAATCACAAAAAGTGACTTTTTCATGAAATAGCTATTGAATAGGATTATATGAACTTGGAGGGCTGTATTGATGATTTGAATAGTTATAATTCTATAACTCCATACGTGTTACTGGCGCGATTCATATTTTCATCAACATACAACCCGACACTGACCTCCAAATTGAAATAAACTTGAGAAAAATTAAATTGATAATAATTTTTCTCAAGTTCCTGCTTCAAGCTTCAAGCTTCCACCTTAACGGTCTAATAATTAGTAAATGACCTCCTCTATATGCGAATTTGCTATGGCGGGCCAGATCCAGACATCCTGTTTAGGCAAATAACTATCTTTTGTAAATTTTTCAAAATAAATCGGCCTTATAATTTCGCATTTAAGGCCCCAATGGTAAATGTTCGTCGATTTTCTTAAATAACTTCAAAACTATTCAATTTAAAATTATATTTAAAAAAAATTGAGATGCTCACAATAAGCCCTTTGAACGATATACCTAGTTTGTTTTTTTTTTCATTTTCTAATGTACCCCCGAAAAGTGGCTTCCATGTTTAAAATTAATAGGGAATATGCATGTTTTTTTTCACTTAAATCAATAAAATGTAGTACTATCAACACAAGAAAATAATTAAAAGTTAATTTCAATTTCTGCTTGTTGCACAAAAAAAATATTAAACTCCTACAATTTTCTTCGACAGTTCAAACGTCCATGACTGTCGTGGCCATTCAAGTCATAGCATTTGATGTCACTTCCCTCTATCTGCCTTGTTTAAATCTAATTTTTTGCCCTTAATAGAATAGTTTTATTATATTGTAAGTGCTTTATTAAAGCAAACATTGCAATAACAATATTATAGTAAAATCTTAGTGAAACTTTAAGTAGTTTTCAACTAAAAGTGTTTCTTTGACACAGCATTTTGACCTCACTACCGGAATCTATGCGTTTTGTGTTTGCGTTCCGTTTCACCAAAAACACGCTACATAAAATATTAAATTGTAAATAAAGTGTTGTATTTGAGAATTAAACAAGTGTAGCACAATGTTTTTATGGGCCAATACAAGGCATTTTTAAGAAATAAAAAAGGTTTTGTATTTCTTGCATATACCCTATTAATTTACGTTACACGTCCGTCTTTTGGGTCATCGACTTACATGTATGTAGGTATCAAACAACTCAATCGGTCCATTAGTTTCGGCTGTGACAGACGGACAGACAGACACGTGAGTGATCCTTTATCGGGTTCCGATTTTTTCTTTTAAGATAAGGAACCCTAAAAATAAAATGAAAGTACTATGACGCACTATACTTTTTGGTACCTACCTAATTCACAATTTTCGTTGTCTCTGTCAGTGACAGTTCCCGTCCAAAATAATAAAAAGTCCACTGAATCGAAATTACTTAATTGAAATTCCTACTTCATTTTAAAACACTACTCAAAAGCTACATTTTATATGTTAGTTTATAAAGAACAAAGATCAGCACACATATTAAAATAGATTACCTACTTTGAGTAGAATCAAGCGTTATGAGCTATAATAATTCAGTTCTTATTGGAAATTGGTCCGAGGAAAGACTTAAAAATGAGGTAACCTTTATCTATAAAAAAAATGTTTTATGTATCTAACAGTAAATAGGTATGTTACCTTCTGGTGTAGGTACGTCATCAGCTCAATGGCCTTATGGCCAATCGTTGATGATGGAAAGTGCTGATAGAAACACAGTGTCAGATTTAGGGCAGGGCAACTGAGGCTCTTGCCTCAGGCTCTTGGCCTGCACAAGGAAGGGGCTTACCTCGACATCTTGTTTTTTTTTGTCTAATCTTAACTAATATTATAAAGAGGATATATTTGTATTTTTGTGTGTATGTTTGTAATGAATAAACTCAAAAACTACTGCGCCGATTTAAAAAATTCACCATTAGAAAGCTTTACATTCACCCTGAGTAACATAGGCACCCGTGCGAAGCCGGGACGGGCCGCTAGTATATTATATGAGAAAAATACATACTTTGTGTCCATGCCTACTTCGAAGAGAAAACAGCGTACTACACGCCTAATACGTGAACCCTAAATACTAACTATGGTGATACCGATCCACCTATCAAAGTTGTCCGTTCCTACTGAATATTGAAAGTGATTAACTTATTAAGTGTTCCGTTTGAAGTCCGAAGTCCATTATGAGAGAGTGCACGCTTCGTTCCATGAACAGCTGCTAGATGTCCTTACTTTCCACCTCGTAATCGCGCTAATAGCGCCCCCAAACGTCATATCTGTGAACTACTTTCAAAAACCGCATCCAAGCCGCCATGATGAAGTGTTAGGTGATTGTTGCGTCGTTTTCCGAACTGTGCGCAGTTCTGCTAGATTGTCAGTTATTATATCGACTAAGCGATATTTTTTATTTTTAGAACTTTTGAGATTAAAGTAGAAAGTTCATTAGATTAGTATTTAAAGAACTTATATTAATTTTCCATCTCGTGAGCTGTGTTTATTTTAAACAAAATGGACGGTGAAACTATCGCGCCAAACGATACTTCGCGGAAAAGAACGCAGAGTTAGAGTTCTTCATCGTCATCGAAAGGAGGTGATACGGTGTCATTGGAGAGCGATGTAGGTGATCGAGCGCCGCGAAAACGCCCCCGTCGGGTACGCGAGCGCTCCCCCTCGCAAGATTCCAACTGGATCGCAGGTTTGATCTACTATCCCAGCAGTTGGTGAGTCATGACAATAATGTTTTAACAAATTATATGATGGCAAATAGTGCTCCATTAACACAAAGCCTACCCGCCACGCAAAATTATATGGGCACCGCGTACCTTCAACATCGTCTCAACTTACAAGATAATTTCTTACGTCTGCCGCAGCTTACCCCTTGCTTAGAAAATATTGCAAATCTAGACGTTTCCATTAAGGAACCTAGTGTACCTAGCAAATCCAGAACGTGTAACGAAAATAGCAGAAATGCAGAGGTTCGACTCCCCGGATTGGAATGCTGTACGTTACACAGAAGTAAAGAAAAAATATGTAGCTTTTCCTAGTTTTGTTGAATTGAAAGTGAATGAAGAATTGCGGCGTTTTGAAGATCCATTTTCACGATTAAGATGGTTTCAAATGGGACGTAGTTTTGCGGCGTTATCTAATGCTTTCCTAACTCAAAACGAGCATGTGAACGCGGCATTACAGAAACTAATTGATTGGTCTGCTAATTCGAACGTCCAATTATCTTCAACTAGGTAACCTCTTTGACAAACTAAAAGAGTTGTTTGGTGCTGAGTCATCTTATAAAACAGTATCTCATGATATTCTCCAAATTATTTGCGGTAAACGAGCTGAGGTCAAAGAGACGCGGCGGCGATCGTTATTAAAAAATGTTAAAGTAAATACATACGCGAAGACAGAAAAAATTCCACCGTCAATCGAATATATATTCAATAAAACGGGAGGCGAGCAGGACAAAAGCATAAATGACTATTTAATACCGAGTTTTCGGGGCGGCTGTCTTCAGCATTATATAGAAATATGGAATCGTTTCGACCCTCCAAAAACGATTTAAAATGATATCGGGAACTCGTATCCCCTTCAATCAGGCACCGCCCTTAATTCTACCTACTTCGGACAACCTGTCAAAATTTCAAACCCCTGTCTCGGAAAAAATGACACTAGAAATTCGCAAGATGATTCAAGAACGAGTGTTGGAGCCTGCTCCTTCGACCCCATCGTTCATTTACCCCCTTTTCATGATCAAAAAGAGCAATGGCAAAACTCGAGTGATATTCAACCTGACAGCACTAAATTTATACATGGAGCCAAAGCATTTCCATCTTTTCCACCATCAACAAATGCCTTCGTTTCTACAACAAGGCGACTGGATGGTCAAGCTGGACCTCAGCCAGGCCTATTATCACGTCCCAATACGCACAGAACACAGGCGTTCAGCTACGGTGGTCAACTTCTGCAGATGACATGTCTACCATTCGGCCTGGCTGCTGCCCCCAGAATGTTTGCTACTATAACAAATTGGACTGCAGAATACCTTCGCACAAAAGGTCTGCGCCTCGTCGTGTATCTAGACGACTATTTATTAGTCCACGAGAACAAGGAAGTATTCAGCACGCATCTAAACATAGCTGTACGCTTCTTGTCCAGCCTGGGCTGGTGTGTAAATCACGAGAAATCTATAACCAGGCCAACGAGGTCGATCGAATATCTCGGCATCCATTGGGACACCCAAACAAACCGCAAGTCCCTACTATTCGAAATCGTGCCGGCAGCGAGTGGCACCTGCAGGTAGCAGCAACTTCAAAGATATTTCAGATTTAGGGAAAACCGGACATACACTTGTTCGCGTCACAAAACGCACACGTCGTGATAAATTACGTTTCTCTAGATTCCTCAGACTCCAACGCCTGTTATCACGACACGTTCAGCAGATACTGGCGATACGACCTCGCATGGGTGTTCCCACCGCCGGCGTTGCTTCCACGAGTTCTTCACCACCTCAACTCGGCATCAGGACGGTACATAATAGTAGCACCCAAGAGGAAGAAACCCTTTTGGCGACCAGACCTGAAGAATCGATCCTTGGCACGGCCGCTGAAGATCAGAGACCTGAAGAAGACATTGGTGGACACGGTGACCGGCCTTCCACCAGCTCATGTCGACGATCTGCAGTTGAGGCCTGGCTCATTTCGGCTGGGACACCATGACAAGCGATTGGTCTCCACAAGAGAAAGATCTTCTTTTATCTTGCTGGCGACCTTCAACTCTTAAAACTTACACACCTATTTGGGGTAAATGGTCTTTGTGGTGTAGTCAAAATAATGTAAATTTCCGTACACCAAATCCGGCAGATGTTGCGAAATATCTAGCACATCTATATCTTAATCAAAAGTTAGCTTACAGAACTATTCTTGTGCACAAGTCCGTTATCGCATCTATTTGTGAAACTGTTTTGAATATTAAAATTTCTTCTAGTTACATTGTTAAGCACATTTTGAAAACAATTTCAATTGCAAAGCCGTTGCCACCTAAGCTGCCGACATGGGACGCCAGGGAATTAATTACTTATTTAAAAGATAATAACGCCTTGCATCAGTAGTTTGTATGAGGTGTCTAAGCGAACGGCGACTATTTTATTATTATTTTCGGAACGTCGTGTACACGACCTATCCCTTTTGCATATTAACTCTGATCATTTTGTAGATAATGGGAATTCCATAACTTTACACCCAGTGTTCGGGTCAAAGACAGATAGCGCGACGTTCCAGCAATCTAGTTGGGTTTTGTTGGCATCCCAAGATCAAAATACAAATCCATTATATTGGCTTCGCGCGTTAATAAATGTATCAAACGAAAGACGGGGTTCATTAACAAATTTGTTCATAGCTACTAGAGATCCCGTTAGAGGCAGCCACACCAACTATAATCGGTGGTTGTGTAAAACGTGTACTATCTGATGCTGGAATACAAGCCTCTCCAGGTAGTTTTAGATCGGCTGTCTCACCATTAAATTGGCTAGAAATTATCCTATAAATGACATATTATCTAAAGCAAACTGGAGGCATGAAACAACTTTCAGAAAATTTTACCGTAAAGAAATCAGATCTAGTAGCGAAATGTCCTCGGTGCATTCGTTATCAAGATTATTTCAAGTCCCCAATTGATTCTAAGTTAACCGATTTTCCAAATGAAATTGATTCAGATTAAAATTACTCGTGAAGATATTACACGATTGCTTACTTAATTGTATTTTCTCTTAATATAATTAAACTGTCAATGTTTAAATGGCTAGATTTTTTTTCATATTTAAAACCTGTGTATAAAAAGGTACCTAAGGTATAAAACGGTGATTAAAAATAATATTGGTTTATAATTCACATTGTTGCTTTTCATTCATACAATCCACCAGGAGATAACAAACACATCTCTCATAATGGACTTCGGACGTCAAACAGAACACATAATATAAAAAAATTACCTTCAAATAAAATTTGTATTATGTTTCCTAAGACGTCCGAAGTCCAGGTAAGGTCTTCCTGGTGCATACCTACCTATCTTTACATCATTATGAGCCGAACAATGACCTAACACTTCATCATAATTATATGGCGGCTTGTATGCGGTTTTTGAAAGTAGTTCACAGATATGACGTTTGGGGGCGCTATTAGCGCGATTACGAGGTGGAAAGTAAGGATATCTAGCAGCTGTTCATGTAACGAAGCGTGCACTCTCTCTTAATGGACTTCGGACGTCTTAGGAAACATAATACAAATTTTATTTGAAGGTAATTTTTTTATATTATTTATTTAAATATATAACACTTCAAGCAAAGCGTACAGCGGCGGACTGAACGCCAATGCCTTGGGTATTTCCTACCGGTCAACCTTTCGGTGTTTTACTCAGAGGACTGGATGTCACCGAAATATTGAATTTTCGACCAAAAACTGGACATGTGCGAGTTTGACGCGCGGACGGAGGGTTCCATTCAAACATGTATGTCGATGGTTTGCCCATCACGGAAATCAGGTGTCTGAAGTTCATAAGCTTTAAAAAAAGATTAGTCGGATTGAAGAATATTAAAATAAAACTCTCTAATACATCGATCGATATACGTCGCGTTCAATTCTACAACTGCAAAAAGGGCCTTGCATTATTGGGCCTGCCTTCCGCCATTTTAATTTATTTTCAAAATTAGCGGCCATACAATCAGATCCAGAAAGTCCATCAGGACTCTACACGTACCCATTCTCGGCCGATTTTATTTAGATGAACATCGACACGAAGAAGATTGCGTGTTGTTCATTTAGGTTGTCGTATTGGACTACTAATTTCCTTCAAAAACTATCGAATTATGATAGAAATGTGTTACCCAATTTGGGTGCAGCGTCTTCAAATCATTCTTAAAAGATGGGAAGCTCTTGAATCAATTAAGGGAATTTTCAAGTTTCATCCTTGGGCGGTTGTTTGATAAAAAATTGATAGTATAGGTACCCTACCCTTCAAACGGTTTGAGAAAACGCCAAAGTAGCCCGCGAAATTCAAATTTTCTTACTTTTTTTGCTTTTCAGTGTCAGGCTGTATGTTGAACAAAATATGATTTGCGGCTATAAACCCATTGAATGACTATTTCATGAAAAAGTTATTCAATGGGATTAAATTAAATAGAGGGTTGTATTGATTAAAATCATATTTGTTACGGCCGCGAATCATATTTTAATCAACATGTAACCAGATACTGACCTCCTAATGGGGGCTATCGGGTGTGAATTCACCGCTAGAGGCGCTAGTGTAGCGCGAGGGCACCGAAATGTCCGATGTCATAGAAAGTTCACGCGTGGCGCGCTTTTTTATTACGTATTTTTACTAATATTCACAATTGTGGTCTAGATTGAGCTATTCCTGATTAATTATAGCAACTTAAGATCTTATTTGTTAGAACTTGGAGGTAAAATGATTTTTAAATGTTTCATGCTTGCTAATTTTAGGGAGAATATTGTAAATATATGATCTGAAGTTTACACCATGTTGCTATACGTATTCAAATAAACTTTTTAGAAAGTAGAAGTTATTGGTACTTTAAAGTATAAAATAGAATTATTGTCATGACCATTAGCGACTCTGGCGCCATCTGATGAGTTAAAAAACTATAGCCCTCATTGCAAAAAATATAAGAAAATTTTGAATTTCGCGGGCTACCCTGACGGTCATTTTTTTTGTTGCAGTATGAGTTCAAACTATTTTTAAGGAAACGTGAAAGACGAGAACTGTTACTTCAGCGGTCTAGAACTTTATTCAGTCATTTACTGAGTGAGGTAAGTATCCGTATGCTTGTGATGATTTTTTATAAAAATGTGATAGATGAGTATTCGTACATCGGTAACTATAGCGATCCTGTAACACCGAAAACTGTTTACATAGGCAGTTTGACCGGAGAAAATGATCCGCAATCGTCGTCGGCCGCGGAAAGCGCGGCTGGCTTCCCGGTCACTTGTTCGTTATATCTGCCATTTTCTTTTGAATCAAATCCTAAGTATGAAATCATGAGACTGAAATAAATCGTAGGTATCATCATGATCTGCGTTACGTTTTCCTAACTATGCTGGAGTCTGCTTCCAGTCTAACCGGATGCAGATAAATACCAGTATCTTACATGGAGCATGCCTGTCTGACCTCCACAACACAGTTAGTACTGGGTAATACTATACCCCTTGGTAGGACTGATTGACAGACTTTTGGGCCACTGACTACCTGTAACGACTCAAAGATGAACATGACAGCTAGGTCCAATTCCTTAGCGGAATTTGACTAGCATTTTGTATTATCTCTGGTGTACAAGTTCTTTTCAGCTCTAGAGGGGGACTACGAAGGAATCTTTAAAGGACGATAGGCACCTTCGCGGTGCTAAGACTGCATTGTGAACTAAATGCGATTAGAGCCAGTTTGCGATTAAGCGTGTTGAAAAAGATCTTGAAAGTCCAATTGCAATTATTGTAAAGTTCCATTTAATTCCAGAAATCCCTGAAGCTAAGCGGTACTTACGTTCTATATGGATATAATGTACAAGTAGTTGCGTCTGATATGCCAGGTAATCTACAGACACAGACTTCTGACCACATTTTATCATCTGATTTTGTTTAATATTAATGCTTAAGTCGAAAGCCAGGGTAGCCCGCGAAATTGGAAGCCAGTGTCTAGTTGTTTGTTGGTTAAAACAAGATTTGTAATACATTTCATATTTTTTGTTAGATCTAATTCCGTCTAATTTTGTACAATTTAACCCTGTCTTATGAGTTGTGTGATAAATAAATTAAGAAAACTGAATTTTGTGGGCTACCCTAGCGCTTTTAAACAAGAAAATTCTGTTGATAATCTAACTTTTTTAGCAAAACCAAAGCCGGTGAGTGGAAGGCAGAAATACGGCTTGGCTATGTCAATTCTTGTTCGGGATCGACAGGTGGACTATATGCAGAACATTTGTGACGGCTGTTTGATGACACTGTCGCCCATCCTCACGTCATGCTGTCGGAACACATTCATCATGAGTTCAGCCAGGTTCACCTGATAAAATCAGCTTCTAGACAGCTTCTATCCGCGAGTTTGTTCGCATGGAATTTAATTATATCTACCATCACATTCCTATGTCAATCGGCATTAGTGTAGCTTCCTTTATTGACAGATTCTTCGAAAGAGGATATAAGTCGTTGCGGAGACAGCCTATTACGCCCACTTTGTCTTTATAATATGAGAGTAGACTGTAGGTAGATATATATTAATGAAGACTGAAAACATATCCTATGGCCCTCGACAATAGTTTAGATTTACTAAACGAGTGAAAGATTTTTTTAAATTGGATGAGTAATTCCTACAACCAATTTACCTTTTTAACACGCTTTTTTAGCTTCACCTGTAACTTTGTAAAAAAACGTAGAAGTTAAATTTATGCTACTTCTTTCATATTGAGCTGAAATGTTGCATACATGTTTAGTTTGGATGACAATGCATGGTTAGCTAAGCGGCGTCATTCAATGAAAGATCACTCTAAAGTAAGATGAGAAAGTAGAGTAGACTGCGTAATCAAGTGTTAGCGTGTTTATTTCATTTCGATTTGAACGCTTTATTTACTTAGCATTCGGTTTGCTTGCAGCACATATGATGAAAACGTTATGGGGAAGAAATTGAAATATGGGGACGAATTCCTTCTTAAAGCTGAGAATTATGGAGATCCTAAGGTAAATAGATTCCAAGAGCAGCTAGGCTGTGTTATTTTGCTTTTACGTTTGGCAGTTACGCGGTAATAGATACTGGAACGGAGAATAATAAAGAATAGTGGATTCTAGGGTAAAAGGTTATAACGTATAGGATTAGACAATAATGGTGGTGACATGCTGTTATGGGATATATTATGTCATCTCGTAAGTATCTACCTACAGTGTTGAGCTTTCATGAACTGCCCCGATGATTAAGCTGCATTGTTAGAATAGATACATATAGATAGGAAGTGATACAAATATTGAAGTAGACAGCTAAATCATAAGTTGATTTGAAGTCATAGATAACTGAAAAGGTGGAGGACCTATACATTAATTTTAGAACCGCTATTTAATTTTTCAGTAGAGTCACATAACCTGAAAGCGTCCACTACAGTTCATTATCTGTCTAGCCTAGCTGTTCCCAACTTTGTTGGAGTCAGCTTTCACTGTAACGTATGCAGGTGAAAACAAGTATTTTATATGGAGCGACTGCCTATCTAACCTCCACAACCTGTAGTTAATAGGTAACGATACTCTTTGGTAAGACTGGTTGTCAGCCTTTCGGGGTTCAACTGCTCATAGCGACTGACACAGATATATCTAAAAACGCCAGGGGGTCTAAAATGGCCGGTTTAGCAGAATCATAATAGGATACTAATATGAATTACGTTATAATTTATAAAATGGTCACAAACTGACAATTCATAATATTATCTGCATCTATGACCACTTTACTCACTATAACGTATTCGTATTATATTATTATCTTCTTAGGATGCTGCTAAAGCGGCCATTTTAGGCCCCAGCTCCATCCAGTCACCCATCCACGGCAACCGCCGATCAGTGTTGGACGCCGGCGCCGTACGCACATCGACGACCGACGTGACGAACGCTCTCCCATACCTTATGTTCTTTTTGTAAGGAAAAACCGTCGAACGCCTACGACCAATGTGTCCCTAAAGTTACCTATCAGCAGACAATAAATAATAATGATTCTAAATGTGCAGGCTGCACCTCTCTACGTCCGGTACACTCCGGCGGGCACGCCGGAGCCCAAAGATCGCATGCCTCTGAGACTCAGTGCTATCAGGGACAGCAACTGTCGGTTCACCACCATGCCACTGTTGCCACGAAATAGACTTGAGGGCCTTGGCAGTCCTGTAATGGTATGTCTTTTTGATAGCTACCGTTTATTATAAAAAAGAAGAATCTTATCCAGGTAAATGTGGTTAGAAAACACAACATCAGGTACTAAATGTTATTAGTAACCACAATTATTTTTTGTATGTGGTTATTTCGTAACCACTATTTAAGTCAGTCTACGTGTGTGACTCTCAATTAAAAGTCGAGTCATGGTAATTATTATTAGGTTTTTCGTTTTTATTTTGGTATTTCTTAAAATATTTATTAGTTTATTTTATTTGTTTATGTTTATTAGTACCAAATGCAATAAGTACCTACTTATATAAAGTTTCTAAAGTAAGAAGTAATTTTTTTAGATATTTATTTTGTACCCTACCACAATATTTTCTTATTTTACCCTTAACCCAAAGTTTGACTGGTACAGAATTCCTTAAGGCATTAAGTCCGCCTATGTACCACTGTTGTGCATGAAGTTTAAATAAAAAATAAATGAGTTTGCTAGTTAACTAAATGTTATTTCAGTGAGCCTCAAACTCAACAGTAATTTATTTTATATCTTATAAATATGTGTCAAGGAAAGTTTACCTATTTCCGCAAAGGGAGACTATACCTAAGTGTAGCCTGCTATACGAATGCTATAATGCCTGCGACTATGAACGCAGCAGGCGCCGACTCTCAGTCAAGATTTCGTTCTAGTATTACGTTCGTTTGATTTAAACGCAACTTTCCAGATTGACTTTGGTAAAAAATAATGAGCGTAATTCTAAACTATTTGCAGACTGGTGCCAGGCTAGTCATAAAAAATTGTGTCGCAGACAAGAGTTTATTAGTCATGAATCAAAACTGGATGCAGACATTTTTTGGGCCTGTGAGTAATCAAACACTATTTAGTAATTCCCCTACTGGCATTCTTCTTTATCGTGTGGTTAGTGCCTAACCTGGTGTCAGAGTTTTTAGACCGCCCATGGGCCTCTGACTAGGCTTTACATTATGCCGTCAAGAAATATCTCTAATGCATGCTGGTTTCCTCACGATGTTTCCCTTCATCGGAGCAAGTGATAATTATACACTGGTAGTCTCTATTTTTAAGCTTCTTTAGTGATTTAAATGGGTTATTGTACATTCGCCACAAAGTAAATTCGTCACATTTTGAAAACTCCATACATTGAAAGTAAATTCGCCACATGCATAAAAAATATGTGTAAATTCGTCACAAGTCTTCATAGGTACATAATTTTTGCACAAAGTACTGGTAGCAAACAAAGTTATTGGTTTTTAGCGCTCGAAAGGAAAATTATTTTTAAAATCTTTCATTTCTGCTGCGCTCCTGCACATATCACCCGCTCGCTCGCTCGCTGTATCTATCTCTTTCTAGCCGTACCTGTTAATAAGCATCGATAGTCATCAGTCCAGTCATCCAGTGACTCACTTGACCTTGTCGATGCGCTTCGAGAGTTCGCGACACCATATTTCTATCTTTTATTTATTGTTTATATGTATAATAAGTATGTATTTACAAACAAAAAGTATCTATGTAATAGTATCAACTATCTGGTGTCCACGACACAAGCCTCGTTGCTTAGTGTGGCACCTAGATGGCGCTGTGTGTAATGTCCAGCGATATTTATTTATTTATTTATTTATTTATTTATATTTTAGCAGGTATTTTTCAACATACAGTGGATTTCGGATATAACGGCGATGAAGGGGCCACTCTTATTTTGTCGTTATATCCGGGAGTCGTTACGGGAAATTTTGAAATGATTTCTGCCTTTTCTTTAACAGTAATGTGCTAGGAGTCATACTCATTCAAAAGTTTACTAAACGCAGTTGCTACTCAGAATATCACTTTATAACTGAATCATAAATTTAACTCCGAAACGTACACACTTACCTACCTACTTAGCTAATATCTTTTAAAAACAAAAGATAAAGGTCTATACAGTTGCTGACCACCTGTGTGGATGTAAACAAAAGATAAGAAAGCTCTTTGTGTCTTTGGCCCCCGACTGCGGTCTCAATATCTGCATGGTATTTCTAGGAATTTGTTACAGATGATTCATTAAAAACAGTCGCTACACCCGAACTCAACCGTAAATTATCAGGGTAACATAGGTTTTAATTTAATTTAAAAAAATAGAGATCCATATGAAAATTGCAATAATGAAATGTAACCCAAAGTAGCAAAATTTTGCCTATAAAATTCATTTATTTGCGTGCGCTGAGAAAACTATTGATGATACTTAAAAATGATGTACTACAGAGTTAAGTCGAAATAGCAGCTTTTGTGTTTTAAAATTTAAATTAAAGTCAGCGACACCATATTCTATCTTTTATATTTTAGCAGGTACATTTGGGTACATAAATGCTAAAAGTATTTTTCGACATATTTAAGTCTAAAAAAATCATTATATCAAAAAAATATTATTGTACACGGGTCAATTTGTCAAATAAATTATACTTATATCAAGCAAATTAGCCGAGATTTTACAATTTTCGCGAACGAAGTCGCGGGCGAAGTGCTAGTGAAAAATAAAGAAATATTGTTTTATTCTACTGATCGTTTGATTTTTCTGCTGTCTGTACGGGAATAAACAGTATGGCGGATTTTTCTTCATGAAAATAGAACTGTGGCGAGTTTACACATACTTTTTTTCGTGGCGAATTTACTTTGTGGCGAATCTACAATAACCCATTTAAATTAGTCCATTCAAAAATTGGTTGGAGAAGATATCGCTATCATAGTGAGTGTTCCATACAATACATGTGCGAACCGCGGATTTTCATGGCAGAAAAAACCATGTGTGCACAAGAGGCCACCCTTGAAATTCGGTTAAATATTGGAAAGTACCTGCATAGCTATCATAAAACTATCAGTAGGTACACCTTTGTACAAAATGAGTTGTATAATAATCGTCGCTGTCGACGTCGCGCGTCGCGGTGTTTTTTTCTCGGCGTTTCGCTAATTCATTTGTGTAAACTTTCGCAGGAGTGTGGAGTGACTTGCGGCAACTGCATAGACATTCACGGAAGATCTACAGCTGAGAATGTATTCACTCTAGTTAGTGACGTCGAGACCAAGACCAAGGATTGATTTGCATTATGGACTGTGGCATGTATTGTTAAATTATTTTGTTTGTGATTTCGAAACGGAAAACATGTTTGTCTTCAAATATGTAGGTGTTAGTTTTTGAATATTTTTTTAACAATTCCAATATTGTCGCAATAATCATAATAATTTGTGATGATCTTTCTTTTGTCTGAGGTTTACCTACCTAATTCCACCTTCGTAACCTAAATTTGGAGAAATAACACTATCAATGTTTGTAAAGGCAATAAAATAAAATAAATAAAGTTCATTTTTTATTTAGTAGTCCACCCTGAAACTGTTTCACCAATTATTCCTATTTATTGCACATTATAATTATATTACCATAAATTAATGTAGGTAAAGTACACACATACCATAATTAATATACATAATTTACCAAAATGTGAATGACAAAGACTAACTTAGATGCTATTTCATTGAACAGAAGTATTGATAAGAACTGCATAAGCTTAAGAATACTGACCGTTTTATCTTAATTAATGCTTAAAAAGCGCACTATTGAATATTCAACTCTTAGCTGAGCGCCGAAAGTTCAAAGTCCAACTGTGCATTAATTTAGGTGTCACATAGTTTTGGTGAAAACTTATGGCATTTAATAAGTATTTAATTCTCATTTCTCGTAGGTACCATAATAACCATAATAACGAGCAGTTCAACTATGGACTGACACTTATAATTCTTTGCCGTAGTGGCTAAGGCCCCGTTTAAGACCTCAGGCGACCTCGATACATTACATTCACCCGTGCGCCAAACCGCTCGTCAGTTCGTCACCTATTACTGTCGCACGATGCGCGCTAAACCGTCGCTTCGCAAGTCGCATTGCAACGTGCGCGCTCTAAACAACTTTGTTCATTTGCTTTAAGCTGTTGAAAGACGCGTGTCGCTGCTACGTGTCAGTCGTAGCAAAGGGGTTAGGCTGGCAAGTTCTACACGACTTTTAATACAGTACAAAAATGCATACTCATACACATATAACTTGCACAAACAACTGAGATTCTAAAAGCGCGAGCTACTCCGGTGTCAAAACGTACACGTTTGTCAGCATTAACGATTTTAAAGATTTTGTCAGATTGAAAGACTTGAACAGAAACTTAAAGATGATGATGAAGATGCTTGAACATGATTATACGATGCCTATAGCTTATGCAATAGTCAAAATAGAAGACACCAATCATTAGTTGTCGACTGATGCAGACTGGTCGTAGTAACCTGCTCCGGAGGAATCCAGGCCTACAGAGGTACTGGCGGTCACCGATCGCCCTACCACCGGCCCGTACTGGCGGCGAGTCATACCAGCACTGTGGAAATAAGCAAAATGTAGTATATAATATAACTAAGTATGATGATCAACAAATGTGAGGCGAATACTGAAAGAAACAAAAAAAAACATGTTAGCGGATAGAAACTTAAGCAATGGAGTGTGCTACCTTCTGGTTTTACTTCCATCTTTGGCCTCCTAATACTGGGGAATCTTCTTGTGTGCCCTATCAAATCTACGGGGTTTTGTGTCACGACTTTACTTAGGTATAATCATCATGATATATGGGGATAAGCCGTTGCATTGTTTTTTTTTTTATTATTAGCTTTTACTGTCTCACTGCTGTGCAAAGGCCTCTCCTAAATCCTTTTACCGCGCCCACTTCGAACCAGCCCTCGAGATACGCGTTAAGCAGGGCTATTGCGTATCCCTGTTAACAGTTCAAAGTGATCATCACTTGGCGAGTTTTGATATACAATGACAGTTCTGCAAGGGTAGCGTCAGTTGAAACCAACAAGAACGGTCATTGTATATCAAAACTCGCCAAGTGATGATTACTATGAACTGTCAACAGAGATACGCAATAGCCCTGCAGGTCGTCGTACCTACTCACCACGTCTTTCTGCATAAGCCGCCAAATGTACTAGATATGGAATCTGTACGAAGAGACAAACAAATCGATCCTATACGCAGCGCGATACAAAAAAAATTTCTTAAGCTTTTCTGCATATTTTGCCAAATAAAATATGGCATATTTGAAGTTTCTCGAATAGGCCATCTTTGGCCTCGAGGGTTGACAAATAATTTCGAGCTCGTTCCAGTTTGCTAGTAAAAGAAAATGTGTAATGCAAAGATCCTAATTTAACTCTTTTGTCAAATCTGTTTTTTTAAATGGTCAACGGAGTGCAGACATTTTCAATGTTTTGTATTATTGAACTGCTGAACATGCACTGCACATCGGTGGCACCCATCTATATCTAAAACCTTATGGTCCCTGCTAGCAACACAGAAGTCAAAATGTAGTCTGGTTTTAAGCCACAAAGGTGCAACGCGTTGATGTCTTTTGAATGCAACTGAACGAACAGGTGCAACGCAGGCCTAAGATTAAAGTAAATAATCGATATTGATGATTAATAATTCTAAGGGCATATTTTTTATTTTTTTAAGGGACTTGTGTAATATTCATTTTCCACACTTCCATAATTTTCATTTCCATTCTAATATGTATAATAATTTCGAAAGCATCGTCAGTAAAATTATCTTAGTTTAGCTTTTGTAAACACAGGATGAGGTAAGTGGTATTCAAATATTAATCAAATGGCATTGCTTTAAACATTTATTAGGCTTACGTATTAATAATTAATTACAATAAATAGGAAGAATCTTCCGGCAGTTGCACAGCGGTGCGCGGGCGCAGAGCGCGGCGGGCGCGGTGCGTGCAACTGGTGGAAAATACGCGTTCAGGATGGATGGGCCGACACCATGGAGTTAGTCTAGTTATTCACTGCCGCCGAACTATTGCCTAGGGACACACAAATTATACAAGTTAGTTGATGATTGTTTAAGATTAAATCATTTATTAAAATTAATTGTTTGATTCGGTCTAATTAATTTTAATTCTAAGGTCTAAACTAATTTTATCTTAGAGATAGTTCTACCATAATGAGCACATTCAATAAAATCCAACTAATCCAATTATCTAAATGAGGTACATAAGAAGAACAGGTTTAAGTCATCAGCGTTAAATACAGAAAATTGTATGTCAATTAGCACGTTTTGGCTGAACAAAGCTCAGTTGTCATATATTATTGTTAATTTGCAAGGAAACTTGATTTTAATTCTAAATTGACCTTCGAATATGAGGACTGATTAAGAGTTTGTGAGTCTTCTCTTGAACAAAAAAGGTTATAATATTGTGTACTATTTATTAGGTATGGTACCATTACCTATTAGGACTAAATAATCCTGAGATGAACCTCAGGATTCTTTCAGTCTTTGGCGTACCTACACGACTGGCACGTACTAATTCATGTTAAGTATCAACCTTGTTGACTGGCTTATGTATTTTCTACAACGGAAGTAGAGAGGTTCTGATACATTATCTTATAAAGTTCTAATCGGCTCATCCTTTAATTACCTTACTGCAGCAGGGTTGGTCGCGCCGTATCCACCAGCAGGGAGTCCCCAGCCTCCGTTGCCTCCGTAGGCACCTGGGTTGCCATCTCCGTTGTCGTCACCCCTTCTGCCGGATGATGCGCGTGCGCGAGCACGAGCGTTTGCGTTCGCGGTCGCAGTACCATCTCCGTCTAGAAACAAAAATATAGAAAATTTAGAATTTTAGATGATGTTCGACTAAAGTATGCAAATCAAAAAGTAGGTAACTCTTTTTATTCAACGGCCTCACGGAGAAATTGCTAAATCATTTTATTCTTCCATCAAAACTACCTGCGTTATGAGCGTATGCCTTTATGAGGGTCAACTAGAGCGACTTTGAAATGTTAGGAATCGCATTCGCAATTAGGAATCGCAAAAACCATTCTGTATCGATATCGATATAACAGGCGGTCGACCGTCGCAGGGTGGCTGGTAGCAACTGGATGAGAGTTACCGAGAATCGAGTTAAGCGGCGTGCGATTGAACAGGTCTATGTCCAGCAGTGGATTGCTAAAGTCCAATACACAGGCGTGTTGAACAGGTGATCAAACCGCTCTTACAGCCGTGTGGTGGTGGTGGTGGACTGGTTGTAGTAGCCTACAGCAGATTATGTTCACTCCTAAACTAGTTGTTACTTGTTTAGCTAAGTGTGCACTTCAAATACCGGATTACGTTTTCGCGAAAACTACGTATAAACACACTAAGCGAGTAAGTAATCTTTGGAAAATTTGAAATTTTATATAATTCGTACCTAACTTGAATAGCAAATTCAGCTCTACAACAAATTGAGCTACAGTAAAGCGGTCATAGAAACGGGCACAGCATAAACCTGTTTAAAAACCGACCTACTATAATCAAATAAAATATGCTGCTGGTCGAAATAATAGACATTAAAAGTGTACCAAACGGTACTACTCTACTTATTCTTGGACCACCGAGAGTGATGTTTATCGATCACTTTTTGTGCGCATCGGACTCTTGCGTCGCCGTCGTCGTCGCCCGCGGAGCTTCGACACCGTTAGACGACCGGACGACTCGCAGCCGCAACATTCAGCTTACTCGACACGTCGACGTTCTACATTCGACGACAATTATATTTACCGCGTATCTACACAGTGTTCTGTGCTTATGCATACCAAATCGGGAAATGCAGTTACTGCATAACAATAGGCTTTGACCCGCGTCGGGAGGCACTCGATTCGGTCAGTTTGATTCTTCGGTGCTAGACTTAGCACTTAGACTTTGATTATGTTTTGAAAAGGTGTTTTTGTTTATTTTATTTATTGCATTCCTTGATTGACTGCAGAGTGTGGAAATGCATGACGTCTAATGAAAAGTTATTTTAAACTCACGGATACGTCTACAATATATTGTTTGATTTACACGGTTAGATGTAATATTAAGTAAATTAAATAACAAAATATTTAATCTTCATCAGGAATTCGTGACCAAGAAATCAATTTGAATGCAAAATTCAAGGACCGGAATGAATAGATACTTAAGTTCAAAATGCTAAATAAAGCTTAATTTAGTTACGCTTATTTTACTGAGACTGCATTGTACGAAATCAAATAGATAGTTATCTTCTCTATATAGATACAAAACACCTTTATGAAAAACCTTCACTACAAGTAAATAACTTTTCCTAATAATCTTCACTTGTTCAAGAACAAGTACATAATTAATCATCATGAATGACGTAATAACGTTTCACGTTCAACGTTTTCAGTTATCTCTGACAGGAGCAACTCAACAGCAGCCTTATAATAAACGAAATAAAGGTCAATGTGACGTGACAGTGAAGTAAAGTCTGGGATAAAATACCTGTGAAAGGACTGTAATAACAGTCTATAAAGATCCATTGTTAGTGCCATAAACTATACATGGTCACATTCATCAAAAACTCTATTGCCAATTATTCGTGTGACTACTCGCAGCCTTGAGCACAGATGCCTTGAGTGTTACTGTGAAGCCTGTAGGTACATCATATCGGCGTAACTTCTTTTTTTTGCCTTCAGTATATTATATCTATTTCATAAGGCAGGCAAGTTAATAAAATACTCCGAGAGTCATTCAATACGTCTTTTTATAAATAAACAAATGGATTTATGAAGCTCTTTCTCTGGTTGTCAAGAGCTAAGTAAGTACATAAGTAGTTAACTTTTTACAAATACTTCGATTCTGAAATAATAAGTAGGTACGTGCTCTTGTTTGGCAGTAGGTACTTATGTTTTTTTTTTCTTCACCATCATTCTTTATATTTCCTGACCGGAAAGTCAGGAAATATAAAGTGTGTGTGAGTGACTAGAATGACTCACCATTTTCACAAGAAAATCGCATGATTAGTTGTTACTTTTAATTGATAATTTTTTATCCTCGTATAGAATTAAATAGGGGTTTACCATACGTCCGTATTTGTACGACCATCTCCGGCTTTTTGACTAACCGTCCGAACTTTTTCGGGCCTTATTATTTGTCAGGACTTCTTATCCTTCGCTTAGATAAAGAATTCCATGAATAATGAAAGAAAAGTGTCTGGACTTTTGTTGCAAATATCTGGCTTTTAAACAGGACTTTTCAATTGGACTTCCAATATAACCCTAGTTCCAAATATATTTTGCGAGGCTTTTCTTGTTCTCCTGGTGGGCTCGAACAAAAAAGCACACCTGCCCAGTCTTGAGTTCTTTAGTATTCATAAAAGTAACTTACATGCTTCTGCATTGGCGTTGGCGTTGGCATTGGCATTGGCCCCATCGACGCCAGACGCGTAGGGGTAGGGCTGCAGGGAGCGGCGCAGGCGGCGCAGCGGCACTCGCGCAGACTCGTGGCCCTCCGCGTCTATGGTGTAGTAGGCGCGGGGAACATAGTACTGTCCTTCTGGAATGTGCGCAATGCACATATATGTCACTCGTGCTCACACTGATGAGTCCGTTATACATAGCAAGTAGGTTTCACAGAGGTATTATTGGTTTGATAGATCAGGTTAGGCTCTGGGTTGATTTTATTTCAAAAGTTCTCATGTAGAAAAGAATTGTGAGACACGAAAAAAAAAATTCATTGAATTGTACTTATCTAACTACAAAGTTAAGTTATAGGTAGTGAATTAATGAATGACTCCTTCCTTCCTATGAAATTAATTAGTGACTCGTCAAATACTTAACCTTTAATGTTCGTGCCTGTCTAAAATTCTAGACAATACAGGAAACCCTGAACCTCAAATAACAATTAAAGGAAGAATGTAAACAGGTATCAATGACTCAGGAAGCTATTTACCCGTATAAAATGAGATCATCGCTAATGGCTGTAGTTAAAAGCACGAAGCGTTTGCTTTTTATATATGACCTCAGCAAATCGTGACCGGCAGGATTCGACCACATATCATCATGCTAAACGTGAAAATTATAAAAAAAAAATATGTTTCCAACATGACGCAACCTAATGAGTAACAGGGTATAAAGTTCCCAACAAACAAATTAATGTTTTATAATAGTTAAGTTAACGTTTTACATTTTCAATTAGTTTTTTAAGATTGGTCGCATAAACGTCAATATAAACGTTTATAAAACGCGAAATGGGCCCAAATAAAAAGACAATATAATCGTTTAGTAGTTATGTAGAAGTCAGCCAATGACCGTCGAATGTTATATACAAGTTAAGTAAAAGTACAAAAACCGACTTTTCGGTCCAATACTGGTTGTTATGAGACCCTTAAGTGACCGCTTATGTCACATAGTTGTTTTAATGAGGTTTTCAAATGACTGAAACGTTGTACTAGTGTCCAACAATACGACTCAACGACAACCGTTTTGATTCATCGTGTTATATTGTGCTCGCCGGTGTGTGTATAAAAAATATTAGAAAAAGGTAAGCGAAGTTAATTTCTATGATTACAAAATATCTTTAATGTTCATTATTTAAGCGAGTTTGATATAATAATAGGGGTTTATCTTTCAGGGAACTTTAGGTGTATGACAATCTATATATGTGTTTTTGTGAAGTTTTTAACGCCCTCCCCTATTTCTTTGTATTTCAATAGTTTTAGTTAATTATCCAAAATATTTTTTCATAGTAAAGCTCCAACCATCTTGTTTACGTTACATAGCGACCTCTATATTACACTAATATAACAAAAACGTCGCGTAGACTTTTCCTTGAGACCATGACACCGGGCCATGTTCAGCCGACTTTAGGGTTCCCTGATCATTACTTGCATAGGATCTAATAAACATTGCTCATCTTGAACAGAAATCTAACGCGGCCCTTTATAATAAATTCATCTTATTTTCGTGTCGATGGCTATCTAATGAAATAGTACCTACTTTTAGCCCAGATTAATTTATATAAATGAAAAATTTAATTTATTTTCAGGTCTAACATAGGATATCAATGAAATATGGTAGTGTTCTTGGACATCGATACATTTTTGACTCGAAATGATTTAAAACGTCTTAAAAGACGACAATGGCCTTGGAGAAGAACTCATTTTACCTTGTCAAGCAAATGCTATAATTGCCACAGTTCCACTGCTATTGATACCCATAAGCCGGTTCATTTTGTTATAGTCAGCAGCAATCAAATAATGCACCTCTTGAATCATAATTTTTTCTGGTGTACCACCTGTTCAGTTTTTAAATATACGGAACCATTTTCTGAAACAATCGTTCGTTCTTGTACGTCATTTTTGGGGGGATCAGAAAACGAAGAGGTTATCGGCTCACTTTTCAATGAATGGAAAGTTTTCCTAATTTTTCGCTTGAAGGCGCCGCTTCTTTTAATATTTCTCCATTTACTTGGATCCATATTTTTAATTAAGTATATCACTGTTGTATTTGACAAAACTAAATGGGAATGGTTAAATTAAAGTGTGGGTTTGACCTTTAAATGATTTAAAAGCCTACTTAAAGTTATGTAACGGTTGAAATTCAACATTTTAGTCGCATACAAGTCTTAGTTAGTCTTTCATTCGACCAAAATTGTTTTATTATATAAATGTTATATTATGATTCACACACAACTACGTTTGTTTTGCGAAAACCTTTTATTTAACCGAAACGTTTAAATGACCAATACATTGTCCAATAAACGTCATAACTAGCATCATTATCCAACGTCATATAAGGTAGACCTGAAAACGTTTACTTAACATATGCACTGACACCATTATCCGACGTCGTAGAAGCTATTCCCGAAAACGTTTACTTGATATACGCACTCACACCATTATATGACGTCATATAAGCGAGTCCTGAAAACGTGTAATCAACATATGCACTCACACCATTATATGACGTCATATAAGTTAGTCCTGAAAACGTTTAATCAACATATGCACTCACACCATTATATGACGTAATATAAATCAGTCCTGAAAACGTTTACACAACATATGCACTGACACCTTTGTACGACGTCGTATAAGTTAGTCCTGAAAACATTTACTCAACTTTATATTAAGACATTACAGTCACGCAACTAAACCGTCGTAAGATAAACGTCTATATATCATAATAGTTAGCTACATACCACTATATAACTGTTACATAATATGAGTCTTATAAGACTGGAGTTATACGACGTTTTTGCTAGTTGGGTTACTAATATTTTTAGAACTTAGGTAAAGTATACTGCCGCAGAACGGATGGCCGATGGGGCCGAAAAGTTCTGGAGTGGCGACCGCGAACCGGAAGACGTTACGTATGATGGGTTCCCGCTAGGTGGACCGATGACCTGGAGAAGGTTGCGGTCAAAGGTGTCGGTCAATGTGGCAACACTTGGGGGAGGTCCATGTCCAGCAGTGGACGTCTTTCGGCTGAAATGATGATGATGATGACGCAAGCTTTAAGCTTAGCATACGATGAGTGTTCGAAAGATTATAATTTAATTGTGTACATCATGACTAATATTTACAACTTATTTGTAATAATTGATGTACCTACCTAAGTAAGTACCTATATTGTATATTATTAATCGTAAAAAAAACAATAGTGAACGAGTGAGAATAATGTGTCAACTCTAGCAAAGAACCCAAAGAGCTTTTAGCATTTTAGAATGAATGAACTTTAGAAATTTGAAACAGTCTTACACCTATAGCTTGGAGCCAAAGCTGAAGCTCTACATATAAGGAAAGAAACCTACGGAATTACCTTTATAATAAAAGTTAAGTTTCTAAAGCCAAGTTCCTAGGTTAAGTTGACGCTAGTCTTAGGGTCTAAGATTACTTAGTACTAGACTCCAAGTAGATGCAATTCAAGCTATTATTCAACAATTAACACACCAGGAATGTACCCAGATCATAATTTATAAACATTAAATCAATAATTTATCGACTGTCTCAAACCTTCGTTATCATCCCGATATGATTATAGACCCTCCTGATTCTTCAACCCAAAAAGTGAATGTCCAAAGTAAAACCACAACATAATTGGTTTCAAGATAACTGAATCTAATCGGAAATTACACAAAATGACACTTGGAAAAGTAAATGACGAGTCAGCTCGGACGCTGTGGCGGTAAAAACCGGGGGGCACTAACCTGCGAGGGCTACGGCGAACACTGCCGCCAAGATGAACAGAGTAATCTTATGCATTTTGAACGTGTAGACTCTACAGATATCGAGTAACAACTGGCTTCTCCGCACTCGCTCACACTCTTTATAGTCTTATGTATCGCGACATTGGCAGCGTCTCGGCGGAAACTCACGCGCATATAGATGCACGGGCCGCAATAACGGTCATCGCCGGCAAAAACCTATCATCAACTTGAATGGATACCAAAAAATACCAATTTACTTTGATAAAAACCTGAGTTAGGGTACCAAAGCAACTACACTCCATTTTAAGTGTCTAATGCCGTAGGTGTGTCCCGATATGAGCGGAACACTAAAGAGTGTTCTCAAAGCGGTGCCTGAATCCTTACTTTTTCGCACTCATCTAAAATTTAAACCGTGTCAACCAAGATATTTTGCATAAAATTATCGAGAAAGAGTGTTTCTTATATGTGTAAACCGTATTAGTACGTAAGTGTGTTAGCAAGCCAATCAGAGATCAATAGAAATATGTATAGGATTATTTAATAAGTAGCTTGGGAACTTTTGTCAATTTTTTTGGCAAAGATCAAGAGTCCTAGCGATTAAGTTCAAATGTGATCAATTTCTATATCGCGATCGTTGTGTTCTTACTACCAACTTTAGATATCAATACAAAAATAAAATTTGTAAATACTGAAAGACCGACAAAAATGTAATCCAGTGCTAAGTCAATTTGGGCAACTATATCAAAGGTTTTTTGATTATAGCCTGAAAAGCCTAACACTTTACCGAGTTTTTTTATTCCTGATTATCAATTGCCTGAAAGTTGTTAAAGTACTGAATAACTGCATCGAATCACCTGCTGACCAAAGGCTTTCTCAACAATTTTCAGGCCTGCAAGTTTTGATCATTAGGTTAATTACCTGCCTCTTTCTTCTTTGTTTTGCGCCAAAAAAGACAACATGATATTTTTAGCGCCGGTGTGTATGTATCTTTCAACGTAGCGTTCTATATTATTATCTTTTGAAGTATTATAACGGCTGCTCGGCTGGATAGATTTTGTTACACTTAAGTAAATACTACATAAGATTTTCATCGATTCGTCTAGGCCGTGTGATGGTTAATTAAAAAGGGTGTAACAAGACTCTTAACGAAGCCGAAAGGCACTGTTCTCCACGTCATTGCGATCATTTTTTTTGTTCTAGACCATACCTGGGAACCTTCTAGTTATGGAGATATTGGGGGCCAAAGTTCCAAATTTTTCATACGGTTTTTTTTTAAGACATCGTTTTTAGTGTAAGATTTTAACTTCATAAACCTTGACGACTCCCGTATTGTTCAATCCATCCGCACAATGTGCGTTACATTGAGTCCTATCGTAAAACATGATTTTCACCCCCAAAAAGAAAGTCGTTTCCCAGCAATAATTTTTGCGTAATGTTACTTAGTTTGATGTACACAATGCTTGGTTTGGTTGACGGCTTCGTGAAGGGTCCTGTTATACCCTGTAGACTTGATCAAAATTGCAGGTCCTCCACCAAGTCCCCACAAGGCCAAGGACGTAGGTACCATTTTTATCAAGTCCATACAATTTTTATCAAAATAAAAGACATGAAATGGTTTAATCCAAACTACATAGAGACTGCTTGAAAAGTGATATTTTTATAAACTTTTTAGTTCAGTCAGCCCCAAAAATATGTTACACAATGTCTGAAATTGGTGAATGATAAAATGCACCGGTAGATGACAATCGCCAACTTCAATTGTGTACCATTATAATTGATTCATTAATTTACTTGAATCGGAATTCACTAGTGAACATAATATTTTAATAACAAATACCTACCAAGGCAATTGTGTATCTTTGAATTTTAGATGAAAGTGATTTACAAAGCACGTGAAAGTGAGAGAAAAACTTCTACTTAGACCGTCTTTTTGTGATGTGCCCTAGCCTAGTTTTTGTAGGTATTGCAACTGTGCGACCAACTTAGATGTAGCGCTCGCTGACCGCTCCAGCAGCACCGCTCGCTTCGATCGTTCGGTTTTCTTCTTAATCGCAGTTCTAATATTTTTTTTACGTGTGGAAATCCTCATGGATGTCCTCCGTGGGACGACGACCCCTGACGGACTCCCCCGCCCGCCCCACGGCGGACGGTGTCAGTCTTACTGACTAAAAGTAAAACCACCTTTGGTTGGGGTACGGGAACACATTTACAATCACCCCAGCAGTGACGGTTTGCAAGTGCTGCAGTGCAAACCCGGGTCGAGTAGGTAAGGGCTCAGCCACATCTATCAGAGCGGGAGTGCTAACGCACGCGGCAGTATCGACGATGCGCTCAGCAGCACGCTCAGTTCCTCGCTCTAGCAAATGACGGTTCTAAGCGACAGAAAAGGATAGGAGTATGGAATTAAATGCTATTCTGTGCTGATATATGAAGTGCAACCCTAAAGAAGACGGTACTCGTCTTCTAAACGGCTCTTCGGATTCTATCTATGCGAGAGCTGCGCAAAAACACCATCAAGCGTGGCCTATGTGCTTAGACGTCGGACTTCCCCAAGTCCGTCACTTGCAGGCCACTTTTGAGTTTCATGTCACCGATGCTTGTCCTGGGGACACGTGCAGTACCTACTATTTTTTTGGCTTCCCATACAAATTTATTAGTTTTCGCTCCATTACAGTCTTGATTTTTTAAAACATAAGTATGAATGTAGGTATTTATTGTCCATTTCGGTGATTAATACGGAATACCCGATTATCATAATATGTAGGTAATACCTCAGTACTTTTTATGATTTCGGATGATGTCCGAAGTAATAAAATAAACATAAATGCTGTTTGTAAGGTGCCCATTAAACTTGCCCATTGTTTACTGGAAGGAAACAATTAGTCTTAGAGTACAGTCAGCAACAGCATCAAAGAACAGTAGGTAAAAGGTACAAAGTTCCCAACCTACTTTCAGTATATCTGTTACATGGTAGAAGGTAACGTAGAGATAGAATAATGGAATTATTGTAATTCCTTTGAAATCTTACGCTATAGGTAATTAAATAAAAACTTCTGGAATTTTCGTTTTCTAGTTTTGGAGCCGGATAGGAGTGTAGTCTTATAATTCAATTTACGACCTAGAAGTGGCACACGCTTGCATGAATGCATGTAGGTATGCTGTTGTGTCAACTTGTTGCTGATGCTAACCTTACCAGTTTATTAAAATTACGTTTGGTACCACATATATGATATTAGGTCATCAATCTTAACTAATATTATAAATGCGAAAGTATGTTTGTTACGTTTTCACGCCTAAACCACTGAACCGATCATCCTGAAATTTTGCGTAAAGATACGTTGTCAGGTGTACAGAAACGGATATATGGTACCCACCTTTCATGCCGAACAAAAAATCGAATCTTGATGAATTATATTATTACCTGCTGAATACAATCCTAATTGATTGTCACATTCTAATTTAACGCGAGCAAAGCCGCGGGCAAAAGATAGTCACAGATAAACTAATATAAAACAGTGTAGGTATTTGTGGTCTGGGAATAATCCATAATCATAATTCAGTTTTACATTTTATGTTTATTTTTATTAGGCATTTAATTAACTTTACTTATTAGTTTTATGTGTCATTTTAATTAAAACTCATCTAGGTAGATAATTCCTGTGTCCATGTCATACCTACCTAGTTATACAATATAATTATTGTACATGTACTTACGTTAATACGAATGTAAATAAAGCGCATCGCTTGGACTCTCTAAGTGCCGCTTGTGTACAAGTCTCGCGAGAATACTCTTTTACGAGATTTTCAGAATAACTTACGCTACGAGTGATAAATTAAAATACTATTGTACCTACTGGGCGGAAACCTACTTTTAAGACCGCTCTTAGGGTACGATTCGCGTTCGAGGTGCTAACGAAACGCCTGCACCCGTTGGCTCTTAGATTTTTTAACTTTTTTATTGTGAATAGTCAGATTTCGTGAAAGGCCACATTATCATCGCCAAGTTGTGCCCGTTTTTGGTTCAGGCCCCGTACGATAAGATGAAAAAAAAGCCAGTGAATATCCCGTTGTATTTTTTGGTCCTTTTTTGAAGTCTGGAAGTGGTCCCCTGCCCGCAGGCCTCTTATCTGAAACTTGTTAAGCATAGTTTTTGCGTTATTTCATCGCGCCCCTACCATAACAGATACCCAACTCCGGCCTGAGAAGTTTCACTTGCCAATTTAATTTGGTCTCTGGCACAATACTCTGGTATGAAGATGGTGTGAATTTTTGCAGCTTTCACCTATTGATTGCAAAGGTATTTTCTGTTTCGTCTGACCCGTTTGCCGTGGACTTAAAAATAAGAAAACCTTTCTCACCGTGGTCACCCTCCCAAGACGACGTCTACACGAATATCGACGGTAAATATTCTTTGTCCCTTACATTGCAGCGCGCTGGATTTGCGATTTTGCGACGTTCGGTTCACTGCCATAGGTTGAAATTTGAAAAATCAAACAATGACCCTAGGGTTTTTACGAATCAGCGCGGTCGTCGGCTTACCGAATGAATGCCGCCCCTAACAAGTGTGTACATGTGTGCAAGGATAGCAAAATCAAAATATTAATCCGTATTTCTTACAAAAATTTATTTGAAATAAAAAGTAACATCAAGCTTTAAAATTGACGATCCTCATGAAAATTATATAATAATTTATGAGCACAATTTCACATTAGGAAGAATAATTTTATTATTTCTTTACTTCGCATTAAAGTGTAACAATAATCACGAATTCAATCTCAAAGTGTAACGCAAACGAGGCAAAACGCTCATACCAAATGCAATATTAACTGAACAGCACCTGATTACAACTTACAGCAACTCAATAAAACATCCATCTCGTTAAAAATATAGAAACTGTTAATTATAATAAAAGTATACTGTAAATATAAAAATATAATTTAAAATGTAAACTCGTACTGGAATCCATCATAATTACAACAAAAAAATAATTTCTTTATATATTGAAATGCAAAATAAAAACGGAATTTTCATCATTTAATGTGTATGAACACACAGTACTTCAATATTCTTATCAATATATATTCATATAAACAACAGTTTAACCTAGACTTCATTTTTTACACTTTAGGAGATATTTTTACAACCCTGTATCCACTATACTTTTAATGACGATAATATGTTCCACAGTCTAAATTAATGTTTCGTAAAAAGAAAATACAATATAATTAACTACGATAAAGTAAGTCTTGTCACGTACGTGCTTGATACTTATTTAATTAACATCGACATCGATTATATGTATCAGAGTCCGATGAGAGTCTCACAATACAAAGTTACGGTTTTGTGCTTTAACATTGATACGGGGAAGATAAAGTAACTAAAGTGTAGTAGTGGAAAGACTCAGTTACAACGGGATGACGACAACCTAACATTACAGTAACTGTCAAAGTACTATGTAAGTGAGCGCAGTTCACTTCGCCTTGACGGCGGCAGTCTGTCGCTGCCGCAGCGTCTTGTTCGTGTTCTGGTCCACCTCGGGCAGGTCCGACTCTTCAACCGGGGCTTTCTTTACTGTTAAATGCAAAAATACAAAAAATTAACATCGTTCTGTAAATGCCATGGACGCTGATGCTATCAAATGACAACTCTAACAGAGACGTGACGGAAACGGAATAAATATACTTATGATTGAATGACAAAAGAGATAATACAAGTTTATTTACCTTTCTCTTTCTTAGGCTTTTCTTTTTTCTCTTTCTTGGGCTTGGCTTGCGCCTGTTGACGAATCTCCTGCCTCTGTTTAATGGCTTCAGAGATGAAGTTGAACATCAGGTAAACCTGTTCATAAATAAAGAAGAATAATGTACCAAACACATACACAGTATTAATAAATCATACATATTGTAACTACTTCCAATAATGCATCCTTTGTTTATCCGCCAATAAACTGAACATTCATCAATGTATTATACATGTATTATACATAAGCAGTTAAACAGTTTCAATATGTGTAAAACATAATTCACCAAGGTCAGCAAATAATAAAACATCTTTATAGATAGTATTTATATAATATGGTAACATCTTTAATGCGGGAATTGAGTTGCTAAGCTGCCTTCATTTGTTCACCTAGTGAAGTCAATCGTACGTCCATGCTTACAATTGGACATTAACAGTCCCTTTATGTAGTAGCGGTAAGCTTTGTTCAAAGTATCACCCAGAGGTGCGGTCGGTCATACATGCTAAGAACTCGTGTTTCCTTACCTGGAAAGAGACGAGCAGCGACAAGGCAGCGACGCGGAGCACCAACTGAGCGGCGCCCGCCAGACCGAAGTAGAAGGTGAGCACACCTAGCACGAGCGAGCACAGACGAACTGTCACGAACACGGATCCATTGATCAGGCTCAAGACTGTGAAATAAATTCATGTTAGGATATCACATCATCGATAAAAATACAATGCCACCTTATGAATTCTTGCAAAATATTACTGAAAGGCAATTGAAAATATTGACATACAGCAGCATACTATTGTACACTTACATAACAATAATCAATTTATGTTTGTCACGCATTGTAAATGAAGCAATCACGAAAAGAATAAAATCAGTGAGTGTTCAATGAATAGATGTTAAAATCAGGATGTCCTGCAATTATCCAAACAAGTTCCTAAAATTAAATATTTCCTTTTGAAATTACTTTTAGTTTCAATTTATTTAAGTTCTGTAAATACTAAGAAGATACTTATGTGGCTACATCAGGAATCATATGATCATGAACCTTAAAAAATATGTATTTCTGTACTTACATTTGTCTAACCAGTCTTCACGTTCTCCCCTGAGTATGGTGTTCAGGCGGTAGCTGTGAGCCACGAACTCGGCTAGAGAGTGTAACACCACCAAGCAGACTCCCACACGTTGGAAACTGATAAAAACGAAACACTTTTATCACACTCTCCTTTTATTACATGGGATTTAAACGTAACTGGTGAAAGGTAGGTGAACTATTAGATACACCTCTGCCCAATGATACTGTAGATACCACTAAAAACACCACTACTCAAAAATCACGCTGTAATTAAAATCGGGGTTTTATTTCGGTTTCTAGCCTGTTACCCGGGCCATAATCGATTGACACCTTATTCATCAAAATCGGATGAATAGTTTAGGCGCTACGGAGGAACATAAGTAATTACAAACATACATACAAAGATTGCTGAAATCATAACCTTTCCTTTGCCGCAGTCGGGTAAAAAGAGGTAAAAGTAAAAAAGTTTTATTTTAGGTAGATATCTGCAAATTGTTGCAGACAAATTCAGACAATTGTCGTAATTCAAGTACTTCAAGCGCAATAGCCATCTCTTTCTGTATCATACGTTCCGTATTATCAATCGCAGTCGTTACAACGCAACGATATTTGAACGCCGCTCAGTATGAACGTAGCATATGTTTATTTATAATATCATTGCCGCTACCAAATTCTTAGAGGAATACATGCGTGATGTTGTCACTTCTAACAGTGTGTTTAATGTTAGACCTGGCCAAACTGGAACTTCATTACAGACATGTTGATGTAAAGAGGATAAGCAAAAAAAAAATTAAGCACGTTATGGTGCAGCCTCCTTATGGCTAATTATACTTGACTTTAGCTGTTAGTTAATTCATAATAGACATAATGAAAATAAATATCTGAACATTTCAGCCACTGCCTGTTCATATATCCAAGAGTGATGTTTTAAAAAACACGCAGAGGAATTATACAGCTGTGTTATTTAAAACATTCACTTGCTGATAGTTATAATTATACAACTGCTTATCTAAACCATAATAAAAATCATGAGCATTTATTGGTGACCAAAATTAAACAAGCAATCTTGCCAGTAGTTTTTTGAATAAGTTACAATAGATTATGATTATGAATTTATTTTATGGGAACTTCAACATTTTTTTATAAACTGAAAAAGTAAAAGATTAACCTACCAGATTACTAGGAATATTTATTAAATAGTGGTAATATCAGTTGCAAATGTGATTGATTTTATCAATTATTTTGATATCAATAAGACAAGTAGTTGATAATAATACTTACAAAAAGATGGATGGTCTTATCTCATTTTCTGAACACAGTTTTATAATCAACAAAAAACACATTCAACTCTATAGGGGGCTTATTGAGTACCAATATTCGCTTTCATGGTTCTTCTAACAAACACCCTATGTTTTGAACTAAATTCAATATTATATTATATATAATTCTAAGGTGTTTGTTAGAAGGAGCAACACAATTTTCTGCAAGTTTGGGCCTGTCATTTTTAGAAGAAATGTACATTGCAGATAACTACAACAACTAGTAATTTTGATAGACAGCAAAACAACTTTTTGTTTGAGGCTGGAGGTGACATTTACTCAAAATTAAGACAATATTCAATCACCAAGACACTTAAGACAAGATTTTGTGGAGGAAACTACGATAGGGATAGGGAAAGTTTAGAGTCTCAATTTTGCTTAGGCACCTAAGCAAAATTGAGACTCTTGCCTTATCCATGATGACCAGATGGCTTTCAAACATCCTGTATAACTTTTTTAGGATTCCGTACAAAAAATGAGAAAAAATACGAAACCCTTAAAGGATCACTTGTGTGTCTGTCCGTCCATCTGTCACAGCCAATTTGCTCCGGATCTACAAGACCAAATCCTGTGAAATATGGTAGGATAGTGTAATCCTATGACCCAACCACATATGTGCAAAGTAAATAAATGTTTTTTTTTTTGTAATAAGGGTCATTTTCGTGGGACAAATTAGGAAACTAAAACAAAAAAAAAATCAGCAAGCCTTACTGTGTCATATATCAAATGAAAGGGTGAATGTGCGCGAGTCCGACTCGCACTTGGCCGGTTTTTTAAATAGCCTGTGACCACTGCTAGGCAAAGACCTCCCCAAAGTCGTTCCAGGAGTTTTTCACCTGGAATTAACCCTCACAAAATAAAAATGCACTCACTTGAAGCCATAAGCCAGAGCAACAAACGCGAATGCAGCAGAGGCATGTCTGATACGAGAAATCCATTCATCTTTCTTGATGCGTTGGAAGTACAACTCTGGGATGGTGTGGATCCAGTATGCGGCTTGCACGATCCACCAAAGCTTCAGTAGGAAACTCATTGGATGGTTGGGGTAGCCTGTGTGAAGATACATAAATGTCAATTTTGAAAAACCAAATTTTTTATTAGGTGCTGTTTCTTTGATGTTGGAGAAAGGGTGGCTGTTAGGGTAAATTTCAAGGTGTCCACATTTTTATATGCAAGCGGTATCAGTGTCATAATTGCTACAGAATATTAAAACTGATACCGATACCTGATACCGTCTGATCTGCTCTTGAATGGCACTTACATGGGTTGATTGTGTTTAGTTCATTAGTAAATACCGCAACATTTTATACAAATGTTAGAGCAACATTAACAATATTAATGAATAATTAATACGCTCATCATTAGTATTCTTATCAATTTCTAATTTAATTGATTTGTAATTAATTGAATAATATGGAACTGCAATGACTTTTTATTTCTCTTTTTCTGCTTTATGTACATTTTGTTTGAATAACAAGAGTCGCCTAGGATTTAAATATTTCTCAGTCTCATTTTAGACCGTCTGTAAATAATGGTACTTTATTAAAATTATCCGTGACGTTAAATTGATTCTTTTTGCAATTTTGCAACAAAAATTTTAAGTATTCATTAATTATTATACTGTTAAAATTATATTTACCATCCCACAGCTGTGAAATATTGAAGACAAATCCTTCACGGATTATCGCATCACCACCCCACACAAGAGTCACGAGGTGGAACACAACCAGTTGACCCGACTCATTCAGGGCACTCAGTCTTGATTTGGACAGATGAAACTTCTTTGATATTTTCTACAAATAAAAACTACAGTTAAAATTTAACCAATTTCAGTAAAGTAGGCTACAATAGCAGTATTTTAGGATGTTTGCTGACTTAAACATATGTTTGAGCCAAGTCATACTTACATCCAAGAAATACTCCTGGAGGATGGCATGCATTACAATGCACACCAACGAGTAAAAGAATACTGCACAGGCGTCTTTCCATCCGGCTTCGTAGAAGAATGGTTCTCCTTTTGGCGCTTCTCTGGTGGGCTCAACTCCACTGACATTGTGGTGGAGGCTGATGAATAAACTCGCTATGGGACTCGTCGACTGCAACATTAATAAACAGCGGTTTTAGAGTTACACGAACATATTACGGAGGCACTCTAGCTTACGTGGCAGACTTGTCACTCACCTGTACCATCAGCCCAACCAAAAACACCATCACCACACACGAAACTATGTCCGCATGATTTTGAATCACAAATTCATTACTAAAAATAGGTGGGTTTTTGTTAGATTTTCTTCCAATCGCAGGCTTAACACCCATTTTCCCGGCGGTAACCTGTCTGAAAATGTATTAATTGTTAAAACAAATTTGAATGTAACATGTCATTCATGAATTAAAAATTGATAACATCATTAAATGGTAATAGAAAATGTTAAAAATTATCGTACCTCTAGGCAGCAAAGTGAAATATAACAGAATAATAATATTTCTGACAGGAATCCAATCGACGTGACACTTTCACTTGCTACGCGGTGAAACGTCAACGCCGTTTGTTGATTACGGAAACACGACAGTTGTTGTGTTGGCACTTGGAGGGATCAATCAGCAGTCCTTCAACTGTATTTACTTACAATTAACTTAACATCATATTAAAAGACAATAGTTATGTTTTAAATTAATACACAAATAAAAATAGTTAACAATATATAGCTTTTGTTGGATTTTTTTATTATAAGTGTTTTGACCCGGAAACTCACCACCATAAACTAAACTGTAATCATAGTGTTCCAAAACTTTTTGGTTTCATTTTCTCGATGTCCTAAATGATGGGTGTCTTGGGAACAAAGTGAATTTGCTCAATACCTCGTGCCTAGCCTACTTCAATACTCAATGATCTTAAATAAATCGTACATACATTTTGAGCCTAAATAACCATTGTTAAATAATACTTTACGTGTTGTGCCGACTCCAAGTAGAATGGGACAAGGGCAGGAAGATGACAGTGATGATAATAATATAATTGTTTTAAACTGCTCATATGTCTTCCGCGTACTTAGGTCCATAAAAAGTATTCTTTTCGTTACATAAAATGTAGTTTATATTGAAATATGTCAGTGCATTAACAATTTTATACCTATGACCCCATTCTAATATAAATCGACCTGGCCAGAAAATATTTAGAAACTAACACTCAAGTCTTTGTCTTTGAGAATCGGTCGCTAGGCCGTGCTCTCGTAATCTTATATATCCTCGAAAGGCCCAAGGCAAAAAAGGTAGGGGGCAGGTGTGCATTTAATCTTGCTTTTAACCGTTCCGGAATTCGAAGAGAAATCACCAGACTTAACTGCTCTGCATGCTCTAATCGTGTAGGGTCTTAATCCAGTATTACAATCCTAGCGCTAGAAAAGTATTTCCCCCGTTAGTTAATATCTAACAACTACAGGAAATACATTTTATTCAGTATACAGGGTGAACTTTTCAAGTGGCGTGGATCGCCAAATCCGAAACTATGAGGAATAGCGAATAATGCTCAAAGGAGTCTCGAGCAGATTTTTATCAAAATTAAAACTGCATCATAAGATTTTTGACAAACCAATATTCCTGGCCAGGAATCGAACCTGTTGGTTTTGAAAAAAAGCACACACACCACATAAGGATCAAATTCTGGGAAATAACAAATATCAAATATCAAAATATTTTTATTTCACATAGGCCTAGATGGGCACTTATAAAACGTCGACAAAAAGGTGCACGGTTCGGGTTGGTCGTTTCCTATGGAGAAGAACCGGCAAGAAACTCCATGGTTACTCTTTTCAAATCATTTGGTGTTACAATATTATCATGTTACAGCATTAGTACTTAAGTATGGGGGAACAGCATAGGCCCGACAATAGGTCGTTGCTTACTACACAAAAAAAAAAAACAAGATGAAAAGTTAACAAAAGTTAACGAGCTTCTGGGAATCTACAAAGCCTATAATGTTCACACATTCACAAACAATCGGTAAAAAAGAATCTATACAAAGGTAATTTTTTTTTTGTAAAATAATAAATTAAACAAGTGACACAAATATTGTCATCAGTGCTGTAACTATTCTGAGCAAAAGATGTATAAATGATTTGAAAACTATTGTAAAGAATCTGGTTAGATAGATGAGAAAAAATGAGATTGAGAATAGTTAGAGACCATCACCATCCACATATTTGTGCCGTTTATGAGCTACCCGGGAAGCCGCATGCGCAGAAGGAATTAAAGCCAAACTTCTTTGTCTTCGACGTAGTCCTTGATTTTGTAATATGCTTTTTTAATAAGGACACGTTTGATGTAATTTTTAAACTTTCCATTGGTCAGTTCTATAACTGACTTTGGCAACTTGTTATAAAAGCGTATACTGTTTATAAGAAAAGACTTGCTAGTTTTAGTTAATCTGAATTTAGGTATTACAATTTCGTGTTTACTGCGTGTATTTATAGTATGGAAGTCACTTCTAATTTTGAAAAGCCCTCGATTTTTGCGGACATATAAAATACATTCTAAGATATAGAACGAAGGCAGAGTCAGTATATCGATCTCTTTAAATTTTTCTCTTAGGGACTCGCGAGGGCCCAATTTATAGATTTCGCGGACTGCCCTCGTTTGTAGAATAAAAATTGAGTCAATGTCTGCTGCTGATCCTCACAGCAGAATGCCATAAGACATAATACTGTGGAAATAAGCATAGTATACTAACCTAGCTGTGGCTACATCAGTTAACTGCCTTATTTTCCTTACTGCATATGCAGCTGAGCTTAACCTACCCGAAAGAGTTCTAATGTGCGAGCCCCACTGCAATTTTGAGTCGATAGTAATCCCTAAGAATACAGTTTCCGCTATGACGATAAAGGTGTACGTTACCCTAGCAGAAAAGTGTCTCCTAGAGTGTTAAGAGTGGGACAAATAATTAGTGTATGATCTGCTGTGTGTGTGCACCACATAAAAAATTGGTGCACTTTATCGTTTTGGGAAAAAACGATTCCTGCTAGGGTAACGCTCTTCCAGCAGAAAAATTCTAAGCGAATGATCGGAGAGAGAAATATTTTGCATGGCTAGAGAGCTTATGTTTGTGTAAAGAAGTGCACCAAAAATATATGTTGTGATTCTTCAGGTTTCCGAGATATTGCGTTTCCTGCTAGGGTAATGTTTTGCAGAATCGTGTACCTCCAAAACCAAAGTATTTGCGACTGTAGAATAAACATACACGAGTAGCTCTATATTAGTGCGTAATACACACAGAATTACATTTAAGAAAATATTTATCATTTTTAAGTAATCGCGGTTTCTTGAAAACCCGAAAAAATATCGTAGCGCCTAAATGAGAAAACGCAGAAGCTCGCTGAAAACTGTATTCGGTCCGTCTTGACTCTTCTAATAAACATAAAAAGTTTCAAAAGTACACATGCATGCGTTATTGAATATTGCTCAAACTCAAAACGATGGTGTCATAACTTTGACGGCAAATTACAAGAAATCGGCACAACCCAAGATGTATAGGTCTAAACCAATAATTAGTGTATTTAGTCAAAAATATATAGTAAAAATATTCAGCTTGGAATGTTTCGCATTAAGTAAATATAAACAAAAAACATTACACGTAAACATCGGTTGGTTATCCGACCAAATTCGAATGACCACAAAAAAGCAACGGTTTCATACATTTCGATGACCTTATTTACTTTACTCACGAACCGGTTGAAACGAATTGTGCCTGAGTACACTGAAGTAGAAAAGTGTTATAAAATAAAGTTTTTATTGGATTTTATTCTACTAGCTGTTTCTGTGACTTGGCACATTAGTAAATTATTATAAAAATAGCCTATAGCTATCCCAAGGTATAAGCTATCTTTTTCATTCCAAATTTCATTAAAATACATTCAGTATTTTGTGTGTGAACGAAGGAATATTAGTAGAAAAAAGTATTATACAGACCAAAAACATGATGGAAATAGATAAAAACAACCACTTGTTTAATATAAATATATAGTTCAAGAGATGTGTGACAAATTCCTACTACAAAAAAGAGCCTACAGAAACAAAATTTAGATAAGAAGCCAATTAACACAACAGTCAAAAATTACATTAATACCCTACATACATTGATTTAAGCCGTAGCGTAGGTTAGATAAATCAGCCTCCCTACCGCTAACTCTGGTGCCGCGCCATCCGCTGACGTCACGTCATTAGGAGTCGCTTTGTCTAGCTTGGAGACAGTGAGACAGCTAAAATACAGGTATTAGTGGGACAGAGACAGATACATAAACGTCGCTCTATTGTGTTTTTTTGACTGGGAAGTGCGTTTGGGTTATCACTTGGTATCTGTAAACAGTTGCAGTTATGACGCCAAGGACCAAGGACACTGTTGCGTTGAGTCACGTGGATGCACTGTTACTGTTTGTTTACTTAATTTTTACTGTTTGTATTTTTAGACTTAAATGAAAAACTGATCTGTGATTTTAAATAATAATGACTACACAAGGTACAAATAATTTGATAGAACTATTTGTGTTCTAATATTTATAGGTAGGTAATTTGATCTGTGATTTGATGCAATAATTACTTTTAGAGTCAAAATTAAGGGAATAAAAACAACAATTTCCACATCAACAAGCTTTTTCATTTGATATGGTCACAAGGTGCGTTAAATATATTTTTTAATTAGCCTCCAAAACTAGGTCATATAATTTCCAACAAACGTTATAACGCGACTGTACGGACAACAGCTTAGGTTTAATACGTCCAATAAAGATGGTCATCAAAATGTATGAAACCGTCGTTTTTTTGTGGTCATTCGAATTTGGTCGGATAACCAACCGATGTTTACGTGTAATGTTTTTTGTTTATATTTACTTAATGCGAAACATTCCAAGCTGAATATTTTCACTATATATTTTTGACTAAACTACACTAATTATTGGTTTACACCTACACATCTTGGGTCTAGCCGGTTTCTTGTAATTTGCCGTCAAAGTTATGACACCATCGTTTTGAGTTATAGCAATATTATTCAATAACGCATGCATGTGTACTCTTGAAACTTTTTATGTTTATTAGAAGAGTCAAGACGGACCGAATACAGTTTTCAGCGAGCTTCTGCGTTTTCTCATTTAGGCGCTACGATATTTTTTCGGGTTTTCAAGAAACCGCGATTACTTAAAAATCATAAATATTTTCCTGTGTGTATTACGCACTAATATAGAGCTACTCGTGTATGTTTATTCTACAGTCGCACATACTTTGGTTTTGGAGGTACACGATTCTGCAAAACATTACCCTAGCAGGAAACGCAATATTTCGGTAACCTGAAGACGCACAACATATATTTTAGGTGCACCTCTTTACACAAACATAAGCTCTCTAGCCATGTACAATATTTCTCTCTCCGGTCATCCGTTTAGAATTTTCCTGCTGGAAGAGCGTTACCCTAGCAGGAATCGTTTTTTCCCGTTTTTTTGGTTGGAGTGTAGCCTTGGGGGCGCTATGGCGCGGGACTTAAAAAAAAATTTTTTTTCGAATTGGTACCATACGCTTATAGGCACCATCAGCCGTGCAGAAAACAAAACGGTGTGTACCTGCAAATATATCCATAGGTTAGGTTAGGTTAGAACTGTGACCAAGTACGCGCGAGCCGAGCGAGTGAAGCGAGCGGTGCCGCGGCAGCGGCCGGCGAGCGCTACCTCGAAATTGAACGCGAAATTTTTCAAAGTATTTTTTTTTTAAGTCCCAAAAATTTTTTTAACCAAAAAATTTTTGTTTCGTTTTCTTTGCTTCTCATAGCGCCCCTAAGGATATACTCCAACTCCTAAAAATCCGCCCCTAAGGCTACCCACTGACCGTTTTTTTCCAAAACGACAAAGCGCACCAATTTTTTTATGTGGTGCACACACACAGCAGCATACACTAATTATTCGTCCCACTCATATCACTCTAGGCGACACTTTCCTGCTAGGGTAACGTACACGAAATAATGAGATGCGGTAAATTTAAGGGAAGGACACTTATATCTTTACTTTTAGGTAGGATGTTGGGGTTTGGTGGGGGGGAGGGGGGAGGTCATAGGAACCCTCCGAGGGAAGGGAAAGTCGTCGGAGATACATAGTTTTTTTTTTATGAACTTTTTAAAAGTGACATGTTTTTTGGTAAAAATTTAGTATCGTGTCACAGGCGGGGGGGGGGGGGGGGCTTGGAGGGGGAGGACAGGGGGGTCCCCCTTGCCTCCTGGTATCACTCCCATGAAAAGGTAATGCACCAAAACCGATTAATGTAATCTAACCTCAAAACACTTTTTATTCACCTAAAAAGCGTATTCCGTCACAGAAATTCCGTACCTATTATTTTACTTACCGAGTTGAATCCAGTACTTATTCTTATTATATTTCTATTCTTACGCTTATAATACTCCACACTGAATAAAACATGTACATAGATCTACTAACACTAGTATTTAAGAGCATTGTTACTAACACTATAACACTATGGGCGTAGCCCAAAATAAATGCTTTCCCGCTTTTTTTTTTCATTTTTTTTTTAATTACATGGAAAGGGGGTATATTACTATACCATGCTACGACTCCATGACGCGCGCTCGCATATTAAATAACACTCTTTGATTTCTGTCCCCGAAGTGCCGGGCCTCCGCGGGCCTCCGTCGGCCTACGGCCCGGTGCCCATGCCGCCCTTAAATGATACTGCCGCGAGACGGTCGTCGTGGGCGTCCGCTTATTGAAAATTTGAAAAAAGCTTTCTATTTAATGTGTACTATCTACAAAAAAAATTTGAACTTTGAAATTCTTGTCCACTAATGGTTATTTTATCCATTTGAAGTATCGGAATATCAAAATTCTGAATAAAGTTTTTTTGGAATTTTTGGGTGTTCCCAGTAGTAAGTGTGCTTTGCTCGCTGAACATTCCACACGTACGTTATACTCTATGCTCAAATAGTCTGTGGTATGGTTCAAAATAGTCATCATGTGTCATGGTGTAAAATGTCATCTTTTTCTATACATATAATAATATCAATATTTCTGCAATTATTATCTCCTAGGTTAAAGTATCGATATAAGTGTCTAGCCATTTAATACTTTATGTAGCGTGTTTTTGGTAAAATGGAACGCAAACACAAAACGCATCGATTCCGGTAGTGACGTCAAATGCTATGTGTCAAAGAAACACTTTTAGTTGAAAAGTACTTAAAGTTTCACTAAGATTTTACTATAATGTTGTTGCAATTTTTGCTTAAATAAAGCACTTACATTATAGTAAAACTATTCTGCTAAGGGCAAAAAATTTGATTTAAACAAGGCAGATAGAGGTAAGTGACATTAAATGCTATGACATGAATGGCCGCGATAGTCATGGACGTTTGAACTGTCGTAGAAAATTGTAGGAGTTTAATATTTTTTTTGTGCGACGAGCAGTAGTTGAAATTAACTTTTAATTATTTTCTTGGGTTGATAGTACTGCATATTATTGATTTAAGTGAAAAAAAAATACATGCATATTCCCTATTCACACCGAGACACGACGCTGCGCACATTTTAATTGAGCGACTCAAAAAATAACTTTTTTAATTTGAACAGTGAGGAAAGTAATGATCCCGTTCAGAAACTAACCTTGCCTGATTTCTTTGTTAAGTTTTATAGATATTTAAAAAAAAAATATACGCTTAGAATAGAAATACACACATCAAAAGTGTCTAGGGATCAAGCATTTTTATGTGGATTTCTTGAGATTGAGGCTTTGTAATAAATTTATGATTTTATAAATTTATATGGATCCTTTTTGGTGCATTTCATAATTTGAATCAGGAACTGTGAATCAAATTCGAGTAAAAGATGAAAATCAGCTGTCAATATTTTCCCTATAAAAACATACAACGCATTGAAGACATTATTAGTGCTACTGTTTCCCTACTACTGATTAAAACCAACGTTATTATGGAGCGGCGACGTCATTTAAGCAGGGAAGAAATGCTCAGAGCCGTGGGAATGATAGAAGCTGGTTCCCGGCAACGTACTGTGGCTTTAGCTCTGAATACAAGTCAGAGTGTTATCAGTCGACTTTGGACACGTTACCGAAGCACTGGTACCGTGGCTGAGCGCCATGGAGGACGGTATCGCTGCACCACACGGAGACAAGACCGATACATTCAAATCTTAACTCGAAGAGCTCCCACAATAACCGCCATGATGTTAGCCGTGAGGCTTCATCACTCTTCAGGGAACTTAATTAGCGACCAAACAGTCAGAAACCGCTTGCATGAAGTGAAACTTCATTCCCGAAGACCGCTACGGGTACCACCTATAGCAATGCACAATCGTAGGATACGATATCAATGGGCTCTTGAACACAGAAATTGGGCAGAAGAACAATGGCGTTTCGTGTGCTTTTCTGATGAGTCTCGTTTTGGTATGAGACCGGATACAAGACGTATACGACACTGGAGAACCCCTGGACGCCAACAGCGATTAAAATCCTGCCAGGAAGTCCATCCTTATAGTGGTGGAACCATCATGGTATGGGCGGGTATTTGGATCGGCGGAAGAACTGAGTTGATTTGGATCAGAGGCAACCTCAACGCTCAAATTTATGCTGATACGATTGTATCAGACGTCATCGTTCCTCTACAAGTGCAAATCGGTCCCTTATTTCAGTTAATGCATGATAATGCACGACCGCACACCGCAAGAGTTGTAAGACAGACTCTCGCCGCAGCTAACATCAATGTCCTGCCCTGGCCTGCTCAGTCGCCAGACTTGAATCCGATTGAGCATGCATGGGATATGCTACAGAGAAGAGCTCTGCCGAATATGGAGGGTATCCAGTCGCAAGAAGACCTTTTTTTGTTGTTGCAACGAACATGGGCGGCCATTCCACAGCGTGATTTGGATGAACTCATTTTGAGTATGCCAAACCGATGTTCTTGTGTTGTTAGTGTTCGCGGTAGAAACACGGATTATTAATTGTTTAAGTTACCCAATAAAATTTTAAAGAAAACTGTTATTTCAGTCTTTTTTTCGAACTTTTGTGTTAGTGGTTCAAATGTCAAAAATCCCTTTATTAGGAAAATGGCAAATTTCTTTATTAATGCAAAGGTGACTTGGTTTATCGTTACTGTGACAAACGAAAACACTTTATTTGATGAATCCTTAAAGAAAATTTTAATTAATATCAATCAGGAGAAAAGTTATTGCAAAAATATATGTTGATCCCTAGACACTTTTGATGTGTGTATTTTATAAAATTCATCAAATTAGTTCAGAAACATTAAAAAAGTTTAATAAAATATTGAAAAAATTACATCGTCAAAGAAGAACGGTCATTTGTGACCCAGACCCGACACGAATGCGACATATCTCAGTTTTTTTGTTATTTTAAATATAGCTAAAATATATATACCTACATATATGATGACTGAATACTTTCTTGCTGGGAGTGGTGAAAAGTTTTGTATGCAACATGTGAGCAAGTTCATTTGCTATTCGTTTTGTTGAGTCTTTCGCTTACTCAGGATTTAAATTTATAATCACTCGCTGCTCTCGTGATTCTATTTTTCAATCCTTCGTTCGCTCAGGACTCAAAATAAAAACTCATAGGAAAAACGACTTTCCTCACATGTTGGATAAATAACTATTTCTTTCAAAACCAACTGGTTTGATTCCTGGCCAGGAATACTGTTTTTTTCAAAAGTTCAATGATGAAGTTTTAGTTTTCATCAAAATCAGTCTCGATTCTTTGAGCATTCAATATTCCTCAGTTTCGAATTTAGCCATCCACGCCCACTCCACTTGAAAAATTCACCTATAGGTATACCGATGTGCAATTTTTGCACAGTCCCGTAGAATTATGTATAGGCCACCAGCGACAAGCTAATAGTAAACCTAGGGATCGAGAAGGATATTTTTTTTTTCGATTTTTGTAGGATTGTTTTTGGGTCATCAAAAAGTATACACAAAAACTACAACAATAAATTTAATTAAAAAAAAAATCAAAATGATGTTTCCAACTGTATCATCATACATTCTTATTACATAATTTATATTGATATTATATTTGATTAATGATTACATAGACAGATACATTTTTTTCATGAAACAGTAGTTTCTAGCATTTTTTCTTATTTTCTAATTTTATTCTTCAAACATTGGATATAAAATACTTGATTGCCAATCAAAAAGAACGTTTTCAAAAGAATTGTTGTTAAAATAAAATCTCATTAACATTGTCTCAAAATAAATTATAAAATTGATTCTAATAAAATAAATCAACACCATGGTTTGCATAAAATTACAGTCAGTCCACAGCCACTCAGTGTTATACTCCATGCTGTATTTTTTTTTAAATTATAATTTTATTAGCCAAATTTTCCATTGGTGACAGTCCCAAGGTTCTAGGGGGTGAAGGGGACATGGGTAAAAACAAAAAACGAGCACCTGACCACACATAGAATTACGTGGGGCTCTCACAAACGAAAAAGTCGACGTAGTTACATTTGTGATAGCAAGATATTGTAAGATCTACGTGTCTCTACGTTGGCCCGTGGTAACAGTTACATAAAGCAGTGAATCACACAACGACGGTGGAAATAAGCCACCGTTTATAAAGTAATCCTATATGTTTAGGTTAAATCAAATGAGTGTCATGAAAATATAAATTATTGCTACCCTACAAACTAAAATGGCAGACAATAAGATTTCGTCTTTTAAATAAAGTCTATAATTATATAATCGTTCCTAATACTTTTTTGAAATTAACTATAATTATGATTTAAAATTAATTTCGAGCGTAATTTTCGACCCATTTGTTAAATAAAACATTTAACTAGGCACAAGAGATTACAACAATAACAGCATCTAACAAAAATAATATAAAATTATGCACCTTTGTGACATTTGATTAAAAAAATAAATAAAACTATAAGTTTGTTTACATCTAAACAAAAGCACAAAGACCAAATGGACGGGTCTAAGTGGATCAAGTGGATTTTAATCTCAAATTATAAAATGTAATTACACTAATATCCACTTTTGACAGAGGCAAGCTAGTTAACCATTTATATAACGTTTTCAGAATCAATTTCTCCTTGTTCCACGGTCATGTACATGCCCTCTTCTTCGTAGGTCGACTCGTGCTTGGCCAGGATACGGAGCAATGGACGCAGTTTCATCCACCATTGCTGCTTAGGTATTCTCTGACTGAAATAACATTAACAATTACTTGGTGACACGGTTGTGTAGTTTATTGTTTTTTTATATTTAATTTACTTATTAGTCACATACACAAACATAAGACCATAGTTGTCAATACTAGTACAACCACAGATATATCTAGATACTTAACGCAAATATAACGAGTCGCATGAAAACCAACGATGCTATTTTTTGACTACCTACTATAAATAAATAAATAAATAAAATTCATTTAATTCCGATAACAATATGATCCATACAGAAAAATTTAAGTCAGTATTAAAAATAAAATAAAACCAAAAGATTAATAAGTAAATGACCACTAAAACAAAAATTAACATTAAAATCAGAATCAAAATAAGATAAAATTTAAAATTCATTCAAAAATAAAATAAATAAAACATTTAAATTTAAAATACATAAAATAAAAATTAAAACATTCAAAATACAATAAGATAAAATAAAAATAGAAAATTAAAACATTCAAATTACCCGCTTAATAAAAGATACCCACATCGGAGAAGAGATCCTATCTGCTACAGTCTTCAGAATTCCGTTGCAGCTGCCACGCATTCTGCAGATCAGGGAAACAGTTTTCTTGCGAATGACGGCATGAAAGCCATCAGTTCGATACAGCGCGAACATCCCCGATGCACTACAGAAGCGAGGCAGCCCCAACATCATCCTAAAGATGTTGTTGTACTGGACACGCAAGACATCCAGCGATCTTTTGGTGTGCTTGACCCACAGATTTCCCGTATAAAAGCTTTGACAATAGGCTTTAAACAACGTTATTTTTACTTGTTCAGAGCAGCGGGAAAATCTGCGGGCCAGCATGTTACCTCTGACCGCTAAAGCCCTGCGCTCCCTCTCAATGACCTCATCATCATCAAGACCCTCAGTAATTAGGTGCCCCAAGTATTTAAATTTCGTGACACGGTTTATGCACAAGCCATTTAGGGTAATATTATGTGAATACTCAGGGCATCCACCGGCGGCCCTAAAAACCATATATTCAGATTTTTGGACATTGTATACAAGACCATGAACAGCAGCATAGGACTCACATACCCTTAATAGCTCTCCAAGACCTCTCGCCGACGGGCTCAGTAGCACCATGTCGTCCGCGTAGCTAATGTTGTTGAGGCAGACGCCATCCATCGAACAACCGACAGCTCGACGATGAGGTCATTTACGTACAAATTGAAAAGCTTGGGTGACGTCAAACCTCCCTGTCTCACCCCGCTTTCCAACCTATACGCTTCAGAGAGCGTATTATTCCACCTCACAAAATTTGTCTGGTGGGAATACCAATATCTTAGCAAATTGAGCACCCCCACCGGTATACCCGCGTTCCCCAACTTTCTCCAGAGCACATCGTATGAGACGAGATCAAAAGCTTTGGAGAGGTCAAGGAAACACGCATATACCGGTGTCCTGCGGTCCATATAGTATTGGACAGTATGCTTGAGACCCACGATGGCAGCCTCCGTGGATAGCCCAGGTCTAAACCCAAACTGCGCGTCGTGTAATTTTATGTATTTATCAATGTAGGAATCAAGCACACCGTCCCGCACTTTAGCAATTATCGTTGCTAGAAATATGGGCCGATAGTTCCCCCTGTCCGAAAATATCCCCAGTCCATACTATGACAGTATATACTATGACGTCATAAGCACATTTAGTTACTATACAAAATAGACTACACTTTTGTTCTTTAAGGCTGAGGCCAAACAGGACTTTAGCATGAAACCGAATGCAGCGTAAATTCTGCGAATCATTTTACGCGCCTCACAGCTCATAAAAGTACGCTCGTTTGACCTCGATCCTTAAATTTTAGAATTAAGTTCTTGAGCTGTAACGTTGTTGTTTGAAACAAATTAGCTTGGTGCGATAGTAGCTTAAGCCGGGCACGCGAAGTAGGTCTTGCGTTATCTAGGTATATCTATATCTATGAGTACAATCATTCACAGTAAAGGGATCATGACCAATCAGAACTGGCGAGTATACAGGTATGGACCAACACTTATGGAACAAAGGGTTATGGGATGTTCGAAGACTTCCAAGAGCCAGCCTGCTATCTAATCATGACAGCATGTCTTCTCATACTTCCTAAAGATTGCCGAACAGTTCTTTACCTACACAAGCTTAGTTTTTGTTTAATTTAAACCACTTATGGGGGCTTTATACTCGAACAAGGAAAATGTTTTTTTTTTAATCTTACTACTATTATAAATACGAAAATTTGTGAGGATGGATGGATGTTTGTTACTCATTCACACAAAAATTACTGAACGGATTTGGATGAAATTTAGCAGACAGGTAGTTTATAACCTGGATTAACACATGGGGTACATTTTATTCTGCTAGCATGATCCCGTGGGACAATAACCAAACCCAACGGGGGCGTAGCCACGGGCATAAGCTAGTAAATAGTAATGAGTACAATAACACAGGTTTACTGATTACAAAACCTTAGCTTGTATAGCACCAGTAGAAAATAACGTTCTTTATTTTACTCACGCAAAGTTAGTCTGTGCCTTCAAGTCCTCAAGAGGCGAGAACTTGTACTGCCTCTTGACGACTCCGAGCAGGCAGGCGGAGTCAGGCAGGTTGGCGGGACCCTTCTGTATGGTCTCCACCAGCCAGTGCAGGCACTTGGCCGCCATCTTAGTACCCATGTTGCGGTCGAACGGGGTTGGGGATCCGCCTTGTTGCATGTGACCTGCGGAATAATTACATGTATTACTTACTACATCTCTTTTGTCTTCTGCTGCGATTTATAAGAAGCCATTTGAGGACCAAAGAGCCTCTAAAGTCACTCTATATTTCTTATGCACCAAAAATATGGGAGCCCGTTCGTCACATCGATGTGAAAGGATACGTGACTCGTTTTTGGCAGCCGAAAGACGCCTGCATATTAGTTAGTCAGGAAGGAAATTGTCCAAGTGCTTCGCAACCACATCACTACTTTGGGTCTTATTTTAGCGTTACTTATAAAGGTAAGGTATACAATGTGTATATGACGCCATCCGCAAATATTAGATGACAATTATAAAGTACCTAAGGCTGTTGGTAAGTTGGCGAGTTATTGTCATTTCTACAAGTTATCTTGGTCGGCTTATAAGAAAGAAAGAAAGAAAAGTGTTTCTATTGGAATTAAAACAAAACAAAAAACTAATTTACAAAAAAAAAACTGCTTTAAAAAAAAGCATCATGATAATGCCAGATAGCAACACACGGTTGGCGCTGATTTCTAGAACACCACCGCTGAATGAGGTCACCCTTAAAAAACCCACATCTAATACTTACCAAGCACATTCATCCTAGCGGTGAACAGTCCCTTGCCCTCTTCAGAGTACAGGCGATAAATAAAGTCGGTGTTGTAGTTATCATTCGCCTTCTCGTTACGCAGGATGAGACCACGTTGGATGCCGCCGGTCATTTTCGACGCCATGTGGTACACGTCCTGCTGCAAGTCCTTGATGGAGAACTTCTCTTCGTAAATGTAGGCTGCGTCAGCGCCGCCAGCCAAGCCTGATACGAGGATGAAAATGTTGTTTACTAACGGCTGTATTATAAAAATAAGATGGTGCATATTTTTTAAACGATTACCAGCTAGCATTCAGAAAGCAACAGATAGTTATAGGCAAATAGGGTATATGCAAGAAACACAAAACATTTTTTATTTCTTTAAAATGCCTTGTATTGGACCATAAAACCATTGTGGTACACTTGATTAATTCTCTAATACAACACTTATTTTACAATTTAATATTTTATTTAGCGTGTTTTTGGTGAAACGGAACGCAAACACAAAACGCATCGATTCCGGTAGTGACGTCACAATCCATGTGTCAACATTTTACTATAAAATTGTTATTGCAAATTGCTTAAATAAAGCACTTTTACACTTTTTTCACATTTTAGTAAAACTAATCTACTAGGGCAAAAAATTAGATTTAAACAAGGCAGATAGAGGTAAGTGACATCAAAGTCCTGACATGAATGGCCGCGATAGTCATGGACGTTTGAACTGTCGTAGAAAATTGCAGGAATTTAATATTTTTTTGTGCGACAAGAAGTAATTGAAAATAACTTTTAATTATTTTCTTGGGTTGATAGTACTGCATATTAATGATTAAAGTGAAAAAAAAATTACATGCATATTCCCTATTATATTCTATGTTCATCTACTGAACTACTAAAGAGAGTACTGAAGAGAGTTTTTGAAAATAAATTGTTGTGAACATATAAATATGACTAAAAACATAATACAATTCAGACATACAACGCAAACACAAATGAACTAGACATTCACTATTGTAATTGGAAAACAGATATAGATAAGATTCTTGCAAAAATAGATCGTTTTATATATGTCCTGAAAACAATTAGGCAAACAGTAAACTGTGACTCTGCAATGCTGGCTTACCACGGTTATGTATCATCCGTACTTAGATACGGCATTGTAATATGGAGTAACTCAGTAATTTTTGATAGAGTTTTTAAAGCTCAAAAAAAATATATCCGAGCAATTTGTGGAGCTCACTTTTTAAACAGCTTTACAGCTGTTTCACCCACTGTGCCACTATTTCAAAAATTTAAAATTCTACCTTTGCCATGTTTATATATTTTTGAAATATGTGTTTTTGTTAGGCGAAACTACAATTAATTTGAAACCAGCACTGACATCAAATAGCCGAACACGGCATAAAGATAGACTTCGGCTGCCACCAATACAACTAAAATTATTTAAGAAAAATGTATACTGCATGTTGATTATTATTTTCAATCATTTACCAAATAGTTTTCAAGAGTTACCGCTGACAATATTTTAAAAAATACTTTTCAAGTTCTTATTAATTAAAAATATTATACCGTTAAGACTAATTAGAAGACAAGTCAAGATCAAGAATCTGTAAATTGTAAGTTAGACTAATTGGTCTCGCTTATAGTGAATACATTGGCACGCCATGTTGTGGCAGGATATGCTGAGACAAATTTACTTAACACCTTATGTACCATATTCTAGCAAATAAATAATTTGATTTGATATCGTGAAGTATTTATTTACCTGCTAAAGTAGACAAATAGCCGCAGTAGCCTCCCATGGTTTCAATGACAAAGACACGACGTTTGGTACCCTGAGACGAAAACAAATCACAATCGTTATTGAAACGCTAGTCACAAATTTGGTTGTTCATACATAGATACAGGTTCATATTCACCTCCCATTGGGGTGATAATGCAAACAAATCTTATCAGGTACTGCATGATAAGTAAGGGACAGTTTTAGAGCTGCTTCAATATCAATAGAATTTGACCCTGACATCGAAACAAGAAGTATTTGGCAATAAACTTATCTTCAACAAGCTTTTGACCTCGGCTTCCCCCCTCCCGTTAGGGTGGGGATCATTTTAAATGTAGCCTATGATTCTCCGGGATAATGTAGTTTCCCATTAGTGAAAGAATTTTTATTATACATCCATACTTACTAACTTTACTTATAATGTTAGTGTAGACAAACCTGAGCCGACTGTCGGATGCGGTCGCAGATCTCAGTGATCTCGTTGAGCGCGGTGTCGGAGCCGAGCGAGAAGTCGGTCCCGGGCACGTTGTTACTGATGGTGGACGGGATCACCACCAGCGGGATGCAGAACTCCGGGAACTGCGCGCGACCCTCGTAGATCTCCAGCCCAGCTTGGTAAGCCTGACAAATTATTAGAAACCTTTTATGTCTATTCTGGGTGATTTGCTAAGCATGGGTAAATTCTTTTTTTAAACGTTGCCCCACACTTGGATTTGGTCCTATATCGTGGGTGCGTTTACAAATATTTAAACTCAAAAACAAACAGCGAGACCCGGAACAACTACCTGTAGACTATACACGTTGTATTTGTTTCGTGCGGGAATCGAATCCGCGACACGCAGCTCAGCAGCCAATCGCTCATTCACTGCGCCAACCGTGCCGTCATATCAGGTGCTCCATACATTTATGGCCGCATTAGTACGAAGTTGCTAATTTATATAAATTAAAATTATGAGTACTTCACCTAAAATTGCCCAGGCCCATGATTAACCCTGTACATGAATAACTGATTAACTGGCAAAATTTGGGTCTTACTGACCGCCACTGTCCAATCCTTGGGGGCATATAGGCGTTTTCTTTCTTTATTGTGTGGATAGTGCCTAACGTGGGGACCTAAAATGGCTGTTTTATCAGAATCATAATATGAATCACGTTAAAAAAATAAAATTATTAAAATGGTCTTTATGGTTTTGAACACAAAGTCCATTTTAAGAGTTTTACATTTTTAATGTGATTCATATTATGATTCTGATAAAGCAACCATTTTAGGCCCCCTGGTGTCAGAGTTTTTATGCCACCCATGGGCCTCTGTCATAGCTTTATATGCCGTCGAGATATATCTCTCAGTCATGCTGGTTTCCTCACGATGTTTTCCTTTACCAAAGCTAGTGATAATTATACAATACGCCATGAACCGCGAATATAGGAGTGATGGTTATGTTTAAGCTGCAAAATAATATAGGTTTCAACCTATTAAACCTTATGAGGTGTTAAAAACCACTAATCTATTGGCTGCCGCTCATTCTGGGGATCCATCATCTGACAATGGTGTGCGGGGTATAGTGGCCTCTCTCAATTTTCTTATTGGGAAAGCGGAAAGCCACCATCCAGCAGTTCTACTTTCCATTATAAAAAGTCCAATCTAATTATCTAGCGAAACTCCTTACATATGACACGATAAAACAAAAACAAAAAAAGATTTGTTGACTCTGACAAGCAGCCCTGTTAAGATTTTTAATTTTCTTTTATTGTCATCACTAGAGTTGGTTATTACAGTCATTATTTTCTATTATTATCGGTTATCACAGTTTCCATTATAAGTTTAAAGAAGTTTATTGATACTTCACATGTAGAACTACATGTACTTATCTGAAGTGGCACTATTTAATGATGTATTGTATGCAATAGAAAATACACTCAATACTTAATTCCTTGCTATTTTTTATCAGATTACACACACACATTTAATTTAAATCTGTTCATACGAGGTCATAAGACAATACGGCTATCGCAATATGAGACAATACCTCGAATCCGCCAATGATGAGGAGTCCTTGAATATTGAACTGCTTGATGCGCGCCGCTATCTCTGCCTTCTTGTCGCCAGGCAGGGTACGCTTAGTGCCCAGGAAAGCTCCTCCTTGGGCCACCCATCCGGTTACATCAGACCTAGATAATGATAATAGAGTTATTGTGATATCAACCATTAAATACTAGTTGTTGCCCGAGACCTTCTTATAATAATAATAGTGCTTTCCTTTTTGAATCGAATTTTGTTACCAATTTGAAGGGTTTTAATTTTTTTGCGCGGAACCCTAATACTTAATTTTTCTAAAATAAAAGTAGCCTGTGCCAGACCTTATAACATCAGCTATCTGCCAGTAAAAGTCCGTCAAAATCAGTTCAGCCGTTTTGGAGATTTCGGAACAAACAGACAGACAGACAAAAATTGAAAAAAAATGTTTTTGTTATAAGTACCGTATACAGTTAACGTACCGAATAACAGCTCTTTACTGAGTGCATATGAAAGTATCATATGCATTCAGTAAAGAGCTGTTATTTTGGTATTACAGACACTTCAGTTTTATTTATTTGAACAGATGTATATATACTAGTTTTTGCCCGCGGATTCGCCCGCATTTTGGTCGGAAATCATCCCACGGGAACGTTTTAAATATAGCCTAAGACGCTTGGGGATAATGTAGCTTCCCATTACTGAAAGAACTTTCGAAAATTCTTCCGTAGATAACTCCTCTATCCAAAGTTACAAACAATTTATAATATTATACAGGGTGGCGCCGACAATACGACAATAAATTAAAACACTGGTAATACTATTCGTTCATAAGAATATTTTGAAACTATAAAATAAGTCCTAACGAATTTGGCAAAGGTTTTTGAAGTACCGATGTGGCAACATTGTTTAGTGTTTATACCGATGCGGTAGTTAAACTGTCGGTGCTAGTCTATTAATCAACATCATGTAGAAAATGTTGAAAATGAAAAATAATGGCCTGTGAGTCTGTGACTGAACTACTAGAAATGTACGAATGAACTTTTGTATGCACACTGGGAACGTCACGAAGTTCGCAGTTTAATTTATTGTGGTATAGTCGGCGCCACCCTGTATAATAATCTGGCAAAATTCAGTTTAAGTGAAAAATATTACCATTCCATATTAACGATATTGCCGCTGATGAATCCCTCCATGCCGTCGTGAATGCCCAGCACGGTGTCTCCGCGATAGATACAGTTACGTACGAAGGAGCGCACTGCCGCGTTCATACCGCATGCGGGCGCGCCCACGTGCATCACTGCCAAGGTTAAACCTTCCTACACAGAGGACAGAGAAAAGTGTGTTATGCCGAATACAAATTAGTGAAACTTATTATAAAAATAAAGGGTGTAACAAGACCTTGTAACGAAGCCGAAAGGCGCTTGTTCTCCCCGTCAATGATATTTCATCCCAAAAAATAAAGTCGTTTCCCAGCAATAACTTTTTCGTAAAGTTACTTAGTTTAATGTACAGAATGCTTGGTTGACGGCTCCGTTTAGACCCGTATGTAATGTAACACACATTAAACAATTCGCCCAGTTGCTGTGTTACATTTCATATTGTTTTGCATAAGGCTGCGTTACCACCAGAGATGTGCGAAGTAGCTGGGCGGTGCGAGGATGCGTACCGAGGCTGTGGAACGGTGTGAGCGTTTCCACCAGAGATGTGCTAGACCGCTGAGCGGTGCGAGGATGCGTGGCGACGCTGGGAAACGGTGCGAGGGTGAGTAGCGGGCTCGTTTCAGGTGCAAGCGATAACCACACCGTCTTGTGACTGATATTTTTTCGCTCGCGTCCATCCTTGGCACACATTCCTCGCGCACATCTTTTCCTCTGAGCCGTTTCCACTAGAGTTGCGCTGAGCGAGGCTATTTAAATGAAGTGATTCTATTGGTTCTTAACAAAAACATCCCTCATCTCTTCCTCTGGTGGAAACGCAGCCTAAGTCTGGACTGGACGGCTCGTTTGCTTTACAGTTCGTGTTGTGTGTACCCGGTATTAGATTGACCAGCCCATGTGCCCACACCTGTACCCCTTTATTGCAACCCATTCCCAGAGGTGAGAACTTCATAGTTTGCCGTCTCATGAATAGGGTTACTACACAAGTTAGTCGCAACGATGGGTTGTCCCCACCCACGTCACTAGTTCAACGTGTAGATCGAGAAAATGGGATTGACCGACGTTATAGAGATTGTTATGTTTAATGAAAATCTGAAGCCCAATTACGTTATACTGCAATATATGCAGTTAACCTGCGGGCCCCACATTGTGGTAATTTATAATAAATTACAATTTAATGTCATACTTACAGCAGGTTTGCCAGCTGCGTCGAAAGCCTCCTTGGGTGGTTTCAAGCGAGTCAACATCTTGTAAGTTTCCAAGTTGCGTGCAAAGCTACGCCCGCGTAGTTGTACAGCCAGTTCCCAGTTTTTGTCGGTCATAGCCTGTAATATTCAATTGTCAGATTGTCTAGATGCTATTGCCAACAATGCTTCATTTAACAAATTGACTGAATGCCAAAATCTGGCCGACGTGAAAATACAACCAGATTTTAATTATATCCTATCTATTTTCTCAATTCCAACTTCAGCGATCACAAGCTCTTGTCTGCATTTATCAATCAAACAAATAAGTACCAAGTAAATTGATCTATTTAGCTTAATATAAGTCTGACTATTATTGAATACCTGAGCGACGGCCTTAGTGCGTCGCACACACTCCATGAGAGGCAGACGCACGGCTTGGTTGCCGTCCAAAGTCACTACACATGCCTCCGTATCGGGAGTAGCTTCCATCAGAGCCATTACTGCTTCTGCACCCATACGGCAACCCTTAAAACAACATATTTCTTTAATATAGGTAGGCCATAATAGTTATGTAAGTATATAACTTATATTGTTTCAATGCACGCATCGTCGCCTTTTCAGTGCACGCATGGTCGCCTTACATTATATATCAAGAACAAGGTTATACTGCCATCAGCAACATAGTTTTTTCTATTATTTGATTTACTCAGTTGTTTTATATTTAAGGTGGAAGCGCCAAGTGTAGCCAACGAAATTTAAATTTAGTTAGGTTTTTTGAACTTGAAAATCATCAATACAACCTGTCTTGATGATTTTAATGAGTATAACTTAGTAAAGCCATATTCGTTACGGTCGCAAATCATATTTTACTCAACATACAACCTGACACTGACCTGCAAATTGAAAAACACGTAAGAAAATTTGAATTTCGTGGGCTATCCTGGCGCTTCTCTTACCTTAAGTTTATTTGTTTATGTTTGAGCATTTGTATCATCTTCTTTCAAAATTTACGCAAAGGAAGTATTTTTTTTTAATAATAGCCGCAGATTTAATTCTCTTCATAAAATAAACATATTAGTGAGATTAGTTATAAGTAGCAATGCAGTCATTGCTAGTTTCTTACCAGGATCCTATCAAAAGCCGAGGGTGATCCTCCTCGCTGCACGTGGCCCAGCACAGTGATCCTTGTGTCCTGCTGCAGGTTCTTCACCACCACATTCTTCACCAGTTCCGCCGTGATAGGCTTGCCTTCTCGATCAATGGCGCCTTCGGCTACTATGATAATGTTCAGACGCTGGCCCGATTTCCTTTCCTACGTCATGATTAAAAACGATTAAAAAAAGCTCAAAATATAATATTTACGAACACACGCAACTCTAGAAGAACACACGTAAAAGTAAAGCAATTAGAAAAAGGATAGCATGCATGATTAGGTACTATGATTAGTAGGTACGAGTATAGTCAAGTGCAACTAGACAAAGGCTGGAAAGAAGTTTATAATGGTCGGATTTTCATGGGACTTTTTTTTATTGAGTTCTACAGGTGTGGAGCAAAAGTTAAATAAAATCGCCGGTCGTGCAACCACAAAACAGGCGGTTAAGAATGCTGCTAAGAAAATAGCTGAGGCAAGCAAGATACGCAAATTCCATTCATCATAATGACTTTCTTCTCTAGTTACATCTCTTAGAATTCCATAAAAAAGTCCCATTAAAATCCGACAACTACAAACTTCGTTCTTGAGTATTTTTTCTCTAATAGCACTCGAGTAATATAGGACAATTATGAGCGTGAATGTGACATCTGTGTAGTATAGTGTGCAGGGATTCTAAGTGTACCTACAGGAATTCTAAGTGTACAGGGATTCTAAGTGCTGTATACAGGGTGTAAATGGACCCTTCACGAAGCCGTTAATCAAGCTTTCTGAACATCAAACTACTTAGGTAATATACGCAAAAATTATTGGTGGGAAACGATTTTTTTTTGGGGTGAAAAATCACGTTTTACGGTAAAACTCAATATATCATCTCAACACATTATGCTGATGTATGCTTTATATAGTAAACGGGTCATGGAGGTAATTAAAGTAAAGTTATTACCGAAAAAATAGTTATTTAAAAAAAAGTGAATAATTCGGATTTTGACATCTATTAATTATTATCTCCGTAGCTTGTCAGGTATGGCCGTAGCCCGTATGGTCCAGTTCAAAAAAAAATATCGCAATGACGGGGAGAACAAGTACCTTTCGGCTTCGTTAAGGGTATTTTTACACCATTTAAATCAAAGAATTTAAAATATAAAGTTACAAAACCAAAGCATGTCTATTATTTTATTTTTCAGCCAGTACCTACGCACAAATAGTTCAAGTCAAGTCCTATTAGTCAATTGGAATTAATTAGAAGAGACACATATTATATTTAAAGCTTTTACTTCATAAATATTTGCTGTGGCAAACTTGCAATGAATTAAATGAAAATAACTCATCTTTTGTATTTGGATATATGTAATAGGTAGCTAAGTGCGTAACTTTATTTATTTGCATTGCAAGACCTAAATTGAACATGCTGAAATCTAATAGTAGTTACGAGTTTAGTCAAATTAATTTGACCTCTGTCTGATCTTGTACATTCACTATTGTGAACATTGTTACATCACAATTTCTCAGCACTGTATTAACGACACAAATACACTGCTTTGAATATTTTCATCTAATACATTGATGTCTTCATGTAACTGTATTGCAAAAAAATCATTTAAAAAGCTTATTATGAGCATTGTGTGTTATCAATTTACATTGCCTCTCAAGTAAGCCAGCATACCTGAGCCAATCTTTTGCAAAGCTTTTCGACCCAATTATTGGGAACAGGGTCCTCAGGAATGAATACTTGATCTGCCTCGCTCGCCAGAGCGGCCACTAATGCCAGATAACTGCAACAACCAGTGCCCGAAATGGTTCATGCAAATGCTCCCACGTTATACTCAACAAATGATGGATATAATGAAAAACATTTTTGAATTTCAATCAATCATTATTTTGCTAATGGATCTGCCAATTCAAATTGATGAATGATAAACCTTAAAGTTCAAGTGATCCTGCTCCCGTTGAAAATTAAATTAAGTCCTTGCCTCAGCTATTTTTGCACACAATTTTTGTTCCCAATTCTGAGGTGCTGGGTCTTCGCAAATAAAACTATAAGTAGCGTCGCAACAGAGTGTCGTGTAAACTGCAAGAAAACTAAAGGGATATTTGATTACAGGAAATAAAGTTAATGTAATGTTGTCGAGGATATTCTAATTGATGTGCAGAAAGGACACAAAGAAGGAGCCAGAGCTTGCCTGTTCTAATTTATCACAAAGCTTATCTCTCCAGTCAGTAGCTGGTGGAGCTTCTGGGATAAACACAAAATCCGCTTCAGATGCCAAAGAAGTGACCACAGCAAGGTATCTAAATGAATAAAGAATCATAAAAATATTACAAAGTGATACTGAATTGGCACGTATCCATTTTAACTTGTATAACCATAGAAATAATAAGCATGTACCTGTGATCCAATAACACATAAATATAGAAAGTTTTGTTTTAATTACACAGTAAAAATAATTTGTGGCACATGGAAGAATCAGAAGGACATCTTACCCGCAGTGCCTGCCCATGACCTCCATAATGAATGTTCTTTGATGGGAGTATGCAGTGCTCACTATAGCATCAATAGCTTCTATGATGCGATGCAAGGCTGAGTCTGTACCTATAGTCATGTCTGTTCCACAGAAGTCATTGTCAATGGAACCCACCTACGACAAACAAATTATTATGTTGATAGAAAGGCTTCTCTGAGTGGTATGCAATAATAATAATATACTTTATTAATATCGTAATTGCAATACAAGTATTGTTGGTGCAATTATCAACCAAAGTAAAATGTTTTTCTTATTATCTAAATGTATTTCTTCTTGTGTGGCGGTTGAGTGGATAAGATACATTACTATTCAAGTCACTAATGAGCAACTTGAGCAAAGTAATTAAAACAAATAGGTAGTTACCATGCCAGCAATGTGCAGGTACTTGTATTTCTCTCTCTGATCTTTAGTAATCTTGTTGTTTGCCAGCAATTCATCAAGTAAGCTTGACCATTCTTCACGGAATAAATTGGCACCCGTTAGAGAACCATCTCCACCAATTACTACTAAATTGGTGATACCACGAGTTACCAAGTTATAGGCGGCTTTAAGGCGACCCTCTCGTTCGCTGAATCAAATAATTAAATCTTGTTTAGGTATATACAATAAAATTAAACTTAAGTTACAATATTTATTGAAATTTGATGAATGGAACTTTGTTGGATAATTATCATAACACAAGTTTCCCGTATTTACATATAGAATGTTTGTTTTTTTTTTACTTATACTTAAGAAATAGTAAATAAATAAAACCTACATGAACTCCATGCAACGAGCTGATCCAATAATAGTGCCACCTTTATGAATGATCGAGCTGACAGAAGACCAATTTGCTTCTTCAATATTGTCACCGCCGTCGACCATGCCTTGATATCCTTCACGGATGAAGTATACCTTGCAGCCCAGGTAAATACCCATTCGTACCACTGAACGCACAGCGGCATTCATACCCTGGGAGTCACCACCGCTTGTGAACACCGCCAAGCCCTTCCCCTTGTGGGAACCGCGCCCGATAAACCTTTGAGTCAACTCCATCCTTTAATTTTTAATTTATCCCAACACCTACAAATAATAATAATGCCATTTATATTGATATTTCATAACAAATCACATATATTTTATCACTATTCTTAACTTATCACAGCACTAATTTAACACTGTTTTTTTCCGGTAGAAAAATAATGATTAACGTACCGAAAAATATTAATATATAATCACCGAATTCAAAATCTAGAACTTCACCAAGGTGACCTTTGGTTAATGACATGACAAGTGTCATTGTATTTAGGGAGGTATAGAACAACATTCATTTTTGTCTCAAGACTCGACTAATGTGTCTCTCAAAAGATTTCAATATTTAATTAATTAACTACTACACTTATTTAATACGTTTTCTGTCATGAATTTCAATTTGTTGGTTGAGCAACTAATTTTAAATTGCCTTTGTAGTATTTTCTATGCTCAACTATGCTGTTGTTCTACGAAAACCACCGATGTGTCTCTGTCTCGCATGGCAACACAGTTATATTGAAATCGAAATAGTAATTTCGTATTTTTTTTTAATAGTAATTTCGATGTAGAAAAGAAGAATGAAAAGAGGTGAAACGTTGGTAGCCAACATATTTATGGTGACTAGTAGTGAGGGCTATCGTTTTTGAGCTCACCAGATGGCGCCACTGTCCCGTAAGGTATGTCAATGATTAGTATTCAAAACTTTACAGTACCAATAACTTCATAAAATATTTATTTTATTACGTATAACAACATAGTGTAATCTTCAGATACATTAATTTACAATATTCTGCCTAAAATTAGAAAGCATGAAACATTTAAAAATCATTTTACCTCCAAGTACTAACAAATAATATCGTAAGTTCGGTGGCCTCGCGCTACACTAGCGCCTCTAGCGGTGAATTCACATGCGATAGCCGCTATTAATGACAGATATTTAAACACGTGTTTTGTACTCATGATATCAAGGTCACAGGTGCGTGCGCGCGAATTTCATACGGCTGTTGTGTTGTGTTATTGTATTATTGAACGAGTATAAAAAAATGTTTCTTTGGGAAAGTTGTTTGTTATCATGAGTACAATCACGTGTTTAAGTTTCGGTTACTAACAGGCGCGATCCCAGCCAAAGATTTTGGGAGGGGGGGGGGTCATACAGGGCCGTAGCCAGGAACTTGTTGGTTGGGAAGGATTACCTCGAACAAAAAGGCAGATAAGGGGGAGGGGGGGATTTAAGAGCGAGCTCGTAAAATTTAGCACCCAGTTCGAACTTCACAGGTTTTCTTAATGTATTAATACAGAAATTGTGTCAGTTTATAAAGATAACCGAAAAGAACGCAGGTTGTCAGAGCGAGCTCGAAAATTTTTGCACTACATAACCCTATGTAGTGAGATTTTCTTTTGACCATACAGGAGTTATGTAAATACTTAAACGGCTATGCAGAAAACTGTTGGGAATTAAGAGAATGCAAGAGCGAGTGAAGTGAGCTCGAAAATGTTTGCTCCCTTCCTCGGATAAATTAGATTCTTTTCGTTCATTCTTACAGGAATGAGAATAGGAGGAACTCATGCAAAATTGAAACAGTACAGGAAGTATTAGCAAGCGAAGCAAGCTGGACAATTTTAGCACTTCTCCTTGGATATAATTATGTAATGTTTGTTAATTTGGACAGAAATTAGAATAGGAGAAACTCTGTCAACTTTTACAACATCGACATTGCCAGGTAGGAAATATGTAGTTCCGCGATTCGCCACCATATAAACTTTTATGTCAAGCTGTAAAAGGTCTATTGGTGATACTAAATTCAGACCGTAAAAAATCGACTAAGATGGCAAATTTTTTCGATAGATTTTTGTCGAACTTTGCGTACTCTATTTTAATCTTCCACAGAGCCTGCTTGAGAACAGAAAGCAAAGAAAAAAAAGACAAGGGAACAAATCGAAACGGTGTTGTAATTTAGAGTACATAATTTATGTTGTTGTTATTATTACCGTACGGAATCCCTTTATTTGTAACTTAACAAGTACGAGAATATTATTCCACGATGTTCAAAAAGTGTAAAATTTTTGGGATATTTTTGTAATTGAAATAAATTTTACAGTGTTTTCCGTCATCTTCGTTTCATCTTGAAATCCAGCAACCATACAACAACCAACAAAATGTCTGCGGAATCTGATATGGAATATTCTGACAACGATGGGGACGAGTATGATTACTACGGAGAGCAGGATGACTGTGACATGGAAGCTGTGGATCGAACTAAATCGGACCCTGAATATTTTTTATATACCTGTCTAAAGGTGGAAGAAGTTGAGAAGTTGTTGAATGAATCGATAGAATTGCTCAGCAATAGCCTTCAGATAACGCCGTCACTGGCCAAGGTTTGTCTTCTATAGTACTGATTGTCAATGTAGAAAAAGTTCTAGATCACTGTAATAACTTGATGTGTTCGTAGGTAACACTCCATGCGTATGAATGGAACGCTCAAGAGATTATAAATAAGTATAAGGAGAATGCGAATGAGGTGTTGGTGTATAGTCGCGTGAAGTCGCGCTCGCCGATGTCGCAGGGGGGCTCCAGTCGCTCCAGCTGTGCAGTGTGTGCCAACACTCCTCCAATACACAAATACAGTGCACTTGCTTGTGGACATTACTTCTGCAATGACTGCTGGGCGATGCATTTTGAAGTACAAATTATGCAAGGTAAATAATTAGGAACATGTAACTCATCATCATAGAGGTCATAAGTTTCTTTCTATGCTGTATTGTAATAGATAAGATTTTTATCCTAGCTCACCTTTACGCATAGCAATGAGGGAATTGAAACAGCCAATGCACCTGTAAGATGCCATTATAAGACCCAGTTTATATTATCATATTAGTTAGCAACCTTTACCCATTTCTTGAAATCTTAACTATCATCCTGGTTAGTTTTAATCACTATCTTAGTTTTATTGAGAACTAGTTGTTGCCCGTGGCTTCGTTCGTGTTTCGGTCGGAATATTATTCCATGTTCTAAATATAGCCTATGGCACTCCGGGATAATGTAACATCCTATTAGTGAAAGAATTTTCAAAATCGGTTCAGTAGATCCAGAGATTACTCCCTACAACCTCACAAACTTGACTGCTTTATTATATTAGTAAAGATGAATACTTATACAAAAAGGATGGGTTTATGCAAATAGCAAAGGAAATTATGTGTGTCAACAATCATGCTAGAAGAAAGTTAATAGAATGTTTGATTTTTGCCTCAGATAGTTAATTTTTTAGCCTTTACTTTGCAATTACGCCTGTGTGAAGGTTAAAAATAAAAACCATGGCAAAAACAGAATCCTTATAATTGCACCATTTCAGACAGCTATTTTGCTGGGCACAACTGTGAGGGTCGTGACCACATACATGAGGTTGTTGCCTTCTTCACCAACGCAATATTTAGCTGATTTTTTTTTCATTTCGAGGTTGCTCCCATATTAAAAGTTGTTCATAATGATGAGTACAATGACTCCTTAAGAGATTTCGTGTATGAATAGATAGACCTTATATAATAGCACTCTACATTCAAAATTTTAGTAATTTCTAAACTTTAATTAATCAATTATTCAGAAACTTGCAATCTATGAAACTTGGAGGTATAGTGCATGGCTAAAGAATGGTGTTGCGAGATAATGAGAAACTGAGGGGTGAAAAAAATCATCCCATAATTAAATAGATGATGTTTCTAAGTCAATAGTTTGTGAGAGAAGGGATGTTTTCTGTTACAGCCATGAAAATAACTTTGTTTTGCATAGACTATTTAGAAATTCAGAGTGTTTGTGAGTCAATTGACTACTGTTTGCTATTTAATAGAGCAAAATGGAAATTACCTCATATGTTACAGGAGTATCAAACACCATTCTATGTATGGCGCAAGACTGTGAATTGAGAGCCCCTGAAGATTTTGTGCTATCACATGTGACCAAGCCTATTCTGCGGGAAAGATACCAGCAGTTTATGTTCAAGGATCATGTGAAATCACATCCAGAGCTTAGATTCTGCCCTGGTCCCAACTGTCAGGTAAACACAATGTTAAAAAGACCCAACCTTTTTAAATTAAATTTTGTGAATGTGTACGGTTGGTTCCAGCTTGAAAGATAGGATAGTTTGGGACCCGATAGGTGGCGCCGTGCGAAGCAGGGGCGGATCGCTAGTGGCTGGAGAGGCAGCATGGCGCCTTCAGCTTCTGGCTGTCGCAGGTGCTTACAGGACATGGATGCTCTGGGAAGTACCTGCGTCGCACAGGTCTGGAGCGGACGTCCGCTTGTCATCACTGTATGCGCAGCATACCCCTGTGGATTGCTCAGCTTGAGCTCAGCAGTTCTGTGCCCTCGTTGCAGCACTCAGTGCGGGTGATCTTTCGCATCCGGCTGTGGTGCAATCCATGGTCGGAAGCGAGAACGCGTGGAACGCCGTCTCTTTTTGCGAGGAGGTGATGCATGCAAAGGAGGCGGCGGAGAGAGAAAGAGAGCATGCCTCTCATTTTACCCGCACCAGAAGGGCCAATCTCCCCCCAATCTCGCCCCCGAAATATAGTAGTGGTAGGAACAGTAGATTTTTAGTAGGTTAGAGTCCGACATAACCCTCCACTAGCCCCAGACGGAGGGTATCCATGAGGATATTCCCACGGACGGGCAGATCGCCTATAATTTTAGTTAATGTTTTTGTATCAACTCATTCATGTCATTTATATTATTTTAGTGGATATTTCGGGCGTGGGTTCGTGAAGGCGCCCGTCGTGTGGAATGTCAGGGGTGTGAGCTATTAACATGCTTTTCATGCGGAGCTCCACACCATGCACCAACTGACTGCCCCACGATTCGCCGCTGGCTCACTAAATGCGCGGATGATTCTGAAACGGCCAACTACATTAGTGCTCATACTAAGGTAGGTAAATGAAAAAGTTGTCATGTTTGTCATGCAGTATTTATTTATTTTTATCATGATTATTTATTTTTAATGTACAAACGCCAGTAGATTAAAGTGTATGTAACTATGTATGCTCCCTGATAGTACATAAATCAGTAAGTACGCTCCTTTAAATATAGGTATATTTAAGCTAAGTAAGCACTCGAGCCAAGCTAACCGAAACTGTCAAATTTTCCCATCAACCTGATTGTTGAGCTTGATGTGCTGGATGTATATTGTTCCGAAAAAAATGACTTATGAGTTATGATGTCGGACATTGGTCTTTTAATGATAAAGTGATGGGATTTAGTTTAGATATTATTTGAATACAGCTTTTTCTTTTTAACTCATAAAGTGATGGTCAAAAAATGTGATTCAAATAACAAATCCTATTAGCCAAATATTTGGTGTCAATAAGTGTTCTGTTGAAGATTTGGATAAAAAGGATGGAAATATAATGTTATTTATGGTTCCAGGACTGTCCTAAGTGCCAGATCTGCATAGAGAAAAATGGAGGCTGTAATCATATGCAGTGCGGAGCGTGTAGACACGACTTTTGTTGGGTTTGCCTAGGAGACTGGAAATCACATGGCTCCGAATATTATGAATGTAGTCGCTATAAAGAGGATCCCAATTTGACCTCTGATAGCCAACATGCTCAAGTAAGCACTCATGTAATTATTATATTATTTTTATACTTTTTTATTTTTATTTTTTATTGTAGCACAATTTAGTAACATTTCTTTATATTTTTCAGGCAAGAGAAGCTTTAAAAAAGTATTTACATTACTATGAAAGATGGGAAAATCATGCTCGATCTCTTAAATTGGAAGAACAAACTTTAGCTAGTTTGAAAAGTCGAATTAATCAAAAGGTACGGTATTATGCTCTAACAAACGAAACTTAAAAGACAAATCAATGTTCTGAGATGTTCCCATCAACAACATAACTATGCAACATATGATGGGTACATTAGCTGAATATCTGTTAGAAAAAAATGTACAATCAGTAGAACCTCCATAAACTTATGCATTCCTAAATATTTTGACACAATATTTTAGCACAGTAAAACCACCTTTGCTATTTATACTGTACTAAAAATTGTATTGTAATGATATTTTACAAGCGGACATATCTTTTTTTATTTTATTTTTAGGTTATGGCTGGTGAAGGCACTTGGATAGATTGGCAATATCTTTGGGATTCGGCAAAGCTATTAAAGAGATGTCGATACACTTTGCAGTATACATATCCCTTTGCTTACTACATGGAACATGGCCCTCGAAAAGAGCTATTTGAGTATCAGCAAGTAAGTATTGTTAAAATCATGTAATGTGGAATTTTATGGGAAGTTGATGTTACAAGATAAAAATAGTAATTCAAACTAATAATTTTAATTTCAGGCGCAGTTAGAAGCTGAAATTGAAAACCTGTCATGGAAAGTAGAGAGGGCAGAAACGACTGATAGAGGGGACTTAGAAAACCAAATGGACATTGCAGAAAAAAGACGAACTACCTTACTCAAAGATTTTTTGGAATTCCATACCACTAGCGCCTCAAGCAGTAAAGTATAATAAAATCACGATCTTCAGGACTTATGTCCTAAATAAATACTTTATGTCGACACATTTGTATAATATTTGTGAATGCTAGAATCTTTTTGTTCTGCCAAAGTATATTTATTAACATGACTTTGCAATAAAAATAGTAATAACTTAGTTTTTATTTTATTTCACTTGAAACAGAATCTCAGAACCGCAAACATGCACCATGTTCGAAGTTCCGCGTAACAGGGTGTGATCACAATTAGTAGCAGTCCCGAGTTTGAATTCGTGCTCAGCGAATAGGGAATGTGCATGTGTCCTACAATTTTCTACGACAGTTCAAACGTCCGTGACTGTCGCGGCCATTCATGTCATTGTATTTGAAAAAATAGATTTAAACAAAGCAGAAATTGCATTGAAAGTGTTGCTTTGTTTAAATCTATTTTTTTTGCCTTTAATAGAATAGTTTTACTAATTGTGTGCTTTATTCAAGCAAAAAATGCAATAACAATATTGTAGTAAAATCTTAGTGAAACTTTATGTACGGTACTTTTCAACTAAAAGTGTTTCTTTGACACAAAGTATTTGACGTCACTACCGGAATCGATGCGTTTTGTGTTTGCGTTCCGTTTCACCAAAAACACGCTACATAAAATATTAAATTGTAAAATAAGTGTTGTAGTATATAATTAAACAAGTGTACCCCAATGTTTTTAAGAGCCAAAACAAGGCATTTTTAAGAAATAAAAGGTTTCGTATTTTTTGCATATACCCTATTCAGACTCGACTACATTACTGACAAATTCTTACCTAACTGTCAAATCCAATCCCAAGTTAAGCAGTCCGTCTGCGACCTCAACATCAACGAGGATAAAATAATGGTATAATATTACGGGACGCAGCGCGCATTAAGGTACAGTTTGGCAAAATAGAGTATAGAAAAAATGAGGGTGCTGTTAGCGACTTTCTGGCGACCCTGAGCAGTGACAAGCCAATGACATTGCAGAGTTTGACAGAAAACGTGGCATTGCCAGGTAGGAAATATGTGTGCGTTACGATTGCCCCGCCAAGTTATCGAAACAGAAAAAGTCTTAGCCAAAACATTGTCGAAATTTGTCAAAATCGAATGAATAAATTTAATCCAACCAAAAATTTGTCAAAATAAAAATAAAGAAGTTATTAAGGTTTTAAGTTGGCCGCGCGAACGTGACGTGGAGGATTGCGCGGCTATGGAGATCTCAGCAACTACTTGGGTTAGAGATCTAATTCTTTTTGTAAATTGAAGACTGAATTTGTCAACAATTGTCGAAAAAAGAATTATAAACTCTGGATCAATATTTTACGAAATATTCACCTTGGAAGTTATGGCTGCGCAATCCTCCACTTGTTGTTTCTTTAGTGTTGATTATTTCTTTAAACTTAAGGCGTCATACAGTAAAACTATTACAAAAAGAAAGGTCTTAATTTGTCGAAACTAACGAAAGCAATAAATACTACAAAAGTTAAACAGTCGAAATCAGTCCAAAACAAAAAGTACATGGCCGCGCGGTCGTAACGTTACTTTGTACGCTGATATCTCATTATCTATAATTGCTAGGATTTCGGTGTGAACATCCATTTATTGCGCATATTAACCTCATTAGAATGATATATCGTTTTACCCTCAGAACAGCTATCAACGCGTGTAATCTTAAAAAATGATGTTGTCTCAATGTTCGAGAAGGGTAACCATAATTTCGATTTGATTTGGGAATACCTCTAACTGGAGACTACCTAGCAATTAAATTGGACAACATCTAGCTCAATATGCAAGATGGATTTAATTAAATAAAAATCTTGTATATTTCGTATTCGTATTTGATCAATCGAACCTATATTTTTTAAGAAATTAATTTGAATATTTTTGAGATTCAATCATCATCATCATCATTTCAGCCGAAAGACGTCCATTGCTGGACATAGGCCTCCCCCAAGTGTCGCCACACTGACCGGTCCCGTGCAACTCGCATCCAGCGGATCCCCGCAACCTTCACCAGGTCATCGGTCCACCTAGTGGGAGGCCTTCCAACGCAACGTCTTCCGGTTCGCGGTCGCCACTCCAGAACTTTTCGGCCCCATCGGCCATCCGTTCTGCGAGCAATGTGCCCTGCCCACTGCCACTTCAGTTTGGCAATTCTTCGGGCTACGTCGGTAACCTTGGTTCTCTTGCGGATGTCTTCATTTCTGATTCGATCACGCAAGGAAACTCCGAGCATAGCCCTCTCCATTGCCCTTTGGGTGATTTTAAGCCATCGAATGAGGCCCATTGTGAGCGACCACGTTTCGGTCCCGTATGTAATCTCTAGCAACACACACTGGTCATAGACTTTCGTCTTGAGACACTGCGGTAAGTTGGACGAGAAGATACCGCGCAGCTTCCCGAACGCTGTCCAGCCGAGTCGGATTCGACGGTTGACCTGTTTCTCGAAGTTAGACCTACCTAGCTGGAGTAGCTGGACCGTTTGTCCCAGGTAGACATAATTGTCTTCAACTTCGAGTATAGAGCCTCCGATTTTGATAGGAGTGGGTGTTACATGGGCATTCATCATGACCTTGGTTTTGTCCATGTTCATTTTAAGACCCACTCTTTCGGAGGCTCTAGTGAGGTCATCGAGCATTGTGCTGAGGTCCTCCATGGTCTCAGCCATGACCACTATATCGTCGGCAAACCGAAAGTGAGTGATGTACTCGCCATTAACGTTGATGCCTAGCCCTCTCTAGTCCAGAACCTTGAAGACATCCTCCAGTGCAGCGGTGAACAGTTTCGGAGATATGACGTCTCCCTGTCTCACACCTCGCTGCAGAAGGATAGGTTCCGAGGTCTGGTCCTGAAGTCGGACTGACATGGTGGCGTTTTTGTACAACAACACCTCGATGTACCGATAGTCGATTTGGCACCGTTGGAGAGACTGCAGTACAGCCCAAGTCTCGATCGAATCGAAGGCTTTCTCGTAGTCCACAAACGCTAAACAGAGAGGCAGGTTGTACTCTTCGGTTTTCTGTATAACCTGCCGCAGCGTATGTATGTGATCTACAGTGCTGAAGCCTTTTCGGAATCCGGCTTGTTCGGGAGGCTGAAAACTTTCAAACCTGCGCGCGAGACGATTCGTGATGACTCTTGAAAACAACTTGTAGACATGGCTTAGAAGTGAGATGGGCCTATAGTTCTTCAGCCGGGCATTGTCGCCCTTCTTGAAGAAGAGTACCACCACACCCCTGCACCATGCCTGTGGCGTTTTCCCCTCGAGTATGACGGAATCAAACAGCTTCTGAAGGGCCTTAAGTACCGGTTTTCTACCCGCCTTCAGGAGTTCGGCCGTAATTCCATCATCACCCGGTGCCTTGTTGTTTTTAAGCTGTTTCAGAGCCATCCTAATCTCGTACAGGCTGACGTCCGGGATGTCTTCGGTATAATGTCGGGTCAGTCTAGCTCTTGGGTCGTTTGCTAGATCTACAACGGGTTTACTGGTTGACGTGTACAACTACCCATAAAAACTCTCGATCTCCCTTAGAAGCTCCGGTTTGGCGGATACGATCCTGCCATCGTCGGTCTTCAGTTTAGTGAGCTACTCTGCCCAATAGCCAGATCTCTCGCAAATACCTTGCAGCCTTTATTCCGCTCAATTGCGTCTTTAATACGCTCGGTATTAAAGCGGAGGAGGTCGCTCTACAAGGATTTAGAGATCCGTCGATTGAGCTGCCGGTATTTCTACGCCTCATCTGAAGACTGCAGGATCATCTCACGCCGCTCCTTCATGAGGTTAAGAGTATGATCAGAGAGCTTTTTGTTCTTATCTGCACGACGTGTCTTGAAGAACTTAGACCCAGTCGTATGGACAGTTTCCACGAACCCATCGTTGTATTCGTCCACTGAGCTTCCTAGGCACTCGAAACGATTCTGGAGTTCAAGCTGAAAGCTCTCGGGGTTTTGGATCTGGATCTGTGCTGGACGCAGCGTAGACCTCATCAGTCGAGACCTTTCAAGCTTGATATTGATGTTCAATGTGCCTCATACCATGCGGTGATCGCTCCCGGTTTTCACCGAATTGATCACAGAGACATCATTGAACATTTGCTTCTTGGTTGACATGATGAAGTCAATCTCATTTTTAGTTGCACCATCAGGGCTCTGCCAGGTCCACTTCCTGTGCTCACGCTTTTTGAAGAAGGAGTTCATCATATAGAGGCCCTCCTTCTCCGTAAAACTTGCCAGTTGGTGACCCCGGTGATTCCGACGTCCAACCCCAAATTGCCCCACCTGCAGCTCATACCCGTCTCGTTTGCCCAGTTTCGCATTGAAGTCCCCCATGACAACGGTGAAGTGAGTTTTGAAACCATGCATCGCTTTAGAGATATCCTCATACATGGTCTCCACTTCGTCGTCGGGGTGTGCCGAGGTCGGGGCGTAGACCTGTATGACCTTCAGCGAATACCTTGAGGATATTCTGTGTATTAGGTACGCCACCCTGTTCGACACACTCTCGATCTTCACCACGTTATTCACAAGGGACTTGTGGACGATAAACCCAACACCACCCTGGGACTGCCGGTCGCCCTCTCGGAAATAGAGCAGGTTGCCGGATTTCAGGATTATCGTGTCCTCCCCCTCTCTTCGGACTTCAGATAATCCCACAACACTCCATCGCAGCCTACTCAATTCCTCTTCGAGTTCCGTTATCTTCTCGTCGGTCCGGAGTGTACGCGTGTTATATGTTGCCAGGTCAAGTCGTCGGTATAGGCAGCCGGATCCCTTCTGGAGATTCTTCGCACCCCTTGCCACGCCGTCACCTCGACCGCTACCATAGTCGAGGGTAGACGGGCTGCCGGGTACTAGGGGCCACCTTTGTGTTGCGCTCATCATAAGGGGGGTTTTGCCATAATTGCCACGCTTGGCAGGCGTGTTGGCGATCGCAGTACGGTTGTTTCAAAAACACAGAAAACGCTGCTGCCCATTCTCTGGTAAGTGCCTTAGTCACCTCTTACGACACCCACGGGAAGATATGGGATGGTGCTATTCTTTACGTCCGACACCATACGGAACCGGAGATTCAATGGGTAGTTTAATTTATATTAAAGTTTTAAGGCTGATGACGTCATCATTGTAAAATATTCCTTTCTCATTCAACGATTTAAGATGGAAGCGCAAGGGTAGCCCGCGAAATTTAAATTTTCTCAAGTTAATTGCAATTTGCAGGCCAGTGTCAAGTTGTATGTTGATGAAAATATGAATCGCGCCAGTAACACGTACGGAGTTACAGAATTACAATCATTCAAATCAATACAGCTCTCCAAACACAGCTCTACAAATGTCATTTTACAAGAAATGATGCTTTGCTACGATGACAACCAAAGTAAATTCAGTAAAAGTACAAAAGACCCTGTTTGCATCCATTTTCTCACATATGGTTTTGTGGAGGTGTAACCAGAATTATTATTTGTATTATTTGATTTTTGTTAAATTACTTTGACTTACATTTATTATTTTGAGTGCCTTGTTAGTCTAGTGGTCGCAGGCGACTGCTGAGCATGAGGCCCTAGGTTCTAATTATTGATTTTTCATTTTCTTTTATATGATTCTGTAAGGTTTTTAAAGAACTTTATTTTATTTGTTGATTATAATCTTAATATTTTTGTTAATTTTTCAAGCTGTGATGAATACATATATCTAATTATTAAAATAAACAAGTTTTTATTTACCTAATAAAAATACATTTTGCAGATTCAGCTAGATGTTGTCCAATATAATTGCTAGTGTGCAGTTAGAGGTATTCCCAGATCAAATCGAAATTATGGTTACCCTTCTCGTACATTATATGAGACAACATCATTTTTAAGATTACACGCGTTGATAGCGTTCTGAGGGTAAAACGATATGTCATTATAATGAGGTTAATATGCCGAATAAATGGATGTTCACACCGAAATCCTAGCAATTATAGATAATGAGATATCAGCGTACAAAGTAACGTTACGACCGCGCGGCCACGTACTTTTTGTTTTGGACTGATTTCGTCTGTTTACTTAATTAAACTTTTGTAGTATTTATTGCTTACGTTAGTTTCGACAAATTAAGACCTTTCTTCTTGTAATAGTTTTACCATATGACATCTTAAGGTTAAAGAAATAATCAACAATAAAGAAACAACAAGTGGAAGATTGCGCGGCCATAACTTCCAAGGTGAATATTTCGTAAAATATTGATCCGGAGCTTATAATCCCTTTTTCGACAATTGTTGACAAATTCAGTCTTGAATTGACAAAAAGAATTAAATCTCTAACCCAAGTAGTTGCTGAGATCTCCATGGCCGCGCAATCCTCCAAGTTACGTTCACGCGGCCAACTTAAAACCTTAATAACTTCTTTATTTCTACTTTGACAAATTGTTGGTTTGTTCCATTCGATTTTGACGAATTTCGACAATTGTTTTGGCTAAGTCTTTTTCTGTTTGGATAACTTGGTGGAGCAATCGTAACGCACACGGAAATATGTAGTTCCGCGATTCGTCACCATCTAAACTTTTTTCTCAAGCTGTAGGTTTAAGCAAGAAAAACAAAAAAAAAATCTTGAAAATGCCTTGTATTGGCCCATAAAAACATTGTGGTACACTTGTTTAAGGTGGAAGCGCAAGGGTAGCCCGCGAAATTTAAATTTTCTCAAGTTTATTGCAATTTGCAAGTCAGTGTCAAGTTGTATGTTGATGAAAATATGAATCGCGCCAGTAACACGTATGGAGTTACAGAATTATAATCATTCAAATCATCAATACAGCTCTCCAAGTTCATATAATCACATTCAATAGCTATTTCATGAAAAGTCACTTTTTGAGATTATATGAACTTGGAGGGTTGTATTGATGATTTGAATGATTATAATTCTGTAACTCCATACGTGTTACTGGCGCGATTCATATTTTCATCAACATACAACCTGACACTGACCTGCAAATTGCAATAAACGTATGAAAATTTAAATTTCGTGGGCTACCCTTGCGCATCCACCTTAACGCATTTAGCGTGTTTTTGGTGAAACAGAACGCAAACACAAAACTAACTCCGGTAGTGACGTCAAATACAATTTGTCAAAGAAACACTTTTATTTGAAACTAGCTTCTGCCCGCGACTTCGTACGCGGATCCTGTTGCTTTTGCCAGCGACAACGGGGTCGTCAAGAAAATCGAAGATCTGAAACGTTTGATGTAGAATTCTGAGGCCCGGGGACGGGAAAACAACTGGATGAGCGAGACGATTGAAGACGTTCCAGATCTTTCATTTAAGTAAGTCCACAGGAAATGCCTATCAGACTAAACAAATTTTGCTAAGACGTCATTCCTTAATATGTTTTAGTGTCGCTGGGCTTTGGAGATCCACAACAGGGTTCCAGATCTCCAAATTTATTCTCACAGCAGAAAATGCTCTTCACGTGGAATAATTTTTGCTATGACACCATTTTTATATCTCTTATACTTTAGCTGTTCTGTTGCGGTTCTGCATCAGGTGTTACAATTTCCAAAATAAATTATAGCCTATATGTTGCCCAGACTTAATACCTACACAACAAATACCTTTTCTTTCTGATATTCTGTCAGATAAATATGCCGTCGGGCTTATGTTATTTGAGTGTTTAATTTCCTTTTCCATTTATCTTCGTGACACGGTAGCCTACCCGGTAACGCAGGGGAGCAGTCACTTAGATTTTAATTGATCAGGTATCTTCAAATTTAAACTATAACTATGCCTAGAAAGAGGTCAAATCTTTCCCAACGTTCCAAAGGAGCTAAAAGATTGAGGATCATAAGATCCCAAGAATCTACCGAAGAGCGTCAGGAGAGACTTGATGCTGTTCGAGAACATCAGGCTGCAACTCGCTCCGTAGAAACCTCTTCGGATCGTGAAGCACACCTGCGTTCTCAGCGTATTTACGCATTTACATCCAGGTCTCTAGAGACCAGTGAAGAAATCATGCATTGTCTCGTGAGTCGCAGACGTTCACGGATAGATAATTGCGCATTAGTTCTCAGCGTATCGACGCATCTGCTTCTAGGTCTCTAGAGATAAGTGCGGAACATGATGCGCGACTGTCCGCTATGTTAAGCGTTTGCCTAGGTTGGCCCGTGGATGGGTTACCTCCCTCACTTCCTGGCTGAACATCTGATGCAGCACCGCAACAGACCAGCTAAACTATAAGAGATACAAAAATGGTACCATAGCAAAAATTGTTCCACGTGATGAGCATTTTCTGCTAAGAGAATAAATTTGAAGATCTGGAACACCTGAAGTGGATCTCCAAGAGCCCAGCTACACTATAACATATATAGGAATGACGTCTTAGCAAGAGTTGTTCAGCCTGATGAGCACTCTCTGCGTAAAGACTTAGTTTGATGTACAGAATGCTTGGTTGACCGCTTCGTGAAGGGTCTTTTTGTTGTAAAGGTATTAACAACATCCATACTCGCTCGCGTTCGTGGCAGTACCAACACTATACTGAGTGTTTTCACTGATCGGTGGGAATCCCCCATGCTGCAAAGGTGGGTGCGGCTTCATGTTGTAATTTAAATTTTGTTTTGCCTATACTAACATTCGTTTTTTAAGTACATTGTTACTAACAAAATATGGACCTAGTCTGAAATAAATGTTTATTATTATTATTTATTATTATTATTAAATCTGGGCAACATATATGCTATAATTTATCTTGGAAACTCGAACATCTGATGCAGTGATAGCTTTGATTTCCATATCAGGTGTTCCAGTGTTCTTCAAGATCCGAAGAGGTTTCTACGGAGCGAGTTGCAGCCTGATGTTCTCGAACAGCATCAAGTCTCTCCTGACGCTCTTCGGTAGATTCTTGGGATCTTATGATCCTCAATCTTTTAGCTCCTTTGGAACGTTGGGAAAGATTTGACCTCTTTCTAGACATAGTTATAGTTTAATTCTGAAGATACCTGATCAATTAAAATCTAAGTGACTGCTCCCCTGCGTTACCGGGTAGGCTACCGTGTCACGAAAATAAATGAAAAAGGAAATTAAACACTCGAATAACATAAGCCCGAAGGCTTATTTATTTGATAAAATAAAATAATAAATGGGAGTTTTGGCCAGTAGAGTCAAATTTTCAATGATTCGTCGAATTTTCATCGAAAATCAGTCCTAAACTGTTACCGCCTTCACCGCGTGGAGGTACTCCCAGCTTATGATATTTTATAATTATACAGTGAAATTAGTGATAGCTTTGATTTCCATATCAGGTGTTCCAGATCTTCAATTTTTTTTTTTTTTATTTATATTCCACAACGCGTGTGCCAGATCTTCAATTTTTATACGTCAACAGAGAGTGCTCATCAGGCTGAACAACTCTTGCGAAGACGTCATTCCTATATATGTTATAGTGTAGCTGGGCTCTTGGAGTTCCACATCAGCTGTTCCAGGTCTTCAAATTTTATACGACAACAGAAGAGTGCTCATCAGGTTGAACAACTCTTGCTAAGACGTCATTCCTATATATGTTATAGTGTAGCTGGGCTCCTGGAGTTCCACTTCAGGTGTTCCAGATCTTCAAATTTATTCTCTTAGCAGAAAATGCTCATCACGTGGAACAATTTTTGCTATGGTACCATTTTTGTATCTCTTATAGTTTAGCTGGTCTGTTGCGGTGCTGCATCAGATGTTCAAGTTTCCAAGATAAATTATAGCCTATATGTTGCCCAGATTTAATACCTTTACAACAAAAAAAAAATCATTTAAGTCCGTTGAGTAGTTCCGAAGATTAGCGTGTACAAACAAACAGACATACAGACAAACAGACAGAATTTTTTTTTTGGATTCGTGCTCTATTACTGTTTCCAAACCCCCCTCAATAATTATTTTTTTAATATATTCAATGTACAGACACAGTTTTTTTACTGTTTTATTATATGTATATATAGAAGTACTTAGTTTCACTAAGATTTTACTATAATATTGTTATTGCAATTTCTGCTTGAATAAAGCACATACAAATTATTCTAATAAGGGCAAAAAATGTAAACAAGGCAGATAGAGGTAAGTGACATCACAATCACATAACATGACATGAATGGCCGCGACAGTCACGGACGTTTGAGCGGTCGTCGAAAATTGTAGAAGTTTTTTTTTTTTAAGCGACAAGCAGTTTCTTAGGTTGATGATACTGTATTTTATGGATTTAAGTGACGAAAAAATTACATGTGTTAGAATAAAGAAATAAAAGCAACATTAAAGAGCAATTAATTAGTTCTACATTATATACACATACTCAAAGAATATTATAATTTAAAACAAAATAGTGAAATGAAAGTACTTTGTTCAAGAAACATATATTTTATTATTTCATATCAACTAGGTATATATTATATTATTATACATATAACTACACATTTATTTATTGATTAAAAAAAATAGCCTTTATACATTACACCATAGTTATACTTATCTATTATTTTCTTCGGGAGCTCCGTACCAGTCAACGTTCCAAGCGAAAGTGAGCCGATGAAGTCGGAACACTCGCTTTTATAAGCGGCGACAAACAAGTATGATTCATGTTTCCAATAAACGATGACAAGCAAACATGATTCATACTTATTTGCTACACAAAATTTAAACACACCTTAAAATGATGTTATTTACTATACTTTTACTGCATTTAACTAGAAATTAATTATTACTTTATATTACAATATGAAAAACGTTGTTATGTATTAATTACATCGGTATAAATCTAACACGGCCATACTGACAAGTACTTCGCTCTCGAAGTACAAACACAATATTCTTAATATATATGGGTACATTTTATTTACATAATATCAGTAATCGTTTCATAGTAATCATGCTATAATCAATAATCAGACCTTACTGGGCAGACCAAACACCCGCAGTCAGTGAAGCTTAATCACCCGCAGCCAGTGAATGTCATACCACAGCTAAGGTTTTAATCTATAATACAATAATATCTTAAATTAATATTATAATAAACCTACTACCCCGTTTTGCTCAGTCCACTCTCCGGGCCATAGGCGAATTTTTTCTTTTGCAACTATTATATTCCTTAAATTTCCAATACCCCTTAATGAGAATCTGTCATTATCTAATATGTTCATAATTTCGTAAGGTCCCTTAAATTTTGCTGTTAGTTTGTCATGTCGCCTATGGTCTTGATTTACATAAACAGTGTCACCTACGCTATAACTCATGTTATCTCTACGCGTTTGGTCAAAGCGGTCTTTGAATTTATCGGCAACGATTTTAAGACGTTGATGTGCTAACTGACGGTCGGCCGTTACGTCGATAATTATATTATCATCTTGTATTACCTCATCTAATCTAGCTTGTATACACGGGATGTTAGAGTTTCTGCCAATAAGCAGCCTAATAGGGGAAAAGCCAGTTGATTGTTGTACAGTAGTGTTTAAGGACAATTGGACCTTCCACAAAACGCTCGGCCAGTCTGACACATCAGTACAAGAAGTGCTTATCATGTTTGTTATTGTGGATACGTATCGTTCGACTTGGCCGTTCCCCCGGGGGGTACCGGTTGCTATCATGTGATGCCTAGATTGCCATTCATCAAATAATTGTCGCAACTGCCTTGAACAAAAATTTGTTCCACGATCGGTTATTATTAAGGATGGTGTGCCGTAGTCCGTAAGAGAACTTCGTAAAATCTCGACTAGTTCCTCAGCACCCATTGTTTTCAAAGGTTTTAATATACAAAATTTAGTAAACCCGTCAATTATGATGAGCAAATGTTTATGACCATTGTTAGACTGCGGAAAAGGGCCTGTACAGTCTAAATGTACTGTATGAAAAGGTACTGGGGTTTTTTCTATTGGATGCAGCATTCCTTGTTTTGGTCCATGATGAGTTTTCTTTTCGACACAAACTAGGCAATGTGCTATGTATTTTTTGATAAATTTTGACATGCCAGGAAACCAAAAGTACTCTGATAATTTATGGTATGTTTTCCCAAAACCCACATGGCAATTCTCATCATGGAATAAACGAAGAATGTCGAGCCTACTCCCTTTTGGTACAAACAACTTAGTCGCAGACATTGAGTCGCTTTTGTAATATAATAAATTATTTTGAACTATATATTGATTACGATCCAAGTCGCCCGTCCGAACCTTTTCTATAAGGGTTTGGGTTTCAGAATCCCTATCTTGAGCTACCTCTAACCAAGATCGTGGCAAGTCTATTGGGTTGATTGAAACATTTTGGGGAGGGTTGGATAAAACAGCTACATCTTGGGAAGAACTTAAACTTGGTTCTGGGTTTCTACTAAGGTAATCTACGTGACCAACGTATTGGCCTTTCCTATATATAATTTCAAAAGAAAAGTCTTGCATGTAGGTCCACCATCGTGCTACTCGAGGTGAAATGTCCCTTTTAGTTACTGTGGACTTTATAGCATTACAATCAGTAATTATCTTAAAGCTAATACCCAATAGGTAAACACGAAAATGTTTTAATGCATTATAAACAGCAAGCGTCTCCAATTCATAGGAGTGGTAACGGGATTCGCAGGGACTTGTTCTCTTACTATAATATGCAACTACCCGATTTAACGAGTCATTTTTTTGTAATAGTATAGCACCAAACCCTATAGCACTGGCATCTGTATGTAATTCTGTTTGTAAGTCTGGGTTAAAGATTGATAATAAAGGTTCCCTTGTCAAATGATTCAAAACATAATCACGAGCCATTTCTTGTTCCGGTCCCCATTCCCAATTTTGGTTATTTTTAACAAGTTTTGTAATAGAAGCAGTCCGGGAAGCAAATTCTGGTATAAAACGCCTAAAATAGCTAGCAAGCCCCATAAATTGCCTAACCTGTCTTACGTTGGTTGGGATTGGAGCGTTTACTAAAGCAGATACTTTTCTATGACTGGGTTTTACTCCTTCCTGTGAGATAATACGGCCTAGGTATTCAATGCTGGTTTCGAAAAAGTTACATTTGCTAAGATTAATAGTAAATCCGGCATTAGTTAAAGCGTTAAGGGTTTGATCTAAATAATCGAGCCCTTCTGGTATTGTGCTAAAAGGGATTAACAGGTCATCAATATAAACTAATATGAATTTAAGGTGCTTTACTGCTTTAGTAATAGCCTTTTGAAAAACCGAGGGACCATTACATATACCAAAAGGCATTTTCAAAAATTCAAAATGTCCATCAGGTGTAACAAAAGCCGTGTATTTTGTGGACTGTGGCTCAATGCCAATCTGATAAAACCCATTTTTCATGTCGATAGCAATGTAATATTTAGCCTTCCCTAGTCGATCTATTTGGTCTTCGATGAGAGGGAGGGGATATCGTTCTTTTTCAATAATTTGATTTAATGCTCTATAATCTATGCAAAGCCTGTCACTTCCATCCTTCTTTTTTACAAGCAGGATAGGGCTCGCATATTCAGATTCACTTTCCTGTATGATTCCTTTTTCAAGTAAATCGTCAATTATTTGTTTAACCTTCTCCCTCTCAATCGGGGCCAAACGGTACGGACGGTAGTTTATAATTTTATTAGACTTTAATCGAATTTTAAGCTGACCTGTTGTTACTGTACTTATATTATTGTCTGTTGGTAAAATATGAGGATACTTTTGAAAGATATTAATTATACTATTTTGTAGGGATGTGTCTAGATGGGTAAGAGCAATAGTGAGAGAGTTTATATCTATACTAGAATTTATCTGCGTTTGAAGTGATCCAATTACCAATTGAGGCGTATAGTTATTAATGTTAACTAACTTGGTACTTAAGGAATCTAATACAATCGCTACATTAGGGTGTTTAACAGCGTTACGGCCGATTATACAATCGTAATGGAAATCTTTATCTGCTGCTACATAAAATTCTATATCAATACACAAGTCTCCACATTGAACGGGTACGTTTATTTTTGCAAAAACATGAAGTTTACCATGACCTATGCCGTCTAAATATAATGAACATGGTACTAAGTTACATTTTAGGCGCCTTGCTACACATTCTCTTATTAAACTACAGTCAGCCCCAGTGTCTAACAAAGAATGAATTTCGATACCGTTTATGTGAATCTTAGTAAATTTGCTAGATAGTCATTTGGTTTCTGCGGTATTGATGTTTTTATTTTGCTCAATTCTATGAAAACACCTGTCGGGTGAATGACCCATCTTGTTACAAACCGTGCAAGCTACTCGATGAAAGCATTTTTCAAAGGAATGACCCTCTTTCTTACAAAAAGAACAAGTAATTTTAATGGTTCGCAAAGTTTTTGAAGAGTTTGATGAAGAGTTTGACTCTTTGTTACTGGAGTGGGCTTCAAGCTTTGGACAACGAGCCATCAGATGACCACTATTTCCACATGAGTAACATGTTTTTGCTTCTTTGTGCCCGGCCTCCATGTTAGGTTTAAAACGTTTAGTACCGTTTTGTCCAGAGTTTGCAGCTATCTCCAAAGATCTCTTTTTGGGGGCTTTTTCATAGGTAGAGAATAGCGTTATTAAGTCTGGTACGGAACCTATCGAACTATTTAAGCTTGCCATTCTTACGTTAACTTCACTAATGCCACCACAAATAAGTTCAATCAACTGTAATTCCGTAAAAGCTACCTTTGTGCCTCGTAATAGCCTGACTTTCTCCCTCGCATATTCACAATATGTGTCGGTAAGTTCAGATGTATATAAAATGGCCTTTGACATCTTTTCGGTTAAATTCTTCTTTGCTGGATATAAATCAATTATATCCTTACGCAAAGCTTCCCAAGACCGTTCGGTGTCTGGTTCCCATGTTTCGAACCATTTTAATGCAGAACCCCGTAGGGCCTTACCTGCTGTGGCAGCTTGCTGGATGCTGGTCCACTTGAATTCAGCGCCAAGTTTCTCTATACTCCGACACCATCCTTCAGCACCATTATCGTTTTTCTCTGGGTCGAAGATAGGCAAAGCGATGTCATCAGAGCGCCGATTTGAGGTTATTGCTTCCTGAATGGCTTTCACCAGACCTTCCAGTAGTTGAGACGGCTCCATCACCTGTACATAAACATAGATATGTTATTATGGGCAAATTAGGCCGATATCCCACTTCTGATGTTAGAATAAAGAAATAAAAGCAACATTAAAGAGCAATTAATTAGTTCTACATTATATACACATACTCAAAGAATATTATAATTTAAAACAAAATAGTGAAATGAAAGTACTTTGTTCAAGAAACATATATTTTATTATTTCATATCAACTAGGTATATATTATATTATTATACATATAACTACACATTTATTTATTGATTAAAAAAAATAGCCTTTATACATTACACCATAGTTATACTTATCTATTATTTTCTTCGGGAGCTCCGTACCAGTCAACGTTCCAAGCGAAAGTGAGCCGATGAAGTCGGAACACTCGCTTTTATAAGCGGCGACAAACAAGTATGATTCATGTTTCCATAAACGATGACAAGCAAACATGATTCATACTTATTTGCTACACAAAATTTAAACACACCTTAAAATGATGTTATTTACTATACTTTTACTGCATTTAACTAGAAATTAATTATTACTTTATATTACAATATGAAAAACGTTGTTATGTATTAATTACATCGGTATAAATCTAACACATGCATATTCCCTTTTTTATACCGAATGAAATTAATCATCCAAATAAAAGTCAGCTGCCGCACCATTAAGGTGGAAGCGTTAGCGTAGCTCGCGAAATTCAATTTTTCTTACGATTTTTGCAATTTGCAGGTCTGTTTCAGGTTGTATGTTCATGAAAAATGAGTCGCGCCAGTTACACGTTAGCATTAAAATCATACAACCCACTAAGTTCATTGAATCCCCATTGAATGACTTTTTCATGAAATAGTACAGAATAGGGTTAAATAGACCATCATTATAACCCTCCAAGTTCCATTTCTCTATGGGACCACCATCGAAATCGTAAAAAAAATAATCAGCTGTCCCATACATTTGGGTCGAGTAGGTATTGAAATTTTGTGTAGGACAGCTGTTCAGTTTGATGGTCCGTACCACAGTATTCCATATGATTATTTCCTTTTTGTTACACGATGTATATAATATAAATATTTTCACCCAATACTTCCTGCATCTTTTTTTAAGTAATTAAAATCGAACTTGACGCAACCATAGCCAAGGCGAGCCCTGTCCTTTGACACAGCCTTTGATGTTATTGTGATGGTCTCATGAGAGTGCTATGGTGCTAAGTATGTACCATCACCAAAAGATGAATCTGCTCACTTTTAAAACAAAATCCCGTACACACGATATCCACATCTGTTTACCACTCTTACTACTATTGGTCAGGTCAGGACAAAGAGAGTGTAGACCAATCGTAGTAAAACAAAAAAGGTGGATGCACAAGGGTAGCCCGCGAAATTTAAATTTTCTTACGTTTATTGCAATTTGCAGGTCAGTGTCAGGTTGTATGTTGATGAAAATATGAATCGCGCCAGTAACACGTATGGAGTTACAGAATTATAATCATCCAAATCATCAATATAGCTCTACAAGTTCATATAATCACATTCAATAGCTATTTCATGAAAAATTCACTCTTTGAGATTATATGAACTTGGACGGTTGTACTGATGATTTGAATGATTATAATTCTGTAACTCCATAAGTGTTACTGGTGCGATTCATATTTTCATCAACATACAACCTGACACTGACCTGCAAATTGCAATAAACGTAAGAAAATTTAAATTTCGCATCTTTTGTTTTACAAAAATGTTCAGGCTCTGCTAATGATCATAGATGTTTGACCACCCTTTTTTGACTAATAGGAATAACACAAAAAAGGACCAATGAAGAGAAAGTTTTTAAATAAGCGCTTCTATAGCGACCGGATGCTGCAAGCAAAAATAGTCCGTAAGGTGGCAGATTCATTTTGGGTCGATTGTACGTACGATACGCTCGAAATTGGCTGATAGACTGTCTTAGCTAGCTAATTAGATCAAGTGTAAAGAGCAATCTTTTTATTCGCTCACGCTTACTGTCTGAATTTACTGAACTGAATTTAGCCAAATGTAAAGGCCGCTTGAGGCAATTTGTGATGGCAGGGTAATTATTTATAATTAAAATACAAAATAATCATATAATTAAAAAAAATATCGATATTTCATAAAATCGACTAATAAACTGATTTTATGAAATATCGATAAATCACACTCTAGCTCGCAGAGTCATAGACAATAATTATGGGAAATCCCATGTCCGTGCTATAAATCAGTGGTTTTAAAACGAGCAACTCTAGTAGCCCACAAAATGGCTACCACGAATGATTCGAAGGCGCCTGTGCGCCAAGTAAAAAGAGTACAATTTGGTATATTGTCTCCAGATGAAATCGTAAGTAATGTTTTCAAACTCTTATTTAAGTAGTGTTTGAAATATTACAGAAATTCCATGATTTTGAGTGCGTGAGAACGCGATTCATGTCAATAATATAGTGGCACGCAGTTTGTGGTTGTGCTTGACATACAAATATTTGCCTTATGTTTCCTTATTCTGAACTTCCAAATATCCGCTTGCTGATTCATGTATTCTTATATCTTTACGTCTTGGATAATGTTATTGAACAATTGTTTTGTTAGAAGTAACAATGAATAAGCAGTGATTGTTGCACAACAAAATAAAGTTTTAGTCTCCACAACCTTCACTTTTATTTTCATGGCCCGTAATCAAAATATAGGTAGCCAAAAATGGATTTGAAATGCAATGTTCAGTATTCCATTCAAAATTGCTTTCAAATGGTTTAGAATCCAGGTTGTTCCAACTTGTTGCACTACCAGCATCACTCAACTGTGCAAGCCAAGCCATTGATGATCTAAGATCTAGTATATGATGTTGATAGAGACAATGCGTATTTTATTTAGCTGTAGGATTGACGCCATGACTCATTTCAATAAATTAATGATAAATAAAAATTTTAGCGACGGATGTCAGTCACCGAAGGGGGGATTCGGTTCCCCGAAACAATGGAGGGTGGCAGACCCAAGCTCGGCGGACTAATGGATCCGCGACAAGGGGTGATTGATAGAAGTTCCAGATGTCAAACTTGTGCTGGAAACATGACTGAGTGTCCTGGACATTTTGGACACATTGATTTGGCCAAACCAGTTTTTCACATTGGTTTTATAACAAAAACAATAAAAGTACTAAGATGTGTCTGTTTCTACTGTTCAAAGCTACTTGTCAGCCCAGTAAGTTGTGTTATTTTTAGAGTATTTCATTTTCATGATATTCAAATAGTAGATGAGGCTTATTGTCATTTATTTGTGTTTTAGACTAACCCAAAGATAAAAGAAGTTGTAATGAAATCAAAAGGACAACCTCGTAAGAGACTGACGTATGTGTATGACTTGTGTAAAGGCAAGAATATTTGTGAGGGTGGTGAGGATATGGATATTGGAAAGGAAGGTGAAGAGGGTAAAAGAGGCTCAGGGCATGGAGGTTGTGGTCATTACCAGCCCTCTATAAGAAGACAAGGTCTTGATCTAACGGCTGAGTGGAAACATGCCAATGAAGACACACAGGAAAAGAAAATCATTATTACAGCAGAGAGGGTGTGGGAAATCCTTAAACATATCACAGGTATAATTTACTAGTTTTTTGTCAGAAGATATAGGTTTTCCTTTTAATATGTTGTAATAATCATATATCCTGATTAAATGTAATGGATTTAGTTAATTTTACATTCAAACATACAAATCCCTCTGCATACTTACTAAATGATGAATTTCACAAAACATGTAAGTAATTATTGTGAATACATTGATGACTGTTCTTCAATGAGAATACGACAAGTATTTGCCTTAAAATTATCAGACATCATCAAGTATTTATCTACTGATAATCCCTGAAAACAACATGATATCTACAAACTTACTCGTGTTTATTATTTATCGAAACTCATTGATTTTTGTATGAACCTTCTGGGATAATTTTGACAAAGTTCTCAAGTAATAGGTTTTGTCCACATTAGTGTTGGTTGGCAGCTACCTCTGTGGACACATACAGTCAGTATGAACCCAAAAATTGTCATAATGAACTGGTGATAGTCCATAAGATAAATGTATTTGAAACAATAAAATTGGACATAGTTACACGAAAAGGACCCAATCCACACAATCACTTTGGAGATATTGACGTTTGAAGTTTGTAAGATATTTCTTCATTGGGATTCATTTTAAAATTAATTGAAAGTGTGTGGAATAATAACACTTTTTTATAATCAAGCTTAGTATTGTATTTTGTTGATAAAAATGTTTAAACAGATGGTTTTGCCGGGATCTTTTTTACTGGCCGATAGTTTTGATATTTAGCATCAGTTTGGTATATTTAACTCATTTTTGACCATATTGTGGATTGGATCCTTTTCGTGTAACTACGTCCAAATATAACCTTTAAAATTGTGTATCTCTATCAATTCGAAGTTTAACTAAAAAAGAATAAACAATATTTTTTCTTTTAGATGAGGAGTCCTTTATACTTGGTATGGATCCTAAATTTGCGAGACCTGACTGGATGATAGTGACTGTGCTACCAGTGCCACCACTGTCAGTACGACCGGCTGTAGTGATGTTTGGCTCAGCTAAGAACCAGGATGACTTGACACACAAACTTGCTGACATCATCAAATCTAACAATGAGCTCATGAGAAATGAACAGTCTGGTGCAGCGGCACACGTACTCGCCGAAAATATTAGACTACTACAGTTTCATGTTGCCACATTTGTGGACAATGACATGCCTGGCATGCCTAAGTAAGTATACTTTATAATCATTTGTAGCTTGTAGCTGTATAGTTTTATTGTAATAGGGGAAAAACCTAATTTATTGATACAAATGCCAATGCTCAAGTAATATTTATTGTTGATACCTATGAATGCAATTAATGTGATAATTTTCCATTTTAGAGCCATGCAGAAATCAGGAAAACCTCTCAAAGCTATCAAGGCTCGACTAAAAGGCAAGGAAGGAAGAATTAGAGGAAATCTTATGGGAAAGCGAGTTGATTTCTCTGCGCGTACTGTTATCACGCCTGATCCTAACTTGCGTATTGACCAAGTAGGAGTTCCCAGATCTATTGCACAAAACTTGACATTCCCTGAGCTAGTAACACCTTTCAATATTGACAGAATGCAGGAGTTGGTCCGTAGGGGCAATGCTCAATATCCCGGCGCTAAATATATTGTTCGTGACAATGGTGAAAGAATAGATTTAAGGTTTCATCCAAAACCATCAGATTTGCATTTACAACACGGTTACAAAGTTGAGCGTCACTTGAGGGACGATGATCTCGTCATTTTCAACCGACAACCTACTCTTCACAAGATGAGTATGATGGGGCACAGAGTAAAAGTACTTCCATGGTCAACATTCCGTATGAATTTAAGTTGCACATCTCCTTATAACGCCGATTTCGACGGCGATGAAATGAACTTACATGTACCCCAGTCAATGGAAACCAGAGCAGAGGTTGAGAATATTCACATAACGCCGCGACAAATTATCACTCCGCAAGCAAACAAACCTGTTATGGGTATTGTGCAGGATACACTAACGGCTGTAAGGAAAATGACAAAGCGTGACGTGTTTCTCACGAAAGAACAAGTCATGAATCTACTCATGTTTTTACCTACATGGGATGGTAAAATCCCACAGCCTTGCATTTTGAAACCCCAACCACTGTGGACTGGCAAACAAATATTTACGCTCATTATTCCTGGTCCGGTAAATATGATTCGAACTCATTCCACACATCCTGATGAAGAAGACGATGGTCCTTACAAGTGGATCTCCCCTGGAGACACGAAAGTAGTAGTAGAACATGGAGAACTGCTCATGGGAATCCTGTGTAAAAAGTCACTTGGTGCTTCAGCAGGTTCCTTGCTGCATATTTGCATGTTAGAGTTGGGTCACGAAACTGCTGGTCGCTTCTATGGTAACATTCAGACTGTGATCAACAACTGGCTGTTGTTAGAAGGTCACTCCATTGGTATTGGTGATACTATTGCTGATCCTCAGACTTACCAAGAAATTCAGCGTGCCATCGTAAAAGCCAAAGAGGATGTCATAGAGGTCATTCAAAAAGCTCACAACATGGAGTTGGAGCCTACTCCTGGTAACACCCTCAGACAGACATTCGAAAATCAAGTGAATCGTATCCTGAACGACGCTCGTGACAAAACTGGTGGATCAGCTAAGAAATCTCTGACTGAGTACAATAATTTAAAGGCTATGGTGGTTGCTGGTTCCAAAGGTTCGAACATTAACATTTCTCAGGTTATTGCCTGTGTAGGTCAGCAAAACGTAGAAGGTAAACGTATACCATTCGGATTCCGTAAAAGAACATTGCCGCATTTCATTAAAGACGATTACGGTCCTGAGTCGAGAGGTTTCGTAGAAAACTCATATCTTGCCGGACTGACTCCTTCAGAGTTTTATTTCCACGCTATGGGAGGTCGCGAGGGTCTTATTGATACTGCCGTAAAGACTGCTGAGACTGGATACATACAACGTCGTCTGATAAAGGCTATGGAGTCTGTAATGGTTCACTATGACGGTACTGTTCGTAATTCAGTCGGACAACTCATTCAGTTGAGATATGGTGAAGATGGTCTGGCTGGAGAAACTGTCGAGTTCCAGAATTTACCGACAGTGAAACTATCCAACAAGGCATTCGAAAAGAAATTCAAATTCGATCCATCAAATGAGAGGTATTTGAAGAGGATATTTAGTGAAGACATCATCAAGGAGTTGACAGAATCTGGATATGTTATTAGCGATCTTGAGAGCGAATGGGAACAACTCAACAAAGACAGAGATGTATTACGACAAATTTTCCCAAGTGGTGAATCTAAAGTTGTATTGCCTTGTAATTTTAAGAGAATGATATGGAATGCACAGAAGACTTTCCATATCAATAAAAGAGGCCCGACAGATCTTAGTCCCATCAAAGTCATATCTGGCGTTAAAGATCTACTTAAAAAGTGCGTAATTGTAGCAGGCGAGGATCGTCTGTCGAAGCAAGCTAATGAAAACGCTACTCTACTATTCCAATGTTTGGTACGCTCTACTTTATGCACGAAGTTTGTATCTGAAGAATATAGACTTTCAACAGTAGCTTTTGAGTGGTTGATCGGAGAAATCGAAACTCGATTCCAGCAAGCGCAAGTAAACCCGGGCGAGATGGTGGGTGCCCTGGCCGCACAGTCCCTCGGAGAGCCCGCCACGCAGATGACACTGAATACTTTCCATTTCGCTGGTGTGTCGTCCAAGAACGTAACTCTCGGTGTGCCGCGACTCAAGGAAATTATCAATATTTCTAAGAAACCTAAAGCTCCATCTCTAACAGTGTTCCTGACTGGTGGTGCGGCCAGAGATGCAGAGAAGGCTAAGAATGTACTCTGCAGACTGGAACACACAACACTGCGTAAGGTGACCGCTAACACTGCCATTTACTACGACCCTGACCCACAAAACACAGTCATTGCTGAAGATCAAGAATTCGTTAATGTTTACTATGAAATGCCTGATTTTGACCCTACAAAGATTTCTCCGTGGTTGCTACGTATTGAGTTAGATCGTAAGAGAATGACAGACAAGAAACTAACCATGGAACAAATCGCAGAAAAGATAAACGCTGGATTTGGTGATGACTTGAATTGTATCTTCAACGACGACAATGCCGAAAAACTTGTGCTACGTATTAGGATTATGAACAATGAAGAAAGTAAATTCCAAGATAATGACGAAGAAACAGTTGACAAGATGGAAGACGACATGTTCTTGAGATGTATTGAAGCTAACATGCTGTCAGACATGACCCTACAGGGTATAGAAGCTATTGCAAAGGTGTACATGCACTTGCCGCAGACTGAAGCTAAGAAACGTATTATAATTACTGAACAGGGAGAATTCAAGGCTATTGCAGAATGGTTGTTGGAAACTGATGGTACTTCATTGATGAAAGTACTTTCTGAGAGAGATGTAGATCCCATTAGGACATTCAGTAACGACATTTGCGAGATATTCCAAGTACTAGGTATTGAGGCTGTGCGTAAGTCAGTAGAGAAGGAAATGAACGCCGTATTGCAGTTCTACGGTCTATACGTGAACTACCGTCATCTTGCCTTGCTGTGTGATGTCATGACGGCTAAAGGTCATCTCATGGCTATCACTCGTCACGGTATCAACAGACAAGATACTGGTGCACTCATGAGATGCTCATTCGAAGAAACGGTCGACGTGTTGCTGGACGCGGCCAGTCATGCGGAAGTGGACCCCATGAGAGGCGTGTCTGAGAATATCATCATGGGTCAATTGCCTCGCATGGGAACTGGTAAGAGTTACTTTTACAGCTTGAATTGACTTTTTTTCAAGTTTGCAACAATCAAATTTGTGACGAATAATTAATTGTTTACTAGGCTGCTTCGACTTACTACTTGATGCTGAAAAATGTAAGCTGGGTATGGAGATGGGTGGGCTTGGCGTGGGAGGAGTGGGCGGCGGCATGTACTTCGGCGTCGGCACTCCATCCATGACGCCACTGATGACGCCGTGGTCGACGCAGAACACACCTGGATACGGCAGCAGTGCATGGTCTCCAGGCCAAGGTAAGAGCTTATTACTTTTGAGATGTTTAAAATGGAATCAAACCAAGAAATTATTATTTAAAAAATGTGAAAGTGTTGTAAACTAATAGAAATAATTTGTAACGTCATGTGATATTCTGTTACAGTGGGCAGCAGCATGACGCCGGGAGGACCGTCGTTCTCGCCGTCGGGCGCGTCAGACGCGTCTGGCCTGTCGCCCGCGTACAGCGCCTGGTCGCCGCAGCCGGGCTCCCCGGGCTCACCGGGCCCGCCGCTGTCGCCCTACACATCGCCGGCCGGCGCCTCGCCGTCTTACTCACCCACCAGCCCGGTGTACGCGCCCGCGTCGCCCAGCCTCACGCCTACGTCGCCGCACTACTCCCCGACTAGCCCGTCGTATTCGCCGACTTCTCCTAACTATTCACCGACTTCTCCCATTTATTCGCCGACGTCTCCGAGCTACTCTCCTACGTCCCCTGGCTACTCTCCCACGTCGCCCAGTTACTCGCCTACTTCACCGAGCTACTCGCCTACTTCACCGAGTTATTCACCGACAAGCCCTGCGTATTCACCAACTTCGCCTAGCTATTCCCCGACTTCACCTAGTTACTCGCCGACCAGTCCTTCTTATTCGCCGACGAGTCCGTCGTACTCGCCTACCAGCCCAGCGTATTCACCGACGTCGCCCGGCTATTCGCCGTCTTCGCCGAGCTATTCTCCTACCAGTCCAGTATACAGTCCTGCTTCTCCGAGTTACTCGCCGTCATCTCCCAACTACACGCCGACGTCGCCCGCTTATTCTCCTACCAGCCCCTCGTACTCACCGACGTCACCGACGTATTCTCCGACTTCGCCCAGTTACTCACCATCCTCGCCCAAATATTCTCCATCTCCTAACTATTCTCCGACATCGCCCTCGGTGGCCGGCAGGAGCCCTACCTATTCACCGACGAGTCCACAGTACTCTCCCACGAGTCCGCAGTACTCACCGACAAGCCCGGCATACTCGCCCTCGTCTCCACAACACCCGGGAAGTACTCGTTACTCGCCATCCTCACCAAATTATTCCCCATCTTCTCCAAATTATTCTCCCTCCTCACCAGGATATTCTCCAACTTCGACTAAGTACTCACCGACGTCTCCGACCTATACTCCGACCTCGCAAAACTATTCTCCTTCGTCCCCCGCTTATTCCCCGTCCTCGGCCGGACCAACCACATATTCTCCGACTTCACCGACATATTCTCCTACTTCACCTAACTATGACGACGGCGACGATTAATCTATTGATGAACTTATTTTTTTTATTAAACTACTTCTTAATTAATGATTCTTTTTGTAAATATTCTAAACTTCCCTGTTCAATTTGGATATTAGATACATTAAAAAAAAATACTACAATAAGGTTAGTTGTTTATTATGTAGGTTACATATTAAGTATCAAGCAAATTGCAAAAGCTCTTATTTTACTCAACTCAACTCAACTCAAACTACAGAATATTATTTGACTTTGTCGCGGTCGTTGTTTTTATTGTATCATTGTACTGTTTGCCGATAAAACGTCACTATTTCTGCAGAAAGCTTGATTCGATTTTTAAGTTAATTAGATTTCTGATGTTAGAATTAAGTACAAACTGCCTACATGAAAATTTTGATTATTTACAATACATTTTGTTATGCATTTTGTGGTGGAAAAATAAAATACACTATTTATATATCGAATTTTATTTTATTAATACTGATCCAGATTAATCAATACCCTTATTATATAATATACTACAGTAATCTTAACAATCGCAAATATTATTCGAGTAAAAAACGAGTAACGATACAATTGGGGCATCGAATGTATTTGGGGTTTATACTTGGTAATAGTTCAAAGGATCAACAAATAAACAAGTAATTAGATACTATCAAAGCCACCGATATGATGAAACTAAATTAAAATGTAACAAGAAACCTACTATCTACAATACTACAATAATATGTATATTATCATATCTTAGGACAATTTATAAAATACAAACCATTATCTATTGTGCTTTTATAAACCTCGAACACAGCCATTTTATATATTTAATATTACTTACAAACTAAGCCAGGTCATTTTATCTATAAGTTATTATCAGAAGGTATCTTTGCAATACATGCGTCACTATGTCTCGACAACAATCATTTTCTTAATTCAACTTGATCATGTAGATAAATTGCTTTATCATCGGTCTACTTAGGAACAACGCTTATTGTAAAACATGACCTTTAATTAAGAAAAAATACAAATAGGTAACTAAAGAGTATTATGGAAGCCGCCTTGAATCAATTCTGTTTGTCTTAGTACTAAGTTGATTTATTTTCCTCGATATATTTCTATGATGCGGTCCTGGTCGACGTATTCGAAGATGTGCGGGGCGTCCATCAGGATGCCCACCGTGCCCGCGGTGGTTACAATGAAGAATATGTACAGCTGCAGCCTGTCGATCACCATTGCTACGTACTTCCAATCTTCTCGTGTCTAAAATGACAAAATATTGCTGATAAAAAATGGACAAAAAGTAATTGAAAAATAATAAAATAATTTAATTAGTCGTCGGCGGCTGCCATGAAATGAATTAGTTTTGTAATGTTCAGCCCCCGACGACTACTCTTGGGTTTTTTTTTTTTTTTTTAAGACGGGTATTTTTAAATTATTTTATTATTTTTCAATTACTTATTAACCGTCGTGGGTATTTTTCAAAATGTTTAATTTTGCTTTTTTTATTTTAAACTTTTTACGAGAGCATTCAGAGCATCGATATTATGTTTATGTACATAACGCGCCGCTCCGCGCATTCGCCCGAATGAATGACCCCTTTAATATGTAGTAACTAATATAAAATATACGAATACAGCGCCCTCTAGTGAGTTACTACGTAACATCTATTTAAGAACGCTCAATAATCAACCACAAACTGCATCAAAACTGGACTAGTAGTTTTGGTTAAATTGCACAAACAAATGCTTACTGCAGCGCCCCCTGATGAGTTGTCACTGTAACACCTATCTATGAGCATGCACCAATCAAACCCAAACCCATCACTGAAAACTGCATCAATATCGAAGTAGTAGTTTTGTAGAAAATTGGCAACATTTATTTGCTCAATAAATGTTTTCTGCAGCGCCCCCTGGTGAGTTGTCACCGTAATATCTATCTAAGAACATGCACCAATCAAACCCGAACCCATAACTGAAAACTGCATCAAAATAAATTGGACTAGTAGTTTTGGATAAAAATGGCAACATGTATTTGCACAAACAAACAAACATCCTCTCACCCCAAACATATACACAGTCGCCGTTCCGTCGTGGGTAAAAAAAAACATCACAGTTTTACAAAATAAGGTACAATGGTTATCAACCAATGATAGAACAAGTTTAGTAAACTATCCAAATTGTGTAAATAGCCCCAAAATGCTTTTTACTTCCGAACTGCACTACAGAACTACACTACTAATAATGAAGAAGTAATCCCTGAAGGGTTAGGCTGAGGTGTATCTTAAGATACACATCTTACACCCATATTTCGCTAGTTATGTTGAAGTCTCATGTAATACGAGTCTATTGCCATTAACCGGTTTCAAAACCAGACCCCGTGGCTGCTACTGAGCAATTCCTAATGGGAAAACCCAGTAAAACTTGGCCCAACCAGGGAATCGAACCCGGACCAAGTTCAGCTGTCGCGCTTGCGACCTAAAGTTAAAAATAATTTGACTTTGGACTGCTTATCCAATTTCGTGGAAAACTGCTTCTTGATTACGTACTTAGGTTGGTTATTGATATACTGACCTGAATGTAAAGATCTTCATTACGTAAATGTTCTGCGATGAACTCTACTGCCTCAGTGGCTTTTGCTGCTTCGGGCGACAGCAGTAGCGAGTCGGAGCTCTCGGACTCCCTCCGCTCCCCTCCGAGGCCCAGGCCACCCAGCGCGCCGAGTCCCCCGAGCGCGCCCACCTCGCCACCGGCCGCTCGGTTGATCTTGCAATTCGGATGGTGCAGGTCCGACATCTCCATCGCCTCCATTTTGCTTTGTTGGACACCAATAGCACTTACAAGTTAGTATATATAATAAAATTGCATCCTGACGTGCTTAAATCGGACATTGATTTTACAAATAGAATGCAAGAGCGAGCTATGCGAGCTAGAAAAATAGGATCACCTGACTGGGTCTATCAAGCCTTCATCGAAAAGCGAGCGGAGCGAACTCAAAAATAGGAGCTTCCTCGACCGCGATAAATGAGGTCTTTATTCAGGAGCGAGCTCCACAAAATTGTAACTATCTAGACCGCGATAAGTATATTTTTTTACTCATTAACAATTTGATGATGTGGATGATTTTTTTCCTCAACACGTCGTCGGGGGCCCCGTATCATTGATACGGTGATAGCTACGCCCCTGGTCACTATGGCATCTAGTGAGTGCAAACGTACCTGATGTGTTTAGGCAGGTCGTGCGGGGCGGCTGCATGCGGGGGGGCGCCCATTCCGGGCATTTCCATCATCCACCGCAGTCTCGTCTTGCGCGGGCGACGCATGAGCAGTCCTGTTGGCAGGTAGTGGAGGAAGACACTTCGGATCCAGAGAGGCATTCTGTTGAAGAACAAGTGCAATTTAGGCATCGACTACTTATACCACTTTAATCGAATTCATACATCCATACGTTCATTAGATCATCAATAACTGGATGTACCTGTGTGTTCTTGGTCCCCTGAAATTCCAGTTGATGATGATAACCGTGACTAAAATACTGACGGTGTTCATGATGAAAGTAAACAGCAGGTACTTAGCGATGAGGGGTAACACGAGGGAGGTCGGCGGAAGAATCTTTGACACCAGCAGCAGGAACACAACCAGTGACAGCAAGATACTGATACCCAATGTTACCTGCGAGAAGTAAAAACGTTATTTCAAAATGTGAAGAGAGGAAATACAAAGGGGGAAAAGAAGTAGGTAATACAAAGTGAATATAGTTTTATCTTACTTTTTCACCAGCTTCAGCAGGCAAGTAGAATACTAAGACGCAAAGGAACGAGATCAAAACTGTTGGTAGGATCAAATTGACTGTGTAGAACAAGGTTTTCCTTCTAATTATGATGTAGAATGTAATGTCAGTTTCAGTAGGATGGTTTCCTTCGTAAATATTCAGGTACGCTGGTACTTCAATGATGTCCCATGTCCCTGACTTCCAATAATCTGACAGGTCGACGAAGTTCTTGTTGTTGTATAGGGCCAGCGAGACTTGGTCTCCGTTGAATGTCCACGATCCGAATTTCATGATGCAAGTTTGTTGATCGAAAGGAAAATATGTTACATCAATCGTGCATGAACTCTGAAACAAACAAAATGTTAACGATAAATAACTGTAACTTAGCTATAGAAGTGTATCAATATGCAGTTAATATTTATAGAATTACCTGATAAATTGCAGGAGGTACCCACAGCACTTCACCGTTGGGATAAATCAGAACGTTCGACTTGTATCGCACCTCATAGTTACCGTCAGCGCTGAAATAACATAAGTCAAGCTAGCATCAAAGACACATGTTACAGAAAAAAAAGACTAAAAGTGAGGAATAAATACTAACTTGTTGAAAAGTACTATGTCAGGTTTCCAGACTTTGTCAGGCGGCAGACGCAACACGCCTATGCCGCCGTAATCAGCCTCATCCCACATCAGCTGATAGTCCATCCATACTAACCGAAGCCACACGTTTGATTTCATGATTTGATTTTTTTCGTTCTGTAAGGAAAATTGCTTTGTTTTAATTAGTGGTGCAAGTTTGTTTATTTATTGTTAGTCCGCGAATTTTCAAAAGTCTAAAAAATTATACGACTTTACAGCTTTACAAAGTTTAAAAGAGTAATCATTTATGTAAAAACAAGTACATACGACGTTAATGAGTTGTACGAAGGCTAGTCCGAACCGCACGTCCACTTTCTGCGTCATGTTCTGTACTGGGCGGATGAGTTTGTTGTAGCCGCGGAACAGGTCGCGGACTAACCGCTCCTCGTCTTCCGAACACCATCCTGGAACAGGTGTAAATACAACGAATATATTACAACCACATCATTCATTTGATTTGATTACATCAATGTGATCACTTCATTCGGGCTAACGTTATGGTAGTGTACTTTTGATTCGAATGAATGTTGACCAATCAACATTGAACTTATGACTCTTAAAATACATATTATATTTTGTCCAAAGATTCTACTCCTACCCAAAAAAGGGGCAAAACCCCTTAAAAATACACACTATAAGAGGGGATAATAATGATCTTCTATATATATACTATATATATATACTAAATTATAAACCCTGAAAAGTATTATTTCTGATCTTAGAATGATTATAGCTTTAAAAGCTCGCTGTCAAATCAATGGCTATGATATACGATACGGGGATTCTGCTGACCTGTCCTATTGCAATTTGCAGAAAGTTTATTTAACCCCCAAATGTTATGTGATATTTTCCATAGTGGTAGTAAATTCAGTAACTTGTACCCACGCTAAATATCCGTAGCCGAGATGATGCTGCGACGACAGATCAATACAGAGCTAACCGGAGATAATGTTGTTTAGGAACTCATTTCTCGAATATTATCCGATGATTTTTTGTTACAATTTATCATAAATTCTGATTTTTGTACTGTATTACGTAAATTAAATAAACTTGATTTATTAGGAAAAATATGGAAAACAGCTTAAATAAAATTAAGTTTATTGAATAAAACACCAAAATCCGCTAGGGCTGTTCTCTCTCATACAAATTGTGTGCTAAATACATGTATATTACCTACGAGTTGTATTGTATGTAAACTGCATATTCCTAACATATACTTTGTTTATATGCACCTCTATTTACATAGCTAGCCGGTAGCGTCGCATTCATGAGATAGATTAAAAGACCAAATAAAAAATAGCAATTTGTTTTTTTTTGTTGTTTTAGGCGTATGACAAGGCGTGTTTGTATAATGATTTGTTTATAATACAGTCATCTAGTACCTGAGTAGAGGAGTGTGAGGATCGCGGCGACGAGCAGACAGGCGCGCGATCCGCCCGACATGGCGGCGCGGACTGCCGCGCGCTCGCGGCCGGGCGCGCACCCCACCGCACCCGGCAGCACCCCGACGACCCCGCCGCATCCCGCCGCGCTGCGCCACACCCCGCTATCTGCCCGAGTCCTCCCGTAGCGCCCGCCCGCCCAAACCACTATGCACTAATGCATGCTATGCTGCATATTACCAGTATTAGGTACATTCCCTGAATTTCAGTTACTTGACATGAACATGAAAACTGACTGATGTAGTTACTTGTTTGTAACGGTGGTTTTCAAGTGGGTTTTCTTTTTTAGTCCGAAAAAATCAATTAAAAAACGATGGATGTCATCATAATTCAGTGTCAGTAGTTTAGCTGTGAAAATCTAGTAAACTGGACAGACTCATTTGCAATAATTCTTTAATTGTACTACACATAATATACTTCCCATTCTTATACTTACTACAGTCAGTGTTTCATACGTTTCAGGAAGGCTCGGTTTTACGTGTGTTGGTATGGTGTAGGTGGCTTTTGTGGAAATTAGCTAGTGATGTGCGCATGTGCAGTTATCCCGTGGGATATCATCGATTGCTCCGAGACTCCGCTCCGTTAGAAAACGCCTCCGCGGGAATATTATGTAGGTCAGGGATGATTTACATAACTCACGGGACTTCGATCGGAGGGAACATCTACTGGGAAGATTAGAGCAAAAAATTGGGATTACGACTCAGGAATAAATTGTGATTTCGTCAAATATGATCTTTAATATTTGTTAATTTAGGTTAAGGGTTGGGACAAATGCAGTATTTCTGTTTTGCTGTAGGTACAATCAAATTACTGAGTTACTTGTTAGTCTGTAGTTTCTAAAGAGAAATCAAACAAAGATTTTGTTTCATTCGTTTATATTTAATAAACAAAGTGCAATTCAGAGTTAACCCTAACAATTGAACAAATCTTGGGGACAACGGGCTGTCCCATTGCCGACGGAGGGATGCCGCACACAGTTCCATCCAATACAAAGATGAAGCCCGCGTGTGCGGGTCTGCGGCCTCCACCGTCTGGGTCGTCACACAACCTCTAGCGAATGGTAAGAAGATATAACAGTAAACAAACGGATGACAAAAAACATTGACTTATAATCATATCCGGTCCGCAACTTCCATCGGACCGTCTAAGATTACTCACAGCACTACCTCGGAAAAGGAAAACATTACAGGAGCTTTGCGAGGGTACATTCGCTTGTCGGGTGTACCCGCACATTCTCACTGTTTACACTACGTTTTCCGTTTGAGAGATTTACAATGTTTCCGAAATAAAAGAACGTCGATGGGTAAGATTAAACGTAACAATCAATCTGACGGAGCAGTAAACTGAACGTGTTGACAGTGTATCGGAGTGTGGCAGACGAGCGGCGGGAATCTCAGATGCCAGGATGTCGTGTACCTGTACTTATCAACTGATCGTGCGTTGCATCTGTCAATAAATAGGCACCTTTGTGTTAAACCCTCTATGTAACGAAAAACCAGTTCACATTACAACTTCTTGTATTTATAAAATGTTGTATACCTTATAAAATTTGTAATATATTACATGTTTGAAACGATGGTCATATCTTTTGAATTAATTTTCGAAGAAGAAAATTTTATAAGCTAATATTATTTTCAGCATACGAATTATTGTAACTGTATGGAAAGAAGTACAAACGTGATATTATTATGTAATTTAATTATTATTTGTAAAAGTCGTTCCGAAAGACCCAGATATGACTTTATTAAAATAATATTTGTTAAACTACAACTTTTAACGAACGATTTATTAAGCTATTAGCCATGGGTATTTTACCATTTATAACAATATCGACCCGTTCACAACGAGGCATATCACAACCTGTACCAATTGAATCAACATTGTTTGTAAAGTTCTATACTAGCTACTGACACAAATATATCCGAAAATAAAACTAGGGATTATAACCACGATTCATGGAATCGAACAAGAAGGAAACAAAGGGCCATTGTTTCACCGCCCAAACTCTAAACTGTACAATAGATTTCGAGAATCGAAGAAGTTCTAACAAAGTTTAATTTTTTTAATGCGAATCAGGTCGTTCAACGGTAAGAAGGAAGACGTTTTTGTGCAAATATTTTCTGCCGCAGTCTTGTCTAGTGGGTGGCCACTCGCTGCGGTGACTGCTAGAGCGCGGAGTGCGCACCGCGGCGGCGCGGCGGCGCAGCGGCGCTGCTGCAGAAGTGCCTGTATAGCACGTACTGCCACTTTGTCGCTGGGGGCGACCGTTCCGGGGACGGAACGTCTGATACGGAACCACTCATTGAAACTCACGCCTTACGCTAATTGGAACGATAGGGTACGGAATTAATTCCACTGAGCCTGACGACCGTTTATCAATGTATTCTTGGAAGAAAAGGTACACAATCGCTGAAGTTCTCAAGGGATTAGAAGACGTTAGTCACATGGGCAGCAATTTGTAACGTACAGGGTTGGCAGTTCAGCGGTAACTTATGTCTACAGGGGGGCGCGGGCGGCGAGGCAGGCGGCGGCAACTCCGGCGCCGCGGCGTCATCGCCCGCGCCTCTTCGCTCATCACAACTTAACAAATATTCGCGGTATCACAGAACTTTTCGCATGCGTATCCGCAAGCGGGCGGGTCGCTACGACACCATGATGTGCGGCGCGGACAGCAGCACGGCTAGCGTGGCGACGATTGTGAACAGGGTAAAGATAATAAGGCACAGTCTGTCCACGACCATGGCGGCGAACTTCCAGTCGCGCGAGACGTCCGCATCCTCGTCGTCCTTGCGCATCTGGAAAATATATCACCATGTTAAACCACCGCCAATGAATCACAATCTACTATTGCATGGAATTGCAACTGTTTGGTCTGGTTACCTGATCTGTGATGACTCGGATCTCCTTCAGTATGAGGGAGAGCTCGTAGTCGACACCGAAGCAACTGTGGGCGGCCAGACCCGCGCCGTTCTCCTCACCCGACCTGCAACGAGTACGCTCTGTAGATAGCGGCAACATCTGACCCTACTCTACAGGTGGAGCCGAGGAACGGAGGGCACTACAGGAGTTATGCCGATTAGATGTTAAAGACCAGACCCAGAAGTAGAAGTATAATCAATAGTGAAACTATGTAATGGCCCGTGAAAGAGTATGTTGATGTTGAATGTTTGAATACTCGTGATTTAGCTGTTAGGGTCGGGTACTGCGGAACGTTCGAGGCTGGGGTGAATTATCGTAACCGTGCTATTTACGGCGAGTAGTGTTCGTGTAGATCGTCGAGGGACCTGTAGTATCGGCAGCATTGCGGCTGCTGCGCTTGCGGGTGTCGAAAGTCGTCGTCGATGTCGAGCACGTTGGCGAGGAGCGACTTGGACGAGCGCTCGCGCAGCTCCAGGTCTGGCGGGGGAGGCGCGCGCGGCGCCGGCGGCGTGGTGGCCGAGCCCGGCCGCGACATGCGCAGCACCCACGGCAGCCAGTACAGGAACACGCAACGAATCTGGACAACACACCGTGTTACATAACTTCTTAGGTTTTTCAGCATAGCTGGTGAAGTAATAACATTATTAAATACGAACCCAATCACTCATTTCGTGTGTGTCTGAGTGCCTGTGGTGGTAGTTGAGGATGAGGATGGTGGAGACGACGGAGGAGGCCACCATGAACATGATGCAGTTGAAGTAGGTGCCCAGCAGCGGCACGGCGTCCGATGTGGCCGGCATCGTCTCCGCCACCATGTTGAGGAACACCGTCAGCGACAGCAATATCGTCACACCTGCGTGGCATAAGACGAAAATGTGACGTTATTTTATTGACGCGTAGTGACCGTATGTCTACCATTTTTGAAATGGTAAGGTTTTCAAAAACATCAATCCATTTTCAGAGGTTTCTTGAATAGACATTTTGCCCTCAGACAGAAATTTCCTGTACTTGGTAATCGTTAGATATCGCCATACTTAGGTCACAGAATTAAAATCTGTGGTACCTGGCTCAAAAGTGTGCTAAAAATTACTTTGACCGGTATTGGACGGATGATGGTGAAGAAAATTCTCAGGCTATTTAAAATATGTGTCTATAATAGTAATCAAAGATACAACTAGAAAGGACAGAAAGGTAGATAAGGTTATCAGGTATGATAGAATAATATTTACCTAAAGATAGCTTCTCTCCGGAGTCTGGAGGCAAGGTGAACCCCAACAGCGCCATGGAGGCGATGAGCACGCAGGGGACGATCAGGTTGAAGAAGTAGTAGAGAGTCTTGCGCCGGATCACCACCGCGAACGTGATGTCGATGTACGGCTCCGGGCAGCAGTTATAATAGATCTCGTTGCGTTTGCCGGGGACTCCTACACGACAATAATCATACAATATACTTAAACATTAAGATCGCACTGCAAAAAAAAACACGAAAAATATGTGTGAGTGACAAAGATGTCCAATGACCCTTTACAATAATGATTTATAATAAGTTCAGTTAAAAAGTTGCTAAAATAAAAATATCTAACACATTTCAATGTTATTAACCTCAATTTTAAAGTTAATGACCAAGTTGTTTACAGTTTCGATTCCATCATGTTAGAGTCGTTAAGATAACACACAATTATGCTCTCATCGATAAGATAGAAGAGATTAGATAATGAAAATGTAAAAATAAAAAATTGTAAACCTATTAGCTCCCATTCGCCATTCGTGACAAAACTGCTTATATCTCCACCTCCTTCATCTTGTAGTTGGAGATCCAACTGCAAGAAGGGAATCGTATTTAAATCAAGTTGAAGGAATATTCAGAAACTATCAAAATAAAAGTTAGTAGTGTTTAAATTGTGGACCTGATAACCATCATAAGTCCAGCTGCCAAACTTCATCTCGCAACGTTGGTCGTCGAAGGGAAACCATGTGATGTCGATCTTGCAGGTGCTCTTGAAGATACCAGGCGGCACGTAGAGGCACGAGCCGTTGTTGCGCACCACCACATTCGTCGGATATGTGCTGTCGAACCCTTCGTCCGCGCTATACAAAAAAAATCAAACATATTTTATACCGAAGCAATCTTAATACCATTTTACTATCGTAGTATTCGTCGCAGCGCCAACACAAAGAATTCGTAGCACGCGGCGTTCTACGATCGTAGGTTTCGTAGCATGTAGCGTTCTACGCTCGTAGCATTAGTAGCACGTAGCGTTCTACGCTCGTAGCAGTCGTAGCACGCGGCGTTCTACGATCACAAAGTCAAGTTCGCCGTTTTTATAAAATAAGATCTTAGTGTTTTATGAGATCATGGCCTATCTCTTTTAAATACGCTGGGCGTTGAGAACACGTAAAGTATTACAAGACAAAACGTATCATTTTGTAAGCAGTAAAACTTACATAATGCGTTACCAAAGACGAGAAACAGAAAACAATTGCCGATGTTTCACAAGTTTCGGAAAGCGCTGTCAACAAAATTAATAAGTTAAAGTCTAAAATTGCGTCTTGGGCGATGACTATTATATGCGTTTGTGCGACAAATATACAAGACGTGTTGTTGAAATTACCAATTACAAAACTATTGAAATGAGTCACGACACTACGGTGTACGGAAAAAAACGTCCATTGTGGTAAGTCTAGGTTGCAAGTAAATTAGGTTAATGATTTATTACAAAGGGACGGACATATGAGCTAATAATAATAATATCATAAGTACTTGGACCATTAATTTGCGGAGAAGCGTGGTCCCTAATTATGAGCATGCCTGCCCAAGACGGCTTGTTGCCAGTCTACGTGGGAGGCTAATAACCTGGTGGACCTTTGTGTATTGATTTGGAAACTAAAATGTGTAGAGATTAATAAGCCAAAGAATCTGGCAATTGGAGATAAATCAATAGTTTCACTTAGCCATAAAACAAGGTCAATAGCAAAATATAAGTTACTAAAACAGCGATTATCACGGAAAATGATTTGCACTTTCGATTCAACTTTGATGAATATGCAATTTAATCAACAGTACCTTTATATTTTAATAATTGAAAACTATAAAAAACGTGCTAATCTTTCCTTAAAAAACTAGTAAGTAATAACCATATTTTAATATTTTTATTTCATCAGTGGCTCGAAATAATTAAGTTTACGGGCGCTTTCCAATCACCAGAAGATGTTTTGGGTTATGGGTATAAACAACAATTACTTTTTTTTTCTCGCTGCTTTATGGATTATTAGCAGCTTGTTTGCAGGGCAATGGGTACAGATGATTGAACATATGTAATCACCCGTTTAAATGAACCCTGTTGAAACATATAGGTACCGAAAGGGTATGGTAAGGGTAGTGTTATGTTTTGTTTGATAAAATATCAATTTTCCTGAAAATTATAGACTTAGCTTCAGTGATTTCGTCAGCTTGTTATTATTATTCGATTCAAAGCGATCAGTATAATGTTGCAACACAACAGTCCATTTTCGGACTTGATTGTTCGTGATTGATATTGTTCTTAATTTTGGGAAGGTTCATCACGTGTGGGCGCTCGCGTTATTTGTGCTCGTGACCGTAGATACGAACCTGTTGTACATAAGGACGTCTGGTTTCCATAGTCTGTGTGGTGGTACTCGTAAATCCTTGACCCCGCCGAAATCCGAAGTGTTCCACCTCAAGTTCATATCATTCCATTCCTGAACAAACAAATGTAGGAACCGTACATTTATGTATGATGTAATAGATAAAAATAATAACACAATTATAAAACCTCATTGCTATGCAAAAATCATCAATTACTATCATGTCCCTCTACACGCATGAACACATAAAAACTTATACTCACTAGTTTCAGCCAGATGTTTGTTATTAAAAGCTGGTTCTTCTCGTCCTGCAAACATTAATTTGTATATTACTACTACTCCTCTATCGCATTTCTTTAAAAACAGCGCAAATTAATCATTATTATACTGTGAGAGTCGGTCAACAAAGATTATAGAAAAACGTGTAGCCGAACTGGTTTCAGGACGTCGTCGTTTAGACAAAAACTATGAATAATGTTAAAATGGCGACACACACGACTGCACTTTCGTGTTGGTGTGCACTTAAACTGTGAGGACGTATTTAGAAGACCTGATTGGTTAGTTGGCTTAATCGTTTTCGAAGCGGCTCGCATCGTGGTAGTTTATTTATCGAACGGTACATTCGTATAATCATGAGAACACTATCAATCTTGTAGATGTATAATGGTGGATGACTGCATCGTTGGTCTAGAGGTCGCGACTGCTGAGCAGGAGATCTTGATTCGATTCTCAGGTCGGAAAAGTGTTATTGGATTTTCCTATTGAGAATTTCTCAGTAGCAACTATGGAGTCTGGATTTGTAATTGTGACGTGCGGCGAAATGTGGGTGTAATACACGTAATAGGTACATCTCTGCCTAATCTTTCGGGAATTACAGCCGTGATGTTATGTTACGGGTGGATGCTGACCACGTCAATGATCTGCATGAGCGTGAGGCCGAAGGAGAGCTGCAGCGGGTCGCTCTCGTTGACGACGGGCCGCTCGAGTACGTTGTAGTGGTCCAGTAGATGGTGCAGTAGCCGCTTCTCGTGCAGCCCGCAGCGTGCCTCTGCAGGGACGAAACAAACGCTTAGTATACCAAGCGAGTGTAGGAGTGCGGAGGAGGCGAAAGGAGTATGTAAGGATCGTAGCAGATGGCGTTCTGTGGTTTCTGCCTACCCTCATGGGAGCGTGAGTTTATGTATGTATGAATATCGTGTAGTTATGTACAACACTGCATGAACCTAGCAAGGATATGTAAGAGGAAAAACTACAATCATAGCATAGATCGTGCAGATTAGATCATACTATCAATGCGGTTTCGTTTGCACCATTCTCAATGGCGCAGATGAGACCATTCTACCAATGCAGTTTCATTTGCACCATTAATGGTGCAAACGAAACTAATTAGTCTCCTCTGCACCATTGATGGTGCAGGTCAATGGTGCATACGGTACAACGGGATCTTTACTTCGGTTTAAATAATTTCATAAAAGAACACAAACAGTTCACAATTAAATCATGCAGTTAAAGTATTATTCAGATCCAAATATGAATATTTGTATGATACATCTTTAAGCATACACATACACATGCATATTTTCTATCCGCGGCAGTATACAAATACTGGAATCTTAAGATTTAAAAACGCGCTCGGCTGCTTTGAGACCCTCCCTCACGTACGATTGGAAACCCTCACGTATTAGAAGGATCGACCGTGATTCCACATTACACTGAATTTTTTACTCAGACATTTGAAAATCAGGGGGAATCCGAACGGTTTATACATGTAAGTATTTAAAAAAGGACCCATAGGCTTGTTGCCTACTTTTTTCTAATTTAAAAAGGAAAAGTAGCCTCAAACAATGAAAGAATTGTTTTTTTTTTTCATTAATCGCATGGGCTTTTCTGATTAAGCTCAACCCTTGAGTGTAGGTATACTAACCAAAATACACTTCATCTGATTTACAATATTTATTTATGTTAATAAATAAATAAATATTGTGTACATGCCGAGGACAACAACTCGTTAATACATTGCAGTTCTCTAAAACTACCGAAAGTTCGGGTAGCTTATTCTGGCGCATAAATTCCGTGAAGAGAAATACAGAAAAACAAGGAAGATTTATGAGGCATACGAGTACCACCACTCATTTACATTTTGTATTACATCTGTTTTATGAAAATGCACGGGATTTGCCTGAAATGAAGTAAAATGAGTTTTTTATGACTTCGGAGCAACCACATGGGGACAGCCCAAACCTTTCCATGACTTTGTGAACGTAACTTTTCAAATACAATGATTTCAGTTTGTTCCAAAGAAGGAAAGGAAAACCAAAATAACAAAGTGCAAAAACATTGACGTTGATGTAAAAAGCTTTAAAATAACCCATTACATCAAAATCATGCGGCAAAAATATCAATTATGTAATAAATAACTGTGAGAACTATTTATCATTGACTTTTGGACATAAATGTTTTGGTTGAAATTGCATATGAAAACAATAATGGTATTGAATTAAGTGCTAAATTCAAAGGAAATATAAAAAATAACGAAACCACGAAATCTGAAGAGATCTAAACGATCGTGACGGTTGAATCGAGCTAATACTAAAATCGATAGATTAAACTGTACCTTTATTTCTTCATAACATAATCGTCAAGAAAACTGAAGTAATTTATTACTAACTACGCTAATATCCCTAAACGATGTCTATACTGTTTGATTAATATTTGTAAATTGTCCATTATCTTTAACGAGGCCGGGCAAACGGACATTATAGATAGATTGAAAATTGTTTAAAGAAAAGCAATTACTTGCAATTTATTAGTTTGCCTCATCTTTTAAGAGCATTATCGATACTGTATTTTCTAAGTGTTTGGTAGCCATAGAGCAAATCGGTTTCGTAGGTACTTGTGCCTAAGAATTGCTATTTTACTGAGCAATTTGTCTCGATAGTAGTTTTTTGTTCCACGGTTAGTAATGCCTGTTATTTGTTCTAGTACAGCTATGATATAGCTCTGAACATTATTTTTTAGCTTATTATCAAGTAATTGCAAGTAGGTACATGACTGAATGCTCGATTTCGGATGATTATACGTCGCAGTGACGCGTTTGAATATAATATAAAAGAGTGTCCATGGAGTTTCTTGCCCGTTCTTCTCCATAGAGATCTACGCTAGGGAATGGGCAACTACAGTACTTTCACAGTTTTTATGCCTTTGTTTCGACAATTCATAAGTGCCTGTAACTGGCCTACTTGAAATAAATGCTTTGATTTTGATTTGATTTTGAATATCCTACTAGTTGTTGCTTACGATTTCGTCTGTCTGTATTTTGCATTTCATATTTTTACACAAAATTATCGAATATGAATAAAAATAACAAACTGATCGACGGGTACGGAAATAATACACTGTCTAACACTAGCATAGCTTATTTTTATATGAACCTGTATATATATATCTCCGGCATTTCCACAGATAATTGAATTATTTTTCTTTTTATTTTAAACAGCTTTCTTTCAGTGCAGTCTCATAGTAATTTTAATGTAAAACTTAGCATCACAAACACACTTCCGTACAATGCGTTAGAGTGAGTGAGTGGTATTTTGCTTATCTGACGGGAAAACATAATTGATTTGTCATAACTATGGAACGTTGAGTTAGGAGATGTTAAAAAGGATCATTAGCTAAGTAGGCACCTCATATATTATCAGAAAAAGCCATTGTTTTATCAATTTTGGCAGAGCAGTTTCTGAAGAGAGAATTTATCTTAAGTGTATCATTCTTGAGATTATTCAAGAGCTAGCGATCAAATCTCCTGTCATTGAAACAATGTTGTCACTTCAATTAAGCAGAGATGACTCATCTTTCAGTACGACTAGAAGTAAACGTTTTTGTGTTATGTTTACCTATTTATTATAACACCTTGCCATGTGCTCTTCTAAAGAGATTTCGATTCAACAACATTTTCCGTAGACGTGGCTGCCATTTTGCTCCTTACAATGACTGTATTCTCACGGTACAGATGAATAGAACTATTTTAAAAGTGTATTTTTGTTTACTGTTTTTAATAAATTACCCAAGGGTGTAGGGAAATTCTTAGACTGCGAAAATCGCTAATTGTAAATTGTTTTTTTTTTATGCGATACAAAGAAAAAATATATTTTAAGGTAAAGTTTTATGTGTAAAAGGTATGTGTGTATAAAGGTGTGATGATTAAACTTACATCTTTTATAAATGTAAATTTTATTTGCATTCCCAACCCAATAGGCAAAATTAGGATTGTACATGAACCACCAACTGGGAACTCCTGTACATTCTGCATAAAAGTGATTTTTGTTCTTAATCGGAGTTATGATGTGGATGACACATTTTTTGTACATTAATTGTGTTGTTGTAATTGTAATGTGACAAGATTTATGACAGAACTGTATGTTGTGAGACAAACGAACATTATAGGGAGATCGGAGTGTTGGAGATGGTGTGGTGGATGTTGGCTTACCCCTCGGCCAGAGCAGGCACAGCAGCAGCAGCAGGCCCGCGGGCGCCGCCAACAGCGAGCGGCGCGCCCGCCCGCCCATGTCAGCGCCGCGACGCGCCGCGCGCCGCCGCCGCCGCCCCGCGCCGCGCCATCCCTCCCCGAGCGCGCGACCCGACCCCCGCCTCCCAAACGCCGCACTCCCGCTTCTCTATTAAGATCTATCGAACACGATCGGCTTAAAATTCAATCTTTTTACGGTTTTCATATGTATGCAACTCGTTCACGACCGCTCGCCGACGGCGTCGCGTGCCGGCCGATCCTCAAACATGTCCTGCTGCGCCGAGGGGATGCGTGTGTTCAGTCACGGCGTGTTTGTGAGCATTGTTGTTCAGCGGAGTGCGGCCGACCGTGGGGCAGCGGAGCCGCCGGTGTGCGGACTGACGGAGCGCCGGCCGCGCAGCCGCGCCGCCGCCCATTCACCGTCGCCACCGCCGCGCGCACAGCGCCGCCGACCTTGTCTCAGCGCCTGCACGAGGTCCTCGCTCCGCACCACCACAGCACCACGCGCTCCACTACGCGCTCCACCACTCCGTTACAGAACACACCCCTCATTGAAGCTTATTACCACGCACAATTTATTTGACTATCGAAACTGACTCCATTTTATGATTCGATTACAATTAAAAACTGTTTTCCACTCTTCTTATTATTCAATTTTCTAAGCATAACTAACAATATATTTTGTTTGTAATGTTCGAACGAACGTTAGTACTTGTATGCATCTGAGACTAAACAAGTTAAATAGCATCCATTCAGTGCTTTCAGTGTTTCCATTACGAAACACAGGCTGTTTAACTTATTTGCATTAATAAGCTATGTTCGAAGGGTATAAGAATCTAGTAGGTTCTGTATGTAAGTATGTGTAAGCTGAGTCATTGTCTTTGCATGGTTTCCCGAATATTAGTGTTGTATTCAGCGAGAGCCGTGAGTGGTGCGGCGCGAGTCGGCACGGGCGCGGGCCGCGATCAATGAGGCCGCTCTCTTCCCTGCTCCAGCCTCCCTGCACCCCCGCGCACCCCACACGTTCCCCTTACCATGCTGAATTCATCCCGTGACTATGGCACTTCCAATTCGAACATTAATTTAAAAATATTAGCTGACACACTTTTTTTTCACGGGGTGGAATAAAGTAATGTTGAAAAGGTAATCTTGATAACCGAAGGCCATTAAACTCCATCTTATTATTTCAGTTTGCAAAGCCCTAATATAAATTCTCATGGCGATGGCGTAAGAAGATTGTTTATCAAAATGTTTATATAGGGAGGTTTTGCTCGCAAATTCTGTCATCGCTTAAGAACCTCGGCAAAGATTTCCTGAATCGCAGTTATTATTATGTAACAATTATAAACAGTTGAAGGAAGTCTGATATAAAATAAAAATAAAAGTACGTATTATTATCATAGTCGCAGACACCGAAATCATCAGTAAAATAACATTACAATCATAATCTAACATTCGGTTCCCTTACTTTCGATATTATTTCAGTGACTGAAAAACAAAGTACCAAAATGTGCATAGTGTGCATGAATGTGAGTGATAAAGTACGTAGTAAGTGGACATAGAGCACAATAAGGCTCGCGCGGCGGCGAGGCGGCGGAGAGCGACTGCGAGGCGAGCATGCCTGCGCCTAATGTCGCACAACCTGATAATGAAGGGTGTTTGCTCATTACCGCAACCACTTTACGCTCCCACGCGGCTGCGCTCACCGCTCACCGCTCGCCGCTACCGCTCCGCGACACTTAACACTTTGCAGATATTCAAAAACTCGTATTACACACACTACGCTTCATCCTACCCTTCACTCGAACTCATTTTCTAAAAACATCCCGAAGGTTCTTAAATTACGTAAACGATTATAACTTTGCGAACAAGATAAAATAATTGACTGGCTCATTAATTCACAGCTTGAATTAATTAGTACCTTGAGATAATTAGTACCGTAGTGCAGGCAATTAATTATCAACAACAAAGTAAAGGACGGGAACAATGCTGTAGTTGGAGCTCACGATCCAGTACCGAGTCTATATTAGGTGTTGGATATGTTTTGTAAATGGCAAATGTGTTGAGAACTAGGAAGTTTGCGAAACTCGGAGAAAGCGACCAAGGAGTAGGTACGGACCTATGAATGGCGCAGTAAGAACAAAAGCTGTTCATTTGCTAGAAACTAGGCGAAATAATGAACGTCGTATACCTGACTCCCTGAGTGAAATGTCAAAAGTAAAGGTTAAAAGCGAGGAGTGCACAAACGCGAGTGTGTGGCGCTGGTTCGCCTGCATTAGGCACTCATCGCCACCCACATAGCGCGCACATGTGAACGTTATGCCAACAACACTGTACTGACTTCGATACTTTAAAAGCTTACTTAAGTTTCTATTCTTTAGGGTGCCTCTTATTGCACATGCTATACATGTATGATACGTCAGAGAGTCACTGTTTTGGCCGCTTGCGGATAGTTACGGAATCTTGAAAATGATTTTGTAGTTACCAAAGAAAGAAAAGCCTTCATCAAACAATTTCCAAAAATCAATGATGATGTTTGTGATCTTTTTCTACAGACTCAAATGATTGTTTTCCTGTAAGTCTGGGTTATGAACCTTAAATGTCGGTCTTTTTTTTTTGGATGTGCACTCATCAAATTACTCACTTTGGGCGGAGCGGTAGGGAGTGTCAGATTTGTACTGACTAAAACCCATCCATGTTCCTTCTTTTGCCCTTTGTGTTCCAGGGCCTCGGTATCTCTTCCGAACAGTCCCGTAACCCTGGCAGTTCTTGTAGGGTCTGAGTTGAAGTCCTCTGATAATGTTTATCCAAAATGATCATACGTACTACCGAGTTCACTGACGGTCGATCACTCTTCACGCTTATTACTTAGCGCATAAGGGTGAAAATTTGTAGACCGTCAGTGAATTCGGTAGTACTTATGTATATTTTTTATTATGTGATTACTTACAGCTGAAAACAAAAGCTCCTTTCTGGAGGTAGCTTTAAGTCAAGTAGGTGTAAAATATCTTAGTCCGGGACCTTTTTTAGCAGAAGATAAAACTAAGTTTAGTATTCTTGTGCGCCTATGAGCTAAATTAACCATGTTTAAGAATGGGTACAAATGTTTTTATTTATCAATGTCTGAAAGTTTATAAGGTCATTTGATTCTTGCGATTTTTCCTTCTTACTCTGACAACTAATTTGTAATTTGCGATGATATTAAAGCGCCATTTATTCGGAACGAATCGGCGTCCGATGTTAAAAAACTGATCGAAACGTAAGTATCTATTTATGTGGCTAATAGGTACCGTTACTCATAAAAACTGGTAATAGTGTAAGCATTTGAAAAATCTGTTGTATATAAGTTTACTGTTTTTTATTGAGTTGTTATAAAATGGCGATCGTTGTTTTATCGGCTTCGTAAATTGAATTTGTGTGGTGTTAGTGTGGCGTGGCGTTGTGGCGCTGTGGCGTGGCGGCACTGCGTCGCGTGACCTCTTGATGGCTGCCTGCAAATTGCACATTATACGCCGCGTTCGCCCGTTCGGCCTGCAACCGACTATTAGTGCATTCCCGCAAATTATTTCACAGCGAAACCGACCATGTTAAACGGCAACATTTTTATAGGCTAGCGAAATAAGTTTTGAAAGACACTGTCACTGACAGTGAGATGATGAAATCTCTGCTGATTGGCACCAGATTAATGTAAGAATAGGAACACACCTTTACTTTTTAATGTACATCATTAAGATAATATAAATACATATATCTGTGTAACTTCGAACATTATTTTAGAGCTCAAAGCAAGTAAGTAGAGTCATTGACATTACTGTAAACACAGACAATGTGACTTTGAACTGGAAAATTAAGCTTTTAAAAGCTGTAAAAGAATTAGTAATTAAGTACTGTATGAAATGAATACAGGAATTTAACCAAAATATTTTTAGGTATGAAGCCTTGATTTATGAAACAATTAGGTTGGGTATTTACAATGCCCATAAGGCGCCTTATCTTATTCATTTATTCACAGAGCCAATTGCAGTTATTATCTAAATAAGCAAACGAAGCGTCGCGTTGTATTTCAATTAATATTTAAAACGATGTAAAGAACAATTATTGTAAAATAATCACATTGGTGGTTCGTGGAAATACTTTCATGTTGTGAAACATGTCGATGAAAAATTGTATTTCATTTTCATGATTGCTTCATTTGATTTATGGCTCTGGAAAGGGTGTCGTTAATATTGCACGGACTATGAAATGTACCAAATTATATTTATGTGTTTGTATTGGGCGAGCGAGGGCGACGGGTTGGTCGCACTGATTACTTATTAATGACCACGGCCTGCCAACCCCCGAACGCCGATAAATATTGTCCGGAACAAATTGTATCATTGATCGCCAGTAAACAAAAAGAAAAAGAATACCAATTTTCTCTGGAAACTCGGAGCAAGAAAAGTCATTTTCAAAGTAAAACAATAAAAGCGGGAAAATGTAAGATGGTACTTACTTAAAATATCGACTTGAAAGCATATACTGCACGTGATCTAGAAGAAGATGGTGACAAGTTTTCTAATTTCGAAACTATATTCGTATCCTGGCTACAGGAGTATACAGGCTATGTGAGGAGTCTCACAAATGTTATATACAGCGAATAGAAATAGCCGCACATGGAGGAACGGGTGTTACCGCAGACATTTATTACGTGACGTTTCTACGTGTTTAGGTCGCCGACAGTTTTGTAAGTGCACCGTGCGCTCTTCCGCGGAAACCACGTAAAACTATCACGAACATAATATTTTGAAACACTGTCTTTTAATATTTCCTGTAATTTTAAACGTGACAAGAGAATATCTTAAGGACAGATTCATCGAAGCGACGGTAAGTGACTGGGATGTTTGCCTTCGCAGCGCTGAGTTCCGGATATGAAACTCGTGACAAATTGTGGAATGTTATGTGTCTGACGGTGACATATGGTTTTATAGCACAAGAAGTCTTTCATTTTGAGAGCCTTCCATTATGTGACGGGAAAACGTTCGTAGCTATGATTTGTAGCTGTATGTAATATGCGTCTATCTATGTATGTTTGAGTATGAGAACTACTTATTGATTTTTCTCTAAAGGGGTAAGCAGACAAAGCGGAACAAATATGAGGTATGTTTAACCACGCGTCATGTTGGGTACCTTATGAGCCAAGTACACCGATAATATGTTAGTTATGGGGTCGCCAGTAATGATGATTGCTGGCCTGTCGGTACGTGCAAGGAAACCAGCTTTCCTCGTTTGACTTTTACAACTTCGGCGAATGAAGATAAAATTCATACAGCATTTTTTGAATTTCTAGGTCGTAGTACTTAAAATGTAGTCAGTGGTTAAAGTTGTAATATTTTGTGCATCCGTTTTAAAGTTGAACTAATGTCGGTAAAAAATGTAGTGGAATGTTGTCCGATTTTGTAGAATTATAAAAGTCTGCAGAAAGGTGAACCGCGGATAAAGTTCAATTAAGAGCATATGGTGGTCAGGTATGTTCATTACAATTAAGTTAGTGGTTCTTAAAGTACGCTGGTAGCTCACACGAGTACTCGTGTCGAGAGTACATCGGTGTGAGCCTTACCGGGTGTAATTGGGTGAGCGTCTCACGCCTGCTATGGAAGAAGTCGGCGCGATTTTCATTAACCTCAAATGAGAAAAATGCCGTCGTCGTGTTTGTTCCTCAGATAGGAGTGTTGTTTAACGACTGCAGAATATTCTCCATGATGAAACTTTAGATGTACAGGTTTGAGTTCGCCGAATGCGTTTTCTCATTCTTCTGCTTATCAAAGATTCAAGAATAGAATTAGTACCGATTTTTCCAATCTCCAACATATTATACACAGATGCATTATAGGTCACATTATACAAAAGGTTCTATAAGTGTGTTCCTTCAATTACAGGAGAAAAAAAAATTACATACATTTAAGTTTATTAAACATACAATTGTTGTGATCTTTTATCACAACAATTTTACAAAATTTCGCTAGTTAAATTACTTTGGTTTTCGTCTGTTTCATCGAATACTTCCTAGCTAGCAACAACTGAAACTATTCGATCCGAGTTTCCTAACTTTTAGGATAAAACCGAGCAACCAAAGCTGTGAAATTATTACACGGTTCATTTAACACGTAAGTTTCGTTCACGCTTGACTGGTTTTTTAATTAAATATTTTAAAGGTGGGTATCTAAATTTTCGACGCACGTAATTGGCCGAGCCACCGTAATATTGGCTATACGGATATACGTATCATTTATATTTTCGCCTACAGAGCTTAGCTAATTAACACTCTGGTGGATATGTATGTGCGATTATATGTTACAGCCGCAATAATTTAGGTCAGCCGTTAGGAAGCAAGATGAAATTAGCTGTATCTAACGGATAACACTATAAACACTGGCCTCTGATTAGTTTTTAGAGTTCCGTACCTCAATCGGCAAAACGGAACCCTTAGGTATAGGATCACTCTGTTGTCCATCTGTGTGTCTGTCAAGGCCCTTTTTCTCAGGAATGCGTGGCGGTATCAAGCTGAAATTAATACCAAATACTCAAGTCTGCTAACCCTTGGAGCAATGAAAAAATTAAACTTGTAAGTCAACGCGATCAAAAGATATGTTTATGTCGCATATTATGCGATTTCACAAGGGAATAACCTATAGGGTACTTCCCTATGACCTAGAATCATGAATTGGCAAAAAGCAAGGCCTTACAGCACAAATAAAGGAAAAAATCCAAGAAAAAGAAAGTTGTAAATTAAAAGGTGTCCCCATACATACATAGTTGACGCCAATTAATATATATATATTTTTTAGATAATGGTACGGAACCCTTCGTGCGCGACTCCAACTTGCACTTGACCGGTTTTTTTAATTATACACAGGCCTACACTCGTATCTATAAACAAGTCTCAAGATTACTTGAGTAAAAGTAATTGCATAAGATACGATTTTTATTCGTTACCATAGTTTAGTAATTGCTTGAAGTTAGAACTGTCAAAAGTTAGGATTCTTAGCTTTGCTGTCCTTTGACGGTCCTTACTTCTTTTAAATTATTGTCTACTAGCGACCCGCCCCGACTTCGCACGGGTGCAATGTTTTACATTTAAGGTGGATGCGCAAGGGTAGTCACATTCAATAGCTATTTCATGAAAAAGTCACTCTTTGAGATTATATGAACTTGGAGGGCTGTATTGATGATTTGAATGATTATAATTCTATAACTCCATACGTGTTACTGGCGCGATTCATATTTTCATCAACATACAACCTGACACTGACCTGCAAATTGCAATAAACGTAAGAAAATTTAAATTTCGCGGGCTACCCTTGCGCTTCCACCAAATCTTTCTCTTGAATCACTCTATCTGTTAAAAAAAACGCATCAAAATCCGTTGCGTAGTTTTAAAGATCTAAGCATATACATAGGGACAGACAGCGGGAAGCGATTTTGTTTTATACTATGTAGTGCTTGCATAAAAATGCTTGCCTAAGTAATTGCTTAAACTCAAGTAATTACTTTAACTTAACTATAGACACGGGTCTATAAGTGTATGTGCATAAAAGGCACTCATTTTCAGAAAATAAAGTAAGGTACTTGGATTTTGGAAAAGTTCTACCTATTAATTTATTTCTGCCGTTATCTGTCATTTCTTGTCGGCGTTAATTAGGGGGTGTCCGCTATCCAGAGACGTTAAAGATTCCAATATAACTGAAAATACGTCTGATGACTCATTGAGAATCCTTTTTTACTTTTATTTCTACAAAAAACATGAAAAATAATGAAGAGTGGACTCCTTGAACTGATTGTTACGTCGGCAGTTTTACGAGAACATTCTAGATTACGTTCGAGTCTAGAATGTTCCACTACAGAACTCTATAGAAGATACTGAAACTGTTAGCCTACGTCACTCCACTGCTGGGCAAAGGCGTCTTCCTATGACTTCCAGTTATTTCTACCAGGGCTAATGTGAACCACTGGTTTTGTCTAGCTCGTCCCGCCATCTTCTACGAGGTCGGCCGATGCCTTCTGGCTGTGTCAAGGCTCCAGAAAGTGGCTATTTTGGCCCACAGCTCGTTGGGCATGCGGTAGCGGTGGCCAGACTAGTCCCACTTCAGCTTGGCACCTTTTTGAGCAACATCAGTAATTTGTGTTTTGGAGCGCAGTGTGGTGTTGCGTCGGTACATGGTCGGCTAGTTTGACGCCTAGAATGCTGCGCTCCATTGCACGTTGGCAGACTGTATAGAAGATTCGAGAATAATCCTAGAATTTTCCACTATAGCTGTGAAAAATATTCAAAAATTGCGGAAATTTCTCAAAGGATCGGTCGGCATATAAATAACCGTCGGGTCGCCAAAATCTGAATGTCGCAAGGAGTCGCCAATCAGATTTTGGCTTGTAGTTTTTAACAGGGTTGAGGGCTCGTGCCTCTTCCATCGCTCGGAAGCTTTTAGGGTTATTTAAACTTTTAAGTTCTTTGTAAAGATGAAGCTTTATTAATATTTTGTCGGAACTGAGAAACTCGTTAATTTAGTTGGTAAGAACTTATCGAGAAAAGAGCAAATGTTTAATTTGTTAATGACGTATTTAACACTTTTACTTGAGGAAGCTTTTTTTAGGAGATTGTTGTATACCTGGGAGCAGTACAAATGTTAAAATGATGTGTACCAAAAAGACTTTAGAAGGCATTAATAGAATTGTGAGCATGAATCGACGAGTGATACACGTTTTTCTACCGAGGTGACGATCGTCAAATCTTTTTAGGACAGAGTAGAGACCTTTGAGCCGTTTAGTTATAAGCTATTGACTGGTATAATTCTTCATTTGGTAAGACAGCATTTGGTTCTATAGATAAAAACTAGAGAGTGAATATAAACAAATAATTATGGCTATTATTATTGAAAGAAATAAATGCCTTGTCACAGTGACGTTACTTTCGTCAACAGCTCAGTGGGCATCTAAACTCGAGAAATTTTAATTGCTTATCAGTAGTATCTACAATTCAAGAAATCATCAAATTGTTTTGCTTTAGGTACTGGAGATAAATGATAGTCTTTGTTTCATCACGGGAACTAGCACTTAGAGCGCCGAATAATTGAATTAGCGGTTGATTGTCTGCATGACAAGAAGGAAAAGTGCCTGCAAACTTATCTCGCGTGTTATCTCGCACAGAGAATTGGCAATTACTTTCACTGTCTTTCAGTTCGTCAAAGTCGAACTGAGTGATGTTGATCGAGCCAAAGAAAAAGGTTTCTGTTACGTCTGTTGTGTAAGACTGACCCACCCATTGAGTCAATAAGTGAAGCCTATTCAATATACCTGAGCTACTTATACTCACGGTATCTGAATGTCGTGGAATTACCTAATTCAATTAGAACTGTGTTAAGTCAGCTTCGACGATGTCTTCCATTCGAGGTGATACCGCGCAGCCATGGACACGAAGGGACAGATTTGATTAGAAGAGCGTAGGACTGATCCTCCAGCGACTTTCCTCGCACAGTGACATAGAAATGGGAAACTTTCTTGTAGATCGAACGAGGCACGGTGTCAAGTGCGATTATAGTGAACATTGTGGCAGGGCGGCCGCGGCGTGGTGAGAGCGCGGCCCGGTTGCGACCGGTCGGCCCCGCCTGCTGCGCGCGCGCACACGCCGCTCTGCGCCGCCGACGTCGCGACGCTCGCTCGCGCTGCGCCCGTGTGCGCTATTCCGAACTCCACGTCGCTGCCATCCGAAGGATTTTATACCGAATATCGCGAACCAACACACGACTACCCACGCACTACAGAAGTTACGATGTTTTGAACGTTGTTATGTGCCGTGGGACGTTTCGATACAGTGAATGTTTCCTTGCTGAATTGAGTGTCTGGAAAATTATTTATTAAATTTGTGCCAATTGAAGGAAAATTGTTAGGGTGAGTATTATGTTAGTAGTATTAGTTTGTTCGCGGGGGAGTCTTGGGGTTAGTGTTGTATGGATTGAAGTGGATGATATAAACAATGGTGTGTGGAGCACAATTACTATGCGGGTTCCCATGTCGGGTTGCGGGCTAAGGTCAGCGGAGCGGCCGTGTGCGCGATAATGAGATTAGGGAGGGCGGCTCGCTGCGTTCCCGCGTCCCGTCGCGCCCCGCGCCCCTTCCCGCGCCCGCTTCCACCCCGCACAAACCGCGTGCGCCGCCCGCCGCTATCCTTGTTCTATTTTCCCGCCCGCCCTAATGATACGGCATTTATTTTAGCTTAAGTTATTAATTCCTTAATTATTTAATGCGGGTTTTTACGTTTTAATAGTTCTATTTTACTTTTATTAATAATCTTACTCACAATCGTGGTAGGTATGCAGACTTATTATGTATTTAGTTAGATTTATAAAGGTGCACTTAAAATTATCATTACTTGGTTTTGTTTATTTTTGTCTGCAGGTATGAAAACAACTACCAAACTTGATGGTGAACTAAGATGTTTTATTATAAATGCACTTTACTATGCCTTGTGCAAACAAACTTTTTTTTGTAATGTGAAAGGATTTGAGAAAACTCCGAATTTCGATGTTGGTATTTATTGAGACTTTTATAAATAGGAAAAAATATTTGCACAAAAACGATATGCTAAACAAAAGCGCAGTGTAGGTTCATTATTGGTGACGTTGAAAGTGCAACGTGCAATAATATTTAAGCAAAACATTTTCTTGTCTCTTAATGGCAACGGCTTTAATGATGAAATTAATGATAATTACGGTGAAAGTTGCAATATCGTGGTTTACGGGGACGAAAAATCGATCTACGAATTTTCACCCGAGCAGAGATCGGTCTCCCAGCTAATTCGTTATTACTAGAAATACTAGATAACTAAACTGCTGCCATTAATCGTGTTTGATGAGAAGGAGTAGAATCTGCGTAGCCTTTTAACAACTATTAACCAATTTTTCTGAACTTGCGAGCACCCCAACGACCCCAAGTCGGTCTAGAAAAAATTGTGAAACAGTCTACTGTTCCACAAATTGACGTTGATTCTAATAGACGTGTTCATTTGATTGATTAAGAAAAATGAGATAAACAAGTCAGTTGATTCAAGGAGGGCATTAAAGTGATGTCCAGACATGTAAGCTCTAAGTAGTTGGTTAATGAACTTTAGCGAAAGTGTGATAACACCAGATAGACTCGTTTGATCATGGCCGGAAGAGATTTTCTCTTGTGATTTTACTGTACAATACAGGGTTAGTTTCCAAAGACCAGCCAAACTCTCAAATATGATGCAGTACATCACTCTGAGCCGCCACATAGAAATTTTTGACAGGTTATTTTTTTTCAATCAGCTGTTTCATACATGTATGAATTACATTACATTAAAATGTATGAAACAGCTGATTTTTTAGGGTTCCGTAGCCGAGGGGCAAAAAACGGAACCCTTATAGATTCGCCAAGTCTGTCTGTCTGTCTGACCGTGTATGTCACAGCCACTTTACTCCGAAACTATTAGGACTACACAGTTGAAACTTAGTAGGTAGATGTATTCTGTGAACCGCTATAAGGTTTTTATACAAAAAAAAAAAAATAATAAGATTAAGGGGGTCTCCCCATACATGGAACTGAAACTAAAAAATATGTTTTTCATCAAACCTATACGTGCGGTGTCTATAGATAGCTCTTTAAAAATGACATTGAGGTTTCTGAAATAATTCTCTCAAAGTCAATCGTTTGAAAGATAAACACTTCAAACGTGGTAAAATGTATGTCCCCCCCCTCTAATTTCTAAAGTAAGAGGAGAAAACTTCTGAAAAAATATAGGATTATAGAACGTAAAAAAAACTTTCAACCAAATTGGTTTGAAAAAGATTTGATGTTTATATTTTGAGTTATGGGACTTTTTCATCAAACTGCAGCAACAACTTTGTTTTTCATTAACATACTATGAAAAACAAATTTAGTTTTGTTTTTATTTTCTACGAGGGGTGGGGGGGGGGGGGCTTTGAATGATGTACTGCATCATATCTGACTGAGCTGAATTTGGCTGAGGTTTGGAAACTAACCCTATATAATCAGTTTATACTGTTGTATCTCAAAGAAAACAACATCAACCATACATTTCATTAGGGTTACAGTCATATTTTATTGATTACCTACAACTGTGGTAACTGCAGTACAATTTGGCGGTTCGTATCACCTTATTAGAGCTGTCTTATTTTCAGGTATATAAAGCATTTAATATCTTGATTCAAAGTTAGTTCTCTGTTCGTGTACTATGTTTGTATATTAGCAATATGTACAGTCACGAACACTAATATTTAAACACAAAGCAACTTTTGAAAGTGATTTTATCCTACTGTATTGATTAAAATTTTACGTTTTCACGAACATTGTATTTTGCCATACTATTATGAAATAGGTCTCATCTCAAAGTAAAAACCGTTATTTCAAAAGAAAATCGGTTATGAATTGTGCTAAGTGATACATGTTAATGCTCGAGACTATACATAACTTGTGTAGAGAAAATAAACGATGTATAGTTATAATTCTTGCTGTTTTAATGCCAAAGCGATACTCTCTATATCGTAGGAGTTATAGTTACATACTATAGGGGTACAAATACATTGCAAATGTAGGAATTGCAGGTAGAGGAGAGGCGGGGGTAAAGGATTTAAGCGTTTTGTTAAGTTCGGTACTCACACAAATTGCACATTTCCGCGATTTCACAGAAATACTTACAACATTCTGTAGAGTTTACGCTAAGTTATTCTTGACTAATAACTATTTTGAAAATGTATGCATACTGACGTAGCATTATATTGCATAGCTTGCATAGGTATATACAGACCAACATATTACTAATTTACAGGGGAAGTTATTAATATTACAGATTTAAAAACGAACGCATTAAAATTCGACGACTATAAAAAACGAGACACATTTAATGTAGCGATAATAAAAAAAACATATCGTTTTAAGAGATTCATTCATATCGATTAGCGGTGTTTGTGTCCGAGAGACTGCGATAAGTTGCAACTAGTTATAAACGGTTATAAAAATCCTGTTGATGTCGAACAGGCTTTTGGAAATGATTTCGGTGTGCTGATTGGTCCATCGGTTCGGTTCCGACGCTCATAGGATGTTCACCTCTAGTCGATGGTCCATGATGGCGGCTGCGACACCGCTAATATCTGATGTCATGCTCTCCGGTGACAACGCCTACGATTTCCTAATAATAAATATTTATTTTAACACTATTTTGCATTAATTTTCAATATTTTATCGCTAAAAGTAGCGTTCGATGTTGATATCTGTTTAAAAAGTGGTAATACATGTCGAATGTCAATAAAACCATTTTGTCTAAAGATTATTTCTATTGTTTTAAACAAGAATAAAATCGAATACATTTAAACAATTCTACTTAAAAATAAAATAACTTATAAATAAAGAAATATAATACTTAAAAATAAAGAAATGCATTAATTTTTATAATAATAACATTTTCGCTTTAAGTTTGCCATTTAATTTGAGAATGGATATATCTCACTAATTAAAATTCTGTCAAATACCAGGTTTCAAAGACGAACGAGGTTTAAATGATATGATGAAATAGACGTTATCCTCCCATTTATCACGAACATACTTAATTTGATATTGAATCTGACGGCCCTCATTATTTACAGCTACAGTTTAATTGAATTTGAGGAGTCTTGCTCAAAAATATCTTTCCAGCAGCTTTTCTTTTTATCTATGTGTGTTGTGTTAACTTTTTCTTTGCATCTACCAAGTCCAACTCGCTTTTATTAACTGAACTACTGTTTAATCTGGTGGGCGATACTCCTCTGCGGGGGAGCAACTTATTAAGTTTCTCGTTTTGTGCCTGATCAAACGGAACGTTCGCCTTTTTAGTTGTTGGAAATATGCACGTTGTGGCATTTCAGTAGGTTTATTTACTTCAATGAATAATTTTGTTATGTTTTCACACAAAATGATTATTGAATAATGTTATACTTAACAGTTACTTGTCAATACAAATTTAATAAGGCCTTGTTAGATGCAGATGCGTTTAAATTAAGCTGATATCATCTTAAAAGTTTCAATGCATCTAACAATGGCATTTTTAAATTTTGATAAATGTATTGTAATAGGTTATTGATGTGGGATAGATAAAGATGAGAAGAATCAACTTATCGGATACTCAAAATGGAGACATCGCAGTTGGCACGGCTAACATAGTCAAAGGATGTTTTTAAATACGAAATTTAAGAGTAAATAAGACACCGCTAACTAAATAATATGCATTATCCAATGCAGCGCATGAAAGTTAATTAAAATACAAGAGACCGGGATATCAATTTATTATTTGCGGTGTCTCCGGAATCGGTTAATTCCTCATTGAAATGTTTTTCCATTGAAGTGGTTAATTTTAAATAAATTATTATTTCGGCTGGAGTCTTCTTGTGGAATGCATGTTTTTGAATTTCATTTTGGCTATCACAGTTCGTGATCCGCGGTGTTCGTTTGTTACGCCCGTCTGGCGGCTGTTTTTGGCGACACATATCTAGATAATGTCCGAACCACTCGCCTTTTGCGGCCCGCTTCTTCTTTATAAGCGGAGATTTTATCATCTTATTTCAATTTCGTGTGAGATAAGCGAAGGAGGGCGCTGCGTGATGCTCTGTTGTAGGCTTGCTATACTTCTGTTGATGTTGTTCGCTAGTTGTTGTCTGTTATGACGCGCCGCTCGCCGCGCCGCTGGCTATGTAAATGTCGCGTGCCGATGGAGTCATAGGTTCAGAAACCAATATATTTATTGCAAAATTGTTTAGAAAACGGTGTTTTGCATAATAACGGATATTGGAATTAGACAATAAAGGCTTTAGAGAGTTACTGGAAAGGGAAAATACATACATAATACTGATAAGTTCAGCGTAAGGTTTTGAAATGAAAAAAAAGCGTGGCGCTTATTTTATGGCGGCATCAATTGAACAAGTCAATAGAAAATGTAACCATAAGCTACAAAGATTACTACGATTCTTGACAAGAAAGTACGTTGGGCTGGGAAACTCTTACCTACTATCTGTTCTCACAGTTTACTACGTGCTATCACACATCTTGCTCGTCATTATCACCTCTTATTCATCTAGTTCCGGTCACATTATGATAGAAAAAAGAACGTGACACATACGAGAGGAGAGTTTACATGAATATGGGGAAAAGTAATCTGCCTAATGATGTAGGTGCGTAACTCCGATAACGGAATATTGATCGTTTGTGTTGAGACTTTGTGAGTGGGTAATTTTCAACCCATTATAATTGAATACAATGATTCGTTTTTTAAAAAGGCATGTTAATTAGTAGTCAATTACAATGAACTTGGCCACGTTTTGGAGATAAGTGTGATGTGTCTTATCATTGATACTAATATTATAAAGAGGTAGAATTTGTTTGTAAGTTTGTATGTAGCCCCTACATACAGTATTACTATCTCTGGATCTACAGAACCAATTTTGAAAATTCTTTCACTAATAGGAAGCGTTGCGTTGAATGTTTCTTACATTATCCCCGAGTGCCTTGGGCTATATTTACAACGTACCCGTGGGATAATTTCCGCAAAAACTATAGCGATGCCGCGGGCAACAGCTAGTAATTGATATTTCAAATTTCTATGTGTTTTTTCACATACCAATGTCAATTTGACTTCTGGAACTTTCTGGTTTATGCTCCAAGAAGCGGTGTGCCAACGTGTCGGTGTTCCTCATGACCCATGTGATAATGTGCCCCTAATATCTGGTTTCCAAAATCTTGGATCGTGTCGCTGTTGTTCATAAATTAGGCTTTCAGTAGGTAATAATTATTTAGGAAGGTTGCGTAGCAGCTTGCTAGTTTATTGATGAGCTGACTTGTTAACTTTGGAAATAACATTACAGCAATCTTCCTTTAGAGACAGGTTATAATTTACACGCAGATAAGCTTTCAAAACAATCCTTTTTGCTCCTAAAACGGTATCTAGGATGTTTTGAGAAATCCCCAGTGATTTGTTGTCTAGTCACGTCTCACGGTATCATGCAAGAATCTTCTACTTAGATTTAAATAACTAGAATATATGGCGTTGCAGCGTACTTAACACGGAGCGGACTAATAAATAAGGCTAGCATTGTGTCGGTATCGCGTACGTTGGTATTGCACGCCACTTGCCACCACACTGCGCTTGCGCAACCCGGGGATCCTCTAATTAGATGAGCTGGTGCGATTGGCCGCTACCACCACGAATATTGCGTTGCGTTACACTTTTCCTTTTATTTTTCGTGTCTAAATGTGCATGGCTAAATGTTGCGCACTAATCGATCACGGTTAAGACGTACTTGTTTTTGAAAGTTGTTGCGACATACACAACAACTGCACCTTGATTATGAATGCGGTTTAGAATAAATACTAATCTACTGGTGGTAATTTATTATTCCTGCGTGTACCTATAACATAAATGTAGATGTAGGTCCTTTTAGGACCGCATTAGTGTAAAGAGGTCGGTCGTTTCATGTTCTGATAAGGATTGCAAATCCTGATGTGGTTCTTGGTGCAATTTTGTGCAGTAAAAGGAGGCGATGGCATCCTTCAGTGGAACGATTGAGTAATGTGGTTTTTAAAGGTAAGCAATTTAGTTAAAAGGAGCGTACTCGTCACGTCACTTGGCGTAAGTTTGTAGTTATACATACTCGTAGCTAACTTAGTACGTACGTACAGGCCAATCGGTGATTATTGTATTGTATTGATTAGGTACATGATATGAATAATATATTATTACTAGCTTTTGCCCTCGGCTTCGCTCGCGTTAATTAAGAATTTGACATTGGGTTGTACTCTGCTTGTAATAATATAATTCAATCAGATTCGAAAGACACGTGGCGCCATCTATTATCATAAAAACTTTATTGTTGTCTTCCCCGGGAACAGTACTTGTTTTTGTGATGAAAGGTACCCTAACACAGTGCCCTAACAATACCCTTAACGAAGCCGAAAGACACTTGTCTTGTTCTCTCCGTCATTGCGATATTTTCTTTTTTCTAGACTAGACCATACCTTCTAGTTACAGAGGTATTGGGGGTCAAAGTTCCAACTTACTCAAAGGTTTTTTTTTTAAATACAAGTTTTTAATATTGTAACTTTATTTTGAATACCTCCACGACACCCGTACTATTAAATCCATCCATCAGGACAATGTTTTGAGTGCGTTACATTGAGTCCTACCGTAAAACGTGATATTTCACCCCAAAAAAAAGTCGTTTCCCAGCAATAATTTTTGCGTACTTAGTTTGATGTACAGACGCCAGCACATCAAGCTCCTACAATCTGTCAAATTTCTTTAATAGATTTTCAAATTTATCGCCCAAGCATTCGGTTCAAGGTTAATTGGGAAAATTTGATAGTTCTATACAACTGACGACGTATATGCAAAATATCAGGATGATCGTTTCAGTGGTTTAGGCGTGAGAAGGTAACAAACAAACTTACTTTAGCATTTATAATAATTATATTATTAGTAAGGATGTCTTCAAGTAAACTATAATTTCTTCTACTTGGAAAAAAATAATATAATGAGTTTGAGAGCTAACCAATATAAAGATATAAAGAAAACTTGAGAATTGATATCTCTGCTTGCTGCTGCTGTGGTTCCAATAGTTGCAAAATACGAGGAAGAACTGGCGCAGACAGGTGGTGGTTATATAATATACCTACCTACCCAAACACTAAGGCTAGGTCGATCTTATACAATTTGGTTATTACCGATTTAACACCAGCGGTTATAGGCTAACTATTATCTCCACAAATCGAGAGTTATGAGTGTGTCCAATGTGTCAAAAGTGATGCTTACGTCATGGTTTGTCTGCGGCCTCTACAGTTAATTAGATTCTTGATTGTGTGATAAAGAGCACAACTATGCAAAGTGATAGCAATGTTTGCGCGTCTGATAACTGATATGTGGAACGTTTACTTGCAGTTCGCATGGGTGCAGTGACTGCCGTGTTTGTTTGTGTTGTGTCACTAGCTGTCATTAAAGGCATTGTTCGGGGTTTTGTTTACACGCTGCCAGTGACCGGCCACCTCTACTGCTGTGCTATCTTAAGCAGATTAGTAGATCAGTGTTGTTCAACCTGCCGGATCTTGTCCCTCGTTAGTGATATTGTTGATTCTATGTTAATTTTTCTGTCGGTTATTGTGTTTGAGTTTCCGTGGGCGTCCTATTGTACTTTTGGTAAGGTGGAGATGATGATTGTTTCTTAGATCCTTTGTTCTCAGTTTATGAAATGACTTAAACAAGAGTTTAAAAAAATAGTGATCTGTAGGAATATGAACTTTTATTGTCTACCAACATTAAATCACTAGGAACAGATACTTTGGTGGTAAAGCAAGTATTTTAGATTAGACGTTGATTTGAGATTTGTAAAAGTTAACTGTAACGTTAACTATGTTGGTAGTAGGCGCGTGGACGAGTACGTACCGACGACCCACTTCTTGTTGTTGCACTACCAGAGAATTTAGTGCTGTTCGCTTCGTGAAGCAATAAACGCATGACCATTCAACATAAATACTGCAAAGTTCAATGAAATAAAAACAAATGTACAGTCTTGGCTAATATCGTACACGATTGTACATTTATCGACATTAGCATGTATTCAAACGTTGAAACAATGGCAGAACGTAACGTTTCACCCACTTGTTTTTAGGCTGTGTAATTAGCGATCTTCCAAATTCCGTCTAAAACAACACGCGCTTACGCCAGATTACCGGCGACTCGTGAACACAATGAATATTCATGGCGAACACCATTACTACTGCATTATGAATGGATAGGCATGTGTTATAATATCTCAAGTTCATGACTGGCTAACGGTTTTTTAGATACGTTCTCCAAACTCGACTCGTACAACTATTAAACAAGATTTGCCTACTTTCCATACGTAGGTGTATTATTTTTTATAACTGGTCGTCGAACATGCCTAAATAAAATCTTCTTTTGTATTGTAGGTTACGGTGTAAAGATTCAATTATGAGATATCGCTAAACAATACTACATACGATGCAGCAACCTTTCTTTGTTTACGCGGCAACAAAGTGAAACGGAGTCGATTCCGCCGATGTGTTTGTGTTTGCTCCCATTCTCCTGGAGTCTCGTTAGCCAAGGTCACGCACTAGGCTCTACCGCAGACGGTATTTTATATTTTTATGAGATTTTATTAACTAAAAACCGGTTCCTTCGCTCACCGCCTTTTAGGTAGCAAAATGTTGATACCTAGGAATGAGGAATTTAATAACTAATCTAAAACGGAAATATTCAACCAGTAAATTCCTTAACTGTTATTGCCACTACAGTAATTCTTAGTAGTTACCAGCGTGCTGCTTACTAGGAATTTGTTAGTTAGACCACTTTACATTACTCAGTTTCGTTTTCAATTTAAATTTTTTCCGATGCGTGGGGTAAAGTGAAAACTGTTGTTATACCTATTGATTTAAGTACTTAATCTACTCTCCTCTTTGCGAATTAACAATTATTCCTACATAACATATATATATATATATATATATATATATATATGTTATGTAGGAATAATTGTACTCGTTTGGTTCAACTTACTATATATATATATATATATATATATATATAGTAAGTTGAACCAAACGAGTTAAATAAACAACAGCTTATCTCGCTACCTAATACGTAACGAAGTGAAACCGGTAAGGACCAAAGCCACTGTGGTAAACATCGCGTGGCCGGCTGGGAAGCGGACAGACAGTAATTTGGTACGAAAATTGTCGAGAGCCGTGAGAAAGAGTGGCCCTTCGGAACGGGACCCGGGAGTAACGGGGCTCCGCCGCTACAGCCCCGGGCGATATGCTAATGCGTGGGCTCTCCGCGAAGCCTGCACTGTCTCCGGTGCTACTAACCCACATCTCGCCCATTCCAATGATGCGACTGTTTGTGGTCAACACGTTCCCTCGCCACGAACACGCTCGTTATACTTTCATATCGATCAACGAAAGTTTCGGACGATCGTGAGTAGGAAGTAGGTGTACGTCGTTAACGAGCGAGAATGATCAACATCATCATAGATACCTGCTACGGTGTGAAGGAATTTGTTTAGTAAACGGTAGCCAACTATACTTATTAATGACGAGATGGTCATGATGATTTGTCGGTAGTGGTCGATCCAACATTCAATTGGTGATTTAGGAGTTAAAATTTTATATTCTTACATTATTCCATATTTACTCGAGTGGTTTGTATCAATGGCCATAACGGAGATCGACATTTCCGATCTTGGCTCATCTCGGAGCGTTCAAGTGCAGCGCAACGGTGAAAGAGAGAGGCTGCGCGCAGTTCTTGCGTGCCGTTCGTCGCGCGCGCAACTCCAAACATTATCTATTGCATTTTTATTACGTAAGCTCATTAATATTTTTTGTCTGCAGGTTCGAATCCGAAAGTGGTGATTGAAACTGCGCGGGCGCGTTTTTCGCGGAATGGCGACGGACGCGGCTGCGGAGGACTTCGTCACCATCGTTCCGGTTGGCGAAGGCCGACCTTCCGCTCCAGATCCTTCTTTCGTCACCGTGCTGACGGTGGGCGCAGCGGCCGGTGCTGCGGAGGTCATCGTGCGCAGACCACGCGGGGAACGACTCGGTCTCGGGCTCAAATTTGAAGGTGGATCGGCTGCTGCTGAAAATGTACGGAGGCTTCTCGTGCAATCATGTGCAGAGGACAGTCCTGCAGCAAATGCTAGTGCCCCTTGGGGAAAACTCATACCTGGAGATGAAATATTAGCAATAGATGGTGAATCAGTATCAAATCTAACTAGAATAGACTGTGTTCGACGGCTTAAAGACTCAGACGAAACATTAACTTTGCTCGTGCGACATTTTGAACCAGACAACAAAACTAACGGCATGGACGTCATAGAGTCTCTTTTAAATTCAAAACATTCGTCTGAAATAGTGCGACCCACAACATTACCACCTCCTGTGCCACCTAGAAAACTAGGAAAGAAAAACTCTTTTAAAGACAAGCAGACTCTACAAACAGTCGGTGAGCAAAACTTTTCTATAAACGAGAGCCAATCTGAATGTCAAATGAACGGAAAGCATAACGGCATTTCTACAATTACAAAACTGTCAAGAAAATCTTCATTTGACAGTCACATTCTTCGACAGAGTAAAGAAAGCGGTATTGCTTACTTGAAAAAAGGTTCTCCGGAAGAAGTTAGACGTTTAGTGCGACGTTTATCGGACGGAAAAGTGATGCCGCCTGAAGCTGAAGTGTACATAGACTTACTGTCATCGGAGTGGGAACGCTGCCTTTTACTAGCTGATGCCGAGTCCGATGACACAAGTAGCTCTATTTCCACAGTTGTCGATAGATTGGGATCCATGGCAAGCTCCGTAGAGAACAGCATACCGTCAACTCCAACTATGCAACCTAAAACTATCGATATACAAAAAGTCCTGAACTGTATTGAAAACATCGACACAAACATTTTAAAAGACATGACCAGTAAAAGGTTTTTAGAAAAACGTTTGGAGATAAATACTGAATCTAAATTGACAGAGAAGAACTTCGTTACAAACGGTTTTATTAGTCAGGAAAACACAACGCAGAAAATACTACATAACGACAAAAACAATAACAACACGATAGTTTCAAATGTGACAAATAACGTTGAAGTGAATCAGCTATCTCAAACAAAAAAACTTGATAATAAATCAGAAAATGTTGCCGAAAAACCTAAGCCTATGCCTAGAAATACGAAAATCGAGCGTTCTGTTAGTGAGAAAAAGACGAGATCGATTACCGTACCAGAAATTCCACCACCGCCAGTCCCAGACTCTCTACTGACGCCAACAAAGAAGAACTGCATAGAAACGTGGTTGCAACGTTCAGAAGCTGAAATGAATAACAAAACTGTTGAGAAAGTGGAGGCAGCTCCAATGCCTGAGGCGTTACCGCGATTGATAGATTTCGTGCCCAAGCATCAGTTTAAAGAGAGCAGTAGTGAGTCCCCTCTGACACGACCAACGTCCGCGCCGCCACCCCCGCCGCCCCCGCCACCCCCGCCCGCCGAGACTCGAGAAGACGGCTCCGGAGCATCCCTCGACACTATTGGGGAACTGGATGAATCAGCAGATGTCACCGATAATGTGTAAGTATTAACGTTTGCTAATATCTTTGACTTGTGATTTTGTTCTTCTAGGATTTCTTTATTATATTCCTTCCTAAAACCTTAAAGGACATTTTTTCAAAGCATGTCTGACGGATCAATCTATCGCAAAGTTCATTTAAGTAATTCTACTTTTTAAATGTTTCTTATCCCGCACAGCAGAAAAAACGAAAATATTCAAAATCTTTTTAAAATCGAACAGTTTTAAAAGATTTCACGTCTCAGTAGTGTAGGTCAGATTAATTTGTTAAGCGTTATTTTGTTAACAAATCTGAAATCATAGTTTGACACGCGAACATTCATGCGAACAACCGGAAAAACTTAATTTATCAATTACAATTTACAAGTTATGAATATGCATGTTTTAATTAAATTAACAGTGTAGAAATACACTCAGTTCGTTGTGAAGAATTAGCTTTTGCAACAATAAGATCAAGGTCAAAATTTTGATTAAGTAATCATTTATGAATATTTAAATTGAATGTAACTCGGGTTACAAGTTGAATTTGCGAGGATTAAATAATACGGGCTGGATTAGATCAAAGATTTACTTAGAAGAAAGGAAATACCGCAGAAGTCTTTGTCGGTGAATAATAACCTTTCGTGGCGCGACAAATGCACCATCAAAAGATTTGTTCCGCGTATCCGTCACCGGCTTCGCTTGCTTGTTAAAATAAATACGAGCCATTTGGACGTAAACCTGGCTATTCGTCGTCGCCACTTGATGGGCTATCTCGTAAAATACTCTCAACTTGTATAAGTTTTAGTGCGGGACATTTAAAATGCGAATTAGACTTTACATATCCATTTTATTTTTAATGCCTTCGAGTTTCTTCTCCATGTTTTATTCTGAACAAAAAACTTTATTTTCTAATGGAAAGTTTCGCCATAAAAACTGGAGTTCTTTACTATTGTAACACCTGCACCTAACGGCATTTTAAAATGATAATAGGTTGGTATATAAAAACTAAATTTCAAAGTCGCAAATACACACATCAAAAGTGTCTAGGGATCAAGCATTTTTATGTGGATTTCTTGAGATTGAGATGTGGCTTTGTAATAAATTTATGATTTTATAAATTTATATGGATCCTTTTTGGTGCATTTCATAATTTGAATCAGGAACTGTGAATCAAATTCGAGTAAAAGATGAAAATCAGCTGTCAATATTTTCCCTATAAAAACATACAACGCATTGAAGACATTATTAGTGCTACTGTTTCCCTACTACTGATTAAAACCAACGTTATTATGGAGCGGCGACGTCATTTAAGCAGGGAAGAAATGCTCAGAGCCGTGGGAATGTTAGAAGCTGGTTCCCGGCAACGTACTGTGGCTTTAGCTCTGAATACAAGTCAGAGTGTTATCAGTCGACTTTGGACACGTTACCGAAGCACTGGTACCGTGGCTGAGCGCCATGGAGGACGGTATCGCTGCACCACACGGAGACAAGACCGATACATTCAAATCTTAACTCGAAGAGCTCCAACAATAACCGCCATGATGTTAGCCGTGAGGCTTCATCACTCTTCAGGGAACTTAATTAGCGACCAAACAGTCAGAAACCGCTTGCATGAAGTGAACCTTCATTCCCGAAGACCGCTACGGGTACCACCTATAGCAATGCACAATCGTAGGATACGATATCAATGGGCTCTTGAACACAGAAATTGGGCAGAAGAACAATGGCGTTTCGTGTGCTTTTCTGATGAGTCTCGTTTTGGTATGAGACCGGATACAAGACGTATACGACACTGGAGAACCCCTGGACGCCAACAGCGATTAAAATCCTGCCAGGAAGTCCATCCTTATAGTGGTGGAACCATCATGGTATGGGCGGGTATTTGGATCGGCGGAAGAACTGAGTTGATTTGGATCAGAGGCAACCTCAACGCTCAAATTTATGCTGAGACGATTGTATCAGACGTTATTGTTCCTCTACAAGTGCAAATCGGTCCCTTATTTCAGTTAATGCATGATAATGCACGACCGCACACCGCAAGAGTTGTAAGACAGACTCTCGCCGCAGCTAACATCAATGTCCTGCCCTGGCCTGCTCAGTCGCCAGACTTGAATCCGATTGAGCATGCATGGGATATGCTACAGAGAAGAGCTCTGCCGAATATGGAGGGTATCCAGTCGCAAGAAGACCTTTTTTTGTTGTTGCAACGAACATGGGCGGCCATTCCACAGCGTGATTTGGATGAACTCATTTTGAGTATGCCAAACCGATGTTCTTGTGTTGTTAGTGTTCGCGGTAGAAACACGGATTATTAATTGTTTAAGTTACCCAATAAAATTTTAAAGAAAACTGTTATTTCAGTCTTTTTTTCGAACTTTTGTGTTAGTGGTTCAAATGTCAAAAATCCCTTTATTAGGAAAATGGCAAATTTCTTTATTAATGCAAAGGTGACTTGGTTTATCGTTACTGTGACAAACGAAAACACTTTATTTGATGAATCCTTAAAGAAAATTTTAATTAATATCAATCAGGAGAAAAGTTATTGCAAAAATATATGTTGATCCCTAGACACTTTTGATGTGTGTATAAAAAAATAACATGTTTAACAAAATGACCAAACATTTGTTTTGCATTAATTAAAGTTATTTAGTGTGATGCACGTGCGAATATAGGTACAACGAACTTCACATTAGCAGAGAAAACTCTTTCCACAGAACTCGGTCATCAATGAAAGAAAGTAAATTTCCACCGAAGGGGAAGTAATCACTGGTTGCTATTGAAATTATCCATTTACAAGTGACTCGGGCAAATGGTTAGTAATGAAGCTAACGTTTTCCAACAGAACTGGAAGCGAGTTTTATGTTTTCTCTAGTTTCTTGTGATGGGCGGGCAGAGGCGGTGCGCGCTCGGGCACAGCTGCGGCCGTGACGGCCAGCTATGATCGCCCCCGAGGCTTTGGAGATATTGTAATCAAATGCAAGGATAGGATTATTCTAATTTGCATTCATCTTATACTGTACAGATCGATTAGTATAGGTATTACCTCTCGATATCTTGTACACTCGTGTCATAAATTAGTCTGCGTCTGTTTAGCTGCCTGTTATTGACGTTATTCGGACAATACTGCCGCTCACAACTAAATTAGTGTTGTCTATTTCATAGGCACGCACGTGGGTTTGCCATATTTGCATTAGGTAACAATAAACAGGTACCTAGTGGAACCGCATTTGTGCTCTGAATATCTGAAAACAGGCTTGCACACAATGATTCATGTAAGTTAGTACTTACATAGATAGATAAACGCGAACTAGATTCCTTCTAATTTATTCCGGTCGGTTAACTCTTTGTGCATGTGCGATTCACATACTTTAATTACTGTCCATTTTTCATGGAGTTCTGAATATCTATTTTATTGTTGAACTAATTAACTTTCATAAAGTGTGATAGTGGTCAATTAGCTTTTATTTATAGGTGGTGAACAAACACTTCGTTTATTAAAATACCCTGAACAAAACATTAATAAAGTTTGTCGTGAAAGAAAGCAAGAGAGTTGAAACAGGAAGGCATTATGCACTTTAATGTGTTTTAAGATATACAACAATTCCTGTGAACTTTTTTTACGTAACCAGCGAAATTGTTCATAAAGATTCCGCTTAATGATTAAATACCTAACTTCATTGTTTTCTCAGCAAACAATACTTTTACTAGTTGCACAGGAACAACAGCTATAAACAAAGAAAAGAATATTTTATTCGGAACGGCGACACACATGGAGAGTTTTCTCTATTTTCATGCAAAAGAGCGGGTAACAATAGCGGGCGGTAGGGGGCGCACCGAACAGCTGCGCCCTCGCCCTGTGCCGCGCTCCAAGTGCACCCAGCTACTTGTGTAGCTATAGCTAGCTTCCGCCGACACAACCACGTCGATATTACATAACACATTAGATATAACCTTAGTTTTAGTTTATCCTATATTAAACTTTCTAAGGGGTGACTCTGCCTTTAATTATATTATATATAATTATATATTTATTATATATCGAAGTTGTGAAAGAAAACCGGCCAAGTGCGAGTCTTACTCACATGCACACAGGGTTCTGTAGCACCAAATAATATAATAAAAATATTTAAAGGCTCATTCATATGTTGTATTGTATAAAATTCAAAACTAAATTTGTTTTTCTTAGTATGTTAATGAAAATCAAAGTTACAGCTGCAGTTGGATGAAAAAGTCCCAACTAAACATCAAATCTTATTCAAACAAATTTTCGTTGAAAGTTTTTTTTACGATCTATATTTTTTTCAGAATTTTCCTCCTCTTACTTTAGAAATTAGAAGGGCTTCTCTAATTTCCAAAGTATGAGGAGGAAAAGACACCTTTTACAACTTTGGAAGTGTCTGTATTTCAAACGATTCACTTTGAGAAAAAATAGTTTTAGGAACCACAATGTCATTTTTAAAGATGATCTATCTATAGTCCACGTAGGTTTGAAAAAATTGTTTTAGTTCCATATATGGCGAGCCCCACTTAATCTTTTTTTTTATATATAAAAAGTCGAAAATCGATTCACAGAATACATCTACCTACCAAGTTTCAATTGTGTAGTCCTAATAGTTTCGGTAAAGTGGCTGTGACATACAGATAGACAGACAGACATGACGAATTTTTAAGGGTTCCGATTTTTGCCATTCGGCTACGGCACCCTAAAAGTCAGCTATTTTGAATTTTGTTCCGTGTTTACATTTCATTGCTCGTGACTGTACACCTTACTACGACTTGCATTCAAATGATCATTTATCGTTACGTTACAGCTGACTCAGGCACGCTTCAACTGTCTATAAGAGAGTAAGTCAACAGTAAAATTAGCAAAATGAAGTGCTCTGTCAAATATTTGTGACCCACTTTTAACAATGTTTGAGAGCTTATGTACATAAATCTATGTATATTTAGGAACACTTTTCTATTAAGACTATATTTGTGTACAAAAAATGTATACAGTTATTTGCAAAATTCTTGATGTGAAAAGAATTTTTGCAGCTAAATCGTTAAATAAGTTTGCTGAGTCTATCTTGGGAGAGTTTTGACCTACAGACTAACAGCTTTGCTTAGAAACTTAATTGTAATTTGAAACTGTACTTCACCAGTTTATGTGCAAATGTTTACTCGAAAATTTACTGGTAACGTATATTCTAAACTACAGAATGCTGCCTATGTTTACTGACTAAAGTAGTAAAATCATTGGCATATTTTATGGATGGTTCAAAGAGTATTTTCTGAAAGTCTTTGGTTCGTCAATATTTCCCTTTTAATATCAACTGTAAGTAGTTAGATATTTTAAGTACCTGATTATGTTTTCTATACTAATATTTGAAATATTCATACATACAGCAACTCATGCATTTTTCCCATTGGGGAATTACTAATTATATAATATTATAAAGAGGTAAACTTTGTGAGGTTGTAGGGGTAATCTGGATATACTGAACCGAGATTGAAAATTCTTTCACTAATAGGAAGCTACATTATCCCCGAGTGCCATAGGCTATATTTACAACGTGCCCGTGGGATAATTTGCGACTAAAACGCGAGCGAAGCCGCAGGCTACAGCTAGTTATTCATATTTGAATAATATACGGACTGGAAGGGACACCGACGTGAAAACGGCTACCACGTATTCAGCACATCATTCTGAGCTCCCCCCTCCACATAGAAATTGTCCACCGGTCATTAAAAAAAAAACAGCTGTTTTCTACAAAAGTGCAATACCTATCAAAATGTATGTATGATACTCAATACTTTATTGCATTCCATGTGTATTACATAGATGGTGAAACAAGGTAAAGGTCAATATGGACCCTGTCGGGCACAGCGACATTAGGAGAGAGGACGAGGGCTACGTTACGTAGCAATTCAATAATATTATTATAAATTATTAGATGTGTTTAATTGGGTGTATAATTATGAATATCTGCACATAAATTATTTGGTTTGTGCGTAAAGGTATAATACATTATATTAGTAATTTTTATTTATGTTCAAAATTTGTTATTCATGTTCACTATTTGTTATGAGTTCCTGAAAACAAATAGTAAACATCTCGTTTCAGTAAGTTTAAAAACTTATAATAATGCTTTAGTCTGATGTTCAAGTCCAGATGTCGCATACGAATACAAATTCGATTTAGGTTCAGTACAAATTACTAACAACAGCAGCTGAAACAGCTATAAAGGGTGTAACAAGACCCTTCAAGAAGCCAAAAGGCACTTGTTTTCCCCGTCGCGTCATTGCGATAATTTTTTTCTTCTAGACCATACCTGGGAACCTTCTAGTTACGGAGATATTGGGGGTCAAAGTTCCAATTTTACGACAGGTTTAAAAAAAAAAAATGTGTTTCTAATGTAAGATATTTACTTTAGATACCTCCACGACCCCCGTACTATTCAATCCATCCACCAAAACAATGTTTTGAGTGCGTTACATAGAGTCCTACCGTAAAACGTGATTTTTCACCCCAACAAAAAAAAGTCGTTTACTTACATTACAGTTTCACTTTAACTATGTACCTACCACCTCAACTTATTATTGGAACTTGCACATATTTCGCGACACTGCAATGTAAGTAATTTTTCGGGGTTTCTTTCGTAATTAACTGAAGAAAGGTAAGCAGTACTCAACAAAAGAAACACTTGTAATTGACAAGTGATCAAACACTTATAAATAATATTGTAAACAAAGTGCTTATGAGTTGTGAAATATTTCGAATCTATTTCATTTTTCGTGTTGTATAACTGAATGACGTACCTATCGTTGAAGAATAATTAATCAAAGCGTCATGGCTTCAGACCATGAAATAGAAAGTGGATCTCTATCATTGTTTGACCACTCATCTGATACATAGGAGAGTTATCTCTTAACATCAAAAAACCTACGAGTAGGTATCGATACGGATTGTTAAGCCTTTAAGAGCCTTGTCGTCGACCGACTTCGTTTTCGGATTTCACTAGCGACCCGCCCCTGCTCCACACGGGTTCAAAACATTTACATTTCTGTGACATACCTAAGCTAAACATTAATGAACTATACACATGCACCATCCAGATAAAATTCTGTTCATGATGGTGAAATCTGCCTACACTGTACTTTAGATAGAGCTAATACGTAGAAATTCGAGTTCTCTAGCTCAATCTACTATATTTACTACATCGTTAATGAGCTGATTAGCCGGACTATCACGCACTACGTAATAAGGAGATAGTTTTGTGTTTGTAAATATAAATGTTACTTTCTTGTTTATCGTGTGGTTAGTGCCTAACCTGGTGTCAGAGTTTTATGCCGGCCATGGGCCTCTGACTTGGCTTTACATGCCGTGCAATGAAATGCCATACAAGAAATTTCTCTCAGGCATGCTGGTTAAATGTTACTGTGGATTTCTGAGACGCAGTGTATCTTGAGATTCACTGATGTACGTTAACAATCACAAAGGTCACAAAGGTAGGTTTTTCACCAGTGAATGTTTTTATACAACACCGCCTAGTCTTCTCCTTCTCCTAGTGTCGATGACTTAAATTCTGTCCGACCAGAATTCAATGAACTGGACAGCTCGGTCGATTTGGGACTTGGCTTGGCTCTAGCTATTTCGGACTTACACCATCAAAAAAATTATTGTCGACATACACTGGTGCATCTTAATATTCACCAATTTCGATAATAAACAAGTTATACTAAATTAATGTTCAAAAATCATTTAATGACTAACTACTAATAGGTCTGTGGATTTATGTATGATACAAGATTTATCCATCGGTAGAAGATTTATTTTTTATGCATTTTCGTGGAGAGAGAAGTATTCCATTTGTAGGATAGTTAAACTACAATAAGGGGTTTGTGTCAAAGTATGGGCTATATAGATTCTGTGATAAAAACAAATACCGATCGACAATCTACATGCCAAGAATAGAGATAAGGAAAATGGATCCTTTGTCGTTGCAGTGTTAAGAGGTCAAAAAACCGTAGTGAATGTCCACACAGAATATTTATCTTGTTTTATTTACATTCTGTCTTTCTGAAATCACGATTGAATCGGATTTCTACTTTAATAGTAGCTAATCATTCCATGTTTCGCTTCTAGCTTGTTATGAAATCCGAATCGTATAAACAGTTTAAGAACGTGATTAGGATATGTGATATGCTGCATAAATATGGCTGACTGCAAAAAATCAGCGGGCTATAAATCAAGAAAGCATTTCTGATATTCGCGAGGTTTCTATGCATAGTATGTTACAATTAAAACGAAAGTAACACGAAATGTGATGTTCGTCTAATGTCGATAGTTCAGAAAAGTATATTATTACATTCAAACAGTGATCCTAATATGTGATGCGAATTCGGTGTTTTAATATACGTGTGAGTTCATATTGCGTAATTTCCAACTGGAATTTCAAGTTTCAAGTCTACATTTTGAAGCGTTTTGTGCAACGAATGCAGTGTGCAACATTCCTATTATATCAGATGTGTGTGTACATTCTTAACTACATGTAGATTAGGTAATCTATTGTCAAGAGGCTCTCCAATGTAAACAAAGACTAAGTACTCGCTACATTCACAAAACGTTGATTTTACACGTGAGTCAAAAGATTCCTTTATTTATGATGATTCTAGCATATTGATCACCAATGAAGTCATACTTAAAAATGGGCTTAGATTCGTCGGTTTGTAAGTACTGAAGTATTTTTTACGTTTTTTCTTTGAGAATAATGTCTGTAGGTAAACATTAATAAAGTCTTGGTAATGACTCATGTCGTTTAGTCTAAGTGACGGTCGTTTCCTATGTGCGGACTTAAGATGTGACATCATAAAATATATGATACCTCTATATCACCTGATGTCACGCTGGATAAGTCATGTTTATCCTGAGCATTTTAACAAACAACCGCTAATTTATTTAAATTAAAGCTGTTTCCGGGCCACGCTAATTATCGATGTATTTATTGGCCGCCTATTATTGTAATTTAAATGAGAAAGATGCCACGCATCCCACGCAATGTTAGGATTAGTAATTTATAGGACCACAAGTTCCTACTTGATTTCTTTATTAAGTAGGTACTTATTACGAACAGTGATTCTAATTAAAATATCTTTTGATTTTATTCAGAATTAGTGAGTGTTGCTCTCTGTTTATAAACATACTTTCGTTGCAGTACAGTTTGATACAGCATTTTTATGTAAATTAGTGAACACGTGAACGCTAACGCGGATTTAAACCATCGATCATATTTTTGTCTCGTTTGTATGAGACCCAAAAACCTCCCAACGAATTTTAATGGCGCGACCCAAAAACCTCCCAACGAATTTTAATGGCATTTTGTTACTCAAGCCATAAAAGTGTTTAATAGTGTATAGTAGTAAAACATATACTATGGTAGGTACTTCCACGCTTTCTATACGGAACTAGGCAGTAAACACTTACGTCCTTAGGTCTCCAAATCAGCCCAGCGCTAAATAAATTCAAACACCATAAACGGCCACTCTACATATTCATAGAATTTGATTGGTTGCGCTACCTCACCCTATTTATATGCATTATTCACGATTTTATCTATCGCCGGATAGGCAGCGTCCTAGGCTGTACCAACCGGCGATAGCCAGAAATGTATGAGATTTTAAAATGGCCCTTAAAACTGAGTACCTACATAAGATATACCTCGGACTTCAACCAAAAGAACTCTAATCGAATCAAATCAGCTTCTGTTTTAACGTTACTAGGTAATAATTAACTGATTAGCTATCATGAATTATTCGTTTGTTACCTGTCTGTTTCTACTTGATTAAAAGGGGAAAATAATTCAATTCAATATAAATTACAAAAGCGCCCAATACAGAAATACCTATTTACTCGTTATGGCTTTCGATTTTCTATATGATAATGTAATTTTCTTTAAATCTTACTTTTCTTGATCCTGTCAATAAAACAAGTAATTTATTCTGTTGTGACGTTATATAATTTACGCTCGACTTTGTCGGCAAAAAACAAAGAGGTTTTTTCATCGATGAACTTTGGGCCTTAAAATGTCGGTCAAGTTATATGGGTCAGGTTGGGCTTATGGACTCAAACTGGGGTCGCGGCGAAATTTAAAAGAATAAGTGCAAATCGGGGCTGATTGCTTTCGCAATGCACTAACGATACATCGTTTACTAAGGCTCATTAAGCTGTGCGAACTGCGAAATGATTAATTTAGAAGTCATAGTAATTGGGTGGCGATCGGAGCTTTGTTTGCCGGTTTTGAACAAAGAAAGGAAAATACCTTCTTTGGACATTTTCTTTGAAAGCTAGGTGAGCGTCTTCTTTGATGGGTTGTTTAATTAGTTAAAATAGTTGGTAGGAATACGCGAATAATGACCGCATTGCGCCTGCCGCCGCCGCCTGCCCTGCGCGCCCCTGCGCCCCTGCGTCGCACAGACGTGCCAGCTCCATGTAAAGATACATATACAAACGCTACGTACGCTGTAACTTCTCCCTGAAACTTACTTCATAACAACTGAACTCACTAGTTTATAGTTATTGGAACTTGAACAAATAACTGTTATTAAAGTACTTCCTAAAGTTCTGAGAACTGACGAATTGTGGGTAGATTTTCGTTGTCTAATAATTCGTAATGAATAACTAAACGTTGATTATCATGATATTTTCTCGATAATTATTGAAACTAACAGCATGGTAGTTGCTGGATTTAGGTTTATTACTTGTTTAGTTTTAACTGCCAAATAAGTAACTACTTGGGAAACACGCTAGAAATAATTTGAGAATCATTTTGAACGTTTCGTAAACTCGTGATAGGTACCAAAAGAATGCACGAGAAAGGAGAAATTTAAATTGGTTTTCCTATATTTGCGCAAGTTTATTATGTTTCACACAGTCATTCATTATTCCATCGCTCGTACTATGTGAATTCGACAAAGATTTCGCTAATAAAATACGTCCGCACGCAAGAGAATGTATCAATGTAGGTAGTTTACTAAACTTTGATCGATGTCAATAAATAATTGGAACCGAATTTTAAACTATTAAGCAATAAACATCTCGGTCAGAATTGGTCGCAGTCCTAAATATTTTTAAAAGCAATGTTCTTTTATAGATAATCAAAGCAATAACGATCACGATATGACCCACATACTACATAGTTTGAAAGAGAAAACATGCTCAATAACGAATACCACAATAATGAGAACTTACAGAGCTTTCGACCGCTCCTCATAATGGATAGGTGTAATGTAAATGATCGTGGTAGGTACACAATATTGACTTGTCCCAGAATGCGACTGGGCGTGGTCAGTGCATATAATCTATTATTAGAGCAACTTTGTTTTACATCAATGTGCAAGTCACCGCGGCTAGGCTTGTGGCTCTTGCGACGAGACGAACGTTCGAGGTCATTCAGTCATGTACTCTCTAACGGACCGTCTTCTCAGTTTTACAATCGCATTCTGTAAGCGTCTGTACGTGTAACACTTATTGGTCACAAATGTTGGCCGCCGACTTCAACTAGGTTTTGTTGTCATTCAATTCCAAATAGCGCGGTTAGTGCTCACAGTGCCGATTTAGCGTAACACAAAAGTGTTCTACTTACACGATTTTCTTTTTGCTCGTGTCCTTTCGTGTTGGTTTGTGTTTATAAATGTTGCCATTGGAACATTATCTCATATGGCTGGTCCTTTATCTGTTGCTAAGTAGGCTGCATGGTCTGATGTGGCGATGTTGGCACCATGCGGCCGGCCGCTAACGGTACCGCGTCTCCGTCGCCGCACTGATTGGCCCTGTAACTTGTGCACGACGCACCTTTTTGTAATTTTTATACTTTTTGGTATATTTTGTACAATGTTTCTTTTATATTTCGAATGCTGTATTTTTGATATTTTGTTTTTTTCCATTAAAAAGACCAGTCTACCACCAACCATCACGGCGTTTACTTTCGTATAACAGTCCCCTTTAAAATAGGAAGTCTTGTAAACCAGCAGTGTGGTGATTAGGCTCAGTCCGCTACATCGTGGTCCTTCTACAGCCAGTCTAGCAAATATTGGTGATGGTGCGTACTCGTGCGGGTGCCAAGATGGGGGCTGAAGGGAACGCTGTGGAGAAGGAGCTGGAGCAACCAGGGCCCAGCCATTCACCCGCCGACGCGGCGGCCGCAGTCCAGACCCCTTCCGTCTCCGGCAATCAGACCCCGCCGAGGCCCGTCACTACAATCCAGACTCCGTCGAGACCAGTAAGTAGAACTTCATCTCGTTCTTCTGCTACAATGGTGGCTAGAAAGTTAGCCGCAGAGGCTTTACATGCTCGCCGTATGGCTGAATTAGAGCAGGAGGCCGCAGAGAGGGTCGCCGCAGAGAGGGTCGCCGCAGAGAGGGTCGCCGCAGAGAGGGTCGCCGCAGAGAGGGTCGCCGCAGAGAGGGTCGCCGCAGAGAGGGTCGCCGCAGAGAGGGTCGCCGCAGAGAGGGTCGCCGCGCGAGAGCGCGAGGCAGCGGAGTTGGAACTCCGAGCAGAATTGGCGGCTATAGATGCTGATGCCAGTCATCGTAGTTCGAGAAGCAGTCGTTCGGTCAATGACTGGCTGCAAAAATCGCAAGCTGCTCTGAAAGTTGATCCAGTTGGCCTAGCTGACCCCGTCGAGTTTCATTCAATTATCTCGGTCGCCCCCTCTCGCCTAGCCCCAGCCCCGGTTTCGCCTATAAAACCGGCTGACCTAGCCACAACAGCTACAAATGCTAACATGCATCTCTGTTCCAGCGATTCAGACCGCCTTGTGAAGTCGTTAGGCATTCTCATAGATAATGTTAATAAAGGCGCATGCCACCGTAGGGGTGATAGGGATTTTCCATTGCCGTTTTTCGACGGTAAATCGCATCTAGAATGGCTTTCTTTAAAAAGAGCCTTTCTAGATACGATGGACTCACATTCTGCAGTGGAAAATCTAGCTAGGTTGAACAAAGCATTGAAGGGATGCGCGCGTGAAGCGGTCATGATGCTGCTGGCAACGGCGCGTGAGCCTGATGTCGTGCTGCGCGCGCTTGATACGCGCTTCGGCCGCCCCGAGCTTATAGTGGCTCAGGAGGCAGCTGCAATGCGCACTTTACCGCGCGTCTCCGGTGAAGGTAAAGACCTTGCTATTTTTGCCAGTCGTGTTCGTAATTGTGTGGAAGCGATTCGGCTACTCGACCAGCCTCACTACCTAACATCGCCAGAGCTGATTCAATCGGTTATTTCTAAAGTCCCCGCACTGTTACGAGCACAATGGGTGGCCTACGCCAGCAGTCACGCGGCCAGTGGTCTACCCATGCTCGACATGTTCGCCGATTTCCTGGCCAACATAGTCGAGCTTCAGTCTAGATTCGGTCTCCTCCCTGAATCGGCTGGCGCACCGAGTTCGACTTCCGCTGCCAATAGCCGATTCAGGGATAAGGTGCACGCAGTCGTTGATGGAGAGAAATCTCGGTCAAAATCTAAAAATAGTTCATCCACGACTGTTTCAGGCAAAATTCATTGTGTTTTATGTCAACAACAGCATTCATTGACGCAATGTGACAAATTTCTTTCCTTGTCAGTAGATGACAAGTGGCGTTTTATAAAAAAGAAAAGAATTTGTCACAGGTGCCTCAAAGAAGGTTGGCATAGGCTAAGTTCGTGTTCAGCAAAAAGTTTGTGTGACATTGGCGATTGTAAATTCCGCCATCATAGGTTGTTGCACAGTGCTAGTGAGCGCGCAGCCGCAGCTCACGTAGGCTTAGAAGAGGACGACGATACTGCGCCGTCCACGCTGAGCTCCGCCCCGTGCGCGTCGAGCTCCGTACCTATAGTTTCTCTTGCTGAAGGGAAAGAAATCCTGTCCCACGCGTCAACTTCTTTTTCAGCTGAAAGTCCGGCGCAATCGCTGAGTCTTCGCCCGTTACTGAAAGTTGTTGCTGTAACTGTGTCTGGTCCGTCTGGTAGTGTCGATACTTATGCCTTATTGGACGACGGGTCGACCGCTACTTTTATTGATGCGGAGGTTGCTGCTAAGATAGGTGTTAAGGGGCCAGAAGGACGCGTTCACGTAGATTGCATAGGGGGCCTTAATAAGAACGCACTGGTGCGTTACGTCGACTTCTACATCAAGGGTCGTCACGCGAAAGATAGTCACCTTATTCGTAGGGCTAGATCTATTGGCAGTCTAGGGGTGTCGTCTCAGTTTGTCAACAGGGACGCCGTCACGAAATACCCATATCTTGCGGATCTTGCAGATGAGTTGTGTTACGGTAATATTCAGCCAATGCTCATCATTGGCATTGACAACTGGCATCTCACCGTATCTAGGGCCACACGTAAGGGGTCTAAGTCACAACCTGTCGCGATTCGTACTGCGCTTGGTTGGGTATTATTCGGTTTCGGTTGTAGTTCAACTACTCAGGTTGATGTTGTTAGCCACGCCACACTGTTTGAATCCGCGACTGTAGCCCACAGCGACCGTTCCGAATTAGAGCAGCTTATTAAGGAGCAGTACAAACTCGAGTCTATAGGTATTTCGAAACGTGAGGCGCGCAATGCTGATGACGAACGTGCTGATCAGATTATTGAGCGCACAGCACGCCGCCTGCCCAGTGGTCGTTTTGAAGTAGGTCTGATCTGGAAGTCTGACGTTTTATCGGTACCTAATTAATTAATATAATATATTATTAATTATATTACCTAATTCCTGTTGCCATTGGAACATTATCTCATATGGCTGGTCCTTTATCTGTTGCTAAGTAGGCTGCATGGTCTGATGTGGCGATGTTGGCACCATGCGGCCGGCCGCTAACGGTACCGCGTCTCCGTCGCCGCACTGATTGGCCCTGTAACTCTCAGACGCCGTCTCTGTAACCCAATACATCTAATACTGTTATTATGTTTGTATCTGTCCATACTTTCTCTCGTGTGTGATGGTAATCATAAGCATCGATCACGGCGATGCTATCAACGCTCAGTTTTTGTCCGCTTTGTATATTAACGCCCACGTAAGAGTATGTTAAGATTAAGACAATGCTAAGTATGATTTGCAAATGATCTATCATTTATAGATATCTATATCTTTCAGTTGAGTATGATAGTGAAATCGGACCAATCAAAATTAGTCTGTTTGTTACATTCATACCTATATCTAAGTACCTAATTTTTATTTTTTCAATATCCTGATAGTAAATCGGTTAAGGCCGACAATGCCGACATGCTGACCCGACGAGACTCCGGTCGCCGCATTTCGACCGATAATCAATATGCTTAAATATCCGTCTTGAATCTGCTAAAAAGTAAGTCAATTTCTGCTAAAACCACAAAACATAATTGGAATTAAGACATATTTAATTAATAAATCTGACTAAATAACTTTTAAAGAATCGCTAGTCATAAACTCATAAGTTATCATTCAGTGTTTAGAATGGCATCAATCTCAAGCACACAATAAACGATGTATAAAACAGCAATAAACTAAATCATTTTGTTAGAGGAGTTTTCTCCGCCCAAAAGTAGGTTTTAATAAATGAAATATTTGCAATAACGCGGCCCGGCTCACAGCGCCGCATTCTAACTTTGTCATTTAATTTAACCCGTATCGACGCGGCGAATGTATGGAATTCCAAACTGGAGAGGCGGAAGCGGCGAACGAGGCGCCTTGATCTTGTTCATATACTCACCTATGATGTGTGTGCCAGAGTGCCACTGTGTACATGTTTATGAGGAGGAAATATCGCAAAGTGACGCTGCGGTGACAATAGCACGTTCGACCCTGTTCGCACGCGTCTCCCACTTTCCATTTATCGACTTGTTCGCTGCCCCGTTTATAAGGGGGCTATTTAGTCATTTACATGTACAAACAATTGTATCTTCAGCTAACAGATGCTAAGTGTTTGGAGACAAAGGAGGGCGAAGTACCGAACCTTTTAGAATCTCCCCATCAAGTCAAACTTTTGTCTTGTACTCGTGCCTTCAGTGCTTCGTAAATACAAATAGAACGTGAATTTACGTTCATTTGAAGATTTGGATACTTTGTTCCATGAAGTTCATTTTGCATCCAGTTGGCTGACTGTAGTCAAAGTAAGTCAGGGGTTGTTAAGAATAAGTAAAAGTAGTATACCTAGATCTGATTTATCAAAACGACAGTCAGCGTCAATGTAAATAATACTATGAATTGATTAAATATATTTATATTCAAACAATACGTCTTGTATTGCCGTTAAAAATAGTGTTAGTAAAATACCAAGACTTTTTAAGCTGAAGATTTTTGCGGTAGCATTACATGCAAATCTACGAATAGATACGGATGCCATTAAAAATAAAATGCGATGCGTCCTTGAGATTTCACACGCATTTCTTCTTATTTTGGTGGGATTCAATTCGCCAAACCAAAATAGCATTCAGGTGGCCGTTCCGAATCTCAAGTTCAATAAACGCTTTTTTGTAATAATGTCACTCAATCTAAGCTTTAGGTTTTTAGATTTATTGAGAATTACGGGTTATTCACCGTAAAGAGCAGCGGTGGCCCAGTAGTTTCGGCTCCGACTTACGAACTGTAAGTCGTGGGTTCGAACCCAGGCAGGCGCATTACTTTGTGTAATTTATTTCATCACCACTGCTCTCAAAAACGGTGAAGGAAAACATCGTGAGGAAACCGACACGTCCTAGAACCAAAAATTCGAAGACATGTGACATTTACCAACCCGCACTGGGCCCGCGTTGTGGATTATAGCCCATTCCCTCTCATAGAGAGGAGGCTGTGTGTCCCAGCAGTGGGAACATTATAGGCTGATTATGCACCGTAAAGAATATAACCAGTTTAGAGAAGTCTGTTAGATAACGAAGCTTCGTCAATCTTTTCATTGCAAATCTTGGACTCAAACAGGCTCAGTAGGTGACTTTATTTCATGGAGGCTGATCCATCAAATACAGCTACGATAACCCTTGGTAATGAATCTGCGGATAATGAAGTGAAGGTTGATGCAGTGATTCTGCGAAGTGTAGCTCGGGCGGTAACGGGACCCGCACCGACGACGTCGGCTGATCTTAGCCCACCCTGCTTATCGAACTGCGATATTTCATTCAACTTTTAAATAAATAAAGCCTTTTATTTCTTGCATGCACTTTTATTACTTTTACATTTAATTTTATGGTGGTTAGTTTTATATTTGCTTATCCTAGTATTAGTTATTATTATTATTAGCAAGAAGGTCTTCACAGGTAAAGGCCTCCTCCAAAGTTAGCCAATTGTCTCGGTCTTGGGCTACTTTTGTCCAATGTCGACCGGCGATATTCTTAATTTCATCGTCCTATCTTCACATGGGCCTTCCTTTGCCTCTTTTGCCGAGCGGGCCCTTCCATGACGTCATTCTTCTGGTCCAACGTTGATCCGGGAGTCGTGCTACATGGCCGGCACCTTCCATTTCAATGTTTTCGCATATTGTAGAGCATCTGTGGACTTTGTTAGTTTTCTTATTTTTTATGCCTTATTTTTTGTATTTTTCTAAACTAAGCATGCTGCGCTCCATCGCTCGTTGGCAGGTTCTTTATTCCTCAATAATCACTACATAGTATAAAACAAAGTCGCTTTCTCTGTCCCTATGTCCCTTTGTATGCTTAAATCTTTGAAACTACGCAACGGATTTTGATGCGGTTTTTTTAAATAGATAGAGTGATTCAAGAGGAAGGTTTATATGTATAACATTGACCCGTGCGAAGCCGGGGCGGGTCGCTAGTTTTAAATAAACGACGAAGTATTTTCTTAAGATTATCATGCAATGAGAGTGTTTTACATGCATTTCGACAACTTTGGTTACCCACCTATGCTAGCATCATAAGTGCCTACGTATAATAAGTGAACGTAAAACATAAAAAAACAACAAACAGAGTTGTACAATTCGTTTCGAAGTGGTTGTTTGTTTTGGTACTTACTGAACGTGGTTTTAGTTGTACAGGAATACCAGTTTACCAGCTTTTAGTTGTTCAGAAATCTCGTAGACGAATGGTGCTTACCGTCGAGAATTTATAGAAGTACATAATGATAGTTTGCAAACATGGTAGAGACAGCTAGTTCTATAGTTGAATGCAACAAAGCTTATTGCGCAGATCTCATTGACAGATGACTGCCAAAATTAAACAAAATATTGGTATTAATACCCAGGAGGGTACTATGAGCACGTATTAAATAATTATGTAGATCTCGTAAAGTTAGCCGGGATTCAACTTTATAGATATTTTTATATTAATGTTTACTCGTAACATCACACTTGCAATCTTTGAGAGATTAGGCTGAGGCTCATAGTGCACCCACATTTCACAAGTCACAGGGCTTCACCCCCGTTACAAATTGCCACCAACTGGACAAAGATCCAAAATTCGGGCTACTACTGACCAATTTCTGATGGAAAAATCCTAAATCATCTTGGCTAAATCTGGAAACGAACCTAAGATTTCATGCTCAGGGCTCAGTAGACCAACGAGGCCATATTTATGATATTTCCTTAAGACCTTTTAGTAATTAATTTGGCTACGACTTTAGAGATTGCAATCTGGATGAAAAAAACGGCCATTTTTCAAGATCGTAATCTCTGGGTTGAAAATATCGTTCCAGATCCATAGAGAGTGCGCGTGCGCGACATTTCACAAATGCTTCTTGAGAAGCCATTTTTAGAATAATAATAGGTATGCGATTTGCAGATGAGGATGATTCCCTGCACCTCCACTCCTTCACATCACTGTTTAAGATCAACTTAGATTTTAAAATGTCACATTGGTACTCACATACATTTTATTGGTAAAAGACATTTGCAATCCAAAATCAAAATTAAGTTCTCCCTAGTCTGTGTATCATTAAACACAGGGAGTGTCCCGGTGAGAATAAAACACACTACGAACGGCATTTATTTTTAATTGCATTTTAAATTTAAAAAATTAAATTGTATGCATTAAGAACTTCATCATAGTTGAAGTAAGTAGAAAAGGAAAAAAAAATTGTAGAAATTGAAATCTTACTTTCAGGTTCTATTTTTTATTAAACATCGAAAGTCTATCTTGTTCGATATCTATTTGCAACAAAGTAGTTTTAGCGTACCTAATGTAAGGTGCTAATTTTAAAATTCGCTATGCCTAATTGAACAGACCAATCAGTGAGCTGCCAAGATTAATTTAAAATCTCTAGAATTTAGATAACAACCGCAATAAATATTCATCCTGTTGTGGAACCATTTAAAATCGGTACAAATCAATTAGTACCAATTAATTCGATCTTGAAGAAAGTCAATGCCGTCATAGATGCATTCTGGACCTGACCTTGGCACTTAAAGCCATGTAAGGTGAACATATGAGAGCACATGATAAAAGTTGTCGTGAACTGATACCGGTTTAACTAAAGAAGGTTTAGGTGATCAAGTAGTTCGATGTTTGTAACTGAATAATATCGTGAAGGCTTTCCGGTGAACGAGAACGCGCAAGTTGCGCTTGCGCCGCGCGCCGCCTCACAGAGCAACCGAGGGGTGAGGGGGGCGCGGGGGAGAGTCACGACGTGGTTAGCCTAGCCTACGTTAGGTTAGGCTTGATTCCATTTTGCCTTTCGCGATCGCTCTGTATTTCTCCAGTGTAATTTATCGTTTGATCGTAAAAAGAACTTTTAATGCCCATGGAGGAATTCGCAGCGAGGTAGAGTATTGGTAAATTATTTTCTTCAACTTACAGTATTTTTGCTATTTATTTTATCTTATATGCGACCGCTGGAGTATAATAAATGTTTATTGAGAATGACCTCATGTATTTATAGTCGTAAATAACTTAACTAGCTAATTGGAAAATTAAATGTGCACTGTGAAGCCTTCACGTGACAATAAACATTTAAGAATTTTGAATGTCTTGTAATTTAACATTCATTTTCATTGAAGAAATTCCTGTTCTATGATATCGGTCGCCTTCATGATTCTACTCTGCCAATCTGTTGGCATTCTGTTCTATTCGTCGCCGCGGACCCTGACATTTCGATAAAGGCAACCGATGACCTGTTTTCGATGTTATTCGTTGTCAAATGTTGTAGAATGAATTCCAATAATGTTGAAATATTCTGAGCTATAAATTATATCATTGCTTTTCATTGAAATTGATTTAGTTCGGTCTAATTAAAGTTGATTTAGGCTCCGAACGTTATTCATCGTTTCGCAACGAAGCATCAAAATAACGATCAAGTTTTAGTATACTTAAAAATATCGCAACTTGCATGGTTAGTTACTTTAGCTTCTAAAGAATCCGTGATAAAAAACAACGGGTTGTTTTGAGAGTTTTTTTTAACAGCATCCGGTGTTAAGTAAATATGGCACATTCTGGACAACATTAAAAAGCATTTATTTATTGAAGCAATTTAACTACAAGGAATCTCATAAAAAAAGACAACCTGATTTCATTAGGCACGTAAAAAACTCCAAAAAGCTAAGTAAGCCCCAATTTTTTTAGCTTTCATCTGGTATAATTTTAAGCAGGAAAATTAAAATGATCTAGTAAATACGGTAGTGTATTCGCTTTCCACTAGTATCCAGTAATAAATGGTTTAAAACAGTCGGTTGAGCGGCTGTGCGCTGTAATGGCGGGGCGGTGTGTCAGGCAGAAGGCTCGGGCGCCACCCGCCGCCGCTAATTGTTACTATTACAGAAATTGGTCACTTATACTGAATCGCGATAAATCACTACCCGCAACCCGCTGTGGAGGCAGTGCGCTCGAAGCGTGCACAACCGTCGCTCATTCGATTACTTGCCCGCTTTGTAAATAAACTGTGCACTCACACGAATTTCGTTGCAAAACATTTTATTATTCATTATCGTACGCATACCGGCTACTTTCCGTACCGTGACTGAACTCACCCTGATTTTAATACGATTGGCTATCACCATCATCTAATATTTTACGAGAAGTAGTATAATTTATCATGTAATCCGCGGTAGAGCGTCTCGACGTAATTGTTTCATTCGTATTCTAGTTTCGATGTTCATTCTGTTTTTTTTTATTGCAGAAAACCAGTTGAAATCGTCAAAAAGAAGGAACGGAAATCTTCGTTTGAAAGGAGTTTTTGGGAAGGTGAGTAATTTTGTATTAATTCGCAAACCCTCCCTAGACCCCTGCGGCCCCCTGCAAAATACAAAGTCCTCAACTCTTAATAGTTAATCTATAGTACTAGCCATTTGACATAGATGCAGCTATAAGTGCTAACCCTGCCAGTGCGGGTATTTTGGTTGGTATTCCCAGTTACGCTGGTCAGTGACTAAATCCGGATACACACTGAGCGCAGTTGTTGTAACATTCGTGTGAGTCAATTAGGTGATGGGATATCAGCAACCTCTCACAATTATGCAACTGTTCGACCAGTGGGTCACAAAAGTCACGTTCAGTTTCACTGCATTCTGTTGCTTTTATAAATGCTAATGGTGTTATGACGATACCGGTCGTAGTTTTGCATGCGTCTTCACCTTTAACATAAATGAACATAATAGTCAGATGAAGAAGATCTGATTCCCGTTTATCATTGCACTATCTTATCAACGTCCGGAGATAAACGTTTAATTGACATTCCCGGCTTTATAACGGACTTACTTAAGTTAACTTTACAGTATATTCGGCATAAGTACCGTGATACCGTTTCAGTAGACACTCTTTTTGACACGATTGCGGCATTTTTTACTGTAAATCTACTAACCCAAATCCTTAAGTCAAATAAGGCTGCTGCAGTTGCCTATTCACTTAAATTAATATAACTTATTCTCGTCTATGACATAAATGAGAAATGCAAGTTATGAAGCAAGCTACTGTATACTTCTTAGAATCTGTGTTACATAATAATCGATTGTAAAAATGCCATAAGAATAAACTGGCATTAGGAATTCCGATAGAGTTGTTTGATAAAGTAGTAAATGCAGTATGCGTTAGCTTGAGCAAGTCGGGCACACGTCAAATAGTCGCGGATTGAGGGAGGCTGCCCGTTCGTAGTGTTACTGTTCAATTAATCGAAAAATTATAGGTAATGAAGTTGTAATTAAAATGATTTCAACAAACTTGTTTGTAGACATGCAACCCTCTCAAGTTGTTGAAGGTTCGCGGAGGTAACAGTAAATATGTTGTAAGTTTCGTAGTATAATTTTGCGTTCATGTTTAATACTTTGATTTTTTTTAACACAAATATCTTGTTTTGCATACCTACAACTTTCAATTAGGTATTGTTAAGAATATGATTTTGATAATATAGAAGTCAACATGGTCGTATATTATCATTTTATAACTACCCACAATACTGCTGAAACCCGTTCTATTAAACTTAAATGATTAGAAAAGTATAATCGGCAAAAATATGTCTATGTTAATTTCTCAGACTAGTGTTGTTGAACTCATAGACAAACTCGTTATTTATCGCATCCTTAATGGCGAAATAAATATTAAAGTTTAAGTAGTTATATCAGAATCCTCGTCCGGGACGTGAAAGTGCACCTTGCGCAGGCGCGGCCGCTGCACCTGCCCGGTCCCCGCTCAACACATGGCGTAATGCAATTTCGGTGCAAGGCTTGAACTGCATTACTAGCATGCCACAACAGACAGTATCAAAAGTCAAACCATTCAAGTGTTCCAGTTCTGCGATTCTAGTTTTTAGTTTTTGCATTCTTCTTCAAGATATACTTACATAAAACTCAGGAATCAAGTTCAATCAATAATTTTTTGAAAGGCCAAATATGTTCGAGTTATTTAAATATCAGATGTCATGATTGCACAATGGACACAAAACTATTAGGTACAAAAGAAGAAAGGTTTGATTCTTCGATCTAATACTTGGATTGCTATTATTTTTAATCTCACGTTTGTCCTATGATGATAAAATATTTTGTTATGTATTGTGAAAATATAAAGGGCGTGTGCGTCACTTATATGAATCACAATCAATTATTATGAGATGTTCTCAGTAATTGTTTGAAAATCAATCAATCCATACAATGCTCAAACTACGAATTGAACCTGACTTGCAATGATGGTTAATAAACTATTTCACTTTTAAATAACACGATACTAACTTCAATTTGCGTTCGCTTAGCTACTTAATTATAGGCTGATGCCGCTCGCGTTTTGGGCGGAAATTATTCCACGGGCACTTTGTAAATCTATAGCACTCGGGGATAATGTAACTTCCTATTAGTGAAATAATTTTCAAAATCGGTTCAGCAATCCAAGGTTTACCCCCTACGAATAAACTTACAAACATACAAACTTACAAACAAATTTTACCTCTTTATAATATTAGTATAGATTACACCACGTTTTTAATTATTGGTTTCACTATGAATACCTCTCGACTGAACAAAGTTTTTTTAGCCTTAGGTGTCGATTGCGTGCGCACAACTTTAAAACATAACTCTACATGAAATATGTTCAAAAACATTTTAACTGCATGGCCACGACTTTCGATGAAGCAAAGAACAATTGTATTTTTTAAGCCTGAACACTGTGTAAAAGTACTTTCAAAAAATTCCCGCGAGGAAAGTAAGGTGGGCTGGAATCCCGTACAATCATTAAAGAGACGACCACGACCTGCCCGTCGGCTTTCATTGTTTAGCGACCGCTTTGCATATCGTCTCACCAACATCAATTTATGATTGAAAGTGATTGTCAATTTGTGGTCAGACACCATCGTCTGATTCTTCATAGCCGGATAGGGGAAAAGATTCGCGTTCGGTGCGCATTTACGTGGGACTTTAGACTATGCCCATCCAAATACTTTCTGGAATTGAAAAAAAATCAAAAGCACAGGAATTTAGCTTCGAATATTTTGAGGGACATTCATTTATCCGGTTGCCGTTTAAATTGCAAGTCTCGGCATTTCCTCTTAGGAGCAAACAAAAAATGTTTTAAAATCAAAGTGTTTTACGTCTAAATGTAGGGGACATAAGGTCTGTATTTACAAGATGAGGTTTCTGTTTATTTGACGGGTCCCAGGGCATGCATTGGCCTGTTTGACTTGCCATACAGAAAGGTAACCAACCACATACCGACAAAAAAGTATTTTATTCATTGTGCTATAGGTACTTTATAAGCGAAGTCTGAATATAGTCACTGGCCATTCACCGTAAGAAAGTTTCGGCGCAAAAACTATCCTATCTTATTCGGTTGCTTTTAAGTTTCATCTACGGGTGAAAAACTCGTTTTAACTCCTTATTTATTGTAAAAACGCCAGATATTAATTGCTTAAATTTTAATACGTGAATATGCGACGTACCACGTAAGCGTCACTAACGCAACATTAGGTGACAATCCATTGTGGTTAGGAAGACTGTTTAGCTCGAAATGTAACTGTAACATTGATAAATCTATACTTATTATATATTATGCCCGACGACCTTTACAGATACAAATGTTGCGGTTATTATTACTGACTTGTTTTGTTCAGATTACGTAAGACATGTCACTGGAGAAAGTTAATTTAGTTTTGAAAGTGAAATCGATTGCACTTTCTTTCACTTAACCATTTCATAGTTTCGCTGTTGGATCCGTCGATTATATTCAAAGAACAAGAAACCCAGTTCCCTGTAAGTTAGCTGCACAATAACACCGCACTCAGGAAAGTTCGTTGTGTCATCGCTCCGTATACCTAACACAAAGTTCTTACATAAACACAAAGCTCCGGTACGTCCTCTGTAAAGTTAAAATTGGCATACTTTGAAATAATTTCGTATAAAATATTTATTAATGAAAGATATAAAAAAATCCCAACTCCAGCAACGAGTCTACAGATATCTATTCCTATATTGAGGTAGGTATTCCAGGAGGGCTTAATAAAAGGACGGGAATGTAAAAAAATGTGCAAACAACTCCGCAAACACGTCGGAGCGGTTTAAAGGCCGCGTCCGGATTGCGAGGGGCGGCGGCGGCGGAGGGCGCAGGCAGCATTCCAGCCTCCCGTGGCCACGGCGACGTCACTCCTATATACCTACCAGGCGCATTCCACGATGCCACTCGTTCTTTCACCGCAAATATGAAAAAGAAAGCAAAAGAAAGCGGCTATTATGGACCAGTTTAACATTGAAAGGGCTACACATATTTATTTTGAAAATAAATTAGATTTATGAGTGATATTAGAAATACTAACATGTGGACGGATATAAAAGATCAAGTTAGAGTTGGAGCGCCTCGACCCTGACATCTGTGGTGCGCGGGCGCCGTCTGCTGCGCGAGAGCTCACGGTCGCCGCCCTCCAGCGCCTACTGGCTAAAAATAGCACACTATACCGATCGATGCTTATTGCTTATCGAGATTAACGTTAGAACACTAGGAATTAGCGTTCCTTCAGCGAGTTCCTGAGGGTTCAGTGAGCCAACATTCTGTGATGTGATCGACTTATTAATTGCGTGTGTTCAGGTCACAGTGTTGGTAAGGCCGGGGTGGCTGATAATAAATGATAGTTTGGGTCGGTGGTGATGGGCCGTGTGCCGGGTGACGGGTGCGGTGGGCCGGGGGAGCGTCGCGTGCGCAGCTCTGTGTCCGTCCCTGGCTCGGAGCAACGCCCCCGTCAAGGGCGGCGACGCTGCAAATTTCTGCAAGTCCACCGCGAGTCAGTGCATCGCGCCATGTCGCGGCGGCTCCGCGCTCGCCGCTCGCGCTCGCACACCGCCGCCGTCGTGGGCGCACGCTACTGCACGCACCGCCCTATGTAAAATAACTGTTATTTCGGTCGTTAATGGACACGTTCCGCATTCTTAACTCGATCCTCTTTCTTCGGACTTTTGCGATCCGTAACTTTATTCCGATCCCAAATAAGTGGGTAGCGGTTTTCGGTTTCGGAAGTTTTGATTTTTTTTCTGATTAATTTTCCTAAGTACACAATGAAAGTAAGTTTTCAGAACGAACAGGATTCAAAAACTGGTTTGACGAATGAAAGTGTAGTGTTATAAATTGGTTCAAATGACGATCACCTTGGAAGTGATATTTGTTTTTTTTCACAATGTTGGACACGAGGAAACTGCCGAGGCGATCGGTGTCGCTCCATGGTTCGTACGCAGAGTTTATTTGTTAACATAGCTTGTATACTCATTCCTTAATTGAAGCACATAAAAATTGTCATCACATATTCAGCACCACGATATTTTTCGTATCTGGCGCGCCGAGCTAAGCCACAATGTACATGTATGACTGTACCTATGTAGGGTTGACCTAGCGGTCACCTTCTTCAGGCGGTTTCCTAGGACACACACATTGCCTTTATTCGACAATGTGTTAAAAACGAATGAAGCAAGCTTTTCTGGTTCAATCGTGTTGCAAATAGTTTCGGTATTGTGTAACCGGACTTCATGTACTCAAAAAATTTAATTGTTTTGAATTTCATTTATAGGATCGGTTTAGGAAACATTCAGATTCAAGATAAATGGACACATTTCAGGGTTTCTTAGTTTTAGAAGAATACAGAATAGAATCTTTGGGTAGGAGATGGCATTTAGTACAAACGTATACCAACTGATAAACACCCCAGGAGCTTTTTTCTGTCTACCCTACAGAAATTCCATTACAGCGGAAAGTTTTACAGGAAGTAATATTTAATATATTGAAATATACAATTGAAAATATTACAATTTTAGAGTATTATCATGTTTCTAGCATAGGAACGTGCAGAATAGCACAACAAAAGATAGGCCTGTGCCCAGCGGTGGGTGAATTCAGGTTGTGGATGATGATGATGAAAATATTTAAAAAAAAACACCCGGTAATTATTTGCTTCTCGATAATTATGTCGATGAGAACATTGGTATGTGTATTTTTATATCCGTACAAAAGGACATCGTTAACAGCTGAACAAACTGAAATATTGTAGTTATTAGGTTGTTCTGTTAAACAAAAAAATACATTCACTAGACTGCCTCGTTGGTCTAGTGATCGCAAGCGCAACTGCTGAGCATGAGGTTTTTGTTAATTGGCGAAATGTGGGTGTACTACATATAGGCACACCTTTGCCTAACCCGTCGAGGATTACAGGCGTGATATAATGGCACGATGTATTTTGTATTACATCCACTCATAATATGCACACACAAGATGTGATATTATATATTGGTCTTTCATTTTATCTCTTGAACAGCGCATGAGCACAATTTGTAAAACAAAGAATATTTCAGCAATATTCATGTTTGTAGTATATATTTTTGTGTATTATGGCGCGTCGTGACCATCGACGTAATTTTAAAGTTAACGCAACTGAATAAATGAATCCAATGTCTTTGTTATAATTGAGTGACGATATTAAATTCATAATATGGCTAGTACCCTTGAGGTTGTCCATTCTTAGTCTGAATTTCAGTAACAGTTGTGTAAATATGTGGAAGCGTGCCGGGTCTGTAAAATATGTGTTCATAGAGTAAACTACCAATTTCGTGGTGAAAAACGACAGTTGTATCACATATTTCATTAAGTTAACCCATTTTGAATTTAATCTGTACCAATATTAAATAATAATTAAATTCGTATAAATATAAATGTCATGGTGATCTACTTGATAAGTTCAAGAATGTTTGGATAATAAATGCGCAAATTAGACTTAGTTTCAAGTGGCTAGTGTTAACGCGATGTACACTCAGAAGGTGATAGTGCTAGACTCAAAAACTTACAGCGTTGTTAAAATCAGACATTCTCGTTGTTTACATCGGATCGAAGAGGAGAGAGAAGGTACCTACGTTTACTGTGAACACTTTATTGTGTTTTAACATTGGCGTCGTGCATATTTTATCAATGCACCGTTACGTAGTAAAGACATACTTCGGGGGAAGTACGGATCTCTACAATTAATACATTTTCTTTGTGTATGTGCCATATCTTGTTTAAATTAGCATATTACCGCAAGTATTGTGACTAAGTATCACTTGTGATGAAGTACGCTCTGTGACGCATCATCTTCACTAACACAGTGTTGGTCAACTGTAATAGGACACTGCCAGTGATTCATAGTGCTAACTGCTAACTTATTTGAGTAACTTCCTTCAACGATAGCTGACAGTTTATCACATCACTTCAAATATTTCCGTCGCTTGTAAAATCAAATAAATGCATTTAAATTTTAATGTTATTATAACCATGCGGTGGCTATAAGTTGAAGTATTTACGATAACGCCAGCGGCGAGAGCTGACCTGGATACAAATATTTCGTTTATTCACTTATGTATAAGATGCTGACTACACACTTAGGTATATTTATTTTAAGTGTTGCACGCGCGTACCGATGTCGTTAGCGAATATATTAATTGATAATGTTGCAATAACGTGTATGGCTTTAGTTTATTTCAAAAGGTCGGTGTTATCTTAACACGATCAGATCAGCTGTTCTATAGACATCGTTCAGACGAGTTCGCGTGCTGATAATGGCGCAAGGAAAACGAAGTGGCTACAGGGAACTCTGTTATTTAAAACGGTTTACCTGATGTAGTCATTCCAGAGCTTTATTTGTCGGTAAGATTTGTTATTTATGAATAGATATGTGATAAGGTTTTTTTATTTTTTTCAGATCGTGTCATCAAGAGCGACGCTGAAGACAAGAGTTTGTCCAATGACGAGACTCCCCTACCATCGTGCCCACGACAGCCTCCAGATGGAGTAGAGACTCCTTGCGAGGCTGTGGAGAAGACCCCGGAGCCCACGTCCCGCCTCCCCTTGCGGATGCCAACAGGCTGGCCCGGCGCACGCCCCCGCTTCTCTTACACATCCAGGACACAAGATGCCCGCAGTGAGGCTAGTGTTAAAGACAAAATTGCCATGTTTTCTAATGATCGGGCGACATCTTCAGATCGCTTGGACAAATGTGGCACATTGCCAGCTAGAAACCCTTCAACTGTAAGAAAGAGTACGGTCCCATATGCTAGCAGCTATACCGACGTATCTTCCTTGGATAGACGTTTGACAAAATCTCAAGACAATCTTGATGAATTACCTCGTTCGTACAAGAGGCACACGGAGAGACCGGAAGTTCTGGGAGGCGTGGAACGTGCTTCAACTGCTGCGACATACGTGTCAGCAAAGAACACGTCCCTGTATGCAGAGACTAAACCCTTATTTTATGGAAGTACCACAACGTTACCATCAAGTTCAGACCCTTCATTTGCTAAGACGGTGTATCATGTGCGCAGTGTTAGTGATGACAATGGCAATAAAAATATATCGAAGCATAAATCGAATTTAGACTATTTAATCGAACAAAGGAAAAAATCAATGTCCAAATTAAGATGTTTAGTTATACCCGAAGTACAAACCCCAATTGTGGATCTTCCCGAAATTAAAGTTCAAGACGCACTTTCTAAATCATTCCTTTTGAAGAACAATCAAGGTAATACAAATATGAAAGTTAGTAAACCAAATAATACAAAACCCGTCAACTTAAATGAAAGAAAATGGAAAGCCGACATTTTGCCCAACAACTTACCAAAATATTCTCCAGCTTTCAAACGTAAATCGCTGCAAGTGTACACGCCTTCATCTATTTCTAAAGAGTCAACTCCAGAACCCTATGAAAGGTTAGACCCAATGAGCAAAACATCTTATAAAACTATTAAGTCTCTGAGATCTACCATGGATACAAATGGGTTAATAAGTAGAGTACCTGCAACAACACTAACTACAAGCAAGGTCTATTCGTCAGATAATCTAAACTTAGCGAGAAGAGACCACAAAGATAACATATTGAATTACATCAGAGACTATAAGAACATGGATATAAAAATATGCACCGCTACCGACATAGTAGATAGCGACAACGATTCTGCGATGAGTTCCACGCAGTCCAGTTACCGGTCTTCAGCTTCTTCTCCGATGCATAATATTGAAAATGTGGAATCTGACAGCTCCCGCCTTTCACCACGAGTTTCACACTATACAACTTATTCAATATTTAAGTCTGAGATACCGAATAAAGCAAATACAATGGAAAAGAACCCAGAAGATTACATAAAGCGTAATGTGTGTCGCTCCGTATCTTCTGATACTAACGTATCGCTCAGTTCGTCGGCAGGTTCGGCTGCTACATCTGGATCGCAAGCGAGTTGTAGTTCACTTGAAAGCTCTGTCGCTGACTCCGATAAGAGAAAAGTTTCGAAATCGTATAATATCGATACGATCAACAGACGAAACATTTTGGCATCAGCAAAATGCAGGAGTGGCAGAGATGCTAAAGTTAAATCACCTGTTGTGGAAGCTAAGTTCTCGCACGAGTCTCGCGACAGGTCCCCGAGTCCAGCACATAAAACGTCTGACCGCCTTTCTACACTCACGCCATCAGTGAGTGTTATGTCGAATAAAGGCGAAAACAGGCGACGCAACAAAGTCATTGCCGAAACTGACTCTGATAGTGACAGCGACGCTAACGTGTGGCAGAGGAAGAATGATTTCAAGAATACACGACTGAAACGAAACTCCAGTTCAGCTAATAAAAACAAACAAAGTGATATTAATTTAGAAAGTCCTAAAGTTGACGACGGCCCAAAAGTTATATCTGAAAAGATAATAAAGGAGATTAAAAAAGCCGGACTTGACAACTATAATAATAACAAAACATCAAGTCTGACAGACAAACATGAGTTTGTAGTGAAAAAACCTGATAGTCTCCAGTCCCACAAACAAGAGAAGACTAACAAACCTGAAGTAATCGATCATCACAAAGCTGTTGATAGCATTGATGCAAACAGCAACAATGTCAAAATAAAGGAGAAATCATTAGAAGTTAGTAAAAAAATTGAAATCGACACAATGAGCGATAAAACTGATATTAGCTCTGCAGAGGAAGTTAAAGTACCGGCTCAAACCATCCGACTAAAACGAGGAGCTGGTACAGGCGTTGGAGTTATTTTGGCCGGTGGGATCGACTGTGAAGCGAAAGAGGTTACGGTGCGTATATTTCATTTACTGATTTACTAAAAAGCAACATATTACGTGGATGACATTATGTTGTTAGTATGTTTTACTAATCATTGTTTTGATTTTCATAACAGGTTCATAGAGTTTTAGCAGATAGTGTGGCGGCCAAAGCAGGTCTGAAAAGAGGTGCAAAAGTCAGAAGCATTAACGGCTGCGCTATGGCAGGGTTAACACATGCTCAATCTGTCACGATCCTTAAGGTAGGTACCATTTTAATTCAATATTATGCATTAGGCAAAATGTTCACTCCATATGTTACATCGGCGATCCCAATCCAGGCAATATATTTACTTATAGGGTGTAACAAGACCCTTAACGAAGCCGAAAGTCACTTGTTCTCCCCGTCATTACGATCATTTTTTTTTTCTAGACCATACCTTGTGCCAACTTTTTCACAAGTTTTTTCTTAAATACATGTTTTTAATGTAACATTTTTCAATGTTGCAATGCACAATGTTTTGAGTGCGTTACATTGAGTCCTACCGTAAAACGTGATTTTTCACCCCAAAAAAAAAATCGTTTCTTAGCAATAATTTTTGCGTAAAGTTACTTAGTTTGATGTACAGAATGCTTGGTTGACGGCTTCGTGAAGGGTCTTGTTACACCCTGTATTTGTTACTCCCTTCAAATTAACTTTCATGTTTGCCAAAGTTTAGTTTGTGGTGATGAAAGCCCATTCTAGTTAATACGCTAGCATCAAAGGTTTGTTTTAAGACAAACTTTCAAATGTACACTATTGGACGAAAGGGCTGAAGAAACAAAAATCAAGGCACATTTTGAACAAAATATGTATTAAAGACGTTATCATTTTGGTTTTCCAGGAGCAACGTTCAGAAGTTATAATCGAAATAGAGATCGAAAATCGACAAAATGCAAACGGTGTAGGATGCGGCTCTGACAAAGGTTTGTAAAGAGCTTAAAAATCATTTGTTTGACTTTGAACTGACTTTACTGAGAAACTAACATCCAATTTTGTTCTACAGCGGAGTCGAAGGTCCGAAATGAGGCGGAAGATAAGAATTTGGGAGAAGAGAGTAAAGCTACGGGTGTTGTTGTATCGGTGCTGCTGGAGAAGGCTGGTGGAGGCGCCGGGCTGGGCTTCGGCCTGGACGGCGGCCGCGACTCGCCGCGCGGCGATCGTCCGCTCACTATTAAGAAACTTTTCGCAGGTCAGCTTCTGAAACTTCTTAGTTAACCGTCTTACGAAAATGTTTTTTGTTGCCTGTAATGTCCGAATATCGGACAAAGGCCACTTAATTGGCTGGCGTACAGATAAGGGATGAGCTTGTACACCACGCTTACTCAGTGCAGGTTGGCCATTATAGACTGGGCTTTTCGGTCTATAATGGCCAACCTGCACTGAGTAGGTTTCCTCACGATGTTTTTGAAAATTAAAAACATTGTATACATGTAATGAAATTTCTTACGAAAATGTAAGCTTCAGGAAAACTGATTAGAATGAATAGAAGCCCACAGCGATGAAAGGGAGTTCTAAAGTTTCGACATTCATTACAGGAGGAGCAGCAGCACAAAGTGGTCGTGTTCTAGTCGGTGCAGAACTTCTATCAGCTGGCGGACAGTCGATGGAAGGCTTCACACGCACACAAGCCTGGGCGGCTCTCAAGGCGCTACCTGCCGGCCCGGTTACCCTTGTACTTAGGAACCCTAAAGGCAATATGGATATTTGACTACAAATATCATAAAAAAAGTTTGAATACACTGAAGCCTACACTTATACCAGTGATACCGAATTGATAATAAAGATCTCCTTGAATAATTGAGTTTGGTGGCGTGTCTGAGAGCCCGGTTAGCGCGCCGCTTTTCAGATTCATTTATCTGCGAGCTCTCATCTAAACGATAAAACGGTGCTAACTGACACCATCCAATTCAGGAAAGTGCGATGGAAGTGTAGGGTTTCGGGACTGGTTATTCGTTCTTCTTTTATTTACAATTTGCCTCATTTATTAGTCACTGTTTCTATAAGATTGTAAATAGGTAATTTAATATGTTATCTGTCTGTAACGGATTCTCGTAAAGATAGGTTTTTTAAAGACTGTGTCTCATTTTTGTTAAAATCGTTTATTTATTAATTTGGTTTAATTAACTAGTCTGGACTGTCGAAATGTTGTAAACACGGAGCAGGAAGACAACACAAATACAAACTAAGCGTGGGTTATAGAATGGGTTCCACGACAGTAGTTTTTTTTTGCACTTACGCTGACGCTGATGTCGACGGCGAACGGTCCGTGCTCTGTGGTCGGAGACAACATTGAATTGTAGGCTTTGTACTTAAAGTACATGCGATAAAACGAAGATCAAAATTGATGTCATTAGTGCCATTTTTAGTTTCATGAATCATTATGCGCACACGGTGATGTACATAATTGACATAATATTATAATCTAAGCTTGTGAAGCGTCGTTTATAAAGCTGAGCTTTCAGAGTATAAATACGTGAACATTTAATAGGAACGCATGCGTTTTCGATGGAGATCTATCATTTCCACATACAATAAACCCTAATGGTAATTTAAGAGTAGATAATGTCGGATATATGATAACTATCATTTGTATTGCTTCATTATATGGTGTCTTATCATAATCAGTAAAGTATTTCTAACTCTAATGCCTGTTTTCACAAACATTAGACAACATCTAAAGGATTGCATAAATAACAAACGCGCTGATGACTCAGACGCAGAACTGAAAATTGATAATAGGTACCCGTACCTATTATCAATTTTCAGTTCTGAGTCTGTGTTTGAATATTTAACGGCATGGTTTAATTTAGGTGTCCATGTGTCTTAGTGGAAACGGTCATAATTGTTTAAGCTTTTAACATTAACGAATGCCCTGGAAATAAAAACAAGCTCCTAAACGTTTATAAAAGCAGATTGTTAAATGTATTCTTATGCAAACCCTTTACTTGCCATGATACTTATTGCCAATATCGGTACCTATCATACCATTGCTTAGTTTTAATGCATCGAACTATTTAGTTAAGAAATTGTAAATACATTGTTATTTATTAATAACTTTTTAACCTAGCGGGTTATGTTAAGTTCGTCTCCGCTTCAGTTACTCATTGTATTCTAAAATAATTGGTACAGACAAACTAAAAAAATACAATAAGGAAATAGTTTTATGGAATTCGACTTCTATGTAACTGAATTAAGGTACATCAATGACATCTTACTAATAGACAGTACTCTTTCAAAATTATTTTAGTGCTAGCAATTATTGTAATAGCTAGAGGTGAAAAAACTGTGAATAAGCAGGAGGTCAATGATGTACAGACGCCAGCACATCAAGCTACTAGAATCTGTCAAATTTCTTTAATAGATTTTCAGCGTTAATTGGGAAAATTCTACAGGTTCGGGTAACTTGAAGTGCTGGCGTCTGTACATGATATCAAATGATTTGTCTCGTCGGTATTGCAAACTCTGTTTTGTATCCTTTGTAATCATAAGAGCCAGCATGTCATTTAATTAGCTAGATGCGAATAGAATTTTATTTTGTACTTACTAGTTACATTGAGGAAAACTGATTTATTATTTGTGACTTAGGATGACTGAATTCTAGAAAAGTGTTTTAACATGAATTTGGATTGAAGTAACGATGTTAGTTTTTAGTCGACATAAGCAAGATATTGGATTGGTTTTAAATCGAGATCCACGTTTCTACATCTTTTTAGAATCTTTCAACTGAAGAAGGTTGCAAAAGCTGCAATATATTGACATATATGAGCGGATTGGACACTTAACTATTCTCGTTATTAACATCTGAAAAATACCCTTCGATGAATATACACAATATTCTTTATTTACTTATTAGGTGATATATGTTATCTTAGTTACTATTAATCTTTTATGTTACTATATTATATAATCACCGTAAATATAAATATTGTTGTTTTATTTTCAATACCTTCGACGAAAAGCGTGTCTTTACTACTATTATTTAGTGAAAGAGTACATACATTTATTTATTTAACCCTTCAAGCACATAGTACAGAGGCGGACTTAATGCCATAATAATGGCATTTTCTACCAGTCAACCTTTGGGTGATGCAGAGACAAACAGTGGTAATCATCATCTGCCTAGCCTTTTATCAACCATGTTGGGGTCGACTTCCAGTCCAACCGGATGCAGCTGAAATACCAGTATTTTACATGGAGCGACCTCCACAACCGAGTTAGTACTGGGTAATACTGGTACTGGTAAGACTGGTTGTTACACTTTTTGGGTCACTGACTACCAGCAACGACTGTCAAAGATCTACAAATGACAGCCGGGACCAACGCTTAACGGCTTAACGTGCTTTCCGAGGCACGGAGGAAACTCGGTATGTAATGGGCGGTCACCCATCCACAGACCAATAGGTGGTCCACGGCTTAACCTAAAGATCGCCCCGAGCGGCTGTTCTTATTTTGCCACGAGCTCCTCGCAACAGAACAGTGGTAAGTGTACCTATATAAAGAGAGCAGAGAGGTGGGGTGTGTGTTTAGAGGCAGCATTGTTAACCATGGAGACAAAAAACTCTTCATGTGCACACGCATAGTTTGATCTACTTAAAGATCACAGCCTAATTAAGGAACAAACCAAAATATACACAGATACATCACGAAAGCCCTGAAGCTCCGATATTTTAAATGACGATAAAAACTTCAGTAGCTTACGTCATGATCGTTCTTCATTATGCATGAGTTATACCCATTAACTGTTAAGTAGGGCAGAGCCAGGAGTATAACTAGTTCTACCATTGGTACCCTCTTTATGAAAGTTTGCAATTGTTAATTAAGCCGAAATAAATTTCGTCGTGTAATCACGTCGTCCGCGTTCACAGGCGATTAATGTCATGGCGTTCACGACTTTCAGAGGTAATGAGGTTTGCTACTCCCTACCGAGCGCTTCATTCCGAAGCGTAAATTCATGCTACCTACCTATATACATACATAATAATGTATGTATATACTTCGCTTAACGAATTCACGCTTGTAGGGAATGTCGCCCTTGCATATCTGTCTGCGATGCAAATGAATTCTCTTTATTTGGACCGACGACGATGCATTCAGCAACATTTTAAAATTTACGTAGAATACTTGCTTGTTGTTGTATCTGGCTGCTTTCTAGAAAATAATTTAGTTTCTGTACCAAACCATCTTCAGAGTGATTTTTATAAAAAAAAAACGAATTGCGGTCCTATTAGATTTTTTATTTAATTCACTTGCATTCTTTCATTTTATTCAATCATTAATTCTGCTCGTTCTACTAAGTATTCAGTTTACTTTTTGTCTTGATTGTTATTATAATAACCCCATTATTAACGAATTACTTAACATAAAAAAGTTATTAAAAAAATATATAAAAAAACCCGAAAGCAGTATAAAAATGTAATTCAATAAAATCGATGTAAGTTCACGGCCAAACAATAAAAAGTGGTCAGCAATAAAGGCAAGAAGATTTTTTAGTTTTTTAATTAAAAACTTTGAAAATTTAAAATTCTAATAGCGAGTGTGGTCTCCTCGTCCTCCTCTTAAAAAAATCAGCAACAGCTTACTTCCTTCCGGGCTTCCTTTCCACGATATTTTTTAAAAACGTTATATGGAAACGTGCCCTCTCTTATTATTATTACTATTTTTAGCTCCCTGATGTTTTGTGGAGCAGGTTGTACTGATTTTACCCGTCTCTTAAGGATATCTCAGGCATGCTCAATTGGGTGGAGTTCGGGACTTCGAGCTGGCCAATCTAAAAAACGGATCCCAACTTGATTATACAGCTGCGGTGTGCATTTTTCTATGAAAACCAACTCCGTCCAAACCGCCAAGCGGTCATCTTGTGGCTCTGTGCATCGCTTTCTTCCCTGGTCTTTTTTTGACTGGAACGGTCTCTGGATACCGTTGCTATTAGAATGTGAGCTAAATTACGTGGTGAACATAATAAAACCTCTTTCCTGTAATATTTGTTTCTATAGAATAATAATCAAAAGCACCCTTTTTTTTTGCTAAAGGGTTTATAAGAATTTTATCACAGCTTTATTATAAGTATTTAAATCGTTAGAGACCCAGAATGGTCATTCGAAGTGACAAATGATAAGAGAAACTTAAATATGATTTTCAAATACCCATTAGACGGGATATCCATTTAATGGGTATTTAGTTCGTTCACTTTCTTTTGCATTTTTTTCTTTTTAACAATATGGCGTTTGGCTGCCGCCATATTGAATTTTGGCGACTGTCAAAATCGATTGACATAAGAATCATCAAAATCGTTTGGTCTCTAGAGCGTCATAAAGGCTGAATGCTGATAAATACATTACCCTCCTTTGCGTCGCGCAGTCGGGTAAGAAATAAAATCAAAAATGGTAATAAAAAATAAATTTGACATTTTATCAGGATCTTCGGTGGCGAACAATGGGATTGCAGAGCCAAAAAAGGCGACATCTACTAACCCAATTAGAAAACGAATTGCAAAAAGTTCCTATAGCGAAAGGATGACAGCGACCTCTAGCCAATTTAAAGCAAACTAACTGGGGTAATGTATCTGTAAGCATGACGAATTTGGAAATAACTTTAGGATGTATCAGTACAGCAGTCCGTAGGTGACGTACGTTTCGCAGTGGGCACTTGTTCGTGGTTGTAATATTAATCTTCGTCGTTGTTCTGGAGAATTATGGACCATGAAGGTGAATATTTAAGTGAAAATAACTTACATTACAAGGCTCGCCGATCAAACTTTATATCAGAGGATAAAAATAAAATGAGATTATTTCTTCTTTATACCTACTATGCAATTGAATTTCATTCAGGATTCAACCGTAAAAATATACTTGTTAAGAGTCTTAGGTAGGTAGTGTTAAGTGATTTCAATAAGTTTTAGTGACACCGCAAGTGTTGCAGGTTCATATATTTTTCTAAGCACCTAACGGATCTACAAAGGTCTACGAAAGGTCTACGAAGGTCTACGCCGTAGCCATCAATTAACTCCCTAATAAAAATAAAACAACGTCTCCTTTTAAATATTTATATTGTTGCGTAAGTATCTACGATATAAAATGCTATATTAAAATGCAAAAATACTCAGTTAGCCACCATATCTATCTTTGTTATGTTTTCTACTTCATTGGTCGAATATTCTTAATTATCTTAGTGTAAAGCTACGATAATTATTATTCAATGAAATGTACACAATGCTATTTTCATTATAGCTAAATACATATTTTAGAAAAATATTAAAACGTTCTCATTTAACGTGTTACGTTCTTGTAAAAGAACTATCGACAATAGTCGGTTATTTTCGTTTTATTCATTTAATATTTTAATTCTACGTTCATTGTTGTATATTCATTTTAATAAAAACTTTATACTATAAAGACAATAGATAACTAGGGCCAAAGACATACAGATGAATTAGAAACGATGCAAGTGAATGTAAAGTTCGTAGTGTAAAAATCCGGATACAGTGTTTAATTCAAGAGGAAAGCATAACTTAGCAATCGATCAAAGGGCCAGAATATTATTTGGAGGGTTGAGGACATTTGTGCGTTGATATAATCAAATTATTTATGTAGTTAAACCTACATTGATGCTAGGTACACACGGCTACACATCAAGCTCTACATTTCCACTTTACGCTGATCTCGCATTGTATAGGATTTCCGTACAATACGAGATCAGCTTATACGGGAAATGTATAGCTTGATGTGTAGCCGTGTGTACCTTGCGATATCAAGCTCTCAAAATAGATTTGCTTTCATGCAAAGATTTTAAGTCTAATAAAGCACTTTGAATTTTTGCAGACTTATAAACTATACTTCAATATTTAGATCCCTATCAAAATATATGTAGGTATTATTATTTCATGTACTATATCTTTACAATAAATACTAAGTAGATGTCAAATACGTTTTAAGATATAAAAATAAGTTAGTTGCCTTATAATAAAATAATTACAAAACACTCCTCTTACATCTCTTAGCTTTGAATATCAATATCACAGGCAATTTTTATCAAATTGTATCAAACTGTGTGTATCTAATACTTTTAGTATTCGGTTAGCTTAATCTACACATCAACAAATCCATATGCAATTTATAACCAAGTATTTCACCAGTTACACCAACTGCATATAAATGACTAAAGCCTTTCACAAAGAGTTACCTACTTCCTTATCACTTAAAAATATATACAGGGTGTAACAGGAACTTCACGAAGCCGTCCACCAAGCATTCTGTACATAAAACTAAGTAACTTTACGCAAAAAATATTGCTGGGAAACGACTTTTTTTTGGGGTGAAAAATCACGTTTTACGGTGGGACTCAATGTAATGCACTAAAAACATTGTGCTGATGGCTGGATTGAGTAGTACGGGGGTCGTGGAGGTGTTTAAAGTAAAAATCTTACATTAAAAACATGTATTAAAAAAAACTTGTGAAAAATTTGGAACTTTGACCCCCAATATCTCCGTAACTAAAAGGAATGGTCTAGAACCTTAAAATGATCGCAATCACGGGGAGAACAAGTGCCTTTCGGTTTCGTGAAGGGTCTTGTTACACCCTTTATTTAGTAGGCTATTCTAATTATCCTCGGTTAAACATTTTCAGCAAATAATAAATGCAATGTTACAAGTTTCAACATAAGTTGAAATACACGTTGCCAAAATACATATTTTTAATATACACTCCAAAAATATTTTACACAAAATACATTATAAGACCTTTGCTTAAGCATTATCAATTATTATGTAATTATTGGTTTTCTATCCCCTTCTTTTATTTATACCTTTATCTTGCATGAAAACTATACCTTAATGATAGTACCTATTGGCAAAGATACGGTGTTAGCTTAATTAACAGCCAATATATAAGTTCCGATTAGTTTTTGGTTTTAACCTGGCCACCTGCAAGTTCATTCAAAAACCCAGACTGTACCTGGATTGCGTGACACACTTTTCTACCACAATTCGCAGCTCTGTGTTCAACTAGCGACCCACCCCAGCAACACACGGTTTTCCGACTTAATAATACATCGAGATTTCTTTATCATAATTATGTAGGCACAGAATCAGATATATCCTAGAAAACACAAGAGCATCTACTTTGCGGGCGACTGTCGCAGCAAGCTAATTTGTTTAGAACATCAACGTTACAACTCAAGAAGTTAATTCTAGACATTTAAGTATAGCAACTTGTTTGTATAGTAACTAAATAGTAGACAAAAAATGACACGCTTGGTTTTCATACGGATCGTGATACTTGCGCTATCTAGGTATATTTTTATCTGTGTACGAGTATGTAATTTTTATGTTAGTTCTTTATTCGTACTAACCTTCTGGAATACCTACATTCTTTAAATACCGAACCAAAATTCATTGCAGAGTTTAGAAGGAGAACGCGGACAGACAGAAAGGCAAGAAAAATAACTTGAGTTTATAATATGAAACATGATATTCAAGATATAGTTCAAAAAGTGTTCTTTATTGATGGATGCTATTTCGCTTATCTGACTTTCAAATGTTTGTACCGAGAGTGATGCTTCAAATTCATGTCTGACTGCCGTGACTACGGTATTAACACTCTCATTGAAGAAAAAGAGAAAGTAAGGAATTAATTCAGTGTTTGAACCACGTAGGTGTGGAATGATTCCGAGATCCTTGCTAATTGTGCAAATGCTTTTAAAACGCAAATTGACTTGACAAACAACTGTTTAAATGTGATGAGTATACATTACAAGCACTGGCTTCATTGAGTCTCGAACGTGACTGCAACGCGTCCATCAAATTTCCATTGTCTGTAACCGCAGTTTTGGTGAAGCATCTACAGGTAGGAAATCGTGTAGGTACCTACCAGGTACTTTTTACTACACCTATAAATGGCGTTTCGTTTGACATGTCATGCTTCAGGATCAATGTTAGATATCTGGCATAACATAACATCACGTTAACATTCCAATAATGTTCAAGTCTCATGCAGTAGGGGCCGAGCCTATTGCCATCAATCAGGTACAAATATGTATCTGACACTTCGACGTAGATACGCGACATAACTGCTAAGTTAAATGCGCGGTTAAACTTGACAATGTGTGAATTTCCTTAAATTAACCCTTCAATATTCATCTTCATTCTTGTACCAGGAGTCCTTCGGAGTACGTAATACAGTTACAATAACTCCTTACAATTCTTAGAGATGTCCGCATATTTAATAAAGTTAGTGGTTTAGTTTGCCTTTTAAACAGTTGGCAATTGTATGTTTATCATGGTCCTGACACAGATTAAAATATAAGAGACCATCAGAACACCAAATATGTTCATTTGCTCCTTACAACTTCACAAAATTTGTGGTAACAACAACACGATGGAGTAGATGTCGGCCCTTGGCAGGGCCTTTACACCCAAGTTGGTAATTGTTAGAGTACCATGTAGCTGCTAATAGGGAAGACCTTCACAGCAGATTAAACATTTACAGCTCTTTACAACAGTATAACCTCCTTTGTGGTAGCAGCTACATGGTGGAGTAGATGTCAGGTGAGTAAGCTAGCGCCTGCTGGCCGTGCACGAGGTCGCAGCAGGCGCAGCGCAGTCAGCGAGGCGGGCGACGCGTCACCCGCAGCAGCACCGGCCCAGCGCGTACATCCTTGAACAGGCGGATGGCCTCGCCGTGGGTCAGGCCGGCCGTGCAGCGACCGTTCACTGACAGAATCTCGTCACCTGGAGAGGAAAAATTAAAGCTTTAGTTAAAAAAAAAGTCGGCAAATCAGAACTTATAAAACTCCATACCATCATCATCAGCCTAGCCTTTTCCAAACCATTTTCGGATCGGCTTCTAGTCTAACCGGATACAGCTGTATCCGGTTAGACTATCACTCCGTATAAAACACTGGTAAGCTGAATACCAGTATTTTATACGGAGTGATCGCCTATCAGACCTCCACAACCGAGACTGACCGTGACTGACTGACTGACCGTGACTGGTTGTCAGACGTTCAGGCCAGTGTCTACTTGAAACTTATGAAACTTCAGATAACTCATTCAAAAATCAACCCAGTAAGACCCTTATCACTATGTTGGAGTTAGATCATTATACATCAAACGTTCTATGTTGATTATTATACAGCAAGCTTTTCATCTCCAAAATTCAAAATTCTCGTTGCTCAAGTAAATCGTACTCTTTAATAATTTTACTGATAAGGGAGGCAATGGTCATTCTTGCACCTTTTTTATGAGCAGAATCGTATAATTATGTCTAAGCCATTGCCCCAATTTCACAGTCCGTCCTTATCTCATCGCGGACGGACTCCATAAATATAAATGACTAATTATGCCAGATATTCCAAAGATTTTGAACTATTTTAATTCGAACTTAATAATATTGGGCCAATTTCTTGGACATTTGATAGCAATTTAAAAGTATGGATGGTATTACATACTATTAACGATGTATTTGATCGTCATTGCACCCCTCCAGGTCGCTAGTTTAAACTAAAAGATGAAAGGCATAAGAAAGCCAAATATCCTTTAAAGAAATTGGAAATAAAATATCATTTTATCTGTATTTTCTGTTTGAAGACAAACGTGTTTTTGATGTTTTTAAGTGTAAATGAACACTCGAGACACATTAAAAACACGTTTGTCCTCTTTCTTTACGACATGAGCATTAAAATTGTACTTAAAGTCAATGACTGTTGTAGCTAGTACCTACAACCCACCTAAGTTTCCGGCACACTATAAAAAAGTACAAACCCATCTGGAAAATATAGTATACTTAATGTGAAAATTTACAGCTTCTTAGAATGCTCATAATAACTCGGAAATCGAACGATTAACACTTACATTGTAATGTGTGTTTTTTTATTTGAAGGTAGTACCTTCGCATTGCACAAGGGCGGTCTAATTGCCACGTCAGCCACGTGCCAGTGCTAATTAGCAGAGCCGTTTGCTCAAATGAACGTAACCTTAAATTCTTATTTATAGCGGACAAACAGCAGGTGTAAGTTACAGTAAGGTAATATCAAATGCAGCTGTCGTGCAACAGTCGCCGAGGAATTTTCTGCACCTTTCTATGAAGTCTAATAATGATGGATGCTTGGAATACATTTTATAAAGGTTACATACGACCCGTTTTGACGAACCAATGTTTGTTTTTAAATGGGAACTTGATAGGATATTCCTTATTCAGAAGCTTTATATTAGACACCCTAGTCACAAACAAACTATCAGCGTAACTTTTTTTTTTTTGGTAATGGCCTCTCGCAGTTCAGCCTATGAGGCTGGCTACTGCTTAACCGGTCTAATCCTGTGGATGCCTTGAGTTTAAGGCCTCCAGCCAGGGCTATTAGCGTAACTCATGCCAAACCTTTATATTCTTCAAATATTGATTTATCGCTTTCGACTTCTCGACAATACTCGAAAAATTCGAAAACTTAACACACACATTCATTATGTATTGTAACTGTAGTATTCTACCTTCTCTAAGTGCAGACTCAGCAGCCTGGCCATTATTGAAAATAGTTTTGACAAAAATGCCCATGTCTCCGCGCGGCGAGTCCCGCCCACCCACGATGCTGAACCCGAGACCTTTCCCGCCTGCTGACTTTGTAAACCGCACCTGTAACATTATTAAAGGCCAGCTTGATAACATGACAATTACAAATTATAAAGGTGTTTAAAATTTGTTTCATGGTAATAATTAATGTCATAGCTACTAAATGTACTTGTCGTTCATACCTCAAAAGTGTGTGTATCGCGAGGTTCAGGTGCAGGTGGTCGCTTCCCCACCTGCGTGGAGGCAGGTGGCGTGGGAGGTGGCCGGGCAGACCTCGGCGTCGCACTCACACGCAACTCTGCGACGCCATTCCTCAACTGCTGCATCGACTCCTGCCTGGATTGAACCCGTGGCAATCGATACGGCTCCTCCCATAACCTCTGGGAAGCTTCACATGGGAGTCGATTGTACCCATTTCTGTACGGAACATCTACTTCTACATTTTCACTGTATGGCCGTCGACTTCGCCCCTCTGAACTATTCTTTCTTCTTTCAGGCACATAATTATAGTCAACCACGTCTCGGCTTTCATCTTCTTGACTAATAAGAGGCGTGCGGTCCCTTTGTGCTGCAGCTTCTTTAGCTGCTCTGTAAACGTTTGGAGAACTACACCGCCTGCGCACCGACTGCGCTGACTGGCGCGGTGGTGACGGTGACGGTGGATGCCGTGTCGCTGTAGGACTAGGAACGTAGAAAGTGGACGGCTGTTGTGGTGGCGGTGCCAGCACGTCGTGTGCGGATAGCGCTCGGCGCCGAAGTCCACCGCCGAGCTTTCCCAAAGCACGGAGTAAATCTGGAGCACCACTTGTGACACGAAGTGATGCTGTAGTGTAAACTTTGCCTCGATGTCGGAATGATAATTTGGATGGTGGTGCAGGGGAGCAGTGGGGTGGCGGCCTCGGAGGCGATGGTGAGCAGCGCACAGGACTCGGCTCTCGGTTCCCGGAGCCAGGCCGTAATCGTGAACACCGACGACGAAGTTTTCGCCATCTTTGCGACAAGTTAGCGTTCCATCCTTCTTCTGAAAGGTGGAAAATAGATCTGTTAAAATTATGTTACTTATAACTTAGGAAAATTATGGATGGGCACTGGCCAGTTACATTTTTTAAAGTAGTAAAGTCTGTTTCATTTTTCATTCCACCAGCTTAATTTTTGTGGATGTAAGATAGAAGTCAAATCTAACATTGGATGATGTTACGGGCAAATATTTATTTATTTGTAATATTATATTCATTTATTAAATAAAATAACCTAAAGTAAGTAATAACTAACTAATCAACAACCTTAAAAAATTGCGTCAAAAAACTCCTCCTCAACGCTGTCAAATGGTAATGTACCCAAGAGACTGGCGGCGGCGTTGCCACGTTGTATGGCAAATGTTAATGATCTAAATAAACCGAGGTAATGTCTTATTTAAACGACAATGTCGCCATGTATGGTGTTATGACACATAAGGAAGCTACCTTTCTTGTTGGTGTCGGCGTCGGAGGCGTAGTCGTGAGAGCGCGGAGGAGGCGCGGGCGGCGACGCGGGAGCGGCAAAGCTGTGGCGCAGCGGAGTCATGCGCAGGAGTCGGGGACGGTCGCCGCCACCGCCGCGGGAACCCCACGCGGGGGCGCCCATTGTCATCTAACCCCTGAAATAACGATGCACGAAATCCGTTAATAAATATTTTTGAAAAGGGTGATAGCGGCTGGCTGGCCGGCTACTTTATATCTACTTTTTTTCGTTATTAACTTTTGATTTTATTCCTATTATTACATTGTTTCGGTGTTAACAAAATGTTAGACACCATCCAACGGTTTGCTATCTAACTAAACAACTATAAAATGTTTATTTACTTTCTTCGATTTATTTTCTCAATACTCATTAAAGTTTCATGACTGAACGGTAAGTGTAAAGTATTTTATTAGGACGAATTGTAAAAGGCGAGGCCCAATAAGATTCCATTGCGATGTCATGCACAAAGTAGGTTGATGGGTACTCATGGTCGTGATTACTGTAGTTGGACTTAATAAACTTGAGCCACCACGCACCGCTAAATATAGTAAGTAACCACTTGTGCTTATTAGAGGCTCGATATAATTAGATGTGACTTTATGCCCACTTGCATCTTAAGAGGAACTTCCAGTTTAACTGGCATGGGCTCGTATGAATTAAAAGTTTAAATATGTTTTAAAACTGGTAGCTATTGAGGATTGTGGAGACATAAACATTGACCACGAGGCCTCCCACACTGCGTGGGTTTAGGTCGGCAAACAACGACGTCCGGCCAGCGCGCAGCGGAGCCCTGTCGCATAACTTCAACAATTATGTCTAGTCGTGACCTACATAGTCAGTAAGATATGCGTTACCGCGACTAGGCTACGCCGAAACCAAGGGCCATGTCACGATTTTCTCTCCTTTAGAATAACACATTTCGTCCATTCATCTAGCTAGGCGTTAAACTATTTACGCACTCGGTTACTTAAGCTACGTCGTTTTTTTATGCTTATACAATTGTCGTGAGAAACACGTGAACTGCTTATTAAGTATAGTAATAATAATACACCACACACACTAGCCATACCTTCAACATCTTAATTATAGACTTAAATTAAGCCGTTTACTATCTTAGACAGATGTTATTGTAATTAGATTCAAACCCAAACAATGTTTCGTCTGACTTAGTAGGAGCTATGGAGCGCGGAGCGGTACCTCTTGCGGATATCCGCTCCGGCAGACTCACCCACCACTCATACTAAATAGTTGAGGCGCACTTGATGCACTTTAAGCCGGCTATCGTTTTATTTTTTTAAGGCCATGAGGTAATTATAATTTATAACCGCTTATTTGATGGTTGGCTGAACAGTGAACAGAGCTCGCGTGCGGTACGTTGTTTAACGACTAGTTATGACTTGTGTCCAGACGTGCAGTAAAACAGTAAACATCAACTATTCCTGGTACACTGGCTGTGGTGTTTAAGGAACGTAGTAAAGGAATTCCTCGTCGATATATCGGAACAAGGAGTTTCTCTAGCGTATGGCAATGTCAATAAACCCTTACAGACAGGTCTCTATTTCTGAATGCAAGCTCAACTAGGTCGATATTGACTCTAAGCCATGTCACAGGAGTGTTTACTTACTTTTGGGGAACAAAGTGAAGTCATGTTCACATTTTATCTTCAAGTTTAAGTAAAATAGAGAAATATAAGAACTTAAGTTACGCCGAAGTTCAAGTAGGAAATAATAAAAGAAAAAAAAATAAAGGGTATGTTTGTGGGGAGCAGGACAATATTAATCTCAGGGGATGTGTAGACTTGTAGACACGGCGAGGATACTGGTAAGTAATTAAATTCCGGGATTCTGATCCCAAGAGCGAGCTTTACGACCGATAAAGGTCTCTACGGTCGAACAAAAAACAAGGGGACCGCAATTCTATTAAGTTTGACCAACCTCTATGAAGTTAAGTCAATAGTCCTTGCAAAGGTTATTTACCACTAGCTATTAAGATCTCAATAAAAGATGGCCATAACCTAGAATAGTTGATGGTCACTGGCAAAGTCGATGGCAAGCATCCGAAGCTCGTAGTTCACTAAGATGGACGGGCCAGATTCGTCCATCGCTAGACTCAAAACTCCACGACGCGCTACACAATGTTAAGGATAGGCACAGATGGCGAAACATACTCAAGCAGAAGATTGCTTCACGACCCTCAGTAATAAGGAACTAACTAACTAAAAGGATTAAGGTGGCTAACCTGCCGTGTAAATGATTCGGTGTATTCCCGTTGACCCCACCGCGGGGTCAACGGGAATTGGTTAAAATAATTAAAAATTGTATCGCTGAGAAAACTGTTTTTTACACAAACCTCAAATTAGCTAACTTAGACGATAAATAATACAAGGAATAGTTATAGAGGCCAGTAATTGGAATATCGAAATAACAGTGACATACGCAAGGATCTGTTGTTTCATTCATGAGTTTGAGATATCTCGAATTACAAAACAAAACATTATAACTGTTATTGTAGGTATTATATTTCTATGACTAATACAAACTGAACAATAATAAATGAATTAATTAGACTGTTAATCTTCAATGACTGACGTAAATATTTATTTAATTAAGAGAATGAGTCATTAATTTCACCTTATTAAACGGGTAATTCATTATAAATGCTGCATGAATTTCGTGTGACACATCACTGTCACACGAAATTCTGGTTACCAATAGATCCGGACGTACTTAATAGTTGGTACCTTATTGGTGACTACCATCATCATCTGCCTAGGCTTTTCCCAACTATGTTGAGCCTCCAGTCTTCCCGGATGCAGCTGAACACCAGTATTATACATGGAGCGACTGCCTACCTGTTAGTACTAGGTAATACAATATTCCTTGGTAAGACAGGTTGTCAGACTACCGGGCACTGACTACCTGTAACGACTGACAAAGATCTATAATTGACAGCCGAGATCAACGGTTTAACGTGCTTTCCGAGGCACGGAGGAAACTCGGTATGTAATGGGTGCGAGCTTATCGGTGACTACCAATACCGAACTAAAACGTTGTACAGTACAGTAAAGTACAGTTTTGTTGTACAAAACAATAACAAAGCCAACTAGTTTATCTAGTTAGGTACAGCTTAGTGTAGAAAATTGGCGTTAATTTAGCCGGCGCAGTACCGTTGCGAGCCGAATTTGGCAACGCTAGCACCGTGTCGACAGGCGCTCGCGCTGGTCACTGATCTTCCGGTGACTCGCTCTACTGTCATTGCCTGTTACGGAAGCGGCGACATTTACATTTCCTTTATTAATAAAAATATTCTTGTTAGTATTTGTGACCGCGAATTTGACGCCGTGGACTTACTTGGACATGGACAAACAATAATAAATGTTTAAGTACCTAATTAAAAAAAGAATCGGAAAATAATATAAAATAACTTCACGTCTGTTATCCCCGAGGGGCTAGGCAGAGGTGCACCTAATAGTATACCCACATTTCACCAGTTATTTTTTGAAGTCCCGTCTAAGGGCGCTTTCAATTTAGACGTTTCGTGTCGGACCGCGGCGGTGCGGTGCTGCGGCAGCAGTGCGGCGTCGGTACCGCGAATGCTCGACAACACGCACTGCTGCTGCACCGCGTGCTTTGTATGAAAACAAACAACCGTCCGTGCGCAATCCGACAAACGCACGTTTTCGGCACCGCAGCGGTCCGACACGGAACGTCTAAATTGAATGCGCCCTAATAGTAATAGGTGGCGACCCTAGTGCCATCAACCGGGCACAAATTCAGACTCCATGGCTGCTACTGGGAAATTCCTGATGGAAAAACCGAATAACACTTTGTCCGACCTGAAAATCGAACCTCATGGTCAACAGTCGACGAAAGAGGCAGGCATATCATTTACCAGGATAAAGATAAATACAAAGTATTCTTTGTTAATACAGGTTATAACCTATCTGCGTGCCTTTCATTCAAATCCGTTCAGCCGTTTTTGCGTGTTTTTAAACACGCAAAAAATATAAAAACAATATACTACTAACTATCATAAATTTATCTAACCTACTAAGGAGAGGATTCAGCTTAAGTCTCTCGTGTCCAGTTGGTGACTAACCCACTTAATTCTGCCAGGGTTGCGGGACTGTTCGAAAGAGATACCGCGGCCCTCGAACACAAAGGGCAAAAGAAGGAACATGGATGGGTTGTAGTCAGTAAAAGTCTGACACTCCCTCCTGCTCAGCCCAGAGCGGGAGGAGTTATTTGGTGATTTCCCATTCGAAAAAAAAAGGTAGTAGGTACTCGTACTTAATTGAAGGGAAATTCGTGTCGAATATCGAGGCGTCATTATTACTATTATATGTCAGACATATTGATGTCTATCGTACTTAATTATGGAGACATCACTTGAGACGCTTTGAAATCGTAACAGGTAACTCCCACGCGTTAGTTATGAGGTGTTTGGGATACTTTTTTTTAACTATAAAACGAACCACGATCTCGTTCGACGACAATAGATCTTTTCTGTATTGTTTCTTAGTAATAGGCGTGGCGTGGTGCAATTTTTTATACAAACTATACCAAGTAATTTACTGATACTACAAAGAAAATTAAGTCATCTTTTAATAATATTAATAAATATTTAGGTTGCAAAACAATGAATGAAGTGGCGTTTGCTTATTAAATATCCTTTTCAGCTTTATTATTATTTGTAATAAAATACCAGCAGCCAGCACATTTCTTAGCTTTAGGAATCATTCCGAGAATAGCAACTTGAAAAACAAAAATTGCACACAAACCAACAAGCAATTAAATCAAAAAGCCATTCAGTGTATGCAATAAAAACACATAATCTAAATGAGCACTTGTTCCCAAATGAGTACGTGACAAAATCAAAAGCAGAATTCGTAGCATCAGCAGATGTGTGAGGCTGGGGACGCGGGCGCCTCAATTGTTCCCCTGCGGCCCTTCTTTGAACTCAAGTGGACCGCCATTAAAGCCTGAATCCATTAGTTGTTCATTCCACGGGAGTTTAAGTGTTCTCCACCGCCTCAAAGCGATGTGTGAACCGGCAAAATAACAGAGAGTCCGTTATCGGTTAATTTTCAAGCTAGACAGCTCTCTAATCAATTAAAAAGTTTAGACTGTGAGGTGGTTAGAAATGGCAGTTCCAAAATCAAATTCGAATGTATTTAAAAAAAGTATTGGGACACATGTACTGAAATCATTCTTTATTTTATGCGTAATGCCTGAAATTGTGGCTATGATATTGTTATTATTTAATGCAATAAATAGGCATCGCGGTTGACCATCAAGGTTAAGAGCATACCGCAAACCTGATATCGTTATACTTTTATAATGAGTTATAGTTAGTTCTAGACCTAGATTAACAACTTATTGGCAGTGACAACTCACTCGGCCGTACAATATTGTTGTTGGAATTTATGGCAAATAAAACGTAAGTAACTGTTTGGTGCATGTTGCGCCCACACTTACTAACCAAACTAAGATTTATGAGTAGCTACGAGACCGATAGCGGCACAATAGGGCCTATGGAATGTGACCCGCGTTTTGTTACTTACCTACATCAGCGTCGCCCCTTTCATATAATTATTTCAAAGTGTGAAGGACCATGATGTAATCCACTACTATACTAATATCCTAGCAACTATGCCAATAACCCGCCAATAACCTACTTAATACTTTTAAATGCCAAAGTACGTAGGTACTATGATTTAACTTTTTACGGAAATCGGTAAGTGTAAACCACCCCCTAGTTTCCATACTGTCCATAATTATACTGTGGAATAAACGTTTGCGGTTGTGTGTGTGACGGCGCGTTTATAGGGCTAGGAACAGACGGGCTGCGTTTTAATACGGGTGATTTACACTTACCAATTTCCGTAAAAAACAACCCTTTTTATTTGAATTTGACCAGGATGCAAAACGACAGCCTATATGATACTTCCTATTTCTGTAGAACGTTCCCTGGGGACCTCAGAATCCTACTTTAAAATACTGTGATCCCGATCAACGATTCTTTTTATATTTTATTGACAGTGTCCAAGTTAATTGGTTGGTACCAAATCATTTTTCAAACTTGTGAGAAATCGATTGAGAATTCAACGAGTTATGAGAATTATATAAACAAAAGTCGTGGAGGCATTCCTTCAAATTTTCACGCTTTTCTAATAAGCGCTGATTTAAATCTACATATTTAAGAGGCTCTCATGTTCTTTGAAATTTTTCTTGTAAACAAAAATCGTTGACTCAGACTTTTCTTCAATAGTGAATGATTTGACAAGAAAAATATGGTTACCACAATATCACCGAGACGGGCTCTCAAAGTAAATAATGTAGGTATGAAAATGATATCATAAACTCAACCAGCAAAAAAACAATAATACAAAACCACGCAACTCGCAAGTGATCACTGCGCTGCGCACTTTGAAAAGAATAACCTTTTCAAACAATTTATAGCGTTATTTGTAATTTGTATGAACAAGTAGGCCGACTACGGTATTGCAATACGGTGGATCTGTTGTTCGCAGTAACATTGTTTGCAATGGAATTAAGAATCTACCCGCGCTCTACATCTCAGCCCATCGAATGAATCTGGGAAATTGCTTCTCGCTCTTTCTATTATTATGTTCATCGTTATTTACTATTACATTTTTTTCTCAGGAGAAATCGGTTGCCCTGATTTCATTGTCGTACAAGCAAGCCTTCGAATCATGTTGCGCACAATAGAAGCAGAACAAATGTACACAAATTAAACACTTACTGTAACCGGTTCTAATTATAATATTGTGAATATTCATTGTTTGTGGAACAGGTATGCGAGGTATTCATAAAGATGTATATAAATACATGTGCTTACTTTTATACCCATTCTGAAGTCATTTGTGGAGAGCATGAAGTAAAAGAACAATGAGTGCGTGTGAAAATATTTAAAATCCTCATGATGAATGATGTCATGAAGTATTCGCTAATGCGGTATTACTATGAAGTTATTGCAAAAATTTCATCTAAACTTAAAGAACATTGTACCATTGTTTCGAATGTGTATGGTCATTGACACTTTGACTTCCAAGTGAGCATTTAAGACGTCTATACGAAAAGACGAGCGCTGATCAGCCATTTCTACCTGTATAGTCTGACTACTTACTGATGCAGGTATGTCTTTTTACCACACAAATTACTGTCAGTCATAGATATATTAGCATAGAAAAAATATGCTTTCCTGTTTAGTTCACAAAATGTGTGCTTTTCTATATTCTTTGTCTATTTGTCACGCGTTTAATGTATTCACAGTATTCTACATGACAATGTACATGAGCTGAAACGTATGAACTTCCTAATACCTATGACACACTTATTGAATGGAAGCCGCGTCATTGAAATCTATACTAATATGATAAAAAGGTAAAATTGGTTTGAAAGTTTGTAGGTTTTATGTAGGGGGTAATCTCTAGAACTAATGATCCAATTCTAAAAATTGTAACTGTTTGTATGGTGTCAAGTTCCAATAATTGCCGTATTTTTTAAAAGTTCTACTTTTTTGTAAGAGAAAAGGGTTTATACATTATATCCGTTTTACTGTGTAGTTACGTCTTGGACGATTAGATTAAATATAAAAAGTTACGATTCAACAATCCGGTATCCTAGGTACAACACTACACAAAAGAGCTGGCATCATTATTTGTAAGTTTGACATATGCATGTTTCAATTTAGTCTCTGAGATTAAAAAACAGACTATAGTGACAAAAAAGTTAAATCTAAAATGGAGAGTTGAATGCTAACCATGATATGAACATGCTACCAGTGTTATTGTTTTAATAACGCTGAAAGCAGGTGTCATTGTCAAAGAATACATTATAATTACATATTTTATAACGACCAAACACACAATTAAAACGTTTGATAAGTATTTGCCATTTAAACAGTTTTCCTGAAATAATAGAAAACTCTTAAAAGTTGGGCTTCAACATTAAGTTATATGCAAAAGTTAAGTTACTATCATTAGTAAATTTGAACTTGATTTCTATTTGAAGCTAATTACAAAACGTGCATCATACATCCAAAATATAATTATTTACTTCCTGCTTTTCCAGATTAACATGAATGGGAAAGTAAACATCGAATATATTTTAATCAGACATGTGAAACTCTTTTATAAATATGAAGGTACTATGCTGTGCTCATATATGTATAATGTCAGTCCGTTTCAAGTTTCAATTGATGGATGACTGACGGCCGCAATTTTCGCCGCCAGTTACGATGTCGTATGTAGGACACCGTGCAGGGTTTCACAAGAGTAAAAACACAGTAAAAGTAAATTTATATAAACAGGTAAACTCGTGTGTGTTATGTTTTAAACGTTTTAATGAACTTACCATAGATACTACAGTTTTAATGCAGTTATACGTTTTTATGAGTTTCATATTATTTTGATCCAGATACGCTTGAGTTTCAGTCAGTAATAACGACCAGTTTTTGAAACTCAGTCATTACGGAATCGCCTGATTAGAAACATAAATTGTTGTAAATTTCAGTTAAAAGGTAACCAGAACTAATCTTTGATAAAATTTGCGTAGGTTTAATATTTTAGAAAGCCAGTGGAATGAATTTTGTTATTAAAATTAATCAATTTTTTACGTGTAACTGTGACGAGCAACGTTCATTCGAGATGTTGATAAGGTTTTCTTTGTTTTAAGCTAAAAAAAAGCAAAAATGACAATCTTATAATTAGACTTCTGTACACTAACTACATTAGGAATTGAATTTTCAAAAATCCTTCCTCTCACAAGGAACTCCTAAGCCTATCTTTCATGTTTGTAACCCTAACAGTGCGTGGTCTTTTAAGAATTTAGTACCTGGGCGACAGAGCTCTGCTCGGGTGAAAATAGAGAAAAAATATTTTTTCTAGCGACCATGAGACCTAACTAGATCGATTTTTCGCCCCAGTAAACCCCTATATTGCATTTGAAGCTTTCATCTTTAGAGCCATTTTTGAGAACGTGATTACAAATTTATGTAAATATATACAAATATTGCTCATTTAATAGTATAGGACGAAAGTAGAGACATTTCAATGACAGCTGTACATTTAAATGACGGGGTAACATGAAACGAAAATGTTTTGGTATACAGTTACCATTCAATAGATGACATACCCGACATACCTCGAAGAAAAGAAAGAATGTATTTTTAATCTTTGTTGGATTTTACTATTCATTAACGTAGACGTTTTCTGTGTCATCTACTCATTAGGTGTAGATTATTTGACGAAAGGTATGACGACTATATTATTATGTAGGCATCTATGTTGATGGCGACTAGTAAACTCTTAATGAAGATATAATTACTATTTCATATCTGCAATTGTTATCTCTTCAAGCTGTAATTGGTCCATGAGAGCCCTACTTACATGTTGCTTCGTTAATCAAAGACGTCATTGTCTAGATTATCGGCGTGGGAGACCCGGAATATACGGCGATGTGTTTATCATACTGGACGCTACGTACTTAAGAGGGCCCTTCCCGGCCAGCCCATCGTCAAAGCGAGCATGGTCAAAAAGCTTGTTATTTCATCCAGAGCCACAGCGGCGATTTTCTTTCAACTCCCCCGTCTTACCCCGCCCCAACCCCGCACAACTCGTGTCCCACGCACCTCATACCGTCTAACGCGATGACATTGAATGAAAAATAGTGTTCGAAAATTTCTTAAACTTGTTCCAGGACGTACGTGTTTTTGAATAAGTCTTACAAGTGTGTGAAATAATTATTTATCATTAGGAATCTCCATTACATGTGCAAGGTTTCTATCGAGATGTTTTCTTTATTTTTACAGTTTATGAGTACATTATGAAAGGCCAAAGTTCAGGTAAAATTTGTGCAAAACAGCAGTTTTTGGAGGCTTATACTGAATTTGTTTCTACTTTTTTTTTTACAACCATAGAAACCTAGATATAGTGCACAAAATACCTATTAGTTCAAAAAAATCAAAGATAGATGTGTAACAACGGCATAATCACGTACGAGCGTTTGTATGAAAAGTATGACGGGTTGGCCGCTCTTAACCGTGGTAAGTACATTGAAGCCAGCAACGTTCTCGTGTGACTTGCGATGTACGATACTTGGAAGGTGGGAGGAAAAATAGATCATCATCATTTGCTTAGACTTTCCTCAACTATGTTGTGGCCTCCGACGGCCTAACGACTGTCAAACATCCACAAGTGACAATGAGGAAAAATAGTGCATATTGCTCTGAAATAAATGCATTACTTTCCCATCACCTACTTTCTTATTTTGTTTTGAAAGTAATACTTTTTGTTGCCTCATAGGTGGTCGCAAGCGCATCTGGTGCGCATGAGGCCCTGGGTTCGATTCCCAGGTCGGGCAAAGTGTTATTGGGTTTTTCCATCATTTCTGAGTAGCACGCCACGAAGCCACGGAGCCACGGAGTCTGGATTTGCGCCCGTTTGATGGCATTAGGCTCGCCCCCTAGTATATGGGACTTAAACATAACTGGCGAAATGTGGGTGTGCTGTTAGGTACACCTCTGCCTAACCCTTCGCGGAGTACAGGCGTGAAGATATATTATATTATTTTTGTTTGAGTAACTTTCCCAAAGAATGTTCCAGTCAGTCTGTTAAATCTTTCAGATATCATATTTTACCCACTATCATGAATGGGAAACACTTGAAAAAATTCTTGCCCGTTAAAATATTGCTGGTTGGATGCCGGTTGGTATCTTAGATCGAGATTTATTGCTAGTCATAAATCTCCTGAAACTTCACAAGATAAGAGGAGCCATCATTTTTTTCTACAGATGAGTCTTAGATGGTAATTTATACAATAAATAAGTACCTAAAAGATATTACGTAGATATATTTTTTTGTTCTCGTGAAATATTATATTTAGTATTCTGTTGCTTAGAAAACAGGAAAGTACTTGCTTAAGGTGGATGCGCAAGGGCAGCCCGCGAAATTTAAATTTTCTTACGTTTATTGCAATTTGCAGGTCAGTGTCAGGTTGTATGTTGATGAAAATATGAATCGCGCCAGTAACACGTATGAAGTTACAGAATTATAATCATTCAAATCATCACCCATTTGGCGACCCGAATAGCGCAGCGGTAGTGAGGCTTCCTTACGTTCATAGGGTCCCGGGTTCGAATCCCGGTAGGAGCAAAATGTTTGTGCGATGAGCATGGACATTTGTTTCCGAGTCATGGATGTTTATATGTATAATAAGTATGTATTTACAAACAAAAAGTATCTATGTAGTATTATCAACTATCTGGTGTCCACGACACAAGCCTCGTTGCTTAGTGTGGCACCTAGATGGCGCTGTGTGTTTGATATAAATATATATCCAAGTTCATTTAACCCCATTGAGCGACTTTTTCATGAAAGAGCTATTGAATGGGGAATATTTTCTTCAACATACAACCTGACACTGACCTGCAAATTGCAATAAACGTAAGAAAATTTAAATTTCGCGGGCTACCCTTGCGCTTCCACCTTAACCAGTCAAATACCTACTTGACAACGTTGTTGTTTCTTCCTTAAGGATTGAACAATATTTCTTGATTTCATAGGAAAATGGTAGTCTTGATTCTTTGCCTCACTTGGATTTTTGACTTAAGTAATTTTATTTTTTCGCACAGGAAAGATTACAGGCATTGTTATCAGCAAATTCGATATGATGCCACTTGATAAGACCTATTAGGAATGTACTACCTATTAGGAACGTACTTGTTAACAATGATGAAAAATTATTTTCGAATTCTTGAACACACACACACACACACACACACACTTGAAAAGCTACATAGGTATTACAAATCCAATTATATGCTAGCACCTAACTGCGTAAATTAAAAACTGATTACTGTTTACATTTTCCTGAATCACGAAATTTTACATATTATGTAGAGTTTTTTTGACGTCAGGGTCCTTATTCAGGTTAGCCTATGAAGGAACTGACCAAAGCAATTTGAGGTCAACCTTCAAGAGGCAGTTAGATAGACGGTTTTCCTTAATTGTAAACTTGTTGTTGATATAAATAATTTTGACTAACTCTAACCACAGATGAACCGAGTAATAGGTTTACTTTGAGAGCCATTAGACTATTGTGTATTAACTGACATAAACAATAATAGTCATGAACTCATGATGCTGTTGCGGTTACGGATTGATCACTTTACTGAATGAATGTCTCATTCATTACAAATACATATAAACCAGTATAAACACGAGCACAACAAAGTCTATAAACTTGGCAAAATTCTAAAGATTTTGTCGTCGAATAATTAATTGCAACTCTTAGATAAGATCTACGAGTACTAAGATGAGTTCCAAAGTACTATATTTGTTACAACATAACTTTACATTCAATACAGTAAAGGAATGTCAGTTTACGCGTGACTGTACTTATACATATTCGAGACTACAGCAGATGCTTTGAAAGGTTATGTCAGAATAATAAAGCTCGTCAAATGTTGCAAACTGCACTCTCGGAGATTGGTATAGATCAAGGACTTTGGAAGTATGTATCGAAGTAACGATCCAATGATTTGATTGCTTTATTCCGCCAAATGCAACAAGGATCTGTTATTATTATCATGATATTATAATATCCAGTTATAGAATGGACGAAACCAGAGCAGCCAAACGTTTACTTGATAGTAAACCAGATGGTCGGAGCTGGCTCAAGCTCAGATGGTTGGTTGGTGTAGATTAAGATTAAGGAACTATTGGGAAATTCGAGAGATAAAGCCGGAAATTGGTCACGTTGGAAAAATATACTCGACCAAGAACGTCCACCCGCAGCTGCCAAGCTTCAGATGTTGATGATATCCAATTATCTTACAAAAGGCCCTAATAATGTTCCTGATATCTAAAAAAAACTTTTTTGCAAGAAATAAAACCGACTTCAAAAACAAAAAAACGTGGAAAAATAACTTTAGCTTCAGAAGTAGGTGGCAAAACAACTCAATCGAACAAACAAAAGTCACCGACTTCTGAAGCTAAAGTTATTTTTCCACATTTTTTTGTTTTTGTAGTCGGTTTTATTTTTTGCAAAAAAGTTTTTTATTTTTCCTTTTTTTTAGTTGCAATATTCTACAAAAATATTTGCTATACATTTATTTAACATTGTTATCAACACATTTCATGGTAATAGGCTTATCCCCATTAAAATGTCACTTATATCGTTATCATACCTAACTGTCGAAATCTGGGTGTGCTGTACACATCTGCGTACTCCCTCAGAGCATACAGGCGTTATGTTATGTTCTAATATTGTGTAAAAAATAAACATCCAAGCGATTGCAGCAATCACGACAGATTTTCTGTCAATTAATGAAGCGTTCTATTGTATATCTCCAAAGATCAGCTTCAGATCCTGACTTATACCTTCCATCATCAGCTCAGCAAAATGAAATAATGATTATCATGTTCAAATATCGTTAGAAAGTAGGTACCTATATGAAAAACATTGTAAAATTTCAGGGTTGCCCTCGATTTCCCTGGGATGCCATCATCAAATTCTAACTTTGTGACAACGGGACCACCTCAGTAGTATAGGCTTTCGAATAAAAAAAGAATATTTGACAATCGGTCCACAATTTATTAGTGAAGAAATCGGTGAACATACGGAACACAGTCAAACGTACAACCTCCTCATTTTGTTTGAAGTCGGTTAAAATTTTGTCAAAAGAGTTTTGGTGAAACATTAGTGAACCGCTAACAATACATTTCATGGTAATATGCTTATCCCCAATAAAATCGAACTTAACATACCTAACTGTCGAAAAGTTGTACACATCTGCGTACCCCCTAGAGCATACGAGCGTGATATTATGTTATGATGTTGTATAGTTAATAAACATCCAAGCGATTGCAACAATAACGACAGATTTGCCGTCTATTTTTGAAGAGTTCCATAGTATATTTCCGAAGATCAGCATCAGATCTTCTTCTTTCTTCTTAAATGGGACAACCGCGAAACAATATTCTACCAAACAAAAAAAGGTTCATCGATATCGGTTCACAATTGGCGAAGATATCGCTGAACATACAAAAAAAAAATCAGACGACTTGATAACGTCCTCCTTTTGGAAGTCGGTTAAAAATAATAAAGAAACAAATGCATTGTGTGTGTGTGTGCGTGTGTATGCAATGCTGCATGGCATTCGATTTCAATATAGTTAGGGCTTTAGTTAATAGACTAGGCACCTACCTATCTATCTACTTATTCTTTCTTTTTATTGTTGTGTGTGTGTGTGTGTGTTTGTCGATATAGATTTTGCAACCACAAATATAGTTATAGATGCCAAATCTGGTAAAAGATGTAGCGGATTGCATTGAATTTGAAGACTTATAAGAGCAATTTATTAAGTGGTCACCTTAATAATTTGTTACTAATACTTTAACCCACACTCAGTGGCTATAATTGGTGAATCTTGTTTGTGTCCAAGATAATAAACCCGGTTTCCATTTGAGGTGATGCAGAACACTCATAACTGCCGTTTTAAAGATGCAACGTTTTAATTTTAAATTTTTAGGAGACATCCGTGTTGGATAACTTTTGTAACGGTTTTTAATCTTTGAATTGGTTTCGATCTGTTATTCTGCGACGAGATTTCGAGGTTTTTCAACAGTTTTTGTGATTATTCCTTAAAGTAATATCAAGGAATCATCAAAATAGTTGATAAAAACTTGATTATACATGGTTAGGTGCAGTCATGCGACCTATTATCATCCTCAATAGAGTCCAGCTGTTGAACTATACAGGCTGCCAGACTAATGGCTATAATCTCCTACATCATTTGCACAACAGTATCATCTAAATACGTCCTAGAGATTAATCGCTCTAATGGATTGATGCAAGTCACAATAGGAACCGCAACATGCATACGGTATAGGTAATAAAAGAGGGTGCGGGATGAATGCACGTCGCTGACGGGGCACAATTACCATTACCCTTTTAATCAAGGGAGAATACATCTTATTTCCTAGCAATAGAGGCTTTGAAAGCTGTAACCGATTTTTGGTACGTTTGTCTGCTGGAGTGTGGCGGGCGAGGGTTCAAACTATGAGGGAGCGTAGAAAAGCAGCGAACGATACGTTATTTTTTGTGCAAATATTTTTCAAGCATTTATTTATCTTTTTCCAGGTGACTGAACCGATGATATTGAATGTTTAAATATAAATAACAATGAAACTGAATATGTGTGATTTTAATAGATAAGAAATAAAATACGTTCTAATAACATTGTTTTCAGTAGAAATAAGGCTACTTGAATTGATTAGCAAGTAATTTAGGCACTACCTATACCTTTATGTTTTCAGAGCCAATGGAAAATAAAACTCATTTACCTAGCAAGCAGTAAATACAACGGTTTCTTTTATAATTACACATATTTATACAAAATACCACATGACCCACAAATCAATATGCAGTATTGGTATTACTCAGGAACACAGATTCATAGTGGCTAATAAGAAATTAAAATTTTACTAATAAATATGTAAAGTCAAGTAAACAACAAACTATTTGACACAAAAGAAAAAAAAACAAAGCTTACCTTAAAACGTATAGCAGTATTTATCCAAATTGTTTTCGTTCGGTGGACACGTTAATTTTGAAAACGATACCATGGCGGTTATAAAACTTGAAAATTAATTAACATACACTGTCTGCACAGACACTGCAATAATGCACTCGATTGTACCAAGATATCGATCGTGACGTAACGAAAGTGCACACGATCACAAGCCGGTACGCGCGGTGCACCGTCAGACGTTCGTCTAAAGCGAATGTCGAATTAATACTAACATAACCTCAAATTTACGCGCGCCGCTCGAGAAATTGTTTATGCTGTCTGTACACCCATAAATGGGGTTCAGTTGTGAAGAAGAAGGAAATACGACGAACCCCATGAGGGACAGAGAGAGAATATCGACAAAGGTGTATTATGTTGGGGGAGCTGTCTATACTACGATAGAGTTTCTCGTTAACGGCGGCATCCTTAACTATTTGAAATAAAAATACTACTTAATAAATAAAAGGAGCAGCTAGTGTTTTCGAATGTCAATCAAGTTATTGGCGATATAATGAATTAACATGAATCTGGCATCTTTTTCTATATTCAAAATCTCTCGACATCAACTCTCCTTTGTTGATAATAATACGTTATGGTCATGAATTAATAACACCAATAAACAAAACACTCCAGTAGAATATAAATATTAAAAACTCTTGCGTAACGGCTTGAACTTTTAAATAAAACATGTGCAGTCAACATTTTGGCAAGTGGCACTTGAGCGTCAAGACAAGTTGATGACAAAAATTCTTTTATTGCATAGCGATGGCCGGTGGGTGTACCTGCGCAGTACGCACCGTCTCCCCGGGGTCCCATTCCCATCCCATAGAATAGAAACCATTGAAGCGTGAGGAATGAATGATTTCAAACAGCCGCTAACAAGTACCTGCTTTATCTTCCCACTGCGTGTAATTTGCATTGACTTTTTTGTTACGTTCAATTGTTTTTGTCGTTTCCTCGGAATTACTTCAGCTGATTAAGTGCATGTTTTCTTGGAAGACGTTAGGGCTCGGTTAGTACCTATCCTGGCCTGGTATTACTTTATTTATTAGTCTATCTTGTGCAACTGCTAGTTAAATCCCTCCTCTTTTCCCTCTCGAACCTTCTTTGGCCATGTTTACCCCACAAACAAAATTAAATGTTACTTCAATAAACGGAATTAAAATGACTGCACGATTCGCTTCAAAGGTGCTAAGTTATTTCTAACAATAACGCCATCATTGACTCTTGAAACTGTGAAGAGTACGAAGTACATTTCTTTGAATAATTAGTTTTAATTATTGATGAGTGAAAGATAAGGACAAGGTCTGTAATAAGTCGGTGGGAGGAGAGCCCACGCGGCACTCCGTCTCGTGGCTTACATCGGGCGCCCGCAAGGCTGACTTATTTATCGAAGTACAAACAAAAGCTTGTTTCTTAGTATGGGATGGGACTTCATCATCAAATAGTAGATACACGTCACATTTATGTTGGAGTTATTTTTTGAGCTACGTTATTATCTAATCTATGGTTTCGTGTTTATTTTACTAGGAAAGAATGTGACACAAATTCAATTATAATCAAGTGTACAGAAATTTTAAAACTTAAGAAATTAACTGATAGAAATAATTTAAACCGTTTCAATTAACCGTCGTTATAACTTTAAAGCTCTATTCTAAACTATCATAAATATTTATTGAATGCTTAACATAAAATTAACAGCGTTTAGTATTTAGCAGGCCTCCTTGACCTGAATGACCTTTAGAAGGTATTTGTCAAGTCCTTAGAGGTAAGGGGCTTAACGAGCGTGTGTTGACTGTGACTGGAGAACGTAGCGGTCGCGCTGGCGCGTGCTTCCTGCGTGCGCGCACGACTCCCAGAATGCGTGTCGTTAACGCTTGCTAGCCATGTTACCTCACGAATATAGCATGTTCCAAACAATAACGCACACATATCAACTTAATATAAACAAAAGACCCTGTTATGCCAAACAACACGTACGACACATTAGTTCATAAGGTTTCACGACGAACACAAAAGCACAGTTTCAATCCGCACTCAATGAAATTTGTCAATTATTGATCCTCAAGCCCATTACGGAAAGTTTACAGAAATCGATCATCCATTACCTTTTCCCCACATGGTTGTGAGATCGACAGATAGGAACACACTGTACGGTGTTGTGGTTTCGAACCCGCCTGTAGGTGTGGGCGGGTGGGTTATTTTATTTAGATCCTTCTAAACACAACGGACAGTCACTGAAGGCGTCTAAACGGCGCCAACGGATTTCTGTTTACATTAAAATGTAAAACATAATTCTGTAAACTTTCTGATAGCCTTTAGATTATATCAGAATTACTGATAAGTTTAATTCTACTGAAAGGGACGGCAAAAAGTAAACACAAACAAAGATACGGGTAGCGAATTGATAAGGATATTTTCAAGACTTATTTAAGAAGGTACAAGGCAACTTGAAGTTGTGTCAGAAACACAGACTGCTAAACAATTTTCTACGTCGCATGTGTGAGTAATCAGCTTTGTTTTAATTCAGACTTGCCGGTCGTGTTATTGTTCCGGGCGGGTGCGTTGCACGGAAGCCGTTGGCTCGTAATCACGATTACAGGCGGGGAGCATATTATTAAGGTGCGTTTTGACCAAACGAACATAGAACTACAACAAAAGCTCGAACGTTCGTTTATTCGTATACTTGTTAATTTGGTTTTAACCGCAATTATTTTATAAGCTTTAACATCATTTACACTGGACGAACATTATAGAACTAAAAGTCGTGCAAACTTAAAACTAAGGTAAGGCACGCGAATACTTCGGTGTCTACTCTCTACGGTGATGCAGAATTACACTACCCTCTCTTCGCGGGAGGACACTTCCTTTGACCCATCTATTTTCATTTCATTTATTTTAATTAACCTATGGAATGCAATTGTTGTTTGATTGGGGTCCGCACACACTGGCCCATTTTGTACACCAAGCGAGTATTCCATGGAATCTGCTCGAACTTTGATAGAACAAAATATAGTAAAAAAAAACACGCGACGAGTGACGTCATTTTATTTCTCGTATTTTTCTGAGAAAACCCTTTCATTTGATTCCCTTATCATGGGAATACATAAAAAATAACTAGTCCGCCATCTTTGGGAATCCACCATATTGGATTTAGAATGACGTCACGTAGCTCACCATGGATTGTCATCCAAACTAAACATGTATGCAATGCAACATTTCAGCTCAATCAAAAACCGGGAAGTGGGTTAGAAACCCACTTTTAACATAGTTTCAGGTGAAGCTAATTAAAGACGAACAAATGCTCTGTGTCCGTTTGCACCAAACGATCGGGATCGAGAGCGTTCGCACGTTTGGTAAAAACGCACCTTTACGCGTTCTAAACTTCAAACATTCGTATGTTTACATTGCTAAGCTTATTATTATTGGATTGAACGTGTAATACCTGTTTGATTAAGCGAATAAGTATGGTAAATGGTACCAATTTGTGTTGAACGATTTGTTCGGTTATGAATTGATATTGTTTCAACATGTTCTGCATATTTTCTATATCTGTACCTCTACCTACTTGAGGTTTTTATGACTTTTTCGGTTATTGATGAGAAAAACGTTTTCTTCGCAAGCCATACTTAAAATCTCAAGAAACCTCAAAGGATATGTTCAACATTGATTTATGTAAGTTTTTTTTTGTAACGGACAGGAAAAATCTCGGTAATCGTTCTTTGATACACACAGACAGACGCCCACACTCGTAATTTCTGTAACGTTGTAAGTTGAACAATAAAAGATCATCAACAAACACCGCTCAGTTCAATAAGTTCTCGGAATTCCTTTTTGTCATGGGTACCAACCCTTTGGAATGTTTAAATAGATTAGCTATAATAATATTATTCTTGAAACAATAGAATTTTTACTTAATTAATTCCAAGTATTTGATCATCACGTCACTACAAATGTATCTAGGTCTAAGCGCTAGTTTTAGATAGTTAGTGTACCTACATGTGCGGTCCCGCCCGGGAGCAGCGCTGCGAAGGCTAGGCACATTGTCCAATAACGCAATTTGTGTCACGTGAACTTTGTACTGATCAAGGTTTTCGACAGGACAATATACTATAGCTATTCAAGCAGTTGGAGCAATTTAGTAAACCGACAACGAATTCATAATATAAAAGAATGGATGATGATTAAGAGTAGGTCACGTGATATTTTAAAATGTTACCTTAATCGATCACTTTTACTCACTTCCTACGGCTCTTCGGCTTTCTTTCATGTAGGTAGGTAGAAAGATTAAAATTAGGTGCCACTCAAATTTCGAAATTGAAGATACTTTGCATTCGGTTTACTTTTACAAAAGGAATCATAAACAATAATGGGTTATGCCAACATTAATGCCAGTTCAAGTTGATGTTCTTGTTAGTTTCGGGTGGGTTCTACGCTACATGTGACCAAATTATACCTACTTGAGAAAAACATTACAAAATAACTAGACCTCAGTTTTCTATTAAGGTAAAAGGAAAGGGCAATTACTGCAAGTAACATCCGATGGTAAAATTATAGATAAATTACTGGGCAAAACAAAGGGGCTCAGAAGAATGATATACCTACTGAATACGTGGTACCGGTTTGTGCGCCGGGTTCACTTTCACCCTATATACAGGTCTTATCTCTCCGAAATCGACATCGATTTTGTAATGAAAAGTGTCGATTTAGATGATAAACTCAGTACAGCAGCGATACCTATTTATTATATCACTGAATACAACGCATTTTTGGCAAGTCTAATTAATGTGTACATAAAAAAAGTACGCTAATTACAGGAGGTTTTGAAGAAACAATGTGAAATATCAGAGCGATTTATGCGCGGGAAAGACGGAGTCCCACGGAGGCCACGAGTGAGCTATGTAATCACTACACTAGATCTGAACGATATCACTGTTCTTTGATCCGGGTCGCCTTGGCAGTTAAACGTTTGAGATACATATTTTTTTTGCTATTTAAATACCAACAAGCTAAATCTAAGATTGATATGTCAAAAGCTTCTCAAGTGCAAAAAGGACGCTCGTGTTTACTTTTAAATACATTTTGCGCAGTCTAAGTGGTTTGTTTAGTAGGTCGTAACATCGTTTAAAATGGCGACGCTTTGTGTTCCTATCTGTAAACTAGAGTTGTCCATTACCGCTGCATGGTTCAACGTTACGTTGTATGATTCGTGTGAAGAAGCCAACAACTCAATTACTGAGAAATCTGCACTTCCGTGAGAAACATGTAGATAATTATTAAAACAAACGGTACATATTCCGGTAGTTATCCGCAGACGGTAAAATATTTTGTTGGTAATTGTTACATAATATGTGTAAATATCTAGGAAAAGTAATTTATTATGTATGTAAAATAAATGTGTATAGCTTGAGCAATATCAGTCGATGATGTCTCTACTAATAGGACGCAAGTCTCCTCTCTATGAGAGGGACGGGATGTAAATCGACCACGCGGGCACAATGTGGGTGGTCAGGTGGTCACATGTCTTCTAATTTTGGTTCTAGCTGGATATGCTGATGCACCTTTCCTCAAATTCGGTTTATTTTATGTTCTGTGCTGCAAGGGCTGTCAGACTCTTACTACCAAAAACCACAAGGTCGGCAAGGTTTGTCTGGGGTGCTGGATTACTGGCGCAGTTCGTTACGTTTCCGCGGTCAAGTGTTGTTAGCAGTTTGACACGCATGAAATTCATGGGGGCTATTCTTCTTGAGAGATGCGCCGCTGTCTCCGACATAAGTCTGATCAGGTGGCAGACTTACCATACATTACTTTTTCGCAAAAGGAGACGACGATGATCCAAGCGACCATGGATTGAAGCACGACTGGAAACAAGAGGTTATCCGCAGCACCGACCGCCACGATTAGGTCACGGCGCTACACCGTCCAGCTGGTCCACTCTCAGAGTGTACTCCACCGTGTCGTCGAGGCAGACACTCCGATGGTGGTAATGGTAACCGCTCGACGGCTTCGCCTATATAGCACAGGTACTTTCCGAAGTATCTATGTCAGCCAGAAACTATGGGCTGCTTCGCACGGTTTTTAAAATGTTTCAAAATTAACAAAATATCAAGACTCTTCATTTTTATGCAATTAAACTTTTCGAAATAAATTTTCTAAATGAAAACTGAATTAATATCCGCTGTGTATAAGCTTTATAAGAACCGCCGTCACACAGATAAATGTAAAATCGACTTTAATGCAAGCGATAACCTTGTAACCTTCCAGGGTCATTGACAATTTGGCAGTGTGATGAGCAGTTGAATAGAATACCTTAAAATACATTCATGTCTTTTGTTTTGTGTATTCATGAATACGGCCGCAGGAAATAGCACACTGGGCAACTGGAAATTAAATTCATCTGGCTGGTTTTAAACAGCACGGAAATGAAATTAATTAATTATTATTGTAATTTACTACATAAATTTTACATCGAAATGTGATTTGATATTGAAGCACGATTAGCTCATTTAAAAGTTGCAGCTCTGTAGATATATCTATAAGTATCTATGTATCAAACCGACATCATCAATAAAGCAAAACCACTTTTTGTACGCTGTCCAAGACCAAAAAAAGTAAATAGTGGTTTATTAATAATAATGGTTTCCTAACAAGTAACGATCTTTTCAGTTTGAAGAAGAGCTACTAAAACCACAAAACAGTATTGCACTAAGAGTTTCTTCACAGTGGCTGTTTATAGTTATAGTTATTGTTTAGGCATTAGGTGCAATCAGGTCATTTACTGGGCCGTGTAGACATAATCCTATTAACCTATAATACTTAGTCATATATCATCGCCCTATGTAAACAGTGATGGTCTTACACAGCAACAAAACAGTTCATCGAAACAAACAGTGTTTGTCAACAATAGACTGAACTGTCGGTCAGTTCAAGGCGTAGAGGTGACGCAAAGGCGCGGAAAGGTGTTATGGGGCAGCGTAGAGGCGTAGACGTAGCGCATACGCTCTATAGACGCCTAATCTTCTTTCCTCTCTTTTCTTGTGGCAATCTGCACGTTCCTGTGCCAGCCTCATGCAGGTTTATCCCCGATGGCAACTATGTTGTCTGCACATCTTGCCGCCGGAACACCAACATTTATTTACCCAGTTCCTAGACGCCATTCGGTACTTAACTCCACCTGTCATCACCCCGCTTTGCTAGGTGTCCCACCCAACTCCATTTGAGTTCCATGACACGATTTCCAATATCGAATACCTTTGTACGTCTTCGGATTTCGACGTGCAACTCTCAGTCTGTACACAGGATCCTTCTCCAGCAACACAAACGCCTACGCTGGAGCAAATTTGAAAATCCCCTTTAATACCAAGACACTTCTTTTTAGTCCCAATTAAGTTCCATGTACTCTTTATTTATTTATTAAACTTTATGCACATAATGAATGCACAAAACACTCCACAAAGGCGGACTTAATGCCTTGGGCATCGTCATCGTCGTCGTCTTTATCACGTTCCTCTTCAACAAATTTTTAATAAGCACCTCTTAAGTTCTCATGTGAATAAGAAGTTGCGTCTCGACAACAGTATACGGTTTCATCATGGGAACCAACTGCTGTTCCACTTGAACGAGCCCGGTATCACCCGCAGACACTTGGCATACTACCGTTACTTGTTCAAATGATACGAGTACTTACGACGACAATGTGCAATTACTTGACACACGAATCGTGAAAGGTGAAAACGATAAAATACTAAAAAATATACTACTATTACTAATGTTGGGCTAAAAATTAAAGGCTAATAGGGAAATAAACCATATATTCAAAAATCAAGACTCAGTCCCCTCCAGTAAAATTCGGCAATTTTTTTTTCATAACCTCATGTGACAATATACCCCTGCAAGGGCTGCGGGACTGTTCGAAAGAGATACCGCGGCTCTGCAACAAAAAGGGCAAAAGGAGGAACATGGACGGGTTTTAGTCAGTAGAAGAATTCCCATAAAAAAAAACGTGACAATATACAGTATATTTGCACTCCCAAAACGCCTGCGCCACTTCACCATGTGGTAGCAGAGGTACCTACAATAATATTTTTCAAAGGTTAAATACTAATAATAAGCTGAGGAAGCCCACACATCAAACGCTAAAATGTATTCTAATATGGTTAGGATATAGAACCTCACTTGTTCGTCACGTCTAAACCAAGGTGTCGTGGGCACGCTAAGTGCCAAACATGCGCCATTGCTGGCATTCGTGTATTTGTCCGCTTGCTAAATAACCTTGGTAATGATTTGCTATAGGTACATAAATAGGTACATGTATCTTATTATGTCTGAGAATACAAATAGCTATACTTAGCTTAGGCGTATCTACATCTGTCGAAGACTTTTTATTAATATTTGTTTTCAATATGATTTATTTAGCTTTGGCATGAAATAAAATAACCAAGTGGGAGTAAATATAATTTCATTCAGTTTTAAATACCAATTATTTGCCACCACAGAGTGATTAACAACTGCCAGGGTTGCGGGACTGTTCGAAAGAGATACCGCGGCCCTGGAACACAATGGGCAAAGGAAGGAACATGGATGGGGTATAGTGAGTAGAAGAATTCCCAGAAAAAAAATAAAAATGTGAAAATAAACAGTAAAAGTCTGACACTCCCTCCTGCTCAGCCCAGAGCGGGAACCCTTATTGGATGATTTACCACCCGAAAAAAAAAAGAGTGATAAACAAACAATTAAACTTTCTCTTTCTTGATAACATAATTATGCCTTTAGGTAATCCCATAGTCTAGCTTAAATCTGAAATAATACTTCTTAACAAAGTGTTTCGATCGAGGCTTCACGTGTCGTCTTAAAATTTAGTTTAGCTACGATGTAATATGGTGGAAGGGACTTCTACGCACCAACGATTACCACTGTGACTCGATGCCCTTTCTACCCTGTATCGTACATCCAGCTCACGGACAAACCAACAAGTGAAACATTAACAGCTGCTTAGAATTGCAACGCGGCAATTACAGCGTATTGCACTTACAAAGTACGAGTCGTACGTATGTCACCACAACAATGGCGGACTTTCACTACGGCATGGACCAAGTATGTACCACGACCACGCACATCTAGGCCGGACGCAGTTTCTGGACCATAAAGGATATGGCCTATTCATTGTTCTCAAGCGTACTTTCGCCCTCGCGTTACATGTAGTTAACGTTACGCAAAACGTTTTGTTGTAACATGGACAAGATGTGTTTTTGATTACATATCAAGCTCGGTTGCGTTGAAAGTCGAAAGAATCAAATACGACATGCTTTAGTTTTTAAATATCATAACTTACGGCCAAAGTTGGTCAGAGAAGCACATGAAAGAACAGCACACAAAGCCCTAAACTCAATAACCACTCTATAGAAAGTCATCGAATGCAGTCGTTGCTTATAACTGAAATCGGCTAGATGGTTTCGTCATCATCATTAAAACGTATTCTATGACTGTGTATTATAAAATGTAAAGAGACAGTGTACAGACCTATAGTTTATTGTTGTAGCGTTTATAAATCTTGTCATGAAATAACGAGTGAAACTTTATTTTACCTACGATTTATTTCATAATACACCACCGTTCCTCATCACACCTTAGAATCAATCCAAACAGATAGCTCTTGAAGTTCTCACTGTTACACTGTTCATACTGTCACAATTACTGTGCGATGCCGTGGGACAATTTCCGACCTCTAATTTCTCTTCTGAGTACAAGTCAAACCTTTCTATTGGATGTGTCTCTTACATTGATAATAATGAAAACTACACATCAGATGCACAGTTAGACGTCATGAAGAGTTGTTAATCAACACTTCTCAGGATTCCTTTCATTTTCTTGTTAAACTAAAAACATGGAAAACGATTTAGAATTCAATCTTTGAAGACCTACAACTACGCAGGCTAAGATTTTTACAACAATGCGTCGAAACTGATAGGCGGCAATACATTGGACAATGTATGATAATCTAGTAGGTAATCTAGTCTAGATAGAAGCTTTTTAACTGACTTCTAAAGATAGAGGTGGAGGTTATGTATTCTTATGTAAAATTGATACTTGACAAGTATTTGTGTGAGATACCACAAAAAGGGTATAATAAAAACGTTTTTGCAAAAAAAAAAACCGACTTTCGGAAGTCGGTGGTAAATAATTCAATGAAACGAAGTCACCGACTTCCGAAAGTAAAGGTATTTTCCACTTTACAGTGTTTATTTTTGGAAGTTGGTTTTAAGTTGCAAAAAAGTTTTTTGACTTCGAGAGTCGAAAGAACTGTGGAAGTATTCTTACAATTAGATACTGGTTTTAATAAACCAACAAGCCCTTCTTAAAAATCAGAAGCTTATAAAATACAGCCCATAAACGAAAGGTGTCAATAAAAAATGTTATCCGTGTTCAAAGTTGGGTGAGTTATTAAATAGTTTAAGGGTAACAGCACACTGTAGCGGCTGTAGCACTAACGCTGCCCTTAGGGGGAGTCAAGAAGCAAATAACTTAACCCTCCAGCTATCGCGTAAATGTTACACACTGAAGCGTGAACGAAATGTGCATCAGGGGAAACATTTATGTTACCTTAGTAAACTGCTGTGAGCCGCGGCTACAAAGTTCAACCGTTATAACGGGCTGTAGAATTGTAGATGGACTCCGCATCATAGTTGCGACGAACAAATACACAACAAATTTTACCTATAACATATTTTCCAATTTCCATTTTTTATGATTAGGTAAAATATTTGTGGATAGACTGTTGTGTTGTGTGGCTCTGTCGTTCGTCGATCAAAAGTTCCGTTTAATCGTTTGTCAAGAAAACAACCAGTCCCACTATTATATAGCATGCGTCGAGCTAATGTGCTGTCGCCTTAACTTTTATTGCATTTGTTTGCCGTAACTACGCAGATTTTTTTAAGCAAACAGTACTCTGAAGAAAATAATAAAGCACACTGTAGAACCCAAATTCGAAGAAAGTAAAGAGACCGGTGTTTTAAGATCATTTTCGCGTTTATAACTTGATCAAATTTCTTCCCTACACACACTACGTACACTGGCTACTGCGAAAGGTGACGAAGTATGGCTCAAGGCGCCTACAGCTTTGCTCGAATTTCGTGATTGCCATTAAACTAATATCACGCCCGTTTTCCATTTACCAGGCACAAATTCAGATCCGTGCTGCTACTGATATTATGATGGAAAACCTAATAGCAATTTTCCCAACCAGGTAATCGAAGTCAGGACCCCAAGGTCAGCAGTAGCCATTGCGACCACCAGACCACCGAGGCAGGCAGGTAGGAGATTGCTAATGTCGCTCAATTTGCTGAGCTGAAGCTGAGCTGAAAAGATGTTTTGTCGATGAATAAGATCTGTCGTTGTCTTATAAATTTTCTCGATTTTGATCGATCTTAACTGGCCTTTAAATATTGTGGTTAAAATTTATCGATCGACAAAGTAGCAGGCGTGAGTGTATTTATGTGTGTATCTGTAGGTATCTTTAGCTTACATTTAGAAAATACATAGGCCCTTAGAATAGTATCACGTCCGTTAATACCTAATAACCTGAGTGAGTCAGAAGTGTTTACCGTCGATAGAATATTAAATGTTTGAGTCGCTCAAATGACTCATTCGTTTACATAAATAATTTGAGACCGTTGGAACCTGACTGGCTGCGTTGTGGGTTGGGAGGCAACGAATGCTGTGGTTCAAAATGTGCGTTTATTTATTATTGAATACAAGTTGTAAACGGACCCCCTTCACGAAGCCGTCAACCAAACATTCTGTAGATCAAACAAAGTAACTCTACGCAAAAAATATTGCTAGGAAATTGGGGTAAAAATCACGTTTTACGGTAAGACGTAATGTTACGCACTCAAAACATTGTGTTGATGCACTGGTATGGTTCAGAACAAAAAAAAAACGCTAAGACAGGGAGAAAATGCCGTTCGGCTTCGTGAAGGGGTCTTTTGCACCCATTCATTATGTTCTAATTGATTTATGCAAAAGGACCTAAATTGAGTAGACAGCGAAAGTAATTTATACTAATATTACAAATTCGAATGTAACTCGGTCCGTCTGCTACGTTTCCACGCTTCAACAACTAAATGGATTTGGATGTTTGGCTTTCGGATAGACTACTGACTTTTTTGGGTCATTATCAGACCTTTACTGAGTTACAGAGGAAACATTTGGATAGCTAAACAAAGTTAATTAAAACAATATTAAAGCAATGTTTGACAATATAATAAACAGTCACAATTTGTAAGTCATGGATGGATGCTGTTATTTTCAACTGTAGTTTAGATTAAAAATAAGTCTTCTTATACATTATAATTTCTAAAAGGTCAAATTCAGTTTACTATAGTGAACTATTTATTTCTTAAAGGAGTACCTGAAGAAGAATTCTAATAATGACGGTGTAGATTGAAAAATTGTGTGGAAAGCAGTTTTCATGCCATGCGGGGGAACGTGGAAAATGTCGTGAAGTTTTGGATGGATAGCATCACTGACCACCGTGTCTGATTCTTCACTATGGATATAGCTCAAAAAAGGTGACTGGTGAGATGACGAGTAACAGACAAGTATGGTAGAAGACGTCATGCTGTGTTGATCCCTAATAAATTGGGATAAAGGTACGAGAATGGTGAACTATATTAACATAACTTAAACTGCTAAAAGCAAATCACCCGCGCTAAATCTATAAATAGATAGACTACTAAACAATTTAAAAGTCGTCGTTACGTCATAGGACCGCTAATTCGCACATGGTCAAGTTTTTTGACACCTTTTAAACGATATTTTTGAGAATCCGTTGGGTGCTGATATAATATGGCAAAAACTATCTTAGAATTATAAAAGTTATTAGACTTTTTCAGTTAGGAATTGTTGTTATTGAACATAGATAATACAAAACCGGTTAACTGCGAGTCGGACTCGCGCTTGAAGGGTTCCGTGGGTATATTTATTTGTTGTTATAGCGGCAACAGAAATACACATTCTGTGAAAAGGAGATGTTTCATTTTTGTATGGGACTCCGGCCATAACATGTACAGTTTATAAAAGCTGGGAAACAAACCCCTAAATAGAATAAAGTAACATTTTTTAAATAATAATATATGACTTTTATGCACGCAATAAAAACTAAAAATGTTTGACGTTTGTCGTGAGTGTTATGACAGCTATGCCAAGTTGTAGAGATGAAGTTTGCATAACCCAGAAATTGTTATTTGATAATAATTGTACACAGCAAAAGTCGTAGGAGCAAAACATAAATGAGAGAACGTAAAATAACATCGAAAACCACGAAAGTCGAGACGAACGAGACTTGACTGACGAGAAGTATCTGTTATATTTTTTTAACAATGAAATCATCACAGTTGCTTATAATTAGTCGAAAATGATGTTTATGAGTATAATAATGATTATTTATTACTTTTCGTATTTAACATCGACGTGAGATTAAGTTTTTATGTGACATGATTTCAGAACGAAAGCAGACTATGCGAACAGTAAGACGCCATGTTGAATAGAATATGGCAATAATTGAAAAACTATTACTTTTCAGGCACAACAAATCAGGCTTAAATTCTAATGAGAATATTTTTGATAATTTCGTGGTATTTTTTCCTCTTTTTCGATAAATGTACATCTTATGACCGAAAATGAAACATTTCCTTTCAACTGTCAACCTATTTCGGGTCATGAGATACAGCCTGCTGACTGATAGACGGACGGACCCCGGAGGCTTAGTAATATGGTCCCGCTGGTTACCCTTCAGGTACGGAACACTAAAGTTTTTTACACTTTATTGTCCTAATGGTAACGTGTATTTTTTTTTTGTAGTCTTGTATGTCCCACTGCTGGGCAGAGGCCTCCCCCATATCCTTCCAGGTACTCTTCTCCTGCGCTACCTTGAACCAGCCTTCGTGATCACCTTAAATTGCCACCTCTTTCTAGGCTGGCCTCTACGGCCGGCGACGCGCGTGATGGTGTTCGAGTCGCTGTTGTTATGCATTTGTAAAATTGTGTTGCAGGATAAACAACATGACGGCCTTAGTTCTAAACTTGGCCACTCACCAAACGATCCAAGTTCGATACTATACGACAAATTACGTTTTTTAACCGATCCTACCATCATCATTATTCATCATCCTTCTGCCCTTATCCCACTTTATTTGTGGTCGGCGCAGCATATCTTCTTCTTCCATACTCTATTACCTACTCGTCATCTCAACAGTCACCCCCTTTTTAGCCGTATCATACTTCACACATTCCATCCATCGTTTGTTTGTACTTCCTCTACTCATAAAGCCATCCACATTCATACTCAAAACTTTCCCCACGACAACTGATGCTATCAAGTCATTTCTTTATTTCAACGCTATAAAATAAAACAAAATCTTAAAAATAAGCTTATTTTATTCTTACACATAAACAGTGCCACCTCTCGAAAACAATCGCCACTGTGTGCCGACTGGTTTTCCGACCTATCCAAGCAACAATGTGTACATATCGCTCAGTAAATAACATCCTATATATCCAGTAGATGGCGCTGGCGAACTTGCTGCCATTCGCTGTATCCGTAATACAGAGGGCGCTGCTCTTATCCTCGACAGTAAGTACGTAGGAAGCGATCCGAGAGCGAGCTTTTCCATCCCACGCAAAGCTCAAGTTGCTACGAACGAATTTAGGATCGACAATTTCGGTAGTGAGCAATGCATTGCTCGTTGGGCTTTAAATATTAGTTAGGGAGTTAAGACGTAAGCAGCAATGTATACGGTTCAATCAAGGTGGTAGTATGTGTTTGTATACTGGTAATGTCATGGTGAGCTGGAGTTGTGAACGCGGGACCGGCAGGCCGTGGCCGGCGGCAGTAGATTTGTGCTTGCTGACAGTAGCAGGTGGCACGCTGCCACACACTACCACCAACTTGCGCTCGCGATATCATCCCTTTTGTACATAGCACTTGTGATCCCAGTGTGGTGTAAACTTAATTAACTGATAAGTTTAATTCAAGTTTATGTTATAACATTGTAAAATGTGAACTTTAAGAAAGTGTCGTGAAGTGTTCGGAGAAATACCGGCTCCGTCAGTCATGTCGTCAAGTACGATTTAAGTGCAAAAATTATCTTGCTTTTTAGCTTACGAGGTTCATCAACAATACTGTATGTTACTGTTCAGCTTGAACCGTCTACTGTACAACTTTGGACTTAGTTACTTGTAAGTAAGTAAGCAATAAGTATATTTTTATCAACTTTGTTTGATGTTTATTTATTCAACTACCTATGTAAAAACTATGCAGGTGGCATATCAACGCAAATAGTTACGGTTTGTATGAATGGTAGCACCACCACACGAGAACCCAAGTCTTAGAATTTCATTTGGATAATTGTTTTATGATGCGTGACCATTCTCTTTCGTTTTGAGTTAATTATCTAATTCAACGAGCATATCATTGAGGTCGGTATGTCCATTACATGTGTAAATGATGTTATGGTTAGCATGGGTGATGGACAATAGTCCAGTGGCAGTGTTTTCCATGAAGGCCGGCGGACTGCGAGGCCACGGTTGAGTTGAATGGCCGCCGCGGTGGCCGCGGTCGTCGGCGCCGTGCATCCATCGCTGGCCGCACTTACCTCACCTTGGCAATAATCTCATTTTGTTTCGTAGCGGAACTGATTATGCAGTAGTCTCATGTACTTTTGGAACCGATTACGATAAAGTTTGGAATTACAAACCAGAGATGACACCACTTCTGGAGTTGTTTGTCGTATTTCCGCGGTGTTTGGTGATCTCCTTGAGTGCATTCGGTTATACTTTATGTAAATATTAAGCTTGCCTATTTCATATTTTTGCTTGACATCTTCTGTTTGATCTTTCTACTGTGATAAAGTTACTATTGGGCGTAAGTTACCTATGTTACTTCTGGGCACAAGGTGAGATTTTCTTGGGCAGACATATTCAGTAATTGTACCTACTAGTTCTAGAATGAAGAATTGATTACAAATATCAAGCTTGCCTCTTTCAGTTTTCTACATGACATGTTCTGTTCTCTCTACTCTAATCTGGTAAAGTACTATTGGGCGTAAGTTATGTTACATCTGGGTCCCTCCATGTAACATATTGGTATCTCCGGATGAAGACGGTCTCCAGGGAGACTGCCATCTTTCTTTTTATCTTGGCCTGTCAGTGATAACGAGGTCGATCTCATTTATAACTTTCGCTTTGAATCATGTCTTTGTGTTCGAACCGATTTACTAATACTTACCAGTGTTTGAACCAGCTAGTTTCTTATTTGAAATATTGCTGAGTTGATGAACGTTATTAGAACTAAAATTTAATGACATCCTCTTTCAATTATAACTTAAATACTATTAAAATAGATTGACGACTTAATAACATTCATTAGCAGATGAACATTAAGACATAAATTTGCATACTTACATGATAATTTCGGATAACGATAAAACATAATGTGTAACTATCTCAGAATAATAATTTGCTCGTTTAAATTATATAGAGTCTGTAGTGGATTCGGGAGCAATTCGGGTACCTTACGAGAGGGTCAAGAGGGTTCTTGTCCTCGGCAGATTTGTAAATCGCGGTCCACTCGACGGACCACCCACTTCAGAACCATCGAAAATCGACCCCTCGACTTATACTACTCTTTTGTCCTCGGCTTGTCAAGATATTTTGAGAATATCTACCCACAAATTGTTGTTGTACCTACATATACGTTTGTTTATCCCACAATGTATTTTAAATCAGGACAATTGACATAAAAGTGACCTTTAATATCTACCTACCAACGTTATATTTCGCGCTGGTAGGTAAGCAAAATGTTTTTTGATCTAGGATAAAGTTCTCGGCATCAATTATGTTCCCTTTAATATCATTTCTAAGAAAAACAGCTTAAATTGGAAGCTTTTTCTATGTGGAGGTAGATTTAGTAACTGAGAAATCCTTTTATAGTTAAGTGTGTTCAACTGAACATTATATTTTAATGTTCTAATTATTAATATTATTTAGGTATCAAGTTAATTCAGGTAGGCGAGTATCGAGAGATACATCTAACATTCAGGCAGTCAGATCCGCCACCAGCATAGTAGACTCTCAAATCTTTTCAAAACTATTGGGCAATATCGTAAAATCTATACCTATAAAAGAAGATGATCATTATTGAATGCCGTAATGAGTAGTATTTAGCTGCACCCAGTTATACAGGAAGAAGCCGACTCCGAAATAGTTGGGTAAAAGGGGATGCCTTAAGATGGTAACTTAGCCAGAAAAGTCCTGTACCATACTCGATCAAAGGCCTCCACAATATCTTAGCTTGTTAACGTGAAAGCCTTATCTCTACTGTCGATGGCTTCCCCCGACCGGGAGATCACTAGCTGATCATCCATGGGAGTTGCGCAAGCCTGCAGTGTGGGTGGATCTGCGTTGTGTTTTCATCGTCAAGAGCAGCCTGGGCCGGTGATGGCGATAAGAATAAGGATAATTTATTTGCATAAGATACAGGAGTTCCAGTTGTTAAAATTGGTGGTTTAGGCACAGACCATATTTTGCCTTTTTAGGGCATGCAAATATAATTTTACATTATTGACTCTAGAATTAGATATGCCAATATTAATGCCTGGTCAAAGCAGTTGGGTAAGGTTATTTATCTGAACAAAGTGCATGTACTAAACAGAAAGGAAATTATGGGTTTATAATACAATAGATTTTCTTTTTATTAAAAATACTAACTCGATATTGGAAAATTCATCCCTTAATGATTCGGTTTAAGATTAAGTAGATGGATGAAAGTCGTAAGGATGTTTGTTATTTTGATGCCGGAAAATCCCACCGGGAACAATTAAGACTTGTACCCTACATAAAGGTATGTTTATTCAACATGCATCGAACAAAACGATATTTTCAAAATATATCGATATTCTCTATAAGGATGTAGGTTGGCTTGTCGCTCACTACTGTAATATTCGTAAAGATAATTTCTGCTCCGTTATTATTTCGCATTTCTCAAGCACTTAGGGTAAATATTGGGATGGGACGGACGAAAATGATATTATTCCACTTGTAAAGTCGTTACAATATTAGGTTTTTCATAAGGTTAGCCTTCGGCCTGCGCAAAAAATGTATATTATCCAAAACATGGCTGGCATATTAATAATATGGTGATTTAGGGATTTATTATAACGGTATTTCTTTTTATTTTGAACAGCATTAGAGTATTGGCCTAATGATTGTTCTTGATTTATTATTATTATACCTACAACTAGACCAACATAACCTATAATAATGCAATAATTGTTCATTCATTTGTAACTCAATTGCCCATATAGCCGGTACAGCCCACGTGTTGTAGATTCGAATAGGTTCTATTTATTGTAACGGACATGTCGGAATCTGTATGCGCGGTGCTGTATTATTGGGCACGGCATGAATATTCGCAGGCATGCGGCGCGCGGTACGGTGGGCATTGTGGGCACGGCAGGGCGACGATGACGCAAGCGCGGGCGCGGGAGGATGGTTCTGCCGGATGACAATGGGACCTTTGTTGCAACAATGCCCATTTCCGATTACCAGATTGAATCGTGTCTGTCAAAGCCCTCCCGTGCCAATAGCTGCGGCAGAATTAACGCCATTTTTGTAACGATAAGCTATGCTCATGTTTCACTGTACAACTTTTCAGTATATTGAACTGCAGTTTAGAATTTCAGATTTTACGGAGCGAACCCCTCGCCCACAAACATTTCGTGTTTATTAAAAAAGAAGGAACTTTTAGTTCGGTATTAAAACTGGTAAATGGGAATACTTATGTTGGCCCAACAACAACAATGCCGGAGCAGGTCGAAACAAACGTAAAGTGAAAAAGTTGGGTTTCGTTGATGGGGTACAGGGGTAGTAGAGTAGGGGAGGCTAAATCATTCCGTTAACTACCAAATAAAACTTATGAAAGTGAAAGTAATAGTTTTTCAATACATAAAAAGTTGACAAAACAAACAAACACACTGTGATGAAGATATTCTTTTCGGTTACCCGGGCCCCATAAAAGAAAATTGTAGATATCGATCAGGTACACGTTATCTGCGGAAGTTTCATTCGCACTTGGCTCTTTTCTCGGGTAAATGCAGTTCATTGATACAAATAAAAACCAGAATTAAATGTAAACTCAGCGCCAGAGTTCACAAATACTTAGTAGTTTAATGTTTAGCGAACTGGTACGCAGCAGTAGGTAAGTTGGTTCGTGCAGTGGAACTGTGGAACCCGTCACGAGCTGTTTGCGGTCAGGGAGTTCCAATAGGAATCGAACTAATAATATAGCTCCATCGTTACAGCACTCGATTCCGGGGATTCTCAAAGTTTCGTTGTTATTTAATTTAACCTCTCGTTATGCGGGCGGATGAGTAACGCGCAGTCTGCGAAACGACGCCTGGCGTACTCATTGTTGCGGAAATTTAGACGAATTTGCGACGATCGCGTTTCATTAAGGGGCGTTTTAGTGCGAAAGGAGCACCGCTTTTAATTCACAAAGCGAGTGCGGTGCGAACGTAAAACAAAGTTTTAGAGGGGTTCTTCGTTAGTTGCTCACTCATACAAGGTGGAGAAGCGCCGCGCAACGTCGAAACGCACTGAGTATGTTAATCGCGAGCATGTTTAAACTTCCTTCTTATATACCGCCTATGTGTGTTACTTATAAGTTCAAACTTTGCCTAGTTCCTGAACAGCCAGCAAACTGAAGTCTCGCACTAGGCATACCAGCCTGTAGATTACCAATAAATGTGCACCGAAACAATAATTTCAGCATGAATCTATCCACAATACAGGCAAGGCCATTCAAGTAAATGTCTTAGAGTGTTAACATTTATGCCTTTCGTCAATAAGGAACAGCTCTAACAAGCTCACGGAGAACCTTAAATGTTTATAGCACGATAAAGTTAGAAAGAAATGATGAGGTGATAGTAACCTAACATTATGAGGCAGCTGAGGCCAAGAGAGCCGTTTATGTTCTACTTAGCAGTGTCTTCTCACGTATATTTATGATTTTTCTGCAGCCAAAAGGTGCTGCAAGGAGCTCAAGCAGAGTTAAATGTGACGTTATAAATATTTAACGGTGCTGTCGGAAAAAGTAGCGGTATGGGCTGTGGGAGAAAGCACAAGTTATTAATGTATCAGCAGGAGGCACCTTAACCTACATGCAATTTAATATTTCACATCCATAAGCACTTTCCAGTTTTAACAAATACAGGCTGGCGCTTTGCATCCTGGTCAAATTCAAGGAGGTATCTATATCTATAATACTAATGATTCTTGACCCGAATCGATAATAATAAGGGTAGGCTTTTTTTTTTTTTTTTTTTTTACGGAAATTGGTAAGTGTAAACCACCCGTATTAAAACGCAGCCCGTCTGTTCCTAGCCCTATAAACGCGCCGTCACACACACAAACGCAAACGTTTATTCCACGGTATAATTATGGACAGTATGGAAACTAAGGGGCGGTATACGCTTACCGATTTACAAAAAAAAAAAAAATTATTAAAAAAAAAAAAAAATAACCTGCCCTTTTTATTATCGACTAGCTGTTGCCCGCTGCTTCGCTCGCATTTGGTCGGAAATTATCCCACGGGCACGTTTTAAATATAGCCTATGGCACTCGGGGATAATGTAGCTTCCTATTAGTGAAAGAATTTTCAAAATCGGTTCAGTAGATCCAGAGATTACCGCCCTACATACAAACTTACAAACTTTTACCTCTTTTTCATTTTAGTATAGATTCGGGTCGAGAATCATTAATATATACTTACCTCCTTGAATTTGACCAGGATGGAAAGCGACCGCTTGTATAAAACTTTTAAAAGTTTAATTAAATGAAAATGTAAGATGCGTGGTCATTACAAAGAGGTTTTATTTATTAAAATTGTGAAGTCAGCGCTCCACTCGGCGCAGAAAGCGCAATGCTCTAAGAATCCTTATGTGATAACTGCAGCTTTTTAATTAACGCTTCTATTATTACGTCACAAAAAATAACGATCTCACAATTTCCTCGTTCATACGGTTTCCGAGCTTGTGGATTGAGGCGCGCAGTTATGAGCGTGCGAATTTTATGTGTTTAATGCTAAAATGCTAATGTACTCGCTCGACGTCATTTGTGGAGAACAACATAAACAGGCCAAGTGTTTTGTTTTAAATACATTTTTTTCTGTTTATTATTGCTTAGAGATTTGAATGCAGTAATTTATCTGCAACGTGATGGTCGGTTATTTAAATTATATTTCCCTGTAGTTCATTCTAAATTGTAGAGAAATCATTTTATTAAATCGCATAAAAAACACCAATGAAATAATATTTCAAGCTGCTATAACCACAAAAACCTATGTATGCTTTCCAAATATAACCGCTCGAATATTTCAAATAAAATGAAATACTAGTTGGGAGCTTTTCGCCGGCTTCTCTAACAATTACCTACAGTGTTTCACTCACATGCAAACTTTATTAGTTTTTGTATTGACGGGCTGCGTAAGCTGCGCTAGGATAGGAGTGAACCAATAATTTTGTACAAGCAATTTAAAGACATTGACCCTTTCGTAGTAATCACGGGCGGACAAAAGAAAACCACAACATCGCGCTTCGGCTTAAGTCGAAAATAATAATGACAGTATAATTAGAGCGCTCTATAATAAACAATGCAACGAACTAGTATTAATTCCCAGGCGAGTTGAAAAATGTTAAACTGTGGGCGGAGCAGCAGAGCAGGCAGACGGAGCTCGGAGGTGAGCCTTCGCATGAGATGCGTTACCGAGCGCCGCTTACCGATCGTTGCTGAGAGCCGCCGCGACCCGCCGCGGGCTACCTGCCTTAATTTGAGACTCCAGAAATTACTCATAATAATAAATGTACCTACTAATCAAGAGAAAGAAAAAACCTTTCGTTGAAGAGGCTGGGAATAGGTACTTGGAACGTATTACACTGTGAGTCAGCTTTGAATATGTTTAAGCGCCAATCCGGCCGTTAGGAGGTCTGCTTGATTATTTCGTATTGCTAGAATGTTGTTAATATTTTATTGGATAGCTTTACACGTACAAGTAAAGTGTATTCAGACATGTCCTAGGTTTATATGTGTAAGTTCCTATTATGCGCTTCTCGCGACCCTGTTTTTGGCTTGTTTCCAGATAACTACTCGGATCCAAGTCATCTGTTAAGTTTATTTACAGGATTTATAGTGCTTCATGCATTACATTTTACATTCAGAACTAGCTATTAAATAATACTGAGTGGGTGTATAATAGGAGTAATGGGCTTTCTTGAGTTTTAATCGCAAATTATTCCGAGCAATACAAAAAAATCGGCACGAACAATATCTATGAAAATCACTTCCGTAATCTCCCTGAATGGGGAGAGCAAATATACCGTATAAAGCGTGCCATGAAGAAAACTCGCGATATCTTGCCTTATCGATGTAATTCTGCGTGCGCTGTGGGTTTATCGCATCGAAGCGCGAAAAGTGCGGCCGGTGTTGTGCAAAGTTTACGACGTCCGTCCGCCGAGATACGGCCTCGGAGGCTCTGATCAATTTATTCCCTGACGCTCCAACATCAGCCGCGTATAGGGAACATGCAGCTCGCAAGTAATGCGTGCGATTTATTGCCGTATAAAATTGGAGCTGGGTCATTTGACTTAATAGGAATACGTATGAGCCCACCTAATATCGTAATGCGGGAAAAATAATGACGTTGAAGTTATATACTTTTCACCTTTGTCTATCTTTAAATACGTTAATGTTTATAAGCCGCAATATGAAAAAAACATAGGTAACCGAGAAGTGCAATGAATTTAATATTGCAATGGAAATAGCCGAGCCGGAATATCGACCATTGAAATCAAATTAAACCTTATCGATGAACAGCAATGTAATTTTGAGAGGTCCTCATTCAATACCTAGGCACTCTACAAACGCATTCCATTGAAATTCATAAAACGTAGGTAGTTTCGGCGTCATTTAGTAGCTGTTGGTACAAAGCCACTCATTCATGCAGTGAATCCGGACGAAATATTCACGTTCCGTTAGTCAAACGAAGTACCATATGCGAGTACTATACTTATTGATACGAGTGTATTACCTTCTTTTTCGGCCATTTTACATCAATAGGTATATTTGTCTGTGTTTAATTTAGTGACACTTTTTGTATCAATAGGTAAATCACAAAGATTTATGTTGGAATGGAATGGGTTTAATAGTATCCAGAAGTTACACTCAATATTAAAATAAACCATCATGACTTTGTTTTGAACATTAAGCTGAATTATGATCATTGATCATTCATGAAACAGATTTGACGAAAAATTTTCAATTGCTATTTTATACCTTTCGTATATTATGATTCCCAAAACAAACTGATCCTCTGTTTTCGTTATGAAATATCGGCCAGAATGACAAAAAGAAAAAAGGAGGATGATGAATTTATGACAAAAATTTAAAAAGATTTGGCCCCAACACACTACCTTAAGGAAGCCCTAAGTAAAATACAGTGTGTATTTTTCGAATTCGATTTTTCGTCTTATTGTTTTTCGGAACACGAAAGGAGCTCCCATGATTTTAACCCAGACAGTCCTCGTGCCTGTTTTTACAGAATTATATTAAAAATTAATTGGAATCCCGTGTGAAAAGCCTTGTCAAAGTTCATCTTCTTTATGAACTAAAAGAGTTATTTTCTTATCGAGTTTCCTGAGTAAAAAAACAGTGTAATAATGTAGTCCCAAGATCTTTCAGAGGCCAGATATTTTATATATTTTGACTTACACATTTTATTAAATTAACATTTATAAAGAGGCATTTGCTCAGCAGTGTGAAAAACAAGACTGACATTTTTTTAAAGTAATCTCGATGTTTTGTCAAGTCGTTAAATTCGTACAAAGCAGGGAAAAGTAACTAATAATAAAGAAAATGCATTATCCATCAAATAGTCAATTTCGTTCGTAAGAGTTTCGGTTTGAAGGTTTGGTATTTTCGATATTTACCAAGTGATGTTTTTATTCGAAATCGGATTCCGAATGAGATGGAAACAACCAATACATATATCCATTTATACAGGCGTGTTCGCATTTTGTTCATTATATTAAAACATTTTAACATCGTTTTGTCTGCTTATCTGGGTTCGTCCTCTTTTCAAATAGGTATATAAAGCTATTGCATTGACATAGACGTACACATTAGAGGCCGGCTTGAAAAACTTTTCAAGTATGGAATTGTTAAGCAGTATTTACTATTATAAAGCAGTTTAGATAGTGTCGGCGGGCAGGAGGCGTCACAAGCCTCACGCGTCGCCATCAGTATGCGCGGGCGAGTGCGTGTCGGCATGCGACGCCGTCCGCTCGCACACTCTGTTTATATCACCAATAACTAAGAAATATTTTGATAGTAACTTAGTCCAAACCAAACACGCACTGTGTCCTATTCCACTACTATCATTTACTACCAATCAAGGATTAACGTCATCTGGTTAAGCTGTTAAGTAGGTATATAAACGATTTAACGATGACACACTTCCTTTACAGCTCAAAAGGGTTTAAATACTAGCATTACCTACATAATCCCGCAGTGCCACTAACGTCTTCTTAATTACCTCGCCTGTACCTTGTCCTCTCTGTGGAATGGAAGGCTACAAGATACTTAAAAAAAACGCTCTTTGAATCTCCTTTAGATTATATTAATTTTCATTATCACAGGAATTACAGAAATAAAATCGTTCTAAAAAGTAGAAAACATAACGCCGGGAGGAATTTCTTAGTAAAATAAATTCTTTCTTCCTTTGTCTCATAAATCCTTTGTCTCTACCTTATAAATTCCGTGTCTTATAAATCGCTTGTTATGCGTAACAACAAGACATATTTTTCTGAACAGACTGCGTGTTCTATAGTAATGTTGGGAAAAATTATACTCGAACAACTTTTTGTTGTGAACTGTTAAATCTCGTTACTGCGATGCACATGGGAAATATTATACGTGAGAACATGATTATTGTGAAGAGACATTACCACGGCGCCCGAGAATATTGCTGGAGCCTCATGTTATTTATATATCTAGCGTTCGTCGCCGATGCTATCGGTCTATCTCGTGTGTATCTTCTCAAGAAAACAAAGGAAAATCGCAAATATCGAGTGCAACCGCGGCAGAGCGGGGTGCACACTGCACGTTGGGTGCCGGTGGGTGTCGTGCGCCGCGCCGGCCGGGTCGCCGCGCAGCCACGATGTCAATCGCGACTCCTCTTTTTTACTTCCTGCTCAGTCAGACAATGGCGGGAAAATGTTTTCTACGTGTGGGGACGCGGCGCGGGGTGTGGGGTCAATAGCGGGAGCACTAATCTCTGTCGGGATCGTTCGGATTAATGGGTCGTATTGCCGTGTCTGTTGTTTGTTTCCACAATAACTTGGTCCCTCTTCCTTCTAGTTGTTACAAGTTTCTTCGTAACTTTCAGGCGTTAGAGTGAATTTACTTTTGCAATATAAATCACTGTTTTGTTTTCTTGTCTCATATTATCTTGAGTGCATTGAAAAGCTTAAAAATAAACATACCTATCATGAAAGTCTACTGTAACATAGCAAAGCAGCCAAAGGCTTGAATGATTGAAGTAGGTACCTTACAGGAAGTACAGGTATATTGAAGTACCGCTTTAGAAAGAATTATCATTTACCAGACTGAATAGAATTCACTGTAATGAGATACATAAAAAGACTCTAATAAGACACAAATAATTGTTCACACTAAGAAAATTAACATATAGCGTACGGCCTTACTATTTGCCCCATATAAAATGACTGACTTGACTGCAATCACTGCCACAGAGAGGATGGGACACTTAATTTATGATGTTCCAGGGAAACTTACTACGACATTGAAAAACAATGAAAATGAAAAGCCATCGAGCGGGCCCAAGCGCACTTGACCGACTTGGAAAGAGCGCAACGCGGGAACCGAGAATTTATCCTCCGGCAAATTGAATTTTATTTAACACAAGTGGTAGTAGAAATTAAAACCGCTTGTTTATTTGCTTGGAAAAAGCTTAGTTAAGTCAATTGTGTTAGGTGTGCATTTATTTTGTGAACATTTAAGAACTACAAATATCTTAAAGCTTACCTAATGGTACACAAATAAATTGATTAGTTACAGAACTATACAATTATTATACTCGTAAAGAGGTGAGGTTTATATGCATAAAAGTTTGTAAGTTTGAAAGTAGCGGTAATCCTCGGAATTACTGATCCAATTCCGAAAATGCTTTCAATAAACGAATCTACATTACCTCCGAATGTAACCATAACGGAAACGAATCCATGTGCAAAGCTAGTATGTGTTTACAAGTTCGAATTAAACTTTGAAGTGACAGTAGTGCTTGCAAATGTGTTTAGATACATTACAAATACAATACAGTTGCAGAGCTGTTGAAACTCTCAAGTTTACTTCTCAGTTGGCAGCTAATGAGCGTAGAGACAGGTAGGTACCGAAAATCCTCATAAGTAGGTACAGTGAAAACTGTTTTTTCTTTTTGTTAACGTACAAAATCCAGCCGAATCAAGTCCGCCTATTAGGGAGAACGCTGCTACTAATTAAAATAAAATTGTTAAAACAGAAGCGGGTGCGCTCTCTCCCCACACCAGACTAACTTTTAACGAGGATATATTTGGTTTCGACCAACCCTTTGGTGATTTTACTATTGAGTCTGACTGCAAATAACTCCTTAATTGACTTCAAACAACTTCTAGCTTTGTGGATAGAATACCGAGGTTACTCTACCTCTTGTATTAGAATTAAATGAAATAGCCTACCTGAATATCGTTAGAGGACGTAACCGAATACAATGACGGTATAATGTAACAAATGACGTGTGTGGATTGGGTAATCATTTGAAAGGTTTTTAATGACTCTATTGACATTTTAGGGAATATCAATCATTGTTTCAAATGTCATCCGTATCAATTGGCTTAATTGTGCCACTTCCACGTAGCTTTCAATTTGTTTTCGCTCAGATTTGTTTATTTAGTGGAGGCTCATGGGCGACATAAAACTCTGACACCAGGTTAGGCACTAGCCACACGAAAAATAAATAATTTAGGAATCAGTGTCATTCTTGTCTAAAGCTACGATGGCATCAAGTCCGAGGCCATGTGCTTTCATGGGCCTCGGAATGCGCCACCGTCGGGATCCATGCTGACGGTAGGAGGGGTTTCCATCGGCGTCGAGCCGACGTTGAAGTACTTAGGTCTCGTCCTCGACAGCCGGTGGAACTTCGTGGAGCATTTCCGACGTTTGGCCCCCAAACTGGAACGGGCCGGGGCTGCCTTCAGGCGGCTCTTGCCCAACCTGGGGGGTCCAAACGCCTCCTGCCGGAGGCTCTACGCGGGGGTCGTGCGGTCCATGGCCCTTTACGGGGCCCCGGTGTGGGCGCGTTCTTTGAGGCGGCGAGCCGCCCATTATCTGAACGCGCCCCAAAGGGTGGTAGCCGTAAGGCTAATCCGGGGGTACCGCACGATCTCCGGCGAGGCGGCGTGCCTCCTTGCCGGATTGCCGCCATGGGATCTGGAGGCGATAGTCCTCGCGCGCCTGCACGAGTGGCGCGTGGAGGCACTACGCCGGGGGGAAACTCCGCTGCCGCGGCAAATTGTCGCTCAGCGGACAGACTTCCGGCGTGATCTCATGGCGACATGGAGAGAGCGACTGTCGCAACCCCGTGCAGGGCACGCCACTATAATGGCGGTAAGTCCCCTCTTTGAGGAGTGGCTGGAGAGGCGCCACGGCGCCCTCACCTTCCGCCTGACGCAGGTCCTCACCGGACATGGTTGTTTCGGGAGGTTCCTGCACCTAATCGGGCGGGAGGAAACGCCCGGGTGTCACCACTGCGAGGATCGACCGGAGGACACGGTGGAGCACACTGTGCAGGTCTGCTCCGCTTGGGCGGAGCAACGCCGTGTCCTCGTAGCGGCGATCGGCGGCGGCGACCTCTCGCGTCCGGCCCTGGTTCAATCCATGGTCCAGAGCGAGACGGAATGGGACGCCGTCACCTCCTTCTGCGAAGCAGTCATGCTAGCGAAGGAGGTGGCGGGACGTGAGAGGGAGAGAATCTCACGTCCCAGCCGCCGCGGGAGACGCACCGGGCGTCGAGGGCCACGTGGTGGCCCCCGGCCACCGTAGACGCGGGCCTGTGGACGGTGAGCTATGGGCTAGCTCGCCGTCCGTCCGTCTTATGACGACAGGCCGTGTCGACGGCGCGTTCGTGTTCCACGCGCGCCTCAAAGAGAGTCAGCAAACAGGAAGGGGTCCGTAAGGGCCGACGCCTGCCAGGGTTGCGGGACTGTTCGAAAGAGATACCGCGGCCCTGGAACACAAAGGGCAAAGGAAGGAACATGGATGGGTTTTAGTCAGTACAAGTCTGACACTCCCTCCTGCTCAGCCCAGAGCGGGAGGGGTCATTTGATGATTTCCCATCGATAAAAAAAAAAAAAAAAAAAAAAAAAAAAAAAAAGCTACGATGGCACTGATTCCATTGATAGTAATCTATAGAGTAGCTAATCACTATTTAGTTTAAAGGGGCACTCTCCTTCCTTGCTATCGCTATTTCTAGCAACGTATAATTCAACCCTTGTTTCGCCGCTTGTATTATGAATACCCTCTAGTGTAATGTCACGAAGGTTCCTTAAGTGACGTCATTTGTCGCAGAAGTCGCGTCGCGGCTGGGCAGCCGGGTGCGGCGGCTGCGGCGGCGGGATGATGGACTGCCTGTGCCCCGCGCCGCGCACGCTGGCCTGTCGCGTAGTGCTGCTCGACGAGCGAGAACTGCTGCACGAAATACAGGTACAACACTATTTACTTATGCATCATTCCAGTATATACAGGAACAACCCTCGCTCTTTTTATTCGCTCCATTACCACTGTGGTATGTAACCACACAGTTTTTGTTTCGATCCAAATGATCCATAGTGACGGTGATAATACGATTCTTATAGCGGATGTCGACGAGCGAGTTTTTATAAACCCAACCATAACCGCGATGGACTCTCCGACTCTCCGAGTCCCGACGGACGCCGATAGTATTTTTCAATTTTCTTTTGTACTTACATGAAACAACGCGTGGATTTACCCCATTTCTCAAACCGCACTCGTGAAATGCAGCTATTCCGAGACGAATTATTTGAAGTACACCCAGGGGCTCAAGGAAGGTCTTTTATATGCGAAGCTCGGGTCCAAGGTGCGGGCGATGAATTCACTGAATCGTACGTCGGCTCTATGAATATTAAATTCTATTTGACTCGCATTGTCGCCGCGTGGTGAATGTGAGAGTGGCTCGCGAGCGACGCGCGGACCGCGCCTACTCGCGCCCTATCAACGTGGCCCTTATGTTTACCTTCATCACTATTACTGAAACAATCAGTCGGAAACTAACTTCAAAAATAAGTTCCATCTAATCACAATGTCTCCCTCCACATAAACTCCAATGATTATCTTGAGAAGCGTGTCTTAAACTTGGAAACACATAAGATTGCGGCAGGCACTAAAGCCTCTCGTTCTGAGATAATACTCATATAAGTCTCCATCGTAACCGTAAGCAACCGAGGAATTTATGCCAGAAATGCTTTTGTTCGGGCTGTATGAAGACCCGCAACTTGTTCGTCAAACAAATTCTCAAGATATATTGGGCTAAAATCATCCAATTTGGGTAAAGTGGAACCGACAAGAGTTCGACGTTTCTCGCTAAATTGTATGGATATTTTAGATAAATCACCGTCCTTTCGTAAGTTTTCCCTATCTACAAAGGAACATTTGTCTTTAACGGATCTAGCGAGGACTTTTTCTTGCCAGAGATGAAAATAATATTCAGATTTATGGCCGCAGTGGCTGAGAATTGGATTTCTGTCACCAATGTGATTTCATTCAACTAAATTGTATTGATTTCATAAATTCAACCATTCCAGAGATTCTGAACTGACCAATTACGGTGAATAATCGACTGATCTTTTAAAGTTGAGAAATGTCGAAGTATCCGCGTCCGTTCGTAGCCCATAATTGGTTAGGCTCATACTTAAGTTTATTATAGAAAATTACAGGTAGACGACTCGACGGGATGATCTCATCGCAAGGCTACTCGTGAAGTCTGAAAAATACCGCAACATCATAAATATATGTGTTGGTTAGCGATAGATGATTATTATCAATCAGTTATTGTAGAAATGTAAAACAAAGCATGATTAAAACCTCACTGCGACAGGTACTTCAAAAAACGTAAAAGAAAATTGAGTGTTGAATTGTTAAAAGCAACAAGCTTTGCTTTTGTCAAGACAATTGAGGGTCGAGCGACGCGGGCGCGCCATTTTATTCGGCTCAGATAGTAAAAGGGGAAGACAAGGAATTGTACAGCAATTTATGAAGCGGGCCTAGTGTCGGCGGCAAGTGGTGCGAGCTTCGACGTGTATTGTCGCGCCGGCAAATTGACTCGACGGCATTTCACGGTCTACTGCGCTGATGCACCTCGTTCCTAGTTCTGCTTTATTGATGACGTCTTCATTGCCTGTCCCTTGACAATCAGCCAGCACAATGGAGCAAGCAATTACCTGTCTATTCGTGACTTTCGTGTTGATTAACGTATTTTGCTGGCCGCGCTTTCGACTTTGAATGGATGATTAACAGTAAGGAATTAATTGGATCTGTTTATATCATAGCATGTTCAATGATAATAATCAATTTCTCTCACCGGACATCGGGAATCGCGATTTTACCTGTTTTTATAGAAGACTGTCGTGAATAATAATTAATCTAGATATGAAAATGAAGGAGTGAAATCACTATCATTTGTCTAAATTTATTGACTATCAATATTAACATAATCCTATAAAAAGTTTCACTAATTTAAAACTTATCTCAATGCCAATGTCAGTAGCAATGTAAATCTAATAACTCGAACCGTATTTTGAATGGTAACTTTAAAAAAGAGAGCATAAATATTAACTCTATGTTTATTAAAACGAAGTGAAAAGTAAATTGAAGTAGGTATGTGGCGGTAGGCCGTGGACACCCGACACAGCGAGGCCCGGAGGCCAGGCCCCCGGCGGCGGCTCGCGTGCCCGTCACCGCTACATCTATATCGTGCTGCCAGATTTTCAAATCGTTTGTTATTTTTCGAGCTTCACGTACGCTGGGAGCAAACGCGCTCTGTTATTAAATCATTTATTATTCAGCCCAACGAACTGTTTCGCAATTTTCCCACAAGCCGGAGGATCCTATAGCGGGTACACTTATAGTGATATGCTGTTTCAAACGCACGTAGCTCTCTTAATTGCGACTTATTTTGTCGGTTGGATTTTAAGTAATTATTTGACCGTAGGAGGGACATTTTCGGTGTTTTGTAGTGCGCATTTGCCCTGAATTATGAAAATCATACAATATTTGAGTATTGAATGCAAACTAATTAATTTTGTTAACGTGCTAATAAATTAGTTCAACAAAAATTAATCTATTATAAATTAACCACGAAACGATCACAACTCTGTTTTGTTTGACGCCGAATACTCGGTAAATAAAATCTGATGTTTGTCAACTTGTTTGTTTATTTGTTAAAATACGCTTGACTAGAACAACGGATAGTATTTCATTTGTAATAGATAAATACTATTGCACATCACACAGATAAACAATTTAGTTATATAGGTACACGTCGGTTATACAATATACAATTGTGTCATTGTATGCACAATAGAATTGTAACAATCAAAATGCGATCATTACATTGAAAACAAAATAAAACCAAAGATGCATCTTTTCTCACAAACCCAAACCAAAAAGCACACTATGAGTTAAAACAACCTTAAAATTTTGAATTGTTTGGGAAAAAATGTAAAGTAGCACCCTGGACTGTAGTTACAACGTCACAGGCGCACACGCAACCCTGCGAAATGCGCGTGAGAGCTGCGCAGTGCGCTGGTTCCTCACGAACCCGGTCATTATATAACCAGCCGACTACTGGTGTTACCGGCCCAGACCCATCGCGTGCGAATTAGCCTAATTGTAGAAACCTGCGCATCAAGAAATGCTAATCAGAGATAGCCCGACTGCATTATTGCTCGCGATAGCATTTGATTTCTAACAGGACTGTTTTATATTACCGGTCCCGATCAATATCTAGTTTCTTCTTAGAACCATGCAGTTGCGTACCATCGATGGGTTCATTTAAATTGCAAATCTTGTATTTATAAAACAATGAATACGATCGACTTGTGTAAGCATAAAATTGGACGACCTAAGTACACTGATGAAACAAATATTCATCTCATTTCTGAATTGTATTTTAAAACTGATTTAAGTCTCACATAAAAACAAAGCACCCATAAGATTCAGGCGGAGCTAAGCAAAATTAAATTGCAAGCAGACAAGAATTTCTAAGAAGGCGTTCCTCTGTCGATAAACGAATAATGAGAGCTTATTTTCGCCAAATTAAATTAGGACGGACCATAAATTCAGGTAACTGTGCCGTTATGCCAAATGTAAATGGTTCTACTACATGGAAACTTAGACTTGACCTTATATAAATGAAATTAGCACTGTTTCGGCACTCAGGTACTCAGACAGGTTAATGTTGATTAAGATTCATCAAATACAAAATAATATTGAATTTTGCGACGCATCCGTGATTTATTTTATCCGATAGACATTAACGTGATTGTAAATGTGTCATGAATTCGCTTATTAATAACAAGCTATTGCCCGCGATCTTCGTTCACGTGAAATCATTACATAGTATAAAACAAAGTCACTTCCCGCTGTCTTTCCCAATGTATGTTTAGATCTTTAAAACTACGCAACGGATTTTAATGCGGTTAATAGTTAATAGGTTTTTTAATAGATAGAGTGATTCAAGAGGAAAGTTTATATGTATAACATTGCACCCGAGCGAAGCCGGGGCGGGTCGCTAGTTATTATAAAAAAAATAGTTCCCTTTTTTAATCGCATTTTGTTACCAATGTCAAGGGTTAGGGTTTTTTTTTGCACGGATCCCTAATTATTATAGCCTATTTTAGACCTTATAACATCAGCTATCTGCCAGTAAAAGTCCCGTCAAAGTTGGTGCAGCCGTTTCGGATATACACCGGAACAAACAGACAGACAGACCAAAATGGAAAATAATGTGTTTTTGTTTTATGTGGCGTTTATATTTTCATATAATATATGAATTCAGTAAAAAGCTGTTATTTTGATATTACAAATTGGCACTTCAATTTTATTTATTCAAAGATAAAAATAAACTTTATGTTTAAACAAGTAATAGGTAGCCATGTTTCATAGAAATATCGTCAAAGAAGTTATTTCGCCTTTCTTTTTAATTTAATTTCGATTAAATAAGGAGGAGGTTCTCAAGTCGACGCATGTATTTGTTTTTCTTTTTGTACAAAATTTACTTTAGTTATTTAATACCTAGCTACTTATGTTCTAGTACCTAAACAGTACACAGAAGGGAAGATAGTTCTGTCATTGTGGTTACGTTACCCTGCGCTTTGTGGTTTGTATAAATCAAACTAAAACGGTTTCGTAACAGGCGGTTAGTCATTTGTTTTAGAAGATACTGTTACAATAGCATTTAACAAGCTTAAACAAGGTAATTTAGAATATCTAAAAAACATTTATAATTACGTAAAGTTCGTAAGTTTGGATGTCCGAAACTATTCATTCAATTTCAAAAATGCTTTCACTGTTGGAAAGCTACACTATTACCGAGTGCTGTTTTTCAAGCGGGCGAAGTCGCGGGTAAGAGTTACTAAACAATATTTTATTTTATTATTTAAATTTTAGGAAAGCTTACAGACTAATAAGTAATACATAACATTCTAATAACAATAATATTATATAAACATATCGCTACTTTTTACAAACCTACACAGATAAATACATAAATTGTTACTTCCCAGCATAAGTTACTTCCTAAAAGTTGGTTTATTTTATGTAATTGTTATTAATATAAGCTAACTTGTTTAACATTTTAGTTAGATTAAAGTAATTTTCAGACAATGACTAAGTTTTATGTATGAGCTACGGAGCTACCAAAATATGCGAAAACGATACATTCCAGTGTTTCGCCAATTCATCCGACCTCACCTCACCTCATCCGTTTGATATCCTCTGCTGAACAAACAATGCATGTTCGAGAAAATAATTACGGTTATTTGTTTCAGGATAATAATACTGGTCAAGCGTTATTAGACGTGGTGTTCCGTCATCTAGACCTCCTGGAAACAGCTTATTTTGGACTGCGCTACATAGACCAAGATAGCCAAACGGTAAGTGATATTGAACTTCTATCTACTACCATACCAAGACAACACTCACTATGGGGCGTAAACAAGGTTGAAACTTGAAAATAATATGTATTTGTGTTGACATGGGACTAAGCTGCGAATGGCATTTATTTTACAGGTTTTCTTTAGATTACTCAAAATATAGACATTAAAATAAATAATTGCTGGTTAAAGTTTAAAAATAATGCTAATTCTATTAAATTCTTAATAAGAAACTGTTGCTATCGCTGGAAATACAGAGATCTTCTACGCCAAATTTTATTTTTGTGCCGCAACTTTCCAATTTTTTATTGGGAATATCATACTATTATTTATTATTCTGTTCGGTTAAAAGTTTTCTATAAACACTTCTATGTACACTGTATTTTTTGTGTTACATTCTTTCATTTCATTACGTCATACGCGACTATCTAAAAAAACAACTTTTGGGAATATTGAGGTAACACCGCGCCTTAGAACTTTGTCTTGAGAAAGTAAATGTAACTTAAAATAATATGACTATTCGAACTAGATCAACAAATTTTAAAAACGAAAAATAACAGCAACAAAAAGGATGCTCTTTGTAAAGTTTCAGCTTTTCAAAGTAGAGCCATTTTGTAAAGATGACGTTGCAGAATCGGATTAGGGTATCATATCCCATCTGCAAGATCTTTTTACTTGTCTGCGTCCGGATTTGAAATGTGAGGAAGAACTTTAAAGTGATAAAAATATTTGTAAGACTGAATAACAGTATTTTGAAAATATGGAGATGTTAGTAGCTTACCTAAATATAAAGTCACTTAAATTATTTCAAAGTCAAAACATTTCTTTCAATTAGGTAATTTTATAAGGCACTTTTAAACGTCTAGTTTTACGAGGAAAATGTTTCTAGTTGCCCATTACCAAAGGTACTAGGTGTATATGAAGAAGCATGGACAACAAATTTCTGAACCCTTTTAAAAAAAATTGTTATACTTTGTATACCTTGGAGACGAAGATGTGCCCGGCCCGGGATAAATCTATACTACAATGGGCAAAACAAAGTATTTAAAAATAAGCAATTATGAAAACATTAAATATGTATTATGATCTGTGCTCACTGTTACTGCTAGCCTTCATCATCCCACTGTTGGGCAAAAGCCTCTCCCCACTCCCCATGACTTCCAGTTCTTTCGATCCAGGGCTACTATGGTGCTCACATATTAAAAATATTGTAACAACAGACTCAAAGGTACAACAGACAAAAAAGCGTACAATTATAAATTAAATCTAAATCGCTACAAATTGATACAATCATTTTAGAGCATATTGTTTAAGTATGTATGGTTTTAAGAGCGTGTTCTACTTGATCAATTATTTGGAAGTAATTCACTTTAGTTGTACTTGCTGCTGTAAACATTTCACTGACAATCTAATGCAGTATTTGTGCAGAAAAGAGATCTCTATTTAATCAGTATCTTTTACAAATCATCTTTGTCATTGCTACCTGGAGAAACTTTGGAAGTTTATGGGCTTCTTGTACTTGAAATGAAGAATGTTTTGACTATTAAGAAGAAAATCATAATAATATTTAACAAAAACAGTCACTACTAGCGACATTTTTTACTGACCTACCAATCCAATTTATTAAAGAAAAAATGACGATTAAATATCGGTACACTAAATCATTTCCTTCAGTCGATTTACGACTTGTTCGAAAGATAAGAAATTAATACGTATTCCGAATATTTCTTTCCATGGTCATTGAGGAAATCCATTACTCGTACTATTATATGAATCGTTCACATTTATATTTTTTGTGCAGCATTGGCTGGACGCGGGTAAGCGCCTGCGTCGTCAACTCCGCGGCTCTGATCCGCACACTTTCTACTTTGGAGTGAAATTCTACGCGGCAGACCCGTGTAAACTCTTGGAAGAGATTACCCGGTAAGTACGGAATGTATACGTCATCTTTTGTGTTACACCTTCACAGCTGTGTTGCGTTCAGACATTGTTCCTTTTAGCGCCCAAACAAGCACCGTCAAGTCATTATTAATCAATTTATTTGTAGGTGACGTCTACGGGCATTTAATTTGTTGAAGAAATTGAGGAAGATGCCTATTCCAAATAAAGTCAATAGCTTTTGTATTATGTCTACGAAACATAACATCACGCTCGTAATCCCCGAAGGATTTAGCAGAGGTGTACATTTCGCCAGTTAAGTTTTAAGTCCCATGAAATAGGGGGCGAGCCTACTGCCATCAACCGGGCACAAATCCAGAATCCGTGGCTGCTACTGAGAAATTCATGACGGTAAAACCCAATAACACTGCCTGACCTGAGAATCTATAGTATATACTTACAAAATTATACATGTGTGCTATATTTCCGGTGTCGGATGAAGGTATTTTTTTACCATAATGACTCGTTAAAATCTACAAATTAATAAACGAACTGTCCAATAAAATTGACAGTATCCGTACGGAATATTCATACAACATGTTTTTACTGACAAACATAATTATACGCGTTTTGAAATACATCATTACAACTCGAAAGCTACCTCATTTAAAAGTTTATAAAGCTTGTTAATACTTCGTCAATAACGTGGATTTTATTATCTGCCTTCTGCTGTTTATTGAACTCGAATCTTCAAGTTTAAATACGAATATATTTATGTATAATGTTGACCTGCTATCAAACCAGACGAATTGTCATACTTACATACTTATACCTACGTTTGTATTCAGCTTTACATATGTCGATATTACAAACAAAATCTGTTATTATAATGAGTTCCAGCAAAACCGCTAACTGCATGTGAAAATCAAATTAATGGTTGAACATTAACAAATTATACAGAGCGATATTTATTAATGTGGTTTTCCATCAAAGCGTTGAGTGCGGTGTTTGTATAACTCGCACTCGCACGTGCCCGACACGTAGGCACTAATGTAAGTAACGCTTTCACAACATCATTCATATTATAACACATTAATTCAGGAGCGCGAGGGATGAAATAGGAAGTGATAATAAAACACATCTGTGTTCTTAACGTGCGCCGCGCCGTGTCAGCGACTCACCCACAACCGCCACACGAACGCTTTCTGTCACCGACACACAAGCTATAAAATGACACAGATAATATATCCTTTTTAATATTCAATGAAGCATAAGACGTGCATGACGACACGGACTTATTTATAGACAAATGCTGAGCTTTACAAATAACATTTTGTTATTCTCCTTACTCTGTGCTTCTTTGTACATCTACACTAAACTAATATCATAAGTTGGAATTAGTAGGATAATTTCCGATTATAACGCGAAGGTAGCCGCGGGCAAAACCCACCTTCTATATTTGCCATGTTTTATAGTGTGTTTGTCTTACGTTAAACTGTGACCCCATATAAAAAGTTTGTACATTATTAAGAAGGTACAGCCACGAGAGTGCCCATTATTCCCATACATAACAAGATAAAGCTGAGAGATAGAGGGACATAATTAGTGTAACATTGCAAGGCCAGTCAGACTTTTATGGAGGTAGTAAGTACATTTGTGCCGTATATGGGACGCAACTAAATAACGACATTAACCGTAATAATAACAACATGACTCGGTTATGTACTTTACAAGTAGGAGCTCTATTGTGGTGAGAGTGACATAACTGCACACGTTACCGTTGAAACCCCAAGGCTTAATCTGTTCAGTGTTCATGTGCGAGCGCTTGGGAGCAAATTAGTTAATGCTACCTACATTTTTTTACTTTGAACTATTAAAATTTCATAATCATAAAAGAGAGTGAAGTCTAGTAAGGATACAAAAGGTGTAGTGCTCTCGCAATAAACGCGGTGAGCTCGTAAACTGACGTCGTCGCACTGATGAAATGAATGGGGCCAGGTGCGAGGCCGTGTGGTCCCTGCCGTGCTGCGCTCCACTGTCAATGGTGAAACATAAACTGGAAATTCATTTCAGGGACAATTTTAATTGGACACCTTTTTATGAAATAGGCCCCTCACTGTAATATTTGCTATTCAGTGAAACAAGAGTTCGCTAATTTTTTCTATAGAGCTACAATTTAATTCCTGCTTAAAACATCTTTAGAAAACCGCGGGGAAACTTTCGTCTACTCGTATTTCCTTTAAACTTTACAACAAAGGCTACAATTGAAGTCAGTTAAGTGGAATTTTGAAGAGTTTCCATTTTATTCTTTATTTTATTCGTTGTGAATGTTAGGCGGGTACAGGGATGTTTTATTAAAATTTTGTTATTACGGTGTCGACGGTGCGGCGCGCGGCGGCGCGGCGGCGGCGCGGCGGCGCGTTCCGCGTGTATACCAGTACATACTAGGTAGACATACAACACAGGGAAACGTCTTCCTTTAGCTAAGGGCCGCAGTTTAATACTCGTAAATTCTTTGAAAACCTTTGCCTTGATGGTCTTTTAATATTTAATTTCCCTTTAAGGGCAATCTTTTCGCAACGCGTTTCACGAGTTTCTCCTAGTTAAAAATGAAAAATGTAATGGATGAATAGAGATTTTATGTTTCGAGGAAATTCAATTAGGGAGTTCGAAGGTTAACTTGTCAATGTTAAGTGGTGTCTTGTGTGAATGGGCGTGTAATGTAATATGTGTATGATTGTATCAGGTACCAGTTGTTCCTGCAACTGAAGCAAGACGTGCTGCGCGGGCGCCTGCCCGTCAACTTCGACCTCGCCGCGGAGCTGGCCGCATATGTGCTGCAATGTGAGTCATACATAATCACTTAGCTTGTATGTTTCAATGTTATTACACTTATGACATAATTGTGTAAGTTTAATGTAAACCGTGTGCCGTGGGAAGTTAGGACGAACCATTTTTTCAAGTAGAGTAATTTTTGTGTCTAGTATGGTTTTGTGGTCTACCTAATAGGTGCATACGTGCTTGTATACACTTTAATTATTAACACAATAATTCACTTAAACGAATTCGTTCAAATTGGTGTATTTGACCAATAATAACTCGATTCATAGTCCATAAAATCCACGAGAAAAACTAACTAATAAGTATTAAGGACACAGCACACTATCAAATAGGAAAGGGATCGGCACCGTATCATATCGAGCCGTTCAGTATTCTTTGTATGAAACTCCTGTCTGCAACGCACACTAATCGGAATCGTAACGTAATCGCCTCGCCTCGGGACAAGCTCACGAACCGCGGTGCGGTGCGTGGTCAACTCGCTTACGGCTCGTCGTCACCGCGCTTACGTCTCTCCGTAGCCGCGCTTACGTCTATCCGTAGCCGCGCTTACGCCTATCCGTACCCAAGCTTACGCCTCTTCGTCCACCCTTACGCACACTACTGTTGACACACGTGCTGTCATTATCAAACTGATCAAACAGCGGTTGGCGAGCCGTAAGCGCGGCGTCGCCTAGCCGTAGTCGAGTTGACGTATCGGAGCTGCTGATCCGCTTGCTTTCGTTAGGTTGACGCTTGTTTGACGGCGCGGTGAAAGGCGATACGGTGCCGATCCCTTTCCGATTTGATATGTGTGCTGTGTCCTTTATCCATCGATTTAAAATAAACTTAAAATAAAATTCACCGTAAAATCCATTCAAACTACTGCGGGTAGCAAATAAACAAGTCAGTACATTAAAGAAAACGACTCCAAATGCGACTAAGACCAATAACGTAATACGGACTTAAACATGGACTTAATCCGATGGCACTTAGGGAGTATATTTGTGTAAACATTGGCGACAAAATAAGTGTTCGTCGCTGTGGTACGACTACTGGCGGTAAAATCCGCAAGCATGACCCGTGCTCCGGTTACAAAGTGGCTGCGCGGCCACTAACCCGCCAGGATTATTGTGTAACTGGCCTAGGATTTGCTAACTTAGCTCTAGCCACGACTGACGTGTTGCTGACGTCACAAAAAATGCTAGGATATCTTAAGGCCTACGCCTTTCTGTTATATGAGCCTATTAGTTAACCGACCAATGCTTATCACAAACTTCGTATCAGACTGCTACGTTAAATGAGAACAAAAGCATTATTATATGGGTTACCAAAATATGCTCCCAAAACATGGTACATGGTAGATTACTTCGCTTTTCCAGACCCCTGGTACAGTTACCATCAATACTTTTGTGATCAAATCCTATAGTAATCACAATTTTCATTGTGACTGGGATCTGATTGTATCTGGGGGTCATATTATTATCGACTGCAGATGAAACCGTTTGCGAAACTCGGCTCAATTTCAGTTTAAATGGTGATTTTATGAAACAGTCGTAATGATCATGTTGAACCTTCGGTTGATTGCGCTGTAATCCGATATTCTTTTAGTATTCGGTTATAAATGTGTTTTGTAAGTGCGAAACGGAATTAGTCGATAATGTTGAATGCGAATAAAATTTGGACGTAGATTTATGATTCTTATTATTTAACTTTTTTTTTTTTGCTTTTTCGAATTTGGTCCCATAGTGGAGGTTGTTCGTAGTTATGAGTGCAGTGACCCCTTAAGGGATTTCGTGTATGAATGGATAAACCCTATATATGTTTATAGTGTTCCATAATGGCTGTACTGTATGTGTATTTTATCTCATGAATTTATCTATTCTGTTCGACTTTTACTTCATAAACATTGTCTTTGTCTTTTGTGTATCTGTGGAGAACGCTGTTGGTTGCACATTTGTATAACTCCTTATATTCTATTTTTTGTAATATATAATGTGTTATTGTTGGTTCTTCCAAATAAATAAAATAAAATAAAAATAAAACATGGCTCAATTCAACTAAAACAGGCCGCTTTAACAGAATCAAAAAAATGTAAAATGTTCACAAAGTGACAATTCCTAGTATTGACTGCGTCTGTGATCATTTTAAGAATGTTATCATCATCATATTATCATCCTATTATGATTCTGTTAAAGCAGCCATTTTCGTCCCCCAGATGTAGGTAAGTTTGAACGTAGACGAAGCGAAAGGACCATGTGTGGATCGTAGCAAGTCGCGTTCTCTAGTCTCTCTGCTCACCATGGGAAAAAACTTTAGTTTATAGATATAATCTGTATGATTTATGTACATGGACAGACATCCATAGATGCCCGTATTACTTACTACTTTGTTTATAACAAATCTTGGCTGAAAGATAGTCAATTTTGCGACAATACAATGGAAAAAGCACCTAGTGGCCACCAACACCCTGTAAGCTTCGCTCCTTTTCAGCAATCGCGGAAATTAGGCAACAGTAATAATTGCCCTTACTCTGGAACTTTATGGGTTGGTGTTACATATTATATGTATACATAGTCCCTACTTAATATTGTTATAAGAATTTATTACCACTTGCGATAGCCTCGCTATGCTTACCCACGTCACAAGTTTACTATTTCATGCAATAACACACCTATTTTTATTAACTTGATTGTGAACAGAGATTCCAGGAAAACGACTCTTTTATTTACGGTCGACTTTGAGAAATATAATCATGTGAAATAGGCACAAGCTTGAACTACTGAGGTGGTAATTTGCTTTCATTTATTAGCTACTAGCTGTTGCCCGTGACATTCGTCCGGTTGATATTATTATAAAATATGACTTCGAAATTGAATCGGATTTTGTCAACAATTTCAACGGTTTTTTTTTGCACGGAACCCTTATCCTTTTCTAAAATGAATGAAAAATTAGTCCTTATAAAATCAGCTATCTGCCAGTAAAAGTTTCGTCAAAATCGCTCCAGCCGTTTCGGAGATTAGCAGGAACAAACAGACAGATAGATAGTTTTTTTTTTGTTTCAAGTTCCGCATATACAAATGAAAGTATATAGCTATGTAAATACTTTAAAAAGCTGTTATTTTGAAATTAAAAACAAAAACTTCAATTTTATTTATTTGTATAGAGACATCTCTGATATAAGTTTGTTACACATAACCACAAAAAGACAACTACAATAATCCCCACGACTGCCCACAAAAAGTTCCAAAAAGATTTAATAAGTAGGTACCTTACCCATCTAATAATAATGTTGAGTAGTAATCGCCGTTCTATAAAATTGTTTAGTACACGCAAGGGAATAATAACGCGTGCGATCATGTGGGGACGTTGACTCTTTGCCAGAGGCACATGATAGCCGACCCAACTGTGCGCATGAACACTTACGTACATACAAACTGCCGGGAATGAATCGAAATGGATAGCGCAATAAAAAATATCCTACTAAAAAAGGCGCCTACAAAAATATCAACGAAACAGGAAAAATAGGAAAGTGTTTACCGTACAAAACATACATCAAACAACGTGTGCCCGGATCAACGTGTCAGTGAAAAATTCTTAATTTTCTACTAAGAAAAGACAGTTTTGTGGTACAGACTAGTTCATACGGACCGGTTTTCCCGGTCCTGAAAAAACCGGGAATTCCCGGGTTTTAGCATTGTAAAAAAAACCGTTGTTTCGTTTAAAACTCGGTCTTTTCGGGTTTTCGGTCTTTTTTTGTCTCTATTTTAAATCCATTAATTATTGATCTGTGAACTTCGCAGATCAGACACACAACACGTCGTAGGTCGTTTAAAATGTAGAAAAATGAGAAAGTCAATTTTTTCTCTTATTCCCACGACTTATTCACCTATTTATTCTCACAAGAATAAATATAATTGGTAAAATTCTCATTCTAAAGTACCCGTTTTATATATTTTTGACGAAAAGACTCGACGAAGCTTCCCAAATGCTGCCCAGCCTAGCTGGATTCTTCTGTTATCCTTCCGCTCAAACTTGTTCTTACCAAACTGCAGAGTTTGCCCGAGGTAAATATATTCTCGAACAACCTCGAGAGGACCGCCATTGACACTTTTCAGTACTTGAAGTATCGCCAGTCTACTTGGCATCACTGCAGAGACTCCAGAACAAACTGCAGGTCTCGATAGAGTCAAAAGCGGATTATACTCTTCGGGCTTCAGCATAATTTGCCGCACTGTGTGAATGTGATCTCTGGTGCTGTATCCTCTTCTAAACCCGACTTGTCCGGTGGCTGGAAGTCGTCGAGTATTCTTGCTAGACGATTTGTAACGACTCTTGCAAACAGCTTAAACATGTGGCTAAGGAGCCAAATGGGTCTGTAATTCTTTAATAGGGTCTTGTTCCCTTTTTTACGGAAAATAACAACCACGTTCTTTCTGCACGCTTCTGGATTTCTCCAAGAAAACAGGATCGAGTTGAAAAGCTCCTGAGTCTCTCTTAATGGAGGACTTCCTCCCGCTTTCATAAGCTCAGTCGTTAACTCATCCTCACCCGTGGGTTTTCCATTCTTAAGCTGTCTAAGAGCCGCCTCGATTTCACATTGGCTGACTTTTGGCAGATCTTCTGTGAAATGGGATCAGGTCGAGATGCATGCGATGCGTACAACTGACCTAGAAGTTTTCGACTTCTGAAACAATCTCAGACTTCGAAACGACGATATCCCAAGTCAACCAGATTTGGTCAATATCGTCAGGTGGCTCCTCCCAAGTGATTTGACGAACACTTTCAACCCCAATCGCAGGTCGCGTCGTACCAATTTTCTTATTGTTTTGTTGAGTGCCTGTAGTTCTGCTGAAGTGATGGATAGAAGCTCCAAGGTCTCCTTAATTTTAACTATTTGGTCGAACGCCTGGTCAATATTATAACCTTTGTAATTGTTAATCAATAAATACAGTTGTTTAGCGCTATTTATTGATTAACAATTTCGGGTTTTTTATTAATTTAGAATGTATTTGAAAGTAGATTCTAAATTAACCAAAAACCCGAAAAACCCGGGTACCCGGTTTTTAAGAAAACCCGAAACCGAAAAAAAACGGTCCCAAAAACCGGCCGATTTTCGATGCCCTAGTACAGACACCGCCAGCACATCAATCTGTCAAATTTATTAATAGATTTTCAATTTTATTGCTAAAGCATTAAGTTCAGTGTTGATTGGGAAAATTTGACACTTTCGGGTAGTTTGCTTGTGCTCGCATCTGTACCTAGCTGTAATAATCAGACAGGTAAAAACTTGAATATTCTCTCATGAGTCATGACAGAGCACAAAGCACAAAGTCCATCTAACCTTAAAATACAACTTTTTTTTTTAAGCAAAAACAGGTAGTTCCGTATTAACTTAAAAATGTAACATAAAGCTCATGGTCCAGAATGCAGAATGACTTTGAATGAGTCGTAGTTACCGGGCCTATTAAGGCATAGTCATGTTTACACTGCTTCATAAATTGACCTCACTGAATTTGAATAGAATTCATAATGAGAAGAGATGACGTCAAAGACACTTCAATGAACTAACGACAAAAGATAAATTCCAGAAATGACAAAAGATTATTTACTAAATCCAAGGAGTTCGCTTTATCTTTGTTCTGGAGGTATATTACACTCCAGCGCCTCAGCGTTACATAGAATGCTATTGAGCTGTACTAAAATCCGCTTCCAGTAATAGCTAGTGCCATTCTTCTGAGATTCTGCAGCGGCGGGACGAGGAGCTATCTAACCGCAAACGCAGTAAAATTTATCAGGCATTCCGCTTCGCTACTTCAGGCTCAGACTAATAGACTGCACTCGCCCGATAACTATGCGGATTGTACAAATGTTTTAAGCGAAAGATCTTAATGTGAAACACAGGTTTAAATAAAACTAGATCGGGCAGGTCGCTACTAGCATCTGAATTGAACTAGCATTACTTGCCACTGTTGAATATATTTTAGTTATAATTTATTTATAACTACTAATTTAACCATTGTATGAAAAATAATACTACTGCGCCTAAATGTACACTTTTTGTAATACTTTTAAAAAATAAATTATTCTAATAAAAAATCAAATAAACGAATGTTACGTCCCAGCGACTCCACGAAAACGATTCGTATTATACGGAAAGCTTTACTAAACCTATTGGGCAGGCATAGCGACAGCGACTCCTTATTACGATAATTTACGCAATCAAATTCATTTTTATAAATATTAGAAGATAATTACGTTTCGTCTCGACCTTACCTTTGAAGATTCACGTAATTAATTATTCTCCCAGTTTGATATTCGCTTCAATATTTATAATTGACTTTGTAACGTAATTAATTTTATTGCTATTTTCTTATGATCTCGTTATTCGCCCTGAATAATATTTTATTAAAACATAGGATGTGTTAATATACGTTAGAATACCGACGTTTATACAAATATTTTGTGTTGAGAAACTTCAAAGTGGAAGCTTGCATACCGACCGAATTTAGTTGGTAAGTCATAAGCTGTGAGCGTACCGCCGAAGGATTTAGACTTATAGCATTCATATTATATACACATGCTCTCATAAGAGGTCTTATAGCTGAAGATCAAACAAAGAAGAACCATTTACGTCGGTAGGGCAATCTAGCACAATAAGTAGGGGCGGGGAAGGTTTAATATCGATGCGTTATTCAAGAGGTAAATGAGCCATCAGCGGCGCAGCATCGTTTGCATGTAATCTGCCGGCAGCCGGCATCAGCGACCCTCGTGCCCCCTCTGGGGACACATACCGGCCTCATGGCCGTTCTCTACCGTTGAAACAACATTTTTGCGTGTTACCGAACTTTGTAATCGCCAGTTACGTCACTTTTGTACTGGTAATTATTTTCAATGGCCCCTGAAGAATACTGCAAATACGGTCAGTTATGTTTTCTTCAGTGTTATTATCATCTAACTTGAGCGAGGTTTTTGTCGTTTGACTACGGCTGACAAACTCGATTATTTTGATATCTACAGACGTAGGTACCTAATTCCTTCTGGCAATAAATCCAAGCGTTACATTTAATAATTATAATAATTGCTTTCTTGTAAATGTGATACGAAAATTTCATATGTAGCGTTCGAAACGCTCTTTCGTACGTATATTTATGGTACAATAATGTAAAATATTTGAGTTTTCCCGCCCTTCTACACTCAAATGATCCACTTCCATTACCGTCCTTATGTTAAAGGTATGTCTATTATATGCCTCGTAATAAATTGCACGTGAAATCATCCCTTTTATATTATATACTTGATTCTTCTGATACAGGAAAGAATAAAGAATTGTTACTTTGCTCTCAGAGCGTTCTTGGAATAATTTCATATTATTATTCAGAATGAGAGCCTGCGTCATCGCGGCAACGTTGTGGAGGATTCTTATAAACACAGTAACGGTGCACGTGGTTTCAAAATCACATCGTATTTGTTCAGATGTTAACGCAGAAAATCTATTACAGCACTAAACATGATTAAAATATTTCGCACGGTGTGCTGAGAACTGCAAGTCAGAACGCAAAATAACAACTTTCAGTTTTGTGACTGGGTGTGAAATTTCTGTTTTACCAAGTTTTATTATTTATTTATTTAACACTTCAAGCACATATACAGAGGCGGACTTAATGCCATAGGCATTTTCTACCAGTCAACCTTGTCAAAGTTTTCTTTTAAATAAACCCAAATTTGTTAGGTATTCTTATAACATTTTCCATCCAAAGAAAAAAACACTTAAAAGTGGGAAGCAACTTTACTTTTGGAAGACCGTGACTTTTATTTAAAAAGGTAGGTATTTATTTTACCTTTTTTTGTTGAACACAAACAAATTCTCGTCAGGTCCTCAACTCATTTTATAATGTAACTAAAAGGTATTAGAAGATCATCAACGAAGGAGATAACTCAAAAGCTATATAAGCAAAGTATAATTAAATGGGACCACAAACACAAAATAATCATCGAAATCGGTTCACAATGGCGTAGATACCAACATACACACAAAAAACAAAACACTCAGACGAATTGGTAATCTCCTCCTTTTTAAAATCGGTTAAAAATCAAAGACAAGGAAGGATGGTGTCAACATGACAGAAAAATATAAGTCGGAACACTGTAAGTTTCTTTACAAAAGAATACCTATCCTCAAAACTAAAATACTATTAATCAAGCAACATTGTATTCTTATTTAGTCTAGTCTCGGTTTAGGACAGACGAATGAAGCGAAACTATCTGTCCTTCGCAACAAGTTAACGGACTTATGTTACGCGTTCACATTAATCAAGTGGATGGACAATCGTACTGGCGCCCGCGCCAACTGAGATGTAACCACAGCACCACACTGGGATTATAATGCTGAATTATCATTCCAGAACGTACGCTCAATGTGTACTGTAAATTAATTTCAGGCTTCAGAAACCGTGGCTCTACTCAAGAGATGAGACGTAGTAATAACTTCGACTTCCTTGAATTCCTGATTAGCATCATGTAATGTATATGTCTAGACAAAACCAATAAAACTCGCTGATTCATTTGCAGTTTTCCCATCGGATTACTTTTTTGTTCGACGTTTTAACTGTAAACCAAACATGTGTACAGAGTAAAAAATATACAATTAGTGATTGCTAGCTTAATTTTGTGAAATGGAAAACATCTGTTTCGTTCTACGTTTTAATTAGCAACAAGACTGCGTGAGAACAGAATATTAAGACTAAAGTTTTCAATTATCTTTGCATAATCTTTCTTGAAACTTAACGACTGTCTCTTAAAATTCTTTTAAACTGGCCAGTGCAGTGGTTAGTTTACTAGCGTGTCTAGCCGCGGCTGCTGCGGTGAGTTTTGCGAGTACCATTCATTAATCGTGCGCGACGTGTGGGCGGCTCTCTTTGCCAAATGATAGATGGTCTCTCACTCATCACTCACACTTGCTAACACAAAACAGATACCGAGTCTGACTTATACCGATCGGATATCTGAAGAAAACCGTAGCCAATGAGATTCTTTGAAGTTGTCCAATTAACGAAACGTGACGTAAAGGCGTTGGCATTTACATCGGGTCGTTGAGCTCCTTTAGTTCTGAGTTGAGCTTTACGTATACTTGCCTCCACTGACTGGACAGGCCCCCACAAAACTGTCTGGTTCTTTCTTCAAATAAAGATCTCAGACTTGAATCTGCATCGCCTGCATGATCTGACCAATGACTACTCGAAAAAAATTTGTGACGTCTGAGTTAGTTTCAGGGTTCTTTCATCAAAAGACCCTCTCGGTCACGAATTTCCATCGCCTACATGATCTGGACAATGACTGTACTCGAAAAAATGTTGTGACCTCTGAGTTAGTTTCAGGGTTCTTTCATCAAAAGACCCTCTCAGTCACGAATTTCCATCGCCTACCTGATCTGACCAATGTACTCGAAAAAATATTGTGACCTCTGAGTTAGTTTCAGGGTTCTTTCATCAAACGACCCTCTCAGACACGAATTTCCATCGCCTACATGATCTGACCAATGACTGTACTCGAAAAAATATTGTGACCTCTGAGTTAGTTTCAGGGTTCTTTCATCAAAAGACCCTCTCAGACACGAATTTCCATGCCTACATGATCTGACCAATGTACTTGAAAAAATATTGTGACCTCTGAGTTAATTTCAGGGTTCTTTCATCAAAAGACCCTCTCAGACACGAATTTCCATCGCCTACATGATCTGACCAATGACTGTACTCGAAAAAATATTGTGACCTCTGAGTTAGTTTCAGGGTTCTTTCATCAAAAGACCCTCTCAGACACGAATTTCCATCGCCTACATGATCTGACCAATGTACTTGAAAAAATATTGTGACCTCTGAGTTAGTTTCAGGGTTCTTTCATCAAACGACCCTCTCAGACACGAATCTCCATCGCCTACATGATCTGACCAATGTACTCGAAAAAATATTGTGACCTCTGAGTTAGTTTCAGGGTTCTTTCATCAAACGACCCTCTCAGACACGAATCTCCATCGCCTACATGATCTGACCAATGACTGGACTCGAAAAAGTATTGTGTCCCAGAGGTCACAATACTTTTTCGAGAGTTTGTTTCGGTTTTTTTCTGTAATCAGATAGGACACTCTGACCTCGTCTTGTTTGTATAAAATGATGTTTACGTGTTTTTTAACCTACTTCAAAAATAAATTCATTTCTTTTTATATATTTTCAGTGAACATGCGTTGCCATATGCCATAAGAAAACCTATATCATTAATATCACTTAAAATAAGTCAGAAATAATAACTGTCTAGCTTTAAATGTATTACTAATATCAGTACTAATAGATCACGTTCTATAGAACTTATTTAAAAAGATATATAGATATGCACTTCTGTTTGTATCACGACTTTTCAAAGCATCTATAAAATACACCGAAGCGAGTGAGTTTAAAAATAATCAGATTTATGGCCGCCCCTAGCTACTTGTTTGGAAATTATACGACAAGTATAAATAAATGTACTTATTTTAATAAAAAAGAGCGCGGTCTATCAACAGATGGAGCTTCATCGTTATGTCTGAAATTTAGGCTAATTGGAAACCATTAAATACTTCTCTAGATCATATTTTACATTAGTTTTCTTTGACAAACAGTCATCAAGTTGCAATCAGCATCTTGACTGACGGCTGACGAGAGATGTTCACAGTCAGATACAGGGTGTGGCCCAGTAACTGTGGAGAATGCTGGCACATTTATCTTCTCGCCGGTGAAACGTCAGCACGATATTATTTATTCACCGGTGCTACTCTCAGTGGTACTTTTGATATAGGGAGTAATAAGAAAATTTGCCATTACTTGGAAGTAGAAACAAAAATTCTCACTGCTTATTTGTTAACATTGAGGAGTTTTTTCAGGAAAGGCTGTGTCTTCAGTTTTATTTGTATCCATAGCGTATAATACAAACTCATAATACGTGCATCAAATGTTACAAGCGTGTAATATTCGTAAATAATGACACCGTTTTATGCTTCAGACAAGCGTGAACGTAAAGTATGAAGGGTCCGAACATCTATGTGTGTACTCGGCTAGCGTACCAGATGTTGCGATTTCCGAGTACAAAAAAAAAGATATACGACGGGAAATGACTGTCAGCTTCGTTCACTAGTCATAGTTTTTCTGTGCTCGCTCCGTATGCGGATATTTCTTTCTCACCCTGCATAACGTGTCTAGTAAACTACGGGAATGGACAACTATTTTCTTTTACGTTCCTCTAGAAAATATTGTCTCAATCTTCGCCGGAAATGAAAGTTTAAATAAATTTAAGGGTTATAAAAGTATACGTAAACCTATTCCTCCCCAAAGCTACGTTATCCGCGTGCTAACCTCAATTTTGTAATCAACGCGTGGAGATACCTTTATTGTGTTTACCTTGCGTCGTTTATTTGGTTAGGACACAAACCCCGCCTTTACAAAGTTAATTGCGATTGTAAAAGAGCGAGAGACTATCATAATAGCGATACAACCGCGCATAAAGAATTGGTTCATGATATTTCTGGTCAGCTGCACGCGCCTAAACGAGATGTTTGTTCCAAAAATGGAATAGCGCCGCTCTCTCGATTTATTTCCACCTACTGTTTGAAGTATCCTGTCAGCTAAATAAGTTCACCGTGACAATGTTTGTTGTACGTTATTTTATGCACTTTATAGCTGTGTTTGTTAGGGTAGGCCTGTAATAAAGTTATCTGAGTAATGTACATACATCGCTGGTGTAATTAGTTATTGGTACGTTTGTGCAGCGGAGCTGGGCGACTACGAGCCCAGGCGACACGGACCCGGCTATGTGTCCGAGTTCCGCCTGCTGGCGCACCAAACCCCAGAGCTGGAGACGCGCGCCGCTGAAATACATCGCACTCTCACGTATGTATTCGTTAATACACCATTAATTATTCCCAATCTCTCATAAAATATAATGTTAAAAGCTCGATCACGACTTCGTTATCTAATTATAACTCATATCCTGTAAAATATGGATGTCTGAACTTATATTCGGGAGAGACATTTATATTTCCATCAACTCCGAGAATAGACATCATATTAATTAAGAACTTATGCGCCCAACGCGAGGAAGTCCTTCCTGTTATACGTACTATTGTCTTAATTAACCAAGAAGAAGGCAAGTTGCTAAAAATTAAGATTTCAGAGGCGCAGTTTCACGCCGAAAGCGTCGCGTCCGCCCGGAAATTAAACTTCGTCGCCTTTCTCGCCTAATTGAATGAATTTTTAACTGCGCAAAGATGCAGTCTGCGGCCGCTGGCGCGTCACAAAGCCGCAATTACATGCAAATTATGTGTACCTACCTACTTAACAGCAAGTGAGCCGTGGCTCAGGGCTCAGGGCGGCGACACCGCCTCGCCACGCCACCCCGCCCGGATTATTCATTGTTGGTTAGCCTTTTGTGGCCTTTTGTCCTTAATACCTCCTATTAATTAAGGATAACGGTTTAATTGACTTTTAATTCTCCTTTCTTTTTGAGAAATATTGATAACAGCCTTCTTTTCAGGGGAATTTCGCCGGCACAAGCTGAATTGAGCTACTTGGATAAAGTTAAATGGCTCGACATGTATGGTGTTGATCTGCATCCAGTTTTGGTAAGTTTCTATATTTTATTTATAAAAACACGTAAGCGGTAGAAGTGCCTGTTTTAATAAAAGTTAACAAAATGTGCTTTTTGGTTGACAGGGTGAAGACAGTGTGGAGTACTTCCTGGGGCTGGCGCCAAGCGGTCTTTTACTGTTACGCGGAAAACACACAGTTGCGAACTATTATTGGCCGCGCGTCTCCAAACTTTATTACAAGGGACGCTACTTCATGCTCCGTGTAGCGGATAAAAATGTAAGAACTCCTTGTGACAAAAAATAGAAAGAATGTGAGTTACACGAATAAGTAAACATTAAAATCGGGCGTTCCACTTGACCCATTTCTCGTTTCGGATCGCGGAGAGTGATAAGGGACGCAGTTTGAATAGTGGTGCAAGATAGAGTCCACCTTGCGCCGCTTCCTTGAAAGACATTCGTAGGCAGGCAATTACAGATAAGTCGTGTAGAACTGAGCGCAGTATTTACAGCGCTGTGGGCGCGGCGATAACACGGGCGGCGCGGCGCGGAGACACCCCGACATACCGCCCGCAAGCTGGCCAGCGCCGACTTTTCTATTTATTTTGTCCTTAGGACGATAGTTTATGTCACGTATGTACTAACATTAAACATTTCTCTCAAAGATTATAGAAAAAATTAGAGAAACCAATTCAGAGAAGGCTATAGTTTGTCTACGAACTCGTGTGAACCAGTGACAATGATTGGAAAGCGTTGAACACAATTGCTCGTAAATATCTATTGCTGAATTATCTTAGACCACAAAGCTTTAAACAAACATCCAGCAGGGCTATTGCGTATTTCTGTTGACAGTTCATATAGTGATCATCATTTGGTGAGTTTTGATATACAATGACCGTTCTTGTTGGTTCCAACTGACGCTACCCGTGCAGAACTGTCATTGTATATCAAAACTCGCAAATATGAACTGTCAACAGAGATACGCAATAGCCCTGCAGGTCGCTGTAAAATATAGTAATTTGGTCAATACAGTCATTACAGGCGAGACTGTAGACTTATTATTATTTTACTGTTGCTAGAGCTTACAGCTCTCTTAAGAAGTAAATAAAGCCCACGCGTCGTGAACTTTCGCGGAACTACCTAAAGTAACACCGTATTTGGTTGTAAATATACCCACACAGTCGTATCCTTTTATCTCAGATATCGCTAGGTACTATTTATAACAATTATGAAACGCGACAGGGCTTCGTGACGATTCCTGGTATAAGCCAAAATGGAACAAGTTTCTCCATAAAAGCTACCTCCATCAAAGTTTGCAGATGTTTATATTACCCTCGCTCGAACGGTTAGTTAAAGGTATTACACGATCGATACTTAAACATTCAATTTCGCTGGATATAACGTATTTTGAGAACATTCTTTTCATAGCCTTTAAGATAGAGCGCTTTGTGATTCACAGACTCGTAAAGATATCTTGAACATGAAAGAAGGTGATAAGGTTTGGTCTTTACTGCTGCCCGTTAAACAAAATCTAGATATGATCTGGCTTATCTTGAACAAGGGTAGCGCTAGAAAGGAAAATATGGCTTGCCAAACGTAAACGAAGGTTACATTTTGTATTTTATAAATTCATAACGTGACCTTTTAGTAACAAAACTGCCAAAATCCGCTTAAGAACCTAGGAAGATTTTGTATATAAAACTAAGCATAGGTATACCTATTATGAGAAATAGCAATTCAGGAGATAGCTACATAGAAGCCAAAATTCAAAATCCGTTCAGGCGAGAAAAGTTAACAGACAGACAGAGTTTACTTTCGCATTCATAAGAAAGAAAGAAAAAATATTTATTTGTCGCAGGGACATGACGTGCATCATACAAAGTGACAAAAAAAAACTAAAAAAAAATAACAATAAACGTACAAAGCATAATAATTTTAAAAAAAAAGAAACGTTCGTAGCTTGCACGTCGTGACTGCGACAAGCAGGTTACAACTCAGCATGATGCTGTGCTATGGGAGACCCACAGCACAGCGCTGGTTTTCAGTGGTCATCCGTGAAAAAACGTACGGAAGCCAAGACAGCATAAATATATGTACATGATTATGAAAATAAAATAAACAGTACTTGGGTTATAATAATAAAAAAACGACCTAGAAATATAATAAACACTACAAAAAATATACAAGTATGTGTGCAGGCTAAATAAAATGCATAAATACAGTATGAAGGCGTGTTTTTTTGTTTCGCTCCCACCATGCTTCGAGTCGCCGTCGCATGCGCGCACGCTGCCGATCAAAAGACTTCGTCATACTACGCTATTTCTCCAACACACTATAACAATATCATTATGCCTTCGTTTGTTTTTGCTTAAGTTAGAAGTCCGATTATGATTGTGTTTTCTCTCAATCACTTTTTTCCCCCAAGCCTGTTCGGTCATACCTACTCCTGGGCAAAGGTCTCCACTACCTCCATTTCTCGAGAACCCGCGCTTCCTCCTTACAATTCTGACGGAGCCTATCCAGTTCTTCCAATTACTTACTTTAACATATTATTTCGATATAGAATGACACGTCAACATACGGCTTTGAGTCCCCGACGAGGTCAGCATGTCGCCACCTGTGGCGGTGTTGCTCCGACCACCACACCTTCTTCCGGATGCAGCAGACGTCGCCAGCCTCCGCTGATATCTTCGCTTTAGGAACCAGGTTGAGAACAAGGTCAGTAAACAGATGAAATACTGATACTGTTAGCCTATATCATTCCACTAATGGGCGAAAACCTGTCACCCTTACATCCAGGCTAATGTGGCCATTGGTCGTTGGTTTTGACCAGCTTGCCTCGCCCAAAATATACAATAAGTGTGGAAAGAAAGATAAATATTTTCCCATAGACAAAATGTCCACAGGATATACAGGAATATTGAAATTGTATTTCCTAATACGATTATAGGAGTGACCTGTATACTTTGCTTACTATCCTTTACTATAAAAGCCCTATTGGTTGTGTTTGTGTAGTGGCAGAGGATCAAGACCCCGGCCTCCGCCCTCGTTCACGCGAACTCCATCCCGGCGCATCGCCCGGCCGCCGCAAACTTCGCACGCATCTCTAAGTGACGGTAACAAAACAACATCACGTCTGTAATCCGTTAAGGGTTAACCAGACGGTATTGACATGTTAATTCCTCTGACAAAGTCATAAAATACTTTCACTATATAGATTTAGTACACGACAATATTTTCCTTGCAAAATTATTTGACTCTTGAATTAATCTTATTGTCTTGATGATATCACGAAAATTTTATTTCAGTGCCGAAACTAGAAGACTTGAGAATAAAAGACTGTCCCCCAGAAATCAAACAACCTACCTCAGTACATCGACCAAACTCGTAAGTTCATTAGCTAACTTCACTAAATTAATTACAGATTTATGTCCACAACACACTTAAGATTTTGGTGTTCTTTTACCAGAAGAAGTTGTTATGGAAGGCGTTTACTTTACTTCATGTTATCTTTAGACTAAGAATCAGTGGCGAAGTGATGAGTTGCGAAGTCCCCACGGTGGGTGGGTCGCCGCGGTCGACCCGGTCAGCCCCAACACGGCGCGGCCTGTACTCAGCATCACCCACGGCAACCAGACCACCGCCGGCTCCACGGCATCGTTCTGCATCAGTTGACTCCCAAAGCTCAAATGATTCCCGCTCCAATCGCAAGTAAGTTTCACAAGCAAATTTGTGATATGCTGATGATATCTACAAAAACTCTTATATTCCCTAAAGTACATTTCGAATGGCAGCTGTAATCACTAGTTTCCGTAAGTTTACTAGAGCGATGTTTCCTCCACTCAGTACCTCCCCGAAGCACGTAGGAGTCGTTGCTTTCTTACGACTTTGTTACCGCTTCAAAAGTTCCTACGCGGTGAATAATGGTGGCCTCTCTTTAACTTTCCAACTAAAATTCAAAATCCATTATTATCACGCGCTAACTTTTTCAGTGTTCATTTTTTTACGTCAATGTTCGCTGTCTAAAGTTTTCTGATGTATAACATGTTACGAAAAAGTGAGTTTTCGAGATTGTTAGAAATGCTGGCATTATGTTTGACTGATAAAAGGTAGAAAAAGAGCTTTTTGAGTTTTTTTTTTTTTTATGTGATGTAGACACAAGCATCGCTCACGAAAACAGCAATCGGACGCGGAGAGCGAACTATCGCGGGGCTCAGGTCGGTCCGGCCGGCGTCATCGACGTCACCGCTCCCGACACAAGAATGAGTCCGGTTCGGAACGTGATGACTCGCAACCAGATACCAAGTTAGTAATATTCTTCTTTCCCTAGAAGAAGATATAGGACGACTACGTTATAGTTGAGGCAAGATAAGAATATCAAACGTCAACTAAAATATAGTCGACCTGTATTGCAGACGTAAAAGGAATTTTGCGATCGCACTTTTACATCTTCCCAGTAAGGCTAACCCAGGTTCCGATCTTCTCATTCTATAAGTACTCGTAACGTAGGTTTTTTTTAAGTTAACCGTAACATTGAATTTGCAGAGAATATGAACTGGTTGAATCTGAGTCACAATGGAAGGAAGTATTACGACAAACTACAGTTGGAAGTGGAGTCCAAGTAAGTGTACCAAATGTTACATAAAACTATGAGTAATTACGTAAAACTATGAGTAATTAGTGAGAATGATGAAACACCTCATTGTTTTGCAGGTAGCGAACGTGCGGCGTTCACAAATGGAGCCCGAGACTGGGACACATCGATCATCTCACAGACATCGAAGACACAGGAAACATCGGTATAATAATTACCTTATCTATCATTCTTTCCCTAATCATTCACCAAAAATGATTGAATGTATGAATAATTATTATAACTCGTCCTTAGGTCTCGGTCGGGATCCCCAAATGACAAGAAATGGTTGCCAAGCGAATTAAAGCAGCACCTGGAGTTCTCATTAGTGGATACAACTGGCATGACAGAAGAGCAGCTGAAAGAAATTCCGTACACTGTTGTTCAGACCAGCCATGCTCGGCAGACTAAGCTTCGAACTTCATCAAAGCATAGACAGTAAGGACACAATTTATTTTAACATGTATTTTTAAATATGGAATCTCGTTTTTACAATGTATAATTTCTTGCAGAGCTGAACATGGATCATTAGCAAGACGAGATAAAAGTTCCTCATCTCATGGTAAAAGCACTCACGATGTTCACAACCAAGGATCGCTTCGATCTAGCTCTAGTACACTCAGCACGCACCGGACCGGTCACGAGAAGCATGGAAGGTACGCGCCGCAACCCATAAACTATGATTTATTGCCCAAATATGGATGATTTACGTTATGGGTTTTTGCAGACGTGTTTATCCGAGCTACGATGAGTCCGTGGGGCGGACGGGCGACGATTTCTTGACAAATAACGGGTACAGAGGCAACGTGACGCCGGTCTTGAACAACAACAACCCGTACAGTCCCGTCACCAACAGCAACAGCAACAGTTCGAGCGGTGAACTGATCGGCAGCGCGCGCGTATCGCACGAGCACACGGACTCGGGGCTCGGCGCCGATCAGGACTACGCATACTCTTCGGAGAGGTGATTATATTGTGGCTCCTGTGAGCTTCTATTTTCATTAAGATTAGAGTGCAAAACTGAAGTTGCCTTTTGTTGGCTGTATCTTTTTGCTCTTTCAAATGAAAGTCACAGCAATCTGTGTTGGTGGTTAAGTGGACGCTGAAGCCAATATTAGTAAAGAGGCCGCTGTCTAGTGATTGATTGCTTTAACTTTTTCTCACGAAATGGAGTAGAGGTTCCCTTGGAGAACATACCCGCAGCAGCTTCGTCGCAAACTTTCGTCATTAAATCTGGGTGAAATTAATCATCGGCAGTCGAAGGTGGTCGAAGATTTGGAACGCCAGAGATACCAATAAAATGTTGTTGAGTGACCCTGTTATTACTTTATCGGCAGCAGGCGAGTGGAATCTGATGTAAGGCCCATCTCTGTCGGGTGCAGGTCCAGCGACAGCGCCAAGTGCGGCGCCGGCGGCTCGTCGCGGACGGCGCCTGTGAGTAGGCAGTGGGCGGCGGGAGAGGCGGGCGAGGTGCGGCAGGCGCGGGGCGCGGGGGGCGCGGGCGCGGTGACACGGCGCCCACCGGCGGCGCCGGGTCGTGCACGCTCGGTGACGGGCTCGCAGCGGTCGCTGCTGTCCGTGGCCAGCGACTCCGCCACCGGGCGCCGCCCCCGCGACCTCGCGCCGCGCTACCCTCACCCGGCCGACGGGGGCTTTTCTCTCTTCGTGAGTGGGCGCTTTGCTTTCTAACATGTCTTCCGCTCACCGATGGCCCTTGTTTCGAAAATTCAAGAAAAAAAAAAAAAAAAAAAAATACACTGAATTCTGTACGAGCTACAAATGAGACATTTGCAAACGAGTTTTATTTGTGAATAAGTGCACATTTTATTTTCCGTTCCCGCTTTTTTTCTTCACATAAAAATAGAAAAAGGAGACTGCTGAAAGTAAAAAGTACAACCGAAGTTAAATAAGCTCACAAGGGCCGTCGGAATAATCCGCAGCTCCTGTTTCTGGGTCGCTGTAAAAGCTAACAGTGTACAGGCTGCTGTAATTCGAGAATATTTCATGTTCAGAACTAAATTATGTACATCTTATTACGAATAAATAAATAATTTTAGTACCTACCATGTATTCAACATAAGCGTAGTATAGAAGAGTCATGCGTAGGTTAGCCTAATTTCACTGACGATTTTTTGAAAATATGTAGATCTACTTAAGTACCTACTTATATATTTTCTTATATTTCAAAGGTATTCTCAAGACTTCTTCTTGCTTAAGGGGCTTATAATTTGACAGAGTGCCACAGCTGTTCGCTATTTGTAGACAACGGAAGCTTGCGTACCTATTCCTCAAATGGCACAACTTTGGCACTTTGAGCGCGCCTATTATTCGGGATCTGAGAGTTCTTTTATAAATACGCATATATATCCACTGTTTAATCCATGTATAAAGCTGTAGGGTGTGCACAGGTAGTTTGTCTAGCGTGTATGATTATTGGGATGCAGAGACATGCTAGCAACAACAACATATTGGTGGGCGAGAGCGGGTCGCTGGCGCGGCGATACGCGCGGCCGACGCGGGAGTCGCGTGACCACAACGCGAACGTGGCGCGCACGCACGCTCGACTGGCGCACGCGCACCACCGCCACGACAACACGCTGGACATTATCCTTAAGCCTCTCATAGAAAGCACGCAGTAAGTAAGGCACGCGCCGACGAACCACCCTGTTTGTGACACAACATAGCGGAATGAGTAGCTGCACGCACCCCTTGGTTTGTTCTTTGTTTTGTTTTGTCTTTGCATGCTGGTGACGGCTTAGTGGTGTGCAAGTGTTTAGTACACTAACCCTTAACTAACCCATGTCTAACTGCTAATGTTTTGTGTTTACCCCGAACAGTTACAATTATGTTTCTTTATGTGTCTTACTTTTTGTGTTGCACCTTGTTGTGATTAAAATTTTAATACGAAACCCAAGTTACATTTATGGATAAAGTTGAATGAATAAATCATGTAAAAAATGGGTGCAAAAGACGCTACTACTTGTAGGTCCCATCGTTGTGATTATTTTTGCGCCATAACGGGAGAACGTTCTGGTCACGGAGCTTGAAGGTCAAAGATTAAGTTTTTATTTTACGAAAACAAGTTTAAAAAGTTATAACTTTACTTTAAATACCCTGCTGTTCCTCTAGGAGTACAACTACATACTAAGTATGTATGTATGGTTAGCGCGCAATACATATTATTGCGCGCTACCCTAAAACAATGATTTTCCACGTTAACAATAAGTAATTTTCCAGCATTTATTTTTGTACAATGTTACTTAGTTTGATGTTCAGAATACATAATTAGAGCTAGTCTTTTACACCCTGTTAGTATTTGCAAAAAACAAAAAAGAATACAAAGTCTATTGTATAATTTATGAACCCAGGCTGCAGAGCAACTGAGCACGACAAATGAAGCAACATCTGGTGACGCGACAGCTACTGGAAGTGCATCTGGCAACGTCAACAAACCTGGAGCTGCCGAGATGAGCACTGAACTTTAAACCGTTATGGTGCCTGTACACTCTCGCCGAAATACTTTGAGGCAGAGCGAGTGCGAGAGTACATAGTAGCTCTTGTCTAGCCTCGGGGTTCCTCGCTTTAACTCCATCCCGTGTCGGTTTCTTGCGAGATGTCACTGGAGAGACAGCGAGAGCTCTCGGTCGAGAGTGTACAAGCACCTTTGTAAACATTATAATTAAATTGTTTTATTGTTAAACGGCTATACTCACCTTCATCTTTCTGTGTGTTGGTAAATACTCACAGTAATATTCAATTATTATTTGACTGAGTTTTGTTGATGTTAATTAGTAATAATAAGGTTTTGCAAAAACCCATGACTTAGGCTATAATTCTACAGTATTTTTATAAGACGTTTTTATTAAAAATGATAAATTAGTAACCAATGTTTTGGCCTCAAAGATTCTTATTGTATATTCAGTCTCATTTTAGCGAAATATTTTTCTGATATTATGAAATGCTAGATACAGTTAGTATTAAAGATAAAAGCTGTATTCAGTAGGAAATATGAATTTATTATTTTGTTTCAGTTATTTTATTTCATATTTTATTTTAATGTAAATATATTTTTGTAAATATATCTTTCAATTTCTTCATAATATTTCTAAGTTAACGAAACATACATTTAAATAACAAAAGACACTCGTGCCAAAGATTTTGTGACGAAAATCAGTTACGAAAAGTTATTTTTCTGTGTGTACGAAAACAATTTTTACGGAAGTTTACCATTTTGCATAGAGAACATTTGTACTGTGAGTATGTTTATACCTTTTTTATTAATCACCACTTTGATAAAAAAACGCATTTATTTATTCAATCATTCATGACGGGTATTAATTAAAGTATTTTACCATTCTCATTAATGTAAGTACCTACCTACGTACACAAAATCTTGTACAGTTGTTATGTAGCTTAGTGTTCATTAATTCAAAGTAATATAGCTCTAGTTGGTAAAGTATTTGTCTATGAATACCAGAACATTAAACAACAAACATAACTTCATGGTCCAACCTATTAACTATGATATTGATTTCAAACTGTTTGATGTTCATTTTTTTATGGGCAGGTCAAAATCAAAGCATCATGTTGAGAATCTGAATGTTTCAGCGTAAAATTAAAATATTTTCCGCCCATAACAGCATTTTTTTTTTCCAAAATGTCGCATGTAGAGGAGACACTTACACGACTGCTATCGGGAGCCACTTAAGTGCGCATATTAACGTGGGGGAGGGGTTTGAAGGATCATGCCCTAGAACTCATAGCATACTTAACATGCTCCATAAAAAGATCATTTAGTGAAACAAAACCAAAACCCTTCACAAACTCCAACCTCACTAAATCGTAACTAAGTATTATGTAGTTGAATGTTTCGCTGCAAAGCCTTGCCCGCTGCCACTACCACGCACTCTGCCACGCAGACAAAGCTCCGTTGTACATAACATTAGTATATTAAGTTGTAAATAAATTGCATTTACGCATCGATACGCTCAGATTTTCGTAAAAACGCCGTAGTTGCCTGCAGCTAATTTGATAAAGTAACTGCAGTAAATCTGTTACACACGTTTATGATATTCCCAAACGATGCGATGAATCGGTCAAATTGTGTTAATGTCAAGACTGATATAATTGCGACTGTAATTCTACTCACTCAATTTTTGTAACCGATTATAACAGTTTGTATGTATTTTTCCAAAATCGTTTCGATTGTTCACATTAAACGATCTATATCAAATGGTGTGTTTTCTTGTTCGCGCAACCTCATAACTAAATCGCTGCTTTGTTACCAATAACCTAAAAAGTGACGTCATAAAGGCCGTTTATTAATCTAGCGTTATTAATGAGCGCCATACAGCACCACAAATGATTTATCGATTATCTGACAAAGAGTCTGGCTCTGGCATTAATTAAGCCGTTCTGTCTCAGATATCGGCTGCGTCCGACCGCCATTAACACTAATGAGGATGACTTAGAAACACAGTACCGCTAGCCGACAAGTATTTTAGATATAAAAATGTATGTCAACCGGTCAATAAACAATAAAATGCATATTTTTGTAGTGTTTCTGGAAATATTATGTGGGTGAACGTCTGCTTATTTATAAAAACTATAAACTGGAAAAGTTCAATTCAATTTTCCGAGATTTAGGAAATGCAATAAAAATTAATGCAGAGGGCATTCGTTTTATTGCATTTCCTCCTTGTGAATAAAATAAATAAAACATGAATAAAATCACGTCAAGTAAATGTCAAAATGTTGTAATAAGGCGTAATCGACGTAGCCCCGCTACGGGGGCTCCTATTTCTGTCTGCAGGGTTTAAAGTAATCTCACCTGTCCGGAGTCGGGGTGTCCCAAGTCCCGAGCTCGCTTCGCTCGCTCTTGCATCCTAAGTTTTCCTTGCCACTATACCTTGTTTATGTTGATGTAGTGTGAAGTGTATTAGGGTAACAAAAAATAGAAGTACGATAGATGCTCTCGACTGTGTGTAGTCGCCCATCGCACCGCTATCCCCGCTGTACTTAAGAACATCAAGAATATAATACATTTCTAGTTAGGAAATGTATCACAGAATTCCTAGGAAAAGTGCATATTACAAAATCTATCAGAGATTTCCTATCTGTTTTAGGAATTGGATACAATGACGGATTACATACTTTTATTTATTTATTTAAACTTCATCATGTACAATAGTGGTACAGAGGCGGACTTAATGCCATAAGACACATTTCCGTTAACATTTACGAATCAATAAAATAGAAGGGTCTGTTTGTAATTTCAAAATATACTTTTTTACCGAACGCATATGGAATGAATATACCTACGGTATTAATATCAAAAAACACATTTTTTTTTTTTGTTTGTTCCGGCTAATCTTCGAAAATGATGGACCGATTTTGACGGTACTGTTACTGGCATATAGTTGATGTTAAGGAGTAACTTAGGATATTTTTATAAAAAAGAAAGAAGAAGAGAGGAATAGGGTTCCGTGAAAAGAAAGGGTTCGGTGAAGTGAAAATAGGGTTCCGTGAAAAGAAATTGTAAACAAAATCCGATTCATATAATGATATTTTTATAATCATTTCACGTGGACGAAGGTCGTGGGGCACTGCTAGTCTATCTATAAAAACTCAAATTACAAAACGTCACATTTTTGCTGTTAAAAGTCGGGCATTTTTTATTTTGCGCCCGCTCGTAGCCAGCCGGTAGCACAAAAACAAAACTACGACAACTTTTATCAACGTCGCTTCTGTTCCGTCGACGAGTAAAATTAAATATCGTCCAACACATTGACTGCGATCCCCGCACCTAAAATCCGACTAATTGAGCGCAAGCGTCACTCGGGCCCAATTTGCCTGCATGAAAGCAAAAGACAAAATAAGGTGGCGCACAGTCTATCAAAGCTCCGATGACCAGTACTCGGCGAAGGGTGAAAACTCATTACCAGTAATGAAAGGGTTCCCGGGGCGTGTATGATTACTAGTTAATTAGGAAGCGGAAAATCAGAGGGCGACCAGATACAGTTACCTTATTCATACAAAGTGTCTGCTTGTCGATAATATTGCGTGAGTAAGTTGAAGACGTCTTCGTTAGAAGCTTTATCGAGGAACGTGTCGTCGACAATAGATTATGTTATTCATTAATTTATTATTCGGAAAACCAATAATAAATTAATCAATTTATTATATATTAATTTATTATATATCTCTCTATCATATTCAATATTCAATCTACGCTTAGGTATTATTATAAAAGCTACATCCACATTTAGAAAGATAACTCCAAATGATATATTATGTACCCTACGTAAGGTAACCTATCTATTATTTTAATACTGACTGCCTCGTTATCGCGACTGAGCATGAGGGTTCGATTCCCGGGTCGGGCAAATGGTTACTGGATTTTTCCATCCCGAATTTCTTAGTAGCTGCCACGGAGTCTGGATTTGTGCCCGGTTGATGGCAATAAGCTCGCCCCAATTACATGGGACATAGACATAACTGGCAAAATGGTACCTCTGCTCAAACCGTACGGGGATGTCTCAAAGAGTCGTGATGTTATGTTTTATTTTAATTTTAATAATTCTTAAAAATGAAAAAATACGTATATATTTTCAGAACCGCTATGTTAGCTTTCTAGCTGCTTTCCTTTTATTCTAGACTGCTGAAACCATTATTCCTGCTAAGACAAACACAAGTAAATAGTTTCCATGTTTTTCTTCCAATTCTAGATCACGGTGGAAATAGAGATGTGATTGTTTTCGTATAATGTGCTTACATAAATACGTAATACTCTGCTACCGTCTCTAATCATGCTGAGTGCTTGTCGCCATATATTAAGTTCAGAGCGAGGGTTTACCAGTTTCATTCAAAGCTAGGATTTTGAAGTAAGCACTCACAGAGAAATTCGTTTTATCACAAGTAAAAGCATCACATATGGGAAGTTATTACTACAACCTGCAGTTTTTACAACAGTGTATATATATGCGAGTTAATATTCAGTTTAATATTCCGTTTGTTGAGCTCATAATGCTTCAGGCTGTTAAGGTATGTACTAAATACCGTTGATGGATTTATCGATGGTTTCCGACGAGGATTACTCTGATATAAGCCGAAATATGGAACTGCATGTTTTGGCTTTAGTAAGTAGATAAATATGTATGTATAGAACAGTCCATGGTAAATTAAAAGTAAATCATATTGAAAGGTGCTGTGTTAATTGTTATTGTGCAGCATTGACTTCGCAATCATTCAGTTTAGTGACTCTATAAACAAAAACAAGTTTTTGTTTTTTTTTAAATTATATTTTTTATTTTTATTTTCCACTTTTCTTTACGAAATTATTGCCATCGCAGGAATATTCTGGATGAGGCTGGCACAAGAACGTGGAGCTTAGCACAAGCAAAGAGATTCCTATGCCCAGCAGTGGGTGAAGTCGGGGTGTGGATGATGATGATTACCTTTTTTTTTTTGTTTTCCTGGGGAAACCTTCAAAAGGCGGCCGGTCTTTGGGGATAAGACCGGGGAGTGTAGGATTTTTACCGAACTAAAACCACCCCGGTGGTCACCATCTGCACATGAGAGGAGGCACCGTTTCCTCTTAAAAGACCTGTTCGGAGCCCCCTTTGTGCAACGCCTGAAAAGGCACATCCCTGCGGGCGACTATACAGAAGTCTCCCCTGAGTCTCGCTGTGCAAGTGTGCACGACAGCACGTGACCACTGTGATGATTACCTACATCAACTAGATTTTTTATAAAAGAAATATCTACAAACACAAATTATTTTCATGATGCATAATTAACATTGTATTATATACCCATATTTCACTATACAATCACCATGAAAGGATTATTAATAGGTATCGTGGCAATACAGCCAACACATAATAGTGAAACTAATTAAATCTTATGACTATAGTTTATGTACTTAGTACTTAAGTACATTACTATACGTATTCACGGATTTAAACGCGACACATTGTAGCATTCAAGAATTAGCCTTTGATACCGCTCGTCGCTAAATCATATTTGCAATGGCGTTTCGTCTGCTAAAGGTAATGTAGTCAGGCAATATCGAAACGGGAATGAAATTTACTTTGCACGTATTTCGATCGGTACGTTGGAGTTAAAAGATTAATTTGTAACGTTTTTTTTTTGATGACACTGGGTTAAATAGATATATTTGACTCAGTTATTTAAAAAATGCCTTGCGAATTTAAGTAGCCAGACACAAAAGTAATACGATTTAGGATCTTCAAATATGCTAAACCTTCTCGCAACTTATTTAAGTAAGTACCTATTTACTTTAGAAACTTAACTCAAATTTGTTAGACTAGAGGTCGAGTACCTACATTTATTACTGATCCAGCCGACATAAGTTAGGTCTGCGTTGACGTAAAACCTTGAATATTAAAAACTTTTTAAGAACGAAAGAAAAACACTTGCCGTTACAGTATTTTACTCCGCAGTAAAACGAGGAACTTTTTTTTTTTTTTTTTTTTTTTTTTTATCGATGGGAAATCATCAAATGACCCCTCCCGCTCTGGGCTGAGCAGGAGGGAGTGTCAGACTTGTACTGACTAAAACCCATCCATGTTCCTTCCTTTGCCCTTTGTGTTCCAGGGCCGCGGTATCTCTTTCGAACAGTCCCGCAACCCTGGCAGAAACGAGGAACTTTACTTGCGAAACATGAAAGAAATATACTACGAATGATACTATGTAAAGTATTGCTAGCAAAGCTAAGAGGTAAAAGAATTTAAAGTAATGTAAACACGAAAAGTTTGCTTTCGAGTTGAGGCAACTCAAGCCGGAAGCGCATTCGAACTCAACTGCCTGGAAAAATTAATTCGAAGCTGCAGCGGCGACGAGGGCGCCCTCCCCGAACGACTGCGTGCGGCCTTCGCTTTTCACGATCATTTTCGCTCCTCATAAACGAAATAAACAGACTTTAAAATATCATACTCGTATCCCCTCGCCTGTGGGGCACCTCCGCCCGCGTTGTAATATTACTGCAATAATCTCGCCGAGGTACGAATAAATATTACCTTATACCTCATTAAAGTTTTAATGAGAACAGCTGGTGGTGTAGCATGAAAAGCCGAAATTGCATATTCAGGGGAAAATAGAGAGGTATTGTAAATGTATGTAGATGTGGAAGGTGTGGGCGAGGCCGCGAGCTCGTGCAGTCGCCGGCAATTAGCACGCTGACAATGACATTCAAAACGTGTGCAAATAGAGCACACGCCGGATACGAGAGCATTCCTCCCACTTCCCACAACACCAGCCCTACATTGTACACGCTCTGACAACTTGATTTGTCGGTATAATAATACAATCTGGGAGAACGTTCATGTGACAATAAACTGTTACGACGACTTCCATATTTCAGGCACGTTCTTGTTGTGGCATTTACGGCTTTGTAATAGGTGCTCGGGTATCGCAGAAAGCTTTCTAACATTCTGATACTTCATTCTGAAAATACTTTACAGGTATTTGGTTGACTTTGTAAGATAACTTACTTATTGTTTCATTGTAGCCATTTGTAATGTGAAAGGTAAAATGATAAAGATAAATACAAATAGTATAAAACCAAGTCGCTTCCCGCTGTCTGTCTGTCCCTATGTATGCTTAGATCTTTAAAACTACGCAAATGATATTGATGTGTTTTTTTTTAATAGATAGAGTGATCCAAGAGGAAGGTTTATATATACAACATTGCACCAGGGCAGGTCGCTAGTGTTTCATAAATAAATTAAAAGTAGCTACATGTTTTGCGATTTAGAAATGGCGTACTAAAATTTTTTGCCTCAAAACCATAGTGTGAACTTCATAAAATATTATAAGAGAAGAGATATACCTACCTAGAAATATTAAATTTACTATGAACTAAAGGTATATAATATAAGACGCCTATTTCTGCTAAGGTATGATTGAATTCAATTGCGGATAATATCGACAATATCAATTGCGGGACAATAGAAATTTGGTGACGATTCACAATGCTCGCTGGCTGGTACCTACAAATGTTTTGTAGCAATCCTCACTTCCGGACATTATTGCTATACGTGGCTTTCACGGTAGCTGCACCGTCCACCGACGAACGAAATTACTCGGCAATCATTTTTGATTTGATTTTTTATTTGTAAGCGAAATATTGGTTTAAATCGTTTACTGGAATCAATTCGACGATCAGGAATTGAACAAGTAAGATATTTGTTGTGTGGTGTCAGACAGTAGGCAGGTTGTGCAGCCACAACCTGCCTACTGTCTGACACCAAATATCGGAAACATGGGAAATGGCCAGATTTGTGTCCATCAGAAGGTATCCAACAAGAAGAAAAAAAGAGAGCGAAAAGTTACATTGTTTCTTTAGTGGAGTCTACGACTATCAATAATCTGTGAAACATACAAACTGCGGTCAAACATGGCAGACGAACTTGTCCAATCATGGCAGCTAACAATACCCATTGAAAATGTCCAATGAAACGTGACGCAGACTTCAACTTTTTACACATTGACTTCGTGACAAACGTTGCGTACTATGTTATTTTGTGTTTTAACAATGGTTCCTGTCTAAAGATTTTTTTTAAACATGCATCAACACAGTCCTTTTTCCCATTAGAGTAGGCAGGAATCGTAACATAGTCTTATAAGCACATAAGTTAAGCCTTACTTTGACTTAAAGTATTATACAAAGCCTGCAAGTTCTCATTAAGGTTATTTGTGAAGAAGTTCATCAAAAATCAATAACCCGACTCGCGAGCCGCAAGAAGTGCAAAATATTAATCCAATTAGCGCGCGCTCTTGCTTCCCCTAAGAAAATATATTTCACCGTCAAAATTAATTTAACAATAAATTAATCCCTTTTTACTTCATGTAGGCTTGGTTGCCTACATAATTTCCGGAATGAAAACCAACAGAATATAATATTGATGTGATCATAAGATATAAGATACATAAGATACCAACTGAAAATTTCTGTACATAAAGCAATATTTATACATATGACGTGAGTTCTCCTGACTGTCCAATTCAATAAAACCAAATCAATCTGTACATTTTTTTTTTTTGTTTTTCATTTTGTACATTCAATTTTTATTTTTTTTCGTTTGCCTGTATTGTTCCACAGCTGGGCAAAGGCCTCCAATTCCTTCTATGTGCTGTTTCCCCGTGTCTCCTCGAACCAGCCCTCGCAGTACGCGTAAAAAGTATATCAGCTTTTAAATCTGTGTTTAAATAGTGTACCGAAAGAACACTTACGACTGAAACACTAATATTGCACCGTGTATGACGCGTACTTGTTAATCAAACATCTATATGCGGTTTGTAATAGTTTTGACAGATTGAGAAAGTTGCTCCACAAAGTGGAAACCCGGGGAAGAAGAAAAAGAGCTTTTTTTTAAAATGAATGTGACTTGATATAGTCAGGACAGTCTCTGTTAGATCAGCTAGTTAACAAACCCACTCGTAGTGTTCTAAAATAAGCTAATCCCACTTCAGCGAGGTGGCACCCTCATCATCAGAGTTTGGGTTCCTAGTAAAGCAGATGAAGAGAAAGTTAGCAGACAGAACAGCTCTTGTTCCAATCGTCGGCATCTGAAGCAGCTAGGCGTCGCGACGCCAGCAAATTATGTCGAGTACTAGGTACACAGAACACGCAAATAAGCTACACAATTGAAACTTTATAATCGGGGATCAACTTCGAAACAGTCGTTCTGTATACATTTATGAGCATCTACGAAACTTAACTGCTTTAGAACAATGAAATGAGCAATATAATATTCGTATTACTTAGGGTTCTATGTACTCGTTTGAACTTAACTTATCTAAAACGAAAACGTATCACACATTTTCGTTTATTTGTATCTACTATAACGAACGTCGACCAATTCCCCTAAACGAATTTCTTATCTTTCAATCGGCCACTCGATCGTTGCTAAAATTAAATTCAATTAATATTTTCTTTTCACAAACGTTAAAACTGGGCGCTCTGTTGAGTTAATTAAATTCTTGCGAAGCTGCGAGCCGACGCTGAAAGTAAAATTGTATTTTTTTTAAAGCCACGTAACGACCGTCACCTACACATTTCAGTTTATTTACTTTATTAGTCCTGATTACTCTTTCCCTAAGTAAATAAAACAAATGAAACATTGAACAGCAGGCCCTTTGACTGAATTCGTTTGATATAAAGTTTACTCATAAATATGATTTTGTTAAAGTTGTTTATTTACAAGGAGAATTTTAAATACTGTTTATAAAATTAAGTCAAAGTTCCAAGTCTCAAAGAGTAAAAAAACATTTATCTTTGAAGTAAGGTTCAGAATTCTAGGAAATCAGTTATTCTGTCAATGCCAGTCATACTGCTACAGCAAAATAGCTCGTAGCCACCGTAGCACTTTGCTACGAAGTAATATCGATGTCTACAGTTCTGAACTCTTATGAATGGTAACTTAAGCATACTAAGTATTCAAGGGTTCTCAGTATCTGTCTATAAATATGGTTCGTAGTATCTATTTTGTACACAGGTTCTAAGTATCTCTAATCCTCATTTATTACGTAGAAGTTTCCCATTTAACTGAATATTTGTACTAAGTACGTATAGCGGAGTCCTTTTAGCGTTCACTTCGGCAGCAAGCTCGGTTTATCAAAGGCTTGTTGGGTGATTAAGGGCTTCAGTGGCAATGACGTTTGATTTAGCTTTGTGGCAACGTACACGCAACGTAACGCGAAACTATTCGCCTGTAACAGTGTAACTGCAATACGAACGTGGATTACTCGTGGATTAATGTCGTTCGTTTCAGCGTTGTACATAGGTGTATTCTCGACTGATGGATGTTTTACCGTACTGTTTATTTAATGACTGTAGCTAAGTAGTAGGCAGTTCAATTATTTAAATAAAGTCTTTAGTAATTGTGCGTGTTGATGCAAATGTGAAACGTATGTCATAACACTTAAGTCGGGATTGAGCCCAGAGTGCAATGACAAAACAAAGTCAATTAATACTATTTTTTTAATCCGTAGGTTGAATATAATTATGTACATACTTACTAAAAAGAAAAATATAAAAAGCGCGCTAACTAACCCTTAGCACGTACATTATGAGACTGGGCCCAAAAAAGTTCAGACACGTCAAAAAGTGTGAAAAAGAATTCCCTTGTTTGATATTACATGCCCAACAAATAAAAGCCCCGAGAGCCCGAATGGGGTTTGCGACAAACAATACCTTACCCCTTATCCGTGCTAACTACGCAGTTATAAACGTTCAAACAAATAGTAACCGTCTTTGGATTGCTGTAAATCGTATAACATGGAAATAATTCAAATAGTGGGTACCTATGTAATTATTAAAAAGTTATATTACCTTCTATATTCCAGAAAACACAAAAATCAAAGGACGCCGAAAGATTCTTCTGCACTGGTGAATATGCCATACATAATAGCGATCGCTCCCCGCACTCATCAATTAGAAAACCCAATTTCAGCAAACAACGTTTACGGGATGAACTACATTAATTAGCTCTAGTCTTTAATGTTATATGTGCCATTTGGTTCAGGCCGTAGCACTGACCTGCAATAACTATAACATTTTATTCTCCTGTCCCTGAGACTATAGCTATTTGTAGGAGCAACATAATCAGATTGGTTTGTGACGTGGCCGACTTGTCACATGGTCCGCTACGGGGCTCAATCACAACCTGTAACGATTTTCCTCAACAATATTACCGGGCAACGGGCGTATCCTGTAACTTTATTACAATTTCCTTGTTTCGTAGATAACGAGTGGCACGGGTCCGGGACCCCCGCCTCTAATAGTTATCTGTTTTGTTATTAATGCTCTTATACGGATCTCCAATTATATCGTCAGCGGGCACCCTCGCTTCAATAGACACGGCTTTCTATTTGCTATCACACCAACTTAATTGATACAAATTAATATCAAACCGAGTCTAAATATTCACTAGACAATGTGAGAGACTCGAGTAGAATACCTGCACGTGTATATGTGATAACAATTAATTCATAGACGTGCTCTGCGTGTCTATGTTTAAGATTGAGATTGGATTAGATTCTCAGTTAAATTAATCATGGGGTGACGGATAGACGTCCGCTTGCCGTGATAACCTGCTAATTTGTATATTCCTCATCTCTGTGTGAGTAGTCCCCAAGACTGTTATCGAACCTGTTATTACCAAAGCCGTTATCAAAATCTATTATTATCCGATACGTTATGTAACGACGGTACCTTTAACGTCAACGGATACATAAAATTGATTTGTTTCGTTAGGGAAAAGCACGCAGCGATATCTTTAAAACTTATAATGAAGGTTCTTCTCCAAAATTTGGTGTAAAGTTTTTAAGAGGTTGTAAATTACAGTAATAAACAACCTCAACTTGAAGTATATATTTCTGTAGTATCAAGTGTATTTTGAATTTCATGTATTGCGGGGTTTCTATGTCAGTAGCGCAAATGTGTTTCATAACAGATGGAATTACTACTTCCTTCCAAAGTTTTACTGTAAGATGAACTAGACTCATCCAGTGCTCTAGGGAGGAATCATAAAATTTCATTGAAAGTCGACAGTAGAGAAGTATGTAAGAAAAGAGTAACTTATCGAGTTCTGCAAAAAAGTAATATTATCCGCGCATTGCCGTTGTTTAGTCTTATCCTTGCATACCTTTTCTTTTTGGAAAAAATAAAAAGGCGGAGAACTTCGAACGTTTCGATATTATGCGCTTTCAAAGATATTGAAACTTTTCCTTTCTGTTTATTAACTCGGGATCTTCTGTTACTTGGATGTACCATTAGGTAAGTATCTAAGGTTCGATTTCAGTCCCGCATAATCAATATGAAGTCCAGTCTTTTCTAAAATTGGGTCGGATTTTACAACTGGATCCATTTCAGTTAAAGGTTACTTACGACGTGGGCTTATCATCAAAGGTAGACAATCCTTTCCGAGAATCAGCAATCATAGTAGTGGTATATAAGGTCCCATTAAAATAGGTGGACAAATTTTAACACAGCGTTCAGTACGTCTAACCAAAGATATCCAAGCAAAAAAAAACCACTGATTAAAGTGATTTTATTTTCACATATTGGATGTGTTTCTTCTATAGTGCCGCCGGCAATTTATTATTTTAGCTCAAAATAAAATCACTTCAATCAGAGTTTTTTTGCTTGGATAGCTTTGGTTAGACGTACTGAACGCTGTGTTAAAATTTGTCCGTCTATTTTAATGGGACCTTATATAGGAGGTATCAGCAAATATCCCTCATACCTACTTTTGTTCTAGTTTAATTTCAAGATCACAGTCCCGGTTCCATTCTCAGGTCTTTATTGTTACTAGTTTTTCCATCAGGAACTTCTCAGTAGCAGCCACGGAGTCTGGATTTGGGACCCGTTGGTGGAAATAGGCTCACCCCCTAATAAATACAACTAAAACATAACCGGCGAAATGGTGTACTATTAGGAACACCTCTGTCTAATCTTTCAGGGACTACAGGCTTGATGTTGGTGACATGTATGACAAAAAGAAATGATTTCTTAAATCCTAATGTGTGTCACATACAGTCTCAGTTTACGTGTCTACCACAGAGTCTACGTCCGTATGTCATGTAACAAAGTCGTCTGCAATTTGTCTGGAGCAACCTCCGGCGTTATGATTGGAATTCTTATCGTTCTTTCAAACAAAGCGGCGATACGGCTGGGAGACGTGGAGAGTCACTTGCGTTATTCGGGAAACATATTAAAACTTATATTTGTGTGAAAATTTATTCTAGAATTTTGAAGCCGTATTTTGAAGCCGTCAAAAATCTAATTCTGCTTTCTTATTCTTTATTGCACTCAAAATAAGAAAATATACATATCAATTGCAATAATATAGCCTACAACGGCGAGTTTAACCCAGAATTGGGTTTTCTTACAGCAAGCCTAATTTTGTCTGCGAGATTTGCAGAAGAGGATATACTTATTTATGTGCATTAAAATTACATTCTACTTAAATTAATTAATTTTATAAACTAAACTACATACATAAAATATAATATACGTAATACATATATATACCTATATATATATTTATACCCACATACATACATATTGATTAAATAAAACCCAAAAATCTAATAAATTATATTTATTTGTGTATAATAAGTTTGTTTTATGAAAATACCTTTACACGTCATAGTTAATTATGTTTATTCTTACCTAGATTAGGCCAAAATCATAGGTCACCGCCTCTTTTCAAGTCCAGACACAATCGTGGTCGGATCATATAAGGACCATTAGATTAGTGTTTAAGAGGGTCTTTTAAGGAACACACGGATTTGTCACAGGGACGTCCAGTCAGTGCACGCATTTTTGTCGATAAGCATGTAGTTCAACTCATACTTAGGAGCAGAGACAACAACACAGGCATACATACCTACTTTAATGAATATAAATAAACGTTAAACTCCGAAGTTGCGTAACTTGCGTAGTAACATACTTAAAAAGCCTTTTTAACTGGAACTCCGGAGATTTGCATTAACCGCCCGGACCCTAAGAAATGGAAGTGTTGTAATTAGCAAATTTAAATTAGCATATTCCCTTGCAAACGGAATTGTATATACTTGGTATGGGTAATCTAATTTATATTATAATAAGCTGTCTTTGACTAAGATTATTAAGACCGCTAACGAGTGTTGTTGGTTGCGGTAAGGGGAACAAGATTATTTAAAGAATTGGGAGCAGCATTAACTTTATTCATTCGTAACGCCTATAACCTTAAATATCATCATTTTATTTGTAGCCTTTATAGTCCCACTGCTGGGCACAAGCCCCCCAGTTTTATTTAAATATAAATCATAAAATTTAATTTAATATTTAAAAGTTTTCGGTAAAAGTCCCAGAAGATCAATAGGCCTATCTTGTAAACGCCTTTGTGCTGCTCATATTAAGAACAGCATAATATAACTTTATTCCAGGCAAAGGACCTCACCATGCATTTGCTACAAATCGGTTCCTTTATTTACTGTCCGGGCAGCGCCAGGCAAAAGGAGTTCTCTTCTATGAACTCTCGTAAATAGAACAACGGTGGCGGCGGAACTGAGCCAAGTATTAAGAGAGTTATTTCCATTTACGAAGTTCGTATTAGTCCATGAAACAAAGCGGTTTTTGGAACTGGCCAAACAGTAATAAATAATTTACAAAAGCGGTCATGTGAAAGAGGATCCCCTCCTCTGCCGGGGTAGCCATGCGGTGGTTAGGTATTTGAATTGCTAATGACTTTCCCGGTCGAATAAGTTGGCGAGTCCGTTAACTGGTTTCGGAGACACTAGATACATTGCAGTTGTTCTGGTGTCACAAACTCTAGGACCCCTATTTGCTGAGAGCCGCGATCTATTCGCAGTGTTGCTTTGTAACAATGCTACACAGACAACTCAAACTATAACTGAGCAAGTGAGCACAGTGAGCACCCATTCCATTCGTCACTCCGTCCACTTAAACAAGATATACGATCAAAGCCTTTATAAACGTTCGCTTGGATCTTAATTGGGTTTAAACGTAACAATAATTCCCGAGCAACATTGTTTCAGGTGCTGTCAACAGTCTTTCAGATTTCAGAACACGGTTTTGTTCAGTCAAGTCTTGTATACCTTCGTCAGTAAGCAATTCTTTGCTTTATCAAATCAGAATACATAATATACCCTATGAAATTACGGATTTTAGAAAACTATATTTAACCACTCAACAACGGGTTCCCTATATGACTTCGAAATACTAACAACAAATGTGGCATACATCTTTGTAGGTACAACGAAGAAAAATTTCAGCTGTTCTATACATTTTAATAGCGTCGTAAGCATTGCACTTTTGTATGAAACTAATTATTTTTTAAATAACCGATGAAGAATCTCAATTTAGTTTAGAATCATGAATCTAGGTTTGTATCACGATGTCCACATGATTAAATCTATCGTACCATATAAGGAGATTAAATTATTTGACTTTAACTTTACAAGTAAACAAATTCTATATCGAGGATTTAATTGTAAAGACTATGTTTAGTCAAGGTTAACTTAGTAAGTAAGTAAATGAGATATTTGTTATAGCACATTCACGTAAACCGACGAGTCTGAGCCTAAAACAAATACTCCGAGATTGAGCCGCAATAACTAGATCGACTCTTATGTAAACCTAGGCGTACTGCCAGATGAAATAAAGGTCACGCAAATATTGTTTTGAGCCAGTACGGAGGTAACTGACACAAGGCGGTCTTATATCAACAACAAGGTTTACGAAAGGGAAGTATTTTTAATAAAATACGAATTTCAGGAGCCTAAGGCTGTTCGGGTTACAAGATAACCTTTTTGGCGAAATTAAGAGGTAATTTACAATATAATTTCTTGTTTGTTGTACTAAACATGAGCTGAGGTACACAATATTATGCCAAGTTGCCAAGCACCTTCATCGAGTACACAGATGCTTACAAATTAACAAGAAGCAGTTCGCTTGTTATGTTATGTTGTTGTGTAGTATAACGACGTTGTTATTATGTAGTTAACTTAAGCGTAGTAGTATGCACAACACAAGCACAACGTTATACAAACAAGTTATAGACTTAGCTACTATCGCTAAATGAGGAAAAACGTCTCGCTAACCTTTACACTTTTACTTTTATATTGTCACTTTTACTGACAAAGAGCAATACTTGATAGAATTTAATAAACATTTAGCTGTTATGTACGGTGTGGGGCTAAACAAGGTAGGCGAGCGACGGGGGCCGGTGGCGGTCACTGCCGCGCTGTAATTAATTGCAAATTGTGGTAATTGCCCCGTCTCCATCTGCCGTGCGCCCCGACACTATGAAGGTAGACACAAAAGGCTCATGCAACGACCGAAAACAAACACGGAAATCGATCTCAAACTATTACAAGCCCGCCAAGTGCGAGTCGGACTCGAGAAGGACACGGACATTTCTTGTATGGGGACCCCTTTTCATTTTCTTTTTTGTGATAGCGGGCAAAGTAATACACACTATGTGAAAATTTAAAGTGTTTATATAATACGGTTCAAAAGATACAGCACCGTGACAGACGAACAGACGGACAGGCAGCGTAGCCTAGGAATACATGACGAGAGAAAACACACGTATGTTTATGTATGGAACTGGTCTTCTGTATCTACATACTCTATGGTACCAGGCCCCGTGCCCACTACAGCCATACACCCCGCACATTGTGGCCATACTCGCTTTCACTTTACATTTCACACTGCTACGCAAAATCCACGTCTGCGATATAAAACATAATACACCCGCTTACTAGCTGTCACCACATGCTGGAAATAATAAATTACTCTCCGGTATTCTGACCAAACATTTCTCACGTTTTTAATTATAAAATAATTCGGTTGATGAAAATAAAATGCGGAATTTTACCATTTTCCTGAAAATTTCACAACAATTTCTACAAGGAAATACTACTCGTATTATTATGTTATTGTAAAAGCCAGAGAAAGAAGATAACTTAAGATTTACCAATATTCGGGCTCTTAGTTACATAATATTATATTTATTGCATAACGCAGAACATTCGAAAAACCCATTGCCAGATAACGCACTCGTAAAAAAAATACATTTATGTCCATTTACATCATTTGAAGTAAATACCTCTAACTTAAACCAAGAGTGTATGTCCTCGATACATTTATGCTTTCATCCTTTACATGGGAACATCGAGCTTGAGTCAGATTATTAAATATAAACGCAAATCTCCGAACTGCGGTTGGTTTGTACCTCGACTATATCCATACCTATACTTCGAAAAGGAGGAGAGCACATCAAATTCCCACGCTGCTGATTTATAAAGTACATACTTGCTGTTCTATGTGGATGTGTCAAATTATAGCATATTACATCCTCACTTTTAATAATATGATTCGTAAAGTTAAATCTCATTGCATTAAATGAATACTTATTTTTTTCCTTTAACATAGTATCAGTTAAATAAGTAGCCGTAGGTACTTATAAAGTTTTACGGAGAGAGTTTTTATTCAAACTTGGTCAATTTGTCTGATAGTCGCCAGAATTTATGGCCTTAGTGTGACGGTGATGATATCGTATATTAATGTAATGTTGCAATATCTATAGTAGTTATCGGCAATTTGCGCCGTGATAGACCCATAAAAGAGATAGTAAAGAACTTATGAGCGCCGCTAATAACCTCGATGTTTATCACAACGACGAAAACAATGTAATTATAAACGTTACACGTTAAATACTAAGAGTGTAACAGAAACAAAAAACGTTTAATTACATAGGTAAAGTACACATTCAACGGTTATGTAAATTAAATTCAGTTTCAATTCATTAGTCCATTGCAGTTTGATTTCAATTAGAGAAAGTCAACAGCGGTTGCGGAATGGACCTCATTGATTTCCCGCCGGTCTCACCGACAGTTTGAACAGAATAATTGCCATTAGAGGAAAATAAAAAGGCAAATTACTTTTTTTAAATCTAGTAGGGATCGAAAATGTGTTCAGCTCGTGCCTTGTAAGATGACACACCATAAGGAGACGGTATTAATAAAAATGTGAAGGCGAGTGCCGCGCCCTCTTGTCTGCATGTCTAGACTAGACTGACTTGTTTGCCTTATTTCGTCTCAGCCCAATTAAAATGTATAACATTTTCAAATTATCCAGCAATCCTTATAAACGCACAAACTGGGGAGAAAAGGCTTCGAATTACATAAGGCCTTCGTTAATGAAACACAAAATTGGAAATTGAAGCGATTGTACAAAGCTGTTCGAAGCTAGCATTGTTTCGTTAATTACTGAACACAACTTTTATTTTATTTTTGACGTTAGTTTGAAGGATATAAAATTGAGAGTTTATGCGAGGTCTAATAAAAACAATGCATGTATAACATTTTAATGTCTATGAACGATTCCAAATTAATTATGTTCAAGCTAAGTTAAGCAGTGAGATTGGCGTTTAGGCATAAAACAAAGAGGACATACTAATTAATTTCAGTACTACTCGTGCTACTGTAGATCATTAAAATAAGAAAATAATGATCTTTTTTTCTTAAGTTACTAATTATTTGTTGTTGGTAATAGTACCAACAACAAATTAGTTACTTGCTTGCTTAATGCTTTTATTAGTTGTGAAATGAATAGAATTGATAGCAATTCTATTCATTTCACAACTTATAAAAGCATTTCTACTTATCCATAACATAGACTACATCATCATATTTTAAGGGCGAGTGAACGGCTTGCATCTGCACACGGCATGCCCGATAAGGTAGACAAAACCATATTGCGGTGTAGCTAAATCGTCTGCATTAGAACCGTTCCGCGGATTAAGAACACCACATTACACTATTGTGGAATTAAAGAGATTTTGTTTTCGTACAGATTCCAGCGGTTTTACCTTAATCGCATTTCGCAGGTTGCTGAGCAAAACAATTCGAAACACCTACATAATCTAGTAAGCAAAAGTATGTGTTTACATGGCCTTTATGTCTGCTTTCATTAAATTGTATTGCTTGAGTTCGATAACGTTAATGCCGTAGAGTAACCTTATTCAACGTTAACTTAAAACATCATGAGTACAACATTGGTTTTTATTTTTACAAAGATCCGTTTATACCGTCAAGATATTTTAAACAATATAAAGTAAACAGAATAAGTACAGATATAAGATGTACGTAGCCTGTACCCTACTGTGGCTATGGGTACAAAAGTACATCAATCTCCGGCCAGATAAAGCCAGTGTATAGGACTGTAGGTACAGTCAATGGGTGCTGCTTCTTAACATAGCGAAACGAGAGTGAGAACAGAACCCTTTCGCGGCAGTCGCGGCTCCAGCGGAAAATTGAATTGTAACCTTCGCCGGCCGGCTAGCTCTCGCCCTAACACCTTCGGAATTTTCCCTCACGTACCACCTTAAATGTTTCCTGTTTTATTTGTATCAAACACAAAAGGTCCAGTCCATGTAGAGAACAGTCAATGTTGAAGTAAATAAAGTGCCGAATCGTGGAATACTAAAAAGGTTTCCTCGCTTGAAGCGATTTCGCTTGTGTTACAGACAGGGTTTAAATCAAAGCAGAAGTAAGGTTGAATGTTAAAAAGTTTATGAAGTTTTTTTTATTTTTTATAATAAATTATTATGGGTATGTAGCTATCTTTAAGAATATGGATTTAATCGCAGCTTTTTACAAGGAAACACTCAAAAAACCTTACATAAACATCTGAACTATGAAATGTCAGGTTATTGTATTCTTCCGCATGTCTGTCTGTAATAAATTATTTTCAATCTATGTATAATTAGATTTAAATCCTCATATAACAAGGCAATGCTCGCTCCAAACGAATGTGTTAAACTGGATTTAATAATTATCAGTAGTAAGCAACATCTTAAGGAAAAATGGGCCCTTAACATTTATGAATAATATTATTATTGTCAAGTATCACAACAATTTATTAGCTATCTTAAAGGTGTGGTCATACCGAGCGGATTGGGCTCCGAACCGGACTGCGGACACCTTTACTTTGACAGATAATGCACTGAAATATCTCGTCTACAGCCAGTCCGCTTGTCCGGTCCACGCGGTTTGACCACACCTTTTGAGATGCAACATGTAGTTTTTTTATAGCGAGTTTTCTTGCAAGTCCAACTTTCTTGTGGTTCAAAATTTTTATTTCGTGTGTGGTCTGACAATATAATCATATTTTTGAATAGAGCTTTATGAACAGAGCTTTAGACAGAGAGCTTTCTAAAGAAGACAACAAAGTGACTTCTTCACAAAGTATATTTAAGCAGTGAAGGAATAAGGTCTTGTGTTCAACAGTTGGAGTAGACTGCAATAATGGCATTTAGAGAGGCGGCGAGCTGGAGTGAGCTAGGGAGTGAGTAAATGTCAGGCTCGCTGTGAAACTTATTGCAACTTGTTTACTCGCCGTCTTCGACGCCCTTTGTTCTGCTACAACTTCACAGACGCCCGCGGACGGTTACTCCCTATAAATACAATTTACATTCATTACTCTCGGAAGCTACCACGAAATAATAGCTACAATAATAGGCAGCTGGCACACGGCCAGAAGAATGCTAAACGTTAGAACCATTACAATGCACTAGAACAGGTAAATCTTCCACACTGACTCGTTAAACTGCTCCGACGTATTATCGGGCGAGCTGAAACGGTATTTACTTTTACGGAATGATATCGGTACTAAAGGAACATTTTGCCTGCGCAGCGGAATGATCGTAAAAAGTCTCTTCTCTTCATGCAACAATGTCGCCGGGGACAGTGTAACTGTGTAACCCCCTGACAACAGAGGCTGCTATCAAAGTTTACTACAAATGCTTTACTCCAGCCATACTTCAGCCGAGTATAATATACGCTACGAAGAAAATTTAATCACAGACGAGTTCAAAGAAATCTAATAAAATGAAGTAGCTTTCATGTTTCCACTAAATATATGCGACTAAGTAAAATAATAAAATAGCTAGTGAGGGGTAAATTTATTAGCAGTAATAAAAGTAAATCAATCGTATTGAGCACGAGGGATCTCGATCGGCCCCTATCGGCCACATCTCTAAGCGTAGCTGTCCCCTAACTGGCCTAATTCGTGTTTGGAATAGCCATGCCTTGCAAACCTGGGGATTTGTAACGCATGCAATACATACATGCTGCAATTACTCAGTGCTATGGAAATCAGTGAATAATTATATTTTATATAAAAGCAAAGATAACAATGCCTAACTACTATTATAAATTAGAGTAGGTTAGAAACAAAAACACAGAAAATAAACTTTAGCTAAAGCACATTTCGCGGCGGAGCGGTCCCCGGATATCGACTTAATGAAGAACACTCGGCACCATCACGCGATGTGCCTCGGCTATTTAACGGGATGGTCGGCTATTTACGCAGATTAACCCAAGGGATCTAGTGGAAGATGCCATTTTTCATTAAAACTCTATCCAAGCTTGAACTTTTTCAAAAATAGACGTGATTTTTTTACTTTTGTCTTGATTTATCTTGTCTGAACTAACTAAATTGTTTGTTTAATATGTATGTAGGGCATGTAGGGACGTGATTTACCTACATTGCTTTGGCCTAATAAAGGTGAAAAACAAAGTACTTGCTTCGCATTTAAGCTTACCATTATAACCTCTGATAACAAGATCGTATTACTTAACAAACTTCAATGGATTATATGTACTATAACTGAACAACTCTTAATTAGTCTTGCTCTCCAGTTTGGAATCTTAATTAATTCCCATCGATATCGTCCAACTCTGCAATGCTGAAGATCCGTATAATTATGTAAATGTCCAATTAATATTTGATAGGTAGTGTATTTGGACAGTTTGGGCACATAGTTACTTTTGTTGGCGGGACGGAGTGGCTAGTTAATAGGCTCGTCGCGTCGCTATCACGGATCGACTTAATCAAGTGCACTCCGAGGGCCGGTCCATTACCTTAACATATTGCCTCCATCGAACGACGTTCTGCTCCACCTCAGCGGCTTAGGATGTGCACACACGCTTAAGTCAAGATTGTAGCCTGAATAGTGAGGGCGTTTTATAAAAATGTGAAAAGTTGCAAGAATACTTGGAAAATTCAGATTTTCTCTGCTTTTCTTTTCTACAGATAATATTCAACATTTGACTATGCGAAAACCAAAACCAGTGCTTATTTTTTTTTCTACCATTTTACAAAGGATGTTTTCTGTGTTATCTATTTTCTACGTTATTTAAACCTAAATAAAAATTAAATGAATCTGTAACTACCACAAGCCCAAAGAGATCTATTTATCTAATTTCCCAGTTAATCAGTGTAGTGTGTAAACATATTAAACTAACTAGCTCCTTTCTCCGTCCAAGTAAGAAGTAATTTGTTACCTATCTTATTTATCTGCTCCACTAGATTAGTAATCAAGGGATCGCTCTTAAACACACTGTTAACTTTAATTAGAGTTTTATACAGAACCTAAAGAAATACGACCTTTTCAGTGTAATAAAATTCGTCTACTTTTTATCGTTTGTGGAGTTTTACAGAAATAAAAATATAAAAGTTGTTTTAGCTTTTATTTTTTTAAGGCCAAAAATTTACTTTTCAACATCAATTATCAGAAACAATGACAGCTTAATTGAAGCACCTTTTAGCGACTAAAATTGATAACGGGCATCTATTTTGATGTAATTATCCAGTGTAGCGTATTTCACGCTAATTATAGACAGTTCAGTAGGCTAACGATGTAATGAGTGTTTCAGATCTAGTGAGCAACGCTTAGAACTAATACAATTTTAGTCAAATCGATCTCTCAATGTAACATTATATAAGACACAATTGTATGATAATAATGAGAAGGTCATTCATAATTCCACACCAAATGTGCAAAAGATTCAGCAATTTCAAAATAAAATATAAATATTAGTTCTACTTGTAACTATATAAAGTACTTACTCTTATTTTATGAGCTTGAACTTGCAACTGAATTTTTCATATCCTCCATACGTTTGTTCATATACCTATATTATCTTAAATGAAAACAGACTTGTTAGTTCTATTCATATATTTTAGATGCGAAGCGCTTAACATGTTTATATTGACTTTCGTAATGTAATGCATCTTGTTGGTCATCATCCCCTGTGTGTGTGCACAAGACATAATACATAGGTACATGTATATAAGGTCCAATGCCATCGTTTTTATTTCAACGTTTGTTTGTTTATCTTTTAACATTTAATTGAAACAGCCATCACGGTATTCTGTCACGGTGTTTACGTGCTAACAAAATGCACTGAATATATATTATTTATTTATGAATGTCGTTCACTTTGTAAATGTAAATATTAGTTGATATTTTTGTTTACTGTTTCGAGTACAAAATAAATTAAAATACGCATGTGAAGCCGCTACTTTGGTTTTACGAAGCATAAATGTCAATACAGTTAGTCAATTTTAATGACAACATATAGTTAAAAGAATATTAGTTTGCTGAATCCGAATTTTAGATAAAAGATAGATCTTTGTGATATCGACGTTCCAGTCAGTCGTCCCGCACTCTGCCGAATATTCGTTAATCCTTGCACCAGTGGCACGGAGCACCGGTAAGCACAGTCACGAAAAGGAATACGAAAAAGGATAATATTTTTTTAGGGTTTATCATGGTCTGGGGACTCGCATGCCGAGGGGCGAGAGATAGCGTTCACAAATTAATTCCTGTACCTTTGATCTCGGCGGCATTGTCGGTTTGTTGTACAAATAAGCAAGCGGACCTTCCAGCTCCGGCGTACAGCTTTCACAAGTCCCCCGAGCCCCGCGACCATGAACAAAGCTCGCTAAAAGCAGTTTATGCTGTTAGAAGCCTTGTAATAAAGCTAGACCCGTCTACTTTATAAATAGACGTGGCTTTTCATAAGAATTTATGACCCACCTTCACACTTGATATCATAGTAAATTCATTTTATGTAAGACCCTTTTTTATTATATGACGAGTATTACTCAGCAGTCTTGATATAGCCTTCTCATGACTCTATATTGTCATTGTGTTGGGATGGCAGTCCAATAAACAGAACATAGCAAGTCCCGGTCACGTACAGAACCTTCATTAATTTTTATGTTATTGTTCCAAAATCGTTTGTGTACAAAAGGAAAATCTCTTTTAATTAGATAGTTATCTATTTTTGGGGCTTATGCAGAAACATTAACTGACCGAAACGAAATCAACCTTCATTATTATTCGTAACGATTTTCACATTAAAATTATTAACTACATTAACTGCTACGAAATTCGTAGCAACTTGCTACGAGAATTCTCGGTTGACAATTATAGTACTTTAAACCACACTATTATTTGTAACTATTAGAAATAAGTACGAGTGTGTTCAACATGTGTAACCCTTGCTACAAATACAAAAGCAGTGAAAACTTGGAGGAAACTCTCGCATTACCTTGCGTTTTTGCGAGTGCTACGGGCTACGAGAGTGCCATCGGGTGGTGTTCTGTTCCACAGAGGCGCACGTTGTTATTTCACCGTGCTACGCTCCGTAGCCCTCTACCTAATGAAGAACTATATCCAGCATTTACTCTATCAAAGACATTACTCCTATAAAGACGAAATTAAATCCCTCTTTTTTTCCTATTGTTAGTCGCATCGATGCTGAAATGCTGATAATTGACCAACGAAATAGCGTCATGAAGCTGACGCGCTGATATCAATTTTACGCCTATTGGATCCTGCTAGATAATCCCATAAAATATGGCGTAACCTATGACATAACTTTCTTATACCTGTTTGTGTAAGAGTTAATATATCAGATAACCGGAATGAGCTCACCTACACGGGTAATAATTCCCATTGTGACGTTTCCATTCCACTATTACTTACGCTGGCAAAAAAGGAAAGCAGTGATATATAAAGTTCTGTATTATGAAGTATGTCGGAGGTTCTATTAAGGAAAATAGTGTTATCACTGAACAAGTGCCTGGAGAACGCAAATAAAAAATAACAAAGTGTCTGTTACACTGGGATAAGCCAGCAAACGGGCAGCATTCAATTCGCCGCCACTATCTCTACGAGCCTCTAAAGGATTGCCCTAAACCTACATCTTTGTGTCAAGCCGGGAAGGCTATCTACATATCTGCCGACACTTCAATTTATACACTCGCTGCTTTTAAACTTGCATTCATTATGCACAAGACGGATTGTAGCCACACACAACCGTCTGTGTATGGTCTCATTGTTTACCTAAAAAAGTTTAAAATTAGTTTCCCGTTATAAAATACTGGACGTCTAATAAATTCTAATTAAAACTTGGATGGGTAAGTTATAAAGTTAGCTACATGAACCTTGTTTGAATTGCAAAATTCTAAGTTTATACGCTGAGAACGTGACGTTCATATCAGCGAGTCGGGTCTGGAGTTGAAATCTGGGTATAAAATTGAGTGAGAAACTACAAGCTTAACGCCGGTGTACAGCGGGCGACCAATTTTCTTTTCGTATCCTTTTGGATTTAAATAATATAAAATATGATATTGTTAGAAGTTCTAGCAGAGCGGCGAAGCAAGTTTTCTTAAATCCCAGCGATAGTCGGCACAATCATAACCGGAGCTATCCTATTTGGGAAATACGTAATAGAGAGAAGTTCGCCGCCAGGCAGGCGCTCACAAACGAGAATGCGTGCTCAATGTGCTCATTCCGGCCTATTTGCTAGAATAGCGTCGATATCCTGCCGATGAAACGCGACTGGACTGGCGGAGCGTGATCCCGCATTTCATTTAGAGCTTGTTAAGAAAAATGATCTATGTACTAGACTAGATAGCAATCGTCTATAACTAAACTATGGGCATTCCATCTGCCGCGCAGGACAAAGAGCTCCTCTCCTTTGAAAATCTTTTAATAGCGTGCCCTATTGCCGGGTACCGGCGGAATAATAAACTTTGTAGATGCGATAATACGGATAATAGGGGAGTCTGTACACAATAATAGATCTGGAGGTACAAAGCCTTTGTCGTTTCGTTCTTAATCTGATAATAATTGAACTCAATTTCGTTGTTATTATAACAGGAATGAACCCTCTTGCGTAGTTGTGTAGGTCTCGCGAGTCGGAACACCCCGCCCCACACATTGCCATAGTGATTGTAATAATAACTTTGTTGCGGAAACTTCCTTTCAAAACATATTTGTAATGCTCCTGAGGAAGTTTTGAAATATTTGTAATTTGTATGTTATATTCGGTTGTGTAAATTAAATTAGGTCGCACCTGTTCTGGGAAACTTCTATTGTTTGTGTACGTTCATCGTTGTCCATAATTATTTAAGAGTTTAATATTTCTCACAATCAATTTAAATTTTCCTTTGTGAGTAAATGAGTTTGCTTTAGTCTTATTTTATCTTAATAAAACACAATTCGCGGTAGACTACATGGGGTAACAATACCTTACAGATAAAAACACTAAAGTAAAACCTACGGCATACAGTAATAAAATCATATGAAGTACGAGTACATGTCACTTAATGTTATCTCTCCGTGTAAAAATAATGAGATGGTAAAGTATGAAATGAGGGGAGGTCGTTTGCTGTTCAGTATCGTGGCGCTGAAATAGTCACTTCTCTCCCGGAACCGGATGCACGCCATCTCCGACTCCGATCGAAAACCATACCATGCCGTTCTGGTTGTATCGTTATTATGATAACGTGGGCGTTAAACACCAACCTTTTGGATACCTTTTTGTACCACACGAGTTTCACGTACGTAACACATAAATACTCTCATACAATATGCCAACGAAAAACAATTTTATTACTCCACAAGAAGTACTACTGTTTTTAACTTCCTATTTTAGTGATCGGCTGATTGATTTGTTAGTGCTTTTGCTTGTGCTATACAATAACGCGTCTGTGTTCACGGTCCATCGACAATCGCGCTTGTTCGTCATGCGTTCTATTTGCCAGCTTCCTTTGATGCATATTTCAACAAGTTTCATGGCGGGCGCGTCACAGACACCGAAACTGAAATTTTGCCTTAATTAAAATTGTTCGTATCAGTGCCGTACATCACTTTTATCGAGCGAATATTACTCACAGGGAATGATTGTGAACTGTATCAGTTTTGTCAATGTGGGGGTAGTGTGGCGCTAACCATTTAATAATGACTTTATTAACAATTCAGGCGCCATCTAGGTACATTAAACAATGTACAATCAATCGCTATCCGATTACCATAAATCACGTTCCAGCTATTGAAATCGTAAACAATAGATACCTGAGTATATCACCCATCTATTGAATAGGACACACCTACCTGTAGTACCTGTTCTGCTAATGTCTGAAACACGTCTCACATCGGTGTTTGAAGATAAATTCTGTTTATCAACAAGAAAGTAAACAATGTAGTATACACATTTATTGGTATGTATAATAATGTTCACAAGTATACTTTAGTCCATTAGCTAAGCTCGTGACGCGGGTACTCGGTAAGCGGATCAGAGAATAGGTTTATGCGTAGGATAAGACGCCAGAATGGTCTTGCGAAGTAAATTGAGGCTTAAATAAATCAATACAACAAAAAATATCGTTAGCAAGCTATCTCAAGGCGCATTTTAAACTGATATTAGGTGCTTTATAATAACATGGTGTCGCAGATATGAGAATGTGCTTAGGTGGTGTCTAGACTCCGGTAATGAGCCGTATTGCAGTTTCGATATCACTCGTACCAGGGTTTAGTTATGAATCGCACAATTCGCACATGAATTCAGGAATCACAGAGATTTTTCGGTTGATTTCCCCTGGGCCATGAGATACCACTTTAGGTTCTGTACATTACAGCTCTATGCGAACCTACACACATAGGTATACATACATATTTCATATCGTATTCTGTTGAAGAAAAAGAAAAACAATATTACCGGACAAAGCCAGTCACTGGAGGTATTCAATGACGTCATTTCAATTTATTTTTCGGCGGCAGAATAAATACCTTGAAGCTTAAAATTCTGGTCACGTCGCCCATCTTTTGCTTAATGCGACCCACTCAAACTCAACTTACAGTAAAGTTACATTTACGTGAGAACTAGGATTATAATTACCTAGTAGGATGCTGGAAGACGTGGAATAGAAGTTATTTAAAATAGAATTACCGAGGGAGCCAGACAAGTGTGTAGTGAAAGCGCAGTACGCTAACTTCAAAGAAACTGAAGTTAATGAAGACGGCACGCAATAAAGTATGTAAGACGACAGATGTCTGCTGACGGAGCCGTGTTGTCTGCAGTGTACGACAGGGTGCCAGCTGCCAGGCCAAACAAACATTCAGCTCATTGTGTTCCTAACAACTTATTACTGGTAGAATAGAACAACAATTCTACAAACGATGCTTCTGGTAACTTTATTGTAATTACTGTTTTTCCTTAGCAAGAACGAAAAATCAAATACATTAATTAATCATATTTTCCTGGAATTTAACTAATCACGTTTTCAGTTAACACTGAATTCTCGTGATATATCACATTACATTTCAACTGAATAATTAAGTGTTGGCTTAAAATTTCCAATTACTGTTTCAATAATAATAGTCAAGATATTCTCACAAATCTTTCAGCAACCTTCAAACAGGTAGCTGTATAATTGCCTGTTCTAAACATAGCATTTCCTCTTAGAAAATAATTATTGTTGGCCGGAAATACAGTCTGAACTTCTGTGGTGTACTGCGAACTGTCAAGGTGTGGGTGCGCCTGTGTGCGTACGGAGGGCGAAGGATCAGGTGACAATCGGTGTTTGAGGCATTGCCGTTTGTTTCCGCCGCCCCCTGACAATTTATAAGCCCTTCGTTTGGGCACAAAGGATTGCCTTATCTGTTTCCAAATTCATGAATTGTTTTGCAAGACGTCAAGACACATGAAAGGTTATTTTGTTTACCGGCGCCGTTTCAGGTGTTCGTTTGCTTATTCAATAGGATTTAAATTGTTACCTACTTGCTCTGTATACATTTATTGTGTTATCAAACAATGACTCTTAATAAGAAAGTAATTACAAATACGTTCGAGGTTTCCTAATGAGTTCCTTATGAAGTTTAATTATCGTGCACATAAGTACGGCCTCGTACACGTAATTATAGGGTAAAAGCTGTTTTCAAGCAACAAAGCACTTCACTTATTGGAAAATCCGAGCTAAAGCTAAGAAAATTCAATAATATGAGGGCAGCGAGGTCGCAGTTAGCTGCGGACTGAGTCTAACAACGCGTCGTTTATTGAAAGTTATTTGAAAGCCGTCTGCGGTGACCGCCTGCCTATAAGAGGTTTCACGTTATTTACGAGTTGCTGGCCCCAGCGGTTCTCGTACTGTATTACGTGTTATTGCTCTTGTCGACATTTTGCGACATAGCAATGAAATTGTTTATGGTTGTGTATTGCCGTTGAATATTTGCTAGTTAAATAGCACCTACTTTATATTTGTGCTAGTGTTTTTTCGCGCGTGAATAAAATCGGCTCTTATATTACCATACCATATTGTTATTTTTTATATATTTTTTCACAAACAGCAGCACCAGCCTGTCGACGTTAGTCGAAACCCAAAGGATCATTGTGAGACTGTATTTCCAGAACTTAATATTTCCATGATATTGACTTAGCTTGGCTTAAGCTAATCTTTTGACAACAATGACATTAGTTTATAGAATGCGTCTAGTTTCTGTTGGCGCTTGAGTGACTTTCGGGAGGAGCGCTGTTGGTAAATATTTTTGAAATTATCTGTGGATGTTGTACTGAAATAATAGGTGGCGGTGTTAGTTCTGACTATGACCACGCGCCAATAGAACCATGTCGCACTCTACACTCACTGCTACGAGGAACTAATAAGAAGGCACTAAACACTGAGCGTTATCATACATAACATCAACAAAGTTATAATAATTTACTATAATCTAATAGTTCTGGGGGCCTAAAATGGAAGCTTTATCAGAATCATAATATGAATCACGTTAAAAATATACAATTCTTAAAATAGTCTTTATGGTTATGACGTCAAAATCCATTTTAAGAGTTTTAAATTTTTAACTTGATTCGTATTATGATTCTGATAAACTGGCCATTTTAGGCCCCCTGATAGTTACTGTCAAATGCAAACGTTTGTTTGTGAAAAGCGTTAATTAGAGGAAGCGCACGGGGCGCGCGCATTGTCCCGGAGTCCCGCGTACATCGCTGCATCACGCAAATTGTGTTCCGGGACACGAGCGGCAAAGTACCCACACACCGACACACGTGCGAACTACGTGACACAGAGTAATCTCCGAAATACGACTATGACGTCATGACAACCCGCCATATTTCCAAGCACTTCCAACATTTCCGCAGAGATTCGCTCATAAACCCCAGAATACTCATAGACCTGTCCATAACCTAATTGAGTTTCGCTGTATTCCGAACCCAATGCTTACAGCAAACGTGTACCTACATACCGACGAAGTTTACTAATACAATTTGATATTAAAGCCTTGTATACAAGGTTGCAAATAGGACATGGTCGATCGATCTGTTCAGTACATGGTGATAGTTGTGTAAACCCCTTAATAAATCCGGGGACAATGGCTGCCCCGCGCCGTCACCCGCCGCACCTGCAGGCGTATATCGCCCGGGAGATGCAACACAACATGGACGCCACAATCATTGTGAACCAACTTTATTACCTGTATTTGCATTTGTTCATTGTAACATAATATGAACGCTTTAATATATGTTCAAACATTTATGTACATGCGTCATCGAGTAAAGGATTATCCAAAACTGTGGGCGTCCTTGGAATTCTAGCTCGCTTTACTTACGCTTTGATCTCACATGCTTCATAATAATAATTCTACATAGTCTCACCACATATCTTACTTATGTTCTGGAGCTTAGATAAGCCAGACTTGTTCTTAACTGAAATAAGCCCACCCCAGGCTTCTCTGTAAGTAAAAACGTTTGAAATTAATTCAAATCATTTTCAAAAACAATTACCACAAATATCATGGCTTACCTAGGTGTACGCATGGTGTAGGTACGGTACGGGTAACAAAGACAACAAAGGAACTCTATGCCAAAACCAGAATATTTAAACATTTAGTTTTATTTCACCGAAATACTGGCCACTAAGCCCCGCGCAGCTCCCATAAACAACTTTCCGTTAACATCGACAATATCCACTTTTTACCTCGCCAACAAAGCCGACATTGCTGACTATTTACGAAGCATTTCTCGGTGCATCTGTACAAATCTGCGCGGATTTTCATGCTGAACTTTTGCAACGGGAGGCATTGTAAAAGCCGACGGGTTTCGACCATTAGCGCATTCGCTAATTACGGATGTTCGAATGTGCCGGTCAAATCCACGGACCGACACCCGCTTACCCCAACAGTGTTGTTATATTTCCAGTAAATACTGTTTTATGATTGTATGATGAAGTTACAATGACCCTAAAAAGATAAAAGTATGTAAGTACGTACCGTAATCGCGGAAAATGTAGGTACTCAACGCCTGAAACAAAACAATTGACAGCACTGTGCGTAAAAAATCTTTCCGAGGTCATCCGTTTGTACCTGATTCTGTTTTATGAAACACAAAACAAAATCGCAAGTGAAGCTGGTTCCTTAGTTTTCCAATTATAAAGCGAAGCAATTTAAACTCGGATCTTATATCGCAATTTACAATAGGTACCTACTGTCCCGAATCTAGATCGCTCCAGTTTAAAATTGTTTGATTATTACCTCTCCGTAGATCCACAGACATTACTGAATTCGCAGAAACAAAGTTGTTTCGAGATAGGGGTGAGCGCGAGTATCGTAGCAACAATTAATAGGAATGAATACTTATTAGATAGTTGAATAGTCTCCACTAGGAGACTTCTATTTAGAAAACCTTGTCTTGACAACTTTCGGTACCTAAAATGTTGAAATATTGTTAATATCAACTATAATATTATACCTATACCTAAATTTTTTAATTAATTTTCAAATTTAAAAATATATAACCTGCATACGCTTATATTTCACACAGACACTGAAGTAATCTAAAGATAAGAGCTACCGTCCAATCGGATTATAAGTACATAATATATTCACTTAAGTCCTTTGATTCGTCTGCAGACTACACAAAGCGTCATGGAGCGTCATAGGACGCCATTTCTCCACGCGGCTGACGCAGAAATTACCTAAGCTTAGACAAACGCAGCGACGCGACTTGATGCTAACTCGGGGCTGGAGTTGCTCGGCGCTGATTGTCGGCTCGGAATTCGCTGAAGGCAGTTGCGACGCTAACTACTTATTATACTAACAATTGTAACATGTTCCTTGTCGTTATGCTATGTGCTATTTTACACGTGAAGGACGACATGCAGCGTTGTCAACGCGTCTGTATCTGTATCTACTCGAGTTTTCATTTGTGTCGGGAGAGTTGTTTTGGGAGAACATGACTTAATGAAACTCAGTTTCAAAATTTCTAATCTGTAGGTGCTAAACATACCTGGAAAATGAATTCCCAATCTTAGTGATAAAATCGAACCGCGTCCTAAAACCTACACAGCTGTCAATTCACACAAACCTTCTGACTTTGCAGCAGTGACTGAAGGTTTTCGATTTGGGGCCACACACTCATGCCCCTTGAGGATCGATTTCCTTTCATTGTCAGCAATAAATTCCCCTACTTTTTTATTTACCACATGTGGTACGTTCCAAGGTTAGATACGAAACTCTTGAATAGATTCGTTTCTCACGTACAAAAATGGCATAGGTTCTCTTTAATACGCAATTATTTACAGTAATATATAACTTGCAATTTGAAATGCTTGATGAAAAACATCATAATAACCATGCCGTTAATCAAACAAGCTAATAAAAGCAAAAAAAAATGCTTTTAAATAGCTAAAGGATATATAACGCCCAGATTGATACAGTGAATACTTTGCCTGCACTTGAGGGGAAAAAAGGAAATACTATTTTATTGTTAATGAGGTCGTTGAAAAACAAGAAGCACCTTTATACATATAGGAATATAGAAAGAAATGTGAATAAAGAGATCCTGAACAAAATATCTCTATTTCTCCCAATAATTTTCCCATAGCCCCAATACAAAATAATGATGCCGCTAACCAAGCAGGTATTCAGCCTCCCAAGAACACAACAAGGCAGAAACGGTTGTCAAGGCAAACTGTAATATGGAGAAACAATTTTCTTGAGCGTTCGGCACCAACCTCGAACCCCTGCGGCATCCTATCAACCGCAAAGGAAATTAAACTGTTGAATTTATTAACGGCTAGCCTCGAATAATAATCCTTTGTAACTACTCGTAATATCGGCTTAAATTTACTGTAGCCTATCTATTGAATAATAAACAGGATTACAAAGTAGGTAAGTTGTATTGACTCCTGTGGAAGCCAAAATTTTATTAGGTATCGATTTTTCAACGGTTCTTGTGTCATCTGCATAGCCTTTTCCCAAGTTTATTGGGGTCGGCTTCCAGTCTTCCCGGATGCAGCTGAATACCAGTATTTTACATGGAGCGACTGCCTATCTGACCTCCTCAACTCAGTTATTGAGTTGACTGCTTCTCAGACTTTCGGGCCAGTGACTACGTGTAACGACTGTCAAAGATCTACAAATGACAGCCGGGCCCAACGGCTTAACATGCTTTCCGAGGCACGGAGGAATCTCGGTATGTAATGAGTGGTCACCCATCCACGGACCAACCTAGGCAAACGCCGCCTAACCTAAAGATCGACCCGAGTGGCTATAATAGCAAGGAGCTCATTCCATGGTTCTTGTATTTACTGCCGAATTCACTGACGGTCCACTACTTTTCAACTGTATTACTTAGGGCACAAGGGCGAAAAGTGGCAGACCGCCAGTGAACTCGGTAGTACCTAAATCTATTTGAAATGTGTGGACATAAGTACATCAGTAATACTATTCATGCAATTGTATTCAGACTCAAACCAAAAATTGTTTCCATTACGTTTGAAATTCATTTTCAAATATTTTTATTTATCCTAAGAACAACATTAACAAGATGCACTCATCCTGACGTACAATCCGTTTGAAATTAAATTCCTGCTTAAAAGTTACCTACGTAGAAAAACTAAGTACAGCCACATTGGATCTCAACTCTAGAGATATACAGGGTGTTTGGCAGCACGTTGAACATACGAAAATGGTGGATAGGTGGGGTCATCTGCTACTTACTCAGCCCTGATTTATTTTGCCCTGACCCCCTGGATATTTTAAAACATTTTTTTTTTGCTTTCTTCTAGTTTCACCACTTTCTTAACTTTAAAGTGTAATTTTAATTAAAAATGGGTAAAACAGGCAATATTTTTGTTTTTTTTTTAATCTTTAATGTTGGCAGATTCTTCTAAAATTGTTGCTTTATTCAGATGTTAGCTAAAAAAAAAGTTATGAGTCCTCAAACTTACAGAAAGATGTAATTTTTTACATCTTTCTGTAAGTTTGAGGACTCATTAAACTTAAATCTTAATTTCAATTTGCATTAGAAAAAAAAAAACAAAAAATGATTGAGGAGTTCCAATTCTAGCAAAACATCCCTACTGTGTGACCTTTCTAATGGTAAGTAATTTGCTTTTATAAAAAACAACCTATAAGAGGTATTTCATAATTTTACCAAACAGGAAATTTTCGACGAATCTCTACCTTTACCGAAAGTGAAATGTTTTGCTAAATTTAATACTGTAAGGTTGCGGGACTGTTCGAAAGAGATACCGCGGCCCTGGAACATAAAGGGCAAAGGAAGGAACATGGATGGGTTTTAGTTAGTACAAGTCTGACACTCCCTCCTGCTCAGCCCAGAGCGGGAGGGGTCATTTGATGATTTCCCATCGATAAAAAAAAAAAAAAAAAAAAAAAAAAAAAAAAGGTTGGCAAAAACTAAAGATTAAAATATATATATATATTGCCTGTGTTTAATAAAAAAATAACTTTAAAGTTAAGAAAGTGGTGAAAGTAGGAGAAAACAAAAAAGCAATTGAAATATCCAGGGGGCCAGGGCCAAATAAATTAGGGCTGAGTAAGTAGCAGATGACCCCATCTATCCACCATTTTCGTATGTTCAACGTTCTGCCAAACAACCTGTATAGTAGAACTAACCACATTTTGTTTTTAATATTCAAAATGTCATGCTGCCGGTAATAACTTATTTTTGCATGATACACCGTAACAGTAGCTCCAGGCAATATATAAGGTCCCATTAAAATAGATGGACAAATTTTAACACAGCGTTCAGTACGTCTAACCAAAGTGATATTTTGACTTAATAGATGTGTTTATTCTACACTGCCGCCATCAATATATTCTTTTAGGTCAAATTAAAATCACTTTAATCAGTGTTTTTTTTTTGCTTGGATATCTTTGGTTAGACGTACTGAACACTGTGTTAGTCCATCTATTTTAATAGGACCTTATATAAAGCATATAACAGGAAGGTACGGTCCTACATAAGTAGCATGGTTATGGCGAAAAAGATTTGGATATATAGAGCTGGTGTTGGCTGAAGATCCAATGACGGAGGAAAGAAAGTGCAAAAAAAAAACTTTGTCATCATAAAGTAAAATAAACAAACTTATCCCTTGATAAACAAAGCGGAATTACACATTAGGTCGAGCACAGGCTATTATGAAGTGTAATTAAATAAATAAACTAAGGGTATAGCTACATTTTAAGCAAAGTCGTTAAACTTTAGGAAACACGTCTAAACCACCCAATATGTGTGTAGGTTCTGTTACTATTTACTCATTAGCGCGCAATAAAAGTTACTCACGCCCACCTTTAACCGTTCGGGCTATTTATCACGCAGTTGTTACAAAACTTTTGTAGAAAGAGTTTTCGGAGTGGACCCCTGTGTCGTCCCTCCTCAAGATTGATGGTTTCCCTTAGTCAACTGGTTGTTCATGGTGCCCATTCTTCCCGTACCCACCCTTTGTTTGTACTATTGTTGTGAGTTTTACAATTTTCATTAAGATCCTTGTCTGCGTGAAGGCGTGTTGCTCACTTAATGAAATTGAGTGCGACTGTGTCTATTCAAACGTCAGTGGTACACCGTAGCGCTATACAGAGTGATTTTTTCAAGTGGCCGTGGATTGCCAAATCCGAAACGGGTTTCATAAATTGAATTTATTTAAAACGTGAAAAAACATAAAATGTATTAATAATCTTTTCCTTTTTGCCACATGTCATTACTTCTCAAAATGTGATCCTTAATAGCGACGCTATTGAATGGTGAAATAATACAGAGGGTGTGTTCTTTTCCAAAATCAACGGGTTCGATTCCTGACTAGAGATATTGATTTTCCAAAAATCTAATAATGCAGTTTTGGTTTTCTTCTAAATCGGGCTCGAGACTCCTTTGAATATTTTTCGCTACTCCTCATTGTTTCGGATTTGGCCATCCACGCCCACTTCAAAAACACGCTGTATATTGTGCTATGTAATGTGTTTAATGTCTGCTCGTGTGTCTATCGTTTTCAACTACCATGTTCGATTTCATAGATATTTACCGACAATATGAATAATTCAAGCGGATAGTGTGGCGTGAAAGAGTCTCAAAGGAAATACGAGCACCTATGGAGTTTAAAATTGACGGTGCTGTCTGCTCGCCTTCGTTTCAGCGTCTCGCACGTTACCTTCATGCTTAATATGAACGAGTCGGGAACTCGGGACACCCCACACAACACGTACCGGGAGTGATATCGCGACGTGCACCTCCAGATTTTATTGAAGGTTCATTGAAGGAATCACTAAAAATCATGATTTTCCGATGGGAAAAATCATTTGATACCTATTGCATGCCTTTAAGTCAGGGTTCGAAGTGATAATTATTCCTTGAAAATTATCTTGCTCATAACAAAAATCATAGAACGATAATTAATAAACTTCACGTGTATCCGAAGGCACTTTGCTGCTTCCGCGCTTATCCAAACGCAAAATAACGGTAACAAAATTGTGTTTATTTAATCAAAACACAGTTATTTTTGTACATTTGTGTTAAAACTAAAGAATAACTAAATTATTAACTATAATTGTCTTTCTTTTCATAATATTTTAGTTACGAAATTACAAATGGTAAGTCATAAAAAAATTGAGATCAAGTTACGAATCAGCATTTAATAATTTAATTATACCAACCCGCACTGGGCCCGCGTGGTGGATTAGAGCCCACTCCCTCTCATAGAGAGGACGCCTGAGTCCCAGCAGTGGGAACCTTACAGGCTGATTATGCTTATTGAATAAAATTATCAAAGAAAATAATTATCTTGATAATTTCGAACCCCGCTTTAAGTTGCGTATTAAACTGTAAATTAAATATTCCTAAAGAAGGTGTAATGAGGTATGTTTGCTACCGCAGACATATTAGGAAAGTTTCTTCAAATCAGTCAGTCCCCTTTCGCGGCGCGTCTGTGGGGCTCATTCAGGCCACGTTCCGTAGCTTTCATTCAAATGGACGTGTCGAGTTTTCGTGGCAATTCGAATATTTTATCACAAAGTGGAGACCTATAAAACCTCCAGGAGCGATAAGTAAGCAAATACATGAAGGCCATGAATATTGTTATTTTGGAAATGACTTTATTAAACAACTGACTGGTAGGTATCAAAGCAATTTATTTCGTAGAGTTCTTTCAAGTGTTAAGTTGATATTGTAATTCAGGAAATTATATTTTCATATATAATTTTCTACGCAATCTATAATTGTTAATTTGTAAAGTAAAAAATAAACATGTATTCCGATACGCACCGTGATTGCAAATGTACTTCTGGTGGCGACTGTATTTGCATACATTAAACGGGGATTAATAAGGGTCGTTAAGCTTGAACCCTGAAAAGCCAGATGTGGGGGCTTAGGAATTCAATACAGAAAATTGGCTTGTTGGGAGATCATTTGCAGGATTCTTTGTTAAACTTATCTAATTAAATTTTAATTAAGTATCTACATAGTATCCATGGGTCGTCGTTACTTATGAACTCTACAGTTTTCTGATTATTATACGACCAGCAAATATGGTGTAAATAGATGCGTAATATGAACTTCTTAAGTGTATAAAGTATATTCGTGAATTTCTCGCATCATCAGATGGCCAAGTGCGAGTCGTACTAGCGCATGAAGGGTTCCATAACATCGTAGTTAATTAAAAATTAAAGAGGGCTCCCCAGCCCTCTGTAATTTTTAATTTATTTTTATTATTTGTTGATATGGCAGCAACAGAAATACACATTCTATGAAAATTTCAACTGCCTTCCTATTACTGATCATGAGACCCCGCGAGCCCGCTGACAGAAGACGGACGGAAAGACGGACGCACAGCGGAGGCTTAATAAACACATTACCCTCCTTTGCGTCGCGCAGTCGGGTAATAAAAGGGTCCCGTTGGTTACCCGTCGGGTACGTAAACCTAGAAATCGAAGACCACACAGCTTCGATAAAAAGCTAATTAGGAGGAAAGGTGTGAATCGGAATAAAAATCACATAGCAACAGAATAGAACGAGGTTGTTTATACTGAGCAAAACACGACACGCTAAAAACAAAGCAATTCAGACGTGCCTACACATTACCAGCTCGTCCCCCACCACAACGACCCATTATACGAACTATTATACCCAACTCAGCCGACGATAAAAAGCAGTTCGGGTTTACGAAGTACGTACTTGTGTTGTGCGATGTTCTATTATGTATTAGCGTTTAATTAATAGACTGCAATTCTGAAAGCTTATAGTCTACCTATACTTAATATTATAAATAGATCAAAGTTTGTTAGTTTGTATGTAGGGGGTAGTCTCCGGAACGAATGATCCAATTCTAACATATTTTTCACTGATAGAAATATACATTATTCGTGGGTTATAAATTATATTTATATTATGTATATAAGCCGAGCTATCACAATTTTTGCGGGCGAAGTCGCGCGCGAAGTACTAGTCTAATATAAAAGCAGGTTATAATGTCAAATTAGCGTCGATATTTGCCATTTAAAAGAAAAAAAATCTATGTACTTAAAATTACAAAGACAAAAAAAAACCGACTTCTAAAAAACACTAAAAAAGTCTAAAATAACTTTACTTTCGGAAGTCGGTGGCAAAAAAGATACAAACAAAGACACCGACTTCCGAAAGTAAAGTTATTTTAGACTTTTTTAGTGTTTTTTAGAAGTCGGTTTTGTTTTCGCAGAAAGTTTTTTTATTTTACCCTTTTTAGTTGTAGTATATATACCACACAAATTCTTGTCATGAATTAGTTTTTACATTGTAACTAGAAGTTAGTTAAAGTACTCGTCAAGACGAATCATACGAGCCCAAACTCACTGAGGTTTTGTCGGTTTTGTTTATAACGGTGTTCCTATGGCCACCGTCCAGCTCCATCATCAGACACTGGATACTATTTAGGACCAAAGTACTCGTCAAGACGAATCATACGAGCCCAAACTCGATGGGGTTATGTCGTTTTAAGTTCCTATGGCCACCTTCCAGCTCCATCATCAGACCCTGTTTACCATTTAGGACTTCAGTACTTGTCAAGACAAATCAAACGAGTCCAAACTCGACGGCTTTGCGTCGTTTTATTACAGAGTTCGTATGGCCACCTTCCAGCTCCATCATCATATCAGCTCCTTGTCATCATAATATTGCATTGTCTCGCGATATACACATGCGTGCAAAATGTCAACTCAATCAGAAATCGGGAAGTGTGTCAAATTTAACTAGCAAGTATCACGTTACGTCGCGTGATGTACATCAGAGCGCCAGCACGCGACGTCGCGTGATGTGACAATTAACGTGAGGAAAACAACCAAATTCCTAAACCGATTTTGATCAAATTTCTATGGGACCAATCAGGAAGCATATCCTTTGAGACGAAAAAAGATTTTTTCAGATCGGTTTACAAATGACGGACTTCTGAGGTTCTGAGTTCAAAAAAATACAACTGAATTGAGAACCTCCTCCTTTTTGTAGAAAGTCGGTTAAAAATAATAGTAATAGCAACTAAAAACTATATTCTGTTTTAAATAAAATGTTGCGATATTCAAATTGGTTGGGACATTCGCCGAAAAATTAATTCTCTACTTATTTTTTTAACGTCATTACCGTGTATGTTGGCTTTATATTTTTTTTTATTATTTGTCGTAGCAGAAACTAATACGTACAGATTGAGTTTAAATACAAGTTAAAGCTTGAGTTTTAAACATGCTTGAAATCCTCACTTTCACATCATATTCTACATCTTTTAATGAGTGTTGGAAATGAGTCGTTTACGTTTTTTAACGATATACGTATTTGTTTTTAATTAGAAGGGCAACAATATAACAAATGAAACATCAAAACAATAAAACCGGATGTCAAACCAAACACGCACGGACACGACCATAATTCACCTGAAACTTCATTTACAATAGTGTCTCTAAAATGGCGACATTAAGCAAAGCTGCATGATTAATTTAATTGCTGCCACCGCCGTTATGTGCCAAACTATCACAATTATACTCGTATATTAAGGGAAACTAAAAATTAGGTTTACCTTCCTCTCCCAAAGGGACCGCCATTTTTTATTTTTTGTTGTAGACCAAACATAATTGCCCATTATATAGGCAGTTTTAATGGATAGCATCAGTCATGTTTTCACTTCGTCGAAAATGAAATTAAAAACCACCCTCAGCATGAAAATAATAAAAACACTTAAATAATGTGACAAAATACTTATCTATATTACTTTCGGCTGTTTGTGACCACAATCCTGCAAAACTTAGCAAAACACAATTTATTACATACTTTCTGTTCTTATAAGTAGCACCAAGAAATATTATGATTTCTACAACGAAAACAATGTTTTGTGTAAAACGATGATATAGGCATTTTAAGCATGCAAGTACTTACCCCATACAAACCGCAACTTAATGAAACATTTATTACGAAACGCGTGTGATTCTACTGCACTGAAGCATTATACATACGAGTACAACCCATATGCGCACAGCAGAACTTTATCCAAATTACCCTATTGCATGTAATATGAAAATAAAGAATTTATAATTTATATACCTGCGTCAGACATGACCAAGTCCGAGTAAATGAACACATTGTTAATTTAATTACCTATTGTAATTTTCAATGTAAAGCTATGCCTGAGGCAGTTTGTAAGATGAGACTGGCGATGGCGTTTCTGTATAAGATTTAAGCACGCTTTTTTCCTCTATTTCCCCTCAGCCAGCGATCTTATTAATTATTTTCCACAGCTCCCCGCTGAGTGGGGAGGAGATAGAGCAATGAAGTGATCCTCGACACAGCGTTTTAGTGAACAGGTACTTACGTCCAGGAGTGAAGATAGATGCAACACTATATAATTTAGTTTCTTAAATATTTTGTAGTGTAAAGCAACTAGTAATAAAATACTTCGTTGCGAGAGTTTTTTTTAAAGATATGCTTATCAGTTGCGAGTGAACGCAAATATTAAATATTTTTTCTCATGAATCTCAGGTTTGTTAATCAAGGAAAGTGTTCCTCATGATCAGTAAATCAGTGTGTCCCAGAACTGACTAATACACCTAAACAAATGGGCTTCAAAACGCGGCTCACAGCCGACCTTTCATACAATTCTTTTTCAAAGCCTATAATAAATTACAAACCCCTGTTCTTTTGTACTGTATGTACACGTATCGGCAATGTTTGGCAGCAACATGTATAATTTACAAGTGTCACACACGTACAGAGGGAGCCTGGCTGCTGGATGCTGGCTGACATTCATCACGCCGCTCTCGTCACCCAAACGTGCCGTAAATCGTTACAATGACGTCACGTATTTGTTTAAATTCAATCAATTCAAACGGTCGTGCACACAATTTAAATTTTTCGAATTTTACAGCTGTTACTTCGTGTTGCATGAAACTAAAGCTGCGTTGAAAATGGATTTATATACTTTGTATTTTAGGTACACTTACATTTGTGAACATGGCAAAGCAATGAAAAATACAGCTAAGTATTTCATTAAAGAGGTGAATATATTAGCTAAACAAAATATACCAGAAGAACATAAACCATAAATAAATAAATAAATAATAAATAAATATCGCTGGACATTACACACAGCGCCATCTAGGTGCCACACTAAGCAACGAGGCTTGTGTCGTGGACACCAGATAGTTGATAGATACATACATACTTTTTGTTTGTAAATACATACTTATTATACATATAAACAACCATGCCCAATTATTAAAATATATGATCCAATAAATCCTCAATAATTCATAACTATAATTATTACACTTAACACTCCAATATTCTATTACCGCCATCAAAACCCATTTGCTAAACAACGTATGGTAATAACCAAAAATTGGAAATGTGTTATTGCTCGTCTTATAACCCTAAAATGCAAATCGAATCTATTTTCGCATGGGGGAATGTTTGCGTGAGGAAGTCTGAAATAAGCTTAGCGGAAAGTACGAAATTGGCTTCGATATGTCGATATTATTTAATGTACCGTACCCCCGAGCTTGTTTGTCGAGTGGAAAATATTTATTACAGTTTACCTCAACTAAAGTATTTTCATCTGTTTTTCTTACTTAGTAGGCACGTCCCAGATTTTCTTTGACACTTATTTGTATATTCAAGAGACGAAGGCCGAGTAAATAAGTTTTTCTAGCAGCTATATGGTGTGTCAATCTTAATTGACCCCGAAAAGTCGAGATAAACAAGAGAAAAGTGCTTGAGTTGACCACGAAATTCTTTGTTTTTACTGCGATGGCATTTTACAACATGTAAGAAAATGTTCGCAAATATAATTATGTACCTGTCTGAAAAGTTTACTTGTTTATAATGAAGACCTGACTTGTACCCACGAGTTCAAAGTCAATTTGCATAAAAGGCGCGGAAACGAATAATATCGTTGATATTGGGAAACTTTGAGGCAATGTTTTGAGCTACGCACGCAGCTAATAACATCCGACCGACAAGACGTTCGATATTTGCAGTACAAGTAGGGCTGGCTCTTACAGCTCCACCTAGTTCCAAACAAGCAGAAGTACCACAACATGTGGTTACAAATAAACAGTACTCAATTATGTATGGGTCAAAAATACTTATGTAAGTGAATTGCACACCTAGTCATGATTGTTTTTTTATAGTTGAACTTTTTATACTTACAATATAATGCAGGTCCTCATTTTTATCCAAGGTAGGTGTGAATATGTGTAACTATATGGTAATAATATATATCTAGGAATTAAGAGGTGAGAATTATATTCATGTGTTTAGTATGCACGTTACAGCCCTACCGGGTAAGATTGTAGCAGTCCGCTGTTTGCCAGAGGCTCTGCTCTCTTCCCGCATATGAGCCTAATGCAAATATTTTGAAGCTGCGCCATACCATTGAATAACATTCCCGAAAACAAAACTGATTGCGAACTAGCAATTTTTAACATTTTTAAATTACCTGCTTGTGAATAATTGACGTTTTGTATAATTCATGTTATAAAAATACAAAACTCCATCGGTGTTATTACAAAATGCGGTTTAACTAAAAAACCTGGTTTAAACTTCGATAAACTACGGTCTCAACAAAAATCGGTATTACAAATCGTGGTTTTACGATAAACCGTGGACTAAACCATGGTCTAACGCTAAACCTCGGCGACCCCTAGTTTAACGATGGTCTAAATCACTAAATTGGATTTATCTTATAAGTTATATCATCTTTTTCACTGTGTTGTGTTGTTTTAACTCGAAAATCGATTATATGGCGTGATTTTGCAATCATCTCGCGTAGTTTAACCAATAATATTTAAAATTTGAATTCATGTTCACTTACTTTTCCTTGGCATTCCAATTCTCACAACGTTTTATTTTTGTTGGTCCTTCACATTAAACTATTAAAATTACTAAATAAGGTAAACAAAGAGGCAATTATTCTAATAAAGATAAAAATTCCAAAGCTAAATGGACTTTGTTCAACTTGCGATGGTTTTGTTTAATGTTATGGTTTCATAAACGCGCGAGTATGTTACGTTTCGTTATACGTAGGTACTTACTTAGATTTATTTTTAGAAATTAATACGACATTAAGTAATATGCTTAAAGCTAAACAAAACTACAATCGATAAAATAACTAAATAACCAGGTTTCAATATTTTTAACACTCATAAACATCATCTAATCCTTAGCGTATTATCAAAACGTGTTCTTTTCTGGGCAAACGGAACGTTGCAATAGAATGTTAGAATGGTGAACGAATGATATTTGTATTAATCTGTGGTTGATACTTAAACAATGGTTCAAATGACGGTACTAAGAAGACCACGGTTTTTTAATGTTTTGTAATACGAACAAATTTAGACCATGGTTCTGCAGATAAGCTTGGACTTCATAGTCCAGGTTTAAACCAAGGTTTAAGTCGTTTTTTGTAATAAGACCGTATCGGTCTTATTACAAAAAGCGGTTTAACTAAAAAACCTGGTTTAAACTTCGATAAACTACGGTCTAAACAAAAAACGGTATTACAAATCGTGGTTTTACGATAAACCGTAGACTAAACCATGGTCTAACGCTAAACCTCGGCGACCCCTAGTTTAACGATGGTCTAAATCACTAAATTGGATTTATCTTATAAGTTATATCATCTTTTTCACTGTGTTGTGTTGTTTTAACTCGAAAATCGATTATATGGCGTGATTGTGCAATCATCTCGCGTAGTTTAACCAATAATATTTAAAATTTGAATTTATGTTTACTTACTTTTTCTCGGCACTCCAATTCTCAAACGTTCTTTTTTTGTTGGTCCTTCACATTAAAGTATTAAAATGACTAACAAAGAGGGAATTGTTCTAATAAAGATTAAAGATTCCAAAGCTAAATGGACTTTGTTCAACTTGCGATGGTTTTGTTTATTGTTATGGTTTCATATAACGTGCGAGTATGTTACGTTTCGTTAGACGTACTTACTTAGATTTATTTTTAGAAATTAATACGACATTAAGTAATATGCTTAAACCTAAACAAAACTACAATCGACAAAATAACTAAATAAGCAGGTTTCAATATTTTTATCACTCCTAAACATCATCTAATCCTTAGCATATTATCAAAACGTTTTCTTTTCTGGGCAAACGGAACGTTGCAATAGAATGTTAGAACGGTGAACGAATGATATTTGTATTAATCTGTGGTTGATATTTAAACAATGGTTCAAATGACGGTACTAAGAAGACCACGGTTTTTTTATGTTTTGTAATACGAACAAATTTAGACCATGGTTCTGCAGATAAGCCTGGACTTGATAGTCCAGGTTTAAACCAAGGTTTATGTCGTTTTTTGTAATAAGACCGCATAAGTTTAGTCCACATTATTTAAATTTATAAAGTAAGAGAATAAGGCAAACCCCATGCTTTCATATTACAAAAGAATCGTCCGATGTTTACGCCAGCACTCAGGGGAAATAATGATCGGAAAAACTCCCGGCAATCTTGCTCAATGCTCGCGCTGTAATGTCGACGCTTCAGCTACAGTTCACAATTTCACCAAATTAATATTGGATGAGGTCGTTTGAATGGTAGATGCCTGTAATATACCAACAGATACAACGTGTATACAAATTGCAAATAGATTATTCTGACTACGCAGTGGAAATAATTTCCTCTATAACGTGTTCAGAATAGAGATGTAAATCGATGTGCGATTGAAAAGTATAGAATCAGCTTTATGTTTAAAGCCGTTTTGATCGCATGTAATGCTTGGAGTGTCCGCATGTATCATAGCAGTATCTTGTTACAGCGACAGACAACTTTGTGAACCTCGATAGTGACGTTGAAAGGCATTCCTCAGGCTCGTGTGTCGCTTGGAACCTACACGGTAATGTTCGCAGACTTGTCTAATTTCGCTCCGGCTCACTTTGTTTTGCGTAACGCTCCACAGCAATTCTACTGAATATAAATGAAGTTCCCCTTGTACTATGAATAACATTTGCTAAGAGCGCAATTTACATTTTATTTAAAGCCGTTGTTGTTTAGGTATTGTATTCTAATAAGGTTTTTCAGGTTCAGTTGCGAAGGCGCGATTTCACTTAGACTGTGAATGTACTCTTACAAAAAAATATTGTATCCCATTTAAGCTTTCGTTGAGAGCAAAAATTACTTGTCTGAGTAATGCCCTGCTTTTATTAACATCTAAAAATATTGCCGAGTGGAGTGAACACGCCCATGATGAGACCAACGAGATTACCTGTGACGTTTTTCACGAAAGAAAATAAGAATAAATTTATCTTAGTTACAACAGGAAAATGAGTTCTTAAAAAATCAAAGTGATGTTTGTTTACAAAGTTAGTCCTTCAATGGGGAGATTTTATGAACAAAACATTCAACAATTACAAACAATATACTTAATAAATATCTTCCCTTAATCTCTTATAATCGTGTTGTACAACGCAAGTCTATTATTCTCTTTGTTTTTTGAGAATTATACCCCAACAAAAGATGGATAAGTATAATGTAACTTTCTCGCCGAATAAGTAAACGGAAAACCTCGAGGCTCTTTGTGACACGTGGCTAGCTATCCAGCGGCCTCATAAGTTTTAATGATGGCTGAAATTATTCTAAAGATGACCACCTGCATGCAAATTCTGATCGCCTTTATACTCTAATTTAAAATTTTGTTACCAAGGCTTTTTGTAAATTCTCATTCGAGGGGTGTGCTCAAACTGTTGAGAAAAAGAAAGTTAAAATATATCTTTGCTTGGAGATAAATTAATTTTGTGTTTTTAATGCTCCGTCTGTTTAGGTAGGAGTGTCTACTTAGAATCCAGTTTAATGTTTCGTCGTGTTCTACTTTTTAAGGTAGAATTAGTCTGAAATTATTTCGCTGAGGTACCTAACATTGTTAAGATAATTAAGGCTAATTTCGTAGAACTGCGCGTTTATCATTTTGTTTAACTAGCAATTTTGTTTTGTTCTGTTCGAATTACAATAATTCTTTTCAAATCAAAATTGTTTTATTTACCAGGCAACAAAAACTGAATCATTGTTCATCGTTCTATAGATAAATAACATTCAACATCGACACGTGGCGATTAAAAAACACTTTTCCAATGATTTGGGCGAACCCACACAAATAAAAATGTAATTGTGAAACTCGGTTTTATGAATTATTCACGTGGGAAAGGTTACCGACGACGAACAACTGTAACAACCAACGATTTCTAACAAAAACTTTACAGTTTTGTGCCGAAACAATTATTTTAGTTAACTGAAAAACGTTATATCAAACATTGAAGTTAGAACCGCAGTAGTAGAATTATATAACTGTGTTTTAAAAAGTTCGACATACGGTCATATTTTTGGCACCGTTTTTAATTAAAACTATTAACGGACTGAAAGTATCATGTACGACACAAACTTTAAGGTTTAATAAGTAAAACGATATACGGCAAACAGCAAAATGAGATTAGAGAATATTATTGTCGAATGAATCGAATTTGGCAGCTAAAACATAAGATGTCTGACCTGTGAAGTTTCCCTTCTCCCATATCAATTGAAAGCTTATTAGATAAAATCCTCTAGAATTCCAATCGCTTCGACACACTATTAAAGACGAAAAATACCACGATTGGCTAACGAACGCCCAGCTGCTTCAAGAGAGAATCATAACTCCGAGATTCCATCAACCTCTCTTAGATGGCTACATCCAGCTTGCAAATAGATTTATTCATATAAAAACTTTAGTATTAATATGGTTAGAATATTAGTCTAAACTTTTTCTTGATTTTTCAGAGGATATGTTCAGCAGGGAATTCGCTACGTCAGGTTGTATAATAATCAAATTGAACCTACCGTGACTGATAGAAAGCTGTCTAGATTTTTACTGTATTCACCAAAGTCTTGTCTCACAATACATTACCCTGAAAATTAACGGCAAAAGTCGTATTAATCCGTCATAAATGCGCGTATGGGCGTACCTGACACGTGTAGAGGACGCGTCAGATGTGCCTACTGATGACTGCCTATATTTAATAAAAGCTCGTGAGGTGCTTAGAATTAGGAATACGTATACGTATAGGTGATCCTCCCGAAGTTGGTTGCCGAACAGAGCAATGAAGTGCTCTGTCGCAATGATAAACCTTTGTTCCCTGTGACGAGTTTTTAGAATTGTTATCGAGTCTATTGTGGGCCGTAATGAACGGCACCTCGCAGAACAGTGAGCGGAGATAAGTAGACTACCGGCTACCGCCGAGGTGAATATTGACAATATTATAACTTCAGCAAGCCTTTATTCTTGCCAATTAAGTACTGATAACTGAAGCCAAGCTATAGAAGCAACAGCGAGTGTTTCAGTTAAAGTTCGGATCTTGCTTCTTTACCCGTAGGAAATTCTGAAGTGAGAAGTCTTGCTAACTACTTCTTAAGGGAACTTCTACATTGTTTTCGTAAGGAAACTACTCGTATAGAATATCATAATTACTTATTTGTTTCTTTAACAATTTATGCACACACTAAATACAGAAAAGAAGAAAGGAACAAAAAATTTGGTACAAAGGTGTTGCTTACGTATTTCTGAAGAAATCTCTTCTAGCATACCTGCAAAAAAAGACACAAAAAAAGAGATATATAACCGTTATAAATATTTTATACAATATAAAACTATATTTACATACATATGTATAAATGTACAAAGACAAAATATATAACACAAACATAAATACAATATTAAAAAAAAATAGGAACTATGACGAAATGCAAGATAATGTTATTTCACTCTTCTTTTAGAATAATCATTAGTACATAAAAGTATAATATTAAGTACCTACAAACGCACGATAAAATAAGACAGAGCGCCAAGTACCTAAACAAAGTGGACCTCAGCTCCATTTGGGGTTGGTTATTGCAGTAAACTATGTATAATTCTGTTAGAGGGTAGATTACTTCCAGCGGTAAATAACCGAGGGTCAGATACTGCTGTGATACAAATGAATACAAACGATAACGATTTTGGAACCTAGGAGACATAATTAATTGCAACTACGTATTTTCATTCGTTCGTTATCTTTAACCCAATCTTTCTTTGTCGTGTGGTTAGTGCCTAACCTGGTGTCAGAGTTTGTAGGCCGGCCATGGGTCTCTGACTTGGCCAACCTAATATACTACTAACAAGGTGAAGTTTCCGCTCCAAAAAGGACGAACTTCCATAAAAACTTTCATCCCTTATTTAACCGCTTTACACATAGCTTCATCTAAAAATATGTTCTTTAGTAAACTTCTAGAAAATTATACACTTACTTGATGGGTGAATATTATAGATATCCGTGAAAAAGACATAAAAAATATGAATCTAGTTAAAACACGTCAAGAACCCAAATAACTAGGTAACAACAATAACATGCATGTCTTCAAAAGATACCTAGTTGCCAAAAACATGGTCTCCGGTATCCTCTTGCCGTGCCGTGGCGAACTAATACCATTATCACAGATACGAAATAGGAGGCAAGCCACTCAAACGGCTCGATTGTACGTCCCGAGAGGGTTGCCGAGAGCGGCGTCACAAAGGGCAATGTGGACTGGCACACGACGCCGACGCAACAGTCGCGTACGTGCCTCGCATAGTCGCACGCCACCTGCCTGACCTGTCCCGCTGTCCGCACGGGTCCGTACGACAACGACGCTCTTCAAGGAGATTAGTTCCCCCTCTGCCTTTTCACAGCGCCAGATACGTAACAACTTTATTGTTAGTCAAGATTTTTCAAGTAGGTACATGAAATTCTATTAGGTACTGATATCATGATGAGAAACAGGAATACATGTCGTGTGTAAATGCATTTTGTTCAACAAATTCCACATGCGTAAAACGTACAGAAGCGAGGTGGAGGTAGACTAATTACATTTTCTTAATACCTCAAACAATCTTAGTAATCTGAATGAACTTGTGCATGACACCTTCACCGTATACAGAACCCTATTGAAGTTGAGAAGTTTAATAAGAGACAAAATAAAATGTTATAGAATTTTTTTAAAAGAAAGTCAATACGCCGCTGATGAAAAAAACAATAAATTAAATCAAACTAAATTAGGCTGAAAATCAGCATTTTTTGAACGTCAAAACTACATACGACAGTCCCCCAAAACTTCCGCCGAGCCCTCGCTGTGACAATGAGACTGGACCAACCCAAAATCTCTATTGGACCCGAACATTCAATAAGTCCTAGTGAAAATGTTTAAGATACAAAACAACTTCAAAATAAATAAGATGGACTAAACCAACTCGTAACTTATTCAAATGACATGTGGATGGGATAATGTACAGAAATATATCTCGACGCTCTCCGATAAGCCTATTTTATACGGGTATCTAACCCGCCCAATTTTTATATCCTTACTCCTTAGCGAGGACGTGTTTATCGTTTACAAAAAAATATGAGGAGTGAAAGACGAGTGATTTTAGTAACAACTAGCTGTTGCCCGCGAACTTCGTCCGCGAGAAATTATTCAAAAAAAATACTTCGCTACTTGAATCGGATTTTGTTGACAATTTCAATGGGTTTCATATTTTTGCTTGGAACCCTAATACTTTTTCTAAAACAAAACCTAACCTAACCTAAGTTACTCCTTATAACATCAGCTATGCCAGTAGAAGCGCCGTCAAAATCGGTCTTGCCGTTTCGGAGATTCGATGGAACAAAGAGACAGCCAGAAAGATATTTTTTTTTAAGTTTTTTTATTTCATTTAAAACTGTTATTTTGAAATTACAAACAGAGTCTTTAATTTTATTTATTTGTATTGTATACCTTCATATTAGTCAATAAAATGCATGCACATTTACAATGCGAGACTTGTATGGATGTTACAAAAGTTGGACTCCTGAGAAAGTTGGACTCTTGCGAACAATGTAGTTTACAATTGTCTGGTTATGTTTTCGTGACTATCAATAATGAGCATATTTCATTGAATTTCTAGTTTATTTGAATGGTGGGTCATGTTGAAGTCAGAAAATAATCGATGTCTTATTTGGTATTTTTTTTAAATTAATTATCATTTTTATCGTAGTTGGTTTTAATTTTAACTTATTTTTTTTATTTACCGAACTACATGCATCAAATGAAAGGAACTGGCTATTTTCATTCCGTTTCAGAATTGGCCCTCATATTCCAACGCAAGAATAACCCCAAAAAACTGTTATATAACTCAGTTCGTTAATGTTAAATTGTACAGTAGTTTTCAAAGTTTTGCTGACAAAGAAAACAAAGGCACACTACTATTCCATACATTACGGTTATTGTCACATTCAGTCTTACAGTTTGCATAGATATGCAAGCAAAACGTTGGGATAAGATTTTCTTATTTTTGTATGAATGAAAAATGAAATTAAATGTTCATTTTAGCAGATTGTTAGTCATTTTCTATAATTCAAGGAGGATGGAACGAAGAAGGTAGTATTATTTGAATACTGAACAATTGTGACTTAGTTTCTGAGGTATTTAATTATAAAGTACTTAGTGGTAAATTTCAAGTAGGGAAATTTACATAATTTATTTTAAAAATATAAAGGATGGATTACAATAATTAAGATGACTAACTAAACAAACGAAGAATTTTATCACAATCCTGAATCCTCCTGTTCCGAACGATATTCATGATGGTGGTGTTTTAGAGCAATTCTTATGACTTATTCATGTTCTGAAAGGTAGACGCAATAAGTTCGAAGACTTCTGATGGCGAGCTGAATAAACGAGACAGTAACGAACGAGAGCGTACATCTATATTGCTAATTGCTAGCCAGAAATAAATTTAGGAAAAATAAGACTGCGCGGTACTGATATAGAAATATAGTTTATTTGTAAATCAATTTAACAAACATTTTAATAACATTCGACTAATAAACATAAATTAGGACTAGGAGGTAGTTATCGGTGTGTGTATCTGCCAAATATTGTTGGGTAACTCACGTCCGTAAACGTCGAGACATGTCTTCAGCTGAGGAGCGCAAACCTGTAGGTAATTAAAATTATGTAATTATTTTTGGACCAACCTTTTCATGTCAAACACAGACTGTTTTAAAACATACTAACTTTTCCATAAAAGCCCATAGCCCAACACCCCAAATGAATACCTAAATTAAGATTTGTAGCACAATGATTTATAATAACATCTTGATTGACCTGAAAATAAAGACGTTTCGTTAATTGAATTCCAACTCCCGGGGATTGCGCACCTATTTAATATCAAAGGAAATAATTATAATTCATTTTATTCTTCTACAAACTTTACAAAATTTGTATAAGTGATCCTTACGGTAATGGTAGTCCCTTCCTGTTCGAACCTAGTGATATAGGGGCTCTGGATGGGCAGCACTCTCCAGCGGGTATTGGACACAAAGTTCTTGCTCAGGTATAGTGAGAACGGGCCGCACAACCCCGGAATAGGATTCGGATCATACCTTATGTATAAGGGCTGAAACACAACGCACCTTTCACAAAAACCTGCGTATCAGGTACATGAGAAGGGACACAGCTTATTGACAAGAATGGAATTTTCGTCCTTTACAAAACGTATGGTTTTCTTTTCAAGATAAAATTTGTCTCCTAGCAATTTTGTTTTCTTTGTGTTTTGTTATCCTATGTCCTTTCTATTATTGGATTAGCTGATTTTATTACGTAAAATACGTAGTCCATGAATAAGCCTGATGGATGTTTGGTTCGGTGAAGAGAAATATTTTGCACATAACCCCACCTGTTTGTTAACAGACGATGCGAGCTGTAGAAGGAATTCTTGATTATATTTTAATGCTTCGCCCGTGCGATCGCAGTAGTCAGCGCTTGTGAGTATAAATGCATTTCTTTGTGCTGGTTCCGAGTACGGGAGTCCTACGACAGAACAACCATCTTCTAGGTCTTGAGAATACGGGATATCGTCGGACGAGATACGACCGCCCAAGAGGAGGCCTGTCTTGCCAGCGACGGGCGGATCCGAAGCTATAATTAAATGATAATCAATTTAATAAGGTAACAGACAAACACAGTTACTTTCAATTTTATAATATTAAATATGTATGTATATGGCACTTTATTTAGTACATATACGGAAAAAGCTACCAAAAAATCATTACAAGAACCGGATGTAGGCCTTCAAAAATAGTTTAACGAGACGCCCTAATTAGTGTCAAAGTCAAAGTCAAAGTATTTATTAGTGTGATTTTTGTTGATGGTTGATTTTTGGTAGTGATGATCTTGTAGTTTTTTTTTTTTTTTTTTTTTTTTTGTGGCTTCGCACGGTTTGTGCATTAGCCAATGTCACGTTATGGTTTTTATGTTTATTTTAGACGAGGAAAATAAAGGTAGGGAAACTTTATGGAAACAAAAATAATAATTCATCGGGATTTAGAATAGGACAGAAATATAGGATCAATAAACGGGAGAGGTGAATGAGAAGATACAAATGAGCAAATTACAATGACGAAAAATTACAATTTAATATTATTCAGAATAATGAATGAGGCTATACATTTATATACAGAAAAACTATTTGTACAAAGTAAACTAAGTATAGAGGTAGGAAAAGGTATACGGAGAGACAAAAGGTTACTAAGAAAGGAAGAATGATCATATAAGGGACAGGAGAAAAATATGTGATCTAAGTCGCCTACATCTGTGCCACACGAACAAGTGGGGTCGTCAATGATATGTAGTTTGGCAAGATGGGCTGGAGTGCAAACATGACCCAGTCGCATCCGTATAAGAATGGAGGTCTCCATCTTACCAAACCCAGCCCTACCAAACCACGGTTTTTCAGGAACGTCAGGTTGAATTAATGAAAAATAACGGCCCTTCGATTTGCTACTGATATCCCAAGCTATCTTCCAAGTGTCCCGAAGAAAAGTTTTTGGTAGAGTCACAAGATCAGTGCAAAAATTTACATAGGGAACTAAGTCTCCACACTGCACCGCATCACCAGCGAGTGTATCCGCCATTTCATTGCCGTGGATTCCAGCATGGGCCGGAATCCACGCAAACTGTATTGAATTACCCTCAGAGATGGTTCTGAACGCAAATTCTCTTATTAAATAAATTATAGGAAACTGCGATTTATGATCGAAAGGGGATTTGTTGATGGCTAGAAGAGCACTTTGAGAATCTGTAAAAATTATAGTTTTTTTGAGTTTAAAAAGGCGAGAATATTCTAATGCTTTTAAAATACCGAAACATTCCCCCGTAAAAACAGAAGTTTCCGGAGGCAGTTTTATTTTTTGGACGATGTTGTATTGAGAATGATACGTACCTATTCCAACACAACCCGTTGGAGAAAGCTTGGCAGCATCCGTAAATATATGGTGATATTCTAAGTGTTCAGACAAAAAAAAATTAAATCTTGAATTTCTGTTAGGGTCTGTTTTTTTAACACACGTAAAATTTAGGGTGGGGCTGAACAGCAAACTTTCATAACTACAATTAAACATGGGAAGTTTATTGGAACGGTGAATAGGAGAAGAAAATGAAAGGATTTTTTTATAGCTTACAACTAGACAGGGAGCACGTTTATGGGACCAGTAGTCTGAAGATTCTATGTGTAACACTAAAGAGTCTAGTTTAGGAATGAGAGGATGAGTTGATGACTGAAGAATCCGGAACAAATATTTGTCAGACAGGAATTGTCGTCTCAGATGTAAAGGTGCTTCCCCGCATTCAATTTGGAGTGCATTAATGGGACTGGACTTCATGGCACCCGAAACAATACGTAGAGCTTTGGATTGGATGCGATCCAACTTTTTAAAAGCCATGATGCTACCCGGTTCCAGTAGAAACAATCCATAATCCAGAGTGCTTCTGATGATTGCGTTGTAAATTAGTTTCAATGAAAAGGGGTGCGCACCCCACCATACACCAGAGAGGCATCTAAGCATGTTTAGGTGATTTTCACATTTGTTAACAATATAATCACAATGAGGAGCACTACTTAATTTACAGTCAAGTATTACACCTAGATATCTGAAATTATCTTTAATCGGAATAGGAGTTTCCTTAAAAAAGAGATTTATTATGGGAATATTTCTCTTTCTGGTAAATAAAACGGCCGCGCTTTTAGACGTGGATATATCCAAGCCGTTAAGATGTAACCATGACTCCAAATTAGATAAAGCGGAATTGATAGCCTGGCTAGCCTGTTCGACGGATTGGCTTGAAGAATATAACAACAAATCGTCGGCATATTGAAGAACCCTAACTTGGTCAGCTAAGGACGAGTCTAAATCATACGTGTAAATATTGTATAGTAGGGGACTGAGCACAGAACCCTGTGGGAGGCCTTTCCACACAAGGTGAGATACCTCTTGATCTCCAATTAACATACTAATAGAGCGTTCAGTCAGGATATTAATAATAAAATTCGACAAATTCAATGGGACCCGTAAAGCTCTTAATTTATTTTGTAAAACTGATAATACAACATTATCATAAGCTGAATTAATATCCAGGAAAACCGCAACCGTAGATTGATTATTAGAGAATGAAATCCGAATATCCGATGTTAAAATGCTTAGACAGTCACTGGTACTTCTACCTTTTCTAAAGCCATATTGTGATTCTGCCAAAAGACCCTTACTTTCAACAAACCATTCTAGACGATTTTTAATTAAGTGTTCAGCTAATTTCATCAGAACTGAAGACAAAACTATGGGACGGTATGAAGAAGCGTCAGATGGGATTTTATTTGGTTTGAGGAATGGCAACACCATTTGACGTTTCCATTCAACAGGGATGTTTCCAGTGATCATAATAGAATTGATAAGATGTAAATAATAACTGAGGACGTCTTCATTTAAATTAGCAAAAAAGGAATATGGGATGCCATCACTGCCTGGTGCAGAATCCTTAGTTTTATGAATAACACCCTTTAATTCAGTAAGAGTGAAAGGGCCATCTAGAGTCGTATGGGTGTCTTGGTTATGGAATCCGTTGGTTATTGATAGTATAGGTAAGGACAGGTTAGGGTTAATAGCCTCAGGAACCCAAGGCGGTGCTAAATTATCTAAAAATTCGCTGGCTAACGAATCAGGTATAGGGGAAGGGTTCTTATAAATGGATCTAAATCTACGGATATTACGCCAGACAATCGTTGGGTGAGTGTTCGGTGAAATTGATGAGCAGAAGTTACGCCAAGATTCAAATTTTTTCGTCTTAAAAAGTTTATAAGTTTCGATGGATAATTTAGTAACAGTTTCAAAATTAATATCAGACATATCAAGGTTATAATTGTATTCCGCCTCTTTACGTCTGTTAACTAATTCTGTACACTCAGAGTCCCACCATGGAGGCGAGGGAATTGTACTATTATTGTTATTTTTTTCAGGAAAAACTACATCTGCAGTTTCGATTAACAAAAGTGCTAAAGCTTCAGCACAGCTGTTTTCATTGCCATCAGAAATCACAGGCAGGGAGCAAAGCTTACTGTCAACAATATTTTTAAATTTGTCCCAGTCATTATTATTTCTACTAGGTAATTTATGTTTTAAGTTAGATCTCCTTGATGATGCCTTTGATTTGGAAAGAGGGTAAGAAATAACTATTGGGAAATGATCACTACCATGAGTGGAGGTTAGAGTATGCCAAGTTAATAAAGAGGCTAAGTTTGGAGAACAGATAGACAGGTCAATTGCACTTTGGTTTTGGTTGGGATCTGAACGGCGAGTAGCAGCTCCTGAGTTCAAGATGCATAAGTTATGTGAGTCTATTATATCTAATAATTCCTCTCCATGACAATTAGAAACAGAACAACCCCATGATTGGTGATGGCAATTAAAGTCCCCCAATATTAAGAAAGGCTTTGGAAGTGAAGAAAAGAGATTATTCATCTCTTGAAGAATAGATGAAGAAGGGTGAGGAATGTAAATAGAAACAAAACAAGTTTGGTGCACCTTAATAGCTACAATAGAAATTTCCTCACTATGAGGAGGTAATGAAACAATAGAGAAAGGAAAAGAGTTCTTGACAAGTATAGCTACACCACCATACCCATCAGACCTATCCTCCCTAATGGTTAAATAACCATTAATTTTAAAAATATGATTTGGTTTGAGCCAAGTCTCTGCTAAAGCAAAGACAAATGGCTCATATTTGTTTAAAAGGTATATAACATCACTCTTTTTGTTTACTAGACTGCGGCAGTTCCACTGGATTATATTGGTTGTGTTGTCCATTATGAATGGATTGAGGTACATTGAAAGTTGAGGCAACGTTGGACGGTGAGATGTTGAACTGAGAAAGAAGATTGTGTAATGCAGAGAGAAAATCATTTATAGAAAAGTTTACATCATTTTTATCATTACTTTGATTATTAGAAAAACCACAACCATTAGATGGCTGGGGAATTATAAAATCATTAATAATAGCACTATGGGCCTCTTTATTATAATCTTGTATAGATTTGGGTGGGGAGCGTGGTTTCAGGAAGACTGTCTTTTTATAACTACTGGAAGCCTGCATTCTATTAGGTGAAGAGATTGATGGAGTATCTGCAAAGTTTTTAGAAGGAGAAGTTAAAAGTGTGTCAGCATACGATTTAGTTACTGGGGGATATACTTTTGCTGCTTCAGCATAAGAAACTGAGCTATTTGCCATGTATGATTTAATCTGTTTTTGACGAGAGAATTCAGGACAAGATTTATTAATGGCATAGTGAAAGCCAGAGCACAGACAGCAGGATGCATTTTCTATTTCCCTTTCACAGCTATCTCCAGTATGGCCTTGACCGCATTTGTAGCAGCGAGGTTTAGATCTGCACTGAACTTTAGTGTGCCCAAAACGACAGCAATTGAAGCATTGTACAGTAGGGAAAATATATAAATCAACCGGTAATGCGTTATAACACATAAATATTCTTTTAGGTAGAACCTGTCCATCAAAGGTAACAACTATGGATTGGGATGGCTTCCAAATGGTTGTACCATCAACAACGGATTTAAAATTAAGGCGTCTGACTTTTAGAATTGGACCACAACCAATTGGAACTGTAATATTATCAATAACTTCCTCTGGAGACCATTCTGCAGGAACACCACGCACTAGGCCCATTCTTGTAACATTGAAAGTGGGTATAAAAGCTTTGTAATTATATGTTTCCAGACTACTATGTGAAATAAAAGAATTTGCATCCAGAAAATTGGAAAATGAGAGAGAAATTTTATTGCGCCCAATTTTTTTGACGCTACCATTTATAATATTTTGAAAGGCGTTGTGTTTGAGAAACTTACCAAATGTGATTGGGTGCAATGTAGTACCATCATCAGGGGAAATAGTTTTTTTCTGTAAATGAATAATGTAAGGTGCATTGTCAGTTTTGTCGTATGTTTTACGACCGATTTGCGCGGGAACAGCTACGGATGGAGCATGAATATCAGCAGCAATGGTTGGTATTTCAGAATTTATAGAGCAATCAAAATCTGTTAGAGTTGTAGGACTTGTAGGATCCGAGCAAACACAACCCGACGACTCGGAACCTTGGTTATTTCGGGTGCGACGGCGTTTATTACAGTGCTTGCACACATGTACGCGGCTTCTTTTCCGGTGACGAGCCGAGGACGACCCATCAGTCTCCATGCCTGACTCATTGCTAATAGTAACAAAGTTGCCTGCCGGGGGAACAAAGTCCCCCGGGTCTGGCGGGTCGTTCATCACACGGCTTCAACAAAAAATTGAGTAAAAACTTACCACTACCGAAGAAAAAAAGAAAAACTACAATATTATAAATTAAAGAAGATGATAGAGCACTAAAACTAAGACTATTGATCCTATATTACCGTAATAACAAATAATTTAACTTAGATTCAAAAAGGACGCGTCCGCCAAGTTTAACGTTTCCCGCGCTTTTTTTCGATCTTGTAGTTATCGTTATGGTTACTCAAAAAACTACCCGTTAGGGACATACACTATTTAACAATTTATATAAGCATTTAAGAATCACTAAATTTCAATATTTACAATACAATAAATTGTTATAATAAATAATCAGAATACAATTAATTACTCAAATGTTTGAATTTTTAAACATTTTAAATAACACAATTATCAGATAGACTATTTTTTACAATATAAGAATTTTACATTGATATTGCATACAAATTAACAATACTTCAATATTTAGACTACAATTAATTATTACCTATAATAAATAATCAAAATACAATTTATTACTCAGGTCTTTGAATTTTCTAATCAGCTTAGTTTAATTACATTTTGTCAAGAAGGAATTCGTCAATGTTAAAGTAGCATTTTTCAATTTAAAAACATTTGTGATTAACATCATCATTCTCCTGCCTATTGATAAATTATTGTTAATAATTAAACATTATTTACATGGTACATGTGGCGCAAAGAGAGATATTTTGGCCCCAAAGGCGATGGAGCCCGTTGACTGGGTGAGCACAGTGGGTGTGTTCAGATTCTCGGTCATCTTGCGAAACCGCGCTAGCATCAGATCACCCTTCTTCATTTGTTCGAGGAATACATTGAGCTTGTACTGGATTTTAATAAGATTATGTTAGTGTGAAGAAAAACGAATGGGCTCTCAATAAATTGTTGCCAGCTCGCACTGGGCCCAAGTGGTGCCCCGAGAGATGAGGCCTATCCTAGCAGTGGAAACGTTATTGGCTGATTATGATAAGATATTATATCTATTGATAATAGATGTTGGATAGTTATTAAGTGTTATTGTAAGTGTGTCACCTCCTCCAACTGACTGGCTTCATACCAATTTCCGAGTCGAACTCTGTTGCTAAAAACAATTCCTTTATCCTCTTCTACCTTGTTAGCTGCCATCTTAAATAATGATTTTAAACACGTGTAAAATAAACAATTACATATAGCGACAAATACCAGACCAGTGCGACAAACGATTTGTTGGGGCTTATGTGACATTGACACAAAACGTTGGTAAAATATTTGCAAAATTATCTGTGGAAAGAGTATTGAAACCACAAGGAGGCGGCGTTACTTAGGTCAATCATGAACAACTTTTAAACACATACTGTGAAATTGTTTTGTAACTTCAGTAATACCTAACTTTGCCTATGCTGACGAGCACCATAATGTCCATCATCCATTATCCATTGGGAATTGATTGATTGATCTTAAACAATATTTAATTAGGTAGGTATAATCTAAGGGCTGCAACATCGATGCACAAACGCGTTCAGTACCTACATCATTCCGAACCCCACGTAGAAAAGTTTCATCGGAAATTTAAAAAAAATATTAGCTGTTTCCTGCAAAACATATTACCTACACGGTCAAAATATATGGAACAGCAATTTTTTTATTTCCGGTGAAAAAATAATTTGATGTGGGAGGCGGGTTCAGAATGATGTAGGTAGACACGGCTACACATTAAGTTTTAAATTTCCAGTATAAGCTGACCTCGCATTGCACGGAAATCGTATACAATGCGAGATCAGCATAAACTGTAAATGTATAGCTTGATCTGTAGCCGTGTGTACTACTGAATACGTGGTAACTTGTGGTCCCTTCCACCCTATATGTAACTAACTACATAATTTAAAAACAAATTGGCACACAAAAGAAAAGATAAATTCGTCCACATCGCTGCATCGCTGTCATTCTCTGTGATAATGTCCCCAAGTGACCAGTGGTTGTAGGTATATTCGGTAGGGATGTTACGGAGCTCCGACTCCGATTCCGATAAGTCGGAACTTCCGATTGATATTACACATCTGGTTCCGCCTTCGGCTCCGATACTTTAAATCGGAAGTTTTAATCGGAGGTCGAAGCATAGCGGCGGTCGCGGTCAACACGAATGAACAGGTTTTTGCAGGTCGCGCAGCCCCACTCCCCGTGTGCTTTCTGTCGTCGATTTGGAGACAATGTCAAGATTTGGAGACCTTCAATTGAACAATTACTTTGCAATAGCTACATTCCTAGATCCTCGATATAAAGCAAAAATTTTTAACGAAGTTATTAAGGAGAAAGTTGAAACCGAATTGATGACATTACTTAATGCTGGAGATTAAGATAATTCTAGAAATATTACTGAAAATATTAATGTTCGACCAGAAAAACGGGCAAGAATGGCTTCACCAGAACCTACCACTAGTAATGTCCAGACAATATTATCCAATATTTTGTTGAGTAGCGATGATGACGATGATAATATTGATAATTCATCCAACCAAGTTTTTGACAAGTTTCTTATATTTAAAGGTTTAATTAATGAGTATATTAGAGAAAAACGTATACCTATCGGTGACGATCCCTTATTGTGGTGGAAAGTGAATGGAAATACAAAATTCCAATATCTTAAACCGATTGCTCGCCAATATTTGTCCTGTCCACCAGGCTCGGTAGCTAGCGAGCAACTTTTTAGTGGTGCTGGCCTAATATACAGCCCACTAAGAAATAGACTGGATGGTGATAAAGCTTCCAAGCTTTTATTTATTAAATATAATATGCTACTTTTAGAGTCAATACATCAGATTTAACTCTTTTTTTTATTTTTAAGAAATTCTGAAAACCATATTATTATGACATTCTTATTTTAAATAGCTGTGTGTGCTGAAACATAATTATAATAATTTTTATCGTTTTTAATGAAATTAAAGAGGCTAATTACATTATGTTGTATTTTATTATATATCCTTAACACATCTCTTTTTTGTCACCATCTCAGACTCCGACTCCGATTCCGGTTCCGGTTCCGGTTACGGTTCCGGTTCCGGTTCCGAGTCCTATAAACTAAATTTAAAAGCTCCGATTCCGACTCCGATTCCGATAAAACCACTTCCGTAACATCCCTAATATTCGGTACCGATATTCATATTAGGACAACTTGAACAAAGTTTGTTTAAAGAACGTCCCGATAGATTTGAAATTTGGTATTAATCTGATTGCTTCTTCTTCAACCAGGCGAAAGAAGCGGAAAAAAAGCAAATTAAATCTTAGTTTCCTAATAATTCCTGACAAAAATACTTTCCGTTTAAATGTTTTGTTTCTTCGAAAGTGTATTGAAGAACGTGGTTGGATACTCGTGGGGATTTGTTACGGCAGTTCTTAGCTCCATAACACCCTCGCCTGCAACTCGGGTGTTAATTTCGCGCTCGAATGCAATAACAAAGTTTCCCCACTTTATACTACAACAAAACTACTATATCGATAGTGCTGCCATCTACACACATACATGTCAAAAGTAATCAATTGTTTGCATATATGGTAACTAGATGTCGCGTTTTGAAAAAATACACCTGAGACATTTCACTGCAAAATATATATTGTACCTGTCGAGTCACTTACTTTCCGCTTTTTTTATCGTGGTTGATGTGCCTAGTGGCTAATATATCAATAAATAATTATGTATGTTCCGGGGATTTTAGCCCTTTCTTCAATAGCGCCATCTGTGAGTGAACACTGGTACTTAAAGTTGAAACTCCTGCCTGTGTGAGGTATGAAAGATTTTATATTTTGTTAGCTCGACAAATTAATCTTGTTTATGTAGATCATGAAGAATTTCATTCCTCAACATGGTTCCCTTGATGCTTGAAAGACATAATCAGGAAATCATAATCGTGTTGAAAAACTTAGATAGCGACATTAGTTCCAACTATGGCCACACGCTAAAAGAGCCATGCAGCTGATGCAGCACTTTGTCTTCTACAACTATAAGCCTTTCGCAAGGCGGAAGCTCTGATATTAGTGCGCGCGTATATTAACATTATTTTCAGTGTTTGGTGGTCTTTCGTAGCAGGTACGCACGGCGACCAACCAACCAATACAAAACCAGTTTATGCAGATCTCTCATTGTACGAGAAATATATACAAAGCGAGCGCCATGTTATACTGGAAATGTAAAGCTTGATGTGTCGCCATTAAAGGTTTTGTTGATGGTGAACGTAAGCATGGGTTGGCGCCAGCTTGGGCAGCTTCTGGTCGTATTCATTACTTTTGGTTTAGTAAAATCACGCCTGTAATCCCCGAAGGGAAGGGCAGAGAAGCGTAGGTACCTAATAGTAGGTACACACATTTCGCCGGTTATGTTTGAAGTCCCATGTAATAGGGGGCGAGCCTATTGCCATAAACCAGACACAAATTCTGAGCTCCCCATGGAGAAAACCCAATCACATTGCCCGACCTGAACCCAGAACCTCATGGTCAGCAGTCACGGTTGCTACCATAAGACCAACAAGGCAATCAGTATAAGTAAGTAGTTGGTTTTGTTGTTTAAATAATTAAAAGTTTGTTTGTGTTCGTACCTATTTGTCTTAGTGACACTGAAGTTCCTGAAATAGTGTCCTTCCACACAAGTTGACCCTTTTCTTGCGTATTAGGTGAACCCACACTGATCGTCTGTTTGTAGTCAGTAGGTTTTTCTTACTCTTCGGATTTGCAATTATATACAATTGCTTTTGTTTCTCATTACTTGGAATAGAATATCTTGATAATTTAAATTATGTGCCTAATTAATGTGTAGTTCAATCAACGCAAAGCGATATTGTACTAGCAACCCACAAGAAGCAATTTCATGATGATGTCGTTAGAATTACTGTAGTTTTGACAGACTTGCAATAGCAATAAAGGCGACTGTATTTTTCTGGCAATGATGATAAGTCAAAGGTAAATTACTGATGAAACCAATAATGTATTGAAGCCTCTCGGATATCTTCGTTCGTATGTTTTTCTTAAGAGTTGCCTACTTACCTGGTGACTTTGGTCGACTGACTGTTTGTTTACCAGACGTTCCGCAACTTAATGCTGATCACGTCGGTATGTCTGACCATTCTTATAACAGTAATTACATAAATATACCCCCCTTGTGTCATGCCGACATTATTAAAGCCATAAATAAACTTAAACCTAACAGTTCTATTGGCCCCGACAACATCCCCTCCTTCATAATTAAAGACTTAAGATATATTTTCATGGATCCTCTTTGCCACATCTTTAATTTAGCCTTAGAAACTGGTACATATCCCTCTGAGTGGAAACTTTCTAGAGTTACACCTATCCCTAAAACCCAAAACAAAAGTTCCGTTGAAGAATACCGCCCTATCGCAATCCTATCATCCCCGGCGAAGGTCTTCGAGGACATCCTCCATAATGCTATCTATGAGCAAATAAACAAGTATCTTTGCAATGAACAACACGGTTTTAGAAGAAAAAGGTCAGTTGACACAAATCTTCTGACACTAGTAGATTATATCTCGTCTAGTTTAGACCACGGGCGTCAGGTAGACGTACTTTACTTCGACTTCCGAAAGGCGTTTGATAGGGTTAACAATGACGCGCTGCTAATGAAGCTTAGCAAAATAGGGTTTGCACCATCACTCCTCAGTTTATTTGCAGACTACCTACGTGATCGACAGCAGTTTGCTAGGCTTGGTATGTACGTGTCTGGTACCTATCACACGCGTTCTGGCGTGAGTCAAGGCTCAATTTTGGGGCCTTTATTATTTCTTATCATGGTCAACGATCTTCCTCAAGTTCTGCTTCATGCAAAATGTCTTTTATATGCTTACGACTTGAAACTGTACCTAGAAATAAACTCCGAGGTTGACAGTTTTGCACTGCAGCAAGACATAGATGGGGTATACAAGTGGAGTGTAGACAAAAAGATGGAGTTTAATTCGTCAAAATGCTTCGCTATGACATTCGGTCGAATGCAGCACCCCATAGATTTTGAATATAATTTAAATAATAATACCATCCTGAAATCAACAACCATGAAAGACCTAGGAGTCACATTTGACTGAAAGCTCACCTTCCACGATCATATGTTCATTGTAGCCAAACAATCCTACCAAAGGTTAGGTCTTGTTTTACGTAATTGCCGTGATTTTCGCACCGCTCATGCCGTCAAAATAATATTTAATGCCCTCGTACGTAGTAGGCTAGAAACCAGCTCTTGCGTTTGGAATCCGCACGAAAGTACCTACGCACTTTTGTTAGAAAAGGTTCAAAAAGTGTTCCTTAGGTACCTTTATAAACAAAAACACGGGTACTATCCTTACCTTTATCCGACTAAATTCTTACTGGGTTGCCTTGGATACAACTCGCTAGAGGTAAGGCGAGCTCGAGATCAGCTCACAATGGCCTGTAAGACGCTCCGTGGCTCTATTGACGCTCCTGATCTTTTTAATTTGCTGGCGCGCTTCTTTGTTCCGGACAATTACTGCCGGGGCAGAAAGCACAGGCTGTTTGCCGTGCCTCCATGTCACACTGTTGCACGTGCTAAGTCGCCAATTCGTCGCACTCTGGCCGCGCTTAATGATCTCTTGGATTCTAATCCAACAGACGATCTGTTTGCGGATGGATGGACGAAGATTTTATTGGCATGTCAGAAGTATTGTGAAAGGAATTTATGAAAGTGTGAACCTTTACTTTGTTATTTTGTTTATTTTAATTGTATGTATAACTCTTTTAGTTCTTTTTTAGTTACTATAATTGGTTTAACACCAGTTGTAATTAAATAAAATAAATAATAAGAGAAAACAGAAAAAGTAGGTTGTCAGAGACAACTAAGCGTGCTCGAATTTTTATGATTCTTTTACCCTTTTCACATAAAAAAGAAGTTACCGAAAAAAAAAATAACGAAATGTTAGCACCCCGACTCGGAATGATTAAATTTTTCTGTTCTTCTTAACTTTTCGTATGCCGAGTATATAGACACAATTAAAAAATAGTGTCGTATATAATAGCGTAGATCTACGTTCCGGCAGACGAAAACATTTCTGTGTAACTATATATAGGGTCTATCTATTCATACACAAAATCTCATAAGGGGACATTGTACTCATCATCATGAACAACTTTTACTATGGGACCAACCTCGAAATCGCGAAAAAAAAAAAAGAAGCTGTTCCCTAAAATATGATCGCATTAACTCGTCAAAATAAACTGAACAGCTGTTTTTTTTTTTATCGCAATTTCGGGTTTGGTCCCATAGTGAAAGTTGTTCTTATTGATGAGTACAATTACCCCTTAAAAGATTTCGTGTATGAATAGATACACCTTATATATAATAATTGTTATTAACATAATAAATTATCATGATGCCAATCAAAAACTTAAGGTAAGTTGTCCAAGTTTTCGCAACCTTGTGTACCTACCTCAATGGATTTGGACGAAATTTGGTATCAAGATAGCTTATATTCTGGATTAACACATAGGCTACTATTTATCCCGGAAAAATGCGGCGTTCCCGTGGGATGATCACACTAGTGTGACTACGGAATAAAACTAGCTAAAGGGTGTAATAAGACCCTTAACGAAGCCGAAAGGTACTTGGTCTCCCCGTCATTGCGATCATTTTTTTGTTCTAGACCATACCTGGGAACCTTCTAGTTACGGAGATATTAGGGGTCAAAGTACCATCTTCTTCACAAGTTTTTTTTAAAGACATGTTTTTAACGTAAGATTTTTACTGTAAACACCTCCACGACCCCCGTACTATTCAATCCATCCATCAGCACAATGTTTTGTTTGCGTTACATTGAGTCCTTCGGAAAAACGTGAATTTTCACCCCAAAAAGAAAAGTCGTTTCTCAGCAATATTTTTTGCGTAAAGTTACTTACTTAGTTTGATGTACAGAATGCTTGGGTGACGGCTTCATGAAGGGTCTTGTTACACCCTGTACAGTCACACTGGTGTGGCAATTTGGTGTGTTTGGTGTTGTTTTTGGAGGAAATTTGGCCGCCCTATGTTTGGTCTGGCTCACAATAAGTACTGAAATGATTCTCCCCTTATACTGGTACCTATTTGGTTGTAGTAGCTTAGGCTATGATAAAACTGAAATAACATATTCGATAATAATGTATTTATTTTTGTAATAAATCTTATTTTATACTAGGTACTAAAATATTGTTGTATGAATTCAAACATGAATGTAGGTAATGTTTTACTTTTATTAATTTCAACACAATTAATTTTGTCAAAGTAAAGGGCTTATCATAAAGGCATAATATGTCAAATCAAATGCTATGGTAATTTGAACTTATTATATTACCTTTAAAACATTTAAGGTGTCATTTTACTATAAAGAGAGCGTGAAGTGTTTTTCATAACATTAAACCCGTAGTCGATGCATTAGAGATAATGTCGTTTATTTTTGTTCCAATGAAAACGACATGAAATCTCAGCACCACGTTGATGGTCGATTTAAGTAGACTATTGTAAAGGGTTGGCTACAACGGCAGAATGATATGCACTCCATCCTCCGAGTGGCCCAAAATAAGTGCAGTGAAAGTACATCTACAAAATTGACATGCTATAATATGTGTGGCCTATACTTTCGGTTAATTTCCAGCTAATTTATTAAATACCAGTAAAACTTTGACGACAAGATATAAAATTTTAGCTCAGACTGCGTGCATCGATTGTTTTTCCTAACTTACTTACAAAATTTGGCAAGCACAAGTAGTTCTTCACAGTGTAGACAAAATATCAATATTTGCCACTAAAACACACAAAAGTTGATCAAACAAAAAAGTGCAATAACATAACAGACAGTTGCTAAAATAACGTGGTTTGATAGTTGACTTATTTGTGAGGCAGTTCCAACCTGTACTGAGGCCTGTTGTAGGTGTAACCTTGATCCTGGACGGGCACCGGCGCGGGCGCGGGGACCGGGGCTGGTGCAGGCACGGGGGATGGGAACGGCGCTGGCTCGACTGGAGGGACGAAAGGAGGTGTCACTATCACTGCATCGTCAGTAATCCCCACGTCTCGCACAGACGGAACGAATCGCTGGCCGAATTGTTGCGGGAACTGCTGTGGAAACTGTTGAGCAAACTGTTGAGGAGCTTGCTGGGGCACTTGCTGATAGAACTGCTGCTGACCCGGATAATACTGTGGCTGGTAGTTCCCAGGAGCTCCGTACTGCGAAGACACATCGTACTGATTGGGCACTCCATATTGCGTAGGCAGTTCCATACGACCAAACATAGACCCCAAGAACGGGAACTTGTTAGTCAACGTGGCCCATATTCCAGTTCCTCCAACTTGATTGCTGCCTTGATTGCCCCAGAAAAGCCGTTGTGATGGCTCTTGGATCGAGTTCGGGACCTGGTTGACGCCTGCTGTAAATGGATCGTTTGACCCGGAGTAGTAGGGTGCTTCTCTTTGCGGATAGTATGCTACACTACTACCTATAAATAAACAGAAAACACACTGTTAGATTTCTATCAAATCAAAGAATAGTATCGAATGTTAATTAATTTCACTTCACGTACCCACTAAAAAGCACATTAAAAAACCGATGTTCGCATACATTTTCGAACGACTTGCTGAACTCCAACTGTGTGCTATTGTTGCTCGTCTTTCCATTTATACCTCCTCTATTTGCTCCTAAACGAGGACCTTGAAGTAAAATTCTCGTAACCTAGTATTGAAAGTGTGAGGTAATGGCGGCTCACCCAGCAGTGGACGCGCGTGGACAATGGGTGGGACATCTAGGTGACTCGTGCGCCGCCGCCCGCCGGCCGCACGCACAGGTTGTATCTAAACCATTCCACATGTGTCCACCGAAAACAACAATGGACATTTCATAATATGTAAATGGATCTACTTAAACTTTTATCGATCGGTGCAGTTATGCAATTATAAGAGCAGGAAGCGATAGATGTCTCGGAGAAAATTTCTCTGCGTGATTCGCATACCCAACCAGGTTGTGAACGTTCCAGCTGGATCCTTCTCGACTGTCGAGAGGACTGCAGAGACTGTTTCTTTGTCTGTTTCGATGGCTTTAATAAAATAATTCATTCTTTTACGGACAAGTTTAGGTCCAGCGACAGTTTTAGTGACCATAAACAATCTCATCTTCTAAGATAAATGAAGTGTGGAATTACAGCATTTGTTCTGTTTACATATAATCGTCAAAGCTCAGTTTCTCTGAAGTAAAGTTGGGTTTGCTTGAATTGACATCATCATGCTCTAAGCATAAAATTAAGTAGTTGATCAAAAAGACAAGAACCACAACTAATCGAAAAAACTTATTTGTTCTCATGTGAACGGATGGTTGTATTCCTTTTTGTAAAAAAATATGAAACTGGAAGGAACGAGAAAATGAATTGAACAATTGGAATTCAATATATATAAATACCTAAAAGATTATCCAAAATGTATACACACTGTAGCTATACGATAAAGATTTGTGAAAAATGCATTGGGTCGCGTGTGCGTGTGTTTACTCAACATAATCGGCATTATTCATAAGATAACAAGCTAAGTGTTTGTCTTCGCCTGTCACGGTATTGTCGCCCGCAGAAGCGTTTTGCGAAACGTTGCCCAACACCTCTACCCGAAGAAACAGACTTCGTACGGAATAGATAAAAATGTTTACACGGTCGCACCTCACGATTGTCCACGTGATGACTTATTCATAGTTTCCGGTATTTGACATACCTAGATACTTCAATTGTTGTACCTAATTAAGTAGCAAGAACCTACCAACGCTAGTTCTAAAATTAAATACTTGGTTCCCAAGCAATGATATTATTTTTATTTAGAACGTCATTGTTCCCAAGCAATTCATCACTCTACCAACGCCATCGATGTGACAAAGTTCTGGTCGAAACAAATATAATTAAACTAGCGACCCGCCCCGGCTTCGCATGGGTACAATGTTATACATATAAACCTTCCTTTTGAATCAATCTATCTATTAAAAGAAACCGCATTAAAATCCGTTGCGTAGTTTTAAAGATCTAAGCATACATAGGGACAGACAGCGGGAAGCGACTTTGTTTTATACTATGTACTTAGTTATAACCCCAGGAATCATCGACACGAAGAAGAAGCAGCGCCTGATAAAAATGATTGGTTACGATTATCCAATTCACATTGTTGTAGGTACTCTGAATATAAAACACTTTGCAAGGCGCTACGGTGCCTGCACCACATATAAAGGGTGTAACAAGACCCTTAAGAAAGCCGAAAGGTACTTGGTCTCCCCTTCATTGCGATATTTTTTTGTTCTAGATCATACCTAGGAACCTTCTAGTTACAGAGATAGTGGGGGTCAAAGTTCCGACTTTTTGACAAATATAAAAAAAAATGTTTTCAATGTTACTTTTTTAATCTTTAAACACCTCCACGAACCCCGTACTATTCAATCCATCCATCAGCACAATGTTTTGAGTCCGTTACAATGAGTCGTACCGTAAAACGTGATTTTTCACCCCAAAAAAAAGTCTTTTCCCAGCAATATTTTTTTCGTAAAGTTGCTTTGTTTAATGTAGGTACATAATGCTGGGTTGACGGCTTGGTTATGGGTTTTTTTACACCCTGTAGGTAAGTGTCTCGCCATAAACACAACAGTCGAAATTATTCAAAAAGAAATTGAGAATTGTCTTTGTGCGTAGCCTACTTACCAGTGCTTTTAATTCTTGCACATATAATTCATAAAAAGTTGTTTTGTAATATTTGTTTAACATATTTGATTCATTGATTGTATTAATCTTATCTTAGAATCTGCCCAGCTTAAAGTTCAAGCTTTGTGTTGTGCGGGGAAAGCGGTCATCCGCTGACCCCAGTTTCGCGGCAGCGCGTCGCGTGCGGTCATGTTAGTATTGACATAGATTAAGCTACTGGCCATTACGATGACTTCTTTTGTAATTTCTAATATTAAAAGCAAAAAATAATATTTACCTACTAAGTTTAATGTTAGCCGTTTCATCATATATTTCTGTGGTTCAAACTTCAATAAGATGTCGTCAATTCATTCAATGATCTTTCAAATGCAAAGCAAATCATTTAAATCAATATTTGCCTCGTTGGCCTAGTGGTCGCAAGAGCAACTGCTAAGCATGGATCTAGTTTTAACTGTCATCATCTGCCTAGCCTTATCCCAACTAACTATGTTGGGGTCGGCTTCCAGTCTAACCGGATGCAGATAGATGAATACCATTAAATTACATAGAGCGTCATGTGACATTCACAACCTTCGTCAAATCTTCTCGTCGCGTATTCTAGTCTTATGTCCAAGGTCTTCAATCAGTGCTTCCTGCCTGTTTTGATTTATGAGACCGAAACGTGGACTCTCATGGTAATGCTGGTCCATAAATAAAAGATACAACCAGCGAGCAATGGAACGGGTTATGATTCAATGAACTTTCGAAATTTTGTTATATTTGGAATTTTCTTATTCGTTAGCAAGCAGTGGTAAGCTTTCGAAGTTCCGTACATCGCAATGATGATAATTGTCAATTAAATAGGTCGTCATAGCGTGGGATTCTAACTCGTGCACATCGTTCTATTAAACTTTATGAACACTGTACGTCGGTAGGTATTTGAAACTTCGAAATGTATGAACCCTAGCCCCGCTCTTAGCCGTAGGTTTGGCCGAAGTTGTCCGAATTCGAAGCCGAAGCTTCGGTCGAACACTACCCCTCGGTAAAACACCAACTACACCAAGTCCCACTTTCCTGTAACGACTGTCAAAGATCTACATCACAGCCGGGTGGCTTATGGCATGAAATGGGTGGTCCCACCACCCATCCACGGACCAACCTAGGCAAGCGCGGCTTAACCTGACGATCGACCCAAGTGGATTTTATTATTTGGACACGCGCTCCTCCTTTCTCTCTTACTCTAGTTTAAACTGTTTAATTCAAAAATGAATTTTACGGAAGGATTTTATTTTTCAGTTTCGTCTTTATGCTTACCTTTTTACTCGACTACGGCGAAGCCAAAAGGAAGGGTTATGATTTTAGCAGTCTATGTATGTTTATATTCACGTATGTTCCTCCGTAGCGCCTAAACTATTCATCCGATTTTGATGATTAAGGTGACAATCGACTCTACTGGTCGACTCTATGGTCTGGGTAACATAGGCTTCAAGAATAGGTGGAGTCGATTTTACCTTGTAAACCCCGAATTTAATATAGAGCGTGTTTTTTCTGTAGTCTGTTTTTTTTTTGTTTTAGTATACCACACTTGACAGAAATTCTTGTTCTGCAATAATATTACAACAGGAATGCATAGACTAGTTTATAATAGGAGCGCGTCGTGACGGCTCTAAACGACGCTTGATATAAATACTCGTAAGTTATACGTTATGAGTTATGTCTGTTGAATCACTTGAATGAGGAAGTCCAACTAGATTTTGTTTTTAGAGATAATATGATGAACTAAACCTAGTTCCGTATGTACCGATAATATTGATAAAAATACTATTCTATACTAACTAGGTACACTAAGAATGACTAAAGATCTTCCTGCATATCGATCATAGATAGACGGAGACCCCTCATTTTTGGCGCTGTTGATGTTGACTATGCACCATTTTCTGAGCCATTTCCTGCTAAAGTAAACTTGTCTACAGGTGAAATCATAATTGATTTGGTCTGATAAAGGTAGACATATTTTATAACTTTTAATAACACACATGTCATTGTTATTATAACAGATCAAATAAATTGAGATAAGATTTTTTTTTTGTGTCTCTACGCAAGTTCATAATTGACATATAGTCCTTTATAGGTTCAGCTAATTATTTTGTATCAAAATCAACACATTTTCCAATTATTGGCTAAATTAAAAACATTTGGCAATTTCTTCATACATTTTGCACTCGCGGTTCATCATTCCGCCGCGCTCAGAAGCGCTCGAGGAAGGACGGGTGTATCGTTCTCACGAAAAAAATAAATACGATAAAATTACTAGAAAATATTGTAGTGTGAGTACCGTCGTTGTATAGCGTAATGGGAAGGAGTTGATACTTTTTCGGACTGCAATAAAAATAAGTTCGAGTTTCATACTTTTATTATTAGTATGTGGTTTAAATGACGGTGGGTAAGATCGTTTCGCTTATTTTGGGATACAAAGATAAGATGTAGGTGTAGCGTTAAGAACCTCTGCCCTCTACTAGTGAAACGTATATTTGAACTCGATAATTGATAAGGAAAACGAATACGACACCGAAAGCAAAGATCAAAATGAATGTCGAGATGACATCAGTTTAAATAGCCATTTTGTGAAATGCATATGCCTTTAAAGCAAATTCTATCAGTGCAAAAATCAATAATTGCTAGGTAAACATAACATGACGCCTGTAATCCTCGAAGGCTTAGGCAGAGGTGTACCTAACAGTACACTCACATTTCGCTAGTTATGTTTAAGTCCCATGTTACAGGGAGCGAGCCTAAAGCCATCAACCGGACACAAATCCCGGCTTCGTCGTCTCCTACTGAGAAATTCCTGATGGAACAACCCAAAAATCATTTGCTCGACCTGGTAATCGAATCTAGGACCTCTTGCTCAATAGTAGAGCTTGCGGTCACTAGACCAACGATGCAAAAAAATGGCCTGGTAATGAACTTTACTTAATTTATGGTAATCTATGTTTACCAAACTAATGTTAACACACATTTGTTTGAAGTCATGCCATTATTCAGAGAATAGTTCGTATTTTATAACAGTGATTTAACACTTTTGCATTCATAATGTAGTCTAGTCCCATGGCCAACTTGATATAAATAAGAAGCAGTCGATATTGTATCTTATTTACCAGTAAGCACATTGCTGTGTGAGGCACCAAGGTCAAAACATCTGCCGGTTTATTCATTTTGACGGTTATTGTTACAGCAGTTCTTTTTTTATTACCGATTTAAAAAAGAATATGGGAGGGGAGGGGATTCGGAATGATGTACAGTCACGAGCACCAATGTGTAAACACTTTCCTAAATTTAAAAGCAATTCTTACGACAAATAACGATTATAACTTAGAGATAGATCTTTTTCATAAAAAATTTAAAAAATAGTTCCAAAATACTATGTTCGTAACAACATGAAATTTTAACCAGAACAGTAGGAGAAAACCACTTTTAAAAGTTGTTTAGTGTTTACGTATTGATGAAAGAAAAGAAAAGAAAGAAAGAAAACATATTTATTTGGCACATGCCGCAAGTGCACACAACAAAAAATAAAATTTAAAACTTAAAGTAAACACAAAAAAAATGAATTAAAAAACAAGACAAGACAAGAGATAATTGTGTCTCACGGCTGCGCCAAATAGGCCCAGTTCAGCAAACTGCCGAGCAGCTAGTGCCCGACACTGGTTTTCAACTGGACCTGAGATGGTGATGTGACGAACGTAAAACAGTTTTATAGTGCTCGTGCTCGTGTGTGGTGCTCGTGACTGTACGGAACACGTGATACTCGTTTGTGCTTCAATGTCCCTTCCACCCTGTATTAGTGCCTTCAAATTAGAGACGAGAAGACGCGCTGCAGTGGCGCTACTACATGACCAGTACATTATGCTGCGCATGCGATATGATATTTAGCGACACTTAGTATGGATAGCCATAGTTATCGTTTACAATTGCGAATTTTTGGTACAAGTTGACATTCTCTTGTTTTGCCTTAGTTATAGCGATTGGATTATGGCGCGCCGCAGTGGTTCCACTGCAGCGCTTCTTTACGCGTCTAATTTGATGGCGCCTTTACCGTAGCCGCAACACTAATACAGGGTTACTAATGTTAGGGCACGCCTCAATAGTGGCGATGAGTCCCGTCTTTGAAGAGTGGTTAGAGAGGCGCCACGGCGCCCTCACCTTCCCCCTGACGCAGGTCCTCACCGGACATGGTTGTTTCGGGAGGTTCCTGCACCGAATCGGGCGGAAGGAAACGCCCGGGTGTTACCATTGCGAGTTTCGACCAGAGGACACGGTGGAGCACACCGTGGCGGTCTGCTTCACTTGGGCTAGCACCGCCGTGTCCTCGTAGCGGCGATCTGCGGAGACCTCTCGCGTCCGGCCCTGTTTCAATGCATGGTCAGGTGCGAGAGGGAATGGGACGCCGTCGCCTCCTTCTGCGAAGCAGTCAATGATAATGGTAGTGACCATAACAGTTTAAAAACTTATACTATTAATTTATTTAAAAAAATTACAGTAATTCTTACCAATATTTGGAAATCATAACATAACATTACGCCTGTAATCCCGGAAGGGTTAGCCAGAGGTGTACGTAACATTTACACTCACATAGTGCTCCAAATAGTGCTGTAATAGTCACTGTTCGGAGATCACGCTTGTCGTCGGCAGTAGTTTGATGTAAAGTATTAATAATATTGTTGTTTCCATGCAGAGTCCAGTGGGAATCTCCAGCAACGGTGGCTTCAAGTTGTCCCTTTAAAGAAGTAGTATTCAACTTATTGCCTAGTTTGCAGCCGTCACCCATCATCAGCATCTTCGTACTTAGATTTAATTTTAAGATTACCGACTCTTAAAAAAAGTCAACAATAATTACATAAAACTATACTTTTATTAATGTGTAGCGTGATGAATAAATATATTAAATACTATTAAGTTGTTTGAATATGCTACATGCTCATGCTTCATCTATGTACATATTGCAGCCCTGTTAAAATCTCTCGACAAGTGATGGATGTAACCTAACATGTAGACCACCGTGAAAGAAAATAAGTGCCACGTATTCTTCACATCGTAAACCTATCCCATTACAGAGATTTTTTTGAACTTTGGCACCCTTGGAAAACGGCAAACTAAAGGTTACCGCCGCTACATTACCGGCAGCAGTCATATGAGGGTTTTTTTAATATTAATATACCTAAAAATAAAGTAGGTATTTTTTTCCAAATGGCTCTGCCTTTGATGAGCAGTATGTGTAGCTTCGCCAGTCTTTTAATACCCCGTAATTTTGAATAAACTGCCAAAACCCACGAAAATAGGGGGAGCGGGGTGCTAGTAAGTTAATACAGAAAAACTGTCCCGAATGTAAGTACAAATACTGGACACCCTATTAGAAAGGGATGACATCCACTCTTGAAGTTTTCTCGCTTGGAACGCCTTTTCATGGCACGTCATCATTCCAGTTAGTTTATATAATTTCCTTGGTCCCGACTGTTAAAGTCGCTATGTCCTATGCTTTTTTTTTTACGCATACGGGTTTTTAAATTTTTTAAATTACGTAACGTAATTTATTAAATTAATTAATTATTTTTTTTAATTATTTAATTTTTTAAGTTTTTTTTTGTATTTTCCAAAATCCGCCATGACTTTTGGTCGCTTTCAAATCGTCATTCTTTTGAATGGTACTTGAGGGTTCGCTTAACATCCTTCCTCAATATCTGACGAGCTCGAATATTTTTTTTTTTTTGCTTTTTCTACCCCTTCGTATGGCCACCCCCACCATGCAAACTGGCAGATTAATATTTTTCCGTTATCAGAAAACTGTGGGGCGCATACACTATTAATAACTGAAGTGCTCGAGTATTTCTTTGTGACTGTTTTTTTTTTACATTTTTGAAAACCTGTACACGCTTCCCCCACCAGTGAAGATACATCATCCAAAAAAAAACCTTTTTTTTTCTTTTTAGCATCTTACCTTCACATTCCAATAGGTCCCCACAACGCTCGAGTAAATCCCTATTTAGCCTCTTAGGCTCCCCTACATAAATAGATAGACCCTATATATTTCGGAGCTGCGTTCGCAATTTGTTCCTACCAGTTTGACTATAAGTAAATCTTTCCATAGAAACATTTTAAGAATAAATGAGCGCGATGACCGCTAGTTTTTTGTTTAAGGGTGACACAAGGTGACTGGCTGAGATGATGAGTCTCATGCTTGGCCTCATGTTATTATTTTTAGACGAAACCCATTTTTGTGTAAGTATTGAAGATAAAAGTTTCATTTATCGCACTGCCTCAGTGTTTTTACAATAAAATTATTTTTAATAACACTAATATTTTTGTCAATAACAGGGGGGCACCCCTGTCAAATTCTGAGATGAGGATGGAATCTTTTCCGGTTCTTCTCCATAGGAAACGACCAATACGAATTGTGCACATGTGTTCTGACGTTTCTTAGATGCAGTGTAGGTATATAGGCATATAGGGTGACTGGTAATTAGTGACCGATACTTAAACATGTAATTGTACTCATGTTATCAAACAAATTTTCTAAAGTATCATTTATTTATAATCATTCGACATTCACTATCACAATAACACAACAGCCGTATGAAATTTGCGCGCGCGCGCCTTTGTCCTATCAGCTGTTAGCCGTGTGACGCCGCTCTGTCTCATTACTATCGTACCGTGCAACAGTGGGTAAGCAGAGCTCCCGCGCGGCGCGCGAATTTCATACGGCTGTTATGTTATTGTAATAGTGAATGAGTATAAAAAAAAAACGTTTCTTTGGAAAAGTTGTTTGTTATCAAGAGTACAATCACGTGTTTAAGTATCGGTCACTAATTACCAGTCACCTTATACAGGGTTAGTTTCCAAGACCAGCCAAATTCTCAGATATACAGATATGCAGTACGACATCCAAAAATACAAAAAACTCAGCTGTTCCATACATTTTGACCGTGTAGGTATTGCACTTTTGTAGGAAACAGCTGTTTTTTTTTTTAACAACCGAAGGAAAATTTCTATGTTGGGGGGCTCAGAATGATGTACTGCATTATATCTGAGAATTTGGCTGGTCTTTGGAAACTAACCCTGTATAATAAAAATTATAGAATTAAGAGCCCTGACCACCGGTAGCTCGGACACTTTTCCCAATGCTAGTGGACTACTATTATTATATTTTTAAACTAGCTATCCAGCGACCTTTGTTCCTCAAAATCCTTTCCCGTTTTTTTTGGATTTTGTTACCAATTTCAAGGGTTTTAATTTTTTTGCACGGATCCCTTTTCTAAAATAGAAGTAGAATATAATTGACCTTATAAAATATCAGCTATCTGCCCGTAAAAGTCCCGTCAAAATCAGTCCAGCCGTTTCGGAGATTAGCCGGACAAACAGACAGACAGACAGAAATTACAGACAGTGAAAAGCTGTTATTTTGATATTACAAGCAGACACTTCAATTTTATTTATTTGTATAGTTGGTTTTTGAAATTTTAATATTTAAAAAAGTAATTAATATGGTTTATGACTGAATAGACGAAAAATAATATAATCATTTGAATAACGTCAAATAAGTGCCGAAAGATCCTTGCACTTCATGACGTGGCTAGCAGCAAAAAGTCCTTAGTTAACTTATACATGAATGAATGCCATCGAACACAATTAACAACTCATAGTATCATCTGCCTAGCCTTTTCCCAACTATGTTAGTGTCGGCTTCCAGTCTAACCGGACGCAGCTGAATACCAGTATTTTACATGGAGCTACTGCCTATCTGACCTCCACAACCCAGTTAGTACTGGGTAATACGATACACCTTGGTAAGACTGATTGTCAGACTTTTTGGGCACTGACTGCCTGTAACAACTGTCAAAGATCTACAAATGACAGCCGGGACCAACGGCTTAACGTGCTTTCCGAGGCACGGAGAAAACTCGTTGTGTAATGGGTCCACCCATCCACAGACCAACCTAGATAAGCACGGCTTAACCTTAAGATCGACCCGGGCTGTTATTATTCAGCCACGAGCTCCTAACACACCTTGTGGTCGGCTTACAGTCTAACAGGAGGCAGCTGACCACTATCTGATTTTTTTGAAATGTTTTTGTTCAATTTATTGAGAGAACTACCTTTTCGCATTTCAATGTGAGATCATTGCTCTAGTTTGAGATTACCAAGCGGAGAAGCCAAAACGAACGGATTGATACTCCGTATTTTTGTCGTGGATGAAATGAAGAACTTGAACTTGAATAGAAGAATGCTGACGCCACACATTGTGTATTTGTTTGGAGTTCCAAGCGCAGCGAGCCCAGTTTCCCCGTACCTCGCAATACTGACGTGCGTCTTTCGATCTTTGTAAAGTATTTCAATTGTAATAGGAACCGCGTGTAAAAAAAAAATATATAAGAAAACTTTGAACCTCTTAATTCTCTCTGTACACAAATGTGAATTCCACAAAGTCTCATACGACATCACGTCGTTTTCAGGGTTCCATACCCAAGGGGTAAAAACAGAAACCTATTACTAAAACTCCACTGTCAGTCTGTCTGTCACCAGGCTGTATCTCATGAACCGTGACAGCTAGACAGTTGAAATTTTCAGAGATGATGTATTTCTGTTGCCGCTATAACGACTAATACTAAAAACAGAATAAAATAAATAATATTTAAGGGGGGCTCCTATACAACAAACGTGTTTTTTTTTTTATAATGAACCCTTCGTGCGCGAGTCTTACTCGCACTTTGCCGGTTTTTTTGATCACGTTGGGAGCAATTTTGTGGATGCGTGTAATGTTTTAAATAGACAATCGGTGGCGTCAGCGTTCGTCTACACTACCGTTCATTCAATCGAAATGTTGTATAATTGTGTTAAAGTGACTGAAGTGTTTTGTGCATGAGATTCTTTTTTGTTGGCGTCGTCATGTCAAAATACCTTGGACCCCAAGAGGTGTCTCATTAGTTTTATAGCAGAGAAGTTTGTCATGGCGACTACCCTTAACGTCCTAGTAGTGTCTTAATTAAGGAAACATATAAAATTCAACGTAACCGTATTGGGAAGCTTGCATAAGAGCGGCCAACCCGTCATACTTTTCATACAAACGCTCGTACGTGATTATGCCGTTCTTACACATCTGTCTTTGATTTTTTTGAACTAATTGGTATTTTGTACACTATATCTAGGTTTCTATGGGCGCAAAAAATAAAAATAAAGTAGAAACAAATTCAGTATAAGCCTCCAAAAATTATTGTTTTGCACAAATTTTACCTGAACTTTAGCCGTTCGTAATGTACTCATAAACTGTAAAAATAAATAAAACATCTCGATAGAAACCTTGCACATGTAATGGAGATTCTTAATGACAAATATTTATTTCACATACTTGTAAGACTTATTCAAAAACACGTATTTTCTAGAACAAGTTTAAGAACTATTTTTCGTTCAATATCATCGCGTTAGGCGGTATGAGGTGCGTGAGAGACGAGTAAGGCGGGGTCGGGGCGGGGTAAGACGGGGGAGTTGAAAGAAAATCCGCTGTGGCTTTGGATGAAACAACAAGCTTTTTGACCATGCTCGCGTTGACGATAGACGGGCCGGGAAGGGCCCTTTTAAATAAAACAACTTTTACGTCATTGTAGTTAACACTGGAATATCTTTAGTAAACAATAGTTAACATTTTGCAATAACCTATACATTATAGGCTATACTATAACTAGAATACATTAGGTACTTAAAATGTCGTGTAAATAACTACTTAATACAGAGTATAAGTTATGCAAATAAGTAACAACATGCATACCTACATAAATTCTAGACTTGCTTGTAAAAAGTAAGAAATATAGCAGGTCCTGAGGTCCGCATTATTAAACTTGGTTGGAAATGTTGACATCGCAAGTGAATTGAATAATTTAACTGTAATATAGGCTGTAAAAAATTATTCAAGTGGATGCGTAATGTTTATTCACTGATACTTACAGTACCTTTTACGGATGTAATGTTGTGTGACAGGATATGGCCCTGACCAGCCTTAGTCGCTATCGAGTGGGTGTGGAACGGTGGAGCGACGAACTGAATGAACTCAACGTTCCAGTGAAGGTATTCGCTTAAATCGGTTTATTCTAGGAATGTTGCAGGTGGCCTGTCGGCTCAAGTATGGGTCTATTTTGTATAAAATATATTAATGAACTAGGTTTTGCCAGCGGCTTCGTTAGCGTTAAGGTCGGTAATTATCCCACGGGATACGCCGTGTTTTTTTTTAACTAGGTTTATAATAGGTTTAAACAGACCCTTTACAGAGCCGTCAACCAAGCATTTTGAACATCAAACTAAATAACTCTACGCAAAAAATGTTACTGGGAAACAACTTTTTTTTCGGTGAAAAATTACGTTTTACGGTAGGACTCAATGTAACGCATTCTAAATATTGTACTGATGGACGCCTTGTATAGTACGGTACGGGTCGTGGAAGTATTTAAAGTAAAATTATAACAATAAAAATACCGGCCAAGTAAATAATCTATGAGTATACTTCTATACTAATATTATAAAGCTGAAGAGTTTGTTTGTTTGTTTGGTTGAACGCGGTAATCTCAGGAACTTCTGCTTCGAATTGAAAAATTCTTTTAGTGTTGGTTAGCCCATTTATCGACGAAGGCTATAGGCTATATATCATCACGCTACAACCAATAGGAGCGGAGCATCAATGACAAATGTTGCAAAAACGGGGAAAATTTATACTCTTTGATAGCTTCCGTTGCGTGCGCTGCGTAAATGGTTAAAGTTGCACAAATATAATGTAGTAGGGAATTATTCCTCATAGAAAGGTCTCAAAAAAAATCCGCGACCTGAGCCTGTTACTTGCACAGGCACATTGTTACGAGTCTATTTGAAATAAGTGCTTTGAGTTTGAATCAAGTCTATAACCTGCCCAATCAACAAACACCAAAACAATGGTGTAAAATGTCATACTAACAAACAGACACATGTTGCCTTTTATAAATAACAGGCTGAGAAAGATCTAAGTCCACGCGGACGAAGTCGCGGGCACAGCTAGTTGAATACATCTCCGTAACTAACTAGAAGGTTCCCAGGTATGATCTAAAACAAAAAACTGATCGCAATGACGGCAAGAACCCTTTCGGCATCAAGAGTATTTTTACAACCTCTATAGCCTATGACACTTGGTTGATAATATAGGTCAAATCAGCAGTTCCGAACATTACTCCCTACATCCAAAAATAAGAACTTTATAATATTGGCGTAGACAGACTTTTTTCACTAGGTGTGTATTATCAACCTACTTAGTAGCCACGTATCAACCTCGCTTTAGAATTCACTTTTCTATGACGACGCGCTGAAATACCGCATTGAGTCATACATATAACATCTGATAAACATTACTTGTACCTTTTTGGAGCCGGATATTTCGATCACGTTTTATGGAACTCCTTAACTGCTGACGTAGCAGATACTTAATTTGATAAAAATGATATAGTCACAAGTACATTGAACCGTGGGATTTTCGAGATGAAGTGGTATTCAATAGATTCAAAGAAATACAAATCATTCAATCAGACTGCACGATTATCATTAATTTAATTACATCATCAAAACAAACTTCGAGTGTCTTATAATGAACTAGCTTTTGCCCACGTCTTCGCCCTCGTGGTTTCCGGTAATTATCTCACGGAAACGCACTACGAGTAAAAAGGTCTTATGTCGTAGCCCTGGTTATGGTCTTCATTACAACATTATCTTCAGGCCAGTAATCTTCGAAGGATTAGGCCAATCGTAGCTACACCCATATTTCACCCGTTGGTTAAGCCTCATATGAATTTAAATAACATTATATGGATTGCGTTTTGTTCCTGTAGTTCTATCTGGCTGTCTACTTCTTCTACAGACAGCTCTAAAAGTAAAAATTCTCGTTAATAGACCTAACTACTGAGTGCTTTATCTTATATCGCATGACATACAAAGATTGATGTAGCAGACTAGCAGTGGCGAAGGATCCATACAACTCGATTCCTCATTGAAAAATGGCACAGTCTAGACGTATAGACAAATAATTTACTGACATTCAAGATATGTACCGGCTTACCTCTTACAAAAATTGACCCTTCGCTACTGATAGGTAGAGCAATATGCTACTGGTACCTGTCGGAATATTCGACCCTAATCCCATTTATCTAAGTAAGCACACTATGTTATTGCAAGATTGTTTTACGAATATTGTAGCTTTGTAGCAATAATAAATGGTTATTGGTTTCGCCTGTTGTAGGTTTCCAGTGCCTACAGGTTTTGCCTTTAATTGCACTTGACTGATCGACCATAACACGTGTTTTGTTTAAGGTAAATTAACCTTTTATTCGCCAATTTTCTGAATTTTCTAAGAACCGGATTTCTCAACACAAAATGATGTAGGTATCATGGAATAATATTATCTATTTCACCGGTTTTGAATGAGATTTTTAACATACAGGCAGTGACGGATTAACCCTTAATCAAATTAAGCAATTGCCTAGGGCATCACGTCTGGGGGGCACCAGAAGAAGCTCAAAAAAAACCGTCCTTAGGGCATCACGTCTCACTTCCACGTCACCAAAAACCACACCAAAAAAAGTTTCTAGGACTAATTTGAAAATTCGCGCGTTTTAAGTTGACATAGAGTCCGATCTAGTCATAACCCCACTCCCGCTTGCCCACTCGTTGCCCGGTGCATTCGGCAATTCGAATGCACCGGAATTGCGATCAGCCAATCACAAACCACCCCGTCCCCGCGGGCCCCCCGCCTATCGCCCCCGCAAATCTGTGACAATCAAATGTTTTGTTTTTTGAGTAATTGTGTTTTTGATATTATTAATAAGTAGGTAAGTCAATAGTTTCAGTAAACTAAAAATCTACGGTGCTGTGTGAGTCACACAGCACAAATTAGTGTGAGTGTGTTTGTCGACAATTAATTCAAGTTCTGTTCATAATATTGTGTTCGCTTAGGTACGTAAAGTTTGATTTTGTTTTGTTTTGATAATGTCCAAAGTCAAAATATGTAAATTATTTTGTTTCATTTAATTAATTACTTTTGGTTATGTAAATTTACTCAAATCAGTCGAAGCTGAAGGTTTCTGCATTCTTGAATAAAATACCCGATGCCGATAAAATTATGTGTCCTGATCAAACTGCAGAATACAGTTAGCACACTACAAATCTAGTAAACACATATCCAGAAAACCCTAACACCGAATTAATAACAGCAATTCAACAGTTTCATTAATATGTCATAACTAAAATAAGTTCCAGACCCAGTGATTCGGCTCGCACAAGTTTACATCAAACTCACGCACAATTGTATAAAATAATACATGATGATAAAATTGAATCGGCTTTCCCTAACGTAGAAACTGCCCTGAGCCACAGGCCTGAGCATATTTTTATCGCTTACGATTACAAATTGGTCAGCGGAACGTTCTTTTTCAAAATTAAAAATATTATAAAATGAAAAAAGGACAAAGATGATACAAGAAAGGCTCGATAATTTATCTATATTATACATAGAGTCCGATATGTTAAAAACGTTTAGACGTTAATACTATCTTGCGTGAATTCAATGCCCGGAAAAGCCGCAAGGTGCATTTCAATAAATAAATAAATTATGCTTTGGTTTTTATTGTTGTCGCACCTACTCCATTTCTAAGGTACGTTAAACCGTGTGTGTCATGTGTCTTGAATGTCTTTATTGTATTCGCCATAAATTCTATTTTCGTATTCCTAATTAATTTTGCTCCTTATGAGATTTTACTTCAGTATTTGCAATGTGGTTAAGGAGGTTTGACAGGCAGCTCTCTTCCCTCCTTGTAAACTATTTATTAGATATTCAGCTGCACCTGGTTAAGTTGTGATAAGGCTAGGTATGTTATGGCAAGACCGTTATTTTCTAATACCTATACTTCGTTAAATCCGAGGTTACCGACGGACAAAATTACTTTCGTCTTTTTATTATATAATTTTATAATGTATAATGATATGAGATGATATGCACAAGAAGTACCTACGAGCTGACATGTTGGAATTGTTTTTGCTGATCAGGGTCAGAGCGTCACGCATGCCGCCCACGTTAGTAGGCGTGTTCTACTACAGACAACTGTTAGTAAATAAGTAGTTACAAAAAATAACTCTGTGTTTGTGTATGTGGATATTTGGGTATATCAAATTTACATAAGTCAAATAATATCTACATGAAACTATAAAAAAATCAACTTAAATTGAAAACTTTTGTGCCCTGATCGGGGCGCCCAAATGCACCGCAAGCCTTGCAGACAGTTTTGGCAGGCCTGGTTTCAGCTGACTAAAAAGTGACCAGGTAACCGAAAGCTTTAGAGAAACCGCGGCCGGACGCCCTGCAAACTAAGACTAAACTGGGGAAACCAAAAAAGATAACCCTGAGCTCGCTAAAATATAGGTAATGCCTGTAGTACTTATGACCCGTTATAAGTAAGTAGGTATGTAGGTGTTAGTAATTATTTATTTCTACAAATACTCACTTGCTGAATGTGAGCGTATAGTTAATTGAACTAAAATGTGTACCTAAGTAACGGTATTAGTAGTAAGTAATTACCTGCCTACCTAAGTAATATCACGCGGTAAATGTTAAACAGAATGACTCATTTAAGTAAACTCTCATACACGGATACATAATAATAAGCATTAAACTAATTGATTCAAAAAGCGGTGCTTCTGGACACGTCTCGTATGTTAAAAGGTTCCTCTGTATAAGGCCCTGACCGCCGCGCCTGTAGCGTGAACCCTGTCACTATCGGGCTACTATTTAAAATACATATTTAATAGAAAATATAAGACTGCCTACTAAAATTAGACTCAAACTAATCATGTAAGTAATTATAAATTCAGATTCCTACGCCCCATTACATTCCTAATAAATTATTTGTAAAATGACAAAGGCTTAGGTAGGTAGGTATGTAGGTAGATATTTATTAGTATACAGGGTGTAACAAGACCCGTAACGAAGCCGTCAACCAAGCATTATGTACATCAAACGTTACGCAAAAATTATTGCTGGGAAACGACTTTTTTTTGGGGTGAAAAATCACGTTTTACGGTAGGACTCAATGTAAAACACTCAAAACATTGTGCTGATGGATGGATTAAATAGTACGGGGGTCGTGGGGGTGTTTACAGTAAAAATCTTACATTAAAAACATGTATTTTAAAAAAACTTGTGAAAAAGTTGGAACTTTGACCCCCAATATCTCCGTAACTAAAAGGTTCCCAGCTATGGTCTAGAACAAAGAAATGATCGCAATGACGGGGAGAACAAGTGCCTTGTATTGTATTGTATAGCGGGCTGGTGTCCGCAACTCCACGTCCAAGCGCGTATTTTGCGTGCGGGTGGGAAATCTATTCGATCCACCCTAACTCCCCGAGAAAGGCCATCAGCGCCTTGATGTAAATAATAAGTTGAGTAAATATTATTTTGCTTACGTGCTTCGCATTCGCAATCTCAGTCATTTCAAATATGATGTGCGTAAAATAGTTATAAAGAGTGTAACAAGACCCTTAACGAAGCCAAAAGGCACTTGGTCTCCCCGTCATTGCGTTAATTATTTGGTTCTAGTCCACACGTACCTTCTACCACTTACGGAGATATTGGGGGTCAAAGTTCCAACTTTTTCACATGTGTTTTTTTTAAATACCTACATATTTTTAATGGAAGAACTTTACTTTAAATACCTCCACGACCTCCGTACTATTCAATCCATCCATCAGCACAATGTTTTGAGTGCGTAATATTGAGTCCTACCGCGTAAAGTTACTTAGTTTGATGCACATAATGCTTGGTTGACGGCTTCGTGTAGGCTCCGTTTTGCACCATGTATTATTTTTTTATTAAATTAGTAAAAGCCTATGTGTCTCCTTCATACTAATAAGGCTGACATCGAGGTTCTGATGGCAGATGTAGGTACCTACGTCGAACACTTATGAATAATTTATTCTCACAGCATCCGTGAACTAGTCGCGAACAATGGATGAGGGCAGTGTATGATTACATCAGCAAACATATTATACGACACGGATCGAGTGATTTACCATCTGAACAAGATGAGTCCTCTATTTACCTCCTTAGAAGGCTACATATAATTTATTTTTATTTGTTGATTTATCGTGTTGAAGTGCATAATGAAGGGATATAAAGTGATTTACCATTTATCATATAAATAGCAAATTAGCAATGTAGGTATCATTATTTTGTTTAGCGCAATACCACAGAATACATAATAGTACTACAAGTAGCAATACCTAATAATATTTTTGATCATTGGATGTGACTGTGATACCACTACCTCGGTGGCCTTTTTCAAAATAATTGAAAGTTGTTATGTGGAAAAGATGTCAGGAGCACAAAGATTTCCACATAAAATTAAAGGTTCCCCAACCTTTAATTAGCCATGCTGCATGTTGCGTTTGTAACGTTGACCGTCGCATCGTCGTCGAAGTCCGCATATTTGCATGGGTCCGCCGCTCTGGATCCTGATGTGCTACGCATTACGTAGGCCTTCCATCGCGGTGTACAGCAGCACGTGGCCGCTACAGGCTGTCAGTCACGGTCTGGGCATCTGGGAACCTACCGCAGCCGTAGACCGTAGCCAAGTCCTTTAAGTTAATAAACATTCAGCAATAACAGTCGATAAACACTTCAGTTTTTAAGCCTTATTTACTAAGTTACAACGGAACTAAAGTGAAAAAAGATTCCCTTGGCGAAAAGCTAAAAGGCGGTTATTGAACTGGCAGTTTTTTTGGACTAAATGGTCTTTTGTTGCTGACCGTTTCTACCTACCCAAACTAACCACAGGCAAACAATTTAAAAACAAATCTTCTGGAGTACTACTCGAAGTCACAAAAAGTAGGTGGTATACCTCGTTAGCGATTCACGTAGCGTGTTAAATGTTGTGGTGGCCAAAGGCTTACGATAAAAAAAGCTAAGAAGTTCGTGGGAAGAAAAAAAGAATGACGCAATTACTTCCCAAACATTGTATTGATTAGATCTTCAATATTCTGTTATTGATACAATAATTTTATTTACAAAAGAAAAAACTAAATGTGACTGGCCTTTTGTCTGTTAAAAAAATAGGGAGTGGCCAAACGCTTTTGTGTTATTTATGCATTCAAACATAATTAAGTGTTTAGAATTATAGTTAAACCTTCATCTAAAGTTAATTTTAAATAAAATTGGATGACTCAATACCAAATAAGGAAACAAATCGTTTTTTTTTTTTTATGACAAGCTTTTAGCTTGATAGGTGCATGAACATCCTGCCAAGTGATCTTTGACATTAATGTTCTACCATAAGGTTCTACCATACTTGTAGATTTAACGGCTAAAAGATGAGATGGCAAATAATAAAGAACTTTGGAAGAAGACATTACATCGGGATAAGGCCAAGAAAATGATGATGATTTGGTTAGAAATTGGACATTGCCTTCTTGTAAACAACATGGATTTCTGGTCTGGATTTCTGGAAATAAACTAAGTATTTATTATAGGTATGTATGTAGATGTTTAGTAAAACGATTTTAAGTAGGATTAATACTCTTTATTTGCTTTTAACATAATGCTTCTACAATATTCATTTTTCCCTTAGCAAGCGGGTTTTATTCCAGCATAACTACTGAGATACATGTTCTTTAAAGTCTTTAGATACATAAGTAAGGTAATTCATTACAATTGAGTCATGTAAATCCAAGGACTTCAAGAAACCTAGTGTGCGACTATAGTGTTAAATCTTGATTTGAACAAAGGTCCGTTTATTTTATCATATCACAATATCTATCGACTATCGTACTTAAAAGGTAAAAGTAACATTTAATAAGTCTTCGTTTTCATAACAATACTAAGTTTTCTTTTAATACAATTAGGCTTTTTATCGTTTTCCGTAACCTGAAACAAATGAAAGAAAGAGTTAGAATAGAAATATTTAGCTATGAAATCCCAAGTGAAATACTTACCCATTTTCACCAACAATAAACGACAATAATAAACGCTATGCCAAAAAAAGCACATTATTGGACACACAACAGATAAAAGAGTTGTTGGATTTTCAACACAGCCAGCGACATGAATTAAAAATCCAACAGCACAGTTAAATTTAGTTGTTCCCTAGTGTTAGTCACAAGGGAGTTTTTTTTATTAGCATGTACTATCCCACTGCTGGGCAAAGGCCTCCCAATTCCTTCCATGAGTTCTTACCAGCCTAATAAGGAACATAACTGATGGACAAGCCAACCCACTTAGGTTCTCTTGTTATTCCTATTTTTTTTTTTTCATTTTTTTAGGTGATAGGTATTATATATCATCCGAAATTCTGAAATTCTAGAATGCATTTCTAATTATAAATTATACGTTTAAATTACACATATAAAATATAATGAGTACAGATCGGATTATATGCAAATGCATATGTGCATTTGTTCAATTGCATCTTTGGCTGTTTTTTGAAGTTATTGCATATTTAATCAGAAATCGGCGTATATTGGCATTGTTTGCTTTAATTTTAACTGTATTTAAAACTTTTGTTTTAATAAATAAGTCGTTTCATATGCAACAATAAGCAAGCATTGGATCAGAGTAAAACTTTTCATAGAAAATAAAAATGAACTAAAAATTCTTACCTCCTTTAGTGTAGGCTCCGGCAGAAGCGTGTGCGCTTGCAGAGCTGCTGGCAAAGCTGCCTCCCAATCCAAAAGCGTTAGAGCCCGCCAGGCTTTTCCCTGTAGCGCCCGATGTGATGCCACCTCCATCTGACAGAACGAGCTTTGGAAAACCGGATCCACCACTGACTTCTAAGGTGGAACCCCCATTATAAGCGCCACCGCCAGACTCGCCACATCCACCCCCACAAGGACTGCCACCTTTAACATTTCCTGCATGATTATATGATCCACGCGGATTATATCCATGTGCACCAGCAATGGCACCGGCCGCGGCTCCGGCGTACGCCGCAGCACCTGCGGTACTGCCAGCTTGAGCACCTGTGTTTCCATGGGCTCCTGCAGGTCCCGTTGACCCACCATTAGCACCGGGAATAGTACCATGTTGCGAATGAATGTTAGCATTGTAAGACCCATGGGCACCGCCTATTTGTGGCCCATGAGCTTGCCCTCCATGGGTAGGTAAAGTTCCAACTTTGCCATCATCAAAAGGTGTCAGAAAACCAGGTGGTCCTCCAAAGCCACCAGTGTATACTACTGCATTAGCTTCAGCAGCCGCTGCTGCAGTAGCGTGAGCCCCACCCGATGCACCATTGTGTGCGTGTGGAGAAGAGCTGTGTGGCGCTTGAGTATTGCAATTTCCAGATATGCAAGCGGTAGGTGAAGGAACCCCTGATGGCTTATCGAAAGGAGTGGGGCTTACTGCTGGAACAGTGTAATCATTGGGCTTTAATATACCGGGAGCCCCTCCAAAACCTCCATTATAGTTTGGTTTTTCGTTGGAAAGATTGTCCCCACCGCTAGGCTTAGTGATACCATACGATCCAAGTTGAGCATTAGCTCCAGCTGCAGCCGCTGCATGAGTATTAGCTGAAGGTGAACCAAAGCAGTTTGGCGTTCCACAATTTGTTGTAGCACTGCCCGTAGACGGTGTAACATAATTATGTCCACCAGGTTTTAATGTACTAGAAGGTCCACCAAAGCCGCCCGTGTATTGCGGTTGATTCGGAGCTGCCGTGTTTACATCTGTGACAGGTTTGGTAATACCAAATGATCCAGGTTGCGCATTAGCACCAGCTGATGGCCCGCTTATGGGGTAATTTGCACAGTTTCCTATTTTGCAACCAGGTGAGTTATGTTCGCTAGGTTTTAATGTACCAGAAGGTCCACCAGCAAAACCTCCCGTATATTGTAGTTGATCCGAAGCCGCATCTGTGTTAGGCTTGGTAACAGCAAAAGATCCAGGTTGCAGATTGGCACCAGCTGATGGCCCGCTTATGGGGTAATTTGCACAGTTTCCTGTTTTGCAACCAGATAAGTTATTTTCGCTAGGTTTTAATGTACCAGAAGGTCCACCAAAGCCTCCCGTATATTGTGGTTGATCCGAAGCCGCATCTGTGTTAGGCTTGGTAACACCAAAATATCCAGGTTGCGGATTGGCAACAGCTGATGGCCCGCTTATGGGGTAATTTGCACAGTTTCCTGTTTTGCAACCAGGTAAGTTATGTTCGCTAGGTTTTGATGTACTAGAAGGTCCACCAAACCCTCCCGTATATTGTGGTTGATTCGGAGCCGCAGTGTTTACATCTGTGATAGGTTTAATGACACCAAATGCTCCTGGTTGCGCATTGGCAACAACGGATGGTCCGCTTATGGGGTAATTGGCACAGTTTCCTGTTTTGCAACCAGGTGAGTTATGTTCACTAGGCTTTAATGTACTAGAAGGTCCACCAAAGCCACCCGTATATTGTGGTTGATTCGGAGCCGCAGAGTTTACATCAGTGATAGGTTTGGTGATACCAAATGCTCCAAGTTCCGCATTGGCACCAGCTGATGGCCCGCTTATGGGGTAATCGGCACAGTTTCCTGTTTTGCAACCAGGTGAGTTATGTTCACTAGGTTTTGATGTACTAGAAGGTCCACCAAACCCTCCCGTATATTGTGGTTGATTCGGAGCCGCAGTGTTTACATCTGTGATAGGTTTGATCACACCAAATGCTCCTGGTTGCGCATTGGCACCAACTGATGGTCCGCTTATGGGGTAATTGGCACAGTTTCCTGTTTTGCACCCAGGTGAGTTATGTTCACTAGGCTTTAATGTACCAGAAGGTCCACCAAAGCCACCCGTATATTGTGGTTGATTCGGAGCCGCAGTGTTTACATCTGTGACAGGTTTGGTAACACCAAATGATCCAGGTTGCGCATTGGCACCAGCTGATGGCCCGCTTATGGGGTAATTGGCACAGTTTCCTCCTTTGCAACCAGCTGAGTTATGTTCTTCAGGTTTAAATGTACCAGAAGGTCCACCAAACCCGCCCGTATATTGTGGATGATGCGGAGCTGCACCTGATGGTCCGCTTGTGGGGTATTTCGCACAGTCTCCTGATTTACAATCAGGTGAGTAACTGCCTGGAGAAGATGGTGACTGAGTATGGGTGAAGCTCGGTGTTGATACAGGGCCACTGATTTCATTGGGTCTATGAACTCCAGGACTATCATAACTACTTGTATATGCAGGCAGTGTTACGCTTGAGAGATGAGGACCTAAACCAGGTTTAGTGACACCAAATGATTCAGTTGCAGCAGTACTGCCGAAAGAAGGATAACAGTTGGGTGTTTTGCAACCTCCAGGGTGACCGCTAGAAGGGGTGTTGAATGTTCCTGAAGGAGTATATCCAGGGCTACTAGGCCCAGTTACGTGGATATCATGTTTATCAGGATTAAAAACTCCTCCTGGCCCACCAAAACCACCAGTATACGTTGGCAGTTTGTCATTAGGGGAGTGAATGCCATTGTTGGGTTTCGTAGTTACATAATTTCCAGACGGTGCGGTAGCCCCAGGTGTAGCACCCGCAGTGGGTGAGTATCCACCGCAATTCCCTCCTGCTTGACAACCCGGCGTGCCAATGTTACCAGCCGGTTGTGTATTGTATGATGGAGTTCCGGAATGTGCATAGCTTGGTTTATTCGTAACTGTTGCATGAACATCAAATCCACTTGGTTTAAGCGTCCCAGCGGGTCCTCCAAAGCCACCTGTATACGTTGGTAATTTGTCACTAGGGATGTCACCTCCAGGACGGTTATTGTATATTCCTGTAGGCGCCAGTCCACCGGTAGGTCCAGAACCAGAGGGATATCCAGAACAGCTAGGTGAATTACAACCTGATGGAACACTACCCAATGGTTTTCCACTTTGCGGCGCGTTTTTATGAACCTGGTTTGGATTAACTGTAACAGGAACATCATTGGGACTCAACACGCCAGCGGGGCCGCCAAAACCTCCTGTATACGGGGGAAGTTTGTCATTTGGTAATTTGTTGGTCGTTCCAATATGACCAGGCACTACTGGTACGTGAGATGGTGATTGTCCAAAATTATCGTTACCTGGTCTTACGGTACCAGACGGTCCACCCGTGACTTGATTAGCTGGTGTTCCAAAACAACTTGATCCTACGCAATTTGTAGAACTTGGATAATCAAAAGACGACGGTCCTTTTGTGACAGAATTGTCTGTTGGGGAATATGGCCCTTTTGGTTGATTTTCACATTTGACGCCATCACACGAAGGTTTCGGTTCACCTTTATTGTATGCTCCATGAATAGGTACATTGTAACTTGAGGGTGAAGATCCATATCCAGGCTCACCTAGTCCGGCATTACAGTTTCCAGAGTTGCATTTTGAACTTTCTTTAGGAGTTTCCAAATGTGTGGATGGTTTCTGGTAATGGGAAGTTATTCCAATGTGCGAGCTAGATCCTTGTTGATTGTTCGAATCCTGATAAGAACTTCCCGATCCATGACCATAGTGATTTGGTTTTGAGCTTGAAGGGCCACATTTTCCGTTAAAACAATTAGAATCGGCGCCATTTTGTGCTGATGACGTTTTGTCAGAACCCGAAGCGTGGTGATTGGCATTGTGAGCAGAATCCGTAACAGCGCGAATGTCATTAGAACCATCATCTGTTAGCGATGCGCCATTCCCTGAAGCAGATCCACACTGACCCGATGTGCACTTGTTGGAATCAGAATCAATTGCCGATGTTCCAGGTTTACACAATCCAGATGTGCATTTTTCAGAATTACCATCACAGCTTGATCCTTGACATCCCGATCCTGATACAGCTCCTGCTTCTGCTGAAGCTGCAGCATTGGCAGAATTATATCCTTGAGCAGAAGACCCATGTGGCATTGGTGCTTCATCACCTCCAGGATTCTGACAGTTTCCAGATGAGCAGCCTGCGTGGCCTGGTGCTCCACCATGTAATCCAAATCCACCAGCTCCCGAGCCGCTGTAACTAAATGCACTAGAGCTAGAACTTGAGCTAGCACTCGAAGAAGCCGAACTGGACGAAGACGATTTGGAAAAACTGCCTGAATAGGCAGCTCCTAGTGGCACAGCAACTGGTATGCCAGGAAATGCCCCGGCGGAGGCACTAGATTCCGCTGGAATAAAAAGAAAATAAAGCATTTAAAACTCATAATCATAACAATGGATTATAAGTTAACATAAATCTAGAATTCTAGACGTTCGTTCAAGAGTTTTCCCGCCAAAACTACCTAATATTATCAACTTATATCAGTTGATCACTCCAGCTCACCTATGAGTTGGTGGAGTCCTGTTAGGTATTTAATCTACACAATTTAAGAACTGGTCCTCTCATTGCCCACTATTCTTTGCTAGACACCATACATACCTAGGTAAGATACATAAGTACGGTCAAGTCAACATCCAAATTATTAGAGCTTTGACCAAAGAAATATTTTCTTCTAAATAAAAATTGCCTATTTTTGTAAATAATAAAAGCAAAAAACCTAATATGCTGATTTTACATAATTAAAACATAAAAAGTTGATAGGTATAGAGAAAGTATGCCGGAATAAATAAATAAAAATGTCAATAAACAAAGCGGATCTTATCCGTACCGCTAGCTCCTATCAAACCATGCCAAACCACTGTTAGGTATTCGGTTTCCATAATAAACACAACAAAAAGTCATGAGATAAAGATTTTCGCCACTTATTACCAAAATGCTAAATAAATTAAAATAACATTACAAACGTTGTATAATGTTAATTTAAATATCTGCCTAGCCCCTTAATAACAATTATAACTGTTTAATTGAATACTAATTACTAATAACTCTACTTATACTGGTTTATACAGTATGATATTTATTTACGTCTGACACTAAATAATATACTTATAAATAAAACACCTACCTCTTGCGGATGCGCCACCCTTGACACCATATCCCCCGTATCCATGTGGGGTAGCGATCACTAAGCTCGCTGATATCAGTATGACGGCACACGTGAGCTCCATCATTGTGAAACTTCTCACTCACAATGTTTTTGTTCTGCAACCGCTTGCTTTTATAAAGCGATACACAAATAGACGCTAGTGTATTATAGCAAAAAACCTGTTGGTGTTACTGCGAATCGGAGGCTATATTAGCGTAGGCAGTGAGTATTGTTTCCCGTGTTCTTTAACGTTGTAGCTACAGCGCATTGTAGATGTGCATAGCAATATCAATGTTAACTGTTCAACAATAAAGTATTACTCACTCAATTATAATGTCATCCGAAAACGAAACATGGCCGGGAAAACACGCTGACATAATCATAATATATGTTCTCCGGCTTGGTATTTTTATTGTTGTATACAGTGCGATGAGATGTGAGTGAGATACTAATTGGTAAACGAACAGCTTTTGTTCTTCAGTGAGGAATAACCTGAGCTTTCGTCACTGATGTACGGTCAGTGCTGTCCCCGCGTACTATGTTTAATTTTGACCAGTTTAAATTCAAACACATTAGATAAGTATTATGTAAATTGCTAGCATATTTGGGAATATGCTAGCTAAAAGCAGTTAAATGTAAGAATATGTAGATAGTAAATAAGAAGAAGAACAGAAATACAACAAGAATATACAGGGTGAATTTTCCAAGTGGGCGTGGATGGCCAAATCCGAAACTATGAGGAACAGCGAAAAATGCTCAAAGGAGTCTCGAGTCCGATTTTGATGAAAACTAAAAAAGCATCATTGGGTAATATTTTTATATATTGGGTATAAAATAAACCTTAAAAACATGATAAAATTTGAAGACATGTGACAACTAAACCCGTAGGAGGTACTAAGGCTCGCGTGATGGATTACAGCCCACTCCTTCTCATAGAAAGGATGTCCGTGTCCCAGATGTGGGAACAATATAGGCTGATTATGCTTTGCCAAATCAAGCCGGTCTGAACAAGTGTAACGCGTCTTTCGTAGTATGCAGTTACAAACTTGATACCACCATTTGTATTCATGAATGTGGACGACGGGGATAGCATCCAGGTATCGAGTTAAGTACAAGCGGCAAGCGGTGACCGCAGTTAGCTTTATTGAAGATTGTTGTAATGCTGACAGTTGTCTAACTAAGAACTGTAGAGATTTAACTTCAGACCAAAAAAACGGTGTCAACTGGGATAGCTGAGAGCGTCTTTCGATAAAAGTTGTCTTCTTCATTATGGTTGTCGAACATTAATATCTTAGCGCCTTGTCATTTATCCCAAACATTACAGTACCTACTTTTATTTAGCAGTAGGGTGTTGTGCTTGTGAAAGATTATTTAGTTGATTTTTTATAGGACGCATTCGAAGCATTCGGAACTGGTTGACGTGTTACATTCGTTCGTCAGCATATGGTTTTACGAAAGCAGCTCAGCATGTCAGCTCTTCCAGCATCCACAGCAAACTATACACAGCATATATAGAAACTGTTGATAGGGTAACTAAAGCCCATCTAAAATAAACATTTGAACTAATAAATGATTTCTGATTGTGATCGCCAGGACCAATACATATGTTATCGTAATTGCATTGATGACGTAAGCGAGGGCTGACAGGCAGCGGTGAAGGTAGCGACCGTCTCCGTCGCTCGTCGTGTGACCGCAAGCGTGCATCCCGCACACATCCGGGTGACGCGCCGCATGGATATTCTCACCACAAATTCTCTACACATACCTGCTATATTTGTACCTGAACCAATCATACACACATACACAGTAAGTCGTGCACTCGACAATGACTTACACGGAATATAAAAATACCAATCACGTAATGAACTGTCCTCTTATGGCTTAATTTATTTATTTATCCAGAAGATTATAATGGAAATATGATACTTACATTACCTATCTAGTTATGTGATCACTTGAAGAAATATCAGTAGGTAATACTACGTTCCTGCCTAATGTACGGTCCAAGGCAGGCAGAGGTCAAGGTTCATAATAGCTTACCTTGTAGAGGATACATCGTTATTTATGGGACGATATAACTTGGAAACGTTTTAAAAGCTTTATGCATAATACACATCGCACGTAAAATTATATAAACATTTTCCTGTTCGATCCTAATTTCGAAGAACCGTTCTAGAAGGTCATATCGAATGGTTCTCAATGCTATTAGAAAGAACTCTATGATTTTGATTCCGTGTCCGCCACGTATGATATCACAATAACATTTCAATACGTAGGCAATGCTCGCATTTAAACACTGCTGTTTGTTAAAAATGTGATTTAACTTACGAATATCATCGATTTTCTGTTATTAGGTTTTTTTTTCATTAAAACGGTTTTACTCATTTATATGCGGTATTGAAACCGTCGGCGGGTTTCGATAAGATTAAAAAAAAACTATTATATTCAAGTCCTGCCAGTTAGGAATAAAACGATTTCGTAGTTGCCAAAATAAATGATATTAGGTCCTTACTAGGGAATGAAAACCCGTTCCGGTCCCGCACTAGTCCGTGGCAGCCGAAGTCTTATTAGATCCCGCTGCCCCCCCGACGCAAGTGTGAGAGGAACTACCGGTGTGTGGTTTTAGTCAGTTTGAGTCTGACAGGCCCCTCCGCTGGATATCGGGCATATTCACATCGTAGCTCCACTAGTGTAGCGAGCGTTTGTTGAGCAGTCTGGGGTCCACCGTTGTCCTGAAGCAGCAGTGGGCTAGAGCCATTGACCAGTCTCGGTTGGTTAACGGCTAGTTTTTCGAGCATGGTTGGTGGTTGCTATTGTTGATAACATACGAGCTGCCGTAATCGTCCGGCGAGATTTTAGTAAGCTGTAGTGGATGACACCGGCACTGGTTCACCAGACACTTACCATTACATTTTTCTGAGTCAACTTTCGCTTGGGAAAGGAGGTTTGTAGAGTGAATTGTTGTGCGGGATGGATGTTCAGAAAACGTTCTTACATAGCTTTTTGTTTCAGGTAATATCACGTTATTACAAAAGTATTCAGCTAGAGTTGAAGCGTTCGCCGATGTTGTAAGACCACCGGTTGTGTCGACCAGTATCCAGTATAAAGGTTGATGGCTAAACTAAAACTAAGAACTAAACTCGAACTAAGGAAACCCGACACAGATGGACGAAACGAGTAAATGAAACAACTAAAGCCGATTGCAGGGCAAATAAAACAACCAGAGACGTTTCCACGCAAAATAATTGCATTCCGGTAGTGTTCTACTAGACTGCGATACTACCCAACCCAATGTTATTTTCTTTATCTTTTAAGGAAAGTTAAGGAAAGGAACTTTTAGATACACGGCAACTTACTTAAAAAGGAATAATGTACTGCTCAATGCAAATAAAATATCAAATATGGAAAATAATGTATGTATTCGTAAAATACACATGTACACGTAATGTGAAATAATTTATCACATACAATATCTAAGACATATGACCGCACTTTGTATTTAGCTTTACTGGTAAAAGACATAAATCTATTTATATCGATGATTTAAAATGTCAGTTTTTTAAGCTGATCAAATTAAGTGCTTTAATATGATTGTATCCTTTTGGCTAGTCGGTGTGGCGAGGGTCCACGTTAAATGAACTCGTCGGGTTCGCGTGGGGCGTCCAAGTCGCGGTAGTGTATGACCGGACGGAACTCGGCGCCGCCGCCCCTTTAACAATCATCCACCGTTAGAGGCAACTCACCCAGCACACAACAACAAATTGCAGTCTCAAACACTACTAGTTCTACTTAAAACCACAACTGCATGAACAACTAAAATTTCATGTAAAATCTTAGCTTCCCGGTCGGTTATCATTGGTGTTACAGTCATTAAGGGATCTTACATAAAGGTTATAAGAAGGAAATTGAATAAAAAATGGAATGTAAAAATTTTGGACATTTTATTGAAAATCGTACAATAAATACTATGGTAGAAGACGACATTGCACACACAAATAATGAATCCTTTAGATGAATATTGTAGGTGCTTACATAATATAGTTTCAGGAATTGTATATCGGTAATTTATTTAAATGATGCACTGCTTAATAGTGATCGTTTGTTTCGTATTTACAATTTGTAATCTGTTAGTTTATAAATTTGGAATATGGATAAAAACATAGACAATAGTACATTTTGATGCAAGCATACAATGACAAATGCTCACGCGTATAAAATCGTTGTTTTTCAACACACTTGCCAGGAAAATTAATAAATCTAACTAACACAATATTTTGTAATAAGTATGCTTGTGAACTATCAATTTACATATTAGCTTTTTTTGTCTTAGAAAGGCATTAAAATTGCACATCTCTGACTATACTTGAGTTTTTTATCATGATTACTAGACATTTTGAAGAAAATAAATGTTACCATACTAAAATTATAGCCTTGAAATGTTACCGTACTAAAATTTAAAATTATAGCCTTGGTATTTAAGGAAAGAATGGTAAAATGGTACCTAAGAGCAGCGCAATTTAATCAATTTTTCTAGCAAGTGTGTTGAAAGAAGTATATTGTAACGATGGTCTGATAAACTAAAATGCTTGTTTTGCAAAAACTAATGACTAAAAAAAATTTATTCAAAATTGTACCTACATTATACTGACTTTTCAATTGAATACATATATTTTTGAGCTTATCTACTAATAAAATGATTTGACAGACAACGGAATGCTTATTTTAACAATAAAAAACTATGAACATGAATTAAGATTTTACATTCATGATTTTTTTCATCTAAACACATTTATTTAGAATATGTCACCACTGTCCGGGAAGTCAAGATCGTTGTACGCAATAATAGGCCGGGACCGGTCCACATTGTCCCTGGAAATTATTTCTCAGAACTTATGAAAATGTTCATTGCAAGTTGCCAGAAATGTAAATGATATTAAAAGGATGCACAACAATGAATGGTAATTAAATGCAAAAACCCAAACCAAACCAAATCACAGCCACGTTTATAATGAAGCAATACACTATGATGTATGAAGATAGGCAACATTATAAATCAAAATGTAAAGGTCATGCAAAAAATATGAATGAATCAGTAATGATCTAAAATTCTAAATATTAAGTAGTTTGTATTGGTTTTATTCCCTTAGATTAAATACCTAGTCCTCGTAGTTAGAAGAGGTTTGTTTGTTTGTTATTAGAGGAAAAAAATACTGGTGTTTGATTAGATTCGGCCAGGTTCATGAACTTTTTAAAACTATAAACATATTCACAGAACCAAACTTTGGTTTTTACCTGTTCTTTAACTACCTTTGGTTACCAAAGGTAGTTGAAGAACACCGTATGGTTTTAGTCAGTATGACAAGACCGTTTATCCACCCTAAGGCGAAGGACATTGGGCAGTAGCCCACTAGACACAATCCCCGTCTGATCGAAGGTTCTACCCTTTTCCAAGAAGTATGAGGATCTTTAAACCCATTTCTAAAACCTCTAAAGTTCTCCATCTATGTTTTGAAAATACTAATAGTACTTCGAAAGAGTAAGTGGCGATTTTTTAGCGGACAACAAAAAACTTTTGTTACTGGTTAATCGTGTCTACCAATGATCTAATATATCCTATTATCATTCTATGTCACGATTCGTTGCACTGCATCTATGCAGCCTGAATTTAAATCTGCATTTTTTACACTTTTACGACCGTCGTACCCACAATATAGGTAAGACTTGTATCGTTTTGAGTTTGTAGTTCATTTAAATATTTATTTGTTAATTTAAATTAGTTTATTTGATGATATAATAATTTTATTTGATGATTAAAAAATAATAATACATATTATGTTTCCTTACATACATACATACAGATGAAAGTTTTTTAACTACAGAAGCGCCATCGTACAAGCAGGATGCAGTAATGATTAATACATTTCGTTTCGTGAAATAAAGTTACCATTTTTAAAGGGTCTGGGTAAGCCTATTGATTGATTGCTCTTCAATAAATGTGTTTAATTATTTGAAGAAAAAACCTACACTTAAATTGTAAGTGATATTTGTAACGCCTGAATGAGGATACAGTTTAATAAGAAGACGAGAATCTGATAAGATAGGTCAAATTCTACTTTCCCATAAAGTGAATTATCATGAACTCATTTTACTAGATTATTTATGTCGCCATCATAGATAGCGTCTACATGTTGTGAAACAAGCCCAGTTAAAGTTCTATGAAATAATTTGGTCAAGCACAAGCTAGTACGTCAGTGTAGTGTGTACCTGGGTCTCGAGAAGCGCGGATGTCGTGGTACGTAAGCGGCGGGAGGGGCCCACGCCCCCCAGCCCCAGCCGCGAGCGCCCCCGGGGACCCCGCCTGGACCCCCTGGACCCCCCGGTCCGCCACCATACCTGCTGTGGGAGAGAATATCTAATACAGCCAAACTGTACATATTATCTATTTCATTTTGGAATACCTTACAAAACACTACCAATTTCCTGACCAAGGTGCTGATGACCTGCTTATACAGGGTGTAACAGACCCTTCACGAAGCCGTCAACCAAGCATTCTGTATATCAATCTAAGTAACTCTACGCAAAAGTTATTGCTGGCAAACGACTTTTTTTTTTGGGGTGAATAATCACGTTTTACGGTAAAACTCAATGTAACGCACTCAAAACATTGTGCTGATGGATGTTAGAAGTATTTAAAGTTGTAACATTAAAAAAAAAAAACTTGTGAAAAAGTTGGATCGTTGACCCCCCATAACTCCGTAACTAAATGGGTACTGAATCACCCATTATTTTCCTATCATCTATGATTTTTTAAATGGGGCTAGTATTAAGTACCAGATAAAAAGTGCCGTAGATTATGAAATACTGTAAGCGAAAGGTCCGGTGAGTGAAGAATTGCAGAAGAATCTAGAGCTCCTATTAGAATGTCAGTAGCCCGTTCGTTACTGCCGACAAATGAAAGAGTGCCTTGCATGCAAACGACTACAATGGCGAACGAAGGCCCTCTTAACATTGAAGAACCTTTAAATAACAGTAGGTTAGCATGTGGTGAACTAAATCCGATCCAGCCTGTTCCTTGCTGACCTGGGACCATTAACGCCCTAAGCCGAGGCTTGTACCCCACAGAGGGTGCCCCTTAGTGGGTAGTCTCTTAGATTCTAAGTTTTTATGCCCTGGCTGGCCTTACATTAATGGAACCCACAGGATAGGCCGGTTAGGCAGACGATAAACTTCTAGGTTTGACTGTTACGATGCCATACACAAAGAAAATAATGTAATACTAACGGTGCAGGCGGCGGCGCATGCGCGGGCTGCTGCTGCGCGCGGCCAGCCGGCTCGGGCTGCTGCGGCCGCCGCACGTCGCGCACGTACGCGTTGAAGTACGACACCTCGCGCCGCACCTCGTCCACCTGCCGGGAAGTGTAAACTTGATCAACTGTCCTCTTAACAAGAACGGACCGGTGAGTTCCACCCCAAAACTGCTGAATTTTCTACCAGTCAACCATAATTTATCTTTCTTATCGAAATAAATTGTTAAACTGTTAAAATGAACCATATCAAATCGTCATGTAGAATTTAAACATTACCTTTTCACCATGTTTGTTGAATATGTGTTTTCTGATGAAGTCGGGCCCTTTGAACTTCTTGCCGCTGAGGGGACACAACCACTTGTCTTTGGCTAGCTCTTGCGTATTAGCCAGAATAAACTTCTCAACTTCGGCGTCCGTGTCCTGGTAAAACAGAATTTTGAATGTGATTATGGAACTTTAATGCCTTTTATAGTTGTAAATCTGAAGTTAAGAAAATGTTTACCTTAATTCCAAGTTTGTGCAACTCTTCATCAGAAAGAGGTTTAACATCTTGTAAGAATGCGGACATTTTGCCTTCAAATGTTTTGACGTAGTCCTGTATCTCTTGTTGGGTTGGCTGTAACATAAAGAATAAAGTTAAAGTAAGTAGTTAAGTTTGTTCTTTGCAAAAATATCCTTAATTATGTTGTACAATTCTTACCTTATTAGCAGGAGGCCCAGACCTCGCATGCATGATGCCACAACGGTTAGGCATTTCATCTTCGTATGGATACTCGCAATGGTTGTAATAATCGACAGAGTGTACGATACGTAGGTACAGTACAAGGCGGTCCAAGACTTTCATAAGCTCTGGGTCCGGTTGTTCAGAGACCACAGAGTCTGATGACGCCTCGAGACCTAGTAGCTCGTCCTCTTCTGTCGACGCTTCTTCTATTAAATGTTCCGTTATCTTGTGTAGGACCGGGTTTTTCGAATTCAAACTGAAGTTCTGTAAAAAATATAAACTCAATGTAACATAGACTAGAGACATAGTTCGTTCGGAAGCATATATACCTAAAGTTTGACTGTTGACTATTATGGAAAGCGCTTCAGTAGGTACGGAAAAAGTCCCGGTTTACTTTGGAACTTTTGTTTTCATATTATTGTTTTACTTCAAATGGATACTAACCATTTTGTCCTATTCGAATATTCAGCAATAAAATTTAAACCCAAATAGTTTTATTTTTTATTTATTAATATACAATTTTTAACGTGTTATTTTCAACAAATTTATTGCCTGGTTATATTCAATATGCTTAAGAATTGGGATAAGGACAAGAGAATGATGCTTATGAGTACTAGATTTTGTATACACTGTATTATTTATGAAAACCGCAATCCCGGGAAAAAAACGTACTTTAGGTAAATATGCATCCGAATATCCGATCTCTAAAATAACCAAACAAGTAGGAATTGAATATGTTTAAAAAAGTTGTGAATGAGATTAGTACCTCATTCCTGTTCGACTGCTCGACGTCTTTCTCTTGTTCTTCCGAGCTTTCGTGCCACAGTTTCGTGCGCGTGTCCAGTAGATGTGCGAGTCGCGCCGCTAACCGGGCGTCAGCGCGTAGTACCGGCCGCTCCAGAGTGATGCCTGACACTGGGCGAATGCGGCGTTGTAGATCACGGTTCACTATAGCACCCAGTTCACATTCGCGGAGCTAAAAAGTAACACGTAAAAGAAGTTTGTCATTGAAAGGTATTCTATTTTTTTCCATAAACAACATCAAAAATACTTGTAAAGATATTATTAGCTATGTCCACACTGTGCCCTTTCATCTTCAACTTTCTACTCAACTTTCGTTTGAAGCTTTCAATAATTGAATGCGTTAACGACCGCAACGCCATTATAGTCATTTAGTTTAGTCGTAGCTTCTGTGAGCTTGTGGAAACATGTGCAACGAGAACATTTTACTTGGTGGAATATATGCAGATTACTTGGTCATTAGAAATTCCAGAAAAAAAGAACTAAGCGAAACTTTTGGATACGAGGCTAATAATAATCGAAGTAACTAATTTGCCAAAACTAGCAAACCATCGTTCCACTTTATTTTATTTGTGTAATATTTATTATTTGGATCCCGTTGCGGAAGTTGCGGAAAACTTCTGTAATCTTAAATAAACTTCAAAGTAATTTATTTTTCTTCGTCCGCCACCTTGTTGAACGTTTTGTGGCACAGAAATCCACCCGTCGCGGAAAGACGTGTATGACAGCGCGCGCTACGCTTTCAACAGTCGTAGCGCATGCGACAAGGGCAAGCCTCCCGTGCGCTGTTAACTGCGCTATGACGCATGCCCTTGATGGTCAAAAACGGGCACAGTGTGGACATAGATTTAAGTAACTTACCCTTATATTATTAAGGTTCCAACAGATATCTTTGATGTTGACGTCGCGTCTGAAGGTGACCCAACCACGGCGGAACCAGCGACGCTCCGGCAGCGGGTCAGCCAGAGCCACGCGTAGAAAGCCTCCATAACGTTTGCACATCTAGAATTTAAACATAATCTCTATCACCTTGCTAATAATCAAATAAATAATTGTGACCGCAGGTTCACGCCCAAAGCGTATATTGTGCGTACCACTAAATCATCATTAAAAACAAGTTCTTACGCATTAACAGGAGAGTCGAAAGAAAAATACTCACAGCTTCGACTTCAGCTTTGGTGATGGTAGGTGCTAAATTCCTTAAAAATATAGAAGTAGTTTTGTGTAAGGCACGGCATTCCTTCTTCTCGATAACGACGTCACTGACTGACTCAGCTTTCTCATCGCCACTCTTTTCCCCGCCCTTCTCCTTGTCATTTTGAGTGTTATTCTCAACCACTTTCTCCACACTTGGAGACTTCGACTTGGACTTCTCCTTAGGTTTAGGCGAGTCGGGGGTTTTAGATTTCGACTTTGATTTTCGGTGGCTGGTAACTTCGCCTTCGTCTTCCGAACTAGATGACGAAGAACTTGACGATGACGAACTCGAAGATGATCCGGGTGGTGCTATAAATGTAAACATTAAAGCTTTCTTTACTAAACTGTCCGTCAAGCTATATGCGAGAATTGGAGAAAAAATATCCCGCCATCTGAAGGCGCAAAACTTGACTGAAAGTAATTAGTTCCAAGGAGTACTCACGGGGTTCCTTCTCCTTTTCTTTCTTTTCTTCCGTTTCCGGTTCAGTTCCCGTCGAGTTGAAGCGAGAGAACAATTTGGCCTGCTCCTGAAGATGACGCAAATGAGGATCAATCTCCATAGTAAGGGGCGCCGTCGGTTTCGGCGACTCTGGCTTTTTGTTCTCCTCTTTCTGATTAACAGAAAAAGAGACAGCCATTATTGTATGGCTGTAGTTGTTGCAGAAATTATTTTTTAATAGGAGTTAACCACTTTAAAAATGATTTCTGATAAACTTTGGTGCCACATGTTTGACAGTACACAAAGAATGTTGTATACTCTCAAGCTGTACATGTCTTTAACATAGACTGCATTTTTTATTTGAGTAGAGAATTAATAAAACTCTAAAGTTTGGATTCATACAATGTAGTATAGCACTTCAAATTTATAACTTAAGTAGTTTGGCAAATCGTAATCATTAATTACTTAATTCAGAAACTGGCAATAGCTAAAGGGTTTTTCAATAAGGCGGGTAGATGTTAAAATAGAAGTATTAACAAAATTATTTTTTTATTTGAAAGGCCCACTTGTGCCATTAAGTGTGGAATATTATATCGTACAATTGCCGCCTCGGCTTCTTACAGTGGCACGGATCCGAGTGGTCTGTGTTCAGTTCACCTGTAGGCCTTCGGTCGATTGTGGTTTGTTTGCATGGAGCTGCTACTTAAAGAAACCCCACAAGAAAAAGTCTAGCGGGATCAAATCCCATGACCTTGGTAGCCAATTCACATCACCCCTGCGAGCGATAACCTTACTCTCAAATCGCACAGAATGTCAATCGTTGCTTCCGCTGTGTGGCACGCCGTCCTACTGGAACCACATGTCGTCAAGGTCCATATGGTTCAATTTGGGCCATAAGAAATTGGTTATCATCGTTCTGTAGTGCTCGCCGTTGACGGTGACCGCCACACCAACGTCGTTTTCGAAAAAGCACGGACCAATGACGCCGCCGGCCCAAAATCCACACCAAACGGTAACTTTTTGAGGATGCATTATCACCTGGTTTACCTCGCGTGGGTTGGTGTCGTCCCATAATCGGAAATTCTGCTTGATAACACAGCCATTCATCTGAGACTGAAGGGCCACCCCGTCTACCGTAAAATGGGCGCAATGCGCACTAACGAACACTCATTTTGATAATAAAGTTTTTTTTTCATTTGAACGTGCTGTTCAATGAAAATGGTGATTTGGCATAAGTAACTGAATAATAAACAAAAGATTTGGTAGATGTAACCAAAAAAAATAGGCCGCCACGGGCCGCCAAAATCTACCCGCGCCCATTGAAAAACCTTGTATTATTAATTTAACAAAAACTAGTGTCAGCAAACCTTCTTTTCGTTTTCTTCTTTTTCGTCCTTCACTTTCACGTCGTCAACGTCTATTACAACTGGCCTGTCAGCATCAACTTTCTCTGGAAACAACATTTCAAAAATCACTTGGAGAAGCATGTAGTTAAATATAACTTAAAATACGACAAAGTCACATGATTAAAGGGTTTTGATAATACCTGCTTTGTCCATTGCGTCAGTAACTTCCTGTGGAGGGGGTTCGTCAAGCTCCTTTAAATCTTCTTCAGTCCCACCCTCGAGTTTTATGACCACAACATCCAGAAGCCTGATCAACTTCTCCGACTTCTCAACGTCTACGGAGACCTTTTCGAGTTCCCCGCTCTCCAATAACTCGAGAAACACGTTGAGTCGATTCTGCAATATTACAATGCAGATTATACAATTGGAAAAACCGTCTAATATATTTTTTCTAACACAACATGGTATTTAACTGTTCAGCAGGTTTAATGAAACCTAAGCTATTCGTTTTAAGTAGTGTTTCAACCCAAGCAGTGCAAATACATCCGGACCTTAATCATAACAAATTTATATGTATTTTTTTTTTTTAGTTAAAGATCGATACGTAGCCTCTTCGCGGAATTACTGGTTTATCTTATGTTTGACGAACGCATTTTGGCAAACCCAAAAATAGATTCCAATTTCTGCTTTTGACTGTCAATGCATTTTTAAGCGCGCGCCGTTTGTTAAAATTGCTGCCGGCGCTCTCTTTGAGGGAAAAAGCGGACAATGGTGTTGGCAATTTCACACGGAGTAGAACCTAATCCTAACTAATATTATACATGCGAAAGTAAGTTTGTTTTAACTTTTCACGCCTAAACCACTGAACCGATCATCCTGAAATTTTGCATATACAGAAACGGACATAGGGTATCTTTCATTCACAAAAAAAAAGACTGTTCCCGAGGAAAACAATAATAACGTTCTTATGATAATAGATGGCGCCACGTGCCTTTCGAAACATGATTGAATTATATTACTAAAGCAAAGTACGACCCGAATTTATTGTCAAATTCTAAATTAACGCGAGCGAAGCCGCGCGCTAAAGCTAATAATTAATAAAGCAAGAAAAACTTACGATGCAAGAGCGAGCGAAGCGAGCTCTAGGCTTAGGCCACCCCGACTCGGACAGGTTAGTTCTTACACCTAGGTGACTCGGTTGGTTAGGTCCGAAGGGGATGGCGGGGTCTAGTGAGCGAACGAAGTGAGCTTACTAAGAGCCTGCCATCCCCTTCGTTAAAGGTTACTTTAAACCATGCAAAGGGAAATAAGAGCCGTCGCCTACGCCTGTTGCAAAATGTACAATTTAAAAACAACTAAAATCATTTCTCAAGTAAAGTAATTATGCCATTTAATTATTATTTTTTGTTAATTTCACTTCAAATTAATGAGAACTGAAAATTGATTTATATTAAAAATCACAATTTAGAATTCAAAATATTTGCACGCCATAGTATGGCAAACATGTTTGAATGAATTTTCATTTATGTCATCCTACATGCATTTTTATTATTGTATGTGTATACATGTTTGAGCCAATAAATAAAGCATAACTTACACGGGAACATACTACCGTATACCGGGATAAAAAGTATCCTATGTGTTAATCCAGGTTATAAACTATCTGTGTGCCAAATGTCATCCAAATCCGTTCAAAAGTTTTTGCGTGCAAGGGGAACATACATCCATCCATTCATCCATTCAACCTCACAAACTTTCGCATTTATAATATTATTAGTAGGATAGAATTAAACTTCAAGCTCAAATTTCAAATAACATGTTAAAATGTGTTTTCTTATACCTTCAAAGCACCTAGCTGCTCCTGTTTGCGTTTTACGGATTCTTCAGGGTGGTATTTGATCTTGAACCTAAGAAACAAAATAGTTCCATTACTTTGTGTTTTATTTAAAGTTAACAAGTCCATAAACACTAAAGAAGCAAAATGTATAGACCGATTTTTAAACAAAAAAATAAATTGATCTCAGCTTTTTATGCAGTTTGCATAAAAAGCTGAGCATACTAAATAATCAGATATAAAACACCCAAAAAGTTTAAAGGAAATTCAAAACGTGTCCAATTCCTTACATGCTGCATTAGGAAATATTTTTATATGCATACAACACAAACAGAATTCTCGTATAAAAATCGGCCTCCAAGTTAACTACATACGTAAATAAATAAACGACCCTTTGTGACAATACCAGAATAGTTGAACTTCGTGTCACAGAAAACTAAAAGCAGATGATTCAGATTCCATAGAAAAATAAAAACCAAGCCTAATGCAAACTTTTTGTGTCTCAGGTTATAGAGTAAGAAGAGTACAATATACCTACGTACATATATAACTTCTTAGCCAACCGATAGTGCTGCACTAGTGGTGCACTATCGGGTGGCGAAGAAGTTTTTTAGTGCCGTAGAAGTTCGCAGGCGTTCGGTTAGATACTGTAGCAATTCCTTTTCAAATAAACTTACGAGGATTTGTTATGTATTCTCCGGTTGACTACGTATTTAACTGTAGATTACAATCCATACGTTTCAAGGACTAACAAAACTGTATCGCCTTGTGGGTGGATTTTTGAAGAACTTTCAATTATTTTTTTATCGTTAGTTTTTATGAACTAAAAAATATACAGGTTGACAGTATTGACGCCCCCTAATACCGCTTTGAAGGGCACTTTTTAAAACTATTACTAGCAAACTTATTTAAGCTTTGATAAATATTCATGCTAAGTTTCAAGTTTATAAGCCCAAGTTTTGTTTTTTCACATAGGTTTACGAAATGGTCCCGGCAACTATTAGAGAGATGGTGTAAGTATATAATATTACTACTCTTCTTAGTCTGTCATCTGAGATACAGGTCATTAGCGTCAGAGCTGGGTACATTTTGAATCATCTCCTTGCTTAGTAGATACATGTATTTAAAAAATCGCATAATCTCACCTGTTCCACACATGTGGAATATATTACCCTACCCCTAATAGAAACGAAACCCGTAGCATTGCGCGCTACGGGTCAACGCGACATAAACTAGCTACACACAGCATGAATCATTTGCAAAAGTTTGATTATATTTTTTCTTAATGATGTCCAGCAATCCACGCGAATACACTGTAGACTGTAGGGAAAAAAGGTAACTGTTAACATTTGCATAGCATCTTTGAAAAATTCTAAGCATAATGCGTCACACAGCCAGTATCTGATAAGTATTAACTTTCGTCCATTTTTTTACTAAATGTATGCTTAGAATTTCTCGATAACCAGCAAATTATACAAAGAGCAAGTCATTTATTCTTTAAGTAATAGGTAGTAGTTCAATTTCCCATTTTAATTTATTCATGCAAAAATAAAAGCCAATGACCAAAATGTATGAAGCAGTGGGGCCTTATTTTTCTAGGCGACCATTCATGAAACTTCAATACCTTAATGCCTTATCTAGAACATTAAGATCGACATAATGTTATTTTGGTAATTTGTAAAATAGTCTAGACAGTTTAATTAGATTATGAAGATGATTTTTGGTTATCAGTATACAGGATGGAAGCGACATCAACGCACAAACGGTTACCGTAGGCCGTAGCCAGGAATTTGGTACAGGGGGTTACCCTGAATAAAAAAGAATGGATCGGGGGGAGGCGGTTAACCGTAGTATTAAACACGAAATAAATAGCGCAACAACTTTTGAAAACTAAGTTATTACAACAAAAAACCTAAGCGATAAAGCGCTGGGATTGACCTAAACCCTAACCCACCTTCAGCTCAAAAGAGCTCGAAAGTGTTTGCACTCTACAACGGATATGTTAGGTTTTCTTTGAAGACTTGTATTATTGATAAAATCTTGAATTCAAGAAAATTTGATAGGTTTATTAATACAGAAATCAGACTAATACAATATACATACAATAATACAGAATTCATAACAATTTGTAAAGTTTATGAACGCAACGAACGTAGGCTGTCAGAGAGAGCATGAAAATTCTAGCTTTCCTCCTTGAGTAAGTTAGATTTTCTTTCCTAAATCGAATTGAGAAAGTACAGGTTATACTAGCGGGCGAAGCAAGCTCGAAAATTTGAGCAGTCCGCCTTATAAAGGTGTATGTGGTTCTTTTTAGTTGTCCTTGACCATCCCTCCTGGCTATGGTACTGGGTTACCACATATCCCACGATATTGTATGTGTTAAAACAATATTGTATGAGTTAAAACGATATTGTATGTGTTATGTTACTTAAAATAGTTTAATTTAGGACCACGCTAACGCATTAGGAATTCCCTGTAATGTTAGTAGTGTTTGTGATAAATAAATAAATAAAATAAAATATTCAGCTCATCATTCCGAACCCTCAACAAAGATATTTTTCTTCAGTCATTTATTTGTAAAAATGCATTTTGTGTTGCACCATAATCATGGTCATGGTTCCTTTAACCAAATTTACTCTACTACCCATAGCGTACGATTTCGCCATAAAGTCTCATCTCAAAAATCATCTAAAAAATAAACTGATAAATCTCAGCTCAGACTGTTTTTTGAGCTTTACTGATATACAAATCCTCGTTTGCTCCTCTTTGCTACTAAATGTGTAAAGTTGCGATAATGGCCACCGAAAAAAATTACACCAATTTTGTTCATTGGCTTTTGTTTCCCAATCATATTCGAAAAGATTTTAATTTGCTTCTAATTTGAGTACAATACAGGATTTACTCATGCATACCATTCCTCATCTTTATGAGCTACGAAAAACTCATTAAGTTGTTGCCTCCGAAACTCTAGCTTGTATTCATTGTACTTCTGAATGGCATCATCTACACTGATGGAGTCTTCCTGGGCTGCAAGGAATGCCTTGAAAGACATCATACTGGGGGGGCCATCTGTTGCTCCCAACGGTAATACTGTGTCCCTGCAAATATTGTGGTTATAAAAAAAATGAAAATTACATGCTGTAATCTAATACACAGAATCAACTCACCTTGCAGGCACTGGTGCCATTGGCTGTCCATAGCCTTGATGTGCAGGATGTGGGCCAAAGTGATCATGGGCCGCCCAGCCATACCCGTAAGAGTCATGTGGCATCCCCCCATATCTTCTCTCATCAATAGGCCAGTCAGGTCTAATGCGCTTGCTGGGTGGGCCTTCTCCTCTGGCTGGAGAATATCCTCGGTTAGCACTGGCTCCTCCACGGTAGTCCCTGTAGTCAGGACCAGAACGACCACCACGAGACCTACAAAACAACAAATGTTTTTTTTCAGCAATTTTAATACCTGTTTCATACAAGTAACCTTCTGGAGTTTTACTGAATAATGTTTAAGTGCTAATGTCTGGCTAAGTGATGGTTTAAAATAGTGCAAATGCCTCCCAATTTGCTTCAGAAAAATAAATTCTTTTTAAAACAGGTATTAGTATACATGAACACACTTCACTTTAGTTTCAGATTCCGCCTGTTTATAATTATATCCCACCAAATGACATAACACACTTTTCTGTCACAATCCTTTAATTTTGAAAGAAATTTATAATTCTTTATGCTTTTAAATTTTATTCATCTTTACAACATTACTTTATGTTGTAGCATAAAGTAATGTTAATGAATATTTTAGAATTGTTAAGATCAGTAGCATTGGGATTAGGGTTTCTAATCGAGATTTCTCGGGAAGTGAGAGGCTTTGAATTATTTGGCCTGCCTAACTTCCGGCATTTACTTTATTTTCAAAATATCGGCCACTCATTAAACCTGTATTAATCAATAGCTGGCATCAATTCAAACAATTATTGTATGAGAGAAAATCTTCTAATAAAGCAGCATGTTTCCTTGAATTGTTGTAGATGTCAGAAAAAATCATGCTGACTTTGAGCTTAACTAGCCTGTGGCAAGTAAATCAATAGAAAAAATGTACGAAAAAAATATATTATGGAACTATTCCTCTAAATCTTTATTAAACATATAGCGTTAGTAAAGATTTGTTTAAAAGAATTTTATAGGATTATTTTTTTATTAAGGAAAAAATAATCTTTTAAACAAATCTTTAAATTAAGCATTATTTTGGGGTTAATATTTTCCTATCCTCAATAAATAAAATTAGATTACAAGTGTTCAATTTAATTATTAATTATCATTATTTTATAATTATTGATGAAACTACTTTGTGATGAAAGTGGAGTGCTATTTTGAAAAGTACCATTACTTAGTCAAAATTACATCTACAAAAAATAAAGATTCTAGAAACATGTTTACCTACATTGCACATTTCTTTGAAGTAGGTAGGTACATAAGAGTCAACTTAAGGTCTGGTAAAAACCTACTTGCTTCAAAAACAATGTACAAATGACATGTTCATTAAAACAATACCTTATAATACGACCAGGGAAACAAAGTGTAGGTTTTGGGGCTTTGGTAGGAAGTTTTGGAATTTCAAAGGTTTGAGGTTGGGATCTGCAAGAAATTTATAAAACATACATTTTTGGTATTGAAACACAGGTGTCATGATGTCATTTAATTAAAGAACATAAGTTACCTCTCAGACCATTCTTCGCGACCACGACTCCTATCTTCGCGTCGGTCACTACTACGGTAACTGCTGCCTTCGGCAGTGCCTCGTTCACCTCGGAATTTATCGCGCCTTTTGCGATCATACTCATCGTCACTGTCAGCCATTTTCTTTCAAGTTAATTGACCTTATATTTAACAAATTAAGGCTAGTAAAATAATTGTTTTATGAGAATTGGGGTCGTACTCAGGATTAGAAAGCGTAAACCGAAAGAAACAAGAAAAGATACCACCACAGACTACAAACTAGAAAAGAAAGACGACAATATGTTTTAGACCACAGAGTATAATATAATAACCAGTTTCAGTATATATTAAAATGTACTCTGTGCCAGTATTTAGTAATCTGTGGCCAGTATTCACTAGTGCTGCCAGTTAAGCCAACGTATGTCCCTGTAATTATACAAAATCAAACCTGTAATAGCCATAATCACAGACATATAAATAGTAGTACTACTATTTATATCTGTGGCCATAATAGGGGTATTATGGCTATTACAAACACTAAATATTCTGAACTATTAACACTCTTTAAACATTACCTCATTTCAGTGCAATCTGTAGGAAGATTACTCGAAAAATTATATTAATATTAATATAAATATTAATTATTTAAACAAAGACTGAACTATGATAGTTTTTGTGAGACTCTTATTTAATAACACCAAAATCATTTAAACATACTCGTTAACAAATTCCTCATTTTTTTAAAAAGACTTACATACATAAAGTGCAAATACATTACCCTCCTTTGGGCTTCGCCGTTGTCGGGTAAGAATTGCGTGAAAAAATAATTTTAGATTCCTATTTTGTCAGATTATTTATAGTGTTGCTAGGTAACTGGCACAGTGCGGCGCGTGTACGCGCTGCTTGTCTAGAAAACGTCTATTCAAAACGTTTTTGGTACATTTATTTTAGTTCCGATTTTTCCCCCCGACTCATTTATTTTGTGTGGTAGAAACTTTTTTGTCTGTACCAATATTTTATCGATACTATCCGGACTTAGTGTGGTAAATTTTTATCGATGTCGATAAATTATCTGTCATCTTCGTTAAGGTACAGGTTGCACCATAGAAATATAAAAAACAGGAGAAGTGGCAAGGGGGCGCGTGTCGGTGTCTCCACGACCGGCGCACGTTAACTCGTTAAACATGATTGTCATAGGCAAATGGCCGTCTCCGCGAATTAGTGTGCTTACGGCCGCGATCGTGACATTTTTTAAGAATGCCGTGTTGTTCAGTGGTTTCTTGTAAAAACCGAAGCATAAACCAAAACTTTGTAACTCATAGAATCACTTTCTACAAGTATTTTACTATATTTGTCTTTAAAACCATGAAAAACAAATCGTAAAATATTTCTAGCTCTTTTTATGTTATTTTTGTGTTCAAATATCACAGCGACTGTACTATTTTTGCAACAAATACATTGCTCCTTAACCACTACCAAAGTTTATCGCTAAGTGACTGGACAAGCAATGTAAAAATAATAAAACGATACTTTTTTAAACCGATGCATCGCGTAGTACGGTCGCTGCTTCTTGCGACGAGTAAGTGATGTGCTTGTGCAGATCCACTAACGTAGGCTATCGACAATGTCGATTGACGAATGAAATATTAGTATTATAGTTTGTTTTTCAATTTATCAACCGTTTTAACCCGGTTGGAAGATCGAAGTCGTATAATGTTTTTTACATAGTTTGATTATTTTACAGCGTAGTAGAGAAATGCGTAACCAACTTTCGTAAAGTAAGTTAATTAAATTTCAGTTTAATAATCGGTGGAGTGTTTTTGGCTTTGAATTATCATAATATATTAAGCCTTATCCTCGAGCTATTTCGTTACTTTTTATGTGTTTTTTTTTTGTATTTTGCTTCCATTAAAGCTTAGAATGCCCTATAGTAATCGGCATGGTTCAGGTAATATAATAGTGACTCTTTCGTAAAATAAGTCAACATACCTCATGCTATTTATTTGTTATGCATGGGTTTGATTTATCTATTTAACAATTTTTTACATACTAGGGTTTTTTATAACAAAAATCTGTTACCCGCGGAGTAATTGCGTAACACACTTATAGTAGGAATTGATTTCATTATTTCAGTACAACAACATTCATTGATTATAAATATATTGGCATATTTACTTTGTTGCTCAGACCAATTTTTCGAACACATGAAGATTCGATAACTTTCCGATTTAGTCAATCACTGGCGTAGGTATTAAATTAAGGTGGTCTAATCATCAATACAGGACTCCAAGTTCATATAATCCCATTCAATAGCTATTTCATGAAAAAGTAATTCTTTGGGATGATATGAACTTGGAGGGTTGTATTGATGATTTAAATTACTATAATTCTGTAACTCCATACGTGTTACTGGTGCGATTCATATTTTCATCAACATAAAACCTGACACTGACCTGCAAAATGCCATAAACGTCAGAAAATTTAAATTTTGCGGGCTACCCTTGCGCATCCACCTTAAATGGCTTTTGCACAGCACAACGATAGCGACCGATGTTTTTGTGGGGGGAAGTTGTACGGTGCATGGTAAATACACGCTGTGTTTGATGGGATAAAGTTTATAATTGATTGTGTAGTACGTTCTGTTTTAAGCAATGCGAGTGTGCGCGCATCGCTTAAAACATCATCATCATCTGTGAAAATTTCAACTGTCTTGCTATCACGGTTCATAAGATACAGCCTGATGACAGACAGCCAGACAGACAGACGGAGAGTGGCGTCTTAATAATAGATCTTCCGTTTTTACCCCTTGGGTATGGAACCCTAAAAACGTAAGAAAATTTGAATTTGGCAGGCCATCCTGGCGCTTCCCCCTTAAACAAAACATTTTTAAAAAGATACCATCGACGACCCTAATGCTCAGTACCTAATAATAAGATTTCAAGAATTCAACATTTTTTAACGTGAATGTTACATGGAACATTCACGTAAAAAAATGTTGAAATCTCTATTTCTCATCAGACCTACCGTCATTTTATCAAGCTGAAACTTTTCCTGTGGAAGTTTATGGCCGAAGTATTATTCGTCGGTCGTGGTGGCTTTGGCAGTCTGTACCTATCTGGTAACAAAGTTGCGTTAAAGAGCTGCTAAGTTACGTCTTAAAGAAAGCATGACTTTTTGATATTACGTATCGTATGAGCTATTATACGATGATTCGCCATTCCTCCACTGCTTAGACACTGTGTGGTGGAAAACAGGAAAACCCCCGCTAAACACCTTTATAGAAATGTTAAATTGCATTGTTACTTGGGCAACTATTTGAAGCAGTATTCCTAACCACTAGACAGTTTTCATGACAAACAACAAACGGTCAATGTGGCGACACTTGGGGGAGGCCTTTATCCAGCAGTGGACGTCTTTCGGCTGAAATGACGATGATGATGAATACATTTCCCTATAACCTTGGCCTCGCAGCTACAGGTGTCTTTGAACTATGTCTGGCAGTGGGTAGAAAGTTGGAATTTAAGAGATATGATAAATAGATCATAATATCTCGTAGGCTCTATGGCGTCGTGTGCGCACTATGGTGTTATGGTGTTACAAGGAACCTTTGGCGCTTGAATCACATTGATAGAGGAATGTTATCGGCAGACGTTTGTGGCAATATTATGAAAAAACAACAACATAGCTGCTATGGTTCCGATTTTAATCACGCGCCAAAATCTGTTCTGCTTATGTAGGTATAATGGTTTGTGATGTAAATCGACTTTATTTTTAATTGTTGTCTTTTTTAATATTGTAGGTAGGTAAGTGATTTAATTAAAAAATAAGTTTTGATTGTTTATATCTGTAAAAGGTAGGGACAGTTTTGTAGTAGGTAAGGTAAGAAATGAGACAAGCTATTATTAAAATCTTTTTATTCAAAAAATCTCCATTTAAATGACAAATAAAGTGTACGTACCTACTCAAATCGGCAATGTTACTTAGGTACCTACATTGCCGATTTGGTACAGTTATCCACAAATCAGATGTAACAATTTGACATTGATAGCGCCTTCATGTCATAGCAGTAAGCTGGTTAATAAGTCTGTACCTAGATGATTTTCGTAGTACTAATGTAATAGTGTTACCTCTGATGTAGGTATCGATGACTGTACTTAAGGCCCCAGCACGAGTGCGCGGTAAAACGTAGCGTAAATACGTCGATTTTAAAATTAAAATACCCGTTTCACATAATTATAATATTTTCATAATATTAAAAATCTATTCATATTTAAGGATGATACCTACTAATTGTGCTTATTGCAAACAATATAACTAAAATGCTGTAGGATAATTGTATTTTCGATTCAAAAATTGATGTATTTAAGTAAGTAGGTACAGTCACAGTAGGTGGTAGGTTTAAGCCGCGCGCTCGTGCAAGGGCCTCTGGAGTCACGACACATTGATCAACGGCTTTTGACGGTTTATCCATACAAAAAGCGCATTCGTCACGTCATCGTCAATGCAATAGAATTCGTACGGCGTCACATATTGACTTTGTGTTTTTTTTGTACTTAGGGCCAAAACGTCGAACGCCTTCGATCAATGTCTCGATACCCTTATAACGACTGATCCACCTGAAATTGTGGGGTAAATTATGTTATTTAGAACAATGCAACTCGTCAGTGAAGTCGCCACAGTTGTCATGACCATCGCAAAGCACAGCGCGCGGCACACAACGTTGGTTTTTGCAACGCATCTCATGCGCGCCGCAGCTGCCGCCACAACCATCGGGTTCGTCACTGCCGTCCGCACAGTCCGCCAGCCCGTCACAGAATCTTGAACTCAAAATGCACTGGCCATCAGTACACGTAAATTGGTCGGCAGGACATTCTGTAATTTAAAAATAATCCGTGATCAAGTAGGTACCAAAATCTACAGAATCATTCGCATCGCTGTCAACGGGAAATGTACCCAGAAGACTGGCAGCCATAGAAATATCTGGCAGCATTGCCACTAAGTATAGCAATGTTGATTCACTGACCGAAACATAGGCCAGCCCCCTCGCCACGTTTAGGGTCGACTAACTGCCTAGCGATGTCCCGGAAAACCAGATGAGATAAGTATAGAAACTAGCTGCCTCTATTTGGTAGTATTTCTCTATCTCGAAGAGTAGCAATTGGCGTGTTTCATAGTCGTAAAGAAGTACACGTTAGAATAGTAACTTAATAAAATAATGTACCTAAGCCATTATCTAATTGATTGTTTTTACAAGACTGCGCGACGCAAAGGAGGTTTTGTTTGGAGGTAATGTGTTTATCAGCCTATGTATGTATGTAAATGTATGTATGTTTCTTCCGTTGTGACGCTCGCGCTCTAGAGACTAAAATATGCGTGGTCCGATTTTGATGACACCTACGTCAAACCAATTGTCATAATCTTGCGAATGTCATTAAAGACATGACAGTTTTCAGCGCCTTCCCCTTCACGCCAAGCCCAGTTTCACCTACCTTTTTGTCCGTAGACGTTTTTGTCACATATTTGTGTCGTTTGGCGTACAGGGCACACGCTTGCTTGTCACGTATGCATTGTGATAATGGCGTTCAAAAGGTTGACAAGCACAATTCTGGCCTGGTAATCGAGAGGGCATTAAGTCTATAAATACTGCTCTTTTACGTAGTAACTAATAGATTTATCGTACCGTTCTTACTGCTCTTTATCAAATAAGAAAATGCATTTCTAATTTACGTAGAAATATCAAACCTAGATAGGAAGAAAGCTCGTTTGACGTACATTCCAAATCGATAATAAAAAAAAATGGCCACCTTCTACTTACTACCCTCTCAATTACCAGGGCAGAATTAGAAGCAAGCTGGACCCATTCCATTTTTCCGTAGGGTTTTTTTTTACTTACTTTTTTTTTGGTTTTGTAATTAGTTTTCTATGAAGAGGACGTGGAGTGTTGGTTAGAGAAGCCCCATTAGGTTTGAATGAGCACATTCACATAACCCACTTCTAAAAGTTGCGATAGGTACTTCGTTTTCAGTTGAATTATTTTTTTTTAAGTTACTCAGGTCCTTAGGTACAGTTATTTGAACAATTAAAATGAAAATATTCGAATCAAAACAGTAAAACATTCTTACCAGTTGTGCAATTGACTTCATCATATCCATCCCAGCAATCAATAACTCCGTCGCATAATTTTATGTGTGAGAAACATGAAATAAAATGCCCGCAGCGAAACTGCTTCGTTAAATCGCAATCTGTTGACGGAAAATGCGGAAATTTAATACACATAGTTCAAGAAAACTAAAGCCATTTTTCACAAACATTAGGCGAACCTACTTGAATGCCTATACATAGAAGCACACTGTTTGATTTTGCGTTCAAATACTAACAGCGCAATAATAAAAAAACATTCCTTGAGATTTCGCTTAGTGTTAGCGTAAATAAGCATAACTGCAACATAGTCCTATACATACAGGGTGTAACAAGACCCCTACCGAAGCCGTCAACCAAGCATTCTGTACCTATATCAAATTAGTTAATTACGCAAAAAATATTGCTTGGAAACGAGTTTTTGGGGTGAAAAATCACGTTTCACGGTAGGACTTAATGTAACGCACTCAAAACATTGTGCTGATGGATGCATTGAATATTACGAGGATATTATTGGAGGTGTTTAAACTAAAAAATAAATATTTCTTTTAAAACATGTATTTAAAAAAAAAATGTGAAAAAGTTGGAACTTTGACCAATATCTCCGTAACTACAAGGTTCCTGGTATGGTCTAGAACAAAAAAACTATAGCAATGACGGGGAGAACAAGTGCCTTTAAGCGGCCTCGTTAAGGGTCTCGTTACACCCTTTATGTAGATCTAGGTACAGATCTCTCAGCAAAAGTATGCGCTTCGGCAAACATCGACTATCGTCGGAAATATGAACACGCGATTGTGAGAACTAATATTGGAGACTAAAATTGGAGACTAAAAACAGCCCAGAGCAATTTAAAAAAAAAACCGACTAGTATGTGTAACCAAATAGAGATAAAAAAAATTAAACAAACGAGCAATATTAAGTACACTCTACGACAAAGCTTTTCCACTGTGGGGTTGCTCAGGTAAGATTCGCATCAAAAGCACGAAAATTACCGAAGCGCCTACCTTTCATGATTTGCCTAGTTCACTGGCGCTAGTTGCCATTTTGCTGAACTGGGCCTATGTGGCGCTGTCGATAGGCACGCAGTAAGTATTACCTACATTTTTTGTCCAGATTTCAGCTTTTTTTTTCTTTCTGTCCTGTTGTAATGTAGGTACCTAAGACACCTTACTTACCACAGTAAGTTTCATCTGATCGGTCATAGCACTGAATAGAACCATCGCATCGGGCTTCTGCGGGCACACAGAGACCATTACGACACCGCCATTCATCTGCTGAGCACGTCACAAGCGTCAACAAGCGGCATACGCGGACTCCTCGCGCTTTATCCACTAGTTGGCAAGCCTCCGTCTCTAGGGCGCATAAACCTCCACAACCTGGGGGCAAATATAGTATAACAATTATATTATCTAAATATTTATAATTACATTACATGGGACTCAAACGAAACTGGTGAATAGCCAAAAATAAACTTATTACATGTAAGGGAAAATAATATAAAAAACGTAATTTTGTATGGTGCTTAAGCTCAAAACTCAGTCCGGACTGATGTAGATCAGTTTATACAGGTGATTTTTCCGTGAGTCCACCCGATTTAAATTAGATAATATGGTTCTTTTAATGACTTTGTTCTTCTGCCCGTAGTTTCGGATGTAGCTCTTACGTAAAAACCAGACATTTTGATGATTATTTTCGGCGCTATTTGCTTCATACATTTTGGTCATTGGCTTTTGGGTGTACTAGGTACACCACTAATACATAACTAACTCTTCGAGAATCCCTGGCGTGATGTCATATTGTTTGATATATTTTTGACGCCACATTTGTACTATTTGGTAAATGGTAATGGTTGATAAAACTGGCTGTGTAAAGTGAGAATACATCCCGTAAAAAGTCAAATCAAGACTGAAAAAAGTCAAGTCAAATCAAGTGTATTAAACGATATTTGACATCGAATGACAATTGAATTGTCATAACTCTTGGAAATGACCACAATGGAAATGACGATGAAAATGGATTTAACAAAAAAAAAAAAGGATTGACGAAACATTTAACTATGAAAAAAAAGACACATGGCATATGTCTTGATTAAAGGATACTACGATAAGAATTCACTGATGACTTGGCTTTGGCCTTACTTTTATTTTATATTAGAAGAATACAAAATATGACGAGGTTGAATGGTCTATAGATCAATGCCTGCCTTTATAAAGGAGAACGAAAAAAAAAAAAAAGTATTAAACGATAGTGATTAAGTAAACGTACCTGTTGGGTCATCATTATCTGTTGGCTGTCTACACACGGATGTGCCACTGTTTTCATCCAACATGCAGATTTCGTTTTTTTGGCACGAGCAAAATCTTTGAGATAAATCTCGGTTATTGACGTCTTTAGGTTTTGAGCCAACATCGGTCTTACTTGAATATTTTGGAAATGTTCTTATATTCTTACGAATTTTTGATATAACGTTCGTCAATGTAAAATTCTCAGTGCTAAAAGTGCTGGCAGACTCTGTAGTAGTAAAATATTCTTCTGTAGATGGGATCTCTGTCACTGACGGCAGGTCCAAATAAACATTAGTTATCGCTGCCGCTGTTTCATTGATATCTATTGTTTTTGTTGGCACTACGGTTGTACTAATTTTGTTGGCCATACCTTTATAATTAGGATTGGTAAAATTGACCAAAATAAAACTTATAATTACGATAGCTACAATCATCACACTTATTGAGCAGGCTTGTATTTGAGTTCTTTTTTTTACAGGGCTATCAGCTGAAACAAAATTAACTATGCACCCAAAACCTCTCAGGCTTTTTCTCAGTCTCTGACGCCTTGAATTAACTGCATCCATTTCGTAAGAAGTGTATTTTTGTCTAAAGCTGGAATCAATCTCTTGTGATATGGAAGGAATGCGTAGTTTATTTTCCACATTTGTGGGCTCTGACTCTGAGTCTCTTGAAAAGCTTTTGTTAAACGAACAAACTGCTCCGCTTAAGTTTGTATCAATAGGCCATTCTTGCCGTCCATTTACAAACGTTTCATATTTTTCTATTGTTGCGTCTTTGTTAGGAGTGGAATGATTATGTGGCGTGAAGTTTCTTGGAGGCTTCACTTCATATTTTCTTATTTTACCTTTACATGTATAACAGTATGTTATAACATTTCTATCTTTAGGCGGTGCTGTAATAATTGCACTACGCAAATTACTATTCGTCCAAAGGTGGGAACAGTACAGCGAGTTCAAATTAATCGATCTCTCCAGGTTACCAGAAGTTGTTATGGAGTCATCAAAACTCCCAGATAATGTCATTATGTCTTATATATTTACGAGCTTGTTTCGAGCTTGTATTACTTTTATAAATAAACATTATTTAAATCCTGAAACAAAAAAAGACATGTAAGTACTTATTTCTTACTAAATATAATTAATACCTATATAATTCTAATCTGTAGATTACAATGCACAACAACACGCTATAGCGTGTGTCAGAAATTTGAGACATATTTTAGGTTCACACTTAGCAACTCTATCAAAGGGATGAACGTCATAATCGCGAAAAAAATATCAGCTGTTCCATACAGAACTTCGATACATCGCGACCAAAAATTTATTTCTCCCAATGGAATAGGGATGATTCCTGAGTAAAAAACATATGATTCCATTAATTAATCCGTCAGTTTGATTTTCGATAATATAGTAATATTTTATTGTTTTATCAAAACAATAAAATATTACGAAGATAAAACGGGTCAAATAATCGAAGTGGGGGTTTGTGACGTCACTTATACGTAAAAAGTGTACATACAAGTGATCACGCGAGTTTTTCTCCACGCCGTCGACACCACCAACACCACCACCACTACGATGACGAGGAAGAGGACGGCCACCAGCGGGCTTGGGACCTCGAGGCCAACCGGCCCGAATAGGGTCCCCGCTGCCGGTGGAAATGTGTCGCGCGATGGACTCAGTCCGTTAATGAAAGTGTCATACGCGCATATTAAGGGGCTACTGAGGGGAGAAGCAACTTGACTGCGTATCGTGGTCGGATGCTCTCTCTGTTTCAGGTGCTTTAGCCAGCTATCAGCGTGTCGGCGCAACGACTGTCGGATCAGGTGTGGGTCATCCAGCGTAACCATATGTTGGATGACACCATACTTGATCGACTACGCTCCGAATCAATGAGTAACCCAGTTACGCCTGCTTCACCAATGATCGCGGTGCAACTGCAAAATATTACCAGTGCTCCACCGCGATCCGACCGGGTAAGTGAAGAAGATGATGAGGAAGTTATATCCGCGAGTACCCAGTGCAACGCACAATTGAGAAGCGCTTTGGAGGGTGCATTCTGGGAGTACCGTTCCACACCGCCTGAACTTAGACCACGTCTACCTCGTTTGCCTATGCACAAGAAAAAGCAGGCGCTGGTGTGTGCTTTAGATTCGCAGCTGTCAAACTGCTTTGACAGTAGCAAAGACCTCGCCGATACCCACTCAATATTGTACTGTGGAGTTGTAGCGGCATGTCGTGTAGCTCACGTCAAATTTCCCAACAACGACAGAGCTACACGACCAAAATTTGATGTTCCAGCTTGGCAGTGCAGGATTGAGCGGCGTATCGGTGAGGCTAGAGCACTCATCGGCAAGTTAATCTGGTTCAGGGTGGGCAATACTCGCTCTAGAGTGATGCGCTTTGTGAGGCGGGCGTTCTCGGGAACTGATATTAGTTCTCGAGATTACTAGGCCCGCGTCACAGAGCGTATCGACTTCCTGAAGCAGAAGATCTGTGCATGGGCAAGCCGTGTTCGTCGGTACAAGCGGCGAGTGGAGCGATACACTCAGAATCGCACATTCCAAAGCGATGAACGGGAAACGACCGGACCGAGGTGTGACTGACATGCGTCTGCCGGATGATGACGCCATGTGTTTGTGTGCATTCTGGCACAGCATCTGGTCGGTGCCTGTCAGTCACACTGAGGGCGATTGGACCCGGGAGGTTGAATTAGCGTGTAATCCAATACCAGAAATGGGGGCAATCATCCTCAGCCCTCAAGACGTAGCTCGTGCGGTCCGTCCGTTGCCAAACTGGAAATCTCCGGTTGGATCCGGAATCCGGGCCGGATGGACTGTACAACTTCTGGATCAAATGGTTTCAGAGATCGCACGCTCGCTTGGCGTCCCAGCTTCAATCAGCCTTAGAGTCTGGGTCGCTGCCCCCAGTTCTTGACGACAGGAATTACCCACCTGCTCCATAAATCAGGTAGTAAGGTCGGAGCCCAAAAATTATAGACCAATCACATGTCTACCAACGGTCTATAAAGTTCTTACATCCATTTTGAGAGCTAAAATCGACCATCTTATTGATAGTAATTCTATCATGTCTGCCTTGAGAGGCAGACATGATGCGGAATGGATGTAGGAATGGATCCCGTGGTACTAAGGAACTGCTCCTCATTCATATGGCCATTAGCCAACAGGTTCGCCGCTCCCGAAAGGATCTGTCTACATGTTGGATAGATTATAAGAAAGCCTATGGTTCTGTGCCTCATACATGGCTCATGAGGGTGCTGGAGTTGTATAAAGTTGATGCAACTCTGCGTACCTTCCTGGTGTCATGTATGGGGCACTGGAGAACGGTTATTCGCTGTCCAGGATGTCGAAAAATCCAGGGGAACAGCTAACCGATAAGGATCGAGCGCGGTATATTCCAGGGTGATAGTCTGGTCCATTGTGGTTTTGTCTAGCCTTGAACCCTCTCAGCACACTGCTGGAGGATTCAGGACTAGGCTATCGGTTGCGGAGAGGTGGTCAGGTCATATCTCACCTTCTTTACATGGATGATCTGAAACTCTTTGCCCCCAACAATTTGCAACTGATGAAGCTACTGAAGGTAACAGAAACTTTCAGTAGCGCCATCAGGATGGAATTTGGTGTGGACAAAATATGTGCAGTCATGCATGTGAAGCGAGGGGAGATTATGGAATCCGTGGGAACTCAACTCTCGGATTCCATACACCTTAGATCCCTCTCCTCAACAGAATCCTACAAGTATTTGGGTATGTCGGAAGCATTAGGTATCAATACTGCCGACATGAAACAATCGTTGAGGGAGCTTTTTTTTGGCCGCTTGAACAAGGTACTAAATAGTCTTTTGTCTGACGGAAACAAGGTACGTGCCTTCAACGGTTGGGTCATGCCGGTTTTGATGTATTCTTTCGGCATACGGAACTTGATGTCCTGGATAGGAGGGTCCGCGCACTGCTGACCGCAAATCGAATGCATCACCCACGGTCCTCGGTGATGAGACTGTATAATCCGCGGAATTGCGGGGGTCGCGACCTATCTAACCCCTTTTTCATAAACTAAATAAGTTTCAGAAAAGGGGGTTAGATAGGTCGACCCGCCTTTTTTTCCTGATGTCGCCTCTGATGATGTTTAACTCAAAATCTGTAAATTGTCAGATGACTGCCTTTTATAGAATCACGGCAGAATCGCTTTCTTTACACCGTTCATAGTTATCTGACTAACGTAATTTGAAACTGTTGGTATCGAGGAAAACCTAACAAAGTTAATAAAGGGATAACAAGTAGGGTTCGTTCAATTAGTTTGTAGTAACATAATCCCCGGTAATGAAGTGTGAAAATGATATCGTTTACAGTCAACTAAACTTATAATTGTAGGTAGGTAGGTACCTATGGCCAGCAGAAAAAATGAGGTTCCTGAAGGATACGCTGTGTGGTAACACAATTTTAGTGATCGGTACCCAATGCAGCCCAATATTTGAGATTCTAACATAAAATCTCAATAACATGTAGTGGGAGAATCCAGGACGCCAAAATCCTTAGTGGGTGTGCTACCGCCGCGCTGGATCGATTCAGCGGTTCAGTATCTTATGTAAGTGCGTTCACGACAGAATCGAGCAAAATTGCTAATAAGCTCTTGTGATGGCAGTTGGCAGTCGCAATGACAATTATTATTGTCTTGACTGGTGAGGTGACTATTATTATCATTTTAACCTTTATTTTATCGCTAAAGTAAATACCATAAGTTGGCTAACCCGAGGTTTGTGTAACATTAATATTACATTTTTACCCTAAGGGTGAAAGTGACTTAATTAGTCCCGAGACGGGGTTTATAATAGTTCGCCAATAGTTCGAGGGACTAAATAAGTCTTTAACCACTGTGCTTTTCGTTACGAATACAAGGAAAGTAAAAATAAAAACACTAAATAATTAGAGAAAAAAATGAATGCATTTTATTTTACAGTACCTGTAGCCCGCGGTTTCGCTCGCGTTTTGGTCGGAAATTATCCCACGGGCAAGTTGTAAATATAGCACTCGGGAATAATGTAGCTTCCTATTAGTGAAATAATTTTCAAAATCGGTTCCGTAGATCCAGAGATTACCCCCTACATACAAACTTACAAATTTTACCTCTTTATAATATTTATTTTACATAAATCAATAACTTCGGTGAGATATTTATTTAAATTTTATGGTAAAATTAGAACAATTAGTTATAGTTAGTTAAAGGTTCTCTCTTAAGTTGATATTTAATATTTTCTGGGAAACTCTTGAGAAGTGAAAACTTTAAAATTTTTAGATTTAAATCCATCAGATTGCCTTTTGAGAATGCCTTCGATGTTAGTCTCTCGAAATCTTTTAAATGTACATTGTGGTTAGTACCTACATAATGTGTCTTTAACAGAATACACGCTCCATAATGTTGAAGGTTTTCCACTAAGTACTGCTTTAGTCTCTTCGCATAAGAAATAAGACGTTAAGTTCATAACTGAATCAGATGAAATCATTGTGTTAATGCAAATCTCTGCTATACTTACGGAAGTATAGACAAAACTCTACAACTCGAGAAACCAAATGAAGATCGGATTGCCGCTTTCACTATTTTTTTTTTGTGGCTGGCCTGCTAGGTATTCAGCCACTATTTTTCATTTTCATCATTGAAAAAATGGTAAATATTTTGCTCAAATCTATGTTATTTTAAAGAAATAGTTGAAACTAAATTTAATAAATTCTATAACTTAACTTTATGTTATTTCAATTTTACCTCGCGCTGTAATTGAGTGGCTGTATAAAAAGTCGGAACTTGGTTCGATAGAAAAGTGAAAATAGATCTAGTTTTTTTTTTAAATAATTTGACAGCTATCAGTTGAAAACTTTTTACTTTCAACCAGTTGCCTGAGGAGCGCCTCGGGCAACTTCAGACCAACTTTTCGAGTATGAGTAATGAAAAAAACTTTGTTTGATAAATAAACAACCGACTTCCAAAAAACACTAAAAAGTGGAAAATAACTTGACATTTTGACCACCGAAACCAAACCCGACCACTTCCGGAAATAAAGTTGTTTTCAACTTTTTAGTATTTTTTTGGAAGCCTGTTATTTTTTTTTTGTTTTTAAATTCAGCCTTTTTTCGGTGTGGTATGTGGGTATTTGAACACAAATTCTTGTGAAGTATGAATTTTCCATTTTTACTAAAAGTTATTATCTCTATAGATAATAACTTTTAGTAAAAATGGAAAATTCTTCTTTGTCTATGTGGATGATCTATATCATCCACATAGACAAAGAAGAAAGAATATGTATTATTAGCTGTTGCCCGCGACCTTCGCTCGCGTGAAATTATTATAAAAAATATTATTAGTCAAATAATATTTTTTTTAATCGGATTTTGTTAACAATTTCAAAGGTTTTAATTTTCTTGCACGGACCCTGATTCTTGTTCTAAAATAAAAGTAGGCCTTAGTTACACCTTATAACATCAGCTATCTGCCTGTAAAAGTCTTATCAAAATCGTTCCAGCCGTTTCGGAGATTAGCCGGAACAAACAGACAGACAGACCGACAATTTTTTTGTTATATGTATGTATATGTATATAATATTTTCAGCATTCAGTTAAGCTGTTATTTTAATATTACAAACAGACACTTCAAATTTTATTTATTTGTATAGCTAGGACAATAACAACAGTTATGGGACCGCGAGCTTCTTCTACGAAATGAATCACGAATCACGTAAATCGGACTAGTTATCACGGAGTTATGAGGTAACAAACATTTAAAAAATACAGCCGAATTGAGTAGGTACCTCCTCGATTTTACATAGAAAAATATGTTCTACAGGAGAATCCGAGGAATCATTCAAACCCCAGTTTAACTAACGGAACGAAATTTAGCGTGAGTACTTTGATGGAAATAAAGTCTTGTGAGTGTCTAGCAGAGCAGTGAGAGCACTTTTGTTAGTATAGTCGTCCTGCCTTTGTGTTAAGACTGGGGTTTTTACTTTTACCACACTAAAATCACCCGTTGGTTACAATTCGCTTATGGGAGGAGGCATGATTTCCTAAAAAGGCCTGTCCGGAGCCCCGCCTCTATGTAATACTTGTTAGGACACATCCTAGAGAGGAACAGTGAGTGTGTAATATAGATGATCGATTGAGCGGTCTGTTTCAGCACTTCGTCTAAAAAAAGAAATATGCGCTTAAATTTTTGTCATAGCAGGAATGGATCTCTGCGAAGCTGGTCCATTTTGAAACATTGCTGCCCTTATCGAATCATATACCACCAAAACAGAAAAATTGGTTTTCTGTTTTGGCTATGATACGTGGCTTTGAACGTCAGCTTGTTTATTTGTTCTCTAGAATAGTAGAATCTCTGCAGACGTTTTTTTACCAGCTTTCCTAGCAAATGCTTTCCCCTTGACCGCGGTGCACCATGGACAGTTTGGACAGGTGTTAGGTACATAATGAGTGGTTCCGTGCATTTCGCCCCTTTTTAAATTGGTAGGTTTTGTAGTAGCAGTTTTTCGCTTGGCCATAATATGTATTTGATTTAATCAGTCAGAACAGGCCTTAATTATTATGTTCAATGTAACTATTACATAAAACAATCATAGCTTCTAGTAGAAAATCCTAGTGCTAAATTTTTTGTTAAATATTACCATTCGACTAAATGCCCCATAAATATTTTTTAATTAAGGAATATGTAGTTTTAATTGAATACGTACGCATTTGTTTTAATATAATCACGAAACCTAACATATATTTAGCAGATTGATTTGTTACGCATGAAAAACAACACACGTAAGTAAACAAAAAGTCTGGGCAAATGTAAGCTGAACGGTTCTAAGCATAATTTTAAATAAATAAATAAGTAAAAAAATAAATGGTAGGTCAAGAACATTTAACGAGAAAATCAACACCGATTACTTCAACTAGGTCTCCCAGCTGATTTTTAAACACTCTAAATTTTAAAACACAAATAATGAACTGTCAAATAACACTTACATGGATTGAAGCAGCTCATGTTCCTTTAAAAACACTTCTCAATTTATTATAAATTTAGAATATTGTTAAGTGGAAGGTACAGAACACGTCGGGTCGCTATGCAGCCGCGTGGCGTGTACGGTGTATCGGACTACCGTTGCCGGTGACAACGACTAACAACCTTACACAACACCAGCACCCCGTACATCGTACCAGTGTGCGAAAGGGATTAATAATACAGCTGGAAGGCTGGTAGAAAGGGATGTAATAATGGGGTTGATGTCGTATGGTGTAGTACCAGCGGCCAAGGTCCGTGCTCGTTCAAGAGTGACACGTGCTGCGTGCAACTGAATGACCGTCGACCATCTGTTCTCGCGGGCTGTCAATAATTTAACGGTAGAGGCACTGAATTACATAATAATTGTGCTCAAAGTTAAAATAATTTTATTGATTTACTCATGTTGAGACGAATGGCTTCATTATATTACTACATATTTTGCAACCATTATTATCATAAACCTTTATTAAAGTGCTTTACAAATTGCGTGTTTTCATTGATAGCTACTAAAATGATTATAAGCACGAAATTGCGAGCGACGAACTTGAAAGCTTCTAAAATTTAATAAGGTAGGCTTACTTATCTTGAGTTACTCCAGTGAAGTCAATCAATCAATATTATGCATAGTTATTATGAGACAAAAAACCGAAAGGCAACCTTTTAATTTTACACGCTGATATTTTTAAAATCGATTTCAATAAGTCAAAACGAAATTTTCAAGCCTTCGATCAACATTTTAAGCAGACTCGGACACCCGGTCGATATTGTTTTGTTAGTGCCTTTTATTTAGTACCCGTCAAAATGGAGGGACCAAGTCTTGGACACAATATAAAATACAACATAAATAAACAATACAATATAACAATACAATATAAATTTATACTGTGTCTTGGATCTCTTTCTCAAACCTACGGGCATAAAAGTTTAGTGTTGTTAATCTGCTATTTATCTATACTAATATTCTATAAAAAGAAAGACTTAGTATTTTTGTGTGTTTGTGACGAATAAACTCAAAAATTACCTGAGCGATTTCAAAATTCTTTCACCATTCGAATGCAATATTATTCCTGAGTAACATAGGCATCACCCGTGCGAAGCCGGGACGGCTAGTGCCACTTCTGTACCTATAATAAATCTAATTCCCCATTGAGCCCCAAATCCCCAATATCCAGCACTATTTACAGGGCTACACACTGTCCTTTAGGAATTTATTATTTATTTTAAGTACTGCGTTAACGATGGGATACTTGATATCGTATCCTGCCTGTCCTGTTGTTTGCATATCACAGGAGCTGATGGACGCTAATGAAAGTGCCAAACTCGTCGCCAAATTTACATTGTCATCGACACGCTAGAGGAAGAAGAAGTACAGCGTTAGCCATTAATACTAAATAAAAATAATCGTCTTCCATTCCATTCATCAGCAAACAAGTCCAATCCAAGGTTGATCTCCACGAGCGCGTTGAGCATTATCAGCAATTCAGCATACGCTGTCTAGGGGACGTGGATCAAGCTACAGTGAGTAAAAATGGGACAATAAACAATTGGTACCTACTTAATAAATAATAGACACAACCCCGCAAGCAAATCCGACGCATCAGTATCACCACAGATATAACCATAGATGATTTTACAGACTATTGCATACTTAAAAAAAACTTAGTGGGAAACCTATATAAATTTATGGATATTTGAGAAAAGCTTTTTGCACTTTTTAAAATAGCTCGTGTATGGAAACCCTCGTGAGGATCCCAAGCGCTGGTTTCGAGCTTGCAAGGAGCTAATACTTTCAACAAGAGCCTTTAATAACATCTGACTGGTAAAGTCTTGGCAGTTACGTTGCTTAAAACGAAACCTATAAACCTCCTGGATTTGGTATTTCCTCCGAAGCTTAGATTTTTCAATTTTTGACTTTGTCCATTCGTACAAGAGAATCTGCGTATGATAAACTTGAAAAATCACCTTTTTTTGGGATGCCAAAAGGGTGTCAACGGGACGTTATTGCTAAGGCTCCGTTGTCCGTCCCTCCGTCTGTCACAGAACTTTATATTTTCTTTTTTGAAACCTAACAGACAGACACTTCAATATTTCACAGTGTGAACTACTATGGTCGCTATAATAACAACTAATAAAATAAAATAAAGCGGGTCCTCAATTCCTCATACAAGGAACGGTTCTTTTTTTGGCGTTTATTGCTCGACTATAATTGGACGTAGTTACACGAAAAGGATCCAATCCACAACATGATCAAAAATGAGTTAAATATACCCAACCTGATGCTAAATGTCAAAACTATCGGCCAGTAAAAAAGATCCTAGCAAAAACATCTGCTTAAACATTTTTATCAACAAAATACAAGGCTAATATTATACTATATACAAAGCTTGATTATACTATTAACAATAAAAAAGTGTTATTATTCCACACACAACATCATACTTTCAATTAATTTTAAAATGAATACCAATGAAGAAATATTTTCCAAAGTTCAAACGTCAACATCTCCAAAGTGACTTAGTGTGGATTGGATCCTTTTCGTGTAACTACGCCCAATTATTATTGTGCGGTGGTACGGAACCCACCGTGTGCGAATCCGACTCGCACTTTGCCGGGTTTATTTTTTACTTCATCTACTCTACCACCTCTCCAGCTTTAGAAATCTTTTAATTACTTTACAATTTTCTGACATCCACAATTCCACAATAACAAACACCTTTTTTTAGATTTACTTCGTGACGTCGGATATGATGTTACGGTATTGTTTAAGTACCTTCATATTAAAATACATACATATACTTGTAATTTCTGTTGCTGTTGATAATATTAACATTTTATCACATGTTTATGAATGCTAATTATTAAAATAACTAAGTACCTACTCATAATTATAATAACTACATAAAAAAGATAACATTCACTCGTTGCAACCTTACAACCGAGCAATGACCGCGGAATGTTATACTGGGTAGGCAGAGTTTAAATTCAGAATTATTGACACGTTTTTATGCGGATGTTGTTGGCCGGTTGCAAAAACGGTTAGTATGTGAACCTATACCGGTTGCATGTCCCGTGAGGCCGTGACTAACGTTGTGAGTGCTGCGACCGAGACTCGGGACGAAATGCGTTGTGCTGGCGGGACATGGGTGCATGTGCAGCATCTCGCGGATGCAGCCGCGGCCTTCGACACTCTGCGTGGTGCCTGAGACACGCAACCCGAGGACGGCACAACTCTCACTGCGCGCGCCGCGTGCGGTTGTGGTCAGTCGCCAGTCGCCCACCTCCTCGTCTCGTTCGCTCGGACGTGCTGCGGGCTGCGGCTCCGATATACACCTCAGTGCTCTGTCACACAGCTATCCGTATGCGCGTTATACCGTACGTCGCGCAGTTTCTCTCGAAAATTAATTAGTATGTGAATGCGACGTTTTTATTTGTTCAACACGAAAACGAGTGAAATGTTGTTCGCTCACTGATCAGCACGCATTGCTTCGCCTTGGATAGACTTCATGTGAGGGACTGACCACTTCTTTTCAGTTACGGTGAGTTTGATACAAAATATTTTATCATTGCAAATTATTCACCAAGTTACAACTAACTTTCACAATGCACAGGAAAAAGTATTGCTGCTATCCGCTTCATAACTTCTTTTTTTTAAATTCATTTAATACATACCTAGGCACTCCAAATCGGCGGGTAATTCAAGATCTAAGAATACCGTGTGTAGGTCAGAAAGTCAGCTGTCCCACTTCTCACCGAAACCACATCGAGCTACCAAGACGCGGACTGTTATTTTGTTCGCTTATTGGATACGATTTTCGCTACTGATCTGATTTACTTGAGCCGCCTGATATAGTCTTGTTAACTCGCTTCTGACTGATAGATACAGGGATATTATGACATCAATTAATTTTTGTCTGTCAAATTCAAAAACTTTATAGTAAAAAGAACCCCTTGAACTACTCAAAAGTATTTTCAAAGAAATTTTATGTCAAATAACGGCAAAGTAAACAATAACAACTGATTCCGATTTTTTGATAAGCACCCACTGTTTGTTTCGTTTCAGACCAAACTTGTTATTAGACAATTTCATAAATACAAAAAGAGTGAAAGTATTGGATTGGTTTCATTAATAACTTTTCGATGAATTAATTTAGCTCCGATTAGGTTGCTGCTAACTGATAAGAATATTTTATATCTGTAATATATAGTAAATACCAAATTTCTTATCTTCTTTCTTACTCATAAAAATGCTCTATCTATACAACCAATGATAAAGCGGAAAGAGTTTTTGAACTTGTTGAAAATCTTTGGAGAGAGCGTACTAGGTAAAGCTAAAGTCAGCTGATTTTACCGTAACCGTTTGATCTTGTTAGTATCTATCGTAAAAAGTGAAATCCATTTTTTTACTTATTCCCAACATTTCATAGGCACGTTTTGTATTGATTTTGGTAATTCTATGCGTACTTAGTTGTTCGCAAATGATGATGCCGCGATGGATGGATTTTTATTTTTTCCATAAGGTGAAAAAAACGAAATTTTTCATAAAAAAAACGAAAAAAAAAATCGTTTTTTTTTTTTTATAGTTTATTGCAATTTGCCGGTCGGTGTCAAGACACTGACCTGCAAATTGCAATAAACTTAAGAAAATTTAAATTTCGCGGGCTACCCTTGCGCTTCCACCTTAACTGAATGTAACTGTGCTAGTGATGTGATTGGTTACAGCGTGACTTTCTCAAGTAAACAGTCTCTTTACACCAGTCTTATGTAAGCGTAAATGGCTATAAGATGAAGACCAAAATATAACAGTCTTATATGTACTTACACGTTATGTTTTGGTTATCATCTATTTGCCTTTCATTAGTATTTTTTTCCAGTTTTTTTCTGAAGGACAATATTATGGAACTTGGCTAAGCACTGCAACTTGGTCAGTGCGGACAAATCAGTGTGACAGCATTCTTTGTCTACCAGTTAAATTAATTAATGTCTTTAATTAATTTACTAAACTTCTGAAGTACTCTGTACTACTGATTACTGAGTTACTAAAGTTATTCGTGAGGTATTCCTTGCATTGAGCGCACCAATTCTAAGCGCACCGACTAATCCATATTACGCACAAGACTTGCGGTAACAGTGCAGTGATAGATGGCGGGGCATTACTTAGGTAGGTACCTATATTATATGTCATGTAGAATTTTAAAAATTGTTTATTAGTCACACAATCATTGTTTTGATGGGTAGGTAAGTATGTAGCTAATGCTAGACTAAATGCCTTCCCAACAAAAATAACTGCATATTCAGCCTATAATGTTCCCATTGCTAGGACACACGGCCGCCTCTCTATGAGAGGGAACGGGTTATAATCCACCATAGTGCGGGTTGGTAGATGTCACATCTCTTCAAATTTTTGGTGCTAGGACATTTAGTCACGATGTTTTCCTTCACCGTTTTGGAAGCAGTGATGATGAAATGGATTTCACAATAATGCACCTGCCTGGATTCGAACCCACGACTTACTGTTCGTTAGTCGGGGCCGCCACCATTGGGCCACCGCTGCTCACGAAGAACTGGGCTTATCTCAAAATGTTTATGAACTTACTTTTATCCTATACATGTTTATTTTTAAATGTGCACCTATACAGGATGTAAGGGATATTGACGCGCAAACTGATACTAGGAATTCAGCACATGATTCTGGGATCTAGCTAGACCCCCCAAGATTATAATATATTTTTCTTGAAACCGATGAAAAATTCTTTGTTAGGGGTTTGGAACTATGTGCTGAATATGTGGAACTCTACTCTTACCCCGTATATAGCAAAACATTATGTTACACAATTCGTTGAAAACAAAATTAAATTAAATTGAGGCAACGCGACTTAAAATTTTTGCAAATCATGTCATCGAAACCAAAATGTGATTGCAACTACTTTCTTTCTGGCAAGCCAAACGAGGTTAACGACGATTCTCAGCGTGTTCAGAATTAATAAGTGATATGGAACGTTTTGTATGAACCCCTATAGAATATAAATGGCCGTAACAATTCCAATGATGTGCTATTTTTGTCATTATTCAGTTAAATAAACAAAACTTGGGCGACCGTGCTGGATTTCACATCGACACAATTATTGACAAAAACAGATGCAGCTAATGTATTGGGCCATCAAATAACAATTAAGTACAAAAAATTGTTACGATACGCAATTCTAATGTCACAAATTATGCCAATTAATAAACAAGACGCCTATTTATTTCATCAAAATTAGAGCACATCAAGTAAAACAGGTTTCCCATAGTTTCGTTCCGTTTCGTACCTCTTTCGTCACGTCTAGGAAAGGGTCTGCTTATCAGCTATGATTAGCAAATCGAGGTTATGACCAGGATAAAGTCAATTCCAAATAGCGGCTGTGTCTACGAATCTACAGTTGTATTAAATACTATCACCTCTGCGACTACTTTAACGTTTACAAGTCCGAATCTGACTAACGAGAAAATGGGCTTTTCTAGTTTTTCTTTTCTCAGTAACACGTATTTAATTTATTTTTTCATTTTGAATATTATTAACGAGTTTCGAGCTAATCCGACGAGAGCTGTTAAAATCCAAACCCTTTTAGCTACCTAAAACAAAAATATTCACTGATATTCATGGAAAGGAACAAGGAAAAAATCACACAAAAATGGTCCTCCTTTCACCCCCCCTTCCACCACATTAGAGGTTGAATTTTCCAAAGAGCCTCTTCAGTCAGCAGTCTGCGCTGTGAAGAGTGCTTGCTCATCAGTCAGTTTCTCATATTGGTTTAGGTGATGGTTGAAATTGCGGTAACATGAAAAACTGAATCTACCAAATCACAGTCGTATCACCCAACTGGTGTGTAACATGTTTAAAAGGTTTTAAGACGCGATTTCGGTTTGCTGTTTATACATATATATAAGGATGCGGTTGAGTTCTTGCGTCACACTTGGAAAGTTAGCTCGCCTTGGGTCAAGCTATAATAAAAACACTTGTATGCATCGGATCAGGGTGTCGCGAAATAATGTTGAAATGTCAACATTCGTGTTCGTGCCGCCAGTCGTTGGCGACACATCAGAGCCTATACCATCACCTCATCCAGCAGTCACTTTAATGTCAATTTAGTGTGGAAAGTGAGGGAGCTATACAGGACGTCTAGCTCCATCTCTTTTCCACCCTGAAGTACTATACGGGGTGAAGTGTGAGCAATACCTTTGGGAGCCGCTTGAGTGTAATTCGATTAAATTTGAATGCAACAATCCAAGACTCAAAAGCAGGAAGGTAATTACTGTTACCTTTGGCTACGTGTGTCTTGACCACCTATTATTGGCATAGAGCTGTCACTCTTGTTCCTGCTTTCGGGATTCACCTTTCATGTCTATAACTTGCTAGACACAATACTATACCCAATTTATCACAACTAACTGATACATGCAAAATTGGAATGTTCCATAATATTTTGAATTTTAGGGTGGATAGCACGTGGTGCGTTCCAGAAAAAAATTCATGTACATCAGCGTCGGCAGCTTGTAATGGATTATCGCGTGTGAATTCTCCGCTAGAGGCGCTAGTGTAGCGCGAGGTTACTGAAATGTCAGATGTTATAGAAAGTTCGTGCTTTTTTATTACGTATTTTTACTAATATTCACGATTATGGTCTAGATCGCTATTCCTGATTAATTAAGACTTGAAGATTTTAAGTAGCAACATAAGATCTTATTTGTTAGTACTTGGAGGTAAAATTATTTTTAAATGTTTCATGCTTGCTAATTTTAGGAAGAATATTGTAAATAAATGTATCTGAAGTTTACACTATGTTGTTATACGTAATACAATAAAGTTTTTATGAAGTTATTGGTACTGAAAAGTATGAAATAGAATTATTGACATAAACTTACGCGGCGGCGCCATCTGGTGAGCTCAAACACGATAGCCCTCATTGGACAAGTCGCATGGACGTCCTGCTAAAGGCTAGAAACTTCCATTCCGGAAAAGTAAACCCCAGAACGTTGCAGAATTCGAATAAACATTGAACATGGTGAAAAAACATTTATGGTACGAATAAGGTTGGAATGAAAAAGGTGATGGTAGGCTGCCCTGTGCTCCTGTGCACAAAGCGTCCTTGTTTCAAAACAAAGAAGTTGATCAAACAAAGCATCCACATACACTACAGTACAACGAATTCATTGTTCATTTCAATTCATTCATCTTCATTCTTTATTTCCGCTATCTTAAATCATCTATGAGTCTGAAGAGTGGAACTAGGGATGTCCGATCTGAATCGATCTTCCAGAAGATCGATTCATGGCCATACGATCTACCGAATTTTTTAATCGATTCAACAGGATGCCGTCTTCGCCCAGATCGAATTGTATGTGCCTATAAGATTGTATGAAAAATCCATATCAACTAAAACCTAAATGTCCCGTACGTAGTTACAGAATTATAATCATTAAAATCATCAATACAACCCTCTACATGCATGTTACTTGCGCGAATCATAGTTTCATCAACTTACACCCTGACACTGACCTACAAATTGCAAAAAAAAATGAATTTCGTGGGCTACCCTGTAAATAATTATGCATGCATAGGTATTGCTATTCATTACTTTTTATATAATTACGATACGATCTTCCGAGATCGGGTAAGATCGATTCAATATAATACGATTAAGATCGTGAATCGATTCACGAGGTTACGATCCATTACGATCCAAAAGATCGATTCAAAGCAAAAAATCGGGCATCCCTAGGTGGAACCTAGCAATCGATTGCGTGACTTAAACTATTAATTTCAGTCAGGTATCATCATTTACAGACCTACAAAGGTTTTGTTCTTATGCTAACGCACGAATTCTTGTAGACGTTGTAGAGTATAAGGGTTGAACCTCATCTAGCAGCACGGAATCATACTTTTCTATGCTCTTATCATTCTCTGTTTCTTGCTTTGGCAAATGACGGTTCTGATCTGAGCGACAGAAAAGGATAGGAGCAAGGAAAAGTGCGATTCCGTGCTAATAGATAAGGTTTAACCCTAAGTATTTATATTCAAGTAGGTAGGTACTTCCGCATGTACCTAAATGTACTTAAACTTAAAATAAGTATTAAGGTTTCAGCTGATGAACCTTAATGGATTTATTCATAATATACAAAATTAAATATTATTAAGTCGTAGAACTACATCAAGTTACTAATTTAGGTGCCTATTTAACCTACTAGCCTCAATAATTACGTAGGAAGGGTAGATGAAACCTTTATTTATCTTCCTTTAGTACATATAACCTACTAATAATTCAATTAGAACAATTATCTGAATCACTACGTTAGGAAATTGTTGATCATTATACCTGTATCCAACAGTCGTCTTTGTTCAAAATTCGCAGAACTAAATGAGCGACCTAGGACTAAAAGTGACTCTAATGCCGGTTTTCACTAACATTAGACAATCTCAACTTGCAAATCAACTTGCGCTATGCGGATGATACTACGCTGTTCGCAAGATCTGCTCACCATATGGAGGATTTGTTGTCCAAGATGGAACATACCAGCTCAATTTTCGGTTTGAGGATCAACAGAAGCAAGACGAAAATTATGATTGTCGACCGCATCAACGAAAACTCGCCCGTAGTCACTCAAATCGCGAATTGCGATGTCGTGCAATCATATGTCTACCTAGGCGCCCTAATATCAAACCGCGGTGGTTGCGTGGACGAGATCAAGCGACGCATGGCTATCACCAGGTCTGCCATGGATAGACTGAAGAAAGTATGGAGGAACCGCAACGTCACCAAAGCCACGAAAACCCGGCTCGTACGGGCACTGGTGTTCCCCATATTTCTATACGCAGCCGAGACCTGGACGCTGAGAGAAGCTGAAAAAAGTAAAATAGACGCTCTGGAAATGTGGTGCTGGAGGAAAATGCTTGGAGTATCTTGGACTGAATTTCGCACCAACATATCCATTCTCCAAGAACTCGGCATCAAGCAGCGTCTGTCAGCTATAGTCCAGGCTCGAATTCTTCAGTTCTTTGGTCACGTGTCCCGGAGAGGCAATGACTCTATTGAGCGGCTTGTTGTCCAGGGGAAAGTGGAAGGCACGAGAGCGCGTGGCAGGTCACCCATGCGATGGACTGACCAGATCAAGTCTGCAGTGGGTGGTCCGCTGCATGAGTGCACACGTATTACAGCCGACAGGGAGGGATGGCGTCGCATCGTAAGGCGAATCATGGCAGCACGGTGTCTTGCTGCGACATGCTGACCACGACCACTCTGTCAGGAGTGAAACGACAAAGAAGAAGAGACAATCTATACAAATAAATATATTTGACGTGTCTGTTTGTAATTTCAAAATAACAGTTTTTTTTACTGAATGCATAATAATATTATGCGGTACATAAAACAATTTTCTTTTTGTCTGTCCGATTGTTCCGAGATAACTCTGAAACGGCTGGACTTTTTTTTTTTGGAAGATAGCTAATGTAGGTATAGGAGTAACTTAGGCCACTTTTATTTTAGAAAAGTACTTATTAGGATTTCGTGCAAAAAATTCAAGCCCATGGAATTTTTGACAAAATCCGATTCAATTACGTAATTTTTTTTTATAATAATTTCCCGCACGCAAAATACGCACTTAGACGTGGAGTTGCGGACACCAGCCCGCTATACAATACAATACAATATAATAATTTCACGTGGACGTAGGTCGCGGGCAACTGCTAGTACTTAGGTAGGTACCTAAATAAAAGCGCTTTTTTCAATGGTCGACTAGCCACAGAAGGTAAATTCAGCGCTGTAGTTAAAATAAGCTGCTGTAAGTTAAAATTCCAACAGTGCAATCCGCAACAATGTGGGAATTAATTAAGCACAGTACCTATAGCTGTGACATAGGCACGGTATATTTATACTGTGACCTAAGAATAGATTAATTGCAACTGTGTTCTGCGAAAAAATAATTCAAATGTTGTGTTTACAAACACGCGCGGCCGCTATTGTTGCAATTTGTGATTTCTATTACGTACGTTATACAAATAGGACCTATTTGTTCGAGAGGAAAACGACATAATATTATAATTATTACCTACCATCGAATTACGCTTTCAACCAAATTTTCCTCATGTAACAAAAACAATATCATACAAGCAACTTAAATTCGATGAAACACTGTGTTTGAAAAAGATTGACAAGTTGCGCGTTTTACGTTTATAAGTTTGGTAATCTTCGGAAAGTACGGAACCGGAACAGTAGTTTATAAAACTTTATGCACAAGTAAAAAAACTGTACAAACGCGGACTTTATGCGTTGAGCATTTTCTACCAGTCTACCTAGTAGTAGTTCTACTGATCCGATTCCGTTCAATATAGGTTGTAACAGGACCCTTGACGAAGCCGTGATCCAAGCATTATGTACATCAAATTACGTAACTTTACGCAAAAATTATTGCTGGAAAACGACTTTTTTTTTGGATGAAAAATCACGTTTTACGGTAGGACTCAGTGTAACGCACTCAAAACATTTTGCTGATGGATGTATTGAATAGTACGGGGATCGTGGAGGTGTTTAAAGTAAAAAAATTGCATTAAAAAAAAAAACTTGAGAAAAAATTGGAACTTTGACCCCCAATATAACTAGAGGGTTCCCAGGTATGGTCTAGAACAAAAAAAATATCGCAATGATGGGTAGAACAAGTGCCTTTGGGCTTCGTTAAGGGTCTTGTTACACCCTCTAAATGGGATCGGGAAGCTATATTATCCCCGAGTGTCCTAGGCTATAGGTTTACGACGTTCCCCTGGGGTAATTTTCCGGCCATAAGGTAAGCGAAACCGCAGGCAAAAGCTAGTCTCAAAAAATGAAGAACTTACAATGGAAGGGCAGTAGTGTTTATAAATAGGTAAACGAATTTAAATCGGGTTTGCCTATTTTGAAATTAGTTAATTTATACAGACGTTATGCATTTGGTTAAAAATTTCTAGAACGACTTTGTCACTCGATTATATTGTGTTTTTATTATAATCAAGCATAGTCTTCGATAACCCGCTCTCTTATTTCGAAACTAGACCAAAATAATTATAACTGACCGGTAGATTTGATATTGAAACAGTGCCGTAAGGTAGGTAGTGGGTCCAGGGTTGCGGGACTGTTCGAAAGAGATACCGCGGCCCTGGAACACAAAGGGCAAAGGAAGGAACATGGATGGGTTTTAGTCAGTAAAAGTCTGACACTCCCTCCTGCTCAGCCCAGAGCGGGAGGGGTTATTTGATGATTTCCCATCGGTAAAAAAAAAAACAAAAAAGGTAGGTAGTGGGTAACTACTTGATATTTTTTTATAAACGTTGCCTAAACTAAACAAAAGGACAGGCCATTGTTTTTTAGAATGGGAAATCATCAAATCAGCCCTCCCACTCTGGGCGAAGCGGAAGGGAGTGTCAGACTTGTACTGACTAAAACCCATCCATGTTCCTTCTTTTGCCCTTTGTGTTCCAGGGCCGCGGTATCTCTTTCGAGCAGTCCCGCAACCTTGGCAGGCATCGGTCCTTTCGGGCCCCTTCCCATTAGGTGACATCTCTTTGAGACGCGTGGAACACGAACGCGCCGTCGACACGGTCTGTCGTCATAAGAGGACGGATGGCGAGCTAGCCCATTACTCACCGTCCACAGGCCCGCAAAGGATTGGCCTACTATCGCAAAAGATGGCGCAAAATGGAAAGAAGGAATCCCGAGGCCTTTGCCCTACAGTGGGACATTAAAGGCTCAATAAAAAAACCGAACTCTTGATATCGATAGACGGCTCTACCAATGCATTGAATTCGGTTTTTTATATAACATCGTCGTCTTAGTTGTCCATTAAAAGAAGAAAGAGCCTCAAAATAAACGATATGAAAGTGTTTACGACCGTCGGCATTCATTTGCAGAAATCTGAATAAAAATAATTACTTAAACGCATTATAATGTGTTAAGTATTGTAACTTTCATTCAACTTGGTTTATATAATATTCACGTTTTTAAAGTTATTCATTCACAGTGAAGCATCCACGCATCGTAGTCTCAAGAACGAATTCAATATTTAGGGTCACAAGTTCACGGTTCTAGAATACCTAAGTATGCTAAATTGATATTTGCGATGTTTTATTCATAAAAAATAGATTTATAGATATTATTACTTATAGGTATTTATATATTATTTATAGGTTAGAATTTCTAAGTTTGAATGTCTTCGGAACTACGGAACCAATCACGAAATTTATTTCTCTGTTGCGATTTGGGAAGCTACATTATCCTAGTGTCATCCTATCCTAATCCTAACTAATATTATAAATGCGACAATAGGTTTGTTTGTTAAATACCTACCTTTTCACGGCTAAACCATTGCACCGATCATCCTGAAATTCTGCATATATGTTGTCAGGTGTACAGAAACAGACATAGGATACCTTTTATCCCGAAAAAATTACTGTTCCAGAGGAAAACAGCAATAACGTTCTTAAGATAGATAATAGATGGCGCCACGTGTTTTTCGAATCATGATTGAATTAATATATTATTATTTTTTTACATTTTAGGAAAGATTACAGACTAATATCATTATAATAACAAAATATATAAGTACACCAGACAAGCAGAGTACAACCACCCGAATTGATTATCAAATTCTAAATAAACGCGAGCGAAGCCGCGGTCGCGGACAAAAGCTAGTAGGCTATATTTAAAGCGTTCCTGTGAAATAATTTCCGAAAGTAACTCGAGCGTAGCCACGGGCACAGATATTATAATACCACGGGCAAAGCTAGTTCAGAATTTAAGATACCTAGTTCAATACTACAAAATACTACGTGGGAAGTGGGAACTAATTACTACCTACCTATTTAAGCTTCTAAGTACCTAACCTAACAAATGAATCCTTGAATGCATTTATATTTGTTTGTTTTGTTTTTTTGCGGATGGTGACTGTACATAAACTAATTATCTACTTATTGTTCTATTATCATTAGTCCCATACAAACACTAAAACAGTACCTAGTCAGACAGGAAGAAGGTATGGTAATTAATACCATATGACGTCGTACGCTAAGAATGTGACATAACTGTAACAAGAACCTGGTTAGGAGCCCCAAGTATGTCTTGTATAGTTACACTATGCTCGCCTGGGATACGTCCCACCTTCGTAAGGTGTCCAAGATAAACAGCTGTTCGATTTCGAGTTTTCCGAAAAAGAACTGTAAGTTCTGCTAAGAACCTTCCCCATAATTTCCTTTTAATTCAGTTAAATAAAATGATACGAAGCAAATCCAAAATTCTAAACATAGCACCTATATTGCTATCCAGAAAAAAATAAAGTTAAAAAACTATAACCCAACTACGAAAAAAAAACGGGTCTAAATAGGAGAAAATCCAGAAATGCATAGGCACAAAAATGTGTTACCCGGGCCATTATTACGAATCTATTAACCCCTCATTCATTAAAATCGGTTCAGTAGTTTAGGCGCTATGGTGGAACATACAGGCATAACATACCTACATAGACTGCCAAAATCATTACCCTTACTTTTGGCTTCGCCGTAGTCGGGTAAAAACAGTCCAACATCTTTAAAAAACAAATTTTAAATAAATCTTTAGCTATCTACAATCATTACACCGACTACGGAAAATGGGAGAAATTTTGATGTGGGTTGGTACATTTTGGCAGAACTACGCTCAGTTTATAACTGTATCCCAATTGATAATAATTTATGGCTGCGAAAAATCTGGTAAAATAATGCTTCAAATTTTATGCGTCATGTAATATTAGATCAAAGAAGTTACGGTATATATTTGACCTAGATATTATACCAACTACATACGTCAACTGTACTTCTTTCAGTGGTTAGATTCTTATTTATATCGAGATGACGAATGCGTGTATGTATACCTCAACCTAATCAGTTATTTTTCAAGATTTTAATAACGGTTCATATTTAAGAGCTTGTGTGTATTTTTTATATGCAAAATACATTGAAATATGCAGGTACGTAAGTACTCATTTACCATAAAAATATTTAAACATATTTAAAATAAGAAGGTAAGTAAACACACATAATCAATACATTCCATAGCTTAACCTACCCATCATGCATGCCTATCTAGTTACCTACAGGTACACAATGTAAGTGCCAGTCAGTGAACTGATGAATCAACATTCAACATTGTTGATAAAAATAAAATAAGTTGGGTACTGTATGAACACATAGGTACTTATTTCTTTGCGAAATTATTCATAAAGAGCTATATTAAGTCGTTCCATCCAAAAATACAGTTTTTGCTTTTAGAGCAAAACTTTTTAGGGAAACTGAGAAATCACTCACAAAAGTATTATAACGCAATTATCCAGAATATTTGAACATATTACCACGAACGAATACACACATCAAAAAAAGTTTGTGATCACTAGCTTATGCTGATACTTAATTATATTTTTTTTTTAATTAAAGTTATCAAGAAAAAATCTTTGTTGTGTGTTTTCTTTAAATACAAATACCCTGTTTGAAATTAAAAAATAAAACAACTATTTATTTTTATAAAAAAATTGAGTAATTAATCATAACGTAATTGTAACAGAAATTTGATGAAAAGAAAAAGACTGTTTAACCAAACTTAAACAACAATTTATTAATAAAAGGTTTATGTTCAATATAATCCGTTGGCTCGAATAGATGCGAAGATCCTCCTGGGCGTGCTGAGAATCAAGTTCAATCACAACTTTCCGCGAAAAAGTATTTAAAATCCGTTAAAATTGACTAACTCAGATTTCTGAATGACCGTAATCTAGGACTGAAAGCCTTTTATATGGAAAAACAACTGAACTGTTTTATTGTTTTTGTATTCTAAATCTATATTGTTAAATAAAGAATCTAAAAAGATGAAGAAATCTATAGTCTACCGTAACAAAAAAGGATTTCGATTTATCAAAGTGATCGCAATCAACTTTTTTCAACTTTTTTTTTATGTGTGTAGCAAAGATTTAGAAAGATTTTTTTAGTTTAGCAAAATAAGTTTTTGTTTAAAATCTGCAACACATAAAAATAAATATAGGTAACTCGCAAAGAAGGCCTACTTATCATGAAAAACTTGTCCCATAGGTATATGAAGTCTTTCGAAAACAATATATTATTGTTTTGTTATGGTCATAATATTATCTGCTTTGAAGCATAAACTTACGCACATAAGTATTAGCGTCTGCGTAATCGCACGGGTCGAATCGACACAAGAGGTCAGAGTTTTTATCGGAATCGTCATACGGCGTTGGTAGTGGGGTCAATTGTCGTCTGATTTTCACAAGTGCCTTATTAACGCTATCGTCTAATAACGGTAGATTCTATTTAGTCATCAATATAAACGTACCTACCTAGGTACTGTACGCGTGTATGTTGGTTATCGTAAAATATGTAACAAAAACTAAAAACAATTTCAGCCACACAACTTAGTGTAATCGTTACATCAGTGAAAGCGTTTTACCACTTCCGAACAAGTAAACAATAATAAAATTGATAGAGAAAAACTTGAAGGTACGTAATTTTTCATTCAAGCATAACATTGATGATTTGGTGCTTTGGTGGACATAACCAATCTATTAATGGCCGATTAATTATGCGATTTTAAACATGTTTTCCACAATGCCACAGAAAATATTAAAAAACCGAGATTATGGTAGGTGTACCTACACTTTGTTTATTCATGTTTTTGACTGTCATTATTGTTTTGCCGGCTAGCCACTTCTTAGAACGTTACAAAGAAAATTCACATTTATTACTCACCCCAAAACCAAAATTGAATTAATACAAGATTACTAGTCCCTTTTTTTGTAAAAAAAAACACATCAAGTCGTCAATATGAATCTGATTGTGTAGATAATATGCGTACACGTTTTCCGTCGTCCAGTCCGGCAAGGCGGCTACTAACACTATTTATACTTCACTATAGATAGCTTGGGCAGCGCGGCGCGGACACTGAATAGCAAATGAGGAAAATCTGAGCGATGACCACGTCGCGTTCTCAACCACGACCAGCAGACGCTCAACTCTACTTAATTTACATGAAATATGGTCTACGATCTACATTATACTTTACCCCACGTTGAATGAAAGTAAAATAGCGACACCTCACTCAATCGCGAGAGTTGCGTGCCAAGAATTAAGAGAATTTTGCCAATAAAATCAGTGTCGCCATTTTTTATACTTTACCATTAAGTGTCTCGAAATGTCCCGCTATTTACATACTGTATAAACTTCTGAATAAATTCCAAAATTCCCATGTGATACATCGTACAATTTATAGGTATGTGAAGCGCTCTTTTATGAAACGAAAGCTGATTTCCATTTCCAGCGAGAAGCACTAATACTCGTCTAATACATAATATACAATAGGTATTATATCTAATACGTGGGACGTGCTAACAAATATAATTGAAGTGCATTCCGATGAGAGCATGTTCTTACAATAGGTGAAAGTAAGTTCGATGAACCAAACGAAAGTTTTTACAAAGGGTTCTGGATGCCAGTTGCCAGCCGGGACAGGGCGTGTGAACGCACTCTCCAGAAAGTAAAATGTGCAATTGTTTATACGACTACAATGTTAGGAAGTCATTTTTATCATTGATAGCTACCTAGGTATAGGTATCACTCTTTAAACGCAATCCAGCATATTACCTTATCAGGATGACTGGCTAGGTGAAGGATTTTTTTTACTTTTTAGGTAGGATACGATAATAACCCTCCTTTTGATTTCGCCGTAGTGGCGAAGTCGGGTATAAAATGCAAATCTTTAGTTGCCAAAAAATTAAGGTACCAAATTGTAAGCTCGACAGCCCAGGGAAAATTTATGATAATAACATTAATCAAGCTCTGCCAATAAATCAGACCGTATAATCGAATAATGATGTATGTACCTAGAATGACTAAGAATTCAAATAGCCACTTATTAGAGTCATATATTTATTTTTGTTAATCCCAGCAATAAAAACACAAATAAAAGTAAAGGCATATTATGCAGATTTCTGCCATTTGAACCTATAAAATACGTAATGCACGTGCATAGTATGACGAAGCAGAACAGTTAAGGCTCTCTCATCAATGCTGCAGGTGACAGTCTCGGTACACAGCCGCTAGTGCGTTTGCATCTTTTATGAATGCATCGCGGATTCGTGACCGTGTGTTGGGGGAAAGCGAAGCATGACGATGTTTTATTTGACGGTTATCGCAAGTGTACGGTGTCCACATAAACATAACTACACTAATCTGTTGCGTTGCGTTGCGCTTGCAAATCAAATGTACTGTCAGTATGACCTGACATTTATGCATCTTTAAACGCAACCATAAAACCGTTTGCATATTGACAAGTACGATTAATAAAATGATGATTCGTAAATAAATATCAGGTAAACCACAAGATGTGAAGGAGCAATTTAGAGAAAGCTTATCGAGAAAGCTTGGCACTAGTCCAGAACACGTAAACCGAGCTACTAGAAAAAGTTTCTGTGTTGAAGTAATATCATAAAGCCTACCTACATTGTTGTGTTTAATGGAATTTAATTTTATGATGCGGGATAGAATGCAGTTGCATAATAATAAACCCGCATGTTATCATTGTAACGGATAACAATTTTATTCGGTATTTGGTCTATTAACCTGGAATTGGGTTTAAAATTGTCAATGTGTACTAAAATAAACATTTTACAGTTTTACGTAGGTAAATCACCATCGAACATCACGTCAATCGTCATGATCTAAGATCTTAGTAATGTCTCAGATTGCCTAATACAGTTAGTTCGGTGATGTGTCGATTCAGTAGGCAAGCATATTGACCGAGTCTGTTTGCGACCTCAATCGCATGGCCTTCTTGATTAGGCAAATATTGGTAACGCTGCATGCCCTCTAAGACCTAATGCACTTAGTTGAAATATGATAATGCGTGTAGAAATAAAAACGTGTATTGCTTGCTGAAATATCGTTTGTAGTATCAGACCAGTAGTTGATTCAATAACATACAGTTCTATGCGCATGGACTATGGAGGGCCATATGGTAGTTTGACATGTTTACCCTGTTGAGGTCGCAGATTTCAGTAAGTACCACAACTTTTTATTCTGCAAGTTTCTGCCTAGTCGTTGTCGAAACCTGTTAAAGTTGAGTCTCCATTCCATATAATTTGTATGGGCTTTCTATAGACTCTACTTTCATTTTCAACGTGTGGATTGGATTCCTTTTCCTTTTTTCAGTGCGCAAAAGAAAGATCACAATTATTAGCAATCACCAACAAACTCGTTTAAAACTCAAGCAAACGATGACACGATCTAGATCTGAATACTTAACCTTATGGCACTTGGCTCAAAAAGGTCGCAAGAGAAAACGGTTCTTTTTCTGCGATATACTACTGTTAACGCCTATATCTTTGTTAACTGGTAGTCGAAACTGGTTTATAAGCAAATACATAAAGTGTTTATAAGGTTCTGCGGCCTTGGATCTTTTCTTGCATAATAACTGCAGGTTTGTGTACTTATTCCCTTGGGCTGGGCATAAAATGGCCAAAGAAACGCAATTAGCGCGCTTATAAGGTACTAATTACTTCGATTTAATGTGTATCCAATTCTAACTACCTGTTTAATCAAGCACGCCTAGTTTCCTGGTGGTAGCTGTTGTACCTAGGTACTTTTATTTCTACCCACTGAGGTGTTTACCTAACCCATCAATTTTCAAATCAAACCTGCTCTGAATAGCACTTAGAGCTGTTATACAATATCTAACCACCTACTTAACAAAAGAGGAAAAAAGACGATCGTAATAGAGACCTACGGTATGCATAAGACATGAGATTGTAACACATGCGTATAGGGTTAATGGATGAGTGTTTCGTAACTAATATGTATTAGGTATAATTAAAACCCTACGGAAGGCAATCATTATGCAAGTGCAATGTTCCGTTCGCGACAGTAAAGGTGTAGCAGAGTGAGACAGTGACTGTCTGTCTGTCCCTCCCACAGTCTCACCACTATCAGTAGACAGATTACTGGCTCTACTCACATGCCTAAACAAGAAATCTAGACCTGTTTAAGAATCTAGAATAAAATAGAAATTCAATCAATTCTACATACCCTACCTATTGTGTGTGCGAAATCTACAAGATACTGATAAAAGTTCAATATTATTGAACACAGCTAAACTTTTTTAGCACTCTGAACGTTACTATTCAATAGAATTTAACATGAAAAGGTTCTCGGACTCAAATACATTATCATAAATGAATGTAGTGGATTTGCTCTGATGAAATAATTTACGGATAGTAACATTTGCAATTGGTTTGTTGTATCAGTCATACAACAAACGCATACAACAAATGCAAGTAACATTCGGTACCGGAAACTGGACAAGCTGTAAACTACTGTACAAAAAATGACAAAGCTCGAAGTCGTTGATTAGGTAATCTCACGAATGTCCAAATTACTGCCTTAAAGGGAGATCACGCATTGTGGGCAGTGAAAGTTGACGCGCGATGTACGAAGCGCTGGCAGTCGAAAGAAAGCGGCCTGGATGAATAATCCTTGGACATTACTAACTGCCATCCGCGGAGAGAAACTTACGCAACAACACTCATTTTGTTGAATGCAGTTAAGATTCGAAAATGATTCGTAAAATAATGATTTTGGGATTACCCATCGGTACTTTCTCATGAGCTTTTAGGAGCAACATTAAAAAAAAAGATGGTAGTAACATTTACATATTATTCATTTAATGAACGGAAGTGTTGTTGTACTACTTGTCGCGATTCATTTTTTTTACGACCAACAATTCTTATAATGTTTGTCATAATGCGAAAGAATACAGTAGAATCTCGTTTTTTTTGGTTTAAAACAGTGCCCTCCTGTAATCCTTGTTTTGGTTAAAACTGCAAGAACAAGGCACATTAATCACAATCGAAATTAGTTCTGCCATAATGAGCCAACCCCATATCTCAAAACCCATCCAACATTCTGTTTATGTTAGGTACTACCCAATAATAATATTAGCCCCAAACACATCCAAAAATATGCTTAGAAAACAGAATTAAAATGAATCGGCTTTAACTACTCAAAATACAAGTACAATGATTTCGGAAAATGGGAGATTTTTTCATGTGGGTTGTACATTTTGGCTGAACTACGCTTAAACGCTAATACTTTAACGAACCAATTAAACGTATAAATGGATGCAGCAAGTGATACTATCTAAGTTCAAGTTTCAACCTCATTTCTGTTAGAGTGCGTTAAAACAATAAAAGCGGTTTGAGACTCAAAAAAAAATAAAACCGACTTAAAAAGGAAACACAATACTAAATTAATCAAACAAAGGGCAAGCTTCAGAAGTCGGTGACAAAAACAAAAAATCAATCAAAGGTCACCGACTTCGAAGCTTGACCTTTGTTTGATTAATTTGGTGTTTTTATCACCGGCTTCTGAAGCTAAAGTTATTTTTCACTTTTTTTTTTTTTGTTTTTTTTGAAGTCGCTTTTCTTTTTTGCAAAAATGTTTTTATTTTTCCAGTTTCAGTTGTTCCCATGTCGCCATGAATTTATTTTACATTATTAAATACGCCTCTAAATGACAACAACAGTTCTTTTCTTAAAGTCGGCTAAAATGATTAATACTTCTAGTTTCTAGCACTCAGTCTGTTGTCTCTAGAGAAATCAACTATAGATATTAACAAGTCGCATTATCTATACATTATTCTAGAACAAGAAATCACCTAACTCCTAACCGTTAAAGAGTTGTACCTTCCTTCATCAGCTCAGCGTCATGAGATGATGATGACCATACGCAAATGTCTCAATAGCTTTAGAAAATATTTTTTACTAACATTTATTTCGTGGCTATTGTGTTGTGTATAAAATACTTGTATTCAGCTGCATCCGGTAAGACTGGAAGCCGACCACAAAATAGTTGGGATAATGATGCAGATGATTAACAATACATGTCATGGTAATGGGCTTATCCCCAATAAATGGAAATCTGGGTGTATTGTACACATCTGCGTACCCCCTTAGAGCATACAGGCGTAATGTTACATCATGATGTTGTATAAACAATAAACATCCAAGCGATTGCAGCAATCACGTCAGCATCAGATATTCACCAAATTTAAATGGGGCCACCTCAGAAGTATTATATATCAAATAAAAAAAAAAAAAATTTTGAGAATCGGTCCACAAATGGAGGAGAAATCCATACCTACACCCAAAATACATACACACGAACATATAACCTACACCTTTTTTGAAGTCGGTTAAAAATTAAAAAGATCAAGTTATGAATCAGCATTGATCATACATATATCTGATAATTATCCGATAATTGTTTATATGATAACCCAATAACCTTCAGATTAATGATACATACCAAAACAAAAATGATACAATTGCAGAAATAATAGTACGCGTCCGCGGCTTAAAATACAATATGGAAATGAGACAATGGAAGAGATCGATTACGCCAAATTCTTGGGGTTAATTAATTGACAAAAACTGTAACTGAAAATCTCATATTGATGATCTATGTAAGAAGATAGATAGATTTGTATTCGACTTGTAGTGTAGCTGGCTATGTCTCATCAATTTGGGGCTATGGCATTATACTATGGGATTATTCGGTTGAACTTAAAAGAGTGTTTCGAGCTCAGAAAAAATGCGTACGCTCATTTGTGGAGCGCACCCACTGGACAGTTGTGTTCCACTATTTATATTTATTTATTTATTTCTACGACATTTATTCTAATTCCACAGTGTTTTTACCATACACGCAAATCTCTCACACCAAAACAAACATGAATACAAACATGAATTTGACTTGTATAATGATGTTCCAACCGGACCCAGCCGCAAAGTACGAGTACATAGTAATAATTATGCTTAATGTTCGTAGGCGTAGAATTAAGGGCATTACATTGCCCAATGACCTTGAGCATGCTGCCCGTACTAACTTACGACGAAACGACGAGAGAGAGAGGGACGAGTGCGGGAGTGACATAGTGTTTTTCGCGAAATTTCGGATTTTTATAAAATATTAAAAGAAATAAGAGAAAAAAATCAATACACATTGTTAAATACGTCATTACGTATTTTTTGGTATAAAATTCATGCCGAGTTATTGAGCCGTTATAGAGAAAATTTTCAATTTAGGTTGAAAAAGGACCTATTTATTACGATTTTTTGATAAAATTTGAGTTAGTTTATTAACATTTTAAACAATACAATGTATTTGTGATGACCTTTACTTTAACATATATTTTTTATATTGAAAACGCACAAAAGGACTCATCTACAAACTTCTCTAAACACACGGTATTTTCAGGATTTGAGCGATGTAATCCCCTTAAATTGTTTTCGAATAATGTATACTACATGTCCATTACTGTTTATAACAAATTACCTGGTGGCTTCAAAACTCTAAGCCTCAGAATATTTAAATGTAAATTATTTAACTTTCTTTTAAATAAATGTTATTACTAGACTGAAGATTTTATGAATGAAAAATTTACCTAAATATTTGTCATTATTGCCCATAAATCGTATTTAATGTCGTTGACTTCATCGAATTTTGACCTAAGTGTAAGTATATAATTAATCTCTTTTACAACTATTGTTCAATTTGTTTAAATTATTTGTAATTCTAATGATTAATAATTTAATTTTATGTTATGATGAATTGATGACCCATAATTTTAAAACAATATTTGTATACGCCAGATACGGCAGAATATTGTGATCGTAATACATAATGCTTAGAACGGCTTTGTACAATTTTCTGACAAATAAATGCATTCTATTTTATTCTAGCTATCCGGCAATTATCCGATAATTGTCATGATAATTATCAAAAAAAAATATGTTGATCATTTCAAGCCCTGTTACTTTGTCCCGCTTATGAGGTCACAGTCACATTGGAATAATCCCTAGCTAAAAAGAAAATGTTTTGGAATCTCTCACACCTCTTTTCTAGCAGTCCGAAATGAAAAACGATTTCAGTATGATAAATCCTTTTGTTTCGATTTTTCTTTGTATTTTATTTATGAAGGTAAATATTATATTTTAAATTGTATTTTGATTTACCAACAATTTGATGAAACAAATTGAACAAGTAGATACCCAACTATTTCCGTATTTATGTACTATATAAATACGGAAATAGTTGGGTAATAGTAATAGTTGGTGGTTGGGTGGCTTCGTATTTTGTTTTTTTATGTATTTCGTTCAGTGTCGTGAACTTTCGTGGTCTCAACTTTACGGTATAGGCACAGAATAATAAGTGCAGTATAGGTACTATAATATAATACAGTGCCGCCCAGTCGATAACCTATCATCATAGTACTATTTTACTATTGTAGTAAGTAATATAGCATAATTATTTTAAATCGAGTTATATCTCACTAATATTGCAAATAGAGTTTTAATGTCAGTTTTAAAATGACAGCATAATGCCTATGCTTAGGGTACAATTTCAGCAAATCAGCACATAATACGCAGAAATTCAAAACATAATTAAATATCTCAAAACTAACATTGCATGTCAACAAGTACATTTATGCAATTAGTTCATAGCTCATGATCGCTATCATGTTTGCACATATCTTGTGCAAACATGATAGTGATCATCATGATGTCCTCCGGTTCACACAAGTTACTGTTCCTATGTGAAATGCATTCCTTGTTACAAACTCTTTTAGCAGGAGAAAGGGGCCTCTCCGTGCTTCCAGAAAACTCAAGCTTTTTCAAACGCCACCTCAACCTAGTAGTAGAGCTCCCACTCGTATGTGCAAATAGAATATTGCGGCTTTGCCAATGCATTTGCACTTTTACTTTACTAGCAGATAGCTTACTTATTACCAATACCTACAGTGGCACATGACCTTGTCCATCAAGCACAAACTACGCTAAGTTTTTTGAAAGATTCAAACTCAGACATTGTATGAATAGGGTTAACGCTAAACAAACAACAATTCTTTACAAATCTGGACCTGTTCTTACGACCATAATACGTAACACTGTGTTAAGATGTACGAAGCAGATTGCTATAACAACACAGTATTGAGCAATTGCATTGTTGTTGGGGAGTTATGATATTTGCGCAAACGCATCGTGCGATACGACCGTCACTTTCCAACAAAGTCAATGAAGCGCGGAGAAAGTGGCACCTCCACGTCCGTAACCAACTGCCTGCCGTCCGTAAAATCCGCTGACTCATACAACATTCACGACATCACATGTGTAACAGGATTAAGAGAACATACCATATAATATAATATATATAATTTAAGCTAATATAATAAAGCTGAGCTTGTCTGTCTGTTTGTTTCATTGTTTTTTTATTTGAACGCGCGAATCTCTGGAACTACAAGTCGGATTTGAAAAACATTTTTTTTACATTTGGTAGTCCACTTCTCAATCAATCAATTTTCAAATCAAGAAAAGAGAGACCTATCTATACCCAGCAGTGGGTGAATTCAGGCTGTGGATGATGATGATCATCCCAATTCTTGAGTATAGGCTATTATCACGGTACGATCCTAAGGATAGGAGGGGCGGGTGGTACCGCGGGGCACAGCTACTTCCGCTTACACGCACTTGACATTTTAGTTGATTTGCTTCTGTTCATAAATGATAGCTTATGAAACTGTCACATAACAGCGGTTTTTTTTTATTAATTCACGAGCGTGATAATAAAACTAAGGATTCTTGTAACAGAGTAATATTGTAGTCGTTGTCTATAAAAGTTTCATAAGTTATTAAAACACGAGCAGGTATATTAAGTGACCAGGTTCTATATGTATGTATGTATCATGTATGTTTAAAACGTAAAAAACCGCCGCTACAAAGTAATTTTGTTTGTGACAGTTTTTGAGAAATCTTTAAAAAGCGAAACTTTCGTTCAAACTTGAAATGTCGCAAACATAGTTACTACAATATTATGTAAAGCATGATTCGTTCTACAGCTTTACTCAATCTGTGATCCTTAACTCTCCAGCTCGTACTGGCTGGTTTTTTGTAATATAATGTTACCATAAATAAACGCTTTTTAATTAAGTAAATGTACTTTCATAAATAAAAAAACATGTAGAATCATGATTTCACAAATAATGGGCCGCAGTGACTTCTGGTTACTTATTCCTATAAATTTTAGATGGGGCGACATTAACTGACCCCCTTTCCTTATGAATTTTTCTCATGGTTTATAACAAGAGAGGTGTAATATTTTGATTCGAAAGTTTCGTAAAAGAATTTTAATTTGTTTATAAGTTATTTACTACATAATGGTTTGAATAACTTGCCTTTATGGAGAACTATACAGAGGATATCGTATACTGAGAAAGAGAGAGCGCTTTTATGACTTTCACGACTTATACGAGGAACGCTTTGTCATAATCTGTGCTTTGGTTGGCTGCGAGATTCATGGCTGTGAGCCTAATAGGCACAGGCTCATAGTATCTTTGGAGCTATGAGTTTTCTCGATTTCTTGATGATCGACATCGGGTTTTCGTTGGTATTTCATCGCCATTATAGAAAAAAACACCAAAGGCAAAAAAAACAACACGGGTTGCTCGTTAAAAATCGAGGAAATCTATCTGGAGGCACCTATAACGAATAGTGGCGGTAATTTCATACAAGCCTTAAAGCTTGGCTTGCTCCTATAACCTACTACTCTTCATGATGTTAGGGTTTCTGAACTGGGCTTGCTGTATTGTTGGCCCCTAGGTACGTCACTGATAACGACCTCTGAAACCTAGCTGATCTCCTGGTGAGGTGCTAGTGGTGTTCTAGCTAAGCTATAGGTATATCATTTTACGCTTATTTTTAATAAAATAATTATTTAATTTAAGGTGTATTAACTGGTAGGTAATAGCTATACTGGATTTTTCATTAACGTGATATATTAATGAAGTGTCATAAAGTTCGTTGTTGTTAATAACCAAGTTAATAAATAAACCGTGCGTAAATCCAATTTATCATTGAAATGGACTTTTTTATTAACCAATTGTAAAAGTTTACCTTTATAATTATGTTTTATTACATACATTGATTAAAGCTTTTAACAGTTAATAGCAATATGTAGCTACTGTAGATACCCCGGTTGGTGTGTTGTGTATCTAGTGTTTATTCTACTGGCGCCAGAGCAGTTATATAATATTTATTTATGTCAGTAAATGTATCACAATAATACGTGCAAATGTTTATTATGGGTACTTAGCTACATAAATAGTAAACTGTTGCGTGATCCAATTCGTTCTCGATTATATAACCGACATCATACTGCATACATGACACAGGACAACACAGAATTCAACTGGCACAATGGGTATTGGGTGATTAAATTAATAAGTGACCTTCCAACTGTACTAGTACTTGTGCAGTGGAGAAATTAAGTCAGTTGATGGGTCGGCCTTACTAGCCGTAGAACTTACGACTGTTGGAGTAGACGTGTTTTTGAGTGGACACCGCGAAACGGAAAGAGTACTTATGGAACGCCCTCGGCCTAGGTGGAGAATTATTCGTAGGATGGCTGGTAGCAGGTGGGTTAGAGTTGCGAGAATGAAGCCAAGTGGCCTGCAATAATGGGGGCTATCGCGCATGAATTCGCCGCTAGAGGAGTTCGTGTAGAGTAAGGCCTTCAGGAATCTCAGATGCCAAAGAGCCTTCGCGCATTGCGCGCTTTTTATCACGTATTTTTACACATATTTACGATTTTGGGCAAGCTTGAGTTATTCCTGATAAACTATGACTTGAGCATTTGAAATAGCAAGCTAAGATCAAATTTGTTATTACCTGTAGGAAGAATGTTTTTTAAATGTTTCATTCTTGCTAATTTTAGGGACAATATTGTTAATAAGTATCTGAAGTTTATATTATGTTGATAAACGTAATAAAATGAACTTTTTATGAAGTTATGGGTAGTTTAAGGGATAAAACAGAATTAATTACAGGACCTTACTCGCTAGTGGCGCCATCTGGTGAGCTCAAAAACGATACCCCTCATTGAGGCCTATGTCCAGCAGAGCAAGGCATACTCCAGAGTAACTAATAGGTACTAAAGCGACAGTTAAGAAATTTTAAAGCCACTGGAACAGTTTATGTCCTTTATCTATCTACAATCCAATACCAACAAAGAACTGTAACAAGTTTGTGTACTGAAATTTAAATCTTTACTTATGGCAATAATATCGATCTCCTCGACCTGAAACATGTCAAGGTTGACGAACGAGCTATTATTGGATCATATAAAATATGGTAAACATGTCAATAAGGAAGGTATCAGTAACACTCTAACCTTAGACCTATGAAAAGTTACACAAACTACAACTTACACAACACAACACACATTGTAACTTACACAATTGCACTCGGTATCGCACCGACCTAGACAAAGATGCAAGAATTTAATGTCAAGTTGAAGGTTTATAGTAAAACCCTGAACTCTAAAGAGCGACTTATAATATCGTTTATTTTTCATATTTTTACATAGTTCTTTGCAAGATATGCGGATAGCAGGAGTTGATAAATAGATAAATAACTGGTGCGTGAGTTGTACCTATAACCCATTTAAAATGGTTGATAACTATTAACCTGATTTTGTTTGTTTTGTTTCAGACACTTCCTTCTTCTACGATTCTTAGTTATGATTATAAGGATACGATGGCTCGCGCAATGGATCGCCACTTTTTCTTTAAGTGTGATGATGACTTCAGGTAAGAATTAGGGTCCCTAATCGTAGTACTCGTAGTTATATTCTTAATCGGCAATCATTCAATCCAAGTTCACCTTTAACCAAACGATTTCTTATCATCGCAGGTAACCCCATATTTCTGCAACAATCCGGAAGGAGTAATAAACCGGTGATAAAATGGATGCCACCGAACGACGATTGGAATTGGAGACTGACGCCACGCAACGAGCTACCATCCTTCTTTCCTTCTCATTTTAATCATACCCTACCGCCATCTGCTAACGAGACTGAACTAATAGCACACATGACAGCTTTGAAACGTAATTACTCTCGACTCCTGTGGGATAGCGATAAGAGCAGTAACCTACCAGTATTTGTGGAGAAAGCTCTCAAACTCCTGAATTTGAAACAAGTTTATTACGAAGTAGAGCACTCTGTAATGTCTAAGGTATCGTGCACAGCCTGCAAAGCCGGTGCCGGGTTACTACAGCATTACATTAGATTGGGTAAAAGCAAAGAGGAGATCAATAAGATGATTTATCAATTCTGTGTTTCGCTAAAGATTCAATCAGCTCGCGTGTGCGAGGGCATCACGAGGTTGTTCGGGGTAAGAAACAGTCGTCGCATCGAAACCAACAATACGACCTGCGTTTCTGTGATATCGTTATTCACCTTACGTTTTTCATATTTCAGAGTGAAGTAGTTTACGTATTGAAACGTATTACGATAGGTCCTGACGAGATCTGCAGTTTTGTGATAGGAGACGCGTGTGGCGACGTCTACAACCCTTACCACGAGTGGGAAGTAGCGTTCCCGCCCGTACCGAAGCCTACCCTACGGGAACTTGACGCTCCTGTCGATAAAGCTCCGACGTTTAAAGTTCTGCAGATTTCTGATACACATTTCGATCCCTACTACGCTGAAGGTGAGCATTTCTATATCCTAATACAGAAAGCTGATCAGCTTGAAAATCTCAAGAGACATAACATAAACATAACATCACCGTGATGTTATGTTTATGTTATGTCTCTTCACGCCTGTAATCGACCAAGGGTTAGGCAGAGGTGTACCTAACAGTACACCCACATTTCGCCGGTTATGTTTAAGTCCCATGTAATAGGGGCGAGCCTATTGCCATCAACCGGGCGCAAATCCAGACTCCGTGGCTGTTACTGAGAAATTCCTGATGGAAATACCCAATAACACTTAGCCCGACTTGAGAATCGAACCCAGGACCTCGTGCTCGGCAGTCGCGCTTGCGAACACTATATAGACCAACGAGGCAGTCTATCAATCAATCAATAAATCTCAAAAGAGTATATCCTTATTTCTTCAGTAAGCACCTTCTACAGACCTACAGTTATCTACTGTTGTGGTGTACCGACCTACAACAGTATTCTCTTCGCCAACATTCACTGTCAAGTGCCTATTTTCAAATTCCAGGTGCCAATGCTGAATGTAACGAACCTCTTTGCTGTCGAGCGTCTAATGGTCCAGCACTGACACCTGGCGGCGGCGCTGGCCGCTGGGGCGACTATCGCAAGTGCGACACGCCCAAACGGACTATAGACCACATGTTGAAACACATAGCAGACACTCACACTGTACGTATGGCTCCTTATTATCTGCACAAAGGCGAAATTACCAAACGCCAGAATAAATTACCATTAATATTTGACAGTTATTTGCAACGTTGCCAACGTTGCAAACTGGAGACCCTTATGGTGCTCAAAATAATTTATAAATGTAATTAAGAAAGAACATATACATAGATAATTAGTATACCATCCAGCATACGATGTTTTAGATCCCAACTTAATGACAAATATTATAACAATCTAAAAATGAACTGTTGCACTGTTCCAGGACATAGATTACATTCTATGGACGGGAGATCTACCGCCGCATGATGTATGGAACCAAACCAAAGAGGAGAATTTGAAGGTGCTACAAGAAACGGTAGCTCAGATGTCGGACATGTTCCCCGGTGTGCCGATATTCCCGGCACTTGGGAACCACGAGTCGTCTCCAGTTAATAGGTACGAATAAACCCTGTAGCTAAAACGAAACTATGATGAAAAGACGAACCTAGTTAATATTACATTAGAATTAGAAGTGATAAGTCAAATCTGAAATAATTAAAGCTTCCGTTCCCTTCTACTTCTTACTATTTGTGCTGTGAACCGCTTTGTCCAATAAGGTCCATCATAATCTCATAAAATTGTAAGTTAGCACATAAATACACATTGTGAAGCGCAATAAATTATTGTGCTACGTACCTATGTCGCAATTATCAAGGTCTGTCGGGGTCATTTTAATTACAGCGACAATCCCTTTCAAGATCGTTTATTCTTGGAACGTAGGATCCTTGCAACATTCGATTGAGTAGTGTATGCGGATGTTTTACCACAGATGGCTATTACTCATAGATTGCCAGTGGACGGAAATACGTGCTTTGAGGAATAAACCACAATTATTACGTGTATATTTGCTTTTGAAGCGTTAAGTCGCGTTATTCCGCGATACGGCATTAGCTTGAAGTTTCTATAAAGTCAATAACCATTTGCGCATTTACAAAGAACTGTAGTGATCGATCACTACACAGCTTTGGAGATCAATCTCCAAACCTGTGCAAAGCCATTTTCTCACCGACATTTCGTAAAATGTCAGGATAAGGCCCGGATCCCCCAAAGCGGAGGCGAGACAGGTTGAAATCTACATCGCGTGTCTCGTCTCTCCAGTGATTGATCGAATCTTGCACGTCTCTTGTCTGCTCCGCCCGTTTCCGCTTTAGTGGAGTTCGGGCCTAATCAAAACAAATAAAAAGTGGCGCAAAAGACGCTTCCCATCTTTGGAAACAATTTCGTTTCCGGACTTCCATCTAGCAACGATTAAAAGACTGATTACTTACTGTTTCCTTATGCCTTACTTCCAGTTTCCCGCCGCCGTACATAGCGTCCTCGGAGCTGAACATAGCCTGGCTGTATGATGAGCTGGACGCACAATGGCGTCGCTGGCTGCCGGCCGGAGTGTCGCACACGGTGCGTCGCGGCGCATTCTACTCGGTCCTCGTGAGGCCGGGCTTCCGTATCATTTCGCTCAATATGAACTACTGTAATAATAAGAACTGGTGAGAAATATTAATATGTTTCTATAAAAAGAATATTGATTCGCGTTATATGGATTCCAGTTTAAACAAACTTCATTTGTACGTTAGTCATGCGTGATATTCTAAAATTACATGTGTTCTAAAATGTGTCATCTCCTATTTCTCCAGGTGGTTGTTAATGAACAGCACAGATCCAGCAACGGAACTCCAATGGTTGATTTACGAACTGCAATCAGCGGAGTTCAGTGGGGAAAAGGTCCATATCATTGGCCACATACCGCCGGGCCATTCCGATTGTTTGAAAGTGTGGAGCCGCAATTACTACGCCATAGTTAACCGATATGAATCAACGATAACGGCACAATTTTTCGGACATACACATTTCGATGAATTTGAAGTTTTTTATGATCCAAATGACCTTGGTAGGTGCAACTTGTCATCTTGATTGAGCTACATAAAGGTCATTTTGACCATTTCAGCATGTATACTTTAACTCACCGTAATTTATATATTTTTCGCAGGTAGAGCCACAAGTATTGCGTACGTTGGGCCCTCAGTTACTCCGTACTACGATTTGAATTTAGGTTATCGTATATATTATGTAGACGGTGACCATGAAGCCACTACTCGGGTAATCATTACTTGATTTACTACATCAATAAGCAAATTAACTTGAACATTATAGCCAAGCAAAAACTAATACCTAACTAAATAACTTACCCTAATCAATTTTTCAGCAAGTGGTCGACCATGAGACTTGGATCATGAACTTGAAAGAGGCTAATCTGTTCGGGTACCCGATCTGGTACAAGTTGTACTCGGCCCGGTCGGCGTACATGATGCCGGCGCTGCGGCCGCAGGACTGGGACAAGTTCATCGACGATATGACTACCAAAGAAGACGTCTTTAATTTATATTACAAGTAATCATTTGATTTGTTTTTATATTTACTCATTCAGCATAAACTGATTCATCACTTCTATGATCACCTCGTAAGCCACATTTTTTTAATTATGAAATTTTCAAACGTCCGTTCGTCCGTCGCGTCGTTCAACGGTTTGTCCATACAAAAAAAGCACAAAGCGTGTTCGTCACGTCGCGGTCGCGTCGATGCAAAAGGATGCGTTCGTCGCGCGTCGCCCCATACTTTGAGCTCTTTTTGTATGGACAAACCGTCGAACACTATCGATCAATGTGTCGTGACTCTTAAGACATTAAGATGCGTATACAGACAGACCTTATCATCAATCATCGATTTATACATCGAAACTCACCGCCCTGTTTCAGAAACTACTGGAAGAACAGTCCCCGTCGTGGCACGTGCGACGGCGAGTGCCGCAAGCGCCTGGTGTGCGACGCGCGCTCGGGCCGCTCGCATGACCGGCGCTCGCTCTGCGGACACATCGAGGCGCGCATCGACGGCGCCCAGCCCACGCCCCAGACCTGGCGCGCGTGGCTCTATAATGGCCTGTCTGCCTCGTGAGTTGTATTGTGCAATTTAACCACTGCTTTGTACTTACGCCTTGTATAATATCGATGACAGCTCTATATTCGCGATATAAAAACAGGCACCCACCGTTTTATTGAGAGGTTGTCACAAGGTCAATGAAGTGAAGTGAGTGCACCACGACAGAGCATGGAATCGCCACGGAGGCAGTTGTCTAGAGAGTTTTAGTAAAATTCACATAGTATCACACCTATAATCCCCAAAGGGTTAGGCAGAGGTGTAATAGTACACCCACATTTTGCCAGTTATGTTTAAGTCCCATGTAATAGGGGGCGACCCTATATCCATCAAACGGTTACAAACCCAAACTCCGTGGCTGCTACTGAGACCCGTGAATCGAACCCTAGACCTCTTGCTCAGCAGTCACGATTGCGACCACTAGCCCAACAAGGAAGTCCAATTAAAATTCGTGTCCAGTAGAATTCGTGGCGTCGAAAGTGCGTTGAGCGCAGAACTTGTATCGTGACCGGCTGACCGAAATTCAAAATCGTCAGTTACTTTACATTGTGTTTATAAGAATACACTGTGAAACGATTAGCTTGTTTGGGAAGTATTAACGTCTCTAGAAGCCGCCCACGCAGTCGTCTCCGTGTTCTGTGGGATGTACCATCTTCATATCCATGCGCTCTCATAAATCTACATAAAATTACATCGTGATTTTGTGTTCACGATAGTTTTTGACCCGAGAGATTAACACCGGTATTCTTAGTCGTGGATTGAACTTAAGTCGGACTTGACACGCCTACATTCCACCCCATTAGACATATTGACAGCTACAGTTTGTTTATAAATGGACATAACGCCGTTTAAGTCGGGTTTATACGGGCGTTTATGTCAAATTATAAATAAACTGTAGCTGGAATGTAGGCGTGTCAAGTGCACGTTGCACGTTTCTATACCAATACGGGGTGGAATGGGACCGTTTTCGCGACGCTGTTCCTTCTACCCCGTATATTGGCTAGGTACCTGATTATTATCGTGAACGGCTTGCTCTTACAGGTGCTTAAAAGTGCTACCTATATAAAATGTATGACACTTATTTTCGGGACCCTTGAATGCCAAAAGTCCAAAGACCCCAAAAAATTGTACCAAGTGATTATTACGGCCAAACATGACGCACATAATACCAAAATATGCAAATATTGGCAAATAAGCCTGAGAAATTACAATAATTTGAGCCGGGTCACCGATGTCGGCCATTTGTTCACTACTTTCTTTAAAGTAGAACATAGCGGTATAGGAGAACGATCAAGTTGCCGCGTTGCAATACCCACTTGGAGTAGCATTTTTGCTTTTGCGCATTACTTCGTGAAGAGTTTAAAATAGGGTTCTTAGGTAATAGTCGTGCAATTTATACAGGATATGATTCTTACTGCCGGTCGAGCTCTCACAAAGCCGATCGTAGGTACTGACAGCTAAGGGTGTATTGGCCATAGCGTGAATGGAGATGAGTCATCCAACTAAACTCAATTTTCTTGACAGAGAAGTCGGTTTACGTCCTATGTGCAGTTAGGGTTCGAACCCACGACATGAAATATTGCACCCCAATGCCTTATCCTTTGAACTGTAGTTTTTTGACATTTTAATCCCTGTGTAGTGTAAATGGCTAATATCGCATGAATCCCTTGTATAATGTCAAAGGCTAATATCGCATGAATCCCCTGTTTATTGTCAGTCTAATATCGTAGGAATCCCCTGTATAATGTCAAAGGCTAATATTGTAGAAATCCCTTGTAGGTATATCTTTGTCAAAGACTAATATTGTAGGGATTTCAATGAATGATTTATTTAAATATATTTCTTATACCTATGCAGAGACACTCCTTCTGTACAGCAAGTATAAATGGTGGTGGATTTACCCTTAACTATCCTGCACAGCATTACTAAGGTCAGTATAATGTAAATATTGCTCGCCTGATAATATTTTTCCTTGTACACACGGCGACAAATCAAGTTATACATTTCCAATAAAACATCGCCGCGCTTCGTATAATTTTTTTTGACGGATCCGCTCTTATTCCTGGTTTTGCATACCTTGATTGGTCGGCGTGCATACCTAGCTTTATTGGTTTTATGTAGGTATACGTAAATAAGGCAACTGTTGCACTATCGACGAGTAAGCTACTAGATATCGCCTCTGCTCGCTCAAGCAACGTATTAAGGCGGGCTACACCTACGCAAGTGTAGAGTGCGCGCGCGAATCGTGCACGCTGTGCGCCTGGAATGGCTATAGACGCGTCACATAAGACGCATGCGTGTCTTTTGCCAATATTACCAAAGGCGTTCATACTATTCTACTAATAAGCCCGCGAAGCGCACTGTTCATGCACGTGCGCTGGTGTGGACGCGCCTTAATAGATGTAAGTCCCGCCCGCCCGGGTAAGTAATAGAGCCGACTGTGCGTGTGCTCAATGCCAATGGATGCGTATGAATTCGCCGCTAGGGGCGCTAGTATAGAGCGAGGTCACCGAAATGTCAGATGTCATAGAGAGTTCGCGCGTTGCTTGCTTTTTTATCACGTATTTTTACTAATATTCACGATTGTGATCTAGATAGAGCCATTCCTGATTAATTATGACTTGAAGATTTTATGTAGCATGTTGTATGTTACAGTAGAATCATTTTTAAATGTTTCATGCTTGCTAATTTTAGGGAAAATTTTGTAAATATGTATCTGAAGTTTACACTTTGTAGTTATACGTAATAAAATAAACTTTTTATGAAGTTATTGGTACTTTATAGTAAAAAAAAAATAAAGTTATTGACATTACCTTTCTCGACAGTGGCGCCATCTGGTGAATTCAAAAACGATAGCCCTCATTAGAACTCTCTCTCCACTAGTTTGTCGCAGCAACGAGAGCTATCAATTTATCAAAGAAAAAGATTTGCTCAGTGCCGCTCACTTTATGTCGGGCAGGCCCCGGGGTAGCTCGCGAAATTTTGGCAATTTGCCGGTCAGTGTCAGGCTATATGTTGAACAAAATGATTCGCGACCGTAATACCTTATGTATTTACAGATATATAATCATTAAAATCATCAATACAATCCTATAAGTTCATTTAATCCCATCGAACCGACTATAATTATCATGAAAGTCATTCAATGGGATAAAGTAAGAACATTTGAATTTCGCGGGCTGCGCCGGCGCTTCCACCTTAACTCGTTTCTAGTTGCTAGCTCTATTCGCTATTCACTAATCATCGGCTGTAGGGCAATGCCTAAGGTTCTTCGAGTCGATACTTCTATAGGTGCAACGCGATGTCCATGCCCCCCTTTATCGTATTCTAGGTTGTAAGGGGGGGGGTAAGTACCTAATGGTGATGGTTTTTGTAGGTAACACCTAATACTACTCTAAAACTTTTTGTACATAAACTTCCTTCTTTTAGGTGTAAATAACTTCATGTCGAAAATTACTTTGATAAAGGTTGTATTTTTCATTCAGATAAAGGGTGTTTTATTTCAATATAAAGTTCTCTGTCTTTAAAAAAACATCCGTAACATGTTATTTAAAAAAATAAAAAAATAAAATATTTTTATCCTACTGAAAATATAATATAAGATAAAAATATAATAAAGATACTTGTAACATGTATGTTGACGATTGTTCATTAATTTTTATTACAGAATGAACATGATAATGCAAATACCTCAAGTGGCGTCTCAAATACCAAAGTTCGTGATGGGACTGGGCTGAAAAATCTATGTTAAAGAATGTGCAAAAGTTAGCGTACCACCGGGCTCAGTCAAGACGACGTCAACATAACAGGTCAACATTTCTACACCGATCGTTGATCGCCTACCTACTTCACTACTATATAGAATAGACAGCTATTTATTTCATTATATCAATTAAACGAAGTGCCTTAATAAATTTTAAAACCATAGGTTTTTGACCTATCAAAAATATTTTATTGATCAGCATTTTTTCGGTGGTATTTAGTAATATGACCACCTTCTTATCTTACTTCTAATAAAATAAATGTATTTGTAAATATTAATTTTAATTGTATAATAAAAAAATAGTTTTACTAGATGTTGTTTTACTTTTAAATAATCCGACGTTATCACATAATTATACGCAGGTACACAGCATCTTTATACAGCATGTGTTGAAAGGTGTGGGTCATATTAATTAAGGATGTTTTTGTAGACCATCAAACTGACCAACGTTTTCCATGGGGCGTCATCGCGAAAATATAATCAGTTGTTCCATACAGAACGTTAATATAAACTTAACAAATCTAATCTATCTTATACGGGGTGGAAGGGACACCGACGCGGCGACGCGAAAACGGTAGGTATTCAGTACCTACATCATTGTGAGTCGAGCATAGAAATTTTTAATCGGTTATAAAAAAAAAAACAGCTGTTCCATACATTTTGACCGTGTAGGTATTGCACTTTTGTAGGCGTCAGCTGATTTTTTTGTCACGGTGTTTGTGGTCGCACTCCTCCGAAAATGCTGGACCGATTTTTTTTACGTAGGTATGAGAATAGGTTGTAAAGTATATTTTACACCGCTAGGTTGTCAAATTCTAAATTAACGCGAGCGAAGCCGCGGGCAAAAGCTTGTACATTATAAAGGGTGTAACAAGACCCTTAACGAAGCCGAAAGGCACTTGTTCTCCCCATCATTGCGATATTTTTTTTTGTTCTAGACCATACCTTCCAGTTCCAGGAATCTTCTAGTTACGCCGATATGAGGGGTCAAAGTTCCAACTTTTTCAAAAGTTTTTTTTAAATACATATTTTTAATGTAAGATTTATACTTAAAACACCTCCACGACCCCCGTATGTACTATTCAATGCATCCATCAGCACAGTGTTTGAGTGCGTTACATTGAGATTTACGGTAAAAACGTGAATTTTGACTTAATATAATTTTTGCGTAGTTACTTAGCGCTCATTTGGAGCGACAGTGACATAAGTGCAAATTTGTAAATTTTACACTACGCCAGTTTTAAGATTTTTTTATAACACTGCTGAAGATTATTTGCTTTTCTTACAGCTAATGACTATTTCTATATTATAGTAATGTAGTTTGAACCCTAGGCTTCAAAATAGACACAGGTATTTTTTATTACTCAATCCATAATAATGTAAAAATATTTTTTTTTTGTTTTATGACTTACAGTTGCGTCGTTGTTACCCTTAAAATAGAAAGTTCGTGTAGTTATGACTAGAGATGCAAAACGAGTTTTAAACGTTTTAAACCATTTGGTTTTAAACGGTCTTTTTGGTTTAAAACGATTTAAAACCACACTTAGCGGTTTAATATGGTTTAGAATGTTTTTTTTTTGTAATGCACTGAGGCTTTACACGAAGTTATCTAGACCACACCTCCTTCCTGATTTAGAATATATAAAAGGAAAATAAAATAAAAATGTTTTAAAATAACCTTCATTAACATGACAGACAAACATAAAATCGATCCCTACCTGCCCCATCTCTCCCCGTTGCGATTTTGGTAGCAAAGTGAAAAATAAAAATGCGGCATTGCCGTTTTATTTTAATAAATACCCAAAACATGATTGTTTTCAGTGTCGAATCCTAAATAGTAGTATAAATATGATATATGACTTCACATATATTAATAAAAATGGTAAATGATTTCAATTAGCCTTTTAAACTATTTTTTTAAGTAATTCGTAATCAATGTACGGCCCACGTGGTTGTGGTTTTAAACCGTTTTAAACAAATTTAAAACGGGTTTTAAACCACTGATTTTGGTTTAAAACGGTTTATTTACAACTATAGTTATGACTTTGTTGTCTCTTAGAAAATGAAACCAATTTCATTCAATCAGCACAATTTGTTTTATTTCAATAATAATAATTAACAGTGACAGCCAGTCGTGACGTAGTTATGGCCTACGGCATGAATTATCATTATCTTAATTACAGTTTAATTATAATTATTCAGCACTAAATTTAATAAAAAAATCGATACAAAATTATTTGGTCTTTTATCTCTCTTATTAATTAAGAATGGCACAGTCAAATCACAGATGCTTACTAAAATATTCTTAAAATCAATAACCATTCAAGACGGACTGCAGGCTGCAGACTGAAGCCGCACACTGCACGTGATACTACTGGTTCCTATGAAAATGATTCCGAGTAAAGCGACACTGCCGCCTACAGCTGCAGTCTGCGATTCGTCTTGGGCTCGACCCTTATAAATCAGACTTTATGCTTATACCTAAGTAAACAATGAACTGTTAGAACAATTTTAATTCAGTCTTATATTCATTTTTAAGTATGTACTCAAGAGACTTACGTAACATAGTATTAAAAAAAAAATAAAAAAAAAACTTAAAACAAGCTTTCGTAAAACGCTGAATAGCATCTAGGAACAATGTTTTTTTCTAATAAAGTACGCAAATCTTGCTTTTTTTGATCAGAAATCGTAAGTTTTGAACTATAAGCTGCCCTCAAACGTAATTCAGTAATATCTAAATGATTATCTGATCGAGTTTTACGCGTATTAATAGTTGTTTTTGATTTAACAGTTACCCATTCGCCGTCGTAAGAATATTTTAGATCGTAAGTCTCACTATTTTTAACAAATCGTATAGCTTTTATTTCAGATACTTTGATTAGGTTACCTTGCAGATCTTTGTTAACATTTAATGTAATATCCTCAAATAGCTTTTTTAAATCATAAAAATCGTCATAGTTCAGCTCGTTGACAACAAAAGCATTTCCAGTTTTCTTGGCGTTTCGTATAAGTTGAACGTACTGGTAGGGAATGTAGACAGGACCAGACTTTTTTGCTCTTTTGATCGACTTTTCAATGAGCGAATGAGCATTGTCGCCCTCATTTTGAGTGTGGCCACGTATCAAAAATTTATGGGTTATTGATTTTATTGGAAGAGTTTCAACGGCATAGTAATACATGCCAATCAAGAATCTGGAAAAGTAAAATATAACTTATATAATAGACGTAACCACAGAAATAATGTTATTTAAATTCTTAATGAAAAAATAATGACAATAAATGTACCTATTTTTCTGCTGACCACAGCAGTTGTCAGAGTAAAATATGATATCGCTGCCGGGGCGACGCTCTGCAGTCTCTTTCAGAAATTTCAATACACAAGAACCAATTTCTACAGCTCCTCTATTGCCAAGACCCTCGTGCCAGAAATAGCAATTGGTAACGTTATCTTTTAAATCTGTAACCTGTAAAAAAAATTAAACATTAGAATTTTCTTTTAAGTAACTCAAAAATCTGCAGTAGGTAAAATACTAACCGTAAAATTGAAGCAATTCAACTTTGATTTGTAAAAAAAAGCTGAACTATTACCAATAGGTACAGGCATAACTGCCTGTAAATCGTAAATTGCAACTAGAGTTTCGCCATTTTCTTTTGATAACTCTATATCTTTAGCTTTCTCTTTCCTACTTAAATGTTTTTGCCTTAGATGCTCTTCGTAAGGTTCTTTTAATTTGAGCTGGTTTTCTCCGGTAGCATTTTTATAAGACTCGCAGAGATCACATAAATCTTTCTTTGGTACAAAAAATGATAAATTAAATTCAGTGTTGAAAATTCGGTAATACATATCAAAACTTGCTGATGGCATCGTTCCTCTATGAGATAAGTAATTTCGATGCAATTCTTTAACAGTAAGACCGCCATCAATGAATTCACGAGTGGTGTTAGCTCGAGTATAGTGGCTCTCAATTCTAGGGACGGAGTTAATGTGATCGCGAACCGATTGTATGATTTCCGGATTGACTTGGTTATGATGAGCATGTTTGCCACGTTTGTCCTCAGGGATCACACCTGTACTATTACTATTTCTACTTTCAATAACCGTTCGCAATGTTCTTTCAGATATACCCAAAGTATTTATAAAAAAAATTTTGCACGTCCGCACACCTTCGCCGTTCACCATGAAATTAAAAACACACTTTTGGTTTCTATTTTTGGCAGCTCCTTCTTTTACTCGACGATAAGGAACTTTCAATGTTGTTAAGCAGGAGTTTAAAAAGTCACGCTGTCTTTGTAGCGCCCCCAAGCCCCAATAACATTCAAATATCTCCTGTCTTTGTTCTTCCGTTATTTTATAACGACATCTGAACCTACATTTTTCTGTGCAAGGTGGTTTAATAGATTTTTCTGCAACAGTTTTGCCAGTTCTAGATACGTATTGTTTTCCAGAGTTTCGTTGACGTTTTCGTACATTTTTTATCCATGCGGATTCATTACGAACTCTCTTTTTGCCTTTCTTGGCAACTGTAGTCTCTGTAGATAGCGTTAAACCTTGGCTGGTATCTAAATTGGAAATACTGACAGAACCATGAGGAGGCGATGTTGATGACGAGCTAGAAGTAGTATCAGATGAACTAGACGATGAAGTAGAGGATGAAGAGCTCGACGATGAGCTAGATGACGTTGAGCTATTACGCTTACGTTGTATGGATTTCTGTGGTTTATATTCGTCACCACTATCATCTGCAGAAAAGTCTTTACCTTCGTCTTCACTGTCGTTTACGTCGTCGTTTGCGAGAAGGATTGGTGGCGGATCCGTGTTAATTACAGAAGAAGTAATATTTTCTGTCACTGTCGATGCTAAAATAAATAGACAATAATTGAAATTCAATAATAAATCCGAATAAATCTACAAAACCATAATCACAAAAATCTAAAAAACAAAAATGTTCAATTATTTACCATTTGCACTAGTAGAAATAACTCTTTTTGAAGCAAGAGATTGGTCCTCAATACTGTCATAATTTGAATATTCTTGCTCACAAAGTTTGACTAACATTCGTGCTCGGCTTCCCATTGTAATAGCTTAAAATTTTGAAGAAATAATAATATTATAAGTAGTGGGTTATATTCGTTATCAAATTATTACAATTTAGTCATAATTGTAATTGTTTATAAAGCATTTTAGAACAATATTGGCGTAATTACATTTAGATCTAAAAAAAATACCTAATGTTTGGTGAAACAACGGCGCAATTGTAAAATGCGTCATTTTATCCTCGAAACTGTGTTCATTTTAAATAAAAAATGTCACAAAATACAATTGCGTCGTTGTTGCACCGATATTTTAATAGCAATATTTGTCATATTTACCTTTGCGGCGATGTAGTCCCCTGACACGTACACACTCGGCGGGGCGCCCCGCGCAACTGACTGTTCGGCCGTTGTCGTCACATATTAGCGCGCCAAAATGAAATATTTCAACAATGACTTTTTGCCCTCTAGCCGGCGTTTTTTGAACTAACAAATACGACGTTTTCACTCGTAACGTAGATGATTATGGAGATTATTTTGGTGTCATTAGGTCAGTTTCGCATTTTTTTGCAGTTATGACACTGTCGCTCCAAATGAGCGGTTTGATGTACAGATTGCTTGGTTGACGGCTTCGTGAAGGGTCTTGTTACATCCTGTATATTTATACAATAGGTACATTCTATATTATTCAATACTAGGTCCTTGACCCGAATATATCGGACAGCTAATTATTTTTCGCCATTATGTTGTTGGTCCCATCAAGTAAGTTGTTCAGTTTGATGGTCACACTTTTCTGACACACGCTGTATACAGGGTGAATTTTCCCTGTGGGAGTGGATGGCCAAATCCGAAACTATGAGGAATAGCGAAAAATACTCAAAAGAGTTTCGAGCTCGATTTTGATGACAAATAACTTTCGACTTTTAATAAAAAAAACCTAAACAGGAATCAAACCCATTCACTTCGGAAAAAAACCGCTCACTGTATTATTATACCATTCGATAGTGTCGCTAATAAGGATCAAATTCTGGAAAATAATGACATACGGCAAACTAAAGGAAAGAGTTCATTTTTGATAAAATACATTAACAGTATGCAAACAGTTAGTAGTCCCAGGGGCGGGTCGCTTATAAATAAAAAACTGTTGTTTTCAAAACGTGTTTTATTACCATTAAAGACATAAATTTAAATAACACTATTTACAAGACAAAAATGAATACTTAAAATAATTGTCATGAATTATTTATTCAAAAAATTATTATTCGACAAAATCAGTACCAACTGACATACAGATCGTCATAATTTAAAAATTAAATCTTGAGTATTACAAATTGTTGATAAAATTAAATTGTGCACACTTGGTCCCCTATACCTTTAACCTTTAGTAGGTATTAGGTATAAATAGCTACACTAAACTTAAAACACTGGTTCTTTTCTCAAACAAACATTGCGTAAAGCAGACTTACTTTGTTTAAAAGTTTCACACATATTTACAAAACATAATAATACGCTACACGCTCCTCTTACTTATCTTATAAATTTAAAGGCCGTCCATGTTATTTAAATTATTCGAATTACATCACTAAACCACTAGCCGAAATTAGGCGCCACAGCAAGTACAATAGGGCCACATGGCACAGCCAGAAGTGGCGCAGTCATAACTACTGATTTAAAGCGGTGACCTGTCCATCACCGGTCACATAATTATGGCCCACCAGACCTCGATGAAACAATTTATTTACTGGAGATTCAAGCTTATGGCTGGTCACTTTTGACCATTGCTAGTGGCCCGTTAGAAGGTAGCCTAGTCAGTAGAGAAGTGTACTTTTCAAGACAACAGCTATATGATGTGGTGGGTAGGTATTCCACTTAACTGGCTTAAGGCACTGGTAAGGCGGTAAGTAAATATTAAAATACTTTAGTCCATGAGTAGACTGGTAGAGTTAAAACATACCCATAGAAGTTTTAGATATGCGTATGACATAATCTTAATATTATTTTTAAAATAAGACTAGGAAACACAGAAACACGTCTTTTAAGGAAAAATCATTCGAGCGAGAGCTACGCGACAATGTAGAAATACTTCGCGCACTTACACTCCATATTCAAAGTCGAAAGCCCAAATCACTGAACCCTTATAATATGTTATCCCCAAATAACTCCAGCCTGAAACCCCCCGACGGCGACGGCTCGGTCAGGTTAGGTTTTATTTAGGATGATTTAGAAATCAGGGAAGAATAGGAATGAAATGTTTTTTAGATCCTTGAACTTGTCTTGTCACCGATCCAAAACAATATCTAGTACTATCCAATGATTCGGACTAACGTAGTTACGAGCTAGGGCACTCACTCACCGGAGCATTCGCCTGCAATGTAACAATCCAAGATTCGGTTATGTACACAAACAAGTGATAGTTTCAAATGCGCACTGTAAAGCTCTGTTCTCTGCACTCACTGATGTAATGCTCGAATTTGAATTTGTACATTACAGGCGAATGCTCTCGGTGAGGCAGCCTTTAAAGTTATAAGCCATGGTGTTCGTCATCGGCCCGTGGCTAAGTACAATAGCCGTGATCGCGATTCCAATCTTAAAATTAGAGTCTGGCACTTTTGAACTGTCATGGAGTGGGTCATTCAGAAAGATAAAGCTAGTTGTCCATTCCAAAGCTTGGGAATCGAAGTGGTCAATCTTACTTCAGTACATAATGAATGAATTTTTTATACATAGTTACTATGGTAGGAGTTAACAAACACTGGGTACGTTGCAGGATAATTGGAAAAACGTTTTTTTTAAAGAAAATTCTAGGAATTTGCTTAACTTAAGTAAATCGCGAACAATCACGATAAAAATGAAGGATGATTGGCCGATATGAACGTTTTGAACTGAAAAAAGTAAGCAAATTTGAATTTTGAGGGCTACCCTGGCGCAAAAAGATCTTCCACTCGCTTGTCTCATGTCTGAGCGTGCCAGCCGCTTCGGGTTGCGAAAGCCAACTCCACCGGCCTCTTGTACGTCAGTGTCGGCTCGTAGGTTTTTTTCGAGACCACCTTTAAAATTGCACGTGCTGGCCAGATGTTTGAAGAATTGCAAATAATTGCTCAGACTTTCACCGCTATTTTGACGTCTCATTCTAACTACTTGTTGCTCCGCTACTATGCTCACTAAATCCAGAAAACTTTTGGTTTCCGGATTGTCCGGGGCACAAAGATCATAAGTAGCTTCACTCACTAACGTCACTAATGTAGCCATTTGCAACCCTGGTTTAATTTCATTGAGCGCGATAAATTGTTCCACGCGTCGAATGTATGCCAACCGTTTTTTTTGCTCGATTTTTTTTTTCTAATTGTTTTATTATTTCCGGGAGCTCACAAAGTTAACGAACCAACGGTTTATTTGCGGCCTAACCGCTACTTTATATTATTTCACAGATAGGTACCACAATTCTAAAACTAACATAATCCGATTAACCCAATCAGCAATCAAGTTTCCAATCGTCCCAGAGAGGGTGCTTAAAAAAAACATTTTTCCAATTATCCTGCGACACTTACATATTACAGAGATGAACAACCTAGAGGCATATCTAGATATCATTCTAGAAGGATTTACAAATAAGAAATACTAAAACGATAACTAACTAATAGTAGTGATGTATAAATAACTTCCTCCTTTTTAGAAGTCGGTTAAAAAACAGTCTTACTTTTGAGTAATTACTATTCAAATGTTAGTAGATTTTATTCATTGATTAGAGGGTAAAATCTGTAGATTACCGAATACAGGCAGTCTAAGTTTACTCTGTTGATTATGAGCAGGCATCAATTTAAGGGTTTTTAAGCGATGTAAAGCAAATCTAAACACATTGTAATTAAATTACGTACTTAAATTAGTCTGTATCAGTCAGGAAGAGGAAAAATTATGTTTTTTGATTTGACCGAGCTTTTGTTATCCCTATTTCAAAATATTTGTTTTTCTGAGTATGATCAAATGATCATACATACATTCACGCCTGTAATGTCTAAAGGGTTAGGCAGACGTACCTACTTATAATACACCCATTTCGACAGTTATGATATGTCTCATAGTAATAAGGGGCGACCTTATTGCCGTCAACCGGGCACAAAGTCTGACTCTGGATTGCTAAACAGAAATTATGACTATGAATAAGGTTTTTTTTAAACTTGAATAGATTGATATACGGCTCTCCCATTAGGAATGCAACGGAACACCACATACTGCAATCCTTTCACACCCATGTGCTTCTTACATTTATGAATCATTTTAGTCACAATTGCATTTACAAGTTAGTGTATAATAGGACATTGGCAGAAGCGGTCCAGCCGGATGCCACCGATTTAATGCAATAATACCTACGTCGTCAGAGCGTATTTGTCACGATAAAAGGATGGATAATGAAAAAAATACACGAATTTACCCTTTATGATCCACAAAAAGAACAATATTATCAAAGTTGCATGGATCAAAGACAAAATGAAGTTATTAAAGCAAGATAAAACAAGTTGCTTTATGACACTGAAGTAGCGTTCATAACAGAAGACCAACTTTAAGTGTGATTTAGTTTGTTAATTATGAGGAGTGAAAAAGTGCTCCACTCACAGTTTGTCATCTGTTTTGGGCTTCATTTTAAACATCGACTGCCTGTTTTATTGTATTTACATACCTTACAATGAATAAAATCTTGAAACCACAAATCAATTGTGGATTAAAAAATAAGAAAACCCGTAGAGATCCTAAATTTATAATTAATGGAACCTAATGTAAAACTGCCAAACATACTTCCTACTGACTTCATGGTGAACTACAAATTCATTAAAATTGATAAAAAATGGCACAAAATCAGACATTGGTCAGTCAGACCCTTAATCTCAAATATCATTAAAATATTATTAAATGCACATGCAATAATTTTCAGGTAGTGGAATGTAATTGACAAATATTATAGCAAAAAACACTGGTATAAAATTATGATCTTGAAAACAGATCACAAGTCTAGAGTCTACGCAAGTTCTTTCTGCTTGTTCTAGTTCCAACAGCATAATCACATTTCTTTCTTTTAGAGGGACTTGGAGCATTCAGGCCATATTGATCACAATTCTTACCTGGATGCCTACTGCAATTGCAAGAGCTGCAAAATTGGTATGAGCAATTAGTGTTTGTGCACTCTGCCCATTCCTCTCCAGTTGGTTCTTCTGTTACTTTAGCAGGCTGTGAACACCTTACACATACCAGCTGCTTCCGGGAATCTAGTGATGCCATCTAAAATATTAACAAATAAAGATAAGTTTGAAGTCAAGGCATTTTCAATAAAAGTGTAATATGTTCGTTGGATCGCAAGGAGCATATAATACAGGAATGAGGACAATATGGCAAGCAAACACACAGGATGGACTGTGTGAAGGAGCATGTGGCTAGAAAGGAGGTAGGTGACCACTGAGATGACAAGTAACAGAGAAGTATTGAAGAAAAAGACATGCTGTGCCAACCCCAAATTAATTTGGATGAGGTCAAGTGGATGATGATGATGTTACCCACTAACATTTGCAAGTGTTCCTTTGATTACAAAAAATAACTTCATTATAGGCACCTTATAGTAATGTACTTAAAGTACAAAAGCTCATGAACTTCACAAGTCTATGAATTTATGCAAAGTTTGTAAACAGCACAAGCATTTTTGTTGAATTCAGTACAAAAGGGAGGTAGCATGTTTCCTGAATATAGACAAGATACTGGTTCCATGCCTGTCTCCATATAAGTTTTATAATTTTTATAATATTAACACAGATTTAATGAAGACCTGGGTTCAATGCCCGGGTTGAATAGTGTTATTGGGTGTTTTCAAGTCTGGATTTGTGCCTGGTTGATGGCAATAGGCTGCTTGATACATGGGACTTAAATAACTGGTTAAAAATGTACTATAGAATGTCAACATACCTTTACAAACTTCCTGAACCGATTTGTTCTCGGTGAATATTGAGGACTGATAGGAGTACTACTAACAGGGTAATCCTTGATCTCATTGTGGGCTTTGAGATATCCACTATGAAACTTAGTAGCTTTAATCTTAGTACTACTCTCTTTTGCACAATTCTCTTGATTAGCTTTAGCTGACTTCAGATACTTTTTTAGCTCCTGCTTCTTTTTAATGTTGTTGTGCAAGTTCCATATATCTTTCCAAGTATTGCTTACGGAACAAAAGTTGCAAATATCTTCATTACTTAAATAGCGAAAAATATTTTTTAAAGGTGGAATGGCACATTTCTTGCTTAGCAATCCTATTATATCTATTTTTTGGTCAGGTCTGGCTAGAATAGGTTGTGTTGGCCCTATTTTAGTTTGTGATACTTGTTCTGGCACTGGCTGAAGCTCCTGCTTGTTGCATGCTACAGAATGTATGACAAAGTCTAGCTTTCTGCCAGATTTCCTACACGGACTTACTATACAGTTCCTCTTTACTGGTGTTATTGGATACGAAAACTTCTGCTCATGTATGTTTAATCTGTAAATGTATCTTGTATTCCTTCCAGTGCTATGAGAGCTCTCTGATGATAAGGATATAGTGGTATTTTCTTTATCTTCATTAACTTCCAGACTCTGTATTTTGCCTGCAATCCATGTTGTAGGAGTTGGGATTGTTGTTGACTGTTTCGTAGACTCGACGCTTGAATAAGGGCGCTTGACAGCCCGCCTTGGCGGTGGAGTGTCGTTACAATTTTCATTGCGTGGTTTTAACTGACTGTATCTATAGGTAGCTTCAGGCGTAACATAATCAACTTGGATTTGATCAATAAAAGCTGTTGTAGCTACCTCTGACTGATCTAGATATCCACTAGATAGTTCCGAATGTTCTAACGAACCTGGGGTAAATGATGTGTGGTATCCACTGTCCTCGGCTTTGAAGTAATTAATATTGTCAAAAGAGAGGATGGACTTAGCAGTTTCAACATAATCTGAATGCACATCCATTGTAATACCTGCTATTTATCTTATGTCTTTCACTATCACTGGTGCCCCATGGTGAATGCCAAGGGCTATTTCGTCATTTCGAGTTAGAAACACTTCAGAACTGTTTCCGTACATAATAAAACTATTTCCTGTTAGTATTTTTATTCCAATCAGTTTTTAGAGAAGCATATTTCGACCCCTACATAGTTACATATTAAATCTGAACAAACACAAAAAAACGGCTAAATATTTTCAGTGGCTAGTTGATTAGTTTAGAGTTGAGCGACAGCGACTCAGCGAGAGCGACTACAACGAACGAACGAATGAATGAAGAATGAATGCTATTATTATACTCTATGAAAAGAACGATTTGAATTTTGAAAATGGATTTTGCAAGGAACATGGAATAAATAGTGTTACAAAGATTTTTTAGAGCTTGGATTCATGTGGTTCATTTTATTAGTTCCATGCTTGGGCGTCATTATTAAGAGGGCGCTGTGATCTTTTAACACAACTTTCTTTCAAATTTATTCAACTTTGAAGTTTGAATGACCAGATGTCAGTGGTTCCATAAAGTAGTGGTTCCATACGGGTTCCATAGTGCGTGCAAAGCTCGCTAGAGTATATATATTCTGTGGTGCAAAGTGGTTGTTAGTAGTTCCAACTTCCATGGCTGCATGGCTGTTGGTAAATATTGGTGAAACTGTCTATAGAAATTACGTACATAGGCAATAAAACGGTTTTATTCAAATTAAATCGTTTATTTGTGATAGGTGCAGGCAGGTGTTCATTACATATAATATATGTATATATATAAATTATTTAATAATTTGTATCCTCAAGTGGCTAATCATGGTAAGAAAATTATTAGTATATAATATTATTATATACTAATAATTTATTATATACTAATAATTTTCTTACCATGATTAGCCACTTGAGGATACAAATTATTAAATAATTTATTATAATAATTTATTTAGGTACAGACGCCAGCACATCAAGCTCCCCAATCTGTCAAATTTCTTTAATAGATTTTCAACTTTATTACTAAACTATTAGGTTCAAGGTTCATTGGGAAAAATTTACAGTTTTGGATAGCTTGATGTGCGCGTCTGTACAATATCGAGTTGTTACAACATACTTGTAAATTGGGGAAATTATGCTAAGCTGATGATGATAATCAGTTAGTATTTTGTTAAATTAGGTTAAATTGATTGAAAAGTTACTAATATTATTGTTAATTTATTGTGCCTAAACAAAGTAATAGCAGCTAAGTTGAAATAAAAAAAAAAACGAATTATTCGGAATTATTAATACTCTCAAAAAAAAAACCCGTCTTGGGCAAGCGCGTTGTGATCAATGTTTGGTGCCTTCTCTGTTGAGAAGAAGCCTTTGCTCAGCAGTGGGACAATATTAGGCTGGTAATATTATTTTTTACAATGAAGGTCGCATCTTTGTCTATGGTTTCCGTAGATTTTTTATTTTACCTTTTCTATCCAGGGTAAAAAAGGGTCTACTTGTAAAAATTATGTTTTCATTAAAATCAGGTTTGCTTCTAATACAAAATAATGTGCTAATAGCAAAATCAATTTAGTCACACTATACAGGGTGGCTACGTGCACGACCGCAGCGTCCTCATTTTTTCATGACTTTATAGACAGACTGTACGGGAGTAAACTCCAGTCAAGGAACATTTCCACCAACACCAAACGGCTCACATCGCATAGGATCGGAAAGTATGCGAACGGATGCGGCGACAGCTGATCGGACGCTGACAGATACGATCAGCTCCGCACCCGTCGCTTGCGAACGTATCCGTTTCTGCGCCTAGTCAACTATGTAGTTTCTTTCCACCCGGCCACGGCTTTGAGCGCACGCAGGGAGAGCCGAAAGTTTAAGATCGGATACGACGACAGGCGAACGGAGCCGATCGCGCGTCGCAGCATACTTTCAGCTTACAATCGCGTGTCGCGGAAGACGCCCACGGCATGGCCAAGCTGATGTGCGCAGCTTTGATAATATAGACTTTAAATACTGTGTACACGATTTAATACTAAAAAAAAACCGTTTCAATCCGATGCGATGCGAGCCGTTTGATGGAAATCATCCTTCACGCGTCGGAGCTGAGATACATGATTTTTAAACTAAATGAGTTATGGACCTAATAAGTACTACCAAGAATCCTTTGAAATGATGTTCAAAGGCCCTGCAGTGTAAGTTAGAATATTAACGAAAAAAAAACAAAGGAAACGTGTTTGTCGATGGTGGGTTGCTTTGATGGCTAGAAAAAATAAATATTATTTTTTGTTTATTTGATTGTATTATTGTAACAAACTAATTGTTTACAATGTGTTAACACAAGTGGTTAATGTTTAAATAGCTTTGAAGACAATATTTGCTAGCCATTTGCAAAAATGGCTATGAGCGTGAAAGACTTGTGTAGATTATGCGCAAAGAAAGACGAATTTTCAAAAGATCTATTGGATGAAAGTAATAGAAATGTTCTAAAATTACTACAGGATTTCATACAAATTATCGTAAGTATGCCTATAAGTGCGCTTTAATTAATATAAGTCAGGAACTGTTGACAAAGCTAGTCAAACAATCGCGAAACTCAATAGGCATTGACTGTTGTATTGATGCTCAATTTTATTAAACCTTTACTTCATTATGCATGAAGCGAGCAATCTTTGTTTATTTTTACAAGTGTAAGTTGTACTATGAAAGTATTATTTTCACAAATTCATAACAACTTCATTGAAATCAGCTGATACCTGTCCAATATTATGCTCAATGTTTAACTCTTCTTTATGTTTTAGATCTTTGAGAACGACACTTTACCAACGAAGATTTGTTTGAATTGTGAAGAGAAAATGGTGTCATTCCAACTATTTGTTCTAGAATGTTATAAAGTTCAAGATACACTGAAAAAGATGTATGATGATAATTATGATTCTCTTGACATCAAACTTGAACATACGCAGGCAGCTGTTGATTTTAATGTCCGAATCAAATCTGAGGTATGGTCATTCATTGAAATAAGTTTAATAGTCAAAATAACTTGAATGTCTCGTGCAACAATTATATTAGTAGTACTATACAGACGCATTTATGTAATGCAAAATTTGCAACTCAGAAATGTTCACAAATAAGTGTTAGTTTTTTAGGAAATGATTGGTCTGTAGTTCAGTGTTTCTTCTGAGAATTGTCAGATAGGAAACGCCAACCTTATCTAGTTTTAAAATATTGTTGACTGTTGTATTAATAATATTTCAATGAATTACAGGTAAAAGATGAAGTAACTGCAGATGACATTGTTTGTAAGTTGCTTTTAAAATTATTGTCTATCTTGATAGATCAATTTTTTTTTCTCACACTAGTAAGTCCATGTAAAACAATTGTGATTGAAATATAAATTAACTGCTTGAAGGCAGTAATTCATGAAATAGCAATAAAAATACTACAGAACAGTAGTTAAACTACACATTACATTTACAGGTGCATTGAATAATGAGGCAGCTTTATCAGTGATTGACGTTTTCCCCGATAGTCATAGTGATCATGATGACACTGATATTCACAACGGTGATGATGTTAATGATGCGGACGATGACTATCTTGATGATATAGCTATAGCAGCATTGAAACCTAAACGTAAACGCATCAGAAGAAAGGAAATAACAGAAAAAGAGGCTGAAGAGTTTAACCAAATGCTCAAAAAGCCTAATTTGAAAGTAAAGGATTTTGTCAAGTAAGTGAATTTGTGATTATTAAAATGGATAAATTACTAAAAATAAATAGCTAATTCCGCCTGATGTTAAAATAATTTTACAATTTTAGATTGCAGTGTGACTTTTGTGGAGAGAAACTGAAGACATGGGGTGGCTTACGTGTACATTATGCAAAAGTACATAAGAGTGAACCATTTGTTTACTGCCTGTGCGGCTTTGCCGTAAGATCTAAAAGTGTTCTTTACAAACACGTATCAGACCATAAGATAGAAAGTAGGAAATTAAGAAAGAATTCAGAGGAATCTGATGATGAAGAAAAACAAAGTTTTAAATATGCAAGTTTGAATGTGAAAGATTTTATAAGGTATTGTTTAAATAAATTCTATTGTGCTCTAAGATGATCAGTTGTACATTGCAGTTATATGAGCCTGTGATAAGGTTTTGAGTTACTTTATAAGATTTAATTGTCTTTTCCAGGTTTTTATGTCCCCATTGTGACAAGGAGTTTTCGAGTTGGTACAGACTGAAGGCGCATTCTGAGTTTGCTCACAAAGTGTCACCAGTTGTGTCTTGTATCTGTGGTATTACTCTCAAATCCAAGTCAGTTATGTACAAGCATGTACAAGACCATAGGAATCCCAATGTATTGTCGTAAGTATTCTCTTTTGGCTAGTTTTTTCATTACTAAGTATATAGCTATGTTTAGACTATTGTCGGAAACATGTTGTCGTCCATTTTTGTAAAATTAAAAATATTTTTCGATCATAATTGCCATAAAAATGTTCCGAAAATATTTATCTACCAGTCATGATTAAATAAAACTGATATAAGAAAAGTATTTGATATCAATGTACATGTAGATCGTATTTGCTTCATTAACTTTTCTATTTACAGATGTGACAAATGTCCCCGAATAACGAAAACCCTGGCTGCTTTAAATAAACATAAGATGAGACATATACCAAAATCAGAGAGAAAGTTCTGTTGTGCTTCATGTGAAAAAATATTTACTTCTAAGGATGCTTTGAAATCACACGAAAGATCGCATATACCGATAGAGGATCGTAAAATATATCGCTGTGATATGTGTAACATGAAGTAAGTTCAACATTAAAAGTCATGCCTCTAATTTCAGCATTTTAGCGCAAATTTGATTACGTATACACTTGTCTTTTACATTTTTGGTGTCATGATTATTAGCACACCTGCCTACCTTCTGTTTCAAAACCGTTGTATCTCTAATGGTAGCTGTAACTCTCGACCGAGAGCTCTCTCTGTCACATAGAAAACCGACACGGCATGGAGAGCAAGCGAGAAAAACCGAGGCTAGTCGAGCGCTACTAAATACACTCGCACTCGCCCTGCCTCGAGAGTCTGGGGACACAAGAAACTATACAGGGTGAATTTTTCAAGTGGGCGTGGATGGCTAAATCCGAATCTGTGAGGAATATCGAAAAATGCCCAAGGAGTCTCGAGCTCGATTTTGATGAAAATTAAAACTGCATCATTGGAGTTTTGAAAAATCTATATTCCTGGCCAGGAATCGAGCCGGTTGGTTTTGAAAAAAAAAACACTGTATTATTACACAATTCGATAGCGTCGCCATTAAAAATCACATTCTGGTAAGTAATGACTTATGAATAATCAAAGGAAAGAGTTAATTTTTGATAAAATACGTAACAGTGCAAACATTTAGTAGTATTCAACGAATTCTAATTTCAATTGTTTATTTTTTTTAAATCATTTTGTTGAGGCCTTAATAAACCACGGAGACATACAGCGGGTGCTATTAATCAAGGACATTAATTTAATATATGATAAAATATTAAATTTTACATTTTCCTTAAATTTGCCGCTTGTCATTACTTTCCAGAATTTGATCCAAGGCGTAATAATACAGTGTGTGTTTATTTTTCCATAACCAACTGGTTCGATTCCTGGCTAGGAATATAGATTTTTCAAAAATCCAATAATGCAGTTTTAGTTTTTATTAAAATCGGGCTCGAGACTCCTTTGAGCATTTTTCAATATTCCTCACAATTTCGGTTTTGGCCATCCACGCCCGCTTGAAAAATTCATCATGTATACATCGTCGCTCGCATGACTAAAAGTCCTATCTCATTTCTTAGCTGTTTTGAGTTAGGACAACTACATTTTTCAATTTGTGACTTTTCACATTTTTCAGTAACCGTCGTTTCTCTATGTTATTTGGATCTCAAAATACATAACCATTTTGAAAGTCAACGTATCTCATATCATATCAACTTATTTTTTTCATTTTTTACATTACCATGAAACATGTACTTGTCCTATCTCAAACCAGCAAAAAAATGAGATAGGACTTTTAGTCATGCGAGCTGAATTTTGTCCCACCAGATTCACGACCCGGTCGTCGGCGGCGTCGCACAAGCGCGTGGTGCACGAGAAGATCAAGGGCTACGTGTGCGACCTGTGCGGGTACGCGTGCGGCACCAATGGCGAGCTGCGCCAGCACCGCGCCATACATAGCGACGACAAGCCCTTCGTCTGCAGGAAGTGCTCCAAACCGTGAGTTCACACTAAACACTGCTCGATGAACTGTTAGAGCAGTGATAGCCCATTGGCAACAACACCGGTTTTACAAGTTCAACTCGTAGGTCGTCGGTTCGAACTCGGTCAGGCGCATTACTAAGCATCGTGAGGAAACCGATGTCCTAGAATCAAAAATTCGAAGACATGTGACATTTATCAAGCCGCGCTGGACCCGTGTGGTGGATTACAAACCATTTCCTTTCATAGAGAGGTGGCCTGTCTCAATACTTATGCTACTGCTCTATAGTTTGCTAATTGCAGACTAATATCACGCCTGTATCATTCCCCCAAGGAGTAATAAGCCCGGCACAAATCCAGATTTCGACGTACCTGGTTGAAAAATCCAATACCACTTTTCCTGACCTGGGAATCGAACTCCTGTAACCCCACTGTTCAGCAGTCACTCTGGCGACCACTAGATTAATCAGATGCAGGTCATCCTCACGTTCATGTTGGCTATAGAATTGATAAAATACGTTCGCTTCCATTCAGATTACAAACTCCCAAAGTTTCAGACTCGACCTGAGCATTTATTCATGAGCTTTTAACGCGGCGATGTCGCGAGTCGAACTGTCTAATCCAACATGAATACTGCATGCATTCTTATCGGATTTTCCATGTTTATGTAAACCTGTTGAAAAGAATACTCTTTCTATTCGCGATCAACTTTGGAGCCTTGATAAAAGCCTTTTTTTACAAAGTACATAATGCTCGTATTTACCCGAAGGGTTTATTCAGAGGTGTATCATAGTACACCCACATTTCGCCAATAATGTTTAATTCCCGTGTAATAGGGTGTGACCCTATTGCCATCAACCGGGCACAAATTCAAACTCCGTGGCTGCTACTGAAGAATTTCTGATAGAAAAATTGGGTTTTGTAACATTTTGCCCGACCTGGGAATCGAACCCAGGACCTCATGCTCAGCAGTTGAAAATGAAAAAACAATTGTTCTGTATCCGTTTCTTTATCCAATTATTTTTATTACAGATTCAAAACCTATTCGAACCTGAAGACGCACATGGACACTCACGAGGACACCTCGTACGAGTGCTATATTTGCAGACGGGTGCTGAACAGTCGCCGTACGCTCCGCAAACATCTGCTGGTGCACGAAGACAAGTGCAGGCATGTCTGCTCTTACTGCAACAAGGCGTTCAAGAGGAGACAGACTTTAAAGGTATAATTCAGTTCAAACTTTATGGCGGCTCGGAAGTTAGCTGCGAGTGACGGTTTGCGCAGGTATAACGGTTCAAACTTTATGGCGGATCGGAACATCTAACGTAAAGCTGCGTAAAACACCATTTTTGGTATCAGCGAGGCGCAGAGGACGCATCGTCTTGACTGTATAATGCGCAGACTTCCACTCGAAGCTAACTTCCGAGCCGCCATAAAGTTTGAACCGAACCTAAGTGCAATATTAATAATAAATTTATTCTCTGGCAACATAGGCCCATAGATTTATTGCTTGCAGACTAACAAGCATATCGTAAAATATAAATACACGTGTGAATAAACATAACATAACATGACGCCTGTAATCCCCGAAGGGTTAGGCAGAGGTGTACTTAAATAATAGTACACCCATTATTTCTCCAGTTATTTTTAAATCCCATGTAATAGGGTGCGAGTTTATTGCCATCCACCGGGCACAAATCCAAACTCCGTTGCTGCTACTGAGAAATTCCTGATGGAAAAACCCAATAGCATTTTGCCCGACCTGGCAATCGAACCCTCATGCTCAGCAGTCGCGCTTGGAACCACTAGACCAACGAGGCATCCAATTTTTATAAATGGAACCTATAATGACCTACCTACATATTTGTATACTGCTTGATATAACCAAATTAAATCACGGGGAATAGAGAAAAGTCCAATGAATATGACAGTCTTTGTTTACTCTATGGCTCCTTTGTCGTTAAACAATAATTCTGTTACAATTTATTATTTTTCTATGGATCCGGTTTTACCTTTGAAAAAATTGTCAATAATTTGGTTGTAAGCCAAGTTGTTAACTAAGGTGTATTTATCATTCATACCTTATAGCGCATTTAGTGTAGATAAAGATATCTGGCATATTATTTCGATTAGTACCTCCTTTTAGACCGTTATTGACTTAGCCTCGATATATTGTATTGAAAATATGTAAATGTATTTCCTTAATGAACATCGTAACCAGGTGCACATGTACACCCACACGGGCGACAAGCCGCTGACGTGCAAGTGGTGCGACGAACGCTTCTCGTACGCGTCCACGCTGCGCTCGCACCGCCTGCGCTGCCACCCCGACAAGATGGCCGCGCAAGCGCACGGCACCTACTCCAACTATGACATGCAAGGGGTGAGTGACCTATCACTAGGATTCGTTTCAGGGGGGGTTTTTGTTTGTCTGTTCACGCCACAATTAGTAGCTTTATTGACTTCTACAGAAAAGCATATCGGAGGGGTGGTAGTAAACCCTGTGGTGCACTTACCAGTCTCTCGGTGACCATGCCTTCCTTCCATTCAAATTATGTTTTACTGTAATATATTTAAAGTATCGTTATTAGCAAGAAATGCTCAATAACTATCTGAAGGATTATGAACAGTGATCGGAATAGGTAGAGCTAATGTGACTAAAGTTCAAGAAACAGAAACCAAAGTGGAGACTTCCTTACGACAATTTTTTTTTTCGGAGTGTTTGTTCCGAATGTCGGAACATTACTTAAGTACAACTAAAATTAATAAAGTTAAACAACTATCGAATTCATTTTTATTGTTTAAAAAATAAAGGTACCAAATAAAGTGAAAACAATAAATAATAATAATAAAATAATATCTTCGTTTGAACGCCGTAATTAAGTGCGGAAGCTAATTAATTTTCATACCAGCTTTAATAGTTAGAACTAAAAAAACAATTTAAAGGTTTTCATACCATTTATTCATTTTGTACAATTATTGGTACTAACGTAACTTTTTGAGAACGTTATCCTTGTTGTCGAAGTCGGTTAAAAAAGAAAAATAATGAATTCAATTAGTTTACTGTACTGATTAATAAATAACAGTATTATTAAATGTACTTATCTGATTACGAGACATTTCCGAGTTTCAGAAAAAAATATTCAGAAAAGAAAATGTCGTCAGGAATACTTTTCATTTCTGTTCCTTGCTTGAACTTTAGGTAAATTAGCTCGACCTATCCGATCACTGAATAAATGAAGGATAACGTTAATCTGTTGCTTAACAAGTTGGAACAACTTGAATTCATCTCCTAGACAAAAAAGGAGATCACCCAGCCTCCATACATTTTTGGGCTATTTTCAAAAGATATTTTGTGGTTGAATAACTTCTATGTGAATTGACTAACGACTTCGGTGTAATAATAAAAAAATGTTTGTTATATCGTCGTGTTTGTTATTTTGTTGTTTGTTGTGTGTAATGTTTGTTTGCTCTATCTAAATAATAAGTTTATTTTTGTTGGCTGGCACTTTTTAAAATAGCCCAATCTGGGTGATCTCCTTTATGGCTTTGCTATGTGTGTTACGTAATAATTACCCCGCTGGATCAAAAATCGAAAAAGTAAATGGTTAGAACTCTAAAATCTGTTTTTTGTATGAAAAATCATTATTAGCCTCCAGTTGTAAAGCTTTTCCAGTCCAAATTTAAGTTAAATATCGTGATTACACTTAACAAAACTGATTAGTCTGTTCATTACAAATATTTTAACCTCCTTTTTATTTAATTTTCAGAATTTCATCAAGAATGACGTGGCGCCTATAAATGTTCCGGTAGCAAAGAACGAAGTTGAGGCTATGTAATACTAACTTAACCCTAGTGTTGTCTATTCTAATGTGAACTGTTTGTAATTTGTAAACATTTTTCTAGAACAGAACAATTAGTTGTATTAATAACGTAGCTATTATTAGGTTTAGTAGAATACAATATTTGTATTACATTTTAAAGTTTCAATGTTTTTCTTGAACTCTTATTGTTATTATTTTCATAGATGTGTAAATATTTATAAATAGTTGTGTTACACAGTGATTTGAAAGACATATATTCCTTGTTCTAAACCCAAAATATAGTTAGTCCAAATGAAAGTTCGGACTCGGAATCTACGCACTTCAAGGTAGACTAAAGTTTGTCCAGTCCCTTGTAGCTTATTTCAGCGATTGATTAGTTGTTGAAAATAAAATGAATTTCAGAACTGAGTGTGTTAGCAAGAAGATTTATGGCGCGAAGTAAATAGTGCCTAAATAGTAATCTTATAATTGTCATTATTTAAAGTGAAAAAGTATGGGAACTCCTGCAATAAAACATGTAACTTACCAGCTAATAAATGAATCTAAGACCGAATCCAACTTATTTTATTTTAAATACCTTTAAACATTTCACGTCGTAATGAGGGCTATCGTTTTTGAGCTCACCAGATGGCGCCACTGCCGCTTATGGTCATGTCAATAATTCTGTTTTATACCTTCAAGTACCAATAACTTCATAAAAAGTTTATTTTTGTACATATAACAACATAGTGTAAACTCCAGATCATTTATTTACAATATTCTCCCTGAAATTAGCAAGCATGAAACATATAAAAATCATTTTACTTCCAAGTACTAACAAATAAGATCCTAAGTTGCTACTTCAAATCTTCAAGTCTTAATTAATCAGGAATAGCTCAATCTATACCACAATCGTGAATATTATTAAAAATACGTGATAAAAAAGCACACAACGCGTGAACTTTCTATGACATCTGACATTTCGGTGCCCTCACGCTACACTAGCGCCTCTAGCGGTGAATTCACACGCGATAGCCCCCATTAGGACATTAATGCCGTTTTGTGACTGAAATGAATGCCTAGGTAAACGGCACGGCACGGTTGGAGATTTAGTTGAATGATTGGCTGCTGATCTGCGGGTCGCGGGTTCGATTCCCACACGGAACAAACATTTGTATGGCCTACAGGTAGTTGTTCCGGGTCTGGCTGTTTGTTTATTAGTTTAAATGTTTCAAACCTACCCACGATAAAAGAAAAATACTTAGTGAGTGGCAAAGATTAAAAAAAGTGCCCATTTTAATTGAAAAGGTTTAGATTCGCGTGTACACGCGCCTGCCTCTATATCTGGGACTGCGTTCAAATGCGTACTCACACAGAAAGACGTCAAAAACGACTTCAATGTCTAGCTTTTTCATAGTTCAAAAACTATTCGTAATTGTTTGTGAGGAAAAGGCAGTAGACTCATCACCAACGAGCCGGGGTGGAAGGGACACCGACGCGAATACGGTTATCACGTATTCAGTACATCATTCTGAATCGTCCCCCACATAGAAAGTTTTCTCGCCCTAATAACTGCATGAAGACGGTTCTTCATTGACCTAATCAGCTTCTGAATCGATTCTTGCAGGATACCTTCTCACTCCTCTATCAAAGCCGATTTCAGCTCATTCACACTTGAAGGAGCAGGATTTCTTTAACGAACCCTCCTCTTCAGTGCATCCCACACGTGTTCAATGGGATTCAAGTCCGCGCTGAGCGCTGGCCAGTCCAATGTGGCGATACCGACTTCTTCGAGGTATTCAGTTGTGACACGGGAAGTGGGACAACGAGCGTTATCGTGCATAAGGAGGAAGTCATTCCCGGTAAATCCCGCATAAGGAACGACATGTTCCAGCAGAATATCGGAAATGTAGCGGTCTGAAGTTAGACCGCCTCCTCGTCGCCCGCCAGGCACGAAAACAAGCTCCGTTTTACCGTCGAAGGAAATCCACATCATACAAGAACCGTCCCCATAAGCCACTGTCTCAGCGAAACAGTACTACGCAAATCGCTCCCCAGGCCGCCCGTAGACCCGACCCCTTCGGTCGCTGCCGTGCAAACACATTCTGCACTCGTCGGAGAACAGGCCTCGCCTCCAATGCTCAACCTCCCAATCAAGATGGGAGCGAGCAAATTGAAAGCGTGCTTGTCAGTGACCTGCCGTCAGTTTCGGAGCTCCTGTTGGACGTCGACACCAGTCAAATGTCGATTTCTGAGAGAGGTTGACACGATAAAACGGTCATCCCTTTCCGAAGTGCATCGACGCCGTCCAGATCTTGGTCTCGGGATAAAGCTACCAGTCTCCCGAAAGCGTTTATAAACTTTCGAAACACAGGACTGGCTTATGAGGAGCTGACGTGCGACAGTCCGCTGGCTGAGTCCTTCTTGCAATAGGGTGACGATTTGTGCTGCTTCTGTAGGTGTAGTATCCATTGTCGTCCAGGTTCAAGTGTCAAAAGTAGCGTGAGATGTGTACCGGTCAACGTGTGAAAGCCGACTGATAAAAAAAATCCGATAACACGTGCTTTTATAGGGGGTCAACAGGGCGCAACTCGTGGCGTATCAAACAATTGAAACATATCTTTTTCCTTTCTTCTTCACGTAATCCGGGATAGCTTCTTAAATAATGTGATTTGAATGAATTTGGTATCAATTTAAAGTTAACAGTTAAACCTTTAAAATAGTACCATTTTTATTATTCATAACTAGTTATTAAGAGGGCCCTTCCCGACGCGACTATCATCAACGCGAGCATGGTCAAAAAGCTTGTTGTTTCATCCAGAGCCACAGCGGCTCCCAAACTATAAAACTTTAGCTACGGGAAGTAAGGTCTAATAATGAGTAAATGACCTCCTCTTTATGCGAATTTGCTATGGCGGGTCCAGATCCAGTCACCCTGTATATTTATATATCTTAGTATGTATTACGTTTATTATATTTTATGTATTAGTATAATAATAATAATAATCTCTTTATTTCAGAATAAACTCCATAAATTTACGTTAGTACATATTCACTTAAAAACTATGTTAGCGTACAGCACAAATACAACGATATTGGTAACATTAAAACTTAACAACAAAAAGTATAGTAAAAATAAGTAAATTTAAGTTTTAAAGTGTTCGTTTGTGCACATATGTTTCTCCTCATTCGCAAATCTCACAATCAAACTAAGGTTTGCTGTAAGAAAACCCAATTCTGGGTTAAGCTCGCCGTTGTAAATAAGTTATATATTGTAATTTTGTATGTCCTACTTTTATATTTTGTGTGCAATAAAGAATAAGAAGCCGCCAGTCAAGCGTTCTGTAAGACAGTCAGTGACGAGACACGACGACGAGTGTGAGACATCAGTTGCGTAGCTAGGCCTAATAGGGCTCTGTATCAAAATGGTTAGGGGCCCCTACGAAACCGAGTGCGGCGAACACCCAATAATAAATACATATATTAAAATAGCATCCTGACTTGCATTGCTTAAGCTGTCATTGATTTTACTAAGATAGTGTAAGTGCGAGCAAAGTGGGATAGAAAATTAAGTAACCACGATCATGGCTCGCACAGGTAAAGGCATTCATAGAAAATCCAGAAAAGCGAGATCGAAAAATTCTAGCTTTCTGGACCGCGACGAGTCAAGTCTTCATTCAAGAACCAGCGAAGCGAGCTCGAAATTTTGAAGCTTTCTAGACTGCGATAAGTTAAATATTCATGATTTAATCTAATCATAACGAACCTCTTAACAATAAGAATTTGTGGTTATTAGAAGATTTTGTTGTTGTTTTTTCCCCAGCACGTCGGGGCCCTTGTTACTCGGGGGCCCCGTACCATTGATACGGCTGATACGGCGGTAGCTATGCCCCTGCTCTAAATTAAACTAAGTATAACTCTACGCAAAAATTATTGCTGGGAAAAAACATATTTTTTGGGGTGAAAAAACAAGTTTTACGGTAGGACTCAATGTGACGCACTCAAAACATTGTGCTGATGGATGCATTGAATAGTACGGGGTCGTTGTGGTATTTATAGTAAAGTTATAACATTAAAAAAAGGTATTTATAAAAAAAGAAGTTGGAACTTTGACCCCAATGTCTCCGTAACTAGAAGGTTCCCAGGACTTTTACACCCATTATGTAGTACCGTTCGTCTAGTGTAGCCTCGGTTTTCCTCGCTTGGCTATACACTCCCGCACCCACCCTGCTGCGGATTGTTTCGGTGAGAGATTACGCGCGTTTATTTTCGCAAAGGATTGTCGAAAAGATTGAGAGTGAAGTTCTGGGTTCGATTTCGGCTTCAGCAGGGCTATTGCGTATCTCTGTTGACAGTTCTTAGTGAACATCACTTGGCTAGTTTTGATATACAATGACAGTTCTGCACGGGTTGCGTCAGTTGAAACCAACAAGAACAGTCATTGTATATCAAAACTCTCCAAGTGATTTAGTATAGGGCAGTCAATATTTTTTCGCGATTTCACTTTTGGTCCCATAGTGAAAGTTGTTCATAATGATGAGTACAATGACCCCTTAAGAGGTTGTGCGTTAATTCTGTTACACATTGTATACACAACCAGTGTCTTCGATCCCATAAATATCTGTTCTAATCTCTACACATAGGTACTTACGAAGAAAAGCATTTCGATAAATACATTTCTCGATTCCAATCAGTACAGTGACCTCGATTTCGCTGGACATCTAGGACACGTCTCCTTACGTACACATACGCACACACTTAACGCTTTGCAAGCTTACGCACACCACTACTAACTCAATCCAACTATTTCTTTATGAAAGCACCGGTCATCATGATGACCCTTTTCTATTGAAGAACATTAGTCATCTGTTACATGAGGATTACGAGTCGCAGGTCGTGGGATGTGTTAACATACTTTATTATTTTCCTATAGATACCTACTCGTATGTTCAGACGGAAATGTAATGAACGTTTGACTGGGTATTAGTGTCAGATAAAGGTTTCACTGCTTTTTATTTATTTATATTTAGGTATGACAGAGATTAATCATGTGAAAATGTTCAAAATGTAGAAGAAATGGAATGGTGGTATCTACATAGCACTGTACCTATAGTTAGTCCAAAAAGTTTTGGTATCAAAACGTTGGTTTAGTCAAAAGTCTAAAGACTAGATAAAGGCTGCATGTTTCTTTTGGCACGCGGCCATAGTCGGACCTTACGCAGCCATCATGTTTTTCGATAAAAATTACACAGTGTTCCAATTCATTCATTACCAATTCATGTGTTTACAACTTTACACACAGAAATTAATTAATGAATTCAACGAATGAAATCAACAGCGTCTTCCTAAAAATGATGAAATGTCCATGCTGTCCGTGTACCATGCTGTACTATTTTGTTCTATGCCCAAGGATAAACTTTTGTGCCTTTAATGACATGGAAGGATAACAATTTTTGCCGTCATTTTCTTTCAGAAACAAACACCCCATTTCATAAATCTATGCCTTATATCTTCAATACCGACACGATCATTCCTATTCAAAGATATGCGGAAGCTTCACTAATCACTTTGGTAGAGGCAATGATTAATAGCATTCGTATCAGTAGATGACTATAACATTAAATATCGTCATGTAGTGCGTCGCTCGCTGAAAGTGAAGCGAGGCATGTCGGAGGTGGATCCGAGTGGAGATAGGGTAGTCAGTCACACTCGTCACGGCGTTGGCGCCCCGCCAGATGCCCGGGGCCGCCGCCGCGTCACGGCTCTCGGGCCCCTGGCACCCGCGCTCTCGCTTCACTACATCTTACGTAACACTGCAAAAACTAAACACTTAGTACTTACGTCTAGCTTTCAATAATTTTCGACAGGCACATAAATTACAATCGCACGGTTGTCAGAACAAAAGTGGGCTAACTCATATTTCATTTTTATTTATGCTAGGTGCTACCTAAATTTGGTAGGTACCTAATTGTCCAATTTTTTTAACCTGTGGTACCTGTCACCATTATAATAAAATAAGCATAATTTCAAACCCGGGAAAACGTGAAGGTAAGAAGTTTCGTCTAAGGAAAATTCAATGACGCAATGTTTCCGTCGCGGATGTCGACGATAAACGTAATGGAGGAGGAAACGAAATCGTGCAACCTTATCAACACGTGAAAACTAATACCTAGTTTGTAAACGAGGAAGGAAATGAGAACATATATAAAAAACTGTTTTTTTTTCCTAGTCTGTTGTGTCCCACTGCTGGGCAAAGGGTTCCCTCGACTCTTTACATTTCTTGCGACCCATTTCTGATTTAAACATTCAATATAATCAAAACACTTAATTTGATTATATTAAATGAATGCTTAAATTGAATTCGTATCCAATGGTCCATTGATCCATTTGTTTACATTTTCATTAGGTACAGTCAAGTCCTAAAGTAAGTATTCTGTTGTTCTGAAACTAACCCTTCGATCCGCCTCTATTATAATTAATTGTACATCGCTAACTCGCGCAGAATGATAAGCCTGAGCGACTATAGGGTCGTATAGCTTGCTTGCACTCTTAATTACACTTCAATATCAGGCAAGGGAAAATAGATTTATATGTTAAGCAAGCAAACTATAGCTGTACCTATTAACTATAGTTGGTTTACCGCCCATTTATGGAAAATAGGTAGGTCTTATGGATTGTTTTATTTGAAATAGGATAATTAATACCACTATGGTACCTACTCTTATTTTCTGTAGTGTAGTCAATTTTTAGTTTTCTGTAGTTCTTACCTAGAGTAAACCATGTCTTAAATCCATCTTAACTTATTTGAATTCTATTTAAATTAACGAATTAATCTTTTATTTTTACAGATATTATTATTAATATGGTAGGTTAGTCGGTTCCGGATACATAATGCAAAAACGCCGGAAAATTCAAACGCTTTTTATAACGGAAATCCTGCGAATTTTTCTATTCAAAAATAACTTTGTTCAGCAAAACGCGCTTCACAAAGATAAATTCGGTAAGAATTACGTTATGGAGCAGGTAAATAATAAATTGTGCGATTTTCCAGTTGACAGTTAATTAGAGAGCGGATTTAGACAAGATTTGGGTATAGCAGAGGTACATGTAACCCGATAACTTCACGGCTCATTACCCGCGTTACGTGATTACACATAGGTGCCTCTAGGCAGGTAAGAAAGTAACTGACCTGTAATAATATAATTAGCACAAATGACGTTTTTATAGAAAAAAATAACGATTAATGATAGGTAATCCTCAACGTCATTACATAATTACTAGCTAATTACCACTACTTAAATAATCACTACTATGCAATACACATATGACTAATTATTATTATCTCCGCACAGATTATGTAATGAAGATAAAATACCGCCTTCTTGAACTTTGATCAAGTATATGCTCAGCGAGATGTAATTGAAAGTACGTAGATGTTATTAAAGCTGGCACTACACTCCGCTTCATTAACCCACGCCGGATATCAGAAATGGACGCAATTTCCTGCTTTGATTAGCATACCAATCTATTTAATTACTAATTAACTTCTACGATACGGACGGACTCTGGGATATATAGACATTTACATTTCTGGTAGACAGGCATCCCTATCTTTGCGATAAGAACGCATTTAATAAGTAGATGGATGCATTAACTAATCGGTACCAACTGAGTAATTATGAAAGAAAATGGAATACCCTCGGCTTTTCAAACATCTTTTTTTTAAAACTTATTGGCCATTAAATCACGGCGGCAGTTTTATGAGTTCTCTTTCATCGTATCCTTCTTCTTGTTCCTTGTGAATTTCGGTAGGTGTTTAGTTATATTCTGTTCAGAAATAATACTGTTGAGATAATTTTATACTAAACCTTTTACTTTTACAGCTTCAGGCTATGCTATGATGCCGGTCGGAAAGAGAGTATTTTTCTACGTGCTCTATGATATTGGATCGCGATATTGAACATTCCAATGAAATGTAACGCAATAAATATTGAAAGCAGGTAGCACGGGCCCGTGGGCGGCTTCTGACTTGATGTTTACAGTGGCTGGTGCGCCGCCTCGACACCGCGTCGTCGGTCAACGAGCCGCACTACGACTAGACTACACAGAATATTCTAAAAAAAAAAGAAGCTCTCGAAACAAATACTATTCTGAACAATCATCAGAAAACATATTCGGAGCCAAAACCCAAAAGTAACATGCAAATTCGGGAAAAACAAAATGGTTAGCAACTTCGACTCTTATAACGTTAAGGAAATCGTTGGCAATACAGGCGTGGAGTAAAATGAAGCAAAGATACAGGCGTGTGAGGGTGCGCGTGAGGGGTGCAGGGGTGAGGGGCGCGAGTGCCCGCGGGCGAGGGAGGGGTGCCCGGCCGCCCTCAGTGTCGCGGAGGCTGCGGCTGGTTGCGTCGCCCGCCCTGTGCTACGCTGCCGCCCTGCCAAAACATTACTTCATTCTATATAAATTTATCAGAACATGATTTGTTTTGATATTGCTCAACTAAATAAATGTGAATTTATCAGGTTTTAGATATAAACTCTATTGCAGAATTATTATTAAATTAACTGGGACATAATTTAAGTAGAAAATCTTTTTTTAAATTAGTGGTAACGTTAGATGAGATTAAACTGTTTATCTTTCTTGTGAATTTGTTGTGACAGCATTTGTTTTCACCCCTGATGATATTATCATTCCCGTTCTTACGTAAGTATAAATTGTTCGTGCCTACTGAAAGAATTTATTGAAGGTTATTTCTGAATAGAAATATTTATGTCCATCGCTGTTGTTCAGCTCATTTTGGATTCATATTATGGACGTGTAACAATTACGTTATTCTGTTACAAACGTTCTGAAAGGTATAATTTTCACTTATTGCCTTGGATTAGTTGTTTACTACTGAGTACATAGTTATTATTAACTTCTAAAGTTTATTTTCTAGGCACAACTACAAGATAACCTTGCCGATTCGTCCCTGTGGGGGTTTCACACCGTCATAGCATTTTATTTATATTCTTAGCTAAAGATAGAGTAAACCTTCGTGGTTCTAAATGAAAATGAGCTTTCTTATGTTCATCTAAGGGCTGCACTCGTCCCCACCAGCAAGCGTGGCGGGATCCGTGGTAAGGGTAGGGGGCTTTCTGCCACCGCGAGGTCAGAGGGGTCGGCACAGCTTGCCGAGGAGGGGCGCCCCCCGGGCAATACTGGCCCCCCGTCTGCCGAGGAGGCAGGTGCGCCTGGCGGCTCCGAGGCGGAGCGTAAGGCCAGGTTCACGAGGGAGGTAGAGGCCGCGATAAGGCGAGTGGCCCTGAAGATGAAGACTTCATCTAAACTCAGGGCCATACCCGCGGCTTCTGCCTCCATCATGGCGGCAGCAGAGGCCAACTTTGCTGGGCCTCCTCCCCCTTTATCAGGGGGAGATGAACTGGCCAAGCTGCGGGAGGAAGTAGCCCGCCTGACGGCCGCCACGGAGCGTCTCCAACAGGAGAACGCGAAGCTCCAAGCAGACCTGGCCAGTCTGCGTGAGCCCAGCACCCGCGTGGCGGCTCAAAAGGCGGGCAAACAGCAGCAGCAGCAGCAGCGGCAAAGCCAGCCAGTGCCGGTTGAGAACCAGGTCCTGAACCTGGTTCGGCAAGAGCTGGCTTCCTTCCAGGCGCGGTTCTCCGTCCTGGAGGGAATTGTTTTGCGCCCCTCCCTGGGTGCGGGCAGGGTGGCTGCGAGCCCGGGCCCGGGTGCGGTGTCGTACGCGGCTGCTGCGGCTGCCGTGCCCGGACCGAGGCCGTCCGGTCGGCCCTCCGGCAGGGCTGTGGTGCCCCCCCCAGAAAAGCCGGCTCCGGCGAAACCGGCGCCGACTAAAAAGGGGGCCAAAAAGAAGCGCAAGGCGGCTGCACAGGTGGGTACTGTGCCGGTGCCAGTGCCAGCGGCGAGTGGGCCAGCGCCTGCGGCACGTCAGCCGCCACCGCCGCCGCCCCCCCAGCTCCCTATACCTCCCTCGGCCGAAGCCGGATGGCAGGTGGTCGGGGAGAAACAAAGGGGGCGAAAGGCGGCCAAAAAGGCCCGAAACCAGGAGCGGCAGCGCCAGCACAGGGCGCGAAAGGTCGCGGCTAGGCTCCGCGCCCCGAAGACCGCCGCTGTAGTGATAACACTACAGCCGGATGCGGAGAAGCGGGGCGTGTCCTACCGCGACTTGCTGGCGAAGGCTAAGGAGGCGGTGGACCTAGGTGAGCTCGGGATCACCGGGGGCCTCCGGCTTAGAGTCACCGCAACGGGGGCTCGTATGCTGGAGATCCCTGGCGAAGCCAGTGGCTCGTCCGCTGACGCTCTGGCGGAAAAGCTCAGAGCGTCCCTAAACGCGGACGAGGCCCGAGTGTCCAGGCCCGTTAGATGCGCAGACCTGCGCATCCTGGGTCTGGACGACTCGGTGACCGAGAAGGAGGTGGTGGCCGCCGTCGCCAGGTCTGGAGGGTGCTCTGCGGAGCAGGTCAGGGCAGGCACCCTTCGTCCGGACCCCTCGGGTATGCTGACCGTTATGGTTAGCTGCCCTGTGACGGCGGCGAAGACAATTGTGGAGGGCCGAAGGCTACTGGTGGGCTGGGTTTCAGCGCAGGTTAAGCTGCTGGAGCCCAGACCTCTGAGGTGCTATCGCTGCCACGTGGGGCACCACGTGTCAGTGCGATGCGCCTCGGAGGTTGATCGCAGCGGCCTCTGTTTCCGCTGCAGTCAGCCCGGTCACGTGTCCGCGACTTGCTGCGGGACGCCGCACTGCGCTGCATGTGCGGCGGCTGGCAAGCCGGCCGATCACCGGGCTGGGAGCAAGGCCTGCGTCCCACCCACCAAGGCCTCCAGAGGCAAGGGAAGGCCCCCCGCCGCCACCGCCACCGTCGCCACCGCCTCAGCCGCCGCCACTGTCGCCGCCGCTGCCGCCACCACCGCCGTCGCTGCTCCTTCCGCAGCGGGGCCCTCACAGGGGGCCCGAGAGGAGACCGTAATGGAGTGTCAATAACGGCCCCATTACGGCTCCTCCAGGCGAACATCAACCACTGCGCCTGCGCTCAGGATCTGTTGCTCCAGAGCATGGCGCAGTGGTCGATTAATGTCGCCGTGGTCGCTGAGCCCTACTTTGTCCCGCCCAGGGACGACTGGGTGGAGGACCTTAGTGGCTCAGTGGCCATAATTTCGTCGGCCGCCGCCGGTACCCCGACCCATGAAAGTGTCAGGAAGGGTCAGGGGTGCGTAGCAGCACGGTTCGGGGAGATCGTTGTAGCGGGTGTCTACTTCTCCCCGAGCCATACTCTCGCCGAGTTCCACAACTCCCTCAGGGAGTTGAGTGTCGTCATCGGAAGCCATTCCCTCCCCGTGCTTGTGCTCGGGGACTTCAATGCCAAGAACTTGGCTTGGGGTTCTCGTTGCACAGACGTGCGGGGCAGGATGGTGGAAGACTGGGCTCTGGAGGCAGGCCTGGTCGTCCTTAATAGGGGTTCTGTCCCAACGTGTGTGCGGATGCGGGGCGAGTCGGTGGTGGACATCACGTTCGCTAGCCCCGCTCTGTCACCGCGTGTCGTTGACTGGCGCGTCATGGAGGGGGTGGAGACCTATTCCGACCACCGGTATATCCGGTTCGACGTCTCCGCCCAGACCCCAAGCGCGCCGGTCCAACAGACCCCGAGTGGTCCGCGATGGGCGCTGAAGCAGCTGGACCGGGAGCTCCTCCTGGAAGCCTCGATCGTGCAGGCCTGGGTGACATCACCGGTCAGGCCTGCCGACGTGAACAATGAGGCGGGTTGGTTCCAGGAGGCCATGTCCGATATATGTGACGTGGCAATGCCCCGGGTTCGGTCAGAAAGCGCCCGGCGTCAGGTGTACTGGTGGTCGCGAGAGCTGACGTCTCTGCGCGAGGCGTGCGTCGCCGCGCGACACCTGTACGCCAGGCATCGCAGGCTCCGCATTCGCCCTCCGAATGCGGCAGCCATTGAGGCGGAGCTGTATGAGGGATACAGAGCGGCGAAGACCGCCCTCCAAGAGGCTGTCCTGCGGGCCAAGGATGTGGCCCGCGAGGAGATGCTGGAGACTCTCGACAGAGATCCGTGGGGGCGCCCTTATAAGATGGTGCGGGATAAACTCCGCACCAGGGCCCCTCCGCTGACGCAGAGTCTCCGGCCTGAGCTCGTGGAGGACGTGGTGAGCGCTCTGTTCCCTTCGCGAGGGGAACATACTCCCCCGCCCATGGCTCCGCCAATTGCGGTGCCGGAAGCGGACCACACTGAGGACGATGACGACATTCCAGAGGTGACTGGGGTAGACCTGAGAGTGGCGGTAGGCAGGCTTAAGGCCAAAACTGCCGCCCCAGGACCCGACGGCTTACCTGGCAAAGCCTGGGTCCTGGCCTTGCAGGCTCTCGGGCCCCGACTGGAGGGGCTCCTAAGCGCATGCTTGGAGAGAGGCCAGTTCCCGCTTCGTTGGAAGACGGGGAAGCTGGTCCTCATCCGGAAGCCGGGGCGCCCTGCGGACTCTCCGTCCGCATTCCGGCCCATTGTGTTGCTCGACGAGGTGGGCAAACTCTTCGAAAGAGTAATTGCCAACCGCCTCGCCGGGCACCTGGCGGGGATTGGGCCGGATCTTGCGGAACACCAGTTTGGTTTCCGCAGGGGGCGCTCGACGGTGGACGCCATCATGCGCGTGAGAGCCCTCACGACGGGGGATGCGGTGTCCCGGGGTGGGGTGGTCTTGGCGGTGTCTCTCGACATCGCCAACGCCTTCAACTCCATGCCCTGGAGCTGCATTAGGGAGGCACTCCGGTATCACCGGGTGCCGACCTACCTTCGTCGTGTGGTCGGGGACTACCTGACGGACAGGTACGTCATCTACCCTGGTTGCAGCGGAGAGTGGAACCGGCGAGAGATGTCGTGCGGTGTTCCACAGGGATCGGTTCTGGGGCCGCCCTTGTGGAACATCGGTTACGACTGGGTGCTGCGCGCCGACCTCCCTGACGGCGTCAGCGTAGTTTGCTACGCTGACGACACGCTGGTACTGGCGCAAGGGAGGTCGCACGAGGCGGCGGCCGAGCTGATGACTCGCGGGGTTGCGATAGTCGCGGAGAGGATCCGGCAATTGGGTCTCGAGGTGGCGTTGCACAAGTCCGAGGCCATGTGCTTTCATGGGCCTCGGAATGCGCCACCGTCGGGATCCATGCTGACGGTAGGAGGGGTTCCCATCGGCGTCGAGCCGACGTTGAAGTACTTAGGTCTCGTCCTCGACAGCCGGTGGAACTTCGTGGAGCATTTCCGACGTTTGGCCCCCAAACTGGAACGGGCCGGGGCTGCCTTCAGGCGGCTCTTGCCCAACCTGGGGGGTCCAAACGCCTCCTGCCGGAGGCTCTACGCGGGGGTCGTGCGGTCCATGGCCCTTTACGGGGCCCCGGTGTGGGCGCGTTCTTTGAGGCGGCGAGCCGCCCATTATCTGAACGCGCCCCAAAGGGTGGTAGCCGTAAGGCTAATCCGGGGGTACCGCACGATCTCCGGCGAGGCGGCGAGCCTCCTTGCCGGATTGCCGCCATGGGATCTGGAGGCGATAGTCCTCGCGCGCCTGCACGAGTGGCGCGTGGAGGCACTACGCCGGGGGGAAACTCCGCTGCCGCGGCAAATTGTCGCTCAGCGGACAGACTTCCGGCGTGATCTCATGGCGACATGGAGAGAGCGACTGTCGCAACCCCGTGCAGGGCACGCCACTATAATGGCGGTAAGTCCCCTCTTTGAGGAGTGGCTGGAGAGGCGCCACGGCGCCCTCACCTTCCGCCTGACGCAGGTCCTCACCGGACATGGTTGTTTCGGGAGGTTCCTGCACCTAATCGGGCGGGAGGAAACGCCCGGGTGTCACCACTGCGAGGATCGACCGGAGGACACGGTGGAGCACACTGTGCAGGTCTGCTCCGCTTGGGCGGAGCAACGCCGTGTCCTCGTAGCGGCGATCGGCGGCGGCGACCTCTCGCGTCCGGCCCTGGTTCAATCCATGGTCCGGAGCGAGACGGAATGGGACGCCGTCACCTCCTTCTGCGAAGCAGTCATGCTAGCGAAGGAGGTGGCGGGACGTGAGAGGGAGAGAATCTCACGTCCTAGCCGCCGCGGGAGACGCACCGGGCGTCGGGGGCCACGTGGTGGCTCCCGGCCACCGTAGACGCGGGCCTGTGGACGGTGAGCTATGGGCTAGCTCGCCGTCCGTCCGTCTTATGACGACAGGCCGTGTCGACGGCGCGTTCGTGTTCCACGCGCGCCTCAAAGAGAGTCAGCAAACAGGAAGGGGTCCGTAAGGGCCGACGCCTGCCAGGGTTGCGGGACTGTTCGAAAGAGATACCGCGGCCCTGGAACACAAAGGGCAAAGGAAGGAACATGGATGGGTTTTAGTCAGTACAAGTCTGACACTCCCTCCTGCTCAGCCCAGAGCGGGAGGGGTCATTTGATGATTTCCCATCGGTAAAAAAAAAAAAAAAAAAAAAAAAAAAAAAAGGGCTGCACTCGTTTGTGAAGAGGGTCGCCACTTCATGTGAGGGCTTTAAAGCTGGTCCAATTATAGGTGTTCCTGTCAAGAAGTGTCTGATCCTAAGACGTTCACGTTTATTTTTAAACGTAGACAATGGATTTATTTTTTGTTGTTTTTATTTCCTTTTCTCTTGCTACAAAATAAAAGAAATTTGAGACGACAATACCTAGATATAATATAGTTTAATATCTACCAACATATACCAGTATTTTTCGATTTGATTTTCTTCTCAGCTTGACTGAAGTTTTGTAAGTTTTTGTGAGCAATATTACTATTAGTTGTGATGATTGGTTATTCAGAAGTAAATTGTGTACGACTGATACTGTACAACTTTAAGTTATATCAAAAATTTCTACATCGAATCGGTACACATGCTGGAATCGTACCCCTACCATGCCTGCCACACGCATTGAACAAAAATATTCATTCTAATTTTTATTTCACCAGGTCTCCCCAACTTCACAAGCTACAAATACAGCGGTTGTGCCAAAAACCTTTATACAATAGAAAATAAGTACTATAAAGAGTAAACAACAAAACTAAGAGGCATGAAACAGAGCAGCATGGGTGGGCACGGAGCCCCGCACTCCTTGTTAATGGCCACCGCGCTAATCCTGTCATTAGCCGGGGCCTGTTACTGTGAGCTGACTTTATCTTCTAAAGATGAGATTAAAACAGTATCAAGTTCTCAAGCCCCACCGACTTTACCACTTAAAAAGCTTTACTCTAAACCATTAGAGACTACGGCAGCCTCAACGACTGCATCTTCAACTACAAAGAATGGTTTTAAAACAACAAAAGCGTACGCGGCGACGGAGAGCCCGGCTGCCGCGCGCCCTTCAACTACTAAAGTGCACACAAGCACAAAGGGGGTAGTGAAAAGTGCAAGAAGGCAAAAGTTAAACACTAGCTCTAGTGCCGGCGCGGCGCATTCACCAGCGCGGCTACAAGAGCGCCTGGCGGCCATAGATTGCGATCTGCCCGTGCTGCCGCGCGAGTCCCGCCTCTGGCGCGGCAACGAGACGCATGAACTCAATCTGCCGGTCACTGTGAGTATGCTTTTCGTGTTCATGCATTTTACTTTAATTATTCTGGTTACGATTTCACTTGAATTGTACTATATTTTTCAGCTGATATGCCCACAATGTACTCATAATTCAGTTTTTGCTTATTTCGTTACTAGCACGGTCCACTTAGATTGGTTTTATTCGCTAATTTCTATTGCGTTTATCCAATACTTCACTGAGGTTTCTGCTTTTTCTGCGTGGTCATATTTATACTTTACTAGCTTTTGTATGACAGATTCTAATTAAGGCGTTACAATTAATTATAGTCTAAAAAGAGTTCAGAGGTTTACTCACATATTAGTACGGAGTCGCCTGATTGTGTCGTGTGTTAATTAATCCGTCACACGAAGTCGTGGACAACACGCACGACCGACTAACAGCTGGAACAATCAGCTTTTTTTAAAATTATTTTCACAAAATTTATTCAGTACAATAGGCCAAACGTCAGGTTGCCTTGAAACAGCCCAGCTAAGTACAGAGTTTTATTAGAAAACCACCAGCTTACCTATTAAATACTAGCTTATGCTCGCGGCTTCGCCCGTTTTGAGTTAGGTAATTGTTCCACTGGATCGTATACCCGGATAAAAGTATCCTATGTGTTAATCCAGGTTATAAACTATTTGTCTACCAAATTTAATCCAAATCCGATCAGTAGTTTTTGAAAGATTATGATTAGTTTTGTATGACTGACGTGCGGTCTGCCGTACATTCGTTTGTCACGTATATAAAAAGAGGTAGTTAGGTACCTAATTCGTTCACTGGAAGCAAAGGAGTGTTGTGCATTTTCAGCTCAATGAGTTATATCGTATTAAACCCAAGGCATATTATGCAATGAGTCGGGGACAGACGAAACTCCACAAATATTAAGTCTGAGAATTTAAACTGTCCTGTACAAGTATACATCTGGACGTGGGTGTGTGAAATATGAAAGTCTACTTGCCAAACCATAATGTCGATATTCAGTCCTAATCCTTTTTGGGACAAAATTCCTATTTTTCTGCTCTCGAAAAAATCTTATCGAGAAAATCCGACAATAGATAGTATTACTAAGTCGGCGAAGATATTTAGTTACAAGTAGATTATACCTCTTCTTCGTAAGGGGACACCTATTACGGTCCATATTAATTGAGTGCCATCCTAGCTAATGTTCGGAACTTGAATTATCGGAAACCGCTATACCGAACTAATCCACCTGAAACTGAAGTATGTACCTAACGTGCCGTAATTCTCAGGGAAAATACGACCCGTAGTATTATTTTTATTGGAAAAGGTGTTTTTATGTCTTTGTTTACGGGTCCGGAATACGAAACATCTTCAAGGATTGTATCTTCTATCATAATTGGAAAGAATACGGAAGTATAGTAATAACAACAGCCTAGCCTATAACAGTCCCACTGTAGGGCCGAGGCGTCTTCCATACAAAGAAAGCATACGACTAGATCTCACGCTTTTATTGATTTTGGGGGTCTCAAATGGCCGCTTTAGCAGAATCATAATAATAATATGAATTACGTTACCATTCGCAAAATGGTCACAAAGTGACAATTTATGATATTAACAGCGTCTGTGACCATTTTAAGAATTTTAACGGGATTCATGCTAAAGCGGGCATTTTAGAACCCCTGACTGATTTAGATTCCAACTCTTCGAAAATTTATAATAATCTTTGAAAGGCTTAATAGTATATTATGTGATTTTCTACCATCATGGTACTCGCCCTCCAAAATCCAAATAGCTATAGTCGCATTCAGACGTTTAACGACGTTTTGTAGTGTCATTCAATGTTTTACACAACCGTTATTAGTTACACTACTGAAAACAACACAAATTATGACGACGTTGAAATAAGAAGTCGAACAGTTTTCAGGAAATTGACTTAGAAAAATCATGTTGCGAAAAAATATAATAAGAAAATAATTCTGGTGGCGGAAACAATATTAATTGGTTTCAATATTTCAATATCCGTTATTTAAAGTACCTACGTTTTATGTAGCGTCGTATTAAAAAACCGGCCAAGTGGGAGTCGTACTCACACGCACACAGGGTTCCGTAGCACCAAACAACATAATAAAAATATTTTGAAGGCATTTGTTCATTGTTGTATTGTTTTACATTCATCAACAAAACTAAATTTGTTTTTTATAGTATGTTAATGAAAAACAAAGTTGTTGCTGCAGTTTGATGAAAAAGTCCCATATCTCAAAAAATAAACATCAAATCTTATTCATACCACTTTTGTTTGAAAGTTTTTTTTACGTCCTATATTTTTTTCAGAGTTTTTTTCTCTTACTTTAGAAATTAGAGGGGGGGGGGGGCACATTTTACCACTTTGGAAGTGTTATCTTTCAAACGATTGACTTTGAGAGAAAATGGTTTTAGAAACCTCAATGTCATTTTTAAAGACCTTTCTATAGACACCGCACGTATAGGTTTGGTGAAAAAAAAAAATTTTTAGTTTCAGTTCCATGTATGGGGAGACCCCCCTTAATCTTATATTTTTTTTAATTTTTGTATAAAACCTTATAGCGGTTCATGGATTACATCTACTCGATTTATAGATTTTTTCGAATTTAACATTATATCAATTCAATGAACATAGAAACTGTTTGACTGTCTTCCATACTTTTTTGCATATCGATCAACTGCAAGGTTAAACATTTGCGACGGTCAAGTTGGCCTTTCTTCGCAATCGATTTTACCCATCGCGAATTCTTTGTGAGCTTTTGCGAACAATATTGTGGATGATCAATATATTTCTGTTTCATAACCGTTTTTTGTATCTGATGCCTATTCCATTCTTTGGTTTACATAACTTTATTAAGACACACATTACTCGCACATCATGGTGCTAAGAAGTTTGTAGTTGTATCAGCCATAAATAAGACTGCAGACATAAACTTAATTTCCATAGGATATTATCTGTGCCACGGGCAATATATACAATGTCTTTTCTTCCGTTCCCTTATTTCAGAGCGTAATATTCTTGTTCGCTCACTTTGATCGTGACACGGCGAGCATGCCGAGGTCAAATACATAAACCATAAATCGTCTTACTGAAGGGGAAATAAGGAAAAAAGCTTTTTTGCTCCAGTGGTTGAACTCTATTCATTACTTCTGGGAAGGAAAACGTCTAATCCATTATTTATGTATCATTGGACTGTTGTGTCTCCATGACGATGAAACAAGACTTTTGACTTAAATGGAATTGTTTCTTTTGAGAAGGAAGAAAAATAAAAATAATAAAATACATTTATTTCAGACCAAGTAATTGCCCCTAATTGAGTAAGCCCCTAATTGAGAGTGTTCTTAAAACTACGTAAGTTTTGCACCATCCAATAAAATCCAAATAATATATAATTCGATATCTAAAAATACTCATGTTAGTAACAAAGGTCTTAAAATTACATCTGTATTGCAACAATTCAAATACAAATAACATAACATCAAGCCTGATGTAATCCCCGAAGGATTAGGCAGAGGTGTACCTAATAGTAGACCAACATTTCGCTAGTTATGTTTATGTTCCATGTAATAGGGGACTCACCCCCTATTAAATGATGGAAATCCTAAGGATGATTTCAGAGAGGCCAGAGCCTCTCTGAAATCATCCTTAGGATTTAGAATCACTACATACTTTTTATAAAAAAAGTCGCTTCCCGCTGTCTGTCTGCCCCTATGTATGCTTAGGACTTTAAAATTACGCTACAAATTTTGATTCATTTTTTTTAATAGATAGAGGAAGGTTTATAAGTATAACATTGCACCTGTGCGAAGCCAGGGCGGGTCGCTAGTATAATATATTTTCCAATTGAGGACTAATATGATAAGCTCAGAAATCAGATTTTACTTCCTAGTGCCGTTGCAAATTATGTGCAACGGAACTAAGAAGTACGTAAAACACGTAAAACATTATAATGTCAGCGTTACTGACCTCTTCTTTACGACCATAACGTTGGTCGTGGTAATATTTCGTAGCGGCACATGTCTGATGCTCACCACTTAGTTTGAAATTCATTCGTTCTATGTTGTTACTAAAAGCTCACAGTCAAGGACCCCTTTGATGCATATTGAATGACACAGTAGACAGGACATTTCAATTAGTATTCGCGAGGTAGACTTGATAATTAATTAATGTGTGTGACTTTGCGGTGCGGATGGCGGAGGAGTGCGCCGGCAGCGGGGGCCCGGCGCCGGGCGCGGCCGAGGAGGAGTGCCCCCCGGTCATCGTGTCGTGGGAGGGCACCGCCGACATCCAGAGCGGAGACATCCTTATCGTGCGCATCGCGGACTCCTTGCTACTCGACACCTTCGGCCAGCTTGACGTCAAGAACAGCACTCCTGACGCGAACGTTTCGCACGCTGACGGGGAAAGGTCAGCTTTATTAATAGAACTGTAAATGTGTGACCTATATCGCCGCCGACAGCTTGAGGCAGTGACCTGTACCAGCTCGGCGAGTCGTAATAGCGATTGATTTTCCAGGGTACATCGCACACTGCTGCAGCCGGCCGTGTACCAGGTGACGCGCCAGGGCCACGAGCACTGCGACGTGTCTGAGGGAATGTTGCTGGACATCACTCCGCTCGACGAGCGTGGCGCCAAGCTCTTCACGCTCTATGATAAAGACTTAACTGAAGGCGTCAATTTACTTATAGGTACCCAAATATACCATCTTTACCATTTCATCTCTCAGATTTATGAAAAAGTTACAATGAACCAGTACTTGTTCAGCTTAAATATTGCGCGAAAAGAAAGTGCTTTCAAAACTTAAAGCGATGAAATGGTACAAATATATATATTACAGACTGATGATTTACTGAAGGAAGTGCGAGCGCGAGGCAAAAAACGTCAAAGACACGATGGTTTCATTCTACAATCGCACAATATAGTTATATAGGTATATTTATATATTGTTCGGAATTCCCACCGTATAATGGATTGCGTGCCGAAGTATTTTATCGGTGTGAAAACTCATCGACGCGTTCTATTATATACCTTTTCGAGTTTATTGCTACATAATGTCGTTAAACGTATACAACGTGGTTTATATCGGTTGTCTCTATTCCAGTTGTTTCTGAAAACTGGAAGTCTCAATGTGTGCGACTAAAAGTGACCGTGAAGTCGGACAACTGCGGCGAGGCTCAGGACTGTTCAGGAAAGGGTGTGTGTTACACTAACGTTTCAATGGTACGTAATAGATAGTTGTAGTTTGTGATGAGGGTTATATGGATGACGTGTAATGGATGTGGTGTGTTTGTAGGAAGGGTACGAGTGCCAGTGCTGCGGGGGGAACGTGGGCCCGCACTGTGAGGAGCGCGATGCGTGCGCCCCGTCTCCGTGTCTCAACAACGGCATATGTGTCGACCTCACGCAACCTCTGAATGGCGCCAACTATCGCTGCCTCTGCCCTTATGGTACTCATAAACTTTTACTATGCTCTAAAATGTATATATTTCATGTCACACTCAACCAAATGTTTGTTTTTCTTAATATGAATACTTATTCTGAAGTTACAGTGATATTATGTTTGATACGGTAGTCTCAATGTGAGGATATTATTCGGCAAGAATATTATGAGGTAACGAAAATCAAATAATCATTATTATCTTAGTACGACACTGGTAGATAATATGATTATGATTCAATCAGATTATAATAAACGATAAATCTTTTCTACGAAATCTTTGGTGAATCGGCTATCTATCAGACAACAGTAAGCTTTTCCCTCAGTCGATTTCATTCATTCTTCCGCTTCGATTCCATTTCGATTTCGGACTTACATAATACGAAAATCGAATAAGGAGTAACCGACTATCTAGATGACCCGTAAATAGAGTTGTTCGAGTCCGAAGCTAGCGTGTTTGTGTGGAGACACGTAGACGTAAGAAAGTATATAGAGGACGCGAGAGATTGTATTCTGATTGCAGAGTCGATGCCCGCAAGGGACTGGATAAGATTTGATATACGGTTTAATGTGTGGTATATGTTAACAGACACATAGAATTTCTGACAAGTTCTATCCATCTAGACAGAATACAAAGTCACTTTGACCTCAAAAATGTATCAGCGAAAGGTGAGACTTTAAACTGGTAGCGCTGGAGGGCAAATATATGACATCTACCCACTCAGAACAAATGGATAAAAATGATTCTTTATACATTCTGAAAATATATTTTGTTTTTGGTGAATGAGCATCCATGTGACGCAATCTGGTGACCGCTTGGCGCGTTGTGTTACGTAACTGTGCAACCGTTTTGTACGTCCATATAAATATGTATCATAAAGCTATTGTACCATGTACCTACATGCATCCATATACATTATATAATTCTATGCGTGATGACAGTATAAACAAAGGCAATAGCCACAGCATAGCCGCAGGTTTCCCCCTCATTATTTTCATTTCAGATTTAATTTGAATAAATCAGAATGAAACTTTTATTCTTTGTTGAACATTTTAACTCAAACAGGAGCTTTGCGAAACTTCTGTAAAGGAATTTGATATTAAGAATTTGGATTGAAGTTTGATAAACAATTTTTGAATTTACCTATTTTCATTTATTGGGATACCTAATAATACCTATTCGTTTCTCTTTTGTTTGTGAGTAAATTCAGTCGAATAATTAGGTAATTTTCCGAATAGGTTTTACGGGCCGAAAATGTGAGCGGGACCCATGCTTCTCGTCGCCATGTTTGAACGGTGGCTCCTGCATGAGTATGGCAATGAATGGCTCGACCACTTTCCACTGCGCGTGCACCGACGGCTGGACGGGCGCGCACTGTGAGCTTTCCATAACCGGAGGCGCCTGCGCATCTAATCCTTGCGTCAAGGGTATTTGTATCGAGCAGACAGATAACGACGCTGAAGGACAAGATTATCGCTGTTTCTGCCAACCTGGTGAGATATTTTATTATTCATTCCTGTTATCTTAATTTGATAGTTTAATTTATCATAAGTAATTATAAAGTCTTACAAAAATGGTAAAAACATTTACATTCCATAAACAGTTACCTGTAGTCGTAGAGGCTTTCTCGTAGCACGGGGTTACACAGGGATCATACACAGTAGTGTACTTAATTGGTCTATCTAAAATGGTGGTGAATTAAGTGACCGTCAGGAAATATTTGCTTGGCAAGCTGCATATCGGTAACTTAGTAGAGTACCAGACCTGGGGCCTTCGTCTGCTATTGCAATAGTGTCAGAATGGTCTATCATTGATTTAATAAGATCCTGCGCAGACGAATTACCCTTTGTACGCACGTCAAACGAGTTTCGAACGCGCTTCAATACGCCGTGGGCTAGGGGCCTTATTAAATCAATTATAGACCATTCTGACACTATTGCAATAGCAGACTAAGGTCCCAGACTGGGTGTCATCAAATGAAACTTAACGATTTAAAATAACCATCATAAGTGTAAAGATAATTTTTAAGTGTTTCTGGGCATCGACAGTATTTTGATAATATCCTTTAAGTTCTTAAATGAGATAAATCGTCTATTAGCGTTCGCCACATTGAATACGCCATATTCTGGAACTGCGACACTTGAATACGTCCCGAACAATACGGATCTAATGATAGACCATTTCCCCAAATCAGTTGCGCCGTTTATACTGGGGAATACGTAGCTATCTCGTTTAAAAATTATACCCTTAAATTTATTCAATCGATACCTTGTCCGGCGTTAGATAATTTTTCGCGTAGTTTTCGTTTATAAATTGGTTTGGTTATTGTTTTGGTTTTCTTGCGCGAAGCCTCGGTTGCGTGTAATCGTCGAGAGATAATATAATTGCACTTAGTTTTATTATAATTCAGTTAAATACTTGACTTATCCAACGTTCTATCTAGTAAAACCAGTCCCATATATGTCCAAAACATATATATGCTTAGAACATATTGCAAATTATTCAGCGCTAATTACCCAAACAAAATCATTACAATTACTTCGTAAAATGGGAGAAAATTGCATATGGGTTGCTACATTTTAGCAGAACTATGTATGTCTAACAATTATGTTTGGGAAAACAATCGCTTCCAAAATCCCGTGACGTAATAATTTGAATTATTTGTGTTCGGTGCCATGTAGTCGTATGGCCGGATTGTGTTTTTTTTTTTAAATTATTATTACCAAATGCTGCTAGCATGCTGCAGTTCCAGTTTTTTGAGCCGTATAGTTACTGTAAGGTAAGATAGGTACTGTAAGTTGTCCATCAAGATCAAAATCAAAAGCCATTTATTTAAATTAAGCTGAACATAAGGACTTTTTGAAAGTCAATTACACAAGACAGTCCCAAAACGCTCGCCCTTCGCCACTTCTTAAGTGTTCCACTTATAGAGAAGAATTGGCGGAACAAACTCCACAGCAACGCATCTATCTGATAGGTTAGAAGAATTCATATCAATCTTCGAATCAATCTTCGTCCTGAAATCGTGCAGGTTGGTTACATAATGGTACTGGTCACATTAAGCGGCTCAAAATATTAAAATTTTGAAATATGTATTTCGAAAGAATGATTCGTTGATTTTATTCCTAAGTTAAAGTTTTCTTTGAAAAGTTATTGCTGAATTGAGTTCTTACATAAATGGTAAAAACATTTACATTCCATAAACAGTTGCCTGTAGTCGTAGAGGCTTTCCCGTAGCACGGGGTTACACAGGGATCATACACAGTAGTGTACTTAAATTAATAAGAGTCTACTAACAAAGTTTACAACTGTAAACTTGGTCTATCTAAAATGGTGGTGAATTAAGTGACCGTCAGAAAATATTTGCTTGGCAAGCTGAATGTCGGTAGTAGAGTACCAGACCAGACCTAAGCCACCGAAATAGATATATCTAGATAACGCAACTATCACGATCCGTATAAAAACCAAGCGTGACATTTTTTGATTACCTGCTATGACGTCATAAGCACTATTTAGTTGCTATCCAAACAAGTTACTATACAAAATAAACTACGTTTTTGTTGTTTTAAACCAATAAGCTTGCTGCAACAGTAGCCACGTTAAGCATAAAATGTATATCTATATCTGTAGTTTACAGTACTTACTGATTACGTAATAATTATTTTTAAAGCTAAAGCTTAGTTGGAGGTAAAACAAAGCGCTGGAGCTAGGTCATTTTGTTAATGGTTGAAACTTGTATGTGGGTGCTGTAGAGCAAATTTGCGCAGTGATTTATTAGAGTTAAGTTGGAAGGCTGCCCACGGCCGTTATCCGTCGTGCGGTTTCATGCGGTTCTCTCTAGAGGCCGAGCGTCAAACTGGGCTAAGGGGAAAATCACAATAATAGAAAATAATAGAATTTATGTGAACATTGTTTTTCATTTCCAAAATTGCTAAAAAAGTCTGTGGTCACACCTATTTTCAAGTCTGGAGACAAAATTGTGTGAATAACTACAGACCCATTTCAGTACGAACAGGCCTTTCAAACATTTTAGAAAAAATCATTAACAGTAGATTGATCAAATATCTCGAAGATAACAATCTACTTTCAGATAATCAATTTGGGTTTAGGCCTAAAAAATCAACAAGCCAAGCAGTAAACAAATTGACTAATTACATTTCGACAAATCTGGATAGTGGAATGCATACACTTCACGGATCTTCCTAGACCTTGCCAAGGCCTTCGACACTATTTCTTGCACTACTCTTTTGCAGAAGCTTGAAACACTCGGGATAAGAGGAGCACAGCTTCTACTTTTGTCTGATTATCTAAGGGATCGTCAGCAATCTGTAAAAATTGGTTCGCATACAAGTTCTGACCTTCCTAATACTTCTTTTGGAATTCCACAAGGCAGTATTTTAGGTCCTACATTATTTTTAATCTATATTAATGACCTGTGCTGCTTACCACACCAAAATGGTGTTATTATGTCAAATGCGGATGATACCGCTTTGTTGTTTGCAGCTAAATCAAGAGCTGAGGCCTATGAACATGCTCAGAATGGCTTCAACATTGTTTCTAATTGGCTCCAGAATAATCTTATAACACTAAATGCCGATAAAACAAAATACATTTTATTTACAATGAGAAATATTAACACACCGCTTACAAATCTTAACATTTACGCACATAACTGTAACACGTACGCTGACACTGCATATACTTGCCCTACTTTAGATAAAGCTGACCACTTGAAATATCTGGGTGTCACTATTGACTCCAATCTAAATTTCCGTAAACATATCGAGTTACTGTGTACTAGAGTGCGCAAATTAATATATGGTTTTAAGTATTTACGTAATGTAACAGACTATAATTTAATAAAACAGATTTATTTAGCGTTATGTCAGTCTATTCTAACTTATTGTATAGCATCCTGGGGTGGCGCGGGAATTTCAATTCTTCTCCCTCTAGAACGTGCTCAAAGAGTAAATCTTAAAGTTGCTACCTTGCGTCCTTTTAGATTCCCTACACACCAGCTCTATAAAGCATGTAACATACTTACAGTAGGGCAATTATTTATTCTTCACATAATACTGCACGAGCACTCTACACTCCTTTACGACCCAGTTCCTTCCGATAGAAGAAGGAAGGACCTGGTTTGCACAAAACCTCAAACCAGACATGCGTTTGCGAATCGATTTTATGTATTTTTAGGACCTCTTCTGTATAATAGACTCAACAAGATATTAAATTTCTATAGCTTAAGTTATAAAAAATTTAGGTTTGTAATGTCGGATTATTTAGCTACACATTTATTTTATACTTATTATTTAGATACTTAATTACACAGACACAGAAAAACTTCTAGAAGTTGTGGTTTGATTTTGTGTTATCCCCTTGTAGCGGACTGAGCCTAATCACCACACTGCTGGTTTACAAGACTTCCTATTTTAAAGGGGACTGTTATACGAAAGTAAACGCCGTGATGGTTGGTGGTAGACTGGTCTTTTTAATGGAAAACAAAATATCAAAAATAAACAGCATTCGAAATATAAAAGAAACATTGTACAAAATATACCAAAAAGTATAAAAATTACAAAAAGGTGCGTCGTGCACATTCCTTCCCCCCAAAGTTAAGCACTCAGCTTGAGCAGCTTCCTCAAGGGCCTCTTCAGTGTGCCCGCTGCAGTCCTGACTTTCGCCACTCGGATCACCCCATCGCGGCCCGGGTAAGTCGCTGAGATGCGCCCTCTCGGCCAGGAGCCCCTCGGTAGGTTGCCGTCAGCCACCAGGACCAGATCGCCCACAGCCAACTCTGGAACGTCGCCTTGCCTAGGTCTGGGAATGAGATTCGGCAAGTACTCTTTAACCCAGCGCTGCCAGAAGTGGTCCGCCAGTCTGACCGCTTTGCGCCAACCGCTTCTCGACACCAGATCACGGTCCGCCAAGGTTGCTGGAACGGGACGCCCCGATGAAGCTGCAAGGAGGAAATGATTTGGGGTGAGCGCCTCTTCGCTGCCGGGCTCTACCGAAACGTGCGTCAGGGGGCGGGAGTTGATTAGCCCTTCTGCTTCTGCGAGTACGGTTCGGAGAACTTCTTCTGTCGGAGCACGTTCGGTGAGGGTCGCTCGGAGTGCTGTCTTCACACTTCTCACCAGTCGCTCCCATACTCCACCCATAAATGGAGCCGATGGAGGAATGAAGCGCCAACTAATTTTCTCCGTTGCAGCATATTCTATGGCTGCGTCCCCGTAGAGTGCACGGAGTTCTCTTCTTGCCCCGATGAATGCGGTGCCATTGTCAGACCAAATCTCAGAAGGCGTTCCTCTGCGAGCCACGAAGCGCCGAAGACTCATTACAGCAGAATCTGTCGACAAGCTTCCAACAACGTCCAAGTGGATGGCGCGGACGACTAGGCACGTGTACAAAGCGACCCATCTCTTCTCCCGTCTTCGGCCAATAGTCACTTGAACTGGTCCAAAGTAGTCTAGCCCAGTGAATGTAAAGGGGCGCTTGTGGTGAGCTAAACGTGCCTCCGGTAAATTCCCTGTAGGCGGCTGGAATTTCTCAGCTCGGCGAATGCGGCATAGCTGACAACGGAAGGCAACGGAGCGGACGACGTTTCTTAAACCGAGCAAGTAGAAGCTCTGACGAAGCTCGTTGACCACGGTCTCTGTGTTGGCATGGGCGGCTCGGCGGTGGTGGTGGTCTACTAGTAGCTGGACGGCGGGGTGCTTCCCATCGAGGATGATGGGGTTTTTTGTGGCTTCAGGCACTCCCGAGGCTGCGGCGATACGGCTGGATAGGCGTATGAGGCCGTCTTCATCCACAATCAGTGACAGTCGGAACAGCCGACTGGTGCGAGGTATGGGCAGGGGAGGGAGACTGCTCAAACGCATCATCTCAACAGGAAATGAGTCCAGCTGTGCCTGGAGCAAAATGTGCGTCTCGGCCAGGCGCATATCGGCAGCTGTCTCATGCGCTGAATGTGGAGAGCCAAAAGAGCTTGAAGGCTGAAAAGAAAAGGTTAGTATCCGCCCTTGCTCACGCACTAAATTATCTACCTGAAGCCCCCTACGTGATAATGAATGGAGTCTTATAAGAGTTATATATTTATGAGCTTTATAAGTTGCACGTACCAATCTCAGCCAAGAGCTAAACCGCTTGGGATCAGCTGAGACTGGCACATGCCTCTCTACGCTACCGATGAGGTAAACTGCTGTGGTATATGCCGGATTCCTACTCTCTTCATTTACGGTTGGGAAGGAACTAGGCTCACTAGGCCAGTCAGAAGAAAGCAAGAATTCTGGACCAGTGATCCAGCGAGACTCTAGGGATAACGTAGTGCGTTTTAACCGGGTTGCATCGTCAGCGACGTTCAACTCGCTAGGCACCCACCGCCAATCACTGGCACTCGTTAACTCCAGGATCTCGCCGACTCTATGCGAAACAAAAGGTTTGAATGAGCGGGCCTCGCTTCGTAACCAACTCAACACCGTCATTGAATCACACCAAAAAACTTGCCTGACGGGTCTGAAACGATGAGAATCGCAGATTGTTGAAGCGAGGCGCGCGGCGATCAACGCTCCCTGCAGCTCCAACCGCGGAATCGACACCGGCTTTAAAGGAGCTACACGGACCTTGCTGCAAACCAGTGCGAGCTTGACTCCTCCATCCTTAAGTACGAACCGCCAGTAAGCCACCGCAGCAAAGGCAGACTCGCTGGCGTCAGAAAAAACATGAAGCTCGCAATGATTCACTTCATAGTCGGCTAGGCAGTAGCAGCGTGGGATCTGCAATTCGGCAACCCCAAACAAATCCTGAAACCATAGCCTCCACGCTGCACTGTCCTGCTGTGAAAGTTCTTCATCCCACTCGAGACCCTTGCGCCACGCATTTTGAAACATGATGCGACCAGTCACTACTAGAGGCGCAATAATTCCGAGGGGGTCGAAAACTCGCATCACGTGGGCCAAAACCACCCGCTTGGTAAGCTTTTTTGGCAGCCCATCCTTTTTTAATCCAATATTGAAACCGACACAGTCTGTAGTGGGCTGCCAAATAAGGCCAAGCGTCCTCACAGGAGTGGCCAGGTGGCCCAGGTCCACGGGTGAAGTCACCGGCACCTCCAGCAATGTCTCCTTCGGTAACAACGTCAGAGCCGAGGCACTGTTGGAGGCCCAGCCACGCATTTCAAAACCCCCGTTTTTGTGGACAGCGTGAATATCAGCGGCCAGTTTTGCTGCTTCATCCACACTGTCAAGGCTGCAGATGCAATCGTCCATATAATGGTCGCAAATGATTGCACGTGCTGCGTCCGGGTATTGTGTCTGATGCTCGGCCGCATTTTTATTTTTAATGTAAATTGCCGTAAAGGGACTAGAAGCGGCACCGAACATCATCGACGACATCCGGTAAACGCGCAGCGGTTCGCGTGGATTATCGCGCCACAAAAACCTCTGCGCGTCGCGGTCTTCAACGCGAATTTTAATTTGCGGAAACATTTCCCGAATGTCCGCGGTCAACCCAATTTTGCCTTCTCTAAATCGAAAAAGAACGCCGAGTAGTGGCACAAGCAGGTCAGGGCCCGGTAACAACAACGAGTTTAGTGAGACGCCCTTGGATTTGGCAGCTGCATCGTGCACAACCCGCAGCTTATTAGGCTTGTTTGGGTTGACCACGCCGAAGTGAGGCAGGTACCAAATACGTGGCCCTGTGGGTGTCTCTGGACACAGCTCGGCGTAGCCCTTCCCAACCATATCGAGAACGTTGGCACGATACCGCTCCGCGTAAGCACCATCCCTACACAACTTCTTCTCCAAGCCTAAAAACCTAGATAAGGCGAGGTTGTAACTATTAGGTACCGATAAAACGTCAGACTTCCAGATCAGACCTACTTCAAAACGACCACTGGGCAGGCGGCGAGCTGTGCGCTCAATAATCTGATCAGCACGTTCGTCATCAGCATTGCGCGCCTCACGTTTCGAAATACCTATAGACTCGAGTTTGTACTGCTCCTTAATAAGCTGCTCTAATTCGGAACGGTCGCTGTGGGCTACAGTCGCGGATTCAAACAGTGTGGCGTGGCTAACAACATCAACCTGAGTAGTTGAACTACAACCGAAACCGAATAATACCCAACCAAGCGCAGTACGAATCGCGACAGGTTGTGACTTAGACCCCTTACGTGTGGCCCTAGATACGGTGAGATGCATGTTAGCATTTGTAGCTGTTGTGGCTAGGTTAGCCGGTTTTATAGGCGAAACCGGGGCTGGGGCTAGGCGAGAGGGGGCGAACGAGATAATTGAATGAAACTCTACTGGGTCAGCTAGGCCAACTGGATCAACTTTCAGAGCAGCTTGCGATTTTTGCAGCCAGTCATTGACCGAACGACTGCTTCTCGAACTACGATGACTGGCATCAGCATCTATAGCCGCCAATTCTGCTCGGAGTTCCAACTCCGCTGCCTCGCGCTCTCGCGCGGCGACCCTCTCTGCGGCGACCCTCTCTGCGGCCTCCTGCTCTAATTCAGCCATACGGCGAGCATGTAAAGCCTCGGCGGCTAACTTTCTAGCCACCATTGTAGCAGAAGAACGAGATGAAGTTCTACTTACTGGTCTCGACGGAGTCTGGATTGTAGTGACGGGCCTCGGCGGGGTCTGATTGCCGGAGACGGAAGGGGTCTGGACTGCGGCCGCCGCGTCGGCGGGTGAATGGCTGGGCCCTGGTTGCTCCAGCTCCTTCTCCACAGCGTTCCCTTCAGCCCCCATCTTGGCACCCGCACGAGTACGCACCATCACCAATATTTGCTAGACTGGCTGTAGAAGGACCACGATGTAGCGGACTGAGCCTAATCACCACACTGCTGGTTTACAAGACTTCCTATTTTAAAGGGGACTGTTATACGAAAGTAAACGCCGTGATGGTTGGTGGTAGACTGGTCTTTTTAATGGAAAACAAAATATCAAAAATAAACAGCATTCGAAATATAAAAGAAACATTGTACAAAATATACCAAAAAGTATAAAAATTACAAAAAGGTGCGTCGTGCACACCCCTCGTATCTATTTGTACATATATATTTAAGCTAGTTTTAGTGGTTCTTTTTGTACCAATTTGATTATACCTACGGTTGTTAATAGATTTTTTTAATTATTTTTTTTGTCTTTATTAAGTTCTGCCATGTAAAGTGATGGCCTGAAACACAGGTTTAAATAAACCTAGATCGGGAAGGTCGCTACTAACATCTGAATTGAACAATCATTACTTGCAACTGTTGAATATATTTTAGTTATAATTTATTTATAAGTACTAATTCAACCATTGTATGAAAATAATACAACTGCGCCTAAATGTACACTTTTTGTAATACTTATTAAAAATATGTTTTTTTATTCAATTGTTATTGTTGTTGTCTCTCTTTGTAAGCTCACTCTAAGAGTAAGAGTCCTTGAATAGTCTTGCAGACGTAATCTAAAGTGGGGCTGGATAGGAAGTCAGTCTCTTTGATATATATATATTTGTCGTTAGGTTTTCAAGTCTTTTGAATTAGTCAATAGTTAAAAAAATTACCAAGTAAGATCTTAATCTAGAATACCCTCAGTAATAACAAATATTCAAAGTACACATGGTAGACGCAAATTTTGTTGAACAGCATACGTAGTACCTACTTAATTTTTAACCCGACCATGTTATTAATTTTTTGTATCTACATTATTTTTGTTTTCTACTCGACTTAATTTACGAAGCCTTTGATCCTTTGAATGCTAAAAAACTATTTGATACAAAGTAATAACTGACAGTGAAATTAGGTAATAGGTGATAATCAGCAAAAGCTGACGAGAATGGTAATCATGATTTCGGTGGTAGTGTTGTATTTAGTGTGTTTAGAAACAGTACGCATGACGTCCAATCAAGCTATGCGAAACCACCCAAGTAACACATCAAAGCAGTATAACGGCCGACTTACAGCATTTCTGTATCGTTTTCGCATTTTGAGGTAGTTCTATAGTAGCATTACAAACGTTTATACGGCTACTGTAATGCTTATTTGGGCACAAATTATACGGCTTTAGATCCTAAATAGGTTCACAATAGTTGTTTAGTTGCATTACAGGCGCATTATATTAGCATTATTGTGGCCAAAGAACGTACCAATCGCATTACAGAAGCATTATTACGGTCAATGAAGTTACCAATCGCATTACAGAAGCATTATACTAGCAATATGATTGATAATGAAGATGTTGTTTGCATTACAAAAGCATTAGACTAGCATTACAATGTAGTAAAAGAATGATTGGAGCTACTTAAGTGTTCACAGTTAGAACTTAAATAAACCCTACATCATTGCAAAAACGTCTCTAATACCATGGTACAAATGTCATAATACAATTAACGTGGAATATAATATGGACGAAGACTGCCAAACTGAGTGAGTGACACCATATTTGTTTGCATCAAAACAAAATTTCTAATACTGGGTAAGTTTTTAATTCTTTTGTTACTTCATGCCTTCAAATATTATTCGCAATGTAGTTTACTGTAAATGTCTATATAAGTTTCATTGAAAATTTTCACGCGCCTTCGATATTTTGTGGTTTTGATAGAAAATGTCATATTAAAATATGTGTGAAATCACCAAAACATTGTGTATTCCTAGTATAAAACGAATTTTGTTTAATTAAAATAATAGTATTGGTTGGGCAGTATTAAATCAAGTTATATCATTATGTTAAAGGTCTTTTACTTTCATAAATAGGTCCGAATGATATTTTTTTTTGGTTATAAAATATTTACAAAATGGTGTCGGGGTATAGCAGCCCAGTGAACCTTTAACAAGGCTAATTAATGCTGCCAGCTGTATAAATACTCACACGTGAACCATTATTAAGCCAGAGACAAGAGAGAAGGCTTTTGATGAACCACTGTAGTGGCATTGTCTATAAAGTAGGTCTATATGGGTTCACTAGTATACCAGTAGATTTGATGTAGACTGAAGTAGTGCCATTACTTGAACGCAATTTTGGGGATCCTTGAGCTAAACAATAAAACCCATTTCAGAATTTATACAATTTGATTCGTTTGCCAAGTTGATAAAAAGGCGTCATTAAGATATTTTTCCGTAACTATTTTATAGAAAGGATCGTTATTTATTTCATACTCGGTAATACGTAGTCAGGTACAGTAACAATCACTTTAAAATGGCCAAACTTTCAGAAAACGCAATAATATCTTTTTATGGGTGATGCTTTTTAAAAATATTGTTTTCTTATTTTCAGTGATTTTTATACCAACCATACAATGCCGTACAAAATAGAACAGACGATACAGAGAAAGGAAAAACAATACGAGGTAGTCTTTGTGGGAGGAAAATGGTAAATTGTGGTGGCCGCCTAAAAAGACACAGTACAAATTAATGAAAGATGAGCAATCCAAGCCCGATAAAAAGAATGGACATTATAGGAGTGCTATTTTAAAATGAACAATATTTGAACATATGAGCTTGCCGAAGCTGAATTATCAATAATGGAAGAACATTCAGACACAGACGCGAATGACACAGGCACGTTAAACACAAATAAATATACTGCTACTACTACGTTTGCACCCTGGACGACAACAGTTCAAAATCAAGAAGTAATGAAAATAAAAATCCACCATAAAAATTGCTGTTGTTTTATTGATCATTTAATATGTGCTTTTTGCCCAATATGTCCGACAAAAGGTTCTACGAATACAGTAAAATGAATGTATATACAGCTTTACGCATTACAATAACTCACGTATATTTGATTAAAGAGCTGCTAGCTGTACCACACAGCTAAGTTGATCTTAAAAAATGCAAGCATTACATTGATTCACGTTTATGCTGTTCAGCAATACTAGGCTTTTACTTACCACTCAAAAGTGCTATTACACAACAAAGGGCACTTAAGACAGCTCAAAGCTGTGTAACGGTTTTACGGTGCATTATAACGGTAAAAGTTTAAGCTTTTAAATAGCATTAGGCATTATCTTACTACTTAAAAATGCTATTGTAGACCCTAAGGCACTAAAAACAACTGAAAGTTGTATAGCGGATTTACGTGGCATTATAATGGTTCATATTTGTGCTGTTAAACGGCATTAAGCATTTATTTACTACTTAAAATGCTACTGTAATTCCAAATGCACTAAAAACTGCTGAAAGCCGTACAGGTGCGTTGTGGTTTGCTGCACTAAAACTAAAGGGTTTACAAAAGCATTTTGATATGCTATTATCCAACCGTTATTCAGTGTAAAGCATCATAATGGTTTTGAAATACCAATATAAAGCGTCAAGATGCTCGGTGAACTTATTTATGATTTTATAAGAACCTTAAGTTCTACACAAGTTTGCTATTTGTTTGTTAGAATGCTTTCTGTGTTACTTGGGCAGTATACGCGGGTCTGTCATTGTACGGGAAATCTATACAAAGCGTGTCCAAACCTATTCATTTCCAGTATAGCAACTGGAAATGAATAGTTTGATATGCCGCCGTGTGTACATAATGCAATAAGCAGGTCCATGATTATACTAGGTCGTAAACGTAGCTTTTACGAGCTAATATTATCAAACATTGGTGAGCCGTGAGTCGAGTGTATGTAAAATTTCGTGTTCCTGTTCCTCCAGGGTTACAAACTTTCCATAACTATTACGTTGTTAGCGTCCACATCATTATACTAAAACACGGTAAGGTCATGTTCAATGTTGTACAACATGAAATGTATTGTAAAAAATATATGTATTTTCACCATTATGCACCTCAGGGCTATTACTGCGGCTTACGGCGGATGTTACTGTTATGTTTAATTTAATATACAAATGTGATGTCATTAGGAATTAATTTACATAATGCGAAATACATTTACAATTTATAGCAATCATTTGATACATAAAACAATAAATCAAAATTTAATCAAGCCCCAAATGGAAGATAAAGATAGAGAATTTGTAATTCAAATATATTCTGTTGTAGCTATTAATTTGATGAGAAAAATATGTAATAACTTCTGGAATACAAAAATAAGCTTTTTACGACGCCAAATAAATCGGAGTGATTTAATCAAGAGTATTTTTCTGCTCAAGGAACGTTCCTTTGCGGGTTGCAAGTAAACAGCCCTCGGGACAGATAGCGTCTTGTCATAAGGAAGCTTTCACTTTATTTATTTTCTGAACATTTACTCTCAAAATATTCGTTGAGGACTTATATTTTTTCTTTAGAAGATTATCATTTGCTTGAATGTACGCATTTGGATTGAGCTTCGGAAATTATCCTAAAATGTACAGTCAAGTGATTTAAGAATTGAGTTATTCAAAGAAAAGTCCATTCTTTTTTTATAGAAATGCCGGTTCCTAACTGAAATGATGCACTTGCACTTAATTTTAATAAATGATCTTGGTCAGAATTAGACAAATATCAAAAAATTTGGTCCGTTTGTCATGATATGACTTTTGTCATGTTGACGTTATGACCACACTTATATTTTTATTTAAATAAAAAACTTGTAGAGACTTTAGCTATATATTTTATTTTAAATCACGGACTTTACGTTACCAAGACGGAACTGACCTGACATTCAAAAACCCTTTTTACTAAATCGTTTTAATTCAAAATACTTTGAGTGCCTGAATGAGGCCAGGCTCATAAATCCATCATACCTGCATAATTTAAGGTTGGTTGGAAGGTTAACACCCTTACAGTACAGCCTCCATTACATAATAACTGTCTAATCCAGGATACACAGGCGAGCGCTGTGAGCTGGAGTACAACGAGTGCGAGTCGTCGCCGTGCGCCAACGGGGGCTCCTGCACCGACCGCGTCGGCGGGTTCGAGTGCGCGTGCGGCCGCGGCTACACCGGTAACACGTGCCAGCTCAAGGTCAGTGAGCTCTTCACATACTAATGAGACTATCATAATGAACATCATTTTGTCAACAATTTAGTGAGAAATATTGATCAAGTATTGAATTTGACATCTCCTTGCCATTGGCCTTGCTCGTCATACTTCCTTGTATACGTTGATTGTATGCGTTTGAAGAGCAATGATAGATTCTAATGGATGATACATATTGCTAAAACAATGAACGGTGAAGGGAAGTAGGGTTTTCGGTTCGTGAAGCTTCCAAATTGTAACTAATTAACCCTTAGGGAGATGTTCGAGTCAGTGTTTCCCCTTGTTTGCTCTCAGTAAGCTCTTCAGGGGATCGAGTGGCTGCTGTCACTAATTGAAGTACCCATAGTCACAGACAAAAGCGGCAAAATATTACCAAATATTAACAAGCATTCAATGAGTTCACATCATGCGAAGTGTTTTTTCTATAAAAGATTAAAATTCATGTTGTATCGTTTTCGCCATTATTATTCTTAATTTCATGTCTGGCGGTGACTGACCTGCGCACACTCTGTTCATATTAATAAGATGTCACTGTGAAATAATCTGAGCTTAGTAGTAGGTGAAGACCAAATCGGCGAAGCGAATTTTAAAGGAGATAGAAGTTTTGGCTTTATTAATATTCTTTGATCGTCTTCGTCAACTCAGACAGTCTTGTAACATTTCAGTTTTAGCTGTACATTTTCAAATAAAATATAGGTAGGTACAATGTGACTTTTTTTTAGGGTTTTGTATTGAATAGGTGCCTACGGGACCCTATTCCTAGGCTCTGCTGTCTGACCGTGAGTCCGTCTGCCACAGGGCTGTATCTTTTGAAACATAATGGGTACGGTTGTCTCAGAGTCTGTATTCGGTGTTTCGACGGAACCTTTGAGAGCGAGTGTGACCCACACTTGGTCGGCTTTATAGATAAATACTCTACTTGTAACCGTTTTCCTGACCCGTGATCCCGTCATCACATCAGTTATGTCGACGAGATTTATTCATTTTGAAAATAAACGATAATGATTGTGACGTATTGGTCGTGCTTTATTATTTCTATATTATGTGTAGGTGGACCTATGCTCTCCAAATCCGTGCCTATCTCACCGGATCTGCCTAGACCGCGGCAACAGCTATGCGTGCGAGTGTCCCCTCGGCTTCGTGGGTGACGAGTGCCACATACCCACTAGATCTGTAAGTACAAAAAATACAGTACTGCTTTGCATGTATCATAAGCATAGTATAATCAGCCTATACTGTTCCCACAGCTGGGACCCAGACATCCTGTCTATGAGAGGAAATGGACAGTAATCCACCACGTGGGCCCGGTGTGGGTTGGCAGATGTCACATGGCTTTGATTTTTTCTGTCTGGTTTCCTCTAGATTATTACTTTCAACGTCTTTAGAGCAGCTTTGTAAGTAAACACGAGGTATAAAGAAGGAGGTTGTCCTCTAGCCTGAATATGGATGAGCACTCTTTTTGTTTATTATATAGAAGCACATAAGCAGCGAAACGCAGATAATGTTCTCGTCGCGTCTAAACTGTGTTCTCATTGAGTTTGCAAACAGAACGTAATCACAAGGGATCGTTCATTGCCCACTCGGCATTAAAACATTCCCAAATATCAGCAAAAATAATACCAATTTGCATTTAATGTTTTTTTCTGATTTAGAGTTTTATTTGAATTCAGTATGTACATTATTTACAAATAGATTTAAAATACAATTTGCATAATGTTAACATTCGTTAGAGATAATCGTTTTATTGTTCTTACGGTGTTTCACAAAAACAATTCTCTGTCTGTTCTCAATGTATAATTATATAGCTAATCAGTTTGAAGGTCGTTTTTTGTATACTTGGTAATGAAACATAGGATTATTTCTTAAGTATTTACTTCCGCTTAGTTACTCAATTAGACAAAAAAAGTTATATATTTAAGTGGACTGTTTTGATTGTTTTCATTAGTTGCTTTCAACTGATGATGATGGTTATCTACCTCGTTTAATCCTTTACTGGTTCGTTGGTCTAGTGGTTCCAAGCTCGACTGCTTAGCAAGAGGTCCTGGGTTCGATTACCAGCCGTGCCAATTGTCATTGGGTTTTGCATCAGTAATTTCTCACTAGCAGCCATGGAGTCTCCATTTGTGCCCGGTTGATGACAATAGGCTCGCCCCCTGTGGCATAGTACTTAGTCTTAAACATTACAGACGAAATGTGGGTGTATACCTCTGCCTAATCGTTCGAGAAGTATAGGTGTGATATAATGTCAGTATCATTTCTTGCAACTGTTGATTATAATTAGTTTTAGTTTATTTATAAGTACTAATTTAACTATTGTATGAGAAATAATACTACTGCACCTAAATGTACACTTTTTGTATTTACTATACTTTTTAAAAATAAATTATTCATATTCTTAATTTTATGTTAATCTCTTGATAATGACTGACCTTGTCTTTACTGATACAATTCCAGGCTTGTGACAATAATCCGTGCGCGCACGGCGGCACCTGCTGGAGTGGCATCGAGTCCTTCTACTGCTCGTGCCGACCAGGGTATACCGGCAAACTGTGCGAAGGTACTTCTACTATTCTGTTTCTGTATTGTTATGAATTTTCGTACATCAAATCTAGCGCCACGTTACTCCTGCACTGAAATAGCAATCCGCTCTCTACAAAATACGATGCAGTTAATCGTAGTATGGGTGAATTTTCAGCAAAGTCCCAGTCTAGGAAAGTAGACAGCCCATTAAAAAATGCGCACAGGTTTACTATATTTTTTGACTAAAGTTTTTAGTTACTTGCAGTTTTGTTTAGTGCAAAATAATATTGGTTCTTGTGCTAAATGACGTTTTTTAAAGTTCATAAAACTCGCTCTTGGTATAGTAATCAAGGTTTTGGTGTAGTATCAATAAGGAATAGTAATAAAAGTCTTAGAATAATGGAAAAGCAAATAACCATAAAAACAATCGTCTGTATCTAGACAGTCAACAGGAAAAGTGCCCAAATAAGCTAGGTTCTCAGTGTTTGTCTAGTGGTCGGCAGAGCATGAGTAATTTGAGTCTACATTTGTGCCCAGTTAATGGCAATACCCCTATTAAATGGAACTTAAACATAACTCTGCCCCTGCCTTACCTACCCTTCGAGGACTTCAGGCGTGATGTTATTTTCATGTTACGTGTGTCTGTCCGCAGAGGACTTCATCCTGGAATCAGTGGTGGGCAGCGATGGTGGTTTAGACGTGGACCCTCGTAGAGGGAGGCTGGAGAACAGCGGCGGTGGGTCCGTTCGCGAGGTGCGCATGCCGCTGGGGCTGTACCACGACCGCCTGCACAACGTGTACATCGCGGCTGGCACGCTCGGTGCCGCCATCGCCATCGTCGGGGTTGTGGTAAGCTGCTAAGCACACAATTAACACTACTGCTTGCTACGACTAACTCAAAAAATTGTATTTATATTCCGTCGGTTTAGAAACCAAAATCTTGACACGAAATCGCTACGGACGAAATCGCGGGTGAAGTGCTAGCCTTGGTATAGACTCATAGACAACTAACGTTATCACATTTTAAAATTGATATTGCATCATAAAAAAATACAATTCCTAAAAACACCCTTAAATGTTGTACCCTCATAACTAATTTTAGGGGTGCTACGGGCTACGGCTGCTACGAGCTCCCGGTTTCGTAGCGTTTTGCTACGACATGAATTTATCGATCTACGAAAAATAATAGTACGTCAATTGCTCTGACGTATAGACATTGTAGTGGGCTACTTTATCACTCATTGGAGCAATTGTAAAACCATTGTTTGTTAAATTAAAACTTTAAGGGCTGCTACGCTGCTACGAGATCCTGGTTTCGTAGCATTTTGCTACGACAAAAATGTACCGATTTATGATTTACGTAAATTCCACAGATACACGCAAAACTTAAGTGGGTTATATTTACACTCGTAAGAAATTGTTACAGAGCTGCATTATACAAGTTCTCAATCCCGGCTATCAGAATCCAAATACTTTGAAATCTCAGGTTCGTAGCACTAACAAGTTGGACTTTTGAATCATTTGTGATTAAGTACAAATAGTAACTTTGCATAAAAAATTGATCTTCAACTACATGTGGTTCAGACTAGAAAATGCAGGAATTTATACTGAGCTGAGCTTGACTCAGATGTTACTTTTCTGTTGTGGCGTTATTCAATGTATCAAGTTGTTACACACGATACCCATCTCAGCAATGTTACATTATTTGCGTGCGATAACCGTTATGCTCGCCTGCTATTACGAAATGATTGCACAAGATTATTCTTTGTAGCGTTCATTAGAGAAGCATGTACAATGCACGTCTAGTAGTTGTTGTGCACTCTTGCAGATATGTATAAAAGGGGGCTTATATCCGGGTGTATAGGCTGAAATGATGAGGATATATTATAGCTATGACTAGTTGTGCCTCGCGGTTTCACTCATCGTTCGGCTGCCAAGAGTCATATCGTGATGTTAAATAGCCTGTAACATCTTTCGCGTGAAAGGCTATCAAATGCAAAGAGATCGACTGGTAGTTCATGAAAAAGACGCGTTCAAAAAAATAGAACAATCACTTCAGCTTTATTATCTAATATACAAAAATCGGGTGTCACTATGTTTGTACATCATATGTTCTCAACTGAATCAACGAATTGGTAGGTTCCAGCTTGAAAGATAGAATAGCTCTGGACGTGATAGGTGCCGCCGTGTGAAGCAAGGCGGGTCACTAGTATTAGTTTAGATTAAATGTTTGCAATGTGTTTACCAGGTTACGGCGTGCCACTGCCGCGTGAACAAGACTTACTCGCGACTGCTGTCGCGGCTGGCGCGCGCGGCGCAGCCCGGCCCCCCGCACCACTGGCTGCAGGACAAGCGCGCCCCCCCCGCCGCACCCTTCCCGCCGCCCTCCGCCGCCCTCGACACCACGGACATGTACTACACGCTCGACTTCAGCGACAGTCAGAGCTCGCCTCTCATTCAATAGCAATCATTCCAGAACTGCTCCGAGGGGGAACGGTTCAAGATACAGATCTAGACCTCAGAGGAAAACTCTGTCCTGCCACTGCGCTTCAGTAACACTACCGTGTTACTTCAACATTTTAAAATTCATTCGAACAATAAGTAAAATGCATTGCATCTAATGTGCCATTATATAAAGTAAAATATTTATCTTATTTTTTGGAATGTGAAAGTGTTGCCAGCAATTACCAATCAATTTCAATAAACAAAGTTTTACACCAAAGTATAATAATCGCGTGGGAGATGGAATAACTATCAATAACGCGGAGCCATTAACTTGTGGCCTCGTGACGCAAAAATACGTACGAATAATTTATGATTATAGCCGTAGTAAATTATGTAGTGTCCCCGCTGCTCGTAGGAAATTACAATATAAATAATTTGGTTGGTTATAACTGACAGTGTTGTGTATCTTTAATCATTTATACAATTTAGGCCATCGCCTCAATAGTTTTTATTTTTAAATTAAATTCTACTTTTGGTTTCAGGTTAGTGTGAAAGTACTTGGCATAACGTAATTTAGGCTTTGCCTCATTAGAAAAATTAAAAACATTTGGCTGATTTAGCAATACCTATAATTCTATGTACCTATATTAAGTGGACGTGATTTTATTAAAATAAATAAGAATTATTGTACTAACGTTCTAGTCTCTTGTAAGCAGGATTCTGTATTAGAATAATTGGTTTTTGATTGATATATATCATTGGAAAGTTCTTTTTATCCGAACTATTTATTAATCAACCGTGTGGTACTGACTCGTACAAGCAAGCTTATGCAGCAATTTAGATAGATTTTTCTTAGTCTATACATTTACGCAGTTATCAGTGGCGTGCCTAGAGACCAACAATATGGCAAGCCCACAAGGCAACAGAAGGGGCACCTTATGAAGTTCTCCCACCATACCTGAGCCCTTTATATAGGGTCGAACGTCTAGGACAGCCGCTCAGATTAGTAAAAAAAAAAATAGATCGTTGGAAAAACGTGTCCAAATCGTCAGTCTTTTGAATAGAAACTTGAGGGTTCACTTAACATCCTTTCTCAAATCTGACGCGCTCAAATAATTTTTCTCCTATTTTATACCCCTTCTTACGCCCCACCATGCAACCCCCCACCACGCAAACCGGCAGATTAATATATTTCCGTTATCAGAAACACGTGGGGCGCATACACTATTAATATGTGAAGCGCTCGAGTATTTCTTTGTGACTGTTTTTTTTTGAACACCCGTACACCCTTCTCCCACCAGTGTAAGGGCATACCTCATATAACCTTTTTTTTTCTTTTTAGCATCTAACCTTCACAATCCAATAGGTCCCCACGACGCTCGAGTAAATCGCTATTTAGCCTCTTGGGCTACTATAACACCATGAAGAGTAGGTTATTGGGGCAAGAAAAGCTTGACATCTTGTACGAAAGTACCGCCATTAGTTATGTGGTTGTTATTTGTCGAGATTATCGCATATTTGTGTTTATTCGTATTCACACTAAGTGCCTGTTGGAAAGTTGGGAGACGCTTTACATTTTTATGATTCTGTTTCAACCTTTAACTCATTAATGAATTAGAAAAGAGCTCGAACTAAGTCGATGTTAATTGATAGTTTGTGGATGTCGAAATTATGAATATTTGACTGATCTTCAGATTAGATGTTTCTCAAAACTTTACTCTAGCTTGCTTTTCCTGTCTGTGCAGTATATTTTATATATTTACTTAGAAGCGTTTCTTGACTTCAAGCTATAAAACTTTGAAAGGGCAAATGTTTTGCTCACAATATTTTATGAATAAATAAATTCAGCTAAGTAAAAAAAGGAAGTTAAACACGCTATTTTAATAGTAACTATTGCTATAATTATCTAAGTGTAAGTAAATGTTCTCATCTAAACAGATAATTATAGTCAAGTATCTAGTCTTACCTCAATCTTTGTCTTGACGCTTTCGTGAACTTTGAAGCTTCTAAATGTACAGAATATGTGAATTACAAATTGTTAACGTAAACAATAAGATTCATTAAAGGTAACTATCGAAGTTCCAATGCTGTTTCATTAGTCTCCACTGCCTAATACTTATGTTATAACTTATTCTAACTTCCAAGTGTGTACATTCAATATTTGTCTGTGTTAACATTTTATCAAGTATCTGCGAATTGGAATTAATAAAGTTAGTACTCTAGGAACTTTCTTACAATTATTAAATTCTAAAATCTAGTTATGGATAGTTGAATTAAGGGAACGGAAAACGAAGGAAAGCTCTCATGAAAACGTCTAGTGTGGCTGACGTCACTGCTGCGGCCTAGTGATACTGATAATTAATTCGGTACTGATGCATGCTTTATTTAAAATAAATAACACATATTCATAAGGTATGTATTTATAATTAACATTGAAACCATAGTGATGTTTTCAAGAAAAACATTTTTATTTAGATTATAAACTTTGATAAAAATAATTATATTAATAATATTTTTATGACAACTTATTACAAATATTCATATAAAAGAATAACGTAACATCTATTCAATTAAAACTTAAGTACAGTACAATTTAATAACGAAAATGTGCTACCACTTTCGGGTTGTGTTTTAACTAGTGTGACTAATATCTCCGCGCGCCTGCGCCTGCGCCGCCTCGCCACCACAGCGCTCTCCCACATTTATATTATATATAATTATCAATCCAATTGACGTAATCATTCAACATCCACCATTTTCATATAATTATACAACTTTTATAGTAAAACTCTGATTATACATTGCACAACCTTGCTGGGCGGAGGCTGCGCGTGGCGAGTCGCCGCGGACGCTCACATTTTAACTACTACACTGTATTATTGCTACTGACGTTTGTGACTTATGACGAGATTCTGAATCACGAGCTAACATCATTGTAAGTAAACATTAAAGCTGCACAATTTATATTAAAAAGTATATAAATAAATATAATTACTTGCATACGTATGAGTATAAAACAATGCTGTTGGAGTCCGGCCGACGAGCGCGGCGGACATTGAGCAACGGATTCGTAACCAAAACATAACATTTTAAGGAAATTAAAATTTCAGTTGTGAAGATATAACAAGTGTACGAAAGCGAAAAGAATGGAAGATAATAGTAACGCGAAGGACGGAACAAGTCACAACGCAATCGCAGCTAGTGCTGAATGAAACAAAAACAACACGTTACATATTATATTATATGAACTATATCTTAAATAAAATTCGATGCCTACCTGCAAGTCACATGAGACACAGTAAAAAGAACTAACATTATGTTAAAGAATCTACGTCTAAGAACATTAAGTACTCTAAATTATGTCATAATATGGCAGTTATTCGAACCGTCCGCACTCCTCCGCGGCCCGCTCGGAGGCGCTCGGCTGCGCTCAGCTGCGCTCGGAGGCGCTCAGAGGCGTTCGGAGGCGCCACGCACTGTCGGCGGTGACGCGCGACCAAACACTGATACAGAACCTTGTTCTGGATTTTGAATAATCGGTGGAAATAACTTAACAATATTTTATGTTTTATTTTTGAGAAATGATTAATATTATGATCATATTATTTGTAATATCGAATTGTTACGGAATTTTAATAAAATAATAATTATGGAGAACTTTTTAAAACAAATAAAACTAAAGTCGCTACAGAAAGGGTCCTATCCGGCACGAAATCTTATAATATAAATAAGTCTTGGACATAAAATACTTCATAAACTAACTTGATGTCATGGCCCGATAACCTACGTATCGAAATTCGTTTACTATAACAAATATTATTAATAAAAAACTTAAAATTATACACAAACCACTCCCATCAATGATAATGTTAATGTTGTTCGGATGGACGATTTTGTGACTATGTTTATATGACTATTATACATCCAACATTATGCGGAACCTCGGGTCTATCTCATAAAATTGTAATTCATGACATTGCTTCCGTTTCTAATGATTCGTTGATTGATTCGTGGAAACGCTCGAAACTAATTAAGATACAAACATCCGGTTACTTTATTACAATTCAAATGGCTTTACGTTTTCAATAAATAGCAATAATAAAACGGAACCAAGTCACTTGGAGGAAGCAATGTACGCATGTGTGAACCTAAAACTAATATCAACTTTACTAATTGTAAGAATTGAGCGAGCTTATAAAGCAAACTTAGGCTTACAAAACTTAACAAAGTGGATGGCATTTAATTTGACTTAACTCACTTACATTATTCTATTTTAACATTAATTATTATGACGAAGGCACTTCATGCTTTTCTCAGTGTAGATATATTATTATACCTACGTTTAGGTTTGTGACAAGAATTTATTACTTTATCATCATGGCAAGAATAAAAGGTACCTGTTGAAATGTTAACTACATACCTATGATAACCGAGTGAATGGCACACGCGTTCATATTCAGCAACAGATCATCGTCATTTACAATACAATTACATTAAATTAACGAAACATTATGTTTTTTCTGATAACCAAACATCTAAATTTTTGTTCGCCATCACCGGGCAATCGAATCACGATGTAATTTCATAAGGCACTATAATAGATATTTACACAACGATTTCGACTCGACGCTTAGCTCACAACGATAACCGAAAGTTTCTGTAACATTCCGCTTCAGACACAACAGAGAGGGTGAATCGCTTACGAGTAAATTTCAACCTGAGATCGACACTTTTGATACAACCTTATCCCATAAAGATTTTTCACGTAATGAGTGTAAATCGGGAACGCTTATAGATAGAACTGCCGTCCGGGACATCCGAGGAACTGGCCGGCGAGAGCGAGACGGCACTAGGGGTCGAGCGCCAGCTCCACGAACGTGATGTCGTAGAGGCGCTCGTCCTCGCTGGCGCCCGCCGGCCGCACCTCCAGCAAGAACAGGTCCTCGTTGCAGTAGTACGCCAGCATTTCATCGTCAATTTTGGCCGTAATCCTGAAATACAACACTCGTCAATATGTGCACTCGAAGTCTTCCGCTCGAGGGTATGGTCTACTCGACAGAACAAAAGACGTGCAAATTAATCTGATGACCGTTCTAAAGAGATACGGTATGACATAAAAACTAATATTTTAGTTACAAATTATTAAAAGAATTATGTGCTCGTTAAAATTCAGGTTTGGATCCAGATTAAGGTGTCGTTTCGGACCAGGGGAGGCGATTAAGTGACTGACACCTATTATGAAGCTCATTAGGTAGTTATAGGGGAGTGTTCGTTGTAAAGCTTTGCGTAGTTATCAGTTAGTGGCGCGCCCTCGGGACAAGCGATGCTGCATTAACACGAGGCGGCCGGTGCGTTTACACTGTCAGATTTGTCTAAGGCCAATGAAAACCACTTACCCTTTCTTGTTCTTTCGATAAAGATTATTAATTGCCGAACTTGAAATTTTGTACTTATTCTCAATCTGAAAATAAGCAAAAAACAAAAGAGTTACAAATGGGCCTTTCGCCATTTTGAACCGAGACGTCTCGTCTAACGGAACTGAAAGTTCAGTAACCGGTCTAGTGGTTTCGTACTGAGATCACAATAAGCGCGAGGACCGCCGGAGGTCCGGTGCGCGGCGGCCGGCCGTGCGGATGTTAATTACAACATGCGGTTATGATGATCGTGTGTTTATTAGACGGGGTTATAAAGCGTCCGATCGGTTACAGCGGCGGGCGACGGCCCGGCCGGCAGGCGGACCGGCGCCCGCGCGCCGACGAAGCGTCTCGATTTCTTGCGTTTAATTCACATACAAGTATACAATGAATTCATTGACGAACGACGAGAAACCGAGAAAGCGACGGAGTCCGTCTCGCTCGCTCGTGTTCTATGGTTAGCTGACATCACCAAGGTTATGAGGTGTTGGTGCACCTGGACGCGTCGCTCACAAGCTGTGGGCGACGTGTCGAGGTGCAAGCGGCAGATACAAGTGGCGTGGTACGTACCGCGTGCAGCAGGCCCTGCGTGGTGGGCGGCACCACGTGCAGCGCCGTGTACACGTCCTCGGTGTCCTGGCGCACGTACAGCATGACGCGCTCGCTGAGAGGCGGCGTGTTCGCGCGCGCGCGCTTGCCCAGCACGCCTTCCAGCTCCAGAGAGTCCTTGCGGTCGCTGTACGGCGACAGTCCTCCCACCTCCCGGTATCTATACAAATGATACATTTTAGCTTTTCAATTCATATATACACATATAACACATATATTTATCGTAAGGTGTAACTACGTAGACGTGTAATTAATGTCTGGTATTTATTCAATATGTAGACAAGCAGACTTTATGTTACAAAGAAACTTATCTTTTTAAGCATATTATTTAAGGTTCTATATGATACTGATAACAGACCGACACCTACGGAAGATACTAACACCTTTAACATTCAGAAACTTTGAACGATATTATACAAAATTAAACATTGGTGACAGTTTGAAGGTGGCTAGTAAGTGGATTATACAAATTAATTTTATTATGCGACTCATATAAGCCGTTAGACAACTCTTGAGTGTATAACAGCCAATAATCAATAAAAACAATCAATATAAAACTTATAAAAATCAAATTAACTGCAGGCAACAAAGTTGCCAATGCAGCTCGTAAAAACAATGAAAAGCCAAATATTGATTTTAGGAGTTATATACCTATCGATAAATTTGAAGAGCTCTTAATCGTTGGACCTCTACCATATGTATGACATTCATTAACGTTCATCTATATTCCTATTAACTATTCCACGACGTATTCTATCCATATATTATCACAACACAGACTACATACTTATGAATAAACACGATAATAGCAATAAATTGCTTTAGTATATTGAGACGTGATTTGTTCAAGAACAACATAATTTTCTGAAAGTATTGTCGGGTTGTAGACTGCGTTGCGTATACCGGGTGACTAAATTTTATTTAGAAGCATAATCTTATCATCATTTGAAGTGTACAACTTTGGATTTAGTAATAATAAAGGGTGTAACACGACCCTTAACGAAGCTGAAAGGCATTTGTTCTCCCCGTTATTGCTTTCTTTTTTTTGTTCTAGACCATACCTGGGCTACCTTCCAGTTACGGAGATATTGGGGGTCAAAGTTCCAACTTTTTCACAAGATTTTTACTTTAAACACCTCCACGACCCCCGTACTTATCAAGCCACCCATCAGCACAATGTTTTAAGTGCGTTACATTGAGGCCTACCGTAAAACTTTAATCTTCACCCCAAAAGAAAAAGTCGTTTTCCAGCAATATTTTTGCATAAAGTTACTGAGTTTGATGCACATAATGCTTGGTTGACGGCTTCGTGAAGAGTCCTTTTACACCCTGTATAGTTCTTGAACTGAAAACAAGATTGTTATAACTGTTACGCAGTACCAAATCCACCGTCAACTTAGATACAATATTAATAATAAAGTACGTACCCTGGCGCGTCGGGTGGGAAGTGATTGTGGAACTTGAGAGCGGGTGCCTGCGGCTTGGCGGCGTGCAACAGGAAGGGCGAAGCACCCTTTAGGTGCGCCTCGGCCAGCGCGGAGTCGTCGTGTCCGTAGAAGCCCTGGATGTCCATGCCCGCCAGCTTGTCGATGTCCTCGGCCGGACTGAACAGCACGGGCGGCTTGCCCAGGTCCGCCATCGAGTAGAACTCACTGCGCTCCGTCACGGGGTGGTAGATCTCGTCCAACTTCTTCCTATTCGTCGCCGACATTTTCCGCTTCGCTGCTCTCCTCTCTTCGTCCCTTGTTTTCCTTTCCGCACCCTTCAATTTGAAAAGTAATGCAATTACATTATTGTATGCTGATTATTTGGTTAACATTGAATGGTGACGGTAGCGTGACGGTTGTATTGCTTAGCATCTTACCTTATCACAGAACACTTTGATTTGACAGTAGCCTCTGTGGTACACCTGCTGGTCCCGGGGGTCTTCGAACGTGTCGATCTGTATGTGTAGCGGTAAACCCTGCAACGAACAATTAAAAAATGAAATTAAGTAAGGTTAATAACACCACCAAATTCAGATACTTTCAAATATTTGATTTCTAATTGCAAAATGTTGCTAATCCATTTGTGTCGATTTTAGCCAAATGGGGAGTTAGAAAGAAGGTTAGGACTAATTGACCAATTACTCGAAGACACATCTCTCACGCTATTGGATATCAATATGATCTCATACATAGTCATATAAACAAATCGACTATATTTTGAGTCAAGCAATTTCACGCTTGAAGTCTACACTTATCTTAGAATGATAACAAAAAAACAGTTTTAATAAACGTTCATAAGGGATAATTGCGATAAATTTACGAATAAGGAAAAAATATGCACGTGTCTGAATCGAATCGCGTTAAAACGTCTTAATTGCGTTCGTTCGAGGTCGGTGTTGCGGCGGCGCGGCGTCACCGCGCATTGGATAGGTAATTGAGAGGCTGATAGCGGACTGGTTTCATATCAGACGATGGACAAGTGCGGTTCGAGAGCGACGCTTACAGCGGTTCACATGCAGGGCTGATCAGTCACAGGCGACTAATTTGTAATGGGCAATGCCACATGGAGGCATGATGTAAACAAGTCGCTATGAATTCTGGTTAATACTGGGAATGACAATCTTTTTAGTGAGGCATCCGTGGCCGACTGTGGCTTGCGGCCGCGACCGCGTCCGCGAAGGCGCGCTCCCGCTCCGCCCATGCCCGTGCATCGCTTCCACGGTTATCGAGACGTCCCCGGCGACAACGCGGTTACCGACCTCATGCCTTGACGTCGACGTATCGTAACATTAATTTACATACTTTCAATGTGCTTAATTAACATTTTGCAATTTAAAATAAATTCAATGACATTTGTAGATGGGTGCCTACTGCCTACTCGTCTTCAATTTCCCACGCCTATTAAACTGCTACCTAGTATTTAGTTTATATGGATACAAAGCATTCAATGAACACTGCTACGAAATAAAATGTAAAATTATTTACGGTTAGCAATATATAAGTAAATTACCGTTTTCCTCAACAAGACTCAAGAGCAATATGTAAACAGCTTTATTTATTTTCATCGACGTGCATTTACATACATTAGAATCTACCATTGTAGCAACATTAATTTATCTATTAATTAAGCCTAAAGATTTATATCTACAACAATCCGCTTTTAAGAACTTTGAAAGATGACTAACCTTAACTCCTTTCTGACTGCTGAAATCCGTGCTAAGGCACTGAACAGCAATGTTGATCTGCAAGAAAATAATAAAAACGTATTATTACTTTAACCATATATGTATGTTAATACAGACATTGTCATGTGTATAAATATTACGGTTGCAGCATATATGTGTGAGTCTCAAGTACAAAGTCACGCGCCACAGTAGTCGTGTCAAGAGCAATGCAAAACATGTTAAAGTTAGAACATAATATGCGTACAAAACTGCATTAATAAAAAGTGTACCTACATTGCTAAAGGCATTTCATCGAATATAAGTTTGTGGTGTGTGCAGTTACAGTGGTCACTGTAGAGAGTACAGTCATGAGCAATGAGAATATGTACGCACGAAGCAAGTTTTAGAAGTGATTTTCTCCTACTGTATAAATTACCTTTTACGTTTTCACGAACATAGTATTTTGGAAACCATACTATAATAAATAGGTCTCAAATCAAAGTAGAAACGAGATTCACAAGAAAATTTATTTTGTATTTTGCTAAGTGATTCAATTTTAGTGCTCGTGACTGTACAGTGTCACTTAGGGCGTGTTTAGCTTAGCCAGTGGTCGCGGAGAGCCCGCTGCCCGCTCATTACCGCGGTCTATGCTAATGACTGTTGCGTTTTTACTCGCACCGACTCCGTAACGATGGTTGTCTATACGCATATTAACTGTCGCAAACAACTCGCATCCGCTACCATTTACTGGCCAACAATAAATAATTACGGATATTGATAACCGACCAGTAGCCGCAACTCCGTCCCAACTAATTAACAGTAATAACATAAATCAATAAAAAAAACAACTTGAATCCCATTCGATTATGCTTTTAACTCAGCAAGGTTAATTTTTAGCAGCAACCATCAACTTTATGATTGAAGTCAAAATTGTGATTCGATCTAGAAGTCGTTAAACGTTAATTGCTCCCTTGACTAACATTAGCATACTGTCATAGAATTGAGGCTATTTCACGCGGACTTTTAATTGTTTGATGAATATTTAAAAGGCTAAGTACATACATAACATTATCAATGAAGTATACGTTTTTGTGCCGCTAGTAGTAGATACTGTATAATTTTATGTAAGTAATTAAAAACACAGAGTGTTGTTTATTATTCAACGATATAATGAGTGTACGCGGCGTGGGGCGCGCGGCAGAGCGCTGAAGCCTTGCGTCTGCGTTGCGCGCCCCGCGCGCTTTTTGTTTCATTTGGTAAAGCCACTCGACCAAATAAGGTTACAGGACTCTATTTAATTACACTTTAATAAGTGTAATATCTTGATCTGCATTTTAATTTCGTACGTTTTTAATGATAGTAATGCTTGGCAGCGATGTATGAACTTTAAATATGCACATATTTTTGCATCAGTGCGCTGAGTCGTCATTCGGCGCAGTCAAACTGACAGCATGACAGATTAGCCCATTAGTGTTTGTATATGAACAAAGTTGGTCTCATTTAAAAATGCGTTATGGTAAAATTTTTAGAGGGAATATAAATTTGCGGCTCGTGTGGAGGTGCTACGATAGTTCGGTGAAAGGAAGGACTGACGTACCTTGGCGGCGCTCTCGAGCGGGTTCCAGTAGACGGCGATGGCGTTGTGCGACACCTCCTCGATGCAGCCCGCCAGGCCGATGCTGTTCTTCGTGTCTGTAACAAAACAACAAATTGACATTAATCTTGTCTTCGGTTAACTGTGCAGTAATGGCGGCGGAGATTTCGATTAAGATATCAACGCACAATACGTCATCGAGGACGGAAATTTATTTGCTGGGCGTGAATAATCGCGTGATAGGATCAATTTATTGACGGCTGCAATGGTTCCATTTCTGCCCTTCCTAGATTGAGGTTTATGGGCAGTAATTAGTAGATTTGCATTCTGCACTAATTGCACATGGACTAGATAAATTCCAATCGATATCCCGGATATATTTTCTCCAACGCATCAAGGTATTTTTGCTTATTTTGAAATCCTGCTCTATTTATTTAGTTTTTATTCATTATAAAGGTATGGCATCATTCATGTTCACGACGTCCTGTCGTGCTAGCCGAGGCAGTCGGGTTATTAATAATACAAATATTATGTCTATTTTAATTCATAATTTCATATTCTCTATCTGATGCTAAATTCATTAGAAGTTTGTAACGACAGTCATTAAAATAGTTTATAGTTCTACCGTGGTTAGTTAAACGTCAACTACTTAATTACATTACAGTCATTGGCGATGTGGGATATTTATGAGTAATCTGAATAGGTTGGTCTGAGTCCTGTCAGTGTTGCAGTATTTGGAGCACACTGCCCCAGGTAGGTTTGCGAGGGTGTTGGTTGGTGTGCGCAGGCGCTGGTGTGGGCGGGGGCTATCAGTCGGCGCGCGGCGATCTGTGCGGGCGCAGGCGACGCGCGCGACGTCGCCGCTGACGTGTTTATGAGCCGCCGGGGGACGCCGCACGCCGCCCTCCGACAACCTTATTGTTTTAACAGCCTCTTACAAATTTACGAGTCCACGCAACATCCTGCTATGTGCTAATAAATCCGCCCACACCAAAACTTCCTATGTAGGCATACAGATTTGTTTGTATCCATTTTTCTTGTGAAATAAGTACATTTTATACCTGTAGGGTGGAAAACTTTTAACAAGATATACAAATGAGAATTTGCAGACTATACATATATCAGGTACTCATAGAGCAAGATTAACCGATTTTTATTAATTTTTATTAACCAAATCAACGACTAAAAACTCCTTAATTGACATTTTATACTTAATTTATACTTTACGGTTCTCATAAATAGGCAGGAGAATAATCGAGGACGATATAAAATGTAAATAAGAAAAAAAATTGTCTGTTATGATTGTGAGCATCGATGTATAAAATTACAAACGGATATTCCTTAATATCGTCAAAACAACGACTCACTGAAGAGTAATCTGTCGAATCAGTGAGGCGTGGACCGTGGTATATAAGAAAACTGTCAAAAGAAATAAGTGTGGAGGCAAGGAGCTGCGCTGAACGTGGACACGCGATATACGAAGACACGTAGGTAATCGGAGAAGGCATTGTGCGGGCGCGCAGTGCGTTGCGATCCCCCGCGCCCCGCCCGCCCGCGCCCCTCGCCCCGCCGCGCTTTCACACGCCTGCGCACAGGTGTCCGGTGTCGCCCTTGACGCTGCTCCCAAGTTCGTCGCATACATTCATGTTGCACTACCTCTCTGCCTACCCTTGCCACTTCTTATCTAACTACTTCCGAAATAAGCATGCGACGATGTAAAACAAAAATCACATGTTTCCTAGAAAAACAATGGTCTCAACATGTAACAAATAATTATCCCATGAAATCCGAGCCCCAGCATTTACGGATATAATAAAACTAAAAACAAATACATTAACTCAATCTTTTGAGATAAAAAATACAAAATTCCTTTGTGTTTGGACATTAATTCATTCTATGTAATAACGTCAACAAATGAAAAAATAAAACTTAACTAACATCGAGATAAGCTAAAAAACCTTGACATTAAACTTGGCTCGACCGCGCGAATTAATGGCTTCCATGTTTTTATTTTCCTTGAGATTTAATTTATAGGCAGTGCTTGTGGCCGCGGCGTCACTCATTACAAATGCTACAGGCCTCACTTAAGTAATGTTAGAATGTGTAAAGTGTCATATATCAGCGCTGTTTACTTCGACGCAACCGATTAATAAAGTTAGCGTTTTGTTGATGACGTAACTCCCTAACTAATCGGTTAACGCATATCTATTAAATAAGAGTCATATAGTATTTAACTCGCTTTGCAATGGTTAAAAAAAACACCATACTTAATCGATTTCCATTACTGATTCAAACCAATATCAAACTTCGCTTGTAAAGTTTATTGATATTGCGAAGATAGGAAAATTGCGACTTTGTAAAATTATCAAAACAATAATTTTGTGAGGCAGAGCTCGCACAGCGCAACCGAGGCACAACGCGCAATTAACATGCTAATGAGCGCGCTCTCCGATATCATCTCTGTAATTATGTCCGCGCGCGACTATATTGTACGATCGCTTAGATGCCTTATCCTTTTTGTAGACATTCGACACGCGCAGTCTAAGGTACCAGCTACGCCTCTGAACTCCACTTTGCTCATCAAACCGAACAGCGACAAAACAGGCAGGTGTTTCCACTGCGTCGAAGAGATTTCTCACGAATTTTAACGATTTCCTGTTACTCGGTCTCATAGAGCTCATCGTGTTAGATATCTTTATTACATAGTTTCATTTGCCTGCGTCGGGGAAACTTCACATTTAGTTTTATATCTATAATCTGGTTAATGTCGGAATGTGTCATTACAGGTAGCGTAATATAAAGCTGTGAGCAGACGGGTGCGCGGGCGCAGGCGATGTGTCCAGCTAGGCGGAGCGTGGTGCGGCGCCAGAGGTGTTTATTTTTAGTCGCAGCGATTGATAGGTTCCCCGGTCGGTGTGGGCCGCGGCCGTCGTGCGCGTTATTTATGCAAATGTCCTAACGAGATATAATGGTGGTGGCGGCCTGGCGGACTGGCGGGGTGCGCGGGTGCGTCTCCGCGCTATCTGCCTGCAGCACGGTAATTAGGTCCTGCGTGCCGCGGCCGCCGCCCGCTCCGCCGCCACCGCCGCCGCACGCAACCTCTCCGCCATGTTTCTGTGTCGCCTCGAGCACGACTCTGTTTTTGCACGGGTATCGTGTCTTAAACCCTTGTATGCGCTACTATACAGCGTATACTTAGTAAAAACTGAACAGTCATTGTTCTTCAAATTATCTTATTTGATAATTACATAAATACTCACTTATCATCACTCACGCAAGATTAAAGATGTTGATTACTATTATATAATGTTGTTATGTTGGAAGCAATAAAACAATACTCACCGGCATCTAGTATCCTCTGTTTGACCGAGTGTTGTCTGCCGTGCCAGAACTGCCACGCTTTGATCTCGTCTTCAGGAGACTTCTCTTCTCTGAACATCAACATCACTACACTCTGAAACAAATCAAAGACACTATGTTCAGTACAAATTAGTTTTCCAGTTATACGATAAATCTGTTAAAAGAAGTAATATCCTGTGCAAATAAGACGGTACATAAATTAACACGCAGGGTGGCCATTAGAAACACCTGACATCGGGCAGCTATGCCTCTACTTTATTTATTGCCAACTTTTAATGGCGAAAGTAAAGACGAAGCGCCGTGAGCATTTCGCGAATACGCAAAACGCGATTACCGGCGTGCATTTCTCAGCTATTACGTTAAACGAGTGCGATTACGTCGTTACGGCGGGCATCTTAATTTCATACGTATTTAAATGCTCTTAAAAGTAACGTGAAACCTTTGGACCGTTTCCGTTCAGATGAAAAAGTGAAATATGCTGTTAAGACGATTTCTATCGACGCGTTAGAAAATGAAGTGAAAAAGAAGTGGCTTGCGCGAGGCGTGGTACCGGCCGTGCCTTATAGGGCTAACGACGAGAAAGCACCTCCGATCGTCGCCTCGGATTGATGGATCGCTGAGACGAGGCATCATGCCCAGCCAGCAGCCGCGCCTGCTCCTTCCGTCCTCCTCGCACCGTTTTTCCAAATTGAACCGTTCATTAACATTTGTATTTTAAGTATTTGATTACGGCAGTGATAAAATAAAGTTATTCCATATCATTGGGCAAAATCTCAGCATGAAATTGGAGATCATTTTGTTCTGATCTATATCAATATTTATTTACACATTAATACATGTATCATCGAATAAACAATTTATGCGTCATGCATGAATGTCAGATAACACACTTAGCATGGTGCATTTGGGTGAATTAGTCACAGGAGTGTGTTGCACTACCCCATCATCGATAGAATCATAGAATATCTGATCCTTTGCAGATCCAACTGCGTGGCTTCATTTCCTGAATATTTAGTAACAACACGTCTTATTATTAGTTTTAAGATCAAGCGCTATTTGTTGTTTCAAGAGTTTATCTATATGTATTCCAATCGAGCATGTAAGTTGCGAAGCATTTGTTTTTGATAGCATGCATGTGTGCCGAGTGCAAACATATGCAGATACATTGACGTACCCTTCCTCCCGGTCAACCACAGCACTTAGAGAGCTGACTCTATAACCGTCCCTGGCTCGAATGCCTATTTACAATTTAACTGTGACTTAGACGTCATTATCGAATCATGAATATGCATAGGAAAAGATAAGCTAAATAAGATGAAGTATTCGGCGTCTGCACACGGCAATTACGCTTGCGTTGCAATTAAATGCAGCAAGGACCTGCGGTTACAGTGTTGGCTTGGGGCTATAAAAACACTATTTTACTGTAAATCGATGAATTTACGAGTAATTTGTGTCGGCGAATAGTTCAACGAGTCTATAAGCGGGACACGGGCTTTCTCCGGAGATCGGGCGCGCGACGCGTAAACCCAACGGAACCGCGCATACTAATAGATAGCCCATGTATAAAATGGTAACGGTTAACACCGCCTCTCCCAACCGTCTCATCGCTTATAATAAATAAATATAAACATTTACTACTTTATTTGAATTCCGCGTGCCAGCAAGCATTTGACGAAATACATAATGCTAACTGTAAACTCGAATTAGCTAACATATATGGTGTCAGTGGTATTCGAATCAAGCTAAATTAAGTGTGGGGTTTCCACAAATATTCGATTTTTATTGTTATTAGTGCTTACTGTTTAGTTATGCGCTGCAGCTAATCGCTGACTAAACTGGCAACTTTTGTTTATTGTATTGGAACTAATGATTCATAAACACTTGTTAACTAATTTAGAGTCCAACTGGTAACGGTTTACGTAATTTAGTACCTATTTTCTGGTTGCAATTGGTACTGCACAATGTTGGCTATTGTTGCATGACAAAGATACATTGTAATAACTGACAATCATAATTGTTTGACTTACCGCACAATTTATCAGAGACAGGCTTTATTTTGATTTCATTAACGACTTTAATTTGACATTATGTAGGTACAAGTTTGTGGAGCTTATTGCGAAAACCATAAACCGGCAACAATTGCATTAAGATTTAACTAATCGCTGCTTGTATGTTAATTCACTTCATTTGAGAAGTTCCGTGGGATTGGAATGTAATGCAGATGTATGTTATTCAATTCGAGATTAGATTGCGTTGATTTATTTATTTTACCTTTTATGTGTAGATTAGGCATTTAAAATATTGATACTCATATGCAAATAAAATAATTTGAGTCAATGTGATACTCATAGCTTAGAAGAAAATAAAGCCTCCAATTTGAGTCAATGTGCAGCTTTGCAGAGTAAAATTAAGTTATTAAATATACTTAAATACTAATTAATAACAAATCTGTCCCTGTTTTAATTTGTTTTCGTACCTATCTATATATATTTTACGACTGCCACTAATGAATTACAAAAGTTTCTTTTTATCGTGTAAAATATGTTTTATTAAAGTTGTCATTCGTATGTATTGGACAAGTATCGGAGTGATCGGATGGTTCCGTCACGTCCGCGTCGTCGGTGTTTGTTGGCCGTGTGGTCGTGTTCCAGCGGACGCTGCGTGGGCGCACTGTTTGTTCCGCGCGTTAATTGGATTTTTAATCCGAAATGACAGAATTATGCGTTCTTGTAGCACAAACTTATATCCCGTTCAACTAAATACTGTTACTAATGTTTTATTATGTAACATGGATTACAAATTACAATTTAAGCACATTAATTTTATAATGTAATAATACCGACTTTTCTATGGAATATATATTAATGCAACTTTTTGTGAACATTTCCAAATTGTAGAGCCATAAATTATTTTACGATTGATGAGTTTTTTATTTTATCAATTAAACGTTGCGTTTACGCATTGACTTGATATCTGGAATTTTCTTAATAAATTGCATTAATTACAAAGCAAAATCGGTCTTGAATATCGCTTAAAAATAATGATGTGGTATTACCGTTTTATTGGTATGTACTGAATGCAACGCGCGAGTTTCACAACGTCTACGTCGCGGTCGGTTTTGGCTCCGTGGACCAGTTACCTCCAACTTTTCGGACCGTCAATTAATTAATCGAGTGTATCGACATTCGACCCGATTTCAGGAGCTCGGTTGACAATCTGAGTTATCTGATTAAGCACGCTTTCTCTCGCCGTGTGACACACACGCCGGGGACGGTTGGGCGGCGCGGCAGTGCGGCTGTGCCCAAGTGTCGGCCGCCGATGCGATTACGCTCCGACAACCACTCTGCCTTAATTTCGTCACTCTATTTGAATAAATAACCGATTGCATATTTATATCACACACAAGCAACCAGACGAACGTAATGTGACAGCTATCGAGCGTATAAATCTTATCGAGAATAGCCACTCAAAATAGAGTTTTCTTTATAATAATTTATTTTGAATTACATTTAAATAAACACTACTTTAGATCATAGCATTCATTTGAATTGCAATTTAATAAAATATTCTATACTACATTCCATTCTGGAAAATACCTAGAGTATTTTTCTTGCAGAAATGCTACACATTCTTGGCATTGTTTTATTAATACCATATTAAGAACAGTCTCGTTTTCGGAAACGAAAACTGACGCTTGTAAGTTGAAAACGTGAAATATGTTGGTGACAGTTATTTTAGATATTTAGGTAACTACACAACAGGTTAGTGTTTCTAAGCTCATGAATTTCAGCACAAAACACATCGGGAGACAACATATCTCCCGATGAGTTTGAGAGGTACATAGACATATTTCCACAAAATGTGTTGAATGTTGGTTGAGTATGCAAGTTTCAGTAAAATCATAATATCGAGCGACAAGGCTCACTGTTGGAGGAGATAAATGATCTAATTAAGTAAAGCGGCCGAACGTGTATTCACTTTATGCTTAGATCGATGTCTATTTCTCATTGATGCTGTTGTTGTAGTCGGCGAGTCCACAAGGGCCACTCTACGAGTACACACACCTGTCTTGTCTATAAATCGTGAGTTAATAGCATCGTTAACGTAACAATTACTTCAGATTTAATCTTGAGTTACGTTCTTGTACGTAAACGCAGAAGTAGTGCATAGCGATAACCAGCGTAACGTAGTGAGGCAGTGAGGCTCGTCACCGCATCATCTGTTCCGTGATGTAAGCGCGTGGATGCGCGCGTTCAGCCTGAGCCTGGCAGTCGGTTCTTGCTCGTCACGAACGCTTCCTCGTTAGGCGGGTCCGGGCGCGGCGCCCATCCATCAGCTCCTATCTACTTTATGACAATTATTTATGTTCACTGCGTGGCAAAACTATTTCGCTCACCGTTGAGCTTTATCGATAGCGCAGAAGTAATGTCCTGCCGTCTCGATAGGCTATATCTGATACGGATACGTCTGTTTGTTAAGTGCGCTAGTTGTCTGTGCTAGTTGTTTTAACGCCTAGGTTATTTGCTGTGAATGTTCTCCGCAGTGAATGTCGGTTTCGACATAAATTCTGAGCGAAACTGTGGGTGTAACTGCCGCGCAGTTGCCTACGTGTCGGTATTTATTTCACATCAGGTGAAATATATCAATGACCATTTTTGTCCCGTAAACAAAGCGATAACAGTATACGTATTTCCTTTCCTCGGACTTTTATTCAAACGGGCCTTCGTAGGCGCTAACTAGCATAATAATCTTGTAGGGCTATATACGTTGCTTTCTAATCTCGATCTAAGATGAGACGATAGGCTTCGCAATTACTTATATATAGACATTGTAGAAAAGCTCAAGAATATTCAAATTAAGTATGGTACCATGTATTGAAAACGCTTTAACTATTGGATATTAAAGAGCGCATTACGTTGTGCGTGCGTCTATTGGCACTTGGCAGGGCGCGGGGCGGCGCTGCGCCGCGAGCTACGGGGGATCGCTAGAGATGTGCAGCTTCCGCCGCCGACAAATTGCCCAGTGTTCCCGCACATCCGCCGCACTTACAGCCACCTACTATAATTGAATATTAACCACGTAATATTGTATTAACTGCAATATATCTTCGTAAACGTGGTATTATCATGATCGCGTGAGAACAGCTTATCGGTAAACCAATACCTCTGTAATGACAGATTCATGCCTGTATACTTTTTCAAATCAAAGCGGTCATTTGAATTTGCAGCGTAATAGAAGTAGCTGTTGCAAATAGATGTTATGGAACGTATTGATAGCTGTAATTGTGGCGTTGCGCATGCGCAGTGCACGCTGACCGCTAAATCTCGATTAAATCGGAGCAATTCTCGCGACACGTCGGGCGTCGGATTAACATCCGAAGCCGCGTTGTAACACTAATCTGCTTAAATGTCGAAAGGAAATGTCAGATTGTAATGTGCAGGGCCAAGACGAGGCATGATGCGGCTTAAGACATGGTACCTACCGCTGAGAGCACAGCTTTCAATCACGGAGGTACGTACACGTCTCGCACTATCGGTAAAACTAATCAAATCATTAAGTATTTCAGTGTGAGAGATTTACGGCTTTAATCTACGTAAATATTGCATTCTTCAGTAAAATTTTTGAAATGTAAAATTTTAATAGTAGCTCAAGCCTTTACTACATTTCAGTGAGAACACTTCACGCTTGGGAAAAAATAAAAGCTAGTGTGCCTTTTTGTCTTAATCCATAAAACCGAATAAGTATCGTCGACAACAGCTGGGTTAAGCTTTGAGTCACTCTGTTGCATAATCGTATCTTATATCACCCTAATGTCGCTGATTACGGGCGGTTGTCAGCCGGCGATGGTATCAAGGATTGACGCTAAATACGCCCGCGCCGTGACAACACCAATATCGAAACAATGACGGACCCCGGATTACGTAACGCTACGACTAGTCTGCTGTCACACGACTATCAGCTTGTGGAAGTCGCACTCATTGAAAATGCCCTTAAATACCGGAGAGGCAGTCTCCGTGTATTGGCAACTCCATTCCCTCTTCAGCAACTTGGCACGCTGGGGTCCGATGGTAAACATGTGATGGTGGTCAGTGTGACTGGTCATCTCTTAGTTGCCACGGCTTATTTGAATAAATTATTTTTATATTTTGAATTGTTTTTTTTTGTTTTTACTGTGGACACTTTTAATGTGCACATCTTGCTACATCGTTCTCACATAGTGTACCATCTCAACATGAATGATGTAACCAAGATTTTGTAACAATTTGCTGATTTAAAAGAGTGTCCATGGAGTTTCTTGCCCGTTCTTCTCCATAGAGATCTACGATAGGGAATGGGCAACTACAGTACTTTCACAGTTTTTATGCCTTGTGACTGGGACTGTAGCTACATTTAATTGTTGTCTTTGTTTCGACAATTCAAAAGTGCCTGCAACTGGCCTACTTGAAATAAATGCTTTGATTTTGATTTTGAAACTATCGAACCACAATTTGATGATTGTAATAAAATCTATTTATTTTCTTAATCCTTATTACAACTGTTTTATTTGACATTATCTGTTGCCCGCGACCTTCGTTTGCGTGGAATTATTATTATTATAAAAAATATTACCCTTTTTGAATCAGATTTTGTTAACAATTTCAAGGGTTTTAATTTTTTTGCAGGGTATTAATATTTATCTAAAATAAAAGTAGCCTATGTTAGAACTTATAACATCAGCTATGTGCCAGTAAAAGTCCCGTCAAAATGGTCCACCCGTTTCGGAGATTAGCCGAAACCAACAGACAGACAGACAGACAAACCGACAGACAGATAAACAAAAATTGAAAAAAATGTTTAGTCCCGTATATATTTACATACGCATTCATTAAAAAGCTGTTATTTTGATATTGCAAACAGATACTTCAATCTTATTTATTTGTACGTATGTATGTAAGTATGTATATCTAGGATTCTAGGTATGTATGTGTAGGTATAGATTACCTACTCAAGTTTATTTTAAGCTTCGATCTAAAAACGTGTTGTTAATTGTTGTGTTGTGTTCTATAAATCAATGCATATTTATTCGCACTTCGAAGAAAGTGCTCTATTATAAATGCAAAAAAAAATGTTACAGGGCTAATTACCACTAGTTATGTAGTTTCAGCGGTTACGTATAATCATATTACCGAATAATACGTAATATTTCGAAAGTGTAATAGTTATCGAGTGGCGTTATGCGAACCTGAAACCGAACGTGGAAAATTCACGCTCGGTCGAGCGGCGCGCGCGCTGCTCCGCCGCCGCCCGTGGGCAAACTGCAAGCTTACGCGGCAATTCTTATTGTTGGGTTGGATACAAAATACGTGTCGTTATATATCTACATGTGCACTTGATTATAATCAATGTAACACGTTATTACACACCCATGTTTACCGCGTGTGCGCAGCCGACCGATTAGAGCCGCTCAGCGTTCAAGACATTCAATGAATTAAATACCCTTTGATTGCCAAAGCGTATTAATTGCATTGTTTTTATAATGATCGCTTGCTGAATAAATGCATAAAAGAATTCAATAATGGACGCAATAAACTCACATTTTGTAGATACTAATTGAATTTCTGCCATTAACGGTACTGTTCATTTGCAGGCAACACAATTATCCATTTTTTGTCATAATATACAATTACCGAAAATTTTATTAGTGTGAGTAACAAAAAAGGCGAAAAAAGCAATTAGGTACATTAAAATCCCATAAATTATTCTTTAAAAAATAAGGAACGGCAGAAAAAGTACATTAACTTGAGAGGAGACCGCTCTGCTGATAAATAACCATATTGATAATCTCAGATAGTCAGGTAGGTATATTTTATCGAGTTACATTTTTGTCTTACGCAGTAATAATGTGAGTAGATTTATTTAATAAAATTTAATCATATTCATTCTTGCAAAATAACATTCATGGTGAAATTAAAAATAGCTAGGTAGATATATTATTTCTGGTGATAAAAAATTTAGTAAATTTAATTTGATAAAGAATGTCTATCAGAAGTAATTTAAAGAAGTGCCGTTACCAAGAGCTTTCTGTTGTTGTATAATTTTGCAATTTATAATCATTAACGTTTTTCTGATTCGACAGGACTGCGAGCGGGCGCGGGGTGAGCGGGGTGCGCCGAGCTTGAGATGAGGGTGCAAGCTAAATTGAGACATCTCAACACGTGATTGATTACGACCGTGATTGGCAACTCGCAACGCAGCACATGCAAATTTTTGCATACATTTTTTGTACAACATTGTGAAACCTTTCTCGTGAATTCGAGTACGAAAATTTCATTACAGCCGAGTGCCTCCTGTGCGAAACATTCAGTCAGTCTCATATGACAGCCCTTCACTCGTCTGTATCGATGCAGTCGGCCGAAAGGTGCGCGCCGCGCGAAGGAACCGCGCTCAGAATGCGAACCGTTATAATCCCTCATCAAGCGTAATATGTTCAGTGTAAAAGGCATCATTAACGATTGCCTTAAAAAGGCAAACGGGAGCAATCATTAAAGTCGCAAAATATTATAAAAAGAAAATAAACAACGACGTTTCTCGTTACGCGAGTTTCCGTTGCTACGAAAGTGAACACAATGATGTCAGTGCGCCGATAAAAAGCCGAGTAAAAAATGCTCTGAATGAGTAGAAGCGCTTTAGACACGCAACACATGGCTTCATCGTAGTTCACAACAAACAGATCGAACGGAACTTTATTAGTAGCGATTTAACGCGCTAAATGTCAGAATGTTAATCACAATTGAGCTTCAATTATGTTGTTGTTTTTACCTACATCATTCGTATTCTTAAAACATTAAAAAATATCAGGTAAACTTTCAATTGGATTTACCATGCGACGCGCCAGGGTTCAACTTAAAGGAGTCTTCTATATTATTTTTACTCTAGTATCAGGTGTGATTAATGACGACGGATATAATTAAAATACACCTCAACATGTTATTTGCTTGGAGGATGTAGGGCGACGCAACCCTTGCAATGATGCAGAATAACAAACACCGTCTCCGTGTTGCTAGCGGGATGATTAATTGCCACTATGTACTGTGATTGATTGAGCTCCTTTCATAATGTTTTTTGTTCGTAAACTATTTTTGCGGAACGACATTTCAATCTATTCATCTCAGCAACGTCTTAAGATAACATTTTAAAATGATATTTGTCATTAAACATTTATGTAAATATTACGGCCGCGGCGTGTGAACGCTTCCAATATTAAGAGGAGATTAAGTCAATCGTGTACTTTGTACGGTGTTTAATTAGGTGCAGAATCTGGAATTCGTGTTGTGTCGTGTGTTCGTCGGTGGAAAGCCACGGTGCGATGGTATCGCGGACGAAGGCAAAGCTGCGCCGAAACAGGGGCGTGCCGGCCGTAATTACGATCCTGCCACGCACACCGCAGACCCGGCCAGCAAGCCAGCAGGTCACTCGCAAGCCAAATCTTTCTGTTTACTAAAATTTCTTACAATCTCTTAACCGCTTTTTGGCACGCAAAACGTGTTCAATTCGCATCGCGTGTGGATTAAACTTTTTTAGTTACGGTTGATAACGCGATAAAATTGTTTCGTAGATATAGTGTAGGCATGGTTATCAATTTTGTGCTCGTTTGGATTTAAATGTGGCCATTAACAATTATTTATGTGTATGAAATACGCCATGAAAGCCAAAATGATAGAAAAATACTATAGGTTAAAGGAAGGTTTCACACGGGTTTCTCTTAATTGTTAAGCTAATTCATCTGTACATACATGCCATAGTTTCACCGACAGGCAGGCACACGCATGAGATTCTTCAGGCTTTATTTTCTTTTTGGAAACATAAAAGAATTCTCGTTAAGAAAACACGATGTTTGCCGCATTGAAATTGTTTTATCATAATACAGTATGGTTATTGTTTAAAGGGAGCGATATTATCCGAGCGGAGGCCCGGACTCCCGGGGCGGTCATTGTATTCCTATATGGCGAATGTCAAAAGCGTCGTCTTAATTATCGGGCGCGGCTATACAATGCGGACTCGATTGCGGCGAGATAAGCGCTGTACACCTATCTGAGTCCGTATTGAATGCGATACGGACCGGCCGGACTCGCGGCCCACTTACTGCCTTAATAATAACTTCAAACGTATGTCGCATTGTATCTCTGATTATTCCGATCTAAGCCCATTGAATACAGATAAAACGTGTTTGAATATGTTAGGCGCTGTCAAAAAACGGCAAATTTCAACTTTGAATAAAAACGATAGTGCGTAGGTATTTGTTGTATGTATACCTAACACGGCTATGACAGCTCTTACTGTAGTATGAGTAACGTCCCGTTTTATAACCTGTACAAACAATAACATTAAAATCAAAACAATACAAAAAACCTACTTCAATTATCTAAACCAGATTAACCAGATTACCAAATGTGGAATTTCTGGTTTATCAAGATTACATAGTTAATGTGTATTATGGTGCAATTTTATTGTGTCAACCTTCTCTCGGTAAGTACCATTCATTTTCCAGGGAAGTGTCAGGAAACAATAATGATGGGATTTCCGATTTCCACGGTGCACCGGCACGATACCACGTGGGGTCTAATCGTTGCGGTTAATCTTTTGTCTAAACAGAGTTTCTCACGAGTTAAGTGGTTAATTTAGTCACGTCATTGTATTTTTACTACTGCTATTATATGTTACGCAGGCACATAAATTACAAAATGATCGAGAAAAAAAGGTGTATCTTTAAAGGATGGCGCCTTTTTTTAAAGCCGTCTAACAGACAAATGTATCTTACTAATGTAAGAACTTGCTAGGCTTCTGAAAATCGGTTAAAGAACTAAACCAGATTGTGGACATGGAAAATTGTAACTCGTAACTAGTCATCAGGGTTAAACACGGGTTTTTCAGTGAGGAAATGTGAAAACATGAACACAAACAACTGTGTTGTTAACCAACAAAACGATTGTAATTCACTTATTCGTTTTGGACTTCATCGAACACATGCATGTGTAATTAATGCAATATCTTTTTGCATACCTTGTAATACAAGTAGCCGGTGAAAGAAATATGATGAAAGTGAATACTTTGAAGGTGAACTGGGTCTGGGGAGCAGGGTGAACCCGAGTCCGTCGCTTGCGGTCGCTCCCGGCGGCGGCGCGGACCGCTCCCACTTACCTACCTTCCACTACATACTTACAGTGGCTACTGTTACAATTATCTCGCAACCTACTACCGACTATTACGTAAATCTACTCGATAATTAAGTTACATAAAACACATTATTCGTTCTCATTTTAATGTTATCGTAAGTAACAGAATATTAAGAAGGCACGTCTTCAAGTTGAAATGGATGTATTCGTTTCTGACTTTTTGAAATTGTCGGAGGAATCGACTGTGGATTACGATATCGATACTTCTTTTCAGCCGAAACTTAGCTTTTAGGGTTACCTAAAGTACAAAGCTATTATGTGAAGAGGTGGCAAGAATTTCTCTTTGAATGATAAGCTATTGTATATGACTTAGAGTAGTGAGTGCGCGTATAATAGACGGATATATCTTTATATGTGGTACGTGCGTATATATAACAAAACTATATTGTATTGTGCTCGTAAACATTGTACAAAGTACATGGATTATGTTTCCGCACGGGACCAATAATTTTGCGCATTTTATTTCAGCAGTAGCGGTCTGTGAAGATATAAATTGAGATGTTCGCGGTGCGGCGCCGGGGCGCGGCGTGTTTTACGATTCCTTGCGAGTACGCTTGCTGACCACTGGCGCAGCTTTCTAAGGTCCACTACAAGTAAACATCCGGCCACTTAACCGTTAACGTCCATAATTTCATTGACTTTTTAACTTAGAATGTCTACCATTCGTTCAATTTTATGAAAGACTCACCTTGACTGTTTGATTCTTGAGCGGTTTATCAGGATCATGGATGTACTCGAGCGTGATGCCGTAGAACTGGCCCTTGTTGATGTATGTGATGCGGTCGTCCTCGCGCCGCTGCGAACTGCTGCTCGCCGTCTCCAGGTGGTACTTGAAGCCGTACGGGGAAAACCTGGCGAACAAGAATAAGTGTTTACATCGCCATCGAGAAACGACGAGTCGCTATGACTTGTACGACATCTGCGACTTTAAGATTTAAGATAAACACACAAAAACTTGCGTATTACGGAGTAGCGCAGTAGGCGACTTGTCGTTAATGTTTGTAGGAACATAAAATGTACAATAAGAGCTGGTTTCTGTAACATTTAGAAAAAGTGCGATTTCTTCTTTGAGATACTTATCTACGGATACACGTTCTCGACAATAAAGTTTCCATGAAGTAAAGCAATAAAAGTGTGCAAAAAGTGGAAATCTTAATTGCACCGGCGGTACAGCTTGTCAGCGGCGTCGTTACATAAAGGCGTGGAGATCCAGTTCGTAGTGCGCAATGAAAAACTGTGTTTTCTCGCGATTTCCTGAGTGCTGGACCGACGGAAGGAAAACCCCGCTAATTTAGCGGTGATCGCGTGCCGCGGCTCGTTAGCGACACGGAGCGCGAGCCCCCCGCGCCCTGCGCCCCTCGCGCTTGTCACTGCGCTGATCTCGTCGCCCACGCGCACCACTCTCGCGCTTACAAACTGCACCACCAAACTAACCAGTCATTATCGGAGCAGCCTATTGTGGCACAGACTTAACTTATGTAACATGATAAAAAGTAATAAATCGTTATGAAACGTTTAATCCTTTAAATCTGTCCGAGGAATGCGGATAAAGCAGTTTGCGTCGATTTAGTTCTACGGTTACACCATTACTTAAGCTTATTGAAAACAATTTGGTAAACAGCCCCGCTGATGTTTGCGATTTGAACCGAGCTTGTGAAGATAAAAGCCGTGTAATGCAAACGCGGGCCGACAGTGACGGATCGGTCGCGGCGGCGCGGGCGCTCGCCTATCTGATGCTCTCTAAGTGATTCCGAACACAATTTACATTTGCAATGTTGCTTTGTATTGTCATTTCAACTACCCTTATCCTTTGTTTACTTACACTTGATGGACTGTTCTTACTACTAGCAAGATTATAATTTTGCAATACTTCCCGATCAATAAATACGAAAGCAATTGGTAATAAGACAGAGAGAACAACGATAGATATATAAGTAGGTATAACGTGCAGCTTGTGCGCACATGAACTCTTTGTATTCAGTAATAAATAACACATTGTTTTCGAATGAGCTTCATTACAAATTTCAGTAGCGCAGCAGTCAAAAAAAGACACTTCCTGGGTGGAGACAAGAGCCTTGCCTTTCATGAATAAATCAATCGGCGAGGCGCGGAAATTGATGAGTGCGCAAAAAGTCTTGGAACGAAGCGACAACAAAGTGCTCGCAATAAAAACGCATGCCGCGATAAGAGACGGAGAGGCTCGCGTCCCGCAGAGCTCGAGGCCTAAATCAGATGCGCATACAGACGAAGCCACTATAACCATATACACTTGCCGCAAAAACACCATTATTGGGCCGTACTAACTTTTTTTTTTGTTATTTTTCAGCACCAAAGCTAAAGCTTAACCACACTTATTATATCATAACATCTTTATCTAGCTGACAAACAATTTAAAAGACAGTTGTGTGTCCTAGAACTATAAGATAACTGGAAAAGTATCGATTCTTTTGGAATAAACTCAAATTCCTGACTGCATACGTCACATCAACCGAATTCACAGCAGGGCGACACTGTTGGTATTAAAAACCCGTAAAAATGACTCGTTAGCGTCTATTAACATTTTTACGCTTTTTCCTTGTCGTCGACGCGGGAATAAAACATGCAAGTGTCTATGTAGGTACTTATACGGCTATTCCCAATTATTGTAGGCATGTTACTTGTATTGTTTACCATATAAATAATGATAAAAAAATTGTGTTTATATTATAAACATTGCAAGATCTTGAGCAAATTAAAGAATGTAAATGTAGTTCATCCACAACTCTTATACGAGGCGAGGGCGCGCCGCATCATTCTTTGATGGAAATTGAACGCCATTGTGTGCTGAGACGAAAACTGTCTACGGCAAAGGACACAAAGCTTTACATGTTTGCGAGTCTCAGAAATTCTTGCTAAGGTACTTGCGAATATTTTTCTCAAGTGGTCTGGAATTTCCGACACTACATATTTTGCTGGTTTTGGTAAAATTGATGGCAATCTCCGAGCTATAAACTAGCAGGTCTATTTGTAAACGAGGATGATGAAGGTCTGTTCGCAACATCAGTGAAATTAAAAGATGTTATCTTTTAATAGTAGGGGCGGTGTGCGGTGTACAGGAGATAGCACGTCACGCGCTAAGCGGAGCGGTGCGCGGTGGCGCGGCGGCGCGGTGGGTGCTGGTGAACCTCGCACGCGGCTGCTTAATGAGAACGCTTAGCCAGCGTAATGGCGCCGTACTGATTGCCGGGTGCGGCTGTCGACCGACACACGCAGCCATGCAACCCTATCATCATAGCCAAACCATCATTATTTGCTGCTACTATTCCCGCAAACGATTCATGGAACCTTCCCCTCCAACCACACTCGCAAGAATTGCAACAAACCCAGGCTTGTAACTGTATCAACAGCAAACGTATTAATCGCCACTCAATGTGTAAATTATAATGAAGGCAAATAAGGTTCGCCTGTAAAGTACTTTTCATGAGACAATAAAACAGATAAGTAGATTGCAACTCTCCGAGTGATCGAGCAAACGGAATGAAAACGTCGTTTCAATACTTAATAACAGAGGCAGAGGAATGCCGTTTAAAGTATACATTCATTTGGCTTAAAGCGGACAGATGTTAGGATCGCGTGTACTCCGCCATCCTGAAGCATCGCCGCGATATTGCTCTCTACTTTATAAGCCCCGGTAATGAACTTGTAATATTAAGAAACATATTAAAAAATAACGGTGTTTTTCATTAAATATTAATTTTACTACATTATGCGCATTAACGTTATCAAAAATGTAAAATGGAAATACATATTTATAGAAATAAATTAGAGACAAAAAGTCGTTATGTTATTATTTATCAGTTAATTAATTAATGCTGTGATACAGATAAGTATGTGTGCTGGTGCCTTTTGAAGTGATAATCAAATACACACATTAGTTGATTAAGTTACTATACCTTTAAAAGCTCACTCCTGTGTTGAGAATTCGAGAGGCAAATAAAGTGTGTGTTTGATACATGGAAAGGTATTGGTGTACTTAACTGGGTAGTAAGTAATAGAGCAAACATAAGTGAGGGCGTAAGAATGGCTGGCACTGGCCCGCTGCGCGCTGGTATCGGCCGGCTCGCTCGTATCCACATCGAAAGGTAATTTAAGACGGTAGAAGCGACCGCGCTATTTGGGCCAAATGCAAGCAAGTAATTATCGAGATAATAATGCTAATGCACTTATCATGTCGACGAGTGCTTCCGCCGACGACGCGATGTTTTTTTCATTTGAAGGGTATTTTGATGTTAGTCTTTTAAGTTAAATCGTATAATTTATTTACAAATCTGTTGTGATTAAAGTTTAGAAAGAGAATGTAGATACAATGAAAAAAAAAGGATTACGTATTATTTTTAAGTTAATTTTTCTACTTATATCGTAAGTTTTGATCGGAATAGTTTTTCATTTGGATACTTTGGTATCAGGAAATGTGTTTTGAATCAATGATGTCGACTCATTTAATTAATTGTTATAAACAAAAAGCATCTACCGTCACTTATAAAAGGTGTGAACACAATACTTATGATTGCTAAGTTTACTTACATTCGTTCCTTTTCCTCTATCCAGTTAGGCAGCGTGTAAATAAATTCATTTTAGTATTCAAAAGGAGCACTAACAAGGAGCATTAAAAAGGAGCATTAACAAGTACTCAAGTGGAAAATGCGTATCGAGACGATTGGCGCCGTTACAAGACCAGTTGACAAAAAAAAACATGCACATGAAAAAATAACTACTTGGAGTATTTTTTTATTACTATGTACAGTCAGCACTAGAAGTAGATTAACCCTCCTCAAAGTTTCAAAGCAGGTTTTTAAATAAAAACTTGTTAGATATTACTTATTCATTACTAACAAGGTATTGAAGAGTAAGGAATATTTTAAAGAATAATCTTCTCAAACATTAAAAATAATAGCTGGAGTCCTGTACATCAAATAATTAAAATTCCGAAATGTTAAGCTACTTCTGTTGCTGACCGTAGGTACATAACAGTAGGTAGGTAAATTTACGCGACACCTAGGAGTTGGGTAAAACCGCTGACTCCTACGATCATTGTTTTATGTGGGAACACATCTTGATATAGAAATGGAAGAAAACCATTCTGAAACAGCAGTATATCATCCCGCGCAAATTGTACCGACCGGGGAAAACAAGTTGCTCGTAGGCGACGAACTAACTACTCGTGCGCAGACTGCAGTGTACTATTGCGCAATGTTACACAAAATATTACAGTAAAATACAGCATTCGGTACTCATAAATAAGGTGCTGGACATAATTCATGCACAACGTCGATCATTGCAAGATTATTGAAATATTTCAGATACCACAGCACACAGCTCTTACAATTTCCTCCGGCACTAAAGGTTGACCATTAGAGGTGTTCCGTTTGAATTAATGAGTTATTTAATCAATATTAGTTATTAATATTTGACATTTGTTCCTATTTTTGTTTGTCTAATTCATATAAAATATTTCGGTTTGTGTTCACTAGTGCATCGCGCGCCAGCTTCTAGGATGAAAATGAGAAACCTTTGTCAAACAAGTTGATGCTATGTTGGTATGTTTAGGCACACTTGAGGCAATTTAATTATAACTTTACTCAAATAATCTTAATGAAATGTATCAACTTTTACTCATTGAGTCATTGTGTAAACGACAATTTTATACGAGTACGAACTAATGCGCAAAACACTTACTGATAGGTACTTCCTTTGATAACTTTGTAGCACATCCACACGAATTTAAAATGTATCTATTTTCATTTGCCAGTAAGAATTTGCAACCCTATACTCTAAACATACATTTATGTATAAATATGTGGTTTGGCTGGATTTGCCCTGGAACAGCAAGCACTATGAGTATTTAAATGTATTGTGAACAACTTAGGTATTCAAGTTTTTTAATTCTAAGACATTGTTTACTTCAAGACCATTGAACCAGTAACATAACAAAACCTCATACAAATCACGTCTCGACAAAGGCTCGGTAAGTTTTCGAGAAAAACAATTAAGACGAACCCTTCAAGTAAATTAACTTGTCAGTTAGGAAATTACTAATTCACACCTGCTTTTACTGGTTGTATTCAAAGATCACGAAACGTGTGTTAGCACCTCTTAAGGAACTATTCCGGTAACAACTTAACAACGGAACAGATGAATATAGACAGTGCCGGCGCTCATTGTACACTTGACTCAAGATATGTCTGAATACGTTGTTTCAGTGCCACATTTTTAACTAAAGAAATGGGTGTATGCCTATGAACGAGGACGAAGCAAAAGAAGTACGCGTCGCTTAAGTTCTAACACCACGCAAGTCAAAATAGTAACGTTACAGGAGACTGAAAAAAAACCGCAGTACCTAAGTAAAGGTACAATACCATTTTATAATTTGTGTTCACTTCAAATTAGATAGAGACGTTGTTAGTTTCTGATTAGCTAAAACAACGCATCTTCCGATTCCCTAGCAAACGGCAACAAAATGTCAAAACCGCCAAAAATTGACTTACGAATCGTAGCACATGACGTTCTGTAGTTTCTACCTATCTTCATGGAACTTTTTCCATGAAGGTAGCACATGATTATTGTGTGTTTACCTATTCCCAACTAAAATCAGCAGAATCATTTAAAAAACTACTTAGATCAATCATTCCTGAAAATAATTCAGCTTGTACGAGAAAGTTCATAATTTAGTTTGGCGTAGCACTAGCATAGAATCGCCATATGAGTGAAATTCTTTAAAATAACTGCCGTACAGCGTGGATATAATAGTAATAGACACATAATAGGTTCCCACACTAACACACATGTTTGACCCTTAGCCGTGTCGGTCCGCTACGCACCGCGTGCGGTCCGCGCAGTTTTAGATAGAAATCAAACAGCTAATCATATCAATACTGAGCATTAGGCAAATTATTAACTGTTTTATATATACCTACCTTGTACCAGTTCTATTTTTATATTAATTAAATGCCATAAGATTAAAATAAAATAATAAACTTTATAATGTGCAAATTAATTCACGTCATCCAAAACATTCACTGAATTTTAAAGCTCTAATGCGTGTAGATTAAGCAATGCTAAACCACAACTTATTGAAGAATTTTTGTTATTAAATTATATCATATTTTGTTTATCAATTTTCTACACCTATATAATAATTCAAAGGAACGAATATGTATCGGCCGCCTGACAACCGCAAACCGCAAGTGTTTTATTTTTATAAATAAAAAACGCAGTGTGTGAAAGAAAATACTCAAATAAAAAGGAAAAACACAAGCAACATATATGCATTGACGATGTTACGCTGTTTGCTTAACTTACATAAACAAATACTAAGAATTAAAATAATTCCAGTAGCTTTATGCTAGCTACAATTTGAATAAGAAGGGCTTTACGAATTAGATGGAATAAATTAAGATCTCGTTGATGTCTTTTGTTCTAATGAATTGAAGACATGTTTTTTACTAATGATTACACGTTTAGTTCTTGTATTTTTCGGGTTTTTTGGTATATTCTAAATAAAATATGTGCTTTGTGTTACTCTGGTTCAGCGCTTTATCACTAAGATAGGTGATACCAGTGTCCCTTGAAACGGTAATAAATTCAAACAATGTAGAACCTGAACGTATTAAACCGTTTGTCTAGTTTTAGAAGCAGTTACATTGTCTCGCTCAATGTGTGTGTCCGCAGTGACCACAAAATGCCTACGTTTCCTAGAAAGGGCCACATTATAACCGTCATGCGGGGAGGTGCGAAGTGCTCGGTCAATATTTTCGTTGGGACCACTCACACCAGCAAATTACTTAAATATTACAAAAAAGGTTTGATCAAAACGAATTGATTGTTTACGTTACGTGTTTATACTTGTTTGGTGTTAGTTTGTAACTATACGGGGGCAGTTTGTTACAGATCACTGGAGAAAATGCAACAGCGTTTTTACATTGTTTCTTTGTAAATCATGAAAAGATGTTTGTAGTTAACTTTGTTTTCACTAATAATGTTTTTAATGCCTGCAATTTGTATAAACTACATTATGTATCCCTCTTAATAAACATTTAATCCCTTTTAAGAATAATGTGCTTAATTAACTGTGAGAATTTTCATTAATATATATTGTTTGTCAATGTTACTATGGCTGAGGACTTACTAAAGTAACTGTCTAAATTAGATACGAGTATCTCATAAATATTTAATTTTGAATGATTTAACATAATAAGTAATTTACCCAGAATCTTTGAGACGTTTTAGGTAAAAATAATAAAATGCTAATTCGTCGAACTCGTATCAGACGGCAGCCTGTGTTCGATACTGTGCATAAAAAATGACATTGCTGTGCTTGGGTATGAATGAATGCTGTATTACTTTATGTGAATTGGTCTCACATTCCTGAGCCTTTCGATCGCGTTAGTACATTCTGAGATCAACACCACCTCTTCGATTGCGGACTCCAGAGTCCCAAACATGGAGAATTGAGTTCGTACTTACAGTTTGGCGATTTGTATCTTGTCGGCATCATTTTGCCTGCCGAAGTCGTGCCAGGGCCGAGTGCGCGGTGCCTGTGCAGGTGAGTGGTGCGCGGACGGCGTCCCTCGCCCGTCCTCACCGACGCCCGGCTGCTGGCATATCACTGTGTAGTCGAACGACTGCGCGGACAATAACAAACATTGTAATCAACTGTGTAAACAAAACCATACAATACACATAGGTCCTAACTCTAGCAAACTTTTGCTTGCTAAAATATTTCCAACGTAAGTTGAAACCCAGCATCTTTTATGACATTTAACACATTCTTATTTGCATTTCTTATTAGGTTGACAGTGTAGTCCTAAATTTTAAGAAAAAATAGCTTATTTAGTTCCATTTTATTTTTGGAAGAATTATATATTAGTTATCATCGAGACTTCTACCTATATGCCATTTGTTTTTTTAAATATCAATAGGTATTTATGTATGATCTCTGTATTTTAAACAAAACTTGTAAAGAGATATTTAATGTCGCAATCTCCCATAAATTAAATCTAATTGGCAACTAATTTATGATAATGGTTACACATTAAAATATCATTGTAATTACGTCATCGTGACTACCTGTGCTCACAAAATTGAAAAAATTACAGTTATGTCGCGTAATGTTGGGCTCCGGATACTGATAACAAATAAGGAATTAAGTATTTGACCAAGATAATGAATTGTATTCAGCTCTATAGGAATGTAACATTCATGTTCAAAGTCGATGAACAAGTTCGGAATAATGTTCAGTAGCTAAGTGTCAAGTTTAATTTATTTAGTGTCAGTCCAGTCGTTCTTTTGCGTCGAGTTAACAAAAGGCAAAATAACAAATGTGCAGTGTGCAGTCTAGATCAATCGGGTGGTAAGTGGGTAGTTACAATGCTCGTGACCGCCACGCCCTAGGAACTGCTAAGTCCTTCTAAACCACTTAACTCAACCAGATTACCGGTCATGTCAATTTGTTATTTTAATATGTAAACTCATAAATTTCAAGTCAAATACGAGGTGTTTGCAATTGTGTTGGTTGAAGGCCTCGGCTCCATTGTCTGTACATCGACTCACTTGCAATTAGTGGACTTAGCTATTATACTTATGTTATCTATTAGCCAATTACTCACTGCAGTGTATTCTAATAAGTGACATTGCGTTTTCGTGTTTCTAGTTAGCGTAGTAGGTATGTTTATCTACTTCTTTAAACTCCTTTGAACCTAAGCAAACATAACTTGGTGGATCGAGCATTTCATTAGATAGAATATGTTTCAGATATGAACTTTTCCTCCCTATCAAACTATATAAACAATTTTCAAAAGACCTCGGGGAGATTGCTCTAAAGAGGGGTTTGTTATTGTAGCCGGTGTACATTCCCACAATAAGTTCGTGTAACCGCTGAAAACATACGGTACATTGTACACGTCGTCATCTATAAATTGATGTAAATAACTCTTGTCGTAATGGAATACGATCATAGAAAACATAGCACGTCATTTACATGCAACACTACAAAGTTTTCTGTACAGTGAGAACAGAAACTCTGTTGCATTTTAGATCTAACACTAAAAGAAATGGTTGAGTCATGAAAGAAAGCTGGATACTTATTACATATTAGAGAAAAGACAATGGTATAGAGCGCGGGTGGGCTTCGACGATTGTGCAAACGACCACTTCAAGGAAATGGGTAAGTTCACTACTTCCACGCTATATGGGTTACAGTCTCGATATTTATATGGAAATGTATAAATGTACCTAGAAATATTTTCAAAGTGAAAAATAGAGATGAAGTCTAATAAGATAATGTTCAATGTGAAGCCCGAAAGAGATATGTTGCGATTCCTCACAACATGTATCTTAAGGATATGACTGAATGCATGAATGAGCCCTACGATAGTAGCAGCGATCTGTAAATACATCGATACAACAGTGTGCAGTGTTATTGTCGTGTGTGTGTATGAAGCCCGCCCGCCCGCGCCCGTAGTGTGCACCGACCTGCTGAACGGCGGATGCGTGGTCTCGGGGAGTCACCGCGTCGGCTCCTATGCCGCTATCTGGTGATGGCAGGTCCACTGTGAGTCCAGCGGCTGCGATAACACTCTTGCTGTGATAGCGAGGGGTCGCGTATCGATCACTGAAGGCGGAAGCGGATGCAGATTCCGCATCTGCATAAGGAGGAGCAGCCCTTTGCTGGTAACCCTCGCCGACGAAATACTCTCTGTAGTAGGGCTCGCCGGCGAAGGTGGCCGGCTGACGCGAGTACTGGTCGCCGTAGGGGGTGGGGCTGGGGGTACCGGGCGGTGCGAACATCTGGGCTGCGTACATGGCGGCGTCCGGCAGCAGCGAGCCAGCCGAAGAGGCGCGCGATGGCACCGGCGACGGCGAGGCCGCTTCACCGGGTTCGCCCACCGCCACCTGCGGACACACGCGCCGGTTACACGCGCTCTCCCACGACAACTGTCCGCTCCGCAACGTCGACGCGTACATGCCGCGTCAAAGCACAGTTCACAGCTTCACGTACACTAATGTCGATCGACAGTCGTATCACGTTCACGAATATCAATGTGTGTAATCCCGAAAAAGTGTAATAGTCCTCGGTAGCCGCCGAGGTCGGCGATGCACTGGGCGGGCAGCACTGCCGGCCGGACTGGGCGCGGGCGGGCGCGGCTAGTGCGTCGCGAGCGCGGTGCTCGGCGCATCGTACGACAAGCGCGATAAATAATACATGAGTGACCGGTACAGTAAGTGTGTGAGTGCGTGCGCGCGCGGCGGCGGCGTGCGGACGTGTGACGCACCTTGTGTCGCGGCGGCTTGAGCGCGTGCTCGGGCTCGTCGACCACCTTGCGGCTGAGGTCCTCGGGCTCGCGCTTCACGAGCCCCGCGTGCAGCAGCCCCGACAGCTCCGCCAGCTCCGCCCCGTGCGCGCCATTGGCCGCCTTCAGCGCGGCGCCGGCCCTGCGGAGGGGAGACAGGCGTGATTGGCGACGTGCGCGCGCGCCGCTGCGAGTCCGCCCGACCTCGCAATGCGCGCGCGAACTCGTCATACTATCATTCTCGCTCTAGGTGTTACACACTGTCAAATTGTCACATGGTATTTTCCTAGCAATCAAAATACAAATAAAATTATCATACTTGCAGCAGTTTGCAATATTATTTACATGATTGCAAGGTTTACTTTATATTTCTTAGTAAATATCTAATCCTAGATGAAGTTATTTTACAGATATCTAGCACGCTCTACTCATTCCTAATAAGGCATTTTAAGATAGAAGCCTACTTTCAAACCGCATAATTTAAAATTGTTAACAATTCTTGACACTTTATCACTACTACATTTAGTTAAACTTAATTTGTAGTAACTAATTAAATATTAAAATTTAGTTTATTTTATCAAACAATTTGAATAAGTATTATGAAACCAAGTTGATTTCTTTTTAACAAAAATAATACAAAATTCGTTTGGTTAATAAACAATCAGTTTGGGTTATCTATATTAATTTTGGTGCGTTGCAATTTTTTAATAAATCGTCTCACACAATTCCACATCTCTTTTGAATTTATTACATGGCAAATCCGTTTTAAAAAGTTTTTTATTTTATTTCTATTTATGTTTAAAGATTACAACCGCTCATAAAACTGATTTAATTACTTTTCTAGGATTTATCGCATAACTTAAGACTATTCTTTATCTGAAGTCATCACGGTGCTGCCATCTATGAATTAGGATGGGAACTGTTCCATAATCTACGACCGCGAATAGCTGCCACAACAACAATAGATGTGAAAAAAAATAGTTTGATTACTACATAATGGACACGTTTAGTTAAGGACGTTTTATGTTTAAAAATATTTCTGGGAAAAAAAACCGACTTCCAGTAAAAAACTTTCTGCGAAAAAAAACGGACACTAAAAAAGTCTAAAATAACTTGACTTTCGGAAGTCGGTGTCTTTGTTTGTATCATTGACTTCTTGCCACCGACTTCTGAAACTCAAGTTATTTTAGACATTTTTAGTGATTTTTTGGAAGTTGGTTTTTTTCCCAGAAAGTTTTTTACTGGAAGTCGTTTTTTTTTATTCTGAACTTACTTTGATGGCTGAAATAAAAATTAGTTGAATGTCTACCCTAATGGCATAAACCAAATATTAGAACACAGTAGGCTGCGGCCGCTATTTTATGGCTCGTACGCGGAAATTTTCACAATCCAATGCCGAAGCGAATACTTTTCCAAATTTTATTTAATAAAGCTTTTTTCATTAAGAGACTGACTCTTAATGGCATAAGCTCTTATAAAATAAAATTGCAAACAATATTGTCAGTGTATTATGATGGTGAATATTTCTGCGTGTATACCAAATAGCTTGTTCGACAGTACATAACTGAGGCCATCACGCGACGTCGCGTGTACATCAAAGCACCTTCACGCGACGTCGCGTGATGTGACAATTAACGTGAGGAAAACAACCAAATTACTAAACCGATTTTGATGAAATTTCTATGGGACCAATCAGGAAGGATCCTTTCACATGACAATGAAATTTTTCAAATCGGTTTACAAACGACGGAGTTATAAGGTAAGAACCATAAAAAAAAATACAACCGATTTGAGAACCTCCTCCTTTTTGAAGACATTCGGTTAAAAAGACACCAAAAAAGTCTAAAATAACTTTACTTTCGGAAATCAGTGACTATTTGTTTCATTCACTTTTTGCCACCGACTTCCAAAAGTAAAGTTATTTTAGACTTTATAACCGACTTTCTTTAAATAGGAGGTTCTCAACTCAGCTGTTTTAATGTTTGTTACCTTAAAACTCCGTGATTTGTGAACCGATTTGAAAAATTCTTTTTTTAACTGAAAGGATATACTTCACGATTGGTCCCATAGAAATTTCATTAAAGTCGGTTCAGTAATTTGTTTTTTTTCCCTTGAATATGTATTTCTTCTTGGGCTATGTAGATGACATGATGGTTCCTTAATAACTGCCACTTACAATGTAAAAAATTGTTTCGTGACAAGAATTTGTATCAAAAAGGGTAAAATAAAAAAACTTTCTGCGAAAAAACATCGACTTCCAAAAGCTCTAGAATAATCTAGATAAAAAAAATAGCACAATTACGGAGAGAACAAGTGACTTTCAGCTTCATTAATATTTTTACACCCTTTATAACTCCAATATTTGATCATTATTTCTGTCTTAGCATACAAGCTTACTACACAATATGTAACCTATCCTATATTGTCAAAGTTAGTAACCAAAAGCAAACGCGCTACGCAGCCAAAATTCCGTAGCAACAGTAAATGGGCCAAATGCTATGCCTAGCTAAGATACACCTTAAGTTAGGTATGTCAGTAGTCCCCATCTGCCTTTATTACTCTTAAAATTTGTTCTTTAAATTAGGTGCTAACTGATGATTGGTAAAAAAAAAGATAAATTAAAGTGCTTTAATTACCGACGTTCTACGGACTGCTACGAACTTCGTAGAACTTCGTAGCACCGTAATTCATAATGATTTCTGTGAAAGTCGATAACTACAACATGGCATGACAGTGTTTTTATCTTAGTGTACAATGTTTGGTTCAGCAAAGTATTTTTTATTTATTTTAATAGTAGACAGTAGTGTAGTACTGCGCTCAAATAAATTGGGATAAGGGTAGGAGAATGGTGATGAATAAACAGTAGCATAGATTGGTTTTTGTGGTAGATAATCAAGATTTACTACAAGAATTAAAACGAGCAATGGTAGCCGATTAAATCCTATTCCTAACGTATTCATCCGAGGCAATATTACAAACAAGGTGGAATGACAGCTTTTTTAGTGAAAGCATCTTATGTTCCACTAAATAGCACAAAAAATAAAGAATGTACCTACACTGTTTTATTTGCATGAAGTGTTTCTACTATTGTAATGGACCAATGAAAGAACACACAGTTTAACAGTATTATCATCATAATTCTACTAAATTAAGTGTTTGGGACAGACTTGCTGAGAAATAGGTTCCTAACGGTCATCTGAAAAACGTTAGGATAATATTTGTGAGCCACCTAATAAATACGCCGCAAACAAAGTGAAAACAGGACGTCACCATAAAACATAAAACAATCACATAAAGGGTGTAACAGGACCCTTAACGAAGCCGAAAGCCATTTGTTCTCTCCGTCATTGCGATCATTTTTTTTTGTTCTAGACCATACCGGGGAACATGTTTTTGGGAGTCAAAGTTCCAACTTTTTCACAATTTTTTTCTTAAATACATGTTTTTATTGTAAGATTTTTACTTTAAACACTTCCACGACCCCCGTACTATTCAATGCATCCATCAGCACAATGTTTTGAGTGCGTTACGTTGAGTCCTACCGTAAAACGTAATATTTCACCGCAAAAAAAAGGCGTTTCCCTTAGCAATAATTTTTGCGTAGTTAGTTTGATGTACAGAATAGTTGGTTGATGGCTTCGTGAAGGGTCTTGTTGCACCCTGTATACAAGTACCATAACCGTCACAAGTAGGACGGTTTACATGTAATAGCGTTTGCAAGTTCATTTACATGGGAGCGTTTTGATTTGTTTGCATGTAAGCGCGCACCTCGCGAGCGTGAGCGGCACCGAGGCGGCGCGGGGCGCGGCTTTCGTCGGCCGTTGTCAGTGAGCGCCGATTTATGATAATTGAAGACATGTTTCACCAGCGCTCAGATGTTTATTTTAGATAAGAGAGTCTCGCGGCACTATTTCATGCGTCCGAATTGGTCGGGACGCGCGACCTCCCGCGAGCCGAGCCGCCGAGCCGCGGAGCCCCGGACGCTCCTCGCCCGTGTCCGATTGCAATTCTCGCTTTGCTCATTCTTGACGATTTATGCACGCGATTTGTAAGAGAAACGCGACGAGTGTGAAATCGCTCATTCGATAAGATAAAGCTCAGCCGTATAAAATATTTCTGTACGTAGGTATCGCCAAATTTCCCCCGTGCGAGTAACTAAACGCGACATGCGAAAAGTGAAACGAATTTGTAATTTCAAGAGAAACAAACTGAGTTGTAGCTCTGTCATATTTTGAATTTTGATGTTGTGAAGTTTTATCCCGCCAAATTTTTTTGGGAGGCATGCAAATTGAATTATTGGTATTAATCTGAGGTCGGTATGCCAGCGGCGTCGCGTAGATATCGTTATTCATATGCGTGGAGCACAATACGGTGTTTGCTTGTCGCTCATTGTTGACGCTTGTACAAACGGGACAAAGCGCGCCTCGTTGACAGCTGACGCTTCGGGCTCAGTGTGTGCCACTATCGAGTACAGCTACGACACTGCTTAGGAAAGTCTCGCTGATCTGATATTTGCATAAAAAAATAAAAAGGGCAATAAAAAAAACCAACAGATATAAGTATGTTTTTTTGGTTTTGACAAATTTTCAATTAACACCAACCCATTAATTATCACATTTACTGATGCAAATTTTCTTTAAAACTTCCAAAACACCAAGTTTCTAACATGATTAAAAGAAAACGAATGCTGTTAAGAAAATTCACCGAATTCCTTTGTGTGATTTTTCCAACATCATAAATTTCAGAGGCTAATCAAAAAGAGTTTGTTGATATAAACGCTGGTTTGTTAATCTATGCAAATTATTATGACAAGTTTCATTCTTATCGTGTTCTTCACATTTTCTTGAGACTTATACTTAATACTTTACAAACCGAAGACTGTTATAAAAAGATACATTTTATAAACATAATGTTAGATAGATAATCTTCACAAGTTACCCCATCGTCACCGCTGCGTATATTTCTCAAAGTCTATCAGGTAGCGGAATAGATTTCCCAAACTGTTAATCTGATATCAGTGTCATGTTGCTAGCGATTAACATAACAGTAACGGTAATAAAAGGTAAGAATGATCACCATACTCCATCTCTAGCTGTGTGCTACATTTTACATGCAAATATAATTTTTCTTATCAAAGCGCAATCGGTTCGTCACCCGATGCAATTGCCATTATAATTATTTGCAATGTTTACTTAACACCCTTTCACACATGATGAGATCTTGACAATACGCTAAGGGTGCAGTGTGCAGGGGCTCTCGCGCCGCTCATGCATTCAATGCGTTTATCGAAATACCTCTTACGGTATACAAAGGATTTTTTTTTAGCAATTCATATTTTTTCATTTTCTGTCCGATTTTGAAAAAAGTCTTGGAATTCGGTTTTTAAAGAAACATGAAAATTTAATCATAACGTTTCTGTGGTTTTCGTCCAGTAACTGACTTTTATTAACCTATATCTTTAAGATAGTATATTTATTGCTCTACAATATTCTTGGTCCATAGATCATTCCAAATATGGTACAGTCGTTATCTTAGACATTAATGCTGAAAACTCTCATGTAATTCCACGGAACCTTTGATAATAACTTAATAAGCTAACATATGCGCAGCGGGCTCTATCTATATCAAAATCTGAAGCGGCGACAGTTTATCCATCGTTTGACGAATAGATTACAATCTACCGAACGATAAACGAGACGAAGGAGGCGCTTGCAGCGGATGCGACCAACGTAATTTCATTCTATTTGAATATATCATTCGACTAAATGTAGGTTTATTGCTACTTTTCTCACGGAACTAATACATTATCAAAAAATTAATTGAAACCGATTTCGCCATTTGTCTCAGTCATTAAATCGGGCGTTCGATTACACTTAACTGTCTCTGGCCATTAATTACCCGGTAAGCTATTCCCTTAATCGTTATTAACCATGTAGGTATCTATAACGACAAAGTTTTTAATAATAAAATAATCAAGGGCTGGACATTTGGCATTCAACTCTGTAACGACTTCTTCGCGCAGCTGTTATGAATATATTCGCATGATAAAAAATGGTCAAGAAAGAATGGTCAAACCCCGTTTTCATTTTCGCTACGTGGTGACCGAGACTGTCAGGGACATAACGATGTTACCATCTTTTTATGCATTATCCTCATAAGAGGGTCCGTTATATTCAAGGGAATTGAATGGTATTAACTACTGTGTTTTTAACAATAACGACGTATCTTCAAGAGGAAACCGGTTCTATTCCTAAATGGGTCACACGGTTCCAACTCCCTGAGTTTTTGTTAAACCACCGCGACATTGACGACACATGTGCGCAGCCCGCTGCTCCGCTCGCTAAATTACACTATTCACTTCTAAAATTTAGCATATAGATACATCTGTAATTTTTGGAATTCATTTCAAAACCACACAACAAATTGAAGTTAGATATATAATATAATAGGTACCTAAAGTATGAATGTTAAGTATTTAAATTGTATTTACTAAAATAAGCTGCTTACTTAATTACATAGTAATTAAATACGTAGATAATTTCTATCATTAGCTCGTAAAATAAGTTAGGTACATTAGTGTGGAGAAACCGACTTCCCGTTACTACAGCAAGTGCGAACAGTGACAGGGTCAAGAGGGCGAGGCCCTCCCTAGAGGCATCCCGCCGCGCGTTTCTATGCTAATCTTAGCGTTAGCATTCGACAGCCTCCGACAACTATTAATGGTTATAGCCGCCGTTTCCATTTAATACCCGTAACATCCGCGTAGTCCTGAGCTTACAGCGCGGCTAGCTGCGCCCGCGCACTGCGCAATGCGTTTACGAAACGCTTTCACGCCTACGTCAACGGATCTCGAAGGAATACAGACGGAACTAGTTCATTTCTACATCTATCGAGCATTCAATTCAAATAATACGAGCGATTTAGACAACAAATAGTGTGCTTCAAACCTGACGATGCACTGGCGCTGAACTATTAGCATACAAACGCATTCGGAGACACAGAGCGCGCGTATGGGTGCGGGCGACTGAGAGCATTCGTTATAATTTTGAATGTATGAATGAGCAATAGCAGCGCGCGTTGAACCGGCGCGTGGGCCGCGTGCCGACAATGAGTCGCGACAAGTCCTGGGCGTCCTTGTCAATGTGAGCCGCTTCCAGCCACATCCGTCTATTGTCATTATTTGTATTTATGCACTCCCGTAAACAGTGACGAGCATGACGGGCGGAATGGAGCCAAGTGTCACATTCTGGAGCGCAGCCCTGGCCGCCCCGGCAGCAGCCGCAGCGCCCGCGCAGACCCTCGGCCTCGCCGTCGTGTGCGGTGACTGCTGACACGTGGGAGGCTTTTACCACTTCGACAGTTCTCTATTCTTATGTGAACAACCTACATAACACGACGTCAGCTTCCACACATACCAGTTATTCACATTATTCAATATTAAATGTAGTTTTTGTTGACAGCAAAATTTAATTCAGAAATTAACATTTTCACGGATTCAAAACTTGTTTCCTTTATAACTAGTGTTTATGGAACATAATAAAACATTCATAAAAGTTTAAATGGTCTGTATAGGGTCAAGTTAACATTATGCACTCCTTGTATTAAGAATGTGACACGGCGTTTGCTCATTTTTGCGTCGCTATTCAAAGGATGCTGTTAACAACCTCTTTCAAAGAGCGAGTATAATTTGATCGGGGTCGCGTTTCTATGGGAATTCGTTGAATGCACCGACTGTATTCATAATTATTTAGTAGATTTCGAAAAATGTGTGTCTGTTCTGTTCAAAAGATTCTAGTGTCTTTTTTTACATAATTACGTCGAATATTTAAAATAGCATGAGTGTGTGAATTATTTAACAATTTTAAAGAGTGTTTTGAAGTTATTTGAAGTTATTAATAAATAATTAATTAACAGAATACAAAGTCACTTGTCATAATTTTTCCGCCAATCCCAATATTTATTCTAAAAAACACATGTTTCTTTTGCAGAAAGAAGTCAAATAGCAAAAATATGCTAATGTCGGAATGATATACGCAGGCAGGTCAGGGGGCGCGGGGGGTTCGCGAGTTGCGAACTGCTATTTCGTTAATCCCGCCATAGGTATTCAAATGAGCGCTCATGATTTATTGAGTGGAACATTAACATTTTTATTATTTGTTATTCTTACACCTTTCGGTGGGGCCGGAAGCCACGCGGCGTCTTGTCTCAGTGTACTCGTCCGTGAGACTCGGCAACACACACAACCCCCGGCCCCGCCTGCCTATCAACGTGCACAAAAACTCCACTACACAAAGATTGCATATTATCATAGTTTACATATAAATTTTACGCGAATTCATTCCGTATTAACCGCGCCACAAAATTCGGCGATTATAATGATAATTGCTCCGATACACGAACGTTCAATTTGATGTACGGCCGTGAGAATCGACGATTGATTTTCCGCGATCATCTTCTGATTCCACTTGATTGTTAGGTATCGATATTTTGGATTTGATTTGCATATTCGATTATCTTTCTATGTATTCTCTATATATCTGCTAGTATTTATGAGTAATTAATTACGTTTGATGTGTATGTGTTTAGAAGAATACTTATTTTATAGTTTTTAAGTTTGTGTTTATACCTAATAAATATTAATGTTTTGTACAGTCATATTTCAGTTATAATATGACATGCCTAACTATTACAACGGTCATATATTTCTAAGTACCTAACAGTTAAATGATAATGTGTTAACACTCTAAAGCCAATTAATAAAACGATGAGTAATGCGCTGTGGTGCCTGTGTGCAACTACAAGAAGGATATGGTGTGTAGGACTCACGGCCAGACATCGACAAGTTTGGCATCCTTGTGCAAGCTGAGGTGCGTGTCCTGCGCAAGCGGCGGCAGCTTGTAGTACTCGATGGGTTGGCCCTGGCCGTCGTCCGCCACGGCGCCCAGCACCGCCGACGTGGCGCTCAGCGGATGCTCCGCACTGGAGTAGTACGCGCGCCACGACTCTCCGCTCACCTCCATCACCTCTTTGCGTCTTCTGCAACAATACAACACACTTTATACAACTGTCTAAAGAACACATCTGCTAGAATACAACATTCATCGCTTAACTTATCGCTCTACAATTTTTAATGCTTCATTCATTCCGTCGTATAGAGTAAATCGAGTAAACATAGCGTAAAATACTGGTATACAAAACCACTGTGGTTTTACGAATGAGTCGACTACAACTTACGAACCAGTTATTAGGCGTGACCATTTTGGTACGGATACTGACCTTTGATGGTACCAGCGCGGTCATCGCATAATGTGACGCTACGTTTGCTAATTGTTGCGCACACAGAGCATGAGTCAGCGCTGCTGGTGTCGGGCACGAGAGTGAAATGGCTAGTTATCAGTACGGGCTTCGGACACATGCAGGAGCGTTGTCTAATTCGGGTGACTTTATGCAAGTTCGCTGTAGTACTCATACGTCACGCGACCGCGGCTGGGTCGCCTGCTGGCGCAACCTGATGTAGAACAGGTCTGAACCACTCGCAGAACCGGAAGGATACAAGGCAAATCCCTGCTCCCTCGCTAACCAGTTTAGGTCGTCTGACGTCACGCCCAGCGGTATCCGACGATGCAGACAAATAAATAAAAAATGTTGGAAGCACGCGTCGGACGGGTTTGACCGGATCGTAGTTCTACCTGATTCCTGTTCCTGGTGTGTTAATACATCTTGGCATTTGTTGTGTGAAATGTGACATACTTATACGATCCCACTTGCCTGACGGAAAGGTCGGCACGGACAACTACGACACGCAAGATTTCCCGGATTCTCCCATAAACTAAACCAAGTTGCCAGTTTTATCTATCCGGTCAAAAAAAGAAAATATTTTATGTACTATATGTATATTCAATAATCCTGATGAAATAGTTTGTCCTCTTACAATTTATAAAGCAGTGCTAATTCTGTATGAAATAAGGTAATTCACCTATAATTCCTAATCCAATTATGGAGTTCAAGAACTGTTAAACAAGCCATTATCGTGTTACCTCACATCATTATCTAATCAATGAATTAACCCAGGCTACAGAATGTCGCGTTAGTATCAAGTAAGAATAGAATGTGCGAATTGGATCAGAGAACTGGAAAAGCCAGCTTCTGGCATTTAACCAGCCGAAGCGTGAGTCATTTGACGAGTTAACTGGCAGGCGGAGGCGCAGGGGGCCGGGCGGAGCGCGCGGCTGCACCACGTGAATGAGATTCCGGTAGGTGCGCACGTAAAAATCGTGCAACGAATCTAACAGGTTTGCTGGGGTCCTTGCGAGGCCACCGGGACTGGTCTAACCTGCCCTGTGCAGCCGAACCTCGAATTTCCGATCGTTTCCTATCACGTTTGCCTCGAATCGATACATGTAAACACACGAGCTTGTTTACATTATAAGCTCATTGGATTGCCTACTTTCTGGCAGTATTCGGAGCAAGGCGTTGTGCAACCACTTTGACAAAGCTTCGCTTGACTGGCACCTCTATAAATAATTAATTGATTACTCTTTTCTGGCTGTCGATTGTTCGAGCCATTTAATGTTTCGCAAGTTGCCTACTCCTTGTGTATTTGTTTGGTTAACTATTGAATGGAGCGATTAGAAAGTATCGCGCACAGCTGTCACGACGACGAAATGTATGCTAGAGCGGAACGGATGACTTTGGCAAAGGGTTGGAGAAGCCTTGGTAACACAAACAATGCATTCGACATGGACGCTACACGCACGACTCGTCTTAGACATCTTTCAAAATAGCTGGTGGTAAAGGGATATCTTGCTGTTGCTTAATATTTTGTTTTCAATTAAAACAAAAGCAACTCCTAACATCTGACCAGGAAAGTTCATTCACTCCAAATAACATGACATATTTCCGAAGACCCGCCGAGAGTCACGCCTGAGTGAAAGCTCGACTATGAAGTTGTCTCGAAGAATATGAATTTCGTGCTCGGTCGAGTCGGAGACATTGCGGGATGGATTTATCGGAGGTGTACAGCGTTCGAAACGATCAGTCGGCGGCGGCATGTTTCGAAAGGCGGCGCTCTTCCACGTCCAGCGTCCACGTCCGGTGACGCGTCCAACTATCGATCATTCGGTTCGTTAATAAATAACACGTTGGTGTCGCTCGCCGCTTATCTGCTGCTCGGGCATGTGGAAAAATTTGGTGTAGGTGTCGTAACGGAGCGGCACGCATGTCTCGCAGGGTTGCGTGCGCCCGCGCAGCCTCCGCGCCGCCCGCCGCCGCCCGCCTGCCGAGCTTATCCTCTCCGGCCGACGGCTAGCACTCGCAGCTTCATTATTAATCTCTTAATTAAAATCCGAGAAACTATACGATAAAGGGACTACTCGATAGTTCTCAAATATGCGCAGTAGATCTATTAGCGTAAACCTAATTGTAAAATGCCATTATAATCGCGTAGTCCCGTCATGGTGTAACGATGCAAACTTTCATGTAGGTCTATCTAACCTGTCTCATATGCAATAACCTCACGTAGATACACATCCATAAACGTTGTAGCCGCATAGCAGATATATTGAATCATGCGTGGCGCGGAACTGGCCGCGCGGCTTCACCTCGCTCACCCGGCAGGTGCAGTACTACCTTCAAGGGAAAGTGCAGGGTGCGGCTCAAATCTACGCATGTTTTATCATCGATGATAAGAGAAACTAGTACCTATCGCCACTAACGACTCATTACCAGCGCTGAGCGAGACGTAATAGAAACTGATGATTTAAACGATTATTTTTCATTAGACCGTAAATTACATCGTAAGTAGTATCTACCTACATATCATATATGCAGTTATACCTACCTACATTGAGACCAACTCTCTTTAATTATAACTTGCTTCTTTAAAACTTGCAGGAAGCTAACGTATTCAATCAATATTAAGTGCTGCACATAAACAAATCTATCTATATATTATGATTAATTACACATTACAATTTATTTGCTAGGTAAGTATATGTTGCAAATGCATGAATATACTTCTGAAACCAATAACGAAAATAACTACTTACACTTACACCATTTGGACGATTTTCAGTGGTTCTCACGGTTATTAAGAAGGAATCATTAGCATAAATTGACAAAACTAGAATTCGTAATAGTTGCATTGCTAATTGCCAATTTAACAGATTTATATAAGTTTATTTAAATTAAATAATAACCCTGAAGAAAGGATTGTTTATAAGTACTAGCGCAAAAGTGAAAATGTGCCATTAATAACCCATTTTGTATTCCCACATTAAAGCTAACGATTCCAGCCGGAATGTAACTTCGCTGCATTTTGTCAATTAAAGAATTCGCTGGCTTGGATTGTCGCAGCGCTGGACGCACACTGTTATGGCAGCACAAAAAATGTACATTCTTCATACCAGTATAAATAAATAAGGGATGAGTACAGGGAGCAGTGAGCGCTGAGCGCGAACGCAGCCACGCCGAGCTAAACTAAACGAGGAGCATTTTCGACAAACCTCTTTTTGCGCCCTGACGAGGAACGCATATGCGATGATTCATTTACGGAGTTCTTCACCGTACAAGTATGGCCAACATTATTACTTCTGTTTTCTTGGCAGCATTATGTACGGTCAACAAGAAATGTTTTCTCAGAAATATGCGCCCACGCAGATTAAAGATGGAAACGCAACATGGGCACTAAATAAGTCATGTCTCCTGTCTGCGTAACTAGTAGCATTCAACTCTGAAAATGTGACGTCGCACTATAATTACGTGCTGAAGCTTACAATTACTGGCACTAAACAAGCGACAATAGGCTACACGTCTATGCATTTAGAATTTCGGTATCTATGAATGAATATCAGGTGTGCTCCTATTCAATTTCTGATTTAAATTAACGAAAGACTACAAATAAAAGGGGTGATATTGACACATCGATACCGTTTTGTTGGGGTTCTCTCTTTATTAGCGAACACCATAAATATACATTGTATTGTCAAGTTTATATCATTGTTTATATTCTATTCAAAGATTAAGACCGTTATTTCGGCAATCGTAAATAATAATAAGAATTTGAAATTCTCTTTTTAAATATGGTTGACCGTATTCACGTCTATTATAGTCACAATTTATTTAAAATTTGACATTTGGCAGGAAATAAAATTAAATTCAGAGTGCATAAAATTGTGATTCACAATTCTTTGTAAAACCGTTGAGTGACCGTTGAGTGACAACGCTCAGTGGGTTGACGCGGCGGTTGAATGCGACGTTAACTCACGATTATAAGAAGTGTTCTTTGTATTGTGCGTGCTCGGTCGCGCGGTCGCCGGTCGCAGTCGCCGGTCGCGTGAAGCCGTCACAGACATCACTATCAATACGCACTTCATTTACAAAGGAGAATAATTGTTGTAATTGAAAATTATACTTCACTTTTCAAAGATGGAGAGCCTATCTTGCAGTGAAGTGTCTCCGAAATTAAATTAATATTTTAAAAGAGTTATGAATATACATACTTTTATGTAAAACTTAATGATATTGAAACTTTAAAAGCCTTCTTTTATTTAGCACTAGAAAAGATACGCGCTTAACCTAAATAAGCCCTGAACCAAACCCTGAACTAACCAACCAAAAACAAAACAATGAACATTACATACGGCATGCATGTAAACGTCAATTTGTGCCATTTAGCAGTGAGGGGAAGTGCGGAAATAGAGACGATATTGAAGGCCGCCTGCGCCTGCGCCTGTCTGCGACGCATAAGAATATGCTCGCAATTATTTCACCGCGCGAACACAACAAAAAATTGAACAAGCACTTATCATCGATCTTTTTAAAACGAATTATCTTTAACTACCATTTAACAATAAATAAACATCCCGTTTTAAAAAGTGTACGAGGTAAATATTATTATGTTATCTCGGAATTAAAAAGAAGTAAATTGAGAATGTTTCTAACCATGCACGGCCACATAAAAATATGACTCTAATCGTCTTAACGGTCGAGACGCGGGACGTACAAATGTTTCGGTTTCACTACAAATCAAAATGATATATACAATGGAAGTTGCACGCATTAAGCTCTAGTTAAGCTCGCGTAAAGTGTCTTATTAGAAGAGTTACGAGCTTAGAGAGAAGGAACGCCCGCGGCGCCCTCTCCTCTCTAAACCCAAAATAAATGCATCGTTTCCGTTTTGTCTGACTTTTCTAATTTGAATGCTGCGTGTGGTCCATGTTCATCGAGAAGGCGTTACTTAATAGCTTGTAGAGCCTTTATTATAAATCAGACCTACGACCAGTATAAATCTGTAAACAATATAAATTGTGTAAACTAATAATAAGTTAAATGGTTTCGTAAAGTAATAAGTTGGGTTGTGTCGTTATCTCGAGGAACAAATGAAGAACAATATTCGTTGGGAAGCTGTGTCTTGCGCAGTTCTGTCAGATAGTCATGTTTGGGCTGAGCGACTCGTATCGGCTGATTAAAGTCTGCACGTTTCAATGGAAATGTTAATGCTCTCGATTGTGTGCTAAGCGTGATACTCACCGAACGACCAACTGAACAAAGAGACCATATCTATAAATTTCATGATGCGGACTATACGAATAAAAAACCTATAAATGACACTACAAATGAATTTTATTCTTTAAAGCAGTAAAAGTAAAAACTCTGATACGTATTCTTGGATAGATTCGGCTGCTGTCGTTAAATCACCATGAAGGTATAAATTAGGAGCGGCGGTCGACGCAGGCGCACAATACGCCGCGCATTGTGCCGTGCCAATTGAAACAGGTTGTGGTTGGCACTTGGCAGGTATCTATATAGCGTGATTTATGCCCGATTATGTTATACTCCTGCGACTATAATTAAACCGCGAAGCCATTATTCCCCAAAGATCTACAAGTTCTGCGACACTGCCCACGGAAATATGGCAATGCTGATTTAATGCATTTAGATTCGTTATCGCATTGTTTTACTTAGATGAACTGCCAAGGCTATTAAGGCCCTCGGGAATTGAGCAACTATTAGTCAGCTAAAACAGATACAGCACGATAACTATTGATGTCTTACTATACTACCAGCCAGGCACTTAAAGGTATTTACAAATTCCATTCTTAGCTCGCTCGGAGTGACCATCCGGACCGCTAAGTAAACACCTTCATTTAGCAGTTAATACGTAAAACCGTTCTAACCACTGCCTAAAAAATGTTCTTCAAAACGATTAAGAAATGCCTGTACCTACAGATAGACAAGTCAATAAGCTTTGTAAAACGAATGTAAATATTTGTCGTATTAAGATAATTTATCTGGAATTTTTGTACGAAAAAAGTGACACAAATAATAAAAAAGTAATGTGGTCGGTGCGCACACACGTCCACAACGGCGAAGCGGCCAGGCGGGCAGGCGCAGGCGCCTCGCGGCTACGCAGCTTTTAAAAAATCGCAAACAACTCGTCAGCAGTCTGACAATTGTGAGAACGCGATCAATTATCCTGTGCAAATAGTAATTGTCAACAATAAATAAAGTATGAATTAAACTGCGCAGGAACGTTTTCATTATCGGTACACTGTTAAAATAGCATGTCAATCATTTTACGAAGCAATCAGCGAGGCCGCGATGGCAGGGCGCGAGATAAGCTTTTAATTACCTCCGACGCCTATTTACATATTGTAGGAGATACTCGGGGATATATCGCAATTAGGGGCGTGTGCTTCTTCCTTTTACGCCTCAGAGTGGTTGGGTTTGTTGCAATGGATAACATCTGTTTGACGGAAAGATTAAATGCTCTCACGAAGAAAATTTGCAATAAGCTGCGCGCCACACATGCGAGCCGTCTGAATGGCGATTTCCATTTTGTAAAACATTTAGCAACGTCCATTGACACCGTATTTTATACTCCGAGTTTCGATTAATATTTACGTCCGTATATGAATATGATTTGCACGTTTTATATAGTAGCGTGCAAATTCGTAATAAGTTCGCGTTTATTAGTATGTTTAGCGTTTCATTGCTGTCTAGTTTACACAAGTTTTGTTAGATAGGCAATGTAAGTACGTAATTGAATTCAAGCTTTGTATTTCTTATTAGTTGCAATCGCTAACTATATCTTAACATAAATATACTATAATTTTAGAATCATTTAGATTCTATGAAAGTTTCAACTTCCAAGAATTGTTATTTGATGAATGTACTTTACGAGTGGATTTTTGGAATCGGAGAATACACGCGAGTGGAAGATGCAAAACAACGTTTTATGGAGGTTCTGTCCTTAACTTTTTGCTTTTTAGATAGAAAAAAGCTTTGGCGTTCTATTAATATTTTATAAAAGATTAAAAGCTCTATCAAGAAACCACTTTGTCTGAGCTTTAAACTATATTAAGATATGAAGGTACACGCCCCTATTCTGGTGTATTATGTAGATGCAACTGATAAGTCATATTTAGAAAACCATGATAAAGCTTGGACAGTTCAATATAGTCGACATTCGCTTGTTGGTGAAGGAAACGTATAATGCGCCAAATCGGCGCCTACTAATTGCGGAGGTAGATAATTTACGAGCGCTCTGGATAACCTAGCGCCGTCATCGTCAGCCTTCCGCCACCACCACGTAACGGCCCTCGAAGAATGTGACAGCTTAGTGTAATTATTACTCTACAGGATAATGGTGATAAACAAAAACCATGAATCTAACCGTAATTTGGTATCGTACCTATACAAAGATGGCATTGTAGTACAATACTCGGGAAGACGTCTATCTCATTTGGTTTAATCAACTTTCTAAGGACATTTTAACATCATTAACTGTGCTATTAAAGGTACGAAGCTTGATGATAGACCATCCACGGAGTACGTTTTAATCTTATTAGTGGGATGAATAGCCGTTGTCGTTTTTTTGCAGAAAGATAATTTTATAGTTAATTTACGTGCGATAGAGTAAAACGGCGTGTTGGGTCGGCCGGGCCCGCCTGCTGCCCGCGCCTCAGCGCAGCGCTATCTAAATGCAAATCGGATAGGTTCGGTGGATGTCCACGATAAATCAGCCTCACGGCCCGCTCCGTTATCCGTCCGAGTAGCCCCCGGGCGCGACCGTGCGACGCACCACTACACTATCATACCATTTCACAATGCAATTATGCCAACACAAATTACATGGAGTATAATTAGGTTCAGAAGAATTACGTGTGCTCCAAAGACAGATAAATATAGGTCTTCAAATAACGACACCACTGCAAAAAAGAAACTTCAAACTGTGTGTATTATCAATAACAAGAACCTGCGCAAAACTCAGGACCATTAGTGAAGTCTATTTACAAGTATGTTTGCTTATATTTGTAACAGTTATTAGTTAACTAATAGCGACAAGAGAATTATGTCTGTTCTCAAAAGCCTTGAAGTGAACCTAAATGCAAAAGGTGCTTAACGAAACGCAATCCCCGGAATCATTTATCATTAGTGTAGTACAAGCGCACTCGGACATTGGTGCTAGTATATCCAAGTGTCTAGTGACTGTATCCATTACCGGAGCCACGTAAACATTTAACAAATACTTCGTTGCAATGCATTTTAACTATCTTGGACGTCACACCCAATACACGCGCAGCGAGGATTTTGTACTAAACTCTGTTGTGGAATTATTTTTTTCGTTTATTTTTACTTTGAAACGATTACCTTAATAAAAACATACGTTGTAATTTTATTTCTAAACTAGTTGATCCGCCCTTGCTTCGCACAGCGCCACCTTTCGGGTTCAAAACTATATCTAATGTAGCCTATATTTTAAGTTAAGCATCTAGCAGTAGAGCTGAGCGGTGAAAACTGCGTTCAAATCCATGCAGTAGTTTTTGCGTGATACGCGTAACATACAGACAGACAAACAGACAAAAAACCGGCCAAGTGCGAGTCATACTCACACGCACACAGAGTTCCGTAGCACGTAGCATAAAAATATTTTGAAAGCTCATTCATATATTGTATTGTTTTACATTCAACAGCAAATCTAAATTTGTTTTTCATAGTATGTTAATGAAAAACAAAGTTACTACTGCAGTTTGATAAAAAAGTCCCATATCTCAAAAACTAAACATCAAATTTTATTCAAACCAGTTTTGGTTGAAAGTTTTATTTACGTTTTTCAGAATTTTCCTCCTCTTACTTTAGGATTTAGAGGGGGGGGGGCACACATTTTACCACTTTGAAAGCGTCTATCTTTCAAAGGATTGACTTTGAGAAAAGATGGTTTTAGGAACCTCAATGTCATTTTTAAAGACCTGTTTATAGACGTATAGGTTAGATGATTTTTTTTGTTTCTGTTCCATGTATCATGGCCCCTTTATCTTTCTTTTAATTTCGTATAAAAATCGTAAAGCGGTTCACAGAATACATCTACCCACTAAGTTTCAACTTAAAGTGGCTGTGACCTACACGGACCGACAGACAGACAGGACAGACAGACATGGCGAATCTATAAGGGTTCTGTTTTTTGCCATTCGGCTAAGGAACCCTAAAAATCTAAAAACTGTTGTTTTGGCTTCTGTTGCTCTAATAAAGATTATTTTTTCTATATCTTCAATGTGCAGACATCGGCCTATTACAATTTTATTAGATGTATTGATAAGTAGTGTTTAAGTTCATATTACAATATATTGTATGCTCATGTGCTCATGTTGTTGCTTTTATTAACTGAACAAATCAACAATCGCCTTTAACTAATCGTAATAAGCGGTATTTCTGTGTGCTTGTATAGTAAAGTATAGTATCGAATCATAAAAGCTGTGTTCACTTGCAATCAGATATCCACTGATAATTGTCGCTCGGTAGCGGCGTCTATTCCAACTTCATAACCGTTTTTATCGACCAGTTCCACTAGATGGAATCTAATTAGATTAGCTGTGTTCAGGTCTCAAGATTAAAAATTATCTCCGATCGAGCCGAACGGAAATGTCTCTGTAATAAAATTGTTTTCTGTTACACTTTTTTTCTATCTTCCGTTCTCGTTTACCGCATGTCGTGTCGTGATGTCATTGAACACATAATCTATTACTAATAATGCCGCATAATTATATGTTGCACTTTATATTAAGACGTAAGCTGTAACTTTTGAAGTGTCTATACTTTAATGATTTTATTTTTTTATCCTCGTCCATCAAACAGTTAAATTTGAAGAGTTGGTTAATTTACCTTTACATAATTAACATCTCAATTCAGGTTATATTAAATTGATAAATTTATTTATCCGCACCCTGCTTACACCAATATAGTCAATATGGGTGTGGAATGAAAACGCGAAACATATTAGCATAAAAGTTTATACCCAAGGCCCTTTAACTTTATACCAATGTTCTAATTTATTAGTGGTATTATTAACGATTTAAGGTTATTACCAACTTCCGACAATCTAATTAGTTCGTCATTCTCAGTTCAATGGAAGCAATAAGAGCAGAACACTCGGTAAGAATCAAATGGAAGTACGTGATTATTAATTAGATTCCTATTAGTTATTTGATATTCACAGAAATACTTCATAAAGTTTAAGGTTTATGATACATGTTGAACATAATAATACGTTCTATAGTGACTAATGATATTATCAAAATCATTCCGTCATTATAAAAAAAAAGATCGGCGTCGTTTATTCAAAATAAATATTAATTAAGAGGCTTGAGGTTCAGAGGAAATATTTTGATCGGAGCGATTTTCATCATGGTTAAATATAGAGGAGTCATGAAAAAGACGCAATTTTATGTAGATACAGACACTTAGCGGGCACAATTATGCAAATATGCAACGTCGATTATTGGCTAGTAACTACGGACTACTGACTAGTTGCGGGAATTTATCGCCGGGGCCGCTACCTACAGCTACTGTTACTGATGTATGTCCACGATTCAGAGCTGCTAATTGCTTATGCAATGCTCCAAACATTATATATCGTTCTCTGTCTCTCACATTATATAATGGCTGATTTTTAAGTTTTATTTATCAACACCTGTATCTGTAGCTGTCAGCATTCTACTTCTTCGCATAATTAATTATAGTTGTTCTTCGTAATGAGTTTACCTTGTCGGTATTAGAAAATTATGTTTGGAACTAACTTGTGAACATTTTGCTATCAATCTGGCAAGCCATTAACATCAATTTTAGGTCTATTAAGCTGACACAGTCCGTTCCAATCGTCCGTTCCGTTTCCAATTAAAAGAGTTGAAAGATGATATTCAAACACTACAGATACCTTCTTCAATCGAAACTACTAACTTTTCTGATTTAATCTCGTATTGGAATTTATAATGGAAATCTACTTCCTAATAAATTATATTGGTAGGTCATATAGACTAAATGGTCAATGAATAATTAAATAGCTAAAATTCAAATGAATAAAAATAATACTATGCTTTTCGTTTGCAGAACAAAGAGAAGGAATTGTACTTCTCTCTCTTAAATCTCCCTCAACTTCACCTTATTTAAGCTCAATTACAAATACAAACAAAATACTAATCCTGAAAGAGTTCAAGTGCCTATTCCTATTAATCAAAGTTATTTTATAAAATTAACAAGTCACTAAAAACTGGTAACTCTTGAAAAGAACTGAATTCAATTTTATAGTGCAAATAATTATTTCCCTCAAGACATTTCTACTTGTTATCTATTAACATTAATACAAAATTTAATTTTTTATTATACAGTAGTTAATAATTATAATTACAAATATAATTAATTTGGAATAGTAACGCATGTATTAAGATTCATTAAAGGTTCTAATCGATATTTCTCGTGACTACAAATCTAGTGAGTATACAGGCCGTGTCACATTGGTATTTAATGTGGCAAAACGTACGGCGCCCTTGGCTCATAACAGATATTTATATGTTTATTTATTAATGCAGTGTAAATAAATAAATTAATATTAGTACTTGTGCACGATTGGAATTTGTAAATCCGATACATTATTTCAACACACGGGTACCTCCACCTATGCTTCGCCTTAAACTAATCCCATACAATATTAATTACATTGTAGTGCATGTACAGTCGGTGCCTGTGCCTACCTTCCGTGCGTAGGAGAACAAAGTGCTTCCTCTCCATCCCGTGGGAGAACCTCGTCGTAATACCATATACATGATAATTTTTCACCAAAACTCTTTGTAAATGCAATTATAAGTGCATTTTGTCGGTGTCTGTCATTAAATTAAACGTACGATGTTATTTTAAGGGCCGTAATCGGCGTTCCGGCGAGCCTCTGCGCTTTTTTTGTGAACGTTCACGAAAAGCTATGCATTTAAACGCTTGAATTATGAAATTACAGTATTGAGTGTAAACAAGAATTGCTGAGAGGCGAACTTTACGTACACACGCAATAAATTGCATCTATACATTTAACTGTAACCCTATGTCCAATGAATTATATGTTCTGCGTATATAATTTATTCACCGAAATCATTGAGTCGCGCTGCCATCAAATCGGTGTGTATGTAATTTTATGCGTACAATCAGGGAATTACTGTAATAAATTCTAATTTAACCCAATTAATAATAATGGATTCGTTATTTTATAACAATCCTTGACGTCATGATTTGTCTCCCAATACAGTTGAAACGTTTTTTATTCGGGCTCGCAAACTCTTTTGTCACATAATTTGTTAATTATGTTTGATCTTTGTCTATACTGCTATAACACTATAAATGCAACATTAAAATAATTTATTTTTAGACAATCTAACATAACTATAGTTCGACTTGTTTTCATGCAAATACTTATTCAACTTTGCATAGAGTCGCGGCGACGACATCAAACTTTTATAGCTGACCGGATTTTGTTATCATATATTGGCACAATATAAATGAGTGGCCATTGTCTCAGCTAAAAGTATCCACTTACACATTACTGTTTACTGACATATCCTAATACATTACGTAAGCTCGACACCCAGAAACAAAGGTTGTCTATTGATGAAATCACTCTATTGATTCACAATGCGTAAATTCATTCTGTTATGACAGGCGAGCATAAATTCACTGCGGGACCCTCGGATGCTGCGAAACAATGAGTGTCTCCCCATCGGGCGATTGTCAAAACTGTGAGATATTACCTCGGGCCGCCGTAGCCCGTAACGCTCATGGACACAGGCCAAAGAAAGGGTTGAAGATACAACAATGGCGCGGTTCGCAATTTTCTTTTTAATGATAGGGGAGACAATGGTCAGCGCAGCGCTCACCGTGTGAAATCACCGAACACTGTTTAGATGCAAGACGGCCTTATAAAGTAACCGAATAAATTAATACGCTTTTTTCTGCGAGATAAGCTTATGCGAGCTTTGTCATGATCACGTTTAATAAACTTGATTAATAGTTGAAATTATACGATCCTACGATGATATTATTTAATTAAAGTTCATAAGTTCATATTTGACATAAGGATGACCGCTTGTAATAATATTATGAATAAAATATTTGCGCCGAGCTGCTTCGTGCATTAGTGAGAGGTCGACTTGAAAGAGGTAGGTACGACACTCGGAAAGCCTAACAGACGTGTCCTGTGAAGTTTATTCGTTTCACTTAATCTCACGTCACAGCTATAATGTAATAAACACCTGCAAGTAACCGCAAATTACAGGCTCCCGATGTCAGCGTGGCGCGGAGCACAATAGCGGCGCAGGCGCAGCCAGTGGGCACACCACTGATTGCCAAATTACAGGGTAAAGTGTCATAAGTACCGGTTGTGGACGACGGGACACTGTTTAATTCATTATTGTTGTTTACCGCATTTGAACTTTATCTAACGCCGGGGAATTAATTACGCGTAGTTAGAGACCGCAAACAGCGATAATTAATCAGTGTAAGCAAATTTAATCATCCGACATATTTATTTAACTGAAAAAAACTTGTTATCGTTACTCATAACTTATCATTCTTATGATTAATTATTATTGATAGTATTGATACATTTTGAAAATACCTACGTATTAGTAGGTTTTAGAAGGAGTCAACAAAAACGTGGCGTCGATTCAAAATTCAATATTGAAATGATGCGAGTAAATTCGCACTAATTATTTTCGCTTAAATGACAACATTCGCCGGTTGCACAAAAACCCTAAAGCGTTGCGAGCCCTAATAAAGGGTCGCGTATAAGAAATCGACAAAAAATTAAGAATCGCCCCGATGAGCCATTATCTTCGCATGTTAAAAATAATATGGTCATAGGGTAATGCACATTCATGCGAGCCACGTCCAGGAGCGCATTTGAATATTCCTTTGTGCGTGCACCCCCTGCCTGCGCCGGACTTCACACGCTCTCGGCAGGTACCGCCGTACAACCCCAGGCCCGCCCCGCGACCACCGAGCGCTGTTCTACCGCGACCTACATGTTTAGACACTTGACATAAATTTTGGCTAACATTTTTTTAATTTTAAGACCAGTAATAATTTCTAAGTCAGCAGTAAATGGTACGAATTATACGGCCGCAAAAAATACGTTTTTTAAGCTATATTCAATGACGCACAAACACACACACCTAAAAATAATGTTGATTGGCATTACTTCTGAGTGGGTAGGTACCATAGACAAAGGCAAAAATATACTACTATCACTAATTTTGTAAAGTTATATCCTGTAATTTGCTTAAATGCAAATGTGTTTTTTAGCTTCGAACTTCGATCTTTAATTTTGTATCCTTGAATATGAAAAAAACTGTTCAAAAGTAAATAATAATACCCAAATTAAAAACAAAAATTAAACTTGACACATTTGTTGCTTACAGTACAACCGATATGCCACTTTGAATAATATCGAGAAATGTTCGAAACGCAAGTGTCAAGATTGGTTAGGTGCAGCATTTTGATGGACTCGCAACAACATTGTTCATACATACACGGTGATTGCTAATAATACGATTATTATTACTTGCGTACTAATGTTATAAAAATATGAATACAAATTGGCGATGATTTGTTTAGTTTAATCGTGCCCTGGAGTTTAAGCAGTTGTTGACCTTACGTACTACTTAAGTAAGAGCGTACCAAATGAATTGTTGTGAGGTAATAACTTACGTGTTTCAAATAAGTAGCAAGTTTGACATTTCCGAATTTCCTAATGTGATTAATATTTTATTAATGACTTTTTAATTGGGGTTTTCCCTCTCAGCTCAATGAAATCAAATCAATAATTTATTGAGCTGTTATAATAATCTCACTATAAAAATCATTTACTAGAGAATATTGCCATCAATGTTACCAGGACCACAATGGACGGAGATGCCTCTGCTCTGTGACAATTACTAGTGACCACCAGTTCCTTGTTGTCCATTAAGTCATTAATTCAGTCAATAATACTAACTTTTACTTAATGTCTATTTTCTATAAATAATTGAAGTACCGCTTAAATAATTCTCGACGAATAACAATGAACCTAACCTATTTATTTATAATGTTTAGATTTCTCACATTTAAAGTCGACATGTCGAATCTTAAGAGATTGAAAGTCGTTAAGTAAAAGAAAGCAATAAATTTTAAAGTTCCGTTATAAGAGGCGCATCATACCTACCTTTACAACATTAAAATTATCTATTACTTTAAAATTAATTGTTACAAATGACTTCTTGTGTGAATAACTACAGCTATCACCGTGGCAATGATAGCTATTCAAATGATTATACCAGCACGACGGATTTCTTGAAAGTATTCGTAGTAGCCGATTCTTTTTAATTATGGTCGATAAATGACTAATGTCCAACAATAACTGCCATCGACCGTTTTACTTAAAAGGAAGTTCGTAATAAATCTAAACGAACACCTGCCACTCAGGCTTATTCACATTTAGACGCCGATAATGTTGAAGATCCGAAGGTGCAATAAAATACATTGCATGTAATATCGCGTGTCACTTGACATTCGTGAGTATTCAGCCTTACAGTCGCAGGCGCAGGGCTTTAGAAAGCGCGCACCAATAAATACTCGTCCGATTATGATCTACGGCGCGTAGCCCGTAGCCACGCCGCTCTCTGTACGTGTGTACTGTGTATCGACGTGCGAGGGAAACGCAACGGTCTTTACCCACAGATCCTTGTAACCGTGAAAATGGATCGATGTTCAAATAAAATAGCGGTTGTGTTTTTACAACTTTCTTACGCAACTTTTCTCTCATTTAATTGTAACAGTTTTCAAAAGCTACGGTTCTTTATTGCAATACGTATGTAGTGTAAGCATAAGTCCACTTAATATACGGTTTCTAAAGAGCAATGAAGCACATTTCGAGCCTTGAATGCGTCCGAGAGAGCGCAGTCTCGTGGGCCGCATTCCGTGCTGCGCGCACGCATCATACCTAGAAAAACTTCCACAGCGCGCGTGGGATTCTCGGGAACACGCTAAATAAACACAAAAACACCACGCTGACTTAGGATACAATGAACACCCACGTAATTACATACCCCTACGTAATAAACCTTTACATTTAACTAGAATTGAGGAAGTTATAACGTAGCACGCCGGCCGCTATGACGATACACAATGTATTATTATGTTTTCATAAAATGGTTTTGACCTTCGATTATATTAATGATACCTAATTACTTGCACATACCATTGGACGTAATAACTTAACTGTTCCTAAAAAAGCTCAATTAAGTTTTTGATCTTCTTCAAAACCGACAACAAAATTAATAAACATTTGATAAAGTAATGCTGCATCATATTCTGGTAACGATTGACCGTATGACCACCTAGATATTTAGTGAAATTCCTTCATGTTTAGTGAGGGCAGCTAAGCAACTAATAAAATGGTAATAGCATAGCATGTGGACATGTTACATACATAGTGCGACGCGCCCTGGCGCGCTCGCCCGCGGCACGTATTAGCATACACTCGGCTGGCTACACGTTGTATTGAAATCACCAATTCGCCAATATCGACATGTCGCTCATATGCGTAGGCGGCACTATCGCAAAATGTTTCAAATGTGGGTCAGCCGAATATCAGCTCAACAAAGTAATTGGATGTGGAAGTAATTGTACACCTATGCGTCGTTTATGTTTTACTGCACCAAAGTCTGTTATTATGATACCAGTTTATGATTTATTCTTTATTAGTCGCAATTTAGAAAGATAAATGCTTTCAATGTACACCGGGTACTTATAGGTACTTCTATCTCGTGTTTACGGCTACGGTGTATGGTTATAGCTTCCATGTATGCAAGCTAATATGGGCTTTACACATTTATTCTACTAATAAAATATATGGATGTAATTTAGGATGAATCTGAAATAAATGATTTTTTATTTATAGAGAAGCTATCAGCTGCTGAGTTATCTGCGGAACTAGACTAACTGCTGAGTTATCTGTGGACCTAAACTCTTTTACAGCAGTTTATACCGAAACCTGGTATAGCCCGCATTTTCTTTAAATCTCACTGGTTTGCTTGCTTGCTTTTTTCTGCTAATTGAGCTTTCACGTGGAGAGATTTTCGATCGAGATAAATCCTGCATAGTAGACTAATAATTTTGGCTGACGAGTCCCGCATGAAGATTGTTTCCATGGTCGATCATCGAGACAATCTCCTCGCGTGAACGTGGCTTTAAGCTCACCTCGGCGCAGCTTAAGATAGGACAAGGAAATATCACAATAACAATCTCCACAACAAATAATTATACTATTTGCACTGGACCGCTATCCGTATTTGGAAGACATAACGACTTTGCTTACCATAAAACTTATAAAATAAGTAATTTATTTCTCAAATGCGCGAAGTGTAACACCTCCGCAAAATGTACAATGTCTTCTATCAGCGGATTAACATATTATAACAAATATGATATATCTCGGGATGCAATTGAGCTCCACCTACACGCACGAAAGTGTCGTGTATATGATATTGACAGTGCACACAGCACACGTGTGCGCAGGCGCAAGCGGTAGGGGGGCAGGTGGGGGGTGCGCGGGTGCTCGTCCACGGTCCACACATGCGGTCCGCGTCTGCTACTTTCACGCGGGTCGGGCGCGCCCATATTAATTGCTCCCGTTCTTCGGCGAAGCTTTATTTATTGCCCTCACCGGTGATTGTGAAAAGCTTTGAGTAGAGTGTACATTAGTTTTAGTTTTATCTCGTGTATTTGATCTGACGTGTGACACACGAGCGCGCTCGGTCACCGGCGCGGCGCGGGCGTCTGCGCGCACGCAATATTCACTCCGAGAGCTTTTCGCAAGAAAAGTATAACGGACACGGACAGTGATACTGCTTATCCGCGTTCCGTGAGAAAATGTGCCTGCCTGACGCTATTTGCTGTTGTCTTTGTGCGGCAACACTCAAGGAGTAAATAAAAAATCAATTATTATCTAAACAAGAATGTGAGCGGTCGCGCGCCGATGTTTTTAGAGAAATAAATATTAATTGTTTGCACAACGACCGCCGCCAAAACCAATATTTGATATTCGAAAATACTATTCTAATGTATGTCGTGGTACATGGCCCCACTCGAGGCATCAGCCTCTTTAGCGGCTCTTTTGGTCTTTGTAAAAATATTACGTGACATTTTAACGTTAAAACATCAATCGCTTAGCAACACTAATGCTGCGTACTGTTAGGTGCCTACGTTAAAATATCGACAGCTATTATATTCGTCGAAATTATCTTCTTATATGTAGTGAGGAATTTGGACAAAAAGCGTAATTATTCTTACTACCGACATAAAAACAAACGAACACAGTCGAAAACATGAGCCTAGCTGATGCTGGCAATTACATTTACGATCAGCCTTCATACTAATTCACATCTGATATCGTAATTAGCTAAATTGAGGTCTCTTGTTATGAATAAACAAATACATTAACATTGTACCTTTACATATTCATTAAGCACCCAATAGTTGACGATATTTATGTATTATATTCTGAGATTTGACACGAGTCCAACTTATAAAATTAACTTCGGTTGTTTTATAATCAAATTTTAATAAATAACGCATTAGGCAAAAAACGGCTACGCTTGAGGTCTCACGGTCAAATTTGCTATAAATTGTTGACGAGCGCGGAGCGGCGCGACGCGGAAGTGTTGCCGCAATATTACCACCTAATTATCTGCTATAACCGAGAATCAGAATATATTTCCAATTATGCGTCACTACTAAATGGATACGCGTGTTTTTGTTACTCCTAACACGCGGCAATCTTGATAATCATAAGGGGTCGTTAGGTATCAAGTAGAAAAAGGTTCTGCCACGATTTCATTGAATGTTTATGAAAAGTGTATGGAATGTTTTCAAATGATTGTTAGTATATATGTGGTGCAGAGGTCACGTACATTTGATTTGTGCATTGAATAAATATTTGTACGACCATATTATTACCTTGTGATTTTGGTCGGTTGTAGTTTAATCTTAAGAACAAGGGGTACCTTAGCTACATAATAAAGTAGAAAATATAGTCCAGTCATACGTGTTACTCATGTAACTCATTGGACAGTCGAAATACATTAAAATATAGACATTGGTCAATGTTTTGGCCAAAGGATCAGCATTACTATCCAACGTGGCAATGCTGCCAGCCTCCTGGGCACCATTCCTGTTGACAGCGATGCGGACGAAATTATTGCCGCCCTATGCCAACTGTAATATTATTGTTCTAGATCAAAAATAATTTTAAATGATATCTTGGCTGTATTTATTTTTAATTTTTTATACTTATCTTTTTACTATATCTTTTGTTTTATTATTGTATTACTCATAGATTTTTGAATGACTTATTATCTCTAGTATAATTATAAATTTTATCTTTGACATTTTATTTTACAATTAGATGACACATTATTACGGACTTTTTATAACAATATGTTTTTATCTTCTTTTTATGTATATTTGACGTTCTAATTTAATTATTCATTATTCGCAGAAAATTAAATGACATATTATTAATCTTTTTACCACAATTCGTTTTTTTTTATTTTTTTTTTTATTGCACATTATTATCGTTTTGAAATTGTAATTTTTATTATCTTTGACATGTTGTTTGTTTGAATGGTACTGTTATATATATATATATATATTTAAATTCTACACAATGTATATTGTTCCGAATAAATTACTTCATAAAAACAATTGAAATAGGTTGTCTAAACCTAATTGTTTTGATGAATATTTGAGACATTTCAAAGTTTATTAATAAACAATCACGGCATTACTTAAGCTAAAAAAAAAATTGTTTCAGTTGCAAGCTGATTTTTTATTGTATGCGAAGGTTCCTACGTTCTTGGTCTGAAGCAAACGAATAATGATCACCACATCAATTAAACAATTTCATTTTTGTGCTTTGAAAACAAAAAAGGCTGGTTAATTACTGTTTGTTTTCCTGTTCAAAACGTCCAAATTGATGTCGCAAAAAATTTAAGATTTGTTATACAGGGTGTAACAGGACCCTTCACGAAGCCGTCCACCAAGCATTATGTACATCAAACTAAGTAACTTTACGCAAAAAATATTGCTGGGAACGCAATATTTTTTTTTGGGGGTGAAAAATCACCTTTTACGTTAGTACTAGGGCATATGGACCGGTTTTTCCCGGTCCTGAAAAAACCGGGAATTCCCGGGTATTAGCTTTAAAATAAACCGGTTCTGTCGTATAAAACCCGGTTATTTCGGGTTTTCGGTTGTTTTTGTTTCGTTTTTAAATCCTTTAATTATTGATCTGTGAACTTCGCAGATCAGACACACAACACGTCGCTCGGTCGGTCGTTTAAAATGTAGAAACATGAGTAAGTAAATTTTTTCTGTTATTCCCTCGACTTATTCATCTAAACTTTATTCTCACAAGAATAAATGAAACGTAATTGGGAAAATTCTCAATCTAAAGTACCCGTTCTATAATTGTTTGACGAAAAGACTCGACGAAGCTTCCCAAATGCTGCCCAGCCCAGCTGGATTCTTCTGTTATCCTTCATCTCAAAGTTGTTTTTACCAAACAGCAGAGTTTGCCCGAGGTAAATACATTTATCTCGAACAACCTCGAGAGGACCGCCATTGGCAACAATAGATCCTGGGGTGACGAGTTCGTTGAACATAACCTGGATTTTGTCAAGTTCACCCTGAGACCAATGCTTATTGAAGAATCAACTAGGCCATCTAGTATCTGCTGTAAGTCGTGCAGCGATTCAGTCAGTATGATGATGTCATCTGCAAATCTCAAGTGTGAGATGTACTCGCCGTAGATGTTAATGCCATTCCCAGTTCAGCGTCTTAAACACATCCTCCAGTTCGTTGGTGAACAATATGGGAAATTGAGCCCTTGCCTCACACCCCAACACAATGGATGGTCATTATTTATGACGTTTTCTTAAACACTTTTCAGCACTTGGAAGTATCGCCAGTCTTCTTGGCATCGCTGCAAAGACTCCAGAACAAACCAGGTCTCGATAGAGTTAAAAGCCTTCTCTCATAGTCCGCAAATGCAAGACACAAAAGCCGATTATACTGATCCGATTATACCGATATATATAATTTGCCGCTCTGTGTGAATGTGATCTCTGATGCTGTATCCTCTTCTAAACCCGACTTGTCCGGTGGGCGGCGGTGGAAGTCGTCAAGTCTTCTCGCTATACGATTTGTGACGACTCTTGCAAACAGCTTAAACATGTGGCTAAGGAGCGAAATAGGTCTGTAATTGTTTAATAGGGTCTTGTTCCCTTTTTTAAAGAAAAGAACAAACACGTTCTGTCTCCACGCTTCTGGATTTCTCCCAGAGAATAGGATCGAGTTAAAAAGCTCCCAAAGCTCTCTTAATAGAGGACTTCCTCACGCTTTCAGAAGCTCAGTCGTTAACTAATCCTCACTAGGGGCTTTTCCATTCTTAAGCTGTCTAAGAGCCGCCTCCATTTCACCTTGGCTGACTTCTGGCAGGTCTTCTGTGAAATGGGATCAGGTCGAGATGCTTGCGATGAGTACAACTGACCGTGGAAGTTTTCGAATTCTGAAATAATCTCAGACTTCGAAACAACGATATCCCAACCAGATTTGGTCAATATCGTCAGGTGGCTCCTCCCCAGTGATTGGACGAACACTTTCAACCCCCGGTTTTGCTGTGTGCTGGAGCATCGATGGTGTCGTCGTACCAATTTTCTTATTGTTTAGTGCCTGTAGCTACCTCTGCAGAAGTGATGGATAGAAACTCCAGAGTCTCCTTCGAATGTTTGGACTTCCTGCCCGTAAGCCGCATTTTGCAAAAACGCGTCCGAGGACGAACGCGTCCGCCTCCCTGAGGATTTTAACTATTTGGTCGAACGCCTGGTCAATATTGTAAATTAATAAAAAAAAATCGAAAAAGACCGAAAAAACCGGGTACCCCGTTTTTACGAAAACCCGAAACCGAAACCGGTCCCAAAAAATGGCCCATTTTCGATGCCCTAGTTAGTACTCAATGTCACGCACTAAACACATTGTGCTGATGGATGGATTGAATGGTACGGGGGTCGTGGAGGTGTTTATAGTAAAAATCTGACATTAAAAACACGTATTAAAAAAAAACTTGTCAAAAAGTTGGAAGTTCGACCCCCAATATCTCCGTAACTAGAAAGTTCCCAGGTATGATCTGGAAGAAAAAAATGATCGCAATATCGGGGACAACAAGTGCCTTTCGGTTTCGTCAAGTCTTGTTACACCCTTTATGCTACACTGACCAAGTGATCCAGATTATAGTAATATTTGGACTTCAGTAAATCGAATTATTTATCATTATTAAAGTTATTGTTAAATTATCACTGACTAGCTGTTTCCCGCGGCTTCGCTCGCGTTTCGGTCGGATATTATACCACTGGCACATTGTAAATAGAGTCTATTAATTTTAACAGCGATGAGAGGATGGCTAGGAGGCAGGAGAAGATTCCAGGCATCCTCATAATTAGCAGAGCATACTGGCACGTTGCTAATGACATCATGATCCTCCTCCAGGAGGAGGAGGGATGATGTAGCTTCCAATTAGTGAAAGAATTTTCCAAATCGATTCAGAAGATTCAGAGATTACCTCCTACAACCTCACAAGTTCCCAACACACAAGCTTTACCTCTTTACAATATTTAGTATAGATATAGATAAACAAGTTATCACACCGGTTAGGTATTTGAACTGCGTGAAAAGTATTTCATACTTTGCAATAAATACCAAAATGGCATATCAGCTATACTTTACTCAGAAATAATAAAACAGATAACAAGTACTTGTCGCAAAAGATTTCAGGTTCCAACAACAATAAGGTGGCGTAGCTTGTCAAGGAAAATTGCGTCGAAAAGTCAAACTTAGTACATTTTATGTCAGTTCTGTTTTCCCGCCTGCACAGATATGTTGGTTGAAGTGTACAGTGCTTCCAAATCATTCAAAATTATTCAACAAGGTATATATATAATATCCAAAAAGTTTATTAAAACTGTGAAGTATTAACAGTACAATTTAAATTAATTAATTATTGTCATAAGGTTTACACAATTTTAACATTGCATTGAAGCCGGTTTTATTGTGAATGTGGTTCAATGATCGAGATTTAATCTAAAATAAAATGACATTCATTCAGTCAGATTATAATTGTAGTAGCAGTGTGTAAAATGATCATGGAATATGACACAAACAATAAAGACTCGTATGTATTATAGTACATATCACGTAAACGTTACACTAGATAACAAGTAGCCGGTAGGTACACGATACACATTCAGAAGCAGGTTGAAAATAAAGGGTCAAAAAGAAGCATTTATACAGATACGCACACCGGTACGTTACGGATCACAATGTTATCATAATAATTTAATACGTTGCTTGAGCAATAGTCACTAAGAACAGGTCACGACAGTTATCGAAAATACCTGTGGAACAAGTTGAGAACTGGTCGCCGAGGGTGCAGCTGGGCAACCCCGCATCAACATCCGAGGGCGTTTTGCATGACGCGGTCAGGTACCGGTCAGTTGTCAGGTTTCGTCCAATAGGGGTCACTTGTGCACAATACAGTGTCCGGTCCACCCTGCCCCAAGGCCTGCGTCGGTTGGGGTTCGATTTTGGAACAGGTTCACGGCGGACAGTGCGCGGATAGTTCAGTGCGCGGTCGGCGGTGGTGCGGTCCGGGTGCGGCGTCGCTCGCTACTGCTGCGGCGCCGACCGCTCGCCCCACACGGCCGCCGAGCGCTCAGCGCTCACTCGACCCGCTCGGAGAAGGGTGACATCGCGGCTCTTCCTCTTTGTTCGCTGATAAAGGGTTGCCGATTGTTTGAACAGGAGCTTTTGTATGTCTTTATTTTTAATGTCTTAGTCACCGAAACCGTTAACGAAAAATAAGAAGGCGTTCCCATAACGCTTCATGCATTTATTTAAATAATATATTGTACATTTAAATCGTTTATTAACATTTTTATAAAATAAGAATTATAAGAATCAAATCTCCAGCTCCAGTTCAAATCTCCATACATTAGAGTTCAACGAGCGACACGATATTTATCTACGATGTATGGAGGTCGCTCTGTTAAATGACAGTCGCTAATAAAATCGTTACTCACTTTAAGTGACACAAGAGCTTTCTTTTTTATATAGAGCTGCTAGCTAAAACATACACCGGAAGGAAGTCGACAAAAATTCCACTCATTTCCATTGACTATAATATAATAATAAATAAATAATATTTCGTAGCCAGCGGTTCAGATCAATGAAATGGTGCATGCCAAAGTTTCGATTTAATTGAAAGCATTTTGCTATATTAAAATTCTCTGATGCTATAAGCTTATTTACTTAGTTTAAAACGAACGGTACATTGAGTATACTTTAATATTAACAGCTCATTGCTTTGTTTGCTTGCTACGAGTCTACGAGAGGTCGTAGACGCCATTTTCGGCATTTTTTCGCTGCGTAGCGTTGTCGTAGCACGGGTATAATTGCTAAAAAGACAGCCACGAATTATAAAACTTGATCACCTACAAGTTTATGCGCTAAAGTTATATGATGCAAGAGTAGTATTTTAAGACAAATAGCATAATTTAATGATAAAATGTACGAAGTTTTAAAACAAAATTAAATTTAAAAAAAAACAGTGGGGATTAACCTACCAAATCAAATTACAATATTGTGTAGATATAATTGAATAGAAGGAACCTTAGCACTACAATTTAATTACGATAATACAGCGTGAGAAAAGCTCGGGCGATGTAAGAATTAATTAAAGTTATGGCCTAAGGAAACATAAAATGTCGACAGTGGAGTAATTAGAAGTCAAATTTGAGTGAAGCCAAGAGGCGAGGAGCAGTGAGCAGTGGAGGGTCCGTGACGCGGAAGTCACCGGCGTCACTTAAATCATACTATAGCGCCACTAAACGTATCGTATACACTGTACAAACTCCGACACCTGGACAATGCCAATACGTAATTCACGTTTGCCGTCATACCATTAGTACTTAGCATTATCATTACGAAACAATAAAAGATCTACACTTATCGTCCGCCGCTTACAAACAACAAGTCCTTGGAAGTTCGGAATGTCTCCTTCCGGCTTTACTCGCACAACATTTTTCGCGATTTAATATAAAACCTCGAATTTTATTAACCATTAATATAACTGAGAGAATGTAGTTAAATAAATGTAATCCTATTTTCATATGATCATTGAAAACTAGATTGTATTTTAATACTCCATATAAAATATGATTAATGAGTGATCGTATCTCATTAGATACTGTTTTATATTTTTGCCTGCTTAGCGACTAATTTAACGTAATTAGTGTGTAAAACAGTAAAGCTAACGAGTGAAGCATATATCGTCTAATTTTAATTAAATGATAAAAGTAGAACACTTATATACATCAATTGATTGGAACCGAAAATGCTTCAAACATTTGCCGTCTACGAATTTTATTATGACGGCCATTAATTTATATTGCGTTACAGATAGCAAACGATTTAGACTTGTTTTTTTTACCGTTTTACATAATTACAAAATTATGCCTTATATTTATGAGTAGGTACGTCTGTGTACCGGTCAGCCGCGAGCCGTGAGCTGGCGGACCGCGGGCGCGCCCACTCGCAAGCAGCGAATAAGAGAATTAGAGGAGCTCTCACACGAGATGGATTACCACAGATAATGTGTCATGTTCGATTTTTAAGTAGCCAAATAGCACTAACTAGAAAAGCGGATCGCTAATGGCCCGTCCGATATGATTCTTAATAGACTTTGTATCGCGTACCCATACTATTTGCGTACAAATACTATTATATCGTGTACTTTTGTTTGGATCAGTAAACGAAATAAAATCCTTGCGTTATCAAACAGTAGTTTGGTAGTTTATTTAACATAATCGAATGATTTATAACATAGAGAGGACAGGTGGCCTGTGCTGATGATGCTATGCTTATGATTTATGGCATTATTATGAATCAAATTAAAATGAAATCAGGTGCTGCTTTTGATTAGTTTTGCTTCTTGGTCATTTAAACCTCCACAATTCTACATCATGCGTATCAAAACTGTACATCCCACGTAATTCAAATTTCAATTCTAATCCACAAAATTTTCATAAAGGTTCGTGTCGTGATTGCTATCCATACTATTATTTAGACATATGTTGTAATGAAATTAATTACTCATCTATAAACAGGGTGAATTTTTCAAGGGGGCGCGGGCGTGGCGTGTATGGCTAAATCCGAAACTATGAGGAATATCGAAAAATGCTCAAAGGAGTCTCGAGCTCGATTTTGATGAAAACTAAATCTGCATCATTAGATTTTTGAAAAATCAATATTCCTAGCCAGGAACCGAACCTGCCGGTTAAAAAAACACACACACACTGTATTATAACACCATTCGATAGTGTCGCTAATAATGATCCAATTTTGGGAAATAATGACATTCGGCAAACTGAAGGAAAGAGTTAATTTTTGATAAAAACCTAATAGTATGCAAACAGTTAGTAGGTAATCAACAAAACCACAACATTGTTGATCGAAATCACTATTGGCGCCAACTCACTTGTAAGTTCGTATTTCAGTTGTGTATTTTTTTTTTTTTTGATTTACTGTTGTTTTTAGCCAAGAAGAGTCAATAAAATTGAAATTAGAACATAATGTTGTGGAAATCGACTGCGCTGCGGGTGTCATCAATCAAGATCATTATTTAAAAATACGAAAAAGCATAAAATTTTTGATTTTTCTTGTGTTTGCCGTATGTCATAACTTTCCAGAATTTGGTCCTTATTAGCGACAATATCGAATGTTGTAATAAAACAGTGTTTGTTTTTTTTTTCAAAATCAGTGGGTTCTATTCCTGGCTAGGAAGTTTAAAAAAAATCTAATGATGCCGTCTTCGTTTTCATCAAAATCGGGTTCGAGACTTCTTTAAGAATTTTTCGCTATTCATCATAGTTTCGGATTTGGCCCACTTGGAAAATTCACCCTGTATACTAATAAAAAGCAATTGCGACATGTATTACGGAGCATCACTTTAGGATGGCTCGACCGATTTGGCCGATTGTTTTTTGTTGTCTAAAATGTTCTTGTCTTTCTTTGTAGAACACCTAGGAGAACTACTTTGGTGTTCCACGGGTCAGAAAGGAGTTCTGACAAAGTTTATAAGAAAGTTTTTTTTTTAATTCTTCATTACTAAATCTCACCCATGCGAAGCCAGAGCGGGTCGCTAGTTTTACAATAACATAAGATACGTTTTGGTTGCATATTGGTTATTAATAAATGGTTATTAATAAATACCTACCTGTAATATTGCAAGTAGTCTTATGAAAACGCTCCGTACATATCAAGTATGTGATTGGCGTAACGAGAACAAGTACCGATTTGGTCAATAATCGCCATAAGTATAGTGAGCACTTTCGCGTACCGAATGCAATAATAATTGGAGGGTCCGATTTATCACATTACTGTTCTCCGAAACGCCTGAACAGTTCTTGTGCAAGCCCTTCACGTCGTGCGCACGAAAATATCTCGAGGAGTCCATGCCGACTTCACGTAATTATAGGTGGAAAAATACATGCATGGGAAGTTCAGACGAGATTTTTTTATCTCTCATATTAATTCACTTTAACCGTTTTAAGTCGTGCAAAAAATAAACAATCACAGTAGGTACCGAGTTTTCTTTCTTTGAACCGACCCTTCGCTTTTGGACTATGAAACTTCATCTATAATGGGCGACACAAAGAAGGGGTCAAGCTTTCACAGAGAAATAAACGTCGCTTCCCACACTGGTCATTCACGGGTACCGGTCATCGGTGGTCATCGAATGTTTAGTTTGGATATTGTCTCCTCAGTAAAAAACAACCCTTTTCATTTTCAATGGATTATATCTTTTGAAATACGCGAGACAGACTTGGCAGTGCAACACCCCTTTAAATTGTGCGAACGGCTCCCATTCATCTTCTAATATGCAGGTAGATACTTGGTGTAGCATTACAGAATTGTTTTTCAAATTGTACGCGATCGTACCGGCCCTTAGTAACCGTGCTTCGATGCTTACCCATGGGAATATGATTTTACATGCAATTAGTTAGATTTGTTCAGTAAAAATAAATGGTTTTGAATGATCTTATTAGCTTCTATCACGTTCCATATTTAAGTGTGTAGTCTAGTAAAAGTTTAAAGACATAACTAAACTTTAAAGAAAAGGTAACTGTGATGCTTTTGGAGTAACAGAAAATCTAGCAGACGAAAAATCTAAGTAAATATATCCAACTTTATTCTACTTAGATTATTGTTGGATTTTATTTACTTAGCCACAAACTACTTACCTGCTTTGCCTTCTTGTATTGTATTTTATTCTGTTTCATTGATTGTGTAATTGTATCAACAAAATACCTATGACCCACATACTTACTTAAGCATGCACAGCATGAGAATGAGTTTGGAAACTCATCGCAATACCTAAACAGCTAGACTTTTAGAAGACGACCATCAATTTTCCTGATGAATCCTGTGATTATTTCTAAAGGTTGGGTTTAAAGGTACAAGTTCAGACAACTGGCAGTTACATGGTGTGGTACTTGAGGTGCTGTGATCAATGTAGCTTTCTGTGAGGCGATGCAGGGGCGCGGGTGCAGGCAGCGCGTGGAGGGGGGAGAGGGGCGCCGTGTGTGATGCTGCTACACCGCGCGGCTGTATCGACACTCGGAGAAAGTCGACGGGATCATGATAAGCCACCAGCCAACGATAAATTTATGCGCCCTTTGTTTCTTTTCAGCGATTTATCAAAAAAGACTCCCTCCCTCCCGTGACGATCTATGTTCTCTCGAGAACTACAATCGGGTCAAACGGTCACGGTCTGTGTATTGTTCAGCGGTGTTTAAAGTGAAATCATACGAGAACACTCCTACCCAGCGGTAGGTCCGTAAGGGATTAGCCTTAACTCTTAGAAGACGAAGCGCTACTTAGCATTCCAGCAGGCATGCTAATATAAGCAGGCAGTGTAAGTCGCGCACTGTTATTACCGCGAGAACCCGCTGTAACAAGATAAGCAACAGAGTAGAATAATAATAAAAACCGTAATGTATCGGGTGCCGTAAATTGCTTGTTTTGTTCACATAGGCCGCGGGCGGATCAATTTGACCCTTATCGAGAAAATAACCGACGAAAGCGCAGTCCTATTAACTGCGCCGAGAAAAAATTAATTGTTCGTGATTATGGATTGTGGATAATTGATTGTTGGTGAAGAGTCGAGGACGGGATGTGTCGCGGCCATCCTCCTTCGGCGTTACATACAGCCACTGTCCACTTATATACCCGCGAGTTAGTGCTTACTAACAAATAGACTATGTCAAGTTAGTAAATAAGTACTATTTAATGTTGCCTATTTGGCGCCGTTCGAATTAGTAAAATACTAAACAAATTGTGTTAACCATAAAAGGAAAAGCCGTAGTGACTCAGACACAGATGATAAACAGACTTAGCATAATTGTTGCAGCGTCATATGAATGCACTAAGAATGAGCGCCTGCGAGTTTCTGCGATAAATATGTTAACGGATGATCATTTCTGGAAGCTCGTATACCGATGAGAGTTAACTATTACCAAAGAGTTTATTTACCATCGGGTACTGATCACTGACTGATATAAACACGTACATCATTGCAAGTTTACTTTTCTTTATGTGCAAATATATCTACCAAAACTTTCTGGAACTTGCTTTACTTAACGTAACGTAAGCTTCATCACTACATAGTATAAAACAAAGTCGCTTCCCTCTGTCTACACATTGTTTTTCGTATTTTTATACCAACATTAATTATATAATTTTAGTGCGTGGAAAATAGAGGTAACTTTGTTTTATTTTCTATGCATCATAATTGAATTATTATATTTTTGTTCCACAAAGTTTGAAAATATCATAGTACATAGTATATTTATAATTTAAGTTCCCTACGTTGAAAATGTTTAAAAACAATAAGTAGATGTGGCTGGAAATAGTAATAAGTGGTATTTTAAATACCTACCTGGAGCTTGGCTTATTCAGACCGTAAGGGTTAAAAGCATCCGAGGTACAGTTATGTATCCAAGACGAGTTTTATTTATACTTTGAAGCAAAGTTAAAGATGTAGATTATTGCATCATTGCGAGGCGAATTGACTTCCAGTCTTGAAGTTTATTCTAGGAACTTGCCCCGTGTAGTTAAAACTCAGTTTATTAAGTTTACCTATGGTACCTAGATATACACGAGTACTAGGAGTGAACAACCCACATTATACGATTATTATCAACTAGCACACGGCCGATGTTCATACGAACAATATCATTAATTGCCGCAATACCTTACAATACAGACTAGACTATTGATACGTTTTGGCACACAAACATGGAAGGTTCAGATAAATTACGATTTCGTGACTCGATCCGTGAAGTATTTGTTCAGCATGTTTGTATTTCAAAATGTGTAACAATATTAGACAGCATTTACTTTAATACAGACACTTGTACAAGCTCTAAATCACATATAATAATCATAATTAACACGAGTTCAACGAATATACTATGCAATAAGATTAATAAAGTGTAAAGCAGAATTATTTATTTGTAGGCGAGTACTCAACTCAACATAAATGTTAAATTGATCCTATTTTATTGAACTCGCCCGTCGTTGTACCTAAGTATATCTAGTAGTTATGCAGGTTTTGCTATGCACAAAGAATGTAACAGTCTAATATTATCTTTCTCGTAAACTTTGGCGCTAATGTTTTCGATATTCACAGAAATCATAAAGTTAATATACATAGGTGTCATGAATTGTTAAGCAGCTTCCTAACGGGCGACGTCGATAAACACGCGCACATTTATGACAAAGTAATCGAAGTCGAATTGTTAATTGCGTACGTCGAATGAATTTAAAAATGCATGGCATTTAAATGCCAACCCGGTCGCCATTTTAGTTCGACGCGAGAGAGACTATCACCTTGAACACGACTTAAATCTGACAGCCTCGAATGTCACTCTCGCCCAAACCAATTAAAATAAAATTAAAGTATCGCTAGTTTTTGTCACGTTGCTCGTTGTTTGAGTTCGAGATGTTTGTTTCACGTAGTTTCGTAGAGGTACAGTATTGTTATTTTTTTGTCAAGATATTCTAGTTCTAGGACGTAGGACGTAGTAGTAAGTATGTAGATAGTTCTAATAGTAGTACAACTGCAAGGAAGTAATAATATTAAGAGCAATAATTATATCGCAGAACAGCTCTTGCAAAAAAGTTAATATCCTTAAAAACAAAGTCGAAAAAATATTGTAATTTCAGTAGGTTATCATTTCAAACTCCTTTGTGTTTGGACAGGTAATAAGAGGGAAATGAGTAAATAACGTAACACTCATGTCACACAACGAACAACGAGGCAATAATAATAAATGTATCTATATAATATATACAGGTAGTAGTGGCATGAGCGTTGCGCATTGCGTATGAGTCGTATGTGTTACAAGTTGCGAAAGTTTTATGGAGCGAGAACAAGGCGGGCAGATCTGAAAAATAAGTTTATAACATACAGTTACGGCGAGTGATTGAGAGATAAGTTTCCAGAACACCTTAAGCAGTAAAAAAAGTGTGACGGTGCACTAACACTGCTTCATTCATCTGAAGATAGCCATCGTTTCTTTCTGAGTACCGCTAAATTACATTTCTAGTAGCCGTGTAGCGCGTTTACGAGGCACTTTGAAGATGCTACGGTGTGTCCGTAATGGCTATTGCAATATTATACGGTCAGATGCCCGGCTGATATCAACGTATTCTCTACTGTATAATTTTTGTCCTCAGAAGATACCATACACAAGGTCAAAGAAAATTGTAGAGGACACATCTCATGATGCCTAACATTTGCCGCTTATCAAACATCTAAGTTTTCTTAGAAAACGAGGACATTATGTTGTACTGACGAGACCTGCCGTTTTTACAACTTTTTAGTGTTTATCGTTAAACATAAAAATCCTGTGATAGTGATAGGTGCCGTTAGTATGATGCTTAGCTAGAAACTTTTGTTTTAATTTCACTTTGTAAATATTTTGCACATTATAACCATTTCAGTCATCCTCGCCGCGGTCAACCACAGGAATGTCATCTAGCGGATAAGATGGAGCCAAGCTAACATAGATGAGTTGGGCTTTGTTATCTCCTCCGCACATATACTTCGGTAGCCGGCCGTCACTCGTTCGAAAGCAGCCGTAGAGCACGAGTATTAATATCTACTCGTACCCATACTCTATGGACCAGATACTTATCTTGGAAGCTATGTTTGAACTCAATTATTTATGACTTAGCTCCACATATGACAGTTGCATTACGAAAGCCAGTATCGTAAAGTAAGCTCAAGCTTCTCAAGCACATGAATCAGACTAGTTACTACTGAATGTAAACGATTCAAAAGTAGAACAAAGTTGAATTATAAGTCAATTTTCGTCTAACAAATGTAATGCAAATACGAGCCATTAATCTTACGTAACGAAAACTTGATTTGCCGTTTATGAGACACAATAGCAGAACAATAGAGCTTGGCCTTATTTGAAGTAACGAGTATCAACACATAGCTCCCGCCCCCTTTATATATGATACCGTTGACTATACACTATCATATGAAATCACTGAATAATAATCTGATCAAACGACAGTTTTAATTTTACGATGTCAATATCCTCAGGCAGTAATCATGCTCATAAACAGACAAATTACATTCACTCTTAGACGTAGACGAAATAAAATGTTTTGCAATCAGAAGAATAAGTGCGGAAGCGATCAACTTCGGGATCACTGATTAATCAATCATAAATGCTATCGTAAAACTGTGATACCCAAATGAACGCCAGCGGCGACGCGGGCGCACGCAGCGGGCTGAGTTCGGCTGCCCGGCTGCCCGACGCTACATTACACCTCTGTGATGCTATAAAATTTATGAGGGCTCTATTTTGGGAGCTAATTAAAAAAATGTGATAGCCGTTAGAAAAGTCCGATCGTGAGAGAGTGATAAAACTTCTGGAGAAATAATTTAAGGTGAAAGCATACATATAGGTACATATATGTAAGCTTTACTGCACCATAATTAGCATCGATATTACTTTACCACATAAATTAGACAATTTATTTCAATTAAGTATAGTCTTCGTCCAGAACTGTTCCAGAAGTGACATCCGCAAGAAAGTTAGTATGAGAGTTATAGATGCCAAAGTATTAATGAGGTGCATGTCCAATCAATAGAGAATTTAAACGGGACTCAACACAGCAATATTTATAGTGACCCGGCGCCGTACGGTCAAGCCGCTTATCATGGACACCACGACTCACGGAAACCTCAGCATAGTTAGTGTTCACTACAAAATACGATCTACGGAGGATGCTGCATCCGTTTAAAATAACAAATACAGTAAGAGTTTTGTGGGTACAAACTTGTATAAATACCTCTTTTTTATAAGAATCTACTTAATTGAAGAAAAGTCAGCACAACTAATGACGAACGTTTCGAATGTTGTCATAAAATTAGGTTTTTATAATTAGACGATTTTTACGAGTCTGTGCCAGCTAGTTCCAATTCTTATAAAATTAACATATCAGATTAGCAAGATCGATCAGACATCAAGCAAATAAAAGACATAACTGTCAATAAGACGAACAACTTTTAAATTCACCTATAAATACAAACATGGTGAACAGGTTATTTTAGTCCTCAATATTTAGTTCTAGCTGCACAGCGAACGTCTCATTATTCAAATTGTTCTCAAAAGTTCTCTGTAATAACTTAGTGTCGTTTAATTCACTCATTGCGTACAATCTTTAGAAAACTTATAGATATATTTTAACATTAGTTATCGATCCAAAACGAATTCGTTTCTAATATAATTGTCTCATTAATTACAGAGCCGCGTCGACATGAATGAATTGCGAGCTTGATACAGAACCTACGTCTCGGAACTTAGTCACGCAATTATCCCGAGCGGACTCAAACGTGAGCCGATCATCGAAACTTAACATTACTAGTACACATTAAATAATTTGCATAATCAGCAGAGACGAACTGAATAGCGGCATGTAGAAATGCTTACTCTGTTACATTAACATAAAATTCGTTTACCCGAAAAGCTATCGGCGCGCCGCGCCGGCCGCCACGAACCGTATTAATCAAACATCATCGAACGGCTAACTTGCAATCGTATCGAATCACTATCGAATGGAATAAATTTATTTAATGAGCAGTCTAAGTGGTTCGTTTAGAGCTTTGTAATAACTGAATCACGTTCGTTTTTCAATCCACGACCGTACAACGGTGACGAATGGCGACAACATTCAGCACTCGATCTTCCGAGATTTATGCTCGGAGTAAATTAGCGCGAAGGGCGGAACGGGGCTCGAGCATAGCGCCATAGACAAGGAAGAGTCGCGTGCTCGCTGTGACCTATCAGTACAGCGATCTGCTTGATACGCGACATGCGCCCGCGCTTGCACTTTGCTCGACATTACAAATGGCACCTCCCACAATGTCTTACAATTTTAGCCAAAGTCGTGTATAGGACTGATAGGCATCGAGTGACGTGCCTACAAGTTAATGCCTCCTTTCAGTTGTTTTAAACAATGACAATGTTTCAAATATATAATTACAAGCTTGTGAATAGTCTGAGTAAGTGACTATGCATAATTTACGGAACAAAATAATGATCTCAAAATATCCTACCACAATGTAATAAGTAAGTTATGGAATGTGGAATGATTCAATAAACTGCTGTTTCTAGATACATGATGGTTACACCATCGTACGTATCCAATATCAAATAACTATTTTGTTAGTTCTTTCAATCGAAACAATGGGGAGTCGGCAATAAATATTTGGAGTTATTTTACACCGATTGTTACGTAGGTTCCAATTGTACCGAAATTACAGTGCTATTATTGGTCACCGGTGCGTGGTTAGTTGGAGCAGCCTGTATTATGGGCCCTGCCCTTGCGAGTTATTTTATGAGTGCTAATTATTAAGCTTCTTGTTTCTTGAACTCACTCTCGATCCTGAAACTAATTATTAGTTCTCTGTGAACTTTTTATCTGCCGCCCACGAACAATGGAAACGTGACTGTACTGGCGATCTCACCCATGTATTATTACTGTTGCGTCCTCTGTGCTGACCACTACCTGCGGGATTCATGTGAATGTACATAGTGATCCATTTATAACATTGACTATACAGCGAGAATAAGACGTGTTATGTAGGTACATTCTTTCCATTCGATAAGGAAATACCACAAGCGTATAAATATAAAACTATTAAAAACAACTCTTGAAACACGATATTCTCATTCGGAACTTAAAATATCGACGACATTGCACAAGGCAAGAAAACAAACGTCACATTGACTCCTTTTATAGTCAATTTGCAGTTGATCGCCGAAATATCGAAAAATACGTTCGTTATCTGCGAAAAGTATCTTTATTATATCAACAAATGTTTTACAATAAGATGCATTGTATCGAATCGTAACAGATTCGTAACGTTGTCCTTCGTTGGTAATGATTTTACCTGAAGCCTGTTTTCACTTTTTTTTTTTGACTCTTGGGGAACCGTGCCTTTTATTATAATAATTTACATCAACAAGAATTGCAATCTTAACCGTGTATAAATTAAGTTTGGGTGTTATGTAATTTAATTGGTTTCAAGTGCTTTCGTGGACATATTTGCTAAACGCGAGACACATTTGGAGCATACTGAATATGCATGCGCTGCACGGGGACTGCGTCATTGCCGCTGGCCACTGGCGTAAATAATAAAACGAACAGCGAATCGCTATAAAACCGTCTTAGCCACGGGTTCAAATAACGACTGTCAATAAAACGTTTATGGTAGTGTGTACTGAATGACCATAAATTGTAAAGATTAAGGTCAATAACACGATGGATATGATAACTGCTAAGAAAACGCAAAGCACGGTTTGGCTGGACGCAGCACCTTTGAGAATTTTCAATTTGCGCGTGGCGCAGGTGTCGGCGCGATATGCGCTGTGTAGTACTTACGATTACGATAAACTATCGTGGGTAGGTACTAGCTTATAAAATTATAATAGACACCGATTAAAGAATTTCCGGTGCAATTTAATAGACTAATAATATCTCGAACCTGCATACTTAATACGTAGATAGAAGGTACTGATTTTATAAATAATTCAAAGGTTACATTAAATCCCGGTTAAACTTAAGTTACTAACTACGGTGGCGAATCAATACTAGTACTAGGTACTTCTTCAATAAAGTATGTACCGTACATTTCGTTGCTCACGTAAGTTATGAAGGTCCTTACAGACATAGACAGTCCATAATTTATTACATGGGCTTACTAACATAAAACTGTAGACTTAATTGTAAGGTTTATTGTGTAAGTAGGTAGGTCACGATTAACTTTTAAGTCTAAAGTTTTATAAAGTCAGAGAAAAACCTCACCTAGACAACACCGATATTCAATAGGTACATTCTAACATATCAATAATGAACGAGTGAACTTAATTTGTTTACAAACTCCCATTTTCATGAACACTATGTAACACCGAATAATGAATACCTCCTACATAAATGCTCACTGTTAAATTTTCAACACTACTCCGATGGCTTCATTATGTAGAAGTTATATTATAATCATATTATTTTTATGTTGTACAAACTGTGAGCAGTAAGTACTACATTCCTTTTGAAACTGACGTGGTGTTCTTAAATCGATGTTTAAAATGCGACAGGCAGCGCCATCTGTTGCCGAATAAGAGAACTGCTACGATGTCATGTCCACGAGAGACATCTATGATGTCTTTGGTGAAACTTTTACTTGTTTATAGTTCCATTCTATATTCATAGAGTGGTACAAAAGCTTTCGATTTTGATTCCAATAATTGGAGCCAAATCGACATGATATTTACTCTCGAAAGTATACGAAGACGGGAAAGACAAAATTGTATGTCGCGGGTGTCTTGCCCTAAAACGGCATTTAATTGCATAGATAAGACTATCCTAGGACCTTGAGTTCTTTATTAAATTCAAATTAAATCAATTTAGAACTTAGTCTAACATAATCCGACTTCTGGAAACAGTTACATCCACAATTATTATTGTCAGAGTCTAACATTGTATACGGACTAAGTATTCTCTATAACAAACGCACTAAAAAGGCGGGTCCTAATGAGGATAAAGCCTTTACTTTTTACCTAACGATTTTTTCAATCAATCAGCGGATCAGTTTCACCACTTACTGGGTAAATACCTAGGTACTAAATTATGCTGGGGCCTATATTCTCTCAGTATATAAAAATAAAACCGACAAGGATTGTTAAGCCGGCCATTGATTGGCGGAGTAAGACAAGTCTGTCGCGGTCGCTGCCGTAAATATGCTGACCACGTCCACTATTGTTTTAAATAAAATGCTATCTGTAGGTACAAAAACGAATGCACTGACGGACCGCACCATCTCGTTAAACCCCTTCTGTTGTACGCGTTCTCATTCAGCATTTTGAGACTGTATTCTTAACAGTCTTCTAGATCTTCCTGATCAGACAATTATGTGAAATATTAATGTCTTCTAATGTTCTTTAAAAACACTGCTATTCACATAGAGTAAAATAAGAAACGATGTAAAAAATTTAAACTTGTGCAGTGTTAGTATCCAATAGGGAATAGTAGAATTCCTATATAGTTTTTTCCAAATAGACAAGACACCCCAATCTGCTAAATATCTGCAACCGATTCTCGATTTAAAGCACATACATGTAGATCGAGTTTTTTCTGCTCGCCGTATTACTAGCGTCCGTAATAGGGCGGACGATGCTACTATGAATATTTCGAGGAACACACGTACACACGGCTACACATCAAGCTATACATTTCCAGTTTATGCTGATCTCGCATTGCATAGGATTTCCGTAAAATGCGAGGTCAGCTTATACTGGAAATATATAGCTTGATGTGTAGCCGTGTGTACCTATTAATTCTAGAGTCGCATAGTTCGATTAATGTTACTGGAACTTAACGAAATGTATGAAATACTGCCGTAGGCAGTTCTTTGTAATTGTGTCCCGATTAGTACTGGCCTCGATACAATATGCGAGCAAAAACAATGATCCGAAAAAGGCGACAAAATTAATTATCGCGAGAGCAGAGCCTTCGGAACCGGTGTCTTCATTCTTGATGGAGCTGCGCTTTTTTGCCAATCTGACAATCAGTCAATAGCACATCTACCTACAGCATGCACGGATACCACCATATACGTTCATATACAAGCAGTATAAAAGTTCCGAGTACGTTAGTACGTAAAAACGCTGAAAAAAAAAAATTTTTGGAGCTTGAAATACTACTATCTTCCAAGATTTTCCATAAGTTATTCAAACTAAATAGCATGTTGAAAGTGGAACAAATTCATATTTAATCGACGACTAACTCTTATACTAGTCGTAAAATATATTGGTGGGTAGTTAACATCTTTAAATTACCTGTATACAGCGAAGAGTGATAATTATAGTATTCAAGTGTCGAATAAATTCCGCATCCACTGAGCTTGTCTGATATCGCGATACCATTATGTTGTAATTATTTCCTTTACTTGCCGAACAGAAGACCAAACGGGAATGAATATACGCAACTGAATGTATGATAGTCAAAATAGTTATTTTTTTGTGTGGGTATTTTGACGACTTCTGTTTAGGTGGTGAATCGGGAAAATGACAACATCTATCGACAGCCCTCCACAGACTGGTGGAGTGAATTCAGTATATCTTATTAAGATTACCGGTACAAGAAATCATTTCAATAATGGTATGGATATCCGATAAATTTGATTTGTTTTATTTCCTCATAGGCAATGTATCTTTACCGTAGCAAAACGCACGAAGAGAACGGCAAGCACGACGACGAGTTCGAGGAACTATGTAGCTAGGCAGGAAGTGAACAGCTGATTTCACGCGTCGTTCATTAAAGTATTTCAATATCCATCGCCAACAATGGATGTCAAAAATCCATTAATCGAAAAAATCCATTTATTTTTATTTTAGCCGTATTATTTGCGTAAATCCAGTGCTACGGACAGAGGATGTAATTTTACACTGAAATAAAGGTAACTGAAAAAAATATAAAAATAAAAATTTCCGGAGGAAAATTCCGGGGTGGAATATAATTCAAAATAAGGAGCTAAATGCACCCTATCAGTTTGTGGATGACTGTCCCTAACACCCTGTATAAAAATGATGTTATTTATCTTGATAATTATAGCTACCTTGATAACTATAAAAATCGTAAAACAATCATGAATAAACTTCACGTGTATACGAACGAACTTTGAGCTCTCGCGCGTCAACTTAAAAATAAAACAGTAACATTGAGTTTAATTAATTAATAAACAGATCTTTTTGTACACTTGTGTAAAACTAAAGAATAAAACAATTAGTTCTTACAAATGTCTTTCTTTACATAATACTTATAAGAAACGAAATAATCAAGATAAGAGATAATTAATAGAAAATAATTTTCAGCGTTTGTTTTCCACGGCTATATCGAGTAAAGGGGGGCGGCTAAATGAAATAGAAGTACTATAATACCAAAACCAGTGTAAGCTGGCCTCGAATTCTATTGACACTCCGTTCTACGCTAGGTCAGTTCAAGTTCAGTGTTACTCTGTGTTACCATACTACCAACGAGACTTCGACTGTAATTTAATGTACCCCTGTGGGATACTCGTTAGTAATTAAAATAAATAATATATCTAGTCGTTGTTTGTTTATTATGGGTACAATACATAATTAGTACAGCTACATATCCTAATCTCTATCCAATACTACTCCATAGTATTTGTGTTTACGATCGCATGTTTTTGGGGAGGGACTGTACTTATGCTTTTGCGGTTGCACAACGACATGCTTTGCTCATGCTTTGCTCATGCTTTGCTTGGTAGTATAGATGCAGGCCTACCTTACTGCCTCCCTCAGAGGTGGCAAGGTGGCGGGGTCTTGAGGGTGAGCGCTACAGTCGTGTAGATCCTCAAGGCAAGTCTGGGGGATTCACCTTCACGAGGTTGCCGCCCTGTTTTTGGTCTAATTCCATAAGAAATAGACACAACAAAAACCCCCGGGCGCTTTTTCAGAATTCCCAAAAGCCAAAATCCCAGGCCTAGGGTAACCCAAACCCCACTCCCATGATCCCACGCCCAATCCCTCCCTCCCTTTTCCTTTCTTCCTTCGGTCCATGAGGAGGGGTAACCTCTTATCCAAAAAAGCCCACAAACCCCAACATGTCGCAGAAAGATGAAAATAATCCCCAGGTGGGTCCCGGCAATGCCGGGGAATCCCATGCCGACACGTCGGTCAGCTCCCTTCGTAATCTGGGGGGGGGCACCAATCTGCCACTTAGGGCCGCGCCTTCTGCGCGGCCGGCTGCTTTAGCGCCAACAGCACTGGCTGCGGCTCACGCGCCACCTGACACTACCATGGCTGCAACCTCTGCGCCGGTTGACACGACGGCTGCGACATCCGCGCCTACGACCCTGACACCCGTTATACTTTCCACGAGGGCCTGGCAACAGAGCATCGTTCGGAACAGTATAACGAACAACCCCGACAATGACACCGACAATGCACGACTCTCCAGTCTTGACGGCGAACTCCGCGCGCTGGCACTCCAGCGCGAGAAGATCGAAGCAAGGCTGAGAGACATTGACTCTCGACACCACGGGACGGGAAAGGTAGTTGAATCCGGTGGCCCTGGATTCATCTCTGTGGACGAAGTACGCTCGCTTAAACGTAAGCGCGGAAAAATCCGAAACAGAGAGAGAGATCTCAACAACCGTTTGAGCAAGATCCGCGAAGGCAATAGCCAGCGCGATGCGAAAACGGTTGCTTGTAAGGGAGTACGCGACCAGCCGCAAGTACGCGAAGGGGAAACCCAGCGCGAAAAGCAGCCGGACGCGGAAACATGCGGGCAAGGACCATTACGCGAAGGGGAAACCCAGCGCGGAACGACACTGCCCGCACCAGGACCATCCGGAGGAAACAACCGGAACCGCACCGAGGCGACCCAAGACCGACCCAAAACGAAGCGAGGCAAGCGATCTGGATTGTCGCGCAGGGTGTCCCTGGCACGAAACACCGTGCCAAGCCCTTCGGAACCGCAACCCGGGCCAAGCGGCCAGGGAACGGCGAAGAGGGTGCGCCCGGACGATACGGCTTCGCCGAGTACGCTCCAGGGGGACGCCAAGCGCGTCAAAATCCAGACCGCTCAAGGGGAGCAGAGAACCTACGCACGGGCCACAAAGGATATTCCTGCGCGGCTCGCCGTAGCGATCTGCCTCTCGCCTCCATCCCGCGACATGACCCCTGACGAGGCTGAGCACATCAAGCTCAGCCTCGAAGACCTCGTCATGGACGCTGACCCCTCCAAACCACTCCCGGCCTTCCGCGGCTACCCACGGGTTGCGGATGGCACTGTTCACATGTGGTGTGAGGACGACAGCGCCCTGGCTTGGCTGACTGAGAACGTGCCCATGATTAGACTGCCTAACACAGACGCGACCCTGACAGTCATGAAGCAGTCCGACGTACCGACCCGTGTCCGAGCAGCGCTCTTTGTGCCCAGGTACAATGGGGACATAGCGCGGCTCCAGAGTGTTCTGACTCGTCAGAACACCTGGTATGACATAGGGAGGTGGTCGCTGTACAGGGCGACATCCATCGGTGGTGATAACCATGGGACATATTTGACCCTGGGTATCCCACCGGAGGAAGTCGAAAAGGTCTTGGGGAGGGAGCGGCGGGTATCGTACCTACTTGGGTCGATATACGTGCGCTTTTTCCCCAACACCCAACCCTCTGACACCCAGACCACGACCACAGAAATTGCACAAAAAAGACCGACACCGACAGAGCTTGACCTGACTATGACACAACTGGAGGAGGAGATGGCCAGAACGGCGATGGCTGATGCTGACGCTGTGCGCATGCCGACCTCACCAGGGTGGACAGAGCAGCGGCTTACTTCTTCACCGACACTGAGCGACGACCGGCATGAACTGGAGGATGGGGGGGATTTATCCGATGGATCCATCTCCTCCTAATTCCACCTCATTGCCGCCGGCGCCCCCGCCCGCTGCCCTAAACATCATCCAGACCAACCTCCAGCATAGCCAGACTGCCACGGCTTGCCTACGCAGGACGCTGGAGACGAAACCCCGAACTATCGTCCTGATCCAAGAGCCGTGGATTCGAAATAATAGAGTATGCGGCCTTGGAAACATTGGAGGTAAGCTAATTCTCGACACACAGGGCACAGAAAAACCACGAACCTGCGCCTACATACCCAAAGATGTACCTACGACAACACTCACACAACTATGTTCCAGAGACCTGACAGCCGTCAGACTCAAGACTGACGGCGATGCACCTGACATCGTCTTAGCCTCGGTTTACATGCCAGGCGAGGATGAAGACTGCCCAACTAAAGAGATGGCCGACCTGGTAAGGTACTGTGAGGACGCCAACCTGGACCTGGTCATCTGCACGGACCCAAACGCCCATCACCCGCTTTGGGGTTGTGTCAAAGCCAACACTAGAGGTGAGGTACTATGCACATATCTATTCTCCACTAACCTTAACATCGTAAACCGCGGTTCGGAACCCACTTGGGTCACAGCTCGCGGACAAACGATAATTGACCTAACGCTGGCTTCAGAGAGCGCGACAAAACTTATCTCTAATTGGCACGTTTCCAACGAGCCTTCTTGCTCTGATCATAGAAGGATTCGTTTCTCACTAGTAGCTAACACAAAAAAACCCGAACCTAGGCGCAATCCACGCCGCACCAACGTACCCGGCTACAAACGGCTTCTGGCCTCACTGCTAACACGGCACCAAATACCCTTAACTCTAACAGATCCCAAACAACTTGAGGACATTGTAATAAAACTCTCGGAATATATAATTGAAGCCTACCATGCCTGCTGCAAACTACCAGATCCAAACACCAAGAGCAAGGGAAACTCTTGGTGGAATGCAGAACTCAGCAAGCTCAGGCAAACGATGCGCAAACAATTCAACAGAGCGAAAAACTCCAGGCTCCCAGAAGACTGGGACTCATACAAGAAAACACAATATATCTTCAAAAAACAAGTCAGGCATGCCAGCAGAGCAGCCTGGCGGAAATTCTGTGAGGACATTGAATCAAACAGCGAAGCCGCGCGAGTAAGAAAGATCCTGTCCACCGACCAGGATCGCACCCTCGGATCGCTGAAAAACTCAGACAACACTTACACAAAGTCGGACCACGAGACTAGTAAAATTCTTCTGGAAACCCACTTCCCAGACTGCAACCTCTCCGAGGACAGAGCATGGCCAAGCGAGCCAATGCACACGCCAAACGACCGGGACTGGTCCAGAGCCCGTACAGTGGCAACCGAAGATAAAATAAAATGGGCAATCAAGACCTTTAAACCATACAAATCCGCAGGCTTAGATGAAATCTTCCCAGCCCTGCTGCAATGGGGAGCAGACATCCTTACGCCGTGGCTGGCTGCCATCTTCCAAGCCTGCTTAGCAAATAACTATATACCACTTCAATGGCGAGAGGTGAAAGTCATTTTCATCCCTAAGCCAGGCAAACCTGATTATACACAACCTAAAGCATACAGACCAATAAGCCTGACATCATTCCTACTGAAAACCCTTGAGAGACTCTGTGACCGACATATTCGGGACGGACCTCTTCAGGAGATGCCACTCCACAAACAACAACACGCCTACTCCACAGGTAAATCAACGGAATCCGCACTCCACAGTGTAATCTCCAAGATCGAATGTGCAGTAGACCACAAATGCTCCTCACTAGCTGTTTTTATTGACATAGAAGGCGCTTTTGACAAAACCATTTTCCATAGCATCAACGCAGCCCTCGAGGAACACGGTGTGGACTCGACCCTGCGAGGATGGATCACAAACATGCTCAGACTGAGAGCCGTACAGGTTACGGTGAACGACACCACTAGAGCCATCGTGGCGAAGGGCTGCCCCCAAGGGGGCGTCCTCTCGCCACTCCTATGGAACCTCGTGGTAGACAGCCTCATAAAGCGTCTCAACGACAGAGGCTACTTCACGGTGGGATATGCCGATGATATAACCATAATAATAAACGGAACACACGAAAACACACTGTGCAACCTAATGCGACAAGCCCTGAAGATGGTAGAGGACTGGTGCAAGGAATACAAACTAGCAGTGAACCCTACCAAAACTGAACTCGTCCTCTTCACAAAGAAAAGAAAGTTGGCAACCCTACAGTTACCACGCTTCTTCGGGACCACCCTAAGCCTGTCGACTGAAACCAAATACCTGGGTATCTATTTGGACAAACAGCTGAATTGGGCAAAACACACCGATTACATCACCACAAAAGCCAGCATAGCCCTATGGCAATGCAAAAGACTGCTCGGCAGAAATTGGGGCCTAAGCCCCAAAATCACCTACTGGCTATACACTACAGTTATCCGGCCAATCATCACATACGGCTCCTTAGTTTGGTGGCCCAGGACCAACCTGAGCACAGCTCAAAAAAATCTCGAGAAACTACAAAGATTTGCCTGCGTAGCAATCACCGGAAGCATGAGGACATCACCCACTGCCGCTTTACAGGTGATGCTGGGGCTGCCACCTCTACACCTCGTCGTAAGAGAGGAGGCGACCCTAGCGATTTTCAGGCTCGAAATATCCGGTACCCTGAGTAAGGACTCCAGAATCAAACATACACGCATAAAAGATGATGCTATCAAACAACAGCCAATGATGGTATCACCCTGCGACAGAACCCTGAAGACCCACTGCTTTCAAAAACACTACAACATAGAGCTCACAGCGGAGATGTATGACTACTCCGGTCCAACAGAGCTAAGGATCTACACCGATGGATCAAGGACCGACGAAGGGACAGGTGTCGGAGTCTTCTCTGACGACCTTAACATTAAAATATCCAGACCCTTGGGAATGCTCAACTCGGTATACCAAGCTGAGTGCGTAGGCATTATCCAAGCGGCACACGCCATAGAAGTCAGGGAGGTTACGGATACCCATATTCGTATACTCTCCGACAGTGCCTCAGTTCTTCAATCCTTGAAGAGAAACCAGATTACGTCGAGACTAATACTAGAATGCCATAATGCCCTCGAACGAGTTACGGTACTAAACCGCAACACGGTGACACTACAATGGATCAAAGGACACAGTGGATCACTTGGAAACGATGCAGCTGATGAACTCGCTAGAAGGGGATCCAGCACTAAAGCTTCGGACCTGAACCCATTGTGCCCATTCCTTTCCAGCAACTAAGGAGCTGGTTAAAGGAACACACTCAAACAGAAGCGGAAAAATGGTGGACCTCGACACCAGGGTGTAGGCAATCCAAGGAGGCTATGCCATCCCTGGATACACAGCTGACCAAGCGCCTTCTGCGCCTGGACAGAGATAGTCTGCGTCTGGTGGCGGGGACCATCACTGGACACTGCTCACTGAATAAACACTTCCACACCCTAGGTATCACTGATAGCCCCCTGTGCAGAGCGTGCATGGAGGCGGAGGAAACGGTAGCGCATGTACTCCTCGAGTGCACCGGCGTCACCCAGATCCGCGAGGAGATTTTTGGAGCACCGAGATCCCTTGCGGATGTCCTGAGAAGACCGGGAAGTCTGATCTGCTTCTGGAGGGTGGTGGGCTGGTTGGAGTAACGGCCACCATGGCTCACGTACAATGGTCCACTTTAAGGACTAAGTGCGGAAACCAAACCCTTAACATAGAACATAGAACATAGATCGCATGTTTTTAATTTTCCAAACACATACATGGTGTAACAAAACCCTTCACGAACCCGTCAACCAAGCATTCTGTACATCAAACTAACTAACTTTACTGAAAAATTATTGCTGGGAAATTACTTTATTTTTGGGGTGAAAAGTCACGTTTTACGGTAGGACTCAATGTAACGCACTCAAAACATTGTGCTGATGGATGGATTGAAAAGTACGGTAGTAAGTTAAAAATCATACATTAAAAACATGCATTAAAAAAGAAACTTGTGGTAAAGCTTAGAGCTTTGACCCCCAATATCTCCGTAACTAGAAGGTTCCCAGGAATGGTCTAGAACAAATAAATGATCGCAATGACGGGGAAAACAAGTGCCCTTCGGCTTCGTTAAGGGGCTTATAAGCCCTTGTTATACACCCTTTAGGTATGTATAATGCATTTTACTAATTTACCTCGGTGACGCACACGTAAACGATTACCCGTCTGTGCGTCGGTGTCCTCTCCACCCTGTATGAGGTATGATTTAAGTACAAAAACGAATACAGCCTAAAAATCAGGAAATACAGTCTGACCACACATTGACTTGGTAACTGTCTAACCAGTGAAATCAATAGTCTAGTAACTATCTTGAAGCTGCTGTAAATTCGAGTTAACTTATTGGTATGTACCTATTAGACTGCTGAGATAACGAGAAGCATGAAGAAGAAGGCATGCTGCCCCAACCCCAAATAAATCGGGATAAGGGCAGGAGAATGATGAGGTAGGCCTTTTAGTAGGTACCAAGAATAAACTGTAAATTGCCCAAATTAAAATAAAATAAAAAACCGTAAACACAAAGCCAACATTTAATTTAATCGCATAATATTCACCTTATAACTTATAATTAGCCAGTGTTTCAAAACTTCTGTCTCAGGGGAGTTAAACATTCTGAATGCGCGTGCGTTGCAAAAGTCGCCTATTATCCGTAATTATGCGGCCGCATAAAGCGAGCACTTTGCTGCTCAAGCCCCAATTACACTTAGCGGGGCTCTTAATATTCTTCATTATGCTAAGGAAATGACAAGATTTTGCTAGAATCCATTATCCTTATAAAGACGTTGCGTAAATACATATACGCTTCTTGCGATCGATCCGATAAAAACGCATTCAATGAATATAGCTTCTCCTATTATGGTAATTCTTAGATCAAATCTTAACTTCTAAGCTTGGCCGGACACTCAAAGAATAAGAGAAACTATTTGCAACTGTTTATACGAGTGTTACCTACTTATTTAATATAAAAAACTAACTGTTGCCCGCGACTTCATTCACGTGTAAATGTTCATGTGTATGTGTGAGAAATAAAAAAAGCCTATGTGGTATTCCAGACTATAATCCATCACTGTGCCAAATTGCACCCAGATCCGTTCAGACGTTCCTGCGTGATTGAGTAACAAACATCCATCCCTCTATCGAAACTTTCGCATGTATGATTAGTGAAGTGATTGACTGATTGGGAATCTTTGCTACAGTATCTTACTTCTTACTAATATGTACATATTATAAATGAGTAAGTTTGTGAGGATGGATGGATTTTTGTTACTGTTTACACTTTTTATCCCGGTATTATGATCCTGTGGGACAATTATCGAACTCCACGCGGGCGAAGCCACGGGCATAAGCTAGTAACATTACAAGGAGGTAAAGTTGGTAAGTTTGTACGAATTGCGATAAATCTCATTTCCTTGAATTTAAAGTACTACTTTAGCATAATCTTCTAACAAAGTAGTAATTTGGTACAAAAGTCAAAAACTTCCTGCTTATTGAGGAAAGTCTAGACAAAAAGGTTTTCCTAGTAGATCCGCCAAATAAACTACTGTATGATGTAGCACAAACGAAGTAGGACATATTTATTTTGTGCAGGTTTTACACACATAGTCCCCATAATACTTGGAAATTAAACATAACTGTGGCGAAATGTACCTAGCAGTGGCGAAGGTTCCATACAACTCAATTCCTACCGGATTCCCTTCGAAAAATGGCACAGTCAGTATTCATAGACAAATATTGTTTATATGTATTGGCACCTTGTTTTGTTTCATAGGGATTTAAACAATATCTATGTAAGTTGTATCATTTAATTGTGCTCCTGTGTGTTGTGTTTTTGTGTGCACTAAATAAATGGTATATCTATATAGCTATCTAAATAATAAAATCACATTTTAGATATGTACTTCGTCTTACCTCTTACAAAAATTGACCCTTCGCTACTGGTACCTACTTACTATTATGCCTCTGCCTACATATTGATTACAGTGATTGTGTGGTGTGGTGTCACATACATACCTTTCTCACCGTGTTAGTGAATAGTGATGGATTGTACTCATAAAATCTTACAGATACTAAACAACATACTGTCGACATGAAGATCAAACCAGGAAGAAAGTTTAACAAAAATATATTAATTAAGTACCAATTACCATCCTGTTTAATTGTTAAATGGCTGCCTTCATCCTATACCATGTGCTAGGTATGTATATGGGACTACTTCGCTATATATTTTATGGTTCATTGACACTAACATATTGGACGTTCAAACTTTAATCATACTACTTCCTGCAGACTATTGCGCATGAGAAGTGATTTATAGCTCTTCCTAAATAGAAAACGTGCTCGTTAATTAAGACTGTGGTTTTTTTAACCGTTTAACATAACATAACATCGCACCTGTAATTCCCGAAGAGTTGAGCAGAGGTGTACCTAATAGTACACCCACATTTCCGCAGTTATCTTTAAGTCCCATATAATGGCTATTGCAATCAACCGGGCGCAAATCCAGACGCCCGTAACGGAAGAGAAATTAATGATGGAAAAATCCAATAACTTTGCCCGACCCGTGAATCGAACCCGGGACCTCATGCTCAGCAGTCGCAATTGTGACTACTAGACCAACGAGGCAGTCTCCAATCAGTTTGAACCGATTAACTAGAAAGAAACTTAAAATGACAGTCACAACGGCGGCGGCGGCGCAGTCATGTAGTTTTCATGATCTACCGCACACATTAACGGTACAGCTCTTTTTGTTGGTGCTATCAACAATCACTTTTATTTAATATACGCTGATTACTCATTTATACACATATTTTTTGCCCACCAACCTTTATTTGTTATCGCATTGCCCTTTTCGCAACAGATATACCTACCTAAATAATGATAAACCATTCGATGACTAAAAAATACGATGTTATTTTTTAAATTTGCTGTCCTTATAAATCTATAGGGTCAGGGTGTTTATTTAGTATTTCACAAAAAGTCGTGCCAAAAACAATATACGTTTAATCAGGTACCAAAATTTATTATTTAGTATACAATGACGAGATAAGTTTACTTTACCAAGTTTTTTGCTCTCAATGGAGCCATCAGGTTATCAATACGACGTGATCGATCAAAGTTAGGTCAGACAAGATATGTACATGTAGTGCCTAAAAATATATAGTCTTCATTTTTATGAAAACTTTATATTTTTTTGTATAGATAAGCCTGTCAATGCAGACTTTGTTTTTACAAAGTCTACAGTATATATATAGTATACTAATATTTTAAAGAGGTAAAAGGAGATGTTTTTTTCCCCATACAATCGTGGCCCAACAATGTACCTTAACTATAAAGGTATGAATTTATAGGAAAAAAATCGCAGATTCTGAAAAAATAAATATTGGATTTATTAATGCATTTGTACCACCTGAAATTGTCGATCAAAGATGCTAAAACTTGCAACCCAAGAATTTTCATCTGACAATCTCGTGATTAATTTCTCCGATGATGCGTTTCGTTACTTCATTTTATACACGTATGAAAACCTAAAAATATACTATTTAGAATTTAGTTTTGTATTAAAGATAGATTATTTTTCCCGGCACACTTTTTTCGTGAAACATTATGGGATCAAGAATTTAAAATATACATTTATTTCACATGTCAGATTATTTTTTGCGTTTGGTTAGCTACTGGACAAAAGACAGTGCTCCAGGGCCGTTAATTTACTATTTTATTCTTTTTGTTGTTGTTGGTGACAATTTTGTCAATCCGATTATTCTAGCCCTTGTCAGACGACCGATCTCGAAAGAGTTTAATATTTTGACAGATGGAATAGTTTGACAGCCGCCAGCGCTGTTATGAACGTTTCTTTAAACGCAGTTACAATTCGAGGTAGTGTTTTTTCATATTCTTTTATTTCTTAATCTATCGAATATTGAAGGATTTAAAATACTGCTAATAACACTATGTATTGGAAAGAATTTAAATAGTAATTTGTACCTCGGTACATGTTTGGGCCGAAAATAAAACACCTCCTTTGTTTGTAAGTTTGAATGTTTGCATGTAGGGGGTAATCTCTGGATCTACAGAACCGATTTTGAAAATTCTTTCACTAATAGGAAGCTACAGTATCCCCGAGTGCCATAGGCTATATTTACAACGTGCCCTTGGGATATTTTCCGATAAAAACGCGAACGAAGCCGCGGGCAACAGCTAGTTTATACTTCTATACTATAATATTATAAAGAGGTAAAATTTGTTTGTATGTTTGTAAGTTTGTATGTAGGGGGTAATCTCTGGTTCTACTCAACCGATTGAAAATTGAAAATTCTTGCACTAAAGGGAAGCTACCTTATCCCTGAGTGCTACAGGCTATATCTCCGACCAAAATGCGAGCGAAGCCGCGGGCAACAGCTAGTTTCAAATAAAATGATCTCTAAATGGTACCAGTAAAAACAGACAAAGACATAATTGAATTTCATACAAAGTTACTTTCACTCGTCCCTACTTTTAATATTTTTACTTGATGCATTTATAATCAATACCATAACGAATCTAACATTGCAGATTGCATATGTTGGATCAGGTATAAATACAGAACCTGTTGGCTTTACATCTATGTGTACAGTTTATAAATAAATTTTATCTGCTTACTTGGAGTAAGTTCAGCTTAAAAGGGTGTAGTTAAATGACGCTGGACGTCATTCGAGGCAACTACTGCGACTCTAATCTCCATCAGCTACTGCTATTGCGTTCTGTGAAGCTAAATTTCCCACAGAGCGTCGGAAATAACAAATAATTTTATTTGTTTATTACAAACACGTCAATAAACAGACACTTGGCAAAGGTCACATTCGTAAAAACTTCCACAAGCTACAATTTCATGCTCGGGCAATAAAAGGATGCTTACATATAATTGGATGCAGAACATACCTACTGGGTGCCCAATAGGTCGAAAAATGTACGGACAAAAATCTTTTAACAGTAGCTCGTGTCACCTATGTTATAAAATGGCGTAAATTTCCATCAAAAACAATTAAAAAACCTAATTATGGGTTCATAAAACAATTTCAATGATTAACATTCACGGTCAACATACGAGGCAAAAACTTTAAACACGAAACGTCATTGTGATGTCTAATTTTCGAAAACCAAATCTGTTATCTGACATAAAATCGTATTTTTTTCCTCACAAAGGTCAGTTATGACTTGAGCGTTTTTAAATAAAATTATAGCTTTAAGACGCGGAGTCGTAAACATTTCCCGAATTCAATATATTATTGACATAAAGCTTTACTAGCATCAATAACAGTCAGGCAGTGGGAACATAAAAACACCTCCCGCGGCGCCAGCTCAATTAGCTAGTTTGTGTTGTGCTAAATTATTGTAATGGGAATAGACTGTAAAACCTAAATAAGCTTCAACTAACCATTATATATAGGAGTAACAAGAGTATGACATCAAATATCGTGTACATCGCTAACATGAATTCCTCTTTAAAATATATCTAATCCAAATAAGTCCACTAATCCAAAACTATGAACAATATTTCTCTTCGATTTTATTGGAAATGTTTAATGTGATTGCAGTTTCACGACAACTTTGCAAGGTTGGACTAAAGGGTGAAACATACATTTTATATGAACGTAAAGTAATAAGTGGACATTCCACTTTAGAAGACTTAACGGAACTAACCGGAATACTCGCATCTCGCGGGGTGCATCAGAAAAATTATCGACTTTATTATCGTATCGAAACCTGTTGCTTGTTAGAATACATCCAATCTAGTCATCTTACATTCATGCATCAAACATCACGGATATTATTTTAATTACACCAAATTATGTTTTTTTAAGCATCAGCTAGCAGTGGCTAGAAAACATAATACCTACACATTTGTTTTAACAGCCTCTCCGAAGTAAATTCATGACACCAATGCCCTTGAACTCTTGATAATTTACAGAAATCATGGAGTTAATCATTAATCAAGAATAATAATGAACGGATTTGCATAAAATACGTTTATATGAATAACATCAGATAAGAGTTGATATTCTTTTAAATCGGCGTCTGCGAATGCCCCGATGGAGCAGTGCAATAAAAATGGATGGCATCGGTGCTCTTCTACGTGGTGCAGATACAAATTGATGTTCCAGTATTTAATGAGGAACATTAGCGTGTGCAAGCTGGGGACGTGCCTCGGACCGATACCATTTGTGGCGCTCATTACAACTTTTGACCAAGTACGGCAGTAACGGTGAGCGCTTTTCTTTCATGATTTACAAAACTCATTTGCAAAAGTATTTCGACATGTATTTATGTTTCGCTCTGTTTTTGCTTTTACTTTATCTTTGTAACAAAATACGATCGTATACTTTTATGTGTTGTATGTATTCATAGCTTACAATGCAAGAAACTGAGAAACTTTGGGCCCGTGCTTGAACCGAGTATTCAGTTGTATTTCAGTTAGAATGATCTTGCTTATGGGCGCCGCCGGCAGGATTTGTTTCAGGGAGGTGAACCTTCAGTTCCATGAAAACAAAAGAATTCAAAGAATTACTTGGTCGATCTATCCAGAAAAGTCCATCCATTGAAAAAGTAAGATTCAAAAGAGAGCGTAGCGGACTTGAAAATTTTAGCAACCACCTAGAATTTGATAGGTTTTCTTTTGTCTTTTATTATAGAAATACGTAAAATTTATAAAGAAAAGCTTGTGAACGCAAAGGACATATAAGATGTCTGCGCGCGCTCGAAGTTGGGATATTTTCGGATAAATTTGGTTATTTTTGTTCATATATTAAGAAAGCAGAATAGGAGTACAAGAAAAAAATTGCTTTCTGGCTCGGACGCATTGGTTTTTCTATGTATTTTCTTTACCATTAGGGGGTGCATGTACACCCCTTTGCGGGTGCTGCCGGCGCCCATGCTTACTGTAACTGTTTTTGTGTGTACAATATTTTACAACTTAACATAAACATCACCCCTGTAGTCCCCGAAGGGTTGGGCATAGGTGTATCCAACAATAGTACACCCAGATTTTGCCATTTATGTTTAAGTCGCATGTAATGGATATGCCTATTTGCCATCAACCAAATATAAAATTTATATAATATTATTTCTAAATATTTTACAAATACATTTAATGTTATGATTCCTTGATATAGTTTCTTTGTTAGACCGTTTACTCAAAATTGTATATCAAGTGTATGTAAAAATATAACAATAAATATCACAAATAATTTTGTCTGCTTGCCACTCGATTTTGCATTCGTAAAGTTCAAGGTTTGAATATAAGTCTAAAACACAAACATTTAATTTTATTGTTTTTTCTATGTTTAATTGTTTTATTATGTATCTTGTTTTACAATTACCATAAATAAGTGTTCAATATGTTCCCAAACATATTACGAAAGTCTAGTTTGAATAGTTAGAGGAGGAATAGGTTGAGGTAGTCTAGTTGTATGTAATCTACATATCGACATGTACCTATATCTATACTTTTCCAAAATAGTGATCACAAGCATTGATGGCAAGTTTCAAATAATATTTATATAAATAGGTAGGTACTACGAGTAGGTACTAGCTAGACCAGGCTTCCCTCTGGCTAATTCTGATGATATTATTATATAGCCATAGATAAAATTATCTAAGTGCGATTGCCTCTTAGGAATGTCGTAAAACGTCAGGTAATACCTACAAGAGTAGAAACGTTACTTCCTTCCACTTAATTTGTTTAGCATCGCACTTAGTCATTGCAAAATTCTTAAGCGGGTTTAATTTAGCAAAAGATGACATCCACCGCTAACTACACATTTCCGCAATCAATTAAGACCTACCTACCCTGTCTATTTTGTTAAAATAAGCCGTTGTTTTTTTATATCTAAGTAAGATCTGACGACATGCTTCCGCAGAATATTACTCACCTGACGCGATTTTTTATTCGAAAATACAATTATCCTACAGTATCTTAGTAAAATTGTTTGCAAAAAGCACAATCGGTATCATCCATAGATATGAATAAATTCTTAAAATTATGAAAATATTATAAAGTGTGTAACAAAACCCTTATTGAAGCCGAAAGGTTCTTGAAACTTGTTCTCCCCATCAATGCGATCATTTTATTGTTCTAGACCATATCTGGGAAACTTCTAGTTACAGAGATATTGGGGCTCAAAGTTCCAACTTTTTCACAAGTTTTTTCGAGAGAAAAAAGTCGTTTCTGCAGCAGTAATTTTTGCGTCAAGTTACTTAGTTTGATATACAGAATGCTTGGTTGACGGCTTCGTGAAGGGTAACACCATGTATGTGAGACGAGTATTTCAAATGTATAAATAAAAGACGTATTGACGTTACGTTTACACCGCGCTCGTGATAGGACCCAAGATACATACTACGGTACTTTCAGTTCCGTCTGACAGCAATGACATGTTAACTAATCGCCTATGATTCACTCGGTAAGTAAGCACACAAGAAAAATCTTATATAAACAAATCTTTATTTAGATATATTTTGCAAACGCAAATAACTTTACCTGTGTCGTCTATATTTTGCTGTTTGTGCATGTAACCTGATCTTTAGCCCGATGTTAATACTAAAAGCTTATACGATACAAGCAATTTAATTAATTGATTATTGTTCATAAAGCCCTCACGCTAACTGTACTCTGTAAAGGGTGCACCGACGCAGCGAGTGAGAGCCTCGTCTGGAGAAAGTGCGCAAAGCCCTGTTATGGCGGCATTTCTCATTCCTCCGCCGGTGCCTTTTCTCCTATTATTCGCGTAAATATGTCACTTCGGTATTGCAAGTACAGCTATAATTTCTTATAATGCAAGTTAAATATCAGTGGCACCATTCTTTACATATTGATATCTACAAAAGATACACTATGAGTGTAACAATGTGAGGCAACGACCCGGAACCGTTGTAAACAAAATTAATTGAAACCACTTAAGTGCAAATAAGGTACGGTAATTACAATGGTGTTCAGGCACCAGAATAATAATCTTATCATATCATAAATAATCTTAACTTATCCAGTCATAATTTGTAAATAATGATGCAGTGATAGACATACACCTACATTTCAATAACTTTAACCTAGCTATAGCTCGCATAAGTCTGTAACGCTTCGTATCACTAATTACCAATAAGGCACAAATTGTAACCCTAACTTCGGTCTAATACCAAGAAAATCATGTCCTAAAGATTACCTGCGGTCGTTACAAGATGCGCTTGAAAATATGGAAAGCGTAGTGTGCATCAACACAAGAGTGTGACCTCTGCGAGGCGCGCGCGGCAAGGTCACGAACGCGCGTGCGCCGCAGTCGTGACCCGCTCGCGCGCCTTGCCTAACACAACACCCCGCAATTCTCGTACCAATGACAACAACAATAGAGTGCACAATCATTTGCACTTCCATCTCAACACAATGTCTCGGCTGTATCTAATGCGACACCGGCGGTATTCCGGCCCGCTCCTAGGGCATATCGCCTCTTAATTCTAGACAAGCCAGATGCTTTTCTAAGGGCAACTGCATGCGTCATAATACCTAATCAATTCAATTCATGAAAAGATAGAACATTCCGTATCGTTAATCGTGACGAGGTATGAATCTTATAAATAAACGATTGAATTTTGACAATGAAGGGTAAGCCCCTGGCTGGAGGCCTTAGATTCATTTTTAAGGCATCCACAGGGAATTGTCCGGTTAAGCAGTAGCCAGCCTCAGAGGCTGAACTGCGAGATGCCATCTCCAAAAAAAAAAAAAAAAAATGACAATGAACGGTCTCGATTTTTATGTAAGAATAATTAGTAATTCAATGTTGACTGCTGCTTTTTTGTATAATTTGATAGATAATTACGTACAGTTCTTTACTTAATTAGCATAATAGTGTGCTAGAGTGTGCTTATTACCTTTACTAAAATAACGAATTCGTTTTCCGCAACTAAAAATGAGTCAGCACGAACCTACATTATATATAAATAAAATAGTGCCTCGCTGAGATCATGGACGGTTTTATTTGCAGAGTTTCCTAATAACCTATATTGCTGTTAGAATATTTATAAGCTATAATAAACATTCTAGCCTCTAAACAAACAACAATTTAGATATTATATCGTCATTGCAATACTGGCTTTATACAGTAAATGCACACTGAGGTCTTTCAATCCACAATGAAAGACTATAAAGTAAAATGCGCAACGACTGTACTACGACATTACATTATTGAACCCAGAGAGACATATTCAGGATCCAGTATCCATAAGATCATGTAAACAAAGCATGTAAACAAAACGTGGATCATTTAACCTCATTAAACCTCATGTCAAAATAATATAAATTCAAATCACGTTACAATAATGCTAGCCAACAGCTGGTAGTCTTTATACTTTTCATTGAGTCGTAAACCGGAACAAAGTTGAGCTAAACAATAACACGTAGTTTCAACAGACTGATGTACAATGCAACCTTTTGAATTCTTCCGAAGGCCATGAACTCGGCGCTGAAGACAACGTAATGCGAAATTATTGCACCTACGTAATAATACACTTTGCACTTAGCTCATAAACTATTGAAGTGTTGATTTGCGATGTCGCTTGTGCTTGAACATACTATGTGAATATGTATGTACGTATACCATCAGTTATAGCTGAAAGGACTTAAGTACACCAGCAGACATACTAAGTAATGTACAAAATCCAAAAGTGGTTATTGTAATCACGTCGACTATTTGCTTATTTCATTATAAGCTGACATAGAAGGAGAGCAGTTAGAAGTAACGGTTGATTGTCGTGTGCCTTATACGTTGGTTTAGAAGAGAGATGGCCAGGAAAGGGATACATTATTCAAGGGGATCATTTACATCGCCACGCTGCGGACGTGGCGGATCGCAACTCCTTGTATGTGCGGCAGTGGCGCGTACGGAACCCACTGCGACACACAAAAAACCTTCCATATTGCTCCTTGAAGCTTTCTTTTTTTAATGTGCTCCAAGTATTCGCTTAATGATCCAACACAACGTCCATCCATAGATTGCATTCAATTTAAAAGATAAACTTTATCTTTACCAAGTAGGCAGCCGATAAAAACTTTAAAAATTCCTTCGTATTGACGTTCATAAAAACTTTGTTATTTATTTAACAATTAACGGTTAATTACAGGTTTACTTGGCAATTGATTTGTATACAAAAGTAAATACCTATACAGAAAAAAAAATGTTTAATACAGTAGCAGGTACTTGTACCTATAGCGAAGATTGTATTATATGATACGCATTCTATGTACTGGACATACGAGCTAACGATGGCTGTGGCTCGCACACAATCCCCAATAATTTATTGTTACATAGACTACTAACATTAGTAACATTACAATGAATGTTCAGTACTTTAGCCGTAGTTAGTGGTTCTCTTAACAAAACGCATTTAATTTATAATTTTCTAGGCAACTGAGAAATGATAAAGTCTTTTCTTAGTTGTTTTGTTACTCATAAAGATTAAACCTGTAATGGATGACGTATGTGTACGTTAAAAGCTTTAATGCTTACTTAGATAGAATGCTTCACTTTACACTTCTTTGCAAGACAAAACACATTTATGCAAGCATTATCTGGAAGATAACTCGTTCAGATAGATGTGCCATCACAACAAATTCATTATTTATGAGCAATTATCAAGTAACTGGCTAGTGGCAGCCCTATACATAACGATTAACTATGTTTAGTAAATAAAAAATTGGAACTCAAATTTTCGGAGTAAAAATATGCTTAAAACTTAAATAAAAACATGCTTCATCAGTTCTTGCAAGTCCAGCAATATCGATTACTTTAATAATTACATTGGCATCCGAAAAGCATTCGTGTGACGTATGTAGGCGAGTGAGAGGCGCGCCCTTGCCTCGGTCCTTGCCACAAAGTCGTCGTCAGTTCGGACCCCGGCCGTACACCCTGCTCTCGAGGTCGAGCTATATGAGAGAATGTATAACCTTAAAGTTCTGCCTTACACCCGACATTAAAATGTACACAATAAATCTGAGACTTTTATGTCGTACTTATTTGGCAGATTCGACTCTTTTCGTATTGATTAGATTGAGTCAAGTTTGAGTCAGTTCGTGGTCGATAAATAGCGATATTTCGACCATGAAGTGTTCTAAGAATTACTTATTATGATGGCGTCCAAGAGTTACGTTCGTGAGAGAAAATTTGAGAGACCAGCGTCCGTTTTTTAATCAGAATGATTAAAAATTGGTTCAGAAATCAGGTCAGAGGTGGACAGCCTGACATACAAATTAACTTTTACAGTCATTAAAGACTATAATAAAATAGGGATAACAGTATCTCATCAATAATATTAACTGCTAGTTATATCTTCTACCTCACACGTATATTTTGCTCATCTCTTATTAACATCCGAGACGCATTATCTCCCATCACAAAATATAAATTTAAGTAAATCGTTTACTAGAAGTTATTATAAAAATATTCCTACTGTATACAATTAGCAGACATCGATCAACTATTAAATTGACCACGGCACGACCACGGTATCCATTAGTTCATATTTAGATATAATTACATATACAATCGCCTACGCTTACGTTAGATAAGGTTCATTGCTATACCTTGGAAATCTTGGAACGTTCAACAATCTCAAGTAACAATCTTCCACATTTTTGTTTCCCTCGCAAATCAAAAGCAAGCTTACGAGCATGTATTACAAGACAGGGGAAATTAATTACATTATTTCAAAAAAAGGTTTAATGTAAACTTTTAAAATTTATGACGACCTCAGGGGCTTTCACGAAGATATCATATCTCATAAGATGCTTGACATCCAAATTGTGGTTATTTGTCATTTTTTTAGGCAAGAACATATACGGCACCAATCAAATCGTATAATTAACGTTTGGTTATCCTTATCATCTACTATTTTCTTTGTTTCAGGTGGAATCCTAAACTTAAAAGCTCAGTTAAGTCTAAAGACATTTATCCCCACATTTTACCTGCGCCAACAATTTACATATATTTTTGCCGCCTTTATCGAGTTCCAATTACACAGATAACGAATAGTTTATGTTAACTGTCCACGACAATTGTAAAGTAGATACAAACGCAATAATTATGAATCGGTATCAGAAATGCATTACATTAACATCAATTTACAGCTGAAAGTTTGCATAACACGTGCTGTAGGAAATAGAAATGGTCTACTATTTGTCAATTATTTATTCTGCAAATATTTTCAGGTGTCAAACTAAAATCAAAGTTCAGAGGAAACTTCTGTAAATAAACGGCATACGTAAGATGGTTTAAAACTTAAAAGGTTTCATCTTTGCTAACTTAATTTTTTTCTTTTTAAAATAAAACCGAATACTTATAACTTTTTCTCTTCGCCTACACAAGGATTGAAACAGAATAATGAACGTAATACAAACAGATTACATTGATATATCTAATTATCTCGGTTTTTAAGGTTATAAGTTCACACCGATTTCACCCGCGGCTTCACCTGCGGCCTCAGCCTCGTCAAGGTCGGAAATTATCCCATGAGAACGAACGAAACGAACGAAAAAGTATCCTATGTCCTAACCCAGGCCATGGTCTACCTATATGCCAAATTTCACCGAAACGGACAGAAATACTTTCTTATTTATAATAATAATTTGAGTAAGTAAAGTATGGATTGGATTGTTTTGATATGTGAAATGTATGCAATATATTATTGGGTGTATATGTATAATATGATATGATAAGTAACAAGCAATGCATGATATGATAAGTATTATAGGTACCTTCATGCGTGCTTTATTCTCGCAACTAAGGTCCACGATTTACAAAATTTATTGACCAACTTGCACAGTTTTATAGCGCACTACATTTTGTGAAACAGTCTGTGACGACTTATCATTAATGCGTACATTTATATATTTTTCAAGTTTACAGCTCACGAGTAACGTTTCCAAATATTTCTCACCGAAATTTACATGCAATGACAAGAGTGGCCCTTACCGTTTCTTTATTGTACATAAAATATGAGAAAGGTCGACACAATGGGCTTTACGATGCGGATGTACAAATTGGGAATATACAGGTATACATCGTCCAATAGTTGAATAACGCACTTTCCTAATTAACAGTTATTACGTACTTACTGTTATCTTTGGCATTTTCATTGGAGGCGCTAGTTCGGGCGTTTTATGTTATTTTTATTACATTTGTATTGTGAAACAATGTTTTCTAGTGGCTGTGTTGTTAAACTGAACTATAATAGGTATCTACATCAAGTGATTTCATTAACAATAGATTTACTTTTCTAATAATTTTGAAAGTAAGATATTTTTTCCATGCATACCATATTTCTAAGTAGAGCATCAAAACACATGATAATTAACGAGATGAACATGGTTCCCTAATCTAGACCAAGTTAATATTGTTTTCCCTTCTTGTAGTTCTGACTCATCAAAACTGTATTTAGTTAGTTGTAAAGTAATAAATAAAATATCAAGTAGTCGTAATAATAAAGCGAAAAGACTGTACCTACTTTAACAAATTACAGAACTTTACATATTTGCACGAGTCGATTAATAACTTTAATGAGCCAAAGTCACCGTGTGATTCCTATTTAATTGAACCCAATTATAACAGGTTATTTATGGAAGCAATAAGTCATAGTAAACTTATATTTTATTAAAGTATTAAAATAATTAAGTTTCAAAAGGCGATAAGTCACCCACTGGAAACACAATCTATATTGTTCTATATCGTTTAAAGAATAAAATAGCTTTTAAAAATGTTGATTTACATCAATATTAAATTAATAGCGCCGAAATGCTAATATAACTTAATTACTTTGTAAATGCACCAACCATTTGTGGCATTCTATGTGACTCATTTACACTATGTTGTCGAAAACAGTAGCAAGGTGTTAAAAGTTACGAAATATAATAAATTTAAAACGAATACTTTAATATTAAAATAGTAACGGACTTAAATTATAATAAAAGAAGGTGTACCTTTGCCTAACCCTTCGCGAATTACAATGGTGATGATATGATGAAGAGGACATTAAAATAAATAAAAACCATTCCTTGGCCTGTCCTAGCATTACATTTTAGCCCTTATAGTACCTAAGCTGAACATCTACAGGGTGTAACAGGACCCTTCACGATGCCGTCAACCAAGTATACCTCAAACTAAGTAACTTTACGCAAAAATTATTGCTGGGAAACGACTTTTTTTTAGGGTGAAACATCACGGTTTACGGTAGCGTTTTAATGTAACGCACTCAAAATATTGTGCTGAGTGCGGAGGTCGTGGAGGTATTTATAGCCATAATCTTAAAAAACAAGTATTTAAAATAACTTGTGAAAAAGTTGGAACTTTGACCCCCACTATCTCCGTAACTAGAAGGTTCCCAGGTATGCTATAGAACAAAAAAAATATCGCAATGATCGAGAGACCAAGTGCCTTTCGGCTTCGCTAAGGGTCTTGTTACATCCTTTACGTACAGATACTGTCAGTAAATCCTGCTACTATGCCATGTTCCAGATTTTATAATACTAAAATTTTTGCGGTAAATGTAATAATACGAAGCGTTTATAATTTCCAAAGTTCTAGGATCTGCATAGAGCTATACTACATAATAAATAAGGTATCTAATAGTGTTGCGTGATGTCATATCGGCCCATAAACGTCTACTATAGAACATTGGCCTCATAACAGACAGCGTCAATGAAATGTCTTAAGACTGAGACGGTGATATTTCATCATCACAATTTTTTTTGTTCTACTTTTTTTCATACCTGTAATTTGTATAGTTTTCATTCGTGATCACTAAATTGGTCTAAAATAGAATACTCAAGGATGCTGTTCATCTGCTTCAAAAAACCTTTAAATCGGTTGTTATGACGTCCAGTGAAAAATAACCGTTATTATTGGTGACTTCACCTTCCATACCCAAAAATTAATACAGTGGTCTTAAATATTTAGATTTTTTTTATGAATACAAAGTCGGCAATCATATGCACATTCCTGCAAATTCCTGCGAATCCAGTGGCTCAATGAAGTGACGTCATAATTTTTTTTTCCAAAGGAAGAACTTTTGAAGATAAAGCAAGAAAATACTTATTGGTAGCTTTTCTGTTGGAGAACTGTCAGTGGTGGTGTTGCAAAGGAATTACAACGTTTATCTTATCCAATCTGTTTAATGAAAATATTGAAAAAAAGACCTGATTTCCCCCATATAACTTTTTTATACTTTATCAAAAACGACAACCAGAAAATCATATTTTTTAGAAGACGATAATCTTAAAATTGGCCTGAATTGTGATTATATGTACCCATACATTATTATAATGGCAAGCCGTATAACGAATCAAGTTAATAAAAACGTACATTCATATACTTATAAGGTAAAGCTAGCCTTGTTGACGTCTGTCTCTCTCTGTCACTCGGATCGATGGCATGCTCCGTCTTTATCACACTAATAAGCTACAACACACTCGCAGCCTCCACGCACTCATCCACAACGTTTCATTGTGTGTGTACGTCGATGTCAATGTGATGAATAAACAGTTTCTCCGATTTTACGATTCGATGATTATAGATACCTATCTATGCAAAGTTGTTTAATGATTTTGAAATAGTTAAGTGTTCTTGGAAAAGATTTATAAAATAAAACAGTCTATAAATGGCCGCAACAATTAGACAATTACATTATTATGTAGTGCTGTGCAGTGGCTACTATTGTTATCTCATAATTGTAATTCAGCACTAAAGGTTCTACAGCTTAACTGTGAAGACAGTAACATTGTTATCTTCTTGAACAAAGCCTTCAGCTATTAACTGTTACATCAACGTCGCGAAAGAATGATATCGGATGATCTTACGCACCACATTGTTGATTTACAAACGCAATCAAACAGAAAAGTCGCGCGGCAATTTACAGAAACATTCTAATTAACGGTGAGCCGCTCCTCGTAATTTCTGAGAATGTTGATGTAAAATAAAATTGTAATACATTGGTCAATCGATCTTAAAGCCAAACACGCATTTTGTTGGCGCTACAGGAGGCCCCTACAGCTTTAGCGTACCTAAATCATGACTGAGCAAAAATAATGACGACCATCACATTATGAATATGCCATGCGCGATGGCTGAAATAATAGAAGAGTTTCTTTATAAAATTAATTCAAGCACGATCCATTATTGTATTCATATGCTTATGAAAGCTCTAATATAAAAACAAGAACATCTTATAGTTACTGATTGTTGTTAAAACAACAATCAAAAATAAATTGTATGACAAGCTAAGACCACAGAAATAACAATAATCTCTTCAGATGTTTAAGTGAGATTGTCACAAACAAACTGGTTTTAAATTAGTTACGATAAAAATAAACAACGACCTTTAAATGGAATGTATTTAAAAACGACTTTAGTATTAATTGGTCAGTCTTGAATAAGAGCACGTTTAATTATCGGCACAATCACTGTGTACAAAGGGTAAACAACGGGCCGAATGTGGCCACGACCGACCAAGAGGCTAACCACAAAGGAATCCCCGAACTCACAAAAAAAGTTGCGTATCTCTATGAATATTTAACTTCCCTTCCCGGCCGAAGGTTTACTTTCAGTCGTAAGCTCTAAAGCCATAAAAGTGGTTTTCATTCGCCGCTGTGCCCCTACACTATCGTTGATGTTCGATTCCTAACCTTGATGTAAGATAATAAAATCCTATAATGGATTTGCTGTTGTGTAGTCGTGGTTACAAAAAAAAAGAATGAACTATTTATCTACTTCTGGGTGTGGATGTGATACTTCCCTTTCGAAAATCATTGACTTCGTAAAAATATAGTGATTATACGCTGACATTAAAAACTTTACTCGTAAACATTATTTTTATTGTTTGTGCTTTAAACATTATTTATACTTGTGACCTTTAAAAACATTCAATCTTAATATTGTCAACAATCATAAAATGATCCAAACAAAATGCGTCATCAACTAAAAACTGTGGAAATTTTATGCTTCGTAGATACACCTAGATATACTAATTCCGTGTTACGTCATCATACTATATAAAATACTAATAAACAGAACAAAATTAAATTGTATCAAACATAACAGGTAAAAATAGTATATATTCTCGATCTATTGATCCACAATGTTCTTTAGTTCTAAAGAAATTTTATCCCCCGTTGAGATTTCTGTCGGACGCTGGCTCGTCGGTGCCTAAAGTTACATAGCAACGTGTGCGTGTGTGTGTGTGTCTGTGTGTGTACGGGTACCTTCAACCTCCATGTGATGGGAAGTGAACCCTTTACGCGGGGAAACCGTTTTTTATTTGCACTCGGACAGCGGCATCAGGTAGAAAGGATGATCGTTAATTTTTAAAGGACACACTAAACTTTGAGTTTGAAAACAGTGCATAGTCAATATGTGGTGAGTAAACTGAGAGTGTTATTTCTGCGTTTTTGTAACATGCATACATGTCTACATTAGTATCATATTTATAAACTAAAAAAAAAAAACCTCTACTTTTCACGAAAACAACAGAAACGAAATTTAAAAAAAAACACTAAGTTTTTGAAATAAGAACATTAATCCAAACACTAATAAAAAAATACATAGAAATCTAAATGCTTAGTTTTCAGCATGTGCTACGAATCGCCTCCCAATGTGCTACGGGAGTGTGCCGGTGCGCCCGTTGATGTCTTTTGCTAAGAGCTTTCAATATCTCGCGCTTTCACGAGTTTATTGACTTCGCGTCGTAGCTAACATAGTACAAGGTTCGATTCTTTGAAAGCTGAATAGTATTAAGACGTATTAATATACCTTAATTGTGTAGATTTATCAGCATTAAAATGAATGCCGTACTGAACTACTAGGACTGATGTTATTCGGCTCCAAAAAATAGTGCTAGTTTTAACGTTATAATTAAATGAATGATTGAAAGGATTACATTTAAAATGCTATGTTTTTTTTGTTTTTTGACTGTATCGTGATAGTTACCTTTATTTAGTAACTGGTTGGGTTACTATATGCATTTTGTTCAAATAAGTAAACATCACGCTGTTAAATCATATTTGAATAAATATGAGTCAACAGCGTGATGCTATTAGTGATTGACCAGAAAGACAGAAATGAAACGTCTTTCTAGTCACTTCCTAGGAGCTTGTTTTTTAGTATTTAACATGTCATACCTTGAAACCCTTTTGTTTTTCATGTTTCATCAGATATCATAAGCAGAAACCAATAACGACGCATTCTTTTAAGGATTAAAATTACTTATACCCTAAAAACCTTTAAAACATATTAAATTTACAATATAAGCCACAACGATGCTCACGATAAGGCAACTAGCGTGAAACCGACCAAAGCCAAAGCCGACCGATAAAAAGTGTACATAACTGTTATGATTTCCAAAAAAAGCAGTTTACCGGCCAAATAATTACATTAAATAATGATTGGGGCGAGAACCCGTGCGATGGTAAGCTCATCTCGAGGGCTCGCCACAACGAACGCGAGCGAGGCAATAAAATAAGGCTGCGGCGGGGTGCGGGGGCGCAGGGGCGAGGGGGGAGGGGGCGCGGATTGCGAGGCTTGTCGCCCTCAGCGGTGCAAGCCATGAGTTGACGCTATTCTGAATACCACTGAAACTGGACGACATACCTTATTCACCAAACACTGTGATTTTTAATGATGAAATAATTGATAATTTGTACAGCAACAATGTTGTGAATTAGATACTTTAGATGAAGCGTTTTTCATCTGAAACATAAATATTCTATTCCTAGAGATATCTTGTGTTTTTTTCTTAAACGATTGCATTAAATACCAGCCAAAAATAATGCTGATGTTAATCCAGAACAATGATGATTTTTTAACGTGTTTATGTATATATAAAGTACCGCTCGCCGCCTTTGCCACGTACCGTGTTACAACAAAAAGTCATCATTAAAGTGTTGGAGGCGCGGCGGGTGAGACCCGCAGCCTCTCGCTCCATCCTAAACGATTCAGCCGAGTTTTTATCACTTACCAATCCATATCGAGCTTATTTATTCATTTTTACTAAGAGCTCTCCCGTTTTAAATTCCCTTATCAGCATCAATACTCTCCAAACTATTTATACTTATGATCATGAAATATAAAGATTGACATCCGATATGTTTTTCAGAAATCCGATACAGAACATATCGGTTAAGTATTTGTTATAAATAATCATTCGTAGATGGCCCATCAAAACACACTTTTACTGTAGGTTTTTACATACATTATCGTATTCTTTGTCAATCAGTAACAAAGACATCACTGAATTTGTTTTTAATAAAACGTCTCCGAACTCGATCAACGTTGATTCAAAAACAAAAGTATATAAATATTTGTAGCCGTTTCCTTATGCCATTCTCACGCACGATATCTCAAGAACATGAAATAGATTCCCTCCTCTTTTTAAGTCCATTTTCTTAACATATTCCGAAAACTGGTTGTAGAAAGAGATAACATATCTATAATTTATAGATTAACTAGTGGAAGACTTGATTATGGTAAGTGATTTTAGTGGGGAGACAGTTACGGACAGCCGGCCGAATGCCTTACAGTGTTGAAATAGTGACGTCGCCGTGCGTTGCCCAGCTTTAACGTTCCGTAAGCGTTCGGTATCAAGACTTGCTTACGTAACCCTACTTTGTAGGCTGTTTTGAGAATGAATTCATATTTTATATCAATCTAGAAGGTTATTTGTCTTGAATTGAACACAGATATAATATGTGTTAATTTGCTACTTTATTGTCAATTTTACCATTATTTTTCTTGTTATTAATATTAAGTCTTATTAGAAGATTAAGACCATTGACCACGTACGTGCTCATAATTTTCCCGTTACCGTATTACATGCTTGCGGCGTGACCGCGTATTATTTCTACATTAGAATAAACTAATACACAGGTGCCGCTTATGAAACTCGTCTGGGAGCAAACAGACGTAACTAATTTTACTACACGTGGTACAAGCGCCGCCTGTCCGCCACTCCGCGAGATGTAGATGAACGGCATGCGATATGAATGACATGCAAGCACATGGCGGAGGCTTTTTGCGACGGTTACGTTCAACTCGGTAACCGCCGCCGCCGCCGTACTTAATGACGCCTTCATGAGTTACGTTTTACTAACTCCGGATAAGAGACAATTGTGTTAAGGTTGCAATATGTTCTATGGAGATTTCAATCTGATTTAGCTCTTTTAACTTTAAAGCTACCAAGTTGCTGTTTGAATTTTTATATTATATTTTATTATCAAACCTATATTTTTGAACGGCTACAGCTTTACAAGACTTCCAATTAAAGAGTTCAGGGCATTGTAAGTGTAGCATTGTTACAAACTTAGGACGGGTTCATATTTTATGTAGCGTGAGTAAAAATCATTTAGACATCGAAGTGGGCATAAGAAAAATCGGCCAAATGCGAGTCGTACTCACACGCACACAGGGTTCCGTAGCACCAAACAACATAATAAAAATATTTTGAAGGCTCATTGATATGTTGTATTGTTTTACATTCAACAGCAAAACTAAATTTGTATTTTATAGTATGTTAATGAAAAATAAAGTTACTGCTGTAGTTTGATGAAAAAGTGCCATATCTCAAAAACTAAACATCAAATCCCATTCAAACCAATTTTGGTTGAAAGTTTTATTTACGTTCTACAATCCTATTTTTTTTTAGAATTTTCCGCTTCTTACTTTATAAATTAGTGGTGGGAGACACATTTTACCACTTTGACAGTGTTTATCTTTCAAACGATTGACTTTAATAAAAAATGGGGTTACGAACCTCAACGTCATTTTTAAAGAAGTATCTTATCTATAGACACCGCACGTATAGGTTTGATTAAAAATATTTTTTAGTTTCAGTTCCATGTATGGGGAGACTCACCATTAATCTTATATTTTTATTTTTGTATAAAAATCGTAAAGCGGTTCACAGAATACATCTACCTACTAAGTTTCAACCGTGTAGTCCTAATAGTTTCGGAGTAAAGTGGCTGTGACATACACGGACAGACATGGCGAATCTATAAGGGTTCCGTTTTTTGCCATTCGGCTACGGAACCCTAAAACTGACTTTGCAAAACGAAGAACATTCGTTATCTCTTAATTAACCAATAAGATTCCGAGAAGCAATGGATAATAAGTTAAGAAAAATATTGGGTTACTGAAAAATTAAGCCCGAAAAAATTGAATTATGCATCATGAAGTAACGTTCCTGTAAGGACAGGATCCGATAGTGTCCGATCCACTATCGGATCCGTATCACAATCCGTTCAGTAGGGTAGGCTACACGACGTAACTCTCACGTACGTTTCTATTGTAGATTGTGGAATTCCTAACTCTTCCATTCATATCCTGTGGGGATGTGTATTCTTTTCCCAAATAGTCGCGTAAAATAATTCTGAAGCAAAGTTGGTCTTCTAAGGTTGTATTGCAAGATCAGTTGAGATTAGCATTATAATGGCAAGCTGGTGTCGATACAATTGGCCAGATCGCAGCATCGCAGTGTGTGGTGGCCGGCGCAGCTCTCGCGGCAAGTTCAAGGTGAGCGCGTCGCTCCGCCCACGCGCCCGCGCCGCGCCGTACAACCGTTACAGCCGAGACCCGCCGCTGGACCTCCGACACAAACACCTCATTCTTCTAACCAAACACCACTCACTTGCACACACTATTGTATCTAATTACCCAAATCTTCACGATCGCGTGTTAACACGTTAATGAATTAATTAGAAGAACTCGTTGTGCGAACCATACGCTCTTAACGCCCACCTAACTTTGCAATATAAATTAATTTATCTACGTTATTATTCAACATAATTTAGATATATATTATGCATAAATTACCAAAAGTTTTGTAAAAAGTTGTTTAGACGATGTTTTAAAACAATATTTCACTAACACAAAAAGATTATAAATTTTATTTGAAGATCGTATTTTACACGTTGATGGAATTTCTATATTCGACTGTAGTGGAATTTCCCACTATCAAATACACCTGGCAACAGTGGCAGCGAGATATTTCCATATCACCTTATAAATGCGAAGCTATAAAATAAGATATGATACAAAATTCGATAAAACGTAGGTATAAACTGCGACATATTTATAAGATGTTACGAATTTACGACGGTACAATTATTAGCAGCTACGGAGGATCATCATAACACAAGGTTCGTACGCCTTGGGTTGTGATGATTCTTCGTTGTGGTGTTGAGTTGCGCAATGACATCAGCGCGGTACGGGTTAGAAGAGCTGCATTACCTGGGAATGGTGATGACCTGGCCGAGCTCATCAACGACGTGGTCGGCTAGCACCAGCACGGTGGGCTGGCCGGGCGCGCCCACTACCACGGATACACCGCCGTCCACCAGCTGCCCGCCGCTGCTCACTAGCTGCCCGTCGTCCAACTGCCCACTGATCATCTCGACGCGCTTCTGATCCGGGGTCGTTGTGTATATCACGGTCTGCTTGTCGTCTTCGTATATTAAATCTATCGGAGTCTTCTCGTCCATGGATTCCATCCCCTGGTCGTAGACATCGGGTTGCACGGGCACTTTGCTATCAGTGGCGTAAGCTGCCAGTTCGTGCGGCGAGTGGCGGTAGGAGTGTGCCTCCGGGGGGTAGCCGTCGTCGGAGTCCATCTCGACTTTGTGCGGGTAGTAGTCATGCGCGGGCTGCACGGGTGTCATGGTGGCCAGTACGGCATGAGCGGGTGCGGGCGAGCGCGGCGCCGGCGACAGCGGCGAGCGAGCGCGCTCCTCGCACGGCGACGCCGACGCGGACATACCGCCGTACCGAGACACGGTAGGCGACGTCTTCGTGAGGGCGGAGGCTCCGAACTGGAGCACCCCGCTCAACACTTGACTCCCCTGACTTCAATTTCTGAAAAATAACCTTTTGTGAATCCTGTGGCAAAGTAAATTATCATATCGAACGTAACAACCAGTGAAAGACGCTCGCTTGTCTCGACCCTCTGATCCAAATATGAGTTTTAACAAACAAAGGAACGTTCATGTCATGAACATTAAAAATAATAGAGATAGACCAGTCGAACAGAAGACTACTATTGGTGAAAGTATCGATATATCCTAAATAGATTTAGCAAAGAGTGCGTATCTAAGACGCCAAGGGCAAGCAGTAAGTAACAGCTGATTCAAATCCAGTTAGAAAAGAACGAGTATCAAGTGGCACCTGATCGCCGAGAAGCGCCCGAACTTGTTCAGCAGCCCCCTGCCCCGGCTGCCCCGACCGGCGCCGAACGAAACGAGACGCACCACCGAACGGTACAAACTGGTAACTATTGTATCCACGTGGTTGTCAAACTCGTCAGTAAACAATTATTTACAAACAAATCAGTAACGCTAAGGAAACGCTGACAGTGGCTCTGTTTGGCTAAAGGGGCTTTCATGCAGTCATGCAAGTGATATAAACGAAACAATGAAAATTGTATTGATAAAAGAAGAAACAAAAACACAAACAGTCTTTAAAACATGCACAAAACGCCTGGATACACTAAACCTAGCTTTCGTTCTCATTGTGTAAAAAGACAAAAAGAATCGTATTGGTTCAGAAGCTGTACTCCGTACTGAGAGGGATACTGAGTTCTCGGTGCATTGCTACGGAGGCTGAGGCCCAAGCGCGCGAGCGAGACGGAGATACGGCAGCCACGGACGCTTGAAAGTGACCAACTTCAGGCTGCTATACGTAGAATACGTGTGTGCGAGTGTGCATTAAGGAATTTTTCACGATATAAAACTTTGCTCTTTGTCTCTTTATGATTGGTTACTTTATTTACAACAAAATGTAAATTAGGTATCTACATAAAATGCAGATGAAGTGAACAAACACAGCCTTTGGTTTATTGACACCCTTTACTCATTTAAATCATCATACATTTTTCTTTCTATCCGAAGAGTTTATGACAGGCTATGGTCAAAAATACCCCCCGACCCCAAGCACCTAAAGACCTAAAGTGAGACCTAAAGTGTAGTGACTTTACGAACATAGGCGTCGTTGTAGGCTAATAAAAAATGTCAAAATAAGTTTTGAACTACCCTCAAACAACTGTAATGTTTCGAGTATTAATATCACAGTTAGAAATGTCCATCACAATATGTTCACAGTCCGCTATACTTATTACATTCTTAGTAGTAGTTTGCGTATCTAAATGTATAACGATGCATAATCTTTGCGCATTAAATAAAGACACCATCTTTGTCCAATCGAAAATTTTGCTTGCGTGGAGCTGCATCGCTGAACTGAAGGAGGAAAAATAAAATTACAAAAAGGCTCTGCCGCTGAGCCCGGTCGTCAAAGTGTGCACGCACACACGTGCACAGATGAAGCTCGCCGAACACGTCGTTACCAGACATAAGCGCACATAATTTACTCACACGCAGAAGTGAATTGGTCATGAGATGACTGTACGTTAGCTTATATAGTATAACATTTATATGAATAGCACACATGTTTACGTTATAGACACGAGTAGTTATCTAGAAAACATTTTAACTATGCATATACTTTGCGAGAGATATGTGAATTTAACGAAATAACGCCTACGGCAATCTTAACTTTAGTCGCACATACAAAATATCAAAACAAACGATAAGAAATTGAAAAGTGAGGACATCTCGACAAACCATTGATTCAAGACGTATGAATATAGATGCACTATCGTTATCACTAGCAACTCTAGCGGAGGAGACAAGCGGTCACGTCAATGCACTGGTGTTAGAGGTCGGGGGCGGCAGCGGCGCGGGCGTCCTGGCGCAGGCCGTCACGCACGCGCGTCAAACTAGTCTCGTGACGTCACGGCCCGCCAGGCGAAATTACAAAACCGGCCCGGCGGCGCAACCGACTGCGCCAGCAAGCGGCGCAGCGCAGTGGCGGACGCGCTGCCGCCCGACCCCGACGCGCCACCGGCGGATCACATACCGTGGGCGGCGTCACGACGCTGAGCACGGCGCGGGCCGGTGCGCGGGCGCGGGTACACGAGCACGCGGCGAGCGGCGCTACGGAGCGCGGGCGCAGGTGCTCTGAGCGCAGCAGCCTCCGCACGCCGGCGCCGCCGCCCCCGCGCCTCCCCGCACCGCCCGCGCCGCGCTCTCGCACGCACCAAAACGACGAATTTATCTTCCGTGCCTGCTGGCCCTCCTACTCGAGGACGTTGCCCAGGGTGGCTCCTTGACAGAAATTCACTTTGATATTTTGTGTCGGTGCATCAGCATTATTCAAATTCGATAAAGAAAATCGGTTATAAGAACGCTTCGTTCTTTGTTTACTTGGAACAGTTTGAAATATATTTTTTAACATGTCGTAATGTAACTGACTACGACATGGCAGCAGCGCAAAGGACGCAGCGAGGCAGCGACGCCGCGGCGGCGGCAGCGCCCGAGGCAAGGAACGTCGCCGCGTCTCGGTGGCTCACGAGTCGACGCCGGCACAATGACGTCGCGCGTCAGTTACAGCCGTTACAAAATCTGCGACCTGCAACTGTGTGATTACTCAACTTTTCGCAACTTCCCTTATTGAACTTTCATGCTTCGATATATCGGCTAAATGTGAACTTACTTTCTGCTTTATGTGATATATCGAGTATTTTGGGCATCATTCAAATTAATTATGACTCGGGATTGCATAGTAAAAGCGCAGGTCTTCCTCAAACAGGTAGATTTTACAGGTTGCAGCGTACGAGAAGAATACTTTTTATCATGGTACTGCCACTGATCAACGGCTTTAACAACCGGCACGTAATCATCTGGGTAGCCAAGTTTATCAAAGCCTTAAAGGTTCTAGAATGCCACAGCTTACTAGCGGTTAGTTACTCATTATTACCTCTGGATGCCCAGGATGCCCGTTTGGACGCCAGGGGTGGTTCATATAGATCATAAAGGAATCACACAATGGTAATATTCAGTAAAATGCCATCAAATGTATGCCAAATCTGGTGGCTCCGAGCACGTTACAAGAAAGTAAATCTGTATGTAGTTATCTCATTTCTATGTCGGATCCAGAGGATCGCAAATATATAGTGTATGTGCCTCACAGCGCCATAGCCTTAAACAAATTAATCACAGTTTTTAATGTATGTACTTATAGTACATGCAGAGAATATATTCTACTTTATGAATACATTTATTTAATTTATTATTCTGCTGCTCTAGCAAGGTTTCTATAATACTATTCCTATAATAGATAACCTCTTCAGCTAGTTAGGTCTAGTTAAAGTGGTTTTCACCCTTACAAACAGAATATCAAAAGCTACACAAATCTATAGCTACAATGATCTTTTGGCACGTGGCCCGAGTCGAAACCACCAACATATCATCCTGTTTATTCAATTCATTTCACAGAAAAAACTGCGAAACATGCTGCTACAATTCCCGGGTCAGGCAAATTGGTTTTTTTCATCTTAAATTTTCTCAGTAGCAGCCACGGAGCGTGGATTTGTGCCCAGTTGATGGCAGCAGGCTCGCTCTCTATTACATGGACCTGAAAAATAACTAGCGAAATAAGGGTGTACTAGATAACAATTGGGTAAACCCCTTCCTAACCCTTCGGGGGTTACATGATGTTATGTTTCACAGGAAACAACACAAATACCAACAACGACCCTCTGTTGACGTCATTCAAAGCCAAAAGAACCTTGTAACTATGTGGAAATGGAACACAGTGGGTCTAAAAGTAGGATAACTCTGAATATGTCTCTCAGAACATAGCGACCTGAAATTTCAGATGTCTTTTTTTTTATTTACTTAATCAAAAGCTACACAAGAGTATTTTACAAATCTTCTGCCAAACTGCAGGACAGTTTGTCGGCAGTGTTCTCGTGGACACAGCTCTTAAGTTTTCTTAACACTAATGCATCATTATAAAAGGTGAAAGGTAAGGGGACACATAGTTTTATTACATAGACGTACGCATCACGCCACACCCAACTTCACACATACTCGAGCTGCTTAGTGTTTTATTGAAAAGAAACGTAGGTACATAATTAAATTGATCTACAGTAAAATTTCAACAATTGATTTCCCAAAGGCCTACACCCACTCTTCACCAACTATGTATAAAAGAAGGCGAGCCATCAACTGGCAACAATCTAAACTCCCTACAACTGACTAGTTCCTAGAAGTACCACCCAACCCAACAAAATTGCCCGAACTGGGAATAGAACCCCTTGTAACTAGTATCATCAAAAGGACAAAGTGTTCTAAAAAAGACTTTTTTGCAAAACATAAAACCGACTTCAAAAACAAAAAAACGTGGAAAAATAACTTAAGCTTCAGAAGTCGGTGACTTTTGTTTGTTCGATTGAGTTTTTTTGCCACCGACTTCTGAAGCTTAAGTTATTTTTCCACGTTTTTTTGTTTTTGAAGTCGGTTTTATTTTCTGAAAAAAGTTTTTTTTATTATTCCTTTTTTAGTTGCAATATTCTACACAAATATATATATATGTATATAAACATATATATATATTTATTTTACATTGTTAACAACACATTTCATGGTAATAGGCTTATCCCCAATAAAATGTAACTTATTATATCGTTACCATACCTAAAAGTGGAAATCTGGGTGTACCGTACACATCTGCGTACTCCCTCAGAGCATCAGAGCACAGGCGTTATGTTATGTTCTAATATTGTGTAAAAAATAAACATCCAAGCGATTGCAGCAATCACGACAGATTTTCTGTCTATTTATGAAGCGTTCCATTGTATATCGCCGAAGATCAGCATCAGATCCTGACTTATACCTTCCATCATCAGCTCAGCAACATGAGATAATGATTATCGGGTACAAATTGGGTTGCCCTTGATTTCCCTGGGATCCCATCATCAGATTCTAACTTTGTGACAACGGGACCACCTAAGTTGTATAAGCTTTCGAATAAAAAAAGAATTTTGACATTCGGTCCACAATTAGTGGAGAAATCGGTGAACATACGGGACACACAGTCAAACGTAGAACCTCCTCATTTTGTTTGAAGTCGGTTAAAATATTGTCTAAAGAGTTTTGGTGAAACATTAGTGAACCGCTAACAATACATTTCATGGTAATAGGCTTATCCCCAATAAAATAGAACTTCACATACCTAACTCTCGAAAAGTTGTACAGTACACATGTGCTTACCCCCTAGAGCATACAAGCGTGATATTATGTTATGATGTTGTATAAACAATAAACATCCAAGCGATTGCAGCAATCACGACAGATTTGCCATAGTATATCTCCGAAGATCAGCATCAGATCTTCCCTAAATATTCTACGAAACAAAAAAAGAATCATCGAAAACGGTTCACAATTGGCAAAGATATCGCTGAACATACACACAAAAACAAAAAGGGTTCGTCTTGATAACCTCCTCCTTTTGGAAGTCGGTTAAAAAGCTTGTGCACGGCAACAATAAATTGTGATGCAGGTAGGGCGGGTATATCACATTAAATGTGTATTACCATTATGAACCTAATGACCTATGTAGTCTCACTATAATGAAGAGCACACGGCTGCGATGACGGCCCCGACTGAGTGTCATGGTTTTAAGTATTTGTTGTTATAGCGGCAACAGAAATACATCATCTGTGAAAATTTCAACTGTCTAGCTATCGCGGTTCATGAGGTACAGCCTGCTGATATACAGCCAGACAGACAGACAGACGGACAGTGGAGTCTTAGTAATAGGATTCCGTTTTTGCCCCTTTTTTTTTTTCGGATGGGAAATCATCAAATAACTCCTCCCGCTCTAGGCTGAGCAGGAGGGAGTGTTAGACTTTTACTGACTAAAACCCATCCATGTTCCTTCCTTTGCCCTTTGTGTTCCAGGGCCGCGGTATCTCTTTCGAATAGTCCCGCAACCCTGGCAGGCATCGGTCCTTTCGGACCCCTTCCTGTTTGCTGACATCTCCTTGAGGCGCGCGTGGAACACGAACGCGGCGTCGACACGGCTCCGTTTTTACCCCTTATATACGGAACTCTAAAAACGAAGACACGTGACATCCACCAACCTGCACAGCCGTGGTGGACATGTGGTGGATTGTGACGCACCTCACAGTGAGTAGTCTGTGTCCCAATTCCAAAAGTGGAAATTTTATCGGCTTATTGTGATCTACATAGTTCTCAATTTTTTAACATGAGTTGTTAATTTGATCTGAATTTTATTGACATACTTTTGGTTTATTTACTACTAGCTGTTGCCCGCAACTTCATTCATTCGTGTGGTGATTTTGATGTGTTTTCCGTTATAAAAAGTAACCTATGTGCTATTCCAGACTTTAATTTATTTCTGTGCCACATTTCACCCAGATCCGTTTAGCTATTCTGGCGTGATTCAGTAACAAACATCCATCCCCTCAATCTTCAGCATTTATAATAGTAATATAAGTAAGACTAGATCTTCGCCCACAACTACCAAATTCACGCGGATGCACCGCGTGAATTTGGTACTTTTTAAGAACTTCTTAATTTTCGTATGGTTAGTGCCTACCTGGTGTCAGAGTTTTTATGCCGCCTATTTGCCTCTGACTTGGCTTTACATGTCGTCGAGAAATATCTCTCAACCATGCTGGTTGGTTTCCTTCACCGAAGTAAGTGATAATTATACAATACGCACATAAATCCGAAAAATCAAATATGCGTGACGTGGGTTCGAACTCGAGATCTATGACTTGGTAGTCCAACGGTCACACCACTAGGGAATCACTGCTGGCTGATTATTGGTACCCCATCCACCCACGTTAAAGGGTAGTTTTGGAAAATTCATCGTTGTGATCTTTATTATTCGCCCAAGTTTCAAATGACTGAACTGTAAGATTCAAATCTTTTTGGTTTGAAATGGTGATTTCGTTTGTTTGAAAAACCTTATTTCGTAAGAACGGGTTTCTTAGTGGATGCATAGATAATAAAGGAACATACTATTACTGCCTAAGAATTTAACACTTTTGCATAAGTAGATGTGCCAATAATAAACAACACTTAAACACTTCTGAGGATTATTCTTAATTGTATCCATCAAATTGTATCGGAAGAAAAAGAATCGGAAAAATCGGTAAAGTGACCCAAATTTTAATATTGTCCCAATTCAAAATCAAAATCAGTCTTCATACCTAGAGCAGTAGACCTTCAGCGGTACGTAACCACAAAGTAAATCTGTTTGTAACAGACAACTCAGTGACAGAATATGCGTTTATTTAACTTCCTTTTTTTTGATCTTTGCGATTGCTACCGATAACGTCATTATTCATTTATATTTGGACCGACCCCATCTTATCCAGTGAGCGTGATTCTGTTGCATTCCTACAACCGTATGCAATAACCTCAGACCGTATGTATCATCGCGAACCAAAGAAAGTTGTACCAAACTATGGTTCCGTTCCGTATAAATGAACATACTATTGCGAATGTGCAGAAATAGTTTTGTTACATTGATGTAACTAAACTACTTACTCATCAATCTTAATCAAATAATAGAGACCACAGAAATGAATTAAAAGAAAATTGATCATGAATTTTCCTTAGAATTAGGCAAAGGAAGCCGTATCGTATACCCACATTTCGCCTGTTATGTTTCAGTCTTCAAATACTTGTAGGAGGCAAACCTATTGCGAAAACCCAGACACAAAAACACACCCCGGGCTGATACCGTAAGATTCCTATTGGAAAGCCAATAATGATTATAGCCAGTGCAGACACTATAGCCAGTGAATCTCGAATCCAGAACCTCATGCGATGCCAGGAATCCAGGTCTTGGTGCTTCAACCCTGAATAAGAAAAACTGTTGAATATTGTTACTGTGTCGCGCAAAGCAGCAAACAATGACACTGAACTTTTGAACTAGTGTTAGTTAATTGAATTATGAAATACAAGCCATGTCCCCAATGAGATTTCCCAGTGGTAAAAATAACAATCTTCTATACAAATTCATCTTTAGGAGATTCATTTTCAAAAATCCTTCCTCAGTGCTCACTTTTGTGAAGAGAGAGGAGGATAAATAAATAAGCTCTTCACCTTCGTCCGGTGAATTTAGTATTTACTAGTCCTTCGAACTTCAACACCGCCCAATCCTATTATAATAATCAATAACTTTTAATACGTTTATAGATTCTTATTCTTATTCTTTATTGCACACAAAATGTAAAAGTAGCACACCCAAAATTACAATAATTATATAACATAGGTACAACGGCGATTGGTTGAATTGGCTATATAGATATCAGTAATCTAGTGGCCCTTATTATTCTTTAACTTGCGGATAATGTAGTGAGCTGCAATATTTTTAATACTATTGATAAGTCTGTATTGTGTTAAATGTATACGAGTATGATAAAGTCAAATTTCGAAGCAAGTTTGGCTAGCCAAACCTCAGGTTTAACAAGAAGTCTTAGTCAAAGTCCAAACCAATAGCGTGTTTTTCTTTGAGTAACGAATTTATGTCTCAATCTAGGAGAGACCAACTTGGGCAGTCCAACGCCGAAACTCAATACGATTAAATCGGAGTTTGGCCAGTGAGTTACCTTGTTCAAGGTAAATATCAATATTTTGCATGAAGGCGTAGTCTACGAAGCCCCTCCGCTACTCTGTTTTTTTTTCAAAGTCAGCGCCGCGGCGGCAGCAATTTCAACAAACGGCGCTGTCAGCTAATTTGTAAAAAGTAAAGTACTTCTAGGTTTGCCCAAAAAAATTTCAGTGAAAGGCAGAATTTTGAATCTATTTTTGGGTTTGCCAAAAGGCATTCGTCAAACCTAGGATAAACCTGGCTCATCAAGTCATCATTTATACATTTTATAATGTAGCTGTTTATTGTCCCATAATAAATTAAATCCACTAAAAGGTTTTTTTTTATCGTTACAATCTTTATTATTCACCTAGTTATGTATTAGTGCCAAGTTTCAAGTTTCCAAACTGAAGGAATTCGGTTTTTCATACAAAAAAAATCCCTTATTCACCCCAAATTAGGCCAATTTCCCCGAAATTATTTGTTCATACATCAACCCTAACCATAATATAATTTACACAGATTTTCCTGTCTATCGAAGAAAGCTGTAACCTAAAAAATTGATTCACGCATTTCCCCTAGTTAATTAGAGATGGAAGAAAGATGATGGAAGTGGAATCCAAACGCGCAAATTTCGTTTAACCGAGGAAATGGATGGACCGGACCGCTCAAAAGTATGGGGAAATCCCCAAAAAATAAAACTGATGACTGACATGTTAAACAAGGCGCATCAACGCTCACAGCGAATTTTGATGTAGACTGAAGTATGTAGGTACACCTATGCACGATGACTCGACGAGCAAATAAATGATCGCACATCGTGTGGGTTGAGTTGGTTGCAAATTTTCGGCGGACATTTTTCCACGCTTCGGGTATTATTGGCCGCGGCCAAAAGTTCCTCGTCTGCGCAGGCCTTTAAAGTCACACAGAGCCAAATCCTCTGAGATTTGGGGGGTGGCAACAGTATCATATCAGCTTCATCACACTGCCTTCTTCACAGCCTCATCTTACTGCCTTCGAGTCCTTCGACACAGGCCTTCTCTCCATGAGAGGGAATGCGGTATAATCTACCAAGCGGACCCAGTGCGTGTTGGTAAAAGTCACGTCTTCGAATTTTTGCTTCTTGCGCCGTTTCATTTCCCCGTTTAGACAGCAGTGGTGATGAAATAAATTACCCAGTGATGCTCCTGCCTGGGTTCGACACTTCGAAACCACGAGCTAGTACTCGTAAGCCGATACCCCTGGGCTACCACTGCTCTTACTGGTACAAGAACCAAGATAATTTGACAGGTTACGCGTTTTCAGTTTTGGTCGAATTTCAACATTATACGCGGCAGCCATCTTGCCGACTGTTTTTTCATGTCCAGAATTTCGTGCAAAGTATGAAAAACCCTTTTAGTTGAGATGTGCACAGCATCAGTTGTCTCACCAAACTTAACTCGTCAGTAACAGTATGTAATATACAAAAATATTTATTCATGGGTCGATAGTCGATACATTTTCACGCGACGCGACGGTAGAGAAAAGATTGGTTTTTTGTATGTTTGTTTGTAACTGATATAACCAATAACTGTATCAATTTTTAAAGATTCTTTCACCAGTAGAGTGCTATATTATCACAGAGTAAACATAGGCTATATTTTATTTTTTCAAAAACAATATACGATACCTACGAAAACTCCATTAACGAAACTAAGTTGGAAAAAGTCGTTCATCTTAAGAACTTCCGTGGCGTGCGCTGCATCGAAAATAGTGTGGCAAGCAATTAAAAACTTCAAAAAAAGAAGTCAGAAGTTCAGAAGTCGGTGACTTTTGTTTGTTCGATTGAGTTTTTATGCCACCGACGTCTGAAACTAAAGTTATTTTTCCACGTTTTTTTTGTTTTTGAAGCCAGTTTTATTTTTTTGCAAAAAAGTTTTTTTATTTTTCCTTTTTTAGTTGCAATATTCTACACAAATATTTGCTATACATTTATTTTACATTGTTAACAACACATTTCATGGTAATAGGCTTATCCCCAATAAAATGTAACTTATATCGTTATCATACCTAACTATAGAAATCTGGGTGTACTGTACACATCTGCGTACTCCCTCAGAGCATACAGGCGTTATGTTATGTTCTAATATTGTGTAAAAAATAAACATCCAAGCGATTGCAGCAATCGCGACAGATTTTCTATCTATTCATAAAGAGTTCCATTGTATATCTCCCAAGATCAGCATCAGATCCTGACTTATACCTTCGATCATCAGCTCAGCAACATGAGATAATGATTATCAGGTACAAAAATCGTTAGAAAGTACCTATATGAAAAACATTGTAAAATTTCAGGGTTGCCCTCGATTTCCCTGGGATCCCATCATCAGATTCTAATTTTGTGACAACGGGCTTTCGAATAAAAAAAGAATTTTGACATTCGGTCCACAATTAGTGGAGAAATCGGTGAACATACGGGACACACAGTCAAACGTAGAACCTCCTCATTTTGTTTGAAGTCGGTTAAAATATTGTCTAAAACTCTAAAGAGTTTTGGTGAAACATTAGTGAACCGCTAACAATACATTTCATGGTAATAGGCTTATCCCCAATAAAATAGAACTTCACATACCTAACTCTCGAAAAGTTGTACAGTACACATCTGCGTACCCCCTAGAGCATACAAGCGTGATATTATGTTATGATGTTGTATAAATAATAAACATCCAAGCGATTGCAGCAATCACGACAGATTTGCCGTCTATTTTTGAAGAGTTCCATAGTATATCTCCGAAGATCAGCATCAGATCTTCACCAAATTTAAATGGGACCACCGCGAAACAATATTCTACCAAAAAAAAAAAGAATCATCGAAATTGGTTCACAATTGGCGAAGATATCGCTGAACATACAAACAAAAAAAAAAAAAACAATCAAACGACTTGATAACCTCCTCCTTTTGGAAGTTGGTTAAAAAGTGCGCAGAACGCAATCTTCTTCATCTCAGATCGGTGACTTTTATCCTACCAAATAGCGACCTGGACAGTTAGGTATATAATTTGCCTCATCTAAGTCCTGGAGGATGCAGGTAGTTGGCACGATGGGCAGGAGGGAGATACACCATACTGTGCAACTTTTGTCCTTCAACGTCCGTTCGTCCTTTTAAAACAGAAGGTGTCTCAGGGAGCTTTTTCGTCTCTACAAACGGACTCGGGGAAGTCGGTGTGCAGGGGTTGACAAGTGTCTCTTTGCTGTTTTCTCTTCTTAGGACGAGTAGGAATTTCTTGGCGTACGACTGTTGGAGCTATACCCAGCAGTGGTGTTATAATATATGTAAAATCAGAATTACATCATATCGTCACCGAACCTTCTATATCTGGTGCTAGTTGCCTGACCTGTAACGTAAAATCTCACAATATCTTACTTCTAGCATTATATCGCTCTCCCTCCACGCGAAATCTTGTCCACTTTATCGATAACTTAGACACTATTAGGGCATCGAAAATCGGTTTCGGGTTTTCTCCAAAACCGGGTACACGGGTTTTTCGGTCTTTTGTTTTTTTTTTTATTAATTTACAATGTACTTTAGCCCTATTTATTCATTAACAATTACAAAGGTTATAATATTGACCAGGCGTTCCTCAGGAATCATCAGGGAGGAGGGGACGCGTTTTTGCAAAAAGTCAAACATTCGAAGGACACTCTGGAGCTTCTATCCATCACTTCAGCAGCACTTCAACAAAACAATAAGAAAATTGGTACGATGCGACCTTTGATGCTCCAGCACAGAGCCATACCGGGGGTTGAAAGACCCTATTAGAGAATTTCAGACCCATTTCGCTCCTTAGCCACATGTTTAAGCTGTTTGCAAGAGTTGTCACAAATCGCCTAGCGAGAAGACGAAGTCGCGTTTAGAAGAGGATTCAGCACCATAGATCACATTCACATAGTGCGGCAAATTATACTGTAGTCTGAAGAGTATAATCGGCTTTTCTGTCTTACATTTGTGGACTATGAGAGAAGGCTTTTGACTCTATCGAGACCTGGTTTGTTCTGGAGTCTCAGCGGCGATGCTAAGTAGACTGGCCATAATTCCAAGTGCTGAAAAGTCTTTAAGAAAACGCCATAAATAATAACCGTCCAAAGTCAGAAGCAGCACAAGAGCATATCCCATTGTGTCGGGGGTGAGGCAAGGGGACGTAATTTCACCGATATTGTTCACCAACGAACTGGACCAAAACAACCACACTGAAGGGAATGGCATTAACATCTACGGCGAATACATCTCACACTTGAGATTTGCAGATGACATCATACTTTTACGACGTGTTGTGTGTATGATCTGCGAAGTTCACAGATGAATAATTAAAGGAATTAAAAACGAAACAAAAATAACCGAAGAACCGAAAAGACCGGGTTTTATACGAAGGAACCGGTTTTTTTTTTTCAAGCCTTAATAAAACCCGTGAATTCCCGGTTTTATCAGGACCGGGAATAACCGGTCCGTATGCTCTAGACACTATGCTTACTCAGACGTTAGCCCAAAAAATTTTTGTGATCATGCGTGACCCCAATATTGACATCACACCGAATGCTATCTCCCAACAAGCAAATCAGTGCCTGAACCTTATTGCTTCACATGGCCTCCTTCCTACACATCTATTCCCAACCCGTATTAACTCTTGCATTGATCACGTAATGTTAAGATTTGACCATAAAAATACGACTCTGGTGCTCGAATACTTATATTACTTATCATAGGCCTATGATTATTAGCATCCAACGTGTAATGTCACTCCCTGCCTCTAAACTTCGCCGCATAGTTGTTGATTATACAGCTGCAATCACTGACATCTTATCAATGGACTTTAGTGAAATATTGACTATTCAAGACCCAAACAATGCCACCGAGTCTCTGGTTTCCATCATTATGTCTGTCATCGCTAATCACTCCAAATCAGTGCACATGTCTTCGAAACGGCGAATTTTGAAACCTTGTATTACAGATGGACTGCTCCGCTGTATCTATACTAATATTATAAAGCTGAAGAGTTTGTTTGTTTGTTTGTTTGTTTGTTTGAACGCGGTAATCTCAGGAACTACTGGTTCGAATTGAAAAATTCTTTTTGTGTTGGTTAGCCTATTTATCGAGGAAGGCTATAGGCTATATTTCATCACGCTACAACTAATAGGAGCGGAGCATCAATGACAAATGTTGCAAAAACGGGGAAAAATTATTCTCTTTGATAGCTTCCGTTGCGTGCGCTGCGTAAACGGTTAAAGTTGCACAAATATAATGTAGCAGGGAATTATTCCTCTTAAAAAGGTCTAAAAAAAAATCCGCGACGGCACATGCCTATCTTTTAAGGTTGACTCACAATAACCATTTTTATGATTTTAAAATTTGGTCAAAATTAATGTTTTATTTGTGAAGGTGTTTTTACCGACATAGTATTAATCCTTATCAAAATAAATATGTTAGTCATCTTTAGCATTCAATTGTGACCAAAATTGCCCTTTACACTATTCAATTTAGATGAATATCTTAGGAGATATCACAGTTTTAAAATAACTCCGCATCAAAATAATGACCCGCGCGCGTTGCGAGGCGGGTGTTCATGTTGTTGGGAAAACCAATGTGATTAGATTCAATGCACAAATATTGTGGGGAACTTAGAGAAGGTTTTAGTTTTTGTTTCATGCTGTAATCAGTGCTCTCTATCAAAAGATTTATAAATTTAAAGTGTTCAAGAAGAACTTACCATCATTGTGTAAGATACATGCAACGACATCTATTGCACCAAAATGGTACTAATTAATAAAAATGTGCTCACAAGATAACTTTTAAATCGGGTCTGAGAGCAAAAAGTACTCTAGATTAGTCTACATGACGCTATAACCCTGTAGAGTGTGTGTTCGATCGCTTTACATGCATTATATTTTAACGGTTAAATTTCGTGCTCGATAGATGGCGCTATTAATTTCACTCCATTTTCTGAGTCGCGGTGTTAAGTTTTCCGTGAAAGAATGACCCTCGCCCGTGTCAAATGTCTGAAGCTTGGTTTATTAACCAACGAAACAAAAAGAGGAGGTTCTCAATTCGACGCGTCTATATTTTTTTATTTTATGTATGACCTGACCACGCATAACTTTTTACAGAGAAGTCCGATATACATGATCTTTTGTTTTTTAAATTGAGAAATCATGTTTGGGCTCATTTCCTGCACCTTGATGAGAACTTTAGATCTAGCTGGAGTATGACGTCATCGAAGGTCTGACGATGGAGACGGAAGGCACTTGCAAGAGGTCCTCAAGAGTTTGCAGCAACAATAACGTGTTTGGGCTCAATTCATGCACCTTGATGAGAACTTTAGGCCTTGCTGAAGTATGACTGTCATCGACGGTCAAACGATAGAGACAAATGGCAGTTGCAAGCGGTCCTAAACAGTTTGCAGCAGGTATAATGTTATTGGGCTCATTTCATTCACTTTGATGACAACTTTAAACCATACTGAGTTGCCAGTATGACTTTCATCGAATGTCTGACGATGGAGAAGGAAAGCAGTTGCAAGTGGTCCTCAAGAGTTTACAGCATCTATATCGTGTCTGGGCTCATTTCATGCACCTTGATGAGAACTTTAGACCTAGCTGGAGTATGACTGTCATCGAAGGTCTGACGATGGAGACGGAAGGTAGTTGCAAGAGGTCCTCAAGAGTTTACAGCATCTATATCGTGTTTCGGCTGATTTCATGCACCTTGATGAGAACTTTAGACCTGCCTGGAGTATGTCTATCATCAAAGGTCTGACGATGGAGATGGAAGGCAGTTGCAAGAGGTCCGCAACAGTTTACAGCAGTTTTATCGTGTCTCGGCCATTTCAAGAACTTTGATGAGAACTTTCGTTCTAGCTGGTGTATGATTGTCACCGAATGTCTAAAGATGAAGACGTAAGGCTGTCGAGGGTCGCGGGCCTGTGGACAGTGAGTAATGGGCTAGCTCGCCATCCATCCGTCTTATGACGACAGGCCGTGGTGACGGCGTGTTCGTGTTCCACACGCGCCTCAAAGAGATGTCAGCAAACCGGAAAGGAAGGGATCCGAGAGGAGCGAGGCCTGCCAGGGTTGCGGGACTGTTCGAAAGAGATACCGCGGCCCTGGAACGCAAAGGGCAACAGAAGAAACGTAGGTGGATTTTAGTCAGTACAAGTCTGACAATCCCTTCCGCTCCGTCCAGAGTGGGAGGGGTCATTTGATGATTATCCATCGGTAATAGTATATTATAGGGATTTACTCCTTTTGAGAGCTTCCGTTGTGCGTGAACGGTTAAAGTTACGCAATTATCATGTATGTCGGAATTGTCCCTCTTAAAAAGCTCTAAAAAAATATCCGCAATGGCCATATGTCTAACTTTTAAGGTTGACGCACACTCTCTCTAACCTCTCTTTCTTTTATGTACGCACGCACGCAGACGAAGTTGCGCGGGTCAGCTAGTCCGTAATAAAGATAGCATTGCACAAACGGCAGATCCTGAAAACTTCATTCTCATGACTACATATAAACGATACCATAAATTTCTGTAACAAGCTTCTCAAAAATGTAAAACACGCATATGAAAGGAAGGAGTTCCAAATGGCGAAGAACAACCCTAAAGCTACTTGGAAGGTCATTAAAAATGTTACTGGAAAAAGTCTCAATGCTAAATCCCATAACGAGCTACTAAGAATATTTTCGGATGAAAAGTCCTCGCTCAATAAAGTCAACGAGTTTTTTGCCAATGTCGGCAAGAACTTGGCTGACAAATTCTTGTCCACCCCGCATACCTCGGAATCTTTTCTTAATGCGCTGCCCTCTAACTTGCTAGTACTTCTACCTACAGATGAAGTGGAGGTCTCGAATCTTATTATTGGGTTACGAACTTATGTTGCGGTTGGTTGGGATGGCATTTCATCAAGAATGTTAAAATCTTATCTGCCCGCGATTGTCCCAGCCATTACTCATATCTGCAATCGCTCTATTTCCACAGGCTGTTTTCCCAAGGTTTTCTAAAGAGCTGTTGTTCACCCAATCTTCAAGAATGGGGACAGACACAGTGTAGATAATTATAGACCGATCTCAGTCTTGCCTGCTATCTCTAAAATATTAGAAAAGATCCTTAATAATCGATTGGTAGACTATTTTGAGTCACACAAATTACTAAGTAACAACCAGTATGGTTTTAGTGGTGGCAGGTCAACTGAAAATGCTGTTGCTGTTTTGGTAGACCATGTAGTATCTAAATTAGATAGTAAAATGAAATGCTTGGCCATCTTCCTGGATCTTTCTAAGGCTTTCGACATTGTGTCCGTTCCCCACCTCTTATCTAAGTTGGAAGCTACAGGCATTCGCAGACCTACCCTAAAATTTTTAGGTATCCCATCACGGCTCTCTACACCGAGTGTCAGGTTCTCACTGTGAGACAGCTCTTTGTCCTTGGTACTATTCTGCGGAAGCATCCCTTTGTGGTGTACGATCCAAATGCTACCAAAACGCGTAGACACTTCAAAGTATGCTCAACTCACGGATGTAGAACGGCCCTTGATCAGCGTCATTTTGATATACTGTCAAACCATTTATACAATAAAATAAATAAACTCTGCTCCATTGCTCCCGTGTGTCTAAATGGATGCAAAATCAAGGTCGCCAAGTGGCTCTTGACTCTGAATTATACCAAAACTGAACATTTACTACAGATATCGATCGCTTAACCTAATGTAGTTAATAAAGAAATATGTTTAAACAGAGTTACATAAACACAAGTTTTCACCCATACATAGGTACATTAATAGGCCATATCTTAGTAGCTAAAAATTAACTGTGTATTTAACAGTATGTAAATAGTTAGTTATATATTATAGTTAGTTATCAACGAAACGTCGAACAACATCACTAATAGCGCCAACTCACCTAGAAGTTCTAATTTCAATTGATATAGAACTATTTTTTCTTTTACTTTCGCCTTCAACCGTGAAGACGTAATAAAAAAAATAAATTAGAACAATGTTGTGAAGATGATTGCGCTGCGCGTGACATCATCAATTCATCATCAATCATGAGAAATAACATAAATTTTACCTTTTCCTTAAATTTGCCGCATGTCATTACTTCCCAGAAATTGATTTCTATTAGCAATCGAATGACGTAAAAATACAGTTTGTTTGTTTTTTTTGCAAAAACAACGGGTTCGATTCCTGTCTGGAAATATTGATTTTCCAAAAATATAATGATGCAGTTTTACTTTTTATCAAAATAGGGCTCTTTTGAGTGTTTTCGATATATCCTGGTCAGCTCTATCATTTGCCTCGTTCGAGTCCTAGAATGTGCAGGTGGTTGTGTATGTGTAGGTTGGGCACTTGGGCAGGAAAGGAGATGAAGCATGTCCTGTGAGTGGTCTCCCTACTGGCACAGTGCCAGTGGGGTCTATAACACCCCATTTGGCGAGATTGTTTCTACAGCCGACCAACCTAGACCTGTAAAGATTAAGAGATTATTATTAGGTACAGTGTAATTAAATAACAGGGTTTATTTTGTTTGATATTTACTTAGTCTTTTATTCAATCTTAATATGAATCTTGAAACCGAGTAGCGACCAACGCAAGGCCGCGGATACTTATTTAACTTCCAAGAATTGTTTAAATGAGCGGTGAAAGCTACACAAAACAGGTGTGTAACACATTACAAACTTCGGGCAGGCACAGGGTAGATGCAGTACCATTTCACGAAAGTTCAATATAATGACAAGCCGTTTACATTACGTTATAATTAGTGCATTTTTTTTTTTAATTGATGCTTTATTTAAATAAAAGCCATGAACAAGTATTTTGTTGACAAAATACTTGTTCATGACTACATTGATACTTACCGAAGATAGACCACGTGCGAAAGACAAGTAACAAAATTTTTAATCTATAAAAATAAATAAAATTGATGTGTCTGTTTGTCATATCAAAATAACAGCTTTTTACTGAATGCATATGAAAAAATTACGGCACTTATAACAAAAATACATTTATTTTAAAATTTTGCCTGTCTGTAAGTGTCTATCTGTCTGTTTGTTCCGGCTAATTTCCGAATCGGCTGGACCGATTTTGACGTGACTTTTACTGGCAGATAGCTGAAACCATAAGGAGTAACTAAAGCTACTTTTATTTTAGAACAAGAATTACGGTTCCGTGCAAAAAAATGAAAGCCTCAAAATTTGTAACAAAACTCGAATCAAAGGGGAAGTCAAGGGAAGTTTTTTTATAATATTTTTTTGCGAACGAAGGTTGCGGGCAACAGCTAGTAATAAATATCTAAGTTTGAAAACATGCTGCGCTGACCCCTAATAAATTGGGATAAGAGCAGAAAAATGATGATGATGATGTAAGACTGCTTGGATGGTTATTTAAAAAATACTACATAAATTTCTACACATTTATGATTTAACTAGCCTTTGCGCGCGGTGTCGCTCTCATGAAGGTTGGAAAATATCCCACAGGATCGTCTTACTGGGATTAAAAGTATCATAAGTTAGTCTATCCATATGCCGCATTGCCGCATCATAGTAAAGCGTTGCAGGCGTGATAAACAAACTCACTTTCACGTTTAGCTAGACAAGGCCAGCTCGGATGGAAGTGTTTTTTTTTTGTTATCAGCCTTTACTATGCCACTGCTGGGCAAAGGCTTCCCCAAAAGTTTTCCAGTTTTCTAAATCGATTTAAGGCCAATTTTGCAGTTGTTTGATACCATTTTTTTTTTTAAGACTCATGTAACTTTGATGGAACTATTTGGATCCCAAACAAGCATGACATGTTGACCTCTAATTTCATCAAAGGGAAAACTGTGGTCAACTTTGAACACTAAAAACAAAATATGTGTAACTTTCATAGTGGGAATACGAATAGTAACGCATAAAACTATTTTCTTTCCATACAAAAGCGCAAAGCGAGTTAGGCACTGCCATTTTGAAAAAAATAATATTTGGTTATTTAGTCATTCTTTGTACTATTTTTTTTGAACAGGCAAGTCTGACAAAGATAATGTAAGCTTTCAAAGAATCTGATAAATTAAACTTGCACTAGTGGATATTTCTAGAGGATATTTCTTGTCAGTAATAACAATATTGAATTGTATTGTATTTTGATAATTAGGTAATCATTTTTTTTCTTTATTTTATCCCATGTTATGAATCTATGAAAATAAGAAATATGTAGTACGAGTCCTTTATCCTTAATTTAATTTATTTCATGCCTTTTAATTATTTTATTATTCTATTATATTGTACATAATGGCAAATTAATTGTATATTTGATAATTATTCATTTTTTATTTTATATAAATGTATCTAAGTAATGCTTAACTAGTGGCACTTTTTACCTAATCCTAATTTTGTCAACATGTTGATAATGTAGTGGGCTGCAATATTGTTAATACTACATATGTATATTATTGTCATTTGTAAACATTATGTATTGTAGCTGTTTATTGTCCCATAATAAATAAAATAAAATAAAATATTCGCTATAAAATCCCTTAAAAAAATTACAAATGCAATTGAATAGATTCGTCAGATTTAATTTGGGCCCGCAAAATTCAGTTTTTCTAACGTTTTGTGCAATTTTCTGGTCAGTAGAATCGTGTACGAGATGATCCTTTAAGGTAAGATGATCCTTTGCGATTGTAGCACAACTATAAACGCCATAGAGGTGGTTTTTCTCGGTAATATATAGCTCCCAATAACCCCGCACCTCTGCTGTGTGTGGGGTACCTATGTTTGGTGAAAATCTCTCAATACGTAGTTTCCAATATGGAAAACAATCAAAAAGCAGTATTTAGACTTCGTTTGTAGTTTTCGTTCATTCTATCGGTCATGAATTCATGATCTCTAACAAAATTCACTAGGCACTTCTTCTACTGCGGTAGAAAAAGTTGTTGAGAGGGTATTTTATGGTTTGAAATGAAATAAACGTAACATGTAGGAAACATTCATATTGACTTAAGGAATGACAGTGTAAAGAATAAAGTATTATAAAAAAGCAAAGATTAGGAGAAAACCTCCTTCAACATCCTCCCTTTTTCGATAATCTTTATCGTATAAGTCCCACCATTCCTGAAATTAGATCCAGTCTGGGTTTATGCACAGGCTTAGTCAAAATATCAGCACACTGGTATTCTGTGGGAATATACTTAACTTGAAGTTCTTTTTCAGTAACTAATTCCCTTACATAAAAATGTCTAATAGAAATGTGCTTTGTGCGACGATGTAACTCTGGGTTTTGTGCAAGCTTTATAGCAGCATCATTATCAACTTGTAAAGTAGGGACTTCTATCAAAGTAGTAATTTCATTAAAAAGTCTCTTCAGCCAAACAATCTCACGAGCCGCTTCACTAGCTGCAACAAGTTCTGCTTCGGTGCTTGAGATAGCTACAGAAGTCTGTTTACAACTTGCCCAAGAGATTACTCCTCCTGCATACACGCATAAGATTCCAGAAGTAGAGCGTCCTGTATCGAAATCTCCACCATGATCAGAATCACTAAAACATTCCAAGACTCCAGTTTTGTATCCCTTTTTGTATACAATTGCTGTATCTAGGGTTCCCTGAATGTAACGAAGTATGCGTTTAACCTTGTTAACATCTTCTAAAGAGGGATTTGTAAGTTTCCTGGATACGACACTAATAGCGTATGATATGTCCGGTCTAGTACCTGTCATTAAATAAGCTAGCGCACCAACGGCTTCACGATAGGGAAATTTAACGTCATCCTCTTTTACTGAGCATGGTTGTGCAGGTTGTGCTTCTTTAATGATTGGAGTACTAACGGCTTTACAATCACTCATACCAAAGCGTTCCAGTAGCCTTTTAGCATAATGTTTTTGAGAGACTTTGATGGAATCATCGTTATTGTTGAAGATTTCCAAACCCAGAAAGTAAGAAGCTGGTTTTGTGGTTATTTTGAACTTCCGTTTCAATTCTGCCAAAAACACTTCAGATTCCTTTGGGTTCGTTGAAGCTATTAGACCATCATCAACATAGAGTCCAAGAATGATCTTGTTGTTAAGTCGGTTTCTAATGAACAAACATGGATCTGTGTCACATTGTTTGAATCCTAAAACTTTCAAATAATCAACAATACATTTGTTCCAACATCTTGGAGCTTGTTTAAGACCATATAAACTTCTCTTCAATTTACATACTTTAGTCGTACCATCACTATATCCTTCTGGCTGATTCATGTAGATATCTTCATCTAGTGAACCATTCAAAAATGCTGTTGCTACATCAAACTGTCTGAGGGATAACCCTTCATTTGCAGCGATGCTAAGAATCGATCTTATTGTGGTCATTCTAGCAACAGGACTAAATGTATCACTATAGTCAATTCCTTTCTTTTGTGTATAACCTCTTGCTACTAATCTCGCCTTATGTTTGTCAAGACTTCCATCAGCATGGGTTTTAACTTTGAACACCCACTTACAAGAAATCAGTTTTCTGTCTTTTGGTTTATCCACCAAAATCCAAGTTTTATTATCTTTTAGAGATTTTAGTTCGCTCTCCATTGCTTTTAACCATTCCGCTTTCTGAGGACTTTTTATTGCTTCTTTGTATGATTTGGGTTCATTAAAATCACTAACAACAGTAGACATAATAAAATCTTCAAATCGTTGTGGTGGTCGCAATGTCGATCTATCTCTTAGATTCCTTGTCGTAGAATTTTCTCGTTCATCATCTTCATCTGAATCAACTTCTGATGATTCAGGCGTAATATAGAACTCATTAGAATCTTCTTCATTTCTACTAGGTTCATCCGATATTGTAGGCAAATTGGGAATTGTTTCTTCAAAACTCGCACCATCATTCAATGTTTGAGGCACATCTGAAATAGTTGCGTCGTGTAAAATATCCTCCCTTGCATCTAACATTGGATGATTTTCTCCAGTTTTAGGAAAATGAACCTCCATCTCAACAATTGGACTTTGTTTTTCTGTTTCAGAGACATCTGACTCCAATCCAATAGATCTGATGACTGACTCGTTGAATATTACGTCTCTTGACCGTATCAGTGTTGGATTCGATTTATTGTTTATGCTTAGTAACCGATAACCGTCATCACCATCGTAACCAATGAGAATACATTTTTGAGCTTTTCTGGACATTTTCGTTCTCTTTACTTTTGGAACATGAGCATAACATTCAGTGCCAATGATTCTCAAATGTTTGATTGAGGGTTTCTTTGTAAACCATAACTCAAACGGTGATTTTCCTTCTATAGAAGTCGGCCCAGTTCTATTCAGAACATAAGTAGCCGTGTTGACAAGCTCAGACCAACAGGAGAGTGGAAGTTCTTCGTGAGCGTGCATCATAGTACGAGCAGCTTCTACCAAAGTTCTGTTATCTCTCTCACTGCACCCGTTCTGTTCCGGCGTATACGGCATTGTCAAACGGTGTTGGATGCCATGATTATTTAAGATCTTCTTCACAGCTTCATTTTGGAATTCTCCTCCATTATCACTGAGAATTGTCTTTATAATATGACCAGTAGTCTTTGTTGCGTTTATCATTTCCACAAGTTTATCCTTCACTTCAGACTTGTGCTTGATAAAATAAACATGACGATACTTACTGAAATCGTCTTTAAATAAAACAAAATAACGAAACTTTTTGAATGAATTGGGGAACGGACCACATACATCTGTGTGAATGATCTCTTCTGGTGCTTTAGCTCGATCTCTTGTTCCAAATTTATATCTATGTGTTTTACCATAAACACATCCTGTACATAATTCAGAATCGAGTTTGACTTTTATACCAAGTTCCTTTTCAATCAATTGCTTCACATGTCTTTTATTCTGATGAGCAAATCTTTCATGATAGAGTTGTAAAATGTTGTTTGTTGACAGTGAGTTCAATTCAGGAGATGAATTTATAATTGTCTTTACATTTAGTTTATAGAGTCCTCCATTCTTGACTCTTGTGCCAATTAAATTAATTTTTCCATCTACTATCAATTGACAAAATTCTCTTTCAGATGTGAAGACACTCTTCTCAAGTTTATCTTGCACAGCAAGTACGGAAAATAAGTTTTTCTTTATTGCTGGAACATACCATACATCACACAGTCTAATGTTTTGTGTCTGACCGCGAACGTCTGCTATCAAATCAACTGTACCTTTTCCAATAGCTTGAATTGTTGAGCCATTTGCAGTTGTTACTGTTTGATTATTTCTGAAATGTTGAAAGCTGGAAAATATGTCATTTCGACAGGTGACATGACTTGTAGCACCATTGTCAACAAACCAACTGTCAAGATCTTCTTCAATAATATTTACGACTTCATTTGTAACAACTTCCATTAATGAGAGGGTCAGATTGGCATTGTTAGCTTGACTTGTCGATGGGCCAGGTGTTTTAGGAGGTTTCCCGTCCGATATCCACTTGCGACATTTTTTAACTTTGTGTCCATATAGTCCGCAATATCCACACTTTTTCTTACGTATAAACTTGTTTTGTACAACTAGAGCTTGTGCGTCAGTAATACTTTCTTTGGTCAAAAGTGAACGTTCGTAAGCACATACTTGTGCTGTCAGATTGTCTATATTTCGATCTTTTCTTGACATCAACATCCAACTAGACTTGAAGGAGAAGTACTTCTCGTCGGGTAAAGTTTCCAAGATCTTGCAGATTAGTAATAGCTCTGGAAGATCATATTTGGTTTCACCTTTTTGAAGTTCCACTTTCAATTCATGCCATATATTTTTCAGTTTGGATATATGCATTGACATGTCATGTGACGGATCTTTTTTATAGCCAAAGAAACTGTAGCATAGTGAATAGCTTTTGTCTTCAGATATTCCATTGAACAAAGTGTGCAATTCATCCCAAACCTGTTTTGCTGTTGAGAATCTCATGACCTTTTGTAAAGTGGCATCCGACATATTAGCCATCAAAATAAGCATCGCCGTACTATCTATCTTATGATATATTTCTAAAGTCTTTTCATAATTTGCTTTAACGTCTGCAGCTGCTGTAGTGGCTGGTTTTATAGGTTCTATAAGTTTTCCATTTATAGCATCCAACCCGCCAGGAGTACCCCTTAAAAGCAACAGTACCTTACAGCGCCATGTAGACCAATTTTCTTCACCTTCCAAACGACCAATATCAATTTTACAACTCGTAGATGAAGTCGACATTTTGACAGGCGTTCGTTAGAATTTTTTTTGAAATATTTTAACTGTTTTTTTTTGCAAATTATTTTTAAAAACCTTACTTGTCCATTAATCAATCGTTTCCTATATATTTACACGCTCTGCTACCATGTTGAGAGGGTATTTTATGGTTTGAAATGAAATAAACGTAACATGTAGGAAACATTCATATTGACTTAAGGAATGACAGTGTAAAGAATAAAGTATTATAAAAAAGCAAAGATTAGGAGAAAACCTCCTTCAACAAAAGTCTATGATTGACAGCGCGAGATGATGTTAAGAATAACAGAGAGATTGCAGTGTCCATCATGTAATTATTGTATAGCGGGCTGGTGTCCGCAACTCCACGTCCAAGCGCGTATTTTTCGTGTTGGTGGGCAATTTATTCGATCCACCCTAGCTCCCCGGGAAAGGCCAGCAGGGCCTTAATGTTGCTGAAGATCTCGCGGAGAGTACCTGGGTTACCGAAGTACTTTGCCCTGTATGTTGCAACCACTGGGCAGTGCAGGTGGGCTGCTGTCTCGTCTTCCTTCATGCAGGCTCGGCACAGGCGGCTGTCTGCGACTCCTATGACAAAGAGGTGTTTATTAAAAGAGCCGTGTCCAGTGATGACGGCTGTAACTGTGCGTAGCTGTAGTTTGGTCAGCCGAAGCGCTCGTTTGGTGAAGCGGCCGTCGATAGTAGGAAGTACTTCCTTGGCCTGCCTGAACCCGCCATGGTCTAGCCACAGCTTGTGACGTTGTCCACTGGTTCGTTTTCTTACACACGATGCACGATGGGATCGGGTTCCATTGCTGCCATGCTCGATCACCTTCTAGCGAGTTCGCCCGCTGCATCATTGCCTCGGGTTTCACTGTTCCCGTCTGTTCCTTTGATCGATTGGATGTTTATATGATTGAGATTACCAACCTGTTTCAGGCGTTGATGACACTCGTGTTTTAACCGAAAGTTGACTATGTTGTTGTTTGGTGCTAGCAGTACAGCCATGCTGGCTGAGAGTATACGAATAGAGGTTCACAAACTCCCTGGCTAAGTTCGCTGATGCCGCCAGGGAAAAGCCCATGCAATCTGCCTGAAATACCGTTTTGTGAGCCCCTACCGTTGGTGTGTGGCAATGTGGATGTTGAGATCCTCCTAGAAAACTCCAGCTCCAGTGCCAGTACCTGTTTTAGATCCATTCGTGAAGATCCGCAGTTCTACGGGCCTTAATCCCTCGCTGCGGTGGTCCTCGTGGAGTTAGATTTTGTATTTTTTATCGTATACGAACTGTTTGGGTATCGGATCGTTTGCTGCTTTCGCCGGGGGGAACTCGTCGTCCTTCTTACCCCAGAGTGAAGTGTTTTAAGGCGTGCTGCCGCTTCCTGCTGTAAGAACAGATGGAGCGGTGGGAGCCCCAACATGGCTTCGAGAGCTGCGGTCGGAGTAGTCCTCATGCAACCTGTTGTCGCCATGCAGGCAAGCCTTTGCATGCGTTGCAGTTTGATGGAGGCTGTAGCTAGTTTTATCCGGGGCCACCAGACCACTGCCCCGTAGGTGATCAATTGATCATGGGTCGGATCACCGCGCAGTATAACCAAAGTATAATTTTAGGCCTCACTTGAAAAGGTGATGCAAGCTCTGTTTATTTTGTTGTCTAGATGGCTACTCCAGTTTAACTTACGGTCCAGGATGACTCTTAGGTACTTGACCTCGTCGGCTAACTGGAGTTCTGTATCAAAAAGTTTTGGTAGGCGGTAAACGAACACTAGGACCCTACGGCCTAGTGTTCGTTTTTGGGCAAACATGACTAGTTCAGTTTTCGTGGGATTCACCAAGAGGTCGTCTCTCTGTACCACCGTTCTACGATGCGTAGCGCCTGTTGAGTGAGATTGCAGATTGTCCCCGTCACTTTCCCCGACATGAGGATGGCGAGGTTGTCGGCGTACCCTATTTTATAGAAATGGTTCGCGTTTAGTAATGAGGTCATTAATCACCAGGTTCCAGAGGAGGGGAGTTACTGGGATAGTATTCCTCCTTGGGGACAGCCTCTGACTATCATGGCCATCTGCTGATCCTCTGCAAGGTGGACCACTCGTTTGCTTAACATGTTAGTAATCCAGTCTATCCGTACCTGTTCTACTCCGTGTCGGGGCGGTGCTAATGCAGGAGAATTTTGTTTTATCGAAGGGTCCTTCGATGTCTATGAAAGTGCCCAGGTAGGTGCCCTTCTTATGTATCACTTCTTCTATCCGGCCGACCATTAGATGGAGAGCGTATTCAGTGGACATACACGAGCTGTATGCATGCTGGTTCGCATGGAGTGGGATCATTTTTAAAGCGCCATCCCTCAGCTCTCTCTCGCAGATCCTCTCCATGGTTTTAAGGAGAAAGGAGGTCAGGCTGATCGGTCGGTGGGATTTGGCATTAGTATTTATAGTCACTCTTACCTATCTTAGGAATAAATATAACTTTCACTTCCCTCTATCCTTTTGGAACTTATATAAAATAAACAGAAGGGGACCAAATATAGAGCCTTGAGGCACACCAGAGGTCACCTGTGCGATGTTAGATTGGTGACCATTGATTACAACCCTCTGACTGCGATTGGTAATATAAGACGTAAACCATCACCTCAAGAGATTACCACGAATTCCGTTGAACGCTATTTTATTTAGTAGTATGTCATGGTCTACCTTGTCGAAAGCCTTACAGAAGTCCGTATACACTGCGTCTACTTGTACACGGTTGTCAACACAATCAAACAAAAAGCTAGAAAATAATAATAAATTATTATTTGTCGACCGACGCTTAACGAAACCGTGCTGTTGTTGAATTATGATGTTGTGGAGTACAGGATTTTCGTTAGGAACTAACTTTTCAAAGAGTTTAGACAATGCAGACAGAATGGAAATTGGACGATAGTGTCCCACGCTGCGTTAGGATCCACTTTTGTGAACAGGCACAATATACGCATGTTTCCACAGTTTAGGTACAACTCCTTCAGATATACATTTATTATAAATAATAAACAGAGGTTTGCAGGTAGCCGAAGTTGCAGTTCATCGATTCATAATAGGGGTTGTAAATTGACTGTCAGTTTACCATCTTTTTCTTAGCGTTTCAATCACAATCAAAATTGTGTCGGCCCAGAACTGAGCTACTAGTTTGGCGCCTTCGGCAACGTCCATAATCCTGAAGTGTGCCTGAAGTGAACAAACAACAGCCACAAACTTTCCTGAGGCGGTGGCTAAATGTGGAACTAATGGGGAAACAACCGTAAATCTAATGGCGCTAGCACAGCTTGTACCAAGCAACGTCATTGGATGAAGATCTGTCAATGTCATTTTATAGTTCAAAATAGCTTGACCTCATTGGTCAGATTGGGACTAAGCTATGGACACGCCATCTAAATACAATCAGCTTTGACTTGCCTTCCGAATTAAAACATTTTTTGGAATGTGACAAGGTTTGTCACTTTTTGTTCACGACAGCGACGCTGTCTCTGGGCCTGTAAGTAAAAGACAATTTTGATAGTAAATAAAGGTTTCTTTCCTAGCGATTCATTAGCACACGTGTACGTTCACAAAAGAGGCATGGATAGCTTTTTATGTTAAATGTGAGCGTGTGTTGGCACCGACTTGGGCCGCTGCTGGACGTTTGTTAGTTTTGGTTGGTTTTGGTAAATGGGTCTTACGTATAATTGCTTTTTGACATAATGGCCCTAAAATTGAGATGAATTACTATATTTTGAATATCCCTATATTTTCAGTACATAAGTAATCTGTGGTTCAAACCAGGGCTAACAAATCCGCAGCCTCCGTAACAAGGATGCCATAAGCCTTATCAATATAACAGATAAAAATTCTGGACGCAGAGGCATGCATTGCGTTGCGTCATTGTTTATAGAGCGCTTAGATACACAAACGTAATAGTTGCTGACTCGCTGGCAAGTCGCTGAACATTAAAAACTTCTGTGCTCGCTATAGCAACCTCTCCTTATATCAAGAAAGAAACCATCGATGATGACGATGAGTCATTTAGATGTTTAGTTTATGGATCATCATCAATTTTTATGAGGAAAAAACCTAATGAAAATAGAACCCAGCATAATGCGCCATGGATATTTAGGCAGCGAACAGTCATATAACATGACACATCCACACACCTGGTTTATTAAATCGCTGGCATCCAGAGTCGCAGCGTGTGATCGTATCTAGTTTAATTGCGAAAGTAAGTTCAGTACTTATTACTTCCATAGTACATTCTGTTGAATCCATGGTTGAAAAAATTCAACGACGTGTGCGAAATGTCGTCGTGGAAGTAACTGCTCAACTATGATTGGTTAAAAATTTTGAAATAATCAGAATGTGTATATCCGCTCACCAATAGCGGCCTCTCTTTCGCACCGTACATAAACCAACGAGTGAGTTTTTCATTCCTGTTGTAAAATTCGGATTCGAAATAATTAGTTTTGTGGAATTATACTCTTTATTTTCCTATAGAACATATTTCTATGTGAGTTTTCTATCATTAATTATCTAAATTGTATTGTTCAAATGGAATATAACCTCCAAAGGTTATTTAGAGAAGTTTAAAAGTTATGTCTGCCGCCATCAATCTGCCAACCAGCTATAGATTATATTTAATTCAAATAATGTTTTTAACTTAACGTATGAACTTAGAAATTCATCCTCAACTGCTCAGATTATTTTAGTTTAACAACTTTATCGTTAATGAAATTTCCTAACCTATCGTCGCTGTATTGAAGAGCAGTTTAAATGAATATTGTTATTTTTGTTAAAACTAATATACACAAGTACATACTTTCATCGTTTATCCTCTCGCGTGTGCGTCCTAAAAATATAAACAATGTTTTATTCATAAATTTCAGAATGTCTGCCCTAGTACATGAAAAGATTTGGTTGGACAAAAACATCTACGGTGATGCTGAACGAAATTATTATGAATCATTGTCAAAGGTTTGTAATATTATCAGCGTAATACCTTTAACATTCCTACAAAACTATTTATCTTTTTAAAGTTGATAAAACACTACTATGTTAAAACTTTGTAGGTCCAAGCTACTCCACTTTCAGTAGCTCGCACTTCTTTGGCCAGTGAAGTTGCTAAGGCTAGACAACATATCAAAGAATCTTTAGAATGTGTGAGTAAACTAATTTGATTAATATTCACACGTTGTCTTGCTGATATTGTATGCTGCTCACTTATTGTTCAATTATTTGTAGATACCATTTTGGTTCATAGAACTTTAAATAAGTAGTCATGATTACAGTTTTTGCTGTTTATTACAAGTAAATGTAATATATGAAAAACTAATTAATGCTAACTGAATGTTTCCAGATGGACAGTGTTGCTACTTTGGCAGGAGTTCCAAACACAGAACTTACTAACAAAGTCAACTCACTGAAGAAAGAAAATGGTGATCTGAAAAAAGCTTTAAATGATTTGCGTAATTTGGTCATCAGTCTTCAAGCCAGAGTGGAGACTTTGGAATCAACAGGTGGTGCTGCCAAGACTGAACCTTCCAAAGTCAGTTATGCTTTAATTTTTAATAAAACATGTTGCTAAATGACAAAAAAAAACACTGTATTTAATAAATGAAATATCCAATAGGCCCCAGCACCCAAAGCACCAGCTGCTAAAGCTCAAGATGATGATGATGATGATGGTGTTGACCTTTTCGGGTCTGATGATGAAGAAGAGAGTGCAGAAGCCGCAAGAATAAGAGAAGAACGCCTAGCAACATATAATGCCAAGAAAGCCAAAAGTTGGTATAAATATTTTAGTCACTACATTGCTTCAGCAACCTAGCATTTTATTTGATTTATAATTCTTTGTTTCAGAGCCTGTTCTCATTGCAAAGTCTAACATTATTTTGGATGTTAAGCCATGGGATGATGAAACAGACATGGCAGCTTTGGAAAAGTCAGTAAGAGAGATTTCTACTGATGGACTTTTGTGGGGTGCAGCTAAATTTGTGCCGCTAGCGTATGGAATTCACAAGCTGCAGATATCTTGTGTTGTGGAAGATGATAAAGTTTCCATAGACTGGTTAACTGAAGAAATTGAAAAAATTGAAGACTTTGTAAGCTAACCTATTTCGCTAACTTAAGCACATACATATATTTTACCATTGTTTACAAGCAGTTAGTAAACAATAGAATTATGTTGTTAACTACTATAAATATTATTTTCAACTTTATGATTTGAGTACCTACTTTTAATTAGTATGTATTTATTTGAATATTTTACTTGTTACAGGTTCAAAGTGTTGACATTGCTGCCTTTAATAAAGTATAACAAGACCTAGAGAAAGATTGTTACTTAGAAAGTGGAATAATAAATGTGCCTTCTTTTATAAATGTTTGCTGTTTCAATCCCATTGATGTCAAAATATAGCCTAGTCCTTTCACACAACTTAATTTACCATAGCTTGCAACATTCACTGTCAAAATCTATTCATAATACTAGCGAACCCCTTTCGCACGGCGCCACCTATCGTGCCCAAACCAACCGCATCTTTCAAGCTAGAATCGACCACCTCACCTGCATTCGCAAAATTTCATTGAAATTTGATAAGTGGCTTTGGAGATCAACGTGTACGAACTTAATGACATTGATGCTATGTAAGCAGATCCTTAGCGAAACCAAAAGGAAAGTAGATGGTTCCCTGGTATAGTCCAGAACAAAAAAGTGATTCCCCTAAGGCTACCCACTGACCAAGTGATTGCAATGATGGGGAATAAAAGTGCCCTTTGGCTTCGTTGAGGGTCATAGCACCCATTAAATCAAGCTTTATCTTTCATTAAAATGAATAGACACCCTGATTAAGCCTTTTAGTGAGAGGAGTGTTAAGTACATTGGGGAAAGTAAAAAAAAAAAAACGAGCAGGGTGCTTGTAGTGCTGGAAGAATGGGTAGCTAACGTGATAACACGCTAAGCATGCTACCTGAAAAAGTGTAATTGTGGGCCTGCCACTCCGAGCAAACTGGTGGGAACTGGGAAGGGCCCTAAAGCTTTTTCAAATTTTCATCTCTGTTAAAGTCCGTTTCTCTGAGACTAAACTGACATAATGACATTATATGGGTTGCCAGTTTTTTGCAAATCTAAAATAGTGAAATGACACTACCATAAATTGCCTTTATTATAAGCAGTAGCATCGTTTTTTATCGAAATAAAACGGCGTCCAGTGTTGTTCCTGTTAAATTTAGGGTTGCCGTATTCAAAATCACACAGTAACTGCCATATAAACATTTTATTTTTTTTATTGTAATTTTTTGTACGGTGTCAAGTTCCAACAATTGCCGTAATGTTTAAAAGTTCCACTGTTTTATGAGAGAAAAAGTTTTATATATCCGTTTTACTGTGAACTAACAACACTGATGGCATCTGACATTTTTTTCTCATCGTCTAATAAATATAAAAAGTTACGATTCAACAAACCGGTATCGTAGGTCCAACACTACACAAAAGAGCTGGCAGCATTATTTGTAAGTTTGACATTTGCATGTGTCAATTTAGTCTGAGATTAAAAAACAGTTAGAGATGCTATTCATCCATCTTCTTCGCGGCCCAGCATTCCGCTCCATAGTACGGAGGTATTCACGGACCGTCAAACCGCATAACTTGGCCCAAATTTCTTGCAATGTTTGATTCCAAATTAAATATTTAAAAAAATATATGACTTTTAATGTGTGATTGTGCTAGACGATAGTTAAATGTATTGTTTTTTGCATAGGATATAATTATAATAATATCAAGAAAATAAGTATTTATGTGCTAAAAAGCTCAATTTGTACAGCTTGCAGCGGACCAAATTTTTAGTACTTTTTCAGAAACTTTTGTAACTTCGGTACTTTCTACCATATGAACATAAGGTTTAGGGATCATTAAAGAAAAAAAATCACACCTATCATAGGACCTTAATACTAAACGTGTAAACGTTCATATTGCCTGTCACATTTGAGTGGGCAAAGTCACGACGTTTTCATTGTCATTTTTCATTCAAATAAAAGGAATTGTCACATTTAACCGACTTCTAAAAAAGGAGGAGGTTATGTATTCCACCAGCATCTTTACATTAGTTCGCGTTCGGTATACGCAAGTACGTTACGATCACGTAGTTCGCTCTTAAAGATAAAACTAGCAACATATGAAATATCATGAAACTAGCAGTATTTTAAAACAAGAAATGATAAATTAAGATTCTAATTTTCATCGAAATTTACATTTTTATTACACATATAGTGTAACAAGGCCCCGCGCCAGTGCCGCGTACGTGCCGCGCCGCCGCCGCGCGCCAGCCCGCCGCCCGCGCCGCGCGCTCGTCTAGGGGCACGATAACAAGTCATGACTGAGCACTGTGATCTCCGCTTTACTAACTTCACATCTCATGTTATGGAAAGTTTAGCTAAGGGAACTCTAAAGGGTGTAACAAGACCCTTAACGAAACCGAAAGGTACTTGTTCTCCCCATCATTGTGATATTTTTTTTGTTCTAGACTATACCTGGGAATCTTCTAGTTTCGGAGATATTGGGGGTCAAAGTTCCAACTTTTTCACAAGTTTTTTTTTTAACACATGTTTTTATCGTAAGATTTTTACTGTAAACACCTCCACGACCCCCATACTATTGAATGCATCCATCAGCACAATGTTTTGAGTGCTTTACATTGAGTCCCACCGTATAACGTCATTTATCACCCGAAAAGTCGTTTCCCAGCAATAATTTTTGCATATTTTTTTTTTGGATCGGAAAGCATCAAATAGCCCCTCCCACTCTGGGCTGAGCAGGAGGGATTGTCAGACTTTTACTGACTAAAACCCATCCATGTTCCTTCTTTTGCCCTTTGTGTTCCAGGGCCGCGGTATCTCTTTCGAACAGTCCCACAACCCTGGCAGGCATCGGTCCTTTCGGACCCCTTCCTGTTTGCTGACTCTTTGAGGCGCGCGTGGAACACGAACGCGCCGTCGACACGGCCTGTTGTCATAAGACGGACGGACGGCGAGCTAGCCCATAGCTCACCGTCCACAGGCCCGCGCGTACGGTGGCCCGGGGCCACCACGTGGCCCCCGACGCCCGGTGCGTCTCCCGCGGCGGCTGGGACGTGATTTTCTCTCCCTCTCACGTTCCGCCACCTCCTTCGCTAGCATAATCGCAGAAGGTGACGGCGTCGCATTCCGTCTCGCTCCAGACCATGGATTGAACCAAGGCCGGACGCGAGAGGTCGCCGCCGAGGTGACAACCCTAACGGTAATATTTTGGTGGGCAAAGCTGGGCAAAGAACAACTACTGTAAAACCAATTTGACATTGCCCACTATCATGTTTTCGAATTTGAGAGAAATTTCGCTATATGAGTCGATCTTTCTTGTTTATTTATTATAAATTAACAGTGGTTTTAATCTTACTTACCTGCTGTAATTATAAATCGAGTTTCAATGAAAGTTTTTCACACGAGTTTTGGCCCGCAAATTAGACCACCCATTCGAACACGGTTTTACAGTCGACTTAAGTGATATTAGGTAGAGTCCGTTAGTGTCCGTAGTTTTGCCAGAGACTTTATATAATAAGATTAACATTTGTCTTTATATAATAAGTTAAGATTAAATAATAAGCGCAACTAAAGTATGTTGCCGGATTTTTAAAGATTTGTGAAAAGTGCTCAGTAACTCAGAGCTGTTGGGGAATCTTGTAAGGTTTCGACGGGTTTTTATATTTTCCCTTGTAACATAGAGCGTATCTGTGGAAGCCACTTTTTATAATTTTCAGTATTTCATCGAAGATTTTACGAAAAGTCATGTTTTTAAAGTAGACCATCAGGAAAAGATTCTCCTAAAACTAAGAACATACTAGGTAGGTAATTATTCCGAGTTTGGCTGGCTATTAGGGGCTGTTATGGCAGTGCAAAGGAGTCCCAATGAGGTATTTTCTAGGCGAGCTTCCACTAAAAAGCGATAGATGGCGCTGTACATGACACAAGTGTACAATTTGGTTGGCTGTATGAAGCTGGCATTCAATACCTTTCAAAAGTGTTCCTTCCAAGTTTGTGTGCGTTCGCCTTTCTTCGTTCGATTTGCGTTTTTGTTGCATTGCATATTACTTATTCATTTTGCAAAAAAAAAAAATTGCACGCAATGAATACCAGCTCCATACCGCCAAACAATATTTTTTTACACCGAGTCATATACAGCGTCATCTATTGTTTTTTAGTGGAAGCTGCCCTAGAAACTGTTATCATCATTGAAAGCATTTTTTTTTTCATAAGTACTGTGATTATGGCTGCATTCCGAATTACGCTGTAATCGATTTGAGCGTCCATAAACCCGTTCCGTATTACCGTGAGCGCGATATTGATGTCCCTTGAATCGTCATAGATGACGTCATGACATGCGCCATCTTGCGATTACACCGACCATGCCCCAAATAAATATCACCGTGAGCGCTGTCAAAAATGACAGTTCTGTTCACAGGTTGTGTTGTTTTGTTATGGTGGAAGCGCAAGAGTTGCCCGCGAAATTTAAATTTTCTTAAGATTTGCAGATCATTGTAAAGTTGTATGTTGACGAAAATAACAATCGCGCCAGTAACACGTATGAACTTACAGAATTATAATCATTCAAATCATCAATACAACCCTCCAAGTACATTTAACCCCATTGAGTGACTTTTTCATGAAATAGTTATTTAATGGGGTTAATTGAACCTGGAGGGTTGTATGTGCAGCAGAGTCAACCAACATATCGTCCATTTTCAAAAATAGGTCTTGTCAAAGGTTTCGGTTTGGGGTTATGTTCACTGTGAACGCGTTCACGAGCGTTCCAAATTGATGACAGCTCTCAGCTGTCATAATCGTGATATCTAAAACGGAACGCAAAATATAGATGTGAGCGCTGTGAGTGATTATTTTGTAATTCGGAATGCGGCCTATGTTGACAACCCTGGAATTGTCACTTTGACAGTGACATTTCTTTGTTTAATTTATAGTTTTACGTCTTGTTGACTGATCTTGATCTCGCAAAACCAGCGCAATTTCGACCTCAAGAGGGAAATTATTTCTGTCAAGTGCCCTTGCAGCATTAAGCTGTAGATAACACATAGTGTTTTATTTAAATATTTACGATACAAGTTGTCATAAAATAAAAACATGACCTGCAAAAAGTGTGGGTCTCCTAGAACAGTTATACTACGAAAAAAGGATTATTATTGTGATGACTGTTTTATGATTAACACGAACCACAAATTTCGTGCATGTATTGGCAAAAATAAAGTATTGTCACCAAATGAAAATGTTCTGATTGGTCTCTCAGGAGGTGTGGGATCCACAGTGTTATTGGACTTGGTCCACCATGGTTTATCATTAGAAAATACTAGGAAACTACGGATAGTTCCATTCTTTGTACATTTATTTGGTAAGTATATAATATTCAGATAACTTTTTTTTATAAGTAGTTTTTCTCACTTTTTTGTTGGTTAATTTTTAACCTCACAAACAAGCTACATATAAATAGAAGCCTGGATTATTTCTTACATTATATGTAAGAAATTATTGTTTAGGTTACAACACCCAAATGCAAGGGGTTGGGAGTTATGGGGTGACAAACTTCACCCCTAAGACGACCTCGGGCCAAAACTATCTTAGTGTGCAATCTGATTTAATTGAACTCTGTATTCTTAATTTTTACAACCCTAAGACGACCCACTGACCTAAAAAATAAGTACTTCAAAGTTTTAAATAAATCAACCAATGGAATCCAATTTTTCAATTTCACCCTTCACCCAGATATTGGGGTAAGTTTGGAAAATTCATGTTTAATTATTTTATGAAATATTATTTTAAACCATCTTTTGGGGTTATCTTAACCACCTAACTTCACCATCCCAAAGCTCTGACCTTCAATGATGTTAAGTTCTCATTGAAGTGTAAGTTACCATACTTCTTTCCTAAAAACATTCAAGTTTTAATTAATGTCCTAGTGATATCAATTACCAGTCCCAGTAATATCTATGTTGATCTAGGTAAAAGAACATATTTCAATATCTAAGCTAATATTTATTTTTGGTTTGTTAAATTCCAGATGACAACAGGAAAGATTTAGCAGGATCAATAATTAACCAATGCCAGAACTACAATTTCAATGTTTATATAGTCCATCTTGCAGAATACATGAACACAAATTTTCAGTTACCTGAAGCAAACTGTATACCAGATGTTGAAGAAAAGGAAACAAAAGCATTTCATGATATGCTTGACAGCATGCCTCCATCAGCAGCTACAGATTTTCTGTTGAAAATTAAACGCACTTTGCTAGTTGCATATGCAAAGGAATTGAAATGTTACACTGTTTTTACTGCAGAAACAACGAATACCTTGGCAGTTAACTTGCTATCCAACCTTGCCCTTGGTAGAGGATCACAGGTTCAAAATGATATTGTAAGTTTTTATAAACCTAGAAGTATTTTATTTTTTTGTAGCTGAAGTTGGAATCACAATAGCGATCACATTTCAATCCTGAATTTAACTGTTTGTATTATTTTGTAGTTAAACTTGCTATCTTTTAATTATTTCCAGGGCTTCTGTGATGTTCGTGATCAAAATGTGAAAATAATTAAACCAATAAAAGAAATTAGTAATGAAGAGTTGAACTATTATGTTAGTATAAAGCAGTTGGCTCCTGTAAACAGCAGCAATATAAAGAACAACAGTCTGCAGTCAGTTATCTCTTCATTTGTGTATGATCTTCAAGAGAATTTCCAGGCTACCATTTCAACTGTCTGTAAAACTGCTGACAAAATTGGAGAGCATAATAATGAATTCAAAACACATGGAACATGTATCATTTGTGAGGTACATAATTATAATTTTATGTATATTGTAACTAGGTTAACCGGTGGATTCGGTCATGTGGAGGTCAGACGTTATCGCAAAGGACCGTCCTACCAGGATAAAGAGTCCTATGTTTCTTGTGTCCTAACGCATGTCATGGTCTATTCGTGTGCCAAAGGAGATGGCCCAAAAACCCAGAATCGCCAGAAATTTCATAGGTGCCGTTTTTATGGGCATAATTATGTACATCAAAATATTTAATAATTTGTTCCAAAACGACGCGCCGCGCCGCTGCTTCGCAAAGCGCCACCTACCGGGTTCAATACTATCCTATGCACATTAACAAAATCACTGAAATCGGTTGGGGGATTTCGGAGATTAGCGGCACAGAGCATCATATATATATACTGGTAATTAGTGTGTACCTACAAAAATTGTGACACGTGATTTTTATAAATTAAGATTATTTAAAATTATAAAATTTGCTTTGCGACAAATTAAGTACCGCATCGTCTCTGCAAAAAAATATATCGACGCGTCGAAATTAAACGCAAGTCTGATTAGTGGAATGATTTCTATCGTATCACTGACCTACATATAATTTGCCTTGCAAACTGTATTTGAAAAACGTCATTTGAAACTAACTTCATCTCAAGTGTTGCAAATTTGCATTGTATTAGAAGTATGCTGGAAAAGCATATTTTTAATTATTCCAGAATTAATAATTTTGTATGTATTATTTCCTTTCAGAGCGATCTGCACACAAAGACTATGGAGCTGTCAGCTCTTGAAGCAACTAATTTATCAAGAACAGTTTCATTTGGGAATACTCAGTTAAAACAAGATTTAGCCAATAATCCGGATCTTCTCAACAATCTTGATGTCAATGCCTCAATGTTCCCACTCATTCATAAGCATCTTTGCTACGGTTGCAGCAGGAATCATTCAGAAATGAGTCAATCTAAATTACCACTCCATATACAAAAGGTTTTAATGTCTTCTAAAATTAGTTATTCAGCTATTTAAATAAATCATGGACAAAAGAGAAACTACCTTTATTTAGTTGGAGGTGCTCTTGTCTAAATAAGAACAACTGCACGCATCGATCTTCAAGGTTAAGCAACCCTTGCCGAGGTCAGACCGTGGCTGGGTGATAGACTACGTAATCACACTACAAACACAAAAACAAATCATTACAATTTTAGATAAAAATAATATAAATTACAATACAAATAGAATTAATACAAATAGAATTAAAATTCAACTCAACTGACAACCAAGTCTTAGGGCTCATCCAGTATATATATGATGTATGATATGTACTATGCACGATGTATGAGCGTTTACGGAGAAGCGATTTTATCCGCGTTTACTTGAAATGCAGCGTTGCCCGCAGATGACACCGCCGCGTGAAACGCCGTGTGCAACGCGGCGTCACAAGAGCAAATACGAACATAATATGGCATACGACACCGCCACGTCGCGGATGTTTTTGTTTGGGCGTGTGATAACGCGGGCCGCTGCACGCGCTGCCTCTCCGTAAAAGGAAAATACGCGCCGCGTCTCCGTAAATGAGCACTTAGGCTGCCTGTCCACTGCAGCGGACAAGAGAGGAGAGGAGCGAAGTTGTGCAAATTTTGACCAATAGAATTGCAACTCTAAACTCCGCTCTGCCCAACTTCAGTGGAATTGGATTTGCGAAGTAGATAATTATAAAATTCATACATTTTAAGCGCGGAGTGGGGTATCGAAGTTGTACTTATCATTTGGGTTCATTTGGCTTTAAATGACTCGCTGCGTGCTCGTGGCCTAGCTCCGCTCCGCTTTACTGGACAGCCACAGTTCTCCTGGTCTGCGTTATTCCCTCGCTCCGCCTTAGGGTCAGTTCTAACATAAATCCTCGCGCAATTTACTACCTGCATTGAAAATAAGACCGTATAATCATTGCTAGAATTGCATGGATGCGGACGTCAAGCGTCGCCTCGCGACTCGGTCGCGCGCTCTCTGGATTCCTCGAGGATATTAGAGACAGCGCGAGCAAGTTCAGTCGTGTACCTGTACATACTACCATATAATTATCCTGGCTCGAGCCTTCTGACGATGTCGCAGTCTCGAAGCGCGTTTCTACTCTTGGTGTGAATTACGACCAGAGGAGGCTCGACCTGCGCGAGGGTTTTTCTGTTTTGTCTGAAGTCTGAACTGACCCTTAATGGACAAGCAGCCTTACCAAGGCGTATTTATTCAATAACTGGGTTGTGGAGGTCAGCTAGGAAGTTGTTTACATGTATTCAGCACTGGGTTAGACTTACAAGTGAAAGCCGACCGCAACAGGGTCGACTTTCAGAGAGCCTCACACCCGACTAAATAAAATAATTATCTTTTCAATACACTTTTTCGAAAACTGGTTCTAATCGCACTACGATTAGGTTCAACATGCAATGTATTTCACACGCGTGCGATTTTTAATATTTTTCCGCACACGTGCGGAAATAAAAATTTGCACAGATAAGTCTAAAGGGTTCAATGACTATATCTATAGTCGGCGGTGATTGTTTTTTTTTTTAATCCCGGCAAAGAGATATGCGTCTTTACGGATTAAGTATTTTTCGAGTATTTAAATTGTGTTTATAAATAGAATATCATAGATAAAAATGATTATTTAAAACAAATATTTATTTTTATGAACAAATTAACATCCTAATGTGCTCTAAATTAAAAAAAAAAAAGAATTTTCTTTTTTTCATAGTAGGCTGTATACAGCATCATACCTTTGCATCTTCTTCAACCTGGCGAAAGCTAAGCGCGGAAAAAAAGCAAATTAAATCATAGTTTCCTAATAATTCCTGACAAAAATACTTTCCGTTCTAATATTTTATTTCTTCAAAAGTGTATTGAAAAACGTCGTTTGATACGCGTGGGAATTTGTTATTGCAGTTCTCGGCACCATAACACCCTCGCTTGCAGCTCGGGTGTTAATTCCGCGCTCGAATGCAATAACAAAGTTTCCCCACTTATATCAAAATGTACTTTTCTAGCCTTCCTAGCGAGGAACAAAGTGTTCGGATTTCGTTTTGGAACTCCATCTGCCAGCTTTATCTATTAACCAAACCACACCACCACCATCATCATCATGGTTGATTTAACCATCTTTTTGTTTTGTCGTGTGCGAGACTATTAGATACTTTTTCTATCTTTCTAAGCATGGAACGCTCTTACGCTCTATAGGTACTCTCTGTGCAACTACTGTACTCTCAGTCTTCTGTGTTTTTAGATTACTACTTACTTAGGTTTCTCGATGATCTTTTATAAAGATTTGTAAGCTGCTATCACATCTTTAACTGACTAGGAAGATAGCACTTATCACTTGCATTGCATGCGAAAACGGACATCTATTTTGAAGGGTTAGAGATTTGGTTCAGCGCCCTCTATCGTCAAGTAACCATACTCGTAGAGAGATCGTTCGTATGTGGTTTGTTACAAAGAAAATAATTACATAGGATTGTAATGCAGTGACTCGCTAGCATGCAAAAAAGAAAAAGCATTCTCTGTTCACACGACGGCGATCGATCACATGCGAGTTCAAATTCAATTTATCCTAATTCACAGGGTGATAGGTAATTCGGTGCAGTCTTTGAAATTAATGACAATAGAGCTAATGTGTAAAGACCTCAATAAGTTTGTTCTTCGGAGATCAACTTGGTTGTTTTGGAATTATTTGAACTTTTTATTTTTTGCAAATTTTCTAACTATTATCTAGACTAAACATTCCTTTCCTGATCGAATGAATTTACCTAGTGATTTTTTCTTCAAAATCGAGGACATGTTTTTTCCCGCATAAAGCAGTGTTTTTCAACGTGGGGGTCGCAATGCCTCTTTAAGATCCACCTTTGCCGTTTGTTCTCCGATATTTCTTACACTGAGAAGTAATGACACAATTCTTCTTTAATATTATCTAACACCATTTTCAGACCAGGTAAGTATACAAGATGAATTTTTTCAAAGCCACCTGGAGAGAAACTTCTCCAAAAACTGAAGATAGAAAATTTTACTCAAAGGAAGCATTCCTTTATTTTTGAAAAGAAATGTCTGCATTCAAAGGTTTTCGAAAATTCGCTTGCCACACTCGGGAAACGAACCGGCTAAATTCCAAAAAAATAACACCTGTATTTTATGGCATTAAACCGATAGGGTCAATCGTATGGATCAAATCTCTCTAACAAACAAGATAAATTAAATGAAAGGAAAACCATGTAATCTTAACTTATAAATTCAATGGGATAAGATAAAAGCGCTTTTACTCAAAGGTTCATCCGATTACATAAGTAAGTACATAATTAACAATTATCTTTGACTTCATTATTTTATTTATTATTATGACGAATGGTGCTCTGGCTCATAACAGCACAATCACTACTGCCTATGTTAATAACCACTTCAATACCTGGATTAGTACAGTCGCCATCAGATATATCGTGGCGGGCGACGAGGTACCTACTCAAATATTTCGAAGCAGCATTACTTTTCAATATGTATATTCGGAACACATAACGAGGTAAAAATATCTGAACGCACAGAACTTCAAAGGTATTTACGAAGTCAAGATGATCACAAAGACCGGAACATTTATGGAAAATAGACCGTAAGTCTTTATCACACAGTTTAAATTCGTTACTAGGATTGACTTTTTGCGCAGTGATGACATTTTCATCCCACCCTTGAAGAATATTTAAGACATTCAATGCTCAAATAAATCCGAAAGAAAAGCCAATTTCAAAAGGGATTCCGGACCACAAATGAATTCGGGAGTATTCCGACTTGGCCTGCTGTAAATAGATTAAAAGTTCAGCGCGAAGTTCGAAAACTGTTCAGTACTTGCCTCTTGACAAGCACCTAAACTCTGAATGGTAAAGTTTTGGTGGAATGCCACCTTATCTTCACAATTATGGTCCTATATGAGCGTAGATTGCATTATTATCAATTGGCAACGTATTCGATGTAAAAAAAGGTATTAATTATGTATTTATCCGAATCCTAATTATATAAAAAATTAAGCATAAAAACGTTGTATGGTTTGAATGATTGTTTTTTTTACATTTACATATTAAAATACACGAAAAAAAAAGCGAACGGTCGCGAAACTTTTTTGTATAGGTACTATGGGGGTCGTGTCATGAAAAGGGTTGAAAAACATTGATCTAGTTTCGAATTTAGCCTCATAGGTACTAAAAAAATAACTTCAAATTGCTGCAGTCATGTCCTCATACCGTTTTGGAAATCGCCATCGTGTCGCTGCGTGTGTACTATCGTAATAATTATTAATAACAGACGGATGCTTTAACTATTCATATATTATAAAGAGGTAAAATTTGTTTGTAAGTTTGTATGTAGGGGGTAATCTCTGGATCTACTGAACCGATTTTGAAAATTCTGTCACTAAAGGGAAGCTACATTATCCCTGAGGCTATATTTACAACGTGCCTGTGGGATAATTTCCGACCAAAATGCGAGCGAAGCCGCGGGCAACAGCTAGTTGTTCAGATAATTGCAATTTATTCTTCGTAATTTCTATAAAAAAGCCGATAAATGTAGAGCTAGCAGCTGTTTGTATATTTGTCGATGACATCCAGGCTGTAGCGACGTAACGGAACATTTTAACTTGATGTAAGTTGATATTATCAACTTACAATGTTCTGTCACCAACTGAATCCTGTGGCACAGCATAGGTAAACGTTCGAAATTGATGAGAGATGAGTCTACTAACTGTACTAGTACTAGCCTCAAAAATTCTGCTAATTCGTCGTGAATCTCGCGCGTAATACGCGCCTACGCCTAGAATGACGACCAATTGAAAACGTTGTTTTCTACATAAAATAGACTACAGTACAGTCACGAGCACTAATATGATAAGACCTATTTCGTAGTAGTATGGCTTCCAAATTACTATGTTCGTGAACACGTTAATCAATACCAATCATGACAAAAAGATGCTTCGTGTAGGTATACAAATTAGTGCTCGTGACTGTACACTAGACAAATTATTTTATATTAAAAACCAAAACATATTTTCACAAGAACTCGACAAAATTGCTTTTGAGTTTTGCCGAGTGTATATTATCAATTATATAACGGCTAAAGATGTAGTGGCTGTACGTTCAACGGGGCAGTAAGGGGGACCTACCTTAACCGTTGCAGCTACACGAAAATGGTCTTTGGAGACTATCCTTATTTTTTTGTGAAATTTTGACACTTTTTTCTTAAATCTGTGAATGATTTTCAAAAAAGTCTACAGTTAGCAAGAAAATGACCATTTTACATAAAACATTGTTGTGATGCCAATCGATCGTTTCTAATACTGATCAAAAACTTCTACGGGACCAACTCAAAGACCATTTACGTGTAGCTGCAACGGTTAAGGAATTTCCCCTTACTGCCTCGTTGAACATTTCCGTCCTGTAAATAATTATAAAAAATTAACCGATAATTTATTGCAGACGCAACCAATTGGCTAAAATGGAGAATGTTCACGGCGACTTTGAAAACTATTTTATTACTGGCATTTTTACTTGACAATGTTTACTTGAACAAACTGTATTAAGCTCACACTTCAATGCACATCGCCAACGCGAGTTGAACGGCGAACACATGAACGGCGGCTTCGGTGTGTAACTTCACAATATGCGGAGACCTTTATACATCGGAGTACACTTCATATTTCACACGCAATCTTATTTTGGAAGGAAGTTTATTAAACTCTTGACATAAAACACACACAGACACATACACACACACACACACACACACTCACCTTTACACTTTCACACGCTTTCATAATATATGTGTTAGTCTGTAAGGTATTTATTGTTGTTTGACAAGTTTGCTTGCCTGTCATAGCCTCATAAAACACAACTCTCAACCAATGCTGATCGATTTTACTGTGTGAGGCTTGAAGACTTATCTCTGTTAACCTTTGATTATGGTAATATTGTCACCAACAGAATGAACGCAAATAATCCAAAACATTTCCAGGCAAAGTTAGTATTGTTTATTCAGAAAATTTTATGCAACAACTTGAAGTTATCACAATAAAAATAAATTATACTCCACGAGGCTCACCTTCCAATAGAAGATACGATTTGATTTTCGCTATGTATAATAATTATGAGGACAGCTAACGTAACTTATTCAAAATATACTAATAGAAAACAATGTTTAAATCCGACAATATCTAATAATGTTAGAAGTAGCTGGTTTCTTTTATAAAATACGTAATAAAAGAAAACGATTAATTAATCATCTTAAAATTTTGTATTTATATCACACATATCTACATTTTACTTCTATTACATAAATACAAAATTTTAATAAGTAGAGTACCAACGAAAAGCTGCTAACCAGTATTTGCAAATGGTATGCAGGTGTTACCAATATATTATACAAGTAATTACAATATCAATACCATAGGTTAATAAATGCAAAAGATCAAGTCCAATGAAACTCGATGCATTTTTCTTTATCTCAGTAATGAATTATTATCGAATTCCATACAAAAACGGATATTTCAGAATTTACTTTGACAATTTGAACCCTTCCCACCACAAGATACCTACTCAGCTTGAGTACACGAACACTTTCACAAATGTGTCAGCAGTTTATACCAGAGATAAAAACACTTTTAAAACAATTAATAAACCAGATTTACTAATATTAAACACTAACTTATATTGTCTTTCCAAATTATTCCATTTATCAAGCATTGGAATTATATTATCAGTGTTTGTTAAACAGAATTGGAGTTCCTCACACTGTCCCCGTGTATGTATTTACACCATCAGTGGCCTCTTTTTGGTGTTATTTTTACAGTGTTTTTCTTCCGGAATCTTGTACAAGTATATCATATCAATACATTATAAAGAGCATTTAACACCTCTTTGTAACAATTATTCTGTAGTATTTATTGGTCCTTGCAATGCATTGGGAGTTGGTGAATTGGAAGAAACCAATCGCCCCTGCTCCTTCACAATCGGATCTGAAACAACAAAATACTATAAATTAAACTAGTTTTAACTCGTTGTCTAGGGGTGGAAAGCGCTACTGTTGAGCACGAGCTCTCCTCCTATTACATAGGAGTTCAACCAAAACTGTCCAAATATGGGCGTACTATCAATCAGTAGGCGTTTGGTGATTACAGATGTGGTGCTATGTCATACTATTAACGAAGCTGTAAATGTATGCATGTCATATTTTGACCGGTTGGCGATTTCACCAAAAGTAATAAAATATATTGTAAGAATTAAATAGATCCTAATATTAAAAACCTAGCTTATTTTATTAATTTATTTTCTGAAGAATTTTGCGTGAATTTTCGGACGCGCTCCTATTACAAACGAATTTACTGTGTGCTAAGCAATAATGTGAAAGTGACGAATAAAAATAATTTGTAATATTTGGAGTAATTTGGCCATATTGATTGACCCGCCAACTTTCATGGCTTCCTAGTGTTTAAGCTGGGGAGAATAATTAGCGCAACAACACATCTGGCTGTTTTCTATATATTTAATGAACAAGTAACAGGACTCAAATTAAGTTAGTAACAATATTTCTTAACAACTAGTTAGTAAAATTAACCTAACACTGCCATAAAGATATGAGAATCCCTGCTACAAGCTCAACACCGATGTAGAAAGCTTGCAGCAACGATTCACACACAAACAGCCCTGTCCACAGTTCCACACTGCAGTATAATGTTGGGGCTGGCCAGCACCCGGCGCACCAGGGAAGCGCATCTTTTTCGCATCGTGTAGAAACAATCGACACGAGCATCAGCAATTTTTCCCTGATGCGCTACAGAAGCGGAACAGCCCCATCAACACCCGGAATGCATTATTATATTGAACGCGAAGGGCGCTTTACGATTTTTGAGTGTAATCTACCCACAGGCTGCACGTGTAAAATGACCAATATGCACGAAATAAGGTTTTTTTTACATCTCCAGAACAACGTGCAAACCTTCGAGCGATCATATTAGCTCTCACAGACAGCGGCCTTCTTTCTCTTTCAATATCATCGTCTCTGAGGCCAGCGGTCAAAAGATGTCCTTGAACGGAGGGATAGGATCCGGACATCGACCACTGCTGACACCAAAGACCATGACTTCACTTTTAGTGATATTGTAGACCAATTCATGAAGTAAAGCATATTCTTCACAGATGGTCACCAACATCCTAAGACCACAAACCGAGGCGCTCTGCAGCGCCATGTCACCGGCGTAACTAATATTGTTTACACATAGTACAGCCGTCAATGTAACAGCCGGCCTCTCTCTGCTGAGCACCTCCAGCCCATTGACATAGATTGAAGAGCGTGGGCGAAGTCAACCCCCCCCCCTTCCTCACCCCACACTCCTAACAATTTTTTTTTTTTCTGATGGCATATGCCATCAGGGGTTATTTGATGATATCATCAAATAACCCCTCCCGCTCTGGGCTGAGCAGGAGGGAGTGTCAGACTTTTACTGACTAAAACCCATCCATGTTCCTTCCTTTGCCCTTTGTTTTCCAGGGCCGCGGTATCTCTTTCGAACAGTCCCGCAACCCTGGCCGGTATCGGTCCTTTTGGACCCCTTCCTGTTTGCTGACTCTCTTTGAGGCGCGCGTGGAACACGAACGCGCCGTCGACACGGCCTGTCGTCATAAGACGGATGGACGACGAGTAAGCCCAATACTCACTGTTCACAGGGCTGCGCCTACGGTGGCCGGGAGCCACACTCCAACCTATAAGGCTTTGAAAAAGCGCAGGCCCAGCGTACCTGATTGATCTGGCCTAGATAGTTAATCATTCATGCAAAAATGACAATGCACGCACTATCTACACTATCCATATAAAATGATTGATAATGCCTCCACTACAGAAACAATTACATATAGAAAAAAAATCTACAAATGACAGTCACAGTACCCTTTCGGGCCCTGTCAGCTACTGGTTGGTAACTGACACATATCAGATTCAAATTAACGCAGTGAGCTGTCTAGCATGTTTAGAGTATTCTTTTCTATATGGAATGACTGACACGGCCCTCAGCAAAACATGGCCTGTTACTTTTAGGCCTAGAATGACACTATTTTTCCTAAAAAATGAAATTGGACAGTGATAATTTAAAATTATTTTTTCTACTAAAATGATCAATTTTTGGAATAACTAAATACTTATAATTAGCTCAAAATGCAAATTCGGACTTCGGTTCGTGTTCTAAATTGAAGTATAAGTTCGCGCCTTTTTTTGTATCATGCCTGACCGCATCATGCGACATGGACGCAGTCATGAGTGATTGTCAATTTCGTTTTGTATTATGTGAATGAAATAAATAAAAATTAACCCTTCTTAATAAATATATACAGGGTGGAACTGCCATGGTAGGGACCATCTAGGTATTGCACTTTTGTAAGAAACAGCTGTTTATTTTTATTACCATTGCTGTGGAGGGTTCAGAATGATGTACTGAATATTTGGTAAGCGTTTGTGCATGTCCCATCCCATTTGGAAGCAGTGTGCAAAAGCAGTGTTAAAAATAAATATATTAAAGTAACCAAGTATTAGCTAACAATGATAGAGACTGTATGGCTTGGAGACATGTCATATGTGTTCACCATCATCAGCAGTGAGAGAATGACATAGAAGTATTAGCTTGAAGTAACCAAAGGACAAGAACCACAACACTTTTTTACAATAATATAAACACAAATCAGTTTTACTTACAGAAGTATGGATGATCCATTGCCTCACGAGCAGTATATCTCTCATAATGATCATAGCGTAGAAGACGATCTAGGAAATCTAATGCTTCAGGAGACACCAAGTGTTGATTTTCAGAGTGCACAAACCGCTCCCATCGTTTACGAGAATGCCTTTAAAAAAATACAATGAGAACATGTATAAACTAAATTTTTTTTTAAATTCATTTATTACTTAAAGTCGTGAGACAACATACCTGCCAAGTATATCGTTAAACCGAGGATCCAATTCTATATGATATTTATCCAAATATTCAAATAGCTCTTCAGTGCCCAGCACTTTAGCAATACGAACAAGTTGATCGTAATTGTCATGGCCATGGAAAAATGGCTCTTTGCGGAAGATCATTGATGCTAACATGCATCCTAGTGACCACATGTCCAAAGAATAATCATACATTTGATAGTCCACCAAAAGCTCTGGACCCTAAAACAAGTAAAAATTAATGTTAAGTACTTACAATATTTACAACCAGTGAGCTTTTGCCTGTGGCTTCACACTCATGTAGGTCTATAACTATCCCACATGAATGTGTACTAGGTAAAAATCGTATGTCCTAACCTAGGTTAAGGGTCTCTGTGTGACAAAATCACCCAAATCTGTTCAGTGGTTACGGTGTGCCAACATTCCAGACAGACAGTTACTTTTGAATTTAACAAAGGAATTTTAAAACACATTTATGAAGGGAATTTATTTATAAGAAATTATTTACATACCTTAAAATATCTAGAAGCAACACGAACATTATAGTCTTGCCCTGGGTGGTAGAACTCAGCTAACCCCCAATCAATGAGACGCAACTTTCTGTGGTCATGATCAATCATCACATTATGGGGCTTCACATCTCTATGCATGATGCCCATACTGTGGCAATAATCTAATGCCTTCAACAGTTCATACAAATAATATCTGTAATGAAGTTAAGATTGATTACACAATTATACAACTGATAACATTATTCAATTATGCTTAGATTCAATCCACTGTCTGAGTAATTTCTTCAATGCACTATTTATAATTATGACAGTTTTACCTTATATCATAATCTGACAGTGTTTGATACAGCTGTTTAAAATCAGTATTGTTCACATGTTCAAAAATGAGTGCTGGAGTACGAGAAACAGGATCTTTGACTACAGCTTGTAAAGTAATTATATTTGTGCCTCCTCTTAAGTTTTCTAATATTTTTATTTCTCTTTTTATCTTCTTCTTTTTAACAGGCTGGAATAAAATTCTGTAATTAGGACATATAAAACTGTGATTTTTATGCTCAGTCGAAGCATAGGGGGAGACAGTCTTTAGATTATGCATACAATGTAAACAATGATGAACTAGACTTCTAGGAGTGTATAATATGTAATAACATGACTCACCTTCAATATTTTAACTACACACTTCTCATTATTTGTGATATTTATTGCCTCGAATACTTCACTGTACTTTCCACGCCCAAGCTTACGCACCAACTGGTAGTCTTCCTGGTTGCCCCAGTCAACCACATAGCTTTCATAGTCCCAGTATTCTCTCGGACGTTGCGAGTTGACATCGGCATATACCCGGGCTCTACTCGGCACTGCCATCGTTATATGCCTCCGCCAACTTAAGCGTTTATCAGCGAAATACTTTCCGGAAATCGCGTATGTCTTGAGTAACGATGCTGCGAATAAATATTTTCTACGTCACTTTCATATATTCATGTTGGTGAAGAACTCCACTTAATTGCAATGTGTTCGTGCATAATGATTCAACCAGACGAATCGAATCATAGGCGGTTATGATTACAAGTCACTATTCAATTAAAGTATTGTGATGTATAACCTAAAAACGACATCCAGCTACGATTACTGTCCAACTATCATAATTATTGATGCATATTTCTTAATATTTAAGTAATTTACACAATTATAGATCACATGCAGGAGATGTTACTATTCATAGGATCTGACGACATGGAATAAAATATGAAAGTGTCTTCAAAGAGAAAAACGCACGCCATTACTCGACAAACGATTAAATGTTTTAGCAGACGCTCATACCTAAAACATAACTGCAGTTAATCCTATTTTAAACGATAAATAGTTTCGGCATACATTAAAGTTCTTGAAAACTAACGATTAATATGAACTCCAAGCTACAAAATACACTTTTATTAGAACTAAACCGGCTCAAACCCAGTAAAATTTCAAGATGGACGCCCACCTATCCACTACTTTACTAAATTACTACCTACCCTACAAGTGCTACCAGCACCATTATTCCCATCAATGTTGCCATGTTTTTTCATATAATTTTAAAGCATTAAAATAGTAAAATTATTTAAACGTATTCAAATACCCAGTATAATATTTAAATACCCAACTTTGGTCAATTTCTAACCTGGAATTAGTAATACAATGAGGGCTATCGTTTTTGAGCTCACCAGATGGCGCCACTGTCGCGTAAGGTTATGTCAATCTGGATTTTTTAATTTACATTACCAATAACTTCATACAGAGTTTATGTTATTACGTATAAAAACATAGTGTAAACTTCAGATACATTTATTTACAATATTCTCCCTAAAATTGGCAAGCATGAAACATTTAAAAATCATTTTACCTCCAAGTAATAACAAATAAGATCATAGGTTGCTACTTAAACTCTTCAAGTCTTAATTAATCAGGAATAGCTCAATCTAGACCACAATCGTGAATATTAGTAAAAATACGTGACAAAAAAGCACGCAACACCTCATTGACGCAACGTGTGAACTTTCTACGAAATCTGACATTTCGGTGGCCTCGCGCGCGCTGCACTAGCGCCTCCAACTATTTTTTTTTTAGGTTTTACCACTGACGGGTTTTACGCATGCACTGCTTTTTCATTATAATTCGACATTGTCAAAATAAAATATCGGCAGAATTGCCATAATTAAAAATGTAACAGTAATATAATGCGAGGTACACACGAAGCAACTTTAGTCCATCACAGCGTGGACGTGTCTGCTTCTTGCGACATCGCTATTGCCTGGACGTAAGCGACGTGAATGACTGGATTTCAAAACGGCACATCATCATTCTCCTGTCCTTATCCCAATTTATTTGGGAACCAGCTGTAGCCCAATTTTTTGAATGTCAAAAAAACAAATATTAATAACTTGACTCGCTAAGTAAATTTATTTACTTCAATTCCGGCTTTAATTTTGACTTTCGACTTTTTAAAGACAGAATGGCTATTTATATTTGTCAATAATAGGGTATTTACTTAACTGGCTAAATGTGGGTGTACCTAATAGTGTTAACAGGCTTGGTATTATGTTATGTTATTAATTTATTAAATAAAAAATGCATGGGCGGCAGCAGGGTGCAAGGGGGTGCACTAACACCCCCCCCTGTCGGGAAAGAAAATACATAGAAAAGATTTTGATTCAGACAAATCTATCCAAAGCATAAATCAAAAATGTTCGCTTCGCTCGCTCGTGTGTAGGTAATTAGTTCTATTTTCTTAAATTTCTGTTCAAGATGAGCAAAAAGAACCTAACTTATATCTTAAAAATATTCGAGTTCGCTTCGCTCGCTCAGACTTCTTAAGTCATTTGCGTGCATAAGCTTTTCTATAAAAATAGGCAGAATATCGGTAGGTATAGTAAGCTATTTCTACAATATAAGACAAAAGAAAACCTACCACATTCGAGGTGAGTGCAAAAATTTTCAAGCCCGCCACACTCGCTCACACATACAATTATTTTTTTCGATTGATAGGCTTTTCTGTACCACCCGGAAATAAACATGTCTGGCGCCCATGATCGTTTTGTACAGGTAAATCTATACATGGTTGATATAATTTCGTTTTTAAAAAGTTGTTCGTAATAGTATAACCCATTACTTTAACGTCCCAACCAAATTCCTGGCTACGGCCCTGTGACCGCCCCCCCCCCCCAAGTCTTAGGTTGGGACCGCGTCTGAGCCTAAGTTACTCCTTATAACATTAGCTATCTGCCAGGAAGATTATATTACGCATAAATCCTGTATCAGTCAATATCTGGCATCAATACAAATAAGTATTGGTATGAGAAAAAAATCTTCTGAAGCTTCACAGTAGGTAGGTAGTTTTTTTACTGCGAATATTGTAACTTTGATGGTTTAAATCTGCGGGCCTGTGGACGGTGAGCTATGGGCTAGCTCGCCGTCCGTCCGTCTTATGACGACAGGCCGTGTCGACGGCGCGTTCGTGTTCCACGCGCGCCTCAAAGAGAGTCAGCAAACAGGAAGGGGTCCGTAAGGGCCGACGCCTGCCAGGGTTGCGGGACTGTTCGAAAGAGATACCGCGGCCCTGGAACACAAAGGGCAAAGGAAGGAACATGGATGGGTTTTAGTCAGTACAAGTCTGACACTCCCTCCTGCTCAGCCCAGAGCGGGAGGGGTCATTTGATGATTTCCCATCGATAAAAAAAAAAAAAAAAAAAAAAAAAAAATGGTTTAAATCTCGGACTGGTCTCATATAACATTTGTGTAGAATGATGCCAGCTACTAATTAATACACTTAGGTATGTGTGGCTGCTATTTTGAAAATAAAATAAAATGGCGGAACTTAGGCAGGCCTAATAATTCAAAGCTCTTTTTCTTAAAAAAGGTTGTGAGCACTCCGATCCCCACGGTCCCAGAGATTTAACCCCAAACGGCTTGAAAATATAGTTACCAATACGGTTACTATACATTCACGCGTCTTGAAGTTCTCCGTAGCCGCAGCGGTAGTAGCGCCAACACGATGAGCTAGGAAGATGAGATAGCACAAGAGTATCAACACATATGTTGCGTCATGAGTTCATGACTAAGAAACTGATTTATTTAAAAATGTTTTTTCTTTTCCGGGGAAGCTTTTTTGTCGAGACAGATTTTTTGGTTCCCAAAGCTGCTATTGAAGAGACTTCATATCAATTACCATTGGTCGCATCTCTCGGCAACATATTTTTGCTGGAATATCTTCGTTGTCATGCATGAAACACTAGCATAGGCCTCGCCCGCGTGGTGTTTTTAAAAAGTATCCTATGTGTTAATCCCGGTTATAAACTATGTGTACCACATCCAAATCCGGTCAGTAGTTTTTGCGTGAAAGAGTAACAAACATCCAGACATCCATACATCCTCCATCCATTATAGTAGGTATGTTAGGAAGTAGCACGTTTTTTTGCTGTGACATATTTTTTGGTAACATCTTTTGGTGTAAGTGTTTTACTCTTTCAATCTCAAACTCAAATAGTTTATTTCAATAATAGCATTATAAGTTCATTGCAATGTCAAAAATACAAATATATAAAGCTATAGGCCCAGTCACAGATATCATAATACTTCGTGCCCAGTCCAAAGGCATAATAATTGTGAAAGTACCTACTGCAGTTGTCCATACCAAAGCGCAGATCTCTATGTAGAAGAATGGGCAAGAAACTAAATTTGGACAGTCTTTTATATCAAAATATTGTTACAAAATCTTGTTGACATCATTCATGATGAGATTAAACATAATTGTACATAAATGTGAGAACGATGTAGAAAGCCGTGTATAAGTTATGAGCGTCCAGCGTCCTTTGGGTAACACATAAAGTGAAACGGGGTGATTACGGTGAATAGAACGGCTGGGTGAATTGAGACAAAACATTGAAATAGTACATTTTGATATAAGTGGGGAAACTTTGTTATTGCATTCGAGCGCGGAATTAACACCCGAGCTGCAAGCGAGGGTGTTATGGAGCCGAGAAATGCAATAACAAATCCCCACGCGTATCAAACGACGTTTTTCAATACACTTTCGCAGAAATAAAATATTACAACGGAAAGTATTTTTGTCAGGAATTATTAGGAAACTATGCTTTAATTTGTTTTTTTCCGCGCTTTGCTTTCGCCAGGTTGAAGAAGATGCAAAGGTGGGATGCTGTATACAGCCTACTATGAAAAAACGAAAATTCATTTTTTTTTTAATTTAGAACAAATTAAGATGTTAATTTGTTCATAAAAATAAATATTTGTTTTAAATAATCATTTTTATCTATGATATTCTATTTATAAACACAATTTAAATACTCGAAAAATACTTAATCCGTAAAGACGCATATCTCTTTGCCGGGATTAAAAAAAAACAATCACCGCCGACTAGGTATATGTAAAGTCATTGAACCCTTTAGACTTATCTGTGCAAATTTTTATTTCCGCACGTGTGCGGAAAAATATTAAAAATCGCACGCGTGTGAAATACATTGCATGTTGAACCTAACCGTAGTGCGATTAGAACCAGTTTTCGAGAAAGTGTATTGAAAAGGATATTAACGATGTTGTCAACAAAGCCTCTAAATAATTAAGTAAATAATAAGCCTCAGCTAATACCTGCGGAGCCTCTCATTAGGCAGCTGGATCAAGATTCAGAAAGCGGTACTCCTGGTCACGGCTCGTATTGTTAGGAGGTTCCTCTCTCTGGAGGCCTGACCCTGTAACTTGGACCCTGTTCCCGATACCGGTGGGCTACTTTTTTTATATTTTTAAATGTTTTTTTCCTATGCTTTAATAGGATAAAAAAAGTAAATTTATATGTAAGAAAGTAAGTGAATAATAAGATCGAGTACTTGTTGGTAACATATCGTACGAGTATAAATTCAACATTAAAATGCTTCAAAATTTTGTCTCGATTCACCCCGTTTCATTCATTCATCCATTCATTCCGTTTTACCCGGTACTAAATGGTGCTATCGACGATCGATAATTCACATCTGCCTTCCCAACTATGTTGGGTCGGCTTCCAGTCTAACCGGATGCAGCTGAGTACCAGTATTTTACATGGAGCGACTGCCTATCTGACCTCCACAACCCGGCTAGTACCTACTTATACGTACGATACTGAACTTGTCTGTTAATATTTGTATGGGACAACCGCGCGAGCTTCCTCTACCAAATGAAAAGGGAGGCAATTATCACTGAGAAAATGGGGTAAAAAATACCTACTCGCCGAATACCTACATAACCTCCTCCTTTTTTAGAAGTTGGTTCAAAATAGTATAATTGTGACTGTTTGGCATGCCATGTATAATCCAAAGAAACTTACCACATATTACTATGAGAAAATAATATTTGACCATGCTTGTTTTATAGATGTATAGGTACCGAGTTACTGTGCAGTCGTTGAAGGAAACAATAAAATTGTGTTTAGTTTACCAATCATGGTTTTGGTGCCAATAAAAATAAAATATGCTACCCTGCGTGAACACATTACGTCATAAATGTAATAAACTTAATAGTATAATCAGAAATATTATTTGTTGGTGTGTTAAAATAAGAGAAACCGGCCAAGTGCGAGCCGGAATCGCGCACAGAGGGTTCCGTACCATAAAAAAAAAGTTTGTTGTTTGAGGAGCCCCCCTTAAATATTTATTTTATTCTGTTTTTAGTATTTGTTGTTATAGCGGCAACAGAAATACATCATCTGTGAAAATGTCAACTGTCTAGATATCACGGTTCATGTGATACAGCCTGGTGACTGACAGCCAGACAAACAGACAGAAAGACGGACTGTGGAGTCTTAGTAATAGGGTTCCGTTTTTACCCCTTGGGTACGGACCCCTCAATAGTATATTTACGACATTTTTATACAGTACCTAAATAATTTTAAAACAAATTTGTACAGTAGTAAGTGTAGTAACTTGAACAACAAAACAAGAATCCGTAATTTGTTTTGAACAAGAATACATAACATAACATCACGCCCGTCCTCCCCGAAGGATTGGGTTGACGTGTAATGTTATGTTTAAATCCTTCGTAACTGGGCAAGTCCGAACTCCGTGGCTGCTACTGAGAAAACCCACTAACACTGTAAGAATAAGATTTAATAAAAGCTGAAACTTCTACGGAAGTAGGTACCAGCGCCAGGTTAGCCCGCGAAATTAAAATTTTCTTGCGCGTTTTGCAAATTGCACGTCAGTGTCAGGTTGTATGTTGATAAATGATGATATGATCCGCGCAAGTAACACGTATACATAGTCATACAATTAAAATCATCAATAGAACCCTCTATTAGTTCATTTAACCCCATTTAATAACTTTCACGAAAAAGTCATTCAATAGGGTTAAATGAACGTCGATTACAGCTGATTCATCTTCAGTTGAACAATTTATGAACATCCAGGAAGAAGAAATCGAAGAAGACATGACTGTTGAAGTCGAATTTGAAGAGTATGAATCAGATTAAAATACAGAATAGATATCAGAACTACAGTCTAAATCAATCACGAATATCAATAATCATCATGCAGTAAATACAGTATTTCCCATAAAACTCCGTCCTAACAGATCGTGGAGTAGCCCTACCGTGGAAACCACGTTAAAAAAACACGCCAAGTACACTACCTCACAGCTGGTGTGGAAATGTGTGCATATCATGTAGAATGTAACACCTTCAACTTTTAGAATTGCGATATCCGAAGAATGGTGATTGTTAGGAAAAAGTATTAGGACCATTTCTGTAGATATTTTATGATCTACAATTTTTGTCTGGGCTAATTTTTTGATAAAACTTACAGTTTTCGAGAAAAATCCAAAAAACCGAAAATGTTGACCTTTGACCTTGAATACCTTTTGTAGCACACATGGGATTGATGGGGACTTTTGGCTCTTTATTTCTACTTTCTACTGGTGTACTTAAGGTCTCTACCAAAATTCAGCTCTGGGTGCGTCGCGAAACGTCGTCGTCGTCACGAACTTAAGTCGAGGCGGCGGCGTATTGTTTAACAACCTTATTGCTACGAACATCATTAGCAGCTCCAAGTCATAACAGGTCGCGTGGTGTCCAAGAGATTATTATTTATAGATTTGATTATTTTTCGCCCCGTCATCTCGAAGTTTAAAAGAAAATAGGTACTAGGAACTTAAGTTTGAGACTAATCTGAGAACTATGAGCCCAAAACTAACTCAGCCCAGAACTATGAGCCGTCTATTAACAAAAAGTAGTAAGCTGACTGGTAAGAATAAAAAAACTTTCAGGTGAATACGAGAACTAATCTCGGGAACCACCCTCGCTAGCTTTTAAGACCTGGCGACCGCTTGGTGCAGGACACAATTTACCTACCACTAGTACGGTTCCTTCGAGTGTACAATTCAACAGTAGCTTGAGGCTGCTCCTGCAGTATACCACTAACTTATTAAAAAACCAGTAAAGTGCGTATCGAAGTAATCGATCCACACAGAGTGAAAGTTCCGTAGTCGGGATAAATATTTACGCGTACTCATTTCATCAGTATTGATTTTATCAGTCCCAAAAATGAGTTTGTATTCTATAGAAGGTGGGCGTTTCTCGAAAAAAATATAAACAAAGGACTCAAAAACGGAACGGGTATGATCAGGATTTAGTAGGAGACCGTTATGTACATAAATGTGGTTTTCAACATAAATTGTTTATTTTTAATTTTGCAATAACAATACAAAGTTATAATGCACCCAGTTTTTTTAACAAATTGTATTTTGAAACTGTAAAGGTTCTTTATTTTACTACGAAACTCTTAAGGTGGATGCGCAAGGGTAGCCCGTGAAATTTACGCGCCCCATTCAATTGCTATTTCATGAAAAAGTCACTCTTTGGGATTATATGAACTTGGACAAACACAACAACAACAACCCTGTATTGATGATTTGAATGATTATAATTCTGTAACTCCATACGTGTTACTGGCGCGATTCATATTTTCATCAACATATAACCATACACTGACCTGCAAATTGCAATAAACGTAAGAAAATTTAAATTTCGCGGGCTACCCTTGTGCATCCACATTAAAAGATAAATTTGCTCTAATGCAAATGTTTACACACCTATGCCTGAATTGATGGCATAGATAATAATATATTTTTGAGGTGACGTCATCAAAATAAATAGTATGGGCAATGACGCAGACACGTAGTTTCAAGTGTAACATGTAGGCAGTTGCATGATTTTGTAAGGGCAGTATTTAAACGAGCGAAAATAAATTCAAATTAAAGGTGTCAATAATACTGAATATGGGCTCCTGAAATAATAATTAATACAAATGTTTAAAACGGCGACTTGAAAGTACTAATTTGAGTTACTAGCTGTTCAATACGATTAGTGTAATATTCAAGAATTCAGAAAAAAAACGAAAACATGTTTATTAACCACTAAATTGTAGAAAAGGCGTATTCGACGTAGCCCCGCTGTGCGGGGCTCCTATTTATGTTTGCAGGGTTTAAAGTACACTTACACGAAGGGAACGGTCATGAGGGGGGCCCGCCATACCCTTCGAACCTAACCTGTCCGAGTCGGGATTCCACAAGTCCCGAGCTCGCTTCGCTCGCTCTTGCTTCCTATGTTCTCCTTGCCGCAATGACCGATAAAAAGTTACTTACTTGGTATAATAGCCGCTCATTCAGTATACTAGTCGCCCCTTAAATTTTTATTCGCCCGATTAATAATTTCCCATTTTGTTACAGTAACCTGACAATGATTGGTCACAATAATTATGTTGACCAGTTTGCGAAATCTTGCAAAACAATTCTCTGCAAAATTATATATTACGAAGCGCTAGCACCTAATGACACATTATACATAAAGTAATAAAAATATCTAAGCAACTGACTTAACTACCAATAAAGAAGTATTGTTGGAAACATTTGAAACATTGAGATTGACATCTTCAGCGGTAGTAGAGACGGAAAACGCCGAGCCTACGAGATAAGTGCCGGGTGCAGCGCAGACGCCGCGCACTTGTACCCGCTTGGACTCGAACTTGTCTAGATTGACACTAACGCCCAGCTCTTTAGCCTCTATGTCGCCGCCGTTACTGAGTGCGCCGGCCCAGCCAAGCTCTCCGGACAACTCTCTGAAACAACGAAAAATATTATTATAAGTAATTGTTTAATGTGTCCTAATGCTACAGAGATGAAGAGCTAAAGAACTGACGGAAGAAGAGCTCTCAGCCATTACGCAACTATCTCACTTGTCTACCTTGTTCATTAGTTCTAGTTACGATACCATAAAACATGAAATAAATAACTATATACAATTTCAATTACCTATTTTTCTGCTTTGACATGTCTATAAAGACTTGTACAGGAACTCCATAACAGTTGATAATATTTAACGTAATTGGAACCAAGCATAGCTTCATTTCATTAAAATTGTGGGTAATGTGATTGGAATGTTCCAATCTAAATATCACAACATTGTCTTTTTTACTTTTGGTGTTGGAGTCACGTAAATCCAATTTGTTTTCAACTTCATCGATTTGTACGGGAGCCACTTCTCCAGGAACAAATTCCCTTTCTCGGGATATAGCTTTAGTGAAACAATCCAACCATAAACAATGCTGTCCCACTGCAGTCTTTCCTTTGGTTTTTTCATGCACTTTCCAACGAAGGACAAACATGGACTGTATGAGTCCTGTTCTTTTACCAGATATTTCTTGAGCCATGGCTGCGTCAGGGGCGTCAATGAAAGAATGTTGGCCGTCCAGCACGAATTTAGAGAAGGGAGGAATGTTAATATCGGCTTGAGCATCGGGGTGGTTCTCGTTGATTTTGACGCACGTATGATGAACTTGTCCTTCCGGGAGCTCCGTGAGTATCCGGCGCGCGCGCAGGACAAAGTGTAGCTTCTCGCGCGAGCGCAGCGGGTCGGCCGCGCCGCGCGCCGCCACCAGCCCCGTGAGGCTCCACTGTCTGCTCAACAGCGACGCCTCCAACACCTCCACCGTTAGGTCCTCGCCCTTTTCAGCGAAAATATTTTTAACTTCAACCGCCAGACTCATGTTTTCGACGACTTCCCCGTCGACGCGCCGAAGACTTCGACGAGGGGTCACCGCCAGCTCGACGGCCTCCTGGAAACAATATTATTTTGATATGCTAGTTGTTCGGTTTATAGTAATTTACAGTTTTACAATCTTCGTAGTTTTGGACAGGGAATAGCGTTACGGTCGTTTCCCACAGACATCATACAATTAGATGGTAGTCATACTCACGGCGACTCTGAAGCGGAAGACGTGCCTCAGCAGGCGGTAGGGGCGCGCGCGCAGGCCGGTGCGGTAGTAGGCCAGCAGCAGCAGGTCGCGGCGCGGGCGCAGCAGCAGGCGCGCGCGCCGCGCCTGGCCCCGCGCCAGCGCCGCGCCCGCGCCGCGTACGTGCCGCGCCGCCGCCGCGCGCCAGCCCGCCGCCCGCGCCGCGCGCTCGTCTAGGGGCACGACCACAAGTCATGACTGAGCCCTGTGATCTCCGCTTTACTAACTTCACATCTCATTTTATGGAATGTTTAGCTAAAGGAACTCTAAAGAGTGTAACAAGACCCTTAACGAAGCCGAAAGGCACTTGTTCTCCTCGTCATTGAGATCATTTTTTTGTTCTAGACCATACCTGGGCAACCTTCTAGTTACTGAGATATTGGGGGTCAAAGTTACAACTTTATCACAAGTTTTTTTTTAAATATATTTCTTGGCAAAAGTCGTGGAAAGCAGGCAACGGGATTGGGACAAGCACATACAGCCGTTTCTTCTGTCCTACCGTAGTGCAGTCCACGAAAGTACTACTGTGACGCCAGCCTTTGCCAACATTGGAAGGGAATTACGGTTGCCTGCTGATTTAATAACTGGAACTCCCCCTGCTGCTCCACGCAGTGTAACAGATTATAGGAATGACTTACGTAACAAGTTAAATGATGTTTATGAGAGTTCACTGGTGTGGTTGCATAACCCAGTGCGGAGCAAGGGGAAGTCTCCGAAATTGCAAGCAAAATGGGATGGACCATACCGAGTCGTGACTAGAATCAACGATGTCACCTACCGAATACAAAAGGGTCCACGAGGTGCGCCTAAGATTGTCCATGTAGACCGATTGGTGCGATACTACGGGGCTAATGATGCTCGGGACGAGCATGTCTAAGGAGGGGGCAGTGTTAAGCCGGTTGCCTTACAGAACATTGTAGATTACGTGCGAGTCCCGAATATTCCTGTGAGGACCTGTTTAGTAGATAAGAGTCTAGAATGTTCCACTAAAGAACTGTCTAGAAGATTCGAGAGAGTGGTGGAAGTTTCTCGAACTAAAATGTACTAGGATGATGTTTCACTAAGGACTGTGAAGAAGTTTCGCGAAGGTTGTAGATCTTTCTCGAAGGATCGGTCGTCATATAAATAGCCGTCGTGTTTGGGGGGTGCCCTTAGCGAGTGGTCGCTTAGTTTTTAAGTATAGTTTTTGAAGCCCCTGGCTGGAGGCCTTAGATTCATTTTTAAGGCATCCACAGGGAATTGCCCGGTTAAGCAGTAGCCAGCCTCAGAGGCTGAACTGCGAGACGCCATCTCCAAAAAAAAAAAAAAGGGAGCAGTCAGTCTGATTTTGGCTACGCAACGAAGCGAATCGAAGTGAATAGTGATCAGTAGTGTATTTGTAATAATCGGTAGTATTTAATTTATCCCGTACCCAGCTCGTAACAATATACTGAGGTCAGTGTTGATACAGTATCCCTTTTCATTTAAGGTATGCCGCAATACACTCTATTAATTTGTCACTATCATTGGTTATTAAGCCACATTCGGCAGCAGCTAACATGATCACAATCTACGTTTAAATTAAAGTATTTAAACTCATTCAATTCTTAATTCGGCTAACTAGCTACTTCTCTGCAGAACCTAACATCCCCTCCCATCCTATATCCGTTAACAAACTGGTATCCTGTATGCGATTATTTTTCGAACGTTACTGTCCACAAATTTCTACTTTCATCGATTTGATCTAGACGATGATGTACCTATGAAAACACTTGCATTATACATTTATTCACAGATAAATTCAACACCAAAATATATTACTAACATTATTTTTTTCTACAATACCTGAGTAAGCGGGTGGTGTACGATACTTCTCGTCGAACAAAACTTTAAAATCATTATCTTCGTCCCCGGTGATAAGGTTGATGCAATCGGGATGAGATACAGCAACAAAGAGGTCGTTCATATCAACCGGTCCTACGTTTGTAAACTCGACGTCGACAGTACTCATCTCCCCGCTTATTATGTCCGGACTGGTTTCCGAAAAGGTCATCTATAAAATGAAAACAAGTCTGTAAGAAGATTTTTGGCACAATGGCGTTAGCAACAGACTAATCTAGCTAGCACAGCTAGGTCTAAGCATCGTCATTGGTTGAAAATCTGTTAATGTCAATTTTGTATTTCAAAATAGCTTGACCTCATTGGGAGTAAGCTATAGCTATGGGCCCGCCATCCTCTCTAGACAGGTCTTCCCAATTTAATAATAGTGAGCTTTGTAACAATTTAATACTATGCAAGGCACTCAATATGGATGTTACATTTATTTATTTGGTACACCAACAGTAGTACATACTACGAATTAATGAGAAACTTTAAAAATAACATAAAAGTGCTGGTACTTATGGCTATTAAAGAATACCATAGAGTTCATAATCGTCGAATTTGACTTACTTGCAAACAGGGAGCTTCTGGAATGACAGTTATTTGTAGTCGTTTATCGGGGCTTCTGCCACTGGGGGTTAGATTCACCTTTCCTGATATAACCACATTGTTTGCGTTTTCAGTACCTTCTTCGCCAGTATTTATTAGCCTAAAACAAGTTATATTCTTTAATTTTAAAAACTCGGATCAACACTTAACATACCTTACCTAGCATATAATTTTTCCAAGGAAGGGTTTTTTGGGTAGAATGATTTTAGTCTAGATTATTTAATGGGTCCCGACTATTGCACTCAATATGTTTCGTATTAGAATTTGTTTTATTTTATGAATATGATAATGAAATTATTTTAATGTTGTAGTAATTAAATTGCTTTCTACACTTCTTAACAGAGCTTGTTTTTTCTTTTCAGTTTTTATTTAAAGTTATGAGTTAGTTATTATTAGTAATTTTTTAAGCAGTCGGGTTTTTTTTTTAATTTACTTTTTACCATAATCTATTGAATATAAGAATGTTTGTAAAAAACAAAAATTCCTAGCTTTGATGGAGGCGGAAATATATGGGTCTTAGATTCAAAAACTTGACATCCTTTTACCGACCGACTTCCTACATAATCAGCTCCTTTTCACCGTCTACCAACTGGTCAACAAGTCCAATTAACCTCGGTGGGGGTATAATGGGTAAGGTCAGGTTCCTGTGATTTTCTTCCTGTTCCATCACCAGATTATGTTCACCATCTCTAAATTCTAACGCGACCAATTGAATAAGCCCAAATACGATACGTCAGGTGTGAAAGTTGTCGAGGAGTTGATAAGGTACAGGTAAACTTTTCTGGTTGCAGTTGTAGGTGTAACTTATCACACTTGTTTTCTGACACTACTCGTCTAGATCAATCCAACGATTTCAAACACAGTTGGGTTACAATTACTGAGGCTGAATGTACTCACACTCAGGGCACAGACAGGTTTGTGGTCACAGGGCAGTCCCTGTGACCACAAACCTGTCCATCATAAGGATATGTTCACTATCTCTGAGACAACTACTGAATCGAAACTAATTGAAAGAACCCATTAAGATATCTGCTGTAAGTTGTTGAGATTAGTTCGCAGAATTTCCTGGCAGTAGTATCTGATTACACATCAATCAGAAAAGAGCCGATCGCCTTCGAAATGGCTGAACAGATTTTCATGAAAAAATCTAAGAAAAATCACGATTAAGCGTAACGTTCAAATAAAACAAACAGCATTTAAATCTGTGATCACCTAATTTGGGAGCTACAATGTCACTGATAGAACACAGAACGACAGAGTCGTCAAACACTTAACACACCTCTAATCAAAACTAAATACTTACAGAAATAATTACTGACAAATAATATTAAACATACAGTCGACACACTTACTTGTACGCTAATCCATGAATATTGAGTAGTCCAACTCTAAGGGGTGTCAAAGTGAAAATTAATACTTTTTTGCAATCGCCTTCCAGAAGAACGGATTTAATTTTCTGACTAAATATAATGTTGCTCTCCAACGTTTGGCCCGCGGACACCGCCTGCTCATTGCTCAGAACTTCTTCCTCTGCCGGCGCATCATCGTCAGTGGCCAGTACGAATCGCCACAATAGTTCCACATCTTTCAGAACTAATGAAATCTTCAGCGGATTCCATAAAGTGACCGAGATTTGAATTGGTTCTGAAAAAGAATCAGAACATAGCATTTAAGTAGTATTTACACTACTGGTTCGAGACGGACTAATAAAAAATAAAAAAAGGTTTTAGTGTCAATCACATAAATCGCTCTTTTAAGTGATTTACACTCAGATGAACATAAATGGTTATTGTTACCCGTAATAGGAAAATAGAGCAATAATTATTTCGTCGCGGATGGAAACAAATATCTTGCACAGCATGCACTATAACACTATACATACCTCCTTGCGGAACAAGCGGTTCGCAGTCGGTGGCGTCGGTGTAGAGGTCGACAGTAGGTTTGAATATCATGGGCACCGCGCCCTGCGCCACCTGCAGTAGCATCTCCTCGAGCGTGCGCCACGCTGCGGCGGCACCCTCGCCCTCCCTAGCGGCCGCGCCCGGCTCGCTCGCCAGCGCCAGCGAGGTGGCGGCGTGGCGGCGCGGGGAGCCCAGCGGCGCAGGGCCCACGCTCAGCACGCTCGTGGCCCGCTCTACTACCAGCGGCAGTGGCAGCTCCTCCAGCCGCTCTCGAGGTTCCTCGCTACTTTCTACCCATTGCTGTTGAAATAGTCCCCGCATTATTAAAAGTTATGGGTCCTTCACAAATAAATTTTTTATCGTGCACTGGTTTTTCTACTCTTGGTATTGAATCGGGCATTGCATCACAACACGTCAAAAATGCACTGTTGGTTTTTGAACTCTCTCTCTAGAGCGTTAAAATTGTTGCTGGCAAGTAGGAACATGGAATGTTGCTGTATTAATAATATAATATAATAATAATAAAATTTTATTCAAAAATATAAAATACAACGTTTACAGTTTTTCTTAAATCTACGGCAAGTTCACGATTATTTGTGCCTGAACTAGTTAATCCTGTGTTTCAGGCGATTGGAGGTAACTTTAATTGACATAATAATCACATAGCTTAATAATCTTATGGGTAAAGAAGGTATATAAAAATTATAGTAGCTTAACCTAGCTAACTAATTAAATAAAAAATAACAATAATACGAACAATATTTACTTTAGCACAAGTAATAACTTCTCTGTATCTTCATAGGACATAGCTTGAAGAGCTTCCTTTAAGGATTTTCTTGCAGTTACTGTGGTTTAAGGAGTAGATGTTTCCTTTTTCATTTAGTCTGTTATAGAGTAACGGTCCGAGGTACATATAAAACTTGGCTGTGAAAGCATGTTTTGTACTTTTTTGAGGGCAAACTATATCTTTTCGTCTTTTTTTAGTAAATTCAGTGCTGTATGGGAGTGTTGCGTGTTGTTTTAGTACAGTGCTCATAATAAATAACTGTCAAACTGTTAGTACTTCACAAGATTTATACAGAAGGTTAGTGGGGAAAAGGAAAGGGCGGCAAGTAGCCACCTTGAGAATAGCTCTTTGAGCTCTTTCAATGGGCAATAACAGACTTTTACTCGCCCCACCCCATGAGGTAATACAGTAAGTCAGAATTGACTGACAAAGAGCAAAATATACTTGCCTCAGTATTTTTGGATCTGTAATAAATCGTAGCTTTTTGAATACGAATATCAGCTTACGAATTCTATTATTTAGAGCTTCCATATGTTGTTTAAAGGAAAGGGTTTCATCTATTATGATACCCAGGTATTTTATTTTATCAGTCTTTTTAATATTAGGACACTTACACTGGCCATCTGCTGGTTCTGGGCAACAATGAGCATGCAACGCTTTGGGGATATTCGATATATGCTTGCGCATCGAAAACTTAATGTAATTTGTCTTATCTGCATTTAGAGTTAGTGAGTTATTTAGAAGCCATTTATTTACAATATTAAATCCGTGTTGCGCAAGATTGTAGAATTCATTTTCTGAGTCAGCTGAAAAAAGTAATGCAGTGTCGTCAGCGTAAGTTATAATAGTGCCATGCTCTAGCTTTAGATTGCAAAGGTCATTTATGTAGATCAAAAACAAAGTGGGCCCTAGAATACTTCCTTGGGGAACACCAAAAAAAGTATTTTTTTGAACAGCACTGAGAACATCGCCAATCTTTACGCACTGAGAACGATCTTCTAAATAACTTTTGAAAATTTTCAGCTGGGTGCCTCTTACACTCATGATCTCAAGCTTGCGCAACAGAATTGGAATGGAAACTGTGTCAAAAGCTTTGGCAAGGTCCAGGAAAATTCCTACTGTGTGGTTACCTTTGTCAAGTTCTTGTGCTACATAGTCAGTCAGATGATGTAAAATGATGTATTGCATGTTACATGCCAATAATAATGTATCCATATCCAAGGTAATCAAAAGAACATCTAGCGTAGCATCCAGTGACGGGCAATGGAAGCTGTTGTAACGCGGAGCCAGTGGGTGCGAGGATCTGACCTGGTGCGCCAGCATGTACTCGCGCAGGAAGGCGGCCTGCTGCGGCGGCGCCTGCGGGCCGGCGGGCGCCAGCGTGGCGCGCAGCCAGCGCAGCGCGTCGCGCGGCCGCCGCAGCGCGCCCGCCAGCCGCCCCAGCGCGAACTGCACGTGGTCGCTCGCCAGACGCCAGCCGCTCAGCTCGTACACCTGCCGTGGTTATAGCTCATACGATAACATCTGTTTCTCAGGAAGGTAACTAAAGCTTCAGGATAATTAAGAATTTACGTCGATGCTAAAAAACATAGAAAACAAAACATGTAATGATTACGTAAACGTAATCTCATTATTTACTATAAGGCTTCTAATATAAATTGATTTACTTCGCTCGTACGAAGAAATACAAGATGAAGTCACCTGATAAGCCTGTTTGTAACATCTGTACGCATGTTTCTTTTGGCCTGCTTTCGAGAATCTGTGGCCCGCCAGTACCATATGGAATGCGTATTTTCTGCACATGCCTTTAGATGCAGGGCCGGATAGAAAACATAGCGCCGCTTGTTCCAGTAACATAGCACTACGTAAGTCACTATCCTCTGACGTCATACGGATCAATTGCTTAGCTGCCTCTCCATGCAAACCTGAGCCACTCAAGCATAGCACGGACAGTAAAGTGGCTCTTACAGCATACTGAACCATCCTGTAATAAATTCAAATGAAAAACATTTATTTGCAAATCTTGTTTTACCTTTAGACCAGGGTTGTTGCGAACATCAGTATCAGCATCAGCATCCGCTGAACTTCAGCATCATTTTCTACATCAGCATCAGCATCCGCAATGATCGATGCTGATTATTAATGCTGAAGTTCGAGTCGTGACATGACCGCAGAGGAGGCGGGGCTTATATCACGTTTAGTTTTTGCTTGCGAGTTTTGACCAATCAAAGGGTCGACCGCGGGGATTGCGATTGCAAACAAACACAAACTTGTCTCATTACGTTTACGTACCAATATTAATTAAACGAAAGATAGCAGGTTATGTACTAGGTAGTCTAGGTACTTCTAATTATTACTAAACTGATGTTGGATTATATTTTTTATTAAAATTCCCAAAATTATTTAAACAATTTTTTATTTGAGCACCAAGGAAAAATATGCAACTTCTAGATGTATATTTACAATGGTAATTACATTTCTCCAGTTTTTTTTAAGAAAGTAATTAAAATCAGCATCAGCATCCGCTGATGTCAATGATAAAAGGTCAGCATCAGCATCCACTGATGTGAAAAAATATGCATCAACAACAAACCTGCTTTAGACATGCAAAATACAAATACAAAAGCAGAAAAAAATATTGATTATATTGAAAAACATTAAGAGGTATCAATTATCGTGTGATTTTTATGCACTTGTACTGTATGTATCTGAATATTATTAAGCCAGATGAGTTTGACAAAATGCAGATAAAAAATACTGACCTACAGGTATTCAGATAAGTTACAATGCTCTCTTCCATGTAGGCGTGAGTTTTCCGATTGGAGTCTCCAGCCATGAACGCACTTATTGCCGCCATTTCAAGCGCACCTGCGTAGCAGAGCCAAGCGCTGTCGGCGTAAAATTCTCGCTTTGCGGTATGGTACGCATCGAAAGCACGCTGCCATTGCCGACACATAAACCAGAGGTCACCCAATCGACGTAATTGTAATTCAGGACAGTCAGTGGTATATCTGAAATATTTTTAATAGTATATTTACTTGTGTGTAAAGTGCTGCTTCTGAGTTTTGTTTTTGGACACATACATAACAGTGCTGTTGCCTGTAGTATTGCCGGGTTTCCCAGTGCCAAACCACCGTTTTGTGGCTGATAGTAGTGATCTACTCACACCCTTTCTGTTTGCAACCTGTAAATGGAATGGAATGCTTATTTTATTTTTGTTGGTTTGAAACATGAAATGATTTAAGTAATGTTATAAAAATTTTAAACACTGGGTGCATTCAGCTAAATTACAATTCCTTCGTTTCTCATTGCGATCCTAAAAGTTGAATGGGTATCTGTGATGTATTCTTATGATAAAGTGAATTTAGAAATAAAACTTGTATTTTTGTGAAATAAAACTTGTAATAAATGCAAAATCACTAATAATAAAAATGTGCAACTCACAACTTCAGATAACTGCGATACTTGTTTTTCCATGTAAGGTAACAATGCCTTAGAAGCATACTCTTGCAAAAATTTCTTGATACCTTCAATATCACTTACGTTGAGAGCCGTGCCATGAATTTCTGTAGAACAATCTAGGCCTTTACTAGCTACATTCATGCTTTCAGAACTTCCCGAGAATGAATAAGTCTGAAAATAATTTATTTAGTTTATACTAGAACATTTCAAACTCGACATGATTATGAATTAATTGTATTTGTAACTTTTTTGTAATTGTATCTATCACCTGTAAACTATTTGCATTATCATAAACATCTGATTCATTAGCTGTTAGCGGATGAGCAGTCTCTGCATTAATTGAAGAAATAACTGTGTTCTCATCTGTAATCAAATTAAAATTACAATGCAAACGGATATCTCAAACTTCAACAGCAAAACTTAAAGTAGTTTTTTTTTCAAATACGTCTACGTCTCTTTTGAATTTTCAAGGAGTAAAGTCATTCAAAAAGTTAAGGGGGGATGCGCTAAGGTAGCTATGGAAAATCACACTCTACTGAGGGCTTATTTTTGCAAACATGATCCATGAAATGGCACTTGGCACCGTTTAGCTCCATCATTGTCACTCTCAACAAAGTGCCCTGGATACATTCAAATCAACGAATGGCATACCTAGCAAATAGTAGTTTTATAGTATGTCAACCTCGTAACTCTTAACCACTTTGGTTATTTGTGATGATTTTGTGAGTTGGAAAATAATGCATTGATAATAACAACCTGATATATTTGCTGCCGCTGGCGGGAGCACTGGTTGAGGTTCAGCTGGTGTGGTGGGTAGATTAGTTAGTGAAGAAGACATCTCATTCTGTAAAACATTAACAGTTTTGTAACCAACTGCTTGAAATAAAAACAATAAACAAGAAGATAAAAACAATTACATTTCCTTGTGATGACCTTCTAACATACGGAGCCCACAAATCTGTTGACACAGTTTGATCTATGGTACTTTTTGAATTTATTGATAGCATAAAGCAGTTGCTTGCTCCAAAGTTCTGTTTCAATGCTTCAAATGCAGCATCTGCTCTGTAACAAATTGTACAAATTAATATCAGTTTGCATACATTTTAAAAGTTGTTTAAGGTACAGAAGACTTACTTTTCTTTAGCAACTGCAGAAACATCATGAAGAAGAAGATAAGACTTTAACACACTACTGTTGAACCACTTAGGTAATTTAGGTGGAGCTACATTTTGTAGCTGAGCATACTGCTGATTTAAATTATTGAAACTGTCTATCACATTCTCATCCAATGTTGTACCTACTATAATACAAGATATAAAATGTTTTGTAAATTCATGGTCTGAAGGGAACTGGACTTCTAAGTATGTCTCCCTCCAGGCATCAAACCAATATGTTGATTGCGGAATATCAAATTTTCGTCCTTCTGCAAAAAAGTATATTAGAAGTTATAAATATCCACCTTACTTTAGAAAATAAAATGTGTATTTACTACTTTTTATGAAATCTATACAAACAATTCCTTAAGATCCAAATTGTTTTGGCTAAGATTTAAAACAGCCTTTTGCCAATGGGGATGCCTACCAACAAAAAGTGACTGATATTAACTTCAGCATCTTGAGTCTCTTTCAGGCTGCACTTCATATACAGGTGCCACTACACTCTTGGACAATCTAATTTAGTGACATAACTTGAGCCATAAAGAAGACAAAACTTTTTTAAGGATTCATCATTCTCCTGCCCTTATCCCGATTTATTTGGGGTCTTGGGCGAAAGAGCCATTTTATTTTTGGCATGTTTGTTTGGTAGAACCATAAACCTACCTATTTCAAGAGATACAGTTTTGTCATGATAATTGTGTAGTACAGCATTGTTTAATTGTCTTCTTGCTTCTGTAGGTTGCAATGGCTTCCAATTTACATCTCTTATAATTAACTTCCAATTCTTAATAGAACATGTGTTTCCACTTGGCTCTCGAAACTGGCCTGAAATAAAAATAAAAACATCATTTAATGATAGTGAAACTATAATGAAGGCACATCCCTAAAATTAATTAAAAAAAGTTTATTGAATGCCAGGTAATGTGAATGGTTGTTTAAAACAAATACTACTGAAGATCAAAATTACTACAGTAATGGAGTGAGACTCTGTTTGGAATGTCATATAAATAAAATTATTTATTTTAATTTTATAGTGGTTCAATTAGTAACTGGCTTGTAATTTAAGAAGGGGTATTCTGTTTCAACATTTTATAACAATATAGTCATGATGATGATTGTCATAGAATAAAACTTTAATTTAAAATTAATTAACTACACTATTGACAGTGGTTTAACTACAGAGATTTTTCATAAAAAGCAATCCTGTTCCACCCACAAGAAACAGTGAACTATTCCTCAAAAAGCACAGACAGAAGCAACACATTCTTATCAGCCAGGGAATAAAATGAAGACTCAGCTTGTGAAAAACACCCCCTGTAGAATTACAGTAAAACAAGTTTATAAAATTGAGGATACCTTCGAAATCCATTGTTGTGAAGGGTAGTAACATTTCAATGAAAGACAAGTTATTCTTGGACACGACATTTTCTACTTTTGGACTGCACAGAACTGCGATTATGGGTGAAAATGACTCCTGAATAAATTCTTGCGCTGTTTTTCCCAATCTGGCCATGTTTGACTATGGCTCGTTTCACAGTTTAATACTTCACTATACGAACTCTGGCATTTTAAAGAATCTTAAGAAAATAGGCAAATAGATATGAATTGATTTAGCAATTTCACTTGACCAACTACTAGGTACTCAATACAATAATCCCAGACTGTAGTCATAAAATCATAAAATGACATCAAGTGACAAGCACAGACAGAACTACGAGGTGACAGATTCTTTTGACATAATCAGGAGGGCGCTGTTTGTTACATGTGAGAAATTATCTTTGGAATTTGCATGGAACTCTAAAATACAATTATATAGACAATTAGGGCTATCAATACCGGTATTCCAGGATCCCGTAATACCGTGATCACGGATTTAATATGGGCCTTTTTCAATACCATATTGAATACCGTAATCACGGTATTACGAACATTAGATGTGATCTTATTCTATCACTAGTTATCACCAGCTTAAGCGTCCCGCTGTTATCTATAGCTCACCCTCCTGCGCCCCGCTCAAGACAATACCCGAAATCAAGCTGTACTTATGTCGTTTTTGTTATTGTTGTCAGTTTCGCAAAGGCAACGGGATAACGCGTCGACTTTGTCATTGTGTTGTGAATGTGCTAGCTAATTAAGCTATAGTTACATTTCTACAAATACTCATACCTACGCTGATTACATGAGACATGATGACATTTCGCTAATACGAATATTTTTTTAATATTCTGCCTTAAAAAGTCTATGTGAAATGGCTTTCTGGAAAAAGACTTGATTAAATTAAGTTTTGATTACTTCCTAATTCCTAGTCCTACCTAAGTAAACAATCAACCAATACCAAATTGTTATTTAAGGGAGCTATCAACGCTAGTTTTGGTGCCAAGAACTGTATTTTTTTATTAACAGCGTTTTACCCTGTAATAAAACGCTTATTAAATACCTACCTTATTTGAAGCTTAAACATATCGCTCGTTTGCAACAAGGATGACCTAACTCAAAAATGTTGATTTGTTGAAACTGTTGTTTGTAGTTGAATACAAAATTAACGTAAGTATTAAATGAAGTAACCATACGTAAAATAAACCTTTCATCTTTTGATAAACGGTTTCTATGCAAAAAATAATTGGCAATAAAGGAAACTATATCCAGACTAATTAAAAAAAAATGCTGTCCTGTATTTCTTATTTTTCGAGTTATGTCATTATTGTCGCAAACAAGCGATATAATGAGATAGGCCTATCTGTTTTCCACTCGTCTTACCTCTCTGTCTACCCTAGTAGCTCCCTCTCGCTCGCACACTTCCATTCACTCCACCACCGGCGCGGCCGCTCGGCTCGCTCTCGTCATTGTGTCGAATTATACCAGGCAGAGAATAAAAGTTAAGCTTCAAATAAGGTAGGTATTTAATAAGCGTTTTATTACAGGGTACAACGCTGTTATTAAACACCTGACCGTTATTTGAAGCTTAAACATATAATGAGACCTGTTTGTTATCGCCTGGTGGAGGAGGACGCCAATGTGAAGGTATGCACATCTACATGCTGAAGGCGCAAAAGGTAACAATGAAGGTTTACAGTAGTTAATTTTTTATTTAGGAAAAAATATAAATAAAATTGTAAGTGTGCGAGACTAAAGTAAATTTATTCAATCACTATATAATATAATATGATGAACACAGAAATTGTAATTTTTTATAAAAAATAAATAAAAAGTAGTAAGCTTCTTCACTTAAATTGGGCGAAAACAATTTGACATCCCAGAGCTAACAGGGGCCTGGACGACCTCACGCCTATAGAAGCGACGGAATGTGTCACCAGACCTCCAGTTACCTTGTGACAAAATTTCGTCAACTGAGACGTTATCGGCCCAACGTCTGGAAGCGACTGCTGAGCGGACGCTACCGGGAGCTGCGACAATACCAGCCTCTGATAGGAGAGATTTTATCCAGCCCGCAATCACAGTACGCGATGCTGGTTTATGATCACCTCTTAAATTAACAAATAAAGAATAATTATTTGAGGAATTACGTTTTTGATTAAACAATTTGATACACTGTTTCACCCAAAACACCGGATCGAGGTTTTTATTATTTTCATTTCTTAGTAATTTCCAGCCCGATTGCCTGAAATCAGAACGGTCAGTTTTAGAGCCAAATCTGGGCCATAGAATGATATGATCAGTATTGTCAATATAATGTTCTTGATTGACTGCCAGAAGGGTCAAGTCATGGATACGTCTACCAGAAACCAAAAGCAGCAACATAGCAGTGTGTCTGGCGGTAGCAAAATAGTTATTTTCATTAAATTCATATGAAGATAAAAAGGAAATGAGAACATTGACATCCCAAATAGTTTTCTTATGGGGCACAGGCTTTCTTAACGCAATAGATTTCATAACATGCTTAACCAGTACATGAGCACTTAAGACTCCCGATATTTCGGTATTACAGAGCGTAGACACCACTGATTTGTGCAATAGTATAGTATTGTATGTTAAGTTTTCATTCAAATATAAGTCGGCTAAAAATTTTGCCAGAATTGAACCGGTTGGGCGACATGGATCAGTTTTCTCTTTTCTACACCATCCTAGCCATCTATGCCATGCGGCTTTGTATGTACTACGTGTAGAGGGACGCCAGGACGATGAAAGTAGGTCCAGTTGGGAACGGTTCCAATCATTTAGGTTATGAGACCACCCCCACATTTCCATATTTCCAGCGTCATTTCCTGTACCTTGGGAGGTGGAAGGCCCGTCGAGACGTCTACTAGATGGCGGTTCAGATGCCTGATGGTGAAAGGAGCAGCTAGCGATCGGGATTTGAGATCGGCTCTCCAAAAGACCCGTTCCCACCGAGGCACCACTAACAGAAAGAGGCCCTTGGCCTGGTTGAGATGGGTGAGTACCTTGGGGATCAAATATGGAGGAGGAAATATCCACGCTAGGTGGTAATTCCAAGTCTGGGAAAAAGCGTCGTGGAAAAGGGCTTGGTCGTCGTTCTGGTCCAGAGACGCATAATTGGTCACCACATGGGCATTTTTCGACGCAAACAAATCTATTACCGGAACCCCGAATCTGTTGAAAATCAGGTCCGTACACGCCGGCAAAAGGTGCCATTCGGGGGGAGATCGGTAGCGAGACAGATGATCTGCGTGGGAGTTGAATCTGCCGGGAATGTGATGAGCGGCTAGGTGAATTTGATAATGATCTAGAACCTTGAAAATATCGATTGTCAAATCCAAGAGCGCTATTGATTTCGTGCCGCCTTCCTTGCGGACGAAAGCAACGGCTGTTCTGTTGTCGCACTGCCATAGAACCGTGGAACGACACAGAGACTGACCCTGGTCCTGTAATATCTTCAGTAATGCTAGAAGTTCCTTCTGGTTGCAGTGAATCGGTTGTTCTTGTTCGTTCCACGGTCCCGTGAACGAACGGTCGTCTAGTTGCGCTCCCCAAGCTAGGTCTGAGGCATCGGTCGCTAGGAAATGCGTTGGAGGCGCGAAGTGAATCGGAGAAGGACAAGGGTGGTTCTGCAACCACCAAGTTAACTCTTTCAGGGCATGTACCGGAATCATGAACTGTTTGGCAACTGGCATCTTGGCGACTGTGTTCAGGACAGAGAGGAGTGCTCGAAAGTGAAGTCTGCCCCTTGGTACAACAAAACTTGCAAAATTTAATAGACCTACTAGGCTCTGCAAAGCCTTCAAATTGAGAGCTCTCTCTTCTAGGGCTGTCGATATCTTGGACGTTAGATTTAGACACTTTTTCTCTGGAAGAGACTTTTCGTTTAACAGAGTGTCCCACTGAACACCCAGGTAAACTAGGCATTGACAAGGTGTGAGTGTGGACTTGTCGAAATTCACCAACCAACCAAGATACTGCAACCTCTCTACCGTGATTTGGACATGGGTCTGTAATATCTGTGGGTTTTGATGTACAACCAGAAAGTCGTCTAAGTAGACGATTATTCGAATCCCTTGATCCCTGAGTGGCTGAGCTACCCAATTGGATAGGGAGGCAAAGACCTTGGGAGCCGTGCTCAGCCCGAACGGGAGGCACGTCATTTCCATTAATTTTCCTCTGTAGATTAGACGTAGGAACCGTCTGTGAGATGGAGCTACCGGAAGGTGAAAATAGGCCTGTGACAGGTCTATTTTGCACATCCAATCCTTTGGTTGAAGGAAGTCTGGGACTCGATAGACATTTATTAATCTGAACCTACTGGTGATTACGTAATTGTTCAAGGCAGCTAGGTTGAAGATGGGTCGGTGCGACTCGTCGTCCTTTGGCACAAGAAACATTGTGGACACAAAACTTGGCGAGGCCTTGACAACATCTAATACATCCTGGTGTTGCATTTGGGTGATCACGGACGTCATTGCATCCGAAGGAACCGTGCTGAACTGACGTTCGTTCAACGATGGTACTACAAGTGGCGGTCGATGTAAAAAGGGTATGCGATACCCTTTTATTATCTTTAACAGATAACTTGGGGCACCTAGTTCCTTCCACCGATGGTGGAAACGAACCAGACGACCCGCTCTGAATGTTCGGGATCGATAGTCAATACTTACGTTTTTTGTTCCGGTTGTAATTCTCAGAGGGCGATGCGGCTCGCTTGCGGCTATTCTTGCTATCTTGCTGTCTGTAACCTTGCCGACCTCCTCTGCCTCGAAAGGAACCTCTTGAACCGCCAGAGAATGATTGGCGATTATCGTCGTGATTAAAGCCATGACCCTGCGAGGGTCGGGCATTAGAGTAACCCTGCGAGGGTTGATTGTAAGCATGGGAAATATGCGTAGGCGCACAACATCCATGAGCAGTACCCTGCGAGGGTACGTTACGTAAAGCCTGCCCCTGCGAGGGGCGGCGTGCGGGCTTGCTTTGACCCGTTTGCGAAACGGAAGCAGAATTGCCCGGCTTTTGTAAAGGCAAGAAGGCCTTTCGAACACCACCTGCCTTCTCTAGTGCTGTGGCTAGTGACTCTGCATTAAACACGTGCTGACACGACGGAGGGATCTTACGTAACACGGCCTTGACAAGGGGATCGCGCATGTGGTTTGTAATTCCATCCCTTCTCATCTGAATAATCTCCGCACGGTGACCGCAAGTTAATTGCAAAAGATCGGAAGAAACTTTGAAAAAATCGCCCTTCAAAAATACACACATCAAAAGTGTCTAGGGATCAAGCATTTTTATGTGGATTTCTTGAGATTGAGATGTGGCTTTGTAATAAATTTAGGATTTTATAAATTTATATGGATCCTTTTTGGTGCATTTCATAATTTGAATCAGGAACTGTGAATCAAATTCGAGTAAAAGATGAAAATCAGCTGTCAATATTTTCCCTATAAAAACATACAACGCATTGAAGACATTATTAGTGCTACTGTTTCCCTACTACTGATTAAAACCAACGTTATTATGGAGCGGCGACGTCATTTAAGCAGGGAAGAAATGCTCAGAGCCGTGGGAATGATAGAAGCTGGTTCCCGGCAACGTACTGTGGCTTTAGCTCTGAATACAAGTCAGAGTGTTATCAGTCGACTTTGGACACGTTACCGAAGCACTGGTACCGTGGCTGAGCGCCATGGAGGACGGTATCGCTGCACCACACGGAGACAAGACCGATACATTCAAATCTTAACTCGAAGAGCTCCAACAATAACCGCCATGATGTTAGCCGTGAGGCTTCATCACTCTTCAGGGAACTTAATTAGCGACCAAACAGTCAGAAACCGCTTGCATGAAGTGAACCTTCATTCCCGAAGACCGCTACGGGTACCACCTATAGCAATGCACAATCGTAGGATACGATATCAATGGGCTCTTGAACACAGAAATTGGGCAGAAGAACAATGGCGTTTCGTGTGCTTTTCTGATGAGTCTCGTTTTGGTATGAGACCGGATACAAGACGTATACGACACTGGAGAACCCCTGGACGCCAACAGCGATTAAAATCCTGCCAGGAAGTCCATCCTTATAGTGGTGGAACCATCATGGTATGGGCGGGTATTTGGATCGGCGGAAGAACTGAGTTGATTTGGATCAGAGGCAACCTCAACGCTCAAATTTATGCTGAGACGATTGTATCAGACGTCATCGTTCCTCTACAAGTGCAAATCGGTCCCTTATTTCAGTTAATGCATGATAATGCACGACCGCACACCGCAAGAGTTGTAAGACAGACTCTCGCCGCAGCTAACATCAATGTCCTGCCCTGGCCTGCTCAGTCGCCAGACTTGAATCCGATTGAGCATGCATGGGATATGCTACAGAGAAGAGCTCTGCCGAATATGGAGGGTATCCAGTCGCAAGAAGACCTTTTTTTGTTGTTGCAACGAACATGGGCGGCCATTCCACAGCGTGATTTGGATGAACTCATTTTGAGTATGCCAAACCGATGTTCTTGTGTTGTTAGTGTTCGCGGTAGAAACACGGATTATTAATTGTTTAAGTTACCCAATAAAATTTTAAAGAAAACTGTTATTTCAGTCTTTTTTTCGAACTTTTGTGTTAGTGGTTCAAATGTCAAAAATCCCTTTATTAGGAAAATGGCAAATTTCTTTATTAATGCAAAGGTGACTTGGTTTATCGTTACTGTGACAAACGAAAACACTTTATTTGATGAATCCTTAAAGAAAATTTTAATTAATATCAATCAGGAGAAAAGTTATTGCAAAAATATATGTTGATCCCTAGACACTTTTGATGTGTGTAGTTCGTTAACTTTTTCTTTTATACCCTCGTAAGACAAATCTGAACCTCGCGCCCACTGTAAAATACTTCTGATAGAAGTTTGTAAGGCTTCGCGCTGTTTAAGGATGCAGAGCGATAACGCAGCGAAGGCCTTGTCAGCGTGAGCAACATGGCGTAACGAATCATACGCCTTAATTTCTTCATTCATCTCCAAGTCGATAAAACCGGGGGTAGAATTCTACCCCCGGTTTTATCGACTTGCTGAAACCCAAAAACTTTATAATTATAAAGTTTTTGGGTTTCCCAAAAACTTTATAATTATAAAGTTTTTGGGTTTCCGCATAACGAACTTCGCACCAATCACTACTATCTAAATGTTGTAAATCCTTTAACGTTTTAAGAAACTCCTGAGGAGTCTTTGGAATACTAGGTTCTTTTAATTTCGTCTCAATTTCAAAAGTAAAGTCTGACTGAGCGACAGGTGCACCTCGACAGAATTTATAATCGGATCTTCGTAAAGCTCGCCACTAACGTTTCCGTCAACTAGATTCTCATTAAAGTGTACCGAGGAACAGGGCACAGAATTATTGTTGCAAAAAATTAATTTATTTCGGAGGTCATCTACCTGACGTGTTAATTTACGGAATTTCCGGGAATCGCGTCGTCGATGCCGGCGTTTGCCCCCCCTTTTTTTGTTGCGGTGACGCGGCGTCGAACTTTGAGGACTCGAGTCCGAAGACGACGAACTTGAGCTGCTAGATGAGTCGGATGAGTTACTATTCGACGAACGAGACCTGGCTCGCGACTGACAACGAATACGCGATCGTTTTTTATTGTCACTATTAGCGGGAGCACTAGCACTAGCACATGGGGCTTTCGAGCCCGGATTTGAAACACTTTCGTCACTTTCCATGTTAACACGAGCTGCAAAATCTAGGATAGAAAACCACACAAAAAATATTATAGCAAAATATGTAGGTAGGTGGGTACCAAAACCTACGTACTTAAAAGTACCGAACGGTAACACCGTTTGGTTAAAAAAAAAATTTTTAATGGTTTGATTACCTTTTTTAAAAAAGGAACGAGTAAGAAAAGTTTTTAAACACTTACGTACGTGGAACAGGAATATATATGAATTTGCAAAGATATGCCAAATTAATTTACTGAGTCCTGAGCACGATCGTGCGCAGCGGAAAACAGGACGCCAATGACGAGAGCGAGCCGAGCGGCCGCGCCGGTGGTGGAGTGAATGGAAGTGTGCGAGCGAGAGGGAGCTACTAGGGTAGACAGAGAGGTAAGACGAGCGGAAAACAGATAGGCCTATCTCATTATATGTTTAAGCTTCAAATAACGGTCAGGTGTTTAATAACTTAGGACCGTACGCTAATTACATTCATACCAAAAATGTAGGCTTCTTATCAGTAGTTTAGTTGTCTAGATTTGACTTGTATAGAAAAAAACACGTAGGAAAAAAATAATTTTTAGTGTTGCCAATGGACACTTAGTAAAACCATTAACGCTATCTCTGCACCATTTATTTAATTTTTGTTTGTACTGTGAATACAAAATAAGAACAACAAAGACTGATTTGAAAATAAAACACGGATTTCAATGGTTTTATTGATGTCCTAATTGAACTTGCGTTCAATACCGGTATTAATACCGTGATCACGGTATTGGCTTCCAATATAGGTATTAATACCGGTATTTGAAAGCCGAAAGAGAAAGAAAATGAATGGAAAAAGAAAGAGAATGGATTGAGCGTTCGGTATTCAGTTGTGCAGTGAATATAGACCTCAGATTAAGTTTCTTTAGTCTGAGATATAGACCGAATAGTACGAGAGAGACAAAGCGAATTTGCAGCCAGTAGTTGTCTCTTTGTACGCCTTGCCTGCGGCTTGCATAAAAGAGACATGATTGGCCGCGTATTCGCTTTTATTTTATTTGATTTATTTGGGAAAACAAACGGTTACACATTACAGTATTACAGAGAATTATATCTAGGGTGTGAGTAAATGTTTAACCAACGACATTTTCCACATATTATAAAAACAATTAGATAAAAAAAACAAATTCGTCTTGCGCTAACAATCAAATGCGAACAACAAAATTACATAATGTGTTAATGTTTATCAAGCAGGCGTATAAATTAAAAATAACAAAAAAATACATGAAATGATAGTAATCTAGTTTAGGAGTTGAAAAAAAAATACCACTCAATCCGAAATGGTTTTACGAAGATGGTCTTTAAATTTCCCTATTGGTTATTGGCAAAGATGTCAACATTTTCGAACAGATTGTTGTAATAACTAGTTAGACGACGTAGGGGTGCTCGTAAGCCCGCGTTCGTAGTTTCGTACGACTAGAAGATACGGCAAATAGGGGTCGTGCGCGCACCCTACGGCTTATAGTGTTGTTCTAGTTAATAAGTAACTAATGTTATTAGACAGTGATGTCCATACAATCACACACATTATTACATAAATCATATAAAAACATCGTCTCCAAAATAATACGTCTGGCTTTAAGATTATGTAGTTTATACTTATTTAAAAGATCACTATAAGAAGCATACGTACGAAAACAACGGAAATGCATGGATTTCAGAAACTTGCTATGAACTTTTTCGATCGCATCTGTGTATTAGCTACCTCACAACATCCTCCAAAAACTACTAACCCAAGAATTAAAAGTAACGATAATAGCATATTTTTGAATCCTTCTGATCCCACAGAAATCTTCAGTATATTAAAGACGTTAAAAAACACAAAATCATCCGGGTATGATGATATTTCTACGGACCTTCTAAAACAAATATCTCCTTATATCGCTGAACCTCTCTCACATATAATCAATTTATCTTTATAACAAGGCCAAAACCATTACATAAAAAAGGCTCTAAAACAGACGAAAACAATTACCGCCCTATTGCACTGATTCCGATTCTGTCAAAGGTCTTTGAAAGAGTTATGTGCAAGAGAGTTCTCTCTTTCTTCGATAAATTTAATATGCTTGCAAAAGAGCAATACGGATTTAGGAAAAACAAATCCACATCACTTGCAGCTTTGAACTTAATCAAATCTGTTTTAAATAACATTAACTCGAAAATTACAACTTCTGCTTTATTTTTAGACCTAAACAAAGCCTCCGACTTCGTAAATCATTCAATTCTAATGGATAAACTAAGTAGAATCGGTATTCGAGGCCCAGCCTTAGAGTGGTTCAGATCATACCTGTCAAATAGAACACAAATTACGAGAATCACAAAATTTGATGACAAAGTTAACAGTGTCATGAACTTTGATTCCCAACCTCGACAAAATTACTTTGGCGTTCCGCAGGGAAGTATTTTAGGGCCACCGTTATTCCTTGTGTACATAAATGACCTTCCCCAAGCGATAGACCAAGATTGTGTTCTGTTTGCTGATGACACAACAGTTATTATTGATAGTAAAAATGGTGAATCACAGGAATCTAATATAAACAGCATTTTGAATAAAATAATTACATGGCTTGATATAAACGCTTTAAAAATTAACCTAGAAAAAACTAAAATATTAAATTTCAAAACTTACAAGAGTAAATATCTACACCTTAAAATATCACATAAAGATCAAACAGTTGAACAAATTCATAAAACAAAATTTCTTGGCCTTACAATGATGAACATTTAACATCATATTAATGAAATATGTATTAAAATAAACAGATTTGTTTTTGCCTTGAAAAAAGTCAAAGATGAAACCTCCAGACAAACTGCGTTAATGGTATATCACGCCTATGTTTGCTCCATCATCAGATATATTATGGTATCATTGTCTCATTGTCTGGGCAAACTCTTCTGAAATTACTAGGGTTCTGTTAGCACAAAAAAAATGCATACGCTCAATTTTCAATATGGACTGATTCTTGTAGACCAGTGTACAAATCACACAACCTTCTCACAGTTCCTTGTATTTATATATGAAATCGCAAAATGTATCAAAACTAACTCTTCACTTTTTGAACTTAAAAACAATATTAATAAACGTACACACGGCTACACATCAAGCTACACATTTCCAGTTTATGCTGATCTCGCATTGTATAGGATTTCGGTACAATGCGAGGTCAGCTTATACTGGAAATGTATAACTTGATGTGTAGCCGTGTGTACAGTTACACAGCATCTAATAAGAATGCCTGTACTTAGAATTGAATTATTCAGACGTAATTGTGTAAATATGGTTCCACTTATCTTTAACTCTCTACCAAACTTTATCACTGATCTTCCGTACAGAAAATTCTGCAAAGTTCTGAAAAAATAGCTTATTTCACTTAGCTTTTATTCCATTGCGGAATTTTTCAAAAAATCTAATTGTCAATCATATCACTACCGAATTGCATTGTAAATAATTACCTACTTACATTATTTGATGTTGTGTTTGTATAATTAAACAATTTGATTAGGCTAACAATTTGTTGTACGATAAAAATACTCTAATATGCTAACAATTCTTTTGTAGTATTTACAGCAAAATTTTGTTTTGTGTTGTTATAAACTTAGAAATATTGTACTTTATTTAGTTACCTACATAATTGAATGTTTGTGTTTATTAATATTTGCATGCTATTTTTATGGCGAAATGTGTCATTGCACTTTATGTTAGTTATACCACCTTTTGTACCACATTTACCGCAAATAAATAATTTTGATTTGATTTGTATTTCCTATAGAAGGGATTCCATACCGCAACAGCATACTCTAACTGGGACCTGATTAACGATTTGTAGGTAAAGATATAAATATGTATATGGGCGGACAAATTCAATGGCTGATCTAATGACAAATCCATACATACTCAGAGTGCTGGAAATGAAACCATTTATGACAACAGCTGATGGTCAACCTTGTCAAAAGCTTTGCGGAAATCGGTGGATATAGTGTCAAAATCGGTGGATATAGTGTCAACTTGAATACGGGAGTCCATGTTGTTGAACAAATTGTCCATGAAAGTCACCGTCCCCTGTATTCAACTTCGATTCGGAAAGTCGTATGTCTATCTCGCTCGTTTTCGTAATGCCAAAAAAAGATAAATATACGAGTTGCCGAATCGAAGTTGATTCAGAACGTTTGTGAATACGGGGGCAGATTGGTTGTAGTTGACCTTCCTTGGACGAATCCATGCTGTTGTGAAATGATTATATTGTGCAACAGAGGGTATATTTTATCATGAACTAATCTCTCGAAAACCTTTGACAAAGCTGACAGTATTGTTATAGGACGGTAATTCTGCACATCATCCTTGGGTCCCGACTTATAAACAGGTGTTATATTTGCGAGTTTCCATGCTTCAGAAAAGCATCCTTGAGAGATAGAGAGATTAAATATGATGTGCAGGGGTATACATAAGTTAGCAGCTGTATGCTTTATAAAAATTACTGGAAGACCGTCCGACCCAGGCCCTTTAGCAGGATCCAATGCTTTGAGCGCAAGTACTTCATCAGTAGTAAACTGAATATCACTTAGCATAGATTGCAACTTTCGGAACAGTCGTTACACCTACGTGGATGAAATATTAGAAAAAGTGGAAGGTTCATATATTGCGGATTTAAAAAAGTCTGAAAAAAGATTACATATGTTTTCCAGGTCGCTAGTTGACTGGTTGTTATAATTCATTGTGGATGGAATGCCTGCATGCACTGAAAACAGGAATAAACTCTAGAACAGCTATTCCTTACATTTTGACCATTTTGGTAGTAGTTTTGTAGGAAACAGCTGTTTTTTCCGACTAAAAATTTCTACGTGGTACCTAACCGCGTCGGTATCTCTTCCACCCCGTATAGTGAATGACGGGGAATCATAAGACATTTTCTCGTTTTGCTATTCCGGCATAATTATTGTTTTTGGAATACCTACTCGTATTCCACCCCATGTGTGTTACTATTGTGTCCTTCGGCCTCATTCGGGGTCATATAAACATTATTTGAGTCAAGCATCTTCCGTTTCCGTGTCACATCTATTCAGGTATATGCAACTATCGCCTTTTTGACAACACGATGATGACGTATTTCCGCCTTCGTTCACCAGGTGGCTGCAGCGCGCCAAGACATTCATTGGCGTCCTGTTTTTCGGACGGTTCACATCTTTAAAAGTTAACGTTGTTAGCGTTCGATATTTGAATATTTTATAATTTCAAAAGTTATTTTAATTTTGGTTACGCTGTAGGCGTTCGGTATATGCACAGTTTTATAACAAAATAGTGTTAAATTTAGTTTTTCTTAAAATGGCGGATAGAATACAGACGCGTAGTCGTAAAGATTCTTCTTCGTCATCGGGTTCTTCGAGTTCCTCAAGTTCCTCTGAATCATCACCGTCGGCTTCAGAGTTCGAACAGGTTGATAAATCCCGTAAGAGGAAGAAGGCGGGTAAGAAGAAGAGAAGTAAGCGTCGCCGAGGGCAAAGCAAGGTTATCAAAAAGCTTGCAAAACAGGTCAGTGATTTGAAAAAATTATATTGCTACCCTCATAATGTTATGTATTCGGAAAATGGAAATTATGATTGTGATAACCCGATATATTATGGTGATAACTTCGATATGGCTCAGGAGCAACCAGATACGGAAAGGTTGTCAGAACCCGTCGCAGATCCTGTACCGGTTCAATCATTTGATTTTGATTTGGCAACGCAATTAAAGGAGCCAGCTGTCACTGCAACCCCTTCTAATCAGTTAGAATTGTTAAATTCCATTCAATATTTCAAAAATGACAACTGGAATGGTGTTAGATATGTGGAAACACAAAAAGTATATAATGCTCGTCCAGGATATGTTGACCTTGAAGTTAATGATGAGATCAAGTCGCTTGATATTATGAGATATATGATGAGATCAAGTCGCTTGATATATTGATAATGCAAAGCGAGGCTATGCAACAGGGTTTCCGACAGATAGTAGACTGGGCACGGGATACTAATAGTATGGATCCAGAGCAGTTGGCATTAAAATTAAAAGAGATTTTTTCTGCTGATTATCAAAAAGTTTCACGGGATTGTTTACAACTAGTTTGTGGTCGTAGGGCAGATATAATTGAACAAAGACGCGAAGTGTTCATTAAGCAATTAAGGGATAAATCATTTAAGCCATGTTTAAAGAAAATACCGCCATCTAGTGAATGTTTGTTTGATAAAGTACCTTTTAGTGAATTTATTAAGAACTAGCTTCTGCCCGCGACTTCGTACGCGGATCCTGTTGCTTTTGCCAGCGACAACGGGGTCGTCAAGAAAATCGAAGATCTGAAACGTTTGATGTAGAATTCTGAGGCCCGGGGACGGGAAAACAACTGGATGAGCGAGACGATTGAAGACGTTCCAGATCTTTCATTTTCGTAAGTCCACAGGAAATGCCCATCAGACTAAACAACTTTTGCTAAGACGTCATTCCTTTATATGTTATAGTGTCGCTGGGCTTTGGAGATCCACAACAGGGTTCCAGATCTCCAAATTTATTCTCACAGCAGAAAATGCTCTTCACGTGGAATAATTTTTGCTAAGCCACCATTTTTATATCTCTTATACTTTAGCTGTTCTGTTGCGGTTCTGCATCAGGTGTTCCAATTTCCAAAATAAATTATAGCCTATATGTTGCCCAGACTTAATACCTACACAACAAATACCTTTTCTTCCCGTTATTCTGTCAAATAAATATGCCTTCGGGCTTATGTTATTTGAGTGTTTAATTTCCTTTTCCATTTATCTTCGTGACACGGTAGCCTACCCGGTAACGCAGGGGAGCACTCACTTAGATTTCAATTGATCAGGTACCTTCAAATTTAAACTATAACTATGCCTAGAAAGAGGTCAAATCTTTCCCAACGTTCCAAAGGAGCTAAAAGATTGAGGATCATAAGATCCCAAGAATCTACCGAAGAGCGTCAGGAGAGACTTGATGCTGTTCGAGAACATCAGGCTGCAACTCGCTCCGTAGAAACCTCTTCGGATCGCGAAGCACACCTGCGTTCTCAGCGTATTTACGCATTTACATCCAGGTCTCTAGAGACCAGTGAAGAAACCATGCATTGTCTCGTGAGTCGCAGACGTTCACGGATAGATAATTGCGCATTAGTTCTCAGCGTATCTACGCAACTGCTTCTAGGTCTCTAGAGATAAGTGCGGAACATGATGCGCGACTGTCCGCTATGTTAAGCGTTTGCCTAGGTTGGCCCGTGGATGGGTTACCTCCCATTACATACCGAGTTTCCTCACTTCCTCACTGAACATCTAATGCAGCACCGAAGACCAGCTAAACTATAAGAGATACAAAAATGGTACCATAGCAAAAATTGTTCCACGTGATGAGCATTTTCTGCTAAGAGAATAAATTTGAAGATCTGGAACACCTGAACTGGAACTCCAAGAGCCCAGCTACACTATAACATATATAGGAATGACGTCTTAGCAAGGGTTGTTCACCGCACTTATCTCTAGAGACCTAGAAGCAGTTGCGTAGATACGCTGAGAACTAATGCGCAATTATCTATCCGTGAACGTCTGCGACTCACGAGACAATGCATGGTTTCTTCACTGGTCTCTAGAGACCTGGATGTAAATGCGTAAATACGCTGAGAACGCAGGTGTGCTTCGCGATCCGAAGAGGTTTCTACGGAGCGAGTTGCAGCCTGATGTTCTCGAACAGCATCAAGTCTCTCCTGACGCTCTTCGGTAGATTCTTGGGATCTTATGATCCTCAATCTTTTAGCTCCTTTGGAACGTTGGGAAAGATTTGACCTCTTTCTAGGCATAGTTATAGTTTAAATTTGAAGATACCTGATCAATTAAAATCTAAGTGACTGCTCCCCTGCGTTACCGGGTAGGCTACCGTGTCACGAAGATAAATGGAAAAGGAAATTAAACACTCAAATAACATAAGCCCGAAGGCTTATTTATTTGATAAAATAAAATAATAAATGGGAGTTTTGGCCAGTAGAGTCAAATTTTCAATGATTCATCGAATTTTCATCGAAAATCAGTCCTAAACTGTTACCGCCTTTACCGCGTGGAGGTACTCCCAGCTTATGTTATTTTATAATTATACAGTGAAATTAGTGATAGCTTTGATTTCCATATCAGGTGTTCCAGATCTTCAATTTTTTTTATTTTTTTTTTATTTTCAATTCCACAACGCGTGTGCCAGATCTTCAATTTTTATACGTTAACAGACTCAGGCTCATCAGGCTGAACAACTCTTGCTAAGACGTCATTCCTATATATGTTATAGTGTAGCTGGGCTCTTGGAGTTTCACATCAGCTGTTCCAGGTCTTCAAATATTATACGACAACAGAGAGTGCTCATCAGGCTGAACAACTCTTGCTAAGACGTCATTCCTATATATGTTATAGTGTAGCTGGGCTCTTGGAGTTCCAGTTCAGGTGTTCCAGATCTTCAAATTTATTCTCTTAGCAGAAAATGCTCATCACGTGGAACAATTTTTGCTATGGTACCATTTTTGTATCTCTTATAGTTTAGCTGGTCTGTTTCGGTGCTGCATCAGATGTTCAAGTTTCCAAGATAAATTATAGCCTATATGTTGCCCAGATTTAATACCTTTACAACAAAAAAAAAAACATTTAAATCCGTCGAGCAGTTCCGAAGATTAGCGTGTACAAACAAACAGACATACAGACAAACAGACAGAATTTTTTTTTTGGATTCGTGCTCTATTACTGTTTCCAAACCCCCCTCAATAATTATTTTTTTAATATATTCAATGTACAGACACAGTTTTTTTACTGTTTTATTATATGTATATAGATATAGATAATGGCGGTGTTAACAAAATTTTTTATCCAACTAAAAATATGTTTTCTGGGCAAGAAAAGAAAAACCCTAGACCCCAGGCGGCGTACCCTGGGCCTAGTGGGTATCAATCGTCCAGTCGCGCTCCTGCACTGGCGATGAACCAAAGATTTCTTCCTCCTCAGAGTGTAGAAACTTTTTATAACTATCAGGCAATGCACCCGTTTAATAATAATAGATTTTTTCGTCCTCAATCAAGAGGACAGCACGCTGGACAACGCTTTAACCAGCCCTATAGTTTTCGGAGAAATGAACCGCAAAACAATGTACCACGAGGCAAAGGCTCTGGTAAATTCAATAAAAAGTTCTGACTCGAATCGGGAATTTTGGGGGGGTTGCCTACAAAATTATGTTACGGAGTGGAGGAGATTGGGGGCACCGGAACCATTAATAAAAATAGTGAAGGGTTATCGTATTCCATTTCAAAAGAAACCGCCTCTGGTCCCGCCAAGGCAGTTGAAACGTTGCAATCTCACTCTACCATCTCCGGAGATGGACAGGGTTATTCACAATTTGTTGAAACAAAGAATTTTAGAGTATGCCCCCCTGACTCCGAGTTTCGTATCAAATTTATTTCTGATTCTCAAAGGCGACGGAACCTACCGTCCCATTTTCAATTTAAAAAGTTTAAACAATTATTTAATATAAGCAAGTTTCGTTTGATTTCGGTAAATCGGGTTCCCGATTTTATTCAGGACAAGGATTGGATGGTCAAAATAGACCTCAGGCAAGCCTACAACCACGTAAATGTTGCTCCAGTACATCGGTGTTTTCTCCGCCTATTGTATCGAAATCGGTTACTGCAAATGACTTGTTTGCCGTTTGGCCTGGCGACAGCGCCCAAAGTGTTTGCATCGTTGACCAACTGGACCGCCGAGATTTTCAGGAATCTAGGCATACGAGTAGTGGTTTTTCTCGACGATTATCTCTTAGTAGCACAGGACAGAACGACACTTATAAAACACGTGGACATTGTTCTTCGAACTCTCAGCCAGTTGGGTTGGCAGGTAAACAGGGAGAAGTCGATTCTTGTCCCTCAGAAAATAATAGAATATTTAGGTTTGATGTGGGATCCGTGGCAAAATCAAATTTTTTTACCAGAAAACAAAATTCAGAGCATGCAAATAGTTTTGTCGAAGTTGCTCCGCCGGCGGAAGGCGTCTCTTCGAGAAATACAGAGTATCATAGGGGTTCTGAATTTTGCCCGTCTGGTAGTTCCAATGGGTCGTTTGAATTTTCGCCATCTACTGGCTTATTGCAACGTGGTCCTGAAAATTCCATGTCAGTCGACTTACCTCTTGCCTGCGGAAGTGCTGGAAGAATTGAATTGGTGGAAAATTCACTGTCTAGAAAAGTCCGGGCTTCATCCACCACCAGTAAAAAACTTTTTGACCACGGATGCGGCCGATTCAGGTTGGGGGGCGGAATTGAATGGTCTTCATTTATCGGGCAAGTGGACAAAAGAAGAAGAGCGGCTTCATTCGAATCACAAGGAAATGCTAACTATCCTAAAATGTTTGTTAGAGTTCGGTCCGTCTCTGAGTCATACATCTCGTCTACTGCAGTGCGACAACAAGGCGGTGGTGGCGTACTTGAGGAAGGAAGGGGGAAACAAGTCGAGAATCCTGATGGAGTTAATATATCGGATATTTCATTTACTTCAGAAGTACGACATTCATGTAATTCCCCATCACATACCAGGCAGGTACAACAATTTCGCAGACGGTCTATCGCGTCATTCAACGTTACAGGAATGGCATCTGCTCCCCGAATTCACCAACATTGTCTTTGCAAAGTGGGGTGTTCCCCAGACAGATCTTTTTGCCTCCAGCACAGCTCACGTAGTGCATTGCTATGTCACTCTAGATCAACGAGACCAGCAAGCATGGAGACACAACGCGTTCGCATTCGAATGGGATTTTCGTCTGGCTTGGGTCTTTCCTCCTCCGAGTTTGTTACCCCGAGTCCTGATGCATCTCAATCAGGCGCGGGGTGTATTCCTGATAGTTGCACCGAGGTGGTCCCGAGCATTCTGGAGAGTAGACTTTAAGACCAGAGCGACCGCGCCTCCGTTCACGATTCACCGATTATCGAAGGTGCTAGTGGACACGAGGACCGGGCAGCCACCGCCTCGAGTGAAGGAGCTGGTCTTAGAAGTATGGAAATGTGGGGGTGGTTTGAATCCTTAGGTTGACTGACTCCTTAGGTGAATCCTTAGGTTGACTGGTCTGCAGAACAAAAGTGTCTGCTCAAACAAGGTTGGAGGTCGTCAACTTTGAATACCTATAGACCAGCATGGCAGAGATGGTTGAATTGGTGTTCCAAGTTTGGTGTAAATTTTTCAGACCCTTCAGGTAGTGAATTGGCTCGATATTTAGCAGATTTACACCTAAAAGAAAAATTATCGTATCGTACAATTTTACTTCATAAATCGGTTGTGTCTACTTTATGCAATACGAAGATTGAGGCCCGTTTAAGTTCAAACATTTTAGTTAAGCAAATGATTAAAGCTATAGCGTTGCAGCAGCCTAAGAAGTGTCCACCCACTGTCTGGGATCCTCAGTCTCTGGTAGGTTGGTTGGGCAGTAGACCTCTTCAAAATCAAAGCCTATTCGATATTTCAAGAGTTAGTGCAGTTCTTTTGTTGTTGTGTTCAGGGCGTAGGATACACGATTTAACATTGCTAAGTGTATCTCCAGACAGATGAATAGGTGAGAATATGTATAATAATGTTTTGGCCGCATTTTGGGTCCAAAACTGATTCGGAAACTTACGTACAGTCAGGTTGGAGATTATTAAGTAATGTTGAAACTGAGGCGCTTGACCCGGTGGTTTGGCTAAAAAAGCTCATAGAAATCGGAAAACCACGTCGTTTGCTTTGTTCTAGTGATAGATTATTTATTACAGGTTGTGGAAAAGCTAAGCCCGCTACTAAAACTATATTAGCTGGTTGGGTTAAGTCAATTTTGAAGGAGGCAGGAATTCAGGCTACTCCGGGTAGTTTTCGTTCTGCGGTAGCTTCTCGAAGTTGGTTGGATAACGAACCTCTTGACGAGATAATGGCACGTGCGAATTGGAGATCCGGTAATACTTTTAAAAAACATTACAGGAGGGAAGTGGTTCCAGCACAGGGAAGCTCTTTGATTCATCTTTTTCAGCCAATTAATTAATTATCTCTCATTCAATTATATAAATTATTTTTATTTATATTAAATGAAGTAAGTATTGATGAATGATGTTACATGATTATGGTAAAGTTTACAAAAAGATGATTTCTGGTACGTATAATGTTCAGTTTATTCTGTTGGTGTTTATCAAAGTTATTTTAAAACGTTATTATTATTATTTTTCTTTTTTATTGTAATATATTTGATAAATATAAAAATTGGTTTTATTTTTAAACTTATTAGTTCCTTGATCTAATTTAGTTAATTTCTTTTATAACACATTGGCGTCCCGTTCACCAGGCGATAACAAACAAAGCCTCAAATAATGTTTATATGACCCCGAATGAGGCCGAAGGACACAATAGTAGCGTTTTACCTTCAAATAAAACGCTTGTTGTGTCCGGAGACTCATTCGGGGTCATAATTTAAAAGTCTGCCTGGTTTTAATTGGTTCTCAAGTTTTTAGGTTTTTGAGGCCACAATGAATGTCTTGGCGCGCTGCAGCCACCTGGTGAACGAAGGCGGAAATACGTCATCATCGTGTTGTCAAAAAGGCGATAGTTGCATATACCTGAATAGATGTGACACGGAAACGGAAGATGCTTGACTCAAATAATGTTTATATGACCCCGAATGAGTCTCCGGACACAACAAGCGTTTTATTTGAAGGTAAAACGCTACTATTATGTTCAACCATGAGCCATTACAGCGTATCAAGAATGCGTTATTAACAGGACCGGTACTTTCAGCTCAGGCTGAAGCTCAGTAAGGTGCGATGATGTCACCTGTTCGGTTTGAATGTTATTGTATAGGTACCGATATAAAGGCTGTAACAAGACCCCTAACGAAGCCGAAAGGCACTTATTCTCCCCATCATTGCGATATTTTTTTTGTTCTAGACCATACCCGGGAACCTTCTAGTTACGGAGATATTGGGGCTAAAAGTTCCGACTTTATAACAAGTTTTTTTTAAATACACCTCCAAGATCCCCGTAATATTCAATCCGTTCATCAGCACAATGTTTTGAGTAGGTACGTTATGTACATCGAGTCCTACCGTAAAACGTGATTTTGACCGCAAAAAAAGTCGTTTCCAGCAATATTTTTGCGTAAAGTTACTTAGTTTCATGTACATAATGCTTGGTTGACAGCTTCGTGAAGGGTCCTGTTACATCCTGTATAATGTTTACGTCTCCGGGATAGAAGTTGTTTTTCAGATACCCATGTTGTCTAAAGTAATGTTTAAGTGAGTGTTTGAGTTAAGAGTTTGCATGTAGGAGGTAATCTCTGATACAAATCATCTCGTTTAAAAAAATCACATTGTTGCCGAATGAAGCGACTGAGAGAGAATTGTAATGAATAATTCTAATTATAAGCATAAAATCACCTTGCCTGTTAGTAGGTATGTATTTGTTAAATCATCATCATTTCAGCCGAAAGACGTCCACTGCTGTACATAGGCCTCCCCCAAGTGTCGCCACATTGATCGGTACCGTGCGTCTCGCATCCAGCGGATCCCCGCAACCTTCACCAGGTCATCGGTTCACCTAGTGGAAGGCCTTCCAACGCAACGTCTTCCGGTTCTCAATTTTGCAACCAGGATCGTCTTCTCAAGAGTTCCAGATCTATCAGCACGGAATCGCATTTTTTCATGCTTCTATCTTTTTCCGTCGCTCAGAACCACAGAACATACTCTAGAACAGTCATTTGCCCGTTTGTCCCAGTCACGACGTGCAAGCTGTTAACTTTTTTATGATCCGTCCTGTTGAATGTATAATATTTGTTATGCGTTGTATGTTTATTGTATTTTTTTGTCATTTTGTACGTCATGTCTCTGCGACAGCTAAATATTTTTTCTTTCTTTCTTTCTCTATCAGGCGGTGGCATCAATGATGCGCTCGGCAGCACGCTCACTTTCTCTAGCAAATAACGATTCTGAACTGGACGACTGAACCCTTAATGTCTGGCTAATGGTAATAGGCTCGTCCTCGATTACATGGGACATGAACTATTGCTGGAAAAATGTGGGCAAATGGCGATGGGGTGACCATCGCCATAGAAAAAGATCATGCCCCTTTGGCACACTTGCATCAGAATGTAGGTAGGTTCAAGTATTAGTCAGCTGCATTAATAATAAAATCCACAGTTATGTCCATATCGTTAATATTTAATGAAAAATTCATTTTACAAAATTCAGGTATACCTATAGAGTCAACCAATTAAAAGTAATAAAAATTATTTACGATGAAAATACGAGCTCGTAAATGCATTACTTACATAAAAATATAATCCATTATCCTAAATAAGGTATAATTTTAAATAAACAAATAAAAAAACTTTTTTATACTCTGACAACAAATTATAAAGCAATAATTGCTCTTCGTTCATCGTTTGAGCTGTCTGTTTATATCCGCCTAAGTATTTCAGGCTATCTGGAAATCTCACGTTTTTAAAACTTGGTATCAATTTACAACTATGGTAATTAAGTAGTTCGATACCTACGCCCATAAAATAAGTTTAATTATAACAAGCTAATGGCCAAAATGTATGAAACAGGGTGCCTTTTCTTACATGGCGACCAATAATTAAACTAAAAATATTAAGTCCGTAACGAGCCGTACCAATCATTTACAGGTTGATGTTTTTGTAGGGATCCTGGCTCTGGCACAAGCTTTAAAAAAAAAAGCGATTTTACTGTCTTCCAAAATCAAGTTTCGGATTTAGCTCTAATGAGCTAACATAAAAATCACCGTTTAAACTGATTGCATTCAGTCCGGCCAAGTTTAAATTTTTAACGCCATAAACATTTTGTTTGTCATGGTATTTTTTTTTCGTATGAACATAGTTTCGTTAGTGGCCGTTGGTATATGGAGATCATCGCGCGCTTTACTAAAGATAATATTGTACTTCACACCGCTAGTATACAGACGCCAGCACATCAAGCTACCCGATACTGTCAATTTTTCACAATCAACCATGAACCTAATGCGTTAGCGATCAAGTTAAAAATCTATTATAGAAATCTGACAGATCGTAGTAGCTGGATGTGCTGGCGTCTACACAATGTTGTAAATTGACAATTATTGCTTTATAATATTTTTCGTTAATGAAAACAGCCTGGCTAGTAGGATGCATAATTTCAACCAAACAGAAACCAGTCTGCTGGAAATTTCTAACGATTAAATTATGTGAAAGCATTACACCTACCAGCCCGGCTGTATTATGTGCTTAATCATAAAACGAGCAAAACCATTTCGACGTTATGCTGGGCCCTTCCTCTACTGCCTCTATCTTTACGCATAGATGTGACCAACCACTATTGGCTATCGTAGCAAAAGATAGGACTGCGTCCCAATTAACGCGCGGGTGACGATATAGTTATCAAAAAGCCACATTAGCGACTTTGTCACTGTTTACTCGCAGCTTTACGTTTCACTCGTTATAAAGCTATCGTGCTCGTGCGGGCATTAGCGATGTACGCATGATAGCTTTATAGAGAGCAAGTGTTATACTTCGGCACAAATTGACATAAAGCGATAGACGCAGGTGTGACCCCCAGCATAAGGCTTCACAATACGCATGTCTTTGGTTTCGTACCGGAAATTGTATTGAATTTCAAATAGATGATGGTAAAAGTAGGTATAGTACAATGAGTATTAAGTCACTATTATTTCAACGTTTTGCAAATCCATGTGTGTAGCATGTCTGCGCTCAACAACGAGACGATTGGTTTTCCTTAAGTGACAGTATAGTGGAATGGTGAAAACAATACTTACAACCGAAAGCATTTGTTTTTTATCTAAAAAAATAATACTAATTTATATTTTTTTATTCTAAATGAGTCTTAATTATTATAACTTAAAAAGACAACTTTTAACATTAATACAAAACAATTTTCATTAGCTTAATTTTTCTAGTTGCACCATTTGAACAGAAATCGCGTAATCGCGTTACCTTGGAATATGGTAATAACGTGTGATTTCACAAAAACGATGTACCGATGTAAAGCTAACTCTGTATAGCCAAATGGTGATTAAAAGTATCACACACATTCTCTTCAAATAAAGGTAGCTGCCAAATAATACTATGTACAGAGTAAAAATTTAAGCATTCAGCTGTAGTCTAGCTAAATGTAATATTTAACTAGAAAAGACTATGCAGAATTACCTCTACGTAGTTACGGTTTTAATATTTCGATTAGGGTCAGTAGAATAAAGTTGAGATAAAGTATTCTCTTTACCTTGCCCACATGTGTTTTATAGATGATTATAATAACAAAACAATATTTATTTTAATGTACTCTCTCATAAAGTAAAGTGCTAATTATCAAATCAACAAAAATAGTACCTCAATTTCAAGACTATCCATGTGTAAGTCTTAACAAATAACACAAAAAAAACACCCCGTAACAATATAACATTGTAATAGTAGGTCATGAAACTGTTACTTATTAGGGGGTTATTAAAACTCGAGTGCGAGTTCATAAACCGAGCTACATAAGTGGTTTGCATTTCAATAGTAATACAGGAGTGTTTTAATACCAAGTAACATGCAGTTACATACAATCTGGCTTGGATTTTGTAATAGTCCCGTACGTAACATTACTGAATCAGCCATTTCGATTTGTCGCATGTTTTCAATTTCAATCTGTATAATCTACACTTGCAGCTCAGTTTATAAACTCTCACTCGTGTTTTAACAGTCCTAGGCTTATCAGAGAATCGTTGTGTTGACAATTATTTACATCTAAATATCTTAATGATCATTTTTGCTATGTATCATTTAGGCACTGCTTAAACTTAAGTTACAACGGATTGTCTTGTTATCTTTAACATAACTGTTGACATTACTGTATCAAAAGTATGTTATTACCTACTTAGCTATAGAAAACCATCCTGAACATGACTCTAAAATCGAAATATTAAAGTTTCATAGGCCGACGTTTCTGTCAATCTTTACCATCGCAGAAGTAAGTGAGAAATTCAGCAACTTTTAACGCCAAGACGTCGCGTCGTGATCGTAATCAACACCATTGTTGAAAGCGCAGTATAACATTCTCAGTTCTTAAATTCACGAATCAAATTAGGTACATACTGATTAAAACTAACATTATTCAAAGTTCGAGTTGAACATGTTAATATTTAGATCTTCAAATGTGGCAGTCCCACTCTGGTCCAGTATCTGCAACATGTCGGAAAGCTCGTGCGGCGCATGCGCACCCTCCGCCCCGCCTGCGCCCGCCGCCGCCCCCGCTCCTCCCTGCCACGACCACATACCTGCAACATGGCGTCCATTACCGAAATGAGCATGATACAGTATTTAGTTCGCTTGGGTTTGTCATTGAACCAACATTACGACGTCTAAGAGTCAGTTCACAACGAGACGCGACGCGACGCTGCGCGCACAGCGACTCAAAATATAACGTTATTTACTACACCGAAAATAAACATTTCATTGTGAGCACTCACAGCGGCGCGCGGCGCTGCGCGAAATCACTGGCCAATGAAATGTGTATCTTTTCGTGTAGTAAATAAAGTTATATTTTGAGTCGCTGTGCGCGCAGCGTGGCGTCGCGTCCCGGTGTGAACTGACCCTAATGTGGCGGACGTTGTCAGGTTAAAAAAGTTGCGGAGAGCCGACCCCGCGCGCGCGCATCTAACCGTGCCATTTCGCTGCTGCACACGACTTTGCATCACTGTTAAAAGTAGTGGTGTTTGTTTGCGTTGTAATAAGGTTGCTGTAGCGTTGATGCCACTAAAGAGGATATCAAAATTAAAGTGGTCTTTATTTTCTTGACGAAAGGATTGCTGTCGTCAAAGGTACAATAACTGTGCGCGCGTGTCTACAGTAGTGTACTCACCGTGCGAAGGGTGCGGGTGGTGGTTGTGGTGGTAGTGCGCGGCGGGCGGCAGGTAGGCGGGCGCGGGCGGCGAGCGCGCCGGCGACGCGTCCGCTGCGCCACCCGCCGCCTCGCCGCTGTACGCGTAGCTCTCGCCGCCGCCGCCGCCGCTCTGCCATCAAATATCATCTCCGTTAATAACATGTTATCCACGCAAATTAACAACGAAAAGTATATAAACAAGACAACGTGGTCGGTTTAACCGGAGTAACACGTCATTCACATCCAGTTCCATTTTGTTTTTGGTAGTGGAGTTGCAGTTTCGAATCCGAAGTCAAAAAAAAAAAAAATAAGTCGGTTGGAATGGACTCGTTAGCCACCTTCGGACCTGGTGTAGTATGGAATACTTACGGTGCGCAGGGTGGTCCAGGTGGTGTGCGGCGGGGTGTTGGTGGGGCGGTGCGGCGAGTACTCGGGCGCGTAGTGCGGCGCGTAGGGCGGCGCGGGCGCGGCCGGGGCCACGCCTGCCTCGCCCGGCGAGCGCGCCGTCACGCCGCCGCCGCCGCCTACGCTCACTGCCACAAACACATTCACATAAATATACAGACCGATTTTTTTAACTGAGACTAGAGGCATCTCTCAATCCCTTTGAGAGTCATCTAATCTTTAAGAGTTACATGGAAGCCATCTTAGGAAATATTGGCTCCGGGGCTGCGGGTCTGTTCGAAAGAGATACCGTGGCCCCGGAACACAAAGGGCGATGAAGGAACATGGATGGGTTATAGTCAGTAAAAGTCTGACAAGCCCTCCTGCTCCGTCCTGAGCGGGAGGAGTCATTTGATAATTTCACATCAGAAAAAAGAAAAAGAAAAATGAAATATTGGCTCTTTTTATGAACACTGTATGTATTGGTATGACTTATTTAGAAGAACCGAACTCTCGGAGTGATTACTTTATGACGACAGTTACCTGGTGGAGCGTGGTGCTGCTGATGAAGATTAGGCGCTTGTGCTTGCGCTTGATACACGTCACGGTGACGTAGATGGTAATCATAATTTTCTTCTGGAGCCGCTTCACCGGTAGTACTTCCTAACGAACGGCTGATAACATAAACATAATTTTTAAGTCAGAAATCAATAAAAAACACATAATTCAAATAAGTCGATCAGTACGTACTTAGCCAGTGTATTGGTGCAGACAATATATTCCACGTCATCATTGTAAGGGTTTAAAAAGGCGAAGGCTGAAGTTCTTAACCATACCCACTCTCTACTTTTGGTGCGAAACCGGTACATCAGTGAGATGATTTGACCTTTCAATTTCAAAACTGTAACAGGAAATTTCGAATGGTTAGTGCCAAAAATAATGAATAAAAACAGTACCATCATAAAATATTGCAAGTAAACGTAAAATCTCCAACCTTGGTCAAAATTATCTCTCATATGCTGCTGGTCCTCCGGGTGATAGAATTCGTAGCAAAGCTTCCCCAGTAGATCGGCAGGCGCATATCCGACTACCTGTGTTGCGCGTTGATCAGCAAATGTAAAACGTCCGTCAACTGAATGACGCGAAACAAACTCTACTCCGCCGCTACATAAACTGTTTTCCGAATTGTTTGGTGTTGATGTGACCTAGAAACATTCATGTATTTTAACCATTTCAATAGTTCTAATAATTTTAAACCAGTCAAATATAACTACCTGTAGCCTTCCAATCGCAACTAAACAACAATGGGATGTGTCAAGTTCTTCTTGGATGGGACGATCCATCTGCATACCTGGAAAGAGATCTGATATGCCAACATACTTAAAGCTATGTTTCTCAATGTTATTTAGATAAAGAAATCATAGTATTTAGGTAATGTGTAACAAGCACTGCAGTGAGTAAACTCATCATTCCCCTGCCCTTGTGCCAATTTATTTGGTGTTGGCACTGGGCAGACTATTACATAACATAGAAAACTTTGTAAAGAAGATGGGCTGAAAGTCACAATGAGGCACAGCGGAGGCATACATATCACAACGCAATATAAAGCATATGTATCAGAAAGGGGTGGTCATATTATTTTAAGTGTGTGATACAGACCATCAAACTGAACAATTTTCTCTATGGGACCAATATCGTAATCGCGAAAAAATTGTCTGTATGTACATTTGTACTTGAAATATATTTATAAAAACTATAGCTCTCAAGGTGACGCACGTATTTTGTATTCAATTCTAACTGGAAATATTGAAACACTTTGTCCGAATTACGATGTTACCTGTAGGAGGCCAATTTTTTATATATCCAGTGCAATGCACAACGGCGTAGTTATGGCCATCGTGTGAGGGGCCTAGTGAGTTCCGAGCACGTAGTCTTCCCAAGTGAGCACCTTCTGCGGATCCGCCGACACGCATACGACATATGAAACCACGACGAGAACCCATCACTTGACGCATGGACGCTGTAATTGATATTAAATTATTTTGATAATGTATTTGTTAGACAGTTTTTTTTTGTCCTAAAAACAATAATAAGCTACTCACATTGGTGACCTTCTTTCTTCACCGTTCCAGTCTTAAGATCCAAAATACGACCAGTGTTTTGAGGTTCTTGAGTGCTTAACTGTTCCCTAACTTTTTCTACATCATCTGGGTGTACTTGGTCAAATAAGCAAGAAGAGTACCACTCCCCCTAAAACAAAGTAGTTAACTTGTGTAATAAGAGTGTTTGACGGCACCTTAATTCTAAAATTGTCCTTAAATCTGAATGGACACACGTATCTTCTTTGGCAGCTACATTCACTTGAAAGAAGTTTACGACGCGTGGATCACGCGTGTTCCACGCGTCATACACATGTGGTAATGTTGAAAAGTCTGCCATAAAACTCACATTGCAATGCTTTACTGTGTCTATGAGTCGTGTTCTAGTGGAGACGGCGCTGGCGTCGAGTTTAACGCGAGAATTCCTTTATGCTACTTTCTAATCTGGATATTTGTAATGGCAAATGATGAAAAATAAAATTGATTTACAAATGTAACATACCTGAGAGTAGTTCAGTACTGGTGCTATACTATCACTGACGTAAATAATACGTCCAGTGTCGCAACTTACAACAAACAAAAACCCATCAGCTGCTTCAAGAATTAAATGTTTTAGTTCTTGATCAGTTAGGAAGGATGGTTTGTAAGTACCGTCCGTTGAAGTGTTGCCAGTGCCTACAACAAGAAAATAACGTATTAGCAAATTCTGCATAATTTATGATACCGTACGTTGTTGGTGTCTACGTTTATCAATGAACTTAATTGTACACAACTGCATTACCTCTTAATGCTTTCATATGTGCTACTGCCATACGCAGTATTGTGAGTTTGTCTGGCTTCCGCGCGAGGGCGGAGCATGTTGGAACCATATCGGACAGTTCCGTAATGTATGCTGTCATCTTGTTTCTTCGTCGACGTTCAATTTCGCAGTGATTCTCGCGGCTGAAAATAAATGATTGTATGAAAAAACTATCCCGAATCCAATAGCTCCCAGGAAATAACGTTAAGACTTGCCTATATTCAGGGTATAAAAACTTCCATCACATACATTAAGCAAAAATTATTTGAAATAGATTGCTGTGGCACAACTTATTTTTGGCATGAATAACCGCAGTTTACGGTAGTGCGCAATGTAACGCACGCAAAGCATTGTAAAAATGTAAAACGAGAAAGTTAGAACAAGGACCTGCAACACCTCCATAATCAGTAAGTTTCCAGGTAAGGTCTAGTACAAAAAATACACTATTATGTAAATCTTTTTTATTCTTCATATTTGAAAAATTTTGATGGTATACAATATAATAAAAGGATAATATCACATCACATGTGGTGTGCATTGGGTAATTTAAAATAAATTATGAGTACAAGAGAAAGAGCGCGCACTTGTCGCGTGATAAGGCACGTTTTCAATCACACAGTTACCTAGTGAGGAGTATCGCGGTTATGGGAAAATCACGGGCCTCGATTTTTAGATTTGTATTTAATTACCCATAAACTGCTGATAATAAGCTAATCATTGTGATGTACAAAGTTCTCATAATTCAAAAGCGGTTTTTTCATGGAATGGCGATTGCAACTTTGAGATAGACTTATTTAGCACAACATTATGGGTCCAAAAATGCTGTGTTTGTATATAAAACGAAACGTTTTCCTAAAAACGAAATAAATAAATAATAGCAGTAATTTTTGCTAACTGGTACATAGTTTGCACAGAATGTTTGGATGACGGCTGGGTGCCGTGATGGGTGTTTCTACACCCTGTAATCATCAAGTTTTTTTTTTATCTGAGACAGCAGGGGGAAATCGAATCCATATTCTTCCATGGATTCGGATCTTCCCGGTATATTTATCGGGAAACTTTCTAACGAACTATTAACTCTTTTTTCATGAAAAAAAATATTTCCATACTTAATTTATTGGTCAAGTGCGAGTTATCCATAAAAATGAGTAAAATCCTTTTTTTTATCGTGATTCTGCTCTCACATTGAACTGAATACAATGAAATGACCCTTTTTAATGCAGTTAAAAACCGAAATGTTATATTTCCAAATTATATGGACAACTCGCATCAAAGTAGGTAGGTACTTATTGTCAAATGTTATTTTCTTTTAATTAAAAATCACAGATGGTTCCTAAGCATACAATACATGGGATTTTTCCTAATACAACAAAAGCCCAAATACTGGTAATAGTTTTATATGAGTTACCATTACCCACAATAACCAAAAATAATGGAAACAAAAAATCCGAAAAAAAAGAAAAAACATGACTTACCTTGCAAATCTTTCTTTATCTTGAATATTGTCCTCCTCCATCCTTGTATATTTCCCACCACTTGCGTCGTCTTCATCTGACCTATGATGAGAAGAAAACCATCATATTAAAATGCGTTTTTAGAGATTACTAGGTATTGGTTACTTAAAGACTAGCTACTTATAATAAAAAAAAATATTTGAAAAATATTTATTAATTGAAATAACATCACGCCTGTGATCCCTGGGGGTTTAGGCAGAGGTGTAGTCATTAGAACAAACATATTTCGCCAGTTACGTTTAGGTCCCATGTAATAGCCTGTTGCCATCAACCGGGCACAAATCCAGACTGCGTGGCTGCTACTGTGGAATTCCTGATGGAAAACCCCAATAACACTTTTTTCAACCTGGGAATCGAACCCAGGACCTCATGCTCAGCAGTCTGTCTAGACGAAGGAGGCGGAGTTATTAACTTCAAATAATTGAAAGGAAAGTGATTGTGCTGTGGGATTTGGAATAGACTTGGGTAATGTTAAGTATTCATGAGACTATGGGGACCCATAATTGAAACGGGTATATGTATACTGCACTAGAACCACACATTCCAACATTTGTGGTCCACTCAAGTGAGGTTAAGGCCCCGACCAAGCCAATATCACATTCATTTTCACTCCTGTGCAGCTGTGCTGTGTGGAACTCGCATATCATATAAAGTAATAGCTAATGGAAGGGGTACCAGACTCAATACATTTTCAGGCATCATACTACAACCATCAAGTTTCATAAACTCTGCCACAGATAATTTTCTACAAAGTTAAAAGTTGCCCGCCTAGTGGACTTAGCTGTACTTGGGTATAAACAACCATTAAAAATGCTTTCACAAAATACTTTTGATTATTGAAAGGTCAAGTCAAACTAAAAGGCTTGAATTTGATATGAAAGTGTTTCTACTCTCCCAGTCACATTCCTTAAGCATATGCATTTCCTTAGGCTTCAAAATTATTTTTCCATTTGAATATTTCTTTTTGATATACTGTAAAAAGTAATGTTTTTGTTTGATTCTTGTTATTTAAATTCTTTTATTTCCATCTTATCAATCCATGATGATCATAAGCTATGGATGCGTTTGATATCCACCAATCGTTTAATTACAACGGCTGTTAAACCAATTATAGTAACTAAAAAAGAACTAAAAAAATCATATTCAATGGACCACACAACAACAACATTGAGGAGTTCTCTCGTGAAGAGGCAATCCATTCATGAAAATCTATTCAAACTCAAACTCAAAGCATTTATTTCAATTAGACCATAACAGGCACTTTTGAATGTCAGAAGAACAAAGGTGAAGCTACGGTTACAGACACAAGGCATAATAATTGTGAAAGTACTGTAGTTGCCCATTCCAAAGCATAGATCTTTATGGAGAAGAGTGGGCAAGAAACTCCATGGACACTCTTTACAATCAAAAGTGTGTGCAAAATTTCAGCTGAACCGGTTGGGGGAACTGGTTTAAAATTTAGCTGCAACATACTAACAACTAACTAACATACTAAATAACCAGGCAAGTTAAATAAAAGGTTATAATCATTGTTATTTTAAAACTCAGCAGCCCAACACGATCTAATCGTAATTTACAAAATGGAGCATTGTTAATAGAACAAATTAATTATTCTTTTCTTTAAATGAAAAATGTTTTCTTTTTAATACATATTATTTCTTAGAAACTCACCCGACACTGCCAGCACGGCGTTTTTGTATATCCTTTGCTGGGTCAGCCCCTATAAAATAACATTCAATTTATTTAAACATTTCTACTAAAAATTACTAATTAGTCAGCTTAACATTACAAAAAAGTATTACTAATTAAGAAACATATCATTTTCTTGTAAGATCATAGTTACTAAAATCTAGATGAACTTAAGAAATGTGCAGTTTGAATAGCGAGCTGGAAAACCCACAAGAGGAATAAAACTTGCGGCCAAAGTTTTATTGCTGACAAGACATAACTGCCCTGATCAGCTCAAAGTGAATAAATTCATTAGTTAAGTTAGTTTTAAAAGTAATTTTACCCATGCAGATCAAGGTCATCTTAATCATCACATTTTAAGCATTCATAAATAATAATCAAAGATATTGAAGTCAGGGCTATGAGTACAGAATTTTTGAATAAATATAAAAATTACCCAAAAAAAAAAGTGCAGACTATAAAAGTTTCACTAGGTTTTCTGCCAATGAGTAGGTAAATGTAATACTGGTCAGCTCTGCTAAATAAATCTCGTCTTGAATTATAATCAGAGGTGCTTTGCAAATAGGTACATAATTTCTTTGTTGCCCGTAGAATACGTTAATGCTTAAGTATTAATTTCCATTTTATAACTTGGTGAGTTACTAACACAACGCGTCACGCGGTGCAGTGTCAAATTGAAAATAGGTCGATACCTTCTAGGATGTTAAACGTACCCATGCGAAAGTCGTAACAAAAATAATATCATAACCATGTAGAAGTTAAGTAGTGATATGTTTTACATTAATTTCTAGTAAAAGTATGCATTTTTAAATTTAAAGTAACAAAATTATCACTAACCGGGGATAGTGGGAGCCACGGTAGACATCGGTCAGTAAACTCATTAGTTCACGTTTTATTTATCACTAGCAAATATTAAAATATAAAACTGTTCAAATCCACAGCAAATACTTTCATGCACAAAGTAATGCGTATGTTTACAGCTCTTCAATACAACACAAACGCCATTTTCCATTTGCAACAATCATCCACAGTTCCACACACAAAAACGTCATATGTAAATGTTGCCAATATAATCTTTTGTCTTCTACTATTGGAACCGAACTAAGTGAAACGCTGTCGTAGCGTATCCAGCATGAAGTAATATATGCAACTAAACACAACTAAATAGTGAATTGACATGATGTACATACAATGCGTTTCAAATAGGAATAGGAAAGTCAATGAGAATGACCTCAGGTTGCGTAATGGGGGCTAGAGCGTGTGAATTCACCGAAATGTCAGATGTCAGAAAGTTCACGCGTTGCGTGCTTTTTTATCACGTATTTTACTAATATTCACGATTGTAGTCTAAATTGATTGAGCTACTCCTGATTAATGATGACTTGAAGATATAAGTAGCAACTTAGGATCTTATTTGTTAGTACTTGGCAATGATTTTTAAATGTTTCATGCTTGCTAATTTTAGGAAGAATATTGTAAATATGTATCTGAAGTTTACACTATGTTGTTATACGTAAAAAAATAACGTGTTATGAAGTTATTGGTACTGTATAGTATAAAATAGAATAGGGTATATGCAAGAAATACAAAACTTTTTTATTTCTTTAAAATGCCTTGTATTGGACCATAAAAACATTGTGGTACACTTGTTTAATTCTCTAATACAACACTTATTTTACAATTTAATATTTTATTTAGCGTGTTTTTGTTGAAACGGAACGCAAACACAAAATGCACCGATTCCGGTAGTGACGTCAAAATCCATGTGTCAAAGAAACACTTTTAAATGAAAAGTACTTAAAGTTTCACTAAGATTTTACTATAATATTGTTATTGCAATTTTTGCTTAAATAAAGCACTTCCATTTTAGTAAAACTAATCTACTAAGGGCAAAAAATTAGATTTAAACAAGGCAGATAGAGGTAAGTGACATCAAAGTCCTGACATGAATGGCCGCGATAGTCATGGACGTTTGAACTGTCGTAGAAAATTGCAGGAGTTTAATATTTTTTTTGTGCGACAAGCAGTAGTTGAAATTAACTTTTAATTATTTTCTTGGGTTGATAGTACTGCATATTAATGATTTAAGTGAAAAAAAATTACATGCATATTCCCTAAGCGACAGTGGCGCCATCTGGTGAGTTCAAAACCGATAGCCCTCATTCCTCAGGAGCGCAAGGGCAGCTCGCGAAATTCAAATTTTCTTAGGTTTTTGCAAGTTGCAGGTCAGTATCAGGTTGTATGTCGATGAAAAATGAGTCGCGCCAGCAATTTTCTTAACTTAGAACGTTGTATTGATCATTTTAAACACGCACGTCATGTCCCTGCGACAAATAAACATTTTTTTCTTTTTTTTCTATTTTAATGATTCTGAGTATGTAAATAAATGCTTATTACGGCCGCAAATAATATTTTGTTCAACATACAGCCTGATACTGACCGACAAATTGCAAAAGACACAAGAAAATTTTAATTTCGCGGGCTACCCCGGCGCTTCCATCTTAGAATCAGAGCAGCGATGGATATGAGCAGTAAGTCGTGGGTTCGAACCCAGGCAGGCGCATTTAGTTGTGTAATTTATTTCATCACTACTGCTCTCAACATCGTGAAGGAAAACATAATGAACCGAACCGCATGTCCTAGAAACGAAAATTTGAAGACAATATTATGTGACATCTACCAGTCCGCACTGGGCTCGCGTGGTGGATTACAGCCCATTCCCTTTCATAGAGAGGAGGCCTGTGTCCCAGCAACATTATTATTGAAGTTTCGGTTACAATTAATTTGACTTTGCCCCATTTGCCTAGTTATTATCCTTAATGCCCGGGCATTTTGTATTAAGACAACATTGTAAGACAACATTGACAACACAGATGCTTGTGAATGCGGCTATATGAACCGGCCGTAAGACATACAATAGAGGTAAATCCACAGCGAAGAATATACAACCTAACTGCTTAGATTAATGACTGGCCGCTTGTCCGTCTATTGTTTTATGATTTTGACAACTAGACTTACATAATTCAATAAAATGGTGTGCAAATATATTTGAAAGAATTCAAAATTATGCCTATATTTTAATATTTTTCTATATATTATATTCTGAAAGACCTAATACGATCATGGACGGCGAGCATGAAGCGTTATCTGACACGGCGACTAACTGTAACTTGGCTTCTGAAACGTTGTCGGAAAATAATCAGGCTAAACTAGATTCTTTAGAGAAGAAAGCTGTTCATTTAAGGTACACTTGTGCAAAAGTTGCTGTTATTGTTATTTAGTTGTACCTATCTCCTTATTTAGAGAAAATATTATTTTCTAAGTGCGTAGAGATGCATAATAAGAATATGCTTAGGATTGCGCAAAGAAATACCTACATAATTAATTTTACATGAAACTGATTACCTACATTTAATTATGATTTGTTTAATTCTTTTGATATCATTCTTCTTTTTGCATGCTGGGGAGTTGTGACTGAACATAATTTGTATACTTTATTTCAGATTAGTACTGGAAAAGGATTTTAAAGCTGCAGATATAAAATGGAGTCTATTTGTAGCAGCAGCTTTTAGTTTTAGGTATGAAAGCTGTTTGAGACCTTTTCCACCAACTTTCTTGAAAAATGGAATTAAGGATATGGATGAATTGGTATGGTTATTTCTTTGTAAAAATTTGTTTTTGGACTTCTTGTATTCAATCACTTATTCACTTTTAATGTCAGTTTGTGGAACTTTGTTGTTCTTCTATGTCAAGAAGGATAGGGTCGTGTTGCGTTGGAAAATTTTTGTATGAAGGCTGGCCTGCCTAACAACCGCTATTTTATTTTATTTTCAAAATAACGGCCACGCTGTTATGGTATTTAAACAAACTAATATTTTATCCGACAACATATTTTGAAGCGTCACGTTTCCGAGATACAAGCTATGTATAGATACCAAATTACCAATCAATTAGAATCTTCGCTATCAGTACAACTTTGGTAGCATATAATTTATTTCGTACTAGCTGTTGCCCGCGACCTTCGTTCGCGTGAAATGATTATATAAAAACATTACTTCCCTTTTTTAATCGAATTTTGTTACCAATTTCAAGGGTTTTCATTTTTTTGCACGGAACCCTAATTCTTATTCTTAGATAAAAGTAGCTTAAGTTACTCCTTATGACACCAGCTATCTGCCAGTAAAAGTCCCGCCAAAATCAGTCTAGCCGTTTGAAACAGATTTTGTGAAAAGAACAACGGGCGTTTTTGTATGAACCCAGTTTTTGAAAAGTTTATCATTTCATTGTATGACAACAAACTAATAAAACATGGGGAAAAAAGTTATTAAGACTTAGAAATCAAAATACGAACGAAATACGAACGGTACATAATATTATGTAGAATTCATGTATCTCTTCAATGTGATTTAATTATATCCAGAAAAGTATGAATTTCGCTTTTCAGAACGAAACATACAGATTACATAAATATAAAAAAAAAAACTGGTTAAAGCCTTTTCTCATGGTAGGTATGCTCCTGAGAGGTGTTCATCGAGGCACATCTCAAATAAAACATAATACAGTTTTTTACCGGTTAATTTCACCTTGGAGGGCGGATCTACCTTAAAATATTATTGCTCATGCTTAACGGGCATGAGGACTGTTGTTGCTTGCGCACATTCCGTGAGCATTATCTGGTACTTTGGTGTCTGCCGACATTTAGACAATTTGGTTGGTCCTGCAAGTGCCTGGGACGATATTATTGTAAAAAGCCGAAATACAATATTATTTCGTTCACATATTTGTTTATTTATTAATCCCCAAACAAAGTTTATTAATTAGAAAATAGGAACTTAAACATAATCAGGTAAAATAATTTTACACAAAATACCATGTTCTCGCATTCTCTTATGTATTCATTCATTCAATCGTTCACATTTTTTTATCTTTTTATCAATATTATACAGGCTGAATTTTCCATGTGGGCGTGGAAGGTTTGCCACACAAAATACCATGTTCTCTCATTCTCCCAATTATTCATTTCTTCAATCGTTTACTTTTTTTTTATCTTTTCATCAATATTAAACAGGGTGAATTTACATTTTCCTTAAATAAAAAACAAACTGTATTAGTAATAACACAATTAAACACAACAACACACACACACACAATTTAATCTTTATTGGCGACACTATCGAATGGTGTAAACCATTCGATAGTGTCGCCAATAAAGATTAAATTCTGGGAAATAATTACATACGGCAAACTAAGAGTTCATTTTTGATAAAAATATAATAGTACGTAAACAGTTAGTAGGTAGGTAATTCAACGAAACGTCGAATAAATCACTATTGGCGCCAACTCACTTGTAAGTTCTAATTTCAATTGCTTACGATTTTTTTCTTTTACTGTGGTCTTTAGTCGCGATTCGCTATTCCTCATAGTTTCGGACTTGGGTGAATTTTCCCTTGACTCCCCAATTAAGGGAAAATTCACCCTGTATATTATGTGTACCAAATTCCATCTTGTTACCAGAGATTTCACATCTATTTCTTTAAAAACCTGGGCCACTAGGTAAGAGGGAGGGGATACCATAATGGTATCAAGCAGTTTCTTCTTCTTTTTGTTTTGTTATTTAATCCCATTATTAGGAAAGTTAGAGCTGTTTCAGACTAGCGTATTTTTCAGCGCGTATAAGCTTGTATCGGATGATTATCGCGCCACATTTTATTCTCCTGCCTTTACCTCAATTTATTTGGGGTCGGCGCAGCATGTCTTCTTTTTCCAAATCAAACGCCTGTACACGCGCTAAATTCGTGTTCGCTGGAAACGGTGGGTTAGCTGTCAGCAGTAACAATATGACAATTTCTGTCGCAGCTAGCGCATAGCTATAGGTACATCTATACATACTACATACATACAATACATACATATTTTAGAAATACATACATACAAACAGTCCCGGATCTACGATTTTTTCGAACCGGGGCAGAAACTTGATAGTGGCGCCCCTCTCTCCAGCATTTGAGATAAATTACTTAAAAAACTCACAATTATGCAATATGTTAAAAAAAACCCTGTCCGATCCGAAAGGGGCATATAAATATGTATACCAATGCAATTGCCAAATACAATAAGAAACATAAAATATCACACTACACATCTTACTCGCCTTTGTAAGGTTCCGTAGCCGAATGGCAAAAAACGGAACCCTTATTGATTCGTCATGTCTGTCTGTCTGTCCGTGTATGTCACAGCTACTTTATTCAGAAACTATACACCTACACAGTTGAAACTTAGTAGGTAGATGTATTCTGTGAACCGCTTTACGAATTTATACAAAAAAAAAGATTAAGGGACTCCCCATACATGGAACTGAAACTAAAAAAAAAAAACATCATACGTGCCGTGTCTAATTGTCTATAGATTGGGCTTTGAAAGATAGACACTTCCAAATTGGTAAAATGTGTAGCCCCTCTAATTTCTAAAGTAAGAAGAGCAAAATTCCGGAAAAATGTAGGATTGTAGAACGTAAATAAAACTTTCAACCAAAATTGGTTTGAACAAGATTTGATGTTTTTTAGTTTTTGAGATATGGGACTTTTTCATCAAATGCAGCAGTAACTTGGTTTTGATTAAAGGGGAGGTTTACACTTCAAAATATTTTAATTATACCTATTGTTTAATGCGACGGAAACCTGTGTGCATGTGGGTACGACTCGCACTTGGGCGTTTTTTTTAGTTTTACCTAAATACACTATTTTTTCTTGGCTTTATGCAAACATATTATACGTAGGTATAACAAGGAAAGACGACATACAATCAAGACATTTACAATCTTTAGGTCTCAGCATTTTTATCTTTTTAATTTCAGTAAGAAGTCGTCACAACTTGTTGACACGGCAAATCTCAAATCGGCATCTCGTGTCCACAAGTTCACTTCTGGTGTGGGCCTGTGTAGCGCCTTTTTCTTACTAGTTGTCGGTGAACCAACCAGGCTTCCGTTACTAGGCGCTTTTTGGAGCAAGTTTTATTTTATTTTTAATCATACTATATTATAATTTTGGCGCCCCCAGAAACTGCCGCCCGGGGCGGGTACCCCGGTTTGCCCTCCCCCCCTAGATCCGGGGCTGCATACAAATACTTAAATAAAATTGAAGTGTCTGTTTGTCATACCAAAATAACAGCTTATTACTGAATGCTTAAAAAGTATATAAGTACGGTACTTAATAAAAACACATTTTTTTCAATTTTTGTCTTTCTCTCTGTTTATTCCGGCTAATCTCTAAAACGGCTGGACCGATTTTGACGGGACTAGATAGCTGATTTTAAAAGGTCTAACATAGGCTACTTTTATTTTAGAAAAAAAAATAGTTTCGGCGCAAACTATAAAACATAGGGGAAAAAAGTAATTGAAACATAGAAATCAAAATACAAACGGTACATAATGTTAGGTAGAATTCATGTATCTCTTCAATATAATTTAATTATACCCAGAAAAGTACGAATTTCGCTTTTCAGAACAAAACATTCAGTTTACGTATAGAACAACGGGCGTTTTTGTATGAACCCCGTCCCTACTATTGGTACATTTGCATTGGTACATTGCTACATTTGCTGAAATTTGGTACATTTTTATTTAACCTTCATATACTCAATAGTGGTACCTGGGCGGATTTAATGTCAGGAGGCATACCAGACAACCTTTGGGTTAAATATAATCAAATATGTGTATATTGATTATATTTAACCCAAAGATTGTCATTAAAGATTATATTATATACCAGATTTTAGCTTGTTACCAGAGATTCCACATATTTGGCCATTTTGTGTCTAAAACTCCTGGACTATAATATAATATAAACCAATCTATTACTAAAAGCTGTTTCAATTTCAGCTTTGTGTAATAACTGACGTGCCTGCTTTGGATTTGGTCTTACAACAGCTGGATAACTTGGATAATTTGTCAAATATCAGCGATATTATTGATTTGTTGTTTTATGTGCTCGTAAGATTAAAGGAGCCCTCATTGAAAACAGTGCCGTCGGAAGCGGTATGTTAATATTGAAAATACTTACTTTACCTATTTACTTTAGTCACGTCCCTAATGGATTTTATGTAAGCAAACAGCTCTAAATCACTAGGCGCTTTTTTTAATTTTTGTCAAAGATAATAATGAAAATTTACTTTCAGCATGATACCGTATTAGGAAACGCACATTCTACAATATCTGCACCCAAACCACAATATATATTCCAAGTAGCAAGCTCCTGTAAGTCCACTGCAGAAACTAAATGGAAAGAGCTGGCTAAGAACCATCACATATTTTACGCATATCATGGAAACCGTTTGGAAAATTTTTACACCATTCTCAATTTTGGCTTACAACAACACTTAAACAAGGTAAGATTTTTTTTTTTTCAAAAAAATAACCGACTTCCAAAAAACAATACACAAAAAATAGTGGAAAATAACTTTACTTTCGGAAGTGACTTTTGTTTGTTTCATTGACTTTTTTGGCATTGACGTGAAACTCAATACAATGAGATGAGATGGAAATCAACGTTGCTGAAAAGCCTGTTGTTAGTTTTTGGCCCTTTTTTAACCGACTTCAAAAAGCAGGAGGTTCTCAATTCGGATGTTTATGTAAATATTTTTTATGTATGTTCGGGCATAACTTCGTGAAATATAGACGGATTTGCAAAATTCTTTTTTTGTTCGACACGAGTTTATTCCGAAATGGTCCCGTAGAAATATTGTCAGGATCTGATCATGTACTTCGGAGATATGGAACGGAGCTCTTCAATAATGGACAGCAAATCTGTCGTGATTGTTGCAATCGCTTGGATGTTTATTGTTTACACAACATCATAACCTAACATCACGCCTGTTTGCTCTAAGGAGGTGTATAGTAAACCCACATTTTGACATTAGGTATGTTAATTTCCATTGTATTGGGGAAAAGCCTCATCTTCCTCATCATTTCACTTGAAAGACGTCCACTGCTGGACATAGGCCTCCCTCAAGTGTCGCCACATTGACCGATCCCGTGCGTCTCGCATCCAGCGGATCCCCGCAACCTTCTCCACTTCTCCAGGTCATCGGTCCATCTAGTGGGAGGCCTTCAAACGCAACGTCTTCCGGTTCGCGGTTCCCATTCCAGAACTTTTCGGCTACATCGGCCATCCATTTTGTGAGCAATGTGCCCTGCCCACTCAGGCGCGGTCCCAGCCTAAGACTTTGGGGCGGGGGTCACACAAGGCCGTAGTCAGGAATTTGGTAGGGAGAAGGGACGGGCTACTCCCAATAAAAAAAGGAGATTGGAGGTGGGTGGGGTGTTAAACTATTAGGAACAACTTGAAAAACGAAATTATATCAACCATCTCTGGATTTACAAAACGATCATGGGATCAGGTTTATTTCCTGGAGACTTCCCGAAAAGAGCTTGTACCTAATCCACCATGGATATGTTAGGTTTTTCATTGTCTGTGTCGATTCATGTAAGGAATAATTTTGTCGATTTATTTATAGAAAAGCCTATCAATTGAGAAAAGTCAGCATTCAAGAGCGAGCGCAGCAAGCTCTTATTCGAATTTGATAGGCTTTCAGAACTTGTATCAGGCGCAGGGCCGTAGGCAGAGGGGTGCGGGTTAAACCACCCGAAATCTCTGACAACTATAAAAAAATCAACCTATCCGAGGCGGAATGCAACTATAAAAAAATCAACCTATCCTGGGCGGAAAGCTACAATTTTCTTGATCGCTTCGCTCGCAAATACATTCTTTACTTTTTCCAATTCTGCAAAAAAATACAGAGTCCCTCCTATTCTCATTTCTATAAAAATTAACAAAAGGGGTGGGGCTAAAATTTTCCAGCTTGCTTCACTCGCTAATACATCTTGTACTTTTTCAATTCTCCATATGTTGCAAGAGTTCCTCCTATTCTCATTCGTGTATGAATGAATAAAAACCTGTGTGCAAAAATTTTCAAGCTCGCTTTTGCGCCTAAGTAGGTACCTACATAACACCTGGGGCCCGAGTCTGCTATTTTTTATAATTTCGTCATTCCAACACGCTCCCATTGTCATTTTGCTAAAAGTTCGTAATCTGCAAAATTCAATAGTGGATCATTGGTCTGTCAATGGTCTCGTAATAGAATTGTGTTGTAATGACATTGTCGTATTGCCATTATTATAAAACCCGTTAATAGAAATGATTTTCGAAAAACTACTATTAAATTTGAACATTTATATGAATAAATGCGAGATTTCTAAATATTAGATTTTTACATATTATTTATTAGTATTTTAGGCAATCAAAAGAAAGAAGTTCGTATTTGTGTGTAACGCGGATAAATGTGAAACTATGCAACTCAATGGGGGCCATCGTGTGTGAATTCACCGCTAGAGGCGCTAGTGTAGCGCGAGGTCAAGGAAAGGTCAGATGACATAGAAAGTTCAAGCGTTGCGTGCTTTTTTATCACGTATTTTTTACTTATATTCACGATTGTGGTCTAGATTGAGCTATTTCTGATTAATTATGACTTGAAGATTTTAAGTAGCAACTTAGGATCTTATTTCTTAGTACTTGGAGGTAAAATGCCTTTTTATTAAATTTAATTTAATTTGCCACCCAAAACAATGTTTCATGCTTGCTCATTTTAGGGAGATTAATGTAAATAAATGTATCTGAAGTTTACACTTAGGTATACGTAATAAAATAAACTTTTTATGAAATTATTGGTAGGTACTTTAAAGTATAAAATAGAATTCTAATTAAAACACTCAAATGGAAATATTTTTGTTTGTAAATTTAAATTATCTTTATTATAGAAGCCTATAATTATTGATTTTATACAAAATGGTGCTAATTGAGCAAATTTCGGAAAATTCCGCCTCCGGAATATCATTAGAGGGGTTCGTATTCATTCTCGTCAAGCGACGGGCTCGACGACGTCTTCTGCATTCCGCCCATCTTCTTTTATTCATTTTGGTATTTTATTAATTCATACAAAAATGAGAATAGGAGGAACTCTTGCAACATAAGGAGAATTGAAAAAGTACAAGATGTATTAGCGAGTGAAGCAAGCTGGAAAATTTTAGCACCACCCCTTTTGTTATTTTTTATAGAAATGAGAATAGGAGGGACTCTGTAATTTTTTGCAGAATTGGAAAAAGTAAAGAATGTATTTGCTAGCGAAGCGATCGAGACATTTGTAGCTTTGCGCCTAGGATAGGTTGATTTTTTTATAGTTGCATTCCGCCTCGGATAGGTTGATTTTTTTATAGTTGTCGGAGATTTCGGGGGGCTTAACCCGCACCCCTCTGCCTACGGCCCTGCGCCTGATATAGTTAGATTTTACAGTTTTAAGATGAAGAGAATGTAAGAGCTAGAGCGATTTATTTTATTTAAATCAATGTGTACAGAAACATGATCACGGTCGACCTAGGCCCAGCCCAGAGCGGGATTATCATGACGCCCAGCTTATTTGATCAAAGATATGCTATAGATGTACAAATATAAGAACACGAATATATATTTTTTAACGAACCAAGCGTTTTTTATTTTATTACGAAATTAGTAAACATTTAAATGTAGTAGAATTATTTTTAAATCTAATTAATTCGACGGTCCAAGAAATGAGGAAAAAAAATCTCACTAGTTCGACGGTCGAACAAATGAGAAAAAAAAAATCTCGAAAATAGCATTCTGCCTCGGAAAGGTTAGTTTCTCTTAGTAAGCGGGAAGTTAATAATTTATATTCGAAAAAACTATATTTTAAGAAGGTTTGTCAATGGGGCTATCTCGTATGAATTCGCCGCTAGAGGCGCTAGTGTAGCGCGGGGGCACCGAAACGTCAGATGTCAAAGATTGTTCGCGCGTTGCGTGCTGAAAACAGCACGCAACAACAACAACAACATCAACAATAATCATGAATATTTGTAAAAATAGGTGTTAAAAAACACCTATTTTTACAAATATTCATGATTGTGGTTGAGCCATTCCTGATTAATATGACTTGAAGATTTTAAGATTTTAAGTAACTTAGAATCTTAATTGTCAGTACTTGGAGGTAAAATGATTTTTAAATGTTTCATGCTTGCTAATTTTGGGGAGAATATTGTAAATAAATGAACCTAGCTGGCGTTTACACTATGTTGTAATACGTACTATAATAAACTTTTTTTGAAGTTATTGGTACTTCACTATGCTATGCTATGACCATATCACGCTCGATATTTTGGGCCGCCGTGCGGCAATTTTCAGTTATAATTTTTTATTTCGAAAACTTTGTTTTATCGCTAAACTTAAAAACTAAAAATTGTAGAGTAAACAATGTGCTTTAAAATAAAAATATTTGTGACATAAAAATGTTTGCCGTTTCGGAGATATAATTTTTTTTTCCAAAAATTTTGGAAATTTCCCCCTCCCCAAGTTAGGGGTTGCATTTAAATTTTAAAGTTGTCCGTACAGGAAAAGAAAAAAAGTTATGGCCAAAAAACTGATTTTCGAAAAACAGCGTTCCGTCGGCCCCCATGGACGAAATCCGTCCATCACGAACTTAACTCAAGTTTTGACCCTTTCGATTTTTTGGCCAAGTTTGAAAGCAATCGGTGCATAATTGCGACGTAGTGTGGCTAAATTTTGCTTGTCGCCCCTTAAACATACATACGTAAACATATATACAGAGTGTAACAGGATCCTTCACGAAGTCTTCAGGCTTCAACCACGCATTCTGTACATCAAACTAGGTAACGCGGTTTACGCAAAACTTTTTGCTGGGAAACAACTTTTTTTTTGGGGTGAAATATCACGTTTTTCGGTAGGACTCAATATAACGCACTGAAAACAAAGTGCTGATCGATGGATTGAATAGTACCCCGGGTCGTGGAGGTGTTTAAAGTAAAAATCTTACATTAAAAACATGTATAAAAATCTTGTGAAAAAGTTGGAACTTTGTCCCCCAATATCTCAGTAAGTTCTAGAAGGTTCACCAGGTATAGTCTAGAATAAAAAAAAAATCGCAATGATGGGGAGAACAAGTGCCTTTCGGCTTCGTGAGGGGTTTTGTTACACTATGTCAAAATATATAAACTGTGGTCAAAATATATAAACTTTTTAACAGATAATAACATAATAACACGCCTGTAATCCCAGAAGGGTTAGGCATGGTAGTCGCAATTTGCGCGACCGTTGAGCATGATGTCCTGGGGTCGATTAATCCCGGGACGGGCAAAGTGTTTTTGGGTTTTCCTATTAGGAATTTCTCATTAGCAGCCCCGGAGTGGATTTGTGCCTGGTTGATGGTAATAGGCTTACCCCTAGGCTTGTCCCTATTGCATGGGACTTAAACATAACCGGCGAAATGTGGGTATTAGTATTATGAAAATACATACCGAGTTGGTAAAGTAGTAATGCTGATTCTGTCGTACACAGAGCAAACGAAAAAAGACATGTGATTTTTACCACCTTGAAGTATTGGTCGTTGTAGTTCGCGCCGAAACCTTAGTAATGTGAGCCAGGCTCGCTCCTGGCCCGTTTCTTTACTGCCGACATAAACATAGGTACTACCTATGGCTTATTACCTATATTTAAATGACGAATCATTCACTTACAAGTTCTCTTTTTTCCAACTAGTCGAGTGCAATTAGACAATAAGGTGGAACGAAGTTTATAGTGGTCGGATTTACATGGGACTTTTTTATTGAGTTCCTAGTGGTGTGGAGAAGAAAGTTTAAAAAAAAATTGCGGCTCGCGACATTTTTTGAAATATTTTTTCTAAATCTAAGAAACTTGATATTTTAGAAAATTGTGAAGAAAATAGGAAATTTTCAAAAAATACTTGAAATTTGCATTACATAGACAATAATTAACAAAGAAACAGACCACATTGGCGTTTAATGGATGCACGCAGGTCACACTATTACGCCACAATATGAATTCGTCGAATTTGAAGTTGTTCATAAACTAAAAAAAAAAAACCAAAGGATATCAAGAAAAAAGTCGCTATCTGCGATTTTTTTTTATTTTACTTTCTTGTCCACTCCTCCAGGAACTCAATAAAAAAGTCTCATGAAAATCCGACCACTATACGCTTCGTTCCACCTTTTGACTATTTTTTGTCTAATTGCACTCGGCTCAACTATTTACCTATCATCACATTCTTTACTGTATAGAATACTCTCCTGGGTAACGGCGTATACTTGTCACCTGAATTGAACATAAGCTTGCCGTACAGTCATGGAGGCTTCGGATGGGGAGCAAGCTGCATTGGTGGTCACTTGTCCTGCATAGCCATGTGCGAAGTCATTGACGCTCCGGAAGGAATTAATTACCAAAAACCTGTTTCCAATGAAGGTGAGGTTTTAATGTTTCAAGATCGTATACAGGGTGTAAGTGACATCAAAGCACAAACGGTTACCACGTACTCAGTATACCTATGTATAGAAAATTTTCATCGGTAATTTAAAATAAATACAGCGGTTCCATACATTTTGACCGTGTAGGTATTGCACTTTTGTAGGATACAGCAGATTTTTTTAAATTAGATTGTTTCTGTGTAGGTACTGAATAATTATGTGGTAATCGTTAGGCGATGATGTCCTTTCCTGTTTGTACTTACTGTAATAAAGAGGTTATAGTGGGTATAGTAAAAAAATAGGTACCTACTTGGTGCTCTGCCCTGACCTGCGCTCGTTTTCTCAACGTTCATTATTGTTTAAACTTCAATCATCGTCATCTGCCTAGCCTTCCCCAACTATGTTGGGGTCAGCTTCAAGTCTAACCGGATGCAGCTGAATACCAGTATTTTATATGGAGCGACTACCTATCTGACCTCCCCAACCCAGTTAATACTGGAAACTACGATACCCCTTGTCTTACCCCCTCAGTATTACACTGATGGTAGTCAGACTTTCGGGCCACTGGCTACCTGTAACGACTGTCAAAGATTTACAAATGACAGCCGGGTCCAACGGCTTAACGTGTTTTCCGAGTTAGGAGGACACTCGGTATGTGATGGATGGTCACCTATCTACAGACCGACCTAGCCTAGCGCGGATTAACCATGAAGATCGATCCATGCGGCTGTTAGTATTTAGTCTAAACTTCATTATGTTCATAATTAATTACAAAATGATTTCGAATCTCAGGTGACGGTATATATGAAGATGAAAAAAGTAAATTACTAACAGAGCAAGGTTGTGACGGACAAATGACGCAATACATCGTTACTAACTGTGATCTTGTGAGGGTGCGATATATGCTTGTGTACGCCAAACAGCCCGCGTCGATGAGGTTCCCTACAGCGAGCGTCAATAGAAATGGTATGTCGGAACGACGACTTTTTGCTGGTAGTACATATTTCTATTAGTAACTATAGCTTGCCTACCGTCTAGCTATTGTTTCACTCGCACCGCACGTAGGCTATTAGGGAAGGAGAACCTGTTGTCCTTTCTATGGCTATGGCTACCTATTCAGATGTGGGCGCCATAATTATGATTGAAAGAAGAATTGCACTATCGCAGGTAATAAAGTAAATGTTTTCTAAGGTTCTCTTACGAATAAAGATATATATGTATATCTATAAGATAATTATGTCAATGAAGTTTAACAGATAACCTTAACTACTTGTACCTACTTAATATTATTCTGTGCCCTAACTTTGTACGAGCCGTTATATACAGGGCTATAGAGCGTTCTTGTGGGATAATTTACGTCCATAACGAGAGTCAAGCCGCGGGCAAAAACTATTACGAAATAATTATGTTGGCCGCAAGCCGAATGCAGAAAGATGTGCTGCTGAATCAAGATTGAGCATTTTTTGCGTGTAAGTACCTTCCCTTGATACTTTCAGGTGGAGGGCTACGACAATGGCTTGCGAGGCACAAGCTTTTTTCCATTCTTCTTGGCTACGGATTGATGTTGGCAACCATAGGCTTCGCAAACAATCAGCCGATCCACTATTACTACAAAATATTATTAAAAAAGCTCGATATTGCATACAGTTCTGTAAAAGTGTGATAATTATTTAGAACGAGTCTTTAAGGACCTCGCGAACTACGCGGCCACGACCACAACTTGCCGTCGCAATATTGGTCGCAGAAGCTCCATTCGACCATTATTCGGGCGTTCACTCCAAAGTAGATCATTGCAGCCGAGTGCGTGATATACGTACGCGTTCAGTTTCTATCCCCGCATCTACACTGCTCCTCGCACTGCTCCTCACTCTGTTCAGCGCGCTGTCATGATGTTGCGTATGTAAAGCATATGCACAACCAATTAGCCATTCTCTACGTCTCTGTTATATACAGGACAATTATGATAATCACCCCGATTAAGACTGCCTCGATGTAATAACCCCGGAAAATGAGTTGTAGAATACTCTATAATGTGCAGCGGTTTTCGCTAAAAGCGATCTTTTCAAGATAACCTCTGGATGGAATTCAGTGAAAAGGACAGACAAAACTGCAGTTAGTCTATGGTATAGCATTTTCATCTGACTCTGTCTTCCCTCATTACTTCCTTTGTGCGCACAAAAATAAAACGTGGGCGTTGGACGTGGGCGAACATACCCAACGTATGTTCGATAAAATCGAAATTACAGCGCGAAATTTTCGAGCTCGCTCGTACTTGCAAGCCTCTTAATAATTCTTAATATTTTAAACTGTAGTCGGAAAAGAAATTTCTGTAACTGTTTGAATGGTCAAAGAAAACCTACCCATCCGAGCGCAGTTTTCGAGCTCACTTCGCTCGCTGTTGCAGTTATCTTAGGCAAATAAACTTCTCTTCTTTCTCTTGATCGTCTCAACTTGAGACCTATGAATCGACAGTCCGACGGTCATACTCATACTATAGGCTATAACAAACTTCTCTTATGATTGGTCTGAAGATAATCACGAGGATATTAATGGTTCTTTTTGTAATATCACCATTGAACCGCCACGAAGATTTATTTTAATTGTGCAACTACGGGGCGGCAAACTTTAAAGGCTCGTAGTGCCAAAAAGTAAAAATACAATGGCAATGCCGTGCACAACATGCACTGCCGAAAGGTCATTCAGCACTTAACGCAGAGTAAAAACTTGGTTACGTACATCAGTCGGTCTTCTGTTATTGTTATGACAAACGGCTTGTCGGCCTCTGCATCTACAAAAAATAAGTAAGTAATTCTGTAAGTGCAAAATAAACATGAAGAATAAGTTTTGACAAGATTTTGCTCAATTCTCGCAGGTTCTCCAAAATATCTTTAAAACACAATCACACACTCGCACCATGGAAGTTGTCAAGTCTAAGGAAGTTTTGCAAGTAAATAATTAGGTGAGACTTTTTGTAACAGCATTCAATTTCGTATATTCCTACAACTTATCGAATTTCCTTACTTTGGCTCCACCCGTAAAGCAAATCTTGCAAGACGTGTGGCATGACGATTAAGATGAAGCCATCAAGCACACTTTCGTTGCCGCTCTGGCGCGGCATTGCAACGCGGCACTCATCTCCGCTTTTCTCTTTGGCATAGTGCCTTGTCCAACGTGCACGCTTTGCGTCGTCACTCGCTGCACGTCGTTTCAAGGCACCCGTCTGGTAAATCGTTCTGGTTTATATGTTGGACGTCGGAACGTCACCGCTCAGTCAGCCATCGCAATGTACCGACAACGTTTCGTGTGGCATTTACTGTAAGTAACGTAGGCAAACTAGTCAAACTACGTTTCTTCGTCCGTCTCCTATTACCCACTTCCCACGCTACTCATAGAGTTTGTGGCTGTAGCAAATTGTTAACCCTGGTCTGTGTGACGCGTAGTGCGGGAGGTCCCTTACAGTCTATTGCATTGTTATTAGATTCATGAAGTTAAATTTTAAGTACTAAACTGCGACACTATTTTTAGATAATTTTTGTTTGTAATCAATCTAGAAAACGTCTTTTTCGTTTATAATATTAAATTTGTTCTAACTGGATTTATTTATTTTATTCTGAGCCCTGTCCTAGCGCCTTCTAAGTAATGAATTTTAAAACTTAAACTCCGAAAATGACGAAAAATGAGCGCAAACGCTCTTCAGAGGCGCGGCGCGGCACGGCGCGTGGCGTCGTCGCGTCGCGGTCGTTTCGGAGATGCCGAGTTGATCCTGTCACGAGTGTCATGTGTTTCGTTGTTTACGTGGGGACCGTGTGGTGGAGTGGAGACCTGGCCTGGAACCATTTCTGCTCAGGATCGCCGGCTTCTCGCCGCGCTTGCGGCTAGGCGTCGCCCGTCTTACGGCTGCACGATAGTGTTGCACTTGCAGTATAGAATTTCTCAGAAAGAACAGAACAACTCAACACTATCAAATTGATGCTGCTACGCCGTGCAGTGCTTATTAAAGTTAACGCACAGATATAAGCAAGGGATCAGCATACCCTCGACAGTGTTGAGTTGTTTTATTATTTCTGTTCTGGTTTTTTTTTTTTTGTACACTTCACAGGGTGACTCGATTGGTAAAATCCACCTAACAACATACCTAGTGCCAGCAAGCCAGTGTATTCACTCGGAAATGCCTGATGTTTTAATATGAGTGCCTAATGTTGTAATAGGAATATTGTAATGCTTGATGCTCGTCGTCTTTTGTCGTTTACTGTACGCTACACGAACGGAATTTGGCCAAATGACAAAAACGAAACCTTTTTAATGAGGTGTATCGTTTTTGAACTCACCAGATGGCGCCACTGTTGAGTAAGGTCCTGTCAATAATTCTATTTTATACTTTAAAGTTCCTATATTAATAACTTCATAAAAAGTTTTTTTTAGTCCGTACAACAACACAGTGTAAACTTCAGATACATCTTTACAATATTCTTCCTAAAATTAGCAAGCATGAAACATTTAAAATCATTTTACCTCAAAGTACTAACAAATAAGATCCTAATTTGCTACTTAAAATCTTCAAGTGATAATCAGGAATGGCTCAATATAGACCAAAATCGTGAATATTAGTAAAAAATTAAAAACAAGTGATAAAAAAGTACGCAACCCGCGAACACTATGACATTAACATTTCGGTGACCTCGCGCTACACTAGCGCCTCTAGCCACGAATTCATACGCGATAGCCCCCATTTCGTCATGGTCATGTCCGTCTGTACGGATTGCACTCGGCCATCTCTGAGTTGAGACTAATAGTACTATACAGGGTGGAAGGGACATCGACGCACAAACGATTAGTCGTATTCGGTACATCTTTCCGGAAAAATCTGCTGTTTCCTATTTAGTTATTTCTGACCTTCACTTCAAAGAGGAAACAATAATGACTTAACTGAAATCACTGGATCCTACAGGCCAGATGCCCAGTTTGCGTTTTTTTCTCAAAAATACTGCCACTGTTATGTATGTAGAGTATGTAGACCCTTATCTATAATTTATAATAAATGCATCACTAAAGGTGTCATGCCGACGGTATGGAAACGTGCTAATATCACACCTGTGCAAAAGGCCGGATCTAAACATAGTGATGAGCAATACCGACCAATTTCTATTCTGTCTACCTTGTCGTAACTTTTCGAGAGGCTAGTACTTAACGAAGTGTTCCCTATTGTTCACAACGCTATCATACAACAACAGCATGTGTTTTTTTAAAAGCTATCAACGACAACGAACTTATTGTCTTTCTCTAGGCAATCTCTTTGACAGGATGGATAATCCTATACAGGTTGATGAAGTGTACACAGAGTTTCAGAAGGCTTTCGACAAGGTAGACCATGAATTACTGCTGAGCCGAGTAGCCTTCAATGGCATTCGTGGTAACTTGTTGCGGTGGTTCATTTCTTATATTACTTATCTATCCAGGCTACCTCTGGCGTCCCTCAAGGCTCTATTCTTGGCCCTCTCCTATTCATTATCTTATAAATGATACTGGTAACTGCTTTCACAACTCAAAATTGTTGTTATATGCAGGTGACCATGGTATACAGACCTATTTAAAATATACAGGATTGCTATCTTCTCCAAGAGGACTTGACAGATTGACAAACTATTATTACACAAGCATTCCCAAGTGCAACTATATGAATTTTACCAAAAATAAAAACGTTATTAGGTTTGTGTACTCTTTATGTAGTGTCTCACTGAAATAAAGTAAACTCGATACATGATCTGGGCATATTGCTTGATTTTAAACTCTGCTTGTATTTACATGTCGAACAAATCATTAAAAAAGCTTAAAATATATATGGGTTTATAATGAGATCAACACCTCTTCGTACCTCTGCCTATATAAAACTCTAGTCCGCTCACAGCATGAAAACGCCGTGGCCATCTGGAACCCGTAAACCCCGTAATTATAAAAAATATATTGAAATGTTAGAAAATGTACAACGCAAATTCCTTCGTGCAATGTATTATAGGTGTCACAGACAGGCCGTATGACCAGTTGCTCAATAAATACAATTAAACTCCTGACGCTCAGCTCCAGATGCAAACAATTAAAACGAATGACCCTTTTACAATATTGTTAATGGCAAATATTACTGTATCGACCTGAATAATGTACTGTGTGGTGCAGTCCCCAGAACTGTTTATAGACACCAGGTGCGTGCAGGTACCTACACTATTTGCAATAGATACCTGCCGATCTAATACTGGCGAACGTTTACCTATTCGGCGAATGGCAGCATCATACAATAAAGAACTCGAACCCATGGACATCTTTACATGCTCCATGCAAAAGTTTCGACCCCTTTTATATGAGACACCTAAGCTCTTGGATGAATTAATAATCTTAGCCATATAATTTAGTAATTTAATCATTAGCAGGCATAAGTTTTTATTTTACTCTTTTTAGTTGTAGTATACCACACAAATTCTTGTTATGAATTAGATTTTACATTGTAACTAGAAGTTAGTTAACGTACTCGTCAAGACAAATCATACGAGCCGAAACTCGATGGGATTGTGTCATTTTATTACGGACTACCTGTGACCACCTTCCAGCTCCATCACCAGACCCTGGGTACCATCTACAGACAAAGTACTCGACAAGATGATACGAAGATTATACGAACCCAAACTCGATGGGGTTATGTCGTTTTAATGGCCACCTTCCAGCTCCATCATTAGACCCGTTACCATTTAGGACTACAGTACTTGTCAAGACAAATCAAACGAATCCAAACTCGACGGCGTTATGTCGTTTTATTACAGAGTTCGTAAGGCCACCTTCCAGCTCCATCATCAGATCAGCTCCATGTCATCATAATATTGCAATGTCTCGCGATATACACATGCGTGCAAAATTTCAGCTCAATCAGAAATCGGGAAGTGTGTCAAATTCAACTAGCAAGTATTACCCCAAGTAGCACAAAAGTGCTTTATAACAGCATTTTCATAGAGCACCGTGGAAACATTAGCTGCATAAACTTGCTGTATAACAGCGTAGACAGCGCATCCTCTGCTGATATAACTCTCATTTGGGCACAAATTATTCAGCACATAGCTGTATAAGAATTCCAATTAACAAATAATTGAATTATATCAACATCAAATTAGCATTTATGTGTGTAACAGTCGCCCCAATAGCTGAAAATTGCCTGAATAACAAGACACGTGTTACCTATAATACAGCAAAAAAGACAAATGTGTACATTTTATATGCTTTTACACAGTTGAAAGTACACTGAGTGAAATTGTGGAATGCAATAACTTTATTATTTATTTTTCTTTAATATGAACTGTCAATTTGTTAAACATGAAGTATACGTGTTGTGTTGTGTGCAAGATCTCAAGCGCCATTTGTGAGAATATAAATATAATTTACGGTAAGTAAAAATTTCGATTTCTTCCTATTATGTCAGAAATCTTATTGGGGAGGTAACTTTACTGTGAAATACTATATATATTTAGTTCAAAATTTTCACGCGCTCTTAAAATACCACTAAATACAAAAAAAAAAAACAAAAAAAAATGGACAGTAAACAAAATAAATGTTATTGTTTTTCAGAAAGAAATTGATAATAAGCTGGTAACGTGTAAATTATTTGTGGACCAAATTAATTCCAATCGATATCTTCTAAAATGAACCAAAATAAAAAGATAAATTTTAAAATAATTCACAGTCACGCAGCGAAAATGGCGGATAGCAAGTGAACTGTTTTAATATTAATTTAATGTTACGGTCTGTACGGGTGTTCTCATGTGGCCTGTAATTCAGAAAATAGTAAATTAGTTAAGCACTTGTGAGAAACAAATCAGCCATGGATCGATGTGAAGAGTAGTAGTGGTTCACATTTTGCGCTAGTTAACCAAAAAAAAACACCTTTATGGATCCAAGCTTTTAGGGTACCGCTGTGGTTCTGCTAAAACCATTTTGTTCTCTTCTTAGTAGTAGTAGACGACAAGTACTTCATTTAAATTGTAGTTTAAATAGGTAGCTGCTATTCTAATTTAATTAAAAAGATAATATATTAACTATTTATTTATTAGATACGTCTAGTTTTTTTGGCATCACTTTCGACAAAAACTAGATAGGTAGTTTGATTAAGTGGTGATTATATTTCGTTTCTTGAATAATACTTAATTACTAATGATTTTCTTGTTTTTTTTTTACAGAACATGCCTTCGTTCAGACTGTAGAGGGAGGTGTTGCCACTCTGTTAGTCATTCCTGCACCTATGGGAAACTAAGCGACTTCTACAGTGGCTACCGAGAAGTACTAAATACCCCATGAAACTATGAAAATTCAACGCCTGGATCAGGGTGGGATACCCTAAAAAGTACTTTCAAAAGAAACAACATTCCGACTTATGAAGATGCCAACAGCGAACTAACTTTTGTGGAACACAGATACAGATAATCAGGAAAACGGATGTATGAACTTTCTGGTTACATACTCACATATTATAAAACATCTAATCTTTATTGTAAATTTCCTTCCACAACTTTGAACATAAATAAACACCGTCTTTTCAAGTAATGGTTTCATTTCATTAATAAAATCTTCCAATTACTCAGTTACAGTTTTCGGTTTTCTTTGTCCAAAATAAATGCCAATCACAAAAGGCCTGAAGCATGGATTTTCGAAAATTTTGACAGATGTATGGGCCAAAACTCATTCTTGGAACTTTTAAAAATTGGCAAACTGTCGAAGTTTATATTCAATGTAATATTTTCTAGAGCCTCATCCCAATGAAGCAATTTTTTTTTAAAGGACTTTTTTTTTTTTAAGGAATTTTTTCTTATATTCTGTTGTGCGAGTATTTAGCTCATTTCGCTTTTTTTTAGAATGATGATTCAGGTTGACCCTAAAATAGTTCTGGCGTCATTAGGTAATGTATTTCACCAAAACAACAAAAATAAAATAACAGGAACAAAATCATTTATTATTTTTGCTAGGTCGTTCAAGACTGTTTGTTCAATATGTTTCATATGGCACATTTTTTTTTCGACATCTCTGTCTTTAATCATGTATATCACAATCACTCGTGTCTGAACTATCTGAATCGTTGGAACAATCTCTTTCGCATATCATAAATATTACATACGGAACCCGTATATAACTAATTTCAGATTCGGTTGAAAAACGCGTTGCTACATCTAAATCTTTTAGATTAGCTGTGTTTCGATTTATATTTTTTATACGCTGCACAATTGCATTAATTTTACCGCGTATTCCACCGGTTCTTTTTTGGCTTTCCATATTTCTTAAAACAAAATATAAAGACGTCAACAAGTTGTCAAAATAGCCTGGTGTAGAAATATTCGTTGCATGGTTACATATAATTCAATCAGCAGATTAAATGCCTACGCAAGTTCAATATTCAGCCCACGACAAAATGGATGCCAGGTTTGCTGCTATGTACCTGCATAAAAGTTTAAAAGTACACTTTTAGTTCTGACTCGGCCTAGATAAATGCTGTTATTCGAATGTATAGTAACCCCTGACTAATAGGGTAGAAGTTTATTTGTATGCAGCATAAAGCATTAACTCTTTGTTAAATAATTTCACAAAGCAACTGTTGACGTTATAGTAGTTCTTATGTTCTCAATTTAAATGCAACTGTTTTATTGTACACGCTTGGGTTTTTATTCAGGTAACTGCATTATTTGTGTTCACAAACATGCGCTCTTGCAGCTGATAGGGTACTGCACTACTGAACGCTGAATAACAGTGATATCTGTGACGTGTTTGTGGAGTTTAATAGATTTACAGTACAGAAGACAGCGTTAAAGTGAGCCTCGATTTTTTCTAAACAGCTGTTGCAGCCCGGGTGAACTCTAATAAGGGGGTATAAATGCTTAGATTAACGCTGTGGGCCTTATGTGAACATTTATAATGCAGTTCTGTGTTACTTGGGACGCGACGTCGCGTGGTATGAATATTAATGTGAGGAAAACAACCAAATTCCTTATCCGATTTTGATGAAATTTCTATGGGACCAATCGGGAAGCATATTCTTTCAGATGAAAAAAGAATTTTTCAAATCGGCTTACAAATGACGGAGTTCTGAGGTAACAAACATTTAAAAAAAAATACATCCGAATTGAGAACCTCCTCCTTTTTGAAGAAAGTCGGTTAAAAATAAAAGAGCGATACCTACACGGTCAAATTATATGGAACAGCTGTTTTTTTTAAATTACCAATGAACAATATCTATGTCCCCGGAGTTCGGAATGATGTACATAGGTACTGAATACGTTGTAACTGTTTGTGCATCTACGAGTATGTCCCTTAGATGAAATTTGGAGAGAAGTTATACCGTTACCAGTATAGTGAAATTACTGAAATAGATACAGATAAGCACTCTTCCCCATTCAAAAAAACAAGCGCATTTATGCGTGTATCGGGTATCATTGAATCCCATAACTAAAACGCTGATGATGTTTCGACGTGACTTTTTAATTTAAGTCAAAGTTTGTGAGGTTTGGGATGTTTTTGGTTAGAAGAACATACATTATTTTTATTGTATCTCACCAAAAGTGCACCCACCACCCAATGCTGACGGTAGGCTATAAAGTCAGCATTGGGTGCAGGTCAATGAAAGGTTGCAGAAGAAGATGAAGTATATCTCGTAAAAAATATGGATATTATGAATAGGTCTGTACGGTTTCGCTGTTTCTGTTACGGATAAGCACCTGAAAAAAAAAGAAAAATAACAAGTTATTTTTTCGTTGTATTTAAAATTAATACTGTGCAGTTGTGCATGCGCATGTATTCATCTGGACTACGGAACCCTTCACTGTACGTGGCGCGACACACTCTTGGACGGTTTTTTTTTTTTGTTTTGTCCCAAACTCAAATGTGAATTTCTGGTGAAATTAGAACAATAGTGACCAGTCATCGTTACAATTCTCTCGTCATGGACCGGAGCGCAATCATTGTACGATCAACATTTTTGTGTCAATGATACACACATATACCTAGTTACATACCTACTGAATACAAAACATCAGTTTCAAATGGTCACTACACGTAATGCAACATAAATCTAAGCCTGTCTGCTGTGTCACCTGGGTGTTTTAGTTGGAAAACAAAACAGGATTACATAGCATAGGCAACAGCAAGACCTGCTTCGAATATTTAACCATTTTGTATGGTACCTACTGACACAATGTGCAATTTACTGTTGATAATTAGTATCTGGTGTTCGTTAGAATTACTTAGTACTGTTTTAGCTCAAGACCCAGTGGCTAATTTACCGCAAGGACGAATTGTTGGGGTAAGTGTTAGCATATTTAATTAAAACTTTATGTAGGTACATAATACCTACCCAAAAAGTACCTACCTAACCTACTAACGTACCTATACATTAAATTACGATGTAAGTGTGTCATTGCGAGGGTGTTAAGGGGTCATGGGTGTCTCAAACAAGTGATGGCAAAAAATCAAACTACGGAAACAAAAATACATAATTATGTCGATTTAAATTACAGATTAAAGCATATACGGAAGGTTCTAACACTCCAGTGGAAATTTACTACGGTGTACCATATGCGACGCCCCCAAAAGGCCGATACAGATTTTCGGTATGTCTTTTTACTATCTTTATGGTTCCCTATCAAAACTGGTCTATAAGGAACCCTTATAGTTCGACTTCGTCTGTCCGTCTGTCTGGTTGCCCGTTCCATAGTTATTTGATCACTTTTCCAAAATCCGTGAATGTAAGTCGAAATTTCTCAAAAAGTTATGGATAGTCTCCTATCTAAGTCCGTTTTACTGTATCTAGTTGCCCCTTATTGCCCCAACTAAAAAATCCATTCTGTATATTAGTACAATATTATTTCCTTGTCCCGTTGGTCAAGCGGTCGCAAGCGCGACTGCTGAACGTCAGGTCCTGGGTTCGATACCCGAGTCAGACAAAGTTTTATTGGATTATTCTATGAGGAATTTTTCAGTGGCAGCCACGGGGTCTGGATTTATGTCCCGTTGATGGCAAGAGGCTCGCCCCTTATTACAATATTACAATGGACATAAACTAGGAATGCCCGATCTGAATCATGGTCATACGATCTACCGATTTGTTTAATCGATTTAACAGTATGCGCCTATAAGATCGTATGAAAAAATCGTATCAACTAAAACTTATACGTCAACCGAAACATACCGTACGAACTCCAACAAAGTAAGATTACTACCCCTTTCAATAACCATTCATTTAAACTTTCATTTACACGAAACAGTCATTGAACGGGGTTAAACGAGCTTGAAAAAAAAATCATCAATACATTATGTTATTTTAGGTAGTTTTCTTTTTGTATAATTGTGACTTAAGTCGTTTAATTTGTGCGGTAGTGGTTTTCATGATGAATTCGATTCGCGTTATTTATTTTGATGTGCTATTATATCTAATGCTACAATCCCTAGCATTTGGTGGAATGATCAATATGATACAGTTTTCAACTTTTCACGGTGAGATGTTATAATCCTGCATGGTTCTTTTTGGTGCGTTTGATAGTCGGGATTAGGGACTAATGCCGCCATCTTGTTTTTGAATACAAGTTCCTTAGACAATTTCACAAGTTTTACCACCTGAATTGAATTTATAGGTTTTTTTTTTTAGGAGAACACTATTTTCCCGAACGGCTTGAGTCGAAGAGATGCTCATCCATAGCCAGGTCGTGCACACGTGGGTTTACCCACCTACTTAATAGGCAGGAACACCTCTGTCTAATCTTTAGGAGACTACAGGCGTGATGTTTTGTGTTCATTTTAAAAATTCAGCTTTAAAGCATTTAATTTATGTTGGAGGAATGTAAAATCGCGGTAGTAAATAAAGTTCGCGAGCTGGCCGGCTGAACTGTGGTTTTCGAAGTAAAGTATCGTAATATATCGTCAGTAGGTATTGTACCTCTACTGGCGCCATGTCAGACTACTAACCTTTATTCTCGGTTTAACCAAAAAAAACAGATTACCCATCAGCTTTTTTGTTTTAGGCTCCAGAACGACATACGGGTTGGAAACGAACTTTTTTTGCCCATCGAATACCTCCTCATTGCCCTCACGTTGGAGATGGTGATAACGATAATTACAGCGAAGATTGTCTGTATCTAAATATATGGACACCTCGGGTTAGGCTTTTTTTTTGTTTACCATAAGCCTTAACCATTCCACAACGTGGGCCTAGTGGGGGTTGATAAATGTCACATGTCTTCAAATTTTTTTATACTATAGGACATAGCAGTTTCCTCACGATGTTTTCCTTCACCGTTTTAGACCAGTGGTGGTGATGACATAAATTTCACCAAGAAATTCGATTCGGCGGCTTGGGTCCAAGAGACCCGCGGTTCCTAAGTCTGGGCCGTTATCACATAGGCCACAAGTCCACCACCGCTCTCCACTGGGCCCTCAGTGCCATTTTGTTTTCCTATTTACATATTTTGTTCAAGTTATACCTTCCTTTTATATCCGAACTCCGACTACGGTGAGGAGTTGAGGACAAAGGCTTGTGATTTCTTGAACCTGATTTCGTCGGAAATGCCTGCCGACAGTCCGGCACTGGCTATTGATTTGGTAGAATTGATTGCTACCAGCGTTGGCAGGTACCTACGTAGGTGCGAGCACGTTCAAATCTACGTTCCGCAAAAAAAAATATACTTTTTTGAAGTTTCACGACTTCTCAAACTCTATTCAAGTTTTAATTTAGAGTGCTGAATTAGATTTAAGCAATCACCATATTATTATGTGGAGTTATTGTCTAGTTCCGTCAAAAAATACTCAAATCAATAACTGAATCACATGTAACAATATTTAGTCTATTTATAACATTGTTCTAGGTAGCGTTCCGATGGTAAAACTGTACCAGTGGTCGTTATACTATTCAGCGAATCTTGGACAAGGGGCGGTGTGCTTCTGCCTTGCCAAGAACTAGCGGCTGAAGGGGTAGTGGTAGTCACAGTGATGTATCGCTTGCACTTGCTGGCCTTTTTTACACTACGTTCTTTATCGGCTCGCGGTAATCTTGCGCTGTTGGATCAGTACCTAGCACTACTGTGGGTGCGCGATAATATCGCTGCATTTGGGGGAGACCCTACTGCAATATCGCTGCTTGGTCATTCTGCTGGTGCTGACAGCGTACTGTACCATATAACGTCGCCTCGATCTATTGGTAAGTTACAATAGTGCTACCTCATAAGTAGAATATAGTTATTATTCCGAGACCACTGACGCTGCCTATCATCACTATCAAAATTTATATTTATATATATATATATATAATTTATTACTTAACTATTAGGTAGCTTAGCGTCCGTTTATTTAGAGTTTTCATCGACAGGTTTATTTCAAAGGGCACTTATAATGTCACCTTTTGATATCTGGAAAGCATTAGACGAACAAAAGGTTGCTGAAGCCACTGAAGTAGAACGGATATCTCGTGAAATTGCAAGTTCGCTCGGCTGTAACAGTGACACAGATCACGAAATTCTACATTGTATGCGAGAACGCCCTCTGTCGGACATTATGTCATTTTATTCGGTAGGTAATACACAAGGTTATATTTTGTGAAATTTTTATATGACACAATTAAATCTTGGTATTTAAGAGTGTATTACAACTCACTTTTGCAGAACAACAACTGGAGCCGAGCTGTGCAACCGATACCTGATGTCTTTTTACCCGACTCTGAGCAGTACTTACCAAATTCATTACTGGCAGCTTTATCACCGTCTACGCAACCTACTAATACCCAAATTGACGTAGTTATGGGAGCTAACGACCTTGAAGCTTTAAATTATAACGGTAGGTACCTATACACTTACTTGACAACATTTAAACATACATACACACACAGCCGGACCACAGGAAACCATTTCTCCTAGCGGAGAGCCAGACCCGGAATAACTACATGTACATACAAACAAACATACAAACAAACAAACATACATGGTCATACAAATATTAATTTGTCCCTGCGGGGATTGAACCCGCGACACGCAGCTTAGCAGCCGATCGCTTAGCCACTGCGCCCAACCGTCAAACAGTATACCTAATACGTTTACATTATGTTACCGTGAATGTCCCGAAATGGTTAAAGTCAAGAAGCACCGGTGTCATTCATTTAGGTACTTGAATACAACATAATTATGACCATCACCAGTGAGGGCGTCCGCTCCGTGCACGTACGCGAGATTCAGCAATTTACAAAGTAGGCTCCCAGTGTTTGTTTTGTGAAGTGCTCTAGCCTAGCAAATGCGACCAACTTGAATGTAGCGCTCGCCAGTCGCTGCCGCGGCACCGCTCTTATTGCTCGCTCGGCTCGCGCGTATGATAACAATCACTGGTGAAATACTGATCGTCAAAAAAAACGGTCATTCACCATCGAGTTGTCACGGTCATGTTAACATACACCCAGCATTGCAGCCGCATGAAAACAAAAGTATAACGAATTCAATTTCATATTCCAGGTGTCAAATACGAAGAAATAATGAAACAAGGCAAACTGTACGCATCAGAGTACGCGAATTATAAGGTCATATCCGAAAGCCTTCGGCTATTTTCTTTGGACGGATCAGAAAGTTTACCTATGGTAAATTTATATTTATGTAGTCTTTTTATTAAGTTACTCCGAAAACCTAGATACTTAATGTTACTATTATTGGAGACTGCTATTTGTAATTGATTCACAGTTGACGGAAGCAGTACGTTGGGAATATTGGAAAGATAAAAGAAGAAATGTGAAACAGGTTCTTGATAATATGGAGTCCCTTGGTCGAGTGGAATCATCTGCAAAATGGAACGCGGGAATCGCACTGATAGCAGCTCGCCTGGCACGGAGAGTGGCCCGATTGTATGTCTACAGATACTCACAACCTGCAGGAGTCGACTTAGAGGGACGACAGTATAATTTTACAGGTTTATTATAATACAGCTGGGAGAATCCTGTGTTAAAAGAATTTCAGGGTCAGTTTATCACAAAATTCTCCTAGCACAAGAGTCATTTTTAAACAATAGGAGTGCGTTGTGACAGTAGTTTTCATGTACTTTTTTTAATATCACTGTTAATATGTTTCCACGAGACTAGATCAAACTTTTTGGATAAGATAACATCACGCCTGTATTCCTCGAGGCATGAGGCAGAGGTTTGTTTAATAGAATACTTAAAGAGTATTCTATTAAACAAACCTCTGCCTTATGCATTCACACTTTTAGCGAAAAGTAGGTCAACATCATCATTTCAGCCGAAAGACGTCCACTGCTGGACATAGGCCGCCCCCAAGTGTCGCCACATTGACCGGTCCCGTGCGTCTCGCAACCTTCACCAGGTCATCGGTCCACCTAGTGGGGGCCTTCCAATGCAACGTCTTCCGGTTCGCGGTCGCCACTCCAGAACTTTTCTGCCCCATCGGCCATCCGTTCTGCGAGCAATGTGCCTTGCCCACTGCCACTTAAGTTTGGCAACTCTTCGGGCTACGTCGGTAACCTTGGTTCTCTTTCGGATGTCTTTATTTCTGATGGGAACGCTTATGGAAACTCCATAGCATAGCCCTCTCCATTGCCCTTTGGGTACCTTTCAATGAGGCCAATTGTGAGCGACCACGTTTCGGTCCTGTATGTAATCTCTGGCAACACTCACTGGACATAGACTATCGTCTTGAGACACTGCGGTAAGTTGGACGAGAAGATACCGCGCAGCTTCCCGAACTCTGCCCAGCCAAGTCGGATTCGACGATTGACCTCTTTCTCCTTTTTTTTCTTTGTCCTGTGTGAGTCTAATAAATACTTTTACTTTCTTTCTTTCTCAAAGTTAGACCTACCTAGCTGGACCGTTTGTCCCAGGTAGACATATCGTCTACAACTTCGAGTATAGAGTCTCCGATCTTGATAGGAGTGGGTGTTACATGGGCATTCATCATGACCTTGGTTTTGTCCATGTTCATTTTAAGACCCACTCTTTCGGAAGCATTACTGAGGTCATCGAGCATTGTACTGAGGTCCTCCATGGTCTCAGCCATGACCACTATATCGTCGGCAAACCGAAGGTGAGTGACGTACTCGCCATTGACGTTGATGCCTAGCCCTCTCCAGTCCAGAACCTTAAAGAAATCCTCTAGTGCAGCGGTGAACAGGTTCGGAGATATGATGTCTCCCTGTCTCACACCTCTCTGCAGCAGGATATAGGTTCCGAGGTCTGGTCCTGAAGTCGGACTGACATGGTGGCGTTTTTGTACAAACATTTCAACACCTCGATGTACTGATAGTCGCTCTTTGGCACCGTTGGAGAGACTGCACTACAGCCCAAGTCTCGATCGAATCGAAGGCTTTCTCGTAGTCCACAAACGCTAAACAGAGAGGCAGGTTATACTCTTCGGTCTTCTGTATAACCTGCCGTAGCGTATGTATGTGGTCTACAGTGCTCAAGCCTTTTCGGAATCCGGCTTATTCGGGAGGCTGAAACTCTGCGAGCGTAAAAATTTGTGATGACCCTTGAAAATAACTTGTAGACGTATATGGCTTAGAAGTGAGATGGGCCTAAAATTCTTCAGCCGGACATTGTCGCCCTTCTTGAAAAAGAGTACCACCACACCACACCCCTACACCATGCCTGTGGCGTTTTCCTCTCGAGTATGACGGAATCAAACAGCTTCTGAAGCGCCTTACGTACCGGCTTTCCGCTGCTTTGCTTGCCTTCAGGAGTTCGATCGTAATTCCGTCATACCCGGTGCCTTGTTGTATTTAAGCTGTTTCAGAGCCATCCTATCTCGTAGGTATATTATTCGTAGATAGTAACCTATTCGTATTTATTTTCATCATACTTGTTTCATCTCGACAGGGGCTGTCCACGGGTCCGATTTGGTTTCCCTTTTAGGAGATGCTTTGATGCTTCAAGTAGCCCGTCGACCCGCTACTCAAGACGAGAAACGAGCTTCATCTCTTTTAAGAAGGCATATAATCAACTTCATTAAATTTGGGTTTGTTTCATTTTACATAATTAAATAAATAAATATTCTAAACTTAAGTTTCATAAACAGCTACCTATGCCTACAAAGTTAACATGGTTGCAATAAAACAGATCACCTGGTGAAGAAGGCGTATGGCAACGATACAAGACTGGTGAGGCAAACATACATGATATCCGCGATGCAAGGAGTCCTAACGCTAATTATCACAGCGCTGACAGAGATGTTCAATTTTGGCTTCAATACCTGCCACAACTTTACAATCTTCTAAATTCTGCTGAGAAAACAGGAAAACTGACAGATACAAAAGGTGGGTTTGGTGAATTGCACTCAAAAACACACTAAATTGAGGCTCTGCGAAAAATTCTGCGGCTAAGCTTTACAAATAAGTTTAGGTAGTTCGGTACAACCTACATCAACGGGTTTGGTGGGGTACCCAGACGGATATTCAGCAAACATTTCAGCATGAAAACTTGGTAGCTGAGTAGATGGGGCGTGATGAGCCTCCTCCTCTACTAACTCAGTAAATAGGTATCTATTAAACAAGATGGTTCAAAATATAATGCAATATTTTTTATTCCTTAGGAAATATTCGAACCTACTATCTTAGGTGCGTGCAGTATTGATACAAGTTAGTAATATAAATATTCACGCGTATGCCATACTGGAGGGGCACCGACTCGAAGCCGCCAAATTAGCCTAATGCTTCTACACCTTCGCTGCGCGTACCTAAGTACGGTTACTCGTTATAATATGAGACAATTACCATTGATCGGAATACCGAACAGGTACCTAGAGTTAATTTGCATATACTTCAATGAAGAAGGTAAAATCTGTGACAACAGGAACTAGGCATTCAGTTAGATGTCAGTTAGTGTTGGTGAAAACGGTTATTAGGTATTGGGTTCGGTCTTACTTAGTTTTGTTGAAAACAGGAGTTAGGCATTCAGTTAGGTGTCACTTAGTGATAGTGAAAACGAGTCTTATGCATTGAGTTAGATGACGCTTAGTGTTGGTGACAACGATTTTAATTAAGCATTGTCTGGTAGAATCTTTGCCGTACACAGCAGGGCGATCAAGAGCCCCGGTTAATGCTCGTACATCACGAGCACCAATATGTAAACACTAAACAACTTTTAAAAGTGTTTTTCTCCTATTGTTGCGATTAAAATTTCATGTTGTTACGAACATAGTATAACTCATATTTGTTCATACAAATCCTACTAAAAGATCCTACTTATCTCCAAGTTGAAATCGTAATTTCGCGCGAAAATTTCATCTAAATTTAGGAAAGTATACATAGAGTGGAGTGGAGTGACTGTACAGCATTCCATTCGGAGTTACTAGTCATTCTTCTCGGCCTAAAAACTGAGGAGACGTTGACGAAGACGGTACGACCCAGCCCCCACATGTTTTTGAAATCAATAGGTCAATAAACACAAAGAATCTTAATAAAAAGAATCTTGTCTAGGTCCGATGTGATGTAGACTATTTGGCATTAATTTGTTAAGAAGAAAGGTTTCTACCCCCAAGTGCCAAAAGTAGAGAAAAAGTTGTCGTGCTTGTCGTTGCAGACTTTCGTCGACTGAAGAATAGAAACATTTCTTTTCTACTTTTTTTAACATTGCCATGCTTAAGAAAGATAGAAATCTTTCTACAATCTCATTCAGGCATTTTGTCGATTTTTTCGTCGACAAAAAGACATTTCTTTTGTTGATCTGTCATTTTGTCGACTTTTCCGTCGATAAAACCCGTTGCTACGGTAGTCATGCTACGCGTGCTGATGTGAAGCGATGTTGCGGTCTAGCAAGGAGCACGCTTGTGGCTTGCCTGGAAGAAACAGATTCACTCGAACTTTGAAGAGATCCAGATTATACTGTTCGAGAAACAGAGTGGCGATTCGCACAATAAATGTTGACCAATGCGTTCTAAACGCTTTACGTTGAGATGTTACATTGTTATTGGCATTTTGAATAACGCATCAAACCGTGTTGCCTGCAGTACGAACCTGTCGCACCACGCACTACCTTCTCGCACCACGACCATAATGCCTAAAGCCTACTTAATGATGTGTCTACGTGTAGCCATAATTTTATTAATATTAAACATATAACCGTACGTCCTGTTTTAGGTGAAAATCGACTTCGGGGAGGTGTGTTTGCGATGTGTGGAGTGACAGTAATACTCCTATTACTCCTATTTGCATGCGCTATAATATTGCACAGGCAGAAGTCCCAGCGATTTAATGTTGATGATGAAAATCATCACTAGAAAAGTCGACCGCAAATCAGTGTACCTACCTAGTACCTAGTATAGAGTTTTTTTAAATAAGAGGCTACTGTGAGCCCAGTGATCGGAATAGGTAGAACTAATTTGCCTAAAGTTCAAGGAACAGAAACGAAAAGTGGAGACTTCTTTACGACTAAATCCTTTTTTCTGAATATTTGTTCCGAATGTCGGAACATTATATAAGTACAACTAAAATTAATAAAGTAGAACAACTATCGAATTAATTTAGAGTTTCAGTTAAAAAAAAAAGTGCACGATTTTTATTGTTTTGAAAATAAAGGTAATCTCCTTATCTTCGTTTGAACGTCGTAAGTAAGTGCGGAAGCTAATTTAGAACAGTATATCGTGTTGCTAGCGAGGTCGTGGTACAATTCAGGGTGATCTTTAATCCGCCACTTTACAATCCCTTCGGTTGGTTTGGACTTTGGTTGCCATTTGATTGCTATGAGGGGGCTAAATTACTGTGAACAATGAGAAAATTATATAATAACTTCGTCCCGAGATTTCTTCTTTTCGTAAAATATGGTTTAACTATAGGATTGCGAGTAGATACAACATTCGAGCACAGAATAATATATAAAACAGCTGTTTGAATAAAATTCCATAAACGGTTGAATATTTTTTTTTTAATTTGGAAAATTAATTGATAATAGCTTAATCTTTAGAATGTCGTAAAAGCCATGTAAAATTCATAAACTTACTCACAGCAGACAGCAGCAGCAGTGGCAGTTTGACTGGCACAGCAAGTTTCAGTATGTCACTTGCGGTAAAACGTAGTCCATAAAATCAAGCCAATGTTCATGTGAAGCAGATCCAATAAACGATAAAACAAGCATAAATAAAAATGAAACAATTCATGAGTCAAATATGCGGAAACAACTTGAGGAACTACAGGAGTGAATGATGCGCGCACGACGACGCTTTTAATGCGAAAATTGCGAAACACCCCTCAACCCTTTTGTCATTGGCAGGCAAACAAAAACATGAGGCGGAGGGTTCGCCGCGTTCTTTACCTGAATTAATAACAATAGAAAACGTATCTAATGGCTTTTTGAGAACGTTCTCCTTGTTGTCGAAGTCGGTTAAAAAGGAAAAATAATGAATTTAATTAGTTTGCTGTACTGATTAATAAATAACAATATTATTAAATGTACATAACTGATTCCAAGTTTCAGAAAAAAAAACATTGTCGTAATGAAGTCCCCACTTTTCGTTTCTGTTCCTTGAACTTTAGGTACCGTACATTAGCTCTACCTATTCCGATCACTGCGACCACTGACGTGCGGCCTGCCGTACGATAAGGTGCCTTCATAGGTGCCCTCTTATTGTATAAGCTTAAAATAAATTAACTGATTGTTTTGTAAGTATTTTATTTATCACCTAGATCCTAACTTTAAATCCGTAATGCCTAAAAATAAGATATATTTGGGGGCTGGGTATTTTATGGAAAATTGGGACGATCACGTAACGTCACAAGCTTGCAACCGTTCGCTACTGACAGTTTTTAAGATTGTAGGCGTTCGCTCTCTCGAGATATTTTAATAAAACAAAGGGTGGCATAGCTTCCTTGGATTGCCTGCACCCTGGTGACAAGGTCCACCATTTTCCCGCTTGCGTTTTAGTGTGATCCTTTAACCAACTCCTTAGCTGCTTGAAGGGAATGGGCACAATGGGTTCGGGTCCGAAGGCTTTTGTGTTGGATCCCCTTCTGGCAAGTTCGTCAGCCGCATCGTTTCCAAGTGATCCGCTGTGTCCTTTGATCCATTGTAGTATCACAGTGTTGTGGTTTAGTACCGTAACACGTTCTAGGGCATTATGGCATTCTAGTATTAGTCTCGACGTTATCTGGTTTCTCTTTAAGGATTGAAGGACTGAGGCACTGTCGGAGAGTATACGAATATGGGTATTCGTAACTTCCCTGACCTCTATGGCGTTGGCGTGTGCCGCTTGGATAATGCCAACACACTCAGCTTGATAGACAGAGTTGAGCATTCCCAGGGGTTTGGATATTTTAATATTTAGGTCGTTGGAGAAGACTCCGACACCTGTCCCGTCTTCGGTCTTTGATCCATCAGTGTAGATCCTTAGCTCTTTTGGACCTGAGTAGTCACGCGTCTCCGCTGTGAGCTCTATGCTGTAGTGTTTTTGAAAGCAGTGGGTCTTCAGGGTTCTGTCGCAGGGTGATGCCATCATGGGCTGCCGCTTGATAGCATCATCTTTTAAGCGTGTATGTTTGATTCTGGAATCTTTACTGAGGGTGCCGGATACTTCGAGCCTGAAAATCGCTAGGGTCGCCTCCTCTCTTACAACGAGGTGTAGAGGTGACAGCCCCAGCATCACCTGTAAAGCGGCAGTGGGTGATGTCCTCATGCTACCGGTGATTGCTACGCAGGCAAATCTCTGTAGCTTCTCGAGATCACTCCGTACCATTAAATATTAACTAAAAAAAACACTGTTGTATGGGAGCCCCCCTTAAATATTTTTAGTATTCTCTTATTAGTATTTTTTGTTAGAGCGGCAACAGAAATGTATCACCTGTCAAAATTTAAACTGTCTAGCTATCACGGTTCATGAGATACAGCCAGACAGACAGAGAGACAGGCGGACAGTACTCTAAAAATGCTAACTCCCCACCTCGAACGGGAGCTGAAATGTGTATTTAATTAAAAACAAGGAAAAAAATATGCTATGCTGCAGAAGGTTCCCAAAGTGTGTGAAAATGGGAGAATAGTTCATAAATTGTATTGTTTAAATACAATACAAAAACAAGTGGTTTCGTACAGTTTTTATTATCTAAATAGATGACGTAATCCGAGTGACTCACTATCACGTGAAGTCATAACAAACGGTGAGTACTTAAATTCTTATAAGATTTTGGTCATGATGATAAAAATCTAATTAGAATCTAATTAGTGTTGTTAAAAGGAAATATAATCTAGTTTATATTGATATTGTTAAAATGGATAAATAAAGTTACGAGTTATTTTTAGATTAATTATTTTCTAACGAATTAACGGTTTTCATCCCTGTTTTTGCAAGTATAGTATTTTTGTCTTGAATTAAAATTACAATAGTACATCTTGATGTTTAGTTATGTAGATTCCTTAACTATTCAGCTCGCTCACAGACAGTGGCGTGCAGTGGTTCTCCGCGGAAGGCAGGCCAGCCACGCTAAGATGACCCTCAAAGTACTCACATCTATTGATATATTCACTTATGAGAAACAACGCCATCTAGCTTAAATATCAGGAATTTCAATGGAATTCTGTCAATACAAGAACGAAGGATGTCGCTCCGCTACAAAAAATTCTAAAAAATAAAACAGAGAGCGCTGTAAACAAAAAAAAGGTAGAGTTTTCTGACCGGAATATTTGAAAAACAAACCTTTAAAATAAGCCTATTAAAACCAAAGTTATAAATACAAGAACTCTACATTAATCAAGGTTCAAATCACGATTTACTGACAATGCAAACAGAAGAAAGATTAATTTGAAATGACGATGAATTTTAGGTTAATTCTCGTAATTCGGGTACCTACACATCTTTCTTTGGACACAACTTGAATCTTATCATTAAACGATTGTGAATACTTACTGTTTTTAACTTTTAACATACACACTAAAAGCGCAAACTTCACAACAGAACACCATTTCTAAGTTAATAAACAAATACAACAAATAATATTTACACTACTATACGTTTCAAAACGAATTACAAACGTCAGATATTATAAAAATCAAAACACTGAAGATCGCGAAATAAATTTTGCTAGTCACATGAAACAAATATGGCTTCTAAGAAAAATACAATTGTTATTTTGTCGATAAAAAAACACTACCAAATATAATTGCATCACTGCATACCGTTTTAGCCGGATAATACTTTGTGGGGCAGCCAATCAGTGGCCAGCTAGCCAGCTACACTCGCAGGAGTTTACGCCCCTATTTACTATGTGTGCCGTTCATATACACGAAAATAACGATCAGTGTGCGTAAATTTATCAATGGAAATTAGGCCGGCTGCGGCCTTGCCTAAACGGCCGGGAGCGAACGTCGTAGTATTTATCAGTTACGTCACACGGCTGCGACAAGTTGCTATAAGTATTATAACAGGAGTTTTTTATTTTTTATTAATATAGTTATAATAAATGCATTTGTTGCGTTGTTGGTAGGAATGGTAGGGTAGGCTAGGCCTAATTGCCTCTATGGACGGCACGCCCCTGCTCACAGACATATAAATGTCTGTGAGCTCGCTACAGCAGTTTTTGCTTTGCTCTAACACTTGTAGTTTACGATTGACTTTTGTTTTTATGTCAAAGGTCATGGTGTCAAGTTACAGGTCGTAAATTTGACGTATAGGGCGGTGACAATTAATTGACAGTTATGGGCTGACGTTTGAGTGGGTAGAGTACTCTACAATAGTATGATTAGTTATGAAGAAGGTTTACAGAGGGCGCTTTTCGCGACAAGAGGTAGTCTACCAGTAAATCGTAACGATGCTCTGTGGGTAGTCTGGTCCACAGATTATTAATAGTATACTATGCTCAGCCCCCGTATTCTCATACGCTTCGATTCGATTTCGATTTGACAAGTCCTATGTCTATCTTTTTTTGGCATTACGGAAGCGAGCGATATAGATATACAACTTTTCGCATTGAAATCGAATCTAAGCGTTTGTGAATAGCTATGCTGGTCTGGCGCACTGACGTAGATATATACGACAGTGGTCTGGCGGTTCTAACAGTGACAGCCGCCGTTTCGTTTTGAAATAATGAGCTCCTTTTTAAACTATTTACTTATAACATTATATTTTTATTGCGGGGTTATTAAAATATAGTAAATGCCTGGAGATACTCTTTAGGCACCCAAGAGTATAATAATTATAATTCCAATATTCTAAAAATCTTTATTTTTTTGTACAAATTCTGCCCTACGATTTGCAGATTTTCATTGAGTGATTTTTTTATGAAATAGTTATTGAATGGGGTTAATTGAACTTGGAGAGTTGTATTGATGATTTGAATGATTATAATTTTGTAACTCCATACGTGTTACTGACGCGATTCATATTTTCATCAACATAAAACCTGACACTGACCTGCAAATTGCAATAAACGCAAGAAAATTTAAATTTCGCTGGCCACCCTTGCGCTTCCTCCGTAAGAACTTAGGAGTTGCATCTAACTATTCGATCGTGGCATTTTAAGAAATTGTGCACAGTGCAACCATGAGTATTCAAGTGAATATAGCCGACGAGCTTACCGGGTGACAAACTGTCAACACTTCTGTCGCCGCGCCGCGGCGCCACGCTATCCACCGAACCAGGACGCACAAGCTGGCCAGGCTCGCCGCCCCGTCCCAGACCGACGCAGCGCAGCGACGCGTGCGATATGTGATTAATTAATTATTGTTGTGAAGGGAGATTTATCTGTACCTGGGATTTTTTCCGAGAAGAATCTTCAATATTTGGGAGTTTTGCTTCGCATAAATCGGCTTTAGTTCTTACTAGCTCGCACCATGATTCAGCTCGCCATCTGTAGTTAAAATTATATTGATTCCCACCATTTTATACATTGTAATCAGGGGCGTGCCGTCCATAGAGGCAATTAGGCCTAGCCTACCCTACCATTCCTACCAACAACGCAACAAATGCATTTATTATAACTATATTAATAAAAAATAAAAAACTCCTGTTATAATACTTATAGCAACTTGTCGCAGCCGTGTGACGTAACTGATAAATACTACGACGTTCGCTCCCGGCCGTTTAGGCAAGGCCGCAGCCGGCCTAATTTCCATTGATAAATTTACGCACACTGATCGTTATTTTCGTGTATATGAACGGCACACATAGTAAATAGGGGCGTAAACTCCTGCGAGTGTAGCTGGCTAGCTGGCCACTGATTGGCTGCCCCACAAAGTATTATCCGGCTAAAACGGTATGCAGTGATGCAATTATATTTGGTAGTGTTTTTTTATCGACAAAATAACAATTGTATTTTTCTTAGAAGCCATATTTGTTTCATGTGACTAGCAAAATTTATTTCGCGATCTTCAGTGTTTTGATTTTTATAATATCTGACGTTTGTAATTCGTTTTGAAACGTATAGTAGTGTAAATATTATTTGTTGTATTTGTTTATTAACTTAGAAATGGTGTTCTGTTGTGAAGTTTGCGCTTTTAGTGTGTATGTTAAAAGTTAAAAACAGTAAGTATTCACAATCGTTTAATGATAAGATTCAAGTTGTGTCCAAAGAAAGATGTGTAGGTACCCGAATTACGAGAATTAACCTAAAATTCATCGTCATTTCAAATTAATCTTTCTTCTGTTTGCATTGTCAGTAAATCGTGATTTGAACCTTGATTAATGTAGAGTTCTTGTATTTATAACTTTGGTTTTAATAGGCTTATTTTAAAGGTTTGTTTTTCAAATATTCCGGTCAGAAAACTCTACCTTTTTTTTGTTTACAGCGCTCTCTGTTTTATTTTTTAGAATTTTTTGTAGCGGAGCGACATCCTTCGTTCTTGTATTGACAGAATTCCATTGAAATTCCTGATATTTAAGCTAGATGGCGTTGTTTCTCATAAGTGAATATATCAATAGATGTGAGTACTTTGAGGGTCATCTTAGCGTGGCTGGCCTGCCTTCCGCGGAGAACCACTGCACGCCACTGATTGTAATATACATACATAAACGTTTCTGGTGTCTTAGTTGTGAAGTCACAGCACAGGAATGTTACACACACACACTGCCCATGACTAAATTCAGTTACATGCTCTACGAGATACAAGTCATCGTAGCTTGTTGGGTATTGAGGAGAAAACCGCAGCCAAGTCTGCCAATTAACCTCCTTCCCTAACTGTGTGCACCACAGAACCATTCTCATACTTAATATATCGCTGATGGTATGCACTCTCCTAGTACACACCAACAGCGTGCCCTGAGTATTGAGGAGGAAACCGCAGCCAAGTCTGCCAATTAACCTCCTTCCCTAACTGTGTGCACCACAGAACCATTTTCATAATATATCGCTGTTGTATGTAGTTTATACCCTCTTAGTACATAACCAACAGTATGCCATTTGTGTTAGCGAGACTCCGTATTGAAGCACCGAAGGTCTCCTAACGGACTGATCACGGCCTTACGCCCAGTCCGAGGTTTTCGCCAGATCGAAAGACCTCATATTAAAGAGGAAACCGTAGCCAAGACTACCAATTAACCTCTTAATGTAACCGACTTCCAAGAGCATCAGAAACCCTTAGATAAGTTAGGAAATCTAGAATCATTTAGGTGGGGAACTTCTACACTATTATCTTAGTGCTACCACTTAGCTTATATTTCTCTCAGATGAACCGCCACCATGCTGGTCGCCTCCATCAAACACAAATCACTTTACTTTGCACTAGATACTTAGTGAACTTTAAATACTTTACTTTTGGTGTAGCACACTATGCCGGCAAACGCCACAGATTACATAGAGATACTACGTAAATGTCATAACCATAAACTATAAGTACTCTTTATCTATGGTGATCTCTATTGCCAGCAGATCACCTCATGCTGTTATTTAGTAGTACTAGTTTGTTACACGTTTCGCCCTAACAATATTAATTTGACTCTGTTACCTGTTTATTTCGCGAACTACACGTCGCGACAACTTCGACGTCATCCTTTTCATCACTGGACGAATTGTCGTTCTCTATCTCAAAATCTGAGTTATGAGAGTTGATAGAGCCAACCAACATAACGTCCATTTTCAAAAAAAGGTCTTGTGAAAGGTTTTGGTTTGGGATTATGTTCACGGTGAACGCGTTCACGAGCGTTACTCGTTTCCCATATAACTTTTTTATTATTTTAGGAATTTATTCTTACGGTTGTGCTCGTTGCAAACAATGTCATAATCGTGATATCTAAATCGGGACGCAACTGTGAGCGATTATTTTGTAATTCGGAATGCGGCCTAAGTAATCTGTGGTGTGCTCAGTGTGCTGCTGCTGTCATTGTCATTTTTGTTGATGTTCCGATGTGCGTCCGATTTTAGTAGAAAACGCATTTTAATTTTCAGCACGCTGTGATTGTATTTAATGTTCATCAAAGCAAAAGAAAGATACATGCTGGAATAGTGTATGTGTCTTCTGTATATTGATTTAAATTGAGCTGCTGTAAAATATGGCTTTAGCCCTTCAAAGACGAGCTAATGTAAGTACCTGCTTGGAAAAATGTAAAATAAAGTACTTCCATTTACTTCAACGGTTAACGGTTCAACGGTATCAATAGCACAGTAATCAACGTGATTTAGAAAGAAATACAAAAAAAAAAAACTTCCATAAATACATAAAATTAAGGTAAAATTGCAGTTTGAACATAAACTTTCGTAACCTATTTGTACATCAAATTTGTGGTTGTTCACGTATTTAGCCATTACATCTGTGTTGTACAAATCTTTTAAAATACTACTACACTGTACTAAAAAGTCATAGCTGCTGCATAATTTTGTTATTTACTTTTCTAGGTTCGATTACCACCTGAAGTTAACAGAATACTTTATGTCAGGAATTTACCATACAAAATATCTGCTGAAGAAATGTACGATATTTTTGGAAAATATGGTGCAATCCGACAGATACGCGTGTAAGTACTCCAGTAATATTATCTGATTTGTCAACAAGATACAGGTGTCGCTACAACATCATACATGACACCTGTAATTCTCGAAGGGGTAGGCAAAGATGTAACTTAAGTACACCCACATTTTGCCAGTTATCTTTAGATTCCTTCAGTGTTAGTATTATTTAACAAGCTCAAAACTTTTTTTTAAATAAATCCTTATTCTCCTCACATTTACACACAACTCAGTTTTTTAAACCTTAAGACAACTTTAAAATAATATATAGTGGCAGGCCTATCGCAATCCACTAAACAACAATCCAAACTGCGCTATGCCGCTACTGAGAATTTCAAATTGAATAACAACCGAATTCTACAATAATTGATGAACTTGTACTCAAAGTATTTATATCAAATATACAACTTACAGACAAATTGTAAGTACTCCAAATGTATTAAAGCTTCTTTGGTGGGACTGATAGTCATTTGAGGAAGCTTGTTTAGCCATATGAAAGAAAGAGATCTGTAGAAGGTCAATCAAAATCCATGAATCCAGTTATGCAGAGATGTATGTAATAGTATACCCCCATTTGACCAATTGTGTTTAAGTTCCAAGTAATAGGGGCGTGTCTATTGCCATCAACTAGGCATTCATCCAGAGTCCCAGGCCCGAAAACACTGCCTGAACTCACAATCATTTTCACAAATACATTTTTTTGCAGAGGAAATACTCCGGAGACAAGAGGAACTGCTTTTATAGTATATGAAGACATATTTGATGCTAAAAATGCATGTGATCACCTGTCAGGCTTTAATGTTTGCAATAGGTACCTAGTAGTACTGTACTACAGGTCCAACAAAGCTTTCAAAGGTATGGATATTGAGAAGAAACAGGAAGAGATAGATGCATTGAAAAAGAAATACGGTATTTCAAGTGAGGATCTTCGTAAATAAATTGTATCAATAAATTTTTATCGTTTGTTTTTTTAGCTACCAAATACCTAAAACTTCTAAGTGGGGATTTAGCAAATATTCGTGTTAGTATATCAATAGACCCGAATAAAGAATACCACATGAGTAACACCCCTGTCCTCCCTCTAACCCCTGCCTTTGCTGTCACGCAGTCGACCTGCAGGGCGACGGTAACGACAAAGCGTGTGCCACGGTCCGATCTAAATCAGCAGAATTATCATCATCATACAGCCGAAAGACATCCATTGCTGGACTAAGGTCTCCACCAAGCGCCGCCACTTCGCTCAGTCCTGCCCTTCCCGCAACCATCGAATTCCTATGGAGTTCAACAGGCCATTGGTCTACTTGTGGAACCTTACCAATGATGACCCATCCATATAGATCAATCTTGCAAAATGTTGTCTTGAGTAAACATACCCGGATTTTTAAATTTGTGCCCATAGTTCCAAAGAGATTCACAAAATAGGATTTTGTTGGATCAAGTGATAAATGAGGGCATTATGAGTACTGACAAGGCAAAGTGATTAATTAATTATTACCGAAACTTCATTTTATCAGTGTACAACTGTAGTACGTATTGGATTGAGGAGCCATGTTAATCATATTTAAATGCAGGTACTACCAATACTCACCACTTTACTATGTATTTGGTAGTAAATTATGCTGAATTTCTAGTGTCTAGGGTGACGGTGATAAACGGTCCTGGAGGGGTGGTCAAGCTGGTAGACTGCCACTGGTAAGCACTAGGAAATGCCGCTTAGCGTACGCCAAGGGAATGTGGACCTGGGCTATGGGCGCCCATTACCAAGTTTCCGTAGTACGTCCTCGTCGTGCAAGCGCTGCAGGGCCGCGACCAGGACCTGTATATAATACGCGTGCGATATGAGATTTAGCTACAGTTAGTATGGGTAACGATAGCTATCTTTTACAATTGCGAGTTTTGGTACAAGTTGACATTCACTTGTTTTGCCTAGTTAAAACGATTTGACTTGGTGGCTCCACTGCAGCGCTTCATCAAGCCTCTAATTTGAAGGCGCCTTTAAGAGTTGAAACATCTATCAGCACCATCGCTCAAAAAATGCGATTCCGTGGTGTTAGTTGTGGTTGGTTCAACCCAGGGTCAGATTAAGAAATAAAAAACACAACTGAGATTACATGTTTATTTTGCATGTGCATGCATATTGCTTCAATGCTTAAATGCTGTTAAGCTGGAATTGATTATAATGTAGGTAATTAATAAAGGTACTACCATACTCATACTACTGATAAATTCTCTAGTAGGTAGCAGCTGCTTGAAGTATTAAAACTACTTCTACTAAAACTACCTCATGGTTAGATAATAAAGATACAACGTTTTAGTTGACACATTATTTTTAAATAAGTATTTTAAACACTTGACAGATAGAACACGTTTATCACACAGGAAATTTCGTAGTACATAAACTGGATGCTTACCTACTATTGAATTAGTAATATTGGCTGTCTACGTCATATTCAAAATTGCCGTGTATTGTCTGCTGCTATCTAACTTAGATTTATAGGAATCGTGCATAAGTTAAATACAATGGGTTAACTGAATCCTCAAAGAAAATTTAAACTTGTCATTTAACAATACTTTTCCCTTACTACTAGGCTGATAATGTGGCTATAGGACTATTTGCTGTCTTTTTGTTTTTTTTAAAGAGTATTTTATTTGCACTTATTAAAATACGATATCGATATTGCTAACGAAATACCTACAGAACAAAAGAGTACTTTTCAAGGTATAACAAAATATTCTTAGTTTATTTACAAGTGTAGGTACTTTTTAGTTCCAATCACATTCTACTTCTTACAGAGAAACCAAGCTTCTGCTTTAGCTGTCTTAAAAAATGTTGTGTACATTAATAGCAGTTGATTTTCCAAGTATGCTAAAACTGCACTAACTTTTAAGCTTCCCTGATTATTGATCATATTTAAATGTTTAGCACATTGAAATGAATAGAATGAAAAGAATATGATCAATGTTCAGGGAAGCTTTGTCTACAGAAATTTATAGCCAACGGGTTTTTTTTTAAATAATTATGAAAACATAAACACGAAAAGAACTCAAGAACAATGGAATTGTTATACGTCACATAACTTGTACAGTTGCTACAAATAATTATGTTCTTGAATAAAGAAACAAGGTCTTTTGGATTGTGCCTCGTCCAGAAAATATTCCGGCCCGTGCACAGTGTAGTGTGAATCATCCTGTAGATATATCGCACGGATATATTGAAGATTACGACGCCGAGGTTGGTGCTACTCAAATAAATACTGGTACCACCATCGCTAATGCAGCAACATTAGCGATGGTGATACAAACGGTGATCTCGCATTGTATAGGATTTCCGAACACTGCGAGGTCAGCTTATACTGGAAAATTATAGCTTGATGTGTAGCCGTGTGTACCAGTATTTTTATTTCTAGTTTTGTAGGGATCTACTTAGCTCGACTTTTTTATTTTTACATCAAAACTGTATTAATAGGTATCCAGAGACAATTTATAAAGGTCGGGACGGTTGACGTGTGTCGGGTATGCCATCCTTGTGGGGGGAGTCCATCAGACATTTAGTATTTCTGGTTGTTCTCTCGTCTGGGCAACGAATTAAATTACTCGTCAATCTTTTTTGGATTCTGATGTACCGTAATACAAGGATTTGCCCGACCCATTTCTCGAATATATGATTGTCACGCTATACTAGTATCGGTCCAAAATTACAGACAAGACTATTGTCGCCAATAAGCCTGACATAGTCTTGACAGTAGCACAGGTAGATTACGATTTAGGATACTTCTTATTTGTCGGTATCCCTAACACGTGAATGAAACAGAGGGCAACAACTTTCAAAATTAGTAAACATTTTTTAATTAAACTCATTTTTTGAATCTATAAAGCGTATTTACTATGCATTATTCGAGATTATTTATAAACAAAAAATACAACAAAAAGTGTCACTTAATAACTAGCTATAAACCAGTTGCAGCCGATGTGCACTAGCTACCTGACATGAACTTTCATCATTTGAACTGTTTAGCTTTGAAAAAGAGCTTTATTCTTACGGCAAACTGATTAAAGACGCGTTGTGCGATGTCTATTCTAAATTATTATCTCTTTTTTTTTGGTAGCCTATCCATACATTTTATTACATGTAGTGAAATTAATAGTTGTTTTTACGTATCATCGTCATAAGATGTCGAGATGTCGTCTCCGGAGTTTTGCTTACTAATTTAAGGTTCAATCCCGTAGGGGACGTGTGCGTTCGCGCAGCGGAATGTTGTTGAATTTAAAGATATTAATTATGCAGATATTTAGTGTATGACGTCGTATAATTGTGTATGGTAAAAAAAAAATTGTGTACGCAGCCATTGTGGAGAAATTCACCAAAAACTGATTCCGCTGGGCGAACGTTGTCCTGGCGGAACTTATTTTAATCCATAGACTTTAGAAGAAAAGAGGTGTGTCCAAAAATTAGTGTGTATTTGTGTGTAATTGTGTATGTATGAATAAAATGAGTGCATGCATAAACTTCGGAGAAATTCAAGTTTCCGCTACGCGAACGTTTGGCCATTAGCTAGTTTTCATATAAAGCGCTTACATAGAGAGCTGTAGATTTTTACATACGTTGTTTTGAATTTGTTTATATTTGTTTAAAAAACAGATTTAGAAAAAATCGTAGGGCTTAAAAGATAAAAATATAAACGTAAAATACACTTAATAGGTCTTAGTTCTTAAAGTATGCACTTTGGGGTCTAGATTTTCACGTTTATACAAACCTTGTAAGTATCTGAAACATGTTGCCAAGTATCAATGATGTTCCGTTAGTAATTAAAGAGTTAAAGGACAATTTTACCATGAATAGATCACTGTTTACAAAACAGTCAAATATCACGACGTTCTAAAGGAATTGCATGGTAAAATGTATGCCAAAAATTAGTTTATTCATTCAACTATTCACATGCAAAATTTCATGTCATTAAATTTAGTAATTAAAGAAATCAATTAAAATACTGACGAAGCATCGAAAACCTACATAACCCGACCAAGTTCGGATAGCTACAAAAAAGCGTCCATGCAATATATTTAGGTAACATCCCAAAATTTACCGTATAATACCGGTATTGAATTGGTATAGGTGATAACACAATTGTTGTTTCGATATAATTTAAAGGTCATTTATTTTTGTACACCAAATTTTTGTTCAATTGTTCTGATTTTTTTTTAAGCTAGTGTACATTATACTTAGAAATGTTGAGGTTATTTACTGTATTTGCTACTCATTTAAGAATATTTTCTTGAAAATACCTTTTTTATACCAATGTTTTAGTTTATAAGCACTTTCTTAATGTTGATCAAATCTAAACAACTGAATAGTCTAGTTATGTGATCTGTGATTGTTAATCTGTGATTTTTTTTTAAGCTAGTGTACATTATACTTAGAAATGTTGAGGACTTTTTCTGTATTTGCTACTCATTTAATAATTGGTATTGAGTTGTAAATACCTTTTTTATTTTATAAGTACTTTTTAAATGTTGATTTATTTTTATATTAGGCAGACTCTCAAACCTAAACAACTGAATAGTCTAGTTATGTGATCTGAGATTGTTAATCTGTGATTTTATTATTGAAGCTCTAAATATTTTACTTACCCTTATATTCATAATCGTTTATTAAACCTATGTTAGTTAAAACACATTTAAGTTTATTGCTGTCGTTGCAAGCGTTTGTTAACGTTATTATAATTACTTATTTAAGTGTGTAATGAAACATAATTAAGTATGTACTTAATAAAAAAAAATTTTGTACACGGATATTTAAATAGAAAAGTACTTGTTAATTGAAGATTTGTTTTTATCGTAGATAGTTGGGTTATTATTAAAAAAATATTTTTAATTCAAGAAATGCAATTGTTTTATTTTTTCCTAACGCTTGTGTACGGAACTGTACCATATTAGTAAATACTATATTGGAAGGTTAAGAACGTCTCTTAGATATATGGCTGGGCCGCTTTTTTGTAGCTATCCGAACTTGGTCGGGTTATGTAGGTTTTCGATGCTTCGTCAGTATTTTAATTGATTTCTTTAATTACTAAATTTAATGACATGAAATTTTGCATGTGAATAGTTGAATGAATAAACTAATTTTTGGCATACATTTTACCATGCAATTCCTTTAGAACGTCGTGATATTTGACTGTTTTGTAAACAGTGATCTATTCATGGTAAAATTGTCCTTTAACTCTTTAATTACTAACGGAACATCATTGATACTTGGCAACATGTTTCAGATACTTACAAGGTTTGTATAAACGTGAAAATCTAGACCCCAAAGTGCATACTTTAAGAACTAAGACCTATTAAGTGTATTTTACGTTTATATTTTTATCTTTTAAGCCCTACGATTTTTTCTAAATCTGTTTTTTAAACAAATATAAACAAATTCAAAACAACGTATGTAAAAATCTACAGCTCTCTATGTAAGCGCTTTATATGAAAACTAGCTAATGGCCAAACGTTCGCGTAGCGGAAACTTGAATTTCTCCGAAGTTTATGCATGCACTCATTTTATTCATACATACACAATTACACACAAATACACACTAATTTTTGGACACACCTCTTTTCTTCTAAAGTCTATGGATTAAAATAAGTTCCGCCAGGACAACGTTCGCCCAGCGGAATCAGTTTTTGGTGAATTTCTCCACAATGGCTGCGTACACAATTTTTTTTTTACCATACACAATTATACGACGTCATACACTAAATATCTGCATAATTAATATCTTTAAATTCAACAACATTCCGCTGCGCGAACGCACACGTAGGGGACCGCAACTGCAACCGCAGCGTATAAGCAGTCTAATGAATAATGAATTCGCCGCTAGAGGCGAGCTTGTTAGTACTTGGAGGTAAAATGATTTTTAAATGTTTCATGCTTGCTAATTTTAGGGAGAATATTGTAAATAATTGTATCTGAAGTTTACACTATGTTGTTATACGTAACATTTTTTTAAATGAAGTTATTGGTACTCTAAAGTATAAAATAGTTATTGATATGACCTTACGCGACAGTGGTCTGGTGAGCTCTAAAAAGGATAGCCCTCTTTGCAATGACAGAAAGTAACGTCCCCAATGGGTTCTATGTGACACTGTGTAATGATGCTGCCGTCTGTCATTACGATTAGTCAGCTTAGCCGCTGCGGTTGTAGTTACGGTCAATCTTCAAGATTTTACCTTTCATTTGACCCTGAATAAGTTTATAAGTAAATTGTTCAATACAACTTCGGGCTTTCTTTAGAGCAACCAAAAAATTGAGAGAGAACTGTAAAGAGAAAACGTTTGTCTTGTGAGTCGATACATTTCAGTACATGGTTGACTAAATTATCTTAATTGACTCAATAATGGAATACGTACAGCCGTCACTGAAAAGGTTAAGCACAATTAGATTAAATTCTACTCGGGCCATGCATGAGCCTTATTATCTCTCTGACGATATACTACCTTTTGCATGGAAAGGACAGTTCGAAAATGGCCCTACGAAAAGGGAATGTTTTTGAAAATAGCTTATCCTTTTCGGTCTGTTACTGTACATTTATTTATACATAATAATGGAAAATGTGGGTAGTAAATTTGTTAAGTTTGGATGTTTATGCTTAATATACTACTGTTTTGCCAAATGTAATAAATAATAAGCATAGATCGTCGTATTTAAAATGGCGCACCCGTCTACTACTTATTCTAAATAAAATAAATACGTAGGTACGCAACAAGAAGTGGAGAGGTCCGCAATTTTATAATATTAGACTAGCTATACTTGTATTTATTTCAGAAGGTATCTGTCGTATTTGTTATGTAGGGTCTGTAAAAAGATAACCTTGTTGGTTCCATAACTCAGTCTGTTATCCTCTCTCATAATAACAAAATAAACAGTGAAAAGTACCTTAAAGAGTAATCTGTTACACCTTGCGCATCGCAAACTTAACACTTTCATAAATATAGTTAAGATGCAGTTGAGAGACGAGCTCTACCTTCAGCAACCAATTGTTTGTTTAAATATATATCTTCAGCCGTGGATGTATCAATGAGGTCAAGCGTAAGTAAAGGTTCGTTTGTATTTAAGGGATCCTTCCCAACATCTTTACAAATGCCTACAAACTGTTGCTCTACACATAATTCTTGAAACCTAATGCAATCTTCAACAGTCCAGTCCTGGTGTAAAGGCCAAACATCTGGAAAAAAATTCAAAACATTATACATTGCGTATTTGTCAAAATGTTCTTTATGCCTATTGCGTTATAGTTCACTTTATATTAATGATAAAAGGTGAACATTTGCCCAGATTCGCCAAGTGTAGTGCCACCATAAAATGCAAGTAAACCTAAAATGACAATAGCGTGACGTTTTCAGCTATACTAATATTATAAAGAGGTAAAGTTTGTGAATTTGTGAGGTTGTAGGGGGTAATCTCTGGGCCGATTTTTCACTAATAGTAAGCTACAGTTTCCCAGAGTGCCATAGGCTATATTTACAACGTGCCCGTGGGTTAATTTCTGACCAAAACGCAAGCGAAGCCGCGGGCAACAGCTAGCGGACAATAAGGCCGCATTCCGAATTACGCTGTAATCGATTTGAGCGTCCATAAACCCGTTCCAAATTACCGTGAGCGCGATATTGATGTCCCTTGAATCGTCATACATAGATGAAGTCATGACATGCGCCATCTTGCGATTACACCGACCATGCCCCAAATAAATATCACCGTGAGCGCTGTCAAAAATTACAGTTGTGTTCACAGGTTGTGTTGTTTTGTTAGGGTGGAAGCGCAAGGGTAGCCCGCGAAATTTAAATTTTCTTACGATTTGCAGATCAGTGTCAGGTTGTATATATGAATCGCGCCAGTAACACGTACGAAGTTACAGAATTATGATCATTCAAATCATCAGTACAACCCTCCAAGTTCATTTAACCCCATTGAGTGACTTTTTCATGAAATAGTTATTGAATGGGGTTAATTGAACTTGGAGGGTTGTATGTGCAGCAGAGTCAACCAACATTTCGTCTATTTTCAAAAATAGATCTTGTGAAAGGTTTTGGTTTGGGATTATGTTCACAGTGAACGCGTTCACGAGCGTTCCGAATTGATGACAGCTCTTAGCTGTCATAATCGTGATATCTAAAACGGAACGCAAAATATAGATGTGAGCGCTGTGAGCGATTATTTTGTAATTCGGAATGCGGCCTAAGTCTAGCACTGGAAGTGCCACTGACAACTGATACTTTCAGTAATATTAACCTTCTAAAAACCGTATCTTCCATATTTGGACGAAATAAGGCAATGTAACAAATTGTGGACTTTTTTTAAATCAACTTAAAGATATAACATATCAATAACAGACGTGGACATGCAAATGTACAATATTTCGTGCTTACCATATAATCGAGCTTTTATGGCTTGTGGTGGTAACGAGCGTGCTAAAGGAGCGGCCGCAGGTATAGGCCTCAATTCTTTGTTGCCGAATAAGGCCAAATCTCCATAGTCACAAAAATAGACAGAAACCGTCTCGTCCGAAACAGTCCCGGCCACCGTAACTCTATAAAAAAAAAGGAAATTAAGTGACCGATTCTATCATCATCATTCTCTTGCCCTTATCCCATTCATTAGAGGTCTTCTTCTTCCATACTTCACGTCATCTCATCAGACACTTCCTTTCTTGCCATATCGTCCTTTACACACTCCATCCGTCGTTTCTTTGGTCTTACTCTACTCTTATACCTATGAATGTGTATGTCATCCACATACACATTCATACTCAAAACTGTTAAATCCGCCATCTTGGATTTTCATTTAGACCTCGCTATCAACATCAGCGCCCCCAAAAACGACGAAAACGCCACCCATGACGAAAATTTTCGCAGCTGACATCTTGAATTTTCATTTACTCATCAACAGCGGCAATTTCCTTACTAATGTATTACATCGGGTTGTGGTTGTTTGAAAAAGGCTCAGAACGCGTTCTGGTATTTCCTCAATGCCAGAACACGTGGTCGACAATCGAAACAGCCACGACCCGAATTTCGCTTCGTGATCGTTTTGTGTTTCCTACAACGCGATGTGGTCGGTTTTTTCGCTCAATGAGCGTTTTCAGCCTTTTAGCCTGCCATATGTGTGTATGGCAGGCTAAAAGGCCGAAAACGCCTTTGATTTTGAGATTTGTGTAAATCTCTTAGAAAAAGTATGCACTTCGATATCATCGTCTTCTCATCTTCGGAAATACGTGGGAGCGATGGCGAAGTGTTAATATACTGCTGTTACAGCAATCGAAGTTAACAATATTCTAGAGTCGTAAAACTATCAAAAAAAATTAATCATATTAAGGAAATGAAGCGAACACAAAATAAATCTAAGACCATGTGGAACATAATTAAGAATAACCATAAACCCGATTCCAAGTGCCATACTAAAAATGTTACCTTGCTTTATGATGATGATGACAATAAAACCACAAGTACGCCAACAACGGTTGCTAAAATCTTTAACGACTTCTTTGCTTCGGTCGACACATGACACGACGAAGACATGCCCAGTTCTTACCCCATCAATAAATTTTCTATTTGTCCAACCCGCCACGGAGCGTAAAATTTATAATATAATACGCAAAATGAAGAACAAGCGCAGTGCCGGAGTTGATGAAATACCATCTTTCCTAATTAAATAATGTATTAAGGAATTGACACCACCTATAACCAAACAAATAAATAAATCGCTTGACGAAGGTATCTTTCCGGATAAATTAAAAGAAGCTGAACTACGACCAATATTTAAAAAAGGCGGCAAGCCCCAGGATCCCTGTTCCTACCGACCAATAGCCCTTCTACCAGTTATATCAAAAATATTCGAAAAAACTATGTCCACTAGAATTAACAACTTTTAAAAAAAAAACAATCTCTTGGACATAAATCAGTTTGGCTTTAGGCAAGAAAGATCGACCACACTCGCGGTATATAATTACGTGCAAGAAATATATAACTACATAAATGACAAACAATATGCCATAGGTTTGTTCCTAGACATGACTAAAGTATATGAAAAAGTTTCCCATGACATTTTATTACAAAAATTATATGGCATAGGAATTAGGGGTACGGCCTTTAAGAGGCCCTTCCCGGTCCGTCTATCGTCGATGCGAGCATGGTCAAAAAGCTTGTTGTTTCATTCAGAGCCACAGCGGCGATTTTCTTTCGATTCCTCCGTCTTATCCCGCCCCGACCCCGCACATCTCGTCTCCCGCGCACCTCATACCGCCTAACGCGATGACATTGAACGAAAAAAGTGTTCGAAAATTTCTTAAACTTGTTCCAGGAAATACGTGTTTTTGAATATGTCTTACAAGTGTGTGAAATAAATATTTATCATTAAGAATCTCCATTACATGTGGAAGGTTTCTATCGAGATGTTTTCTTCACTTTTACAGTTTATGAGTATATTATGAACGGCCAAAGTTCAGTTAAAATTTGTGCAAAACAGCAATTTTTGGAGGCTTGTACTGAATTTGTCTCTACAATTTTTTATTTTTTGCTACCATAGAAACCTAGATATAGTGCACAACATACCTATTAGTTCAAACAAATCAAAGATAGGTGTGTAACAACTGCATAATCACCTAAGACTGTTTGTATGAAAAGTATGACGGGTTGGCCGCTCGTAAATGGCTAAAATCTTACCTAAAAGATAGAAAACAATATGTTGAAATAGAATACTACAACAAAGAAGCAAAAGAAATACAAATAATAAACTCACGGACAAAGATTATTAACCACTCCATTCCACAAGGCAGTGTGTTGGGGTGTATATTCATGTGCATTCTATTCGCAGACAACGTATGTCTAGTGTTCAGAAGCACTGAGAACACCGATACGTTGACCAACATTGAGAATACTTACAAAATAGTTAAATCGTGGCTAGAGAAGCACAGTCTACAATTTAATACAAAAAAAGTCATTTATTGAAATTTAGAACTTACCAACGAACGCCGTTAAACATAAATAGCCTTAGTAGTAAATTAAATATCCCAGAACGGGACGACCTAACGCTTCTAGGTTTAACATTGGACAATAATCTAACATGGAAGAAACATATCGAAAATCTGAAGACTAAATTATCGCAGTTTATTTGCGCATTAAACAAATTAAAAAGCAACACAAACTATGAGACCGCGCTCTCGGCATACTATGCTTATGCATGGTTTAACTATTGAATAATATTGTGGGGCGAAAGTACTAACTTTAATGACATATTCATCATGCAAAAGAAATGTATACGCATCCTTATGAACACTAAGCCATGGGAAAGTTGTAAACCTCATTTCATAAAAAATAAAATATTAACGTTACCCTCTCTTCACATATTGCAAATAGCTACGTTCGTCCAAAACCACAGGAAACACTTTCAATCAAACATAGAAGCAAACAAAAACTATAACCAAAGAAATAAAAACAAGTTGATTACACAAACACCAAAATTAAAAATAATGAAAAATAGTCCCAACTATAGAATTGCAACAATATATAATCAATTACCAAATTATATAAAAGATGATCAGAATACAAATTCATTCTATAGTAAACTAAGATTACTTTTAATAGGGAAATGTTATTACACAGTAGACCAATTCAAGACAGATAAAACTTTGTAGGTACTCAATTTATATCTTTTTCCGTTTTTGTAAGATCTGGTCATAATTATCAAAGACAGATGTCTGTCTTTGACATTTTTATTTTTTTATTTCAGTGACATTTTTATTTTTTATTGTAAAATGACACACCATAATTCAATTTAATCATTTACGTTAATGACATGACATGATTGTAATTATTACCTTTTCCTTATTATTTTTTTCTAATTTTTACTACCTACCCACTAAAGCAATCTGACTTAAATATGACTTTGTGTGCGTTATTGTATTGTATTATATTGTGTAGTGTTTATTACTGTTAACTGGACATCCGACTTCTAGAGATATTATCTTTTTCTGAATTGTATTGTAATTATTGTGTTTTGTTAAGCTTTGACTCAATTTATTATGTAAATTTAATGTTGACTAACTCAACAGCAAACCAGCATTGTGCTTTGCAGTGCCCTGACAGGGTTCATGTACAAAAACCGACAGTTATATTGTAAAATGTGTGATGTGCATGAGAGCAAATAAATAAATAAATTAACGAAAAAGTTTTTCTAAAAAACTTGTGTCAGATGACTAATAGCGATTGAAATAGGTAACTCAATAATATAATAAACCCGCAATGATAGGTGGCTATAACAATACGCGAAAATACAAAACTTGAAGACAATCACTTGACAATGTGGGAAAGCTACAAGCTACTCTGTGGCGCGACGTTCGTAGTAATTCGGACATCGCAGCACATTCCTTTTTCGTTTTGTCTGTACGCGATTATAGCAAAATTGGCGAATTGCTTGAATTGGCAAGGTTCGTACCTGTACCACGATGAGTCTTTCTCGTAGTACACTGAGTAGAGTTCTCCACTAGCTGGTTTGACGGGTGCATCCGACTCGGACAATTTGGGACATTCTGTTTGTAACGTCGCCATCATCGTTTTCAGTGTGTGTCGTGTACTATTCGGTTGTACCTGTAATTAAAAAGTATCAGAATCAAGTTGTCTAGTAACTGCGACGAGAATTGAGAACTCTTTGGTTTCAAATAATTTAGATTGACTGGAGTATCAAACTATAGATCAACATATACAGGATGTAACATAATAAACGCAAGACCTCTCATGTGGTGTCTCAGCTTTTGACACGGAATACCTTTTGGAAATTCATAGCTTTTTTAGGATTCCGTAGCCGAATGGCTAAATACGGAACCCTTGTAGATTCGCCATGTCTGTCTCTCTGTCCGTGTATGTCACAGGCCCTTTATTCCGAAACTATTAGAACTACACAGTTGAAACTTAGAAGGTAGATGTATTTTGTGAACCGCTTTACGATTTTTATACAAAAATATAAAAAATAAATAAAAGATTATAATAATTCCTCATTGATGGAACTGAAACTAAAAAATATTTTTTTCATCAAATCTATATGTGCGGGGTGTATATAGATAGGTCTTTAAAAATGACATTAAGTTTCCTCAAACCATTTCTCAAAGTCAATTGTTTGAAAGATGGACACTTCCAAAGTGGTAAAGTTCTGGAAAAATGTAGGATTGTAGAACTTAAATAAAACTTTCAACCAAAATTGTTTTGAATAATATTTTATGTTTAGTTTTTGAGTTATTTATGGGACTTTTTCATCAAACTGCAGCAGTCACTTTGTTTTTCATTAACAACTATGAAAAACAAATTTAGCTTTAATTATATTGTTTGGTGCTACGGAACCCTGAGTGCGTGTGAATACGACTCGCACTTGGCCGGTTTTTTTAGTTTTACCATACATGTTGATCAGCTGATCAGTTCATCAGTTCCTATAGAAAGTTTTTTTTTGCGAATTTCTAGAAGTCTTAGAACAAAAGTTGTTCAGTTTCATGGTCCGAGAGACCACAATCCCGTTAACTTGCGTTTATTATGTTACACCTTGTAAATATACAGGGTTACTAGTATCTCGACGTATTCCTTGCAGGACGTCATAGTAGGGTTAAAATGCAACAAATTAAGCCACCAAATGTTCTACCGAAATTCAGTAGTTTTTGAATTAGTTAAGAGTTTTAGTTTATTTATGAAAAATCCTAGATTAAATCATTTGAAACCAATTTAAATTTGGATAGCTGATAAGACAAGGATATTTTCTTAGTAATTTGTACACCAGGTGTAGTATTTTTTTTGCACTAGACTACATTTTTTATGAAGTAATAGCAAAAATTACAAAAAATTAAATGTTTTCTTAGTGATATTTGCCAAAGTTTAATGAACTTTTAATTATTAACAAAGGTCTGCTACGGCGTCAACTACGATAATAACTTAAATTTCAGTACAGTCGCGCCGTAAATCATTTTTAAATTGGTTTCAAATGATTTAATCTGGGATTTTTCATAAATAAACTAAAACTCTTAACTAATTCAAAAACTACTGAATTTCGGTAGAACATTTGGTGGCTTAATTTGTTGCATTTTAACCCTACTATGACGTCCTGCAAGGAATACGTCGAGTTACCAGTAACCCTGTATAAATAACCATCACTTAAAATGTTTAGCTCTAAACGTATAACAACATTCTGGTTCTGTGAATCTCACCACAAAGTTCCAGGGATTGGCGGCCATCGCGATGTACACGTCGAAGCATCGGCCCGGCGCCGGCAGCGGTGGCGGCGGCAAGGCGGATCCCGACGCGGCCCGCTCATCGCCCAACATCGACAGACTGCGGAAAATGCGCTCCTTCTTTTTATGGAGCGCCTCCACATGGTTCGTGTTGTCCGTTTCGTCTTCCTTTAGTCTCCCACTAAAAATAATAAAACGAATCATGACCAAGGGAAGACTAGGGTTATAAGAGCATCGACACGACATCGAGGCACAGAACACTACGACGCCAGTTACTGGCGTCTTTATTCCGTGTTTTATACGGTTAACACTGTTCAACAGCCAAGCAATTAGCGACGCGCGCAGGTTAAGAGGCCCCGCAGACTGCAGACTTTCTATCTGCTGATAGTTTAATTGGCTTGGGCTACAAGGGAACTAAATGATTGGTGTGGTGAATACACACACTAGACCAAAAGTCGGTCGCCTGTACTCGAACAGTTGGTACGGCTTTAAAAGAGAGCGCTCGCAGAGTCGGCCGATTAAATAAGGGATATTATTATTTGATCCTCTAAAATCTAATTAATCCATCGTAAATGGGCACCTTTAAAAATAAATTATGCATTTTTTACGTTTAATCTTTATATTAATTATTGCGTCTTTAATAGTTGATCTACGGATAAATTATAAATGAACTGTATTCAAGGTAACATGATAATTATGTTTTGATATACTAATTAATATTTGGTGTACAAAAATAATATTTGATCCTTTTTTTTTTGTTATTGGTCTTTTTGGCAAGAGCGAAGCGAGTTCGGGACTTGGGGCACCCCGACTCCGGACTCTCGACCCCGCCATCCCCTTCGAACCTAACCTGAAGGGGATGGCGGGGTCTAGAGAGCGAGCGCACCAAGACCACGTCATCCCCTTCGTGTTAGGTTAGGTACTTTAAACCCTGCAAACAGCAGAAGTAGCCCCGCATAGCGGGGCTACGTCGATTACGCCTTATTACAACATTTTAATATTTACCTTGACATTGCTTTCATTCCTAATTTGACCTTCCAAAAATTTTATTTATTTTGTTGGACCTTGACTTCTGGGTAAAATTGAAATTTAAATACACAAAAAAACAATTTAGATAAATCGAATTATTTTAAAAGTATCAAAACATTAGATATTTAATTCTCATTACTCTTAGTTTTGGGTCCCAACAAGTAACTATTAGACGTAATTTCTACATCTCAAATTTTTTTTGCGTAGTTCTAAACAGATTAAAATATCGATTGATTTGATTTATTATACAGGGTGAACTAGAAGGTTCCTAGGTATGGTCTAGAACAAAAAAATGATCGCAATGATAGAGACAACAAGAACCTCTCGGCTTCGTTAAGGGTCTTGTTTATAGTTGTAAATAAACCGTTTTAAACCAAAATCAGTGGTTTAAAACCCGTTTTAAATTTGTTTAAAACGGTTTAAAACCACGACCACGTGGGCCGTACATTGATTACGAATTACTTAAAAAAATAGTTTAAAAGGCTAATTGAAATCATTTACCATTTTTATTAATATATGTGAAGTCATATATCATATTTATACTACTATTTAGGATTAGACACTGAAAACAATCATGTTTTGGGTATTTATTAAAAAAAAACCGGCAATGCCGCATTTTTATTTTTCACTTTGCTACCAAAATCGCAACGGGGAGAGATGGGGCAGGTAGGGATCGATTTTATGTTTGTCTGTCATATTAATGAAGATTATTTTAAAACATTTTTATTTTATTTTCCTTTTATATATTCTAAATCAGGAAGGAGGTGTGGTCTAGATAACTTCGTGTAAAGCCTCAGTGCATTCAAAAAAAAAACATTCTAAACCATATTAAACCGCTAAGTATGGTTTTAAATCGTTTTAAACCAAAAAGACCGTTTAAAACCAAATGGTTTAAAACGTTTAAAATTCGTTTTGCATCTCTAGTCTTGTTACACCCTTTATGTCTCAAAGAAAGAGGATCAATCATTAAAAAAGACGACCTTTAAGACTTTTTTGCTAGCTGTTTTTGCAAAATTATTACGATAACCTAAACACATGCCATTAAATAATCGGCAAGTGTGCGCGCGGGATAAGAGCGCCATACTGATCTAGCATTTGGCCGAAAGTATAGTTTGAAGGCAATCGTAGCCCATCAAACTGGTTTATGCGCACTAGCATAGAAGTTCACTGATTAAGAGCCCGACTAAACTATCGGCCGATAGAAAGTCTGCAGTCTGCGGGGACTCTTGTCACAGGCATTGTCAGAGGCGGTGAGGTCGACTGACAAGCTTGGTATTATTTGGTGGTACCGAAACCTGGTTGGTACGTATGAAAAATGTTGTTAATAGACGGTATTATGGCAGCAGCTGTCGAGGCGTCCCTGCTTTGTGGCACACAAAGATTCAAAGGACTAAATTCATTTAAATTAAAAGAAATAATTAGGGAAACCATTAGGTTTATATCTAAGGTAATTCTTGAAAGCAAGCTTATAGCAATTTAAATATAATATATATCGAGCAGTATGCAGAGTAACGCTCGCGCTCGCAGACGGTAAGCGTACGTCGGCAACTAACTCGCTCTAGTTATACAGATATCGGTACGACGCGACACGCACTGCTGCAGGTATTCATACTCCATGAGGATGGCGTTGTTGACGGAGGCCAGGATGTTCTGCGGGCCCGTGCGCACGAACAGCTCCACGGCGGGCGCCGCGCCGGGCTCGGGCGGCGCCAGCGAGCGGCACAGCACGCGCGCGCCCAGCAGCAGCTCGCGCAGGCGCGCCACCATGCCGCCCGCCGCGCGCTCCGCCGGGCCCAGCCGCACCGCCAGCGCCTGAGGCCAGGGAACGTGTATTTGCGAAGCTGTTTTTACCCACATACTATTAATCCTTATCAAAATAAATATGTTAGTCATCTTTAGCGTGTTCAACTGTGACCAAAATTGCCCCATTTAATTTAGATGAATATCTTAGGAAATATCCATTAGAAGATAACTCTCAATGGGAAAGCACTCTTTAAGTAACTGCATTATGATGTACAGCACAATCACCAACATAATTATTATGTTATATTGTAATACTGTATGTAGTATAACAAAACATTTCCCAGAAGGGTAAGGTGTACCATTAATAGTACCTACACCCACATTATGCCAGATTGATGGGATACAACATGGGACTTAAACATTACTATGTTTAAGTCCCATGTTGTATCCCATCAATCGTTATCAAAAGGCTTGCTAATTTCGAATTTCACAATAACCGACCCGTACTATTAGATACTAGCTGTGTTCGCAACTTCGTTCGCGTGGACTTAGATCTTTCTCAGCCTGTTACTTGCACAGGCACTTTGTTACGGGTCTATTTGAAATAAATGCTTTGAAAATGAATAAAGTCAAAGTCAACCTGCCCCAATCAACAAACACCAAAACAATGGTGTAAAATGTCATACTAACGAACAGACAAATTCATGTTGCTTATAGCAGGCCGAGAAAGATAAAAAGTATAAATATAAAGTCCACACGGACGAAATCGCGGGCACAGCTAGTAATTTCATAAAATTAGGAATACATACAATTAAACAATCACGCTATTATTAAAGATTAAAATTTCAAGAACACAGTCAAATCAAATTAAATTACAACTTGTCTAAAAACCTCATCTACATTACATAGCGAACTAACCTGATATGGAAATTCGTTAAGAGCTCGTGAAAAATGTTGTAGTGGCACAAGGGACGATAAAGGTGCTCTCAAAATGAGACCACTGTCCACAAGCTGCGTCCTCACAGTACCTTCACCGTCGAGTCCGCTTATAATAGTGCAGCGAACCCTACGAAAAAAGAGTAATGATAAAACGTAAATCCATATATTTTGATCCTTACTTTACTAGTATGGGTCCGTTAGCTTATAAAGTGCATAAACTTCGAAATTAGAGGATTGAAAATATTTGTGTAAAAAATAAATTAAAAAAATAAAACCAGACTACCGAAAAATCACGTCGCGCTGCTTGGCGGCACCACCTTTGCTTTAACAAGCATATGTTACATAAAAAATCTATGGAATATTACATTTTAGTCTTATTAAAAAAAGTCTAAATCTGTAGTTTCGACGTAAAGTTTTAGTTAAAGTGGTTGCGCTGCGGAATATCCTTCCCGGCGAAACCACCATGATATAGGTATCTATTACTATACATGGCATAAGCAAATATACATAGAGGGTGTAACAAGAACCTTAATGAATCCCGAAGGCAATTGTTCTCCCCGTCATCGTCATTGCGATCACTCTTTTTTCCAGATTATACCTGAATATACCTTCTAGTTACAGAGATATTAGGGGTCAAAGTTCCAACGTTTCTGATATTATGGATGATGCAATTCAGCTAGTGTGTAAACCTGGCAACCTCGCATCGTATTACGTTGCGTTTGGCGCGTGGCACGCGGAATTTGATGTTATTAAATTGTTTTGTTTTTGTGAGGATTTTCTTTTCCTTATTTTTTGAGTTTGATTGTAAGGCAAGCCGGGCTTTTCAGGTTGTATGATAGATGCGCCACTGGTGCTAGCAGTAGTCTATAAATGTTTAGGGCACGTACCAGTCTCCGGCGAGCGTGCGCACGATGTAGAGCGTGCCTGCGTTGGGCGCGGGGGCTTGCGGCGCGGCGGGCAGCGGGCGGCGGTAGGCGCCGGCCGTCAGCAGCGCCAGCGCATCGCGCACCTGCGCCGCGCCGCCCGCGCGCGTCACCCACACGCGCCCCTCCTCTGTCACGCAACCCACCTCCACCTCGCATGGTTTCTGCACATCACACACGTAGGTTAGCTACGAATTCTGTTTGATACTGGTACTTGCGTGAATTTTCACGTCGTTACCCATATCTTTTTTTTTTTTTTTATTGGAGCAGTAACATTTATTTTATTTTACAGTTATATCCCCGCAACCCTTTTGAGCTTTGAATCGCTGTCAAATGTCAACCTAAAGAGTATCTTTAAGATTTTAAAGAGTGATAACAAACAAACCCCCCCCCCCGTAACATTAAAAATTTGTTGTAGGTTAAAACTTGAAAAAAAAAAACAACTTCTCTTCAACTTTCAAGTCATATATTATGTTGTGTAGTTTGAGATGAGATTTTTAACTGTTTTAGGCCGTATAAAAAGCTTTCTTTTCCAGTTACTTTTAGAAATACACACATCAAAAGTGTCTAGGGATCAACATATATTTTTGCAATAACTTTTCTCCTGATTGATATTAATTAAAATTTTCTTTAAGGATTCATCAAATAAAGTGTTTTCGTTTGTCACAGTAACGATAAACCAAGTCACCTTTGCATTAATAAAGAAATTTGCCATTTTCCTAATAAAGGGATTTTTGACATTTGAACCACTAACACAAAAGTTCGAAAAAAAGACTGAAATAACAGTTTTCTTTAAAATTTTATTGGGTAACTTAAACAATTAATAATCCGTGTTTCTACCGCGAACACTAACAACACAAGAACATCGGTTTGGCATACTCAAAATGAGTTCATCCAAATCACGCTGTGGAATGGCCGCCCATGTTCGTTGCAACAACAAAAAAAGGTCTTCTTGCGACTGTATACCCTCCATATTCGGCAGAGCTCTTCTCTGTAGCATATCCCATGCATGCTCAATCGGATTCAAGTCTGGCGACTGAGCAGGCCAGGGCAGGACATTGATGTTAGCTGCGGCGAGAGTCTGTCTTACAACTCTTGCGGTGTGCGGTCGTGCATTATCATGCATTAACTGAAATAAGGGACCGATTTGCACTTGTAGAGGAACGATGACGTCTGATACAATCGTCTCAGCATAAATTTGAGCGTTGAGGTTGCCTCTGATCCAAATCAACTCAGTTCTTCCGCCGATCCAAATACCCGCCCATACCATGATGGTTCCACCACTATAAGGATGGACTTCCTGGCAGGATTTTAATCGCTGTTGGCGTCCAGGGGTTCTCCAGTGTCGTATACGTCTTGTATCCGGTCTCATACCAAAACGAGACTCATCAGAAAAGCACACGAAACGCCATTGTTCTTCTGCCCAATTTCTGTGTTCAAGAGCCCATTGATATCGTATCCTACGATTGTGCATTGCTATAGGTGGTACCCGTAGCGGTCTTCGGGAATGAAGGTTCACTTCATGCAAGCGGTTTCTGACTGTTTGGTCGCTAATTAAGTTCCCTGAAGAGTGATGAAGCCTCACGGCTAACATCATGGCGGTTATTGTTGGAGCTCTTCGAGTTAAGATTTGAATGTATCGGTCTTGTCTCCGTGTGGTGCAGCGATACCGTCCTCCATGGCGCTCAGCCACGGAACCAGTGCTTCGGTAACGTGTCCAAAGTCGACTGATAACACTCTGACTTGTATTCAGAGCTAAAGCCACAGTACGTTGCCGGGAACCAGCTTCTATCATTCCCACGGCTCTGAGCATTTCTTCCCTGCTTAAATGACGTCGCCGCTCCATAATAACGTTGGTTTTAATCAGTAGTAGGGAAACAGTAGCACTAATAATGTCTTCAATGCGTTGTATGTTTTTATAGGGAAAATATTGACAGCTGATTTTCATCTTTTACTCGAATTTGATTCACAGTTCCTGATTCAAATTATGAAATGCACCAAAAAGGATCCATATAAATTTATAAAATCATAAATTTATTACAAAGCCACATCTCAATCTCAAGAAATCCACATAAAAATGCTTGATCCCTAGACACTTTTGATGTGTGTAGCTTATGGGCGCCCTACACTACGTTTCATCGAGCAAGATAAAAATTTGATTTTAAGCGTACCATATTGACGAGCTACCCTACTGCCATAATAATTATTTGAAAGAGTACCTGCGTAATGGTAAAAGCTCCCGCGATGCAGAAGTCGTGTACGATCTCCTTGTTGAGATTAAGGTCGCGCTGCGTAGAAGTGTCGTAAAGCACGACAGGCACGGACGGGTCGGCGGGGTCGGGTCGCAGGCCGGGAGCCGCCACCAGCACCTCGCCGGACAGGCGCCGCCGCACCAGCGCCTCGCCTAGCAAGCTGGCCGCCAGCTCCTCCGCACCTTCCAGCCTGCATAGGATCGCCTGCCAGGGGCACATGCCGTTACTATCATAAACCGGGCCAGTTTTTTAGGGTTCCGTAGCCGAATGGCAAAAAACGGAATGCTTATACATAGATTCGTCATCTGTCTATCCTTGTATGTCACAGCCTCTTTATTCCGAAACTATTAGGACTACACAGTTGAAACTTAGTAAGTTGACGTATTCTGTGAACCGGTTTACGACTTTTATACAAAAATAAAAGATTAAGTTTGGGCTCCCCATACATGGAATGGAACTGAAAATATTTTTTTTTTTTTTCTTTTTCGTGCAGGATGTCTAACTGTCTATAGATAGGTCTTTAAAACTGACATAGTGGTTCCTAAAACCATCTTTTCTCCAAAGTGGTAAAATTAAATTCTAAGTAAGAGGAGGAAAATTCTGAAAAAATGTAGGATTGCAGAACGTAAATCAAACTTTCAATCAAAATTGGTTTGAATAAGATTTGATGTTTAGTTTTTAAGATATGATATCAAACTGCATGAGTAACTTTGATTTTCATTGACATACTATGAAAAACAACTTTAGTTTTGCTGTTGAATGTAAAACAATACAACATAATTATGAATGAGCTTTCAAAATATTTTTATTATATTGTTTGGTGCTACGGAACCCTGTGTGCGTGTGAGTACGACTCGCACTTGGGCGGTTTTCTTTATTTCTAAAGTGCTGTTCTCAGGCGGGTAGGGGTGCTATACAGCCGTTCGAGTCGGCCTGATTCGGCCCTACTGGGCAGCCGGGGCAATTCAAATTGCGCCATTGTATCATTTTTCTGCGGCGAATAGGTTGAAGTTAGAGGCATCGCACATCCGCGCCAAGCGAACCGACTACGCTGTAAGAATCCTCAAGTAGATGCGTGATGCGGGTGCACCGGCCGATTCGTATGTATCGGCTGCTTTGTCCGAGCCGGATTGGACGATACGACGATCATCTGAATTCTGGCAATTCGTACGATTCGGCGCGAATTGGTGTACTATTTGATTGTCAAAATTAACTATCTAATAAAATTCAAACAAGTTATTGTTAAAATGAAAACAGCGAAAGGTGTTCGAAGATTTTTGTATGAGACATACCATTCCCACATTTCGTCATAATTGTGCTCTAAAAATTCTACAATTTGGGTTCTGGATTTATGCTCGGTTGGCAGCTGTAGACTCGCTCCCTATTTCATGGGAATTAAATACAACTGGACATGAGTTGCCATGGCTGAGTTGGAGTTGGAAGACTTTAAATAGACTCAGGACCCAGGTTGCCCACAGTAAGGAAAACCTGCTCAGGTAGATTCTTAATGACTCTGCCCTGGAGTGTAAATGTGGTGCTGTACCACAAACCTAATTTCGCGTCCTGCGTGTCCAGTTATTTGTTTCATTACAGACGCTACTGAAGGCGCCAAACTCGTGGCTCAGTTCTGGGCTGACACAATTTAGATTGCCACCGACACGCTAAGAAGAACACAACTGGCAAATGTGTGTAGTGCGAGTGAACAATGTAACGTAGCACAAGTGCTATCTACCTAATAACCAAAAGGATTAAGTTTATTTAACTGAATAAGAAGTGCAATTGTACATATTCTTTGTACATACTTAATAATGTTAATTAAATTATTTAGCCTTTTTATAAGGCTGGACTGTAATAAGATTAGATCTACCCTTAGGATATTCTCCAGAATTATGAGAGTCTATCAAAATCGAACAAATTAAACTCAATCTTTCAAAATAATATAATTCGTCAAAAAAGGAATTGAATGTTTACACATTAAAGAGAGATGGAAGCGCAATTGATGCTCACCTGTGCTGGGAGCTTCCGGAACTGTGGCTCTAATATCTTGATCTTGTTAAGATGTACGACATCATCATCACCGTGATCACCGAGGAACACGGTCGCCGTATCATTTTCTATCTCTAATATTTTGGCTCGTTCCCAGGCTCTGTCATCTAGATTTACAGCATACCTGTAAAATATTGTATTTAAGTGATATTACATGAGATGGCAGTTGAGAGCTGATGTTTAGAAATCATTTCAACCTTATACCTTTATCAACATAAAAGTCTCTTGAAATGTCATGCATTTTAAACTTAATTCTACTTTTTTTATCGAGTAATTGGATAACTTTATGTACAAACGAGTCGGAATCGAACACACAGAGTTCCGTAACACATTAACACACTTTCATATGTAGTTTACACTCAACAGTAAAACTAAATTTGTTTTCGTGACATGACAATGAAAAACAAAGTTACTGCTGCAGTTTCACGAAAAAGTCCCATAACTCAAAAACTAAATGTCAATCTTCTTCAAACCAATTTTCGTTGAAAGTTTTTTTACCTTCTACAAACTTAATTTTTTTCAGAAATTTCCTCCTCTTACTTTAAAAGTTAGAGGGGGGGGGGAACCAATTTTTACGGCTTTAGAAGCGAATATCTCATCAACCATTGAGTTAAGAAAAAAAAAAAGTATTTAGGAACCTCAATAGATTACTTTTCAAGAGCTGTCGATGGACACCCCACAATTTTATACGTAGAACTTAGGGATGCAACGATACCGATGCCGATAATCGTAAACCGCAGGTTATCGTAATTTTTGACGATAATCCGTATCGTAAAAAGTATTACGATTTATAACGATTCTTGAAACTACTTTGATGTTAGTTTTTTTCGTGAAAAGGAATGCAAAGACAGCATCGATGTTTGCGCTGGCAACACTAATGACAGCCATCTTTCATATTTTGGCATGTTTTAGATTCGGAAAGATTGTTCTCCACAGCAGGTCTAATGCAATGAGGTTACTAATGCATACGGACGGATATAAGAAATAGACAGAAACCAGATAATTAAAAAAAAAACTTAATAAGAATTTAAAAGAAATTGATTTTAATTATGACCTTTATTTATTTATTTATTAAAACTTTATGCATTCGTCATTCGTATCGGTATCGTAATAGACATAATATTGTTGCATCCCTAGTAGAAATTTATATTTTCGATCTTCAGTTACATGTATACTCTCCAAATTTCAAGTGTGTAGTGTCCACAGTCTCGGAGTTATTGGCCGTGACATACGGACGGACACACAGACAGACAGACGGACAGGCTGAATCTATAAGGCTTCCATTTTTGCCATTTAGCAACGGAACCTTAAAAACTAAGTGCTCCTACTTACCAAGCGTTTTTAATAATCATAGATTTGTCCACAGATGAACCAGAATGCCCATAATATTTAGACATGTCTTCTAAAAGGTCTTGTAAGGCATCCTGAAACATTATAAATAAATAATTATTTAGTTTTTTTTTCTGATTAATACATCTCCATTCAAAATATCACTTTGTCTATAATAATATTATAAAGAGGTAAAATTTGTTTGTAAGTTTGTATGTTTGTAAGTAGGGGGTAATCTCTGGATCGACCGACCAAAACGCGAGCGAAGCCGCGGGCAACAGCTAGTTTACAATATATTTAATTGGAGTCGACCTGGAACTTAACCAAGAGCATCCTTTTATAATAATTGTCAAAGAGATATACATGATTATTATTAAATTGCGTGCCACAGCTCAGGGGCGGATACTGAAAAGTATCAATCAAGAAATATCATCATTACCCAAAGTGACTAATCACTTTGGTTAGTTCTTAGAAACATATAAAATCTGAAGTTAGGTTAGAAAAACCATAGTATTTGTTTTTTTTTAAATTTGGTTACTAGTGTATAGTGACTTGCGAAAAAGAAAGTAAGTTAATAAGGCTCAGCATATACTGGCAGATTTGGTCAGGTTCTTAACGGATAAAATTGAAACTGGTTCGATCCTGAAAAAGGAATCCAACCCCTAGATTTGGGATTGTGAGTGTGTTACGCAGTTAGTCCTCCAAAATACATACTCTTTTGTCAACAAGTGAACTTTCTATTATAGCTAAGTAATACTATTTTAACTTCTTACTTTTTCGTGTGGTTCGTGCCTAAACTGGGGTCAGAGTTTTTATGCCGCCCACGGTCTCTGACTTGGCTTTACAAGTTTGGTTTCCTCACGATGTTTTCCTTCACAGAAGCAAGTGATAATTATACAATACACACACGAATCCGAAAAATCAGAGGTCTTGAGTTCGAAATCTAGACCTATGACTTTGCAGTCCGACGGTCACACCACTAGGCTATCACTGCTGCAATTTTTTACTACAACACTTACACTATATTCTACTCCAACTATTCGAAGCCAAATTTCAAGAGTCGAATTAGCGACGGACACGAAGACATTCCAGAAATCTTCATCAGGAAATTGCAATGGAGGCAAGTCACTGTCCATAGAATCATCAAATACAGCTGTTGTTTCCATGCGCGGAGTAAGAACTTCCTGTTGGCAAAGATTGTGTGAGTTAAAGATTAATTATTTGATATGACATATGAGGTAAGCATTCTTGTAAAAGAATACTTAAAAGAGCACCTTAACCAAATAATATTCAGTTTAGTGCAAATTCAAAAATAATACATGTTACAAGGTATGTATGCAAGTGCTACGCGGGTTGGAATTACCTTCAGTACTTCAGTTTTAATTTAGAAGTGCAGATACTAACCAATATTATCATGTAAAGATTATGCGTTGCCTATTACGGCAAAGTAGTTAAAAAATTATGTAATTACTTAGGCGTGAAAAAGAATACATAAAACGTACCTGCAACTTGCACACAACACAAACAATAAAATAGATACTCGGAAAAAGATGCGTCACGTAATAGGCTATTACTACTTGATGATTATGATAATGATGACTAATCCGAAGCGTTTCGATGCACAAAAATAAATGTAGCAAATACCTGATTGCAATTCTTTTTATACCCGAAAGTAGTGTGCCTTAAAGTAAGTAAGTAGCTATAATGCAAGCATTGTGATTGGAGCCCTATTATGACCTACTAGGAGACCTTCGTGCACCGAAGCGTCAAAATTCCTGATCTATTTTGATGAATGATGTGTCTATCGATTCGTTATTATGGTCCAGGTGACATAGGCTACATTTTATGCGAATACAATCAATATGACGGAATTTACCAATATGATACATACCTCTTTATTGGGAAGAAGCACTAAAAGTCCATTTACAACTCTATCTTTTAGTATCTTTGGACAGTTCTCAACTAATTCTTGCCAGTTAATTGGTAAATTTTCACTATATTTTTCTCTGAAAAACAAACAATTTAATAATTTATTAGAATAAAATAAAACTATTGATCATTGCCACCTCACACATAATCACTAAGGAGATAATTATAGTTTTATTAATTGAAAGATATTACAATTATGATGAAAGTATTTATTGACACAAAAACTGTTGCAGAGGTAAGATAATGTTGTAAGAGAGAGAGTGTTGCCAACTTGATATTTTATCTTTGCATTACATTGCCAACATAAATTCTAACAATAATGAAGAGGAAAACAGGTTAAATGCTGCTTGTATACCAGGTAGTCTAATGTTGAACTATTTTTAAGAAGTTTTGAGGCATAATTAATTTCACAATTCGTTTCTATTTCGTGTAAGGATCATTTCATTGTATAGGATGAAAACAATCTAGTCAACTTTTGCTGCCCATAGTTATGAAACTGACCTGATCAGCATTAAAAAAAGGGGTTTGAATTATTAGCCCTGCGTAACTTCGGCCATTTATTTTATTTCCAAAAGAGCAGCCACACATTAAAACCTGTATTAATGACTGGTAGCAATACAAACAAGTTTTATTTTCGACAAAATCTCCCAGAATCCTCTACTTGCCCACTTTACATGTACAAGAGTCTCGAGCTAAGCCGTAGACTGACAGACGGACGGATGGACGGACATGGCGAATCTGTACTAGTGGTTCGTAAGCAAGTTTCCCGGTAACTCTAGTAGAATGAAATTCCCCTGTACCAATTAGTAAAGACATTTTGAATGATAAAAGAAATAGTTAAAAAATAGAAGAGCAAAAGCACTCACCTGTACAGATGTGGAACTGTGCTAGCCCAAAGTCCAGCTTCGTGTTCAGACACCAGTTCTGTGAGACATGCTATAGCATTGCTGCTTGAAGATGTAGGCATCCCGCCTGCTTCGGAACTTTCTATGAAAGCAAGTAATTTTACAGCACCTACTTCTTTCGCTAATTCTTCGGACGGTGATGAGTCAGGATATGAGCAAATACAATACGATGGTCCGACCTATGGACGAAAAAAGTGTTTTTTTCCTTACATGAGTTAATTTGTAGAATCAGTCGTTTAAAGAATTAAGGTCTATCCACACATATCACGGCCGTGCCCGGCACGTGATCGGACCGCGCCCGGGACGTGGACGTACCGTGCCCTCAATATCGCTGTGTAAATTATATGAACTCGTTCACACACGTCCGTGGCCGAGCCGGAGACGAAACTTGCCTACATACATTCGGCCACGGCCCTGTCACGTCCCGGGCACGGCCCTGATATGTGTGGATAGACCTTTAATCATTTAAATTTTTACACTATGTGCATTCATTTATAAAATATAAATATGTATAAAAAAACCTAGATACACAGTTCCTAGCAATTTTTTTCTCAAAGGTGATCGTTTTGAAAGATAGACACTTCCAAAGTGATAAAATTCCCCCCCCTCTAATTTCTAAAGTTAGAACAGGAAATTCTGAAAAAATAAAGGATATTAACGTAAAAAAAAACTTTGAAAGAAAGTTTGAATAAGATTTGATGTTTAGTTTTTGAGATATGGGACCTTTTCATCAAACTGCAGCAGTACCTTTGATTTTCATTTACATACTGTTACGAGCTGGGTATGGTATAAATTAAATACTACCGATTAAACACGAATTAATTTTATTAATTACAAAACACTTAAAACTTAATCACAAATACACTACTGATCACTATTCACTTAGAAATCGCACTTCTAGTTCACTTTGATTCGCTTCGTTGTGTAGCCAAAATCAGACTGACTGGTCCCGCAAACACGACGGCTATTTCTATGACGACCGATCGTTCGAGAAAGATCTACAACCTTCTCGAACCTTCTTCAGTCCTTAGTGAAACATCATCCTTCGAGAAACTTCCACAAATTTCTCGAATCTTCTAGAAAGTTCCATAGTAGTACAATGTCCTTCGAGAAACTTCCACCACTCTCTGAATCTTCTAGATAGTTCTATAGTGGAACGTTCTAGACTCTTATCCACTAAACAGGTCCTTACAGGAATATTCGAGACTCGCACGTAATCTAGAATTTTGTCGTAAGGCAACCGGGGCGTAACAATACTATGAAAAAAAAAATTAGTTTTGCAGTTGAATGTAATACAAGACAACATATGAATGAGCCTTAAAAATATTTTTATTATGTTGTTTGGTGCTACGGAACCCTGTGTGCGTGTGAGTACGACTCGCACTTGGCCGGATTTAGTTAAAATATCCTACACCAATTCTTGTTATACAGCCCTCCGTAAACTGACGGGGTGCATTCAGCTCCTTATTTTGAATCATATTCCACCAGAATTTTTCTGAGGAAAATTTCCTTTTTTTAGTATCGCTTTTCAGTTACTATTCCTTTATTTCAATTTAAAATTACATTCTCTGTACGCAGCACTCCATTTATGTAAATAATACGGCTAAAATCAAAAAACCAAGAATGGATGTTGAAATACTCTAACGAACAACGTGTGAAATCAGCTGTTCACTCCCTGCCTACAGAGTTCATCGAACTCGTCGTCGCGCTTGCCGATCACTACATGCGAAGAAGAAAAAAATCGTATTATTGAAGAAAACTCGTAAATTACCCAAGTAAAGTTAATAAAATTGATATGGGACCACCGCGCGAGCTTGGTCTTGGGTTTATCATATATGACTATAAGGTTATTAACAGAATAAATCATTCTCCGACTAAAAGCACATTCGGTACAAACATATCAGAGGGAGATTTTAATTTGGAATCTGCTGTTGGCTGTCAACAAGGTGACCCGCTCGGGCCAGTGATATTTAGTTTAGCTATTCACCCAATTGTTCGACAGCTAAATTCTAAATTTAACGTTTGGTATCTTGATGATGGAACCTTGGGGGGCGACGTAGATACTGTTTTAAACGATTTAATTTACTTAAAAAATAAACTTCATTCCATTGGCCTTGACCTTACCAACAGACAACTGACTATTCCTAAATTTAACGCAATAGTAATAACATCAAAATTATTGAAAAAAGTTCTCTTCGTCTCCTTGGGTCTCCAATCTTCGAGTTTTCCTTTCCCGATTTTATCGAGGAAAAAATTCAAAATTTCAATGACATTTCGGAAAGATTACTCCAAATTAATATGCATTCGGCCATCACCATAATCCGTTATTGCTGTTTCGGCCCAAAATTCACTTATTTTCTACGTGCTTCCCCTTTATGGAAGCACACTCATCTTTTGGACCAAATGGATCAAATTATCAGAAATACTTTATCATCCATTTTAAATGTGGCCTTGGACGATCGAGCTTGGACACAAGCTACTCTTCCCATTCGTATGGGAGGACTCGGCGTCCGCAAAATTTCTAGTATTAGTTTACCGGCTTTTATATCCTCGGTCCACGGCACTGAGAAATTAATGAGGAATATCCTGGCTTCCACACTGATTGATTTTGATGTGCCGTGCTTCTCCGAGGCTATTAATGCCTGGAAACTCGCTTGCCCAAATTCTGAAGAACCCGACCATCCATTTTCCCAGAGACGGTGGGACGAGCCGCTCTGCAGAGTAGTTCAGAACAATTTACTGAACACGTCTGCTACTACTGCTGAGCGCGCTCGTCTGCTGGCTGTGGGTGAGTGGGAGTCGGGTCTTTGGCTTCACGCACTACCGTCGTCGAACACAGGTACGTTGCTCGACGACACTACTTTCCGCCTCGCTGCTTCTCTGCGCTTAGGTGCCGCATTATGTTCTCCTCATCGCTGTCACTGTGGTGAAGTTGTCAACAGCCTCGGACATCACGGCCTGTCATGCAGCCGAAGTGCGGGCCGTTTTGCACGGCACGCGAATTTAAATGACATCATCCGACGAGCTCTTGTCACCGTCGGCGTTCCGTTCATTTCATTAGAACCCAATGGCTTGGCACGCGACGATGGCAAGAGACCGGACGGGATGTCTTTGTTTCCATGGAAGATGGGTAGGCCTTTAGTGTGGGACGCAACATGTGTCGATACTCTTGCGCCATCCCATCTTCCTAGCTCATCGTGCTGTGCTGGGGCTGCCGCTGCGGCTGCAGAGAACCTCAAGCGGCGTAAATATAGTAACCTCATTGGTAACTATATTTTCGAGCCGTTTGGGGTTGAAACTCTAGGACCGTGGGGTCCGAGCGCTCACAGCCTTTTCAAGGATATTTCTAAGCGTTTAGTTGACACTTCCCGTGACCCAAGGGCTGGCTTTTACCTTGGCCAAAGGCTTAGCGTTGCCATACAACGTGGCAACGCCGCCAGTCTCTTGGGTACATTACCAGTTGACAGCGTTGAGGAGGAGTTTTTTGACGCCATTTTTTAAGTTTGTTGCTAGGTTATTTACTTTAGGTTATTTTAATTAATAAATATGATTTTAATTAATAAAAGATAAAAACCGGGTACAAGTGTCAGTCATGAGTCCTTTACACATAAGCTCGATTCATAAGCAAGATTATCCTAAAGTATTGGTAGATTTATCGATTATGAAATAAGTTTTTCTTCCAAGCTGCAATAGTTCACGAGAAAATCGTCATCAAAATGGTCTATTCGCTGAGCTCGTGCATATAAATCGTGAAATACTTACTTTCACTGTGCAGTCGTAGCTGGCAGGTCCCCGTTTTGGCCTTATCGCATGTACCTTATATACAGGTTCTGGAAGCCCGAGTTTCTTACAAGTCCATTCCAACTTGTCGACGGATGATGTGGAATCAGGTGGAGGTTCTAAGTTATGAGCCGGCACAACATTTGTTACAGGACCACTGCTTTCCTGAACCAAAACAAATTATTAAATGAAGTTGGACAAAAAAATGTCTGGCGATTAATAACAACCTTGCGGCGCAAAAATTAATTCCAATTCTTCGGTGCCCCAATACCCAGATATCTTTTTAATTTTGGTTGATTCTCTTAAATGCAACACTACCAGCCCGCGTAGCATGACCACCGTAGAAACGGGTTTTGTCGACGAAGAATCGAAAAAAAATGACAGATCGTGGAAAGATTTCTATCGTCGCAAGCATGGCGATGTTAAAAATGTATGACAGACATATCAAGTTGTAAAAGCTTTGTCGATTCTTGGTAGAATAGAGATAGTATTGCCATGCTACGCGGGCTGCTCTAGCGCAATAAACCGACTAGTTGGGCTAGGTAGACATCAAAATTTTAAACATTGCACTCTGTGCCACAAACAGGTGGGGCAAAATGGAATAATCCATGAAAAGTAACAACTATTGAGGAATAACTTAATGTAAAAATAAAAAACGTATTTTGTTAAAAATCTGATGCAGTATCTGCCTTTATATTTTTTATAACTTGCATTGTTCAATCATACAAACGTTTCAACGAAAATGTTTTTGACGAAGCTACGTAATCTATTTTTTTAAATGTAAAAACCGCAGACATAACTTTATTCTTCAGAATTTCTTTGAGAATTACTACGAACTAATTTTTTTTCTGCCGCTTAAATCAATATTACGAATACGCAAAGATTCATCTCGACTACGAAATCTTTTACTGTGCATCAACTAATCAGACACGCACTTGGTCTGCTTTTTTCTTACCAAACAACTTACCAAACACTCGTTACTAGCAGCTGGAAACTGCAAAGGAATAAGATCCACCGTATTCAGACGATCTCTTAAATTTGAAAGTCTTTGTGACGCCGAAACTTTTCCGCTGTGCTTGACATCCATTTCATGATTCGTGCGCGCTGATTGCTTAAACTGTATTTTCAGAATAAATGACAGTTAAACACACCTTAGTTCTAAGATACACAAACTGGTCAAAAATAGTAGATATGGCACCGAGGCACATATTAACTAAGTACAGATAATTCACTCCATAGAGAAATTTAGATACCTAACGCTTTAATAACCTACAAAAGTATTACAGGCGTTCGTGCGAGCTAAAATGTATCTTACGCTGACGCCCGACAGTATCTATTAAGAGCCACTATCAATTTCAACGCAGTACTAGTTTAGGTAATTTCGGAGAAATGTGTGCGTGTGAGCGTTCGAAATATCGCTAACGATAGTAGTGTGCGTAGTCTCATGCAGTGCAGCGGGAGCAAACCATCTTGCTCCGTAACAATATTAGTTAGTTATACATTATATTATATGCAAATCAATTTGCATTGCTGCATATTTTTTAATGTTTTGTACATTATCAAAACAAATTAAAATAAGAAAGTTAAGACTATACAAAAGCAAATAATATTATAGCAAAAGGTTGAGTGAAAAGTAAATACATTTTGTTTATTTATTGTTGTTTATTTTTTTTGCTTGCGTATGTATGTGTGTGTGACATCTTATTACTCTTTTATTTAATTTTAAATTGGGCAAGGGTTTATCTAACCAAAAATCAAATTATCCTAAGTGTTTTTATCATTCCAAGTGTAAAAAAGCAAGATACTTATTAATTTCTTTCATTATAAGAAGCATAGATATTGATACATTTTAACCTCCCTTTCGACGATAATACGAAGTGCTCTGAATGTCTATTCACCGTGCTTTCCTGGAATCAACGATTTCGGGCATAACATTTCATGTAAAATGTTTTGGTTCCATTTTGTTTGCCAGAAGTCGTCGTCTTTTGCAATTCTTTCCACTTTTAGAGTCCACACAGCAAACAAACATAGTAGAGCAAAAAAATATACTTACAGTATCAAAACTAGTCAGACGTACTACAAAATCACGCGCGATTCGCAAGTACTTTACGTCGGGAGCGGCAGTCGCAGCGACACCGATCCGTCGTCGGGTAGCCCTCGGGCGCAACTAAATCCAACGAGCAAGCGCATCGGCTTTTAGGCATTATTTAAATATATTATTACAATTAATTAATTTGCCAATATTTTTTTTATATTCAATTGGATAGATAAACTCCTTAAGTTTTATAATATTTCATATTTATTTATATTGTCAACATATTCTTACGAGTAGACGACGGTATTGCGCATTATTTTATCGGGTCTTTTCAGTGTGAACCACATTTTTTTTAAAGTATTAATTAAATTAATTTTAAAATAAAAAATCGTAGACTTACGAATATACCCAGTATGTACGATTTTTTTCAGATTATAATTCATTACCAGTTAGCCAAAAAAGCTATTGAAAAACCTGGTGTTTTCTGTTTTTAGACCGCGAAATTGATAGGGGCTTTTAAGTCGTATGACGTGATGTGATGATGTCGGGCGATCACGTGCGGTCCTTTAACGCAACGCTAGGGCTGGTTAAGCTAAGAAATAATTAGGTACACAAAAGATTATAAGTTGACTACAAAACAGTTTTTTTGTTTACGTAAGCGTGTGATCTTGAACGAGTGACGGACGCCTGACCGGGAGCATCCATGGTAGGCGAGCCTAGGAGATTTTACTTGATAGCTGAGTAGGTAATGGGACTTGAAAAGTTACAGGTACGAGCCCTTTAGGAAGGGGGCCACTTTCAGTTTTCAAAAAGGTTCATAAACTAACAGTGAATTTTTCAGCAACGATGATTTTCATGTCACTGTACGGGACCAGAACCAGAACCACTTAAACTTGATTGATTTATAAAATTATCTGATTGATGCCATCAGTGGCACACACAGGCTTCTTTTATTCAGGATATTTACAAAAAAATGAATTACAAAATGCATGCAGGCGAAGTTATGGGCAGCTAGTAAGTTTTACACAAATTATCTGAAATTAACATTTTAAGTCATACATACCTCTTCAGCGTGTATATTATTGGCTTCTCTCAAGCTTTGTGATGATGCATTGGAACTTTTCATTATTTTCTCTCCATGATCACTCAAGGACTTCGTTATGTGTTTCGCATTCGGCACTAATTTCGATTCGTTCGGTTTTGAATTGTATTTACTAGCCTGTAAAAAAACAACAACTTTTCATATTAAAGGAGAATGAACAGAAGTGGTCCAAATATCCACCACTAATGAGACCTCTTTTAACTTATAGTCCACTAAACGAAAGTTGTTTGTTATCATGACTACAATCACGTGTTTACGTATCGGTCATTAATTACCAGTCACTCTAAATTTTTACCTTTTTGAAGATATTCTTTAAACGATTTTTAAATTACAATCTAATAATATTATTCAATATATCATTAAATTGTTGGTACTTAATTTAAAAAGCGTCGACTTTTGATGTAATCATTTTTAAAGTACGTCAAGTTCGTCAAGTTTTTTTTTAATAATACATACTTTGTAAATCCCTCATTTATTACAATAACCATAACATGCGTAAGTAAAAACAATTTTAGTATAAAATGAAGAGAACCCCCTTCATTGATCTCTTCACTTTTACATAATTAATTCGTAGTCGGAAGTATTTATTTAAAAAAAAACACGCAGACACTGGTAAAATGGGTACATATGAAAGTGACAAATTACAAAAACGTGCTAAGAACAAATTAAAAATATTTTACCTTATAATATTGTGTGTTATTATTATATGGCGCACTGCCCTTTGCTCTGTATAATTGATTGGAGTACTGGTTGTTATAGTTAGATGTGTAGCCAGAAGCTGGTTTCCGCCAAGATCCCTGTTTTTTTGGGAATCGATTCTGTAAAAAAGATATAAAACAAATTCAAACCAACTACTCGATAATGTCAAATTATATGTTACGCACACCGAAAGTTGAATATTCTCCTCGGTTATAAAAGTTTCGTTGTCTTTTCCCGGTGCACTCAGGCTCGCTTCGCTAGGGGTTAACTAAGATCTAAGATCCCTAGAATCATTTGTTACATTCGGGATTTAATATTACCCCCGTGACATAACACACTGCTTGCTACACATCCTTGATGATTAATGTACTAAAGTTTTTGGATGCATATTTACCTTTGATATTTTATTTTATTTATTTAAATTTAGCGGCCGGTCCCGGCTTCGCACTAGTGGTTTTTTTTTTTTTAATCTAGCCTATGTCACTCAAAAATAATGTAGCAATCTAATGGTGAAAGAATTTTTGAAATCGGTCCAGTAGTTTTTGAGTTTATTCGTTACAAACATACAAATCTTTCCTCTTTATAATATAATTACTAGCGGCCCGTCCCGGCTTCTCACGGGTGGACATAAGATTTTTTATAGCCTATGTTATTCAGGGTGAATGTAGCTTTCTAATGGTGAACGAATTTTTGAAATCGGCGCAGTAGTTTTTGAGTTTATTCATTATAAACATAGGTACACACAAAAACACAAATCTTTCCTCTTTATAATATTAGTGTAGATTAGTGTAGAGTACAGACCCGCCCCGGCTTCGCACGGGTGCAGTAGTTTACTAATGAAATTATGAAAATTCACGCACAATGCATACTTTTATTTGATTTTACCGTACTCTATACTAGTCAACACTGAAACTTTAGTTATATATGCATCTAAATATTCGATCCTTAGTCATCATGTTTCAGTGATGTTATAAACGAATATAATGCGATTCGTTTAATAATTGCAATCAAAACTATGCATGAGTAAGTAGATTATTAGACAGAAGTACATTATTATGTGGAAACTGTTATTTCTGTAAATTTTCCAGCGAGAGAGAATTCGCCACACTCCCTCCTAAAAGCCTTTGAATTCATACTAAATACCCCTTATCTTTTATTTTTTGTGTACTGCGTCTAGCAAGTCACTCAGGAATCAACTCCTAGGTGGACTTCTGTGGATGCCTTGAAAGTATAGGCTCCAGCCAGACCATAAAAACTTTAAAACTGAGCGGACTACACGCTAACGCACCCCCTGTGGGGTACAAGGTTCGGCTTAGGGCATCAATGGGACCAAGATTATTATTTAGGGACGAATCTAAAGCTACAGGCTCAGCGGCGCGGGCTGGCTCGAGCATAGGACGGGGATGCCTCTTATCATAACGTACTTGATTTGTATTTTAATAATAAAACCTGCCGCGTTCGGTCAGCACTGCTGCCGCGTCGCGTCGCACAGACGTCTTTATCGTGCTGCACTCTGTCAAGTTGTTGAATACAAAATGTCCCAATTTAGTTAATGATAAAGTGAACTCACTGGATAGCTTAGCTTCGGAGTCGCCTTTTTGCTTGGTTTCTGTCGTGAGACCATAGTGGCAATATGTTGGGTCTCCTGAGTAGCAATTGCATCAACATACCATTCACCATTATTTTGGGTAACTTTAAACCCAGGAGCATCCATAAATAATTTTTCCAGTGTTGGATAGCCAAGCTTTTTGAATGGTATCCATTCTCCTTGTAGCTCTCGATAGTCTCCTGTAAAATAAAACATGAAATTTTAACAGATTTATTGTCAGTGTCCGAATTAAGAATTTGAATTTGTTATAACGTCACCCGAGCAGGTAAACAGCTCCTACAATGAATTAAAATCTACGAATAATTAGAGCTTAATCTGTTGTAAGTATGCGGCAAATAAAAAAAAATTGGAAATAAAAAGATGTCGTTATGGAAAAAGCGGAAACCTAATCCTACTGGACTAACGTTGTTCCAGCAGAAAGATTCTAAACGAATGACCGGAGAGCGAAATAAAGGACATGGGCAGTGGGCAGAAAGCATACAATTATAATATTTGTGTGAAAAGGAGATCGATTGACGTTTTTTTTTGTGTAAGATTTACATACAAAATGTATGGGAAAAGCTTGCTTTGCAATTTCTGACTGTTTTAGGGTTCCGTAGCCGAATCGCAAAAAACGGAACCCTTATAGATTCGCCATGTCTATCTGTCTGTCCGTGTATGTCAGAGCCAATTTATTCCGAAACTATCAGGACTACACAGTTGAAACTTAGTAGATATATGTATTCTGTAAAGCGCTTTACGATTTTTATACAAAAAATAAATAAAAAAGATTAAGAGGGGCTCCCCATAAATGGAACTGAAACTAAAGAATAGTTTTTTCATCAAATCTACGTGCCGGGTGTCTATAGGCAGGTCTTTGAAAATGACATTGAGGTTAAAACCATCTTTTTTTTTCAAAGTCAATCGTTGGAAAGAACACTTCCAAAATGGTAACTGGTTTTAGTGGTTGTCTCTGCATCACCCAAAGGTTGACTGGTAGAAAATGCCTATGGCATTAAGTCCGCCTCTGTACTTTGTGCTTGAAGTGTTAAATAAATAAATAGAATGTGTGTCCGCCCCCTCTAATTTCTAAAGTAAGAGGAGGAAAATTCTGAAAAAATGTAGGATTGTAGAACGTAAATAAAACTTTCAAATATAATTGGTTTGAGTAAGATTTGATGTTTAGTTTTTGTGATATGGGACTTTTTCAACAAACTGCAGCAGTAACTTTGCTTTTCATCAACACACTATGAAAAACAAATTTAGTTTTGCTGTTGAACTAAAACACCGAAATGTTTGACAGCTATTTTGCGACGTTGTCTGTTACTTACTAAATGCATTGTTTCTGGATAATAAATGAAACTTACTGTTACATTGTTTTATGGTCAGCGCTCCTTTCACAGATATGAGAGTAGCTCTTAATGCCTGGATAACTTGCTCTTTGTCAGCCATAACTAGATACCTGCAAAAAAAGGACTTTAAAAAAAATTGTTTTAGCAGTAGCAACATAGCCAACAATGTCAACAATATTAGTATGAATCTGTTCAGTGCCAATCCATTCTTATATATATTTTGCCGACGACACTCGATTCTGACGCGAGCTGCATAATTTTCGAAAACATTGCTTTAGTTTCAATAACATTGACCGGCACTCCATCATACCTGTATACTCGCCGAGTTAGGCAGATGTGTAAACCTATACGGTACACCTATATTTAGCAAGCGCGACTGCATGTCAGCAGAGGTCCTGGATTCGATTTCCAGGTCCGGCAAAGTGTTATTGGGTTTTCCATTAGGAATTTCTCAGTAGCAGGCACGGAGTCTGAATTTGTACCCGGTTAATGAAAGATTTTTGCAATCTTTGTACACGTGCATACTGTGAGTTCGATATAAATATTCAGAAAGCATACAACGCCCTCAAGAGTTCAGTATAACAATACTTGCCGGATGTTGTTGGGGCTCCCACGTTACTGTAGTGCATCAGGATGTTTGCGTTTGATGAAGCACATACTGACGGTTCCAATACCGTCTTACGTAAAAAAAATGCTTTCATGATGCGCAGAGTGCGTGGGAGCGTCAACGGCATTCTGAAGGTTTTGAGTGAAAAATGAAAAGCCGTGATGCACCATTATTGCGCATTGGGTACATGTGTGTATGTATCCGGTGCGTAGAACTTAAGTAATGCTCAAGGGACAGGGCTAAGCAAGACTAAAAAAAATATGCTTTGATGTTTTTTGTTATTAAATAAATACAAATTACTTTTTCTCATGTTTTTAAAACACGAAATAAACTTATGTAGGTATTTACAAATTTTGAAGTAGGTATAATACCAATTTTGAAATAAAAACAAATAACGTTGTTGGTAGTTTTCGTATTTAATACATTTTTTAATTCCAAATAGGTAATTCAAATAATGGGCAGTATTTCTATTACCTATTTGTACAGGCCAGCCAGCACTGGCGAAGGGAATACCGGCGGCAAGATACAAGCATGTAATCGTCCATTGTGTACCTACATCATACGCGCATAGCTTGTGTAGGTATGGTTATAGACCTACTGATTAATAGGACTTCTTACTATTATTTTATTATAAACTAGCGACCCGCCCCGGCTTCGAACGGGTCAATGTTATACATATAAACCTTCCTCTTGAATCACTCTATCTATTAAAAAAAACCGCATCAAAATCCGTTGCGTAGTTTCAAAGATTAAAGCATACAAAGGGACATAGGGACAGAGAAAGCGACTTTGTTTTATACTATGTAGTGATTTACGCGGGTGAAACCACGGGTTCAAGCTAGTCAAGTTTTTGAGAGCGTTAGTAGAGTTATGTGTGAGCAGAAGCGCATGCTCTAATGTAATGTGCAAAACTAAACCTAGTGGCTACATGTTGGATTTATCTGCTAAGTTGACAAAAATGCATCGAAGGTTCTAGAGGGGTCACCCTAAACTGCAACGGTGCATTTTATGCACTCACGGCGAGCTCGAGATCAGCTCACAGTTGCCTGTAAGACGCTCCGTGGCTCTATTGACGCTCCTGATCTTTTTAATTTGCTGGCGCGCTTCTTTGTTCCGGACAATTACTGCCGGGGCAGAAAGCACAGGCTGTTTGCCGTGCCTCCATGTCACACTGTTGCACGTGCTAAGTCGCCAATTCCTCGCACTCTGGCCGCGCTTAATGATCTCTTGGATTCTAATCCAACAGACGATTTGTTTGCGGATGGATGGACGAAGATTTTATTGGCATGTCAGAAGTATTGTGAAAGGAATTTATGAAAGTGTGAACCTTTACTTTGTTATTTTGTTAATTTAATTGTATGTATAACTCTTTTAGTTCTTTTTTATTTACTATAATTGGTTTAACAGCCGTTGTAATTAAATAAAAAATAAATAAATCACGCGTTGTGGTTCAGGTTGCATAACTAGCTAGTAATATTAACATCGTATATCGTTCGATATTGTGCATACAAACTTACATTTCATCACTTGCATAACCTCTTTCCAAGTATGTTGGGGTCGGCTTCCAGTCTAATCTAGTCTAATTTACATGGAGCGACTGTCTATCTGACCACCGCAACCCAGATAATACCAGGCAATACGTTACCCCTTGGTAAGACTGGTTGCCATACTTTCGGGCCACTGACTACCTGTAATGACTGTCAATGATCTTCAAATGACACCCGGGACAAACGGCTTAACGTGCTTTCCGAGGCACGGAGGAAACTCGGTATGTCATGAGTTAGCTTAACCTGAAGATCGACTCGATCGGCTGTTATAATTTAGCCACAAGCTCCTAACCCAAGCTACTAACTTACATTTGCAGTTGGAATGTATGGGAAAACATGTTTTTCAACTTGATTTCTAAGTTTGTTCTGGGAATAAATATTATTGGTACTCCTCATTGGACATAATAGAACATAATCTTATATTGAGTTCAACGATTGCTTGTATTATCTAGTAATTTTTTGCCTTACGGAGCAGAGTTGTCTATGTCTACAATAACACTGTCGGCTTTGCTGTTGCAGAAAGGGGTATAGTATTGTCATGGATTATAGATATATACCTCATTCTGCAACAAAATGTTGTCAAAATAGCCTGCCCTTAATAATGCATGACATTTTTTTTTAACTTTTATGGGAGTTTAAGGCCAGCTAACGAGTCAGTAACATAGCATAATGCGGTTCCGTACATCATTCTGAACAAAAAAGGGTTTTTACCCTACTGCGGCGAAGCCCATAAGGAGGGTTATGTGTTAGACCTGCAAGTATGTCCGTTTCTTTGTTCCCTCATAACTCCTATACGGATATACCGATTTCGATAAATTATACGTTGTTTGATTCGTCTTGGTGATGCGAGTGTTACTGCACAAATAATACAATAACATTTTAAAAAATAACCATGGCGGATTTTGGGCGCCATATTGTCGGGACCGATTTTTTGTCTTGTAATGAGTGGGGTATATAAATGAAGGGTTTTAAACGTTGATTACCAGAGATCGGAGTAGGTAGAGCTATTTTGGTTCAATGACCGCAAACATTGATATTAATATGGACATTTTTAAGGTAACATGATTTTGTTGAATGTTTGAATAACTTTGTAGTGGCTGTTTATACTTGTCTATACAAACTTGTTACAGAAAATTTAAAAAAATGTATCATTTACGAAAGTTTTTAATTTCATTAACCCAAAACCTATCCGCCTTATACCTACCCTTGGAGGGGTGGATGGATATGTGTTTGTTCATAATTCCTTAAGATGTGAATAACTTTTTACAAGTATTTTCTAACTTATCAAATGATATAATTTTATATTTGATCCTGGGAGTGTCCATATTATGACAATGCATGGCAAGTACAAAAAAAAGCTCTGCTCGCTCTGATCACTGGCGATTATTAATAGATATTATAACTTATAACAAATAAATAACAAATCTTGTAAAAATTAAAAACATTGTATAATAACTAATGACCTAGTGATTACTTTACTCCGAAATAATTGTCTGTCTGGTTAGTCAATAAATGTTTCTACACAACCCAGGAATACCTTAGTTATAAGAATAGAAAATTATTGTAACACCTCACTATGTTCCTAATAGTGCAATAATAGCCAGGCATCTATGGATGCATATTAGGTTAATGTAGTGTAATATAATTAGATGATAAAAAAGTAGCTATGTATAAGTCCGTTACCCATTTTGTTTCATTGCTATTTTAATTAAGTTTGGTATACCAGAAATGGTGAATATGAGGATCCTTATTGTTATATTGTGTAATGTAACATTTATGTACTTACCTTCTATCTACCCTTATTATGCATATAAATTATTGATTGAATTTGATTGATTTGAATTTTGATTTGCTATTTTCAAATGTTTTTATTTTTCAGATTTCAAAGTTTTTAATGAATCATGTACTTATCTATTTAGTTTACCAAAACGAAATAGAGCCTTAAATTAAAAAAGAATATATAATTTAGGTTTAAGTATAAAAATGAATAAACGAAAGTAGATATCAATTATGCCCCAAATAAAAGCAATTTCAATTTGGTTATTTGAAAAGAATTTTATGATCTTGTAATTGAAACAGTGGTTAAAAAAACTGCTCTAATGAACCGTGTTGGCTCATTACACAGAAAAATAAATCCTATTAGTCGAAATAGAAGATGTGCAGAAACGTATAGGTACGTAGGCCGGTGTTCTGAGACGATTAAATTTTCATCTGAGCCGGTGCTATATAAGCTAGTTAGTGACCAGAGGTTTTCTTCGTGACTGTCCGTGACAGTATCGTCAGTTAACAAACAACGGTATGTAAGCGTAGTGTAAAATAGACTATACCCGTAAATTACCACAAGAACAAATACTCAACATTTTGCCAGAAGCAATTCGTGACGCGTAAGCAAGAGAAATCAGAACATATTCTCAAATATTGTAAACAGTATACATACCTACTTTCACTACGAAAAAATAGGCACTGAAATATAAAACAGTAATGATTTCTAATTCTCTGTAAAAAAAAATGTAATTACTGATCCTTACCTCAATGCAACTAAATTTCAAAGTAGGAAAACTTCATCAAATTTAATTTCAATACAAATACAATAATCTTGCAATATTTTTTCCGCCCCGGGTATTGCCAAATTTGCCAACCAAACTCAATCACACAGATTATGAAATTAGTGTGGTGATATGGTGACGCCAACGGCCAATCACAAAACACGAATGGACCACAGATATACTTAGAACTGTATTGGCACACGATTTGTGTATGGGCTGGTTGGTCATTTCCTTAGCAATACAATAGAGTTTGATGTCGTTGCCCAACTCCCAGCCAACTATAATTAGCATTTGAAATAAACAATTATAAATGATTCGGACCTCTTCGGTCTGTGCTATAATGTATGAAAAATAACTACCGGGGATTTACGGTCAATTCACACCGAGGTGGCAGCGCAGCGGTCGGCAGCGGCCAGCAGCGTCTAGCACTTTGCTGTAGTGCGCCGCCGCTTTGACGGGCCGCGTTACGGTGTTACATCTCGAAGCACCGCGAGCGTCCGCGCGTCCATCCCGAGTGTTATACTATATTATGCATTATTATACTATGCATTTCATAATGGAGATAGAGCAGAAATGGTTTGACCGTGTAACTGCTTCCTCTGCGCTGCCGACCGCTGCCACTTCGGTATGAATTGATCCTTATTGTGTAGGACGGTATTTTTAACATAATGATATGGGGCACGCCACGCCAACGTCCGGACGAATCAATGCGTCACTTTATCTCCGAATGTTCTCGTCTAGCTAACGAAAAGTACTTGCATAGACACAACCTTGTAGCCAGGATTATCCATCAGCAACTTGATTTAAAATACAGCCTTGCCGCAACGTCTGAAAGAGAGACTGGAAGAAGAGAACGTTTTGCGAACACCCCAAGTTTGCGCAAAAGGCTCGATTCTATTGTTAGAATGGGTCAAGGACAGGAAGGGGATTTAATATGCTAGTTTCACTAACTTCATCTATTAAAATCTAATAACAGACAATCGAACTTGGCCAGACCTCATAAATTATACAGGGTGTAACAGGACTCTTCACGAAGCCGTCACCCAAACATTATGTACATCAAATTATGTAACTTAACGCAAAAATTATTGCTGGGAAACGACTTTTTTTTTGGGTAGGACTGAATGTAACGGACTCAAAACATTGTGCTGATAGATGGATTGAATAGTAAGGGGGTTGTGGAGGTGTTTAAAGTAAAAATCTTACATTAGAAACAAGTATTTAAAAAAAACTTGTGAAAAAGATGGAACTTTGATCCGCGATATCTCCGTAACTAAAAGGTTCCCAGGTATGGTCTAAAACAAAAAATGATCACAATGACGGGGAGAACAGCCTTTCGGCTTCGTTAGGGGTCTTGTTACACCCTTTATACGGTATTATCTATGGCCAGATCGCAAATATGGTTTGCCTTATTTGCAGTTGAAAACCAGTGCTCCGATACATTATGTTTAGGAAAATAATGTTATCCAAGTATGTACATTTTATAAGTTGGGCAACTATTACTCGTAAACTTGTAAAGCCTACTTAGCTGTGATAGTTTTCCTTTTAACTTCGTTTTAAACTACCACCGTGAAAGTTTTCACACACCCAAACACAACCGCTTAGGCGTCGTCCTAATAGAACGCAAATGCGCGATCATCGCAAGTTCACGCGAACTTAGTTCGTACGAACTCACGATCAAACATATTGATGTCGAATAGGTGTCTTGATTGACATTTGCGCGATACGATCGCGCGATTAACTTGTTTGAAAATTCTTGTTGATGTCGTCGTGTCCGCCGATGCCATGCAAACTGCGAAACCGGCTCCGCTGCCGCTCGCATCATTAATTCGTGCGATTATAGGTTATTTGCTTTCTACTAGGACGACGATTTTTTGTCATCGCGCGAGTACGCGATGGTCGCATCGCTAACTCGCGCGATGATCGCGCATTCGCGTTCCATTTACTAGCTAAACTTGACAAACAAAAATTGACACTTTAAAGCTTATTATTTCAGAAACGAATCCCCTAGCTAATCGAAAAATTATTTGAACAAACTCGCAATATTTTTTACAGACCTATCCAACGACATATTATTATTATGGTTTGACATACTTTTTTATGCTCGACATTTTTATTTTATATATTATGTTTTTAATTAACTATGTTAAACTGAAACTGTTTGTACACTATTTGCATGCCCATTGGACGGTAAATTGTGAAGAACTTGGATAAAAATATGAAACATCTATGCATCTTTTTACCCATGTTTGCAAATAAATGATTTGATTTGACATCCCACAAAATGGGCACGCGAGAAAAAAAAATCCCCCTTTACGAGAGATAATATTTCTAGATATTATTTTTCCACTTTGTTGGCGTAACTAATTTATACAGCTTTACTTGCAGTACGAGTCATTGAGCTAAGCTGCGGACGGACAGACGAATAGGGACTGTTGACTACGGAACCCTAAAAATTTCACAACCGTACACAATTTTATTGCACATGCATGCCATGCCAGTGTGAACTAGGTACTTTTACCCTAGTCTCTACATGGTCCATAATAAGAGCATACATGGATCGAGTATATTTGTGCAATGTGCATCACGCGTTATTTTAATTCTTCCCGTATTTATGTTGTAATTGCCTCGTTGGTTTAGTTCGCAAAGCTATTGATAAGCAAAAAATACTTAGTTCGTATTCTAAAAATTATTATTATTATTTTTGTAATTATTTATGACATGTGGTGGAATGCTATTTCAGTGTTACAAGTGTGTATTTCCGTTGGTTATATGTTGGCATCACTGCGTTCAACAAGATAATAAAGGCTGGCTATACATGACCGGGTACCGCCATCTTGATTTTCGTCAAACGTCATCCTTTCCTTTGGTGAGCAAGGTGTGTTCACGTGAGGTTGTGTGTTCCCCTAATTAATAGGTCACACAATCCTCAGAATTTCGTGAAATATTCTTGTAAAATAAAAAAAAAAAACAAAAAAATACATAAAATCCAAAAAAATAGTAAAATAACAAAAATTTAACGGGAATCACTTGATTTTAAGTTAGTGTACGTAAGCGTGCAACGTGGTCTGAGGAATGCGATAGTCATTATAAAGAGAAAGTGAAGTTGATCTTTGCGTTTGCCTACGTTAAAGTTTATGTCAGCGTAAACCGCTGCAGTGAAATATAAAAATGAATCCTGGACCGCCTAATTACCCAATGGCATCTTTGTATGTCGGGGATTTACACTCCGATATTACCGAGGCCATGTTGTTTGAAAAATTTTCTACCGCTGGTCCGGTTCTTTCTATACGCGTATGTCGCGATATGATAACTCGTAGATCCCTTGGCTATGCTTATGTTAACTTCCAGCAGCCCGCAGATGGTGAGTTAATTTTAATTATTTTTTTCGTTTTCATGTACTTAGTGATAAGACATAGCTGTGAAAGGGTCATCTTATGGTTTAGTTTAATTACCCTTATGTCCTATGATGACCATTTTTCGAGTTGTTTTATAAATTACTTTGTGAACAGTAATTTTTTCCAAAAAAAATACTGTCCACTATTTAAACCTAAGATTTAGTTTGGTAATTTTTTCAGCAGGTATCTATTAAAGTATGTAGTTCTGTCATGATGAACCAACCCACAATCTCTTATAAATTCAGCAAACTAATTAATCATTCTAAATGTGGGATAGTAATTTTAGTAAAATCAGTACCTAAATCCCAAACTCAATTAGCGTTTACTGCCCAAAATCATTATAATTACTTAGGAAAATGGGAGAAATTCTGATTTGGGTTGTTACATTTTGGCTGAACTAGACTCAATGTGTCACATAATAATTAAACAGGTGATAATGGTGTAACCTTGGAAAATACCTTGTGAAATTGAGAAAGAATGATGGTCTAAATGGGCTTATGTCCAACATAATTGAAATATTTATCTCAAATTATAGCATGTAATGGCATGGCATGTGATGGGAGCAGCGGTGGCCCAGTGGTGCCGGCCCCGACTTCTTTTTATTTCATCACCACTGCTCTCAAAAACGGTGAAGGAAAGCATCGTGAGGAAACCAGCATGACCAAGAACATACAAAGATTATTTTTTTTTAATTCGTAGATGTGACATCTACCAAGCCGCAATGGGCCGGTGGGGTGGATTATAGCCCATTCCTTCTCATAGAGAGGAGGCCATGTGTCCCAGCAGTAGGAACACTACAGGCTGATTATGCTTGCATGTAATTAGTATTCCAATTCACTATTACAACAAGTAGGTACCAAAGTAGTACAAAAGTCTCTAACTTTGATACAAGTTTAACTAGAGATAAGAGTAATGAATAGTGCATTTTGTATTTTATCAAAGATTTGAAGTACCTAGCTCTATTTCTGTTCTGTTACAACTTTGATACTTGTTGCCTGATAGAGTGAAGTGCCACTGTTTGAAATATATTGCAATTCTGTTGATCCTATGCTCAGATTCCATGAAAATTGACCACCGTCTTTTGTTGTAATATTTTAAAGAAATTCATATTATTCTCAGTTTGATTTCCTAAAAATATTAATGGCTACTAATAAATGTGCCTCTTTTTTCACCCAATTACGGCGAAGGCGAAGCAAAAGGAGGGTTATGATTTTGACCAATATGCATGTTCATTTGTTTCCTTATAACTTCTTAGCTACTTATCACAATTTGATAAAGTAGGCAGCGTTAGAAGCATATTTATCATCTGCTGGCTAGGTGACATCATATAAAATTAATATAACGCCCTCTAGAGGACAGTCATGAACTAAAACAAAGCTTATGGTTGCTTACAACTGTTAGAATAAATCAAACATAAATTCTTTCAATACAGTGACAATATTATTACAGACATTCTAACCACTGGAATGCCCATGTGAGGCCGCTCCAGGAGCATTAAAGTACAACATTACAGACATTATGCCCTACATATAGATTACCGGGCTTCCAAACTAAGTTTTCACCTGTGACTTGGGACTGGAGACAGTGTTTCACCATAAAAAAGCAATTATTGCGAGCACTTTGTGAATATTGTATTGTTTTGTTAGGGTAGATGGCATACGACCATGGTTATCCTCTCAACATCACTAAATATGTAGCAAATACTTTTAGCTAACATTTTTACTGGCAGATAGCTAATGTAAGTTATAACTATAAGCTACTTTGATTTTAGAAAAAGAATTTGGGCTTTGTGCAAAATAATAATTTAAACCTTGAAATTGGTAACAAAATCCAATTAAAAAGGGGAAGTAATATTTTTTATAATAATTTCATGCGAATGAAGGTCGCGAACAGCAGCTAGCCCTTCATAAAAAAAAACTCGGCCAAGTGCGAGTCGTACTCACACGCACACAGGGTTCCGTAACACCAAACAATATAATAAAAATATTTTGAAAGCTAATTCATGTTGTATTGTTTTACATTCAACAGCAAAACTAAATTTGTTTTTCTTAGTATGTTAATGAAAAACAAAGTTACTGCTGCAGTTTGAAGAAAAAGTCCAATAACTCAAAAACATCAAATCTTATTCAAACCAATTTTGGTTGAAAGTTTTATTTACTTTCTTTAATTCTAGATTATTTTCAGAATTTTCCTCCTGCTACTTTAGAAATTAGAGGGGTTGGGGGACACATACCACTTTGGAAGTGTCTTATCTTTCAAACGATTGACTTTGACAAAAAATGGTTTTATAAACCTCAATGTCAACCTCAGGTACCTATCTGTAGTCTGTCCCCGCACGCATAGGTTTGATGAAAAAAATATTTTTTCGTTTCAGTTCCATGTATGGGGAGCCCCCTTAATCTTTTATTTTGTTGTATAAAAATCGTAAAGCGGTTCACAGAATACATCTACCTACTAAGGCCGCATTCCGAATTACAAAATAATCACTCACAGCTATATTTTGCGTTCCGTTTTAGATATCACGATTATGACAGCTGAGAGCTGTCATCAATTTGGAACGCTCGTGAACGCGTTCACAGTGAACATAACCCCAAACCGAAACCTTTGACAAGACCTATTTTTGAAAATAGACGATATGTTGGTTGACTGCTGCACATACAACCCTCCAAGTTCAATTAACCCCATTCAATAACTATTTCATAAAAAAGTAACTCAATGGGGTTAAATGAACTTGGAGGGTTGTATTGATGATTTGAATGATTATAATTCTGTAACTTCATACGTGTTACTGGCGCGATTGTTATTTTCATCAACATACAACTTCACACTGATTTGCAAATCGTAAGAAAATTTAAATTTCGCGGGCAACTCTTGCGCTTCCACCTTAGCAAAACAACACAACCTGTGAACAGAACTGTCATTTTTGACAGTGCTCACGGTGATATTTATTTGGGGCATGGTCGGTGTAATCGCAAGATGGCGCATGTCATGACGTCATCTATGACGATTCAAGGGACATCAATATCGCGCTCACGGTAATTCGGAACTGGTTTATGGACGCTCAAAGCGATTACAGCGTAATTCGGAATGCGGCCTAAGTATCAACTGTGTAGTTCTTATAGTTTCGGAATAAAGTGGCTGCGACATACACGGAACACGGACAGACAGACAGACCGACCGACAGAGAGACAGATATGGCGAATCAATAAGGGTTCTGTTTTTTGCCATTCGGCTACGGAAGCAATAAAAAAGATTAAAGGGGGCGCCATTTAATCTATTTTATTTTTGTAAAAAAATCGTAAAGCTGTTCACAGAATATATGCCTACTTCAACCTACTAAGTTTCAAGTGTGTATTCCTAATAGTTTCGGAAAAAGTGGCTGTGACATACACGGACAGACAGACAGACATGGCGAATCTATGGGTTCCGTTTTTGCCATTCGGCTACGGAACCCTAATTAGATTACCCTTTTCTCCCAGACAGGGTTTTTTTTTGGGGAATTGTTTGGTGCAGTTTCATTATTTAGCCATTGAGATTATTTATAACAATTTTCAAGTTAATTGAGGCAAGCAGTACATATACTTAAAAATGAAAACTTATTTTTGCGATTCTGAAACTTACCTTCGACAAACGCTTCTCTGCCGAATGAGCCGCCGACAGAATGTTTCATTTATGAGTTTTTCAACGACAGAACCTTTCAATTACGAACGATTCGCCGACAACGATTTATTCATGAACAAATCGACGACAGAACCTTTCCACTATGAAAGTTTCGCCGACAGAACGATTAGTTCATGAATGAATCGACGACAGAATCTTTCACCAAAGAAGGATTCGTTGACAAAGCTTATTTAGACCTGGTTTGACACCACTAGTGACTAAATCTAAAGATTATACATACGTTGAGATAGGTTAAATGAAAAATTTGCATATGAAAATAACTATTATTAAATTACCTACACAACATGATTATTACCAAAACAAAAAAAAAACAAATCATGATTACCAAAAATAATTCTAAAGTTCATTGGACACATTATTTTGTATTAATAAAATGAGAAATGTGCGCCCAGCCATTTGTCCATAACATCCGTTTCTGACAAATGCTGAGTAAACCTCTCTTGATAGTTTGATCATTTTCTCCTAAGCCAGAGGTTGGTTCCGAGGAATTAATAAGTTCGATAGTGCATTCTGTATGCTTTTGTTCTTTCTAGAACTCCACTATTGTTTTGAAAATGTTCCATTTTTATGCAGCAGACAGTAGGTAGGCAGTAGGGCCAGTAGGTAATCAGTAGACAGGCAGTAGGTAGACAGTAAAGTAGCAAAAACACAAGGAGTAAGTGCATTGTAACGCATGCCGAGTACAGCTACTTGCTCATATATTTATAATGATATCTCGAGAAAAATTTTGATTTTAGTTAATGATTTAACACAACAATATAATTTTTGATTCTAAAGCATTTTTTTTCATTTAACCTTTCAAAACGTATGTAACTATAATCTTTAGATTAGTCACTAGTAGTGTCAAACCAGGCGTAAGCTTAGTCGACGAATCCTTCTTTGGTGAAAGATTCTGTCGTCAATTCATTGATGAGTTAATTGTTGTGTCGGCGAATCGTTCGTAGTTGAAAGGTTCTGTCGTTGAAAAACTCATAAACGAAACATTCTGTCGGCGGCTCATTCAGCAAAGAAACGTTTGTCGGAGGTAAGTTTCAGAATCTATTTTTGCTGCCTATAATATAATCAATATTGGTATATAAGTGGTCTAAAACACAGTTAGCTAGTTTTTTTTTTTTTTTTTTTTCGTTGTAATAAGTTGGCTTTTGGTGTCACTTAGGTGACATAACATACTCGTTATTATTGCCTTAATTATCCATCCAATTAAAAAAGTATATTTAAAATAGCTGTTTAGTGAGTTCTTTGATTTGATTTAACTACGGATTCATTCCCTTACACTGTTTTTTGGGTTTGGTTTTATCCTGACTGGACATGAAATTACTGAATAAATGCTTGTAGGCCTACAAGCATTTGCTTTAGCTGACGGCAATTATTCTCAACTAACTGTTGCTCGTGACCCTCGTTCGCGTGAAATTATTACAAATAAAAATTACTTTCCTTTTTTTTATCAATTTCAAGTGTTTTAGTTTTCTTGCGCGATACTCTAATATTTCTTCTAAAATATTTTTTTTTAAGTCAAGTTAGACCTTATAACATCAATAATCATGAAAATCATCAATACAACCCTAATAAGTTCATTTAACCCCATTGAATGTCTTTTTCATGAAATAGATACAGAATAGTAAGTAGTTTCTGTAAGTACATACATACGTACTTACTGGCGCGACTCATTTTCATCAACATACAACTGATACTGACCTGCAAATTGCTAAAAACGTAACAAAATTTGAATTTCGCGGGCCACCCTGACGCATCCACCTTAAAAGAAAGGCCTTACAGCACAAGTAAAGGAGAAATGCAGAATAATGAAAAATAAGGTCAATTTTGGTGCTTACAAGTTTTCGAGAAAATCTAAATTTGCCCATATCTTTTATCGTGACTGACTCAAGACCTTCATTTTTATACACCTAATATGACCTCAGTATCTGGTATAAATTTCAACTTGCTTACACACGGACGGACAGACGGACAAGAGAGTGATTTTATAAGGGTTCCTTTTTTCACATTTTGAGGTACGGAACTACGGAACGCTAAAAAAGGCATAAACAAAACATATTAGATCAGTTTCACAGGAACCACACGTCATTGCTAAATAATATGTCAAATGTTCAGATTAACTGTAACTGAAAAATATCGATCGATGTTTTGTATAAACCTTCTTCGCAACTTTTTTATTACTTATTGGTGTTTATGTATGTATAATTTTAATTAGTTTCCAAATATTGTTTTAGACAGTAGTTTAGTAATGGCCTTAGGGCTAGACCCCCCTAGGGTTAGGGGATTAGTAGTTGGATACCAATAACTTATATTTAGTTACTAGCTGTGCCCGCGACTTCGTTCGCGTGATCTTACATCTTTCTCAGCCTGTTACAAGAAAAAGAAAAAAAAGAAAACCCAGCAGCAGTTACCTGCACAGGTTCTTTTTTACTGCTTTTTGAGTTGGAATCGTCTATAACTTGCCCAATCAACAAACACTAAAACAATGGTGTAAATTGTCATACTAACAAACAGACAGTCATGTTGCCTTTTATAATAACAGGCTGTATAATCTAAGTCCACGCAGACGAAGTCACGGGCACAGCTAGTTTAGAGATAAGATGCTTTTACGACACTAACGACACGAAACCAACCACAGGATACTAACAATCTACATCAAAACAGCTTACACGGGCGAGCGTCATTCTTTCACGGAAAATCTTAACACCGCGATTCAGAAACAGGCACCAAATGTACAACGCCATCTATCGCGCTGCTAAAATATATTGCTTAGAAAGCGATCGAAAACAAACAGTTGGCTAGGCTATGTAGATTTTCAAAGCAGCGTCATGTACACTAATCTAGAGTACCTTTTGCTACATATTCGATAACTTTTTGCAAAACCCGGTCAGTCGATTTAAAAGTTGTCTTGTGAGCACATTTATTCATTAGTACCACTTTGGCTCAATAGACGTCGTTGCATGTATCTTAAGTAATAATGATAAGTTCTTCTTGAATGCTTTAAATTCATATATTTTTTGATAGAGATCACCGATTACAATGAAACAAAAACTAAAACCTTCTCTAAGTTACGCACAATATTTGTGCATTGAATCTAATCGCATTGGTTTTCCCAACAACATGACCGCCCGCCTCGCATCGCGTGCGGGTCGTTATTTTGATGATTAAAATAAGATATTCATCTAAATTGAATGGTGTAAATGGCAATTTTGGTTACAATTGAACGCTAAAGATGACTTACATATTTATTTTGATAAGGATTAATACTAGGTCGGTAAAAACACCTTCGCAAATAAAGCATTTATTTTTGACCAATTTAAAATCATAAAAATGGTTATTGTTAGGCTGCATTCCGAATTACGCTGTAATCGATTTGAGCGTCCATAAACCCGTTCCATATTACCGTGAGCGCGATATTGATATCCCTTGAATCGTCATAGATGACGTCATGACATGCGCCATCTTGGGATTACACCGACCATGCCCCAAATAAATATCACCGTGAGCGCTGTCAAAAATGACAGTTGTGGTCACAGGTTGTGTTGTTTTGTTATGGTGGATGCGCAAGGGTAGCCCGCGAAATTTAAATTTTCTTACGATTTGCAGGTCAGTGTCAAGTTGTATGTTGGTGAAAATAACAAACGCGCCAGTAACACGTATGAAGTTACAGAATTATAATCATTCAAATCATCAATACAACCCTCCAAATTCATTTAACCCCATTGAGTGACTTTTTCATGAAATAGTTATTGAATGGGGTTAATTGAACTTGGAAGGTTGTATGTGCAGCAGAGTCAACCAACATATCCTACATTTTCAAAAATAGGTCTTGTGAAAAGTTTCGGTTTGGGGTTATGTTCACTGTGAACGCGTTCACGAGCGCTCCGAATTGATGACAGCTTTCAGCTGTCATAATCGTGATATCTAAAACGGAACGCAAAATATAGATGTGAGCGCTGTGAGTGATTATTTTGTAATTCGGAATGCGGCCTTAGTCAACCTTAAAATATAGACATATGCCGTCGCGGACTGTTTTTTAGACCTTTTTAAGAGGAATAATTCCCTCATACATTATTTTTGTGCAACTTTAACCGTTTAAGCAGCACACGCAAGTCGCAACGGAAACTCAAAAATAATAAATTTTCTCCATATTTGCACAATTTTTCATTGATGCTCCGCTCGTATTGGTTGTAGCGTGATGATATATAGCCTATAGCCTTCCTCGATAAATGAGCTATCCAACACAAAAAGAATTTTTCTATTCGAACCAGTATTTCCTAAGATTAGCGCGTTCAACCAAACAAACAAACTCTTCAGCTTTATAATATTATTAGTATCTTAGTATTAGTATAGATTATTTTTCTATAACACTACATTCGCCATAATCCATAGACGTTTTGTTATGTGGCGTCATACAGATTAAAGCCCATGGAACAAAATGACACAACGATACCTCGTTTCATAAAATCCAGCCATCAAATCGTAACGCTCTTTTGGCTTTGCCGTAGTTGGGTAAAAACTGGATGTCTAAATGCGAATCGTAATTTTTTTTATAAAACGTTGCATTTAAGAAAGAAAAAGTATTTTTTTGATGACTGTCTATTCAATATTCCTATAACGTTCGTACTGCTGGGAAAATAGCCCTGTGTGAGCCAGTGGGCCCCTCATCAAAGCGGCTCAGTCCCAATACAAATACTTTTTTTTTTTAATTCTGTTATACATTGAGACCAGATGTTAAGCATTTTTAATTTCGAGAAAAGTCTATGACGTTCGTTGTTCTAAATGAAACGACATGATTCTTTTTTTTTGTTTCAGCTGAACGGGCTTTGGACACTATGAATTTTGATATGATCAAAGGAAGACCTATTAGAATCATGTGGTCCCAACGAGATCCATCTCTTCGCAAATCTGGCGTTGGGAATGTGTTTATTAAAAATCTTGACAAAACCATTGACAACAAAGCCATGTATGACACTTTCTCTGCGTTTGGGAACATTTTAAGTTGCAAAGTTGCTCAAGATGAAACTGGTGCCTCTAAAGGATATGGATTCGTTCATTTTGAAACTGAGGAGGCTGCTAATAAATCTATTGAAAAAGTAAATGGAATGCTGCTGAATGGAAAAAAAGTTTACGTGGGTAGATTTATTCCACGTAAAGAGCGTGAAAAGGAACTCGGTGAGAAGGCTAAGTTGTTCACAAATGTGTATGTCAAGAACTTTGGCGAAGATTTCAGTGATGAAATGCTTAAAGACATGTTTGAAAAGTACGGGCGCATAACCAGCCATAAAGTTATGTATAAAGATGACGGATCCTCCAGAGGCTTCGGATTTGTTGCATTTGAAGACCCAGATGCGGCAGAGAGAGCTTGCATGGAATTAAATGGAAAAGAACTTGTTGAAGGAAAGCCTCTTTATGTTGGACGCGCTCAAAAGAAAGCTGAACGTCAAAAAGAATTAAAGCGCAAGTTCGAGCAGTTGAAATCTGAGCGATTGACACGTTATCAAGGTGTTAACTTGTATGTCAAAAACTTGGATGACACTATTGATGATGAACGTCTTCGTAAAGAATTTGCTCCTTTTGGAACTATTACTTCAGCTAAGGTAAGTGGTAATAGAATTCAAATTACAATAATTACAGAGGTATGAAAATTCCAATCTAATTGTAGGCGTTTTTCGTTCAGTCTCAAATGCTATGTGCCAATGTAAAATCATTCTGTGTAAAATATAACTAAGTTCAGACTTATTTTTATGGTTAACTAGCTGTTGCCCGCGACCTTCGTTCGCGTGAAATTATTATAAAAATTTTACTTTCCTTTTTGTATCGAATTTTGTTACCAACTTCAAGGGTTTTTTTCTGCACGGAATCTCCGTCCAAATCGGTCCAGCCGTTTCGTAGGTTAGCCGGAACAAACAGACTGACAGAAAGACAGACAAATTTAAAATATATATATGTTTTCGCTATAAGTAGGTACCCGTATACAGGTTGAATTTTCCTAGTGAGAGTGGATGACCAAATCCAAAATTATGAGGAATAGAAAAAAATGCTCAAAAGAATCTCGAGCCCGATTTTGATGAAAACTAAAACTGCATCATTAAATTTTTGAGAAATCAATATTCCTAGCCAGGAATCGAACCCAAGACATGGAATATTTCAATAAAAGCAAAGAACAATGGATTCAGTTAGCAGCAGATAGAGAAAGATTACTACTGACGATAAAACATATACGCGAACATAATATTGTTAAAATAAGAAAACGAATGGAATCGCAACCACCAGAAACGAACTTGATTCTCCAATGATAGAAGAGACCAATCAAACGAAGGTCGAAACACCAATGCTCATTCCTATGGATTGTACCTGTCTTTACCACTATTCCTATTTTGGCTCTAGGCTGCATAGTCGGCTGATTGTGCCCGACTGGCTGCGGTTGGTTGGGCTTCCTTTCCCATCCCAGAGCATGTCTTTCCTTACAAAATGTGCCCCCTAGTGTATCCGGCTTGTTCGGGTCAGGCTTTTGGCTGGGTGTGGGTGGTGCTCAATCATCATCATCATCATCCAGAAATCGAACCCATAGATTTTGTAAAAAAAGAACAAACTGTATTATAACACCTTTCGATAGTGTCGCCAATAGTGATACAATTCTGGGAAGTAATGATATGCGGCAAAATTAAGGGAAAGGTAAAATTTCATGTTTTTAGGGTTCCGTACCTCAATCGGCAAAACGGAACCCTTATAGGATCACTTTTTGTCCGTCTGTCTGTCTGTCAAGACCCTTTTTCTCAGGAATGCGTGGCGGTATCAAGCTGAAATTAACACCAAGTACTCGAGAGTCCGACTCGCACTTGGCCGGGTTTTTTATATTTTAAATTAATTTCCTTGATTGAAGACACCCGCAGCGCAGTCGATCTTCACAACATTTTGTTTTTGTTCTAATTTCAATTTTGTTGACTCTTCGCGTTTAAAGGACACGGTAAAAGAAAAAAAATCGTAAACAATTGAAATTAGAACTTACAAGTTAGTTGGCCTATTGTTGTCAATGGAGGTCCTCTCGAGGTTGTTCGAGAATATGTTTACCTCGGGCAAATTCTGCAATTTGGTAAGAACAACTTTGAGAGGGAGGCCAACAGAAGAATTCAGCTGGGCTGGGCAGCATTTGGGAAGCTTCGCCGGGCCTTCTCGTCACGTATTCCACAAAGACTAAAGTCTTCAATCAGTGCGTCCTGCCTGTTATGACTTACGGAGCCGAAATGTGGACACCCACGGTGCGGCTGGTCCATAAATTTAAGGTCGCTCAGCGAGCTATGGAACGGGCTATGCTTGGAGTTTCTCTCAGGGATCGCATTCGGAACGAGGTAATCCGACAGAGAACCAGAGTTGTCGACATAGCTTACAGAATAAGCAAGCTGAAGTGGCAATGGGCCGGTCATATTAGCCGTAGAACCGATGACCGTTGGGGTAGATGTGTTCTTGAGTGGAGACCGCGAATCGGTAAACGTAAGGTGGGACGCCCTCAGGCTCGGTGGAGCGACGATCTTCGCAGGGTGGCTGGTAGCAACTGGATGAGAGCTGCTGAGAATCGAGTTGAGTGGCGTGCGATTGGGGAGGCTTATGTCCAGCAGTGGACTGCAGTAGGCTGATGATGAAGTTAGTTGGCGCCAGTAGTGATTTAGTTCGACGTTTCGTTGATTAGTACTGTTATGTATTTTATCAAAATTGAACTCTTTCCTTTAGTTTGCCGTAAGTCATTATTTCCCAGAATTTGATCCTTAGTAGCGACACTATCGAATGGTGTAAAAATAGTGTTTTTTTTTTTCAAAACCAACAGGTTCTATTCTTGGTCAGAAATATTGATTTTTCAAAAATCCAATGATGCAGTTTTAGTTTTCATGAAAATCGGGCTCGAGACTCCTTTGAGCATTTTTCGCTATTCCTCATAGTTTCGGATTTGGCCATCCACGCCCACTTGGAAATTTCACCCTGTATATAATTGAACATACGTTCATTATACGAGCACGAAATTCTACTACTACGCGGTTTCTTAAGAGGTATTTGTAGAACTGCGGGCAAGCCCTTGGCTACTGCTGCATACCATTTGCAACACTACTAAGAAATTATTCAGAACGCCCATGGGTATCTTTGTTTTCAAAACCTTCATCAATTCATAAACAGCAGAATTTAAACAAAATATCAATCCAATCCGAATTTTAAAAATATTAACTTATTTTCAGGTGATGTTGGAGGATGGTCGCAGTAAAGGTTTTGGATTTGTGTGCTTCTCGTCTCCTGAGGAAGCTACAAAAGCTGTTACAGAAATGAATGGACGTATTGTTGGTACTAAACCATTGTATGTTGCCTTGGCCCAACGCAAGGAAGATCGTAAAGCCCATTTGACTTCTCAATATATGCAAAGAATGGCTAGCATGCGTATGCAGCAAATGGGTCAAATTTTCCAACCAGGTGGCGCAGGAGGATATTTTGTGCCAACCATACCCCCTGCTCAAAGGTTCTACGGACCTGCTCAGATGACACAAATCAGACCATCCCCCCGTTGGACCGCTCAGCCACCGGTTAGGCCCAACACTCAAACTGCCGCATCAGGATATCCGAATATGCAGGCGCCTTTCCGTCCAGCACCTAGGGCCCCTACTCAAGCTGCTCTTCGAACATCTCTTGGAGCTAGACCTATTACCGGCCAGCAAGGCGTAGCTACTGCAGCTTCTATTCGTGCACCACTTGTAACCCAGGGTGGGCGCCCCGCAGGATATAAGTACACCGCCAACATGCGTAACCCACCAGCGCCACAACCAGCAGTGCACATACAAGGTCAAGAACCATTGACATCGACTATGTTGGCAGCTGCTCCACTTCAAGAACAAAAACAAATGCTTGGGGAGCGTTTGTTCCCATTAATTCAAAGAATGCATCCAGATTTGGCTGGAAAAATTACGGGAATGCTTTTGGAAATTGACAATTCAGAACTTCTTCATATGTTGGAACATGGAGAGTCACTCAAAGCGAAAGTGGATGAAGCAGTTGCTGTATTGCAAGCCCACCAGGCCAAGCAGCAAGCTACTAAAAAGGAGTAAGATATCCACAACAATAGTGGCCAAATAAAATATAGTTGACCAGATTTTACAGGAACGCATAAATGTTCTTGTTAATTTTAATGCTTTGAACATCTTACATAGTTAATCCCGCTCATAAAAATACATAAATAAAAATTGAAAAAAAAAACAAAAACGTGGATTGCACTCTTTCCAAATAATTATATAATAACATTATTATACATAATACTTGAGTGCAAGTCTGCAAACAAAAATAAGAAACTGTCAACATTTCTATATTTGAGAGAGTATTCTGAACTCGAGACTTTTTACAATAACTGAGAAGTTTGGTTTTAGTTTTTTTCATTAGCTTTTTATTTTTATTGTTTCTCAAGAAGGGGAGTTATTGGCTTATGTTCTTTCAATTTCATTCTTTTATCTTTAAAATCGGTTTTACATTGTATGATACCATGAATTGTAAACTTGGTCTCTAGTGTAGCCGATTCAATATTCCTTTATGATTTGTTACATATATTCTGTGAAAGCACATTAACCAGTGGTTTTTTATTTCATATTCCTCGATACCCCTAGACTAGGGTTCGGTAAATGATTTCAAGTTGGTTCCATATTATAATCCTTACTCGGCAAAATAGAAAAAAGATACCGTGAAGCCAATAATGGAACTGAAAAGGTGGATGAAAATAGTTGATAAAGAAGTATATTCCAAGTACAAACTTTGTATTTAGAAGATAATTCTTTAAAGTACGCCAAAACAAAGCTAGCTCTTTGTGGTGTATACAGGGTGTCCCAAAAGGTTACGTAGCTGGGAAGGGGGGTGATAGGGGTGGTCACAAGGGTCACCAGAAAAATAAATGGCATTTTTTTTTAAACTAAAAATTGTACACCTTGCTTTTGTACATTTTGCTAACTGTACCTACAAATATTGCTGTATTAAAAAAATGCTGTTATGTAATCGTCAATAGCCCTTTATCAAATTGAAATAAAAAAACAATACATATCTAACCAACATTTTAAAGAAAATTAAGTTCTTGTCCATTAAAAAATGCCATTTTTTTTTTAATACCAGGTACCCAGATGGGATTTATTTTTTAATTTTTCTGGTGACCCTTGTGACCACCCCTAACATCCCCCTTCCCAGCTACGTAACCTTTTGGGACAGCCTGTATACTCAATGTTAAAAAGTACATCCGAACAAAGAATGGAGTGGATTTAAAAACATGTTTGTCAGTTTATCGAGACTATCCGATGGATTTAGAAGCAAGAAATCAAAGGTTTTATCGTATAACGATGTTGATGATTTAATATTAACAATGACCACGCTCCATACACGCGATGACCTGTCAATCAAATTTTTTATCAGATGATGTATAGTGATGTGAATCATATCAAATTATCGTGTGCGTTTCGACCGCGCGGCCACGGCGTTTTTTTTTAAAAAAAACTATGCCAAGATTATGTAAAAGTTTGTAAAAGTTGATTCCCCAAAACCATAAATTTGTCAAAGTTATGGTTAAAAAGTTATAAGGGTTTGAACGTGGCCGCGCCATCGAAACGCGGAGAACCGCGCGGCCACGGAGATCTCTAAAACTAAGCGTTGCAGAGACCTGAAACTTAGGTAAATAACAGGAATTTGTAAAAAATTTGTAAAAATATAGAAAAAATTCCAAGGTTTATATTTTAAGAGCTGTAAGACTAAAACCCCATGGCCGCGCCATCGAAACGGTGAATAAAACGTTATCGCCGATATCTCGCTGAAAAGGCATCGCAGAGGTCTGAAGTTTTTTGTGAAACTTAGATTTGAATTTGTCAAAACTAGTAAAAATACAGAAAAAAATCCTAGGTTTATATTTTAGGAGCTGTAAGACTAAAACCCCGTGGCCGCGCCATCGAAACGGTGAATAAAACGTTATCGCCGATATCTCGCTGAAAAGGCATCGCAGAGGTCTGAGGTTTTTTGTAAAACATAGATTTGAATTTGTCAAACATTATAAAAATACACAAAAAAATCCTAGGTTTATATTTCAGGAGCTGTAGTACGATATCGCTTATAACCTTTAATTCGTTTTGAATGGTTCGATAGGGTGACCATGACTTAGTGTTTACAGAAAACTTTCCACCTATTGCATTACCTAGAAATTGTTTCTCAAGGATTCTAAATTAAATTAAAATGAAACGATAAGATACAAAAACATATGTTTATTTCTTTATAAATCACAGATTGTTTACTTACACTAAGATATATATATTTTTTTAAATCACATAAATCATAGATTGTTTACTTACACTAAAATATTAAATTTCTTTAAAAATCACATAAATCACAGATTATTTACTTACACCAAGATTTTTTTATATTTTGTTTAAAATTACTCTGTTTTTTTTTTTAATATCCTAATCATCTGATAAACCATATGTTAAATTATGTATTGTCATAGGTTGTTCAGAACTTGAGTGCATTCCGGTTTTATTATCGTCGTAACAAATCATTCCGGAATTACTTACTAAGCAATGACACTTGCAATGACCAATAAGCCCTACAACCTGGGGAACATATTCCACAGCACCTATCAGTCTATATTTCTTTTGTTTTATTTCGATGTTGTGAGGTATTTCTTCGAGTATAATTTGGTCTGTGCCATTAAGATCGAATAAAATAATATCACTAAATTCGTACCTAAATCTCGTGGTATCGTTATTGCATTTGATACATTTTTTTAAATTGGAGTCATCGATAATGACGGCTTCTTCCAGTCCACCGATTCCGAATAAATTTATAATTTCCATATTGATGGATAAAAACACCATTGTTCTTTTTGAGTGGTTGGCGCATGTTTCGGTTAAACATTCTTTCGTTACATTGGCACTGTACAAATACTCTAAAAGTATATGTTCAAATATGAAAGCCATATTACTGTCGCATCTATAGGTATTGTTTTCGCTTTTGTAGTATTTAATAATGATTTCCTCTCGTAGTTTATAAGCACTATTTAAATTTAACGATTCTGCTAATATTTTTATAAATTCGCTGATTAATTTGCTTGTAGGTACATGTATTAAATATTTGTTGGATATGAACGTTTTGTTTGTACGCAAATGCTATCTCAAAGAAAACTGAATCAAACGCACACGTATTGATAAAGTTCAAACTTTTATTAATAGAATTGACAAAATTTCCATTTCTCAAAAACAATACTGAGATATTCTCAAGAAATAATTTCTAATACAATATGTGGAAGCTTTCTGTAAACAATAAATCATGGTCACCCTATCGAAATATTCAAAACGTATTAAAAGGTCTTAAATTATGAAAAAAAAATATTTTTTTGCTTATTATCGGTAGTTCTACTTATTCTTCAGTGTTTTTACAAAAAAGATCTACCTAATACTTAACTCCTTCGGTAAATAATCGCGACTTATTTCTAAACGATATCGTACTACAGCTCCTGAAATATAAACCTAGGATTTTTTTGTGTATTTTTATAGTGTTTGACAAATTCAAATCTATGTTTTACAAAAAACCTCAGACCTCTGCGATGCCTTTTCAGCGAGATATCGGCGATAACGTTTTATTCACCGTTTCGATGGCGCGGCCACGGGGTTTTAGTCTTACAGCTCCTAAAATATAAACCTAGGATTTTTTTCTGTATTTTTACTAGTTTTGACAAATTCAAATCTAAGTTTTACAAAAAACTTCAGACCTCTGCGATGCCTTTTCAGCGAGATATCGGCGATAACGTTTTATTCACCGTTTCGATGGCGCGGCCATGGGGTTTTAGTCTTACAGCTCCTAAAATATAAACCTTGGAATTTTTTCTATATTTTTACAAATTTTTTACAAATTCAATCTGTTATTTACCTAAGTTTCAGGTCTCTGCAACACTTAGTTTTAGAGATCTCCGTGGCCGCGCGGTTCTCCGCGTTTCGATGGCGCGGCCACGTTCAAACCCTTATAACTTTTTAACCATAACTTTGACAAATTTATGGTTTTGGGGAATCAACTTTTACAAACTTTTACATAATCTTGGCATAGTTTTTTTTAAAAAAAAACGCCGTGGCCGCGCGGTCGAAACGCACATAAATTATCGAATAAGTCTTAAATATGCCACTAAAAACGTGGTTTGAATTGACAATCAGGTAAAAATGTTACAACGAAAACAATATTTGAGGTTATGTAGGTACCTACCTACTTAACTGTCAAACGAACAATAATAATTAGTATAAACAAACTATCAGTTTTACAACTATTCCATATTATCCAAGTACAGACCTTCATGAATTAAGTACTTTTATTATTGGTTGAATAACTGGTTGTTATTACTCGTTGAAAAACTAGGAAAAAGTTGGGAAATTAAATAAAAATAAAACAGCACATTTATTAATTTCATTATTTTATTCTAAATCTTCTCTTACTACTACATCATCTAAAAATGCTGCTGGAGGTACTATATTGTTTTGGTACCTGGCCCATCCAAGGTACCACACCAACGTCATCACATGTGCACAACAACCAACAGTGCGACGTCCTGGGTATTTATTTCTGGCTGGAGGCCTTAGATTCATTTTTAAGGCATCCACAGGGAATAGTCCGGTTAAGCAGTAGCCAGCCTCAGAGGCTGAACTGCGAGATGCCATCTCCAAAAAAAAAAAAAAAAAAAAAAAAAGGTATTTATTTCATTTGATGCAAATTGGGCGGTTTGTAAAAAAATAAAAATAAATACCTATTGTTTTTAATCGCAAACTTCATCTTAGTTAAAAGTTTCTTATTCATGGATTATAATTAAAATGAAGGCCATCTTTTAGGATCCATATTAGTGAAGATATGGACCCACAAAGTTAAAAGCGTCATGGTAATGACATTTGGCACGTTTGGTAATGACCATAGCACATGGTAATGACATTTCACAAGCTTGGTAATAACCATAGCACAAGGTAATGACAAATGTCTCTATCTCCAATCAGTATCTGTAGGCTGTTTGTGTCTTTATAGTAGAAACAATCTAGTAAAAATCTTTTTTTTCCATGTTCCTTCTTTTACCCTTTGTGTTTCAGGGCCGCGGTTATTTCTTTCGAACAGTCCCGCAACCCTCAATGCAGAATTCAATACTGCATTGAGACTTACAGATTGTTTCATTTTTTTTTTACCGTGCCTCATCTTTCCCGTTCCTGGGCGAAGGCCTCCCTCCACTCCTTAATAGAATATTAGTATTCAATAAATTAATAATAGACCACAATAATGTGATTATTATAATTATTTATTCATTAGTTTAATTTTGCTTCTCGAATTAATCTTATTAAAACACATAAATTTGGATTAAAAAAAACCACATAATTGTGAGCTCAGATACAGGAATTCTTGTTTATTATCTTGGTTTTTACGTGGCATAATATTTTCTCTCTATCTCACTGGAACAATCAATATTATAAAAAAACTAAAATAATCATGTCATAAGTAGGAAAATGTGCACAGATACAAACGGCATAAAATTTGAAAATGCAAGCTCTTTACAGGATAAGTGGATACTCATTACCATGGAATCATTGTCATCACCATGGAATCATTGTCATCACCATGGAATCATTGTCATTACCATGGAAGGATTGTCATTACCGTGAATTTAAAAGTCCACGGCAATCCATGGTAATGACAAAATCCAGAAATTTCCATTTTAGCATGTACCGTATAAGATATTCCAAAACTTACGTCATAACAAATCAGTTAGGCTAAAGGCAAGCTCTTTGCAGGATAAGTAGAGATAGTCGTTACAATGGAATCATTGTCACTACCGTGGATTAAAAAGTCCACGGTAATCCATGGTAATGACAAAATCCAGAAAGAATCGTGTCCAATAATGACTAGTCAAACATTTTGACAGCAGGTTGTGTGTATAGTGATGTTATTTAGCGTAATAAATAGGTAATTTTTTGCTACGTACGTAGCACTAACTTAAAACAGAATTAGTAATGTGAAAAAAAAGAAAAGTTAATTTTAAAACGACCACCAAATAAAGCGTTGTTTTTAATAGAACGCAGCCATTTGAAATGCATTGAAGTACCGTTCCGTTTTATGGTGAGTTTAACATTTAGACGCAGTGGTAGCACTGTTAACATTTATTGATTTTGTATTTCGTGCATCGTTTTTTATACAGTTAATTTAATTTAAATTCATTCTAAGGTTACTTAGTAGTAAGCATGGCATATTCTTAGGTTGTCAATCCACGGTTGTGAAGTTTTTGAGTGAGTTATAACAGTGAAACGAAACGTTTTTTGGTGCCGTCGCCCGTCAGTGTGACATCCCTACCAATAATAAAAGTACTTAATTCATTTTTTTTTTTTTTTTTTTTTTTTTTTGTGGCACTAGTTTTACTTTGTGCCATTTTCAGGTAAAAATTTGGGAAACAGGGAAATAAAAAACGGAACGGGAAGGATTACAATGATAGGAGTTATGGATCAGGCAAGTCATTAATATAATATATTATGTACAATATAATAAATAAACTAAAGTTTAATATCATTTTTATACAGAAAAGAGGCAATTAGATCATAATAAATTATTGGGTTATGTAATAAACAAATCATACGAGTGGGGAAAGGGGTTTTTAAACTAATAAGGGAATCAAGGAAATCAGAACGGTCATGACGAGAACATGAAAAAAATATATGGTCCAAGTTACCAACATCTTCCCCACATTCACACATGTTATCCTCTACGATACGGAGCTTGGCAAGATGGTAAGGAGTACATACATGACCCAAACGCATACGAATGATTTGACTAACAATCAATTTGGAGCACTCAACCTTGAAAAACCACGGCTTAATAGGAACATGAGGTTGTATAAAGTAATAATATTTTCCTTTTGTTTGTGCGCTCTCTGCCCACGAGACACTCCAGGCATCGCGAAGGTATGACTTGGGTAAATTCATGATATCATGGGAAAAGTTTTTATAGGGAAAAGTGTCTCCATCATTGACAGCCTCCTTGGCTAAACCATCCGCCCTGTCATTTCCCTTTATGCCACAGTGGCTAGGAATCCAAACAAAATGTACAGATTGCCCCTTCAACCTTAGTTCATATAATAGATTCCTAATATCAAATACAACAGGATAGAAAGCCTTCATTTTAAATGGGAACTTCTCAATTGCCTGTAACGCACTCTTAGAGTCGGAAAATATAACGGTATTTTGTAACTTAGCTAACAAAACATATTCTAGTGCCTTAAATAGGCCAAAGCACTCCCCCGTAAAAACAGAAGACTCCGGAGGAAGTTTTATTTTTTGAATAAGCTTATATTGTGCATGATAAACTCCTACACCTACACAACTAGCAAGCGTTTTAGAAGAATCTGTAAATATTAGCTGCCAGTCTTTCCATTTATCATCAATATAACTGATAAATTTAGAATTCGCTCCAGAATCAGTTTTGGCGATACCCATATCATATGTTATTTCAGGCTCTAAAAGTAGAGAGTCAAAAACGTTATCATTAAATATTGCTAGCTTTGGTGCATTATGCACAGGCGATTCAAGTAACTTAAACTTCCGGTAACTAGTAATTAAACAAGGAACAGATTTGCATCTCCAATAGTTGGAGCTTTCAATTAAATAATTTAGATTATCTAACCTAATGATCAATGGATGGTTGGAAAATTGCATGATTTTGAATATAAACCTATCAGCTAACAGCTGTCTTCTGAAATATAAAGGAGGTTCACCACACTCTACTTGCAACGCATTTAAAGGACTCGAACGCATTGCACCCGAAATGATTCTGAGAGCTTTAGATTGAATATTATCTAGCTTTTTGAACCATTTTTTACTACCACCTTCTAATAAAAAGGTACCATAATCCAAAATACTACGAATTATAGCATTGTATAACAATTTCTGGTTAAAAGGGTGAGCACCCCACCACACACCTGAGAGGCATCTCATAATATTCAACTGCTTTTCACATCTATCCACTATATAACTGAGATGAGATTTACCTGTCATTTTCTTATCCAATATTAAACCCAAGAATTTAGTTTCCTCCCCAACATTTAGAGTATGATTGCAATAGGAAACTTTAGGTGGCAGAAAATCCCGTTTTCTAGAAAAAACTACTACAGAACTTTTTTTAGCTGATAAATCCAGCCCATTATTATCAAGCCAAGCCTTTAATGACGTGAGGGATTCTGTTAATGAATTACATGCAGTTGGGATAGACATGTTTATTGAATAAATAAGTAGGTCGTCAGCGTATTGTAAAACACTAACGATACCATTTAAGGACGCCTCAAGATCATGTGTATAAATATTGTAAAGTAACGGGCTAAGTACAGACCCTTGAGGTAATCCCTTATAAACAGTTCGTGAGAGTCTTGAACCTTGGTTTGTTATTACAAATATAAAGCGAATAGATAAGATATTAATAATGAAATTAACTAAAATTGACGGCACCTGCAATTTCATTAGTTTATTTTTGAGCACTGATATGATTACATTGTCATAAGCTGCCGAAACGTCTAAAAATGCAGCAACCACCGATAAATTATAAGAAAAGGCCAAATTGATGTCTGTGGTAAAGATACTTAAACTGTCTATGGTACTTTTAGATTTACGAAAGCCGTATTGAGAAATCGAAAGCAAATTATTTCTTTCGATATGCCATTCAAGACGGTTCTTAACCAGGTGTTCTGCAATTTTAGCAATAACCAAAGATAAGGCTATAGGTCGATAAGCAGCCGGATCATCTGGAGATTTTTTAAGCTTTAGTATAGGGACTATTTCTTGAGTTCGCCAAGAGGTAGGAATGTTCCCAGAAATCATTATGGAATTAATTATTTCTAAATAATATAAAAGTGAGGAATCTCCCATATTTGAAAAGAAAGCATAAGGTATTCCATCTTCTCCAGGACAAGAATCTTTAACACTCGTCAATACTCCTTTAAGCTCGTATAAAGAAAAAGGAAAGTTTAAACTATTCGATTCTTTTATTCCAGGATATAATGCGCAACAAGGCATCAAAGAATTTTTTTCAGGAGCTGTTGCAGGGGCCAATCTATCAAGAAAATCGTCAGCTAAAGCAGGAGACAACTGAACACCACAACGGTTTTGATTAAAAGCATTCCTAAAACGCTTAATATTACTCCAGACCTCCGAAGGACAAGTTCTAGGAGAAAGGGAGGCACAAAATGATCTCCATCCCTCAAATTTCCTTTCCCTCAAAAAATCTCTAGTCTCATTAATTATACCAGTAAGTTTATTTAAATTTTCTTCCGACATATCCTCACCATACTTTCTTTCCTCTTCCTTTCTTCTTCGTACTGCATCTGAACATTCAGTATTCCACCAAGGGGGCATAGGTAAATTGTTTGTGCGGGAACTTTTTACAGGGAAAATCTCATCCGCTACTTCAAGCATGCAAAGAGCTAAGGCTCGAGAGCAATCATCTTCTCCTCCATGAAGTATTTCAGGTAACTGTGACACTTTGACTTCAAGGACCTGTTTAAATTTTTCCCAATCAGCTCTACCTAATCTGTACTTTAATCGAGGGGGACGCTTTTCACTGATGGGATATTTGTCAGGGGATGCTATTACTAGGGGAAAATGATCACTGCCTAGTGTAGAAGAGAAGACAGACCAAGTGAGTGATAAGGCCAAACTAGGTGAACAAATCGACAAGTCCACAGCACTCGGCAATTCATTGGGCTTGGTACGTCTAGTCGGAGTCCCAGTGTTTAATACACATAAATTATTGTCATCTAATATTTGTAGCAAACGTACACCATCACTTTTATTTTCACCGCATCCCCACGTCTGATGATGACAATTAAAATCTCCCATTATCAAGACAGGGTTTTTCAATGAACTAAAAATATCACTCATCTCTTGTAGAGCAGCGGAGGAAGGCTTTGGAATATATACAGAGGCATAAGATACATTATTTACACGTACTGCAACGAAATCAATTAAAGAATACTGATTGGGTAATGTAATTTGAGAAAACGCAACATTGTTTTTGATTAAGATGGCAACACCACCGTAGCCATCAGTTCTGTCGTTACGAATGCAAACATAACCTGGAATACCAAATATTCGACCGTGTTTAAGCCATGTTTCACTCAATGCAACAATAAGTGGTTTATATTTGTTAACTAAATATAAAAGATCAGTTTTTTTATTAGTCACTGACCTGACGTTCCATTGAATAATCAAATCCATTATCGTTTTTGTCTGTCAGTAATTTACAAATCAGGTCAGCGTTGTTCGGTTTTATGTATTTTTTATTTTGTAACATCTTAATAAGACTGTTAATTAGATCCATAATCTGTTCATGATCTTCTTTTTGTTCGGGTTTATTCTGTAGTGCACACCCATCACTGGGACTTGGTAAACTGAACTCATTTATTAATGCATTGTGTGCTGCTCTGTCATATCCAGACGCAGATTTAGGAGGCGAACGTGGTTTTTTAAATACTGTTTTTTTATATGAAGTTGTCCTAGGACCATTATTTACATTATCATTAGTGTGAAAGTATGCGGATTTGGAATCTGATTGAGAAATTTTACTACCTGAAACAACTTTATCTGCATAAGACATAGAGGAAGATGGATGCAACTTACTAGCCTCCAAATAAGAAATACATGAATGAGCCATAGTGTTTTTGATATCTCTTTGTCTCTTAAACTCAGGGCATGCTTTATTTATAGCAAAGTGAAAACCAGAACAATTTATACAAGATGCACAATCCTCCTCAATGCTACAAGATTCAGCTGAATGATTTTGTCCGCATTTAAAACATCTTGGCTCTGCAGCCCTACATTGTAATTTTGTATGTCCGTACCTACAGCATCTGAAACACTGAATGGTGGGGTACACATATGTATCAACATTTAATGCATTATAACACATGAATATTCTCTTTGGTAGAATTTGTCCATCCAAGGTTATAACAATGGATTCTAAAGGTTTCCAAACTGGACTACCATTAATCTGCACTTTATAATTTAACCTCCGAATTTTAATAACCTTTCCACACCCAATGGGTGTAGAAATATTTGCTTCAATTTCATCCAATGACCATTCTGAAGGAACACCACGCACAATACCCATTCTAGTTACATTGAATGTCGGGATAAAGGCTTTGAATCCATTAGTACTTATTAAGTTCGATTTTAAAAAATCATTTGCATCATGGAAAGTCGAAAACGCAACTGCACACTTATTGCGGCCTATCCTTTTAATGCTTCCATTAATTATATTTTTAAATCCTCCCCGTTTCACAAAGTTTCCAAACGCAATGGGATGTAATACAGTTCCACTATTAGGTAAGTCGGTGATGCGCTGTACATGTATCAAATAAGGAGATACATCAGTATGTATGTACTCCTTCCTACCAACCGGCTCAAAACTTGCTTGACTAGTCTTTGACTGTGACTCAAGTTGGGACGACGCCTGGTTAACATGGGTATTTTCGAGAACAGTCTCTTGGGGATTACAATTACAATCCATGATACTGAGTTCATTCTGGCCATGACCTTTTCTGCTGCGTTTGCGTATTTTACAGGTTTTACAGATTCGCCTGCGTTTTCGAGAAGATTTTTCGCTACTGTCAGTGGCCACTGAACCATCAGTGTCCATGCCACTTTTATCCACAACATTATCATTGCTTGACATGATAGTAACATAGTTTGCGACATCCTCGGGGGGATTTAGGCCGCCGCCTAAATCCCCCTGCAAGTTATTAGGGGGGTCGTTCATACAACCCGGACTTAGGGACTAATCATACAATATAAAAAACTTACCAAATATTCACCTACGAACACTACTACAAATATATACAATTATTATACAAAATTATATACAAAGATAAGACTCAACTGATCCGTTTAACAATAAAAATTAAATTTCAAGAATTTGAAACAACCGCGCGCAACCGAAGTTTCCCGCCTTTTTTCCCACTTAATTCATGAAGGTCTATACTTGGATAATATGGAATAGTTGTAAAACTGATAGTTTGTTTGTACTAATGTTCGTTTGACAGTTAAGTAGGTACCTACATAACCTCAAATATTGTTTTCATTGTAACATTTTTACCTGATTGTCAATTCAAACCACGTTTTTACAGTGGCATATTTAAGACTTATTCGATAATTTGATATGATTCACATCACTATACATCATCTGATAAAAAATTAGATTGACAGGTCATCGCATGTATGGAGCGTGGTCATTGTTCTTTCCACTCTAGCATGTACCGTTTATGATATTCCAGAATGTTTTACTAATTACGTCATATCAAATCAGTTAAGGTGGAAGCGCAAGGGTCACCCGCGAAATTTAAATTTTCTCAAGTTTATTGCAATTTGCAGGTCAATGTCAAGTTGTATGTTGATGAAAATATGAATCGCGCCAGTAACACGTATGGAGTTATAGAATTATAACCATTCAAATCATCAATACAACCCTCCAAGTTCATATAATCTCAAATAAAGACTTTTTCATGAAATAGCTATTGAATGTGATTATATGAACTTGGAGAGCTGTATTGATGATTTGAATGATTATAATTCTGTAACTCCATACGTGTTACTGGCGCGATTCATATTTTCATCAATATAGAACCTGACCCTGACCTGCAAATTGCAATAAACGTAAGAAAATTTAAATTTCGCGGGCTACCCTTGCGCATCCACCTTAAGCTGTAAGATAAAATACGATGAATATAAACAATTCGTATACTTACCGAGGAATGATACCCACGGGAAAGACATTATTACTGTGACAAAAACCACGGTACGACTTTGTAAAAAATACAAAAAATCTTAATTTTGATCTGCGCCACGTGCGTTCCCTTCGCCGTCAGAAATGGTGATTAGCACAGAGTACATTATACTATAATGAAAGTGATTAGAATCACACGGGGGCAGCGGCGGGTTTATGCAAAGCTATTTATTGAAGAGCTGCATGTCGCGTCACGTTGTGACACGGTAATGATGAGTTTAATAGGAACCAAAATGTACGATGTTGCAGTTTAATGTTTTACAATACGTTTTAATTTGTGCAATCAATAATGTACCTATCTCATACCTAACTATTAAACTTTTTACGTAAACAGTAGTTTCAGCCGTAAACGTGAATTTAATTGAAGATTTTGCTGAAGTTTTGTCGAAAACTGGAAAGCGGACACCCCTTGGTGATGACATTTTAGCCCTTTTGAACAAAATAACTTTCACATTACTTTATAAATATAAAATTTTAAAGAAGCGCCTGTTAGAAATCATTCTATATTACAAGTTACTTTAATCCTCGGTAAAATCTAACTTCATTTAGATTGTGATATTATCGCGGACAGCCGATTTACACCAAATGAAATAATTACCCTCCCACGAGGCAGCTGCAGCAATACTCACTTATGCCTTCTCTTCCATTTAAATTATTTTCAATTAAAATGTAGACATAGTATTCCCGCCTGCCAATATGCCTTGACTTAATGTTTCCTCTTATCAATGAATTTTCCCCACTACCTCTCAAATTGAACTCGTCCATGTTTAACATTTTTCTGCACACTTCAATTCTATATCCACCATGAAAACGTACATGCTCGCCATAATAAGAACGAGCTTGACGTATTTGGTATGTTCCCAAGGCGAATAATATCAGATCGTTATATTCTAGACGGGGGAACAAAACATTATAGTCATGGGCTGTGATACTCCTGATAAAGGATGCCCGTCTATTAAGATTTAATAAGTTAACTGCTCTTGATAAATTATTTTCTAAGGGCATCCTTTCTCGTATCAAATGAACAATTTGGCCAGCATCAACTCTGTCTTGTAGGCGAACACCAAACTTATTTATTAATCCTGCTGCAATTTGAAAATAAACCATCATATTTGGCACTGTTTTATTGAAGTGGTCGAACCGAAATAATCTGTAATGTCTTTTAAAATATCCGTTGACCACCTCAACCACCCATCTGCAAATTGTTACACAGCGACTTCTGTTTGCTTGGGCAGTAGTCAATTGGTGTTCGCCTTCACTTAGAGACTCTGGTACATAAACCTTGTAATTGCAGCTCTCTAATATACTGATGCTGTCCCTGAAACCCCTATCTAAAATAAATACGTCATTTTCTTGAAAATAATGTCTGATTGGGGAATTTTCATTGATAAATAGAGACTTCATTATGTCTGCATCTAATGTGGTAGCCTTGTAGGGGCCATAACACTCTAAAATATATCCATCACATGTTACAAGCATAAATGGTTTGATCAGGTTTCGGTATTTGTGTAAAGAGTATGACTCTTTTTGGAACATATAGTTACTACTTTTATTTAAATAAATATATGTTCCGTCGCAGATTACAATTGTTTGCAAATTGTTTTCATTATATATTCCATTTGGAATGGTTAAATTGTGCTGAAGCAATTCTTCCCTAGTTAAATGATTTAAGCCTAAGTTTCTTGGAACAAAGTCTTGTAACAAAATATCTCTTACTTTACTTATTAGACGTTCTAATGTAGTGCGTGGTATTTGTAAAAGTGTGGAAATTCGTTCATCGGAATCTCCTGTTCGCATCTTTATAAGGATGCATGTTAATCCTTTGAGTTATACCTCTGTGCATCTCTGTTCTCTTATGTTTGATTGCGTGATTTACCGGTGTCTTTTCGTGCTGTTTTAATATGAGATTGAGCAGGGATACTTGGGGTGCGATGTCAGAAGTCCTCCACGTGTGCTTAGCGGCTGCTGGTCCCTCTAGATACGTCTGCAGGGAAGAGCAGTTGCTGGGCCGGTGCATCCTGGGCGCGGCAGTATTGTTCCCCGGGGAATGAGGGGAAATGAGAGTTTCCTCTTATCCCTCGGGGAGCGTTACTGCCGCGGCTAATTATTCTGACATGGGTGGGGTCCAGTCTGGACCAAAGGTGCGTTCCTCTACGTGACCCTCTGAAAAGCAGAGGGCATAGCAGAGGAGTAAGGCATAGCAGAGGAGTAAGGCGGGCTCGGTGTGCACTAACCCTGCCTCCGAGCAGACAGAGAAGGATGCGTCCTCCTCTGTCACCGTCGATATCGTAATCCCACCGTCGAAGTGCCGTGGATCACGTCTCGCGACTTCGATAGGGACCGAGGGTCTTGGCTTAACCGCCCGGACTGCGAGGTAGAAAACCTCTATAAAAAGTTACCCGAATCCCAAGTGGCCATGGAACAAATCAGTCGCTAGTGCTCACCCTCGCCAGGGTAACTGCAGGCCCCCTGGCGAGTAATAAATAACAAATTCTGCTTATCTGGGTACAGGGGTCTCTGCCCAGATGGACTTTTATTTCCCCCATACTCGTGGGTTCAATATGGATGAAAATAACCAACAAACCAACACCGCCGGAAACGGCAACGAAGAGGAGAGGAGGGATGCGGGGTCGGAGTCCGACGTCGCATCCAGCGATGAGAGCGCGGGAGGCTCAGAGCTCCCGGCGCGTGGGGGCTGGAACTGCTGTGGAGATCAATAAGTTCTTCCGCAAGCGGTCCCGGCGGGATGGCGACCGGGGGTCGTCATCCGGTGAAGAGGAGGCCTCGGCCCGAAAGATCCCCACCAGCAAGCGTGGCGGGATCCGTGGCAAGGGGAGGGGGCTTTCTGCCACCGCGAGGTCAGAGGGGTTGGCAAAGCTTGCCGAGGAGGGGCGCCCCCCGGGCAATACTGGACCCCCGTCTGCCGACGAGGCAGGTGCGCCTGGCGGCTCCGAGGCGGAGCGTAAGGCCAGGTTCACGAAGGAGGTAGAGGCCGCGATAAGGCGAGTGGCCCTGAAGATGAAGACCTCATCTAAACTCAGGGCCATACCCGCGGCTTCTGCCTCCATCATGGCGGCAGCAGAGGCCAACTTTGCTGGGCCTCCTCCCCCTTCATCAGGGGGAGATGAACTGGCCAAACTGCGGGAGGAAGTAGCCCGCCTGACGGCCGCTACGGAGCGTCTCCAACAGGAGAACGCGAAGCTCCAAGCAGACCTGGTCAGTCTGCGTGAGCCCAGCACCCGCGTGGCGGCTCAAAAGGCGGGCAAACAGCAGCAGCAGCAGCAGTGGCAAAGCCAGCCAGTGCCGGTTGAGAACCAGGTCCTGAACCTGGTTCGGCAGGAGCTGGCTTCCTTCCAGGCGCGGTTCTCCGTCCTGGAGGGAATTGTTTGTCGGCCCTCCCTGGGTGCGGGCAGGGTGGCTGCGAGCCCGGGCCCGGGTGCGGTGTCGTACGCGGCTGCTGCGGCTGCCGCGCCCGGACCGAGGCCGTCCGGTCGGCCCTCCGGCAGGGCTGTGGTGCCCCCCCCCCCGAAAAGCCGGCTCCGGCGAAACCGGCGCCGACTAAAAAGGGGGGCAAAAAGAAGGGCAAGGCGGCTGCACAGGCGGGTACTGTGCCGGCGCCAGTGCCAGCGGCGAGTGGGCCAGCGCCTGCGGCACGTCAGCCGCCGCCGCCGCCGCCCCCCCAGCTCCCTATACCTCCCTCGGCCGAAGCCGGATGGCAGGTGGTCGGGGAGAAACAGAGGGGGCGAAAGGTGGCCAAAAAGGCCCGAAATCAGGAGCGGCAGCGCCAGCACAGGGCGCGAAAGGTCGCGGCCAGGCTCCGCGCCCCGAGGACCGCAGCTGTAGTAATAACACTACAGCCGGATGCGGAGAAGCGGGGCGTGTCCTACCGCGACTTGCTGGCGCAGGCTAAAGAGGCGGTGGATCTCGGGGAGCTCGGAATCACCGGGGGCCTCCGACTTCGAGTCACCGCAACGGGGGCGAGGATGTTGGAGATCCCCGGCGAAGCCAGTGGCTCGTCCGCTGATGCTCTGGCTGAGAAGCTCAGGGCGTCCCTGAACGCGGACGAGGCCCGAGTGTCCAGGCCCGTTAGATGCGCAGACCTGCGCATCCTGGGCCTGGACGACTCGGTGACCGAGGAGGAGGTGGAGGTGGAGGGTGCTCTGCGGAGCAGGTCAGGGCAGGCGCCCTTCGTCCGGACCCGTCGGGGATGCGAACCGCTATTGTAAGCTGCCCTGTGACGGCGGCAAAGACCATTGTGGAGGGCCGAAGGCTATTGGTGGGCTGGGTTTCAGCGCAGGTTAAGCTGCTGGAGCCCAGACCTCTGAGGTGCTATCGCTGCCACGTGGGGCACCACGTGTCAGTACGGTGCGCCTCGGAGGTTGATCGCAGCGGCCTCTGCTTCCGATGCAGTCAGCCCGGTCATGTGTCCGCGACTTGCTGCGGGACGCCGCACTGCGCTGCATGTGCGGCGGCTGGCAAGCCGGCCGATCACCGGGCTGGGAGCACGGTTCGGGGAGATCGTTGTTGCGGGTGTCTACTTCTCCCCGAGCCAAACTCTCGCCGAGTTTCACAACTCCCTCAGGGAGTTGAGTGTCGTCATCGGAAGCCATTCCCTCCCCGTGCTTGTGCTCGGGGACTTCAATGCCAAGAACTTGGCTTGGGGTTCTCGTCGCACAGACGTGCGGGGCAGGATGGTGGAAGACTGGGCTCTGGAGGCAGGCCTGGTCGTCCTTAATAGGGGTTCTGTCCCAACGTGTGTGCGGATGCGGGGCGAGTCGGTGGTGGACATCACGTTCGCTAGCCCCGCTCTGTCACCGCGTGTCGTTGACTGGCGCGTCATGGAGGGGGTGGAGACCTATTCCGATCACCGGTATATCCGGTTCGACGTCTCCGCCCAGACCCCAAGCGCGCCGGTCCTACAGACCCCGAGTGGTCCGCGATGGGCGCTGAAGCAGCTGGACCGGGAGCTCCTCCTGGAAACCTCGATCGTGCAGGCCTGGGTGACATCACCGGTCAGGCCTGCCGACGTGAACAATGAGGCGGGTTGGTTCCAGGAGGCCATGTCCGATATATGTGACGTGGGACGTCCCATCGGCGTCGAGCCGACGTTGAAGTACCTGGTCTCGTCCTCGACAGCCGGTGGAACTTCGTGGAGCATTTCCGACGTTTGGCCCCCAAACTGGAACGGGCCGGGGCTGCCTTCAAGCGGCTCTTGCCCAACCTGGGGGGTCCAAACGCCTCCTGCCGGAGGCTCTACGCGGGGGTCGTGCGGTCCATGGCCCTTTACGGGGCTCCAGTGTGGGCGCGTTCTTTAAGGCGGCGAGCCGCCCATTATCTGAACGCGCCCCAAAGGGTGGTAGCCGTAAGGCTAATCCGGTACCGCACGATCTCCGGCGAGGCGGCGAGCCTCCTTGCCGGATTGCCGCCATGGGATCTGGAGGCGATAGTCCTCGCGCGCCTGCACGAGTGGCGCGTGGAGGCACTACGCCGGGGGGAAACTCCGCTTCCGCGGCAAATTGTCGCTCAGCGGACAGACTTCCGGCGTGATCTCATGGCGACATGGAGAGAGCGACTGTCGCAACCCCGTGCAGGGCACGCCACTATAGTGGCGGTAAGTCCCCTCTTTGAGGAGTGGCTGGAGAGGCGCCACGGCGCCCTCACCTTCCGCCTGACGCAGGTCCTCACCGGACATGGTTGTTTCGGGAGGTTCCTGCACCTAATCGGGCGGGAAGAAACGCCCGGGTGTCACCACTGCGAGGATCGACCGGAGGACACGGTGGAGCAGACTGCAGGCCTGCTCCGCTTGGGCGGAGCAACGCCGTGTCCTCGTAGCGGCAATCGGCGGCGGCGACCTCTCGCGTCCGGCCCTGGTTCAATCCATGGTCCGGAGCGAGACGGAATGGGACGCCGTCACCTCCTTCTGCTTCTCACCACAGTCATGCTAGCGAAGGAGGTGGCGGGACGTGAGAGGGAGAGAACCTCACGTCCCAGCCGCCGCGGGAGACGCACCGGGCGTCGGGGGCCACGTGGTGGCCCCTGGCCACCGTAGACGCGGGCCTGTGGACGGTGAGCTATGGGCTAGCTCGCCGTCCGTCAGTCTTATGACGACAGGCCGTGTCGACGGCGCGTTCGTGTTCCACGCGCGCCTCAAAGAGAGTCAGCAAACAGGAAGGGGTCCGTAAGGGCCGACGCCTGCCAGGGTTGCGGGACTGTTCGAAAGAGATACCGCGGCCCTGGAACACAAAGGGCAAAGGAAGGAACATGGATGGGTTTTAGTCAGTAAAAGTCTGACACTCCCTCCTGCTCAGCCCAGAGCGGGAGGGGTTATTTGATGATTTCCCATCGGTAAAAAAAAAAAAAGCCTGGATAGTTGTCTCACTGTAAGTACTTGGCAACTTTCATACAGGGTTCTTGTGGGGAACCGGTACGGCTTGAAGGTCATGACTTTTAACAAAGATCGTTGGGCTCTCTCCCTGCCAGATAAACCGCACGGAGAAGCTTAAACTCGGCCACTTGTCGTAATTTTTTGAACGCCCCTATAAGTTGCCTAATACGGGAGGACGTCTGTTCAATGTGGGGACGCCAGCTAAGTCCGTCGTCCAGTATCACTCCTAGGTACTTCATTGTTTTTTGTTGTGTGATTGGAAGACATGTGCATGGTGTACTACAGCTATTAGCGACGTCACAGGAGTGTGCTTTGAGACTTAATACTTTAGGCTTTGTTTTGGCGAAAGTGAATTGCAAAAAAGAGGTTTTCGAGATGTTAAGGGTTAGCAAGTTAGCTTCCAGCCCGTGGATTATTTTACGTAAGCCTGTCTCGGCAGCTTCCCGTGCTGCATCCCAACACTCACCGTGGAATATTAGTACCGTGTCGTCTGCATAGCTGAAGATTTTACCGTTACTAAGAGACAGCTGGCATAGGTCATTCACATAGAGTAGAAAAAGGCTAGGGGATAGGCAGCTACCTTGAGGGACACCGTATTCAACCCCGGCTTCGTTGCTAATCCCCCCACCAATCTTTACTTTTTGTGTCCGGTCGTTGAGGAAGTCCGTAAAAATTCCCAGATTTTTTCCCCGGATTCCAGCATGCTCTAACTTGGTCACAAGCGTTGGAATACAGACGGTGTCAAATGCCTTGGTTAGGTCCAGGAAAACACCTAGACATTTTTGCTTTGCATCGAGTTTCCCAGTCACGTAATCAACAAGTTGATTAACTGCGTCTGCGGTGCTTTTCCTGGGCCTAAAACCAAATTGTGAATTGTGTGTCCGATATAATTTTGTAGTGCTCAAGGTATTTCATTAATCTGCAGAACTGAGATAGGTCTAAAATTTTTTACCTGGTCTTGGTTTCCACCCTTATGGACAGGTGTGATTAAGGATTTCTTAAAGATACGAGGAAAAACACCTTGTTCAAAGCAGGCTTCAATAAGTTTTGTAATAGGTGGAACTAGTACTTCTTTGCCCAGCTTGAGGAGTTTAGCCGGAATAGAGTCCCATCCTGTGGCACAATCATTTTTTAGGTTGGTAATGACTGACTCTACTTCAGCCTCGTCAAATCGCCTCAAATCATGTATCTTGACTTAGCTCGCGAGGTTGTCGACATGTGGAATGTGGAGTCAGCGATCATTATGCCGATAGTCGTATCAACCCATGGCTTAATTGTCAAGAGGCTCGATCAATACCTGAGGAGGCTCTCGTTAGGCAGCTGGATCAAGGGTTAGATTCAGAAACCGGTCCTCCTAGATATGGCTCGTATTGTTAAGAGGTTCCTCTCTCTGGAGCCCTGACCGCCGGTAGCTTGGACCCTGTTCCCAATACCAGAGTTTCGTATTTGTAGCATCTACATATAGCTATCTCGCTTACACGCACCGGCTTTTACCGGGCTTTCAAATACTATATCTGTCACTTTCGCACTTATAGCGATGTGCCGTATAACGAGTTAGACCTTGTGCATAGAACAAATCGATCACTATGGCAGATTTAGGCCGGGCTTTCGGTATGAAGTTGCACGCGTATGCGTGACCTTGTCAGCTTGCCAACTCTGCAGTGTTGCCGTTTTAGCCACGTTGTGAGATCTTGGAGATTTTTAAAGAGTTTAGAAACTTTTTTAACATTTAGCAACAACAAAAACTAGCGACTTTTTAAAATAACGAAATTAAATATTCAAGCAATATCTTAAAAATAAAAAAATTGCGACATCTAGCTAGATTTTTCATATACCTGGCGACTTTTTTTTGCCTAAATGACAACACTGAGTAGTTCCCGACATCCGAGAGTGCAACTAACTTCAGTTTCATTTGCTTGAGTGGAAAAAGGTTTTGTTGTTAAAGTTTTTTGTGTGTTTTCTTAGATTTCCTCAGTGATACAATTGTTTTGGTGACTTACCTACAACAATGGAGGTAATTGTACCTTGTGAGGATTTAAAATGCGTTCAAGTTTTGATTGGCGAAGATAAGGTAAAATCTTTAAACTTTGCTCAGAAAAAAACAGTTAATTTCTTCATTAAAACCGACGCCTAATCTGTGTATTTCTCAGACTAGTAAATCGCATAAACGAAAATTTAATAGATCAGTGTATAAAACTAGTTGGATTGTTGGCTGTTCGCATACTAATAAGTGGTATTGCTGGTGCTGCATATTTTTTTCGAATGAAGATTCCGTTTGGAATACATCTGGTTATAATGATTTAAATAACATATCTGGCGCCATTAAAAGGCACGCAAATTCCCATAAACACCTGTGTGCAATGGTTTCTTTCAGTAATTTTAGTAAACAACGAATTGAGACATCTTAATCACGCCAGTTATCTGAGGAAATTTCAAAATATAACACGCGCGTTGAAAACAACCGTAGTGTTTTTCAAAGATTAGTCGATATTGTTTGCCATTTAGCACAACAGGAACTTCCTTTAAGAGGACATGATGAGTCCAAAACTTCATTAAATGAAGGCAATTTTTTAGAACTGGTCTCGTTAATTTCAAAATACGATGTCGTTTTAGAAAAACATAGGTATGCAGCATCAGGAAAGTGACAAACCGGGGCCGAGTTATTTATCTAACAAAATTGTCGATGTGTGTAAAAAAGCCGATGTGATGCAAACTTGCATCGATTACGAAGTTAGACAAACAAAATTTGTTTCAATTAGGTATTATTGACGAAACCCCCGATGTTAGTCATAGAGAACAACTGTGCTTGATTCTCAGATATTATTATAAAAATGAAATTCATGACCGTTTTTTGGGCTTTCTTAATGTGTCGGAAAGTCGCACAGCAGACTCACTCTCTAATATTATTTTAGAATTGGGTGGGGCTCAAAAAAGATGTACCTCTTGAAAAAATTTCGCGGTCACCTGTTTGCCCCTAAATTTTATTATGTTTTCAAAAGTTTTTTTTAAGAAACTTGTTTGTTACATTAAATATAAAACATTACAAAGGGATGGGTGTAAATAAAATACACATATCTTCAATATACATAAAATTATAGTTCATCAAACTTTTGTGTTTTTTTTTTGCTCCATACAAAACATAAATGTCCCAGCGCCGTCCGTCAACAATGTTTTAATTTTATTATTTTTATTACGTTGTTAATGTTATTTCTTTTTATCTTCATTGATAGTATGGGAGTTCATTTAAAGTAATTTGCCTGAAAATCTCGCAAAATATTACAATTGCTTAGGAAATAACAAATTTAAAAAAATGTCCGTTGAAATCTTCTCGTGTGTTACAAGTCATGTGTAACACGGTAGCTTTCATAGTTTAGTGACAACCACACTAGAACTTGTTTTGTAGGGTGGCAACACCGTATAGCAACACTTGTCAAGTGTCAATTTAATGTCAGCAGTTTTAGTCTACCCACAAAAGTGAAGTGAGTTGTTGGGGTGGTTTTGTTCATGAAAATTATTGGAAACTAAAAAGAGAATTTTCAAGGTAAGGGTTTATTTTTCACTGTAATGAAGTATAGATACTAAATAAATACGTTTGTATGTCGTATAGTATGGCTTTCTTTCCAAATTATCTTTGAATTTGCGGCTGCTATGATCAAGTAAACACTAGAATGTTCTCGTGTGTTTGCTCCAGTGTGTTATGGTGTGTTACATGGTGTGTAATGTAACACACTGGATGTCATTAAGCTTACATTGTCTTTATCCGACTGCGGTGGAGTCCAAAAGGGGGATAACATTTTTGCTTGCGTGTGCATATACGTGTATATTAATGTAATTATATTTATGTGGGGAGTGAAGGGAAGGGGGACGCCTACGACCTACAAATATACCTACTGTTCGCGATAAACTCAAAAACTACTACTATTTACGAAAGCGGTTTTCATCAATACATAAAGTGATTCACGAGGAATATAACAGTGATTAATGAGGCTTAATAACTATTTGAAGCTTGTTTTTTACAGATGCCTTCGAGCGCAGCCGAACGGCAAAAACGGTACCGCGAGGGGATGAAAAATGAATGAAGAAACTAAAGAAAATTTGATTTTCGCGGGCTAGGTCAATTCCCCCCCATATAATATTTGATAATGATTGTGATAAACTGATAATATTATAATAATAATTTTAATATTGATTGTGATAATATCTAAGAGACAAAGTTCCTCTATAATTTTAATAAAACATATTTCAATTTAAGTGAATTTTATTTCCATTTGAGTACGAACAAAACAAAAAATAATACATTATAAAAAAAAGAATGCAAAAAGCTTGCTTACGGTTTAAAAACCTTACAGTGAGTTAAGTATAGTTTCTGTAATCGTCTCCTCGAGCCCTTTATTTTGATATCCCACTCATGGTCATCATTACCCGTAAATGTGGTAAGATTTTTAGTAAATGTTGGTATGTAATCCTGCCTTTACAGAGTTCCAGTGTGTTACCATTTTTCCCGTGTGTTGCACACGAACTTGTGTGTTACACTTTCTAGTGCGTTATGGTACAAATTTTGTGAGCCCCACCCAATTATTGAATAGACATGATTGCATCGCAAAATTAGTAGCGCAAAGCTATGACGGTGCAAGTGTAATGTCCGGTGTAAGAAATGGAGTGCAACAAAAAGTTAAAGATGTTTGTCCACAAGCAATTTACATTTGGTGTAATGCGCATATTTTGGCCTTAGTGTTGTCTAAATCATGCAATAGAATTGAGGAGGTTAGTTTATTTTTTTCAGCCCTTCAGGCTTTGTGTAATTTTTATAGTAATAGTACAAAACGAGCTGCTTTTTACGATACTCATTGCAGTAAAAAATTGCCTAATGCTCCCGGAACTCGTTGGACATACATGTCGCGAGTTGTAAACACGGTTTTTGAACAAAAAATTAAACTTATTGAGTTGTTTTCTGATCTGTGTGATCGAAAATCCACAGAACCGGGACGGGGACACGATTTTAGCTGCGGAGAATTTTGAAAACACTTTGCGATCTTTTATCTTTTATCGGATATTTGAAAAAACTGACTGCTTGTACAATATTTTACAAAAATCACAAGTTGATGTCGGTTATTGTATTAATAAAATAAAGGAATTTCAGGCATAGATGGCATGAATTACACGTGCTGAATTTCAATCCGAATTTGATCAAATTTATGAGAACACGTTGCAAAATAACTCGGCTCCTCGTTTAACACGCAGCTTACCTACGCTGTGCAAAAACGGAATACAGACGACTTTTGGTAGAAGTAATTGATAACATTAATACCGAAATTACTGACCGATATTCTGAAATTTATAAATTAAAGTTTTTCCAACTGCTCAACAACAAAAAATTTGACAATTATCACTCACATTTTCCTACAGAGGAACTAGATTCATTATTTGACATTTATGCAAACTATTTCGACAAACAAACATTAAAAAGACAATTGATTTGCTTGTATTCTAGTCCTGATCTGAAAGATCGTATGTTTTCGAATTAATTGATTTCATTCATGAGAATAACCTAGAAGATGCCTTTCTCGAGCTGTTAAAGTTAGCGTATCTTGTTGTAACTATTCCGGCTAAAAGTTCTTCCGCGGAACGTGCTTTTTCGTCTCTTAAACGTATCCATACCTATCTGAGAAATACACAAGGTCAAGAGCGTCTTTCCGAATTATCAATGATAGCTATTGAAAAACAGTTGTTGGTAGAATTAAAACGATCACCAACATTTTATTCTGATGTAATTAAATCATTTCTTAAGAAAGATAGACGATTCCAATTAGAATATACATAATTTATTTAAATTCCTTATTACATTCTATCTAGCTATTTTTTAACTTTCGTTTTGTAACTTTTTTTTTGTTTTTTTTTTGTCTGTAACCTGGGTCCTGTTGCGAAGGAAGCAACTACTTACCATAACTTTGTTCCCTCAAGCAATGAAGCAAACCAAACGGCTTTTTTCAAAGCCACCGGAGGTATGCAATTGCTGATATGTTCATTATATTCAATCTAGCACTAGCATGCCTTCAGTGTGCTTTGGTTACCTCATTCACCGCACGACAAGCAAGAGTGAAATTGAAGAAAGAAGAGGAAAGAAGAAGATGGATGGATGAATTCACTTTTAATTTATTGTACCTAACCAGTAGTTTATGAGAAAATTGCGATGATACATACGTAGGTACCTACATACTCAGTCGAAAACTGAACTTTCTTTTTTTGAAATCGTTTAAAATTTTATTGGGCATGCGTTATTTTGAAACCCTAGGCACGCCACTGTCCTAGAGTGATATGAGTGGGACGAATAATTAGTATATGATCTGCTGTGTGTGTGCACCACATGAAAAATTGGTGCGCTTCGTCGTTTTGGAAAAAAACGATTCCAGCTAGGGTAACGCTCTTCCAGCAGGAAAATTCTAAACGAATGATCGGAGAGAGAAATATTGTGCATGGCTAGAGAGCTTCTGTTTGTGTAAAGAAGTGCACCAAAAATATATGTTGTGCGTCTTCAGGTTTCCGAGATATCGCGTATCCTGCTAGGGTAATGTTTTGCAGAATCGTGTACCTCCAAAACCAAAGTATGTGCGACTGTAGAATAAACATACACGAGTAGCTCTATATTAGTGAAAGTCAAAGGTCGTGTCGGGTGGCGCGTGAGCTGCAGCCAGTGCTGTTGGCGCTAAAGCAGCCGGCCGCGCAGAAGGCGCGGCCCTAAGTGGCAGATTGGTGCCCCCCCCCCAGATTACGGTGGGAGCTGACCGACGGGTCGGCGTGGGATTCCCCGGCATTGCCGGGACCTACCTGGGGATTATTTTGGCCTTTCTGCGACATTTTTGTTTAGGGTTTGTGGGCTTTTTTTGGAGATGAGGTTACCCCTCCTCATGGACCGAAAGGAAAAAGGAAGGAGGGATTGGGCGTAGGATCATGGGAATGGGGTTTTGGGTTACCCTAGGCCTGGGATTTTAACTTCGGGAATTTAAAAAAAGCGCCCGGGGGTTTTCGTTGCGTCTATTTCTTATGGAATTAGACCAAAAACAGGGCGGTAACCTCGTGAAGATGAATCCCCTAGACTTGCCTTGAGGATCTACACGACTGTAGCGCTCACCCTCAAGACCCCGCCACCTTACTCCCTCTGAAGGAGGCAGTAAGGTAGGCCTGCAACTATACTACCAAGCAAAGCATGTCGTTGTGCAAGCAAAGCATAAGTACAGACCCTCCCCAAGAAGCGCATAAGCAAGCATCGTTCCATTCAATGGTAGAAGGACCTTAGCGATCTCGAGCCCAACCACCTAGCTTTCTGGCAAATGCAAAAAAAGATGCGTGTTACCGAAGAGGCTTCGATGGCTCCTCACCCCAACAAGAGCATCGCTTTCGACGACTCTGAAAAGGCAGAATGCCTAGCCGACAACCTAGAGTCTCCGTCAGGAACCACGTGGTGGCTCCCGGTCACCGTAGGCGCGGGCCTGTGGATGCTGAGTAATGGGCTAGCTCGCCGTTCATCCATCTTATGACTACAGGTCGTGTTGACGGCACGTTCTTGTTCCACGCGCGCCTCAGAGAGATGTCAGCAAGCGGGAAGGGGTCCAAAAGGATCGATGGCTACCAGGGCTGCGAGAATGTTCGAAAGAGATACCCCGGCCCTGGAACACAAAGGGCAAAACAAGGAACATTGCCGGCTTATAGTCAGTACAAGTCTGACACACCCTTCCACTTCGCTCGGAGTGGGAGGGATCATTTGATGATTTTAAATTTAAAAAGTGATTCCATCAGAGCCAGGTGCTTTCCTCGGCTGAAGCCTTTTTATGATGTCGTGTACTTTGTCTGGTGTGTTCTATAAGCAGAGGATCATCGGGGTCTTCAACGGAAGGGAGAGCGGTAGTATGTTCGACTTCGGCGTTCGCCATGTCGACGTGACATTTGACTACTGGTTGTGAGCTGGGAGACCACTGAGTTTTATGTCAACAAGCTTTTTGACCATGCTCGTGCCGGGAAGGGCCCTCTAAATAAAAAAAAAACACAAAAGTTTTTTTATCTTGAAACTAAATGCCCAACCGATCCATAGTCACACCAAATTGCCACACCAGTGTGACTATGGTTAATTTTATTTATCCGTAGTCAAACTGGTGTGACTACGGATAATTTAACCGACCCTTGACTCAAGGGTATGATATGATGGTGTGACTACGGATCGGTTAAATTATCCGTAGTCACACCAGTTTGACTACGGATAAATAAAATTAACCATAGTCACTAGGGCATGCAAAACCGGAAAGTCATCAAAACCGGTTTTGAACATCGTTTTTTTGGGACCAAAACCGAAAACCGGAGCTAGGTCCGGTTTTAGCAAAAAAAATCGAATGTAGTATAATTTAAAAAGAAACACCATTTTTTTAAATACCCACTAAGTCTACAAATAAAACAAATTGTATGATACATTTCTTTTTAATCCAAACCATAATAATTGTATAGATAACAATGAACTTATAATAGTATAAAGATTAATTAACTGAGATCAAATCAACAACAAGTAAGTTTTTGGTATCTTTTGTACCTATTAAGTCTGCTATCAAAAATAATATATTTTAAACAAAGAAAACACAATCAGCATCTTTAAATATTAAACACAGCCACCCACAATTACCAAAAAAATCAACATTTTTTTAACTTTGAAGACGAACTACAAAATAACATTATTATAATATTATTTATTTTGCACTAAAAAAGAGATCAATAATCAACTATGTATACTAATTTAAATAAAGCATAAATCACTAGTTTTCAAGAGATCGCAGTTCTTGATAATGTGATCTCAAGAATATAAGTGCATCCAACATTCGATCAGACAGCGAACTTCTTATTTTGTTACAGAAATACCCAGCACTCGAAAACACCCTTTCACTCTCAACACTTGTTGGTAGAACACATAATAAATAATCATATGCTTCGGTGAGATACACACCCCGATGCCCTCCGCTTTCATACATGGCTTGCTCTACTTTTACGAACCCAGCCAGGTCGAAATCTGACCGATTTTTGGGGGTTCTCTTTCTCTTGCATTTGTGTAATTCCTTCTCTAGCTGTTCTTGAAGAGTTAGCTCTTCAGCGTCAGATGATGACGATTGCGAAGGTATGGACTGCTCGGTGCGGAACTGCGGTGATGGTGTCTGTGTCCTCGGGTTTATATTTTAGCTGCTGCAACAAGTTGATAATAGTTTCAGTTATTTCAGCATCATTGGGTTTGGGAAATGTGTCATCATCATCTTGGGCGGAGAAGTTATCCTAATCATGTAAATAGTGTAAAACACCTGCTAGAAGGAGACGTCTTTGCTTTATGCGACTTCTCAAATTAGTCGCTAGCTTGAGATTCAAAACGCTGTTTTGTTCGTCAAGCTTCTTAAACATAAATTTTAATGTTGTGTCAGCTGTGTGCAGCGTAGCATCACGTCGGCACAAGGACAGAACAGCGAGTTTGACAACATTCAAGCTGTTGTAAATTTCAGACAGAGTTCGAATTTCTTCTTCGGAAAAAGATATCTCAGTCTTCCAATCTATCAGGGCTTTGAGGACTGAGTTTTTATTTTTTAAAAACACTCCGATCATATCTGACATACTTGACCATCGTGTGCGGCAATCTAGTTGCAATTGTATGTCTTTTTTGTGTTCCTCCAAGACATAGACCCGTAATGCGTCAGCTTTTAGAGGGGATTTTCTTATAGATTTGACCAGTTTGCGAACTTTTGTGATTGTTTCCTTGTACAATTCTGGATGTGATGTAACACTGGGGTTTCAATTTCTAAACCTCCACTGAGATCTTCAGCTCGTTCGTCGTCACTATCGCTTTCTGATTCAGAGTCGTCTTGTGCGTGTGTAGGGGATGCCTGAATAGACGCTGCTGCACGTTGTACGGGTTCGCTACTTTTTTTATACAGAGTATCGATCACCGCTAGCTGGATACCGTGAGTGAGACAAATCTGGTGATGTCCTTTAATGTATCTTCCCATCTTTACCATCACACTCGCACCATCGGTTGTTACTGACACAATGTCCTCATCTAAAGATACGTTAAATTTTGCAAGGTGGGCTCGCAATATGACTAGTGCATTCAATGCTGACATTGAACCAGTGATTTTCACAATCCCCAGATTTTTATAATTAAATCCTCCAAAAGCAATGGAATGTAAATTTACGTTCATATATCTTTTGTTCCTCAATGATGTCCATTCATCTAACGTTATTGAATATCTATGCCCAGCTTGTTTTAGGACTGATATTTTGTTTTTTATCTCTGCTTTTAATTCGTCTGTTTGATTCAAGACTATCTTTGCGATAGTGTTTGGTGATTTCGGGAGTTCCAAGCCACTTTTTTTGAAGAGGTGTCGTAGGTCTTGGCTTTCTGTAAACAATCTAAAGGTACAGCCGTCTAATGCTGCCATTCGAGAGACGACCACCTCTATAGAATCGCTTGACTTAAAAAAGTCTGTCATTAGTTTTCGCTTCTTTGTTTCCATTACAAGTTGTTTTTCTTCCAAAACTCCTGGAGTATCAGCCGCCCGAGATGTTGATGAAGTAGAATCGGTTGAAATTGAAGCTATATTTGAGTGTACTGATCGAAAATGCGTGTGTAAAGCGGTAGTGGAACCACCACCAGTTTTTATGATTTTGTCACATGTTTTGCATTTTGCGGACTGTCCATCTATTGCTCGAAGAAAATATTTCCATATACTATTTGATGTCTTGCTCTTGTGGAAATCGGTGTATTGAATATTTTTTGGAGTTGACCTAAAAGAAAAAAGAAATAATTAGAATCGGGCGAAGTTTATTTAGTTTAGGATGTTTTTAAATTCCGTGCATTTTGGTGTGTTATTAGGTAGTACATTTTTTTCCATGCATTCAGTTTAGACATTTTTAAAGTCAGTACCGCACTGACCACGATGCCACGTCACGTCAACACGTCAAATAAAGCTAGAACCACACCATTAAAACGCCACCCGACGCGACAACACGCGTTTTCATTGGTTAAACGTTTTAAAATTACACTACTAGGAGAACTGTAGCCTAATGGTGCATGCATCATTTATCGTGTTGACGCGTGTCGTCGCGTCGCGTGTCGGCCATGTGGCTCTGGCTTAAGGCATGCTGATTGGCTACAGTTCATCTAGTTATGTCTTTTTAAACGCTAACCAATGAAAACGCGTGTCGCTGTCGTCGTCGTGGCGTCGGATTTTAATAGTGTGTTTCTAGCTAAAATTCCGCGCATTTCGGTGCGTTAACACTAGAGGTGACTAGACTAGTCTATGGATAAAAAATATCTTCTGTCACTTTGGTTAATGTTTACTTTATTACTAATAAAGGAAATATTATAATAACGTAAACATTATTATTAATAGTAATAACGTAAACATTAACAAATTAAGATTTTTAGAGAAATTGATTTTTATATATATTAAATCTGTAAAAATCATTTTCTCTAAGACTTGGAAAAATTGGCACAAGAGTTCCACTCTTACGTTATGGCGCAATTACACCTGTACCTTGATTCACGTAAATCAAACAAGACAAATATCGTTGACGTTTAATTGTCGTTCGTCTATAAGTCCTACCCAAAATAGGTATTCACGTATTCTTTGAACGGGATTCGATAGAACGATAATCCAAACGGCTCAGAACAGAACCGAATCAAAGACTTTTGTCAGTTATAAAGTTATCTATTTAACACGAATAATAAAACACAAGTTTTAATTAAATCTTGCTTGCTGTCACAAGTGGTGAACCATAATGTAATATAATTCGGGCTAACGCAGCAACTACTGGATGTAATTGCGCCCTTCGTGTCGTTTCATCCACGAGCTCAACATAAATGTACATTAAAAGACACAAAATATAATAACTAAGTAAATACTCACATTTTGTCCTAGCGTCGCAGGCGAGGGCGGCGGACACCCACTTGCACTCCCGGTAAGGGTATTACTGCAACAACGCAGGCGCATGCTGGCGGGTTACGGGTGCGGGGTGCGGGGGTAGTGGAGGGAGGCGTGTTAGTGGGTGGATGCAGGCTGTGTTCGGTTCGGATACATTTGATGCCTCAAAATTAATTATTTTTTGAGTGTTCGAAAAAATTTTTGATAAAAATCAAAATGTTAATTGTTACTCAATAATGGGAAAACCGGAGCTGAGCTCCGGTTTTGGCTTTCAAAACCGGTTTTCAAAAATCGTTAAATTTTGGCCGATTTCCGGTTTTGCGCAAAACCGGAAAACCGATTTTGCATGCCCTACCCTTGACTCAATTTGCGTCTTTTATTTCCCCGTATTACTTGTTTTAATATTTATACTGATGATGGAGTTTGCAACTTATAATAATCTATATGTACAAAGTGTAACAGAATAAACGCAAAACCTCTTAAGGGGTCATTGCACTAATGATTATGAACAACTTTCACTATGGGACCAACATTGAAATCGCGAAAAAAAAATTGACTACCCCATACATTTCTGTGCTGTGCGCATAACCCGAAAGTTTTTTTTTCGGATTGGAAATCATCAAATGAGGGGTCTGGGCGGAGCGGAAGGGAGTGTCAGACTTGTACTTACTAAAACCCACCTATGTTCCTTCTTTTGCCCTTTGTGTTCCAGGGCCGTGGTATCGCTTTCGAACACGAACATTCCCGCAACCCCGGCAAGCATCGGTCCTTTCGGACTCCTTCCCGTTTGCTGAAATCTCTTTGAAGCGCGCGTGGAACACGAACGCGCCGTCGACACGGCTTGTTGTCATAAGAAAGACGGACGGTGAGCTAGACCATTACTCACCGTCCACAGGCCCGCGCCTACGGTGGCCGGGAGCCACCACGTGGCCCCCGACGCCCAGGGCGTGTCCCGCGGCGGCTGGGACGTGATGCTCTCTCCCGCTCAAGTCCCGCCACCTCCTTCGCTAGCATGACAGCTTCGCAGAAGGAGGTGTCGGCGTCCCATTCCCTATCGCTCCGAGCCATGGATTGAACCAAGGCCGGACGCGAGAGGTCGCTGCCGCCGATCGCCGCTACGAGGACACGGCGGTGCTCCGCCCAAGCGGAGCAGTACCCCATAGTGTGCTCCACTGTGTTTTCCGGTCGATCCTCGCAATGGTTTTTCGTTTATTCTGTTACAGGTTGTTTAAAACAAAGTCGGTTGGTTACACCATTTATAACTAAAGAACTATTCGAACAATAATTCGACAATAATTCATCAAAATACCTATGTCAAAAAGACGCTCTCTGTGAAAGAATTTATACGTTTCTTATTCCTCCAGTCCATAAAACTTTCGTAAGTTTTTAGGTAAATCTTCCGCAATTTTGGCGGCAAAGATCATCTTCAAACTCTTCACTGTCACTGGACATTCTTATTAAATTTATTTAAAATCGAACAAAGGATGATGCCAGAATTTGTATGAATTCTGGTCCCACCTTCCAATAGCTATGTGTGATACATTGTTGGATAGGTATTTTCAAGTTGCACAAAAGTGACTATGGCGCCAAGTTTCAAATCTTAGTCCGTTCAGAGTTATGCAGTATTCAAAGTCAGTTTAACAATATTCAAGCGTAATGTTTTTCCCTAATACTCGTATAATGCACTTTTTGAATAAACGATTAATTAACTAGTATTATCTACATAACTACCGCTACCATCAGAGTCGTAAGAATTTTTTTTTTACTCAACATTATGGTATTTTATGTTGTATTTATTTATTAAAAAAGGTATTGAGTCACGGGAAAATCAAAGATTTTTATCCTACTCTCTAATATGACCTCATTTAAAAATAAGGCTGGTCCTACAAATCCCTCATGCTTGCCATACCCCTTAGGGTAGGGAATTGTTTGTATTGACACAATCTGCGCACAGGTACCTACAGTACGTCATCCGGTCATGCAGGTACAGTATCTTTGAATAATATGATTGTTGTGAAATAATGTAAGAATTGTACCATCTAGCTCTATGTTAAGGGTTTTGGTTTCCGCACTTAGTCCCTAAAGTGGACCATTGTGCGCGGCCATGGTGGTCGTTACTCCAACCAGGACATCCGAAAGGGATCTTGGGTAACGCCGGTGCACTCGAGGAGTACAGCGCTCCCGTTTCCTCCGCCTCCATGCACGCTCTGCACAGGGGGCTGTCAGTGAAACCTAGGGAGTGGAAGTGTTCGTTCAGTGAGCAGTGTCCAGTGATGGTCCCCGCAACCAGTCCTAGGCTATTTCTGTCCAGCTTCCTATCCAGGAATGGCTCAGCTTCCTTGGATTGCCTACACCCTGGTGTCGAGGTCCACCATTTCTCCGCTTGTGTTGGATAATACCTACACACTCAGCTTGATAGACGGAGTTGAGCACTCCCAAGGAGTCTGGATATTTTAATGTTTAGGTCGTCGGAGAAGACACTGACACCTGTCCCGTCACCGGTCTTTGATCCATCAGTGTAGATCCTTAATTCTTTTGGACCTGAGTCACACATCTCCGCTGTGAGCTCTATGTTGTAGTGTTACAGTCCCACAGCCCTGGCAGGCATCGGCTCTTGCGGACCCCTTCCCGTTTGCTAACATCTCTTTGAGGCGCGCGTGGAACACGAACGCGCCGTCAACACGGCTTGTCGAGATAAGACGGACGGACGGCGAGCTAGCCCATAACTCACCGTCTACAGGCCCGCGCCTACGGTTGCCGGGAGCTGCCACGCGGCGCCCGACGCCCGGGACGTCTCCTGCGGCAGCGCAGACGTGACGTTCTCTTCCTCTCACGTTCCGCCACCTACTTCGCCAGCATGACTGCTTGGCAGAAGGAGCTGACGGCTATTCCGTCTCGCTCTAGACCATGGATTGAACCAGGGCCGGACGCGAGAGGTCGCCGCCGCCAATCACCGCTATGAGGACACGGCGGTGATCCGCCCAAGTGGAGCAGACCTGGTGTGCTCCACCGTGACTTCCGAGCGATCTTCACAATGGTAACACTCCGGCGTTTCCTCTTGCCCGATTCGGTGCAGGTACCTCCCAAAATAACCGTGTCCGGTGGGGCACCTCCTCTCTTACGACGAGGTGTAAATGTGGCAACCCCAGCATCACCTGTAATGCGGCAGTGCGGGTGATGTTCTCATGCTACCGGTGATTGCTACGCAGGGAAATCTTTGTAGCTTCTCGAGATCCTTCTGAGCTGTTTTCAGTTTGATCCTGGGCTACCAAACTAAAGAGCCATATGTGATGATTGGTGTGGTTGGTTGGTTTTGTTGGATTGATTGGTTGTGTGGTTGGTGGTATGTGGTGATTGATTGGACTGTGGTGTATAGCCAGTAGATGATTTTGGGGCTTAGGTCTAAATACCTGCCCAGAAGTCTCTTGCACTGCCATAGAGCTATGCTGGCTTTTGTGGTGATGTAATCGGTGTGTTTTGCGCAGTTCAGCTGTTTGTCCAAATAGATGCCCAGGTATTTGGTTTAAATCAATAGGCTTAGGGTGGTCCCAAAGAAGCGCAGTAACTGTAGGGTTGTCACTATTGGTCCAAGGGGTTCTAACGCTTACCTTTGACTTTTTACTACGCTTTGTGAAAAGGACGCATTTGGTTTTGGTAGGGTTCACTGCTAGTTTATATTCCTTGCACTAGTCCTCTACCATCTTCAAGGCTTGACGCATAAGGTTACATAGTGTGTTTTTATATATTTAGAAGCTTGTGCATGTTTACGAATAACTTACTACCGATCAGGTCAACCAATCTCGACTGGTCACTATTTGCCGCTGGGTAGTAGGACCTCCTACTGCCCAGCGGCAAATATAGTGTTATAGGTTAACGGCAAGTTCAAGCGCGATTTTAAGCTGTTACGCCAAAGATATTTCAACAATGCACTGCGCTGCCGCTGTCACAAACTACTTTCATACACCCATCGGTATACGATGATAGCGGTAGTTATGTAGATAATACTAGTTAATTCATCGTTAATTCAAAAAGTGCATTATATTAAGGAAAAACATTACGTTTGACTTTTGTTAAACTGACTTGTTTAATACTGCATAACTCTGAACGGACTAAGATTTGAAACTTGGCGCCATAGTAACTTTTGTGCAACTTGAAAATACCTATCCAACAATGTATCACACATAGCTATTGGAGGGTGGGCCCAAAATTAGCATCATCCTTTAACTCGACAAAAATTCTGATACTTTCAAAGACAAAGTCAAAGACATTTATTCGTAGGATACGGTAGGCACAAAGTTGCATGGTTCAGGACATATCCGCCGCTAGACGCGGCATACGAATATTTACATTATTTACACTTGAAAACACTAAAATTTTACACTCTATTAGAATAAAGCAACAAAAAAAAAAACAAAACTAAATATCTAAACTCTTTATAATCTAATACATAAAATATAAAACACAACATTAACATTAACCTTGGATATAATAAAAAAATATAATAAAAACATAAAAAAGTGTATAACAATATCCAGTATCTACCTATTATATTTAATATCTTCAAGAAATTCTTTTACTGAGTAAAAAGTCTTTTGAAGTAGCCATGATTTCAACTTGTTTTTAAAAAAATGAAGTGGTGACTCTCTTATTGGTTTCGGAATGTGGTTGTAAATTTTAATGGACATTAAGTAACTGTTTTTATAGTGAAGAGTACTATTGCAAAATTGGTTTTTAAGTTTAGTAGGGTCCCTTTTTGTGAATCTGTTGTTTTCGGCTACAGTGGAGAAGAAGTGTGATTTTTTTTTAACAAATATTCCTATCTCTAAGATATAGGTACACACGGCTACACATCAAGCTATACATTTCCAGTATAAGCTGACCTCGCATTGTACGGAAATCCTATACAATGCCAGATCAGCATAAACTGGAGATGTATAGCTTGATGTGTAGCCGTGTGTACAAGCTAGAGTTAAAACCTTTAACTTTTTAAAAACAGGTCTGCAGCTCTCGTAAGGAGGTGTCCCAGTAATTGCTCTCAAGCATTTTTTTTGTGCTATAAACGCTCTTTGGACATGAGTCGAATTACCCCATAAGAGTAAGCCGTATCTCAGTACAGACGCTACATAGCCATGGTAGGCGTTGAGTGCGGCTTGTTCATTTGCTGTTTTGCGTAGCTCTTTTAGCGCGTATACAAATCTGTTTATTTTTTTACACAGGTTGTCAATATGGATTAATTACAATTTCAATTACAATTTTTATCTAATGTTAACCCTACAAATTTTATGCTGTTTTCTCTATTAAATGTTTCATTATTGCGTTCTATGTTAATTATTGGTGGATTTTGTTTATAGTTTGCAAATTGAATGAATTTTGTTTTAGATAAATTAACTTTTAAGTGGTTTTCATTGAGCCAATTTATTTTTCGCGGTCAGTTTTTTCTTATAAACCAGTCACAGATTAACAATTTAAAACACATGGCGCCACCTTCCTTGCGGAAAAAACATGGAACTAAAACTCTCACCTGCATTTTCGCAATGAAGATGGTCCTCACTCCAAAGATAGTATTATATTTACTGGCTGTTTGAGTTTGTCTATGTCACATGTAGGAAATTAAAAAGCGAATTACTTTTCACTCCATAGCCTTTGCCCAGCAGTGGGATGCCACAGGCCTCAGTAACAACCATTTGAGAAGATCAGCGGCGAGCACTTTTAGTGTGAAATAATTTGAAACTTTAACAACATAGAAGACCTATCGCTTGAGAAATTCGAAAAGGCCGCTCGCGTCGTCGCGGCCACGCGTCTTGTGACATGTTACTTAAGGTCTCTTAGGGTAATAAGGACTACCTAATTTCGATTCGCTTTATTTATTTATTGCTTTAAAATAGCTATTTTTTAAGGTTGGCCAGTATTGCTTCTTATAAATCTAAACAGACGTAGAAATGAAATACATGTGTATATGCGTCATATTTTATATTACAATTAAAACAAAAATCACGTACAAGGTACATTCAAGAGCTATTTCATGAAAAAGTCACTTTTTGAGATTCTATGAACTTGGAGGGCTGTAATGATGATTTGAATGATTATAATTCTGTAACTCCATACGTTTTACTGGCGTGATTCATATTTTCATAAACATACAACCTGACACTGACCTGCAAATTGCAATAAACGTAAGAAATTTAAATTTCGCGGGCTACCCTTGCGCATCCACCTTCAGAAATTGTTGAGATATAATTTATATACTGAATTGGTGTTAGCTTTTAATTATTATTTTGTACGTTCCCTTTAATAACCAAAACGTTTAGACTGTTGTAAGTCCATTATTTTTCAGATGGGCGTTATTATACTCCAGGCGTTATTTGCCTCCGGTACTTCAATTCTGTAGGATTTACGCCCAGAGTTCATAAAAAAATGCCCATGGTCCTTTGGTAGGTAGGTACCATCACCCCAAAATGAATCTAATCACTTTTAAAACAAAATCCCATGAACACGATATGGCCACATCTGTTCACCACCCTTACTACTATTGGTCAGCACAAAACGAGTGCTGACCTGTAGTAGTAAAACAAAAATCTATCTTTTGTTTTACAAAAATTCTCAGGCTTTGTTAATGATCACAGATGTTTGACCACCCTTTTTTGACTAATAGGAATAAAAAAAGGACCAAGGAAGAGAAAGTTTTTAACTAAGCGCTTCTATAGCGGTCGGATGCTGCAAGCAAAAATAGTCCGCAAGGTGATCATATTCATCTTGGACCGATTACTAAGTTCACTAAAGTAATACATAATATTAATAAATAATTAATGAAGACGCTACAGTAACTGTACCCCCCTGCCAGTGATCGAGATCACGAAAAACTGGCCTTACATTGTCAAAATACCAGTGATCTAAATTCGAACGTGCATCGTACATACCTTGAATTTTGAATATGAGGGGTCACTTTTATCCACTTGACGGCTATGGGACAAACTACCTACTAAGTGACTATAAACAATCAAAGGATTTATTGTGGGGAGCACATTTTTTTTTTTCTAAAACTTAATTTTGAATTCTTAAAATAGTCCAGTCATTACGTCGGAAAAAACAGGTTAGAAATGCATGTGAACCCATTGTGAACCGAGAAGGCAAAATTTTGGATATTAAGTGGGGGTCTAGAAAAGCTTAACTTCAAATTGTCGACCAAGATTTCCTATGTGCATTTTCCGCCATCTTGAAAAAAGGGTTAAATTTCGTTTTTTTTTAATAACTTGGGTTCGCCGTTGAGAATTTGAGATACGAAAATTTTGATGCAATAGTTTTTTGTTGCTTATTTTACGATCTACAATTAAGGTCCTTTATGGCTGCTACACCCTTACGAAAAATCGTTACGATTGGACGGTACAGTTCAAACTGCAACGATAAATCTACATGTGTGTATGAGAAAAACTGTACAGTTTGCCCAATTTTATAAGACTACAGTTGAACGGAGCAGTTTGAAATTTTGGATAGATAAATAGGAATCGGATGTACAATGTATCGAAAATCGTAACGTGTGTGGCCACTCCTTCAGTTTTCGCATGGACAACAGATGGGAATAAGTATCACTATATCCATTCGTAAAAAAATATGCCAATCTTTAGGAAATACCTTTAATTCTTCTAATAAATGAACATGGGAATGAGCTTTTTTCATTAGCCATTCTTTACACCAAATACGTTTTTTCTTTTTCTTGATTTTTTCCGTTTATTCCCGTTGTCCCCGTACACCGTGTCCCCGTCCTACGGGGACAGCGCTACTTCAATTAAATATTTAAAAATACTTCCCGTTGTCCCCGTACAATGTCCCCGTTAATATAGTTGAATAAAATAAGTAAAAATTATTGGCCACAGTCCCCGTTTTTTCTTGTTTCTGTAATATTATGTGTGAATCTTTTACCCAGCAAACAAAGTGTATGGAATATTGGTAGATTAGTCTTGGTACCCGGTAGATTAATATTAGATTTAGTTAATATTAGAAGGATTTAGGCCTTGTTTTCAAGTAGTATTTTTTATATAAGAATTTGATCGAAATAGTAGATTATTGTGAATGATAATGCCCTCAATTTTGCCTAAAAAATAGGTAAGTAGGTACACGATCATATAACTAATTTAATTACATGTTTATTGTTTTAAATGTATCGTAAATTCCAAGTTAAGTTTTCTAGTAACTATGATAAACGGAGCGGCGCGAGCCCTTGCAGCTGCAGAACAAAAGCGCAGATAACATTGTTTTTGTTGAGCTCTCATTGGCTCATGCAAAATCCCAATCCAGAATTCGACAAAGGGATCTACTTAGTTATTGTAGTTACTTGTGAACTTCATATTGAGAACTGGTGATGTTAGTGATAGTGTTCATAGTGTAAATGGGAGCACATTTAAGTAGTTTCTTTTTAATATCTAACTAAAACTATAATATTTTCTGTACAGCATTTAATAGGATGTTTAGAATGCTGCGAAATGCAGATTTAAGAGGACAACGACTCGTGAAAAGTTTACTTCCCGTTGTCCCCGTTAGCCGAATGTACGTTATGGGGACAACGGGAAATAAATTTAATCACGTCCCGCTGTCCCCGTGACGGGATATGGCATACGGGGACAACGGGAATAAACGATTTTTTCTTCCTTTTGTTTTTTATGGCGAATAATAATCCAACAACTGATAACGCGTCGTCAGTCGAAGCCATGGCTCAACGAATGAATAATCGTACAGTTTTCTAGTACCTGTCTGAACGTGTGTGGGCACTACGAAACTGTGCAGTTTTAAACTGTACCGTCCAATCGTAACGATTTTTCGTAAGGTGTGTAGCTGCCATTACATTTTCACCTATCGGTCATCGTTATTGAGATATCGATCGAAAAGGCCACAAATTTTGGTAGTGAAATTTGTTTTTTTGCTATTTTCAGTAATCTCCTGATAGATATCGAAAAAATGTCTAAAATTAAACTTGTAGAGAATTTTCAGACCTACAATTTTGTTTTTTAATTTTTTATTTTCGACAGAAAATATGTCCTCTAACGCGCCGAAAAGTTGACCGCAGCGCGCCCGACGCTAATAATATATTAACCGTTATGGTTGGATTTGGAATCGAGTCGCCTGTGTTTTATTCAATTATTTAATTATACAGAATTTAATAAAAGACATATTACACGAGGAGGACATCTTTATTAATATCGCACTAGGGATGTGTCTTACAATTAGTGATGTACTTAAATCGATTATACAACACCTTCCCCTTAAAACTAATACAAACAACTTTAATTCTACAAATCTAAAATATTTCTAGGTTTTACAGTTCTGCCTGAGCGGGTCTGATACCTATCATTTACATTTATATTAGACTGATTATTAAGCATAGGAACATTAGACTGATTATTAAGCGTAGGAGTATTTCTAATTAATTCTCTTTTGTCATCATCATTTGAATTGCAGTCATTAAAATTTCTGTTCATATTGTCTACCTCTGAATATGATTTTCTTAAATGAAAAGAATTCCGCCTTAGGGGCTTACCATTATATCCATTACTTATCCAATATGATCTTGGTTCATTGCATTTCTTTAAAATAACACTTTTTCTCCAACAATTATCCTTTTCATACACAATATTATCACCTTCCTTAAAATCAACTTCCTTCCTTCTAGCTCTCTTATCATGGAATTTCTTTGTAACCGACTTTCTCATATTTAATAATAAATGTATATCTTTCTCTATCTTGGGTTCTAATAAAGCTGTACTAGTGGGTATATTAGTCCTTAACCTTCTGCTTTGCAATATTTGAGCTGGCGAGACTTGAAGTCCAGACAATGGAGTATTGTTATAATGCAATAAGGAATCTCTATAATCTACATTATCTTCTCTAGATTTTTTTAACAAATTCTTACTTATATTAACTGCCTTTTCTGCTAAACCATTACTTTTGTGATAATGAGGACTGCTAGTTACAACTTTCATATCTTTAGATTTGTAATATTTTAAACACTCAAATGATTTGAAAGGATTGTTATCAGCAATAATTTCTTCTGGGAAGCCAAATCTGCAAAATACTTCTTGCATTGCGTTTATTACTGACATTGAATCTTTATTTTGTAAAGGTAAAATCTCAAGCCAATGTGACAAGTAATCTACAATCACCAGATATGACTTTCCATAACAATCAAGAATATCTGTACCTACTTTAGCAAATCTATTTTTAGGTATTTTGTGAGGTATTAATGGTTGATAACAATTTTTGGGTCTGAATTTCTCACATGTACGGCACTTCTTAATATAATTCTGAATATCGTCTGACAATTTTGGCCAATAAAATAATTGACGGGCTTTACTCACACTTCTATTGATACCTGGGTGACTTTGATGAACTAATTTTAATACATAACTTTGCAAAGACTTGGGGACAATAATTTTATTTCCAAAAAACACTAAACCAGACTCTACATATATGTCTTCTTTCAATTTATAATATGGTTTACAATCTCCAGACAATTTTTTCTCATGTGGCCATCCATTGTAGTAATACTGTGAAATCTCTGATAACACATTATCTTTACTAGTCTCAACACGAAACTCTATCTTCCTCTCCTTACTCATAGGTAAATGTGCAGATACACTATGAACCATTTCCAACATCTCTTCATCTTTTTCTGTCTGTGGTCTGCTATTTCTGGACAACATGTCAGCGAAAATCAATAATTTACCTGGTATATAATTCAATTTTAATTGATAATTTAATAATTTTATTCTTAGGCGTCTAAGTCTGGGAGAACCAATTTTACTTATAGGTTTAAGCATAATTGATAACAAAGGTTTGTGATCAGTTTGCACTGTTACTGAATTTGATCCATAAATATATTTGTGAAACTTTCGTGTACCATAATAAATAGCTAACATTTCTTTCTCAGTCTGACTATAATTGACCTCTGAATTATTCATTGTCCTTGATACACATGCTACTAATTTTAACTTGTTCTCATTATCACTTTGAAACATGCAACATCCTATACCATTTTTAGAGGCGTCACATTGTAAAATTATTTCTTTCTTTGAATCAAATGGTGTCAAAGCTGGGGATTTGGACACTTTAATTTTCAAGTCATTAAATATCTTTTCATGAGCAGGCAACCACTGAAATTCTACATCCTTTTTTAACAAATTACACAATGGTGACATTAAATCAGCCATAGAAGGAACATACCTTCTCACATAATTAAATGAACCTATAATTCTTTGCAACTCTTCTTTGTTTGTTGGTGCCTTTAACTGTAATAATGACTCTACTCTAGCTTTGTCTACACTCATACCTTTACTATTAAATATTTGTCCCACATACTTGACTTCACTTTGTTTGTATTGTATTTTATCTTTGTTAAACACTGCTTTTATTTTTCTAGCTATTTTTAAAACTTCCTCTACAGCTTTGTCATGTTCTTCTTCTGTAGCTCCCATTACTAAAATATCATCAAACCATGTTATTACATTTGGTATATGACCGAAGTATGTCTCAATTTGATCTTGGAAAACATCAGGTGAGTTGGATAAACCATAAGGTAAAACAAGATATCTAAAAACTCCGAATGGTGTCGCAAAACAACAGTTCCATGATGCCTGCTCTGTTAACGTGCAATGATGAAAGCCCTCTGATAAATCAAAAACACTGAACCAGTTTTTATCTTTCAATTTAGCTGCTATCTCATCTACAGTTAATAGCATTTTAGGTTTCCTCACAATGTACTCATTTAAATCCGAGGGATCTAGACATAATCTAATTTTATTTCCCGGTTTCTCTACAATTACTATTCTGTTGATACAAGCTTCAGCCTTAATCTCTTTAACCTCAGCAATTGCACCTCTCTTTATCAATCTATCAATTTCTAACTTTAAAGGGTCTAACAAACTTAAAGGCACTTTTGCTGCTGCATGACAAATAGGTTTGTGCGACACAGTAGGAATGTCACATGGTTTAGGAAATTTACCATAGCCTGTAAACACATCAATGTTTTTATTTACAAAGTTGCCTTTCTCACTACTCTCATTACTCATATTTAAATTGACTTTATGTGTCCTTTTTACTAAATTTAGTTTTACACACCCTGAATAACCTAACAACATTGACCCCTTTTCAATTATCATGAAATTTTCATAGCACTCGTTTTTACCATAGCTACATTGTAAATTAACCATGCCTATTGGCTTTATTTTACTCCCATGAAATGATTCTAACTCTTTATTTACTTCTTTTAGCACTAAATTACTCTTAATTCTTTTAAATATATGTAATGGCATTACACTTACATCAGCACCTGTATCTAGCCTGCATTTTACCTCTTCATTTTCAACAGTAATATTTTCATACCAGTCTGATCTGCGACTCTCTTTCACAGTATTGCAAAACAGTTCAGACTCAGAGCTATCACTGTTTGCCTCTATATTTTGGACTTTCTTCTTGAATTTTTTGAATCGACAGGCTGCTGCAAAATGGTTCCATTTGCCACACTTTTTGCACTGTTGTTTGTAGGCTGGACATTGTCTCAGACCATGGGTACTATTGCATCTTGTACACATAAATTTCTTTTCTTCATTAATTTCCTTCTTTTTGTTAATAACTCTGTCTATCTCTATCTGAGCATTCATTTCTTTCACTTGAATTTTACTTTGTTCACTAGCTCTACAACAGTTAGCTGCTTTTTCTAATGTTAAATTATCCATTCTCAATAAACTTTCTTGTACAGACTTGTCCGCGATGCCATGAACTATTTTATCTCTAAGTAGCTGATCTTCCAAGTTCTCTTGTTTGACCTCATTGTAATTGCAAGTCGATATAAGTTGCCTTAAATCCGTATAAAAATTTTCAAAACTCTCATTCTCTTCCTGTTTTCTTTCATTGAAACGGAACCTTTCGAAAACTTCATTGGATTTGGGGTTTACATATTTTCCAATAGCCGCCATGATACCTTTAAAGTTGTCTTCTTCCTTTGTTAATTTGAATGTCAAAATAACTTTTGTAGACTCCGGCCCCATCATATTTCTGAGCAAACTTAATTTGATTTTGTCTTCGGCATCCTCTTTACCTACAGCTATTAGGTAATCTTCAAATAAACTTCTCCAAAATCTCCACTCCGATGACGCATTTGCAGAACGGAGATCGAAGTTTGGTGGTAATTTTACTGAGTTTGCTTCCATGATTGCAACTAGTTTAAACTTTAGCTTATTTCTGGACACTGTTATTTATTTTGCGATTTATTTATACGGCTGCGCCATGTTTTATTCAATTATTTAATTATACAGAATTTAATAAAAGACATATTACACGAGGAGGACATCTTTATTAATATCGCACTAGGGATGTGTCTTACAATTAGTGATGTACTTAAATCGATTATACAACAGCCTGAATTTGAGGATTCTGTCACTGTGGGGGGGTCAAGGGGGTTTACCTGAAGCGCCGCCATGCGATTTTAGCTGCCGGAGCAGCGTCGAAGCTCAGGTATAAAATTATTTCCTAAAAATATTGGTAAATCACTAACTAAACGCGAAACGAAACGTACATTTAACTTCCCTCCTCAGTAAATCGGGTCTCTAGTGTCAAAAATTTAATGAAAACCACACCTCAAAATGAGACTTAAAACATTTTATAATAAAAAAAAACTATGCACCTCCGGCAGGGGGAAGTGGGGAGCCACTCTACAACTCCAAAGCAACAAAAAATTAATGCATCAAAATTTTCGTGTCTCAATTATTCTCAACAGAGAACAGAGTTATTGTAAAAAAACTGAATTTAACCCTTTTCGCAAGATGGCGGAAAATGCACATAGGAAATCTTGATCGACAATTTGAAGTTATTAAGCTTTACTAGCCTTCCTGCACGTAATATCCAAAATTTTGCCTTCTACCCGAGAAGGCAAAATTTTGATAATTTGACACATGCATTTCCAAATGTATATAATAACTGGACTAAAAGAAATGTAATATACCTAATGTTCTTTTTTATAAGTACCCGTTTATTGATTACATCTCAATGTAAATCTCTCAATATTGTATGTACATAATATTTCATTATTCATACAATACAAATATGTCTGGCCAGTGCATTAATTGATTTACAAGTTGGTGAGAACTACTTGCTAGCAGTGTACCAGACCCCTAAAGTCGGCCTAAAGCAACAGAAAACAAATTAAAATCATAGTATGTACTTGGAAAAGGCTGTATATTTCGTTTTTAAACTCTGCTTACAATTTTGCAATACATAAATATTATAATTATTACAATGTTTAAAAACAATTTATAATAACAACCACTTAGTTATGAACTAAAGCTATATTTCCAACCAATAAAACACTATACACAAAGTGAAAGTAACCAAAATAAACCAGTTAATGGTGTCACTGAATACATTTTATAATCAATGTTATTGCAGAACTAATCCTATTTTATTAGGTGTCATACTCGGACATCTCCAATTGTACAAATAGTATTGCAAATTCCCATCTCCAATTCCAAACTTCAAAGGCTCCAAAAACTCTTTATTTTCCATCAGGTCTAATGCATTAAAAACATCAAAACCAGAATTTTTGGCAGTAATCAATCCATCAAGCATTAAGTCTGTCCATGGTGTCTTAGTAGATACGTTATAAAATGAATATGCTGCTTTTAAAGTTTTGTGTACAGGGTGATACACAACTGTGGAGGGCAGAGTATAGTAACTTACAAAATCTGTAATACTGCCATCACATGCTTCAACTACAAAGCTGTCAATTATACCAGACTGCGGCATAAACCAGTGCTTGAAATCCTCTTCAGAAAATATTGGAGCTAAGTCAAACTTTCCCAAATAATCATTTAATAATTTAACAACCTTTTCACTATCCTGAACTTCCATTTTGCGAAATCCAGAAGTCTTGGGTAAATCTGGAAGTTTAAACAATTTAAGCGTTCTTTGCATAGTCATGTTTCTAGACAAATGACTGAATTTAATATCAATCAGCTTCTTCGGATTGAGAGACCTGTGCCAATAGCGACAAGTGGCTATTGGTTTAGGCAATACAATGCCAGCAGTATAAACTCCTTGAAATATACCAGTCAGATTTACTCGACGAGTAATTTCCCTAATTAAAACAGGTGCAACTCTCTTGGCACGTAGTTTTTTATGAACACATAAAAAGTTTATCTCAACAACAGTTTGCTTGTGGTCATATATTCGTAACTGTGCCGGAATTGCAGATATGAAGCCGACCAATCTTCCAGACTTCACTACACGAACACCACAATGCCATTCCATTCTCCAGCCGGGCGGCTGGAGTGCCCATTTGAGAAAATCGGTTTGGTAGTCAAACCGAAACATAGAGTCATCATCCTCAACATAGTTTTCATTGAGCAGTGTATACAATTCCTTTAGCACTAAAGGTTCATTCAAATTCAAGGTATCCCATTGAAATCCATCTGGCAGCGTGTAAGGTTCAGACCTTATATCTTCAACAGATTTTGGAGGTTCTATAGGTTCATTTGACATAATTTTTTCATCCATTTTTGGAACTGGTTGGGTGGACCAAAATTGGTATGACTTGTGCAGTGCTTCTTCGGTAGTTTTAGCTGGTTTTTGTTGGAGATTTAACACTTCCATTGCCATTTTCAAATCTTTTAAAGATATGTTCTGATGAACATCACTGGAGTTAGGCACACTGACAAGACCGTCGGGCAAGGTTGGAACGCCGTGGTCGCCATCCCCACCGCTACGCTTTTTCTTATTTTTACTTTTCTTCTTCTGATGCTTTTCCTCATTTTCTCTGTAATATTCACTAGACTGAGTTGCTTTGGCGTCTTCCATAATTATACGCAACTTATTGCTACGTTAAAATTAGCCTTACTTAAAATTTCACAGAATTTCAATTTCATGTGGACAGTGTTGCCAATTTTTTTCTGAGTGCACAATAATAAAAAAATCTCATTTATTTTAAAATCTGTTGTTGACAATTATGTCGCAGTTTTACATCAATTTGAAGATGTGAGAATGAAAATTAGATTATTTATAATATCGTCACTTATTTTAGAACTGAAAATGTTTGCTAGGTTTATTTTGTATCTCATTCTCATTACTGAGTAAAAATAGTAGTGAGGATAAAAAGTATAGCTAGCAACCGTGAAATAATTTTACAAAATGATGTCGTTTATGACTTCAAGCTGGCAAAGCCACGGGTTAAAACGTGTCAAAAATCCGCATCGTGTAAAAAAAGGCCATAATTATGTATTAAGGTGGATGCGCAAGGGTAGCCCGCGAAATTTAAATTTTCTTACGTTTATTGCAATTTGCAGGTCAGTGTCCGGTTGTATGTTGATGAAAATATGAATCGCGCCAGTAAAACGTATGGAGTTACAGAATTATAATCATTCAAATCATCAATACAGCTCTCCAAGTTCATATAATCACATTCAATAGCTATTTCATGAAAAAGTCACTCTTTGAGATTATATGAACTTGCAGGGTTGTATTGGTGATTTGAATGATTATAATTCTGTAACTCCATACGTGTTACTGGTGCGATTCATATTTTCATCAACATACAACCTGACACTGACCTGCAAATTGCAATAAACGTAAGAAAATTTAAATTTCGCGGGCTACCCTTGCGCATCCACCTTAAGGATATATGGTTATCCAATAAGTGATTAGTTGGGCATTATCCTTACTGCCCCGGCATTTTGAGGAGTTCCCTGGAAATATGATTGTAACTGAACATATTTAAAACTGCCCTAGCATTATGAATAATCTCCATCACCATCACCCATAAATGTTCTATATTATAAATCTTTTATTGTTCGACATGTTCAAAATGTTTATTACGATTAAGAATAATTCAGACTCAAAAAGTTGATTGTAGGGCAACCCGAGAGGGCGAGAACAGTGACCAACTATTCGCGAGCCAAGCGGTTGTAGCGAGAGCGGTGCCACGGCAGCAGCTGGTGAGCGCTACATCTTAGTTAGTTGCAATGTAATTGCTTTGTTTGGGTTATTATATCCTGACACGTAGAACGGTAGGCCTAGGACAAGCTAGGTTGGCCTGAGTTTGGCAATTATTTACCTGCATTTTTTAAGTTAACTATACCCGTCATATTTAAAAACTTTCGTGAAGACATCTGTTGTATTACTTTGTTTTATCTTTTACTAGCTGACCCGCGCAACTTCGTCTGCGTGCGTGCGTAAATAAAAGAAAGAGAGGTTAGAGAGAGTGTGCGTCAACCTTAAAAGTTAGACATATGGCCATTGCGGATATTTTTTTAGAGCTTTTAAGAGGGACAATTCCGACTTACATGATAATTGCGTAACTTTAATCGTTCACGCACAACGGAAGCTCTCAAAAGGAGTAAATCCCTATTATATACCATTACCGATGGATAATCATCAAATGACCCCTCCCACTCTGGACGGAGCGGAAGGGAGTGTCAGACTTGTACTGACTAAAATCCATACACGTTTCTTCTTTTGCACTTTGCGTTCCAGGGCCTCGGTATCTCTTTCGAACAGTCCCGCAACCCTGGCAGGCCTCGCTCCTCTCGGATCCCTTCCCGTTTGCTGACATCTCTTTGAGGCGCGTGTGGAACACGAACGCGCCGTCACCACGGCCTGTCGTCATAAGACGGACGGATGGCGAGCTAGCCCATTACTCACCGTCCACAGGCCCGCGACCCTCGTCAGCCTTACGTCTTAATCTTTAGACACTCGATGACAATCATATACCAGCTAGAATGAAAGTTCTCATCAAAGTTCTTGAAATGAGCCGAGACACGATAAAACTGCTGTAAACTGTTGCGGACCTCTTATAACTGCCTTCCGTCTCCATCGTCAGATCTTTGATGATAGACATACTCCAGGCAGGAATAAAGTTCTCATCAAGGTGCATGAAATCAGTCGAAACACGATATAGATGCTATAAACTCTTGAGGACCTCTTGCAACTACCTTCCGTCTCCATCGTCAGACATTCGATGACAGTCATACTCCAGCTAGGCCTAAAGTTCTCATCTAGGTGCATGAAATGAGCCCAGTCACGATATAGATGCTGTAAACTCTTAAGGACCTCTTGCAACTGCTTTCCTTCTCCATCGTCAGACATTCAATGAAAGTCATACTCAGTTAGGTTTAAAGTTTTTATCAAAGTGCATGAAATGAGCCCAAACACGATTTAGCTGCTGTAAACTCTTGCGGACCTCTTGCAACTGCCTTCCGTCTCCATCGTCAGACTTTTGATGAAAATCATTCTCCAGGCATCGTAAAGCGATCGAACACACACTATATAGGGATATAGCGTCATGTAGACTAATCTAGAATACTTTTTGCTATCAGAACTTTTTTGTAGCTGGTCAACCGATTTAAAAGTTATCTTGTGAGCACATTTTCATTAATTAGTACCATTTTGGTGCAATAGATGTCGATGCATGTATCTTACACAATGATGGTAAGTTCTTCTTGAACACTTTAAATTCATAAATCTTTTGATAGAGAGCACTGATTACAATGAAACAAAAACTAAAACCTTCTCTAAGTTCCGCACAATATTTGTGCATTGAATCTAATCACATTGGTTTTCCCAACAACATGAACGCCCGCCTCGCAGCGCGCGCGGGTCATTATTTTGATGCGGAGTTATTTTAAAACTGTGATATCTCCTAAGATATTCATCTAAATTGAAAGGTGTAAAGAGCAATTTTGGTCACAATTGAACGCTAAAGATGACTAACATATTTATTTTGATAAGGATTAATACTATGTCGGTAAAAATACCTTTGCAAATAAAGCACTATTTTTGACCAAATTTTAAAATCATAAAAATGGTTATTGTTAGTCAACCTTAAAAGATAGGCATGTGCTGTCGCGGACTTTGTTTTAGACATTTTTAAGAGGAATAATTCCCTCATACATTATTTTTGTGCAACTTTAACCGTTTAAACAGCGCACGCAACGGAAGATCTCAAAGATGATAAATTTTCCCCGTTTTTGCATCATTTTTCATTGATGCTCAGCTCCTATTGATTGTAGCGTGATGATATATAGCCTATAGCCTTCCTCGATATATAAGCTATTCAACACTAAAAGAATTTTTCAATTCGAACCAGTAGATCCTCAGATTAGCGCGTTCAAACAAACAAACAAACAAACAAACAAACTCTTCAGCTTTATAATATTAGTATAGATAACTAACCTAGGTTTAGTGGAAATTTATGTTGGCAATACCATTTGTTTTCCATGTTCTGTGACGAAGTGTCAATTTGTCAAACACTTTTGACGTTCTTTTTACGCTACTTCTGCTTGACACCGGTCAGTGTTTTTAATAATCGTAGTATTTTACTAAAATCTTGCAAGATATCGCAAATCTTTTAAGTATTTTATAAACTGTTACTCATGTGCTAGATTTCCTCTCGTTTATTTCGTGTTTACGTGTTTTAGGTGAAGTTGTGGTTATCCAAACATGGGGAAGGGTAATAATATGATCCCCAATGGGCATTTCCATAAAGATTGGCAACGGTTTGTTAAGACCTGGTTTAATCAACCTGCAAGACGTCACCGCAGAAAACAAAACAGGATCAAGAAAGCCAAGGCCATTGCTCCACGTCCTGCGGCTGGCCCTCTGAGACCTGTTGTCCGATGCCCAACTATTCGGTATCACACGAAGGTTCGCGCAGGTCGTGGATTCACTCTTCGTGAAATCAGAGTAAGTGTTATTGTTTTTACGAGTTTACCTTAAATAACAACCTTGGATCAGATGCTCATCTTGGGCTGATACTGAGAGTAGTTGTTCATTGTTGAATATGTAGTTGAAGGCCAGGTGCCTTCCTGTTTTTTTGCACAGTTCGAATAAGTTTTTAAGGTAAAGATAAATGGAATTATAGAGGTAAAAAAAAACTCAAAAACTAAAAGGGTTGTCATATTATGGTAACTTTCGTTTTGCAAAATAGTTAATTTTAATGTCCTGTGCTTGTTGTGAACTCCTATTAGGCTTGTCAATGACATTTGTTGTATAAATCTTTTAATGGAGTATCTAAATAATGAAATATAATTTGAATAATAATGAAAAACTTTTTAGTTATTTGTCAACCTGATTTCTCATAGGCAAGGTCATCATCTGCCTAACCTATTCTCAACTATGTTTTTCTGTAATTTTACTAAACCTGTATTTGAGAGTTGCATAAATAAGTCCAGGTTAGCATGGATTGTTTTTGAATTAATTAATGGTACCTACTTTGTAATTTGTTATTTGATCTCTCTTTTTTTCATATTTGGACAATATTATCTAGTGCATGATGTGCAGCTGTTTCTGAGAGCATAGGTTGCAGTACTCAGTACTGAAAGTAAGGGAATTAAAAATAATTAATCAATATAAAGATTCTAATAATTATGTTTCAGGCTTCTGGCCTTAACCCTGCTTTTGCCAGAACTATCGGCATTGCTGTGGATCCTCGCAGGCGTAACAAATCTGTTGAGTCTCTGCAAGTCAATGTTCAGAGGCTGAAGGAATACCGTGCACGATTGATCCTGTTCCCGAAGGGCAAGAAGGTATGATATGAAACTGCCACCCATAATAATTGTAGTTATTATGCTCAGTAATGCTTATTGCTATTTTCTAACTTGTTTTTATATTTTTAGCCGTGGACAGTATTCAAAAGTAGTCATCTGCTAGCCAGCAGTTTTTCATATAAATACTGTGTGGTGATTATTTCACTGATTGACTTTATATGTATGTCTAAAGTTAGGCATGCTATCTAGTTGTCCCATCGTAATCAATGCAAGCAATATGCAGAATAGCAAAGTATAAAGGCATTTAAGTTAGAAGCCTTGAAACATCTGTATTTCACAAGTAATTTAACTTTACTTCTTGCATTAATAAATAGAACAAATACTTTGACCATGAAAGTATATTTTGCGATCCTGGACGCTTCTAACAGAATATAATCTACCACCTAAACTAAATCGCGAAATCTTCGCAAACCGCTTGTTCTGCAAACCGTTAGATTTGACACCGCTACATTCAAGTTGATCTCAATGGAGGTTACAACTACAAGCAAACCAAACGAAAGGTGACACTGCAGCGGCTGGAGAACAATGGCATGCTAATTTCAGTAATTTCTAATCCTGCAGTGCTACATTTTCGTGGATTCGTAATAAATATAAAACTTGGTCAGTTTAACCATAATTAAATAAGAAAGGGAGCAAGAGCAAGCAAAATCTTCAAAACAAAATTTGTATGTGCATAACAAACTGAATCCACTTGCCTAGGACTAGGATCAATAGGATTGGATTTAAGACAATGTTTAATACATTAATTTAAGACAAAGTAGATTTGAGAATTTTAAACACAGCACATAATGCAAAGAATTGCATATTTATGTTTTTGTTATCTTCTAGGTATTGAAGGGAGAAGCAAATGAGGAAGAACGCAAGTTGGCCACTCAGCTCCGCGGCCCACTCATGCCGGTACAGCAGCCAGCACCTAAGTCTGTTGCTCGAGCTATTACTGAAGAAGAAAAGGACTTCAAGGTGTACCAATACTTGAGAGGGGTACGTTCATTTTCAATCTTGCATTGTGTCGAGCTTTGTAAATTTGTTATCTTAATAACTGAATTGTATTTTTTTTCAGGCTCGCTCCATTGCCAAACTTGTCGGTATTCGTGCTAAGCGTCTGAAGGATGCTGCCGAAAATCCAGATGACGTCACTAAAGCTCCTACTGTAGTGAAAGAAACTAAAGCTAAGAAGTGAAATTAAAAATAAATAAAGTTTAGAAAAGTCTTTTTTTTTCTTATAAATACGTTTTCTGATTTCTTTGGATTTTGTATTACCCAAAAAAATTGACAGCCGACCCACCAGCTTCGCCTGATTACGGATTTTCATTCCAACTACTTATCTCTTTTCCCGCTTAGGGGTTAATTTTCAAATCCTTTCGTAGTAAACGCCTACGCCATATTAAATATCTATCTGTATGCCAAAATTAAGCGCCGGTAGTGAAGGCAACTACTTTCGGATCCTTTGTACCCGAGACCCCAAATAGTGCCGTTGCGTTGCGGCGTCAGAGCGGTGTCGCTCAGGCGTTTTATATACAGGTAACCATGATATGCTATGTCATATGGTGCGCCGGCGCCGCGCCGAAAGTTTTTTTTTTTTTGGAGATGGCATCTCGCAGTTCAGCCTCGAGGCTGGCTACAGCTTAACCGGTCTAACCCTGTGGATGCAAAATGAACTTATATAAGCTAAGCGACCACTCGCTAAGGGCACCGCCTGTGGGGTACGAGCCTCGGCTTAGGGCGTCGCTGGGGAGGGCAGCAAGGGGACAGGTTGGATCTGATTTAGGGGCTGTTTTATTGTTACTGGCTCAGCATCGCGGGTTGGCTCATGCAAGGGTCGGGGGGGTTTGAAACGGGACGTCGCGACGGACCACGGCGGCGGGGTCGAAATGACTGCGGTCTGTGTTTGTATTTTCTAAGTGTGCTGGTTTCCTTACTGCTTTCCTGGAGGAGGGTGGTGGGGTCATCGGGAGTGAGAAGAACGTGCCGTGGACGGTGAACGTTACTGATACGCGATGGCTCGTATTGGGCGGCCAATGCGATAAGGGGGCTTTTATGCTTGATAGCAGAGTCAAAGAAACGTTTAGAAAGGCGTTTCATTTGCTGGGTGGTAGGCAATTTGAGGTCTTCTCCATCGGTGTTCTTTACAAATAAATTATGCGGCAAGGTGTAATCAATAATCTCTTAGCTATTCTCAACAACACAAATCTACTGGTGGAATTCGGTTCATATCGTATCGTCTGGCTTCTCCGCTGCGTTGAGAATACACAGCTCATCTGCGTATTGAGAGCATCTGACCTGCAATTCGTGGTTTTGGTATGTCGGCGACATATAAGTTGAAGAGTACGGGCCCTAAGATCGAACCTTGGGGAACACCGTGTGGTAAGTCTGTTTCTGTTCCTGTTGTCGTTCGAAATCTGCGTCTGGTGGTTCTGTCTGACAGATAATATTCTATTATCTCTATGTTATTACGCACTCCCACATCGTATAGTTTCTTTAAGTCCTTTATGATTGTAGAATCAAATGCCTTGCTGAGGTCAGTCGATATCATGGCCGCACTGTGTCCTTTCTCTAGGGCGTCTGTGATTTGTGTGCCAGTGCCCCTTTGACGAACGAATCGGTGTTGGTGTTCGGGAATCAGTTCGTGGATTTCTGTGTTTATTTTTGAGAGAATAATGCGTTCAGCCCATTTGCCCATAATGTTGAGAACGCTGATCGGTCTGTATGACTTGAGTTGTGTGTAATCTTTTCCTGGTTTGTGCAAGAAAATGCAAGTGCTTTCTTTCCATCTCGTAGGAAAGTATCCTGTATTGATTATATAACTCTGCATGTGATGTCGCTTCTAATGGTTGAAAGGGTGTGTAACTGAGTATTCCTCTGTATTTTGGTCTTCATTTGAGATATCGGATGTGTGAATGGTGTCTGTGTTTACTAGATTGTCGATGATCTCCAATTCTGTATTGCAATTTTCTATACGCCTTTCAGGTGGTCTTTTCATGGCCCTCTGTATTTATTTATTTATTTAATCTTAAAGAAAGCTTACAGACTAATAACAACCCACATTTTATTTCTGTTGTCGGTCTTATTCTCTAAAGCTTTATTCGAAGTATCTTCTCTGTTTTCTGCAATTTTCTTAGCTAGATGGCGCTTTAACCTGTTGTGTTCTCTCTTTAGCTCATTGTACCTGTTTGTGAATCTTAGTTGCCATGCTGTTTTTTGCCTTGTTTCTCTCTTCGATTAACTTATGAATGTCTTCAGGGAGATTTTCTCTGGGGTTCTGGGTTTGTTTGAGTGGTGCGAATTCATCCAGCGTTTGTAGTATGGCTATTTCCAATTTTATAATCATTTCGTTAGTCTGCGTTTGTTTCAGTTTTAGTATTTGGGTCTATTTTGTTTGCCAGCGATTGTTCAAACTTGTCTTGTTTTTCCATATTGTTTTAAGCTCTTTCAGATTACGACTGAGTGTTATCTCGAAGTTGTTTGCTAATTCTAGTAATATAGAATAAATTCTAGTTCTAGTATAATAGTAATATAGAATCCATAGCGTCGGACCACATGCCTTGGATAACCAAGGCATGTGGTCCGACGCTATGGATTCTGTCTGTTTGCATGATTTTATGTCCATGTCTGATCATGTTGTAATTGCTATGTCCAGTATATGATTGTTTCTCATGCTGGTGGGTCAGGTGTGACAGGTTTATACCTAGTTCAGGTAGAATACAATAAATTATGATTGACCTCTCTTTATTGCCGGTGATGTTTTTAATGACAAAAGCGATATTATCGAACGGAGTATTGTAAGAATGGTAGCAGGTGGCGTTCTTTAGTTTCTGCCGAACACTATGGGGAAAAAAGTGAGAATTTATGTATCTATTTATGTAAATCAATAATTTCAACAATAAAAAATGAGATAAATAAAAAAAACTTTTGGTACAAAGTATTTTATTCGTATAGATCAACTGACTAACATTATTATTATTGCAACTCACCTTGGTTCGCAATAGTTCATAAATTGCAAATCAAAGACAATACTAGACAAAATGCTAATTAATTCTTAAAATAACATTTTTTAGGCAGTTTTAATAATTTCGGCATTACTTTTCTCGCTATCGGCGTCTGTAGCATCAACGGGAACTTCCCCATTCTCAGCAGCTTTGGTTTTCTTGTCACTCTTCCTAAATTTATCGTACCTAAAACAGAAACAGAATTTAAAGAGACTGGAATATTTTTTCAATCCGGTGTCGGCTTCCATCTTAAATCCGCAACATTATGACTTTGTGACCGAATTCGGTTGTTTTGCGATTGCTATGTATGTCGAGACTGCAGGGCCTGGAATGTGTAGGTAGTAGTGTAAAATAGGCAGGTAAGGATACGGCATAAGGTCTCTAAGTGTACCGAAATTCAGTATTCTAGAGTTATTTAAAGAACAAATGCCATAGGACATCTCCGCGAACGTTCGGGTACTATCTCCCTCAACAATTCGCTCGTATCAGTGTCGCCCTCGCCCGAGCAGGTCGTACTCTCTTCTTTTGATTTCCTTGACTACTGACATATTGTTTATAATATGCTGGATTGGTGCGATAATAATCACCTTCTGCATTGTGCATACTTTTGTTGGAAGGCGTTGCATTAAAACTAAATAGTGAAATTGTTGGTATGTTTCTCGTGTCGTAGTTTATCAGTAGGCAAAGTATGTGTCAAAAGTATGTGATGATAACGTAAATAAACCTTGTTCAGGTTAAATACCCGCGCAGTCACTCACTAATAGATTGACATATACATTTATAGTAATCTATTTGGAAGTTTACAACTTTATATCTCACCACCTTTCCAACAATTTATCGTTTGCATAACATTTTTAAATTGTAACATTGATAACTTGTTGACAAAAATTGATGATTAAAAACTAAATCACTCTATTTTGTAATTGGAATCCAAAGCTGATACCAGATTTTCACCAGATTCTTTTAAAACACCAAACCAGACCACAAAAGGCGTTTTGGACTCATATTTTCTATGAAGGTGCAAACTATTCTAAAGCCGCGAAACGACAGAACAGAAGTAAATACAACTCCAGCTCTTTGTATTTGTCACTTCACTATCTGTCCACATTGCTTGTATGCTAAACATAAAATTTTAATTTACATCCAGTCAGTGCAAAATCACTTCACAAGTAAACATGTTTCCCTGTAAGCGATTTTTGTGAGTGATTTGTAAAAGGTGCGTCGGAGGACCATGCGTCTTAGCATCTAAATGGTTTCTATGGTCTAGGTCAATTCGATACTGCAATAAAATTGGGGAATTACCAAAAAAAACAAAAAAATAAGCCCAGTGTTCTTTAAGTCCCAAAAAATTTTAATCTTGTTTTCTTTTCTTTGCTGCTCATAGTGCCCCTTAGCGTATACTCCAACTCCTACAAATCCGCCCTAAGACGACCCATTGACCAAACACTACATTCATTGTAATAATGTTCACTTGCCCTGTGACTGGCCTGCCTGACCATGTTAATAAACTTATAAAGTACCTTCCAAGGTCCTCCTCGTCATCACTGCCTTCATTGCCTTGGGGGTCTACTTCCCGGAGCAACTCTCCAATGTCTTTATCAACGTCTGCCCACAATTTATCTTCACTCCCTGTAATGTAAACAAGTATACCTCGTCTTATTTTTTTAGCGGTCTTGATATGCTGCACAAACCTTCCTAACCTTCCCAAGTAGACTAGGATAAGGAACCCAGTCTACTTGGGAAGGAGTCCCAGTTCCAGTCGACAGGAGAAGGAGGAAGGAGTTGATGATAACAACTTGGCAATAACATGGGGGATGCTGCACATGAGCAGCAGAATAATGTGCACTCTGGGTGGGATAGGATGCCATATCTTAAGTGCGGAGTGCTCCTTCTGTGATATTCTATGTTTAAGGTATTTACTCACCAGATGCAGTGGAATTATCAGCACCATTGTCTAGTTTCTTTTTGTTTTCTTCGGCAGCCTCGATATTTTCAGATTTAATGTCCCCAGCCTCAACCGTAGTTTCTTTATCTTCTTCTAAAAATAAATAAATAATAATAAGAAGTTGCTCTACTTACTACGTTACTATCTTCTTATGAATCTTCTAAATGATAAAGAAATTCATAACCTGTGGACCATTTTATGAATCTCCATACAAAACTGTGAAACTGATGAATGACCTGCATGCAAATAAAAGAAACCGGCCAAGTGCGAGTTGGATTCGCGCACCGAGGGTTCCGTAAAACTTGTAGGTATTTTCTTTTTTATCTACATATTTACGGTTTTCAGATTTTTTCCTTATGTGGGGTGTATTCCTACATGTGCTGTAAGGAATTGCTTCTTGCCAAATTTCATGATTCTAGATCAACGGGAAGTACCCCGGTTTTGATTCCCTTGTGAAATCGCAAAATATGCGACAAACGGTCATATCTTTTGATCGCGTTGACTTACAAGTTTGCTACCTCCACGCGTTCCTGAGAAACAGTCTGGACAGACGGGCAACAAAGTGATTCTATGAGAGTTCCGTTTTTGCCGGATACCTAAAAAAAACTACGTAAACTGTCACACATTCCGCCCTACCCTTTTGTTGATGTAACTGGCGATGAATTCTCTCGGCATGTTTACGTAGAGTGCGAGTGTCGCGATGCTGTACGTAGCGGCCCAAGTGAATACGAAGGCGACAGTGACGGCGCAGTGCCTCTGCTTCCTCTGAGCCGCCCGATTCCACCCGGGGCAAGTACACACGGCATAACTCACACCACCAAACCTACAACAGTTATTAAAGTTAAGAGAAAAAAGCAGGTCCGTCCGTCCTGCCTGTTTATAGTGAAATACTTGTAAGTAGGGAAAATATTGTTTTCAAAAGTGTCTTCTTGGATCAGCTAGATAAAAAAATACATGAGATGTATTAGACTTTACAGTTCTCTCAAATCAACCTCGGTTTTTTGGAACACATTGTTCCACTTATCCTATTCCCTCTGAATCTGTTTGTAGGTTCTTTCGTACCTCCATCTTTTTAATATGTTCACTGCCGATGTTAATTTCAACTTTAGGTTTTTTAGGAGAAGACTCGTCCTTCTTTTCGCCTCCAGAGTCGTCATCTTCAACTTCTGTAAAAAACACCTAAATAAATAACAGGTACTGCCACACCATGACTAATATTGTATGCAGTATAATATCTTATTTTTACTTGCCATCTACATCGCCCACTGAGTCAAGAGTCATGAAATTGTCCAAATCCACATCCATACCTTCGTCGCCGCTTGCTTCAGCCTTAGGGCTTACACGGCGGGCTGATTGGCTAGCCTTCCTCTGAATCATAAATACGTATTACATAGTATGTTGTACGTGTATATAGTATAAATATGTAAAACTTGAATAACTTGCACATAAGTCGATTGTTATCATATTGACGCTCAGATAACGTGCGAAAGTAACGGGTATTTGAGTTCGTCACTATTATGGAACGAAACATGAAAACACAAAAAAAAAGGAACAGCTGATTTTGTGATTACAGGTTCTTTCTTACCTTGTCGCCCGTTAATAAAACTGACTGTTTAACGTTACTAACGAAATATTGTATGACGATAAATCATAAAAAAACAGTCCGAATTTGGCTACAAGATCAGTTTACATAGAGGATGATTTTTGCACTGGCACATGAGGTCTAAAGCCCAATATGGTCGATAATAATTCCTTTGATTTGACAAATAACACAAGTGATGTTTTGTTCCAATCCTGGCATAGCCAGAAGTCTTTTCCATAACTAAAAAGGTAGTTTTATTTTTCTCCAGAGTATTATCTTTCTTTTTTATCGTTATTAGGTTTCTTTGCCCACTTTGCTCTACTATTCAGATATAGATTTCGTAACGACAATACTCAATAATCGTCCTGTTTAAACTTATCTTACTCGACTCAGATTGATTTGTGAGCTTGTGATGAATATAATGACCCATTATCAATAAGTTTTCAAGGACACCTTGTAGTCTTTCTGATTTCGGTCACGGCGACCAATCTCAGCGTCAGATTATCCATCGGCGCAGGAAATATTATAGTCCACAAGTGTGTAGGCACACCTGTGCCTAACGTACGTAGTCAGACGGTACGGCAATACGATCGGTATCGGATTACCCCCAATTACCCGTGATACAATACTGCCGTGGTATCATACCGCCAATTTCCAAACTCTGGGCTACTATTGAGAAATTTCTACTAGAACAACTCAATAGCAATTATTGCCCGACCCGGGAATCGAACCCACGCTCAGCAGTCGCGCTTGCGACCAAGAGAGCAACGGGGCAGATTCCGATTCAGACACCTTGTATACTCTAGGATCGAAGCTAACCTTAAGGTGTTCCAGAGAACATATATGATGTTCGTAAATCATGGGCGAACGGAAAGTAAGCCGACAAATCTGACAGAAAGGCATCAGGAAGCGCTTCATGGCGCGGTGCGTGTCGGTGAGGTTGTGCGCGTGGCGCGTGGTGCGGTGGTTGAGCCGGCACACCGGGCAGAACGTGGTGCGCGCCGCCAGCTGCGCGCCCGCCGCCGCCTCCAGCTCCCGCTGCGCGCCGCGCTGCGCCACGCGCATGCGCAGCAGCTGCGCCTTGTGCCGCCGCGCCACGCCGCTCATGGCGGCGCGGTGCTTGCTGGATACCAGGTGCTTCACGTACGCCTGGAAGGGAAACGTCACGTCAGCATCCTACTGTATCCTCCTTACCGACGCGCGTCGGTGGAACTTAGGTTCTGGCCATGCTGCAATATAGGACATAATATGATAATAATATATTCTGTGGAATCTTTTGCTTCTTGATTTCATACGTTATTATTGTAATGGTATTTTTTTCTGTAACTATGTGTAGCGTCTGGGTCTGGTTCTGCGTAGAATGTCATGGAGGCGTACACAACTCGTGCATATGAGACATTATATTTAATAATGCTACTAGCCTTTAATCTCGGCAGTCATTTGCAGATTGTTCAGTTGTTAGGCTTGGTCAGAAGCTTGTAAGTCTGACCCGTCGTACTGTTAGGTAGTAAACTAGTCTTAGGGGATATTTATTCCTAAGTCTTACTAGGGGATATTTATTTACATAATAAAACTTTATAGAACAAGAACAAGTTAAAAAAAAAACTGTGCAAAGGCGGACTTCGCGCTATTACTCATTGACTGAATTGTATACTGAGGACCATATAGTTGTTATGGAAAGGCTAGGCAGGCCATGATGGGAAACCCTTCCTTTTTGAACCAGTTCATTAACTCACCGCGAAAGTGGCACATTTTTCCTTGCAGTGTACGCAGGATAGGTGCACATAAGGACGCGGGCGTGGCGGCGCAGCGTCTGAAGTGGCATCTGGTTCTTTGTCAGTGTCTTCGCCTCCCTCCACTTGCTCGCCATCTGACACTTCAGGTTCGACCTATGAATTAAATAACTTACATTTCAACTTAATACGTTTATCCCGACATTCATTACGCCCTAGTTCTCCAAATACACAAGCATTTAAGTTAAAACATTTAAGTTAAACTGTAATCCATCAGGTTCCGAGTTCGACTGTTAAATCAATTTACAGACGCATTGTCGCCGACAATTTGTCGGCCGCGTAACGCCCATAACCGACTGGCCTGACTAGAAGTGTAGTGTCGCAGGTTGAAATTCGACTGAACAGACGCATGCGACGCGCGACAAAACGCCCGACATATTTTCCGTCAGATGTGCGGTCAGCCTTAAGGACCTCGCGCACTACACGGTCACGACTTTTTGGCCGCAGAATCTTCAACCAACACGCGTGGCATGACCAATTCCATCTCTATTCTACTAAGAACAGACAAAACTTTTTCTAAACAACTCGACATTTCTGCTCGAGCATAGGGCGACCCGTAGACTCGAGTTTCTACGAAGACAAAGACACAGAAATTATCTTCATAACAACGGGGAAGTAGCTAGTGATGTAGATATTCTACGAATCTCGGGCGACGTGTCACTTAGTGTTGGTGAAAACGGGCGTTAGGTATTACTAGGCGTCAGTTAGGTGAAATTTAGTGTTGGTGAAAATGGGCGTTAGGCATTACTAGGCGTCAGTTAGGTGACATTTAATGTTGGTGAAAACGGGCGTTAGGCATTAATAGGCATCAGTTAGGTGACACTTAGTGTTGGTGAAAACAGAGATTAGAAATTGAGTTCGATATCACTTAGTGTTGGTGAAGACAGGAATTAGGCGTTATCTGATAAAATATTTGCCGTTTGTACGGCAAAGACGGCGGTAGCGGTGTGTAGCAGGGAGATCAAGAGCCCCGGTTAATGTTCGTACAGCATGCCTTTCGGAGTTACTTTCATTCTTCTCGGCCTAAAAACTGAGGAGACGGCGACGGTAGGCCCCGACATGTTTTTAAAATCAATATTTAGTCTACAAAGAATAGTAATAAAAAATTGTTGATAGGTATGCATAAAGTCATTATTTTGTACCTATACCCTCCTATTAATAAACACAGACTAAAGTTATTCCAAGTTTAAACCTTTGAAAATGTATGGTTATTCCTTTGTTATTCCTGGTATAATTTTATTCCGTGTTTATTAATAAGAGGGATAGAAAATAAATAAGATATATTTTGTACCTCGACAGTTTTTGATTAAATGACGTTTCTTTGAAGTGTCTAGCTAACGGGCCCCTTATGATTATTTTTAATGTTATTACACAGATACAAAGTAATGTCTTTATGTAAACCTAACCTGTTGATAAATCTCGTTGAGGCCTGCCAGATAGCCTCACACTAAAAAATCTTGTCTAGGTCTGATGTGATGTAGACTATTTAACATTTGTTGAGAATAAATGTTAAAAAAAAAAACTAACCAAAAATCTAATATAATCTAAAAATTGTCGTCTAGCTTGGCGTTGTAGACTTTTGTCTGCTGAAGAATAGAAACATTTCTTTTCTACATTTTTAACACCGCCGTGCTTACGACGATATTAATCTTTCTACAATGTCATTTTGTCGATTCTTCCGTCGATAAAACCCGTTTCCACGGTTTTCATGCTACGTGTGCAGGAATAAAGTTTGGTCGTACAACCTGAAAGTTTGGGCGTCAGACCAGTTTTGTTCAAGATAGCGGCCAGTCATGCGACAAGTTGAGGTCGTAATCGCGTAGTGCGCGAGGTCCCTTACGCGGTGTCCTGCGTGAGCGACGAATACGAGGCGACGCGACGCTGCGAACGCGACGAACGCGATCACGCAACGGCATTCCCTGCTTGCGGCCTATATGACAGTCAGCAGCGAGACGCGACGTAACACGTACTTGTTTTGAGGGCGACCAGACGCGTCACCACGAAAAAACTTAAAAACGAGCAAAATTGTACTGTACTTCTCCATGATTCGAGAAGTAATGACCAACATCACGTAGGACATTTGTCGCGTGTAGCATCGCGTAGCATTATGTCGCGTCGTGTTGCGTCGCATCGCATCGTATTCGTCGCTCACGCAGGACACCGCGTTAGGCTGTGACCTCAGTGGTGAGCGGCGAATCGGTCGTAAACTAAATGTCAAGTGTGCAGCCAACTGTAGCAAATTAGCCGCGAAGCGTTGGCGAAGTCTTGACAAAGAAGGTAAACTCTGTTGCTATCAGTGCACTGAGAAGTGCACAATGTACACCGCCGGCGCGGCGGCGTAGCAAGCTTACCTCGCCGCCGACTGGAGTCGTGCGTAATTTCGCTGTGAATCGACCGCACATTGAATGAGTCGGCAAGCGAAATGCCGCAAACTGCGAACGAAAGCGAACTGGAAGCAAACAAGTCACCCGCTCACTGTTCACCTAATGAGGACACAGCCTTATATTACTAATTGCTTACTTCATTTCATTTAAATTATCTCTTACCAGTATCAATAAGAATATTTTCTTCTTAAAACTTACAGTACTGGAATACTTTCTTTCTCGCCGGTTTAATCTCCACTCTCTTTCTTGCTTAGTGGAGATTCGCAAAATAAACATGGCCTCTTGGTTATGAGCCCGGTCTCCATATAAAACTACTTGCTACTGAATAATCATAATTTTACCTTTGGAGATTTGACTTTGCTCTCTTTTTTTTCTTCTGGAGCCTCTTCCTTATCTTCAGCATCCCAATCCTCTTCTGTTGACGAAGCGTCCTCTTCCTTAGACTTGACAGAGCTGCTTGTTGATAATTAAAAAATACATTAGTATACAGTATATCTAAAGTTGTACTCAAATTAAAGAAGATGACTTATCATCGCAAAACATACTTAGTCTTCAATTTAAAATTCAATATCCAATTATTTATTTTACTTTTATTATAGCTGCTGTACCATCTTAGTGGCTCTCATTTCTACATACGTAGAATACGTACTTAGAGTATCTCCTTTTAATGATCAGGTGTTAATATCAATTTTAGTTTACCATCAGCGATTTTACCATCTTAAAATCTCAATCGTGGTGTCGATTTTGGCCTCATTTCTGGTACTCTCGTTGTTTTTATGAAAAAAAATAACTAAATGTAAGCAATGTGTACATACTCAATGTATCGAATTACCTTCGGCCCTTGAGAGATCGAAACGCACGGGTGTAACCCAGCGATCTTTCGGCGTATCGCCTAGAGGTAAATGTACCGCGAGAGCGCGGTGCGCCTCGGAAGGAGGCCCGCGAGCGCATGGTGCGGCCGCGGAAGGATCGGCGCACAGCGCGCGGGCGCGTCGCGGGCCTGGCCACCTCTCGCGGCGGGCCCATTCCGCTCGGCTTGCGGTAGCTTTCTCGGTTTGGCGAGCGCCTCCGATCTTCGCCACCAAACGATCTCCTTTCGCTGCTGTAACTCTCTTGTCGAGCGCCATATGATCCGTAATGGCCGCCTCCATCATGGCTACGTCTATCGCTCGAGGAGCCCTGTACATAACTCTCTTTGGTTCTTTCGACATGCTTTACATATGAAATAGAATAAAGTGTTTAATGAGGATGGAAATAGTATTATTCTTCTTCTCTAGCCCTCGCCAAAGTGTAAACACACTAGTCTTTAGGCACCAATAAACTCCTTTTACAAGGTATTGCCAAAGTCCAATGCGATAGAATCTTTTTTTTTCTGATTCACCATCTCACTTTTACAATTTTTAAAACATTTCTTTCCTTTTTCATTGTTATCGCCTAGCAGTAAATAATGCTCAGGCACATGAATACAAAAACAGTGTTACATCCATCACACATGACACATGCTCACATTGATATAGTAACAGAGGAATAGGGTGGTCCATGTCTAAAGTAAAGTCTGGAAGGTTAATAATTCTAACTATTCATTAGTCCTTGTGATATAGCATTATCATACTCATACTTGTTTCAGCTTTGAATAGTTCAAAATTATCGTTATCCTTGTCAAATTCTTGAAGTAATAGTTCACGCCTGTTTGCATCTCTATCTTATCTGCTTATGTGAATCATGGCTTACCAAAGATCTGTATATCAAATCCAACAAGTGAATATACCACGACAATATTTCTCGTTTTCTCTATATTCAAGATAACCCAATAGCTATATAAATCACTAACTTCGCCAAATATTTCTTAGTTGATGATAGCCTGTAGGGAATGTATCAGTAATATCTTTAATTATCCTCAATTTTGATTTCCATAAGGAAGATATATTGTATAGCTCTATTTTACAAATCAAAATTCTGTGATATTTTTATGCGCATGTCGTTTATTAACTGTATGTTTTAGCAAGTCTTACTGTATATACAGTTATTATGACGGCCATTACTTTCATTTCAATTTTCATGTTTTCGTTGATTTTGGAAAATATACAGAAATAAAGATAGGGGTCAGTCACTCGAAGTGTTACCAATTGAGATTGCTGTTACTTGGTTGATTGCATTCAATTTATTCCGAAGAGGACGATGTTTGACAAATAACCAAATTTAAAGTAAACAAAGTCTTTGTTCAATGTTACCTCCTTTTAGCATCAAGTGTTTTGACCAAACAATCGCATACGTGGGTTTGTGGGATTCGGTCCCCATTCCCGACAAAGCGCTGCCTTCAGCGCTTCCACACTTTCTCACTATCTTTAAGTTAAAACCCTGGCCTTTCAAATGGTCCATATGGAAAAATCCAATGGATTTGGTCCGAAGTGTATGAAGGCTACTCTGCTGCAGAAATAAACCTTGACAAGCTATTTTGTAAAAATGTTGCCTCAGGTGAGCTTTGTGAGATGGTGTCGAGTCATGTTGGAATGTTCAGTGGCTTTTGTTGAATTGTAGTCGTGCCCAAGGTTTCAACTCATCATTGTGCACCTTTTGTTGGTACTTTCTGGTTTACCTCGACGCCACTGTCTATGAAACTGGAGGGCGAATATTGGCCCAAAACATTATAGAAGCTGGTGCTTGCTTCCGGATGGCCAGTCTCTCATCCAAATTGTCAATAGACTTACCTCGCAGCCAAACACGACTAATTTGTGTGTCTACGTAATGTTGATACGTATTTTTTTCATCTGAGGAAACACAATTTTGGAGGTCGCCGCTAACGTGCAAGGCTTTGAGTGCCCCAGCTCTTTGAAGACTAACTTTCTTGTAAACAGGAGATTAATATGAATATTAAAATGTTTATGTCGATGTGCGTTCTGCTGAATTTCGCTGCGCTGGTATAGTTTGACTATGGCAGCAGTGTGAAGGTGGTAACACTTCGAGTGACGTACCCTTTATACGGATTTTGTAGAACTTATCAGTCCGAAAAATCTGTAATCACAATATACTGACCTCCATCCTCATTCTCTTTCTGTCTGGAGACCCTGAGCGACCACCGTAATCACGGTTGGAATAACTTGCTGAACTTTCCTAAAAAAAAAAAAGCATTATCCATTTTGTCATACATCGATAACAGTAAATAAAACGCTCTTTTACTCACTGAGTGAATAAAAACATTTTGAATTTGGAATTACGAACAAAAAATAAATAATACGTGCCGCCGACAAGAATATAACAATGAATGTCGAAAATTATTCTAATTTTACTATTCTTTTTATTTTTTTTTTGATAGTGGCATCTCGCAGTTCAGCCTATGAGGCTGGCTACTGCTTAACTGGTCTAATCCTGTGGATACCTAGAATTTAAGGCCTCCAGCCAGGGGCTCTAATTTCACTACAATTTTTTTGTGTTTATATATTCCTTTGTTCTTCTAATAAATTACCGATTATACATATAACAAAAATTGATAAATCTGCCAAGATTATACCGACTTCATTGGGGTGAGCCGCCAGTCTAATCGGATGCAGCTGAATATCAGTATTTTACTTGGAGCGACTGCCTATCTGACCCAGAACACAACCCAGTTAGTACTGTGTGGATAACACAGTACCACTTGGTAAGACTGGTTGTCAGTCTATCGGGCCACTGACTTCCTGCAACGACTGTCAAAGAATTACAAATGACAGCCGGCCCAACGGCTTTACGTACGTTTCGAGGCACGGAGGAAACTCGGTATGTTATGAATAATTAGCGGTCACCCATCCACAGACCGACCTTGGTAAGCCGTCAATGATAAAAAGTAGAGTACAGAACTCGTGAAAAAAAAAATCATCTCGGTTCTTGTATCCCTCGCTCCACTCAGGATTCTACTCTAGAATCCCTTGCCACGCTCGGGATTCTACTTTAGAATCCTTCGCTACTCTCTGGATGCAACTTAGTCCCTCGAATTAAATGCCCTTTTTTTTCACTTGTTGTTGTCAAATTATAAGGTGAGCTCTTTACGTTGTAAGCTCCGTTTTTCTCTTCATAGAATATAAAAAAAACAATAAATATTTTCTTTTATCATCATTCTCCACACTTCTAGGAACAAACCATTCATTATCTGCCTAGCCTTTTCCCAACTATGTTAGGGTCGGCTTCCAGTCTAACCGGATGCAGCTGAATACCAGTATTTTACATGGAGTGACTGCCTATGTGACCTTCAGAACCCAGTTAGTACTGGGTTATACGATACCCCTTGGTAAGACTGGCTGTCAGACTTTTGGGTCATTGACTACCTGTAACAACTGTACAAATGACAGCCGGGACCAAGGGCTTAACGTGCTTTCCGAGTCACGGAGGAAACACGGTGTGTTATGGGTGGTCACCCATCCACAGACCAACCTAGGCAAGCACGGCTTAACCTAAAGATCAACCCAAGCGGCTGTTATTATTTAGCCACAACAATTGTCTTGTGAAAATCTGACCACTTTATAATTCATTACTAAGTTTTAGAGTATTTTTTGGTCCAATTGCATGCAGGCAATATGATCCAAATTATTTAATTTCATTATGTCATGCACCAAGCTTTAGTGAATGAACTTATGGAGTGCAACAGCCACTTCATTGTATGCTTAAGCTTCCTATGCCACAATACAAGTTTTGGTTATGGTGAATTTGCAGTATTCATATTAAATTTAAATTTTTGTTAGGTAACCTAACAAAAATATAAATTTAATTTATATAATTTTTAAGTTAAAGGAAAATGAGCCTGACTTAAAAGGTACGTAAAAGTTTAGTTAAAAGAAATGAAAGTTTAAATCTTAGTTTTTTACTCCAAATGGAGTGTACTCATTTCAATAATTGAGAACTAGATGTTATTGATGTACTTACAGATCTATATGCTTTTTTATAGGGTTCCTCCATCCTGTCACGACCGGAATTGTATCTACTTGCACTGCTGCTAGTGTATCGTGAGTCATTGTTATATGAGGAGTAACCTCCACCACGTCCGCCTCGACTCTCATAAGAACCTCGGCTACTACTTCCTCTATACGATCCTCTATAGCCACTCCCTCGACCACCACTATAGCTGCCCCTGCCCCCATAGCCTCTTCCTCGAGATGACATCTAAGAAATAAAAAAATATTGACTGAGTCAAGCAAGCCATTTCACCGATTAGCGGAAGTATCATTTTAGTGATTCTACCACTTGTTCAAGTACAATTTTCTACAACCATGGAAGATCATTTAAAGAATTCAGCTCTGGGGATCCACTTATTGCTGAGATACCAACATGATTCAGAGAACTTAGAACAATATATGAAATACACCATGGTTCATTAGAATAGCTGAAGTGCACAAATATCTGAACATGAACACATTCAAGGAAAAAATAAGCTCATGTTGATAAAAATACAAGGCCAGACTGGATAGACAGCCCAGATTGTGTCAGCAGACCCAAAGAAAATAAAAATTTTTACTTGTGCCAGACCTTCCTACAACTCTATTTTTTTTAAACTATTGCAAGTCAAGCATTCCAAAAAAAAAAAATTAAGTTGGATTGGAATTCCTTGCCAGTTGACGACCCAAATGGCGCAGCAGTAGTGAGGCTGCCTTACGTTCTTAGGGTCCTGGGTTTGAATCCCGGTAGGAGCAAATGTTTGTGTGATGAGCATGGACATTTGTTTCCGAGTCATGGATGTTTATATATATAATAAGTATGTATTTACAAACAAAAAGTATCTATGTAGTAATATCAACTATCTGGTTTCCACGACACAAGCCTCGTTGCTTAGTGTGGCACCTAGATGGCGCTGTGTGTAATGTCCAGCGATATTTATTTATTATTATTTATTAGTTCTGCAAATATTCTGAGATTATAAAAGCCCAAGTAGGTTGAAATAAAATATTTCCAATTGAAAAAACTGCCTAACAATAAACTGATTACAGTTATCGATTATTTTAAGTAAAAATACGCTACCTGTACCCGCCACCCGTACGGGTGAAATTGCGGGCGGCAGCTCGATATAAATATTTTATACAACTAAAGTGATGTAGAGATGATAGAGATGAGAAACTCATTAAATAGAAATGGATAGGGTCAGATGAAGCCAACCTGGCTTAAAAATTAAGTAAATTTATGCGATGGGACCTTCAGCTATACCTTTCTACTGAAAACACATTGGATTTACTAAATTTTAGTTTATTTTAAATTATGATAAAATAAATTTGATCACTCATGTCTGTACATTATTACAACCACTCATAGCAGCCACGTCCCTATGTCGGCGTCGCATCAACTCGAGCAGGTTATCCCAATCATGAAATAAATAGTCATTCAAGAATCCGCAATCTCATGATTCAATAAACATTTTTCCTTCGATTTCATCTAAAATTATTTTAACCGCTAGGTACCGTGCAACACCAATCAATACCACCGGCACAGCCATTCACATTATATTGTTTCGGAAAATGGCGTCCGACTGCGATTTGAGAAAATCTGACAATAATGCTGAATTTAACACGGATTTTTCAATACAAAACAAAGTTACTAAAAGCTAACATATTATCTTACCTTGTGCTATCCAAAAAACGGTAATACACCACTGATCAGATTAACAATTCCGCAACACAGTTTACACCACACCAACGCCACCAACGTGAACGACGAACGTAGAAGAGTAGACCATAGACTTTTACTCTATGGAGTAGATCAGTAGTGTGAACAGTGTTGCCAGTATGATTTCCCAAAAATGGACGGTTGGCTTTCTGAAAAGGTTTTTAACTTCCAGGTACGGTTGGGTCGGGATACTTCTGCAAGAACAAGATCAGTTTTTTTCTTCTTCGAGTTGGCTGTCTACGAATAAAGTAAAGACATTAAATTCGTTAATGATGCAATGAATAAAAAAATTTTTTGATAATAAATTATCATAGGAATAATGTGATGAGGAAGTTCAGATATGAAGCGATATTATTCTCTACATTTAAAGGAACAAAAAGTATTGTTTTATTTTATTGTTTTCAAACAAGTGTGCAAAATTCAGTTGTTTACATACCTGTCAGAAACTTGAAACGAAATTACAATAATTTTGTTTAATTGAATTATAATCCCCGTAAAAAAATTTAGATGTAATTTGATATTTTTAGGTCTAAAAAAAACCGAAATTCGAATCAATCGAAACTCGAAGAAAAAAAAACTGATCTAGTTCTTGCAGAAATATTCCGACCCGTACGGTTTTGCTAGAATTTTGAAATATGCTATAGTCTACTCATATTCTACAGCGAAAACAACTTGTTTGTCAAAACAATTATGAAAATAATGTTTTAAGAACTAAAAAAAATCCATGAAGTAATTTGTGTCCATATTTTAGTGACATAATCAATGATAAATAAAAAGAATAAGTGATCAAACTACCTATTTAAAACTGTTATGTTCTTTTTAATTCATAGCTCCTAAGGAAGGAAGAAAGGGAATTTAAGGTGGATGCGCAAGGGTAGCCCGCGAAATTTAAATTTTCTTACGTTTATTGCAATTTGCAGGTCAGTGTCAGATTGTATGTTGATGAAAATATGAATATCATCATAGAATCATCAATACAACCCTCCAAGTTCATATAATCTCAAAGAGTGACTTTTTCATGAAATAGCTATTAAATGTGATTATATGAACTCGGAGAGCTGTATTGATGATTTGAATGATTATAATTCTGTAACTCCATACGTGTTACTGGCGCGATTCATATTTTCATCAACATACAACTTGACACTGACCTGCAAATTGCAATAAACTTGAGAAAATTTAAATTTCGCGGGCTACCCTTGCGCTTCCACCTTAACCCAAACAGCCAAGTCTTTTTTGGTTGGAAGAAAAAAGGTTTTTAAACGCAAATTCAAAATGTTGAGAAAAACAGGAAAAGGCGATTTTTTTTTTTACCCTTTGTAGTGAAAAATAAATTACTACTAAAGAAAAGGTACGAAAAAGGTACGGTCTACACTGAGGTACGGTTGTGGTACGATTGTGTGATGAATAGTACGGAAAACCGTACTTTTTGGTACGGTCTGGCAACGCAGCGCTGAGTGTGAAACTGTGAACCAGCGGCAAGCGTACAATCAGTGTTGCCAGGCCACTTGAGTCGAAGTTACGTTACGTTTTCTGAAATGTTGTATCGTCGTATCCTACGAATAGTGCCATAACATAACGAACATAAGGGCTTTCTTTTTTATTGCATAATTAAATTCAGCTCACAATACCACATATAACCAGTTCTACAAAACAGTTAAAAACGGTACAGGTTTTCAAATAATTAGGTTTTTTATAAAGCCACAATTGTAAGCACTACGTTTTCAACGAAGAAAAATTGAACCTTCCTATCGAAAAGGAAAGCATTTTATCAGTTTTCACGTTTGGATCGAAAACTCCCCAAGTAATAGAAAGCCCCGCAGTCAGGTTACAGATACGAACAAGGACAAATGATATTTTACAAATAGAAGCAAATGTTGTTCCTCATATTTCACATGGAGTTCCTTTCCCTGGTATAGACATAGGTAAACATAAAGACGATCTGATTTTGGCTGACGACGGTTCATTGTCACCCAAAATAGACATATTGATCAGCAATGACTTCTACTTTTCATTCATCCTTGAGGACAAAATTCAACTGGAAAGTAACTTATTCTTGATTGACTCTAAATTCGGTTACATACTGGCTGGAAAAACTAATACGAAATCCACGGACACGTTGTCAGTAATAACTTACTTTCAAGGAATAGAAAACAAATTGACACCACCAAATCTTCCGTTATACAGTGGAAACCTCAAATGCTTATGGGAACTAGAATCCATTGGATGCGATTCGCCAAAATTGACTAGGGACGAAGAAGTAATCAACCAATTCAATACCATAGAACTGGTAAATGATAGGTACACTGTTAGTTGGCCATGGATAGATTACCCACCTAATTTAGAGACTGATTACGGTCTAGCCAAAGGCAGACTAGTCAACCTACTCAAACGATTAGATTCCGATTCGCTAACAGCGTACGATACTACATTGAAAGAACAATTAGCAAAATAAATAATTGAAAGTGTACCAGACAATGAAAGGAGAATCGAAGATGTAGATCATCCTATACACTACCTGCCGCATCACGGTGTTAGTCATCCAGGCAAGCCAACTCGCATAGTCTACGACGCTTCGGCAAAGACCAAACATAGCAAAAGTTTAAATGAATGTTTACATTGCGGTCCAGTTATGCTAGAAGACTTAACCGGAATGTTGTTATGGTTTAGGTCGCATCAGATTGGAATAACAGCAGACGTAGAAAAGGCTTTTCTACAGATAGCATTGCACGAAAAGGACAAAGACGTAACTCGATTCTTATGGTTGAAAGACATAAAAAGGACGGCCACGGAAGATAACATTCTGCACTTACGATTCTGTCGCGTACCGTTTGGAGTGATATCAAGTCCATTTCTTCTAAATGCTACTTTGAAACATCATCTACTGCGTTCCAATGAGGAAAGTCTAAAAAGCATACTGAATGACATCTACGTCGATAACCTTGTCACAGGAGCAGAATCTTTACAAGAAGCAACAGCGATGTATGACTCGTGTAAAATCACATTTGAAGAGATTTCAATGAATCTTCGAGAATGGAGTTTGAATTCCAAACAATTCTCCGAAAGCATTTCTTCATCGGATGTTTGCAGAGATGTAGAAGTTAAAGTATTAGGTCGAACACAGAAGAAGACAATAATAATTTTCCTAAATTCGTGGTATTTTTTCCACTTTTTCGATAAATGTACGTCTTATGGCCGAAAATGAAACATTTCCTTTGACATATTGTAGGAGCTTGATGTGCTGGCGTCTCCTCATAGCTACATAGCTATGTAGCTATTGAATGGGGTTATATGAACTTGGAGATCTGTATGGATGATTTGAATGATTACAATTCTGTAACTCCTGAAGTGTTACTGGCGCGATTCATATTTTCATCAACATACAACCTGACACTCACCTGCAAATTGCAATAAACATAAGAAAATTTAAGTTTCGCGGGCTGCCCTTGCGCATCCACCATAATAAAAGCTTTTTTGTTTCCTTGAATGATGACGAATGAAAAAAGCCATTCACCATTTTGTACGCCAGATTTGCTAGTTCTGCAGGTATGTCCATACGCTTCTAAGAGTTCTATGTCACTGTTTTTAACCTTAAGAAGGTTGAGTTATTGATGCGTGATCATAAAGGAGGTGTTTTTTCCCCCATACAATTGTGGCCAAACAATGTACCTTAACAATAAAGGTACGAATTTATAGGAAAAAAATCGCAGATTCTGAAAAAAAAAATATTGGATTTATTAATGCATTTGTACCACCTGAAATTGTCGATCAAAGATGCTAAAACTTGCAACCCAAGAATTTTAATCTGGCAATCTCGTAATTCATTTCTCCGATGATGCGTTTCGTTACTTCATTTAAACACGTATGAAAAACTAAAAATATACTATTTTGAATTTAGTTTTGTATTAAAGATAGGTAATTTTCCCGGCACACTTTCTTGTGAAACATTATGGGATCAAGAATTTAAAAAATACATTTATTTCACATTATTTTTTGCGTTTGGTTAGCTACTGGCCAAAAGACAGTGCTCCAGGGCCGATAATTTACTATCTTATTCCTTTTGTTGTTGTTGGTGACAATATTGTCATTCAGATTATTTTAGCCCTTGTCAGACGATCGATCGATCGACCGATCTCGAAAGAGTTTAATATTTTGACAGATGGAATAGTTTGACAGCCGCCAGCGCTGTTAAAAACGTTTCTTTGAACGCAGTTATGATTCGAGGTAGTGTTTTTTCATATTCTTTTATTTTTTAATCTATCGAATATTGAAGGATTTAAAATACTGCTAATAACACAATGTATTGGAAAGAATTTAAATAGTAATTTGTACCTCGGTACATGTTTGGGCCGAAAAAAAAACACCTCCTTTATAATTAAAGAGTATGCTAATTTACAATGCAAGCTTCTTTGTAGACTTAATGATTTGTAGTTCACTTGTCTATGACTTGCTGTCAAGTGTCACTGTCAAGTTGCTGTCAAGCAAGTCATTAAAATAAAATTCATAAATTATGTTTTGGTTGTACTTGGGCTTTGGCTAGGAGTGAAAGCAAAATAAACGGGTGTTGGAATAATGAGCTAATTAATATAGCTATGATAACGGCTATGGAAACTAATGCTAAGCAATATTTTTAATAACAAGTGTGAAATATGCAAGCTAAAAAACGTTTTGTTCTTCTTTCTTTTACCTGCGGAGTTCTGGTATATTGCTATTTCGGTACATATCATTTAAAGTCAGAACGGACCCAGAACAGCCGACTGAGTCAACTGGCCAGTTTTGCTTCTTTTGAAGAGCTCTCTGAATTGCCTTCTCAACCGCATAGAAAGTTGACTACGGGAACTATTCCCTGTAGAATGGATACATGCTTCGATTTCTCCAAATGTGGTAAAGATCCAAAAATTTACGTATATCCCAGTGATGGCCCAGTAAGTGCGTCGTATCGTAAAGTATTATCAGTCATTAGAGAGTCTCGGTATGCAACTAGAGACCCTAATGAAGCTTGCCTTTTTGTGCCTGCAATAGACACGTTAGATGCCGATCCCCTGTCTCCTGAGCATGCGCCAGATGTGGCAGCACGCCTATCACGCTTACCACATTGGAACAATGGACGAAATCATCTCATATTCAATTTATATGCTGGGACATGGCCTGATTATGCTGAAAGTGCACTAGGATTTAGCCCAGGAGAGGCAATTTTAGCTAGAGCTAGTGCTTCGGAAGCATTCTTTAGAGATGAATTTGATATTTCATTGCCCTTATTTCACAAAGAACATCCAGAACGTGGTGGAGTTCCACCGGCGGCCACTAGCAATCCCTTCCCTGCACCAAGGCGGCATTTATTAGCATTTAAAGGCAAGAGATATGTTCATGGTATTGGCAGTGAGACAAGGAATTCATTGTGGCATTTACATGATGGTAATCATCTTATTCTGGTTACCACTTGCCGCCATGGAAAGTCTTGGAAGGATTTACGTGATGAAAGGTGTGATGAAGACAACAGAGAGTATGATAAGTATGCACCTTTTTAATTTTATCTAAATCGCAGGTTTCTGTATGGAATAATTGAAGTTTACGACTTGACAAACTCCTAGACACTTCAATTTTATTTATTTATATAGATAACGAGCGAATTTGGAGCATAAATACCGGGAATGTCACCACAATATAGATATCCATGTGATTTCACGTCGTTTCGCGTTTTCGTTCGTCGTTTCGCGTTTTCGTTCGTCGTTTCGTTTTTTTTTCACGTCATGTCCCTGCGACAAATAAATATGTTTTCTTTCTGTTTTCTTTCATTTATCAGGCGCGGTCCCAGGAGGGGGGTAAACAGGGGTCATGACCCCCCCAAAATCTTCTTAAAATAGCTATTTTTTGGAATTTTTTTTTTTAAATAAATTATTAACTTTCTGCTTAATCTTTTGTTAACAAGAGTAACTAACTTTTCCGAGGCAGAATGACAAAATTATCAACCATGCTTCGCTCGCTAATGTATCCTACCCTTTTTAAGTTCTTTATAAGTTGACGGAGTTACTTTTATTATCATCTTTGTATGAATGAACACAAAGAACCTCATATATGCAGCAAAGGCGGGCTGCTTAAATGTTGAAGCTTTTATTAGTACCAAGAGCGGATCCTTTCAAGGGGGTGGTCATTCTATTCTATTCATGGGCGTCATAACCACCGCGGATCACTCGCTACGCTCGCTAAAGATCCTATACTATCTTAATTCTGCAAAACTTGACAGAGTTCCTCCTATTTTAACTTCTGTCCAAATTAACAAATAATACCTAAGTTATATCCAAGAAAAGCTGCTGAAATTTTCCAGCTTGCTTTGCTTGCTAATACTTCCTGTACTGTTTCAATTTTGCATAACTTAACAGTTTCCCCCTATACTCATTCCTGTAAGAATGAACGAAAAGAATCTAATTTATCCGTGGAAAGGGGCAAAAATTCTCGAGCTTGCTTCGCTCGTTCTGGCATCCTGCGTTCTTTTCTATATACTGACACAATTTCCGTATTAATAGACAATAAGAAAACCTATGAAATTCGCTATAAGAGCTCGTTCTCGAATCCTGAATTTTCTCAATTGATAGGCTTTTATACATAAATCGACAAAATTACTCCTTGCTTCTAATATTGCTTCACTCATTGGTTAACCCCCCCCCCCCCATCTGCTTTTTTTATTCGGGGTAACCCCTCCCAACCAAGAAATTCCTGGCTACGGCCCTGAATGACCCAGCCCAAAATCTTTGGCTGGTATACCATATACGGTATACCGCGCCTGCATTTATGATGCATATTTTGGCCATTTCAAGTAGCAATCCGGTCTGTAGTATGAATTCGGTTAGTCAAACCGAAAAAAATCGACATCAATTTTTTAGTTTTATCTTTTTTTGTCAACTGTTTCCTCTCAACTAACCCAATACAAGGATCACTTAGCTTTAGGCTTTAGGTAGGTACCTATATCATCAAATGCAATTCCTTGGGAAATAGAAAGACCAATAAAATTTCATGTAGTCATGTTGTTATTAAAAGGATAAGTACCTTCTCAATTGAGGTTTCCTTTTTGCTTACGTCATAAACCAATATTATTTCATGAAGCTGTAATTAATAATGTTTCAATTAATTTTACATCAGCAGTTTAAGCTTAATTGTAGATGCTGAGTTTATATAATATGTGAATTTGACCCTTTGCAGATTTGACTATGAGCAGTTATTAGCCAACTCAACATTTTGCCTTGTGGCACGAGGACGGCGTTTGGGTTCATATCGATTCCTTGAGGCATTAGCAGCAGGATGCATACCCGTTCTATTAAGCAATGGTTGGCGGTTACCTTTTGACGAACGAATCGATTGGCGCCGTGCTGTTATTTGGGCTGATGAACGTCTGTTATTGCAGGTAAATGCTAAATATTTGGCTACCGTGCTGCGTGTCGCGAGTTCAATCAAATATGTATTTGCACGGCCTATATATGAATACTACCAATATTTTTAGCCTACTAATAATTGTTTCGGGGCTGACTGTTTGCATAATTATAAATTAAATAATAATATTAAATCAATCAAATAAATTAAGAAAGGTTTTTATTTAGACCATGACCTGGGTTATATGGGACATAGTCATCAATATTTAGAACCCGTTCACAACCTTGGGCGATACTTCTGATGCGGGGTGCATCATGGGATACGCGCTCACATTACTTGTTTCCTTCGGGTGTACATAATTATCATCATTCCGTAACTCACGTCGCGCTTTCTTGTGGCATGCTCTTTCTAATCTTCAAATTTTATTGTCTAGGTGCCTGAGCTGGTGCGCTCTGTTCCTCCTGAGCGTATTCTTGCTCTGCGGCAACAAACACAATTCCTCTGGGAGCAGTACTTTTCTTCAATTGAAAAAATTGTGTTTACTACAATAGAGGTATATAAACTTTGCTAAATGTGTCTTCTTTACTTGTACTATTTGGTGTGAATATTTTAGTTGAGTTATTTTAGCTCCCGCAATTTTTTTTTAGAAATTGCGGCCACGCATATTACCTGTATACAATATAATGAGACAATCTCAATGTATGAGACAATCTTCAAAAACATCATGTAAGCTATCAAAGTCCGAAAATATTCACTGATGGCGCTATCAGTACCTATAACTTTTTAAAAATACGCGTTTGGCGCTTTCGCTAGCGTCCATCAGTACCTGTGGTATGCAAGCATCCAGGCACGCAGGACACTATCATGTGTCCCATTGTTTGTGAAACCAGAACCCATTAAGTAATTTTAATGTGTATTATGTAGATAATATTTTAGATATAAAGTTAGGTCTGCTTGCTGAACGTAGGTAACGCTAATTTAATTTACAGATTTTATTGGAGCGTGTTTTGGCACACAGATTGTCCAAACAACGAGAAGCTTTGATTTGGAATGCATCTCCTGGTGCCCTGGGAACTTTAGCAACTTATGGCGACTCCCGAGTTCACCTCCCTATTGCGGCCCCCATTCTCCAAGCCCCGGTTTGTCCATCCGCCCCACTGGCTCCTCTCCCTGCCCCGTCGGTGCCTCTGGCAGCACCACCGCCTACGCCGGGAAATACGTATACAGCCTTATTATACGTCCAAGCTACATCACCAGCGTTACATAAGCTACTCGCCAACATAGCAAGCAGTGAATATTGTGAGAAGGTAATATAGAAATATGGCACAACGGCACTTTTACTATAATCATGTTAAAGTTTACTGACCCTTTTTAATGTTATGGCATAGGTTGTGTTAATGTGGGATAGCGAGCGTGCCGCGCCTTCGCTGAAGTCATTAGCGCGCTTAGCTGGTGACCCGCGCGACCCTTTACCCGTGCTCGTAGTCGACGCCACCACTCACTATCCTGGGTAATTTGAAAATGCTTCCGATGTATGTACTTATATACCAAGTATTTCCCTACTCCAACTAAGTATTCAATTTCAGGGAAGGAGTTTCGGCTAGGTGGCAACCACTGTGGGCGGTTCCAACGGCTGGTGTGTTTTCTTTAGACGGCGATGCACCTCTACTGGCCGAAGAGCTTGACTTTGCTTTTCACGTGTGGCAACATTTTCCGGAGCGGATAGTCGGCTATCCGGCTCGAACTCACTACTGGGACGAGGCAAAGGTCAGCATTAAGCTATAATCTATACTAATATTATAAAGAGGTAAAATTTGTTTGTAAGTTTGTATGTAGGGGGTAGTCTCTGGATCTACTGAAACGATTTTGAAAATTCGTTTATTAATGGAAGCTACATTATCCCCGACTGCTATAGGCTATATTTACAACGTGCCCTTGGAATAATTTCCGACCAAAACGCGAGCGAAGCCGCGGGCAACAGCTTGTCTTTAATAATGCAAAAAGCTGAAGAATTGGTTTTTCTGTTTGTTTTAACGCACTAATCTCTAGAACTACCACTCGGATTTGAACAATTATTTTTGCCCCCACTCTTGAGGAAAGTTCTATTTGACATCACGCTACGACCCTTAGGAGCCGAGCGGCGGGTGAAACCGCAGGGAAAAGTTAGTTTGTAATAATTGTATTTATATCCGTCCCTAAGACGACCCACTGACCAACAAGTTTTCTTTTTTCCTCAAAACATTATGGTTATTTGTTCCATAGGGAGCTTGGGGTTACAGCAGTAAGTGGGGCGAGTCGTACTCCATGGTGCTGCCGGGCGCGGCGCTGGTGCACCGCTCGGTTCTGGCGCAGTACGCGGCCGCGGCGCCGGCGCTGCGCCAGGCTGTGCGTCGCACCAGGAACTGCGAGGATATTCTACTGAACTGCCTCGCTTCACATCTCACCCGACGCCCGCCACTTAAGTTAGCTCAGCGTCGACGCTATAAAGCTACACATCATCGATATAAGTAAATATTTATTTACCTAAAATAATATCTATTTTAATAGCAGAGTGCGATTAGACAAAAATACTCGAAAGGTGGAACGAAATTTATAGTGCTCGGATATTCATGGGATTTTTTTTATTATGTTCCTAGAGGAGTCGAGCAGAAAGTTTAAAAAAAAAAATTCGCCGTTCATTTTGAATTTCCTTGGGAATATTTTTTTTTCGTTTATGAATAACTTCAAATTCGACGAATTCATATTGTGTCGTAATCGTGTGACCTGCGTGCATCCAATAAACGCCAATGGTCTGTTTTTTAACCAACTTCAAAAGGAGGAGGTTCTCAATTCGTCGGAACCTTTTTTTTTAATTTTTTATGTATGTTCCGCGATTACTCGAAGATGGCTGGACCGATTTGGATTATTTTTTTTTTAGTTTGAAAGGGTATACTTCCCATGTGGTCCCATGATCATCAATTCAGGATCTGATGATGGGATCTTGGAGAAATAGAGGACTCTTCAAATTTTATAGGCATACTTGAGCGAATTGGGTAGTTTATGGAAGAGTACTTTCTCCGAGTGGTCCCATTTCAATTTGGTGAAGATCTGATGAAGAAATTCGGAGATAGGCAACGGAACTCCTCATTAAATGATAGCAAATGGACTGGGATTGCTGAAATCTCATTTTTGTCTATTGTTTACACCAGTTCATAACATAACATCACGCCGGTACGCTGTGAAGGGGTAAGCACCACTAAAAAGTGAAAAATAAAAAAATGTTTTTGAAGTCGGTTTATTTTTTTGCAAAAAAGTTTTTTGTTAATTATGGCCGACGTAATGCATATTTCGAGTATTTCTAAAAAAACCTATTTTCTTTAATAATTTCTAAGATATCGACTTTTAAGACTTAGATTTCTTTGAAATTTGTAACTGATGATTTTTAACAGATAACTGGACGTAAAAATATTCAAAAAACACTTTTACGAGTGAAGTGACTAAAAATTAATTCACAATTATCAGGAAATCGTCTATGTAAAAGTAAAAGAAGGCTATTTTTCTCAAAATATTTCTACGACTGTCAACGTAAATATTATCCTGTCATTATCCTTAATATATCTGCTATCCACAGAAAACAAATATATAATAAAAATATTTGGAGGTACTCGATAAATGTCGATTATTGCTGACGAAGGTGGAAAGGGGCCGCTGATAAACTTACAAAAATTATCGCAATTCTAACGTAACCATTTCTCACGATTTCTGTCTAAGATGTTGCAAGTTTGGGTTTCTGCGCGTAATTTAATATGAATACCGATACCGCTCCCAATTCTTAGCGATAGAGGCCTTATGTCATGTTTTACTTTTTCAGCAGTAACTAATGATCAACAAGTATCAATAAATATTTTTCTAGTTATTACACCTCATTAGATAGGTAATAAAATGAAAATTTGGACAATAATTTGCGCATTGAGTTTAAAAGAACCATTTCGAAAAAAAAATGCCTTTTTTAACATTTTCTCTCTTTTTTTATGATGATTTTCTCCTCTTTGCACAATAATTTTTAGTTACTTATACACTCATGAATGTGGTTTTCTTGAATTTTTTTTATGTCAAGTTATCCGTAAACATTAGTATCAGTTACCAATTACAAAAGAAGTCTTAGACTTAAAATCCGGTTTATTAAAAATAATTGCAGAAAATAGGAAATTTTCCAAAAAATACTTGATTTATGCATTACATGGATAATTAACAAAGAAACAGACAAAATTGGCGTTTAATGGATGCACGCAGGTCACATTATTACGCCACAATATGAATTCGTCGAATTTGAAATTATACATAAACGAAAAAGAAATGTTCCAAAGGAAAAAAAAAAAGTAAAGTCGCGATCAGCGAAACTTTTTTTTTTTAAACTTTCTTCTCGACTATTCTAGGGACTCAATAAAAAAGTCCCGTGAATATCCGACCACTATAAACTTCGTTCCACCTTATTGTCTAATTGCACTCGATTATTAGCTAGAGTATGTTGTATCACTCAATTCTTTTTATTACAGATCATCGTGGAGCGACCCGGAGCACTTTGTTCAAAGACAATCCTGTCTCAACACATTCGCTACTGCTTGGGGCTATATGCCACTCATGCGATCCGTGTTAAGATTAGATCCAATATTATTTAAAGACCCTGTATCGACACTCCGAAAAAAATATCGAAAAATGGAGTTGGTAACTTCTTGAATCTCCTTTTTGAATAAGCAAATACGCTAATAAATAATTATATGAGGCTTTTTAAACTGATAATGCATTTTTTATTAAGTTAAGTTTTAGTCTAATCCAATTGGCCTAAAGCCAGGTGCACACAACCGCATACGAACATCGAAAACCAGAATTTGATTCAAAAGAATGGTTATAAATATAATATTTACTAGCTGCCCGCGGCTTCGCTCGCGTTTTGGTCGGACATGTTTCCACGGGCATGTTATAAATATAGCCTATAGCACTCGGGGATAATGTAGCTTCCTAATAGTGACAGAATTTTCAAAATCGGTTCAGTGGATCCAGAGATTACCCTTTACATATAAACTTAGAAATATACAAACTTACAAACAAATTTTACCTCTTTATAATAGAAGTATAGATAATATTAGTATAGATTACCTACCTCTTTATAATATTAGTGTAAGTATAGATAAATCAAGTTTGGTAGTATGTAGGTGTGTATTTTGAAAGCCGATAAAAATATATTTATTTTTAACCGACTTCAAAATAAGGAGGAGGTTCTCAATTCGTTTGTATTGTTTTTTTATGTTTGTTACCTCATAACTCCGTCATTAGTGAATTTGAAAAAATATTTTTCTAGGTGAAAGGACTACCGAAGACTTTCCGATTTGTCCCATAGAAATTTCAACAAAATCGGTTCAGTTATTTGGTTTTTCTTCCTTTTATATGTACTTTATCTTCTTGGGTTATGTTGATGACTTGATGATCCCTTAATAACTTCTCGTTACAATGTAAAAATTAATTCATGACAAGAATTCATAGCATCACCTGTAATCTCCGAAGGTTTACGCAGAGGCGTACCTAATAGTACCTACAACCACTTTTCGCCAATTATGTTCAAGTCCCATTAATAGGAGGCGAGCCTATTGCCATACCAGGCACAAATTCAGACTCCGTGGCTACCACTGAGAATTTCCTCATGGAAAAGCCCAATAATTCAGCCCGACCTGGGAATCGAACTCAGGACCTCATGCTTAGCAGTCGCACTTGCGACCACTAGACCAACGAGGCAGTCTCAACTACAACAAAAACGGGTAAATTATAAAACTTTCTGCAAAAACAAACAGACTTCGAAAAGAACACGGCAAAAAAGACATGGAAAAAAACAAAGTCACCGACTTCCGAAAATAAAATTTTAGACTAAGTGTTTAAGTATTTGGAAGTCGTTTTTTGCAAAAAGTTTAATATTGTGTGAACGAAGCTTTAGCTTTTTTTATCTACTAAAAGATGTAGCCGTATTTAGGTTGACTCTGGGTTGTTAACACTGAAAAGTTAATTTAAGAAATACCTACTAATGTTTTGTCATGTTTGGCCTGTCCGAGTTAACCAAAGAAGGTTAGCCCACGCATTCTTAAACTTTTGTTTTCTATACAGTATTTTTACGACAAAAGTGTGTCCCCTAAAATTATATAAAAATTACGCTTTTGAGAATGATCATAATTAAAGTGGTTCAGCATTTATTTTACGCGCATTTTTTCATCACAGTGCGGGTGTATCCTAGCAATCTGCCGTCGACACATGCCTCCCGACTATGGAATCTTTCACTGTACCACACTGTACCTACTGTCCGACTTGCATTTGGTTGGAAGGCTTTTTAGGGTTCCCTAGTAAAACATGGAACACTTATAGTTTCACCAAGTATTTGGCAAGGTTATAATGCTGTAATAATAATGCACTATGCCTTTATACAAAGATGGAAGGCAGATTAAACGTAATAAAATTATCGAAGCATTTTTTTTACCTTCATTTCATTACAGTACAGACAGTATAGTGGAACATTATAGTGGCCTTAATTAATACCACAAAGCATAGTAATTTTTTATGTAGCTATGTTATAATAGGTATTACTATTGAATTAAAAATTATGTTGCTAAGCCTAAAAACATGAAATAAAGATCTATTGGTTCCTAATCCCGGTATCGTCTACCGAATAGGATTGCCGAAAGAAAATAAACCATTGACTTATAAAGGGTGTAACAAGACCCTTACCGAAGCCGAAAGGCACTTGTCATTGCGATCATTTATTTGTTCTAGACCATACCTGGGAACCTTTTACTTACGGAGGTATTGGGGGTCAAAGTTCCAAATTTTTCACGTTTTTTTAAAAATACTTATGTTTTAAACTTTTAATTTAACATTTTTACTTGAAACACCTGCACGACCCCCGTACTATTCAATCCATCCATCAGCACAACGTTTTGAGTGCCTTACATTGAGTCCTAAGGTAAAACGTGATTTTTCACCCCAAAAAAGTCGTTTCCCAGCATTATTTTTTGCGTAAAGTTACTTAGTTTGATGTACAGAATGCTTGGTTGACGGCTTCGTTAAGGGTCTTGTTACACCCTGTAAGGCCTATAAGGTCTATCTATTCATACACGAAATCTCTTAAGGGGTCATTGTACTCATCAATATGAACAACTTTTACTATGGGACCAAACCCGAAATCGCGAAAAAAAAAATCTGCTGTTCAGTACATTTTGACGAGTTAATGCGATCATATTGTACGGAACAGCTGTTTTTCTTTTCACGATTTCGAGGTTGGCCCCATAGTAAAAGTTGTTCATAGTGATGAGTACAATGACCCATTATGAGATTTCGTGTATGAATAGATAGACCCTATATACATATCTTACGTAGGTATGAACAGCGAAAAACGTCAATACGCAAACATTAAGGCCAATCTATAACAGCATCACTCATTATTAGGAACTGAAGAATCACCGGGCCATCGAACTGCACCGTAATGTTAGTAAGCATTGCATAAGTAGAACACAAACTGACATAACGAATAACCACTTCGCAATCAGCGCCAGCAATGGCCTTGGCACCGATGGTGCTTGCGCTGGCGCGGGCTTCGCGCGCTTAGTGTGGACACCGTGTTACACAGTGCACTCGTCGACTTGCTCCGCGCAGCCGGAGTGCAATCGCTTGGACTAACACCGTCCGACATCATATTGGTAATAAATGTGTTAATGCTTCAGTGATAAGTAGATTCTTAGATGTTCTTTACAAAGTTATCGTTGTGTATTATTGTGTCTGATTGTGAGAATACATATAAGTGTATTTATCTGCTTATTTGTGTGTGTGATTTTATGGTTCCGACCTTCAATGGTAGGTAAACAAAACTATAGATGACCGCTTTCTTGTCGGTCTGGCACACAAGATTTTCTCGAGACTTTGTAACCTTCAATCAATAAAGGATTATAGATCGATGTTTGTAACGTACGAATTTTGGCATAATGTAAGGGCTTTGTGACGAGAAGCTGTTTGCGTTTGCGACAGTAGGTAAGAGTGGCTGCAAATACTTAATATAAAAAATTTGGTGTCTATTTTTGATCTGCCTGTGTAATAATCAATTTATTTATTTTTAAAGTTAGATAGCTGAATTTTATTCATATAATGCAGATCCATTTTGTTTTCTTGGGCACTACGTTACTATGTTTATTAATTACGCGCAATCAAGTTTTATATTCAACACACGGCTTAATATTCTTTATAAGTCGGGACCATACATTAATATTGCGAGCCCGTTTTTTTTTTGAAAGCTTCTTCATTCATTGTACGGGCAGATTTTCCAGACAACTTAATGAACTTTACAATGTAGTGTACTAGAATACAGGGTTACTTTTTATTAGAATACTGAAACCCCGATATATTTTTTACTGTCAACATCACAGTGATCATTTTAGTTATTCGTTGTAATACGAATGCGGTTGGATTGCTGTCACTAACACTTCTGTCAAAACCAAGGTGATCTTTATTCTCGCTGTCCTAAAGTTGTTTTTGGGTTGCCGCTGTCAGATATGCAGAACTGTGAAAGGACTGTACTATGTCCCGGAAAATTTAAAAGTTTCGCGCCCGTGCTTTTGCGTGAAAGCACGTAAGCCGTTAGGCCCGGCTGTCATTTGTACATCTTTAGCTATCGTTACAGCCTAGTCAGTGGCCCGAAAGTCTGACAACGAGTCTTATTATGGAGTATCGTCCTACCCAGGACTACTGGTCGTGAAGGTCAGATAGGCAGTTGCTCCATGTAAAATACTGTTATTCAGCTGCATCCGGTTAGACCGGAAGCCGACCCCAACGTCGTTAGGAAAAGGCTAGGCAGTTGATTAGTGATTGTTTCGCTGCACCACCACGCCCTTGCCCTGGTGCATGGTATGTATGTCCTATGTAGATCAATTTTTGTAAGGGTGTTACGTTGCATGCATTAAGGTAGTTGCGGTACATACTGCTGAGTTCACAGACGGGCTGCAACTTTTCATTCCTATGCCCTACGTAATAAGGTTGAAAAGTGTTCGACCGTCAGTGAACTCGGTAGTACGTACCTATAAATATTATACGTACGTACGTACTTTGATAAGGTCAGATACAACAGTTGGTTAAAAAAAACACAAAAATATTTCATTCATCTCAAACATTGTGTCATAATAAGCCAGTGCAGTGGTAACGGCCCCGACTTTGCGGGTCCGTAGATCGTAGGTTCGAACCCAGGCAGGCGCGCTACTTTCTGTTATTAATGTTATTATTTCAACACTAAAATATCGTGAGGAAACTGACATGTCCTAGAACCGAAAATTCGAAGAAGTGCGACATCTACTAACCGCAGGCGCGTGGTTGATTATAGACAAATCCCTCTCATAGCAAGGAGGGTTGTGTCCCAGCAGTGGGAACTTTATAGGATTATGCTTATGCTTATTATGCCATAGATTGAGGCTACTCAATAATTCCGTAAAAAATTCAACGATCAATATGAGCATTAAAATTTTAAATTGACGTACTTATTTCCTTTCAGTCTTTCGTTACTGGCTAACTTGTTAATATGACCTTAGTATGGAAATGAATAAATAAATAAAACACATTCTTATTGTATCCTTGATCGTCTGAGCTGAGAGTGCTGAGACCTCGACAAACTCATACGCAACACGATAGGTTAACCGCACGTAAATGTTAATAAGACTCGCACTACGAAAATTATCCGTACTGCTACGATATAAAGGTGCTGTTATGTCAAACTGTTAGTGGAGGTTGGTTAATCTTAATCACGCGCCTGACAAATCCGCACTTAAATAGTTGCCTTAATAATCCTAGTACCTTTACAAGTTTTCCTGACCCTCAACCTCTTGGGGGTGATTTATTGTACTCATCACAATAAACAACATTTATTACGGGACAAACCCTAAACTCGAGATCATTCCAATGGGCCCAAAGCCCTAAACAGGATGCGTCTCGCCGTCGTCTGCTTTAAGTTGGTGAGTAGTTGGGTATATGTATATCTTGCAGATTCTAGGTGATACTTGACCATCAGCTCTAGGTTACCATGTTATCTTGCAATGTCATAGAAATAACAGGATACCTGGTACCAAAGTTCGAGTCGATCAGACCTATGGAAGTTGCCTTACACCCTGAGCAACTAGAAAAGACATGATGGATTTCAAGCGACTGAAAAAATCTTGAACACCCTCGGTCTCGATCAAGTCGATCTCCTGTCAAATATATTTCGTAACAATGTACATACCTATGCAATAACATACGTTGCTGACATATTGGGAGCGAATTATGTAAGGTTTAATTATAGGACGTGCAGTAATTAATTAATCAATTATAGGTAGACAGTAGGACTAGTACCTACCAGTCCTACTGCCGGTACCTATAAATTATAAGACCTACCCAAATAGCTGAAAAAGCCATTTTAAAAATATTTAATTTTGAACGTACCATTCAGGTTATTGGACATGCTTACCTACATGACATGTTGGGACATGCTTACATGACTATTAAAAGCATTGGGAGATAACCTCAGACACCCGTAACGCTTGCTACAGCCGGTAGGTGGGTACTTGCGACAGCGTAATGACGGAGGTAATTTTCGCAAGCATAAGTAAATGTCGCCTTATACCTATGCGTAACTATACATTCTATCCATGGTTGTGGAAGTGAACGGCTCATAACAACAAAAACGCCGGTAGATAGGTTTATTTTCAGATAATATTTAGGTTTAAAAACACCTAGGTACATTACAGCGTGGAAACTTGCAGTGAGCTGTGAGAGTATATAAGACAAATCTACCAGGGTAGCCCTCGTAATTCATGATTACGGTTAAGAAATAACCAAATCACCGATTTTCAAGAAAAAAACATCAAAAATCTAATGGTGAAAAAATAAAAAAAGTTGGTGACTGAACCAGGAGTCGAACGCGTTTAAAAAAAAACCTTGTCGACAACGGCAACAATTGTCTTAAAGAAAATATAATTGCAGCAGTAGCAGTTAAAAGTAGTAGCAGTTAAAATTTCAGGTACTAGAAATTGTTCTGTCAGACCTAGTACCTAAGCAATTATTACAAGGACAATGTACACAGTACCTACACACACACATTTACATAATCTCAATCAAATCTTAATAATTACCTATAGTTAGTAGTACCTAGGTATGGCCGTCCACGGGCAACAGCCAACAACCGTTACCAAATGGTATTCGTAAATATTTATTTTGCAAATAAAAACTTATTTCAGTAACCTAGTTAATTTATCCAGGTAAGGTGTTGCCGAGGATCATAGCGATGGCGCCTGGAGTCCAGCACTACGTCTTAGTCACGGTTGTCCTCATCGCTATTATAACGCCCTGCTGCAGTGCGCAGCCAGTAAGTATCCGTCCATTTACCCACCTTTTAATAATGAATTTTATTAAAAGATTTGTTTAATAAATTGTAAGTAGTAGATAATATCTGCTTCGTTGGTCGAGTGGTCGCAAGCGCGACTGTTGAACATGAGATTCTGGGTTCGATTCCCAGGTCGGGCAAAGTGTTATTGGGTTTTTCCATCAGGAATTTCTCGATTTGTGCCCGGTTGATGGCATTACGCTCGCCCTCAGTTATGTAGTATGTACCTACACAATGGTATTATAAATAAACTCGTAGCGTAGGTACCTATTATTTTTAAATTCATAATTTTAATCCTCATTGTTACCTAATTTAAATATCAGGAGCATTGCACTCGTTATGTGATATTTTCAGCCCACAGCAGATGATGTAATAGAAAAAGATCGAGCAACTCGTCAGGGTGCGATTAGAACTGGCAGACATATAGCTACAGCTCCAAAATGGGGATTTTTTGGGACAATTTTTAACGTCATATTAGAGGTGCGTATTGTATAATAGGTAGGTACAACAACCGGCGCGGATCTTATGCGCTGACCTTCACCTGCGCAGAAGTGGATTATTGCGTCTCTTTCGTGTTTTGGCATAAGTGTGCGATGCGCAATCGGCGCAATGAGATCCCCACTCCGTCGGAAAGCGCTCAGGATCCGTGCCGGTACCTATCCTTAGACGCCTACTGTGACTAAATGTGATATTGTAACATATTCCATCCATCACTATCATCATACAGCCGCTACCTATTTACTGATCAGTTTGTTCAGCAAATGGCGGTTGTTCAAAGGTAAACGCAACTCCATATTCTGGTCATCTCATTCTGCTTCCTTTGAAAATACAGAATTGGTATTTTTACGAAAACGATTTAGTTAAAACATCTGTTTATTTAACCAATAATCAGCAATCTTTTTTTGCAGCAAATCAACGACACAAAAAGCGCATACAGTCAGATATCTGAATTAGTAAACAATCAATTTGCCGATGACAACGTAAGTAATACTTACATACTTCCGCTCTCTATATCACAAAGATTAATGTGAGGAATCTAAACATTCTAAACACGATTGCGTGTGCCCGGAACTAATAAAAAGGGAGAAAATGTACCACCTTGTTGGACCCCAACAGATAATGAGATAACTTCTGACCGCTCGCTTGCACATAATGATGAATAGCAATGTCAAGAGAACGACGCGATGGGACCCCATTTTAAATATACCTCTAAATAGTCTGCTTTTCACCAATCGTATAAGCCATGTTAAGTTTCCATTTTAAAACATTGGTGTCCTAAATGCAGTTTTAGGGAAAATGTATATAAATCTCGTTAAACGTCTCGTCTCCTAACGCGCTCTCAATAGCGTTAAGATATTATACAGGCTGGGTAAAAAATCGTCGATCAATCAGGGTAATTTTTTATAGTACATTTTTGTTTACAGTATTTTCTCAAGTTTCAAATAATTTTTCGTGAGACTAAAAGATATTGAAAAAAAACTCTATATCATGGTACAATGCTCATAAATCATGGTACCCACTGCCATAAAAGCACTTTTGTAGTGATGCTACATTTCCTAGAATCAACTAAACACCATTAATTGCTTTAAAATACTTTTGGTATTTTCTTTAAAAAAAAACACTCAAATAATCATAACTTTTAGGGATATCAAGTTAGGGCTCTGTCACAGAGATATTTTTTACAGCAAATAACCCCAACTATCGCCCTATTTCTTTTGATCCACGATTTTTATCCACCTGTATGTATGCCAACGGAAAAGTCTCTTCGAAGAGATTTTGTCCTTTTCTGCTAAATGTGAGTACGTAATTTTAATTCTAGTATTTATTAAGTTCATTTACCTACTTTCACTGATAGTGTGCCCTTTTCATTACCCAATTACCTAGATGAACTAAGTGGGTAGGTACATCCTTAGTATGGCGCGGCAGATTTTGAATATTTTCCATGCTTACCTATTACGGAACAGGCAAATCAGGCAGTGCTATCATTAACTGCTGTTTAGTTAGAAACTACAATTTAACTAATGATCCATTTGTTGATAAGTCAGGTTTGGCTTTACTCGCTGTAATTATGTTAATGCTTTTAAATTAGTCGGCTAGTTATTGCATCATTGACACACAAACATAAGTAAGTACCTACATACCTAAGAATCTTCTTACATAATTTGAAATCGATTATTAAATTGAGTTAGTCAATGACATAGTGAGTTAAAATTTCTCCAAGTATGGTACCGATTTGGCTAGGTACCTAAACGAAAGATCGAAGTTACTTGTTCTGCTCGGGCAGGATGGATCACAATGAAGCCAGTGTCCTCAGGTAAGTAAGCACCATTAGTAGGCTCCAGTTTCTGTCAGGCTGGAGTCACGGACATATCTCAAACGAGGCCCGTAATTTAGCCAACTACAAGGAAGAATTTTGTTTGATTTCATTTCGATAAATAATTATTGATATATTGGGAGCTCAAAATAATGAACAATCACGGAGTAGAGTAGGGACTCCATTTTCCGCACTTAGACTCCCATTCGGTCCGTTGTGCGTAGGTGTCCTGGCTAAGTTAGCCAGCCTAGCTCCGCTCAAAAACAAAGGGAGCTACCTGGGAGCTTCACAGGCTTCGCGGAGCGACCTCACCGTTCCGAAGATTTGTTTGCGTTGGGTAGCCACGGCCTCGCATTCCAGGATGACGTGGGCGGCTGATTCTTCGGTGTCAAAGCAGCCCCTGCCACCGAACAATCACGGAAGATATCCCGTTAGTGACAGTACAAGTTTAGTTTTAAACCGTGAAAACTTATACCAGTGTTTAAATAATCTTATATTTTCCTTTCGACAGGCCTATGCCTAGCAATGAGTGAAGTCAGGCTGTAGTTGATGAGGCATGCTGTGTGTATGTACATAGGTACCTACTACCTAGACCTATAAGTATTGGACACATGCATAGTAAGCATGGAAGATGCCTTTCAATAAGTTAAACTAATGATTTTAAATATAATACAGGTCGTGACAACGACTCCAGATCCATCAAATAATGGTACCACCGAGACACCAAAAATCACAAGAGCTGAGTTCCTTAAAATACTCGACCGAAATCTTAAAGGATTGAGTCGACTTCGCAATTTAGAGTGGAGGGAAGCGAAGAAGGTAACGGTTTTTTAGCTCACTGCAAAGGTGGCCTGGAGATTAAATGATCCGCTTCAATTGCGAGGACGAAGTTACATTTTGGGAAATACGTAGATTGTGACGCATGCATGACCCTGTCACTTCATAATTCTGTACTTTCTACGTACAGTCACGAGCACTAATATGTTTACACTTAGCAAAATTCAGAGCGTGGTCCAGTGGTAACGACCCCGACTGAGGAGTTGTAGTTGCATGTTGTGGGTTCGAACCCAGGCAATGTTTTATTTAATATCCACTGCTCTCAAAACGGTGTAGAAAAACATCGTGACGAAACCGGCTTGTCCTCGAACCAAAAATTCGAAGACTTGTAACATCTATCAATCCGCACTGGGCCCGCGGATTACAGCAGTGGGAACATTATAGACATGTTATGCATACCTTAAACAAAATTTTATTAAATTCGAGTTTTCTCGTGAATTTAAAGTTATGTTAACGATAGCAACTTTTAAATAAGACCAATTTTGTAATAGTAGGTACATGTATGTTTTAAAATACTATTCATGTAACAAGATAAAATGACAGAGTAGGAGCAACCCAATTTTATATACCTACATATTGGAAGCCGACTCCAGTATAGTTGGGAAAAGGCTAGGCAGATAATGAAGTGTACCTATACATATTGGTGCTCGTGACTGTACCTTTAATATAGTAAATCTGGCTGACGGTGAAGGAAAACTTCCATCGTGAGTAAAACTAGACAGAAGTCGCTTTTTTTCGGTATGAGAAGATGCCCATTACATAACGGTCGAAAAATTATTAATCACGTTAATCGCTAATTAAACCCATTAGTAAAAAATAATAAGCTTGTGCTCGATAATATTACAATGCGATGGCGAAACTAATTCATTGTATACCTACATTATTATTTTATTTTTAGGATTCAGCAGCAAACAAAAGAAAGTACATGGACGAAATATTTCGAGCAAAGAAAACGAGAAGCGCAAGATAGCATAGCAAAAATTAATAACTTAAACATACTGAGAAATAAGTTTTTACTAACATGTCTCTGTTTATTAAACAGTTTTATAATTAAAACTTAGTTAAATTAAAACTTCGGTAGTTGATTTGGCTCTTGAAATAATTGAAAAATGCTGGCAAATTTACATAATATTACATATTACATGTATGTATAATAATTATTATCTACCCATCCGTTATTGATATTGGTAGTTTTGAAACATGTTGACAAAAATAATTGTGTGTTAATGGGCTTTAAATACCCACACCTAAAGTTAGGTTTGCGCTAAAATTTGATTGATTGATTGATTGGACACGGCGCGTATTGTTAGGAGGTTCCTCTCTCAAGAGCCCTGACCACCGGTAGCTCGGACCCTGTTCCCGATGCTGGAGGGTTACTATTTTTTAAATGTTTTTTTTATATAGGAATATTCAAAAATCTAAGATGTTAAAATGTAAGATAATTAATATTTTATAATTAAACTACTTAACTACTGAAGTTGTTAGGTTTTTGCCATTTTTTTTAAATATGTTGTCGCCAGCGCATCACGTTACAACAAACTGTAAAATTTTCTCATTCGCTTTTGAACTTAATTATCAACATTTTATGGTTTAATCATTTGAAGAAATTTGACAATTTATGGGTTTATGGTAACTTGATGTCCTGGCGACTGTACACAGTGCAGTTGCGCTAGCATGTAAAGTAAACATTCGCAATGAATTAGAACTATTGAATGATAACTCATTGGTTAGGATGAAGAGTACTTTAATTAGAGAAAAAAAAGATTATGAAAGATATAATTAATTTGCAAAAAAAAAACATGATACTGAATTGTATACATATAACTAGAATTTCCAAAAAATATGACTATATTAGTTCAGCGTTCCGATTATCTAGTATTCACTGATCGTGAATGTTTACTTTGGTAAAATTGTATTTCTAATAGAGAAGCATGACTTTGATTACCTACTTACTCAATTTTGAACAGAACAAGAGGTACTTATTTACGAAACAAATAATAATATTTTTACATAAAATTTGTCAATGGTATACATCTCATTGCTCGTGCCTGTACATAAATAAATATAATATAATGTATGATTGATACAGATTTTTGTTTCAGTTATTGATTTTATTCAACGAAAAGAACAGCTATCATTAAAACTAGTTTTCCACTACCCCAATTTGTTTTACCTTCTTTTTCGGGTATATATGTAATATTGCACGGCAATAAGGAAACAGTTCAAATTTCGTCTTATGTATGTCATTTTTAAGTCTCTTTTGGACTGATTCTTCCTTTAACATCATTTGTAAAGCATTTTCGTGACTAAGTTTTAGGAGATCGCTTGCCTTTATTTTAAGTTCACATCTATCTGCCCCGTCAACCTGAAACAATTAAGTTTTTTTTTACCATATTGTTGTATGTTAAATATTGCTAAAGATGCACGAATTTTTTTTTTCTTTTTCGCTAGTATTTTATACTACGTTGATGAACCAATCTACGTGCAATGCTCTGCAATCTGCATTACCTGCCAATTTCCCTTCGTTTTCTTTGAAGGAGGTATCAGATAAAAAAGGGCCTTTTTTTTCTTTTTTTCGGATGGTAATCATCGAATAACCCCTCCCGTTCTGGGCTGAGCAGGAGGGAGTGTCAGACTTTTACTGACTAAGACCCATCCATGTTCCTTCCTTTGCCCTTTGTGTTCCAGGGCCGCGGTATCTCTTTCGAACAGTCCCGCAACCCCTGTCGCCCCTGCCGCAGTCCCTGGCAGGCATCGGTCCTTACGGACGCCTTCCTGTTTGCTGACTCTCTTTGAGGTGCGCGTGGAACACGAACGCGCCGTCGACACGGCCTGTCGTCATAAGACGGACGGACGGCGAGCTAGCCCATAGCTCACCGTCCACAGGCCCTATAAAGCAGGGCCTTGACTATACATTGACGTCAGAAGATGTTCCATTAAGTCCTGTTCATAATCATGAATAAAACTCTGGCTACACTGAGCCGAATTCAGCGCGGGACGCGAATCTTGCGTTATTTCCCCTACCATAGAAACCATGGGCGCGCGCCCATGGTGACAGTAATTGATGCCAGAATTCGCCCTTGTTTACCACCTGCATAACAAGGTAAGTAGTTCGATGGTGGTAAGACTAAACATTGTTGTAAAGTTTGTCTGTTAATTCAATCGGCGCGAGCGAAATTCATCCCGCATCCCGTGTGGGATTTATTTTAGTTTGACCAAATCTTGAATAGGTACTTACTTTACATAAAAATGATAATTCATATTGTTCGTCTACTTTTGGCCAAGTCTGTTCGAGGACGCCTTTCTCCCAATCGATTAAATTAGATGTGTCACACAATCTATGTGGTGCAGACTGGAAGCCTGCCCAAAGCTCAGAACAGAAGTGCGGAGTTACTGGCGCCAGCATTATTATTAAAACTGCTAAGGCTTTTTCAAATTCCTTACTTTTGGCTATCACTTCTGGTGGTATCTTGTTCTATAAACAAAAAGAGTAAAGTTAAATAAATATCAATGTTTAGATAACCCTAAACTGATATGTATAATAATATTTCTTAAAAATGTAAATAATTGACAATTAGAATGCGAACGAGGAGCCAAAGCCAACTCGCAATGGTGGTGTCTGTGAGTTGGCTTTAGCTCCTTGTAAAACAATAAATAAAATGAGAAAATAAATATTGTTTTTAATTAATTTGCATTTTTAAATGTCTAAGTAAATTAAATATAATTATACAGTCCGAAATAACAGGGTTGAAAAGGGCATGTCCTTGTCATTATCGCATGTTACAAGTAATAAAAACCAATTTGCTGATGCCGTTTGGCGATCACCGAGGCTCCTGGAATATTATACTAGAGGACTTCATTGCAAAAATTGGTCTGAAATAAGACTTAAATTGCTTAGATAACGAAAACATCTTAGGACCATATCAACTAGTGAACCGAAACGAACGCAGCTCCCGAAACGAACGCAGGTCTCGTCTTATCCAGTTTGCCTGTATACAACAGCTATGCAGAGGGAACAGCTTCTTCTTCAAGAAACAACAAAGACATTGGACGTGGATCTCTCCAAAAAAAACCTACTTCAAAAACACGAAAAAGTGAAAAATAACTTTAGCTTCAGAAGTCGGTGACTTTTGTTGATTCAGTTTTTTTTGCCACTGATGTCTGAAGCTAAAGTTATTTTTTCTTTTGTGTTTTTGAAGTAGGTTTTATGATTTGCTAAAAAAAAAATGTCTATTTTTGGTTGTAATATCCTATACAAATATTTGCGCACTGCTGCAACGAGACAGCGAGGTTTCGGAGTAAACGAAAATAATCATCGATGTATACCATTTTTAGATTTTTGTAGATTTTTCCAAAACCGCTCACCTGGGGATTATAACCTTTGAAACAAACAAATAATTTTCCAAATCGGTTCAGGCGTCTTCGAGTAATCGGTGAACATAAATTAAAAAAAAAGGATTCCGAGTTTCGGACGAATTGAGAACCTCCCCTTTTTTGACGTCGGTTAAAAATGAAATAGATAATTATGTACTCAGCTCTAACAGACAAATTATAAAAAACCTAGAAGTCATAAACCGATTTAAATTCAGTTCAGACTACAGGCCTCTACGAGCAACAATGGTGTTCAACATAAAGATCCACAGGAAAAATCATTTAAAAAAATCAAATGAGAAGGCTGAATAGGGGGAAACACTTGTCAAAGAATTTAATTTAGAACTCAAGAATAGTTTTGACCTAATTAGAACAGAAAAAAGAATATAGTGCCATACTCCAACAGTACAACATCATTATTAGTGTTAAAAGGCTAGTAAAATTTTAACAAGATCAAAAATAGAACTAAAAAATTAACACACGACACTTTGAAACTTATAGATCAGAGACTAACTTTAGTTAAAGAAAAAAGATATTTAGGATATATATTAAAAGATAAGGAAGTTAAACATGGCTTAAGAAAAGACACGAGAAATTCTAAAAACACAATAGTACAAAACGCCTAATGCTATACGCTAATTTTTGATTATCTATAGAGAAGCGCTCCCTAAAAATAGCCAAGCAAGGAATAAAAAGTAATAAATCGTGGATTACAAATCCAAAAGACAGCAACAGCAATATAAAAAAGTTATTGACTTTTTTATTGCCGTTGCTGGCTTTAGACAAAATTCTAGACATAAGCACAACATTTTACAAATCCTTATATTCCGATAGACCTCAAATACGAGATGCATAGCTATTTCTGCCCAGATAATATTCCACCCACTTTTGGGGGCGACGTCCATTTTGCATTTCGTATAATGAAGAACAACAGGTTATGCGGTGAAGATGGCGTTAGCACTGAAGCCCTGAAAATCTGCGAACCTAAATACTTCTTCCCAACATCACAAATCTTTTCAACAATATTCTTCGTTCGGGTGTTTAAATGGATACAATTCAGACATAAATAATTAACTAATGGCTCTACCCATTAGTCTGATCTCCCATGTCAATAAAATCTTTAAGTTATAGAAAAACGCATCGCTGGAGAACTAGACAGTAACAACCAACCGAGCAGGCAAGCTTCCGTCCCGGAATTTCTACCACCGAGCCACCGACCTCTACGCAGTCAATCAAATTATTAGAATATCTTGAATTTAGCATTCCGCTTTATCTTGCATTTGTAGACTACTTAAAAGCATTGGATAGTATCACACACTCTGCCATCTTTATTTATACCAGCAGTACAGTATAACTGCTGTACTTCCGGTTAGATAAATTAGAATGAATCGGTCCAAAACTCAAAATTTTCCAGGGAGTCAAACTGAGCGACCCGCTATGTCCAAAGCTATTTACCAGTACCCTAGAAGAAATGTTAAGAAAATTGGCGACCACCTGGGAAGAGAGGTATTTGTCTCGTCGAGGCGAGGTTAACAAATCTGCGTTTCGCTGATGATATTGTCCTCTTGTCCTTTTCAGCTGCGGAACTGGAAGAGGTGCTCCAAGAGCTAAGTAATGCAAACCTTGAGGTTGGACAAAAAAAGAACACGTCGAAGACTAAGCTCATAACCAACAGCTCACCGATCAACGTGCACATAGACGGGGGGGAAATAAACTATGACCAAGAATACATATATTATACCGGGGCCAAGTAGTCTCCTTCCAGGCGAGTCAAGACAAACAAGTTGCAAGACGCACGGAAAATGCCTAGAAGAGCTACTGATCAATGAAAGAGCTATTCAAGGGCGATTTACCCATCCCCTTAAAACGAAAGCTTATAGACAACGGTCCAAACTCAAGGTTTGCCAACGGGCAATGGAGCGCAACATACTAAATGTTAAACTATCAAATCAACTCAAATTGCAGACGTAGCTCATAAAGCTGCAAAACTAAAATGGAACTCGGCAGCCATGTCTGCCGGCAAAGCTGTGGGCTCGCATATTGTAAAGCTGGAGCCCTGAGACAGCTAAACGAGGTCACGGCAGGCCGAGGAGAAGAGGGCGGGACGCCTTGGATGGTTTTCCTGTTAATTGGCGAGAAGAGGCGCAGCATCGAGAAAAGTGGAAGGAATGGGTGGAGGCAATGGGACAGCTAAGGGTAACAAAAAAAAAATGGAAATAAGTGAAACTTATTAGCTTACCCTTAGCACACTGGTTAAACTCTGTAGTCTTGAAATTCCAACACTTAGTTTTTGAGTGTATTTAAAATGGTATGTTGTGTTAGCAATTAAAAAGTTTCTTGAATCCCATATTTTGTGTTCATACTTATTAAATTCTTCAGGAGTCAATGTATTCGTAACAGGAATATTATTTCGGTGTTGCAAAAATTCTCTCATGGTCATCCATAACCGGTGTTGCCAATTTAACACGCCAGGTAATGCTTTAACAGAAATATAAAGACATTTTAGAAAAATGAAGTTGTAAAGTCACGAGCACAGATACCTTTCAATTTAAGTCAGATTAAACAACGACTTCTTACAAAAGTATCCATCGAAATTTTATGATGTTACAGAGGAAGCATTTTCAAAACCATACTATCATGAAAAAGGACGACGTTTTGCTGAATTTTACGCAAGAGTAAGAGCCAGAGTATTAGGCCTGAAACTACGTAAAGCGGACGCCCGCGCGGATCGATACAGAAGTGCTCAATTGCGTGATTCCCCGCGGGCATCCGTCGTGGGAAGGAGGGCCTCGTGCCCGCGCAACGGTGACCGCCTCCGTGCGACGGATGCCCGGCTGGCACGGTGCCTTCTGGATCATTTGGAGATGATCAAATTTATTGTATATATATCAATTTTAGTTGTGCCTATTATAATTGAAGGGTTTGGCAATTGACTGGTCCCTTTAATATTGAGCACATGAGGCTACTGCAAGCCCCAGTTAGGCAGAGCACCTGCATTTATGTTTAAGTCACGTGTAATAGGGGTCGAGCGTATTGCCAACAACCGGGCATAAATCTAGACTCCGTGGCTGCTACTGAGAAATTCCTGATAGAAAACCCCATAACACTTTGCCCAACGTGGGAATCGAACCCAGGCCGCCAACAGAGCGCGATTATTAGCGGATTTACAAAAAAAAGTTGAAGGACGTAGGACGGTATTCGGAGACCCTAAACTACAGAACAGACTCCCAACGATGTGTGATTTTTAACTTAATTATAATTTACTTATTTTTGACAAGAAATACTGTACAAACTCGCTTGTGCATTCTCGCCCGTAACATTACGGGCGAGAATGCACAAGCGAGTTTGCACTGTAGAATTTTAGAAGCTAAAAACTTAGATTCTTACTTGCATCGCTCCAGCGCCTGGGTGTCGCCGGTGGAACATCAGCGAGAATCAGCAGCCGAGTAGTGTCACATCCATATGCTGCAAGCAACCTTTCAGGATTTTCACCATTGTATTTAGACTTGCTCATTTTTTCCCATTGGGTCAGTACAGTCTCTCCTGTGGTCTTATCTTTATACTCTTTTCCGACTTTTTCTACTTGTTCTGGTGTTATGTATTTTCCGGAACTTTTTAATTTATATGATTGCCCCATAACCATTCCTTGAACCACCAGCTTCTTAAATGGTTCTTTTGTTGGTGTCCATCCAAGTGAATGTAAGAAGTAACTCATAAATCTTGCATAATATAAATGCAATACAGCATGTTCCTTGCCCCCAACATATACGTCAACTGGCATGTGATCAAGAATATTTTCTTTTGAAAAAGGCATTTCTTGATTGGTTGGATCCAAAAATCGATAGTAATACCACGACGAATCCACAAATGTGTCCATAGTATCAGTCTCTCTTTTAGCATTAGATTGACATTTAGGACATTTACATTTAATCCAGTCATCTAATTTCTCTAATGTGTGTATACCTGACTTAAAAGAATTAATTTGAGGCAGCTCTACAGGAAGTTCTTCGTAAGAAACAGGAACTGCCCCACAACTATTGCAATGGATTATTGGTATAGGTGTACCCCAGTACCTCTGCCTGGATATAAGCCAGTCCTTGAGCTTAGAGCTAACAAAATGTCCTCCAACATTTTTGCTTAGAGCCACATCAATTGCCTTACGATTGTCGCTTTCAATGTCTATGTCATGTTTATCACTGTTACTGGATATTTTTAATGACAATGCAATTATTTTATCATCATTACATATCTGAGAACATGCAATAAATACATCTCGTCCCACAGGGTAATCAATGTTATCAGTTATATATACAGGTAATTCACTATTTGATATTGGATTATAACTTGTTAAAACAACATTTTCATGGCCGTTTAGTTCCTGAACTAATGGATGACTAGAACTCATAGTTAGAAAATTACCATGAATAAATTTATATGGTTCAGAGGTCCAAACATCAAATGTTTTAATTTGATTATTTACTTTCATGTTAAAAGTTACAACAACCCCATCACACTCGCCAATCCAATGTTTTTGTAAATTAATAATATCTTTCCAATTTTCCAAACCTTCACTGTTAAGTCCATCATACAAGTCTTTGGCAAACTTCGTAGTTTTTATAAACCACTGAGTAAGATATTTCTTTTCAACTTTAACACCAGATCTCCAAGAACAGCCAAGATCATCAACTTGTTCATCAGCTAGAACAGTTTTATCTACTGGATCCCAGTTTACTTGTGCCTGCAAAATAGAATCATTCACTAACTTATATTATAGTACTTATAAATAGAAACAACAAACGGGAAAACCATAACACCACAATTGAGAAAACGGTGTCACCTACAGAATGGCTTTATGCAAGTGACGCCTCACTCACTCACTCTCTTCTCTGCATGCAGGGCAATATTTCCAAATTTACTTTCTTAAATCTATCTGGAATTCATAATTTAAACTAATGCTTTTGATAGATGACAAATGCCTCAAGTTATCAATGAAAATATTCATTGAAATACACGTCTACTGCTCAAGTGGAAGCAGTGGCTGGGGTTCTTATGTAAGGTATATGTATAAAAGCTGCTTCCGTCAATTCTAACTCAAATTTAATATTTATATGCATGAAATGATCTCTTACCTTACTTTGATAAGCTAAACCTTTTTCAAATAACTTTAAGAATATATATTGAGTCCATTTGTAATAGTTAGGATCACATGTGGAGATTTCTCTATTCCAATCAAAATTGAACCCCAATTGTTGTAGCTGAATTTTCATAGAATTTATGTTCGATTTTGTCCAATGTTGAGGTGGGATATTACGTTCTATAGCTGCATTTTCTGCTGGCAGACCAAAGGCATCCCACCCTATTGGGTGTATAGAACTTTTTCCATTCAGCTTTTCAAATCTTGCTATAGAATCTGATATAGAGTATACACGAACATGTCCCATATGTAAATTCCCTGATGGGTATGGAAACATAGGCAATACATAATATGGCTTTTTGTCACTACTGCTTAATGATGTTTTCACAACATCATTTGACCAATGTTTTTCAATATTTCTTTTGATTTCAGTACTTAAATCCTTTTCCTGTGTAAAATTTAGAATTACATTACATTCAGACAGATTCATTAACAAAATTTCAAATTGGAAACAATATGAAAAATAAAATGTTTAAATGCCTTAAAACCACCAAAACAACAACAAAAATGCAATGACAGATTTATTTTGTTGATCTGTCATTTTGTTGATTCTCCCATCAACAAAAATTACAGTGGTTTCTACTGTGGTCATACTACGCGTGCTGGTGCTACATTAGCTTTTGACCATAAGGTGTTACTGGCAAAAAATAGGATATCGCTACCTCTACTCTTTACGTGTGTCTCAAGGCTCCAAAAATAGTGGAGGCGGAGGTCTTTATCATAAATGTTTTATCACTTATTCACAATGTATAAGTAGTAATTTTAAGAAGTAGCTAAACATCAAGCTCACACAGCTTGATGTTTTTATTATAGTCAAGTGTTTTTTTAACTGTGAAAGAAGTTAGATAGAAAAAGTATTATGCTATAGTGTGATAAATAAACTCTTACCCATAACCTTAAACTACTTTTTTCTCTGAAAATAAATGACAGAAAATTGCGATATAAATTGGTTCTCTTAAATTTGTAACTTTGGAGCATTTCCAACTGAAGAACTCGCATATTTATATAACGAAATGAAACCGTCACTCGTCAATAAATTATTGATCTTCGAGGAACGAGGAAGACTTAGATAAATAAAATTTAAATTATATGTTATTAAGTAAGCGTAGCCAACGAGTTCACATATTTTTGATTCCGCTTCGACCGTATGGTAAAAAATACTGATAATATTGATTCGGCGACACGCTTTTCATTCAAACAATGCGAAATAATATATTATTCCTCGAAGAATTGCAAGCACCGGTATAAAATTACATTTCCCGATCGATCAATGACAATGACAATCATTGACAATGACAATTTAAATATTTGACACAATGTGACAGTGAGTGACCGCTTTGGTTTTTTTTTAAATTAGTTTTATGGCCTGGTTTCAGAGAACAGCTTTGGTGACCGATGACTATCCACAGACTAATAACTGCGTTTTATTTATATCTTGACTTCCGTGCTGCGTGACTTTTTTAGTTCTATGCAGTCTGTGCGTGACTTTATCTTTGGTCTAGTTAGGAATCTCTAATCTATTTATTATTTCTACTCTTTGCTTTATTTATCTGCATTCTGCAGTGCCTGCAGCAGTGAGCAGTGATCGGTGTTTCATCAAATCATTACCTATTTACAAAGAAATTGTTGATTCAAATTACATTTACAACAATGGCACGGCCGGGAAAAGAAGACGCTGCTGAAGATGCAAAGAAAATTGTTGATGATGCCAAGAATTTTATTGAAAAAGCGATAGCAGATATTGGGAAGACATCAGCAACAAAGCAGTTAATTTTAGGAACTACGTCAGGATGGTAAGTAGTATTTTGATCGATTTCGTTTTGTATAATTGAACATAGATATCCCTGTTTTTATCACCGTTCCTTTTCTTGCCTCGTAATGCTTAAATGGACCGTCGTCTTACTCTGACGAACTTGATGGCCTTCTTTGTTATGATTCACAAAGTATGATCTAATCCTCGTCTCGATTTTTCTTTTTGTTGACATAGTTACTAATAATATTTTCAGGATAACTGGCTTTATTTCTATGAAGATTGGAAAAGTTGCTGCAATTGGGTTGGGTGGCAGTGTAATACTGTTACATATTGCCAGCCAGAAAGGATATATTGATGTAAATTGGGATAAAATTACCAAGAAAGTTGATAAAATCAGTGACAAAATTGAAAAGGAAGCAACTGGAAAATCACCTGATTGGATTGAGAAAGTAAGTTCCTCTTCACCTTTACCTACCCTTTTAGATTGCATGCATGCACTAAGCACTTATTATTTAAGAGGAATGTGCTAAGGTAAATTGTACTTTTTTTATATTTTGCAATTTGCAGGTATGTTTCTTATTGTGTGTTGACCAAATATTCACAACAGCTGTTAATGTGTATATTTACAGATTATTACAAGTGTTACATTTTATGGGCTAAAATTTCATCTACCCATCTTCACATAGGTCTACCTCTTTTTGTGGTCACTAATGTTTTGTGCCATTTTTGCTTTCCCCTGAATATATGCCAGGTACATTTCCATGTGTATAATATGCATCCTGTTTGTCCTGTTTGAATTATAGGAGGTTTCCATACAAGAAACAGGTTTTCTTACATAGGGGCCATCCTTTGATCACATGAGCACATACCATACCCCCCTTTTCGAACCTCACGCGGTTAAAGGATGACGCCATGTATCTAACCATTCTAAATAATACCAACAAATAAGCCAGTGTATGTCGATCTAAGACATCTCCTTCTGACATTTCTTGCACAGCTTTGTAAATATCTTTTGTTAGTTGCCTTTCACTGATCCTCTCAACATTAACATTAAGCTCTCAAAGTTTCATAGGTAGGTACATGACTTAGTTTGCAGATGCCCCTGACAATCAATTTTGACATTAATGCATAACCATAAACTTCCCAGAGGAGGGTCTATATTAGGAATATTCTTAGGAATTTGCATGTTGAGTTCAATTCATAAAGCTACTTTTAAAAACAATTTAGGTTGTAGAAGTCAGTTTACATGTATATTTCAATTGCAGTTTATTTGTTACAGGTATTGTTATTTGTCAAAAATAATACCTATTATTCGGCAGGGTTTACTGGAGGATTCTTTTTTGGTATTGCTTCATCATGATTTTATTTAAAATAGAATGTGAGTTTTCATAGTTACTTATATACCTCTGTATTCCTCCATTGTGATTATTTTGATTAAGTCTTAAAGTTTGTAATCATATTTAAACTTATATATTTATTTAAATTGAATAGACTATAAATTAAAGGACATTATAAAGCGTTAAGAGTAGGATGCTGTTTTATTAGGGGTGTTACACACTTGTTGGTTCAGCTCATTTGATACAGCAGTAATTTTTAACCACCATACCCTCCCCGAAACAATGACTACACTCATTCTTCTAGTATCACTTGGCTCATGCCGTTCAGATAACCCTGTTGGGCAATCTATCATCGCTTAAAACATGTTCGGGTCGGCTCGTTACAAATCGAGCTTAAAGCTGAGAGGCATTTTCCGAACTGTGTATTGCCCTGATGTGCGAATCATGACGAACCGAACGTGTGTGTAGCACCTTTTATACTTCTTAACCACACATTTTGTAGTTAACGTAGATGTAATATGGGAAGTATATAAAATTAATCCTTGAAACTTTTTGACCTTCAAATGATGTATGATTTAAAAAAGAAATGGGCATCTAAAAACTTTATTCCTCTAATGAAGTAATATTTTTTTCCCTCTTTCTAACTGTTGGCCTTTTCTTAAGTGATCGCACTAACTTAGCTAGGGCACACTGACTAATAGGTTAGAGAGATTAGGACTGTGACCATCATGCACAAGCCGAAATGGTCACACAGTAACCAAGCTAGGGCACACTGACGAATGGGTAATTTTTAATAGATTAGTTTACAATGGTAACAAACTGCGCCAGCCGAACGAGCGCTGCATCGTCAGCAGCCCAAAAAAAAACATCCAAGGGTCGTAGTTCGATATGGATACCTGTCATGACTGCGGCGTTTCTCGCTACTTAAATTAGACCTTGTTTATTGTTTAGATAACTTGTGTACGTTACCCTAGCAGGAAAGTGTCTCCTAGAGTGATATGAGTGGGACGAATAATTAGTGTATGATCTGCTGTGTGTGCACCACATAAAAATTGGTGCGCTTTGTCGTTTTGGAAAGAAAAAACGGAAAAAACGATTCCTGCTAGGGTAATTAATATTTCTGATGCACTTCTTTACACAAACAGAAGCTCTCTAGCCATGCAGAATATTTCTCTCTCCGATCATTCGTTTAGAATTTTCCTGCTGGAAGAGCGTTACCCTAGCAGGAATCGTTTATTCCGATTTTTTTTCCCAAAACGACAAAGCGCACCAATTTTTTATGTGGCGCACACACAACAGATCATACACTAATTATTCGTCCCACTCATATCACTCTAGGAGACACTTTCCTGCTAGGGTAACGTACACAGATAACTTTAGTTTCCTAGTATTTTTTTAGTTAGTGTACTAGTACTTAAAAAACTAAATAAGTTAGTCAACAATTATTGTTTCCTCTGTTCTGTGATGAGTTGTTGACGTGTAATTATTAATGGGTATTAAAAAGAGCTCCGAAAAAATTAAATATGAGCATATTCTGAAATTAACTGCTTTAGATACTAATTTTCCGACAACTTAGATGCGAAGACAAATAAAGAAACGTCCGAATAAAATACTGAAAATTCCGAAAAATCATTCCAAAAACGCGAGCGAAGCCGCGGGCAACAGCAAGTTGGTTATAATAATAGTAACGCCCCGTTTAGGTGTGACTGTGTACACACGTTTTATTCTTTTGTTAGGATTCTGGTGGTACACTATTTTTTGCAATGTTGTATAACGTTGATTTTAGAAATATATTGTGGTGTGGACAGATCACGAGTTCAAAACTTTCCTTGCGATGTTTTCTATCAGCGCTAAGAGAACAGTGGTGATGAAATAAATTGCATACAATTAACGTGCCTGCTTAGGTCACTACTGCACTACTGCACTCTGAGCAAGGGCGAGTCGGACTCACACAATTAAGGAGGATCGGTCTTTGGCCAGCAGTAATTACTGCACTAATTCATAAGCCTGCGTTAGCTATACCTACCTCTATTATTATTATTCTCTATTTTAAATGACACGGCCAAGAGCGAGTCTGGCTCTTACAGTTAAGGTTCTGCTTCCGAACCGGACAAAACCAAATCTGTTGCATCGTTTTCGTTCTTAACGAACTTTTTTTCTCTAGGTAGGTAGGTACATAATTTGACTAACTTTTTTCTTGGTCTCAGAATCTTCAGTCTTCAGTTATTGTTGTAACTGTATCAATTTATATTGTTATCAAAGTGACCATGAAAGAAATTCCAATCATAATAAAAAAGTAATAAGTAATTCCAATCAATACATATAAAATAAGTAAAAGTATATTGACATTAACTGTATAACGTAACAGATGTAAAAAAAAACCATGTGCCAAGTTACACCAGTGTTCCGAAAAGTTAACTGAAGAATATTTATTTCAGATGTTATATCGTTCTTGAACCTCACAAAACACTTATGTACACACGGCTACACATCAAGCTATACATTTCCAGTTTATGCTGATCTCGCGTTGTAAAAGATTTTCGTACAATGTGAGGTCAGCTTATACTGGAAATGTATAGCTTGATGTGTAGCCGTGTGTACCTAAACTTCAACTGTTTTTTGGCGGCTGAAATATATGTATTGATTTGTGGTGACGGATAACGGTTTTGTAAAATAAAAAAATCAAGAAACATTTGAAGGAATGATTATAGGATCTCAGTTATGTATGTCGCATTGGCATTATTGGCATACCTAACTGAAGTGAATAATTGAAGGGTGTTTTGGAAAAACAACCAATGTCAAATTCATAAAACTTTACAGGAAGTAAATAAAACTTATATAATGGAAATATGGGAATAAAAACATCTTTTTTAAAAACCGTCAATGTCCATGGGCTCTTTTTGCCAGATACAGGATGGGGTTGTTTTTCCAGAAACACGTACATTTTGGCGCTATATTTCTCCCGGATGTTGGCTATTTTTTCATTAACTTCAAAAGTCAAGTTTTATTATGAGTTAAGGAGAATCCAAAGAGCAAAAAAAATAACTTGAAAAAATGTGACATTGGTTGTTTTGTCAAAACACTCTTCAATTGCCAACTAACTTTTAGAGGGCGCTATAAATGTTTATCAGTGAATAAATAAGATAATGTTTTGTTCAAGGTCGAGAGATTTGTGGACCGTAAACTGGATAAAGCTGAAGACCTGTTGAAGAAAAAGGAAGTTAAAGCTAAACGCTGGGTAAACAAACTTGCAGCAGGGGATAGCTATCGTGCTACCGAATCTCACGTCTTTTTGGCATCATTTGTTGCCGGAATGGCTATTGGACTTCTTTGCGGAAAATAGATCCTTCAATCATTCATTTCTCATTCAGGCACCTACATAATAATTCTTATAAATATAGGGTCTAATTAAATTTGCTTTCGAAACTTCACACTATAGTATAGATAGATACCTACATGAACATGATAAAACAAAAACAAAGGAACTAAAATTAAATATTAAATGTTTTATTTTTGAGGTCAACGACTTAAATTGATAACCATCACATCTGCTACATTTTTTTAATACAAAAAAAATGCGGAGTTTCGCTACCTAATTTAATTTGACCTTGAAGAAATGGATCCCTTCTTCCATCATGCTATGAAAATTGTAAGTTTAGATTATCTCTTTTATAGTCGTGTAAAAAACGTATAGTTGAGGTTTTTACACGACTGTCCAAAAAGTAGTGACATAGGTACTTATAACCACTTATACTTGTTCCACTGCTGGGAAAATCGCCCTCAGTTGGATTAACTTAGTATTACATAAAAATACCTAATTAATCTTATCACCTACGTTCGCAAATTGCTTCGCATTCAAATTTAGTAGTATTATTTTTAAATCGATTAATATTGGGAATTGTTAAACCTGTTAGTAGGTAATAGAGCTTTTAGTAATCTCTTAGAATAGGAATCAATAACTGTGTAAGATATGACCTTTATTAATAAATCATATAATTTATTTGATTAACGCTTTTTACTTTCTTAGGTACACTTTTTAAATCTACAACGACAAGAACGCGAGCGAAGCCGCGGCAACAGCTAGTAGGTAATACAGAAATAAATTGTCGACTTAAACAGAAAAGTTTAAAAATTGAGACAATGTAGGATTGTAGGAGGCATGATCCACCGATGATGTTTTCCTTTGAGTATCCTTGAAAATAAGTGGTACTATCTAAATAGGTACTACGTGGACTTATGAATAGTTTGAGTATCTAATATGAGACTGGTTGCCAGTTGCCAGGGGACACTCAACGCGTAGTGTAAAAAAAAAATGTTTCTCGTGCCGCCCACTACATTTTTCGAATTTGCAATGATGTAATCGGCTTTAGTGTGTAGAGCTTGAAAATCGTGGTAATCCACACCAGAATATAAATACCAGCAGTACGTGTAGCATGACCAATGAGGTATTTTCCAGGCCAGCTTCCACAAAACGATAGATGGCGCTGTACATGACTCAGTGGGGTTGGCTCTATGGAGCTGGCGTTCATTGCCATTCAAAAGTGTTCCTTCCTAGTTTGTGTGCGATTTGCGTTTTTGTTGCATTGCAACTTACTTTTAAATTTTGCAAAAAATAAAAAAACAAATTTGCATTTTATTTTTATAATAATAGTTAGGTGAAATCGCCAACCCGCTTTGCCGATAAGGTGACTGCGTGTGTGTAAGTATCAGAAGGTTTGGCAAATAAAAGGCGTGTTCTCTGTTGGAGGTTTACTGAACGACTGGTGAAGGTGAAGTTATGTGTACAGCGGTTGGGAGAACTTAAATCTAACTTACGAGCTACGTCATACAATGCCTAAGATTAAGGATGTTTAATATGCCTACGCGCTACAATCCTCCCCCCTTAGATTAGGTTTACAATGAAGTTTGAATTAGTTACTACCCCAGAGAATACAAAATTATAAACTATATAAGCTATGTCCTAACTTTGACAATAAACACATTACATTTATAACAATAAACAAATTGAGTTGCGAACAATAAAATTGTTTTACTTATATTATAACGTTCACAGGCTTTCGTCACACATTGTTTGCACTACACTACACCGTATGCTTGTTTGAGGTTTGCACTCGCGATATTTGTTTGAAGGTTGGGCATCCCTGATGGTACGCCGATAGCACGCTGTGTTATCGCGCGGCTGATTCTGGTCTCGACGGCGGCTTCGATGCGGCGCCTGCAGTAGCGCCACCCCACATAAAGTATACATAGGGTTACTGCTGTGCTGACTAGGATGACTGTGGCTAGCGACATCTTGTGGGTAATGTTGAGTGTTTCATCTTCCACCAAGGCCTTGTTGTTGTTGCCGGCGGCTGCGCTGTTCTGCGCTACGATGGTCATCTTGCTAGCTGGCTGCCCCATGTTGTCTGACAGGACTGCTGACTGGTGTGACGAATGAGTGCGACGATAGTGAGCGTTTGTTGATGTGAGACGGTTAAGAATACCGTTGATAACGTCGTTGGTGGCGGCTCACATGTCGAATCTCACGGTCTTCTTAACTATGCGGCCCGATTTCGTTGTAACCGTCGGTGTCGAAGTGCTTGAGGTGTCGCATGAAGTCGTAACGTTTGCCGGATGTGGGACGGTGTCGGGTGGCATTATTTGGCTCTCTTGGCGTGGGACGGACACGTTATCAAAGTCTAATAGGTAAGCTGGTTTTAGACGATCAAGTGATACTGTGACTTGCCTGCCGTTACAGTCTAAAGTATAAAATTTTGGATGTCGCTTTATGACTTTATAAGGACCTTCGTACGGTGGTACCAAAGATCTCCGTGCTTCGTTCCTAACAAACACATGAGTGTTAATGGATAAGTCTTTATGAACGAATACGCTATTGTTGTTGTTATGTAAACTTGAATGAGAGAGGCTGGGAACGGATGACAATGAATTAGTTAAGCGTTTGATGTAGTCGCTCTCGTTAATATTTGTTGTAGGCTTTGGATTAAATAGGTCACCTGGGAGTCTGAGACTATTGCCGTATAAAAATTGTGATGGACTGTATCCCAGATCTAATTTAACTGCCGAGCGTAACCCAAGGAGTACTAGAGGTAATTCCCGTAACCATTGTGTACTATTTGAACATTTTGCCATAATAGCAGCTTTTAGGGTACGGTGTAGTCTTTCGATCATGCCGTTCGCCTTTGGGTTGTATGCTGTTGTACGAACTCGTTCGATGCCGAGTCTTTTTAATAACTGCCGAAATAAGTCTGATTCGAATTGACGACCTTGATCTGAGGTTATACGTATTGGACAACCGAAACGAGCAATCCAATGCTCTACGAACACCTTAGCAACCGTTTCAGCTGTTATATCTTTGACGGGTATAACTTCAGGCCATTTCGTCACCCTGTCGATGATGGTAACGCAATATTTAAAATCCTCTGCCGGTGGCAGTGGTCCTATTATATCTATGTGTACGTGTTCGAAACGATTTCCTGTGTTGTCAAATTCGCCTATCGGTGTTACTGTGTGGCGTTGAATTTTACATTTTTGACAGGGAATACACATTTTAACGTAATCTTTTATGTCGGTATTCATGCTGCTCCAAAAATACCTTGACTTAACTAAGGGTTGGGTAGCTGCGATGCCGGAATGACTCACATTGTGTAAGGTTTTGATGGCGAGTTCCCGGAACTGTTTAGGTAGATAAGGACGTATGTTATTTGTTGATGTTTCGCAGGCTATCTTTATCTCCGAATCGGGCATTGTGATTAATTTAAATAGGAGTTTATCGTGTTTGCGTAAGTTTTCTAATTCTGTATCGCTTTTTTGTAATTCGGCTATCTTTTGGTAATCGAATAATGGTGGTACGATAATCTCATCGATTCGGGATAATGCGTCGGCAACAGTATTTTTGTCACCTTTTATGTACATGATGTTATCACAAAATTGAGAAATAAAGTCTAGCTGTCTTAATCGCCTAGGTGAGTCTGAAGGCGACACCTTTTTAGATAGGGCGAACGTTAATGGCTTGTGGTCCGTTAGGACTGTTAGCTTTCTGCCTTCTACCAAATGGCGGAAGTGTTTTATTGCCATGTATATTGCTAAAAGTTCCCTATCATAAGTACTGTATCTTGTTTGGGTGTCGGTGAGTTTCTTTGAGTAAAATCCTAGAGGTTCTAATTTACCACTAACTTCCTGGTTTAAAGCTGCCCCTACGCAAGTACCGGAAGCGTCTGTCATCAATACTAGTGGCACAGTTGCGTCGGGGTGTGACAACATGTCTGTATTATTGATACTTTGTTTACATCGACTGAACGCTTTTTTTTTTTTTTTTTTTTTTTTTATCGATGGGAAATCATCAAATGACCCCTCCCGCTCTGGGCTGAGCAGGAGGGAGTGTCAGACTTGTACTGACTAAAACCCATCCATGTTCCTTCCTTTGCCCTTTGTGTTCCAGGGCCGCGGTATCTCTTTCGAACAGTCCCGCAACCCTGGCAGGCGTCGGCCCTTACGGACCCCTTCCTGTTTGCTGACTCTCTTTGAGGCGCGCGTGGAACACGAACGCGCCGTCGACACGGCCTGTCGTCATAAGACGGACGGACGGCGAGCTAGCCCATAGCTCACCGTCCACAGGCCCACGTCTACGGTGGCCGGGGGCCACCACGTGGCCCCCGACGCCCGGTGCGTCTCCCGCGGCGGCTGGGACGTGAGGTTCTCTCCCTCTCACGTCCCGCCACCTCCTTCGCTAGCATGACTGCTTCGCAGAAGGAGGTGACGGCGTCCCATTCCGTCTCGCTCCGGACCATGGATTGAACCAGGGCCGGACGCGAGAGGTCGCCGCCACCGATCGCCGCTACGAGGACACGGCGTTGCTCCGCCCAAGCGGAGCAGACCTGCACAGTGTGCTCCACCGTGTCCTCCGGTCGATCCTCGCAGTGGTGACACCCGGGCGTTTCCTCCCGCCCGATTAGGTGCAGGAACCTCCCGAAACAACCATGTCCGGTGAGGACCTGCGTATCGACTGAATGCTTCTAATGCACTTTCGGTCCATGTAATTTCAGTCTTGTCGCGTTTTTTTTTAATTATGTAAATACGCGTTTAGTGGTGCTTGAATTTCTGCAGCTTTTGGAATGTTTAGTCTGTAGAAGTTCATCATTCCGAGGAAACGGCGGAGTTCCTCGATTGTTTTGGGTTGTGGATAGTCATTTATAAGTTGAGTTTTGTTTGCACTTGGTTTTATACCCTTTGAGTTGATGTGGTACCCAAGGAAGTTTAATTCGGATTTACCAAATTCACATTTATCTGTGTTGATAGTTAAACCGTAATTGTTTAAACGTTCCAAAACTGTCTCCAAATGTTTTAAATGCATTTCTTTTGATTCCGACGCTATAATTACGTCATCAAGATAAGGAAATGCGAAATCTAGACTTTTTAATGCATTATTGACGAATCTTTGGAAATCTTGCGCTGCGTTGCGTAACCCAAAGTTCATTCGTGTAAACTCGAATAAACCGAATGGAGTTATGACTGCAGTTTTTGGGACGTCTTCGGGAGCCATTGGTATATTATGGTAAGCTTTCCGAACATCAATTTTTGAAAATATAGATTTGCCTTTGAGTACGTATGTGAAATCAAGTAGTCTTGGTAATGGGTAACGGTCGGGTGTAGTTTGTGCGTTAAGTCTACGATAATCTCCGCACGGTCGTATTTCACCGTTTTTTTTACTAACGCATACAAGTGGGTTAGCCCAAGGGCTATTCGAAGGTCTACAAATACCTAATTGCATCATCCTCTCGAATTCTGCTTTGGCAACTTTGTATTTCTCCGGATTAAGCGGTCGTACCTTTTCATGAACCGGTGGTCCAGTAGTATAAATGTGGTGTTGTACATCATGTTTAGGATGTGTTTTAAAGTTTTCCAATTTGGTGATATCGGGAAACTTTTGCAATATGAGATGGTATTCGTCGTTTACATCGATTGATCGAATACTCGGTTCGTGGCAATTTGTAATATTTGTGGTGCGTGATATTAAAGTGAGTTTGTCCATTAGTTTTCTACCATGTAAATCTACTACTAGTTTGTTCGCAGCAAGGAAGTCAGCCCCTATTATTGAACGTTGAACATGGGGTAGTACAAACTTCCATTGGAATGGGCGACGTAAACCTAAGTTAACCGTAATGGTTTTTTCGCCGTACGTTTTAATTTTAGTGCCGTTGGCTGCATATCTATACTAATATTATAAAGCTGAAGAGTTTGTTTGTTTGTTTGTTTGTTTGTTTGAACGCGGTAATCTCAGGATCTACTGGTTGGAATTGAAAAATTCTTTTAGTGTTGGTTAGCCCATTTATCGAGAAAGGCTATAGGCTATATATCATCACGCTACAACCAAGAGGAGCGGAGCATCAATGACAAATGTTGCAAAAACGGGGAAAATTGATTCTCTTTGATACCTTCCGTTGCGTGCGCTGCGTAAACGGTTAAAAGTGCACAAAAATAATATATTAGGGAATTATTCCCCTTAAAAATGTCTAAAAAAAAGTCCGCGACAGCACATACCTATCTGTTAAGGTTGACTAACAATAACCATTTTTATGATTTTAAAATTTGGTCAAAAATAATGCCTTATTTGCAAAGGTGTTTTTACCGACATAGTATTAATCCTTATCAAAATAAATATATTAGTCATCTTAAGCGTTCAATTGAAACCAAAATTGCCCTTTACACCATTCAATTTAGGTGAATAACTTTGGAGATATCACAGTTTTAAAATAACTCCGCATCAAAATAATGACCCGCGTGTGCTGCGAGGCGGGCGTTTATGTTGTTGGGAAAACCAATGTGATTAGATTCAATGCACAAATATTCTGCGTAACTTAGAGAAGGTTTTAGTTTTTGTTTCATTGTAATCAGTGCTCTCTATCAAAAGATTTATGAATTTAAAGTGTTCAAGAAGAACTTATCAACATTGTGTAAGATACATGCAACCACATCTATTGCACCAAAATGGTACTAATTAATAAAAATGTGCTCACAAGATAACTTTTAAATCGGCTGACCGGCTTTACAAAAAGTTCTGATGGCAAAAAGTACTCTAGATTAGTCTACATGACGCTATAACCCTGTAGAGTGTGTGTTCAATCGCTTTCCATGCTGTATATTCTATCGGTCTAACTACGTGCTCGATAGATGGCGCTGTTCATTCCACTCCAATATCTGAATCGCGGAAATGTCTGAAGCTTGGTTTTTTCACCGACGAAACAAAAAGAGGAGGTTCTCAATTCGACGCGTCTATATTTTTTTTTATTTTATGAATGATATGCATGATCCTTTTTCTTTAAATTGAGAAATCGTGTTTGGGCTCATTTCATGCTCCTTGCTGAGAACTTTAGACCTAGCTGGAGTATGACTGTCATGGAAGGTCTGACGATGGAGACGGAAGGTAGTTGCAAGAGGTCCTCAAGAGTTTACAGCATCTATATCGTTTTTGGGCTGATTTCATGCACCTTGATGAGAACTTTAGACCTGCCTGGAGTATGTCTATCATCAGAGATCTGACGATGAAGACGGAAGGCAGTTGCAAAAGGTCCGAAACAGTTTACAGCAGTTTTATCGTGTCTCGGCTCATTTCAAGAACTTTGATGAGAACTTTCGTCCTACCTGGTGTATGTACGATTGTCGAGAGTCGCGGGCCTGTGGACGTTGAGTAATCAGCTAGCTTGCCATCCGTCCGTCTTATAACGACAGGCCGTATCAACGGCGCGTTCGTGTTCCACGACTGCCTCAAAGAGATGTCAGCAAACGAGAAGGGGTTCGAGAGGACCGATGCCTGTCAGGGTTGCGGGACTGTTTGAAAGAGATACAGCGGCCCTGGAACGCAAAGGGCAAAAGAAGAAAAGTGGATGGGTTTAGTCAGTACAAGTCTGACACTCCCTTCCGCTCCATCCAGAGTGGAAGAGGTCATTTGATGATTTCCCATCGGTAAAAAAAAGGAACGCCTGATTTGGAAAAACATAAGTAGAATATTTTTGCGATTAATGCAAATATTTCCGAGAAATTAAATTGTTAACTACTTGAATCTGTACTAATATTATAAAGCTGAAGAGTTTGTTTATTTCGTTGATTGAACGCGCTAATTTCTGGAACTACTGGTTTGAAATGATAAATTAGTTTAGTGTTGGATAGCCCATTTATCGAGAAGCGGAGCATCAATGAAAAATATTTCAAAAACAGGGATTTATTCCTTTTGAGAGCTTCCGTTGTGCGTGAACGGTTAAAGTTACGCAATTATCATGTATGTCGGAATTGTCCCTCTTAAAAAGCTCTAAAAAAATGTCCGCAAAGGCCAGATGTCTAACTTTAAAGGTTGACGCACACTACTCGCTCTCCCTCCCCTATACTCTCTTTTATGTACTCACGCACGCAGACGAAGTTGCGCGGGTCAGCTAGTAATATATAATCTGATGTAGGTGCGTTTTGCCTTTTACCGGCTAAAACCGATACATCAGCACCAGTGTCGACAAGAAATCTTGCACCAGTTTTAATATCTGTAACACACAAACGATAGGAATTGTTGACACCGGCGACATTGTGTATTTGACCCGGTGTCTGGATTAGTTTCCCGGGTTCTTTTTGTTGCAGTGTATTGTGTCGCCGCATTTACGCGCTTCGGTATCATAGGTGAAGTGATAGAAACACAAGTAATCCGCATCACCTGGTTTCGCTTTTTGTCTTAGGAAATTTTCCCTATTTTCTTGATTGTTTTTGCGACTTTTAGAGCGTGCCCGAGATGTACCACGGCCATAACGATCTCGGCTTCGCGACTCACGGTTTTGATGATTATTGGAACCATTTAGTTTATTACGTAATTCCGAAATTTCTAGTTTCATTTGCTTTAGTTCGCTAACAATGGTTTCGGGGGTTGTTTGGTCAGCGCTCGGAGTTGTTTTAGTAACCGGGGATATTTCCGATGGTCTGGTATTTTCCAGAATTTTATCTGCGATTTTAGCTAAACTGTCGAGTTTTACCTCGCCAGTGTCGCATGCGGTTATGACGGCCCTAATTGAGTGTGGAAGACGACCTGACCACAATAGTTTTAAAGTCTCGTCTGGCACTCTATTTTTCCCCAAGTCTCGCATACGCCGCAGTAATTGTGAAGGCTTTTGGTCTCCGAGTTCGATTTCGTTTAAGAGTTGGTTCATTTGTTTTGTTTCCGACTCTTCGTAAACAGAAATTAACCTATTTTTAAGAGTTTCGAATTTATTATTCTCAGGCATGTTTTCAAGAATGTCACTTATATCAGGTAATTCGTCAGGTTTCAGCCTAGCTATTAAAAGTTGACTTTTGTGCAGGTCACTTGCCTTTTGTGGATCCACTATGGCGTTGAATTGATGAAACCAGAGCCTTGGTCGGTCTCGCCAAAAGTCCGGTATCCTCGGTGTGATGGAAACTGCCGTCATCTGTTGCGGTTGTTGCTGCTCCGGGGTTGACATGGCTGCGGGTTGTTGGAGAGCTGCAGCCTGGTAACGTGGGTCGTTCATTTTGACGCGCGATGGGCTATAGTCTCTTGGTTACTATAACTTGGAACTCGATACGCGCGCGGACACGTCGGTGTCACCACTTTGCCGATAAGGTGACTGCGTGTGTGTAAGTATCAGAAGGTTGGGCAAATAAAAGGCGTGTTCTCTGTTGGAGGTTTACTGAACGACTGGTGGAGGTGAAGTTATGTGTACAGCGGTTGGGAGAACTTAAATCTAACTTACGAGCTACGTCATACAATGCCTAAGATTAAGGATGTTTAATATGCCTACGCGCTACACCGCCTTGAGCAAGCGTGGTGATCAATGCTTGTGCCTTCTCTGTGGAGAAGAGGCCTTTGCCCAGCAGTGGGACAGTAATATGCTGCTATTATAATTATTAATAGTTAGGTGACACTTTAGTGTTGGTGAAATCGGTCAATTAGGCGTCACTCAGTGTTGGTGAAAACAGGAACAAGGCATTCACTTAAGTGTCACTTAGTGTTAGTGAAAACTGGCAATAAGTATTGTCTTATAAAATCTTTGCCGTACACCGCAGGGAGATCAAGAGCCGGCTTACCCCGGCGGTAAGCCGGCCCACGTACAGCATTCCTTTCGGAGTTACTTTAATTCTTCTCGGCCTTAAGGCCTGGACACATTACCATGGCCCGGCTTCGCCGACTACGCGACGGTAGGATATCAGTCAAAAGTTACATTTTCTTTTGACAATTTCATGAATCTACTTTTTATCACTTGGCGAACTCAAAATCTCAAGGCATAGACTTGTCGAAGCTGCCCCTTATGAGAATATTTGCGTTTCCTCGAATTTTTTAGGTCTTTTTCTTTTAATAAGAAACATAATTATATATGTTACTTTCGTAATCACATCGCATCAAAGCTGTGGGGCGGCCCATTTGATTGACGTGTAGTATTGACAGCATTGGTACCCACCGGCACGAGGATTATGAAAAAAGAGTGGTTCAAATACAATTTTCATTTAAAACAATGTTTTATTATAATAATCGAATAATTCTCTTGGGGTTAAACTCTCTAAATATTCTCTATATTTGGTAATGTAATCCGTTTTCAATAAACATACTGCACGTCTGTATTGGTTTTTTTCAGATGTTGTTAATGTTGTCCATGATACACTTTCGGCTCCGCCCGCTGGATTGAGCATGAAAAATAAATCTTTGCTAGTCCTGAAACAAAAAAATAAGTATAGCTCATTCAAATTAGTTTTGGATTTATCTGTTTAATAATATGTTTCGACGCAATAAGTGCGTTGTTAGTAAAGTACGAGACGTATCTACTCAGCCCTTAAACATAAGCTTAAACTGCTGACAGAAATGTCTTAGGAATTATGCAGTAACTTCTTTCGTTCGCGTGAAATAATAGTTAAAAAAAAATTACTTCCGTTTTTAATGGAATTTTGTTACCAATTACAAAGGTTTAAATTTCTTTGCAAGGAACCCTAATTCTTATTCTAAAATAAAATTTGCTTGGTCGTTATGACCTCAGCTATCTGCCAGTAAAAGTCACGTCAGAATCGGTCCAGCCGTTTCGGAGATTAGCCGGAACAAACAGACAAAAATTGAAAAAAAAAAAGTGTTTTTGTTATAGGTACCGCATATACTTTCATATGCATTCCATAAAAAGCGATTATTTTGTTATTACAAACAAACACTTCAATTTTATTTATTTTTATGTACCTACCGATTTTCCTGTGTTGTTCACATAAATATAGATGTCTGAGGCATCATTCATAGCTTACAAACAGTTGAATTTCCTTTACTTAAAAATTCCATTAGATGCATCGTTATTTTAAAGTCCTTAGCCATTTATTTCTTTCTCAGAACCAGAATCCATTGGGGAACGTTTTTTTTTACATTTGTCGTAATTATTTCCCGACTACTACTACGATACTCTACAAAAATTGCAATCGGGCAAACAGTAGCCGAAGACGAGTTGTGACGAAATATCCAACACTATAGCTTAATTGGGATTGCACTACTCGGTCTTGCTGATAATGATTTTTCAATACACTTTCTCGAAAACTGGTTCTAATCGCACAACGATTAGGTTCAACATGCAATGTATTTCACGCGCGTGCGATTTTTAATATTTTTCCGCACACGTGCGGAAATAAAAATTTCCACAGATAAGTAAGGGTTCAATAACTATATCTAAAGTCGGCGGTGATTGGTTTTTTTAATCCCACCAAAGAGATAATATGCGTCTTTACGGATTAAATATTTTTCGAGTATTTAAATTGTGTTTATAAATAGAATATCATAGATAAACATGATTATTTAAAACAAATATTTATTTTTATGTACAAATTAACATCTTATTGTGTTCTAAATTATAAAAAAAATATTTAAATTTTCTTTTTTTTCATAGTAGGCTGTATAAGGCAGCATACCTTTGCATCTTCTTCAACCTGGCGAAAACAAAGCGCGGAAAAAAAGCAAATTAAGTCATAGTTTCGGGAACCAGGAATGCTCAACATGATAATGCACGGCACGAGAACGCACGACATTGGAACGTACGTGTTTTGAATTCCAATGACGTACATTATCATGTCGCGCATTCTCGGCCTGGACAAAGATTGTCCGGCTCGATAATGTACAGCACGAGAATTGGAATCAAAACAAACTGTGACGTCACATTAAAAAAGTAAAAAGCCATGTGACACTAGGGACGGGTGATACACAGATTTTATTGATTTTGATTGATTAGGGATTGATTTTGTTCCATTTGAAGTATGGTTGACGTTCAATCGTATACTAACTAAATTAATCTGTGAATTTTTCGTGTATTTATGTTAAGTTTGGTTTGTTTGGAACTTTATAAACGCATTTTGGGTTTTCTTGTTGAGTTCTGGTTGTAAGGCACCCTCCTACAGCTAAATTAGGAAGCGAAAATGGTCCTGATATGGGATGGAAGAAAACAAAAGATAATGAAATACCTATCAGCAACGTGCATGCGTTTTCAACAAGAAATGATATTTGATTGGTGATCTTTGAGATGTTGCAACATGTTTGGCAAGTAAGTACATAAGCTATTACAAATTACAACATCATTGGTGTACCTAAGTACCTACTACGGAAGTTTGAATAACAGCATTACAACAATTTCTCCATGAGCAACCAGGGCTCTTACTATGAGCTCCTTACTAACCCACCTCAATAGCATTATTCTCGAAGATTCTTTCCGTAACTTCAAATCGTCTCAATTTATGGTACCATAAGATTATCAGTGTGTAAATTATTAGAGCTCTTTATCTGGGGGCTGTCAGTTTGGTCCCTTTGGCTTTGTTTGTGAAGTAATTAGTCAAACCTTGTAGGTACTCTATATTATGTATGTAGGTCCTTACTATCTGATAAATAAATACCTATCCACAAAACATTCCTACATATTACCTACAAACACCAGCTGGCAGCTGTGGAGACAGTGACAAGATCTACAACATAACACATAGCTATTAAAGTAAACTAGGAATTTTGTACCAGGTAAGTACCTTTAGCTGCCATCATAATAACTTTCTAATTAATCTTATTTATTTTAGATTATCACTGCGATTGTAAGATGTGTGAGACTCACACTTGATGGAGATAATTATAAAAGCAATGAAATATTTGCCCCGAACATAGTCCATACCACTATTATGTTGCTGCTTGCTGCTCAAGAGGACCACAAGCCTGACATAGAATTCCATTACATTATATTATTATATATTATATGGTTTCATCGCAGAAGAAAAAACTCATTAGTAATAAGTTAATTGGTTATACCTAGTCAAAGCTGCCCTGAATTACATACCTAACTGCTAAGGCAAAAGAAATACCTACTATGAAATAAATTCAAGAATAAGATCAGCGAACAGGACCAAATAGTACCTAATTTGCTAAACTAAATTATGGGCGGAACCAGAGTTTAGAAGATTAAGTGTGGAGACAGTATGAAAGTGGCAAAGTAAAATATTATCGGGATAGCATTATAGTTAGTGCTCTATGAATGCTAAAGCTTATCTCTCTATCTAAAATAATCTAAAAAACCAACTAGGAAATACTTTTATTTTTGATCCATGACAGATAAATAGCCTTTAAAATAGTAGGTTTCACCTACTAATTGTTTGTTACATAATTTTATTTGTAATTAAGTTGAAGAAATAGGTAATTTATATGATGATCATTGTTTTAATATAAATTTAACATTTAATTAAATTAATTATATATTTAATTTCATTGTCTTTTTTTCACTCTTCCTTGTCTGTAGTAGGTATGTCCTGCAGGATAGTCCTTTCCCTTGTTCTCCACACAGATCCCGCGACCATACATAAATCATCTCTTGATCTCTATTCGTAGCTTGCTTCTTTCCATGATACCTAACAGTAAAATTAAATAAACAATAATGCAGTATAAATATTATCATCATCATATCAGTCATAGGAAGTCCACTATTGAACATGGGCCTCCTAATTATAATAGTTTATACTTATTTAACTAAGTAAGAAAGACGAATTTAACCACTAGACCTTGTGGTGCACCTTGGCGGAGGCCTATGTCAATCACTGACTGACACTGACTGCAATTATGATGATGATGAACCATTAGCTATTTTTATTGAATCATCAAATCAAATTAACAGCTTCCATTGTGATCAGTGTTTGGCTCGCGATCCGAGGTTCTGGATTCGATTACCTGTGGGGAGGACACTGTCTCACAAAAATGTCTTTACGGGACTGTTCCAAGTTTAGTTAGAGCATTGCAGGTTAAAATCACCTGATTGTTTAGAAAGTAGGTAAGTTGATTCCGTACTTCGGATTCGGAGGGCTCATTACTGTCGGTCCTGGTTATTTTCTACACGATGTAGACGAAACAGAGCCACAGTATTTCCTAGTTTTAATGCATGTTATCATCTCGCTGAAGTCAAAACCAGATTTCATTTGATGAGGTTTTGCTAACGGTATCACTATCTGATTGTATTTCATTCTCCCAATCAATGAGATCAGCAGCCTTGCTAGACCTAAAATAAATCGGGAGGCTGAATACTATTATTACTTAATCATAAATAATAAAACAGCATAATTATCCATCAATAACATTATTTATTTCTTATTATTTTATTTATTTATTATTAAAAAAAACAGGCACTCAAAATAATTTCTTAAATCTTCTAGACAGTTCTTTATTGGAATATTCTAGACTCAAATCTTCTAAACAGGTCCTTACAAGAATATTCGAGACTCGCACGTAATCTAGAATGTTCTCGTAAGGCAGCCGACGTAAGTAACAGTTTTAGAGGTTTAGCCGCGGCCGCGCGGTCCGCACATGGAGAACTGCGCGGCCAAGCAGTTTTCTTAAACGGAGCTTAGTAGAGCTGTGGTAGAGGTCCCATTCTTTTTGCTAATCACTGATACGATTTCGAAGAAAATGTAGACAGTATGAATAAAGTCCTATTGTTTGGATTTCAAAACCTACAGCACTTAAACCTAAAATGCAAGGAAGTAGGGTGACCAAGATTTATGGTGCGTCAATCAGACATTTCCAAAAGCGTCGTTTTTTTATACCACATACGTAAGTAGTATCTAATATCATAATGAGGGAATAACTATGGTTACTTGGATGGAGAAGTACTGATGCGAAAATATAATAGGTCTCCGGACCCAAACTGCGCGACACACCGCGCGGGCTGGGCCGCCGACACTGTCATCGACTACTACCGTCGCTGGGGGCTCAAACTCAAACTCAAAGCGTTTATTTCAATTAGACCTTCACAGGCACTTTTGAAAGTCAGAAAAACAAAGGCGAAGCTACAGTCACAGACACAAGGCATAATAACTTGTGAAAGTACTGTAGTTGCCCATTCCAAAGCGTAGATCTCTATGGAGAAGAATGGGCAAGAAACTCCATGGACACTCTTTTCAATCAAAATATTGTTACAAGATCTTGGTTACATCATTCATGTTGAGATTATACATATATGTGAGAACGATGTAGAAAGACGTGCACATTAAGAGCGTCCAGAGTAAAAGATTATAACTATCACAATTTAAAAACAAAGTAATTAAAATAAACCGTGGCAGCTAAGAGATGACCAGTCCTAACTGACAGCGCCCGTTCACGAACATGACGCATGCATCAGCTCCATTCAGCTCAACCATATTGAAGGGAACTAAACGACCCAACACACCCGCCACTATCAGCGAGACATTTGAGTGAGCCTGACATTCTCTCAGCCACCAGGGCACATTCGAGTCAATGAAGGATAACTAAATGTAAATGGTAGCTTTACAGTACATAGTACTCACACATGTGCTATGCAGTTATATAATACTAAGAGATTGAATCTACGAGTATACAATGCAAAGATATTTTTACAATCTTCTGCAGCTTCCACAATAATTTCACATGAGCTTCTGATTAGTTTGCCCCTATGGTTGTGGAGCAGGAACAGCATTGAGCCAAGCATTTTTATCATCGATGTAATCCCCTAACTTATAATATGCTTGCCTACATAGTGTGCGTTTTATACAAGATTTAAATTTTGTCTCATTCAGTTGTTGAATGTGGGGAGGTATTTTATTATAACATTTTAAACAGTACCCCATGAAAGTTGAGTCTACTTTAGCTAGCCTGAAACCTGGCTGTACTAGTTGGTCCCTGTTTCTAGTATTATAGTGGTGTCTGTCACCTCTTTTACTAACCAAATGCAGATTTTTCCTAACGTACATGATGTTTTCATAGATGTATTGAAAAGGTACTGTCATGATGTTAATTTCTTTAAACAGTTCCCTTAGAGAATCGCGCCTACGTAGATCATATATGGCTCTGATGGCTCTTTTCTGCAGAATAAATATAGAATCAATGTCTGCAGCCCGTCCCCATAGTAAAATACCGTATGACATAATACTATGAAAATAACTAAAATAGACTAGCCTCGCGGTATCTGCATCAGTAAATTGGCGGATTTTTCTAACAGCATATGCTGCTGAACTCAGCCGTCCTGCAAGAGATGTTATATGCGGACCCCATTGTAGCCTTGAGTCGAGCGTGATCCCCAGGAAAACAGTATTTTCGACGAATTACAGTTTCTCTTGATTCAATACTATGTCACTATCACTACTTTTAACATTCGGTAGAGCAAATCTTATGCACTTCGTTTTTTTTCCCATTTAATACTAAATTATTTGCGGTGAACCAATTATGGACTTGCATTAAGGCGTTATTTACGTCGTCGAGATTTGTGGCACGTCTGTTTATCTTAAATATTAAGGAAGTATCGTCAGCGAATAACACCATTTGTGGTTGGTTTTTAAATAAATGGGGTAGATCATTAATATATACCAAAAAGAGGAAAGGACCTAATATCGAACCTTGTGGTACACCCATACTTACTTTTAAACCCATTGAATTGACACCATTTATTTGTACTTGCTGATGTCTATCGTTTAAATACGATTTCACTAAACTGAGCGCAAGTTTCCTTAACCCGTAATGTTCAAGTTTTAAGAGTAGGGTTTCATGGTTTACGCAATCAAATGCTTTCGAGAGGTCACAGAAAATTCCTATGGTATCTTGTGCCTCTTCCCACGCAGTAAATATGTGTTTTAATAAGATGACACCGGCGTCAGTCGTACAACGTCCTTTGGTGAAACCATACTGTTTCTCATGCAAGATTTTATTGGTGTTAAAGTGGTTGAGCATTTGATTAATCATTACCTTTTCAAACACCTTGCTGAAAACCGGGAATACGGATACGGGTCTATAGTTATTGGTGTCTTTACTGTCCCCGGACTTGAAAAGTGGTATTACCTTGCTGTATTTCATAAGGTCCGGGAAGACTCCTTGGTCCACACACAAATTAAATATTAAGGCCAAGTACGGTGCTATAGTCTCAATAATGGCTTGACAAACTTTAATTGACATACCCCATAGATCCTCGGTTAATTTGACTTTGATTTCTTTAAAAGCTTTAATGACTGCTATGGGGTTTATATGTTTAAATTGAAACTCAACCGGACAGGCTGAAACGTTCGCTCTTAATAAATCAATAGAAAACAAGGGTGAGGAATTTAAGGTTTCGGTAGTTTTAAGTGGGATACTAGTGAAGAAATCTACAAATTCTTGAGCAACTTCATTTTTAGAGCTAAGAAGACCACGTGAAGTCTCTAGAGTGATATCATTATTATATTTTTTATTTCTGTTAGTTTCACTATTGATGATTTTCCAAACCGTCTTTATTTTATTATCGGCGGATCTAATCTTGTTGCTAATGAATAAGGCTTTAGCTACCTTGCAGGAGTTTTTAAATTTTTTTGAGTAAGTTGTAACATATTTATTAAAAGTTTCTGAGTTGATGTAAGGCTTAAGACCGTACAGCTCAAACAATCGTTCCCTACTTTTCCTAATACCCTTAGTTGCCCAGTCACTGAACATAAACTTTGGGCAAATAGATTTGGTTTTCATTTTTAATGTATTATTGAACTCTGTGTAAACTACCGAAAAGAATTCCTCATAAAATTGATTAACATTTTCAATAATATGGCTCGGAATGCCTAAATTACTAATTAAGTTATTTTTAAATTTATTCAAATTACTGGGTGTTATTAGTCTAGATTTTATCTGGATTCTTTGTAATGGTGTGTAGGACTCGAAAGCAACGGTTTGCCCGCTGTGATCAGAAGGAAGGTAATTTACAATGGATTTATCTAAGTAATCGCAGCAACAAAACACATTATCAATACATGTAGCAGTATTTGTAGTAATTCGAGTTGGTTCCGAAAACACGTTTGACAAATTAAATGATTTAAAAAGATGTAAGAATCTACTGCTATTCGAATTTTTGTCTAAAATATTAACATTAAAGTCACCACAGATAACTAATGATTTATTACCAGTTGCAAGTTTTGCTAAAGCATCTTCCATTACTGACTCAAATATAGAGTAGTTTTGATAATTTGGGGGTCTGTAAACGCACACTATTACATGCTTATCCAGCTCAACACAAGACAGCTCAATACTATGTACAACCGATAGATCACAATGTCATTACGAGTCTTAAATTTAATACAATTTTTAACTAAGATTAATGAACCCCCACGAATCTTAGCTTTCCGGTTAAAACAACTGCCCACACTGTAATTTGCGTAATTAATAAGCATTTCATATTCTTTTAACCAATGTTCAGTGAAACAAACAATTTCAAACTTTGTTTTTTCTAAAAACAATTCAATTTCTAGTTGCTTTGAAGAGAAACCTTGAATATTTTGATGAAATAACTGCATGGAATTCTGCTTAGCCCCTTTTTTACATTTAGCTATTTGAGAGCAAGAAGGTACATTGTTGTTGTTCGGTGTAACATTAATGTTTCTGGTATCTTCTGTTGTCTTACTAACTAGTTTAAATGAGCATCCGGAGTGATCCCCAAGACTCCCATGCCATTACAAGACAATGAGATCCTAGTACTAGTGGACCCCACTCGAGAATCTTCTAAAGTTACACATGGATCCTCCCCGTAATTGTAAAAATAATTATTAGTATTATTACTAATAGTCGCAGTGTGAATAATATAACTAAACATACACATACTACTTATGTCTGAGTGAATATTATAAACTAATAGCCTAGGTATTTTGTGTCTACAACTAATAGGTAGATACACTTTACCCCGTGTCGACTTAAGTTTACCAACAAAGCTGTTGATATCAAGAAATACAAGCCTGTCACTATAGTGACCTACTAAGAAATGAAGATGCTTATTCAACATGTGAATATAATTGTTTTTCCTGTTTGAAAAAATGGGCTAAAATGTAACGTAGACAAAACGGAATGTGCTATGTTCACTCACAAGAGAAACTACCGCAGAACCATTCGCATCAAAGACGAGGCAACAGTGTTGCCACCTTAGCCCTTTTCGGGCTAGATCTAGCACTTTTTACTGAAGGTAAACTCGTTTTTTCATGCTTTAGCCCGAAAAGAGCAATCTAGCCCTTTTCAAGCGAAACGAAAACTTCACACCGCGATTACCAAGTTATGAAACAATGCGCGCCATGTAGTAGATTTCTTCAGTTCACTTAAAGATTTCTTAATTGAGTATATGTTTAATTTAGCTATGGTAACATTGTTAACACTTCCTACTCTTTCTGCTTCTTTACTGGGGAATTCCCCAAGTTTGTTTCTAAGTATAAACCGACTAATTTAGGATGTAGTTACAATATATTCATAGTAATCTTATTTATGTATCTGTTTTTTTCGCAGTATTATAATATCACTAAGGCAATGAGAGCGAAGCGAACATTTGTTTTTGTAACTTGTTGAAATAATCGACCGCGAGTGCGAACACAGATGTCAATCAGCCATCAACTTCTTCTGCTTCGGCAGAAATGATTTTGGAAGATTCCGATGAAGACTCTGATTTTTAACAATGTAATAACTTAATAATAATTAGATTATATAATACGTTTCAAATAAACAATTTTTATCTCTGCATTTCTATGTTTTTAGCTCCTTCTTCTAGCACCTCTTTTGATGGCAAAATTTGCGAAATCTAGCTCTTTCTAGCTTGGCCGACTGCCCCTTTTCAAAAACTAAGGTGGCAACACTGCGAGGCAATCGAATATCAAAATAGCATAAAATATCTGGGCGTACACTTAGACAAGACCATGACCATGAGCAAACAGACGGATTACGTCGTGCAGAAGGCGCGACGAGCACGCGGTGCGCTAGCTCCTATCATAGGTTGGTACGCCAAGACAGACATGACTGTGAAACTTGCTGTTGTTCAGGCCTGCCTACTTCCTATACTGGATTATGGCGTAGTACAACTACTCTCACGTTACAGTAAGAACAATTTCCAAAAAATTTAACGCCAATATCGAATGGCTCTCAAGATCAGCGGACAATTCCCAAGACGCTTAGAAACCTCATTGCTCTGGGATATGCTCGATTGGAATCCATGGCACCTCCGTGCACAAGACTTGAACGAGGACATGTTGCGCCGACTCCGCGAATCGCACATCGAGGATCTAAAGACCCCTGGTGACGCCTACCTCGGTTACGGACAGCACAACCCCCTCCTCACTAATACTAGACTAGGTGAAACAGAGTATGTACCAAAAAAAGACAGGAGTCGGCTGCTCAGCAAGCGAACGACCGCTCCACAGCAAAATGTAATTTTTGTGAAGTTATTTAGAACGTCTTAGCCCACTGACATCGGATATCTATGGCTTACCCGCAAAGCAAGCACACTGTCATAAACATGCAATACACTTTTGTAAAAGTACGTGCACTACTGCAGTAGACTATTTAGCCGCGGCGTCATCATTAAAAGCAATAAGTACCTACATCTATTTTTAAAACCAACGCTTGATTTATTAAAATAACAGTGTTTACTTCATAACGAGGTAGGAAGATATATTTTTTCGTATAGGTAAGTAGGTACTAATCAAATAGAAAATCATTAATCATTTTTACAATAAAAGGTACATATTTATCATAATAATATTGAAAATGTCTGATTGATTCACCATAAATCTTGGACACCCTACTTCTAACTTGCAAATTGCAATACAGGTTATAGGTGCTGTAGGTCATGAAATCCAAACATTAGGGCTTTCTTTATTCATACTGTCTACATTTTCTTCGAAATCGTATCAGTGATTAGCAAAAAGAATGGAACCTCTACCACAGCTCTACTAAGCTCCGTTTTGAAATTGAAAACTGCGTGGCCGCGCAGTTCTCCATGTGCGGACCGCACGGCCACGGTTAAACCTTTATAACTTTCTGAATTGGTTTTACGAATTTGCGACCTTCATTATTTGTGTTTTACAAATTCCTTCGTAATGTTGACGTAGTCGTTTTTCTTCTACTACTTTGTGGCCGAGAAATCGAAACGGCCACTTGACGCCCCTGGCGGCGGCGCCTCTAGGCCCGGGCCTTATGGGCCTATAGGGTTAATCCGGGCAAGAGGCCTACCAACATTACACAATATGTTAAGAAGTTTTTCTGAATTTAGTCCTTTTCAGAATAGGTGACCGCGACCATGCCATATTTCGACATAGGTACTTATTTACTTACGGGTGACTGATAGTTACATATCGATAGACAATAGATCTCTCTGTGGCTAAACCTGTAAGTGTACCCAGTTCAGAAATTGATATTAGCAGTGTACCTAATTCAAAATGAAAACAGGTAGGAATGTTGAATTAGATGGTTACACCCGAACCCCTGATTCATCAAATCATTGTTTTGTTCCTGTGTGTAGAAATCCGGAATGTATAAGAGTACCTATATATCTTAAAAAACAAATATAGATGGACTAAAAATTATATGTCACTCCTAATGCCCGAGTATGTGAAGAACATGCTAGTATATATTATTGGGAACTGCTGAATGAATTTCAGTTCTCAACGCAGTTTACTCTAACACATATTTTAGAAATGTTAGATTTATTAAGAAAAAAAACAATATTATTGCTTTTGAAAATGTGGTAAATATGAATAACCACGTTTGTTGATACTGGACAGGCTTGACAGTATTGAATTTTTTAAGAATACTGAGCTGTATTAAAAATCAATTTCCATTTTTTAGATGCAATTTGCATCCAAATGATATATCTCCGCCTGCACAGTTTTTTGACAATATTTTAATTAGAGAAGACATTGAAAATTAATAAATTAACATATAAACCTATAATGAAGTTTTATTTCAATAGCTAAACTGTAACACTAACATCCGATTTAAAGCATATTAATTCAGTTTTGAAATAGCATTTGTCAAAAGGCTTTTATCCACTTTTGACCAAGTTAAAAAATTAGTCTTATTAGTCTATTTGGTAATTATCCTGTTAGTTCTATTTGGTAATTGCAAGCGGAATGTAACTTGAAAGTCATAAAATATGTTTATCTAAGTATGTGTATATGTATCGTTTAGTAGACACTATTATAATTTACTCCCGTTATGGAACCTCTGCGATATATATGTATGGTGAAGTATGCACTTGTAGGTAACTCGGTTCTGGGTAAGATATTGTAACTTGTAGGTGAACATTCGAAGTAGGTAGATCTATTAATCAGAATATAGAGTGCTTTCAGTCGTAAAACGAATATTCTATCTACTTTTCTCTGACAATATTACATTTCATCTCATTTCTCATAAATAATCTGATAACTTTTGTTTTATTTACATTGTCATACTCATAAATCAAAATATCGACTGACAGTAGTGAAACTTGACAGTGACATGTCAAGTTTACATTTCTGCGGTGTGTTCGCTTTAATAACCTTGGAAAGGTTTGTTCGTTTTAAGTGAAAATTCTCACTGAAATAAAAAACGATTTTGCTCAAAATTGGAGGTCTTAAAAATGTATGTTATAATTAGAACTGTTCGTTTTCGGGATGTCTATCCACATATATTTAAATTATCCTGGTTAGAATTTTTGATAAATAAAAAACCATTTTTGGACATGTCCTTTGGATCATGAAAAAACCACCAAATTCCGCTAAAATTGTTTTTAAAAATCTCAGACAAAATAAATCCTTATTTAAATTAAAAACTAACGAATATGTATGAGATGCTAGAAAATAGTTGTATCCCGGCGGTCGTTCATAATATTTAAATACAATTTCACGTATTTTTGTGTATTTTGCCAGAGTGCAATAGAGAGTTATTACCAACTTGGACTTAAGTTACTAAAAATGGAGTTAAATGGCCTTAAGGTGGATGCGCAAGGGTAGCCCGCGAAATTTAAATTTTCTTACGTTTATTGCAATTTGTAGGTCAGTGTCAGGTTGTATGTGGATAAAAATAACAATCGCGCCAGTAACACGTATGGAGTTACAGAATTATAATCATTAAAATCATCAATACAGCTTTCCAAGTTCATATAATCACATACAATAGCTATTTCATGAAAATGTCACTTTTTGAGATTATATGAACTTGGAGAGCTGTATTGATAATTTGAATGATTATAATTCTGTAACTCCATACGTGTTACTGGCGCGATTCATATTTTCATCAACATACAACCTGTCACTGACCTGCAAATTGCAATAAACGTAAGAAAATTTAAATTTCGCGGGCTACCCTTGCGCATCCACCTTAAAAGGGTTGTTTATGATTTTAATGATTATAACTCTGTAAAGTCATATTTGTTACGGCTGCAAATCATATTGTATTCAAGATACAACCTGACAAATAACCTGCTAATTCAACTAACTAAGCTTGACGTACTTATGCCGAGATTATGGATTTGTATTTTCTATCGATATTATTCAGTAGTCCAAGAAACAATCCCTAATGCCATGGAATCACGGGTAATTAAAATTACCCATGGACCCGGTAATGGGATGGGTCGACCAACCGGGACCACGGGTAACGACTCAGTTTTTGGCTATGTTTTTGTGTCAAACTTAAGTTTTATAACAAGTTATCGGTTAATTTCGAATTAATGTTATAAGCGTAGTCTACGCTCAACAGATGGTCGGGATGGGCAAAAAAAGCTGCCACCCTATAGGGTGTACCCCGACGGGGTATACCCCGTCAGGAATGTCGTCGGATTTCTGCCGGCCTTCGGCACGCTAATGTCCCAAAGTATGACTTGGGACCAAATTCTAAATGCATGAAATAAAAAACAAACAAAAAAAAAGACTATTGACGAAAACAGAATCCTTTGGCTGGGATCGAACTCAAGACACAAGATTGTAAAACAGCACTGTATCCCGAGACCAGCTGGCTTATTGTAAACCGTAGCCAGTGCCGGTTTTAGCACTATCAGCTCCCTGGGCGAGATTTCTACGGCGCCCCCTACAGTGCACTTCAAACCCTTCCAGTCACTTACGCAAAAAAGGTGTCAACCTCGGAATGAGAAACAATAAGCTGTAAACTCGTATACTCCTTCATTTACGATTTCCTATCCGCAAAAAAAAGGTCACCTTGGTCAGTTGAACTTGTATTACAGCCTAGTGACTATGGCTGAGAGCTGCGGGCTCTCAGTCCCGTATCTCAAAAACGGTTGGGCGTATGAAAATTTCTTCAAAACAAAATCTGTCGCAAATTTTATGCTCTACAATTTTTAAAATAAATTTTAACATCTTTGGAGCTATAAAAACCGAAATAATCGCGAAAAACTGATTTTTGTGACGTTTGACGCAACTTTTAGAACACCAAAATGAAGTTGTATACGAGTTTACAACTTTCATTCCGAGGTGAAACCCGGCCCTAATAAGACTGCACTACTACGAAATAAAATACAAAGGATATAATTAACTAACCATTCCTAAACAGGGTGGATTCGACACCGACGCGAAAAAGGGTTACCACGTATTCAGTAAGTAAACAGTTTCTATGTGGGGGGGTTCAGAATGATGCACTGAATACGTGGTAACCTTTTTCGCGTCGGTGTCCTTTCTACCCTGTATACTTTAGGGGTTATTTAAGGTTATCTAACTTTTTAGGGCTATAACTTTAAATACCACCATGACCCGTTTTCTATTCAATGCATCCATCAGCATAATGTTTTGAGTGCGAAAAAACTTACAAATTTAGGTGGATGCGCAAGAGTAGCCCGCGAAATTTAAATTTTCTTACGTTTATTGCAATTTGCAGGTCAGTGCCAGGTTGTATGTTGATGAAAATATGAATCGCGCCAGTAACACGTCTGGGGTTACAGAACTATAATCATTGAAATCATCAATACAACCCTCCAAGTTCATTTAATCCCATTGAGTGACTTTTTTTATTAAATAGCTATTGAATGGGGTTGTATGAACTTGGAGGGCTGTATTGATGATTAGAATGATTATAATTCTTTAACTCCATACGTGATAATGGCGCGATTCATATTTTCATTACCATACAAGCTGACACTGACCTACAAATTGCAATAAACTAGAGAAAATTTAAATTTCGCGGGCTACCCTTGCGCTTCCACCTTAAGGGACTACACGCTAAGGGCACCCCCTGTAGGGTACGAGCCTCGGCATGGGGCGTCATTGGGGCAGGACAGCAAAGGGACAGGCTGGATCCGAGTGACATCATTATTTAAGAGCTGATTTAAAACTACAGGCTCAGCATCGCCAGCTGTCTTGAGCGAGGGCCGGGGAGGGCAAGGACCGGAAAGTCGCGACGGCGTGGACGGAACAGGCGCCCCTTTATGTGATAGATAGATATTAAGAGGCGCCCCTTTATTTCCGGCGCCTTACCCTAACGCCGCTACTGACCATAGCGAATATGTAGATCTTATGCTGCTTCTACAGGTCGGTAATGTTCGGGATGGCGAGAGCCAAAATTCAGACATCCGATGACATGGCTGACGGGGTATAGGGTGGCAGCACTAGCAGCCTTTTTTTTGTCCATTCCGACCATCTGTTGAGCGTCGACTACGCTTTTTAAACCCATCAATCAACCTCAACAAACAAACAAAAAACCAATCCAAATTCAAATATCGCACCCTTACCGGAGCCAAAATGACACTGGCGCAAGACTGTCGTGTTTTTACATGCAATTTCCACAGATTTTTTTATTCGCCTTTTTTACATTGCTGGCGAACGTAAAATGGAACGTGTTATACCGACCATCAATGGCTAATCCAGCTCCTATCAACTTTTCAATCGCGCAATCAATCGTCTTTCGGACAGCACTACCTAGCTCAATTACCTAGTATCCAAGTCCCAAAATTTCGAGTCACCTGATTGGCTAACCAATCGGCCAATCACGCGATGTCGCCAATTATCATGCCGTACACTCTCGGTTCGGACAAGCAAGGTACAGCCCAGTAATTGGAGACATTGTGATGGTTCGTTTTCCAATGTTGTACGTTCCTGTGTTGTACAATCCAATGTCGTGCATTCCTGGTATGTGCATTACAGTGACGTACATTATAGGGACTCATAGTTTCCTAATAATTCCTGACAAAAATACTTTCCGTTCTAATATTTTATTTCTTCGAAAGTGTATTGAAAAACGTCGTTTGATACGCGTGAGGATTTGTTATTGCAGTTCTCGGCTCCATAACACCCTCGCTTGCAGCTCGGGTGTTAATTCCGCGCTCGAATGCAATAACAAAGTTTCCCCACTTATATCAAAATGTACTATTAAAACTTCAAAACTTACTTTAATGTGGGAGGTAGCGGCTCCACCAGAATTGTCCTGGGTGTCTCTTCAATGGCATGTTGTATTGGCTCCCTTTCAGTTTCACTGGGTTCCTCCTGGTTACGCTCAGGCTCCCTGCAAACGTCAAATCTATTAATTTTTGCTCCCCATAGCTCTAAATAAAAGATGGTACAAAGTAGAAGTTTATGCAGATACGGATTTTGCCGAGCATTGTTGGATACCTCAGAGGAAAGTAAACCGCACGTCAGTGTTACATTATAATACACTAGGCCAGCCTAAGGCCAGTGTTATGAATGAAAGAACTGTTTATAAAACTTGTGTGTGGATGCAATTCAAGACTTACATATCAGTTTCTAATTCCCCATCATAACTTAAATTCATATCTTCATCATTTACTATTTGATTGACATGTTCTGTCTCTGTTTGTAACGTTTCTTGTCTATTATGGACTTCAGGCTCCTGAATTACTGAATTGCTGTCGTTCAAGTCCACATTTTTCGATCTGCAATAATTATTATTGAACTAGATAAATAAATAAAATCATTTTATTTCAGGCATTGTATGCAATCACAAACAGTTCACCCATAGCATCTAGTTGAAGATTGTATTAAATTAAATTATTATATTATTAAATTAAATTATTTTCGGTCATAGATTTACGGATAATAATAATGATTATGCATATTACTTACATAATCTTACAGTATTATCATTAATTAAATTAATTCGTCATTATTATTCGTAATTGTCATTATTTCCTGATTACATGATAGTCAGTGCTGAGATTAAACAATAAAAAAAAAGATAAAAATGAGATTATAATATAATATTATTAAAGCGCAACATTCGGTGGATTATAAATGTTTGTATTATTCATAGAATAATTACTGTGGGCATATTTTTTCGTTGGTGTCAAACAGTTAGGAAATTGGTACGACGTGACCTTCTATGCTCCAGCGCAAGCTCAATAGAAAAAGCGATTGAACAAAAGCAAAGTGTTCGTCCAATCACTTGGGACGAGCCGCCTGACGAAGTTGACTAAATCTAGTGGGGATATCGTCGTTTCGAAGCCGGAGAGTCTTTCGGAAGGCGAAAATTTCTACGGCCAGTTGTACGCATCGCATTAATCTGGGCCATCCCGAAAATGAGGATTCCAGAGCCAAATTAATCTGCGATTTCACAGAAGACCTGCCAGAAGTCAGCCAAGACGAAGTCGAGACGGCTTTAAGACAGCTTAAGAATGGAAGCGCCCCTGATGAGGATGGGATAACGACTCAGCTTCTGAAAGCGGGAGCAAGTCCTGTATTAAGAGAGCTTCGGGAGCTCTTCAACTTGGTCCTGTTCATAGCCCACAAATGCGTCTTGCATTTGTGGGCTATAAACAGGACAGAGGCCAATTATACTCTTCGGACTTCTGTGTAATCTGTCGCACTGGGTGTAAAGAAAATTCTGTAAAAAGGGGAACAAGATTACGAGACCCGATTGAAGAATTATAGACCAATTCCGCTCCTTAGCCGCGTGATAAGCTGTTCAAGAGTCGTCACGAATCGTCTAGTGCGAAAACTCGACGACTTCCAGCCACCGGAGCAGGCCGGGTTTCGAGGAGGATACATCCACACTGCGCGACAGATTACACAAAAGGCCGAAGAGTATAATTGGCCGCTGAGTCTTTCATTTGTGGGCTATGAGAAGGCATTTGACTGTCGAGATCTGGTCAGTTCTGGAGTATCTGCAGATAAAGTGGACTCGCGATCGGTCTTTATGACAACGCTACAATTACCGTCCAAACTCAGAACCAGCAAATAGAGTATATACCAAATGCGACGGGGGGTGAAGCAAGGAGATGGATATAATTTCCCCAAAATTTTTCACAAACACACTGAAGGATGTGTTAAAGACGCTGACGTGGCATCGCATTAATATCAACAGCGAGTACATTACATCTCGCATTTGAGATTTGCAGATGCTGGATGGCCTAGTTTATTCTTCCACCCAGTTTCTGATTTAATCATTAGAATAGAGGAAAATGTATGTTTTCTGAAACCAGGTCCTTGTCCAATGCTGCTCATAATATATTGCTCTGCTGGGTATTCTTATTCCTGTAATATCCTGCAAATTTTTAAAAGATGCAAGTTCTACATTTCAAATATAATATCAATTCAGAAGCTGACAGTACGTTTTCTATGCTAGATTGCATTCATTCCAGGTTCAGCTTTTAGGTATTACAGACACCAGCACTGTTTTTCTTTAATAGGTTTTAAACTTTATTGTTAGAGCATTAGGTTCAAGGTTGATTGGGAAAATTTTACAGTTTCGGGTCCTAGTCCATGTAATTATTTTGTTGCAGATATTTTTATTTCAGAACTATGTTAGTATTTTGGCTTTTCACTATATCATAATAACATAAGAATTAGTGAATTTTTTCTTTACCCAGTTGTTTCCTTAACTTTCATAAAAGGTTCTGCATTTTTCAACTGATCAAAACATTGTAGTTTATATTTATGTTCCTCTTCCTTATATGATTCACGAACTTGTTGTTTTTGTTCTTCAGTCAAAGACAGCCAAGTTTTTGTTGCTTCAACCAGAATACTTTGATACTGGAATTATATATTAACAGATACAGACTTACTGAGAAATACGGATGTTGGAGGCATCACTTTTGGATTGCTTTTGGTAGCATAAGTATACATTAAGAAATAAGGTTAGTTACACTTACACCTGTCTGGATAATCACAGAATGAAACAGCATTTATTGGACATTTTGCAGTCTCATGTTCAAATGTACATCAATTTACTTTAATGTGCAGTCGCAACCACTCATATATATACACAAAGCTAATTTTAAGTGATTTTCTTCTACTGTATTGATTAACGTTTTAAATTTTCGCAAATATAGTATTTCAAAAGCCATACTATTTACGAGATAGGCGCTATCTCAAAAAGAAATCATTTATATTAGTTCTCGCGACTGTATTACTCTTATCTTTGAAAATAAAAATCTGTTTCATGGTGGGTTTCAGCAACAGGACACTGACAAATAGAGACCAGGAGCTATGAGCTTGATTTCAGAGAAAACCAAGACATTCTTGTTTTATTGTAACATGTGACATGGCATAATGTAGGGTACAAAATACCATCTGCAGATAATATTCTACTCAGCAATACTGAGTAAAGTAGTAAGTTGCCCAAATCTCTAGGGATGCTCACAATAGGTATAGCTTAGTTCGTGGGACATATTGCTTGACATTTTTTCTTAAAACATCTCTTCAACTCATCGAAGAATATTTAGATTATTAAGTGGAAAAAGTTTACCTTAGTTTTCGATGTGCCTTTTTGTTTACAATAGAGTTTGATGTAAAACACTAATACAGTTTCAGGAAATTTATTAGCTTTTGGTTTATTCCGCTTGGATTCCATTTCATCAAAATCTAAGGCAGATATTCGTAAGTAAGCTAAGGAAAAGGCTGTTATCTGTCTCTGAAGAACCAACAATCTGAAGTCTTGAATGAAAACAAGCAAACAAAAACTCACTCGTGCATGAAAGCGTAAATTAAATGTTAATTGTCAAGTTGACAATGACAATTGACAATTTGACAGTGTTTTGATCTGGTTTTGACATGTAGTTTTGATTCAGAAACTTTTGTCACTTGAATGATTATAGAAACACAACATTGACAAAATTAATGAGTTCAAAATCTAGTTATCTTATGTTTCGAACCTAACGCTGTGGAAGAACCATAAGTCCAGACGTTGACTAAGCACTTTTGCTATCAGCTTTATGTGACAAGATATGCGGCGCGGGCACCAGCGCAGGTGGCTGACCACCAGCATATGGATAAGATTGGAATGTAAAGCGGTGAAAGCAATGAAGGTATTAAAATTAACATAGAATAACTCTCTGTTTTACTTGAACTTCCGTAAGCTCGGGTCGTTATAATAAAGTCATATTTCGATTTCCACATAAAACATGTCTGTATAAAACTCAGTTTTACTTTCGCTCCCGAAATCTATACACACAGACACACAGCGGGAACGACTTTGTTTTAAACTACGTAGTGATGAACAAAATTATTATTTTAGTTGTTAGTTTTCTTGTATAAATATACTACTAATCCTTCCCACTGACCCTAATTTCACAAATAAATAAATAGCACAATAAGAAAACTTTGAAAAGTGACCAGCAAAACAGCGTCAGATAGAACGATGCTAAATACTACATGTATATCTATCTGTCTCTGTGTTATCTGTATCCGGTACCGTGCGTGTCAGTGTCACTCGTGTCAGTTCTGTTCTGACTTCTGCGCTGGGTGTACTGGTGTAAACTAAAACACTTTCAGTTTCCACCGATAAAGATTAATAAAAAATAATATTGTTGCGTTGTTGTCGTGTAAACACTGATTGTGGTCACTTATCCAAGTGATCAAACGGGGACGACATGTCGAATAAAAAGTGTGTTCAAATCAGTGTTTTTTATCATTAAATCTGGCAAAAAATAGCTTTTAACAAGTGTTAAAAGCGATTAATTTATTTTTACTTATGTTATACTTGTGTTACAGATACGGTCTCATATTATCTGATAAGGGTAAACAAAAACCGACATTCCAAGCCTCAAGGAATGTTTTTGGAAATGATTCTGATTCAGAAGACGAATCGAAGAAAAAACCAGCTTTGCTAAGACCTAGTGATAACACAGCTAGACAGGTACGTCAGAAAGAAAATGTGAAAATAATGCCTGACAGGTGCTAGTCCTGTCCTAGTCTAGTTTCCAAACTGTCCGGGGCAACTTTCCAATTCACCCGACTCACTAACTTGTTATGCTATTACAAATAATATAGAAAACAAAAACAAGAGCTTAAGAAAACTAAGCGTATTGGGAAACATTTTATTTGACTTAACTGATTCAAGATTACAGTAGACTTAAAATGTTCACTGATCCAAAATTTAAACTTTGTAGGCTAAAATATCACAAGAAAAAGCACTGACAGAAGATCCAACGGTTTATCAATATGATGAAATTTATGAAGAAATGGCTAGCAAAAAGGAAAAGGTAAAAGTTAAAACAAAAGAAGAAAAAAAACCACAGTATATAGAAAAATTAATGAAGGCTGCCAACAAACGAAAAATTGAGAATGAGCGCCGTATTGAAAGACAAGTAAGTTACCATAATTATATTAGTTAGACCTGTATGATAAGATGACGATCTGCCTTCAGAGCTCTTATTAGAAACTTTTCAAATATACTTGTGTTCTCTCATCAAATCCTACCAACTCAGCCATCTAGTTTTCATGCAGAATGTGCTTGCTGCATAACCCTCCCTCTAATGCTGGCTATTTTGATAGTCAAAAGCCAGGTCTACTGTGCCCAGTTTTAAACATAACATGCTATCTGTGCTATGTGGAATTAAGTATAAGTTAGGGCCCCCTTTAAGTTAGCAAACAATGTTTTGTGTTAGTAAAACACAATGGCGCAGCAGACCCGGCTCTCTTTTTTATCAGAGAGATGAGTGGAGTGTTATTATATCATATTTTTTAAATATTTTAGGTACAGAAGGAAAGGGAAAAGGAAGGTGATGAATTCGAGGATAAAGAAGTATTTGTAACATCTGCTTATAAAAAGAAATTGGAGGAAATGCGGTTAGAAGAAGAGAAAGAAAAACGTGAGGAGTATTTGGAAAATATTGGAGATGTTACAAAACAAAAGGATTTAGGTAACTTACTTTAATTAATTTTCCTACTACTGGGACATATGCCACCATTCTACAAATTTTCAAAGGAGTCTGGAGCCCGATTTTGATGAAAACTAAAATTGCATCATTAGATTTTTGAAAAATCAATATTCCTAGCCAGGAATCGAACCCATTCATTATTACACGATTCGATAGTGTTGCTAGTAAGGATCAAATTCTGGGAAATAATGACATACTTACATAATTCCCAGAATTTTATCACTATTGGCGACACTATCGGATGGTGTCATACAGTGTCTGTTTTTTTTCCCCCAAATTCAATGTGGCAAAAGTCGGGCTCGAGACTCCTTTGAGCATTTTTCGCCATTCTTCATAATTTCGGATTTGGCCATCCACGCCCACTTGGAAAATTCACCCTGTATACTTTCTGCATTCAGTAAAAAGTTTTATTTTGAAATAACAAACAAACACATTTACAACAACATTTTGCTTATTTGTAGATAAGACTTCACTTAAAAAAGTAATTTTAATATAATTGAGCAGACAAAATTATTAAGAAAGATCGAGTTCTGCATTTGATTAATAATAAGTGGAATACAGAAGCTCCCTCACCGTAATAGTATGCATCATGCTTTTTTTTTTGTCCAGGTCGTCATCTTTGTCTATTTTGGACCACCAATGACAAATATAGCAAAAATATTGACACTAGAATTAATTGCCTTTTTTTAAGTGAACTTTTACACATTCATGCAAAGCGTCTTACAAAATACAATTTCCTCTTATAAGGGGCAATTTTATGCTGCCATTTTGGAGATGAATATTTATTATCTTGAATTGAGAACTTGTTATTTCTAATTTATTAAAATGGTAAGTACCTACCTGAAAACCGACCAGCGTGTGACGCCGTGTCCTAGTATAAGCGATCGTCGTTCAAATACGCGACCATTAGGAATTATGGTAATTACTAATTGTATAAGAAGCATATTAAAACACTTTTCCTTGAATTCTTAGGTGGTTTCTACCGTCACCTCTATGAACAGAAGTTAGGAAAAAAAGATGAGGAGATAAAACGTGAACTGCCAGAAGAGAATGAGAAGGTTGATTCATCTAAAAAACCTACTCCTGATTCTGTTGATTCACAAAAGAAGAGAAATTATAGGAAGAGAAAATCATCAGATAAGACACGTTTATCTGAAGGAGAAATAGAGGACACTGATGAAGAAATTAATCGCGTAAATCTAGATGATATTAGAATGGCTAAAAAGCATAAGCAAGACAACATTGATGCCGACTCTGATTTTTCAATAGACGAGTCCAGTGACGAAAATGAGGATGGTAAAAATGAAGATGTTAAAGAATTGAAAAGTAAGAGCGAAGATAGAGACACTGATAGTACACCAGAAAAGAACAAAAGGCCTAAACACGATCATCAAGAATCAAAGGAAAATCAAAAGGATCATATTGGAAAACCTACAGAAAAAATTGATATTTGGAAGAAGAGAACTGTTGGAACAGTTTATGAAGAAGCTTTAAAGAGATATTATGAAAGGAAGGCTGCAAGGGGCTGAATTGAATAGTGTAGTAATAAATAACATGGTTTCAATGAAGCAATTTTTATTTCATACAAATTTAGATTATGGTCCAACATAATGCGCCTTGCAGTGAACTGAAAAAAGAAAACGTTATAAATGTTAACAAACAAAATAATACCAATAAACTTTTAAAATAACAGGTATGTGTTTTAATAAATAATAGTTAAGTACCTATGAATTCAGAAACTGGATCATTTTCTCCTTCCGCTCTCATTGTTCCAGTAATATCCTCATTCTCAACCATCGGTAGCACTAACTTTACGAATTCGGGTGTGTATGGTGGTGCTATTGCATCCAAAACCTGTTGTTTGAAAATACAAAACTTACATAAATATAACATGACGCCGGTAACCCCTGAAGAGTTAGGCAAATTTGTGGATCAATAGTTATACCTACATTGCGCCAGTTCTGTGTTAGTCCCATGTAATGGGGAGCGGGCCTATTATCATCAACAACCAGTAATCAAGCTGCTGTTTTCTCTTTTTGTTTATACATAACTGCACTAATACGAGACATTTGAATTTTTTGGTGACTTACCCGTGTTATTACAAATCCTAGTACATATCAAGGTATACATTTCCAGTATAAGCTGATCTCGCATTGTACGGAAATCCTATACAATGTGAGATCAGCATAAACTGGAAATGTATAGCTTGATGCGTAGCCGTGTGTACCTCCCTAGGTACACACGGCTACGCATCAAGCTACATCACAAAACCGGTTTCACAGAAATCGAAAAAAAAGGCTAAACCGGGTTTTGACGTAATTTTAGAAACCGGGTTTAAATTTTGCGAAGCCTGAGATTTCATATTTCTTTTGCTGATTGATGAAAAAGCTGATTATAAAGACTGGTTAATAAAAACATTTGATCAAAATAGCTAAATTTGATTTCGGAGGATTTTTTGATTGAGGATTTGGTTTTTAAAAAAAAAAAACGAAACCACTGAAAATTCCGGAAAACCGGTTTAGTGATGAAATAAGAATCGATAAATCGTGTTTCTAATGGACCTGCGATTTTGCGACCCCTACTAGTACCAGTAGTAATACCTACGGGTAATCTATTTACTACAGCAGTAGTGAGTTGTAAAATTTACAATTTAATATGGTTCTTGAGTCGTGAACAATAAAGCCCAGCGCAAACCGATGACGTCATGGCAAAGAATTTTTCTTTACATACGTAGCTACTGTAACAAGATACAGAATCCAATGTTCAATATCGCGGAGGGAATTCGCCTTTGATGCCGTGGGGTCGATCACTAAATATTGGAATCTGTATCTTGTTACCACTGCTACGCGAATTTACGTTGTGTAAAAATAAAAGGCTGTGCCCTCTCCGGTGTCCGTTGGCCACAACGTGCTCTAACTTACCTCTGTAATAAAGTATCTAATTAAAGAAATGTCAGTGTCACTGCGCTGCCAGCACTCTTTGATGTAACGCAGGACAGGCACAACACATCCTCGGCTTAGTAAGTTCACCATCCTATCTAGTAACATTTTTTTCAATTCCAACTGAAAATAAATAGTTTTATATTAAAGTATGTGTTGACTATGATAAAAAGGCACTCATTAAACAAGCTTACCTGAACTAAAATTTCTAATTCATCTTGCGGAGATTCAAATAATTGCACAAGTAATCTCAGGAGTCTATGATGCAGTAATTGGTGACAGGATGCAACTTCATCTAGGAGAGCCAAATGTACAGGACAGTGTTCTGTGCATAACTTGAAGTATGAAGGCTCAGTAACAACACATTCTACCCAAACTAGCACGCCCATTCCAACGACAGGAAATCTGAAAGTGTGAAAATTTTACAGTGTCTAATCTCTATTTAATTTTACAAAAGCTGTTTGCCTCGATAGTAATGTTATAGTGCATTTAAAGTCGGTAATTACCTTATGCAATGATATAATGTAGGTAATTCCGCTACCAGTTCACTAGAACTAGCAGAACTACAACATACGGCATGCACTTTTTCAATAGCTTGAACTGTAGCCTTTAATTCATCCTTGACAGGTCTGCCGGGAGTGCCACCCTCGCACACGCTTGCAGCATACGCCAATAAATATATGTATTTTGATTTATGTTCCGGATTTAATTTGCTTCCTAATTTAAACAAAGCATCAACCAGGAGCTCTGTAAAATTTAAAATGTGGTATGTAAATACTGGACCCGTGTATGTTGCCAGGATAGTCATTTGCAATAATTTGCATCGATGGAAACCGGCGTATATGAGATCGTGTGCTAAAAATTTAATTGAATTGTAATACAAGTTACATACCTAAAAACTGAGGAATTCTTAATAAATGTACTGGAGGTGGTTCTGGCTGTGTGTAAGCTCTAAATAATACTGAAATATCAGCGGGGTTCAGCGCACCGCGTGACAACATGGCTGCCAATGCCATGCGAGCATTGCGCCAAGATTCGCCTGATGTAAGTGCCAATGTGATGGGAGTCACATCATGTCCACTGCAACAATCATAGTTTCTATAAAGTCCACTTTTTCGTAGGTGATAGTCCCATGGTCTAGGCAGGTCAAGGAGGACATTGGTAAAAACAAATGACTCGCACCTGACTGCACGATGGCTTTATGAACATTACTGACCATATTATCGTCAGCAAACATAAAATTAGTCTGTTGCAATGTGCAGTTCCAGTTTTTTTTGTTTTAATTAGTACCTACCTTTGTTGCGCACAACGAGTTATTTCTTGGCTAAGTCTTTTCATGATGGCACCACCTCTGGGCTCTTGCGAAAGTATATGCACAATAACTTGGCTGTATACATATGTGTGGGCACCATGGCAGACCATTTTCTGTAACATTATAAATTTTGTTACTTGGAGAAGTGTGTACATTTTACTAGTACTTGGTATAAAGTCAATATAATTGTTATGGTTAGGTATATAAGGTTTGTAGCAGGAAGGTAAAATATTTTTTAATTGATAAAAAGAAAAAGAGGATGAGAGCTCTCTCTTAGTTCTGATAAGATAGGAAAATTATCAAGTTAATACATACTGCACATTCGTTCACACTATTTTGCCAATCATCAGAACTTTGCAAGAATCCAACAATAGCTGATTTAAGAACCCTTGAAAATACTTCAATTTGCTGTGCTGCTGTAGATATGCTTGTAATTTCTCCTTGAAACCCAGCATCTGATATCAACTGGAAATCATTGATATATTAAAGTGTTAGCCATAAATTATTCTACAAATATATTCAAATAAATTCTATTTTAGACTTAACACGTAGTTTCACAGGAACTAAACTTAACCTGAAAAATAATTTAAAATCATCATGTCAACAGCTGTTTGGTTGAGTTATCCTATATAGTTTAGTATAGAACAGTCGACTAAATCATTAAAATGTCAATAATTTTGGAACACAGATTTTCTTTCCAGAAATAGGGATGTTTCAAGTTTGGATGACCTTTACAGAGTTTAAATTGAGGAAACATTACTTCGTATTTAGTTGTGTTTAACAGCTTACCTTAATAGTAAAGTTAAGCATAAGACAATCAGGGTACTCTTCAGCCAATCTGTAAATTAAGGATCGCCAAGTTGTATGCTCAATCATTTCTGTCAACCAAGCTGGAGTCTGTAAGTATATTGCAATATTTTATAGCACAAACTTGTAAATACAAGTATAAATTATTGTTGAAAATTGTCTACTAAACTTACTTCACCCTCCTCAGTGAATATAGTGTCAGCTTTTTTGGGATCAAATGTTTTTAAAATCATATCTTTTAGATGGGTTTCAACCATTTGTTGTACATCTGTCACTTTTACCCCTGGAAATAAAAAAAATAATATAAATTTAAATATTAATGGTGCTTTTTAGGCTGGCTTTATAGAAAAATAGCATAGACTTGAGTACTCAAGCTAAGTACGGCAAGCATTTCATATGAAGATGGAACTTAATTCTTTTGAAAATGATGTAAGCCAACAATCAACCATTTCATAGTAGTCTGAACAGTATTAAGCAAGGTATAAATAATCATAAAATATGAATACTGTTCTTTTCAATTTTACTGCACCCTTATAAAATAGCAATAAAAGAAAATAAAATAAGAATTTTTCGAAAACATTAACACCCTTTTTAAGTTTGTAAAACATATTATTTAAACTTAAAGTAGCATGTTGCTTTATTATATAATAAACATCACATTATAAAATATTGTCAGTTATACATACATTGCAAAATAATGATAATAAAAAGCACCCAGCTAAGCATACTTGTATTAGAGCCTATGTAGGGTTTGTAAGTAAATGCCTCTGTCACTAAGCTACACTATAAAAAGAATGTTTAAATTTTTAAGATCATTAATAAACTAACCTCCAAGTATTAGCCACTCTGCTAGTAAATTAGCCATTTGGGCAACAGCATTGTAGTTCATAGATAGTTGTTCAATCACTTGCTCAGGGTTGCCTCCAGCTTGAAAGTATCGCTTCAGTTGACCAAATATTCCTGGTTCCATAATATAATCTGGTGTTTTAAATTTTTCGAGACATTCATGTAAGACTTCTTCAGGATTTTCAATGACATCTTCCATTCCTTCTTCCTAAATTATAGATCAAAATGCATTTAGGAATCCTTTTCAGAATATTTACCATGACGATAAGTCATAATCATAACAATAAGAGAAGTCTTGTGTGATATTAGCGGTTAGCCGGTTATAATTACACAGTAGCTTGCTCGTTATAATTAAATGCATATGTCGGTTACAGTGAAAACGATACGACGAGGAAGAACAGTAAACTGAAAATATAGTCTTCAAAATAAGAAATTAATTTCAACATACTTCATATTGATTGTGATTTTGGCCTTCCCACGTACGCTCTTCTTCATATTGGTTAGGCATAGTGCGACACAGTATTAAGATATAAATTAGTCTACGAGACTTGTAATTATAACGCAGAGAATCACTATTAACGGGAGAATAAAGGCGACGCCAAGTGCCCGGGCAGCAGTATATATAAGATGCTCTGTGCCGCCGGGCAGCCCAAACAAAATTCGACTTTGACTAGAGTTTGGCTATGACAATGTCAATGTCATTTTTTTAAATAACTTTATTCATGACCACAGAATATATATACTCTAGGGCCGCATTCCGAATTACGCTATAATCGATTTGAGCGTCCATAAACCCGTTGCGAATTACAGTGAGCGCGATATTGATTATTATTGATGTCCCTTGAGTCGTCATCGATGACGTCATGACATTCACCATCTTGCGATTACACCGACCATGCCCCTAATAAACATCACCGTGAGCGCTGTCAAAAATGAAAGTTGTGTTTACAGGTTGTGCTGTTTTGGGCCGCATTCCGAATTACAAAATAATCACTCACAGCGCTCACAACTATATTTTGCGTTCCGTTTTACATATCACGATTATGACAGCTGAGAGCTGTCATCAATTTGGAACGCTCGTGAACGCGTTCACAGTGAACATAACCCCAAGCCGAAACCTTTGACTGTTTGACAAGACTTATTTTTGAAAATGGACGATATGTTGGTTGACTCTGCTGCACATACAACCCTCCAAGTCCAATTAACCCCATTCAATAACTATTTCATGAAAAAGTCACTCAATGGGGTTAAATAAACTTGGAGGGTTGTATTGATGAATTGAATTATTATAATTCTGTAACTTCATACGTGTTACTGGCGCGATTGTTATTTTCATCAACATACAACTTTACACTGATCTGCAAATCGTAAGAAAATTTAAATTTCGCGGGCAACTCTTGCGCTTCCACCTTAGCAAAACAACACAACCTGTGAACAAAACTGTCATTTTTGACAGCGCTCACGGTGGTATTTATTTGGGGCATGGTCGGTGTAATCGCAAGATGGCGCATGTCATGACGTCATCTATGAAGGAACATCAATATCGCGCTCACGGTAATTTGGAACGGGTTTATGGACGCTCAAAGCGATTACAGCGCAATTCGGAATGCGGCCTTGTTATGGTGGAAGCGCAAGGGTAGCCCGCGAAATTTAAATTTTCTTACGATTTGAAAATTTTCATGAAATAGTTATTGCATGGGGTTAATTGAACTCTGGGGGTTGTATTTATATTTTTGTAACTCCATACGTGTTATTGGCGCGATTCATATTTTCATCAACATACAACCTGACACTGACCTGCAAATTGCAATAAACGTAAGAAATTTTAAATTTCGCGGGCTACCCTTGCGCTTCCACCTTAATTATGAACTTAGTAGTCGCATCTAACTATTCTATCGTTGCATTTTAAGAAATTGTGCACAGTGCAACCAAGTGTATTCAAGTGAATATAGCCGACGACCTTAACGGACGACAAATTTCTGTCAACACTTCGACGTCATCCTTTTCATCACTGGACGAATCGTCGTTCTCTATCTCAAAATCTGAGTTATCAGAGTCGATAGAGTCAACCAATATAACGTCCATTTTCAAAAATAGGTCTTGTGAAAGGTTTTGGTTTGGGGTGTTCACTCTGAACGCGTTCATGAGCGTTCCGAATTGTTGACAGGTCTTAGCTGTCATAATCGTGATATCTAAATCGGAACGCAAAATATAGATGTGAGCGCTGTGAGCGATTATTTTTTAATTCGGAATGCGGACTAGGAGTTCATGACCTAGATTTGACTAGGATTGCCAACGTAATTTTGAAACGGCCGGTAGTATCCGTATCCTATCAAAAGTTATTTCTCTTGCAAGTTATCTGATGCAATGGGGGCTATTGCGTATGAATTCGCCGCTGGAGGCACTAGTGTAGCGCTCGGTCACCGAAATGTCAGATGTCATATAGAGTTCGCGCGTTGCATGCTTTTTTATCCCGTATTTTACTAATATTCACGAGCCATTCCTGATTAAGTAAAACTTCAAGATTTTAAGTAGCAACGTGTGATCCAAGGAAATTATATAAACTAACTGGAATGATGACGTGCAATGCAAAGGCGTGCTAAGCGAGAAAACTTCAAGAGTGGATGTCAACCCTTTTCTAAGGTGTCCAATATTTGTACTTACATTCGGGACAGATATTGTTTTAACTTACTAGGACCCCGCTCCCCCTATTTTCATGGGTAGCCTTATTCGTAGGTAGGTTTATTCAAAATTACGGGGTATTAAAAGACTGGCGAAGCTACACATACTGTTTATCAAAGGCAGAGCCATTTGCCATTTGCTGTGTGTTTGAGCCACACAGTGATGTACCTACATAAAGCTTCTCTGTTTACGACATGGTGAGGAGAGTAAAATAAATAATAAATTATCTAGTATTTTGGCACTTTACGTGCGCGCGCTACAATAAATAAATGCATTATCTTTCTAAACAAAGTAACTTCAGAAATTGCGTTTGTTTTGTTACCTACACGATGTTTAGAAGCGGCAAAGATACAGCTACATTACCACCTGACTTCTCGACACCGGGAATTGTTCAAGTTATCCCAAGTTTCCCATCACACTTTTCTAGGATTTGGAATTTTGAACTAGCAGTCTGTTAACGATATTTGAGTCTGAATCAGAAGCATGGCAATCGAAATGTATGTATTTTAATGCTTCGCCATTACCGCCTTCCGAGTAGTAACACATCACCATATCACTGTACTCAACTCACTCGCTGTGTAATTGTACGGCATAGTGCGCATGGGCATCAAAGAAAATCAAAACATGCGCCAGCGACGCGCTCTCCGGGGTGACTGCTTTTAGATTTTTACGTCATTACTGCACTGAGGCAAAGGGTGCGGGCGGGTGGGGAGCGCGAGACGCTACTAGTACAAGTATATTTTTGCCCCTTCCCGAGGTTTGACTATCAGCTGATAGATTGTGCCTACTTTTTATGTTGGGCGCGCGCGTTCCTAGATATTTTGTAGTTATGCGGACATACGTTGCATCTTAAAACAATACTTAGTTATACTTAAGACTACTGTCGAACACGCAGTCTTTGGATATTATTTTTTAATTTAGCGGCTATTTTAGCCGGTCATTTGCCTTCGTCTTAGTGATCACTAACTAATCATCATAGACTGTTATGACAGGATTCCCACGTCCTCATACCGTCACCAAACTACCGAAATTTCGCCGGTGGGATCGTAAGCGAGGTCGAAGTTGTTACAGAAAAGCAAGTGTAGCCCTTTGGTGGGAATTGATTCGACCCCTGGGCCCGGCGGCGGCCCGCAGCTGTTGTGTTATTGTGATAAAATTAAATGAGTTTAAAAAAAAAGTTTTTTTGGGAAAGTTGTTTGTTATCATGAGTAGAATCACGTGTTTAAGTATCGGTCACTAATTACCAGTCACCCTATACAACGTGTTTTTTTTGATATCCCATAACTCTAGGGTATGATTGAGGCCATATCAAAGAATCAACTGGCATATGAGTTATGTTCCAATCCTTCGTTATTTTTTTTTTTCATTTTTCATACAAAATAATTCGGCAAAGTCACGATTATTAATATAAAACACCCTTACGTAAAATATGACAACGTCGCATTTTTTTAGCTTTAAATATGAATGATTGGTTTGAATAAAAATGAATTACTTACCTACATATTTTATTTTACTATTTATTTTACTACACTACTGCGAAGTTTGGCAACCTCGCAAAAGTAAAGATTTGTCATACTGGTGACAATTTTTGACCTAATTTAATTATGATTGATGATATCTCCGAAACGATGCATTTTTGGACCACCTATTCTAGGAGTTTTAGTATTATTTTTACCTACAGAATATAAACCTAGAGTTATGGGATATACAAAAAAACAGGTTGTATAGTAAAACAGTAAAAAAACTGTCTTTACATTGAATATATTAAAAAAAAAATTGAGGGGGGTTTGGAAACAGTAATAGAGCAGGAATCCAAAAAAAAAACTGTCTGTTTGCCTGTGTCGGTTTGTCTGTTTGTTTGTACACGCTAATCTTCGGAACTACTCGACGGATTTAAATGATTTTTTTGTTGTATAGGTATTAAATCTGGGCAACATATAGGCTATAAGGTATCTTGGAAACTTGAACATCTGATACAGCACCGCAACAGACCAGCTAAAGTATAAGAGATATAAAAATGGTGCCATAGCAAAAATTATTCCACGTGAAGAGCATTTTCTGCTGTGAGAATAAATTTGAAGATCTGGAACACCTGTTGTGGAACTCCAAAGCCCAGCGACACTATAACATATTAAGGAATGACGTCTTAGCAAAAGTTGTTTAGTCTGATGGGCATTTCCGGTGGACTTACAAAAGTGAAACATCTGGAACGTCTCCAATCGTCTCGCTCATCCCGTTGTTTTCCCGTCCCCGGGCCTTAGAATTCTACATCAGACGTTTCAGATCTTCGATTTTCTTGACATATTAATCTATTAGATAATGGCGTCAGGGTTACCAACTTACCAAAATATTTACCCCAAAGTTGAAGTCAGATACCCCTAAAATCGCCACACTAACTTGGTTTCCCTAAAAATAAATACCTACATTTTATGTTTTGGAACATTCTGCATATGTCAAGTATGTAATATTTGCGCCTCACGAACATAAAGCGTGCAACCGCAATATATCTTCTTTTAATATTATCTCTTACTTACTTACTATCTTCTTATATCTCTGTAATATTATCTATTACTAGCGACCCGGCCCGCTACACAAGGCGCCAGCTACCAGCAGGGCTATTGCGTATCTCTGTTGACAATTCATAGTGATCATCACTTGGCGAGTTTTGATATACAATGACCGTTCTTGTTGGTTTCAAATAGTTAAGGTTTAATGTGGTGAGGTTTAACTGGTGTTTAAAACAATTTTTAAAATTGGATCATTAGTTCCGGAGATTACCCCCTACATAAACTTACAAACTTACAAACAAATTTTATCTCTATAACATATCAGCGCCGGCACTATCTATACTACATAGATAGTGCCGACGCTGCCGTATGTAGCCCCCTTTTGGGTCGCAAGGGCTGGTTGGCGTGGCGTAACGCGTAAGCTTTCCCAGGCTTGGCAGAGAATTTATCAAAAGAAGCTTACCTATCTAGATGTTAGAGCGAACTCGAAAATTTTAGCATCCTGCCTCAGAAAGAGTAGTTTTTCTTAGACCAGAATTAAGTTCTGGGATGTAAGAGCGAGCAAGAAATATGTATAATAAATCAACTTAGGGTGTAAGAACCATATGAAGGCACATCTTCAGTTGAATCAATAGTACGACGTGCGCTATGCGCTCAGTGAAACAACTTAGGTATTTTTTTAACATGTTCAGAATTTGGCGTCCCTGAAATTGCCGCCCGGGTCAGGTACTTACCCTCCCTCCCCCTAGATCCGGTTAACGTTACATTCTAACTACTGGCTATTTTCCTTGGATCCACTTGACTCAAAACTGCAGTGGGGTCACTAACATCGCTTGCAGGACTTGTAACCTCTGCCGCTTTAAGCTGCTGCCGTAATGTAACTCGGTGACATTATAAATTTTGTATAATTACCTATTATGTTTAATATTTGCATGCCATTGTTTAAGGCAAACGTGATGATCTGTTTTCATACTTTTAACATCTCTTGCATGCTGACAATTTGTTGTATCATGTATTGTACTCATGTTTGAGCAAATAAATAAATGATTATGATTATTATGATCGCTTAATGTCTCTGAAAAGTTGTCTATAGAAACAAGATGACGTGGTTTTTTGAGCGCGATTTTTGACACCGTAGTTTGCTCCCTTGGCATCTTCCTCCTCGTTTAACTACCAGGTCAAAAATTTATTTGAGAGCTAGTTTATAGGAATAAAAAACAGATACCTCAAATGTTGTCTGTGATGAATTTATTTGTGCTGGCTTGTTGCTACTTGTGTCGATTAAAACGATTCAATCGGTTTCGATCATTGTATTTGACAAGCGAAGGGTTAGTACGTGCTTTAAGTCTAGACATGTTCGGGATTTTATGGGAAATGTAATTAGGCCATATCCCGGTAACAAATTTTTTGTTAGTTATTTACTTGTGTATATTACTGTGAAAACCCAAACAAACATCTAATGCATTTCTATGAATAAAGGTTCTCCACAATTTAAGATACATGGAAAAGTTCGTTCAGTTTTAATTACTTATTTTAGAGTTACGGGTTGTCGAGTCATTAGTATTAGTTTGGACACCTACAGTCATATTATGTGGCTTAGGTACATAGACGGCTGGTCTAGACAGAAACCAATTTAGGTAAATGCTATAACTTAGTTGCGCATTCCTTTATCGGTTGTGAAGTGAATGTTTAGAATCTGCTAATGCCTGAACGTTCACAGTAGTATACATAAAAATATATACAGTACATTTCTAATAATAGTCATTATGATTTATATACAGTGTAAATTGACTTAGGTAAGTAATTCATAAACATATCACAATTCATAGATCTAACAGTTAGGCAATAGTAGGTCCCATTGTATTTATTATTTTACTGAACTGATGAATTATCTCGACTACAAATAAATGTTCTTTCGAATAGTGATTTATAATCGTATTCTGATGTCATTATTAAGAGGCCGTGCAAGAAATCGACTCATTTTGGAACAATTTTGTTAGAAAATACAAAAAAATAATAATTCAGTCACAAGCATAAATATGTGTACAGTTGGGTTACTTTCTCTCGAAATGTCCACCGAAACTTTGATATAAGACAAAGATTTTCATGAAAAGGTAGGACTGGGACGCCTAGCAAGGCGCAGTGATAGCAGGTGGAGTAAAGCTGTGACAGAGTGGTGTCCGAGGAATGGAAAAGAAGAAGTCCGACGGTGAGATGGGCAAATGACATTGATGCCATCGGATAAAACCTAGGTTTTGCGCTCATCAAATCGTGATACATAACTTTCATTTGAAAAACTTCAGTCCGACCAATATCAAAGCTGAGTTAGATTTTACTCTGGAGGAGTCTGCTACTAACATATTGGATGGCTAAGTTTTATTAAACGAGTTTAGTTAAATCATAATTACGCGCTGCTAGATGATGAACATCGCAGTGGTCGACCAAATGAAGTGACTACACCAGAAATGGTGAAAAACCCCAAAAATTGTAATTGGATGACCAATTGACCATCGATTGAAAGTGCGCGGACTAGCAGATAAGGTAGGAATTTCAGAAAGTGATGTACATCGTGTCTAGACAGAAAATTAGAACATTAAAATTCTGTGCCCAAGATGGCTGCCGCGCGATTCCTCAAAATGGATCAAAATAGAGTAGTGAAGTTGTTACAGTCGAGTGTTAGGCAAAAATTCAGGGCAATAAGGCCGGGTTTTTGAAAATGTACATCGAGATTAAAGGGGCCTAATTAGAGGAAATGAAAAGGAAAAAACCCTGAAATGTTTATGTTTTCTTTGTTACTTTGGCGGGTATTTCTGGGACTGCTCTCGTATATACTTACTTACATATTTAAACTCGTGACTGTACAATGAAAGACAAAGGCTTAAAAAAAACAATGACTAAAATGAATTAACTAGTGGAGCCTTTTTAGGGTTTCGTTGCCAAATGGCAAAAACAGAACCCATAAGGATTCGTCCTGTCCGTCTGTTGGCACTACACAGCTGAAATTTAGAGAGCAGGTGAGTTTTATAAACTGCTGCTATAAAGTGATGTGAAATTAAGCATTAAAAAAAATTGGGGTGACCCTCCATATGTACCTAACTGAAAGTTGATTAAAAAAATCTACGTACATAACTGCGTGGAGTGTCTATCAAAAGGTTTTAAAAACGACTTTTTCTTAAATTAATGGTTGATGAGATATTCGCTTCTAAAGCCGTTGCCGAGTCGGCCCCCATAATTTTTAACAGTAAAAAGAGAAAAATTCTGAAACATTTTAGGTTTTTAGAACGTAAAAAGAATTTTTAAGGAAAATTGATTTGAGTAAGATTTGATGATTAGCTTTTGAGATATGGGACTTTTTCGTGAAGCTGCAGCACTAACTTTGATTTCATTAACATACTATGATAAACAAATTTAGTTTTGAGTGTAACTTGACTTAAGAATGCGCGTTAAAAATATTGTTATTGTTTGGTGCTACGGAACCCTTTATGAGCGAGTCCGACTTGCACTTGGCCGTTTTTAGGTAGATTTCGTCAATAAAAAACTACTTAATGGTCTTGCACCTAAAGTCGAGTTTTCCGAAATTTTGAATGACCCGTAGAGGCCAAATCAACCGCCGGTTAAAAAGTTTATATACAGGATGAATTTTTCAAGTGGGCGTGGATGGCCAAATCCCAAACTTTATGGTATAGCTAAAAATACTCAAAGGAGTCTCGAGCCCGATTTTGAAGAAAACTAAAACATCAGCATCATTAGACTTTTGAAAAATCAATATTCTTAGCCAGGAATCGAACCCATTGATTTCGGAAAAAAATACATACGTACTCGTACTGTATTATTACACTATTCGATGGTGTCGCTAATAAGGATAAAATTCTGGGAAATAATGTCATTACTTCCCAAAATTTGATCCTTATTAGCCACACTATGGAATGGTGTAATAATACAGTGTTTTTTTTTCAAAATTCGCTTTCGATTCCTGGCTAGGAATATTGATTTTTAAATAATCTAATGATGCAGTTTTAGTTTCCATCAAAATCGGGCTCGAGACTCCTTTGAGCATTTTTCGCTATTTCGGATTTGGCCAACGACGCTCACTTGGCAAATTCATCCTGTATATGTATACGTATGTATGTACGAGGGTGGGTCAATAAGTTCGTGACTTATAGAGGTTAGAGAGGGGAGAAGGGGGATCTTTTTTAAACGGTTCTACTCGGTGACTCAATATGACAATAAATACTAAGTTATAGCCCGATCAATTTATTAACCTTTGGGATATCGCAGGATACACCAGTCAATCGGGAAGAAAACACAAAGCAAAAACAGAAACAGCAGCGTGCCGGGTATTCGCGCGGTATTCGCGCGAGTTTTTGGAGCTGTGTAGTGACAGCAGGGATGAATTTATGAACCAAATTTTGACTGGGTATGAAACTTGGGTCCATCATTATGTACCTGAGTTGAAAAAAGAATCCATGTAATGGCACAAAAAAACATTGAGAATCGCCTAAGGAGTTGCAGGTGTCAAAAACGGCGGAAAAGATTATGGCTACAGTTTTTTGGGATTCAGAAGGGTTTTTATTGATCGATTACAATGATAAAGATATTAATATCATGGGACAATACTTCACCTCACCCACATTACAACAAAAATTAAAAGAATTGCTTCTTTTAATTTTTGTTATGGAAAAAGGAAGGGGAAAGTGATGTCGTGATGAGCTCCTCTCGCGCGACAACGCAACCCGTTTACAAGAGACATATTGCAATGGCTGCTTACACAAATGCGGATCTGAAACTTTGAACCACACTCCCTATAGTTCAGATTTGAACCCTCCTTATTATTATTTGTTCCCGAAAATTAAAAAAGACCTTCGTGGAAAAATCACTGATGACAAAGAAGTGCAGTCGGAAATTTGTGCCTATTATGAGGGTCTTGACATTTTTTTTTTTCGCCGGTATAAATAAATTATTTGAAAGGTCTGAGAACTGGCTTAACAGGGACTATATTGTACAGCAAAAAAGAAAAAAAAAATATAGTTTCAATCCCCTTTTTTTTTTTTTTCGGATTGGAAATCATCAAATAACCCCTCCCGCTCTGGGCTGAGTAGGAGGGAGTGTCAGACTTTTACTGACTAAAACCCATCCATGTTTCTTCCTTTGCCCTTTGTGTTCCAGGGCCGCGGTATCTCTTTCAAACAGTCCCGCAACCCTGGCAGGCATCGGTCCTTTCGGACCCCTTCCTGTTTGCTGACTCTCTTTGAGGCGCGCGTGAAACACGAACGCGCAAGTTTCAAACCCCTTAACATTAAAGTCACGAACTTATTGACTCACCCTCTTATGTGGGGCGACAAGCAAAATTTTGCCACACTACAGGTCGCATTTATGCACAGATTGCCTTCAAACTTGACCAACAAATCGAAAGGGTCAAAACTTGCGTTAATTACGTGAATGGGCGGAATTCGTCCATCCAGGGCGGCGGGGCGGCGTTTTTTCAGAAATCAGTTTTAAGGCCATAACTTTTTTCCTATGGAAAATTTTTGATCTGTTTAACATTTTTATCATTCCGAGTAAGAATACTGACAACTTTAAAATTTAAACTTTTTTGATGCAACCCCTAACTTGAGGAGGGGGTTGAAATTTCCAAGAGTTTTGGAAGAAAAAATATATCTCCAAAACGGTAAAAATTTTGCCGTCGCAATTTTTTTTTTTATTGCAAACTTTTACTCTACTTTTTTTATTGTAACGTTTATCCATAAAACTTATAGATTTCGAAATAAAAAAAATAACTGAAAAATTCAGGGCGTTTCCATGCTAAACTCAAGTGGGAGGATTTTAAAATTTACGTTAAGAATTTTTCAGCTGTAAAACCATCATATGCCCGTTAATTAAAGATTTAAAACATGAGCAAAAGAAATTGTTTAAAAATACATATCTCCTTTACTACGCACGATATCAAGTTGGTTTAAAATTTATAATATTCAGCTCATTAACGTCTACAACTTTTGTTTAAAAAGTTTTTTGATCCAAGGGGATGAAAAAAATAAGGGTGGATTCTTCTTTGAAATCTACCTCCTCCTGCGGCTTGCCGAAGGGATTTTTTCTTCTTTGCGGCCATAACCGAAACTATTAGATGGGCCGCCAAGCAGACTACAATGAAAAAAAAAAAAACAATCCTTTTTATTTAAAGAACACTAATTAATGATAATTAATTAGTTGACAAAAATAAATAATTTTACGAAAATTTAATTTAATGTGTTACAATTAATTCATTTTATTAACACTGCTTCCCAAAAATTTTTTGAAATAATTTTCCTCAGATTTTACGTCGCATTATAATAAAATATTGTGAATTCATAGAACATTACAAACTTCAACTAACTTATGGCGTCTGAATTTCATGTGTTTGTCATCTTAAAACTGGACTGGTTATCTGGTAATAAAATAAAAATACAATATATAAACTGCGATTGAAGATAATGATGCGATGTACTTACCATCTAATGTGAATAATTTCAACTTTTGGACGGTAGGTACTGTATAAAGGTACAGTCTATAAATTCATAAAATAAAAAAATAAACAATAAAATAATAATAATAATCATTTTATAAAAAACCGCACGTCTCTGACTGGTATTACACACTAGCATATAATATTTTTATCTGAGACGTACTTTCTCGCACTTGTGAGGGAATGCAAATTAAAACAAAAAAACACTTTTCAACCGTGTTGAAATTGCAATCATTGATGTGACTTGGACCTATAGTTTGCGCCACAACTCTACTTCCACAATCACAAATAAATAATCACACTATAGGTAGCTTTGTCACAATGACTAGGTAACAAAATTGACCAAATTTTGTTTATTTCTTGCATGGATCCTCAAAATACTGATTAAGCTGCATGGACTAGAGCTGGAAGCCTTCATCGATACTTAGAATAATAAATAATTGCGGAGTACAACTAGGTTTTATTTATTTAGACTAGGGCTAGGACGATGATGATTTCTGCTGACAATATTATTGTGCAAACAGTATCAGTCCTGACATTTTTTTAGTCTGATACACAGTTCTAAACATGAATGTTTTTAATAATATATATATACCAATATTTAAAATCTTAATAATTATTTATTTTGATTTTCAGGCAATAGTTTACCCTGCTTTTATTAAGAAACATGTCCAAAATTTCAAAATTGGTTCAAGAACAGGACTTTAGTGATAAATAAAATAAATAGGTAGAGATTATATGTACCGGTAGCCAATCTATACTTAGATATTATTGCCTTTAAGTACCTACCTACTTACTACCGGAATCTGCTCTGTAGTGGGTACTGGTCACTACAAGTCGGTAGTCTTCTTATTGCCTGCTTAGTTCAGCGTGATGGGAGAACTGAATGTCTATCACAGTTTCTTTGTCAATTATGTTATATTTAAAGTTACCTATTCGTATAGAAACAATTTGATAATTTATAAATAATACCTACATTATTTGCAAACATCATACTAATCCTGGATGTTTCACTTACAAAATGTCTAGGTAGTAGGTATAAATTGTTAGTTTTAGGCATTTATAGTATCTAGCCTATCAATCTTTCAGGACTGTTGATTTATCCGGTTTTCGTTCACTGCTAATAACATTTCTTAAATAACTATACAGTATATAATTATCTATAATAATTATTAAATAACTAATTACAAAAATATGTACACCTTAATAATTATGGTAAGTACTTTTTTATAAAGTAAAGATTTCTATTAACTTGTTGGTAATTCTCATAATCTTTTAAAGCAATAATTAATTAATGTAAGCGTAATAATAAATATTAGGTACTTAGGTCCTCGCGTAAAGAGTCCTTGGTCTTTACCTATAAATAAACGAGTGGAAGTGATTATCACAACATCAACTCGTTGTATATTTTATTTATTGGAGTTGCACAAGACACCTTATCGACTATTATATCTACTCGTTTTACCTAATTAATGATTGCTCATTTTCTCATTACAAGCACCTATCAATAAGGAAATTATGTGAATGGACAGTGTTGTGTCACGTCAATATTGTGCGAACGACGTATTAATTTACAGTCATTAGTCATAACAGCTCGTAACGATGGCAGATAGATAGTTGATGGGAAGCCTAAGCCTTCGGGCGATCTGAAAGTATAGCAAGTGTGTCTCAGACGTCAGGTCGCAGAAGATGGAGATCGACGGCAACGTCGCGGCGCGGGTTGCGAGCGGCGCGCGGCTGCGGAGCGTGCGCGGCGTGCGCGGCGCCGCCCAGCAGCGCGGCGTCCTCGGCCAGCGAGTCCCCGGAGCCGTAGCCGCGCTCGTCGGCGCCCTCGCACCACGACGCCGAGCCCGAACTCATCGAACGAGGCTCTGTCTCTGCGCCCGCGGAGCAACTCGCGCAAACTTCTGCAATCATACCTGCATTTCAATTTTCTGAAATGTATTTGTTTCAAGTTTATGCTTAAATTTTTGAGATTTGAATTTGCAGCGTGTTCACCTCGATTGACAGGTAGTTTGTAGTATCCTTGTTAAGTTAGAGAATGCTATTTCTAAGATGGAATGGTTTCTGTGAGCCCGCCCCAGTGCCATACATTTGTGAGACAAGGGACAAACAGAAGTAAATCCTGAACAGATAAGCTGCTTTACATTATATCAATGACGAATAAGTCGCTCAAGGGCTCAAGGTCAACGAGGTTCATTGTATTTGGTGTACTGTTTCGTATTTTTTTGTTATGTAGTGAACCATTTAAATATAGCTTTACAATTCCACATATTCTGGAGTACCTAAGAGGTACATACCTACCTAATTCAATGAAACTGAAATAGGACAGGTTCTTGAAAGACGACGCCGTTGGAGAAATACCTACCTACCTACTGCCGTAAAAATAATGTAAGGTAAGCCTACCTATAATGTTGGACTAATGAAATAGGAAGATCAAAATAATAAAATCTTTTCAAAACACTTTCTCGAAAACTGGTTCTTATCGCACTACGATTAGGTTCATCATGCAATGTATTTCACACGCGTGGATTTTTCCACACACGTGGGGAAATAAAAAAATCCGCAGATAACTCTAATAAACTAAATCCAAATGGGTGCAATGAATATAGCTATAGTCGGCGGTGATTGTTTATTTTGAATCTCGGCAAAGAGATAACTCTACGGCGGATAGTCTTTACGGCGTAAATATTTTATGATTTAAATTGTGATTATAAATAGAATATCATAGATAAAAATGATTATTTAAAACAAATATTTACTTTTAAAAACAAATTAACATTTAAGTATATTTGTGATTTTGTGTTCTAAATCCAAAAATATTTGAATATTCTGTTTTTCATATTAGGCTGTTTAGCGGCATCATACCTTTGCTTCATCTTCAACCTGGCGAAAGCAAAACGCAGAAAACAAGCAAATTAAATCATCGTTTCCTAATAATTCCTGACAAAAATACTTTCCCTTCTAATATTTTATTTCTTCGAAAGTGCATTGAAAGACCTCGTTTGATACGCGTGGCTCCACTACACCCTCGCTAGCAGCTCGGGTGTTAATTCCGCCTCGAATGCAATAACAAAGTTTCCCCACCTATATCAAAATGTACTATTACGACATTATGGTAACATTCGATACACATGATATGTACTTAAATATAGGTAATTATGCAGTCTAAATAAATACGTATAATAAAAGAAACTACATTACAGACACATGCTGAAATTGATGGAAGGTGTTGCAAATGAAAAACAAAAACGAATTTATTTGCAGGTTTCGTAATATTCTAAACAAAGTAGAACGAAATCTAGAGTGCGGTATTTTATGATTAATTTTAATCTTTTTTATTATTATTATGTTCGCCTTTTGTTCACGTAGAGGCTGTGCACAAGTTATATATATTCCATCCACAATATTTTCGAAAACACTTCCACAACTCGACGCCACTGTTGTTTATTTGATCAGCAGCGTTACGGGTGATAGTAAATAAAACTATTTCGAATCCTCATTTAGCTCACTGCACAAAATGACGAGATATCGTGCCATTTGTATTCAGATTTTCACAGAATATTGCCTTTGCCTTTGAAAAATAACAAGCGATAATATAATGACATTTTATGCAGGATTAGATCGTAACATTCGTAACAGTGATCTTGTGTGTAGTCATAATCATCTGAGATACGGGTTCGTGTTGATAGTAGGTACTTACTAATGGAATCGTATATACACTGGGCTGCAAAATTAAGTATCACACTTTTAAAATTGCAATAACTTTTTAACTACACAAGATATATTTTCGAAACAAAAGGACACAAAAAAGAGTTTAATTTTGTACATAAAAACTTCATGGTTAGGAACCTTCTTTTAAGAAATGGCTGATAAAAACTTTAAAATCAAAAATAATCCTTTACGAATTCGATTCATTTTTTGTTTCTATTTTTTATTTATCATGCCTCTTTCACATGAAGAATGTGCTAGCTCGGATCATGACTTTTCTGGAACTAGGCATCAGTATGCGTCGTACTGCAAGAATGGTAGGTGTGACGTTAATAACGGTCCAGAAGGTGAAGCGAAGGTACGAGACTGGAAACCATTTGAGGAGACCTGGTAATGGCAGACCCAGGTGTACTAGTGCCCGAGAAGACCGTTATATTGTTTGCCACCACCAATGATGTTATGTTTCCACTGTGTTGAGAAATCGCCACCAAAATGCAGTTGAAGTCCAGCAACTGCTTCTTCAGAACCGAAGGGACTACATTAGTGACAGTGTTATTTTTTTTAGACTTAAAAATGTTACTAATGTATAATTTACTATGGTTTAAAGAAAGCTGATAAAAATTGCTATGTAATGTTTTTTTAAATTTTAGTGTAGTACTTAGTTTTGCAGGCCAGTGTATTTTATATGAGCTGATATAAAATTTGTTGTATCTTCTTTGGAGGCAAATATTTGAAACCTGATGGCTGGAGACTGAAGCATGAATCATACTTTGTTCTTCAATATAGAGGCGTATGTGTTTATAGAGTTGTATGTCCAGATAAAAAAGATCAGATAAAGATAAGTCTAAAGCTACGACACCTTCATTAGTACATTCACGTTGTAGGAGTAAGTTGTAGGCGGGTCTAGGAGTCTAGGAGGACACAGAGAGACACTAGGAAATCATAAACATTCCACACATCGATAGGGGTAGCGTGTAGCACTCACTCAGCCGGCGGCGGCCGTTTACTATGGGGCTCTCCCAACTCATCGGTCAGAGAGAAGTCGACGACGAATAATCTTCATAAGATGCTGCAATTTTGTAATATTCGCATATTTATACCTATGGCAACGACGTGTAATTGGTTAAGTTAGCATCACATTAACTACATACAGTACTCTATTCACACGAGTGTGGCTACATGGCGACTAATATTGTGTCTGTGGTGGATTAGGGTGTGAACTATGTAGACATTGATTAGAGCAACAAATTGTAAAGAAGTTTATGAAAACAGTATTTTATAAAATTTATCAAAACATCAAAAACTAAATTCGAAAGGCAACACCTAAACGAATACCTTAACGATTAATACGAGTTATAACTCACGAATCAGCGCAGAGTTGAAATTCCAACATTGCAATATTTTTTAGGGATTCATTTAGGTGTTCGCTATTCACACGTGAAAACGGGCAAAGTACTCTAAACAATTTCTCCCAATCTATTAATTTGTAACTGTTTAGGAGTTATAGGTAGTTAATAAGGGGTTGTGTGGACAGTTGTCGAGCTAATGTTCCAGTATATACATGTGTACTTGTGTAGGTAACGTGGGACAAATACCGACCTGAGCTGTCGGTGACGAGGCGGGGCGGCGTGACCTCCCGGTCCGGCACCACGATTACAACTTCATCGTCTCTTGGGGAATCACCGTTGCGACTTGTACTTGCTGTCCTGTTAACATTTATTATGCAGCTATGCATCTACACTTCAGCGACAGCGACAAGATTACAAGAAACACAAGGTATTCATAAGTAGGTACAGTTAGCGCTCATAAGTTCGGTAGCACGTGTAGCTATAAGGCTTTCTTGTTTTGAAGTTCAATTAATTATGCTAATTTTCATTTCATGAAGGATTTATACGTCAAAACAATAAATAATAGGAAGTGAAACCTTGATGGCGCCACAGAACAGGGCGTGATCTAGAATGGGCAAACTCTACCAGCCTAGGTACGTGTGATCTCGAGTTGGCAATCTCGACTCGAGATTGAATTAGGTATTATGATTACCTGCAGACAGAGTTAAGTACTTACTTTCGAACTTATTAGGTTGGATGGTTCTAAAGTTCAGTATTATGTCCATTATGTCCGATAGTTCTATCAAAATGACATATTTGACTTATTTCATTCAATTTACGAAACCATGGTGACTTTCACTAATTAGAATGTACTCTGTGGTGACTTTTCAACCCACTTTAGGAATTACCGGTCTACATTATGCTCGTGCGAATGGCAAACGTTCTTATGTCTGTCAGATCTTTAGCCGATCTCGTTAATTCAGAATATTTCTTCCATAAATTTTCGAGGAACAAAGGCACCTACTTATTATAACCGTTTCGATTTCCCACGTTTTTTGTTCTAATTTATAAGAAACTCACGCAAGGCATGGCGTCGAAGAATTCCACAAAATAAGAGTGGTAAGAAACCACTTGTTTCATATTCGTCCACCACGTGACGTCACTGCGCCTCATTAATAAGCGACGCGACGGCCGACCACTTGCCTCGCTAACAAGCCAACCCTCTTCTTCATATCTCTTACCCATATACACACAGTATTTCTTTAGAACAAATGATGTTAGGCAACATGATTAGGTATACAATTTCATTAACAAAACAGTTTAAAATATGAAAAAGAAATAAAATAATCCAAATAAAGACATTACTACGTATTTTTTAATTATCCTTCCTTATATAATTAGCATACTTATTATAAGTATTGCGAGATTGCTACTCAACTTATGAACACCACCTGATTCAGACCGACAATTGACCATACAAAACCTTGAACAGATTCGTACTTTACTATAACTTTTTTTTTGACGAATCTACTGCCTAGATCGGAGTAGCCGCGGTTCATGGGCCGCTTGTAGGGCAGGAGCGGCGCGGCGGCAGGCGCCAGCGGCGGCACGGCCGGCTCGAAGGTGCGGGACACTGGCGAGTTGGGCTCCGAGGACTGCTTGTCAACCAGCGCCGGCCGGTACCTCACCATGAGACCCCCCCCCTCACCGGACGCTCCCCCCGAACCGTCTCCCCCGCTGGAAGCACCTAATAGTCTCGTCTCGTTTCTTCGTGACACCCCTCTGTCTTCCTTATACATTTCTAACAAATGATCCAACTTACTTTCTATATCATCTACCTGAAACAAATTTATATCCAGCATAGGATTCAATAAATTGGTTAAATATTTCTGTAATGATCTGATGGCTCCCATTATCCTTTCTCATTAATTTAAATGTCTTAGTGCAGTCTATTTCTAAGAATGCTTAGGAATGCTTATTGGATACTATGAAAGATTTTCCTACAAATAAGAGCTACCAGATTTTTTGCAAAAAAAAACAGCCATTTTAGTAGATCGATAAAAACAACGATATTATTATGCTCGTGTTGTATTCTCCAAAATAGTAAAGAAAGTTATAACGTTAGGATTGTTGGGAGTAATGGAAGCACTTACTTGTCTTTCAATTTTAACTACTCTGGAGGCTAGGCTGATTTTTGATGCGTAGACATCTTTAGCTTTAGATCCTTGCTTTCCAAGTATTTGGTCTAACCTGTTGGCGTATTAAAAATATAAGTCAACACTCATTTCATACTTATTTAAAAATAAACATCGACTTTAATTCAATGCTAGATGGAATAAAGCGTTCTAGATCGTGGAAATACATCCAAATGTAAATTTTGTTTTAGAATGGGAAAAAGTTTGTTTAGCATTGCATTCGATGATTTGAAGCGGGATTGCAACCCGGAGCCGAAGGTGAGGGCGTAGTGGAGCCAAGAGCGACAGTGTAACAAACGTTCACGCGCATCAAACAACGGTTTTAATTACCTAATGTCTAATTTTATTTTGATGTTGAACTGAACAAACGTTGTTCCATCAGCAGTCAAGAATCATCATCATCATCATCATCTGCCTAGCGATTTCCCACTATGGTGTGGTCGGCTTCCAGTCTTACCGGATGCAGCTGAATACAAGTTACAAACGTTAATTTTGTCCATACTGGGTTTCATTGGAATATTAGGCGGTTAGGTAGCCTTTCAGCGATACCTCTCGTAACGTCGTTTGAAACGCGTGAGCATTGTTCAATACAGTTTACACTACGACCTTGCCTACTCGTAGGACTGGGGCTCGCCCCGGGTGCAATAACAAACTTTGCTCACTTCTAACACAATGTTCTATTGAAAACATAACCTATGTTCTACAGACGTTTGTTGAATACTTTGTGGAATCCAATTTATCGGGGGACGGTGACGAATATCTTTTATTATTGAGCTAGAGAAGAAAAGATAAATGAAAGTAGACGAATGAAAGTAATAAATATAATTTATCTAGATTTTCTCTAGGTATAGAAAATTAAATCAGTTCTCAGAAAATTCAGAATTGAAGGACTTTAGCTGGCGTAGTATGACCATTTATATGTCTACTCTACGAAGAAGAAGAAATAATTATTAGACTTATCCATTTCTAACTTTCTACGCAAAGGGCCTTTTTTTGTAATTTCATCATTTTCGTCATCGCGCCGCCCGCACCGCAATGTTTCTACAATATATTATTTTGTCTTCGTCTCTAGCGTTTCTACGGTGGCCATGTTGAGCGTACAAGCCATTTAAACTATTTGTATATGTAGTATCTAACATTAAAAAAAAAACATATACAATAATATTGCAACCATATGATTTTATAAACGAAATATAAATAAATTAGATTCCAACCACGTCTAACATGAGATTATCTTCAAACACACACGTGAGGAGTAAAATACATAATATGCAGTGTGGAAAGTTGAACCGGGGCCAGAAGAAGAAATACCCTAAATATGGATGCTACCTGATTTTCTTCATATTAAACATTAATTTTTTGAAAAGTCATCTGACCCGGTAATCGAACTAACTCTCGAATTTACTAACTTTAAAAAAATAGGAACATTAATAAAAAGGGTACTTCTTACATTTGTGTATGTTAATAAAAGCGTGCGGTTTCAACTTATAGAAGTAGCTAAGTAATAATTATTTTACTCCTCACGGAATAAAGGTTTAGGCAGCCGACAACAAACACAAGGGTATGTAAAATCTAAAATCTATGTGAAAAATTGAGAAGTTAAAGCCATCGATGGGAAAAAATGCTTGCATCTTGAGGCCCACTTCAGACCGAAGCCTGACAGCCGGCTGCGTGCCCTGAAGACCGCTCGTAATATGCTTTCATAGCGTTCCGTGTGCACGCGCGCGCACTTGTTGTTTACAATAATGGAAATGAGGCCGAGATTTATAGACGTAACTTAGCACTTACTGTTGCTAACCGATATTCCTGTTATTGTTGCACAGCTGTCAAGTTACAAGTTCAAGATAGAGATATGAATATGTCTAAAAGTCAAAGCGCGAGGTAAGTATGGTTTATGTATCTCGGCAGTCAACCAGCGCACGAGGCACGCGCGTGTGCCGCCGGCTGAAGTTCAGCCGCTGAACTTTCGGCACGTCGAGCGTGTGCCCATGGATGGATGTGTCGGCCGGCGCACGTTCAATAGCGAACGCTAACATACAAGTCTATGGATATCGGAACGCAGAATACACGGCCGGCGCCGCGCCGGCTTCGGTCTGAAATAAGCCTAACTATGTCCAATTGACGAACCTCGAAAACTGGTTGAAGTAAAATTGCAGTTAAGAAAATGCTTTAAGCTTTTTTTTATTAATTCCATTCAGACACATTTAAAACAAGGGCAAGCACATAAAGCGCTATGTGTGTTGCTTAGAAAAAAGGCCACGTATCCAATACTCAAATGGAAGTCCTTAGGTATATTTGATCATTCAATAACAGCAACCATCGACTAATATGTTGTGAAAGTTAAGTAACGTGAAAATTTTGTGCAGAATAATCGATCGTGTTTATTTCTTAACATAAGGACACCCATTCTTTTTACGGGCTGTACACATGAAGGTACCTATATGTTTTGACGCAGCGGCGTGCAGAGCACTACCCAAACCCTTTTTCTTATATGAAACTTAACATAATTTAACGAACAACGGGTGCCAATGATCACATGCGTGCCCGCGGTACGGCCCTAAGGGGCATTCGTTAACTCTTTAGAAAGAAAATTGGTGAAAGAATTAAGAAAGTGCAAAGATATTGAAAGTTCAGATTATTTGTCAATGCATGCGTACCTAATATCGATGCATGCGTACTTAAATGTATGTATGCATATTATCAAAAGATGAATATTTTCATGCATAATATTCGAATGAGTGATCTTTATCGCTGAGAAACTTGTAGGTTCTGCGAAGGCAATTTTATAAATTATGTTTTATTTTAGCATGCGGATTGGTAGGTTAGGTTATTTTACAGTAAACATAGTTTTCATTTCATATTTAAGTAAGGTAGGTACCTACTTATTTAGTAACAAATAATGTAGTGTTGCAGACTGTGATCTTCTGCACGAATAATAATTGTAAAATATACAACATGCCTCAAAGTAACATTTATTTTGTTTAAAAGAGACCGGGGCTGGTCGAACTTTTCGTTTATTGGTCTATATTTCTTTTGTATACGTTATTTGGCAGCGACACTATAATACAGGGTGGAAGGCGCAGCGACGCACAAACATTCCGATGTAACATCTTTAATTGGGAGGCCACATAGAAATGTTAATCATCGGTACATCGGTAATTTAAAGAACACGGATAAATTTATGGAGGAGCTGTTTTTTTTTTTTAAATTACCGATGAAAAATTTCTTTGTGGCCCCTAGAATGATGTAATAAATTCGTGGTAACCATTTGTGCGTCAGTGTCCCTCCCACCCTGTAAAGGTAAAGTAAAAGAATTAACATCTATATTATTATCATAATTGCATTCGCCAGAAATAAGTAAACTTTTTCTATAGGTATCTACCGTTCATCAACCTGCCCCGCAAAAAGTTTCCCTATAACTGGGTATTAGATACTATTTTTTTTCAACTTCGAAAGAACTTTGAATACCTCTACTAAATTATTTTCATCACCTAAATAGACACTAATTCAATAAGGACTAGAAATCACTGAAGTGATTTATTACTACCTACTACAAAACGACGTACATACTTGTTACTACTTAAACTAACATTTTTAAATTATTTTAATATGACAAAAATATATAACTTAAAAAAAGTTTACTTTAACATCAAAAACCAATGAAGGATCTTACTTTAAGTTACCCAAATTAATCTCACCGAATTTATAAAGTAAAGCTAATTACAACATACAAAACAAAGATGTGGTCAAACAATGCAGATAGAGAAAAAATAATAGTTGTAAATCCAAACCATGTAGGTAAACGAATAGGTACATCATAGTGTTAAACATAACATTTCCTTAAAACTTGTGGCATACCTACTTACATGGATGGGTGGTCATGTTAGTTAGGGAGGAATGTCTTGGTGACTGCGCAGCCGTGCGGTCGGCATTCGGACAAGTTGGCTTAGCGAGTGGCTGTACAAGGAGGCGGTCGAGTTGATGATGATCAGTGAATGAAGCGGCGGCGCCGGCGCCGGCGGCGGTAACCGGCGACAGTGCGAGTGCGCACGGGTCCCCTCGGCTCACCTGTACTGCAGGTTCTTGGTCCTGTTGAGCAGGTCCGCGTGCCCCGACGAGTATTGCTCTATCACATCTTTGACGTCGTATGGTTTCAATGCTTCTCTAAATCTCTTGCGTGCGAGAAAATACTTGAGCTACACCAAAATAAAACATATCCTGATAGCTAAAGTTGCAAATGTGAGGTTTGCATACATTAAAATCCGAGTAGTTATACTTATGTTATGAGAGAACGTAAGATTTAAGTATTCAATTATCACTTGTCTTACACAAACACATGATTACACAACATTGTATCCTACTAAGGTTCGACTTTTAATCGTGTCCATTAACTTTTAACAGTTAATGTAACCATAGTATCAGTATGTTGAAATAGTGAACGAATGTGCGAAAATAATAAAATATGGTCAAAATATTTTGATTTGAATAAATCTCATAAAATGCATTGTTTGATTGGACAATTTATTGGAAATAATATTTTTAACCTAACGACAAAGTGATGCTTGAATTGTTAATGTATAAAAGGTGTAACAAGACCCATAACGAAGCCGAAAAGCACTTCCGTCATTGCGATCATTTTTTTATTCTAGACCATACCTTGGAACCTTCTAGTTATTGAGATATTGGGGGTTAAAGTTCCAACTTTTTCACAAGTTTTTTTTAGATACATGTTTTTAATGTAAGAATTTTACTCTAGACACCTCCATGATCCCCGTACTATACAATCCATCCATCATCACAATGTTTTCGTGTTCGTTTACAGCCTGTATGATACTCAAGTTAGCGACTATTATTAAAAGTCAAACCTTACTTGTAATGTTTGAGATGTAGTGTTTAGCTCTTCATAGTAGGTGATGAGTAGGTTTATGTAGTTAGGTACAAGACATTGTTTCCTAGTACCTACAATGTAATGAACAGGGCTTATTTTGTCATGAATACTACTTAGTCGCTGGGTAGTAGGTACCTACTAGTTACGTAAAGAGAAGAACTATTTGATTATTTATCAAGGAACAATGAAGACTCTACCTTAAATCAATTAGGCGGTCATGCAGTAGGCTTTGGTACCGAGCAACTATTTGTTAATTAAATCTATCTGTTGATTACAGTAAACAGTTAAAATGTTTAGTTTTAACTTTGCTTCTGTCAGTTCAATCACTGAAAAATTCCTTGAAGTTGGCCAGTATAGCTCACCGAGTAGATGTTGGTCTTGACATGACGTAACAGGCATCTACACTAAGAAGCAGGGAGCAGTTTTCATTTGAAGTTTTCAGTGTAGGGACCGCTTCAAAATCGCTACAATTTAAGACTGTTAGATCTGTTATACGTTACCACTGGCCATTTTCAGTGGGAAAGTAGAAGACGCTTCTGCATTACATTCAAGCAACATGAAAATGAATTGAAGAACGCAATGAACCTATACTTAAACCTCATACACATATCGATGTTCATATTGTTTGTATGACATAAATAAAAATAATTCTGGCACCAAAGACTTCCATGAGCTTAATAATTATGTGGGAAAATGTTCTTATCACTCAAACGAATAACATACACTGGAAATACTTGTGTTCTTTGAAGTGGTAAGATAAAAGATTTTAGCGATTTCGAGGCAGCCAGGTAATGTACGGTACTTATGCATTATGTATAGCGTTGCACACACTAACTACGGAGGTAGTATAAAGGTATTAAGTTTAATGCCAACTTCGACTACGAAGATTACAAGACACAGTCGGTACACAGTCCAGTCGAAAGGTAAAGTAGGTAGGTATGTAAAAAGTTAATGGTAGTGCATGGTGTGGGTGGGTTCGCTGGCGGTGGGTTGGCTGCAGTACCTAGTCTGGACGTTTTTCACCCGGCCCAGCAAGTCCACGTGGCCCGCGGAATACTGTTCAATTACGTCCTTGACGTCGTAAGGCTTTAGCGCTTCTTTAAACTTACGTCGGGCCAGAATATACTTCATCTGTCAGAATTTAACAAGTCAGTAAGTTACGAATTGATATTTATCACATTTTCACAAAACTCTCACTTATTAAGGCCGGATTAATTCTCAGATTTCAATTAAACTTTTCACAATCTTGAGTGCTCGAATGAAGAAATTGATTGTAAGATGAACTATTTAGTTGGCAAAAGTGAGGCCAGCTTATAAGACTGTTCTTGTTACCATTCACGTATTTGTATAGACCGTACATATATGTATGTGTTTTTGTCTTAAAAACTTTACGCAATTAAATGTACCTTTCAAAGATGACTTTATTGTAACCACATTATTTTTCAGTGAAATTAAGAGCATTATAAATATGTGATCATTTCATTCTACAATGTGCCCTTGTCATTGAAAGTCTTATGTTTACGAACTTTGTCAAGATTCAATTGGGAGTTTCGAATTGGCCATGAATTTATAATAGACGCCATTAGTGTCTTCCAGACGAGACGTCGAAAGAGGAACAGTCTGGGAAAAAATCACTTTTTGTTTTTATCATAAAAATAATTTTAGATTGCTGAGAGCATTGTGAATGTGTAGTTATTTTCTGCAGCGCCAGAAATCGTGGACCTTGAACTAAAATGTTATTAAAAATAGTCGACGATTTTTGTTTGTCTCTATGTTAATTTACAAACGTAGGAATGTGGTATGATCATAAACTTTGTGTTATTTCATGACAACACGCTGCTAGTAATAATAATTACCTAATGATTGACATTTCATTTAATATGCTCTATAGCTATTATATTTTAATTGACATTTCAGCAGATGTTACGTACCTTTCTTATGAACCGTATGGCAGACTTGTGTTGCGGCGTCAGCGTCACACAGCGCGGCTCCTCGTCCTCGTCTGCACAAAAAGCTCGCGTTACACAAATGTGTCAAGTGAAACTATCCGCGGTGACTGCTATTCGAAGCGGGATGTGTTTACGGCAATAAAGTTAAAGCTTATTTAGACATGGTTTTCTCATTCAAAAGACTTTTAGATGAACTGTTTTTCTAAAAATGATTCCAGATGAATGATTTTATTTTAGATATTTTGTTACGTTTGTCCAAATAGGCAATTAACATGTTCTGGTTTTCAATATAACATCAAAAGGAAATCCTTAATTACAATTTGTAGGGAAGCGGGTTCCCAATTAATTGAGTAGCAACGTTATTCGCTCCTCACGACATCACAGAGTAGTAAATTGGTGAACCGCATAATTGACCACACGACGTATACGAAATTACAAACACGTTCTGTAGGTACTGACGGCCCAGCCAGGCGATCGCAATGCGGTTTATAGTTTGTGCTGGGCTTGAGAATTTAACACTCGGATTGTAACACAATTTTCATATTAACTGACTATGATTACGTTGAACGATGCGAGTTGACGCGTTATTGAATTCGTTTATTCGACCTAAACAGGATCTATATGGATGACGGTTTCAGGATGGTATTCCAGCTTGGCATACAATTTCGACACAAAATCCAATCATTTTAATTTAATTTGTAATAGAACAGAGATGAACCACCCCCCGTCTTCGTGCAATCGGGCCTAAATTGTGCATTAATAACAACTGGCAATGCCCTGGAACTTGGAGCTCTGGTCAAACAATAACGGTCAATCATGCCATAAAACAACACAGACACATAAATTCCTTCGTAGAAAATAACATTACTTTTAATTAATTTCTTTTCTTATAGTTCATTACGTTATTAGACTGAAGTTGTTTCATTACACAGCCCCAACTCTCGAGATTTAGACCTCATATAGGTATCTCTAAGTTTTTCCACTAAGTAATCACTTGGAACAAGAAATCGAGTTTTTTAAATATAAATTCTTAAAAAGGTGACTAGACTACATTCTTTTGTTTTATTGAGCGCAAACTATGCGTAGGTAATATTAATACATAAGTTTGGCATTACTTGTAGGCTGTAAGTATACAAATTAATGAAGGCAAATGGCGACGACTACACTAAATAGCAAGCTCATTTAGTTTTTTATCAGCTGTCATAAAAACGAAGCCGTTCGCAAGCCATTCCCTCCTACGATCTCGAAGGAAATCAAGTGTTCAATAGGAGAACACAGCGTGTGTTAGTTGTGCGCTCTACTTCACTGAAAACTGGGTCTGAGCTACGCAGCGCTGCATGTACTGTGTCTAATGGATAACTTACACTATTTGTGTACCCTATATAATACAACATTTCTATTTATTAGTTGTCAACTGGTCGTCAATGCCACGTCTTGACGTCGGGTCATTATTGACAACTAACGGGGCTAGTAGAGCTTGGCCTAAAATGTATTCGTTGAATAATAAGAAATAAACGCGATAAACAGTTTTCACCCTGATAGTATCTTGGCCAATTGTCAAAAGTCATGTTAGTTACCGTACAGAAGTAAAATAGACTTTCTTATAGCTGATGTGTTCTCGTATGAAAACCACAAAATGGGTAGGCTGGGGTGTGATTATTGAATTGGGCACCACAATTTGATAACACTAATAAAAATCAGGTCAACGCCAATGTGATTAAGATCAACCTGAAAAAAGCTGTCAAAATAAACCTATGTGTACTTATCTAAGGTTATACCGTTCCCTTTGTGCTCTGATTCCTAAACTAGGGCAAATTGTGCCTACGTTAGAATCAGGAGCAAACAAACTTTTTTAATGTAAACACATTTACTTGAGCATCATGGTGAAGAACATATTGGATAAGGGCGAATTTATACAAACGCGATTTTATTACGATACTGAACTCCATGCTCAGCGCACAATAGTAACCACCTTGCACACGCATCGCGTGTGTTTGATAATTAAGAATAATATAAGTTATGAAAAACAACATTAAGTACATGTATATTCCAAAATCTCTGAAAACAGAGTGACTGCTCGAAAGTGATCAGTGCACGATGAAAGTCGAGTTAAAAAAAACGCGTCCTAAGGAAATATTATGACACATGGATTATAAAATTCTCTTCACACAAAAAAATACTCGCAGCGGTCGAAAGGATTTAGCTTTGAAGAAAAACGAGGAACTCTCCCCTTGTCTCGACACCGAAAGCCCTTGAGCATAGCTTATCCCACGTCCAACTATGTATATAATATGTGTAGGTACCGACGTGTACCCAAATAATTCAGTCTTCGTGAAAGAGTTATGAGAATAAATAGTTTAGATATCTTCTACAACACGAGTTTATCCCAACAAAATTACGCAATATATGGACCAAACTTTATGACTGATTTCGTAATCAAAAACAGTAAGGGTGGGAGGAAAAGTAAAAGATACGTAATATGTAGGTAGGGAATAGGGATATAAATATACGTACCAAAGTTATATCTATCGGAAGATTTTTCCGTCGTACTATATATACTGTTAGGTTTTGCCCGTGGCTTCGCTCGTGTTAAATTCGTCTATCTGAGTGCTACATTTCATCCAAATCAGCAAACAGTGACTTCAACAAACACAATGTGCTCAGTGGCTCTACACATAATTATATTATTATACAGAAACCAAAGAGCTTAACAGTTTTTACATTGAAATAGCTTCTGCTGGGAACTTCGTCTGCGTCTAAGGAATATAAACCCTATGGTACTCCGTAGTAGTGTGGCTTTCCATCAGCGAAATATTTTTTTAAATCAGGCGATTACCCTCCTACAATCAAACTTTACTTCTTTACAATATACGTAGGCAAGTGTAGATAGCATTAATTCCAGATTTCCAATCGAATAAACTCATAGGATCTTACGTCGGGATTATAATTCTATTGTCTTTTTTACATTAAACACACACTATTGTGTGTTAATTATTGTTGTTGGTTTTTAAACGTTTTTGTTGGAGTAAATAAATTAAATGACAAGTACAATACGCCCCTACATGTGAAGTGCGATTGTCAGCAAAATGCCTGTTCACACACTTTGTTGTGTACATAAGAGCGTCATGTAAATATTACGCATTCATATGTTTTCCTTACATATGAATTCATTATTTGAAACCTGAAATCGTTTTATGCTGTTTAGGAAATGAAACTTGAAAAGCTATCAAATAAGAAGATTTTCATGAACAGCTGTAAATTTTCAGTCGTCGTCGTTTATTATTGCTATAGACTAATAATACACATGGTGCAGTTTTAGGTTACAGAGTTAATAGGTTAGTTTTAGCTTGATAATACGACCATCCCAATTTCTCAGACTGTGATAATATAACAAAAAGTATTCAATGAGAGACAATGTCGCCGCCTTTTTCTCATTCTACCGACGAGTCTTCATGGTTTATATGCTATGTAGGCACGAAGGCCGTACAGATTAAGATAATACGGTCAAGAGGATATTTTATTTGTTTGGCGATTCCAAGTAACGTACATATATATATAGTATAACATAAATGGGTTTATGAAATCAACGACTGAAGATTTTGCCGCGTGCACGCATTATTGTTTAGAAGGAGGAAACTAGAGGTTTTACTTATACCATTAGTACAGATTTGTTATTGGTTTCGAAAGTTCACGTTCACAGTCCACACATTGCATTTCCATATATTAACATGCGTTATTGTGTTCAGGAAGATCATCGAACCATGCTATATTCTTAGATGTTAATATCTAATTTTCAAAGTACACGTATTATTACAAATATTACGTTATTAACAGTCAATCTATGTGACATTAATGTTACAACATTTTACAGGAATAAATCAATTAAATAAGGGTGTTTGCCAATAAAGTCATTCATAATGTTGTGTTAATGCAATGAGCTACAGAACTACATATGGCTAAGTACATTCATGAACATTGTTGAGGATGTTGTGTACTTATAATCTAACAGGAGCAGGTGCATCCGATAGAGTTGACATTACTTTTTATATACCAATACATAGTTTCCAATGGCGATATCTAGATACAAATTATGTATATAAAGAGCGTGTCAATAGCGATTTAGTTAGTTTATATTTTTATACAGAATAACAGATCTAAGTGGAAACTTTAGTGATACATTACTCAATAATCTAGGTGTCGGAAAGTAGTGAATATGTTTCAAATGCACACAATCTCATCAAACCACATACACTACATATTATGTACATACACCTAGTGAAGAAATGTTAATCTACTCGAAAGCGACAGGAAGAGCATCTGAACAGACAAATAGTATTTTCTAATACAAAATACAGCTATTTGTAGATATTTGTTGCTTTTCCACTTCTTACCATCGGAGTTAATCTTGGAGAGCGGTGTGTCTGCGAGCGAGTCCTCGCTGTGCGCCGCGGGCGCGGGCGGCGCGCGCGCCGGGCGGCCCGCCGCCGCGCCTGTCGACCCACACACACGCTCACTTCAAAACTGCTCCCACTCTTATCTACCTCGACTAGTGACCTGCGCCGCCTACCCTTGCAGCCCTGCTCCCCCGAACATATTCTTGTAATAAATTACCATATCTGGTTTGTAACACACCAGTGATTGATTGTGGGTAATTACTGCGTATCTACGCCCTCAACCATCAGCCTTTTCCTTGCCATAAAACTCAAACCGCCTGCCTGCTGTGTTTTTGTAATGTAAATGTGGCTGTTAGGACAATATTGACCGGTTTTATTCATAGTTTACGCATATGAAATTGTTTAAACATATGTATTTTCGAACTTATCATCACATTGAAATTAGGGCACTACCAATTCTTCTACTCAGTCTTTAGATTTACTACCAATTCTTCACTGCTATAATATTTATTGGGGCATGTTTATTATGCTGTACCTCTAACTACCTGATTATTTGTATTCTATAAGGTTCTAAGGTAAGTACTAAATCGTATGAACATTTATAGCAGACTTAGAAATTTAGTATGCAGATATGACTCACGCTCTCTAGCTTGAAAGAGAAAATACCCCTATTTGGGTTGATTTTGATATACTTATAAGAAAATTTGTTGTTTTTAAAAAAGGTTTTGTTTTGCTTTATGTTATTCTTCTTTTTAAAATGTCGACTACTTAATGAAATAAAATGGTCTCATATAACGTCTTTTAAATTAACTTTTCCGCACCGTCGAGTTTATGTTAAGTAGGATTCGTCTTTCATCTTGTTTTATATTACAGGGTTGTGGCAAACGTCTTGGATGGGGAATCCTTTTATACCTCTTTGAAGAGGAGCCTTGTCATTAGTAGGTACTACCTATTGAGCAGTGAGTCCAGTACAATGATACAGTGATTGGCATACGAAGTAACACGCGTAGAGTAAGATAGCGGATGTAAGAAATACAATTAATCAATAATTTAATTTCGTAAGGCAACGGATTGTTGTTTCTTACAATAATAACTTTCTTGTTCGTTAAAGCTGCATCAAAGAAACATCTATATAACGAGGTCATTGCAGCGGTTGCCATTTAATGTTTCAAGCAAACTATTGATCCGTCCTTCGTCTCTTTCCGACTAATGTGCAAACGCTTTATGACTGTATAGCATTGGACCTTAATCATATACCTTCACTCAGTAATATTCCAAATTACTCGTTATTATTATAAATGTAAGCAGCTACGGAACCCAACTTGTGATTGACGGTTATGAGCAGGTTACTTCTTACTAGCTGCTACCGGGTGCTACCTGTACTAGTGTTTTGTAACTATTTTAATTATTTATAGGTATGATTTCCAACCAAATTCCTATCCCACATAGCGGGCGCCATGTATTTTTTTAAACCGATATTTTAATTTAAAATACTGGCAATGGCTCAGGGCTACTTCAATTAACATTATATACCTATAGTGTACGTATTAGGCAGCGAATAAATTTTGTATTTAATAAGGTAAAAAATAACTTTAAGGTGTTTCACATTTATTCCTTGACCGTACAATTCAACATGTACAGTAGGTAGTGTGAGTGTGAAGGACTGATATCTGTACAATGACAAGGGCTTGAATATTGATAGGTAAATAAGAGCTAGGTACTTCTTCATGTATAAGTTTGTCAAACAAAACGTGCGGGAATGTGTAGCGGGAATGGAAATACAGAAACTGACTGTTTTTATGACAGCAAAAGTTGTTTACTTACACTAAAGGCGTTTCATGTTTTTGTGATCACGGAATGGCCACGAGGGGTTGGGTATCTAAGTTTTATTACGAATTAACTTCCCAAGTAACACAAACACGTCAGAATCTTTTAGTTGTTGACACTGTTCACATCTTAAGTGCCCTTCGAATGGGAACATTAAGAGTTTTTATTTTACTAAAAGAATACTTTATATGTATATGTATCAATACACATAACATCACGCCTGTATTTCCCGGACGGTTAGGCAGGGGTGTACCTGTAGTCCGCCTACATTTCGCCACTTACGTTTATGTTCCACAAATAGGGGGCGAGCCTGTTGCTATCAACCGGACAAAAATCTATTCTCCGGGTTGTTACTAAGAAATGTCTGATAGAAAAACCCAATATCACTTTGCCCGATCGAGGAATCGAACCCAGGACCTACTGTTCAGCAGTAGCGCTTGCGATTGCGACTAATAGATTAACGTGAGCAGTCCGTTTACTAATAGCTCGGAAATAACAGACCAAATTTCGCAAATACGGTTAATTAATAGAGACTTAAAAATGGTTATAAGGAGATAAAAGTTTTCTTGGGAGAAATGGTTTTGGATCCCGCAAAGTCTGGAAAGTATGTTTATCCAAGTTTGTTTCTATATTAATAAAATACAACTACGTAAATCCCTTACCAAGGTCAACTTGAATTCACTAGATAATCAAGTAGCTACATACCTAACGATAATAATGGCAGGCACGGTTCCCGATAAACTGACCGAGAAAATGTATTTAAAAAAAAATGCTAGACAGTTACAATAATTGGGGTTATAGCTAACACGCACCCAAGTGAGCCATCCTAAAATAACTTTCTAATATTATGAAGTATCGGCGCCGATACCTATATTAAAGATCAAATTTAATCTGGTGTCAACATCATATGTTTACCTTTCACTATATTATCATCAACGATAATTCGTACCACTTCTTGTTTGTTTATATTTCAAATTCGAATTAAATTAAATATCCCTATAGTCTTTTAGGCAAATCTAGGTAACAATTAGTGCCCAGAAAAAAATCATAATCTATCTTAAAAGAGAATAGGTAGGTACCTAAATAAATATGAAGAGAAATATTTGAAATCACGATAAGAGAAGACAAGCGGACGTCGACACAAACATGTCTGCAACATGCCTACAGTTGTTAACCTGACAGGAAAAAGATATCCCCCATTTTGTTACCTAATAAGAAAGCCTCATAAAATCATCACCCACATACTTAAGATATTGTCATGATAAAATACCTATAAATATTTTACAGAATTCCTATGAACTATCTGGCATGCATAATAAAAAATGCAAAGCAGTGTAAATACTTAGTTATTATTTATTTAAGATACGTAACCGAACTTAAAATTACAAGCTCTTAAGGAAGCCATTCCAGTAACATGAGGTCGCTTGTATAATCTGGAAATTCATTGTGTGAACCGCGATCTATGATGCTAAATGAACGCAAGTCTTGCAGTCGGTAGAAATTAACGAAATTAACATTTCATGTTTTCATCTCTCTAACTTTAGCAGTTAAAATACGCGGAAGCAATTGTTATTTAGAAGCCACTCCGTCAAATGTAGGTATATAAAGCTTCTGATGCGATACAAGTACAAGTAAGTACTGTAAAGTTTTCGAAGCGATATTTTAATCTACGCGGGTGCATTTTGATTCCAAAAAAAGTGAAAAATAATAGAAAGAAGTAGAAGGTAAGTAGGATGTCAGCAATCGTGTCTGGAGCTAAGAGACGTAGCCATTATCGCCGGAAGGTTGACATTTAGTCCGGGCTGAAAGCTACGTCAACATATTCGCTTTTCGTGTATTCACATATTCTGGAAAGTTACTAATAAGAATCAACAAGAAACGCAGCGGAAGTTTATCGACTGTAATATTGTCATGCCATAGTGCCGTCTAAAATATTTATAACAGAACCTTTAAAGCAGCTTTTCCAACAATGTAGTAGACAACACGCACGGTCCCCTCCCGACGTATGAATATCTACGGAACAGGGCAATAAATGACATCACACTCCATTCCACTAAACTCTTCACACGTCACACACACTGCACAACAGTGCGCTAATTAAAGCGGCTCGTCAATCTACACAGTGTTGATGAATATTTGTCCTTTTTGTTGTGTTAGCAATTGAAAAAAGTTGCGATTCGAGTGCACCACGCTAATGGCTTGTAGTATGTACATGATGGATGTGGCGGCGAACATTTTATTATGTATTCAATTGATTTTTATTCCCAACTTGTCTCATAAATTAAGCGATCTGTTCGCTTCATTTGTTAGCCGATGCGATTTCTTTAGCTGTTCGATTTGCCTCTTCTTTTGTTGTCTTTCTTTCGTGTTGTTTACTGTCTCATAGATACGGCCAATTGGATTCTTGGTGGTAATTTTGTTTATGTCACTTGGACATTGTCTGCATTGATAGTTATCCTTTATTTTATTTGAGTGATTCACTTATACTCTTTTAATCTTCATCCATGCTGTGTGTTGATTCTAATGAAAATGAGTGAGATCGTGCGGTGCCTAACAAGGGTTTTCCGTGTGGTTCATTTATGAAGTGAAAAAAAGTTCTGTTTATCGCGATTATGATCATGTATGTTAAAATGTACCTAGATAGAATAGCAAAAGGTCATTTCAAAATATTTTGTAAAATTTAGAGTCATCATCATTGTTTTCAATGTAAGGATTTAAATATTAGAGAAGAGAATGAGAATAAATATGACACAAATAATGTTACCAAGATTTTCCGCGCTGGCATTGACGTCGTATCTGTGCGCGGGCTTGGAGTGCGGCGCCGGCGAGTGCAGGGAGGTGCTCTTGTGGCGGCGGATCGTCGGCAGCCGCGACACAAACGACGCATTGTTCTTGAACGACGCACTCATCACTCGGCTGTCAAATATACACACACTCGTCACTGCTCGCTGTTGAGTTTGCCTTCAGCATGTTTTATGACAAGTGGGGGCATGCTCTTGATGTCTGAATTCACTTGAGATTTTTGTCAAAGAAATACAGAATAACTGTTTTGTTTTCATTGTTAATGTTGGTGCTTATAATTATATATACACGGGCGAGAACATTCAAAGATTGTAAAAAAAAATGTGTAATTCATTATTGATGAGGTAAAAGTTAAAGTAATTAACTTCGTGGAAACGTGTTTGATTTGCTGCTATGAAAAGCTATTAACGATGAGCACGAGCGAACAATTACCTGGCTTGTGGACTGGGAAGTGGAACTTGGTGTATCTTCCAAGTGGCGATACTCATGGAGTGCTCGTCGGCGGCGTAGCAGCGCCACAGCGCCTGGATGAGCGTGGCCGCCGGCTGCCGTCGACGAATCATATGTTTTTGTCGCTGTTGCTGCTGAACTTTGAGCGCAAAACCAGAGCCCAGTATCCCCTGTTCATAACAAGTACCTACATCGATTACATCATACTATTAAGGTCACAGGAAATTGAAAATGGTAGTGACACATCTATTTTTATCAACATACAGGAAATCTGGTTAATACTGAGGAAAATTTGCTTTTGAAGGCAATTTATCGATCAATTAGATAGTATAAGTGGTTCTCACGGCAGGCAGCGCGAAGAAGGAGATGCCCAGCAGTGCACAGAAGGACGCGATGAACTTGCCCTGCCAGGTTTGCGGCACCATGTCGCCGTACCCCACCGTGCACAGCGTGATCTAGAGCACGGACACCACTTAACGCACAAGATATTACGTCATATATTATTATATTTATTTATTTTTTTCGCTATTGCTTATTACAATCCTTTTTCTTCAAACATACATATAAATTATATTTTTGTAAAAATTAAATAAAAAAGAACAATTAATATACTTAATTTTATAATAGTCTGTTGTAATGATGAACACAACTAAGTATGAATTGTTACATGATAATACAATACTGAACTTCTTTTTATGGGGGATAAGCAGGTGCAGCCCGTGAATACCTTACGCGTTTTGCTTGTTTGGTAAAAAAGTTAGCATAATATATTATTGTAATCGGTAAATCGTTAGTAAAATTCTGTAAGTTCATATTATATTATGAATAATTCATGAAAACAATTGCCATGCATTTGGTATATAATATTTTTTATATTCTCTAATACTGAATTACTGAGCTGCAAATTGCAAAAGAACATAACATTTGTACCTTGGGGCACCAGAACAGAATACTTGTTAATACAATTTTTAAAAATAAAATTAATAAACTGCAAGAACAACAAAAGTTCCAAGGCTCCTTTCCAAAATGTAATCTAATTATTTAGTTCCTTTGATGTGAGTATAAAGTGGAACACTTACAACACCCCACCACAAAGCTTCGGCGAAATTTTTGAACTTTGTGTCCGCGACGTCTTTCTCAGCTAAGTACACCAAAAACGAGGCGAATATCAGCCCGAGGAACCCAATGTACAATGTCGTTATTAATTCCTGGAACAAAAATATACTATTACAAGTGTAAGCAATTGCAATTACTTCATCTGTAGCCTGTATCCGTAATCCTAACTAATATTATAAATGCGAAAGTAACCTTTTAACGCCTAAACCACTGAACCGATCATCCTGAAATTTTGCATTTACTTTGACAGGTGTACAGAAATGGACACCTTTCATCCCAAAAACAAGTCCTGTTCCAGAGGAAAACAACAATAACGTTCTTAAGATAATCGATGGCGCCACGTGTCTTTCGAATCATGATTGAATTATTACAAGCAGAGTACAACCTGAATTGATTGTCAAATTCTAAATTATCGCGAGCGAAGCCACGGGCAAAAGCTAGTCAATTACACGCGGTGAATCTTATTCGTTTTAAACATACAAGTATTACATTTTTAGCAGGAGGGATTGAAGTAGCGTAGCGTGACGTAGCGAGGCGTGCCGTAGCGCAACGATGCTACGCGCATCGTAGCTTCGCTCGTAGCAATGCCTTTCGTAGACGATCGTCATAAAGGGCAAGGGTCAAAGTTCCCATTTCGTTCGCAAACTTTTCGATATTTCGTGCTAATGATTTCAACAACTCAGTAAGTCGGATTATTTAAGCTTTTAATATTAAAATGAGATGTCCATTTAGTCGAAAGCTACCATTCCCGACGAAGGGTTCTTGAATTGAGATGGGTTTCCATTAGATTTATCTTCATCTGATTTTTTCTCCCGAAGTTTACACAAACTGAAGTTTAATTTTGAGGTGAATTGTAGAGTCTAAAGCACCTCTTTAAGAACTTGACATTGTTAAGTTGGTTATTTTAAGGCTAATCGCTGTTATTTGACAAATCCCCTTCCAAGTTTGTAAAACTACAAAAGGTCTAAAGGTCATCAATGTTTCAGGATAAAGCTTGTAAAGTCCGGTCGGGAGCGGGAATCTATTGTACATTTTCGAGGATCCGAGGTTGCGAAAACATTTGGTTTAATATTACATGTAGTAGAAAATCTTTGTTGAACTTTCCTGCCTCCATTCTGGACCATTACTTGCATAGTGTAGGAGTATTGTGATTGGATCTCCAGATCGTGTACGCTGTTGTCTAGGAAGTGGCCTTTTAAGCACAAACTAAAACATATCCAGAATATTTATCGCTTGTTCTTCGGCGAAGGCAGTACGAGAAATTTGCACGTCTTGGAAGACATTCTGGAGCACGTAAAATATGTACCCGAAGAATGTGCCATTGTGCCGGCCGATATCAGAAGGACACGAAAAATGAGGAATTCTAAATACCGAGCATATCGAACTCTCGTCTGGTGTTTGATCGACTCATATTTATTTTTGTGTCATGTTTATGTTTCTTGTCTGTTCCATTGATTTCTCGGCGTAAATCAAGTAAAAGTGGAAATAGTGGCATTTTGGCCCTACGTATAAACCCAGACGTTTAATTTACAAAACGAGCACAAGTTGCTGCCTGTGACAAGATATTAGTCACAATAGAGCTAGTAAAAATGTTGTCCAACTTAGTCAATCTTAAACAACAAAAGCTTTTGTTCATTAATGTGACGGCTGTTACTTTCCATAGCCGCGGCGTGTCTACTACCCGCGCTGACTAAGCATGTTATAATATTATTCTCGGGAGCTATATTTTCCGCAAAATTAATAGATGTAGTCAGAACATTTTATGGAGGAGTACATAAGTCAGTTTTATGATGAAAACAAAATTGGAAATAAAACCAAGTATTTTATCTATTTCCATGGCCGCACACCTCAAGAGCTATAAAGTCAGAAAAGCGAAAATTTGCGGCTGAAATTGTTACTTATACTAAAATATAGCGCGAGCGGCGGCAGCGTCCCCGCGGATAGGCAGCTCCGCACACGTATAAACTATTCATGACGTAAACAGGCGAATAAAAGTCATCCGCATTAAACCTGATATCTAGATATTAAATTAGCGCCGTCTGCATTGAAATGAGACGACGATACTTTAGTACGAAGCGTTCCAAAAGTCAATATTGTAGGAACAGCGAGGAAGGCGCCGCTTGCTCCGGGTTATTTGCTCTGCATTGTGATCATGCAACTTTAACCTGAAGTGATTGTGAGTAGATATTCAGCGCGCCGCCCGACTCCACACATACTACTTGGGCGGAGGAAATTGCGACCAACGTCGGCAATGCTTACTCAGCAAAGCTTTAACATCACTTTAATTACCTACGTCGACCAGGTCTGGCCGGTCTAAGTTTTGTTAATACAAGTTAGAGGGGTGGGATATTTTGAAATAGACTTTTCTTGTATAAAATACTGGCATGTTATGCTCTTCAACATCCATAAAATATTCTCATTAAGTTTACTATCAGATTAAACGGACGTTAAAACTTGGTTTCTAATAAAATCACTGCATAATATTGAAAAACTACGTCTTGTTCTACGGAGCCTCTACGACGCGCTTGCTACGATCGCTACGAGTGCTACGCCGCTACGAGAGGGCGCTACGAACACGGACCGCTACGTTTGCTACGACTGCGACTTTGTAGTAGGCGTGATATCAGTATCGAAGGGTCAATTTTTGTAAGACACCTTTTACTTACTTACAGCCGGAGTACATATCTTTTATGTGATTTTATTATTTGTCGATAAAATACTGACTGTGCCATTTTTCAAAGAGAATTGTATGCAGCCTTCGCCACTGCGTGATATATTTTCTTAATGTATCTTGTATACTTTTCAAAGGTATAGGATAACTAGTATTAACATATTCCATTCTATGTATAAAGCTATATTACGTTAACTATCCATAATGTACGCAATACATATAGGAATACTCGGGACTTATGACAAAAAGTTTTGAAAGTACGAAATAAATAAAGTTGTGTGACTTAGTGCAAGTTGATGGAGAGGGGAGATGGAGATAACTTAGGTGTCTCCTGTGTGTTTGATGTGAGGTTTTTCGGATCATATTTAGGTATTAGCTCTTTCTTCATAATATTATGATCGTATCAATAAGTAAAACCGGGTTATAAACTTCTAGGTCATCGCATTAAACAAAAAAAAACCATTACTATCCATAATATTCTTTTGAGATTGTTGACATATTAATAAACATCCTAATATTTAAAAATTGTTCATTAAATGAAAAAAGTGCTTTCGTGCAAAACATTTTGCTTTGACATCGTCGTTGAAATATCATTTCGCAAGGGGATCATTTTGTGACGGGAAAAATACTCGTAACACGGAAATAAAAAAAAACAGCGGCGACTTAATTCACAGCATTCTTCTCTTAGCGTTATCCCGACCAAACGATCTACTTTTCGGCTTTCTTTTACACTTTGGTTTATTAACTCTAATGCATTCAAATTGACGGATACCATTACTTGTGAGGGGACATTACTGACGGAGACTGACGAGCAACCAACTCAAGTGAAGCTTTTGTGATTGTCCTCATTCCAGATACACTTTCATTAATGTAAAGTGCAGCATCTACATAGTATTCATTTCCTAACCACACGATAAAGAAGAAGACATTCAGTTAACGTTTGGTAATCAAAGTCAAGAAGTATTCATGAAATACTGGTCAAACGGTCGGACTAGTAGACTTCGGACTAGTAGGATTTCGTTCACTAATACTAGGATTACTATTCAGATGATAGATTAGATGACATGCGTATTATATTTGTTGAGAATTTCAACTGGATACTTAACCCTTTCCCTGTTCCTTGAACCACATATGGTTAAGGGCGATTGTTTAACTATTGTCTCCTTTGTGGACAGTGGATGTGTTAATTACTATTGTAGTAAACTAATGCAACCCTAAGACAGCAGACAAACGGTTTAGGCTTAGCAAAGTGGTCCCCAGGGGCCCATTACGAAACACTAAAAGAAACCTGGTTATCAACACTTATCAAAATTAATGAAAACCCAACAACATAATCACTGCAAGTAAGCAATAAAGCATAATATTGATGACCCTTCAAAGCTGAGGTTAAAGTTGAGGTGCGCCATATTTGCAACCGGCGTTCATTTATGAAATATGCACGAATGTGGAAGAAGCCAAAATTTGCTTCTCATGGGAAAAGCGTGTGGTTGTTTACTTGTTTGTATGTATCCACAAACTTATATTAATTGTGTATGTTAGGTACCAGTCAAATCATAGTTCTGTTTTTGAACGATTTAGAATCTAAACTACATGTATTTGTTGATAATGAATCCGAAAATTATTAAAAATAGTGCTCTTTCATATTATGAATATTACTAATCTACTAAATAAGTCACCGATTTATTTGATACAAATAAAAATACGGAAATACCTTTAATAATATTATTTATTTCGTTTAGAAATATGAGGAAACGAAATAAATAATATTCTTAAAGATGTTCTTATTTTTAACATTTTTAAATATTTCTTAAAAAATCCATATTAAAAACCTTTAAAAATATAAAAGATTGTCCGCCGGTGTCGGGAGCAGGGTCCAACCTACCGGTGGTTAGGGTTTCAGAGACAGGAACCTCCTCACAATGCGAGCCGTATCCAGGAGTACTGCCTTCTAAATCAGGCCCTTGATCCAACCGTCTCAGGAGAGCCTCGAAAGATGGTCGTCGAGGCTCTTGGCCATAAGGCCATTGGCCGTCACGACAATCGGCACAATGATAGCCGAGTTCACATTCCACATGTCGACAACCTCGTGTGCCATATGGAGATATTTCATTTAACAATATTATTATTGTCGGTACATTCTGTGTTTATTGTTCAGTAACCCATTTTAACAGCTTATTACAAGTTAGCCATAGTTCTAAAACTATATTCTTTATTATCTTTAAGTTTGTAGTTATTTTCACACTAGTTTGATAATGTTGTATGAATTTTGCACGACCCCGCGAGATTTATGACCATCCTGACGTCACAGCGACATGCATCATACGTAGTACGTACACTCGTACAGTACCTACGAGTATGTCGTCGAATGACGTGTTTATGCCTGTGGCATTAAAATGTAATAATAGCAAAGTTATTCGTAGAATCAGACTCATCAGAAAGATATGAATCAGAAAAATATGGGGGTAACTATGACCTTTTATTAAAGATTGAGTTTCCGCAGCAAAATTAGCAATTATGACCAAATTTCTGAACGAACTCATAATTTTTTGTATTTCAGATTTCTATTCTATTTCAAAAGATCTACGTTTTTGTTAATCAAATATGTTCTTTTTACTGCAAAATATGGATATGATTCTGCACAAATGATAATTTATATAATGGAACATGTAAGATAATCAAATAACATAAACCATATGTACGAGTAATACTGCTTGTTTCCCAACCGAGATGCACGAAGTGTATTACCCCGCTCTCGTAATGGAATCGCTGAGAAACATAAAACATTTAATGTGTAGCGAAATTCTTTGAGTGAAGTAAGTTGTTACGATCAAATATCTGCAATAAAATCACGTTGGCACTTTTATGCTCTTCCTAACATTATGTTTATTTACATTTAGGGTCTGGATCACTACAGCTCATTAGTATCTCGTTAAATATACGTTACGTAAATTCATATAAAAGTGCTCCGCTCAGCAATCTATTTACGATTACTTACGAATAGAAAAACAGTTTGTTACTCGTGCGTATGAGAATATCGGGAATGGTGTTGGCGTAATTATACTTTACGTCTTGTAATCAAACATAATTACTAGACTTATACGTGTATCTTATGAACGGTAGGTATAGTTTTGTTCGAAATTTTACCCGGATATTAATCTGCTTTTAATTGGTACTTCGATAAATTAAGCCAAGTTTATCGCTAAAAGTGAATCCATAAAGCTCAGCCTTCAAGATTGGTGAACCGTTACTGTTTATTTTTGGTGTGTATCCTAAATTGATAATGTTTGTATTTTGCATGGATAAAATAATGAAATCCTGGTAAACGTACGGGGTTGTGAGTAATAGCAAAATTAGATTGTTGATATCAGGCTCTCGTCATAATGAAACATGTCGGGAAATTCGGCGGAGGGGAAAGGCTCTCGCTGTAGGTTAGCGATAGCAGCATGGGCTGCCTCACTGCTTGTCACTCAATCATGCAAATTTTTCAATCGGTTATGGATCAACGTCTCAATGTAAGTACGTGAAGGAAACGTTATAGCTTTTTTGGAACTAAAAATATTGTATTATGTAATGCAAGAGTTGAGATGATTCGCACATTCTGAAACAACGAACCTTTACATACTACAAAACAACTTAAAATGTTAGTTAAAAAAAAGTACCTAGGTAGTGTTATATAAAATGGATTATATGCAAAACCATCTAGTTTTATTTTAGTGTTGTCAGGAATGGACGAGACCGAGCTCACCCGGGTCACTCGGTTCAAAGCGGGCCACGATTTTTGTCGGCTAGCAGAGCGAGCAAAATGAAGATTAATTAAAAAAGAGACCCATTCATAAATATACGACTGTACACAGTTTTGGGGCAGATTATATGACAGTGAATTTATAATCCCAACAACATTAAAAATATTGTACAACGCATTTGATGTTCAATTTTAAATATACCGAATTAGTATTTGTTTGGAAATTGAAACAAAGTTAGGCAAAGTAAAATAAAAAGGGTTCCTGTGGGATACAGAAATACCGACATAATCCGCTATATTTGTGTTAGTCCCGAACCCTGCGCACAACATGTGTCGAGGCGGTGTATCGTTGCTCGCCCTACCTTCGTCACGGAACTTATAAATGTAACCTATTGTACGCCGAGCAGACTAGATTACGGTTCCGTTCGTTTTTCCGCAGTCGGTCGTGGCCTAGCTATGCAAATTTCTTGAAAAACGTTCCGCTCCCACAAAGAACTGCTACCTATACATGTACAACTATAGTCACTTAATAGCTTCACGTTTTGTGCTTTAGTAGATTTCTCTATAGATCGCTATTGACTAACATTTTATTTTATTTTTTTGTTGTTGTTCGAAGCGACGCGGACGGGGTTGATTACGACACTCGCTTTTTCACATCTCTTTGGAATTAAAAATATCTTCATCTGTAGCTAGCTTCAGCAATTTTTCAACTGTCTACCCTAAACCAATGTACTTACATATGGAATTGGTTTGCAGTGAGATACGCGCAGTCAGAATCCGCTAGAACCAGTTCTATTAGATTACAAGTATTGATGAGTGGACTGTTTGCCCACCGGGTAACTTTCATCGAACCTAGAGTTGCGCCTACAGCACTTTGTGTAAAAGTGATTTGTGCCGAGATTCGCTCTCCGTGTTTCGCTTGGATATTCGGGGTATTCAATGGTTTTCAGCATGTAATTCAGTAGCAGCGATGCAAACTTTTTCTTACTGTGGCTCATTTCGTATTCCGTGGAGTCAGAACACAATACTTTCGCACTCCGAAATGCGGCATAAAACCGAGACAAACAGTCTAGTAAGATAATGTCATCGCATCGCTCGTTCTCAAATTATGATATAAAATAAGAAAGATCTGCGTTCAGGGGAGAACAATTGATAGAGAAAGTGGCCAATCTAATTTTATTATACCCGCAGTGTTATTCGACAAAGCGATGTCATTTTTCATTGTTATTCAGTGAGTCACTCCATTATCTCTTTGTGTGTTCTGTGACCTGTCATTATGGTGAGGGAATGAATGTAAGCTATTTGTTATCATGATGTTATCGTGTCGGCTAATGAATTACCTGTCGATGTGCGTACACGACGGAGCCGAGCAGTTTCCACGTACCGCCGCGTCTGTCCATGCGCACCATACGCAGGATTTGGAAGAACCGCAGTCCGCGCAGGGCAGACGCAGCGAACACCTGCCCCGACGACCCCATGCCCAGCACCACCACAGATGCCAGTATTGTGGTCACATCTAAGTGGAAAAGTTACTGTTTAGTAGTAGCAGTTTAGTTTTAATTTTGTTGGAGCTAGTACATTTCGATGCATGTGTGCAACAACAAATTCAAGCCATTTTTCAAAATGATTTATTACACAACGCATGAGGACAGATGGGCTTACAGGATGCATGAGGACAGATGGGCCTACAGGATGCGTTAGGACAGATGGGTCTACAGGATGCATGAGGACAGATGGGCTTACAGGATACATGAAGTCAGATGGGCCTAAAGGATGCATGAGGACTGATGGTCCTACAGGATGCATGAGGACAGATGGCCTTACAGGATATATGAGGGCTGATGGGCCTACAGGATGCATTAGGACAGATGGGCCTACAGGATATATGAGGACAGATGGGCCTACAGGATGCATTAGGACAGATGGGCCTACAGGATGCATGTGGACCGATGGGCAAGGATCATCACATAGTGGGTGCCTGAAGACAAGCCATTGCCAAGGAAGGACGCTGGTGACAATCTAGATCTCGTTTTTGCCGTATTGGCATAAGATGGCTAAATATGGACTGACTGGATGACTGGAGAAATATGGGGTACACCTTTGCCCAGCAGCGATACAATACAGGTTAACTTAATGAAACATTTCATATTTCATTTACTCGCGTGTGTTAAAAACGTAATTTGATATACTTTAGCATTTGTCGTAACACTTTTGGCTCCAAAACACTACATTATGCAATTCCACCTCGAATCAAAACTTTGCCCATTTGTATCAAAATGTACTAAAAAATTCTGTCAATCACAATCATTCTACAAAAATGCATAACTAGAATTTATTTTAATTTGGCCGTAAATTCCGTAAAAGAAAAAAACAAACAAAGAAAAGTTGAACAAAGTTCTTTAATATTTATACCGAGAGCCGGGAGGTATCCCACTTCGTGTCTACCTTCTTGCATGTACGAAAAAGGGGTAATTACTTAGTAAGCAACAAATTGAGTATTCTTAGAACAACAAAGCACTTGACCCTTTTTCCCTTTGTTCAAATAATAAATTGGTGGAATCCAGAAAAGATCTTTCCCATCAAAAGTGTATTTAATATTGGCGGCGGTGGTTACGTGTACAAACCCTATCAAGTCGTTGAGTAAAGTGGCTTCGCCTTTTATAATATTAAGATTGACTATTAAGCCTCCATAAATTTATCAAAGGCCCATTCTTCGTTAATTGGCTTTGCAACAGAAATCAAGTTTTTAATTTTATATTTGCAATGATTTGAAACGAGCGGCAATGGTTCACCACGCGAATGTTGGTGCTGCAACATTAATATATAATTGGGGGACGATAGCAGTGTTCGTTTTATTGTCCTCGGCAGTAATATCGTGCGGCTATGTGTGGCGGGGTCTCGCGCGGCTCGCTCCCCAGAGAGCGCAAAGCGGTCGCACGAAACTGGTGTCAAGGGAACGCAGGCCGAAAATGCGAAGGTCATAGCGGATTGCTCGCACCTGAAATAGGGTCACTTCGTCACGGTTTATAGACAAAACGTGACTTTTACTTGGAAATGCTCAAGATGAAAGTAGGTAGGTACATAGAAAGCAGAACTACGGCATTTTTTTCAACTCCCTTCTTTTATGATATTTGTTTGGCATTCTTTAGACATTTTCTTTGACGATTCTTAGAGGTCGTTGGAAATTGCGTTTCTTCTGTTTTGTTTTTTGTCTGCCGTGTTTGTTTATTTCATACTGTTACCTTAAGTTTTGTCTGGGGTATTGTTTGTCTTTTTACACGCCACTGAAGCACTTTTGAGTAGTGCAAACAAAATGAAAAATAGTGTTATCTCAACATTTAAATCTGTTACGTAAAGATCGTTTCAAATATGTGAAGCACCACCAGCAGGCAAGCTGTGGAAAACATTTTGATATACATTCCTACAACTCACTGGGTATCAGTGATCGAGAACTCCCGGAGGGCATCTTGTTACAATAAATGCTTCCACATAGCTGTGTGAAGTTATAGTTATGAAGCTTTAATTTATATTTCATGTTTTGGTTGGCTATAAATGGTTTTGATTAATATAACAATAAGAGTATGTATAACCCATAGCGGCGGATTGAGAGATCGAGGTAGCCCTCTGTAGTTTCTGCATACCATCATAGAAAGAGGAGTGAGTCTATGTGTGGAATATAACAGTCGAAAAAGACTTAATTTTTTTATTTCACGTACCTAATTTATGTTTTTTCTATAAACACAAAACACTTAATAAAAGAAATTACATAAATATAGAAGAGCACAAAGGTACTGCTTATTTCATCAGTCTTCCTTTGTATAAGTTAGTGTATAATTATTAATTAGTCTGTAACTTACCTATTATACAAAACGGTCGCCTCAAAAACTTGAGGCGCCCTATTGAGCCTTGATACCGGGACCTGCATCCTGACGACCATAACCTGCAGAAACAGGCAAAATATCAGAATGATACAATTATAGTAGTAATCATCGGAGCTTTGTTTTAGAAATTAAGTAGGTACCTAGGTAGTGTAGGTACAGTCGCCAGCACAACAAGTTATGACAATCTGTCAATTTTCCCCAAAGGATTTAAAACCTTGAAATGTTGATGGAAAAAAAATGAGAAAATTTGACAGTCTGTTGTAACTTGATGCGCTGGTGACTATAAATACTTTTTCCTGTTAACACTTGATTGAAATACCCAATTTGTATTAGAATATTTAGAATTTGTGGTAAATAAGTTGGTAGATAACGTGGTAATGGAATAAAATATACGTCTGAAATTTGTCATTAAAGAATTTAAATCCTCCCGCCCCCGCACAAACCCCGCTTAAATCACTCGCTTAGATATTTTTCTTAACACTGCATCAAATATTGACTTTTAATGAAGCAAGTGACGTATTTAGGTGTATAAAACTAATATAATAATATATATAACTTTTCTTTTCGCATATCGAGCTCATTGACGTGTCCACTTGCGCTTGATTTATACAAATAAATAAAACTCAAGTGTCTGTTTGTAACATCAAAATAACAGCTTTTTACTGAATATATAGAAATATATACGGACCTAATAAAAAAACATGTTTTTTTTTCAATTTTTGTCTTTCTTTCTGTCTGTTTGTTCCAGCTAATCTCCGAAAAGGCTGGACCGAATTTGACGGGACTTTTACTGGCAGGTAGCCTAGGTAATATAGGCTACTTTTATTATAGACAAATAGATAGGGTTCCGCGCAAAAAAAAAACCACTGAAATTGGTAACAAAATATTTTTTTATAATTATTTCACGCGAACGAAGGTTGCGGGCAACAGCTAGTAGATAGATAAAATAAATAAAACAAAAGAAACGAATGGACTGGGCCCACTGTAGGCAGAGTAATCCGTCTACATTGAGTGACGAATTACCTACTTCACGCGCGCAAAGCTCTCAGAACTTATCTATGAGAGTGTTGTTTGCTGTGTGTATCTCTCAAACAACACACAGCCGCTGTAAAACGATAGCGGAGTTGAAACTCGAGATTGGCAGCTCTTTGTGCACCGTTTGTAGTATTGAAACAAAACCTGCCTAAAGCACGATTTGACTTTCGTAGCCATTTTCAAAGCAATCCACTAAATTTATCACATTCAGTCAATAGCAGATTATGTTTTCAAAGTTTACTTACCTTAAAAAGAATTCGATGGCGAACCATATTACAACTACTGTTTCCATATAGAAAAGGACAATTCCTGCTTTTGCTTCGTACTCTTCAATTGTTGAGAAAACTGACAGCGATAAACACATGAACACCATCAGAAACCTGAACAGAGAAAATATGAGTTTTTATAAGAGTGTGAACTATGAAATTAACACGCCTAGTGGGTATGTGTAGACCGATAGATTGCTGGTGAAGCCATCAGAATCTGATGTAATCGAGTTTCGACACTGAATGTGTTAGTTGATTGTCGAATTGGATTACGAATGTTCCTATTTAACTCGTACGATTTAATTCGCAGCTGTATGTGTAACTGCATGAATGTGATTACATGGAAAGATGCCGAATCTATTAATAAGTTAGTGTTACCAGTACTCAAAACAGTATTTCAGGAAGTCCACGCCAATAAAATAGTACGTAACTATGTACTTGTTAATCGTGAGTTATTTTAAGGAATTTTACCTCTGAAATGATTTTAGTGCCATCTTTTACCACCATATTTTCGTACCATGTCGTATTATTATTCTGATTTATTTTACACTAATAAGTAGGTAAGTACACATTTTTTTTCTCTTTTAAGGCCATATTACAAAATGCTCGCTAAAATACGCTGTTATAAATACGATTACAACATTGTCTTCCGACAATAGCTTCTTAAAATTCCTGAGTATTAAACTGTGCGGTCACTAATTGTGTTAAGTGAGTAGATTATGTATATCGATAACCTACCCTAGGGGCAAAACATTCATTACTGAAAAAATACTGTTAGGGGAAAATGTAAGGCCGGAACAATAAACCTTGAACTAATGAACAATTTGAAAATAAGGACAACTTTCACAAATAACTTCCACTTCAAATATAAGTATAAAACGGATGGTTCATGGCAATATGGCTGGCATAAATACCTGTTTTAAATAAGGAATATTATGTTTAACGTGTTCTAGGACATTCGCCTATGCGTCACTGTATGTCATAGTGACGTCACAACTGTAAATCAACTTGATTTTCTAGCTCGAAATTTTGTTATATTAATGCTTCTTGACGATAATGTGCTTAAAATATGCTTTTGATTATAGTACCTATGACTTCTGAGATGTTAAGGTATAATAAATAATAAGCAGGATGATGCCGAGGCTTTTGTTCAGTCACTATAACTCTCGTTTCCCTTCATTAGGACCCAACCCATTTTATAGTAATATGTGTTAACGAGCTTAGCCTAGCTTCATGTAATTCTTATTTAGGCCTAGTGTGTATGTAGTCACTTCGCCTTTTAGAATGTAATATAAGAATGTTGGCTTTACTCGTTCGAGTTAAAGTTTATTAAATATTGGTTTGTTAGGATATTGATAAACAACATCTTGTTAAGTTTAAAATTTTACTGTAAATATTTATTATTACGTGGCGTAAAGTGAACACACGCCGTTTTAATAGTAATAACATTTCAGCGTCTAAAGATACTTGTAGAGTCCCGTAAATATCCCGTATCTAGTGTTAATGATCATTTATAGAGTCGGCGACAGGCATGGGTGGGTGATAAATACATGTGGGACCATCGGCTGTCAGTGTCGGCTGTTAGGTCTCACGGTGTAAATAAGGCGTTACACTGTCATCTATTTGTCTATGATGCTAATAAAACATTGATATTAGCCTCTGAATTTCCGGTTTTTGTCAAATCTGGTTTTCATTACCTGTGATCGATCCTATGGTAACGATTTAGGGATTTCCCCCCTTAAAACGGTTAAAATTGTTTCTCGTTTATTTCATTTTTTTTCAATTAAAATAATGTGGCGGTATTATGGCATTAAATACAAAATTCTAACACATCAGTTTAAAATATCTCACGCTTAAACTCTACATTTACAAAACATTTGGGATTTCGTGCGCTTTAGGAAAGTTGCTCGACAAGAAAGGACTTACACGATCATATGATAAAGAACAGCCTTCACACCTCGAGGCCGTTCAAGAAAATTGTAGAACTTGGACTGAACGCGGCGGTAACGCGCGTCGCGTCGCGTGGCGCGGTAGCTGAGCGGTTTACCAAGCAGCGACATCCGCGGCGTCGCCAGCCGGTCGCCGCCACTCTTACACTCACTGCAACCAACGACACCGCAACTACGCTCAACCGAGCCACATCACACTTCATCTAAAATGTCAATAGGCATTAAATCAGCTGCTGGTCTTGCATCACTGAGCCAAGCCACTTCACACTTGACTTAAATGTAATGTGAAGTAAATGGTGGGACACTGACAGACCGATCCCGCTGAAGACCTCATCAGATGGAATGATACTACAGCGAGGTCGTTTTAGTTTCTGAATTTTATTCCAATTTTGCAATGTGCAAACGTGCAGGCTGTCAAATGCGCGCAGTTAGGTCGGTCTATCGGTGTCCTCATTTTTTTTTGCTACTCGGATACTTTCTGTTAGGTATAATAATTTGAAGAGCAGTTGTGGGCTAAAATCACGGCAGTTACAATAATTTTAGCGACGGCAATTTATTATAACTGTGTTCCCCCAGGATTATAATCTACAGCGTTATTCAGCAGTGGTAGACACTGGATATAACGAAACACATTTAATTAGGTAAGTATGACATTATTATTCCTGAGTAGATCTAGATAGTATTTCTTTTTTGCCATTAGAACCAAGATTTTATTTTTGGGAAAATGTAGGAGCATAAATGTAGTACTTATTAAACGTGTTTCCTTATATAAATAACATACGTAGGTAAAATACATACCCACAATAATAACTTAGTACCGAAATAAAATCTACATTTAAGCTCACCCTAATCTAAGATTTTGTTAGGCTTGGTGTTAATCATAGGCAGTGAATGTGCCGGATTATCCATGCATTGGCGATCGCAATAAGACGAAGCATAGGTTAGGTTAGTACCTAGGGTGCAAAATGGACAACCCTTGAATTGCACAGGGCGCTGAAAGCTATTAGGCCCATATTGAAGCACTTGAGTAAAAGGGCACAAGCCGCACAAGATTACGTATATACATATACCTATGTAGGTTTTTGCAATTGCAGTAGACTTGTACAGTCGCCAGCACATTTAGGTACTACAAACTGAGAATTCCTCCGAAAGATATTATACCGTAAAATCTTGATGGTTAAGTCCAAACTCGAATGAGAACATTTGACAGTTTGTAGTAACTTGATGCGCTGGCGATTGTACAGTACAAGTAACCAACCAGTTCATGTATTATTTCCAAAGTAAAGCATAAGCTGGTGTAGCGTAATGGAAAGCGTTTCGGCCGAATACTACCCCAGAAAATCTGATTAGTTCGTGTGGGGTGCTGTGGTGTAGACATGTCTTATGCAGCCCACAGAATATATTTCGAATACAGAATAAGGGTCTACAAGGACGGTTTATAGAAATTCCGTCGAAACTGTGACCATATGTTGGACCAGTAGCAGAACAAAACAACATTTTCAACACACTTGCTCGAAAAGTGGCTTCTATTTCACCGCTTCTAGGTTCACATTGCAGTCTTTTTAACACCTGTGCTTTTAACTTTGTATTAACGTAACAGATGACCAATACTAGTCAGAAATGTGTCATTTGCTCAGTCCCGTCGAGAATGCACGGGAAAAACGTTAATTTTGATCGAGGGTTATTAGTTTATTAGTCTGTTTGGCGGCTTCACAAGAAACAAATAATAATTATTCGCGAGTCATTTCTCACAAGTATTTGATTGACCCCGTGTGCAATGACAGACTGAACACTTGGATCAAAATGTGTTTTCATATGAGCAGAAACACAATTTCAGTTCCATACGGTAATAAATTACAGTCTTTCTCGGAGTTCAGACTTATACTTTTAACTATTGTTCCACATTACGACTGCATTAGCCTGAAGCACAGGTGCAACCTAGTTCAGTTAACTGTACTCTATTCTAATTGATAATATACCTATTATATATTATATTGTAACATTGTGAGAACACAATTATTACTCAAATAAATAAATATAAATATAATCAGAGCAGTTTCCCTGTGTTCTCTTACTGTAAAAAATACAGACATAAAAGTTGCCTTTGCAGTGAAATAGCTTTTTTGCTGACTGAAATTCAATAAAATCGCGTGCCGTGGAAACTCCAAGTGCTTTGTTCAAAACAATTTTGCTGCCGCGGCGTCCGATGTACGACACAAATACAAAACACAAAACTAAGCGAAATTACTGTAGGCGACTGTAATTTGATAGCTCTAAGATAATTACTACAAACCGATCAAAACTTAATGCTTTTCTAACATTTACTAAGAATACAACAATATTTACCACCACATTGTACATTTTACATTGTTAATAAGAAGGAAAACTGACTGAAAGCGTTTGTTAGTAAAAGCTTTAGATTTACCTTTTACGTTAAAACATAAAAATTCAATTTGGCTGGTCTAGTAAAAATGAATGGTGATTCGTTACTGCAGTGAGCCATACGATCGCAAGTTGCTTTATATGCTTAGTAAACGCTCGTTGGCGCGGTACAGGCCAGTTTATCAACACGGCGGAAAAGCGATGAAATCGCGACGATAAACTTGCCTTCTCACCGCCGCCGCCGCCCGCGCGCCGCGCGAGACCGTTCAGACGGTTCTATCCACAAACATCGTATAACTTTCAGCGACCAACCGCTTCGCGTCAGTTTTCATTTTATGAAATTGGATAGTTGCTACCCTTTACGAAGCGGAACGTAACATACGTGTATAAATACACAGCTGTAGATACTAAAATAAGGTCTCGTCTGAATATTGCAGGATACTTTTTCAGCAATAATGTTGTTCTATATTGGTTCCATAAGTTTTTGCATAATTCTATTTTATCCACTTACGCTACACTTCATACAGGAATCATACACATATATTACCACAGAACCTCTTCTGCTGGCACTACGGACAAAAACTGCCACTAATATACAGCTTTACGATCACAATCAGGCCTATGAAGCAAGAACAAAGGAATCGGATACTCAACCCACATATTAATGAACTATTTGAGTGGGAGTTAGATACCGCACCCTATTAAAATTAAAATCTATTCTAATTACATTATAACTAGGTAGATATTTTACAAAATACGTAAATTATGACAATGAGCTTGCAACAATCATCACCAACGTGTTATGTGACCTTTGTAACAGCTTTACGTTCGATTTCCCATTCAATCTAATGTATAATAAAGCAAATATTAAGGTTGTAGATTTTCTGTGCATATCCCAACATTCCCAAACAGTGTTTAAATAAACAGCCTTTCTACCTACCTCAAGTACAAAGGATGTTTTTTTTTTGTTTTCATCGCCATGGGATATGTATTGTGTAAATATTTGGTAGTGAAGGTACACGCAGCGTGACCTCAATGTCAAATTAAGCATACAAAATTAGAACAATTTTGGGTTAAGTAAAAGGTGTTTTCGTGACATTTTATGGCAGGAATTTATTCAGTGGGTGCTTACGAAAATTTAGGTTCCTGCTGCTGTGCCCCGTTAGTAGATAGATGGGCTCCTTGGCGATTTAATTACATAGTTGCTATATTTATTAAACGGATATCTATTGAAACTCTCTGGTGACAGCTAGAGGTAGTAAGCCGTCTTCGGGAATGACGTCCTAATACTTAAACAAGACGTTACAAGACGAGAAGACGGTATCCCTACATAAGCCGACATCAAAGTCCGTGTTAAAGTTTTGCGCTTAATTCAACTTGCGATGAATATAATATCGTGTATACCTAGCGAGTTAATTACGTTGGCGTGAAAATTAGCCATGCTGCTAAATGAGTTTCAGTGATGGCGTGCATATGTTGTAGTTTATTGCAGATGTCGATAGTACGTGCGTGAGTATTATTTATTGACATTTTTGTTATTGTTTATGAACGAGCATTAAGATTAGCGCAATCGTTTACATTACCAGCATTTCAAAGATTACCTCAACGGTCTTAATAGTAGAGTAAATATAGAATTCAGGATAGGTACAATGTTGTATGAGAGAAGAGAATTAACGTAATTTTGGTTAATTGATGTGAGATGTGCATTCTCTAGAGCTTGTTCGCAACTGAAGGTAAATACTGTAGAGTTATATTCACTTCCAATTAACTCAGCTCATTTGCGGCTGTAACATTTTCATATTTTAAAAACTAATTAAATTTATTTATGCAGGGAGATTCTGGTCATGTAGCGGCGAGCAAGGCTGCGTTCTTGTATCTTGAATTTGATTCCAAGATCAGAAAAAATCATAATAGCTTTTTTCTGTGAGATAGAATCTTATTTCTAGTCAGTGTTGTCGGCTTATAATTGGTGCTGGTTTCACCAGCAAATATTATTCTGGAGAACTACATAAGGACCTTAGCACACATCTGCTTTTTTTGCGGAAAATTTTAATTTCCAGGCATTTCTGTGTTAATGTATTTTACTGGCAAAAATTATCTGCTTCAATGGAGCGCTTGCGTTTATTTCCGCCTGACGCGTTTACTTTTATTTCGGAAAATGCTTTATTCTATTACAACAAATTGATTCTGTCTTTAGCGTCTTCAATAAAATAAATCATTAGTCGAAACGAAACTATATGTATAGTAAGAGGTGAAATAATAGATTATTTCCCGATATACTTGAGGGAACAGAGTTAAAGCGTAGGCAGTGATAAAACAGACACGACTCAATGGTTGTAATGACCTCGTGGCCACTGGCCGTGCGCCGTGCTATCCCCGGGGATCACGTTTTGATCCAATCTTATTTTTACTATCCATAAATTATATCGGATAGCATCTTGTGCTTACCCGCAATAATTGTTTGCAGATGGTCACGCTCTTATATCGAGGTGATCTAGGTCACCTGACAACAACTACTTAGTGTAGTGCTGAAGAATAGATCCATTCGTAACCCGTTATTAAGTCTTGTACGGGTAGTAATTATAAAAATCAATTCAATACAATCAATCGATCTGCTCGCTAATGATTATTATTAGTTGAAGTTCACCAAATTGAATTATAATAGTGTGAAATGTTTTTTTCCTTCCTTATGTGTTGAGGCAGACTATTTAGAAACACGTTACCTATAGGAGGATACTTAAGCCTACGTTGCTCTCCTTAGATTAACTATTTAATGTTACTGTTACAAAAAATATTAACCCATATTATCATTGTTAAAGAGCATTAATAACATTCAATATACACACCATAACAGTTCGTTTTATATCAAATTCTCAATCGGCCAATGATCGATTACTCGGCGAGAAACAGTTTTCACTGAAAGAGTCATTTTCCAATGGACGACTTGTCGAGTGCTGACGAGTGACGGGTCGCCTTTCAACGGTTCCTACAATTTTAGAGCACCCTTTTTTATAAAAGGGGTGAAAGATCGTCTGAAACAAATTTCTCTAGTGATTGGCCAGTGAATATATTATTTCCATGAATTCTTAATAAATGTTATATTATTGCGCATGGAAAAACAATTTGGATTCACACTTCACTACTTGAAGAAACAGATTTATCTGAAAAACGATCTTTTTGGTGGAATGAACGTCAACAAATTATACCAGTGACAAATCGCTCGTCGTTGAATTGAATTTCGATAAAGTGGCCACTTCAGTTAATTATATACAATTAAGATGGCGGTGTATTTATATTGGTTAACTAGAGTATATAGCGGTGTTTGAAATACTGTATGTACATATGTTTATTAAAGATGATTGTGTATTAGTAGGTTAGGTATGTACAACAAGCAAAACATTTAACTGTGCTGATATATTAAGGCAAACGTTTATAGTTTTCTAATTGCTACAAACACTACGTCACGTCATAATTATTTATTCACAGTTTAGTTTATATGCTTAGATATTTATTAGATATTTATTTTATAGTCTTGCTTACTCCACAAATAGCCCAGAGTCCTTCTTAGTTATTACTTAAGCCGCCCGTAACCAATATTTATGAGGTACATGTCATGTACAGCGCCGCGGTGCCCAGTTCCAAATAAGCCTGTTCCCAGGGGAGCTTTAAGAAATTACCCACACGTACAACGTTAGTGGGATTGGCAGCTGCTATCACTGGCAATTAGCAACAAATTGTATCAAACAGCGATCACATCTAAGTATGTTATATATCATTAATATCGTTGCGGCAATATCCTAAATACATATATTGACGGAGAGGCGAGAGCTTCCTACTGCTACGAGAGGAGACTTATAAGATTATGAGCGGGCGTATAAATGAAAATCATTTGTAAACGACTTCCAATAAACCCGAAAAGATTCTCTATTCGAAGCGTATGTTTCTTTTTTATTTGTACTGTTCAAATAAATCTAACCCCTTTATGTAGGTACCCTAGATATAAAGAACATAAATGTATACATTTTGACCGTTGAATCTGTTAGCTAGACTTTACATTGAGACCGCTCCATTTTGCTTAATTAAAGCGCTGAAAATTACAATCGCATCCCATAAACGTCCGTTGCTAGATACGGGTCTCTGCCATAAAACGCTTCCACAACGATCTTGGGGGGATAATGCCGTAATCACAGCGCTGGCCAGGCAGATTGGTAATCGCAAAAAGATATAATCAGTAGGGTTTTCGTTCGTCCATCTGATAAAAACTGCTAGTCGTTTTTTGCGGCACCCCCTACAAGTCTTCAAGGGTTTAGACTTCACAACTGAAAACCAAAGCACATGGAACACGCATTGTACCGTCACGACCACCAAGATGTATTAGAATTAGGTGAATGTGGTACCTAAATGCGAAAGCAATTTTCTCAAAGAACAACGATTGCCACTTTTATATAATAAACAACGATTGCTACTTTTATATAATAATATAGGCCCCATATAAAGTACTATGTGCGTAACATCTTGGAATTGCTTTTAAAAGTTGCTAAGTGACTGTATCTATTACAAAAAACTGTGTCAAATTGAAAAAAAAATTAAGCCGAAGTAGTAGGTAAAATCAGAGTAAACCCAACGCAAAAAGAGTGTCATAAGTTTGATGCATTTGTCACTCTTTATGTCATCGTAGCACCCGTTGTAGCTCCGTAGCACTCTTTTGGGTGCTACGAATAAGTTCGTAGCTCCCAAAAGCGAAGGATTGTTTTGATAAAACTTTTTAATTATTTTATATAAGCCAGATCCCAATTGCGTAACACTTTCTTACTTTTGAAGAAAATTCCTAATAAATTGCTTTTTAGCGTTTGAAAAATTCGTCGAAAACAGAAAGAATACAATGAATGTTGTTGAATTAATTATTATAAAATGAATAGCATATCAATTATAAGTGTGTTACACCATTGCCCCGGTTATGAATTCGCATAATGTTATCTAAGGATCATATTTTCCTTTTAATTAGTTGTATCGAAAAACTTGAAACAAAGTGGGGAGCCCAAAACGATTGACTTGTTTGGATGTCAAGAGTAAGAACGTGTTTTTTAATCAACGACCACTATAAAAAACGTAATATAGTTTAGGTCATTCCTAAATAATGTAGGTGGCTGCCTGGCTGGCTCAGACTGGATGCCGCAGGCGGAGGACAGGGTGTCGTAGCGCTGATTGGGAAAAGTTCAGTGGACTGCGATAACCTGAGTTCATTTTTTAGTTTTTGGTATGGTTGCAGCTTTGGTTTAGTACGGACCGTGGATCCGTGCAATGCTGTTATGCTACCGGAACGCAGATCCACGACAAAACGACATCACGCGTTCTTTATAGATAACTTTAGTTTAGTTCGCGGATCCTAGTTAATAGCTACTTAGTATAGGTAATTAGCTACTATAATAACGCCAAAAATGGTTTCCATAGCTGCCTGATATTTCGCGAATGGTGAAACAAGCCTCATGATACATATTTATAAGGATAGTAGCCTCCCCGCCAATAAATTATGTACCTATTATAGTGCCGTATACTTGACGGCTACGAATTTATGTAGTATTTGCGTAAATAAATCGTTTAATAAATGAATTCGTTGGAAGTGCCTACGTGATATCTTCAGTCGGAGCGTGTTAGTGTAGAGGTTACTATCAGGTAGAATATTAATATATTGTACATCTGCTATGACTAAAGTTAGTTTGATTGATATTGTAAAGCAAATATACAACAAGACATTTTGTTTAGTTACTGGTTACAAACGTTGTTTTTCTGTTGAAAGTTTATTGATGATTTATTATTTTTATTAGGTAGCTATTTATTTATAAACTAGGAAGTGGAAACACACTGTGAGGATAAGTATTGGGTTAAGTGATTGATAGCTTCAGAATATATAGTTTTATGTACAACAGTGATTAGATATATATTGACACAGACATTTGATTGAACTAGGTTTGAACAATAATAAATTATATATTAGTACTTTCACATTTTGTTGTAGGTTATTTTGAATGGTTAAGAAGTGTTTCTAATATGTAGTTTTGTAGCTGGCTTTATACTAACTACTACAGCAAATTAAAGTAGGTAGATGTTAAGTAAGAAGAATTATTTTCAAGTTGAAATGTTTCAGCTAAGGGCAAAAATAACTCGGGTGTGGTAAATAAAATGATAGGAGGAATTATCTTGGCTACGCAAGGACTACTATTAGAAAAAAATAAAAATTAAGTTAATATATTACCTATGGCGTATAGCATCTTCATGTACCCGAACACGCCTTGTCGATTTCATTTTCACCTAAACATTTTATGCCAATAAATACGTTATTTTAAATAATAAAGACGACTTTATTTTGATTAGTTCGGTTTGCAGTTGAAATAACTTTTAGTTTGTGTCACTTAAAGAAATACATGGCGTTGTAGTGTGTACTTATGTAGAGTCACGTATGTATTGTTTGTCCCTACCACTATCTCGTGAGCTTGGCTATGCATGTGAAGTAACAACGTGAGCCTGAACGTAGCGAGGTGACAACTGACGGTGATACAATACTTGAAAAACTAAATTTAATAAAATTAATTTAACGAAAACCAAACATTAAGAAAAAAGTTTTACTTTTATATAGTGTTGTGCGTAGCGTGAGAATATATCTGAAGAAAGTTATGCAAAAGCTAGAAAATAATAAAAAATCAACTGGTGTCGCTAATAGATATTGATTGATATTCAATAAAGTTTACTTGAAAGCTTTTCAATTGTTATTATGAATATCAATTTGGCATGTTCGCGGCGGCGCACTCGCTTGCCGCCGTCATATTTTAATCACGTAATGTAATGCGAAAAATCTGTTCGAATACTGCTACCTACGTTTAATGGTAATTCATCGATCCAAATTTGGAAGGGTACTCCGAATGCCATTAAAATCGAAGTCATCGTCAGCAATTATGTACAAAGGCACAAAGCACAATGCGATATTGAACAGACATGCTATTTATTAAATTTTATAATAGACCCATTTAGTCTATTCAATCGACACAATCGTTGTCTAAATAATGTCGTGCAAAAATCGAAACACCAGACATTAGTTACGTACCTTTAAATTCACAGCCAATCTAAACAACTGAAAACTGACATCCATAAATATTTACATTCCGGTAGACGCGAGACGTGTAATAGCGTGCGTTATGTTGTCGGCGCTGCGGTCGCTGTAGATGGTGGTGTGCAGCGCGGCACACGCGGCTGACGCGGCAGCGGCGGCGGCCGGCGAGCGGGCGGAGCGGGGCTGCGGCGCCGGCATAGTACGCGCCTCTCATCACATGCGGCGCGCGGCCACCTGACGCGCGAGCGGGCGCCGACTACCGCGCCGCGCCGCCCGCACCGCCACCGCACCCGCCACCCGCACCACCGCACCGCCCGCCCAACGCACCCGCCCGCCCGCACTCCTCTAATTCTAATTGTTGGCCACCTCTGACGATTCAGGTCATCGTACCTGCATGGGAATTCTTTCCTAAACAGAAACCCATTTCGGACCTGCATATTTAATATTGAGATTCAATTCAAGTCCAGATTACATAGGCACCTTCAGTTTCATAAAAAGTTACTAGCGAATAAGTTAAGAAGGCAGATTTTTTATTTAACGGAGTCGGCCGAGGTACGAGTACCAAGAATTAAAAACAAATTGCAAGTCTTTTTATGTCGATCTAAGTAGAAGCCTAACTAAACTACAAAAAAATGTGCACAGAGGTAAACAATCGTATGTGTAACCTACGAAGTTTGTAAGCTTCAAAAACGTGTTAATGGAGCAAGGGAAACCTCATGGGACAACCCCCTACTGACGTGTGGGTTGCGAGTTATAATATTTGTGGGTACGTTTTCGTAAATGTTACACGAGTTTTTTGGTTCGCATTGGAGTTTACAATGAAGCTACACACGAAAAATAAGTTTATCAATTTATAATTTTTGAAAACTATAAAGTGGGTAGGTATCTACTCGCCACACGTACAGTCACCATCAGATATATTTATTGAAAAGTAATGCTGCTCCGAAATATTTGAGTACCTCGCCCGCTACGATTTATCTGATGGCGACTGTACCTATTTAAAAAGCACCGTTAGCAATCGATCTACATATAACTTGGTACAGTCAGGTCGGGTATAGTATGTTCGGCGTGTGTATTTAGTGGTTTTGGCATTATTGTATTATACCGGGTTGAACCGTAGAAGCCGCACGTGGGAGCTTTCAAACCCCTTATGATTCAATGTGGTGTTTTATAATTATAATTGGACCTTGTACGTGGTCACACGAAGTCTATAGACATACTTAGAGTTAGTCTGAGTCCTTGAAGGTACATAAGGCAGGTTTTCAACGGACTAGGTAGTTATAAATTCATTTTTTATTGATCTACTTATTAAAAGTTTCATGCATATTAATGTGTAGCGTTAGACATTACTGTCGTGATTGCGTTACTGGTTGCATGAGCGATTGAGCGCCGTTGTCATTATCTACGAGTAACTAAATACCATGGCCATAATGGTGGTATAATAATATATTGGTTTTTTTGTGACATGCCATGTTACCCTTGTTTTATAAAATAACTGTTAATGCTTTTATTACAATGTGTGATATTTTGGGTTGGTAAAAAATTGAACGAAGAAAAGTTCATATTTTCAAGGGTTTTATTATACTACAATATATGGGATGCTGTTCCTACATTCCCACCGGATACGGCACTTACCAACTTAGTAATCTTATACCCTTTCACATGCCTTTTACGATATTATGAGAAAATAACGGAAATCATGACTGTAATACTAAGTTTCACAAAAGTGAATGAATGCCTAGTGGTACTTCTATATTTCAAAAACCGGCTAAGTGCGAGTTGAATTCGCGTGGAGAGGGTTCTGGCCAATGGCAAAGTCAATTTGAAACATTTTTTTTTAAATTTCCTAATTTGTCCCCTTTATTTTCAATTGATAGAATTCTTATAGGTTTTCCTATAATCTACAAGCAATGAACTATATTTTGAATGGTCAATTTTCGTCTTCTTTCATGAATAAAATCAAAACTATTTATTTTACAATAATAATAATACAAATATATTTGAAATCCTCATAACGAGCTCTTTCATTTTATATTCTCATTGATATTTTTATTTCTTTCATTGATTGATATAATAATATATCATTTATTTCAGGTGACTAAGACCCATAACATAAATACCTTAAAGACTATCATACATATTTATAAAAACCAGAAAAAAAAAAACAGAAAATATAACTATTTTACACGAAGTGACGGCGTCGTGTTGCGCTGCGTGGTGTCACGTAGCCTTCCGCGGAAACGTCGATACATGACACCCTTCGGCCAAAACTCTTCCTTGAGGAAGGTCTCAATATGATGAGTCGGAACTCGCACCACGAACGACTTGAAATTCGTGTTATGGCGCGACTCCAACTTCTCCACCCTCAAGGTCCAGCTGGTCTTCGATCGGACATACTCCACGATCTCTTCAACCTTCGTGGTGTGATGTAGCCGGGACACATAAAGCTGCGTCGTTGGTATTGCCGGACGCAGCCCATTGGGTCCTGCCAGTGCGGTCCCGCACTGGTTCCGACTAGGGGGCTTGTTCCTCTTCTTCCTCTCTACCTTCACGAAGCCCTCCTTGTCACACGTGCCCGTAGCTGGGCCTTGCTGTTTCGAAGCCCTGTTGGCAGGTTCACAGCAGCTCTTCTTTTCCCCCTTCTTGGCCTGCGACACAGGTTTGTGCGTGGCGACGATATCAGCGTAGGCACGTTTAGGGGTCAACGTACCCACACAAGTCAATGTTTCGACCGGCATAGAGTCAGCGACGGCGGCGGCGCAAGTTGCAACGCGTGCAGTATCAGCAGCGGGTGACGTAGTAGAGCTCGCCGACTCGAAACTGCCGACGCTAGCGTTTCTTGCTTCGCGACACGTGCTCACGTTGGTGGCGTCAGGTGACCTATTTACCGTAACGGCGCTGCGCAACAACTCCACTTCGGCACGTAGCTCACCAATGGTGTTATTCGACATCTCCAACGTGGACTGCACCTCGGCCAGGCTTGCCTTGAGAGTTGTGATGTCCTTCAGCAACCTGGTGACGTCGACGTGGTCAAACGTGACGGGGGGCAGCTTATGAAGCTCCTTCGCCACAAAAGCGGGCACGTCGTCCGGGTCGGTGCTCTTCATCAACGTGATGATGTCCTGCACACACTTCTGGCCACCATCCCTCTGGCGGGACTGCATCTGCTCGACTTTGCCGAGCGACTGGAACAGCAGCAGCTTGGCACTGCTGATCTCCTCCTCCTTGAAACTGGACTTGCAGATCTGCAAGATGCTGACTTCGTCCATGTAGTCGATGGCATGTTTGATGAACGCCAAGACTTCGTTGGCTATGAGTGGTTGTGAACTCATAACGACGACAACCGGGCAACGGCTAAAGCCGCGCGACACGTGAATATAATATTCGTACCGAGCAGCGCAAACACGTCCGCACTCGACCGCGCATTGCGTTGCATCGTTGATATAAGATACAACACAACAGAGGCTAAATCGCAAATTCTATCGGGCCAATAAATACCTATAACATTTTATAAAGTAAAAAGTCTTTTATTTTCTTAATTTGATTACGATAATATCGTCAAATTTCTCGGTTTTTGCTCTCAAAAAATACGTAGTTTCAGTCAATAGATTTGTGTTATTATTCGATTTTATCGAAGGGCCACTGTTGAATGACACGACAAAATAAAAAAAAACACATTAAAATGACCGTAAACTGAAAATTATTGGTATACCAAAACACACATAAAATTATAGTTTATATAAAGAAACGTTTGCCATATTTCCTCAGTGACCATACCCGTATATTAATGACGCTCTATGCGCCTACCAGTCGAGGTAGAAGGACGTCGGAATATCGTCAATTTTTTTCCGGGATATCGTCAAATGTTTTTCACTTCTTACTCGCACAATCATGCTATCGCGCTCATGTTATGTTATGCAGGCTGCTCTACTTAATTATTTTAACCGACTATAAACAAAAGAAGGGTTAAGTTTTTATCTATATTTTTTTAAAATTTTACATTTTCTCGGAAAACACTAGCGCGAACGGATACTTGCGGGAAATAAGATTCCTTGCGATGAATCGAAACCAAAATCAAAGATGGCGTCTTTCGTCATGGGTGTCACATCTATGGTAATCGAGGGCGCTCTAAACGAATATGGGGTCAAAATCAAAATCAAGATGGCGGCTGCAAAAAGTAGCAAATTTTTCATCATGGGTGTCATTTTCACGGTAATCGAGGGCATTCTAAACGAATATCGGGTCAAAATCAAAATGAACGACGGCGGCTGCGAAAAGTTGCGATTTTTTCGTCATGGGTGTCACGCCCATGGAAATCGAGAGAGCTCTAAACGAATATTGGGTCGAAATCAAAATCAAAGAAGGCGCCTGCGAAAAGTTGCGATTTTTTCGTCATGGGTGTCACGTCCATGGTATTCGAAGGCGTTCTAAACGAATATTGGGTCAAAATCGAAATCAAAGATGTATACGAAAATTATTGAATTTTTCATCACGGGCGTCACGTCCACGGTAATCGAGGGCGCTCTAAGCGGTTTGCAATCAAAACCAAGTTCAAGTAATATCAAGCGTGATTTAATGTTTTGTCTGTAATGAATCTCACGGGCTATTGTCCATTCCCACAAGTGTCCGTTCGCGCAAAAGCCCATTCGCAACAGGTGTCCTTTCGCGCTAATGTACTTGCGCGCAAATGTGTTTTCGCGCAAGTGTCTTTTGCGCAAATGTGTTTTCGCGCAAGTGTCTTTCGCGCAAATGTCCTAGATATTAAAAAATAAAATCCTAAGCATTGTTACAATTTTGCAGTGGCAAGGCAACAAGTTCCATTATGTGGAAGCAACAAAAACATGTCCGAAAACTAGTGATCATGAATTTCATTAATAACTATCCGAAATATATTTCTTTTATAACGTCATTGTGTGCTGGTTCCTGGAAATAAGAATAAATATAAAGGTCGAATTGATAACTTTCTTTTTTTTAAGTCAGTTAGGTAGAGCAACTTTAGCATCATCTCAAATAATTTAAATACGACTAGGTGTCAAAGGGGAAGGTCCCCGCACACACGATTTGTTTTTGTGTTTGCTGTGAATTTCTGAGTTTTGCAAAAACAGACTACAGTCTTAAATCAGTCCATAAACGACGTCTGCGAAGTACAAGTTTTGACTTTATGGGAATTGCCATCACCCCAGCTAGGTTATGTTGAGGTACGGCCGACCATTTTGGTGATGGCATTTCATAAAGTATAACTGTTTATGATAGTGGGTCGTAATCAGCTTGTATTAACAGGCATTCTCCCAGTATGTTGCCTGGCCATTCGACCCGTGGCATAAATATTGTGCGTGAAAGGTTCATAAAACGCACGATGTACAAGATTGCCATCCCATACACTATCTACCAACACAACGGCAACCCTTTCCTCCGAGTTTTACGACTTGCGCCGAATGATAAGTTGCGGACACATTCTATACCTACTTGACTAGCTTCTACGTACTTAGGAAACCACCTATATGCTTCTTTAGATATTATTTTCACTTGAATATTTAACATAACTAAGATTTCACGCAAGTGCTGTTTTCATTTTCATCCAGGGAATGTTTATAAATAGTAAATGCTGTGCAAGAATGAATAACATTAGTTTAAAATTAGCTAATTTTAACAAACTCCCAGTAAGTGTGATAATTACAATAAATATGTATTGTAAAGTATACATACATAAAAAATATGGTGAGATTTTTAATGTTTTCCGAGGTAGATAGTTATCTGTTGTGTGTTTTATTGATTTTTACATTAGCAATTTCTTACTAGCCTACGGAGCCTGGATTTGTGCCCGGTTGATGGCAATATAGGCTCACGTCCTAATATTATGGGATATATACATAACTGGCTACAAGGGCGGTGAACTATTGGATAGGTACACCTCTGCCTACATGTACACCTACACCTTTCGGAGATGACAGGAGTGATGTTATATAATGTGTATAATATAAGAAGTTGTTGTTTACAGACGTTATGTAATAATAGTAAAATATAATGGCGTAGTTACAATTTGGATTGGAGTGGTTGGAGCGGCTTGTATTTGTAAACAATGAGGCGCACATGACTGATTTGCTTACATTAACACCTACGCGCACGCCGTGTATTAGTTACCTATTAATTAAAGTTACGTGAAGTTGTGTTGCACTCCGATTTAGGTACCTACTTGCCAGTAATCAATAACGATTAATTACGGTTTCTCCTCCGAAGCAATTATATTAATGAAGGAAGGGTTAACGTTTCCTTTTTACACGCTATCATGCGATCAGTGTTCGAGGGGTTAAATGTAGAAATATTAAACCGTAGTTAGGGAAGGTAGGTATCTACCTATCTAATAAATATGATACAAATGTTCCTATAATGATGGCTGACATTCAGTGTGAACTTTTACCTGCTTGCTCGCGCAGGTGTATAATTAGCTTAGGTAGGTACCAACTCATTAAAGGGGTGGACCCTAGGACGCAATTTGTTTACAGTAAGAAAGACTGCAATTTGTAGAATGGGGTACCCATCCATCACTGTTATCGAGTAAGCGTTTCCGTTCGTTGTTGTACGTATATGACGTAATACTTGTACCAACAGTCAGCATAAGTAGGTAAGTACGTAGGTCATCATTTAGGACTGGAATGATGTTCATTTCATCATTTGCAGGAGCAGCTATGGCTGTGACTGCCCGCGGTTGATATTATAAAACAAAACTGAGGCGAAACTTCTTGCTATTACTATTCTAATCCGTCATTAATCTGAGTACTGGAAGTAGTTTGAGATCCACAACACATCATTGTGATAGCAAAAAAATCATTTGTGTTACAAGAGATGCATCGCTTCGCTTCTAATAGGTAAGGATTAGACGATCACTCTATTCTGGCACTATAGGATCTTCTATTATCGAGATTTACCCAATATAGCGCCACTATATTGGTAAATCTCGAAAATAGACGATTTTGGGCTTGGGTGGAGGTTCGAGAGAGGTACCTAGGACTCGTCCTCGACGTCCGACGACGACGACGACGACGTCGTCCGACGTTTGGCCCCAAAACTGGAACGGGCCGGACCTGCCTTCAAGCGGCTCCTGCCCAACCCGGGGGGTCCAAACGCCTCCTGCCGGAGGCTCTACGCGAGGATCGTGCGGTCCATGGCCCTTTACGGGGCCCCGGTGTGGGCGCGTTCCTTGAGGCTGCGAGCCGCCCACTACCTGAACGTGCCCCAAAAGGTGGTAGCCGTAAGGCTGGTCCGTGGTTACCGCACGATCTCCCGCGAGGCGGCGAGCCTCCTTGCTGGATTGCCGCCATGGGATCTAGAGGCAATAATCCTCGCGCGCCTGCACGAATGGCGCGCGGAGGCTCTACGCCGAGCGGGAAACTCCGCTGCCGCGGCAAATTGCCGCTCAGCGGACAGACTTCCGGCGTGATCTCATGGTGACATGGAGAGAACGACTGTCGCAACCCCGTGCAGGGCACGCCACAATAGTGGCGATAAGTCCCCTCTTTGAGGAATGGCTTGAGAGGCGACACGGCGTCCTCACCTTCCGCCTGACGCAGGTCTTCAGGTCGGCGGAAAGTGAGAGGGAGAGAACCTCACGTCCCAGCCGCCGCGGGAGACGCACGGGCGTCGGGGGCTACGTGGTGGCCCCCGGCCACCGTAGGCCCGGGCCTGTGGACGGTGAGCTATGGGCTAGCTCGCCGTCCGTCCGTCTTTTGACGACAGGCCATGTCGACGGCGCGTTCGTGTTCCACGCGCGCCTCAAAGAGATGTCAGCAACAGGGAGGGGTCCGCAAGGGCCGATGCCTGCCGGGGCTGCGGGACTGTTCGAAAGAGATACCGTGGCCCCGGAACACAAAGGGCGATGAAGGAACATTGATGGGTTTTAGTCAGTAAAAGTCTGACACTCCCTCCTGCTCAGCCAAGAGCGGGAGGGGTTATGTGATGATGCCACATCCGAAAAAAAAAAAAGGTTGGAGAGAGGGTAGGTAACACAGGTCGTGTTACCTAATCCGTACCACCTCATACATAACACTAAAAACGCCTATAAAATCTGATTTATTATATTTGTATATTTTTTATTACAGCGGTCTACACACTCTGTGAAAATTTTAAGGCTGTGTCCCCAGTAGGCAAACTGTTAGCAGCCGACTGAGTGAGCCGCAAATTTGTGGCGAACTGAAATTTGAGTTAGCTGCAAACTCAGATCAATTTTCGTGCGTCGCAAGCAAACTTTATGAGTTAGCCGCTTATTTAGGTCGACCGACCACGTCGATAGCTTCTTTCCAACTGTCCGCATGAACAGTTTGCGGAAAACGGACTCACTACGCCCGGCGAACAACCATATCGCCGCCGCCGACTGCAACCGGTAAAGCTGTGAGTCGGCCACTAACTGAGACAGTCGGCGCACGTAACGCTGCAAACTGCGTAAAGTGAGCGCAAAACTAGCAAACTGTGGACACTCCATTTCAAATATATGGAAGGGCGTACTAAACCGATACGCCGCAAACTCAGTCGGCTGCTAACAGAGTGCCTACTAGCTACACAGCGTTTTACGCAAGAGCTCACGTGTAATGTCTCGGACCATGAAACTGAAAAATCGTAGATTTCTCACAATCAACACAGTTTATAGTAGAAAGGTGGAAAATTTCCTAAAAACTTTTAATCATATTAGAGAGCGTAGTTTAGTTTAGATTTGTCCAAAACGACCCAGTTTGGACCCCAAGTTATTGCTACAAATTAGAGCTGGTATAACCAAGGAATGCACCTAATTACTAATCACCCTGTATTTAAGGTCCCATTAAAATATTTGTACAAATTTTAACACAGCGTTCAGTACGTCTAACCAATGATATCCAAGCAAAAAAAAACGCTGATTAAAGTGATTTTATTTTGACCAAAAACGGCATTCTAGATTACACACATCGTCACTTTAATCAGTGTTTTTTTTGCTTGGATATCTTTGGTTAGACGTACTGAACCTTGTGTTAAAATTTGTCCATCTATTGTAATGGGACCTTAGATAAAGCCAAGTGAGTCCTACTTAGGAGTAGGACTCACTTGGCTTTATCTATCTATAGTTCATCCGTTTGCGCCGCTTGGCGCCCATGACTTTACCCATACATTTTCGCAGGGATTAAATTAATTATTTGATTCACGATGAATTCAACGAGGGTTGATTTAATTGTAGATATTGCGGTGAAAAAGCGAAGGCACACGGAAAAAAACCTACATGCCGTTTTAGGTAATTTTTATTATTATTTTCTTAGAGTAGATAGATACCTACTTCTTATACTTCTGCCGATAGATTCGACACTTCGCTAAAATGTTTGTTTTAGGGTCGTAAACAGCCAGGGCTGCGGGACTATTCGAAAGAGATACCGCGGCCCTGGAACACAAAGGTCAAAATAAGGAACTTGTACTGACTAAAACTCTGGATGGGTTTTAGTCAGTACATTTTTGACACTCCCTTCCGCTCCGCCTGGAGTGGGAAGGGCAATTAGATGATTACCTACCCATCAGAAAAAAAAGCGTTCTAAACAAGTTTAGGTTTTTAATTTGGGCAAGTTAGACGTGTCAAGACTTGAAATCAAGAGATTTTAGGCCCAGAGTCATCAATTGGTGTGTGAGACCGATTTAGTCAATAAAGTCAATTTTGAAATCTTCATAAAATACCTAGTTACTAAGCATAAAAGATGGTCGATTTTCATGTCTGACTGGGCCAGATTCGGTCAGATCCGACAGGATTTGCGTTATTTCTGAGGTATCCGGCCCGCGTCGGCGTCGTCGTGTCGCTCAGAAGTACCGCGACAGACGCGCACGGTGAACAGTCGCGATGGTAGACAGTCGAGAGTTGAGGGACTAATTTCTGTTACTACACTCGCGGACAAATAATACGGGTCAGTACGAAAAACTTAACTTTCTTTTAAAATAATAAAGCTAGCGGCATGAATGAAACTATATGCTGTAGATAATTTACCAGTTAATAAAACAACCCCAAAAAAAAATCTCACATACCTACAATGATAGGTACAACCAAATGCGAACTTTAAAACAAAATTAATATTTCTTTTTTTTAATTATTGTTTCTGCTAGGGAAGGTTTACTTCATACGTTAAATTCTCTGTAATATAAAGTTAGCCATGCCATGCATAATTAATTTGCAATTTATGTTACAGGGACTTTCGTCATTGGCCCGTATTATTTGACCGCGAGTATATATTCAGTATCTAAGGTAATTTTGACGAGTAGGTTGTTGTTATTACGTACTTACTTAAATCTAAAGATTCATCTGTGTCTAAGAAACGATTTTTGTGAAACTCCGAAGTGGTTCAAGAAAATTCTGTAAGTTTGTTAGCGAACAAAGTCACAGGCAACAACTACTCAGTTGTGTAATAATTTCGTCATATGGGTGTTGTAGGTAGGAACCTATTATAACAAGCCGTACGACTTAATTTCCCCATAGTCACTTTATATGATTCCTTTGGGACGAGAGGAGCGGCGTAGCCTTAAGCCGGGTTCGAGGATTAGGTACTGTTACCGCTACATGTGCCTATTCCCGTTGGATTAAGCTACCAACATTGTACCTAGTGATATGTGCATAACTGCATGCTTTCTACCTCTACTAGGTAAACTAAAAAAAAAAGATCTTATTGGACAAAGAGGTAAGGACACAACCACAATGTCCACATTGGCAGTTTTAAGAATATCTAGTGTACCTATCTTATTAGTATATTCGTTGCTGATCTCGAACAGTAAATCTAAATATTTTGATGTATCGATTTTTTCGTGGGTACCTAAAGGTACATTTTGATGCAAGTGTGGAGGTGGAATGGCAATGACAAAATATGCTCAATGTGTGTATCAAACGAACGACGACTTTCAATTCAATACATCAATACTATAACTAATATTTAAAAAACTTTCAGCAAAAACAAAACCGACTTCCAAAAAAACACAAAAAAAGTCTAAAATAACTTGACTTTCGGAAGTCGGTGTTTTTGTTTGCATTATTGACTTTTTTGCCACCAACTTCCGAAAGCCAAGTTATTTTAGACTTTTTTAGTGTTTTTTTGGAAGTTGGTTTTGTTTTCGCAGAAAGTTTTTTTATTTTACCCTTTTTAGTTGTAGTATACCACACAAATTCTTGTCATGATTAATTTTTACATAGTAACTAGAAGTTAGATAAAGTACTCGTCAAGACGAATCATACGAGCTCAAACTCGATGGGTTTTTTTTTTTTGTGTTATTTTATTACAGACTACCTGTGACCACCTTCCAGCTCCATCACCAGACCCTGGGTACCATTTAGGGACAAAGTACTCGACAAGATGAATTATACGAACCCAAACTCGATGGGCTTATGTCGTTTTATAACGGAGTTCCTATGGCCACCTTCCAGCTCCATCATCAGATCAGGGGCCTTAGTCTGCTATTGCAATAGTGTCAGAATGGTCTATCATTGATTTAATAAGGCCCCTAGCGCACGGTATTGAAGCGCGTTCGAAACTCGTTTGACGTGCGTACAAAGGGTAATTCGTCTGCGCGGGGCCTTATTAAATCAATGATAGACCATTCTGACACTATTGCAATAGCAGACTAAGGCCCCAGCTCCATGTCATCATAATATTCAATAAGTCAATCTGCATTTTCTGTCTATATTGGGTCACCAAGATACAGGCTGTGCCTAGTTTGGGGCCCACGGTTACTTAATCTTATGTACTCTGCTAACTATCATTGTTTCTGTTTGTATGTTTTTTCTTTAACTTGTGTGTGTCAATAAATTAAATTATTATTATTAATATTGCATTGTCTCGCGATATACAAATGCGTGCAAAATTTCAGCTCAATCAGAAATGGGGAAGTGTGTCAAATTTAACTAGCAAGTATCACGCGACGTCGCGTGATGTACATCAAAGCGCCTTCGAGCGACGTCGCGTGATGTGACAATTAACGTGAAGAAAACAACCAAATTCCTAGACCGATTTTGATGAAATTTCTATGGGACCAATCGGGAAGCATATCCTTACAGATGAAAAAAGAATTTGTCAAATCGGTTTACAAATGACGGAGTTACGAGGTAACAAATATTTTTAAAAAAAACTACCGAATTGAGAACCTCCTCCTTTTTTAAGAAAGTCGGTTAAAAAGCTGTAGAGTTTGTTTGTTTGGTTGAACGCGCTAATCGTCTAATCTCAGGAACTACTCGCCTACTCGGTTCGAATTGAAAAATTATTTTAGTGTAGGATAGCCCATTTACCGAGGAAGGCTATAGGCACGCTACAACTAATAGGAGCGGAGCATCAATGAGAAATGTTGCGAAAACGGGGATTTGAGAGGTTCCCGTGGTTAAAGTTGCACAAAAATAATGTATGATCCCTCATACATTATTCCTTTTAAAAAGGTCTAAAAAAAAGTCCGCGACAGCACATGCCTATCTTGGTTGACTAACAATAACCATTTTTATGATTTTAAAATTTGGTCAAAAATAATGCTTTAATTGTGTTTTTACCGACATAGTACTAATCCTTATCAAAATAAGTATGTTAGTCATCTTTAGCGCTCAATTGTGACCAAAATTGCTCTTTCCACCATTCAATTTAGGTGAATACCATATGAGGTCATGTGAGGTTGCGCGTTTCTAGTCGGTGCAAAATAAATGATTTTTCTTTCTTCTTTCTTTTCTTTCTTTAGGTATCACAGTTTTAAAATAACTCCGCATCAAAATAATGACCCGCGCGCGCTGCGAGGCGGCGGTCATGTTGTTGGGAAAACCAATGTGATTAGATTCAATGCACAAATAGTGTGCGTAACTTTTAGAAGGTTGCAGTTTTTCAGGTAATTGTTTCATTGTAATCGGTGCTCTATAGCAAAAAATATATGAAATTAAAGTATTCAAGAACAACTTAACTATTGCATAATATTATACATGCAAGGCCATCTATTGAGCCAAAGTGGTACTAATGAATAAATGTGCTCACACTTGCAAGACAACTTTTAAATCGACTGACCGGGTTTTTCAAAAAGTTATAATAATAGCAAAAGGTACTCTATATTAGTCTACATGAAGCTGCTTTCGACCGGTTGCTGAGCATTATATTTTATAGTAGCTCGATAGATGGCGTTGTTCATTTGATGCCATTTTCTGAATCGCGGTGTTAAGATTTTCCGTGAAAGAATAACTCTCGCTCTTGTTAATAGTACAGTGTTAGAATAAGATCCCAGGACCACCAGAGTTCACCAGATGACCAGACGTCACGTATTTTCTGACGAAGGAAATGTGGATGATTGAGTAGTGTTACTATGTACTAAGAACGCATGCCTACTTGCTAGCTTGCTTACTGACCGCAGTTAGACGGCCAATTTTCAGGTATCAGGTAATCAAAGTACATAAAAACCTACCCTACACCTACCCACAGAGCCATTAAAATTGAGTTTAGGCGATGATTGGCCCCTTGGATCGGTCTGTCTTCTTGTAAAAGGTTTTAAATAGTTGTCTGGTGGACATATATAAAAATGGAGCATCAGAATTTACGTGAAGAGCTATAAAGCGTCTGCAAAGCAACACGGCCGGCGAAAAGTGTCTGGGAGTATTGGCACTGGCGACTTATTTTTAAGGATATTGCCTAAACTATACGTAAAAATCAGCTTTGAGAATTTACGTGAGGTATTGTAAGTAATGTTTTTATGTACTTTGATTACTTGATACCTGAAAATTGGCCGTTTAAGCAAGCTAGCAGGTAGGCATGCGTTCTTAGTACATACTAACACTACGCAATCGTCCACATTTCCTTCGTCAGAAAATAGGTACTTACGTGACGTCTGGTGGCCCTGGGATCTTAGACTATGTAGTTGATCAGTTGATGTCGTAAAAGCATCTTATCTCTACTAGCTGTGCCCGGGACTTCGTTCGCGTGGTCTTACATCATCTTTCTCAGCCTGATAATATAAAAGGCACATGACTTTGTCTGTTTGTTAGTAAGACAATTTATACCGTTGTTTTGTTTTGGTGTTTGTTGATTGGGCAGGTTATAGACGATTCAAACTCAAAGCTATTATTTCAAATAGACCCGTAACAAAGTGCCTGGTGCAAGTAACAGGCTGAGAAAGATGCAAGTCGACGACTCGACGCGGACGAAGTCGCGGGCAGCGGGCACAGCTAGTACCTAATAAATAAACTTCGGAAGTTCGAACCCAAATCGGCCGAAGTAAAGACAGACGATATTCCATGGACGGCTCAGATCTCAAGTACGTATGTCTCCATACAAACAATGGGCCACCAAACTCAAACTCAAACTCAAAGCATTTATTTCAATTAGACCATTACAGGCACTTTTGAAAGTCAAAAAAAAAAAAAGCTAGGCTACAGTCACAGTCACAAGGCATAATAACTTGAGAAAGTACTGTAGTTGCACATTCCAAAGCGTAGATCTCTATGGAGAAGAATGTGCAAGAAACTCCATGGACACTCTTTTTAATCAAAATATTGTTACAAAATCTTGGTTACATCATTCACGTTGAGATTATACATATATGTGAGAACGATGTAGAAAGACGTGCACATTAAGAGCGCCCAGAGTAAAAGATTAAAATAATCAACACTTTCAAAATAAAGTAATTAAAATAAACCGTGGCAGCTAAGAGATGACCACTCCCAACTGACAGCGCCCGTTCACGAACATGACGCATGGCTCGGCGCCATTCAACTCAACCATATTGAAGGGAACCAAATGACCCGACACACGCGCCACCATCAGCGAGAAATTTGAGTGAGCATGACATTCTCTCAGCCACCAGGCTACATTCAAGTCAATGAAAGATAAATAAATGTAAATGGTTGCTTTACAGTACATAGTACTCACACATGTGCTATGCAATTATATAATATTATTAAGAGATGGAATCTATACAAAGCAAGGATATTATTACAATCTTCTGCAGCTTCCACAATAACTTAACATGGTTATCAATTAGTTTGCTCCTATGGTTGTGAAGCAGGACCAGCATTGAGCCAAGCATTTTTATCATCAATATAGTCCCCCAACTTATAATATGCTTGCCTACATAGTGTGCGTTTTATACAAGATTTAAATTTCGTCTCATTCAGTTGTAGAATGTGAGGAGGTATTTTATTGTAGCATTTTAAACAGTACCCCATGAAAGATGAGTCTACTTTAGCTAGCCTGAAACCTGGCTGAACTAGTTGGTCCCTATTTCTAGTATTATAGTGGTGTCTGTCACCTCTCTTACTAAATAAATGCAGATTTTTCCTAACGTACATGATGTTTTCATAGATGTATTGACAAGGTACTGTCATGATGTTAATTTCTTTAAACAGTTCTCTCAGAGAATCGCGCCTACGTAGATCATATATGGCTCTGATGGCTCTTTTCTGCAGAATAAATATAGACTCAATGTCTGCAGCCCGTCCCCATAGTAAAATACCGTATGACATAATACTATGAAAATAACTAAAATAGACTAGCCTCGCGGTATCTACATCAGTAAACTGACGGATTTTTCTAACAGCATATGCTGCTGAACTCAGCCGTCCTGCAAGAGATGTTAAATGAGGACCCCATTGTAGCCTTGTGTCGAGCGTAATTCCCAAGAAAACAGTTTTATCGACAAATTCTAGTTTCTCTTGATTCAATATTATGTCACAATCACTACTTTTGACATTTGGCAGAGAAAATTTGATGCACTTAGTTTTTTTCCCATTTAGTACTAAGTTATTAGCGGTAAACCAATTATGGACCTGCAATAGGGCGTTATTGACGTCGCCAAGATTAGTGGCACGTCTGTTTATCCTAAATATTAAAGAAGTATCGTCAGCAAACAATACCATTTGCGGTTGGTTGTCAAATAAGTGGGGTAGGTCATTAATGTAAACTAAAAAGAGAAAAGGACCCAATATCGAACCTTGTGGTACGCCCATTTTTACTTTTAAACCCATTGAATTGACACCATCTACCTGTACTTGCTGCTGTCTATCATTCAAATACGATTTTACTAAACTGAGCGCAAGTTTACCAAAACCGTAATGCTCAAGTTTCAAGAGCAGGGTTTCGTGATTTACGCAATCAAATGCCTTCGAAAGGTCACAGAAGATTCCTATGGCATCTTGTGCCTCTTCCCACGCAGTAAATATGTGTTTTAATAAAGTAACACCGGCGTCAGTTGTACAACGTCCCTTGGTGAAACCATACTGTTACCATACCTTCTATGTTGTACCTCATGCCCTGACAGCTGTGCAATTGATAACCGTTTGACTGCACCAGTGAGCGGAGTTCGCTTCGCTATTGATACGCTAAGAAAAAAAAATAGCATACCTAGGTAACATAGTGTCGTCGCTATCGTATCTAGCTTGACCCTATTTAGCAACTTTTTATGGTTACCTAAGGTACCTGAGGGTAATAAGGCCTACCTAATTCCGATTCGCTTTATTTATTTAATACTTTAAAATAGCTATTTTTTAAGGTCGGCCAGTATTGCTTCTTATAATCTAAACTGACGTAGAAATGAAATACAAGTGTCTATGCATCATATTATATTACAATTTAAACAAAAATCACGTACAAGGTAGCCTATTATGGCCCGGGTAGTTTATTAACGCCCTACCCATTTTCAAGTTTTTGGAAAAATGTAAAACCATTAGAAATGATTCACTAATAATTTAAACTGTAACACTGTAAGTACTCGTCGTTGTTTAGTTGGATTAGGTATTATTATTTCCGTGAGAACAAAATTTTAAGCAAAATCGTTCCTTATAATTAAATAGGCATAATTGCGCGATGCACATGGGCCTTATTAGCCGCAATTCTAATAAGTCTAATTATTAAGAAATTGTTGAGATTCATATACTGAATTGGTGTTAGCTTTTAATTATTATTTTGTACGTTCCCTTTAGTAAACAAAACGCTTTACTCTGTTGTAAGGCCATTATTTTTCCGATGGGCGTTATTATACTCCAGGCGTTATTTGCCTCCGGTACCTACCGTACGCCAAATGGCAAAAAACGGAACCCTTAAACATATATTCATCCTGTTGATCGTTAGGTATCGCTAGAAGAATTGTGGTAGGTTTATACGCAGTCGTTGCATCCTAGGACAAGTGAACCAGCTTTAAAGCTGAGATTTTTCTACGACTGTTCTTTTTCCAGGACGAGGGACCTCGGATATTTTTGTTTTTCTCTCTTTTGTCTTCTTCAACCTTTAGCCACCCAATGCTTAGTGTAGGTCTCTACCATAAATCTCTCAACTTTTGGCGGTTTTGTGTCTTGAGAGTATAGGACCTGTCAAACTTCAGGTAGGTACCTTACCTACCTACTTCAATTTTCAATTTCGAATACTAGGTACAATACATTTAAGGAAGTACCCATGGCCACCTCTACAAATTATGGTGATTCAATCTAATCACCTTATTTATGTAGTTTGAGTAATTTGACTACCTAGTTCTAATCAAATCAGAAACTGTGTCACCGTTTTTACATATTGATGACTGAGTCAGTGACTAGCGACGCAACTCAAATTGTATGCCTTAGTCTGCTATTGCAATAGTGTCAGAATGGTCTACCATTGATTTAATAAGGTCCCGCGCAGACGAATTATCCTTTGTACGCACGTCAAACGAGTTTCGAACGCGCTTCAATACACCGTGGGCTAGGGGCCTTATTAAATCAATTATAGACCATTCTGACACTATTGCAATAGCAGACTAAGGCCCCTGGTGTAGTATAGTGTAGCCTAGCGGTGTGACTGCCAAGTCCAATGGCCCAAGACACGCACCTCTGATGTTTCGGATTCATGTGCGTATAGTATTATCACTTGCTTCGGTGAAGGAAAACATCATGGGGCAACTAGAATCAAGCATGAGGTATTTCTTGACGGCATATAAAGTCAAGTCAGAGGCTCATGGGCGGTATAAAAACTCTGCTAAACACACGCTAAAGAGAAATTGTTCGGATATCTCTGAAGTATAAAACATTATTTTCCATGAAAATGTATGGACGATTGCGTGTTTACTAATGACCAAGCGACATCGCTTACAAATTGCGTGTAGGAACGTCCTCATGATCGGCGATGTGGGTTCAAATGTACGGGGGCGCGTGATCGCCTGCTTTTGCTTTGACTTGTGTGCGATTCTCTTGTCGCGTATTGAGGAGCGATGTCAGTTGCCCATTGCGTAACTACTAATCATACGCCGCGTACCACTAGGCTATCACTGCATCATGATTAACCGCCCCCGACGGTTGTGTCGTAGGTAGTGGGTTCAAAACCAAGAGGGGCTTTGTGTACCTAGGCCATTTCATTACTTAGTACTTTCCTCAAAACGATGAAGGAAACATCAGGATCGAGGAAACTGATATGTCCTAGAACCGAAAAAGTCAAAGACACGTGACATCCACCAACCCGCACTGGGCCCGCATGGCCGAGTGGACCGCTCCCGCTTCCCAGAGGAGGCCGCAGCAGTGAGGTGTAAAGCTGGTTTCTGTGGAGTCCGGACCTTACAAGCGACAAGCTGGTTACGGTAGCTTCTAATCTGTATGTTGGTCAACCATATCAGTATCCTCATCGTATCAGTAAAACATTAAGTGGATGCGCAAGGGTAGCCCGCGAAATTTATATTTTCTTACGTTTATTGCCATGCAATTTGCAGGGCGCCTAAAACGGCTGCTTTATCAGAATCATAATATGAATCACGTTAAAAACTTAAAACTCTTAAAATGGACTTTGTGGTCATCACCATAAAGACCATTTTAAGAATTTTAAATTTTTGACGTGATTCATATTATGATTCTGATAAAGCTTCCATTTTAGGCCCCCAGGTCAGTGTCTGGTTATATGTTGATGAACATATGAATCGCGCCAGTAACACGTATGGAGTTACAGAATTATAATCATTCAAATCATCAAAACAACCCTCCAAGTTCATATAATCCCATTGAGTGACTATTTCATGAAATAGCTATTGAATGGGGTTATATGAACTTGGAGATCTGTATTGATGATTTGTATGATTATAATTCTGTAACTCCATACGTGTTACTGGCGCGATTCATATTTTCATCAACATACAACCTGACACTGACCTGCAAATTGCAATAAACTTAAGAAAATTTAAATTTCGCGGGCTACCCTTGCGGTTCCACCTTAATACGCAAAAAAACGTCTTACCGTCATCAGTTTAGTTATTTTTGTTTTCTTGAACTATCTCAATTCGCACACTACATGCGAGCAAAGAGTTTGTAAACCTCATGCGGGCCGGACCGTGCTTTGCTGTATTGTAATGTGATACGCTCTGGCCCGATGCGGCTGTAATTTGTGCCACCAGCCTTGAATATCAACTACTTTGGTTGCTGACCGTGACCCTGCAGTAGCAAAGACAACAAAAAAGGAAAAATAAAAGTAGTTAAATGGCTGTATGTTATTTATAACGCAAATTCATAAGCAGAAATACAGTATGTTAACAATTTCCAAATATTTGTACAACTGAAACTTCCACTTTTTGTACATTAAGTCACAAATTTTGATTTTATTTATATCTACGAATTACAAAACGGTGTTTAGGATAAAATTATGCCTATCTTATACTAAATCTGCAGAATGTATTATCCACCTTTCTTCCACTTTTCTCCTGGTGTATAGTCTGTCATGGGTTTTCCTGATATTCCACATGTCCCTATGCCAACTCGTCCAGTCAAATTGTCTGGTGAAGCAAATATACTCTTTGTTCTTACGCCGGGTTTTTTCGAAGCTTTTGTGTGGAAATTGAGCCATTTGTTCTTTTCACTCTCTCTTTCCTCTTCAATTTGTTTAAATCTCTGTTGTTTCTTTTGTTTCTTCTTTTTGAGGTACTCCCTGTTGTAACCCTTACCAGGTCTGTAACAATAAAATACAAGACTTGCTATAGCATAGTTTCGTCATATCATCAAATTAAACTCTGACTTATGAAGAAATGCAGGTGTTGAAAAATTTGAAGAATTGGTTTTTATAAGATCTACTGTTGTCGCCGAAGCGCTGTGCCCCGATATTTTTTTATGCAAAATAACCAAAATGTTGACGTTTTTCTCTATTTTTTTCTTCATACGTAAAGTCTTAATAATTCAAGAATCATTTTCGAAAAAACTGACTGTTTTTTCAATTTTACTCTATTTTTTAGTTGCCTCGGTCAACTGAGTGCAAGAGCTATTATTAAGAGGGCCCTTCCCGGCCCGTCTATCATCAACGCGAGCATGGTCAAAAAGCTTGTTATTTCATCCAGAGCCACAGCGGCGCATTTTCTTTCAACTCGCCCGTTTTACCCCGCCCCGACCCCGCACATGTCGTATCCCGCGCACCTCATACCGCCTAACGCGATGACATTGAACGAAAAATTGTGTTCGAAAATTTCTTAAACTTGTTCCAGGAAATACGTGTTTTTGAATAAGTGTTACAAGTGTGTGAAATAAATATTTGTCATTAAAAATCTCCATTACATGTGCAAGGTTTCTATCTAGATGTTTTCTTTATTTTTACAGTTTATGAGTACATTATGAACGGCCAAAGTTTAGGTAAAATTTGTGCAAAACAGCAATTTTTGGATGCTTGTACTGAATTTGTTTCTACTTTATTTTATTTTTTGCAACCATAGAAACCTAGATATAGTGCACAAAATACCTATTAGTTCAAAAAATTCAAAGATAGATGTGTAACAATCAAGTGCGAGCGTTTGTATGAAAAGTATGACGGGTTGGCCGCGCTTAAGCAAGAAGCCTTGGCTTTGATTCTCAGACGAGAAATGTGTTGAGTCGGTTGACGGGAATAGGGCATGCATATATTTTAGGAACATGTTGAATGTTCAATATGGTGTGCTGGGATGTTGTGCTTGATTTATTTACAAAAAGAATCCAGAAATAAAAATAAAAATATCTTTGAAGTGTAACTTTGTTGTGTTATTTATTTTATTTTTGTTTATTATCTAAAGTTGTTTCTATGTTTAACTCTCACACTGCTTGTACCGTTTTGTCAATTTCTTGTAATTGGCCTTCTTCTACAATATTACTTCTGTAAGTTTTCTTAAAATTAATAAAATAAATTAGACTAAAACACAACTGCAAAACTATAGTTACTGAATAACAATTATGTCTAACACTTGTCTCTGTCTCATCTGGATAAAAACAAAGCGTAGGAACAAAAATAAAGCATGGTAGTGGTAGATATTGATGAAGAAAAGATAATATTTTCTCTAGTAACAGTATCTACTACAGGGAAGAAACAAAGAAACATGTTTGTATGGACTTCATACTGTTGCATTCCTTAGTAAAACTGCAAGAGATTTTTGTCATACTCACTTGCTTTCATCACCACTGTGAGGTCTCTTTAGTGAACCAGGTATGATCTTCACATCGTTAATAGATACCACTTCTGCTGTTGCATAGCCATCGAACTTTACTTTCAGATTATCCTCTGTAACATCTTCAATGAGACCTTCATAAAATCTGTAAAAGAGATAAATTTTAAGTTACTTGATTTAATAATATTTGCATAGGCAGATATTATTTTTCTAATGAAGCATAATAAAAAATCTCTGGCAAATAATTCATAGTTGTTTAAGGTGGAAGCGCAAGGGTAGCCCGCGAAATTTAAATTTTCTCAAGTTTATTGCAATTTGCAGGTCAGTGTCAAGTTGTATGTTGATGAAAATATGAATCGCGCCAGTAACACGTATGGAGTTACAGAATTATAATCATTTAAATCATCAATACAACCCTCCAAGTTCATATAATCTCAAAAAGTGACTTTTTCATGAAATAGCTATTGAATGTGATTACGAGGGGTGTATTGATGATTTGAATGATTAAAATTCTGTAACTACATACGCGTTACTGGCGCGATTCATATTTTCATCAACATACAACTTGACACTGACCTGCAAATTGCAATAAACTTGAGAAAATTTAAATTTCGCGGGCTACCCTTGTGCTTCCACCTTAAGGAAATATATTTATTTTAAAAAGATCAAATCAATCAATAACAGTGTATATCTTTTTTTTATAATTACAAATAAGAGGGATAAACTGGCCACAGTATGGTGTTCCAAACACCAGTTGAGTTGAATATTTACACCATGTACTATGTACTGCAAAACAACTTTGTAAATTCTCAAAATAGCTGTGATAAACAAAGTTAATTCCGCGTTTGTACCAGAAAATACTGCATAATTATCTTGAAAATGCTATATTTATATTAACATTGCAAAAGTTTTTTTAGGTACTACTTATTTGCCACCATGTGGAAGAAAAGTTAGAAGGGGGAAACTATTATTTTTGAGACTTAATGTGTATCTCACAAAGTATTCATTAAAAAATCATAATCATTTGAATAGTTGGATCCCCAAATGCTTATGAGTATTTTAATTTGAGCCTCTGTTATTTTATGGGCAGAGCCACTTTAATTATTTTTATTTTTCTGTTTGGCTAGGGAACCCTAAACTGTACACAATCAACAAACAAAAACCTTAACAATCCCAGAAATCCCATGTGATGTAACACACCAACACAGGATTCTTCTTACTACATTATCAAGGCTTGTTAATATTCACAACAAAAGCCTTCTGCTTCAGGCTGACCAATCTTTTATTCCTTATGCAAGCCATAGAGCGGTACCAGACGCAAAAGGCATACTAGCTACTACCATGTACACACGGCTACACATCAAGCTACACATTTCCAGTTTACGCTGATCTCGCATTGCATAGGATTTCCGTACAATGCGCGGTCAGCTTATACTGGAAACGTATAGCTTGATGTGTAGCCGTGTGTACATAGTTGCAGCCATGAGGCTGCAACTTACAAAGTCATGAACTGTGCAGAAAATATCACATAGAGTTGATTTTGTGAGTTATATAGAGGATTAGAGATGTAATATGATACACTTACATGTTTTGACTTTTGCAATCAGTGACTAAGTCAAATGTTTGTATCTTTTGAATCCAAAGTAATACCCAAGATACGGTTAATAAAACAAAGATAATATATAGGTAATGATAACTCACTGTCCATCTGATCTCCATTTGGCCAGGCACCTCTCCCCAACTTGCCAATTTGTAAGGTATTTGCTAGCGCTTTCTTCTTCCTCGGCCGCCAACAGGGACGCTGTAACATCATGATCATTACTAGAACCATGATTATTGGACACTTTGGAGTCACCATCTTGAGTTTTTATAAGATCTTGTGTCAACTCTATTACTTCCTCCAAGTCAGCCTTTAGTTTCAGCAACTCCTCATTCTGTCCATCAGTGAGCAACGCTGCTTCTACCTAAGAAATAAAGTGATACACCACATGATTATCGGGATATGTCATGGCAAAACACTAATCGATATTATCTATCAACTGACCTGCTGAAGTTGTAATTTATAATTCCTTAAATCATCAGCCATTATAGAATTGTTACTACAAATAGTTCAATTTGCTAAATCAAGTTCTGGGGAACAATGCAATTTGCCTCATCACAAATAAGTACACAAACTCATACTGTTTTCTTTTTTCGTCAATCTGTCACATTATGGATGGATCTTACAAGCATAGAGTATATTATTATAGACTGGGAACAAGATTGTTTTGATATACGTTACAATTTTATTTGGGATATTCCGATACTAGTAAATACAAGTTAGTACTCGATACTTTTGTTTCGATACCAAGTAATAACAGCATCGAATCAATCATGCGATACTTACTCGGTATCGAAACAAAAGTATTGTACTTGGTATCAAATCGAATCAGACTGATCGAAAGTAATTTTAAACTCATCATCTAAAATCGATACTGCAATAATCGGTTGATACGTCCCTCCATATTTTTGATATGTAAATAGAAATTAAAAAAGTTTGCTGCACACAAACCGTTGTAGTTTGAGACTTTGAGTATTTTCAGCGCCGACTTTGTGTTCTGTCTGTGCGATTTTCCTGTTTTTATTTGATATTTTGCTTTGCTTGGCTGAATGTCACAGATTATGAAAATATTATTATGAATATTTCATAATTACTTGATTCTCCAACATTTAAAAAATATATTGAAGGCCGTACTAAGTTATATTTATTTACGCGAATGAAATGATTAATGTTTCATCAAGTTGCGTTTTGTTAGATTTTGCTACTTAGAACATTTCAATGGGGGCTATCGCCTATGAATTTACCGCTGGAGGCGCTAGTGTAGCGCGGGGGCACCGAAATGTCAGATGTCATAGATTGTTCGCGTGTTGCGTGCTGTTTTAACACGTATTTTTACAAATATTCACGATTGTGGTTTATATTGAGCCATTCGTGATTAATGATGACTTGAAGATTTTTAGTAGCAACTTAGAATCTTAATTGTCAGTACTACACAGTACAGTAATGATTTTTAAATGTTTTATGCTTGCTAATTTTAGGAAGAATAATGTAAATATATGAACCTGAAGTTTACACTATGTTGTTATACGTATAAAATAAACATTTTACCGACATTGGCGCCATCTGGTGACCTAAAAAACGATAGCCCTCGTTAGAGACGTATAAAAAAAAACATAAATAATCTAGTTTAATTATAAATAGGTTTTAACACATACTGACACAAACTACAAAATTATTGGTAAAATAAGCTATAAGTTGAAATGGCACGGGGCGCTTGCACGGCAAAAAAAGAAAGTTCCATTAGAAAAATTCTGAAAGTGTCGATATAAGTAAGTATCGATACTTTAGAAGTACTTGTATGAGTAGCATCGAAAAATGATTTGAGTACTACTCACATGAGTAGGTATCGATACTTTGAGGGTATCGGAATATCCCTAGTTACAATGGAGAATGCTGTGCTATAGTCTATAGTTGGAGATGGATCTTATAGGGTGTGGCCAAAATCGGAACTAAAATCCTCCATCTTGTTTTTTTAAATTTCATTATCTCATGAAATGCCATAAAGCCAGGCCCCGAAACACAAAACATCGTTTATTATTTCAAAGGGGTGTGGCCTAACATAATGTAACATGTTTTATTGGAAAATTAGTGCTGTGGATCCGAATGCGCTGTGATCTGTCAATGTCATTTAAGCACATCAAACAAAAGATTTTTGTAGCATTTTTTTTTTAAATAGTTTTAAGGCCTGGTTTCAGAGACCTTTTAGCCAAGTCTTTATTCTTTTTGATTTTTGTAGCACTCACTGTAGTTATTAGCACAGATAATATAATACAACGTACTATTAGCTATGGAAGTAATAGTTAAAATTTAGCTTATTTGACATATCGAAAGACGAAACGTTATTGTAAATAATTTACCTGTAGCAGAACATTAATACATTTGCCTATTCTTGCACATAAGCAGGAAGTAGTACGGGATCGTACTACTGAGATAAAAAGTGTTAATCCAGGTTCTAAAGTATGTGTGCCAAACACAGGCTAACATCCATACATCCTCACAAAATTTCGCATTTAGGTATTTTAAAGTAAGATTAGTCTATGCTCGCAGCTAAGTTTCCAGGCTGCCAGGAAGTTATAGAACTTTACGTGATATTCGACCATGGACCATATCCTCACGGTAAGCAGCTGATGGAGAAGTGCCAAGAATACAACCGACTCCTATACATGGCTTTCGCTGGTTGGAGTGTAGCCATAGGGGCGCTAAGGCACGAGAACGTGAGAATTTTTTCATTTTCCTTTTTTATTGCAGTATCAGGTTGTCCTTGACCATAGAAACTATTTAGGTTCTGAGAAGCATGGCCCTACGACGCACCGTTTCCGAGTTAGGAGTTTTTTTTTTCTTTTTTACAAATCACTCTATATTGCCCAAATGGTAGTTCGGATGAAAAACTTTTCGGGAAAGAAATTGTTGCTCTAGTCGCAATCCATGAGATGGTGTAAAAAAACCCGAGAAATATGAAAACATGAAAAATCTTGTAAATGTCGGACGATCTTTACCTTGAGTTTGCAGGGCAGGGAGTTAGCCAAATTTTCAGTTTTTTTTTTTTCATTAATACCCGTGTTCTTTTGCAGCTCATGGTTTGCGACTAGAGCAACAATTTCTTTCCCGAAAAGTTTTTCATCCGAGCTACCATTTTTGAAATACAGAGCGTTTTATATAAAATAAAATTCGAAGGGCAATAATTCGAAAACGGTGCGTCGTAGGGACATGCTTCCCAGAATGTAAATAGTTTCTATGGTTAAGGTTAACCAGAATCTGTAAAAAAAAAACAATTTCCGTACAAAAAAAAATTCTGGAAAATTTTGTCCCAAAATTTTTTTTTTGCCTACCATTTTTATTTTTGGTTTTCTTTGCTGTTAACAGTGCCCCTAAGCGTATACTCCAACTCCTAAAACTCCGCCCCTAAGACGACTCACTGAACCTTTTGGCTGACTACGAGAAGGCTTTCGACAGTGTCGAGCTTTTGTACGTTACCCTAGCAGGAAAGGTTATACTAGAGTGATATGAGTGGCACGAATATTTAGTGTATGATCTGCTGTGTGTGTGCACCACATACAAAATTGGTGCGCTTTGTCGTTTTGGACAAAAACGGAAAAAACGATTCCTGCTAGGGTAACGCTCTTCCAGCAGGAAAATTCTAAACGAATGACTGGAGAGAGAAATATTGTGCATGGCTAGAGAGCTTATGTTTGTGTTAAGAAGTGCACCAAAAATGTTGTGCGTCTTCAGGTTTCCGAGATATTGCGTTTCCTGCTAGGGTAATGTTTTACAGAATCGTGTACCTCCAAAACCAAAGTATTTGCGACTGTAGAATAAACATACACGAGTAGCTCTATATTAGTGCGTAATACACACAGAATAAGATTTAATAAAGAATCGACTGACACCTTATTCATCAAAATCGGATGAATAGTTTAGGCGCTACATAGGAACATAGGTAAAAACAAACATACATAGACTGCTAAGATCATAAGCCTTCCTTTTGGTTTCCCCGTAGTCGGGTAAAAAGGTACGAAAGAGGTCTTAATGGCTATGAACATAAAGATTGAGAAAATAAACCGTGCAAGTTCCCTGCTCAAGGTTGCAATAAAAACCAATTCAATAAAAAAAATATTTTATTACATTTACAAAGAGTCTAATTCGTTATAATTTATCTTACAAAATATATCCATGAAATATAAAATGTTATTAATAATGTTAAATCTTAATACATTCTCTATAACAGAGACAAAAAAATTATACATAAATATGCATGTACCTACATTTATTTAAAAATCAGTCAAAAATGCCGCAAATTAGTTCAGTGTTGGATTATTATTAATGTTATCATCGAAATAGTTATAATATCTTTAGTAAAGTATATTGTTGCCATAATCTTTTAATACAAAGGGTACGTGTTAAACAGCTTGACCGATTTTGTTGGTTTTTTTGTGTACTTAAGTTGGTGTCACCTGGATGCTTCTTAGCTATAGTTGGACCCAGTAGGTAGCGCTGTTCGCGCAGGTAGCAATCTGCCTACCAAGTCCGCAGTTTAAAATATAATCTTCGACAAAACTAGATTTGAAGGACAGTATTTGTGTGATCTTTAAAGTTTGTGTAGTCTTTTATCGAATTTTAATGCAGTTATTACCAATGTAAAAATACAGAGATCGTGAGAAACTAACGACTTTTGGGTGGTCTAAGTAACATTTTAAGGGTCTTGTAACTCATGAAACTTATTATTTTTCTCATGTACAATCGACTCGAAATGAATCTGATCACCTTACAGATTATTTTTGCTTGCAGCATCCGGCCGCTATAGAAGCGCTTAGTTAAAAACTTTCTCTTCATTGGTCCGTTTTTGTGTTATTCCGATTAGTCAAAAAGGGTGGTCAAACATCTGTGATCATTGACAGAGCCTGAGAATTTTTGTAAAACAAAAGATAATGTAAAAAGGTCGCATTTTTTTTGTTTTACTACGATTGGACCGCACTCTCTTTGTGCTGACCAATAGTAGTAAGGTGGTGAACAGATGTGGATATCGTGTGCACGGGATTTTGTTTTAAAAGTGAGCAGATTCATCTTTTGGTTATGGTACCTACCCCAGATTCTGCATTTCTCTAATAATAATTAGGATTGGCTCCAACGTTTTAAAAACTAAATAAATAAACTAAATCCTTTAATTTAGTTGTGGTCTAATGTTATCATGATGGGCATAAAGCCTAACTTATCATTATCATAAATATTTTGCAGAAGCGTGTTTAAAAATAATCCACGTGCAAAACTGTTGTAATGTCTGCGTACCATTAATTTAGATAATTATGTAGTCGAAAAATAAATGCAAGAATAAAATAATCACAGAATTAATCCCATTCTATTTTTTAACAATACTACACAAAGACACCAGGCCAGGAGTGAACTGCTGTAGGCTGATGTTCAGAGATCAGAAAAGGTAGTTTATTAGCCAAAACTTCAAGATAGTAGGTGAAATGTGGTTAATAGGCCTTATAAAATCCCGGAATGATTTTGAAGTTTCGAAATAAAGCTGTTGAATGTGAGGACGTTATTATCCACATGTTACTTTCTGCCTTAAGTTTAGGCAAATAAACTATCTATCCTGATCTCTGGTGATGACCAGTGATTGGATTAAGGTGATTTACAGAATTATAATCATACTAATCATCAATACAACCCTATAAGTTCATTTAACCCTATTCTGTAACTATTTCATGAAAAAGTCATTCAAGGGAGTTAAATGAACTTAAGGGGGTTGTATTGATGATTTTAATTATTATAATTCTATAGTTACATAGTCCGTGTTACTGGCGCGACTCATTTTTTCATCAACATACAACCTAACCCTGACCTGCAAATTGCAAAAAACGGAAGAAAATTTGAATTTCGCGGGCTACCTTTACACTTCCACTGTAAGGAAATATTTGTTGCTATGGACAGGACATGCCCTTGTGATCCCGGGATTTTTAATCTATCGAGAACTTCACTGGGATTAGTTAAAGCTTGTTAGATATTAAAAAAAAAACAAATCTACCCACCCAACATGCTTCTCGTAAATTTAAGAATAAATTAGTCGTGACCAAATTATTGCCAGTGACAAAAGCCAATGATCAAAATGTAAAGAGTGGTGTTGCCTTTTCTTGGCTGCTATTATGAACATTATGTACTAACGAAATATTGTATGATGACAACCCATAAAAATCAGCACCATCTGAGCTATGTGATCAAAATTGCCATTTCTTTTGATTTGACATATTAAAATTGTTCGCAGCATTTGATCCTTTTTAGCTACACTATCAGTTTGTATTAATACAGGCTGTTGTTTTTGTAAAGAAATTTAGGTTTTATTCCCGGGGCTGGCAGTCAGCTTTCTCAAAAACTAAGAATGCAGTTTTATTTTCCTCCAAATTAGAGGTCATAGTGACCACTTTGCTTTACTTACTACGCATAGTTTCGGATTTTACATTGTAGTCTCATCTTAAAACCCGGACAAGTGCGTGTCGGACTCGCGTATGAAGGGATCCGTACCATCGTAGTAGGCGAGTCCCCTTTAATTTATTTTTATTATAGCTTCCATGGAGGTTTTCCTGTAATTTATAGGCAAACTATTTTATTCAAAATTTTCATCTCGGTTGTTTCGGAAGTAAGGGAGCGGGAATGGTCAATTTATGCCCATTTTCTTAAATAATTTCAAAACTATTTACAACTACTCCCCGGGCGTCGGGGGACACGTGGTGACTCCAAGCCACCGTAAGCGCGGGCTTATGGACGGTGAATAATGGGCTAGCTCGCCGTCCGTCCGTTTTATGACGACAGGCCGTGTCGACGGCGCGTTCGTGTTCCACGCGCGCCTCTATGAGATGTAAGCTAACTGGAATGGGTCCGCAAAGGCCGATGCCTGCCGGGGCTGCGGGACTGTTCGAAATATCGAGGCCCTGGAACACAAAGGGCTAAGAAGGATCATGGGTGGGTTTTAGTCAGTACAAGACAGTCTGAAACTCCCTTCCGCTCCGCCCGGAGCGGGAGGGGGGTCATTTGATGATTTCCCATCCGGAAAAAAAGGGTTACGATTTTCTGTCTTGTCGCGTCTATCGCTCGTAAATATTTGAATGTCATTGGCTCGTACTGATTTTAGCGCTCTACTGCTATACAAAATTTCGTTTGTCATGATAAAGTTCAAAACGTTATTGGGCACCGAAAAATAAAAACTTACCTACCAATTTTGGTCATTGGCTTATAGACCATCAATAATCGCAAAAAACAGGCGTTCTGTTATGCTCAACGAGTAATGGACATGAATTGCATCAAAGGGGTATTTTGCCGAGTAAGCGTACTACAGGTCAGTTTTCTTACTCGTCAATTTCACTAATTCACCGGTTTACTCATTAGACAGTTTCTGAGTTCGCCAATTTCCTCATTTGCCAGTTTCACTAAGCTGTCAATTTTCCTATTAAGTTGGTTTAAGAAATTTGCGAAACAGGCGAGTTTCTTTGTTCGTCAGTTAGTTTATATTGTCAGTTTTGCTATTTCGTCATGTTCCTAACACGTTAATGTTCTTGTTTGCAAGTTTCCTTGTTCGCCAGTTAGTCTAGGTGTGTTTTACTACTCTGTCGTGTCATGTCAAGTATTAATGTAAATACCTATAACATTCCGTATTAAGTTATTACCCGATTACATAAGTACAGAAAACTAATTTAAAAATAAATGTATTTATTTGTTTAATAAAACTAATTTAAGTTTTAGTTTGTCAAAGTTTGCGCACTGAATAAACAATATTCCTGTATATTATATTACTAGCGACCTGCCCCGGCTTCGCACGGGGGCAATGGTATCCATATAAACCTTCCTTTTGAATCACTCTATCTATAAAAAAAACCGCATCAAAATCCGTTGCGTAGTTTTAAAGATCAAAGTCTACATAGGGACAGACAGACAGGAGGCGACTTTGTTGTATACTATGAAGTGATAGTGATGATAATTTATTTAAATTGTATGCACTACACAGTTCTTGTAGTATGATGATGAGGTTTGGTACTTACAAGTCACAATACATTGACCTACTACTTGTTCTCTCCGAAATGGCCGTTCCTTCTCGTACCACACCACTACGCACACCGCACCCCGTACACGCCACGCTTAACTCTGACCAGGGTGATAGAAGAGGCAAATATGTCACGAGCGAGCGGCAATCATAAAGCAAACATGCATAAATAAAGATGTCTGACGAATTTTTATTCGTCAGACATCACATCCTGGCAACCAGTGAAATAGACGACTAAGGAAACTAGTGCAGACGACAACCTAATCTACCTACCTATCTACCGACGAAAAAGTAAACTAGTACACAAGGAAACTAGCGAATTAACGAAACTAACTACAGATTACGAAAACAGCAAACTGGTAAAATTGTCTACCTAGCGTAATTGACGAATAGGTAAACCGTTCGATTAGCGAAGCTGACAAATAACGAAACTAGCGGATCGCAATACTGGCAATTTCACGAAACTGACATCTTAGCAAAACTAGCGAAAGAGGAAACTGAAGAATCAGGAAAATGCCTAACTAGCGAAATTGTCAACCTACCGAAACCGTCTAATGAGTAAACTGGTGAATTAGTGAAATTGGCGAGTAAGGAAACTGACCAGAGTGGTACGTTAACTCATTTTGCCATTAGCAGCTTTCTTTAGGAACTCTAATCTGGGACGGACCAGCAGATTTTTTAAATTCTCATTTGAAACTGCATTTTATGATAATTATGAAAACTAGTGTTTTTTCAGCTAACCGTACCATTTTTCTAATAGGAATGCAGTTTTGATTCCTGGCTCATGCAGAAGCTTTTCAATACAAGCTTACAAGTTGGTTAGATAGCCTGGTGGCAAATTATGTGAAGAATTTGCTCAATTTTACGTGGTATACAATGTAGTAAATTTTGATTTTTCATTACTTAAGTTCATTTGGTCATGGTAATAATATTGTCTTTAAAAGGACATTATTAACTGTCGACGCTAACGAGATGGCTTTGCAGCGCAGTTGACTGGTGATACCGTCGTCGTGACGCGAAGTCTTCGTTGTCATCATTCAATCTCTCTTGTTCTACAGATATGTCCCCATGGACTGGTGTCACAACCAACTGTTCATATTCTAAGGGCCGTTTCCTGAGTAGAGAGTAAAGAGAAAGAGTTTTAATAATCTGTATAAACATACATCATGTTTTTAATAAATAAATAAATAATGGAGGGCTTACCCAATTAATTGTAGGAAAGAAATCTTCAGCCAATGAAAGAAACGGAACTCCGAAGCGCGGCCCGGCTTGAGGGCAGGGTTCGCTGCACCAATGTAAAGCCAGAATAACCAAAAGATACTGAGGCAGCCGAGAGCATATCCCCAGTGTACGAGGAACATGAGCAACAACTTTATAGCTACCTGAAACAAAACACAGGATACATGAGTTTCATTTACGTCGACACGTTTCTATTTTAAGAGGTTTTATTATTGCAACCACTGTTTTTTTTTTTCTTTAAAAAAATATTGCCCAACACTATGAATTTCTTCTGTGTGCTTTTACAAACATTTAAACTCACATACACGAACCAGAACAATGGGGGCTATCGCGTATGAATTCGCCGCTAGAGGCGCTAGTGTAGCGCGAAGTCACCGTAATATCAGTTGCCATAGTGTTCGCGCGTTGCATGCTTTTTTATCACATATTTTACTAATATTCACTATGTGATCTAGATTGAGCCATTCCTGATTTGTGATGACTTGAAGATTTTAGGTAGCAATTTAGGATCTTACTAGCTGTTGCCCGCGACATTGGTTCGCGTGGAATTGTTATTAAAAAAAATGTCTCTTTTTGAATCAAATTTTGTTAAAAATTTCAAGGCTTTAATTTTTTTGCACGGAACCCCAATCATTTTCCTAAAATAAAAGTAGCCTATGTCTAACCTTATAACATCAGCTATCTGACAGTAAAAATCCCGTCAATGTCAGTCCAGCCTTTGCGGAGATTAGCCGGAACAAACAGACAGACAGACAGACAAAAAATTAAGAAAATTTGTGTTTTTGTTCTATTTACCGTATATACTTTCATATACATTCAGTATATACTTTCGTATATACTTTCATATACAAACAGACACTTCAATTTTATTTATTTATATAGATGTATAGATTTGTTAGTACTAGGAGATAAAATGATTATTAAATGTTTCATGCTTGCAAATTTTTGAGAGAATATTGTAAATATGTTTTGAAGTTTACACGTCTATGTTGTTATAAGCAATTAAATTATTTTTTTATGACGTTATTGGTACTTTAGAGCATAAATTAGAATTATTGACATGACCTTACTCGACAGTGGCGTCATCTGGTGAGCTCAAAAACGATAGCCCTCATTATCTGTAGGTCAAATATTTTGTGGCGTGCGGGAATAAAACCCGCGACACGCAGCGCAGCAGTCAATGCCGTGCCGTCAATTATTTAATATTAGATGCTAATTCTGAATTCATTAGTTAATCATAGTTCAACTGTTATAATGTTGTATTTAGGTTCTCACCCCAACCAGCGACAGCCATCTGTTACACAGATGCGAGTACCAGTTCTTGTTTTTAGAATGAACACTAATGCTTGGCCTCCGGACATCCCCGTTAGACACCCGCCCGTTCATTATGGCAGAATCCGTCGGCGAGGGAGTAAAGTCCTGGAAAAAGTAATCATGTTATTTAGGTACGTGTTTTTTTCATAGGATGTGGTATGGACATAATGCATGGGCTGCCTATACCTAAGCGTAATACACTCACCCCAACATTTTTATGTCTGATCCTTTCTGGGAATAACAAATCCAGGTCGCTACCCGTAGCGCCGTAAACTTGGGTATCACGTTGAGAATGACCTTGATATCTGAAGACAATGATGGCAATATTGTTGAGGTTTAAACAGCAAGTCTTTGGGAATGTTTAGTGTCGGTAAAAACAAGAAAATCTTTCAAGTAGATAATATATTATCCTATAGGTATAGACGCCAGCACATCAAGCTCCCCGAAACTGTCATATTTTCCCAATCAAAATCAAAATCAAAATCAAAGCATTTATTTCAAGTAGGCCAGTTACAGGCACTTTTGAACTGTCGAAACAAAGATAACAATGAAATGTAGCTACAGTCCCAGTCACAAGGCATAAAAACTGTGAAAGTACTGTAGTTGCCCATTCCCTAGCGTAGATCTCTATGGAGAAGAACGGGCAAGAAACTCCATGGACACTCTTTTAAATCAGCATATTGTTACAAAACCTTGGTTACATCATTCATATTGAGATGGTACATTATGTGAGAACGATGTAGCAAGATGTGCACGTTAAAAGTGTCCATAGTAAACACAAAAAAGACAATTTAAAAAAAATTTAAATAATTAATTCAAATAAGCCGTGGCAACTAAGAGATGACCAGTCACAACTGACAGCGCCCGTTCACGAACATGACGCATGGATCAGCACCATTCAACTCAACCATTTTGAAGGGAACTAAATGATCCGACACACGCGCCACCATCAGCGAGACATTGAGTGAGCATGACATACTCTCAACCGCCAGGGCACATTCAAGTCGGGAAAGGACGTAGGTTTCCAGTGAACGATAGCTCTTTAGTACATAGCACTCACACAATATGGGCTTTATATAATACTAAAGATATTGAATCTATACAATGCAAAGATAGTTGTACAATCTTCAGCAGCTCCAACAATACTATTTAATGTTATCAATTTATGCGTCCCTGTCCTTGTGGAGCAGGACCGGCATTGAGCCAAGCATTTTTGTCAGCGATATAATCGTCCAACTTGTAATATGCTTGCTTACATAGTGTGCGTTTAATGCATGTTTTAAATTTCGTCTCATTCAGTTCAAGAATACTTTGTGGAATTTTATTATAGCATCTCAAACAGTACCCCATGAAAGATGAATCTACTTTAGCGAGTCTGAAGCCCGGCTGAACTAATTGGTCTCTATTTCTAGTACTGTAACTGTGTCTGTCACCTCTTTTACTAAAAAGATGCAGATTTTTTCTTACGTACATTATGTTTTCGTAGATGTATTGACAATGTACCGTCATGATGTTAATGTCCTTAAACAGTTCCCTTAGAGAATCGCACCTACGAAGATTATATATAGCTCTGATGGCTCTTTTTTGCAGAATAAATATTGAGTGAATGTCTGCAGCTCGTCCCCATAACAAAATGCCATAAGACATTATACTATGAAAGTAACTAAAATAGACCAGTCTAGCGGTATCAACATCTGTAAATTGACGGATTTTTCTAATAGCATATGCTGCTGAACTTAGCCGCCCGGCAAGAGACGTTAAATGAGAACTCCATTGTAGCCTTGAATCAAGCGTAATCCCCAGGAAAACCGTTTTATCTACGAATTCAAGTTTCTCTTTATTCAATATTATATCACAATTACTACTTTTAACATTCGGTAAAGCAAATCTAATGCATTTAGTCTTTTTTTCGTTTAATACTAAATTGTTTGCTGTGAACCAATTTTGAACCTGAAGTAGGGCATTATTCACGTCATCTAGAATTTGGGCCCGTCTATTTATCTTAAAAATTAGAGAAGTGTCATCAGCAAATAACACCATATTTTGAGGTTGGTTTTTCAGTAAATAAGGTAGATCATTTATGTATACTAGAAAGAGGAAAGGACCCAATATTGAGCCTTGCGGAACCCCCATTTTTACTTTTAAACCCTGTGAATTGATACCATTTATTTGAACATGTTGAGGTCTATCACTCAAATAAGATTTTACCAAACTAAGTGCAAGTTTTCCTAGTCCGTAATGCTCAAGTTTCAAAAGTAATGTGTCGTGATTTACGCAATCAAACGCTTTGGAGAGATCACAAAAAATTCCTATGGCGTCTTGGGACTCTTCCCATGCAGTAAATATGTGCTTTAATAAGGTTACACCGGCGTCAGTCGTACAACGTCCCTTGGTGAAACCATACTGTTGATCGTGTAGGATTTTGTTGGTGTTAAAATGATTAAGCATTTGATTCAGCATTACCTTTTCAAAAACCTTGCTAAAAACTGGCAACACGGATACAGGTCTATAATTATTAGTATCTTTACTATCCCCGGATTTGAAAAGTGGTATGACTTTACTGTATTTCATTAAATCAGGGAAAGCTCCTTGGTCTACACACAAATTAAAAATTAAAGCTAAGTAAGGCGCTATAGTCTCAACTATGGATGTACAAACTTTGATAGACATTCCCCATAGATCTTCGGTCACTTTGATTTTGATTTGCCGGAAAGCTTTGATAACTATCACAGGGCTTATGTGTTTAAATTTAAATTCAGCCGGGCATCCAGACACGTTGGCCCTTAATAAACCAATTGAGACTTCAGGTGAGGAATTTAGAGCTTCCGTAGTTTTTAACGGGATATCGGTAAAGAAGTTTACAAATTCTTGAGCTACTTCCAAATTAGAGCTTTTAGGACCACATGCTGTATCTAATGTGTAGCTAGTGTTACGTATTTTCTTCCTGTTTGTCTCGTTATTTATGACTTTCCAAACAGTCTTTATTTTATTTTCTGCTGTTTTGATCTTGTTGCTAATGTGCAGGGCTTTAGCAACCTTGCATGTATTTCTGAAAATGTTTGAATACTTAGCAACATACTTGTTGAAAGTTTCAGTGTTTATGTAAGGCTTAAGGCCATAAAGCTCAAATAGTCTTTCCCTACTTTTCCTGATACCTTTAGTAGCCCAATCACTAAATATAAATTTAGGGCAAATACTTTTTGTCTTCTTTTCAAATGTTTTGTTGAATTCAGTTCGAACTATTGAAAAGAAATTATCATACAATTGATTTATATTAATATCGTCCATGTGATGGCTCATAACATTTAACTTGTTCTGTAGGGAAATATTATACCTATTTAATTTGCTAGTAGTTATAGGTCTAAATTTAATCAGAACTTTTTGCAATGGTGTGTTACACCTAAAAGTTACAGTTTGTCCGCTGTGGTCAGACGGGAGACAATTTAATATGGCTTTATCTAAGTAATCACAATCGCAGAAAACATTATCTATACAAGTAGCAGAAGATGGAGTGACTCTAGTAGGTTCTATAAAAATATTGGTCAGGTCAAATGATTTAAAAAGATTTAATAACCGACTGCTATTGGAATTTTCTTCTAAAATATTGATATTGAAATCACCACAAACAATTGCAGATTTATTACTGGCTGAAAGTTTTGCCAGGACATCTTCCATTATTGATTCAAATAAGGAAAAGTTTTGATAATTTGGGGGTCTGTACACACACATAATTACATGCTTATCCAGCTCAACACAGGACAGTTCGACGCAATGTTCAACCGAGAGACCTACTATGTCATTACGTTGCTTATATTTAACACATTTTTTTAATAATATTAGGGAACCTCCACGCAGCATAGATTTACGGTTAAAGCAGCTACCCACCGTATAGTTATCATAATTAATAAGCATTTGGTAATCCTTTAGCCAATGTTCAGTAAAACAAATAATATCAAACATACTTTTTTCTAAAAACAATTCAATTTCTAATAATTTCGAAGAAATGCCTTGGATATTTTGGTGGAATAATTTTAAGGTGTTCTGCTGAGGCCCTTTTTTACTAACTAATTGAGTGCAAGAAGGTACCTTGCTGGTGGTAGGATTAACAATATTGTTAATGGTACCATCTGTTGTCTCACTTCCTAGTTTAAATTACTACTAATATCTGGAGTGAGGCCGGAGACTCTGGTGCCATCCCCAGATAACAAGACCCTATCACTACTACACCCTAATTGAGAATTTTCCACGGTGACACATGGATCCTCCTCAGTACAATGTTTGTAAACATTTATAGCACTAATGCTATACTCATTTAAGGTCACCTGTACATTAGTATTATCACTAATAGTCGCAGTATTAATAATATAACCAAACTTCGACATACTACATATGTCTGAGTGAATATTAAAAGCTAATAGCCTAGCTATTTTGTGTCTACATCTAACAGGTAGATACACCTTACCCCGTGTCGACTTAAGTTTACCAACAATAGTGTTGATATCCAGATATATAAGTCTGTCACTATAGTGACCTACTAAAAAATGTACATGATTATTTAGCGTATGTATAAAATTGTTTTTTCTACTACTTAAATTTTCAAAATATGGAAAAGCACACAATATGATTTTACTACAGTTTAACTTCAACAACTCTGATACACAGTCAGTGATGTCTTCCTTTTTAATCTTAGAACTATTACCAACACATATAGTAATGGTAGTATTAGGATTATAAACATTTTTTGTTACCGATGCCATAACCTGTTTGTAGGTCGACCCTGGCATACAGTAATTTTGGGTACAATAACTCAGGTTATTACTGATCAATTTCCCTAGCCCTCTACCTATACTATCAGAGAACATAACTGAATGATTACAATCAAGACTACTAGGTGAGACAAAATGCCTAACCTCCGGCTGTAAATTATGATGAATAATGTCAGGTACAGAATCTTGGCTGATAATACATTCCTGAGCACTCACAGCTAGGGACGGGTCCTCCGTTACCTCAGGCTGGAGGGCATCAAGACTGGATTCCCTCTGACACGTACACCGAGTGTTGCTGAGAGTCAGCAAGTCCACTTGGTCTACCAGTTCGTTTGTAGCAAGAATATGCTCTTTAATTTGATTTTCAGAGCTTTCATATTTATTATATAATGACTTTAGTGACTTATTCAGAGCCTGTATTTCTGATTGTAAGCGCTGAGTGTCAATTTCATAAATATTTATACTATCTTCCAATTTAATCTGATAGTTATTTAATTTATTAACAAGAGAAACACGTTCTTTCCTTAATTGAATATTTTTGGAATAGTGCTTTTGTTGTTTCTTGTATATATTGCATTTTTTAATGATTTTATTTAACCGTGCATATTTCTTAATTTTATTTTGACTAATTTTACTGTTGGTATTTTTTATTAAGGAGTCCTCTGTAAGGTCTATTGTTATAATAGTATGAGGGTTGCAATTTGTATTTATTAGTCAATCAACTTTGAACCTAAAGCTTTAGTGATAAAGTTGAAAATCTAATAAAGAAATGTGACAGATTGTAGTAGCTTGATGTGCTGGCGTCTGTACATAGGTTTAATGAGAAATATGCTGCTTTTTTTGACATAACAGAACGTGGCAAAAGAGAATAAAGACGAAAAGAACTTCCTTTCTAACGAAGAGCCTCTTTTGCCACACTGCAGGATGCAAAGAACTAAATGAAAAAATAAAATCATACCTCATTTCACGTCTATGTTGCAAATCAAAAGTTTGGGCGAGAGCAAAGTAGGAATAATCAATGCAAGCATAAGTGATGAGGAACGGCATAGTGACAATGGGTGCAAGTTGGTTGATGTCACCAATGATGATGAATGTGACGGTGACCACGGCTACTACCACCATCGAGTAAATCGGTACCTTGTTGGGACCTCTCTGGAAAAAAAACAGTTGTTAATAAATGAAGGTATTTTGGGCTAAATTGCTACTTAGCAAGCAAAAACTACAGTTATAAAAAATCGAAACTCAAGATTACAATTCAAACATAAAAAATATTTTGAGCACATGCAAATTAAGGACAACACCACTCACCCCATGTCCAAGAAACGCAAGTCCTGGTATAACTTTTTCATTTGCAATGCTTTGCAACACCCTGGGTGTTCCATACATGGCGCCTAAACAAGAGCTCATTGAACTGACATACAGACCAGCAAGTAAGAGGACCGTTACGGCAGAGATGTCGGCCGTAATCGACAGATTTGTTAGCAGCCCTTCCCTGGTCACTGTCGCTGCTAATGTTATTATGAACATCAGGTACAAGAATGTTCTGGAAATAATATGCGAAGATTAATGAATCTGCTTAAGATATATTTTAAATTTGTTGCTCAATTTTCTAAATCACTAAGATTACCTTACCCAGTGCCAATAGCTGCTAATGAGCCATTGGGTATATTTACAGATGGGTTCTTCAAATCACCGCTCATGTTAATTCCTGCTAATATACCAGTAATGGTTGGGAAGAATATTCCAAAACATTTGAACCATGTGTAACCATCCTGGTAATCGGGCCATGTATTATTTGCTGCTACTCCACCGAGCCACCCTTTGAATTCCAGTTTAACTGAAAAATGAGAATGCATATATCATTCTAGGCTGTCATGTCATTAGCATACATACATATCTGCCTTGTATATGCCTTCTGTTAAATGCCTTTCATTAATCTGCTCATCATGACCATATAATTACTGACAGACTGGATTACTAACTCGTTATAACTTGTGATAAGCAGATGGCCATGTTAGCCAGAAGCTGTCCCCAAGGAGGAGTACTATCCCCCCTCTGGAACCTGGTGACAAATGACCTTCTATACAATAGGGTACGCCGACGACCTCGCCATCCTCATTTCGGGGAAAGTGACGGGACAATCTGCAATCTCACTCAACAGGCGCTACGCGTCGTTGGACGGTGTTCGACCACTCAGTGAATGCCACGAAAACGGAACTAGTTATTTTTATTCAAAAACGAACACTAGGCCCTACAGCCTACCCAAACTTTTTGATACAGAATTTCAGTTAGCCGACGAGGTCAAGTACCTAGGAGTCATCCTGGAAAGTAAGTTAAACTGGAGTAGCAAAATAAACAGGGCCTGCATAACCTTTTCAAGTGGGCCTACCCCTAAAATTATACTTTGGTTGTACTGCGTGGTGATCCGACCCATGATCACCTACGGGGCAGTGGTCTGGTGGCCCCAGCCTCCATCAAACTGCAATACATGTAAAGGCTTGCCTGCATGGCGACAACAGGTTGCATGAGGACTACTCCGACCGCAGCTCTCGAAGCCATTTTGGGGCTCCCACCGCTCCATCTGTTCATATAGCAGGAAGCGACGATGATGGCAGTACGCCTTAAAACACTCCAACTCCTTCTGCTGGGGTAAGAAGGAAACTCAGCATACCGCGGTACTGGAGGGATTCTCCGAGTTCCCCCTGGCGAAAGCAGCAAACGATCGGATACCCAAAGAGTTCGTATTCGATAAAAAAATGCAAAATCCTACTCCACGAGGACCACCGCTGCGAGAGATTAAGCCCCGCAGAACTGCGGATGGATCAAAAACAGGTACTGGCACTGGAGCTGAAGTCTTTTCGGAGGATCTCAACATCCACATTGCCACACCACTGGGGTCCCACAACACGGTATTTTAGGCAGGCATTCTCTTTCTCTTTCTTTGTTTCTTTATTTCACTAAACAACCACATAGTCAACTCTATGTTAATACACGAGTGTCATCAAAGCCTGAACCAGGTTGGTAATCTCAATAATTTAACCATCTAATGGATCAAAGGACAGCGATTCCCGAGGCAATGATGCAGCGGACGAACTCGCTAGAAGGGGATCGAGCATGGCAGCAATGGGACCCGAACCCATCGTGCCACTCCCTTTCGGGTACCTACCCACTAAGGAAACGAACCAGTGAACAACACCACAAGCTGGGGCTGGACCATGGCGAGTGCAGGTTGGCCAAGGAAACACTTCCTACTATCGACGGTTGCTTCACCAAACGAGCGCTTCGGCTGACCAAACTACAGCTGCATACAGTTACAACCGCCATCACTGCTCACGGCTCTTTTAATAAACACCTCTTTGTCATAGGAGTCACAGACAGCCCCCTGTGCCGAGTCTGTATGGAGGAAGACGAGACAGCAGCCCATGTGTTTCTGCACTGCCCAGTGGTTGCAACATAAAGGGCAAAGTACTTTGGTAACCCAGGTACTCTCCGCGAGATCGTCAGCAACATCAAGGCGCTGCTGGCCTTTCTCGGGGAGCTAGGATGGATCGAATAAATTTCCCACCAGTACGCAAAATACGCGCTTGGACGTGGAGTTGCGGACACCAGCACGCTATACAATACAATAGCAGTCTTTTCTTTTTTTGTTTTTACATCTTTTTATCACATCATTCCTCAATCTATCATTCATAGTTACGAGTGTTACGACACATAAACAGTAATAATAAATAACACTCACGTTTATCATCAGTTGGTATAGTAGTAAATGATCCTACGAAAAAGTCAAGTGCTGCTAACATGATGATCATTAGCAGAAGAAATTGTAACTTCACAACCCATTTGACCCCAGCTACATTAATAGTGCCAAGTAGTAACACTGCAGCGATCGCAAATCCCCTGGATGCCCACTTGTGAGTGTCACTAAGTGGGTCTTCAACTACAAACCCAGCCATTGATTCACCAAAACCAAATACATTTAAGGCACAGCCCACAGCCTGAAAAATATTTTCAAGTTAATATTGTTATAGCACTGTATGCGCAAATACAGAAAAATCTAGTTGTAAATGACTCAACATTTTGAAATTCTCAAACAATGAAATTGATTTAAAGTTAGATTATGGTTTGTTAAAATGCATAATTTGAATCACAATAGAATTCAGCAAAGTCAAACAATAACATATTATTTTGTTTGAAGGGCATTTGATTTTCAGCCATTCTGTGTTTGATCATTACATTATCTATTTAGTAATTTTAAGTATTTTCCTTACTATGCTGGTGTCATAGTGGCATTTATATCACAGTAACTACAAATGTTATGTAAACGTTAATAAATTAATAGACATACAAATGTATGCTTATTGTTTCTGAATTAAGCATTTACTCAACATATTTTAAGACCAGTCTTATTTTATTGTAGTTTCTGGTTGTAACAATGTTTTTATTTTAAATTAAATTTCTAGATTAAACTATTTCATTCATACTATTTCAGTAAGTTTCTCTGTATTGTTTAGTATCTGCATTATGTTTTACCTGGCCAAAACAATATATCATGCCAAGAGCTCCTCCCATTCTGGATCCTAAAGTGTGTGCGAGCAAAAAATACACTCCACCACTTTCTATTCTGCATCTTTCACATATTCCCACTGCAGACAACACTGAGATCAGAGCTACAAAAACTGAAAAAGAAGTACAGAAGTGATTGTTTGTGAAGGTATAGATATTAAATAAATAAATTCCGCAGTAATAGGTAATTCCACAGTAATAAATCTATGGATTAGACTGCAGAGATAACAAATAGCACGAACTCACATTTATGAAACTTTAAATTGATAGATTGCTTGCATTACAATTAATTTACATATACAGGCATTTGAGTAAATATTTTTATTTTTTAACTTACCTGTAAAAAGTACTATAAATATTGCATTAACTAATCCAGCTTGTCCAACTATCCATCCAGATCTTAGAAATACAATGACTCCAAAAATATTTATTAGGCATGATGTGAATACTCCATCCCAAGTACCAAAAAGCACTGGTTGGGATATAAAAAAATTTGATTTCCACCATGGCACATCACCCTGAAATAATATTTGAAAAATCAATTACTTAGACAATAGCTATTTATCAGTCATTAATAAACTTGAGATATTAGTTGATGATTAGATAAATATGGCATGTTAAAGATATTATCTTGTATGAAAATGTTAGCAATTTAGGAATCACATACCAAACAGCCATATAAAAAAAAAACAAAGGATCCAATGTGAATGAGAAGCCACATATAATATTAAATCTTCGAAAATTATTTGTAAGGGTTGGGGAACTTCGTAATTAGTTGGAACCGTTGCAAAATAACTTCAAACAGTTGTTTCAGCCTAAAATACAACACCGACTGCATGCAATCAACTAACATCATGATCATAGCATGAATGAAGACCAAATTGTAATACAATTCTCTTTACACCTTCCTGTGGGAACAATGAAAACAATACTTCTAATATCAGATCGAATCTAGGACGCCTTTGCCATTAGAAGAAAATGTAGAGTAGCACAGCCCAAATAGGTAGCTAAAAATGAATATTACTTGAGAAAGTTTGCCATTGTAGTTTAACTGGTATTATTGTCTAAATGAAAATGTTTACCTGTATATCTGCAAATATTTCATTAGCGCCTGAAGCTTGATGTCCACCTGATCCATATTGTGATTCATTGCCCAAATCCACGAAGCCACCTGATTGTCTTCGCATTCGGGCCCTGTCAAACCCTGGCTCCTCGCTCCGGAAACTGTCTATTTCTAAATCATTTCTCCTTTGGCGATTACTTTGATCCATTTTGAGTGATTTATAATAATTACGTATATTAATTAATGGAAAACATCGAAACACATCGCAGACTATTTACTTATCTCGAGAAGTGACTGATGTCATGAAGCGCGTTCTCAAGTGTTGTGAAACGTAGCTGAAATATGTCTTAGCTAGTTGACTTTGTTTCACCTATGAATTACTGTAGACCGAAATAGAAGAACTTTAGAACATGCTACAAATATAAAATTCGCTGAATCGCTGTAGCGTATGACGTTTACAACTAAGTCAACCAATCAGACTTCAGACCAGTCAAGTCAACAACTGACGGATGTCAAACCGTGTTGCCAGATGTGGCTAGGGTTTCCAAATCTATAAATAAAGAAGTTGGAAGATTTTTGTGTGAAGGGTTAGTGAAGGAGGGCCTGCCTAACTTCAACCATTTTATTTAATTTTCCAAATAGCGGCCACGTTTAAACCCTGTATGAATCAATAGCCAGTATCAAACATCCTTCTGCTTTTAATACACGTAAGGCAACGTAGTTCCAGTTATTGCTGTCCGTCTCACAAGAAGAGTCCCGCTCTTCTTGTGAGACGGACTCTATTCTAAAAATGTACAATCTAAAATTGGTTTTTAAGTCTGACACCATGCTTTCACCATTTTTTTTTTAAAGTTTAACTACCTAAGGTGGATGCGCAAGGGTAGCCCGCGAAATTTAAATTTTCTCAAGTTTATTGCAATTTGCAGGTCAGTGTCAAGTTGTATGTCGATGAAAATATGAATCGCGCCAGTAACACGTATGGAGTTACAGAATTATAATCATTCAAATCATCAGTACAACCCTCCAAGTTCATATAATCTCAAAGAGTGACTTTTTCATGAAATAGCAATTGAATGTGATTATATGAACTTGGAGAGCTGTATTGATGATTTGAATGATTATAATTCTGTAACTCCATACGTTTTACTGGCGCGATTCATATTTTCATCAATATACAACCTGACCCTGGCCTGCAAATTGCAATAAACGTAAGAAAATTTAAATTTCGCGGGCTACCCTTAGATTGTAGATGTGCTAATTTGACAAAACAGGATTTGACAGTTTCGGGTCTGCACCTCCCATGACGTGCAAATCTGAAACTGTCAAATCCACAACAAAAAAAAAAACCATCAAACCTTGGACCCTTGGACCGAATGCTTTAGCGATAGACAGATTGTAGTAGCTTGATGTGCTGGCGTCTATCATTTGCGTCTCAGGTAAGATTAGAAGAGAAGTAAAGTAACGTAACTAACTAAAGTAAAGTAACTATACTATCTATAATAATATTAAAAAGAGGTACCTATATTTTTTTTTAATTGTAAGTTTGTATGTTTTTATGTACCTAGGGGGTAATCTCTGGATCTACTGAACTGATTTTAAAATTCTTTCACGAATAGGAAGCTACATTGCTTGAACAGTGCTATATAGAGTACGTCTGAACGAAGATCTTGGTCGTGAGGATAGTGAGAAATTTTAAATTTTTGAATTCACTAGTGTTGAGTTATGCTAATCGATAAAATAATTGTTTTTTTTTACGATAATAACTACAGTTATTATCGTAAAAAAAAAACAATTGATGACGTTTAAAAGGTAGGTAGTTATTTTTAAAAATTTAGTATTTGATAAATACGAATCATTAACTTCGATTTCAAATGGCAATAACTTTACAATTTACATATATGTATACTTATGTATGTATAAGAAAAAGACAAAGTCGAAAAGCAAAATTTAGCCACACTCTACATGTCGCAATTATGCACCGATTGCTTTCAAACTTGGCCAAAAAATCGATAGGGTCAAAACTTAGGTTAAGTTCGTGAAAGGACAGAATTCGTCCATGGGGGGCGGTGGGAGGGTTTTTCGAAAATCGGTTTTATGGCCATAACTTTTTTCCTATGGAAAATTTTTGAATCGTTTAACAATTTTATCATTAGAGTAAGAATACGGACAACTTTTAAATTTAAACTTTTTGATGCAACCCCCCCAACTTGGGGAGGGGGTTGAAATTTCCAAAATTTTGGAAAAAAAAGATATATCTTCGAAACGTTAAACATTTTTAACATCACAAATATAATAATAAAAATATTATTTTTGAAAGCAAATTGTTTACCTAACTTCTAGTTTTCGAAATACCTCCGAAACCTTCTTCGAAATCTACCTCCTCCTGCGGCTTGCTGAAGGGATTTTTTTGTTACACGTTTACACAATTAATGAATATTAACCGCATTTTTTACTTTAGCCGTAACATAAGTTGGTAGGTAGGTATTTTCTATGGTATCTACTTAGGACTATTCAATTATCAGTCTTGCAAAAATACCTATTAAAAAGGTAAAAACTAATTTAAAAACGGGTGATTTCACTAAATCGAAGGAAAAAATAATAATCGATAATTTACGACTACCGGGAAATAGTAAATATCTCTTCAATACACTTCCTTTAAAACTGCCTCCTAATAGGTTCAACATGCAATGCATTTCACACGTGTGGTTTTTTCATTTATCACGTGTGCGGAAATAAAAACCACAGATAATTCCTATAGTCGGCTATGATTGTTTTTTTTTTTAAATCTCGGCAAAGCAACGGCAAAGTGATATTCTAAGGGTCTTGGCTAGGTATTTTTTTAATATTTAAATTATGTTTCAAAATAGAATATCATAAATGAACATGATTATTTAGAAAATATTTACTTTTATTTAACTTTCTTTTTTGTTTGAAATTAAAAAATATATTTGAATTTTAATATATTTTTTTTCGTAATAGGCTGTTATGCAGCTTCATAACTTCCTGCAAGCTGGCGGAAGCGGAAAAAAAGCAAATTCAAAAAGCAAAGTCTAAGTTTCCTAATAATTCATGACTAAAATACATTTCGTTCTATTATTTTATTTCTTTGAAAGTGTATTGAAAAACGTCGTTTGATACACGTTACGTACGTTCGGTACGTTTCCCCACGTAAATCAAAATTTACTATTTTGGTATCCCTGGACACAAATTAAACATTAGATTCACCGAAGGTAGGTTCAGACGCCAGCATATCAAACAACCCGAAACTGACAAATTTACCCAATCGCAATCTTGAACCTAAACCTAATGCTTTAGCGATACTGTTGAAAATCTATTAAAGTTTGACTGATTGTGGTATAGTTTGATGTGCTGGCGTCTTTAAGTAAAGCTACCATGACTTAATAATACGCCCAGGCGCGGGGCCTGTTGAATTTGCTACAGCTGCTACCTGGCTAATCCCGCCGAGTGTCATAACTATTTGGTTTCAACCGTAGCGTAAAGATCGCTGAATATTGAAATAAGTTTCATGTTCATACTAAAATAGTCCTCCTGAGCGTTTTCAGCCACGGCGGCCAATCTCAGCAGAGATTAGCCATCGGCACGGGAGATATTATAGTGCACAAGTGTGCAGGCGCGGATTCAGCCCTCAAAATAGTTTGTGGTAACGGCCCTAAAATCGGCAAAGTGACGTCGAAATAAATAAAACCGGCCCAGTGCGAGTCATAATCACACGCATATAGGGTTCCGTAGCAGCAAACAATGTAATCAAAATATTTTGAAGGCTCATGTTGTATTGTTTTACATACAAAAGCATAACTAATCGTCCTGAGTTATAAATAATCATAAAATTATTAATGAAGAACAAAATGGGTTTCAAAAAGGTAAGTCAACCACTTTGGCAGCATTCTCTCTAGTAAGGTCCATAACTGATAATATAGATAAAAAAACGTTCTGTTTCAGTAATCTTCCTTGACATGAGCAAGGCTTTTGATCTCGTTAATCACGATACACTTCTTGATAAGTGCGAACGCTATGGAATTAGAGGTCCTGCATTAAATTGGCTAAAAGGTTATCTGAGCAATAGACAACAGTGTGTTGAAATATCCCGAATTAGTGATAAACTTGTTGGAATGATATATAGATCCTTATTTCGTCACAATGGGTCAGGAGTGCCTCAAGGAAGTATCCTTGGGCCTCTTCTCTTCCTCTTATAGGTACATCGACGACTTACCAAATATCACTAAACATAAATGCGTACTATTTGCCGATGATGTGTCAGTAATAATAACTGAGAATGACAAAACACTGCACCAACAAGAAGTAAAAGAAACCATTACCGATATAATAAATTGGCTCAATGAAAACCACTTAAAAGTTAATTTATCTAAAACAAAATTCATTCAATTTGCAAACTATAAACAAAATCCACCAAAAATTAACATAGAACACAATAATGAAACAATTAATAGAGAAAACAGCATAAAATTTTTAGGGTTAACATTAGATAAAAATTGTAATTGGGGAATCCATATTGACAACCCGTGTAAAAAAATAAACAGATTTGTATACGCGCTAAAAGAGCTAAGCAAAACAGCAAATGAACAAGCCGCACTCAACGCCTACCATGGCTATGTAGCGTCTATACTGAGATACGGCTTACTACGGTAATTCGACTCATGTCCAAAGAGCGTTTATAGCACAAAAAATAATGCTTGAGAGCAATTACTGGGACACCTCCTTACGAGAGCTGCAGCCTTGTTTTTAAAAAGTTAAAGGTTTTAACTCTAGCTTGTACCTATATCTTAGAAATAGGTATATTTGTTAAAAAAAAATCACACTTCTTCTCCACTGTAGCCGAAAACAACAGATTCACAAAAAGGGACCCCACTAAACTTAAAAACCAATTTTGCAATAGTACTCTTCACTATAAAAACAGTTACTTAATGTCCATTAAAATTTACAACCACATTCCGAAACCAATAAGAGAGTCACCACTTCATTTTTTTAAAAACAAGTTGAAATCATGGCTACTTCAAAAGACTTTTTACTCAGTAAAATAATTTCTTGAAGATATTAAATATAATAGGTAGGTACTGGATATTGTTATACACTTTTTTATGTTTTTGTAATTTTTTTATTATATCCAAGGTTAATGTTAATGTTGTGTTTTATATTTTATGTATTAGATTATAGAGTTTAGACATTTAGTTTTGTTTTTTTTTGTTGTTGTTTTGTTCTAATAGAGTGTAAGTAAGTTATTAAAGGTAATATGTACGAAAAAAGTAAAAACTAAGATAATAATTATTTTTTATTTCATCTACGTGCTAATTTTAGTGATTTCAAGTGTAAATAATGTAAATATTCGTATGCCGCGTCTAACGGCGGATATGTCCTGAACCATGCTATTTCTATTTAACAATTTTGTGCCTACCGTATCCTACGAATAAATGTATTTGTCTTTGTCTTTGAGTTAGGACGTATAAAAGCATCCTATGATACTTTTATCCGTATAAAAGAATCCCGTGGGATAATTTTCAATGTTGGTCCGTACCAGGCGAACGAAATCCGGCAGAAGCTAGTAAAAAAGCAGACCCCAACATAGTTGGGAAAAGGCTAGGCAAAAGATGACACCCTGTTATGTTTATGTTCTGGAGGCGGGAGATATTTTTTAACAGATTTTCTTCAAAAAAGGAGGAGGTTCTCAATTCGGATGTTTTTTTTATGTTTGTTACCTCATAACTCCGTCATTTGTAAACCGATCTGAAAAAATATTTTTTCATCTAAAAGGTCATGCTTTCCGATTGGTCCCATAGAAATTTCATCAAAATCGGTGCGACGTCGCGTGATACTTGCTAGTTAAATTTGACACACTTCCCGATTTCTGATTGAGCTGAAATTTTGCACGCATGTGTATATCGCGAGGCAATGCAATATTATGATGACATGGAGCTGATCTGATGATGGAGCTGGAAGGTGGCCATAGGAACTCCGTTATAAAACGACGTAAGCCCATCGAGTTTGGGTTCGTATAATTCATCTTGTCGAGTACTTTGTCCCTAGATGGTACCTACCCAGGGTCTGGTGATGGAGCTGGAAGGTGGTCACAGGTAGTCTGTAATAAAACAATCCCATCGAGTTTGGGCTCGTATGATTCGTCTTGACGAGTACTTTGGTCCTAAATGGTATCCAGTGTCTGATGATGGAGCTGTACGGTGGCCATAGGAACTCCGTTATAAAACGACAAAACCTCATCGAGTTTGGGCTCGTATGATATACTACAACTAAAAAGGGTAAAATTAAAAAAAAACTTTCTGCGAGAACAAAACCGACTTCCGAAAGTCAAGTTATTTTAGACTTTTTTAGTGTTTGTTTTGGAAATTTTTTGGCACCCGCCTTACTTTGCAGACTTATGCATAACAGTTGCAGCATAAATACGTAAATTGGACTCCAGAATGCAAGAGCGAACGAAACGAGCTTGAAAAACTTAGCAGTTCTTCTCGGATTTGTATAGATTTTATTTTTACCATTCATACAGGTAGGTAATATTGTCCACTTAATCATGCATAAAAATTTCTGAACAATTAAGAGACAAGGATGCGAGAGTAGCGAGCTCGAAAACTAAGCAGCCCGCTTCGGATAGGTTAGGTTTTCTTTTGACCACTAAGCAATACAAATTAGAGAAGCTACTTGAAAATGAGGTGGCAGGCTAGAATATAAATAGTGCTTTTTTCAACAAGTTAAGGCAGTTCTAGCCGCCCCAAGCCACAGCCTTCTAGGCCTAAGGGTTTAAAAATACGCCATTGCTTGTATCTATAACAGTGTACAGGCCACACAGGCAAAATCGTAGGACTAACACTAATAAATTATAAGCCTGTGAAATGTTAGCCTGTGTCATCACGAAAATAACAAAAGTGTGTTTGTTTGACTGCATATATCACACATTTAAATAAACTATTCCACCGATTTTGGTGAACCATTAAGAAAAATATCATTATTGAAAATATCTCTCCGCGGTGGCCATACGCTGACCGGGCAAGTCACGTAAGTTTTAATGCTAAGGTAAACTAGGGTTATATTTTTTAAAATGTTGGCCTTGTGTAGTCTATCGACCAGAACCCAGACCATTACCAGACTATTGACCAGACTATCGACCACAATTATTAGGGTTGTGGGCATGCCCATCGTGCCCACAACGGTGGATCCGCGCTTGCAAGTGTGTGCGCAGGCACAGGTGCACTCTCTCTTTCCTCACTCTCATATAGTCCGATTGGACGGCAATCCAACACGACCGGAGAGAGATCAGGGGGGTTACTATGATGTCTTAAAGCAGGAGTAATTCCAGCGTGGGAAAGAGACAGAGCTATATATTACGTCGTCTAAGCGCCATCTCGTTCCCACACTGGAATTACTCCTGCTTTAAGACGTCATGGTAGGCCACCAGGCGTCGCACTAGGCGGCGTAACGTGCTTGACGCACGGGGATATCATACTGCCAACTTTCAAACTCCGGGCGGGCTGCTACTGAACAATTTCGCATAGAAAAACCCAAACTTTTTTTTGCCCTACTCTGGAAACGAACCCAGGACTCCAAACTCAATTGTCGCGCTAGTAACCGCGGGACCAATGGAGCAGTTAGGTACATAACTGCTCCGGAAATTACTTGTATGGAACTGTTTTCTAGGGAAATCACTTAAGTGCTACAGTACCAAAGTACATAAGTAGTAATTGTACAGCGTTCTAGTCCCTTCAACTTAATATTTATGAGAATAAATTCCCAACTGTTGTTTAAGCTTTTGTCTCTTTTTGCTAGAGGCTACAAGCCTACTGGAGGGGTTCTTTTTAGGATTCCGTAAAAAAAATGAAAAAACGGAACCCTTATAGGATCACTTGTGCGTCTGTCTGTCTGTCCGTCCGTCTGTCACAGCCAATTCGCTCCGAATCTACTGGAACAAATCAGGTGAAATTTGGTAAAAAAGTTTAGCAAACCGTCTTGTCTGGTCAGCTAGTTATTCAATAAAGAAAACAATTGTGTTTATTACTGTACTTGCTTACTTATTTTACCTAATTTACTTAATATACACTACACAATATTATATAACGTAGGTAAGTTTAAAAAAACTATGAAATGTTTTTTTTTTTTTTTGTTGAGCTTCCAAATTCAGATCACATTATTGAGCAGGGGCTCGTAATGGAATTCAGAACATTATTATAGCCTGGCTTAATCCTAGGGCATTACTTGCGTTAGTGACATCTTTTTTATTTGATTTCACATCAGTGTCGCATGATCATCATCGTGTTTTCTAGCTGTCAAGAAACATTTTATTTCTTTTTTCATTAATTTAGAACCACGATGCACAATAATAGAGTACAGCTGGACCGATGAGAACTCGACCGACGGCAACTAAAATCTATGAGCCGAGAAAACTTCATAGGTTTTAGTTGTCTTCGACGAATAAATTACCTAACTTGATGGTGTTACCAAATGTATTCATCGATGGCGCGTGGCGGAATAAAAAGTAACAACATTGAAAAGGTATTGAACAAGTGATACTAAATTAATTACAACTGTAAAACCATTGTTTTCAGTAAACGGCCTTATTGTCTAATCTATGATTGTCTAATTTAACCGAAGTACAAGTGGTCTGTATCTTGGCATTCAGGATGTTTTTTTTCGAGAGGTTTATTAGTGTGTGGCATGGTGCATGATTATAGTGTGCACAAGTGTGTGTTGATGTGTTAGGTCCCGTTATGTTTCGGTACATGATATTGTTCCTTAAAATACTTGTGCAGAGTGAAGAATCCTAGCACCTAACAACATATCTATGCTGGTTATATACACGCTCGAATCGCGCGCGAATCGGCTAGGTACTAAACATGGTTATCTTCATAATCGTGTAGCAAGCATATATATTATGGTGTTAGGTTGAAGGATTCTGTAAGCTCTTTTGTTCCTTATTGTAGAGTAGGTTTCTGGCGGATACAATAAATAGACGTGACTTTGAGTACACTTGACTCACGGTAAGGCAAGTCAGTCGAGATTCGGTTGAGTTTTCTAAAGGCAACTTTATCAAGCGCTTTCTGAGATCTTTTAGCTTCTTCTAAGTGGGTACTTCCTGCGTTGCCCACATTCTGATACAATACCGAATGATTACATTGCCAATTGTACTAGATAGAATTTTATCGTTTTTTCGTGGTGAATGATGAGTTTTAATGCCGAAGTACGTGATCAAGGAGGAATTTTCGAAAATAATTACAGAAGGTGGATACATCCACCTTCTGTAATTATTTTCGAGAATTCCTCCTTCACCACTGCTCTTCGGTGCTACAGCACTGAAGAGCAGTGGTGAAGTTATGTTAGATTATCTGAAGGGTATGCAGAAGCAGTCTTGGAAACGAGAATACCAGGCCACTCAGAAAGTATTGCGATAAATAGTTTTTATATATGGGAGACTGGCCAGTTACAATCTTTTTCGAAAATATGATTACTTGTAAGTAAAAATATGTGTGTTCCATTTTCAAAATTTCCCTCCACATTTTTTGCGAGCCAATTCAAAGTATCGTGTCTTACTGAAAAATGGATCTGCGCCGGGAACATTTTAGAGCTATGATTTTTTACGATTTCAAGTGTCGCCTGAAACCGGATCAATCGTTCGATAGACTTCAAATGGCATTTATGGATGAAGGCCCCTCCAAGGCAACCGTGTATCGTTGGTATAACGAATTTAGGCGCGGTCGACCAACCTTGGGGGATGAAGAAAGAAGCGGTCGCCCTTTGACGGCTATTACGGAAGAAAACGTGCTAGCAGTGAAAAATTTAATCCAAGATAATAGGCGAATTACATATCAGGAGATTCAGCACATATTAAAGATTGGATCGGGAAGCGTTCACGAGATTCTACACGGGCATCTTCGCGTGAGGAGGATAGTATCGCGCTGGGTGCCGCACTACCTCACCGACGCTCAGAAGCAGGCCCGGGTGGAATGGTGCCGTGATATGCTGAACAAATTTGAAGCAGGCTCGTCTCGGCGTGTTTACGACATCGTAACAGGTGATGAGTCCTGGATTTATCAATACGATCCAGAAACCAAGCGCCAGTCGACAGTTTGGGTGTTTCAAAATGAACCAACGCCTACCAAAGTGAAGCGATCTCGAAGCGGGGGGAAGATTTTGATCGCCAGCTTTTTTAATTTGACTGGCCACTTGGCCTCAATTCCCTTACGAGATCAAAGAAGCATCAACGCCGAATGGCCAAATGTTTACCAGAAGTTTTTTCTGTTGTGAGCAACAAGCGACCAAACACAGGGCTCCGCGGACTACTGCTCCACCACGACAATGCGCCTGCACACACCGCGCTCAAAACGAGGGACTTCCTGGACAGTACACCAGTCAAACTCCTGGGTCACCCTCCTTACAGCCCTGATCTAGCACCGTGTGACTTCTTTTTATTTCCAAAAATAAAAAATCAGCTCAAGGGGATACAATTTTCGTCGCCAGAAGATGCGCTGGCTGCGTTCGAGCAGGCTGTAAACGAGGTGTCTGCGGCGGACTGGAAAAAGTGTTTTGAAAACTGGTTCAGACGCATGAATCTTTGTATAGAGGCTGGTGGAGAGTACTTTGAAAAGATTTAATAAAAATATATGTACCTGTAGAACAATTTTTTTTAGTGTCGCAAAACTTTCTGAGTGTCCCACGTATGTTTAGTTTTGCTGCCATTTAGTGTGAAAAGTCTGTATATGTCCTTTGTCATCCACGAACGTGACGATATCAGCATTGTTCACAGCAAGGTTTAAAATGTCGTTACTGTAAATAATGAATAGCTTGGGACCAAATATAACACCTTGAGGAACTTTAAAATCAATAGCATGGTGGTCACTTGAGAAAGATCCAAATTTAGTGTGTCTCCTGATTTTCAGGTATCTCGTACCATACTGAACACTCTGGTCGCCAACCGTTTCCATGAGGCCCGAAGCCTAACACAGTATTGTAGTAGAATATTTATTCATTAGCTGCACCCAATTTACGGTAGTTTTATTAAGTAGGTAATCAAATCAACTGCTAATGCACCCTGGTACTAAATTGGGTTGTTAGAATTGAAATAATCCCAAAATACTTCCTAAAATAAATGAAGTTTTATTGTAATATAGTCACTATTACCATCGAAAGCTGCTACAGCCTTCCATGGTACAGCATGACATGTAAAGACTGTGCTATGTGGCCAGGATAAACATTTATGGTTATCCTAAAACCACCAATACAGATTCCTCTAACTTCATGTTTCTTATGGCAGTCGAGACTATGTCAAATACCTTTGCTAGATCGAGATATATGGCACGAGAATGCATTTTTTTTGCAGTTTTGTCAATCTGTGTGGAAACACAATTGCCAAAAAGAATTCCGTCGTCTTCGGAGGACAGGCTCCTTAATTTGGGTCGATTCAATTTAGATTACCACCAACTAAGCAGCTATGAAGAAGAAACTTCGTTTGACCTACTTCGTCCAAAATCTTATTGTCTGTCAGATAAGGTTCTTAATGCCTTGGTTTATGTATTCTACTCTTTGTCTCAATGTCTGGCAACAGCCGAGAGTTGTCTATTCTTTCTCACAATTTAGAGACTGAACTTAATAAGGATGATTCTCCCAATCAAATTGGAGTAAGATCTGTAGTGTTCCGGTATATATGTTTAGGTCTATTTTTACGACTGACTGCAGCTGTTTTCCAACATCTGGGAAGGTTCCAGTCTCTATATATTCATGTTAGTCTTAGTTGTATATCCAGGGACTTGGCTCTTTTTTACTGACTTCATAGTTACAATGTCTGGGTTTGACTCTGGTTCTAAGGCACTGTCATCTTTGTGGAAAGGGAGCCCAGACAGATTTTCAGCAAGGTTATTCAGACTGACTGATGAAAACTTGGTAGCTTAGTGGGTGGGGGATGAGAGAACGGCAATTAAGCCAAAACAATAAAAAAAAAATCAGCACGGCATGGCAAATACCTCTTATCATGCAGAGGACGCATTCAGACTGTAAGTCCTCTGCATGAGGATGCATGATTAAATATAAGTTCAGGTTTCCTCGTAGCTTTTCTCTCATCGATGTCAGTGATGTCCAATATATACTAAGAAAGTACTTAATAATTGAAAAAGTCACATTGGTATTTCTCCGGATTTGAACCTCATGACAGGCGCCTTAACCATTTGGTCATCAAGCCACTCAAGTCTTTTAAAAAAATTAAATTAAGAGTTTTAATAATGAAATGATTTAAAGCCATATTAACATACAGTAGTACACTAGTACTACACTTCAGCCACATTTTACAAGTTAAGCTGACTCTTACAGCAGTATCTTAAAATGTATTCAGGAATAATACAATTTACCCTAAAAGTACATAACATTGCAGAAAGGTAAATTGGCAGGTAAAACAGCCGGGAGTAGGGTCGGTACTTCGACATGGTTTCGGGCGCTATCTTAATCGTCCAGCGTTTAAGCATATTTATGTAGCAATAAGTTATCAGAAGCCTAATTACGGCCGCGAAACCACCTGTCCGCTATCATCTGTACATAGGCCTTCGCATATACTTCCGTGCGTCTTACGCGCGGTCCCACCCCCGCGGCGCCATTGGTCGGCGAGGTGGCTGCGCGCGCAGCGGCCCTCCTCGCGGCCGGGTGCGAGACGCCGCGACTCCGAAGGAGCCGGTCGCCGCCGCGATGTGCCTCCGCGGACAGTTCTGCCGCGACCACGTCGCCTCGCTGCCGTCGCACGCTACGCAAGCCCCGCCGCCGCTGCCGATACGGCCGTGCGGCACTTACTTTTCACGAATCTGCCATCGTATTTCGAACTTTCTTTATGAATGCAATAGTTAAAAGTTACTCTGAATGTCCAAACTGAAGTTAATTTAGTTTTGAAAACTTTAAAAAACTTTGAAGCTTAGTTTATTAGTTTATTTTTGTGGTAGTAAGGATTTAAAAAGAGATTCATCTGGTGATGTGATATGGCTAGGCGGCGCCACCACACGAGCTGCGCACGGCTGGTGATGGCCGGCTGCGCGTGGGCATGCGCGCTGCTCGTCGCGGTCGCACCTGAAGCGCATGCTGATGTTGATACATCTACGGGACTAGGTGATAATACACTCACTAATTCAGGTAACTACATCAGTTTTCTTACACCTAGAAAAAATAAAAACGTGAAAAATAAGTATACATGAACTTATTACGGCATATTTTTAAACAAACTAGTAACGCCTGCAAATAAAATAAGCACACTGTGTTTAGGATAACATTAAACAAGTGCATTCTTAACAACTAGTTACTCACAGAGTTACATTTTCTATACCCACAAGTCAAAACATTCTGAAAATATTCTTAATAAGGATTGATCAAGAAAACCTAGTTCACACTTTATAAACTAAGGTTATCAGAGTTTCATTTTGTTTTTAATGCGATAAACTGTGACACTATTACGTCTGTGTCTATAATTAAGTTTGTTTATGTCCAACTAATAAAGTGCAATAATTTGCTCATCCAAGTATTTTTATTTGGGTGCGTAGTTTATTTATCTGCATGTTTTTCAGTCTGTCCGTTTCCGGTGTCTTAACTGAAAATTAAAGTATTTATTTATTACCTGTGATTTAAACTAGTAAAAAAAGTTGGTAAAATAAATGTATAGAAGTATTTTAACTTTTAACGAGTTTCAAGAGTAAATACCTATTAAAAATAATTTTGATTTAAATATGTATTTATTTTACTTATGGCCGGATCAATTAAACAATCTATCTATTTATCTTCAATTTGAAGCTTGCACAAACACTAGATAGTCCCAATAACTAAAGTTAGTTTCATTTAAGATACGGTTTTATTGAAATAATATTAAATTAATTGTGTTTCACATTATTAAGTAATTGATTATTCTTTAAAGTCTAAAAAAAACCTAAATAACGTTTTTCCATTTGTTTGAGTTATGGCAGTCGGTTATGTTAGATGTTTATCGCATTATTGATCAAACCAAAAAAAGAGTACTTTACCGATTAAAAGCCAGGGTTTACCAGGTAGTTTGGTGCATTGTTTGCCAAATTAAATGGGCCGAAAGAAAGGGTAATTTGGCATCTCTTCAGCCGAAATAACTCATCCTTGCCCCCATAGATTTTTTAATTTTAATTTGTTATATTTATTTTGAACAATTGCGAAATTTAAAATATCATGGTTTTGTCTACTGTTTTCTGGTACTATCGAATTCAAACTTGGTCGCAGATAACATCCAGGTTTTTTTTACTCACAAAGTTTTTTTTTTTTAAATAGTATAAATAAATTAAAACTCAACTTCAAGAATAAATCTCGAATTTTAAATTTTTTCAAAGTAACTACAAAATAATTTTAAAAAAAACAGTGTTATTGAGGCTGAAAAGACAGCAAATGACCTCTCCTTTCTGTTCGTTCAATTCGGCAAACGATGCACCAACCACACTGTTTATATCTAATTTTAGGACTGGTTTTCTTGTAACACCTACTACTACTATTTGGATATTAGTATTTTTAAACGAGTAATAAATAAACTGATGGGATATTGACTTGTTCACAGTATCTGAAAACAAGCAAACAAACTGGTTATTTATACATTGTTATTCTTATAATTTATTAACTAAGTAGCGACCCGCCCCGACTTTGCACATCCCGGGTGCAATGTTCACATTTATAAAGCTTCCTCTTGAATCACACTAACTCTTTAATTAAACTAACATAAACCAGTTGATGACAATATTATGTTATCCTATAGCCTCTGCCAAACTTTCGGGAAAAACAATCGAAGATGATTCCTCAAGAAATAAGAAATTATTGTGGCTTATGAAGACCACCATATTTTTTGTACGAGTGACACTTCCATGACTAAAATGATTTTCTTATTTTATAGATATTTGCTGTAATATCGTTTGTGTCACTTTGGGTCGTGGGAATTCGAAATAAATAAATAATCTAAATGTCCAGTAGATACAAAATAAAATGGTTAATCGAATATACCGAACCAGTTCTACTGCTAGTAATTAAAAGTAAACTCCATAGATTGCACTTTCAATTAAAATTGTAGAATCAGAAACAGAAGACAGTTCTCTTTATATTTCTAATTCCAAAACAATTTATTTATCTATCAACCGTAATCCACCACGCGGGCCTATTGCGGTTTCGTAGTGAGATCTGAGCCCAGCTGGCACCAGCTTTGCGAACATAATAACACGCTGATTACCTATGCATAAGAAAGGTTACGTTAAATTCCTGTTAAATGAAAAAAACGAAGTTACCGATTGAACCACAATTTTATTTCCAAATCGAATTATAGGTAAAATCAATGATTACTTCCTTATTCATAAACTTATTGGTAATCTAAGCTGTTTATACGAACATAATATAACATCACGGCTGTAGTCCCCGAAGGGTTAGGTAGAGGTGTACCTAATAGTACATCCACATTTCCCCAGTAATTTTAAGTCTCATGTTATAGGGGATGAGCCTATTACCATTTTTTAATTAAATAATTAAAGATAAATTTTATTAAAAAAATATAAATGTCGTGGATTTATCACAGTTGCTTGAGAAATCTTCAACATCATTCCAACGTTGTAAGACTGACGGTGGGCGGTGTCTAAATAGAACAACACCTTATTATGTGCTTCTCACTTATGTACGTTTTTTATCATCAATTATATGCTGTTTCTAAGAAAATATATTTGATTGCGTTTTAATTTCCACGAAAATATTTTGGTTCATCACCCAGATGTGTATTTAAAAGGAATTTTATTTTCAGACCCACTTTCTTGAAAATAGTACTATGGAATTATTTTGTACGACAAATACAAATCTTATATCTGTTACAGAAAACAAAATAAGTAGATTTTGAATATAGGTATGATTTATTTAAAAACCAGTTAACCGAGCGTTTGCCTGTAACACACATTTACCACCATACCATAACGCATAATGATTGATGGAGCCCTGAGTGTTAGAATGATATAACGCTTTATTTCGTTGTGTCAAATGTTGAATGTATTTATTTATTTCGAGGGACTCTATTTTGTAAATTATATAGAATTTTAATTATGAATTAGTGACCGTTACTTTTTATCTAAGGATTGGTCAGTCGCCAGTTAATTCGTTATGCTAAGCGCCTACTATTTCACTATGTACGAATAGTCACTACTTACCGAATAAATTAAAAAATGGAACAGAATTTGGATCAATTTATCTGCCAAGTATGTTAACGGGAACTTAATCGCAGGTGGTGAAACAGGTCCTAAGAAATATTTGAGTAAAGTATCACTGTAATTCTTTTGATTCTAAACTTTTATGTTGTCTTTATAGTACAGAAATATCTTAAAACATAATAATGCCTAGTAGTCTCAGCCTGCTACAAAAATCATGACTTACTATTTATTCATGTTAACTTCATGTACAGTAGTGGTACATAGGTGGACTTAGTGTCACAAGGCATTCTCTACCAGCCAACTTTTGTTACAACTGCGTTACCAAGAATACTCCTGCAGTCTTGGGACCGTTTTCTGGTCTTCGTAGCTCAGTGCTACGACTGCTACGAGCCTCTACGAGTGCTACGACATAGATATTGTTTTTAACCGCTGTACTATTCTGGTATACTGACTTGTTATTACAACTGTATGATGTTATTTTGGTAATCATGCATGGTACTGTATCCTGTGTGTTTCCTGGTCTTCGTAGCGAACCGCTACGAGCGCTACAACACGATATTGCTCTTGATATGCCTTTCTTATATACATTCAGTATATACTGACCAGCTATTTCAGCTGGTATCAATGTTTCATCGTAATTATGCACAGTTCAATCCCCTACAGTACCTTATATGTTGTGTTCAAACCAGAATCATAAGATTACCTATTTACTCCATGAAAGAAAACTGTATCTGACATTATCTTTCAAAGGGAACCTGGTTTTATTCGTATAGCATCAGGATCCAAACCAGCATGCCTGAAAGATCTTTCTCGACGGCATGTTAAACCAAGTCAGAGGCCCATGGGCGGCATAAAAAACTCTGACACCAGATTAGGCACTATTATAACGCTACTAACACGAAAAAGTAGAAGAAGATGTTCCAAATCATATTTATAGTAGACTAGCATTTGCCTAGCTCGCGTTAATTTAGAATTTAATAATTAAGTCGGGTTGTACTCTGTATGTGTAATATTATAATTCAATCATGATTCGAAAGACACGTGGCGCGATCTATTATCATAAGAAGTTTATTGTGTTTTCCTCGGGAACAGTACTGTTTTTCGGGATGAAAGGTACCCTATGTCCGTTTCTGTACACCTGACAACGTGTTTGCAAAATTTCAGGATGATTGGTTCACTGGTTTAGGCGTGAAAAAGTAACAAACAACTTCGCATTCGCATTTATAATATTAAAGTTAAAACTACAAATAATAGAAATATAACAGCTTACATTTGATATTACGTAACTTTACGTTCGCATAATTAAAACTCACGTTTCAGCGACATTTACAATGACATTACATAAAATCGCGTTAATGGTGGTGCTCTTGCGTCAGCTAGTCGGACATAGTGATGCCAGTAATTTGGCCAGTCATAAATTACACGTTTAACTGAATTACGCGAGTTGAAAGCATTCCGCCGCTGTCGAATGCGGACCGTTTCCATTCCCATGCTAGTCGCGCGGTCACTGATATGCAGGCATCCCATGCACTTCACAAATGAGCTTTGAATCAACGAAATTTCATTTGCGAGTCATTTGCCATCGATAACGTGTCAATCTTAATAACAATACAGTCCGTTTGTTGCCACGGAATTTGGTTACGAATGATTGGCGGGTACATGGACTGCCGGAGAGATCGCGCGTGCTGCTACCTGTGCGGTTTTTAGTCCGTCATGTCGTTGCATTGGCAATAAAATATACCTATTTTATTATCGAGATGTGTACCTGTGGGAGGCTTTAGTATAACTGAAACAAAATTTACAACCCACTTCTTAAATTGTTATTCAGAAAATGTCGCACACGTATGGTATGATTAATTAATTTAATTGTCAAACGGAGTAAATCGGTAATTCCAATTCAGGTTGGCAAAGAACAGATTTTACAACGCGTCGTTCATTTCGAAAACTTTGTAATTAAAACCGTTATTGGGGCTAATTGAATACTGAGTTTGATCGACTATAGAAAGGAATTGGTTTTGTATGTATTTCTTTGTGATACTCCATCTGTAGTACCCTACTGTAGGTACCTCAAGTTTAGTTATGTAAAGGTTAAACAGATATATCACGGTAATGTACAGGTTTAAAAACGCTTCAGGTTAAAAAATAACTGAAAAATCTTCCTTCTAACTTGAGTTACGTTCATATATTAGTCATTTTAAGGTGTTCTGGCTTGATTCGAGTCAGTCACGCTATGAAACTGGGTGAGATAATAATTTTACTTTAGATATAGATACTTAGAAGGAAATAAAATATTTAGCAAAGTATTTTATGGTACCTTCTTTCTGATAAAGGCCAAATACATTCTTCATGGGTAGCACTTGGGTAGAGTAGATTAGATAGATAAATTGATTGAATTCTTCTGTACGCTTACTTAAGAAAAAGCTTGTTTCTCATGAATGTTTGACTATTTCGATCTTAGACATCCACAGTCTTCTAAATCCTTGAGTTTGGAAAACAGATAGCCAGGGAGTCTGGATTTGTGCCCAGTTGATGGTAAATAGCTCGCCCCTATTACATGGGACTCAAATGTAACATGACAAATGTAGGTGTACTATTAGATACACCTCTGCATAAACCATCTGGGATTACGGGCGTGATGTAATGTTACGTTTATAGTTCATTGTAGTATGCTGTTATGGCGCGCAGGCGAGCTCCGTTTTTCGTTCCGACGGGCGCGTTTTACAAACGATTTGCGTAGTTTTGGCCTCCATGAAATGTTTCAAGTATATTTGTTACGGCTAGACTAATAAATGCGCTTAGTATTAATAGTTGCCTATTATTAATAACTGTAGCCTTAGTAAATGTTTTAAATGTCCATAGCATAATCATACTAACAGGTTATTATCAATAATTTGTTTAGATGTTTTAATAAAGTATGGTGTATTGCAGCAAAAAAAAATATGAAATTCTTAATAAAATCAAACGAAATTCTAAAACCAAATCAGTTACTTACAATAAAGTAACCTATTGTAATAGAAGTTTAATTGAAGTAAATTATTGTTGTTTGAACTACAAGTTTCCACGACATTAATTGGTATAAAAAAAAAATTATAATAAAATTTAGTATGGCATGTATTAAATGCGAACTATTTGGGGTTAAATCAAAACCACAAATATTTCCCATTTATTCATTCGAATTTAATAAATTTGTTACTTTTTGTAAACCTCAAATAATTTTCATTCGGCTGACCACCTTAAATCCGTAAATTATTTTTCACTCCCAGCAAGTCAAATGTGAAAGTTCATATTCTGATCCAGTTCTGGGTGATTGAACATTGTGAGATTTAAGTTTGTAACCGAGATACATGCAAACGAATATTTTAATATTCGTTTTGTTACCTATAAGTAACACTAACGTTGCCAAAAATGGATATAAGCATCTAGGTACCTACTACAGAGAAAATAGAGCAGAGCAGAGAGATTATGAATGTTGTTTTTTGAACTGTCAAATGAAAGGCATAGCGATTGTAAGTGTATTACGGTATTACTCACTTAGCCCGCTGTTTGTCTCGCGGTGACCAATAATGGGACGCTGACCAGCCGGATGCTAAATAGTAACTTCTTTTTTTTTGAACCGCAATACTCCGTACTTCTCGAAAGTATCATTGTATTGTTATGTCATTTAAATTGGCATCCTTGTAACCGGAACTATCCAATCTTGTTTGGTAAAATGGTAATTATGGTAGTAACACTCCCCGTATCATCCCTTCTGCTTTTTCAAGATTATTCTTCCCGCGTCACTGTAATCATTTTGTTTTGTAAGGGAACCTTCTAGTTATGGAGATATTGAAGGTTCAACTGTTTCACTAGTTTTTTAAAACAAAATGCAAGTTTTAAATGGTATAACTTCACTTTAAATACCCCCATGACACCTGTACTATTATACATTGCATCTTCAGCATTATGTTTTGAGTGCGTTACATTGAGCGCTACCGTAAACCGTGAGTTTTCACACCAGAAAAAAAGTCGTTTCCCAGCAATCATTTTCGCGCATTTTAACTTAGTACGTAATGCTTGGTTGATGGTTTTGTGATAAATTCTTTTACAGCCTAAATATTCTAAGGCAGAAGTTGTAGCAAATTACGGTGTCTTTGAATTTATTATGGCAACTGCTCCAGTAGTTAGTACTGGAACAGTTTGATACTGGAAAGCTTTTCCGAATAAAACTTGAAGCGTGCACTAAATATCTCAACGTCATGCAGTAACGACGTTTCAAACTAACCAGATGCAATTATTCCCCAGTTCAGAGCGCCCATTCACTGAAGTTCCTCGGCCTGAACTACCGATAACGGAGAATAGTGTAACGAATTAATCAAAATTTCACCTCGGGGCCTAATATGAGTCATGATTTCTGTGGCGAACAATGGAGGTGGCGCACTCGATCCGAAGTTGAATCACTACGTACATTCGGAGAGTTCCTTTGTTACGGAACCGAGTAATGAAAGCGCTAGCTGATAATAATTTACGAACAGCAGAAGTGTCGCTGTTTAATGGCGAAAATAGGGGTCCGAGGAGCATTCCAGCGCGGGAGTGGGCGAGCGCCGGCGCCGACTGACAACCGCGTCGACAGCAAACTAAAATAATTATCATCATTGTCCCTGGCCACGGCGAGCGCTTTAATTGTTCATTTACATTTGCAACGATGATACCAGTTCCGAACTATTTCGCTCGGCGTTTATTTTACTCTCGCCCGTTCCGCTGCCGTGTTATTGTTCAGAGTTAATGGTCTGAAAAATAGAAATGATTCGCAATTTGTATGATGTTATTGTTGTACGTAACTTATAGCTTTATCTGGATTTCCCTGTACGAGAAGATTTATGATTATTCCTGTTATGAGCATGCTAGAATTAAGGACCTACTTGTTTTTCTAGTTATTTTGTTCAAATTAACCTGCAGACATCCCCTAGTGACTAGTCGATAGCGCAGGACCTATTTACAATGAGTTAAGGTTTCTATTACAGAACAGTCTGTAGATAGGGCTGTCTGTAGGTATCTTTACTTTAATGTCGGTACGGGTTGGCATAACTTCCAGCTCACGCGAGCTGTGTAAGTTGTGTTAGTGTTTATTACAAAATGTAATATGCGTAAAGTCACAGATCTTATCGCTGTTTCTATTGAAACAATAATCAAGTAAGATCTTGAGAAAACTCTTAAACTAGATAACGCTACAACATCAACTATTAAACACGTTGAACATCTCATACTGCATGTTTTCACTGTGTCTAAGGGGCACATTGCTAATACAAAATGAAATTACAAGAGATGTTCGCGGAGTCCTCCCACGGCATTAATTTGTATCAAGAATTTGTAGAGATTTAGCTTGAGCCGGGACGGAGTGTTCATCGCAGCCGGCGAGCGTTAACACTTATTAAGGGGGTGCATCCCTGCGACAGATGTAGGGGAGGGCCCGCCATTTGCGTAATGTCAGGAATGGTTACACTCGATTTAATAAAACTCCGACAGCATTTCATTCTGAAGAATTTAAGAGTCAATTCGTTTTAAACGCCACAGTAGCATAGCGAGAAAAAACCGTGAGCCGAAACGTGCCTCGAATACATTGCCAAGGCTTGGATTTCTTATCGGTAGCAATTGAGATGAGTACTTATGGCTTTTCGAGTGGCTCGGCTTCGTTTAATTTGTTGTTTCAGCGTGGAATTTTTATTAACGTCTCCCCTCACTTTACATTTTTAGGTTCGTGTTCCTTATTGGCAAGTCAAGGTGAAGACAAAGTTTCGCTTCGTATTTTTTGTTTTCCTTTGAGCACCTCTCCGCGAAGGTTGTGAATAGTAAATAGATCAATGACCACAAGGTTGGCATGCATTTTGCGGTTAACCTGTTGACTCGCTGTGGTTAAATTGTGCATATACCTACTATAAGTACGTAAGTACGGATGGCGACCGATTAGTTATACCAGCTGTGGATAACTGGGCCCGATAATTAATCAAGTCAGTTAGTTTCTGGTGTGTAGTGTGTCTCGAGTTGCGTGTTTCTGCTTAACATATAAACCATAACGTTCAATCAGGCTCGGCTCAGATGTCTCTCTGTGGTTTTATATCTCGGCTATCTTGATCAGACGCGTTCATCAACGTTCACACAGGGATTTTTCCTCAGGCATGATAATACGACTGCATAAAATTATAGTGCTATGCTCATTTCACTTGCTAATATAATCACATTATGTCCAAGCTTTGTGACTGGGTTCAGAAATTAATAGCAACACAGAGCGTGTGTCGATCGGAAAACACAAGGGGACCACTCAGCAGATGCTTATCTACACGCTCTCGGTTCGGAGGCCAAACTGTTTCTACGTACCTATGTAAATATGGATATTACTTTACTTACTGTGCTCTGTAAATATCTCACATATTAATTCTTTCTATTGAGAAAATAATACACACACATCCGATCTCGAGAAAATATGTTTTCGCTGGTAGTAGCAACTATTTTACAAGTTAATTTAATTCTAATTGCAAATTAACCATCTAAGAAATAATGTAGGGTACTTACTATACACAGCATCTATACTGATGGTTCAAAATTCCTAAACCATAAAGAACACTTCCTTTTGGCTTTGCCGTAAAAGTGTTTGTCATATTCAACTAATAGTGTAATTTATAAGCTCTGAGCCGCTGCAAATGTCCTGCCTCAAAAAATGTAATTATTGATAAATATGTATAAGTAGGGGTCTCAACAAGGACATTACACGAATGCTTACAGTAACATGTGGCGCGTAAATGTGACTAAACGTAATTAATGATCGATTGTACGTCCGACCATAGAACCATAGAGAATGGCAGAATGGCGGCACCCTCCGCAAATCTTTATCGGTTCAAAATGGGTGTCCCCTGAGAACACAGCGCCTTTTAATTTACCAAAATTAGGGGTGTACTTACTGTGTAAATTTAAAAAAAATAATATATTTGGAGAGAAATCGATTTAGAAAAATCTTTGCTCAATTTTATTTAGAAAGGTGTTTATTCCGATTTGCAGACTTGCAATATTTAATGGGTCGAAGATTTAATAAGTTTTTATGTCATTTAAATACCATTAGGTATTATTGTCCTAAAAATACAGTAGGTATACTTATAGGTATAACCCTGGCATCGTCCTACTTGTCCGGGACATTATTGAAGCCTTAACTAAACAGTTTTCCAAAAGCATTATATATTCGACTTATAATGTTATTGTTACGAGCTGGGTATGGGATAAATTAAATAATACCGATTAAACACGAAATAACTTTATTAATCACAAAACACTTAAAACTTAATCACAAATACACTACTGATCACTATTCACTTAGTTTTCTCACTTCTAGTTCACTTCGATTCGCTTCGTTGTGTAGCCAAAATCGGACTGACTTCTCCCGCAAACACGACGGCTATTTATATGACGACCGATCCTTCGAGAAATATCTACAACCTTCTCGAACGTTCTTCACAGTCCATAGTGAAACATCATCCTTCGAGAAACTTCCACAGCTTTCTCGAATCTTCTAGAAAGCTCCATAGTAGAACATTGTCCTTCGAGAAACTTCCACAAGTTTCTCGAATTTTCTAGACAGTTCTATAGTGGAACATTATTTATTTATTTATTTAACACTTCAAGCACATAGTACAGAGGCGGACTTAATGCCATAGGCATTTTCTACCAGTCAACCTTAGGGTGATGCAGAGACAAACATTGGTAGGTGTACCTATGTATAGACTACAAGGATATATAAAATACTATAAAATATATCAAAATACTATACATACATATCAATATATATATATATATATATATATATATATATATATATATATATATATATATATATATATGTAAATAGACATTTACACAAATAAACTAAAATAAAAAGACAAACAATGGAGAAAACAACGTTGTGACGAAACTGCCAGCTTTTTCCGAATGTACTCGCGAACTTTAATTTTAAAAGATAGACGATTGGTTGCCATCCTGATTTCCTGGGGAAGCGCATTCCACAGAGAAATAGACTGAACGAAGAATGATCGATGAATGAAGTCAGTGCGGTGAGAGGGACATTGCAGAACTCGGTTATGCGATGAGCGCAGACTCCTGTTATGGTTGGTACAAATGTATTGAAAGTGGGGAGCAAGGTAATAACTAGGGGAAGAGGGAGAAACAAGAAAAGAAAACAAGGTGGTTAGCGCCCTTTGCTCCCTACGCTGACGTATGGGCAACCACTTAAGAAGAGACCGGTGCTCAGAGACATGATCATATTTACGCAGATTGAAATCGAATCGAATGCAGGAATTTAGAAGACGGTCAAGTTTGTCGAGGAGATCCGCATTCAGGTCAAAGTAGCACACATCACCATAATCGATGATAGGAAAAATTAAGGACTGTACAAGCATTGTTTTCGTATTTGACGGTAAAAATTTTTCAAACGGTACAGAGCCCGCAGCGTACCAGTAACCTTCTGGCTGACACGAGCGACTTGGGTATGCCATTTCATACTGCTATCAATATGCAAGCCTAGATCCTTTACATCAGCACTAAAAGGAACGACTGTACTGTCAAAAAGAACTGGTGGCAAGGTTGTACCATCCAACTTACTGAGACTGCGAGAACTCCCAATAATGATCGCCTGACATTTATTAGGGAACATTCTAGACTCTAATCGTCTAAATAGGTCCTTACAGGAATTAATGAATTCTAGATTTTTCATGGAAAATCTATAATAATAAATAAATATCGCTGGACATTACACACAGCGCCATCTAGGTGTCACACTAAGCAACGAGGCTTGTGTCGTGGACACCAGATAGTTGATAATATTACATAGATACTTTTTGTTTTGTAAATACATACTTATTATACATATAAACATCCATGACTCGGAAACAAACGTCCATGCTCATCACACAAACATTTGCTCCTACCGGGATTCGAACCCGGGACCCTAAGAACGTAAGGCAGCCTCACTACCGCTGCGCCATTCGGGTCGTCAAATATTCGAGAATATTCGAGACTCGCACGTAATCTAGAATGTTCTGTAAGGCAACCGACGTAACATTATTATTTACTCATCATCTGCCTAGCCTTTTCCCAACTATGTTGTGGTCCGCTTCCAGTCTAACCGGGTGCAGCTGAATACCAGTATTTTACATGGAATGACTGCTTATCTGACTTCCACAACCTAGTTAGTGTTGGTTGGGTCATAAGAAACTTTTGGTAAGACTGGCTGTCAGACTTTTTGGGCCACTGCCTAACAGTAACGACAGTCAAAGATCTACAAATGACAGCCGGGACCAACGACTTAACGTGCTTTCCGAGGCAGGGAGTGTAATGCATGCACACCATTCACAGACCAACCTAGGCAAGCGTGGCGCCACGAGCACCTCTGTATGTAATAAAATAACGTACGTACGTTATTTTATTACTTACTAATAAGGTTTAATTAATTATTTGGCGTTCATTTGAATGATCGAGTCTCGTGTTACCCCGACACCCCTGAATCTTTTCTTACCTTTAGTTCGTGCCTACTGTAATAGATGGCACTGTGTGTCACTGTTCTGTTTAAATAGGTTTCGATTAGAAAATAATGGATATGGATAGATTTGTCACTTAAATGTAATCACCAAGTAATATCGAAACGCTAACCTAAACTTGAATTAAGAATTACTTGGAAATAATATCAACCATTAAATAATTGTATTGATCATCAAAATAATTGTTTTGAGTTTCGTTTTAGTGTAAAAATTCACCTAAAATTCGAGATAAATATCAATATCTTCTAATAAGGCGTAGTCGACGAAGCCCCGCTACGCCGAGGCAACACGAAGGTGATGCCGGGGTTTAAGTTCGCTCGCTTCGCTCGCTCACCTACCTTATCCTGTTCGAGTCGAGGTGCCCCAAGTCCCCAGCACGCTTCGCTCACTCTTGATTAGTACTCCTTTATTTAGAAGGTTTTAACTTTATACCTCACCACGTTATCCAAAAATTATTGTTAGAATGACATTATTGATATAATGATTAGAAATTTCTTCGATGAAAATTGAGTGTTTAAAATAGAAACTGTTTATTGAGTAATTGGTACCCATGGAATTGTTAAATACTAGGTATATACATTGGTACCTAAATGTCTAAGATCTTTGGGAAAATATATAAGAAAATATATTTTAAATCATAGTTTGATCACTTTTTTTAGACAAAAATAAACCTAAACAAGGGTTTGCTTACACTTTCATAAAATACCTTTGGAATATTTAAGGAACTAAGTTCATGTAAAAAGTGACTCGACGCTCACTACATTCATATAATTGAATTTCTGCTTACCCCTCTAGCAGAAGTTCAATATTGTACCCTAATTTCGTAAATCTGTAAAGTCCCATGGTATAGAGAGATAGCCCATTGCCATGCACCGGGCAAAAATATAGTCGACCGCGCTGCTTCTGAGAAACTCCTTACGATTCCATGACTTCTTAACAACCACGTATAGGGTTGCCAATAACACGTCACGTGACCTGGGGACGTTGAGACGAATCTTCGGTCACTTTACGGCCGAAACCGCAACTTAGGCCGAATCCAGCTTTTTTTGGACTAAACCAAAACGGGTTATGTTCGTATCAATATAAAATATGAAGTGAACATTATATTAATCTGAATATTATATTATATATAATTATGTGCATTTATGCTCATAATTATCAGAACTTCAGAAAAAATATATTTCACAAATTAAAAAATAGGCATTGTTGTACTAAGCTTACATACTACATCAACAAAAAAACTGGACTACACTGAATGTGCCTTCACGTGCACGCGGCACGCGGACACTTGGTTTATGATGTCACGGACGCTGTTCCATGGTGCGTATGAAATTCACCCCACGAAAGAACAAGCAGACACCACGTTGGGTTTTTGGTTTTTACATGGAAAACCCACGCTTTTGAGGCTGTTTTTGCCTATTTTCTCAGACTTCATGTTCACGTGGGTGTATATACAGACAGCGTCAGTAAGTGCTAACCCCTCAAGCTTTAAAATTTTAATTCTTCTAAACGGGGTCCATGCTCTTTCAAATTATTTCTTTACACACAACAGCAACGTGACTATTTCTTGGGAGCACGCTGTTAGTTCTGTTATAACGGTGTGACAATATCTAATTATTTTAGTTGCAATTAATTAACCACGTTCCTTCCTCTTATGCAATAATGTAAAAAAACACGAATAGGATACGATCAATGAAATCCGTGCTCCTTTTACAAAGTTGTTAGGTTTTTTCCAAATCTTGCCGTCCGCCCAGCCCCTGGGCTCAAAATGCAGTTGCTTCGATAACATCGCACCGAGCCCCTGTCGAATTTTTAATCGGCCCCGCTGATGTCGTTTGTCTGTGGTGGGAGCCCCAGGGCTCTCGGTGCCGACTGGCGACTCGGCACTGCACCGCGCAAACCCCAACACCAATTTAAAATTCATATAATTCTGCAACAGTAAATTAGTTTTCTCTTCAGTATCAGTAGCGATTCTAAAAAAGTTGTTTATCGTCATAGCTTCGGCATTTTGGTGTGGTTTTTAGGGTCAGTTAATAAAGAACCCTTATAGTATCGCTATGTCCGTCTGTCTGTTTGTGTGTGTCCGCAGCTTAACTTAGAGACACTTAGTACTAGAAAGCCGTAATTTTGCATGGGTCTATTCCAAGGTGCGAGTGTCGTTGCATAGGTTGTTCAAAAACATTGCGAGTGTGAGAAAACCATTTCTCGATTTAGGGATCCGTTTGTGAAATATTAAGCTATAAAGTGATATTTTTTGTTAGAGTCAAGTGTTACCCCTGCCAGCTTAAAGGTTGTTTTTGAATAACTTATAAAATTTAATTGGAAAACATGTTCTCCAATTCAACAATACACTACATACAACTGCAAATGTAAGTTTACTTCACTATCACTTCACTACATAGTATAAAACAAAGTCGCTTTCTCTGTCCCTATGTCCCTTTGTATGCTTAAATCTTTGAAACTTCGCAACGGATTTTGATGCGGTTTTTTTTAATAGATAGAGTGATTCAAGAGGAAGGTTTATATGTATAACACTGACCCGTGCGAAGCCGAGGCGGGTCGCTAGTATAGTATAAAACAAAATCGCTTCCCTCTGTCTGTCCCTATGTATGCTTAGATCTTTGAAACTACGCAACGGATTTTGATGCGGTTTTTTTAATAGATAGGTAGAGTGATTCAAGATGAAGGTTTATATGTTTAAGATTGCACTCGTGCGAAGCCGGGGCGGGTCGCTACTTTAGAATAAAATATTAACATATTGTCTGGTGGCATGGTCTAGGGGTCGCTACTGCCCACCATGTGGTTCCGGGGTTGATTTCTGGGTCTGGCAAAGTGCTATTGAGTTTTTTCCGTAAGGAATTTTTCAGTAACAGCCACGGAGACGGGATTCGTGTCCGGTTGATGGCCATAGGTCGCCCCCCTATTACATGGGACTTGAACATAACTGGCGAAATGTGGGTGTACTATTAGGCACCTCTGCTAATCCTTCGGTGATTACAAGTGTACGGATTCGTCCATCCACCTCCGACTACAAAACCCTTCACTGTGCGTTTTCCGACATACACTTGGACGGTTTTTTAATTTTTTCATATGATAATCACCAGTGATCGGAATAGGTAGAACTAATGTGCCTAATGTTCAAGGAACAGAAACGAAAGTGGAGACTTCCTTACGACAATTTTTTTCGGAATATTTGTCCCGAATGTCGGAAAATTACTTAAGTACAACTAAAATTAATAAAGTAAAACAACTATCGAATTCATTTACTGTTTCTGTTAAAAAAAAAGTGCACGATTTTTATTGTTTAAAAAATGAAGGTAATAATCTCCTTAATCTTTATCTTCGTTTGAACGCAGTAAGTAAGTGCAGAAGCTAATTTAATTTCCATATCAGCTTTAATAGTTTGAACTAACAAGGTAAAAAACAATTTATAGGTTTACATGCCATTTATTCATTTTTTACAATTGTTGGAACTAAACGTAAACAACTAACTAACATAACTTTTTGAGAACTTTCCTCCTTGTTGTTGAAGTCGGTTAAAAAGAAAAAATAATGAATTCAATTGGTTTAATGTACTGATTAATAAATAACATTATTATTAAATGTACTTAACTGATTCCGAGACATTTCCGAGTTTCAGAAAAAATATTCGGAAAAAAAAATGTTTAGTCGTAAGGAACACTTTTCCTTCCTTCCTTGAACTTTAGGTACATTAGCTCTACCTATTGCGATCACTGATAATCGCACATTTGGAATGGAACTATTACTAGTTGAGATGGTTGACAAATGATAACTGGTAGGTTTATTATCAAAACAGTGTAGAGGACTGATACTCCCAAATATAATATGTTCTTAGTAGTATAGTGTAGTGTAACATGAGCAACGATGTAACGATTGGCAGATGAATGCAATCATAAATGTATTTGTTACCGAAAAAGAAAGATATCGTTATTGGTAAAACGGCACGCGGCACTTTGGGAATATGAGAAGGCAAGTCCGGCGTAATGTTTATTTGATACAAGCAATCGCCACATGATGTATGGAAGTGATCGCCGCGCCGTTCACTCACCCACCACGTAAGGTTTATGATGATTATTCGATCCAAATGATGATTTATTACAGGATTAGGCAGGCACACGGTCCATTTTGTGGGGAGATTGGCTTTATTTACATTATAATACCATCCCAACATTAAATCGGGAAGAAATCGGCTTTGTCGAATATTAATCACCGAGTTATTTGTAAAATGTTTGTTAGGAAATTTTACGCACGAAAAATGGTGTGTTAGAATGGCTGCTTTACGTAGATTGTAATTTTTGAAAACACGTTACTACGGATAAAATGTTTTTGACGTAAAGTGCTAAAATTGAACATACAGGATAACTTGATGAGGTAACTGTTTATCGTCTCGTCTGTTTACTCAGTTTGCTTATAACTGCGGCTAAAACCTTTTAATTCCAATGAACACAAGTTTTCCCAAAAAAAAATAGCACGTCCTCAGGTATTCTTTCAGGTGCACTCTTAACTCGCCTTAAATCTTCGTTAAAAACAAAACTTTGTTATCTTGATATCGTTATCCCAAAAAGCAATTTAATAAACCATCTTCCCAAGATTTAAGAATTTAATATTGGCAGCAGCTTGTTTAAATGGATGGATGCTTTTTTCGTTACCATAATATTTTTAAGCCCGAGATAATCAAATTATGATTTCATAAAATGTGGTCTGAGATACATTGTACAATATTGTCTCTGGCGGCCACTGTAGTAAATAACAATTATTGCAAAAGACTTCCTCCCTCTTGTACGCAACACAAAGCTAATCAAATTATAATTTCAAATTAACCTTGGTTGCAGGCGACTTTATGACACAACAATATAATTTAAAGTATTACTTTTAATTTGTGGACGAAAATGTTTGTTTAAAACTAATTTTGTTTTGTGATATACTGTTTTCTGGTTTTCTTTTGACATACTTTCATGCTATAATAATAATATGTTTATTGAAAAGAATATGTAAAAATATAAAGAATATGTACACAAATGAATAAACGAGAATAATTTATAAAAATAATTGATTGGAAAGAAAAAAACTCGGTTTACAAAAACTCTGTGTTCGATAACAACTGCATTAGTATTTAAAACTGTGTCGCAGTCATTAACGCTCACCTCCAAATAATCGAGAGATAAGTACTTAACAAAAAATAAAATGTAAACTTAAAATATAAAAAAGAACTAAAAATATATATTTTTTTTAAATATTCGTACTAATATTCACTTCGATTGTATGGAAGGATTGTGTATGTTTTGTGCATGGAGTGTATATATGTGGTTGTGCGTGTGTGTGTGTGTGTGTTGGAGAGGAGTGTACGTTTGTGTGGGGGGTGTGCATTTGCGCATGTTTTATATATAAAGGCAATTAGAAAGGGAGTTTAAGTTTTCGCAAAGTTTTCTAATTCTTCATACGCTGAACTACTTTGCCATTCAAAAACATAAATAGGTAAATAAATAATCATTTTTGTGTTACCTGTTTGTATTTGCATCGGTTCGAGGCACAACAATAATCATGTTTCCCATTTGCTTTGCACAAAAATACAAAATGCATAACTTCTAACTTTAGACAAAGAATAACAAAGAAGCCTTTTAAATTACTTTAATATAAGTTTGTTTCTTTGAATCGCAATGTTGAGGGGAAATTTTCGGAATTCGTCTTAAAACATTTCTTGCAAAGAAGAAGCTTCCGACGTTGGCAGGAGTTAGACGGGCTTCAACATGTAGAAAGTAAAATATGAGGTTACAAATAAACTTGCAACAGAGCGCACTAAATATAGTGACGTAACTACTCGGTACATTGTTCATTGAATATTCTACAATTGGGAATAACTTCTAAAGTAGCTTCGGACACGTTACTATTATAAATTAGGCGAGTGGTCTTCTAGTGATCGAAATTTTTTCTCTACTCTCTCCTCCATAATTATGAATTTAAATATGCCAAATCTCACACTTCTTCGTGCACGCAATATGCTTAAAAAGAGGTAAAAATAAAGATTTCGTCACGTATTAAAAATATGCACTTTGTTTTAAATTCTTATTTACCAAATTTATTTATTTAGGAATGAAAAATGTAGGTATGAGTATTTGGGCGTACTATTGGGTACACCTACATACAGTCCGCTGTTCATAATAAATAAATAAACGGGACCTTAAAAGGTATCCGAATTATTTAACGATTATTGTAAACGTTCCTAAAGTATTCATGAAGGATCAAAAGTGCAACCGTCGATAATATAGGAAACATGGCCCGGACTCCCGGAGTGAGCGTTGATTCAAAAGAAAGACAAGATGAAAGTTTCCCGCCGAAGACATGAAATCATAGAACGATTTCTTTTACGACTTCGGTTTCAACTTCATAGCGATGAATTATGCAGAAAGGAGAGAGATTTCCTGCGATAAAAGTCGTAACACCCAAGAGTGTTCTAAAAAGAACTCTTAGAATATGATAAGGAAACCAACATAAAATATTTAAATTCGGATTTTTTGTTAGCATATCAGACTGCCCTAAATATTGACATGAATTTGGGAACACTAAATAAACGCAACGTAGGTCTATTTGTCTTCAGTAAATTACCTTTCAAAGCAGCATGCTATGTTAAATGCTTAATGAGTTTTAATTTTGGTTTAATCTCAACGTATTACAAGATATATTCGAAATGCCAGCATTCTAAAAGCAATTCTTCGACATATCCAGCAGACACTAGCTAATAAGGCTCGGTATTTTTTTAATTGGCATTGCAGCGTGGAATAGAAGCGAAAGCGAGTCCGCCACTGCTAGACGTAGGCAGCAGGAGCGGGGTGAGCCGCGCGCGTCCTGAATACCTAATTGACTAATATTAGATGCTCAGAGGGGGAACTTCCTTAGAGGTGAGCACAAAACTTGAGACAAAGAACACGTACGAGTCTTGTAAGGGCTAGTTTTTAACTTTTAATACGCGAACTTGATCCATCACTAATACGTCGATATTACCAATTTAAAGTTCAGTAATTTGTGAATATATCACTGAAGTGATGAAACCGTACACTACAACTCTTAGTTAAAAAAGGATTAAAAAAAAAACAATGCGTCCTAGTTCATCCAAATTCATGAAGCTTAAACTTCCAAAAACTTACAGTCACTTAACTTATTGACTACCAACAACGAAGAAAGCTGAAAGATAACTTCAATTACATTTCAAATAATCCGTAAGTCTCTCATTCAGTGCCTATTGGTTTAACTTACTTGGCCGTATTAAAACATTAAGAACATATAAAGAAGTTCTACGTTCACAGCGGCGGCGACTAGAATGACTTAAACCAAGTTTACAAAAGGTATATTGTATCCATTTGAAGTTGCAATAAAGCACGGTGAGCGCATAGTCCGGACTTCAGCGCCAACGTGGGTTTCAAATGAAATAAATTCCATTAGCGTAATTGGTAGCAAAAGCGAGTTATAGGCCTGTGTCTCGTTCCGCTCAGAGCGCCCGGCCTCGGCTTTTTTAGTCGTCGGATGCAGCTTTTAAATACGACAATGACAACAGAAACATGAAAATATAAATCTTTATCTTTACTTTAATTCTCCACAATATTGTCGTAACTTGAGAAATAAATATAGCACCGGGATTGGCGAGTTGCAAAAGGCGACGCATTCTCTGAAGTCTCAGGTTACTTTGTTATGCTAATCTTCATAATTCTTTAGGCGGACAAAGTTTTCGGCAACTTACTTTTTTGAAAATAACTTGTAATTCAGTCGTAATTTGTTACGCCGTTGAATGTTTACTTACTCGGATAAAGTTTAAAACCACAGGTTTACCAGTATCTTTTTTATTCGTGGCATTTTGTATCAGTAGAAGTCATACATACAGCGTGTGACAGAAAGGGTATAGTCTTATGGAAGACTGTGCTACAGACCATCAAACTGAACATCTTTCTCTATGGGACCACCATCGTAATCACAAAAAAATAATCAACTGCCCCATTCAAAATTTCAATACCTACTCGAGTCAAATGTATGGGACAGCTGATTATTTTTTACGATTTCGATGATGGTCCCATAGAGAAAGTGGTTCAGTTTGATGGTCCGTACCAGTCTTCCATATGGCTATACCCTTTCTGTTACACGTTGTATAATAAAGTAGTTTAGTAAGTATTTGTACAAAATAACATTGTACCAAACAAACAACCGAGCTAATAATACCGAGTGGGTACATATTGTTATCATGGTAATTATAAACTCAACAATCAGGGCACCTTGTTCCTGAAACTATCCTGACAGTTTTGTAAAGCTCCTGCCTTGTTCAAATTAACGAAGAAAACTTCTCGATCAAGTCCGTCTACCTGAAAACACAAAGTAAACTCCGTGCCTTCGCAACTTATCCATTAACTTAAGTAGAATCTGTAGACAGCATGGAGAGAACAGTCCTGCGCCCGCCGCCCCCGTGCCGTCGTCTTACAGATAGTTTGAGCGTTAAACGAAATTTATGATATTAGATTGATTGGTTGGCAGGTATCAGTTTACTTACAAGCTCTTTGTTCTCCTTTGTAAATGTTCAACTATTCCATATTGTAATTTTGCCTTCTTGTAATTTATCATGCGAAAAATTCGATGTAAAAGGAATCGCTATACGACAGCGCAGAATCACGAGTCATCCTTTACATTATGGTGCTGTCACGCGGTGCCCGATCAAGCGTGAATGTTTCAAATTGTTAATCGTAAAATTTTAATGCTAATTTTACAATATATTTCTCTTAAAATCATTGAGGAGTTTTCTTTTCGGGCGGTTAACGCGGCTTCGAAAGTCGCACCGTGTTCTCTATGAAATCTTCATTAATTTACGAAACTTCCGACAATTTCCTTTTGACTCGGGACTCGAAAATGAAAAATTATTTCTTAAATTTTTACTTCACTTAAAATCTGCACAACGTTGTAGTCGACGACCGCTTTATTATTTATGACAAGGAACACGAAACTCATCTCGAGTTATAAACTTCTTGGAATTTCTCCTGAAGTAATACAGAGCTATTATTATGATGTCCCCACAAAAAATATTCGCTGTAGCGGGGCCAGGGTCGGGCACGGGGGTGACTCCGGCCGGGCGCCGCGCCGGGCCCTGCGATCCTAGTCCCGCAGAGGAGATCAAGGGGGACAGTCGTCTCCGACACGTTTTATGTCAGCCGTCACCCCTATGATAATTTTATCGGAATCCTTGTTGTTATTTAATTAGGTAAATTGCTATCACATCGCGAATAATCGGAATTTCTGTAAATTATACATTTACATAAATTCCGATTGTTATTCCTTTCTACTCAATTAGTTGTACGTTTTAAGTTTAATATCTTGGGCTTTGTTGCCGTTCTGAAATCTGCATGTACATAACAAAAATAAATTGCACAAGAGAAAAAATCCAACTCTACAAAAACAGTGTCCGAGACAAAATCGATTTGCTTAGAGGACTCGTGAGTCGTGCTCGTGTGGTAACCGAGGATTTGGAAATGCGCTCTCAATGCGGTGATCTTTTTACGACTATTCGACAACCGTAAACTTTTATCGCATTCCTTATCCGGAAAACACTGCATTCTAAGTTACAACGCTCTTTCGGGTTCCCCTAATTTTTAATAGCTTTTCGACGTTCGAGTAAAAATATGTGATTTTAGTTTATGGCAATATGATAAATGTGGCATAATGTTGAATAATGTTGCTCAAATTATTTTGTAGTTGAAGATTTGGCTTATCAGAGGTTTCTTTATTATGATAGGTGAAATCATATGTCATCAATCATTTTGCAAAAAAAAAAGAATAAAAAGTAAAATTATTTTATAATCTCTTCGGCAATATAATTGCTTAACACACCCCCAATTTGTCAGTATGCATCTTATGAGTCGAATCACGATGAGGCGGATACTCTCTTGCACTGATAACAGCAGGTTAGGAAGGTCGGGTGACAGTCGCTCCGTGGGGAACGAAAGTCATGAATTAAGGAGCAGGGCCGTGTTAATGAGGGCACGACCTAACCCTTTACGGAAACGGAACCTTGGGAATAAGCAAGCAACAACTGGGGTGGAATAAAGAAGAAACACGTTAAAAATAAGAGCAGCTGTTATTATCCTCAAAATACTGAACTTACTCCAACTGATAAAAACATATTTTTATGTGTCTCAACTCTGTATAGAACAGTTACCTATACAAAAGGAATACATACGGCTTAAATGGCTTACGACAATAAAAAAAGTTTTTGTGATGTTTTTCTTCCAAACCACTTAACAAGCTTGGCGCACGTAGACATGTTTGTGTCTTGCTTGCATTATGACACCGTGGTGCTATAAGATTTAGAGGGGGCAGGAGTGAGGAGACGCGCCGGCGCCAGACACGTTGCCTACTTTGTCATAACTACCGTACAACAGTTAACTGTAAGTGTTCTAATGTCTAATGGAACTCTATCGGATTCGTTTACTGATAAAAAATATGTTGCGGGAAACTATAGTGTTTTGTAGCAAAAATTTTTGTTTTGCATCTCAATTTGCAGAATAGCACTAACTTAATATATGGCATTGATGAAGTACCTAGATATCGCCTATAGCTATATATTGAAGGGCCCTTGGTTACTGCAATTTTTTTCAGCGATGCAGTAGCGATACAGTTTCGATGTTGTCGCTGGCTGTGTATGTTCGGCCACGTAACCACGATTCTGAATCGCTACATCGTGACGCTGTCGCGTTTCAGTCGCTCGTTTGCATCGCCTCTGTCACCCATTTGCAAATGCGTAGGAAAAGTCGCCGTGTGCGAAGCTCCGAAAGTCACAGCACTATATTTCGTTCTGTGCTTCTGTCTTTGTTATATTCGTTGCATTTTTTACACATAAACAAAACATTCAAAATATGTTTTGAAGACAATGCAATTTAAAAAAAAATGATGTAAGTTTTAGATTATATTGATAAAATATATATATAATAGATAGATAAATATATATAGTATATTTTTGTGTGGAAGAATAACCATGGAGTGTCTTTCCCGTTCATCAACGTAGAGGTGTATGCTTTGGACCATTCCAGGTCAAGGTCTGTACTTGCCCATGCAAGATGAATGTAAAGGGATGATTTTTTTCTTTTTTGTGATACTTTTAAAAAGTGACAGTAAGGGCCTATCCACATGTTATATTTTTTCAGCTCAGATAACGCGTTTGAATAGAGATTCAATCGCAGTTAGTAAACCTTAGCACATGTTCAGATATTCACTGAATTCGGTGGCGCCGTAAAGGCGCGTTCGTGAAACGCACATCATCTGCGCGTATAAAATGCACATGGGTGCGAACGCGCTTCTCGCGCACATTTCTTTCGATTCGTACGCGCATTTAAATAGACACAAACGGCGCGTAAAAAATACGCCATGTGAATGACTCTTATATGCTTTGCTTTTGTAAGATATCGGTTTCTTGGGCTTCTTGAAACCTCAAGTAGGTAAGTTTGTGACAGAAAACATCCCCACAAACCGGGGAACAAAGAATGGATCTAGGGATGTACTAAGTAGGCTAGAAGGTTCGTGTTAAACACTCCCCATTCTTCGTGCTCCTTCGGGAAATACACGCATGTCGTGTATCTCCGCTCTGTTGCGCGACTCTATATGTTTGACTTTAGGTGTAGTGGTGTCCTTACGTGACCCAGGATATTAAAAATGTGTAGTGCAAAATATTTTTAACTTAGAATTTCGTCGTTGAGATCCTCATTGTATTAAGTTTCCACATTAATTTAAGATTAAAAGGCGAACACGTTATACTGTGCTAGCTGAAGCTGTGAAATAAAGAATTGGATTATGCTCTTCAACATAAATTAGCAAAAGTTGTTCAATTAACTTGATCCTGTGTAAAGTTTCAGTTAGGACCAACTGTTATTAAAACGAACCTATTGTAAAGATACCTTACAGCAATTGGATATAGTTTAAATAATGAAGTATCGGCAAAGACGTCAACTTGGTAAAGTTGGTGCCGAACTTCGGCTATTCACTCATTACGGCGGCGGGGCCCTCTTGTTGCAGGTTGTTGTCATAAACTTAACTTACGTACTTCCTCTATTTGAAAAATAAACTTTTAATAAGCTCCGACAACATAGCATACTTTGTTTAAGCTCTACACAGAAACTGTAAGTTCGTACTTATATTATAAATTAGTAGGTAGTTGGTTGGTGGAATAATTATCATAGTGCTTTCAGGTTTGTGATATCACTGAAGTTGTTTGTGTTCGGGTGAAAACACTGGCTAATTTTTGTGTAACGATGAAAAAGGCACAAGTTAACATGGTGAAACTGAGTTAAGAAGCACGCAGCGGGCGATGTCTCAGGCGGCGTAATATACGCTAACGGTCCGGGACAAGACAAATGTGTTTTCTCTCGCTTGCTATTAGAAGCTTTCCGCTGGCTCCGCTCTCATGCGCCCCCTGGATCTTGATTGAAAACGGTAGCTTATTATTGGATTTTTAGACTATGTGACAACAACGTTTATGTCGAATTATTTGCTTCTGTGGGTAATATGTCGCTCGTTGTGGGTGGTATTAAAATATTTCGGGTACATTCTTTAACGTGGTTTTACTCATGAAAGGACATATGAGTTTGGTCTAATTCACTTTAACGAAAAATAATAAACTATCATTTATGTGTTTGAACTAGTAATAAATACTACTAATAGTAGTACAACGTTTGTGAATCGTCATTCTTGTGATGTCAGAACGAGCGAGATGTTGGTTTTCTTTGTCGATATCGTGAATTCCAGTTGAAATAGTAACCTAATAGAAAGTAGTTGTGATCAGCGAGCGTTGTGAACAGGTAGTCAGTAGTTCGAGTGTTTCAGGAGCCGGTGACTAAAATGGTTAGACAGATATAATATAAAGACAAGGGTGGCAGCATTCACGTCGCAGCTAGTTAGCAGCGCAAACTGGCTCGTCGTCGGCGTTCGCGCAAATTCAATTTGTCTCGAATGCTCTGTGAGTGTGGAGCCGAAGCGCGCCGTGCGAACGGCGACCGGCGACCAACTCAGTGTATACGCTCCCTTCCATTACTGTCACACTATTTGTCTATAGACGTAAGTTGGTAAATTACGACCATCAGACAAGATAAAACCTTAGGAAAATGTGAAAAAGTTTTCGCGTTCGAGATAGCTGCGCTGTTGGATGTTGGACGATGTTCACGTAAATATTAAAATTCTTTATTCTTATTCTTGCATTTTTCGTAATTAGTGTAGGAAATCAAATGTTTGAGTTTTTTTTTGTATGCGGTGATTGATTGATTAATTGATTTATTTATAAAATAGTTTTATTTATAAGTGAAAATGGTTTGGTTACGTATTTAAATTTTCATTGAATTAAGATATTCTGATGTTGAATTAAAATGTTCTTAATATCAACTTAGTACGTACCAAAAAGATTTTATATCGTATTCATTAATTACTTTAATCCATTTGAGCAGCCGCAGTGGCTGTACAATTTACAATAACATTACATAACAAAATGCTCGGTCGGGAGGGGTGTGAGTATAACATTGTAGCATGACTTGTGCGTTTTATCGAGTGTTGGCGAGATTAATGGCGGCTCGTCGCACGCTCCCGGCAATTACACGCGCAATGTGGCAGCCCGGCTCGCATCACGGTGTTGTTACGATCATCAGCCGAATGAACGTCGCGCCCGCGCCGCCGGAATGACGCAGCCGACACAACCGCGCCACATTTGCTTTACGATACTCAATAACCCGACAAATTCTCTGCGGACGATGAGCAGATTGTCTCCTAGCACACTCAGAATTATTTTGCGTTCGCAGTGTCTGGTTTTTGCCCTTTATTTATTCAAAGAAATGTCTTCCTATTTGATATTTGGCTGCGACTCAAATATTTTGAATGGTAATACAAACACAATTTTATCTTCAGCACCCATTCTTTGTCTTACCAGCTTGTTCTAATATTTCGACAAAAACTGAACATGTCGGTATGACTTGATAAATGTATTCATTAGGAATGCAAATTTATATAATTTCCTTCTAGTAGCCACGCTCTCATACATATGAAATACTCATTCATAAAATATTCAAAATGGTTTCACGCTCCTTAATTATCTGTGTTTGTACGTCGGCGAAAAGTTTCATATGTTTTATATTATGTCAAGCCATGGTGCATCTCCCTGTACGTGGCTTTACAGCTATTTTTAACAAGCTATAACTTGTTTATATTCAAGTAAAACAGATACAAACCCATGGCACGTTATTAAAACTGCAAAGTAAACAAAAGCCAAAATCAGTAAACTGTTAATTAGGACAGCAAAGTAAAGTAAATAACTGTTACACATACGTTTTTTAGTACAAAATGAAATGTTAACACAATTAACACGTACTAAAATATCCAGAGACAACAGACTACGACAACTTTTTATACTGTTTGCTCAGCGCAACAGCAATTTTCCGTGGACACAAGTACATAACGAATGTTTGCACAAGTTCCAACGGTAATGCAGCGGCGCCGTGTGCCCTGACTACGCTCTCCACCCGCAAGCGAACCGCACAATGATCGCGTAGCCTGCGACAACCCACTGCTAATACCTCGCGATTTCCAGGTACAATTAAAAGCGGGTCACATAACGTGCAGCGTTATAATAGCTAAAGTGAATATTAACGTTTTGTGATGGTGGACATCATGGTTTTTTTTTTGCAACTTTAATTAAACCAAACAATAAAAATTAGATAAATAATTATTACAACATTGTTTTTCGCTTTTCCCACTATAACGGAGGGCGGCTACAAACTGCGCGCTATCTGCTGCGTATCTATGTGATGGTATCGGTGATTCGGTGGCGTAGCGGTCTGTAGCTCGTAGCCTCGTAGCCCGTAGCACGTGACGGCCGGTCGCGTCACTTGTGCCGTGCAATTACGCGCTAAATGACGCAACTAGTAATCTTTTTTGCTTGAACATTTTATTACACTGTAACATGCCTCGCATCGCTAGCTGTCTGTGGGGATCACTTATTCGGTGGTTTTTAGTACCGTTTACCAAAGCGTCATTATAATCGATTAAAAAAAGACATGCAAAGATTATGTATGAAATACTGGTTATATTAACAGATCGTTACATCATCAGACACTTTATTTAGTGCCCACTTACCTTTTATTTCTTGTCAGTTGCTTTTAATGGTTTTAGGTGTTGTTATCACAACACAATCCTACAATAATATTAAAACTAATACAATTAAAAAAAAAATAACATACCATATACTATTTCTCTTCTTACTAAGTATTTTATATAATAATAAATGGACTTGACAAAAACATCTAACAATATGACGTGTTATTGCGTCTAGGGTAGCACAACATATTTTCAATCCCATTCAATAAACAATTCGGCGAAATCTAAACATACGTTCACCAAATCTGCTAAGAGGCCCATCTGGCCGCTACGTGACTGAATCGAAACGAATTTGTCCCACTAAAGCCGCAGCCTTTTTCTCACATTCGATGGACAGATAGAGATAGTAGTCCCTTCCAACGAATGCCCACACTAAATCCTTAACACTCAACTTCACAGTGACTTGCAGCACTTTTCGTATCTTTCAATGTTTACAAAAGCGAGCTGATAAAGTAAAAGCTTAAAATATTTCTGCTAACTTTCTGTTGATTTCGAAATTGTTTACGCAACAAACGTATTATTGCGACTTATTGGAAATGTGGAATTGTATTTTCCAAGAGAAAACAGTATAAAGGTCCAAAATAATATTATTGTAACAAAAGAAGAAATAAGAGAATCACTAATGAAATAACAAGACTAGTATATTTCCTTGCAGTTTTATGAAATCAGAGAAAGAATAATGGAAAAGATTCGTCAGTCACCGAGCGAAGCAAACGCGCCTCGCGAGGCTTCCACCAGGTGCAAAGATGTTTCATGATTTAATTTGGGACTTAGGGATCTGCTCTATTGAATCTATTGAACCGAACAATCTTTTTATCTCAGTCACATCCCGCAAGCGTTCACTTTACGTCTCCACTTTTATCGGGACTATTATTAAGTAAGCTTTGTATTGAATCATCAAACGTTTGATTGTTTGCTGTAGCACAAAGTCAATTTCAATACACTTCTGCGTCGTACATAATTGCGTTCAGGTATCGTAGTGCGATTCAATCGTCGTACTATAAATTGCTAATCAAATATGAGACTGTTTATTTCAGGACTGACGGTTTTGGAAATATTCAAATAACCGCAAGCTCACAGACACTGAACAAACGCATAAAAACAAAATCACGCATGGTTGGGTGCGCCGTCCGCCGCGCTCAGCGACTCTCTGGAAAAATGAATGGGCATTTTGCTATAATAGCGACCTCAGACAATGCGTACTTTATGCACATATTATTGAAATTTTAAATAATCATTCGTGGCTATATTTTAGAAGCAAGTGAATTCATAGTGGCATTTGTTTGTCACAAGATGATGATGAATGATGTACTGAAAGACCTGATGTACCAAACAACGGTGTTATATGATTGGAATTTACACTTTTATTCCTCAATAATTCATTAGCCAGTGTCACCAGAACAGTTTCAAAGTTAATGATCTAGCTTTTCAAATGACATTTATTAGTTTAGTGTGAGATGATCGCAGCACGTTATTGCACTGTGTATAAGACTAACTAAGGCCCGCGCCGACGAGCGTCCGCGAGGGGAATACCAAGCAGTGGCCGCTCTTCCTGGCAGGCCTCAGCTAATATTGTGCTGACTCACATACCTTTTACTAATGTACACCCTTTATGGTTTTACTTCCTTTTTACGTCAACGCTCACGTGATGCGTCTTAATTGCCGTTATAATTAATTGATACCTGTTTATTCAGCATATTTATTTTAAATTTGGTCACTTGTATGTATTATGTATTTGCAATATACAGGGTGGAATTTGGGACGGGGCAGTAATGGCGTCTACCTTAACTACAAAAAAACGGTCTTAGAAGGCTGCCCTAAGACTTTCCGAATTGGTAACAAAAAATGTTAAGACCGAATAAAATAATAAAATTGGAAAATATTGGAGATTTGGTTTTGGTATACGGTCTAGGTAGCTTTCACTAGACTCTAGGCCTCTCACTAGGACGAATATAAGATTCAAACCAACCAAATAAGATTTATTTCGAATCTACGGCGACATAGAGGTACTAACACTACTTTTACTATTTTATATGTAGCAAAAAAAAACAACGAAGTAAGATGTTTTCTACATCACAGACCTATATTATATTATATCAAAAACCTTTATCTAGATATGCTTTTACTTCGGTAACTTCTGCGAAACGGGTCGAAGAGTTTCGGGTTGAGTAGTGACTATTTTGTTTTACATCGTCCTAATATCTTAGTACTAATATTAATATTGATATGTCCTAAGTACATAGATACGTACTAATTCATGATCAGTGCCATGTCTAGGGTAATTTTCGAAATAGTTTGACTGAATCCAGTAATTCTACCCCTAATTAATAGCATTTTTTTAGTTTAACAGATTTGCATATTGGTTGATATTTTACAATGTAATTATTAATATTGCAATTTCTTGATCATAAGTCTACTTACGTACACAGGTATCTTTTATAAACTTTGTCACCACAAGCTAAATAATGTATTAAAACGTGACCTGGTGACATCTGTCACCCAACACCCAGAAAAGTTCAAAATTGTCTTGTTTTATGAAATGGTGGATACTGTGATTTGCGAATTTATGAGAAAATTAATTGATCGAGAATTTATAGGTTTAAAAGTGATCACTAATGAGAACTAAAAACTGAAACCGTTTTAGAGTTGTGCAAATAACATTTTCAGTGATCAATAGTGAATAGTTGTGGCCGGTTCAACAACTTCGAATAGATGTCCCATCAAGTTTGCTATTACAATTTGAAATGGTATTCAAATTGGACGTGATTACGTATAAACAGTAGGTATGTGTTGATACCCAAATGATGTGATTATAACTGAATGCATGACGTGTGCAGTAATAACATTGTCTGTAGGTATTTAGTGGGATGTGGATGTGTGGCGTGACTCCGTTGTTATTGCATCTCTGCTGCCGCGATGACATACGTAGCCGTAGCTTGAATGAAAACAATGTCGTATTAGACATTGTATGCATGTTTGCATATTCATATTATGCATGTTTTTGTACGAGTTTGAAAAGGTTATTATGTATTTTGATGTCGGATGAAAAGGATTTTGTTTGAACAGTTACCTCTCCCCACGTAGTGTTGAGACAACTTTAAATTCATCAGTATAATGGATTACCTTAAACTCTTACTTCTGGTCGATATTATCGCGCTGAATCAATATCGCCTTAAAGTGAGTATATGAAAGAAACGCGCCTAACCGTGCGTTAATCCCGGGGAGAATATAGCCAGTGTGTAACTTCTCGCCCCTTTATCGTACCGTTGAAATCGTACTTCTTTGTGAGTAATCCCTCCACGTCCCAGCCATGTCGCCGACGAAGATAGAGCACGATCTTCACAAATAATGTCACATGCGATTCGTTTCAGACGACGTGACTCGCATCACCGTGGCTACCCGCCGTGCCGTGCATAATGGGATAAATATGCTGCGGTTATGTGTCCACACATAGCCCTCAAATTAAGTGAGCGCTATTTACTGCACGCGGTGGAACTTCCCTCCCCGCTTGATTAACTAGATTGTGTTTACCTTTCCATGTAGCTTGTTTAATGCAAGATGTTTGCCCGCGACGCGACCTGCGCTTAGCACGCGCGCACCCTCGCGCCGCCGCGCGTTGCCTGCATGCATTACTAGCAAGGGCAAAGTTCACGTTTATGAGGACCGAATTAAAGTGGTGTTTAGCCAGAATATGTTATGATACCCACCTGGTGACATACAGCATCTGGTACAATAAAACACACATAAAACAGTACGACAGGTTGTTTTCTTTTTTGTTTTGTTGCTTTCTTCATTGCCGTAAAAGAATATTACTCACACTTTCTGTGTTTGACGTCAGATCGTATACGATCATGTTTATCAACTGTGAAATTATTCGTAGCTCAAGGCTGTAGGAGAGTAACCAACTAATTTTCTTTTAAAATCGTACTAATACTTCGAAAAAAGTATGCAATTCCAGGAACGTCTGAAGTAAAATATGTAATTTGAGATAAAGCGGCATCCCATTCCAGATAAGACGCAGCACGACCCACGTCGAGAGCCATCCGACTCGTTACGAGCCGCCCGAAGCGAGGTGTGATACAAAATCATCAATCTTTCCCGAGATTGTACTATTAAATGCCTCTTCGCTCTTTTCCCTCGAACTCGAGACCAGAAACAAATGTAAAAAGTTGTGTGATAAGTTCAATTTGAATTTGTAAAGCCCCTTTCAGCGTTTCTCGCCTGTTTATCTCGGCGAGGAAAGAACGGAAAATACAAAAGTAAGAGATAGGAAATGAAGAGGCGGAAAAAAGTGTCGGGCTAGGAACAAACGCGGAAAAGTTGGCGTTATCCGGGAGACAAGTTAAATCGCAATTTATTAGGGCGTACCAGTGGGCTTAGCAAGGCCAGCGTGGAGCGATTCCTGGCCGGGCCGTCTTACCCGCAGGCGTCACACGTGGGGAAGCTAGCGAGGACAGTAAGAAAAAAATGAATAAGTAAAACCAGCCTATTCCTGTCTGTCTTATACAGAGAAGGCACGAACATTGATCACCACGCTTGCTTAAGACGGGTTGGCGAATTCAGGCTTATATTAATTACAAGTCCAGGTTTCATCGCGATGTTTTCCTTCACCGACCGATGTCTGTGATGTCTAAAATAAATTTTGAAAGCACATAACATATAAATTACAATAATGTGGCTTACGAGTACAACCTCGTGCATGAGAGGCGAGGCCTTAATTAACCTCTGGGCCATCACGACATTTAGTAGTCGTTGCGTTAAAATTATTTTATGTAACCACACCAATAGTAAATATAAATATCGCTGGACATTACACACACAGCGCCATGTAGGTGCCACACTAAGCTACGAGGCTTGTGTCGTGGACACCAGATAGTTGATAATACTACATAGATACTTTTTTGTTTGTAAATACATACTTATTATACATATAAACATCCATGACTCGGAAACAAATGTCCATGCTCATCACACAAACATTTGCTCCTACCGGGACTCGAACCCGGGACCCTAAGAACGTAAGGCAGCCTCAATACCGCTGCGTCATTCGGGTCGTCGTATATAATAATAATGAGCTTAGATAAAATGTAAAGTCCCAACTTGTAAACCTCACACATTAGGCTAATAGAAAACAAACAGCGCTGCACCCCGCCGGCCACGCGGGCGCGCGTGCTCACGTCGCGGTTGTACTATCACGCGTCTCCAGCCTCATTCACAAATCTTTATTCATGCCCCATATTTACTTGCAGCGTGCCAGAGTGCGCCGCGGAATATTTTAACATACTTTCAATCTGAATTATTGAGGCCATATCAACATGTTGCTCTATAAAACAAAGAGCTACGACATTTTAGACTATGACACTACAGAGCAGTTACTTCTCGTACCCTCGTAATATTTAAACTATAATCATTTACTAGTTTATGACTGTATCATCCGACACATTACACCATCAGCCCACCTCTCCTCACACACTTCACTTGCACACATCACCTACTCACTTCACCTGTACACTTCACAGGACACTTCTTCACACCCATTGTACTACACCAATTCTAATTTTAATTTTTTTTTACGTTAATTATGTTTAATTATGTCTGCTTTTTTCCCTTCTACAATAATCATTTTTCTGAATATTCATATTAGCTATTGTATTGTATGTAAATTACATTTAATACGAGGTGAGAGCCTGGGGATCCGTCACACAGGGTATCCTAGTATGGACGCCAGTCTCTCACAAAGGAACATATATTATACATTTTATTACAACGTTATTCTTACAGTTCTATTTATTATAACTATGTGAACCTTTGTGAAGAGAGAAAATAAAGATATTGTATTGTATTGTATTGTATTTTCTTAGACTTAGAATTTACAATGAAATATTGAAGCGGTGTTTTTGTATGATCATTGATTTAGTTTCGTGGTTTTATAACGTGGGAACTTACTACTATAATAACTTGGTAAGCATAATATGAAGTGTCGGTATGAAATAAAAAGATGCTTACAACGTCCAAGAATGAAAAAACGGCCAAATGCGCGTCGGACTCGCACACAAAGGGTCCGTAGCACCAAACAACATAATAACAATATTTTTAACGTTCACCCATAGGTCAATTTACACTCAACAGCGAGACTGTTTTTCTTAGTATGTCAATGAAAAATAAAGTTACTGCTGCAGTTTCACGATTTTCGTTAAGTTCTTTTTACGTTTTTTACTCACATTTTTCAGAATCTTCCATCCACTTTTGTGTACCGGTTCATAAAAGACAAGACAGACACCTGCTCTCCAAATTTCAACTGTGTAGTGCCAAAAGTCTCGGAGTAAAATAGTTGTGACATACGGACAGACAGGGTGAATCTATAAGGGTCCGTTTCTTGCCATTTGGCAACGGTACCCTAAAAATGGTGACTGGTTTTGTACTAAATATCTTTAGAATTCTTCTAATGACTCCGTGATTTCATTTTCAACATTTAAGTTTTTGTACAGCATACCTGCTAATTGTGGTAGCGACTAATCGGATCCACTTCCGTGTGCAGATTCCATTATCAGTAGGATCGTGTCCACCAGCCCATACATATTCATAAAGCCGCGCGCCGCCGAGTCTCGCTTGCACGACTACACGACGGCAGCACCGCCGTCGTTATGATCGCATTTTTATAATCGCATTCCTTTTCCATGTTCTGAACGTCAGAATGACCATCCTCGTATCGGTCTCTGAATCTATTTCTCCCCTGAATCAACGCCCGCTCACTTCGACGCTACTTCCGTTGGGAAGTTGTAGAAATAAACTTTTTAATTAGTCTGCGAGGACAAACAAGCTGTGTCTCTTAGTTTCTTCGATACACTGAGACGCCGACCTACTTGTCTTTGCAAATAGGATAGCTGCCTTCGACCTCTCGGTTATTTTAAGTGATTTATCGAACAATCAACCACGTGAATATTTGAACGGCTTATTTATAACATTAATTAACGAAGTTCAGGTATATTTCACAGCGAAGTTGTAAATTAATTAACCACATAATTATGTGCCTGTATCTGAATCGCTCCAACTATGCAGGAAATCTAATAACATAACAGGATTGTTTGTCTTACGGTGAGATGCTTTAATGAATAGTCAACACGCCGACATCGTCGCATTGTGCGCAGGTCGTTATTGTTTTATTAGCGCTATCGCAGCATCTTGTTCCACCATGTCGAAGCATGTTGTAATAACAACTCTAGAGCGTCGTACAGCAGCAGCCTTGAGTATGATGAGCTCGGGACGAGCAATTTTTAATAAAGCTGCGCTAAGTGATAATTAATTGGTGTTGAAAGCATTGTAATTATAGTGTTAATTTGCGCGTGTCGGCGTTGGTGAGAGGCTCGAGTGACTCAGACGCGCGGCGCGGCGCGGAGGAGGTGCGGTGCGGGCGCATGCCGCGACTGCCGGGCGCCACAATTACACAAGCCTCCGTAAATCATAAACATCAACCCTCCATTTAATCCAAATAGTCCGTCGTTAGTCGAGCAGGCTGCGTCTAATTTGTCTCCTGTAACTGTAGATTAATTTATTAACATTAATTACATGACAATACGTATATTACCTTGTTTGTAATGAATTTTGCAAGTAAGATTACAGCTGTTATGCAATCAGCCGATTTATTAATCAGAGCATTTAAGATCTAATTGTCAAATAAACAGGTCTTTAAGTGTGTAAATCTATGTGTTGTGAAAGTTTTTTCGAAACTGTGCAAATGTTTCGGTTTACAAATAAATTGAATAAAGCTAAATAACGGTTCTCAAAAAATAGTTAATAGATGCTAAACAAAACGATATTTTGTTGCTTAACAAGTCATTCGACCCATGGTTTCGAGATGAGTGTAACTGTAGCTATACCGACTAGCACTGAGAACATGCGGACCATACGTTACCGATAACGATAAGTTCCAAATACCTAGTCGTTATTTTTGTCCTGCAATCATGTCTCCTGACCATCGAAAAATATCATGCGGGTTTCAACGTTATTTTAATTTATGACACAATATTAGGCTGTATTTTTTTTTGTAAATTCAGCATTTTTATTACACAAGCCTGCCATCCAATTTCCCCGTTTTTATTAATTTTCTTTTGCAATATGTTGCATCAGTTTCCTAAACTATAACTGGCTTGGATGAAACTAAATTGAGCATAACTTTTTATGGGGCTTTTTGTTACGAACTCTTCTAATATATGTAGCTACTCAACTTTATCCAATGAGACAACTGGTAGGTAATGTCAGACTACTTGGATCACATTATGTATTGTACTCGTACATTATACAAAATGTATGTTCCTCACTGCAGGCTATTGTAATCACCAGAGAGATATGAACCACTGAAAATAATAATTGCATTGGATAAATTCTGCCGATGAAAATGCAATTGGATTTACGGCTAGTGGATGATCGAGCTAATACCTAGATACATTCATATTTGTGTACGTCCATATGTGTATGAAATAAATAATGCAGCGCGACTATGAGGCATTCCACTTTCAAACGAAAAATATTTTCAAAGTGTCATCAATACATTTCATTCAATTTGCATGAATTTTTGTCCACTGTAGAGTGCTTTAGCTTTTACCACTTTTGTTGCTACCTTTCAAAACTGGCGGCTTTATGACGGATTTCGGTATCTATTTGATTGAAGTTTATAAAAATAGGAAAGTTTTATATTTTTTCTGGTGATAAATAAAATTCAGGTGATAATAAAATTACCTACATAGATCATTATTCAGGATACTTAAGGTGTAGGTATATAATTATCTGTATTGCTAAGCATCAACAAAACCATTAAGATATTTTCTTTGAAAGCAAAAAAATAATTTGCGCTATATTATTCATCACGTCGCCGCGGGACAGTCAGCGTATTTTGTACATACAAAATCTGTGATACGTCCGTTTTGAAGGTTTGCATTTTGTCTGGTTTTAAATAAAGGGCGAGGGCAAAGCGGTGCTGATGGTTGTTTGGGAAATTGTGGAAAATTGCCCGCGGAAAAATTACGCAGAGGAGCGGACGCCGAGCACATGGCGCGCGACGATACGCCCTACATAACTGATGACTTTTCAATGGCCATTCATTCGCGGCCACGCCGGCAGCCGCTACGGCTCGCCCTTAGCACCACACATACCACTCGTGTGTCCATGGGTGAAACAATTACTTCTATTGCCGACTATTGACACTCGTTTTTGTACATTTTAACGTGTAAGGCAATATTCAGTTTTGAATTATTTGAAATACTAGGTATGGGGAAAATAAATGCTACAACAAACAAAATATTAATGATGATTACCATATCACAAGTCCATATCACAAGGGCCTCAATATCGAAATTAGCCATATGTGTGTGTAGGACAATAAGTAGATACATTAACTCTTTCATACCTATCAAGTAAGTATTATTCAAGAGCGTATAAGTAGCGAACGTACCTATCCGAATTTTTTTCATCATCATTTTTTGATAATTACCTATAAACAACTAACAAACTTTTAAAATAATCGCAGTTCTATCAAAGTAATCGCAGTCGTAGGAAAAACATATAATTTGTTTACTACTAGGACGTAGCTGTCGTTGAACTAATTAAAAAGTTCAGACTTGACTCTTGAACGAGAAACATCGATCGCACAAGTCCAAAATAAGAATTCGGCTTAAGAAGAGACGGTAGTTATGTATTTATCTATTACATTGTCCACAAGTTTATTCGAGAAAAATGGTTTTGGTGAAAGAAAGCAACGTGAAGTTCCAACTATTTCATAATTCAACAATCAATTTATGATTGTTATCCATTTCAGATATTGTTCTCGCTATTTACGACATAGTCAAATTCATATCACATTATTATGTAAACAATACTTAATGTGCAATTGCAAATGCCTTGTGCAAATGCCTTGTTCTGCATTTAAATGAAAACGTCATATCCGTATTGATAGTTGATACAAATGTATTCATAGCTCTGCGGCCAGTATAGGTGGATGGCATTGACATAACGATGCGATGCATACAGACAGAGACCGTACAATTATTTCGGATGCTAATATCATTTCTTTTACAATTGAGACTTATTTTTACAATTCATTCCACAAGACATTTGAAAATTAGTACGTAAGATTGTAGTGACGCGTATATTTAATAATTGAGATTCGTATGCAGATTGGAATAGGCACTTTAGGCACATTAGCTCTACCTATTCCGATCACTGGTCATAACTTATCACAAAGCATGGAAAGAAGGTATATAGAAAACTTTACTACTGCTCATTGATCGATGTGGAAACTATTGATAGTGTGTTAGAAGCATAGTGTGCAGCTTCCGATTTCCATCAGGTTATTGTCGTAGCGCAACAATTGAAGACAGGAATAGAGCTTGAATAATTTATTTTAGGTACAGTTGTCACGTGTTTGAACAGGGTGAAACATGGTCGATTCACTCAGCCAAACAGTGGCGTACAAAGCAAGAGCACCGGCCGTTCACTCGCTCCGGTGCACCGTTTTTCCGCCTCTCAACCTTTAAATTGAAACAAAATCGTACACACCGTTCCAATTGCCTTTATACACGCGCCTAACTGATGCACACGGGAAACACGCGGATATTATAAATGCTGCACACCCATGAATGATTCACAGAATCACATGGTTTTAGTATCATATTTTCACATTTGAAATGTTTTTCCGAGAACTTTTTGTAGCACTGCGGCTGGGATGTTCAGTATCAGTTTTGTCGGTGGGGAAGTCCCGAGTTTCTAGATGAATCAAAAAGTAGAATTTCATTTTTTTTTCAATTTCTTGAAGTTAAATAATAGAAGTCAAGCAAGTTTGTTTGACTTTTTAACTGGTTTCAGGAACAGGCCGAAGGGACTCCTAGAGGAAGAAATTGTTTGCAACATCGTGCGGCTTGCCAATGTGGTGGCATTTACCATCGTCAAGTTTTGGGCTCATTAGGTTGGTTTCGATTCCCGTTCATTTTTAACTGTGACAAAATCCAAAAGGAAGAATATGCGAGCCATTTTACTTAATATTATAAAACCTCTTTTTAAGTTTTTTAACTATTTAACCTTTAGAAGTTAAGTATTCGTGAAAACAAAACCTATTTTAATTAATAATTCAAGCTGGCTTGCTATTGTTCAATACCTTTTTATGTTTAAATAGGTATCATTTTTAAATCAAAATTTTCTCCTAGGGACTGTTGTGCTAAAACTCGTCATAAATGACAAGTGGGAAAGTCGTTGTTCAAAGGTGTTAAGTAGTGGGGAGCGCGTAGACGCCACTGGTATCTCCTGAGACCCAGCCACCCGGGCCACCCGAGCCACCCGGATAGTCGAGAGTAGTCGGAACTCTTTTGATACATATTTTATGCTCCTCACTACTCTACAACACATATCTCGCGATATATCTTTTTGCTTAGATTAAAATAGTTTATTTTACTTTCTTTTATACGAGTATGACTCTCATTGATATTCACTTTGTTCTTTGTTTTTGGATCATGGCAAATATTTTGAACTTATTGGTGACTAAGCTGAAATATGTCGACGGTTATTGAAAAAACTGCGATAGTAGGTAGGTATTATACGTGGCCATTATATCTACGTGCTAAGTTTAATGTCTGTGCTAATCCGGGTTTTACAGTCTTGTAATTTTTGCGAGGCTGTTTTGAAAGGGCAGGAAGATTACAAAAAGGAGAGGGGCCCGGTTGAAAGAAGACTGGATAAAAAAAACTGCGGTCGGAATTTGTGGCGGAGAGGGTGGCTAGTGGTATTTCCTTACTTAAAATTGCACGTTATCGACATTTTGGCATAAAGACAGCTGGAATAAATGTTTTGAAAAATTCAATAGGCGAAAGAGATTACAATTTGCTTTTATAAACTTGTGATTAGATTTGCAAGATATACATCGATGTATGCTGATGAGCTTGCGTAGTGATGTTACCACAGCTAACTTGTTTTGGATGTGGCCCCACAGTTAAATAAATTAGATAAGACGGGATACACGCCGATGGAGGCACTTAGCAACTTTCTGTGTTGTCAACACTTTTATGTGAGTATCTATAGTTGACCTAGTAGGCTGATTTAGAAAGGTATTGTACATGCTTTTATAAAACACTACCTGCGCCCCGGGGTTCAACCCTCGTAAGTTTCGACCTCAATTTTTTTTTACACTATTATGGCATACGTTACTTTCTGAAAATTTTGCGTTCTATTGGTGAAAATGGTTCATTTCGGTTCAGTAGTTTCGGAGCTTATTCGGTACAAACAAAGAAACAAATCTTTCCTCTTTAAAACATTAGTATACATATATTAGTAGATAGAAGTATAGATATTCAGAATAAAAAAGTTGTAAAAATAAAACAAGCAGCAGTATCATAAAACGTAATTAAAGTGTTTTAATGTTTACTTTAAAGCAAATGAAACCAAAAATACCACTCAATCAATTGCAGTACTTTCATTATGATACTGGTTCGTAAATTTTCGCGGCTGCACCGCATCCCTGTGCGAGTATTCGGGAGACTCAGCAGTCCGCTACAGCGCACAATCCTGGAGGGATATTGCCATAATCAACACGCTTGACAGGCAAATTGGTGATCGCAGTGCGCTGTTATTTGTACACGGATCGATGGCCACTGTCTGTCACAAGTAATCCTTTATAGATTTACGAATTATTATAAAGTTAGCTTTAAAACACTTTGTACAATTCATTCATGTGAACACGCCACCACGTAACCAACATTGGCACTGTTTTACATAAATCAGGAAATCAAAGTAGCATTTTTTCTTTTTATCGTTTCCTCTTGAAAAGTCCCACAAAGCTAAGCTACCGCAGTGCTCTGGGAACAGACACGGCATATTGTCTGCCCGCCTCGCATTTCTAAGCTCGGACGCTTCATTTAATCAAAACCTCGTCCTTTGAGTGTTTATTTGACAAAAGTATCTTCAAACCGCTTGGTATTTTTCTATTTGGTCCACGGATGCTAGCTAATCCATTAACATAAAATAAAGTGAAACTTCTTTGAGTTATCTAGTTCCTCAATATACAGGGTCTACAAATTAAAGTAGAGATAAATAGTAAGAGAGATAAGTAGCCTTGCAATAACACGTAGTCAACCACGAACTGGTTCATGTAATTTCGGTAATATATAATCGAAAGAACGAGTCACTTGTAAGGAAAGTTTTAATATCTATTCCGATTAGATTCAGTGTCAGGAAGGAACGCAGATAGCGTCGGCGGAGTTGGAAGGAAATATTAGATGGATCGGGCTTCGAATACAAATATGGGGAGATAGGGAAATCGGATTTGCCAGTAGTCCCAGGCGTGTCGTATTATCGGACTCTTTTTGTGAAACATATCACATTTTAATAAGACAAGCTTCCAATAGTTCCAATACGACGTCTTTCATAACCGCGTATCGTGACCACTAAAAAGGGGTTCTAGGGATACGTTATTACAAGACAAGCATATAGGAATATGAATTGTTACAGTGTAATTTTATATGTATAAGTGTAGTTTAGATTCCGATCAGTGCTTCGTCTTAGTAATTAGATACCACACCAGTTTTGGTACTGTACCTGTATGTGCCAGTCTATTAAAATTCAAAGACACGTAATAACAATAAACGTGAAAAAAACAGCTGATAAAGTTTGCTACTTCAATGTTGTCAACATCAGGTTTTATAAATACGGGTCTAGGAATCGTATTGGATCTTTATTTGAAAATCGAGACTTCGTAGAGCTATCCCTCAAGGGTTGACCTTTACTCTGTCACCCTTTTCCAGACCGATTTGCCGTTGAGATCCAACAGATTAAGGACTTTATTTTCTTCTTTTTCAACAGTTTACGGATAGAAAATCTAGAGATCCAAATCATGATTGTTCATGCCACAGTTTAAAAGCTTTTAAAAAGAACTGAAGTTCGTTTTGATAACCAAACTTTTAAAATTAAGAAAAGCGTCGATATAAAATAACATAACAGTCTTGTAGTTACATTAAATTAGGAAGAAAATGAGTTTAGGAATTTTAAAACCTAAATGAGTACATTCAGCGTTACCTAGCAGTGGGCATGGTGTGCTCGGTGCGGCTCGGTACGGCTCGGTACGGATCGGTGCGGCGTCCAAAAGTACAAGAGTCGGGTCGCGCAGCCCGCGCCCGCCGTGGATTGTTCGCTCACTAATTAAATCTCGCCGACGACGACGCGGTTTCAAACCGACAGCCTCTTAATTATTGTTCCGGCTCTTAACATCTGTCTTAATGTCACTTTCTGTTTAATTCCCAAATTCTTTGGCTTTAGATATGTTATAAATGTTAATTTCTTCGTGTAAAATCTTAATTATTATTAAAGTGAACCGTTTCAGTTTAGGGTCTAATATTAATTAAATAAATTCACGTATATTTACTGAAAGAAAGTATGCGGTACAATGTTAATAAATCCCACCAAAAAGCTCAGCCATCACCGACTTGTGAAGGGCGGGCACGTACGTCTGCGTCCAATTGCTAATACTCTTTTCAAGTTGGTTAAAAAAGCTTTTATTGCGTTAAGAAGGTAACTGCGAAAACATCCGAAAGTTTTTAATTTTCTTACTGGTATACAAATTGGTTTCTGAAGCTACAAAAGGAGCACACGCCGCTTCTCCCGGGCGCGGCGGTCCGAGGGCCGAATACAAATTAAGAGGCAGACTTCGTTCGCGCAAAACTAGTTAATGTGTGCAACGTCTGGATTTGAGATAGTTCTAAAAGCAAAACGACTATTCACGAAAGCTAATCATTCAATTTGTAACTTACTTGTATTTTTCGATAATGCTCGTTGGAGAGGAGAATTTACATAGTTTCATGAAATGTATGGTTTTATGTGGAGCTCCCATATACATTTTGGGTACCAAAAGGGTTCCTAGGAACTGATTGCGATTAGGTACTGTTGTTGATATTTGGCAATCCACTAGGCTTATAAGCCTTTCTGTAACAACATTCAAAGATATCGTAAGCATTGCTTTCTATACATATTTGAATTTAAGAAATGAATAAAAAGTTCTAATTAGTACTCAGCAGGGAGGAGTCGGAGCGGCTGCGTCGAACGCTTTCTTAATTATTTATGCGCTGCAGGCTGAACAAGGAACACATTTGCTTCACTGCGCCAAATTAAGACAGATAACAAAAAAAGCTTCTTATTAATTCAGTTTCTGAACATTTTTTTGGTAAGTACCCAAAAACAAGTTCATTTATATTTTTAATCTCTGAACATTAAAAAGAAACGTACGTGGTCCGCCAGAAATAAATCGCATGTGCATTTTTTATTTATACGTTTGGAAATTCAAATTAGTTGAGTACATTTTTAAGAAGTCGAGGAGGAAGGTGCGCGGCGGTGGCGGCGGGCGAGTCGGACCCGCCGCGCTCTCCAGCACAAAGGGCCGGAGCACAGCGGGCGGAAAGTTTTAATATCCCTCCGATTGGATTCAGCCGCAGCCAGGGACGAAGGTACGGCCGTATTGAAAGGAAATTCGCATTCAACACTAATACGTATATCGAATGATAAGGAAATCGACCAAGACGTTTTGGTTACCGAGATTTTTATGTAGGTTCGTTGTTAAAATTAACTTCGAGTTGGATTTTTGTGGCCAGGGAGGTTTACCTAATGCCATTCAGAATATGTTGTAATATGGAAATACATTAGCAAAATGGAATATGCTACAACATTTTCACTACATATCTATATGGCCCAAATCTGCAAATGAAATTATGGCCGAATGGCCAATATTGGCACTGTAATTGTTGATGATTTAGTAAATCTCCATAACAGAAGTCGTTATTATAGTTTTCTGATTGCGTGCCACTGACAAGTCATTGGCTGTAAGCATGATTGTTCGATAATATCCTTTAATTTTGTCATTTCGTTGATTTGCACCTAGATTCCTGGCTTTTTACAAGGTTAACTTGTTTAATTTAATTTAATTTAACTTGGGTATTAACTTGTTTCATTAATGTGTTCTATACCTACATACTTTCAACTCAACCCCATCAAGCCATCATTTTGAGTTTAGAACACTATGAACATTTGGTACACACGGCTACACATCAAGCTATACATTTCCAGTTTATGCTGATCTCGCATTGTATAGGATTTCCGTACAATGCGAGGTCAGCTTACACTGGAAATGTGTAGCTTACAATGGTAATGAGTTTATCTTGATATGGGTATCATCATTCCAATAATTGAAAACAACAGTTTAGGGCTTAGGAAATACTTCGGATATGAAAACTATTACCAACAGTGTGCAGTGTGGCAATACTTTTGATATCCCAAGTAAAACCAATATTTCCTTTAAGTTGGCAAACTCGATAATAACATTACCTGAAATATTCGAAATAGCAATAACGAAATGTCAACACCATTCACAATCAAACATTTGTCGCGGTTTTGTAAGAGACGTCGTAAGATTATTTTTCGGGTGTCCGACTGCGTCGGTTCTGTTGGCAGGGTAGGAGGGTGCGTCGCAGAGCGGTGGAGCGGATGGGGACGACTCTAAATCCATATTCGATCAGTAGGATCTGCACTGAGCCGATCTGACAAGCTGCCGATCTGTTTTGCATTTATATAAACAGCTTTTTACCTCTAATATTGGCACTCCTCCGACGAGTTGTTCTGACAACTTTGGACGGTAGATAATATAGGGTTACTATGTATATGTATACATTGGGTAATATACTACGACCTATTTAGAAAATTCAATGTCTGCGTAATTTGTGGCCATCTTCGAGACTGCAGAGTTCGTTTTTAAATCTTTTTGTGGCGGTAAATTTGACAGTTTTAGGCTGCTTCTATGGTTAGTATCTGTAGATGAGCATTAAATACTTAATTTTCATAGCTACATCGTAAGTGCCTATATTTTTATGTAAATATTTTGTCAGGGGTTTCATCAAGTTACGTACGAGCTTCCCAAGAGCAGCGCGTAGGTATGTTCCAGTTTGCGCGTACGTTCGGCTGACAGGAAGTGGTGCGGGCGGGGCTCGCGGGGGGAGCGGCTGGACCTTCATCAAGCGGTTGACTGGTATTAGGGTGTGCAATTGTTCCAGTGCGCCGCATTCCACACTCTATACAACACATATTTCACTCTGTGATTTCACAAATTAGCACCCATGTCTGGCAAGGGCCGGAATCGTCGAAAAAACTAATCATTCATCCGGCCCGTACACGGACAAAGTTCTTTACTTGAATATTTTAAACACTCAACCGCTGGTACAATTAAAATGTTGGAAGTCCCATATTCTGTTTTCGTTGCATATCATGGAACAAAAACTGTTTGTTTAAAAGGTGTAATTACAAAATCCCTCGTGTACTGAATTTTCCGGTGTTTTCGCGCGGTGCGCGAGTACGTGCCGTAAAAATAATTCGACGCTCCTCGGGGATCGTTTGTAAAACGTCACGCGTAAAACATATTATAAAGCCAATAAAACGTGTTTACAAGGGTGAGTAGAGCTCGCCGTCCTCGGGGCGTTTCGTTTCCGCGCGATATCCGTAAACATTTTAGCGCTGCAATAAATTTAACATTATCCAAGTCGCGAGACATTCTGTTTTCTTCCGTCCCGGGATCAGTTGGTTAACGGTTGTAATCTCGGCTGTCTCGGATTTTCTGCTCTCTGGTAACAGGAATTATACAATTATGTGGCTTTCGCATGTTTCTTTCGCTCAGCTTTATTTATGAGCAGTTTTTGTATCTTCCATTTTTGTCGCCATCACTTTACGGGGATTATAAGTGGTCGGCGTTTACTCGTCCGATTAATCGATTTATATTCCTGGCCAGTGTCTGCGCACACTTTATGAAATTTAATTTATTTTTTCTTCGACAATGTGTTGAAAGCCGTTGTTTGATACTCATGAGCATCCTTACATTTCTAGCTCTAGTAAGCCCTCGCTTTAAGAAACGACAACCTATTTTTTTTATTTGCTTTAGGTGCAAGTGCAAGTTCAAGTTGTATAAATTTAGTTGCTAATTCCTAAATAATAATATTGTCAATTTCCTCAAAACGACGTTACCGAAGGTTGAAGCGCAGCGTGCTTCGGTACTCAGTCTTAATCGCAGTACTTGCATGCACAAGTGTCTATGTGCTTCGATTCAGACTGAGTACCTTTTATTCTTAATTAGAAGTACTTCCGCAATTTATTAAAACACCATTCAATGTAAACGTTATTATTTCCACCCTTATTAAGATTCACTTGCATAAACGGCAGATTGGCCCGGGAAATCCGGTGCCCCGTATTTCCGAAAAGCAACCTCAAATTAGTCGGGGAAAATAAAAAGCTCCCTGTTTTTCTCAGCGTCTGACAGGGGTGGCTCGAGTGGCCACAGGGTACAATGTTTTGGTCAATGGACGCCCATCTGCTCTCATTATGTCGTGAAAACACTCGCTCTGAATTTTATGAGACTTATAAATGTTTAACAACGCATTTGAGCGTTGAATACCACAATTTTATGGATCAGTGGTCAGATGCCTTTAGAACACGTGCTCAATATAAATAATTATTGATATTAATGGCCTGAATAAAATATACTTCATCGATAAAGCATAAAATAAACGATAATATTAGCTCCTAACACTGACCAATCCTTTATAAGTAATGCTCTTCCACTTAATTAATTAAGAGAGTGAAATCAGCTAATACTTTCACAATAGATTAATCAGAGCATGTCTGCTGTCTGCATTGCAATGCCCTTTTGCAACGCTGATCCACTTTTCTACGGATGCGAGATTAAAGGGGAGAGTAACAAAATGAGAAATGGAACGATTTCAGGACGCATTGTTAGACGGCCGCCCGTTGTCGGATTTATGACAAAGAACAGCGGATGATTCAATCAAGCCGGTTCTTTAGTTTGTTATATTCATGTTACAGGAGCCCATCTACGAGCCTTATTGTTATCACAACGTTGCCTTTTTGCTCCATTTGCGCGTTTTCTCTCTTCATAACATTTTTCTAGGAATTGCTAAGTGGATACTGAATAGACATACCGCAGAACATTTAACAAAGCATTTGTGTAATACCTACTACTCACCTTTTTATTCGTTTAGGTAGTAGTAAACATAATTAAAACAAATCGATTACTTTTTTCAGAATTTTCACATTAAAAGAAAAAAATATTTGCATGTTTTATGAAAATATGTAGGAGTACCTATTTAAGGGTAAGGAAATGCTCAATACTTCTCATACAGCCGTAGACAATCATGTAGATACTTTAATTCCTGTTTTGTTTACCGTACAAACAACTCGTGCGGTATGATATTTGGTATTTGAATAAAATGTATGTTAACTGCGCTCACAAGTTTGAGCGGCGATTGTATAAAAGGGCAAACTTTTGGTAAATAGGTATTCAGTGCAGGGGAGCAATTTACAATTTAAATATTCTTAATGTCTCCAAGTTGTCGCAGCGGGGGGAGGCTGGGGTCTCTGTCCGGGAGTGAGGGGGGAGGTGAGACTACAGGCACGGCAATAGCAGCGACTTCCACTACATCAATCACTCGCGGACGCTGCGTCTGAACATTTCTAATTATTCGCCGCGCTTTGAATAGCCCAAATTCTTATTTACATGCTCATACCTACTTCAGTGATAAGTTCAGGCTTATAAATCAATACCTGTGTCCCATAGCAGATAGTTGAAATTGTTTTCGAAAGAGTAACCCACAACAGTAAATATCGAGTCGCTGCACGGCAAACTTCACATAATAAAATCGTGGCAACAACCCGGAATTAACTCGTGTAATATTGTCACGGAACTTTAGAATTTTCCTAATTAAAGTGGATAAAAACAGCAAACTATATGCTAAAAGCTGGCGGTGTTTCCTGACTTTATTTTTAGTAACGTACGAACAGACAGGAAGGTGAAACTTAATTTGAGGGCGCTTTCTGCATATTTAGTGAGAGGCGTGTTTGCTCACAAACGTCGCGAGGGGCTCGTCTCGAGAGGCCCTCCAGTTCGAGGGCTCGAGGTGACAGCGCCGTCTAATCTCCGCGCTTCGAGTTTATCTCATTGATACACTTGAACCACTTCCAGTGATAATTCACTGATCAATTACTGCCAGACTTGAACATTTGTTATGTTGATTCATATTTTGTAGAGCAAAGTTCGTGGTTTCGTATGATGTTACTTTAGAATAAAATAAAGTAAATATTTTTCATTTTTAACTAAATTCTCGGTAAGGGGAAAAGCTTCCAGTGAATAATTACTTCATAGTAAAAATGTAGTAGTAGTTTCCCAATCACTGTTTAATGTTTTAAGCTTTCACGGTTTATATCTAAACTAACAATCACGGAAGATATCCCGTAAGTGACAAGTTTAGTTTCCCATATTTTATATTCTGCGGTGTCTTGGACATTGCGTGATATCGAAAAAAAGAAGATTAGGCGCTCAGGGAGTGTGGTGCTGGAGATGGATGCCAACAATATCATGGAGCTTCCCACAATCGTGTCTTAAAGTACCTAAAAAGTTTTTTTGAAACGTTTTTCTTTTTACATTTTAGATAATTTTCAAGAAAAAATCTTGGATTTCCTTGATTCCTAAGAACTTCTCAGCCAGGCTTTATGAAGTTCTTAATTGTTGCAAATAGGTTGGACTATTCACAGTTTTTCCTGAATTACTGTGTTGTAATGTAACTATGTTAGTAGGTAACGCTTTACTAAGGTCAACACACACGCATAATTCCCGCCCCGCAGCGCGGCGGTGCGAATACGTGCAAGATCTGTATTTCAACCTGTGGTTGGCCGATTGACGCACTTCTCTCCACTTCGCTCGTCTCCATTGATGTTTCATTCCAGGACTCAGCATTGCACGGGATCAACATCAAACATTCCTGGTTATTTGCAGATTCATCGATTTCTTCATCATAATTTTTCAGTTAATAAATAATTTGTACACGAATCATACACGCCAGTAAAAGTGTAAGTAAATACTAGCAATAATTTAAATACATTCCTACAGTTGACTGCGTATTTCCGTGATTTTGTCTCACTCGTTTAAATTAACTGCACTAGTTAATTAATACCCTCCTCATTACCTTAACCAACGAATAGCGCGTAATTAATAATGTTATAATTATTACCATTAATAACGCGGAATCACAGCTAGATGTTGACACTGTGAAAATATGTAGTTTTTCGTTAAAATACACAAGTTAAATATTTAATTAAACATATACTGTTTCCGGAACAAGAATTGATTTTAGGGTTGTCACAACGATTTCACGTAGAAAACCGGTAGTCTAAACGCGCACGCCAAAACAAAACTCAACATGAAAGATAAATAAGATGCTTACACCTAACCTCACAATATAACATCAAACCTCTATTCCTCGAAGCGTTACCTATAGTACGCTCACATTTCGCTAGTTATGTTTAAGTCTCACGTAATAAGGGGCGAGCCTTTTGCAATCAACCGAGAACTGAGAAATTCCTTATTGAACACCCCATGAAAACGCTTTGCCCAACCTGCGAATGGAAACTAGGAGAATAAAGAATAATAAGACATTTATGGATAATAATATCAAGCAGACGTTTCGTAGCAATTTGAAGCGATTCGTAGCAGTTCGTAGCGAATAGCATAATCATATGTATATATTGTAACTTTTATTTGATTTGAGCTGAAACAGAAAATAGGTTCATATCCATCTGGATTCGGACATAAATTAAACATCCAATTGCTTCATCATTCTATTCTCTAGTATTCTCGGCTAAATCGTGTAACAAATCTACTAGTTCCTATTAAAAATTAAAGGATAAAAGTAGACTTGTACATTTAAAAATTTAATAGAGATATGGATGGTTTTATAAACGAAATAAAAAATACAAGTGTTTATAAAAAAAGACCTATCAAACCCGCACTCTGGAAGTAGTTTTTAAGTATATACACACGATTAGTAGCACTGTTGGTGAATCTCGATCAAACGTTGAGGCGGAGATGTAGGACGATGCACGTTCTATCAGGTCTGCTCCACAGGAAGGCAGCGTTCTGAAGAACAGGAGTTGAAGTCCTGGTGGATCTTTGAGTTGGATCACCAGCTTTTAGACCCAGGGAAGCTCCGCGAGATGAACAGCAGGGATGGCACAACGACAGTTTTAAATAATAAGATTGGGAGTAGTAGTCCCAGGTGTATCTTTTAGATGGATCACCTCCAAGAATCTGTCTTGTCTCCAATTTTAAGAATTCCTTCAGTCTCACATTCAAGAAACGCTTTCTCGTCTAGTCTAGTCTCGACTGCCTCGTCAGCTCGTTTCCACAGTAGTCTCCTTCCATTTTTGAATCTCAGATTTTCTTCTTGCGGCCATATAATCATCTCATCTGACAAGTGTAGTCGGCCAGGATATAGCAGACTTACTTCATAAAACCATGAGTGCGTAAAGAATTTATAAATATAATTTAAAATTAAGTTATTAGTAAACAATCATTATTATCTATAAAATACAATATTTCAGCTAAACATTAAAAAATATAATTTAGATTAGATAAACCAAAAAGTATTCATCATAGACTAAGCTAGTAAGAAACTCTATGACAGAAAGAAAAAGAAAAAAGAAAGAAAAAGTAACTGACAGTTTGGCAAATTTGACGTACATGTCACAACATTGAAAATTGTGAAAATTAATATTTTATTTTAGCAAATACTATGAAAGCGAATCGTATTTAGATCGATTCGCTGAGTATAAATAAACTAATCAATAAAAAAGGATCATAAATGGTATATGGTATGACAATTGTAAGTAACTAAAGTATAAGTATAGCATATACTATAATCGGAATAGCTAGTTTGCAATGAATGATAAAAACAAACGACGATTTTCATCAGACTTGCAAGGAAAATTACTAAAATTCCTTAAACTTAATATTTGTTTTGTTTTGTTTTCGTGCGCCGTGCCATCGAGATTTGTCTCGAAACCACTAAACAGCCCCAATAAACGAATGAAAACCCTTATCTTCAATATTTATGTTTTAACTCTGGCAACATTGGTCAGTAAACCTTTCGAGAACACAGAATTTGAATTTGTAAAATACTGATAAATGTGAATTTGGTAACAAAAGCTCTTAACTGAGATAAAAAAAAAATCGCACATCTCTGACGTATCTGTGCAGTGTAGTGATCCAGCACTAGTGTAAGAATGCAGAGTAAAAATCTCCTGTGATAAATACACCGCACTGTGAACCTAAAAGTGGTAAAATTAGAGTCACTATTGGAACAAGTGTGTTGAAAATAATTATTCGCACGCAACATTTTCCCTCGTAAAGGGTGTGAGCAGTGTGTCGGCAGTCGGCGACACAATAGATGTGTTTACAGGAAATCAGCGTGAACTGTGAACGCCTTCTCGACCGGGCCCGCACACGCAAACATCGTCCACCATAAACACTTACCACTACTGATCTACTTTACGTACAGACTAACAATATTGATTTCTCTGCCCTTCAGTCTATCCACTAGTTCTTCTTTGTTAATTAATATGCGCCACTTACATTCTAGTAGTGATTTAACGAGACCAACAAGTAGCGATCCATTCATTCGGGATGTAATTGAAGACGTTTGGCGCATCACCAATGGCGTGCCGCGCCGCACAGTGGTGCAGGTAGTACGGGCATGCGGAAAATATTATTTTTAAATGAAAAGACGTTGCGTTTCTTCATAATACTTTATTAAAATGATATAATGGATGTACCAGTTTACAAAGAGAAAGATATAACACGTATTTTTTTTTTATTAATATGAAAATATTCATCAAATTTTTTCACATGAATTTCATATAATTAAATCAGCATTTTTAAATAAATAAATATTAATAAACTAAATATTAAATAGAGAAGACATTGATTGAGAGATGGGTGCTATCCACTAATAAAGTTTTGGCATCATCGTGAAGAGGATAGTATTTTTTATTCGGTACTGCACGTAAACTGTTGATAAGGGGATCTGAGGTAGCTAAGAGCATATTCATAACATCTTCATTACATGATAGACGAGAACATTTTCTTGAATGACCTAACCTATAATTGCGGTAATCTTTATTTCGCGCTTCTTGAGCTTCCTCAGATAACATCCCAATAGGTAAGGCAGCAACACTTATTATTTCTTTGCCATGCAGCAAGATTTTATGCACAGTATTTGGCATATTATACCAGCTGTACAGGCTTACGTATAGTTCAGCAGTCTCGTAACAATAACTACCAAACTTATCCGAATCAACTAATGCACTAGAATTAATTGTTTGCAATATTATACCAAACCGATGAATAAGTTCTTTATCGACTCTTGTGACTTCAGCTACAATGTCTGCATTATTGAAAAATCTTCTAGACGTATTTCCATCGTTAGATGTTCCCATTCCTTGCTTTACAAAATCCACTTTTAGACCTAAACGTTGAAACAGCTCACTTTGGATTCTTTTCTTCTCTTCATCTTTTTGTTGTTTGGTAGTTGCGTTCGTTCTCCAACTGGTAAATGACATATTGTACGCAATATGTAATATGCATTCCATAAATTTAATCCGTGCGTGAAGCGGGGATAAACCGACCTTGAGAGCCTCCGTATCCACAGTTTTATTTCGCACTTGGTCAAGGTTATTCATTTCTGATGGCTTTGACTTGCATATAAAACACACTGCACATGATGATGTGTCCGTAACTGTCTGCGCTATTTTGCCATCTATCATTGTGAACACAAGTTTATGGTAGACTTTGTAAGTCTTTTCCTTTAAACTAATAACAGTTTCATTTAAGTTTGCTATTTCAGACTCCATTCTAGCAATTTCATTTTTCGTAGATTCTGTAGTTTCTTTTTGAAATTGGAATTGTACCGGGCGACAACACCTTGTAGAAGAAGGAGTTGCATTTGTCCAATACACAACAGATTTATTTTCCTTTTCATACAGACGCAGTGGAACTAATGATGTCAAAAACATATATGAATCTGACACATTTTCGTCGATAAATGACTGTTTGTACTCAGCATGACCTGATGATCCGTCACATCCCCACTTGTGTAAAAACGTTGAATTTACACTAATCTGTGTAAGGTCGTCTTCAGACATTACTTCAAATAATCTTCTGGTTGTGTGATCCAGTAATGACTGCAAACTTACACAAGCGTAGCTTTCCGTTACATCAATATCCGTGGGGTAGCATTGCCTTTTTACTTCAAGTACTTTATGATAATCGGGAAAAATATCACAACCAATACTTTTTGCTGCATTTCTCAGTACTTGATATTGATGTTTCGAAAGTGATGCATCAAGTAATAATGCCAACGCTTTTTCTGGAGTAAACTTGATAGTATCCGATGATTCTTCTTGTACGAGTACCTTAGAGGCAGCTTTCTTAATCATTTCTTCAGGAACGCTTTCACACAATCTTTTAACTTTATATCGCTTTGTTCGATCGCAACATTCATCAAATGATTTTTCTGGTCGTCCTCTATGAGAGCGTTTTGATGGCCCTGGAACATTACTGTCACAATTCACCACATCAGTCTGCACCGAAGATGTCTCAACGGTAAAAATATTTTTCAGCCACTGTTCATTTTTTGCCATAAAAGCATTTTTATTTCTCGCTGCAGTTTGCCACTTTTTTGTAAATACGGGTAGAAAATTACGGCTTAACTTTTCATAAACTTGATTCCAAACACTTTCTGTAAGCTGTGGATACATAAGTTTTAAATTTTCGAGGCATTTATGTATCTCACGATTACTTGATATTATGATTTCCACTAAATCGGCATAGACAATAGTAAAGCTATCCATCACTATAATAACACTGTTATCGTAAGAGAAAATAATTGTAAGTGAAGTTAAAACTACCATTCAATGCTATTTATACTTACACGATATGATAAAATGTTAATTACCCTCATTAGAAACACTTATTAATATAATGCACTTTTTCTTAATTACAGAGCGTCATTAGTTAAGGACCTGGTATTTCCAAGATCGCAGGTTATCGCAGCCAAAACTAATGTATTCTTAATCTATAGGGTCTAATTAATCTCCGAAAGTATATTATTACGTATCGGTCGATAACGGAGATTAGTTATGATCTCATGATTGAAAACAAAAGGTTCCAAATGACCTTCTTCACTAAAAATGTAATAGCAAGTAATTATTCATTATATTATAACATTATGTTTACTATTTTATTAATACACACAATAAACTTATGACTAAACTAAAAATGAAAGTTGATAATTATAGTATTTTGGTTCTATTCATACTTGAAATAACAATATTTTTTGCACGAAATTTGTAAATTCTCGATCACCCTACTTTGGCATCATATAATTAAATACTGTATAATTATTTATCCGTATTAATTTTAGGACTTGTTTCTACTAACATTCTAGTATGTGTGTACCAAATTGTAGACATTTTAAATAAGGTTGAAACAAAGGATTTTTTTCCGCCCTTGAACCAATGTGCGCCGTCGAGATTGAAATGATTGCCAGTTCAAAGTGTTCCGATAACTCTGGGTTTCTTTGACTGCATCGTGCATTCATTTAAAGTGGATTGGCAAACAAGTTAATGTTTATTTTATTGCGGTCCCTGGAATAATTATTTACATACAATTTAATTCTATGCAAATATGTAAAGAGCAGCTCTCGACAAAAATTGTTGCGGTACGACATTAAACTGTAATCAATGAACGTTCAATTCAGCATTAGCTCAATTTTAAATTCTTAGCGATTGGATCATCTGGATTTTTGGCAAGTCTTCCTATTGACTTTCACAATTTTAGCTTTTTATGAGCTCATACGACCAATTTGGACCCTATTAATTAATGTGATATCAATATTTAGGTAAGTGTCCTGTGATCACATACCTACTTTGTATCAATAATAACTACAGATATGGTAACTATCCTGTCTATTACCAGATTAGAGCAGTAATGCCTCTCGAATTCTGTGTTTTGTCTATAGACAGAAGAGAAATGGCGTATTTGTATTCATTCACAGTTTGAGAAGGCGTTATGAATAAGTATGGCATGTTGGTGGCATTATCTGCGTGTTCGGTAATGTATTCAAATATGTATCAAGCCCCATCCGCACCATGTTGCCGTTGTTATTTTATTTCACACGCGTGACGCCGTACATACCAGCTTTATTTTTTCGCGATACGGGAATATCATATTGTCCCTGTGTCGGCAGATATTTTTGTATAGACACGAATGAATCTGGACACTGTCGAAATAATTTTCGTGGAAATGATTTGGTAAATTGTGATTCCTATTTATTTTGTTGAATTTCGTATTTATTTACCAATAAATCTACCTTGTTTATATATCATTATTTACTCACGTAAGTATATACCTTCACTCAAGTAAGTATAAGTTTATATTTATTGACTACCGTGTTCAAGTTCTGTGTCTAGACAGACTGGTTAGATATTGAAAGAAAAATTGTTGAACATAGGACAGTACTGTCCGTGCTCTCGCCGTTCAACGGATATTGATTACTTGTCTGTAAGGAATACAAATGTATCAAGGAGACTGTTCTAGCGCTGCTCTGAGCGCCATCCTTTGTACTGACATCTAACATTAAACTTCATAGCCGACCCTGCGTTTTGTGTTATAGTTACTACACTTTGTGATCAAGCTCAGCACGTATAATATTTTTATTTAGCTTTTGTCGTCTCACGCAAGAATATTAAGTGGTTGCTGTAATTTTTTTTCTGAATCGTTTAGATACAATTTATAATATTTCCCTATAATCCGAGAAAGCGGGCAGCTAACATTGTCGGAGCAATGAGAGCCTGAGGCAGCTAACTAGCAGGTGCACGTTAGCAAAGAAAAATGAAATAACGCAAAAAGGAAAAGTCGAGTCGGGCGAAGGGGGACGCTGAAACCGTTAGGGTGGTTCTTTCGTGGAAAAGCCAGTTTCCTTTAGTGGAAACAGATAACGATCCGCTGCCGACGACAGAATACGTAACTGCATTCACTAAGCATACATCTACATACTAACGGAACGCTTGCCTATCAAAGGTATCTCACAACAGATTCCCTTTATTGAGCAGGGAGAAAGTGCTCAGTCAGTGTTGTCGTCGCGATCATATCCCGCTTCATACCACGTGTGTCATACGAGCTCTTTCTACGCCAATTAGCTTCCTTGCAGATAAGAACTTGTGGCTCAGAGCGATATTGCATGGTTAGCATTGTCGTGATTTGTAATGTCTGAAACATTAAGTGAATACAGCGCCTGTGTGAGCATGGTGGACAAAATCAGGGAGAATAGATACACAAACATATGCGGGAGCGGGAAGGATCATTGATTCCTAAGAGACGCTGCGTCATACTTCCGTGCACTGCATTGCAATGCAAAATTCACAACGTCCGCAGGATCTTAGAGGAAAACATTATGGGAAAAGTCTGCAGACATTTCTATGTCACGAGTTATACATTATTTTGACTATTGTGGTATACTATAAATACTTCTTCAAATGTACACAGTCAAGCTTAAATAACATTTTTAACTGGTAACGAATGCAGTTTGAGCTCATTTCCAACAACCGCCATTTATGTAACTACTAGTCTGCTATCACAGCCTCTGCTCATAAAGTGAAGAGTCGATCTTCACGTTCTTATTTTTCTCAGGGGGAGGCCCTCACGTCAAGTAGGCAAGTCGACAGGACTCACTCCAGTACTCGCGGTGAGGACGTCAATATCACTCAAGTTCACGTTAATGTCTGCAACTAATGCAACACGTGTAAATGGATGTGTGAAGGTATTTTCATTAAGTAATAAAAAAGAACATCATAACCTGAAAATTCATGACACTATTTCTGAAAATTATTGAATAACGTGCTACTGATGTACGATCATAATTATCGGCAAATAACCCTCTATCAGACACTAGTCAATGGACCGCAGACCTGCCAGCAAATTGAAGTGGTGCTCTAAAATCCGATATACACTAATTGGCTAATATTAATTTAGTGGCAAGGTGCAACAGAAATGTTTCATGTTACGTGTTACACACACGAGGCTGCGCGGCCCGCGGCCCGCAGCCGCCGGGCGCCGCGCTCGTGACCTGCATCCATTGCGTTACGATACGGCGACGTGCCCTCCATTCTGTTATATTGTATTGCCAATTTGTAAACATACGGTTTACTGTACTATCGCAACATACCCAGCTCAGCTTAAAATACGGCACAAAATATAAACGAATATTTCAAAACTCCAGCGTTTTTTCAGATTTCTGTCTGGTTTTCCTTTGAATGTTATAGTGAATGCATTTGCGATAAACTTTACATAAAACACCAAGTGTTTGTACTTTATAGCACATTCAAAAGAAGTAATCGGGTACTTTGGTCAAAGACATTGAAAGACATATCAATTTTCAGATTCCAGACGTTAAATTAGAGACGTAGCAATAACTTGACTAGATATTTTTAACCAATGATCTAATATAAGAATTCAAAAATGAAGTAATAAGTCGGAGATACAAGGGCGGGCGCACCGCACACTCCGCACAGTGCGCTTAATGGGCGGCATTACCATTCCAAGTCGGTAGGTGAGCGGCGAGCGGTACCCCGGCGCGGCGCCGACCGCCGCGTGAATATGCAAAGTGAAACACGTTAAATATTGAACTACCGTATTGTACCAAAGTGTGCCTAAATGTGCACTTTAATCCTAAACTCTTCTCCCTAACTACAACTTTTAATTTGTATATTATTAAAGCAAACTGCGCAATTTACCGTTACACTGGCATCTTGCCAACTTTAAAACTTCCGGATTAGAACAAATTAGAGGTTTATTATAAATTAAACGAACTAGGATGCGACTTCGGATACGGAGATAGAATACGATTAAAAAGAACGTGTTTTGGAAATCCGCTTTTACAAGTTTCCCAACAGAATTATCATAGATAAAATGAACATTTTATTTCATAACATCAGATAAGCAACAGTTGAGTCGAACTTATAATTCTATTTTATAATAACTCGGTTGCTTCTGTACAGTTCGCGACAAACTGTTTCTCGGAACTTGGCCTTAATGAAGACCTCTCGCTGCTGTAATGAAATAGTTAATTATAGTTTCTGCTACAGAAATAAGCAACAATATTTAGAACTTTATTTTATATTAACCGACTTTGACAAAATGGATGAGGTTCTCAGAATATCATCTTTCATAAAGGAAGCCGACTTGCGACTCGTTGCATAGGGACCGTGTAAAAATTACGTATAAAAGATTTTTCGTAAGTTCGTTTACTATGTTGTGGGCCATGCTCAATAGTAAAAATCCCGAATAGGACTGATTTTAATCATCAAGCAATCGTGGATGTCTGCTTGAGAATTGTATGTTTTTCGGATATGTAATAAGAAAACGTGTAAGACATGCAGAGTTACAGACGACTGGGTAGAGAATACATAAAGGACATGTAATTTTCTTACAAGTACAATAATTTATGTGTACGCATGTATTATGTAAGCACAGCACACACTACACGCTACACGCCGAAGATATGGCACGTCATTCAAGTACAGAATACGAATCTAACGTGAGGAGAATATAATAACAGTGTATCCGCATAAAATATTTCTCGATAAACTGATAAAAAGCATACGCTGGCATGTCAGAGCAAAAATTGCCGTCGCGTCGCGTCCCTCGCCGCGCGGCATTGTGCCCGAAATGACACGCGAAAGGCGTCAAGAGCGGCGCGCTCCCGCCTTCACAAAAGGCTTACAGATGCGCGCACCAGAAGATTTTAATGAGGCAACGACTCTGTGTGATTTTATCGCGTGTGCCGTAATGAGAAATAACCAAGCGCATCCTCTTTGACTGTGCTCGTACGGCGCTGCCAGCAAAAATGCTACAAGTGACATCCATGCCTTCTAATTGATCACGAGTGCAATAACTCTAGCACAAAGAATATCAGATAACTGGCGACGTGTAAAGCCGCATATGCACAGCTTTTCGCTTTATTTCTACTATACCGCGTCTCTAACAAATACGTGTCTGTTTATGGTTGATTGCCTCCGTGTACATTACCAAATGTAAACAAATCGCGTCGGCGATAAAACCGTCTCCGTTTTACAAACGTAATAAAACAAATTAGGCGTCGAAGTAAGTTACGAGGGCCCGGTACACTGGCCAATTTTCATCAATGCAAATCACGTTGTCGACTCGTCAACCCAATTACCAAGAAGTGAATTTAAATAAAGATAAGTATCGCCCTCGAGGAGACAATGCTAATAGGAGGCGGAGGCGTGATAATAGGCTCCGACTGGGGTTGAGTGGCGCACCGCGGTAGGTGCTTTAATTAGATCTCGCGACTTACGCCGTCAGCCCGAAACACTTGTTCAATTAGTGATTAGCTTTTAGAAACTTTATTACACAAACGCTTAGTGCTCTTCGGTTTCAAACTGTGAATTGTAATGAAGTTGTTTGTTTGTAAACAATATCACACATATACAGAAATCTGTTCTAAATCAGACTACTTATCTACACTAGGAGGAGGAAGTAACCTCCTAAAATTATTATTCTTCGACGCGGACGAAGTCGCACGTGCAAGCTAGTTTCATAAATTTAAAGTAGATTTACCAAATAAAACGGTGTTCTTGTCAATTAATTCGGTAAAAGCGATCGGTCAGTATAAGCGGGCCGACTTTAATTAAAATGTATAGAGAGATAGGTATTTTCACTATAAAGCATTTCATGGACTCACTGGTCTTGCGGTGGAACGGTTTGTTTTCCTGCTTTATAGCTTTCAGCTTCACCATCGAACTTGGAATTGTGCCTAAAATAAAGGTAACCTAATCGAAGATAAGTATATTTTCTGAAGCATAGGACTTTCCTCCGACATTGGTGCAGTATTTAATTTTTATTTTACGTAGGTAAACTACTATGTTACTGACTTGAATTTATGTATGTCGCAGTAAGATAGTTGTAGAGGTGTTAAAGTTATATTCCTAGGAATAAAGATATATCCCAGTCTCCCGGAAGATATTAATCATTATCATGGCTATGTTGCATCTGTGCTACGTTACGGCCTCGTGATATGGGGAAATTCAGTAGATGTGAACAGAGCATTCATTGCACAAAAAAAATGTGTCAGAGCTGTTTATGGAGCAGAATATTTAGAGCATTGTAAGCAATTATTTAAAGCACTAAAAATTCTTCCACTTCCTTGTCTATATATTTTTGAAATTTGTATGTTTATAAAAAGGTATTGGCACATGTTCCTATTATATGAACACATTTCTAAAAGAGTGAAAAGCAGAAGCCCAAATAAATTACTTGCACCTAGCCAGAGACTACATTTGTATAGCAGAAATTCCAATTGCATGGCAATCAAAATCTTTAACCATTTACCCCCACGCATCAGAGTGTTGCCCACTAATAAATTCAGAAAAACTTTATTTGCCTGGCTTTTAGACAACTGTTTCTATTCAGTCAATGAATTTTTAAATTATAAATTTTGACATTTAATTTTCATTTTATCAATACTTTGTGTGTGTCCTATTGACTTATTATTGTTTTAATTATTTATTTTTTTTCTCGTTTGTTTTTTTTTACTTTTGACATATTTATATAATTAGTACGTTTTGACATTTAATTCAAAAATAAAAAAGGTTCTTATAAAGTTGACATTGTATAAAAATTACTTAATTTGATCTCAAATAATTTATAATTATATTGTTGCGGCCTAGAACTCGGCCACTTTGAATATTTGTAAGTCAATTTTAATATTTCTACACCGGCAACGGTAGTGTATGTGAAACTGTTTAATATTAAGACCTCAATGTATGTACCATATACTCAGAAATTAATAAATCTAATCTAATCTAATCTAATATGAAAGCGATTTACAACTATCTTATACTAAACTTATCTAGTAAAATAATTATAAAAAATGCTTTTGTACTGCCAAATGATCACCAAAATTAACATTTTAATGTGAAATTATAACCAACATTTTCTTTTCTTTTTGAATTTCAATTTTTAAAATATCTTACTTACTTATTCTTGTATGACGACATTCTTAAATGCATTTCGAAATCTTGACTATTAATAAGTCTTGATTAGCCAACAAGTTTAAATAGGTTTTCGGAACATCGGTAGTAACCGCTGCTGACAGGGTCGGAGGTGATAAGGGGAGCGTTGTGGCGGGGCGGGGGGTGGCTGACTTCCCGCGACCTGTCAACATCTGCTTCCGTACTTCCGCTTAACTGACCGCGACACGACCCGGCACCGATGACCCTACTAATATGTATGTTTCGTCAATACATGTGTCTAACATGTAACCGCATGGCCACGCAAATGCTGGGGACGTGAAACTGGCTACTCTATGCTTCTGACAATAGTTTGTTACAAGTTAATGATATTTTAGAATACATACACATAACATCACGCCTGTAATTTTCGAAGGGTTAAGCCGAGGAGTTCTTACCGTAATCTTTCATCAGTTATGTTTAAGCAAATGGGCACAATTCCAGACCTTGTGGCTGCTGCTATCTATACATTAAATAAAATTAAAATGTCTGTTTCTAATATCAAAATAACAACCTTTTAATGAATGCATATGAAAATACAGGGTGTAAAAGAACCCTTCACGAAGCCGTCAAGCGAAAATTATTGCTGGGAAACGCCTTATTTTTGAGGTGAATGTCTTTTTTTTTTTTTCAACGCATTCAAATACTGTGCTGGTGGGTCGAGAAGGTGTTAAGAGTAAAAATCTTACACCAAAAACATGTATTTAAAAAAAACTTGTGAAAAAGTTGGAACTTTGACCCCCAATATCTCCGTTACGAGAAGGTTCCTGGGTATCGTCTAGAACAAAAAATGATCGCAATGACGCGGAGAACAAGTTCCATTCGGCTTCGTTAGGGGTCTTGTTACAGCCTTTATATAGGTTCGACACTTTTTGTCTGTCTGTCTGAATGTTTGTTCCGGCTAATTTCCGAAACGGCTGTACCGATTTTGACGGGACTTTTACTGGCAGAGCTGATGTTATAAGGTCTAGGCTACATAAATTTTAGAAAAATAATTAGGGTTCCGTGCAAAAAAATTAAAACCCTTGAAATTGTTAATAAAATCCGATTCAAAAAGGGTATAAATATTTTTTATGATAAAATAATAATTTCACGCGAATGAAGGTTGCAGGCAACAGATACTTCGCCATGGGATCTGGAGGCGATAGTCCTCGCGCGCCAACACGAATGGCGCGTGGAGGCACTACGCCGGGGGGTAACTCCGCTGCCGCGGCAAATTGTCGCTCAGCGGACAGACCTCCGGCGCGATCTCATGGCGACATGGAGAGAGCGACTATCGCAACCCCGTGCAGGGCACGCCACAATAGTGGCGATAAGTCCCCTCTTTGAGGAGTGGCTAGAGAGGCGCCACGGCGCCCTCACCTTCCGCCTGACGCAGGTCCTCACCGGACACGGTTGTTTCGGGAGGTTCCTGCACCGAATCGGGCGGGAGGAAACGCCCGGGTGCTACCATTGTGAGGATCGACCGGAGGACACGGTGGAGCACACGGTGGAGATCTGCCCCGCGTGTGCGAAGCACCGTCGTGTCCTCGTAGCGGCGATCGGCGGCGGCGACCTCTCGCTTCCGGCCTTGGTTCAATCCATGGTCCGGAGCGAGACGGAATGGGATGCCGTCACCTCCTTCTGCGAAGCAGTCATGCTAGCGAAGGAGGTGGCGGAACGTGAGAGGGAGAGAACCTCACGTCCCAGCCGCCGCGGGAGACGCACCGGGCGTCGGGGGCCACGTGGTGGCCCCCGGCCACCGTAGGCGCGGGCCTGTGGACGGTGAGCTATGGGCTAGCTCGCCGTCCGTCCGTCTTATGACGACAGGCCGTGTCGACGGCGCGTTCGTGTTCCACGCGCGCTTCAGGGAGAGTCAGCAAACAGGGAGGGGTCCGTAAGGACCGACGCCTGCCAGGGTTGCGGGACTGTTCGAAAGAGATACCGCGGCCCTGGAACACAAAGGGCAAAGGAAGGAACATGGGTTTTAGTCAGTAAAAGTCTGACACTCCCTCCTGCTCAGCCCAGAGCGGGAGGGGTTATTTGATGATTTCCGATCGGTAAAAAAAAATAAAAAAAATAAATAAAAAAAGGCAACAGATACTTTCAGAATAAATATTAAGTTAACTGAAACTTGCCAATCAAAAAAAAAAAAAACAAAAAAATCAAAATCATTTATTTGCATAAATAAGGTACAGAAGGTTGGTAAAAAATTACAGAATTGTTCTCTTATTCTGCCTTTAATTTCGGCGTGCAAATATAAAATTAAATTAAATTACATATTTGATTTAAATTAATTAAGCATGCAGTCTTTAAACCGATAATCCCATTAAAATTGTATTATTGAATTAAATAAATGTCAATATGAGAATAATAAAGAGAAAAAAAAAACACCTCAATATCAATAATAATCATGTCAATAATGGGAGAGATTTGCCACACAATAATAATAACAAGGATAATTTAAAATGACCGTGCAATTTACAAAACTTACAATTTATAATCTAAAAATTCATGTACACTATAAAAGCATTTTTCAATTAAAAACCTCGTCAAATTATTTTTAAATCTAGGAAATGGTAGCGTTTTCATGGAATTTGGTATTTTGTTAAACAGTTTTATGCACATACTATAGCTGTAATCAACTACGATCACGATCCTTGGAAATGATTACTTGCTGATGAGAGGATACTGAGATACGCTAGAGTTAAAATGAGAAATAGGACCTTTTTCAGAATTAAAAACTGCAAAGGTTTAGCATTTGATTGTTATAAGAACGTTGATGGTTAGTGTGCCTTTAGTAAAGTTAATAAAGACACACTAAAAACAAACTATGTACTCGTATGTTTCTAGGTGTTTATTTTGTCCTTACAAACTGCTTTTAACACAGCATTTTATTCTAACAAACAATATGTGACACTAGCCCTTTTATTTAATGCTGCTGATAGCATCTATTTATGTCTCCCGCTGGGCGCAACCCTTAAATTTCTTTTGCCGTAAATGCTCTATCTCAGACAGCTTTAAGCCAAATTTAAATTCTGTCAAAGAAACATTGGTTTCTTTTGCTGGATTTGATATAAGTATCCAATCTCAGAGCATAAACAGCCTAAACATGCATAAAATATATTATTATCTTATTATGTAAAACTCACACTAACTGTGATGTGTTCCCACAAAGTAATGTCAGAATGATTGAATGAAAATATTTCAAAACACAAACCATTGTACTTTTAAACAAAGCAAATCGCTTGTAAAATCATAATAAAAAAGAAACGAGCTGAATAACAACAAAAGCAAATACTACCAATTGTACCGACATCATTTTTTCCACAATCCGTCTACTAAAACTAATATTATGTATGTTACTTTATTTCTATTTTCTGTATTCACTCAGGGTTTATGTATCTCGAATAGTCACGTCCGTGTCCCGGGTGAGGGTAAAGCATACAAATAAGTGAAAGTCCGAAGCCGGCCACACACCCGCCGCCACGTTCTTTATCTGCGGATCTCTTAAAAGAATTTGATCGTATATGAGAATATTACGAGCCGCATCTGTGACAAGGGACGTATAAACTTAAATATTTGCCCACAGAAGCGCACTTACCATAACAAAACTTTGTATTGATTTTATTCTAACTAATTTAAGTAGTTTCAGTTGTGAAAATAACTCGTGACTTTTAGTTGTAACTTAAAAGTACCAATAATATCAGAGCTTAAAAAGTTTTATTGATATCTTAGCTTAGTTTATGAAGCAATATTGTGCACATTGAGATACAAATGTGTGATAAGAAGTTATAAATCCACTTATCTATACATATAATAAAACAGTAAAAAAACTGTGTCTGTACATTGAATATATTAAAAAAATAATTATTGAGGGGGGTTTGGAAACAGTAATAGAGCACGAATCCAAAAAAAAAAATCTGTCTGTTTGTCTGTATGTCTGTTTGTTTGTACACGCTAATCTTCGGAACTACTCGACGGATTTAAATGATTTTTTTTTTGTTGTATAGGCATTAAATCTGGGCAACATATAGGCTATAATTTATCTTGGAAACTTGAAAATCTGATGCAGCACCGCAACAGACCAGCTAAACTATAAGAGATACAAAAATGGTACTATAGCAAAAATTGTTCCACGTGATGAGCATTTTCTGCTAAGAGAATAAATTTGAAGATCTGGAACAGCTGAAGTGGAACTCCAAGAGCCCAGCTACACTATAACATATATAGGAATGACGTGTTAGCAAAAGTTGTTCACCCTGATGAGCACTCTCTGTTGTCGTATAAAATTTGAAGATCTGGAACAGCTGATGTGGAACTCCAAGAGCCCAGTTACACTATAACATATATAGGAATGACGTCTTAGCAAGAGTTGTTCAGCCTGATGAGCACTCTCTGTTGACGTATAAAAATTGAAGATCTGGCACACGCGCTGTGGAATGGAAAATTAAAAAAAAAAAAAAAAAAGAAATTGAAGATCTGGAACACCTGATATGGAAATCAAAGCTATCACTAATTTCACTGTATAATTATAAAATAACATAAGCTGGAAGTACCTCCACGCGGTGAAGGCGGTAACAGTTTAGGACTGATTTTCGATGAAAATTCGATGAATCATTGAAAATTTGACTCTGCTGGCCAAAACTCCCATTTATTATTATTATTTGAGTGTTTAATTTCCTTTTTCATTTATTTTCGTGACACGGTAGCCTACCCGGTAATGCAGGGGAGCAGTCACTTAGATTTTAATTGATCAGGTATCTTCAGAATTAAACTATAACTATACCTAGAAAGAGGTCAAATCTTTCCCAAAACTCCAAAGGAGCTAAAAGATTGAGGATCATGAGATCCCAAGAATCTACCGAAGAGCGTCAGGAGAGACTTGATGCTGTTCGAGAACATCAGGCTGCGACTCGCTCCGTAGAAACCTCTTCGGATCGCGAAGCACACCTGCGTTCTTAGCGTATTTACGCATTTCCTTCCAGGTCTCTAGAGACCAGTGAAGAAAATGATGCACGACTGACCGCTGATCGTGAACGTCATGCATTGTCTCGTGAGTCGCAGACGTTCACGGATAGAGAATTGCGCATGAGTTCTCAGCGTATCTACGCATCTGCTTCTAGGTCTCTAGAGACAAGTGCGGAACGTGATGCGCGACTGTTCGCTGGTCGTGAACGTCACTCATTGTCTCGCGAGTCGCAGACGTTCACGGATAGAGAATTGCGCATGAGTTCTCAGCGTATCTACGCATCTGCTTCTAGGTCTCTAGAGACAAGTGCGGAACGTGATGCGTGACTGTTCGCTGATCGTGAACGTCACGCATTGTCTCGCGAGTCGGAGACGTTCACGGATAGAGAATTGCGCATTTTTTAAAAGTTATTTGCAATATTATTGTTAATTCAGTGTACCCTTGGGATCCGCTGCAGAATAACGGGAAGAAAAGGTATTTGTTGTGTAGGTATTAAGTCTGGGCAACATATAGGCTATAATTTATTTTGGAAATTGGAACACCTGATGCAGAACCGCAACAGAACAGCTAAAGTATAAGAGATATAAAAATGGTGTCATAGCAAAAATTATTCCACGTGAAGAGCATTTTCTGCTGTGAGAATAAATTTGGAGATCTGGAACCCTGTTGTGGAACTCCAAAGCCCAGCGACACTATAACATATTAAGGAATGACGTCTTAGCAAAAGTTGTTTAGTCTGATGGGCATTTCCTGTGGACTTACAAAAATGAATGATCTGGAACGTCTCCAATCGTCTCGCTCATCCCGTTGTTTTCCCGTCCCCGGGCCTCAGAATTCTACATCAGACGTTTCAGATCTTCGATTTTCTTGACGACCCCGTTGTCGCTGGCAAAAGCAACAGGATCCGCGTACGAAGTCGCGGGCAGAAGCTAGTTATATAATATAATATTTATTTAGTCAATCATTCTTGTTAATGAGTTACTAGCAGGTACCTAAGTGTTACCAAAAAAAAAAACGGCCAAGTGCGAGTTGAACTCGCGTGGAGAGGCCTCCGTACGTCAAATGTTTCGTCTTATTTCATGAATAAAATCAAAACTATTTATTTTACAATAATAAAAAAAGAAATTGGGACTCTCATAACGAGTTCTTTCATTTGTTAAATGACACAGTAAGGTTTGCAAAACTGTTTTTTTTTAATGTCCTAATTAGTTTGTCCCCTGAAAAGACTTTATTTTCAATTGATAGAATTCTTCTAGGTTTTCTTGTAATCTACAAGCAATGAACTATATTAATGTGTATTCATTTCAAAATTGTTGGCTAAGTAGTTTCTGAGATCTGGAGGGGAATGGTCAATTTTCGTCTTCTTTCGTAAATAAAATCAAAACTATTTATTTTACAATAATAACAAAAATATATTTGAGATCCTCATAATGACTCCTTTTATTTGACACATACATATATGACACAGTAAGGTTTCGCAAATTTCCTAATTTGTCCCCCGAAAATTACCCTTTTTAAAAAAAAAAAAAATTACTTTGAACATCTGTGTTTGGGTAATAGGATTACACCATCTACCAATTTCACCTGATTTGGTCCAGTAGATTCGGAGCAAATTGGCTGTGACAGACGGACGTATAGACAGACAGACGCACGAGTGATCCTATATGGGTTCCATTTTTTAATTTTTTTGTACGGATCCCTAAAAATAAAATATGAAACACATGAAGAGTCGGCAAAGCCCTGAAAGAGTTTCTAAAACTTCCCTGAACTTGCTCTGCATATGAGGCTAACTCTCAATTTCTCTTGCTATTTTGAAAACACTTTCCCCTTTATGGGGAGTTCCGTCGAAACGTTTTGATGTAAAAACAATAATTGGAGAAGTGTTTCAAAACAGATAAAACATAGAACGATAGGCTATTTGTCATGATGGCGTGTCACGAGTATTATAACGAGGTGTCTGTGTAGCCGCAATCAATTTGGCGGCGTGGGCCCTGTCAATTTGCGGCGGGACGGAGTGGTGCCGCGCCGAACCCGCTCCGCCGCCGGTCCGCCGCCGGCCCGTCCTCGCCTGATGACTTCCGACTGACCGCTTCTCATTTGCATAAGGGCCAGCTTTAATATGAGATTATTCTCGAGTTAGGAGCGACTGCGGTCCCATTCATTATTAGTTTTGGAATATTTAGTCGACCCAATCCCGGACATAATTATTTGAATTGCCACTTGTATTTGACGTGCGTGTTGGCAAATTGCAATTCGATCAAGTAGTTTTATTAATTAAAAAATATTTCTTTATTTTATTTAGTGCTTTCAATTCATTTTGATCGTTTCCAAAAGAGTTTTACACGAAACAAATTTAAATAAATATTGATGATTGTAATCTTTTATGAAAAAAAGCAATCGTTTTCAACTCAATTAAGTTATTATATTTACATTCATATCGCTTGTTACGTGCACACATGTAACGTAATGTAGCAATATGGTATAACATCATGTAGGAATTTAATCGACAAGGTATACACGTCGCTACATTGTAATCACAACAATAGTACTAACGTGTAGCGTGGCGGAGCAGCGTCTTGCCATCGGTGACAAAGGGATTACCTCCCTTCCCCCGCACCGCTGTCTGCGGTTTCTTAATTAACCCCTAAATACCCTTGCACGCGCCGCACTGCCTCGTGCGGTATGTAAGATTATTGCCAACGTTACCCTTGTTAATTTTAATGTACGGTATTATTGAAACAAATAGAAGTCCTCGTCTCTACGAGCACCTTATTAACTTAACGTACGTATGCTGTCACTATTAGCATGTTACATATATAAATGTGGTGAACCTCGTGTATACGGATGTACCTAACTGTTTGTACTGTCTCGTGGCCCATAATCTTGATTTGGGTCGGTGACGCGACTGCCATTGATACCGAACTAATGTTATATAGTCTTCTATAACACGCAAGTGTTCTTTGTCCTAAATAATCCCTGTTGTTGATCTATGTAGATACATCGATTTACGTAATTGCCAAGAAGGCGTTCTATTAGGCGCAGGCGATTTATTTTGAAGATTGATTTATTGTACGCGTGAACTGAAAACCTAGTGGCACGACTATAATATTTAATTCGTATTGATTCCTTAATTATTGTGGCCGACTATCCGTGATTGACTAACGTAACGATCTCGAAATTAACGACGTGTTTGGAATGTCGACTGAAGAACTTTACAAATTACCATAGTGTTGGGTGTTACGTAATGAGCAAGCGTCATCGTTCCCGGGAGGTACCTCCGACTAATAGTGGCGTATCCATTGTTAGAAACGAACGTAGACAAACGCATACACAGCTAATAGGGTGCGTTATAGATGTTAATGCGCGATTTACATCGGTTGAGTCAGGGGCACCCGGGCAGAAAATGGAGCATCGTGCTTAGAGCTAATACGATCAGGTGAGCAAACACGCAACAACCGGAGCTTTCATCTTCAGTCGGGTATCTCTTAGCCATGCTCACACAAATATACGTAAATCTAAATGTTAGCTCGGTGGCGAACTGCTGCGTACGCCGAATTAATATAGACTCTATTGAGCGAGTTTAATATTGACAACATTACAATGTAAACCTCACGCTTCCTTTGCCCAAATTAAAAGCAAATTACATATTCTTGTTGAATTGAATATTAAGTGTTTAAATGGAAGAAAATGTGAACCTTATTACTCAATAGTACCAACTTTGTTATTTTAAATGAGTCATGTTACGTCTGACGTCGTTTGTCAAGTGTGTTTGCTACGGTCAACAAGATTTTTAGAGATTGCGCTTGAGTAGCGACAATGAGTACCTACGTGAGGGGGAATCGGCACTCAAAAGCAACATGATTTTTGTTTCCTAAACATTCCTTATTAATATTAGAACACAATCTACGTAACATATAATTTGATAAAAAAAACCTTATACAACGTGTAACAGAAAGGGTATAGTCATATGGAAGACTGTGGTACGGACCATCAAATTGAACAACTTTCTCTATCACCAGCACCAGCCACCACCACCATCGTAATCACAAAAAATAATCAACTGCCCCATACAAAATTCCAATACCTACTCGACCCAAATGTATGGGACAGCTGATTATTTTTTTACGATTTCGATGATGGTTTCATAGAGAAAGTTGTTCAGTTTGATGGTCCGTACCACAGTCTTCCATATGACTATACCCTTTCTGTTACACGTTGTATTTTGTGAAAAGAATGTTTGGAAATACTTCTTAAAACTTACTATCTTCTTCGATTTGTTCAAACCAGAATAAAATAAATATATTGTCAGTCTGCATGCACTGTTGATATGTAAACAACTTGCAACCAGACTAACTATCACCACTGAGCAAGTTTATTCTCCAAACACGCGTGTAGGTACAGTCACGTCCAAACGTCGAAGTAAAGGCATGCTCAATCGGACCGGTTCGTCGTGTTGATGCTTAAACAACACGGTTAGTCTTTGCCTCACAGCTAAATAAACCCAGTTGACTCTCGTCTCAAAATTTTGTATTCGCCACATTAAACATTGGGACCATTAATCAAACACAGCACGCTGAATGCGAACGTTTGACTGTTCCCTGACTCAATACTGTTGTCGCAGACGACATCGCTCCTTTCTTTACATAGTCTCCCGCCTCGCTCACCGGATGACAAATGTTTACTTGCTTATTCAACCCCTGTATAACCCCATCTCCTTGCACAGTTCAACACTTGCCGCTTTTTCCAAACAGTATTAACATTTTCACCGCAGCGATCAAATCCTTAACCGTTCCGCACCTCGTGTAGCGACATAAAAGTAAGAACTTAAGAAGAAAACAAAGAACGCCAATTTGGCAAGTCGAAGACAAACGCATTTAAAATGGGCAGAGCAGAGCAAGGGCCATCTATCTTGGAGCTTGATAAACGACGACATTATTCCTTATCGCCCACTCAATTTGTTTAAAAGCGTTCTGCTTTGATAATTTGAGAATTACAAATCGTATCTCTTGACACAAAAATGTCCTCATAACTGCAAAATCTTGCCAGCTTGATAAGGCTAAGGGGAGATCGGTTCAATTTATCTAAATTTATATCTTTGGAATATGCCGCGAGACTGCGAAAGGCAAAAAAGCCGGTCGATACTGTTACTTGTATAAGATGTATTTGTAAATGTCGCGTTTGTGTATAGTTTAGTAAATAGACGGTGTTTGTTCCAGTGGTGGAGGAGCCGGAGTTCACGGACGTCATCCAGAACGTGACGGTGCCTGCCGGGCGCAGCGTGCGCCTCGCCTGCTCCGTCAAGAACCTCGGCTCGTACAAGGTGAGTCCACTTGTGCGGTTGGACCATCCAGCCTCACAACTCACACTGTACAACAGGTTATCTGACACATGTACGACATATGTCGTAGACTGCTTTCTTTCAAACCTTGTTTATCGTCACCAACATAAAATCACATCTCTGAATGGGCTTCACTAGACAGGTCGGAGGCGACGGCATCGCGGTGAATAGACGACAATATGCGTGGAGCGGCGAAAGGAAACATAAAATAAGAAGCATTTTATCATTTGATTTAGAACGCGCCGTCGTAATAAAGTGTCCATATAAATGGAGGAAGATATGATTTACAACCCCTACGCCGAGTTTGCACCTCGGTCTTGCGGCTGAGACAGTTTAAAAACTAAAATATTTTCAAAAAGTATGTAAAGTTTGTGGTTTGAAAAAGTTATTTAACTTACAAGAATCTACTTGTGTCTAATTATTCCGGAAAAGGAATGTTAACTTTTATATAATATAAACATTTTTTTATCAGGATGTAAGTGCTACGCCGTAGCAACTACACGCCTACGGCGTAGCAACTACGCACATTTTCATCATTTGAGAATTTAACAGTTACGAATTAGTACTAATATTCTGGGCATTAGATGATAGATTAAACTTAACGACATCAATTTGGTGTCGCAATATATCTGTAACGAGTACTCCAAGTACCGGAGCAGTGAGTACGTCGCGACAGCCGGCGCCCGGTGACCGGACGGCCGATAAGCCGCAAGGTGACGCGCGCCGGCTAACTGCCGGCACCGCACGCTCCCACTCCCGGGGGGCGGCTGGCTCATTCGGTTCCCACAGAAACTCCCTGCACCCACTGTTAACCAGAAACGTAGATTAGTTAGTAATAGCCAATCTGTAGGTAAATGTTCCGATGTCTACTGCTACGTTCGGGTAGTTACTTAACTACCAGGTTCTTATATCACACAACTCAATGAAAACATAAAACCAACTGAACATCGATAGAATTTCTATTGATTTCCGTTTGGCCGACTTTTTTCTTCTTATTTTATTGCATTTACTTACTTGTGAAGCTGTCTACGGTGCGGCGCAATAAAAGCCGGGATAGTGTTCTCGTACTTCTGAAATAAAGGCTTAACTGGGGGAGCCATCACGGTTGCCCTGTATTGACAACAAGAAGCGGATTTCCCCGAAAGCCTCGCCTGTGCCATTAGTTTCCCGCATCGGTTAAAAAGATTTGCCTTTTCGTCCGTATTTTTTTAGAATTATTGACTCATGCGAAATATTGTGACGAAACGACGCTGTATTGTTTAATAGTTAGGACAAGTACATATAGACAACAAAAAAACATATTTAGGTGAATTTAAATCCCTGCGGTACAGTTTGCCGACTTCTATTTTTTTTTTTTTTTAAATGAGTAATACTACCGCGGACATGGTGGTCCGCGCCCTTTTTTAAATTATTGGTTGTTTGCTTTTTTTTTGTTTTATAAATTAGAGTGACATTCGTGCTCCTACATCGGACACGTTTCATTATACTTAAACTTATATATGCCCCGGACTTCTATTTATTAATATTAGTTTGCACAAGGATTGCGTTTAGGGCACCGAGTTTTATTCACGTCACTACAAATATTTATCTCGCCTAAAGGTACTTGTTTGGAGTTTGCAAGTTTTGCAGAATAGGAACATTGCATTGGAGGGAATGTAATGTGTTTAACATGTTATCGTCTTCAAGCACCAGAGATCGGAATAGGAAGAGTATATTTACCTGAACTAACTTTAAGGAAGTACGTAACATGTGGATAATACCTCTCTCGAATTTAACAGTTTTATAACTGGTCTTACAAATATTTCGGATCTTTGTGAAAGTTACATGTTACTTTCTTCCTTGAAGTTAGGTATAATATTGAATAATCAAATAGTTATCGACGCGTACCTAATGCGTATGCGCCTTTTAGGTCCTATATTTTCCATTAATTTCAAAGTAGATTATGTTAACTTAAAACTAGTAATATGAAATGAATGAGATGGTTAAACATTAAAGCAAAAATGTTTCCAATGTCTATTCACGGCAATCCGACCAAAAGATTTCGTATTTTATGCAAATGTCTGTAAGTATGCGCACGTAGCCGGTTCATCGGCATGAAATGTCAGATAGTCGGCAGTAGCACGTATGTGGGTTTGCAATAACATGCCACAACGAGTCGCAGCAATGTTACACTCGCGCCGCATGCGAGCGCCGCCTGTTCAAATTCTGGCATATTTCTCGTGCCTTAATACTGGCGCTCGCATGCAAACTGAGCCCAAGATGAGGGGAGCCGAGAGCACTTGTTCCGACGACCGCCCAGCCCAGCTACCGACGCTCTAATGTCTGTAATGATCGTGTTCACCATTATACAATCCTGAGGAATACCGATCATGTTTTAATTAAAAATATACACCATTAAAAATACCACCCCAGTACACAAACACGAAGTTACATACATAGCTAGTGAAACTTTTTAACTATAACGATAGTAGTTTTTGCTCGTAAAATGTTTTCGATCAGCACTACTTACATCAACCCCAAAATAACTTATTGGCCGAAGATTCCGTGAAAACTTGGAGAGCCCTCGGCACAAATCCGCAGCTGAAGAGATCTCTAAGTGGGCTTTTAGCAGAACTAAGCTAAGCCGTCTCGTGCAAGACGTTCGCTCATTTCTGTCTGCGTCATTGCATTAGTGTGTCAACCGTACTAACGTTGTGTGACGTGGAGAGTGTACCACGGACAACGCGTGCCTTGGAACTGTGCGTTGTTGTTTTATTCTTTAGTAGTGTTTATGTTTTACCTTTTTTTACCTTTTACAAACAAAACATGAGTGTCAAAAAACATAATACTACTTACTTATGAAACGTACGAAAATGAGTTTCATATTTGTGCCTATCTCCTACAATCGTATGTAAAATTTTCTTTTATGAATACGTAACACACAGTTAGATATTTATCATATTTATGAAGGTGTATCAAAAGCGACTGCTGGGCAAATCTCTTCAAAGACCAGCTAAAAGTATCTTAAGTAGTTCTGCAAATTTTATATCTGTTCTCTTTGATAACATTTTCACAAAATAATATTCCATTTATTGGATTATCTGTTGAAATATTGCAATAGGGATTATGGTTCCACTGCATTGCATTTTTACCACTTTATTTGATAGAATACGCCGAAATCTAGAGAGGTAAGGTCAACACACGTGTTTGATTACTGGGAGTTGCATCGCCTTAACTTGAGACGTTCAGGGTTCATTATGTGAGACTTGATACTCCAACGCACACATATGAGCAAATAGCAGCCACTGAATTTTCGGTTGGCCGACGTCTTGCTTGCGTAGAGTCGTCACCAACTTCATCCAGCCGTAAGCGAGTGGTCAGCCCGTCGCAAGCGGGCAAAGCGTGACGCCTGGTGATGTATGGTATGGTGATGGAGTATATACGAGCATTGCTTGTACATGATCGTTGTCCTTTTGATAGGAAATATTTTGACTGAAATATCGTGTGAAATCGGTTGTCATGAAACAGGCGTGTGGTACGGGGAAATGAGAAAAACTATGAACTGTGCGAAAAATAACTAAAAGAAAACTGTAGAAGAAAGAGTCATCCTCCACTGACTCTTCAAATAAATTGTTTAGTCAACTATGAAGGTAAACATCGTAAACGGGAACACCTAAATACTCCGAAATTCGATGTTCCGATTATCAAAAGTCCGAATTTTTATAATACCTAAGAACTATATATTATTAAAAATCGTAAGTCGTAAATCCGATTTGCTTGTTTTCCGATTTTCATATGTTCTAAGAATCAAATGCTTGATGGGCCTGTCGGTCCGAAAAACGATATTCCATATTTCAATACTTCGAATAAACTGCTAAAATTAGGATTGTCATTGTGATTCAATTATTCAATTAAGTAATTCAGTTACGCATATGAATTCAAAATCTATAAATATCGTTTGATGAAATTTAAACACGGTCTACTTTGTTATTAACATTTGTGTATTAATATTATTTTTGTGTTTTCTCCTTAGATATACCTGCTTCGGGTATCAACTATTGTTGGTGAATCATTTGGGTTAGGTTAGGTTGGAACTGTGACAGCGAGTGTGTTATGTGTTTATTTGTCTTGATATTCAGTTTTACAAGGCGTCTTCTATTTCAGAATTCTAATAAATCGGTAATTTAATAATCGGAATTCGTATTTTTGATGTTTCGTATTATCATTAAGTCGGACTTTTTGTTTCGATCTATTGAAACTCGATATTTTGAGAATATTAATTATAAACGTTAAGAATATTGAAATTTTGAAATAAAAAAAAAGGATGAATGACAGCTACATCGGAGTTGTTAATATAGGAATTTTGAAACATTCGGACTATGAAAATAGGTATTTTGAAATTCATCGTCAACGCCTTGAAATGAACATCTTCTTACAATAGACTCAGACTTACAGGACTTTAACACACAAGGGGAGTCAACGCTACGGTAGTAAATCATGTTTATTTCTGCAAATAAATATGATTAAATAAGTTGGTTTAAAAAAAAAAACACTTTTACACGTCACATCATGTTATGTTTTAAGACTAGATGGAGCCGGTGTGTCGCACCTGAATACTCTGAGAAAAAGCAGCCCGACACTGAAGTCGCAATATTAAAAGTAAAACCTACTTTTAAAATTGCGACTTGATCGTGAGTTGAGCTTCTTAGCGAATACAGCATCAAATAATGTAAAAATAAAAACAGTTGTATATTTTAACAAGATTAGCATTTTTATTTTCTAATAAATTTTTGACCTCTTCATAAATGCCCTCTTCAAAAAACCCACGTGGTGGGTCTTATTTCAGGGGTGAAAAACCATTCTTACGATTTGAAATATTTTATAAAAATAATAATTTTTACATTTTAGGACACGAGAATGAGGTCAAAGTCTAGGCTTTTCAGGGTCGGTAGGCAGGCTAAAGGCCAAAACTACCGCCCCGGGACCCGATGGCTTGCCTGGCAACGCCTGGGTCCTGGCCTTGGAGGCTCTCGGGCCCCGACTGGAAGGGCTCCTAAGCGCATGCTTGGAGAGAATCCAGTTTCCGCTTCGTTGGAAGACGGGGAAGCTGGTCCTCATTCGGAAGCCGGGGCGCCCTGCGGACTCTCCGTCCGCATACCGGCCCATCGTGTTGCTCGACGAGGTGGGCAAACTCTTTGAAAGAGATATTGCCAACCGCCTCGCCGGGCACCTGGCGGAGATGAGGCCGGATCTTGCGGAACACCAATTTGGTTTCCGCAGGGGGCGCTCTACGGTGCCCTCACCTTCCGCCTGACGCAGGTCCTCACCGGACACGGTTGTTTCGGGAGGTTCCTGCACCGAATCGGGCGGGAGGAAACGCCCGGGTGCTGCCATTGTGGGGATCGACCGGCGGACACGGTGGAGCACACGGTGGAGATCTGCCCCGCGTGGGCGGAGCACCGCCGTATCCTCGTAGCGGCGATCGGCGGCGGCGACCGATCGCGTCCAGCCTTGGTTCAATCCATGGTCCGGAGCGAGACGGAATGGGTCGCCGTCACCTCCTTCGGCGACGCAGTCATGCTAGCGAAGGAGGTGGCGGGACGTGAGAGGGAGAGAGCCTCACGTTCCAGCCGCCGCGGGAGACGCACCGGGCGTCGGGGGCCACGTCGTGGCCCCCGGCCACCGTAGGCGCGGGCCTGTGGACGGTGAGCTATGGCCTGTCGTCATAAGACGGACGGACGGTGGTCCGTCCGTCTTATGACGACAGGCCGTGTCGACGGCGCGTTCGTGTTCCACGCGCGCCTCAAAGGGAGACAGCAAACAGGAAGGGGTCCGAAAGGACCGATGCCTGCCAGGGTTGCGGGACTGTTCGAAAGAGATACCGCGGCCCTGGAACACAAAGGGCAAAGGAAGGAACATGGATGGGTTTTAGTCAGTAAAAGTCTGACACTCCCTCCTGCTCAGCCCAGAACGGGAGGGGTTATTTGATGATATCCCACCCGAAAAAAAAAAGTCTTTTCAGGGTTCGGTAGTTAAAAACTAATACTTATTATGATGCGACTTAATCTGCAGGCTTTTATTTTTTGGGGTCAACTAATACTAATAGTGTAGTCAATTATGAAGTATGGGATGAGAGAATCGGTTTCTGTGTTTAACCGACTTCATACAAAGGAGGAGGTTATGTAAACGGCTTTTCTTTTTTAATGTATGTAGGTACACCGATTTCTTCGTGGTTTCTGATCTGACTTACGTGATTCTTTTTTAATTGGTAGGGCAAGCTTGCACTGTGGTCCCATATGATTTTTATGATTTTTCTTGAGTTAGTTTATGAGTTATCGTCTATAATACGTATTTTATTTTCTTCGCTATGTGGATAATTTGCTAATAACTTCTAGTTACAATGGAAAATGAATAATGCTCATCCCAGTTTGAACACTTTTTCTTGAGAAGTACGGCGAGGGCACATCTATGCTTTAAATCTATGTTTTATTTGAAATAAATGCACTAATAGTGTTCGTTAAACCCAACAAAATGTCATAAAATCGAATTTTTGCTTGGTTTATTAGTTTGATATCGATATCCATCACGTCTGTGGAGTATCGCTAGCTAATTTAATTTAACCCAGTATAGAATGTGAAGGAATAGGGAATATGTAATTAGTAGAGTTACTGGGTGGTTCACACTACATTGTCAAAGGAGACCAACCTATAAATGCAATGCAACATTTGTAATTATTCAAAAGTTTTTAAATTTTAGTAAGTTATTTATTAAATTCGAAAAAAAACAATATTTGCGTTGTTTTTAGGTTGTTCTGATTATTGAACATCCCTCACCCCACTAGGACATAAAAATACCCCCACAGATAGTAAATATACGACAATACCCCCTAAAAACTCTATTTTACCACTTATTTTAGGGTTTTAAAATTTAGTCCGAAACCTAATGCCGAGAACCCTCCAGGTGGGTTCACTTTGGCGCAAACGTAATGCCAGTGTCCCACCTCCCACCTGGAGGGTCCACTTGTAATATGTTTGGTGAGATGGCACATGCGCTCTATGAAACGGGAATGGACTCGAATGTGTTAAAGCCCAGATATTGGTCAACTCATATGAGAACCATGCAGATTAATGTCTGAGATGGTCTTTTGAAGAACCACACAGATTTAAGAGGACCTGAGTTGACCTGACCAGTCAGTGCAAGCATTTGTCAGTAATCGTAGTAGTAGTTAGGGTACCCGTGCCTCGCGGTGCAATAATATGCTTTGGTACTTTATAAACGTGTAGATTATTCTTTCTTATGTCACTTGTACAATACAGTCACTGTAAACATACGTTACCTTAAGATCTATTTTGTTTGGGCACGCCACAATAGTGGCGGTAAGTCCCCTCTTTGAGGAGTGGCTGGAGAGGCGCCACGGCGCCCTCACCTTTCGCCTGACGCAGGTCCTCACCGGACATGGTTGTTTCGGGAGGTTCCTGCACCTAATCGGGCGGGAGGAAACGCCCGGGTGTCACCACTGCGAGGATCGACCGGAGGACACGGTGAAGCACACTGTGCAGGTCTGCTCCGCTTGGGCGGAGCACCGCCGTGTCCTCGTAGCGGCAATCGGCGGCGGCGACCTCTCGCGTCCGACCCTGGTTCAATCCATGGTCCGGAGCGAGAGGGAATGGGACGCCGTGACCTCCTTCTGCGAAGCAGTCATGCTAGCGAAGGAGGTGGCGGGACGTGAGAGGGAGAGAGCCTCACGTCTCAGCCGCCGCGGGAGACGCACCGGGCGTCGGGGGCCACGTGGTGGCCCCAGGCCACCGTAGGCGCGGGCCTGTGGACGGTGAGCTATGGGCTAGCTCGCCGTCCGTCCGTCTTATGACGACAGGCCGTGTCGACGGCGCGTTCGTGTTCCACGCGCGCCTCAAAGAGAGTCAGCAAACAGGAAGGGGTCCGTAAGGACCGACGCCTGCCAGGGTTGCGGGACTGTTCGAAAGAGATACCGCGGCCCTGGAACACAAAGGGCAAAGGAAGGAACATGGATGGGTTTTAGTCAGTAAAAGTCTTACACTCCCTCCCTCCTGCTCAGCCCAGAGCGGGAGGGGGGTTATTTGATGATTTCCCATCGGTAAAAAAAAAAAAAAAGCGATCTATTTTGTTTCCTCTGTTAACAACAGAATCGTCTTCTCACTGAGTATTGTCTTAATGTAGGTAAATGTAACAGAATTACACTCAGTTGAGAATTTAAAATGTGCTACTGACAATTGAATAAAACAAATTTCATTAAATAATATGTCATGAAAAGGTCAGTCTATAAAATGGATTTTTGGTTGATGTCAACTAAACCTTGGTCAAAGGTGCGTACTATCCTACTACCTTTGTTTTCCAGAGATAGAAAACAATTTTCCATACAGTAGTCCGTTTTAGTAACTGACGAAGGTTTAAGCAAATCGACTGTACATTACATACCTTTATCTTTTCTTGAATACTTACATCATAATTCAAATTAATAACTCGTTCTTAATTTGTCAGAGTAAGTTCCGCTACCGCGAGAACATAAAGTTAAAAAATATGAACCATTTCACAACTTGGAACAAACAAAGTTAGGGTAATAGCGTAAGATGAAGCTCTTTAAACGTTCCATAATTAAATCTGTCGTAATATTATTAAACACGTCTACGAATCATCTCCTGCGGCGATAGGATCCGTCGTTAAAGAGGTTCGGTGCGGTGTGCGGTGGAATGGGCAAAGTTTGCAACGAGTCCATTATAAATCAAACGATGCCTTCCAGGCATGTCCTGAGGGACGAGAACGTCTCCCGCCGTGCCACCGAACTTCAACTTTGCCTCCTTAATGCCTCAACAATTAAGATAAAAGAAAGAAGGGCCTAAATTAAAGGTGGTTAAAAGATAACGAGTTAATAGGCCGCTCTAACTTTACAAGTAAAGCGTAAGAACAGAGATTTTCAGTGTTATCGTAGTCAAATGTTCTATACGTAAAATTTTAACAGCAATGGGTACCAAGTTATAAATATCGTGCTAAATGTACCGGTTCACATCATTGTAAAAAATCAAATCTGTTTTTAAATAAGCATGAACAGCTTTACCTAACACTAAACTCAAAAATGTAACAGCAACCTGTCCATAAAATTTGCGGTTAGGTAATTTTGCATATTTGAAGTAATGGGCCGAGTGCCGGCAGCGGTGCGGAAGTGCGGGGGAGGGGGGTGAGGTGCAGGGGGCAGCGGGGCAGGCAACAACTCGCGTAACGACGTCGTGACCTAACTCGTTTAGGATCCGCAGACGAATGAAATTAGTTAGCCGCTGCCGTCATTACGAATATCATATTTTCATCTGTCACTTCCGCCAGCTTCATTAGTCACTTACGTAGCAGGAAACCATTTTAGTTCACAGAAAAATCTCACTCCGTAATTTGCCATTAGGTTGGTTTTTTCTTGGAAAGAAACCAATCATTTATTTGCGGGAATTTAAAATGCTGTTATATAAATCTCGGAGCACTTGTGCTCTTACTTAATGTTTGTAGCCACCCCGAGTTCGCGCTACGATTGGAGAACTTCGGCAAGTTCAACACTCAACGCTTATCTTCGGACCGCTTATAAAATTTTGATTCCTATTTAATTTTATCTTAATTGTTCGAACAGTAAAAGAGAACTTTGGGCAATATCTCTTTGCGTTAAAACGGATTTAAGATAACTGTTTTAATCTTTGGTTTGGAATGAATATTCCTACGCTGTTGAGTGTCTTGTAATTGTGGCGTTATATTATGACATGCTCATAATAAAATCGATGTAGCTATATTAGTCGAGAGCCTGTCCATCCAGCTGGCGTCGTGGTGGCGGCGGCTGCGGCTCGTAATTCAATCAGTGTGGTGCAGAGGGACACACCGGCGTGATTAGATTAGACGCCGGCCACAATTACGCAGATCAGATTTACATCTACCGTCGCGACGCGCCGCGCCGATACCGTCTCCGAGCCGCTAGCCCGCCGCGCCGCTCTCACACCGCTCTGCCGCCGCGCTGCACCGCTCACCACTCCGACTCTGGCTATACTTATACTCTCGAGTTCCGAGCACTTCTATGAGATTACTTCAACCAAAGTAACAAACTTCGAAGATTAGAAAATAAGTAGATCTTACTTTAAGAATTTTACATGAAATTATTTTCATGTAAATCGTTTGAAATATTACTAAGCCTGTTTAATATCCCTGAGCCCCAGGTTACGCCGACAAGTCAGGTCGCCGTCATTAGAGGGGTTACCGTCCCATTGCATAATAAAATGGGCGAAGTTTCCTCAAGTCCATTATAAATTAGACAGCGGCTGAGAGCCGCATCACTTAAGATAGGTAAGATGTGACCCGGCACGAGTTTTAGCTACCAAACTTCTCCTATATTGCCCCCGCAATCTTGATAAAAAGAACTACCCATGATTCAAACTTGAAGAAGGATTAAGAGATAAAGGATGCACGTCGAACTTTCAAAGCTCAGAAACCACAACTCTAGTTAATTTTTCTTGCGATTAGGTACCCGACTTTAATTAATTTTATAGGTGTAGTTTCTTTTAAAGTTAAAAATATTCCAAAACCCTCGTTTAGTCCCGGAAAAGCTTGTAGAGGGTTTGAATGTTTAATCGCGCTGTCTCTCAATAAATATTTTGAGTTGTAGATTGCTTTTTACGAAATTGTTTACTTCGAAACGGACGGCAAGCGTTGAAACTTTTTCAAAACAATGTCATGTTTTATATTTCTGTAGAGGATCTAGTTTACGAGTATGTCTGCCGGAATAATTGAAAAATGAAGCTGCTCTAACGTAATTTGATGGAGGTACCTACAGCGAATTAATTCTTTTTTCTCCGAGGGGAGATTAAAAGTGGCGAGATTGTTCGTAGTGAGTATAACAATCTCGGTAAAATGCATTTTAAGCGCTTAATGCCGTGGAAATTGGTGCGAAGCGGGATGCGATGGCAGCTCCGTGCAATTACACAGATGTCGCGGAGACGACTCGCACACTACACGTACACAGCCACGCGACACTCGCCACACCTATATACATTTTTGTTAAAATAGACTACACTACCTCGAGAAATATTCAATCTCGGTATTTGCGGGATTCAAGATTTATAATCTTGCCAGATCTTGGTACTTTACGAATACCCGCAAATGTTAGAAAATCTGTTCCCTACATGTAAAAATGCACATTATGATTATATCTATTACAATTTTATAATGGAACGAAATAAAGACGCTATGCCGAAAATTCAAATGCGACTGAACATGTTAGAACTATTCTTTAACTCATTATTAACTCGCATGCAATTTACTATGTACACCATGTTTAAACAAATAAATTTTACTTACTTACTTCCCGGTTTAAAGGTATTTTTCCTTCGAATAAAGTTTTTTGTTCCGTAAATCGCGCAAATGTGATAGTCCTCCAGAGATTCATATGTATTTAAATTCATGTGCCAGCAGGCATTAGCAATTTAGTACGAAATTAATTTCATATGTAATAATAACTATATTCTGAAAACTAACAATGTAAATTAAACACCTGAAATCGGGATATTTCGATTATCAGCAATGACATACGAATAAAAACACGAAGCTTTGCGATACTGTAAAGCAAGCACGACATAAGTCAAAATGTCTTACTTTCTATACATTAACATAAACAAAAAAATATTAAAATTCTTTACAAAAAAAGAAGAAAAATTGATGATTATTGAAATGAAAATGATAAATTTAACATTTAGCGAGATCGATCTCGCATAATAGGTGACATTTCGGTGTACCGAGAATGCATTCCCAGTCCCGAAGTATAGACATCTACGAGTATATGTGAGCGAATAGAAAGATCTACTCACAAATGTCGCAGATTAGTCGCAGTCACTGAACTGAAATTTTAGTATTTAATAATATAATGAGACTCAAAAACTAGTAAACTATTTTATTGCCAATTCTATTTAACCTTGCAGATCAAGGTGCACCTTTTTTATCTCCCAGCTTCTTGTCAATAGCTCTCAATGACCCTAACATAATCTCAAATTTTCCTTTGTTTAGCCCTATTTTTCAGTCAAAAATATCCAAAGCAGAGATTCTATGAGCCTAGGCCAAAAGCCTTATAAGTCTTTGAACTCTTTTGACTTTGTAATAAATGAGGCGAGCGGGACTTCATGGTAAATAAATAAATAAATAAATATCGCTGGACATCACACAGTGCCATCTAGGTCCACACTAAGCAACGAGGCTTGTGTCGTGGACACCAGATACTTGATACTACTACATAGATACTTTTTTGTTTGTAAATATATACTTATTATACATATAAACATCCATGACTCGGAAACAAATGTCCATACTCATCACACAAACATTTGCTCCTACAGGGATTCGAACCCGGGACCCTAAGAACGTAAGGCAGCCTCACAACCGCTGCGCCATGCGGGTCGTCATGGTGCTACAATAATGAGCTAAATCTTGTATTTGAAATACCTATCTTACTTTATCGTCAAAATTGATTAGGTTTGTTTACAGCCTATATATTTGTATTAATAAATACTAGGCATGACATTATAATAACAACATTTACAATATATAACATAAAATCAACCTTTAATACGCACACCGTGACAGCTGAATTATACTAAAGATAGACACCTACATTTTATTTATAAAAGAAATATGTCCTCGGAGAAGACTTTAATTTCCGTTACGTCACTCGTCCAATTGGGAGAGCGATTGGAAATCATTGAGGCATACTCCACACCCTAGTTTTCTCGTTTTACATTTTGTGAAGGTATTTATTTTGGGGTTTTTTTTTAATAATATATTTTAGAGCAATCAGACAAGATATATACAATAGGACAAGATATAATTAAAAAACCGGCCAAGTGCGAGTCGTACTCGCACACACACAGGGTTCCTTAGCACCAAATAATATAATACAAATATTTTTATATATTCATGTTGTATTGTTTTACATTCAATAGCAAAACTAAATTTGTTTTTCATAGTATGTTAATGAAAAACAATGTTACTGCTGCAGTTTGATGAAAAGGTCCCATATCTCAAAAACTAATCATCAAATCTAAGTCAAACCAATTTTGGTTGAAAGTTTTATGTTCTACAATCCTACATTTTTTCAGAATTCACACACATTTTACCACTTTGGAAGTGTCTATCTTTCAAACGGTTGACTTTGAGAAAAAATGGTTTTAGGCACCTCAATCTCATTTTTAAAGACCTATCTATAAACACCCCGTACGTATAGGTATGATGAAAAAAAAAAACTGTTTCAGTTCCATGTATGGGGAGCCCCCCCTTAATATTCATTTTTTTTTAATATTGTATAAGTATTGTAAAGCGGTTCACAAAATGCATCTACCTACTAAGTTTCAACTCTGTAGTTCTAATAGTTTCAGAATAAAGTGGCTGAGACATACACGGACATACAGATAGGCAGATAGACATGGCGGATCTATAAAGGTTCTGTTTTTTGCCATTTGACTACGGAACCCTAAAAACACCTTAGGGGAGCCCCCCTTAAATATGTTTTTATTCTGTTTTTAGTATTTGTTGTTATAGCGGCAACAGAAATACATCATCTGTGAAAATTTCAACTGTCTAACTATCACGGTTCATGAGATACAGCCTGGTGACAGACAAACGGACAGTGTAGTCTTAGTAATAGGGTCTCGTTTTTACCCCTTGGGTACGGAACCCTAAAAAGTTGCAGTGTATTTGTTATGCAAACAAAAGCGCTCTCTTCGTTTTTTTAGACCGCATAGAAAAAAAATCGCGTTAGAATATAATACAGAGAAACGCACCTAAACATCATTTAATTTTAGTTATCTGTTATTGATTCTTAATTATGAATAAAACATTGTGTGACAGGAAAAAGACTCTTTGTCTCAACACCCCACATACTCGTACGTAACCACTTAACCAGGTACACTATAAATCTATCTCAACTCACCTCCACTTTCTTTAACCAGGTGGCGTGGATGCACTTCGAGCAGTCCGCGATCCTTACGGTGCACAACCACGTGATCACACGCAACCCGCGCGTCTCCGTGACGCACGACAAGCACCGCACGTGGTTCCTGCACATCAGTGACGTCAGAGAGGAGGACCGCGGACGCTACATGTGCCAGATCAACACTGTCACCGCCAAGACACAGTTTGGATACCTTCATGTTGTTGGTAAGATCCCACGTAGCACGTAGCACTCGCCGTGCTAGTTTTCTAATTTTACCAAAAATGAGAACGAAGTTTGCCAAAAAAGGATCAATATTTGAAGGAAAGTTATACCACAAAATACCCCCGTTGTATAAAAACTTGCCACTCATTCGATGCATTCCAGACTCAATTAGCTCAATATTTAATCACCAATCACCTTCCCAAAAACTGAATGCACTGATGGGTGTATCATAAACTATGATTGATGCAGTAACGAACTTATTATAAAATTAGAAAATTATTAATCGGGCGAATAAAAAATTTCCGAGAGTCCAAGAACAAAAAATCTATTCATGTAAAGTCTGGAGCGTCATTGTAAAAGTCGCACATAGTCGCAATACTAAATTAATTAATTTAGAACAAAAAAAAATTCAACGCATTATATACGTTACGTGTTAAAATCATGGCTTTACTCTCGATCAGACAAAACACGTCAATTAAAACATGAAACCCTTACGTCTATTAAACTGGTATTAATGTTTGTTTGTAGTGCCGCCGACCATCGACGACTCGTTGAGCTCGAGCGACGTTATCGTGCGCGAGGGCGCCAACGTCACGCTGACGTGCCGCGCTAATGGCTCTCCTAAGCCCACCATCAAGTGGAAACGGGACGACAACTCAAAAATCTCCATCAGCAAGGGACATTCCGGTGACACATCAAATTTGTTCATGATCGAAATAGCTTTTTGCTTCGCTTTTTTGCACCAACTTTATCTATCGTTTATTTTTAGTTTCCGAATGGGAAGGCGAAGTGTTGGAGATGGCGAGGATTTCAAGATTGGACATGGGTGCCTACCTGTGCATTGCTAGCAACGGTGTGCCGCCGACCGTGTCGAAACGTGTCAAAGTCAGCGTTGATTGTAAGTGGCCCAATTTTTTTATCAGCGATATCAGTAAACGTTTTTTTTTCGGCGACAAACTTTGCATATTGCTATTTTCTTCCAGTCCCACCAATGCTATGGATCCCTCACCAGCTCGTCGGTGCTCCGCTATACTACAATGTTACTCTAGAATGCTTCACTGAAGCCCATCCGACTTCCCTCAACTATTGGACAAGAGACGATGGACACATGATTCATGAAAGCCTTAAGTATCACATGGAGAACACTGTCGGGGTCCCAGCTTACAAGACGCACATGAGGCTGCTCATTAGGAATATTAACAACGAAGATTATGGGACTTATAAGTGCATAGCCAAGAATCCGAGGGGAGAGTCCGATGGCACCATCCGCTTATACAGTAAGTACACATGTTACTGAAAGCACCTAATATTTTAAGACATCATAACATTCTGCGGTCAGTTATTAAAATGTTTGGTATTTTTGTAAAATATCAAAAATTAACACAGCCTGCAGCCCCAGGTTTCCTCTCTAGAATGAACCTATTGTCAATATCGTGTCAAGTGATTTCATTGTCAGGGTTGGTATTGGTTCATTGGTTAGTTTTCATTGGCAAGTTATTTTGTGTGTTGCTAGTTTCCGTTCAGAAATATTACGGTGGATCACAAAGTTATTTATCTGCTTTCTTCTTTACTAAAATGTACTTTTAACACAGCGTCTTCACCGCCGACCACTACTCCGGATCCTCGCGCACTGACCATGCCGCCCCCATCTAGACCTCCACGTCGCGATACTCCGCTTACAGACAAGGGTAAGTGAACTGGCTGGATACCCACATTTGAAGAGCCTCTAATTCCACTGAAAAGAAGCTTGTGGCAGACGTGTGAGTACTGAGAGTGCTAGACTAGTGTTTTCACAGTTATTATGACTTGCTGAAGGACTGTAGCTACATCTTTTAGTTGTTGACAATTCAAAAGTGCCTGTATATGGTCCTTTTGAAATCATTTGGATTTGAGTCGAGTATGAGATTGCCATAAATCAATCGCATTGAATCTGAGGCCGCCTTAAGTGTGTAGATCTTTTAGTCTGATCTAAGGTCATACTTTGATGGTAGTCCTGATCACGGCAGTACATCCCGGAAAAGCCATTTGAGTTTTGAGATTAGCCTTGCGATCAGTATTTTGCATATTCGTGTATTTTAAGCTCTCATGTTAATTATATTTCCCCTCTAATTCTGTTGGTCCCGTATATAAGGTAATTTTATCATTACACGGCTTATCACCACAGCAATCCTCTCGCGCAGGCACCACCCTACTATAAACCGTTTCCCAGTATTCATTATGACTGACTGATACAGTTGACATTACTGACAGCGACAGCACTTCAGGTGTGCATACAATACTGCCACTTTCTGATTTGAGTATTTGATTAAGTAATTAATCTAAAAAGTCGAATTCTTCAATTTAAAGTAGCACTTGAAAGTCTTTAGCAAATCTTAAACTTCAGTTACTCAATTTAAAAACCGGCAAATAGTGTTTAAATAACTATTAAGCAGGTAAACTACACCATCGATAACGCATTATTTACGTATCAATTTAATTACAAGAACTTAAAAACCATTAAATGAAATAAAATAATTCGACTATAAAGTCGACTGCAGTTGAATGACATGTATATATTTATATAACGGCAATTTATTAAGTTCGTGTGTGGGAATAGTAATTAATTACACTATAGCAAACGTCGCGGTCGAATGGGTTTATCAATATCTGATATCGATGCCAATAAAATGCATTGAAACAACATTTTTATGTCGGCGGTTTCGTTTATGAAGAGATAATATTACCTTTACGAGTTGTATCCCCCATGAGATCGTCAGTTTGTTTTCATTGTTTGTTGCTGTTTCAGTTATTATTAGTGGCCGTTACATTTGTTTATAGATCGTAAACTGTTCCGACGATCTGCTTGTCGCCAGCCGGTAGTTTGTTAACTGGCTACGAATGTTATGAGTCCTCGTAAACCATGACTAAATCGTTTACAAACAGAACATTTTATGAAGTGCTTTTATTATAAACTCCACATCAAATTATTATAAATTTGGTTTATGCTAAGTTAATAGGCGTACGGAGTATCGCCCTTACAACATCAGCATCTTTGATCTACGTAACCTCTCCTGAAACATCGTTATGAACCACATAATACTCTTGAAATGCAAATTCACATTGCACATCAAAATAATTGGTATTTGAAAGATATTGAGAACAGCTAAAATCTTTACTGGTTTACACTTTGTTTGTTTGAAATGAATTACAAATTGAGGTTTTGTTTATTAATTTACTGGAAACATTAAACACTCAACCAAAACACCCAATTTAATCCCAGGAATCGGGAATCGGGAAAAGTAGGTACTCTAATCATAAATAATTTTTAATCAAAAAACGTACCTGTTTTCGGCTTGTCGTTATGTCTTGATAATTTATCGTTTTGTATTATTTTCAGAAAGTCAATTCCCCTAATTTAGTTTAATTAAGTATTTCCGAACACCATGCATTCCATATGATGTAGGTAACATGAATAGTAGCGCCAGATCATTGATGTAAGAGTCTGCGTGTACTGTAATATCGTGGTGTCATAAGTTGCTGGCTTGCGTCATTACTCGCCCGTTATTGGGAACTTGGGCATTTCCCCGGCCACGCCACGCCGCCGCTGGACAACATCTTGCGCCAACCTATTACGGACAAGTGTTCCCTCTTTGTTGCAAACTCTTAATAAGCTTTGTTAACACGATAAATTGAAAATGTTTTTGCAGACAATACTGCACTTATAATACACATACAGTGGATTGTGAATAATCAATACAGACGTCTATCAATGACGGTAGATACTTTTAATATCTGCTCAAGAGCCGAGGGATATCATTTTAACATGTTCGCGCGAACTTGAAAAACCCATTTAGGGGTTGCGTCGGCACGACTGTAAGTTTTGCGGCTGGATGTTTTTGCGGCGTGGTGCGGCGCGCCATCCGCATCCCACCCGCTACTGTTTTATTTTTTGCAACCATTACGTATTTACGGCTGGCCCCGGACACTCGACAATATTGCGCAACTTTTCAATAACTGTTAGCCGACCGCCTGCCGACGGCCCGTCCCTTGCCATATTGAATCCTTTGCCCAATCAGTTCACGCTGTCGTTTTTCCTCCACAAACTTTTTAGGATGATCAAAACATTTTCATCTTTTAACCATGGGTAAACTTATCAATTTATCTGTTGCGCAGGTACTAAGTACCAATCGAACCTCAACGAAATCGATAAGGGCAAACAGAAAACAGATGAAGGCGGCGGGAAGACGCACCTGAACTGGGTAGGAGGTGCATCGCAGGTCACAGGTACGTTTACTCTCATGTTTCTTTTAACCGTTCGTAGAACATACTTTCCCAGTTAACTAGATTAAATTTTCTCTAGAGGCATTTTTCAAAGGAAAAAATTATTGAAAGTGGTATACTTAGAACTTTTCCAGTAAAGTGTTTACTTCCAGTAATGATATTGTTTTCATTAAACATTTTTGCTGATAAATACCATAAAAAGATAGAGTAGCGTCAAACTAAACAAAAGCATACATTTAACTTGATCTATCGTATTCCACTGCTAGGGATAGGCCTCTGCCAAACTGCGACTCAACATCCTTTTCCTCCACCTTCTATAAACAGTCTGCCCCAGCCACCTTTTAAAAAAAAACTTGTTTACCAAACACTATTTGAGTGCCCTACCTACAATGTTATTATAAATAAAGATATGCTACGTTCATACTGAGCGGCGTTCAAATATCGTTGCGTTGTTACGACTGCGATAGATAATACGTAACGTATGATACAGAAAGAGATGGCTATTCCGCTTGAAGTACTTAAAGGAGGTGTTTTTTTTTCGGCCCAAACATGTACCGAGGTACAAATTACTATTTAAATTCTTTCCAATACATAGTGTTATTAGCAGTATTTTAAATCCTTCAATATTCGATAGATTAAGAAATAAAAGAATATGAAAAAACACTACCTCGAATTGTAACTGCGTTTAAAGAAACGTTCATAACAGCGCTCAAAATATTAAACTCTTTCGAGATCGGTCGTCTGACAAGGGCTAGAATAATCGGAATGACAATATTGTCACCAACAACAACAAAAAGAATAAAATAGTAAATTAACGGCCCTTGAGCACTGTCTTTTGGCCAGTAGCTAACCAAACGCAAGAAATAATCTGAAATGTGAAATAAATGTATATTTTAAATTCTTGATCCCATAATGTTTCACGAAAAAAGTGTGCCGGGAAAAATAATCTATCTTTAATACAAAACTAAATATTAAATAGTATATTTTTAGGTTTTATACGTGTATAAAATGAAGTAACGAAACGCATCATCGGAGAAATTAATCACGAGATTGTCAGATGAAAATTCTTGGGTTGCAAGTTTTAGCATCTTTGATCGACAATTTCAGGTGGTACAAATGCATTAATAAATCCAATATTTATTTTTTCAGAATCTGCGATTTTTTTCCTATAACTTCATACCTTTATAGTTAAGGTACATTGTTTGGCCACAATTGTATGGGGGAAAAAACACCTCCTTACGACAATTGTCTGAATTTGTCTGCAACTATTTGCGCACGCTAGTGCGATATATACCTATTTTTATTTATAATATCATTGCCTACGTACTCCTACAAATTAGTAACATGAAAATATTTTGTTTGCAGGAGACGCTGACTGGAGGAGAAGCTCCATATGGGGTCTAGTTATGCTAATCACTGTGCCATATTATTTAATGATGTAACTCTATTATCACTCATCCGAATCCGCTGTCCATTTGTAAACCTACACGTAGGTACATAGCCGAGCTTGGCTCGCACCAGATAGTGCAAATTAAAAGGAAATTGTTTTATCCTTCATTTCCACCCACACGATATTCTGCCTAATAACAGTTAAAATTCGCCTCTAGGCATCCAGGCGACTCCAATTTTATTATAACGATGTTCTATATGTAATTGCTAAAAGAGATTTTTAATGTAACAATCAACGAGCTTGTAGCCGTAACTTGCTTTCGAAAAATGGAGACTGGATTATATGCAAAATAATAATAATATTGGAAATAATTTACTTCATAACCCAAACAAATAGCAATAAAAATAGTAAGTAAAATTTATCTTATTTAATAGCCGTGTGCATGACGGGATTTGCCACAAGCAGAAATTAGGAACTTTCATTTCCTTTAACACCTCAAGGAGAGGAATTTTCAGAAATCTTTCTTAACTGCTCTTCACCTTGGTTCTGTAAGAAACTCTTGTGGTAAATTTCATGCTTCTAGATCCAGCGGTTCAGACACACGACTTTTGTTTACAGACGACGCAATGCCTAATAGATTTTTAAGAACTATACCAAAAAATATCTAACTACGACACAAATATGTTTTATTACTGACCAACATCTTTGTACATACATACGCATTACAACAAATGAACCGTTAGCTCGGAGAGGCAGGGTGGAATAGTTCTACCATCAGAATCAATTAATACGATACAGAGAGCAATTCACATCCACTTAACTCCCTGCTCGGGGCGGTCATTGAAGTTGATATTGTATTTAAACTGGTTTATTGTGAAATTTAATTTGTGCTTTTATTTTATTTAAAACAACTTACAAAATAATGAGGAATCGGCATGTAATCCAGTCTCAACAATTCATTTTATAGATTACCCTCGAAAACTCACATTAAAAGGACACTTCATACGATGATACATTCAATTACAACACAACCAATAAATATCCATCAACAAGCAGCTGACACGAAATTTTATAAAAGAAATAACGTAACTGAGCTTAGAGCTTTGACCAATCAATTAACAGCTACCCATGACATTAAAATAACTCATATTTAAGTAACACTTATGAATTTATTGTCGTCGAAAACAGGTAATTTAGAATAAAAACGAATATTAAAACGTAGTCACATCGCCGTCGTTATGTACAATAGAGTAAGGTTTAGGTTTCATAACCGACATGGTATTCGTAATTACTGTAAGCGTTGTTGTTAATTATATAAACTAAAGGTATTGTATGTACAACAGTTCCTCGAACTTAATCACGGTTCAGCAGAATTTCTCAAAAATGTCTAAAAACATTATATTCAACGTTTATATAGTTCTAAAATCTGCTCGGCCGTGAAAATATGTAATAGACAAATTCACTGCACACCTATTATTAATATATAATACAAAGTGCACTATTATCATAGTTATTGATTTTAACATAAGAATTAGATAGAGTAAGACTGAATGAATTATAAAATTGTGTCTTTAGAGGATATTTAAATTTATTTCATTGTGCTTATGTAAACCTCATGTTCGCTGTGATAAATTATTAACTGAATTGATGATTTTCCAAATTGATCATATTGTATTGTTTGTCACCGTGACGTAGATCCAATATGTATTCCTAATATGACTCCTGCCTGCCTTCCAACTATATTTTCAAATTTGAGGTTATGAAAACTAGTGATGCGTGTGTATTTCATATGAATGTATTTTGTGCTACTCCTGTATTGTACATTGTAAATCACAGATATTTTAAAGTTTGTAGTACACATTTGGATTTGTAGCTTTATTTAAAGCTTTTGTTCATTTCTATCAGTTGACCTATATTGATCCTTTACAAATCCAAATTTCTTCTGTCAATTACACCTAGTTTATATATAGTAACATACCTATATGTAAATGTTACCGTTATCATGTTGCCAAATTGCTAAATATAAGATAACGCCACATAGATAGACATGTTGTAAATATATTCATTAAGCAGAGCCACTGAGTGTGTGTTTTAATAACAGAGTGTTGAGTGTTGATGGCGGTCACAGCGCGGCGACGATTGTAACCATACTACGTAACAACTAAGAGTGAGTAGGTAACAAACTAAATAAAGCTTGTTTTAAAAATCAATCTTTTAATATTCCGAACTGTCCATTACACTTAGGTACCCTTTGTACGCAGCATAAGTCTAAAATTCAGTATCTGGTTAGATCTTCAAAATTGAGATGCTAATGTTAGTACTTTGGCAAAACTATGATGGGTGTAAAAAGAATCTTTACAAAGGCGAAAGGCACTTGTTCTCCCCGTTATTGCGATATTTTTTTTTGTTCTAGACCATAACCTTCTAGTTAGGGAGACATTGGAGGTCAAAGTCCCAACTTTTTAAAAAGGTTTTTTTTTATAAATGTGTTTTTTATTATTACTTCACTAAAAACACCTCCATGCCCCCGGACTATTCAATGCAACCATCAGCACAGTGTTTAGCATGTGTAACATTCAGTCCTACCGTAAAACGTGATTTTTTAACCCAAAAAAAAGTCGTTTCCCAGCATAATTTTTGCGTGGTTTGGTTGTCCATACTGCTTGACTTAGTGCAGGGTTCATTTACTACTTGTAGGTATTCTTTAAACTTTATTCTGCTATTTAAGCCAGTATATTTTAATCCATCCAATTAGACTTTTCTCTACTCCGAATGTCAAAATAATATACGTATACAAAGTTTCCCCGTCATATTTTGATGAACCAAAATGCTTGCAAACAATCTGCGGCGAATCTTTGAAGATTAGGGCGGGCTTTGAGGCGCCGAAAAGGCTCCAACTACGTATGGCCGAACGCCAACTTGTGTAAGCCAATCTAACTTCTTTTAAATGTGTTTTTGATATAAAGAACACATTACCGTACGCATCGCTTTCGACTTCCAAATCCTGGAGCAAATTAGCTTTTGATTTATAAGGCTTTAAGTTTGTTGAGTTCGTAAATTGTGTACGCGCCGATATCTTCGTACACTTTAGGAATACTGATACATCGTAAACATAAACACAATGCCATGTTTCACAAACAACCGAGACGCTTCAGTATAAATTGACTATCTTCAAACTTCAGATCTTTGCCTTCATATTTATTTAGAAAAGAGTTTCCGGACAGAGCAGCGAGAGTAGAAACATTTCACAGATAATAGGGGTGAGATACACGCTCGGCTTCTCAACATCTCGGTGTGGCGACTCGTCCTACAATAACAACCCCGCGGATATCAAATTATAATAAAACATGGCAAAGGATTTATTACTACTATTACGGATTGGCGTTATAATCTTATGGACAAGCGGGAGACGGAAAGTATACTAGGTAGCACGATACTTGAACACATACTGAACGTATACATGTTCTCTGAATATTTTGCTGTTCATACAACGCAACACTTTTAATGGAATGACCTAAACAACGATTTAGAAAACGCAATGTAAAGGAAAATTAAATTAGAAGTTACGTCGCTACGAGTTTTCGTAGCCACTTCCTGTTTATGTAGCTTCGCAGTTATTTTAAAAACTCTTACAAAAAGTTTTAAAAATAAAGCCAATTATGCTTTTATATAAATTAAAATGTAATAATAGTCAAAGGGCAGACAAACTATTAATTCATTAAATGTCGGAAATAAATCGAAGAGCGCCTGCAAATTAACTTATTGCTTTTCTTCGTACGAAGAGATCACAAAATGAATCTTGTCGATTTTCAATTATAAAATAGTCAGCTGATACTTGCACAGGACAATCATGGGAGCAAAAGATAAAAAGCTTTACCACATTGACTTAAAGCTCAGAATGCAATGTGCATCGTGTGATAATTTATAGCCTTTCACGTAGAGTGCAGTGTTTGTAACAGTAGCCTCATTACTTAGCGGCGGCGCAGTAGGCGTGTGCTTCCGTCGAAACCGGATATCGCAGGGCGTACAAATAAAATTAACGCTTATTGCCATTCACTAAAAGCACCCCAAATTAAGAGGTTCGCTTTTCATTGGCTTCTACTTGGAGGTTTTACGAATGGAGTAGTTATGTTGTTGGCTTTGTTAATTGTGTTGCCGAACCCTGAGAGTTTTGTTTCTTGTTGATACGAAGTATAAAACTGCTAATTGTATTCTTATTAGATTTGTTTCTATTTGTACTTCGACTTTGTTTTCTTGACTACTTTTATAGTCATCAATCAAACTCGCTAATGATGAATTATAGGAATTATTTACAACTCAATTTGATAAAGTTTGTGAAAATTAGGTCCCGATTGGGGTTGAAGATTTTAGAAACGAACATTTAAACACCATTGAGATTTCAAAACATTAGGTTCTTTCAGTTACAGATTAATATCCGCTATAAACCATAGAAATTCAAACATAAGTAGCAAGAATTTCCAAAGGCCGACAACCACTTATTAACCTGCAAAAACAACGATACGCCGATCTATTCAGAGCGGCACACTATGACGCACATTCTGATTGAAGACAAATTCAGCAGGCGTACAAGTGAAAACAAAGCAATATTCTCCGGGTCGGTGATCGTTTCGGTCCACATAGAGCCTCCATAATTTTCAGGAGGCAAATTAATCCGAGCACGGCTGGGCTGATCGGCGGTCAGTGCGTCCTCGCATACTAATGCTATTGTTTATCGAAGGGGCTAATCTGTGCGTACCAGCCGTCACTGTCCACCCTCCAAATTATAACGGATCACTTTCGGCCGCGTCTAATCCTGCACCCCTCCCCGTCGCGATCGCCAACGTGGACGGACTGGCAGACAAGATACATGTATCTACGTATCAAATATACAATGTGACCTACATCCATGTTCTTTTGCATTTTCGATAAATTCAGAAATTAATTCACAAGTTGTACAATAATTTCGTCATCTGCACGAGTTATACCTTTATTCAGCACCATCCCAATCTCAGAACACAAATACGAATTTCTAAACAGCATAACCTGTTACAACCTGGGGATCGCACCCATTGCTTTTACCATTTTAGTCTTAACCAAGAAGGAAGAGTATAAAAATACACAACTGAACAATAAAAATGTATTATAAATCTTGAACCCTGCTTGGGGTTGATGAAAGATGTGAATGATTATTGCACATAAAATAAATAACAAGAGACAGCCTACATTATTTTTTAAATGTAGCTAAAAAGCACAATCAAATAAAACACTCCTCTACAATACACTCGAAGTAGTCACCTTAATATTGTCGTCACAACTAAAAAACGCACGCGCGTAAAGTTTACAAAAAAAGATCTAAAAGCACAAGTGCGACATAAGAGTCAGCCCATTCCAGCGTTACTAACATGTGTAAAGTTGTAAAAGAGTCGTCCCACACTGAGTGATAATAAAGGTAACCCTCTGCAGCACCTTTATCGTTATCGAATAAAAATAATCCCGGGATTTTTCGGGATGATCGTAAATTATAACGGGATTCACAGGGGTGGTTAGAGTAGACGGTCGCGTCGCCTCGCCTTCGCTAACAGCTTTCACCTAGGAAATGTTGACTTTCTTATCTCACATACAACATTTTTAATAAATCTTAGAAGATATATGTGCTGTTGACACTGTTATGTTGTCTATGGTAGAATCATAAATGAGTTTTTCGATAACATCGCTAAGACTCTAACTACGAATATGTGATACCAATGAAATATGACTTTACTTACGCATCTTACCTTGCCGAAGCTGAAAGCTGAAATATGTATCTATAAAAGCCAAAGCATTGTTTTACTAAAACTTAACTCATTCCATAAACAATTTTATAAAAGTCTCTTCACGACACGACACATTTAAAATGAACGAGACGGTAAAGAGTAGAGTCTAACAATAACCAGACCCTCAACGCATATTTTTGACGGTGTGAAGCGCTGAAAATCCACCGATACCAACAAAAGTGGCAACTGAAACTAATGAATTATTCATACCGGCGGCGCGGTGCATGTTCTATCACTGTTTTATCTATTGCGGGGCTTACGGCGGCCGCGACCCGCGCCCCTCGCTCGGCGCTCGCCGCCGCTCCGCCGGCCCGCGCAAGGGTTAACTACCTTGCAACCAACAATTTTAGTGCCGTTTGAGAAGACTAGATAAGCTTCATGTTGGAAATAAACATTAGCGTAATGCGACCGCTAACGCAGTAAGTGTTAAACAAGGGCCGTTCGCTTATTTAGTTAGGCGACTATTGTTTATGTTTTATTATTGCGATATTAACTAGCCCTGTTGCCTTGTTGAATACTGAAAATATTGCGCATTTGTTAATTAATTTTGTCAAAGTACACAATTGAAGTTTAACCCCTAAAGAGACAGAAGTAAGTAAAGAATTCATAAAGCCTTAAAAGCATTTCACAAAGCAATTCTCTGTTCCGCAATTCTTTCATTGTATGAAGCAGCCAAACAGATAGTGTCGAATAAACAAGGATAACAAAGTGGCAAGTTTTCAACGTGCACAACATGTCGGCGGCGACGATATTGGGTGGGCGACACGACGACACGCGCGGCGGCGACCGCTCCCGTAGACCCGTAAACAAGATAAACCCGGCCACGACCTGCCGGAGTTCCTGTAACCGCTAACCGGTAACGCACCACCACACATAAATCTGCACAGATTTCATTGCCTCGAACCTCGGGCTCGCTGGTAATCTCCACCAAGATTACTTTTATAGGTTTTCTTATTACAGGTGTCTCAGTTTCGCTTTTATTTGTTGAATTACTAAATTTAATTAGATTAATTAAATTGTTTCCCGGTCATTTGATTGAATTTAGTCAGATGGCTATATAAAATATTAATTTAACTTGAATTAAAAACACCACACGGAACAAAAGTAACATGGAATGAGGCAATGATGATGATGATCTTTCATTTATATTAAATCACTACTGAGTAAAAATCAAATCTTGTTAATGATATATTGGAAAATTGCTAAATCTTAGGCGTTTGAAAATATTTTATCCTATCACGGAAACCATCGAAATAAAGCCTGTATGAAATTACATTCATTCATACATTAATCAATGAAATATGAATGCATGTTTCTATGGGAAGTAATAAAATTGAACAGAACCTGCGTATGATAAAATACCCTAAAACTTTCAATGTAGGTGCAGAAAAGATCAAATAATATATGGTACAAGTACTTATATCATGAGTACATGTTGATGTTGTGTGATTTCATTTTTGTAAACCACGTGAGCTTCCTCTTGTCAAGCGAGGAAACCAGCATCAGGCTAAACCATACTACTAAAAGCGTTGTCGGGGCTTATCATTTTAGGAAGGAATTGAAAGATTGAAAACTTGATGCTGAAAGTTCCATTTCCAAAATCTTTTTCTTCTTTCCCTTATCAAGACCGGACAATGCATTGTGCAAAACCATTGTTTAACGACTCTTTAACTAAGGTCCAAATAGCATGCACACCGACAAACAAAAAAACAATTATAGGTCATTATTTATCAGGTTGTACATTATACAGGATGTAACAAGACCCTTCACGAAGCCATCAACCAAGCATTATGTACATCAAACTAAGTAACTTTATGCAAAAATTATTGCTGGGAAACGACTTTCTTTTTGAAAAATCACTTTTTAACGTAGGACTCAATGTAACGCACTCAAAACATTGTGCTGATGGATGGATTGAATAGTACGGGGGTCGTGGAGGTGTTTAAAGTAAAAATGTTACATTGAAAACACGTATTTAAAAAAATACTTGTGAAATAGTTGGAACTTTGACCCCCAATATCTCCGTAACTAGAAGGTTCCCAGGTATGGTCTAGAACAAAAAAAATATCGCAATGACGGGGAGAACAAGTGTATTTCGGCTTCGTGAAGGGTCTTTTTACACCCTTTATGTTGATCAAAATAGAATTTGCTTTGCGCATCCCCCTCGAGGTGACGAACGTATTTTGAGTTCCGTACCTATAGGGTGTCAACGGGACCCTAACTACCTACCCTACTAAGCTTTCGCTGTACTGTGCGTCCGTCCGTCTTTCATAATCCTTTAGAACCGTAATAGAGAGTGTGTGGCCGCTATAATAACAAGGAAAAAACCGACCAAGTGCGACTCGGACTCCCGCACGACGGGTTCCGTACCATTATTTAATAAAAAACACGTTTGTTGTTTGGGAGCCCCCCTTATATATTTATTCGGTTTTTAGTATTTGTTGTTATAGCGGTCACAGAAATACATCATCTGTAAAAATTTCAACTGTCTTGCTATCACGGTCCATGAGATGCGGCCTGGTGACAGACAGACGGATAGTGGAGTCTTAGTGATAGGGTTCCGTTTTTACCCCCTTTTTTTTCGGATTGGAAGTCATCAAATAACCCCTCCCGCTCTGGGCTAAGCAGGAGGGAGTGTCAAACTTTTACTGACTAAAACCCATCCATGTTCCTTCCTTTGCCCTTTGTGTTCCGGCCGCAGTATCTCTTTCGAATAGTCCCGCAACCCTTGCAGGCATCGGTCCTTACGGACCCCTTCCTGTTTGCTGACTATCTTTGAGGCGCGATAGGGTTCCGTTTTTACCCCCTTTTTTTCGGATTGGAAGTCATCAAATAACCCCTCCCGCTCTGGGCTAAGCAGGAGGGAGTGTCAGACTTTTACTCACTAAAACCCATCCATGTTCCTTCCTTTGCCCTTTGTGTTCCAGGGCCGCAGTATCTCTTTCGAACAGTCCCGTAACCCTTGCAGGCATCGGTCCTTGCAGGCATCGGTCCTTACGGACCCCTTCCTGTTTGCTGACTATCTTTGAGGCGCGCGTGGAACACGAACGCGCTGTCGACACGGCCTGTCGTCATAAGACGGACGGACGGCAAGCTAGCCCATAGCTCACCGTCCACAGGCCCGCGCCTACGGTGGCCGGGGGCCAACACGTGGCCCCCGACACCCGGTGCGTCTCCCGCGGCGGCTGGGACGTGAGGTTCTCTCCCTCTCACGTTCCGCCACCTCCATCGTTAGCATGACTGCTTCGCAGAAGGAGATGACGGGGTCCCATTCCGTCTCGATTGAACCAAGGCCGGACGCGAGAGGTCGCCGCCGCCGTCCGTTTTTACCCCTTGAATATGGAGCCCTAAAACGGGGGTTCCCATACCAGAAACGTGGCTTTTGTGTTAAATATTGTAGTATGGCGGTACCGAACCCTTCCAGCCAGTCCGACTCTCACCTATCTGGCTTTATTCCTGTGATACACCAATAAGGTACCAACAACACTTAAGATTGAAATAATATGAAATCAAATCAACATTACACTCTGTTTTCACAAACATTTAAATGGAGCAAGTTCGTAAACTTCCAACATAGGAATCGATAGTTATTGAATTGAAATTGAATAAGCAAGTTAAGGAACTGCTAGTAATTGTCTGTTGGAGCACAGAGCGCCGGCTCTCGGAGACCAACGCAGGAATCGCCTAGCCGTCTGCACACTATAAACAACTTTCTCAATTAAACTTTTATTCGGTAGATCGATATTACTCAACTCCCCTTTACATTTTGCTTATCAATCGAATACAACTTGGGTAAAGTTGTAGAAGGACGAGCGAACTCCTTCTTAGTTTTCTGCTCGGAGACGAGGCCTAAAAATACATGCTCTGGTTCCGACTTGCATACACTACATGTTTGTTTGTAACAGAATGTTGGTTCCGATTTTAAACATTTGTTTTTCTTTAAAAACTTACAACTGCTATCGAATCTCGACAATAACCGTCGTGAAACCTCTTAATTATTGGCCAGTATTTTTTGTACATCGAACGCAATAACGACTTCAAAAGTCTCTGGTTTACAATAATAGTATCTGAGGCTATTGATAAAGTTCGCTTATTATGATTTTATGTGAATATGTTTGGAAAGCCACAAACTTGTTTACATAGAATTCAAATTGAGTTTTTAGTTTGAATAATACAGTCGCAGTGGCTGCCAACTGAACACTGCAATAATACAATGTTTAGTGCCCATTTGTCAGAGTTCTTAGGTTTTGGTTCTACAAATGAGTTTGCAACTGTTTTAGGTGAATCGAATTACAGGTCACGGTAACATAAGACTCTATCTAAGCTATGCAACACCAAAGAAGTTGTTGTATTAAAAACAATCATTGCAATAAGCACAGATCAAACAAAAGTAAGCCTCCCTCCGATCTGAACGCTCCTTAAAATTAATACCGAATAAGGAAATTCAAATTTCCATGTATTAAACGTATGCGGAAGGGTAGAGGAGTCGCGCGTCGCGTCGTGGCCACGGCGGCGGGCGACGCAGCCGAGCCGGCACGCGCTCGATGCCCGCACATAAATCTCGCCGGCAATATGAGACGCCGCAATATCACAATAACCCTTTCCTCCCAGCGTACGACGTATCACTACACCGCTACACGCTACACGCCACCAGCCACGAGACCTGCTTAAATTGAAATTATTATAATATAACATTTCCAGTCGCACTTTTATGAATACACGTATTATAATTTTGGAAATATACGGTGTATCTTGAGGTGGTCTATATTCATGTAAAAATGTTGTTGTTGTTATGTCAAAACCGTTGCCTTCGTCATTGTGTCACTTTACAAAGATATTGTGACTGTGGTTTCTATAGTTATACAGGATGGAAGCGACACCGAATGACGAAACATTTTGACCATGCACTGCACTGCACCGTTGCACTTTTTAGGAAACAGCAGTTTATTTTTTTTAATTGCCGATGAAAAATTTCTTATGTAGGGGTTTTCAGAATGATTTACTGAACACGTGGTAACGTTTGTGCATCGGTGTCTCTTCCTCCCTGTATAATTCTGTTTTCGAAATACCAATAAACGGTAAATTGTGTGCAATTGTGTCACCGTTGATTCTCAGAATGTATACCTCATTATTTGATTGATGAAGAGTGTACAGTTACGAGCACCACTTCGCAAAATTCAAAAGCAATTTACCCGTGATATACGGTTTCTACTTTGAGATGAGACCTATTTCGTAATAGTATGACTTCCAATATAGAGTTTGTGAAAACTTAAAGCGTTCTAAATACAGTAGGAGAAAATCAGTTCTAATAGTTCCTTCGTGTATATTAGTGCTTGTGACTGGTGTAAAGTCGCTTACTAGTTCGGCTTATGAAGACTGCTCCGTTACATAGATATTGTTCCACTGAGCCAAGACTGTCCTTACTCCTGTGTACCTGTATGGCTTTCACGTGTCTGTCGACCACAGATACGCCAGACTATCTTCGATTAATTTTGCTTGGTATTCAATTCATCTGTGGACGGAACAATACTGTGTGACTTTATCGCTTCCTTAGTCTTTGTCCATCGTAATCGGTGTCAGTGTCTGTAGATACATGTGAATCAATGTACTTTTGTTACAAAAGACACTGCAACCACAAAAAGTATTATTTTATCAAGAATCAATCTTTTATGCATTTCAATCTAAGTTCACCGAAGATTATTAAAAGATAGTTTGCATATGAATAGTCCAACATTTTCGTCAGGTATTTGATAAAGCAAAAGTAACAACAGCAAACAAAACTATTTTGTTTCACGTTATATCTTCGCTCTTTTCAAAACAAGCTTATGCGACGGCCAACTTACGAACATGCTCAGCTCAACGTGCATTGATTTGATAGATGTTCTTTATATTACATTTTTCTGATACCATCTGTCCAATCTCAGAGCAGACTTAACTAGACACTTTCTACACATACAAATCGATACTATTGCCATTATCCGATATTATATCAAGTGATAATACGTTTCACAATTGAATAACTTTGATAGATATACAAAGGCTGAGCAGAGAAACCGAGGGAACACGTTCACATTATTCAAATGCATCGAAGCAAATTATGGTAATCTGGGGAACCTGTTCTGTTTCACTAATATTAATAGGTAGACAAACATCGGCGCCCGCTGTGCGTTCCGCGTCCGCATCCGGTCCGTATTGCTTTGCTTATTCAGAATTTCACGTCGTCTGTCCACTGTAATGCGATGACTCGCAAATACAAACAGGACATTTAGGAATGGAATTTGGTACTTATAAGTAAAGGGGTCTTCAGCTGATAATAGTGAAAACTAATCTGCACCGTCTGATAAGATGTACAGCAATGCCTATGGAACCAAACCAATTAATAATAACCACCCTAGTTAGCCTATCCCTACAAAAATGAGCTACTACAGAATATCTCAGTAAGTACTTCAGTTGATTGCAACAAATTAAATATTCTTAATGCGGTATGTAAATTACCATAAAAACCATTCCAAATATTCATATTTCCAAAACATATTCCCAGAATAGATATAAAATTAATCAGCGTTAATTATCTATCATTATTACAATTACTTCAAAAAATAGGAACTATTTTGATGTGGGCTGTGTTTCGATTTATCAAAATTAAGCTCAGTTTATCTTTAAAACGAATATGAGGGATATTACATAGGCGTAGCCCGGCCACCTACGAAACGCTACGAGTTCGTAGCACGAAAGCTACGGCGTAGCACACGGACAAACAAGCTTATTTTAAAACTAAATTCATGGTAATCCCCTGTAATCTTACAAAGAAAATAATCTTCTCCATACACATAAATCGATTAAATGTAGGTAACAGCGGATATCTTTTTTGGCAATTTTAAAGTTGGTCCAATTCATAAGACAAGACAAGTATTTTACATTTTATTATGGTAGGTCCAATGACCCTTTTTAGGCTTCCAGTTATTTAAACTACACTTTTTAGAGTGTGTGTGTGAGCTTGGTATCTACAGATTAAAGAGGTTTACGCCTATTTATTCAATAAAATAACATTAAAACCTAGAATTAAAGTACTTTTTTATTAGATTCTACCAACCAACAACAAAAACAATGTATGTAAAAGGTGAACAAACCACGGTGTAGCTGATGGGAAAATTAAATAAAGCAATACTATTTCCGCATGTCACGTTACATATGTGACGTGTTCATCGACAGGCGAGTGCGAGGCGCGAGGCGTGCTGCTACGCCACTGACGCCGCGTCACGCCTGTGACACCGCTGTCACACCGCGTCCGCGTGCCCTCGCGCCGACGTCCGCGTCCGTCCCACAATACTCACTTTTTACAGAGTGGATGTCACTCATCATAATATATTAGTAATGGCTGCACTTTTCAGCAGATGTAATTATATTTTTACTCATAAATCATTTGCTTAATTCGAAACACGTATGGCAATGAAAAAATAAGGCCCTTGTAAAAGTCAATGTGGTGTTAATAACCTCTGTGGTGTCACCTCTATTAGTGAAACTTTTATTTTTAAACTTTGTCTTTTATTTTTGCTTGTAGCATACAATCACTGCATCACTGACTTGATGTTTCACATATTTGGGCGCGAACGTGCCTGAATCTACTAAATCTAGTGATTTAAGCTATTTGAAGAAAATAATTGTATCACAACATTCCATCAGCTTTAAAAAGGTTTTGAAGGTTTTATCCAGAGTTTGCTATCTAATATTTTTAATGGTTTTATTTTATGCTATCGGAAATTTCATGCGGCTAAAGTAATTTTCCGCGAGCATAGAGCGGAAATTACCACATAGTGTAGTGACGTGTTCGACAAACGTCACGTAGCCGGATCCGAGCGCGCAGATCCTTATATCCAATTTCCGGCCGTTTTTGTTGGAAATGAGAATTAGCTGACGTGACGTGACGGAAAGTTAAATATCAATGTCGATCGTATCAATGCCGAGGCGGACACGGCGATGGCCGCCGCGGCCGATAAACTTGTTACGAAGCAGTGAGGGGACGGTGAGATAAAAACGCCATCCTGTCTACCAGCTGTCATAAATGTTGTGCACAAACATCTATATGTTTCTTTTATACCCAACCATCTACCGTTTCTTTAACTCATAAAGGTAGACAAACACAAGAACTCAAATCCCGTAGATAATAAATACAGTCGTTTTGTTTTTATACAGCATTTAAGCAAGAGTATAAATCCGAGCCTCTTTTTACTACACAAGAAGTTGGTAATCCAAACAAATAAGTACAATCATTTCCTCGAAGGTGGAGCGGTGACATTGCAATTTTGTGTCCTCGCAAACTCGTTGAGAAGTTGAAAAGGTATGTTTTTTACTTAATACATTTTTTGCGAATGATATTCGGTGGTGGAGAGGCTCGGGTGTCACTCGCGGAGTCAGTGGGGCGTGCGTAACGAACTCGTCAGAGCGCCTCGCTCCGCCCGCCTCGCCCGCTCGACTTCGCCAAGGGTCGCTCTCACCTCACAAATAAGTCGCGTATAATTTACCTCCATCTGTCAGCTGTGGTGCATTGAGTGCACGAGTGCAGGGTAGTCAGGATATGCCGTGATCCCGTTATTCTATTGAAATAATAATTGGATACTGCTCTTCGAATAATTAAATAATATTTTAACTGTTTCCAAGTAAAAAAAGGGACTTAACTAATTGAAATGGTAAAAATGGTTTCTGATTTCTGTGACATCGGATACTATTCTTAAATCTTGCCAATTACTCTCCGGGATAGTCCGTTTATTTTTTCTCGTTTTCTCCAACGTCCAGCTCAACATCGTCTAGTTTGGTAAGCATGCAGTTTCTTAAGTGACCACTCTCATTTCACTATTTGTTTTTATGTAGGCAACTCGTAAGCTTGGAAATCTATATTTTGATACTTGTCGGTCGTTTTAAGGCAAGTTCGAAGCTTGTCAATATTATTAGAAATCTGTTGCTATGAATCCGTTGCTTAGGCTTTACGCATCGGAGATTCGGTGAGATTCTGGAGACACCTTGTGCGCTAAGCAACTGCTTAACGTTTACGCGTATAAAATATTGTGCTGTTGTTTACATAAGTTGATGCAACAACAACTTCAATAGTTGCACGATATTGTATCGCACTCGAAAAAATAATTTAAAAAAATAAACAGTACTGTGTACATATTTCAGAACTTTACATGGATATATATGTATAACGTGGTAGGTGTATGAAATATGTATCTGATAGTGTTTTGTTTGTAATTGAATTGAAAGTCATAAATAAATCATTTGACAGAACGGGACGGACGACTACATCATTTTAAATTGAAGCTCGTGTTGGCATGATTTTGTAAATGTGTCAACGTATACGTATCATTGCTCGTGACTGTGCGCATTCATTTGAAAAATCACGTATTATTTATTCCCCGTCTAGCTATTACGTGGGCGTCGCAGCCGATGTGCGCTGAAGGGTAATTACTCGTATTATGATTCCACTCGTTTCGCTTTCATTTTAACCGAAATTATTTCAATCTTTTGTGAGATTAATGGTGTGGCTTACTGTCATTATTTCGATATAGAATGGACTGCTGATGACAACTACAACACATCCTATAAAAAAGATGAATAAGGCAAAAATAAAATGTCAGTAGAAAACTTACCTACGCAAAATACACAAAACATATTAGAGTAACATTTGTTGTCATAAAAGCTAATACATAATCCATTAATATTATTGCAAGTACGCGCAGAATCCGTACCTGCGTCGGCACTCAGTTGGCGTGTTATTGAAAACCAGACTCGATCCTTATGAAAAATTACTTTTTCGTCTCGTGCCGTACGTTCTTCGGCTCCCTTCGGTTCGTACGGTCGGATGCAAATACGAGATTCCTTTACTCGAACACAATAGACGTAATGTTGAGCTCCGCCACTGGAAAATGTTGAGATAAGTTATTTGTCTGTTAGCATTTTGTGCGAGTACATTATCATTTCGCTACGTAAATATAGAATGTAATCATTTGTCAACATGTTTCTTTTTGTGTGCGAGTCCTTATCGCAACGAGGAGTATCCTTCTTCCAATTTTGGGTTTATTGTCCGTCACCTGTCACATTAATCAACATTCGGAAATAGCTAGCTACGTGTATGATTATAGATGCTGTTTTGCTGATTAGATTTTTATAAGAAAGATACGTAATTTTAATTTAGATTCTCGTATTAATAGTTCAATACATTGGCAAAAAGTTGGTGCCTACATTGCAAAGTGCAAAAATATTGTATTACAGTGAAATAGGGAAATTTGAACCACTTTCGATAAGAATCATGCTATTATAAGTTAGGTATACATTTTATCTGTGGTCAAAAACCCGCACCTGCACCCGCACCCGCGGCGTAGGTACCCGTATCCAACACACTTTTTCACATTCTTTGGCTGTACTCATAAAAAACTCATTACTATTTCATACCTTCATTCAGGACCATGATTATTCGAATAAAAGCAATAAGAATTAACATAAGTTGTAGTAGTACAAGGCCAGTTAAAGCCGAAGCTCGTCGGTTGGTTAATGTGCTAAGGGGTAGGAAAACTTTCAGGTAAGCGTCTTCTTTCGTGGAACGTGATCCGCCTACAGTATGCACCCGGCCTTACTTGTAGGTACACGCTTGTCCCGTTTACGCGACAGATAAAAAATACTGTCACCATGAGTTACAAACTTTTAGGGTGATGAGAGGGCATGACGGACTACTTCCAAAACAAAATACACTTTTTCAACACGTTCACAGAATCCAATAGAAACAGTTCCGTGAAACTTAGACAAGTGAGGGAATAAGTGAGAGTGAGAATACGGAAACGTTAACGCGTGAATTTCACTTCAACTTATAACCATCTAAATTATAAGAACAAATAATTTAAACCCAACCGAAATATTTTACCATCAATGCATTTTCACGCCGATTTAAAAGTTGTTGAAAAAAAAAAACTATTGGAATGGACACTTAAGTGTATGAGATCTTAAGAGACAACTACTGTTAGTAAGTATCTACTGGTTTTGACAGAAGATGCTGAATAAAATGATGTTATCAAAACTAAAATCTGTAAAACGACTAACGATACCGACTAACAAATCAGATGACTTGTGTAAAAATTCAAAGTCGTAGGTTTTTATATTAGGTAGGCGCCACAGCTCCCTGTCATGGGACCGACTGAAGATGAAAATATAATAATAGAGGCGCATCAAACGTGATGTTATTAAGGGTTTCCGTGACCGGGGTTGCGATGGGAGGGAGGCGCGGCGCGCACGCACCACGCGTGCACCGAATACCGACCCATTCACATGCAAAATCAACTCCTTACTAAAAACGCGACAAAGCTACCTATAGCAAAGTGTATCATAAATCCGCCCATTCTAACAACTACATGAGGCACGCTCGGATTTTTCCTAACTTGAATTATATCAAACACTTTAACATCTATTTAGGCATCTCAGAAAGCTAAAATCTTAGTACATGTAACTGATTCACTCCCATTCAATTATCACTGAAAATCGAACTTTTATCTTCGCATCCTTTTGTGTTACAGTCGATTCTTCAATTGGCGTGCGGAGAAAAATCTTTTATTTGTTGTAGAAGAGGAGTAACGCCCGTCGGCGCCTAATCAAGGAGTTGGCCGGGACTTGCGCTGCTAACGAACAGGTGTACCTATAAATACTTTCCGAGGCGATTGCTCCAGGCTTTAATCAGCGCCGCAGCACCACTTTACCGCTTTTCATTGACTCTCGACTGACCCGCCAGCGCCGATTGGAAACCTACACTCCGGGGAAAAACGGCTGAAAGAAAATTTACGCGCTATTTGGCCTCCTTCGACTTTCATGTAAGTTAAAGAATACACTCGTAATTAATTCCCAAGACGGATTGGTCACCTGCCGGGATTTAATGACAGCGAGAAACATACTTGTTAGCTTCGTGCTTTCGTAATATCATAAATTGTTCTTTCATAGTATTTTTTGCAGCAAAAAAAATTTCAAGATTTATTTTTGTTTCTGGTCCTTGGCTTACAACCTTCAGAACTCAAAGGTTTTTCGACATGTTTCTTATGTAAAACAACTATTATATTAAAGTTAATATAAGAGTAGAGATAACCATTGGCTCATTAAGTATCTAAATATAAATAAGAGATTGACGCGACTATTCACCGCACGTCGCGGGAGCGCGCTTTGTGCCAAACTTCGGCTGTATCGAATTAAAAATGAATGCATGTGCGGTAGACGCAGCTAGGGCTGAACACAGGCAGAGACGGCTGAGAGCTTTCACGATATTTTTATCTTAATGGTTGGCGTGATCCGTCTGTTTTCTCGTTTAATAATGGAAATCAAGAAAAGATTTATAATAATTGGCATACTGTTGATTTGGGTTGTTACAATAGTTTCCCTAATTGATTGGTCTTGAACTATCTAAGACATTTCCGTTGTTGTTTTGGATTATGCATGCTTATATCTACACTCTACCCAAATGTTGAGGTATAAATTATGTCTAAACCAATTCTCATTGAATAGAATAAAGACACCCAAAGCAACGTAAGCCAGCCCTAAGCAACGGAGTCATCAGAGTATTCCGCTAACGTTACGTGCTTCGTACGACCTTTCAATGGGAAGTAGACTCAGTTGCTTTTAATTGGATCCACACCGCTTCTCACCATCTGTCCTATCACCATGCACCACCACAAAAATGAACAACTTTTATCAAACTGTTGCAACTAATTAAAATTTTCAATTGCTGCTTTTAATAGTGAGCGTCAATTTAACACTTGAAGAAGTTTTATAACCACACCTTGTAGCTATTGTTTGAATCAACGAACGTGTGAACTAAAATGAAATTGTATAAAACACGAACAAAGTTAGATTTTAGTTCGCTGCACCTCTCGTTTCGTGTTCAGGGCCGAGAAAAATCTATTTAGTTTTACACACCTTGAGTAGAGTTTGTATATAAAAGCACGTGAATATAAGTAGACATGGAGAAATAGACTTATTGATAAATATCTAAGAATGCTTTTTGTTCGTTCTCGTAGGTAAACTCGTCTACATTGTATGATCGAGATACCACGACCAATCACAACTATCGGGTTTGTTTTCAAGCCCATAACCAGAAAACAGAAACAATTTTCTATCTGTATGATAAATAAGTCCCTTTGCAACTGACCGCAATCTTCATAATACGTAACCGAGGGCATGCCTACCGCCGGTAATGAATACAAATAAATCAGAGAGAGCATCGCACACTCTTTGAGTAAATTAATATAAAGTTGTGCAATCCTACGTGCATTAGTATTCAGAGTCTACGTTCACATAATGCGGAAACGAAAGATTTTAATGAAAGCCTGACATTGCATTTACTCTATAGAGCTGCTGATACACCGGTACAAAAATCCGCAGCAATATAATTGTAGCATATTTTGACTAAATTACATATTTGAACTATAACCTACCAAAAATTAACGGTAAATGTTTTAAAGTGAATTTAGCTACAATAATAAAAAGTCTCAGATTATCCTATGTGTCCCCGGAGGATAGTTTCCGACCTACCTTTACCCTAACTCTAACTAACCAGCTTTTCATACAAATACATTCATCCAATTAGGCTTTTATGCACCTTTATTTTTAAATTCTATTACGTACGTACTCTAATAATAATTGTCATTTATTTCAGGCAAGCATAGCCATATACACACAAAAAAAAAACGAATCAGTAATATTGTGTGGTATCAGCCACTCCATGTAGATGTATGTTGGTGTACGCTGGGAGCTCGCGGAGTCGGCGCCGCGCAGCAACTGTTTCGTCAAGTCCTTCTGCGACCGACCAGCCACCACTGCACCGCCTTCACTCCTTCATTATCTACTCTGCATTCTGTTTCATTACATCATTTGCTGTCTTGACGCGATGCAAACGGGTAGTCCGTCTTTAATTGGCAGTTAGCCTATCATACAGTTAGTTGGGAATATTGATACCCATTTGCAGTCAAGTTGAGTACTCAACAACTTTATTTGGTAGGAAAGTTGATAAATTATAAGGTGTTTATTGAAAAACGAAGACAGAAGGACCCATTATTAACAATGTTAAAAAGTTGCGTTCTAACCGAAGCGATCGATGACAAATTGCGTATTTTCGCGACCGATGGGTTTGGTTAGATACTGGGTATGACCTGGATTGAAACACGATAATGTAAGGTGAAGAAAGTAAGGGTAGCAATAAAAGGTAATAAGTTAAAAAAAAAAATGGTCATTGCTATATCATTGTTATATACCTTCTCCATCTGAGCATGTTCTCAGACAAACCTGTGTGACAATCTCTTCATAAAGCTCAATGTGACATATTCATAATTACACCCGGGTTCAGTATGTAAGTTTAAGCTAAGTAACCAGTCATGTGCGTGCCAAACGCGCTCGACGAGGGTTTTAGCATTTGCTCGAGGATCCATGCACATACAACACGTAGATTATGTTAGACATTGAAACTGTTATCACCGTGAATAGCACTTTTCTTACATTATAATCTAGAATGTCTGCTCCGTGTAAATGTAGGTACTAGATTCGTTTGTTACTTTTTGTACTGCTTTGCTCAGGCGATAAAATGTAACATAACTTAAGGTCATGCCTGTAATCCCCGAGGGGTTAGGCAGAGATGTACCTAACATTAAAATTTTGTTTTCTTTTAAGAATGTTACTTGTATTAAATCGCCTATTAAGTTTAAGACCCGTCTAGAGTTGTAAAAAAATGGTTCTTTTTCTGAAATGAAAAAAAAACGTTTGAAAAAAACATGAAACAAAACAGTTTTTTTTCTGGAGTGGGTTTTTTTTCATGAGGAGTAAAATAAGAATATAGTAAGGCGGTTATCGTATATGAGTTGATATTATTATTTTTTGTTCAATAAGAAAATACCATCTGTTGTTTGTCATATATAGCGAATCTATATATGACGTTCATAAAATCGCGAACCTATTGGATCCTCACTTTAAAGGCTGCGATCTGAATCCAGAAGAAGAAACGGCTGCTGTAGAACAAATTTATAATGCTGCTATAAAGATACCAGATATCGAAGAGGATATAGTACTGGCAGAGCTTGCAAATTACATAGCAAAACAAGAGTTTTTTTCTAAGACTTTTTGTGGTCATCGCTGAACAAATTAAATCCCATTGCTTGCTGGGCAGGACTTTGCAAATCAACTGCTTTGCCTAAAGTAGCCGTTAATTTTCTCTCTCTTCCTTAGTAGGAAGAGAGAGAAAATTGACGTAGTCATCAGCAGCGTGCGAAAGAACATTTAGTACGTACAGCGACATTCATACCAAGAAACGTAATAGACTGACAAATGACAGGGCTAGGAAAATAGTGTACATTGCGCACAATTTAAGATTACAATCAGTACAATCATCAACAATATTAACACAAGCAGAAGGTAATAGAGTCCCTGATAGTATTGTCGTTGATTCAGAATCAGATGAAACAAATACAGACACAGAACATTATTCCGATGCTGATGCATTATTAACCGTAGCCGTAGCTACTGATACTGATACAGATGATTGTAACACATTAAGTATTTTTTAAACTCATAATAATAGTTACCCATTGATTTAAACATAATTTGACTTGAATAAAAACAAAACAATCAAATTTAGTGCTTTAATCCACTTTAGTTATAGTGTTTCACTTTTTCTGGAAAAAAAACCAAATGTAGAAAAAAAACAACGGTGCCAAGATTTTTTTTCATGTTTTTTTTCAAGACTATGAAAAAAAACTTTTTGTTTTTTGTTCAATTTACATCTTTAGACCCGTCTAAAGGAAAATGCCTAACACAAGTCAGTCGCGCCTGCACCACTAAACAAAAAAACAAAAAGTGTAGTATAATAACATTTTCATTACATTGAAGCCATGTAATTTTTTTTTAACTTTTAATTGCCTATTTCACAACGTTAGGTACGTTACTGTGGATCACTACAAGCTTTTGTTGTTATTAAGAATTTTATTTAAAAATCACTCTTCTTAGGTTTATCTTACTTCTTTTTTAATTACTTATTTATTTACTTTTTTAGGCTTCCGTACAAAAAATGAAAAAAACGGAACCCTTACAGGATCACTCGTGCGTCTGTCTGTCCGTCCGAATATAAAGGACCAAATCAGGTGAAATTTGGTAGGATGGTGTAATACTATGACACAAACACAGATGTGCAAAGGATATATATATTTTTTTTTAATAAGGGTCATTTTCGGATGACAACTTAGGAAATTTAAAAAAAATGTGTAGCGTACCTTACTTTGTCATATATCAATGAAAGGGCTCGTTATGAGAATCTTAAATATATTTTTGTTATTATTGTATAATAAATAGTGTTGATTTTATTCATGAAAGAAGACAAAAATTTTCTTGTTTGCCTCTCTTAACTTTATATATTTTGTTATATGTATGTATATGTGTATTTATTCTTATATATTTTAGTTATAAATATTTTCCAGTCTTTTTTTTTGTTATTGCACCTACTGTATGTTCTCTGCATCACCCTAAGGTAGACTGGTAGAAAATGCCCAAGGCATTAAGACCGCCTTTGTACAGTTTTTTTCAACTTGTGCATAGAGTTTTAATAAATAAAATTGACCATTCCCCCCCCCCAAATTAGGAAATCAAAAAAAAAGTATTGCAAACCTTACTGGGTCATATATCAAATAAAGTAGCTCGCTAAGAGGATCTCAAATGTATTTTGTTATTATTGTAAAATAAATTGTTTTGATTTTATTCATGAAAGAAGACGAAAATTGACCATTCCCCCCCCCCCTGATTTTCGACTGAGTACTGAGTACTGACTATTGAGTCTAAAATGTTGAAAAAAAAAATAGTTCATTGCTTGTAGATTACAGGAAAACCTATAAGAATTTGTTAGGAATGGAACGCAACCATAAAGTAGTTCTCATTTTAAAAGTTTTTGTGTCGCTTCTTTTCTGGTACATTTGAAACAGCAGCCTTGTGACAGTTTACGTTATTTAATAAATTACACGATGAATATTTAATACTTGCTTTATTGCCAATATTCCTACATGGTAGCAGAGCGTGGTTGATTAGCAAGTATCAGTACATATATTCGTGCAGAATTTATCAGTACTTTGTGGTGTACGTGTATCGGAACAAAAGTGAGGTTAAATACACGCACAATAAGTGACCGGCCGACGAATTATAAAACTCTGAGAAAATGAGTTCGTCGCATCACATGTTCAATCTCGAGAAGTTGATCGGGCGTGAAAACTTCACAACCTGGAAGTTCAGTGTCAAGACATACCTTGAACATGAAGACTTGTGGCAATGTGTGGAGCCCAAAGATGACAAAGTTGTTGATTCTGGTAGGGAAATCAAGGCGAAGTCCAAGTTAATATTGTTGTTAGATCCGCAAAACTATATACATGTACAAAGTTGTAAGACCGCCAAAGAAGTGTGGGAAACTCTGCAACGAGTGTTTGATGACAACGGATTGACCAGAGGAGTTGGACTGTTAAAAGACCTAGTGAATACTACTCTGGATTCACAAAATAATGATCACAGCTCACAAGTTACGCAACATAGGGTTTGAAGTCAACGACGAGTGGCTGGGCACCTTGATGCTGGCCGGTCTGCCCGATGTCTACGCTCCGATGATAATGGGGCTTGAGAGCTCTGGCGCGACGATTAGTGCCGATCTTATCAAGACCAAGCTCCTACAGGAAGTTAGATCAGCAGACATCAGTACTGCTTTGTATGCTAGTTCAAAGTCAAGGAAACAATATCAACGTCAGCCACAACAACCAAAGGCTAAAGGGCCAATATGCTACAATTGCAATAGCTATGGACACTTTGCTAAGTTTTGTACAAGTGCTAAGAAGGTAAACAAGACTGAGAATGAAAAAGGCAAAAAGGACACAGGTTTCATAGCAGCTTTTTCAGCATTTTCAGGAGAAAACCATAACAAATGGTTCATGGACTCAGGTGCGTCCATGCATATGTCTGGTAATAGACAGTGGATGTACAATATCACAGAGCCACCGGTGAAGAAAATAACTGTAGCTAATAAAGAGCCGCTGTCAGTTGAAGGAGTTGGATACACTGATGTCAAACTAGCGCAGGGTAAGAACATTCAGTTAAAAAATGTTTTATATGTTCCTGACCTAGCTGTCAACCTACTCTCAGTGAGTACTATCGTTAACAGTGGTTATAAAGTAACATTTACTCAAAGAGGCTGTGATGTTCATGATTCACGTGGCAAATTTATATGTTCCGCAACTCTATATAATAAATTATATACATTGTGTGGCGTTGTGGGTTTCGTGGTAGAGGAAGGAACAGAAAGACCACAAAAGTATAATACATTTAATAGCTTGCTCACAGGTAGAGGGGTGGATTCAGTTCACTAAGAGTTTGTTCACTAGTCACCACGGTAGGTGGGTAAAGTAGGTACTGCCCTGGGCATAGGCCGCGACGCACGAGGACCGGCGAGGCGACACCGAAGCAGGGCAGCGATGCGGAGAGGTTGCAGGAGCGACCGCGTGTAGCTCGCGGCAGCTGGAAGGCGCGTCCCTTGGCACGGCACTTGGCCGGCTGAGGCAGGCGGCACTCACACGTGGCAGCCACGTGGAGTGTAAGGGTCACTCAGCAGTGACCGGAGCGACCGTCTATCGGTCGCGGTAGCTGGTGGCGGCGTGCTTAGGCACGTCACGTAGGCCTCACACACGGCAGGCGTGGAGGTATGTCTCACACGCGGTAGGCGTGGAGATTAGGTGTCGAACACGCGACAGGACGTCTCTCCAGCGGGTAGAGCGCGGAGGCAGCGATGACGCCCGTCAGCGGTGTCAGTAGTTTATCTCTCAATAAAGAAAGAAAAGAAGAAAAAAACCCTGGAATCAGCACGAAGGGTGCTTCCTTAAGCGTGGTGCCAGGATTGGTGAATTTCAGCGATGCGTGCGTCTCCCAGCCGTAAACCCAAGCAGTAGCTCCAGGGGGAGGCAGGGAAACTCACCATCGTGGCGGTTCACAAAGGTCAAAGGTTATAAGCGAGCGCATGCCGCGTGCCACAATATAAAAGTTCCTAGCCGCGTGGCAAGGCGGATTAAGCGTACAGCGGCTATGACACAGCAGCGAAGGGTGAACACGGCATGCGGATGCTTTACAGATTTAGAAACACTAGTGGAAAATACATGATATTGAAATAGCTTAGTCATGTACAGGACGGAAGCCATTTTGACAACCGAGCAATTACATGAAATACAATCACCGCAGAATATAGATGAAATAAGATGAATGCGGTTGACAAGACATGATAGGAGAAAATAGCAGATTACGCAAAGCACTTACCCTTGGGCACAGAGGGGTTTCTTATAAGTTTAGTTGATTTGAAGAAGATCGAACGAGAAAGGCCGATCGCAGACCGGGGTGACAATTTATAGCCAGGCGTATCTATATAATTATATAATTTATACCATAGAGTGTAGACTACGCACAGTGTTGTCACATTGGGATTGAGCATGGTAATCGATTCTAGATTAATCGACTACCACGCCACAATTGGATACAGAGAATAGTCCTGAAACTGCACATTTAAGCTCTAGTGAGGAGAAGTGTAGTGACACTTACTTGTGGCACCTGCGTATGGGCCACTTAAATGTTTCAGATGTCAACAAGCTGCCTGAATGCGTCAAGGGTGTGACTTTGACTTATACTGAAAGTAATGTGACAAGATGTATCTCCTGCTATGAAGGCAAGCAGTCGAGGTTGCCATTTAAGCATATTGGTTCACGTGCTACTGTACCTTTAGAGCTTGTTCACTCTGACCTCTGTGGACCCATGGAGAACTTGAGCTGCTCAGGTATGAAGTACTATATTACTTTTATAGATGACTACATAAGAATGGTGTATGTATACTTCATGGAGAATAAAACTAAAGTGTTAGACATTTTCAAGGACTATAGAAATAAAGTTGAAAACCATTGTTCTCAGAAAATTAAGGTATTAAGAACAGATAATGGTACCGAGTACTGCAATGCTCATTTTGAAAAATATTTATCCAACAGCGGTATAGTACATCAGACTTCCACGCCCTACACCCCTCAACAAAATGGCCTGGCCGAACGGATGAATCGGACACTAGTTGAGAAAACTAGGTGCATGCTGTTCCATGCCAACTTACAGAAGAAACTATGGGCCGAGGCAGTGGGGACTGCAGCATATATTTTAAACCGACCTCCTATTAAAGCTTTACATGGTAAGACACCATTTGAATTGTGGAATGGACACAAACCTGACCTCTCTTGTCTGAGAATATTTGGCTCCGAGGCCATGGTCTTTGTACCAAAGGAAAAACGGCAAAAGTGGGACAAGAAGTCAAAAAGGATGATTCTAGTGGGATACTGTGACAGTACAAAGGGATATCGTTTATTACATGAAAAAACATACAAAGTTATTAAAAGCAGAGATGTCACCTTTTTTGAGAATTGCAAAAGTGATTTAACAGCTATTAATGATGTTTCAGCTTCATCTACTAACTATCAAGATTCACAAGTGAAGTCACAGTCGGCAGGTAGTCAATTTACTTCCACAAGTCACAGCAGCAGTGTCCCGGTACGCACAGAAGTACCCCTGTCTGAGGTAGAAAACCTCATGCCATCAGATGAAGAAACTGCTGGTGATTGTGTAACAAATGAGAATTGTGATCAGGATTCTAGCGAGTATGAGACGGACGTAGGGGATTTAGATGAAACATATGTCCCACCAAGATATGTACACTCACAGTATCAGCAGAACATCACACTGAGGCCTCGAAACAGATCACAAAGGAATAACACAGATACAGATGAAAACAGTATGTATTGTTTACTTTCTAGTTTCTCTGATCCGCAGACAGTAGAAGAGGCTCTTTCATCATCATATGCCAAACAATGGAGACAGGCAATGGACGAGGAGTACAACTCACTGATGAAAAATAACACCTGGAGTTTAGAGAACTTGCCTTCGGATAGAAAGGTTTTACCTTGCAAGTGGGTATACAAAACTAAAACTGACCAAAGTGGTAATATAATTCGTTTTAAAGCCAGGCTCGTCATTAAAGGATATGCCCAGAGAAAGGGCACGGATTACGAGGAAGTGTTCTCACCTGTTGTAAAGTACAGTACCATTCGTTATCTAATATCTCTAGCTGCAAGATTGGGGCTTGAGATTGATCAGCTAGATGCAGTGTCAGCATTCCTTCAAGGAGACATTGATGTGGAAATATACATGAAGCAACCAGAGCTGTACGAACAAGTTCCTCATTCGGGTATGTCATTTGCATAAATCTTTATATGGGCAAAAACAGGCAAGCAGGTTGTGGAATTCAAAACTAAACACTGTGCTGCAAGAGATTGGGATGAAACGGTCAAAGTCTGACCCATGTGTCTATTTCAATGTAGACAAGAATACCTACATTGCTGTATGGGTTGATGACCTTATTTTGTTTACTTCTAATGAAGTAGAAAGAGACAAGATTAAAACCAGGCTTATGCAATACTTAGAGATGAAGGACCTAGGCAAGGCTAGTCAGTGTGTAGGTCTGAACATAACAAGGGATGGAGACACCATTATGATTGACCAAGAAAAATACATTAAAAATGTACTTACGAAGTTTCACATGTCTGATTGTAAACCATGTAAAACACCAATAGAAGTTGGTCTGAAGTTTACTCAGAATGCTGATGTCAAGGAAATGGATTACCCTTATCAACAAGCCATAGGCTGTCTTCTCTACATTGCTCAAGGTACAAGGCCTGATATTTCCTTTGCGGTTAATACTCTCAGTAGGTTCAATAAGGATCCAAGAGCTGAACACTGTATTGCAAAAATGGGTTTGTGTTCAGGGGTGGTTGTTAGGAATGGAACGCAACCATAAAGTAGTTCTCATTTTAAAAGTTTTTGTGTCGCTTCTTTTCTGGTACATTTGAAACAGCAGCCTTGTGACAGTTTACGTTATTTAATAAATTACACGATGAATATTTAATACTTGCTTTATTGCCAATATTCCTACAGAATTCTATCAATTGATTCCCTGATCTCCGAAAGTACTGAGCATGAAATTTTGAAAAAAGTACACAATATAGTTCATTGTTTGTAGTTGTAGATTACAGGAAACCCTATAAAAATTCTATCAATTGAAACTAAAGGGGAAAAATGAGGAAATTAAAAAAATATTGCAAAACTAACTGTGTCAAATATCAAATGAAAGGGCTTGTTTTGAGGATCTCAAATATATTATTGTAAAATAAATAGTTTTGATTTTATTCATGAACGAAGACGATAGATCTCCGAAATTACTGAGCTTAAAATCTTGAAAAAAAAATACAAAATAAAGTTAATTGCTTGTAGATTACAGGAAAACCTATAAGAAATCTATCAATTGAAAATAAAGGGGACAAATTAGGAAATTTTTAAGAAAATTAGGAAATTATTTAGTAAAAAGTTTTGCAACCCTTACTGTGTCACATATCAAATGAAAGGGCTCGTTTTGAGGATCTAAAATATAATGTTTTTGTTATTATTATAAAATAAATAGTTTTGATTTTATTCATGAAAGAAGACGAAACATTTGATTTGATTTCAACTCGCACTAGGTCGGTTTTTTTATTAATAACTATATATATATAATATTGTAAACTAGCTTTTGCTCGCGGCTTCGCTCCCGTTATGTAAGGAAATTAACCCTCGGGAAAGTTTAAATGCAGCCTATGACACTCGGGGATAATGTAGCTTCCGGTTGGTGAAAGAATTTTCTGAATCGGATCAGCAGTTCCGAAGATTAGCCCCTACATACAAACTAATACCACTTTATTATAATATTAGTAATTAGTATAGAAGCATAGCTTAGCAATTGTATATTTTCTAATAAGTATAATTTGTGACTAAAAATTAAAAAATAAATCCCTTCTAAATAAATTCTGCCCGGCCTTGCACAGATTAAACCAGAGTAAACATTAACTGTTGCTATTTCCACGAACCTCTCAGAAATCGACTACAATTGAAATCAACTTCTGCGAACGACTCGCAATACAACGTAATTATAGGTATTCCAGTTACAAGAAATAGGAACGAAATAATTATAACATGCTCTTTTTAGCCTAGTTGGTCTATGAGTTGCAAGCGAGACTGCTGAGCAGGAGGACCTGGGTGCGATATCAAGGTCGGACAAAGTGTTCTTGGGTTGTTCTATCAGCAATTTCTTAGTAGCAGCCAGCCAGGTTAAATAGGTACTGCACCACTGCCTAACGCTTCGGGGATCACAGGCTTGATATTATCTTCTTTTCAGCACGTAACCAGCTTCAAACTACAAAATTATCAAAACCACCAAGAATAGCATCACGACAAAAAACGCCAACACTGAGGTTTTGTTCCCGTAAGTACGATACAATAACAAGTGGTAGGGTAGTTGCGATGCTCTACACCCCCCCCCCTCCTTCACCCCGCTCCTCCCCCGCGGTACTCTGGCCTCATTAAACCCCGCTATTTGTTTAGGACCACCGCTCAAACACGCCGTCACTCCGCCAGGACTAACAGATTTTACGATTTAAAATATTTAGGTAGCAATTTTACCTTGGTGCGTTTATGACAACAAACATTCCGGTTTGTATTTGAAATTGAAGATAGGCGTAAATGAAAGCCTTGCAGCTGTTGGTTGTGCCATCAGCGCCTTGTATTTCTGTTATTACCTACTGGTTCTGGTGAAATGCAGTTTAATGGTTTTTTTACGGTTCCATACCTCAATCGGCAAAACGGAACCCTTATAGGATCACTTTGTTGTCCGTCTGTCTGTCAAGACCCTTTTTCTCAGGAATGCGTGGCGGTACCAAGCTTAAATTAATACCAAATACTCTGCTACTTCTTGGAGCAACGAAAAAATCAAACTTGTAAGTGAACGCGAACAAAAGATATGACTGTTTATTTCGCATGTTATGCGATTTCACAAGGAAATCAAAACTTATAATCATGAAATTTGGCACAAAGCAAGGCCTTACAGCACAAATAAAGGAAAAAATCCAAAAATAAAAAAGTTGTAAATTAAAGGATGTCCATAGTTGACGCCAATTAAGATATTTTTTCTTTGATGGTACGGAACCCTTCGTGCGCGAGGTCGACTCACACTTGGCTGGTTTTTGTTTTACTAGGCAAGTTTAATAGTTTCGACGGTGGATACGGGAAAGTCCACGTAATTTAAATTCTAAAGAAAAGATAACCTTCCATCCAAAACAAAAAGGAAGAGTAAGTGCCATATCCTCCCGATCTGTGAATTTGCCAAGGTCAAATAAGGAATAGCAGTGAGATACAGGACAGACATCAGCGTCCTCCTGTCCCCTTCGTAGCAGCCATTAAAGGCATATTTTCAAATCAAATTATTTATTTGCTAAAATATGGTACACATAAGTGTTACAGTAAATTTGTTTCAGCATGTCCTGCCACAACATGGCGTCCAAATGTATTCACAATAAGCGATTTCAATTAGTCTAACTTACAAATTACAGATTCTATTGACTTGTCTTCTAAATAGTCCTTATCGGAATAATATTTTTTTTTTTTTTAAGCGGTATCTCTTGAAAACTATTTGATAAATGATTGAAAATAATAATCGACATGCAGTATACATTTTTCTTAAATAATTTTAGTTTTTTTGGTGGCAGCCGAACTCTATATTTTTGCCGTGTTCGGCTATTTGGTCTGTCAGTGCTGGTTTCAAATAAATAGTAGTTTCGCCTAACAAAAACACATATTTCAAAAATATATAAACATTGCAATTATTTTAAGCTTTTGAAATAGTGGCTAACAGCTGTCTAAAAAGTGACCTCCACAAATTGCTCGGATGCATTTTTTTTGAGCTTTAAAAACCCAATCAAAATCTACTGAGTTACCCCATATTATTTCAACATCAGACTTCTCATAGGTATCCGGATTTGATCTTCTCCGGACTATATAATATTTATCATGAAAGCTTGGCAGTGTCAACGAAGAATAAACACCAAGCTTTTGCCTGCGACTTCACTCGCGTTTAAGGTCGGAAATTATCCCACGGGAACGTTTTAAATATAGCCTATTAGGTACACCTCTGCCTAACCCCTCCGGGATTACAGGCGTCATGTCATATCAAAATTCTATGACTACTTACATAGCACGAAATATTTTCGCAAATCTGAGACTCGGAGTCCATTTCGGTTCGTTTAAGTTAGACGTAGTCAGTCAACTGTTTGTAGAGCCTCCGTGTATGTCGCACGGTGACAGAATTTGCAATGAAAATTTACTGTGTCAACGTGCATTGGTATTGTGAAGTGACATCTGGCTTGAAACGGGACGTTCCGACGAACATATGTGTGCTGGTATGTCGGTGTTGTGTAGCGGATATGTCGTGTTGCTGTTGTGATTATGTTATAATGTCACTTTGGGGGAACATATAGTCTCAGTATAAATATTTATACTGTGATATAGTTGGGTTTGAGTATGTACAGGTTTGATGGGAGCATAAGGAAATTGGCCTAATATTATCTGTACTACAAAGAGGTAAAGTTTGTTAGTTTGGATGTAAGGGATAATCTTAGGAACTACTGATTCGATTACGAAAATTCTTTCACTGATTGGAATCTAGACTACATTATCTCCGACTACATAGGCTACGCTTAATAAATTTATATTTCGTGTTATGTATACAATTTTGATATAACATCTCGCCAGTAATCCCCAAAGGATTAGGCAGAGGTGTACCGAATAGTACACTCACATCACGCTAGTTATGTTTAAGTCCCATGTGACAGGGGGGCGAACCTATTGCCATCAACTGGGTACAAATCCAGACTCCACGCACGGCTACTGAGAAATTCCTAATGGAAAACCCGATAACACTTTGTCCGAACTTGGAATCGAATCCACGACCTCATGCTCAACAATCGTGCTTTGCGACCACTAGACCAAATGAAACTTTAAATTAGAACCGAATAATTGTTATTCTTAATTTTAGTCTAGAATATGGACGCTTAGTTACATATTTACTCAATATTGGTTCACATAGTGTCTGAAATGACCGATTTTTTGCTACGAATTGCGATTCCGACCTCTCGATGAAACTCTAGGTCCGATTTATTTGTGTGAGTTCGACCCCTGTGCAGTACAAAAATCCCTGTGCCAAACAACGTGTTTTTAAGAACAGCATGAAATATTTTAGAAATAAAACCGGTTGTTTTTTTTTGGTGAATCAGGGCCTAGAACGCACTGAATGTGTATTCCAGTTGCGATTCGTGGCGAGTAACGAACCACGCACGTCTCCGCAGCGCTCCAACGCTCACTCATGCACAACGAAAAAATGTATGGAAATAAATAAAAGGGAATTTTACTACTGAATGTCGATTGCAAAACTGTGTAGTTGCCATGGGTGACTTCGAAGACTTTAAAAAGATTCTGGACCTAGGTCGACCGCAGCAAGGAAAACCTGTTCAGGTGGAGATTCATAAACGACTATGTCGTAGAATGTAAATGTAGTATATGGTTCCACAAACGATGGGGCACATAATATCGGGTCCTGGTTGTGTCGACACGCTAAGAAAAAGATCAGAGAAATAAGAAAATTCTGTGCAAAAACGAAGATTTTGCCTTGGTTAAATGCGTACTATTCTCATTCTCTCGATACGGGTTGTACCTCGTAGTTAACTTGGGACACTGATTTGTAGTGAAGGCTTCGAAGTTCAGTTATAGAGAAACACGTTCCACTAAGATTCACTAGTTAAGTTTCTTCAGGTTCAGAGATACTTACAGTACCTACCTAATCTAGTAGCAGGCGATTATTTATCTTCCAGGGCTTGATAGATTGTTAGTATGTATACAACAATTTGTGTATAATGATGACGCGCATCGTGGCCCGAAAGGCACACAAACACAGACAGCGTAAGTGATTATTTATTACATTTTAATTGGATTTATATTTACAACTAACTACTGCTGTTTTTTGAGACCCTGTGTTTAAAATCAAAAATAACCACGATTAGTATTTTTTCAAACAAAACCCTGTTTTACCTTAGAGGACTTATGATAGGATTAGTTAATTATAAGATAGATAGATATGTACCTACATACAAACCTAGTATGTTAGTAACGAGTAACACATCAGCTGAGTACAGACACTGATGTATTACGTTATATTCCGATCATGTATTCAATTACTGCCATAAAATATCATTTTTCATTTGGTTGAGCCGCCCCGCGTGATTCGTATTAACAATTTCACTAGTTTATTGAAAAAGATACCGGTTTACCGCACGTGTTGGATATGTCATTAGGTAAGGTGGTAATGTACGAGTAGCTTCAAATATGATTTTTTTTATTTTATTTAATTAATTCAGATAAAAAGTAAATTGATGTGAAATGAGATAGGTAAAGTAAGGTAAGGTAAGTGGGATATGTATGCCTGAACAGATTTAAACACTCTAGGAAAGAAGGGATATTGACAATACAAGGTCAACTAAAAATATTAGCCCAACTCCATAGACGTTGTCCATGGTAACCAGAACGTACGATTTTATGTTTTATTCACAATTTTTCTCTAGAATACGTACTCAGAAGGAAAACTGAGAAGACTGAAAGTCTTACTGACCGAGGGTTATTAGGATACTATTGTATATTACTCAGTAGCTGCATCGGATTAGATTAGATGTTAAACGCAGCACAGGGTGGCGCCGACAATAAATTAAACTGCCTATTATACCTCATGACGTTCCTCAATCTGCAGAAAAAAGTCATTCGAATATACCAGTGGTTTTGTCACACATTTTTTTTATTTTCAGCCTTTTCTACATGATTTAGATTAGTGCCGGTGTTTAGATGTCGGTTCTAGCCTATTGCTAGACTTGAATTAGTGCCAATTATACCTAATGTTAGTAAACCAATGTTAATACTCGTAAATGGTTGTTCATTTCGTTTACACTTTTATGCTATTTAGTTTGTTTGAAAAAAAAGGTTTTTTTTTTTCATTTCGGTGTTAGTTCGATTTATTTGATGAGTTAAAAATATTCATATGAACTAGTATTACCAGTGTTTTCATTTATTGTCATATTGTCGGCGCCACCCGGTATGTACTAGAAGTATAAAAAAAACTAGGCAGATGTTGAACTTTAGAAGGAATATCATTTTGATTTTGGAATTGAAAATAAGAAGTTTTAAATCTGGTTTGAGACTTATTTTGAACCGACTTCCAAAAGGAGGAGGTTATTAAGTCGTCTGTTTTTTTTATATTAGTGTCGAGACTTCTTGGTTTGTTCGATTGCACGCTTTTCATTGCTCGAAAAACATCTATGTTTACAGACTCCTATCAGATAAATTCGATAGAATTTTGGTCAATACGACAAAACACCAGGAGTAGTCGAAGATAGATATGGCGTATTGATCGAGTCATTGATGCGACAACAATTTGCCGGTCCGCCCGGCTCTAGTGCCGCTATGCAAATGCCCGCGCTCCATTTTACGCTCGGGCCGCTGGCGGCTGCGGCGCCGGCGGGCCCCGGCGGTGGTGCCCGGGGGCGGGGGGTGCACTGCATGCCGGATGTTACGCTGTCGTCGCAGGAAATTGAGAGCGTTGCATAAATCCTGATCCTACAAACCAAATTTGATTCGACCTAATCCGGATATTGATACGAAATAATAACATTGCTGACATTTTATAATTTTTATTGCTGTTCATTTAAATTTTTACCACATGTGACATCAAGGTCTAGGTAATTGAGTTTCCTTAGATAAATATGTTTTGAAGCGTTCTTGTGGAGAACTCGCAAAGTAACGAAGAATGCCAGCAGAGTGAAATATTGTCGAGGAAATTGAATACGTGCAAGCATTCACCGAGTTTTCGATGCCCGGTTGGGTGGTATACACGAATCTTTAGATTCTATCGATAAGTGTGACCATTTACTAACCAGAAGGTAGGTAAGTAACATCAGTCAAAGATGAAGAAAATTGAAGAAAATGTAGCAGTGCTTTTCTAACTGAATCGTTCAGCTGATTTATTTATTCGGAAAAAAGTAAGAAGGCGCTCCCATACGAGTATGCATCTGAGTATCAGGTCACTGATTATATTCATTGCAACTACAGATTTGTTTTCTAAAAGACAATCATTCAAGTACATCCCTACTAGTCCTGCTCAAAGTCGGTTTTCAAAAATACTTCCCTAGTTCACTTCTACCAATAGAACAAATCAATAGAACAAACTTTCTGAATTTAATTATACTATTATTTTAGAAGACGCTGCCATGTTTTGTTTTTCAGTCAGACGCAGAACAGAATATAATCGTGAGTATACACCAGATAATTTTCTCGAGCATTCATGTAATGAAACTTTCGACGTTCCTGCGAATGCTCGATAAAATATTACGCATATTCGTGTGTTTGCAAAATCAAGTTGTAACAAAGCATCAAGGGTCGTGCTCATTGTTCGGTTCGTAATAGGATTGCGGTAGCGATTGACTTGTAACAAGTGCCTTTAAGGTATCATTCGAGGTGACCGTGGTACAATACTGCAATACACATTTACACATAATTACGGCGAACTCTCACGGCTTTTCGCTTTGGCTCAAGCGTGCTCTATTCTTAGTTAAAATGGCGGACGTAAAGGACATGTGTACTTCATTCAAAAATTACACAGTAAAACATTACGTGCGCTCGCGACGACGCGTTCATCTGTACTGGCTTTTAATGTAACTCAAAATAACTTTCAAACGGATTCGCGAAAAATCCGTCAGTCAAGCGGAGCACGTGGCGCGTGGTACTCGCATCGGATGACTTGGCGCACTGACTAAGGTAATGTTCTAGTTGTAAAGCGATACATTACACCTAAAGGACAATGCTCAATTTTGTATGCTCCCTATACAAAATTAGGCGGCTGTTCTCGTGTCTCGACTGAATCATCGGTAAAATATAGAAAATGTAGTCCGGCTAATGTAAATCAATAATTTATATTATATTCGATGTCAGTTTTTATAAATCGGACTTTAAATCTTCCAATAATTGCGATGTCGTGGTAAGATCTCCGGCAAAAAAGTAGGTGTATAATCTATTTGCTTACCCAAAGAGAGTTTAAATTTTAAAATGTTTGGCATAAAACAAAACACATTCACATTATAACAACATATATTTTTGTCAATCTAATTGACATTGAATATGACATACGAGTATAAAAATCTATACTAATACTTAAGCTTCCTTTGGTTTTATTATCTATCGGATATCGGCTATCGGATCAGCAGCAAAAGCCAAACGTCGTTTCAATAATTTTGTATTTGTGTTTGTTTTTCGAGGTCTGGCAAGCCTGTAGATTGATCCAGAACAGTGTATGTATATTTCTAATCACTTTGTCAGCTTTTTTTAAAGAAATTCTTGTTGTACCCTTGGTTTAGAAAAGAATAACTGCACTTAGATTTTTATGTTTCACCCCTACAATAATTATTTGTATCTTATTAAAAATGTAAATTATAATAAACTGGAATCATATGGCGACTAAAGATGGCAGATTCTTAGCTTCGAAACATTAAACTAGTATTTTTATTAGATAAAAAAAATACTTACTATCTTCTATTTCGGTTGCTTCAGACTAAAATAAATATGTATAAGTATGTGAAATTATAATTCATAAGAAGATTTTGGCATAAAAATGGAAAAGACGCAGCTATAACATGTTTTATGGCATTCTCCTTTACAACGAGTCAATTGTGCGGCTAGAGCAATGAGGTTACAAGTAGGATAAATATTCGTATTCTATACTCACCTCTAAATATGTTGATTATATGAAGTACTATATTATGTCTGCGGCTTTGCCCGCTTGGAGTTTGGTAATTGTCCCACGGGATTGTACTAACGGGATAAAAGTTATCCTATGTTAATCACAAGATAACCGATCCAGGTTATCCGTGTGCTAAATATCATCTAAATTCGTTTATAGTTTCGCGTGAAAGACTAACTAACTACTACTAAAAGTTTGTGAGAATGGACAGATCCATTCTCACAAACTTTTACATTAATAATAGTAGCTAGTAAGTTACGTAAGGTGAAATAGGTCTATCGGAATCGAAAACAATTAGCTACCAATTTGTATTTTTGACACATGTTGGTTTTCGTCGAAAGTCACACGCAGACGGACTCGCGGGCTCAGTTGTAAAAAAATAAGTAATTTATATAGGTACCTACTTTCCTAGAATAAGCCTACGACAATTTAAAAAACATAAATTGCTAATTCTATAAACCAGCAGGATAAACGAATATTAATCTCGAATCTGTTTGAAAAAAGTACACAAACGAGTCTTCCGCGAAATTGCCCGAACGAAACAAATATTTTTGTACTATTTGCGAGAAAAAGCTGGATTTCATAAGAAATTCCAATATTAAAATTGCTCGTCGTCTCTTCCCACCTGTTCTCTGTGATTAAAGTGCGTCTCTTCCGAACACTCGAACCGAAGGCAACGCCAAATGCAAATGTTAGCTTAAAGAAACCTTTTGCGGTGAACCGAAGGAAAAAAATTACACGCCGACTCGCCTAGTTCGTGTGTCATTTTATCATTTACGTGTATTTTGTACACGAGACATCAAAAGGAACTCTTTGGAATAAAGCAAACAGACTTTCCTTTCATTCGTTCGAGCAACACTAATTCAAGGCACTTAGTTGGCAGACACACACGGGAACATCAGAACATGTACAGTACGGCATCAACTCACACTGTAATGTCTAACAGGTCCAAGTGATTTTATCGACACTGAATAGAGCTAGGTACGGGGAGGGTACATTAAATTCAATAACACGAGTTAGGGAGTTCGACGCTCGCTCCGACCGTCCTCAAAATAAGTAAAGAAGGAAAGTTTCGAAAAACTCTGCTCAACTTGTACCACGTTGTATGTGTATATGTTTTGTGGGAAAACTAAAATAATATGTTTTTTTATCAGTCAGATGTTTGTACGCGTGATGTTAAATTGACATTTTCGTTTTTAAAGAGTTTACAGTGAAATGCTCTTCTTTTTAAATTACAATAGAATTCTCAAATTAATATTATTTTCAGGGAACCCAGTTACACATGACTCAATTTCATGGAGATTACAGATAGCTGTAGGTTTAAAACTGTTACCAGTAGCGAATAGAGTGGCTAACCAGATTGGATATCAGAAGGGGCGCCGAACCACAGGTCGAGGAGCTTCTTTGTGTTCAACTTTTTTAGAGCAAAAGCGAGAGAAGTTGCTGGCACCAATCTATCCGAGGCGGAGTGTCAAAATTATTGAGCTCGTGCTTGCAGCCTAGCTCTAGAATCGTCCGTAAGTCATAACAGGCACGACGCACTGATTGATGACCTTCGTCTTTAAGCTCTGTGGAACCCCCGACAAAAAGACTCGGTGTAGCTCCCCAAACGCTATCCAACCCTGCAGAATTCTCCTGTTAGCCTACCCTCTCAACTCTCCGTACGAATACGCAAAACCAAATGTAATCTATATATGAGGTGTTCGCTAAAATTTTCTTCCAGCCTAAGTTCAGTTCATTTTAAAACCGATTAGATGTTTTGACACAACTCTTTCTATTCTTCTTCTAAGCATGTCGATGGCAATATATCTTGATTCAAACCAACATTTGGCGACGAGTTTGGTACTTCCAGTCCTATAATGTACATACAACAGGACAGGCAGGACACAACTCTTCCTATTTGAACTAAACTTACCAATTTCAAATCAGTCATTCGTTTTTTTACATATTCACAACGAATACATAAAACAAATTCTCGAAAATTACACAAGTACGTCAATTAAATTATTATGTACAGTAATGTACATCTCGTTATGCAGTTGAGAAGTGAAGTGAAAGTAAAGTTGCTTGTTGTGCACAAGTGTTTTGTTCATACAATACATTGTTATTCGCTGCAGACTTGGGATAGTTCACTTGTTAGGACGTTCCCGTCTCCAGCGGGCCGCTGTGTGCTATCACTGAACTGAACTAGTAAGTGTCCCGCAGTTTGCTCTCTAATTTTCACTTACAAACATGTTAACATGTAGTTTACTACAAGTACCTTCAACTTCAGCATATGCTCTCGTGTCGCTCCCTAAGCAAACAGCCCCTCGTATAAAAGCTATTAATATGATTAAGTTGAAAATTGCTGCAGCAGTTAGGAGCTACTTGGACGTCAGAGTTGTTTTGATAACAGTCTAGGTATAAGAGCTTATTTATTTGCTGTAAAAATACCTTGCAGGGTTGTTTCTTGTTATAATGTTTTACTTTCAAAGTTAAAAACATATTCAAATATTTTTCTGAAGTATTCTTTAAGTGAGTTACACATGATAACATATTTGTGAATCAACGAAGGTATAGATAGTATCTTGGAGGTATATTTATTAATTTTTCAAAAAAATATTTGATAGTTTTATATTTGTAAAATGCTAAGGTATTAACGAAACTTACAATGAAAATATTGGATCTTTTCAGACCACTGATAACACAGAAAAGCGACTTGACCTTTTCAGATACCCTAAAATTATTAGTTTTTTTCCTTTCAGCGAACTAGTAAAAATCTACTTCGGCTATGTTCAGGAAAGGGCTTGGAGCTGAGGGGCCGACCACGAGTGCAGCACACTGACGCGGCTCTCATCAAGCCATCATTACGGACGCGCCATGTTTTTAAAATGGCTTTGGATTGCGCATAGCCGTGGTCCAAATTAATCCTCTACTACAATGTTGCTACGTTAAATTGGGATAATCTGTTTTGAGGAAAATATGCTTCGTTATTATGAAAAAAAACTTTACAAAGCTTCAATATTAATTAGTCGCCGCTCAACCTTTCCGTCAGGCCGTGACTTCCGTCGTGATTTTGCATATAATTTTCTACTCAATGAACGTAACCCACTGTGTGCTAAGCCACAGCAGGAATTATAAAAAAATATAGGTGGTGTCTGTGGTAACTAGATAAGGAGAAGGAGTTCTATTCGGAAATGTGATTGAAGATTTATTTATTTAATCTACATACATATTTCTTTTACTCCGATCATAATCACGAGATTGCTAGTTTAATGAAAAAATACAGGACATTCTTTCCTGCGTTATTTTTTGCACAGAATAAATTCGGAGCCCGTCGACTAGGCGTGCATTATTTTATACAAAATACAAAAAAAAAATAGACTTAAGATATTAATTTAATAAACGTACTGTGTGACTGTATACAGTTTCGGGTTGTTCGAGGTTCCATCGGGTTGTCTGCGAGGTTCGTCGCAGGCGGCAATAACCGGCACAATGCGGCACAACTAACGACGAGGGGAGCACCTCTCCCAACACCCCCGCAGACCCTCACCCCTCACCCCGCCGGGAGGTAATAAAACCACGCATTCCACTTGCAAGTCACGGACTAGATTACCGAGAGCCGCGACAACCTTCGATGTGCCGATCACCGAACTGGTTGGCACACCTCCGGTATAGCGGTGATATTGAGCAGACGCGGATAAATAAACAGATGGAAATTAATGGCGTTGTGATTGAATGGATGTTCTATTTAATATTAATTATTTTAGATGCAAGTGTGGCTCAGTGTTCGATTACGTAAGTACTCGGCTAGGGCTGTTATGGAGCGGAGAGTGCAATAACAAATCCTCATGCATTTTGAACGACGTTTTTCACCAAAACATACGAAGAAAAATAATTGTGGAAACCGCCTCTCACTGCATTCTGTCCAGCCATTGCCTCTATAGAATAAGAGGTTAAGTTTTGGGAAGAAACCACTTTTTGAACAAAAATAATTAGACAAACTCATTGCACCTACAATCGTGTCTTTACCAATTTTTGAAAATATCTCCCAGTAATATCTCACAGTACTTAAAGTTTTATGAAGAGTCTCTGGAAAACTAATTACCTTTACTTTTGCACTAAAAGAAAAAAGAGTTGTAAAACTATAGCAATCCGTACAAATCCAATACCAAACGAACACTTACGAAACAAAAAACCGGCACAGAATCCGAGATCAAAGCGAAATCACAATCGGTTAATATTTGACCACTGTTGCGAGCACGAAGCCAGAGCAAATTAACAGCGAACAAAGAAAAGTATGTCCTATCAATAAGTGGCGGTGGAACTGGCAAATTGAATTGAATAAAACACACAAGTCCTCTAACGAGCCGGTGTTTACCCAAGTGGACGCTAATTGGCTTAGCCAGCGGTCGCCGACGCGCTTGCACGGGAATAAAGAAACTTGTACACAGTTTGGGCAGGAGGAGGCAGTTGGTTACTTTGTAACATGATCGCTTGGATAGTTTTTGTGATGCTCTATAATTCAGTTAGGAATTTTGGACCTGAAATTCGAAGTTTAACAGCTATGCAGCGCAGTAAATTTGATCTAAAAGTCATTGATAAGATTAGGAACTAAGCACTTTACTTGTAGACACAAGTATCGGGTTTAAGTTACAGCAATTATACTCGTATTATGATCTAAACTTTGAATGGGGGGATAAAGACTATATGCAATCAAATATACTTTTTTTGTTTCAATCGTCACAAGAGTGATTTATAAAAGGATAGGTATTGCTGGTAAAGTATTCTTAATTTATGGTAATTTATGTTTAATGCTCCTTTCAATTTATAATAATTTGTGTGTTTATTTTTTCTACCTGAAATTAATTTTGATGCAAGGCACTAAAACCTACCAATGAAACCTCTATCCAGATGCGCTTCTCATTTATGCCATATCTGAATTCATTTACTAATTCGTTAATTTCGTCCAGCCTTATTCGAGCGGGTAGCTTCGGAATGAAGATGCAATCACTGTAACTGGAAGCATAAGCCTGTCAACTCTTGACCTTCATTGTTAATTAACCGAACGATTAGCAAAAACAAGCGAAAACCAAAGAACAATAAACTATCTTTGCAAAGAATATTTAAAGAAACAATATACCTTTTTAATTTGGCTCATACAACAGGCTCGCCCGCAAGGCAAATACAATTTACTGTTTCTTTTTATTTTACTTTAGTCGTTGAAGAAAACAAATAGAGAATCTGTTTATAACAAACACCGCTGAAATGTAATCTGCGTGTAATAATTTTCTCATTTTTTAACAGTTTGAAACATAAGTATTGCGTAGGTAGCGAAAAAGTCTCGGGTAATAAAAGGACATCGTAAATATTTGGCTTTGAATTCACTTTCAGAAACATGGTAGAATTTCGAAGTAAAACACTCTATTCATCACGATTTTTAAAACTGGTTATCAAAAATATACAGCTTTAATGTTGAAAATGAAACCTCGATCCGAATATAATAAAGTCTTTCCCCGACCGCAACAATATATTATATTTTAATATCATATGTATTACCAATACAACATGAATATTCTGTGCGCAAAAGTAATTTTAAAGGCTATCACAGAAGGCGAGGGGCGCGGGCGACAGCGGCGGCACCCACTGACATCAGTGGCTTGTATCTTGCGCTGAATTTGCATATAAATTGTATCTTCTGGTCATAGCGAGCAAGATGACACGCGTCTATGATGTGACCGCTAGTCGCTACGGTAAACACAACTGCATATTTATGTCCGTACTGATCAACGCCCATAATGTGTGCACAACGATGGAGAACTCTGTAACTTCGTAGGTAACAAATTATGATTGAGATTATCATTTGTTTATTTTAGAGACTTTTCTAACTTCTCATAATTCGTCAAAATTACTGCACTGAACACAAACGAAGATTAAACGAAGCCATAACAATCCACAATTTTAATGACCTCCAATAAATCTACGTGATCGTTACTAAGCGAAATTAAAGGTTATATTAGTCTTCATCAGCTCGCTTCCGAACGATGCAGGGCAATAAAACGATGAAAAGAAGCTAATTTTTCAGCAAATCATCTCCGGACCCCATGAAGTCATCAATATTCATTTTGCGGCGCGCCTCGGAAACAAACACCTTTGCGAAGGAGCACAACGCGCTTCCTTTGAGCCAACTATGCCGGGGGCGCGCGTCACGCCGGAGACCGGCTAACTCAATTTATTTGGATAATTGGCTTGTTTCACTAACGTTCCCGACTCACATCAATTAATTCAGTGTATAGCGATAGTTTTTTGATAATAATTTGTTTTCGTAAGGAAGTTCCGCCAATTTTGGGCTTTGATTTTATTTGAAAAAGAGGTAAATATGCAGATTAGCCGGTATTTAACGTATGTACTTTAGGTAGTAGACCGACGACCGATCCATTTACGATGTACTTAGTTCTGCTCCTTCACCTTATTTTCGATGAACTTCTATATGTACTGTAGTGTGCTTGTGGATACTACACTACTAAATAAGAATACCCTTTAGGATATTATATTTATTTTGGATAACTTTCAGTATTCAATACATGTTTTTTTTTATAAGCTCTGTCAAATCTACCCCCCTGACAATCCATCATTTCAATTGTCTTCTCTATTTTTCTTTATTTTAATTTAAATAAGTAGATTTGCCAAGCTGCCAGTGTTAATTAGCGACCAGAATGATGTATCACCATTGAACCTCTACAGTACCATGGAAAATTACTTTAAAGAATTACTTCTGGGCACACATAATTCACACGGGTAAATAGTTACCTAATCTACGACAGCATACTTGTACGTGCATCAAAACTTGACTGGCCCTAAAATTCAAACGGATATGTCCAATGAAATAGCAAATAACACATTAAAACGATCATATTTAAGGAATAAATCAAACATTATCTACCTATTCGAATCTATTGTTTGTTTAGACGTCTCCACTGTTTGTGATTATCAAATCACTATGCCATTATGGTCGGGGCTATTAATATTCTGAATAGGGACCGGAATAATTTCGGGGTAAGTCCAGCGTTCGGCTCCGTTCGTATTAGTACGAGTCTATCAGCTACGGGCTACGTTACGGCTACCTCTATCCCCGCTACGCCGTCTACGTGTGCATTCGCCCGGCGTAGTATACTCGTAGCTAGCGCGTAGCACTTCGTAGCACAGTAGTAACTTTTTACTAACTCGTTTAATTAATGTTTGTGTTATGATTCAATTTGAAAACTAGTTTCAAAAGCAAGTTTTCATTAGGTTAAGTAATACAATACAAACAATCTAGAAACATAATTTTTATTGTTAGAAAACTCGTTCTTGAAAAATTATGAGAGTTCTACTTTATTCAATCGTATGTTTGACATGTTTATGAATATGTGTATTTGCAACTGGAACAGATTTTACCAAAGACAACGCTAATAAAAGTTTTTAGAGTAGGTAGATTGACCGATTATCTTCGGCCACAAGTTTATAAACGTAGTTGAACATTTCAGAGTACCTAACATACTGAATGATTTCTTTAAATAAGTTGAACAGAATTTCAGTAGATTGTAGCTATTTAGTGTAGCCAGTGCACGTACGCGGCCGCAACGTCCAGCTAGGCCGTCATTACTGCGGCTGAGCGCCAAATTGCGATATCCGCTGCCTTTGCCGACTGGCGACTGGCTGCCCTCACCACCAGCCAGGTAGTTGGCGCAATCAATTTTCTCATTTCAAATTAGAACTATTTTGTTTCACACAATTGTAACAAAGAGCTCGAAACTCTTAAGCAGTAGACTGTTGAACTTCGCGGTTCAGACAGCACCTGCAGAAGTCAGGTTGAAGGTGAAGTGCGGGGTCTTTGTGCGGCGTTGACGTGGCGTGGCGGCGCTCCCCACGCTGTCCACAGTAACAAGCCACTCCTGTTTATTTTACCGCAATGAATTTCCTTGCAATATTTTCTTCATTTTTTTAATTTTGAATACATTTGAGCACAATTCTCCGTGGCGGCTGTACGCCCCCGGCAATCTCCAAATTGCCTCTTTATGTGCAGATGTTCCGACCCTCGGTTTTTCCGTCTTTTGAATGTCGTTTTGCTGTTAAATAACCTGCTCTTCTATTGTAATTGGGGTTTGTAAGTTTACTTTCTACTTCCGACTCCATTGTCACGAGCATGCTATCTACTAAGTGGAATTAAAAACATTGCAGACATGCGATTTATTATTTTCTGTAGAAAGGTGAAACATTTTACTAGTATTACGCTGTAGGTGAGCTAATGCAACGATCTTATAATAAAAATCACTAATACTTATAAACTTACCTACCTACAGTATAATTTCATTAAAGCGGAAAATGAAATTCTTAATGAAATTCTTTACCTTTACATTTATTTCTATTTTAACTTTATTACATCTGCCCTTTGTATTCACAAAAACGCAATATTAATAACAACAAGTTAAGTGGGGCCATGCGGTAGCGAGAACTGCTTTTTACGCGGGTTCTTCTAATATTAATCTTGGGAGGGGTCACTAAAGATCACAATTACACGTTTTACAAGATTCCAACTCATTTATTTTTCCGCGAACAAATTATTTCTCGTGAAGCAAATTAATTCCTTAGCATTATACTTCTTTCAAGATCTGAATAAATTTGAACGAGATTTCATAAAAAAAATAGACCGGCTGAGGGCCCGCGGCTAGCGGCAAATTACGTCTTTATTTACAAGTGCGTGCCTGAATATTTTCTCCCCATTGGAGAGTAGAAAATGTTAGAATAATTAGTTATTGAAAAGACAAAAATACTTCAAACACACCTTGATAAGTACTTGCACGAGGTTCACTTAGATAAATTACTATCTATTCCCACACATTTGTTTGAGGTCACAACGATTACTTCTTGTGCTTATAAAACTGAAGTATTTGCTTACGTCTAGGCCTAGAGCAAGGAATAAAAGACATACAAACAAACGTGTCACCTGCCACAATAGATATATTTCTACTAACTCACGGACTTCTGAATGTTTGGCCGAGATTAGATGTGAAATGGGGATGTATGATGTAGTTATTAAGTATCTTTTAATCATTTTATTGTAAGTACTATTTATATAGCACGAGCAGTGTTAAGGTTACTTAAATCATATACAATAAAGTAACACTAGCAAACATCACATCATAAGAAATTTAAAAAATATATATGAGTGAGAAATAAATAAAGCGAGCAGACAATAAAGTTAGTTTATTTTATTAATAGAAGCACAATCATCTCCGCTCGCCAATTTCCCGCCCCCGCCTCCGATTCCTCAGAATAAGAAGTATAACTGAAAATGAATCCACGTTATAACACCGTAGTATTGTGAAAACTAATTCACCGCCATAATGTCTTTGAGAACTATACAACTGCTAGACGTGACAGAAGATTTATTAGAAATCTCTTTTTTGGGACTAGTTCGTGTTATACATTCTACTTTTATTATTAGATACATACTTATTATAGATAACCGTACGTTCAAAAAATAAAATTAATTAAATTACGAATTCTATGAATCTAGACTTATATTATTTTAATGTAACTTTGTCTGATGTCTGGAAATTAATTTAAAAGTGTTCATTACAGGTACGATACTTACATCTGGATCCTTTTCATACGAACATTTATGTACATCAAAAGATCTCTGGCACTTGTCTTTGTCCGGGGTATCTAAAAATAAAGTACCGTAAGCCAAGTATATATCATAATAGTACAAGTAATGCTGAGACTTGCAACCAACCAACCAAGACAATCAACCCTTACCGAAGTTCCTCAAACTTACTGCCTTGTAAATCGTGAATACATACATATACTCACGCCTTTCCCCCATGGCGATAGGCAGAAACTAAAAACGCCACCTACTGCTACAATCCTTACACAGTCCATTCGCCTCAAAAGTTAATCCCGTTTTATAAAAATAAAACAGTACTACTAATAAGTTAAGTATACTAAGAAACTTGCCAAAACCATGGTTCCTCATAGATTTGAACGTAGAAGGTCGAGAAATAGAAGAGCGAAGTAGTCCTACTGCCTTTTTATTCAGTTATTTGCAAGTATAGTAAAAAAAAATCTCACCGAGGATTTTACACGCAAATATCATTTTGGTTGTCCTCTCGTAGTATTCGTCTGGTATCAAGCTGACCAGCATGTCGTAGTCCACAGTACCATCATCGTCTACCTGCAAATTGAAGAACAAGTAACTTATCAGAAGATATCTTTTAAATAAGCATAAATAAAACCTATTAAAAACGTTTCCAGTTGGTACGTAAGTCAAAAGACAAGGTAGGGTCGCGAACTCGCTAACAACAAAGCACAAGAATTGAATTAAAAATAAATTAAATGCTTGTTTGTATCTAATTTCGTACACGACAGAGTGAAGAGAGAAACAAACAAAAGACAGATAACTCACGAGGCTCGCTTCCTCCAGCAGGCAAAACATATAGCACTTCAATTTCGCGTCCTCCTTAAATATGCCGTTTTCGCAATTCGTTATATCCTCTGGGGGCAAGTAAGAATAAAGACTCTTTAATGTGCGCAAACATGAGACATTGTATTTGAAAACAATGCTAGTGGGAGAGATGAACTTGAGGTATCGTGAGCAAATAAAATAACTTTCTGCAAAATTTTACGATCATTATTATTTTAGACTATGTTATTTTATTATTTTAGTCGGTGAGTCTTCTCTGCGTGCTTGCTAACGCTGTGGCGGGCAGCTTAGCCGCGCCAATTGCTCGGCGACTCGGCGTCATTCGCATGCTAACATAGAACAAAGGAGCAAGAAAATTTTCTTTTGAACGCTCACCCTCTGCCACCCCTGTTTTAGCGACACACTCGTCGTGAACTGTTTGTATTATTTCTTTGATTTCCTCACTGAAAACCTGAAATGAAAATACACATAGGTAACTTAGATGTTTTCAATATACGTTGGCAGCTGAATTTGACTGGTGTAATTGTGTACCAAAACTATAAATTGACAAACTTCCGTATTTATTAAAAACCGTGAATTGATTCATTTGAGAAACGTACTAAGTTAAACCCAATTTGTTTTCTAATTGCCATAGCCAAGTTGCTGTCTGTAACAAAAGAGCACACAACCGCCCATCCTGCATCCCCTAAGCGATGCCTCAAACTACTTAAATAAGTACCTCCACAAACTTGCCACACATTAGATCCACAAAGTTCCCGAGATTTCCTTATTAAATCATTTTGTGTCTGAATTATTTAGTGTAGTGGGCGAACCACTGAGACACCCCGGTCTCTTGATCTACACGACTACCTTTGTGAACAACGGGGGGAAATAAGTCGTTTCAATATTAAAAATGAGATAACATTCTCAAAGAAAATATTAAGTCGCGATTCCCGCGGGAGCAACCCAATGCGCATCAACTTGTATCATAATGTTAAATATTAATTTAAATGGTGAGGGACTGTCTCCATTGTAGGTAACCTTTCTGTTTTCTCAAGTTTAATGGAGCTTATTTTCAAGAGGTAGATGTGTATTTGCATTGAAAAATTACATAAAAGACTTCGTACCAGTGTCTGACAGAGTAGCAAAGTTTTAAGGTTATACATTGAAGATAAAATAATTCATATTATCCAAGTGTATGCGCCAACAAAACAATCACCATTGGAGGACATAGATCGATTCTACGACGATCTCAGAAATGCGATGAAAAACACGAACAGGAACACATTGATCATAGGCGATTTCAATGCACAGATTGGTTTGCCCACTAATGACGATAAAGATGTTATGGGATCGTGGGGATACGGGAGACGGAGTCCAAGAGGTCAGATATTAATAAATTTTTGTTTTGAACATCTATTACATATTTCAAATACCTACTTAAAGAAGAACCCGAATCGTCGATGGACTTGGATGCACCTTAATAGCGTTACACGAAATGAAATTGACTATATTATAACAAAGAACAATAACAGTATCCATAACGTCGATGTCATACTACTACACATCCTACTGATCATAGACTGGTACGTGCATCACTCATACTTCACAACAAGCGCATTTCCTCAAGAAAACACTTCGGAAAGAGCAACATTATCGATATTGCGCCCCCTGAGCAAGATTATTTGAAAGAAGAATTTGCACAAGAAATCAAAAACATGGAATTCATAAATATAAAACACGCTTACTCTACCTTAGTCACAACTAAAGATAAACTAAAAAACAACAAAAAGCGCAATGAACCTGTTATTCAAGAAAATCTAGCAAGACTAATAAAAGAAAAGACTCTGTTAAAAGAAAAGAAAAACAAAAAAAGCATAGAAAAGAAACATTTATCGGCATTATACAAATGAATTCGAAAACAAATGCAAAGGAAATCAAAAGAACGTAGATATAATATTATTGAATATGAATTAGAGAAATTTGCATCCGTCAAAAGAGCTTACAAAAGACTAGATTCCAGCAAAAAATGGATTACACAACTTACGAAACACAGTCACCAAGTAACGGAGAGAAATCATATATTAAAAGTAGCGACAGAATTTTATGCTAGATTATATGAACATCCTGCCTCTCACGAAAACCAAATCCAAAATGCGGAGTCACTCGATTCAGACAGTGTACCAGAATTTATGGAGTACGAAATAGGGAATATGCATGTAATTTTTTTTTCTTAAATCATTAATATGCAGTACTATCAACCCAAGAAAATAATTAAAAGTTAATTTCAACTACTGCTTGTCGCACAAAAAAAATATTAAACTCCTGCAATTTTCTACGACAGTTCAAACGTCCATGACTATCGCGGCCATTCATGTCAGGACTTTGATGTCACTTACCTCTATCTGCCTTGTTTAAATCTAATTTTTTGCCCTTAGTAGATTAGTTTTACTAAAATGTAAGTGCTTTATTTAAGCAAAAATTGCAATAACAGTTTTATAGTAAAATCTTAGTGAAACTTTAAGTACTTTTCAATTAAAAGTGTTTCTTTGACACATGGATTGTGACGTCACTACCGGAATCGATGCGTTTTGTTTTGCGTTCCGTTTCACCAACAACACGCTAAATAAACTATTAAATTGTAAAATAAGTGTTGTATTAGAGAATTAAACAAGTGTACCACAATGTTTTTATGGTATTGGACCATAAAAACATTGTAACAAGGCAAGGCATTTTAAAGAAATAAAAAAAGTTTTGTATTTCTTGCAAATACCCTATTAGCCACTCCATTCATCAATTGAAAACGAAGAAAAGCCCTGGAGAAGATCGTATAACAAATGACATATTGAAAGCTATCAGAGAGCCAATAACACCGATTTTAACCACAATATTCAACGAAATCTTGAAACAAGAGTCGACACCACCTGACTGGAATACGGCAATTATAACCTTACTCTATAAAAAAGGTGATCCAGGCCAAATGGACAACTACAGACCACTGAGTATGCTACAGTCACTTTATAAATGGTTTACAAGCCTAGTATTAAAAAGGATCTCAAAGACTCTAGACGAAAACCAACCTAGAGAGCAAGCAGGATTCAGATCGGGGTTCTCTACAAACGAACACATTTTCACAATAACACAGATTATTGAGAAGTACAATGAACACAATAAAAAACTACACGTGGCCTTTGTAGACTACTCCAAGGCGTTTGACTCTATCTCCCATGAATCTTTATGGTGCTCTCTTTGTGAACAAAGAGTCCACACAAAGTACATAAAAATGCTGAAAGAAATTTACAAGAACAGCAGAGCCATAATCAAACTGGAGAAAAAAGGAGAGCCCTTTAAAATCCAAAAAGGAGTTAGGCAGGGTGATCCCATCTCACCAAATTTGTTCAACGCCGTTTTGGAGCATGTCTTCAGACAGTTAAACTGGTGCGATGTTGGTATAAAAATAAACGGTGAGTTTTTCAACCATCTTCGCTTTGCAGATGACTTTGTTCTGTTAAGTGAAACACATGCAGATCTTGAGCGCATGCTGAAGTCTCTAGATGAGGAGAGCCGAAAATGTGGTCTTCACATGAACCCTGAAAAAACATGCCTCTTAACCAACAACATAAGAGTACCGACGATGATACAAGACACATCAATCGCATACGTCGACAAGTGTGTCTATCTTGGGCAAAGAATCTCATTTAACAGACCGACGAAAACGAAGTAGATTGTAGAATAAACTGTGCATGGAGAAGATATTGGTCATTAAAAGAAATATTTAAATCACTCATCCCGATACGCTTTAAAAAGAAATGCACTAAAATAATAGATGCAGTGGAATTAGCTTGCAAGTTGAAATGGCGATGGGCAGGACACGTAGCCAGAGCGACAGATGGACGCTGGAGTGAGAGGGTTCTCCATTGGTACCCTCGCGATGCAGCACGCACCCGAGGCAGACCTAGGGGTCGGTGGTGCGATGATATTATGACCGTGGCCGGCCCTACCTGGACGAGAATAGCCCAAGACAGAGAGGAATGGCATAAGATGGAGGAGGCTTTCGCCCTTAAATGGGCACCCAATTAGAGTAATTGAACGCATGATTATGTAGCAAATTATTTATTTTATTTTATTTTTAACTGAAGTCAATCTATTATTTAAAAATGTATTTTTGTTTATTTAATTATTGTTAAAATGCATGTTCAATTTTTACGAATGAATTTATTAGTTTTAAGAACCAAACGAATATTTTAATAATAGAATAGAATAGAATAGAATACTCTTTATTATGTACACCATAAAAATTACAAATACAAATGTAAACATTATAAAAGGGATGACACAATGGGCGGTCTTATCGCTAAAAGCGATCTTTTAAAGACAACCTTTGGATGGATTTAAGGGGGAAGGAGAGACAATACTGCAGGTAGCCTGTGGTGGTAATAATGATATTATATATACTAAATGAATTTGAAACGTAATATTTTTTTGGGAAATAAAAGGCTTAAATAAATAAATAAATAGATGTGTATGGATTGTTTTACCTCTATAGGATTTTTTATAAATTATAGAATGATTTACTTTCTGCCATTTCATAAACTATTTTCTAATCAAAATGTAAAATAGAAAATACATTTGTGACGACTGAAAATCAACACAAACTAATGGTATGAAGTACACAGGAGGATTTGCCCGAAAAAGAACTTATATGTCGGTATTTTCGTTGTATTAAGGGACGCCTGAAAACGCCGTGAGTCATTGGAGACGGCGGCACGGCGGCGGGTCGGCGCACACGATGCATTACGTTCGTATTCGCAGGGAGACGCGCGGTGCGACGCGGCGACGTTGAGCAATAGTGTCGCGTGTCGCCGTGCCGAGCGTCACCCATCCATCACACCGACACACTGCGCCTTCGCAAACACTTCATAAACTTTCACTGGAAAAAACTACAAGTGACAAGAGCTCTACTTTTACATAGAATAATGCGTGTATGATTGTATTTATAATGATTCTTGAATCGTCTGAAGTTTTATAAGGCAAGCCGCATTTCTTTTGGCTAACTATCTTTGCAATTAGGATTTAGTAAAGTATTCATCTCCTTTACTTCGTCGATCGTCATTTATTTTCAGAATCAACCAAAAAGTATGACTGTCACATAGAATATGGCCCAACCCAACTAACCGCAACACTGTATATTTAATTTAAAGATAATTTTCACAAACTTACAGGCTTATCTTTACCGCCATAAGCAACAGCTACCAAACAGAGTACGAGGGGCAGCGTCCCCGTGAACATGGCGCCGCTGCTTCTACGCCAATGCCCTCCTCTCTCGCTAGCTTGTCTTTTATTACCGCTACCGGCAACTCCACCCCAAACTAAATCACACACTTAAGGCACATAGTTAACGCGCAGTTATCCAAAGCCAGCAATTAACGCGTTAGAGGTGTTACGCTACTTGCAGCACAAGCGGTAATCATGAGGCGGAAACTTTTCCAGCCATGAATGAGTAAGCAACTAGCTAAATACACGGTGCAACTCAGCCTTAACATAACTTATTAAGTATTCTGTCTGACACGGTGGGAACTATCCCGAAGGTAAATGTTATGGTTTTGTCGAAAGATTTGTCCAGATTGTCTGTGGAAGAGTTTTTTTTTTATAATAGATTACTAGAAACAGAAGAATATAAAGTGCTACAAATATTGACACTTTGTCAGAAGCTGATGGTAGGCCGCATAGACTATACTAGCTGTGCCCGCGACTTCGTCCGCGTGGACTTAGATCTTTCTCAGCCTGTTATTTATAAAAGGCAACATGACTAATTGAATATAACCAAATATAAACGACAAAACACTTATTTCAAATAGACCCGTAACAATGTGCCTGTGCAAGTAACAGGCTGAGAAAGATCTAAGTCCACGCGGACGAAGTAGCGGGCACAGCTAGTATCTAATAGTACGGGTCGGTTTTGTGAATTTATGAAATTATATATCAAGTCTTTTGGTGCCGATAATAATATGCTAATAATATGCCGATGGTAATATGCTTTTCTTTTTTTTTTTTTATCGATGGGAAATCATCAAATGACCCCTCCCGCTCTGGGCTGAGCAGGAGGGAGTGTCAGACTTGTACTGACTAAAACCCATCCATGTTCCTTCCTTTGCCCTTTGTGTTCCAGGGCCGCGGTATCTCTTTCGAACAGTCCCGCAACCCTGGCAGGCGTCGGCCCTTACGGACCCCTTCCTGTTTGCTGACTCTCTTTGAGGCGCGCGTGGAACACGAACGCGCCGTCGACACGGCCTGTCGTCATAAGACGGACGGACGGCGAGCTAGCCCATAGCTCACCGTCCACAGGCCCGCGTCTACGGTGGCCGGGGGCCACCACGTGGCCCCCGACGCCCGGTGCGTCTCCCGCGGCGGCTGGGACGTGAGGTTCTCTCCCTCTCACGTCCCACCACCTCCTTCGCTAGCATGACTGCTTCGCAGAAGGAGGTGACGGCGTCCCATTCCGTCTCGCTCCGGACCATGGATTGAACCAGGGCCGGACGCGAGAGGTCGCCGCCGCCGATCGCCGCTACGAGGACACGGCGTTGCTCCGCCCAAGCGGAGCAGACCTGCACAGTGTGCTCCACCGTGTCCTCCGGTCGATCCTCGCAGTGGTGACACCCGGGCGTTTCCTCCCGCCCGATTAGGTGGAGGAACCTCCCGAAACAACCATGTCCGGTGAGGACCTGCGTCAGGCGGAAGGTGAGGGCGCCGTGGCGCCTCTCCAGCCACTCCTCAAAGAGGGGACTTACCGCCATTATAGTGGCGTGCCCTGCACGGGGTTGCGACAGTCGCTCTCTCCATGTCGCCATGAGATCACGCCGGAAGTCTGTCCGCTGAGCGACAATTTGCCGCGGCAGCGGAGTTTCCCCCCGGCGTAGTGCCTCCACGCGCCACTCGTGCAGGCGCGCGAGGACTATCGCCTCCAGATCCCATGGCGGCAATCCGGCAAGGAGGCTCGCCGCCTCGCCGGAGATCGTGCGGTACCCCCGGATTAGCCTTACGGCTACCACCCTTTGGGGCGCGTTCAGATAGTGGGCGGCTCGCCGCCTCAAAGAACGCGCCCACACCGGGGCCCCGTAAAGGGCCATGGACCGCACGACCCCCGCGTAGAGCCTCCGGCAGGAGGCGTTTGGACCCCCCAGGTTGGGCAAGAGCCGCTTGAAGGCAGCCCCGGCCCGTTCCAGTTTGGGGGCCAAACGTCGGAAATGCTCCACGAAGTTCCACCGGCTGTCGAGGACGAGACCTAGGTACTTCAACGTCGGCTCGACGCCGATGGGAACCCCTCCCACCGTGAGCATGAATCCCGACGGTGGCGCATTCCGAGGCCCATGAAAGCACATGGCCTCGGGCTTGTGCAATGCCACCTCGAGACCCAATTGCCGGATCCTCTCCGCGACTATCGCAACCCCGCGAGTCATCAGCTCGGCCGCCGCCTCGTGCGACCTCCCTTGCGACAGCACCAGCGTGTCGTCAGCGTAGCAAACTACGCTGACGCCGTCAGGGAGGTCGGCGCGCAGCACCCAGTCGTAACCGATGTTCCACAAGGGCGGCCCCAGAACCGATCCCTGTGGAACACCGCACGACATCTCTCGCCGGTTCCACTCTCCGCTGCAACCAGGGTAGATGACGTACCTGTCCGTCAGGTAGTCCCCGACCACACGACGAAGGTAGGTCGGCACCCGGTGATACCGGAGTGCCTCCCTAATGCAGCTCCAGGGCATGGAGTTGAAGGCGTTGGCGATGTCGAGAGACACCGCCAAGACCACCCCACCCCGGGACACCGCATCCCCCGTCGTGAGGGCTCTCACGCGCATGATGGCGTCCACCGTCGAGCGCCCCCTGCGGAAACCGAACTGGTGTTCCGCAAGATCCGGCCCAATCCCCGCCAGGTGCCCGGCGAGGCGGTTGGCAATAACTCTTTCGAAGAGTTTGCCCACCTCGTCGAGCAACACAATGGGCCGGTATGCGGACGGAGAGTCCGCAGGGCGCCCCGGCTTCCGGATGAGGACCAGCTTCCCCGTCTTCCAACGAAGCGGGAACTGGCCTCTCTCCAAGCATGCGCTTAGGAGCCCCTCCAGTCGGGGCCCGAGAGCCTGCAAGGCCAGGACCCAGGCTTTGCCAGGTAAGCCGTCGGGTCCTGGGGCGGCAGTTTTGGCCTTAAGCCTGCCTACCGCCACTCTCAGGTCTACCCCAGTCACCTCTGGAATGTCGTCATCGTCCTCAGTGTGGTCCGCTTCCGGCACCGCAATTGGCGGAGCCATGGGCGGGGGAGCATGTTCCCCTCGCGAAGGGAACAGAGCGCTCACCACGTCCTCCACGAGCTCAGGCCGGAGACTCTGCGTCAGCGGAGGGGCCCTGGTGCGGAGTTTATCCCGCACCATCTTATAAGGGCGCCCCCACGGATCTCTGTCGAGAGTCTCCAGCATCTCCTCGCGGGCCACATCCTTGGCCCGCAGGACAGCCTCTTGGAGGGCGGTCTTCGCCGCTCTGTATCCCTCATACAGCTCCGCCTCAATGGCTGCCGCATTCGGAGGGCGAATGCGGAGCCTGCGATGCCTGGCGTACAGGTGTCGTGCGGCGACGCACGCCTCGCGCAGAGACGTCAGCTCTCGCGACCACCAGTACACCTGACGCCGGGCGCTTTCTGACCGAACCCGGGGCATTGCCACGTCACATATATCGGACATGGCCTCCTGGAACCAACCCGCCTCATTGTTCACGTCGGCAGGCCTGACCGGTGATGTCACCCAGGCCTGCACGATCGAGGCTTCCAGGAGGAGCTCCCGGTCCAGCTGTTTCAGCGCCCATCGCGGACCACTCGGGGTCTGTAGGACCGGCGCGCTTGGGGTCTGGGCGGAGACGTCGAACCGGATATACCGGTGGTCGGAGTAGGTCTCCACCCCCTCCATGACACGCCAGTCAACGACACGCGGTGACAGAGCGGGGCTAGCGAACGTGATGTCCACCACCGACTCGCCCCGCATCCGCACACACGTGGGAACAGAACCCCTATTTAGGACGACCAGGCCTGCCTCCAGAGCCCAGTCCTCCACCATCCTTCCCCGCACGTCTGTGCAACGAGAACCCCAAGCCAAGTTCTTGGCATTGAAGTCCCCGAGCACAAGCACGGGGAGGGAATGGCTTCCGATGACGACACTCAACTCCCTGAGGGAGTTGTGGAACTCGGCGAGAGTATGGCTCGGGGAGAAGTAGACACCCGCTACAACGATCTCCCCGAACCGTGCTGCTACGCACCCCTGACCCTTCCTGACACTTTCATGGGTCGGGGTACCGGCGGCGGCCGACGAAATTATGGCCACTGAGCCACTAAGGTCCTCCACCCAGTCGTTCCTGGGCGGGACAAAGTAGGGCTCAGCGACCACGGCGACATTAATCGACCACTGCGCCATGCTCTGGAGCAACAGATCCTGAGCGCAGGCGCAGTGGTTGATGTTCGCCTGGAGGAGCCGTAATGGGGCCGTTATTGACACTCCATTACGGTCTCCTCTCGGGCCCCCTGTGAGGGCCCCGCTGCGGAAGGAGCAGCGACGGCGGTGGTGGCGGCAGCGGCGGCGACAGTGGCGGCGGCTGAGGCGGTGGCGACGGTGGCGGTGGCGGCGGGGGGCCTTCCCTTGCCTCTGGAGGCTTTGGTGGGAGGAACGCAGGCCTTGCTCCCAGCCCGGTGATCGGCCGGCTTGCCAGCCGCCGCACATGCAGCGCAGTGCGGCGTCCCGCAGCAAGTCGCGGACACATGACCGGGCTGACTGCAGCGGAAGCAGAGGCCGCTGCGATCAACCTCCGAGGCGCACCGTACTGACACGTGGTGCCCCACGTGGCAGCGATAGCACCTCAGAGGTCTGGGCTCCAGCAGCTTAACCTGCGCTGAAACCCAGCCCACCAATAGCCTTCGGCCCTCCACAATGGTCTTTGCCGCCGTCACAGGGCAGCTTACAATAGCGGTTCGCATCATATGCTCATCCCATATTACATGGGACTTAAACATTGCTGGCATAATGTGGGTGTACTATTAATGGTACACCTCTGCCTAACCCTTCTGGGAAATACAGGCAAATGTTATGTTATACAGTAACATAATAATGTCGTTGATTGTGCTGTACATCATATTGCAGATTTGTATAGCGTACTTTCCCATTGAGAGTTATCTTCTAATGGACCCCCGTCGTCGTTGTGATATTATTTTGTTGCGCGAGTTATTTGTATTCTTTGATATTTCCTAAGATATTCATCTAAATTAAATAGTGTAAAGGGCAATTTTGGTCACAATTGAACCCTAAAGATGACTAACATATTTATTTTGATAAGGATTAATACTATGTCGGTAAAAACACCTTCGCAAATAAAACATTAATTTTGACCAAATTTTAAAATCATAAAAATGGTTATTGTGATTCAACCTTAAAAGATAGGCATGTGCTGTCCCAGACTTTTTTTGAGAGCTTTTTAATAGGAATAATTCCCTTTTACATTATATTTGTGCAACTTTAACCGTTTACGCAGCGCACGCAACGGAAGCTATCAAAGAGAATAATTTTTCCCCGTTTTTGCAACATTTGTCATTGATGCTCAGCTCCTAATGGTTGTAGCGTAATGATATATAGCCTATAGCCTTCCTCGATAAATGGGCTAACCAACACTAAAAGATTTTTTCAATTCGAACCAGTAGTTCCTGAGATTACCGCGTTCAAACAAACAAACAAACAAACAAACTCTTCAGCTTTATAATATTATATAGTATAGATATGTACGCGTCGTCAACTTACGCACTGTGTCGTGATGTAAGACTTCTTACTCATTCAAATTGGGTTCTATGTACCTACAAGGATTGTTGATTATATAATTAAAGGTTTCTATTTTGTTATTAACTCGAGATAATTAGTCCTAGAAGAAAACTACTTATAACTAGCGACCCACCCGGCTTCGCACGAGTGCAATTTACTAATGAAAAAAATGAGAAGTGTGGTTAGCAGTTTTTCTTTCATACAAATATTGTCGTGACAATTACGAACACAAAAAGAAAAGTCAGCCAAATCCATCGAGCTGTTTTCAAGTGATGCTCCGTCATAAATGTGGCAATAGATTTTTATTCATATACTACTCAAAAGTCCTTCAAGAATTAGGTACCTCGCAAAGGAATTGTGTACCTCACCATACTTTTTAATGCCATTCAACGAATAAAATAGGCTACTTCCCAGATATATGGCAGGCATCGCAAGTAATAATGATCCATAAACCCGGAAAACCGAGACATATGATGTCACCTCATACAGACCTGTCAGTCTCTTACCGATTATGCCCAAGCTCTATGAAAAGTGCCTAATGAACAGAATTAAAAAAAAAACATATTCTAGCTATGCCCCGTGACCTTCGTCTGCGTGAAATTATATAAAATATAGTAGGTCTACTACCTACTAATTTCACGCGGCTATGTACGTTTCCTTGTGATAATTTCCAACAAACCCACGGGCGAAGCCGCGGGCAAAAGCTTATTCAGTTACAAGAAGGGCAGAAGGGACACTACTTCCTGAGTCATTTTCCCACTTTGGAACAATCATTGTTTCCACCGTGAACAATGAAGGGGATCTTACGTGTTTTTGTGCGCCCGCCCCTATTGTGTCCTACACAATTATAAAATGAATGTTATAATTTGCTGTTCGCTGACGTGATGGCCACAATGCGCCCCGGCCGCGGCGATATCACACTTAATGATTATTAATGGTCCGAAGACAGCTTGGAAAATCACGCTTAACTTGTGTTGGTGAGCGAGCATATATTGAAACACAACCATTTTGTAGCATGCCGCTTTCACACCAACCCTAGTCGGCCACCGACTTTGAGAATGTCAATCTATAGAAAACATCGGAATCCGAAATCAAAAATTCATATCTTAAACTAATTTTTTTTTAAAGTGCAGAAATAGTTTTATCCGTCATTTCTGGATTGGAAATTCAGGACATCCGGGCACAGTTATAAGCCGGAGCCCCGCACGGCGTGAGCCGCACTCGCACTGGGCCGGTTTGATTTTAATATAAATATTTTGAACTTGACGCTCACAAGTCGGCAGCCGACCATACCTTTTGGTCTGCATAGATTATTCATTGCTGGCCGAAAATTAAATATTCTCCTACATGTACCTTTTAGGCCGATGGTATGAATGAATACCAATTTTAATAAAAAACAACAACTGACACATTGTATTAGGTAAGTGAAATACATTACAATCACGCTCCTAACGTAAAAATAATTTCTGTAACGATGAGCTGATCCTTACGCAGTCGTACTTACTTCGTAGAACAACATAGTGTTCTTTTCCAATATTCGATTATCTTCCACGCATTTATACCTATGCCGTGTTCAATCGACATGAAAAATCCATTAGAGTTGTTTGCGTCGGCAACTGGGCCGATAGGCATCGCCAGTGACCGTGGCTAAGAGGATTTGTTGCTTCCCTGTCGGCTGCATCATGCATCTGTGCATTCGTTAGCTGCAAGCGCATTCCGACAACTCGATACAACGGGCCATTCGATGGTGAAATGCGAATTGTGTTATTACAATGGAAGGGTATTATTTGCCGTTACGACTGCTACATTGTCATCGGGTTATTGGATAATAATAATTTGGGAACAATTTAAATTGCAACCCTTCATATAGCTTTCTTCTATCGTTCGTCCACTGGGACTTATTAGTGCGTGATTAATGTTTGATTATCTAGAGATATGATTCTGCGGCGGTAGGAGTGATCTATCAAAAGTTTAATCAGAAGCAAATCGCATGACCTACAAAGTCGTTGAGACATAGGTATGTACATAACAGATAAATAACACCAAACAAATTAAACTGTTTTCCATAACAAAGTTCACGTAGGTAGTAAACACGAAAACTGAAAACGTTCGCTAGTGAAATTCAGATGTACGACGTCCTGGCAAAACTGTTGACTAGTTTTGGTAGAAAAGTTTTTACAATATTTCTATTGTATGGAAACTCCTCCGACTATTGCCGACGCGGGGTAACAAGTAAACTTTCGCATTCGTAGTTGTAGACGCGCGCTCACAACCACCAACTTTGAACGCCCGCCTGAGCTAACAGCACATCTTATGGACGTGTCAACAGCATCTCTAATCATGCTGCAAAATAATAAACATAGTTTTTTTATGTTATTTTCATAGCACTCTATAAAGGCCAAAATGCTTATTTGATGAAAATCGACGTGACTGTACCTCCTTTACTTTAACTATGCTCTAAAATTACAATCAATGTAACCTTCAGATTTATCTTGGATTTTTCACTGCGTTTATTAATAAGTGTATATCAACGTATGTATAGTAGAAAGTTCATGCTGTTTTAACGTATTTAAATATTGTCTGCGTAGATGGCAACATACGAATTATACAGGGTGTAACAAGACCCTTCACGAAGCCGGCAACCAAACATTCTGTACATCAAACTAAGTAACCTTACGCAAAAATTATTAATGGGAAATGACTTTTTTTTTGGGGTGAAAAATCTCGTTTTACGTTAGGACTCAATGTAATGCACTCAAAACATTGTGCTGATGGATGCACTGATTAGTACGGGGGTCGTGGAGATGTTCTAAAATTAAAAACATGAATTTAAGAAAAAACTTGTGAAAAAGTTGGAACTTTGACCCCCAACATCTCAGTAACTAGAAGGTTCCCAGGTATGGTCTAGAAAAAAAAATGAGCGCAATGACGGGGAGAACAAGTCACTTTCGGCTTCGTTAAGGGTCTTGTTACACCCTATATGAAAGGAAAAGGAGTAAATGATAGCGTGACGATTGTCGGGAGAATGGAACAAAAAAATGTGTTGCGCCGATCCCACGTAGGTAACTTGGGACAAGGGCAAGAAGATGATGACAAGCCATCTCAACATACGAATTCTTGCATGTCATAAATATTCAAAACTCTAAATTATCACAATACCGATATCGATTTAGATAGATAGTAAGTAGAAATAGGTACCTAACCTGCTTATACAGCCGTATTCAAAAGTCCCACTGACACAGTTCAAATAGTTAAAGATGTTAACAAACCCGAGTTTAACAGTAAATCATATCACACAATGGCCCTACAATACCAATGAATTCGTAGATACTTATTGTTTGACCACTACAGACGGGACAGACCACCCGAGAAAGAGCAATAGGATTGTCTTCCGAGTTCTGACCCCTGCTCCCACTGACGATAAATGTTGGCACTGGCAACTCTGTCAGGCCCTAATAGTTGAATAAGTGTGCTTGTTCAGTAATATAGGGGGGAATGAGAAACTATTATACTTACAATAAACACAAATAACTTGTGTAGTTTTAAGTAGTTTTGGTCCTGAAAATCATTATGAACAACTTTTAACTATGAGTTCAAACTTACCATAGCAAAAAAAAACTCTGCTGTTGCCCACATTTTGTCGAGTTATGCACACATAAATGAATGGAGCAGTTAATTTCTTTATCGTGATTTCAAGGCTGGTAAAAATTGAGGGTACTATCTACAAGTTCAAAATATTTTCAGTAATAGGTATTCAGAATAGAGAAAATGTCTGAATAAATAATATAAATGCACAACAGGAAGGTAAATTGAATATCTAGGCCTCTGTAATAATTTCCAGGAACGACTAATGAAAACGCTTTCAGTAACAGAAAACAACTTTGAAAGCTACACTTTGATTTTAAAATATAACGTAACTGAAACACGGACATCATTAATTTGTAAAGCAATAATCATTTGAAGATAGTGAGAAGAGACAAGTGGAGAAACCGGAGAGACGTCATTACCGCAATCAAAACCGAAAGCCGCAGAGCAAGCTGCAAGCCCCCGCACCCGCTAACGACGAGTGCTCTCGATAAAAATTAAAAACACGTGCAAGCCCAGCCTGAGGAAAGTTTTAATGAGAGAACACGGCTCGTTCACGTACAGATAGATGTATCTAGATCCGCCCCGTCTACTCAAATGCTTCGTAGGTAGATGCGTATTTATCTAATTACGGCGGCCCCTAAACTTGGAACAGAGTTAGGTGGGTGAGTTACTTTTATATGCATTTTCATTAGTGATTTTGTGTCTGGATAGGTGTATAGTTGCATGTATCTTGCTTGATAACACAATAATATACAAGTAAAATTTTGTAGATAGTACGCTTGACTGTACCAAGAATAGTCTAGCTGCTGAAATTATAAAGAAGCATCTTCTAAATTGCAAAATGAATTTACAACTTCCTAATCCACCCTTAAAAATACATCATTGTATGGTACAGATTTTGATAACAATATCCACAGCTAAGGATTAGGAATTTAGGATAAGGATACTTACAGCAGTCGGTGAGGGGTAATTACTTGATTTTGGTAAAAATATCTCTCATAATGACTCTTTGAACTGAGCCTCAATATGCCTTTTCCTCGTGTGCTTAATAACCAATTTGTAATCGTTTCATCCGCAGTTGCACAATAATAATATGTTGATATGCACAATATAACCTTCTTGTGCTGTATCTAATAATAGAGCATACTCCGTCAATGTGCCGATTAGGTGCGAAGTGAAGAGTGTAATTAATAACCAGGGCATTCATTAAAGCCATTATGCGACACAACAATTCTCAACTAAACTGAGTCACTTACACGGAGATATAAAATTTCCTTGAATTTCAGCTTGAACGATGTCTGATGATTATAGGGCTGTCCCAGCTACGAAATATTGAATATTCCAAAATAGCAAGATACCAAAGAAAAACGTAATGCACAAAAATATAGAGCATCAAAACAGGAACCAGACTGGTTTTTACCATCAGGCCAATTTATCTAAAAGTTCAATAGATGTGTTAAAATCTTCTATCTAAAACGGTCAGTTCGATAAAAATAAAACTGATTTATAGCGCGTGGGGAAAATCTTTTTGGCAAGGTGCATTTTCCATTGTAGGTATGCATATCGGTACGTTTTCAGGCAACATAAAAAATCCATTAGATTAGTGCATTGGCTTAACGAGTGACGACGGAGGGGGAGGGGGTAGGTCGGGCTGGCGGCGGCGGCAACCCTCAGTTGACCGTGCGTAAGCGGCTTTATTGCGTTCCTATCAGCACCACCGAGCTGTAATAGACAGGTGAACAATCTGATAGCCGTTCCATGTATCCGTTTCGATCCAATTGCATGACAACAGCGGTGGTTTTAGTTACGTTGCACTCACCTTTGTGAATTCGCGTTTCGGATCTATGTTGAATCTCTGCTGGACGATACCAACATACAATTATCCATGTTGGTTGTACTTTGATATCTAGTTAAATCGTACCTATCAGATATGATTAAAGGCATGTATTGAATACCTTCGAACTAGTAATTCAGGGGGAATATATGAACGCACTTTAAAAATAATGTTTCACACTTTAAAATGTTTAGCTTTAAAATGATTAAATTAGAATGGACTACAAAAATAATGGTTTCCACTATTAAGCTTAGCTTTAAAATTAATTGAATGAACTATAAAAATAATGGATGGCAATGTTATTAGGAGAATTTAGGATGCAAGAGCGAGCGAAGCGGGCTCTGGACTTGGGGCACTCAGACCCCGACAGATTAGGTTCGAAGGGGATGGCGGGGTCTAGAGAGCATGCGAAGTGAGTGTGTTGTCTATGAAATTATTACTTTATAGTGAACATACATATTTTGTAAATTTGGTTCATGTTTATTAAAGTGATAATTTTAAATTATAGATGTATTTTAAAGTGCTGTTAAATAATTTTATAGCTGTTTTCATCAAATTGAAAGTGCTATTATTAAATACATCCCATAATTAAGTATAGTTCATTGGCAACATTAGATTAACTAAAACGATACACGGCGCACGTCGGCTTTCCTTCTAAGATAAAGATCTTACTTGATATTAAGGTATCAGACAGTTGAAACAGTAGTAATTAATAATGCCAGTACTCATACAAAGACATCCAGGTATCTAATAACCGTGAAGCTCAACGTATCGCCTGATTTATTTTGTACGGGCTAGGCTACCCTTTTTTTTTTTTTTTTTTTTTTTTTTTTTTTTATCGATGCGAAATCATCAAATGACCCCTCCCGCTCTGGGCTGAGCAGGAGACTGTCAGACTTGTACTGACTAAAACCCATCCATGTTCCTTCCTTTGCCCTTTGTGTTCCAGGGCCGCGGTATCTCTTTCGAACAGTCCCGCAACCCTGGCAGGCGTCGGCCCTTACGGACCCCTTCCTGTTTGCTGACTCTCTTTGAGGCGCGCGTGGAACACGAACGCGCCGTCGACACGGCCTGTCGTCATAAGACGGACGGACGGCGAGCTAGCCCATAGCTCACCGTCCACAGGCCCGCGGGCTAGGCTACCCTTATATTTCAGTTTTTTTATTATTATTTAATATCCGGTTTGATGATTATTAAAACCGTAAAAAGTGCGATTCGGACTTGCGCTCGAAGGGTTTCGTACCACGGTACATTATTGAACAATGCTTAATTTGCTTTAAATAATACGTTTTTGTGTGGGGGTCCCCTATAATTTTTAACTTTATTTAATTCTATTATTTGTTATTAAAGCGGCTATGGTAATAAACACAAAATTCTGACAGCGGAGCCTTATAATAGCCTCCCGTTGACACCCTTTGGGTACGGACTTAGGTACTTTGGTACCTAATTATCAACGTAAGTATTTGTTCGTTTGTTCTAGCTTGTTTATGTGGATACCATACTTCTACCTACCAATTACCTAGGTATGAAAAAGAGTACAAAGCATTAATTTCATTACCTACCTAGAACAATAAAACAAGCTGTGTTTTATTAATCTCAATAACCCTCCTTCACGCTGCGCAGTCGGGTAAAAACAGGAATAAATTGTGAGAATCTTTGCAAAACAATAGTTGGAAATGGTGTACGCGAGAAAAAGCCGGATGCAAATGCCATTCATATTAATTAGCAAAGCGAGACGGGGCTTTTACGAAATTAGACCGTGATTTCGCTGAAGATTTATTGTTGTGTTTGAAATGGTTTTCGGAGCAAAGGTAGCCATTTAGACGCAAGCAAATTGGTGTTGTCAGACGGGGTTTTAATTGAATTGACTGAAGTCGCTTGTTTGCTTTGTACGTTATGAGTCACGAAAAAAGTTGGAAAGCTGCTAATTTATTGGCTTCGTACACGATATAGAAAAGTGGGAGCTTGATGCGAATGATTGATGACCACAGGTTAGCGCACGGGTTCGCTGCGCTCAGCGCTCTGTGATAAGGTAATAGGTAGGTGCCTATAGCTACTTACATAAGTATCACTTACCTAAATGTAGGTACCTATTACTTACCTACGTTAAAGTAACTACTTTTAACGTACCTAACTAATAGGAAAGCATGTACCTTATCTCAACTTTCAATGTAGATTTCAGGTAGATAGGCAGTATACTTGGAGACACCCTTCACTTCCTTCGTTGCTGCGGTTAAAATTACGGTGCCTCGCCAATTGCTGCAGAGAGATAGCTGTTTCAAGTTTTCTGTTGAGATTCTGATCCTGGACTTGTACTATGTAGGCATAATAGCGTTTTCTCATGTACTTCAACACCGCCTATATGTAAATACCTACTGATAGTAAATCTGGCACCTTTTGAAAGCCACAATTTCACCTACCATTTGTCACATAATTGTGTCGTTTGGCGTACTGCGGTACAGGGCATGCGCTTGCTTATCACGTAGGTAGGTAGGTATATGTGATATGTGACTATGGCGGTCAAAAAGTTAAGCACTTACAGTACCTAGGTGCAACCAAAGGCACAGAAGCGAGATTTGCACGTCATTTTAAATTAATCCGGGCATGGTCACCCCTATTAACAACAATAAATATTATTCCATTTTTATTTTACAAATACTAGATATCCTGAGGATGCCCCGTGATGGGGCGAGGGTAGGTTTGAGTTGCATGTTTTGATGTTGACTAAAAAACTAGATCCAGACTAGAATGGAGACCATTGAAGCCTGGGCGTAGTTTTTGCGGAATAAAAACTAAATATTGTTGCATGCACTTGTTATCATTTTCCATATTGTTCTATTAAATCCATCCAATCTTACCAAGGCATATCGTATTACCCAGTAGGAACTAACTGGGTTGTGGAGGTCAGATAGGCAGTCGCTCCATGTAAAATACTGGTATTATGCTGCATCCGGTTAGACTGGAAGCCGACCTTAACATAATTGGGAAAAGGCTAGACACATGATGATTCTATTAAATCCATCAATGCTAGGTCTAGCGGGACAGAGAAGGAATTGTAAGTTTATGCTATTGTGATTTGTATGTCACTGTGGACTTCAAAATTGTGAACCTATCCCACACACTGCTTACCACAGCTTGGGTGACGGTTACCAGGGTGAAGTGGTACGCATGGCGACCAATCAACCCGTACAAAACCTGCAATTTATGCAGATCTGCCATTGTACGGGAAATCTATACAAAGCGAGGCCATGCTATACTGGATATGTGTAGCTTGATGTGTCGCCGTGTGTACAATCCAAAATGGATAAAACCATTTGTGGATCCTGAACGACCTTAAAAAGTGATTTTAGTGATTCACTCGTGCGGCCAACCAGCGCCATCTAGCGCCAGAATAGACTCGGAGCCTCGAACTGGGCATATCGTGGATGAAACCTACATAGGTTGGTACCTACCTACCTGTGGACATAACATCAAATCACGCCTGTATTTCCCAAAGGTGTCGTGTGGCGTAGGCAGACACACAAGCACACACGCTTAGTTATTCGATAATTCTATATTTCACCACTTCGTACTATAAGATTTATTCTACATTGGATTGCTGGTGTCCGTTAAGCCGTTGGTCCGTCAATTGTAAATCTTTGAGAGTCGTTACGGGTAGTCCACAGGGCATCATGTTATACAGCGTGTAACAGAAAGGGTACCTATAGTCGAGTGTGGTATGGGACAGCTGATATTTTTTTTACGATTACGATGGTGGTCCCATATAGAGTTGTTCAGTTTGATGTTCCGTACCACACTCTTCCATATGACTATACCTTTTCTGTTACACGCTGTACGTATATACGGGTAAGGTAGTCAAGGCCCCGAAAGTCTGACAACCAGTCTTACCAAATGAGCAATGTATTACCCAGTACTAACTGGGTTGAGGAGGGAGGTAGGCAGTCTTTTCATGTAAAATCAGGGTATTCAGCTGCATCCGGGTAGACTGGAAGTCGACCCTTAGATATTTGGGAAAAGGCTAAGCGGATAATGATGATGGATTGCTGAGGTGCAAATCGGGCCGGAAGTAAATAAATACAAGAAATTGAAAATGTGCACTTTATTTTTCTATTTTTTTTTCACATGACAACATCACTGGTTTTAGGTATTACATACTTAGGTACCTACCTAATTTCTGATTCACAAAAATGTAACATTATTAGGTTGACGGCAAGAGAGGCGAATACAACCTACAACACGTATACATAATATACAACCTAAGAACATTTTATTCCATTGTTTGCATTATGTAGGTATAGGCTGAGCTAAGTTATGAAGTTACGTTATGTAAATGCGAACCCACAATATTACTAAAAGTATTTGTGCTTAAGTGGAGTTTTATTAAACTGACAAACGGCAGCGAATTCTGTTTTACCGCTATTCATCATTAGCTACGTACTATAGTTACTACGTTTAATTGACGTAAGTTCCAGGCAAATTAAAATGCTGATTTATTAGAAAATCGATTTATTCAATTTCTATAGACGTACTTATATATAGAACCGTTAGCCGTTTGTCAGACCATTAAATTCATTTTACATGGATCTATTTTGGCTAAATATATTACTTTCTTTAGTCCATTTCTACTTATGGAAAATCAAACGCAGAGTTTGGTACAATCCGCAAAATAAGTGCGTCGAACCCTACGAAATACTTCAGCGCTATACCTTACAGAAAGTTACCTACTTCCTACAGTAAACAACGTTATTTGGCACAGATCGATACGATCAGTAACATGTCAATGATGCTCGCTGACATATTAGGTATTGTTTTAATTTAACCACTTTTGCAACCGACCGTAGGACCCTACTGAGCCTTCGATCATACGAAACAATGGTAAAAATCTTACACAAAGTTCAGGTAATTCTACAATGCCTACCATGAACCATTACTACTACCATAAACATTATTATTATCAAAACATTACACGATTCCCTGATACGTAACGGGTTTAACCATGGTTTTATCCTACGAAGCATTATTAGTTTAGATAAAGTTTATTGTATGCGACTCCTACACCTGCGTCGTAGGCAACGCGTAAACATAACATAACATGACGCCTGTAATGCCCGAAGGGTTCGGCAGAGCTGTACCTAATAGTACACCCACGTTTCGCCAGTTCTGTTTATAAGTCCCATTTAATAGGGGGCGAGCCATTACCATCAACCGGGCACAAATCCAGACTACATGGTTGCTACTGAGAATTGAAGTAAAAACCCAATAACCCGTAACTATCATGTAAGATAACACATTACTCGGATGTACATTGTTAATGACCTTAACACAGGTGTAGCAGGAGCATTCAATTGATGACGGCTCATTTCATGTCCGGGCCATATTATTCCAGTCCAGTGATCAAATCCACTATCATCTTGAAATCTGAATAACCTAAACCGTCAATGGATCCAGTGATAGCTCCAGTCCAGTAACTGTAAAGTAGGATGTTCAAAAAGGCTGGAATAATGTAGAAACTGTCCCTCTAGTACAGAGCTGGATTCCATCACTGAACTGGAATAATGTGAACCGGGCATTACATTCTAAATAAGATTCGACTTGGACAACTTGATTTTATTTGCAAACGGTAACATGACAACACTAGGTATATTTTACGAATATGTTTCTACTTTTACACAGTACCTACAACAAAAATGCATATTTATCACCAACACCATCATAAAACACATACTTCCATTCCAAATTCAATTTTAAAATACATACAAAAATAATCTGTAGGTTTGTTTTAAATTTTAGTCCATTGCAAGTGTGCAAGGAAATTACAAAATAGCCTCATGATTGACATTCAATACTGGTGATAACAAAACTTTAGTTCTGCTCCTTTAAACACTTTCGTCCAGTCTCGTAACCAATAAAATAATTTATTTACAAACATCTTGTCTGTTTTCTTTGATGTAATTTCATAATTTTAGACTCAGTTCTGACACAGACTGGATTTTATAAGACAATTTCCTTATTCAGTATACTCAATTAACAACATTACAATTTGACCTCTGTATGCAGGTGAGCCGAACAAACAGTTTGTATTTTGGCTATTGAATAAATCATTAGGTTTTATTATAAATGTGCCTACCATTTTATTACTGAAGTATTTGAGTACCACAAATACTTTATGTAGACGTTTCATTCGGTAAATATAGGAATACACAATTAGGTAAGTTGTGTGCTAGCTCAGTAAATATTAGAAACGTAAATGATTCATGCTATATTATGAAATACCTTTATCCTGTTTAAATACAACCAAACTAACAAGCTTGCGATTACGTATTAATTTCTTCTACAAATTAATATGTTTCTCATCACATTTACACTTAAGTAATTAGTAAGTAAATAAAATAGTGAGAATAAGTATTGTTGTAAGATAAAAAGAGTTTACATGAAAATAATAATTATGCATGAGTTAGTGGAAAATACTTATTATAATCAGACTTTAATCCTAATGCATCTTTACAGTATAATCATCACTGCTATGTCTGGAATCTTATCCAGATAAACTGTCCAACTCAACAAGACATCTTTCTACAAATTTACTGATAAAGGTTAAATAGTAATATTTAGATAAATAAAGAGGTACAAAATTACAACATTCTAAAAAATAATTAAATTATCACTAAATGCAATACCAAAAAAAGTAGCACAGTTCAAAAAATGCTAGAAATAATAGTTTGTTCATTGATTTAGATACTAGGTTTAGGAAACACAACCCAATCAAACTTATTTATATAAAATAATTATAATATAAATAACTAACAAAATAGAACATATCACCATGGAAGATAATAGCTTTTTTTTAAATTTAATACTTTTAGCCTTTTTTAGTTCCGAAAACCAACTCCAAAATAATTATATTTTTATAACAAAGTGAGTACAAACATGTAGGTTTCTTCTAATTTATTAAGAAATAGCATTAAATAATTATTGTTATCAGTAACACATCACAGAAGGAAATGTACCTACGTAAATAAAATGAAAAAATATACAATGTAGTTATATTACTTACACTGCATAATTAATTGCAAATCTAGTATGGTCATGAGAATTGCGTGGAAGTAATATTATGAGCAATTTGAAATTGAGCTTCAATTGACAAAAACGTTGGAATTGCTGATTTTACCCAATATGCTGAAGTATATTGTGCGTGTTTGGCCGAGAAAATTTATTATGTCACAAACAAGGTGGTGGAAGAGGCATGTCAATCATTTTGCAAACTTCTAGTAGGAAATTTTTCAATATGGCTGCTTGGTTATCTCTTGAACCATTTATTGTTATTGTTGGAATGAATGTTGGTTGCAATATGTGAGTATCATCGCCATGTTTCTTCAGAAGAGCTGATCCAAAATCCTCGCGAGCACAATTACTGATTGGGTCAGGATCAATTTTCATTTCTTTCGCGCACTGAAATTAAAGAATTGTGTTTATTACTATAATGTCCATATACTGAAAATATGCCAACCATGGAAACGGACGGACGGCATGTAAAGTCAAGTTAGAGGCCCATAGGCCGATAAAAACTCTGACACCAGGCTAGGCACTAACCACAGAATAAAGAAGAAGACTATACTATACTATGACTACACTACTAACTTCTTCTATGACTATACTATATTTCCATATTAATTTTAAAATCCTAGAATGAATTAAATAGCTCTTTTATTTACCCTTGTGAGAGCACCATCTGCATCCATATTATCTGAGATCATACAGTCCGTTATCTTGACAGAAGTAGTCATGTTTGCTACAGCCTCTATTGCACAAGCATGAATCTTGTTTGCATAGCACTCTTCTTCACCATGCTGGCATTGAAAAATATACTTCCCCTTCTCTTCTTTGGTCTATAAAATATAAAGTATTTAATTTTATTACAATGTATCAATAATCTGAGCAATGAAGGTCAGCTAAAATTACTCAATCATATTTTTTTTACACTAAAATCATTTTTACAATGTGTATCAACTTAAATTTATAAATATGATACATAATCTTTAACAACATATCTTTATTTAATTATAATGGGTGTAAAAGTACCCTTAACAACAGCAGAAGGTACTTGTTCTCCCCAATCATTTTTTTTTGTTTTAGATCTAGACCATACCTGGGAACCTTCTAGTTACAGAGATAATGGGGGTCAAAGTGCCAACTTTTTCACATGTTTTTTTTTTAATACAGTTTTTATTGTTATAAGTTTATGACTTTACTTTCAATACCTCCATGACCGCTGTAGGTACTATTTAATGCATCAGCACAATGCATTACATTGAGTCCTACCGTAAAATGTGATAACCCCAAAAAAAAAGTTGTTCCCAGCAATCATTTTTGCTTAGAGTTACTAAGTTTGATGTACAGAATGCTTGGCTGACGGGTTCGTGAAGGGTCCTTTTACACCCTGTATTCTATCAAGCTTTGTTTATTTCGTGGGAGTTCCAATACTGATAAAATTCAGTGCATGAACTTACTGTAGCCTTTCCATAGGGTACTAGAGTTACTTCTAGGAACTCTGAAAGCTTCTCTGTGACTGGCGCCAAATGCCTCACAAAGAAATGTTTGGAGTCAGGACAAAGGGCCTCATAGTACACTCTCACTTTCACTTTGTCTTGCTTATGTTTATTGTACTTGTCATCTTCTAACTCCACTATACCAGACTGTAAAGGAAAACAAATTATAATAATATGTTAATTCATTAAATGAGTTCAGGGGACTAAATACTTTCACAAAATACTTCTAAAGGATGTGTGAATCATAGATTTGTAGCAATACTAGCAATGTTCTAGCGAGACTTAGTAACCTTGATTTCGCTATAAAGAATATTTTAAAATCAAATATGAAAAGTTGTACAACAGCATTCAATGACATATAAAAACAAACAATGTATGAGCATAGGGGAAGCAACAGGACTATGTTATGTAAGGATTGTAGCTTGTGGAGTTTTTTAGCTTCTGCTAAACCCCCCTAAAAGGCATGATTTTAAGTATGAACACAAGACATTTATGCTGAATAAAGTAAACACCTGCCTCATCTGATTCGCCTGACTGGTTTGTTGGCCTAGCGGTTGCAAGCATGACTGCAGGGTGTGTACTGAGTTGGTTCCCCGGGTCAGTAGAAGTGTTATCAGGGTTTTCGGTTTGAAAACTTTCAGTAGCAGCCTGGGGTCCGCTAGTGTGCCCAGGTACTGGCAATAAGCTCACCTGGCCCATGTATTGGGTAAAATTACCATGTATTTATTATGTATAAAAAAGTAGCTTAGGCTTGAATTCAATAAAACTTCAAATAACATTATCACATTCTAAGCAATACAGAAAACGTTAATACAATGCTACAGTTAACCTGAAATTGTCTATATTCCCATTCATACTTGATAGATATAGATTCCAGTAATGGTTAGTAAGGATTAAGATAAATTATTGAAATGATATTCCAATATGATGTAGATTACATACCTCAGATAATAATGTTGCGTTTTTGTCGGGTAATAGTCTGAAGAACTGCCACATGATCAACACTAGCAGAAGTAACACTATTAATCTATATCTGTTACATGTATAGAATGCCATTGTATTTGTTTTATTATTTTATTTCCATCCAAAATGTGGCGCTTCTCACTATCAACCCAATTCACCATTAACAGCTGTTAGATTGAAAACGCCTTTATATCATTATCTAATTCCTGTTAATTTCAATACTTTGACTAGAATAAATGTTTATTGTCAAGCTTTACTGCAAAGCAATGCATTTTTACGATAGTTTCAGTGTTCTATCCTAAATACGCGCAGACTTTCAGCAATGAATGATTATTGACATTTGACTCGACACTAGATTCGGAAAAAATGTCGATATATCGAATTTAATTATGTCTTTGTATTGACGTACAAAAGAACTATTATTTAAGCTCATTTAAGTTCAATGGTCAAGAACTGACCATTGAACTTAAATGAGTGTAATTATAGTTCTTTTGTCGTTGAAGTCAACAAGGCATACTTATATCATAATATTGAACTTGACTCTCGTTTCACATTTATGTTTTTGATGGGATCCATGTTTTTTTTTTTTTTTTTATGTATGACCACTCGCTGGATCCATTCATATAAACATAAAAGCTTAACTATCGATAAATAAGTATCGATACTTTTTTTACACTTCCGACATCCTTATCCATCGTGACAGTCGAGAATTATCTGTCATCAACCATAGACCAACGAATGTCTATGGTTTAAGGTGCAGACCACAGAGTGTGCTGGGTACATTTTGTATGGGAATATGTTGTACTTTTCTTTGTATTACGGTAATACAAATAAAAGTACATCATATTTCTATGCCATAAAAAAACATGAATCTACAGTCTTTTCATTTTAAAGCGCTGCCTGGTTTTTTGGCGCGTGGCCATAGTCAGAATCAAAAGTATGCCGCGCGCCATCTCGCTTTTTCAGTACGACTTCTATAGTTTCACTGATTTACCAACAGTGGTTTCGGACCTTCCGACTGTTGAAAGAATAGACGTGCACTCAGAGTAGAATACTTATATCAAACGGAAAAGAGGGCTGACTCGCACAATAACTTGATTGCTAATAGTGGCGACGTCCGACGTCTCTTATTCTGTACCAACAACTCCATGTACAGACGCCAGCAAATCAAGCTACCCGAAACTGTCTTTCCCAATCAACCTTGAACCTAATGCTTTAGCGATAAAGTTAAAATTTATGAGAAAGTCAGTTTGTAGTACGTAGCTTGATGTGTTGGCGTATGTACATTCACGAGCACCAATATGTATTCATTCTACCTACACCAATTCTTTGTAATAATGCAACAGGTGCTGTTTTCTCCTCCAAAATCAAGGTTCACTTCCTTTGACCAATAAGCTTTATTACTGCTACGTGCTATCCATAATTTCGGGTTGAACTCGAAAACTTAACTTTAAACCGAAATCACCCTGTATAAAGTGATTTAACTCACTCCGACTCCCGACTTAGTTTTTAGCAGTTTGTTGTTATTTTTTCTCCTACTGTATAAAGTTCCAAGTTACCTTCCCTACATACATTTGGTCGTAGGGCTTTGGAATACTCGTAACGGTGTCACCAAAATGATGGCCAATAATTATGTCGGTTTCAAAACTGCAAACGTTTTTTGACGCATCATTATATTGATGATTTAGAAACTGAACTGCAAGGTGATTCAATTTTGGAGTCCGGGAGTGTTAATTGAGCATGAAACTACAATAAAGAATTTAAAAAATAACATGGATTTCATTTTTTATCATTTTTAGGGTTCCACACCCCAGGGGTAAAAACGGAACCCTATTCTCCACTGTCCGTCCGTCTGCTGTCTGTCTGTCTGTCACCAGGCTGTATCTCATGAACCGTGATAGATATTAGACAGTTGAAATTTTCACAGATGATGATTTCTGTTGCCGCTATAACAACAACTAAAAACAGAATAAAGTAATTATTTATGGGGGGCTACCATACAACAAACGTGTTTTTATTTTTAGATAATTGTGCGGAACCCTTCGTGCGCGAGTCCGACTCGCACTTGGCCGGTTTTAGACTCAACTATAGAACTATAGTGCTGCATGGTTATTTTTAGTAGTTTGTAGTCATTTTAGTTTTCATCAATAAATGTGAATAATTTATTTTCCAAAAAAAAGTCACCGCTATCGTCAGTGATTTATTTAATTGACGTTTCTGCGGCCATGGGACTAATAGGTACTTAGTAGACTGCCCCTCTGGTCTAGTGGTCGCAGGCGCGACTGCTGAGCGTGGGGTCCTGGGTGGGCAAGTGTTATTGGGTTTTTCCATTAGAAATTTCTCAGTAGTAGCCCGAGTCTGGAAGTTGGCGGTATATCACCCCCGTGCCTCGGAGAGCACGTTAAGACGTTGGTCCTGCACCTGATCTCTCTCCGGTCGTGTCGGATTGCCGTCCCATCGGACTATGAGAGTAAAGGAACAGAGAGTGCACCTGTGCCTGCGCACACACTTGTGCACTATAATATCTCCCGCGCCGATGGCACAATCACCGCTTAGATTGGCCGCCGTGACCGAAAACGGTCAGGAGGACTATTATTACTATTATTAGGTACTTAGTAATACTGGAATGCTTTTAGGCACCAAAACGTCAGTTTTGAAATAGATAACCAAAATGAGAATTTATTATTAGAGAAGCATGTGACTTTGGCTCGTGGAGACTTTGCTGGTTGGCAAAACGAGTCTACTAGACAGAACAATGAAGAAATGTAAAATTAATAAAACAATATTATGTTTATAAATAAATCTCTATTCAGTCAACTGTAGTGAAGCAAATTTTTCTACATCGTAGAATCCTGCTTTGACTTGTCTGCCTCCAAAAAACCGTCCATTTAAATCGACAACAGCTTTAATAGCACTTTCGATACGCTTGAATTCAACAAAAATTCTGACGGCTTCATCTGATGGTGCGTTCGGCATTTCAAAGATTAATACTTTTATAACATCTCCGTATTTGGTATTACATTCGTCTTTCACTTCAGGTTCTAATTCCTCGTCTACATCGCCTGGTCCAACCATATTCTGAAAAATAATATATCGTGAATAACTGAATAGTTAAATATTTTTCAATTGCACGAAACACTTTTTATCCCGGTTGTTCAGTGGGTGGTCTAAGGGTCAGATTTATAGGAGAGCTTAGGTGCACTAAGAAGATTTTTTTTCGGAAATCTACCAGTTTATTGCAGTATCGGGTTGACCTTGTCCATAGAAAACATTTAAGGTATTAAAGCATGGTCCTACGACGAACCATTTCCGACTTATGGGCCTACGATTTTTTTTATATTTCCATGTAAAATTATGTTTCTAAAATGGTAGCTCGGATGAAACAGATTTCTGGAATGTCGACTAGAGCAACTATTTTTTCTAGTCGAAAACCATGTAATGACGGGAAAAAAACCCGCGAAATATTGATAAAAAAAGAAACTATTTTTTTTTAAGTGTCGTTCGGTCTCTCAGCTTGCGTATCTTTAGGTCTTGTCTTTTTCGCAGATTTTTGTTTCAAAAGAAACAAAAATCCCAAATGTTTGGTACCCTTGGCCATAAATACCATTCAAGGTCTGAGACTCATGGCCCTACGGGGCACCGCTCCCAGAGTTAGGAACCTTAAAAAAACAGTTTTTTCCCTTAAATTCATTTAGGGATGGAAGGCCTCGCTCCATAGCGCCTTTAGCGCGCCTCGCCAAGGCTACAGCTACACTCCAACCAAGTTCCCGTAGGAAAATTTCAGTGAAAAAATTAAATATGATTATAATTTTTTTTATATATTATTATTGCTTAACTTACTCGTAATAACACGACTTTGCTGGGTGACTTCATTATCTCTGTAATAGATGGTTCTCGATTGGACGAATGTGGAGAATTAGATGCTTGTGGCGAATCTGGAAATTGGAAGACAGTGAGGTTACAATAATAAATATATTATATACCTAGGTTAAGGTCCTTACTGCTACTAGAATTAATGATGCAATACCAGCTGTACTGTAATGTCTTACTTCAAATGATGAATAATTTTATAAACATGATTTAATTTGCTATAGCCGTGAAATGACTGCTGTTTTTTTTCATAAAAAAGCACATCAGCTGATCTGCATATCAAATAAAAATGAGGATACTGAATACTGTGAGATGCTACAAGATACATATTAATAAATAGATTATTGTGGAAGCACACAGTCGGCAACGACAACTAAATGTTGATTGAACATTAAATTGGTTTACATTCTGTGAATAATCATCCCATCCAGAATTATATGCCAAAAGTGATGATTTTCATAATTTATGCAATTATTTTAATTTCCAACGCAAGTACCTGGTCCTGGCAGGGAAGGCATAGCAAATCCTGGAGGAGGCATTACAGTGGGAACTTCTTTCTCGTGAATAATGCGACCACAACGTTTGGAAGTCTTTTCCACTTGCAGAGCCACTGACATTCCTTGTTCTTTTTTACCCAACCCTTGACCTTCCTATAGAAATAATAATAACAAAAGAAAACTTAGCTTTTTCGAATGTCATGCATAAAAAAAAGAAATTAGTTTGGTACTAAAACTATAAAAGAAGTGTGATTCCTTAAACTAAGTACAAATTCATAATATATAGAGTAGTCATATATATATATATATATATAGAATAGATATATAGAAAACATAGATAGATATACATAATATATAAGGTCTATCTATTCACAAACGAAATCTCCTAAGGGGCTCATTGTACTCGTCATTATGAACAACTTTTACTATGGGACCAAAACCTGAATCGCGAAAAAAAAATCATCTGTTCCCTACAATTATGTTCGCAATAACTCGTCAAAATATACGGAACAGCTGTTTTTTTTTCGCGATTCAGTGTTTGGTCCCATAGTAAAAGTTGTTCATAATAACGAGTACAATGACCCCTTATATTCCGCGATATAAGCGAAAAACCGAAAAATGGTACCTTCAACCCCCCTCCCTCCCCCCGGCTCAAGGGCCACGGGCGGGGACTTTTAATATGTGAACTTTGTTTGGACTAGTGATGACAGTAGTCCAAACAAAGTTACGAAGTCAAAAATTGTGTTCCAAACATTTTCCTCTATACCTTTTCGTTACCTGGCCTAAACTGTATTTGTATTTTAATTTAAAAGTGTATTTCTTCTTAAAGGAGAAGCCAAGTCAGAGGCCCATGGGCGGCCTAAAAACTCTGACACCAGGTTAGATACTAATCACACGATAAAGAAAGAATGGGATAAATTGCCCTAGCGTCCAATAGCGTTAAGATAATTATATGTATACAAATGGATTGATCTCTTCAAGAAGAATATTTCTTACTTTGACAATTCTACTCGATTCGGAGTCAGAGAGGAGCTACAGTTCCGTGCCCAATCAACTACCTGTACCTAGTTAGATTTAGATCAATAAAACCGAACAGACTACGAATTAACAAAAGTTGTGTTAGTAGCAAATATTCTCATTGAAAAGCTCTTTCGAATGGTGTATATCTTTTTGCTATTGGTTATCCAATAATCGTAATTGTTTGCCTAGAGAATCTTAACTCCGGTGCCTAACCAGTCACCTACTTAGTTCAATAACTCCAAACGGACTGTGAGTTAGCAAAAGTTGTGTTAGTAGCTAAAGTTCTCATTGAAAAGCTCTCTAATGATGTACAATGATATCTTATTGCTATTGGTTACCCAGAAAATCTTAATTCTGGTGCTCAAATAGTCACCTATTTAGGCCAATAACTCCGAACAGATTGCGAATTGCCCAAAGTCGTGGTAGTAGCAAAGGTTCTCCTAGTTGTGTATATCTTATGGCTATTGGACCATAAGGCGGATGCCTATACTTCAAGGCCCATTCTCTTTTGTATTTTTAATGAAAATTGTTGGTAAAATATCTTGTATTTTCAAGTATACTTCGTAAATTTTAAACACAATATTAGTACGCGAAAATGTATTATGTATTTTTTTAATGAAAGCAAAGCATGTATTTTGCCCAGCCCTGAGAAGGTTATTATCTTATTTAGTTCAATAATATCAATCAATTCATCCTGTTTAAGAGTCCGTGCATGAAATAACTTCATTTTGAACAATTTTGATCACTACCTACTACCTTACTTGTGGGAAAGGCAAGAAGAATTGGAACCTTCTTCTTTGTTATTATATGAGTAGAGTTCTTATTCTTGGCAATGGCCTGAAACAATTTTTAAAATAATGTCTCTATATTCAATTATTAACCCATACTCAAAACCCCTTTTCCGCTAAAATAACGAGCGAGTGATGTTTGGCTTAGTAGAACAAAAAATTAAAAAATATTCTGAACGTTAAAAAAAAATTAGTAACATCATAATATGGTCTACCTACACGTAATTTAGCTGAAAACATTATTTATTGGCTTCAATACGAAATTTAGACGATTTTTTTTTGAAAAAACGTAATTTCTGGAAACAAGTATTTTTTTCTATAGGTACCTAAGAAACACTTACAGGAAAATTTAAAAATTTCACATTAATTTTGAGTGAACCTTTTAATATAATCTGATTTTTAATTTGTAAATAAACAATAACTTCATTTCGTAAATTAAAGGCAAAGTAAACTATATTATTATTATCGACCGCACAAAATCGTCCATTCGTCCCCGTCCGTCACTTCCGTCAGTAACGAGCGGGCCTTCCCAGAGTAAGGACGTATGACTTTGCTTCGCGGGCGCTCACGTATTCCACGTAAATATATTCCAGAGATTGTACGCCGACTACCACATTTTGACCCGAAAAGTTTTTTTTTTCATTTTATTCAAAATATTTTGCTTGTTCATTAAGATTGGTAAAATTTCTTTCATCTTCAATACTAATATTATGAAGGCGTAAAGTTTGTATGTTTGCGTATTATTAGATGTAATCATGTGTCATGTGTGTGTGTGTAAGGATGGTGTTAGATGTAATGTAATTATTAGGTGTAATGATTTAGTGGTAATCTTCGGAACTACTGATCCGATTTCGAAAATACTTTTCATAATGGGAATCTACATTATCACCGAGTGTTAAAGGCTATTTACAGAACGTTCTCGTGGTATTGTTTTAGACCATAATGCGAGTGAAGTCTCGGGAAAAAGCAAGTTAAATAAAACGATGTTTTTTCAACCCCAAGCTTGGCCATTTTGATGTTTTTTTTTGTTCCTATTGAGTCACCAGGATGGTTCTTATTCTTAGATTGTACTTTCTAAGTTTCATTGTCATCTAGCCAAGGATTTTTAGACAAAAAATGTCCACAGAAGTGAAATCTCTGGTGACAAGCTGAAATTTGGTACCTATATAAAATATTTAAGTCCTATTGGATCACTACATAAAAGTCCTCAACCCTACGACTCTTGCGTCTTGACATATACAGGTTGTCGACCAGGATTTTAAGATCAAAACCAGCCAAGTGTGAGTTGTGCTCACACTCACACAGGGTTCCGTAGCACCAAACATCATCATCATCATTTCAGCCGAAAGACGTCCACTGCTGGACATAGGCCTCCCCCAAGTGTCGCCACACTGACCGGTCCCGTGCGACTCGCATCCAGCGGATCCCCGCAACCTTCACCAGATCATCGGTCCACCTAGTGGGAGGCCTTCCAACCAATGTCTTCCGGTCCGTGGTCGCCACTCCAGAACTTTTCGGCCCCATCGGCCATCCGTTCTGCGAGCAATGTGCCCTGCCCACTGCCACTTCAGTTTGGCAATTCTTCGTGCTACGTCGGTAACCTTGGTTATTTCTGATTTGATCACGCAAGGAAACTCCGAGCATAGCCCTCTCCATTGCTCTTTGGGTGACTTTAAGCCTTCGAATGAGGCCCATTGTGAGCGACCACGTTTCGGTCCCGTAAGTAATTACTGGCAACACACACTGGTCATAGACTTTCGTCTTGAGACACAGCGGTAAGTTGGACGAGAAGATACCGCGCAGCTTCCCGAACGCTGCCCAGACGAGTCGGATTCGACGGTTGACCTCTTTCTCGAAGTTAGACCTACCTAGCTGGACCGTTTGTCCCAGGTAAACATAATCGTCTAGAACTTCGAGTACAGAGTCTCCGATCAGGAGTGGGTGTTACATGGCCATTCAACATAACCTTGGTTTTGTCCATGTTCATCCTCACAAGACCCACTCTTTCGGAGGCTCTAGTGAGGTCATCGAGCATTAGCCAGCTCAGCCATGACCACTATATCGTCGGAAAGTGAGTGATGTACTCGCCATTAACGTTGATGCCTAGCCCTCTCCAGTCCAGAACCTTGAAGACATCTTCCAGTGCAGCGGTGAACAGTTTCGGAGATATGATGTCTCCCTGTCCCACACCTCGCTGCAGAAGGATAGGTTCCGAGGTCTGATCCTGAAGTCGGACTGACATGGTGGCGTTTTTGTACAAACACTTCAACACCTCGATGTACCGATAGTCGATTTGGCACCGTTGGAGAGACTGCAGTACAGTCCAAGTCTCGATCGAATCGAAGGCTTTCTCGTAGTCCAAAAACGCTAAACGGAGAGGCAGGTTATACACTTCGGTTTTCTGTATAACCTGCCGCAGCGTATGTATGTGATCTACGGTGCTGAAGCCTTTTCGGAATCCGGCTTGTTCGGGAGGCTGAAAATCGTCAAACCTGCGCGCGAGACGATTCGTGATGACTCTTGAAAACAACTTGTAGACATGGCTTAGAAGTGAGATGGGTCTATATAGTTCTTCAGCTGGGCTTTGTCGCCCTTCTTGAAGAAGAGTACCACCACACCCCTGCACCATGTCTGTGGCGTTTTCCCCTCGAGTATGACGGAATCAAACAGCTTCTGAAGGGCCTTAAGTACCGTTTTTCCACCCGCCCTCAGGAGTTCGGCCGTAATTCCATCATCACCCGGTGCCTTGTTGTTTTTAAGCTGTTTCAGAGCCATCCTAATCTCGTACAGGCTGACGTCCGGGATGTCTTCGGTATAATGTCGGGTCAGTCTAGCTCTTGGGTCGTTTGCTAGATCTACAACGGGTTTCCTGGTTGACGTGTACAACTGCCCATAAAAACTCTCGATCTCCCTCAGAAGCTCCGGTTTGGCGGATACTATCCTGCCATCTTCGGTTTTCAGTTTCGTGAGCTGGCTCTGAACAATAGCCAGATCTCTCGCAAATACCTTGGAGCCTTTATTCCGCCCAATTGCGTCTTTAATACACTCGGTATTAAAGCGGCGGAGGTCGCTCTACAAGGATTTAGAGATCCGTCTATTGAGCTGCCGGTATTTCCACGCCTCATCTGAAGACTGCAGGATCATCTCACGCCGCTCCCTCATGAGCTTAAGAGTATGATCAGAAAGCTTTTTGTTCTTATCTGCACGACGTGCCTTGAAGAACTTAGACCCAGTCGTATGGACAGTTTCCACGAACCCATCGTTGTATTCGTCCACTGAGCTAGCACCAAACAATATAATAAAAATAATGATGAAGGCTCATTCTTAGGTTGTATTGTATTACATTCAACAGAAAAACTAAATTTGTTTTCCGTAGTTTGTTAATAAAAAACTAAGATACTTACGTAGTTTGATGAAAAAGTCCCATATCTCAAAAATTAAACATCAAAATCAATCAACTTTTTAAGTGTCTATCTTTCAAACGATTGACTTCGAGAAAAAATGGTTTTAGGAACCTCAATGTCATTTTTAAAGACCTGTCTACTATAGACAATTAGACACCCCGCACGTATAGGTATTTATTGTTTGTTAGGTATTTGTTGTCGTATTTTTTGTTATTTTCTTCATTTACAGAATACTTCTACCTACCAAGTTTCAACGGTATAGTCCTATTAGTTTCGGAATAAAGTGGCTGTAACATACACGGAAAGACTGACATGGTCAAATATGTGAGATATATCATAACAAGCTGAAATTTGGTACATATCTATACTTTAATAACTATATACTAATATTATAAAGCTGAATACTTTGTTTGGTTGAATGCGCTAATCGCAGAAACTGCTGGTTCGAATTGAAAAAATCTTTTAGTGTTGAATAGCACATTTATTGAGAAAAGCTACAGCATAAATAACATCACGCTTCAACCAATAGAACCGAAGCATTAAAGAAAAATGATGCAAACAAAATATTATTTTTGAAAGCTTCCGTTGCGTGCACTGCGTACGGTTAAAACTACGCAACAATTATATAAAAAAGTCCAGTTTTAAATATCTCTGCAGCAAAATAATGATCAACTACCGTGCGTGCATTTTTATTATGTGGAGCGGAATGATGTGCTATGCGGGCCGATCATGTGGCGGGCACAGAACCTTATCTTTTTCTAAAATGTTGCTTAAGCTGTAGCCTGAATTTTAACATCAGCGATCTGCCAGTAAAATTATAATAATGTAATTGTTAACAAAATCCGTTTTTTTTTTCGGAATTTTATTAAAAATCATTTTATTGCATCGGGTTGACCTAGACCATATAAATCATTTAGGTTCTGAGACGCATTGTCCTCCGACGCACCGTTTCGGCTTCTTTTTTTTTGTTGAGTTTGATTTTACAATCAAACTCAACAACTAAAAATAATACAACGACCCGAATGGCGCAGCGGTAGTGGGGCTGCCTTACGTTCTTAGGGTCCCGGGTTCGAACCCCGGTAGGAGCAAATGTTTGTGTGATGAGCATGGACATTTGTTACCGAGTCATGGATGTTTATATGTATAATAAGTATGTATTTACAACAAAACAAAAAAAGTATCTATGTAGTATTATCAACTATCTGGTGTCCACGACACAAGCCTCGTTGCTTAGTGTGGCACCTAGATGGCGCTGTGTGTAATGTCAAGCGATATTTATTATTATTTATAATAAAACATTATTTTGCGGTTTCGGCCGTTGCTAACGCTTTCTCTTTCACACCCACTGGCTTGCATCTGGCTTCTGACCTCTCACTTTACCCTAGCAAATTTTGACTACATCAGTAGGTACTTATTTAGAGATATTGTACTGAATTTATTGTGATAATTGGGCTTTGCCTCCCTTTCAATGAAAGGGAGCGGGCACGCCACTGGCTGCTTGGTGCGGGGTATCACAAGGGGGGGAGAATTTTGGTTATTTTTTGCCTAGGACCGCACCGTTTTCGAGATAATCACGAAAACGCGAGCGTGAGCGTTTAATGGTAAACGATTTTCAACTTTATGCTCTAGAGTAATAAGTTGAAAATGATTTAAAGACAAACTGTAGTTTCGTCGATGACCAACATTTTTGAATCAAAAACAGGTTTTTTGACCAAAAGTTCAAAATTTTGCTCGGCACCTACCTTGTTTTATTTCGTAGATCGCGCGGAGACGCGTCTCTGGACACCTCGCACACGCGTCTAGCTAAAATAAAAATGATGCGGCACTCACGGCAGTCACGACTGACAGCACCGCGACGGGGCCCTGAGGGCCTCGTTGATGCGCGTGTTAGTGTGAGTGTGCCGTTTCGAACGTTAGTACGTAGTATCCGTACTGTCCATATTTAAATTGTGACTAGACCAACGAGGCAGTCTAATCTTGTTTCAACCAATTTTCAAAAATATTTAAAATTATATCATAATTTCATATTTTATCATTTAATTGAACACCTAAACACAAGTAACACAAAATTTTACCAATTTTGTGTTGATTGTGCTAAGCACACAAATTCCAGACTTTTATTTCTAATCCGTATTGGGCCCGCGTAGTGGATTATAGCCCATTCCCTCTCATAGAGAAGAGGCCGTGTGTCCCAGCAGTGGGAACATTATAGGCTGATTATGCTTATGCTTATACTTACTATTTAATTATATTACTTAAAAATAATAATATCGTCTAAAGGATCAAAACTATGTGCGATCACTACGCTCGATTTTAATCCGTGTGCGTGTATCTGCAATTATGCATGAACGGTGCACACAAACAGCATTGCAACGAATTTGCCTAAACTCTAGCGAGTGAATTTTATACACGGCCTTTTAAGGCGACATTTGAAATCATAAAAAATAATAGCGCGAAATTTTTCTCGACGGTAGTCCGATTTTCAACAAAAAAAACGACTTAGTAAAAAAAAAAAAAAAAAATTGGAAATTGTAACGTTCGTATTTTATTTGTAACCTAGTTGTTTTTCAAAATAAATTATGATTGGCCTACTCTCATCCATAAAAACATTTTTTCGCAAAACTTTCTGAGTGTGGTGTGGTGAGTTGAGTCTTTTATAATATCTTCCATACCTTAGAGTCCATTTTTGCCTTGTAGTTAAACAATAGATATTCTTTTCCGATTATCTATTTTTCGAGTATATTCTATCCAACAATTTATGGCGTCCCAATGTCAATACTACAGAATGACTTTCAGCTAGACAACGCAAACTCTGATGAATAAATTTACTGGACCATACGAGTAGGTCCAGAATGAATAAATTTACTTGACTATAGGTTCAGTAAATTTATTCATCAGAGTTTGCGTCCAATCCTACCGGTTCTGATTTTTTGCAGACTTGTTTATGATGTTGGCCCAACGAATAATCCAAGTTTGTGACCTCGAGCGCCGAACGCAACTTTGTCAAAAGTCTAAAAAACCGCGAAAATTTGGGTTTTTTTCTTCAGTTTTTGGCGATTAAACAAAAATTATAAAGTTTGAAAGGCTTTATCTCGGAATCTTTTGGGTCTACAGAAACAATTTTAGTTTCATATTTTAGTAAATTTAGTCTACTTTAAAAACGTTCTGAAAAGGTACTATCAAAAATTAGTCCTTTAGGGTTAAAATCACCAAAACCTGAAAAGAAAAAAAAAAAATTCGCGATATTTTCAATATTAGACTAAGTTGCGTTCGGCGCTCGAAGTGACAAACTCTACTACGGCAGATTGAAAATTCAATGAAAATGAATTATTATTCATACTAGCTTTTACCCGCGGCTTCGCTCGCGTTATGGTCGTAAATTATCCCACGGGAATAATAGCCTGTGACCAAGGTTCGAAGTGATTATTATGGTCACTCGGGAATAATAATTATAGCTTCCCATTAATGAAAGATTTTTTTTAAATTTCCTTCTACATACAAACGTCTTTATAATATTAGTATAGAAAATAGAGCAGATTATTGTATATAGAAACTTATTGCAGTCCATATGATACCTTTGAAGTTACGGCTTCTAAACTGCCCTGAGATTGCCACATACAGGGCAAAGTACTTCGGTAACACAGGTACTCTCACTGATATTGTCAGTAACACCAAAGCGGCAGTGACTATTCTCGAGTAGCTGGGGTGGATCAAATTATCGATTTTCCCACTCATACGCAAAATACGCGCTTTGGACATAGAATTGCAGACACGAGCCCGATATACAATACAATACACAGTAGAAGGCACAACTTCAAAAAGTATCATGTGTAGGTGCTTTTGGATGTTAGTCTATGTACTTGTATATATAAAATATTTATATTTATTAATTTAGTTTACTACCTTGAAACCATATTTGGCCATGATTTTAGCAGCTACAGAGCTTGCGCCATATCCACCAATGGAGAACCCAGATGGGGGAGGGGTTAGTGTGGATGGGGGCCGTGGCGGAGGGGAAGGCGTCTCCGCTGTCAGAGATGGCGGCGGAGCTATGGCTGCACCTGCTGAACGCTTTGATATCTCCTCGGCTTCTTCTTCTTCCGGTTGCTGATTATAAAATGAAAAATTGGTTTTGAAAATAATTATTTTCACAAGTTGAAAGCTAGTACTTGGCACCCTTTTTTTGTTTATGACACTGATAAATTAAACATTAAAGTAATTACCATGGCCACAAGAGTTTTTTCTGGTATTATTTCCTCATCATCCCCAAACCTGCTTTTTCGTTTTCTTTCTGATCTATCACCTCTATCCCCATCAAGCTGCAATCTCTTAGCTTGTATCTCTGAAAAATTACAGAAATGGGTGCAATATTTAGGAAAACAGGATAATGCAGAATTGCTAGAAAATAAATCTAGGAGATCCAGCATCTAACAAAAATATATTTTCCCAAAAGCTAAATAATTATGGGATCTAAGATGACTTTTGGATAGTTATGTAAGTTTAACATATTTTAGCACAGAATTTAAATAAGGGGTTTGATCAGGTTACCATTTAATTATTCATTAAACTTATGCTAGCTGTGTAGGTGGTGGGGCACTACACATAGTTTTGAAAAGAGTTGGTTTTACCCATTTGTAATGGCTTAAATTAAGCTTTTCAAAATGGTTACTCATACTGTATGGGTTTCTAATTAACTGCTTTAAAAAAACCATCTAAAACCCTTCCAAAAATATATAATATTGCCATGCAAAACGGTATTCCATATTGTATGGATTTATAATTAACTGATAAAAAAAAACCCTATTAAATAATGAAGAGGCTTTAAATGGGTAACCAAAATAATCCCTGGCACTAACATACAGGTTTGTCCCATTTTAAATTTGATGTAAATGTTAGTACTTTTTTATCACACTGTGTTATTATAGTCATCACACCCAAACTAAAGACTTTCTATGGATAATTCTAAGCTTTGGCTTTGACTTACCTTTAGCAACTTTTTCATAATCATTGGGCCACATAGGGTCATATTCATTAGCAACATTCCAATCAAAATCACGAACATTCAAAGATGCTGTCAGTGGTTTCCCTTGACTTTTGGGACTATTTGAATTAGATTCGTCTTCTTCTTTTGGTTTACTCTTCAAGTCTATCACTGGAGTAAGAACCTGTAACTCGTCATATTAAAAAGAATATCCATAAAGAAAAATTACGTTATTTAGGCAGCTGCTTTTACCTGAGTAGATCGTCTTAACGCCTCACGCTTGGGCTGGGTTACTGCAGCTTTTTTTAATTGCAGCTGAGATTGTAATAACTTAATACCCGAAGACCATCCTGCTACTTTTTCAGTGGTGCGAGCTTTGATTGTATCAAGATCGTCATAGAGAGACATCTTTCTGTCTGTTTTGGCAAACACAAGATTTTTTCTCACGTAATATCTAAATTACCCAACCCACTGATCTATATTCTACAAGTTAATTATCAAGTCACAAAGTGTATACCTAATTACTATGAATTACACACAAGATTTATTAAAAGCAAAAAGCGACACATGCGAACCGAAGTGTTCATTTTGTCAATAAACTGACAATGACAAGAGTTTGTTGACACTCGAGACCAGTGCTGCCATCTAACTTTTTGAAGGAGGGCTCGTCACGAAGTTAAAACCATAGCTGAAACAGTTTGTTGAACGTGGTACTAACAGTATTACTACCAGTAGATAAATGCCAATTGACTCTAATCAAAAAGTATGATGTTGTGGGGTATGTAATGCCTTTAAAGCCATTTCGATTACATATGACCAAATTGCTGTTGCTCCCTAACATAGATACAGCTGCATCATTTATTTGGGAAATATCTTTTGTTGGGTCAAGTGAAAAAAATGTCATTTTTCTTCGCACATTATTGGTCACACAAGTCTAATTTCAGCTTCATTGATAGATTAAAAACCTTATTTATGTTACTGCGTTTTTCCTGACGAAAATATCAAGAAATACGCCTTCATAGCAATGGCCATTCAGTTTTGTATTATTGTACCTGTCATCGAATTGATAACACCAAAGTCACGTATTCTGAGTTGGGACATCATAGCAAATCATTCCTTACTTTTTTTTTTTACTTTTGTACTATTAGTAAATATGTCATACATAAGGTTTCATTAGGTTGATGTTTTTTATGCCAATTTCATATTATTTTGTTTTACTTATGTCTTAAAATAATTAATTTCAAGTTCTTGTTAACCTATTTCTCAAAGATTCTTAGTACTAGTTGCGCCGATCGCCGACAAAGTGGTAAAATATTAAGGTGGATGCGCAAGGGCAGCCCGCGAAATTTATATTAAGGTGGATGCGCAAGGGTAGCCCGCGAAATTTTAATTTTCTTACGTTTATTGCAATTTGCAGGTCAGTGTCAGGTTGTATGTTGATGAAAATATGAATCGCGCCAGTAACACGTATGGAGTTACAGAATTATAATCATTCAAATCATCAATACAACCCTCCAAGTTCATATAATCTCAAAAAGTGACTTTTTCATGAAATAGCTATTGAATGTGATTATATGAACTTGGAGAGCTGTATTGATGATTTGAATGATTATAATTCTGTAACTCCACCTTAAGAGCACTTATTTGCGATATTACGATAAACAATGGCGTTTGTCGGCGAATGAACTAGTTTATTAGAACGTCTCATGGCCAATAGAGGCGTTATGTTATGCCAACTCTATAGCTTATTCCTCCTGGTAGTAGTAGAGCAAATAATAGAAAGTACATACTTATTAATAATATATCCATGTCAGTACTTGGGCCTATGGTAATGCGGAAACAATCATTGGGTACATAGAGAAAAAAAAACAGAAAAATATTGGCATCAGAAAGTAAAATAGACCAAAAGGAAATTGTCACAGTTATGTTATTAAATTAAAATTATGTTACGATTTGCGGCCTAAATTGTAATAATCAAACAGTTTTATAAGTTTTGAACTTAAATTCTAAAATGGGGGCTATAATTAGTAGGGATACGAGACGTATCAGTTTTGACAACAATTTTGCATTGAGCCCGCCTATAGCTATTCAGAAATCTATAGAGGTAGAGAATGTGATAGCTTTTGATAATTTGCCACCGGTAAGTTTTGAGAAAAGTAATCATGCATAGATAAATACACTCACGCCTTTTTCATGGGAGTAGGCAGAAACCACAGAACGCCACCTGCTACGATACTTACATACTCCTTTTCCTCGTTCACGTTCCTACATCTTCTCAAGAAACTCACCGATAAGGTCAGTGTTTGTCCTTCTAGAGCGTGGGGCCCTCCCGGCGTTGCCACTCACACCTGCCTTGTAAATGTCTTTTGTTAGTCGCCTTTCACTAATCCTCTCCACAAGTCCAAACCATCTAACCTCTTGTCACTACATCTTTTTTGTTGGTAGAAAGAAGTTAGGCAATCGCCTATAAAAGCTGTACACACCAAATTCACTATTCCACCGTTTTTGTCATTTTGCAAGGCAGTTATCGAGTAGTGAACGTGTTTTACAGTACGCACGTCCACAGCGCGTATGAAAACGTCGCTGTGTAGGCATAAATCATATTCATTACTGTGGATGTGTGATTATTTGATTAACGATCTCAAACATTTAAATCCAATGTCTTTCTTAGTCGAAGTAGTAGGTATGTTACAGATTTTTTTTTTTTAATAAGGTAATTAAATCAACACACAACATTCTTGAAGAATAACATGCTATTTTCTAACTTTAACATTGACAACGTAGCCACTAAAACTCTTCAGATTTTTCTAGAATAATCATCGCAAGAGACCATTTACATTGTATATTATTGTTTTTAATTATCGTCATTTTAAGGAGTCACCAGAAGAAATAATCTTTAAGGAAAAGAGTACAGATTTCCAAGAAGATGGTGTAATGGATTATTGGTCGCACAGAATAGACTACCTAAAAAAAGAACATCAAGCTATCAACAAAATTATTGAAACCGAATATGATAAAAGCATTGAAAATACAAATAAATCATTTGAAACAACTAAAATAACGCACGAAAGAATTCAAAAAATCAAACCTTGTATAGATTGGCGAACAAAGGTATTATTGCGCACGCTTTCACATATTTATACAGTTTAATAGCAATTAATAAGTCAGTACAATGCCATTGACTTGGTTGGGTAACGATACATATGTTTATTTCGGATTGTCAGGATTTATTCCGTTAGGCATAAATCCTGACAATCCGTACATCTTCCATACATCTTGTGGTCTGAAGACGGATTTTGTGCAATGAAAACACACTGGGTGCGATACACAGTTTCTATGAAACGAACAAATTGCTTGAAATTAGAACTTGAATCTGGTATAGTTCCGGGGCGTCTCAACTCCGCTGCGATCAGACACTCAATTTCATCCTCGCCACGACCTGTAAACATCACGACTCTATAGAAACTTACTGTGGTATGGATAAACTTTTAAGTTGGTCGCGTGATGTCACCAAGTGCGAACTTGCGATTATGTCTGTACCAATGACCGGATCCGACATAATAAATAATTGTTTGTATACTTTTTATCATGTTTGATATCACTATCGATAGCCAACACGTCTGAGGAGTTTCAATACCTAGTTTAATTTGACCATATAAATTTTATCCGACTGCAAAAAGACAAATATTTAGGGGAGTTTCAGATTAGCGATTTTTGACGCGTGCAAGCTCATTTTTAGAAGCGCGTGTAGGCGCACCTTTTGCCACACGCGCAACTCTTACTAGGTTTGACGCGCTTATAAGTGCAAACCGCGAGAGGCACCTCTCCGCGCGCCACTCGACACACAAAAACGCCGGAAAAAGTACGCGGGCTCTGCTTTTGAAGTGCAAAACGCAGCGCAAGTGTTCGTGCGTAGGCCGATACGAGCTTAAAATACGCGTAGAAATATAGCTAGTCTGAAACCGCTCATAATGTCTTGATTTTTCTTCATGTTCATTTAAAAGTCTTTTCATACCTATTTACCATTACTTAATTACGCTTTCTGATACACGATATGTTAACAGATTTTGAAATGTTACGAAGACAATACTCATCAACCATTGGTGTGTGCAAAGTTAGTGCAAGGTTTTACCAAATGTGTCACAAATTTCAGATTGGAAGATTAGTTTGTTACTGAATTTGTTGTTTTTATTTTGTATGGAATTGTTTTTATTTGCAAAATAAATCATTTTACATTTAATTTTTAATTTCTGTTAAAAACAACTGCAAAGGCAACTATATGTTTTGATAAGTACCACGCCGACCAATACGCTGTAACTACACATTACCATCAAAATAATAATATGTTGTTTGATGAGACAAAAAGATTTCAACTAAATAAGAGAGACATAAAATATGTTTTATTAAAAGACGCTCTGTGTGGCGAACCATGCACACAGATGTATGTACATAAATCTATGTGCATGGTTCGCCACACGGACCACGTTCGCCAGTAGGAACGCACAGTGAACATGCGTTCACATAAACAATTCTTAAAAACCGATTAGAATTACTTAAAATGAGAAAGCCAAAATATTTGGCCTTCAAAGTAATGTCCTTGCACCTCAAGCTCTGTTAGCTGGGTGACAAAATATTTTCACATTACACGTCCCATGGCTCTTTTAATGTATGGCCATAGTCGGAACTAAAGCCGCGGTCTTGGTTTTTCTATATCATTTCTGCAGAACCTTTCACAAATGTTTACCAATAGCACCATTCTATGTCAACATAATGAACCATAACTGTTGAAATTCACCGGCTTTTATCATGAATATTAATGTAATATTGAAGGACACACTTCCTTCCAGCTTGACTTTCTTTTTATCCGTCTACGGCAAACCCAAACGGAAGGGTTATTCAAGACTAAGGGCTCATTGACGGACACGCGGTGCGTTGAGCGGCGCAGCCCGCTTTAAATTAAAACATATGGAAATGTATGAGAGCGTTTACGGAGAAGCGACTTTACGCGCGTTTGTTTGAACTGCATGCGTTGCCCGCGGCGGCGAACGCTGCGGTGCCCGCGGCGGCGCCCGCTGCGTCGCCCGCTGCGTCGCCCACTGCGTCGCCCGCGGCGGGGCCCGCTGCGTCGTCGCCCACTGCGTCGCCCGCGGCGGGGCCCGCTGCGTCACCCGCAGCGTCGCCCGCGGTGGCACACGCGCTTATAGTCCGGGAGGTACCGTTGCAAAAGAAAAAGTCATAATAAGCCGGCTGAAATTGACATAGATAATTGATCTTATATGACTAATAAGAGAACCGACCGTCAGCTGCTCAAGTAGACTAGACTTTGGGAGGTTACGGAAGTTGTAAAATTATACTATCTATGAAAAAAGTTTCAGCCGGCGTACTATGACTTTTTCATTTGCAACGCTACCTCCCGACTATTAGTGCGTGTGCCGCCGCGGAAGACGCGGCCGGCGACGCGGCGGCCAACGCGGCGGCCACCGCTACTCCTCACGAACCGCACCACGCGCCGCTCTCCGTAAACAACATCGTACATTGCCATATGTTTGTGTTTGGGCGTGCGGTAACGCGGGACGTTGCACGCGCCGCCTCTCCGTAAACGAAAAAAACGCTCAACGCGCCGCATGACGCGCCGCCCGAAGCGCCGCGTCTCCGAAAATGGGCACCAAATATATGGCAATGTATGTATGGTAATGTCAACTTCCGTAACCTCCCACACCCAAACTCACGCTACTTGAGCAGCTGACGGTCGGTTCTCTTATTAGTCATATAAGATCAACTTTCTATGTCAATTTTAGCTGGCTTACTATGACTTTTTCATTTGCAACGGTACCTCCCGGACTATGAGCGCGTGTGCCGCCGCGGGCGACGCAGCGAGCGCCGCCGCGGGCACCGCCCGCCACATTCGCCGCCGCGGGCAACGCATGTAGTTCAAGCAAACGCGCGTAAAATCGCTTCTCCGTAAACGCTCTCATACATTTCCATATGTTTGAATTTAAAGCGGGCCGCGCCGCTCAATGTGCCGCGCAACGCGCTGCTTGTCCGCAAATGAGCCCTAACTTTTTGGTACTTGTCAGTATTCCAGATGCATATTATTTACTTACTAATTCCAAGGTCTTTGCTTTGACTGAAAATGTCAATGTCACTGTCAAATTTGAGTGTGATCACGACTTTTGTAAAGTTCAGGGCAATATTTCGTTGGATTTGAAATTGTTTGAGCACTGAATTATATTGTATATCAATAGAATTTAATTCAGTGCATTATAATCTATTTCCTACAATGGCTACAAATGATGCAAAAGTAGAAGACATAGCATCATGCCACACTATTTTAGACAAAATAAACTCGATAAATGACACTGTGGTCACTAAGGTACTGTGAATGAATATTGAACACGTAACTTTCTGAACATTATTCACGAATATTACTATTTATATTGATGTGTACTGTTTGTTCTAGCCACCCGATATCAATGACTTCACAATCATAAAACCCATAAGCCGAGGTGCTTTTGGGAAAGTGTTCCTCGCACACAAAAAAAGTAACAAGGATCAGTTGTATGCTATTAAAGTTATGAAAAAGTCTGACATGATCAACAAAAATATGGTCACACAAGTTGTAACTGAGAGAAATGCTCTGGCGCTGTCGAGAAGTCCCTTTTGTGTCCATTTATTTTACTCATTGCAATCAACATCATCTATTTACTTGGTAAGAAAGCTATTATTTTTTGTAATTCATTGAACAGTTTAACACTAAGCTGTGACTTGAAATTGCTAGCTTGATCAGATGGGAGGATAATTGACCGCAGGCATGGAGAAAGCTTTCCCGCTACCATATTAAATGGCATCATTTGGAGGAGGCCTGTGTCATAGGACAACCTGCCTGACCATATTAGTGATGTGTGTGTGTTGATGTCAGAAACCTTTTTTAATTTTTTATTGTTATCTAAAGAATATACAAATAATAAAGGTTTTTGCATTTTATTTATTGCTAGCTTCGGTGGCTGCGTAGTTCTGATATTGCTGCATTGATTGACTGAATATTGTATTTTTGATCTTTTTAGGTCATGGAGTACATGGTTGGTGGTGATTTGAAATCACTACTTGGAGTTTATGGATTTTTAGAAGAACCAATGGCTGTATTTTATGTAGCTGAAGTTACACTTGCATTGGACTACCTGCATAGGCACAACATTGTGCATAGAGACTTAAAACCAGATAACATGCTTATCTCTAAATCTGGGCATGTGAAACTAACTGACTTTGGTTTATCAAAAATTGAAATTAATAGAGGTAATCTGGTCATACTTTGTTACCTTCAAATCTCTATCTCTTTTAGTTTCAGTAATAACACTAAAAATAACAGCTCAATTTAGTAAGTAATTATTGTTATCCTTATCTTTATTAATTGACCAGCATAATATCAGCATGTCTGTGTCACCAGTGTTCCCAAGGGGGACTACTTAAATTGATCAGCATCCTAACAGCTTGTGATATGTTACTAGTCTTCCAAGAGGTAGTGTTAGCCAGTAACTAGTTTGTAGAAATAAGATAGGCAGTTTCTCCATGTATAATTCTGGTATTTAGCAGCATACTATTAGACTGGAAGCCAACTCTAATAAAATTAGGAAGAGGCTAGGCAGGTGAAGATGATTTATTATTATTGCACTGAAAAGTGTTATTCTCCAGAAACATACTCTAATTATTACATTTTCAGACTTGGAGATATCAGATTTTGTGAATTGCACACCCAGCCTGAACATGAGGACTCCAGGACAACTGCTATCACTCACGTCACACTTGTCCTTCGGTTCGGGGGGAGGAAACAGCACACACACTTCAGTCATGTCTACAGATGCTTGTGAGAACCTTCTTGATGAGCTTAAAGAGACCAGTATGCTTTTCTTTCTCTAGTAGAACATCTATTTTTATATCTTTCTATGGTATAAACTTAATACTTTTCCAGGTAAATTGAAAAATCTGTTTGATGGAGTCAGCGGTTTCGAATGTTCACCTTTATTAAATCAGTCAAACATGTCAGGGATACAGCCTTTCATGAGTGCTGAAAGTATTAATTTTGAAAATGTAAGTAAATAATGATGGGAGAAATGTTATGGAACTCTATAGAATATTATGAATACATCAGAATTTCTTTTTAAACAAGCCAGTTGTTCAGATACCTGATTTTCAGAGTAATTTATAGTTCTTATTTTCTAGTCTGAAGACTCGGGCTCATACCACACCTGTGAGAGTTCAAAGAATAGTTCCAACTCCAGAAGTAACAAGTCTACTGATCCAAGTAGTAACAGTTCTGTGGGGGAGTCTACTGTACTGTCCGATTCACAGCATGATCAGTCAACCTCTCCGCTGTGCAGGGGACACTCCTTGAAGAGAATACCTAGGTAATAAAACAAATGGCTTTTTAAAATACTGAATAGCCTCTTTAGTATACATTAATAAGCTATAAATGTTTATTAATTTTTTAATTTAGTTTTAGGATTTTTTATTTAGAATACTCCAATATGAAAATGTTTTTTGTCCTTAATAAATAAATTGTAACCCGTTTTAAGAAGTTCAGAACTTCAGATTAATATTGATGTTGATATGACTCAACTAAATTGTTTTTTTATGATCCAAGTTGTAGGTTAAGCTAGTCATCAATTCAATTCAAAAATTATTTTGTTTGGAAACACATATTCAATTATCATTGCAGCTTCAGAGCCAAAAAAAGAAAAAGGATATTGGATTGTGATGGAGACACACCAACAGGTGTGACTAGCCTGCTCGAGTCTAAAGAGAACCACAGTGGTCTCACTCAAGAGATCATGGCGTTAGAGTTGAGTCAAAATACGCCTAAACGCATGTCCATACACCCTACGCCTGATAAACGTAAGAATCCTATAAAAGGTGTGCTGAAAAAACGGTAAGTAAACATAGATATTTCAAAAGTATATTCTAAGTGCGCCCGCTAAAATACGCACGAGTGTGGGCGCCGGTGCATGCGCGTGTCTGCATTGAAAAATAGTATGAGCAGCGGTAAGAGGCACGGGCGCATACGGCTGGTGGACATCCGCGCGAGTTTTAGCTTACACCCTAAGGCCCGTTCACACGGCGTTGATCTGTTCGATATTTTGCTTTGATTTTTTTTTTGTTCTATACTGCATATTTTAACTGTATGAATATTGGGCTATTGACGTGTGATCCCAACTTTAAACTGTAAGATATCGTGCCGGACAGCGCCGTGTGAACGCCTGCTTAGGAATCCTCATCTGTCTCTTTAGCTGACTTATTTTGAAACCAAGAATTAGTCATCTAGTTCTGGATTACAAGTAACCAATAAAATTTTCATTTTCTCAACAGTTGGGTCTCACAAAATGATAGCCATCATTTCAATGTAGGTGTAATATTCTCCACTCCAGTAGCAAATAAATCGCCGGAAACAAAGAAGAAAGAGACTCGCTTTAATCTTCCTACAGAGGACCAACCGCCATCTGGGACTAAGGAGAAAACTTTTATGTTTGGCAAACATGTCTCCACTAGCTTAGAAATATTTCCTACGAGAAGATTAAGTAAGGTAACGTAAATCAAGTATTTACCAAACTTCCAGCTTATTCCTTAACATGGTAATGTTATTGTATTCAAAATGTTGTGATTTACTAGCTGAGACTTAACTACAGCCAACAAATGTTAGAAAAAGCCTAAGAAAAACAAGCGCCTGTCTTAAAAAAAAGTTTTTCAATTTTATTTTTTATATTTTGGATCAATTTAATATTATACCACATTTATAAACTCAGAATATTCTCCTCTTTCGTTTATATATGTACTAGCTTATGCCTGCGGCATCGCCCGCGTGGAGTTCGGTGATGTCCCACGGTATCGTACTACCGGGATAAAAAGTATCCTATTTGTTAATCCAGGTTATAAGGTATCTGTGTGCCAAATTTCGTCCAAATCAGTTCAGTAGTTTTTGCGTGAAAGAGTAACAAACATCCAACCATCCATCCTCACAGAGTTTCGCATTTATAATATTATTAGTAAGATATAGGATGGCAAAAAAAAAAGCTACCTCTACTTTTTTGGATGTCGTTTCTGTCATATTGATTTTGTACGCTTAAAACGCCTTTGTCGACCGGAGCCGTAATGACGAACCTCATTCATTAAAATCGGCGTAGTGGTTAGGCGCTATGGTGGAACATACAAATGTTACTAATCTACTCACATTTCAAAATACAATAAATTAAAACGAACAAAATGTTACAGGGTGAAGGAAGTCGATCACCTACAGATTTGTGTAGGACTCCGTTAGCAACTGCACACACGCCTTACAGGACACCTAAGAGCGTGAGGAGAGGCAACTTAGTCTCAGACCAAAGGATTCTAGGAACACCTGATTATTTGGCGCCCGAGTTACTTTTGAGGTAAGATCGCTTTTATCAGTATAAACTGCGAAAACATTTCAGAAGCAGAAATTGTAATAGCCCGCCTGCTCGATTGTCATCCTGGGCCAGTAACATAATACAAAAACTCCAATTCATACCATGTTATTGATTGAATGAATTGCTTCATTCTTAATGTTGATTAATCACTGTTTTCAGACAAGGCCACGGTCCTTCAGTAGACTGGTGGGCGTTGGGAGTGTGCCTGTACGAGTTTATGACAGGCGTCCCACCTTTCAACGATGAAACTCCGCAAGCTGTCTTCAAGAATATACTGTCACGAAGTGAGTACCATTGAAAGAAGTTAGACGAAAATAAACAAATGTCGGCGAGGATGGATGGCTATTTAAGCTTTATGGAATTTACTGTCTCGCTGAATTTTCTTTTGCTTGTTTAGGACTAATAAACGAGCGTTATCTGGTTTTTATTAAATAAATGCAGGTTCGTTCTTTCGGGGGATTGTTGAGTCATTCATATCCGCCAGAGCGACTACATACTATTTTTGACTTATACCACCGTAAAAAGTTAATTCATTGGCAGGTAAAAGGGCTGAAATCCCTGTCTATTATCACTCGATAAAGTCATCATCGTCACTATTTGAGCCTGGAATCACCCACTGCTGGATATAGGCCTCCTCATTCTGCCACATTTCTCGGTCTAGAGCGACCCTCAAGCAGGTGTTAAGTTACAAATATGATGATGGATAATGTTTCAGACATTGAGTGGCCTGAAGACGACGAGGCGCTATCTCCGGAGGCAGTGAGCGCCATCGAGGCGCTGCTGACCATGGAGCCGGCGGCGCGACCCGCGGCAGCCGACGTGCGCGCCATGCCGATATTCAGGAACATCGACTGGGACAACCAACTCAACGTGGAACCACCCTTTGTACCCACCCTCGATGATGTGCATGATACCGGCTATTTTCAAGGTACGAATTCTGCTGAATTAACTAGAAAAAAAACCTAACCTTATTTATATGATGCCTAATGATGCAGTTTTCTTTAGCTATAACAGTACTGGCCTTACTGCTCCTTCCCAAAAATGCACGCTGTGCGGTATAAAACAAAATCGGTTTTCGTGTCTGTCTGTGTGACCGCTTAGTTCTTCTAAACCAGAGGATTTTGATGAGGTTTTCGACCTTATTTACAGTAATAATTCCGAAGGGCTGACAAGCCTAATACAGTTTAACTTAGATAAAGCACAAAACTCTTGATGTTTTGACATTTCCGTAGATTATACCCATAGATATAATAAATAAGGAGATATGCCCGTTATACGAAAATGTATCGCAACCTACTGTCTCCGTTTTCTCCCATGTATTTACCATGCACCGTACAACTTACCCACACAAAAACATCGTTCGATATCGTTGTGCTGTGCACAAGCAATTTAATTGAATACCCACGCTAGTGATTAACTAAATCGTAAAGTTATCGAATATTCATGTGTTCAAGTAATATGTAAAATTGAAAATCAATGAAAGTTGTTGTACTGACATAATGAAATCAATTCTTACTTACGAAAGTGTGTTACGCAATTACTTCGCAGGTAATAGATTTTTGTTATAAATAAACCCTAGTTAGGAAAAAATAATGTAAATAAATGAATTAAACAAACATAACAAATAAATAGCATGAATAATAATATGTTGAGTTATTTTAAGCAAAAGTCACTATTATATTACCTGAACCATGCCGATTACTATAACGTATTCTAAGCTAAAATAAAAACATAAAAAGTAAGGAAATAGCACGAGGGTTAGGCATTCAGTTAGGTGACAGTTTAGGTCTAACTTTGCGTCGGTGAAAACGGGCTTAAGGCGTCGAGTTAGGTGTCACTAAGTGTTGGTGAAAACAGGCACTAGGCGTTCAGTTTGGTGCCACTTACTGTTGGTGAAAGCGGGAATTGGGTATTCAGTTAGATGACACTTAGTGTTGGTGAAAACGGGCTTAAGGCGTCGAGTTAGGTGACACTTTGTGTTAGTGAAAACTGGAGTTGGGCATGCAGTTAGGTTAGGTTAGGTAACGGGCTTTAGGCATTCCGTTAGGTGACACTTACTGTTTGTGAAAACGGGCTTAAAGCATCGAGTTAGGTGTCGGTTTGTGTTGGTGAAAACAGTAATTGGGCATTCAGTTAAGCGACACTTACTGTTGGTGGAAACGCGCTTTAGGCATTGAGTTAGGTGACACTTAGTGTTGGTGAGAACGGGCTTAAGGCATCGAGTTAAGTGACACTTTGTGTTGGTGAAAACAGGAATTGGGCATGCAGTTAGGTTAGGTTAGGTAACGGACTTTAGGCATTCAGTTAAGCGACACTTAGTGTTGGTGAAAACGCGCTTTAGGCATTGAGTTAAGTGTCGCCTTGTGTTGGTGAAAACAGGAATTGGGCATTCAGTTAAGCGACAGTTACTGTTGGTGAAAACGCGCTTTAGGCATTGAGTTAGGTGACACTTAGTGTTGGTGAGAACGGGTTTAAGGCGCCGAGTTAGGTGTCGCTTAGTAGTGGTGAAAACGGGCTTCAGGCATCGAGTTAGGTGCCACTTAGTGTTGGTGATAACAGGAACTAGGCGTTCAGTTAGGTGCCACTTACTGTTGGTGAAAACGGGCTTAAGGCATCGAGTTAGGCGACACTTTGTGTTGGTGAAAACAGGAATTGAGCATTCAGTTAAGCGACACTTACTGTTGGTGAAAACGCGCTTTAGGCATTGAGTTAGGCGACACTTAGTGTTGGCGAAAACGGGTTTAAGGCATCGAGTTAAGTGCCACTTTGTGTTGGTGAAAACAGGAAATGGGCATTCAGTTAAGCGACACTTACTGTTGGTGAAAACGCACTTTAGGCATTGACTTAGGTGACACTTAGTGTTGGTGAAAACAGGAGTTGGGCATTCAGTTAGGTTAGGTTGGGTACCGTGCTTTAGGCATTCCGTTAGGTGACACTTAGTGTTTGTGAAAACGGGCTTAAGGCATCGAGTTAGGTGTCGGTTTGTGTTGGTGAAAACAGGAATTGGGCATTCAGTTAAGTGACACTTATGGTTGGTGAAAACGCGCTTTAGGAATTGAGTTAGGTGACACTTAGTGTTGGCGAAAACGGGTCTAAGGCATCGAGTTAAGTGCCACTTTGTGTTGGGGAAAACAGGAATTGGGCATTCAGTTAAGCGACACTTACTGTTGGTGAAAACGCGCTTAAGGCAGTGAGTTAGGTGACACTTAGTGTTGGTGAAAACAGGACTTGCGCATTCAGTTAGGTTAGGTTAGGTAACGGGCTTTAGGCATTCCGTTAGGTGCCACTTAGTGTTTGTGAAAACGGGCTTAAGTCATCGAGTTAGGTGTCGGTTTGTGTTGGTGAAAACAGGAATTGGGCATTCAGTTAAGTGACACATACTGTTGGTGAAAACGCGCTTTAGGCATTGACTTAGGTGACACTTAGTGTTGGCGAAAACGGGTTTAAGGCATCGAGTTAAGTGCCACTTTGTGTTGGTGATAACAGGAATTGGGCATTCAGTTAAGCGACACTTACTGTTGGTGAAAACGCGCTTTAGGCATTGAGTTAGGTGACACTTAGTGTTGGTGAGAACGGGCTTAAGGCATCGAGTTAGGTGACCTTAGTGTTGGTGAGAACGGGCTTAAGGCGTCGAGTTAGGTGTCGCTTAGTAGTGGTGAAAACGGGCTTAAGGCATCGAGTTAGGTGCCACTTAGTGTTGGTGATAACAGGAACTAGGCGTTCAGTTAGGTGCCACTTACTGTTGGTGAAAACGGGCTTAAGGCATCGAGTTAGGTGACACTTTGTGTTGGTGAAAACAGGAATTGGGCATTCAGTTAAGTGACACTTACTGTTGGTGAAAACGCGCTTTAGGCATTGAGTTAGGTGACACTTACTGTTGGTGAAAACGCGCTTTAGGCATTGAGTTAGGTGACACTTAGTGTTGGCGAAAACGGGTTTAAGGCATCGAGTTAAGTGCCACTTTGTGTTGGTGAAAACAGGAAATGGGCATTCAGTTAAGCGACACTTACTGTTGGTGAACGCGCTTAAGGCATTGAGTTAGGTGACACTTAGTGTTGGTGAAAACAGGAGTTGGGCATTCAGTTAGGTTAGGTTAGGTAACGGGGTTTAGGCATTCCGTTAGGTGAGACTTAGTGTTTGTGAAAACGGGCTTAAGGCATCGAGTTAGGTGTCGGTTTGTGTTGGTGAAAACAGGAATTGGGCATTCAGTTAAGTGACACTAACTGTTGGTGAAAACGCGCTTTAGGCATTGAGTTAGGTGACACTTAGTGTTGGCGAAAACGGGTTTAAGGCATCGAGTTAAGTGCCACTTTGTGTTGGTGAAAACAGGCACTAGGCGTTCAGTTTGGTGCCACTTACTGTTGGTGAAAGCGGGAATTGGGTATTCAGTTAGATGACACTTAGTGTTGGTGAAAACGGGCTTAAGGCGTCGAGTTAGGTGACACTTTGTGTTAGTGAAAACTGGAGTTGGGCATGCAGTTAGGTTAGGTTAGGTAACGGGTTTTAGGCATTCCGTTAGGTGCCACTTAGTGTTTGTGAAAACGGGCATTAGGCATTGACTTAGGTGACACATAGTGTTGGTGAAAACAGGAATTGGGCACTCCACTGATTATTAAACTGAAATTTAATTAACTTACTTTACGAAAATTAGTTACGCATTTCTCTACTACGCTGTAAAATAACCAAAATACGTCAAAAACATTATTCGACATCGATCTTCCAACCAAAATGGTTGATAAAATTGAAAAACAAACTTTAATAGCAATATTACTTTCGTCAATCGACATTGTCGATAGCCTACGTTAGTTGAATCTGCACAAGCACATCACTCGAGCCAAGAAGCAGCGGCCGTACTACGCGATGCATATACTTAAAAAAGTATCGTTTTTTGATTTTTACATTGCTTGTCCAGTCACTTAGCGACAAACTTTGGTAGTGGTTAAGGAGCATTGTATTTATTGCAAAACTTGTACAGTCGCTGTGATATTTGAAAACAGAAATAACATAGTAAGAGCAAAAAATATTTTACGATTTGTGATGTTATAGTAAAATACTTGTGCATAGATAGTAAGTGATTCTATGATTTATAAAGTGGTTGGTTCATGCTTCTATTTTTACAATAAACCACCGAACAACACGGCAATCTTATAAGTTGTCACGATCGCGGTCAAAAGCACACTAGTTCGCGGAGACGGCCATTAGCCCGGCGTCTATATTAGGCGTCACCGACACGTCCCCTTGCCACTTCTCCTGTTTTTTATGTTTCTATGATTACACCCGTGCGTAGCAGGGGCGAGTCGATAGTAGCTAATGAACGTAATCAATAACTTATTCCATTTAGTTAGGGAATTATTGAAGTAATTAACTAACTACCCTTGTTGACTAAAAAAATGAGGGTAAGTATGCGCAAAACAGTAGTTAGACATAATCATACTGGGGTCACACAAAGGCCAATGACCAAGTCTGTCGGGTGGGTAAGGGACGATTTCGTTTATATTGTCTTTTCGGTTTATACATCGTTTTTATCGCAACCAGTGCTCTCAGGTTTAGCACCAATTACCAATGGATTATCGATGGGCAAGAACTGGTCTGGTATTTAAATTCTTACTTTCAACACTAAACATTTCTTGATAAAGATTCGGTACAAAGTTTTGTTGACATAAGACAACTATTTGTAACATTATCTTTTGTTTCAGCTCGAAATATTCTACAACATCTACATGTTTCTAACTTCGACATGTAATATAGAGGCCTGTAAATTATTTAAAATGAAATTCAATGTGTGAATCAATGTAACGTGATATTTAACCCAACTTGATATATTGTGATTATTATTGCTTCTTTATACTTACAATTATGTACTAACCAAATCCATTATATAGACTGATTTAAAAACTATATGCCATTTATTTCACTGTGTAGGTAACATAAGATATATTTTTAATTGTAATTGTGATAAACAGTGTTCATTCATGTAGTTAATTCTTACAAATAAATAAAAGTACTTTTGAAATATCGTAATTTTTTGTTTAATTTAGAACCTTAACCTAAATTGGCACAATTTCATAAAGTATTGTTGCAGTTAATTGAGAAAAGCAAATTCGTTTAGTTATTTTTCTCAAAATAATTGCCCGTAATAATTATTCCTGGAATGTTAAATTTTGCTTTGAAATTGAACTTCAGTTTTGTTTGAGTCCTACAATATCTACTTGGCATTTTTCTGGATCCAAGGCAGGAAGTAGGTGACACGTGTGTAAACTCCAGGATACTGGCCTTTGCCGCAACCGATTCCCCATGACACAACACCCACTTGCGTCCAGCGACCATTCTCGTTTACCATCAAAGGGCCTCCGCTGTCACCCTGTTGAATATCATTAGAAAAATAAACAAATGCGAATCTGGAAAACATTTTTGAAGTTGTCTTTGTATAAGAACTTACACTGCAAGAATCCATGCTAGCTTTTCCAGCACAAAGCATGTGATCCACGATACCACCCGGAGCAGCTCCACCGTATTTCAGTTTACATTCCTGGTTTGACCAAACTGGAATCGATACCTCTTGGAGGACGGATGGCTGGGGTCCACCTTTACAAAACAACACAATAAAATTTACAATTTCAAGAACGAGCTAAATAAACTTGTCTATATCTGCATTTGATATACTCTTAATTAATTTTATCTTAAATACAAAGTAATTTGTAGTGTGTTGACACCAAAGATTGACACTTACTCTCACGTAAACTTCCCCAACCGATGACCGTCGCAACTTTGCCCTGATAGGTGGATCTACCACCGACTGGCATGCAGATAGGACGGATGTTCTTTGTGAAGGACACAGGCTGATCGATCGTTAGGACGGCAACATCGTTGTACTGAAGTTGACAAATAGAATCTATTAGTATTTTTAGAAGGCCTACCTAGCGAGTTTAAAAATAGGAAAAAATCGCCCAAGTGCGAGTCGTACTCACACGCACACAGGGTTCCGTAGCACCAAACAATTCATAATGTTGTATTGTTTTACATTCAACAGCAAAACTAAATTTGTTTTTCATAGTATGTTAACGAAAAACAAAGTTACTGCTGCAGTTTGATGAAAAAGTCCCATATCTCAAAAACTAAACATCAAATCTTATTCAAACCAATTTTGGTTGAAAGTTTTTTTACGCTCTATAATCCTATATTTTTTTCAGAATTTTCCTAAACTTACTTTAGAAATTAGAGGGGGGACACTCATTTTACCACTTTGGGAGTGTCTATCTTTCAAACGATTGACTTTGAGAAAAAATCAATGTCATTTTTAAAGACCTGTCTATAGACACCCCACGTATAGGGTTTGATGAAAAAAATATTTTTTAGTTTCAGTTCCATTTATGGGGAGCCCCCCTTAACTTTTTTTTTTTTATATAAAAATCATAAAGCGGTACACAGAATACGTCTACCTACTAAGTTTCAACTGTGTAGTCCTAATAGTTTCGGAATAAAGTGGCTGTGACATACACGGACAGACAGACAGACATGGTGAATCTATAAGGGTTCCGTTTTTTGCCATCGGCTACAGAACCCTAAAAGTGATCCGTAAGTAACGGAAGGGAATTGTTTTTTTTGCTATGAAGTTGGGTCTTACCAAAGTGCGCATATCAAATCCTCGATGTCTGACTACTCTCTTAATTTTCCTTTCAATGTGCTGAGTTTCTGTGTTTGTTCTGATGTTGTAGTCTCCAAGTCTTGCGGTCAGGCGAGCTACATCCCATGAGGTCATACTGGAAGTCGATTTAATGGCTTATAAAGAGAGTGTTTTTGAAAACGTTTAGTTACAATATACAGAGTGCACTGTGCAAGGGCCATGGACGCATGAACGGTTACTACGTAGCAGTAGCGAAGGGTCAATTTTTGAAGAGGTCAGCCGGAGTACTTAACGTTAATGTGATTTTATTATTTGTCTATAAAATACTGTCTATGCCATTTTTCAAAAGGAAGCCGGTAGAAATCGAGTTGTATGGAACCTTCGCCACTGCTAGGTAGGTATTTAGTCATTAAAAATCTGCTGTTTTTTTACAAAAGTGCAATACCTACACGGTCAAAATGTACTGAACAAGTGTTTTTAATTTTTACTAATTACCGATTTAAAATTTATATTTGGGGTTCGGAATGATGTACTGAATGCGTGGTAATCGTTGGTTCTTCAATGTCCCTTCCGCCCTATATATTTTAATTGAATTGTTACTTACTGAGCTACACAATGTGCTGCAGAAAGGACATGTCTGTCATCAATGAGCGAACCTCCACAGAACTGGCGTCCAGCGTTAAACAGCGCCACAATCCATGGCCATTCGTTCAGCTCAGCATTATGACCTCCTACGATACGTTCTTCGTCTTGGTACGTGCTTTCGTAAGCCTGTAATATAATCAATTGGTCGTAATTTAACTAATATTTTAAAATGGTGTTTTATCGGTTATATTGGTTTAATTTTCATTTGTTTGTTTAAAATTATTTTAAGTTTCGTAACAGTCTGGCCGCATTTAAGAGGAAATGCGGTGGTCTTTTCTCCATACAAACGCTCTCGCCTGTTTTATTTCTGGTTTATGACTTTAGAGCTATGATTTTTTACAGTTCAATAAATATCAACCTCTTCTATGTCCCTATGTTTTCCTTTTTGATGATACGTAATCTGTATCAGCACTAGAACCTTTACAAAATGCTCAAAATTGCCTATTTTAGTGTACACTAGGCCTCAGTTGAAAACTTGAAAACTACTACTAAATTTGACAACTACTAATGAAAAAAGAAAAACATAGGGACACAGTATATATCCTTCTTATTCAGTTTATGAAATATCTTTTAATTTGGTCGAATATTGGAGGAGGAAATAGTCGAGAGCCAAACCTCGAATTATGACTTTTTACTTGTCGGATTTGTAATTGTCTTTATCGCTCCAATGTCGAAATGGCGCTCGTTAAGTGACAGCGATAGTCTATTCAATTACCTATTGCATTTCCTTATAATGCCAAATCTGCAAAAGAAGCCAAAGTTGGAGAAATCTTACCTGAGGTCCATTCTTGATTCCACAAGACCCATCCACAGCAGGCTGGGAAGGTTGAACGGGTTTTACAGGTACACTCGGCTTCGTAGGGTACGCTGGCCCCCATGTCTAATTCATTGGTTATTTGATTAGTATTTAATTTCCAGTGGGACAGTATAGTGAAATGGAATGTACTTAATTTTATTGCACCAATTTTAGGTGCCTCTTTATTAAACATTGTGAACGTTAAATCGGTGCCTTATGAGTCTTTTCAAACAAGTGTGTTTATAAAGTACTTTTTACCTGTTTGGTTGTGCTGGGAGGTCTAGTAGCCCACGTGGTTGATGAGGCAGGGAAGTTACTTGGTGGCTTTGTTACGCCCGCAACTGTTGACAATATTTTTTAGTTTCAGATTGACATCCAAATCCGTGTGTGCATTTTCAGTAGTCTTTTATAAAAGCTATCTTTTACTGTTTTCTTACCGAGAGATGGCGGGTGCGTGGGCGCAGCATGATCGGGAGGGTGGGTCGGTAGTGGGGGGATCGTCGGTGGCCACTGCGCTGGGATCTGCCGGAAACCGTCGTTGTTACCGTATGACCATCTCGATAATGCCGATAGTACGCCACCTGAAATTCTATTGAGAGTAGTACTGGTTACTAAGGTTCCTTTTTTTCATTCGGTCGGTAGAATTCAGACGCACTTGGATGATACCACTTTGGACCTTGAGCTGACTGTTCCGACTGACATGTGGCCCGATTGCACTTAGTTCTCATAAATACAAACCCTGCTAATGCTGGCAATTGAACTGGAACTGCGGGCTGCAGATAGCCGTATCTCTGGACATCAGGTTCCTGTTGTGGTGGTGTGCCCACTGGTTCCGTGCAGCATACACCGAAAACCTAATTTCCAAAAACACTTTATATAGATTGTTTGATATCGATTTCTTATAGTTTTGGGCGATGAAATGTGTAATATTTGATGTTATGAATACCGGTTTCTATAAGAGCTTATTTTGAAGGACAGCTCGATTCTTTGTTGTCATATACTTCAATTCACTACTATGATAAAGTTAGAACTAAGCAATGCATCTCCCCAATTCCAACTTGATTCCATGATTGACCACAGCCATTTTACATTCTTCATTACCTTTTATTTCGATGGTCTTATAAGATGTTTTTTTTATGTAGTATCTACTATTAAATGAGCATGAGGTCCTGGACTCAATCCCTAGGGCGGGCAGTGTTATTTGGTTTTTCCATCAGGAATTTCTTTGCAGCAGCCACGGAGTCTTGATTTGTGCCCGGTTTATGATAGTAGGCTCGCTCCTTAGAAATGTGGGTGTATTATTATATCTTTGCCTAGACCTTCGGGGAAATTCAGGGGTGATGTTATGCTATATGTGTTACTATTGTATACCTCCATGTTCTCTCCGTTGACGTAGCTGCAAGTGTCGTAGTGGCCCATCACCCACCCATCCCAGCCAGAGAAGTCAGCTACTTTGAACAGCGGGTAGCAGTCGTGGTAAGTCCTGCACGATCCTTTCTTGCCAAGAGACGTTTCACATTCTGTTCCGAACGCTCCGCCAGCCTGCTAACATGAAAAAAAAATGTTTAAAAAGAGTATGTCAGAAAATAGTACCTTTATTTATACATATATATTTCAGTTGATTACCTGTCTTGGTTGCAGTAGCAATAATTGTCTGCCATCGCGAGTCGAGTTCGATGCATCGCGTTTCACCCGTCCTACGTGAGCTGTAAAAATGTAATCTTCGATTATATTCTAACTCATTATTTGATTTAAAATATTATTTAGGGAAATTAAAATCAATAATTGAAATAAGTTGAGTCCAAATGTTGTACAGTTGACAATATTCTCTACAGGAGCACTTTACATTTTTTTTCTTAAACGTACAGTCAGCAACAAAAGTTTTAAAACATTGCAGTCATCTTTTTGTTCGGTTAAGCCTGATTATATTGATTAATCAAAGAGAAAAACTTTGAATTAATTAAAGGGTCGATGTTCTTTAATGAATACATAACCTTTTTGTAATTTATTTTAATTGAAATCAGTCGTTCATGCGCACAAAAATAAAATCATAAAGATTACATTGTAATCTTTAAAAACGATCACTCATTAAAAATAAATTCATTTTCGATCCCTTTTTACGATGGCTAATCAACAGTATCGTTTGTAAATTATTGCAATTTGGCGATATAATAAAAATAAAGCAAGTTAAGAGAGAGGACGATAAAATAAAAACACGATGTCTTTGGTACATTGAACCTGTCACATAATGACAGCCCAACTTAGTTGTTTATGATTAGTCCCCCAACATCACAACGCAAATGAATAACGGTTGCTTTAATAAACTCCATTGAGCATGTACCGTATTAAGGTCTAAAAAACTGCGATATATTCATTATCGTCTCTGAAACTTGTTTTGTGACGAGTGTCTACTTACATTGATCATAAACAGTTGCTTATTAACGCTTTAATTTTTAAGTGATGAAGCTTTCCATTACAAGGTTATGTAGGATGCAACATTAATAGGCAAATCTTACACAAAAATTCTGAAGATTGTTTTATACTTTCCAATGCGTTTTAAAAAAAATATATATATATCAGCTTAATTAGAAGAACCTTGATTGAACGTAATAAAGTAAGACCTAAGTATACCAAATGTACGTTTGTTTTTGCTAAATGTTTGATTTTGACCAATATCATCAGTAAATGAACTTTGCCAGCGATAATCGTAAACATCAGGGAAATTTGTATTCTAAAGGCGAACTAAAAGCAAGCTGGAGTACCTACAACAACGTACGAAACGTGTCGTAAACATGCATGTTATTTATTTCGGATCGCTGCATAACGGTTTCCGTTATATTCAAACCTCAGAATGCCATGTGCAGCATGCCAATACTATAAATGACCTAAATAATTGTAAACATAGTTCAAGAATTATGTCATAGAAGGCTTTTCCAGTAGTAGCGGCGATCGGCGGCGGCGACCTCTCGCGTCCGGCCTTGGTTCAATCCATGGTCCGGAGCGAGACGGAATGGGATGCCGTCACCTCTTTCTGCGAAGCAGTCATGCTATCGAAGGAGGTGGCGGAACGTGAGAGGGAGAGAACCTCACGTACCAGCCGCCGCGGGAGACGCACCGGGCGTCGGGGGCCACCGTAAGCGCGGGCCTGTGGACGGTGAGCTATGGGCTAGCTCGCCGTCGTAACAAGAAGGGGTCCGAAAGGACCGATGCCTGCCAGGGTTGCGGGACTGTTTGAAAGAGATACCGCGGCCCTGGAACACAAAGGGCAAAAGGAGTTACTTGATGATTTCTTATCCGAAAAAAAAAAGGCTTGTCCAGTAATCTCTTTTGTTATGACATAAAAATTTGTTGAACAATGTACTTGAACAGCCAGAGATAGATGAGCAAATATAGCCATTTAAAGGTAAACTGGTCGGGATAGTACCTACATAAGTGTATTTTTAAGAAGGCCTGCAAGTTAAAATACGCGTAAATAACCGACCTTGAAGATGTTGGGAGTAGACGTTGAATCGCGCTCGAATTACGACCGAGGGTTCTAAATAATTAAACCTGATTTTCCGACATGGCTTAATGAAAATATACGACCTTTAAAGGTTCCTAGATTTAAAATGAAAAAATCCTTTCGTCTCCTTGTTATTAAACAAAAGTAGGCTTTATAGTCTACTTTTGAGGAGTCATTTTTCTGTGCTGGGTAGTTTGCATTGCTATTTAAATAGCATGCAGTGGTATGCCAACTGACGCGACACCTTGAACTTGATACCAATATCGAGTAATTTAAGTTTTTTGTTGGGTGGGGCCGAAAAAGGAATAAACAACAGTAATGGTACGTAACTCGTAAGGTCCCATTTGCCACCTTAAATTTTACCATTTGACAACAAAGTGTATCAAACAATGACGATATTTTTTACGCTCCATTTCTGTTACGAGCATAAACAAGTCTGTTCGGTGACGCGCATAAATCTAATAACATTTACTTCTGGATTCCGGGTTCAGCAATCTTTGCCGAGGAAATGTCAGCGGCGTCATCCCGCTTCAATCGCGAGTCTCCGATCTAATTAATGTCCTCGAAGTGAGTCACAAAAAGTTGAACAACTTGCGCCGTGCTATGGACAATGATGTGATTGATGTGATCGCCTTACGATGTGTGGGCGTATGACAATTTGCATTGAATCGATCCCATAGGTATTTCCAAATAATGGCCCACGTGCTTTAGAAGTTCTGAGTACCAACTCAATTACGGGTTGATGACCATCCAACATCTTCGCTAAGTTATGTACAGACTGAAGAAGAAGTTTTAGTAAGGAAATAAATGTCTATTTACTTTTTGCTGTAAAATAACGCTACTATTTTTGATCTACTCCTGTTTGTTAATATATCAACTTTTTTTATTTATTACCGATCACAGTTTCAATTTTACGATGGACATATATCTCGGTTGCAAATTTTAACTTTCTCTAGCCTCAAAACCCCATACCCACATGTGCCGTCCATTGTTTTGAGTCCTCGCAATACAAATACTGGACTTAACTCATTCTATGAATCAACCGTACGTGAGTGAGTAAACCTTTATGTTTTGGTTAAAGTACACACCTCAGTACTAACTGTAATCCGTCAGAGAAAAGAGCACATTTTTTTGCGTTCTGGTGGATTGGTTAATCTTAATTTTATCATCGCAAACTGTCTTTTATTGGTAATATTTCCAAAATATCTGTCCCTATAATATTTCCAATATGTAGAAACGGTTGCAACCTTCTTCAATGCATTTTGTTTCTTTAAGTGTCGTCAAATATCGATACATTTTTGACGCTGACTGTACGTCGATCAATTTGAGGAAATTAAAAACTTGTCGTAGTTATCGCAATAGCAAGTTACTGTAAGCTCAATACAGATGTCAAACATTTATCATTTATTTTAAAGTAAAAATAAATAAAAAAATATAATTCCGCTTACCGTTCAAAATAACCGCATCGTCAGTGTAAAACGCACCATCAGCCGCTGAGAATCCATTAGTGCTGACGCTGGAGTCACTCCCGTAGCCCAACGCTAAAAGTCCCGCCCAAACAATAGTTAATTTAGTCCCTATCAACATTTTATTGTTTTGATAATAACGACATTCACTTAGAGTATGATGTACGAAAAGGATAATTGAATACTAGTTGGTGCGCGTCGCGGGTGTGTGCAGCCCGCAAGGAGTCGCTTCGCAAAATGCTTCGGGCTCTTGACTCCGCGCCTTTATAATATTTTTGCACTGACGCTCTTAGCTCTACATTAGTTTAAAAGATAACAGAGCTTTTTCTCCTTTTGTACTGACATTTGCCGTCCAATACAAGCGAGCTTTATAAAATATTACAACCGTTTCGTTTGGCATGCTCGAAAAGGAATATTCGATTGATGGTGTTTATTTTTATGTATTCACTCGGCACCATAAAAAATGTTTGAGATCAATGAACCTCATAAAAATGGTCATTGAACAAAACTATAGTAGTAAGAGTGCCCATACTTATAACTTAATTGTAAACAAAGTTACAATGTGAAATTCTTAGTTCATGTAAACAAGAATTTCTTCTTCAAAAAAAATGCATTTTTTCATTTAATGGCTTCCTTGGCGCCATCGATAACTGAACACCACACAAGAAGCCATTATCGTACGTTACAAAACCAGTAGAGATAAATTAAAGAGTTTAGATAGTGGGCTTTTTAATACCCTTAAAGCTTAAACACGCTTTCAAAGCAATTTTGATCATAAACCTAAACAAGAATAAGATCAAAATTGCTGTTAATGTTTCGCCACTTCAAAAATTACTGGCCGACACTTCAACTTACTAACTTATCGATTCTTTCAAAAAATATTTTTACCTTTATGTCTTTTACAAATAAAACCAAAGAACTTAGTAGACAGTCATCCTTTGACAAGGATCCCAAAAAAGATAATGGGACTCAGCCACCCTTAGCTTTTGGTACGATTTTTCCTGTTAACGTCACGATTTTGATGCATGTGATCCACTAATCCCACCGTCCTACCTATCTATAAACGTATGTAAGTACCTAAGTATTTAAAACCACAACAATTTAATGTCAGTGACCTTTTCAAAATGAAGGAAGTCTATTGACAAATCAACAACAGTGATTTACATTATCAGTCTAAACAGTAAAAAATTTGGGTGTTGAAAGAAGTAGGTAATTTAATTTTTTCACAAATCTTTTATTATGCGTTTTGGGTATTTGTTACTCACAGTACTCACACAGCATTCGTCACCTTAGCTTATTTGAATATACGCTCGTCATGCGGAATGGCCAACTCACGTCCCAGATTTTGAATATTCAGAATTGTTCAGACGTCAACTGTTCATACATCAATCATCAGGTCTGTGATAGAAATGATACTTTTAAGAAATGTAAAGGGATAAAAACGCTAAATTGGTCTGAAAACTAACTGAAAGGTTGGGAAATCTCTGGGAGTGAAGTGGTTTTCGTAGAGGACAGAAATGCTCCGCCCCTAAAGACGACCCACTGACCCCACTTGCAATTGGGGTTCTTGTTTTTCTATATGAAATGTTATTAATTTGTTCAGATCAGACATACAAACAAGATCAGAATATCGATACGACGCGTCGTGCCTGAACATGCAGGACGATTAGATTGAAGCGCGTACGATATAAGCGTCATTAATCTTTAAATGTCCCGTTATGTCAATGTCGTAGATCAGTATCTGTGTATGCAAAAATGTAATGCGGCCTAGCACTACTTACATTCACATTTTATACAATGTCCATTGCGTGGGCAATAACGTTTAAGCTTTGTGTCGTTTCGTGAGGTCCGAAAACAACGAATTATACGGAATTATTATGTTTACTCACGTCAGGTACAGAGGCGACGTCATGGGACGGCCAAGTGGAACCTTAGCAAATGAACTCTTTGTCTGTGAGAAATACCAATCCTTGTTGATAATTAAAAAAACAATTTTAAATTTATTATTGATTGACACACAACGTTAAGTATACGTTTGCACAGGTACCCGGGCGACGCATTCTTACTGGTAAATTGCCATCCATCGTGATCGCAAGATTAACAGAATCTCCACAAAAAATACTAGAAGTCTTTGTATTTACCTTTCCTTTCCAATGCCTTTTATGATCCGTTTGTCAACAACTTACCGTCAAATGTTTGCCAAACATAAGTTTGGCATTTGTGTTTTTTGGGTTTAAGTACCCGAAATATGTATGTATGTATGACGAAAGGTTTTTATGGGCAAACCCAGGAAAGATATTGTGAATTATAATGATTTGGTACACTAGTTGTGCCCTGTGGTTTCACACGTCGTTTTGCTCGGCTCATAAGAGTCAGAGTGTGATGTTAAAAAACCTATAACCTTTCCCAAGTATTTTGTTATGAAATGCAGAATGATTTTTCAAATCGGACTGGTGTCAGAGATTAGCGAGTTTAAAAAAACAAACTTTTGAGCTTTATCATAATATTACACTTAGATAGATTAGTATGGATATCTCCAGGCGCGGATCCAGCCCTCAAAATAGGTTGTGGTCACGGCCCTAAAATAGCCAAAGTGACGTCGAAATAAAATAATTTATACAGGGTGGGAGAAACATTTTCCTTCCAGCCTGTATAGATGACTACATCCATTAAACAACATTACAACATTATTATTCCCTTTATTTTAAAATAAAACTTTTTTGCAAAAAATAAAACCGACTTCAAAAAACACAAAAAGAAAAACAAAAATAACAAACCAAAACACAACAAAGTGAAAAATTACTTTAGCTTCAGAGCCCTTGACAAAAACACCAAATCAATCAAACAAAAGTCAAGCTTCGAAGTCGGTGACCTTTGTTTGATTGATTTTGTGTTTTTGTCACCGACTTCGAAGCTTGACTTTTGTTTGATTGATTTGGTGTTTTTGTCAAGGGCTCTGAAGCTAAAGTTATTTTTCACTTTGTTGTGTTTTTGTTTTTCTTGTTTGTGTTTTTTGAAGTCAATTTTATTTTTTGCAAAAAAGTTTTTATTTTTCCATTTTTAGTTGTTCCCATGTCGGCATGAATTTATTTTACATTATTAAATACGCGTCTAAATGACAACAACAGTTCTTTTCTTAAAGTCGGTTAAAATGATTAATACTTCTAGTTTCTAGCATTCACTCTGTTGTCTCTAGAGAAATCAACTATCGATATCGACAAGTCGCATTATCTGTACATTATTCTAGAACAAGAAGTCACTTAACTCCTAACCGTTAAAGAGTTGTACCTTCCTTCATCAGCTCAGCATCATGAGATAATGATGACCATACGCGAATATCTCAATAGCTTTAGAAATTATTTTTTACTAACATTTATGTTGTGGCTATAATTGTGTGTATAAAAAATACTGGTATTCAGCTGCAACCGGTAAGACTGGAAGCCGACCACAAAATAGTTGGGAAAATGATGCAGTTGATGAACAATACATGTCATGGTAATGGGCTTATCCCCAATAAATGGAAATCTTGGTGTATTGTACACATCTGCGTACCCCCTCAGAGCATACTGGCGTGATGTTACGTCGTGATGTTGTATAAACAATAAACATCCAAGCGATTGCTGAAATCACGACAGATTTGCCGTCTATTTTTGAGGAGTTCCATAGTATATCTTTGAAGATCTGCATCAGATCTTCACCAAATTAAAATGGGACCACCTCAGAAGTATAATCTTTCAAAAAAAAAAAAGAATTTTGAGAAGCGGTCCACAAATGGGGGAGAGATCAGGTAACAAACATAAAAAAAAACATACACACGAACATATAACCTTCTCCTTTTTTGAAGTCGGTTAAAAAGGGAAAAATCTTCGTGGAATGGTCGTAGTTTAATGATGAATTCTACAAGAAGAAACTAATTATATGCAAGTGCAAGTGCAGCGAGCTCGATTTTTTGCACCCGCCTCTGATATGCTAGATTTTTCAGAATAATCAGCAGCTCTACTCCGATTTGTAACACTTTATTTGTACCTATAGGCATTATTGAAATGATTTTACCAACGTTGTCAGAAAAGTCTCAGAATCATGACGACTTTGAGAGGCGAGCGAGCGAAGCGAGCTCGTAATTTTTTAGCACCTGCCTTACTTTTCCGACTTATGCATAACAGTTTCAGAATAAATAAGTGAATTGGACTCCAGAATGCAATCTAGAGCGAGGGAAACGAGCTTGAAAAACTTAGCAGTCCTTCTCGGATTTGTATGGATTTTATTTTTATCATTCATACAGGTAATAATTATCGTCGACTTAATTAAGCATAAAAGTTTCTGAACAATTAAGAAACTAGGATGCGAGAGTACCGAGCTCGAAAACGAATAAGCTTCGGATAGGTTATGTAGGTTTTCTTTTGACCACTAAGCAAAACAAATTAGAGAAGCTACTTGAATATGAGGCGGCAGGCTAGAAAATAAATAGTGCTTTTATCAACAAGTTGAGGTAGTTCTCGTCGCCCCAGGCCACAGCCTTCTTGGCCTAAGGGTCAATAAATACGCCATTGTATCTACTGGGTCCACGCAAGTAAAACCGTGAGAGATAAATGAATAATAAGCCTGTAAAACGTTAGCCTTTTTCGTCACGAAAATAAAAGAAGTGTGCATGTTTGTTTGAATGCAAATCACACATTTGAAGTCGTAAACTATTTTACCGATTTTGGTGAATCATTAAAAAAAATATTTTTCATGAAAATGATCTCCCCACGGCCGGGGTGGCCACGCTGACTGGACGAGTCACGTAAGAAAACTTGAACTCTAGGCGATAAACTAGGGTTACATGTTATTTTTATTTTATTAAGGCCTTGGTTAGAACATCAGACTGTCGACCCCAATTAGGGTTGTGGGCATGCCCATCGTGCCCACAACAGTGGATCCGCGCTGAATATCTCATTTTGTGTTCATACGTTCTAGACCCTGGTCAGGTGCTATTGGCATACGAAGACGATAAAGCTTAAATATATGATACCTAATAATACTTATTAATTTCATCGGGGACTGGTAATGACCGGTTAAGTTCATCTACACTAATTAAAAACTCCACACGGTTTGAGAACAAGATCTGGTTGTTTTATTAATATACCATGATAATTATTATTAATATGATGAATTGATGATAATGAAATCGGAAACAAGACTGACGATTAATTAAGCTCTCATTTAAGACGGGCGACAACTGACCGCACTTCACGGAAACAATTTTTCATACACAACTTCATGCATGTAATCCCCAAAGGGTTAGGCAGACGTGTACCAAAGACGTCTGCGTGTGAGTTTACTAGTAAGGGGCCATCCATATATTACCATACCATATATTACGTCACACTTTTAGGGAGGGGGAGGTATCGACGAAGTGTGACATTGTGTGACAAGGGGTGGGAGGGATCCTAAATTTCGTGATGTCACATTTTAAAATCATCTTTAAGTAACTAATAACGAAAAATTTCAAAATATTTTCAAATCTTATCTGTATGAACATATAAAATTGAAAATATATGACATCACACTAGGGAGGGGGAGTCTCACAAATGTGACCAGCTGTGACAAGGAGGGGGGGGGAGGTAAAAAAAACATGAAATTCGTGTGACGTAATTTATGGATGGCCCCTAAGTAAACCCACATTTCGGCAGTTTAGTTCAGGTCCCATGTAATAGGAGGCAAGCATATTGCCATCAACCGGGCACAAATCCACAAATCCATAAGGCCCCTAGCCCACGGCGTATTGAAGCGCATTCGAAACTCGTTTGACGTGCGTACAAAGGGTAATTCGTCTGCGCGGGGCCTTATTAAATCAATGATAGACCATTCTGACACTATTGCAATAGCAGATTAAGGCCCCAGACTCCGTGTCTGCTACGGAGAAATTTCTGATGAAAAAACACATTAATACTTTGTCCGACCTAGGAATCGAACCCAGAATTTCGATCACGCTTAGATGTCGCGCTTATCCACCACTAGACCAACGAAGCAGGTCATGTTAGCTCTCATTTCAGACAGCTGACCGCATTTCACAAGTTTTTTTTTTAACAATATTAATTAGTGCCTACCGATCTTCTGATGCGCTTGCAATACTCGTAAATAAGTTTTAAATGGCACGAGATCGTCAACCTCAGTAACTATTAAGAATAAACTAATTGACAACTATCAATCTAATGAACAATTATAACAGCATTATATGTATTGAGCATTTTGTATTAGTCACAAGTCACAGCTGATGATGTTACATTAATTTCTGTGCCGTGAACATTAACCGTTATTTTAAATTACTAACATTTGGACTAGCGTGTTCCATATACAGACGAAGTTTGATTTATCATTAAAGAGCTATATTTTTTAACAATGACAAACTATATATGTATTAAAGGAAGATTAATTCAATTTGTAGCTGATTTGGACGATTTATTAACGTAATTTATTTTCGTTTTTTTTTTTAACTTATGTTTTATTTTAGATCGTAGCAGAATATACCAACTTAATTGATTGTGATTAATTTGGCATAGCTTCTGTCTGCCACTGTATAATATGTTATACCTACTAAATAAGACACAGCTTCAGCTTTCGCTCGCATAGTTTACCGTAGCAATTCTTTTTTGCTTCGCTCAATCAAAATATTTAACCAAGTTGTAATGAACGAACACCCCTTTTTTTTTTACCGATGGGAAATCATCAAATAACCCCTCCCGCTCTGGGCTGAGCAGGAGGGAGTGTCAGACTTTTACTGACTAAAACCCATCCATGTTCCTTCCTTTGCCCTTTGTGTTCCAGGGCCGCGGTATCTCTTCCGAACAGTCCCGCAACCCTGGCAGGCGTCGGCCCTTACGGACCCCTTCCTGTTTGCTGACTCTCTTTGAGGCGCGCGTGGAACACGAACGCGCCGTCGACACGGCCTGTCGTCATAAAACGGACGGACGGCGAGCTAGCCCATAGCTCACCGTCCACAGGCCAGCGTCTACGGACGCCCGGTGCGTCTCCCGCGGCGGCTGGGACGTGAGGCTCTCTCCCTCTCACGTCCCGCCACCTCCTTCGCTAGCATGACTGCTTCGCAGAAGGAGGTGACGGCGTCCCATTCCGTCTCGCTCCGGACCATGGATTGAACCAGGGCCGGATGCGAGAGGTCGCCGCCGCCGATTGCCGCTACGAGGACACGGCGTTGCTCCGCCCAAGCGGAGCAGACCTGCACAGTGTGCTCCACCGTGTCCTCCGGTCGATCCTCGCAGTGGTGACACCCGGGCGTTTCCTCCCGCCCGATTAGGTGCAGGAACCTCCCGAAAACGAACACCCCTCAATTGATTTGTTTGCAAGCAGCCTAGCGACAATTAGTTCTGCCTTGTCTAAAAGCTGTGTTGCTTCTTATGAACTTTAATAGTGGTTACGCATGCTTGCCTGCTTGTGCAGGTATTTAATTTAATATTATATTAAGTCCTATTCTTTGTTATTAGATTATGCTTAGTTATTCATATTATGCTTAGATATTGATTCTGTACTTAGTTATTAGTTTGTGCAACAATAGTTTATTGCTAACTGTGGAGGCTTGTAAATGACTTTTCGTTGATTGCCTCACTATACATTTTTGTATTGTTAGCTGTAAGCCACCCAAACACATTAAAATAAATAAAATAAAAGTCTGGAAGATTCGGGTTCTACATTTTCAGGGATTTATGTTAACATTTTCCAAGTTAATGAAAATCTCACAAAAAAGTGACAAAACTGCACTATTGGATTCTTCACCGCCCGATCCTTGCTAAACGAGCCAGTCCGCGCCGTTGCTTTAAATTCCCCAATTAGTAATAATACGACCCTGCATGTCCCCTTAATGACGCCCTAAACTGAGGTCCACTCCGCACAAGAAAAGCCCTTAGTGAGCAGTACTTTTAGTTCACCCTGGTTGGGGGGCCTTAAATTCATTTGTGGTCACCACAGTATAGTCCGGAAACTTCTACCGTTGAACTGCGAGTGGCCATTTTAAAAAAAAACTGTTCTTAACGCTCGGATCAGCGTAGAATGGCAATTTCTTCGTCATTTCACTACACAGCTTAATGGTGCACATAAACCCACACATTTATCCAATTTTCAGCGAAATTGTTCAAACGAGTGAGAATAAGAATATTTTATTTGCTTAAAATACAGGTGTTACCAGTTGTTAAAATTGGTGCTTTAGGCTCAAACCATATGTTGCCTATTTAGGGTATGCAAATATAATTTTCCTATACACTTCCTTTCCTCGAAAACTAGCTCTTATATACTATGACTAGGTTCAACATGCAATGTATTTCACACTCGTGGATTTTATCTCAACATCATCAGTCAAGCTAGTTTGCGACCTGGCTGCGGACACCGGTTACTGACAGACTATGCTTCAGTACAAATAAGTATGGAAGTGTTCGTGACTAAAGACGCGGCCGCAATATTATGTCTGTACTGGCTTCACTGAACTTTAAAAAGGCTGCAGGACAGACGGACTTGGTGGAATGGCCCTGGTCCTGGGTTCAATTCCTAGTTTGCGCAATACGTGTTATTGGGTTTTTAGTAGCAGCCACGGTGTCTGTATTTGTGCCCGGTTGGTGGCAATAGGCTCGCATTGCCAGGGCCTTAAGATAACCTCTGACTTACCCTTCCGGAATTGCAGGCGTGATGTTATGTGATATGTTAATGTAAAAAAAGACAAACAGCAAAAGTCTTATAAAACAGTATATTCAATTGATTGTAGGATCATGATTTGCTTTCTTGTTTTCAGAAGGCGCCACAGAGATCTTGCTTGACGCTTGAGGATAGGCATAAGTCTACAGTATTTTAATCATATTGCCACAAGTGGGATATGTGAGATTCTTTGATGATTTTTTTTTGTACTTATTTATTAGGGTGCATAGTTTAACTGTAGTCCTATTTTCTAATCTTGGCAGATTTGCACAAAAAGAAAACCGATGCCACCGATTAAGTCGATTATAGATGTTAAATACATTTGATCTAACACATAATGAATTATTATGTATTGGCAGAGATATGATATTTATTTATTTCAACAATATTTTTAGATCACTTGATGATTTCGGGGATTGTAAAGTATATAATCATTTTGCAGCTGACTGTACTTGTGAGAATGTGCCAAAAAGCTATGGTAATCACTGATGAACTTGAGAGGAAATTTAAATATGAATTGCTGCGTATTTTATCTGCTGTTGGAACAGTTATATGTCTTAAATATCAAATAACAACCTTTTGAATGTAGGCTGGAAAGATGGAAAAATCAAGATTTTAGTTTAGTTACGGCTTTACAAAATGATAATTTACGTCATTAAACCTACGGTAGAAAGTGTCTTGTAGTAAAAAAAAAACACAATTCACTAACATCACATCACGACGCCGACGGTGTGCTTCGAAGAGCTAGGCAGAAGTGTAATATAAATAAGTGGGTACAGTACCTAGAAATAACATGCTAGAGGCACAAAAAAAATGCAAGGTGACGACGACAAGATGACGCATATTATTTTATTAACGTCTAGAAATTCGGTCTTGATTTGGTGAACATGTAAATAATTACTACCTATATTCTCAAAATAGGTCCCCTCCCCCACATTGATCATCGGTTATTAAAAAAAAATCTACTGTTCGATAAATTTTGACCGCGTAGGCGTAGGTATTGCACTTTTGTAGGAAACAGCTGTTTTATTAATTGACCAATGTCAAGGCTGAGTCTACAGTTTAAGAGATTTTTTGGGATTTCTGACTCTGCTAGCACCTCATTAAGTCTTTTTTAGGGTTCTGTAGCAGAATGGCAAAAACGGAACCCTAATAGATTCGCCATGTCTGTCTGTCTGTCTGTCCGTGTATGTCACAGCCACTTTATTCCGAAACTATTAAGACTACACAGTTGAGACTTAGTAGATAGATATATTCAGTGAACCGCTTTACGATTTTATACAAAAATAAGAAAAATAAAAGATTAAAAGCTCCCCAACTGACTGACACTAAAAAATATTTTTTTCTTCAAACCTACGTGCCCGTGTCTATAGGTAGGTCTTTAAAAATGACATTCAGGTTTCTAACACCATTTTTTCTCAAAGTCAATCGTTTGAAAGATAGACACTTCCAAAGTGGTAATATGTGTGTCCGCCCCTCTAATTTCTAAAGTACGAGGAGGAAAATTCTGAAAAACTTTAGGATTGTAGGACGTAAATAAAACTTTCAATCAAAATTGGTTCGAATAAGATTTGATGTTTAGTTTTTGAGTTATGGGACTTTTTCACCAAACTGCAGCAGTAATTTTGTTTTTCATTAACATACTATGAAAAACTAATTTATTTTTGCTGTTTGGTGCTACGGAACCCTGTGTGCGTGTGAGTATGACTCGCACTTGGCCGGTTTTGATTTAGTAGAAACAGGATCGATTGGCGTCAGTGAAGTAGTTTTTTGACCATTGCCTGTCGAAGTCTCAAAAAGTTACGGAATGTCTTCTAAGACAGTGTTCCTGCACCTACAACGGTTAAGGTAGCATTTAATGCTACATCTCAAAAATGCACCCTGTGTAGGAAAAATAATCAAGACAAGGGTCTTTAGAATTCTTGTTGTAATCTATACAAATAAATAAAATTCAAGTATCTGTTTGTAATTTCAAATTAACAGATTTTTACTGAATACTTAAGAAAGTAAATACGGTCCATATAATTTTTTTTTGTCTGTCTATCGTTTTATTATTTGTTCCGGCTAGAGATGCAAAACGAATTTTAAACGTTTTAAACCATTTGGTTTTAAACGGTCTTTTTGGTTTAAAACGATTTAAAATCACACTTAGCGGTTTAATATGGTTTAGAATGTTTTTTTTTTGGAATGCACTGAGGCTTTACACGAAGTTATCTAGACCACACCTCCTTCCTGATTTAGAATATATAAAAGGAAAATAAAATAAAAAAGCTTTAAAATAACCTTCATTAACATGACAGACAAACATAAAATCGATCCCTACCTGCCCCATCTCTCCCCGTTGCGATTTTGGTAGCAAAGTGAAAAATAAAAATGCGGCATTGCCGTTTTATTTTAATAAATACCCAAAACATGATTGTTTTCAGTGTCTAATCCTAAATAGTAGTATAAATATGATATATGACTTCACATATATTAATAAAAATGGTAAATGATTTCAATTAGCCTTTTAAACTATTTTTTTAAGAAATTTGTAAGCAATGTACGGCCCACGTGGTTGTGGTTTTAAACCGTTTTAAACAAATTTAAAACGGGATAGCTGATGCTATTACGCTATTAGAACTTTAAGTTCTTTTATTTTAGAAAAATGATGAGGGTTTTGCGGGAAAAATGAAATTGTTAACAAAATCGGATACAAATAGGGAAGTAATAGTTTTATAATAATCTCTCGCGTACGAAGGTCGCGGGCAACAGCTAGTTGTAAAGAACTTTCAACCTTACTTACGATATTACCATTTACTCCTATTGGAGCGGGTACCAGAATCCAAACATTGGCATCATCCTTTCGAACACCTTGAAGGAAAATGGGCTAAATACTAATCTAAATAATTCTGTGTGTATTGAATACACCAAGGTTATTTTAAGCTGACGTGCTTATACGGCGTGGCTTTGTGCTAACTTAAATGATCTCAATAACTTTGCATTCAACAAGTAGGTCATCTTTACGCTTAAGCCTCCTTGCGAGATATGCTCGGATATAATCATCTATGTAAACAGAAGTGTGTCGGAATATTGTGAAGCGGCCAAACATATACCTACTTCGTGCAGACAATTTGCGACAGATGGCGCTCTGCAGACATTTCCATTATGGAAGCAATCAATTTTATTTTTATTTGACTCGTCCTTTTAAAGCACCTATACAATATAGCACAAAATTCCATCACTAATACCCACCACCGTACAATCACCTACTTACCAAAATCGTGCACATTGTAATACCAAATCAATCCTGAACATATGTAGAGCCAGCGCTATCTATCAACCTAAAATACTGTGACCTCATTTTCAATAGGTACTCAAATAGATAAAATTACCATCAATACCCAGCTTATTGACAATTTAAAACTTTAATTGAAGCGCCAATCCAACTAAATATTTTAAAATATCTTAGCAAATTATTTACCAAATTATCAAAGCAATTAAATGCATTTAATATTATACGATTTATGATATAATTGGTTATTACCTAACTTTATTATGTATTCACCAAACCAGTAGTGACATTGAAGGCTGCGTTTTATGCAATCGGCACTCAATGTACGGCGGGCGGTGCGACGCAGGCGCAGCGCTGGACCGAAACTTACAAACGATGCCACAACTTAGGCCGCAATACTTGTCTCTTGTCTTGTTTTTTATGTGACAATAAATAAATATATTTTTTTTACTATAAATTATTTACAAAATGTTTGATTCAAAAACAGTTTTTTATTTGTTGACGGTGTTCAGTGCTTGTTTTGGTGCTGTTGATATTAGTAAGTAATACATATTAGAATATTTATAGATTTGGAGATTTAGATTTTTTTTATTGGCCCATTTGAAAGCAAAAAAGTCTTATTCTAAAATAATAAGGTTTATTGTTTTTTTTTTTTTTCTTGTGTCCTATGGCTGTTCCTGTTTTCCTGTAAAAGATAAATTGGTGCCTATGTAGATGCTTACACGAGTAAAGTTAACACGTGATAATTACCGTTTAATGCACACCTTAATTGTCCATTATCACAGTACTGTATACTTTTAGTCCCTTATCCATAATTAGCGACCACTAAGCCGCATGTGACTTATGTATTTCCACGTAGTTAACGAAACGTACAATTATTAATGTAAAAAACCAAGTACACTAACATTTAGAACCAATGGAAATCCAAAGACCATGAACTCTAGCTAATGAATTGGTAAGGAAACCGCCAGATCAAGATCAAGAAGATTTGAATTTAAATTGTTTTGTTTTGATTGACCCAAATACTTATTAAATTATGTGCACTAATTAACTGATATCCTTTCTAGTTCATTTTAAAATCTTTTTTTTAAATTTTCAGGAAAATATCTTAAAATATGCGACAGGAATGCAATAGATGTGAACGACTGCATGGCGGACGCAGTACAAAAGGGCATTGCAGTGATGATCCATGGCATAGACGAGCTGGGAGTGCCACCCATTGACCCTTACCTGCAGAAGGAGTTCCGAGTGGAGTACAAGAACAATCAGGTAATCATTTATTTACTATATTGATAGATGGAGAGGGAGAGGAAGGTCAAAGGATGGATGGATTTTGTGTGTAAGGCTATAAAAGAAAAAGGAGTAAATGAAAACGAGACGGCTTACAGACGATTATGGAAGAAAAAACGTCTTGCGCCGACCCCAAGCAATGTAGGACAAGGGCAGGAAAATTATGAATTAATTTCATATAGTCTACAAAACATACAGACTTGGAATAATACTATGGGCTCAAAGTCACTGTTTAAAATATTCTAATTAGTACCATTAGTACTCATTTAAGCTTATAATCATCCTAAAATTTTATTAATCTGACTATCTAATTAATACCATTTAACAGTCAGTAATTATGTATAATAATATAATTATCCTTTATGAATTAAAACTGATTGACCAACGCCCGGTTTCTGGAATGAAAAGCAACACAGAAGTTAGCTAATAAATTGTCTATCGCGCTTAAACTACTGGAAGCACCCGACTTGCGTTATATTTTAAGTTTCGACGTAATTTTCGCTCCAGAAAATGGATGTGCCCAACTTCAGATGATATCTGAAGTTGAAATTCTGCATGGGCGTAAGAATTTTTAAGTCACTATCGCATCGTTAAGAAAACTAATTTCGACGGATTGATTCTCTCGGCGTATGATTATACAGCCAGCGTTCACACCTAATATAATATTATTTTATGTAGCCGTATTGAATAGTGGTTTGGTAAACTTACGACTACTATTTATTATGAATAGGACCTCCAACAACGCAAATTATATTAATGATAAAAACGGCCGTGAAATACTTATACATAAAGAAATCGAAGTCAAAACCATATGGGCCCTCGCCCATCGCGAGTTTTTGCGATGCAAACGCAAACCGCGGTCCAGTCGCTGGCGGTGTACCTTCTCCCACGTAACCAGGATTCTGCAACGCTACCACCGCGATGTTGTTGATGTTGATGCGCGATGCGCATTCGTCGCGATGCAACCGCGTGGCACCCATCCACGGGTCTACACTCTTCGTTCCCCCGATGTCGTCAGAAACAGTCGCTCGTTTACGAAACGTGGGACAGAATCGCTTTAAAAAGTCGCCGTCCAAGGGCCTAAGATATCTGATTTGACCTTTTACGAGTAAGTACGGAAACCCAAAAAATAAAAAAAGTGTTCGAAAGGCCATTCACACAAATAAACTGCATGCTTATTTAAGACATAAGGTTCCTTTTTTGATCAATAAATGTGTAGGTAGAGTTTTCTACCGTATTTTAAAACTTTAGCACTATATTATCTCTTACATCGATGGCTATAGTCTCCATTAGGAATGGGGATTAAGGCAACTTAATTAGGTAGCCCTTGCTGTTATATCTTAAAATAACCTTATTTTTTCATGTATTTTTTTAAACTTGCTCCCCACTAGGGATTTCTCCTGTATCGTGAGTGTGTTTATAAACATTTAAACTCACATACACAAACAGCCAGACTCACAACCACATGTAGGCCATACAAATATTAGTTCCGTGCGGGGATCGAACCTTCGACACGCAGCACAGAAGCCAGTCGCTCAACCACTGCGCTAACCGTGCCTTTTATGCACTGGCAAAGTTTAAAAAAGTGCAACGATATTCATTGATGGATATTTAAAAGATAGGTAGGTATCTAGCTATCTACTCTCAGACCAATAAATTAACCTAATCACCTTTATATGTATAAACTCTTTAAATAGTCGTAACGTTTTATTTGAGGGCAGGTTTTATATTTCCTTTAGCTCAATGTCACAGCCTTAAGTAAAAACTTTTATGTGTTTGACCTGACCTCATAAAACACTATTGTTTTAAACGTTTGCCAAATGTCACAATAACAATTTACATTTTAAGACGTGTTTTTATCCTAGGTAATTAACCAATTATCAAAGCAAAAAAAAATGTAGATAAAAATACATCTTGCTGAATACATGAAATTATCACTATTTATAGGAAGTACGGCGTTAGTATAACCATAGCTGGGCACCGTTAATCAAATAATTAACTTCGTTAATCGCTAATCCGTTACTAAAAAAGTTAACTTCGTTAAACGTTAAAGCGTTAAATATACAAAAAAATAACATAAGTTATTCGTTAAAGTTAACAAATACATAGTTTTACCTAGATGATACCTACTAATTGAAGGGACTTGGTTTTGCTATACAAGTAAAGTAAACAAGTAATCATTGTAAGTATTTATTTTATTATTAACTCTAAATTAAATTAAAAGAACATTAAATCAACAGTAAAGCTATGAATTATTATTTAGGTTAGGTATTGTTCCCTTTTAAGAACATCAGTGTATTAAAATTGTCGTCGGAGAGCGAGGATCGTTTTGCTCTTAAAATGTATTTTTCTGTTGAGGAAAGTCTTTCGACTGCCGCACTTGACGGTATAGCCGTGTTATATTTTATAAACAATTTTATAAAAACTGGTTCACCCAGAAATGCTGCATCAGTAACACAGTCTTTGGATTAAGAATTTAACCAAGTACCTACAGTAGTCCAATGTAGTCCAGTACCTAGTCAGTGAGGCGCGCAATTAAAAAAATCAAGGCATCAGGTATGCTATCAGCGCGGGCCTGTGGACGGTGAGCTATGGGCTAGCTCGCCGTCCGTCCGTCTCGACGGCGCGTTCGTGTTCTACGCGCGCCTCAAAGAGAGTCAGCAAACAGGAAGGGGTCCGAAAGGACCGATGCCTGCCAGGGTTGCGGGACTGTTCGAAAGAGATACCGCGGCCCTGGAACACAAAGGGCATAGGAAGGAACATGGATGGGTTTTAGTCAGTAAAAGTCTGACTCCCTCCTGCTCAGCCCAGAGCGGGAGGGGTTATTTGATGATTCCCCATCGATAAAAAAAAAAAAAAAGGTATGCTATCAGCGGCATGTAACGGACTTAACTTAACGGAAGTTTAATTTAACGGAAGGTAAGTATACCGTTAATATTTTTTCGGCTTAACTTAAAAGTTAAATCGTACATACATACGTAAACATTTTCTTAACTTCGTTAATTAACGATTAACGAGTTAATGCCCAGCTTTGAGTATAACCTCACTATAACTTTTGTATTGTAAGCTGTAAGCTACCTAAACATAATAAAATAAATAATTCGCCATTTAAACATCGGGATAGCAAGAAAAGACACCTATCATGTCATGCTGAATGGATAGGCAGAGTGTATAGTAGGTACGCCCTAATTACTTTGCCAGTTATGTTTTAGGTAAGCCTTTTGCCATCAACCGTGCCCAAAGGCAGACTACGGGCTTCTTATTTGAAACTAGATCGAAAAAATGGCGGTTACAAATAGTTAATCAATCTCGGTCAATAGTAGTTAATTGGCTGCCTGACTGTCTCGGTGTTGCTCTATTTATTCTAATGTTGATAAATGATGATCGGATTTATAAAAGAGTACTTAGTTGGGTTAATTTTTGCACCTATTTTTATATAGATATTAAAAATACACAGATACATTTGTGCTATGTGGCATTAAGTCCGCCTATGTACCACTCTTGTACCTACATGAAGTTTAAATAGATAAATACCTACATGACATGACACTTCATATTGGAAAATATATCTTTATAGCAAGTAAAACAGGAAATAAACAGCAATACCTAAATGAATAATATCAGGTTCTACTATAATCTCGCAGAACAGGTTTAATTGTTCCTACTTAATTCTGATTTTAATTCATTTAATGAATGAAGTCTCTCTGCTCTAATTTACCGACGACGGGGACGCCAAACAAAAACTACTGAAGTTAGAATACGAACAACTTTTCACGGTAGGTAAATTCTTCGTTTTTATTATAAACTAGCTGTTGCCCGCGGCTTCGCTCGCGTTTTGGTCGGAAATTATCCCACGGGCACTTAGTAATTATAGCCTATGACACTTGTGGATAATGTAGCTTCCTATTATTTAAATAATATTCAAAATCGGTTCTGTAGATCCAGAGATTACCCGCTACAACCTCACAAACCTACAAACTTTTACCTCTTTATAATATTACTAGCTGACCCGCGCAACTTCGTCTGCGTGCGTGCGTACATAAAAGAAAGAGAGGTTAGAGAGAGTGTGCGTCAACCTTAAAAGTTAGACATATGGCCATTGTGGATATTTTTTTAGAGCTTTTTAAGAGGGACAATTCCGACATACATGATAATTGCGTAACTTTAACCGTTCACGCACAACGGAAGCTCTCAAAAGGAGTAAATCCCTATTATATACTATTACCGATGGATAATCATCAAATGACCCCTCCCACTCTGGACGGAGCGGAAGGGATTGTCAGACTTGTACTGACTAAAATCCACCCACGTTTCTTCTGTTGCCCTTTGCGTTCCAGGGCCGCGGTATCTCTTTCGAACAGTCCCGCAACCCTGGCAGGCCTCGCTCCTCTCGGATCCCTTCCCGTTTGCTGACATCTCTTTGAGGCGCGTGTGGAACACGAACACGCCGTCACCACGGCCTGTCGTCATAAGACGGATGGATGGCGAGCTAGCCCATTACTCACTGTCCACAGGCCCGCGACCCTCGACAGCCTTACGTCTTCATCTTTAGACACTCGATGACAATCATACACCAGCTAGAACGAAAGTTCTCATCAAAGTTCATGAAATGGGCCGAGACACGATAAAACTGCTGTAAACTGTTGCGGACCTCTTGCAACTGCCTTCCGTCTCCATCGTCAGACCTTCGATGACAGTCATACTCCAGCTAGGTCTAAAGTTCTCATCAAGGTGCATGAAATGAGCCCAGACACGATATAGATGCTGTAAACTCTTGAGGACCACTTGCAACTGCTTTCCTTCTCCATCGTCAGACATTCGATGAAAGTCATACTGACAACTCAGTATGGTTTAAAGTTTTCATCAAAGTGAATGAATTGAGCCCAAACACGTTATTGTTGCTGCAAACTCTTGAGGACCTCTTGCAAGTGCCTTCCGTCTCCATCGTCAGACCTTCGATGACGTCATACTCCAGCTAGATCTAAAGTTCTCATCAAGGTGCAGGAAATGAGCCCAAACATGATTTCTCAATTTAAAAAACAAAAGATCACGTATATCGGACTTCTCTGTAAAAAGTTATGCGTGGTCAGGTCATACATAAAATAAAAAAATATAGACGCGTCGAATTGAGAACCTCCTCTTTTTGTTTCGTTGGTTAATAAACCAAGCTTCAGACATTTGACACGGGCGAGGGTCATTCTTTCACGGAAAACTTAACACCGCGACTCAGAAAATGGAGTGAAATTAATAGCGCCATCTATCGAGCACGAAATTTAACCGTTAAAATATAATGCATGTAAAGCGATCGAACACACACTCTACAGGGTTATAGCGTCATGTAGACTAATCTAGAGTACTTTTTGCTCTCAGACCCGATTTAAAAGTTATCTTGTGACCACATTTTTATTAATTAGTACCATTTTGGTGCAATAGATGTCGTTGCATGTATCTTACACAATGATGGTAAGTTCTTCTTGAACACTTTAAATTTATAAATCTTTTGATAGAGAGCACTAATTACAGCATGAAACAAAAACTAAAACCTTCTCTAAGTTCCCCACAATATTTGTGCATTGAATCTAATCACATTGGTTTTCCCAACAACATGAACACCCGCCTCGCAGCGCGCGCGGGTCATTATTTTGATGCGGAGTTATTTTAAAACTGTGATATCTCCTAAGATATTCATCTAAATTGAATAGTGTAAAGGGCAATTTTGGTCACAATTGAATGCTAAAGATGACTAACATATTTATTTTGATAAGGATTAATACTATGTCGGTAAAAACACCTTCGCAAATAAAACATTGATTTTGACCAAATTTTAAAATCATAAAAATGGTTATTGTGAGTCAACCTTAAAAGATAGGCATGTGCCGTCGCGGACTTTTTTTGAGACCTTTTTAAGAGGAATAATTCCCTGCTACATTATATTTGTGCAACTTTAACCGTTTACGCAGCGCACGCAACGGAAGCTATCAAAGAGAATAATTTTTCCCCGTTTTTGCAACATTTGTCATTGATGCTCCGCTCCTATTGGTTGTAGCGTGATGATATATAGCCTATAGCCTTCCTCGATAAATAGGCTAACCAACACAAAAAGAATTTTTCAATTCGAACCAGTAGTTCCTGAGATTACCGCGTTCAAACAAACAAACAAACAAACAAACAAACAAACTCTTCAGCTTTATAATATTAGTATAGATAAATTATTTATTTACTACAAATTTCATTCCTTTGTTTTGTTTATACATTTGAAATTGCCCACGCATACGTACCAAAGAATATAAATAGGTTTCAAAACTACCCTCTGACGGTAAGGGTCGGTATTAAAGTATGTTACATTTGTACTCGTATGGAAGTATCCGATTAATTAGAAACTTTGTATTTTGATGATTTCCCATCGGAAAAAAAACAGAGGGGGGATGTGTTAAGCTATTAGGAACAACTTAACTTTGAAAAACTAAATTTTATCAACTATCTCTGGATTTACCCATGCAAAACAATCATGGGCGCCTACAGGTTTATTTTCCGTTTGTTTGTCGGTGTCGATTCGTGCAAGAAATAATTTCGTCTACTTACATAGAAAAGCCTATCGATTGAGGAAAGTCAGGATTGAACAGCAAGCGCGGTGAGCTCGTAAAATTTAGCACCCTGTTCGAATTTGTCAGAGCGAGCAAAGCGAGCTCGAAAATATTAGCACTAATATCGGGTAGGTCCATTCATAAATGAGTTATGCAGATACTTAGACGCAAAAACGAGCCAAGCGAGCTCGAAAAGTTTTGCACCCTTCCTAGGATAAATTAAGTTCTTTGTTCATTCATAAAAGAATGAGAATAGGAGTAACTCTTTCAACTTTATTTATGGAGAATTGAAAAAGTACAGGATGTATTAGCGAGTGAAGCGAGCTGGATAGTTTTAGCACAACTCCTTTTGTTAATTTATAAAGAAATGTGAATAGGTGGGACTCTGTAAACTTTAGTAGTATTGAAAAAAGTATAGGACGTAATGGCGAGCGAAGCGAGCGAGATTTTTTTTTGCATTCCGCCTCGGATAGTTTGTTTTTTTATAGTTGTTGGAGATTTCGGGGGGGGGGGGTTAACCTTCACCCCCTCTGCCTACAGCCCTGCGCCTGAGATAGGTAGATTTTACAGTTTTAAGATGAAGAGAACGCAAGAGCGTGCGAAGCGAGCCGGGTTTCTATTTATTTTATTTAAATCGTTGAGTTCAGAAACATGATCACGGTCGACCTAGGCCCAACCCAGGGCAGGGTGATCATGACGCCTAGCCATGACCCCCGCTGGATCCACTTATGGTACTAATGGAATGCAAGAGCGAGAGATGAGAGCTTCAAAATACAAAATTGAAGCAGCCCGCCTATGGCCCGTGTGTGTTTTTTTATTAAAATTCATACAGAGATGAGAATAAAAGTAACGCAAAAGGACAGGGCGAGCGAAGCGAGCTCGAAATTTTAGCATTCTGCGTCTAAAACCTTTGTTTCCCTTGTTGAACGATTAAGCAGGAAAAGGAAAAGAAATTATTTATATAAAAATAATAAAAAGATATTTTAAGGTTTAGGATTTTGGGGGCCATGACCCCTGTGACCCACCCCCCCTCTGGAACCGCACCTGGACCACATACTATGAGAATGACAGCAAAAAAATCCTTGGCTAAATTTATTTCATTTGTATTTGATATTAGGAAAGGTTAAGTAAAATTAAATTAGATAGGTACGCCAACACCAACCACATCTGCTTGCTGACCTTCAATCAGCTCTTTGTTTATAGTCTCAAGATAAAAATATAGATTTAATTGAAGTTGAAGGTTAATCAGTGAAGGAAATTCAATAACCGGCATTACCTAATCCTATTTTTAAATTCGACAATATTTTCGCCTCGATTCTACTACGACCGAGGTGAGGTATGAAACATTGGTGATCAATCTTATCTGTCATGCGAAGTATTCGATCTTTTTTAACCGACTTCTAACAAAGAAGGAGGTAATGTATTCGACGGCATCTTTTTTTCATGTACCTATGTAAACGATCACTCCGTAATTACTGGTCCGATTTAATCACTTAAATCGGACCAGTAATTACGGAGTGATCGTTTTCATCATTCGTTCATCAATCGTTTTCATCATTCATCGTTTTGTTTTCATTTGATAGGGGAAGTCCGCGCGGTGGTACCATATTTTATTAACTTTGCAATGTCTATCTTCTATTTACAATGTGAAATGAACACATGACAAAAAATTATGTGGAATGCTACAACAAACTTTTATGCACAAATAAACCGACTTTCAAAAGTTGTTTATATGACCGTTGTATTTTTTTTTTGCAAAAGCGTTTTTGCAGTTCAGTTGAAGGAAACTCTATCTGGGACAAACCTGCTTATCCAAAATTAACAGTTCTAATAGATCACCATCGCACCGCGAATAAATAGGTAGAGATTTTTGAACTGGGAACGTTTATTGCTTCACAGGCTCTTCATATGTTTTTAATTAATTTATGAGACAATTATGAATATAGTACTTAATTAACCATTCCATTTTTGGAAGATACCATGCTTATAAATAAAACCAGTCTTCTGTTATACAGGGTGGCGATGACAAACGTACGTAAGGTACGATAGCTGTACAAAAAGTCAATCGAATATATTCAGTAACTATGACACAGGACATTATTTTTAGCATTTTCTACATGATGTAGATTACGAAATATTTTTTTTTTATTTCAATCTTAGGATTTATTTGATAGTTTAAAAATATTCCTATGAACTAGTAGTTGTCACCACCTTGTATTATGTACGAGATGTCAGTGTATATGTTGGTACTCCCATAAAACTGATTACGTTCACTTTTTATGCATAATAAAACGATTTCGATTCTATTTGAAGATATTCGGTATGTTTATTATCATGTTTATTTCCTACTAGGTATGCGATGTCCATAAATAAAAATATGGTGATCCAGCACAACGATTTGAAATAAGCGAACAAATGTTTTAAAATGCACAACTGACAATAAGCAAAGTTCTAAAAAAAATCCAAAGTATTATTAAACATCCCACGTAAACCCTAGTGTGGAGGTGTAGCTGTAAGAATAAAAGCTGATGTTAAAACCACGATTTTCCAGCACTACGTTCTGACATGCATAACGTAGCCTGGTAGCGAAACAGCTGAAGGTACCTACTTAAGACTTTCTTAAAAACTTTTAGTAATTTTAAAACTATTTGAAAACTCCACAATAAGCATACAACAAAACTATTATTTTTTTGTTGCTTAATTACATGGTCTTTTCAATTAGGTGAGTACAGTTTTTGTATAAATGACGGCATCCAGCATCAGACCTCGTGTTTTCAAAAAGTTCATATTTAATTATTTTTTTTCATATCCTTTTAATTATAAAAATGCAAAATAATTGAACGTCTCATCTTGATTGATTTATAAATAATACCACACCAAGAATATCAGAAAAATTAAAATACCTATTATTTTAATGGTTTGGTGGATAAAATAAGAAGGTCGTTTCCTCTATTGGTATTCTTAGCTCGTAAGTAGATACACGTAACTCATATCTACAAGGCCCAGGTGAGGGTTTCCATTAAATAAAGCACAAACCTAATTTGAAACAATAGCTGATAGGCATATACGATGCGTGCCTTTAATTCTAATGGACCATGTGGCTTGTCTAGAATTAATTCATGTCAGTAAGTAAGTACCGTCATTATATCTACATTCGTTCTCTAAATACGCAGTAGAGATAAGTACGTAAATCACTTAAGAGGGTGAGCGATCTACGTTTCTACGTCAAGTCGACCCTGTGACAATTCAACCCCAGGACAACTTGACCCGGTCAACTAGACCCTGTGGCTACTCAACCCCGACCAATCGACCCTGTCACGAGGTCGACTTGTTCTGATACCGACAAATTGCATGGACCAGGCCCTGCACTGTCGACATAGATAGCGATCGCAAAACAACCTAATTCAGTCGCAAAGCCATAATGATGCGGATTTAAGGTGTACGCGAGCCGGACGCGACCCGGCTTCCACCTTAAATCTGCATCATTATATCTTTGCGAACTAATTCGGTTGTTTTGCGATCGCTAACTATGTCGAGACTGCAGGGCCAGGTCAATATCTGTAGTTAAATAAATGATAAAGTAGTACAACCTTGTAATTCACTCTGATCCAATCAAATTTCATTAAAACCACAGCAATTTTTCGCAGTCTTTGTACAGTTTAGGATGTAAGTAGGTAGGTACCTACACTAATTAGACAGTAGGTAAAACCCGAGTAACTGACTAGTGTAATTACTCAGTGATTATGGTATGTAGGTACCTCAGTTAGCACAATTATACAAGTTTGTTTCTACGTATTTACCTTCTTATGCCCATGAAGGTAAATAAGTTGACACAAACCTTTTAAGAATAGTGGAACAAGATCATAACCTTCAAACTTGAGATATAATGTATAGACTCAAGCTCCAAGACCTCTTTGACTGTAACTCTGCTGAACTTTTTCTTAGTTTTATCAGATAAGCTACGATAGGTACTTGTTTAAGAAATTCTTTTTAAACGATATCAAAAAAGAAAGTTAAGCGTTCGGAAAGTTTTATATTAAGAATTTACGTAACATCGATTTCTCGAATAAATGTAGATACTAACATACGTATGAATGTAAATTTACATCGATAATATTGGTTGCAAGTCGGTGGCAATTTGGCAATACACAAAATTAAACAAAACCTGAACCGGCGCTATCGCTTGGGGAGTATGGTTTTAGAAAAAACCCGAAGAAAACCAGGATCTGTTTAAAAAAAAAATACGTAGTACCTATCTTGCCAGTACCGCATATCTTTAAAAATTCGAACTTATCCATTTTCGACACACACTCACATGCTCAACATGCCTACTTCTCATAATTTCAGATTTTTCTATGAACTCTTTAGTAATAAATAAATAAATGAAGTGAGACGCTGATTTCAAGAAGTCAGCCTGTACAATTAAACCATACTTTTTCTTTTATATTCCAAAGCTCACTTTATCTCAACAATAAAGATTGTCAAACTCAATGGTCGTCTGCTTAAATTGTATAAAATGAAAGTGATGAAACTTAAATAGTTCTTAATTAAAATGTAAGATAATATAAAGTTGTGTGTCTGTTTTATCACAAAGTTCAAACAATGGAAGAAATATATATCATGAGAAAACCTACATGCATGAATTATAGCGTCTATGTTTCGTAATTAATTATGTAACAAAACCTAGATGTTTTAGAACAATAGCGGAGTTTCCCAGCCAGCCCGGCAGTAGACGTTCTTAATGTCGACGTCGACCTATGTATGACCTTTAATTACATTTTATTTTTATTAATATTTCTTTTAAAAATGAATGAAAAAAAAAATGATTGTAGGTATTTACTTAAGACAAGATTTACAAGAAAATTTCTTGTAGTAGAAATACAGTAATTTTTTATGGCAATTACAAATGCTCATCTCGTTTTCTGCTTCGAGTGTAATGATCAACTTTATGCCCTTGTATGAAAATATACCTTCTGTTACTGACGTTAACTTTTCTTTTTACATTACAGATCGTGGTAAAATTGGTGCTTAAAAATATTTACGTAGAAGGTTTGAAGCTGGCCAAAGTCCATGATGCCAGGTAAGCAACTTGCAGTCTTTCACTAGTGGCTATCCATAAATTACCAACGTCACACGAGTTTTATGATTTTTGGAGCCCATTTTTAACCGACTTTCTTCAAAAAAGAGGAGGTTCTTAATTCGGATGTATTTTTTACTATGTTTTTTTATGTGTTACCTCATAACTCCGTCATTTGTAAACCGATCTGAAAAAATTAAACAAATGTCATGTCATGTCAAATTTAACTAGCAAGTATCACGCGACGTAGCGTGATACTTGCTAGTTAAATTTGACACACTTCCCGATTTCTGATTGAGCTGAAATTTTGCACTCATACGTGTATATCGCGAGACAATGCAATATTATGATGACATGCAGCTGATCTGATGATGGAGCTAGAAAGGAGCCATAAGAACTCTGTAATAAAACGACGCAACGCCGTCGAGTTTGGACTCCTTTGATTCGTCTTGACAAGCACTTTAGTCCTAAATGGTAACCAGGGTCTGATGATGGAGCTGGAAGGTGGCCATAGGAACTCCGTTATAAAACTACATAACCCCATCGAGTTTGGGTTCGTATAATTCATCTTGTCGAGTACTTTGTCTGTAGATGGTACCCGGAGTCTGGTGATAGAGCTGGAAGGTGGTCACAGGTAGTCCGTAATAAAATTACACAATCCCATCGACTTTGGGCTCGTATGATTCGTCTTGACGAGTACTTTGGTCCTAAATGGTATTCAGTGTCTGATGATGGAGCTGGACGGTGGCCATAGGAACTCCGTTATAAAACGACAAAACCTCATCGAATTTGGACTCGTATGATTCGTTTTGACGAGTACTTTAACTAACTTCTAGCAAAATGTAAAATTAATTCATGACAAGAATTTGTGTGGTATAGTACTTACAACTAAAAAGGGTAAGTAAAATAAAAAACTTTCTGCGAAAACAAAACCGACACCCAAAAAAACACTAAAAAAGTCTAAAATAACTTGACTTTCGGAAGTCGGTGGCAAAAAAGATACAAACAAAGACACCGACTTCCGAAAGTTAAAGTAAGTTAAGTATTTAAACATTTTTAGTGTTTTTTTTAGATGTCTATTAATGTCTAGTTTAAGAAAATGTGGCCAGTTACCTACGATGAGTTTTTATTTGTGAGTCTGTAATTAGCTAGAGATAGGATAGGCTGATATGCTACATAGTTGACTAAAAGAAATGGTTAAATTGCTTATCTGTCTTAGGATGGAGATAAGATTATAGTATATTTTATATCGAGGGACTAAACGTAACCATAATATACCAGACGTGGTTTAGGGAGTCATGAAACCGAGGGTATAATAAGTTGGCGTTTAGTCTCAAGGTGCAAACTGTACTTTTCACTTTGAGTGCGAGAAAAATAGTCAATTTAGTACAAAAAAAAATAATAAATAATACCTAATAAAATTACAAAAGTTTTTTTTCTTGAAGCTAACTAAATGTACATTTCGAATTATTTGTAATAATTATTTTTTCTACCATTCATCAAAATATGCCAAAAAGACGCTTTCTGTGAAATAATTTATATGTTTCTTATTCCTCCAGTCCATAAAAGTTTCGTAAATTTTTAGGTCAATCTTCCGCGATTTTGGCGGCAAAAGATTATGTATTATGTCTTTTACTCTTTGCTCGACGTCAAACTCTTCACTGTCACTGGACATTCTTAACAATTTTATTTAAAACCGAACAAATTTTCACTCGACAAAAATTCTGAAAACATGGCGCCACCTTCTTTGCTGAAAAATCATGGAACTAAAACTCTCATCTGCATTTTCGCAATGAAGATGAACCACACTCCACAGATAATAGTATATTTACTGGCTCTTTGAGTTTGTATGCGTCTTAAGAAGGAAATTAAAAAACGAATTACTTTTCACTCCCTAGAGACTAAAGTGGTCACTTTAGTCCCGCTTCGTAGGGCTATATCATGGCGTACTTTTAGAGCATGAGAAGTGAAATAATAATTTATTATTCTTCGGACCGAATTTCGGTCATAGCGCATGGCGGACAAACTCAACGTAAGTAGATTAGATATTATTATATATTAAACTTTAGAAGTGCGCTAAAACACTAACTCTCATATTCCGATGTGACGTCTATCCAACTCGACCAGAGAGATCAGGCGCAGGATAGCGGCTTTACATGCTTTCTGAAACATGGGGGTGTTACACTACCAATTCCGGCCTGCTGCTGAGAAATTCCTAATGGTAAAACTCTAAAACATTTTGCCCGATCAGGAAATCGAACCCAGAATCCCACGCTCAACAATCGCTCTTGCGACCACGAGACCTACGGGGCAGTTAGGTAATACGTAATACTTAATAATAACGTTATCATTAGAGCCTCGATCAGTACCTGAGGCAGCTGGATCAAGGGCTCGATTCAGAAAGCGGTACTCCTGGACACGGCTAGTATAGTTAGGAGGTTCCTCTCTCTGGAGCCCTGACCCTGGCTGTAAGAAATTGTAGCCCACCAGTATCGGGACCCTGTTCCCGATACTGGTGGGGTGTAATTTTTTTTATAATTTATGTTTTTTTTATAATTATTGTTCTTTTAAATGAATATTTAAAAATGTAAATAATTTGCATAGAAATGAATAAAGGGAATAATAACGTTATCATTCAAAAATAATTTCAGATTACGAGCGGATGACGACAAGTTCCATTTAGAAGTGGATCTGACTAGCCCTCAGGTTTCGGTCACAGCTCAATACTATGGAGAGGGACAGTTCAATTCCCTAAAGATTGTAGCTTATGGCGAAGTCAATACCACCATGAGTAAGTATAAAATGATGTTATATACTTTAGTAGAGCATTAAATGCATGAAGATATACCTTTTACTGCCCTTAGTAAATAACCCTTTGAATGCGTGAAGTAGATCAATGAATGACTCTAAAGCATGTATCAGAAATATGTGGTAATTTAAAGATGTGGTGTCTATCTATATCTAGCTAGACCATCAAACTGAACAACTTCCCCAATGGCACAATTATAGTAATTGCGTAAAAAAATATTAAAATCAGCTGTCTCATACAAAATTTCAATACCTACTCGACCCAAATGTATGGGACATAGAACAAAATCTTATTTATTTCTTATTAAATTGCAGCTGATTTAATTTATACTTGGAAGATCGACGGTGTTCCAGAGAAGAACGGCAGCGACACATTCGTCCGAATTAATGAGTTCTACATGAGACCTGATCTAGGAAGCGTTGTGACTTCTTTCAGAAACGACAATCCAGAATCAAGAGAATTAAGTAAGTTGAATACCTACTATTTTTGAAACTAGTATTAAAATCACTACATAGTATAAAACAAAGTCGCTTCCCGCTGTCTGTCCCAATGTATGCGTAGATCTTTAAAAATGCGCAACGGGTTTTGATGCGGTTTTTTTTAATAGATAGAGTGATTCAAGGGGAAGGTTTGTATGTACAACATTGCACCTGTGCGAAGCCGGGTAGGTCTCTAGTAAATAATAACTTGAGAAAAAATGCATTATAAATAATTTAGTTGCAAAAGGAACGAAAAGCATTTGTGAACGATTTAATTTGGACTAAAGATCCTAACACATAGGTGAATACATTTCCTGATTTATCAGTGATAGCCCAGTCGTGTGACCGTCGAACTGCCAAGTCATAGGTATTGAGTGCGAACCCAAGACACGCACTTGTGATTTTTGGAATCATGTGCGTTTTGTATAATGATCACTTGCTTCGGTGAAAGAAAATATCGTGAGGAAACCAGCATCCCTGAGAGGTATTTTTCGACGGCATGTAAAGCCAAGTCAGAGGCCCATGGGCGGCATAAAACCTCTGACACCAGGTTAGATACAAACCTCAGGAAAAAAAACACCTGATTTACCTGACCTATTCTATTTAAAAAATCTCAACTCAATGTGGCCTGTGATATTTAAAAGTTGTTTTATTTTTCAGCTGACTTGGGCACGAGATTCGCAAACGAAAACTGGAGAACCTTGTACAAAGAATTTCTACCTTATGCTCAATCTAACTGGAATAGAATTGGCACCAAAATTGCCAATAAATTATTTTTGAAAGTTCCATATGATCAATTGTTTCCAGCGTCTTCTTGATTTGCCAATAAAATTATATATTTTTTTTAATATTCTTATTTCTGTATCTAGTCCCAAGTACTTAATAGAGGGCGAGTCTATATTGCCATCAAGTGGACTGTCTGGGCACAAATCCAGACTCAGGGCTGTTACTGAGAAATTCCTAACCCAATGGAGGGAGTTTTAATTATGCTTTTATTTTATTATAATATTTGTGACTCGTGGCTGAATAACTCGGGTCGATCTTCAAGGTTATGCAGCACTTTCCTAAGTCAGTCCTTGCCATCCATCCTCACAACCTTTCGCATTTATAATGCAACATTTTTTTATGCTCATCCTACAGTTATAAGCACTGCACGGGATCAGGGGGGGTACTATAACGTCTTAAAGCAGGAGTAATTCCAGTGTGAGAAAGACACAGACCTATACAGGTCGTCTAGCGCCATCTCTTTCCCACACTGGAATATATAATATAATCTTTATTTTTCTCGCCACAATGCACATAAAAAACATAATTCCTATGTGAAAAAGTGGACACAGTAAGTATATTGTGGGAGACTGGTGCCTAAACTAGGCTTGGGGCGTGTATTTCAGGACACCAGGTCTCCACCCTTGGGTTATATAACATTCTAGTGCTTTATCGAACAGTGGTCGCGAAATATTTAACAATTTAAGATGCGATTCCTGAATCTATACAGTGTTAGTATGGTTAGTATTGTGTGAGGATGAAGGAAAGTGTAGGGTGGATTGTGTATATGTAGTGAGTGAGGATGTAGAATTTTCTGTTGCCTGGACATATACATATAATATTGATGGCTAATGTGGATGATAATATACAATAATTTAATAAATAATTTACTCAAATAATGAACTACACCGAGACAGCTAGGATATTTTCAGTTTCCAGGTAGTTTAGTTCCTGAATCCAACTAGTTAGTGTCATTTTGCATTTAATTTTATTTAGGTCATAAATAGGCAGAATTCTGTTAATTTTATTGTACAGGTAATGACCGAGGTGGCAGAAGAATCGCTGAGAAAATTTAGTCGAAAGCCTGGTGTGGTTGACTACGGGGTTGTATCCTTTTACCACGCGATAGGGAGGGGGAATATGTTAAGAGGCCGTGCTGCTTCAAAATTGTTTGTTGAATGAATAGTTGGGGCACTGTCAAGACTTTCGCTTCTGTATATAGGAGAACGGTAGGGTATTTAAAAGGAAGGCACAGTGATACTTTTAAGATGGCTCTGTGCTCTTTCTAATTCAAGAATAGTGTATTTTGGGGCATCACCCCAGGAGGTGATGCAGTAAGTCAACATTAAGGATTGAGCGAGGGCAAAATAAGCCACCCGTCTAAGGGTCTTAAAGACGAACATTAACTTCCGCAGCCTGCCACTCAAAACGGTAATGTGCTCGTGAAAATTTAGTGCACAGTCAATGATAATGCCCAGATATTTTACATTAACGGCGTTTTCTATGTGGGCGCAAGTACAGGTGGAGCAGAATGGCATCGGACAAGTGTGAGCTACGATGGAAAATGGAGTAGTTGCCGAGGTTGGCCTTTTAAGTTTTATTGAGAAAGTGACATATTTAGTTTTTGCAGCATTTAGTGTGAGGATATTATTTCTTAACCACTCTGAGACCATATTGAAGCCTTCAGCAGGACTGAGCAAGCTCGAATCGTAGACTTCACTCCAAGAGGCCGCGCTGAATAACAGGGCAGTATCGTCCGCGAAAGTTATAATTTTGCCCATGGGGAGAGTGAGCATACCCAGGTCGTTTATATATATAAGAAAGAGGGTTGGACCCAGTACGCTGCCTTAAGGCACACCGCAGGTAACCAGGCGCTCGTCACTGACGTACTCTCCTATTTTCACGCTCTGAGTACGCCCACTGAGGTAGTCCTCAAACAGCTTTAACTGGACCCCCCTAATCCCAAGGTATTCCATCTTCTGGATCAGTATGGATACAGAAACCGTGTCAAATGCCTTCGCAAGGTCCAGAAAAATCCCCAAGACCTTACGACCCGCATCCATGTTAGTGACGATAAAGTTAGTAAGATCATGAACAGCATCGGACGTCGATTTACAGGCCCTAAAGGCGACTCAATGACTCGCATAATGAGACTAATCAGTAAATCTGCCGCTACATGTGGATCACTTGACATATATACCGCACTGAAGTCCACTAGTTTCAGATCTGCAGCCAGTTGATCGTGATTGATGCGAGCAACTGTTTTTTTTTGCAGTGAATTTAGGGTATCCTTTTGCAAGGAATAACATAACCGTTTCATGGCCAGTGAGAGCGGAGTGGGCAACCAATGTCATAGCAGGCAAAGCTGTTTTTAGTAGAAAGTGATCTAGACACGCAAGTTGACGTGTGGGCAGGATATGTGCGGGCAGGAGACCATGAGAGGCTAATAAATTTAAATAACTATTTTTATCTATATTTCCCAAATGGTAGCTCGGATGAAATTGTTTTCGGGAAAGAAATTGTTGCTCTGGTCGTAAACCATGAGATGATGCAAAAGAACACGCGTATTATTGAAAAAAAAAAAAACATGAACATTTTACAAGTGTCGGACGACGATCTTTTACCTTGAGTAGGCTTAGGGCAGTCCTCGCGCCGGCCGTAGCGCCCCTAAGGTTACTCTCCAACCTCTGGTTTTTTTGAAGTGAAGAACGGGTAAAACGCTATTATATTCACAGATCAGCCAAAGTACAAAATGAACAATCATATTTTAATCAACATACAACCTGACACTGGCCTGCAAATTGTAAAAAACTGAAGAAAATTAAATTTCGCGGGCTATCCTACCCTGGCGCTATCAATATGAGCGGAGCAGTCACAGGACGGCTTTCGTACAAGCTCTTTACACACAATTTTACAAATATTGCTCACTATCTGCTAGATGGCTTGCTTTAGCCCAGCTGTGGGACAGAAAAGGCTAAGAAACTGCAAGACTAATAAATGTAATTAGTTAAAATAAAATAAAGATTAAAACAGGTTTGATTCTTGGGTTCCTGTGATAACTGGACCTCTGTCTTTGTAAATGAATGAAACTTGAAATGAAACGTAAAATTCTGTTGTCAATGATGGATGTCAAATGTCAACATGCCCAATGTCATTTTAAATATTTTATCTCTGAAAGTTCGAAATTTAGTTGATTTATCCACTGTATCTATGTATTTATCAGAAAAATGGGTGTAATTTTAAAATATGTGGTAGCCGGTTTAGTACGGTATTGGCTAATAAATTTGGATTATTGGCAAACAATAGCTAACCGAGTAGAAATTGCGACGCCTCTGAACTCATGGAAGAGGTTATTGGAAGGCGTATATTTATATGATCACAACATAAACCCATACGACGGAGACTCATTTCATGAATCTCCTATAATGCTGTTGGCTTTCTACTACATAATGAAAAAAGTGCCCTTTTTATTGCCAATTTTATTTACTGTATTGGATCTTCTGACTGCTCATCTTCTTTATAAAACTTCAAAAGCTTTTATACGACTTTTCAAACAATCCCAAGAGAAGAACTTGCTTCATGTGGCTGAGGAATCAAAACCTATGCTTCTGGATGATACACAGTTGAAGGAATCAGCTGAATATGTGTTATCGGTTTACTTGTTCAACCCATACTCTGTTTTGAATTGTGCTGGTATGACTACGACCGTTATACAGAATTTGTTGGTGGCTACAGCTCTATGGGGTGCTTCAAGTGGCCAGAGAATCGTAGCATGTGTGTTTATTGCACTGGCCACACACCAGGCCCTCTATCCGGTGTTACTGATTGTGCCTATTGCTATACTATTGGCTGATGTGAATCAAGGATGTACCAAATGCTCCTACATTAGAACATTACTTGCGTTTGTCTTGAGCTGGGGATTCCTCATTTATTTGTCAGCCTACATAATGGATGGATCATATAATTATGTCTACAACACATATGGATTTATGTAAGTATAAAAATAGTTTGATCATTAAAAGTATTTGCAGTAGTGTAGTATGCAAAACTGATACAGTACTGACTTCTGATAAAGAACTTAGTATGCAATAGAGAAATAGAATTTGCACTTCACTTCTGATATGTTACAATTTCATTTGTCTATCCATACAAGTAACAACTTTGTTGATTTCAAGAGTTAGTGAGGCAAGCTTGAAAATTAAGCAACCTCCGTGACTGGAATAGGTCTTCTTTTGTCTATCAAAACAGAATATAGAAAGTATTTTATATTTATTAACCCTTTGTGTGCCGGAACGTAGATCTACCCGAGAGGCAATAGGTTTTTAATTGTGTCTCTATACTCGGCATATGAAAGGTTAATAAAGATAATGTAGAAAGTAAAGGCTGCAAAACCAATCTCAACAATTTTAGTAATCTGCTTCTCATTTAGACTTGTTTCTCTATTATTTTTATTACATTCAGTTTGTTGCATACCTTTATTTCCTAATGGTTTTGTACACATGGCGATACATCAAGCTATACCTTTTCAGTATAACATGACTTTGTAATAATTTCCCGTGCAATGTGAGTTCCGCATAAACTGATAAAGCCACAGGTGCTCAATTGTGTACCCTAGCACCTTCCTCAAGGTGCCCATGTAGACAGTTGTTATTTACTCAGTCATACAGTTACTACCAGATTATAAATCATTAAGACCATGCAAGAAATATGAACTTATTAATCGTTATTATAAACTGTTTCAGATTGTCTGTGCCTGACTTGAAACCAAACATTGGATTGTTCTGGTACTTCTTCACAGAAATGTTTGAACACTTTAGAGTGCTCTTTGTGTGTGCATTTCAAATAAATGCACTGGCATTGTATATAGTGCCTCTCACTCTGCGATTCAAGAGAGAACCCGTGCTACTTGCCACCGTACTTATTGCACTTTCAACCATATTCAGATCCTACCCATGTGTGGGTGATGTTGGATTCTACCTAGCACTACTACCAATGTGGAAACATTTATTCACATGTAAGTATACATATTATTTGATTTCTATTGTTATAAGTAAAACTCCTCGAGGTATGATAGTCACGCAATTCTATGTAAAATTTGCATGAAAAAAAAGGTTGAACCTTCAGAATATGGTAATCTGCTTATTTATAAGTACACACACTACATAGAAATCTGAATATTACCACTGTAAAGAGGTAACCTGTATAAACCTTTACATTATTTCTTCTAAAAATTATCAATAATGATGACTGGTACAAAATGCTTTTTTTAGAAGACCCTGCTTTCCGAAATTCTTCCATGTGTGTTCAGCAAAGCAGCCATAATAGTTTTAAAAAACATAGAACCTCCTACTTTTTAGAAGTTGGTTAATTAAAAATGCCTATGATATTATTATTTTAAACTTTCATCATCTGAATAGCCGTTTCCCATTTGTTGGGGTCAGCTCCTTCCAGTCTAACATGATGCAGCTGAATACCAATATTTTACATGAAGCTATGCCTATAGGACCTCCACAACACAGTTGATGGGCCATACGAAAGATCTTGGTTAGATTGGTTGTCAGATTTAGAGCTTCTGAATACACATAACGACTGTCAAAGATCTACAAATGGCAGCCGAGACCAACATCATAACGTGCTTTCCGAGGCACGTTAAGCTGTTGGTCCATGGACCGACCTTGGCAAGGACTGCTTAACCTTGAAGAGCGACCCGTGTAGCTGTTATGATTAAGCCACAAGCCTCTATTATTTTAAACTTAATGTTGGAAAAATAACTTTGTAATATGATATGTTTTTTTTTCATTTCAGTCATGCAACAAAAATTCATAGTGGGCTGCACATTTATCATCACATCAGCTCTTGGACCAACTGTTTGGCATCTGTGGATATATTCAGGTTCAGCGAACGCCAACTTCTTCTTCGGAGTCACGCTGTCTTTCGCCACTGCACAAATATTCCTAATAACAGATTTACTGTTTGCCTATATAAAGAGGGAATTTACCTTAAAACACGGATCATCGCGACAAGTTGACGGAAAACCAGCCAAATTAGTACTTCGATAATACTTTTAAATCTTTTAAATGCCTTTCAGTAAGTATTTAAATAATGCTGTGAATAACAAAAATAATTTTAATAAACATTCTTAATTTTGCTTAACTTGGATTGTAAAGGGTGCATTTACAATGCATTGATACCATTTTTATTTTAAATCCACCCAAACTAACATTGTCATAAACTTAGTTAATGTTAAACATACATAACTTATTACACTAATAAATACTATTGTCTGTACAATATATTTTCCAGTAATGGCTGGGTTATATTAGAACAAATGTTTTCTATTCTAAGGTTAGTCTGTAAAGATATTTTAGGGATGATATGACTGCATATTATGATACTAATAAAGTTATGAGCTATAGGCGGCGGCATTATGGCAGTACACTGTTGTTTAAATTGAAGTAAACTTAGTTAACTTATTCTCTTATGTTCTCATGCTTCAAATAAACGAATCAAAAAATATCTTGTAATCAATTTGTATAAATATGATACTGTAAAAGTCTGACTGAATATTGGTAAATCTTAGGTGTTACTGGTAAAACTTAACTTTATCAACTTGAGTTTGTAAACGTAAGGTTTTGATACGATTTTTTCTACCAATGGCGACTAATAAATCTTGGTTTTCAGACTAATACAATATTAAAGTAATTTTGGTATTGTTTAATGTGAACCATAAATAAAGGACATCTCATTGATAAATATATTAAATTCACTGGCACAATGCACTACCTAGTGCGTAAATCGATGTGTAATCAGCCAGATCTCCAGATGCATTTAATTTTGCACAAGAGTTCATAATACAGGGTAGTTTTATTAGATGGACGCGCGGGCAGTACGTCAGGCAGTTAACCTAAACTGTTGCAGCTACGTTCGTAGAGACTCCTTAACTTTTTATAAAAAGGTATAGTCAGCCAGGAAAATGTTAATTCACAGGTTTTATTTTATAACACCAATCAAGAATAGTTTGGACTTTTTTTAAATTGAGTATGGACAAGTCTTAGGTTTGCCGAAAGACCCTAGGATTTATACAGTAGTTCGCTTTTACTGTAACTATATTCGGATAAGATAGTTTTAATGATATTATACACATTTATGTACTTAATATTCTTATGTTTCAACTTGCTTCAGCTAATATTGGCAGGCATGATGATTTCACATTTTTATCTATTCCTCATCCAAGTTTGCTTCTATTTAAATGACATATTTTTTTATACTAAGAATGATTTTGTTTGAGTTAATTGAAGAAACAAATTTATTTTATATTGTATATGTATTTGTATATTTGGTTGTGTTGACCAGTGAAAGTAATTACATCACAAAATGTATTTTTCACGTCACAATTGCATTTAAAATGATTGTACAATGTATTATTTACACAATGTGTCCATTCAATTTGTTTTCAATGAATGTCTTTGAATACCAAATAATGTATAAAAATTAATTTAGTTTTTATGAAACTAGGATAATATTGTACAGTCGGATCCTAAATAAAAGTTAAATTATTTTTATAATTATTTTATTAATCCAGTCCCTTAAATTTTGTTAATCTGTTGGAACAAAAGGTGTCGTCGCAACTTCGTTTCGTAATGATTCATTATCACTATCTTATCATTTCGCTGTGATCTAAATAGTAGCACTCCTACGCGTTGTTCACCACGCACTGTGCTGTTGTTCTATTCTTTTTTACGATATATAATGTGAGTGAATAAAATATGAGGAAAGTAATATTGTATTTAATTTTGTTTATTAGCTGTAAGTATACTTTCCAAGTGGCGCAGTAAAAGCTGTAGCCGCGCCATTATTTTGTTAAATCACTATCGTTGAGTTATAATTTTGATAATGACGCGAACTTAAATGTATGTGTTTTGTTGATGTAGTTGCAAAATGTGCGATAGTGCCGAGTATACCAGCACACCTGCGGGACTGCTACAGGGCTGGAGTACCCGAGCTACTTGCTCCGAGACGCCTCGATGTCTACCTGTCCCTATTGAGGAAGGTGGAACAGTACTCTCAACTGGATATGAGGCTCCTTAGCACTTCTTTACTTAGAAGGTACCTATCTATTATGTCTAAAATGTCCTTTGTATAAAAGTAAACAAGACAAAAGATAACACCTCTTTTGAAAAGTCTGTTCACAAGACAAGGTGCACTATTTGTGCCATTCATTAGAATCGATGAAATGGTATAAAATCCGAATTTCGCTCAAATGCATCAGGACCGGTGTATTCCCGGAAAACCGCAACTACAAACAGCGCCATCTATTATGCTATGATAAAATCTACACCGGTCTGGCGGATTTTCTAACCTGACCAGCTAAATCAGACCTAAATAAAACATACAATATTCGTTTATTTTTGTTTTTAGGATCTTGTTAGATCTAGAAATTAATCCTTTTAACTTTACTAATTGTTTGAGAGACACTGTTTGCTCTATCTTTTTTGGCGCCCTCTGTACTGCACTGCTTTTAACGCGACATCCTTACCATATCATTATATACTTAAACGTCATATTATTTCCACAGCCTGCGTCTAGATGGCATTGAGCAATCTTCAGCAAACGCCGTGGAAACCGAATTTATATTACCGTACAGGGCATCGAGCTTCCAATTTCACAAATACAAAATCCTCATGGATATATTCCTGCCCAGTCAAGATCTCTTACAAGTCGACGAAATTCTGCCAGTAGGCGAGAAATGTCTCCTCCATAGAATGCTGAGTTCGGCGGTGCGACAATGGGAGCGGGGTGATGAAAATTTGGTATGCCCCCTATCGGCGCAGCTGTCTCAGGGAAGCAATAATATGGATGCACAAAGTAGTAGTAGGTGAGTAAACAAATAAGAAATGATAGTAAACATCTGGCCGTGACGCAATACGTATTAGCCAAACAACGAGGTTTTTGTTTACCCACTGGTTGTAAAGGCTACCAGTAGGTGTGTATGCTGTACAGCTCATAAAAATACTTTTACTATCAATATAAGGTCAAAAACCACTTCGTGGCCGGTACGTGCATGTAGCGTTTGTAAACAAAGTTTAGCTAGTAAACTAGAAATCGATAGTGAATTTTTATGGACTTAATTACTGACGTCACAAGTTCGTTGGGTTTTATCGCTGAAACAAATTAGCATAATTGCTACAGTAAAAGGTCGTCTAGGTTTAGGTAGGTAGTCGACCTTTTATCCAATACAATAACAATACCCAATAACCCAAATGCCTTGTGAAGTGATTAGTAGAATGAAGTATAAATCTTCTATAAATTATGCTGTGTTGAGCGATCGGTTTAGCATCTATGCTTATTTCTATTATTCGTATAATGTAGGGTTGTTAACTAAGATTTCGTAGGCATTTTCGGCCAGTTAGAGTAACGTACAATTACTGACTTGTACTGCATTTGTACGAACGTGTTGACATTATGCAATGAAAATTTCAGAGTAATCAGCAGATGTCCGATAGAGGACGGAGTTATTCAAACAAATTGGGGTACAATATCTCCTGGAACATTAGTAGCCGCCATCGCCGCCTCACTGGAATCTCAACGGGTAGCTGTCACAGAAATACTTAACGCGAACATTTTCAAAGAAGACATTGCTGAACCCCTGATGGTATCCGCTAAGCAAGAGTGGTTCGAAGACATAGAGACGTTACAATCTAGAGCCGGTCCCCAAAGACAACAATCGGACGTCGCTGATATTGGAAACATTTGGGTCGCCACACTCGCTGGTAGATATGTATTTTTATTAAATAAAGTTGATACGTGTTATCACCACCATTTCCTTCCGTTGTGTACCTGAACTATGTTACAATGTTACTAATTAGGTAGGTACGAGCGAATAGTAAATAACGATAAGTAACTAAATAAAATGTTGGTGGCATTACCCATTGGATAGAGAATGGCCCATATTATGGCAAACTCACAAATATAGTAGATATTAGCCTGAAAACGACAAATTCGGCACACAAGGTCTTCTAAAGCACCCTGATTATAAATACCTTGTACGGTGATTATGGTTTGTTGTCACGACGGATAGCAAAAAAATTAGTGAGCGTCATAACATCACGCCTGTAGGTAATCCCCGAAGCATTAGGCAGAGGTGTACCTCATAATACACCCACATTTCGCCACTTATGTTAAAACTCTCATGTAATAGGAGGCGATCCAATTGCCTTCAATCGAGCACAAATCCAGATTCCGTGGCTGCTACTGAGAAATTCCTGATGGAATAACCCTATAACGCTGCTGAACTGGAAACCGAACCCAGGACCTCAAGCACAGCAGTTGCACATGCGACCACTAGACCAACGACTCCTTATTAGTGATCGAATTATGTTAAAATTATCAGACGCCGCTGGAACCTTATAATTTCATTTCACCCTTTTTCCGACACTCGTCGTGTCGTTCGTGTCGGGTTTGGACGTCGATCTATTTTTCCAGGTGACCTATCCGAAGTAGTAGTGAATCAGGGTCCCCGAGTGGGCGCCACGCCGCAGAGCTTGGTGATCGGCAGCAACAACCGATGGAACGACACGCTGCTGCCTCGAGACCATTACCTATTTCCGCAGAACTTGACTGTAGCTGACTGGCATCTCACGGACGCTGAAATTTTAGCTGGCATTGATGGTAAGTAAATGATACGAAATCGTGATATGGAACACCTAGCCAGGTGTGGTGACGGTAGGCGGAGTAAAGCTGTGCGAAGCAAATGACATTGTTGTCATCGCCGGCAAATTCTAAGTAAGGTTGGCACAAGAACGTGGAGATTGCCAAAAGGAAAGAGAGGCCTATACCCAGCAATAAAATAAAATGGTGCAACTATAGGTACTATTGACTATTCTGTAATAGCATAGATAGTGTGGCTACGTCTCCAAAAGTTGTATAATCCATTGCATGTCTATCAAAATGCCTCCAACATCGGTACACAGATGTAGCTTCAAAATACCCATTGAATTGAAAAGTTATAGCTTTCCATCGACTAAGGAAAAGTAATCGATAACACGTTATCAAGCGATAAAAAAAATATATTATTAACTAAAATCATTTTACAATTACAGGTCTTATATTAGCGCATCACGTACCAAAATGGATAGAACAGAGACGCTCTCTAAGACTCTCTCAAGTCCTAGACATGTACTATTCCAACGACGGAGTATCATTCGACCCGTCAATAAAAGCTTGCAACCGTCAGAGTCTCTTCACGAACATAGTCAATAAGGACGAGTTGTTGACGGAAACTTCTAGATTCGCCCACGTACTGTCTCTAAGACAAATCACTCTGTATGTACCGCTTGAGGAGATGGAGAGGATAACAAATGCAGCGGTCACGGCCTTCATGGATACCGCTCGTGAGTTTGTATTTATCTTGTTTAGGGCCCATATTTGTTCAATGAAGTCTGTTTACCCTTATATTTACAGAATTAATTAGTGATGAATATCTGATTTGAATGAATGACTGATGTTTGGGTCCATTCAAAGAGTCTTGACTAGTGGCGACACCTAAGTTTAACCGGCGCTGTACCTAGCTTGAGTCGACACGACAAAACACTGGTCATGCTTCAACGAATGATGCGTTGAAGCACTCGTTTCGTTACTAGACGCTTAATTTGTAAACTGGGTATGTTAAAGTGTGTACAGTATACAGACTCTCTAAAGAGCAGCTAATAGGGCGACGACGCCTTACAGTTACATTTCTTGTGGACGTCTGCGTGCTAACTACATTCAAACTGCATTTGCGCTTTTGGAATGCAGTTTGTCTTAACACACGCTGCCTCCTTTGTTGCTGACCTCTTTGTGGCAACAATTATTTATCTTATAGTATACACACCTAAGTTGCTTTTTGCAATGATTGAAATAAATAAGTTCACTTTTACTTTCAGCCACCATAATGCGCCGAAATCATCGAGATTGTCAAGTGAGAAGCGGTACACCAATCATAGACCTAATAGTCGCCACGGATGGGTCATGGAAAGGCTACGACGTCGAACAATTCATGTCGTGAGTACAACACTAACTGCCATTCACACAAGGTCTTGTGTTACGTAAATATGCAAAAATTAAAGAGCATTGTAAAAAACAATCCGAACAGGAAATTAGATTTAGCTGGAGTGACCTCGCGCCCCGCGCAGTCACCTCGTATGTTAATTTTTAAAATGGCTGCAAAAAAGAATGACTTGAAGAGGCGTTTTTATGATACTTAAAAATGTTTTGATTTTTTGTCGGTTTTAAAATGTCACTGGCTTTTATGAGTAGAGCAACTTTTTATACATCCTGGTTGTGTGTGCTAATGTGAGATCTAAGCTTAAAAAAATAGTAGATTAAAAAGCGTGCTTGAAAGCAGACAGTACAGAAAATGGTACCTATGCTGACTTTACTGCAGGGTTCATTATACAAAATAAGTATTGATCACAAAAGGTTCTGGGTCCACCATAGATTACGTGCGACCCACTCCTTCTCTTAGAGAGGAAAGATTCAAATCTCCAAACAGTGAAAAATATAGGCTGATAATGCTACCTTTAAGAAACTAATGTATAAAATAAAATTCATTATTCTACTTCCATTGTCATCAGATGGCTCGGCGGATCATTCGAGATAAACATGCAAAGAGGTTCAATATCTCTGCTCCACGGGAACACGGGAGCTTGGATCGCACCTCCTTCGCACAACCTCACCACAATGTATTCCTATATTAGGAACTTTACCGAAGAATGTAAGTGTTCCCAACATTCCCTAGCAACCTTTCGGTTCAATATTAACTTTGTAATAGTAAAAGAAAAGCATAGCATTTCGTAGCTCCTCGTCTTCCTGTCTTTGTCCTATGTTACTTGAGGTCGGCGCTTTCAGCGGTTTTCTTCCATTCACCCCTGTCAACCTGGCTCTTGTGATACAGGAACTCCTAGTACAAGAGCCAGGGCTACACTGATGTTTGAGCAATCACTTGTCAATAAAGATTTTATTTATTATTACTAACCGTCACGCTATCATCTACTCCATTTTCTTTCAAAGCATTTTTAATACAACCCTTCCATCTTCATCCATCAACATTTATATTTCTCTTTTAGCCATGCGATTCGTCTCTCCCTCTCACATGACAACACTTCCGTAGCTATTGTCCCAATTCTTCTTTGGACAGTTTTACTGACTCCTTTTCAAGTTACATTAAAATCTATTTATTTTACCAATGTTTTGCGTGTGTAGTGCTCTTGGTAAACGTACTTATACGTGCTTAGCAAAGCGTTGTTTTTTGTCGTCACAAACATTCGCGGAAAGCCTAATTAGTTCCGTCCTTCAGGAGTTTTTAAGTTAATTTTTCGTTGCAGCAAAAAATGTGCAAAAACAGTCGCAACTTAGGTTAGGTTTCCTTGTTTGTAGACCTACTTCATTTCCTAAAATTTTGGTTCATCGTCTAGATTTTTGAAAATAAATAAAACAACTTTTCATAAAAAGATTGATGCCACGATATTTATTATTATTATTACACTATTTGTTTATTTGTCATAACACCACACCGTGATACCAATGATTTTCACACATTAGAATCGAGTATATAACCCTGACCGAGTTTTGGCTTGTTTACCTTTATTTTAGTCACGCATTCTTCAATAATATCGGGATATTGTATAATCAAAGAATATGGGGTAGATTAAAGTGAGCAGTGGTGACCGAGCGGTAACGGCCCCGACTAACGATTGGTAGGGTCGTGGACTCGTGGATTGGCATCCAGACAAGCGCATAACTCTGTGTTATTTATTCCATCACCATTTTTCTCAAAACGGTGAAGGAAAACATTGAGAGGGCCTGTTCTAGAACCAAAAATTCGAAGATATTATGTCATCTACCAATGCGCACTGGGTCATCGTGGTGGATTATAATTCCCTCTCATAGAGAAGAGTCCTGTGTGTCAGCAATGGGAACATTATAAAAAAAGTCAAAGCGCTAACTTTTCTGTTTACTTCTAGGGCCAAACCGCCTCAACCTTCCAACAGTACTGTCGACCGTTCTGCAGCATTCACTGAACAGTTCACTAACAGATATAGCAAACAACGCAAGCGCAGACCTCAGTACCGTGGTGCTCATAGTGAGCCCCGGCGACCGACCCTCCGCGACTGAGATGGAACACGCTAGGGAACTGATGACGTCACTCAGAACCACCTACTTTGACGTATACTTTACGTACGTCGCCGAAGATCTATCAGACTTCAAGAACATTAACAACGAGTATTTGGATTATTCTGAGCTGTTTTTACAAGTGAGTTTTTTTGTCTACTCATTATAACTGTCCTCGGAGATCAGCCATTGACGCGGGAGATATTATAATACACAAGTGTGACACAAGTGTACTCTCTCTTCCCTTACTCTCATAGTCCAATAGGACGGTAATCCGACACGACCGGAGAGAGATCAGGTGCAGGACTAACGCTCAATGGCTTAACGTGCTTTTCAAGGCATAACGGGGTATCATACTGCCAATTTTCACAATCTTCTCAGGGCTGATACTGGGTCTTAATGGCAAAAACCCAATAGCACTTTCCTCGACCTGGAATCGAACCCAGGACCAGTCACAGTCGTGCTTGCGACCACGAGGCCGACGGGGCAGTTATTCTTTATCATTATCTCAGCCCGGAATAACGCAACTGGGTAAAAGCCGCCTTTATTTTCATAATAACAACGCGTGTCATTGCACTTGTGCAAGCAAAAACAACATTGCAGTATTACATGTAGTTATGTACTCGCAATGTGTAATTAAGGTAGTTAATTGCTACAACTGGCTGCTCGTAGTCGGTAATTAAGTTCAGTAGGAACATTGATCCTGGAGTAACTAGACGACATTCCAAGACATGAGACGCTGTTAGTTTACTTTTTTTAATACCAGCCTAACATTTTTGTTTGCATAAGTTAGTATAACGTAGGTTCTATATTTAGACCGCCTTGAAATATTGATACGGAACTTCAAATATGTAATAAGGCAATAATAACTTTTAAATTGGCCTCGGCCATTTTAAGTTATTTTCATTAAAATTTTCAATATTGAGTAATTCTAGTTATTAAAGGATAGTGACACATTAGACAACCTACTTTTTAAGTGGCAATTATTTTGGGATTTTACAATTGATTAAGTAGGAATGTAGCTATTCCAATATACGTAATTACTAAAGAGTATATTTACTCTTTTGGTGGCCTACGAAATCCAAATTTTCTTACGATGTTGCAATTTGCAGGTCCGTGACAGGTTGTACGTTTATTAAAAAACGATATCATTAAATTCATTAATACAACCTTCTAAGTTCATTTAATCACATTGAATAACTTTTTCATGAAATTGTCATTCAACGGGATTAACGACTTCAATTTTCTTCATTTCCTAGTTAAAACCACATTCGTACACTACTTTACAATATTTTTTTAAATTTCAGACGACTTCAACGAGCGTACAAGATGTAATAGACGCCGTAGATACGTACCTGGTCAAGAGCAACATTCCTCAGCGGCTGATCGGCGCCCAGTGCCCCTTCAACAACACGTATTTCAACCAGATCGAGTACGAAGACTCGGCGGTGCCCAACCGACCCATGTACTATCGAATGCACCCCTATTATCTGAGGCAGCGGCCTATAATACGTGTTCAGGTAAATATTGGTTTATTGTGTGACTGGGTTGACAGTTGACACTATACCAATCAATTAACGTACTTTTTATGAGCTCGCAAAACGCGATGCCCACGTAGATGTACCTACTGTTAATTGAAACAGGTATAAAGTGTTTTTAAAAAGAAGTTGTGTCTTGGAATTATTGGTTAATGGTATCAATATCAACTACCCAATTACCGCCGGTTTCTGAAAGCCCGATATAGAATGATCAAATAAATAACAGACACAGCCCTTGTCCATATTAAACTGATAGTTTGATGCCTATAGAATCGTGGGGTTACCTACTTCAATGGAGATTAAGAGCTACACTTTATGTACGTACGTCGAATGATAAAATGCCCAATTAAACACCATCTCTTCAAGAATAAAAGCTCGTTTTCTGTAGTCCTTGCTAATCTCGCTGTGTATGCTAAACGTGCGACAAAAACTCGGCGACCGACTGTCGGTCTGCGATCTATTTTGGTCTGCGAGGGATAGTATATTTATCTAGCCTGTTTAAGAAACAGGTTGCAAACTTGGAATTTTAACGTTCCATGGTTAGAAGTAGAGGTAGTTGCGAGGTGGTAACTATATTAATAAATAATTGTAGCTCGTTCTTTTATACACTGTTTTGAGTAAAACTAATCATTATTGTAGGAAAATGATATTCAATATTGTTAAGAAAAGTTAAAACCAAACTTATCTTTAGTTAGTTAAAAAGTATTGGAACAGGTGGCGTCCTGTATCTGCCTACCCCAATGGGAAAATTGCGTGAGTTCATGCATGTACTATGTATAAATCACTAATTTGCATGCATAGGTACGGTCAGCAACAGAAGTAGCTTAACATTTCGGAATTTTAATTATTTGATGTACAGCAAATCCAGCTATTATATTTAATCTGTTTCAGAAGGTTACGAGTCTAACATGTTTTTATTAAAAAACCTGCTTTGAAACTTCGAGTAGTGTTAATCTACTTCTCATGCTGACTGTACAACAACTCGAAATCAGTACAGTACTCGAATACAGTATCGTATAGTAAAATACGTAATAATTCGGGAACTTAACAAGTGCCTACTTTAGTATTAACAAGAGTAAATCCCCCAGTTTCGTAACGACGGTCAAGGCCAGCTGTTGGTCTGTGGGTGGCGCGGCGCGGAAGCCGCCCATAGCTGCCAGGTCCTCCTGGAGCGAGGGCTGCACATCTTCAACATTACGGAGCCCTGCCCATCGCCAGACTTCTGCCCACCTGCGTACTTCACTGTCATGGCTACCTCTACTGGCAATTTATGTGCAAGTAAGATAACCTTGAAAAATAATCTAACATGAGTATTTTAAGCGTCTATGTAAGTATAAGCATCGAATAAGCATAATCAGCCTATAATGTTCCCACTGCTGGGAAACAGGGCTCCTCTCTATGAGAGGGAATGGGCTATTAATCCACCCCGCGGTTGCGGGTTGGTAGATGTCATGTCTTCGAATTTTTGGTTCTAGGACATACTTACCTGTTTCTTCTCTATTTTCCTGTGTACTACACAGTACTAGGCGCATATTGGTATTTGGTATCTATAGGATGAAAAGTAAAGCCCATGTAAAAAATACATCATAGATAGCTAAAACCTGCTTGCTCTAAACAAAGAATTTACAATTCGGAATATATTTTAGAGGAACGCCTTGAGTCTAACTTACATTCACTCTGCAGTCTGCACACATTGCGATGACGACACATGCAATATCAATTGGGGGGGATATTCCGTAGCATAGGTTAAACATCAATAGCCAATAAATTCTTTTGGCGTTTGAATGTATTGTCCATAGGTCTTTTGATTGCCTGTTTCTTAATTTTTATACTGAAAATCCGACAAAAAAATAAGAAGTGAAGATAATAAAAATGGAAGCAAATAAAAACAAAAATAATTAACCATCTGTAGGCCCCGGGGGGATTCGAACCCCCGATCTCCTGTTTACTAGACAGGCGCTTTAACCAACTAAGCCACGGCGCCGATGTAAAGCTCGGTTAAATAATAGGTCGTTTACCAAGATAAATAATATGCATTTAAACATACGTCTATGAGAAATTGAGAAGTTGAAAAAAAAAATCAACACAAAAAAACGAAAGTATGATTTATTTGTACATAACTCGTGGACTTAATGGTATATATAATAATACAGCTAAAAATAACTAAATTACATGTCCTATTGTTTGAATACGATATAATCAGGCGAGTTTTTATTCTACAGATAATGACTGCCGGCTTCCACATCAGGTGGGATACTACATATCGCATGGAGGGTTACGATGCTTACCATTACGAGGCGACGCGATGAAGATGGAACCCGTTGTTAAATTACTTTGTGTTACCATAGCATTCTTATTTTTACAAATAAAAACCCTAAAATAATATTGATTTATCTTAAAATAACAACAAACAAAAAGGATGTTAGTACCCCTGGTGGGACTCGAACCCACAATCCCCGGCTTAGGAGGCCGATGCCTTATCCATTAGGCCACAGGGGCTTGACGTAGAAGTTTGAATTTTATCACTAATACATTATTACATCAGTTATATAAAAAAAGCTATATTTTATTCAAATGCTAAAAAATATTTCTAACCACAAATAAAGTTAAACACATCTAGTTTTAATGCCTATTATATAAGTCCGTAGCTTCCTTCAGCTGAGTGTCTTTTGAATCGCATAGCCGGTCTTCCCACATTGTATTGTATTGTATTGTTGAGGGCTCCCTTTTCCGCATTTAGACTCAAAGGCGGTCCATTATGCGTGGGGTGGGACGGTTGGCTACAGGAGCCAACCCAGCTCCTTCCAGTAGCACAGAAGTCTCCTGGGACGTTCACAGACTTCTAGGAGCGACCTCGGACTGCCGAGGATTTGTGCCCGTTGGTCAGCAACCCCCTTCCCACATTGTATCATCATCATCCCACATGCAGAATATTTATTTATCTATCGATACGTATGTATGCCTAGAACGAATAAACTTATGTTTTCTTCGTTTGTCGTCGATGAAAAACGTGTTGTAGTACTATCAAAAAGACACCAACGGTTTTTAAGGTAAAATGATTGGCTTCTGCCAAAGTTGTGGCTGAAGCCAATAATTTTTATCTAAATAGTGTATTAATTAGTTCATGCATTTCTATAATTAAATTGGTTGCGCTGATAACATTGTTGAAGTATTATGTCTTAAAAGCGCCATCTACCGTACTAGATATTTTTGTTAAACTTGGGTTCGTAAGTTCATGCTTGCATCTTCAGTTATATGATGTAGATGTCGCTTTAACAGAATTTGTGTTAAATATTTATATCATTTTTTATCGCCCGTTATTTTTCAGATTTCTTTACAATTCTAATATTAAAGGTTAAATAAATAATAAAGTTAAATAAAGTACGAAAAAAAATATGTCATTAAAAAAATACGTTCTAAACTCCAAGTTTTATTTAATAGTTACGAAATTGCTTTCGACATTGAAATAAAAGTACTTTAAAAAAGAGTAAAAGTAAATTATATGAATTTAGATATTAAGGAAAAGTACTTCTTTTTATACATAATGCTATATTTCATTTCATATTACAACGACTCCGTGGCGCAACGGTAGCGCGTCTGACTCCAGATCAGAAGGTTGCGTGTTCAAATCACGTCGGGGTCAAAGTGAACTTTTTTACAATCACATTTTTTTGAATTACAATTTCGGTTTTTTTTTCAATTTATTCAATTGCCGGATCATTTAAACCTGGCGTTCAAGTGAATAAATAAATATATTTTATAAATATCGATGTCGACCCTGCTGAGCAATAAATACTAAGTTCAATAAGTACCTACATAATTAGTTAAAAGTAAAACGGCAAACTTACCATAAAGGAACCACTTCTGTGCGGGTTACACCGCTTCCAGTCGGGTATGGTCGCCATTTCGTGGTCAATTGGTTTGTTTAAACTATTAGCAACCACATGACAAAACGTTTTTGTATGTAAGTAACCATGTATGATCTTATAAAATCAATATGTGCCTGTTTATGTGTAAGTATACTTTAGTACCAATTGGAGTATCTACCAATATGATTGAGTAATGTACTTGACTATATGACATTGAACTTTGGAGTATCTAATTCTTGTATGCTATGGTAGGTGTAAGTTCAATTAAAATTCTCCAAAATGCTGTTTTCACTGACTGGCGTTTATGTTTTAGGATAATCTAACTATAAGTAGGTGCTACAAATCTATAAGTAGATATGGCATAGGAACCTTTGAAGATAAAAATAAATAGTAAAAAAAAAAGTAGTTGAAAAAACTAAAAAACCCGACTGAAAAGCAAAAAACAAGCACATTTTAAATTAAACAAAAGTTGGAAGCAGGCGCCATTTGAATATAAAATTATGAAAATGGAATGGGCCCCGCCTTTTTTTATTTTCAGCTTTTTAGTTTAGTAACGCTAAAGATTTCACAGAATAATTAACCTTTTTTTTTATTTATTAAACAGTGTGTTTGATGGTTGTTTTAACAACTTTTAATCGTTGTAATTATATCCTAAATTGTTATTTAAAATGATAAATGTTGAAAGGAACCTTAAAATAATTTTTAAATACCTTTCAACGATACCCCACTTGACGTGTTCGTAGAGTTTTTGCTTTTTTCTGTTTGACAATATGGCGTCTGGTTGTCGCTGTGGTGAATTTTGATTATTGTCATGTCTTTAGTGACACTCGCAAGGTTAAGACGAACCGATTGACGTAACAATCAATAAAATCGGCCTACACGTACACATAGACTGATAAACACATTACCCTCCCTGAGTCGGGTAACTAGCTGTAACGTCACCGTCTTGCTCTAACAAAAGAAAATAAATTGAACGTTGGTTATTGAAAACAAAACACAATAAATATTAAACATTACTAACATTATAGCTAACAACATTAGCAATCACACAACAGGTGTTCGGCGGACAATTTGTTGCAACTTGCGCTACTGAGTGAAATTAAGTATTTTATGTTGGTAGTTTAGTACCTACTCCAACATTGATGATATTACCAAGAAAGGTTTTCTTGTGCTAGAATAATAAATATAATTTGTGATCAATGAAAAACTTCCATATTTCAACATTCACATTTTATTCGGTATTTTCATTTTTCCCTCGTCCATTTCATCATTCGTTCGTCAGTCACTTTCAAAAGTGGGAGTGTGACTCTTACGTCACATACTGTACCGGTTTGCACCGAGCTCAAGGTTCAACGTTCAAAACCACATCTAAATTCTACTAATATGTTAATCAATCTCACAATCATGATAATCACAGCGCATCCAAAGTCCAAAGTCCACTTTTCTTCAAATCTGTATTTTGTACGGCGTTTAAGACCTATTCTGGAAAATCTTGATTTCGTACTGTTTTTTGTGCTTCACAACCGCCATGAACCTAGTCGTTACATTTTGAGTCTTGGTTCAATGTTTTAAAGCTTGTTTTTAATGTTGAATGAAGTCGATACGAACTCGGAGGTTGGTGGTCGCGACGGTCAGGTGACTGGTTTGCGTGTCGGTTGGCGCCTTTTCAAATGAATCGCATTCTTGTTCGTGGACTAGGGTTGCTGAGCCATTTTACCAAATGGGTACCTACTTAAACTCGAACACTTATTTTGTTATAAGAATTTGACTTATCTATTATAGACAATTAGTAAAGTAGGTCTGTAACTAGTCATTCGAGTAATATCCGTTACGAAATTTAAGACTCATTGAATCGAAGAAAACGTTCGAAAATAACTTGTTATGCAAATAAGTGCTAACCTATATTCTGTATTGTTGGATTGTTTGCGCTGAACATCAGATAAAAAGCCTCAACTGATTATAACGTATATTTTGGCGTTTATTAATAAAACTCTTGAAAACGATGATAGCCCTATCGCACAACCACCAACAAATATCCTTGTGAGCGTTTCCCGCATAACTATTTCGAGTTACGTGCATGTACACGAACACGCCTTCATTTGCCGATGTGTGTGTGCCTGAAGGCTTGTCTGTATTCAGTTTCGAGGCCATAAAGTGATTGGCTCATTGGAAGTAAAAACGTTTTTTATCAACAGTCACACACGTTCATTTAGACATTTATTTGTTTGAGATTCGGCTGGTTTTCCTAATTGTTTGTCACGTTTTATTTTAGGTGATGTAGTCATTTCTTGAAACTGTATGCATGCATTTGAAATGACCACCTAGGATCAACCATACGTGATACATAAATAACCTACCTTATATGAGTACCCACTAAAATGACAATTGTATGACGACCTCGTCCTTTATGTGCTTTATCCTCAGCGTGACAGACATTTTCAGTTTGTTTTTTTAACCTTCCATGCCCCCAATGCACAAGGCTTTTCAAGAATTGATGACGTCAACCATCAACAAAGTTGACGCAGATCGTCCGTCGTTGTCCAATATATCTTCGTTATTGTCTATTAAGTTTTCGTGAACCTCTCGATCCAATTGACCCTCGTTCCAGTGGTTGTGCGTGAGTAGCGTCACATCTGTCATACATATTAATTTATTGATGATTTCATACACAATCAGAATGTTTTTCAAATGTTATCGGCGTTACTATTTGTTAATTTGTCATTTTAAATGTTGAAGAGATCAGATTTCCGATTGACGAATAAAATAAATTTGTTTATAGGTGGGATTATACCATGATTATAGGGTAGGGTTATTATACAGTCATCGACGTAAAATCGATACATCAGATAAGGTTATTATAATTTGCATTTTATATGCCGATAAATGTGACCGATAAACTGTAAGTAGACTAAAAACGTCTACTTTCTAAAAATCTTAAATGCATTCATTACCTAATCCGCCGCTGCGTCTAAAAGCACGTTTTGGACAAGTTCTTTTAAAGAATGTGAGGATTAAGAAATTATTTTTGAAAATCGAACTAATTATCTATACAAGTAAATGTTAGTTGTATAATTTTTATTCAACGTTTATATTCATCACTCTTTACATTAGATAAACACTCAAATCAATTTACGAAATATACGCAGGCCTATAGATATATGTTTGCCTATAGCTTTAAAATAAACAGATAAGAAAATACTGCAGGAGTTTTAGAAGGACATGCTAAACCAAATATTAACACAATGAGCAATCTCTGAGCTGAAACAGCGTCACTTGATAGCCTATAAAGCAGAAAATTATGATTACGAAGCGTATTGCTAACAAAACGTGCAAATACCTTAATCCGGTTATCAAAATGTGAATTCTTTTTTTTTTTTTTCAATGTAGTTTTCTACAGAAGATCTGAGTAGGTGTGAAGTAAGTATACATGAATAATATGAAGTACGTTTGAGAGTAATTAGTTGGTTGAACTTAATGTCCTTGTAATTTGGGTATTACTCACCCACTCTGGCCCACTCTTTATGAAAAAACACAAATCAAGTCATTCAAATTAGGCTGCCAAACAGCATTTTTTGAACGTAAAAAAAATTCATGATATTGTCTTCCAAAACGCCCCCCCATCCTTCACCACTTCCTAGTATTGTAGCTGGGAAGAAGTAGCGAAACAAACTCCCTGCATGTTTTATGCCGGTGTTCTAAATCGGCTAAGGTCTAAGTCATAATTCTTACCTATCAATCTACCGTGAATAGATTCGTCCTTTGCTATAATTGGCACTACTGGGTAATTAAAAATATAGGTAGTTACGCTTTTACATTATGTTTCTTTTTTTATACTATTCGCTTCCCAATAGCGAACTGCCAAACCACCATAGTCGCTCTTTTAGTTAATGCTAAATGACTGCATTTACGTATTTCTGTAATATTCTTAATAGCCTGGACTGTCTCACGGCTGAGCAAAAGCCTCTCTTCGTTCCTTCCATTTGTCACGATTCTGCTCTTTTCATCATCATCATTTCAGCCGAATGACGTCCACTGTTGGACATAGGCCTCCCCCAAGGGTCGCTACATTGACCGGTCCCGTGCGTCTCGTATACAGCGGATCCCCACAACCTTCACCAGGTCATGGGTCCACCTAGTGAGAGGCCTTCCAACGCAACGTCTTCCGGTTCGCGGTCGCTACTCCAGAACTTTTCGGCGCCATCGGCCATCCGTTCTGCGAGCAATGTGCCCTGCCCACTGTCACACTACTCCAGAACTTTTCGACGCCATCGGCCATCCGTTCTGCGAGCCATGTGCCCTGCCCACTGTTTGGCAATTCTTCGGGCTACGTCGGTAACCTTGGTCACGATTCTGCTCTACCCTTTTCTAATTCGCAATGAAGACATCCAGGTCGTCACGTCATCTTCGCATCTGGCTACTTGGAGAAGAAACTCTACAACAAACTTAGCGGTCTTTTGAAGTCCTGACATTGTCTTGATCAGATTTTATCGAAGAGTTCCTTCTCTTTTCACGAATAGGCAGGTAGTTGCTAAACATCTTAACAGTCCACCCTAAAACCCTAATTCCTCGTCATTCTTTTCCAACAATGGGTGCGAAGAGATCTCCTGGTCATATAATTTGTTTTTACTCAATCAATAGTGATGAATTACCCGCCTTGATGATTTCCATATGAGTGCACTTGTATTATAACATAAGTGTAGGTACTCATTTAGAAATCTCACATTCTAGTCTACCTACCTCATTGTGTCTTTCAACTACTTTCAAGTGATAAGAAGTAACAATAACTATAGTTTTAAGCCAGCAAGGTCAGATTGAGCCACACCCACGTGTTTAGCATAATTTTTCTCTGATGAATCTCGCTCGAGTAATTTAAATTGAAGAAGTCATGCATCAAAGGTAAAAATATCAAGTTTCTTTGTTCGCATTTTTCATTAAAAAGTTATGTGAACCTTAATTCACTGGTTACTGGCCGTTGTAGTTCGTTTGCCAAATGATCCTAGTACAGTTAAAGATACTAGCAGGAGTTTCGAAGGTGTATTCCCGTTGACCCCACCGCCCGTGGCCCCACTGGTGGGGCCAGCGGGAATTGATAAAGGTTGGCTCAGATTTCGTCTTTGAAAAGCTTTTTGATACCTACACTTTTTTAAATATTCGTTAACTTCTCGTATCTTCGTAACTGTCATGATCTTCAGCAGTTATAGTAGTCATTTGACGTTGAAAAGGCAAATCAAATTGTGTAATTATTGGCTTCTTCGATGACTTTGATGAAGGTTGCACGTGTAATGACTTTAAAACGCCACGAAAATTATGAAAAAAAATATGGTTTAAGTGCAACATTACCTATAATAACTTCACTCATTGTGAAAATTACGGAATAAATGTATTATTCCGTAATTTTCACAATGAGTGAAGTTTACAAGTGTGTTTTAGCGATATGGAGCCATGGTCACGAGCTATGCCTGCGTGACAGATACCGCGTGTGACGTCGGCGTCGGGAGGCTCGGTCGAGCCAGCCAATCAGCAGCTGCCACCCGCAGCGCTCGTATGCGCCACTGACGTAAAATAATGTAATTCTTTCCTTAATGATATTTGGACTAATAAATTAAAATGTGGCAATCAAGTCTTTGAGTGGACCCGTGTACAGTAGCATGTCGCATGTTCGTATCAATGTGCTTTTTTTCAATACTTACCTAATTCATTTGATAAGAGGAACTAAGCACCATTATGCTGATTGGATACAAATTGCTGTTTCTGGAACCTAAATAACAGCCTGAAATCAGAATGATAATCCCCTGTCTGATTACCAAATCATTTTGAGATGATATCATCGTTAAATAATAAAGGTAGGCTGTAAGTAATAAAAATGGATCATACGGCTGATGCAACATGATGTTGGATTGAAGCAGTCTATCTATTCGCATTCCGGGGAGACTCGCGCGACGGCGCGTATCGACCTATGAACGAGTATGTAGGTACGGATTGCACATGGTTGCGTGTTGCGAAGCGCGTGCGCCGTGCGCCGAGCCCGCGCCACACCTCCGCGCAATACGTCGAACCGGCAAGAGTACCTAGGTACACACGGCTACACATCAAGCTATACATTTCCAGTTTATGCTGATCTCGTATTGTATAGGATTTCCGTACAATGCGAGGTCAGCTTATACTGGAAATGTATAGCTTGATGTGTAGCCGTGTGTACATGCTCGTTCCGACGTAGGTATACGACTTTCTAAGAATAGACGTCATTGACCTGTGTTTACTTGTGGTTTTCAGTCATTTTTGCTAGATGTTTTTTGCTCTGTCTGCTTTTGGTGCCAAACTATGTAATCCACGACAAAAAATACAACCTACACTCTTCCAGAGTGGGCAGGCCTTGAAAGAGACGAATTGGTAATTATAACAGATGAATGGCCTCTTGTCCATCAACATGCTAATCTGGTAATTCTTAACATAGATACTTAGGTAGGTATCAGCCACTGGATATATTAAGCCGTCAAATGTCTGCCATAAATTGGAGAGAGAAATTCTTGCAAAAGAAAAAACCCAGCGGGCCACCTTAGCTAGGTAATATTAACATCCATTTCGAATTAAATCCGAAGGCCACTTTTTACAGTTACAAGCGTGGAGGCAGTGTACCTACACCTGTGATACGAGGACAGGAAGTGTGATGCTCTTAGGTATTTATGCTGCTTTGCTGCCTAATATAAAACTCTGAGTCCCAATTTCGTTGCTTGATCAGGAAAACAAATTTAATTATGTCAGCAGGAAAACAGGCGTGGTTTCCAATACACGAGAACGGGACTGACGTTATTAACAAACTAGTAGTACCTAGGTAGGTATTGTATTATTCGAAAAGTACTTAGGTACGTCATTCTATTCCTTCTTATTAACACTTTCATGAAATTAATGTGAGTGTGGACCAGTGGAGCCCCAACACTATTAATTTATTCTGTGCCCCAACACAGGATTCGCGACACCTTCTCTGTTGCCCGTCGGGAACAACTTATTGTGCCTCCAGAACTTGCATGAGGGAAAAGATAGAGCTGTTCAGGTCCCAACGTACTGGTCGGACAAAATCAAAGTCATCGATCCGAGAAGAAGAGTACCTAACGAAATAAAAGTACTACTTATCTAATGAAGTGACAATGAATTGTTACAAGAGACCTCACTCATCGTTATCTCTCCTTCAAATATTTGGAATATTTGTTAGTATTACAACGTTGCTGTATTTATTACATCTTGCTGATTTCCACAGTCAGCGGGTTTTCCGTCACCGTATTTAGTTTGTGACACATTGTTTACTCCAGGAATTAGCGCGTATAACTAACTACATAAGCATAGTCAGTTATTCCACTTTTAACCCGCATTCTCTTTCTACAAAATTAAAAACATTCTCGTCTTGTCCATGTCTTCAGGAAAGGTTCTATTTTATATGTTTATGTACCTATAACTATACACCAAAGTTACCAACGTATGGTACCTAGCTTGTTATTTTTTAAATGTATTTTTTTCCTTTTAAATTCTTCAGAATCTTGCGGGTGGGTATTTATTTAATTATATTTTTCCTTAATTGTAATTATTAACGATATTATAACATAGCTTAGGCAAAACCGTAATAAGAAACTACAATACTTAGACCATTAGTTACGCCTGTTGATGCTTTTGATAAGTCTTCGTTCGGTTCAGAGAAGGATTTTTATAGAAAATAATTTAGAATTAGCTAGCTAGGCACGAATAACTTTGACAAAACCTATATTTTCCAGTGCGCTCGAAGCACATTCACAATGTAACTAAATTTGCCAAATACTGACGACAAGCCGACTGAACTACCAAAAGTTAATTATGAAGAGGTTGAAATAAAAAATTGATGATGATCATTTCGCATCTTTCGCCAGCCATAAAAAAAGGCTATTAATTTAGTAGTATGTCATGCTATGTTGCCAGTTGCTAGTCTGCGAAGCCTTGGTGAGTACAGCGAGAAGGCGTGGCGGTACAAAGTCCAAGGTTGAAATCTGCGAAGAGTTCGCAGACTATTGGCACTCTTGAATCATGATGATTCTTGACTTAAGTGAGGAAATTTGCCAATATTTCAATTTGTTTGACACATCTTGGACCATGGGTATATAGGGTTCGATGTGATATTTTTTGGATAGAAAATAATTTGATTGGGAAGGTAGATATTTATTAAATGGTTATATTTTTTTAGTAAATGTGGGTAGGTTTTTACACTTTCTTAAGCCGTTTCGAACTATAACTTTTCGTTCGGTCAAATGTAACATTTATTATCAGACGGGATGCAAAATAAATATGTACATTGGGAAAAAAATGAATTAATCAAATGTTTCCCTTTTTAAAACAATTGTTCATGTTTGCCAATTTATTATAACATAAAATGTTTGTTGTGTTAGAAACATGACAAAAAATATTTGATAAGTATGGAAATGCGGTTATTTTGGAATTTGTTAGGTAGGTATTGGAAATTTTAGAATAATTTCCTGTACCTACGTTTTTTGTAGCACGTAAAACTTTAACTAAAATAGTTGGATTTGTATTGGGATCGAATTTCAATTCAGCACTTGTTTAGGTATTTTTTTTAATAAACAGCTCAAAATGACGAAATAATAAGTGATCCTAATTTAGAGTTTCACCAACTGGACACGCGTGTGTTCGTCTCGAGAAAAAATTACAATCAATTTTGCTACGGTTTCAGACAACATTTTCCGACTATTCGCCCTCATTTCTTTTAATTAAAGTTTATCGTAGAAACATTTCAACATCCCATTTAAAGTCATTCAATTTTGGGCCTAGTCCTCAATATCTTCGTCCAATTTTGCCTGTTTAAAGTCGTTTTGGGTCAGGTCAGGCCCCGTTTGACGAGATGATAAACAAAATTGCTGAACATCCCGTTGTTAGTCTCTCCTTTTTTTTTAAACCTGAAACCTAGCGCTTTGCTCTCAGGGCTCGAATCTGAAACTTTTCAAATACCTACTTACAGTATTGGTGTTCTCTCTTCACGACCTACGTTTTCATGCTGAAAAACCCTCTGCTGGGCTGCTCCTACCATCATCTATTGATGCATTATTCCAAATCCGAATGTGTAATATTATTACACTTGCGAGTACGCAGTCTTTCATAACGTGAGTGCCAGCGAATCATGAAATCGGACATCATACAGGCAATCAGACAACTGACTTGATTGATGTAATTGTTGCCGATCAAGGCGGGAATTTTCCGTTTGCCTTTAAAATGGAATAAATAGCCTATAACTGACATGAAATACTCTATCAAGGATAGATTGATCGATTCTGAGATGTAAGTACGTTCTGTACGTAGTTACTTCAGCATTCATCTCAATTTACATATCAATTGCCGCACTGAAACGTTCTTCAGTCGTCTTTCGATCATATTTTAACATTCAATTAGGTATATTACGATATTATAACTTAGAATTTTAATAACGCTTCTACCATGAAGGAGTATCTATGTATTATATCCATAAATAAGGATTTAATTATACATAAGAGCCCATTTTCGATAATGTATGTTGAAAAAAAGTTATTTACTTATTTAGTGTCTACATAATTTTTAAATAAGCAATGAAGGTTCTATTTTACATACTTACATAGTTAGTTAGTACTTTAGCTACTGACTAGCATACCTGTCTAATTAACGGATTTCCACTACACGTCATTTCAGGCACGAAATTAAGTTTTAATTGGTAATTAGACACCAGTTTAGTTTTGTTTGGTGCTTAATTGCTTAGCGAAATAGCGATGCGTTGTACAGACTGCTGAAGTATATTCCAGGTGAACATATAGAATTCTAATTAAAATTGCTATCCTTCTGTCTGTAGCCTTTTCCCAATTATGTTAGGGTCGGCACAGGATGCAACTGAATACCAGCAATTCTATACTTGTTAGCTCGTGGAAATATTTTTAATATTTCAGATACGCATTAGCTAATAATGTAAAGTTATATTTGCATGCCCTAAAAAGGCAAAATATGGTTCGTGCCTAAACCACCAATTTTAACAACTGGTAACACCTGTATTTTATGCAAATAAATTATTCTTATTCTACATGGAGCGACTGCCTATATTAACACAGCGTGCACCGCAATTGCGTAACACACTTTTCTATCCCAATCTGAAGGATTTTGAAGGAAATTCGTAAAACATTGCAAATGTTTGAAAAAATTCGTCGGTTCCACTGCGAAAAAATGTAAAATACCTAGTGTGTTGCGAAATTGCCAAAATGAATGGCATTGGGTATGCGAGTGCGTTACACAACAACCCCGCTGTTCTCAATTAGCTCGTGCCGATAGATAAGTATCAGTTTTCAGAAAGTAAGCAAATAGTGTCCGACCGAAGGTTCGGTTTCGGTTTCGGCCTAAAAATCATGTTTCGGCCAAAAAACAGCCGAACAGCCGAAATTACAGCTATCTAATACTAAGAGTCTTTGAGCTAAGCTGCGTACAGACGGACGGACATGGCGAAATTATAAAGGTTCCTTGTTGACGACGGAACCCTAAAAATTAAAACTCAAAATACATCTTTTTATAAATTTTGTTATTATGCATGTTTTATTTTATACCATCTACAGTTAACAGGCCTCAGTATTACAGTTAATGATACATTTTTACTTTTTATGGTACTTAGTACAATTTAGACCCAGGATCACTATGACAACGTTGAAATTTCAATTCGTTTGATTAAACCTAGTAGTAAGTAAAGTAGATCTTGAGGAGTCCACGGGTACGCGGTGTGCGTTTAATTCTGGCGGAGGTCGGGTCTGGTAGAGACCATAGAGTCATGTGGAACTCGGCGTTCTTGAGGAACGTAGAAAAACAAACGGAGGTTTGTTGGAGGGCATATGTTGCCCATAGGACACGAATGAGATTCCTGCTTTGTGTAATGATTAAATGGATGAAGAGGTACTTGGTTGCTAATGACCTAATCGTTTGTTAGATCTGAAGTGTGCCTACTTGTATGCACACGATAGGCTGAGGAGATGCCAGCGGGTCACGTACCAATCGATGTTGATAAGGAATCTGATAATGATGAGCGAGCTTACGTTGTGGTAGAACGTCAAGTAAAGCATTCTATCGCCCGTAGTGTGTGAGAGCAATGCGATGGCTGGCCGGATCTAGAAAGACCGTAGTGTGGAATCAGTGGGTGATGCACACGGGCGATCCATTTGATGGATGCGCGAGTTTTGATCCATGCGATGGATGTGTGAGAGCAATGCGATTGCTGGTCGGCTGGAGAGCCGCGGCGTTAGAGGTTTTACTCGAAGGTTTCTGTAACCTTGGCAGTTTTTGGTTGCAGTAGAGTTTTAAAGGTTGATTCGAACGACTATGGTAAATGGCCCAGGGTAGAGATTGTTGTATTTTCAATTATTCCCAATTTAACCGTGTTTGATTTAATCAAAGAGTTAGGATTTGATTAAAATGAAACAGTAGAGTTCTTTACCTTCACCGACCTGATGTATGTAGAGTTTAGCCAGCAGTGACCGAGTGGAAAAAAATCTGTCGTGGACCATTTCTTTGCAGGGTAACCTTCACACGAGGACGTGTGCTATCAGGATGGCCGTGTCGGAGACGGTCATTGGTACGGGCTTAAAATTAATCACAAGTACGCGGTGGTGACATCAAGCGACCTACTTACAAATCTACCCACACCACAGCGTGCTTGTTACAGAGCCGTGATGGTCACAAACTCTGAGCCAGGACGACAGTCAGTGTCTGATCGCGGCCGAGTTAAGACCTCTTGGAACTGTACCCGATTCATTGTACCCCGTGTTATTTTGTTAAGTTGTAATCTCGAGTAATTCGTTAGTGTTGCTAGAAACAGTGTATCGCTCAGTGTCTTTTCATAGCACGAAACTCATCGTCTGCCCACATGATGTAGAAGCCTAGCGGAGTAAATCCTAACACCCCGACATACATTTAATCACGTTTATAAAAGGTTCGGCTTCGGTTTCGGTTTCGGCAAAAAAACATGTTTCGGTCGGACACTAGGCAAAACTCGTTATTTCCATATCGGTAATCAGAATTGTTTTCAAATTCTACGGTATGGATGATGCAGACAGACGTATGCTAGGTAAACATTCTGAGTAGATAGGTACTAGACTACTAGGTAGGCAGAAACTGGTCTTTCTAGTTATTAAGAGCATTCATTTATACGACGATTACGGCTTACGGCCACTTCAGTTGTCCATTTTTACTCATTAAGGTTTGTTAGAGATATGGACTTTAAGCTCCGTGAGTTTTTTTTCTAACTAACGTTTTAGTCTATGTACTTTCAAAAACTTGAAAGTTTGCCTCCGTTCTGTCGGTTATTTGATATCGCGATGTTCTTAACTTCTTACTTAATCGAAAATATGAAGATACCAAATGTCATTTTGGACAATACGAATTCGGAATTGAACGTAACAACTCCATGTATGTGTCAACAATCAAAGTCGTTCTAGAACTCACACCCATCGAACTCGTACTTTTCTTGAGCAAGACTCGTGTTGCACCGAATAACTGCGAATCTGCCGTGTATGTATAACTATGTATAGGTACCTACACACCAATGTTCTTTGGCGTTTTGTTTCATAAACATCGGCTCGTTATACATCGGTCGCAGCCAGTCGCAACGAATGGAAAGTTACTGCCAATGCGCAGACGTACAGTCACCATATTGTTGATGAATTGTTTGAGATATTGAAATATAACAGTCATCTTAGTGTATCTCCGGAAATGAAGGAACTACCTGCATATTGTTGGATACTGATTGAGATACCTAAATATATAGGTGCTGCCAATAGGTAATGTAGGTCTGTAACGAGGGCAGATGTTGTCCTCATTAAAATTAGGCTATCTCAACTAGGGCAAATATGCAAAGGTTGAGTTTGTATTTTTGTTTCTGTAAACTGATACGTTACGGACACAGTAACCAGGTCATAGCCTCAATAAACTAGCGCCTAGACGTGGTGCTATTGAGTCACTTTCTTGGTAAATGGAGAATAGCTCTAAAACAGGCTAGCTATGGGCATCACCACAGTAGGTAGGTACCTATATGTTGGACTAGGTACTAATCTAGATCCAAAAGCTAATTTTTCTTCATCCACCTTTAACAGCGTCTGCAATTATGTAGTTAATAATTCAGCAGGTAACGCGTTAATTACATAAGTAAGATTGTAGATTTCCATAGACACCTTTCATTCGTTCCTACCACAGATATATATCTGTGGTTCCTATATAACTACCTTGGAAAAATATTGTACTGCCATATAGTGCACAATTGCACATGGATCACCACGTTTGTTTTAAAATGACGACACCTCCGAACTTTAATAGGTATAGCCTAACGATAGTGAAACAATTTGCGAGCAATGAGGTAAGTAGAATGTTTCATTTAGAACTTATCAGACAGAACAAAAAAGGCAAGCCTTCTTGTTTATCATTCAGTAAAAGGTAGGTAGGTATTTCAGGTTATTACATCAGCCAAAGCCAAAAATATGATTATCGAAGCAGGCAAAATCACCTCTATGATAGTGCAATTTTCAGGAACTGATCATGAACAGATTACTCATTTTACTGACGCAATCTCTGTTTATTTATTGCTTTACAAGGCTGCCTTTAGTCCGTCCAATGCATCGAAAGTACTGATTATACTTGCGGTGGCGGCGCGTGATTGGCCCGCGATGGAGGCCTGGCCGGGTGTGGCGAAACGTGTCGTGTTCGCTCTGAGCTCGGCTCAAAATAATACTACTTATTCAAGGTACTTACAGATTGAGCAAAAACTACTTACAAGGTTACAAGGAACTAAAATCTAACTTAATCATTAGGTATTTATCAATTTAATTAATATCTCTTGAAGCATAGTACAAGCATGACAGCCAGGCAACAAGGCTATTTAATCAAGCACGTAATGTTTGCATATTTTTTGCAGAATCCGACTCAAAAATTTGCTGAATCAATCGAACGATACAAACGTGAAACGATTACTGCATCGAGGTCGTTTAATGTTAGATAATTATTATTAACTAGGAAGTAATGCGATAGTACAGCTAATACTAAAATTATTCAGTCCTCTTGCATAGGTTGTCGAATCGTTCAAATTAAAGATGCGGCACCAGCTGTTTAAATTAAATGATGCACTGCAATATTTGAAAGATGTCCTTGAAATAAGTATGAAAATACAATATATTATTTTTAACCACAATCTATTCGTTTTTGCGGTACAGTCTTTGTTAATGGGCGTCAGGTTAATTTAATACATAATTGCAGAGAACCACCTTCAACTAAGTTTCCTGTAATTACATTACAATAACAAACAAAGGAAGACTGTAATAATATGTAAGTATTTCTATTTTAATAGAATTTCACGATTACTGTACCACAGAATAAATAGTACAAGTACACCTACTATGTAGGTAGGTATAATATTTAAGAGGAATGTCGTAGCGTAGATGAACCTGCTTTTTCCACTCAAACAAGATAATATCACGGAATTATTTTATCTGCTCGCAATACAAGTCTGCGACACGAAAGAATCTTAGTATCGGTACCGGTTTCAGGAAACCGGTACCTACGGATACCAAGCTTAGCTAGCAAGTGCTAGGATGTCACGTAGACGAAAGTGCGCAATTGATATTTATGAGACAGCAACGTGCTTTCTTTACACTTTATGGCTTGCCAATCATAATTCTGTGAACGGGATATAAAATTGAAAATAGCGTTTGAATTGTTCGAAAAACGAAATAAGAGAGTCGTGGTTGGAAAGTTGAAAACCTTTTTTTTGGAAGCGGATTGTAATAAAAGGCTGGCATTTCCCATATTGGTCAGAGAACTCGAGGCCGGCCCAAGCTCAAGTGATTGAATGGCGTAGACCAAGATTCAAGAACTGTTGAAGTCAGAAATTAGATCGAAAAAGGTCGCAGTGGAAAAATATACTCGACCAGGCTAAGGCACACTCGCGGCTGTTAAAGCCAGTGATTTCCCACCTTGATGTGTTAAAATTGCAACAGTTTTATTTAACCACTACTGAGGGCTCCCCTGCAGAGGCTTCAAGAAATTCCTCTTGCAGGCGTTAAAAAACAATAAACCCTCTTAATTCTGACGGTGGAAATATTCCCAAAATAATTGTTTGTCACAAGATTACTTAGTTGTTTACGATATATCGTCATGATTTTGCTACTCAGCGGTATCTAAGCAAACCAAGTTGATAACATTCCTTTTCTTATCAGTGACACACCTACAATTCACACTGTAGTATACGTCGTGTATGTATCGAGTCATTGATAAGAATTCGCACTTAAAAAGTAGCTATACGTACTGTACTATAGATTTACATAATAAACTATGAGTCTATGATGGCAATGTGCCATACTATAATCCTATTTTTATGTACTTTAATGGGCAACGACCTATGACAATAATAAATGATATATAGATAATAACAAAATTGCATAATACTTACTTACGTGTAATACGCCCACGTATTTCGGCAGATCCCGCTTGAAATAATGACATCATTTAGCACAGATTTCAAAGCTTCCTTATTTCAGCATTTGAAATGGTTTTGTTTTGACAGATTACCTATAACAACATATAAACTAGATCTTCTAAATTCATACTTCTTGGGTACCTACGAGAATGTCACTTGGTAAGTGGATGCCTGCGTGTGGATATCATCGAATAAAGAAACAGCTAATCTAGGCTAGAGGTTACTAAAGAGATGAAAACTCAGTACCATGACTTTAACATGTGATGTATTAACAGTTGATGTATTCGTTGATAATCATAAAGAAAAACAATAGCGAAGTCGCAGGTTAACATGGGACAGAAAGATCAGGTCACCATCGATGAATACGCGTCGCCTACAAAAGGACTCAATGTTTCATATGATTGTTATTGATTTGACATTGGCGGTATCGATCGGAGATTAATTGCGCTAGTAGGTTATGTGTTATAGGGATACTTTTTTATACAAGTTTGAAACACGGTATTGTCCCCCATGCCTACTTAATAGATAGTACTCGTAAGCTTGACATTATTTAATCAAAGTTTGACAATGACCCCTAATTACACCTAAACCACAACTTTTAAATGAATGAATATCGAAAGTTCTGGGTATTTCTCCTCAATTGCACTTTTTGTCGCACACGATATCTAAACAAGCATTTACAATAAGATAATTATCAAAATTTTAGATATCTTAGCTTAGTTAGAGCATCTTATTGTCGAGTACAAATTTTTGACTACATATTACAGTTCGTGACAAATTAACATTAGATACCACCATGAATCCCAAATGCATAGTGGTATCCTGATCCAGGCAGAGCGATATAACTGCGCGGCGTTGCATCAAATGGCGCGATTAGTCTGTCAGAATGTATAAGAATTGGTTAGCACTGGTTAATGACAGAGAACTCCTGAAAATTTATTTTATTTTATACTAGGTATTGGGGAAACTTACAGCTAATATAAACAATGTTCATGAATAATACGAATTTGAAGGCCATTTACAATTTCCATAGATAAACACTTGAAACTCTCGGAAACAAAAAAAGCACAAAAAAAGGAAGAAATAAAAAATTAAGCCGAACGATGCTCGCAGTAATCTTCAGATTATCGTAACTCTGTGGGAAAGCTGACGATTTAATGCAAGACAGATTTCCTGATAAATCATCCTAACTAGCATGGCGCTGATCGTAAGTATTATGCATGACGCACGTCGCTTGATTCGCCAACGCCGTGATCAGCTTTCAGATGAAATTCGTCAGCTGCAAAGCTGTAAACCACGTATTTTAATTATGGGATTCAAATTCACATAACAATAGTCTTACTCATTGCTGAAGTTTCTGGAGGATTTCTGCAAAGATCATCTCTCGCATCTGATAAGCATTAATAGCCGTGACGAGATTATCTGCAATGTTTCGGTTTTTATTTATGCTTTCATTTTATTGCAATAAAATTTCTTCGGAAATGATATTCCAGTCCGTGACTTGATTCTTCAAGAACATTTTAACCGCTCATCTTTTATTTTATGGCTACCACGAGTTCTTCAGTAAGAATGCCAAAATCTAGACTCCGAATCTTCGTAGCAATCGGCGGCGGCGACCTCTCGCGTCCGGCCCTGGTTCAATCCATGGTCCGGAGCGAGAGGGAATGGGACGCCGTCACCTCCTTCTGCGAAGCAGTCATGCTAGCGAAGTAGGTGGCGGGACGTGAGAGGGAGAGAGCCTCACGTCTCAGCCGCCGCGGGAGACGCACCGGGCGTCGGGGGCCACGTGGTGGCTCCCGGCCACCGTAGGCGCGGGCCTGTGGACGGTGAGCTATGGGCTAGCTCGCCGTCCGTCCGTCTTATGACGACAGGCCGTGTCGACAGCGCGTTTGTGTTCCACGCGCGCCTCTAAGAGAGTCAGCAAACAGGAAGGGGTCCGTAAAGACCGACGCCTGTCAGGGTTGCGGGACTGTTCAAAAGAGATACCGCGGCCCTGGAACACAAAGGGCAAAGGAAGGAACATGGATAGGTTTTAGTCAGTAAAAGTCTGACACTCCCTCCTGCTCAGCCCAGAGCAGGAGGGGTTATTTGATGATTTCCCATCGGTAAAAAAAAAAAAAAGACTCCGAATCTGCTACTGAGAAATTAGTTATGGAAAAACCCAATAGCCGGGAACTGGACCTGGAAATCTATCCCAGGACCACATGATCAGCAGTAGCATTTGCAACCACAATACGCAGTGTAACTAGTTAGTGCTAAACAAAGACAAACACATTTCCAGAGTTTTCTAGCATTCAATAAAACTATGGTAATAAAGGGGAAGTGATAATTTACACAACTGACGTCGTTGTTTAGCTTCCGTGATTTATTGCAGCAATTAGCAATCGAGTCGAGACAGGGTTCATGTACTACAACAGCCTACTGTCTGCGCTAACGACCGATCACCATTAACAGACGCATCATGGAATCGTGCCGAACGTAAATTCACTTATACTTAAGAATTACGATGGTTATGAACTTGCGTTGCTGTGGGTGAGCTTATCACTGCGTGGAAAATTACTAGAGGTACACAGGATGGGACCCCACCTACGTTATAACGGGTTCCACGTAATCAGAACATCATTCAAAAACAGCTGTTTACTGATCTGGACAGGCTGGACCATGTTATGAAACATAAGCCTAATCAGCCTGTGACTGATTGCTAGTGCACGAGTGCTCCTATGAAACGAGACTGCTCGTATTCTCGAACTCTCTGAATGGTAACACAACTGAATGAAGAAGTTCTTGTTAGTTGTAGAGCTTTGATTATTCAATAATAATTGATACTAATTACATTCGTTGTTCAAGAACTGACGAGATTAGTTTGAGAATGTAAATTGCTTGACCTTTTATAATGCTTTATTGAAAGATTTGTGCATAAAATTACCAATAGAACTGGTTATTTGAAAACAACGACCAGTGCCTATTCTTGTCGATATTTTGGATGATATTTCTAACTTTTTTTTATGGTCACGTGCATTCGATTTTTTTTAATGTCAGCTACTTATCAACTTAATGCCAACATTGCAAGTAGGTAGTATATTTGAAGCTAGAACAGGAACTCAGATTATAGAAGAAGGTGAACAGGTGGCTCGCCTAATAGCTCGCGGCTAGAGCAGGCTACGCCCATGGTACCCACATTATAAAGAAGTTGCTTTTTTTGTCCCCACTCAAAATGTGAATGTGACTAACGCAGACCTTGACGTGAATGATAGTGTCGAAGGATTGCCTCATTAAGAAATCATAGACGTAGATTATTATAATACAATAGGTTTAGTATTTGCTCATAATGTGTACAGCGTCGTGTACAATTACAATGCGAATTATTATACCACGTGTTGATATGAATTCCCATCTTGTTTTAATCACTGTATAACAATGTGATCACCGTCGTTTAGTACCTATATGTTAAACGTCAATAAAATCACCTAAAGGCAAGCTATAAGGTAGGCAGGCATTTTGATATATTACCGTAAGAAGTAGAATAGATGGCTCAATATAAACGTAATAAGTCTACTTTTGACTTTGATAATCTTTTTAATATCAGGACACATCAGTCCTGATAGGTAGCACTTTGCTGTTCATTAAAATCAAATCTCAGCAGTTTTCCGTTCATAATGTTTTTAGTACACACACGGCGACATATCAAGCTTTACATTTCCAGTACAAACGCTTATGCTGGCTTTGCATAGCTTGATTGGTCGACGTGCGTTAACACCTCGATGACGTCCGCTTCCTTCGTAACAAATTTTTTTGCTAAAATTATTATATTTTAAATAAACTAGATATGAGATTATCAGCTCGTTTTATTGGAAACCCATACATCTAAGGTGTTGTCCACTCGTTGAAGTATATTCGCAGGTTATTTTCCCATGCGCTGTATGGACCACTCCTGCTGGCAGAGCGGGCACCGATTGTTCTGTTTCACCCACAAGGACATACAGCAGAAATGGAAGCTGTGATTGCACTCTCCCCAAACCACCACGCAGTCTTGTTTGCCGTACGAATCCTTCTTGCTCTCTCCCTGGCACCGTAGACAGGCGTCTATGGAAAAGAAAACAGATAAGCTAAGTTTACATATTTATTATAGCTTAAAATAGTAGGTTCAGTATACACCTAATGAAGACGGATTAGGCTGGCTAGACATTCTTATCTAGACAATCTACGTATAGGCGTATGTAGTGTAGGTACATACAACAGTGTCTTGTGCTATAAACAGTTAGGACCGTTACACTCTGAGCATATACTGTTGTGATTCACCTAATTGCTAGGTATTAGTTGAAAGGCTACGGTTTTGTATTTTTATGCAGCAGATGAACGCACTACAGACCTATTGTAAGATGGTACAGGATTAATACGAAGAACATACAGACGAAGATTAGACTTTGCGGGACCTAAAGTCGTCTTTATTTTGTTGCCTTGTAATTGTAATGTGACAAGAACACCTACTGTGATCAGAAACAATCTTTTTAATGAGGTTTTTTTAATTCCAGATCATCGTACGTAGCCGTAAGAAACAAGTCTATCTCATCAAGAGTTAGGTTTCTTTATTTCGGTCCTGTGGTACCTTATTTCTCGTTTCCGAGTTTCAAGAACGTTGATGAAATAATCTGCAGGCTACATTACCTACTGTGACTACTACAACCCATACAAACAGGGTTCGAAGCGATAATTATCATTGATAATTTATTATCCTAATAACAAAAATCATAAAACAATAGGATCACTTCACGTGTATCCAAAAATATCCATAGAAACAGTAATTTTCAATTATCTTTTTTTTAAAGACATTTCGAAAAGTTCTCTCTCAATCTTTTAGGCATAAAATATGTATCCTGCTGCTTAAGAAGTTAAATTGAAAAATCTTTTTTTGCAAAAAATTAAACCGACTTCAAAAACAAAAAAACGTGGAAAAATAACTTTAGTTTCAGAAGTCGGTGACTTTTGTTTGTTCGATTGAATTTTTTTGCCACCGACTTCTGAAGCTAAAATTATTTTTCCACGTTTTTTTGTTTTGAAGTTGGTTTTATTTTTTGCAAAAAGATTTTTATTTTTCCTTTTTTAGTTGTAATATTCTACACAAATATTTGCTAATCATTTATTTTACATGGTTAATAGCTCCTTTCATGGTAATCCCCAATAAAATGCAACTTATATCGTTATCATACCTAACTGTCGAAATCTGGGTGTACTGTACACATCTGCGTACTCCCTCAGAGCATACAGGCGTTATGTTATGTTCAAATATTTTGTAAAAAATAAACATCCAAGCGATTGCAGTAATCACGACAGATTTTCTGTCAATTAATGAAGCGTTCCATTGTATATCCCCGAATATCAGCATCAGATCCTGACTTATACCTTCCATCATCAGCTCAGCAACATGAGATAATGATTATCAGGTACAAATATCGTTAGAAAGTACCTATATGAAAAACATTGTAAAATGTCAGGGTTTCCCTCGATTTCCCTGGGATCCCATCATCAGATGAGAACCTAACTAGCTTTGTGACAACGGAACCACCCCAGTAGTATAGGCTTTCGAATAAAAAAAGAATTATGACAATCGGTCCACAACTAGCGGAGGAATCGGTGAACATACGGGACACAGTTAAAAGTAGAACCTCCTCATTTTGTTTGAAGTCGGTTAAAATATTGTCAAAAGAGTTTTGGTGAAACATTAGTGAACCGCTAACAATACATTTCATGGAAACTGTCGAAAAGTTGTACAGTACACATCTACGTACCCCCTAGAGCATACAAGCGTGATATTATGTTATGATTTTGTATAAACAATAAACATCCAAGCGATTGCAGCAATCACGACAGATTTGCCGTCTATTTTTGAAGAGTTCCATAGTATATCTCCGAAGATCAGCATCAGATCTTCACTAAAAATGGGACCACCGCGAAACAATATTCTACCAAACAAAAAAAGAATCATCGAAATCGGTTCACAATTGGCGAAGATATCGCTGAATATACACACAAAAAAAAAATCAGACGACTTGATAACCTCCTCCTTTTGGAAGTCGGTTAAAAAAAAATACTTGAAATTTTTTATGAAATGCCGTATGACGTGAACGCTCTTAAACACCAAAAAAAAAAACAGTTAATTAAGTGGATAGTTTCAAACAATAAAACAATTAGTAATTTATAAATGTCTTGTATCTTTACATAGCAGGTATTTTACTATTTAAATAGTATCAGCAATAGAAGGATAATTATCAAAGAAATTAATTATTTTCAATTTCGAACCCTGCATACAAGTTACAGCACAATTTATACGGGTATAGTCTAGCTAGTGGGTAGCCTACCAGCCAGCTGAAAGCTGTCCGTTATAGGTACCTGTACATATAATGGAGTGAGACATCGTAAATTGTGGAACATAAATGCTGGTATCATTACGATACCGAGGCCATATCGCTTCACGTCACTATTCTTTCAGCCCTTGGCATATATTGGAATAAATATAGGTGCCTACGTCATTTATATGGTATTTAAAAAGAAACAGGTATCAGTAATTGCATTTTATTTCTATACAAATGTTTCACAGAATAACGACATTTCCGATTAACTACGTTTTACGCGGAGCCTAGTTACTGAAGCACCTAGTATAGAAACTAAGAAACATTCGTAGATATGTACATCAATTTTATAAGTAGTTAATCAGTGATTATTGAACTTCAGCGTATTATTAAGTAACGTAAGTATTCATTAAATAATCTGATCTCACACAAAGCTATAAATAAATAAACAGGAAAACAGAATTAATTACATTTATTTTAAGAATGACTCTTTCCCGTATCGCGTTTTTAACTTTCCACTTTCTAAGAACGACAGTACGACTAAAGTAGCCTTATTATAATAGAAAAAAATATTAATTAGGTAATTAGATGTATAAAATTATTAATATTTTAAATTAACGGCGGACGTTGGGAACTAGTTTTTAAATATTTCACGTCACGTAAGTATCACTTTTATTTTTATTAATTATTTAAATTAATACGTAACATAAGCGTGTTACATATTAATTTAAATAATTAATTGGGAATTCCAGTGGCATGACATTGCTTGGTTGAACACTTCCTGATGCAAGCTGAGCACAAGTGACGCGAGGTTCGGAGTGTCTCCGAACCGAGAGACCCCGAATCACGGGAGTTTACACTCGAACACGTTATTTTTTTGTATGCTAATTTATTTATTTCTGTACACACTCACAACAGATTCATCAAAACGAATTGTAACGATAAACGATTATATTCATTAAAATATTTTGCGATTTCAGCCAAGAATTTTAAACTCACTTGATTCTCATTTGTTACAATCATATTTCAGACTGTTTCATTACCATCAATATCAATTAACGTCACAAATGTTATTAATTACAGGTGATACAGTAATCGTATTACAAATATGTGTTTTATGACGGTGGCCTGAAGAATAAACACCGCTCACGTTGAGTGACAGCAGCTACATGATCCTGACGTGATGTGTCAATGTTCAGGTTTATATGGCACTAGCTGAAATATCACAATCCATCACGTGTTTCAGAACAATAAAACATAGTACAAGGCACAACTCTCTAACGACGATATTTGGCGAAGAATTTGTGTACTTCTTCTTAGCTGTTGATGTTACAAAGTTGATGGCACAAAGTTCAAATAATACAGGGTGACAAGACTCTTAACGAAGCCGTCAACCAAGCATTATGTCCATCAGACTAAGTAACTCTACCCAAAAATTATTCCTGAAAAAGAACTTTTTTTTTTGGGGTGAAAAATACGGTAGGAATCAATATAACGGACTCAAAACATTGTGCTGATGGATGGATTGAATAGTACGGGGGTCGTAGAGGTGTTTAAAGTAAAAATCTTACACTAAAAACATGTATTCAAAAAAAACTTATAAAACAGTTGGAACTTTGACCCCCAATATTTCCGCAACTAGAAGCATCCCAGATCCCAGATACAGTCTAGAAAAAAAAAAACGCAATTACGGGGAGAATAAGTGCCTTTCGGCTTCGGCAAATTGCTAGGGTTAACCATAGACCAACGGCTAGATTGGAAGGCACACACGATAGATGCGGCGAAGAGACTTAGCAAATCCGCATAATTATGCTTTATATTAACTTGCGCCAGTCATAGGAACGGAAGCTATTGTTACAGCATACCTTGGCATGGTTAGTTCAATATTAAGATATTATAGAGTTATTTTTTGGGGAAACTCATCCAATAGGGAACTTATATTTAAAGCCCAAAAAAAGTGCATCAAGGCAATGTTTGGGTTAAAATGTACAGATACATGTAAACCTTTTTTTATTCAATATAAAATACTGACACTATTGTAGTACATATACGAAGTTGCAGTATTCGTTAAAACCAACCCGAATTTATGTCCCAAGCTATCTGACAGGCGGACAGACTTCCGGCGTGATCTCATGGCACATGGAGAGAGCGACTGTCGCAACCCCGTGCAGGGCACGCCACTATAATGGCGGTAAGTCCCCTCTTTGAGGAGTGGCTGGAGAGGCGCCACGGCGCCCTCACCTTCCGCCTGACGCAGGTCCTCACCGGACATGGTTGTTTCGGGAGGTTCCTGCACCTAATCGGGCGGGAGGAAACGCCCGGGTGTCACCACTGCGAGGATCGACCGGAGGACACGGTGGAGCACACTGTGCAGGTCTGCTCCGCTTGGGCGGAGCAACGCCGTGTCCTCGTAGCGGCGATTGGCGGCGGCGATTGGCGGCGGCGACCTCTCGCGTCCGGCCCTGGTTCAATCCATGGTCCGGAGCGAGACGGAATGGGACGCCGTCACCTCCTTCTGCGAAGCAGTCATGCTAGCGAAGGAGGTGGCGGGACGTGAGAGGGAGAGAACCTCACGTCCCAGCCGCCGCGGGAGACGCACCGGGCGTCGGGGGCCACGTGGTGGCCCCCGGCCACCGTAGATGCGGGCCTGTGGACGGTGAGCTATGGGCTAGCTCGCCGTCCGTCCGTCTTATGACGACAGGCCGTGTCGACGGCGCGTTCGTGTTCCACGCGCGCCTCAAAGAGAGTCAGCAAACAGGAAGGGGTCCGTAAGGGCCGACGCCTGCCAGGGTTGCGGGACTGTTCGAAAGAGATACCGCGGCCCTGGAACACAAAGGGCAAAGGAAGGAACATGGATGGGTTTTAGTCAGTAGAAGTCTGACACTCCCTGCTGCTCAGCCCAGAGCGGGAGGGGTTATTTGATGATTTCCCATCGGTAAAAAAAAAAAAAAAAGCTATCTGACAGAAATAACCGGAGTCGACGACACATCAATATATTGTGCTCGAGACAATCCAAAACAGCTCTGATGCATAATAGTGTTTTTTGTATGGCACCAACTATTTATGACTGTATACCAGAATCAATTAAAATATTAAATATCCACCTATTTAAAAGACATTTAAAGAACTTTCTGGTCAGTAGATTATATTATAATGTAAGTTTTCGAAGGAAAAAATATTACTATAATTTTTAATGATTGACATGTCTGTTTAATTGTTTTGACATCGAATTGTGTATTTTGATAATATTTGTTTGTTTTTATGAAGAAATTTGATTGAATCTTTGACATTTTTTTACTGACATCTATTATTTAATTATATTTTTTATTGACCTCTGCTTAATTGCCTTTTTCTTTATTACACGACATCTAATCTTGAATTATTATATTAACTCTTGCTGTATAATTGATAAACTTATTATAGGTTTCTAATTTTTCATATTTTAATTAATTGTCATTTTATGTTTGCATTTATGGTTACTTTAGTATAGTTCTCTAAAATTCTAGTTCTTATAATTATAATAAATTCATAAGAAAATGATTGCATGGAACACTTCCTGATAAATTGTTATTAAATTATTACTTATATTTGTACGCTTCACGGCAAAACATAGAGAATCTAAACTATATTGTACAATTACCTATGTTTACAAATAAAAGTTTCATATTCTTATTCGTTAAGGGTCACAAGACCCTTACACCCTTTATGTATGGCCCAAAATGTAATAGCGAACTCCGCTCGCTGATGCAGTCAAAAGGTCATCAAGTGCGCTGGGGCCTTAGTCTGCTATTGCAATAGTGTCAGAATGGTCTATCATTGATTTAATAAGGCCCCGCGCAGACGAATTACCCTTTGTACGCACGTCAAACGAGTTTCGAACGCGCTTCAATACGCCGTGGGCTAGGGGCCTTATTAAATCAATTATAGACCATTCTGACACTATTGCAATAGCAGACTAAGGCCCGTGACAGGGCATGCCGTTCAAGATGGTGGGCCATTGTCTGTGGGTACAGACTAGGGATGTTACGGAGCTCCGACTCCGATTCCGATAAGTCGGAACTTCCGATTGATATTACACATCTGGTTCCGCCTTCGGCTCCGATACTTTAAATCGGAAGTTTTAATCGGAGGTCGAAGCATAGCGGCGGTCGCGGTCAACACGTATGAACAGGTTTTTGCAGGTCGCGCAGCCCCACTCCCCGTGTTCTTTCTGTCGTCGATTTGGAGACAATGTCAAGATTTGGAGACCTTCAATTGAACAATTACTTTGCAATAGCTACATTCCTAGATCCTCGATATAAAGCAAAATTTTTTAACGAAGTTATTAAGGAGAAAGTTGAAACCGAATTGATGACATTACTTAATGCTGGAGATGAAGATAATTCTAGAAATATTACTGAAAATATTAATGTTCCACCAGAAAAACGGGCAAGAATGGCTTCACCAGAACCTACCACTAGTAATGTCCAGACAATATTATCCAATATTTTGTTGAGTAGCGATGATGACGATGATAATATTGATAATTCATCCAACCAAGTTTTTGACAAGTTTCTTATATTTAAAGGTTTAATTAATGAGTATATTAGAGAAAAACGTATACCTATCGGTGACGATCCCTTATTGTGGTGGAAAGTGAATGGAAATACAAAATTCCAATATCTTAAACCGATTGCTCGCCAATATTTGTCCTGTCCACCAGGCTCGGTAGCTAGCGAGCAACTTTTTAGTGGTGCTGGCCTAATATACAGCCCACTAAGAAATAGACTGGATGGTGATAAAGCTTCCAAGCTTTTATTTATTAAATATAATATGCTACTTTTAGAGTCAATACATCAGATTTAACTCTTTTTTTTTATTTTTAAGAAATTCTGAAAACCATATTATTATAGCTGTGTGTGCTGAAACATAATTATAATATTTTTTATCGTTTTTAATTGAAATTAAAGAGGCTGATTACATTATGTTGTATTTTATTATGTATCCTTAACACATCTCTTTTTTGTCACCATCTCAGACTCCGACTCCGATTCCGGTTCCGGTTCCGGTTACGGTTCCGGTTCCGGTTCCGAGTCCTATAAACTAAATTTAAAAGCTCCGATTCCGACTCCGATTCCGATAAAACCACTTCCGTAACATCCCTAGTACAGACCGTACAAATATACTTCTGTACGAATTGACAAAAAAACTTTGTGTAATAATTCACGAATCCTGACTTAGCAATCTTGTTTTTAGCTAAATAAACATTGTAGTGTATCTCGTGTGGATGAGATAATTCTAATTCCAATAATGTCACAGGTTCTACTTAGTTCAAGGTTATCCAGCTTTTTTCTTGTTGAATAAGTATAGTTTCTATCTGTTATTTTATTTAAAATTTAGTTTGAATAAGCACTAGTATTTATGAATTGATAAATAATTAATCATTATTTTATATTATGGACATTTAATTGTCTACTTACCTATCTTGTATGTGCAGATGTAAATGTGTCGTATAGCCTGCCACTTTTCAGCCTTATGTCCTAAGGGACAAGGTTGAAAAGTGACCGATCGTCAGTAAACTCGGTAGTGTACGTCCGTGTAGGTATAAAAAGGTCATCATTTAACGACGAGCCTATGAATTGAGGTGTTGCAGATCCCGTATAGCTCGTGCTTACAAGTGAGGACGACCGGTCTTCAAAATACCATCAAATATCTACCGACTACGCTTGTATACTTAATGCTAATAAAAATTCTGAAGATAAACAGCCTTTTCCGTCTTCCTTTACATATCATAAATATTTGAAAATGATGCCAATGGGAAATGCGTCCAACAACTTCCTCGGGCTGAATTCGAATCTGTTCAATAAATATATGCACGTTTTTTTTTTTTTTAACGGTATGGAATCAAAATGGGGTTCTAAAATGGCCGGTTTAGTAGAATCATAATAGGATAACAATCACGTGTTTTTAATCGTCATAGACGCAGTCAACATTATGAAATGTCACTTTGTGACAATTCATAATATTGATACGAAATTCATATTATTAACGTTTCGTATCCAGATCACAACAAAAAAACGTGTCTAAAATGATGACAGTCGGATTACTGATGAGCTTATATGTTAATAATCTCATCAGTAATCCTACTACATATAATCTGATCAAGAGATGGAACAGCATAGTCGTCTATCCAGTTATTAAAATCGTATAATTCACTGCTTACTAAATTCTTATTCATCAGATTGAGATTACCTCTATCATTCCAATAATTCAGTTTTACCACTATATTTCCATGTTCTGAGAATCGATGTTCCTATATTTTATTAAGAAATTATTATGATGGTTTTATTTATATTCCGCACTCACAAGCATTGACATTTATTGCCTAGTTGGCAATAAATATGCAATGTGTTATACAAGTACCTTCTGGTATTGGTGATGATGATACTCAGTCAGTTTATAAATCGGAAACTTTCCTAGGAGACTTCTGTAGGAGAGCAAGAGCCATAATATATTCATAGGAAAATTTGTATACCAGTCTTGTTAAAGCGAATTAAATGGGTAAATGTAGATTGCTTAAAATTGTAGTTCTGCCAAAATGTACCAACCCACATCAAAATTTTACGCACAAATTAATTTAAAATCTGTTCTGCGCATAAGTTTTGGGTGTTGATCGAATTTACTGAAAAAAACTATACCACAATTAGAATGTTGGCTTAGATTATAGGTTGGCTCAATATGGCAGAACTACGTCCAATTACTCTAGCGAAAAAACAAAATCACGCACTCATGATTCGCAAAGGAACGCTAAATGGCAGAATTTTTCCGAAGTTCGTATTGATAGATACGTGAAAAAGAGGGGTGTGAATGTGTGATGTACTCACAATGAACCTAATACAGCGAGCAATAAATCCCAATTTATGCGGCACCTGCGCCGCCGCAGTCAACTCCAATCACAGCAAAGCAGCGCTGCGCATTCGCATGTTTACCCGATTTGCGATATTAACCTTTATTCCAATTAGCCAATTGAAACCAAATGTATAGAAACGTATAATATATCAAATTGACCTTTTGTTCTGTTTATTTTTTTCCATTTGGGAAATAAAAAAACTAATAAGTACCGAAGGAAAAGCCAGCTTTTTGCGATTCTCCGAAAGGTTTTTGTGGTTACGATAATACCTATTCGTTTATGGTGTTCAAGTGAAGTCGGCTTTTGTCCTGAATTTTATTCGTTTTAATTAAGGTACTAGTTTTCGCAAACGTCAGCGACATACCCAAGGGGAAAAATTCTGAATGTGACGGGGTCAAACTTGGCTCAAAATAAAAAAAAAACTAGTGTTGTCCTTAGTGTATGTTTGTGTCTTCAGATCAAAGCACTTGCCACTTTTTTCTAAAATAATTTACATTTCCTGTAAATACAAACAGCACAAATCATCTACTAACTTTAAAAGCTTGTTTTGTTGAAAAAATGTAAAATACAACGAACCTTTGATGACATCATTCAAGGATGGATGGAGACGAAATGATTTGAAACAATATTAGCATTTCATTAAAAGTTGCCAAATATGTACTTATTGTGTAGATATTCAAAAGTATGACATCAAAATACTAGGAGGAACTTAAAAAAAAACTACGCCTAAAAATATAGACTCGGGACAAAGTTGGAACAAATGGGCAGTTGATGTGATAATTAAATAAACCTGCATGTCATGTACTCGTATCTAATGGAGGATCAAGTTTGCCAAATCATGCTAATAACGACGAATAGATTATATTATTATCTACCTATTTTTTGCACGATACTAAAAAATACTTTCAGTCGGCTTTTGTACTGTAATTAATGCATGAGATTTCTATCATTTCTGATAATATAATTTTTTAAATTAATTATTGTAAACCATCAATGTAATTTCCGTTTAGATTAGATTGCTAACTTACGATGAACTCTATCTACTAATTACTTATTTGGTTTATTTAATCTTACATTCTTTGTCTTTCCTAAGTTTTTTGTTACTAAGTAACTTATTTCCAACTTCTATCACATTGTTTAAGTTTTTTTGGGTTTTCACATTAGAGCCTGCAAACTAATATCTACATGAGAAGTTGTTAATATTTTTTTGTGAACTTAAATAATGAAGTTACATGATGTTAGCGATTTTTTTGTTGCAAAAAGGTATGACTGCCTATCTTTGCTTTTTGCGTATTAAAAAAAGGTTTGATAAAAAATTATAATAGTAGGCAATGATTTTTGACCAAAAAAATTCCAAGATGAATGACCAAGAAAATCTCGTGCGTGTTTTTCTTTAGAACTCGCACGAACTACTTTACAAACAAAGAAACGGTTTCATAACGAATATCTAAAAATAGGAAGTGTAGCGTTGGCTAAAAACTGAATGTCGTAATATTCATGAAAACATTTCGTTGTAACAAGAACACGTCTATTTTATAAGCTACGTACACACTATGGCACTAAATGATACTTTTATTTCACGACAGTATGCCAAGCAAGTAAGAATTGGCCAAATTGATTCCCATAAAATATTCTCCCATTTTCCGAGATTATTGCTGATTAATTTAAAATCTGTTCTAGGCTACGTTTTGGATGTATATGGGACTGATTTTACTGGATAGTACATTATAACGTTGAATTAGTTTGACGTACAATTCGTAACATGATCAGATTGACAATTCATAATATTAACTGCGTCTGTGGCCATTTTATGAAGTGTAACGAGATTCATATTATGATTCTACCAAAGCGGCCATTATAGGTCACCCGAGTACAGCTGCTATCAACGTCAAAAATATGTCAGATAAAAAAAATTCCGACAGATCGAGGCTGAGATATGAATGTTAACGTTCTTGCCCCCCAGGCTAGGTATCCGAAACATTTTATATCGGCGCATTGTATTTTATTATTTAGCGACATGAGTCTAAAAGATATGTGGCATGGTACAGACGAGCGCGAGCGTCATTAATAATAACATTATAAAGGTTATAACTCAAACTCAAACTCAAAGCGTTTATTTCAATTAGACCTTCGCAGGCACTTTTGAAAGTCAGAAAAACAAAGGCGAAGCTACAGTCACAGACACAAGGCATAATAACTTGTGAAAGTACTGTAGTTGCCAATTCCAAAGCGTAGGTCCCTAACGACGCCGACCCTTAACGAGGCCGAAAGGCACTTGTTCTCCTCGTCATTGCGATATTTTTTTTTGTTCTAGACCATACCTGGGAACCTTCTAGTTACGGATATATTGACACCATCAACACCTTATTTTTAAAACCCCCCGTACTATTGATTCCATCCACCAGCATAATGTTTTGAGTGCGTTACATTGAGTTCTACCGTAAAACGTGATTTTTCACCCAAAAAATAAGTCGTTTCCCAGCAATATTTTTTGCGTAAAGTTACTTAGTTTGATGTACAGAATGCTTGGTTGACGGCTTCGTTAAGGGTCTTGTTACACCCATACGTAATAACACGTTAAAATGCAAGTGTTGCTTACCTACTCAGCACGCTGTTTACATGTTGCCGACTTACCATCAGCCACGTGGAGTAGCTTCTACAATCTCATTGTCTAGGAACAATGAAATAGTTTAAGTAAACATAGCGGTGTTTATATTGTATTATATTGTTGTTTTTAATATGCGGTGGATGAAACCACGTTACACAATATTAGAGAGTATCATTAAGCTTCAAAGTTTGATTTTGCAATTGCATATAGACAAAGCTTTTTCGCATCTGCTAAGCATGGTCACACGTAGGTCCAGTTGGTAGTGGATGCTTACGGATTTAAAAGTAATATAAAAGGAAACTAGCAGCAGTAATGAAGCTTACACTTACCGAGACGAAATGATTACAATAAATGTTTGTGGAGTTATTGTATAGGCATTAAATTACATAAATGTTGTCAAGTGGGTCAAATAGCTGACTTTCTGAGAAAGATACGTTGATTTTCAGCTTACATAAAAATATTTGAAAAATATGCTGGTGACGAAATTCTAAAGGTTATGTCAAAAGTTCTAACAGCAGGCAACATGGTTCAAGTCGCGTCGTACCTAGTTTTCTCTAGAATATTCTTTGACTGATTCGCGTGTGCCAGATGTACGGCCATTCGCGCGCTAAAGGTGATTGCTCCCTTGAATCCCGTGCTCTCTTACACGTAGCTGAGAAATGTATGGGGACGTTTAAAAATAACACCGAGTGGATGCGTAGGCGCCCGGACGCATAACTCTACATAGGTATTAGTTGAACAAAGACATTAAATAGACTTCTGTCACTCATGAATAGGACTACTGACTGAAAAATCTTATTAACCCATATTCCAGAAGACCCAATTTAGGATGAATTGGAGCGTATAAAAAAAGCTATTTAACTTTTATTTAAACTAAATACAAAGGTTGGCCCAACTGATTTACTTTCATACATGAAAATAAATCATGTGCTCAATACATAAATACAATGTACACTCTAAATGATTTTTCAGTCCTTATTTACAGACTAAATGGTAACTGATAAGGAATTAGGTTACTTTCGCCTAGTAATTTCGCGAGTAGATACTGATGTCGTATTTTTGTGCGTATCAGGAAATGATAAATGCTTTCCAAACAGATAATCTATATTGATTTATTGCAGTTTGCGAGCATACATAGGCTGATAGGCCTCTCTTATAAACGACCTGCAAAACCTGATCATAGACCATCTTTCTTACCGGGTTTCACTGAATCTGGGAACCGAGAAATTTCTGGTAATTAAAATGTACTTCAGCTTTTGACTGGACTGTTTTGTTCATGTCTAGACTCAAGCACAACATAATTTATTTTCAGTATCACGTATGACGTGTTTGTATAATTCATAATATGTATTTATCCTGGTTTAACCGAGGGAATCACTTACCCGCAAATGTGATAATTTAATGGGAAAAACAATTCTGAAACTATTTCTGCGGGATAATTGCGTAAAGCACCTAAAATTGCAATTCCTTTGATTTTAATAACTTCATTATCTGCATTGCTCTGCAGACGATTTTTCTAATTTCCTTGAAAATCTTTCGGATTATGATTGAAACAGTGTTAAATGTCGCATTTATTTTAATTAACAAACCTTTCTTTGTTTTTTTGTTTTGCTTTATTTGAGCCTACCTGTTCTCAGAGAGATCTACCGCACTGAGTAACCAACATGCCTATGCTTAAACTTGTGGATGTAGCGAAGGCGCCTCGATTTACACTTGCACACACGCACAATCTCCTATGTATACTACCCATGCATATGTGAGTAACGTGTACGTACAACAGAACGTTAAAAAGTGTAGGTGTGACAGCGATAAAGAACCTTTCTGAAAATTGCCTCGTTTATAAATTTTCATGAAAACAATAGGTTGACGTAAGCGTAACTAATAGAAATATAATTTTGTTTTATTGGTCAATGATAACCAAAAATAATGTGTGAAGTTCTCGCTATTTTTTTCACAATGAAATGAGGTGCAGATGTAAATTTTCAAGTGCATACACACAAGCTCTATAACGAATTAAGCAAATGTTGACAGTCCCTGCCGCACACTTTTCTCCAGTACTTTTCCATTAGTACCTTGGTTCATCGATGAGGTCGCCACAAACGTTGCGTATTTAACGGGTCGGTATGTACATACGAACATAGACAGACACTGTTTCAGTAAAACTGAAAAGATAACAGAGACAAAATAAAGTAGAAATGTTCTTTTTTCAGTAAAAAATTTACGCCCTTGTTTATATTCCTTTCACTGAGCAAGCTAGTAATATTTTGCAATAATTACACCTCGTATCGTTGAAGTTCCGTGCCAGTTAGATTTGCGACGACCTTTATTTGGAACCGACAAAATTAGAGCTGCTTCACTCACACACATAGAAATGAATTTAATTCACTCACTGAATACGATTGACTTCGAGTTTTAGGCCATACATAGCATAGGTGATGTTACTGAAGGTATTTTTATGAAGGTATTTGCATCAGATTGTAATTAATATTTATTTGTTTTATTGATGCATGAAATATATACTTGACAAAATTATGAGAGCCTTCGTATTTCATCAATACAACACGTAATAAGTGAGTGTGTTCCGGGAACATCTTTTACCCAGTTATCATCTCAGCGATATGTAATTTATGACCAATCTTTATCGGATAACGGTTCATACGATTGTATTAATACTTCCATACCTTATGCTTTCCATACATATTTTATTTAAGCCTTCAGACGGTCGCGTTAACTGTTGTTTAATATTCTTGGACGATTCACAACACAGAATAGGTCTTTCTTCAAGGAACTTATGAATATCACAAGTTTCTGTAGGTTGTATCAGATTATGGTTCTTCACGAGAAAGTTACAGGCGCCATCCGAAGGATTAATACAATGCTTTTATGGTAATAAACATTCCGGTTGGGCGCCACCTACGGGCGGCTCCGGCCGACTTCGTGCGTGATCGATGCGGCTCATTACGGATTTTCTGTTTAATGCAGGTACCAACTTACTTTTACCTTCGACTCTGCATAATTCTGGGAAAGGAATGCGAATACATACATAAAATGTAATTAAATGTTATGAATAAAAAGTGATTCATTGTACGTCGCCTCTCACAATGCTGCGGAAAGATACCACGTATTAAGGTGGTAGCATTGTACAAAATACAAAACAATACGTACGACTCGACAATTATATGTTAAGTCGTACGTATTGTATTGTAACCGTAGGTAGTTTTGGCAGTTTTAGCCTGGGACTGATGAACGTGGGCCTCGTAATCAATCTGGTCATTCGATTATAGTTTAGGATAAGACACCGCAGAGAACAAGGGGCCTAAAATGGCCACTTTAGCAGAATCATAATAGGATAAAATATGAATTACGTTAAAAATCTTAAAATAGTCACAGACGCAGTTAATACTATGAATAGTCACTTTGTGACCATTTTACGAATTGTTACGTAATTCATATTATTATCCTATTATGATTCTGCTTAAGCGGCCATTTTAGACCCCCAGTATATTTTAAAAACGCCACTCTTTGTGTTATGATTTCTTACGCCTGCTGTCTGCGGTTGGATGGTACAATCTTCAACTTTGATAGTTTTCGTTTTTATTAGTTATATAGATAGATAGTGTAGATACCTACTTATGCTGTTTTGCTTTGTTTTAATGTTTTAAAATGTTTGATTAACGTTGATAATTTAAAGCACTGTACTTTAGTCTACTTTTACAAAATTGGATCCGGCTTCAGCGAGACGCATTCAAGTGGATTTAATCTCATCCACTCCATGTAACAGCAATATTAGATTTTGCCCTACCCCTCTTTTTAATTTTAGGTATCAATGCATCATTATCGTATTAATACGTGCGCCCTAAGCGCAAATACTTAATTATTTTATTTTAAAAAATACACACCAAGTTTCCAGAAGGCTAATTAGGTAGAATTATATTTAGGTACCTCTCGGTGCAAATTCGCGGAACCAAACAATTACATCAGTTTTTTCATTGTGTTTCATGAATGAAAATGATTGAAAGTACCTACGTCAAAAACCTTTATTGATCATTTTGCAGACAAGAGAAATAATTATTGTAGAAGGCCAGTCAGCCATTGTTTAAAATAATGAATTCTTTAGCTTCGGCTTTAAGCTCATTGTAATTAAAAAGGATTATTAGTCGAGAGCTGTCAAATTAAAACATGCAAGTAACTATTGAAGAGAAGAAGATGTTGTCATGTTGGGGGTGGAGTTCTGGAGTTTTCCAAAGTTTAAGTACTAACAATTTGTTTTCGTGTAACACACTCTGTTACACCTGACAATGTTAATTGGTCTCCCACGAGCATATTATAATAATGAGCTACTAAAAATAACTGTGCCAGTGAAAATGAGAAACTTTACCAAAAAGTTGGATGTGAAATTGCAAGCAGGCCGAACAGAGTAGGTACAGCTGGAATCGGATCAATCAAACGTGTATGTTTTCGCAAATAGCGTGGAAGTAGTAAATTTCCATCATAGCACTGTGGTTAGGGTTACCATTTCGCAAAAAAAACCATTACCAGTTACCATTTCACTTTTGCCAAAAAAAAAATGTTACTTTTTGATAGGTATTTGTTTGTGCAATCACTTGTCAATAAAGATTCGTTTTTTTTTTACTTTATTTCATTTGCAGAAGATTCCGGATGGGGAGCCGAAAAGCCAGGCCGACCAATGTAGACCTAAATGGCATCCCTACTTGTGATGGTTATTCGACATCCAAGATTTCGAAAGCAAGTCTAAAAACGTGTAGGCTTCCGAAATACACCGTCGAACTAAACGGACCGGTCACATAGCACTATAAATATACGTTTTGTAACACTCGTGTGGGAATTAATTCTTAGACAGTGCGCCACTCTACAAGTACTATAATGACTTAATCTATGCACATAATAATAAGATCCGACATATGTACACACGGCTATACATCAAGCTATACATTTCCAATACAAGCTGACCTCGCATTTTACGGAAATCCTATACAATGCGAGATCAGCATAAACTGGAAATGTATAGCTTGATGTGTAGCCGTGTGTACGTACAGTCGTATCGTACACCGATGCCGATGCAACGCCTCAGAAGAATATTTAATGGTTCTGTATCGAAACGTATTAATATGTACTAGGTTTGCTGCATTGTTTGGGAGAGAAGGTACCCAATATGCTATATATTATGTACAGCGTCACTTAAGTATACTTTTATGCAGGGTTCGAAGTGATAAATTATCTTGATAATAACAACAATCATAAACAATAATTTATAAACTTCACGGGTAATCCGAACGCGATTTGCCGCTTCCGCGCGTATCCAAACGTGTTAAAAGTCAACTTAAAAAAAAACAGATTTGTTGGGTACATTTTTATGAAAACTAAAGAATAAAAGAATTAGTAATTAAAAATGTCTTTCTTTACGTAATATTTTAGTAACTAAATTGTCATTTTAAGTTAAAAAAAACGGCCAAGTCGAACTCGCGCACGAAGGATTCCGTACCATTATCTAAAAAAAAACATGTTTGTTGTATGGGAGCCCCCCATAAATATTTATTTTATTCTGATTTTAGCATTCGCTGTTATAGCAGCAACAGAAATACATCACCTGTGAAAATTTCAACTGTCTAGCTATCACGGTTCATGAGATAAACCCTGGTGACAGACAGCCAGACAGACGGACAGTGGAGTCTTACTCAATAGGTCTCTCTTTTTACCACTTGGGTAGGAACACTAAAAATACATCAAGTTATGATCGGCATTCATATAAATTATCAAATTTTATTATTATAATTTATTTCAATGCCGAATTATCTTGAAACTCAAACTCAAAGCGTTTATTTCAATTAGACCTTTGCAGGCACTTTTGAAAGTCAGAAAAACAAAGGCTACAGTCACAGACACAAGGCATAATAACTTGTGAAAGTATTGTAGTTGCCCATTCCAAAGCGTAGATCTCTATGGAGAAGAATGGGCAAGAAACTCCATGGACACTCTTTTCAATCAAAATATTGTTACAAGATCTTGATTACATCATTCATGTTGAGATTATACATATTGATAATTACGAACCCTGCATATGAGACTAATAACACGTGTCTGGGTACATTATAGGTACGTACAACCTTGTTATTGCTTGTGAATTTTGGCGAGAGCCGCAAAAACCTTATCATGTTATGTCTGAGCGCATTTTGATAAACAACATGAGTCACAGATGCATTTTAGATTATTCAAATCGATCCACTCTTAGTAAAGTAAGTGGAGAACATGCGAGGTAAGATTATATTGAGGCTGGTCAGTATCAACATATAGTATAACTTATGTTTATGTAACATAGGTACGAATACGAACTCTAACGGATTACCGAGTTGCTCTAAAGGGAGTAACAAGACCCTTAACGAAGCCGAAAGGTACTTGTTCTCCCCGTCATTGCGATTTTTTTTTGTTCTAATCAATACCTGGGAACCTTCTAGTTACGGAGACATTGGGGGTCAAAGTTCAAACATTTTCACAAGTTTTTTTTTTAAATACATTTTTTTAACGTAAGATTTTTTCTGTATACACCTCCACGACCCTCGTACTATTCAATCCATCCATCAGCACAGTGTTTTGAGTTGCGATACATTGAGTTTTAGGGTAAAACGTGATTTTTCACCCAAAAAAAAAGTTTTTTTCCGGCAATCATTTTGGCGTAGAGTTATTTAGTTTGATGTACAGAATGCTTGGTTGACGGCTTCGTGGAGGGTCTTGTTATATGTAAAGCAAGACAATTTATACATACAGGGTTGTATGTATAAATTGTCTTTTTTTAGAGAATAAAATCAAAAGATTTTTTTTCCCTTTATTGGCCAACCAACAATTGTTTACACTGTAAATATTTTTACTAATTATCTAGCATTATCTGAGGTTAGTGTAACAATTTCTTACAGGTTAGCACTGCATGACCCATAAACATATAGATGTTCCACAAGCACTGTACTATAAAATTGACGTATAATTAAATAAAATTAACAAGTTTAAATTAACATTATGTGGTGGAATATAAAACTGTCATTAACTGTTAAAGTAAAATTCAATAGAGCAAAACAAACCGTGACACAAGAAAATAGAAAAAGAAAAAAATTAAAACCGAAATAAAATTAAAATTACAATTAAAATCACAAACAAAATTAAAAATTAAAATCAAATTAAATTAAAATCCGATTAAAATACGTAATAATTAGTTACTCGTAAGAGATATTCAACTAAAACGTTTTTATAAATGTATTACAGAATTTATTTGTAACCAAGTGGCGACGATTGTCTAGCAGTCATTATTTTAATCAACGCAAACAATGGAATAATAAAGAGATTTACCCTATAAGATTAATCCTTTATTTTCAAACGACTAGGCGAATTCGACCAAACTTTTTTATATTGTATCTAAATGCGTTTTATGCGGCGAATGATTTTCATTTCGATCGATGACAATTTTATTCAAAAATCAAAATCAAAGCGTTTATTTCAAGTAGGCCAGCTACAGGCACTTTTGAATTGTCGAAACAAAGAACAATTAAATGTAGCTACAGTCCCAGTCACAAGGCATAAAAACTGTGAAAGTACTGTAGTTGCCCATTCCCTATCGTAGATCTCTATGGAGAAGAACGGGCAAGAAACTCCATGGACACTCTTTTAAATCAGCAAATTGTTACAAAATCTTGGTTACATCATTCATGTTGAGATGGTACACTATGTGAGAACGATGTAGCAAGATGTGCACATTAAAAGTGTCCACAGTAAAACAAAAAAGACAATTCAAAAAATAAAAATAATTAATTCAAATAAGCCGTGGCAACTAGGAGATGACCAGTCACACTGACAGAGCCCGTTCACGAAATTTTATATTATATTGCAGGGGGACTAGCCTTTTCCCAACTATCTTGATGTGGGCTTCTATTCTAACCGTATAAAGTCCCATCACCATTCACCAACCACAAACAATCTGCTGTTTCCTACAAAAGTGCAATACCTACATAAAAAAACGGTCAAAATGTATGGAACAGCTGTTTTTTTGAATACTTGTTAACCGTTTTCGCGTCGGTGTCCCTTCCACCCCGTATAGTCCCCACTTTGTTATGCCACATCAAAACAAGATTGTTTAGTGACCCCTGCAGAGGGTGTGTTCAGTTTGACCTCTGTAACCCGCTGCGCTTCGCCAAGGTCGGCGGGCCAACCGCTCAACAACCGCAGCTTGCTCTCGAAGTGTCGACTGCGCAAGATCAGGCACATCGACTCGTTCATACCGAATTAGGTAGGGGTGTCATTCATTTGCATGATAATATTTAGCAGCATCTAGCCCTTTAATTCAACCATCTTTATGGATACCTATGTAGGTACTATTCTATTAGTGGCTTTGTTCTGAAAGTCGAATAGAATAAAAATGGTTTCAAGTAATCAAAAATACTTGTGTACCACCAAAATATCCGATTGATTACCTACATGTCGCCAGTAATATTTTCGTGATCAATATAAATATAATTCACTCAGGTGTGTTTATTAGAAATAATACAGTGTTTGATCTTTGATTAAAAGTTCGTTGGTCGTGCAATTTATTGTAGATTTTCAATATTTTAACAGCTAGGTCAAGTAAAGGACTATCGATCGCCCTAGATACGGTGTTATCGACCAGTACTAAACACTGGACCGCATTAACTATTGATTTTCTAGAAACGGGCATTACACAACGCTGGCACCTGGCATGACACGAATATGAAACAGTGTAATCCAGTTTCATTGAAGAAAACCTTTAAGTTTGATCAATGAAAGACAATTGTGTGCGTAGACGTAGAAGTGAGAGGTGAGAGCATAGTATTTCTTTAGGACCACGACTTTTGTTTACAAACATCTGCTCGTAAAGGGACTTGGCAAAATATTACTGTTGCTATGCGAATGTTGTAATTGTACACCAGCTCTCGATGGAAATTTTTTAATCGGAAGTATCTGATTTGCTGTTGATAAGATAAAACACTACTTGGATGAAACGCGTGATGCATTTGTGCATAATGATTATAACATGAATTATTGTTATCTTTTATCGTATCGCCTAGGAAAGGTACTATTATTTTCACAACGTCTTCTTACCAATAATAATATCGTAACTTAAGTCAGGTCTGTTGCAAAGGAGCGCTAATTAAACATTGTTGTTTTTATGGGTGTTAGATTGCAATTCGTGTGGCAAGTATGCACCGCTCACCATAACTGCACTTTGTACGGAAAGATCCATGGGCCGCGGAACGTTCGAGAAATCCGTCCTCAACCCGGGACCTGCATCTGTTCTCGACGGAATATTCCACTGACATTTTTTGATTGTGTGACGTGTGTGTGCCCCTTTCAATACCCGTGTTGAATACTGTAGGCTTACACAAATGCGTCTGTGTGTCACGAATAACGATGCCTTCGTGTGACGTCACGCAATATAGCTGGTTAGACAGAAACGCTATTTCTAACGGACTCTACCTCAGCTCTTATTCGTGCAGTCTTATAATAATGTATACAAATGGCAGATATTACCAATTTCAGACCCGAATAGATATGTTGTTGTTTAACTGAATTGCTAGGTATGGAGGACTTAACCGCATTAAGCTAAAACCAGCCATATTTCAACAAAATGATGCAACAATCCGTCAGAAACATTCGTGCGGTCACGTCCACATTATAATTTTGGTGCGGTATAATGAATGATTCATCACGTGTGTATGACGTATTGTTGTTGTGTGACGCAAAAGCTCCCGGCAGTGTGTGTGATGGGGGCGGGGCAGAGCTTTCGGGAACACCGGCAGATTTACACTGTGACACCGGTTACGAGCGCCAGACAGTTTAGTAAGTGGCCAGCGCACGTGATGCCGAGCACGCGCCTGCACACGCTAACAATTACACACATTATTAGTTATTACAGTACAACTACGATAAAACATGTTGGGCACAACCGTCAGATTTCATGAGAAACTTCCGATGGCTGCAATAACTACGACTGAATTGACAGTATCTCATAATGCCTATACCGAGTACCTGTGATATCCTATAATGATAAACGGCTTTAATGGCGTTTTTAGATACTCATCTAATCGAAAGCTAGATATTTTGGCAGACATTCATACTAATTACCTAAATGTAAGAGTACCTAGGTATCGGAGACACACCCCCCGTCCGATATAATAAGTATCGAAGCTGATAAAATGCAAAACTTACTTTGGCAAAAACAAACACGTGAAAGCGATTTTAGGGATCGTCTGTCATACCAAAGAAACTATTCAGGAAGTCCTGTATATATCAATATGGTGGGCAGCACCAGGCTTAGCCAAAAATATGCACTGTTAAACCAGCTGAACTCATACTTTGTGACCTAAGCGAAAATTATGCTGACCACTGAACATACAAAAATGTTGTGAACCAGCCATGCCTTCGAGACCAACTTGAATTACCTATTTAAGTGATATTTAAATCAAGGGTAAACAACAACAAGGTAGATAGCTCAAAAATCATGAAAACAAGAAAAATAAGTTGATCGAAGAATAAAAACGAAAATCCTGAAAAAGTTTCTCGCTCGCCCTGCTTCGCTATTTTTGAATCTGTCACCAATAACATCAAATTCCGTCGAAATAATTTCACGTTATTTTTGGAAAGCATGATTCATTGAAGCCACACCTGCTGTATTTTCCTTATGCGGATATCTGCGAGCTAAAATTATCAAAAACGTGACAGTATGATAAATCTAATCATAGAATTATAATATAAAAGTCATACTTTTATTAAATAACTAGCGACCCGCGCCTGTTTCACACAGAATCAATGGTGACTAGGGCTTATAATCTCGAGTCGAGATTGAGATTTCACATGATAAGGCTAGAACATTCTAGATTTTAAAAAACACGGCCGATAGCGACGATCTTCAGGTTAAGCCGGGGTTGCCTAGGTTGGTCCGTGGATAGGTGACTACCCATTACATACCGAGTTTCCTCCGTGCCTCGGAAAGCACGTTAAACCCAGCTGGTCCCAGCTGTCATTTGTAGATCTTTGACAGTCGTTACAGGTGGTCCGAAATTCTGACATCCAGTCTTACCAAGGGGTATCGTATTACCCCGTACTAATTGGGTTGTGGAGGTCAAATAGGCAGCGGCTCTACATATGTAAAATACTGGTATGCTCAGCTGGTCAGCTGCATCCGGTTAGACTGGAAGCCGACTCCAACATAGTGGGGAAAAGGCTAGGCGAATAATGATAAGCTTTCTCAGAAATCTCGAAAAATGGCTCGAAAATGGCTCATTAGGGAAATCTCGAGACATTAAGATTCCACAACCAGGGGCCTTAGTCTGCTATTGCAATAGTGTCAGAATGGTCTATCATTGATTTAATAAGGCCCCGCGCAGACGAATTACCCTTTGTACGCACGTCAAACGAGTTTCGAACGCGCTTCAATACGCCGTGGGCTAGGGGCCTTATTAAATCAATGATAGACCATTCTGACACTATTGCAATAGCAGACTAAGGCCCCAGGTGACATGTCGATAATTTGTTAATATTGTTAATGCAAAAGTAACTGTCAGAAACCTTTCGAAGAAGTTTTCTGAAATTTCTCCAAGTTAAGGTAAAAATTGCATCGAAATCCATTGTATCCATAGTTTAGAAGAACTAAGCGGTCAAATCACACAGATACAAAAAGCGCCTTTGTCTTATACTGCGTACGAGTAGGTATTGAGTTACATCGCTGAAGCCGACTCCTTTATCGAAGTGCCCCGCGGACCATTAGATTCAATCAAGCAAGTCACAATGCGTCGGGCAAAACAGTTGTAGGATGACGTGCGCGACCCGCCTACAATAGTTCGACATAATACAATACCTACACACCGCAAAACCGCACGCCGAACCGGCGACATCTCTTGTTCCAATCATTACGTTAATAACTTATTTGAACAAATAATTATGGCTACGTTCTACAGGTATCTTTGCAAGACCTGAAGCCATGAATAGCATGGTTACATGAGCCATTTTTTGCGTTTGCTGTAGTCGGGTAACAAGACAAATTTTCAGTGCAACAATACACAATAGAATGCATCGATTAAACAACATTTACATAATCTGGCGAATCAACTTTCCACTAGATAGGTATATGTGTCGAATGGTTTAAATAATGACAACAGATTTATCTCAAAACGTGTTTTAGAGTGTCCAAGTCAAACGCTGTGTGTCACGTAGAGCGTCGAGCGCAGCCTCACAGGACACACCCCCAGACGAGACGTAGCGGAAAAAGTAAAGGCAAGCAAGGTCGCCGGTTACGGGGCCCGGCGGCCGGTAACGGACACTGTTCAGACCTGTTATAGCTTGGCAACACTCTCACATTTAAATGCGAGATTAAATGTTAGAAAATAACCGACTATTTAGATGATACTCAATTTTTTTAAGAACTTTTGCATAATTTGAAGGGCAGGCTTCATTCATTGCCTTAAAACTGGCGTTGCTTTTATTGCACTTCTAATATAAATCCACTGAAGTGTGGATATACGATGTTATTCCCAACCAGCTTAGTGAAAAGTAAATTAGGTAGGTACGGGTAGTTAAGCGGATAAAAAGTACATATTTATTTTATAGATATCTATGATACATCAGCTTGGCGACTTCTTCAGTTCATATTTGTACTCATTTCAGTTAATATTTATGCAATTAATTGTTTTATATTTATACAGCAAATAATATAATGAAAACGGATGACGTGAGACTGAAATAACCTTGGAAAATTCAGGATTACACGTTTGTCGGTGTGTTGTAAGTTTTCAACCAAGAACTTGACACTTGGGATTATAATAGTTCGATGCTTGTGATACAGCTGCAGCGTTCATACAAGTGCCATTTTCCTTTTGCTATGGTAACATGATTGTTCTTAGGTTAGTTCGATAAGTATTACGTACCTGCGTAACCTGGCTATTGAAATTCTAACAAACTATACAAATATTCAAAGTAATTCAGTTGAAACAGTCGATGAAGCAGTGGTGGTTAGTGTGTGTGACGCAGTGTGTGGCGTACGGAGTGCACACTATCAAGTTACACGCACACATGCACGCCGCGCACGGAGTGGGGGGCTTGGAGAAGGCAGACGGGCGCCGCGGCTGCCAACCTTCCTATATAAAACACTGCGCTGCCATCTGCAAGTTTCAATAGATAACTCGATTGCTGAAGAATTCGGTTGCAAACATTTTATGTCGTCCTGAATTACCAAAATTTAATGTCATACATCTTGACGAATAATAAGCGCGGGAATTATAATTTTTTGAATGAACTTAGTGAACTGTAAACAAAATAAAATTTAAATAACACGTCGGCGGTAAAATTGTGTCAATTCGCAGCTGTGTGCCATAGCGTTCGTGTGTTTCCGCAGGCCTGGCAGAAGGCGACATCCTCTAGTCATAACGGAGTGATGTGGACTATTTGCCGCCAACAACCCGAACCTGGATTTTAAAGAACAATCTCAATACACTGATCTACAAAGTGCTATATTCCATAAACATTATCATTTTGACGTTCCTTGACAAGTTTTGAATTGAAGAGAAGCCGGCAAGATGAGCTTCAATAAAAATAACCCCAATGCCGTGGGGAAGATCATGGACTACCTCAAGCAGCTCTCCACCGAAATGGTAAGTTGGTTTATTTTATATTAATTGTTTTAATTTAGTTCACTTTGAAAGCAAATTTTAGAACGTTTTTTTTGATAATTTTATTTAAAATTATTTTTACCAACGCGAAATATCTCACTCAACTTCTCTATTTATTATTAAGCCAAGCGATTAATTTCATTTGAAAAAGAAATTGTATTGTACCTATTTGCTTTGGTTATTTTTTATTGAAGAACCCCGTTAATTATTTTTTACTAAAGAACCGCATCAAAAAATCGCACTAAGCGAGAGTTCTTTAGAAAGCTCTGGAAACGGCACACGGCGCAGCGCGGTCGCCGGATACTTACCGGACGGTCGATGCCGGCCCGCGTTGCCTGGCAACCGGGTGCTGACATTACTTTCTACACGATTACTCACCAAAGATAGGAAAATCCCAAACAATTAAAACTGAACAAAAAAATATGCAAGCGAACTGCAAGCATGTCAAAAAGGCAAGCCAGTTCGCCGCCGGCATACACGGCCGCTTTGAATCAAGGTGGCCTTGCAAGGCCAACCGCAACGGTAGATGGCGCCGGTGGCTCCACTATTCCCCTTTTTAAAAGATGAAATATAGAGCATTTAAAAAAAAATAGGGAAATAAAATTGAATTGTTTTTAATTTTTAATTTAGATGTTGTTAGATGTACGTAGTTTGAAAATTCGGTTTTGAGTATACTCCTTCGAAATTAATTAAAATAGACCAAAAAGAAATGTCGTATCTCAGGGATTCTTCATATTTAACCGTGAATAATAAGATACTAGCGCCATCAACCAGCGTTCAGCATAACATGACTTTCTTCTTGTCAAACCAGTGACTAAAAACTTCTCATGGATCACAATAGATGGCGCTTTTACATGCAATACACTCAGATGGAATAACAAAGTTATTATTTATCTTAAGGCGCCAAGTTTAAATAATTGCTATGAACTAAAAATTATCAAGTGACATGATTCTTTAAGATACCTACCAAAATTTAATTTACAGTGGTTGCCCAGTAGGCACTTTAAATTGGACCCTAATTCATTTGATTTTAACTTTGATTATGCCAAACCTCACACTCTCCCGTGCGCGCAATGTGCTTAAAATGCGCTACCTCGTTTTTTTTCACGTATCGATATTATGGGTTTTGGTTGTTTATGAATAAAGTATTCTGATCGGAATTCTTGAAGGTCACAAGTATTATGGAAAACTAAACAGTCGTTAAGGTTCGAGGAATGGATCAGTCCCACCCTAATGGCCACCTTCTTCATTCAAGCAATGTCAAGGTCAAACTATTTGTTTGTTTTATTATTCTACATTGTAAACAAACTACCTTGACATTTTTGATGAAGGAAATGTTAATTGTAAACAATTTTCGTTACAGATCTATATTTATGTAACTATTTTATATCATTTAATATGATAATTATATGGGGTTGACCTCCCGAAGTGAACTGTAATGATTATAATATCTCAATAGGAACACTCACGTGTTCCTATTGAGCGTCTTTATGAACCGTGTCTATGTCAATCACGTCAATCTCAGCGTTTGTAATCGAACCGACTGCCCGATTCTCATGCAAAAGATTATATATTTAGCCAGATATAAATGGTCTATCTGCCGCAACAAACTTATACGAGAAAAATACTGTTGGGGTACTACATACTGGTCCAAATATTATTCAAAACAAACGACGTATCAAAACTGTGAGAAGTTTGGATACTTTCATTAAAACCTTTGTCAATGTACACATACGTACGGAACATGTCAACAAACTTCAACTTGTAAAAGAAAAATCTGAGTATGAAAGCGATGCGACGTCAAGCATGATGTATCAATATTTACTATTGTTTGTTGTTAACATGAATTCATAAAAATAACCAATCCAGTGTAATATGGAACTACTTAGCAACAAAAAAAAGAAAAAGGGTTATGATACGTTTAGTAGCAACGCAGAGGTAATCAGAATGAAAAAAACTAAGTAATTAAATCGCCGTTTGGATGGCACAAGTTTGTGAACCAAATTATATCTAGCCATGTCCCCATACCATACCCATACATTATGTAAACATCATGAAGTCAATGAGCCATCGGTTATAGGTATAACATGCAAAGAAAGTGTTTATACAGTGGTTTAAAAATTGTTTTATAAACATCATTATAACTAGTGGACAATCGTACGATAACGTCAAGAATATTGAATATGAACAGTAGTGCTGGCTGTGCCTGTTTCAGGCAGGCGGACTGACGGTCTTTTGCCAATTTATTCGCGAATACCTATTCTTTAAAGTGGTTGAATTATGTTAGAAGCGAAGAGGTCCTGCGTAAAGGGGTGTTTGGAACAGTATTCTTTGTATGGATCGGGATATGGCACCGACTACGCATATCACTGGGTTATCGAAGCATGCAGTGGCCAAATGATAGCTTGTGGTCAATAAGCAATGTGTGTGTTTTCTTGATCTGACCTCCGACTCCTTGGGCTTACAATTCTTATCATCGGGACTTGACTTACGCACATTAGATAGCGGATATATAATAAATGGGGTATGTTTGCGGTAATTACTTCAGTGATGTCTAGAGAACTTGAGTGACCGGTTTATTTTAACAATTGGTGTGTTATAAATTGTAACTAGAAGCAATTATGTGTTCAGAAATTTAAACCGTGTCTACAATAAGTAATCTTTACAATTTCAGGGTGGAAACGAGCAAGCCCGCCGAGGACAAGGCGACGAGGAGAGGTTGTACCGGACACGCGGCCCTAAGTACTCTCGAGTACCTTCGAAGCCAACGCTATCTGCTTCTACGACCTGTACCTCCCTGGCAACGTCTTGTGGATCCCAGGGGACGCTGGTTCCTAACTACGCAACGATCCCCGAAAACGTTTCCACTGAAAGCAGCAGTGAAGACGAACAGGACTCCTTCGAGAATACCAGACGCCATTTCCAGCAACTCCGGCAGATCAGCCTAGGAAACGAGTTCAAGTACAAGATGGAGATGGAAATTAAAAGTGCTAAGGAGGAGAATTTGCGAAATTCGATTCCTTTTGTTAAACAATTGAGTTTGGATAGCAACAAAGTAAAAACTGACTACGCAATCAATGGGGATGCGCCGCCATATGCACCGACAACTCAACGTCTCTACCTGTGGACACAAGTAAGTTATACTCGCATTATATAATTTTTACGATGATGAAAACTAGACTTCTGTGTAAACGCAGTACCACTTTTATGAACACGCGCGTTTTACTAGTAGTAAAATCGACTATTTTGATAAGCATGAATTTGGAGCTGAATGGAAAGAAGTCGGCTAAAAAGAGTACATAAGCAGCCTTAAAATCGTTTCCGTACGATACGAGAACTTTTCAGTCAATAGCTACTCGTACAACTGTCAACACATTTGGACAACTGAAAAGTCAAATTTAATACAGTGATGTTCTTCAATAAGAAAGCGAATTACTTTATTCTATTTATATCCACTTATAGGAAAAGTGTAAGTTTATTTTAACATTAGCCTACGCTGTGAAATAAAACCGTTTGTACATTCCAGGTTATGTGTATTAGGTACACATATCTGGTAAACTTAAGACCCCATGTATACTGAATGTAAATAACATTATAACATACATACATGGGTGCAGGGCGGCAAGGGGTACATAATAAAAGGCAACCACCAACGGAACTTCATAGCTTTCTGGATAAAGTTCGCGAGAGTACGTGTACTGAAAAAAAAAACCCTTTCTTTGTTAGTTGTTGATATGTTGAAATGTTACATATCGGATCGCAGGTGCTAGTCCAAAACCCTACGTGTAAACATTTGTGATAACAGAGTCTTTAATATTTTGTTTTTGTTTCAGCTCTTGGCTGCATTCGCTGTGTCCATGGGTTCATTAATTGTTGGATTCTCTTCTGGCTACACTTCTCCTGCACTGATCAGCATGAACTCTACTCTGCACATGACTAAAGAAGAGGTAAGGTTCCTTTGAAACTGAAACCTACATTAAAACAGTTTATCTTTATCTTGACCAACAGTTTTTCAACGTCAATTCGTTGCTGATATGGTTTCCGATCACAGTATTTGTCAACATTTTACGAACATTAAAATTGCGGCCCGTCGTCGTTCTATACTCTTTTTTGGGTAGCAATGTATCCTTGAGTTTTAAACAAACTTTAAGCATATTATAAATATTATCTCAATAATATAATATTATTTTCTTTCTATTACAGGCAACTTGGGTCGGCGGTCTTATGCCTCTGGCAGCTTTGGTCGGTGGCATCGCAGGGGGCCCTCTAATAGAATGTATTGGAAGACGATGGACCATCATGGGGATGGCTTTACCATTTTTCCTCGGTTGGATTCTTATAGCAACTGCAGCAAATGTGTTAATGGTGTTTGCTGGAAGAGTTTTTTGTGGAGTATGCGTGGGAATAGTCTCCCTCGCTTTCCCAGTTTATCTCGGAGAAACACTACAGCCGGAAGTACGAGGTGCACTTGGGCTGCTACCCACCGCTTTTGGTAACACTGGAATTCTACTATCATTCTTTGCGGGCAGCTACCTAGACTGGTCACAACTTGCTTTCTTTGGAGCCGCACTACCCGTACCATTCTTCTTACTCATGCTGCTAACACCGGAAACGCCACGCTGGTTTGTTTCCAAAGGACGTACGGATGATGCTCGAAAAGCCCTGCAGTGGCTGAGAGGCAAAGATGCAAACGTTGATAAGGAAATGAAGGATCTCACTCGAACACAGGCAGATTCTGATAGAGCAGGCGGCAATGCCTTCAAACAACTGTTTACTCTTAAATACATGCCAGCAGTCCTTATATCTCTCGGATTGATGTTGTTCCAACAATTGAGTGGTATTAATGCAGTCATTTTCTATGCCGCTTCAATATTTAAAATGTCTGGAAGCACTGTTGATGAAAATGTATCAAGTATCATAATAGGCATAGTCAATTTTGTATCGACATTTATAGCGACTGGTCTCATTGATCGCTTGGGTCGTAAAATGTTACTGTACATTTCCTCAGTCTCTATGATTATCACACTGGTATCTCTGGGAGCTTACTTCTATGTTAAGGAAGCAGGAGTTGATGTCACCGCCTTTGGATGGCTGCCTCTTGCTTGTCTTGTTATATATGTACTAGGATTCTCAATTGGTTTCGGACCTATTCCATGGCTCATGTTAGGCGAAATCTTGCCATCGAAGATTCGTGGTACTGCCGCATCTCTGGCTACTGGATTCAACTGGACTTGCACTTTCATAGTCACTAAAACTTTCCACAATATTATTGACGCCATTCATATGTACGGCACAGTGTGGTTGTTTGCTGTCATTTGTTTAGTCGGATTATTTTTCGTCATATTCTTTGTGCCTGAAACTCGGGGCAAGAGTTTAGAAGAAATAGAAAGGAAATTAACTGGGGGTTCGCGCAGGGTACGGAATATTAGCAACAGCAAGCAACCATCAAGTGGCTGTTAATTGTGGGTTTCACCTAATGTGTTGAAATAATGTACATTCCAAAATATCAAGTTATGAACATGTGTTAGGAAGAAAATTTTAGAATATATGTAAGGCAAAGCACTGAATCAGTGCGGGCTGAAGACTGAATGGGAATGTAGCCATAAGTTTTATTTTAATAGGTGTAAATAAAAGTAAATTAGAGTAGTTCTAAAAATGTCTTGAATTAAACAGTTCCTTTAGTTGTAAAATTGTAGTAGCACTCTGTTCTGCGGCGCCTACGGTGCTCGCTATTATTGTAGTTCCTTGGTAACAATGTATTGGATCTGTTTTGGAAGACTAACCCATATTTATAAATATCGTTTAATAAGTTGTACATAGAAACTGTATGTATTTAGCTGTACAATCAATAAAAAACCTCTTTATAATTTGTTGCAAACCGCTCATAGGGAGCTCGCTTGTCCTAAATTTCACTAAGTAGATCTGTATATTTAATATTTATTAATGGTCATGACAAATCTGTTTTAAGTACTGTAGTAACCAAATAGTTATGTTAAGTTACTAGTAAAATATAATTTCATCTTCAGTTCACTATATATTAAGATTCCGTATATTATGGAGTCGATATTTATTGTTGTTATTTTTAATACAAAATCATTTATAATTTAAACTGTAGTTGTTTTATTTGCTTGATTATTCGACACGGTCGGCACATTTGGGTTGATACTGTTCTCTGCAAGTACATAGCATTGAACTATGGAACCTACCTACTGCTCTAGCCAAACTCATTAATATAAACACAGATAACAAGAGTTGTTGTGCGGGATAGTGGACGATAACATTCAGGACTGCCGTCATCTTCGACGTCATTATAACGCTTTGTTTTTTATGAACTTGCAAACTTAACAAATGCTCACCATGATAATACATTGTGATGGACTGATGACGAATGACATTGCCATATAGGCTGCAGCCAAATTACCAATCGACACTCAGTATTAAGTCCTAGGCCCGCTTGCACAACAACACACTAAATGCGTTTAAGGTTAAACATAATTTCACACATCATTCTGGGGACCTGTCATCTACAAAAGACTCACAAAAACAGAACAACAGATGTTTTGAGGCGCTTCTTTACTGGGAGCATTCGCCTGTAATATGACAGTTTAGATTCACTAGATTCTGTACAAAATCGATTTTAGATTTGTTACATTACAGGCGAATGAGGGAGCACCTTAAACAAGATAGAATCTTTTCATCGGTATTTTAATAAAATCCTTTTACCTACAAAAGTGCAATAAAAATTCGGTGTCTCTTCGATCCTGTATAAGTTTAGCGTTTATCGTATAACTGGCTAGCGGCCCGTCCCGGCTTCGCACGGGTGCCTATGTTACTCAGGGTGAATGTAGCCTAATGGTGAAAGAATTTTTAAAATCGGCGCAGTAATATTTGAGTTTATTCATTACAAACATACACACAAAAATACAAATCTTTCCTCTTTATAATATTAGTGTAGATTTGTGGTGTGAGTGGATCTTATGGACAGAAAAACTTAACTAAGTCTAAAGCATGCTTTTGCAATCACTACCGACTTCTTGGAAAAACAATGAAGCTTTACAAAAGACAAGCTTCTAGTTTACCATTTCAGTTACATATTTAGCAGCCACGGAGTCTTGATTTGTGCCCGGTTGATGGCAATCGTCCATTATTGGGAGTTAAACACAACTGGCGAAATCTGGGTCTATCCCACATACTTTAGCTATTCAGCCACCTGGTGGCCCACCATGACGTCTTAAAGCAAGAGTAATTCCAGTGCGGGAAAGAGATGGCGCTAGACGACTTGTATAGCTCTGCCTCTGGAATTACTCCTGCTTTAAAACGTCATAGTAATCCCATGTACTGGTGAGTTAAATCTATGTACAGGTCTTATTGTCTATTTTAAGACTAATATTTAAATTAGAGATAAATGATAATACATTTTGTGAGCTAACAAAGGGTCTTAGTATCCTTAATTAGTACAAAGACATGAACGATTATCTGTGAAAAGTAATGAAAAGTCATATTAATAATGTAACAGGTAAGGTTATTTTGTTTTTGTCATGTAAATTTTATGTTGCTAACCAACCTATTTAAAGTTAGAAGTTAGAAGTGGAAGTGGTTCGAAGTTGTATTGTATAGCGGGCTGGTGTCCGCAACTCCACGTCTAGGCGCGTATTTTGCGTGCGGTAATTCCGAAGTTACTCCATGAATATTTCGTCCATATTCTTCTCTGATAGTTGAAAAAATTACATTGTTTGTGTTTGATAGCGTAATCGGCATCAGATGATGCTGATCAGATTCGGCTGTCAATACGAAATGTAATAAAAAATACCTAAATATGTTAAGAAGTACTGCTATGGACGAGTACTGCTCACGCAATCGCCCATCCATTGCCTGCAAAATGTTGCAGCTAGATGATTTGTTGCTGACTTAAACAGCTAGGCGTTAAACACACGGATAAAAATTGCAGTTAGGATTCGCTGTTTGCCATAGTATTTAACTTTATTAGGTTTCGAGTACCTACGCGGCGCCGCATTGACACGGCAGATATTAAAAGAACGCTGTAACGTTTCATAAAATATGTATGAATGTCATATAAAAGTAAAGTAAGTATGCTAAGAGTCGCTAATGGCAACGCTACGCCAACTAGGCATTTGGCGATAAATGCGCCAACAAGACGCGTATTCATAATTATGAATACGATATTATTATGAAATTCTTTGAATTGTATTGATTTGGTGAAACCAAACACGGATGCATGAACAACAAGTCATTGCTGGCATTTGACGACCCGAATGGCGCAGCGGTAGTGAGGCTGCCTTACGTTCTTAGGGTCCCGGGTTCAAATCCCGGTAGGAGCAAATGTTTGTGTGATGAGCATGGACATTTGTTTCCGAGTCATGGATGTTTATATGTATAATAAGTATGTATTTACAAACAAAAAGTATTTATGTATCTATCAACTATCTGGTGTCCACGACACAAGCCTCGTTGCTTAGTGTGGCACCCAGATGGCGCTGTGTGTAATGTCCAGCGATATATTTATTTATTTATTTTATTTATTGCTATGTGCCGCTACGCCTTTGCTACGCGTCGCTACGCCTTTGCTACGCGCCGCTACGCCTCGCCTACGCCACGGCTACGAGTCTCCTACGGTTTTGTTACGAGGTGCACACTTTTACTCTTACAACTTGAACACCACCACTACCACTGCTACTGGAATAAAGGGACAGTAACTTTATTTTGCGCAGATTCTTTTGGTACTTTAGGTTTGACTCAAGATGGCGCTTCGTCACAAAATTCTGAATTTGACTTTTTTATTTCGCACGTCAACTAACTATATTTTGGTAGAAACTATCACGAAATATAAATAGGTATTGATGAACCCAACTTTTAAACTCGAACTCGTCGAATTGAAATGAATCATACATACCTACTTTATTTAAACGTTCAGAGAAAAAGAATGTGAAAAAACATTTATAGTTTTGTTGTTTACAGTAGGTTATCTGTACTGCCCTTTTATAGCTTTCCATCCAGACGTCGACATGTCAACATGTGCCACATATGCTAGACGATTAGATCAATAAAAAATGTTTATCACACCTTACGATCTCTTACGTACGTAAACAAAAACACATTCAAAGTATAATATAAAGTAGCATTATATGGGACCTCAACTTATGCGTCTACTTTATATACAAGGTGTAACGGACCTTTACGAACCCGGCAACCAAGCATTCTGTACACCCACTTAAATAACTCTACGCAAAAATGATTGCTGGGAAACGACTTTTTTTTTGGTTGAAAAATCACGTTTTATAGTTTGAACCCTGTTCAATGTAACGCACTCAAAACACTGTGCTGATGGATGCGTTGAACAGTACGGAGGTCGCGGAGGTGTTTAAAGTAAAGTATATAACATTAAAAACTTGTATTAAAAAAAAAGCATGCGAAAACGTTGGAAATTCCAACAACCCCAAAACTGTTAAATACTACTTTATAAACTGTTGTCGTATCCAAATGAAAAAAAAAAAAAACAGAGCCCTTATAATTTGTGAGTGGGTTAAAAAAACGTGTATGGATCGAATAAATTTTATTTATGCTTTTGAGAAATGGGATAATTTTGTTATAACCGCAAATATAACTTTGATTTTAGTTCATTTGAAACACAAAATTATATTGAGTGCATGACAAATGTAAAAATTCATGCCAACGGCGGAACTCTGCACTTTGCGTGATCCGCATACGCACTTAGTCGATTTTTTAAGAGACAACCAATACGAAATGATTAGTGAAACAAAGTAAACAGATGTATATTTTTCCATGATTCGAGTGAGTCAGAGAGAAGCGCATTCGAACAATTGTTCGCATATTAATTTACGCAAAAATAATGGTAAACAATATTTTTGCGTAAATTAATATGCGACAGGAAGTTTTTGAAGATTTTACCATTTGTACTTATTTTTTCGCTGCTAAATCATGTCTTTGTTAAAGCCAACAATCATTTACTTCAATTATTCTACAATGCAAGCAAAGATTGTGAATGCTCTGAAAACTTAATGTTAATTATTTTAACATACAAAAAGCCATGAAGAATTAGAAGTCAAGTGCGTTCTTTGAAATACCTTGGAATATGCAGCATGACATAGTGCAAATTGGAATGAAATATAATGGTGTAGATGCACGTTATAACTTTAACAGCCTATGCCCGCGGCTTCGCTTGCGTGGTCTTCAAGAATTGTCCCACGGGATCGTACTACCTGGATAAAAGTATCCTATGTGTTAATCCTGATTATAAAATATGGGCGCCAAATTTTATCCAAATTGGTTCAGTAGTTTTCAAGTTCGAGAAAGAATAACACGAAACATCTATACATCCAGCCTCACAAACTTGCGCATTTATAATGGGAATGTAAAATGAGATTATCTCGAATATCATAACGAGGCTATCATTATGATTAGATTTCTTTTCTTCGGTTTAGTGATAGCAAAAACCAGTTGCTGCTGGCACGGGAGCCTGGATGCGCATGTTATGCCTGCCATAGTACGATAGGTCATGCGTGTGCAGTATTGCCTGTACGGTCAGACTGTAGAGGCATGCATGAAGGTGTGTAGGAGACAACTGTACAGTAATTCTTGGGATGGATCTCGGTTCGGTATGACTGTTTTGCATGCACATATAAAACTATCATGCATAACCTAGCAAGTATGCCTACATTTAGATGTGAGTGGCAGAAGCACAGGACAGGGTCAAAGAGGGCTCAGCCTCCGACGATGGCGACAGCTCCAAAATGGTGAAACATCATCTATTTCTTGCAAGCCTTAACTATGATATTGTCGAAAAATGTATGTCAGTCATGTAATAAAATGTTATAAAATCCACATAAACGACCGGTCCCTGGGGTTTAACTAAGGATAAGTATAACGCAATATGCAATAGCGTCCTAGAAGGTAATAGGGGCCACCGATAACGAATTACCTGTTATAATTATTCTCGTTTTTCTATTTTTGTGAACTGCTGGTATAACCGAGATACAGTATGGATTCATGAGGAAAATATTAGTACGGTCTATCTGGGACACATAAAATTATAAAAACATTAATAAAAATAACTTTGTACGGTATGCAGTGACATCAGTCGTCTTGATTGATTGTGAATAATAAAGTTACTTGATCTAATAAGAGAATTAATGCATTTCCATTAAAAACAAATAGATTTGGAAGAAAGTCACCACAAAGGTACCTACGATGTAATTCTTAGGGAATTACATCGTAGGTACCTTTAATACTAATAAAACACAACGTATGTATTATAAATGGTTATTACAATAAAGCGAAACAAATTAGTTCCTCGATTGATATGGAAGTAGACAAAATAACTAAATGCAATTGTCATCTCTATGATACTTTTAGGATTGCTAATTTTGATCCTACAAAACGAATCTTGTGTGTAACATTTTAATATTACATTTCGAGGAGTTTGACAAAGCTTTGCCTAGTCTTTGGCATAATCTTAACTATCAAAACATTTCATTTCACATAGGCCTACATGCATGGGCACATAAAACGTCAAAAAAGTCGTTTACGTGTCGTCATTAGAACTTTAACAGAGTTCGTTTTTAAAATTTTATGCAATAAACTAAAAACACAGCCTATTGAAATTGTTACTTGAAATATATCAACATATTTTGAAATCAAATATATTGGAATGTAAAACATTTGATCGACGGCCAACCTGATTTTTTTACGTAACCTAAGTATTAAGTAGTTCAAATAATAAATAAGTTAGTTTTAGGCAGCCTAAAGGAAAGCTTACACACTACGTGCATGCCTACCAGCTAGCTATGACATCACTTTATGTCATCTTAAAACCATAACGTCTATTTACGGCTATATTTTTTTCCCTATATACTGGTGGTTCGAAAACTGTTTTGAATCGTGCAGCCTCGAGCCAATCAATTTGTGCCCATATAAATCGCAGCGAATGTGGCGAGACAAACTCATTTCTTCAGTAACTTAAGTCGAGAACACATTCAGTGCTGTGGTGATATTAATAAGACGTGCAAAGTGTTTTTTTTTGTATGACCAGTTTAAAATACTACTTCAATCATGAAGATTTTAATGAGAGCGGATACTCACTACAGCATATACGCCACTGAATATGAAAAGCCGAATTTTACATTTTCACAGGTAGGATTTTTTACTTTAAACTTTTTTTACTTTTTACGACTTTACTTTTAACGACAGCGGTGTTTTAGAGTACAAATATATTATTTATTATAGATACCTACTTAAAAATAGTAATTATTTATTATAATTTTGACACCTATTATATATTGTGATAAGACATTAGACATGGTATGTGCTTTCATCTTATAGAATGATTTTGATGTAAATTCTACTGCTTTAAAAATTTTAGGTCGATTCTGACAAAATGTATTCATTCCTTTTCATGGTTGCTGTTAATTCACTGTACTACATTGTGAGGCGACCAATTGTAGCTAGTTAATTAATTTGTTGCTACATGGTAACACTCAACTCACTTTGAGTCCCTTTTAATTTATGGAAATGTGTTATTAGGTATTGCTAACTTACGAGTGAATTCTTTTCTCTGGACATATAAAAATTTTAATTGGTTTTTAACAATTCCATTAAAACTTTCCAGTCCAATACAAGTACTAGCTTGAGTAATCCTTCTTTGCAATTTTTCCGTTCAAGTCATGCGTTATGAATTGTTACGGCACATTACGTTATCGACTCGGTATATAATTTTACTATAATAACAAATGTAATCAACAAAGTCGACCCACCCATGACTAAAACTTGTGAACAAAGCACCTTTAACAACATGCGCCTTAGGATAATTTTAAATGCTAAATAATGGGCGTGCAAGAAAGGGTAGATTAGTCTGACTCGATGTCGAATGGAACTTGAGAATTAAAAGTTTTATCTTAGTTAAAGACTTTTTAAAATTAAACATAGAAAGACTGGCGAACGTTTTAACGTATTAACACATAATTGCAGACTGTAGAATATTTTTTGCAGTTCCTAATATGATTGAGAACATACCAGGAACACATGGAGCGAAAGGATTGGCGGCAAAATAATAACTAGGTACGAACCTACCTCACGTATCTACATAGGACCTAGCTTTGATCACATACCTACAACACCTTTCAGGCGAGATTAAAATTCCGAAGTGCGAAGGAAAATTACAGCGTGCCAACATTTTTGCGTCGCAAAAATAATAGTGCATTTTACGTTCCGTGACATTTGTTGAACAATAATTGTAAAAATTATTGATATTAAATACCCAATCATTGCTTTTTGTAAATTTAATCTTATTAAATGGAATGTTCTGTGCAAGCGTGTAATGATAACTACCGCACTAACCTTTCTCCATCGTGTGTACAAAATAAAAGCAAGTAGGATATTAGAATTGGCCATTTATTTACAGTGACGACGTGTAAGTGGACCCAATCAGAGTCAATGATTGCTTAAATTAATAGAAGGCGGTTTGCGTCGCATCGCACACGCCTCCCAGCAAATAACGTCATGCTATTAATGAACCGAAAACATTGCGAAGCCGTTACTATTTGCATGATAACTAAACACTTCATCACTGTTCCTAAATAATAAGACGGTAGGCAGAGATGTAGACTGTGATGTTGCATAAAAATATTTGTTGATTAATTATAACGTTCCATATGAAGATAAGCAAACATAATACTGGTTGTTCTGCAGCTAAGGAATTATCAAGCATCAACACTTTGCATTATAATCTTTATGGTTTTATTTAAGTGAAATATTATACTCTATTCCAGGTACTTGCTGCTGTGGCAGTATCTATGGGCTCTATGATCATCGGCTTCTCGTCTGCGTACACATCTCCGGCCCTCGTGACTATGATGAACAGTACCGTCATCCACGTCACAGACGAGGAGGTAATTGACTTGTCGCCATTCCCCATTTATTAACTACAATTTAGTTTGAATATTTAGTTGATGTTTTTAATTAAAACCTTTTTTTGTCGACAGGCTAGTTGGGTTGGCAGTTTGATGCCCTTAGCAGCCCTCGCGGGTGGCGTCGTCGGTGGACAGCTAGTAGATTATATTGGCAGACGTAGAACCATTCTGTTCATAGCACCTCCATTCTTCCTTGGTTGGATACTAATAGCAACTGCAAGGATTATACATCTAGTGCTTGCAGGTCGCGTTATTTGCGGTCTGTGTGTCGGTGTCGGGTCACTGGCGTTCCCCGTGTATCTCGGTGAAACTATTCAGCCGGAAGTCCGCGGTACGCTTGGCTTGTTTCCAACCGCTATAGGTAATATCGGTATTTTAATCTGTTATGCGGCTGGAAAATATCTGAATTGGTATGAATTGGCATACCTAGGAGCAGCTTTGCCCGTTCCCTTTTTCGTTTTAACGCTAATGATTCCAGAAACACCCCGTTGGTACATAACTCGTGGGCGTAATGAAGAAGCCCGAAAAGCACTACAATGGCTTCGAGGCAAGAACGCCAAAATTGACAATGAACTCCGTGATATAGCGCTATCAGATGCAGAAATGGGAAAAGAAGGCATAAAACTTAAAGAACTCTTCAGTATCAAATATATGCGGTCAATATTAATTTGCTTGGGACTGATGACGTTTCAGCAATTATCGGGGATCAATGCTGTAATATTTTATACTGTAAATATATTTAAAATGTCAGGCAGTTCAGTAGACGGAAATTTGGCGACTATAATTGTAGGAGTAGTTAATTTTGTATCAACTTTTATTGCTACTGCGCTTATTGATCGAGCGGGACGCAAGGTGCTGCTTTATATTTCTTCTGTGACCATGACCATTACGTTAGTTGTCCTTGGAACATTCTTCTATGTACAAACCGACATGAAAATAGATGTCTCGACTTTAGGGTGGATACCATTGACTTGCATTATGGTTTACTTGTTAGGCTTTTCTCTAGCTTTTGGACCTATTCCATGGTTGATGATGGGTGAAATATTACCAGCAAAAATAAGGGGCGGCGCGGCATCGATATGTACTGCATTTAACTGGTTATGTACGTTCACGGTAACTAAAACGTTTCATAATATCCTCGTCGGTATAGGTCCTGCAGGCACATTTTGGTTATTTGGATCTATTTGTTTCGTGGGACTGTTCTTCGTAATAGTTTTTGTTCCAGAAACACGAGGAAAGAGTCTCGAACAGATAGAAAATAAGCTAACTGGGAGGGCGAGCACAAGAACCCGTAGGATGAGTTCTATTGCGAACATTAAACCATTGCCGAGTGGATGTTAATTATTAGAAAAACTTAATATTGGTTGTGAAATGTTGAGCTTATAAGGCCTAAATCAATTAATTTATCAAAATTTTATATTAGACTATGCCTTTTAAGTTTTAACCCAATATTTTGTATTGCATTTTTTTTCTAACAAATGCCTGATGTGCACGGAATCTTTTAAAGATCTTGATTTTTCTAATCTCTTTTATTATCCTACCTCAAACCTCGAATTTTCTGAAAATTGTTACTTAAATTATAAATACGAATAAATAGAAACATGTAGGTACATAAAATATTACTTTTATCTTTAATGATCCTAGTTATAGTTAGCTAATTTTTATATTCTAGTTATGTAACCTTTTTGAATGTTTACTGGATAATGTAAATATTTTTTGTTTCTAACTTATTTCTATAATAAAGTAAGTATTAGTGTTTCACCAAAAATTAATACTTTTAGTATTACATAGTTTTCTTTTTTATTTGAACCTAATACATTTTTTTTCTAGCACAAGTATTTTATTTGATAAATATCTTTTGAACTCCAGCATCCATCCTTCCTACAGTCAAATAGAGTGACAAATAAAGTATTAAGACAAATTAAAAGGGCATAGCAGAGCTCTTTACCATCACAGATAAATTGTTCTCAAGGGTGGTTTGTGGTGCACACGGAGCCTGGTTGTGTCAGTTTAAAATAAAAGTTCTTCTTACAAGCAGGCTTGACTAATTTCAGTACAGGAGAACCAACCCATTGTCAACTGACGGTAACTTATTTATGACTGTAACTAAATCAAACATAAATATATTATAAATGTCATGTTGTTGCCTGAGGTACAAGTTCAAAGGAATTATCATAGATTGGGTGGGAGTATTTCAAATTCCTATAACCTCTCCCTGTTGCTGAACAACATGCAAAAGGACTATTTCAACATGTTAAAAGTTGAAATTTATGATTTTGACAACGACGATTTTGAGATTTTTACAACAAATTCCAAAGTTGTAAATAAAATACAAGAATCTTGTGAAACAAACAAAAATAATGTCTTGAAGACAACCTCTTGGTTACATAGAAAGCACTCCGAACCTTATGTTTCCGTTGGTATGTTCTGTTTAAAAACCAGTTGTTCTCGTGGTAACAGTTAAATTAACCTAATAAACTTCACAAAAAAAGTATTTTTAGTCAAATACTTTAGATTATGAAAGTTACAAACTACTACTACTTTGTATTATTTGGAATCATAACACTTGTGCATTCTCACTACACTTATGTTGTCTTTTGTTTTATATTAAAGAAATATTTAGTGTCCTTATCAATCATCCAGTTGAATAAAAAAAGGTTTAACAGATCCAAGGGAACCTGTGCCTAGACGGGCATTGATAAATGATGTGTTCATACGTCACTAATAAATAAATTCATGCCTTTTCCTCTTTCTCTCATTCATAGATACACTATGCAATCACTATGATAATTACCATAAATGTTTCTTATGCTCAGCTTGTTTTGCACCTAAGTCTAGTAAAGTGAATCTATGTATAAACATAAGAACCAAACAGCCGTTGGTGATACCATAACAGTATATGATGTTTTAGATCACAAACATTTCTAAAACTTTGACAACAATTAATGGTTCACCTGAACAATTTAAATCTTCTAATACTTAATTTGTAAGTAAGTAAGAAAAGGTTAGTAGCAAAGTTTATTCAGTAGTTATTGCACGTTGTTTCATCATATTTATGAACTTACCCATAACTTGAACTCTGCAAATAGCGCAGGTATCACACTCGACGTCCCAACTCCACATGGCTACTGCATTCCACTTTTTCAAAGTAAACATTTTGTCTGGCTTCTGTCCATCGTTGTCTCCTCGGTCCAAGGCATCACAGTCTTCTCCAGACATTGTATTTAGGTGGAATAAAGCTAAAATCGAAATTAATCCAATTCACTTTGTTTTTATTTACTTCGACGTATGAAGTTTACGACTTCTGTTTCGTGAAGACAGCTTTAAACACTTTTTGGTGATTTGTCAGTTACCTGTCATTCATTAACACAGACGAAATAAAGCGAAAGAAAAATAAACACGGGTTGTGCAACTTTTTTATTATTTTGATGGATATTATTTCAATGCTAAAGAGAAATACTAGTTTTTGCAAGTTTTAGTTTATCATTATTGTATAGATACTTTATTTTTCTGTTTCGTAACTTTGTAAACGCATCCCTAGTGTCAGAACGTTCGTTCCATTCTAAGTAATTATTCTGATCGATTTCGATTGTTATTGTGTAAAATCAAATCTACCACGCAAGAAAAATGGAATAAAGTTATGGCAATATGGTCTAAGGACTATAGCTATAGTACTACTATACCTATATTCATTATCCGAGTTTTTTCGGTAAACTTCGAAAAGTAACTAGGTTTGGGCTAAAAGCAGAAGTACGCGCAAGGGTAGCCCACGAAATTTAAATTTTGTTAAGTTTACTGCAATTTGCAGGTCAGTGTCAGGTTGTATGCTGATGAAAATATAAATCGCGCACGTAACACGTATGGAGTTATAGAATTATAATCAATCAAATCATCAATACAGCCCTCCAAGTTCATATAACCCCATTCAATAGCTATTTCATGAAAAAGTCACTCAATGGGATTATATGTACTTGAAGGGTTGTATTGATGATTTAAATTACTATAATTCTGTAACTCCATATGTATTACTGGCGCGATTCATATTTTCATCAACATACAACTTCACGCTGACCTGCAAATTGCAAAAAACGTAAGAAAATGTAAGTTTCGCGGGCTACCCTTGCGAATCCACCGATCTATGTTGACTTGTACATTTAAAAATTTAATAATGGAAAATTATGGTTTTACAAGTGAAATAAAAAAATACAAGTGAAAGTCAAATAAAAAAATACAAGTGAAAGTCATAAGTCGGTTTTATTTTTTGCAAAAAAGTCTGTCTTCAAAATCGGGCTCGAGACTCCTTTGAGCATTTTTCGATATTCCTCACAGTTTCGGATTTGGCCATCAACGTCCACGCCCACTTAAAATAATCACCCTGTATACACTGACAACAAAAAACTCTACAAAATAAACTTGATAATAGCGTGTCGAGGTACTCAAAATAAATCTGACCGGTGTGTAGCCACCAGCACGGCTCAATCGTGGGCTTCGTTTAAATTCTGGAAGGTACAGGTGGCTTTTTTTTCTATTCTATTTGGAAACCCCATTAGGCCAGATCATTTCTTATTTATGTTATGAGATTTCCAGATTAGCCACTGCAGCTCTTGTCCAGCAGTCCTGGATTTGTCAATAGGCCGTATAGTCCGCGGCCTAGGAGCGGCAGATTTCAGAAGACGCTCACTCGATTTCAGAAGATAAAAGTGAAAAATTATCAAAGGTCTTCATAGTCTCAAGAAAAAAATAATTCTTTTGCTCTTCTCCACATAGAAGCATAGAATAGTGAACACCATAAACTATGATGATATTATTAAACCCCGACGAAAAAAGAGGGGTGTTATAAGTTTGACCGCTATGGGTGTGTGTGTGTCTGTCTCTAGCACCGTAGCTACAAAACGAGTGAACCGATTTGGACTCAGTTTTTTTTATTTGAAAGCTAGTTTATTGGCGATGATTCTGAGATATTTTTTAGTAGATGATTGTGCTATTAAAAAGTCCCGGAAAAAATTGTAAATCTTGTTTCTTTTTTACTCTCTTTCATAATGACAAATTCATTCGTTTATTTAATCGGAGATTTTTAAGATGACTGATTTTTTCTTACCCTTATATAATTTATTTACCTTTTAATTTAAAAATAATGGTGGTTATTTAAGTGAGATTAATTGGTGGATTTATAGGTTATTTAAATAGAAATACAAAAATTTACTTTGTAAATTAATGTATTATAACTTGCACTATAGTGCTTTCCTTACTACAATGGAAAATTATTATTATAGAAAGGTACAAGGGGTGGCGGAAATAAAGTGGCCTACACTCATAAAAAAATATAAATCCGGCACTGTTGTCCAGGGTAAAATAAACTAAACCTACTCTAAAAAATAGCAACAAAAATCTCATCCTCAACGCTGTGAACTGGTAACGTACCCAAGAGATTGGCGGCGTTGGCACGTTGTATGGCAACGTTTAGCCTCTGGCCAAGTTAAATCCCAACCCAATTGGGGCACGGGTAGTGTCACTGTCAACTAGGCGTTTAGAAATTTATTTAAAAAAGCTGTGAGCACTTGGCCCAAGATTTTCAACCAGGCTTTATCACAACTAGATTTTCAAGCGGCTTGAAAATATAGTTTCCAATACGGCTACGTTCTTGCCATACAATTTCTAATGTAACATCACAAAATCATAAACCTTCCCTTCCCTTATGAACTTCAACTCCCCTCCATCATTTTATTTTTTATTTTATTTATTTATAAATCATATAAATCATTTAATCAGGACTAAACATTTTATACACCCACCGTTCGTCTTGTTAAGTCGCATTATCATAAGAAGAATGTTTTCTTCATTCTTCTTCTCCTTCCAGAAGATTTCTTTGTACCAAGTTTCGTACCAACCAATCAATAATTACCGACCGTTATCTTATCCCCGTTTCAAACCAACAGGTTTATTTTACAAAAATCGTTTGACGACTTCTACCCCTTAAAGGTGATGGTGGATTGTTGATTGGGGGAGGTGTGGCTTGTTGTTAAAGATCGTAGAGGAGAGTACGAAATACGCGTGGATGTAGTCGCGGGTGGAGTGGAATGCTAGTTATTTAATGCCTGACATGGCCCACTGCAGCGCAAAGGCCTACTAATTCTGTTTCCACATAGATCTATTTAAAGCTGAGGGCTTTATGGAGTCTAGTTCATTTCGCTATTTCTGTCTGGGCCTGCCGTGACGTTGCTTGCCAATAGGAGATACCCTGGCCAAAGTTGTTGTTAGACCCAATCAATTATAAAGGGTGTTGTAACAAGACCCTTAACGAAGCTGAACGGCACATGTTCTCCCGGTCATTGCAATCATTTTTTTCTAGACCATACCTTCTAGTTACGGAGATATCGGGAGTGAAAGTTTCAAATTTTTAAATACATGTTTTTCATGTAAGTACCTAAGATTTTTAATGTAAACATCTCCACGACCCTCATACTAAATTAATCCATCCATCACCACAATGTTTTGAGTGCGTTTCATTGAGTGTTACCGTAAAACGGGAATATTCACCAGAAAAAAAAAATCCCAGCTATAATTTTTGTTGCTTAGTTTGATGTTACATAATGCCAACATAATGCTTGGTGGTAGCTCAAAATTATGAACAATCACGGAAGATATCCCGTAAGTTACAGTAGGTATAAGTTTATTACAGAATTTGTAAAATGTAGTAAGTACTCGTAAGCATAATGAATATTTTAAATATATTTAAAACCAGGCAAGAAATTTGTTGAAAATAACACGAAAAAGTACTATTATTTTATAATATAGTTATTTAAAATAAAAGTATTTGATTTAAAAATTGCTGTTCAATATTCGAATAGGCCAAAATGGTAAATATGTCACTATGAATATCTGATCCTAACATCAGCACCGGTACCCAGGCTGTCTTTCAATAGAGCGAAGGAGCTTTCAAGGAAGGAAGTTCAAAAAGAAAACAAATTTCTTTGGTCTTAACTTAGATTTATTTATTTGTAAAAAAAAACGCAACACAATACACACACTAAATTGAATAAATCAAAAAATAATCTAGAACGGTTTAAGAAATCCCGTCAAATTGTTTGGCTGTTTACGTGACTATGTCCCATCGGAGCTTTCCCACACTAAACTGAAGCTTTCCCTTGTAAAATTTACCTACTTCAGTATATTCAAATGTAAATTAAATAAAAATCTGTTAGAGTTAAAAAATATTTAACTTTGGTAATCTCCATTATTACAATATACTTAATAAATTCTCTATGTATATTATTCTCTATATGTATTATAGTTTTTATAGATTTTGGCCATACCTAAATATATGTATATAACACATTTTTACCCTGTAATTAAATATAATTTACTAGGTAAATGCATCATGGACGTATGCATTTGCCTTGCTTAAACATTATTTAATTTTGTATATATTGCCTTTAATAGATTTATAATAGGTGGCAGAATGTTACCTACTCTATACTTACAGTAGTAATTAAAACTATAAAATAAATGTTCACTTTTACAAAGTTTATTCAAGAATAGAACTGATAAAATTGTAACAATGATAGCTTGGTGCACTTTTTCTCATTTGTTAAATTAAGCTACTACAAGGTAATAAAAATAATCGGTAGGTTTATTTTATTAGTTAAAAATAATTATGAAGAACCATAAAGCGTGATGTATAAGGCAGAGAGCAGGACGAGGAAGCTGGCTGTCACACTGCTGGCCCCACTGAAACATCCTAACTCTTCGACTTGCACTTGGAACCTGATGTCGTACGGGAACCTGCAGTTGGGGTCTGTAGGGTAAAATAATATTAGTGCGGAATCAAGTACAGGTGAAAATTTTAAGAAAGTCATTGATAAATTGAGCTCCCAGTGTGAAAATGAAAGGTATAGGTCAATGGCTGGAGAAGAGAACAAGACAAACGTAAATAAACATTTAACTGTACCTGTGCACCCGGCGCTTGCGAAGGTTCCTGCTGCGAGGCCGGTATCCGACCTGACGGACACGAAGAATGGCGGACATTCGCCGATGCGCCCGTATCCGTCGCAGGCGTTCTGCAAGCTGATCTCCACGTTACCAGAGGTCAAGGTCTGGCAGGTTATGGCATCAGCGTCCGTAGTAACAGTTGAGTTACTCCTGAAAAAGAACGAAAATGATCAAATGGCAACTGGCATTTTTGTTTGCAAGTCGTCTCCGCGCCACGACTTGTCTTCTCTCGAATCTGTAGGATCTACGAATATTGGAACAGCTGACGTCGCGCGCCGTGATATTTTTTTAGTTATTCAGCCAGATGAAAGTGCAGCTGATTGCCCCGAGTGTCTCGTGCAAAACATTTGCCTATCACAACTCATACATCTAGGCACGCAGGCCGGTGGTGATGGTGATGTTGGTAAATCCGTCAATATGAGACTAGTGGACCTTGTTTTCAAGTACCCACAATGTAAAAAGCGATCTGGATGCTAGTTTCGGAGTACCAGTAGGTACTGAAACCTGGAACCCATATCGCAAAAGACCGCGCGTTGATTTGGTTTCGCACCAAGTCGCAAAAGACTTCATAATATTTCTTTGTTTCTTAGTAAATATATGTTAGTCACAAAATTGAAAACAATTCATGGAATTAGACAGCTTATCATTCGGTTGTTGTAAATGTAGTTGTTATCGAAAATTAGTTTATCAATAGATAACACTATCGATAGATGTCGTACCTGGGTTGTGGGACGGTACGAGAGTGACAAACTACGAGACTTCCAGTTCCAGTGCCACTGCGGGATATCCTGATCTTCCTGTTATCATTGTTCTCGAAGAAGTAGTTAGGACTGAGCCTGTAGAAGTTGATGAAACCTGGATCAACGTAATCATCAAACTGCCTCGTGCCAGACGATCCACCGGTGAATAAGAAACCACAAGTAGGGTTCACGATTCTTCTACCAACTGCAAGAAAAATGCAGGAATATAAAACCTTAGCACTTAGCATAGATCCATGTTCATTGCTTTGTGTTGCCTATAAATAGTAGGTCATTATAAGATACGATATTATTCACTTACCACTTTGAATTCTTTGGAATATAGGCTCCATAATGGTATTCACATTTGTGCTACCAGAACTGAGAGCAATAGTGAAAATATCGCTATACATGTCTCGTACATACGTCCACAGAGTGTCGAACTGATTAGTGGAAGTCGCGTATAGAACTCTTAGGTCTGAAAAAAGCCAAATAAGTGTTTTGATATACACCTAGATTGATAGGATTGATATATGACATATATATTGGATATATGACATTCAATGTCTCGGTTTAGTTTACTGGATAAATAAAACATATGTTTCTACTCACCAGGTACGGTGTTGTTAATCTCTCTGGCCTGTTCCCATGCACGTTCAGAAGTTTGCAAGTTGCCATTATTAATTAGATACAACAAAACTGAGGAATTGCCGCCGACGTAGCTCCTTAAGGTCTCGTTGAGAAGTGTTTCTTGCATCAACAACTTGATGTAAGTCAAACTGGTTTCAAGATTTGCTCCTGACGGAACTGTGGATGAGAATAAAGCATTAAATGGCAAGAATGTTGGCCCTGTGTTTATGATTCTACTAAATACATTACATTCTGTACTGAGCACGATTTTTATTTAAAAAAATACAATTTATCACTTACTCGATGCGTGCCTGGTAGCATTATATTCAGCGTAGAAATCAGCCGGAGAGAAGGTAGTATTGACAATGACGCTTCCATCAAGGGCATTCAGTAAAGTTATACTGGATCCGTACTTGCCGACCTCAATGAAGTCTACTAAGGAAGCGATGGCAGGGGCCACAGTCTCGTACGGCCAAGAAGAGTCTAGCGCGATGTATAGATTGGTTTTCAGACGGAAGTCATTGCTCTGGGATAGTGTTGTGACGCAGTTCATGTCGTTCAAATTGCTGGCTGGAAGAAAATGAAAGAAAAAATAGATAAAACAACTGAATCACGGAGATGACAAAAAGATCTCTGATAATAATATTGTCCAATTCTTATTGATTGGACATTATTAGATTTTTTTAGTGGAAAAATATCAAACCCACTGCATTGTTATACTCACTGGTGTAAGCTCTAAGATTGGTAACTGCACTGGTGACGAGCTGTTCCAGGCCTCCGATGATAGTTCCACGAAGGGGCATGTTAGTGTCTAGGGCGGCGGCGAAGGCGTGAGTCTCACTGATCAAGTTCTCATTAGTTACGTATTGATCCATCAATGCGCGGCGATTGCAGGCTCGCAGGTTAGAATCAAATGCACCATTCTGTATTAAGAAATGTTCCATTTTTGCATTTACTTTACCATTTTTTTAATGAACAACAAGGAAAAAAAATTCCTATCAATATTTTTGTAATTTTAAAAATAACAGGTATTCTACTGATCTAAGCAAGGTAATACAAAAGCATGTTTCTTAAAAAACAAGATCAAATGAACCTCACCCTGGTAGAATAGTACATATCCAAGAGTTGAGACAGTTTCAAAGTGCTGAAAGCTCCCAAAGTCGAAGTTATTGTGCTTCCAAGGACGAAGCCATCGATGTCTCCGCGGATCTCAGGGTCAGTCATCTCCACGTTGAGGCGGTTGTGCAGCATGAAGTGTCTAGTTGCCTGCGTACTGTTCCAGTTACCAGCGGTGCCTATAGATATGGAGTTGCTGCCTCGCTCCGTGCCTTGGATGAGGATGGCTTCGGCCAAGTCACCTAGAAATGAGAATTTGGCTTATTTACACACTTGTAACTTAAGAGAAAAAAGTAGGTAGAGTTGAATACTACCAGGCCAGTTCCGCACTCAGACCTACCTCTGAGCTAATGGTATGAGCTATGAATTTAATAGGTGGAAAAACGATGACTCACCAGCTAACGTTGCCGGATAAATTGAAGACACAGTTTGTTGAACATTTCTATAGTTAAGATTCGCGTCCCTGACCAGGTCCAGGATATTCACTCGTTGTGGCTGCGCTCCAGCGGCAATACCAGCTATAACGTTTCCGGCAGAGACTGCGCCCCACGGTGTGTTCACCACGCCGTCCAACAATGGGCAAGTGCTTTCAGCCACCTGGCGTGCAGACACAGAACCGCTGTTGCCAAAGTTACTGAACTCAACATCGTTATTCGGATCGTAACGCCTCATTTTCCCGTTTCGGTTGGCGGATTTTCTGAAAGAGATATTAGAGGTAACTAAAAACATACATTTTTGGACCTTACAGGCAGAAAAATAATTATTTTCAGTGTCACGAATAAATATGAAAGAAAAAAATACCTGTAAGTTAGGGGTTTGTACTCACAAGACTGCTGGTTTTATAATTTCAACATCATCTCTGATGGAGCGACCGGAGCGTGCAGTTCTAAGAGCACGGTACTGGGACAATTGGTTGCAGCTGCTTTCATCTCCTCGGACCCTCGCATCCACAGTAGTTGACAGCATATGATGAAGAGTACACTGGAATATAGTAACGAATATTAGAAACCAATGTGACCGCGTAGCCTCTAGACTTTACATTTTAATCAATGTATGAGGCCCACTTCTGTAAGACAAAGCTTTGCTTCGAGCGCTAGCTATTTGATGAAATGAAGATATAGTATTTACGAACCTTTAGGACAGTAGACACAGTGTCGTTGCTCAACACTTGCAAGTTATTGGGAATGAGCCTCGTCAGCAGAAGCCGATGACGATGGAATGAAGAAAACGTAGGCGCGAATGGCAGCACGTTTGAAGAAGTCATCAAGTTCTCTGGTTGATGGAACTCGATGCCGTCTTGACGGTATCTGGTAACAGCCAACAAGTAAAATTAGTAAATTTAGTGTAGCACTAGCTGTTTTATGAATTCTACGCTGGTCTGGGGATATTAAACAGTTACTCAAGTATGAAAATAAATGTTGTTGAAAAAAAAAACCGGTCTCCAGTTTCATTTGCATAGTACATCTGTTTTTAAAGATAATGCACATTATATTTAAAATCGGCTTATAGTGCATTTTTTTTCCTTTTATGTTTACTGCAACTAACTGTAAAAATGTGCCAGAGTTGATGATACCTGCGAAAAAGCTCCTAAATTCAAATAGTGCTTGCTGCTTTCAATTTATAAATAAATAAAATTGAAGTAACTGATTGTAATATCAAAATAACAGCTTTTACTGAATGCATATGAAATAATATACGGCACTCATAACAAAAAAAAATAACATTTTTTTCAATTTTAGTCTGTCTGTCTGTTTGTTTTGGCTAATCTCCGAAACCGCGGGACCGATTTTAACGGGGCTTTACTGGCAGTTAACTGATGTTATAATGTGTAGGTCGAGGTACTTTTATTTTAGAAAAAAAATTAGGGTTTCGTCCAAAAAAATTAAAACCCTTGAAATTGTTAACACAATGCGATTCAAACGGCTAATCTCCGAATCGGCTGAACCGATTCTGACGGGACTTTTAGTGGCAGATAGATGATGTCATAAGGAGTAACTAAAGCTACTTTTATTTTAGAAAAATAATTAGGGTTCCGTACAAAAAAAAAAAACAAAACCCTTGAAATTGTTAACAAAATCCGATTCAAACGGCAAATCTTCGAATCGGCTGAACCGATTCTGACGGGACTTTTACTGGCAGATAGCTGATGTCATAAGAAGTAACTAAAGCTACTTTTATTTTGAAATAAGCATTAGGGTACCGTGCAAAAAAATGTAAACCCTTGACATTGATGAACAAAATTCGATTCAAAAAGGGAAGTAACATTTTTTTTTAAATAATAATTTCACGCGAACGAAGGTCGCGGGGCAACAGCTAGTATTTTACTAAGTGGAAAGCTCAACTGTCGTCGAAAATGAAGAAAATTCCAAAAAAAAACCGGCTAAGTGCGTGTCGGACTCGCGCACAAAGGGTTCCGTACCATTAACTAAAATATGTGTGTATGGGGACACCCTTCAATTTTCAACTGTTTTTATTTTTTGGAACTTTTCCTTTATTTGTGCTGTAAGGCCTTTATTGCAAATTTCATGATTCTAGGCCAAAGGGAAGTACCCTATAGGTTTTGACTCCTTTGTGAAATCGCATAATATGCGACTTATACAGTCTTATCTTTTGATCGCGTCGACTTACAAGTTTGATTTTTTCATTGCTCCAAGGTGTGGCAGACCTAAGTATTTGGTATTAATTTCAGCTTGATACCGCCACGCATTCCTGATAAGAAGGGTCTTGATAGACAGACAGACGGACAACAAAGTGATCCTATATGGGTTCCGTTTTGCCCAATGAAATACGGAACCCTAAAAAACGAAAAAATTGTAGTACTTATTTCAATTTTATGTAGTATGTATAATATTTTTTCACCTTTGTTGCCTGAGCTTAATAATTAATAATACTAATAACGATTATTTACATGCAGTCTTCAAGTTGCAAATGATCCGGTTTATATTCATAGCATAATAAGAAGAAGAAGGTAAACGTACGTGTGAAGAAGAACCGTCGAAAGCTGTCTCAAATCCATGTTGACATTAGGATTATCCTCTATTTTCCTAATGATGTCAATGAGGACCTGTATCGTGACTGGCGGCAAGTTGTTCCTGTTCGTGAGTGCGGGGTTGCTGTAGCATTCGCTTAGCGAGTCTGCTACTCTCGATTGTGCTGTCTGCTGAGCGTGCGCGGCTCCCAGCGCGGCTACCAAGAGAATTGGCAACCAATTCATGTTTGTATTCTGGAAGAAAATGAAATGCATAAGTATCTAGAGACTTCTATTCGACGTCTAACTAGGTAACAATCTAGATATTTGTGTTTCTTATGCTTTACAAAATACATTATAATTATTACCAAAGATTACTAAAATAGTAAATTCCTAAAGTTATTAATGACACTTGTAGACTATCTACATATTTATGGGTAAAAGGGTTTGTTTGGACCAGGTCAGAGCCACTTTTTAGGGTTCCGTAGCCGAATGGCAAAAAACGGAACCCCTATAGATTCCTCATGTCTGTCTGTCCGTCCGTATGTCACAGTCACTTTATTCCGAAACTATTAGGACTACACAGTTGAAACTTGGTGAACCGCTGAACGATTTTTATTTAAAAAAAAGGATTAAGGGGGTGCTCCCCATATATGGAACAGAAACTATTTTTTTTAGGATGGTAGAAAGTAAGAAAAAACTTTCAGCCAAAATTGTTTTGAATGTGATTTGATGTTTAGTTTTTGAGATATGAGACTTTTTCATCAAACTGCAGCAGTAGCTTTGTTTTTCATTAACATACTATGAAAAACAAATTTAGGTTTGCTGTTGAATATAATACAATACAACATAATATGAATGAGCCTGCAAAATATTTTTATTATATTGTTTGGTGCTATGGAACCCTGTGTCATGTGTGCGTGTGACTGTGACTACGACTCGCACAAGGCCGGTTTTTAAATTAAAATTATGTACTTGTTTATCTGTCACTTGTCACATGACAATTAACTAATTTCATATAAAGGTGTAATATTTTTTTAAAGATACAGTGAGTAACTAGATTAAGATAAAAATATCGATGACGATTCCGGTGTGTTATTTCACAAAGAATTTTATCAGCACTTTCAGGGAGCGGTCGAGGAAATTAAAATCATTGATTATATGTGATTTTTCCACTTCATTTCTAAGAATGTATTATATCTTCAAGAAGGCTTCCTGTCGGAAAATGACACACAATAATCAGCCTATAGGCCTTCTCTCTGAGAGAGAATGGGCTATACCTAATGCACCACGCGGGCCCAGTGCGACAATAAGCCGTTATTCGGTCACTATCATATTCTTTGTTATAATAGGTAGGTAATTCAAAAGCTATCGTTGACGGAGCTTGTTCTGAGACTAAGTTCTGGAAATGAACTCCTCTTTCTCAGCATGCAGGAATTCAAGTCCTTTCAATTGTAATACAGGGTGGCCAGATAGAATCTTGTCACAAGTGGATTTGAGATATATTTTTCTACATAAGAAAATTGCCAGATATTTTTTCAGAAGTATATTTAACAGGCTTTGACTATTATGCATGGCCCTTTTATTGCTTCAATATATGTGATCGTTTTTGAGGTATTTTAATCAAATTTTCAAATAGATACCTTGGGAGGTATCCCATAATTACACAGAGACACAAATATTCTGCGTTTGGTATTCAAGATTGATCCTTTTTGATACCTAATCCACAGAACAAAGTCCTTTCGAACCTGGCGAGTTTAGGTCAATTAACGTCAACATATTTTGAGATGTTATTAGTTACTGAAACACACACGCTGCACGGTTTGTGGGTACACTTTATTGAAACACGCAATGGGTAGACGAACTGATGTACCTATTTGATGAACTGTAAATATTACGGGAGAGGTAAGTAGCCAATTGTAGTCTTTTTAACGAAGAATATTGTGCAATTTCTCCAGCTAATCAGCCAATCAAAGTGAATTTAGGGGTCATGCCTGGGTTAACAAAGGTTGATCTTCCCCACAACAGTGTAATAAACAAATGCTATGTTAGCAAATTTTTCGAAGTTTTCAAATCCGTTTTGAGACTTTTGAATATAATTATTGAAGTAAATGTGGTATTTCTACAGCTGAAAACAGCTACAAAGCGGCTTCCTAAGTCCTCTGTAGGTTAACATCATCTGGGTTGACGGCAGTCTAGAACCGACAAAACTTCTACACAAATTCATATTCAAAATATTTTTTGCCACGTGTACAGTTTTAAGTTTGCTACGCTTTTATTTAAACCAAAAAAAAAATATGTATGCTACCTATTATGTACCTACCAACCATTTTTGATCAAAGTAATTAGTAATTACTTACCGATTGATTTGTACAAATCGTTAAAAGTGGTAATGAGAATTGTTATCGGAAAATGCAATCAAAATTAGAAGGTTGCCCAATTGTAGATGTTTGTTTGCTCGTTCTACTTTTGATAACGACACTATTTATGTAGGTAGGTACTGATATGGCGTAGATATGTTCATGAATCACAAACGAATTATTTCTGAAGTTCTTTGGTTCTGTTCACGATAAACTATGTTGAGTTGATGCTATTGAATGTACCTACTAAGAACTGATTGATAAATGAGTGGTAGATCCTGTTATAACCACCTTACTCATAGATATGAGTTACGTCCTACCTATTGCCTAGTTTTTGGAAACCTAGCGATACCATTTATTGTTACATAAACCTGTTATTTTCGCTACGAGGACACTTTCGTGTCTCATGTCTGACTTTTCTTTATATCTTGAGATTGCTTGAACTTATGCACGTTTAGCCTTCGCTCCGGTTTATAGGTTAGTAAGGTGGTCCTCGTAATGGGTCATCCATTACCACGACCAACAGAGCCCACCATGAGATACTTCTATTGGTATCCTCTCCTTTGGCTACCTTATTTTATAGAAGAATGTAGGTAAGACTGCTGGAGTTATTAATTATTCGAACTGTAAGAACTATACCGTCACCGGGCAGCAAGCATGCATTCAAAAACTTTCAAAGCCTTTCATTCATTCAACTGAGGTTCGCCCTGAAGGTGTAACTAGATTGAGGTCGAATATTGAACTCTTCAAAAATAATGATGTCACCTCATACTGTTATCACGATCTCATCGATCGACCGCAGGAGGGCTAGGTAACCTGTCAACCTTCGAAGTAAGTGTGGGTAGACTGAATATACCTTCTATCGTAGACTTCATCCATCACTCTCCATCACGAGAGATAAAGGTCAAGAAAACAAGATAGATAGGTACCTACCTTACCTACCTAATTAAACGATCGCAAACAAAATACCTACTAATTCTTTGATAATATTTGAGAAGGTAGGTGTTGAAGCATTTAGTTAACTCAAAAAATATAAATAAGTAGATAAATCTTTAGTGGGTTCCGTACTGCGATAGCGTTATAGGTACAAGGTTTTGACCGTGTTCCTAACAAAGCATCGTCAATATCGCCTCGGCATCAGTCGTCGTTAAATGCTAATATAAAGCAAAAAGAGTCAAATCACGATCAAAACATTTAGACCGCGTTCACGAGCTGTCTGTGTCATCAACATCATTGTTACCGAATATTGACACTGACAGCTTTGTAACGCAGTAGACAGGTTGATTGATCGCGTTTAATTTCAATTGTGAAATCGGCCCTGAATCTTTTTGGTCACTAGGATTGGTTTTTATATTTTTTTTTAATTTTTTTTTTTATATTTCTTTTTATATTTTTATTTATGTACTAATGGACAGGCTATAACGCCGATTTCACTTTAAAATATGAAATACTGACAGTGCGACAGTCGCGCGTCTTTGTGCAATGTGAAAGCGGTACACAGAGGTACCTACCTAGCCTAAACAATGATCTTTATATAGTGCCATCAAGAGACAGATCATACATAGGTAGGTACTTATCTCCAACATACTAAATACATAGTATTATATTATCTGTGACCATACATAAAATGGTAGTACTTCTCTAAACTTCCAACATTGCCTCGAGGAGAACACTGGAAGCTTCGCTATTATTATTTCTGACCTGTAAAAATCTTTCACAAACAAGTTTTTACTTCATAGTTACTTATTACCTACTGAATACAGATAGATAAAGCACTTACATTCGAGTCAAATACCCGTTAAAATTGTTAGTCCTCCTTCAAAACACTGAACACGTAACAAAACAATGTGGAACCAATCACTTAATATTCCAAAAACTGGAAACTGACTCACTTTTATATGTCTAATTAATTTCACTCAAATACAGAGTTATGAAAACCTTGCCTAGTTAAGGCGCGCCCAACACTAGCCAACTTGTAAAATAAAGGGTGCCAGGTATATGATAAGATAATGGAAACAGGTCTCTAGATAAATTTGTAACAAATGATAGCCATACGGTGCTGATATCTGTTTTTGCTAGCGATTACAGAGATAACAGCTGATTAGAGTCGGACTTGCACCTGATCCATTTTTATTCTGATACAAACTCACACAAATAACCCATGGTGAACAAATTTAACTATTGACAAACTAGGCACTAACTAAACCCTATTTTTTTAAACAAGCTGTGCAATGTTTTTGCAAAAAGAAAGTAAAAACGATCCGACGAGGATGGGATTCGAACCCACGCGTGCAGAGCACATTGGATTAGCAGTCCAACGCCTTAACCACTCGGCCACCTCGTCACATACATGTGCTGGCAAATTTTGCGATCAGTTTGAATAGGTCATATTTTTAATTCAAATTATTATTACAGTAATGCCAATATGATAGTAAAGCTTTCAATTCCTAAAATGTGTTGAATAAAACAGTACATAATCCAAATACGTCGAAAGAGGAACAAATACCTTTTCCTTCTACTATATTGCTTATAGCGCCATCTACGTTTACGTCTAAGAACTATTTTCGGAATCGTTGAACGATCTAAAAATAAAGTGTTCATCTATGACAATATGTATTGGTACTGGATCAAATAAGTTTAAATTAGCGAAATAATGGAAAATCATAATGTGCAAATAACATTAACCAACTAAAAACATAGTCCAATAGTGACATCTGTAGGATTTAATTAAAACTAGTTGGCTTTGGTGCCTATTGGTGTACTTAGTTGGTTTTGTTGTGTTTTGTTGTTAATAGATGGCGCTACAAGTTCAAATTAAAAGTGTAATTAATTGATTGTTATAAACATACTATAAAATTAGCTTAACTAAGGATTATAAACAAGCAATAAATTAAATTTTGAGTTACACAGAGTTTTTATAATACTTATTTCTATTTCAGCCAAACTAATATAATACATTATTACATAGAAATCGAAATACCAGTATGAAGCCGTATTACAGTAGGTAATACGGCGGTACCTATAAAAATGAATGAAAAAAAAACTCGAAAAAACATTCTAAATTAATAAAGTTCTGTAAAACATGCAGAAAAATTGGTAACATACATATTATATAACCACATGGCACAGGGGAATACCTACATAGGGATGTACGCGACCTCAGGGTCAACCGGAGACTCGGAGAGGGCCGCGTTGCCAAGCAACCGACCAGACTTTATCGGCCTCCCTTCATTCATAAATGGCGGGCGCCTAAATTAACCACAACAAAAATGATATTTATCAACATCTTAGTATGATTTGTACATTACTTTTCAATAGAAAATAGTAGCTTTGTGTCATAATGGCGGCGACCTACAAGTACAATTAATCGGCGCATCAAGGTGCGAAATACCTATGCGATTCATGCTATGTATGAAAGATTTTTGGTACCTACTTCACGAAGTTGACAGTTTCGGTGGCCCCAACGATTCTTTAGAGTTCGAATCGGACATACTTAGAAGACCAATGTGAAGTTTATGAAACTTCGTTGTCATATGAGCGTCTGAAGGGCAGAAAGTACGAGACTATGGGAGTGCAGTCTGTCTGCCACAATAGCACCGCGGCTAGCTGTCGGGCCTTTGTTACTTCTCATATTACTTTTTGCTACGTACCTACTATGACAAAATTGAATTGTACTGTATGTTACAATTCAATTGTTCAATCTTTGTGTGTGCTGACTTCATCTGTTCGGGAAAGTTCCCAAAGATATGAAATGCTTCACAAAGAGGTTGGGATGCTCCTGTCTACTGCTGATGAATGGGAACATTCAAGCTACTGCAGCACAGATTGCAGTGTGGTACGCTTTGTACCTATCTATAGTAATCTATAGGAATATTATAAAGAGGTACAATTTATCAGTCTGAACGTAGGAGGTAATCTCTGAAACACTCTTATTCCCGATTAAAAAAGATAATTACCTACTTACTGTTTTTTTTTTTATGTTATCAAATTAATATTTTTATCATTTTTTTTTGGACTCTATTATAATGCTGTCCTATTTGACCCAAAGGTTGACTGGTAGAGAATGCCTTGTGATATTATGTCCGCTTATGTACCACTCTTGTACATGAAATTTAAATAAATAAATATTTTACTGGTGGCTAGCTACACTGTTGCCAAGTGCCTTAAAATGTGTTTTTCACGCGGGAAAGTCACTGGTGAAACTACTTATGTTTGCATAATAATAATGAAGATATAGAAGTCATTTACTTGGGGTTTGGTCCGACTTGGCTATAGGACTGCTTCGTTGGTCGAGTGGTTGCAAGCCCGACTGCTGAGCATGAGGTCCTGGGTTCGATTCCCTGGTCGGGCAAAGTGTTATTGGGTTTTTCCATCAGGAATCTCTTAGTAGCAGCTACGGAGTCTGGATTTGTGCCCGGATGATGGCAATAGGCTCGCCCCCTATAACATGGGTCTTAAAACATAACTGTCGAAATGTGGGAGTACTAGTACTAATTAGGTACATCTCTGCCTTACCCTTTGGGGATTATAGGCGTAATGATATGTTGTGTAGTTTTGTCCGAAAATAGTGAAGTAATGTATTCTGCTGAGAGTTCGCTATGATTTGCATTAGCGGAACTAATATTCTACCAGACGGATCATCTATTTTCTGAAGTCTAGTAATTGTGTTAACGAAGACCTAAAAATAAATAGATCATTGGAAACGGACCAGTATTTCGTGTTGTTTAATAAAAAGTCTAAAAGGTGACACGCCATTGTCAAAATGTTCTGGAAAAATCCGATCGGCTAAGTTCTAATCAAAAGACATGCTTGGTTACCCTAAAGCGAACGTAACTTTGTATGTCTCTTGCGTTCTAAAGTTTTCAAAATGGCCACACAGCTAGACCAAGACCTAGGGCTGGTTAAACTAGAAATGTGTCCCACTACTTACTTACACTAGTTTTTGAAACCCTATCAAAAACTAGTTGAAATATTAAATCAAACAAAATACAATCCAGACACGATATAGTTGTCACTTCAACAATTTTCAGAGGGTGGTAATACTAATAGTTGCGTCGGAGCTCCGACCTCGTCTGCCTTCGCCGCCGCCGCCGTCGCGCCCGCTTCGCTTCCTATTTGCCTTTAATGAGATTTCTCTCTCGGCCCTCCACGCTGATTACAAACAACATTAATAACACCATTTCAAATCTTATTTTGTGCATATAAATGCAGATTAACCCTAAACAGAGAGCAGCGGTGGGCCAGTGGTGGCGGCCCCGACTGAGAGCAGCGGTGGCCCAGTGGTGGCGGCCCCGACTGAGAGCAGCGGTGGCCCAGTGGTGGCGGCCCCGACTGAGAGCAGCGGTGGCCCAGTGGTGGCGGCCCCGACTTACGAATAGTAAGTCGTGGGTTCGAATCCAGGCAGGCGCATTACTTTGTGTAATTTATTTCATCACCACTGCTCTCAAAAACGGTGAAGGAAAACATCGTGAGGAAACCGGCATGTCCTAGAACCAAAAATTCCAAGACATGTGACATCTACCAACCCGCACTGGGCCCGCGTGGTGGATTATAGCCCATTCCCTCTCATGGAGAGGAGGCTGAGTGTCCCAGCAGTGGGAACATTAAAGGCTGATTATGCTAACCCTAAACAAACGACTGTCAGCTCAAGAAAAGCATGCTTCATTAAGAGTAAGTTTCGTTTGTGAATGAGAACTAATAAATGCATCAGTTATGATTGTTGCATTTAGCGTTCACATTCATCATCATTACCCACTGCTGGGTATAGATAGGCCTCTCTTTTCTTGTGCCAATCTGCACGTTCCTGTGCCAGCCCAGTTTTTCCCCGACCACATTATTAACGACGAATCACAGAAGTAAAGTATGTACAAATTGTCAGTTGCACAGGTGGCGTGATGTTATGTTATATGAAAATAATAATGTAATGTATTCTGCTTAGAGTTCGCTAAGATTTGCATTAGCGGAACTAATGTTCTACCAGACACATCATCTATATTCTAAAGTGTAGTAATTGTGTTAACAAATACCTTAAAATAAATAGTTAATTAAGAACGGAGCATTTCGTGTTGTTTAATAAACCCTGGCTCTAAGACGTGACATGCACTCAGCACTTGTTCGGATCGGCATGGTTTGGCACAGCCGGGCGTCAAAATGTTCCCCCGTACCATATATCCCTACTGAGATATCCCCACTGGTAGGGATGCTTGGATTTTTTTTCCAATTATCGCTACCGGTTGGGATAATTATACGGAACTTTCTACTCCATTTATCCCTACTGATCCGCACTGGTGGGAATAGTTGTTTTTTATTTTCCATTTGTCGCTACCAGTAGGGATAAGTTTTCAAGGTTTCTAAGTTCTATGTTAAGGGTTTGGTTTCCGCACGTAGTCCTTAAAGTGGACCATTGTGCGTGATAATGTTTTCAAGGGTTTCTTTGTATGATTAATTAGGGGTTCCTTTATTAAAAAAAAAAAAACAAAAGAAAATTACGGAAATGATTTTAATACAAACAAACCCATACTAAATTACCTATTGTCACAAACGTAACTTCATTTGAAAAATCCGACCCGCTAATTTCTAATCAAAAGTCATGCTTGATTAACCTTCAGCGAACGTAACTCTGACTATTGCGTTTTAAAGTTTTGAGAACTAATAAATGCGTCAGCTATGATTGTTGCATTTAGCGTTCACATTCATCATCATCATCACCCACAGCTTGAATTCACCCACTGCTGGGTATAGATAGGCCTCTCTTTTCTTGGCCTGTGCCAGCCCAGTTTTTTCCCGACCACATTATTATCGACGAATCACAAAAGCAAAGTATGTACAGACGCCAGCACATGAAGCTACTACCGTCTGACAAATTTCTTTACTAGATTTTCAACTTTATCGCTAGTGCAGTTAGGTTCAAGGTTGATTGGGAAAATTGGTCAGTTTCGATTAGATTGATGTGCAAATTGTCAGTCAACAATAAAGGGAACTCTCTATAAAACCATCAAGTTCAACTGGAAAATCATGTAAAATGCGATGCCTCTCTTTTTTCCTGATTTTCCAGGAAAATACCGAGTGCATCTTTTATTGCATACGAATACTACTTAATCAGAATACTTCACAGGGCTTCCACCATTGATCGCTAGTTAATGGCCTCCGATATTTTAAATCGCATATTTCATAATAATCCTGTCGATGGTTTATGCGAAAGGGCTGACAATTTTTAAACCTGTATTATTGTTCCGACTGGAAAATGGAACCTTTGCCTAGATAATATGACTTTCTTACCCATCGGTCACAAAGGTATATCTGGAGGAACTGGTCTATTGTAAGGAAAAAATGTACTTTTTTAGTTATCATTTGAGAAAGCTTTTTTGACGAGTCTAACAATCTTTATTTATTAATAATGTCCTGTGATCTTGAAAACGAGAATTGTGAAAAATTAGGTACACCAAATCTCTTAGGTTTCTGAAACTAAAATTTTGATTTTAGAAGGGCTAGCAGATATTGATTATAGCCGTTTAGAGGCAGGGTAGCACTTACTTCCAGCACTGGCGCGAGCACTTGCTTCCAGCACAATGCTTCCAATACTGGCGCAAGCAGTTGCTTCCAGCAGTGGTGCGAGCACTGGGTTCAAGAAGCCCGGTAGGTATGTAGGTATATCGTATAACCCATTCACAGACCTTCCTTGGTAACTTAGGTTTTACCTTAGAGATCGACCCGTGCCGCTGTTATCATTTAACCACGAGCTCCTAACAAAGTTGGCGACTTACTGAACCACAGAAGTCCAATTCAAGATTTGCCAGCGGGCAATGGCGCGCAGCATAATAAATAGGTGTGTGGCGTGAACATACAGCGTTTGAAACGTCATCCTGCACTCCATAACTAAAATTGCAGACCTTCGATGACAATGTTTGAATGGAGAAAAGGAAGGGCTTCGCCTGGCAGCGGAACCCTTGATAGGGTGGTAACATTTGGATGATAAAAAATAGTAAACGGCAATCATTTTATAGACTCAGTGTAGTTGGTACGCAGCCCTAATTGTGCGAGCCCGCGTTGTTCTCGGTCGTTTTTTTTGCGCAGTACGTTTCAGTAAGCATCTAGCTCCCAGGATAGTGGTGTCGATTCAATTCAACAAGTTCAACTTAATAAAAACTCAGCCCAGGCTTCGAAGCCATCGAAAGTTTTATAAGTCGGAAGGTATTTGATTTATTTCTACCTCAATTTCAAACCCAGAAAATGTTCATTTGAACTAGAACTGGGAACGGTGTGATCCGATATAGAGTTTGTACCTTGTAGCTGGAAATACATTTCTCCTTTTCATTCAGGAATTATTAAAAGCCATTTTATCCGTGAAAGGCAAGTTTTTTTAAATAAAAAAATAGAGATTTCGATTTAGAAATGCGAAAATGGGAATGTCTTAAAACACTTACACAAGTAGTACCTATAAAATACAGTAGGTAAGTATATTTTCTTGCCTGGCCGAGTGAATACATAGTTCATCTACTGCACAATGGATTACGAAGCGGTGTTCAACCCAGGACCGTAAAAAAAGTTCGAATAACGTAGTTTTCAATAGTTGTTCCTAATTACCTTTCGTGTTTAACATATCGTTTGACCAAGATCAGCATTTTTATCTAGGGTAAAACCCCACGATACAAAAACCTGGGCACGGCCCTAATTCGGCCTAATTTTGATTACAATTACGAGTACCTATATGTATATATCACTGTAAACCTAGATAAAACAAAGTAATGATGTTTGTCAAGTCGTAAAAGCAGTGTGAAGCCGGGGGAGCCGGCGAGGTCGCTAGTTGATAATACAATCTAGTGAAAAGCTCGTCAGGCAGGTGGTCGGCGCTCGCTGCCGTTTATTTATCTGCACTGAAATGAAAAATTGAACTGAATGTTGTGGCGCAACCAACTCGCACGTAGATGGAGATAAGTGTAGTTTTTAATGATCTCGTAATAGCTTGTTATTTGCGCAGCTAGGTCTGTCCATGTTTTTGGAAGTCGACGTGGTATTCGCGTATATTATAGGCCTACAAAACTACTTACTTCCAATGTCTGGTTATTTGCAAACTGCAAATCTATCAGTGGCGAAGGTTCTATACAACTCGATTCCTACCGGCTTCCTTTTGAAAAATGCCACAGTCAGTATTTTATAGACAAATAATAAAATCACATTAAAGATCCTCCGGCTTGACCCTTCGCTACTGAAATCTATAATAGTAATAAAAATATGTATAAGTGCCTATCAAAAGGGTTATAGGGCGTCAAAAAATTCGAATGTTAATTATAACAATCGCTTCTGTTGTGGACCGACCAACCTTTTGATAATATTTTAGTATTGGCAGTATGTATTTATTTTACCATTTTTTAATACTTATTTGTCAATGAAAAAAGGAAGAAGATTAGGTATGTATGAAAGGCAAACTATGTAAAACGTTAAAAAAGTAAAAGGCATAAATATTATCATAAAAGTCTTTATTTTATTTAGTAATATAAGATCTAGTGGTTTTCCATCCTCCACAGCTTCAATAACGATTTCTTATGCAGTTACAGTTGTAACAGTCGGAACTGATATATAATTATAGAGGTGGTATTTTAAGCTTTTACCCAGTATTCCAGCAGGTGATGGTTCTCACGCTATTCTGACATTAATGTCTCGTCGGAGGGGTTCCTTAACCACGTTAAATATTAATATGGATCGGCCGGCTACCTTCGAGTTATGGATGGAGGTACACACAATGACACAATATGTTTTCTGTATATTTTTGCTTCGGTGTCGACAGGCAGATATTTTTTTCACATTGTTTTATGTATTTATGTGTGAAAAGTAGACTACGTATATTTGTTTTACTTTTTCCACATCTGGATGCTGCCACACGTTGGATGCTGCACGTTTTAGCAACAACATCCATTTGTTTTCAGGGTACTTTGGCTCATAGACTAAGATACCTAAGATAAAATACAAATAAAAAGTTATAGATATCCAAATTCGTCTTGCATTCGTGCCGTGCGGGATTCGCTTCAGATAAGCCAGGAACATCAATCCGATCCAGAAAAAAAACGCAGGCAAGGCTCCGGACATGAACACGGACACCAGATATTACAGTACCTAGACTACCTAGTATTTGATTTTAAAGGATCAGTCCAACTGGTATGGACTAATTTCCACACAGACGCGTTCTGAACAGCAGTATGTTAAACAATCAATTTTATTGACTGCAAAGTGGTAGTCCGAAGTCTTACTATGATGGTTCAGGGCATTTTCAAGTTTAAGTATTCCACGAGTGTATATACTTGTGCACATATCTTAACATGTTTGACTTTTGTCCGCAACCTGTCCGAACTCTAATACTCTCTTTAATACACTTTTTACTCTAACACTCTTTTTAACATCATTCTAAAAACTAACTGAAAAAAAGCCTTCACACACGTTACAGAAGCTACAGTCAGCAAAATTATAGCAGGTTTTCCAATATCCATGAAAAGTATCAATCAATAACCAAGTGAAATAAAAGTAAGACCAAGTAAGAGATCATCTGCCTAGCCTTTCCTCAACAATATTGGGGTCGGCTTCCAGTCACACCGGATGCAGCTGGATACCAGTATTTTACATGGAGCGACTGCCTATCTGACCTCCACATCACAGTTAGTACTGGGTGATACGACACCCTTGGTAAGACTGGTTGTCACACTTTTTGGGCCACTGACTACCTGTAACGACTGTCAAAGATCTACAGATGACAGCCAGGACCAACGACTTAACGTGCTTTCCGAGGCACGGAGGAAAGTCGGTATGTAATGGGCGGGCACCCATCCATAGACCAACCTAGGCAAGCACGGCTTAACCTAAAGATCGACTCAAGCGGCTGTTACCATTTTGCCACGAGCTCCTCCAAGACCAAACCAAGACAGCCAAGTCCAAGTTTTGAGTAAGACCAAGTAAGTATAAGTACCAATAGGTTCCGACTTATAGGTACTTAAACTATTATTTGGAAACAAGCACGAGGTTAATAACTGAAGCTAACTATGTATGAAGTGGAATGAAATGCCTTCTGATTCGAGTGTTATAAATTGACAAATAAATTGATCCTTGTATTAATATACTTTACTGATAGTAATTTTACAATTTAACGCTCCACTATGTTAAAAACAATACAATAGTATTGTTTAATAAATCTTATAGGATTTGCTATTGGTTGGGTCTTAAAAAAATAAATAAAATAAAAATAAAATAAGTTTATTGCGTATAAATTTGGGTTATATAGCATGTCAAGGAGTCTCCATTTAGGCATAGGAAATGCCTGTAGTTGAAGGCTCCGCTCTTCCCATACATCTTAAAGATACAAAATAAATAGGCAATTAATAAAAAGAGAAAAAATAAATAAAATAAAAAAACAAACAAAATTATACAAAGTACGATAAATTGTATAAGCGAGTGTGCGCCTGTGTGTGTGTGTGTGTGTGTGTGTGTGTGTGTGTGTGTGTGTGAGTGTGCGAAAGAGAGATTTTGAGTGTACATAATGTGTCTACCTAAGCAAATAACATCACTATATTATTTATTATTAAGTCACACGTTGCAAAAGTAACTCTGTGTCATCATAATTTAAATTGTGTAACCATATTGCTAGCTTTTTTTTGCATTCATATTTTTTTTTATCTATACATATAATAAAACAGTAAAAAAACTGTGTCTGTACATTGAATATATTTTAAAAAAAATTAGTGAGGGGGGTTTGGAAACAGTAATAGAGCACGAATCTATACATATAATAAAACAGTAAAAAAACTGTGTCTGTACATTGAATATATTTAAAAAAAAATTAGTGAGGGGGGTTTGGAAACAGTAATAGAGCACGAATCCAAAATAAAAATTCTGTCTGTTTGTCTGTATGTCTGTTTGTTTGTACACGCTAATCTTCGGAACTACTCGACGGATTTAAATGATTTTTTTTTTGTTGTAAAGGTATTAAATCTGGGCAACATATAGGCTATAATTTATCTTGGAAACTTGAACATCTGATGCAGCACCGCAACAGACCAGCTAAACTATAAGAGATACAAAAACGGTACCATAGCAAAAATTGTTCCACGTGATGAGCATTTTCTGCTAAGAGAATAAATTTGAAGATCTGGAACACCTGAAGTGGAACTCCAAGAGCCCAGCTACACTATAACATATATAGGAATGACGTCTTAGCAAGAGTTGTTCAGCCTGATGAGCACTCTCTGTTGTCGTATAAAATTTGAAGACCTGGAACAGCTGATGTGGAACTCCAAGAGCCCAGCTACACTATAACATATATAGGAATGACGTCTTAGCAAGAGTTGTTCAGCCTGATGAGCACTCTCTGTTGTCGTATAAAATTTGAAGACCTGGAACAGCTGATGTGGAACTCCAAGAGCCCAGCTACACTATAACATATATAGGAATGACGTCTTAGCAAGAGTTGTTCAGCCTGATGAGCACTCTCTGTTGTCGTATAAAATTTGAAGACCTGGAACAGCTGATGTGGAACTCCAAGAGCCCAGCTACACTATAACATATATAGGAATGACGTCTTAGCAAGAGTTGTTCAGCCTGATGAGCACTCTCTGTTGACGTATAAAAATTGAAGATCTGGCACACGCGTTGTGGAATATAATATAAAAAAATATAAAAAAAATTGAAGACCTGGAACACCTGATATGGAAATCAAAGCTATCACTAATTTCACTGTATAATTATAAAATAACATAAGCTGGGAGTACCTCCACGCGGTGAAGGCGGTAACAGTTTAGGACTGATTTTCGATGAAAATTCGATGAATCATTGAAAATTTGACTCTACTGGCCAAAACTTCATTTATTATTTTATTTTATCAAATAAATAAGCCTAAATAGGCTTATGTTATTTGAGTGTTTAATTTCCTTTTTCATTTATTTTCGTGACACGGTAGCCTACCCGGTAACGCAGGGAAGCAATCATTTAGATTTTAATTGATCAGTTATCTTCAGAATTAAACTATAACTATGTCTAGAAAGAGCTCAAATCTTTCCCAACGTTCCAAAGGAGCTAAAAGATTGAGGATCATAAGATCCCAAGAATCTACCGAAGAGCGTCAGGAGAGACTTGATGCTGTTCGAGAACATCAGACTGCAACTCGCTCCGTAGAAACCTCTTCGGATCGCGAAGAACACTGGAACACCTGATATGGAAATCAAAGCTGCATCAGATGTTCAAGTTTCCAAGATAAATTATAGCCTATATGTTGCCCAGATTTAATACCTTTACAACAAAAAGACCCTTCACGAAGCGGTCAACCAAGCATTCTGTACATCAAACTAAGTCTTTACGCAGAGAGTGCTCATCAGGCTGAACAACTCTTGCTAAGACGGGTCAACCAAGCATTCTGTACATCAAACTAAGTCTTTACGCAGAGAGTGCTCATCAGGCTGAACAACTCTTGCTAAGACGTCATTCCTATATATGTTATAGTGTAGCTGGGCTCTTGGAGTTCCACTTCAGGTGTTCCAGATCTTCAAATTTATTCTCTTAGCAGAAAATGCTCATCACGTGGAACAATTTTTGCTATGATACCATTTTTGTATCTCTTATAGTTTAGCTGGTCTGTTGCGGTGCTGCATCAGATGTTCAGCGAGGAAGTGAGGAAACTCGGTATGTAATGAGAGGTAACCCATCCACGGGCCAACCTAGGCAAACGCTTAACATAGCGGACAGTCGCGCATCATGTTCCGCACTTATCTCTAGAGACCTAGAAGCAGATGCGTAGATACGCTGAGAACTAATGCGCAATTATCTATCCGTGAACGTCTGCGACTCACGAGACAATGCATGATTTCTTCACTGGTCTCTAGAGACCTGGATGTAAATGCGTAAATACGCTGAGAACGCAGGTGTGCTTCGCGATCCGAAGAGGTTTATACGGAGCGAGTTGCAGTCTGATGTTCTCGAACAGCATCAAGTCTCTCCTGACGCTCCTCGGTAGATTCTTGGGAATCTTATGATCCTCAATCTTTTAGCTCCTTTGGAACGTTGGGAAAGATTTGACCTCTTTCTAGGCATAGTTATAGTTTAAATTTGAAGATACCTGATCAATTAAAATCTAAGTGACGGCTCCCCTGCGTTACCGGGTAGGCTACCGTGTCACGACGATAAATGGAAAAGGAAATTAAACACTCAAATAACACAAGCCCGAAGGCATATTTATTTGACAGAATAACGGGAAGAAAAGGTATTTGTTGTGTAGGTATTAAGTCTGGGCAACATATAGGCTTTAATTTATTTTGGAAATTGGAACACCTGATGCAGAACCGCATCAGAACAGCTAAAGTATAAGAGATATAAAAATGGTGTCATAGCAAAAATTATTCCACGTGAAGAGCATTTTCTGCTGTGAGAATAAATTTGGAGATCTGGAACCCTGTTGTGAATCTCCAAAGCCCAGCGACACTATAACATATTAAGGAATGACGTCTTAGCAAAAGTTCTTTAGTCTGATGGGCATTTCCTGTGGACTTACGAAAATGAAAGATCTGGAACGTCTTCAATCGTCTCGCTCATCCAGTTGTTTTCCCGTCCCCGGGCCTCAGAATTCTACATCAAACGTTTCAGATCTTCGATTTTCTTGACGACCCCGTTGTCGCTGGCAAAAGCAACAGGATCCGCGTACGAAGTCGCGGGCAGAAGCTCATAAATATATCTTAGGTCTTATACTGCGTAATTCATTATTTTAATAAAGAGTGGCTTTTCGCTGAAATAAAAAGTGCCTGCATAATAATAATATATAAATATCGCTGGACATTACACACAGCGCCATCTAGGTGCCGCACTAAGCAACGAGGCTTGTGTTGTGTACACCAGATAGTTGACAATACTACATAGATACTTTTTGTTTGTAAATACATACTTATCATACATTTAAACATCCATGACTCGGAAACAAATGTACATGCTCATCACACAAACATTTGCTCCTACCGGGATTCGAACCCGGAACCCGAAGAACGTAAGGCAGCCTCACTACCGCTGCGCCATTCGGGTCGTCAATGTATAGTTTTCGCTCGGCCCCATTTCGTTCCGTTCCGACACCGAGGTGAGTCAGGACAAACAGAGCTCTCCGGGCCTTTGTTTGAAACCGTTACTATCAGCGCTCATTTATGCATCACCCCCATTTTTAGGGTTCCTTACCCAAGTATTAAAAGCGTAACCCTATTACTAAGACTCCACTGTCCGTCTGTCACCAGGCTGTATCTCACGAACCATGATAGCTAGACGGTTGAAATTGTCACAGATGATGTATTTCTGTTGCCGCTATAACAACTAATATTAAAAACTTTCTGCGAAAACAAAACCGACTTCCAAAAAAACACTAAAAAATTCTGAAATAACTTGACTTTCGGAAGTCGGTGTCTTTGTTTGAATCTTTTTTGTCACCGACTTCCAAATGTCAAGTTATTTTAGACTTTTTTGGAAGTCGGTTTTGTTTTCGCTGAAAGTTTTTTTTATTTTATCCTTTTTAGTTGTAGTATACCACACAAATTCTTGTCATGAATTATTTTTTAAATTGTAACTAGAACTTAGTTAAAGTACTCGTCAAGTCGTATCATACGAGCCCAAACTCGATGAGGTTTTGTCGTTTTCTAACGGAGTTCCTATGGCCACCTTCCAGCTCCATCATCAGACACTGGATACCGTTTAACTTTCCACCCTGACAAAAAATACCTATAAGTCTAAGTTTCAAATACAATGGATCAAAATTAGAAGCAGTAAATAAATTCACCCTTTTAGGCCTGGACATCGATTCACACATAGATTGGAAATCACATATTCAAAAAGTAAGAATAAAATTATCCAAGTTCTCATATGCTCTCCGAGAAATCAAGAAGACAACAGACCTCAAAACAGCACTATAGTTACTTATTACGCGTACGCATTTGCGTGGCTTAAGTATGGAGTTATCTTATGGGGAAATAGTACAGACGCGCCTACATTATTCACTCCACAGATAAAAATGATTAGAATTTTAATATATATCGAAGATACAGACTCATGTAAACCCCTTTAAAGACCTAACAATATTAACCCTGCCCTGCCTCTACATACTTCAAATTTGTACGAAAATATCCGCAATTCTATACCAAAAGAGGAGATATCCAAACAAAAATTGCACTTAGACATGAAAGCAGATTAAACATACCCACTTCACGATTAAAAATGCACTCGTCTAGTGCATTTGTCATGTCAATTAAAATATACAATAAGTTACCAGAATGCATCAAAAATATAAGTAAAAATAATATCTTTATCAATAAATTAAAACAATTCCTACTAACCAAAAGCTACTAGTTACACTATTGACGAATATTTCAGCGATAAATTTCAACAACAATAAAAAATAATTTTAACATTTTATTTTAGTAGTTTCCAGCGCTTTCATCCTCTCTCCTATTAAAAATTATCTTTGCTGTGCCCGACACCATAACTGATTCGATGTTTTAACATAACAACTGTTATATTTATGTACACATTATGGAATGCAATAAAGTATTGAGTATTAAGTAGGAACAAAGTACTCGTCAAGACGAATCATACGAGCCCAAACTCGATGGGATTGTGTCATTTTATAACGGATTACCTGTGACCACCTTCCAGCTCCATCACCAGACCCTGGGTACCATCTAGAGACAAAGTACTCGACAAGACGAATTAAACGAACCCAAACTCAATGGGGTTATGTCGTTATATAACGGAGTTCCTATGGCCACCTTTTAGCTCCATCATCAGAACCTGGTTACCATTTAGGACTAAAGTACTTAACAAGACGAATCAAACGAGTCCAAACTCGACGGCGCCGGCGTTGTGTCGTTTTATTACAGAGTTTTATGGCCACCTTCCAGCTCCATCATCAGATTAGATCCATGTCATCATAATATTGCATTGTCTCGCGATATACACATGCGTGCAAAATTTCAGCTCAATCAGAAATCGGGAAGTGTGTCAAATTTAACTAACAAGTATCACGCGACTACATCAAAGCGCCTTCACGCGACGTCGCGTGATGTGATAATTAACGTGAGGAAAACAACCAAATTCCTAAATCGATTTTGATGAAATTTCAGTGGGACCAATCGGAAAGCATCCTTTCAGATGAAAAAAGAATTTTTCAGATCGGTTTACAAATGACGGAGTTATGAGGTAACAAATATATAAAAAAACTAAGGTAAAACACCCAATCTTCGACAAAGCACCATTGTTCGACACTAAAAAAGTTTACTAAAAAAAATAAGAGTAATATCATATTTCTGAACGCATTTTAAACATAGACGAAATACGATGATTATCTAGCTGTCATTGCGGATGACATTTCATGCATCTGGCCATTTTGAAAAAAATGGCGTAGTCATACGTTTCGACCGCGGGAGATCTCCAACGAAAATCCAGTTTTATTAGTGAAATCACTAAGGAGGTAAGTGAGATTTATTGCCCATAACTTTGAAATGTTTAGCTTTATCGAAAATGTTACTTATTTTTTAAATTAGGACACAAATTGTCTACTTTCTAATAAACTTTTACAAGGGTGAGGTTAAATTAAAATGTCAAAACACGGCTGTCGATAATTGGAGAATTTTCTTCGCTTGTTCCTATCTTCGACAAACGTCGAAACGTTTTTTGCTGTTATATTGTGCTTCTTATTTTATTATTTAGCTAAGTTTTGTCAGCACTCTAAAAATATAGTTATTTCATTATAATCGTCAAACTGCTTCCAATGATCGACAGCCATGTCGATGATTGGATATTCCATATGTTCCAGCTATCGACATTATATTTGTTTTGCAGGAATGGCGCCTAGAAAAAATTACACGCCTCTTCAGATGACTCAGGCGATAGAAGCAGTAAAAAGAGGTGAAAAAATTTCAACTGCTGCTAAAAAGTTTGGCGTGCCCCGGGTAACTTTACATGATAAGATATCTGGTAGGACTCCAGAAGAATGTTCTATGGGCCCCAAAACTTATTTGTCAACGAAGGAAATACCCTCCGGTATTTTAGAGAAATGGGTACTCGAAATGGCAGAAAAACATATTCCTGTTACTCGAAATGAATTACTCGACAGTGTTTAACGTATGATCATTGATCAGAAAAAAAAAACACCTTTTACTGACAATAGACTGGCAGAAAATGGTACAACCTGTTTCTGAATAGACATCCGACACTGTCTGAGAGAACTGCCCAAAATTTAACGACGGCTCGAGATCGGCACAGAAGAAGATATAAGGTGCTGGTTCAAAGAAGTTAAATCATATCTACACGAAAAAAATCTCCAAGATGTATTAGAATATCCAGCAAGAATATTTAATACAGACGAAAGCGCTTTTTTTTTGTCGCCTAAGGTCGGTAAAGTCCTTGCAAAAAAAGGTGACAAACATATTTACCAATCCTCCGGAGATGAAAAAGATAATTTAACAGTTTTAATTACTGGAAATGCGGCTGGACAATTGGCACCTCCCATGGTAGTATTTGCATATGAGAGAATTCCGTCCACAATTTCATCTCACTTTCCCGAAGATTGGGCAATTGGACGGTCACAAAGTGGCTGGATGTGTGGCAGCACGTTTTATGAATACATAGTGAACATTTTTAATCCATGGTTGTTACAGCAAAATATCCAAAAACCTGTTGTGTTCTTTTTGGACGGTCACCGATCGCAATTGACTCTGCATTTGTCGAATTTTTGTGCTGATAATGGCATAGAAATCATAGCATTACACCCGAACAACACGCACATTCTACAGCCAATGGACCTGGCTATATTCAGACCACTGAAAACATACTGGAGAAAAGCAGTAAAGGACTGGAAACTACAACATTTAGGACAACTTTTAAAAGGAAATTAAAGCCAAAGAAAGAGAAGAGAAAAGACAGTTAAAACAGAGAGAGGTAGAAAATAGAAAACAAAAAAGACTAACAGAGAAAGAAAATAAGAAGAAGAAACGAAACTAACAAAACTGTGATTACAAGTTGCCATATTATATAAGTAATTAAACTATTGTGATAAACCGTTTAATTTAAAAATATTTTTAAAATTTATTATGTTTTTATGAATGTTTCATTAGTTTAAATAATTCAGGAGATGATACTACTGGTACCGATGCAACGGGTTTTTGTCTCAAATTAAAGATTGTTTAAAAAAGAGGACTTTAGTAAAAAAAAGTATGAGTATTGTAACACCATGGAATTAAAAAGTTATTACTTAACTTTGCACGTGACCCTGTTTGTTTATGCTAATTAAAACGATTAAAAGAATTAATTACTTTTTTTTTTGGGAATGGCATTGGGATTAGGTCGAAATTTGGATGACGATAAATAGAACATGTCGATTACTAGGTCACGATTATTGGAACATGTCGATTACTGGATTTCGATATATGGAACTTTGCAGTCGATAATTAGGCTAAAAAGAGCCAAAATCTATTTTGATTTATTTGTATACGTATTGGTTTGACACTTGTTTTTACATTAAAATAGTATAGAATGAACCCTAAAATTTTAACCAGTGCATTAAAGTATCATGTAATATCATATAGAAATCAGATATTTAAAAAATGCTCGAATGCGTACGTTAAAGTGTCGATAATTGGGGGTCTTACCTTACCGAATTGAGAACCTCCTCCTTTTTGAAGAAATTCGGTTAAAAACAGAATAAAATAAATATTTTAGGGGGCTCCCATACAACAAACGTGTTTTTTTATACATATAATGATACGGAACCCTGCGTGCGCTTGTCCGACTCGCACTTGACCGGTTTTTCGGACACAGAAGTAGGTATGGTACTCAGTAACATAACAGGTCTGTAATTCTCCAAAGGCTTTTAATCAGGTGTGTACCTTATACTTGTAGCTACTGACAAATTCATGATGAAAAATCCATGAACACTTTGGCTGGCCTTGGAATCAAACCCAGGACTTCATGCTCAGCAGTAGCGCTTACGACCAATAGACCAACGATACAGTTGAAACTCAGAATCGTTTTATTTCACCATTGGCGTTGTGCTACGTATCTTGTCGTGTTATTTATACCATTTCGTAGAACACTACTGGATCGCGTCCAGTAGGTACTTACGCATTTTATTGATCAGATGTTTTTCCAATGGATGTGTATCATGTGTGATCTATTTTGATAGAATCATTCCGCATGTTCCGAGTAATTTGTTACCTTAGCTTTTATTTTAATATTTCGCAAAGATGTTTTTGTTTTAGGTCCTTGGTGAAATCTAAACCTAACCTACGGTAAATCTATACTGATATTATAAAGAGGTAAAGTTTGTGTGGTTGTAGGGTGTTATCTCTGGATTTAATGAACCGATTTTGAAAATTCTTTCACTAATAAGGAGGCTCTACAGTATCCCCGAGTGCCATAGGCTATATTTACAACGTGCCCGTGACATAATTTCCAACCAGAACGCGTGCGAAGCCGCGGGCAACAACTAGATAAACTGTTAAAATCCAAAATCACTAGTGTTCGGGATTTTGCAGTAATCTAATTACATAACTGTAGAAAAATGTTGTAAAAGTCAAAAGTAAAATAAAAATAAATACCTAAATATTGTTTTTAGGATGAAAACAACAACTTACAAAAATAGCCATCTTATTAAATGAAATAACAATCAAATTGTGAAATATGAAATCAGACGAAATATCCGGGATATTAAACGAGAGCAAGTAAATATAAACTGCGCTTCTGCCAGCCTCTCAACTAATGAGATTTATTTTCAATTAGAACCGGCCGAGGGCCGATCGCGACGCCTCTAATGACATGATTTACATCCAGTCTTATTTACGCCCACTCAGCCTCTGTGCACCCGGATAATGAAACGGAAACAGAAATTCAACGTGATGAATATACGAGTATACCAACAGAAGTATCCGGATACCCTAGGGGTAAATGATAGCTGATGTTTAAAACACGCCTATAGTAGCTTCACCTGTTAGTCCTGTAACAAATTATCTATGTAAAAAAATCTTAGAAGAAAGATGTTAGACCCACTTCAAAGTTTCCGATTGTGCTGACATTTTGCATACATATTTAGTTTGGATGCAACGCATGGTCAGCTAAGTGACGTCATACTAAATCCAATATGGCGGACTAGCAAAGATGACGCACTAGTTATTTTTTATGCATTTGATATGGGTATCAAATGAAAGGGTTGCTGATAAGAAAACGAAAAATAAAATGACGTCACTCTAAAGCTTGTTTTCTTTACCAAACCTCTCCTTATCCTGATCTACCTGCCTGGGTGCCAAGTTTTGTCGGAATCAGTTCAGCAAACAGACAGCAGTCTCTTTCGCATTTTTTATTACAAGTTCCATAAACTTAAACAAAGCACACAATTAGACCTCCTGGGGTCTATTTTAGCAAGCCATGGCCTGAGATTTGATCAACGCGCTATTAACAGTTAAGTTATTATCGAGTTGATGACTGTAATGTTTTTTCAGCTTACGCATAAAATTTAAAACATAAAGTTTTGACTATTCATTGAGTCACTGATGTCTACAGGTACTTGGTTTAGTAAATTGGGTATTGTAAAAGAAGCGGTACGCCTGCCATAGAAGTTATTTTTGCGTGGCACTCGAAATGATTTTGATTTGGCATATCGTGTATTCACGTCATATTTAACTAGAATCTGAATATCACTTGTCAAAATGTTCTCTGAGGAACAGATACTCAGCGCGTGCTAGAACAGGTAATACTTTGCAATGTTTAAATAACCCCGAGTAATTGTCTTGGTATTTATTTTTTACAAAGTTTGGTACTACTAGTTTCAGTAAATGTGTTTGCAAATTATGAATTTTGTCTAGGTAAGTTTTAAATGTGCGTCAATAACTTGTGAGACCATAGGCAATATCGTTACGGGTCTGTAATTTGCCAAGTCTTTGAATTTACCTTTTTTATGAATGAGTCTAGTTACACCTCTTTTTAATTCTGACGGATATTGGGCCTTTTTGGATACTAGGTTGAACACTAGGCTATTTATGATACACAAACCTAAATGTGAATTGTGGGATGTGTGGTGTTACGCGAATAGATAAAATAAGAAATGAGTACATAAGAGGAAGTCTGAAAGTGGCACCGGTGACTGAAAAGTTGTGTGGGAATCGGTTGTCTTGGTATAGGTATGTGATGCGGAAGAAAATGTCATATTTCTCATGAGGAAAATGATATGAGGAGATAAAGTGAGAGGAAATGTTTTGAGTATAAATGTGGATGTTAGAGTAAGAGGAAGACCAAAGAAACGATGGATGGACTGTGTGAAGGATGATATGGCAAGAAAGGAGGTGTCTGATGAGATGACGAGTAATAGAGAAGTACGGAAGAAGACATGCTGCGCCGACCCCAAATAAATTGGGATAATGGCAGGAGAATAATGAAACCTAAGTATGGCCGGTTCCGTGCTAAACTTCGTAACATTAATATGTGTATTCCAAATTATTTTACGCGCCTAAACGGTATTGTGTAAATGCCGATCACGGGTTAGGAGGACGCTTTATCGTAGCCATTCATGACGTGCCAAGTAGGGATTTCTGGATTCGCAATTCTTATTCAAAAGCTGTGGGAGATTGTACAAAACAATAATATGTTTAATGTGAAAATTCAAGGCATCTACAGACTGTGATAATAATAGCTTTAGTAGAAACTGGGGTTTGAATTGAGAAGGTACCTAATTGAAGTTTAGGACTTGTCACAAACTAAACAAACTAAACTTAAGTTTTAAATTCGAGTGCTACATACATTACATTGAAGGGACCTGTGGCTAAATAATAACAGCCAGCCACACGGGTCGAGTTGCCTAGGTTGGACTTGCCATGGATGGGTCACCCATTACCTACCCAGTTTCCTCCATGCCTCGGTAAGGTCCCGGCTGTCATTTGTAGATCTAGTGGCCCGAAAGTCTGACAACCAGTATAACAAGGGGTTTCGTATCACCCAATACTAACTGGGTTATGGTTAGATAGGCAGTCGATCCATGTAGACTGGTTAGACTGGAAGCCAACCCCAACATGTTGGGAAAAGGCTAAGCAGATGATGATTACATTGAGGAAACCTTTAGAAGAGGTCATCTACTAGTCTCTATTCAAATACTCAAATCAGAAACTGAACAACGCAACTTTATTCGATCTGTAGCCACCGCAGAAATGTCAATTTGACGCCAATCATATCCGCCGTCTGGTAAAACAATTTACATAGAAATTCTCTTACCGTCTGCTGTACCTACTCAGACTCACTGATTACATTTGAGAAAGTCGGTGATGGAACCGAGACGTATTTGTTAGCTTATGTAGATTAGACGTCTGTGTTCAAGTACTTAGGTACATTTTGTAATGCCAGTAGGATGTTCGACATCTGTATTTTATGATGCTTCCTCTTTCACACTTTTGTTTACCGAATGTAATAAATTCAGAGCTGAATCTATGTTGACGTTGATGAAATGTGCATTAATTTATTATGTACGAGGGATCAACAACATTTTTTCGCCAAGTTTCTGCTTGTGGCAGATATGAAGGCAATATTTCTGCGCTATCTGTATGGGGCGCTGAGATTGCATGACTTTTATTGGAATATACTCGTATAAACTCCCCTAACGTAAGAATTTGTGAACATTTACGTAAATTATGAAATTGATATTTGTTTAGTCATTTTCAGCTTTTATGTGACGGTTTTTGGACTATTCGGAGAGAAGGTGCATAAAAATAATATGAGTAGCAGGTGCCTATGCTTATCTTTGATTTTTCAAGTTGAATAAAAACAGAAGGCTCATTAGAAAATAAATAGCAGTAAATGGCCGGTGGTACTGAAAAACGAATAGGTTTATTTATTGACATTGCAATAAGTATTATCAAATGTAAATAATATGCCTAGAGACTACGGTTACAAGCAGTAAATAATAATACCAAGAAATTTTCTTAATAAGCAGTTAATTATGTATAACCCTACTTGTGGTGATAAATGTCTTTGCCCAGCAGTGGGGCAGTAATAGGCTGGTATTTTAACCCTACTTCATTAATACGGCATACTAAATAGTACCCCCCTTTACACGACGACCATAATTATAAGGACAAAAGCTGACAGCCTTTAGCACTTACATTAGAATTATTTATTTTGCAGGCTACAGGTCGTTTTTACGCTTTACCCTACCTCAGTAGAAGATAGACACTTACCACAAGAAAAGAATAAAAAATAGAAGATAAACCCTCATTAAATAACCATTCATTTAAAATTTTCAACAAGCTAAGTTAGCATATTTTTCACCTAGGCAGTATGATAGTCTAATAGTGACCGTCGAACTGCCAAGTCATAGGTCTCGAGTTCGAACCCAAGACACGCATCTCTGGTTTTTCGAATTCATGGGCGTATTGTGTAATGATCACTTGCTTCGGTGAAGGAAAACATCGTGAGGAAACCAGCATGCCTGAGAGATATTTCTCCACGGCATGTAAAGCCAAATCAGAGGCCCATGGGCGGCCTAAAAACTCTGACACCATAAATAAAGAAAAGCTAGAAAGTTTTTTTTAACTTTTCAGTCTGTACACACTTACATAGATCTGTAGATGTAGTCTGCACTTGAATTTTTCATGAGTTATCAAAGGCCCGCGGCTACCACACCTCGGCTGAAACAGTCGTCTCGCAAAGCAACGAAAAAAAATTGTCTCTGTTTTAGTACTATTTTCACCCCTACAGGGAAGGGTGCGCGTAACTAACACAAGGAAATGTTCACAGCGCGTACAAATGAAAGAGGTCGATGAACCGAACCTTCATTTGAGTACCTAGCTATAATCGTTATTGTTGTATTTATTCTAGGTTTGTACTAAGTTGATTGACAACTCCAAGTTTTTAATGTTATAAGTATAACGTCACTTTTTACAGGCTGCCGCTTTGCATCCTGGTCAAATTCAAGGAGGTGTCTATACTAATGATTTTCGAACCAAATCTATAATGAAAAGGGTAGGTTTATTTATTTTTTACGGAATTCGGTTAGCGTAAACCACCCCCAGTTTCCATACTATCCGTATTATACTGTTGAATAAACCTTGGCGTTTGTGTGTGTGACGGCGCGTTTATAGGGCTAGGAACAGACGGGCTGCGTTTTAATACGGGTGGTTTACACTTACTGATTTCCGTAAAAACATATAAACAGTCTATCCTTCTCCTTGAAGTTGACCAGGATGCAAACCGACAGCCTGTATATCTCCAAGACCCCCGTACTATTCAATACATCCATCAGCACATTGTTTTAGAGCGTTACATTGACAACAATAATCCTTGCGTACAATAATTCTTGCGTAGAGTTACTTAGTTTGATGTACGAGAATGCTTGGTTGAGGCGCCGTGAAGGGTGCGTTTGGACCTTATATAGTATAAAAGCATATATAGTACAAAGTGTACTTATAAAGCGTGTATCAAAAACACTATAAAACTGAACAACTTTTTCCATGGTACCATTGTAAACCCAAAAAAATAATCAGTTGCCATACATTTGGGTCAAGTACATAGGTTTTCAAGTATTGTATGGAACAGATGATAGCTGATAATATAGACAAAACACTGAATACAATGTAACGAAGCTGGCATGTGCGAGCATCAATGTTCAATATAAAGAATGGATTCGTTCAAAAACCACTTACAAGAACGACTCCCATAGATCAGATACGGCGATGGTATACCTACCCATAACAATTGCCTATAAACCCACGCCGGTAGCAGCCTCCCCTAGGATTCAATCTCCCCCACGTAATTCTAAACATACGTACATTTAAGTAATTTGTTCACATCACTTACTCATGAGCTCAGAAAGTATTTAAATTGCCGTTTTACAAATAACATGGGTTTTCCTTTGCGTTATGGTTTCCCTCTCTCCCTGAGGGACATTAGAAACATTTGTATTTTTAAGCTTAGGGATCTTATTACGATAGATCTTATTTATTATATTATGGAGACACCCCAACAAATGAATATCTTTCTAAGAACTGCTTCACATTCAGTTTTCATGTAGGTAATCCATAGTAAAAAACGTCACGAAAATTAATGATAAATTTAGTCACCACTGATTTCGTCATTACAAATAGTATCAATTTTATGCCCTTCTCTCTTATTCAAATAATATCCTTAATTACACGTACAATCTATCAAAGATCATATTCAGCTTTGGAGACCTTAAAAGGGGTTCCCTTTTTTTGATTCCACTGTCTTACAACCATTATCCTTCTATAGCGTGTGGTTAATAGTGCCTAGTGTCAGAGTTTTTATGCCACCCATGGGCCTATGACCTGGCTTAACATGAAGGTCGAAGAATATCTCCCTCGGTTTCTTCACGATGTTTTCCTTCACCGAAGCAAGTGATAATTATACAATACAATCATTGAAATTGGTATATTTTTACGGGTGTGTATGCCTATAGTTAAATTTCAAATTTAATTCTTACTTAAAAGTAACCTAATCTAATTTGAAAAACAATCCCCAAGTAAATAAACAGAATAAGTACACCGATTTTCAAGATTTAGTCTTTAAGTACCTAGGCACTTAAAAGTACAACAATAGCTTGATACAGTGTTAAAACGTTATAAACTAATGAAACTGTAAAAAATCTATTGGATATAATGGAGTAACTTAGTTAAGTACAAGTACAAGTAAAAGTAAGTTCTGAGTTGCGCTGCTCAATGACTGCGTGTACCTACTAATTTCTAATCTAATACAAAAGAATATAATATTTTTGCCGCTTCAGAGGTAGGCGTAGGTAAAATATCATGGAACACTCCAACATCCATTACTGACAATTTCATCGCGTTGATAACTGCGTTTCTCATATTAGTATATCGGATACATTCAACCAACACATGCTGTGCATCCTCGTGTTTCTGAAAATACCATTTGAGACTGACCTTTGAGTTTGCTTCGGCGTTTTTTCTTAAAGTCATCGGATAGGGAACACCGACCTTATCTAGTTTTAAAACATATCTATATTTAAAATGTGTTTTTAAAACAAATGCTATAGAGATAAATTTCATTTGATTTAAGGCAATATGATTTATATAAACTTATAACGACGCAGTAAAATAAAAGCATAATTTGGTGAATAAAACACATCGTTTAATAATGATATTCAGGGAGAATAGTGAATGATTTGATGCTGCAGCGGTTGGAGGACCGCGCGCCCTTGCCGCCCTGCGTCGACGGGCGGGCGGCCTACTGACACCATAAATTATGACCAATTTTTAGGACACTTTATAGGCAAAAATTTAATAACCTCAATCATTGAATAACGGTATGTACCTAATTATCAAATTATGATATCTTACAATATATATGTACATACATAAATATTTACGATTGTAAATGCATAAGTTTGGATGGATGGATGTTTGTTACTCAATCACGCCAGAACGACTGAATGGATTTGCTGTATAGCACATAGACTACTTTTATCTCGTTAGTATGATCCCGTAAGATACTGAGTTACTGAACTCCCGGGCGAAGCCTCGGCCAAGCTAGTCATTTCATATAAACAGGACAGGAAAAAAGTAATAAATCACAAATTATTAATAGACAAACAGACATTGCTGACATCATTCACAGATTACTAACGCGTCAGTTTTTTTTTTACAAATAATTATAATTTATGATTATCCCGAAATAAATAAACCACAAGTATACCATAAATAAGAACAAGAGGTTACGAAAACCCGGCTAAGGAAAGAACGGTAGAAAAATATGAAACAAGAAATCACGCTTAGTCTTGGACCTTTTGTAATTTCCGTAGTCTGATGAAAAGAGAAAAAATAGAAGAGGCCTTTATGATGAACTTGTGTTTCAGAAAATCTTTTTTTGTTTTACTGGAGATCGAATGACATGTCTGCGAACAACACTAGTACCTTTTAAACCTTATAGTCATTTTCGGAAGTCTTGGAGGAGGCCTTTGCCCAGCAGTGTGCCAGTAGAGGCAAGAAAGCAAAAAAAAAAAAACGAGAAAATATTTACTAGAGTCCTGGCGACAGCTAAGTAGGTGGTGACACTAGCCGTGTTGGGAGGACGACCGAGGCGGACGCCGCGCCGCCAGGTCGACACACTCCGGCTGAGCGACTCGGCGGCAATGTCGCAAGGTTGTTCCATTCCTAAGGGTCGATTACCTTTGCACAACTAAATCAAGTACATCGCTCCAGTGCATTGCTTTAATCTGTTTATTTATCGCTCTGACATGATAAGCACCTAAAAAATATCTTAAAATATTCAAGCTTTCTCCCTCATCGTAAATGCTGGGCAATTTTCAGATAAATCTAGCCCGAGTGAACACGTTCTCTGCGAGGAGATTGAACTTTCTATTGCCCCATATTTGTCTCGGGCTTCTATTTTCACAGAGGCCTAATCCATGCGATTTAATTTAGTCTCACAAGGACTCAGCTAGGTCAGTCTAGAGAAGGCGATTATTTATTACCAAAAGGTTGTTGATCTGATTTTAATATTAGATATGTCAAAGAAATATCTTAAGAATTCGTTTTCAGGTGTAATTCTGTTTGTTCGTACATTCATTGAACTCTGGAATGAGATTGAACTCTTCGTATCATTGACTCATATTAATTGACCTTAAGTAGGCAAGTACCTTTAAAATCCATACAATTTAAATAATTTTCTGTTGTAATTATTATCGAAACTAAACGTTTGAGAAAGAAAAAAATAAATTTACACTGATTTTAATTTCAATTACTGCATCAGACTACTTAAAAAGAGCTTTTGAATTTATTAGTTTGCAGTCAGGGCTTTGATTTTGTCTGTTTTATCCGACACTTTACTGTAACCCTTTTTTTTTACCGATGGGAAATCATCAAATAACCCCTCCCGCTCTGGGCTGAGCAGGAGGGAGTGTCAGACTTTTACTGACTAAAACCCATCCATGTTCCTTCCTTTGCCCTTTGTGTTCCAGGGCCGCGGTATCTCTTTCGAACAGTCCCGCAACCCTGGCAGGCTTACTGTAACCCTGAAGCTCATTTGGATGCCGAACATGGTCACTAATTTTAGTAGTTCCTTTTTTTCAGTACATAAGTTATAGAAATCATAAAAAACCTACCTGCCTAACTATAACCATCGCGCGATCTAGACTACAGTCGACCGACAGACACGCTCATGTACTAAAATTCATTGAGCCATTAAGATTCATCGAGGGTATATTATATACGTACGCATGAAAAACATACTCCTGATTTCCATTAAGATAAGTCAAAGGAAGCCCTGTCATTTGATACACCAAAAAAAAATACTTTCAGAATCGATTGACGAAATCAGTGAATCGTAGGCTCTTCCATTATCTGTCACATAAGCTCGTCGTATTCACACACCGGTATTCACATTTCAGCCTTGACCGCCGCGGTGAGCCTTTTATTTCACATAATAAATGTTATACGTGACGTACATTCAGCCACAAAAAGGTCTTTAACGTAAGCTACCTGTTTCATCTACGTGCGGTCTGAAAGACCTGCTGGAACTCGTGTTATATTAAAACGGAGACTGTGATGATGAGGCCACTTCTTTCTTATTAATGAAACGTGCTCGCCAGACGTGGAACTACTTTCCCTTAAAACAAACAAAAGAAAATGTTAACGGGTTTAACACGAAGTTGCTTCTTGACTTGAATTACGTTTTTTATTATTAAAATACACACAGTAAGTGGAGTTTATATAACGGACTTTGTCCATATTGTTTAATGTTAAAATGTGCGAACAATTGTCTGCATTTGCCATTGTTTTATGTAGATATTGTGGAACTCGTAAAATTGCTTTACTTTACTCAATAACAGAGAATTGAAATTTCGCTAATTTTGAAACTACCTAACACGTTATTTACGTGTAAGGTAGTTTCAACCTTAGCGAAATTCTTTCATTCATTCATTCATTCACCAAGAGACCATATAACTTTTGCATGACACTCAACCATAGAGGTGGACTTTGCAAAAATCCCTTCAACTTCTTTTTGGCATGTTGTTTAATTAGTTGTTAATTATTAGCTCTTCTAGTTCCCAGTTTGGATTGGTCGTATAGACTTTACGTTTGAAACTCTATTATGTGTGTTAAATAGATTTTTGTTCTGATCAAGTTTAAGTATAACCATAGTTGAGTTTTAGGTCAATCCAAAAACGTAATATCGGGGACCTGCAAATAAATAAATATGAATATAATATAAATACCTTGGATCTATCGAAATTAAACGGGAGCCGCGGTGGCCCCGTGGTGGCGACTGGCGGCCCCGAATTACTAGCAGTAAGTCGTGGGTTCGAACCCTAAATACTTTGTGTATCTAATTTATTTCATCACCGCTGCTATGAAAACGGTGAAGGAAAACATCGTGACTAAACCGGCATGTTCTAGAACCAAAAATTCCAAATCGTGGGACATCTACCAATCCGCACTGGGCCCGCGTGGTGGATTATATATAGCCCATTCCCTCTCATAGAGAGGAGGTATGTGTCCCAGCAGTGGGAATATTATAGGCTGATTATGCTATGCTATGCATAAGCTCCTTACTTTTAAAACTGGTAAGCGGGACCGAGGTCTGGCTGATTATTAACTAGTTTTAATAATTATGTCGTTGTGTGTACCCGAAGCGTGATACACGCGATCTATTAATACAACAAAAAGGTTTTTAAGCCTTACGAGGAATATAAATGGACATTGAGAGCTATTTGGCTTTCCTTTGTAATATTTTTTCACAGTTTGTATTATAATGTCTGCTGTTACTGTTAGGCGGAAAGTATCTTCAATTAATAAATTAATTGCCAAAGGCACTTGTTCTCCCCGTCAGTCAGTGTGATTATTTTTTTGTTCTGGACCTTACCTACCTTTTGGGGGTCAAAGTTCCAACTTTTTCACATTTTTTTATACAGTTTTTAATGTTAGGACTTAGTAAAGTCATAACATTATTATATAACATTATTATTATTACAACAAAATATAAGGTACAAAGACAAAGGACGAAGAAGAGATAAGGGTCGTAACAAAGGTATTTCAAGTACTAAATACCTTCACAAGCCCCTGCACTCTTCAATACATCCATCGGCACAATATTTTGAGTGCGTTACTTTGAGTCCTACCGTAAATCGTGATTTTTGACCCAAAAAAAAAATGGCCAGCATTAATTTTTTGCTTAGAGTTACTTAGTTTGATGTACCTACAGAATGCTTGGTTGAAGGCTTCGTGAAAGCTTCGTTTATACCTTGTATAATAACGATGTGAAATAATCACATACCTAATACGTACTTCTTGAAAACACAAATCCTTTTTGTGAAACAAAGTTTCCTTCCCTACAGAATAGTTTTTCAATTAATTCCGAAGTAGCATTAGGGGAATTTGCAAATTACCTAGAAGCACATTTGACATTAAACAAGATTAATAGTTCGGAGTGCCCCGAGAGAAATAACAAGAAAAACGTTCACATGGCGAAGGAGGCGTCGAGAGCGCTAATCAGTAACAATTCATTAATTTACTGACATAGAATAGAAAAGGTTTACTAAATTGACGGACAGTGCTATTTGATTTTCTTAGCTGCTATGTGTTTAGATGGACTTTGACAAAAGCGACTGGCTCTCTCTTATAGCCAAGCCTTCGCTCACTGTCAAACTGCGACTGCCGTTCTTTATGTGATGATTTTTTTATTCAGCTAAATCACATCTGAAATATGAAAATATATGTATTTGAATTTTTACACAAAGTTCTTTTTATCTAGGTTTTATCGAAAATATTTTCCTGCTTTTTACTTGAGAAACCGATGATAAAATAAATCACGTAGGTATCGCACGGCAACACTGTATTGGTACGTACGAGACAGCCGACGACTTATTTCCTATTTCAAGTACGCCTTCAGTGCTAGCACCGAAGAGTATTCATAATATTTCATGCGGCGGAAATTGGGAAATGTTCAACTTGGTAATAACATGAGCGCTTTCCAAGTTTATTCTATGAGGTAATTGCTGTCGATAACTTTTAGTGGTCATATATTTAAATAGTTTCATCTGCATTTTCCTTTTTAACTTATTACGTGTAGATCTTTTATGTATCACTAGCGACCCGTCCCAGCTTCGCACGGGTGCAATATTATACATATAAACGTTCCTCTCAAATCACTCTATCTATTGCTGAAAAATCATTAAAATCTGTTGCGTAGTTTTAAAGATCTAAGCGTACAAACAGCGGGAGCGACTTGGTTAATGCATAGATAAAGACACATTTGAATAGATCTCGTTCATTGAGTGCCCATTAAAATAAAAGAAAGTAAGTCAGAAATCTTATTTGGCAATACATTTATTTGAATTCATATCGCGAAGAAGTACTAATCCGATCTCATTTTCCGAAATGAAATGCCGACTGGCAGATATGATGTGTTCTATCATTCCGCCATCTTCCGACTTATTATTTTTATTGCTTCGCTCGCTTGTTTTCATTTTTCAGGATGTGAAATGTTGGCACTTTGTAGCAGCTAAGTTTATTAAGTTTTTCTACAGTTGAAAGCCATTTGTTTGTACAGGAGTTACTGCTTTTGATCAATTATCATGCCTTTGGCTTATCCAGGCGTCGCTAAGATACTGCTACATGCAGCGATCAAAAAGAAAATAAACCTTGCTAATGACGGCTAGAAATCCTTTGTAGTTACTGAACCCGTAATTTCAAAAAGTATACTTCGTTGACAAGATTTTCTCAAAGGCGATATTAAAAAAAAAAACCGCTTCCAGGTAGTGTCTATTGTCAGCCGGCTGCACTTACTACGCAGAGAACCTCATTGCTCTTATCTCAAGCGAAGGCGAAGTGAAATAAGCAAGAAAGAAGGCAGACACAAAGTAAGTAGGAGGGTAATTGGCGAAAGAGTGGTGAATGGTGGAGAGTTCGTGCGGAAATAAGCGTACAGCCGGCCGAGAGCCGTTATTAGATTCGGATAGTTCGGACGGAACTGCAATTAATTAACCTATTGAAAAACACCAGACAAGGCAGCTTACCTGACTTATGTAATTACTGATTCATCTTAGAACACGCTTTTAAATAAAGCTTTTTGATCTTACTTACATAAACCTATATTTTCGGTTTTTTCACACATAGTTCTATACATAGCTTCATAGTAGTTTCTTACCTTTTTTGTAACTATTCTTTATTTTTGTTTGTTATTCTGGACGTACCTAAGTAAAAGAAGTATGGAAGAAGAAGACATGCTGCGCCGACCCCAAATGAATTGGGAAAAAACAAAGTTTTACTACGTGGACACGCGTAAAAATCTAGGCGTGTCCAGGTGACGAAATAGTGATACTAATTTTGAGTTTCAACATCTGAGCACACGTGTATTCAGTCTCTCGTGTCGAGTTGGTGACAAAGCCTAGAGAATGATGATTCTGGACATACCTAGAGTACCTACTGTATTATTTAATGCGGTTATTGAAAACACTCCACAGTGTATAAGTACACCAACCAGTACACATGATTATGATTAATATTATACTGTAGCAATTTTGCATGATCTGCATGAAACCCATCAGCACAAAAATGGATTCGCCACGAGTTCAATGATTTAATACCACATTTTTTTCAGGTTCTACCAGCCTACTTTTATCAGAATTTTAATTTTACTTTTTACGGCTTTAGAAACAAAGGTGCAAAGGTGCAAAGGTTCAACCATTGGCTTAAGAAAAAACATATTTTAAGGTTAAAAAACAAATCTACGGATATAGCTAAAGCTGTTACTGGCACACAGTTATATCCGTAGATTTTTTTTACCTTCAGTTACATGCATGGAGGGCCACCCCTATTTTTGTTTTATTCGTAACTTCACGTCACTCTTGCATAGCGGTTTATAGAAGATACCTGCTCTCCACTCCAGCTGTGGTGCCAACAGTCTCGGATTAAAAAAATGGCTGTGACATACACGACTCTATAAGGGCTCCGTTTTAAAATGTCTGCACTAAGAAAAAAATTTAACGCAAATTACGGAATTAACGCAATTTAATTTGATTTTAAAGCAAATTAATCATCTCACGAGTATAGTGGTTTGTTTGTTTGTCAGCCATTTTTGTGCAACAAAGTTACCTGCTATTATAGGAGCGGAGATGACAGCGACTGGCGGGACGTGGCGGGAAACTCCGGGTTGCAGCCGTCCGCTTCCCGCCAATAGCCCGCTCCGCCGATTTGCCTGCGCTATGATTAAAAAGCTTCCGAAGACCGATAGTCCCTGTGAAGCCTTTTCAATAGGAAGGTTTACAAAGAGAATAAATTTGGGATTTTCTAAACTTTTATGCAGAAGTTTAGCATGCTTCATGATGTGCGTTTGTGCTATTTACTTAGTCAGTAAAGTTATTCCTAAACTTAATAAAGTCAACTCCAGTTTTCTAATACATTTCATAACACAAAATATGAAACAGGAAAACAAAATAGATTATATATTCCATTACTTTTCCTAGACAGGCAAAACGTGTCCTGGAAATATGCTATAATAAAACTAGCTCAAAAATTGCTGGTTAAGGAAAAGTAGACAGATTACATACCTTCACGTAAAGGTGGAGAGAAAATCCATCTCGGGAAAGTGGATAATCCTTCAGACCGCGTTATAGTGGTGCGTTATACTCTTGAAATATATTATAAAGGAAACCTTTTACGATCAAAGAATAGTTCCCACATAATAAGATCGATAACACAGCCATAGCGGAAACGGTGATATATCACTGTTTAACAAAAGTCTTCGAGGGTTTCCATTCTCCACATCCCTGAAAAGGATAACTTTTATAGCTATATTCAAATGAAACACTTTCAGGTCTCGAAGGGAATTATGGTTTGTGAGCAATGATGAAATATTAATTAGACTAATAACTAACAAACCCAACTATATTGAGTGTCAAATTAACAGGAAAGTTATACCTAAAAGTATTTACGTAAAGTAGCATCCATCCATCAATCATGAAACCCTTCTCAGCGTTAGGCGCGGATGAAAATGGGAAAAAATAATTGGAAAAAGAAGCTACTCAGATAATACGCATTTATTTCCTTTTGTCGGACCTATACGTACGTAGTATATTTATGTGTATCTAGACTGTGGATTATGGGTAGTATGCAGGTAATGTCACAGAACGATTGTAGTAGCAGACTATTTTGTTTTAATCCGATTTGTGAAACCCTTGTAACACCCCGTTGAGGTAAGTCTGTAAAGTACCCGAGATCGTCATAATCCGAAAGTATTCCGGCGCAAAACATAAATCTCACTTTACGAAAAACAGAAGATAAAGTTAGCAGTCGGAGTTGGTGAAATTTTTTTAACAATCAGGGAAAATGCGGCTGAGTCGTCGAAGGGTGTTAGCGACCTAACACCTACCTATTATATACCTCGACTGTCGACAATCGATATTGAAATAAGAGCCCGCAACCTTAATCCCATGAAATTCAGCGAGTCTGAAGACCTTTCGTGTCTTCGCTGCAAACCCGGCCATTGGCAAGTTAAGAAGTCTCGACATTTTTATGTCTTCATTGAAATATATCCATAGCTGTGGAAACAAATAGGATTTCACTTGTTTTTTTTTGCAGCTAGTTGGAAAATCTGTCTGCGTTTGTGTTGGGTGGTTTTTCTTGGTTATCATCTTTTGTTGAGATCGTCTAAACTCCTCAATTCAAGAAACATGATGTGATTTTGTTCCTTTCAGTGTTTTCAGGGCTTGGAGACTTCGTAGCAAGCCTGTTAAAAACCTAGATGACTTCAATTTTTACGTAAATTATTTTTATAATTCCGTTGTGGATGAAAAAAAAACAACAACACTCTGCATTGATACTGTATCCACTAGACCAAAGAAAGACACTTAATAGTATCTACTTACTGTATTTCATAAAATAAAATAAAAACAAACTTAGAATAATAGTGTGTAGATACTTTTATCTAGAAAAACATTATGAGCAGTAGCCAGTATGTAAACATAACTGTCTCTATTTTGTGGAGACCCTAACATCGCGTATGTACCCCTAAGATAGTTTTTCATTCCTCAAGTCTAGATACACTCATATCATTATAATTCTTTAGCATAATAATTATAATCAATAACAGTTCCACTGCCTCTTCTCTGTGAGGGAGATTGGCCATGCCCATAATCCATCTCGCAGGACCAGCAGGGTTGCCCAGATGTCATATGTTTTCAAATGATTTTTCTTGCATTCGCGGTTTCCTCTAGATGTTACCCTTCACGTTTCTGGAAGCCCTGACGATGAAATTAATGACACAAAGTGAAGTGAACAGATATTTCGTATACAAACCGCAGATTACGGCTGCTAGCCCGTTCAATAGCCATAGCAACCTATACAGGGTGTAACAAGACCCTTAACGAAGCCATCAACCATGCATAATATTCACATATATGCATATATGGTTAATGGCTCTAAGCAAAAATTATTGTAACTGTTTTTTTTTGGAGTGAAGAATCACATTTTACGGTAGGACTCAGTGTAACGCACTCAAAACATTGTGCTGATTGGTGGATTGCATAGTACAGGGGTCGTGGAGGTGTTTAAAATAAAAATTTACATTTGTTTATGAAAAGTCTTGTGAAAAAGTTGGAACTTTGACCCCCAATATCTCCGTAACTAGAAGGTTCCCAGGTATGGTCTAAAACAAAAAAAAAATGATTGCAATGACGAGGAGAACAAGTGTCTTTCGGCTTCGTTAAGGGTCTTGTTATACCCTTTATATCATGAATTTAAAATATCGCCCGTTTAACTCACAATGTGTCTACCCTTAGAGAGCGGGTATTTATTTCCCTGACGGAGCGTGACTGGCGCAGCTTGGCGCGGCTACCGGCTGCCGAGACGACGTCGGTGAAGCACGTCCCCAATCCTCTTTAGTTCTGCTAAAGTACTTGGACCACAATGAAATGCAACGGTGAGCAGTAACCTTATGTAATCATATGTGGTAGGAGCAGAGACCTCCAATGAACCCCGTCTGTCTGTTGACGAGTACATGTACTATGTACTGAAACTATTGGGAATCGATGTGGTTCAGTATACATCCAAAAGACTTGTATTTTATTGAACTCTTTTCAGGAATGGTGCTTTGTATGCACTTTAAATGTTTCTGAGTTTGTATTGCGATGTGTTTTTGTTAGAAGTTTTGTAGTAGCCGGCCGGGAGTTGGGGTCTATAATTTTTTCTTAAAAAGGGGAATAAGAAAGCATATTTCTCTCCAACCTAAAAATTATCTTTAGGTAGGTGTATGAATAGGACTCATTAGTTACTAGTCCAAAAAATGTAATGGACATAGGTTCTTATTGACGTTTCTGGTTTTCATGACGATCACATGATACGATAAATGTGTGTGCATAAATGTGCGTCAATACAAAAAAAAAGAACAGTAAAAAAACTGGTCTGTTAGTTTAACACCTCCCTTCTTTCATTATTTTGCATATTCCTCTCCCACCTATACAAATATTTGCATAGCAGGTACAAGCTGCAACAACGCAAATAAATTAATTTGTATCTTCAAAAAAAAATTGTTATTAATATCAAACAATAACAGCTGTCGAGTCTAGCCCGCAATATCATAGCATATTTTCAAGTGCTATTACTTACTACGGATTCGATTCCCGTGGGCGCACACAATACCACATTGGTCGCAAACATGGGAATCGACGAGGCGATATTGGAAATGCAATTCGATACAGCAATGATATGTTCACATAAAACCCTATTCCCTGTACGTGAGTGTAGATGGAGAGGAATGGAGTGTTCGCTCGAGACGGTCGGACGCACAAATCAATGTAACGTTGTGCAAAGCAATCCAAATGAGAAGCCCGTCTAGACTGCGACCCGACAATGCCTTACATCTCATTAATTAACAAAATCAAACGGATCGGACAGATACTTGTGTGGTCTATAACGACTGTGTGTCGACAGTTGAAATTAATTCACACTATAATTAATTAACATGATCCTCGAGTACTGAACTTTAATTGTTCGAGCACTCAAATTGTGTTCACCCCTAATTATTTTTTGCACGAACAGTAAACTTTAGTATTATCCCTACTACAATCTTTACCAGTGCACAGTCTTTCTTTCCAATATTCATCGACATAGTGGTGATAGTCTTCTAGTAAAATAGCTATGTGCAACCTGGGGCCTTAGTCTGCTATTGCAATAGTGTCAGAATGGTCTATCATTGATTTAATAAGGCCCCGCGCAGACGAATTACCCTTTGTACGCACGTCAAACGAGTTTCGAACGCGCTTCAATACGCCGTGGGCTAGGGGCCTTATTAAATCAATTATACACCATTCTGACACTATTGCAATAGCAGACTAAGGCCCCTGGACTGACACATAGATAAAAAGACAGACAAAACGAAATTTTTACTGAATCCCAAAACCGTTGCTAAAGAAATTCTGGTGATTTCAATTTTTCTTAATCTCTAACAAAAATAAAGATCTAGTTCTGAATTAGCTTCTGAAAGTTCTACTCTCGCATTCAAATCAGTGTACTTAAACTATCAATAATTTTATTTAGAATAAAACAAGGTTATCTGATTTTTCAGGCATTTATCACACTGAGGACTGCAAACACACGACTAATTGAAACTGGACCTCCCGGCTGATACCTACGTGAAAATTTAATCATTCCACGTACACACGGCTACACATCAAGCTACACATTTCCAGTTTATGCTGATCTCGCATTGTATAGGATTTCCGTACAATGCGAGGTCAGCTTATACTGGAAATGTACAGCTTGATGGGTAGCCGTGTGTACAATCCTTTTTCTCTCTCGTTAACCTTTCGTTAAGTCTGGAAAAAAAGTAATTTGTTTTATTTCTTGCACATTTATAGCATTGCTAATTCGCTATACTTTGTCATATTTTATCAGCATGTTATTAGTTAGTATGCGGTGAGAAATGCTAGTCTAATAACTAAGTAAAATCATAAAATGTAATATTATAAGAATCTACAGTATTTATATCTAAGGGTGCTGCCATACAGCGAAAATTATAAAGGATTTTTGCAAACAGCACTTTTTTTGTACTTTGTGTTCTTGTGTTCATGGATTAAAGTGTTTTTTCGGTGGCATGCAAGCATTTGTCTGATAAGTTTGTAATCAAAACACAATCACGGCCAGATGAAGAGACGATAACGCGACTACAGTATTTTGAGTTCAAGCTGAAAAACTATAACTAACTAAACTATGTAATTTCTGAGATGTGAGTGGTGAACCTAGTTTGGTATATTGCACGGTTATTATGAAGATCAATAGAGAATGAAGTTAGATTTGATTTTAGTTAATCTTACTCTACTAAGGCTTTATAATAAACTAGCTGTTGCCCGCGGCTTCGCTCGCATTTTGGTCGGAAATTATCCCACGCACACTCGGAGATAATTTAGCTTCCTATTAGTGAAAAATAATTCAATACCGGTTCTGTAGATCCAGACATTACCCCTACAACCCCACAAATTTTACCTCTTTATAATATTAGTATAGTTATAGATATGGTAAGATGGGCTGAGACGAAACCACTGGGCTAAAATTATAAATAACTGACTGTTGCCCGCGGCTTCGCTCGCGTTTTGGTCGGAAATTATTCCACGGGCACGTTGTAAATATAGCCTATAGCACTCGGGGATAATGTAGCTTCCTATTAGTGAAAGAATTTTGAAAATCGGTTCAGTAGATATCGAGATTACCCCCTACATACAAACTTACAAACAAATTTTACGTCTTTACAATATTAGTATAGATTTAGGTTTTAAATAATGAAATCCCGTGGGGAGCTAAAATGGGGGAAGTCTGCGTGTAGCTCTATTTTTTTCGACTTAGGCCCATACACCAACAATCATTAAAAATGCAAGTGATGTTTTCTCTTTTCTTTGTATGTGCCGCAGGTTCTTGTCCTGTTGATTGTGTCTCAAACCCGTTACAGGATTTTAATGAAATAGCATTCAAGGGAAGTATTTTTTAATTATGTTTACAAAAAAAAAAATTAATGACTCACATTAATTCTAAATTCAATATGGGATTCTCTCTTGCAGCAGGTAATTCTTTAAAATAGGAATTTGCGATAATGTGATACAATGTCATAGTTCTCTGTTCAATTTTATTTAGGGGAATGTTTTGTTCTTAACCGACCTTTTTGAAAGGAGGAGGTTCTCAATTCGCCGGAATCTTTTAATTTTTTTTGTATTTTCCCCGATTACTCGAAGATGGCTGGACCGATTTGAATTATTTTTTTTTAGTTTGAAAGGGTATACTTCCCAGGTGGTCCCATGATCATTAATTCGGGATCTGATGATGGGATCTTGAAGAAATAGAGAGGACTCTTCAAATTTTATAGGCTCACTTGAAGCGATTTGGGTAGATTATGGAAGAGTACTTTCTCGGAGTGGGACCACTTTTCAATTTGGTAAAGATCTGATGAAGAACTTCGGAGATAGGCAACGGAACTCCTCAATAAATGATAGCAAATGCCAGTCCATTTTAGATTGCTGAAATCTCATGTTTGTCTATTGTTTACACCAGTTCATAACATAACATCACGCCGGTACGTTGTGAAGGGGTAAGCACATGTGAACCACTCAAAAGTGAAAAATAAAAAACTTTTTTGCAAAAAATTAAACCGACTTCAAAAACAAAAAAGTTAAAAATTACTTTAGCTACAGAAGTCGGTGACAAAAAAACAAAAGCAAACTAGCAAAAGTCACCGACTTCTGAAGCTAAAGTTATTTTTTACTTTTTTGTGTTTTTGAAGTCGATTTAATTTTTTGCAAAAAGTTTTATATTACAAAATTAACTTCCAAAATTATTGTATAGATTTTGATCTCAAATTCGACACGCAGAATGATGAGGAAAATGAATCGTCCTTTTTAAATTTTACGTAATAAACACAATAAATTACAGTGTGAATGAGTTCTCAATTAGAATGCAAGGAAAAGTAACATAAATGGCTACCGTTTTGTCGCGTTATCGTTGGTGTTGGTCTGGTCGGCCGCTCCAGGGGACTACTTTGTACTGTTATTGTTTAATAGTGATAATACATAAGTAACAATGTTTTTCTTTAAAAGTGTTATATTTTCCTTATTTAGTTTAGCATTTGTTGCAGTAAGTACACAAGACGATGGTGAGTACACTGCAACATTCATGTATGTTTTAAAGAATCATTTTGTGCCCCTTCCTATAACTTGTACTTCCTTTGCAGAAATATTTTCAAACTTATTAGATGGTGGGCTTAATCCGATGCAGAATTTTAAAGCAGACCTGTACTTTAAGGAAAATAAGGTTTATTTCTTTATCTACGGCCTATACTTGTTTGCAAAACATTTAAAATGAATAATCGAATCCTGATTGTTTTAGATACAAGCAGTGGAACAAGAAAAAGTGGATATCAAATTATACTATGGGTGCCTATGTGGTCCTTGCAGGTATTTTGATACAATGATTTTAAAGCCAACAGTGGAGAAACTGGCTTCGTACCTGAACGTGCATCTTTATCCGTACGGAAATGCACAGGTAGGTACACAACTACGTATTTTTTTAAAGTTCATAAAACTAGCTCCTGTTGCGTAAATCAGGCGTTGAAAAGAGGTTTCTCGCGCCCAACTCGAATCAGAGGTCTGTTTCCGCACTCCTTTCGAGGCAGCCGAGGCTAAATAGCAAAATCTATCAAGCCAACCTTTATATCCTTGTCTTCAAAGTTGACCCGTTACTTTTTGTAAAAAATCTTTTATTTTCTTAATCTGATTTTGATATTTGTTGCTCTCAAAAAATAAGTAGTTTCTGTGAATTGATTTATGTTATTATTAGATTTTATCGAAGGGCCAATATTAACATAAATGTCGAAAGAAATGTAATAACACGACCAAATCAACATTAAAAATAATGTAAACTGAAAATTTCTAATAAACGAAAACACCCACTTATTGACATTCTTTTCCTGCATTATTATTGTGCATTATTATTGCACTGTTGCCACTTAGTATAGCTCGGTATTTTAATAATTTAACCAATGGCATCTCTAAATATTTAATTATAAGGCAAATGTGCCAGGATGAAGAACGTAAAGGACCAAGGATTAAAAGTTGTATAATTTTTGTTTTCCTCGGCCGTTTGTCACCTAAATAATATTTTGAACTTGGCTTCAGGCGGGAGCCTTGAGTGCAATGACAAACATTCCACACTTGCACGAAACTGCACAATTACAGTTCTACTTTACTTACTTACAGTTCTAAGTTTTATTTTCGTTTCACAGACAATAGACCGCATCTTTGATGAGATGGTCGCAAGCGCAACTGCTGAACATGAGGTCCTTGGTTCGAATCCCAGGCAAAGTGTTTTTTTCCATTCGGAATTTCGGCAATAGACTCGCCCCCTGTTGATTACATAGGGTTTTTACATAACTGGCGAAATGTGAGTGTACTACCGAGCTGTCGACCACTTTTCACCCTTATGTCCTGAATAAGTGTGTAATAAAAAATTAAAAAATCCAATAAGGCTGAAACGTGGTCACTAAGCGTGGTAGTATCTACTACTAGGTACACCTCTGCCTAACCTCTCCAGGATTACAGGTGTAATGTTATCTTATGTTTCACAGACGATAGATAACGGTACCGGCCATTACGAGTTCGTATGCCAGGACGGTCCTAAAGAGTGCTACGGCAACAAACTGCATGCATGCGCCATCGACTACCTGGGCAATATCACCAAGGCGGTCTTCTTCAACTCCTGCATGATGAACAGGTCTAGGACGGATCAAGGATCTAACGACGAAGCTGCCGATGAGGTACCATTTGAATTGACAAGAATTAAAATTGAACTAGAACTTGTTGTGTTAAGTTTTACAGCATGCAGCTGAAAGGTGTGGTCGTATTTAAATACACCAGTCGTAGTCGCGCAAAATACCAGCTGTCTCGTAAATTTGAGTCGAGTAGATCATGAAATTTTGCATTGGACAGCTGACTTTTTTTCCGCGGTTACGAAGATAGTCCGTTAAAAAGTGGTTCACCGTTCACAGTGAAATGTAGTTTCGCAAATTAATTATTACGATGTTGAGTATTTTTATAAGTACCCTTCACTTCAGAAAAATCAATAACCCTGAAAACGTTTTTTCAATACTATTTCTCGAAAACTGGTTCTTATCGCACTACGATTAGGTTCAACATGCAATGTATTTCACACGCGTGGGTTTTTAATATTTTTCCGCACACGTGCGGAAATAAAAATTTCCACAGATAAGTCCAATTGGGTTCAATGACTATAGCTTTAATTGGTGGTGATTGTTTTTTTTTAATCTCGGCAAAGAGATATGCGTCTATAAGGCGTAAATATTTTTTTTATATTTAAATGGTGTTTATAAATAGAATATCATAGATATACATGATTATTTAAAACAAATATTTGCTTTTATGAACCAATTAAAATTTATTTGTGTTCTAAATGCAAAAATATTTGATTTTTCTTCTTTTCATATTAGGCTGTATAGCGGCATCATACCTTTGCTTCTTCTTCAGCCTGGCGAAAGCAAAGCGCGGAAAAAAAGCAAATTAAATCATAGTTTCATAATCATTCCTGACAAAAATACTTTCTGTTTTAATATTTTATTTCTTCGAAAGTGTATTGAAAAACGTCGTTTGATACGCGTGGGGATTTGTTATTGCAGTTCTCGGCTTCATAACACCCTCGCCTGCAGCTCGGGTGTTAATTCCGCGCTCGAATGCAATAACAAAGTTTCCCCACTTATATCAAAATATTTCATTATTTTCAGTGCGGAAAGAGTATGAACGTAGACACAGAGTGGATTAAGCAATGCGCGAAAGGGGATAGAGGAAATCAACTCCTTAAATATTATGGAGACGAAAGCAAGAAGGTTGGTTACCCAGGCGTTCCTTGGGTTATGATCAATGGAGAGGACGCAAGCCAAGAAACTTTCTTCGAGGATGTGTGCGCAGCATTTGAGACACCACCACCAGAGTGCCCGCAAATCGTTTGAGATAATAAATAAACGTTCCTTTTTTAAACTTTGTTTTAACTGTGTGTTTGTCAATGAAATGTAAAAGTAAAGTTTTTTTTTTAATTACAGATTATTCTAAAACATTTTTTTGATTTTATTGGGTATTACGATTCCTAACTTTTTCAGGACGTGAGCCGCCCAATACCACTAGCCTGGCAGACTTTTTGCCTACGTCTGTGATGCCTGTTTGTGAACTTAGTTTTAGGATATTCCACGGTTATTATGATGATCAAAAGAGATTGAACTGAGATTTGATCTTAGTTAATCTTATTATAAACTACCCAGGATTTATAAGAAATATGGTAAGATGAGCTGATAAGAATGCTGTTCCTGAGCTAAAGTTATAAAATAACTAGCTGTTGCCCGCGGCTTAGCTCGCGTTTTGGTCAGAAATTATCCCACGAGCAGGTTGTAAACATAGACTATGGCACTCAAGGATAATTTAGCTTCCTATTAGAGAAAGAATTTTCAAAATCGGTTCAGTGGGTTCAGAGATTAACCCCTACTACCTCACAAACTTTAGTTCTTCATAATATTACATATTGTTGGTAGAAATCTACTAACAATCGATGAACAGATATCCCAAAAACAGAATTACAAAGCTTCGAAAAATTAGAACGAAGTATTTGTATTTTATGAGACCGAGCAACCAAAACAATTCTAAAGAGTATAAACAGACAACTAAGAGTATAAGAATATATAACAACCAACCAACGACATACAACGATACTTTTAAGCGACACATCTTCCTACCGACGCACGAAAGGAGATAAAAAATAACTGGATAAAGCGTTAATCCACAGAAAAATTACGTTGTTGCATTATGCCATCTATGGGTAAATGGATAAACCGTCCGTACATAGCATGCTCTAAAGCGTGTTCGTGAATGTTGGACGGCATTTTGCGATTTAGTAATTTAACATGTCAATTGGTTAAATAGTTTCGAAGATATCGAAACTATTTAACCAATTGACATACTGTTCAACGCAAATCTTATCTCTACATTTTAAATTTTACCTCTTTATAATATTAAGTGTATTAAAGAGTATAGATTAGTATAGATTTAAACCCGTTACAATTTTATTTATGGTAGGTACTTACATTTTTTTTATACAAAATTAACTTAAAAATAATTGTGTATAGATTTTGATCTAAAATTCGACACGCAGAATTATGAGGGAAATTAATCATCCTTTTTAAATTTTACGTAATAAACACAATAAATTACAGTGTGAATGAGTTCTCAATTAGAATGCAAAGAAACGTAACATAAATGGCTACCGTTTTGTCGCGTTATCGTCAGTGTTGGTCTGGGCGGCCGCTCCAGGGGACTACTTTGTACTGTTATTGTTTAATAGTTTAATAGTCATAAGTAACAATGTTTTTCTATAAAAGTCTTATATTTTCCTTATTTAGTTTAGCATTTGTTGCAGTAAGAACACAAGACGATGGTGAGTATACTTCAACATTCATATGTATCGTATGTTTTTAATTAAGAATTATTTTGTGCCCCTTCTTTTAACTTATAATTCCTTTGCAGAAATATTTTCAAACTTATTGGATGGTGGCCTCAGTCCCATGCAGAATTTTAAAGCAGACCAGTACTTTATGGAAAATAAGGTATATTTTTCTTTATATATAATGCATATACTTATTTATTAAAATATTAGAAATGAATAAAAGAATCCTGTTTGTTTTAGATACAAGCAGTGGCACCAGAAAAAGTGGATATCAAATTATACTATGAGTGCCTCTGTGGTGATTGCAAGAATTTTGATACAATGAGTTTCAGGCCAACAGTGGAGAAACTGGCTTCGTACCTGAACCTGCAACTTTATCCGTACGGAAATGCAAAGGTACCTATGAACATGATTAAAAATAAGTAAATGAATTTAATAAATAAATAAATTCTCTGGTCTTGCAACATTTATGGATGCTCGCAGGTCATGCGTAGCTAATGATTAGGTGCTATCAAGTATAAATAAATGATTATTTTGTACTATCGACCTCGTTTGTGTTTAAACGGAGAAACTTGAATGAACACAAGTAACTGACATTATACATAATTTAATTAAGTGAAAACGCAGTATTACGAGTACATATACGAATAACATCCTGGATTCGTTTTTTACAAGAATTTTCACCAAGCCTGGCGATATATGACATACTTATTTTCTTTATTCATGCCTTTTTTCACAATAAAATACATTTTTTATTATTAAAAAAAAAAGTACTTAAATTATTAAAGATGGATGACTCATGAGTCAAGCCCATGACTCAGCCGCACAATAAGAACCTCCTTAGGTGTTGGTCGAGGGTCTTTGCTGTACGTCCATTAACCGTAAGGACCATCGGTCAAATGATAGCAGAGTCCGCGTCCCACATGTCGACAATCTCGTGTGCTAAGTCAAGATACTTGATTTTATTATCATTCTCAGTTTTCACGATATTCTCGTCATGAGTGACAGTGATGTCAACAGTCATCGGCGCTCTCGGCGATCTATCACCACAGCATCAGGCTTATTTGCTTGAATAGTCCTGTCCGTGATGACAGATCTATCCCAATACAAAGTGGCATGACTGTTCTCGAGAACTGGGTCGGGTACATTCTTGTAATATGGTACTTCAGAATTCACTAGGTTGCCCTGCAAGGCCAGTTGTTAGTGGATAATCCTAGCACTAGATTTTGTCTGTGCAAGTACTCGCCGTTCAAGACATCGGGTGGATTCATCGGGACGCCGGACGGTGGCATATCCGACAGATGTCAATCGTACCGTCCTTGACAATGTATTTCCGTTAGTTGACCGTCATGATAACTTCATCCGTAATCGCACAATGGGAACCTTTTGTTTGCCAAAAGAGGTCACCTGAACGTAGTCAAGCTATGGACGCCAAAAAGTGTACATCAGGCCCTTGAAGGATCCAGAAAGCGTCCGTGAAGCTCCTCGTTCTGCTATACCTCCCTGCGGTCATTAGTATCCAAAGACACTAGTTTGCGCCAGGTCTCGTTAGCCAAGGAGAGCGGGGTCAGATTACAAGAAATTTCTCCCCGAGACTGCATACCTCCCAGTTGTGCAAGGTTTTAACAATTAAGAACCCACGACCTCCGCACTTCCGCGGGATATTCATTCTAATCACCGCGATGAGTCGATGACCGTGGGTGATGCATCCGATTTGCAGTCATCAGTATGCGGACCTTCCTATCCAGGTCGTACTCAAAAGGACTACATCAAAACTGTCATAAACCTTCAATGATTGGGCTACTGAAGGTTTACCATATTGAAGGAAGGGAATCCGGCAGTAGAGTCCCTACGAATTCCATAATCCCCCCTAGCATTACATGCATTATCGCACATTTGTCCACACCAAATTACGTGCAACTGAAAGTTTCAGTCAACTTTTATAGCCCCATCAGTTGTAAATTGTTGGAGGCAAAGATACTCATTGCATTATTAAAATTTCTTATATTCTCTTAACTGGCAAAATTTGGGTGTACTAGTAGGCCCACGCCTTTGTAAGTCTTTGGGGATTTAACATACGTATGTGCGATGTTAGGTTATGTCACTAATATTCATTTAGTACGAAAAATAAACAAGTATCTTAGTAAATAGTATTATTGTACATTCTTATCCTGCATTACTATTGTGCACAATTTGCACTTTTGGAACTAAATATAGCTCGATATGTTAACAATTTAACCAATGGCACTCTAAATAGTTAATTTTGAGGTAAATATGCCAGGAAGAAAGAAGGACGTAAACGACCAAGGCAAAAAAAAAACAATGTACAGCTTTGTTTTCCTTGACCGTTTGCTGCCTACTATTATGATAATAATATTTAACTTCGCTCTCGGCTCCATTACAGTCCCGCCTTGAGTGCAATGACAAACATTATACACTTGCACCAAACTGCACTATTAGTTCCATATTTTCGTTTCACAGACAATAGATTGCATCGTTGATCGCAAGCGCTACTGCTGAGCATGAGGTCCTGGGTTCGAATACCAGGTCAGACCAATTAGTTTTTTCCATCCGGAATTTCTCAGTATCAGTCATGGAGTCTGGATTTGTGTCCGGTTGATAGCAATAGACTCACCCCTATTAAATAGGACAAACATAACAGGCGAAATGTGAGTGTATTACAGCGCTCAATTACTCGTACGGTCGACCACTTTTCACCCTTATACCCTGAGTAAGTGTGTAATAAGGTGGAAAAGTGGTCGAAAATCAGTGAGCGCGGTAGTACCTACTACTAGGTACACCTCTGTCTAACCTTTCCAGGATTACAGGCGTAATGTTATATTATGTTTCACAGACGATAGATAACGGTACCAGCCAGTACGAGTTCGTGTGCCAGCACGGTCCGGAAGAGTGCTACGGCAACAAACTGCATGCTTGCGCCATCGACTACCTGGGCAATATCACCAAGGCGGTCTTCTTCAACTCCTGCATGATGGACTCGTCTAGGAAGAATAGAGGATCTAACGACGAAGCAGCCGATGAGGTAACTTGAATTGTCAAGAATGAAAATTGAACTACTTACAACTTGTTGTATACTTGTTGTTGTTGTTGTGTTGTTGTGTTTTACAGCATGTAACAGAAATGGTCGTATTTAAAGACCACCAGTCGTAGTCGCAAAAAATAACAGCTGTCTCATTGACATTTGTGACATTTCGAGTCGAGTACATCATGAAATTTTGCATAGGACCGCTGAATTTTTGTCCGCGATTACGATGATGGTCCCGTAAAAAAAGCGGTTCATCGCTCACAGTGAAAATTAGTTTTCGAAAATTAATTAAATAGTAGATAGTATTTATTTAATTACCCTTCACTTTAGAAAAATCGAAAACATTAAAAAAGTTTTTTTTTTTATAATTTTCAGTGCGGAAAGAGTATGAACGTGGACTCAGAGTGGATTAAGCAATGCGCAAAAGGGGATAAAGGGAATCAACTGCTTAAATATTATGGAGACGAAAGCAAGAAGGTCGGCTTCCGGTACGTTCCTTACGTTATGATCAATGGAGTGGAGAACAAAGTAGACAATTTCTTCACAGAAGTGTGCGCAGCTTTTAAGACACCACCACCGGAGTGCGCGCAAATCGTTTGAGTAAATAAATAATCGTTCCTGCTTGTAACTTTGTTTTAATTATATGTATGTTTTGTTGTTAACGAAGTGCACCGGCATTTTGTAAGTAGATATTTGTTATTTTTAATTACAGATAATTCTTAAAAAATACCATTTTCATTGATTTTACACATAATATTCCTTGGCAGAATTTGATCCTTAGCAGCAACACTATCGGTGAGTCCTGGATGCTGTTTTTTGTAAAAAAAACAACAATTTAAAATCTAGGTCGCCCACTGGTGGTTGATTGACCACGTTGCCCTACTATCCATAGTTTCAGATTTAAAACTGAAGAGTTAATGCAAAAATCACCGTGTATTATTATTCCAGACTGAGTTTTGAACTTTCCATACAATATTTCGTTTGTTATGTTATTCACTTTTACAAGCAAGTATAACGTTACGTTTGTGGCCGTGGCTCCATACATTTTGGTCATGAGTTTTAATGCAGTAGGTATGTCCACGTATTTCTTACATACGAAGAAGTGCAAGTTTCTTGGGCTTGGACTTATCACGTACGGTCAGCAATAGAATTAGCTTAACATTTCAGAATTTTAATTATTTGATAGTGAAGGACTCCAGCTATTATTTTTATTGTTTCAGAAGATTATTCTTTAAAATATTCCTTACTCTTCATTTTACCTTGTTAGTAACGAGTAATATCTAACATAGTTTTTATTAAAAAACCTGCTTTGAAACTTTGAGTAGTGTTTATCTACTTTTGATGCTGACTGTACCTAATCGAAACATTTCTTGCACACCAAGCAATGTACGAAGGTCATGCGGTTGTTTTCGACTTATAAGAAGGTACATAGGGTGTGTGTGCAGCGTGTTTTGTTTTTTTGTTGCAGGTGTTTATGATGTTATAATAACATCAGGACTTAGACGAAGTAGAACTAGTACGAAGCAAGAATTCGCAAGTGCGAGTCGCACTCGTACACGAGGGGTTCCATTCCACCGTACAATATAATCACGCAAAAAAAACCGCGTTTCTTTTTTTTTTCATTTGTTGTTATTTTAAACCGACTTTTTTCAAAAAGGAGGAGGTTAACAATTCGGTTGTTTTCATCATTTGTAAACCGATTTGAAAAATTCTTTTTTCTTCTGAAAGGATATGCTTCCCGATTGGTCCCATAGAAATTTAATCTAAATCGGTTTAGGAATTTGGTTGTTTTCCTCACGTTAATTGTCACATCACGCGATGTCGCGTGCTGGCGCTCTGATGTACATCACGCGACGTCGCGTGATACTAGTAGTTAAATTTGACACACTTCCCGATTTCTGATAGAGCTGAAATTTTGCACGTATGTGTATATCGCGAGACAATGCAATATTATGATAACATGGAGCTGATCTGATGATGGAGCTGGAAGGTGGCCATACGAACTCTGTAATAAAACGACGCAACGCCGTCGAATTTGGACTCGTTTGATTTGTCTTGACAAGTACTGTAGTCCTAAATGGTTACCAGGGTCTGATGATGGAGCTGAAAGGTGGCCATAGGAACTCCATTAAAACGACATAACCCCATCGAGTTTGGGTTCGTATAATTCATCTTGTCGAGTACTTTGTCTCTAGATGGTACCCAGGGTCTGGTGATGGAGCTGGAAGGTGGTCACAGGTAGTCCGTAATAAAATGACACAATCCCATCAAGTTTGGGCTCGTATGATTCGTCTTGACGAGTACTATGGTCCTAAATGGTATCCAATGTCGATGATGGAGCTGGACGGTAGCCATAGGAACACCGATATAATACGACAAAACCTCATCGAGTTTGGGCTCGTATGATTCGTCTTGACGACTACTTTAACTAACTTCTATGTGTTACAATGTAAAAACTAATTCATGACAAGAATTTGTGTGGTATACTACAACTAAAAAGGGTAAAATAAAAAAAACTTTCTGCGAAAACAAAACCGACTTCTAAAAAAACACTAAAAAAGTCTAAAATAACTTTACTTTCGGAAGTCGGTGGCAAAAAAGATACAAACTAAGACACCGATTTCCAAAAGTACAGTTATTTTAGACTTTTTTAGTGTTTTTTTAGAAGTCGGTTTTGTTTTCGCAGAAAGTTTTTATTACGGTATACTCACACCACGATAGAGTACCTAAACATACTCTGGGATTCAAGTGTCTATCTTAAACAGTTTAAAAGATACAGTCCTGTGAAACGGCCAGATAGCGAAGCCTTAGTACCCTAATATTTTTTATGGAGAAAGTTTTGAAACTCCCGAGTTACTCGTACTAAAACTTTATTGGGAAAAACAAATTCACTAACTGATTTAAACTGTTTTCTAGAATTTAGATTTGTATATGCAACCACGTTTATCATTGAATAGGCACTTTGGGTTAAAATAATGACCCAGGTTAAACTGCAAGAAGCAAACAGATAGGCTGAAACTATTTATCGAGGAAGCGCACGATATGAGGGCAAAGACATTCACTTAATTCTTATACAGAAGACAATTACTAACTTAAGTAGGTAAGTAAGTGATGATAAAAGAATCGTCACATTAACTATTATCACTATTGGTCATAGGCTACTTGATACGACAATCGTTTTGTCACCAAGTCATCTTTAGATTTTCCTGGATATATGCGAACTTCAGTAGTGATTCAACTGCGTACAATGACTTATTACAAGATAGTGTTACTTCATTTATTAATCGGAGTTGCGTTATGTGACCCCTTGAATACTGGTAAGTAAATATCGCAAGACCATTAAGAAAGTTCATAGACATTCCCAGTTTTCAAATAATGAGAATTGTTTTTAGGATACTCATCTAGAAGAAGTAACAAACTAGAAAACAGAAATGGAACTTCAAATGTGAGTGAACCCTTTCAGGGTTTTTGTAATAAAAATTTGGGACATTTACACAGAACACTGTAAATTGTATCGGGTTCTTAACACATTTCAAATAAGTTTCAGGTCCCTACAGAGGTAGCCCCAATAAAGGAGAATGTTGAAATCAAAGTGTACTATGAGACTTTATGCCCGTTCAGTGTGAATTTCTTCGTGTACCAGCTAAAGCCTGCCATGGAAAGGCTGGGCTCACATTTAGACATACATTTAATACCCTACGGACACGCCAAGGTACGTGAAACTTCAGTATCATTATATCTATAAAAATATTTTATATTTATATAAAACACGCTGTGGGTTGCCTAGGCATTACTTCACACGAAATATAAGCATTAAGAAATTGTCGTTTAGAGAACAATCGTCAAAGTGCTATTTTTGTAACCTACGTTAATTACCGTTGGATTAGTTTAGATTAACTACTTTTTCAAGGTATTTTACCCGACTAATAAGGTAAAGCCAAAAGGAACGGTTTTAATTTTGCAGCTAAAATAACAAACCTTCGTATGCATGTTGGAACGTATGTTTGTAAAATTAATTTCTTTTCAATTCCTACCAGAAATCTTTGCTGTTCTGTTGGTCATTAATATCCCCAGTTTAATACGATTCTTTATAGCGAAATATTTAGGACTATAATTATTGCCATTCAATGTAACCAAATTCAAAGTAAAACTTAACTCTTTAAAAATATGACTTCCTCCATTAGAATTAAATGCTTCTGCGCCTGCACTTAGCCAAGAAGTGGTTTTCGTACGTGTATTATAATTCATAATATAACTTACGCTCTGAAAATTACTATAAACGATTTCAAATTACACTTGGAACATAATATACGTCTATTACAACTCTTAACCCTGTTGAAGTGTCCCCTTCATGCCAGTGAAGTGAGCGAGACAAATTACTTGATGACTGTAATTGGCATTCAGTCGTACAACTCTCGGTGTAGGTAGCAACTGCACATACAGTAAAGGAATGGGAACTGGGAACACCCATTTCTATGTGTATTCCCAGATTCCTTTTCTCAACGTAATTTAGACTATTTACACGTTGCACTGGAAAAAATACGAAAATAGAAGGGAAATTTGCTGACGACTAGGAGGAGCTTGGTGAATATGCGGTGAACCTTTGGTAGCACAGGTGACAGACTTTGGATAATTTTTATTTTATTCAAAAAGGTAACCATATTTATTGGCATTTTTCAGACTCGTCGTGTCTTCGGTGGCTACAAATTCAGCTGCCAGCACGGGATCCCGGAGTGTTTCGGGAACACGGTGCAAGCTTGCGCTATACACATCTTGCACAATATGACACAGTCAGTCAACTTCAATACCTGTCTCATGCAGAACACCTCGTATCGTACCGGATATCAATACTTCATTTATGTTTTCTATTGGGTGAGTTTTTATAAGGGGCTCGTGGGTAAAAATTAACAGCCACGCGGTTCGATAGAAGGTTAGCTTCGCTTGCTAGCTTGGTCCGTGAATGGGTGACCATTTCACAACGAGCCTCGGAAAGCACGTGAAGCTGTTGGTCCTGGTTGTCATTTGTAAATCTTTGTAGAGATCAGATAGTTGAAGAGGCAGATGGAGCTATCCATGCAAAATACTGAGCTGCATCTGCCATGTTTAGACTGGAAATCGACCCCTGGAGTTACCCACATAGCGCACAAAGTAAGCAAGCTGAAGTGGCAATGGGTTGCCGATGTCTGTCAAAGGACCGACGATGGTACAGACGAGCCCTGGAGTGGACACCTCGTATCGGCCAATGCAGCGTTGGACGACCCCTCTAGGTGGACCGACGACATTAAAAAGGCGCCTGGATCAGACTGGATTCGGAATGCGAATGACCGGGTGGTATGATGCAGTTTGGGAGAGGTCTATGACCAGCAGTGGACTGAATAAGGAATATCTATACATATAATAAAACAGTAAAAAAACTGTGTCTGTACATTGAATATATTTAAAAAATAATAATTGAGGGTGTTTGGAAACAGTAATAGAGCACGAATCCAAAAAAATAATTCTGTCTGTTTGTTTGTACACGCTAATCTCCGGAACTACTCGACGGATTTAAATGTTTTTTTTTTGTATAGGTATTAAATCTGGGCAACATATAGGCTATAATTTATCTTGGAAACTTGAACATCTGATGCAGCATCGCAACAGACCAGCTAAAATATAAGAGATAAAAAAATGGTACCATGGCAAAAATTGTTCCACGTGATGAGCATTTTCTGCTTAGAGAATAAATTTGAAGATCTGGAACACCCGATGTGGAACTCCAAGAGCCCAGCTACACTATAACATATATTGGAATGACGTCTTAGCAAGAGTTGTTCAGCCTGATGAGCATTCTCTGTTGTCGTCAAAATTTGAAGATCTGGAAGAGCTGATGTGGAACTCCAAGAGCCCAGCTACACTATAACATACATAGGAATGACGTCTTAGCAAGAGTCTTTCAGCCAGATGAGCACTCTCTGTTGACGTATAAAAATTGAAGATCTGGCACACGTGTTGTGGAATTCCAAGCGCCCAGCTTCATTATAACATATAATTATAGGAATGAAGTCTTAGCAAGAGTTGTTCAGCCTGATGAGCACTCTCTGTTGTCGTATAAAATTTGAAGATCTGGAACAGCTGATGTGGAACTCCAAGAGCCCAGCTACGCTATAACATGCTTCTGATCGTGAACGTCATGCATTGTCTCGCGAGAGAATTGCGCTTGAGTTCTCAGCGTATCTACGCATCTGCTTCTAGGTCTCTAGAGATAAGTGCGGAACATGATGTGCGACTGTCCGCTGATCGTGAACGTCACGCATTGTCTCGCGAGTCGGAGACGTTCACTGATAGAGAATTGCGATTTTTTTTAAAGTTATTTGCAATATTATTGTTAATTCAGTGTACCCTTGGGATCCGCAGCAGAATAACGGGAAGAAGAGTTTTTTGTTGTATAGGTATTAAGTCTGGGCAACATATAGGCTATAATTTATTTTGGGAATTGGAACACCTGATGCAGAACCGCAACGGAACAGCTAAAGTATAAAAGATATAAAAATGGTGTCACAGCAAAAATTATTCCACGCGAAGAGCATTTTCTGCTGTGAGAATAAATTTGAAGATCTGGAACACCTGTTGTGGAACTCCAAAACCCAGCGACCTATAACATATTAAGGAATGACGTCTGAGCAAAAGTTGTTTAGTCTGATGGGCATTTCCTGTGGACTTACAAAAGTGAAACATCTGGAACGTCTCCAATCATCTCACTCATCCCGTTGTTTTCCCGTCCCCGGGCCTCAGAATTCTACATCAGACGTTTCAGATCTTCGATTTTCTTGACGACCCCGTTGTCGCTGGCATAAACAACAGGATCCGCGTACGAAGTCGCGGGCAGAAGCTAGTAATTAAATAAATCAAATAGGTTGATAATATTATAATACTGTATATCATTGATTACATTGAAGAAAAAATTACATGCATAGTCCGTAATGCTGAAAAAGGCCTGATTTGGTGGGCATTCAAAAACGGAGGCCTTGAATGGGTAGTGGTAATTAGTGCAAGAGAAGGTTGATTCTTGTTTTTGGTAGGTGGGATATGGGTTTTTCGATCAACGGTAGGCTATAGGCACAGCTTGCGTGCCTGAAGAGCAGAGCCTTGTTAAGGGTAAACTTCAAGCGTCTGGGGAAGTGTTTTGAAGGCATCTTTGTAGCAGTTATGAAATAAAGGTACCGTGTTACCGATATTCACATTTTAAGGATAAAAGACTACCAAAATAAGACATCTTCACAAATGATAGCCTACACCAGTCCCTTTAAACAAGACATGTAAAACAAGATATAATTGACAGCACAAAGCGTAGACCTAAAATAAGCTCAAGACCAGTTTCAGCCTAGTTAAATATATCTAATTCTGCAAAACAGGTAAATCAGCTAGTGACGTGTGCTCCGAGTTGTTTCTGTCAAGTTGTAACATAAAATACTACTTACCAGTTTGTTTCCAGTTTTAACTGCAGGTCTGTGGCTATAGCGCCATTCCGAAGCCTCCGGGCATTATTACCTTTGTGTTGGTTTTTCTGTGAGATGGGAGCATTGTACAAAGAAGCTGCATATGGCTCTAGTACTTAAAGTAATTGGAACATTGCATGTTAAAACAATTCGCGTTTTTCTCCTTCTTTGATGTTGCAATCTGTTTTCTATAAATATAAATTATACGAGTATGTCCTTAGTCCTTACTTACGTCCATAAGAAACACAAAAACTTTTCGTTTTTTCTTTTCCAGTGCGGTAACCAGCACGATGTAAACGTTCAAGAAATATGGGAATGCGTTAACAGCGAGCGTGGTTCTGTTCTCTTGAAGGAGTACGGAGATGAAACTCACGTCCTTGCACCATCGTTCGTTCCTTTCCTGACGATAGACGGATCCACGGAGTACCAAGACCAAGCCATGAGCAATTTATTTGCAACAGTCTGCCTACTGCTTAAGCCGATGCCAAAGGAATGCACGATGATTTAATTAAATGTAGCATTTACTTATTTGTATATTAGGCACTTTATCGTGTAGATATAAATAGTTATTGTGACATTCGGGAAAATTTCAATCATACCTTAGTCATCATTCTTTGCCTACCTAGATAAAGCAACGTATCCATTTTCCTCCCGTGTTTGATGAGTAGGTACTTGCGTAGTATAGTTAGCAGTCTTTTCAATGACTTTAGTAAACTTAGGAAGGATTCAAACCTTTAATTACTTTTGCTCTTTCCCACTTCTTAAACTGCTGAGAAATTCCGTTCAGGCTTTGATGCAACCTAAATACGGAATTCCCTCTAGATAAAACCTTTTCCCGTTGGCACATCTAAAGAAGAGGCTTTCTTCGTATTCAACAACGAGTTTAGCCCACTCAAGACAAAAGAGAATCGATTCCCGCCACGGAATCGCGGCATTCGTATGTGTCGAGCACGAACACGAAGCAATGTAGCCGAAATCTTAAATGGTTGAAACTATTGTTCCGTCGTCGTATAGCTCGGCAAACTCGGGCTTTTGAAGGCTCCCGGGGAATTGCCGATGCATGTGGACACTTTCCCACACGCCTCCCGCCGCGTCGCGCGTCGTCGCGTATTCGCTTCTTCGGCGGTAGGTACTCTTGCTGACACTTTTTTATCTGGCATCAGAAACGAAACTTAGCATAAAATGATGCTTCGATCTGTAAAGTATTGTATTCAGATACTCTAAACGTGTTTTAAAAAAAGGGGCAATTACATAATTGCCCCTTTGATCAGCGACAGCACATGCTGTCGCTGATCATTTTAACAAAAAAATATTTTCCTTTTTTTTTGTTGATATTTGCAACTCTAAGGACTAGAATGTGGATTGAAGGATAATAATAGCACATATTTATTAATGATTACATATCCGACGACAAAAGTTATGTAGGTCGTTGGGAAATTATTAAAATATAAACCAGAACGCCAAGTTTGATTTACGATTGGTAGCATAAAGGTCTCCTGCTAACATATTTACCTACTTAAAGATTTGAAACTCCCAAAATTCCAACCGATGCAATTTCTGAACATTCATTTCAATCCATAACATAACATGACGTCTGTAATCCCTGGAGGGTTACACAGAGGTGCACCTTAAAGTACACCTGGGCCACATTTCGTCAATTATGTTATCTTCTTAACAGGGAGTGAACGTATTGCCATCCACCGGACACAAATCTAGACTCCAAGGCAGAAATTATTGATCCCCGACCTGGGTATCGACCCTCACTTAGTCGCGCTTGCGAACACTAGACCAACGAAGCACGCTTATTTCATTTTATGGTCAAACTACATTTAATTTTCAAGTACCTACCTCTATTCAAAGAACACACTGTCGGCGTTACAACATCAATTGCTATGCAATCGTAATAGGCGTTTCAACCATGAATATTTTGGTAGAAGATTCAGTTACAGTACTTATGGAACGTGTTTTGTACTCTTAAATACATCTTTTTATGTCGTATTGTAAACAACATTTAAATAAAAGGTCCACAACCAGACGGAAAGCGTGGTATGCACCGGGGACGTGCATCGGTGAATCATGACACAAGCATTTATTGAATTCGTTTCGTTATGACTAAGAGAGCATTGTGACCATTGGCCATCTACCATACCCGTTTTATTGAAACATTGTAGCCATTGAGTAACTAATAAAATATTAAAAATGTTTGTTATTCGTAGAACTAGCCACGATTAGACAAGTTTCATTGCCATATGAAAATTGTATTAATCAAAGGAACTGTTTACTTACAGTCTGAATTACAAAGTTGGTTCCCCATTGGGAATTGAAGTAATTAATACTTAGGGCATTGTTCAAACATAGACTTCGTCCCACGACGAATACCCTGAGGTCCAATTACTTGAGACAACCAAAGTTGTCATCTATCAGGGGCCTTAGTCTGCTGTTGCAATAGTGTCAGAATGGTCTATCATTGATTTAATAAGGCCCCGCGCAGACGAATTACCCTTTGTACGCACGTCAAACGAGTTTCGAACGCGCTTCAATACGCCGTGGGCTAGGGGCCTTATTAAATCAATTATAGACCATTCTGACACTATTGCAATAGCAGACTAAGGCCCCAGGTTAGCGGAATCGTCCTTTAAAAGTTTAGGACTGGGACATAATTGCAGTTATGTACCTACCTATGTGGACTGCCTCGTTGGTCTAGCGGTCGCAAACGCGGCTGCTGAGCATGAGGTCCCGAGTTCGATTCCAGGTCGGGCATAGTGTATACGGTTTTTCCATCAGAAATTTCTCAGTAGCAGCCAAGGAGTATGTATTTGTGCCCGAATGATGGCAATAGGCTCGCCCCCTGTTACATGGGACTTAAAAAAAACATAACTGACGAAATGTGGCTGCACTATTAGGTACACCTCTGCCTAAACTTTCTAGAATGGCAGGCGTGATGATATGTAACCTAGTATCTATAGATCAAAACAATGGTATTGAAATAAATGTAGGTTCTGGGGGGGTTACTATGACGTCTTATAGACGTCATGATAGGCCACCTTTTAACGTGTTGGAACAAAAATAAAGGTCGTATACTTCTTAAATATATCTATGGTCGTACAGCAAATTTAAAAAAGCTCGTTAAAAAGCCTTCAAAAACGCTTTGCTTTTACTTTTTTCTTTGTTGTCCGTTTCAAACTGCTGGGGTTCCTGTACTAAGTAGGTAAGTGTAAAAGTGCTGTAGGTCATCGAAATGTGTACTTAATTCTACATACATATATCACACATATATATATTTTATTTTAAGTTCACTCGAGTAAGTGTTTGTTTTATTTACATTAACCCATTAATGTTAATTGTTTCGCGAATATTTTTATGATCAACGTTCAACTCAGGTAAATCGACCTGCAATCTATTGATGATCGAAAGTGCAAACATGTACACTCTGCCGCACTGTATGTAGTTTCATCAAAGATAGGTCTTGTATCAGCTAATAGGTAGGTACCTGGTACATATTATCCAAATGGGGGCCTCTTTAGTAGAATATCAATTTCCTTCTGCACAAACGTTCTAGTTATATTAATTAACAAAATTAACTCAATTTAAAGGAAAATACTCAAATAAATAGTGGTTTTATGTACAATTGTGTACTAAGTGTTACGCTGACGTCGCGCGTCGGTTGTACGTGACTCAACAGCAAACCGATACTTTGATTGACAGGAATCCGCAAATGAAATCGACAATGACGAAAAAACTCTTACAAAAAACTTATTTCTGCGGCTGTACACAAGCTAATCGAGTTTCTATACTGTTAAAAGAAAACAGATGGCTGGGGCCGAATGAAAATTTGTTCATTCATTGAAATGTTATCAATTTGCGGCTTCTTCATACCTACATAATCAGAAATAAGTAAGAATCATAGCCAAACCATTATGATGCACATGCATGACTGTACCGGGAAGTATTTAAACCAGCTGTCACGTTTTTATCAGTTCTGTGTTCGTACGAAGAATACAAAATACATAGTAATCATATTGCCGGCTGTTCATTATCGAACAACTTGACACAAATCTAGATTTAGCTGTCTTTCGATTTATATAATAATAGATTTCACGGTTGTACGGTACCTATACCACCTTCGTTCTAGCCGGCCTGATTAGCGACGATCGCAGTTTCAATGAACTTCACGAGACTAGTTATGGGATATCGTTATTTTTATCAAAATGTTCAATATCATCGCTATTAATTGGATCTACAACCGACTTGAGTCCTATATTCCGTATGTCTGTTCTTTTTTTTTTATAAAATTGCGACGGCCGACGCGACGCGACGGGAAAGGTTAAATACCTTAAAAACAATGAGTCACAAAATTCTCACAATAAACTCATTCATGTTTTCTAAAACATTAAAAATATCTAAAATTCACTAAGCCACTGACCCACTAACGAATCTAAACACGAATAATTGCATGTAAATGTGTGATTGCACAAAAAATAATTAGCAAACTTGTTTGACAAGCTTAGGTTTTAAACAGCGGTAATGTGCAATGCGAACCTTTTGAAACAGCGCAGCGAGTCACGTCGGTCGCAGCGAGTAGGCAGCAGCGACGCACTTCCGTGCAGAGGCGTACTTGCACATTCCCGATTATTATGAGCTTTGACAGACCTTGCATGTTAATTAAAAAGTTTGCGTATAAAACAAAAAACTAGCGGGATATTGCCCGCGGTGCTACTGAGCTGTTTGTGGAGCTGTTTCATGCAGTTCGCTTGTTTTTGTTCGTAAATGAACGTGCGTTGAGGCACCTATGTGTATGTTCGCAGCAAAGTTTATGGAACCGTTATGTAATGTGCATACCTATATATAATAAGATGACGGTTTCGTAGATTTACGATACACAAACATCATACATGGCTACGTTTGTAATAAAATGGTAAGTATTTAATAGCGTAGATACATAATGAATATGATAAATTTACGTCACACTGCGCTGCGGTCTATTCATTCGTATGGAGGTCCTCTATTCACTGGTTTACGCTATAATAGAAATATTCATTAGAATAAAAACCTTGACTTCGAAATTGAAAGCGGACACCGCCACCGCAAAATCTTACGTAGCTTGGGACAAATAAACTTATACATTTATGTAGAAACGTAGTATTTTCTCGAATGAATAGGAGTACGATCTGTTATGCAAGTATACAGAGTGAATTTTCCAAGTGGGCGTGGATGGCCAAATCCGAAACTATGAGGAATAGCGAAAAATGCTCAAAGGAGTCTAGTTAATCTGTTTCTTGAGCCCGATTTCGATGAAAACTAAAACTGCATCATTTGATTTTCAAAAATCAATATTCCTAGGCAGGAATCGAACACATTGATTTTGGAAAAAAAACACACACCTTAGTATGTAAAATGTTAATATTATTTATGAAATGTATCTACGATTTTTCTCGATACCAAATTTTATGTGTGTAATTTTAAACGTTGTCGCTCACAATGGGCCTCATTCGAAGGCTTAAAGTCACCCAAAGGGCAATGGAGAGGGCTATGCTCGAAGTTTCCTTACGTGATCGAATTAGAAATGAAGAAATCCGCAAGAGAACCAAGGTTACCGACGTAGCGCGATTCAGCCCGAAGAATTTCCAAACTTAAGTGGCAGTGGGCAGGGCACATTGCTTGCAGAACGGATGGCCAATGGGACCGAAAAGTTCTGTAGTGGCGACGGCGAACTGGAAGACGTCGCGTTGGAAGGCCCCCCACTAGGTGGACCGACGACTTGGTGAAGGTTGCGGGGATTCGCTGGATGCGAGACGCACGGGACCGGTCAGTGTGGCGACACTTGGGGGAGACCCATGTCCAGCAGTGGACGTCTTTCGGCTGAAATAATGATGATGATGAATTTTATGGAACTTGTTGAGAAACTTATTTGGATATTGAGAGAATAATAAAAATATTAGTAAAAATTTTCAGAAACGACCTCTTCCTTTGGTAACTCCTATGATTCTGAAACAAAACTTTTGATAATGTGAGGGTTGTTAGATATTGAGCCAAACATTACAGGAAAATAATAGCCATTTATCACAGTTGATAACACCAAAACCGGCCAAGGGCGAGTCGGACTCGCGCACAAAGGGTTCCGCAGGATTATCTAAAGAAATAAAATATCAGTAATAAAAAATATAAGTATGTATGGGGACAACCTTAAATGTTCAACTTTTTTTTATTTTTTGGATGTTTTCCTTTTTTTGTGCTGTAAGGCCTTGCTTTTTGCCAAATTTCATGATTCTAGGTCAAAGGGGAGTAACCCTAGGTTTTGATTCCCTTGTAACATCGCATAATCTGCGACATAAACAGTCATATCTTTTGATCGCGTTGACTTACAAGTTTGATTTTTTCATTGCTCTAAGGGGTAGCAGGCTTGAGTATTTGGAATTAATTTCAGCTTGATACCGCCACGCATTCCTGAGATAAAGAGTCTTGACAGACAGACAGACGGACAACATTATTGATCCTATAAGGGTTCCGTTTTTCTTGCGTACGGAACACTAAAAATAGCAATCCTATTTTTTTTTTTAATTCGCAACACATCAGATCGTTATCAAATCCCGAAAAAATCTTTAACACCATGGTACGGTTATTCCGTAACTTTCTGCACATATAGTATGCACTTACGAGTTGCATCCACGACCATTGACATTCCTAAGTGCCAGCATTTCCGCAGATTTCCTTTTCAAATAGCTTTCTACTGTAAAATACAGCAACATTAATAGTCTGGTAGACAGAAAATGTCGCTGAACGTAAATCACTGGTGGTGCCTGGCATTCATATTACTCATATAGTTTGGCTAGCATCCTTTGAAAAATACAGTCGAAAATACTTTCTTTATGAGTGACGTAATAGTAGTCTACGTAGACTGTTTTAACATATTTTATGTTGCATGATAGTCTTATTATAAAAATTAGGCCCTAGCACGACCGCCTTGTGTTAACGTAACGTAATTAGGAACGTCGTTTTTTAAATCAAAAATAAAACTATCCCATAGTGTAATTAGTAAAATTTTGTGTATCAAGTACAACTAGATGTGAATAATAGGTACTTAAAACTATGTTTTTTTTTTTTAAATTATGTATGTTAAACGAGTACATATTATCAATTTTAAAATTGCTCTTACGTTACGTTTTGCACCGCGCACTCTTGTTAGTGCCTAAGGCAGGTACGTAGACCTACCTAGGTAGTTTGTCTATTTCGCGTGCCATGGAGTGATGGCATGACGGATGACGCAGCGCAGTGCGAGGCTGCCACAAGGCCAAGGTCCGTATTATGTAAATCATGATGTTTGCGCAGCGCACGGTCAGCCACGATAATCAGCACGATAATGAGATAACTACCATGCTGTGGATGACACGGCGCTGTGAGGCAGGAAAATATTGGGTTGAGTTGATAGACCTCGTATTTTCGATCGAGTAGATCTTATACCAATATTTTTTTAAATTGCTGCATAGAAACATGAACCTTCCGGTCGCTTTTAATTGTTCAGAGTATATTGGGACTAAGAGAGTGAGGCGGACCACATGAAAGTAAGTGGTACACTAAAATTATGTAGTTTAAATAGTACCTAGATACTTCTCTACTCCGTAATAGCTCGAGGAGATACTTTTGTATGATTAAAAAACTAGTTCACAGCGGACCCTATAAGATAGAAAATAAATCATGAACTTGCGAAACTCCGGTTTCAAGATACATCTTCGAATGTGATTAGATGACAATCAATTCCAATGATGCAACTAAGTCGATGATTCATGATTGTTCTAATAAATTGTAAATTTTAAAACAGCAATGATGAATCCAACCGACTTATGAAAAAGACGTCTTACATTTACAGCCACGAAGTCACCAATTTGTGATATTCGTGTGTCATCACGATTTACTCATCATGATCATCTGCCTAGCCTTTTTCCAATTACGTTAGGGTCAGCTTAGAAACGAACCGAATGCAGCTGAATATCAGTATTTTACATCACTGCCATCATCACGAGGTTAACTATAAGGTTGTAATGTAACTTGTTCAATGATTTATTGAAGATATAGATTGCAGGAGTCGAGGGAGAAGAAAAATCCATACAAGAGACAAGTCTTTGTAGGGCTTGTAACAAGATCTACAACTGGGGGCCTAAAATGGCAGCTTTATCAGAATCATAATATGAATCACGTTAAAAATTTAAAACTCTTAAAACGGTCTTTATGGCTATGACTACAAAGTCCATTTTAAGAGTTTTAAATTTTAAACGTGATTCATATTATGATTCTGAAAAAGCAGCCGTTTTAGGCCCCCTGATAACTTTTTAAGTTTTTAGACAAATTACCTATCACTGCGTTTTGTGTTGCAGAGGAAGAGAGACAACAAACATAGGTACATAATAATATAAACGAAAGAGAAGGAAAATAAATGTAGTGTCCGCTTATGCAGAGGCTGATATACAGCAGCCCCCTATCAGTCGATGTGTCGCCATTACAGCGTTTATGTTCTATAAACATAAATTGTATTTTATACACCAGGAAAACGCTGGGAAAACTGATAGAGACACGCTATAATAAAAACAGAGACACTGTACTAGAAATATAAATATTATTTAAAATTCTTTTGTTAGATTATTATGAACGTTTTCGGTCTTGCTAAGTAATAATGACACAAATACTGTTCAGCGCTCATAACTACGTTTCTGGTACATACTTAATGCTAGTAGAACATAAATTAATTTTATTTTCTGTCTGCTTGTTCCGGCTGATCTCCGAAACGGCTGGACCGATGTTGACGGGACTATTACTGGCAGGTAGCTGAGGTCTGTTCTGAGGTCTAACATACGCTACTTTTATTTTAGAAAAACCGGCCAAGTGCGAGTCGGACTCGCGCACGAGGTGTTCCGTAGGATTATCTAAAAAAAAAATATCTTAATTGTCGTCAACTATGTATGTATGGGGACACCCTTTAATTTTCAACTTTTTTATTTTTTGGAATTTTTCTTTTTTTGTGCTGTAAGGCCTTGCTTTTTGCCAAATTTCATGATTCTAGGTCAAAGGGGAGTAACCCTAGGTTTTGATTCCCTTGTGACATCGCATAATATGCGACATAAACAGTCATATCTTTTGATCGCGTTGACTTATAAGTTTGATTTTTTCATTGCTCCAAGGGATAGCAGACTTGAGTATTTGGTATTAATTTTAGCTTGATACCGCCATGCATTCCTGAGCAAAAGGGTCTTGACAGACAGACAGACGGACAACAAAGTTATCCTATAAGGATTCCGTTTTGCCGATTGTGGTACGGAACCTAAAAATGAGTGAATGAGGGCTATCGTTTTTGAGCTCACCAGATGGCACCACTGTCGATTAAGGTCCTGTCAAAAATTCTATTGTATACTCTAAAGTACCAATAACTTCATGAAAAGTTTATTTTATTACGTATAAAAACATAGTGTAAACTTCAGGTTCATATATTTACAATATTCTCCATAAAATTAGCAAGCATGAAACATTTAAAAATCATTTTATCTCCAAGTACTGAAAATTAAGATTATATGTTTCTACTTAAAATCTATAATCAGGAATAGCTCAATCTAGACTACAATCGTATATGTGATTTATAAGCACGCAAAGCGTAAACTTTCTATGACATCTGACATTTTGTTGCCCCCGCGCTACACTAGCGCCTCTAGCGGTGAATTCATACGCGATAGCCCCCATTGGGAGATATGGCACATTTTAACTGGCTCCTCAATCCTGACATATTACGGAGGAACTGTTCCCTAGACAAGGAGAAGCAGTTTACAATAGATAAATAAAAATACCTCGAAAATCAACCCCCGATCTAAAGGGAAGTTTGAGTTATTAACGAAATTGAGCAAGCAATAGACCAACAGTCAGTAAAACATAGAACTGTAATTTTTACACAATAGGTATCATTTACCCCACACCCTATACAATACACTAATTCGTAATACCTCCATTTCTTTTATTTACAAATATAATACATGTAGTGCAAACAAAACAAGGGAAAAAAGAGGGTGCATTGTATCGTCCCCTGTTCTGGCAGAATGCCCACAATACGTGTGCCCGACGCCACGTGCGACCTTACCGAAATGAGTTTACCTACTAACAATATTGCACGGACATCTATCGGGCCATCCACCCCAGACATGTTCCACCAAATTCTGTGCAAGTATTGATTTGCTATTGACCATGTAAGCTGGAACATTCGATTTCATGAGAGAATAAATAACATGATCTAATTCTGTATTTATTCTTACTACGATAGAATTTTAAACTAACTATCTTCGGCCCACGACTTCGTTTGCGTGGAGTTACTAGTGAACCTCATGATCTATCACATTCGCATTTTTCTATGTTCTTATCCTTTTCTGTCGCTCAGAACCTTGATTTGCTGGAGAAAGAAACAAAGAGTGCTGCCAAGCGCATCATCGATGCTCCCTGCCACCTGCGATTGCTGCTGCAACTGATTATTTTCGCGATTTCGATGGATTAAGTTGCTCAGTTTGATGGTTTGAATCGCACCCTGAAATATGACCGCACCAGTCTGGTACACGCTGTATAGGGCCTGTGTGGGTTAAAAACTGTAATTAGAACATAACGTTACGACTGCCACAATAGGTACCCATTAACATTATAACAATAAAGTTTACATAGCAAGCTATTACCTAACGCAATTCACGAATAGTTGGATTTAAACTTTACACAATTTCGCTGTATTTGAGTTCATGTTGGCATAACAATATAGCGGCTCATATACGGTCTCATTCTCAAAAACTGTAGTCTAGTTAAAATTAAACCTTAGTTACTGAAAAATAGACTGCCTCGACTGCTGAGCATGTCCTGGGTTCGGTTCCCAGGCCGGGCAAAGTGTTATTGGGTTTTTCCATCAGGAATTTCTTAGTAGCAGCCACGGAGTCTGGATTTGTGCCCGGTTGATGGCAATAGGCTCGCCCCCGGGACTTAAACATAACTGGCGAAATGTGGGTATAACAAGGAATAGTCGTAATGTTATATTATATGTTACTGAGAACAGAATAGGATCATGTTGCCATAAAAAAGGGCCTATGTAGCCTGCACACTTTGGTGTCTATTGTGTGATACCTAGTGATCCAGGATGACTAGAATCATCACAACACGACATAAATGTTACGAGAAGCATTCCAGCCGTGAGACATGTCTTGTCACTAGTTTGTAGAAATAAGAATAACACGTTTCTAATTACTAATTAATAACTAGGTCGGACGTAGAGAGGTCAGTATTCATGAACGATGTTATCACTCCATGATTTAACGTACAAGGTTTTAGGAAATCGTACAATTATGCTTTGAATAGATCACTTGTGCAACATACTGATACACACATGGACTCATGCAATGATTCCACATAATGATTCAGAATACCGGACGCAGTAGGTAATTTTATTATTGTTATCAGGGATCTAATCATAATTATAGCAGGTATGCTAACGTAAGCTGATATTTATTGGCACGTTGAAAAATTTACACCATAAGGTGCTGTTAAAAGTGAGCTAATTATATTACGGCATGATATTTAACACTATGTTTCAACTTTGGTAGTGATTTGCATCAGGTTCTTAGATATGTTAATCTCTTTTAACATGATGGTGGGCGTGATGCCAACACCACAATGCCAAAACTGTTTCTTATGTTGTCTCGTTTGAATTTCAATGGTCATACTTTATCTGTGTCAGTATCACGGGTGTCATGCACCAATTCGAACATAGGTAGTTTATTTAGAACAAAAGTACTTGCTTGTTGTGTCTCAAATGTAGTTAACTGAATACAGCTGTTAATTTAAGCAACACGGTAGTGTACACTCCACCGCAAGTCGGTAGTACCACTTTGACTTTACTTGGCCTAGCGTTGTACGAAGGTTTATTAGAACAAGAGGCCAGCTGCTACTGGTTTTGTCACCACTTGTCTACACTTATTTTGTCTTGTCTCTAGGGATAAGGCAGTAAAATTGGTTACAGCGGCAAGAAGAAAGTATCGGAAATAGGTACCTATATGTCTTGGTCACTCTTCTGTATAGAGCTCCATGATTCCAAGACAAAAAATGCCTTAAAGACAACAGGTTACTTGGAGTGAATAGGTCACTTCTAAAGCAATGACGAATCGGGAACATCAAAATTAAATAAAAATTCATTTGTTTTCTTATGATGGCGAATCGGTGAAAAAAAATTGGTGACCAATCGGAACAGTGACGAGTCGGGCATAAGCCATTCTATCACGTCTTCACTTACTACTTTTGGGTGATACTAACACCTTAGGTGATATAATTTTGAAAAGAGAGCCTATCAGTCATAAATAGTTAATTCAATAATTATTAGGTAATAACCTTGTCTTTATTTATGGTAATGTCATACAAACTACATCGATTAGACTATTGGTCATTTTGTCGTGTAGGTAACAAAGGATATTCCCGCGTGGTTGGACAAAGACATATCGGTCTCATTACAATAGGACTAATATTTTGGTCCAAGCTTAAACCTTCAAGCCAGCTAGTCGCATTTTAAACCTATACCATTACCTTCGCAACTGAAACTCGTTAGTGAGCGTTCGATTTTTAACAATAAAGGCAACAATGTGATGGAACGTTATAGAAGGATGAGACGCGCCTTCTTGATGACGTCACGGCTCGGTCCGGTTGATTCATTCATCCGTTTACAATCGCGTCGGCGCGGGCGCTGCGGTCGGCCCGGGCCGCGGCTGCCTGGCCGACCACTCCGGCCAGCCCATCGATGCGCTTACGCATTCGAAACAAATCGTCTATAACCTCGTCTACCAATAACGGCCGCGTAAAGAATGAATAATGCATACGAATTCTAATCTGCCCACATAAAGACAATAAAGATACATCCATGAAAAGCAAACTAAACTAAATCGGAAATAATATCAGTAGATATTTTTAACATTCCAAAAAATGTGCATATCTAATTCAATCCATGAACAAAAACGAGCAGGTAGGTTGATCAGAAATACCCAAGAAGGTTAAGATGTAGGTATGTGTGAGTAACAGCGTTGGAATTACGAGACACCTGTATAATATTGTGTAACTCAGTAGAGAGAGCTCCAAGCAGTGCCTACCTAAGAAGGCGAAGCATTTCAGAGTACAATTCAAGTGCGGCGGTGTAGTCATCAAGTTAGCAGCTCAGTAGACATTACTAATGATAACCATGATTCTGTTCGCATTTGCAACTCTGCACACGTCCGTCAGCCATCGTCTGCCATCCGGCGCGCATATTCTTGAAAAAAAGCCCTCAACATCGTGACAACTCAATATTGTTATTGATTGAACCGTTGCTTATATGTATTCTACTTGTCACTACACGTTGGGAGGTATGTAGGTAGAAGAACTTGTACCTACCTATAAATACTTCAGATTTTTGACATCTCGTTGAGGTCGTTGCCGTTTGATTTACATAGAAATGACACTTATCATATTATATCAAACAATGACGTCGCATCCTGCTCATTAATGTGCAAGTAATATCAGTGTCGCACATGCCGTGGAAGCATTAATCAAAGCAGTGATAAAAGGTTCACTGTGGTGCAAATATTACAGCAGTAAATCACTGTTGTGCTGTTACTGTATTGCAAACTATATATCAATCATCGTTCACTTTAATGTGTAAATTATAAACGTGTCGTCGTCATTATGATTCGTTTCGGACATTAGGGTTCCTTATTTTTTTGACGACTTCGTCGAATTATTTCGAAGCGTGCAGGAACACGGACGTAAATTAATCACTGAATCACACGGCACCAGCACCGGTTCCAAGAGTTTTTTGTTGGATTTCCAATATTCATTTACGATACCGTTCATAATTATGCATAACGACACGGCATGGCATCATCCATTTGATTTTCTTCTATGTTACCTCCCCACATGAAATTCTGAAAAAGAATTATTACGTGAGTGAGGTCATTTTTGAAGACCGTGAATAATGTGGAACAATAGTGTCGAACAATACGGGAGTTGTAATGACTGTGGCCGGTGAGAATAATTTCGGCTGTAGTGCGGGACACGCGCGAGGCAGGCGGTCGCGTCGCTATCACCTCAGCCCACAGCCCACAGGCCGCAAGGGTGACGAACCTGCGCGGGACGCCGATAAGCCGCCAGCCGTGTTTACTCGCTCCACGATCATTATAAATCATATACGTAAAGGTAACCTCTGACTGACCCCTCGTTAGTGTTTAATGCTCTACTCTAATGGTCGACGAAGCGAATCGAAGTAGGTACGACCAACTCGACCAACAGCACAGTTTTAAAAGTACTAAATCATTATGTGACGTAGTTCTGAAATAGAGATAATCAGAATAATTTGTTTGTTTATACAATCTATTTTAAGCATTACTTGAATTGAGTTCATTAATATAAAATATATCTATCGTAGAGGTTAGATAGACCTGAAAGTAAGTTTTTTGCTATACCTACAACTGTTTAGGATAGAACGACAAGGACTATGCAGCTGTTTAGCGTTACAGAATCATTACTGAAATGGAATATTTGTGTAACGATAAATAAATGGAAAATAAACAGGAAAAAAACAATTAAAAGAAATAATTACTTGACCTGTAGGTATATTTTCGTAGGCATTAGGCAACGTGAATCAACGAAACCGCAACAAAATAGGATAGCATCGTCTTTGTTTATAAAATGAGTAGTAAAAGTCGGTGGCCGAGTGGCTGACCACATTTCCTGTGATATGGCGACACAGCGCAGCCCACAGAGCGCAGTGGCCGCCGGCCGATGCGCTGATAAACGCTCGTCACTACACTTCCGCCCCCCGACGCATCTCCGACGACACCCGAACTCAGCAAAACAAAACACGAGTAGGTACCGTTCCAGTAGTACACCTCCAAAGAAAAACTTTTCTCTTAAAAAAAAAAACAAAACACTATCAGAGTAACAAGTCAGTGAAGACAGTTTACGCAGCATACTTATCTTTAAACGCTTTTTACATCTCCGTCTAATTACGTACATTAGTACACGGAAGATAACAGGACTTGAGACTCGAGAGAGCAGTTACATACAACTTGCAGGAAACATTTACGTTACTGTATATGCTCAATTGGAGACTATAAAGGAAGTTGGAATAGATCGCAAATCATTGAAATATCTAATATTCGTAGCATGTTGAGTGGCGATAATGCGATGTCATCCGATATTAGGGTCAATTGCCTTACACGATATGTTGGGCTAGTCTTTGATAACACTATTTAAACTGGTGTGCTACCGACGACATCTATATCAACATGGAAATTATCGTTACATAACTTTATCGCCGCTGACACCATTTCTATATACTATTAATAAGGTTATGTGAAGAGTAGCACTGTAATTCGGCACTGTAGCATTAGTAGGTACCTATTTGTTGTAGATATACAACGTGTCCCAAAATTCAACGTTTAGCGGGCACCAGAGGGTAGACCAGGTTCATGAGTCATCTCAATGTTAGGGCCATCTCAATGCGAAGGAGGTGGCGGAACGTGAGAGGGAGAGAACCTCACGTTCCAGCCGCCGCGGGAGACGCACCGGGCGTCGGGGGCCACGAGGTGGCCCCCGGCCACCGTAGGCGCGGGCCTGTGGACGGTGAGCTATGGGCCAGCTCGCCGTCCGTCCGTCTTATACGACAGGCCGTGTCGACGGCGCGTTCGTGTTCCACGCGTGCCTCAAAGAGAGTCAGCAAACAGGAAGGGGTCCGTAAGGACCGATGCCTGCCAGGGTTGCGGGACTGTTCGAAAGAGATACCGCGGCCCTGGAACACAAAGGGCAATGGACGGAACATGGATGGGTTTTAGTCAATAAAAGTCTTACACTCCCTCCTGCTCAGCCCAGAGCGGGAGGGGTTATTTGACGATTTCCCATCCGAAAAAAAAAACGGGCCATCTCAATTTTTTTTTAAAAACAAGAAAATCTATTAAATCCTTCAAAAATTGACACCCCCTAAGATATTTTTGACTTACAATACCACAACTTTTCAAACATTTCTGTTTTTTTTTTGTATCGGCAACCTAAGTAGCACTGCTATCCACCACAAGTCCACAACCCATAAAAATCCCAGAATGCCTGTAGCTTTGAGTCTTTGACAAAAAAAATAATTTTGATTGGTTTTTGTGTCAATTTTCGAAGGATTTCAACTTTATATTGTAATAAAAAAAAAATAGTTCATTTTATGTTTTTGTTCTCTCGAGTAGTCTAGACCAGGTCCACTCTGGTGTTATCGATGAATTTTCGGACACGTTGTACACTTGATTTCTCTTATCGGCTTGATAAGAGAAATCAAGTCTACGCCTACGCTGCACGTAACGTTGATGTTAGGCCTACGCTTTTCCTACGCCGCGTAGCTGCTAGCCTACGCTGGGCCTACGCCGCGTAGCAGCTAACCCACGCTGGGTCTACGACGCGTAGCAATTAGCCTACGCTGCGTAGCAGCTAGCCTACGCTTGGTCTACGCTGCCTAGTAGAAAGCCTACGCCGCGCTTTCGCTACGTTTCCGCTGGCGCACGATGTATGCAGAAAAAAAAAATTGTAGCGAAAACGTGACATAATTTTTTGCGTCAAATTGATATTAGCTTTGAGGAATTTATCAAATAATGATCAAAATATTAATGAATTTCAAAAATATCAGTTTCATTAACATAAATTGTTATTATAATCGTATCTGCGTGAAGCATAGTGTACCATAGGGTTTTTTTTTCCTTCCAGTGATACTTCCTGCTTTGCGTATGAGTTGATTGATATTAGATATGGACAAAAACAGGTTTCCATTCGCCTGCATCTCACCAAAAACAGTAAGTGAATTAAACAGGAGGGTATTCATTCCTGTGTTAACTCTTGTGTGGATTTTGTCACTTGATTTAACATTAGATATAAGATTAAAACGTGAAAAGAAGAAACAACCTTATCTAAGTACACACATACATTCATTCACATCAAGCTACTACAATCTGTCAAATTTCTTTAACAGATTTTCAACTTTATCGCTGCAGCATTATGTTCAAGGTTGATTGGGAAACATTTGACAGTTTCGGGTAACCTGATGTGCTTTCGTCTGTACATACTCATGAGAAGGCAATCATATGAAGCAATAATAAATAAATGTTAAGTTATCTGGTAAAGTTTGAATCATCGATTATAAGAATTTCATTTACTGTCGAAGTATAGGCATTTCACAACTATCCGAATCATAACAGAATAGTTACTAGAAACCGGTGTGTTCAGAACGTGTCGATATGTCACTGGGTTCGTAAATTCGGATTACACACTAAACATTCACTAGAATTTGAAAATTACTCATTCATGTTGCGGTTTTCCGCATCGAACATTCGGAACAGTTTGATTGCAATACAACAACAACAACACTGCAATATTACTTTATGCAATTCTTTTGATGCAAGTTATGACGTGATACTGGTAGTTAGATTTGACTTATATTATTTTCTAATATAGATTTTAAAACCATATTACTACTAACGGTTTCTGTTTAATTTCGTATGCAGACGGTTCATTTGTATACGAATCAAGCGTCAAAAATGATTCATTCATCTTTTACTAGGACACCGGCTACTCTACATACTGCCAACGTATCTACATGACATCCGTTTTCTTTGTCGCACTGTAATGGAAATCGTCTCAGTCGATCCATCATAGGTGTCGCGGCAGTGGCGCCGAAGAACTGATGTCATGGTCACGCGCGCTTGCGTCACGGCAGCCGACGCGGCGCGGGCGCAGGCTGGTGCGCCCGAGGCAGGGTTGCTAGATCAGGTTTCTGAATTTTCCCCAAACTCAATATTCTTTTTCCCAAAAATGTCCATATCCATATAAACAAATACGCACTCCACCTTTTATCTGAGATTGGAATTGAATTTTGTGTCTTTGTGGTATATGTCCAGTAATTTCCTGAGTTTTACAGACTGAAATCTTGGGGACTTTTTTCCATATTGTTTTTTTATTAGGATTTGTTCCCCAAGAACGATTGTTTTCCCCCAAAAAAGGGAAAAAACCCAAATCTACCAACGCTGGCCAGAGCGCCGCACACCGGTCGCCGCCGCCGCCGTGCGCGCGGTCTCACCGCGCCTCAGCCACTGGCCCCACCATCACTGACCACTCATCTGACACTGATAATCTAGGTTAAGAGGACAATAACCAAGTTCCTTCAGGCGTGAATTTGCCTAAAACTTATGCTTAAACATTTAATTTTGTGTGATACCAACTACAAAATATATATAAATTCGAATTCTGTTGAGTCAGTCGACAGTATGGAGAGGTAGAAGCTATCCAAGTTTGCCTTATATTTATCGTCCATTGTAGAGCAGATATTCTTAAGATTTGATTTATGGAAGAACTTCTATACACACGGTCTCGTATTTCCTAAGAAGCCACCAAAGTGATGTGGAAGTATCGTGGCCGCCGATAAAAGATGTTTACTGTAGATAAACTTTGTATGTGGACACTCCCGGTTCCGAAGGAGCTTTATAAGAAGAATAAATTAAAGAACCGCATAAGCAAACACGCCAAATATGGACGAACACGATTAATTTTAGTACACCATCGACGGTAGCGGCGCAGTTCTGCATAATAATTCAAGGCACTATTAATTTATACACGTATTAACGGAAACTGGTACCTACACGATGTTTATAAATGTCTATTAACTAATTTAAATTGTTATAAGTCTTGATTTTAAATAAAAAACTTGCATTTACTCATTTTGCGTTGTAACAGCCATCAAGCGGCATCAGGACAAAATCAAAGTCTGAATTGTAATTGAATGAACGCATAGCGACGTGATGCAAATGGATCAAGGCCTAACAGTACCGCGTGCTAACGGATTTTCCAATAATTGAACCCCAAACTACCATTAAACATGGATACGAGTACTGCAAACGAGCTCTGACATTGCAATACGACAGTTTCAAAAAGTACTCTATTTTCAAAGGTAAACGTAAGCATATGTACACATGATATATTTGAATAAGTCATTTATGTAGTCAGGTTACGTCAGTTTTTACAAGGTCTACTTCCTTAGAGCAGCGAGTGCTTGGTAGTGGTGGGTACGTCTGTGTCCACGCTACTCCGGTAGTTCGTACCTTAGTTGGTACGTGTCTTACAAGATTCTCGGGGCACCTTGAGCTATTATAAGCATGTGGACTTCCTTTCAATTTCAATTTCAATCTTCACGTTTACAAGGAGAAGGGCTTTCCCTTTGATTGGATATTGCTAGTGTAATCATCAATGTGCTCCAAACATCCAAGGGCTGTCCAACTTTATATTTACTCGTGTTACCATTTTTACCCGAAAATCTAAAAAAAATATTCGATATACATTCGCGGTTTTATTTTCGATGTCTGTTTCTGCGAGGGACTGGATTCACATCGTTTTACACTGACACACGTAAACAGCGGAGATGGATGACGGGGCGGCCCGTCCCACGGCCCATTATTTAAATCCCTTTGGACGTGAGTTCCATTATCCCCCTGCGCCAGCACGAGCCCTTGAGTGAGTGGACATGACGGACCGGCAAATACGATGCGGATGAACAAAGAAAATAGCCCTTTCCGTTCCACCGTGGCCAGTTCCCCGTAAACGACTCTTATAAACTTCGTCGGAAAATGTCGAAACGAGGACTTGCATGCCCATTGTTTAACATACAATTATCGAGGATCATGAGTTCATGACCGAGGCCGGCTGGAGACATTTTTCCATTACTTTGAAGGGTTTTGTTTGATGGTTAATCAGTTGACGGTCCGACGACTGCCGCTGCGGTGAAGATTGAAGACCGGCTTTATTTACAACTTTCTTTGCAAAATCTATGATACGGAAAAATAAAAAAGGACAGGTTAATACAATGTACGGAAGAAATGTGTTCTAAGCTTTTTAATTTTATTCTTGGAACATTATATTTAGCTAAGTAAGTATTTAATAGATAGATACGCATAAAATCAATGTAAAGTGCAGTTACATTTCTTATCAACATCACTAATTATTTTGTGGATAATGGAAATGAAATAATGGTGGTTATTAGTACATTACATGTCATTAAAATAGTACTTACCTAGTTAACGTTTAATATTTTAATTTATTTAAATCAGGAATAAATGGAAAAGATCAATAACTACTACATTAATTAGCGACTTACAATGATTTTAATGCTTATTTAAATATGCCTCGTCAAGGAAGGAAAACGTGTAAACCCAAGTTATTTCCAATAAATCCGAGCATAAATAATACCCAAAGATTAGTTATATATTACGGCATACACGTAGGTACCTAATAAGTAGTACCTAAGTATATATTTGTTAATTTACTTTCGTAGCTAGAAACAAAACTGTCAGCTAAGTCTGAATGTCTGTTTATAGCCTAGGAGAACAATAACATTTATAAGGATAATTTATAAATAAACAAATAATAAAAGAGAGCGCCACTTTGACAGATAAACTATACAGCAAGTATCAAGGATGTGGTATAATAGACTATCAAACTGAACCAAAACTGAATGTATAGGAAATTTAATAAGTGTAAAATGCATTTCCTTTTTTGAATAAAGATTACAAAAAAAATGCTTTTTTAGGGTTACGTACCCAAGGGGTAAAAACAGGACCCTATTACTAAGACTCCACTGTCCGTCTGTCTGGGTGTCTGTCACCAGGCTATATCTCATGAACCGTGATATCTTGACAATTAAAATTTTCATAGCTGATGATGTATTTCTGTTGCCGCTATAACAACAAATACTAAAAACAGAATAAAATAAATATTTAAGGGGGGCTCCCATACAACAAACGTTTTTGTTTTTAGAAAATGGTACGGAACCCTTGGTGTGCCAGTCCGACTCGTTCGGGGCCGGTTTTGTTACGATTTTGATTTTGGTCCTATTGAGAAAGTAGTTCAATTTGATGGTCTATACCAAATTCTTAAATATGACTACATCTTTGTGATCTTTCTTTCTTTATCGTGTGGTTAGTGACTAACCTGGTGTCAGAGTTTGCCATGGGCCTCTGACTTGGCTTTACATGCCGTCGAGAAATATCTAACAGGCATGCTGGAATGGTATCCTCACGATGTTTTCCTTCACCGATGCAAGTCATAATCAGACAATACGCACATGTATCAAATGCTGTAGACATAGTTTCACGGTATTGCTAGAAGTTATTTCGCCCATTTGATAATTAATCTGCCCAGCCTTTTCCCAACTTTGTTGGGGTCTGCTTCCAGTCTAACCCGATGTAGCTGAATACCAGTATTTTACACGGAGCGACTGCCTATCTGACCTCCACAACCCAGTTAGTACTGGGTAATACGATACGCCTTGATAAGACTGGTTGTCAGACTTTTTGGGTCACTGACTACCTGTAACGACTGTCAAAGATCTACGGATGACACCCGGGACCAACGGCTTAACATGCCTTCCGAGGCACGGCGGAAACTCGGTATGGGCGGTCACCCATCCACAGACCAACCTAGGCAAGCACGGCTTAACCTAAAGATCGACCCGAGGGGTTGTTTATTTAGCCACGAGCTTCTCAATGTCCTTAGTCCAAAATAGTGTATTCCTCAATGACAATAAGCTTTTGAATTGAGTAGTTGATAACAGCACATTTTTTTTGGAGGAGCTCGTGGCTCCTCTAATAATTATCTTGATGCTAGGCAATAGGCTCGCCCCCTATTAACTTAAAAATAACTGTCGAAACGTGGGTGAACTTATTGTACTCTTAGTTACACCTCTGCCTAACCCTTCAGGCATTACAGGCGTGACGTTATATTTACAATATGATTAAACTGATGTCTTTTCTGAAGGATCGTATGTTGCCGATCCTTCGATTCGTGTTATTAGGTGTTCCCAACGATTGTCTCAGGTAGGCACCCAATTTCTAAAGATCATAAATCTATATAAGTTGAACTATACTAATCCCTATTGTCTTGTACTGTACTTCACTATTCTCTATTGTCCCTACCGACCTGACCTACGTCCTACCCCATGTATTTATAAAACATAGAACAGTAAACATGAAGTAATTCGAAGCATTGGTATCGCTAGCGCTTGGTACTTCGTGCCCATAAAATCACCATACGTAATGTCTATTGAACGATCGTATGTTTTACTAACGCGTCTATAGACAAAAAAAACAGACAAGTGCGAGTCGGACGCGTTTACGATGGGTTCCGTACCACCGTAGAATAATTAAAACTAAAAAAGCCGAAAAAAAACAGCTAGGTTACTTGTATGATATGACCCCTTTTATTTTTTTAACTTGTTCTATGTTAAGGGTTTGGTTTCCGCACTTAGTCCCTAAAGTGGACCATTGTACGTGAGCCATGGTGGCCGTTACTCCAACCAGCCCACCTCCCTCCAGAAGCAGATCAACGTTACCGATTTTCTCAGGACATCCGCAAGGGATCTTGGTCTCCTCGCGGATCTTGGTGACGCAAGAGCACTCGAGGAGTACATTTTTTTACTTTTTTTGATTTTATTATTTGTTGTTATAGCAGCCATAGTAATACACACTCTGTGAATTTCAAATGTCTACATATTACGGTACAAAAGATACAGCCCTGTGACAGACGAACAGACAAAGGTGCCTTAGTATTAGGGTCCCGTTGGCACCCTTTTGATACGGAACCCAAAAAATCACTATTCAACATTTCACCTTGACAACAATGCAGCGCCGGTCACCGGAGTCACGTTTTATTAAATTGTTGATAATTGCCTCGTTAACCTTTGAACATTGGCACTCATGCCTATCGTTATAGAAACTAGCTACTTTTACCTCTTTCTGGCGTAAACCCGACCTTTGTTTCAAATAGCCACAACATTGCTTTGGTATAGTACAATATTGATGCAAGTGAGCAAAGTTTGTCATATAATAGTCGAGGCGGAATTGCAGTCCGAGCCGAAGACGAGGGCTAAATGGTGCCAAGAGTGCAATGAGAATGCTCACATGTAACAAAACGACGAAAATAAAAAAAAAACGTACTTATTATTTTGTAGCAAGTAGGTATTTGAAACTCATGTCAGATGGGTGGACCCGTAGATTTTTTTCTCCTATCTATCACAATGCCGCCAAGCCTAATCATAACATTTAAGTATATAGTTTCTCCCAAGTATTTTCGCGCACTAGTGCGGGAATGCAAAGTAAAAAGCATTCGCATTCACGGCATGCATGATCAAAATACTGCATAGTAAACCTAAAAGCGTTACAATATGAGCCACTTTTCAAGGAAGTCTGGTGAAAAATAATTTGATTCGGTTGAGATCCATATTCCGCATAACGAACTGTTTGCATAATCCATTGTACACTATGAAATTAGGTCACAGTGTGTTTATCATCTGCCGGCTGAAAAGCTGCTGAACGAGTAAAAAACACAAAGTTAGAATTGAAAAACTAGGTTAAATTCTTTGAAAATTGATTTAAAATCATAACAAACTAGGTCTCTAGCCACGCTCGTCTCTGTGGAAAGTTCTGGTGAAATGCCATAAAACCAAAATATCTAGCTTCTTTCAAAAAACCTTTGTGTATGAACTCCACGCTCTTTAAAAAAAATAACAGACAGCAACATAATGAGATAGGTACATAGAACAAAGTCCTGTAGCAGTAATTGATAGTCTTAAAACTGTACCGAGTTTAAGTGGCATTCTGGTTCATCTGCAATTATCTGTCGCAACAACGAAAACAACGTGGTCAAGGCGAGGTAAGCAAAAGTGTTTCAATTAGTAACATTAGCGGTTAGCGTTAGGTGCAGCTGTTCGGAGGGCACAGGGCGTAGGCAGGGCAGCTCGCTCGGAGACTCGGAGCGACAGTAATTATCGCGGCCGTGTCGACGACTCAGAGGAGATCGTTCACCCCAGGGCCGCTGGGGTCGCACAATACTCAACTGTCGGGATCGCGGCGCGGCTATCACAAATCTGGGACGACTGCACGCACTCGTCTCGCGGCTGTACCTACTCACTACTCACTGCTCGGTTCGGTATACTACCACACTCCACAGTGCGCAACCGACGAACGCGACGCTAACTTCGTAATTGGTCCTTAGTAGGTTTTCATGTCATTCACCACCACGATGCATGTCTTAGTACTAGTAAGATACCCAATATACATAATGATGTATCAACTAGAATGTGTTCTGGTTTAAAACAAACTATTGACTGTATTCGCTCCACCTCCGTAGTGATAGAAATCAAACCAAAATATAATAAACGAGTTTATACCAGAGACCCTCGCCACGAACTTGTGCTATCACAAGGACACCACAGCTTCAAACTTTTGTTCCTGCAGCTCAGTAGAAAGCTATATAACAAACTTTTTCGTACTTTTCAGTCTGAGATCTAAAAGACACCGTGAGATGAAAGTTATTGACAGTGAAGGTCGTCTATTAGCTTTTCGGACCATCGTGAGGTTGCTGACGGGATGCACCCTTTTACGCTAGAATAGGTTCGGCAAATTTTCCACTACCATGCTTCCTAGGTATTCTGTGCCGGTCGAAGGCACATAAAGGCTTGTGTTTGTCACAATATGAGGGATCAAGCGAGTAGGTATGTGTGTGTAGATGTATATGATAGAGCTATATTATAATAGGTAATTATTCAGGTAGGTGCATACCGTGTCGCAACACTGGCAGCTCGCGAGCGCGGCCGGGCGGGCGAGGCGCTCGGCTAATCGCGCAAGTCGACGGCTCACGGCCGACAGCCGCCCACTCTCCGTTTAAACCCATATAAAGTATTCGGCGCTCAACTGCACAATAATATTCATATTTTTATACTTGCCAATGTAGCAATATGCTAATTGTGAAACAATCACTGACATATCCTTTCGAACAAAGCAATATCGTTCAACTTATTGAAACACCCTTATGTATGTTAACCACGCAATATGTCATTGTTAACTAGATTGCCATTCAAACAACTGCGGAGAGTGTTTTGGAACGATAATGTATATTTACACATCGCTTCTTATGTATAGGAATCGACATGAGCTGATATGGGCACATCCTTTAAACGATGTTCTTATGTACTTATATGTAGGTACCTACTGGCCGTCAGTCGGACTTCTATCTGTATGTTGTTCTAGTGCATTCTTGTGTCAACTTTGTTTAAGTCTTAGCTGACTCATCAAGGTTTTTACGGCACACAGGATGTTTTAAACTTGCAGTCAGAGCTCATACTTGTTTGTTTTTTTTTTTTCTTTTTTCCATGAAATTCTTGGTGATAGCTTTACAACTTACAGCTCCAGTTTTCCAACACAACTTACTTTCATTTCAGGAATATTTTTAGCACATATTTTTAAATCGACCAACGTAACAACTGGCACTTGGCTGGCGTCATTATGATAACACATTCATTACAAAGCTGTTCGCCAATACATGGAACACAATCATTTATGCGGTGTCCGGTGTAGGCACATAGCGCACTACTGTGTAGTCCGCCTAGCATTGTTCTAGTGTTCAACTAGTCTGTCAACATTCCGCTCCTCAGCCGTCCGTTTAGACAGGACAGCGAGAGCGTGCAAGTGAAGGCGGCTTTATCACCATATAAAACTGAAGCCAGTGATCTATAAATGGGGACCCGTCCTCCGCCTCATTATAAGGTCAATTGTTGTCAAACAATAGGTCATTACCTCTCGCCAATTCCCGCGATCTCGACAAACTCCTACATTATGACAGTGGCAGTGAAAGCTTCCTAGTACACACGAAATTGAGACTATTATTTACCTTCGTCACCTCACAATGGGATGTTCCTTGTCTGTGTTCTGTACACATCTTAACTAGCACTACTCGTATAACAATTTAAAGTTTCTGACAAATGGTTTGGGTAAACAATCAAAACCTTAGAATAATAACGCATATTATTCTGTAGAAAGTTAATGTACTTAATTTTGTCTATTGCAAAGGGGGGACTTACACCAAATACCTAAATGAGTTTCGACTACGGGCTACATAATTATTTACCCATGCAATTTGGCACTAATGAATTAGTCATATCAAACACAACAATTCGTCGTCATGAAATAAATAGCTAGCACAGCTACTTATTTCATGACGACGAATTGTTAACTAGTACTTATTAAATTAAAAATCAGTCCTCGATCAACAATATTGTCGTAAATAATGTGTGATAATAACCGAGAAACATCCAATGAGGTCCCATTTACCTACATGTCTACCTGATATCTAACTTACCCTTCTCTTTAAAGGGTGATCGACCTCTCTTATCTTCCTGGTGCCCTATTAGTCCACTTATACAATACGATATCTTCGGATTAGGCACATATCATTTATTTTTTATTTACCCTTCCTACTTACTTATCAACGTTAATAACAACGTAAACGATAACAAAATTGTTGTGGTAAACCAACTAACTACGCCTTCCGCAAAGTCGTTTTAATTGATTGTTCGCGATGTTTCCTTCTTTAGTAACAAGATAAATCTGCATTTGCGCAAAGATGCAACCTATACCTTAACCAATAGACCGTACGTATTATTGAATAAATGCCTTTTTCGTACGGGAACCACATCAATTGAAACCTACTAATAGAGCAACTATTATTTATCTAAATTGTAGATTTTTATTCTTTCACAGACAATGTTATACAGCATACCCTTGTGGTCACAGTTGAAAAGCTGACACTTTGGACTCTTAGAAAGATACCTAGTGAAATTGCCAACACGAGCAATTAATACCAGAGATAGCAGCTAGCTGCTAGGATGATTTTACCTTATCTTTGTTACACTGGTCAGTGTTATAAATACAGTTGATACATAAAAGCACGTAAGTAACGTAATAGCATGATATCGTGTTTGCTTGGGCGCCGCACCCGCCACGCTCCGCCTCGACACAGCTTCATAAATGAGTTAATTAATCATAGTTAAACATCGCCTAATTCCAACAATATCACTGGCCTAATAATTCCGCCTTGTGATGAAACAGTATCATTCAGTGTGTGAGTATTCTACTATATTTATAACCCTGGTTTTAATTAACATTTGGGCGTTTCCCTTTAGGGTAAACACAATATAATTAATTAATTACTTTTTAATTACTAATTATTAAAAGGTGTTTTATTATGCATAAATATCTAATAATGAAGTGTAATTTGCTGGCAACTTTTTAACAAATGCTCCATGTAGTTCATACAAGGACTGTTCATGTATAACACACAGTAATAATAAACGACACTAAAAGAAACCAAAGCCCTTCCCTGGAGCGACTAAGCGTAGTTTGAACGTCTTTATTGTTCAACAGATTAGTGACCAAAATTAGTCGGTCGCGGGCAGTTTAAACAAGGGAACGGAAGACGAGGGGCGGTGAGGCGGCGCGAAAGGAGTGGAGAACGCAAATAGCCACGTGACCCGGCCATTGACTCGGTTTATCCTAATCCGTCCCACTACTCCAGTTCAGAGGAGGGCTGAGGACGCGCATCACTCCCGAATCCGGTCCCAGTCCTTTAGTCAGCTACTCCAACGCGTTATGAACTTTCACATGACCTAATACCGCAGCTGTGTGGTCCCAAACGAGCATCTGCGCACTGACTAGACCAAACACTACACAAAGTTAATTCTGTTACTAAGTGAACTACATACGACGGATTAATTGGTCAAACATGATATAAAACACAATACGAGTAGGTAACAAAATAACAACATTGTTTGTATCGCACCATTAGAAACAGATGTGAAAAAGCTAACTGCGGCAGTTGCCGAATGAAAATAAATATCCTCATGGTCGATGCAAACAAACACATCAACCTACTTTTATATTTAGATCGAAGGTACCTACTTGAAACTTTGCTCATTCTTCCGGCCGCTATGGCAGATGAATCCATTTGATTCATATCGCATGCGGTAAATTAAAAAAATTGTTTTAAGAGCTCAAGAGTATAATGAAACTTTTACGTAGGATTATTTCCTTCCAGGGTTGCGGGACTGTTCGAAAGAGATACCGCGGCCCTGGAACACAAAGGGCAAAAGAAGGAACATGGATGGGTTTTAGTCAGTAAAAGTCTGACACTCCCTCCTGCTCAGCCCAGTGCGGGAGGGGTTATTTGATGATTTCCCATCGGTAAAAAAAAAAAAAAAAAAAGAAAGGATTATTTCCTTTCCATGTTTCCACTACATATCCTTATTTTTTCCACTCTCACGGGCGAAGAGGAAACAGGTACGTTGCATAATGAATCGTATCCCTTTCGTGATACCCTTTATTGTGCTGCAAGCCTAATGCCGGATTATGCTAATGTTCGTGGGGCCAGTGTGGTGACCGCCGGAACTCACCGAGCAACTTGCTGGCATGAAATGCGGCATTAAAAACAATTAAAATACAAAATACAGTTGCCTACTTTGATACAGTGAAAAATTACAATTAGTGCTTTGTCCATTTTCGTAATGTTAAATACTAGTTTTTCAGAGAATTATAAACAGAACAATATAGTATTAACTTTTATAACTGTCATGGTGGACAATACGTGATTGATGAAGTATGAACTGGTCATGAACACAAGAAGGACATAAAACTTGTTTGAGTCATTAACAATGCCTCAGACATGATAGGAGACAAATACTTAGTTGGTGGCTACAGCGAAGAGTGAAGTCGAGTCACTCAGACAATGAGTGTCGCGGAGACGCCTCCGCAAGTCGATTGTTGCACATGCAGCAGCTCCACACTCACAGTATGTAGGGCGCGAAACTTGTCAATCAGTATCAATATCTAGAAGTGTTTGTTGTGAAACATAACTGCGATATAAAATACAGTACACTCGGCACTCGGCAGTCGGCAGTCGGCATGGGGAGCGTGCTCAGAGCAGCAGTCGGACGCACACTTTCAACTCAGAGTTCACACGCTTTGTTCAAATACAATGACTCTCTACGTTCTTTATGTTTTCGTTCAGACGACCTTTGTTGATAATAAACAATATCGCGACTTTAATGAAAGAAATCATGTAGCGTGAGATTTTTATATCATTTATTTTGCAATTGACGCATTCCTATTCCATTGTAATCTATGTGCGCCGTTACGCACACCTCGAATTTTCCAAGGATTTTCCAAAGTAGCCCAGTTAACTATTGAAATAAAATATTCTTGTGATTTGCACCGTGAAACTATATATTCAGCAACAAACGCAAGGATTTCACGTCCGCGGAATTGGTTTACGTCAGTGCGCTTGCGCCCATTACGCCCAAAATACACGCCACGCGAGCTACACGGGCTTAAAAAGCGTGTCAATCAATTTACATTAGGCTTGTGATGATGGCGCTTTACAGAACTGAACCAGTGCGTGTATAAACTTGATCAGCAGTAAATCAATCACAATGATGTAATCGTGTTCTTGAAGTTCAGTTATATTCGTCATTTAATTAGAATTTTGGTAGAGGAAAGTTGTCGACCCGTTAGCACAGTTGATGATTGCCTCACTGCTCACTGCTCAGTGTTCAGCGCTCAGTATGCAGTGCTGCAACAAGTGCGTTATGTAACGTGATTGTGTGAGATAGCACGCGTGACATTTGCGCAGGCTGGCTGGGGAGTCTCCAGCTTTGCCCCAAATTGACTTCTGGCCTTCGATTCGATGAAGTGGGACACCCGCTCCACTCGTGCGCTTTTTATGATACTATCTGAGCGCCATTCGACACCGAGCATGAGCAGTGCGCATGACCACTATAACCTGTCATCTCTACATATCACACCACTTTGACCACTTGTTTCGTTTTGTCTACTTTCTAATGTGTATGACTGATTGCGATTATTATTAACTGCTTATATTGTATTGACAGAATGAGAAGAACACGCCTTCAAGCAGGCGGTATTCTCTCTTTCTACGATTAGAATTCGTCCTGTCGGACTATGAAGACAAAATGTGGGAATCTTCATCATGTTACTTACCTCTGTAGGTACTATCATACTGTGACACTTAACTTGGGAATAAGTATAGTTACTGTACTTGTGATGACAATAGAAGAAACTATAAATTGATCAATTTCATCCAATGGATTGTTGTAGCTATTTTTAAACACAACCTTCCACAGTTGTCGTCAATTACAAAGTAACAACATTGATTTCGGGGCTGGTACATACCTACGTGAAAACGAAAATAGCGAAATGTAATTTAATATCGCGTTTAAACTACCAAAAGCATAATTCAATGACTGCAACTCTAGGAAGAACTGAATACATTTTATTTTATGAAGTGCTCTATTACGATTAATGTATCTTCTATAAGCGATTTGCTCATTTATGCTTACTTAACAGAGGAGGTTCGAGATCTAATCTTACCAAGCATGTTATGAAAACAAGGACCGGTTTCGAAAATATATCAATTGAAAGCCCTCGCTCGGTCGCCCGTCGTCGTCGCATGTGTAATGTTATTGTATATTTCAGCCTTGCCAACCTGCACGACGCGCCTGTTACATGACACTTCGCTGATGACCCTAAAGAAGAGCGTAGGAGCATGCGTGCGTGGCCATCATCGGTTATTTTCTGGGTTGACGCGAAATTGTGCATAACGGAGTTAACCATGTTGGTAGCGGACCTATAGAAACAAGTTCAGGTACAACATCTCTCGCAATCGTCAGACAGGCTCTGATACGTGTGGTGGCTATAACTAATAAAATACGCAGATCTTTCATTTTCCCAGAAAGACGACCCTGCGTACAGATCCAGAAGAACAAGGCCTAGCGGCACACAATCTCTCTGACTATACCGACTTTGCGGCAGCAAGTGAAGAAGTTGTCATCGAAACGCTAGTCTAAACGGCCTGAACTCGTTCTGCATGCCAAGGCGCTAAGAGAGACCACGGCGACCAAAGATAAGGACATGACTGCTCTCCAAACACGATGACTTATTCAGGAGCAAACCGAACTCCAGTATCAACGAGAAGAAATCTGATCCAGTTGCAGTGTTCGCGTCCCAGACTAATATAGTCTGTCCAATCAATCGCTATTGGCCTAATCTACTTTTTTTTTTATTTCTACCGATGTTTTTCAATATAATCAATGTACCTCTACAACTACCACTGCATTCGTAGATGCGCAAAGTGGAATGCACCTTTCATCCGCAACATTTAGTGCGCAGGAAGGAATACCTCATCGAAGGAACACCTTAATTCCTGTTACTGTTGTGGTTTTAATATCAAACGAATGAGTTACCGTAAATACCGTTTTTATGAGCTTGCTGACCATTTGCATAACAGCTCACGAAGTTACTGGTATTGAAAATGTTGTATAATCGTTTCAAAATGAATACCAGTTGTAGACACCACTCTCGATTTGAATATACCTCTTGTTTATTTCCAAATTCATTCATGAACTTGTCAATGAACTCGTTATGATTTTAGGTAAACGTTTTTAATAAGTGCAACAATTTTTTCCATAAATGACATGCCATTGCCATTTAGATAATGAGCTACCTACCTAAATTTAAAAGTAATTTATGTTCAGATCGTCCCACAGATGGTTTGTCTCCAAACGAGACATCAGGGAAAGGATATGATTCAAGCCTTCAAAATATTTAGGTACTTACTAATCGATTTCTCTCCGAAAATGACTCTCTTTGAGATGGGGCTCTGATTTAGGAGTAAATCAAGTTAATACAGTTTTATCTTTATTTGAGAAGCTAAAGCACAGATGGCTAAAACTAAATTATCTCGTGATTTTGGCTCGTTTTCGTTCTGAAAGTTTAGTACCGCTGGATGTTGTCGTAAAATACAACCTTATCTGCACAGAAACAAGGAGTCCTTAAGTGCAGTTTTTGAGATATATACAAATATTTATTTAATTTTTATTATTTACTAACATAGATATGACCGACCGCCCGACGTCTTGCATAGAGACAAACCACTAGGTGTCCTTGGTAACTTCCTCGTGGCCGATACTCTGTACAAACAACTGATCATTTCCAGCATTTGTTTATGGTTTTCCTTTTGAGAATCACGTACGCACGCGCTCTGCCCGTGTAAAAATCGAATTACCGTTAGACATGTGTCATCGCGTCCTCATTGCGGCCGCAACAACTCTGCCGCAAACCTGTTCTTGCACTCAAACCCCTATTATGCTCGCTCAGGTACAACTACCAAATTCGCAACCCAGAATACTCCTACATAAGTCATTTGACATTGACGAACATTACTGACACATTGAAATAAAACTAAAGCCTCTTGCGGCTTACCATTGTCAATGAACAAGTAAACTACATTTTAGGTTAACTGCATCGTCATTTATTTCACCTTGAACTGGATAAGATGTTTCGGTTTGAGTACAAAGGTCTCACAAAGGTTACAAGTACAGTCTACAGTTGCAGAATGATATAAAATTTCATCAAACATAAATTATGTTGGTTGCAAGTTCAGCAGCCCATTGATTATTCCAGACAGGAGTAATATTTATTATTTATACAGGTTTTGTTCTTATTAAATTGGAAAGATGTCTAGGTGTTGGTACCGAAATTATATATGATTACAGAGATGAAGTGGTGTTTAGCGACAGATGTATCAGATGCCATGTACGTACGTACCTATCATCTGTTTCCAGAAACGTGTGGCGGGCACCTGACACGAAGCAGACGCAGACGTGGGAGCCTGTGCCAACTAGACGGCAGTTGACGACACCTACTATTGTTAATGTTGTTTTAACGGTGATACAACCGCCTAATGGCGATTTATTACACATATCCACCAACAATGCTAAGCTAGCTCGAACATTAAAAGCCACTTATGTCGACAAAGAAACTTGAAATAAAGTATCTTCAACCTCATTCACTCAGGATGTGCAGAATGAAAAAAAAAACTAAAAATAGTAATTGCGAAGACTCAGTTCTACAATATCCTTAAAAAATGTGTAGTTACAAGTAAGATTATTTTCTGGAACGAATATTAAAGATGCACAAGCTGATGGGTGCATCTTTCCTGTGCAATACTTTCGTTCTAGTAGCCGATATTCGGAGCCGGTTCCACATGAACGTAGCAGCGGAAATCGAAACTCCGCGCTATCATACCCCTACAAGTTGAAACAGGCGGATTTACAGTTAAGATTCGTTTGACCCGTACTTTGGCCATGACAACAATAGTACTCGTATTCATATTACTCACACAGCCAAGCCATACATACTATCGTGTATTAACACAAGTCTCAAATAAATCTTTATCTTGTAGACGTTCTAGATACTCTAAGTGTACAACAATCACAGATCTGCAGATACGTAATCAATGAGATAAGATACTGGCAATAAAAAAACATTGTAGATTCCTAAGTAACTTACAGTAGAATCAATTATTTTAATGACCGCTTATTTATCGCCATCGAAGCAGATATGACGACGATTATTCAAATTAATATGACTATTATGGCCAAAAAAGGCGAATGTGGTTCTATGAATTTTAAAATTGAGGTTACCCTGCGAGGCACCTTAACTTTGTGGCTTGTCTGTGGCGTATAAGGACGCTGATACGCTCCTCCGGACAATGCTCCTATGTCACCCTTTAAGACCCACAGGAATATAGGGAGGCCTCTGCCCGGCTGAAAACCGACAACCATAAAGACAATACACAGATTTATTATCACAGATAGACGTAATTAGCAAACCTCACCTTAGGACAATACTAGGTCCAGGGTTGCGGGACTGTTCGAAAGAGATACCGCGGCCCTGGAACACAAAAGGCAAAGGAAGGAACATGGATGGGTTTTAGTCAGTAAAAGTCTGACACTCCCTCCTGCTCAGCCCAGAACGGGAGGAGGGGTTATTTGATGATTTCCCATCGGTAAAAAAAAAAAGGACAATACCAGCTGGTAGTATTGTCTTATACAACCTGTTTTTTTTTATATCCCATAACTCTAGGGTTATATTCTGTAGGTAAAAATAATACTAAAACTCCTAGAATAGGTGGTCCAAAAATGCATCGTTTCGGAGATATCATCAATCATAATTAAATTAGGTCAAAAATTGTCACCAGTATGACGAATCTTTACTTTTGCGTGGTTGCCAAACTTCGCAGTGGTGTAGTAAAATAAAATATGTAGGTAAGTAATTCATTTTTATTCAAACCAATCGTTCATATTTAAAGCTAAGAAAATGCGACGTTGTCATATTTCACGTAAGGGTGTTTTACATTAATAATCGTGACTTTGCCGAATTATTTTGTATGTAAAATGAAAAAAAAAAATAACGTAGGATTGGAACATAACTCATATGCCAGTTGATTCTTTGATATGGCCTCAATCATACCCTAGAGTTATGGGATATAAAAAAAAACACGTTGTATAGTCAGTAGTGAGACCAAGTCAGTCTCACTACTGACTGGGTTTTTCTTCAAAACCATGATTGTTCACGACACGGAATAAACAATCACAAAAGGTCATTGGAACGAAAATGACTGTATTGAAGACCGTAAAAAAAATGTTTCCCAATCAATGGGTAGTAAAATCCAACGTCAACTGGGTGACCTTTCTGGGAAATATGTCATTTGTTTATTCAGTGAAGTGCACAAATGACAGGCTGTGACTCAACCGTAATGACGTTGGCGACGCTGGACTCCCAAGGTAAATAGACGGGATTATTAAGAAGCACACCGATTTATCGTACCAACAAACGTACCAGTTACCGACCACCGTCACTTTCTAAAGATAAATGTTAGTCATCACCCGGACGTGTAACTTTACTCTGAAGGCAACAATAATAACAATTAGTATATCGTTGTTTCGGCTACCGGAATGTTCTAGTTCATTGGAATGGTAAAATACCACGTTTAAATACTCGAAAGATATTATAGACAGTTCTAAATTCTAGTTTATTTGTGCATGTACCTATATCAAGTACGTAAACTTGTATTTGTTTTTTTCCTTGACAAGATAACCCAGGAAGACGTCATCATGCCGACGATATGCTAGGCACACAAACATCGATAGAGCATACACTTTGTATATTGACAAATCATCAGTTCCTACATGTATTGCTTCGAATCAGTAGTTTCCCATTGAATCATTAAGCATACACAAGATAACAAGCGTGATACAGCTTAGTAATCATCTATCCATTAATTCCAATCAGATCAAATCAGCATAGTTACAAGATGGCAACGCCTAGTCACTACTTAGTATTCATAGGAGGCTTGCACAGAAGATGAGAATTTTGGGAGGAGACCGTCACGGACTTGGGGATCTGCCGTTAGCCTTTAAAACTACATGCAAATTTTATAATTAAGTAGTACACTGCTTTCTGTATATTATAATTGTATTGTACACATTTACGTTATATAATCTAACTTTAACATATTCATCGCATAACTGAATATGGTTGGTACGTCATGGATGGCTTCCTCACAAATTGGCGAGAAGAAGCACACCACCGAGAGAAATGTAAAGAACGGGGGGAGGCTGAGGTCCAGAAATGGGGCAGTTCAGGCTAATAAAAAAAGTTAATGTACTGAGATTGTCAAAATTCCGAGAAATTTGTTGTATTCACTCATTACTCACTCATCCGTTCACTTCGAGGTGCAGGGTTTCCACTGAGTCAAGTGCTATCTCGTTCTCATAAAACAGAAATATGCAGATAGTACGTAAACACGGTCTACCAGCTAAACTGACTCATGTCTTTGTTATCTAATTGTTGTTTCCTCTTGCACTGCCATTTCGTATTGGCAATTTCAACCGTTTTTAATTTAAATTTCAGACCTGATCTACAAACTATTTTTGTAGGTTTTTTTTCAGGGACTTGATTTAGATTAATACGACTTTAGAAGCTTATATTTCACTAACAAATAACTGTGAAACCACTTCTAAGACCTATCCAACGACATACATATTATGTATGCATATTTTATATAAATATATATTTTTTATATATATTTTTTTTTAAATATATATTTATGAATGAATGGGCGAGTATCGTGTCACTAATTATTCGATGGTCTCTTAATCTTATATTCACAATTAGCTGTTTCCCGCGACTTTCATTGGCGTGGAATTATTTAAAAAAAAATACCTACTTCCCTTTTTGAATCGAATTTTGTTACCAATTTCAAGGGTGTTAATTTTTTTGCACGGATCCCTAATTATTTTTCTAAAATAAAAGTAGCCTATGTTAGACCTTATGACATCGCTATCTGCCGTTCCATCAAAATCGGTATAGCCGTTTTGGAGATTAGCCGGAACAAACAGACAGACCGAAAGACAGACAAAAATTTTAAAAAATGTGTTTTTGTTACAAGTGCCGTAATTTTCATTTGCATTCAGTAAAAAGCTGTTATTTTGATATTACAAACAGGTCACTTCAATTTTATTTATTTGTATGTATAGATATAGAGATATAAATAGACCATCAGTGTACCTAACTTCATAACCTCAAGAATTAATGAATATTGTTAAAAATAGATCATACGATTCTGGTAACCGACTTCCGAAGTCTGGGGCAGAAACTGTTTGAAATTAAATATATTTATGCAAAATGTGGATGATCTTTTTGGATCGAGTGACACATGTGGAGTACAATGTCATCCATGAGATGCTGCAATGAGTGATGACCTAGTTACTTTAACTTACTTTTATCCATCACTTGTTTTTTCAGGCCTCCGGGATTTCTCGATAGATTTATTATGCAATTGCAATTGTGCAATCCTTTCAATTGTGGTTTCATTATTTATTAAATGTGTGAAAAACTGTACTATCTATCATCATAAATTGTATGCCTAAATATTGTTACCTAATTCCGATTATTTAAAAGTACTTACCTAATAAAAGTCGGAGTGTTCGATAACATGAAATCATTTACACAATAGTGTTTTAATGTGTATTGTCATCAGAGTGGTGGTGTTAGTATGTAACTATGGGCATTTATTAAAAAAGTAAGGTAGTCATTAAAAGGTAGGAAAGATATACAGTCAAGGAGCACGATTTATATTCAATACCTTTTTAAACATTTTTATGAATACTACATTGTATGATAGGTGGCTATGAATACATGAACCGCAGCTACTGGTGTGTATGATTGTATGAAGAATGTTTTAAATGTAGTGAAGGCAGCAATAATGTGTTGAATACAAAGAACATGATACATGTATACGTATAGATCTAACGTAACTATGTATTTGTCACTACTAATGTATAGTAGTTAAGTTGCCATAATAATATGTATATTAGTGTTGTGACAGTGTGCGTGCGTAGTATTGTGTGATGTGATGTTATGTACACATGTACAGCGCTTATCGCCGGGCAGGAAGTGGCTTGGTTTATTATTCGTGTCGTGCATCATGCGGCTGCGTGCGACGCGGGCGCAGCGACCCGCTCCAGGATAATTGCTTCGCCCGCGCGCGCGCCTCTCCTCTCCCGACAGATACCCAGGGCGACACTAACGGAATATGTAGATAAATCTCTAATTAACTGGGAAAATCATACACATCAACGTTTACTTAGGTACTAGATACTCCGAGTATAAATATTAACGAGGCGGCCTCATCAATCGTATTTATCAGGGAAGTTGTGGACATTGAAATGTTGACTAGGAAATTGACTACCTATCGTCTGGGCAACATGTCCTTTAAACCTAAACAGATAAGAAATAAAATCCGTCGTTAACGCTTATCGGTTGCTCAGTAAATAGGTTTCTATGAATCTATTGAGATAAAACGGAAATCGAAACAGATAAAATTATGTACATACTTCTACTTAGTTATATACCTAAATTGTTAGCCCATTAATTGTTTATAAAATGTACATAGGTACTACATATTCGGTCCTGGAACATCTGTTGACTTAGGATTTCAGCAAAACAAACCAAACTTGTTCTTTAGATAGGAACCTATCTAAAAAGTTATAAACTGCTTGTCCCTTTGAAACTGTTGAACTGGCGACATTTTAAATATCTGCTCCCTAGACTCAGGCATTTCCATATTAAGACCACCATTGAATGACTACCTATGTCATGAATAAAACAATCAATGAGAATAAATGAACTAATAGGGTTGTACTTAATGATGATTTGAATGAACATTTATGTGTTACGGTCGCGAATCATATTTTGTTCAACATACAGCCTGGCACCGACCTGCAAATTACAAAATACGTAAGAAACTTTGAATTTAGTGGGCCAACCTGGGGCCTGCTATAAGTAGTAATGGTCTATCTATCAAGATCATTGATCATCAAGACCACGTATGGTGGTCTGTTCGAAAACTATCTAACGAAAGTGTAAACAAACCCTGTTCAGGTTATATTCGTACCTACTTTATTCACTCACAATAGAGAAATGGGGAGTTTAGGAACTATTACTGTTTGAATAAAATAACCATATTGTAATTAAAAATTCGTCAACTAAAATTGAAAATAAAAAATATCTATTGTCGAAACGAAAACATCAACACCGTAAACTTACCCGTAGACGATTTAAAATTAGAATTTTGGGTGTATTGCCCTATTTTTATTTCATAGTGTTTAAGTTCACAATGATGAGCAATGTTGGAGATAATCATGGGCTATATAAAGACATAACAAGTCAATAATATATTCCTTTATTTGTTTATCAGTAAATTCCAGTCCAATGAATGTCAAGTCGAAAGGGACAACTATTTCTCGCTTCAAGATTTTATCTCTTAATTTCAAATATTACCTATATCAAGCTACGCACCTGTGTTTTTGTAGTTTAATCCAAATGGGTTTATTTTATCTATTCGCCAAAATAAAAGTAGGTAGGTAATAATGTGCCATGTAAGTATAGTAAATTGTTCTGTAGTATATTTGCTATCAATGCCATTATCTCAATGCTCAGTGGTAAATGTCTAGTCTCAGATAATAAATTATGGCAATATATTGCTCCAGTTTTTTACATTGTAGAGTAAATCTCTATTTTCTAAACTAATTTAAGAGTATATATCTAATATCAGTGCAGCAAATTAACTCGTGATGTCGTCTATATTTTTTCACACCATCGCTCGCGAATGTCGAATTATATGTTTGGCATGTAAACCTAACCTTTTGCCTGGCGCTTTTGACGCTGGTCAATTATATGATTTGAATTTGGAACTGGAATCAATTAAAAATTAAAAGAAGGAATAACAATTTTCTGTTTTCTTTTTTACCCGACACCTAACGGGCTCTTTATATATATCTGGCCCGTTAGTCCATCTATACAAACAATCAAAATAGTTTTCTGTAACTTACGACGAGAATTGAAAACTGGCTCACAAGAATAGCAATAACAGCATCTCTTAAAACAATAATACTTGACGGTTAACTGAGTGTTTATCTTGTTTATTGTTTAGTTGGATGTGGACCGCAGCGCGGGGCTCCCCGCGCCGGCCGGCCTCCCGGGCCAACTGGTTTGACGGCAGGGAGCTCCGCGACTACGGGTCAACCACTCACCTTACTTACTGATCCAAACATGTAGACTGATCGGCGAAATACACCTACGCTATACTTTCTTACTGAATTTGCAGGCACCTAAGGGAGACCAGATTGGTTGGAAACCAATCTAGTCTTCCTTAGGTGAGTGGTCCCTTGGGAGCTATAGCTGGGTACTTACAATTACCTACAAACGTTTGTTTATCTTCAACAAGATTTTATACGCAGTGTATCTAGAAACCTGCTCTACCCTGTCGAATTACGCAAAAGATATTCGATACCGTTTACATTGTACATTTATTGAAAGCTATAGCACATTGGGCTGATTTCAAGTCATCTTTTACTGTCTACATTTGACAGGCAAGCATCTTCAAATTCTGCTAATCTTAAATCGGGGTGAGTAACCATTAGATAACACAAATACACAATTAGAGATAAACACCGATTTAGAGATATGTAGTTTCAAAAGTAGGCACAAGGTTATGTTATGAACAGGGAGCCTAAAATGGACGCTTTAGAATTCTTAAAGTAGCAACAGACGCAGTACCTATCATACATTGTCACTTTGTGACTATTTTACGAATTGTAACGGAGGTAATTCTTATAATAATAAATTATTCTATTATGATTCTGTTAAAGCGGCCATTTTAGGCCCCCAGTAGTACCTATCAAATCATTTAACAGTTGCCACTGAGGACTTTGCGAGTTCTGTGTCATCTTTGGACTGAGCTTGACTTGCTTTCTTATTTTACGACTCTTCTCAGAAATCCAGATTATTGATACACTCAATCATGAAATAGCCAGACAAGTATATGTATGTATACAACATCTTTGTGAACGACATGTGTCCATTTATGTTTGCACTTAGCAGGGATCTGTACGACAAAAATAAATAAGAAGAGCAGTTAGTGCGCCCGCACTACCCGCAACTTGATCTGCACGCGCGCACGTCAAAGATCAGTGCCTTTCAAACGACTTGAAAATGTTTACACCCGCTAGCCTAACCTTGTTTAAATAAAATTAAATAATTAGCGAAATCATCGACTTATAATTACACCGTCTATCCACAGTTAAATTAACAAATTTTCTGATGACGCACGCTTGGAATTACTTTTCAAATTATCACATCGACCACACAACTTTAGCTTCTGTGGAGTAAAAAATAAAACAGATGTCTAGTTCAAGAGTTCAAATGTCTACAGAGAACCGGATGAGCCAATCAGCGCGAAATGAGTCACACACATACAACCGAGCTCTCCCGAGCGTACGACGACACCCGCCCGTATCGTGAGCACTGTGGAGCTGTGGGGCTACCAGATAACCATCTCCCATGGAGGGCGATACTACCGAGTGAGGAAGCCATTGTTTCTGGGAATTTGGGAACTGAAATATTATGTACATTCCTTTCACGCTTTTTTTACCCATGACATCAAGCCAATAACAACCTCATACAGTGAAAAGAAGATCACTTTCATTTTGACAGTGATGCTAAATCAGAGGTAATTTATCGGCGAAAGAACTGTAAGTAGAATTAGATTGGGCAAATCTGACTTATTGGATTAATTCATTATGCTTCTTTCAGCTAGCACACCACACCATGGATTATGTATATGTAGGTATAGCACACGGTGAACTACATGTGCTCTTACAAACACTTCACAATTATGATGGGTCCAGATAGCGTAGGGGTGCAAGAACACGAGTGACGGGCTGTGTCGACTCGTATCTCGCCGTATAAAGTGCGACGTGCTGCCAATCTACCGATAACCATATACACAGTATCTGTTTGTTTTGGAAAAGTTCGCGAGCGGACATAGTGAGTTTCATGACAGACACATGAAACTACCTACTATGAACTCGCCCACAGAACGTTGAAACCGCCATACGCACACCTACATATTTATTTTTGGTATTAAACCAATTTTGAAATTCAAGCTGCGCGTCATTCTTCCACCCCGTCATTGTCCACGTGAAGCTCAGTACCGGCGTCTACATTTTCTCTTTACGAAAAAGAGATAGAGAAAGAGAGAGAGTTTTTTTTTTAAGAGGGTAGACCGACTTGTCTGCTCATAAACACCCACCCGCAATAACTTCAGTTCATTCGTGATCATGGTGCTTGCAACAGCGCCGAAATATCGGGAACTCAAAACCAACAGTAAACAAGGTAAATATGCAGTTTCTAGTCTTTAATTTTATTATAGTAGACAAATAGACTGATAAAAATCACATTTGTTGCGTCAACATCGCTCCTATAACTCGTAGCAAAAACCTTTCATGCACAGGAGATGTTTGACTTTCTTCGATTTTATGACTTAGGTACCTATTAAAACACAGAGGTAGGTACACATTTACACATGCAATATTGGAAATAAATGGTTGAATTATGTAAAGACGTAGGTACGGTCATTGAAAACCTACTGCAGTTAATTGGGTGAAAATATTGAAAACCAATTATCGGTTTTCCATTCTCTATATTTATGTTCTAAGCAATGTGTAAGAAATTTTTCTAGTTGGTAAATAAATTGGCAAAGTAAAAGTTTTAAAAAAACTAAAATCCCGACTTTTCACTTTTTACACGATTAAGTTATTTATATTTTTGCAATCATCGTTTAAAACCCTTCATAATGAAACCCCAAACAACGGGATTGGAAAAAAAAATCCGCTTCTATTGTTAAATGTAACCAGTGACACACGCGCCACCAAGACAAATCTAACAACGTATAATTTATCGAAATCGATTCATCCGAATATGAACTTGGAGAGCTGTATTGATGATTTGAATGATTATAATTCTGTAACTCCATACGTGTTACTGGCGCGATTCATATTTTCATCGAAATACAACTTGACACTGACCTGCAAATTGCAATAAACTTGAGAAAATTTAAATTTCGCGGGCTACCCTTGCGCTTCCACCTTAACCTTGAAGATCGACCCGTGGGGCTGTTATTATTTGCTCCTTCAGTCCATCAGTGATAGCCTGACCCACCTTTGCATAAATGGTTGAGATTTTTTAGAATACAAATCGATAGAATTTTATAATTACTTTATATTTTATTCATTTGAGCAAAGTATTATAAAAAATAGCTGTTGCCCGCGGCTTCACTCGCGTTTTTGTCGGAAATTATCCCACGGGCACGTTGTAAATATAGTCTATGGCACTCGGGGACAATGTAGCTTCCTAATAGTGAAAGAATTTTCAAAATCGGTTCAGTAAATCCAGAGATTACCCCCAACATACAAACTTACAAACAAATTTTACCTCTATAGTATATTACTATAGAAGTATAGATGCATGCAATGGTACCCACCATTTAATAATTTGTTCAGGTTTTTTATTGCTCTGCAGGAGTTTGTCCCTGAACATGATTTTGGCTTCGAGCATCTATAGACAAGTAGGGTTGCCAATTTGCCATATTTGAACGCCCCCCTACTTACTACTATTTAAAGGTAGATGCTAGATAGAAGTTACTTCTAACAACATAATAATTAGTTAGAGGTACCTTTAGGGATTATGCTATTGTTAGTTAAGAAGTAACTCTACTCAAGAAACTGCACTAGGCAGCTGTTCTCAATAAAAAAAATATTTTTGGTAATGAATTTTAATAATTTGGTCGAAGTATTGCGTGAATGTTCTTGAAATCGCTTTCTACTTGGCGTCACGTCGTCGGTCACCGCAGCTGTGATAAGCTGACTTTAACTTGTGTAAATTGTTTAATAACAAAGTACTTTTTTACCCTAACATTACAATCAGTCTGTATGAGTACTTGAATAGGGATGAAACGATACTAGAAAATACTAGTACTTACTTGATACTTTGGAACCGAAGAGGCAATGTCTGTTCTGAAGTACATTATATAGTACTAAGCAGACATTGCCCTGCAACAACAGTACCACCTGCCGGGTCCAAATATAGCTAAGCAAAAGGCCCCCAGAAAAACAAAAAAAAAAAAACGAAAAATCTTTCAAAACTGAGTATTGTTGATGATACCGAAGAAGAATATCAACATTTTTCATCGAATAGGTATCGATACTTTACTACCGATATTTTATCGAGTAAAATAATCTATGCCACCTAGTTGTATCGTTGCATCCCTAAGCAGGCATCTGCACCGTTGTACTTGTTATCGCCACTTCGCCAGTCCGCGACTGAAACAAAGAACTGGCTGCCGATGTCAATAGGTTTTAATTGGCGTAAACACAGTTACGACGGAAAACAGGTAACCTTCAAATATTTCCTGATAAGTAGCATTTTGCTTTTGAAGATAATTATGATCACTTTACTTTACTTTGCTGTTTGCTATTGTAGACCGATTTAAAAATCAATTCAATTTAAAAACTCATCTAAATTGTTCGAGCACCAATATATAAGGGTCATAAAATATTACACTCGATAGGTAATGTAGGTATAATACATTTTGTTACAAATGGGGAAACTGTCATTGCAGCCAAGGCGAAATTCACAGATCAAAAAACATATTTGTCATGAATCATTATGATTTGACTTGCTTTTTTGCCCGCGGTTTGCCTTCGCAAGTTGATGGAGAAGCATAGGTATTACGCCGCAAAACAGCCATATAAGAATAAAAACAGAAAAAAAAAACAGAATTTAGGACATAAATAAATGTTAATTTGTTCGTAAAAATATAGTAGATTTTTGTTTGATTTAAGTGGGGAAACTTTGTTATTGAGAGCATTTAATACTCGAAAAAAAAAATTACGCCGAAAATGCGCGAGATTAAAAAAACAATAATCACCGCCGACTATAGCTATAGTCATTGAAACCATTTGTATTTATCTGTGGAAATTTTTATTTCCGCACATGTGCGGAAATTAAAATATTAAAAATCCACGCGAGTGAAATACATGCATGTTGAACCTAATCGTAGTGCGTTATGAACCAGTTTTCGAGAAAGTGTATTGAACAATATTTTGTTAAATCATTATGTTTATTTATGATATTCTGTTTATAAACACAATTTAAATTCTCATTAAATATTAAAGCCTTAAAAACATGCGCTCTTTGCTGATATTAAAAAAAAAACACCGCCGACTATAGCAATATGTATAGGAATTGAACAATCTGTCGAAATAAAACCTAAGTATAAATAAATGAAAAAAATCCACGAGTGTGAAATATATTGCATGGTGAACCTAACAGTAGTGCGATAAGAGCCAGTTTTGACGGAAGTGTACCTATTGAAAAATAATTATTATGCACGTTACGCCACATTTAGACAAATAAATAAATTGAAATGTCTATTTGTAATATCAAAATAACAACGTTTTACTGAATGCATATTTATGAATAAAGGTATACAGGGTGAATTTTTCAAGTGGACGTGGATGGCCAAATCCGAAACTATGAGAAATAGCGAAAAATGCTCAAAGGAGTCTCGAGCCCGATTTTGATGAAAACTAAAACTGCATCATTAGATTTTTGAAAAATCAATATTCCTAGCCAGGAATCTAACCCATTGGTTTTGGAAAAAAAAAACACTGTTTTATTACACAGTTCCAGTGTCGCTATTGAGGATCAAATTCTGGGAAAAAATTACATAAGGCAAACTAAAGGAATTACACCTACCCCAAAATCATTTTTTTTTTTCAATTTTTGTCTGTCTGTTCCGGCTAATCTCCGAAACGGTTGGCCCGATTTTGACGGGACTTTTACTGGCAGATAGCTGATGTTATAAGGTCTAACATAGGCTGAACACAAACCCTATATACTGTAAACAAAATCCTATTAAAAAAGAAAAGTTATATTTTTTTATAATAATTTCACGTGAACGAAGGTCGCGGGCAACAGCTAGTCTACGAATAAGCGTAAAATCCAAACCATAGAAATATAAAACTCATATCTACGCATCAAACAATTTAATGATATCTATGGAAGCAACAGCTACAGCTATTCATCTACACACTGCACACGTGTACCTACGGATATTGTTAGATATCTCAAGCTATACACAGCTGTACCTTAACCGCGACTTTGGCAGTGACCATCCTATTCCTATCCCATAATAAATTAACTACACACATACATACATAAAAATTACTATTCTTCCGTGTGACACGCCTTGCCAACGGTCCTCATTGCACCAGATGACAGTTGCAACTATTAATTAACTGCTTTAAAATAGGGTTCCATACCTCTGAAGGAAAAAACGGAACCCCGTATAGGATCACTCGCGTGTCTGTCTGTCACATACAATTTACTCCGAAACTACTGAACCGATTGAGTTGAAATTTGGTACTTACACATATGTAAGTCGGTGACCCAAAGACGGACGTGTAACGTAAATTAATGACTTTTGGGGGGTAAATTAGAAAAATAAAAAAAAACGTTTCACAAACTCTACCGTGTTACATGGCAAATCTTTCATTTGCCATGTAACACGGTAGAGTTTGCGAAACGTTTTTTTCATTGTGAGCATCTCAAATATACAGGGTGGAATTTTTCATCGCCAATTTTACTCAAAGGAAACCTTTGAGTAAAATTTTCTATCTACAGTATTCCTTTATTTTAAAAAGAATAAATCCAGCCTGTATATTTTTAAGATAAATAGTTTTGAAGTTATTTAAGAAAAAAGGCGAAATTTGACCATTATAAAGACCCTAGCTTTAAAGAACATTGTCAGCCCACTTTGTTTTTTTTTCTTGTACTCAACGTCTTGGCCATGTAGTACCTACCTAGTTTGTAAGAAAGGACCCAAATATTCCGGCAAGGCAAACGCAAAGCTGTTTATTGGCTCAACATAAATATATCACCAAGAACAGATATTATGACTGTATAGTCACGTTAATATTTATACCTACTGTGGTATAGTTATACAGTTCGCCCTTTTAAAAAAGTCCACTGTAAGGCCACAAATAATAGGCACGGTATGCATGACAATGTCCAACTGCAATCATGTAGGTACCGTATCGGATTCTTCCGTAATCGTAATAAAAATAGTCGGTCGGTTGGACGGCGTGATTCATCAATCATCAATGAAGGTTATATCAGCAGAGATATAGATGACCGCTGGGGTAGTGCCGGTAGCATGGCGGGGAAAAGGGAGGGGGTATGACGTCAGATTCTCGAACACCAGTCCGCAGTCCTGTGCGTCCGCGCCGCCGGCCGCCGCCGCCGCCTCGCCACACCGTGCACCGCTCAGGCACAGACACTGAACAGGCAGTGCTGAGCTCCCACGTTCACTTTCTATTGAGCCATCACCGCACCGACTGGGTTCATTACGGCTTCACAGCTGGTGCCTTATTCATCCTAAAATATAGATGACTGAGTAGAAAAAACTTAGAAATATAAGTAGTTATGTGACCGTATAGACGTACCAAGTTACCAACCTATTCTACTAACCTCATTTGTTTTAGTTTCAGTGCCTTGGTAATGCAAGCCTAGTTTGCGCCGATGAAGTTATCAAACATTTATTTCAATAAACAATGGGCTCATTTTTGTCATTCTTTTGTTTATTTCAGCGTACAATTCACATTTTAGGACACCCCGTGGTTTAACATCGACTATTTTCCCAGATCGCAGTTAAATTTGTTCCTCCTATTATCATACCTACTACATGTTAGTGTTGGCGGTTCGCCATCGCAGTAAACACACCCGATTCTCGACTATGACGGCCGGTTGTGAGACACGCTTCGCATATTTCAATACAATTAACTACTTGTAGCTGCTATATCAGCGATTTTTTGCCAGTCTCGTGTGAGAATATACACGATTTCACCGGGAAACAGCGTTGTGATGATACCTTTCGCTCGATTCGAAGGCAGATAAAGAGCAGCAAAAACAGTTGTCCTACTTCCCAATGACCTTTGTTACAACAGCTACTTTATGTACTAGAAAACATTGGTCTGTCAGTCGGGCGTGGGCCATTCTTGCGAAACGTTGTTTCAGTGATGAAAATAAGTCATCATACCTAATACCACACTTAGGAGCAGGAAGTATACATGCATGCACGCCGCACTATAGGAGTTAGGTCAGCTCCGCAGTACAGGAGTTAGGTCAGCTCCGCAGTACAGAAGTTATATCCGCTCCGCAGTACAGGAGTTAGATCAGCTCAGCAGTACAAGAGTGTTCGTAGTAAAATAACAAAAGATTTACTTCGTATATTCAAGCCGACATTGAACTTTATAGTGTCTGCGCAAGGAAATTGGCACAGGATCAAATGCCAAAACTTATTCATCGTCGCGTAGCTTTTCAATACATTTTACTTGCATTTTGATGAAAACTGATTATGACCGTGAAGTTAGGGACGTCTAGTGTGAAAATGTAATAGGTACGTTTATACGATACTAACTGTAGTTGATTACAGAATGACCAGTAAAATTGAAAAAGTAATAAAAAAGTTTCTAATGTAAGTAAGTATTAATTTGTTAACATGTTTCAACTCATGTACGCAGTTTAAGAACTGAAAGGCATAGAAACTGTACAGCAACTAAACAATGCGACCCTCATAGCTCACCCCTCATTCCACGTGCGTCCCTTTACATGTTTTATGAATGAGCTTACCAATTTATGCAACTTCCCTTCGTTACTTTCGAAAGAAAACAGAAAGGTTATTATAAAAAAAAAACACTGTTCCGGGATATCGATGAGGCCGAACTTGGAACACTTTATCTACCTACATAGTGAAACATTTTATCCTCTTTGGCAACCGAGCCGAATGGTGAAACCTTTTAAAATCTGTATAATTAAGTCGGTACCTACAGTTTAAGCTGAAGGTAGTTTGCTAGTTAGGTAGTAGGCTAGTTGGCTATTAGAAAAAAATGGTTAAATATGCTACCTTCGAATGTATTTTAATCAAAATACATAGGTAATACAAAATCGAACATCTATTGTACTTACCTATTTTACGTTTTGAAAACCAAACCGCGATAAAACGCTTGAAACTGTCATGGCGTCTTCAATTGCCGCGATCAATTAAAAAAAGAATAAGTTAACTAGCCAGTACAATCCTACCTACCATAACCTTACGTCAGAATTCAGATTAATTTTCTATGAACCGTAATTAATTCCTATTCCTACCATGATATAAAAACAGCTACCTAGTTATCTCTCTTCTAGTAGCGCAAAGCTGAGCACATCTCGGTGGCAAAATTACAACAAAAAAGAATTCATCCAATTGCAAAGAAAAAGTATTAACGAGTGCGTTATCTACGACAGAGGTAGGTACTCATCAGAAGTGAAACCATATCGAATTCACGAGCAAGTGATTGGTACGAACGTGCTAGTTATTATAAGACTTCGCGTGCGTGAATTAGTGGCACTATTGTAACATGCGATGCGATGTCGATACCAACTATCTAACAAGTAACAAGCTAACTTTAAAAAAAGTGAAACTATGATATACTGTCATTCAATGGTAAAAAGTACGTGACTGGGGTTACACGACAACGACTCGATGAGTGGTCCATTAGGTACTACTCTTTCTGAAATCATCCTGTACCAGCTACAGAAAGCTTAAAATCCGACAAAGTACGTGTCGTATTTGGAAGGTAGGTTCATAGGCACAGTATTGATTGCGTTGACAGCAAAAATAATTTGGTATTTCAAAGTATTTCTCAAAGAAAGTGGCGACAAAGATAAATCTGCGATGGGAACCAAATTTATCCCGTAAGTATCTAAAAAAATCAAGACTAACAACTTCTTCAGAAGCATTTTCAGTAATTTTGTATGTTCCAAATCCAGTGTTTTTTCAAAATGTTTGTCCTGTTAGAGGGGGACTATGGCGAACTTAGAAGTAGGAAATAGGTACCTACAAATTGTTACAATCTGGGGTCCTATTTTGGAGCAAATCAGTAACTTAAAATGAGAATATCGTTTTAAACATCATTTTACTTAACAGAAAAAAGATAAGAACAAACAAAACGTGTCAACGCAGATGCAGAATACCTAGGTACCACAGACAAGCTTCCAGTGAGATACCATTTATAAAATACGTTTTAATTAATTGCCCAACTGACAGAAAGACGCGATTAAATCTGTGAATGTAAAACAATTCTGTTACCTTAGTTGTACCCCAGTGGGTCAAATTTTACCATCGCTAACACAGGAAAATCCATTGTTCTTTCAATTCAATTGTGTGGAGTCACTCATATGCATACATTGACATTAGATACGGCATCACACTGATTAGATTTTTATGTTTATTGGTTCGTTAGAATACTTACATCTATCTAATTCTAAATTCATATTATTTCATTTTTTATCACACAGTTCATATTTACATTATTAGGAATGACTTGTATTTATTATCTTTGGCGTACTTTCTTGCACTAGTGCGGAAATCCAAAATAAAAAGCACACGTGTAAAATCATGGCATTGTAAATCTACAAGTAAAAGCAATCAGAGCCATTTTTCGAGCAAGTGTGTTGAAAGTTGACAATAAATATGTAGGTATTTTACGATGCAGTTATTATAAGACAGGGTTTAGAGTAAAAGATGCACGATGTACAACACGTGTTACGTTTACGTGCTCAGCTTACGAGCTATGAACCATCGTCACAATAACAAAGTGAGAGACATCCATTGTTTGGTGGCCTTCCGCCCGAAATGTGACCACGTGTTCAACAGGTTTTTAAAATAATATCTCTACAAAATTTCCGTTAACATTGCATCCTGCTGCTGCTTAGATGTAATTTGTAAAAATTACACTTTTAAAATTACTAGGTACCTGCTTTATTTTCTTTCTTTATGGTTTGCGTGATTGCCATTGTTTATCTATACACACACACAGACGAACGAACTAATACCGTGCCACAGTATGTTCACAGCAATATAAACCTTAGCGTGCTACCACAGTGCTACTGCACGTAGCCCTACTGATGAGCGCTTGACATCCCAACTATCCATCCATCGTTTTGTACCTATATGCATCATAATATGTAGTAGGTAGGTACATACTCGTACTGTTTATGTCATCGATGTGATTATGGAAGTTTTAAGAGGCATCATGCCTATTGACCGAACGGGCCATGTTGATTGCAAGAAATGCCTTGATTGCAATGAAAACGTAGTCCTTGTCAAGTTGTGCAAGCACACCTTGACAAGGACTACGTTTTCATTGCAGCGTAATCGATGACAGATGATGATAATTAATTAAGTAGGGACTTAGATTTACCTGTTAGACAAACTGTTACTTGCTGGGTACACAAACCACTAGCTTTTTAATTCTTCAGAAATTACAGGACCTGTAAACCACTTTCTTCTCCTTAAGGTGGAAGCGTTAGGGTAGCCCGCGAAATTCAAATTTTCTTACGTTTTTTGCAATTTACAGGTCAGTGTCAGGTTGTATGTTGATTAAAAATGAGTCGCGCCAGTAACACGTATGTAGTTATAAAATTATTATCATTCAAATCATCACTGCTCCCCTCCAAGTTCATTTAACTCCATTGAGTGACTTTTTCATGAAATAATTATTGAATGGGGCTACATGAAGGTGGAGGGTTGTATTAATGATTTGAATCATTATAATTTTGTAACTCTTTACGTGTTACTGGCGCGATTCATATTTTTATCAAAATACAACCTGACTGCAAATTGCACTAAACGTAAGAAAATTTAAATTTCGTGGGCTTCCGTTGCGCTTCCACCTTAATTCATCTACTTACTCAAAGTAGGTACTTACGTGACAGAAATTATTTAACGTTAAACAGAGAAAAGCTTACATCGGCCTGCTGGGTAACCAACAGGTCATGTTGTTAAATCATCTCATGGTACCTACCAGTATGTTAGTCAATGACACAACTTGCGCCATAGTGTCTCGGAGCAGCCTGCATCACAACATAAGTTAAACCATGTTAGGAGCTCAGTCAAGGCAGTTCCTGCCTACGCATGTTGCGCAATTTGTAAACCAAGTATCGGCTTCGACGAGTGGATCCGCATAATATCTGAGAAATGTTGGTCCTTTTTCTTAGGTTGGTATTTAATTGAATTGAAGAGTTTACCTTTTTTGGTACTTACCGAAAAGTGAAGAATATCACAGTTGCTTGTTCAAGAGTGCTCGCCATCGATAAATTCCATTCAGGTCATGAAAGCACATGACATTAAATTAAAAGCATTTAATGTAATAATACCTCCGCACCCGCATTGATTGTTTCCATGTGAACGTTCAAACCATGAGAACAGAGGAGAGCACCGAGCCATTCTGTCGTTCGTAAGTACCAACTGTGTAAGTAAACAACAGTTTCATTATTCGAAACTGCACAAGTATGTACTTACTGTGCCAGAATTAACAATATTGTGGCATTGTAGCCAAGATTTCGAGAGGTTTGATTTTAAATTGAAGCGGGAACTTGCTAGAATAATTATTTTTGCAGCAGTTGAATAACGTTACCCAACATTATGGTATAATTTTTATTGGACGGACGTGCTACGTAGCGTATGTTATGTAGGGTATTTATAGCCGCCCCACACGCAGCAGCAACGCGAAGTGCGCGGGAGACTCGACGAGACGCATCTATTCCAGGCGAGACCTTGCATGCTACTCGAAAATTACCAAGACAAGAAAGAGTAGGTATCCTTTTAAAAAATGGAGTAGGTAGTATCAAAAAACTGGATTTGAGACTACCTACCTACTTATACATATTTCGACTGACTGACGTTGATCTATTTACACTTAATAAAATCGTAGCGAATTCCAAGTTTACAGTGTAGCGAACTGAACCAACTGTAGAAATGAAAGGGGAGGTATCTATTCCTCTTGGAGAAAAAAAAGTAGTTAAGTAAGTAAATGAATACAAAAATAAATAAATGATAGGTATGTATCAAGCGGTACTAGGTGTAAAAAACCCTTTTGAACCGGGCTGAGACACGGGCGAGAGTCGTTAAATGGTAATAAAAGTTAGGAGTCAACGGCACCTACACGTTTTCTTGTAGGATCAATTACTTGCGTCACGTTCATGTGACGATGAACTGTATCCTACAACTATCTAAAGTCATAACTCTTCTTAAGGTGAAGCGAAAGCTTGCTGCTGAAAGTCTTCAACGATTTAGTGCATTTTTTTCAAATAGCCGTTGCTGTCCAAATACTAACTGCTGGACATAGAACTCCCCCTTGAAGTCCTTTCAAGTTCTCTTTTCCCACGCCGCCGTCTCGATCCTACCCTCATGGTAGAAGTCTAACACCCTTAACAAAAGTCAAGTTTAAGTAAATATGTGCTTGAGTTTAGTAATTACTTATGCAAACATTTGTATGCAATAGACAAGAATTTAAGCAAAGTAAGAACCACAGAAGAACCTTCAAAGAAAACAAATCTAAGAATTCTAACTTTTGACAGTTCATTTTCAAGTAATTATTACTACATACAAAAAATGTATATAAAAAAAAAAATATTTAAACGGGCATGTCCCTAAATAGAGAATTCAAAGATATGTTACATCCACCAAACCGCACTGGGCCAACCCCCTCTCACAGAGGACGGCTTTTGACTCAGTAGTGGGAACATAACAATTTCGTAGACCGATTATGCTCGGAATTTCCTATAATTATTACTTATTTCGCACGAAACAGGTTAGTTGTAATTACAAAATAACTATCCATTCCTGTCAATAAAGACATCAATGCCTACATGGCATGACGACTTTGAATCAATCAAGGAAAGCTAATAACAAATCTAAATTGTAACTAGTTCAACCGTTGAAACAAATCATTAAGGATAATCCATTTTCCAATACCTGTTTACCGCTTCAATAGAGTAACAATACATATAAAATATGACAACAATGGCGACACTGATGCAAACAAAGCTTTGTTCACAAATCAAACCGCAACTTAGAGAGTCAAGTGATTAATAAAACTTTATGTCCTGTTTAGTTCCGTCGGTAAAGATGGAGATGGAGTCAGTGGCTAGTAACTCATTGATGCACAAGGAAGAAAACACGATATTACAACACCCTCCCGTCAACGTCCGGGCGAATTAGCTCCTATCTGGGCCACTAACGGCACATAAGCAGTAGCAACGCACGAAAAGACAAACAATTTATCGAAGTATGGCCTTAAACTCGATAACGTGCCACTTGAGCCACAGATAGTGACGGTCTGTACTGAGGAATTAGTTCACTACTGAATTTCAATGACGGAATCTATTTGTGATTAACACTTAAAAAATTTAGGCATTGCAGGTTAGTATGGTTGTATGTTGATCAAAATATGATTCGCCACCGCGATGCACCGTAACAAGATTAGGTATTGTGTCTTATGTCCGTTTGCGAATTAATCGAGGATTGTGATCAAAATATATATTTTTCGTTTTCATTATGGGATTTAACGGGATTACTGAATATTAAAAAATTAATAGCTGAGCTGCAATATTACAGAAAAAAACTACAATAATTAAAGCCAGCAGAAATAATTAATTATGCGTAACAGTGTTATGGCAATAATAAAGTAGATGAGTATTGCAGAAACGAGGATGGTTGCGCTCACCGCACGTCACGGTCCAACAGCTGGTTACCGTTTAACAGTGCGCGCAGAGCCCAGTCGTTTAACCGTGCCACTTGGCGATTGCCACAAGGAACCATCGCGTTTTAACGTAACAATATTCCAAGTTTCCAACTAATTAATGCAATTACTGCCGTGTGGGCTATGGCTGCACACGTATTTTATTTATTTCAGCTTGTTGAACATCTTACAAAATTTTGACTTGTTCTAGAGCACTCAACATAGGTTGGTTGACTGAAAACAATGAGTCAAAACTTTTACTTGTTGCCTCATACTTAAACAAAACATTGTCACCCAAATGTTTTAAGTTGCATATAAAGTTGCATTGCTTATTTAAAATCATGTGTAAGAAATATTGTAAACAATATTAGGAGCAATGTCATACCAGTTGCACACTGTGCAATTTAATCCCTGTAGTGGACTAGTGGATGATATGATCTGCACAGTTGAGTGCCCACTTGGTATGCACTGGACAAATGAAATTAAGCAGAAAGTAACATATTCAAGAGAAACGCCTTGCACAAACAAATCCACTGTGCCATTTGTTTAGATATTGAAAATATAAATGTACTTAAATATTAAATTAAAAGCATATGTTTTTTCACTTTCTATTGATTTAAGACAAATGTTTTCGGTATAATTAGTAATTAAAATAGTATGCCTGATATTTTGTTTATATATTACCTACAACTAACAAACCCAACATCAGTCAAACCACAATTAAAGAACAAATTTCAATTCGTTTTAGTCAAAAATACTAAGAAGATAACAAACACACCTTGGTATGTCTAAAGCAATAGACTCCATTACAATCTCTGCACCTAGTCTTACAAAAGTAGTCTCGGTAACGAAACAAAAAGCATATTACGTATTTAATGTACTCAAGCAATGTGGTTGTTGCCTTACAATACCATCTACATGGTCCTCGTGTGACTTGATCAAGATTATGTTTGGAATTTAAATTAAAAGAGACCGACTGTGACCTCCGAGTTAGTTTTGGTGTTTCTTCTCAGAGTATCCGGATAAGAAAGATGACCCCATGTAGTTGTTATAATACAAATTCCATGTGCAAAAGTGTTTGTAAAAGCAATTCACAGAATAAACATCTTTTATCATTTGGGCTTATTGTATTTCCCTGTTTGTCCTTAAATGTAATAATAATTGTAAAATATCGAAATGGATTGGTTACCTTGTTTACCGAAGAATAAAACTTCACTGTTCAATCTCCCACTTAAAACTTTTATTATAGGTATTTTGTTATATGTATTATCACAAATCCTGGTAGACTTTAAAACACAATCACGCAACTGCCAAAACATACTGTTTCCTTGATTACTGATTTTTCATATAAACATAATTTAAACAATAAAATATAATCTGCGACATCACTTAGGTGTAAGTTCTTACTCATCCTCGCACACCACTCTACACAATCATTAGTTTATTGCATATTGGATGGCTTTTTAATTTTCTAAATTGTCCTCGCCCTTCAACATCATTAATCTCATGAAATTATATACAAAGTTGACTAATATTACTTTACAATACATGTTTCTGCTCCAGACACTGCTATTGCTAGTGTCTGCAAAATATTATGATGAACAAAATCAAGCTTGTTTTTATTTGCATTTGAGTAGCTATTCATCCTCCAATAAGGATATTTGTTCACATTTTAACCATTATTGCGGGAGTATCTACCAGTAATAAAGTATGAAAATATAAGTAAAGCACCTTGATTGGACAATGGTATGTATCAACGATATTAACAGTGTGATATGACGCGCATCGCGGCCGCCGGGGCTCCAGCGGCCGGGGCCGGCGCGCCGTCGCCGAGCTCCCCACTGGAGACGGTCGGCCGTCGAGCGGAGGCAGGCACGATCCTGCCTCGCTTTTGCAGTCTTACGAGAAATAAATGCCACATTACACTCTAAATATTAAAGCACTGTACAACAACAATAAGTTTTCTTTTCTTTTTCGGGGCTAACGTTCATTTCACGCACAATTTCGGCGAACATCTCGTTGACGTTGGTGCGGCTCTTGGCGGAGGCCTCCACGAAGGGGCAGCCCCACATCTGCGCGAGCGCCGAGCCCTCCGCGTTCGACACCTCGCGCTGGTGCTCCAAATCGGCCTTGTTGCCCACCAACAAGATGGGCACGCGCTCAGATCCTTTCACGCGTGTTATCAATTCCTTCATTGGTTTGATGTCTTGAAACGTTTGATGATTCGTTAGTGAATATACAACTACGAACCCTTGTCCATTTTTTATGTACAGATCTCGCATTGAAGCGAATTGTTCCGTGCCGGCGGTATCCAATATTTCTAAAACACATGGTGAATTGTCCACTTCTATTTCTTTCCTATAGAAGTCTTCTATTGTGGGGTCATATTTCTCCATGAAACATCCTGACACGAACTGGACAGTCAAAGCACTTTTACCGACCCCACCCGAGCCCAACACGACCACTTTGAATTCACGCATTATTGTGTTCCTCAAATCACACTTGTCAGTCTACACAACGTTTTAGAAACGTATTCTCACTATGTGCTATAAAAATGTCATTGCTATGTTGGTTTATGACTCACTCGGACACGATCACAGAGTAATGTACACATAGAGCAAGTTAATTGATAAACAGCGACGCCATTTTAGTTGGACGAGTGGCATAACAACTTCCACTGCATCGCGATGATATTACTTCAAAGATACAAACGCGGAAGCAAACATCTACCAACTGGCTTGATCACTAATGGCTAGATTCAGCAGCCACAGCAGGTTGGTCAATGCACCTTATTGCAATGGTTTGATTGGTGAATGGAAAATAGTACCAAACGGATACCAGTGTTACCAGCACAAATCAACGTATTCTACCTAATCGGTTAAAACAAATAAGAAGACCTGAATCTTTTAAATATAATGACATAGACATAGTGTAGAGGATGTAATTAATCTACTATTTTACACAAAAAAAAAACCGAGTCAGTCCCCAAGCCGCTTAAATAAATATGTAGAGTAACGCCTTGGGAATGTCTTGCAGCATTAACTTTGCCTTTGTATTAATGTACACTAGTGATTTTTTTTTAAATAAGGACGCATTATATAAAAAATGTGCTGTTGTTGTAAAGTAGGCACTTCAGGCGATGATCAAACGAATGGGGGCTATCGCGCATGAATTCGCCACTATAGGCGTTCGTGTTGCGTAAGATCTTCAGAAATCTCAGATGTCTTGAAGACTTCGAGCGTTGCTTTTTAATGACGTATCTTTACTAATATTCACGATTGTGATCACAATTGAGCAATTCCTGATTAATTATGACTTGAAGAATGTAAATAGCAAGTTAGAATCCTAATGTTAGTACTTGGAGGAAGAATGATTTTTAAATGTTTCATGCTTGCTAAATACAGGGAGTATATTGTAAATGTGTATCTGAACCTTACACTATGTTGTTTAGGTAATAAAATAAACTTTTTATGAAGTTATAAGTACTTTAAAGTACAAAATAGAATTATTAACAGTGGCGCCATCTGGTGAGCTCAAAAACGATAGCCATTATTGAACTAACACTGAATATGGAATGGCAGATTCAATGAAATGTTACTATGTTGAAACGTCGAAATAAGAAAAAGGATGTGAAATGTAATGTATTTCGACTTATTATCAAAAAAAAAAGTTAAAGTGGGAAACAAAACTCGGTGAACTGATTTCCTGAAAGTGATGAAGTACCAATATTATTAAAATATCCAATGACTCGTTTATTTCTGACTTTAGAACTTGCTTTTATTTTGATATTACCATTTGGTAGTTCAAACTTGATTATGGCAACTTTTTACCGGAAACTATTTTTTTTGCTTATGTTGCCAAATCTGTATTTCGTTCAGAAATAATATTAAAAAAAGGTCAAAATATGTTTTCTTTGAAATCCTGTGAAATAATAACTATTACACAGCACAAGCCCAGTAAAATCTATAGTCACAACGCTCAACAGAATGCATACTTGTTAGGTGTCTAGGATGAAACATCAGTCAATGCCAGTGCCCAAAAACCTAACATTTCAAATATAGTATTTTTTTATCTGGAGCAAAAAACAAATTGCTTTTGTCCCGTGTCTATGCCATCTATGGCCATGGCACTATGATGCTCTGTCTGTGGGCCATGGCCAAAACTAGTCCCCCCCCTAAATATGTTGTACTCTGTGTAGTCCCAAAACGTCTGAAAAAAGTAAACAATTTTACCGAGAAATTATAGGAAATAAGCGAGAAGTGATAATTGAATAAGAATAATGTTTTAGAACCCTTTTTACGCGAACTTTTTTAATAAACTTGTAAGTAGCTTCTAAATTTATACCTGAACTTTTTTTGTAGATTTGTCTTTCATATTGCTTTTCACGATTTCGTACGTTGAGTTTACTAGTCTATTGGATACTGTTTCCAGTGGCTGCCAGCTAGAGCTTATTTTAGCACAGAATAAGTCATGAATAGTTTGCCATTATTCACTGATTTATTCTGCGATCATGCTAGGCGTGGCGCCGGTGACTATCTATTTGTCGCTAAATATGTATAGTTAACTAGTGAGGTCAATGAGGACACTAAATTGAGTGTAATTACGACACAGTGCCTAAGTTGAATTGATAACTTTTTGTAACGTTTATCTATATTTTTATCATTCAGGTTAAAATGTCGCACAAACAAACGCCCTATTCCCCGAACTTCCCTCCATCTCAAGGATATTCTCCTGCGCCGGATAATAAAACTGAAAACTACCCAATGAGCCTACAAGGTGGTTATCCTGGCCCACCACCATCAGGCCCTCAACTGCCTCCTGGAGCTCAACCACTACCAGGGATGCAGCCTGGATTTCAACCTGGTTTCCAACCAGGGTTCACACCTGGTTACCCGCATCCTCAACCTGGGTATCCCGCACAATCAGGATATCCTCAGCCAGGCTACCCTCAGCCGGGCTATGGCCCTGTTGTTCAACAGCCGGGACCTCAGGTACCACCAGGTAAGAAAACTAAATTAATTAAAAAGTCTCTAAACCATTATTTTCCATTTAAATGTTCAATAAAATACATACTTTATTTTTGGGGAGTACCTCGAAAATTACTTTTTTTTGTCTTACTGTTAGCCTGTATCATACCACTGCTGGGCAAAGACCTCTACCCATGACTTCCAAATTCTCTGCTCCAGGGCTAATGTGGGCCACTGGGCATTGGTTTTATCCAGCTCGTCCCGCCATCTCCTGCGAGGTCTACCACGTCGCCTTTTGGCTGTGTCAGGGTTCCACCTCGTGGTTATTTTGGCCCACAGCTCATCGGGTATACGGCAGAAATGGCCAAATACCATCGGGTATACAAAGAAATGTTTCTTTTCATTTAGCTCTTAATGGACCAGTAGCTCTTCCAGGCCTTTTTCTTAAGACTTCCTTGTCTTGTCTGGACTGGAAAGAGACTAAGGGGCCTAAGTAGATGTATTCATGGACATATTGCAATTCTTCACCATTCACTCAGATTTTATATTTGGTGGTGTTTGACATCTTTGTTGCGAGTCCAACCTCAAAGCTTGCATCACTAAGCTGGTTTAACATAAGCTCGATCTGCTGCATTGTGTGTCAAACTATTAAAATCTTTTGAATCCATGAAGATGTATCTGGCATGTTGGACTCTTGGTATTTTTCAATTAATTGGTTTATTTAATGCAGATGGTCAGTAGTGGAGAGGCCTGATCGGAAGCCAACTTGTCTTATTTGTTCATAAACTGAATGAATTCTTACTGCTATTTTTATGGGCTAATTGTATGAAAAAGTTGACCAATACAAGTAAGTACTTTTCATTAGAAACAAAGTAGATCTTGGTACTTTAGTATGGATATGGTATCAAGTAAAAGTATTGATACAACAGTGGTATCATTTCAACCCATAATATGCATGCTTTATTGCATGTATATATAATAATCCTATTCTAGCTCCTAATGTGAGAGAGAAAGATATATCTTAATTAAATAATGTTATGCAATAATAAGAATATATAGTTAAAAGATATAGCCCCCTCCACTTATCTCCTTCTAAACATTTTTATGTAATATTAATAGTAATTTGTAATAGTGTCTTGATATTGTTCATTTGTTTAGTCTTTGTCTTATTTGTTCTTCATACATTGGAGTTGTTGACATCCACACAGATAAGGCTGTTTACTATTTGTGCAATGATACCCTCCCTAGCTTCAAGAGTATTGATAACATGTTGGCTTTGCATTATGTTCAGTGGCATTTCACTAAGCACGTAAATCTTACCTCTTGGTTTTATTCTAAATTGATTTATATCAATAATTTTGCCAGCATGTTAAAAGACCCTACAACTAATTTAGACTTATTCTCAAGTGATTCTGATAATAAGACAAGTAAAAAGTGTACGAAGTGGCTCAAGTCCAAATATTATTCTAACAAAAAAAAGTGTTCAGCTATCGGTGATGTCAGACATAAGAGAGTTTATTTTGAAACACTCAGTGTTTCCAGTGTTAGGAGAAGTTTAAACAGAATTTGTAGAAAATTCTTCAAACCTCGCTATAGTGGTTATGAAAAGATTTTGTCAGATGAAGAGAAAAGGTTACAATTTGCTACAGACCGTAGTTTGGTGGAGGGTATTTACTCATAAATTCATAACATTCTCTAAGTAACTGATGACATAAGTTTAATAACTTAATCCTTTATTTTTATGTCTTGTGTGCCCAATATTTATAAAAAATGATAATGACAGGTAATTTATTTTATGTGTATGTAATATTTATAAAACAATGGTTTATTTTATTTCTCTATTTTGTGTTAAAAAGGTAGTCTTTTAAAAAAAAAATGCATATTGATAAATATTGTTTCAGGTGGATGGATGAGCATTCCGCAAGGGCTAAGCAACTGTCCGCCAGGATTGGAATACCTTTCTATGATTGATGGGCTACTAGTACATCAAAAAGTGGAGCTGCTGGAGGCATTTGTGGGGTTCGAAACCAATAACAAGTACACAATAAAAAATAGTATTGGACAAAAAGTATACTATGCTGTTGAAGACAATGATTGCTGTACTAGGAACTGCTGCGGGCCCATGAGACCATTTGACATGAAAGTCATGGATAACTTCAGGAATGAGGTAACTAACAAAATTTAAACTACAACTTGTTTTGAGACAAAAATAGTTACTGAATTGAATTCAACATTGAATTACTTTGTCCAAAACTCAACTTATAAATACATATTGAGTCTTGGACTAACGAATTCAAACAACTCGTTTTCTTTATTTAAGTTTGTAGGTCTGCGTGCAATCGAATTCTGATTGTTTGTTCTCTGACACAAGTAACTGTTGTCAGCCAATGACGATTTTGCCTCTACGACTTGTATTCTCGGCGGGCACTTAACCGGGGAAGTCATGCACCCTTATTATAACTATGACATCTTCTATAAAAAAGTTGACGCCTTTAAATTTTATCTGACAAACAGCATATATTATCCAAGCTAAGCATAAGCATTCCTTTCTTGAAAATGTTTTCTGGCCCAATCAGTTGATGTCCATTCGTTGACACTGACTGAGGCCTTGAAAGTCTAACGTGGTTTTACATTTAGGGTGAGATCAAATTTGTACGCATAGATTATCATTTTCTTGCATCTTTTTCCCTTTCATTTAGAATTGCAACTCACTAAAGTGACAGGTCCAATCGCACGTTAAAGAATTTCTGATGCGAATGACTACACTTGTGGGTCCACCAAATGACGCCTTTACGTGACAGAATATGTTAGCGATACTTGTTTGAAATCCTTCGAACCGTATATCGACTTGATTATGCCCATAACTTGAAACTCAAACAATACTCGAAGACGCTGATATGCACGTGCTTTGTTTTCACCCTTAGGCGTCAGAGTTAGTGAAAACGAGTATATTTTATTCTATTCACAAATATTTTTAATGACAGGTGATCCATCTTCACCGTCCGTTGGCTTGTGACTCGTGCTGGTGCCCATGCTGGCTGCAAAGCATGGAAGTTTCTTCCCCACCAGGCACTGTGGTTGGTACGATTGAACAAGAATGGTCCATCTGCAAGCCTTGCTACAGCATCAAGAATGCAGCTGGAGACGTTGTCCTGAGAATCAAGGGACCTGTTTGCACTTTCTCGATTTGTGGAGATGTAGAATTTCATGTAAGTATTGTTTTTAAGCAATAAAACTTATGTTTTTCTGCTTGTAAAGACCATACTAAAGGAATTAGTCAGTGAGCATGTTTGACAGAGGGTTGGTTTATTTTTAACTGTGTAAAAACACAGTTCTAAACAAACTTTTCTCCTATTAAACCTCCCTAAGGGTGGAAAAAAATACACACCGGCGAAGTACAGCAAGTAATGTATAATTTCAGGTATACTCCAAGGATGGCGAAACTAAAGTGGGCAAGATAACGAAGCAATGGTCGGGATTGGCGCGCGAAGCATTTACTGACTCCGATTACTTCGGCATTACCTTCCCCATGGACTTGGATGTCAAAATAAAGGCAGTTCTTCTTGGAGCTTGTTTCCTGATCGTAAGTAACAGCACTCTTAATTTATTTAATACTATTGCGACCGGTAGGCACTAGGCAGACAGGTTGTGTCCCACAGACCTCATTATCAGATGAAAAAATTGTATGTCGACAACAGTGCCAACTACCGGGTCCAACTACACCTAAACGCCATCCAGGGTTAAAAACGGTGGAAAAGAATTACGACCACATGCACACCGGATTTTTTAATATATAAAGACTAGCACGTTCGTATTTCCCTACTATCATTGAGGTGATGACTCCACTGCCACTTCTTCAAAAGGTAGTTTTCGACATTTAATTATTACGATCATAATTTACTTATATAAACAAGCTCAAGTTTAATGAGCTAACGCAATTAAGTCCACCTTTGTACCACCATTTTTTGTGTGCGAAAAGTTAAAAAAAGAGAAACTCAGTATTCGTGACGGGTAATTAAAAAAATAAACAATAGATTTGATTCTATAATGACAATATGACGTAAAACATTGTTTCATATATACAGCAAGGACCATTTGACATTAATAACACAACATACAATGCACAATATAAAATGGCTTTGATTGTTGTTTGGTTAATTGATATGAACAAAAGATAGGTATGTCTGTTTATAAGAATAGGCAGTCTGGAGGACTGATACAGAATGTAGACTTCTAGATTTAACTGCATTGAATAAAATTCGCTGTTCCCATAAAATATAATAATTATTACTTTTAGGACTTCATGTTCTTCGAAAAGTCTGGAAATGCGGAGTCCGATCGTCCTGGCATGCTGTAAACGTAAGAAGAGGAGTCAAACCAAGACAGAATTTTGACTGCTCATGCACAATCAGTGAATTTTTGATACTACTATATTTTTTATTTCGTTTTTATTTTTGTATCACATATATTCTTTTGGATGATTTGTTAGATATATTTGTATGACTATAGAATCACTAACTCTGTCACTTTAAGTACAAGGGCGATTTCATGAAATTCGAGCAACTGGATGGTGGTGATGTTTCTAATTAAATCTTGTAATAAAATTGCTCTATTATCATGGAATCACCCAATGATTTAGTTTTAGTCAGTAGCGGCGTGAAGTACGTTAATATTGCTGAGAAAATTGCGCGAGGCGGTCTTAAGCGCAGGCCACATCGCAAGCTAGCGAGCGAGCAGAGCGAGCCTCTTTTCATACTTCGTTTCGGCTCTTTCGGTAATTCGCGGTGTGAACCAAAGTATGAGAAGAGGTGAAACGATGCCTTGCCCGACTCGCTCGCTCGCTTGCTAGCTGACGGTGTGTCCTGCGCTTTACACCGCGCTACATGTTGCCGTCAACGCTCGTATCAACATTCTCGCTCATCGCGCGCTCTCGATGCTCGTTGCAACAGGACTCGGGCCTTAGCAAAGCGCCAACATGTGGACGTATCACGAACGTTGGCGCAGATTCCTTTGATAAAACCGACACGACTCGACTAACTCCCAACGCTCGTCCCAACGTTGGTGCCAATGCTATTTTCTAGATCCACGCGTTGGTCGAGTGGCGTTGGGACCAACTTGTGGAGCCGGCCTTAAGTGAAAGCGCCAGGGTAGCCTGTGTAATTATGTTTTATGCCATTTGAATTTCAATGTCAGAGGTTGTATTTTCATGATTAATTCATTGTGACCGAAACAAATCAGAGAATCACCAATACAAGTGTCCAAATTAGTGATGACCGTAAATATGTCATTTGTTTTCATGAAATAGTCATTCTTTAGGTTGATATGAAGACCTTGGTGTTTAATTATTATAATTTTAGTGATTATAATTCTGTAAATACATATTTTTTTGCGGTCATCATACAACCTGATATGTAGACTTCATAAACCGTTGAATTTGAATTTCGCCGGCTTCACGTTCACTTTAAAATGTGTTCGGACAGTCACACCACATTGACAGCGCTTCGACGCTGTTGAGAGAAGAAAGAAATTACTTTACGCTTACTTAGTATGAAGTCTTTGATCAGACATAAGTACGTCTCACAAAATGTTCAATGTCCATTGTGAAGACGCGAGCGTGACAAAGGCTGGTAGGAACAGGGTCGCTTAGCGATCGTTCGATCTTTGGAACCATTTAATCCAAAAATTGTGCAACCCGGCCCCCTGGGGTTTCCAGTCAGGCGTTTTTAGATATTGGATCGCCCGTTCGCTCGACCTCCTGAGTATAGTTCGGTTCAAACTTTATGGCGGCTCGGAAGTTAGCTGCGAGTGATGGTCTGCGTATTATACAGTCAAGACGATGCGTCCTCTGCGCCCCCCTGATACCTAAAATTGTGTTCTGCGCAGCTTTACGTTAGATGTTCCGATCCGCAATAAAGTTTGAACCGTTATATCTGCGCTGATTGTCACTCGCAGCTAACTTCCGAGCCGCCTTAAAGTCTGAACCGAACTATACATTCACCCTCGGTGACTGACGGTTTATTTATACTTAAGAATTTATAATAAAAAAAAACATAAATATTTTTAACTGCTTAACTATCTACATATTGACACATTTGTGAAAATTAGAACTATCTCGAATTCATTTTTCCATTTAATTGATTGGACTTAGTCTGCTTATTACTGAAAGGAGGTGTTTTTTTTTCGGCCCAAACATGTACCGAGGTACAAATTACTATTTAAATTCTTTCCAATACATTGTGTTATTAGCAGTATTTTAAATCCTTCAATATTCGATAGATTAAAAAATAAAAGAATATGAAAAAACACTACCTCGAATCATATCTGCGTTCAAAGAAACGTTCTTAACAGCGCTGGCGGCTGTCAAACTATTCCATCTGTCAAAATATTAAACTCTTTCGAGATCGGTCGATCGATCGATCGTCTGACAAGGGCTAAAATAATCTGAATGACAATATTGTCACCAACAACAACAAAAGGAATAAGATAGTAAATTATCGGCCCTGGAGCACTGTCTTTTGGCCAGTAGCTAACCAAACGCAAAAAATAATCTGAAATGTGAAATAAATGTATTTTTTAAATTCTTGATCCTATAATGTTTCACAAGAAAGTGTGCCGGGAAAATTAACCTATCTTTAATACAAAACTAAATTCAAAATAGTATATTTTTAGTTTTTCATACGTGTTTAAATGAAGTATCGAAACGCATCATCGGAGAAATGAATTACGAGATTGCTAGATTAAAATTCTTGGGTTGCAAGTTTTAGCATCTTTGATCGACAATTTCAGGTGGTACAAATGCATTAATAAATCCAATATATTTTTTTTCAGAATCTGCGATTTTTTTCCTATAAATTCGTACCTTTATTGTTAGGGTACATTGTTTGGCCACAATTGTATGGGGGAAAAAACACCTCCTTTGCAGATAATAACAATTTGATGGTTATGAAGGACTTGAATATGAATGAAAAAGAATGGTCATTGTTCGAATATTTACTGCAGCAATGATTAAGTTCCATAATATACCACAAACGTGACTTTATGTATGTACACTGCGTGATTATAATTTAAAAAGATTTTTTTTTATTAATTTATTTGACTAGGGAGAATCTCGAAAAGTAATAAAAAAAAAACAAGGTGACCCTTATTTTTTTTTAGTAGTATATAATTTTGTATTTTTTACGGACTGTTTTCAAGAGTTCATTTTACTTAGAATTAGTCTTAACAATGTAAATTAAGCATACCTTTTGCTTTTTTAACAGGTGCTAAAAGAAAAGTTTTGTCGTCTATGCTGAAAGCCTAAAAATTGTATTGCATATACTAGCAACTTGATGCAGAATGTTTTCAATATATATTATATTGTGCAAAACACTGTTTTCTGTAAGCACATGCTTGTATTAGTCATTAGGTATATTGTATTGAATATATAATTACATATTAAGCATATAATATTCTTACATAGATTGCTTGAGTGAGCAACCAAAAGGTAAACTTAATATTGTAACGATCTGAAAAGGGTAGTAATAAAAACTACAAAAAGTTAGTAAAAAATGAGCTTATTCAAAATTTGAATAAATCAATTATTGTGGTTAAGCTACGAAAATTACGGAAACAGACAAATTAAATAGGTACTAGAAGTTCAGAAAAATCAGTATGTAGTTTTGATTATAGCCAACCACGACTTCTTAAATCTTTACATGACAAAGATTTGAATAGAAAGTTTTGTCAAACTATCACATTATTATCTATTCATGAGAACGATAAAAGTGTCGCATTTTCTATCCCCAGGTTATTATTTACACCTGTGTGCCAAATGTCATTGATATCAGTTATCGATTTTTATTATCAGCAAAGCTAAAAAAAAATAGAGAAAAAATATGTGGAAATATTATCAATCATTAAATTTAATCAAAATGCGCTATAAATCAAAATAATAAGTTTTATATTTCTATTATTCAGTAACAGACAATCCTTAAAATGCAAAGACACAGAAACACCGCAAGAGAAAAAGAATCCGCGAGCCTTTTTCACAAATGAAAAAATATTCTAATATAAATTATTATTGAACGATGATTTTTTGTTAATGAAATATTAAAATTTTATTGTTTATTGTGTTCTATTTATTTATTTTTCCTCGCAAGTGTGTTGCAAAACGTTGTTTGATGTGTAAACACGATTGCACTCTTGCGTGAAAATTTAACTATTTCACAATAATTCGGCTAATTGTTATTTCCCATCCTACAATGTATTTGTGTAGTGACGCGAATGTAAATGTATTGCGTATAATGTGCCTCCTGTAACTATTCTCCTCCATTTTCTTAGTACATATATTAAATGATTATACAATGTTCATTAAGTAGTAGGAGCATTTTAAAATATATAATGTTAAACAACGCATTTACCCTATTAATGTATAGTTACTATTACAAATACTGCACAATAAGAGAATGATTCGCACAAGAAGTGATAAGGTACAGTGATATACTCGTTTTGGTACAGGTGAGCGTATAATGCTCATCTGAGCGTCTGCAGCTTATAAATAAGTACCTTCACACTATTATGTACTTTTATATGGAACTTGTATTACTATTTATGACATAAATGTGTTATTCAACTGTGATCATGTGTTTTTATGTATTTCCCCAATAAGTAGTTGGTATATAAATGGTTCGATTCCGGCTTTGGCAAAGCTTTTTCAAAAAACGAATACTGCCTTTGTACTCTCCACTAAAATCAAGGTCATGGTTCTGTTGACCATTTTGCTCTACTACCTATAGTTATGGATTTTGCACTGATGAGCTAATGTAAAAATCACAGATTATTATTATTATACAGGATGTAAGGCACAGCCCTCCGCAGAGGGCTGGGGTGAATTCAGGATATCATACTAAGATGACCGGTAAAACAAATTATTTCAGGAACGTTATGCGGTTGTATGTTGAATGATTCACGACCGTACCTGCAAATTGCGAAAAACCTATGAGAACATTTGAATTTCGCGGGCTACCGGCTATGGACGCGAAGTATGTGTTTATACCTTAAAAGTAGGTTCAAATACTTTTAATTGTTCGTGTTGTCGATGATCAAATTCAACTTTCCGAAACTATTCGAGATGGATTGGATTAAAAAAAATCTTTCCATACATTGTCGCTCCACTCTATCCATGTCCGCCATCTTTTGATATCGTACTGTTGCACGCAACCGATGGTACGGTATGACCACTTCCAGTGTGCAGTTCAAGGTGCTCTGCCAGGGTTGCGGGACTGTTCGAAAGAGATACCGCGGCCCTGGAACACAAAGGGCAAAAGAAGGAACATGGATGGGTTTTAGGCAGTAAAAGTCTGACACTCCCTCCTGCTCAGCCCAGAGCGGGAGGAGTTATTTGATGATTTCCCATCCGAAAAAAAAAAAAAGAAATGGTGCTGCTTTTCTAGAAAAAAAAACCACCGATGTCACACTTGGTTCATCTATTTTATTTATGTATTAACCAACTATTGAAAAGGAGGAGGTTCTATATTCGACTGTTTGTATATTTTTTTTTTTTAATTATGCGTGTGCACCGGTATCTCAGTCAATTGTAGACCGATTTTCAAAATTATTTTTTTATTCGTAAGTGTTACTCCCGAGGTGGTCCATTGCCACCATGTCAGGATCTGATGATGGAATCTCAGGGAAATCGACGGCAACCCTCAAATTTTATAGGCACGTATTACGTGTTTTTTCTAAAGCTATTATATTAAGTATACGCACCTGGGGGTCATCACCTCATGTTGATGAGCTGATGATGGAATGTATAACTCCTTAACGGTTAGGAGTTGGAGGATAATTCTTTAATAAAATATTTTGGGGACGTATACAGGTGAATTTTCCAAGTGGGCGTGCATGACCAAATCCGAAACTATGTGGAATAGCGAAAATTGCTCAAAGGAGTCTCAAGCTCGATTTTGATGAAAACTAAAACTGCATCGTTGGATTTTAAAAAAATAAATATTCCTGGCCACGAATCGAACCTGTTGGTTTTGACTAAAAACCATGTCATGTCATGCCGCATGTCATTACTTCCCAGAATTTGATCCTTATTTACACCATTCAATAATGTTGCTATTAAGGATCAAATTCTGGGAAGTAATGACATGCGGCAAACCAAAGCAAGGAGTTAATTTTTGATAAAATACCTAACAGTCTGCAAACAGTTACCTAGTAGTATTCAACGAAACCTCGAACAAAATAACTATTGGCGCCAACTCACTTGTAAGTTCTTATTTCAATTGTTTACATTTTGTTTTGTTTCATTGAGGCCTTCAGCCACGAAGATATACAATTAAAAAAATAGAACACAATGTTTTGAAGATGGACTGCAGTGCATTCATAAATATGAAGAAACATAAAATGTTACAATTTGCCACATGTCATTACTTCCCAGAATTTGGTCCTTATTAGCGACACCATCGAATGGTGTAAAAATACAGTGAGTTTTTTTTTTCAAAAACAACAGGGGCCTTAGTCTGCTATTGCAATAGTGTCAGAATGGTCTATAATTGATTTAATAAGGCCCCTAGCCCACGGCGTATTGAAGCGCGTTCGAAACTCGTTTGACGTGCGTACAAAGGGTAATTCGTCTGCGCGGGGCAGGACACTATTTCAATAGCAGACTAAGGCCCCAGGTTCGATTCCTGGCCAGGAATATTGATTTTTCAAAAATCCAATGATGCAGTTTTAGTTTTCATCAAAATCGGGCTCGAGACTCCTTTGAGCATTTTTTGATATTCCTCACAGTTTGGGTTTGGGCCATCTACGTCCACTTGGAAAATTCATCCAAATTATAGTTGTATTCTTTCAGGTTATCTAGGTTCGAAAATGTGTTTTTAGTTTTTAACAGACTTCAAAAAAGAGGTTCGCAATTCGACGGAACCTTTTTTTTAATATGTACCTATGTTCACCGAGTACTCGAAGTCGCCTGAACCGATTTGGAAAATTCTTTTTTTTTGTTTGAAAGGGTATGGTCCCAAATTGGTCCTATAGAAATATTGTCATGATGTGATCATGGACTTGGGAGATATGGAACGGAACTCTTCAATAATAGACGGCAAATCTGTCGTGATTGCTGCAATAGCTTGGATGTTTATTGTTTACACAAAATCGTGTAACTGACACTGGCAGAGCCACCATCAGGGATTTTAATTTTGATAACACAAAAATTTAGTCGCTAATTAGTCGAAATTAGTCGCCAAGTATCAGATTTGGTCGGCCACTGGTTCAAAAGTTATAAGGGTTTATAGGTGGCCGATCTGGAGAGAGCCTACCCCAGCAGAGCCACATTAATATCTCAAAAACTAGAGCACCTAGCGAAGACCTGTTTTCTCCCATATTTACTCGCTAATTAGTCGAAACTAGTCGCCAAATATCAGAATTGGTGGGTCAAGGGTTCAAAAGATATAAGGGTTTATAGGTGGCCGATCTGGAGAGAGCCTACCCCAGCAGGGTCACATTTATATCTCAAAAACTAGGGCACCTAGCGAAGATCTGTTTTCTCCCATATTTAGTCGCTAATTAGTCGAAATTAGTCGCCAAGTTACAGATTCAGTCGGTGTGCCATTAAAAAGATATTAAAGAATTCAATTTCCCCATACAGTGGTACAAGTAAGTACAAAATACTTAAAGTAGTTTCTAGACAGATATATCTACGACGTCTGGAGGAATTCTATAACTTCAACTCACCAAAGGACAGCTGTATTCATTACTTATAAACAAGATCTACAATAAATATATGTTATTATTTAGGTATCGAACAAAATGTGTGCATTTAGTCGCTGGCAGATAGATCGCTGCACTCCGTTTCATTTACACGGTAAGTAAGAAAGAGATAGATGCGCGTGTACAGACGAGCTACTTAGAACGAGTTGCCCGTGACGTAAGTTAAAGTCAGCCAGTTTAAAGCGAGCCACTATTCAACTTATAACGGAACGTTTCGTCTGGCCGGGAATTAAAAAGGACTGCCGATCGTGGGCACAATCATGTATACCTTGTCAACGCAGTAAAGTGACAAGGCATACCAATACCCCAGTAGGACACTTTCATAACCCATGTGGTCGACTAAAGCACGTCCATATCGACATCATCGGCCCACTGCCAATAAGCAAGGGTTTCCAATATTGTTTAACAGCTGTTGATAGATGGACTCGGTGGCCTGAAGTTTGGCCAATGGCTGGGATAACTGCAGAAGAAACGGCTGAAACTTTCACTAATGGTTGGATTTCCCGCTTTGGGGTTCCTGAAGTCATAACAACTGACCAGGGCCGTCAATTTGAATCGGATCTTTTTCGAAGACTCCTCCAGCACTGTGCCACAACCAGAATCAGAACCACTAGCTACCACCCATGCGCAAACGGCATGGTGGAAAGACTCCACCGCCAACTCAAGGCTGCCCTCACGTGTCACAATGACACGTGGGCCAGAGCATTGCCACTGGTGCTGCTAGGTATTCGGACCGCTCTCAAAGAAGACCTGAAAACTTCTTCAGCAGAATTACTATATGGAGAACCTCTACGCCTGCCTGGAGAACTAATAGCCGCCTCGTCTTCAACTGAATGTTGGGAGGATATTTCAGACTTTGTAGTTCAACTACGTAAAAAATTTGCCAAGTTACGACCGACCGCAGCTTCACACCATGCGCAGCAACAACCGTTCATATTTCGAGACTTACCTACAGCGTCCCACGTTTTTCTCCGGGACGACACAGTGCGTAGGCCTTTACAACAACCATATACTGATCCTTACGAAATCATCAATCGAAAGGAGAAAACCATGACAATTAACATCAGGGGAAAAAACGTTGAAGTCAGCCTTGATCGCATAAAACCGGCGCACATTGAACAGTTTGATACACCTCCAGAAACAACTGGAACAACATCCGTTCCGGTCGCTCCGGCAGAAAGCTCTCCAGGTGCCTTATTAGTATTACCAACAACAAAATTGACAGATCCGAAAGTGCCCCCTGAGTACACCACACGATCTGGTCGAAAAGTCCATTTTTCAAAACCTTTTGATCTCTAATTTGTATTCGTTAATCTTAATCTTGTATGTGCAATTATCATTATTTTTTTATTTTTTTGTGGGTCTCGACTGCGTAGGGGGGTGATGTGGCGTTTCCGAACGCAACCGGACTGTCAGAACGGTCGAGGAGAGAGAGCGGGAAAAAGGTTGGTTTTGGGTGACAAGAGAAGAGAGAATCTGGAACTTCCTCCTTCATGCTACGATCCTCCACCGGTTCTTCCAAACTCGGTTTATCGTCAGGATCTACTCTGCTGATTGGCACAATACTATACATTTTATCCCCAATTCTAGTACTGTTCCCTGTGAGTTTACTCTTTATGTTGCCCAGCTTTGCGGACTATTAAATAAAAAGAATTCAAATCTAAATTCTCTAGGTATTCCGCAAATACAAAAACGGGGAAAAGAGCGAGCACCTGCGCGTCGGTCGGCGGTATTCGCGCCGCTCAAAGTATTAAAAAAAATAGGTAGATAAACAAACTTGCTCTAACGGATTTTTTCTTTAGGCATCCACCGGGAGTACAGCGAGAAGGATTGTTGTAAAAAAATAAAAGAACAATTATGAATGCGGGCATTTAAGTGAGTGCATTGGACTTGGTGGTGGACAATTTGAGAGTGTTATGAAAAGAGGGCGCCGTATGAGTGCAGATTAATATGTAAGTTATCTTGATTTTTCACATCACTAGCCTGTTTGTGTGAGCGTCCTAAGATACCAATGCTGATGCGCTACCTACCAATGTAGTCCGTCGATGTCCATATTATTATAGCTCAACATTGTAAATTAGTAAAACAGTTGCATGCGACTGTACATCTTGACACTAAATAGACCAAGAGCAAGGTTTAATGGTTTCAAAGATGTTTAAGACACTCTAACCTAGTAGTTAAAAACATTAAAATATGTATTTAATAGACAATTTATCTCTCTGGGACATTTCTAAGGACTTCAGACCGATAAAACTAGAAGTACATATATTACACATATTAATAGAAATATACTTTTTCTTGAACTCTTCGATCTAGCTCTTGGACTATACCTTAATAATTGAACTCATTATATCTTCTGAACTAGGACCCGATTAATTCTGTAACTTGGCGGCTAATTTCGACTAATTAGCGACTAAATATGGGAGAAAACAGATCTTCGCTAGGAGCCCTAGTTTTTGAGATATAAATGTGGCCCTGCTGGGGTAGGCTCTCTCCAGATCGGCCACCTATAAACCCTTATATCTTTTGAACCTTTGACCCACCAATTCTGATATTTGGCGACTAGTTTCGACTAATTAGCGAGTAAATATGGGAGAAAACAGGTCTTCGCTAGGTGCTCTAGTTTTTGAGATATTAATGTGGCTCTGCTGGGGTAGGCTCTCCCCAGATCGGCCACCTATAAACCCTTATATCTTTTGAACGAGTGACCGACAAAATCTGATATTTGGCGACTAATTAGCGACTAAATTTTTGTGTTAACAAAATTAAAATCCCTGATGGTGGCTCTGCCAGTGTCAGTCACACCACAAAATCATAACATGACATCACGTCTGTATGCTCTGAGGGGGTAGGTATGTTCTATGTTCAGTTCCATTTTATTGGGGATAGACCTAGCAGGAAATGTATTGATATCAATGTAAAATAAATTCATATCAAATATTTGTATTGGATATTACAACTGTAAGTGGAAAAATAAAAAACTTTTTTGAAAAAAATAAAATTCAAAAACACAAAAAGTGAAAAAAAAAAAAACGTTGTGAAGTCTGTTTAATTTTTTGCAAAATAAATGTTTTGATCATGTTTTCCAGCTTGCATGTTTACTGTCATCAGGTTTGTTTTAACGGGCCACCTCTAATCCAGAGAATAGGAATCAAAAAATAAAACAATGCCAAATAGTATCATTCTTTATTTAATAAGTTTTACAGTAAAGCATTTTAAGACAACCGTATTTTACTGTAACAATGACAAAGTATTATAAATAATTGTTCAGATAAATATTCATATTAAGTTTTAAGTTAATAACCCCAGGGAATCAGATTTTAAGTACAAACGAATTACTCCCTTTTCAGTCCCTTAACCACCCAATAGAGGATGGTGATGAACAGGTGAACCTGGACCAGAAGGGTAACCAGCACGGAAACTCGATAGCTGAGTTGTGGGTGCGACATGATGAGAGTCCTGAAAGCGATATTCGCTATACATATATATAGGATTTACTGCCAGATGCAATTTTTCAGATTTGTCAGAGCTTTAGTGGAAGCCTACAATTTTCGTCAGATTTGAAACATCAAGTTTTCGTGCTGAATATATTTGCTGGGAAACTCCAGTCTAGGTCTACCTATCCATTAGTCATGAAAAAATCATCAAATATTTTTCTTTGCTTTGAATGCAGATTTCTGTGTACAAACAGAAACTTCAGCTTGGTGGTATGAGAGATCAGCAAAACTATCTTCTTGCTGAGGCAATTTCTTAGCACAATTCAACTCCCGATGATCATGCTTCATTACCAGTGGTCTCGGTAAAGTTGTTGTAACTTTCTTTATCCAATGACTCTGTGGCAATTTCTGTTCATCTGGTAGATTAATCTGTAAATAACAATTAATAATTACTAAAAAATATTAATCACACAAACAGCTTGGTTTAACCAACTAAGTTAATTTACATTTAAATATTATTTTGCCATTTCTTTACTTTTATTTCTAATAATCAAAACAGTCAAGTTACCCTGCAATTGGTATTAAATAAAATCATGTCAACTGAATAGGTAGACCAAAAGGTTTAAAAAAATTCAAAGTGCATTCAACATTTTTTCATAAAAATAAAAATGTACTGTGTTAACTTACCACTCGAGTCTTCTTAGCACTCTTGTAAGCAATTGAGGGCAAGTTGATGTTTTCTTTGTTACTTGGTTTAGATGGTGGGCCATTCTTAACAAATTTTGGAATAGACGACGTTCCAGGTAAGGGTTTTTTAGGATGGACATCTTTAACTAAAGGTGCTATTGGGCAGTTCTTTATGTAAGAGGCCACGGGGCTGCTAATGTGCTGATAAGCATTACAGCGACTTGGAGTCTTCTTCAAAGTTGATGGTTTCTTTAGTAATGGAGGCTGAGAAGGTGTCTTGAATAAAGGTTTTTGTTTTATGTCACTTGGAGTTGTACAACTTTCAGTATACTTATGAAGTTTATGAGCACTGTTTACTGGAGTGTTCTGTGGATGCACTGCAGAATTATAAGCTTCATGCTTTTTAACTTCTCTCAACATTTTTGTTGGTGACAAATCTGATACAGTTGGTGCATTTTTTAATTTAGTCTTCAGTGTAAGGTCATCAGCTTTTTCATCTTTTTCTTTAGTACTGCTTGGGGGATTATTTAAAATATATTCAATAACTTCTAATGTATTATTCAGTTCTTCATTGTTCACACTGCGTCTTGGTGATAGGCATAATTTAGCAACCATATTTTCCATTTTAATAAAACTATCATCATTAGCTTTCATATCCCACCCAGAACCATTCAGTTCAGATAAGTCAAGGGTAGAATTTTCAGCTTTAGGTATTAAATTAGGTTGTGAATGAGCTTGTAAGATTTTAAAACTTTCATTATCTCCAGAATTATTGGGGCTGTTGATAGCGCTTACTCTAAAATTAGGAAAAAACAAAGTTTAATTTCTGAATAAGTATTTTGTGTGTTGTACTGAATATTTTCCCCAATCAAATTCTCTAATATAATACGATTGTTTAAGTATGTTCTCACTGTAAAAACGAAGCGTCCCGTGCTAACCCACATACAACGCGAATTTGCGATAGGTGAGAGCAGCTGCCGGCAATCAACAATCCAGAGGACGTGAAATGAGGCTCGCACAGATGGACCTAAGTAAGTAACTAACTAACTAGTGTTACGCTTGTGGGCAGGACCCAAAACAGACAGTAATATGATAAAACGCTCTTACGTTTGCTGTTTATCCCATAGTATATGTTTTTTTAATTCTTTCAGAGTCAGCTTGCCGAAGTAAACTTCATCATCACTTAATTCGTCAGCATTATACATATTAATAATAGCAAGTATATGTTTACTAATATAATAAACTATAATTAATGAAATAAAGGCTGTAATAATAACATAATATTTTACACATTGAAATTGAAAATAACACATAACGAACTTCTTTCAAAATATTATGACGTGACAAATTCAGGGCTGCCAGTTATGCTTCCATATATATAAAAGTACTCTGTGGTTATGCAAAACCACAGAACATTATATACTCTAGGAGAAGAATAACGACTCCGTATAAATTTTATGAAGAAAATTTTCCTTACCGACCAGAGCCATCTATTTATCGCCCACGAAAACAAGGCAGTAAAATCCAGGGCGGGAATTTCAAAGTACAGTGCTTTTTACAGATTCTTTGTATTGCATTTTATGCACAAGTACAGTGCGTTTCTCAATAGTTTCCTTCAAGATGGCAATTGTAACTCAGCAATAATTAACATCTGAACAAAATTTCTATCGAGAAACACTGTACTTGTGCATAAAATGCTGAAATCAATATGGAGCAGTCTAGTAAAACAAACGTTAGTTTTTGACTTCTTTATTTAGCATGATTATAATTTATTCATCTATGCAAGTATGACTAATTTTACATGAATCGATGTGTTTATGCAATTGGGACAAAACGTGTTCACAAGTCACAAGTATGTGATGTAATGTGTTCATCACAAATTTCGAACACAAATTAAACATAATACTCTAAAAATGAGATCTTATTACAATTTGAAAATACAGAGAGCATCTTCTACAATATTAGCAAGTACGGACAGTTCTATTGCACATCAAAAACTAGACAAAATTAAACAAAGATTTACACTTTACTTATAAATAATGTAATAAAAGAAATGGTTTAGGAAGAGAGATAGGTAAGTACTTAATTATTTTGCTTGAAGGCAGACAGATCTGACAATATAGCTACACTATCGTCCATTATTTTAACAAGGTGTAAAATAATAAATAAAGCATAATCAGCCTATAATGTTCCCACTGCTGGGACCGACGCCTCCTTTATCTGAGAGGGAGTAGGCTGTAAACCACCACGCGGGCCCAGTGCCGGTAAATCTGCACTAATAAGAAAAATGAACATAATCTATTCATATTATAATCAGTTGTCCAAACTAACCGATTTACCAATGCAGAACAGGAGGTTCCTTTTGTGACGTAGACATTCACTACGAAAGGACAAAATAGGCGTAATCCGGTAAAATCAATGAAAATTGGTATTTGGACAATTAAACACGTTTTTGAGCGATTTTGGAAACTTAAAACCTAAGGTGAGAAATAAGGATAGAAATGAGAATCTGGGATTTTCGAGGATTGAGTATTGAACATGAATAGTTAGATTATTGGGTCTGTGTAACTACTCGCCGTTAGCAAGACGAGAACTGTTCTGTTCAAGATATGGTTCAAGGGAGTAGTTAACTAATAACACTTACGAGTTACGTTTAAAATGTTTAATGGGATCTCATATCCTTTTACAAAAGTCCACTGACTCTAATCTGCAGTGTTGCCACATGCATGTCATGTGTTGTGTTGCCACAAATATCATATTATAATAGCTTATAAATAATCATATCAAACATCCCCCGTAAAGCTAAACAGTTTACATAATCAAGCATTTAACTTAACTCATACTCTCTTAAATACAATGGCATTTTAGTGACCCTACCTGATCTCTTTCTCCTCTCAGGAATAACTTCTGTGTGATTGGTATCTGTTACATTATCATTAGTACTATGCAACTCAATATTTTGATGTCCTTGCCTATCCTCCAATTGACTTTCAAGCAACTCATCAGGTACACTATCATGTCTTACAATAAACTTAGTTTTACTTGGTCTAATATGTCTTTCATTTCTCCTAACCAAATTACCTTTTTCATTTTTTACAATGAAAGATCTAGGACCATCAGCTTCACCAATAACTTTTCCTGGACACCATTCTTTATTTGGTGCATTTTGTATTATTACATTATCCCCCAAAGTAAAAGATTTCTTATCCTTTGCAGTTTTATTATATATGGCCATAGATTTTTCTTTTGTTAACATCAATTGCTCTCTAACATTTAGTGGTACTTTAGGTTTTAATAATTCTTGTGTAAAAGGTAAATTAGTTCTTAACAACCTACTCATCAACAATTCAGATGGACTATACTCCAACCCTGCTACTGGGGTTGTTCTGTAATGCAACAAGGCAATTTCAAAATCAGAATGATCTTCTAAACATTTTTTTAACATGCCCTTGACTATACCCACTGCTTTTTCTGATAACCCATTTGATTGAGGATATCGGGGGCTGGACTTTATCAACTCAATATCGAATTTTCGAGAAAACTGTACGAATTCAAAACTACCAAAGGGCATATTGTCACTCACTATATACCTGGGAACACCATGAGTACAAAAAATGGACAGTAATTTTTTAATTATATATCCAGCTGTTTTGTTCCTTAAATACTTCACTTCTATCCACTTTGAATAATAGTCCACCAGAACTAAATAGTCTCTTCCAGCAAAATGGGCAACATCCATACCAACTTTATTAAAAGGCAGGTCAGGTATTTCATGAGACAATAAGGGTTGTCTAGGATTTGATGGCCTGTACTTTTCACAAGCTTTACATTTTGACACAAACTCTTCTATGTCTCTTGACATTCCTGGCCAATATAACACCTTTCTGGCACGTTTTTTACATTTTACAATTCCAGCATGCCCTGCATGAACTATTGAAATCATCTCTTTTCTTATATGCTTAGGAATAAGTATTTTATTTTCATAAAATATGAGTTGGTCTTTCACTACTAAATAATCTTTTAATTTGTACAACTTTTTCAGCTCAATACCTTGTATATTTTTATCATTTTTTGGCCACTCTGAATTATACCACAACATTATTTGTTGAAGATTAGCATCTTTTGCTGTCTCCTGTTTTAACTCCAGTAACTTATTATTTGAAACTTGCAAATCAGTTTCTAACCCATAAACAACTTCTGAATTTATACTATGTACTAACTCTCTTAGCACTGGATCTAACCTAGCATTATTTGTGTTATAATGCCTTGACAAATAATCTGCTATATACATTTTTGAACCAGGTACATACCTTATTTCAAAATTATATTTTAACAATTTGAGAACCATGCGTTGCAATCGAGCAGAAATTTTATTAATGTCCTTACTCATTATTGCTACCAGAGGTTTGTGATCACTTTCTACAATAATATGACGCCCATAAATAAACTGATGATACTTATCCATAGCACAACAGATAGCAAACAACTCTTTCTCTATGGGAGCCCATCTCTGTTGACACTCAGTATAACATCTTGAATAGAAAGACACTGGCTTTCCTTCTTGTAACAAGCATGCTCCCATGCCACTTTTAGAACTGTCAGTTTGTAATACTATGTTCCCATTTTTTTTTAAGACTGATAAGGTGGGAGCTGAACTAATTCTCGTTTTTATTTCCTCGAAGGCTTTAACTTGAGCTGTGCCCCAGTCCCATACAACTTCTTTTTTCAATAATTCTCTAAGAGGTTCAGTAGTTTTTGAATATTGTGGTATAAATTTACTTAAATAGTTGCACATGCCTAAAATTTTTTGCAATTCCTTTACACTTCTGGGTTGCTTTAACTCCTCTATAGCTTTCACATGTTCAGGATCTGGTTTTATACCGGATTTTGACAACATTAATCCAACATATTTTACAGTCTCACATCTATATTGTATCTTATTTTCATTAAATTTTACATTGTGTTTTATTGCTCTGTCTATTACCTGACTCAAAATTTTGTCATGTTCTACCAAACTGTCCCCGGCCACAATTAGATCATCGAAATATATATAGACTCCCTGTATATCACTAAAAATAGCAGTATTTATTCTTTGCATTACCTCAGGTGCTGAAGAAATACCAAATGGCATTCTCCTGAAGCAATACCTACCAAAAGGTGTTCCAAATGTGCACAGTTTATCTTTATCATCCAACATAACTTGAAAAAAACCATCTTTCATGTCTAATACTGTGAAGATCTGCTTACCTGCAAGAGAATTATAAATTTCTTCAGGAGATGGTATCTGATAGTTCTCTCTAAGGATGCATTTGTTTAACTCTTTTGGGTCTAAGCACAGTCGAAGGGACTTATTTGGCTTCTCGACTATTACAAGATTATTACACCATGCTGTCGGTCCCTCTACCTTTTCTATAATACCTCTACTTTCATAGCTTTCTAAAGTATTTTTTAACCTATCTTTAATTGCCTGTGGAACTCTCCTAATAGGTTTCACAACAGGTAGCACTGATTCCTTTAATTTTATACTATATGACCCTATATTTCCTAGGCCTGAAAATACCTCTATGTTTGCTTTCACAAAATTTTCTTTATTGCTAGTTACAATAGCATCCAATCTTTTCAACAAATTTAATTCTACACAAGTTGGCAATCCTATCACTGGCTGAATTGGTAAATCAACTACGCAAAATTTTAATTTTGCTTGTTTGCCTTTGACCATACAGTTTAATTTAACAGTGCCTACAGTTTTAATCTCTTTATTATTATAAGCTACCAACACAGTTGAATTACTTAACAAACAATTTGTATTATCTTTAACTTTATCATATAGCTTCAATGACAAAGTATTACAGTCAGCCCCTGAGTCTAATTTGAATCTAATGTTAGTTCCATTGATGTTTACAATTTCATTCCATTGAAGATTTCCACTAAAGTTACTTACTGAATCCACCACAAAGTCTTCTGAGCAATCACTGTCACTCTCTGTCTTTTGAACAGAGTCTACCTTCTTTCCTTTTTCTTTCTTCTTAGGTGCTTCATTTTTTATTGACCTAGTACGACACACAGCAGCAAAATGGTTATAATTGTTACAATTTGCACACTTTTTCCCAAATGCTGGACAGTTTCTTGCTGGGTGCCTTTTGCCGCAGTAAGTACAGGCAAGCATCTTGGACCTCACTCCTTGTCCTATATCTACTTTCTTGATTACATCTACTTCCTGCTTTATGGGCATTGACATTTCAAGAGTCCTTGATTTTCCTGCCTCTGCTGCACGGCATTGGCTGATAACCTGGTCTAGTCCAATATCGGCCTCCCTTAACAATCTCTCCTGCACTCCCTTATCTCTAATTCCAATGACGATCATGTCTCTCACAAGCCTGTTCTCTTGATCTTTGAAGTCGCATTGTTTAGCTTGAACCTTTAACTTTGTGATGAATCTGTCAACTTGCTCACCCTCTTCCTGTTTTAAATTGAAGAACTTGAAACTACTTGTGATGATATTTTTCCTCGGCTCCACATAGGCATCAAACTGTTTTATTAGATTTTCCAAGGTTTTATCCTCATTCGGTTTCATGTGTGAATTATACACATCTACTGCGTCCTCTCCCGCAACATTCAGAAATAGACCAATTTTTCTTTCTTCCTTGGTGCCTGATAGTCCTACTGCTTCCAGATACAGCTGGAATTGCTGTTTAAATCTGTGCCAGTTTGCCCCATCGCCCGTTAAAACCAACCCTGTTGGCGGCTTTATTCCCTCCATTTTGTTAATGACTTTCACTTCCACTAAGGTTTATTTAATCAGTTTAAGTTTTAACCTGACACCATGTTCTGTTCAAGATATGGTTCAAGGGAGTAGTTAACTAATAACACTTACGAGTTACGTTTAAAATGTTTAATGGGATCTCATATCCTTTTACAAAAGTCCACTGACTCTAATCTGCAGTGTTGCCACATGCATGTCATGTGTTGTGTTGCCACAAATATCATATTATAATAGCTTATAAATAATCATATCAAACAAGAACAAAGTGGTGGTTCTTTCTTCAAGAGACTTGGAACAAGATTATGTCCAGACATTAAAAGACATTAGGACCTTTGAGTTTATTTCAGCTGTTTCTTCTCAGAGTAGTCAAAAAACCAACACCGTACAAACAAAAACGTTTAACGTAACCGTCAAAACAACACGTAGAAACACCGGCCCAACTATTAAAAAAAAAAAAAAACTGAAGATTCCTGGACGATGGCATGCTCATGCCTAGAGATGCAAAACGGATTTTAAACGTTTTAAACCATTTGGTTTTAAACGGTCTTTTTGGTTTAAAACGATTTAAAACCACACTTAGCGGTTTAATACGGTTTAGAATGTTTTTTTTTGGAATGCACTGAGGGTTTACACGAAGTTATCTAGACCACACCTCCTTCCTGATTTAGAATATATAAAAGGAAAATAAAATAAAAATGTTTTAAAATAACCTTCATTAACATGACAGACAAACATAAAGTCGATCCCTACCTGCCCCATCTCTCCCCGTTGCGATTTTGGTAGCAAAGTGAAAAATAAAAATGCGGCATTGCCGTTTTATTTTAATAAAAACCCAAAACATGATTGTTTTCAGTGTCTAATCCTAAATAGTAGTAGGTATAAATATGATATATGACTTCACATATATTAATAAAAATGGTAAATGATTTCAATTAGCCTTTTAAACTATTTTTTTAAGTAATTCGTAATCAATGTACGGCCCACGTGGTCGTGGTTTTAAACCGTTTTAAACAAATTTAAAACGGGTTTTAAACCACTGATTTTGGTTTAAAACGGTTTATTTACAACTATACTCATGCCTGAGTCCTGACAGATGTCAACCGTACCGTCCAACTTCGAATCGTTTCGAAGTTCACAACCATCCGAAACGACAAAACCTTCTCGGTGCATCCCTAAGTTGGTTTCGAGAAAGTATTCCCTGAGACTGCATACCTCGCGATTATGCAAGGTCTTAGCATAAAAAAAATAGAAGCCACGACCTCCACACTTCCGCGGTATAAACAGTCTCATCCACGTGGGGCGTGTAACGTTCTATAATTCTATATTTTTTTCAGAATTTTTCTCCTCATACTTTACAAATTAGAGGGGGGGGGACTATAGTTGTAAATAAACCGTTTTAAACCAAAATCAGTGGTTTAAAACCCGTTTTAAATTTGTTTAAAACGGTTTAAAACCACGACCACGTGGGCCGTACATTGATTACGAATTACTTAAAAAAATAGTTTAAAAGGCTAATTGAAATCATTTACCATTTTTATTAATATATGTGAAGTCATATATCATATTTATACTACTATTTAGGATTAGACACTGAAAACAATCATGTTTTGGGTATTTATTAAAATAAAACGGCAATGCCGCATTTTTATTTTTCACTTTGCTACCAAAATCGCAACGGGGAGAGATGGGGCAGGTAGGGATGGACTTTATGTTTGTCTGTCATGTTAATGAAGGTTATTTTAAAACATTTTTATTTTATTTTCCTTTTATATATTCTAAATCAGGAAGGAGGTGTGGTCTAGATAACTTCGTGTAAAGCCTCAGTGCATTCCAAAAAAAAACATTCTAAACCATATTAAACCGCTAAGTGTGGTTTTAAATCGTTTTAAACCAAAAAGACCGTTTAAAACCAAATGGTTTAAAACGTTTAAAATCCGTTTTGCATCTCTAGGGGGGACACACATTTTACCTCTTTGGTAGTTTATCTTTCAAACGATTGACTTTGAGAGAAAATGGTTTAGGAACCTCAATGTCATTTTTAAAGATTAAAGACCTACTATCTAAAGACACCCCGCACGTATAGGTTTGATGAAAAAAATATTTTTTAGTTTCAGTTCCATGTATGGGGAGACCCCCCCTAATCTTTTTAATTTTTGTATAAACATCATAGCGGTTCACGGAATACATCTACCTACTAAGTCTCAACGGTGTAGTCCTAATAGTTTCAGAGTAAAGTGGCTGTGACATACACGGACAGACTTGGCGAATCTATAAGGGTTCCGTTTTTTGCCATTCGGCTACGGAACCCTAAAAATGATACACAATTACTTATTTTATTAGAAAGTTTAATTATAATGAAACTACAATACACTGCGTATTATGTTAAGATAAGATATATTTATTTTGTAAAACATGATTAGGACGTATACAATATTGAGGTCTTCTAGATAAAAGAAAGTAGCTAATACATGTTTTGCCATATAGGAATGGCGTACAAAAATATGTTTGGGTTAACTTAGTTAATAAAAAATAAAAAAGGCTTATACAATATACCATTTTTAAAATGGATTATGAAATAGGGTAAACTGGAGTAATAATAAATAATGTTTAGAAATATTTAAAAATGTAATTTATATGTATATATATGAATAAAGGGATATTAATAAAAACTCAGTCAATAATTTATCAAACCCCAAACCATAAAAATATTTTAATACCAAATCGCCAATCGTCATACACAATGAAAATAGAAGAACAAAGTACAAATAGCAAAACAATTTACAAAAATATTAATTTCAATTTTGATGCAACATTTAAATTCATAAATAAGACTAGATATCAAAATTAAGATTTTGGCACTGGTGCTATACACAAACTAAACTGCAAGACAGTATCTTGACAATAGATTATGTAAAGACTGACAGGTTTCATCGCACAATATTATTTTAATCTTACTTCAGTGTGGAATAGTGTGTGTTTTATACATCAACAAGTAATTGAATATTCACAGCATGGAAGTTACACTTAAACCTAATTTTACAGTTTTCTTATTAGGTTTATCCTCAAGAGTTAGTCTAAATTTTGTTTTACAACTTAACCAGAGCCATTTTAATCTCAAAAGATACATAAAGCACCAGATATAATAAAAAATCACATTCATTACAAATGTTCCTAAAACTACTGAGTGTGAATAGTATGCAGGTAAGTTATTAGCAGAGATCAGAATAGTTAACGAGTACATTTGCTTAAACATAAAGGCATTCAATAAAATGTGGACAACCTTTAAACCTGTACCTTCCTTTAAAATCTCTAAATATTTAATAAGTTCTGTAACACCAATCAATTGCCACCTTCACTGATGGCACGGATACCTTGTCCAATAATAAATACAAATAAGAGGGTGTTCACATGGCGCTGCCCGGCATGACGTTTTACGGTTTATTAAAGTTGGGTTCACGTACCAGTGTATATAAGATGCTCTGTGGGTTCACGCATCAATAGTCCAATATTCATAAAGTTGAAAACAAATGCAATATGGAACTGCCATGTGATCTTAAAATTATGCTGCAAAATATCGTACAGAACAACGCAGTGTGATCGGTGCCTAAGGCCTCACTAATGCTGCAAATCAACTTTGACAAAATCAAGAAATAGATGAGGGAACGGGAAATAGAAACTAGAGCAAACAAATCTATGCATGTGCATCTCTCGGAAAATATTTTTGCCCACCTGTTACAAAAGAACCGGGAGATTACACACTTCCTAAAGTTTAGGCAAATATATACCTATTCCAGATGATATACCTGTCACTATGGTTGTAACACGAAAAGAAATTACATAAAATTAGTAACAATGACAATGTCACAACCATAGCAACAGGTACATATCACCAGATCTCTGGTAATATGTTTATGTTCTACCTATTTGATTTATTGAGGGTACAGGATTTTTATAAAATCCACTACAAAATACTAAGTTTTTTTTCATTAGTATTGTAATAGGGAATATGCATGTAATTTTTTTTTTCACTTAAATCATTAATACGCGGTACTATCAACCCAAGAAAATAATTAAAAGTTAATTTCAACTACTGCTTGTCGCACAAAAAAAATATTAAACTCCTGCAATTTTTTACGACAGTTCAAACGTCCATAACTATCGCGGTCATTCATGTCAGGACTTTGATGTCACTTACCTCTATCTGCCTTGTTTAAATCTAATTTTTTGCCCTTACTAGATTAGTTTTACTAAAATGTAAGTGAAACTTTAAGTACTTTTCAATTAAAAGTGTTTCTTTGACACATGGATTTTGACGTTACTACTGGAATCGATGCGTTTTGTGTTTGCGTTCCGTTTCACCAAAAACACGCTACAGAAAATATTAAATTGTAAAATAAGTGTTGTATTATAGAATTAAACAAGTGTACCATAATGTTTTTTATGGTCCAATACAAGGCAATTTAAAGAAATAAAAAAAGTTTTGTATTTCTTGCATATACCCTATTGGGGATCTTATTTAAAAATGTTAGTTAGATTATTATAATTGAGTTGCTGTTCAAGATAAGCTAGTATTATAGCACTTAGCTTATCTTTTCATTAAATATGAAGCAATTATTTAGAGGTGTTTTCATTTCAGTACTGTTCCTCCAGTAATTTATCCTCGCACTCCACAATCATTTTTAAGCCTAGCGTCAAAATATTTCTGTTTCCATTTTTGAAGTTCTTAATGAACGTTGTCTGCAATCTCTCTGTTATAGCTCAGCATTTGTTAAGTTACTCTCAGTTTACCTTCCAATTCAATGGCCTCTGGACACCGTTCCTCGCCTTTGTGTGAATGAGCCACCATTGTATTCTTAGCCTCTTTGACCGTTTCTTCAGCCCATTTAATTATCATGTCAGCTTTCTTACTCAGTTCGTCTTGTATAATAAGCATACTGACTAGCCTGCGAATAACAAAGGCTAAGAAAATGGCAAAGCCAGTTATGTAGAAGTTTCTTTGTGCTCGAAAAAGTTTAACACTGGCTTTCATTTCAGTTGCTAAGTTTGCTCCAGCTTCCGTGTTGTGGGAATATTTCTTCATTTCTCTTACAGCGTCAATCAGGAACAGACTTAAAACACCCAACAATACATAGAAGTACGCCGCAGCATGTACTTGAAACATCGAAAATATCCGCGACTTGAAGAACTGATTCCATCTCCTGGGACTAAATATAGGCATTATCATGATGATGACGATAGCTACCTCTAAGTAGAGGTAGCCTGCAATAATTGTCCATTGAATAGACATTTTAAGTGCTGGGTGGCCGGTATTCAAGCAAAAATACACTTAGCTGTCGAACGTAATTAATCCTTCTTTTCTTTGCTAGCTTTTTGGTGCACCTGCAGTTTTTTCTTACATCCCGCACCTAGAACAATCACAAAATTGCAACGGTTGAATTGATTTCACAGAATTACACCAAAAAATCGTTTGCACAGAGCATCTTGATATACTGCTGAGCTGTCAATTGAATTTGACAGTCAACATTGATCTAGATCACTTACCACAGAGCATCTTATATATACTGCCACTGACGTATAAGGATTTATACGTCAGTGATCTAGACCGATGAATCCGTTCAGCGAGCCCTCGCTAGCACTGTTTCCAATTTCCCCTTCTCAGGACTTTTTTCCCCTCAAAAATTATTCTGCTATAGTTTTGGCACTAGTAGTAAAAATTTGCTCAACGGTCACTTATCATTTGGTCACATTATATTATGGTAGTACTATCGATAACAAAAGTGTCAAAGTGTGTAATTTGACTTCCGTATTATTTATATTTGGCATCGCCACGTAAAAAAAAAAAGATAGAAGTATGTTTTCAGTAACTTTGCATCACACTCAAAATAAGATCATGCGCAAACATCTATTATTTATAGTTATTTACTAGAATGTCGCAGTTGAATTTGTCAAATAAAAAACAAATATTATTTAATTGGAAACGCAAACGATGAAAAATATCTGAAACAATTTTTTTTTTGGTTATGCTTTACCTATGATTTCCCTCGATTTTCCCTGTTCATCTCTTTCCCCTTTTTCTTCCCCTCTGGACCCTAATTTCCCCTCAAAAAGGGAATTTCCCCTCATTGTGGAAACACTGCTCGCTAGTTTAATTTTTATCCGGCGAAAATTTCGCCGGCTTACATAAACGTACCCCTGACTTGCAAATTGCAATAAACGTAAGTAAATTTAAATTTCGCGGGCTACCCTTGCGCATTCATGCATTCATACAGCAAGAATTTAAAACCTGAAAGTATTGTATGGCAGATTAATGACAAATCTTATTTTTTGTTAACATGATTAAGCAGAGTTAAAAGAGAGCAGAGTTTAAATAAGCATGATCATCATTTGAAATGAAGAAGAAATGAATACCTGCTTAATCAAAGCAGATAGTCTGTCAGCTGTGACAAACCCACTTGATAAATAATATGCCACTGGCTGCTTGATGTACTTCCGAACTCCAACCAACATAAATACAAGGCCATATGTAGCTGCCTGTGGAGATCTACCTTGTGTAGCATGGTCTTGAAATCCCTCAATATGATCCTCCTTCGAGTTGTACCATAAATTTTTCCTTAAGGACATTTCATCCCACAATAATATATATTCTCATAGATAATTAGTGAACAACACCACAAGCTGTGGCAAGACCATGGTGAGTGCAGGCAGACCAGGGAAGCACTTCCTACTATCGACGGCCGCTTCACCAAACGAGCGCTTCGGCTGACCAAGCTACAGCTGCCCACAGTTACAGCCGCCATCACTGGACACGGCTCTTTTAACAAACACCTCTCTGTCATAGGAGTCACAGACAGCCCCCTGTGCCGAGTCTGCATGGAGGAGGACGAGACGGCAGCCCACGTGCTTCTGCACTGCTCGGTGGTTGCAACATACAGGGCAAAGTACTTCGGTAACCCAGGTACTCTCCGCGAGATCGTCAGCAACATCAAGGCGCTGCTGGCCTTTCTCGGGGAGCTAGGGTGGATCGAATAAATTTCCCACCCGCACGCAAAATACGCGCTTAGACGTGGAGTTGCGGACACCAGCCCGCTATACAATACAATATATATTCTCGTTCAGATGCCCCGAAGTGTTTAGTTGTGTTTTTCAACACTGTAAGAGTAGTTTTGTGTATACCCACATTCATCTTAAATTTACTTAAAAGGGATTTTAATGTGCTGGGTGGTGGTAAACAAATCATTCTCCTTAATAATTTGTAGCTCGTTGGTGATTTTTTATAGAGCCCCAATGCTATTATTTTAGCTTCCAAGTTCCTGCTTAGCTTCCAAGTGAATTTCGGTGAAGACCAGGCTTCATTTGGAAAGCAATACTTTGCCCATAATCCACAACTGGAAATAAAAAAATATTTAAATTACATACCACAATAATCATATTCATAATAAAGGTTTATCCATTTGCGTTGATAAAAAAGAGATGTAATATTAAATTTGATAATGGTGTAAGCAAGAATAGTTAACTAACTAATGATTTTGGGCAACGAAAGAGACTTAAAAAGAGTTTAAAAATACATTAGATATAATAATGTATACATATTACATTAGTCTGTGGTAGATAAAAGCTGCATAAATAAAAGGTATTCTATGGCCATCCATACATGGACTGCTTCAAGTATTCAGTATCAACTGCTTTAAGCTGCGACCTGTGGCCAGACATACACTGACTGCTCGAGTAGTCAGTGGCCTAAATCATCTGAAACGAATAGAATAGGAAGTACATAAGTAGGTAGGTAGAAACCTGGCTCAGCCAGGCTTCGGAAACCGATGCGAAGTGATGCTGGGATCTTTAGAAGGATCCGCACATGTTTCAGATTCTAGTGTTTTCTTTCTGCGAACTCATCGCGAAATTAAACATAAAATCAAACAAGAGTCACTGTCTCAACACCGAGTCTATTATCTCACAAAAACACAATATCACCAAAACACAGACACGGAGGAGTAAGCTCGACTCACGTTAACAATGTATGTAGAATTAAATGGAATTGGATAATTTATTAGAAATAAACATAGGTACAAGATAAAATAGTGCGCAAGCGACGGCAGTTATTTTTCTTGTGACATCAAATGTCAACGTCATTATAAACAATTTGGCGTACGGATGTTAGTGTTGTCATATACCTACTATCTCCTTTTTGTTTCATGAATTAATCAATATTTCTTAACAAACATTTTCTGGCCTCAGAATATTAGCAAAAGGTAATTTTAAGGAAAAAAACTTGGCAAAAAAACTTAAAAGGTAAAAATATCTAGTTCTAGCTAGCAATGGGCGAAACGGGAAAGTGGTCATGTATGTACCCACAGACTAGATAGCTCAGACAGGGCACTCTCATAGAGAAAATTCGACTCGCTTAAGGTGGATGCGCAAGGGTAGCCCGCGAAATTTAAATTTTCTTACGTTTATTGCAATTTGCAGGTCAGTGTCAGTTTGTATGATAATGAAAATATGAATCGCGCCAGTAACACGTAAGGAGTTACAGAACTATAATCATTCAAATCATCAATACAGCTCTCCAAATTCATATAATCACATTCAGTAGCTATTTCGTGAAAAAGTCACTTTTTGAGATTATGTGAACTCGGAGGGTTGTATTGATGATTTGAATGATTATAATTCTGTAACTCCATACGTGTTACTGGCGCGATTCATATTTTCATCAACATACAACCTGACACTGACCTGCAAATTGCAATAAACGTAAGAAAATTTAAATTTCGCGGGCTACCCTTGCGCATCCACCTTTAAGGTTCACATATCATGTTTGACAGTTTTTTTTTTTTAATGTTGCACTGCATAATCTTATGCAAAGCGCGATCGGGCGCGAGCGGATCTTTATGCAAAGGCGTGGTATGGCTTCAGCCTAAAAAGTTTTTCTTGCTAGGAATTGGTAATGTTAGTTTCATTTTATGAGCTTATTTATTGCAATAATTGCAATATGTTTTATCAATAAGTTAAAAAGGGAATGTTAATGTTAGGAAAAAAACTTTTCATATTACTTTCATTTCTTTTTATTTTTTAATTTTGTTTTGTATTTATTATAAGCTTTTAATTGCATTTGAGGTATCAAAGGTTTATTTTTTAGTCTGAAGACATCTGTGCGTTTTCTTTCGTTGTCGAAAGAAACCTTTTCTCAAAATGATTTCGACACAAATGAAATTGTGTGGGTTTCGATGAAATTGTGTGGGGTAGTTAGTAGATTCAAAAGTTTTGACAGATCAACAAACATGGCGTCATACAGGCAGAAATGTGGAAAGCGGGGGGGGGGGGAGGGAACTGTCAAATGAGATATGTGAATCACCATAGACATAGGGTTAGAATATTTTACTTGAAGATTACCTGACCTGTATGTACCCTACCCCATGGATCTAGAAGTGCCTGTGCTGCCAATACAGTTGGTACTGTTGTCCTGAAATGTCCTGTCTACAGCGGACATTATTAGTAATGTCGACTTGCCAGCGACATCGCTGCTAGTAGTGCTAGTAGTAGTACTAGCTGCTGCTAGTGAACTTGGATGACTCCGATATGCCAGCGACATTGCTATGTCGCTGGCATATCGGAGTCATTATTTATTCCTGGTATTAATGGATGCTCTTGCGTCAGACTTTTAAGAACAGCCGGCTCATTTTCTGCCGCCATAGACTATATAACGCAGCGTTGCGGCCAGCCAGTTAAAGTTGCTAACTAGAATTAACTTAGCTTTAACTAAGTGCTGCAATCTCGCCCTAATTCAACTTTAAGGTGGATGCGCAAGGGCTGCGGGACTGTTCGAGGGCTGCGGGTCTGTTCGAAAGAGATACCGTGGCCCCGGAACACAAAGGGCGATGAAGGAACATGGATGGGTTTTAGTCAGTAAAAGTCTGACACTCCCTCCTGCTCAGCCCAGAGCGGGAGGGGTTATTTGATGATTTCCCAACGGGAGAAAAAAAAAAAGGTGAATGCGCAAGGGTAGCCCGCGAAATTTAAATTTTATTACGTTTATTGAAATTTGCAGGTCATTGTCAGGTTGTATGTTGATTACAATATGATTCAGCACAAGGTTCGATTATCGGGCCGACCGAATACCTAATGTACGTGAACGATATGTGCAACATCTTCACAGAAGGCTCCGTGTACCAATTTGCTGACGATAAATGTTTAGTTACTGCACACAAAGACATACGTGAGGCACAGATAATGATGCAGGGTAACTTCGACCTCCTATGTAAGTGGGCTCACGATGTTGGTCTTGTTATTAATGCGAAAAAAAAAACAAAATTCTGCATATACACTCACCTTATCTGACGGCATCTTCTGTACCTTTTATCGTTGCCCATGATCACAACGTTCGTCGTTCGGTGTACCGAACGACGAACGTTGTGATCATGGGACTTAGTTATTGACTACGGCCTAACTAGCTACGGGCGCACATACAAGACTTACATCTAGGACATTTACAAGTTACAGTTACGTATTTTAAAAACGATTGTACCCAGGAGAATAAAACAAGAATTCCAAGATGATAACACGGGTCTTTTTAAGCACTGTCAAATTGTAAATGTCTTTGACAAGGTGCGTATCGTATACCTACTCGTTCTAAACGAGAACTACCACAATCTAGGTTCAATTCGAAAATACGAAAGGCTAAAGTCGTTACGTTGTTTGTCATATCTACCCACGTTTAAGATACGTAAATCTAATAATGTCTATGGAGCAAGGACGTGGGAATGCATGCTACCGTCTATTATGAATGACTTACCGCTAGAAATCTGCAATGCAATCAATGTGAAAAATTGCTCAAAGATTGATTGTGGTACAATCTAGGAAGTGTCTTTTTGGGGCCTATACTATACTATTCTCTTTGCCTATATTATACCTAATTCTTACTGTTTATGATGATTTACTGATATAATAATGTTGTGGCACCGAGTTTGCCGTGTCTGGCATACCACTGTTAAACCCACGATGGTTTGTGTGGTATGTTTACGTTTTGTTAATGGTTGTATGTGTGTATTGAATAATAAAAGGTAAAAAAAATGTATGTATTACTTTATTATTATTATTACTTTATTATTTACTCTTTATCCCTACTAGCTAATCATTTAAAAATGTATAAAATAGTTTCCAACTTGTAACACTTACATGATAACTGCGTTAGATCACTACAGACCGGATAATTTTAGGTGCCTTATTTTAAATGGTCGAAATATGGGTCAGAGTGTCGTCTTAGGGGCACTATGAAAAAAATACTTAGAAAAATTTCGCGTTCAATTTCGAGGTAGCGTAGTTGGTCACAGTTCTAACCTAACCTAACCTATGGATATATTTGCAGGTACACACCGTTTTGTTTTCTGCACGGCTCATGGTGCTTATAAGCGTATGGTACCAATTTGAAAAAAAAAAAAAAACTAATTTTTTTTTCGAAATATGCAATAAAATCGCAAATAAGTAACTATTTAAATGAGTACATATTACAAAATAATACTTATTCTTTAATCAATCCAAGCTTAAATTAAAACCAAATACCTACTTACAAAAACAAATTACTTATCTTCATAAATTTTCGAAGGGCTAACTTTACAATCAAGTACAGTCTACAGTTGTGTGACTGACACTGGCAGAGCCACCATCAGGGATTTTAATTTTGATAACACAAATATTTAGTCGCTTATTAGTCGCCAAATATCAGATTTGGTCGGTCACTGGTTCAAAAGTTATAAGGGTTTATAGGTGGCCGATCTGGAGAGAGCCTACCCCAGCAGAGCCACATTAATATCTCAAAAACTAGAGCACCTAGCGAAGACCTGTTTTCTCCCATATTTACTCGCTAATTAGTCGAAACTAGTCGCCAAATATCAGAATTGGTGTGTCAAGGGTTCAAAAGATATAAGGGTTTATAGGTGGCCGATCTGGAGAGAGCCTACCCCAGCAGGGCCACATTTATATCTCAAAAACTAGGGCACCTAGCGAAGATCTGTTTTCTCCCATATTTAGTCGCTAATTAGTCGAAATTAGCCGCCAAGTTACAGAATTAATCGGGTCCTAGTTCAGAAGATATAATAAATTCAATTATTAAGGTATAGTCCAAGAGCTAGATCGAAGAGTTCACGAAAAATTGCCAAGAAAAAGTATATTTCTATTAATATGTGTAATATACTTCTAGTTTTATCGGTTTGAAGTCCTTAGAAATGTCCCAAAGAGATAAATTGTCTATTAAATACATATTTTAATGTTTTTAACTACTAGGTTAGAGTGTCTTAAACATCTTTGAAACCATTAAACCTTGCTCTTGGTCTATTTAGTGTCAAGATGTACAGTCGCATGCAACTGTTTTACTAATTTACAATGTTGAGCTATAATTAACGTTAGAATAATAAATACGTTAAAATTATGGTACCTTTAGTAAAATGTAATACTTAAACGTTGAAAACGTATTGTAAGTATGTAAGTATCAACCCATTGCTTGAAATACACTACAAAAAAATACATACTTATTTAATAATCTTAAATCAAAGTTGTAAATACTTAGCATACCTAATATGAGCATTAACGGCTCCAATTAAAGTTTAATAGGTAAGTTTATTTACTGTTACAAAGAAATACAACATGTTGAACTGTATCTAAATGCCGGAAATAATATATAAATCAAAATCAAATCAAATTATTTTATAAAAATGAATTTCCACAAAGTTGTGTGTGTGTATTTTGAGGTGAGTGTTGTGTTGTGGGTGTATGTGTATTGTGTCGTGTATGTAGTTTGTATGGACGTTTAAGTTTGTTTATTTACCTATTTTTTTTAATACTTTGAGCGGCGCGAATACCGCCGACCGACGCGCAGGTGCTCGCTCTTTTCCCCGTTTTTGTAATTATACCTAGAGAACTTTAAACTGGCTGACTTTAACTTACGTCACGGGCAACTCGTTCTAAGTAGCTCGTCTGTACACGCGCATCTATCTCTTTCTTACTTACCGTGTAAATGAAACGGAGTGCAGCGATCTATCTGCCAGCGACTAAATGCACACATTTTGTTCGATACCTAAATAATAACATATATTTATTGTAGATCTTGTTTATAGGTAATGAATACAGCTTTCCTTTGGTGAGTTGAAGTTATAGAATTCCTCCAGACGTCGTAGATACATCTGTCTAGAAACTACTTTAAGTTTTTTGTACTTGCTTGTACCACTGTATGGGGAAATTGAATTCTTTAATATCTTTTGAATGACACACCGACTGAATCTGTAACTTGGCGACTAATTAGCGACTAAATATGGGAGAAAACAGATCTTCGCTAGGTGCCCTAGTTTTTGAGATATAAATGTGGCCCTGCTGGGGTAGGCTCTCTCCAGATCGGCCACCTATAAACCCTTATATCTTTTGAACCCCTGACCCACCAATTCTGATATTTGGCGACTAGTTTCGACTAATTAGCGAGCAAATATGGGAGAAAACAGGTCTTCGCTAGGTGCTCTAGTTTTTGAGATATTAATGTGGCTCTGCTGGGGTAGGCTCTCTCCAGATCGGCCACCTATAAACCCTAATAACTTTGAACCAGTGACCGACCAAATCTGATATTTGGCGACTAATTAGCGACAAAATTTTTGTGTTATCAAAATTAAAATCCCTGATGGTGGCTCGGCCAGTGTCAGTCACACTCTACAGTCGCCAGTACATGTCATGAAGTTACCATAAACTGTCAAATTTCTAGTTCAAAATCGAATGAGAAAAGACAGTAATTTTCTGTCTACGGTTTGTGGTAACTTGAATCACTTGATGCGCTGGCGACTGTACCTACTGTTTCAAATTCATAATAGCTGGTATGACCGTATGAGTGAGCTTTGAATAATGCTTTGATAGTATAATCTCTGGATGGAGCGTCGCCCTACAATCAAAACAAAGAAAACGAGGCAACAATTTCAAACATGTGTGCGAATTTATAAGCTAACAGTCTGCTGATATTTTTTGACACGTTTTCGCACATTTGATGCTCCATCTAGACATTATTTAATCAAAGGAATAATGTCAAATATTTTTTTAAATTTGAAAACTATGCAATATGCAAACATGCATTCATATAAAATCCGGTCCCTAGTTATCATGATACACTAAGTTTATTTCCAACACTGAGAAATTACATTATAGTGCCAGATTATTGTCATGGAAAGTCTTTAGTTTTTTTTTTTATTGTCATTATCAAGACAATATTTTCGAGATCTTGAGACTTTTTAACAACTCTGCAGCTCGAGTATTTGCTTGGTGATCCTCATTTGATTTTGCAGGATAGCTTGCAGCTAATTGTAAATAATATTTAGCTTGATCGTCTTTTTTCAGCTTCATATAGCAGTGGCCAAGTCTTAACAAGTTTACACTGTAGAATCTTGGTTGTACTGTTTCTGCTTTCAAGAAATATTCAAGTGCATCTTCATAATTGGAATATGGTGGGGAAGCAAATAAAACTTCAGCTATTTTCCTGTGATGCCAAGGCATCTCAGTAATCTGATAACACCATTCACCCAACATGTGCAAAATTGTAGCATCATTAGGATTTAGCGAAACTGCCATCTGAAAATAAAGTTTCACAATATCTGTTTAGAGCAGGAATAACAAGGTTATCAATGACGAATGGTTCTATTATATGAAAATAACATACATCCAGATGCTTCTTCACATTTTCCAATTGTTTTATTCGCTCTTTCATACCATCAAGAGAACTTTTTGCATCCAACAGTAAAGCATACCACTTGTGTACAGCATAATGGTTTTGAGCATCTTGAGTTTCGTTCAGCACTGTCAATATTATACCATATGCTTGGAGAACAAGTTTTTTCTTATATTGTTTATCATACTTTGATTCCTTTGACATGTTGTATAATGCCCGACATATCCGCCACTTAACTTCTATATTACCTGTATCCTGAAAATACTATTAATTTAAATACCAAGAGCAGACAATTTTATAAATGCTATACATTACTAATTAACAAGAGAATTAAGGATTTATGTCTTAAAATATGATGTACAAATTTCCAAGATAACAACAAAGTATGAGCCTTGGTAATCATTATCTTCAAGAATACAAATAAATGCCCATTTTGTATAACATATTTTGATTCCAAAATTATAGATAATATTTATTACATATACAACAATTCTGTGCAATTCCAAAAAAAATATCAAAGCTTATTAGTGAAAGATGAAGCTCTGCAACTAGAATAGGTTCCCTGATGGGCAGAAAACTGGCAGGACACAAGTAGGTAAGCTTTACCTTTGTGGGGGTTCAGGTACTATTTTGGAAATACAAAACCAAAACATTTACCTTTTCTGGTTTAACTGTACATATTATCCATACACCACCTTACCTGATGCTCGGACAGTAAATTATAGCATTCCTCATAAAAGCCATTGTCAAATAATTTATCTGCTTCTTCTAATGCAGGCACCAAAGGCTTTTCTTCTGGTTTTTTTTCAACAACTTCTTTGCTTCTCACAGGCCAAAATGAAAATGCTAAGGTTGCAGATAATAGCAACACATCTTTGGGAAAAGTTACAGTCTGTAAGCAAAAAATATTTATAGAAATTATCATTTTATTACTTCCATAAATTCATAGTAATTTTTAAAGATTTACCTGTAGTAATATTTGTTTGGCACCATTGCGGGTATTCATTTTCCTAAAGTTAAAAACTCTTTGAACAAACTTAAAAGCTACAGGATTTAATTTGTAAAAAATACTCATGTTGATCAACAAACTGGTACAATCAATCTAATTTGTATTATAATGTGGTACAATCTAAATTAGATGAGATTACTAGTTACTCTGAACTGTTGTCTACGGTTTCGTTGTGTTCGCATACAACACAGAGCATCTTATATATACTGCATACAATTTACATTCAGAAACCACTTGACAGCTTGTGATTATGAGTACAAGAGGAAATATAGGATAAGAAACAAGATCAGCCAGTCCAAGAATCAGCTTTGACAATTGACAATGACAGTCATACACTAAATGACAGTCAGTTTATTTTTTTTTTTTTTTTTTTTTTTTGTGGCTTCGCACGGTTTGTGCATTAGCCAATGTCACGTTTGGGTTTTTAAGTTTATTTTAGACGAGGAAAATAAAGGTAGGGAAACTTTATGGAAACAAAAATAATAATTCATCGGGATTTAGAATAGGACAGAAATATAGGATCAATAAACGGGAGAGGTGAATGAGAAGATACAAATGAGCAAATTACAATGACGAAAAATTACAATTTAATATTATTCAGAATAATGAATGAGGCTATACATTTATATACAGAAAAACTATTTGTACAAAGTAAACTAAGTATAGAGGTAGGAAAAGGTATACGGAGAGACAAAAGGTTACTAAGAAAGGAAGAATGATCATATAAGGGACAGGAGAAAAATATGTGATCTAAGTCGCCTACATCTGTGCCACACAAACAAGTGGGGTCGTCAATGATATGTAGTTTGGCAAGATGGGCTGGAGTGCAAACATGACCCAGTCGCATCCGTATAAGAATGGAGGTCTCCATCTTACCAAACCCAGCCCTACCAAACCACGGTTTTTCAGGAACGTCAGGTTGAATTAATGAAAAATAACGGCCCTTCGATTTGCTACTGATATCCCAAGCTATCTTCCAAGTGTCCCGAAGAAAAGTTTTTGGTAGAGTCACAAGATCAGTGCAAAAATTTACATAGGGAACTAAGTCTCCACACTGCACCGCATCACCAGCGAGTGTATCCGCCATTTCATTGCCGTGGATTCCAGCATGGGCCGGAATCCACGCAAACTGTATTGAATTACCCTCAGAGATGGTTCTGAACGCAAATTCTCTTATTAAATAAATGATAGGAAACTGCGATTTATGATCGAAAGGGGATTTGTTGATGGCTAGAAGAGCACTTTGAGAATCTGTAAAAATTATAGTTTTTTTGAGTTTAAAAAGGCGAGAATATTCTAATGCTTTTAAAATACCGAAACATTCCCCCGTAAAAACAGAAGTTTCCGGAGGCAGTTTTATTTTTTGGACGATATTGTATTGAGAATGATACGTACCTATTCCAACACAACCCGTTGGAGAAAGCTTGGCAGCATCCGTAAATACATGGTGATATTCTAAGTGTTCAGACAAAAAAAAATTAAATCTTGAATTTCTGTTAGGGTCTGTTTTTTTAACACACGTAAAATTTAGGGTGGGGCTGAACAGCAAACTTTCATAACTACAATTAAACATGGGAAGTTTATTGGAACGGTGAATAGGAGAAGAAAATGAAAGGATTTTTTTATAGCTTACAACTAGACAGGGAGCACGTTTATGGGACCAGTAGTCTGAAGATTCTATGTGTAACACTAAAGAGTCTAGTTTAGGAATGAGAGGATGAGTTGATGACTGAAGAATCCGGAACAAATATTTGTCAGACAGGAATTGTCGTCTCAGATGTAAAGGTGCTTCCCCGCATTCAATTTGGAGTGCATTAATGGGACTGGACTTCATGGCACCCGAAACAATGCGTAGAGCTTTGGATTGGATGCGATCCAACTTTTTAAAAGCCATGATGCTACCCGGTTCCAGTAGAAACAATCCATAATCCAGAGTGCTTCTGATGATTGCGTTGTAAATTAGTTTCAATGAAAAGGGGTGCGCACCCCACCATACACCAGAGAGGCATCTAAGCATGTTTAGGTGATTTTCACATTTGTTAACAATATAATCACAGTGAGGAGCACTACTTAATTTACAGTCAAGTATTACACCTAGATATCTGAAATTATCTTTAATCGGAATAGGAGTTTCCTTAAAAAAGAGATTTATTGTGGGAATATTTCTCTTTCTGGTAAATAAAACGGCCGCGCTTTTAGACGTGGATATATCCAAGCCGTTAAGATGTAACCATGACTCCAAATTAGATAAAGCGGAATTGATAGCCTGGCTAGCCTGTTCGACGGATTGGCTTGAAGAATATAACAACAAATCGTCGGCATATTGAAGAACCCTAACTTGGTCAGCTAAGGACGAGTCTAAATCATACGTGTAAATATTGTATAGAAGGGGACTGAGCACAGAACCCTGTGGGAGGCCTTTCCACACAAGGTGAGATACCTCTTGATCTCCAATTAACATACTAATAGAGCGTTCAGTCAGGATATTAATAATAAAATTCGACAAATTCAATGGGACCCGTAAAGCTCTTAATTTATTTTGTAAAACTGATAATACAACATTATCATAAGCTGAATTAATATCGAGGAAAACCGCAACCGTAGATTGATTATTAGAGAATGAAATCCGAATATCCGATGTTAAAATGCTTAGACAGTCACTGGTACTTCTACCTTTTCTAAAGCCATATTGTGATTCTGCCAAAAGACCCTTACTTTCAACAAACCATTCTAGACGATTTTTAATTAAGTGTTCAGCTAATTTCATCAGAACTGAAGACAAAACTATGGGACGGTATGAAGAAGCGTCAGATGGGATTTTATTTGGTTTGAGGAATGGCAACACCATTTGACGTTTCCATTCAACAGGGATGTTTCCAGTGATCATAATAGAATTGATAAGATGTAAATAATAACTGAGGACGTCTTCATTTAAATTAGCAAAAAAGGAATATGGGATGCCATCACTGCCTGGTGCAGAATCCTTAGTTTTATGAATAACACCCTTTAATTCAGTAAGAGTGAAAGGGCCATCTAGAGTCGTATGGGTGTCTTGGTTATGGGATCCGTTGGTTATTGATAGTATAGGTAAGGACAGGTTAGGGTTAATAGCCTCAGGAACCCAAGGCGGTGCTAAATTATCTAAAAATTCGCTGGCTAACGAATCAGGTATAGGGGAAGGGTTCTTATAAATGGATCTAAATCTACGGATATTACGCCAGACAATCGTTGGGTGAGTGTTCGGTGAAATTGATGAGCAGAAGTTACGCCAAGATTCAAATTTTTTCGTCTTAAAAAGTTTATAAGTTTCGTTGGATAATTTAGTAACAGTTTCAAAATTAATATCAGACATATCAAGGTTATAATTGTATTCCGCCTCTTTACGTCTGTTAACTAATTCTGTACACTCAGAGTCCCACCATGGAGGCGAGGGAATTGTACTATTATTGTTATTTTTTTCAGGAAAAACTACATCTGCAGTTTCGATTAACAAAAGTGCTAAAGCTTCAGCACAGCTGTTTTCATTGCCATCAGAAATCACAGGCAGGGAGCAAAGCTTACTGTCAACAATATTTTTAAATTTGTCCCAGTCATTATTATTTCTACTAGGTAATTTATGTTTTAAGTTAGATCTCCTTGATGATGCCTTTGATTTGGAAAGAGGGTAAGAAATAACTATTGGGAAATGATCACTACCATGAGTGGAGGTTAGAGTATGCCAAGTTAATAAAGAGGCTAAGTTTGGAGAACAGATAGACAGGTCAATTGCACTTTGGTTTTGGTTGGGATCTGAACGGCGAGTAGCAGCTCCTGAGTTCAAGATGCATAAGTTATGTGAGTCTATTATATCTAATAATTCCTCTCCATGACAATTAGAAACAGAACAACCCCATGATTGGTGATGGCAATTAAAGTCCCCCAATATTAAGAAGGGCTTTGGAAGTGAAGAAAAGAGATTATTCATCTCTTGAAGAATAGATGAAGAAGGGTGAGGAATGTAAATAGAAACAAAACAAGTTTGGTGCACCTTAATAGCTACAATAGAAATTTCCTCACTATGAGGAGGTAATGAAACAATAGAGAAAGGAAAAGAGTTCTTGACAAGTATAGCTACACCACCATACCCATCAGACCTATCCTCCCTAATGGTTAAATAACCATTAATTTTAAAAATATGATTTGGTTTGAGCCAAGTCTCTGCTAAAGCAAAGACAAATGGCTCATATTTGTTTAAAAGGTATATAACATCACTCTTTTTGTTTACTAGACTGCGGCAGTTCCACTGGATTATATTGGTTGTGTTGTCCATTATGAATGGATTGAGGTACATTGAAAGTTGAGGCAACGTTGGACGGTGAGATGTTGAACTGAGAAAGAAGATTGTGTAATGCAGAGAGAAAATCATTTATAGAAAAGTTTACATCATTTTTATCATTACTTTGATTATTAGAAAAACCACAACCATTAGATGGCTGGGGAATTCTAAAGTCATTAATAATAGCACTATGGGCCTCTTTATTATAACCTTGTATAGATTTGGGTGGGGAGCGTGGTTTCAGGAAGACTGTCTTTTTATAACTACTGGAAGCCTGCATTCTATTAGGTGAAGAGATTGATGGAGTATCTGCAAAGTTTTTAGAAGGAGAAGTTAAAAGTGTGTCAGCATACGATTTAGTTACTGGGGGATATACTTTTGCTGCTTCAGCATAAGAAACTGAGCTATTTGCCATGTATGATTTAATCTGTTTTTGACGAGAGAATTCAGGACAAGATTTATTAATGGCATAGTGAAAGCCAGAGCACAGACAGCAGGATGCATTTTCTATTTCCCTTTCACAGCTATCTCCAGTATGGCCTTGACCGCATTTGTAGCAGCGAGGTTTAGATCTGCACTGAACTTTAGTGTGCCCAAAACGACAGCAATTGAAGCATTGTACAGTAGGGAAAATATATAAATCAACCGGTAATGCGTTATAACACATAAATATTCTTTTAGGTAGAACCTGTCCATCAAAGGTAACAACTATGGATTGGGATGGCTTCCAAATGGTTGTACCATCAACAACGGATTTAAAATTAAGGCGTCTGACTTTTAGAATTGGACCACAACCAATTGGAACTGTAATATTATCAATAACTTCCTCTGGAGACCATTCTGCAGGAACACCACGCACTAGGCCCATTCTTGTAACATTGAAAGTGGGTATAAAAGCTTTGTAATTATATGTTTCCAGACTACTATGTGAAATAAAAGAATTTGCATCCAGAAAATTGGAAAATGAGAGAGAAATTTTATTGCGCCCAATTTTTTTGACGCTACCATTTATAATATTTTGAAAGGCGTTGTGTTTGAGAAACTTACCAAATGTGATTGGGTGCAATGTAGTACCATCATCAGGGGAAATAGTTTTTTTCTGTAAATGAATAATGTAAGGTGCATTGTCAGTTTTGTCGTATGTTTTACGACCGATTTGCGCGGGAACAGCTACGGATGGAGCATGAATATCAGCAGCAATGGTTGGTATTTCAGAATTTATAGAGCGATCAAAATCTGTTAGAGTTGTAGGACTTGTAGGATCCGAGCAAACACAACCCGACGACTCGGAACCTTGGTTATTTCGGGTGCGACGGCGTTTATTACAGTGCTTGCACACATGTACGCGGCTTCTTTTCCGGTGACGAGCCGAGGACGACCCATCAGTCTCCATGCCTGACTCATTGCTAATAGTAACAAAGTTGCCTGCCGGGGGAACAAAGTCCCCCGGGTCTGGCGGGTCGTTCATCACACGGCTTCAACAAAAAATTGAGTAAAAACTTACCACTACCGAAGAAAAAAAGAAAAACTACAATATTATAAATTAAAGAAGATGATAGAGCACTAAAACTAAGACTATTGATCCTATATTACCGTAATAACAAATAATTTAACTTAGATTCAAAAAGGACGCGTCCGCCAAGTTGAACGTTTCCCGCGCTTTTCGACAGTCAGTTTAGTTACAATTCTCGCTATGACAGCAGTCCAAGGAACTTCGAAACTAACTGGAATGATGACTTGCAATGCAACGTGTTCCGAGCGAGAGAACTTCAAGAGTGGATGTCATCCCTATCTAATAGGGTATCCAATATTTGTACTTACATTTAGGATAGTTAATCTTTTATAACTTACTAGCACGTAGCACCCCGCTCCCCCATTTTTACATGGGTAGCAGTTTATTCAAAATTACGGGGTATACAAAGACTTTGCGAATCCGAAACCTACGCAAACTGTTCATCAAAGGCAGAGAGAGACATTTGAAAAAAATACCTACTTTATTTTAAGGTTCATATGACCCCAATCTATTTAAGTCGCAAGTTAATAAGCTTCTTTTGGGTTAGTCGAAATCATCTTTGTCTCCAGGACTAGGCTTGAGGTCAAGAGTTGGCCCATTTAATATAAAAAAGGTACCTATAATAATATTTAAAATAAACCTCTGCTGCCGGCAGTGTAGCGGCGGTTACGGACAAATCTCCAAGACATTTGGTTTTCCAAGCGTGCCACAGTTAAAAAAAACTCTGTAATGGTATAGATTTATGATGTGAAGAATACGTGACACTTATTTTCGATCACGGTGGTCTATAGGTTACATCCTTCATTTGTCAAGAGATTTTGAATCAAACAGGGCTGCGATATTCACATAGATGAAGCATAAGCAATTGAGCATGTCGCATATTCAAATAACTAAATAGCATTTGATAAATTTATTAACCACACTACACATTACCAAACGTATGGTTTTATGTAATTTTTGGAATTTTGTATGAGTCAATAATCATAATTATTTTAGTACGAAGATGCTGATTATGGATGACGGCTGCAAACTAGTCAGTACCTAGGTTGAATACTTCTTCTTTAAAGGGACTACTTCAAGCCACCTTTGCTGAAGATTCTGATTGTTAGGGAATCTGCATGGAAACAACATTATTTTTCATATTTTACATCAAACTACTGCCGACGACAAGCGTGATCTCCGAACAGTGCTCTCGCAAGTTTTAATAATTCTTACGTTAGAATTATTAAAATATATTTTTTTGCGAAGATGTGGCGTAGTTACCAAAGCTGTCGCCAGCCTTTGAGTTACGGGAGAAGAGAGGATTAGAAAAAATGTGTTACATTACTGTACTGTTTACGGATGCAGCAGCATGTTTTTAACGAACTTTGGTGTAAGAGCGAGCGAAGCGAGCTCAAAAAAGTTAGCACATAAGATTGGTTAGATTTTATTCGCAATGTTCACACTGAAGTAGGGAAGTAGGTAGTAGTTTATCATTTTATTGATTTATTTGAAAAGTTCAAGAATTAAGGTGAAAGCGCCAGGGGAGTACACTACATAAATACAAAAAACTTTATTCCGTGAGTCACAAATACGAATTTCAAAATACCGATTTTCATAATTCCGAATGGTTCAAAAATCCGAATATAACAACTCCGACAACAACTACAACTCCTATTTTTATAATTCCTAAATTTCAATATTCCTAACGTTTATAATTACTATTTTCAAAATACCGACTTTCAATAGATCGAATAGCAAAAAGTCCGACTTAATGATAATTCGAAACATCAAAAATAGGAATTCCGATTATTAAAATACCGATTAATACAATTCCGAAATAAAAACGCGCTTAGCTAGCTCGCCTTCACGCTTGAATAGTTCAAACCTAACCTAACCGAAGTGATTCATCAATAATACAGCGGATTTGCAGCATGCAAGCAGGCATGCAGCATGCAAGCAGGCAAGCAGCAAGCAAGCAGGCATGCAACATACATTATTTTTGACACGGCTCCGGCGCTGCGGGGTTTTGGCGGCCCCACGCGAGCTTATCGTCGCAGATGGTTTTAACGCTCACCACCGCAGCTTCAGCTAGCTGGCCGGCTTTGCCGGCTAGCCTCAGCCGCGGCGGCGGGCCTTCAAATCACCTGCTCCTTAGCTCGCGGGCCGCCCCACCCCTCCGCGCCTACGCGGGCTTAAATTACACTCTAGGGTAGGGCAGACAAGACTGCGTGAAGTCGGTTTTGCAGCGATTCGTTTCTGTCACTAAATTTTGTTGCACAATATGTTGACTTTTAAAAATATATGTCAAATAAATAATTAATATAGCAAAAAACGCGTCAGTCAATAGATTTGGATAAAATGAAATTCGAACAAATAAAATTCGGAAAAGTGATTTAGAATCCTAATTTTAGTAGTTTATTCGAAGTATTGAAAATCGGAATGTCCGGAGAACCCTTCGAGCATTTGATTTTTCGAACGTATGAAAATCGGAAATCTAACAAATCGCATTTACGACTTTCGGTAAAATCAATTTCGCGATTTTTAATAGACATTATAACCATTAAAATCATCAATACAACCCTTTAAATTCATGAAATTGCAAGTTGTACTATAATGGAGGTGTTAGTTCTGACTATAGCCACGCACCAGAAGGACAATGACGCACTTTATGTATGAATTCCATCACAGACCACGTTACAGATGCGGTCTACGAATGGTCCATAAATAATAGAGATTATTAAAGAGATAGGATATACAGATGCATCTGTATATCTCTTTATAGATGGGCCGTAGTAATTTCGAATACAGAAACTTTCTCGGAATCTTGGAACAAAAAAAAACTATGGGGAATTTTCATTTTTTTTTTGGGTTGTAGGACGCAGACGCAGAGGGTCTGTGTAAAGAAAATAATTCTTTCACCCAACTGAAAGAATTTATTTTCTTTTGCCAGTGGCAACAATATTCAAAAATCAATTTCTACGCGGTCCATGGGCGGGTGAGGATTGTTGACAGTTCGATAAAGAGTGTGTTGAATTGGTGTTTCAAGAGATGTTTTTGGTTTGATTAGTGGATTCCTAGCATTTTCAATATGCAGAGATCAGGTAAGGTGATGCTATAATTATTGGATATAAGTCTGATAAAATGCGTATGCGTATAGCGTTCAATTGGCGCCAATTTCTTACTATTTTTCTGGATCAAACGGTATAGAGTACCAGTTCAAAATGTTTATTTACAGCAATTTGGATTTTAAATAATGTTTTATGCTCTACGAGTAAAAACTTAATCAATAAACATTCGTGTCACGTCGTTTGTCAGATAGAATCAATGGTTTACATCACTGATCTGACCAAAGGGAAGATCGCAGTCGTCTTAAGTCCTAATATCTTGTTTAAATTATCAGCAGAATTCTACACGTTACTACAACAACAGCTACTGAAAATCATATGAGAACTTAACACATTTTTTTTTCAAAATTAATTATTATTCTACATAATTAAGTCTGAGGGTCATCTTCTTTGGTATTCAAGATCCATGAAGGTTTAAGTTTGAAAGATCTCATAGATTATCCTACTAAATCTGAATATGTCAAAAAGTCACTGTATGAGCACCAGGTTTTATCATTTGGTTGATAATAATTATATGATACAGATTATAATGTTAAGATAAATGCAAATGTTGAGGCACGCTGGTCAATACTTAGTTCTATTAGCAACTTTGATTCTATCTAATGATGTTAAATGAGTTTGTTGTCACATGGGAAAGCCTACAATCAAGGTAGGAAGTATAATTATATAATATAATATGTAAATATTCAGACATACAAATATGCAGTTCTACTATTAGTGTTGATTTAAAGTTAGTAAGAGTCTTCCATACATTTGAATGTCTATTAATAAAAAATATAAAGCAATAAAAAAAGAAATTGGTAAATCAAACTTGTCTTACTAAAATTATGTTATACATACCTACTTTAATAGAGATTAGATAATAAGAAAATTTATAAGATGTCACAATTACTAACACTCGATGTAGCTCTTTCATTTGCTGACTTCATTGACTAATTAATTGGACCTTGTTTGTGATGCCAATGGGCCATCTATTGTTTTTGGCTTTTAATTATTCCTCCCAGCATGGATTTTTAACCCCCAACCATAAAAGAGGGGTGTTATATGAGTCCATATTAAATAATAATCCTCTTCCAGTAATCTTTAATAAATGTAAGTCTTAATCACCAATATTCCTAGATCTCTTGCATTTGAAGATTGTGTATGTGGTTATATTCAGTAATGGCTTATCCTTCCTTAGTCCAGTCAACAACAAATAACACTCTTTTAACAAGATCATCAAAATCAAAGCATTTATTTCAAGTAGGCCAGTTGCAGGCACTTTTGAACTGTCGAAACAAAGATAACAATGAAATGTAGCTACAGTCCCAGTCACAAGGCATAAAAACTGTGAAAGTACTGTAGTTGCCCATTCCCTAGCGTAGATCTCTATGGAGAAGAACGTGCAAGAAACACTGAACTCTTTTAAATCAGTATATTGTTACAAAACCTTGGTTATGTCATTCATGTTGAGATGGTATGGTGGCTATGTGAGAAGATTGTAACAAGGTTGGAAATGTGGTGCTTTTTGCAGTTATTCCAGTTAAATATTTTGCCCCATGAAGCATTTTTTTTACCGTCATAATAAAGAAATAAGCTTCCAGACGCTTTGTAGACGCTACTTGGACTGTTCCCGCCCCATCTCTTTTCATACAGATTGAAGGTTTGCAATCCGCATTATTCAACATTTTTTAACAAATTGCGGCGCAGTTTTACGTCACCTGCTGATTAAAATTCCGTTTGCGGTAACAGTGTTCAGCTAATTAATCATTTCATATGGATAGAAGTATTAGGTTAAAGTTATCAGTTCGGTTATTATATCGCATGCGATGGTTCCTTCCTGTAAATATTGGAACGCGAGTCGGGCATTACTCGTAAAGTAATAAAGCCTGCTTCTCACACGCATATTTTAAAACACATGCACAAACACATTTGACGCTTTTGTGTTTAACCGTGCGTATTGGATAGACATATTGTGCCGTGCTCAAGGAGCGTGTGACCTCATCCCAGGATGTGCGCCCTCACGTGGAAACTGACCACTATGTTGCCCTCGTTGTAATCCATACCTTTCCGCAAGTACACGGCGCACCCGGCCGCTCCGTCCAATCCTGACCGTTTAAGCCAGGGGTTCCAAACTGTGCGCCGTGGTGCCCTGGTGCGCCGTGAGGCGCTCCTGTTTGCTATTCTCTGGAGACTATTATTAAGTATTCGATAAAAATCGAATGAGCTTGTTGTCTCAAGAGTCTCATTTTCACCAATATTTAAAAAAATCATTAAAGGTTTTCACCTTTAATGATTTTTTTAAATATTTTGCCGAAGCCGATGTCGAAAAATTTTCGTGAATCCAAATCCTTTCTTTTTAACAAGGTTCACGTGTTCCGATTTGGTGGAGTTTTGGATAATGGTCCAATCTCTAAGAAATCTCATTCCTCTTGTAACATCTTATTTAAGTGAAGCCGGATTTTCAAATGTATTCTTGTGTGTCAGCTATTATACTACACATACTATACAATTATAAAAACCCTCTTTTATTTCACTAGCTAGGGCACCGATGCAAAATATTAAACCTGTAAGTGCGCCGCGAACTGAAAAAGTTTGGGAATCCCTGGTCTAAGCCATGAAATCACTTAGCAAAACTTTCCCAAACATGTGATTCCTACGATATTTGAGCTTTTGGCTAAAAATGAACATCCGCTCGGATCGATCATCAGGTTAAGCCGCGCTTGCCTAGGTTGTTCCGTGGATGGGTGATTATACGCATACATACCGAGTTTCCTTCGTGCCTCGGCAAATACGTTAAGCATTTGGTCCCAGTCAGTGGCCCGGAAGTCTGACCAGCAGTCTTACCAAGGGGTATCGTATTACCCAGTACTAACTGGGTTGTGTTGTTGTTTTTGCGAATTGGCGAGAAGAAGCATACCATCGTGATAAGTGTAAGGAATGGAGGAGGCCTTTGCCCAGGAGTGCGACTAAACGGGCTAACTAAAAAAAATAAAACTGGGTTGGGGTAGCGCGTCACGTTTCCCGATAGTTTGAATATTGATTGATGATTTCCGTATCTTTCTTTTCTTTATCGTGTGGTTCGTGCCTAAACTAGTGTCAGAGTTTTTATGCCGCCCATAGGCCTTTGACGAGGCTTAACATGCCGTCGAGAAATATCTCTCAGGCATGTTGGTTTCCTCACGATTAGTCACGATGTTTTCCTTCACCGAAGCAAGTGATAATTATACAATACGCACATGAATCCGAAGAAACAGAGGTGCGTGTCTTGGGTTAGAACTTGAGACCTATGACTTGGTAGTCCGACGGTCACACCACTAGGCTGTCACTGTATATCCCTATGAAATACATATAGCCACAGGGGAAACAATGATAGTTATTTTATTCTGTATACTAAAATTGGTGATGTAGGATAACCGTAATATAAACAAATCCTCGTTTACTTCGACGTCAGTTCAGCAGGCGTGCTCAGGCATATTACAAATATTACCGAAAAAATTGTAAACACGCAAATTGCACGCACGAAAATTGTGACTCAATTTTTATTATAATGGTTACAAAACTGCTATTTTCATTTGAGGATTATACTTGTTTACTGTTTCATGTGTGTGTGTGGGGATTTTATTTAATGCAAATCTATCCATATTGCCATGATAATATTGATAATACACACTAAGATCCAGATATTACAGTACAAAATTGATTTAATTATCGTAAATTTGAAAAAGGAGTCGCTAACTAGCATTTCTTCATGTTTTTCGATTTAATTCCTCTGAAATTATTGATTAAAAAATTGATAAACAATACATTAGAGTATCGTTTATCATTTTTTTCTGTCATAATTAAATTTTGATCATATCTGGTCCCTGGACGATTAAGTACGTTAAATAGTTTTCTATGGACACTTGGTAAAATAATAGTATCGCAGAGTGGGAAAGCTCCGCCAACCGGCGCAGCTACCCTACTGGTAGTCGGCTGCATCTAGTTAGACTGGAAGCCGACCCCAACGTAGTTTCGAAAAGGCTTTGGCAGATGATGACGTACGATATTTGAGGTATTTTATTGGTGCAATTCGCGATAAAGTATATTACCCGGTAAATTGCAATATAATTAAATGTATTAAGTATGCTAAGACTGTTGACAGTTGTCAAACAGTTGAGGAATATGAACATAATGCAATATTGCTCATCCCCTTAAGTTATTAGCATGATAATACGTATATAGCCTATGTGCTATTCCAGACTATACTTTATCGCAGTGCCAAATTTCATACAGATCCATTCAGCCGTTTTGGCGTGATTGAGTAACAAACGTCCATCCAAACTTACGCATTTTTAATAGTAGTAAGATTATGCATTCTGATGCTTTCTATAAAACGTCTTTCGTCTTTCATGCATGGTTCCACATTAAGAAATTGTCTACCGATGTTAATTAACTACCACAAATTTATACATCTGCGTCGCAATAGGCAGAAGCAGATCAAAGTCCTTATTTGTTGTGCATGCTTGTCATCATAAATAGAATTGACCTTCGTTTTATTGCTTTGCTATAAAATGCAGACGATATCACTATCAGGATTTATGCATGTTCAAAAAGGGCTAAACAAATGGATCAGAAAATGTATAATTCTATTATGGATAGATCTACTGGGGCAAATAAAATTAGCTAGCGAAACTGTATAGACCCCTGTGTTCTTAGTTTTTTCTCGCTCAACTCAATCTTGACTCGAGAGTTCCTCAATCGAAGTGGCGACGTTGTTCTTCAAAAGCTCTCAAGTCGCGATGTTTATCACACCATACCTATAAAAGGTTATTGATATAATTGAAAACCTTAGAAGGAACATGTAAAACTTAGAATACAGGGGAAAGGTTTCTGCCGCGAACACTGCACGCGGTCAGCCTGGCGCGGGTGGCTGGAATCCGCTGAGTTGCGAATTCTCTGCGTCGAGTTAGTTGCTAGTGAGCTCGATTGCTCAAAGTTGAATAACTTTGAGAAGTCGAGCTCATAGTGCATAATTTGCACGCGTAGTACAGTATGTATCGCGAACGCCAGCTCAGTCCCCGCTGACGCGCGCGCACACCGCCTGTTCTGCGTTTCCGCCGTAAAACACATAGTTACAAGTATCTCACATACGTAAACATCTTGTCACGTCTTTGTCGTATATTGTTGTACACAAAGCTAACACTTAACTTTGTCACACTGTCCATTTATCAATATTTGCTAACAATCAGTTCGATGGACAGTTGGGTCATCGTAAGCAACGAAAAGTGTAGTGATACAATTGTGTTCTACTAGGATGTAATCTTTTTCTGGGGATAATGAGTTTTTTACTTATTTTTTTTTTATTAAATATACTTCAAGAATAGTATTCAGCTGCCATGGAAGCAATGGAGACTTCGTGTTTGTCGTGTAAGGTTATTTTTTTTAATTTTGTGTGTTTTTTGTCTAGATTAATTAGTTTTATATTAAAGCTAGTGGGAACATAAAAGTCATCACTAATCTTGCATGTACATAATATAATTTGAATAAAAATAAAGTATAGAATAACGAATGCACTTTTGGAAATAGAACTGACGTCAGTTCTATTTTCAAAAAGTGCGTACGATCTACGTACCCAGCAGAAACCATCATCCATATCCATACCGTACAGCAAGAATTGCATGAAATGGTAAACACCACGATAGGTGAAGTTAAGGCCGCGCTAAGCAGATCAATAGCCAATATGACAAGGCTAGATGAAAGTAAAGAAAAAGCCGTTTGTTGTTGACTATATGTATTTACTAGGTCGCGTCATTTGTTTTACTCTTGATCAATGACGATATGAAAACAATCGGGATTCAAAACAATGCGGCATACAGTTTTAGTGATTCACTGATTCGTGCGTTGGCTTTTGCTATACGGAGTAAGTAGTATGGCTCGCTTTGCCACACATAGTTGCGTGTTATTTGGCACCTTATATTATTATTTTTTGTACGTAAAATAAAACAAAATAGGTGATATTAGATAATTGTTCATGGACGTTGATTTCATGAGCACAGAAAGCCTCGAGGACGTAGGAACATGTTGTCTTCCCTGTTTAGGTATGTGAAAAGGAGTTTAATCAAAATAATGTGAATAAAAAATCTATAGCCAAGTGTTCAAAATAAAACCTGCTTCGAGCAAATTCTCATTAGCAACATAAAATAACGATGTATAATTAATTTATAATTTATTTGTTTCATGTGCTGCCTTATCAACTGTGCAATATCAGCGGTGAGTACTATTTTTAATTCAAATATATTATTATTTTTAAAATACATATTTCTAATAATTCAAGGAAATGAAGTGAAGTGTTTAGCAAATTGACTTGACTGACTTAAATTGACAAATGCACAGTATCGGTATCGACAGTATATCAATTTGATAAACAATTAATTTCCCTTATTAAACCTATAACATAATAATTGAATATACTAGTTAACTTAATTTACATTAGGATTCCAATCAATCATTTATTTGAATGCATTGATATCGGTAGCAAGTGATATCGAGTTGGAATTATTAGGTCGCTAGGACCGTTTAACCGCTGGGCACGTACTGTATGCCATGCGTGCGTCATTTGAATTACGATACGAGTAGGAATTCGCGACCGCTATTCGGCCCTCAGGCGACGACTCGGGTGCACCGTGCATGGAGCAAGCACCATGACACCGATACCAAGTCCCTATGGTGGCATTGGGGACCGTCATCGGCGCGGACTACGCCGCAGTCGCACATCGCTACTGATTGCAGTGACGAACCCGTTCACTATCCACGACGCGCCTCATATAATTTTATTGTTTCAGTAAGCGAATTTATAATCGTGGAACGGTCGTTGCGGTGTGATGTGATATAATTGTGAAAATATCCAAGCAATAAATAAACAATTCAAGTAAAAGTCATCCAGTTAAAAAACAATAACTAAAATTTTATTCCTACGCGTCCACTTCGAAAAATACTTTTCCGTAGTAACTGTTCCGATGATCCAATGCATGCGACTATTTTTATTGCGGCTGCAAATGGCAACACAAAGGGTTGTGTAAACAACTACACACAGAAGTCCTAAACAATGTAAAGTGTTTAAGTAACTAATAAGTAATAACGTACCTTTTCGCGTGCTGACCCGTTTTAGCTGTATCCGATAATTTTCTGAGTCACTTAGGGTGTGTTTATTAGTGAACCAACATTTTAACGTTTATCAGTGGTAGTTCTAAGCGAAGTGATTGTCGTAATCGGTTGAATCACCCACACGGTCTTCACTCGACTCTTCTCCGGATGTGATTTGTCGACGAAAAAATGTGGTATCGCGTTTGTTAGTGACTAGTGGAACAATATTTGCTGTAATTAAAACAGTATGTTTTCCTCTTGATCGGCATATGGATGTGCACTATATTTACAGTTTAAAAAATAAATATTATAAGACTTTTTGTCTGTGAGTGAATTACAAATATTACAATGACGTCTGTGTCGGATTCTCCATTGAACAGGTCAAGGAACAGGCCTGTCTTGGCTCGTTACAAGCCCTGTGGGGACTCTACAGATCAGGTGAGGACACGTAACTAAGTACCAATACTGAAGTAATGATGATCTAATAAAAGGAACACTTTCCTGTTCTGTAACGGAAATATATAACTGAAACTATGGATTTACCCGTGTAGGCAGGCTCTTTAGTAAAATGATCCCACACAGGGGAGACCCGCGGATCCAGTCGGCCTAAAGCATTTTTGAATTGGTCAACTGGACCCGTTGGGCAATTTTGTGATTTGTATTGTCAAGTAGAAAAGTTTTCTTGATATCTAAAGGGTAACAACAAGACCCTTAACTAAACTGAAAGGCACTTGTTCTCCCCGTCACTGCGATATTTTTTTTGTTCTAAACCATACTTGGGAACCTTCTAGTTACGGAGATAATGGGGGTTAAACTTCCAACTTTTTCACAAGTTTTTTTCCAAATACATGTTTTTAATGAAAGATTTTTACCGTAAACACCTCCACGACACCCGTACTATTCAATCGATCCATCAGCACAAAGTTTTTAATGCATTACATTGAGTTTGAGTCCTACCGTAAAACGTGATTTTTCACCCCAAAAACAAAAGTCGTTTCCCAGCAATATTTTTTGCGTAAACTTACTTAGTTTGATGAACAGAATGCTTGGTTGACGGCTTCGTGAAGGGTCCTGTTACAACCTGTATATCTATTAAATGCGATTTTGACAGTATAATAAATACAGAAATATGTCTGTAGTTGCAATATTAATGTCTCTTATCAGTATGATATATTTGTACAGAGGAAAGAGGTCGCTTGTGATATTATAAGTGCTTTAAAACTTGATAGTTGTCCGCTGCGTAGGATTCTCTTCGTAGGTTTCATTCTTCTACACGTCAAAGTCAAAGATTTATTTGCAGATAAATATGGTTGCAAGAGTTCTTACTTAAGTAATATAATAGTAGCTTAACATATTCAATCATAATATAATGACATGCAAATTTTGGTACAATTAAAATTAGGTCATTTAAATTGAAAGAATTCTTTTATATTATAGAAGGGATTCTCAATTAGCCATTTGCGTAAAGCCCTTCTGAAGCGGACCATTGGAAGTTCTTTAATTTGGTTAGGAATCTTGTTGTACATCTGACTACACATAGGATAGCAACTCCGCCTATATAGTTCAGTTTTCATACCAGGAATAATTGACCTATTAGGATAAAGTCAAGGTCAGGTTAGTTAGGGTCAAGTTTAGTTTAGTAGGTTTATACGTTTTATTAGTCAGTCTGTGAGGGGTATTTAGCTGTTTCATTTATACACGTACCTACTCATAGGCGTGTGCGCGATCGGATTTCCCATTAACAACTAAGGAGATGAGTCTTAGGGGAAGGGTTTACAAAAAAATTGTTCAAATGCGTGTCGGACCTCTCACAGTGTATGGTTTCGCACATAAGCGTACCCAGGTTCTTGGCCAGGGGGGGGGAGCAAATCAGATTTTTTATAAGCACCTAGTCAAATAAATAAACGTAAATTAAAATAGGTAATTTTAGGTAGATTTCGTCAGAAAAAAATCTACCTATTGGTCTTGCATCTAAAGTCGAGTTTTCCGAAAATTTCACCATTGCGGGTCTAGTTTTGACCCCTAGAGCCCAAATCAACCGCCGGTTAAAATGTATACATATGTATGTTGGTATGTACGAGGGTGGGTCAATAATTTCGTAACTTATAGGGGTTAGAGAGGGGAAGGTATTTTTTTATAACGGTTTTACTCGGTGACTCAATATAACAATAAATACTAAGTTTTAGCCCGATCAATTCATTAAACTTTGGGCTATCGCAGGATAAACAAGTAAATCGGGAAAACAGAAACAGCAGCGTGCCGGGTATTTGCCCGAGTTTTTGGAGCTGTGTAGTAAGAACAGGGATGAATTTATGAACCAAATTGCGACTGGGTATGAAACTGGGGTCCATCATTATGAACCTGAGTTGAAACAAGAGTCCATGCAATAGCACAAAAAAAGATGGAGTTGCAGGTGTCAAAAACGGCGGAAAAGATTATGGCTACAGTTTTTTGGAATTCAGAACGGTTTTTATTGATCGATTTCAATGATAAAGATCATGGGACAATACTTCACCCACATTACAACAAAAAATAAAGACGCAAGAAGCAATTAATGAAAAAGGAAAGGGAAAGTGATGCCGATGCCGTGATGAGCTCCTCTCGCGCGATAACGCAACCCGTTCACAAGAGACATGTTGCAGTGGCTGCCTAACACAAATGCGGATCTGAAACTTTGAACCACACTCCCTATAGTTCAGATTTGACCCCTCCTTATTATTATTTGTTCCCGAAAATTAAAAAGGGGCTTCGTGGAAAAAAATCACTGATGACAAAGCAGTGCAGTCAGAAATTTTGAGGGACTTGAAATATTTTGGTTTTCGCCGGTATAAATAAATTATTTGAAGGGTCTGAGAACTGTATTAGGCTTCACAGGGATTATATTGTAAAGGAAAAAAGAAAAAAAATATAGTATCAACCCCCTTGACATAAGTCACGAACTTATTGACCCACCCTCGTATATGGGGCGACAAGCAAAATTTTGCCACACTTTACAGGTCGCAATTATGCACCGATTGCTTTCAAACTTGAAAACAAAAAATCGAAAGGGTCAAAACTTAGGTTAAGTTCGTGAATGGGTGGCATTCATTTACGGGGGCGGCGGGGGCGGTTTTTCGAAAATCTATTTTTTGGCCATAACTTTTTTTCCTATGGAACATTTTTGAACGGTTTAACATTTTTATCATTTCGAGTAAGAATACGGACAACTTTTAAATTTAAACTTTTTTGATGCAACCCCTAACTTGGAGAGGAGAGTTGACATTTCCAAAATTTTTGAAAAAAAATTAAACGGGACGGGACGGTATTTTTACCGTCGCAAATATTTTTTAGGTTTGAAAAAAAAATGGGTTGATAAAAAAAGGGTGGAAACATGGGCCGAAGGGATTTTTTTAATATAAATTCTTAAATTATACAATAGCTATTTAAAAAGTAACTTTCGAGGGTCTTCAGCAAAACGGTTTATGACGTCTTCCGTGAAAGAATCGCCCATAGCGGTAACGAATTTTCTATGTACACTGAGCATACAAACCCTATTTTAATCTATCTTCGATCATAGTCGATCTTAGTCACGTTTTTCCGCCTCTGAGTGTGCTGAATGACCTTGTAGCATTGGAATAAGGCATTGCCAGTAATAATTCCAGGGCTGTCTTCACTTTCGGGTAAACAGATTCTGCCACTTGTATTAACTCCGTTATTCCAATACTTTCAAAGTCCTGTTGCTGCTTTTTATCCAAAAAGTGCGCCATAGTTCGGCTTTCGATGTGATCCCTTCTAATTCATAAAATTTAGATACTTCCTCCATAGTCCATACATTTTTTGTAATTTTTGAACTATAATTTTAATTATCTGAGCAGGGTGCAACAATGAAAGAGTAAACGCTGGTGAATGGTCTTTGCCGAATCTCGCCTCTAATGAAGATGATAACGAATCCAAATAGGGCATGTATAACGAGCGACGATAATACTCGCTAAAGGAACCAGCTGGTTGATTTGCCCGGTGTTACTGGCGACTTGCTGTTCTAGGGAAACACAGCTCAAGGTTCAAATTAAGCCGTAGCAATTTCTTCAGCTGATTTGATCCCCACTCTCTTCTTCCGCGGAACGCCTGTGTTCTGCAACTATGGTTATGGTTTGTATATATTGTGCACATGTGTAATATGTATGTAATAATATGTAGAATTGTATTTGTCTATAATTCATAGAGCAAATATAAATGTGGTTTGGCTGATAGCGGATAACAACTGGAAAGCTACTTTCCTTGTACCAGAATTACCTTCTCGAGAAAGCTTTTCTAAACCTTCTGCAATTTCGACCAAATGTTTCATAAACATCGAAATACTTTGATATTTATGGGATCATCTTGATACACACAGCAATGGCATTTTTCGTGCATATTTTTGACGCAGAACCAATTCCCTGAAAAATAAATATAGTATCTTTTATGGTTCCAATGCAGTTGCGGATCTCAGAAACGTTATTTAAATTGTTTACCTCAAGGTTTAATCTGTGGCAGGCGCAGTGAAAATATAAACCCTTTTTATAAGTTTCTCTCAATATTTTTTGGACTCGTAATGTTTGCCCGCCATCGTAGCACATCCGTCGTAGCCCTGTCCCACGCATTTATTAGCGTCAATATTTAGTGTATTGATAAATCCATTAATTTCAGCAGCTATCGTTTGGGGGTCCATTTTTTCCAACTCCACAAAACCCATAAATTCTTCCATAACATTTTTTTCCTTTTGACCGTAATATCGAAAAACTTGCTATTTGTTTCTTACCAGCTGTTTTATCAGCCAAAATGCGGAAGGCACTTGCGGCTCTAACGTTATCGACCAATTTTTCTCTTATTAGGACAATAGGAAACCCATAGAGCTTTATAGTCTTTGAGGACACCGCATAAGTTTATAATCTCTTTTTGTATTTTTGGGAAAGAATGCTCAATATACGTCATATTGAGCATTCTGTTGTCCTTTTTCTTAGCTTTTATCGACAAAAGTAGATAGCTAGTAGGGACGTCAACAAAATCCTTCCCCTGAGTAAGCCCATGGTTCCGCAGTAGTCGGGATGAATATAAATTACGCATGCAGAGCCTTGATTTTATCAGTTTAAGTATTTCTCGAAGAAAATTATGAAAAACAAAGTTGGCGGTGGCGGTTGTTACAGGAAATATATCTCAAAAACCAAAGGGGTATGTCATGAATTCAAGATCGATTCTCTCTGCCTAAGTCTCAAAGGAAACTGTACAATTATAACAGTAGTACAAATATGTAGTTTTCATCATATAATGTTGATTTTTATAAACTAGGTGCATTTTAACTTCGTGATGTTATTTACAATACAAATTTCCATTTCCATACAAACCTTCATACCTCGTTTAACTCATGGTGTGAAATTTCTACAATCCTTCCTTGGTGCTCAATCGCTCTTACTTTGCGCTTGGCATTTTATGTTTGAAATCCAGCGCTTCAGGCTGTGCCTTGGCTCAGTGAATGAATGAATGAACTAAACTTGTTGACTACTCGTCCCTTCTACTTCGTACGGCGCTAGCTATCGAGTCCAAATCTATACTATCTTTCTAGCTGGAACCAACCATACGAGGGCAGGTCAAAGAGTTCGCGGATACAAGGGTTAGAAAGGGGAGAACGTATTTTTTTTAAACTGACCCTACTCTGTGACTCAATATAACTATAAATACTAAGTTTTAGGCCGATCTGTTCATTAATCTTCGGGACATCGCTGAATAAATAAGCCAATCGGGAAGAAAACAAAGAAAAACAGATACAGCAGCGTGGCGGGTGTTCGTGAGTTTTTGGAGCTGTGTAGTGAGAGCAGGGATCAATTTATAAACTAAACTGTGGCTGGGTATGTAACTTTGGTCCATCATTATGAACCTAAGTCGAAACAAGAGTCTATGCAATGGCACAAAAAAAACAGAACCACCTAAGAAGTTCAATGTGTCAAAAATGGCCGAAAAGAAAGTTTTTTGGGATTCAAAGGGGATTTTATTGATAGATTACAATGATAAAGATATTAATATCACGGGACAATACTGCACCCACATTACTTCAAAAAGAAAAAGATTAAGAGGCCGGCGACCGATGCGTTTTTCATACAAACGTAATACCAAAATAACTTGTAAATCAAAAACATTCTTAAGGTACTGTCTCTTTATTCCGATTGGAATACAAAATATCTAGGTTCCCAATGAAATATTTTGAAAGGACAATGATATAAAGACGAGATATGAGGAATTTAAAATTTCTATAGAAAACTTATTTTTCTCATAACTCTTGTTTAAATCAGTGTCCATTCAAAATATTTCATTGGGAACCTAGATATTTTGTATTTCTATGAAATATGTTATTTGTATGAAAAACGCATCGGTCGCCGGCCTCTTAAGGAAGAAAATAAAAATAAATAAAAAGGAAGGGGAAGTGATCTCGTGATGAGTTCCTCTTGCAGGACAACGTAATCCGTTCACAAGAGCCATGTTGCAAATGCCAGGTTTGGCCTCTCCTTATGATTATTTATTCCCAAAAATTAAAAAAGAGCTTCGTGGAAAAAAATCACTGATGACAAAGAAGTGAAGTCAAAATTTCTGCCTATTTTGAGGGTATTAACAAATTATTTTTCTTTGCAAGGATAAATACATTATTTGAAAGGTCTGAGAACTGTGTTAGGCTTAATAGAGACTATATTGAAAAGGAAAAATAATTTTATTTATGGTTTCAACCCCCTTCCCTTTAATTCCGCGAGCTTTTTGACCTCCCCTCGCACATTCACAAAATTTCATCGAAATCGTTTGGGTCGTTTCGCACTAGCGAGTAAGAACATAGTGACACGTGATTTTTATACAATAGATGGAGATTGAATATTGCTCTTCAGTTTTGAATTATGTCCGTAGATCCTTCCTTCGAATACACACGTCATATGCAAAGCACCGCTTGGCGCTTACATAATTATTACTTGCGTAGGACTGTTCACTTAGAGCTGGAGGCGAGAATACATCATTTGCATCATGAATATAACTTTATTATTTGAAGTCTCCTGTAGGTTGGGATCATTAACTGATTGCGTAAACATAATGTGGCTTTTGTTAGAGCCTAAAAGTGCTCGGATATGGGGTCACGAGTTCACTACATCTCAAGTTATTTAAGATTGATGAAAGTTGTGGGCTTGTGGGTGTACTACCTTTGCTTAACCCTTGCGAGGAAATACAGGCGTGATGTTATGATACTTACCGAGACCTCCATACCTTCCTTCGCATATTTAGTCTGATCATACCGATCCCTTCGTGTGAACTTGGAAATACTTGAAATCATGTAGTTGCCTGATACTTTTATTAGCTTGAAGCAATTTCTCATTGCTCTACCACGTTTAGAAAAGAACCTCATACTAGAGCTACCTACACAGTGTGTATCAGTGTCGCCATATTTAAGGAGCATTGGTGGTCCCGTGGTAACGAACCCGAGGAGGAGGTGGACATGAGGAGGTGGTGGTCAGTGTTTTCATCACCACGACACCTCTGCTCTCAAAATGGTGAAGGAAAACATCGAGAGGAAATCGTGATGTCTTAGAACCGATAATTTGAAGACATTTGCCCAATCCTTCTTACAGGCAGGAGGCCTGACGTGTTCTAGTAGTGGAACTGTTATGATTCTGTATGTAAGGGTGTAAAAGTAGGGTATCGAAACTCGGTTGACGTTAATGGGTATCGATTTCTGATTACCGGAAAATATAGATTAAATATTAGATGTTTTTTTTTTGTTGAGATCAGTTGTGTAACTCCAACAAAATTTTGAATACGTTTGGTTTTGTCGTGTTTAGATATCAACACTCACCCCGTCTGTAAAAAAAAAAAAACTGATAACCGACCGACGCGACGGACAAGGACCCCAAAAAATAATCATCCGTTCATTTTTTTCTTTAAACAGGCTGTAGATTTGCATCCTCGTCACTGAAACTTGTATATTGATACCCCTCAGGTTTTTCGAGTTTCGCTAGCCAATTCCATTTGACCCTGTATAAAATTATTTTTAAAACAAGCATACGCGACTCCGCTCAGCTTCGAAATAGGCTGTTCACTGAACAGTAGTAGATTTATGTATGGTTTGTTCTATTTCTGAGTCAGCTTAACTTCGCCGAATTGTTTGAGTTGTTTATTGTATAATCGTGCTTTGTGTGCTGGGGTTTGTTTAAGAAACATTGCCTGTTAGTGCGATCGCACGTGCCTGTTTAGCTTAGCGGCACGCCCGGTGGAGTATTATGTCGTAGGATAGTTGGAAAATTCGTTTAATTGCTAAATTCCTGAAATTAGCTCGTACCGTTATGAAAATCTTTCTTAGTTTCCAGGTATCCGGTCCTTTGCCAACATCCTAGGACTTTTCCTGGGATGTAGTTTTGTAGCATAAATCAGGCATCATCGGGCAGGCACAAATAGGCAGTCGCTCCATGTAAAATACAGTTTTATATCCAGCTACATCCGGTTAGACTGGAAGCCGACTCCTACATATAATATTTGTGAAAAGGCTAGGGACATGATGATGTATGTCGATGTCGTATTTTTATTGCTAACACTCCATATTATTAATCTATGTTAGATAGAGAGAGTATACAGACGAAATAAATAGTATTTTGAACATGATTTTTTTTCCCTTGTGAGACGCCTGTGGCATGTTAGCTGATAACTAATGATGCTCAAACGCACAGGATAATTACTAACCTCAATTGCTTTATCACGCCTAATGTCTACATGTATTATTGACTTGCCAGGTTTCTTATCTTAAGGGCTAAGCCAGCCAGCATTGAGTTACACAACCCGAGTTAACGTATCGCATACAAAATTCACACATGTTACCTTAGGTTATACAAGCCACCTAAGGATTTCTTTCAACATCCTTCAGTATTCTATCATCATTCCTGCAATTGAATGATGATAGAATACTGAAGGATATAATCCTAAGACCATTAAAATGGATAGCGATATGCTCTAAGAAAAGATGCAAAACTGAGATGATAGATCGCTTTTTGAAAGTCATTAATAATTTTCAAATCTTAGGTGAAGACAGTGGTAAAGAAAGCCTTTGTCCCATTAAACAGTGAAGCTACGAACGCTCTACCAGAAATAATGTTATTAGAACATTGATAACATCTTTTTGTGAAACAAAGACACAGATTAATAAACTGCAATCAAACATTTATGCAAATTATTGTATTGTGTGGAAGCATCACAACCATTGCTGTGTTCAATCATAAATTACTTAATAAATGGTGTCAGCATGGCGAGTCCGTCGTCATATGTTTTGATTTAGCTATAGGTTCGTTACTAAACAGACGGCATCAATTCAGACCGCAACACCCTAAGTGCATGCATGCATTGCACATTGAACGTTGTGTCCATACAGAGCAGGCAAGAAAAAATCAGGAGTAAGAAAAATAATGTTTCAATGTATCTCTATGTATCGTTATGAATACAGATTTCCCGACACTGTCCTTGTTAAAAGAATCACATTGTATTAAGCTTTCTCGAAAAAAAGTAATGAAACTTGTTTGATTGTTCGTATGTTTACGTGTGTGGTGTGTTTTACTTCAGTTTGTGCTACGTAATTACGTATACAAGGGCATCTTTATTATATCTTTCAACGTGTTAAGGTTCAACATGCTTTCCTTACGCTCCCGTACATCTTTATAAGAAACATCTATGTACCTTTTTCTGTTGATAAACGTAGATTGTTTGCAGCCTGCTGAAAGCGTTCTCATACTCTCATTTTCTGATATGTAATGAATACGGTTTCTAAAATCGTCGCGGTGCATCGCGAGTAATCGAGACTCGTGATGCATACGATATTAACATAATTATTGTGTTTCAATATCTTCACAAGTTTTTTTAAGCTTCATTTCTTCGAGATTAGGTAAAATTATATCTTTCGAAAAACATCTGTACAATACTCAATACGTATTTCTGCTATTTTGGCTGGAATGCTGTGTGGACTCGTGGCAAATAAAATAATCGCCTGGGAATTGTTAACTTTTTAAATGTCGTTGTTTTATTTGAAAATAGTAACCCTGGATCAAGTGTCCATCTAAAGCTGTTCTCAGGTCAATTTCCTCTTATGGTGAACTTAGTGTTGAATCAACGCCACCTGGCTATCCAGTAATAGCATTACGTCCATGTGTGTACAATGTTTACATTCGCTCGCTTCCAAGCCGCATCTAGCGGTAATGAATGTTGTGCATGCCTGGTACAATACTTCAGCCACATCCGTTAGATGGCGCTTGTTTTGTTTATCTCGCAATGAAACCTATAAATTCTGTTCCAAAAGTTTCTGATGAAAGTGTAAACAGACAGTTTTCAGTCAAATTCTTACCACTTTATTCATAAAAGGGAATAAATAAGTCAGACATCGTTCAGTTTTTTTTTTTAATTTATATCTCACCCACCCTAATTGGCCCTGAAAACTTTTCACAAATAATGCATGATCTAATATGTAATCCTTGGTTTCAACTTGTCTGATAAACCGGAATGCGAATTCGTTGAATATAATTAGTGCAATAGTATTGTCATTCAGAGCCGATACGATCGTGCCGGGAAGTATGTGTTGGTGTAGCATGCACCGAGGGGTTGTGCAAGGAGAGACGGTCGCAGGGTTGGGGTGAGGAGGCGCATGCGCGGTGAGGCGGTCGATGGCTGGACCCCACTGCCATGTGAGACTAACACGTGTTCCCTCACTTAATTGTTGAATCTACGTTTAAAAAAAAACATATTTTTTTATGATTGACTTCAGCTATAGTAGGTCTGTACGTTCGATTCGAAATGTATTTTTTTTCGTACTGTCTGTACTCCGTAGAAATCAAATATGAACTGCCTATGCCTGACGAATAAACTATTGAGGGTATCCACACAACACAATCATTCGTTGTACCTTAAACGCACTTCCGCTAGTAGTCGCCTCAATGCTTCTTGGATCCAGGCCGATGAACTAGACAGCGTCGCGTCATTTCCTTTCTTGTTAGCAGACAATTTATTCTAAGTCTTACAACGTGAGGAAAATCTATCTATAGTTAAAAACTTTTTGTTACATTCTCGTTGTAAATGACATTTGGCTCTGGTCCCGTTGGAAGAGAAAGTACGTGGTGCTTACTTGTTTTGTTTTGTAACTCGTAAATTTTAAGTATAGTGTGTCTGCCTTCGTGTCTGATATAATGATCATCAACAAGTGCTTCATTGAAAGTTTTAGCCATTTTTAAATCTATATTTCTCAATAATTAGTTCATTACTAAAGACATAGTAATGACTGAATTCACTGTCACTACTTAAGACACCTAAATGATTGCCTAAATAAAAGCGCGTTTTTGATATTCAACGCTGCAAGATTTCAACTTTCATTCCAATAGGACAATAATATTATTCACTAAGGTGTCGCTCAGTGGTATTGCTTATAGGCTTTGTACTAGAAAGTACCTATCCTATAACCTAAAGGCACAATTGAACAGTATTGCAATCAAATGCCTTTGGAAAATGCGTTCCCTAAACAGATTGCACGCCAATAATATGTAACGCATGTATGTGTTGACCTTGACAGAGAGCGAGCAACAATGCATTTTCAACCCTCCGGTCGGGTGGTCTTGTGGCAATAATCCTGAGATGTAGTGGGGTCGGCAGCGCTGGCACTGGCAAGCCGCGACTGCACGCGACGGAGGCGTCAAGTGCGGGGCGCCGTACCCGCCCGCGCTCCTCCTCGACTCCACCGAGCTGTCAAACCGCCTCCGTCGGGCACCCGGCTTGAACGCACCGGCACAACGCCGCACTAATTCGCGATCGTAACGTAGTACGCAGACAGTGACTCAGTGTGTGATTTTGTAATACTCGCATGACGGAAAATACTGTAAGGAGATGAACGGCAGCACGACCACGGTGAATGGTGGCGCCGTTAATGGGACTGCTGGTGCCCTAAATGGAATCGGTGCCGCGCCGCGTACAGCTACTCTTGGAACTCCCAGCAGTTATGCGTATACGTCCAGCGGCTCCTTGCTTGGCCGCAGTGGTACAGCCAGACCTGTTCCTCCGCCTACATTACCTAAATATAGTGGTTCCTTTAGCGCGGGCAGTACCACTGGTCTCAGGGAACGAGACAGAGAGGGTACTGGCGGATCCCATCGTCTAGCCAGCCTGGAAAGATTAGCACTACGGCAACGCATCATTGAACAAAGTGCTAATAATCAGGTGTCTGTCGCCGGCTCGACAGTTCCTGCGCCACCGAATGGACCCACCTCTGCTACCGTCACCCTTACCGACACGGCAACGGTGAGTTTTCGAGTCCCCTTGCCGTTTATCATGTGCACCCTCAACATTTCCCCTAATTGTAGTTGACCCCGAGAAAGGGATGTGTTATTTTATGTCGTACAACCCTCTCATACTAATGTTTTAATATTGTATCATATTGGATTTGGATGGATATCGCCATTATTGTCATTTCTAACTAGAATAAGTTAATCTTTGACACTTCCATATTCTTCTTTGTTGAGTTAGGCTCATAAATACTTATCGGATGATGCAAGTAACATGCAGTAAGCCTGAAACTAGTTTGTTTACATTGAGACATATCGATACCATAACCGCACAGGTACCTAACCGTGTCAGATGTTGTATTATAACAGTCCTGTATCAACTTCACTGTATGGTTTATAGCTCTACTTATAAGTAAGTAGTTGTATTAGTGCAAGCAAAGTCTCAATTTTAGAAACTTATCATGCCTTCTGTACTGTATAACTAAAATTAGTATCTATAAAATTAAATAAAAACACTATTTTGCACTTTAGTACCTTATTATGTTATTTGGAGTGAAAGCACCAGGGTAGCCCGCGAAATTCAAGTTTTCTTACGTTTTTTTTTTGCAATTTTCAGTTCATTTTCAGGTTGTACGTTGATCATTGACATGCCTGGAAGGATTACTATGTTTTTTATTTAATAAACGAAAAACTCCCGGAGTTGAGCCTAAGAACTATTTAATGAAATCATGACACTTTAGGCCATCCATGACAAACATAAATTACAGAGAAATTGTTTCAATGGTTCTAATAATAATAATTCTGTACTTACATTATATTTTACGGACGCATAACAATAAGTCATCAACATACAACCTGGTACTGACCTGCAATTTCAACAATAGGTATGTTATATGGGTGTACAAAATAATGTGGCGACGCTTGGGGGAGACCTATGTCCAGCTGTGGACGTCTTTCGGATGAAATGATGATGATGATGTGGATGTACTCAGCAACTTTGAAAATTGCCCATGCTGTCCCAAGCATGATATTTTTGGGAGTCTTTGGCAAAAAATGTGAATCATAATTAATAAGTTACCGACTTCCGAAACTAATTATTTACACTCATTAAATGTTGCTATTTTCCACTTTTTTGTGCTTGTTTTTTGGAGGCCGTTTTCCCTGAAGGGGGCAGCCTACTTGGTTACCAGACGCTTATCGTAAAACATCCAAGTAAAGGCGAAAATTCGCCTAATCTGCCACCATTGAATCTGTGGCAGATTTAGTGTTGTCCCAAACCAAATGAAGTAGATAAACTACAACATTCAATGTGATTTTGAATAAAATATTTGCGATTTCTGTGATTTTGGATTTCCCCTGTGATGTTCAACTTCGATTTCAATTTGTCAATCATTATAAATAGAGCCTTCTAAAGATGGCACAAGAGTCATATTGCAAAGACTACTTAAATGAAGCCGTAAGTGGCCTACATTTGATCAGTTCAAATGATCCTAAATGTGGTACTAACGATGCGATACCTACGTGTCTTTAGTACAGTCACGAGCATAAAATTGTGTGTAAAGTGGTGTCAAGATATTTATGCTGTCAAAGTGGTGTCAGATATTTATGCATGCCAGATGATGCCTGATACTTATACCGCAAGACATGCTTTTTGTATTATATTTATGCTCGTGACTGTACCAAGATACCGATACCGCAATAAGCGAGCAGTCTCCGCCCCATGTTCGCTTATTGCAGTTTGCAGATGAAAGTTTCACTCGTGGCCATGATGACATCATCTTCGAATGGTGGTCGTGAGTTCGTGACCCACCCCATCTGTTTTTCCCGTTTTTTGTAATGCTGTTCTGAGTAAGGACATGCTAGCAACCATTCCCACGCAGTTCCTCATGTGACAGGACTGGTTCGGAGTGCGGGAGGGGTAAACGGGTGACTGACCCCGTGAGTCCCCGTGTCTGCAGGGTTAAAAATAACCTCGAGCAGCGGCGAGAATTCTGCTCGCATGTGTCGAATTCACTAAACAGACATTAACTGTTTCACGGTCGCACCCTGACCTGAAAATTCTTGGAACATCAAATACTTCTTGATTAAATATCCTTTTGTTTCACTCAAAATTCCATCTTGTATGTCTGGCTGAATAAAAAAACCGGCCAAGAGCGACTCGGGTTCCCACAATTAGGGTTCTTTATATCCGTACCCGCCAAACAAATACTGACTTGTTGTTGTTTTCCAATAATTTTTACGCCAAGAGCAAGATTCTAAAATTTCTAGACCTCAATAGTTCATTCAACCGTGACGACGCTTCATAAGGGAATCATTAATAACCGCTGGATATTTTATTAAGGTTTCTTTATCACACTGTTTGCTGAAGTCCAATTTCTTGGAATTATATCAGTAAGACGTTATCGCGAGTACGCGACTGTAGCGCACCAAGAAGTCAGTAACATTTACTCAATTGTCCTATTTTTGAACAACTTACACTCTTTCACAGTGACACACGAATCTTGAGCGTTCATATCGGTTTGTGCCTTGTGGGGAGCTTTTTTACTACAAGCTTCTATAAAAAAAACAACTCCCCACTCTTATAACAAGCACTCGAGATTCGTGCCGGTCACAGAACACTCTGTGGTGTATTGCTCAAGTTTTATGTAATGCATGATTTTAATCAATAAACACAATACAATATAACATATTGTTTTACGAAACGAATTTCGCTTGAAGTTTTTCACTAACCAGCAAAAGCGGTTGGGGCACGTTCTCTGTTGCACTGGCAAGCCCAGTGCACAAAAAGCTAACCACCGTTGAGTAACGGTGTGTTCTCAACTTTGATACAATCGCATTAAGAACCATTTTGAGTTTTATCGACTGTTTATTTTACCCTCTTTGGAACGATTGCCTGTTGCCTTTGTGTGTCTGGTGAGCATAAGTGTGACGGGCTGGATCCTTTTGCGTCTATACTATAGATATAGTCATAATTAACTCAGCGGTACCTGAGTTTAAGGAGTCCCTTACACACGTGGTGATTTATTTTTAGCCCTTCGCAAATATTCCTTATTCAGTAAAGAAATGAAAACCTGAGCGAACGCTTTCCAATAATTAAGTATTAAGTAGGTTGTATTCTGAAGTAAAAAATGTTAAGTATTTCAATATTTACATGCACTGTTTATTATACGCACTTGATAAAAGCCTATAGTATGTAACCAAAATAACAACTTACATAAGTACATCTCTTAGGGCTATGACGAACGATAAGTAATCCATTCACGTTTTATTTATGATAATACAGATAAACAGATAACATCTGTATTTGTATAAGTTGATAAAAACATCGGTACAAAATAGTAATCACCCCGTGTAGGCCGGGCCCGATCCGTGCGCTGGTGTGGCGCGCCAACCGGCAGCCGGTCGCGGTATCGCTTGTAACTTAACCTCAAACTGACACAGTCGTGAACGGTGCTTCATATTACAACAGTTAATTTGTGTTCAAAAACTAACAACTGACGTTTAAAACTGTGATAGTTAATTGGAAATTGTCAAATTTTTACGCAGGTAATACTGGTGATTTTCTACGGTTTGTGTTTATATGGCAACAGACTAACAATGGTGTTAAATCGATACGGCCAGTGCATCAACACAACCAAACAGGCATAGAAGAACTGCAAAACTTAAATTGTGTGAATGTAAACGAATAGTTTCAAAATGTTACATAAATTGTTCAACAAGTGGTTTCTTTAATGTACGTGAGAATCAGACAAGTTTGTGAGCGTGTCGTTAGTGTAGCGTCGTTTGTGTTTTTATGCCATCTTCAATCGTGGAGGAATACTCGAATGTGTTCAAAATGGAAAACCGAGCGCTTAGTAACGGACTTCAAACTAAATTAACAAGATGTTCGAGCAGCGTAGGAGACACTGGAGCTGATAAAGCTAAAGTTGGATGGACGAGTCCACGCGATATCTGGAGAAACTTATCATTACGCAGGAAAGCGGAGGTGAATAAAACAATAACAATGTCAATAACTTAACACTATGAATAGGAAATTCCGCGAGTGATCAAGCAGTAAGAAATGTGCTCTTAGAACTAGTGCTATCACTCAATACTTGCGTATTGTCGCCATCAATTAAACTCTGTTGCTTCGCCGTCTAAGTATAAATAAACTGCTGTTGATAAGGGAGTCACTTAAGTAATTGAACCTTTGGAACAGAATGTCGTTTGTATGCACTGTGCAACTCTTATGCCATCCATTGTCAGCGTTATTTAAGGTGGAAGCGCCCGCGAAATTCAAATATTCTTAGTTTTGTGCTATTTGCAGGTCAGTGTATATAACCCTCAAGTTCATTTAGTCCTATTCTGTAACTATTTCATGAAAAAGTCATTCAATGGGGTTAATTGAACTTAGAGGGTTGTATTGATGATTTTAATGATTATAATTTTATAACTACATACGTGTTACTGGCGCGACTCATTTTTCATCAACATACAACCTGACACTGACCTGTAAATTGCAAAAAACGTAAGAAAATTTGAATTTCGCGGGCTACCCTAACGCTTCCTTAGGAGAAGAAAACCGCTAACCTTAATCGCTTTCCTTAAGAAGAAAGTGGTTTATAGGTCCTGTTATTTCTGAAGAGTTAAAAAGCTAGTGGTTTGTGTACCCAGCAAGTAACAGTTTGTCTAACAGGTAAATCCAAGTCCCTACTTAATTAATTACCTAATGCTGTCATCGATTACGCTGCAATGACCACGTAGTCCTTGCAAGCACACCTTGACAGGCATTTCTAATTCTGTAACTATATACCTACGTGTTACTGGCGCGACTCATTTTTCATGAACATACAACCTGACACTGACCTGCAAATAGCAAAAAACGTAAGAAAATTTGAATTTGGCGGGCTACTCTGACGCTTCCACCTTAATACAGCTGTCAATAAGTAAACGATTGACTTCCCGGTTCTTCATCCAGACCGGTGGCCTTAGTGTGAACGTTAACTTCATTTATTAAACGGTGATAATATCGGGAAAAAAACATTATTCTGTAGAAATTGAATGTTTAAACGTATCAAAGTGAACGTTAAACACGATCGAATAAATAAACTCTCACTAGACCCACTGAGGACCTAGTCCGCCTAGTGCGAGTTTTTATCCTTCCGAAGAAAAAGATACACTTCTTATTTTCTTCAGTTAGAGGCTTTATTCGACAGTTAACTACTACCATTGAAAAACCAAGAATATTGCTATTCAACGATTAAAGGCTATCTGGTTGTTTATCTGACGATTGAAAAATTGGCCCTAAGGGATATAAGTTTTAAAGTACCTTAAATTCTATTTTTATCCATGGATTTATTATGTCTCCAAACATTGTCACCAGGCGGCGCTACTTCAGTTTCAATTTTTCAATACAAATTCTTGGAAGTGGATGTCAAGGCGATCGAAAACTCGCTCAAACTAAGCCCACAAATCCAAGTAACTATTTATCTAATGTTCGTTGGTTCCCGGGTCGATGACTCGTCAATAGCAAATAAGTCACAATCACACTCGGCGGCATCTTTGCTTATACTTTATCCATACGTTTTGGACACGTGTACTCGGTTACTTTCACAGGTGGATTCACTGGCCTGCTTTTTTCAAATATTGCTAGTAACGATTTTAGATAGACAAATACGCATTATTATGTAAGTAACTTTAATCCAATATCGAAAAATACTTTGACGCTTGCTTAACTTTATCACTATTAAAACTGTTTTTTTAATTAGCCTGTATTGTGTCGCTCCTGTGCAAAGGCCTCCCCCATTCCTTCAGCTATTCTCAATGTTATCCTGTTGTTAGCAGTGATAGCCTAGTGATGTGACCGTCGGACTGCCAAGTCATATAGGTCTCGAGTTCGAACCCAAGGCATGCACCTCTGATTTTTCGGATTCATGTGCGTATTGGATAATTATTACTTGCTCCGGTGAAGGTAAACATCGTGAGGAAACCAGCATGACTGAGAGATATTTCTCGACGGCATATAAAGCCAAGTCAGAGGCTCATGGGCGGCCTAAAAACTCTGACACCAGGTTAGGCACTAACCACACGATAAAGAAGAATGTTATCCTTCTTCCTGCCAATTAATGAGGAAGCCATCCAAGGCGTCCCGCCATCTCCTCGTCATTACATCATCTTAACACACACTTTCTATAACAATTTGAAGGATTTAGAAAGAAATAACTAATCCATTGCTTCATACAATATTTATGTTTGAAAAATTCGTCCACTTGACAATGATAACAATGAATGTTGTTGAATTGTCAAGAGGAAAGGCATTTATGACAGTAACAAACTAACAGTGCCCTCGCGGCTTAATTTTATTCAGAGGTAGGCAGTTCCTCGTTTGCATATCGATAACTGGGGGTCAAAAGGATGCAATTTGAGAATTGAATGGATACAACTAGCTCATTTTAATTGCACCTTTCTTCTGATAGTATTTGTTCACATAGGTACATATTGCAATAAGTCTTCCATCATCCATCACCATCAGCAATATCCATTATGCCGTGTTATCAAAAATCCAATTTTCTCGACAGCTGATTGAAGCAGACGGAAGCACATAAACATCATCCCTTATTATGCCCTTATCCGAAATTATTTGAGGTCTAAGCATGTATTCTATTCTATACTAGGTACACAAAGCTATTAACCGTCATGTACGGGGACTCGGGGAGCTTGATAATTCGGTGTATTCTATACAATTGATGATAAGTATGGCCAATTTTGACTGCAATTAAGTTGGGGTCCAAACTGGGCTGTTTTGAACTTTTTGATAAAAGTTTCGACCTCTCGATCACAAACTGTTAATTGTGAGAAAACTTCGCTGTTTCGGACAAATTGTTATAATGATACTTTTCTGATAGCCTAAGTAATACCTTAGGCAATTAAGCGCCCCCCTTTTGAAACTTCTTATGTTTTTAAGTGCCGTACTTTTGTCAAAACAAAAGTACGGCACTTGACGTACACACGGCTTCACATCAAGCTATACATGTCCAGTTTATGCTGTTCTCGCATTGTATAGGATTTCCGTACAATGCGAGGTAAAAATGTAGCCGTGTGTACAAATTAAAGGACCGATTTCCTTGTCTTTGTTATTACACGTGAAACTTTGTTATTGAACATAAACCTTGTACCTTAATTGGTAATTATTTACGTAATAACCCATTTATGCATACGCGCAAGTTCACAATGTTAATTAGTACAAGTGACAATTAAATTAACCTCGATTAAAAAAGTCATGGCCAGTCGCATTTATTGCTTAATGAGGCTATAACATGATGCCTACCTCAATCGCACTATTTATCAAAAGTATTCATTGAAACTGCACGTAGTTTTGTGTGTTGGTGCACTGTGCTACCTAATCTCAAGATAGATTATGGCTTTAGATGTCTAATGCATTTAATGGCTATTTTTTGGAATTTCGCTATTATATAAATTTCGATTGATACGTATGTGTCACGTCTGTCAAGTTTACAAATAAAAAAAACTGATTAATTTATTACTTAATGTAATATTTTAAGTTACAGCACTAGGTGTTGTCATTTACCCAAAAAAACTATCAAATCTATTCTTTGGTTTTGTTGTGTTTAATATATGTATATCATCTGCGAAGTTTCGCTAGCTAATTAAATTTGATGAAAGCATCATACAAGCATAGCCTCGGCCTCGGTACGGAATCAGCTAGGAAACAGCAGTCAAATTCCTGACCCATATCTGTACACCGGTACGCACGCAGGTATGCACGTACTTACTACTCAAAAACTTGAACATTTAAGAGAAGTAGCTAGTACTAGAAATGATCAGCTCAAATTAGTTCAAGTTTCATCTGAATTCGGAACGGCGCGGCGCCGTCGATCGGAATAAAACAACGTATTCATTTTTCTACGTATTTGTCGTTCTAGCTAGAATATCAAAACTAACAACGAGATTGGCCGACGCATTATAGTAACCGTATAAAATTTCACAAACAAGGACAACTATGTTTGTAGTTTGTAATCATCACTAATGTATGTAATGGACTTTCTTTTAGTTACACGATGCTTTGATGCTCTATTTCCCCCATTCATTATTGTTAACCAGGTATTCCTAATTGCTATCGTGCGATGGTTTTTACGTGTCTTCGTAATGATGTGGTTTGTTTAGGTAATGACAGGTTCATTAACATTCTAAAAGTTTTCTGGTCTTCCAATCATTGAGTCAAAGTACGAGGATTATAGTGTTAGCAGTTTGACACATGGTGTTACCGTCTTGAATTGCCAAATTCTTCGAATTTAAGTTAAGAATGTGTAAGACAATTTTTGTATGAGTCATTCATTGCCGCTGCTCTTAACTGGTTTGCATTGCCTGACTACTTAATAAGCTTGGTTTTTATAAACAAACATAACATCTGAATGGTAGAACACCGGATTCAGTAGCATTAATCTACAGGCGTTATGTGCAGAAAGAACATCTTGCCATGTTAAGTACGTGCACAAAAGTATTTATATCAGGGGATACTTGTCGGACTTGTCTTCGACTTTATCTCACATGAATAATTCAGTAAACACTAAGAATGCATTCCAGAAAAAGAGCCTTAAAGTATACGTTTTATGGCTAATAAATACATCTGACTGAATTTGTGCTTGGCTGATAAATTACACCAAAAAGTGCAAATGAAAGTGATAACAGAAGTATTCCGTAACTTGGCAGTAAAGGTCTGCGCAAACGAGAGACAGTCGAGACTGGATGGCAAAAAAAAAACTGGTCAAAGGCAAGTCGGACTCGCGCACGAAGATATACATATACAGGGTGTAACAAGACCCTTGACGAAGCAGTCAATCAAGCATTCTGTAAATCAAACTAAGTAACTTTACGCAAAAAATATTGCTGGGAAACGAAAATGTTTTTTTGGGTTGAGAAATCACATTTTACGATAGGACTCAATGTAACGCGCTCAAATCATTGTTCTGATGGATGCATTGAATAGTGCAGGGGTCGTGCAGGTGTTTAAATTAAAAATCTTACATTAAAAACATGTATTAAAGAAAAAACTTGTGAAAAAGTTGGAACTTTGACCCCCAATATCTCCGTAACTAGAAGGTTCCCAGGTATGGTCTAGAACAAAAAAATGATCGCAATGACGGGGAGAACAAGTGGCTTTCGGCTTCGTTAAGGGTCTTGTTACACCCTTTATATCATGATTTATGGGAGCCCCCCTTGAATATTTATTTTATTCTGTTTTTAGTATTTTTTCATATAGTGGCAACAGAAATACATCATCTGTGAAAATTTCAACGGTAGCTATCACGGTTCATGAGTTACAGCATGGCGACAGTCAGACAGACAGACAGACGGACAGTGGAGTCTTAGTAATAGGGTTCCGTTTTTACCCCTTGGTTGCGGAACCCTTAAAAACAAAAAAAGTCACCATCTGCAAAAATTAAGTTATTTTGCACTTTTTAGTGTATTTTTGGAAATCTGTTGTACCATTATTTTGCTTGAACTGCCGAGTTACTAAATACGTTTGAAAGTCCAAGTATAAGAGTTTTAATCGACTTTCTTTATGCATGTTATTCGTCCGTGATTACGTGTATGCAACCTACAATTTGATTGCATATTGTAATATTGCTCCTCGGTGGGGAACGATAGATGCGCCACGTTAGTCTTTCTTATCCACAGACCTACTTACTGGCTTCGTTCTCATAGTTTTTATTGACCGTTTCTTTGTCCTAACTCCATTCATGGGATTTATTCAGAAAATTTCTACTACGTGTATGTAGGAGTACAATGCGAGGCGTAGCCCGTACTCGGTCGAACTATATGGCATTATTTTGAGATTTACCCAAATTCAATGATTAGTCCTGTTTTTTCATTTGTTCACTAAATTGCTAATCGTTAACTTAATGCAGTCATTACTATGCGTATTTCGTCACAATTTGCTCGTATCGTGTACTTAGTTTGTGTCGGCTCCGGTTTGCCTACGCTCGTGTATCCTCCGCCCATACATACCGCCCGTGTTAATCCAGCACTATCTGTACATCAAAAGATTAACCAAATCGTATTTTCTATGGAGCGTAGGTTTGCAAGCGATCTATTTTATTGCGAAACAAATTCAAGTGGGTACTTATGTGATCATGTTCACGATTCTCACGGTTTTAACTTGTCTGTGTGCAAGTGCATTTATTTGCTTGTGATTGCTTGTGATTTTAGGTTTTCTCTTTCTTCCCCATTCTGTGTATGGACTGACTGGCCCAAACCAGTCTAGTGGTCTGGAAAATGTTACTCATGATAAAAAAAAAAATATTAATACCAAAAACCTTTATTAAAGGAAATTAAGGCACAATCAATCCGAAAATTATATCTGAACATTCGTGTGTTCCGGATTGTCGCAAAAACGACCGCATTAATTCTGTTAAAATTTTGCAGAAATTTTCTTTAAAGGTCGCGTGCATTTACAGCGTAACTATATAATATCACTCTACTTGTTAAGGGCTTTATATCCTAAAGCGAAGTAGCATTATATTTATTTATTTTAGACGACATCTCAGCGAAGTCAACAGCCTTATGGTTACGCTTGCCCGCCGCGGAACTCTAGTATTTCTTCTTCAAATGTTCTGAGAATGAAACCATCAAACAGGACAATTTTTCCTAAGGTCGGAGTACAGCGGCGGGCGCGTCTACTGAAACTGAAAATCCAATTAAGAGCCGAAACTTGCCGAAACCGAAAGTTCGGTCGGATACTAACATCAAGTTATTTAGAACTAGCAAAGTAGCAATAGTTTAGGAGCTAGCGCATGTTCATTGATGCACAATATAGTAATTATAGCAGACCAGCGATGGTGCTGTACTGTAGGCTGCTAAAGTGCAGTTCAAGTGTAGAATCTTTATTTGGCGACTCCAACTAGCTCTTGGCTTGTTTTTTGGCATGACGCCCACGCCAACTGATCATTTCAAATGACCGTGAATGTCGTACTTTCATCTACTCTGGAGTTTGAATATCGTACTTTCAAATACTCTGGAGTTTATGAAGTTTGAACGGGAAATATCTGGCGTGATTGTGGGGGTACAAGCAGTTGTGCATACAGGTGTGTGGCATTTTGACAGCAAACGTGTCTAATCAAACGAGACTAGTTTAGAACTAGACAATAGTACGAACTTATATGCACATTACGTCCTCTACTCTTGAGGTAGTGCAAATGATAGACGTGGTAGTAATACATAAATGAGGCTATAGAAAGAGCCAGGAAGACTCATCGTGATTGCTCAGCGAACGAGTCATATCTCCGCAGCGTGGCGCCGCGACTGCGAGCACAGCATTGCAATTATAGTGGAAGTGCCTCGGAGACAGACTTTTTTTTTTATCGGCTGAGAACGCATGCCTCCTTCGCTGTCGAACGACCGAGCTGCCAGATGAAACAGCTTGTTATTCTACGCGCGACTCTAAAGGATACCGTTCTTATGTGTCTCAGTACATACTACATAGACTCACATACATGCATAGCAAACAAAGATTAGAATTATTACAACGAACGGAAAATTGTTGGTGAATGTTAAACAGTTACATTTACTTCATTAAGATAATGTAACAAGGATGGTCCCAAATGAATGATCTTTTGTATCCTTATCCGAATTTTGGTTATTGACGCCTGACGTTTCGGCCAGCGGACAATACGGCATTGTCGCTATCCAATCACTCGTGTAATTACTGCCTCTATAGCTTCCTATTTAGTACTTCAAATTAATGTCTTATTCATTACTCAATTAAAAGGGTGGAGCCATAATTATGTTTTACTCTTATCTCTAAAAGGTATTGGTACATCATGCCCTGAATTAGACTACTGAATGAGTCAAGTATTTTGGATGACATTTTATGTGTATGTGTACCAGTAATTACGCATACGGCTTTAGCTACGGTTTAACAATAACCTAATCTCTAGTCAATATTAGTCAGCGACGTTTTCAGCTAGTGTGTCAGCGAGACTGCCTCGCGTAAACAATAAAATATTATATTAAGTTTACTCAGTTGAGTGAACGACGAGCGTGATCGTGGTCTGTGCTGGCTGTATGCCTAGTTTCCATATGGATAAGTGCTATAATTTATCCCTATTGGCTTTGAATAGTGTTGTTTATTAGTCAAACAATAATATGGAATATTATTACAAAATACATTCTCAAGTTCGTATTTACAAAGTCAAGCTGTTGATAAGTGTGTTTCTACCTGATATTGATCAATGTCGATAATAGCTATTAATGAATACAAGGTTCGGTAAAATGTTGAATACGTTTAAGAAAAGACTAAGTTTAAGGAAAGGCAAGAAAAAGAATATAAGTAAAGAATTGGTGTGTGACGATACTGACGATGTAAGTACATGTTACGTTGTTTCACGTAAAGCACTTAGCGGTGCCGAATTGTTAAAAATGTAAAATTGATTGAATGGTCGTTCTCTTGTTTCAGCATTCGATTTGGTTGTTTATACGTGCTTGCTTTCCAAACAAACAAATTCCTTTCGATGTTTGGTCCGTTTGATTATTTACGTTACAGTACAATGTCTGTGCTGTGGTAAACACTCGCCGGATGGTAGTACTGAAGCGTAGAAATCATTCAGTGGGCAATCGGTATTCTGTCATAATGGACTTCAGTAATCGAGACTGATTTTGTTAAGTGACTTGGATCTTGTTTTGATGACAATAATGGCATAGTTTTTGTGCGCTGTCATGTGAAATAGTGAAATGTAGACTCTATGCGTGATGCGCCACTTTTCGATGCTGCAACTGCTGCACGACTTTAACCACCAGATGTCGGAGACAACTCTGTATTCTCCAATCTGGGTCACAGTTCCAAAGAAAATGGTTAAAACATTCAACATTATTTAATTATTTTCAAAAGTCTAGGTTTTTTTTTTGAAATTTGAGAGGAACCGAAAAATGGTAAATGAAAAAATCTTCAACGCTATCGCTACCCTGTGAGTTTAAGGTTAGATAACTGGGATATGGTGAGGTTGTTGTTAGCCTGGAACATCGTTTGTAGATATTATTAGAATCAACCGTCACAGACGCATTACGGTCGTCGCACTTCGCAAAACTGCATACTTGTTTGCATATCCACTTTCTTACTCGTTTTGCATTTTCCCAAACGGCCATGTGGGTATAAACATACAGTTTGATAGTTCTTGTTTAGTTAGCTAGTTATCTACAATCATTTGCAAGGGTATTTATTATCTAGGTACGAATAACAGAATAATCTTATCACGAATATTTGTTCCTTTGCTCTTGCAGCTATTGTCTATCTATCGAGTCTTTGATCTGTAGTAGTACTCGTATAATCTAGATGACATATTGTGTGACTTCATGATTTGTAATATTCCAGATATCATCATCGGTATCTAATTCTCCTAGATGTCTTTTATATTATTTTGAACTCAATTCACGGTTTTCAATGATAATATTTTTTAAAGGTGTTTGTTCGATTGATTATTTATTTGCTCTCTTCAGGTATTGTTTTAGGCTATTTCAGTAAAGTTCACCATGCAGTTTACCAACGTACAATGCATTCTGTGAGTCACCGGCTCACCGCTTTCATTCTTCGCACCTACGTACATAGATGATTACAATTAGGTACTACCTAGTTAATGGAACGACGAGGTTTACTCGATCGACGCAACGATGCGTGCTCGGTTCATGAGCCATATTGGTTTTATTCAGTGAAACTAACTTACTCGTAATTGCACTTAAAATAATTTTCTTCACAAATAATTATTTGTTCGTCGTTCAATAGTTTTTCATCGAAAAAGTATCTTTGTGTTCGTCGTCAATTAGGCTTGTCTGTGATTGATATGGTTTTAACTTATGTAGTGGGATCCGATGTATGCTACACTATACTTATTTAATTATGCCTTATAAGTATACTTTACTACATTGTCCAGTAACGTTACCTTGGAAGCGGTGAGTCATCTGACTCGCATGGAGCCGGCAGTCGGCTAGACCGAGTCGTTCAGCTATACTTGTCGTGTCTGTATTTACAGCGACGATATTGCGAGTTGCGATACATACAAGTTCCATACAACTCTCTGCATTATTTGACTGTGAATTAACGATTTTACTCAGCGAGAAACTCGTTAGTGAGGTCTGTGGTGGGAATCCTGCGTTCGTAATGTTCGTTTACACGCATGTAAGGGAAACATGTATCTATTATGCTAAGTCACGTCACAAGCTTCATACAAACATTTTCCTTGCATAGACGTACCTGTATTATAAATAGGAACCATTATTTGTAGGAAACATGACGACAACGCCTAGAATGGAAATTCTTTCGTTATATCGATTAATTGTATTGCATCGTTTCTAAGCATTGTATGCTTACGTCCTGCCACCATTTTTATTGCCGAACACCTCCTAAGCATTTGTGTTAGTTATATTTATAGAAGATTCTGTTTGTTTTCAGCTACAAAGTAAACGCGAATTGTTCTTCAAGTCGGACTCTGTGAGTGGCGGCGGCGTGAGCGCGACGGGCCCGCCGACCGGAGCGCCGCCTGCGCCTCCCTCCGCGCTGAAGGATGCGCTGGCCAAGCGCGCCGCCACGCTGCCCGACCAGCTCGAGAACAACCACCACGAGTCCAACGGGACCCTCAACAAGCTCAGCAACAGCGTGTCCGTGGACACCAGCAAGCCACCAAGCTCGGCTCCGCCCCCGACACCTGCGCCCCCCGTACCCGCCACTGCGCCCCCAGGCGGCCCGCCCCCGCTCCGGAGTACAGAAAACATTATCAAGGTAAGGATGGGACAAGCCTAGCCCGCTATGCTATTCTCAACTCTGGAAAGCGAGAAACAACAATGGCGATTACTAGAAAAACGTCGATACAATGAATGACGACACGGTAAGAATGTCACCGTGAATGACTCTCGCACTTGAATAAACATTCGGCAAAGTCGGTGAGCTGCGCACGCGTTAATGTTTCCTCTTCCTGCCTTATAAACCGTTCCATATCGACGTTTACTGCCGAACGGTTCTGAGGCTAATTTTTAGTAGAGCGCCTACCGTGTTGGTTGGTGCTCTTTAGTATGCATTGATAGTAATTGTGATGATTGTGTCGTACAGTCTGCCGCTCTGGGTCATGGCCCAGTTTTGGTTGACATAAACCAGAAAAGGTGTCACTTTTATTTTAACAACGGTGCCCGTAGCATTTGTGACGCCTGCTACGTTAATCCGACCCTCATCACTTGCATACGTGGATAATAAAGGAATAATTGCCCATTTCGCCACGCTAGTAATAAATTGCAAACAATCACCGACACGACGACCAGTATCTCATAACAGTGTTCTGTTCGTTATAAGCAGGCACTCATAGTAATAACATTGTTTGTATTCCTTCGAGCATATATTATAATTTATAATACATCTATGTCATATAACTACATAAGTAATGTTTTCCGTTAATTTTCAGAAACCTGACCACCCACCAGTCGCGCCAAAACCGGAATTACCTAAATTAGAAAAGCCAAAAACCAAAGAATTAGATGGATATGTCGGATTTGCAAACCTGCCAAACCAAGTATACAGAAAGGCAGTGAAAAAAGGATTTGAATTCACGCTAATGGTTGTTGGTAAGATCATCATTACAATAATATCCCAGTGTTTTTGTAATTGTCTTTTTTTTTTGCAATTGGTGATTGCTCGCCGGGCAAAGATCTCCCCCCATGTCTCAAACTTAAGAATAGAGCAACCTGAACAGATGTAGAATCTGGCGGTTAAGATAAGATTAAAATGCACATTAGTCACTCCGTAAATATGCACCTTCTCGGAAGTTAAGATTTTTAATGAATAAACGTGTTTATTTTTAGGTGAAACAGGTTTGGGCAAGTCAACGTTAATAAACTCATTGTTTCTGACGGATGTGTACGATCGGGACAAGCACCCGGGCCCCTCACTACGCGTCAAGAAGACGGTGGGCGTGGAGACTAGCGTGGTGATCCTCAAGGAGAACGGAGTCAACCTCACGCTAACCATCGTCGATACACCGGGCTTCGGCGATGCAGTCGACAACAGCAATTGGTGCGTGATCCAAAACATCCTTTCGATTGCTCTGCGTGCAATAATATTGTCGTAAATTAACAACCAACATGCGAAAATTGTTTGAAGACGTTCACTAAACAAATATCAATTATTGTTTGCAATTTTTAGCTAAACAGTAAATTGATTTCGTTACCAGCGATAATTATATTTCTTCATTCTTGACTTTCATTAATATTAATGGGACTCACTTTTGTCATTGCAGTTGGCAACCTATCATTGACTTCGTTGAGTCGAAGTATGAAGAGTTCCTGAACGCGGAGTCCCGCGTGACGCGCAAGGCGGCACCGCCCGACACGCGCGTGCACTGCTGCCTGTACTTCATCGCGCCCAGCGGCCACGGGCTCAAGCCGCTCGACGTCGAGTTCATGCAGCGGCTCGGCGACAAGGTCAACATCATACCGGTCATCGCTAAGGCGGACACCATGACCCCGGAGGAATGCAAAGATTTTAAAGAACAGGTCAGTAAGAAAAAACGACGAGGCCACGATGAACGAAAAAAACGACGGACATTAGCGAACCGAAGCTAGCAAACAATAAAACGCATCCGTTTCCCAAATAATAATAATGAAATAGTCCTCTACTCTTCTCGCTGCAGATAATGAAAGAGATAAGTCAGCACAAGATCAAGATCTACGAGTTCCCGGAGAGCTGTGGCGAGGAGGGCGAGGCGGCGGATGCGCTGCGCGGGCTGCGCGCGCGCGTGCCCTTCGCCGTGGTGGGCGCCAACACCGTCATCGAGCGCGAGTCGGGGCGCGTGCGCGGCCGCAAGTACCCCTGGGGCGTCGCCGAGGGTACGTGCCCAGTCTCACCGTTGTTCATTCGTTTCGTCCGCCTGATCTGGCATCTCTTCGTAGTTAGTCGTCCCTTCGAACGACTACATAGTTCGATCCACAGTTCATTTCACATTGATAATTGACACGTTAAAGAACCCACCCAACACATTGAAGATATCGCTTGTTTGTTTATAGTTGAGAACCTGGAACACTGCGACTTTTTGGCGCTGCGCAACATGGTAATAAGGACGCATCTTCAGGATCTGAAGGATGTGACAAGCTCAGTACACTACGAGAACTACCGGTGCCGCAAGCTCGCCGGCCTCTCGCACGACGGCAAGCCGCACAGGATCAACTCCAACAAGTAAGACGAACGTTGCTATCCTATCTGTCACCTCACTTCGCTCTCCATGTCATAAACTCATTATCATTGTGCTAACAAACTAACTCTGAACCAAGTTTTACCTGTTTCTCTGGTCTCAGTAGATCTTTCCAATAATATTTTGAAACAGGCATGATTAGACGTAACAACCTAAGTAGACAGGGTTACTGGAACGTCTTTTTAATGATATTCTAACATTTGTTTATTTTATTACTGCTGTCACCGCATTTAAGGTGACCAGACTCATTTTTGGAATTTCACCGACTGTTATAGCATTTTACTAACGATTGAAACGGTGTTTGAGTGGTTTATTTGATTGTTTCTTCATTGCTGCATGTCTGGTCACCTTTAACATTCTTCTATACTGTCGCAGTTGTGTGCTACAGAGTTTTATTTTATTTTTAATATTTTAGATTTTATTAAATAGCTCTGCATTGATATTCTTTATTATTGAACGTTCTGTGCTTGGGCATGCAGAAATGAAATATTAATGTCTACCATAATCTTTATGTGAAAACATGGATTATTTAAAAAAAATACCAACTTGAAAGAGACTTTTAAAGTGCTGTTGCTTTTTTTAAATAACCATGATAAGTATCATTTATCATAATAACTTGCAGTTCACGCGCTTACACAGTGGCATAAATAACAATTTATTCCTCATTATATTCATTGTGTTCAAATTGTGATGACTGCAACTAATTTGCGTGTGTTACACTCTACTGCACACTGATTTCTTAGCAATAATTTGTGTAATAGGTACATGAATGTCTTGTAAACCGTCTTGCGACCGTAATGAAGGCTTACATCACTCTGAATCTAAAAAGCAAATAACTTGTCTTTTTTTCCCTAACGCACACTGCATATTAATGTATATGCGTTTGGAACGACAATTTGATGCAATAGTCGCCTTTTTGTTTATGTCGCATTCTCGCTGTTTTGTGTAATTGTTGTGTCTGTTATTGACGCCACTGTGTAGCTTGCGGGGCACGCCGCGTGTCGTTAACTCTGGTTGTGTTGGTTCAGTTTGTGCCCGCAAGGATTGATGAACAGTTTCATGACCGTTTGGTAAGTCCCGTCGCGTCCGACGTATTTTCATAACTGCAGCTTGTACACATAGCACTGTATTTTTTTTTTGGCTCACCTCTGTCCCCAATCATTCAGTTTTTGGATAATTCTCGAAAGTTCTTTTAAAAATTTAAAAGCTATCTCCAAAACTTCACAGAACTGAATGATTTTCCCTTTTTCCTGTGCTTTGTTTATGAAACCTGAAAGCTTAAACTTTTATAGATAATTATACAGATAGTGTGTTAAAGCTTAGATCAGTTGTTCTACTCTCTCTTAGAGGACTTGTGAATGTTTCAGTTAAATGAAGTTTAAGCTTGCAAGCAGTTGTTAAATTATTATTTAAATTAGTAGTATATTTTGCGGATTATTGAGGCGGGGCGGTAAGGGTAGGTATCATTGTAAAAAAATAATTTTATATTTGGAAAAAAATCTCCATGAAAATAGACAACTTTCACAAAAACTTTTTTAATACCATTCCATTAGATCATACCATTCCATTAGATCATACCATTCCATTAGATCATACCATTAGATCTTAAACCAGACCAACTGATTTGAGGTATGAGTACCTAATATCAAAAAAGTAAGTTGGAATCTCATTTCCTATTAATACGAAATCTATTTTTCCTTTTGTCAGCCTGTACTGTCCCACTGTTGGCAAAGGCTTCTCCAATTCCTTCCACGAGCTCTCTTCCCGTGCCTCCTAAAATCAGACCAGCTAGTTAGTACTCAAACCAACTAAGGTTTGAGACTGATAGTTATTTGATCCTTATAAGAATCAGGATCGATTGACATAAAAAAACAAGTTTTTGTGAAAATAGCCCATTAAAAGATCGTTAGATCGTAATATCTCAAACAATTAGCTTCCAGTCGTTTTTTTTGTTGCTACAATGGTTCAGGTACACTAGTACTACCGAGATCACTGAGGGTCTGCCACTTTTCAACCTTATGCCCTTAGTAATAAGGTTGAAAAGTGGTCCACCGACAGTGGAACTGCAGTACATGCCTTTACTGCCCTATCTTAAAAATGCATCTTATATGCATGGATGTATAGTATAGATTTTGGTTTTGGTGACATGCATGCTTTTGCCTTGATTTCGTCAACTTACTACAGCAGACATAACCCAATGTATATTATCATCTGACATGTTAAATAAGTTCATCTGACAACCAGTCTTACAAAGGTGTATCGTATTACCCAGTACTAACTGGGTTGTGGAGGTCTGATAGGCAGTCGCTCCATGTAAAATACTGGTATTCAGCTGCGTCCGGTTAGACTGGAAGCCGACCTTAACATAATTGGGAAAAAGCCATTCAGATGATGATGCTTAGTATCTTTATCCTGATTCTATAAACGAGGAAATTGCTCTCGTCTGCTAAACCCAATTGACAAATCCTATTAGGCGAATTGGCCGTCGTTTCAATGTACTGCGACCCACATTTCAGATTGCGCTTTGCTCGCCTTTGTCTTTAGACTTAACTATTGATGTGATGTATCGTTAGACTGTATAATGACAGTAAAGTTATATACTTTAAGGCCCAACCCCTTTTGTTTTTTGGCCCGTTTTTGCATGTCTCTAAAATGATAGTTCTTTCATAATAGTATTATCATTATTTTTGTTTTTATTATTCTTCCTATTTAACTTTCAGTGGTCATTTAGATAGTTTTAAATGCCTATATTTGTTCCCAGGAATCCTTTGGCTCAAATGGAAGAAGAGAAGCGAGAACATGATCAAAAGATGAAGAAAATGGAAAGTGAAATGGAACAGGTTAGTGCTCTATTTATTAGAGAAAAGAGAACTTAACATAGCAAATCGCATAAAAGGGTTGTTTTTTTTTAAATATGTATTAGAGACTAGCGGCCCGTCCAGGCTTCGCACGGGAGGACATATATTTTTTAAACATTTTGGCTTAACCGTAGTAATAAATATAGTCAGGGATAATGTAGCATTCTAATGGTGAAAGAATTTTTGAAATCTGTCTAGTATTTTTTTATTTTAGTCATTACAAACATACGAATCTTTCCTCTTTATAATGTTAGTTTATAAAAACCCAGTTGGTTAATATTTCTCGCATTTTTAAGCGGATAACCTTGGTCCCTTGTAAATAAATCTGAAGAGTGCATTTAACTAGATATTTGCCTTTAATTAGAGATTTAAACTTAGCCGCATCGACGTGCATTGAGATTGAAATGATATTGTTAACCGCAACTTTCACGTTTATAAATATGAATGAAAGTGTGCGATAAGTGTTCTGTATCGTATATTGCAGATCGATTTATAAGCGGGGCCATGTTATGAAATTAATCACACACACAACGGATTAGCATGAGTGTTCAATATAATCGGTGGTGCGGTGCAGGTGTTCGAGATGAAGGTGCGCGAGAAGCGCGCCAAGCTGAAGGAGTCGGAGGCGGAGCTGGCGCGGCGCCACGAGGCCACGCGGCGCGCGCTGGAGGCGCAGGCGCGCGACCTGGACGAGCGCGCGCGCGCGCTGCACGCCGAGCGCGCCGCCTGGGAGCGCGACACCGGCCTGTCGCTCGACGACCTGCGCCGCCGCTCGCTCGAGGCCAACAGCAAGGAGTAAGCCGACCGTTTTATTTCTACTGGCGACATCCTCGTCGACCTGTTAAATATTAACTATCGCTTTCTGGTTAACCCCACCCGCTTGAGGTGGTAGAAGGACTATTATGCCTGACTGGATCCTAATGGGATTAGTTTCGGGGCGAATTTAGAGGTACAGGCTCCGAGTGGGCTGACGGTGCAGTAAGTAATTACAGTCTGTTCTGTGCACCTGTTGTTGATATACATTATGTACAGAGACGCGGTACGCTGCACGCCGTGGACATGCTCATATAGTGAGATAATAAGATCTCAGATTTAAACAGATTGATAGATGGAATATGCGTTTGAAAATTATGCACTTTCTTTGGGAATCATAAAGAGTAGCTAGCTATAGCTTCATTTTATATTCAAACCCAGCGCTTTGCAAGCAAGTCGGATTAAGAGATACGTTAGTAACTGGACCTGCAATTGGCCATATCAGGAATACTACATTTTTCGTTGCGGCTAATGCACAATATTCTGACACCGTATTTTCTCAACAGGACAAATAAAGATCATGGTTGTTTAGATAAATATTTACACATGTATGATTTTTAACCTGTCTTTTGGTGTTCCAGGACTGTCGACGGCAAAGATAAGAAGGACAAGAAAAAGAAAGGTTTGTTTTAAACTCGACCTCACGTCTCGTCGGCCTCGCACCCACCGTTACTCACGCGTGACTAACCTCGCGGCGCACGCGGCGCCTAGCTGTCATCGATCGAGTGCCGACTGTCGGTTCCCGCGCTCGACACGTCGCGAAACATTTCGGTATCGAAAACGAGGTCCGAGTACAAATAAAAGTTTGATTCCTAATCTCGCGTTTTAAATTAAAAATAACGAAACATGCCTTGGCATTAGCCTTTATTATTCGTCAGTACCGACTACCGAATTACCCGAGTAGCTTTCGATCGATGATTTTCTATAGCTAAACTATTACGCTGAATGAGATTCCGACCTCTTCGGTCTTAGATTGTAACACCAAAACATTCTCGATGAAATTAATTTAAAAATGTCTATATAATAATTGTGACTCTCCGAACATAATAGTTTACGTATTTTAACTCTATTCTCCAAGTAAAATTGATACTTAAATTCTTCTGATTGCTACAATTGACAAGCCCTTATTTTAGTGGGACTGTACATATCGTGATTTAAATTGTTTGAGAAACAGAATTCATGATTGATTGTATTTAAAAATCTAGATATGACGTCGGGTAGCGAGATTGTTTAAATAATTTTGTATTTGTCAACCTAATTTTGGGTTATTTGTATAGTGCCATTTTCAGTGTTGAGACGAGTAAGTGACGTACTGTCGTAAACACAAATATTTGTCAAATGAAAATTGCTTTTTGTCTACTGTCCAGCAATGTGTGTTCACAATAAGAGTTTGTCTCACTAATTACTCTACTTCATACTCGTACCTTCTATGAGTTTTTTCTGTGACTAAATCGCTCTTTTGGTGACTGTTCTGTTTATGGGTCATTCTTGATACATGTCTTATTTTTCCACTTTTTTGCAATTGCTTCAAAATTATTGGTAATCTAATAAAACATAAAATCGAGTAAATAAAACATTGACGTAAATATGTAAAGAGTGCCACTGAGCCTCACATGAAAATGTTTTGATGTTTGCCAAAAATATTGTAATTTACTATATTCTTGTAATTTTACGTCACGTATTGAGATTTTTTACGTCATTTGCAGATTGGTCTTTTAAGAGTGTCGCAACTGGAATAGATAAATAATAAGGACCATAGTCCGCACACGACGCACTTAACTAATTAGTACCTAACTTATAGTTGTATGGACTTAGCATAATGAAACAACGATTAATGAAGACTACAGAATGTTATAACTTTGTAACTGACATGCGTTGAGGAAGTTAATACAAAATTTACCACAAGTCTACACTTTATGAGATTACTTTTGTATGTATTTTATTTGTAAGACGTTTTCCATGACAAAGCATTTATTATGATAAGTGAGGCCTAATTTTGTACTTCTGTGTTTCCAAAGGATTTTGTAAAACTTGCATACACTGTATTTTGTATGATTATTTTTTATTTTTGGTGTTTGAAACTTAAGCTGCTAGCAGCGTTGGATTTAGCACAAACAATATTACAGCTTGTGAGTAGACATTTACGTCCATAAAGATGCCAAATAGCTTATAATAACGGTATACTTTAGTTGAAGATGAATGTCTAATGATTTACTGTATCTATTGTATTATATGTTGAGTAACACTAGATAGACAACAAAATCGTAAAGTGATCGATTCAGCTCAATATCTGGGTAAAGTTTAACATAGGCACTAAGTCTTTATTTTTACTGATAAATATAGCATAATAAAATTACAAAATAATAATATTTGAAAAGTATGTTTACCGCTTTTATTTACCGCTATATTTATAAGTAGAGAGAGAATACTCTAGCTATTCTAAAAGTTCGCATTAGGTAATACACCATTCTAAATTTTAAAGTGAATTAGATAAGAAATATTTTTTACTTCTATATCATTACAAAGTGTAATTCGATTTGGGATAAACCGGTGCAATGTGCATCCGCACACCTGTCGGAGGTTTGAGTCGCACGGCGTCTGATATAACTATACAAAGTTATATTGTGCTTAGTGATATTAAAGTATGCTCATAGTTCAGTTGTGAAATAGAATCTAGCTCTAGCTAGTTGTTAGCGTCTCTTAATAGTAACGGATAAGGGAATGTGTAAGGATCTCTCACCAACAGAAATTGAGGAACGCATGGAACAGTCAAGTATTATAAACAAAATCTATGTTCATTATATTGTTGAACTTGCATTCAATTCTTTGGTCGTCTCCAATTCATGATATAAAGTTACTTTTGTTTAAAAATCAACTTAACCCGCGTTTACATTAAGGTATAAATATGTATTCTACATATTGTGTATTGTGCTTCGTTCATCGTTTACACCTAAAACAAGCCACTAGTCTTATCAACTTGAAAACTTGTCGAAATGATGACCAAAATAACTTTAACTACAACAACACAAGTCTACAACAACGTCAATGCGACGTGTACGTAACGATACATGTTGTTTAGTCAACATGTTTCCGATAAACCTTTTACAAGACTTGTTGAAAACAAGTATCACAACTTGTTTAAGCTTGTGTACGCGGGGTAAGACTTATTCAGCCTTATAGGTACCGCTTATCAATTAGCAGACTTATTTTAGGTTATGTAAATATTTTGTTTAGTCATTATAATCTACGAGCAAAATATATATTATCCTTTTGTTACTAAATGACACGTTATTTATGAAACATGCATAATCTTTATTTAATCAGCATGCGATGTTTAGTAATAGTTGATGAAACAGTTGCATATCCTTGTCATTGCAGCACGAGTATTTGAATACCAAGTTATATAAAGTTACATTATAACACTAGTGTGATACTATTAAAAACTTACACTCGTGTTTAAAAAAACCCTGATATGCAAATGTTACGTAAACTATTTTTGTATTATTTCCTCCACTACAGTATTGACTTCCGCGTTAAATTTAGGACTTTAGGTGATAAGATTATGATTAATTTTGTATTTTGTGTAGGGCTACGGCCCACTACCATACAGATCATTTGCTTAGTCATTACGATGGGCCTGTGATGAGTGTTGGGAGAGGAATGGAGTTCAGACGATGTAATATATTGTACCTTTGAATAAATATAAATAAATACGTAATATATAGGAGTAGATCGTTTTATTTAATACACTAACCATAGCAGGAGCGGGGAGTAATATTGAAACACAGATTCTCGTATGAATCTCTTTTTATTTGGTGATGTATTGATCACGTACACAGTGTTATTACATTCGTCGACCACATCAAAATACAATCCATAAATTCACGAACAACCTCAAAATATTCTGTTATGTAAACAACGTTACTACATCTAGATATATTATTAAATATCTTTGGCAGCACTATGGAAAATATACTTCTACTTATAATAATAATGAAAATGCCACTTTAAATATATTATAACAATCACAACAGTTTATCGACAATACAATCTTTATACACAAAGTAACATTAATTTGATTTAAAATATTCGACGATACGTGTTTTAACTAAGACATCTCTTCACTGAATTTAATTCTATCAAAACTAATTTATTTACAATACTTATTCATTTTATCGGGGTTTAACTCCTTCAGGGTGATCAATTTACACATTACATGTAAGAGAACAATAGAAAATATATTATGTAGTTATTATACCTAAATAATTTGCACATCATTTTGTGTTTTAAGCAGTGGTCAGAGTAGGCAGATTGATTTTTGGTACTTGCATCAAGAGATCATAACATGGACATGACTTTCAAAACTTGTTATTGAAAATCTCATACAGGTAGGAAGACTAAAATACCCTCTGCCGAATTCCAGTACGGGGTAAAATAAAGCAGGTTTCGGGGACTAAAGATCCTGGGGGCCCACCATCACCTCTTTTAACAGTATTATTTTAATCTTACTTCAGTGTGGGCTAGAAATGGTTAGACGTCCTATATGCACCGTCTCTTTCGCACACTGTAGTCACGTTAAAGTGATACTGCTTTATGACGTGCTGGTACAGGATCTGACCAGTTAACTACTCAAATGACTAGAATAATATTAAAGTCACGGAGCCGTAATTTCGTTGACCGTTACTCAATCAACCTACTCAGACCAAAAGGGGCCTACCACTACCTCTTATAGCAATATTATTTTAATATTATTTGATCGTACTTCAGCGTGGGAAGAATTGGAGTTACACACCTTGTATAGTTCTTTTACTTTCCCACACCAAAGTAAGATTACAATAATATTGCTTTAAGAGGTGGTGGTACAGTCCCTGGTTATTAGAAGACTTCTGATAAGTGCAGGTACATGGAATATTATTTATTCAATTAGATGTGTTTATTTTATATATTACTGCAGTTTATTATTTATTGAATTGCGCGGTACTTAACCGTGATCTGATTAATTAGGCATTCAAGTTTCGGAAGCTCACTTTTTATAAGATTAGGAATATTCAATGATAAAAAAATAAAATATAACCAGTCCTATGAATGTATCTAAGTTATTTGAAGTGCAAATAATATTTTATACTGTTTCCTTATCCCTAAATTGTCTCCTTGCATTAGATTGCTCAGCGTCGAGGTAGGTCACGTTTATACCTAGGTATATCTCAGGCCGTTCGTTCACTATTAACTAATTGTATCGCGTTTGAAACCAATGTCTCTTGCCAAGTGATAATTTGCATTTAGCCCTAGGCGATTTCAAATTCAGCGTGTATCCTACATCTAATTTAAATAGAAGAATCTCTTGCTAAAGCTGCGTTTTCACGATACGACCGTACCAGTAGCGTCCGAGCGGTGTCCACACGGCTACACATTAAGCTATACAATAATAATACACTAATACACATTTCCAGTTTATGCTGACTTACTGATTGTACAGAATTACCGTACAATGCGAGATCAGGTTATACGGGAAATGTATAGCTTGATGTGTAGCCGTGTGTACCGTGAAAACGCGGCTTGGTCTCCTCCGACGAGGTCCCGATCCATTTTATATCTTGTCTAAGATATTATATCTTAACTATAAGTTAATAATTATTTAGTAATTATGGTTACTATGTTGGTGTTCTTTCGTGTTACTAAAGTTAATTACTATAAAAACGTTGAAATTATAGGACGTTGTACTAAATCTCGATAAGTAGGTATCTTGTAATATCACAAATCACTGTATCGCTAAACTCTACTTATACACTAATCGATAAATTATGATATCGTTATTGTGATGACCGTTAATTATTGTGTAATTCACTGATATTTTATGAGAAATCAAAGAATTATTATTATTGGAATATTTCGGTAACGGTGCTAATTAGCTAAACGCTAAAGTCTAAGCGAGGAGGCACAATGGCACATCTATTGTATTCACGACCTACAATATACGTATGTACTCCGATGATACTATGATTCATAAATTATACCATGTATTCGTTAACTTTATACCATGAAGTGACCGTGGCGTAAGCTGTGACTGTCGACTGTAGTGAGGCGGCGGGCTTCGCCTTTATTCTTATCACTTAAAACTCAAGTAGGAACCTACTCACAACGTGGACCGACGAACGTTATTAATATTTTATATTGAGCTTACAAGTTTCGATTCTTACAGGGTTCAGTTTCAAGATCAGGTGGCCTACCATGACGACAGGAGTAATTCCAGGTTGGGAAAGAGATGGCGCTAGACGATCTGTATAGTTCTGTCTCTTACCTGCACTGGAAGACGTCATGGTAACCCCCCAGTTGCGTACTTATCTCTTATCTCATCCAAATTATTGTTCTGGCGAAATTCATACATGAACATACAAAAATGGCGGTCGATTCTACTATTCGCATTTAGCAATACAATAAAGCCGATCAGCTTTAATTTAAATATATTAACAGCCCTGCCTAGAGCATTCGCAACCATTTTATCTTATTATTTGTATAAAAGCAATATGTTGGTATATAATTAATTTATAGACCATGAATCGATAAACATGTCACTCCACTAGACTTAGTGAAAAACCTTAATAACTTAATTGTTAAGAACAGTCAAAGCAGTTTACGCTAATCTTTGTTTCTAACGTTACGTGGCCACAAGTTCGATTCACAACTCTTTCTTTATAAAGCTTTATCAAGCTCTTTACATTTAGTATATTGTGGTAACTAATCTAATCATCTCGTATTACAATTGAAACTGACCTATTCGTAATTATTAGTATTCTAGATTAATACATTAAGTAGTCTAAAGTAACTAAGAAGGCAATAAACAAGATTAAAGATTAGTTAAAGTAGTCAGTATCGAATTAGATAACAATTTCGTTAGATATAACTATAGATAGTTTGAAAGCCACGTAGTTAGTTTAGAAGAGTAAATGCTAAAAGTATGCGAGAAACAAGCGAAGTGTTATATAGACCGATATAGTGAGGACGAGCACAGAAGACAGGCACCGTTGTGTCGGCGACGTACAGATGAGACACGGTTGCAGCGGTGGCGAAGCGGTACTAACATGGTATTCATGTACTTCATTGTTTATCAGTTTATCTACCCCTTTTTTAGACTCACTGTAGCCTAAATCGATGACATCTAGTTGCCAACACTGAGTCAGTTGCTTGCCAGTTTTATGACAGCGGCGTAAGGCCAGCGCACACCGAGGACGGCAGGGCAGGGCGTTTTATCTTTATCCAACGTAAATTCATACGTACAGACGTAGGTAAAGATCCCAATGTTTTTAGATCGACCCCAATGAATCAAAGGGGATTTCCCTTCGCGGCATTGAACATTGGAATATTGGGTAAAGATAAAATGGTGTGCCCGGCCGTCGCGTCCCCAGTGTGCGCTCGCCTTTAGGGATGCGTGCTAAAGACTAAGGCCCCGTTCACACAGCGTTGATGTTTTGCAGTATAATTTTAGGATTGCATGGCAGTTCCATATTGCACTTGTTTTAAACCGTATGAACATTAGGTTATTGATGATTTTTCACAGTATAAAGTCGATCACCCCAACTTTATACTGTGAAAAATTGTGTAGGACACCGTCGCGTGAACGGCAGTTACTACGTTGTAAAAAAATATTTAAAATATTTTAACGGTTTCGTTTATGATATCTTTACGTCAGTCTTAAAAGTTTAAGATACAAAAGAACATCAGGACTTTTTTCCTAGCACGAGCGTGCGTTGTAAACGTAACGTAAATACTTCGGTTTTTAATCGAAAATAAAATAATCCTATAGCAGTTTAGTCAAATTGTTTGCAAGAAGCACAATCAGTATCATTCATTCATAATTAAAATGATGAAAATATTCTGTGTAAACCGAGTATTTTTAATTTTAAAATCGACGCCTTTACGTTACTTTTGTCGCCGCGCGCTCCTGTTAGGGCCACAGTGCATGTTCCTTAATTATCTATTATGTACCACATTTTTTATTGTACACAGATAGATCATGATCATGACCTACAAGTATCCAGGAGAAAGTAATTTATGTAGGAACATAGGATACTTTTATCCCGGTAATTTCTGAGCTACGGCTTTCACGCGGGCGAAGCCGCAGGCAAAAGCTGGTATACAGGATGGAATTTTTCAATGCCACCTGGAGGGAAAGTACTCTAAACACTGGAGATATAAAATTTTACTCAAAGGAAAAAACCTTTATTTTTAAAAATAAATCTGTCTTCAAAAATTTTCGAAAATCCGCTTGCAACACTCGGGAATCGAACTGGCTAAATTACAAAAAAGTACATCCTGCACTTTAATGGCCTCAATCGATAGGGTCAATCAGAAGGATCAAATGTTTCTAACAAATATGATAGATCAAATGAAAGGAAAACAATGAAATCTTAACTTATTTAAATTGAACAAAAAAAAGGGTAGACTAACGAATTATAGTTGCTCAAAATGACACACTATTCTTTTATGGAATTCATTTCCAGTAACTTTTAATAGCGAGGTGTGATGATATTGAAAATCGTATTGCCAACCTCAGTTCTTAACTCGTGTATAGTTGTTTTTTGGTTTAACATGGATATGTTAAAAAAATCAAATCAAATCCATAATAAAAATCTAAAGAGGTGAGGTCGCAGGCCATCTGATTGTGCCGTTTGTGCCAATCCAGGTATTGAAGTGGTTATTAACATAGGCAGTGGTGATTCCGCTGTTATAGGCCGGAGCACCATTCGTCATTTAATAAATAAATTACGTCATCAATAATTGTTAATTAGGTACTAACATATGTAATCGGATGGACCTTTGAGTAAAAGTGCCGCTTTATTTAATCTCATTGAATATAAAAGTTAAGATTTCATGGTCTTCCTTTCATTTAATTTATCATGTTTGTTACAGAGATTTGATCCTTATGATTGACCCTATCGATTAATGCCATAAACGTACAGGGTGTTATTTTTTTGGAATTTAGCCGGTTCGATTCCCGAGTGTGGTAAGCGAATTTTCGAAAATCTTTGAAAGCATATTTATTTCTTTTTAAAAATAAAGGAATGTTTCCTTTGAGTAAAATTTTCTATCTCCAGTATTTACAGTACTTTCCCTCCAGGTGGCGTTGAAAAATTCCAGCCTGTATAATAAAGCTAAGCGCACATTAACTCGTGCCGCATCGGGCCGCAGCGTTTCAATTAAAAAAAAAGTACGTTGTGGTGCTATTTTAGGAAGCTAATAAAACTAGGAAGTATTCCTAGAATTTGTACGTCAATTATTGCAAATGGGTGATACCAGAATCATCCATATCACCCATTTCAAGGAATGCACCGAATTACCAATCACCCTGTATATAAATGTATATGAACTGTAACAACTTTAGTAAATAGATTGTTTGCAATGTCCATTGAAGCAAAGGATCTTCAGCTTCAATGGACATTGGAAATAACATTAAGTTTACTATTTCACTAAATAATCTTTCATTGTCTCTAGGTGGACATAAACTACTGAACTGACCGTCAAACACCTCGACACTCATATTTATCTTTTAACAATAAAGCTCTTAAATACTACTTTTATAACGACTTTGTCGTTTGTCTGTAGGCAGTTGAAACTATGACCTACAAACTGATATGTTCATTATCGCCGTAACTGATTCGTCGATCAGCGGTGATGCAGACATGCTGGGCGATGCGCGTCTACATGCAGTGTCAGCCCTGAGCAGTCACATTGCAGCATGCATGAGCGGTCGTCGCACGAGTGCCCGCGTTCTGCGCCGGCGGAGCTCAGTGGCCCAGTAGCCGACGGTCTATATAACACTACGTTTCTGGGCGACGTGGGAGTTGCTGGGGCAACCACCAGAGTCAATTTCCCTTATCTTAACATTAAACATCCTCCCCGTCGGAAAGATGACGTACGACATTCATTAACCACGGTACACACATGCAACACACATCTATTTGTTCCGTTTCACAATCATGCAATGTATACAGCCGCACGCGCAGCCTGCACAAGTAATGTCAATATGACCGTATTCTAATGTATGTACACGAACTCGTTGAAGGAGAAATGACTAAGAATGCGATAACATCGAATGCAAGAGTAACACTGTGTCGTTCTGAAGTATAATGTAGTAAAGTAGCATGTTCTGAAATGTCGCCACCGAAGCCAAATGAAAGTGAGAAGCTGCCGTGCATAACGCAAAACAAAGTGCAACAGGGCCACGGAGAGTGCAGTAGGGTGCAAATAAGTAGGTAGTTTAGTTGTAAACAATAGTAAAGGACCAGCATATATTACATATCATATAAAAGTTAGTAGGGTTAGAGGTACTTATAATAACAGGCTTAAGAGAGGGAAACTTAAAAAAATAGGCTTCTCTGTGTTGTTTACGTATTAATTGTAAATGTGTAACATTATGAAAGTGTAACAAGTATTATATTTATTGTACGATTTCACTCTTCTTAATTATTGATCACAAATTGTTCTATTCGAGGCATTAATCATTATTATGTCTGCAATTGTCTGTAAGTATATGCCTTTCTACTCTATCAATTATTCAAGTTATTAGTACTGAAAACTACGTTTGAGAAAAAATATGTATTAGTTAATATTGTGGTGTTAACATTGAAGGCCCTGATTATAGTAACAATCAATTCTTACAATATATTTATTACTTTTGATCCACAGCCAAATGCGTTGTGTCCGCACGCTTGCGATCGAGCAAAAATACTTATAGTTGAGTTGAGAAGACGCTTTGTGTGTCGCAAGTGCTCTGCAGAAACTTACTTTGTATATCGTACTGTCCATCTTATTATTAAGTAATTTGCTACAAACGCTATAACTGCAATTTTTGCGAGCTACAGTCATTTGTTAGCAAAGGTTGTCGGTGTTCAAGTACCACACGGAATAACATCTGACTGCGGTATTTTAGGCATTGTTTCACAGTTAGACAGCATTTTATGTGGTCCCCAGTACCAGCACCGCGCTTGAAATACATAAAGCTGTGAGTATGTACTTCGTTGTGAATACACCTCATTTTGTACGAATTTATTCGGGCAAAAAAAAAACATGTTAGCCACCCGATAGAGCAAAGGTGATCGTATATTATACTAATTACTCTTTTTACGGTATACACCTATGATATGAAACGCTCGCGCCTGCAAAGAGTAAAATAATTATGATTATACTCGTCTAGTTTGTGTTTTCTTCTTCTTTGGAATCTTAATCTCTTGTCAAAATTTGAAAACTTAAGATGTTTCAAACATTTAAAAGATGAATCTATTTTGTCTGTAGTCTGTATCGCCGTTCCCAAAGGCCGCTATGAGTACCAGCAACTGTGCCTCGACAAACAAACAAACAGAGCACAGATTGGGCAGAGAAAAGGAGGCCCTCAGTGTGCTTCTCTGACGAATGTGCAATGCAGAATTTCGCGAATTATCTTAACGGATCGCCCTCTAACCAATCTACCTACCTTATCTACTATTTCTCACTTAATTTTAATACAATATAAAATCACCTTGATCGCTAGACAATTTTGATGTGCGTATTGTAAGGGCATTGCAGAACAGCTTTATGTTTATCAGTGCGGTGTTGGTTCTTCCGACTTCAGGCGACGAGTTGTTTTAAGACGTTTAAGTCTTTAAAACAAGAGGAAGCTGACCCTGGTCCGGCGCGCGTCGCCCTTGCCGCGCCGGCCCATGCCGTACTGTCACATGGCCGTATCTGCGCTGCTGCCACCCGGCTTGGCGTCACCTCCGCAGCCGCCGCCTCCATCCTCGTCCCGCGCAGTTCGCCCACCCCCCGCTGCACCCGCGGTCAGACCCGTGAAGTCCAAGTTGTACTGTATGCCACAAGACAATAGTTAGCAGAATTGTAATTCTTTAAAACTAAGAGCGAAACAAACAGGGGATTTCTTCAGCTAGAAAAAATCCCTTCCTCTTGACATGGACAGCTATTCGCATATTTTCAGATAGCTTTAGTATCATTTTTATTTCCAAGTAAAATATGCCTTCAATTGATCTCATTATTAAATGTTGAGTTCACAAAAATCTAAACGTTTACCTACACAATTCTCAAAATGACAAGAAACACCATGCTCGCGAATCAATATGTACTAATATGCAATTACTAGTTAAAATTTATTTGGTTCACGATTCATTCAAATTGAAATCATGGTTTGTAAGGGGGAAATGTTTTTCCAGAAATTAAAATGTGAGAGACCGAGTGTGTTGGTTTTAATTGACATTAGATAAATTGTAGCAAAATGACTCAAAAGAGAAAAATAAACTGATTCACTAAAAGTTCATATTCGGTTTATAAACTTTAAAGTGAATTAATATTTAAAATACCACACATATGCTAATCTAATAATAATAAGTTATCAATTGCAACATCACACCAACAACAGTAAGAATAGCTATATGGGTTACGCCAAACAATGCTACACTAATCCACGGTTAGTACATTAAATGATCAGTCTGTTAATGATTGCATTGGATACAAACTGAACTGTTAAACAAAACCACAATTCTGAAACCACAAATACCTACTTCAACCATTCAGTACACTATTTTCACTCTTATACGTGGATGCTTTTTGTAAATTTGGCTTCCAATGCATAGGAACTCTCTCAGGCATACATAGGGAAAACTGAAAATAAATGTAACAAAATAACACATAAAAAAAATGAAAATGAGATATGGAAGAAGCATAAATAAAGAGACAATAAGAACGGGCAGGCTGGACATAGTGGGCAAGAAGAAATACTGAGTTCATATAATATGTAAGTAATAGGGGACCACCAACGTGGAAATATGTTTAGCTTACCCCGAGAAGCCCAGGTTCTAGCTGGCACAAAATTCTTGCACGAAAGAGGCATTATTAGCATAAATATGTATTCATGAAGAAATATTTTCGTAGGCACATGATTATAATTAACATGCTCATGTAAACTACGGTTACACAGAAAAACATAGACACATGAATACGGTGATATGATACGAGTAGATGAGGGTGCAACATAGAGACAGACCGAGGCGTCTCTCGTCTGTGCTGAGGTTTTGTTTATGGCTTTGTCCAGCGGAATTAGACCCTGGCGTGGACGGAACCACCCGGTGCATGGAGGAAGGAAAAACAGATATAAAAATAAATACAACAATTCAGTAACAGTAAATAAAAGTGGGATATTTCTTATTTAAACTGCTCTATTACTATACGTATAAAACTAATATTCTAATTAACTAATGAGATTTATTCTTGTTGTCATTAAAGCAAATTTTCTAATTTTAGGAAAGTACAGAACTGTTTCTTTAAGATAATTATAATTATGATTTGCAACAAAGAATAAATCTCGCAATTTAATCACACTGTTTCACCGTTTTCCCGAAACTCTAACAATCACGAATGAAATATAATCTTTAAAGTACTTAACAGGTGCAACACTCTGGTGCCTTTTTACCACTCCCACACGGGCCTCCCACGGCAAAGGAACCTAAGGAACATTATGTTCCAATGCACTAAAATCTTTACATTTCCTAGAAATATTACTAATCTGTCAAAATGTGCGATGTGTTGCTCGAGAAAGAAATTGAAAAATATAATTGTATAGTCAAATAGATTTAAGGAATGAGCGGTCACCTTGTTCGCGCAATCAAAACATGTCGTGACGACTTTACTAATAACGTTCATAAGATGTTTGGTCTCCTGTATAACGTTGTCTACTTTGCAGAAGGTGGCTGCGCGCCCAACCGTCGGCTCTTTCACTGTGAACTGTAGCTGTTGCACATACGTTGGAACCTTATCAAGATGCTCTAGAAGTTCTTTTTTTGTTGCTCCCGCGGGTACCTTAAAATATATTTTATATGATAGATACATACATATACCATTTTACTGTTCAAGTTTTGAATGCCATTATTGATTTACCTGATAAGAAAATTGTCGCACAATTTTATAAAGTCTATTGGCTTCCTCCGCGAAATATTCCGCTTGTGTGAAGAGGTCTTGAGTAGTGTTTAGACGGCCTTCACCTTTTGTGAATTGGTACATAGCGAAGGCCATGGAAGACATATTTTTTGCCCTGTAATTTATGAAGGTCACGTTTAGATCCGAAGATATATGAAACGTTTACCTACTTAATATATGTGATGCGTACCTCTTCACAATATCGTTGTTTTCATCGGCAGCTGCGCCCTGCCATTTTTCAGTCTCGGCATCCATTTCAGAGGACATCATTTTCATTTCTAAACCAGATTTCGCGATCTTCGCTTGCTCGTCAGAATCCAGCCTTACCGCTTTCAAAGGTTTGCTTGTCGTCCCATGTTTCTACGAGTTAATAATAATATGTGGTTAATAATAGATAAGTGGACGGGGACATATGTAAATGCAAATTAAATTATTAGAATATTTTTTGTCGAATCTGTGAAATTAATCTTGTTGAGGGCTCATACCTGTCTACATAATTATGTTTTTGCTTGAAAGCTTTAAGGCAAAAAAATGCGCCTTTTACGGAAAAAAGCATCAGTCTCAGTCTCAAGTTTTCTCAGCTGGATAAATAGCTCGAGAAATATTGACTCTACCTAAATCATGAAAAGGAATATTTTGTGCTAAGAATAAACTTGTCAAAGTATAAATCTCCGTCAAATTAATTTACGAACTATTAATCCGATTATCGGGACATTTGTCAATCAGTTCTTTTTTACACACTGTGGACAGGGTATTTCTAATGCCTAAATAAAGTTAATTCCGTTTTTCGTTTAGTATAAAAATACAAGAATATTTCACTTTATGCATGTGCATTATGCGGTACTCACTCCCGGCCTGGGCAGACTGCTGTACTGCTGCTTGTCGGGGCGGTCGTCCGTGAGCTGCAGCAGCTCGTTCGCCAGGCGCGCCGCGTCTGCCAGCAGCCACGCCCACATGTCCACGAACACGTCCAGGTTCTCGCGCGCCGCCGTGCTGCCCGGGTGCGCCGCCAGCGTCCGCGCCGCCGTCACCACTTGCGGACCGTATATCCTAAGGTTTATTTCCGCAAACTTTGCACTCACTTGCAGAGTCTCCGACAAAGCTATATGCCTGAGTAATTTGCAAACCTGTTGATTAAAATATATACTTACACGTATGTCAGTTCTATGCGTTCGTGTTGATTTTTACTACATAGTTAAGATTCAAGCAGTTACCTCTATAATGTGATCTAATTGTTCATGGAGCCGGCTGGCTATATTGTGCAGTCTCTCTGATTCTCTCTCACCACAGGAACTAGCTGCAAGGGAAAATAATTATTATGTTGCTCTTACAGAATCAATTTACGAATATTTATAAAACACCACTTAAAACGAAGCCATCAGTGTTTGGTAAAGAAGCAGTTAAAAGGCCATGCAGCTTGTTAATATTGTTAGTTAGGACAATACTCTATACCTGCTTGTTTACCTATATATGCTAGGTCGGCGGCGAGTCTCTTCGCTTCGTCAGCGAGGGGGGCGAGGTCTCGCGCCTGGTCACGCGCTGCGGCGATGAGAGCGCGCTCCAGGTCCGACGCGGCGCTGGTCGCGCCCGTGCACGCGCTCTCCAGCGCCGTCGCAGTACCGTTGACACCTTGCTCTTCCTAAATTTTTCATACTGAATGAAATCTTTGTACGAGATGATCATTAAAAGTGACAGTGGTAGCTTACCAGCGATACAGCGACGGCTACTAATCTTTCTAATTCATAAGCTATTCTTTCGGCGAGGGCTAGTATCCGTTGTCGATGGTCGTGCGAGGTGTAGGCGGAGTCGGTGAAGTCGTGCGTGCGCTCGACGAGCGCGCGCAGCGTGGAGGCCAGCGAGCGGCGGCGCGGTAGGTCGGCGCCGCCGCGAGCGCGTGCCGTGCGCACTTGCCCCGTCAGGCCGCGCAGCGCGCCCAGGGCCGTGCCCGCCTCCCACTGAGCAGCCTATACATTTACCACATATTAGGGTCTACACAATAATATCTTCAATTTCAAAATATTGAAAAATAAAATATTCCTACCTTGCATGGCTTACACTTATCTTACCACGGGACAACTAAATAGGTACCTAAGGTACAGAAATTAAGTGAAATTTTTAGCTTCGATTAAAGTGAAACAGATTTTTTAAGAAAGTATCAATTATTGAAAGAAATTAGTGCTATGTTATCTAATAAGCGTAAACGACTATCACTTTTGAGGTCTACATCACATACCTACTTCATTTATGCAGGCTTTACACAATTTTTTACTCACCCCTGCCGAGCTCTAGGAAATACTTAGTTGGGAATTCGACTTAATCTTCAAAAGTTAGTATACATATTATGTACGTACCTATAAAGTTATTTGGTAGCGGCAAGCTTAGCCAGGCCTTTATAGCTAAGCTGTTTTGGAGCGTGATCGTTAGCAGAATTGAGTGACGAGTTAAAAAATAAAAACTTTTTGATCGTTACGTTCTACAGCTACATTTATAATAAAATACAGGTGCTTTTTACTGTATACAAGTATAAAGACTCAATGCTTCCTCAAGTCCAAATATAAAGAATTCCTGAAAAGTAAACGAGAACAATAGACACTAGAGTAGATATTGATAGCAATAAAAGACATTATTCCTCTTACTAAATTAATAATGCTTGTAGTAATTAAAAAAAAAACAATGAAAAGGAATTTGAAAAAAGAATATGATTTCACAATACCAATAAAATATGAGGAAGCAAATTGCAGAGGTACTAAACATACAAATTCACAAAACGTTAATAAAAATAAAGCATAAAAGAGAACATTCTAGTGCTTATTTTGTACAGTAACAATAAGTTCTTACATAAAAATGAATGCACTCGACTACCTGCTTTCAATAAAGTTATACCTGTTCATGACTATCCGAGAAAGGTTTCATCTACAAGAAAAGAAATAAAAGAGTGTTTATGTTTGAAGAATACGCATCAGAAAGTGTCACGGCACAGCAGAGTAGCTGAGAGTCAAAGTAATCAGCGGAAGAAATAGATGAAAACTCGATAAAAATAAGCACATGTGTTACAATAAATCTTGATTAAATAAAAGTGTTGTGATTTCCATGCTTTTCTCAACTGTGTTTGTAAACTTGTTGCAGTAACTTCCATCATAATTTTGGATCGGTAACCGACCCGCCTACAAACAATTACAGACTTAGTACATTTAATTCGAGATCATTTTAATTCATACTCGATAGATTTAATGGCAGATTAGAACTACATATACTACTACTAGAGATTATCAGTAGCAGGTTTGCAAGCCATAGACTCCAAATTCTGGGAATCGAACCCAAGAAACATGATATTTTTACCCGACTACGGCGAAGTAAAAGGACGGTTATCTTATCTTCACTTTATGTAAACTAGTGAGGGGCGACGTTTAAAAATAATTATTTGGCGTTATATTGAAATAATGAATCTAGGAGATTTTTGGAGTACCTTAAACCGATAGTAGAGTAGAAAAAATCTGTGAGTGTAAGGTTTATGGTAGAAAGAGCCCAGAGGGTTTTTAGCAATCATACTCAGCATGAAAATACCAGTAACATATTTAAAAAGTTTCAGACAAGTCTTCTATACGCTGGCTGAAACTTCAGCTTTCAAAAAAGGTCAAAAACTAATTACGATTTCCAGCAACGTTGATTTACATGTTAACATAAAGGGTGTGAACCAAAATGACTTTCAAGGAAAACATGACGAAGATGTGGTGGGCTTTCACTAAAACTGACGAATCTGCGCTAAGTCTTCAGACATTGAAACAGCTGTAAGCTCCGGTTATGTTAGTAGGTACAAATACGTAAGCGTCTCTCGTCGCTTCGAGAGAGCAGACTGCCCATCGCGATAGCGTGCTGATCTGTATCGCCCACTACGGCCTACAGCTCAGCCGATATACCATCGATGTGATTATTTTTAAATTACTTTTCTATTCGCTCTCCGTAGCTCGCTGTGTATCGAAATTTACCCATACAGTTCAGACCAGTTGTGCAATCATCAGATTTTTTTTCTTGACACAAACGGGAATAGATGAGGATGCTATTTTTTGTATTGATATCATAATTATGGATCAAGGTCTGAATTAAAGTGCTTTTGTTTATTCGATTTTGATATATGACATCAAGTTTAGGACCCTTTCCACGGCTTGTCACACAATGTCACGCTAAGACACTCCCCTTAATGTGTTAAGTAATTTATGGATGGCCCCTCACTAATAAGTATTTTATGAACGAACTCAACTTAGTCAAAAATTCGATATTGTAGTAAGTAGGCATGTTTTCACTACTAGTAGGATCAACTTTTTCTTTGTAAATTAGTTTGAAATGATTTCCTCCTCCATCAAGTTAAGTTTACTAACTCAGATCTTACAATTGCAATATTATTTTAATTTAGAAAAATCTCCTAATGAACGCATAACATTTTCCTAGGTTTGCGAAGATAACACGCAAATAAGATTAAAGATGTGTAATCCTCCTGAAATTCGCATTATTACGGTAGGTTTGTATCTGTGATCAGCTGGGTAAAGTTTGCGACAGTTACTCCGTTAGTTTGTACTCGTACATATGTGTTCCGGAGTCCGGAGTGCGGCCGACTACGGAAGCCTCTCCAGTGTCTCATGTAATACAACACTAGCTTGGTAGTGCTGTAACACATCGAACATCGAGCTATGTTGTAGCGCAACACTAACAATCACTTGATCTTGATTTTAGGAAACGACAATGATGCTAATCCATACTATACTTCATGCCATGTTTAGATATCTGGTATACTATAAGTACTCGTTCTATTATATTATGAGCTACAAAGCTTTCAGTATTTTTCAGTAGTAAATTTTGATTGGGACTTACAAGTGTTAGCCATCTTAGATATAAACCAAATTACATTAGCGTAGGTGTAGGCTGCTGCAGGTGTAAAATGCTCATAATATCGAGTCTACATCAGCCATATTTCAGCAAGATGTGTGATCTATTTAAGTATTGAGTGTCGCAAAAATCCTGAAACGTGCATTGACTACCATCCGAAACGTGCTTAGTGGCTCGTGTCGCTCCGCTCAACTTGTTTAGTATGTTTAGACGATGACATGTTCTAGTTGGTAAATGTTTACCTACACTGGCAGCACCTTACCTAATGGCTTCTTGGCTTACATCGCCTCAAGCGATATATATCTTAATAGGTGTAAACAGACCCTTCAGGAAGCCGTCAACCAAGCATTCTGTACTACAAACTAAGCAACTCTACGCAAAAATGATTAAATGAAAAATCTCGGTTTAAGACTCAATAAGACGGTTTAGGACTCAATGCAACGCACTCAAAACGTTGTGCTTGCATTGAATAGTTCAGGGTCATGGAGGAAAGTCATGCCTTCATTGAGGTGTTTAAACATTAAAAACTTGCAAGAAAGTTGGAAATTCGACCTCTAATATCTCCGTAACTAGAAGGTTCCCAAGTACCAAGGAAAAAAAAAACGAAATTACGTGGAGAACGATTGCCTTTCGGCTTCGTTAAGGGTCTTTTTACACCGATTATACAAAAAGTGCAGTTGCAGTGTGACCCGATTTTTATTCGTAGTTTTATTCGCGAGAAATTCTTATATTCTGATTTTCCACTGAAGCCGAGTTTTTGTGAATACAGAAAACGAAGCGACGTTTTCTGTATTCACAAAAACTCGGCTATCTTTGAAAATCGATCAATTCCTCGTGAAATGTTAATTTTTTTTTGTGTCCACGTTTAAATGCTGGAAGCTCGAAGTTCGAAGTTTTATAGTTCTAAGATTCTTTCAAGACAAAGGTTTTTTTTTTTAAATTACGCTTCACTACCTTGGAAGTTGGCTTCAAAGTTTTATTTTCATAAGCTGCATTTACAATGAGAACTTCAAAGAATCTGACGTTTTTCTTATTTTAATCATTTATGCTAGTTGACTTTGTAGTTGTTTCGCACGAAAATAGTTCATTCAATTATTATACCAATACATTTTTGCTCATAATCTTATCATATGTCCTCAGAATTTGATAATAAAATTATGGGCTACATTCCTCAGGTGGGTAGGGAATTGCCCTTGTCACAACATACACGTTGACACATTGTTGTTGTTGGACAGGACATAATTTCTTTTCCACTGATAAATTCATCAAGTTATGATAGGTCATATACAACGTGAAAAACTGGATACCTTATTGTACGCCAGAGCCTTATTATCTGTCTGGCAGTCGTGCTAGCAGCTAATCAAGTTAGCAACAAGTGCAGTAGCTTAGCGTCATGAAGACTAACATCTGACTTGATCTGATTTGAGTGAATTAGCACATCTGTTTCTTATCCGATTTTGTAGATGGTTCTGATTATTGTAGACCATTCAAAGACCATGAAACTTGTATCCCATAGCTAAAAGACAAAAAGTCAAGCATAAGACTTGTGTAAGTTATCGTACCAACAACACTTAAATTACAGACAATATCTAAAGGGTGTAATAAGACCCTTAACGAAGCCGAAAGGCACTTGTTCTCCCCGTCATTGCGATCATTTTTTCGTTCTAGACCATACCTTTTAGTTTCGCAGATATTGGGGGTCAAAGTTCCAACTTTTTCGTTTAAATACATGTTTTTAATGTAAGATTTTTACCTTAAACACCTCCACGACCAGAACTATTGAATCAATCAATAAGCACAATGTTTTGAGTCCGTTTCATTGAGTTCTACCGTAAAATGTGATTTTACACCCCAAAAAAAAGCCATTTCCCAGCAATAATTTTTGCGTAAAGTTATTTAGTTTGATGTACATCATGCTTGGTTGACGGCTTCGTGAAGGGTCTTGTTACACCCTGTATAATCTGAAATTCGAATTAAACAAAGATCTAACACTGAATGATATTGATAACACATGGCCTATGGGTATTGTGATTAAGCAATAAAGTGTGATCGTAAACATAATTAATTCAACCGCAGGCATACATTCGTGAATCGGGATTGTTCCCAAATCCCGCTGGAATACACGACGCAGACTATTCGGTGTTTGAAGTCACGCATTGTGGACATTATTTACTGCATCTATTGTTGTTACCCGAACGCCTAACTGTGCCGCGCAATTTACGCCTCTACCTACATTTTCATGAAAGCTTATCTGAGGTTTTATTGAGTTGCTGTAGGTTTCTAAAGGATTTCTCGAATATATTGTCAAACTTTTCACCATTATACGGGTATCAATTACCAGAAGCCGTAAAAATGTTCCGTGTAAACAGAATTCTCATTGTGTCATGTTTTTGTGTGTACTTTTCAGTAGTCAAGCTCAATTCTTGTTAGGTAAGAAAAGATAGAAGAAATGAAATAAATGGAAAGAAACTTGGGATTAGCATGACTTATGTGTGGAATTATTTGCATAGCTATATTTCATTGTCTTTGGGGCTAGTCATATCATTAGCTCGTTGGTTGAGGTACCTCTTCCTAGTCATACGAGTGTAAAGTAAACTATAGGAGTGTGACATCAAACCTCGTGTGTGCTGGGCTCCTCGTGTCCTGGCAGGCCGTCCCTCACCACGTAGTGGATCAGGTCCATGGCTCTTCTCATCTGACAGAACACCGTGTCCCTGTTCTCCCGTGCTGACGCGCTTGATGGATGCCTCATGCATGTCTGTTGATGATAAATATTTTGTTAATACTTATGATACACATAACTTGACATCATCACTTAACCCATCGGGGCTTGTAAGCCCCGATGGGTTAGAAGAGAAGTATATAATGTACCTAATACATCCAGATTTCGCCAGTTTCGTTTAAGTCTCATGTAAAAGGGTGCGAGCCTAATTCTATTAACCGGGCACAAATCCATACTCTGGGGCTGCTTCTGAGAAATTCCTAATAGAAATAAATAAATATCGCTTGACATTAAACACAGCGCCATCTAGGTGCCACACTAAGCAACGAGGCTTGTGTCGTGGACACCAGATAGTTGATAATACGACATAGATACTTTTTTTTTGTGAATACATACTTATTATACATATAAACATCCATGACTCGGAAACAAATGTCCATGCTCATCACACAAACATTTGCTCCTACCGGGATTCGAACCCGGGACCCTAAGAACGTAAGGCAGCCCCACTACCGCTGCGCCATTCGGTCGTCAGTGAAAAACCCAATAACACGTCTTGACCAAACCTGTTTGGTATTTCATAATTAGGTATTGTAAAAATGTTCAAAGTTTTATATATTACACCATAAAATCTGAATAAACGGTACAGTTATCTTGACTTTTATATCTCTCGCGATTCTTTCGAGTAAACATGTCGCCCGGGCGGTAGCCGCGGGCATGTGTCTTGAACAAATATTTTGCTCGTTTGATCACAAAGCGACTGCGGTGGAAAACTCGTGTCTACTATGAATGAAACCCCATCAGTCAACAGTGAGGGTGACACTCAACCAGGGGCCTTAGTCTGCTATTGCAATAGTGTCAGAATGGTCTATCATTGATTTAATAAGGCCGCTAGCCCACGGCGTATTGAAGCGCGTTCGAAACTCGTTTGACGTGCGTACAAAGGGTAATTCGTCTGCGCGGGGTCTTATTAAATCAATGATAGACCATTCTGACACTATTGCAATAGCAGACTAAGGCCCCTGGAGGGTGAACTCACATATGAACTACATAAATAATAGCACGACTATCATCCCCGAAGAGTTAGGCAGCTAGGTACCTAATAGTACATCCATATTTCGCCAGTTTTATTTATTTAAGTCTTATATAATAGGGGGCGTGCCTATTGTCATCAACCAGGTATAATCCAGACTCCGTAGCTGCTATTAAGATATTCCTGACCAAAACAAACACTTTTGGCAACCCGGTAATCGAACCCAGGTCTTCATGCTCTGAATTCGCGTTTGCGATCACTAGACCAACTCATCTCTACTATGAATGGAACCCCATCAGTTAACAGTGGGTCGTAAAGGGCGGCAGTAAACCACAAGGGTAGTTACTTTCACATGTGAACTTTATCAACGTATCCACGAATATGGTGAAACACGCAGAGTTTGCGGTTCAAATGGATTAGTGCACAACTTAGATTCATTCATATAATTATGATCATATTATGATATTTGAAGTAATTATTTACACGCAATCATCATCATCGGCCTAGCCTTTTCCCAACTATGTTAGGGTCGGCTTCCACTCATACTGCATGCAATTAAAACCAGTATTTTACATGAGGCGACCACCTATCTGACCTCCACAACCCAGTTAGCACTGGGTAATACGCACTGACTATCTGTAACGATTGTCAAAGAGGTATAAATTACAACCACATGGTATGAACCACATGCGATCGCCGACCCAAAAAAAACTTTTTTTGTTGTTCTATTTAGATATTGATACCCATCACGTCCGTGAAGTCTTGACCTTGCACACGTCTCGTATCATTGACCTTAAACCAATGAAATTATTCTGACCACATAATCATGTAAAACATTAAAAATTTCGAAATATCTTAACTATACGTTCAGTTCAAACAGCAAGCATCACGTAATTACATCGTCCACGTCGTATTCCAGTCGGGTGCGGTTTCAACAATCACTATCGAAACTGCACTTGTATGCTGTTCGCACTTCATACAATCGTTTAGTTGCTAATAGCAGTAATAGCGAGTTGTCAGTGCTATTGTGGTGGCCTAAATTTTGTTCGGTGCCGGTCGCCTTCTGCAAATACTATTGATCCAAATATGAACACAACACGTATGTACACGAACATTATTAAAGCACATTTACATACCCATTATTAGGTATGTTAGAATAGTTCACACTCAATATACATTACTTTGCGGAGTACCAATACGACACGGCACGAATACGGAGCAAGTGTGCATAGTTCTGAAGGAGGGCGTCGAGAACTGCGACATAGCAAGTGCAAACTTGTGTGCGATTAAATTGTTGTACTTCAATAACTTTATTATGAAAATAATAAAATAGATACTGCAACGTGCTTTTAAAAGGGTTACATTTTTATCAATATCAATTATACAAGGTGTGATCAAACTAACTGAAAACCTCATAACGGGTCTTTGTACTCATAATGTTGAACTTATGAAATTGCGATAAAAGGACTGAATTTCAGTTATTTCAATTGCATTTTGTAGAGCGTCGGAAAAATGAAAAGTCTTGTAAATATGTCATGTGAATAGCTGGCGGAGGCATCGGCGTGCCGCACGCTGGCGCCCGCTCGGAAGCGCTGACAAATTGCTAGCTTTGCCATCGCACAGCTGACTGCGATTGTTCACTCACCCTACTCATGACACACTTGACACCAGCAATATATAGGGAGCTACGTCCTCAAAAACAAACAGTTAATATGAATATGATCTTGGGATATACCCAGTACACAGTAGCAGTTAGCAGCCGTTTTTTTTTTCAGTTTAGCAAGTGACCTGTATATTGGACAAAGACAGATTCTCCGTGCCGAAAGAGTTAAAAAACTCGCTCCCTCAAAAGTTTGCGTTATCTGGGCACATAAGATATTTTATTTCTTAAGCCCCAAGGAAATAAAAGTGCCCGGTCGTGTTTACTTGCGGTACCTAACGATAAAAGGTCGTAAAAACACGAAAACAATGCTGATATCTTCTGAAGAAACGACTGATTTCATAGCCGCATCTTGTGAATGGTATCCACTACATCATTAAATTACCTAAATATACAATGGCGAGACATATGCTGACTGATAGAGCTTGAGTTAACCAGTTTCAATTAATTCTATGCCTTTACGAACAACAGCGGTTTTGGCAAAACAGCATCATCTAAGTCAGACAACCACTCGACTGACTAGATAACTGCTGATGCCATAATTCATTATTAAGAGGGCCCTTCCCGGTCCGTCTATCGCCAACGCGAGCATGGTCGAAAAGCTTGTTGTTTCATCCGGCGGCTTTCAGCGGCTCATTTTCTTACAATTCCTCCGTTTTACCCCGCCCCGACCCCGCACATCTCGACCCCCGCGCACCTCATACCGCCTAACGCGATGACATTGAACGAAAAATAGTGTTCGAAAATTTCTTAATCTTGTTCCAGGAAATACGTGTTTTTGAATAAGTCGTACTAGTGTGTGAAATAAATATTGTTCATTAAGAATCTCCATTACATGTGCAAGGGTTCTATCGAGATGTTTTCTTTACTTTTACCTTACATTATGAACGGCCAAAGTTTAGTTAAAATTTGTGCAAATCAGCAATTTTTGGAGGCTTATACTGAATTGGTTTCTACAATTTTTTATTTTTTGCTACCATAGAAACCTAGATATAGTGCACATAATACCTATTAGTTCAAAAAAATCAAAGATAGATGTGTAACAACTGCATAATCACGTACGAGCGTTTGTATGAAAAGTATGACGGGTTGGCCGCTCTTAAATTGGAGCTTGATATCAGCATAGTCTGACGGTCTTATAAGTACAATTTTGACTATAAAACGTATGAGAAATGGGCGTCCATAAACTCCGATGTCACAAACAACGCTGTGTGGTTCCGAATTGGGTTTAGAACCTACATAATTGATGGGAGGAGCGGTGCCGGCCAAGCGACAGGGCTAATTTACGGAACCACGGGATTCATCGGACACTCAGATTGAAAATTTATTACTGTTCATTGATGCTAATAAAATAATATCGTGCCCGTACATCAAGGTGTTTGTTAAAGGCTTTTCAATGAAATGATTGTTCAAGAATATAATCTAATTTAGCAACCAGGTTCAGTGGTTCTGATGTGGAGTTACGGCCTATCAAGCAGAACACATGTGCTAAGAGAACAGGTGCGGTGTGCCTTACTGACGTGTTTAAATAATTGAATAATGTTTTTAAATCGGTTCTGGGACCTTCATTTGGCAAGTGGATTGGGTTGAAGATGCACAGTTATAACCTAAGAGAGCTTTCTAAACGACGTGTTGATTGTGTCTATAAATCTTTAAAGTGGAGAAACTGTTGAAATCACATTAATTGTTGTTTAAAAAGGAAAATGGTACAAGTTCCACAAAAAATAAAATATCCAAAAAATACTGCCATTTATTAAAAAAAAAATACCAATTAACCTATTTCCGTCACCGTGGCTGCATTTAGATTAAACGTGTAATTTCTTTGACCTTTTAACGAGAGTTGCTAACGAGTTTTCGTTATTAGGCAAACTTGAGTGAATAAACGTCGAAAGGGGGTTATACGTAATAAAATTAATAATGTACCTTGGAGGCGGTGAGCAGCATGAGAGTGGACCGTTCTAGAACGTTTCTTGCTGCGGCTACTTGTGCTCTTCTCCTCTCGTCGCGCAGGTCTGCTCGTCTCTCCGCCGTCAGCCTCGCTAGCTCCACCATACCTCCGCCAAACTCCGTGAACGCGCGCACAAACTCCGCGAAGTTCGACACCGACTCCAACCGGTCCAGGGAACGCGCCACCTGTCGCATAAAACACGAAACAAAGACACAATAACAAAGACAATGGACGCACCACAAAAAAAATGAGACAAAAGAACAAGGAACTGCCGCGCCCGGACGCAATAACATAGCCAACTAACTACGGACCGCAAGGATGAAGTTATCTCTCAAAGTTTCGTAATACTGTAATAGAAATGTACCTGCCTCATTGGGATACGAAACAGTTTAACCGCGTTTGCTACACATTTGTGTAGTACAGCGCAGCAGCAGCTTTGAGAGACGCATAGAATTATGCGATGTTGTGTTTACAAATAAATAATCTGTACTTACCGTTATTATTATCGACCCGGCAAATAGGTCAAGGCCTCACTTCGGAACGAAGCTCGGAGGTAGAACGTTGATCTAAGAGTAATCGGGTTGGATGGCATTTCCATATAACTTTGTCCATTAATCGCTTACCCTCGGATTAGGAAGTTAATATAAACCTACGTATAATTAGATAATGGATTACAAAGTTATTATTGGTAGGTATTAGCTATTATTATTATAGTAGTATATAGTATTATTAGCTATTAGGTACCTACATTTGAACAGCGAAAAATATTCAAAGAGATGGTCCCTTTGAATATTTTTCGCTATTCGTCATACTTTCCGATATGGCCATCTACTTGAAAACTTCATTCTGTATACGCAAAAACAAATGAGAACAACAATAGGAACACATTAAGATACTGCCAGCTTCTAGCGACTTTGCCATCCTGATTTCCCGGGGGAGCGCATTCCTTAGAGACATAGATCGAACGAAGAAACGACAGTGAATGAAGTCAGTGCGGTGAGAGGGACGTTGAACAAGACGATTGTGTGATGAACGTAGATTTCTATTGTGGTTGGTTGGCGCAAATGTACTGAAAGTGGGGGCTAGATGACTAGGGTAAATGGGAGCGATAAGAAAAGAAAACAAGTGGTGCAGCGCCCTTTGCTGGAGTATCTATGCGGTCCAAGACGTGGCTTGTATATTTTTTGTCAGGACTCTTCAAATTTCGAAATGGTAACTTTTTTTGGGCTTGGTCATCAAAATAAGACCACTCATTAAAAGATTAGAATTACCTTATCCTTAGCCAGTAGTAGCTGTCGCACGACGACCATGTCAGCAAGCAGCAGCACCCTGGTGACGGCTGCGAGCAGCGCGCGCGCCGACGACACCATGCCCGCGCCGTCTGCGCCTGCGCACACGCGCTCGATCGCGCGACCTGCATGACAAGGAAAATTTACTTTTAGTTACGTGGAACCACCGTCGTAATTATACGGGGTGTAAAAAGATCCATCTCCTAGCCGTCGACTTATTTATCTTGACCAGAAATGATTGCTGGGATATTGCTTTTATTTTTTGTGTGAAAAATTCTTGTTTACGGTAGCGCGCAATGCAATGCAACACACGGAAACTTGGTGCTTATGGGTGTATGTGTAATTTAAAATTCAGCAATAACATTTTAACTTCTATTCGTAAAAAAACGCGAGTATAGTTGGAACTTTGACCTTCAATATCGGTAACCGACGGTTTTCAGGTAATGTCCGATACAAAATGGTATCAAACTACATAATATTTAAACAAATTGCTCCGGATGGTACTTAGTATCGGCTCTTGAAGTTTGTACCTACAAACTTCAAGAGCCGATACTACACCGTATATACCTATATACGGTGACGCCTTTTGGTTTGTTTAGGTACTGATGAATGAAATAAAATACTTATTTGCACGCCATGAGAAATGGCAGACACGTCGTGAGCCATTATTATTTAAGATCTCGCATGCATGTATTCTTTAATTCTGTAGGTATACACATGTTTGAGCAAATAAATTTTCTTATTCTTATGAAATGATAAACATTGAGTGATTGTACTGCAGTGATTGTTGAAGATAAATGAAATCGCCTGACAACCATATTGATTTTGAGGAAACTCGTATTAATGAATGGTGAGAAAGATATCTGAGTCTCGAAAAACTCAACGACGTTGATAAATCAAAAGATCTATTAACAATACCTACATTCCATTTGATATGTTTTTGTTTTTATTTATTTTTATTTTTAAACAACGAAATGGATCCGCAACGATATTAATTGGAAAGCTTAGACGCAGAACAGTTATCAATTTATTAAGTTTAATTTATTAAGTCATTTATGACTCTGTCTTGGCCGCGGAGATGGGTGGGTGGCATTCATTACAAAGTATTAACTTCCCAACTGGAGTATTACGTGTTAAAATTAGTAACTAACTTTTGCTCATAGCTTTGCTCGCGCTATGGCCGGAAATGATTCCATGGGGACGTTTATAGTATAACACTCGAGGATAATGTAGGTTAGTGAAAGAATTTCGGAATCGGATCCGAAGTTCAGAATATAACTCCTTACATCCAAACTTTATATAGATGAGTTCTCTAGCTGAAAGTGCAAGACCTACGTCAGTAAATAAACTGTGGGTAGGTGTGCACGCATGCGGTATATCTTGCCACCTAACGAGCTTCTGACGACCGTCGGAAAATCATGCAATTCGTCCAACTAAATACCCGTAGATGGGAATGCCTCTATGGTCACCTTGGCTTACACAACATGATGAGGCCTTCTTTGGTACACGCAGGCACCCAAGTCTGTTGGTAGAAAATTCCTGGATTCAGTCTCAACTCTACTCGTCATGAAAACGGTCCCAGAAAAAAAACAGGCATGAAAAAAATGTTTATCTTGTTCGTCATAAATACTCCTACTACACACTGTCCTTTTATTGCTATTATAACTCTCATTTTGCAATACAAGTGACCTTTATTCTCTTTGTTATAAGGTTTCATCATCAGCCTACAACAGTCCACTGCTGGGAATAGACTTCCTCAATCGCACGTCACTCAACTCGTTTTTTGGCAATTTTCATCCAGTTGCTACCAGAAACTCTGCGAAGAACGTTCCACCGAGCCTGAGGGCCTCCCACTTTACGCTTGCTGATTCGCGGTCTCCACTCAAGAACACGTCTATCTCAACGGTTATCGGTGCTACGGCTAATATGACCGGTCCATTGCCACTTCAGCTTGTTGCCAGGGTTGCGGGACTTGCCAGGATTGCGGGATTGTTCGATAGAGATACCGCAGCCCTGGAACACAAAGCGCAAAAGAAGGAACATGGATGGGTTTTAGTCTGTACAAGGCTGACACTCGGAGGGGTCATTGGATGACTTCCAATGCGAAAAAAAAGGCGGCAACTCTGGTCCGCTGTCGGATCACCTCGTTCCAGATGCGATCCCTCAGAGAGACTCGAAGCATAGCCCGTTCCATAGCTCGTTGAGCGACCTTGAATTTATGGACCAACCGTACCGTGAGTGTCCACGTTTCGGCCCCGTAAGTCATACTACATTGTTTTTAACTGTGATTTTGCGATACGTGACCTTATTCTCGATTCATAAGGTGTATGACCGACGTAAAATAACAGTGACTATCTATTTATAGGTATTTAATCCTTGACGCCAACCAGTCACAAAACATTGCGTGTGATTCTTATCATCTTATTGATCACTATAAGTTAGCTGCAATCAACAAATACGTGCGTGCCTGTATTATGTACAGCTCTGAAACAAAGGGTAATTGGTGTCAATATTTTTATTGTCTGTCGGGCAAAGTGATATTGGGGTTTTCCATCAGAAGTTTTATAGTAGCAGGCACGGATTCTGGACTTGTGTCAGGTTGATGGTAATAGGCCCACCCCCTATTACATCGGACTTAAACATAACTGGCGAAATGCTGGTGTACTTTTTTTTTTAATTTCCTTAACCATCCCACTGCTGGACAAAATCTCCCCCATATCCCCCTATTCCCTCCATTTGCTCTTTTCCCATGCCTCCTCGGTGTACTAAGTTATAATATTTTTTATTAATTTCTCATTCCAGTTGTTGTACTGGTGTATTCCCGTTGACCCCACTGGCATTGCCGCACTGGTGGGGTCAACGGGAAAAATCTAAACCGTCCTTTCGTTGGCTCCACTACCCTGCCCTACTTGTGCGGTCAATGGGAAGTCTGAAGTGGGCAGGAGGTATTTAATCTAAACCCGAAATTTAAACTCCTTAGCAATTACAGGCGTGATCAGCATCATCAATGCTATGTTGGTATGAACGCGCTTTTCTTCTCAATTGTGCAAAAAGATTTTGATTTGGTTTTGTCCATCAATTTAGAGAATTTATTCACAAGGTTTAAAAATACCCTTAACTAAGCCGAAAGGCATTTGTTCTCCCCGTCATTGCGATATTTTTTTGCATTGGACCATACCTGGGAACCTTCTAGTTACGGAGATATTTGAGGTCAAAGTTCGAAATATTTCAAGTTTTTTTTTGAATACTTACTTTTTAAGGTAATAACTTTACTTTTATTACCTATATGACCCGTTTACTTTTTAAAGAATCTATCAGCACAATGAGTTGAGTGTGCTACATTGAGTTTTACCGTAAAACGTGATATTTCACTCCACAAAAAAAACTACTTAGTTGTTGTTACTTAGTTTGATGTACGGAATGCTCGGTTGACAGCTTCGTGAAGGGTTCGTTGTTCGTTTACACCCTGTATGTCTAATTATATCAATATTAAACTTACATAAAATAAACAAACCTTAGTAGGTGAAAATCGCGCGAAGCAATGGCGGGCCGCCAGTTATTTATACAAACACAAGTACACACTGTAATTGTTAAGATTATTTACATTTGTTGACCTTTACTGCTATTCAGATTACGATACGTAAACGTTTCGCTCACAAAGCAGTGCGGTACTAATTAGCAGAGCTTCTGTTATGTTACCCGTTTTGTATTGTATTGTACAACACAGTCACAAAACGCAGGTGCGCCATTGTTGTTTTTAATGAGCAATTTGTACTGTATATATTAGTTTAGTGCTTTCAGAGTAGCAATTTAGCCCCGCTGTTACAGAGATTAAAATGTTAACTTGAACTAAAGAATAAAGAACTTGAAACATCATAATGATATTTTCTTTTCAATTAAAATGTGGAATTAAAGTGTGGAAGAGTTTTAAAACAAACTGAAGCACGAAGCTGTGAAGGAATTAAAATGTAACTTGAAAGTGGATTGGACTCATCACAGAAAGCGAAGAGTTGTATTGAATGCGAGGTGGAGGGTGGTGGGGTGAAGTAAGGTGCAATCAAACGTGTACGTGTTTTGATTAGGAGTCGTGAGGCTTGCGTTATAGCGTATTATTGTCATGTACGGTCGGGAGCCACCCGACAACCGACGGTCCGGTGGCACCCGACCCCACCGAACACAGGCAGTAATGTAATGAAGGTTGCCAGTTTGCCACCCCTTTCTGGATTATCCAAAAAGTTTACACCATATCCGGCGAACAAATTGCCCATATTATCGCAACTATGCTCCGATTTTCAGAGAGTATTTTAAAAGGTAATAACGGGAGCTTTTGTTCGAAGACAAGTTTTCCATTATTGTATAGCACTGTTGATCCGGCTACAGAATATAGTTCGTACATTATGGATCCAGCCAATGCTGCAACGGATAATGGCGAAAATATAAAAGGTAAAACGGCGAAGTTTCTTTTATCGCCAGTTTTAACAATAGAAAGTGAATTTATTTACAGGACATGGACAGTAACGGGGCTAGAAAAGCCAGACCTTATTTAAAAATATTGTTACTTTTTAACCAAAGGCTGTTATACGTTTTAATACCAATGACCACAACAATACTAAAGAAAGTATTTATAAACTAGGCTTGTCCATTTTCCAAGAAGATGTTTATACGATACCTCGTAACGTGAGTTCGTAGACCTCGGTGCTACGGTGTGCTACACCACGCTACGCGGAGTGACAAAATTGATAAGAAGATGTATTAGTAATTAGTACAGTTCAATTATGTTATAGGCTTCTTCTTTTTCTGGTGCCTCTTACATAACTGAAGGTAGGTCACCAAGTCGGAATATTATTCTTTGTCTTTTGCAAGGTTGAACAGCTCAGTTGCACTCGCGATACCGGTTCATTCGCGAATGTTTCTCAATCAAGTTATAGGCTAGTGAGTTACATTTTCCTAGTGTTCCAAGCTTATACCTTGTCATGTAGGTACTTATCAGGTAGTGCGCTCGCCAGTCGACGGTCAATTTAACAATAACTGGCGTGTTGACACGCAATTAAGTCTGCACCCGCTGGACAAGCCTTGCACGCCACTGTAGCACGCTAAAAATCACAACCGAACTTTGCTTTTAACTGTCAAACAACGCCAACGGACTAAAACAACGGCATTTTACTGTTCGAGCTAAATTCTACGTGTTCAAATTCCACACCAGCAGGTTACATTGTTGTTTTGTACGTAACAATAAATCGTCAGTCTGGCTTGTAGTCGGCTTTTTTTTTGCCCACAAACGGCTGAATAGCCTGGTATTTTTGCGAATAAAAATAAAATAGGGAAAAAATAAATCCCTGCTATCGTGTCTCTAAATTCTCGAGTTAAATATCGGTAATATTTACATAGTATAAAACAAAGTCGCTCCCGCTGTTTGTCTCGCATAGATCTTTTAAACTTCGCAACGGATTTTAATGCAGCTTCAGCAATAGATAGAGTGACTCAAGAGGAAGGTTTACATGGATAACATTGCACCCGCGCGAAGCCGGGGCGGCGGTCGCTAGTAGAGTATATATGTCAAGCTTATTGCCCCACAAAAGTCATTGAACTTAATCGCATGGAGTCGGATTACTCGTTGGCTCTTTACTTAGCACTCAGGCCTCGAGCTATAGCGACCTAATGCAATGGTGCACTACACCCGATGACTAGTACGTTATACCGCAAATATTTAATCGAAGTGATGCCTGCTGCGGGTCAGGCAGAATTTCATAGAAAAATAATGACAAGGAATAGGAACTTCATATTTGACTTGTATTCATATCACCGACTTTGTGGTAATGAATAGGCGTGTGTTTATTCACAGGTTTGTTTGTTTGTATTGCATAATCAGCCTATAATGTTCCCACTGCTAGGACACTTGGCTTCCTCTCTATGAGAGGGAATGGGCTATAATCTACCACGCGGGCCCAGTGTGGGTTGGTAGATGTCACAAGTCTTCGAATGTTTGGTTCTGGGACATGCCGGTTTCCACACGATTTTTCCTTCACCGTTTTTGAGAGCTGTGCTAATGAAATAAATGACACAAAGTAATGCGCCTGACTGTGTTCGAACCCACGACTTACTGTTCGTAAGTCGGGGGAGGCACCACTGGGCCACCGCTGCTCCCGTTTGTATTGGTAATATACAAAAATTGGACCAGAATTTTCACAGTCTCACTTTAAATCTATCAGTGATATACTGTTATCGTTAGATACCCTCGAATAAAACAAGTGCAACACTTTAAATGTAAATCTCGCCCGCGTTTGAACAAAAATACTTATTTCTTTCAAAACAAAACGTGCTGGAATCGAATTACCCCACCTTCGCAAGAAAACAAAATAGGACGTAATTTTTGGAGTAAGATGTATTTAAAGCAACGAGCACGACCCAAATAGAATCAACTGCGGGGGGGGGCTTAAGCGCAAAAGTGTCAAAGACATAATACATTGTAGAACGTAGGTGCACGAACCTCTCGGATCCACATTTGGCGCCCCTTTATTAATCTCATTTAGGACCGATTGCCGCTCCAAACGACCGAGAGCGATATCCGAGGATTTGTGAAATTTCGAACGTGTTTCGCTTTGTAACCGATTTTTTCTGCAAATGATAATGTCTTCATTTGTATGTGGATATCGTTTTCCGATATTGGTAGTCCAACTTAACGCCCACGCGGGATTGTTGCGCGGCCCGTGAAAAGGATCTGGTTGGGGCATGCTGACCCCGGTTTCGGTTCTATAGTAAAACCTGGAATTTCTCGGGCTTACAATGGAACCGAAACCGGGTTTCGCAAGTCCTAGAACTATTACTCAGGCGTGAGAGACACTGTGTGTAAATGAGTGTCTCGAGTTGTGTTCAAAACTAAGAAATCAAAGTCGTGTGTCTGTGTCGTAATTACCTATATAATATTTTTTCAAACAGCTGTTAGCTAATATACTCGAAACTTGAAACGCCATACTAATGTTCATGGGAAATACCAAACGAAAAAGTCTGTTTTTCTCATCACCCAAAGGTTGACTGCTAAAAAATCCTTATGACATTAAAGTCACCGTAAAATAAATGATGAAAAGCCACAGCTGCTATCGTAGGCCATAAAATCGGCTATGAGTAAAAAAGTTGTTCATTCGCTAGAGTAGCAATTTGTAAATTGGGGTAAAATGGTTGCCTGGCCGATAGATTGGTAGTGCTAGTTGGCTTGTAGTTTATACCTAGTAGGCTGTTTGAAACTCGACAGGTCGCTTGGACACCCGATGACATGAAGCTAGTTACTAGCACAGACATGGTTCTAGTTAGTTTTATGGTTCTATACCCAACGGGACCCTTTCAAAAGGCTCCGCCGTCTGTCCATCCGTCTTGCGTTTTTCGGTTCCCTTCGTATGCAAGTCCGACTCGCTCTTCGCCAATTTTTTAATGGCCCTGGAAATACTCCTTCTTAGCTTGCTTCGAATCGAATGTTTTTTGACGCAAAAAATGGTGGCATCAATATTTAACATTCGTTCTTCCCTTTCGAGGCCCGCTTCTTTCCAGCCAGTAAAAAAACTTCACGTCGATACTACCTAATACTCGAAGCAGTATTTTGTTATTGGAAGTCACAGGGAAGTATATTAATACCATGTTTGTTATTGCACACAATGTTCCGGATGATTGGTATTTGTAAGCCGCAGGCTCTTGTTATCTTTACTTAAAAAACTAAACACAAAATAAGCAGTTTTCATGTTTTTTCACAGCTGAGAAATATAAATATTTTTATTGCTTTACCTACAAAATTCATAACTAAATTAATTATGTTTGCATTTAAAAATCCACCGATCACAAATATCACGCAGTTTTCACAAGAAAAGAAAACACAGATAATTAAAGTATTGCAATAGATATGACAAAAATATTTTCAAGTAATCGCAGGACGGTAATTGTGTTTCAGTGTAACAGTGTTGCCTTCATTTATTTCTACGGTCGCCGGTGCATATCGATATAATTAGTCGATACGAGCCATCAACCACATCGATTACTGTACTTTCGAGTAACAATGGAATGAGCTTTTCTTTGTATTCCGTACTATGGGCTTTGTTACATGTTAGAGCTTCACAATTTATTTACGAGACTGGGTACAATTTTTCAATTTTTTTTGCCTAAATACTGTTTTGTAATGAGTTGATAAAACAGCACTTATTTTTAACCGATTTGTAAAATGGAAGGGGTTATGTATTCGGCGCAAATCTCAAGAAATACAAGTAAGTCCCCTCCCTCTCCCATCCCTTCGTTTGCCCTTGAATCCTACATGATTTGTAAATTTCAAAAAAAAAAAAACTAAAACAATTAGAACGATTTCAATGACAGTAATTCTAATACACAACAATTCCATACACATTTCATAAGCGTTAGAACATAATTACAAATCTTTTCTCAATTTAAAGAACAGTTCATAAACACCATTATCTGATCATAAATTAATTATAATTGCCATCATCGTTATCTTCGAAACAATTCTAAGTGTTAAATCATTAATTATGTCAATTGCGGCATTTAGCGGTACCAGAACCAGCCTTATTAGGATGCGCGATGGCCGCCCTAAGTTTATCCGCCCCCCTGACGTATTATGAGTTCGTGTCTCGAAATCTAATGAAGTTATTAGCGTACATATGTACGTTTAATATACGGGATATTAATGTGCACTTAATATTAAGAGCATATTCTAGTAATATTGTGGTACATTCTGATAAGATATGCACAAATAGTAGATAATACATGATTGTGGTCCTAAAGAGGTTGTTACCGATGTTTACAAATTAAGTTTGGTACGTGACTAACTTAATATAACATATCATCACGCCTGTAATCCCGGAAGGGTTAGGCAAGGGTGTACCTGATAGTATAACCACATTTTGCCATCTGTGAATTTTTTTATAAAAACTTTCATCGAACCTAGTACCTCATGCTCATCAGCCGCGCTTGACCAACGAGGCTGCCTACTATTAATCTCAAAAATCACCAATCGTCATGAGGTATTGTTCGATGCAAGAACATGTGATTTTCAGGGAAACAACAATGACCATTGATTTAATAATGACATGTATTAATACTCTATCCCTGACGCAAGTAAAGCAATTTCTAGGTGGACGAAACCACCAAAAAATTAAAAAAAGACTATTAAAACCATGTAATTTCCTACGTCGAGCTTTATTTATTTATTTATGTACACACAAAATACATAACAGGACATTACATTAAGACAGAAGAGCACAAAGGTACTGCTTATTTCATTAGAAATTTCTTCCAGCAGACCTGCGAGAGGAAAGTGGTTTAAACTTCAAATGTTTATTTAAACTTCATGTATAATAGTGGTACATAGGCGGACTTAATGCCATAGGGCATTCTCTACCTACCAGTTTTAATAAATAAATAAAATACATATTACCTATGACTGTACTGTGTACCTCACGGCTGCGCCAAAAAGGTCCATTTCAGCATTCATGCCAGACAGGTGAGGCTGTCTGACGCTGGTCTTCCAATGAACCTTGAGAGGGTAAGTGACATACAGAAAACAGTTTCAAAGACAAAATATGAACAGTCTTTTGTTTTTTTTGGTCTGACCCTCGGCCCCAGTTCCGAACACTGTTACACACCGATAGCAGAGCGGCTATATAACTTCACAATATAAGTAGCGGACATTTCGCGGGTTCTAGTTTCTGTGGTTTCAGTAGCTTTGTGTTTTTAAAACGGAGCCGAAGAAGCCATAAACATTAACATTCGTAAACCGTTAATCTGTACAGACTTGACTTAAAACACAGTTAGTTGCTGTCTGCCTCGTCGACTTGTATTATGGGTAAATAATGCACACGTAATTAGCAAGCATTTTAATTATGAACAGCGATCCTGTTGTTCAAAGTTAATCTAGTTTAATACGATGTGAACTTTTCAGCCCCGACCTTTATTCGAGCGAGCTCGCGATGCTGAACCTAAAAGAGTTTTAAACCCGTCTCTAAATAATGATCTTGTTCCGATCCAGCCTGTTCCTTGCTGTCCTCCCCCAGCGACGCCCTAAGCCGAGGCTCGTACCCCACAGGGGGTGCCCTTAGCGTGTAGTCGCTTAGTTTCAATGTGCCCATAGCTGGAGGCTTTACACTTAAGGCACCCACAGGATAGTCCGGTTAAGCAGACTACCAGCACCTAGGTAGACCTGCGAGTAGCCATACATAAAAAAATAAATTTTCAAGCTGAGTTAATTAAATTGACGATCTGAACCTTTCGATCTGAAGCCGCTCGGGTCGATCTTTATGTTAAGCCGCGCTTGCCTAGGTTGGTCTGTGGATGGCTGACCGCCCATTACATACCGAGTTTCCTCCGTGCCTCGGAAAGCACGTTAAGCCGTTGGTCCCGGCTGTCAATTGTAGATCTTTGATAGTCGTTACAGGTAGTCAGTGGCCCAAAAAGTCTGACAACCAGTCTTACCAAGGGGTATCGTATTACCCAGTACTGGGTTCTGGAGATCAGATAGGCAGTCGCTCCATGTAAAATACTGGTATTCAGCTGCATCCGGTTAGACTGGAAGCCGCCCCAACATGGTGGGGGCTAGGCGAGGCTAAAGGCTAGGTAGATGATGATCTGAACCTTTCATATTTCAATTATTAGTGTCTAGATAGCTAGGGATACACAAATCTATAACATGACTTACGAGTATCTGTACCGTATATGTACTCGTATTACATAGGATGAGAACTGAAACTATCGAACTGTTGGAAAAGCTCTTAATCCTTAATAGATTTATCTCCGGCCAATCAGTATTCATTCAAAACTGAATAATTAACTTCCCTTTAATATAAATGAATCCATTATGAATGGAGTTTCCTATTAGTGGTACGTATATAGTATGTAGTTTCTTCGTATACGGGGAAACTACCTATCTACCTACTTGAGCAAAATTAGTTTCTGTCGAGGGACTTATGATTATGAGAGTATTAAATAGTTCTCTTAGTCTATCTCTCGTAGTCTAGAACATTCTATAAGTTCCACAACGCGTTAGAACGCAAATGGTACAGGAAACCTATGTAATAAAGCGAATACCTTCTTTATAAACAATGAAAGTAATTACGAATCTTATGCAGGGTGGACTTATACATCGATGCACTTATACATCATTACATGACACATTACATTGCATCATTGCGAACCACTTGCGCTTTTGTAGGAAACAGCTGTTTTTTTTAAATTACCGTTGTTAAATTTCTATGTGGTAAAATAATATACTAAAAGTAATTACGAATCTTTTGAAGGGTGGACTTATACACACACACACATGATGCACAAACGTTTGCCACGTAGGTCTAGGTATGTGTACGTGTTTACCACATAGAAACAACGGTTCGAAATGATGTATTACATGGTGCGTCGATGACCTTTCCACTCAGTTTATAAATAAAAATTTAATTAAAAATTTAAAAAACCCCCAACGCAAAAAAGAAAAGCGAACAAATATTTAAAAAGTCAAAAATAATATCTATTGTTTAGCCATCAAATTCAATCGAGTAACACCTAAATTTTAATTATAGATATAGATGGATGGCACTTTAACATTTGCTCGTTAAAATGGTGCTACAATGTCGCGGCGGGGTACCGCTGAACTAAATCAGACCCTTTATTAGACTATCTATTCATTTACTAGAATTTCCGTCCAACTTGCAGGGACCGAATTACCGTTACTTTTTTTATAACGTTACCAAATACCGTTATGATAACGATAAAAAAGTAACGATATGATTAACGATACCCGTAACTCCGTTAACGTTACCTAATAACTAAAAGTAGTATCGGTAAAAGTAACGATACTTATACCGATAATTTATACGCCAATCTCTTTCTAACGATGTGGGTCGCGCTCGCGCTCGCACAGTCGCACTAACGCTAGTCGCGCGTGTATGAATTACCTAGTGAATTAGTGATTGGTGGGTGTATCAACAAATTGTGAAATGGCAGGAAACGGTAAGTATTTTGGTATTTACATGATTGTAAAATTTAAAATAAGTAGGTACCTACGGAGTTTTAATCAAATTTAAACAAATTCCGTTTTTTTTATCACTCGAGAAGACACGAGTAAAAACACATTATTATCTATGTTTTTAAATTTAATATGTAGTTAATAGGTAGCTAGTAGCTACCGCTACTCGAGGAATGGGCCATTCGCAGCCATTCGGAATGGCCCCGAATGGCTCATTCCTCGAGGCGGTAGCAGCTACAAATATGTAGGTACTAATAAAAGTAATAAAATAAGTTTTGTATTTTTCTTTGCAGATGGTAAACGGTTATGCAGACGCACTGTCTCCCCGAGCCTTCTCGACGATGATTGGGATGTTATGTCCCAATCAATTTTAGCAAGGCCAACGAAGAATCAAAATCTCGGAGGACGTGCTGAAAAATCCAGCCACACAGGAGCGGTAATTCCTGGAAATGACAGGGAACACATACGAAAACCGCAAATCATGTACCCAAACGAAACTCGACCCCAAAAATATGAACTACCATTTTGCTAAATTAGTGGAGTCAAGTTTAGAAGACATAAGGCCCTGCGTTCTGCCTAATGTTTATGCAAAAATCATCACATTTTGGCAGCCATGAGAAGGAAATACAATTTGACACTCAAACTAAATAATTACCAAAGGATTTTTTTTTTTCTAGACACATTTATAATAATAATAAATAATTGCCATGTATATAATTTAGTTTTATTTCCTAACGCAATAACTATTAAATAACCCAGTCGCTGTGAGCTGGGCACATTTTGGTTTTCCCTCTCTTTATACCTAATACAAGGACAAATAAAAAAAACTATAATTTCTTTAATAAGTTTAATTTTCTTTCTAATTTTGTAAAACACCAAAAAAAAAAGTAAGAAAAAAAAGTAAAAGTTAATATTATGTAGTAACTGTTACTACCTACTATTAACTTTACTTTTTACTTAAAACTTATTAAAGAAATTATAGTTTTTTTTTATTTGTCCTTGTATTACGGACCTTACAGTCCGTGCGCAAGCTCAGAGGAATAGGTGGCTTAAGTACTTAAATGATCAGTGGTTTTATTTCAAGTACATAATACCCTCATAGAATGATTTCATAATTTTATCGCGCAGAGTGCAAAATTATGAAATCATTATGTAAGGGTAAAATCACCGATGATTTAAGTAAGCCAGCCACCGATTCCTCGCAGCTCGCGCGCAGACTATAATTACAGTAAAATAACATTTGTTTATAAGTTTTATAACAGAACAACTTTGGCAAAAATCAGCACTAAATCTAGACAAAGAAAAAACCTGATATTTTTTCTTGATTTCAGGTTACACAATGCGTAATACGGTAAAAAAAATAGTGAAGGATCACTATTTGTTCTTACTGTATATCGCATTGTTTCGATTTAATATAATATTTTCAATTAAATCTTATTTTAAATTGAATCTGTACCTAGATACTACAAATTTTAAAGATGAAAATAGCCTCTCTACACTGATTTGTGAGGCCGGGGCAACCAACACAACCTGACTTAACCCATATAAATAAGGAAACTTGTGTTTTTTTGTTTCCCAGTAATCAAAAACTTTTTCTCCGCGAGATTGCCAGCAACATCAAGGTGCTGCTGGCATTTCTCGAGGAGTTAGGGTGGATCGAATAAACACCTACTCATATTACTGTTAGGTACCTATCATTATTACAGTCGACAACACGTAGCTGCATATAATTTGACCTCTACAATTTGTCTTTTAAATATTTTCGTAATGAAAGAGTATCCAGGGAAATGTGGTCGACTATAATAATGATTAAGAAAAAAACATAAAAGTCCCATCATCAACATCGAACGTAAAGCTGCACAGAACACACTTTTAGGTATCAGCGGGGCGCGGGCGCAGCGGACGCATCCTCTTATTCATCTTGCTTGCTTGACAGTCATTCGCTCATTCGCAGTCGCAGCGCACTTCCGAACCTAATCTGTGTTCCGATTTTCCGAACCTCCATAAAGCTTGAACAGAACTAAACAGTACTCAAAAGCACTCAATGGGACTTTTATGGTCGAAATAAATATTTTAATTAAAGATTAATATACATAATTAGACTGATATAGTTTAAGTAGAAATGTGAGTAGGTACACACGGCTACAAATCAAGCTATACATTTCCAGTTTATGCTGATCTCGCATTGTATAGGATTTCCGTACAATGCGAGGTCAGCTTATACTGGAAATGTAGTAACTTGATGTGTAGCCGTGTGTACTTACGTTTAATGTTTTATTGCACAATGTGCAAGTAGATGTTTTCCTTAAAACTTTTGAAATACTGATAAACTCTGTTGTACTTCTTTCGGCCCATAATAATATTTTTTTAAACAAACAACTAATTATAATAACAGAACAACAAAACAAATCTAATTTGGCGTATGCAATGTTTTATGACGTACTGGTACTGGACTATAAAATGAAACACGCGTAACGGCGTAAGCGCGAGCAATTTGACGCGTTTTCGTAAATATCTGTCCGATCGTTGTAAAATTCTAGCTGTTGCCGCTCTGATTAGCAGAGCCGAACGAAAAGACGCGCGGCGCGCGTTCGGTTTGGCAACGTCGCGCCAGATAATGTTAGTTTTTAGTGAATTAACGTTATTAGTAACGTTACTTAAATACCGGTAAATTATATAAATTAACGTTATGTTTAACGTTAATATTTAACGTAGCATAACGTTAATGTTTGGGTAATTTTACCGGTATTTGTTTGGTAACGGTAACCGTCCCTGCCAACTTGTTCCGATACGATCAAATTTTTGTTGCAAGTCTAGTAATCCAGCGGGTTCAGCGGTACCCCGCCGCGATCGGTTCACTCGTTTAAAAGCTATAGTGCCAGAGACAGACACACATACACACACATAGCGGTCAAACTTACATTATAACATCCCTCTTTTTGCGTCGGGATTAAAAAATAATGTTTGTCCATATTTTATGCGCTGCCATACCGTTCATCCGATGCGATAAAACTTTGGCAATTTATTGCTTGCATTTGTTTGCGCCAAGGTTATGGGCATTACAGTCGCAAGTGCAAGCTAGTATATATTAAGAACATTTTACAGTAATCTAGCTTTACCATTTTATTCTGTGGGAGCGTATATTGTAACATCACCCTAAGGTAGGTACTCCTTGCTTCAATACTTAGGTAACTAATGTTTCTGAATAATCTTAATTAATTGTGTCAAATAAACGGGCCCATAGCCGTCCGGCCGACGAATGATTATGAGGTGTGACACCTATTCGCTGCCGTACTCTGGAAAGCTCATTAATCTGTCAGTCGCTGTATCAGATCCGCTTGTCAGGCTTGTCAGTGGTCTCCGGGGCGCACTGGATAAATTCAGCCATTTTGTCAATTTATTTGAATGGGATGTCTCAACCCTCAAGCGGCGAGTGTGACGCCATTGTTCCTGGTTTCATAATAAAAGCAAGTTTTATACGTGTTCTTTCCGTCATTGATATTTTTTTTACTAGACCAAACCCAGGAGCCTTCTAGTTACCAACTTTTTCACACTTTGTTTACGAATAAATGTTTTACATGTTAATTAATGCATCTATTAGCACAATATTTTGAGTGCGTTATAAGTGCTACCGTAAACTGTTATTTTTCCCACCAAAAAAAAAAGCCGTTTCCCAGAAATCATTTATCTTGTTGTACAGAATGCTTGGTTGGCCGCTTCGTGAAAGATCTGTTTACACCCTGTATACAACATGTTAACAAAACCGTGTCTGATCCGAAAGGGGCGTATACATAGATATACCAATGGCATTGCCAATTAGAATAAAATATTCATGAAAGTAAAAATAATAGAATGAATTTTAAAATCCATCATTTTTTACCCAAATTACAACCATTTCCTTAAATTCAAACGAACCTTTAAAATGTGACAACACCATCTTCGGCATAAGAAGAATGTTCGATCGTCGATTAGTTTTTTTTTTTTTGTAATAATAACCATTTTACTATCAGTTAACTAAGGCCCATAAATAGAATACATAAAATAATCATAAACAATAGTAAACTAATACATATCAAAAACGAACGTTTATGACGTCACTACCTCAGAAGCGACCGCGTGCTGCCATAGAAGTTTCCTCATTTTAGTAGATTTTTAACTGACTTCCAAAAGGAGGAGGTTATCAAGTCGACTGTTTTTTTTTTTTTGTATTTTCAGCGATATCTTCGCCAATTTTGAACCGATTTCGATGATTCTTTTTTCGTTTGGTAGAATATTGTTTCGCGGTGGTCCCATTTAAATTTGGTGAAGATCTGATGCTGATCTTCGGAGATATACTATGGAACTCTTCAAAAATAGACGGCAAATCTGTTGTGATTGCTGCAATCGCTTGGATGTTTATTGTTTATACAACATCATAACATAATATCACGCTTGTATGCTCTAGGGGGTACGCAGATGAGTACTGTACAACTTTTCGACAGTTAGGTATGTTAAGTTCTATTTTATCGGGGATAAGCCTATTACCATGAAATGTATTGTTAGTGGTTCACTAATGTTTCACCAAAACTCTTTTGACAATATTTTAACCGACTTAAAATAAAATGAGGAGGTTCTACGTTTGACTGTGTGTCCCGTTTGTTCACCGATTTCTCCGCTAATTGTGGACCGATTGTCAAAATTCTTTTTTTATTCGAAAGCCTATACTACTGAGGTGGTCCGTTTGTCACAAAGTTTGAATCTGATGATGGGATCCCAGGGAAATCGAGGGCAATCCTAAAATTTTACAATGTTTTTCATATAGGTACTTTTTATCGATATTTTTACCTGATAATCATTATCTCATGTTGCTGGGCTTTTATTATATGCTATACTTACACTTGTCATACCAACTCTAAAACTACTTCCAGAGTGCGGGTTTGATAGGTCTTTTTATAATCACTTGTATTTTTTATTTCACTTGTAAAACCATCCATTTACCTCTATTAAATTTTTAAATGTACAAGTCTACTTTTATCCTTTAATTTTTAATACCATGAAAGGAGTTGTTAACAATGTAAAGTAAATGTATAGCAAATATTTGTGTAGAATATTGCAACAAAAAAAGGAAAAATACAAAAAAAATGTTTTGCAAATGGCAAAAAAACTCAATCGAACAAACAAAAGTCACCGATTTCTGAAGCTAAAGTTATTTTTCTACGTTTTTTTTTGTTTTTGAAGTCGGTTTTATTTTTTGCAAAAACGTTTTTTTATTTACTTAATTTTCATCGGCACTTTTTACTTGTTTTCCAAAAAGTATTACATAAATAAAAACTAATCTAATAACACCCTTACGAATCGGACAGGGTTTTTTTTTAACATACTGTATACAGAAGAGCAAAATAAATCTAACAGCTAGCTTCTGTCTTTCATAAATCATATTGGGACTAAACACACGTGTCTGATACAGCAATACCCGGTTACATCGTCCCAAAGCCAGCATTTTCTAATACGCGTCACATGGCATTGCCGGCTAAGGCTATAGTCGCGCAGCTGTGGCCGCTGCGGATGCTGCGACGGAGCAAATCCGTATTTATGGACCGCCTCCATTTGTGTCCCGCCGCAGAATTATGGAGCGTGTGGCCGGAAAGTAATGACGTGTCGCTGTCCTCATAAATTGTCTGATAAAATATACTGGGTGTAAACAAAAACACCATATAGCGACAGCCGTCATCTACGCATTCTTTATGTACGTGGAATGCTGAGAAGCAACTTTTTTTGTTAACGGCATTAACTATATAGCATTGAGAAACATTGGGTCTAAGGATTCATGCAATGGTATGGGGTCTGTGGGGGTCATCATGATCTGCCTAGCCTTTTCCCAATTATGTTGGCGTCGGCTTCCATTCTTACCGGATCTACATCCGGTAAGACTGTGGTATTTAGTTACCTAAATACCATTATTTTACATGGAGCGACTGTCTATCTGAAATCAAGAATAGTGTGGGGTATTCAAGTTAATTAATAACATTTAAAACATGTTTTGTCAAAAAATCTTCAAAAAAGAAGGAAACTCAACTAGAGGGATCCCAGATATGGTCGAAAATGTCATAATACCGGGAAGAACAAATAACTCTCTGCATCGATAAGTGTAATTTTATTACACCCCTTTCACACACCCACATTCGCGCGTTATTTGCATGCGCATAATGGGTTATTACTTCGCTTGTGTAAACCAAACGTTATCATGATGCCATTTCTTTTGTAAAAAACAAATTCTGGAATCAGTTTTGTAACATGTTGGCTGGACTTATTGGATCACTGCAAAGCCAACGAATGAAACCAGTACGCTTTGATATAGGAACAAAGTTCTGTTTGCTATGTGATAAACAATGTCTATTTTCACGTTCATAGTTAGAAAGATGTTCTTTTGTCTTTTTCACCAACACTACTTATTTAATATTGGTAATCTAGTAAAGTTGAAAATAAATGGTTCCCGTTTCTAATATGACTTGTTTCATGCACAAGCCACTATTTTCAACTTTCATTCGTAGCTTTATTTTCAGTCGCAATTTTACTAGCATTATTTTTTGTGTTGTTTCTTTGATTCTCTTTTGTGTGGCAATTTGGTTTTATTAGATTTATATTTACTTCCAGAAAATTGAAAGTTAATCTTCTAGTTGTCTGTAGGCCTGTACACAAGCAACTACATATTTTAAGTTCTTAGTTGAAATCTATATCTATATTAATATTATAAGGAGGTAGTTGTATTTAAGTTTGTTTAAAGGTTGACTGGTAATTAGTGACCGATACTTAGACACGTGATTGTACTCATGATAACAAACAACTTTCCGAAAGTTTTTTTTATACTCATTCACTATCTCAATAACAAAGCAGCCGTGTGAAATTCTCGCGCCGCACGGATGCTCTACCTACCCACTGTTGCACGGTACGTTAGTAATGAGACAGAAGGGCGTCACGCGTCTAACAGCTGATAGGTATAGGTCAAAGGCGCGCGCCCGCGGATTTCATACGGCTCTTGTGTTATTGTGATAGTGAACGAGTATAAAAAAATCTTTGGGAAAGTTGTTTGTTATCATGAGTACAATCACGTGTTTAAGTATCGGCCACTAATAATCAGTCACCCTATATGGGGGTAAGGGATGAACGTAGGGGGGTCTCCAATTCTAAAAATTCTTTCACTGGCTTAAAGCTACATTATTCGTGGGTGAGCACTCCTTTAAAAAAAAACCGGCCAAGTGCGAGTCGTACTCACACGCACATAGGGTTCCGTAGCACCAAACAATATAATAAAAATATTTTGAAGGCATTCGTTCATAATGTTGAATTGTTTTACATTCATCAACAAAACTAAATTTGTTTTTCGTAGTCTGTTAATGAAAAACAAAGTTGTTGCTGCAGTTTGATGAAAAAATCCCATATCTCAAAAAATAAACATCAAATTTTATTCAAAATAATTTTGGTTGAAAGTTCTTTTACGTTCTATAATCTAAATTTTTCTCCTCTTATTTTAGAAATTAGAGGGGGGACACACACATTTTACCACTTTGGAAGTGTTTACCTTTCAAACGATTGACTTTGAGAGAAAATGGTTTTAGGAACCTTAATGTTATTTTTAAAGACCTATCTATAGACACCCGCACGTATAGGTTTGATGAAAAAAATATATTTTAGTTTCAGAACCATGTATAGGGCGACCCCCCTTAATCTTATATTTTTTATATAAAACCTTATAGCGGTTCACAGAATACATCTACCTACTAAGTTTCAACTGTGTAGTCCTAATAGTTTCGGAATAAAGTGGCTGTGGCATACACGGACAGACAGACAGACAGACTTGGCGAATCTATAAGGGTTCCGTTTTTTGCCATTCGGCTACGGAACCCTAAAAAACAACGGATGTATGGTAACGGTTACTTAATAATTAGTTACTTGGACAAAACATTTTAACTTAAGCTAACTGTTATGTATCTACTTTCATGTGGACGTTACCAAGCATCATTGTGAACTAATGCATGTCTGAAGTCTGTTCAAAGTTCCATTAAAAGTACCTGCACACTGCTGTATATAATAGATGTGTGTCTTCATTCCAACTTTTGTGAGTTATACCTATCGTGATCGTCGTCGTGAGAAGAATGTAGTACAATTTCCACCGCACCTAAAAGCATTTTTAAAAGTGTTTTGAACTGTGAAAAATTGAGAGGAAATTGAGTAATTGCAATTTCTCGATGGCACTCCCGAATGAAATATAGCGATGTGGCATATTTTTGGCAAACTTCGGCAAAACTGTTGAAGGTATCGGTAGAAGAAAAATATATTAATGATAAACCTGTCTGTTTAAAAATAAAGATGTTATACGTTGCCTTCTATTTAAAAGTAGTCAGTTGGTGAAATTCATCAAAGTCAGCTCCACTATAACAATATTCTGCAGAAGCAGTGACTGTTTGACTTCTTTGATTCTTTGACGCGTGCTGTGACGCTGGCGAGTTGCCAGGTAGTAAAAAATAATGACAAAAGTAGTTGAAAGATTTGAAATTCATCAATACCTAATGCAACTAAAATATTGTCTCTATGTGAATTAGTTAGCGATGGTATGTTATTTTATGTGAATTTAGTGAATTAATTTGCTTTATTCGCATTATTTGTATTCCGAAGCCGACTTGTAACATGCTGGCTAGCGCAAACTGGGAAAAGATCCTGTAGGTACACGCTATACATATAGGTACTACACTAGCTGTTGCCCGTGACCTTCGTTCGTGTGAAATTATTATACAAAAATATTCCTTCCGAAGAAGAATGTTTTTTTTTAATTTCAAGGGTTTTTTATTTTTTTTGCACGGAAACCTAATTATATTTCTAAAATAAAAGTAGCTTAAGTTAGACCTTACGTTAACATCTGCTATCTGCCAGTAAAAGTCTCGTCAAAATCGTCACCGTTTTGGAGATTAGCTGGAACAAACAGACAGCCAGAAAGACCGAAAGACAAAAATTGAATAAAAAAAGTGTTTTTGTTATAAGTACCGTATATTATGTTTTCATATGCATTCAGTAAAAAGCTGTTATTTTGAGATTACAAACAGACGATTCAATTTTATTTATTTGTATGTATGTATAGATAGATTAGCTACCAACACTCGGGGTGACTCAGCTGAATGTTTCGACTGCTAATGCGATCTCCGTAACCCGATACCCCTCACATAGTATTAGAAACATTCTAAAACTTCAAAATTAGTTATTCAGTAAAAGTTAAGCTAAGATACTTACGCGTCTCACGAGTTTACACTCGATTAGAGTATATCGATTTCCTAATCGCGATGTTGAAGCGCGAGGTGACATGAGTTTGAAGAAAAACAACAATGTTTTAAGCGTCAATGTGGCTGTGGCTGTGTGGATGTGGCAAAAATTTAAAATTCTCAAAATGGTCTTTATGGTTACGAACACAAAGTCCATTTTAAGGGTTTTAAATTTTATACGTGATTCGTATTATGATTCTGATAAAGCATCCATTTTAGCCCCCCTGATCTTTATTAGAATCGAGAAGTTTCACCTTATTCACACGTCGGTCGTACACTTTACCTCTAGGGAGTGGCACGCACTGTACATTATTCTCGCTTTATCTAGCCAATAACGGCACCTCATTACCTGGGAGAACTTGAAGTACGCGTGGAATATTTTATCCTGAAAAATGTTAGCACTAAGGCAATTTTGCGGAGGTGTCGTATGCTGTAAACGTTCTCCTCACTTTTTTATTTCAGGGACCTTAAATGGAAAAGCAACCGCGATATCTAGAATATCTACTAGATAAGTGAAGTTCTGACTATCGCCGCTCAGTACGTAATCAGTCACAATGCTAATCCTTTGATCGATTAATCCGTTGCTAGCACGTCACGCTCTGTCAGTGCAATATCTACGATAAGAGGAATTGCAGCCACACAAAGGTTTATAACCCAACGCAAACAAATCCTCGGAACGGTGAGGTCGCTCCGCGAAGCCTGTGAAGCTCCCAGGAAACTTCTGTGTTTCTGGGTGCAGCTAGGCTGGCTAACTTAGCCAGGACACCTACGCACAACGGACCGAATGAGAGTCTAAGTGCGGAAAATGGAGTCCCTACTCTACTCTACTACATAGGTTTATAGTAATACAACACAGCACCATCTGAGGAAAGTAACGTTTAACGATGTGGGAATCAAAATATACAAGTTGTTGTTTTTTACGCATATTCGACTTTTACTGTTACACTTTCACAACACCAATCAATTCAGTAATACGCACACAGTTACGACTGTCACTTTCTGCTTCGCGGCGCAAGATTTATTTTCCGTCATGTATATTGGTTTGCGTCAAAGCGGCGTTTTACTACGCCTTCCGCTTTCCGATAGCGTATCGATATCCTTCACAAGTGACTTTCACCCTACAATCACGAAACATACCGAGTAAATTCTTTTAATATTTATTTATGCACTCCCCGCACCCCGCAGATGTAAGAACTCCTTGTGGTATAACAAACTGACGTTATGAATAATATATTATCCTCATTGGTTATCCTGTTTGTAACACTGTCAATCAGAACTGACGTTGATTGACCGAAAAATCTTTGTAATAGTTGAACATCGTGTTAGTAGTTAGAATGGTCTTAAAGTTTAGTGGATTGTTGCTGGCTGTAGTGACAGTCAAAATATGCAAAAAAATACAGCCAAGTGCGCGTCGGACTCGCGCTCGAAGGGTTCTGTCCTGCATCTGGCAATAAAAATTATCCGCCATATTTGTACAAGAACCCGATAGAAAATGTCAGGCAGTAGCCCACCAGACACAACACCCGTTTAGTCGGAGGATCTTCCTTTCGAACTGGAGGAACTTAACATCCTCTACTTCATATTTCTAAACTGGGCTTGACTAGTTTTACAAAATATTCTATAGCACTAGGTGTTGGATCATAAGAGCTGAATTTACGACGAAGCAGCCAGCTCAGTGCGGATATAAGCTGCAAAAACTGTTTATGTCCCTCTTAAATGACAGAAATACGGCCTTCAATTTTTATTTGTTAGAAATGGAAAACAAAATATTGTTCATTTATTGTAATAGCCCGGGGCAGAGAAATCTAACATTTTTCACGAGCATCTCAAAGGAGGAAAATGTTTACGATAATGTTTGAATTATACGAAATACGACTTTATTTTATACGAATACAGAAGAAAAAATATGGAAAAAGAGATAACATAACACTACACAGTTTCATTACGCCCGTAATAGGTATGTCGCGAGCGATTCAACGTTAAAGCAACTTATTTGAGAACCTACAGCTGGTAGTGCAACTTAACGTGTTGCAGCTGTCTTTTCCTTTTGTACGAAGAAAATGTTAAATCTAAAGCACCAGCCGGGTTTTCATGACTTTAGTTTGTCGCCTAGAACATTAGGTTCATAATAATTTACAGCTAGCCACAATCTGACGATTCCGAATGGCATTGGTTTATGGGTATAGCTTTCAATTTCCTGTAGCCGTACATCAGAGCTATATACCGTCGGATGGAAATCACGACTGTGGCTATAAATCAAATGTGTCATGTACCACAGCACCTTCCTATTTCGGCTAATGTGGTAAATGGTGTTGCTGTTACTAAATGTGCTTTTAGCAGGTACGGTCAGAGCCATATATTTGACTTGTTTTTTATTTAAATATCACTCCTGTAATCCCCTAAGAGGTGTAGCAATAGTACACCCACATTTCACCAGTTATGCTGGTCGGAGACGGTCATTGGTACGGGCTTAAAATTAATCACAAGTACACGGTGGTGACATCACACGATCTACTTACAAATCTACCCACACCACAGCTTGCTTGTTACAGAGTCAAGATGGTAAACTCTGAGCCAGGACGACAGTCTGTGTCTGATCGCGGCCGAGTTAAGACCTCTTGGAACTGTACTCATTGTGCCCCGTGTTATATTGCTAAGTTGTAATCTCAAGTAATTCGTTAGTTTTGCTAGAAACAATGTATCGCACAGTGTCTTTTCATAGCACGAAACCCATCGTCTGCCCACATGATGTAGAAGCCTAGCGGAATAAATCCTGCCACTCCGACATGTTTAAGTCCCTGGTGAAAGGTGGTGAGTAGAGATTCTCATCGAGGTTTGTCTAAGCGGGAATTATCTGGACAGAAATCCAGATTTCGTGGCTGCTACTTAGAAATTCCTGATGGAAATACCCCATGGCACTTTGCTCCACATAGGAATCGAATCAGATCCCAGCTCAGCAGTCATGCTTGATAATTTTACGTGGATTGCCACGTAAAATTATCTTCTTTTTTTAAATAAAATAATTTCACACAGCTTATGCAGGTGGGCTTTGTATAAGGTCTAAAATAAATGGCACGCAGCCAAGCTTCAGTTATATTTAATGTCACGTACACAGCCTACAACAAATAATGTACACCACCAAAGTAGAAAAAAGTAACAAGAAATATTTATAGACCAGCTGAAAATAGAACTCTATAAATGTACGCTACTGAAAATAGACGAACCTTTTTATGGTAACCTTTGTCACTGGGGAGAAGCCTCTGGTGCTAAGACTGGTGACCATAATGAGATTGTCTGGCATTTAGATACGTCTCTAAAGGTTGATATTTCGGTAACCCATGAGATCACCAGCAACACGAAGGCGTTGGCCTGTCTTGAGGAGTTAGAGGATCTTATGATAAATTTTGCCACCCGTACGCAAAATACGTAGAGTTGAGCTGATTTATAAAACAATGATAACCTTTGCCGTGCTTGGAAAGCGTGTGGTTGACGTAACAATGCTTATGTCCAAAGTACAGGGTGATCTACTGAAAGCTGATCAACGACATAGGAGTATGACTGCATTCTATATTTTGCTAGTGTCCTTTTTTTTCCTACATACCCTAAGTCTATCTTCAACATTTAACAGGGAAAACGTAGGACAACATTACATTTTGGTGAAGGTAACAGAGCAGGAAGTATAAATTTGCCATCAAGACCCCGACGGCTTCGTCGCAATTCAATTCTACGATTTTCCAGACGCAACTCAATTTTGTATCGAAAATCAATCGATTCCAATAAAAACGATACAATATCCGAAACATAAACCGATTGAAAATTTGTATTCTGCTCTTTCTTTAAATGTTTTATAAACTAATTATGAACTATCAGAGACAAAATTTTAATTATTTTGCGTGTAATTGTAAATGCAAAGTGCTTATCACCACGGCTTAGTAGGTGAGTACATTAAGTGATTGTACTCGGTTACCTACGCAGTCAGTGTTCAGGCATGCATAGAAAACCACTCTGTTACGTGGCTGAGAAATTTACGAGACAGGAATACCAAAAGGGAACGTAGTGCCTATTGTACGTGGTCCAGTAAACTTGTATAGTCGTGCTGACTAGTGGATACATGGCCCATTAGAACCACAATGGCCATAGGTGGATGGCAAAGACGATAAATTTCTGACCTGTTCATTTATAGCTAGACAAACTCGAATCCGTTTCCTAATTAAACAATAAATAAGGTCCAATTTAGTCATTTTATACGAAATATTTCCTTATTATAACTACTACCAACTAAACGTTTAACTACAGTGCCAATTAGTTGTTCAGAACCGACACAGCACGGATAATAGTCTATCAATAACAGTGTTAATTAGTGCGGATCGAGCCTTAACCATCACTCGTCCGTAATCCTTGGTTAAACAACGATATTAATCCTATTAACAGTCATACTATGGATTTTGATTGCGCGCCGGGGTTCTAACTCAATTTATTCTGCAAGCGCTTAATTTTCTTTCGACTATGTGTTCTTGTATTGCATCCAATTTCTCGTAAGACGCTTACGAGTATGTTCAATAATATATACTAACATTGAACATCCATCATGGTAAAGCCGATAGAGCCCAGACAATTCTCTGGATTTATTTCATTTGTATTCGGCTCAGGAAAGTGGGACATCTGCTATTATGTAGGCTAGCAGAACGAATTTAACAAGCTATTTACAGATGTGACAAATCATTTTGTACGACCATTTTTCTTCTTAAGGTTAATAAAAGGCTATGGAGTTATTATGTCAAGAGGCTGAATCGACGTGGTGTTGCATGAAAGTTTTTTAAAGGAAAGCGGTTCAAAAATATTTGCAATCTGTGCCATACTTAGAAACGGAAGAGAATAGGGTTCGTCTTCCGCCAGTGATGGGTTTCTCGAGCGTTTACAGTACGAAGAAAGATAACGAGTAGAACCGCTAGCGTGATTGCTTAAATAACCCATTATGACTGCCCTTTGTAGCGGTTGATAAGGGGTTTAGCAATGGGCTTTGACGAGCTGATATGATACGCAAAGCTGTTTACAGCGACTTCCTCAATTTCTGTATCCTAGATACTAATATTATAAAAGGGAAAGTATGTATGGGATGTTTGTTAATCAAGCAAAAACAGTTAAACGGTTTTGGATGAAGTTTGGCACACGGACAGTATACCCAATGCTGAAATCAACGCAGACAAAGTCGCGAGTAGAAGCTAGTGTAATTTTATATCTTCCAACCAGGTCAATTTGCTAGGAGTTCCAACTGTTCTAATGAAACGCGAAATGATAGAGCGTCAAGAAAAGAGCAAGACTTAATTTAATTATGAATAGCTAGCTCTCAGGGAAGACATTGTGGAAGGTGAGTTACAGCGAATTACCTCGACGACACTCCGTAATGGACGGGCTCTTTTATTACGATATCAATTTGGTTAAGAGGATTCAATTTGGTAAACGATTTCATTCATCATATTTCTTTGTTTTAATTTTATTTTATTCATCGGGGACAATTAAAATTTACATGCTTAAGCAAATCCTAATTAACAAAACTAAATTAACAAACATGTAACCCACACCATTGTACGTCTTTTTCTGTTTTACCGATTTAAGAATAAGAATTATTTATTTACAAAGTATTACAAAAAGTGTACATTTAGGTGCAGTAGTATTATTTCTCATACAACGGTATAATTCGAGCTTATAAGTATACAATAACCAAAATATTTTTAACAGTTGCAAGTAAAGATAATGAAGAATTCAAATGTTTGGAAGCGACCTGAGCGAGTTGATGGTATCGTTTAGATTATTTAGGTGCAATAGATGGCCACATTATAATAGCTTTCGTAGCGCTGAAAAGATCTTTAAAAGATAGACAAGTAATATTTATATACACTTGGGTCATTCCTGGTACCTGTCAGTGAACAAGCTGTAAGATATAGATATAGATTTATGAAATGATTAAGGTGATCTGGAGCAACTCCCTTGCCGGGGAAAGTCTCCCAGTTTCCTTAACATATAAAAACTGTTAGTTTATAAATTAAGTTAAATAATGTGAATGTGTGTGTTGTTAATGTTTCTTCATGATGTGCTTGTTTATTTTAATAATATAGCGGCGGTCCTGCTCTTTTTAAATAAATATTTAAGAATGTAAAGAAAATGTGGAAAAGATAAATAAAGTAAATGTTTTGATTAAACAAAGTTGAAATGTTTCCTGAAAAGTTACCAAACTAAGAAAATTCAGACGCCGTTATTGAGACTGAAAGTTGGCAATGAATCCTGGGCCGTCTAGAATAAGGTCGGCAACTAAGTTAAACGCTATTACGCCAGAAATAAGGAACCTATTTACTTAAGATCGTGTTATTTATTTGCTAACGAAGGCTTGGAGTATCATTTCGCCGCCAACAACTAGTAATTGTGAGTATACTGCGTGAATGAAGTTTCTTATCCTTGAGAGAGCAAAATATATTTTTAGACAAACTGATGTGCACAAGTCTTGAGTATTTTTCTTTAGGAAGGCTTTAGAATATTTTATGGATTGGTTAGGGAATTCCGGGAAGACAGGTAGCGTACGACATCCGCAACATGGTTACCGAGCGTACAAAGGAACGGAATGTGTTCGTCGAGGCGACGACTGGGGTGAGCCTTAAAGACACGCGATGCCGGGTCGAGGCACTATCGTTGACGACTCTGTTTAAAAATTCAGTATAGTATTCCATACAAACGAGTATGGATATCTTTTTTCTCTTAACATTGAGCGTTTGTATTGAACTTAAGGATTTTATAACAACTATGAGTACATATTATTACAAGTCAAACAAAAAGTAAATCTCCTTTAATTGGAAGGCCCTTCTTCTAAACAGAAGGTAGATAGACCTTACCATTTATGCATAAAGACGCACATTGAAGCCATAAATCAATATTCACCGATATATTCACAGTCGTATGATTCCGTGTAACTCTTCGGTGGATTCGGTTATCTGAAGTGGAAGCGTTAAGATGGAAGCGCCAGGTTAGCCCGCGAAATTCAAATTTTCTCATTGAATGACTTTCATGAAATAGTCATTGAAAACTTCAATTACCTACAGTCCTTTCACAGTTATATTAACTGTGATAGCTGCGGCCCCATAGCAACCTTAAGGTTACGAAGATAAAGTTCACTATTATTTTGACACACTTGTCAGTGATAGCAACCAAACATCCACCTTATTGCTACGAACATAAAATTTACTATCATTTTGACAACGATGTAAGGGCGGAAATACAATATCTGTGAGTCTGTGGTCTTATTAGTTCAGTTGGCGATCTCGCCGTCATCCTCACAGCAGGCATGTGAATATTATTCACCACACCGCTGCACCGCCCGTATTGATAGTCCACTTTTATTTGCCAGAGGCAACTTTTCAATTGCGCATTTCTGTCCGAAAAATGACTTGAATGCGAGGGGATATGCAGATTGACAACTGTTTTTTCTCGCTTACCAATCGTTTTTATATTCGTCTTAAAGTCAAATTCATTGATAAGATGTGTAATCGAATGAGAAATCTTTCAATTTACCTTTTTTCCACTATGGATCCTACGCCAAGTTCATACAAATAACAGGTCACATTATTAGCTATGAATATCTAGTAAAAATAAATAAAAAACCGGCCAAGTAATAAATAAATAAATATCGCTGGACATTACACACAGCGCCATCTAGGTGCCACACTAAGCAACGAGGCTTGTGTCGTGGACACCAGATAGTTGTATAGTAGATAGTATAATACTACATAGATACTTTTTTGTTTGTAAATAAATACTTATCATACATATAAACATACAAGTGCAAGTAGGACTCGCGCACAAAGCGTTCCGTCCCATTATCTAAAAAAAACAGGTTTTTTGTATGCGATCCCCCCGAAAATATTTATTTTATTCTGTTTTTAATATTTGGTGTTATAGCGGCTACAGAAATGCATCATCTGTGAAAATTTTAACTATCTAGCTATCACAGTTCACGAGATAGCCTGGGTCGCCTGGTGACAGACAGCCAGACAGAAAGACAGACGGACAGTGGAGTCTTAGTATGGTTCCGTTTTTACCCCTAAAATAAGACCTTTATTACTGTTTTACAATGTTTTCAATACACATATTATTTATTTATCTTAGACGACCGGTTTTAACCACCTTGTCCTTCGACATAGGCCTCTTCTAAAGTTTTCTATTTTTGTCTGTCCCTCGCTGTTCTAGTCCACTGTGCACCAACTACTTAAAAAAAAAAACTAGTACAGTAGCATAAACAACGATTCCGAGACCACTGTAACGATACACATTCATATCATATTCATATTCATTCTAAGTAAGCTTAAATAGTAAACAAAAAAATCGACTGTCCTACATACAGCATATTGTTAGAGCTCCTGCAGCCTGTGATACAGGATTATCCTAGTACAGGCATCATACATTATTATACCTACACTGTTAGTTTTAGGTTCGAATTGTATTGTACCTTTTGGGATTCTGAATAAAGATTTCATCATCATCATCATTTCAGCCGAAAGACGTCCACTGCTGGACATAGGCCTCCCTCAAGTGTCGCCACACTGACGGGTCCCGTGCGACTCGCATCCAGCGGATCCCCGCAACCTTCACCAGGTCATTGGTCCACCTAGTGGGAGGCCTTCCAACGCAACGTCTTCCGCTTCGCGGTCGCCACTCCAGAACTTTTCGGCCACATCGGCCATCCGTTCTGCGAGCAATGTGCCCTGCCCACTGCCACTTCAGTTTGGCAATTCTTCGGGCTACGTCGGTAACCTTGGTTCTCTAATAAATATTTATTATTATTTATTTATTTTTACATTAAAAGACTATTCTAAGGCCAAAGTCAGTCCATTCTTGTTTCAGTTCATTAAGATACCTACTTCAATAAATCACAAAGAAAATAATAGAGCCGTGTATAATTAAACTGTCCATTCACGATTAGCTTTCGTACTTATAAGTAATGACGAAAGTTAAGCAAAGTTAGCGGAGATTCCGGCGAATACGTATTACATGCCAAACATAACTTGAGACATCAGGGTGGCGGTGCTTACTTAGAAAAAGGTCATCCTACTGCCGAATTCAGTACATTTAAACGTAGTTCCAAATTCCACCGCGTCTCAAATTATGTTGGTCTAGTAGTATAATATTTGTGTCGGTGAGTCCACCGCTCGAACAATAATTTGCCGACGCCTGCCGTTTAGGGTCGTTCGTTGGTTCTATCGTGCATGTTTTGTATATCCTAACTGGGACGTTTATTTTGTTTTGATAACAGATATAACTATTTAACAGCACAGATAAAACTATAAGCGAATCTATTAGGTTTTGCACTCATTTCTAATTATTTGCTTTATCAAGTCGAGACACACTTAATTTAAATTGAAACTACGACACTGAGTAGACTATTGGATACAAAACGATTTTTAATTAATCACTTGAAACGAAGATCCAAACTAGCTTTGAATAATGTCTAGTTGGTCGTTGGTTGCCGGTTGCTCTAGATATACCTCGAGACTACGAAAATATTTTTACTGTGACCGTTACTATACACCGCGACTCTTTAGTCTTTTTACAACTGCAACTCACTTCATGTATCCAATGAATAGTAAACATTCATAAAAAATGATAGGTATTTATGACATGACATTTGAATAATATAATAACAAAAATATTATTCATTATTATGACACATGACGTAGTTAGAAACACCCTGTTGCGAGCGCGGTCCGTAATTATTTTTCTTTGTACCTATTACCTAACTTAAAGGTGAAAAACACGCTCAGATGTATTTTATCTATACCAATATTATAAAGAGGAAAGATTTGTTTGTTTGTAACGAATAAACACAAAAACTACAGGACCGATTTCAAAAATTCTTTCACCATTGGAATACTATCCCTGAGTAACATAGGCTATGTTTGTTATAAATATCCACCCGTGCGAAGCCGGGACGGGCCACTAGTGTCGGATACATTGAGTGGACCTTGTACCTTGTATGACGACTAAAAAGTCACAAGTGTAAAAAAAGTACATCGATACAAACTTCTATCAAGGATTCAGAACATCATTCTAGACCAGACAAGTCTGAGAATGATTTATAAGAACAAAACTTTGAACAAACAAGAGGGGGTGATAAATTGTAGCACCTGAAAATAGAAAGTTACGAACTTGCTACGCGACCTACGACCTCGCTACGGACCTACGAACTTGCTACGCGACCTCGCTACGGACCTACGAACTTGCTACGGAGCTACGAAGTTGCCACGAAGTCACGACAATTCCAAAGAAATTGATTTAGAACTGTAATTCTTGCAACTGTTTCGTTGGAATTAGCTGAAAATATACGTAGCGCCAGCGGTTCAGTTTATGTAAAGTAGTTTCAGTATTTCAGGCTGAATACAAAATACGGCCAGACGCCTTTTTTTTTTTAGAATGGTTTAGTATCAAATGACCTCTCCCACTCTGGGTGGAGCGGAAGGGAATGTCAGACTTGTATTGACTAAAACTCATCGATGTTACTTCTTTACCCTTTGTGATGCAGGGCCGCGGTATCTCTTTCGAATAGTCCCGCAGCCCCGGTAGGCATCGGCCCTTGCCAGTTGATTATAGATCTAGATTAGGTAAAAGTCTAGAAGATACTATAGTATTATGATAGATTATAATCTGCTGTTAATTACATTTAAATAATATTAAACAAAGCAAGGAAAATTCATCGCTTTCGTTGTTGTAATCAAACACACTTTTGATCTCTTCTTCATACAAAATTACGCGAAGGTTTAAAAATACAAGTATACAAGAGTAGTAAACGTTTCCTTTGAGGTAAGCACGGTAATGTTCCGTGATTAACTCTTCACAAGTGTCGGATCACCCTTTAATTTAACACAGCGCCCTTTTACTCTTTAATTAAAAACTAAATTGACCTGAACCTGTTTATTTATTCAATGCAATATCAACTTCTATTTGGGGTTTATCTTAGTCCGATGATCCCTCGTTAAGTAATTACATTGTTGGCATTATGAGTAAACATCAAAGAAAGATGGATGGTAAAATCTGAAGGTCGTCCCCCTGTATTTGCTCGACCAAATAATCCGCGATCACTTTCATCAGGTAGGTATAGATCGATGCCAATACCTGAAAGCGATATCGATATGACCTTTTAGTCACTATTTTTTACTTATCTCACGTAAAGAGGCACTTTTGCTCTAAATAGCACCATTGACGGGTGTTGGAGGCGGGACGCTTCGGCGCGGGAGGGAGGGTGAGCTAAAAATAGACGACCGCCATAGTTAGGACAAGGCCATGCTCTCGGGCGCCTTAACCCGGCCCACAGCCGCACAGGTACGGCTTACCAGCATCCTTGTGATTAATCTTGGCGTATTTGCTAGCTCACTCAAGTGTTGGATTAAACGCACTTAGAGAAAATCTCAAACGGTTCTTGACGATTCGTATTTCAGGCCCGAATATCAAACTAAACATACGAGAATACGATCGCTCGCGAGTAATCGGGGTACTCGGTACGATTAACAAACGCTGTTATTGTTGCTTATTTGTTTGTTACGTCAATACGACTGTATTGACGATTTAATTAAAAGTTTTTTGCTTACATGATTGTAACAAAAGTTTCTTTCAATTTCAATGTTATTTTGGGTGTTTCGGATATTTCGAGGTCTACTTTTGTGAAGCAATCAGGTTTATGTTTATAGACCTCAGACTGAAATGTTTATGTTAATGAAAATGTCTTAATTGGAACGGCTTGGTGACCGAATCGCTTGGGTTAGGAAGGTTCGAAATAGAATTGAGCCCAAAACATTCAAGTTTGTCGCAGTAGCCAAATATGAGACGCGAGTGAGCCGAGCGAACGAAGCGAATGGAGCTGGGACAGTAATCGGCGAGCGCTAAATACAATTTGGTTGCAGCAATAATTCGACGAAACATAACAATTACTACTCGTATGAAAGGTTGTTTGTAAAAAGAATGAAGATGTGTATCGTTAATACTGTAAATAATGTTTCGATAAACTGATAGTTCTATGAAAAATGTAAGTTCGATGAAGCATTGTTCTAGAAACCGAAACAAATGTGAATTGTTTCCACGACGGAATTATAAATTAAAAAAAAAAACAATGAATCATAAATTAGTAAGTGACGACAATCATTGAATAGTTTTCTGCGAAATGAAAAATCATATTTCAATTTTCAATTACTTAGTCGATAACCGTAATAGGCTTATAGATATTGATGGATGGCACAAATGAGCGGCTGAGAGCTGGCACTAATGACGCTCGCATTTTGTTCTCGCTGCCTCAAGATTAACGACATAACCCTTTTTTTAATTATGCAGCTTTTGCGCTAAGAGTAGCTGAGTTTTTAATTTGTCTCCAACGACTCTTGGTAAAGAACGTGGAGCTTGAAACAAATTAGAAACAAAAGCGAGATTAACTTCATACCTTTAAGCATAAATTATACGAGTCGTACTCGGATAAAAATGTAGGCAGTTATACAGTATCTCGTAAAACTTCGTAGTCGCATGTCCCATTAAAAAGTTGGGGCAAATGTGAAATTTATTTAATATAGTTTTAACTTTCCTTTCGTGCGAAGCCGTCATTATGGGACCCTCGCGATGATATACGGAGTGTTTTTTTGTATGGGCAATCCGAATATATAATAGCTATTGGCACAGATATTATAATACTTAGGAAACCGTTTTAGGAGTATATTAGCTTTTTGTTTGTAAAGATAATTTTGGCATTATTTCTTGGTTTTTGATTAAGTGCGAATTGTCTAAAATAATGAGTAAAACCCAATTTTCTATGTAGTACAAGAATAGCCAGTAAAAATAAGCAACACAAAAACATGCCTGTGGTGCTTAGCTTTAAAACAACACACTTGTTATTTTTTATTATCTTCTAAACCCCCGGTTTCTTCAGGCTTAAATAAAAATATGTGAAATGATAATATAAAAAAGATTTTTTCACGCGATTCGACTCTAATTGTAGTCGACTTCAGTGTACCGGACCAAGAAAAAAAAAACAGTAGAAGTTGGTCCAAATTAATTCTTTCTCCATACAATTTGTAAGAAAGATTTTACTGTATGTTGAAACAAATACTGTATGAACAAATATTTTTCAAACTTTGAAAGCTTACCAGTGGAAACTTGTCTAACGTGTGGTAACAGCAACTAATGTAAAACATTCGTGAAAATATGAAACCTGTACCATAAATTGAAATTTTGAGAACGCGCACTGATGATCAAGTTCGAGATGTATACCTTGGGACTTTTAAGAGAGCTGCATTCATGCACTAGATGTGCCTGAGAGGCGGTGAATGCCATTTTCGACGGAGCTATGAAAAGGAAAAAGGGCTTTGCAAACACCTGTGTATGTATTCATTCTTTTGTTCGTCGGAGGGCGGTCGAGAGCACGACGAGGAGCTCGCATGCTCGCCGCGACTAATTGTAGCATAAAGTAGATCGGTATCTGATACAATATGGATAACTTACCATCATACAACATAGATATATTTGGGCAAAATCTGCCGAGATTTGTTCAAAGGGCACAAATCATGATAGGTACCTTATCATGACTTGATGAGATGATCAAAAAATCTAATTAGTCCGTCCGATAGATTTCCCAAAAATATTGAATACGTTTTTTTTTCTTTTCTTAATGTAAACAAAAAATTAAGAAAAATGAAAAAAATAATGAACGATGCCAGAGATAACAGTGCTCCGAAAACTCGCGTGAAGTCACTTGTATGTACACTTTTTACCGACAAGTGACGTCACAAGCGTCGTCGTAATTTTTTATTCATTTGATAAACCAAAAAATACATATCTAATATTTTCGATTATCTAACTGACGGACTAAATAGAATCACATTTTTTTTACTCAGGAATCATCCATATAAAAAGAGGTGTGCAACTGTGGATATTGTCATATTTAATTAATTTAGGTATTATTATTTTTACTTGGTGTAATTTTACTTATTTTATATTTCATATTGTTCTATTTTGTGTCTTACAGCATCGCGTTGGACGAGTCTGTAATGATATAATAATTGGTGGTAAATAAATACCTGTAATCCCCGTAGGATTAGGTAAGGTAGAGGCGTAAACCCACATTTCGCCATTTATGTTTAAGTCCCATGTAATAGAGGCTGGGAGCCTATTGTCATCAACCAGGAACGAATCCAGACCCCGTGACTGCTACCGAGAAATTCTTGATGGAAAAACTCAATAACACTTCGCCTGACTCGGGGATCGAACCCAGGACCTCATGCTCAGCAATCGCGTTTGCGACCACTCAACCAACGAGGCTGGCTTCCTTTGTGAATAATGTATCAGCTATCTCTTATATTTACACAAGAGAAAATATCATTATCGATATAATTCGTAATGTGAAAATAAATAAACATGCGCCAACGAGTTTGTTTTTGGAAAAATATATGTTAATGTTGTCTCATGTTGTTTGTAATTGACTGGATTATATGTTATTGGGATATGGTATATGGTATATCGTCGGTGATATTCTGAAACCGCGGAACTAACAGTGTTTAAAACCGCGTATTTACAAAAGTAGCAAAATCGAGATTTCGCAGGCTTAGCTCCGTTATCAGTAGTGATATTAATACATATTTTACATAACTAATGCCTACAATATTAAGAGGAATATTATAATTTGACAATTTAAAAGTTTAAACAATAGAAAGTCAAGTGGTGGTTTAGTAAATATTACGTTTTTCATCGTTCCTGTAAAATTCACTGCACCTACCTTGAGCGGTTTTAAACACTGTTAGTTCCGCGGTTTCAGAATATCACCGACGATATATAGGTGGAGGTGAATAATAAAATAATTAATAGAGAGATACTGAAACGCATCATTCATCATTATTTTCATAAATACGGGGTGGAAGGAAACCTGACGCGAAGACGGTTACTACATATTCAGTACATCATTATGAGCCCCCACAGAAATTTTTCATCGGTTATTAAGAAAATAATCAGTTGTTCCATAAATTTTGACCATGTAGGTATTACAAAATTTATATGTGGGGGCTTACAATGATGTTGGAGTTTTGATTACCCGTTCAAAGATTTCCCGTTCTTTGCTTAAGTGCGAGTTGTCAGGTTGTTACCAAAATAATTAGTCAAACCCATTCAAAATGCTATCGGTTTGATTGCGTTACCGCTTCATTGGGTTAGAAACGGTTAAGCCTTCCACGACGCGGCGACGTTACATGTTCAATGAAGCTAACTGAATGAACAATCCGTCCATTTGAGCAACGTTACTCTCAAGCGGGTTCCTGCTCGTAACGCATACATACATACATAAAGTCACGCCTTTTACCAATGCAGGTAGGCAGAAACCACAGAACACAACCTGCTACGATCCTTAAATACTCCTTTTGCCTCGTCATACACGCACGCCGGTGGCCAGTACTACGCACCTGACCTTTCTGAAGAAGCTCACCAATAAGGTCACGCATACTATTTAATTATATGCATGTTAGGACTTAAGTATATAAAGAATGAGATAAGTTATGACTAAATCAAAGGAGTTCTCTTTTGAAATAAATCACATAACATAACTTCACGCACGTAATTCCAGAAGGGTTAGGTAAAGTTGTACCTAAAAGTGCACCTACATTGAAACTAGCTAAGTTGAGATTAGGCTTATCATTAGCCAAGAAGTTTGAATTCAGCTAGTTTCAGGTACCAATGTACTTATGTAGTAAGACTGCGGCAACTTTGCAGATAGCTTAAAAGCAGGGCAAGAACAATACAGACACACTTGGTATCAGATACACTTGTACCCGACGTTCTAAACTAAATTCTGTGTTCATTGTGCTATGTAAAATATAGCCGAGCTTGTGTAACTTTAAAAGAGCTAAAAACCTTTTTAAAGCTCCACGAAAACGTTGGCGTTATTCAAAAGAAACTCCAGGGTTGAGGAGGTATTTAGCTAAGGTGTACAAGAAGGTTTTATGTGAACTGAGAGCGGTATTGCACGAGAGCTCATAAGAGAGGATATTAGCTCCCGTGAGCGTGTTCTGTTTTTAAAATGTCTTTACACCTCTCTCAGCGGCGTCTTAGGTAACAAATAATACATTTTAAAGCATCTTTCTTCAAGCAAGTAAAACAGTTTCACACAATATATATCTCTGGAGTAGAATACGTAAAACAAAATAAAACAACATAAAAAAAAAGTTAATGTTTATCCATTCTATTCGAAAACTTTTCGCGAATAACTGTCTAGGTACTGCAAATGTATACAAACGATACGGTACGTGAACATTTTTCACGTAACCAACATCATTTTCTTTGTGTAACCGGAATAAATAAACATAACACCACGCCTGCTACCCTCGAAGGGTTAGAGATGTCCATAATAATACGACCACATTTTTCCAGTTATGATTAAGTCCCAGTTCAAAGAGGGCGACCCTGTGGCCATCAAAAAGGCACAAAACCAGACTCCGTGCTACTACTGAGAAATTCCTGATTGAGAAACCCAAATACAGGGTGTAACAGGACCCTTCACGAAGCCGTCAACCAAGCATTACGAGTATGTGCTTACATCAAACTAAGTAACTTTACGCAAAAAATATTGCTGGGAAATTACTTTTTTTTTTTGGGTTGAAAAACACGTTTTACGATAGGACTCAATGTAACGCACTCAAAGCATGGTGGAGGTGTTCAAAGTAAAAATACATTTACTTAAACTTACTTACTTACATTTAAAACATGTATTTAAAAAAAAACTTGGAAGTTTGACCCCGAATATCTCCGTAACTAGAAGGTTCCCAGGTATGATCTAGAGTATGTAGTATCTAGTATCATGTATGGGGCCACGTGGTGGCCCCCGGCCACCGTAGGCGCGGGCCTGTGGACGGTGAGCTATGGGCTAGCTCGCCGTCCGTCCGTCTTATGACGACAGGCCGTGTCGACGGCGCGTTCGTGTTCCACGCGCGCCTCAAGGAGAGTCAGCAAACAGGGAGGGGTCCGTAAGGGCCGACGCCTGCCAGGGTTGCGGGACTGTTCGAAAGAGATACCGCGGCCCTGGAACACAAAAGGCAAAGGAAGGAACATGGATGGGTTTTAGTCAGTAAAAGTCTGACACTCCCTCCTGCTCAGCCCAGAGCGGGAGGGGTTATTTGATGATTTCAAATCGGTAAAAAAAAAAAAAGGTATGATCTAGAACAAAAAAATATCACAATGACGGGGAGATCAAGTGCCTTTCGGCTTCGTTAAGAGTCTTGTTACACCCTTTATACTTTGCCCGACCTGGGCATCGAACCTGCTCATGCTCAGCAGTCGCGCTTGCGACCACTACAATAAACGAGGCGGTAATAAATAAACAAAAAGGAAAAAAATATATACGATGAACTAGAAGGAGGCGGCATACTTTTGCGTACTGACAAATTAAACTTTCAGCTTAGCACTGAAGCTATGAAGGTTCGACGGCACAAATTGCAGCCACCGGGAGAGTTACCATCAACAATAGATAAGTACTAGCCGCAGTAATTATCCGGTGGGTTTCGCAGCAAAAGAGCATCTGGGTTGTTGGCGAACGAGGATTCTCGTTAGCGTGAGGCAATATGCTTTATGTTAATGAGGTGGATGCAGAGTGCAGCGGTAATGAGCCCCCCCTCCCGCCACCCCGCACTTACTTGCCACATGTTACACGCTTATAACTTACTTAATTACAACTGATTAAGGACATTTCATGTTTTACAATAAAAGTGTGTGTTACGCGCGTAGTACGCCGTCGTCGCCCGTAGCGCATAGCGTGTTTATGTTGACGCGTCCCTTTAATATTTTCGCTCGCGTGTAACTTTATATTTTTTAATGTTAGTTTACAAAGCAATAGTCGATTGCAGCCATTAATAAATGTCAGTAACTGAATCAACCAGTTTATCGGAAATATTCGCGCTGTATTCATAGTACGTTCTGACTTTTGTTGCTCGACTAAATGCTTCTGTAAAAATACAATTGCCTTTTTATAGTGGCAAATATTTATACATCACTTAGTAGCCGTATTCCTGTGGATTTTGTAAAAAAAATAGCAAGGGCGTTTAAAAAACTTTCCACGTTTAAATGGTGGATTAATCTTCAATTGAATAATGGAAAGAAACATAATACGTCACATAAAGAAAGTAAGAATCGTTGCGTTATTCCAAGTATTATTTGACTCTACAAAATTACGCAATCATGCGAAAGCGTGTCGCCTCCTTGATGCGGCGGGTGCGGGGTAGCGCCAACAGCCTCTCGGTCACTGTGGCCAATAGGGCGGAAGGTCTAATGCTCAGGCCCTGGACCAGGGGCCTTAGTCTGCTATTGCAATAGTGTCAGAATGGTCTATCATTGATTTAATAAGGCCCCGCACAGACGAATTACCCTTTGTACGCACGTCAAACGAGTTTCGAACGCGCTTCAATACGCCGTGGGCTAGGGGCCTTATTAAATCAATGATAGACCATTCTGACACTATTGCAATAGCAGACTAAGGCCCCAGGACACAAGTATTATCTTCAAATTGTGCCTTGAAATTATGTTTCTTTTAATTATTGTCTATTTGATTATAATTGTCCTTCATTTATTTCTTTGTATTTCCTGATTATTGTATTATTATTAATGATTTTGACATTATTAGTAAATTATTACAAAAAAAATCCAAATATAATTATGTACTAACACTAGTGTTTACGATGTGTATGTATTATTAACAAATTGGATTTTATGATCTGTTAATAAATAATTTGATTCGATTTTTTTATTACAGTTTGCAACCCATAGATATTTGTAGGTTGGTGGTACTTTCATAAAAGCCTAAAGTCTTGGCTTGCCCTTAAAACCTTTCTTCATGATGTTATGATTTCTGAATAGTCTGCTTGCTGTATTCCTGGTCCCTAGCCACGCCACTGTATGTACATAGGTATAATTTTAGGATAAAGCTTACATCACATCACATTTTTTTATATCGAACTAGTATTTTTATCGGGCTAAAGTAAGCCCGATAAAATTACAATTATAGATTTTGAGGACACAACTGTATCTTTCGCCGAATTTTACGTTTAACACAGTTCTTATAAGCAAATTTTCTTATTTAAAAATAATTTAACAACAACATAATGTAAGAATAATACTGGCTGAAAAAGCGATGCTATCTAAACATTTGCCTCGCTCCAAAAACTGAAATCAAGATTTAAATTATATTAGGCGAGTTTTTTAACTTGTTTCATTTTGCGTCCAGACCAGATCTTTCCGACTTTAAATTACTTTCATAATTTATCTACTTGTCAAGTTAGGACAATGCTGGGACTAAAATATAAATATAATCATTTCGACATCCGAGTAAAAAGTTATGTAAATGACTTCATTCATTTGCATTTATATATTTTAACACCTTTGTTAATTATTTTGTCTCTTCTTTATAAATGTATCGAAAGGTTCCATTTTTAGCGTCTAGCTTTTGAACGATAATAACTACTTTTGACATCGATACTTCCGAGGATCACCTAAAAAAATTGCTTTGTTCCAAATAGGTCCCCAGTCTGCGGATATTACGTAATTTTCGCTTTCACAAGTGCTGAAATTGGGAAGAAAAAAGCTGAAAACAATGTACTTTTATTTCCAATTAGTGTGTTCCTTTTGATTACCTTATTCTAAGGAGGCGAAGTGGAATTGTCTCTGGGTTCGAAGTCTACGAAGTAATAAAAGCCAAGAGTTCTCTTGTACCGCCCGCGCTGCGCGCACCCTAAATGAGCTCCGTCCCTTTCTTTTAAAATTCACCCTAATCCCTTTCTTTTAAAATATAAATTACGACTAAGTTCAGTTCGGAGATTCTATTCTCCAAGTTTCAATCAAATTAAATGTTATTTAATGTAGTTGCGGGAAGCGTATTTTGTAAAGTCGTTATTGTTCCAAATGTTCCAATTGTGGGCTCATTTAAATAAAATGTGGCTTTTTAAGGACATTGTAATCTGTGGGTTCGCCATACTTTCAAAGACCTATTATGTCACTATTGACGTTGGATAATCCAAGCTAATATTTTCCATGATGTACTACACCATGTGACCACCATGTGTGTGTTTTTCATGATGTGTGTGTGATGTATACTGTTAAGATAAGATTTTTTTAAACATAGGAGATATATTGGTTAAATGACGGCTGACATAGCTTTTCTGGCAGAAGCTATATTATCAGGTAGGTAATTGAGTAGTACGCCCAGTTGTGTCACAACTATTAACCGAAGATCTAAGATAAACACTTGATATAGTTGGTGTTTATCTTCCTTACCAGAACATTAAGCAAGTGATTAAAGCCTTCAGCTGCCTATAAAGCAAAGATAACGCGTTGTATTTCCCGAGGCGGCAACGATACAGTGATTAATGATTAGAGGTGCGAAACGAATAACTTATTCTACGATATTTATTCAGGATCTACACTTTGAATATTTTTTATATTCAGACAAAAAAAGATTGTAAAAACTTTTGTTTGTTCCGTGATATGCAAGTATAACCGTAGTGCCAGCGAACAAAAAGGTTTACTGGTCTGTTATCAGAATTTATTCGAATCGAATGTGTTCGTATAAAAGCTAGTGTTCGTAGTTTTCGAAGGCTATGTTTGTGAGGGCCTGTCGCCGCAGTGTCGCGGCACCTCGCCAACTAGCCATCACACAGTCTCAAGCGTCTTTACGACACATTTTGAGATCACCACTTAAAATTATTTAAGGCGCTTTTTAGACCATTTATAATCGTTTAAGCAAAACTGAAACGAACCAGTCTCTTTCCAGCACGATATTCTCTTTAAAATAGATACGTATTTTAAAATGTCGATAAAATACCCGATTTCTCCGAAAGAACATTTTCTCTATCTAAAACGGTTCTGAAATACGGAACGTCTCGGAAAAATCGGAACACCTGCCGACCATAACTTATTCTCGTACCTACATTTTGTATCCGGAGATACAAAATATATTCCTCTTCCTTTTCCTGCTCGCTCGACTGTGATGGTCGCTACTCACGTATGTCTCACATTTTATGGATATCATATGAAATTCATTTATTTCCATGGTCAACGGGCAATTTTAAACCGGAACCTTAAGGCAGACATCTCAAAACATCAATTAGCGAGTGCTTCGGCTCAGACATGTTCTCAACTGTAGAGATCTAATAGTATCGTTAACATAGCAAGACCGACGAAGCGTTGGATAGATTACTTTAGTGATGACTGCTAATACAGATGAATGGAAGAAGAAGACATGCTGCGTCGACCGCAAATAAATTAGTGATAGGGGCAGGAGGGCGATGGTTGAAGAGGTAGTACTTCATTGATCATAAGTTCTCCTTCAATATCTTTCAATCTGCAAGATAGGATAGTTTGAACAGTAAAACCGTGCTTATTTCGAGGACAAGATCGTTAAAGTAAGCGGTAATCAGCTCCAAGGGGCGAGTAGTTAGAGTATTTTACAACTTTAGGGTATTAGTTAACTTTGCCTGACAGTTAAGGTAAAAGCTTGTAATCCGTAGATTCTCCCTGCCTGTTAATTCAGTAGTTAATTTAAAATGTAAATCCTGGTAAGGTCGTTATCATATTTTCATTGCAAATTCGTAGTTATGTGATACTGGCCAAACAAGATTAAAAAGAGGGCGGAAAGCGTTTTGAAATTCATTAATATTATAATAAAGGCGACCGCAAGGCCGCAAGTGTGGAGGACACGTGAGGTTATGATTAGCAGCGGCTTCTACAGTACATAAGGGACCTCATGCACTACGCGGCGACAACCGCGACTTTTGGCCGCAGCAGCGACTTTTGGTCGAAAGCCGGAAGAAGGTTTGATCGCTCGACCGGGTGTCCGACCAGTTTTGTTCAAGATTGCTGCCGCGTAGTCCCTAAGGATGTCAGATGCTACCGAGAGCGTGCCGTTACGTATGTTTTGATTGTCTGTGAGACATTGGGCTGCGTGCGAGCCAGACCGCGCCCGTGCATTTACGAACACAGCATTCGATCTTTGTTGGTGACAGAGGGCTAAACGTCGTCGGTCGTAGTCGGCGTGTGGTCAGATAGGCCGCAGCCTTAAGCATTACAGCAGGCTGCGACCGCGGGTCTGGCTGCCGGCGGCCGGCTGGGCCACATCCTTCCAACACCTGCTACATTATGCATGTGTCCACTTTGTGGCTAGTCTTAAAAACACACTGTTTATTCCGTTTGCATAATACTAACAGGTATTTACACTTCCGTGGAAATGAGGAAAGGATATATATATTTATATAACATGGCGTACGTTTACATGGCGCTCTTTTTCACCTCGATATGTTCAGGAATAAGGCGTATGATGCCGCTATACAGCCTAATAACTAACCTAATAATAAAAAAGAAAATTCAAATATTTTTGCATTTAGAACACAAATAAATGTTAATTTGTTCATAAAACTAAATATTTGTTTTAAATAATTATGTTTATCTACGATATTCTATTTATAAACACAATTTAAATACTCAAAAAATATTTACGATGTATAGACGCATGTCTCTTTGCTTGAGATTAAAAAAAAAACAATCACCACAAATTAAAGCTATAGTCATTGAACCCATTTGGTCTTATCCGTGAAAATGTTTATTTCCGCACGTGTGCGGAAAAATATTAAAAATCCACGCGTGTGAAATAAATTGCATGTTGAACCTAATCCTAGTGCGATAAGAACCAGTTTTCGAGAAAGTGTATAGAAAAAATATTTTTATATCATGCATATTAGCCGAGCTAACACGCTTTTTGCGGACGAAGTCGCGGGCCAAGTGCTAGTGTAAACATAAAAACCGTTCAGTTGTCGTTTTTGAGGAAAGAGTACCTAAAAACATCCATACTTTCTCACTTTCGCGTTTATATATTACTAAGAGATTTAAGGGCTACGTATGTATGTAAATATGTATAAACCAAGTAAATATAAGTAAATATATATTTTGTGTTGACGCTCATATTTCCGTAATGTGAAGGTACTACGTATACCTAGCGTAGACAGACGTACATTATGCGTGAATTTGCGGCACAAATATTTTCGCTGTAGGCAACACAGCATTTTTTTTTAATAATATGAAAAATAAGCATAGTACAATGTGAAACTTTTGCTTCAAGGTAAAAGGCCGAAACGTGCCTGAATTATTTTTACTAACCTGGACTTTTCGCACGAAGATTATAATGTCTCTATTTCTCTTTCAGATTTTTTATACCAATATGCATAGGGTGACTGGTAATTAGTGCCGATACTTAAACACGTGATTGTACTCATGATAACAAACAGCTTTCCCAAAGAATTTTTTTTATACTCAGTCACTATCGCCGTAAAAAATTCGCGCGCGCGCGCGCCGGGGCCTATCAGATGTTAGCTGCATGATGCCTTTCTGTCTCATTACAATGGTATCGTGCAAAAGTGGCGGGTAGGCAGAGCACACGCACGGTGCGCGAATTTCCTACGGCTGTTGTGTTATTGTGATAGTGAATGAGTATAAAAAAAATATTTCTTTGAAAATGTTGTTTGTTATCATGAGTACATTCACGTTTTTAAGTATCGGTCACTAATTACCTGTCACCCTATATAAACCATCGAGAAAAAACATTTAATGACTACTTCAAAAACTTTCTAAATTAAGAAAATAATAAATTAAACTTCAGGTCATCCTTTAACAGGTACGACAATGACAAACTCCACTTAACAGCCAGATTGCCCACTCGCTATCGGTTTAAGCATTGTATTTACCACTTCAACATTCCTAGGGCCGGATATGGTAAAACTCAAAGAAAGAAGACCAGCGGTGGCCCTGTGGTATAGCCCTGACTTTGAGGACCTGAGTTGTAGGCCGTGGGATCAAACCCAGGCAGGCGCATTACTTTGTCTATTTTATTTCATCACCGTTGTTCTCAAAACGGTGAACGAAAACATCGTGAAGAATTCGGCATGTCCTATAATGAAAAAATCGAAGCCTCCTGACGTCTATGTCGTCGTGGACTACAGACCACTACCTCTCATAGAGAGGAGGCCTTTTTGTGTCCCAGCAGTGGGAATCTTTCAAAGCTGATTATACTTATGCTTATAAACGATATGTACCACTTAACCATTCCTGTTGGGGCTGGATAAAGTATAAAATTCACTACAAGCGTTTATTAGCAGGTGTTCTATCTAGGTCTCCGTTTAATTTCTCTTTCAGCTGCGCTCGCGAAGTCATTTGTTTCACTTCCCCGACACCATTTTGCAGTTTTATTGAAGCAATATCGGATTACACCCGCAATAGACGCTTTGCGAATAAAAGTGAAAAGAACGATTGCAATCACAAACGTAACGAATGTATAGAAATAGAACGAACGAACATTTCGACTTGTAAAAGGCTGAAGTGGCATTTTATTCATTGTGGCGTGCGGAAGGGTTGTTTTGTCGTAGCGAAATAGTAAACTTTTCTATTCGATAACGAACGCTAGGAGTTAGGACGTACGATACATCGTCAATTACTCGCGGCATTGCCCTTGACAGCTGGGAATTGACTGCGGAAAACATTGCTTGCATACTCCCGAGTTAGAGGAAAGACTATAAATAAATACACGGTCTGGGGACGCTGCTGTCTCCGGAGTAATGTAAGGGAAACTTATCTAGTTAAACTTTCCAAGCAGTCTGGGTGCCTGCTGTGTGGCTTCACTTAACATTTTCTTTTGTCCCGATCTCAAAGTTGGTACCTCAAATTGTTCTAGCGTGACCATTTACGTATTTTGTAGCAAAATACGGTTTAAATGCAGCTACTTAACTTGGATGGCTTCTTACGTAATGTTTCCGGGCACGTAAAAGTGTTTTTCTTCAAACTAAAACTTACCTTGCCAAGTACAATGTTCCTTAATGTGTGTTATGTTATCTAGAAGTTTTTGTTTGTGTCCCAAATATAATTCAGCGAACAACAAGGGTACTGTAATCTTCGAGATTTTCTATAGATAAAAGTAGATCGCTTCCATTCATTCTTTTCGTTTATGGCCGCTTGAGAAAATTAAAAGAGAAATCATTTCAGTGTCTTTTCTCGTTAATTTTCTATGTTATTCCCAAATGATAGGAACATAATGTTATTTTAACAAATAAAACACGATTAAAATACAGTTAGTAGGTTTTATTGGAAATAAATGACAAAAGAAAATTATGAAAGAAAGCTTCTTGCTAATGACACGATGCGACATGCGACAGACGGAACTGTGTAATAGTCCATTAATCATGGCAGTCGGGTGTCGAATCAAGATGACTGCGAGAATTAATTGCACAACTAAATCACGTGACTGTTGTACCTATTATAAATTATACTTATTATTGCCATGTGTTTTAGAATGTTAACATTATTATACTAACAACAATAGGAAACTTCCCCTCATAAAGCTTTCTATTACGAGTTATTTGGCATTATTATATATTAAACCGCTTGTTAGTTAATTAATGCTAAAAGATATATCTATCAGATTTCCTCGTTGAAAATCCAGCACAGATAAACGAATATGCTGTAAATCATAAACGCTGAAATATATGGCGGATTGCGGCTATAAAACCGTTTCACGCCGACCATATACCAGCCTTATAATAAGTGGTTTAGGCGATAGATAGGCCCTGTTAGACGTGTTTTTAAAGTTCCTGTTGTTTAGAGAATTACTAAAAGTAGCGGGTAATTGTTGTTGAATCCACGTAATAAATAGCTACAGCGTCATTCCCGGCGCCGCGCGCCAGCCTCGGCGCCTCTTGGGAAATTATTGACGTTTTTCGACGAACAAATTGCAATGTGGCTGCAGATCAACGACGACACTATAATTTCGGCGATTGTACATATTTTTGTTCATATGCGAACTACTTTATTCACTATTTAAATTAGCTAACGTGGCTTGAATATTCCATGCAACAGAGTGGAAGGAAAATTACCACTCTAATTTATCTATGTGCTCGGCAAAAGCTTATAAATGTATTGTTCTATGTTCTATGTTAAGGGTTTGGTTTCCGCACTTAGTCCCTAAATTGGACCATTGTGCGTGAGCCATGGTGGCCGTTACTCCAACCAGCCCACCTCCCTCCAGAAGCAGATCAAACTTCCCGGTCTTCTCAGGACATCCTCAAGGGATCTCGGTGTTCCAAGAGTATCCTCACGGATCTGGGTGACGCCGGTGCACTCGAGGAGTACATGCGCTACAGTTTCTTCCGCCTCCATGCACGCTCTGCACAGGGGGCTATCAGTGATACCTAGGGTGTGGAAGTGTTTGTTCAGTGAGCAATGTCCAGTGATGGTCCCCGCCACCAGTCGCAGGCTATCTCTGTCCAGGCGCAGAAGGCGCTTGGTTAGCTTCGTGTCCAGGGATGGCATAGCTTCCTTGGATTGCCTGCACCCTGGTGTCAAGGTCCACCATTTTCCCGCTTGCGTTTGAGTGTGTTCCTTTAACCAACTCCTTAGCTGCTTGAAGGGAATGGGCACAATGGGTTCGGGTCCGAAGGCTTTTGTGCTGGATCCCCTTCTGGCAAGTTCATCAGCCGCATCGTTTCCAAGTGATCCGCTGTGTCCTTTGATCCATTGTAGTGTCACAGTGTTGTGGTTTAGTACCGTAACACGTTCTAGGGCATTATGGCATTCTAGTATTAGTCTCGACGTTATCTGGTTTCTCTTTAAGGATTGAAGGACTGAGGCACTGTCGGAGAGTATACGAATATGGGTATTCGTAACTTCCCTGACCTCAATGGCGTGTGCCGCTTGGATAATGCCAACACACTCAGCTTGATAGACAGAGTTGAGCATTCCCAGGGGTTTGGATATTTTAATATTTAGGTCGTTGGAGAAGACTCCGACACCTGTCCCGTCTTCGGTCTTTGATCCATCAGTGTAGATCCTTAGCTCTTTTGGACCTGAGTAGTCACGCGTCTCCGCTGTGAGCTCTATGCTGTAGTGTTTATGAAAGCAGTGGGTCTTCAGGGTTCTGTCGCAGGGTGATGCCATCATGGGCTGCCGCTTGATAGCATCATCTTTTAAGCGTGTATGTTTGATTCTGGAATCTTTACTGAGGGTGCCGGATACTTCGAGCCTGAAAATCGCTAGGGTCGCCTCCTCTCTTACAACGAGGTGTAGAGGTGACAGCCCCAGCATCACCTGTAAAGCGGCAGTGGGTGATGTCCTCATGCTACTGGTGATTGCTACGCAGGCAAATCTCTGTAGCTTCTCGAGATCTTTCTGGGCTGTGCTCAGGTTGGTCCTGGGCCACCAAACTAACGAGCCGTATGTGATGATTGGTCGGATGACTGTGGTGTATAGCCAGTAGGTGATTTTAGGGCTTAGGCCCCAATTTCTGCCGAGCAGTCTTTTGCACTGCCATAGGGCTATGCTGGCTTTTGTGGTAATGTAGTCGGTGTGTTTTGCCCAATTCAGTTGTTTATCCAAATAGATGCCCAGGTATTTGGTTTCAGTCGACAGGCTTAGGGTGGTCCCAAAGAAGCGTGGTAACTGTAAGGTTGCCAACTTTCTTTTCTTTGTGAAAAGGACGAGTTCAGTTTTGGTAGGGTTCACCGCCAGTTTATATTCTTTGCACCAGTCCTCTACCATTTTCAAGGCTTGACGCATAAGGTTGCATAGTGTATTTTCGTGTGTGCCGTTAATTATTATGGTTATATCATCAGCGTAGCCCACCGTGAAGTAGCCTCTGTCATTTAGACGCTTGATGAGGCTGTCTACCACGAGGTTCCATAGAAGTGGCGAAAGGACGCCCCCTTGAGGGCAGCCTTTCGCCACGATGGCTCTAGTAGTGTCATTCACCGTAACCTGTACGGCTCTCAGTCTGAGCATGTTTGTGATCCATCCTCGCAGGGTCGAGTCTACGCCGTGTTCCTCGAGGGCTGCGTTGATGCTATGAAAAATGGTTTTATCAAAAGCACCTTCTATGTCAATAAAAACAGCTAGTGAGGAGCATTTGTAGTCTACTGCACATTCAATCTTGGAGATCACACTGTGGAGTGCAGATTCTGTGGATTTTCCTGTGGAGTAGGCATGTTGTTGTTTGTGGAGTGGCAGCTCCTGAAGAGGTCCGTCCCGAATGTGTCGGTCACAGAGTCTCTCAAGGGTTTTCAGTAGGAAAGATGTCAGGCTTATTGGTCTGTACGCTTTAGGTTGTGTATAATCGGGTTTGCCTGGTTTGGGGATGAAAATGACTTTCACCTCTCGCCATTGAAGTGGCACATATCTGTGTGCTAGGCAGGCTTGGAAAATGACAGCCAGCCATGGCGTAAGGACGTCTACTCCCCATTGCAATAGGGCTGGGAGAATTTCGTCTAAACCTGCGGATTTGTATGGTTTGAAAGTCTTGATTGCCCATTTTATTCTGTCTTCGGTTACTACTGTGCGGGCTCTGGACCAGTCCTGGTCGTTTGGTGAGTGCATTGGTTCACTTGCCCATACTCTGTCCTCGGAGAGGCTGCAGTCTGAGAAATGGGTTTCCAGAAGAACTTTACTTGTTTCATGGTCCGACTTTGTGTACGTGTTGTCTGGGTTTTTCAGCGATCCGAGGGTGCGATCCTGATCGGTGGATAGGATCTTCCTTACTCGCGCAGCTTCGCTGTTCGATTCAATGTCTTCGCAGAATTTCCGCCAGGCTGCCCTGCTGGCAAACCTGACTTGTTTTTTGAAGGTGTACTGTGTTTTCTTGTATAGGTCCCAGTCTTCTGGGAGCCTGGAATTCTTGGCTTTGTTGAATTGTTTGCGCATCGTTTGCCTGAGCTTGCCGAGCTCTGCAGTCCACCAAGAGTTTCCCTTGCTCTTGGTGTTTGGATCTGGTAGTTTGCAGCAGGCGTGGTAGGCTTCGTAATATATTCTGAGAGTTTAATTACAGTGTCTTCAAGCTGTTTGGGATCCGTTAGATTTAGGGGTTTTTGGTGCCTTGTTAGCAGTGAGGCCAGAAGCCATAAATGTATTATTTTGTACAAGTTTATTTAAGTAGCTTTTCATCTAATAGCTGAATCCTTGTTTTAAGTACAATATGAAAAGCAAAGGCAATATCAAAGCCTCATTAAACCCATCTGTGTGGCGGTCCAACGAAATTCGGAGCGTGTGTACCTTCATCTGGCTTATGTACCACAATTTATTATATTAGGTGAAGAGGGGACTTCTACATAGAGGTGAAAAAGTAAAACCGTACAGGGATCCTCCACTTTTAGGTGGAATAAAATGTACGTCATCGTGAGTAATAAAAAAAAAAGTTGGCTGTCACGGGACTCCCGCCGTATGTGAAATATCTATGTTAAGAATGTATAATTAATAAAAACCTATAACGAAATATATTAGCCTTATAAAAAGTGGTGTAGGCGATAGATAGGCGTGTTATATGGAGTAAAATAAAGTAAAAAACTATTTTTGAGAGATTGGGAAACGGTTGATTTTTCAAGGAAGTCGAGAGCGGTGACGTAGATGGCGCATCACGCCATGACAGCGTGATGCCATTTCCCGTCAGCCTATAAGAGTCGGCTTTGCTGTCAAAATGCCAAGGTGCACCTATAGATGTTTCACCTAAAAAAAACCGGACAAGTATGTGTAAGACTCACACCCTGAGGGTTCTTATTCCATAATAAAAGACCAACTTCAGTGTGCAGTTGGAAAATAATCAGACCAGTAGATTGGGAGTAAATTGCCTATTACAGACGGAAAGACAGACATACACATGAACGTGAACGGGCGCTGTCAGTTGTGAATGGTCATCTCTTAGTTGCCACGGCTTATTTGAATTAATTATTTCATTTTATTTTTTGAATTGTCTTTTTTGTTTTTACTATGGACACTTTTAACGTGCACATCTTGCTACATCGTTCTCACATAATGTACCATCTCAATATGAATGATGTAACCAAGGTTTTGTAACAATATGCTGATTTAAAAGAGTGTCCAAGGAGTTTCATGCCCGTTCTTCTCCATAGAGATCTACGCTAGGGAATGGGCAACTACAGTACTTTCACAGTTTTTATGCCTTGTGACTGGGACTGTAGCTACATTTAATCGTTATCTTTGTTTCGACAGTTCAAAAGTGCCTGTAACTGGCCTACTTGAAATAAATGCTTTGATTTTTATTTTATTTTTGTCACACGAGTGAATAAATATGAGTCCCGTCTTTTCATTCGGACGTACAGAACCCATAATGTCATCTAATACAGCGGGTGAATTGAAGTGGTTACCCGCTAGTTCCACCGCAGTTCACATTAAGTGTGATAAATGTGAAAATGTGAAAAAGTATGTTCGGACACCCGTACCCGGTGCAGTAGTGGACGCAAAAACAAAAGAGGTATAAAACCTTGTAAACTTTACTGCAGCTATCTCGCAGTGTATTCTCAAAATGAAAATGGCCTGAAATATTTCATTCATATCGCAGCATTTAAAATAATTGACATTTCAACTTAAAGGTTAATGTATTTTGGGACGAACACAACTTTTTCAACATATTTGTTTGTGAAGTGGTTAGGCGGGTATCCGTCCGTGTGTCAATTTCAAAATACAAATGGTGTGGAAGAAAAAAATAGTTATTTTATGATATTAAGTCTAATTATATTATCCTTGAGCATTTGCTATTACACTCACGGCTCCGTTATGCCCCACGCCTCGAGTTGCAAACCCACCTCAAGTGCAACAAAAACCTTTACCCACTTGTGTAAAAATTCCAAATTCCTACCTATTACGTGTCGAGTTAACTAGGTATAGTTAAGCGCATCAGCGAGTGACTGTGCATGAATGAGGCGGCCCATCGGATACCGATCGATACCGAAGTGATGACCACGCCGACTTTCTGCTGGCTGAAGTGGCCGCAGCCATCTGCAGATACCGCAGACATCACTAGCTCATACTATGCTCTTTGTAAGAGCTTCTTACTCAGACAGAGCTACAGTCTCCAGCCATTAAGAACTTTTCATTTTTTTTGTTAGGGCAATTTAAGTTTATACGTCTTTGTACGCCAGTCATAATTTTCTTTACATTAGTCGTGTAATTTACTAGTACTTGTTTTGTCCTGAACTCTGTCGTACATTAATATAAAACTGTAAAGTTTCGTTAAGTTATGATCTGTGAGTGCCAGAAGTTCAACGTCGCATAAAAAATGGCTCGAATATAATAGTTCTATTACCCCACTGCGAGCTACTTAAATAAATTGTAACCATGTCGTGCAACACTGTTGAAATTAAGTTATGTGAGCACGGAGTTCGTATATCCACGATGTTTGTGTGTGTCGCGCTCGTACAATTAGACTAACATCATTATCGTGTGAAGTCACGGAAACCGCATAATATTGTGTAAGGGGACAAAGTGGATCGTGATTCTTTTGTGACCGCTCGCTTTTGTCAACGTAGACATAGATTAATGCGACTCCAAACGAACTTCTCGAACAAAATGTGAACCGAACTATCATTTTTACAGCGAACGATATTCTTTAAACCGGATAGGTAATAAATTACGCGAACAGTGTCACAACAAAGGTATTCTTTTAAAACTGGCGCACCGTAGTAGCTGTAAGTTTTAATATTGCGTAAGAGCGGGCTGAAACTTTCAGTATTTACCGTAAATATTCACCATTGGAAGTAGGTTATCGCGATAAACTATTTTTTATTGTCATTTGACCTAAAAAAACTTCACCGCAATCAGTGTAAAACAAAAATAAAGCGTAATTAAGTTTCCGTGAATATCGTTGCGAGGTGTAGCAATATACAGGGGGAGTATAATTGTTAGGTGTAGCGGAGCCGCCATTCCACTAACGAGTTAAATGAGTTAGCAATTTGCCGATGTATCTGCTTAATTGACTGCGATCATTAGTGCATCGCATGTCTTTTTCAGATTTAATCGAGGTATAATGTAGTCGCAGTTACGACATAATGATGAAGCCGCCGACTACCTAAACTGTTTTATCGAAGAGTCTTTGTGATTATTGTTTATGTACAAGTTTCGTGCCGCTTGCGGTAGACCATGGTGCACGAAGGCTCATTCTCTTTTCAGACCATTAACTTGAACGTCGATATGAATTATAACAACTTACAAACCAAGAAAATGTGAGCATTTTCCGATATTTCATTTCAGGGGGCGGTAAACTGCTAAGTTTACATATGAAATATTACCTTAGGAGAACTCGCGACATGAATCTGTGGAGTGGTCTATATGCTCGAGCTCGTTTCGATGAGATTGCACTGAATGTTTTACCTGAGTAGTGGCGTTCGCTAAAGCCTTCATTATAAAAAATGAAATTGGAATATTGGGTTATATTTTCATGATGATAACTGAATATCAACTTAAATTATTGGATTCAATTATTGTTCACTAGGTATAATAATGACTAAGTTCACTAATCCCCTTGTTTTTCATTCAACATTATATTTGGAACAAGTTTACGGTTTGTGCGACCATGACGTAAACACTAAAATGTTCCGTTTACTTGCAGAAAATATATTTTCATTTTCGAGCGAGACTCCAACAGCAAATACGAAATATTTAAAAAGCCTAGTAACAAAGATCTTGAATTTTGAAGGCAAAGATTTAATTTAAATATTTGCGGAGTAAATATACGCTTTCATGAATAAAACATGGAGCGCAGATTAAAAGCGATAAAACTATAGCGCCTGAAAAAGGTACGTTCTATTTGAAAATTAACTTGTGGGAGCGTATTCCGAAACGGTTTGGACATTGCATGAAATTGGATGGTTTAATTCTCGTTTGAAATGGTCATGTTTCGAACGCGTTCGCTTCACATCGCAGAATAATCCTGGCTAACGAACTTATTAAACGCTATTACGTCGATCTAGGTATGTCGCGCTAGTTTCCTGAAAATTTTCGAACGGGAGCAATTGCGCGAGCCTCCGATGAATTTCCGGCGGCCGGCTCCACATTTCCGGAAAATCACGAAGCGTTCATATGTGCCGTGGATCTGCCTATGTTAGTGGAGACCTTGGCGATCCGTTCAGTATTTTAGTGAGGGTAGGTAAATGATGGCAAATATTTCTTGTAGTTGACACTGTCATCAATTTTGATGCTCCGAGAACTTGCGTAGGCTGGTGCTTTAGTTTTGTAATAGTGATTTATCTTTCGGAATATGAATGATTCTTCTTACAATATTTGTGTATTTTCCGTATTCTACAGGGTCACGTCTTAGATGTATATAAAGTTCTCCACGTTTTTATTAATGCGAATGGTACCTACCTATATTACGTCCCGAAATCTTTTTCTTTAGATCTAAGAACACTATCGATTTATGATAGTACAACGATGTCTATGTCGGCTTAAAATGTCTAGGCGGATTGCCTATGTGAAATAAATACTGTTGTTGCTTTATAGTCTGGCTTGTAAATCACATGCCTACTTTTATATCAGAAATAAAAATGTTCGGCGGGCTGCGCTGATGCTGCCGGCTGCTGAGATCTTCAAGCGGAGCAAACACCTATTGTTCAACAAATCTTATTGGTAATTATAGTTTGTAGTTGTTTGGGGTGAAACGCTCAGGTTATAAGGACCTGCTTTTAATGGTTTCTACGTCATCGTCATCATCATCATTTCAGTCCGGAATCACCCACTGCTGGGTTCCTATAATTCATAATGTAAGTATCTGGTATATTAGAATGAGGTTAGGTATAATATTATGAGCTTGTTTGAAAATATTTACGATAGCAATATCTATAACTTATTTGTCTTGAAAACTTGCGCGCGCTCGATGCTGTAAACATGTCAACACGCCACTTTTTATTTCCACCAATAAAACAAGTAGGTACCTATCATCTATTTTCGCGTGAAAGCTGCTCGACATTTAGATTATAAACATGTTACACAACGGATTTATTTTGTTATTTATTGCGTTTCTGAAGTATCAATCTTAGCTATGTTTATCTAGTTCATTCATTTCTCTATTCACAACTATAGATTAACAGTACTATTTATTTCATTAAACAGTCTCAGAGGCTGTAATAAAATGTCTTTTGAAGCGCTATTAGTTGTTTGCGTCTGTTTCATCACGATTTAAAGCGATGTGCTCGCATGTTCTTTACAGTTTGAGTCACAAACATACCCGCCCGGCGCCGGCGCTATCATTCCTCACGAAGTCACGAGTTTCAGAACTAAAACTACCATGTGCCTTGTGTGTACAACTTAGAGATAACTTTAGAACGACACTATTACGCAGCACCAACCGGCTTCCTTTAACTTCGTCTTCAAGTAATTGCATTTATTTTGTGTGTTTAGTATCCATACGAGGGGAATGTTTGCGTTCATTCAATTTGCAGCGCGAAGCCCCTGAGGGCGGTAATCCCTGGCTTAGGCCTGTTGCGTCCTGCTTTTGATACTCCTGCGCGCATGACGCCGGACTCATCGAAATGTTTTTACCAATGTATGTGGCTTTGTGTGGTCCGGCTCATTATTCGTTGGATTGTGGCTTCATGCGGCTAGCTAATTTGAACTGAGGCACCGCTCGGCAACTGTCTTGTTGCTACCGATTGTTCAAAATCGTTCAAGGAATAACTTAGATTTGAATTGCTTAGAATAAACAGACAGTAGGTAACTACTTACTTGTATCATGATTACTTTAATAAACCCAAGACAATAGATACCTTAACTAAATACACACCAAGTCGATGTTTCTAATAGTTGCCGAGAGAACAATGACAGCATAAGCGAAAGTACTAAACATTTACATAATGAGTGCGTGTAACTCCTCAGTTCAGCCCTTTGCGACCCAGAAACCGGGAGTTGCACTTTAATATAGCCCGGTACTGAAGCGAATGCCGGATTTTCTATTCTCGGCCTTGTCTGTCAAGATTTATGTGTTGTGCCCCTTTAGGTTTTTGCAATATCCCGTGGTACACACCGACGATTTGTTTTCTTTTCGGTTCAGCTTTTACGTCTGTATTTTTAGTTCAAATGAGAGTGTTGAATTGACGTTGATGAAAGATGTTCTATAAAGAATTTTTGGAAACTGTCTTTTATTACGAGATATTTGTGTTGTTCGTGATTTTGTTTTTATTGCTTGGCTTTTGTTACCTATCGATAGCTTTGAAATGAACTGGTGTTTATTTCTATAAGAAGATCTAAGACACTGTTACAAGGATTTTTTGTACAGTATTTGAAAACTGATCCCCGACAATAAAATGCCGAAACAAACTCAAATATCAAACGGTACTGTAAAAGTTTTAATAATAAGCACCGATTTTATATTCGGATAAAAATCTATATCGTGATAAAACAGCAGCGTGCATAAAATATACCACGTTGAACTATCAGACGGCTATCTGTGTCAAGTTCATTTACAGGGAAAGCTGTCTGCGGAATATTTCCAATAACTTATAAACAGGGCGCCGGGAATTACTATTTGTAGCGAGGTAGGTCACGGTTACGCTCAAACGGGACTGCATTCAGCTGGCCCGACAATACAGATGGATTTCATTATGCAATATTCAAGGAATTGTTTACCTGTTGTTTCAAACGTATATTCCGTGATTATTCGTTGGGTTTTAGATAGGAAATGAATGTTAGATATTTATTTATTAAAATTTTATGTACAAGCGAAAACTGTACAAATGCGGACTTAATGCCTTGGGCATCTTACCAGTCTTTAGGGTGATACATCATCGTCTGCCTAGCTTTTTCCCAACTATATTGGCGGTCGGCTTCCTTACGGTGATACATGAGGGTGAGATACTGGTACTAAGGTTAATTTATGAATTTTGTATCACAGTGTCTCGTAGGCCGGTACAGTGTGCAAAGGAAGCATTTGTTCGCATTTCAGTTGTTTGTTTCCCGAACTGGCAAGGGGCATTTGAAAAAAAAGCGATTGTTCATTTGCATAGAAAATGGTAACGTCAATATTACTGCCCGTCCAGGGTTCGCTTCAACTTTCCACATTGTATGAGTACTAACTTCTACTGGATATTGCCAGAGAATTTCCACAATTCCATAAGTACATTATATGCCATGCAATTGCTGATATAAATAATAAATAAATATTAGCATTGCCATTTAACGTGGCAACGCTGCCAGTCTTCTGGGCACGTTTCTGGATGACAGAGATGATGCGGAGAAGTACTATCCTATTGCCGTTGTGTATATTACTATGTTGGTAATCAGGGGCGTGCCGTCCATAGAGGCAATTAGGCCTAGCCTACCCTACCATTCCTACCAACAACGCAACAAATGCATTTATTATAACTATATTAATAAAAAATAAAAAACTCCTGTTATAATACTTATAGCAACTTGTCGCAGCCGTGTGACGTAACTGATAAATACTACGACGTTCGCTCCCGGCCGTTTAGGCAAGGCCGCAGCCGGCCTAATTTCCATTGATAAATTTACGCACACTGATCGTTATTTTCGTGTATATGAACGGCACACATAGTAAATAGGGGCGTAAACTCCTGCGAGTGTAGCTGGCTAGCTGGCCACTGATTGGCTGCCCCACAAAGTATTATCCGGCTAAAACGGTATGCAGTGATGCAATTATATTTGGTAGTGTTTTTTTATCGACAAAATAACAATTGTATTTTTCTTAGAAGCCATATTTGTTTCATGTGACTAGCAAAATTTATTTCGCGATCTTCAGTGTTTTGATTTTTATAATATCTGACGTTTGTAATTCGTTTTGAAACGTATAGTAGTGTAAATATTATTTGTTGTATTTGTTTATTAACTTAGAAATGGTGTTCTGTTGTGAAGTTTGCGCTTTTAGTGTGTATGTTAAAAGTTAAAAACAGTAAGTATTCACAATCGTTTAATGATAAGATTCAAGTTGTGTCCAAAGAAAGATGTGTAGGTACCCGAATTACGAGAATTAACCTAAAATTCATCGTCATTTCAAATTAATCTTTCTTCTGTTTGCATTGTCAGTAAATCGTGATTTGAACCTTGATTAATGCAGAGTTCTTGTATTTATAACTTTGGTTTTAATAGGCTTATTTTAAAGGTTTGTTTTTCAAATATTCCGGTCAGAAAACTCTACCTTTTTTTTGTTTACAGCGCTCTCTGTTTTATTTTTTAGAATTTTTTGTAGCGGAGCGACATCCTTCGTTCTTGTATTGACAGAATTCCATTGAAATTCCTGATATTTAAGCTAGATGGCGTTGTTTCTCATAAGTGAATATATCAATAGATGTGAGTACTTTGAGGGTCATCTTAGCGTGGCTGGCCTGCCTTCCGCGGAGAACCACTGCACGCCACTGTTGGTAATTACTTTGAGTCTTAATTTAATCTTAATTTGATTATTATGTTAGTTCTATTTGTAGTCTGTAAATAATGTACGTAATGGAATAGGTATAATACTATGGATTGTTAGAATTGGATACTTTCAATTACGCGGGGTTTTTAACATTAGGTAAAAATAAAATGTTACACACATTGAATACTGTTAAGTAACATAATATGTGTCTATATACTTACATCTTCTTCTACTACACACATCAAAAGTGTCTAGGGATCAACATATATTTTTGCAATAACTTTTCTCCTGATTGATATTAATTAAAATTTTCTTTAAGGATTCATCAAATAAAGTGTTTTCGTTTGTCACAGTAACGATAAACCAAGTCACCTTTGCATTAATAAAGAAATTTGCCATTTTCCTAATAAAGGGATTTTTGACATTTGAACCACTAACACAAAAGTTCGAAAAAAAGACTGAAATAACAGTTTTCTTTAAAATTTTATTGGGTAACTTAAACAATTAATAATCCGTGTTTCTACCGCGAACACTAACAACACAAGAACATCGGTTTGGCATACTCAAAATGAGTTCATCCAAATCACGCTGTGGAATGGCCGCCCATGTTCGTTGCAACAACAAAAAAAGGTCTTCTTGCGACTGGATACCCTCCATATTCGGCAGAGCTCTTCTCTGTAGCATATCCCATGCATGCTCAATCGGATTCAAGTCTGGCGACTGAGCAGGCCAGGGCAGGACATTGATGTTAGCTGCGGCGAGAGTCTGTCTTACAACTCTTGCGGTGTGCGGTCGTGCATTATCATGCATTAACTGAAATAAGGGACCGATTTGCACTTGTAGAGGAACGATGACGTCTGATACAATCGTCTCAGCATAAATTTGAGCGTTGAGGTTGCCTCTGATCCAAATCAACTCAGTTCTTCCGCCGATCCAAATACCCGCCCATACCATGATGGTTCCACCACTATAAGGATGGACTTCCTGGCAGGATTTTAATCGCTGTTGGCGTCCAGGGGTTCTCCAGTGTCGTATACGTCTTGTATCCGGTCTCATACCAAAACGAGACTCATCAGAAAAGCACACGAAACGCCATTGTTCTTCTGCCCAATTTCTGTGTTCAAGAGCCCATTGATATCGTATCCTACGATTGTGCATTGCTATAGGTGGTACCCGTAGCGGTCTTCGGGAATGAAGGTTCACTTCATGCAAGCGGTTTCTGACTGTTTGGTCGCTAATTAAGTTCCCTGAAGAGTGATGAAGCCTCACGGCTAACATCATGGCGGTTATTGTTGGAGCTCTTCGAGTTAAGATTTGAATGTATCGGTCTTGTCTCCGTGTGGTGCAGCGATACCGTCCTCCATGGCGCTCAGCCACGGTACCAGTGCTTCGGTAACGTGTCCAAAGTCGACTGATAACACTCTGACTTGTATTCAGAGCTAAAGCCACAGTACGTTGCCGGGAACCAGCTTCTATCATTCCCACGGCTCTGAGCATTTCTTCCCTGCTTAAATGACGTCGCCGCTCCATAATAACGTTGGTTTTAATCAGTAGTAGGGAAACAGTAGCACTAATAATGTCTTCAATGCGTTGTATGTTTTTATAGGGAAAATATTGACAGCTGATTTTCATCTTTTACTCGAATTTGATTCACAGTTCCTGATTCAAATTATGAAATGCACCAAAAAGGATCCATATAAATTTATAAAATCATAAATTTATTACAAAGCCACATCTCAATCTCAAGAAATCCACATAAAAATGCTTGATCCCTAGACACTTTTGATGTGTGTATTTACATAAATACGTACCATAGGTATCAACTTTTATAGTAAATAAATAAATCACTTATTACCACAAAGTTCGGGTAAGCAAGCATAAGTGGAATTCACTTCTAAAATTCGGTTGATTCTGTATTCAGACTGGTTATATCACTAAACTGGCTCCCCATGCAAGCAAAGCTTCACTTTCACCCCTCATAATGTCTCATTGTCCTGTAATGACAGCAATGACTGGCGAGGCATGTGATCGTTCAATCAAAGGATAAACCCCTCATTTCCCCGCCATTATTGATGGGTGACTGTTAACGTAGGCCCCTGTTGTGTCATTTTTCAAACATGATATCGGTACGTGATGGAAGAATGTTACCGAGCTAGATGGAGGATAATCGAATTATCAGGATTATATTATTTATATTACATGATCTCCGTGACTTTGGCAGGTATGAGTGTTGGTAAAACAACGATATACGTCGATTCTTGACAATATAGGTATTTAGTTTATTGCTACGGAACCATAAATATGGTACGGTATGGGAAAATATCCCACGGATTAAATACAGCATATTAGGTTTTGCCCGCGGCTTCGCTCGCGTTAATTTAGAATTTGATAATCAATTCTGGTTGTATTCTGCTTATACATATAATAATATAATTCAATCATGATTCGAAAGACACGTGGCGCCATATATTATCATAAGAACGCTGTTGTTGTTTTCCTCGGGAACAGTACTTTTCTTCGGGATGAAAGGTACCCTATGTCCGTTTCTGTACATCTGACAACGTAAATGCTAAATTTCAGGATGATCGGTTCAATGGTTTAGGCGTGAAAAGGTAACAAACAAACTTACTTTCGTATTTATAATATTAGTTAGCCTATAGCACTCGGGGCATAATGTAATTTCAATAAGTGATAGAATTTTTGGAATCGGATCAGTAATTCCGAAGATGCCACTTTACATCCAAACTTACAAACATACAAACCTTTCCTCTTTATAATATAAATACGGAAGGATAGATTATAGCTACAGGGGGTAAAAACTCACCTTTTTTACAAGTAACTCGTAAATATTCTCAGGATAAGAGTACTTTTATCTTAAAATATGTACTCAAGTGAAAGTACCTAATTTAGCCGACGGCCCAAAGACGAGTTTATCTCAGCCGGGGGTGATTTCTCTTAGAGCCGTTTGTTCCAGAATTAAGTGGTTCTGAACGTGGCCCCGGCTTGTCTTATCCCGGACCCGGATGTGTTGCCCTCGTACGTATACCGTTAGTAAGTGTGAGTAGACTATATCATAGTATTGAGACTTTTTGGACTGCTAGAACTGGTGATGGCCCAGAGGTTAAGGCCTCGCCTCTCATGCACGAGGTTGTTGATTTAAAATGCAAAATGTTGGGCAAGTACCTATATGTGAGTGAATTTTTAAATGCCTAAGTGTACCTACTTTCTAAAATCTTGGACATCACTGACATCGGTAAATGAAATCACCGTGAGGAATCCTGGACTTATAATGAATATAAGTCTGAAATCGCCAACACGTCTGAGCAAGCCTGGTGATCAATGCTCGTGCCTTCTTTGTATGAGAAGAGGCCTTGCAAGCATAGGTAATATAATATGCTAGTACTAGAGGCTGCTTGCTTGTAAAGCTTTGTTTTAATTTTTTGAGTGAACAACCATATGTATATAAAAGCTCTCTGCTACTGCCACGGCAGTGGAGCAGAAGACATGGCACTCTCGGCTCTATTGCGCCCTCGCCTTCGACTCACGCGGCGATCCCGCAAGCTATAAATGATGCCGGCCTCGTTAATAGATACCTGCCCACGGAAACGGCGGACATTACCCAGATTAATGGCTTTCCTGATAAGTGTTTACCACTCGCTTAAAATGACAAAACATTGCGTGCTTTTGAGAATTTAACCACCCGTTATATGCGTAAACTCGATAAAAAGCTATTCGTAGCGAACTTACCCCATTCCTGAAGTTCGTAACGTATAATAGGTATCCGTCAAAAAGCAAACCGGAAGTCGTTGGCAACTCCACAAAGGTCGACAGTTGGCATTGAAACGCAAATAAGTGAGATATTGAACCAAACTAGAGCCAAATGTGGCCATAAATTTTTGAACGAACGTCACGGCTCTGTATTTATACAGTTTGTAGACTTCGCCTGCGTACAGACTGAAATTTGGGTTGGAAAATGGCATTTCAGAAATAGGTATTCTTTATGACCACACACGTTTTGAACAGTGAAAGTTGACCTTTATTTTGAGAGCAGCGATGGCCCAGTGGTGGCGGCCCCGACTTACGAACGAGAGCAGCGGTGGCCCAGTGGTGGCGGCCCCGACTTACGAACGAGAGCAGCGGTGGCCCAGTGGTGGCGGCTCCGACTTACGAACAGTAAGTCGGGGTCGCCAGGGGGGTTCGAACCCAGGCAGGCGCATTATTTTGTGTAATTTATTTCATCACCACTGCTTTTAAAAAACGGTGAAGGAAATCATCGTGAGGAAACCGGCTTGTCCTAGAACCAAAAAATCGAAGACATGTGACATCGACCAACCCGCACTGGGCCCGCCTGGTGGGTACCCATTCCCTCTCATTGTGAGGAGGCCGAGTGTCCCAGCAGTGGGAACATTAAAGGCTGATTATGACCTTTATTTTACTTATACATGTATAGACTATACGGTAGGTATTTGCGTGCTGGGTTCCACAAATATTATAAATATGGACGAACAAAGAGCTCTTTGCAAATATATGTGACAACGTTGTAACTTCGAAAGACATTTTAAATGAAACGCTCGGTGGAATTGACAGGGCAAAGGAGAAGCGTCAATTTAATTTTCTGAATTTTGTTGAAAGGACACTGCTATTTATTGCTACTAACTTATTTGGAGTTCTGAATAAAATAAACTTGCTTGTTTATTACCCAGACTTATTACAGTTACAAGGAAAGCATCTCATATCATATCATATCATATTTGGAATATGATTTCGCTTCAGGCTTGCAACTTTTTTTCCGTGAGGTATATAGGTTGAAAAATAAAAACTTCATTGAATTGAAATAATGAATCTTACTATCAAAAACATTCCTACAGATTAAATATGGAACAAGAATAAAATCTAAAATCGAATTCAACACTCCCAGCCGCGACCAAACTGTGATTGTCAGCTATTCTATGAATATTCTCACTTATAAAACCGAATCGGAATTACAATTCCTCACAAAAGATACCCAGGCAAGCATATAAGATCTTATTTGGGCGTGGAGCCTCTGGCCATAATCCACAGGGTGCGGGATCTAGGCCGCACTCAAGGGTCGCATTATCACGGTATTATGCTGATGCGTGTCTGAGTTCTCAACGCGCCCGTGACGTCACATTTATGACAGATTTATGCCAATAATCGCACTTCAAAAGAGGCTTTTATTAAAGCCACGTCTGTGTTTTGTCCTGTCAAATAGGCCGCCTATTTGTTACTTAGTATAATAATAGCCATTAGCCATTAGCGGCAAATAACAGTGATTTACGACACAGAAGCTTCGTATAATTGTTAGTAATGTTAGTAATCCTCACTATAATCCATTAGCTTATATTTATTTATCCGACCCGAGCCTCTGACGGTTGTTAACATAATATCGAGATTACAATACGCGCCGTAATATTTTTTTTAATGTAAATAAAAATGTTGTTTACAGAGGTACCTACTCACACCATAATCTATTAAGTATTTAGACGGGATACTAAAGAGATGAGAGTTAAATTTATCAACCATTTTTACGAATTGAGTCAAATATTCTGTTTCTGAAAGTATGAATTACTTAGATGTTTATTAGTGTATTTTCTTATCTTATGTATCAAGTACTTAAAATATGTATAAAGTTATCTCCCAGAGTTACTTATAGTATTTAATGTTCTAGTACCTATTGCAAATATCGCTGACATTCAGTGCCCTTTAGAATTTTATTCAAACATTTAGGACGCGTTCAATGGACTGCAGAATGTCTGCCTTGTCGAAAGGGCATCGAGTGGTCTTTGAACTCCTTCCAAGGACATTTAACCTTATATTATATGTCAAAAACAATGTCGCCATCATCTTCTAAGTTTTAACAGTTTTAACTACTAAGTCTCTTTTGTGTTTTTATGCTTCGAGGCAAAGGATCACTTTCAGTGCTTCAAAAGAGCGAAAGTTACTCGTCGGGGCGTCTATCAGAGAGTCACGCGTCGTTGGCTTCGTCGCACTTTTGTTCAGTGACTCGCTGACACTTAGGGAAACGACCGCTGAGGTCGCGGCCCATCTACTTTATACGACAATGATATTTTTGTGTTCATGGTTTACGGCTCGACGAACAAAATTAATTAAAGATGAAATTGAAATGCAATGTCAGGAACAAGTTTTCGAAGGCGTCAAACAAAACCGATTTGAAAGTATCCAACTGAAGCGCGCGAAACATTCTTAGAAGCTGTCACATGGAAGCATTCTCACAGGCTTTCAAGTCAGTCCCGAGTAAAAAATAGAATGTTAGCAAGAATGGACGGGAGATTGATGTTAAATGCGATAGAAAAGTTTTCTCGGCCAAGTTAGCTGTTCTAAGTTAAAAGTGCTGTAAGCAGGGCCCTTATCCAATAAAGCTTTCACAACTTCCTTTTTTACGATTCATCTGGGACTACAGTTATACGCCGTAATCGTTACAGCCTCTCTGCTACTGTAAAATCGTCATAAATGTCCCACGAGGCCTTAAATATATCAAATATTTCTGGTACAATGCGTATGTATGGAGATTCTTATCGTTCGTATTCAAAGTTTATGATGGAAGACTATGTTAGTTAAATGTCAATTCAGATTATTCAACTGTTACTTATCACTTTAATGAGAACTTCAGCTGGCAAAGTTGGTGCTTCGAAATACCTACCAAATATACTAGCTGTAGCTACATCCACAAATTCAGAATTATGAACGGCATGTGATTGCCAGAATTTAGTAGAACTTTCACAACACTACGACAGTTTAACAAGTTCTAAAATAGCTTACTTATTGTAGTATGAAGCGTGTTTTACGTATTTTTTTATTTATTTGTATCAAAAAGGTAGTAAAGCTCAAATTGTCGCGAACTATCTTTAAATAACTCTTTTGCAGTTGCTCGCAAAACTACTGTGCTTGCACATACAATCTTGATAAGGAAGAAAATTTCTAAAGTAAGAAATTTTTCTTCATTTCTGTTATAAATTATAATTCCGCAACAGAATGTTATTTTTAAAGTAACTTAGAACTATTCTGAAAACTTAAATTCCTTTTTTATAGAGGCTGTTACGTTTTAGTAGTAGGTACATTCATGCTAAAAAGTATTCTGAATTCTGAACGATTGAGCAATGTTCAGTGGAGTGAAGGTCGTGGTCAAACAACGAACAAGCTTTCCTTTCACTACGTGCGCCATCAGTATCAACAATGTGTGTATAAGAAAATAATTACGACTTTTCTCTCCAGAAGGTTCTGTTTTCAAAGGCACCAGTGGTACCTGAAATCTCTGGCAACAACTCACATTTCAAGACCCTTTGAATATTTCGTTTGGCGAGTCTCTTTCCTTTTTAACTACTTTGTGTAATATCACAACGTTGATTCGCAAAGCTTCTGTGTAATGTTGTGAAGTAACCTTTGAAAGCCACTTTATCCTTTTTCGGGGGAGTCGTGTTATTGGTCCTGTGATGTGTTGCGACGTTCTGTGGGATAGTTCGATTAAGGCCGCTACTACACAGCAGCCGATGGCTAAGCAAGTGGTCCCGTATTAATAGTTGTTTATAATCATGAGCACACTGATCCCTTAAGAGTTTTAGGGTAAACAAAAACTTAAAACGCTTGTTATGAAAACGTAGGAAAGATCGTTCACTGTGACCACGTCAACGCTACGCACAAATACGTGGCTGGCAAACAATTGAATTGTGTAGCTAACATATCCCATGTTTCCACCGCAGACCTTTCCTCGTACCTCCAGCCTAGCAATGGACTTTCGATGCTTGGCAATTTTACTTAAGGTATTGTGTTTGAGTTGGTCTGTAAGACTGATACATTTTTAGTTGACTGGTACGCTCTACCCCTCGGACTGTTTACGTTTTAGTTCAGATTTCTGTTTATTTTACTAAAACCCATATAAAACTGTGACTGCTTCATAATCTTTACAGATCGCGGCACGTAACTTGAAACTTTTGAAAATCATTATTCTATTTTTATTATATGTACGGTTAATTAGAATAGCAAACATTCTTTAAAAAGGTACAGTTAGAGCTTTTGTAATTGGTTTGGCAGCTATGTTAAAAAAAAAAAAAACAAACATTTTCTCGCATATCAGATTTGAATCAATGAGCACTTGCTTGTCGTTGACACCAAGACGACTTCAGCAAGACAATTGACAAGACCTTGACAACTGTTAAAGTTAAACAAAAGCTAAACATATAAAAAAAAACTATTTATGTAGTATTTTTTCCTTTTTCGCTAACACAGGTGAAGGACGAAGATAAAACAAAGAACTTTCATTAATATCTTGACGTGTTATGAAGTTTAACGACACCATTAATGGTTGATATCAGTTACTTGTCATGAATAAAAGGGTAAAAGTAAAAATTTTCAGGATGACTTTACGACTGTCGCGTATTAGTTTAGGGTAACTGTAAAAGTTGTTTGGTACCTGGGTAATTAATTGTTACCGGTAAAATCACCGGAATTTACCGCCCACGTTCGATTCTTGTAATGTGTTCTTACTATTCTGAAAGCTTTAACCGTGAACTGAAAATGTATCCTTACTTACTGTTCGCCTAGTACATCTCTACTATTCATGAGGTAGCTACTGAAACTGTTTGGAAATGTAACGTCCAGTAGGTAACAGTAATAAACACGAGCGGGTATTGCAAGTGGAAAATATTATCTTTGAAATTGCTTCAGGCGAGGGTTCATTGAATCAGAAAGTCCTTGTGCTCTTGCAAGAATAGTGGTTTTTAGAGAACTACTAAAGTTCCACCACCAGAATTCTTTAAAAATGAAAAACACATTATAACACTTACAAAATCAAATTAGGTACCCGCAGGTACCTAATTTGATTTTGTAAGTGTTAATGTATTATTTTGGTCTTCAAGAAACATCGAAAACAGAAACAGAAAAGCGAAGTAAAAAACCTTTCTAAATGACAGAGATAATGATAATGAAGTTCTAATATATATATTTTTTCTTTTTTTCGTTCGTTAATAACATAAAATAATGTGATTTCCGTTCGTTGCATATTACAATTAATCCCATCCACTTCCAATTGCTTTAAATCCGACATGTCAAAGTACCCCCATTCGGTATAGGTGTGCAGTTCAAGGTGGTGTTGCTTGAAAAGAAAATTTGCATCGGTATGTCAAACCTGGTACATTTATTTTAGTTCTGTGTTTTCCCGCCTGAACACATAAGTTGGTTGAAGTGTTAACGTTTTCATTCAATACCTCCACAGTGCATGGAATCACCGCGCAGGCGGAGTCTAGCGACGGCATCCGACGTACCAATGAAATTCCTGGCGATGAAAGTGCGTAAAGCGTTCATCTTCAGCCATGAACCGTCTTTGCAAAGCTTTAAGCTTTATGTAGAGCCTACGCTGAAACTCGTCACCCATCAAATTTTCCTTAGAAAACCGGTTGCACGCGGATATAGCGCTGCTCATACCATTTTTTTCAACACAAAGACGCGAGGTAGGCGCCATTAGGTAAATACAATCTGAAATTTGTTTCGTAGTACAAGTAAACGAGTATGCTTGGTCTTTATGAAAATGTTGACGATGTTGCGGCCGGAGGGCGACTACGTGTTCTGTGCTTTTCTCACATGGAGTTTGTAATGGCTTCCAGGGATACTGGGATACTCTGTCCTTTTCTTTCATGGGGGTTGGAATTACCTCCAAGGAGGACGAGGATCGGACAAGCTGATCCAGACAACATGCGGGCGCGGCTGTGGATACGGACAGCTTGCGGATTCCGTACGCTGAGATGACGAGCAATAGAGAAGTATGGAGGAAGACATGCTGCGCCGACCCCAAATAAATTCCCTTCGGCCGTCTACGAAACCGTAGTTTCGTAACTGATTTCGATGAAGGAATTATTTTTCCTTGCACGTAACTAGTTTCGATGGAGGAATTATTTTTCTTTATACGAAACCACGGTTATGTACCATAGTTACGTACGAAGAACGTATTGTAAGAGCAGGAGAATGATAATTTACGAACAGTTTGAAACAGTGCATTTAAATTTGCTTAGGTAATTCACACTGTTGCTTAACATGGTTATTAAACATTGATCAATAAACAGATTACAAATGTTATTTAATGTTGTATACAAATAAGTAAAGTATTATAAAGGGTGCATAGATCCCTAACGAAGCCGAAAGGTACTTGTTCTCCCCGTCATTGCGATCATTTTTTTGTTCTAGACCATACCTGGAAGCCTTCTAGTTACGGAGATATTGGGGTCAAATTCCAACTTTTTCACAAGTATTTTTTTTTTTAAGTACATGTTTTAAAGTTAATATTTTTACTGTAAACACCTCCACGATCCCCGGACTGTTTAATCCATCCCTTCCATTCCCTTCCATTCCCTTCCCTCCCCATCCCATCCCTTTCATTCTTCCATAAAACGTGATTATTCACCCCAAAAAAAAAGTCGTTTCCCAGCAATAATTTTTGCGTAAAGTTACTTAGTTTGATGTACATAATGCTTGGTTGACGGGTTCGTTAAGGCTTTTGTTACAACCCTTTTTTTATTTACCGATGGGAAATCATCAAATAACCTCTCCCGCTCTGGGCTGAGCAGGAGCGAGTGTCAGACTTTTACTGACTAAAACCCATCCATGTTCCTTCCTTTGCCCTTTGTGTTCCAGGGCCGCGGTATCTCTTTCGAACAGTCCCGCAACCCTGGCAGAGTCCCGAAACCCTGGCAGAGTCCCGCACCCCTGGCAGATTTGTTACACCCTGTATGTAATAATTCACTATTGTACGCCTGCTTCGCTACCAATATTTAAAGACATAATTTTCACGCATCGTGCGCACAGCCGCAGTGCGGACGCCCTTAGACTGCATTGGTTTTAACATCTGTAACAAACACAACATCAACGTCCGTTTTCTGTCCTCATCATCAACGTGGTCATCATATTTCACAGAGGAGACGGAATGAATACTCGCTTAGCTGCCATTCGTTCATCGTAATATGTTCACAAATGCGTTCAATCACAACTATGTGAACCAAAAAACACGGTGAGTGTGAAAACACATCGTAAATATTTACTTTATTAGCAATCGTTAAGTATGCTCTCCCGTGAACGTTTATAGCCGCATCAGTTTCAGCTTATTTTTATCTAAACGAGACTCGGTTTCGCATTATATTAGAGAGAGCGCTCTCGATATTTGAATATCCGTTTTGGAGTTGAATTGGTTATACGTTTACCTGTTTGCTGTAATTTAGATACATTACAATCGGGATTGATTAGGGGTGTGTTCTACGAAGCTAAGTACATTACGGTCATGTTAAAAAAAAAAAACACTTATTTATAAAAACAAATCTCATTTACCTCTCTCGCTCATTTTCAATTTGCCTGGAAATTGAATTTCATTCCACTCTAAACTGGTTCTCTCATATCTATCAAGACCAAGTCGTAAACAAAGTAAAATGCGAGTTAGGAGAAACATCCTTCATGGCGGACCTCGAGTGGATCAGCTGCGCCACCCGGAGACAAATTTGCAAGGCACCATTTAAGGCTTACTGCGATAAAATTACGAAACAAGGATTCGTATCATATTATTTCAGTATTTTTTTTCAGGCTTCCAGTCTGGTTCAATATAGCTGAATAAGTAACTACGTACTTTTAATAAAATATCATTCTCAAAGTTAGCTTTGGGAGTCGTTTTTACGGATCTGACATGAACGACTTACGATTACGGTCGATTAGGCAAATTCTATGTTACCTTCGAATCTTGCAAATAATTCGTTCATAAACAACTGGTTGTTTGAAAATTTCACATAAAATAAGCCTTGTAACCATGAAACTAGCCGAAAAGCTACTCCCCTAATTATGTCAATGGATCCGAAAATAACTTAGGTAGGTTCAGTTGTGATTGTGAGCCATTTTGGTAAACAATAGCTGGGCTAGAGCAGCATTAGGGCTAGTATCCATTTGCTTAGAAGTATGGGAGTGGCCGGCGAAGGTCACAGTCGACACCTGTTATTTATTAGATTTGTTTCGATCCCGGATAATCTCGTTACAGCTGACCCACTGCGCTCGCCCTTGACAAAGCCAATGAACGAACGAACATTTTTTGGTTAGTGAAAAATGTTGACGTTACCGTTTTGATGGCGCCCTTAATGGTAAGTAATTACATGGGCGTTCATCTGTAACGTTTCTGGCTCTGATATTATGTCGTCTGTAACGTTTAATATCTTAGAGCGCGAGGGAGATGAAATGTTTTTGATGGTCTCTATACTACCTTATATTATAAAAGAGGTAAAGTGTCAGAGTTTGGATGTATTAGGTATTCTTTCACTGATGGAAAGTTAACCCTATTTCTTAGTGCAATAGAATGCGTTTTTCAGGCGGGTGAACGCGGATATAATAGGAGCTAGTATAGAATAATTTCAAAAGATATGCGGAAAACTCAAACAATATTATGAACACTGGTGATTTTAGAAACGACACTAACTGTGTTAATCCGAACTCAGTGAATCTGAAACTAACGGCGCCACAAGAATTTATAGATTGAATTATAATGGCGTCTAAGATTGATGACTTTCGTGATTTCATTTTGAATTGAATACAATGTCCACGGTTTGGGTTTCGAGAGGATATTGAAATTGTTCATATGGATTGCTAAAGCCATTATTCAAAGGGTATCCAACTGTTTATGTTTGTCGTAATCTACGGTGTTGGTAGCTAGGTAGATTCTGCGGTCGGCGGTTTGCACCCTTGTCTTAAAAACCGTTTGAACAGTTTGTACAAACGAGGTGTCGAGTCATTTGTCTGGTCCAGAGGTGTCCAGTATGATAAAGTGCGGTTAGTCGAATTCCGGTGAGACTCAGACTTGCTAAGCCACTCGTGGAGCAGAGCAATTGGTTATAAGCTTATGTATGTTAAAGATGAGCCAACCCTATGGAACCCAGTAATTTCATCCAATTTACTTAATGTCGATTGCATGTTTTGATAAAACGCGGTATTTCGAAATATGCATATTTACATACCTATTATATTTTTTTTATGAAAAGTGCATCAAAATCTGTTATACAGTTTGGAAGAATTTAGCAATCACACAGGCAGACACGAAAAGCGACTCTGTTTTATACTATTTATTGATAGATTTAGATATAAAGTCGTAAAAGTGACCACATAAAGCAAAAGGCAGAATAAAAGAAAAGTTATTTGAAAGGAAACTTTATCGATTGTTATCAAATAGTGCGCCGTGAGCCCGTGGGCCACCTGAAGACTTTGAAACGGTTCATCAATGTTTGCGTCAAACTTTTTTGTAGGTTTTCAGATAGAATGAAGAACTTAATTTCACTGTTATCAAACGATTTCGCCTGAATTAAAAAGGTAGGCAATTTCAGTTCTGTTAAAAAGTTGGTTTCAGTATCCAGAATCAATAACACTATGCGGTTGTTCACACGACATTTTACTGCACGTTATTTGACAGTAAAATGTTCGTTTCACACGTCAACATTCATTCCTTCATTGGTTAAAAACAAATGCCGTAATAAAGTGACATTTCATCCCAATAATACAGTGCGAAAAATCGTGCATTTCGGCGCCGTGTGAACGTAGGCTAAAGCGAATTTCATAGAAAATAGCAGGTTATTGTAATGCGGAAAGCTACGAAATTGATCGGTGTACCCGTAGGCTGGAGGGCAGAGGGACAGGGGCGGCCATTGTTTGCATCTTTTGTTTGTTGCCATGCTGGATCCGGTAATAACGTTCAAGCATTAAAATTCGGGTCAGGTTGTTGACACAAATTTACGAGGGCTGTTAGAAAGGGTAGCCTTGATTCCCCGCATTATCTGTTACACGTTTTTAACAGAAAAATAAAAACGCAACACAGAATATGAACATAATGTTATTATCGGATCAGAATACGTAATGTATTGCGAACAGATAACTCTTCCGTCGCGTAGATTACGACGGATTGCTTTCGTAATCCAATCTGGACGTGCTGAGAAAAGATGTACATATTATTTGAATAAATCTGAACATTTAGATGAATTCATTATTCAGGAATAATTGGCATCCCCGTCGCCAGGGACAATGGGAGGGTCCAGAACTCCCGACCCGAGTGAAATGTAGTAGTGAAACTTTAAATTAAGGAGCCAATCGCGAGCGGACATAAATCCACTTTTTGTCGCTGCTTGATTCAATCCCCTGGTATTATAAACTATTTCTCAACATTTAACTGTTGACAAATCCATTCAGTCGAATATATGGTAGCCCCTTAAATATACAATAGAGATATCGGAGAGATTTATAGGTCACGCAAGCCTTGATTAAAACCCTCTGAATGTTTGTATGCGAGGGTGCGCTTTCCAACTGTATATTTTACGTTATTAAATTAATATCTGAAATTATACACTTCCGCAGCTCTCTAAAGCTCTTGGGATTTTTGTGCATAAAGCACTTGACATATTTGAACAAGCAAGTAATTATAATAATTTATAGCATTAAATTAAAGGTTTGTTTATCGTACATAATCAAGTAATTTGACGCCTCAAGTTTGGTTGCGTTGTTTGCCTAGCTTAAACACATTAGCAAGTTGATTGTATACCTAAGTTTAAGTTTATTGTTGGCGCGGTGTGACGTCATTATTAAAGGACTTAGCTTTAATTAAATAGCTAAGAAACTATTTCGGCGAAATGGCAGCAGCCAAAAGCAAACTATTCGACAAGTCGTTCAATTTTCATGAAAATGTATGTGTGCTCTTTTCGAAGTTAATAAAACGATTTGAATTTTATAATAGCTTTACCACATTACCTTTAAGTTATACGTAGTTAATATTTGGTTTATTACACTTTCCGTTTTAACGTTTATTTATGTGGTTTTAATATTTCACGTGATTGAAAAATAAAACGAATCATTGGAATGGAAAATACTGATACCTGTGATATTTACTACTTGCGTCTGTAGTAAATAAATGTGGAACGTCTGGCGATTTATGTACCGACAAAACTTTTGAATCAACTTTATTCTGTTTTTTTTCACTTGACTGACCTGCGGCTCTTGCGTCCTTGCAGGCGAGCACCATGCTATGCCGCACGTCGGGGTTGTCGTCGGCGATGGTTTCTCCGACGGCCACGAAGCGCTCCACGGCGCAGCAGACGGCGGCGCCAACCCGCTGCACGGCGGCCCCGCCGGACGCCCCGGCGCAGGCCTCGCCGCGCGACGCCACCAGGCTGCTGATCTGTAACAACAGGCCATCGTTCAATCAAAGCATTTGTAGGCCAGTAACAGGCACTTTTGAATTCAGTCCCAGTCACAAGGCATGATAACTGTGGAAGTACTGTTGTTGCCCATTCTAATGCATAGATCTCAATCAAATCTATCAACTCAGCCTTCACAGTCACACCACTGGACATAGACTCTCCCGAGCTACGCCACGACACCAGGTCCTCCACCTTCCTCTATTGTTAGTCCCTGCCACCTTTTTAAGGTCGTCTGGTATGTCTATATGGGGGCGACCCAAACTATGCTAGCCGATACGCGACCTCCATTCCGGGACTTTATTATTGATGTGTTAGATTTTATGAGACCTATTGTCAGTTGTTGTGCGCAAAATGTTGCTGGTAACTGGCCAGCACGTATTATGGTTCCCTACGACGCGTAAAAAAGAGATATTATTTTGCGATAGGGCTTTCCCTACTCTATCGATCCTCTACTGCCATTTTCATGGACATAGTCTAACTTGGGTTTACTATATCGTGTGGTCAGTGAAGAAGCGTTGTACCTACACAAGAAAGAATACAAGAAACACTCCATTTCGATACATTTTTACTTATTCAATAACGTCGTGTAGGAACTGTAGTAGGTTCATAGCGGCTTTCTACATCGGTAGATTTAGACACAATTATTATGCATCTATGCTGTATTGTTCAACTATGTTCATTAATGAGATAGGGGCCTTCTGGCCTCGTACAGGACCATTGCTCAACTCAGTCGTGTTCTTTTTTTAAATTTATTTCGCTTGTTATTTTGTCCTGTGCGAGTCAAATATATTTTGATACAAGTGGGGAAACTTTGTTATTGCATTCGAGGCGGAATTAGCACTCGAGCTGCAGGCGAGGGTGTTATGGAGCCGAGAACTGCAGTAATAAACCCCAACGCGTATCAAACGACGGGTTTCAATACACTTTCGAAGAAATTAAATATTATTAGGAAACTATTATTTAATTTACGTGCGCGAGTGCTTAATGAAAGAAAGAAAAAATATTTATTTGACGTAGCAGCCAGCATAGATCTTTTTATACTTGTTCTCTGAGTGAGTTCACAAAAACCACAATGTACAGAATATATATATCATGATAATGATTTAAACTGTAATTATGGCCACACTTTTGAATTAGGAAATTCCTGTAACGATAGCGATGATGAGTTAAAAAATAAATAAATAAATAAATTTGCTTTTTTTTTCCGCGCTTTGCTTCCACCAGGTTGAAGAAGAAGCAAAGGATATGATGCCGCTGAACAGCCTAATATGAAAAATTGAAAATTAAAATATTTTTGAATTTAGGACACAAATAAATGGTAATTTGTTCATAAAAGTAAATATTTGTTTTAAGCATGTTTATCTATGATATTCTATGTATAAACACAATTTAAATACTCAAAAATATTTAAGCCGTAAAGACGCATAGGTATCTCTTTACCGAGATTTAAAAAAAAACAATCACCGCCGATTATAGTCATTGAAGCCATTTGGACTTAGTATAAATATCTGTCTCTGTGGAAATTTTGATTTCCGCACGTGTGCGTAAATATATTAAAAATCCACGTGTGTGAAATACATTGCATGTTGAACCTAATCGTAGTGCGATAAGAACCAGATTTCGAGAAAGCGTATTGAAAAATACCTTTTCTTTCTTTCTTATTTTCCGAGTTCATAGTTATATATCAATGGCATATTTTGGCAGCTCTCGACGCTACGAGGAGTCTAGGCAGATGTGAGCATATTTAACGTTCGAAACGATTCTTTCGAAAAGCACGACTATTTTGATTATCGCTCAAGCTTAGTTTTTATTCACTATTTTGGCAGATACGGAGTTTGTATTGTCTGGCAAAGAAAGTTTAAGCTTTTTTTTTACAAACTTTACGTAAATAACACAAAGTTTCTTTGCCCAACAAAGAAACTTTATGTTTTTTTTTACAAATTTCTTTTATCTTTATACTTTGATCAGCACGAGTAACTTAATGAAACTCTAAAATGCACCGACAAAACAAAACTTAACCGCTGGGTCTAGGAGCAATAAGTTACAATTGCCGATATAAAATATCATTGGCCCACGGGTTGTACTGATAACTCAGAATTTTAATTCTTACAACCTTTCGAGGGATTCGTACGTCGGTAGGTACGTACTGACCACGAAGACCTGTTGTGCGAAAAGGTAAAGTTCCAAAAACCATATTGCTAATACACAAAAATTAAATCGTATCATGGTTTCCATTCCCTTAATAAATTAATTGCTTTCTTCCAGCGCTGCGCTGTGGGTACCCATAGCACTACAACATGCTGAAACCAACCTGCTTGTCGCAGTCAAGACGAGCAAGCTGTCAACTTTTTTGTTCCGTCCGTTGTTATGCATCATCATCGTTGTTTGTATGTTTATTGAATTTTTTGTTTTTGTATGCACGTCATGTCCTTGCGACAAATAAATATTGTTTTCTTTCTTTTCTATTATGAAGCTAATGAGTAAGAAACTGTACTGCAAACCAGAGACATTGTATAAGGAAAAGTAACCACGCAAGTTCTTGATTTGCCACGCGTCGCTGCAGCCACAGTGCGGTTGAAGGCTCCCCGGGTATAAACATAATATCATATACGCTAATAATGGAGGGTAAACAATTTTGTTGCCTACATAACTTGCGGCCGTCTGCAAATAATGAGAGGTTATGTGTTTAAGTAAGTTTACTACTCTGGAGCTTTTTTCCTGGATAAGTTTCTCAGTAGGTTTGCTCGCCTGCTTGGGCTTCCATTCGATCATGACGGCAAGACAGGAAGCAGAATATCTAGATTGATTTTATTATGATCATCATCAGTATCTACTAGAGATAGGAACATCATCATCATCTGCCTAGCCTTTTCCCAACTATGTTGGGGTCAGCTTCCAGTCAACTGGATGCAGCTAAATAATAGTATTTTACATGGAGCGACTGCCTATCTGATTTCCACAACCCACTTACACAATATTTACAATTTTTAATTAAGCACTACTTTTTAAATGAAATAAGTGTTAGTTGTGTTAGTGTTCGTCTTATTCTAGTTAGTAGTGTTATTTGTTTGGGTATCTTTTGGAGATGTAGTCCCATATCGGGTAAAGGCCTCCTCCATCCGCTTCCAATTCTCCCGATCTTTGGCAAGGGTCAGCCAGTTTGTGCCAGCAGTCTGGGCTACGTCGTCTACCCATCGTTTCCGTGGTCTTCCAACCTTTCTTTTCCCTGGTGGTCCTTTCCAGTTAGTGGCTCGTATCGTCCATCCGCCGTCAGTGAGCCTTGCGATATGTCCTGCCCATCGCCACTTTAGTGCTAGTGCTTGTGTTAGAGCATCTGTCAGCATAGTTTTTTTCCTTCGCACCTTGTGAATTTTTCTTATTCCTAGCATGCTCCTCTCCATTGCCCTCTGGGTGGTTGTAATTTTTTGCTTGGTTCTGTAGGCAGGGTAGTATACAAGTGTCCATTACTACTTTCTTGAGATTCAAGGAGTAGTGGCCTTTTAGGATTTCTTTTAGTGACCAATATTTTTGCCATGTGATGTTTACTCTCCTTTGTATTTCCTCTTGGTTTTTTTTTTACTGAATATCACTTGTTTTTACATATTCTATGCGATTTCCCTTGACCCATATTGGTTTTTCATAGCTATTCGTCATTACTCTAGTCTTGTTTGCATTCATTTCCAGACCTACCTTGGAGCTTACCGTGGCTAATGAACATATCATTTCCTCTAGAGTGTGTGGTGTTTCGGCCAGTATGACAATATCGTCTGCGAACCTTAGATGGTTAAGGTGTCTCTTGCCTATTTGAATACCTTTGTGAGTCCAGTCTAGCTTCCTAAAGATAGTTTCCAAACCAGCTTTGAAGAGTTTTGGTGAGATGGGGTCTCCTTGTCTCACGCCTCTTTCGATCTTGATAGGTTCCCCTCTTGTTTCTAGTTTTACCTTACTAGTGCTGTTAGCATATATGTTCTTCAGAATGTTTATGTATTTTCTATGATGTTGAAGAGTTTCAGTGCTTCCCAGATTGAGTTATGACTAATTGTATCGAAAGCCTTACTGTAATCAATGTATGCTAGATATAGAGGCTTGTTAAATTCTTTGTACTTCTCCATTGTTTGTTCCAGTGCCTGTAGGAGGTCAGTTGTACTAAAACCCGAACGGAAACCTGCTTGTTCTATTGGTTGTGAGTCATCATTTGTAGGTGCTATTCTGCTTAGGATGATAGATGGGAACAATTTGTATGTACTTGCCATCAGACTAATTGGCCTGTAGTTGCCTATATCTAATGGATTTTGAAATCCACAACCCACTTAGTACTGTGTAATACGATAATCCTTGGTAAGACTGGTTGTCAGACTTTCGGGCCGCTGACTACCTGTAACGACTGTCAAAGATCTAGAATTGACAGCCGGGACCAACGGATTAACGTGCTTCGTCCGAGGCACGAAGGACACTTGGTATGTTAATTAGTGGTCACCCCTCCACGGACCAACCTAGGCAGCGCGGCCTAACCTGAAGATCGTCCCCAGTTGCTGTTATTATTTAACCACGAGCTCCTCTAGAGGTATGATATCCCTGTATAAATGGTCTTAACACAACAATGGCAGTCGCACACCTTTGATCATCCTCCATAGAGTACGGTTATAACCCTCGGACAAAGGAGAAGGGTAACTATTTAGATTGGACGCTACATGCTTCTTTTGATCCCTTTCAAGCCGTGAAATTTCAATTCCAATATTATTTGACCCTTTTTCAATTGTGGAAAACGGAATACTTTGAAACATCGATAATTTCTCTGCAAATTTTCAAATACCCGTTGTTTGTGTGAGAAATTGCACGTGAAGTTACTGCATTAATAATGGAGTGAAGACCTTCGTGTAAGTACGGTTCTCATTGTGTTGGAGCAATAACAGACCATCGACTTTAATTTGTGAACAAAGACTTTTAGTAATACAGTGTTAATGCGAAAATTATTGACCGAAGGGGAGAAATTAATTTATTAAAGGATGAAAACATATAAGAAGTTTTTTTTTTTAAGAAACCAATAACACTAGTCGGACATACTTTCATTACTCAACTGTTTGATGGTGTACGTTCAAAATAAAAAATGATATCAATTTGTCATCAAAAAAGACATTTATTTTCAATTTTCAAAATTGTTTTTTTTTACTTTTTGTTTCGATACAGGGCTAGATAATGATGAGACAAGTCGATATAATGTTTTATTTTGAACGTACACCATCAAACAGTGGAGTAATCGCCAGACTACGTTTGTCTGCTTTGTATGAAAGTACGACCGACTAGTTTACCCATAAGAAAGACAGAAGAAGATAGAAGGAACAATGATAAATACCTAGGTACCTGACTGATTTTTTCCGATTTCGGGGGAACGGTCCATCTTTGTATGTTTATCAGTGGTGTTACCACCTTTTTTAATAAAATTCACCCGACAAAGAATGTGGACTTCCAAATTCAGTAGAACACAATGTCTACCTTAAGTCAGAAATGTGAAAGTCAGAAACAGAATCCAAAAACGTACCAGGTAGTATGGCATGCAATCCCCCAAATAAACAACGGCTTATAGGATTATAAATGTTAGATCCGAATGGTGCTTATTTTAAATATCGGATTTCGAGGACAATTTGTGGATCATAAACATGCCTGGCAAAACTAATTTGCATAATTATTAAAAGCCCAGAACAGGCATTTGGCAGTGTCTGGCATCGAAGGTCATACCTCTGATATTTATTGCCATTACACAAAGCTTCAAGCTTGAAGAGGGTTGCTGGGTAACTTAAAAGATTATAACGTCTTAAAAAATGGTTTTGCGGGTATCGTAGAATAAAACATTATGTTGTTAATATTGGTACCAGTTGTAAGGAGGATATAAATCCTCCTAAACTACAAAGTCACTATAAAGTGACGATGAGCTGTGATACTACGTCTTTGTTCGCGAGATAAGTGTCAACACAATGTCAACTTCAGTGACTGGAGCGTTACATAAGCAACTGAAAACTTAATTGTAATCAATGTGTTCCCGCTGTGGACGCCACCCGGCAAGGTTAATCGGATAAGACCCGAACGGATTGTGAATACGCAGATAACGGAGTTCCTTCAAAGAAAACTTTACGGTACTCACTAATATTTACAGGGCATAACTAATAACCTCACCTTAAAAATACTGAGCATTCAATTAAAAAGTTTGATGCACAAAACTGCGGAACTTTCCATATTCAAATTGATTGTCACATATCAACCAAAGCTTAAATTGGTATTTTGATTTTGGAATCAAATTCTGCCTGTCGTAGGCCTTGACCTTCATTTTCCGAAAAGAAAACAACGTAAACTATCTTAGGAAAATCTAAACCACACCAAACGAGCCTAACTTAACGTGTTTAACAACTACTGCTGAGTGTTCAAGATATACAATTAGTCGTATTTTGGAAGGTGGTCTGATTGTCGTCGGCCGGGACGCGGGGCGAGACCGCGCGGCGCGAGCTCTGATCAAGGTCATTCTTGCACGCGAGCTCATAGCCACCCCGCGCACACACTACTTGTTGCGCTTTCGTATCCGCAGCGCTGGGAGCAGGGCTGGTCGTGCGCGAGCCGGAGCCCGGGTTGCTGAGCGCGCGCCACCACGTACCTGAGGCTCCCGGCGCGCGAATTCATCGTCATCGGAGAGCGCGTCCATGTCGCGGAGCGCGTGGCGCGCGGGCGGTGGGCGCGCGCTCGGCGGCACGAGTCCGCGGGCGCGCGCACGTGCTCGGTGGCGTGTCGTGCGGCACCGCGCCGCTCCGCCCGCGATCGCCGCGGCACTGACGGACCCGGCGCGCATCGATCGCGCCTCCCGCCCGCCCCACGCGCCCCCACCCGCTACGAGTCCACGTGGCCGCCCGCCCCTCGTACTTACTATGCCAGCCACCATAAAACTTTCTGCGCGACTTAAGTAATCCTTTTACTTTCATCTTACATCGATAAACTTGATAAAACGCACGCAGGTGGTAGTTAATAATATTATTGAAAAGTTACGTCAAGTTTAGGCCTGGTAGCAAAACTTATTAATTCAAATAAGCCGCCAGACCCTGACGCATCAGCGCGGCTGCGCGGACCGAGGCGCAACAGATTGTTGTAGTGGGCGGGAAATTCTAATCGCGGACGTCAAGCCGGCGACGCAACAGAAATTACAGCTTCTACGAAAATAAAAGAACAGTTTTGGCCGCGTACGTAAAAGCGATGAATATCGTCGCTGTAGTCGTCGAGAGTACGTCACAGAGGCGCCGACGACGCAATCCGTTCGTCGCCGGCGAGACGTCACGAGCTCGCCGCTTGAGTGAGCCGGCGGCGGTTGCGACCTGGAGGCCTGGGCCTGGCGCTGGGTGCATACCTGCTTGATGAGGGGGAGCAGGGTTCTCTCGATGGAGCGCGTTTTTATCTCCGAGAGGTCGACGTCGGGCAGGCCGGTGGCCGCCATGGCTGGCGCGGGCGCGACTGCGCGTGTGCGCGCGCAAGTCCCGGCCGCGCCGCCATTGGCGGATTGCGCGGCGTCACGTGGCCCCCCTCCGCCGCCACAGTTCCAGACCCCCCCTTCCCGCCCGCCGTAAACACGACTGCGTGTTTAGTTTTAAACACATACTCTTGCGGGCTTTAAAAACTACAGCTTTACGTGTTTTACTTTGTTTTGATTACGAGCGCCAATATACATAGGTACATACATCCACGTGGTGCACGTTTTACCTACATTTCATGTTTTTGCACGAAAAGACGCTTCCAGCTACTGCACTCAGTATTTTCGAATGGAAAATGCTAATGCAGTGGCTGTACTTAGTACATAGTGATATTCAAAAGGAAATAAAACGAAAATGTTCTACTGATGCATAATCTTTATTTTCATATCGTTGACCACCCATATAGACGACTAATTAACTTAATAATAATCATTGGCACATTATCACAAAGGTTGTCAATGATTTATCTATAATTTTACTTACATAAGATAACACTTCAATATTTTAACTCTCTTTAACTGTGATGGCAATAACGAGTAATTTTTAATCAAAATCACTATTCCGGTGAGATCCTACTTTCGATATACATGATGTAAACACAAGTAGATTATATGATATAATAATACTGATAAATATTACAAGTCAAATCGGATTATTATAACAATTAGTTCATACATTTCTACAAAATTACCGTAGCGAAGTCATAGCTAGATCAGAATTACTTATACACTAAAGGTTACTTTAAAGGCTTTGGTAATTGCTTAATATAGGTAGTGAAGACTCGAGAACTTGAAATAAAATAATGCGTGTAAGTTGGTATATCTACAACAATAGTATCTGTTTACTCTAAACCTCTTACACTTGTGTTTTCTCATCCTGAACAACACTTACTGTCGAACGAATCCTGAAATCGCGAAAACACCAGCTGTTCCCTGCATTTTGACGATTTATGTGAACACAAATGTATGCGATACCTGTTTCTTTTTTCAGATTTCAGGTTTGGTCCCGTAGAAGACACTGAGTGGTTTAGGGTATACAAAAACTAAGCTTGTTTAAACGAGTGGCTGACAGAACACTCAAACTTCCACTCAATAAATAACTTCTGACTCAGTGGTTTTACTCTATACTAACTGAACTAACTGAAAAGGACCCATTTCTTTCGGAGTCCCTCTCCGAAAGAAATGGGTCCTTTATATGTTACCAAACTATAAAATGATTTCTAAAATTACAAAACAAAGGAATAAATAGGTTTTAATCATAACATATATTAGCTAACATTTCAATAATTTAGAACAAGGCTGCAAGTAAATAATAATATTTCAAATGTAGTGTGTACCTGAATATACAACCTACAACCTATGTATAATTAAGGTATATTTCGGAAAACATTCAAAAACAATTGCTTCATTATTCATGAGTATTTCAGAGGAATATAAACTTAAATAAGGAACAGTAATAAACTGTTCTAAATAGTTTAAACAATGTTTCTCATTAGGACGGCTACATTAACAATATTCAACAGTTTCAAGTTTATAGTCTACATAAAATTCAAGCGCTCTTAAATATTACTAAATTATGGCTGTGAGGCAAGCACAATCAGCATTGTTTTAAACAGACGGCAACATTGTGGCTACCGGGATATTTTATATTTAATCCTGACGTAAGGGGAGATCTATGATATAAATAGTTGAGAAAAACCTGAAATCTCATTTGCATTGTCTAATGGCTCACTGTTACTGAAACTGCGGACGTCTATCCTGATTCCTGATATTCGACTATCAAATACAATATGTTTTCAACGAGCTATGCAAAACTTAACTAACTTTAACAGTCAGACTATCAGAGAAGTTGGGAACACTTTATCTCCGGGAGGTAGAGGTGGAACTCGCTTGCTCCTAACTTTCCAAGTTCCGATCTACGAATTGTAAAAGACGCCCATACTGATCTGCGGTCGTCGTTTGCACAAAGCTTGCTTGGAGCTGGTGCTGTCTTGTGAGCTGTCTGACATCCAGGGACTTTGTCCTGAGGAGTTTCGGCCTTTCCTCTTGCGAAGGCTTTCTGTTGGTCCTAGGGTAGGTCGTAGCAACTGCTTGAACCTGAAGGGGCCCTCTGTGTAGTCGTCGTCTGAGCTAAAGATGGGCGTGGCGAGTATTTCAGGCGAGTTCCGGAGTATCTTCCGCAAGTCAGATTCAGGGTCGTAGGTAGGGTTGTAAGCTAGCCGTGGTGGAGGATCCGATTTTTGAGATTTTCGCACTAATTCGTGGATTTTATTGCTGTGGAAGAAATAATCCAAGTTAGCCACAGAAAATGATGTTAAATAAATACGATGGAATTAAGCGCTACATTTTAGTGATACCGTGAGCGCACCAATACTGTCATACAAGTGGTTTCATTGGTGTAAATCTAAATTAAAAATTATCTACATTTTTAAGAATAAATTGAACGTTAACAACTACTGGACGACACAATGCTGGTTGTTGAGGTTCTACAAACATGTAACAATTATTTGGATGTAAATTAATGATACTATGTTCGTTCGCGATATTTCTCGCTAAAAACTAAAATTTAAGCTCTATCTATCCTACAACAAATAGGATCCATACCCTTCGTTTCTGCGGTCCAAAATAAGAGACGCATGCGACAGAATGAAAGCGATTAGTTTTGTTTAGGGCCAGAACCTGGTTGCGTCGATTTCCCTGTAGTCCATGGGGTTTCTATAGTCCCTGGGATTCTGGTAGTCCATAGGGCCTCTGTAATTCGTAGGGCCCCAGTGATCACTAGGGTCCCTGTAATTCATAGGGCTCCTGTAATCCGTAGGGCCCCAGTGATCCATAGCGATCCTGTGATCACTGGGGTCCATATCCATGTGCTCCATGGCAACCCTGTGACCATTAGGTTCCATGTGATCCTTGTCGTATCCATCGTACCTGACTAGTCCGCCACACTGTCGGCTGCACGGCAGATTACTCTGCCAGTTGTTCGCCTGGATATGTCTGTCATCCTGGTATGCGTGACCGTTGCTTGTGGGTTGGTATCTGCTAGGAAAGGGTAATATGAATATTTTAATCACTTAGGAAAAGGTCAAATAACGAACAAAATTATTATCATTTTCAAGTTGAATGCGTCCTAGAGCGTTTACTTTAAGCATTTAAAAAAAATCAAGAAAAGCAAAGTCGCGCAGGTGTACCGAAATCACGTACTGTTCATACGGAAGAATTGGACATTTTATTGAGTGTCTTCCAATATTATCATTTTTGCAACTTATTTTTTCCCGGATGATGCATACTGGTTGAAAATCTTGACAATGTCGGTGAAAATTGTTGGAGAAAACAAACGACATTTGCAAACAATGCTGGCTTTAATTGCTTACAAAAAAGACATTAGAATTTGTTGCTTTGGCTTTCCAGCATCACATCATAATGACGAAAAGAAAATGGACGGCGTTACGGAACAACGAACTAAGCGACAGTTTTATGAAAATGAGCTTTAAAGTTCTGCATTTTGCATTCATACTTCATTGTATAAGTTTTGTCGCTTGTTTCAATGCTCAAATGAGGTTATGGCATGATGAAAGAAAACGAACTATAAGTTAATTCTATCGATAATTTCTTCTATTCAACCACAAAGCAACTACTAAAGTATGGTGAAGGTCAACAAACCTGGGGTTTTTGATCTCAATATCTTTCTTACAAATCAGCGGTTCGTCCCAAGGCCTAGCGGGGCTCTCAAGGAACTCAGGCGACGGACTTCATCAGTTCCGTTAGAGTAAGCATGAACAATTGCATTTAAATGATTTTAGTACACGTTAGACAGTTGAGGAAAAATACATGGCATTATTAGGTACGTAGGTAATTGCATGGTAATGTGCCAATGGTTCATCTGACATTACATGGTCACTGTCGCCTAAAGGCACTGGAAACGACTGCTGGTATTATCCTAGAGACAACAGTGTAAAATGCGTGTGTAATTAGACCGATGGTTTTATTTCCTCATTAAAATAAAATTGTAACAATGGTAACTAATTAAGAACGCAAATGTCGTGTACGCATTCCTTGGGTAATTAATGAAAAACAAACGGTCTCTGACCGCAAACCTTTTTTTTAAAATTGCAAGCGAAGCTGAACATTCTGATTGATGCGACTTATTTTCGACTAACCACAGCCAAGAATAAAAGGTACCTACAGTCAAGATACATTGTAGGTACCCTTCAACATACTGTTCGGTCCATATCTTATTAGAACTTGAAACAAGGCAGTTGTCAGTGATTCAGTAACTGTTGTTGATTCACGCTTGTGGTTCCCATGAGTAATCTAAGCCCGTGTTAGTTACCTAGACAGTCTACTGGCATCTCGCTCCAACTGTGTGGGCTGTCCTCTAACAATTGCAGGCACTAGTGTGAAGCCGGGTGGCTGTCGGTACTCGTCAGCTCGCTGCACTTCTATCAGCCTAATCCCAGGTTTGTTGCGACGCAGATTCTTGTGGACCTCTTGGTTTTTGTTGTGCACCTGGTGGATAAAGATGAAAAAAATATTTGTTAAAAATAAAGAGGTTGTGGGTTTTGCCTCTTGTTAAGAGCGGCCAACATGTCATACTTTTCATACAAACGCTCGTACGTATGTACATACGTATCTTTGATTTTTTGAACTAATAGGTATTTTGTGCACTATATCTATGTAGGTTTCTATGATAGCAAAAAATAAAAAATTGTATAAGCCTCCAAAAATTGCTGTTTTGCACAAATTTTAACTGAACTTTGGCCCTTCATAATGTACTCATAAACTGTAAAAGTAAAGAAAACAACTTGATAGAAACCTTGCACATGTAATGAAGATTCTTAATGACAAATATTTATTTCACACACTTGTAAGACTTATTCAAAAACACGTATTTCCTGGAACAAGTTTAAGAAATTTTCGAACACTATTTTTCGTTCAATGTCATCGCGTTAGGCGGTGTGACGTGCGCGGGAGACGAGATGTGCGGGGTCGGGGCTGGGTAAGACGGGGGAATCGAAAGAAAATCGCCGATGTGGCCCTGGATGAAACAACAAGGTTTTTGACCATGCTCGCGTTGACGATAGACGGGCCGGGAAGGGCCCTCTTAAAAGTTTGGTTATCCAGCAAACATTGCATCTTATTAAGATTCGCTTTCATATCCATGTAATAAGATTGAATAGTCATAATATAAATCGTAGTTGTATTCTATTCTTTACCTGGTCTGCGAATGTGTGTAGTTGCGTAGCCCTCTCCTGCACGGAGTAGTGCTGCATGAGGAGCTGGGGCGCAGGCGGCGCGGGGTGCTCGGGGGGCGGGGGCGCGCGTCCTTTCGCCCACTTGCGACGTGCCGTGTAGCCGCGGAAGTCTGCGGAACATTCAGTAACACTTATCATGAAATTTTGGATACGCCAACGGTTACATCGTAGCAAGCTATAGGGTCAAATGAAGAGTCTATGTCAGTGCGGCCATTTAACTTTAGAACCAATTCGGGTCACTACTGAATATCAACTTCTGCCTATCATTCCTTGATGATGAAGATTCGTAAATTCAGATTCCATTTCACTTACGAGAATCTTTTTTATCAAATATTAAAATGATTACTTAGCTAAGTATTTATTGCTTTCAAATTCTTATGAATTGTATCAAGAAAACTTCGCCTTCCTTAGTAGCATTGCCAATACTTACGACTTTGTATTACAACGGCAGCTTTATTAGTATCAATGTTCTCTTTGTTACCGGAGATAGTTTCATTGGTGTCGCTGTCGTCGGAGGTCATTCGTCTCAAAACCTTCGCCTTCATCATGGCTTTGTTCTTGCTAGGGACACCTGGGAAACAGAATATCATAAATATATACATTAATTCACGCCTTTCTCCCATAGGGGTAGGCAGAAACTAGAGAACGCCACCTGCTACGACCCTCACATATTCCTTTCGCCTACTCCACGTTCATTCATCAGGTCATACACGGACGCCGCACCTGACCTGAAGGACTTCAAAAATATGGTCAGTATGTCCTTTTAGGGTCTCAAATCAAAGGCAAATCTGCCTTGTAATATACCTTTTGTACCAACCAAGCCAATGTCTCTTTTAAAATTGAAATTGAAAAGAGAGAACATCAGTAATTTAAACACTGTTTTAAACTTTATCGGTTTACACATAAACTGCCACACACGGAAGATATCCCGTAAGTGACAGTTTATGTATCAGTAATTTATTTTCTTATTTTGGTTAACCTACGGATAATGAAGGCTCTTTCGATTTAAATGGATTGTAATTTGTTCGCAAACTTTTGAACACGTCTGTTAAGTTTCAAAACAAAGATTTCCAAGTCTCCTATGTTGGTGTTGTATGGTAACATACGCCTTCCTTTTGAACTCACCAGACTTATGTTGTTTCCTCTGGCTTTCCTGCTCCTTCTGGAACTCTCGTGCCAGCTGTCTCTGTCTCTCCTGTAGACCTTGCAGTCGCTTGCGTGTCAGCCAGCCGCGCACGTGTCTCTGCAGCGTCAGGACTGATATGGCCATCTGCGCCTTTAACCGCTGGTATGTTCGTCGCGCAAGCCAGCCACGGACGCATGCTTGGACTAGTGCCACCTTTCGTATCTTTAAAAGAATATAGAGGAACTTTTTGGTGAGTATATACTGACGCCGGATCCATAACGTTTGTCCCAACGTTGATCCCACTTTGGTACTAATGCTATGTATCCTCAAGTGGGACTAATGGCTTTAGGGGCCAACTTTGGAATATCGTATGGATAGACAATGTTGTTATCAAGTATTAAAATGATACAAATTGTTGCATAGTTACAAGATGATTTTAAGGATTGCAAAATCGTATTTTCTCTATTCATGGACTCTTGGTAGCCTAGGTAGGGACAGGACAGGTGCATTCAATCAAATAAAGTTGTGATGATAAGTTTTTTTACCTGTTCCTCATAAATCCTGGCCAGAACTTCAACGTGGTAGTATTTCAGGAAGACCTTAGATTTGCCAAGCGCCCAGCCATCCATCTTTAGCCTTAAAAGCAGGAGTCGACAAGAGTCACGGTTAGGTTTCGTTTCCTCGTCGTAACTAAACGCAAGAAAACCATATCTGCAAACAAAAAGTGTGAAATAAAAATGAGATAAACAAATCAAATAAACGCGGGACGTATTATGTAGGAACATAAATGTTCGCACAACATAACTGAATTGGATGAAAACACTTACCTCTTCAAAAACTCTTCAAAAGGAAGTCGGTGGGAAAATCCAGTTTGCCTTATCCTAATGGTCTCCAAGACCCCGGTGTATCGGAGCTGTTTCAATATTTTCGCCGAATCGAAGTGTTTTGGGGAGCGGGTGTCGTTCGGTTTGAGACATCGCACGAACTGAGGAGTCCCGCTCACCATCTTTTGAAGTAGTTCCATTAGGGAATATCTAAAGTATGTTGAGACTGTCTGTTGAGCTCGGGATTGGGAGGCCAGACCCCGACTGTTGAAGCGCTCCTGAAAATCATTTTTTTGTTAGTAATTTGTTTCTTTCGTAGCAGTGAAAGCATTCAATAATGTAGTAATAATTCATGACTGTGCAAATCAAAGGTTCCTATTTTCTATAGAAATTATTGCAACGTTTTTTTGTCCAAAATTGAAAGGTGACATCTTTTGATTCCTTCTCGTAGAAAGGAAGCCTGAGTCCCAGCACTGGGAGCATTATTGACTGATGTGCATCTTTTGATTCTCACTAAAAACCACTGTATTAAAACAAACACATACCCTAATATCAGGACTTTCTAAGCTCCTCGAATCCATGACATCTCCTTGCAACGGTGAGTACAAGTTGCCAGTCTTCGTGATAGGACATTGAAACAGGAACCTGATGATGTCGTATTGACTCTGTCTCATGAGTTGAACGACTTCTGGAGGCAGGAAGTTGCGGTTCTTCTCTAGGAAGCCGTCGGCTTGGTATACCACGCGACCGGCGAAGTGGTGGACCGCGAAGCAAATAGCGTCCGACTTTGGACGGACGTAGTATTTGCTCTTGATGTTGTTGTGGAACTTTTCTGTAAACAGATTATACATTGAATCGCATTGCTGTTTAAGATAAATAATTTTCTGGAGAAAATTATCCTCTTCGTACTACTGAACCATGTCTTATAAGTTTTGATTTTGTTTTGTTTTTTCCCGTTTCTAGTACTAATGATAATATTATGTTTACCCTCGCGTTAAATTACAAGCCGATATGGATTTACAGGATTGAGAATTGTCAAAGTTTAAATAGTTTCATAAAAATCAACACAGGAAACTTACTAAAACTGTTAACACTTACCAATAAGAGTTCTATCAGTGGACCTCGGGAACCGACTCTCCTCATCCAACAACGCCAACATTCCCATAGGTCTGGACAACAGCATGTCCAGCACAGGCCTGTTGTCAGAGAACTCCACCAGGTCTACGGGCACGCCTTCCGCCATATACTCCTGCTGTTCCCAGGTGAAGATGTGCTGGTTGAAGTAGTACTGGATTTGTTCGTTGGCGATGTTGATGCAAAGCTGTTCGAACGAGTTGTTGTTGAAGTTTTCAAACCCGAAGATGTCTAGGATGCCGATGGAGAGTTGTTCGTTCCTGAAAAAGTAATAATTCACATAGCATTAGTATAACCAGCCTATCTTTATAGGCTATTCTCGCTGTCGGGATACAGTCCTTTTACTTAGGAGGAGGGAGGATAATTAACTAATTCGGCTTGCATATTTTTAATGGAAGTTTAGATTAAGTGTTACTGATTGGAGACTTGGCAGTAATTAACTAAAAGCAGCACAACAAAGAAGTTTCGGTTTCTTATTCTGACTTCGACGAGGCAGAGCCTCAGCTGTTAAGTTGGGATTTTGTCTCTGTTTCTGTCAAAGATTTTTGCGTACAGTTATGAGTGACAGACGAGCGAGAGGAGCCTAGTATTGATATCGGCTGTAATCTCCGGGGGCTAAAAAGCGGTGTGCCTCAGTAGCTACAGCCACATATCGCCCGCTATGTTTAAGTCCCATGTAAGAGTCCAGACTCCAGGCTGCCATTGAGAAGCTCCGATGCATGTGATGGAAAAACTCAATAACACTTTGACTGATCTGGGAATTGAACCCAGGACCTAATGCTCAGCAGAAGTGTTGTGGCCGCAAGAACAACAAGGCAGTACACGTTATATACATTACATACTTACACGTTAGGTCTATTTTGGCATAGCAGCGCATTGATTCTCTCGACGATTCTGTCGAAGGCCCTGGCGTACAGGCCCCGGGCAGTGGCGTCTCTGGCCACGGCAGCTTCGGTAGGAGAGCTGTGTCGAGCGATAGTCTCTCCTCGGGCGACTACGCTACTGCTGGTGAGGCACTCGCGCAAGTCCACTGTCTCCACGCCGAGAAGGCAGGACGCTGGCCAAATGAGAAGGATGAGATTTATGATTTTTCGATAACCAAATGAGTGTATAGAAGGTAACGAAGTTCCCTGTTAATTATCTATTGAGTTAATTATCAAACAGAAAAGGAAATAAAATAAAAAAGGCACGACGCCCAAGTAGCAACTACTTACAAAATAAATTGCACGATACAAGAGATTTTATATAATTTAATCATAGGTCTTGAAAAAAGCCCCTAGTGTACCCTACGCTAGCGTGTGTACCGAGTTACTGACTCTCTATCGAGTCATGATACTCTGAAACTTGAAAATATGTCTACTGAGCTCTTTGGGTAGTCACAGTTATAACCATTAGCTGTTCATAAAATAACTTAAGAAGATGTCTTACATTTTCTAGTGGAAATAAATAAGAATGATGATGATGACTATCATCATAAGATGTCATACATTTTCTAACATAAGTACACGTAATATGTGGAGTCAATGACTTCTTCGGCATATGCATCGGCTAGACACAAAAAAATGAAATAAAAATCAGAAATCTTCTTATCTCTATGATTTAAAGTTAAGCGGTGCCCCCTCATTATAAACTCATTATAATCTGGTCATTAGTATACCTCTGTGTTGCAAAGAAAGGAGTAAATGATAGCGTGACGGTTGACAAGGTAGAATGGAATAAAAAAAAATCATGTTGCACCGACAACATGGGACAACGGCAGGAAGTCGATGAGTTTACCTCTATGCAGCGGTGCAGTGTCTATGATGGTGGCTTTATTGTCCGTGTTGTCTTCGCCAGCTGTTTCACCGAACTCGATGTCGCCGAGGTGCAGGATTGCAGCCAACATCTTGTAGATGACTAGGACCTCATCTTCTTGAAAACCGACCACCTGAAAATAGACGACAGTTGATTGTTTTTAGTAAGTTACGTCAATTTTATAACCATTTTGTCAGCACCATGCTGAGATACAACTTTTTGCCTCGTACTGGTCACTTTTAAGTTTTTACGTAACTATAATCCTGTGCGAGTCCAATAAATACTTCTCCTTTCTTTCTTTTCTTTATTTCAAAGACCTTATAGTTACCTTAAAAGCTTGGTTAAGCTGTCTCCAGCGATGCACATTGTGCTCTCTATGGGTGACCGACAATGGCTGCAGGTATCGATGCCTGGACTTCAGTTGCTCGTCCAGGTAGAACTTCCTCCAGCGACCCTCGCTCTCTAAGCCATCGTAGAGATAGTAGAACACGTGGAAGTTGCTTTCACCCCTGAAGATTGTGAAAGAAACGTTTTATGCCATTATCATCATAAAAAAAAGCAAAGCTAACAGTAGTACGACCGTTCAAATTACAAATCTTTGGGCTAAAAGACCAATGCCTCGATTAATACAAGCGAAAAAATCCTGTATCGAAGCATTTTTTTTTTAATTTAACCCGTATCAATTTACAAGATTTTATTTTATGCTTATTGCTCACCGAACACCGACACTCGGATTTAAATCTCGGTCAATTGGCTCTTACGACTACTTCGGAGTTGTGCGGGTCAATATAGAAAGTGCTGCACAAAAAACTCTAAGTAAAGAAAACTAAGTACTTACAAGGCTTGATGCACCACTCTGGATTGTTCAAGAAGATACACCGATATTCTAGCCCCGGATATCCGCCCAACTCTCATCATAGACAAATCTAGATATTTGCCGAAACGAGAGCTGTTTGCGTTGATGCCCGTGCGAGCGTTGCCGAACGCCTCCATTATAGGATTCACTTGTAAGATTTTTTCTTCCAAGTTGCGGTTTTGGGTCTGGAAAAATAAAGTGGAAAACTTAATTTCTGCTGGATAAAGAACATTCTGACAGCAGTTTATAATACTGGCAACGATGCTATAGCACTTCTGTAATTCTAAGTAGCTCTATAAAACATGGCTTACAGAGAAAAAGTGTTACCGGTTGGGTCTCTGGATGCTCGTTTACGTGGAACCTAGACAAAACTAAACCTGAGGTCCCTCTATCTGGCAGAATCTTGATGCTCCGAAATTTATTTGGTATAACATAATTGGCATAATCTTCTTTAAACGAATATTATTAAGGCATAAAAAAAAATAGTATAATTATTTTTGGGTGGATGTTTAAATGTCCAAATTGACAATGGCATACTTTTAAGATGGCAGAATTTTATTTGGCCAAGTTAAAATTTCGCATAATTTCGTTTGACATAACGTTTATTTGGAGCGACGATTATTTGGTATAATTTAATTTGGATACTATGAAGATGGCAGAATATCATTTGGAATAATTTTAATTATAATACAATATGTTTTGATACAAAAGTTAGTGACAGAAACGAATCGCTGCAAAACCGACTCCACGTCAGTCCACGTAGTCTTGTCTGCCCTACCCCTAGAGTGTAATTTAAGCCCGCGTAGGCGCGGACGGGCGAGGCGGAGCTATCTACGACGACCCGCTGGAGCCCTGCAGCGCCAGAGCCATGACATAAACCATGCCTGCTGCATGTTGCATGCTGCATGCTTGCTTGCATGCATGCTTGCTTGCATGCATGGTGTATGCTTGTTTGCATGTATGGTGTATGCTTGTTTGCATACATGGTGTATGCTTGTTTGCGTGCTTCTTATAAGTAAGAAATATACAATTATTACAACTATGAATTTTCGTAATGTGATAGATGAGTCTTTCAATTATTATGGATATGAAATGTATGCCAAAAGATGATTCTAACTGTAAACTTTCTGAGATATGATAGTTCTGCCTTTTTATGAACATCGATATGAAATTTATGCTAAAAGACGATTCTCACTGTAAACTTTCTGTGATGTGGTTCAACTTTTTAATTCTTATGGATACAAAATTTATGCCTAAAGATGATTCTGACTTACAAAATTATGAGTTTTGAATGTATGATAAATGAGTGTCTGCCAAACGATTTTCTGCGAAATTAAGTTTATGCTATCCAGTTATGCAAAATAATATTATGACATAAAAAGTTCTGCTTTATAGGGTAGAACCCACTAAACCTACCTTCGACAAAAACACAAGTTGTTTCAGCAAAAGGTTTGCAGACTCGGTCTTCCCGGCGCCACTCTCCCCAGATATGACGATGGCCTGATGCAGTTTCTGATGCATCAGCGCCTGATGTGCCGCGTCCGCCACCGCGTAGATGTGCGGCGGATTATCGGACCGACACCGACCTTGGTATATCTGTTGAGTCTAGAACAATTAGAAATAATTCACATAATAATTGAGAGAGAAGCAAACAAGCTTAGTTTATAACGGAATATTGCCAGACCTCAATAGAGATTCCATATTTGGACATGTATTCCTATAGGTATAATAGAATGACGTGACTAAAAATCCCGTTTCACATTTCAACGACACGCAAACAGCAAAGCAAAACACCGCTTAGTAACCCACACATTAATAATAAAGTCCAAATGTGTGAGGACGAATTAATTAAACACCTTCGTTCTGACCAAAAGAGCATATTTTTAATGTTGTGGTTACTTTTTGGTGTGATAAAAATTACCTTTGTGGTGTACATTCCCACGTCGGTAAATGGGTTTACGGCGACCAAAATGTCTCCTATATACGTGTAGATCTGGTTCTGCGCGTATCTCTTCTGCAGTTGTTCTACGATAGCATCTTCAGTTAACACTTCTAGTGTGGCTAGGTCATCAGTGTACATTTTCTCTGGTCGCGCTTTTCGATGAGATTTGAGTTTCCCTCTCTTGGTCGTAGCTTCAGGCGCGCGAGAGCCTCGCCCTTCGGCTCTCTGTCGTTTTATCTCCGCTTGAAGCTCTTTACGGATCTAAAAATAATAATAACATTCACTAATAACCATTATTAACTCATCGAAGATTAATCTTATCTAGTATTATCTTACCTTATCCTCAAAGCTACTGACAGCGAGTAGTAGAGGATGTTCCAAAAGTTCTCTCGCAAAAGGTCTCTGATTCATGTCTTTTATCAAACAATCTGCGATGAAGTCCACGAGTTGTGGCGAAAACATTTCCGGATGGGACAAAGATGGCGGCGGATTTCGAGGTATTTGGAATAGTGCCCTCATTGGATGCAGGCCTGACAGGGGAGGTTCACCTTCAGCTAATTCTATAGCTGTTATGCCCACTGACCACACATCGCAGCGGCAGTCATAAGATTCGTCCAACTGTTGTTCACATGCTATGACCTGCAACCGAAAACAATTCAAAATGACCTTAAACCGTCACTTAATACGAGATCATTACCTACAGCTACTTTCAAAACGTCACAAGTATTGTATTCGGGGTCACGAATATTGTTCGCATTATGTAGAACAGCAAGACACACAGCACGTACTTTTGCAATTGTTGATATTTAAAAGAGTCATTGACATTTTACCTCCGGAGCCATCCAGTACGGCGTGCCTACTGATGTATTTCTTCTTGCAGCCGTAGCAGCCAAGTGTGATGAAACTCCGAAATCCACAAGTTTGACTTCGCCATCTTCGGTAAGAAGAATGTTATGCCCTTTGACGTCCCGGTGCATACAGCGGTGAGCGTGTAGATGTGTCAAGGCCCGTACGGTGCCCCGCAACACATACGCAAGTTGTGGTTCGGTGAGATTGCTACCACGAGCCCGCATTCCCGCGCATAAATCAGTCACCGAACCGCCGGTACAGAGCTGCAAATACAAAGGTCATGTTGATTTATGCCTTTCGCATAAAGCCCGGAATAGGCAGCCTATAAATAAAACGTTTACCGACCTCCATGACGAACCATATTTGGTCGTCATCCGAACACACGCCGCGTTTCAAGAACAGACCGAAAAATTCCGGGATATTGCGATGGCCCGATAAGTCACGAAACACGAGGAATTCCTCTTCTATTTCTTCTATGTTTTCTGTTATGTTTTCCAGAATCTGTAAAGAAATATAGAAAACTATCAAATATATTTTCAAAACCGAGATAATCATATTGTGCACATAAATTGGTATACAATCAAGTCCAAACGAGAGGCGGCAAAGCCGTACCATGTCATGTATTGTTTAGCGGCCTTGACATCAATACAACATTTGAGATAACATCTATGCAATCAAATACATGCGTATACTAACAATACCTCCATAAAAATTCATCGTCCTATACTGTATATACACCATTCTCATACATAGTCAGTACTTATACGTTTATACAAATAAGTATGTTAATAACTATTCTTTTAATTCTGACAACTACTGAGAAGTTCTCCATTTTAGTGATTACATGCTTTAACTAAAGAGGTGCAATTTTGAGCAGTTACTTATCAGTAAATAACCGTAATTTTTATACTATATAAAGCTCGATTATATTTATTAAAATTAAAGCATTTAACAAATACGGTCTACGCCTTAAAAGAACCCATTACATTGAATTGTTAATAAACTAAAACTTGTAGGGCTAGTGTGACTGCCAAGCCGTTTCTCTCAGATTTCACCCGTACGAGCGTTTACGAGTGCATGCCCTATAAATGTTGTTGACCTTAGTCGCGCTCATACTAAAATAACATGTGGAAATAATCGTAGGCACCGCGGTATTCTTGACGATAGCTTTAATATTACGTCAGAGCGTATGAAACCTAAGATAAGGTTAACAACTTTTATAGTGACTAATACTGATAGATATCAGTCTGGGGCTGCTAATAAAAAACTTATTTCCTGCAGGCGAGACGATTGAAATACTTGTTTATCACGAAGATTTTAATGATATCTGTGATGCTATTTTGATCTTTAAAGTTGACCTACACCTAAGTTATTAGTATTACAATCACAACAAATGACACTACAATGACACAGGTATTATTATATCTAGGAATCCATTCGTTCCTCGCTAACAGATCTTGACCGCTACCCGTCCGACGGTGTTCTTGAACTTCGACCACTGAGTGACCTTTTCAAGTTTGGATTGACCCTGGGGACACTGCAGTTTCGATGCGGCACCGAAATCTATGACACTTGGTCAGAACAAAATCAGTGCCGTGTTTGGCTGTTACGAGATCAAGAACTGATGCATATTAGGTAAGTATTTAGTGTACAAGCAGACCGATCAATCGCTGGTTCATCTAATCAGATTGATCATCCCATATCGGTATAGTTCCTCACATCTTTCAATTAGTTACGAGAAATCTCTTTGACAACAACACCATTTGGCAGTTTTATACTTTTTGCGTAAATAACCGACCTTAACTGCAACCCGCCTGCCAGTCTTCTTGTCCCTAGCACAGTAGACCTCTCCATAAGTTCCCTCTCCGATGAGCTCCTGCAGAGTGAACCGATCCCGAGGGTCGGCTGCCCGGTCCAGCTCCACGTGCTGCGAGAGCCCGCGGTATGCCACGTCGCTTCGCATGGCTCAGCACTCGCATTGAGACACCATCTGGAACAAGAGAAATAGGAAATTAGTAAGGTAAACTTGGATCATATCAAATGGACACTAAACCGGCTGTGAAGCTAGGTGCGCCGCTGAAACTTGATCTACGTATTCCGATGAAGCAGGGTGCGACTGTGGATCCTCATCAAAACGTCCACATCCTGTCCTGCTTTTTGTGCAACTCCACCTGCAATTCAAGGGACCGGTCCGAAGCCACTACCAACACTGTCGATGTGGCAGAGTTGTCGTCGAAACGCACTTAATTAGATAATTATGGGGATCATTGACATGAAGAAGAAGAAGGAGAAATAAATAGACTAGACCTGACACCTGAAGGTGTAAATTACACACTGGAATTACTCCTGCTTTAAGACGTCATGGTAAGCCACCTGTTCATTTATGACGTCCTACAACTTTGGCATGTTATGGTCTTGATGTCATTACATAGTCCCAAATAACCTAATGTCAATATTAAGTTCAAATAGCCTGTGTTGCTTATTAACACCCATCTTAACCAAGAGTTATTTCCTAACTAAATATTCAGGATATTGAAAACGTTATCGGCCGAAGCTGAAGCAATAGTAAGTAACTTAGCCGAGGTAATGAGGCGAAATTAAACGAGTTCGGAAATTCGAAAAGTTTCATCAATATCCTGTCCATGGAAATTATAACGTTATTCTACATATTTACACGCCAGAACACAGTTTCTTAAGAGATATTTACGATGATGTTAAGTGATGCAAATTAACGTGTCGACACCTCTTCTATTTCCATTCAGTTTGGTTATGCATGGATGCCAGTAATTCTTTAAGATTTATCTGTTGTTTTAACGCAAGTAGTAGGGCCACGTTTTTAGGGTGCCGTACGAGTACCTCAGTCGGCAAAAACGGAACTCTTATACGATCACTTTGTTGTTCGTCTGTCAAGGCCCTTTTTCTCAGAAACGCGTAAAGGTATAAAACTGAAATTAATATCAAAAACTTAAGTCTACTACCCTTTGGAGCAGTGAAAAAATCAAACTTGTAAGTCAACGCGATCAAATGATATGACCGTTTATATCGCATATTTTGCAATTTCACAAGGGAAGCAAACCCTATAGGGAACTTCCCGTTGATCTAGAATCAGATCTAAATCTAGATTTGCAGATGTAAAGGAAAAAAAATAAAACCGTAAATATTTAATTTAATAATCGGTGCGCGAGTTCAACTCACACATGGCCGGTTGTTTTAAAATGAACTAGTAACTGGAATGATCTTTACCAACCTAGAGATCACTGCGCTAGGAACTAGACACTTGATTTTGCATGCTGAAGGTGTGGCAACGAGGCAAAAATGTTATCAGGTTGAAGATTCCGATGACTAATAGTAATAATCCGATGAAATAGTATTAGATAGGTACCCGTCTAGCTTATTTTATACGTCAACATATTAATGACTCATTCATAGATAGTAGAACGCTGGTTACAATCGCGAACAACTCAGGTACATTTCGATTTTCGATTCGTTTCGTATCGTCACAAAATGCATCGCTATGATATAAAAAGTCTAGTAATTAGCACGTGAAACAGTTGAAACATCCGGGAAGGAGTAACTGTACCGTGGCCGAACTGAACGCATCCGCAGAACTTATTGATTTCTCATAAAAATTAATATGTTTTTAATTGGTCAATATGTAAATGTAAATTAAAGATGCAGCTTTCTACACACTTTTATTATGGATTGATTAAAATCTGAGACAACTAGAAAGTAACATATACTCGTATATAATTTCCACTCAATACTAAACCGATGACGGCAGTTTAGATAATATCTTATAATATTATATTCTAATTCATGTTAATTCGTGCGACGCGTCGTCGTTAACGGATGAAATTATGCGATAGGCGTGTTTTTTAATACACGGTTATCTGCTTGGTTTGCAAACACAGCATTATATTATTAATGATATTCACGACTACTTGCTGCTCAGTAAGGAATATTTACTAATGTGGTTTCTGAAAAAGAAAAGGAACGACATTAATAAATTGATTGCACCATCGCGTGGCGGCGTCATGCGTGCTTGAATGGAGGATGCAGCGCTGCGCGTACGCAGTTGTCAATAAATTTGCACGGGAATCACGTGCCCACAGTGCCACACTAATGACAAGGCTATAACGTATAATATCGTCCAGTAATGTAAAAACTTCACGAATAGGCTAGGACACTTGACGCATTTGCAGCATATAATCGACACTGTAAAATTAGAACAGCTGCCTCCCAAAAACAGTAAACAAACAAATCAAGGAAAAAGAAACGCAATATCAGGAAGACTCTTTCACAATTATTGTTTAATTTAATAACATACGAGTCATCATTATTTAACGCCACAATAAGACATAATATACCAACGATTTCCGTCGAAGTTACCTAGTAAGTACGATCATGACAACTTTCAAACGTAACTTTTAATGCGTCTCATGAACTGTCATATAATGCCGCCATATCGGTGATATTGCGGTATGGTGTAACGAAGACATAACTTATTAACTTCTTGTTTCTTGTCAAATTGGTGTCAACCTTGCTGGTTCGCCGGTGTGTCGTAATTACCACTAAAATGACTCGACAATATTTGAAAGCCCACACGATTGAGCCAATTTGTACAGAGTATTGTGACTTCGCAGTATTTTCGACAAATAATATTACAGATGTACGAATAATATACCTATTCATGTATTGTTATTAAGACATATACACATTTACCTACTCACCTACTTATTTTGATTTGTCATTTTGACTGATCGTTCTTTTGATGTCACATTACAAATGGCGTGTTTATCAGACTTATGAACTTAAATATGATAGATAGGTTCATAAGAAACATGTAGTAAGCTGAATGATCGTTTGTCTCCTGTGTAGGCTTGGTATGACATCATGCATTATTACATATAGGTAACGAACATACATATAGCCTAGCATTACCTCATAACGGAAGATGATTTATAAGAGTATAATAAAAGTTAACACCAGGTAATGCCAAAAAATTTCAACTTCATAACCAACTTTGATAACGCGGAATTACCTACTACAGCCAGGTTTTAAGTAGCCGAGATCATTCTTAATGCATTCCGGCAATATTTTAGTTTAGCCGGCTAATCTTAAGTTTATTTTCACACCCATCATCATCAGTATCCTGCCCTTAGCATAGCTAGCCTATAATATTCCCACTGCTCTGGGGCACACGGCCTGCTCTCTATGAGAGGGAATGGGCTATAATCCACCACGCGGGTCCAGTAAGGGTTAGTAGATGTCACAAGTCTTCAATTTTTTTGGTTCTAGGACATGCGGTTTCCTCGCGATGTTTTTCTTCAGCGATCGGAGAGCAGTGGTGATGAAATAAACTATACAAAGTAATGCGCCTGCCTGGGTTCGAACCCATGACTTACTGTTCGTAAGACGGGGCCGCCACGGGCACCCGTTGCTCTATCCTGGCTTTACTTATCCCAGTTTATTTGGGATCGGTGCAGCACGTCTTCTTCTTCCATACTTCTCTATTACTCACACCCATCTTTAGCCGAAAGATAATATACATTAAAATACATAAGTACCTATTAGTCTTTCATGTAGCTGAACAATCCTCCATTGAGAAGCATATCTCCAGACATTTATCTTGTGTCGTAAGATTACGATGGAATCTAGACCACAATTTTGCTTAAACTATATATTTATGTGAAATTCATTTGAATATTCTGAAGTGTTTATGTTTATTACAAACAGTTTGTAGCTTATTTACATGCGTAATTAATTATTCCGGTGCTCGGTGGTGAGTTCGGAGTACTAATGAGCTCACTTTTGTGGTTATTCTCTTTAACCAGGAGATCAACTGGTGACGTTAATGTTTTCTACGAAAATGAGTAAGAAGTAGTGTTGTATTTTGTTATTGTTTGTAATAATTAATGAAGCCAATTATCGTAGACTCTTCATGTAATTATTTTACAAATCATTAACATGGCGTTTGCACTACAGAGACGGGTACAAGGTAAATAACTTATTACGGATACATTAAATTAAACTATAATTTAATAAAAATACATCTCAATAATTCGAAATGAAAATGAATGACAAAAGATGAAAGCCATCGATACGAAACGAGTGTCGTGGGCACAAAAAGTTTGAATTGATTTTTAGGAGTAACTAGCAGCCTAGCATGATGAGATGGTATCGACAGTTGATCCTAATACGTTAACTGCTTAACGTCTGAAATTAGTCAACACAACACATCATAAATGGACATTAAAATGTTTTCATGTAAAAAGAGGTCTCGCGCAGTGTGACTGACGGCTGCGACTGAAGCTACACTTTCACTGATTGTTTTTGTCACGAAGATAATGTTGCGACGCGCGACGCCCTGGCGAATGCCTGGCGAGCATTTTGTAATTACAGGGTTTAGCACCGTTGTCATGTTAACCGCAACTTTTTAGTGACAATGGACATGCGAATAACGTTCACTACAATCTAGTAATTCAAAAACATAATTTACTCGTCGCTGGATTCAAAAATTGATAGCCACTGTAAAATGTTACAAGCTATAAAATGAACCAACTTGCACAAACAAAAGGTTGCTATTTCTTCTGCTACATTTCCGTGTGTACTTAGATACAATTGACAGTCACAGTCGAGTGGTCACTTATGTGAATATGTGCAATGTGATACTGTGATTCAATAAATAGGAAATTAGTATCATGAACTACATTGCTTTCCGAGTGTCTTATTACGTTGCCGTTCGGGACCGCGTCACCGCATGTTACAAGTCATTGTTTGGTTTCGTTCCTGCACGTGAACAATAACATTATTGCAAATCTCTTCTAAATCTAGTCCGTATTTAATTGCAACTTATACAAGCATTAATTAATAAGAAGGAATTTCAGTATGTGTTGAACGATCTCAACGGGTTCACATGACTGTTTTAGACGGCGTTCTCAGGTTCTACAACGGGTATTGTATTGTATTTTAATAATAGTATTTCCTGTTGTTGCTTACCGCTTTCTATTTTGATAGCTTTATTTGTTCATTCATAATAAATATGGCAAAAAGCATATTACATGGGACTATAGCGAAATGTGTGTGTACAATTTAGTTACACCTCTGTCTTAACCTTCGAAAATTACAGGCATGATAAATATCATAACATAATTATGTTTGTTATGTTTTAATAAATATTGTTTTTTCCTTACTGTGGAGCTGTACTATATTGTATTGTATTGTATAGCGGGCTGGTGTCCGCAACTCCACGTCTAAGCGCTGATAGCTGTACTATAATGTATCTATCGATCTCCTTACAACCTTGTGGACTCAATAATATTCTAAATAGGTTTGGAACGGTTACTCGCGGTCAATAACGGTATAATATCCGATGGTAGGAGGCAAGCCACAGTGTACTAAAGGGAACCTTTTGCCATCAATATAGATTGATTTCTAATCAGGGCCAGGCCTAAAAATAACTTACCAACTGATCATTATATTAAACAGTTAAACTGCTACCACGACCAGTAAAAAGAAAAAACGAAAGTTTTGCTATTTTACATATGGAGCCTGCTTTTCGAAACTTTTATAAAATTTCCATGTCAGCTCATCATTCACCATGAAGTATCACTTTGATGTAAATGGCATAGCGTAACGATTGCATTAGATACAACTCATTTCCTAATCTTCGACTATAAAACAAATAATTTGCCATGGTCGAGCATGTGAAAGAGGTGCTCAAAATAATGACGTGCCAAGACAGTAACGACAGCCATTCAGTTGCGGGAATAAGAGCATTAAGTTTTGGTCCAATGGCCAATGTAAGCTGATAGGCAATTTGAAATATTACCTCCAATAAGCGAGATAGTGAAGACCATTGCCGTGAACCGACATTTCTTTTATGGTGTAGGTAATCAATTTTATACTCGTAATCGTAGCGAAAGCGTTAAAGAAAATTTTGTTGATATTTTGTTTGAGCCGATTGTATTGCGTCTAATGGTAGTTGCGTGGCATCGCGAATAAAGAATGTAGTTTACAAATTACCAACGTAACGGGTCTTGGGAAATCTTGACTAAATTGCAGTTCGCAATGACTATCTCGTTCAGAGCCATAATAAAATTTATTAGAACTCCACTATTATTGCCACGAATATTGAATAAACAATAATAGATAATCTAAACGTATTGTTCGAAATCTAATCACATTATCTGGTGACCCGAGTACCTGACCTTTAGACATTGCTAACAATATGTAAGACAGTGGATTTACATTGTTGATTCAATATTATAGTACAGCGAAGCCTTAGTGGTGCATAATACAATCCTTTCATGGCATTATAGCGGACCTCATAATGCGCGGCCACGGTCGCCGCGAGCTGACCGACGCGACGGATGGCAGAACGCACACTTGAAGGAATTCAAGCCTACGAAGTGCTGACACGTGCAAAATATAAGGTGACAAAGTACACATAAACGCAAGTATTATGAGTTTATTGGTTTTACTAGATTTTCTCCGCAGCTTCGCCTGTGTCGAGTAGGGAATTTACCCTGCGGGAATGTACAGACACTAGCAGATCAAGCTACTACAATCTGTCAAATTTTCAACTTTATACTAATTTAAACTTCTATAATAATATTATAAACAGGTAAAATCTGTAAGTTTGTAAGTTCGTATGTAGGGGGTAATAATCTCTGGATCTACTGAACCGATTTTGAAAATTCTTGCGCTAATAGGAAGCAACATTATCCCCGAGTGCCATAGGCTATATTTACAACGTGCCCGTGGGATAATTTTCACCAAAAACACGAGTGCAGCCGCGGGCAACAGCTAGTCGTTACTAAAGCATTAGATTCATGGTTGATTGGAAAAATTTGACAATTTCGGGAAGCTTGATGTGCTGGCGCCTGTACCTAGGTACTATCGGGATAAGAAAGTACCTAGGTACGCTATGTCCTAGCCCAGGTTGTGGTCTATTGGGACCAAATTCCGTTCAGCCTTGGCGTGAGATGGTGACGGACATAAAGACAGACTTTCGCATTTATTATTAGTAAGGTGACAGAAATAACACTAAATAAATTGAGGGCAACGTTAATTTATGTAATCATGGTTTCCATTGAAACAGTTGCCAATTTTAATTACAAGCCGCGTAAATTAACTTCTTTTTAATTACAGTTTGTGAGGCATAATTAATGCGATTGATTTATTAATTCGTGCTTAGATATCTTTTACGTAAGTTAATTTGATAACTTAATACATGTAACATTCTCAGAAAAACTAATTTGCATTTAATTTGGCCATTACACATACAGATATTGATATAGGTACTTAGTTACGTGTTTCTAAAGTACCACAATAACATGTTTACGCCAAATCACACATAAAACTTACAAAATTGAGATCATTGGAACTTGTGTAATGTGCAATATAGACACTGTTGAGTTACCAAACTTCCTTGTTTGACAATCGCACCGGTAACACGAGGCAGGGAGTTCATATATCAGAATACTTGCAATTTACTGTACCTACATAGGTATATCAGTTACATGACCAGAAGAAAATGTCCGTAATTCGTGTTTTATTAAACTGAGGAATTATTACTGAAGTTAACTGATTTAAGGGCTTTTTAGGCTACGTTATAATAATAGTACCTATATTATACATGACTAGCTGTTGCCCGCGACTTTCGTAGCGTGAGATTATTGTTTAAAAAAATTACTTCCCTTTTTGAATAGAATTTTGTTACCAATTTTAAGGGTTTTATTTTTTTGCACGGAACCCTAATTATAAAAAAAGTAATAAACATTTTAGACCTTGTAACATCAGCTATCTGCCAGTAAAATCCCGTCAAAATCGATCAAGCCGTTTCGGAGATTAGCCGGAAATAACAGTCAGCGAAAAACTGAAAAAAATGTATTTTGTTATTAGTGCCGAATGCATATTTTCATATGCATTCAGTAAAAAGCTATTATTTTGATACAAACAGACACTTCAATTGTATTAATTTGTATATCAAGATGTATAGATACACCCATAGACATATATATTGTATATGGGTTTAAACAATGGCATGTTAAATAGCAATACCATGCTATTGGGATTTCTAATTTCTGTGACTGAAAAATTGGTAGACCATGACATAGTGTAGGTATTTCAGAACATGGTTGGTAAAAGAATAACAGCGACATAATTTACACAACACGGCCATTGTCTCAAGCGACGAGAGAAAGATAAACTTCAATAACAATCGATCACAAAAAGTAACCAGACCTCACTTGCAATACAATATCTAGACCGATTAATATCAAAACAATAAAAGGTCCATATATTATGTATGATCATTTCTTGTAGGTTGCTGAAATGTTTTATGTTAGGAGAGAAAACCACTGTATCTACTCATAAGGGGGTCGCCAATGTAGCTGGTGAAGTTCAAAACTGTCGTTTTTAGTGTTCCGTACCCAAGGGGTAAAAACGGAACTCCACTGTCCGTCTGTCTGTCTGTCTGTCACCAGGCTGTATCTCATGAACCGTGATTGCTAGACAGTTGAAATTTTCACAAATAATTTATTTCTGTTGCCGCTATAACAACAAATACTAAAAACAGAATTAAAAAAAATATTTAAGGGGGCTCCCATACAACAAAGGTTTTTTTTTTAGATAATGGTACGGAACCCTTCGTGCGCGAGTCCGAGTTTTTTTACTAATTGTCGTGGGTACCTAAGTTTTTTCTTTGTCTCGGGCTAAATTGAAGGACTCGCCTCTAACAGGACTTTCAAGTCAATAAATAAAAAAACAACCTGAGATAAAACGTGCTTCACTGAAAGTAAAACTGCAGAAGATTATCAACAACTGAATGGATGAAAAAATTCTATCTTTTTGTTAGATTTTATCTAAGTATGTACCTAATAAACTATCAACCATTTTATGCGTAAGTAAACTTGAGCCATCAAAGTTAGTTTTACGATCCCATTACTGGCCTCGTGTGTAGTAATTTTGACACATTCGCTATTGCCGTAGAAGTGTATCGTAGTTCCGAAGTTTCTTTAAGTTACCATAAAACATGGCGGGAGTTTCACAAATTATTGCACATTAAGCTACGTTACTGCTTGACTTTATGTAGGCGATTCTGTCCACAACATGGCCGATTTGTAATGGACCCTTCACTAGTTTTTGATGAGCCATAAAGGCGTGAGCCATGGCGAAGTGTTTTAAAGTGCCAGAGATATTTTATAGTTTTTTTTTTCAAGATAGCTAGTTATTATTTTTTGTGATAAAAGTGGTATTTTAATTTAGCAGATTTATCTTATCGTGTGGATAAAATCGCGTAGTAACGCTTATTACTATTAAAGCGTGGCGGTTATGCATCGATCATCGGTAACGGTGTGTCACGGACTGGCCGATACCGTGCCATCAACATGCGATATGACTACTACGTAAAATATATTCTCAACATTGGTAACGTGATTCGAGAGGGCTCGGTTTCACCGAATTATGTAAGCGTTATTGATATGTAGCTTGTAGAAATTGTGGGAGTTTGACCACCAGTAATAAAGTACAGGTTTTCTCATGATTTAAGTCCTCGTACTCAAATAGTAGTGATAGCTTGGTGTGTCCGTCGTACTACCACGTTATAGGTCTCGAGTTCGAACCCAAGACATGTACTGCCGATTATTCGGATTATTGTCCGTATGCGGGTGCGTACTTGCTTCGGTGAAGAAAAATATCCTGAGGAAACCCAAGTCATAAGTCATTTATTTCAGAATAGTATACATTGTGTAGAACATTTGTTAAATAAAACAGTACCATTAAAACATTACAATCGAAAAACATGTCAAAGATAATAAAAATAACAATTTCAAAACGATAATAATCTACAATCCAAACCGGCACATGCCTGAGAGATATTTCTCGACGGCCATGTAAAGCCAAGTCAGAGGCCCATGGGCAGCATAAAAACTGACACCAGGTTAGACACTAAACAAAAGAAAAAGTCAGTTTTGTTTTTATTGCTATATTCTTAGACCTCTCGTCAAGAAAGAATTTTCGTAGAAAAAAAACTTGACCAAGTCAAAATTTGTATTATATCTGACAATATTGGTTGTCGAGAAGCATGACTTTGACATTCTCAGTTTTCTGTTTCCCCACTGAATGACTTTTCATGAAATATTTACAGAATAGGGTTAAATGAACATAGAGGGTTGTATTGGTGATTTCAATTATTATAATTCTGTAACTACATACGTGTTACTGGCGCGACTAAGTTTTTATCATTATACAACCAGACACTGACCTGCAAATTGCAAAAAACGTAAGAAAATTTTAATTTCGCGGGTTACCCTTGCGCTTCCCTCTTAAAAAGAAAGATTCAGAAATAAACTAAACATTATTTTGACATTTTGTGTAAATGTTAAGTGCCTCTTCAAGCAAGTTCATTAACAACAAACAGTAGGTAGTAGTTAGGTATTCTTAGTAATGTAAATCTTTTGACGAATGACCTAATTACCTACTTCATTAGTCATCCACGAGCGAATATTGTAACTTGTAATTTCCTTTATTTATTTATATACAAATCTAATACATTTTTAAATATTCCTTTAAATAAAAACAATAAAAAAAAACATTAAAAAATATAAAAAAAATTGTAGCCCTATCGGGGACAGGGTCCAAGTGACTTTAATTATTGTTAGTTTTAGTGACGCTCGTGCTTACATAAATATACATATAATAATATAATATTATAATAAGTTGCGTCGTTGCTTGCAAATAAGTTGCGTCTCATCTTCATAATGAATACTTTAATAATTTAGTATTTTTTATGTAGTTAAAATAGACAAAAACATGGAATTAGGAAGTGTGAAACTGCAGCTAAATCGGCCCAATGACATCGACCTTGTAGCAAACATGTTTTTTGCGATGAATTTTATTTTATCATGATGTCATATTTGCTTCCGGAATGGCTTCACTCAACAGTTATAAACTTATAATAATCAATCGTTCACCTCGAAAACGGCAAAAGAATTTAGACAAAATCTGGTTTATTTATCATAAAACCAAGAGCTCATTCTCATTCTTGCGTCATTGACACTTCGATCATAATTTTAACCCGTTAGTTCTATAAGTCATCATCTATTCTGCGTAGCCGTTTCCAAAGCTATGGTGGGGTCGGTTTCCAGTCTAACCGGATGCAACTCAATACCAATATTTTACATGGAGCGACTGCCCATCTGACCACAACCCAGTTACTGGGAAAAACGTCTAGGTAAGACTGGTAGCCAGACTTTCGGGTTTCTGGCTACTATAGTCATGCATGACTGTCCAAGATCTTTAAGTGACAACCGAGACAAAAGGCTTTATCTGCTTTCCGAGGCACGAATAAAAATCCGACTGCCTCGTTGGTCTAGTGGTCGCAAGCACGACTGCTGAGAATGAGGTCCTTGGTTCGATTCCTGGGTCGGGCAAAGTGATATTGGGTTTTTTCATCAGGAATTTCTCAGTAACTGCCATGGAGTCTGGATTTGTACCCGGTTGATGGCAATAGGCTCGCCCCCTATTACATGGGACTTAAACATATCTGGCGTAATGTGGGTGTACTATTAGGTACAGCTCTGCCTAACCCTTCGGGGATTACAGGCGTGATGTTATGTTATTGAAGAAATCTCGGTATGTAATGATGGTCACCCATCCACGGACCGACCTTGGCAAGCACTTTACACAAGACCCGTGTGGCGTGCGTGCCCTGCGTTATTATTTGGCTACGAGCCGTTTGTTTTGAAACTAATAGGGTAAAACTAACAAACATTATGTAGCTATGTATAATATTAGATAGGTACAGTCGCCACAAACTGACAAATTTCTCCAAATGATTTTAAACCATAAAATCATGAAGGTTAAGTTCAAAATCGAATGAGAAATTTGTCAGTTTGTAGTAACTTAATGCGCTGGCGCAGTATAAAATTTACTTCCAGTAATGAAGAGCTACACTTCCTTCCTCTTTGGGAACATAACAATAAAATCACAATGGTATATGATATGCACATCATTTTAATATTATTACATAAAAATTATCACACGCTTGATAGGATCAATATACTATGTTTTTATAGTTATATAATACTGTTGTTGTTGTTTTTGTTAATAATACTGTTTAATACTGTTGTTGTTGTTATAATACTGTTGTACTTGTTTGTATGAGTATTTTTACCAAGTTTTGGTTTTTATTCACTCTTAATTATAACTTCCTTGTTTTTACTTTAATTCATTCATTTTTTTCTAGTTTAATTTTATTAGTAATTACCGTACATGACTTTTCTGGATAATAACGAAAATGTACAACTCTGATCCCCAAGATACAGACTAACGTCTAGTTTGGGGATCACTGTTCAAATTCCTTTGTTCATTTGTTCAATGTACTTGATTATTATTATTATTTAATTTAATTAACTGTTTTTAATTTTCAACTTTTGTTCTGTTACAGTGGTTTTTAGAAAATAATTGATCAATTGATACAGAACACAAGTTGTGTATTGAATCGGTACTCTATTATAAGTATGTCAGAGTCATTGATATACATATGAACCGTGTGATTGACCGTTTACAAGCATTACGTGGACAATACTGATCATTGAGCCGCACTTCCTGTAACACTGTACAGTCATAATAACTATAGGTTCGGGCCTATCAATGGAACGTGGACTAAAAAAAAGACAATTGGAAATGTCTGTTTCTATGTTAATCTAAAATCGGTCTAATTTAGCTGTAACACTATTTTTCGAAAATGTTCTGTCAACTTTTTAGACCTATGTATCCTGCTTATGCGTATGAAGTTTCATTAAAATCGGTTCAGTCATTTAAAAAACAAATGAGTTCAAAGTTTGTATGAAATGTCGTAAGACGTTAACGCTCTCAACGTTTGTGTGTAAAGGAATATAAAGGGTTTGATTTTGAAATCGAAAAAAGACCCCGACCCTTGCATGAGCCAGCCCGCGATGCTGAGCCAGTAGCAATAAAACAGACCCTAAATCAGATCCAGCCTTTCCCCTTGCTGTCCTCCCCAGCGACGCCCTAAGCCGAGGCTCGTACCCCACCGGGGGTGCCCTTAGCGAGTGGTCGCTTAGCTTATAAGTTCATTTTGCCCCTGGCTGAGGGCCTTAAATTCTAGGCATCCACAGGGTTAGACCGGTTAAGCAGTAGCCAGCCTCAGAGGCTGAACTGCGAGATGCCATCTCCTAAAAAAAAAAAAAAATGTGTATGTTTATGAGGAATTTCTAAGTTGCTACTGGTGTCCAAAGTCTGGAAATGTGTCCGTTTGATGTTGTTAGGCTCGCTCGCTTCCTATCACATTGGACTTGAACATAACTGGCGTTTTGTCTACTATAGCTCTACACCTCTGCCTTACCCTTCTTGAATAACATGCTTGATGATGTGTTATATAATTTACACTTATGATTTCTTCCATGTTCGCACGAATGATTTAATAAAGGCAATTTTTAATGCGTGAGAAAGTTTGGAAAGCAATTGGCAACTTCAAAAGTATAAAATTCTTTTACTTTTCACTTTAGATTCTGTTTTTATTTCTATTGGGTAAGGTAGGCCATTAAACATTTGAAAGTAAGAGGAAAATTATAAAAAGTAGGTACAGCATTTAGTTTGTATTGAAAAGAGACAAAAAAGCTTCAATAGAAAATCTAGAACGTCGACACCAAAAAAATAAAAATCCCTTTGTATGTTGTGCCATACCTAATTTGACGACACGGAATAATTTGACGATTTCTATTTTAGCAACAACCTTAAAAGGGGATCAAATGTCAAGATTTCTAAGATTTTGCTTCTGAAATAAAGTAAAGTGACCCTAATGTTATTTTAATGGGGATTTTGGTAGAATCATGATGATAGACGAGCGGTAACCACCTGTCACGAATTGCGACCATGGCTGCATAATTTATATTAAAAAAAATGCACAAGGCCAGAAAATGATCTTGTAACTTAAAATTATTTTGAACAAACACGAGCTCAGTTATCTTAAACTTATCTTGTTTTAGTTGAAGTTACATCAAGTGCTTGTGTATTAAATAATGGTACTTATGTGGAGTTTGTTACTAAGCTTAAAAACTTTTAACTATATATACATACATATGTATATAAATTCAAGCTGTTTTCCCATATGAGTAAGCAAAAACTGTATAAAACCACCTGCTACCATTCTTATATACTCCTGTCGCCAAGTCTACGTGTATACATATGGTCATACCCGCATAAGTTATGACCTTGAAAAGGTCTTTATCAACTGTAGACCGAAGGTCAAAACAACGAAATTACAGCGATTAGACTTACGGATGACGTTTGATGTACTGAAAAGGCTTCGTAATTAGGTGGCTACATCCGTCACGCGACGCAAAGGTCTGAATGTCACGAGCAAGGCTAATCCGTCTCCGTCACCTTGGACACGAAACACGTGGAAACTGTAACAAAATGCGTGTCTGATTGTCTGTTATCTCTTGAGGTACATTTCAGTACTGCCAAAATGAGTCAATCCACAACCTTTTATTAATTCAGTTAAATACGTCAAACTTATCCAATATTCTAAATATGAGACCTTAATTCTGAATAAACGTATGCTTAGAACAGATTTTAAATTAATCAGCGTTTACTATTCAAAAGCATTACAATTATTAATTACTTCGGAAAATGGTAGAAATTTTGATGTGTTGGTTGAAGCTCTTACAAATTCAGCTCGCATTTGTTAGAAAGAGTCCATTGTTCAATACAGGGCAGCGATGCTAACATATATGAAAATAACAACCGCCATGGGCTAAATAGTCCTAGCCACTTACAACAGTATTACGCCCGTTATTACAAACACTGGAGGACAGCAAAATTGATACCTAAATATAAAATCTGTTGGAATTTTGACTTACGCCGGCTCAGCAGAACGTTGAATATCCGACAGTGTACTTTTATCTTTTAGAAAACTAGCATTAGACACATACACCAATACGTGCAGCATGAACACCAAAGAAACGGGTTTTATCAGCGGAAGAATCTACAAAATGACAAATTTCTTTTGTTGATCTGTCATTTTGTCGATTCTTCCGTCGACAAAACCCATTTCTACGATGGTAATGCTACGCATGCAGTATAGAAATGTGTGGAAGACTACGGGCTTTTCCTAATGTTTAAGGTTTTTATGTTAATGATAAAATTCTGTAACAAAAAGGCTTTATATCTTAAATCAACAGCAGCATAAAACTTCAAGCATGAAATAAAAATCGGGTCTAAAAGAATTAGTTTAGCTACGTGCGTAATTCAGAAAGAAAATATATACAAAACGCATTGCGCAAAGGAATTACATCGTGCATAATAAAATGAAGTATGCTGATTAACCAAAAAGCTGACTGACCAGTTTCAGAACCAGTCGAACAGCATCTTTCTCTCCAGGAAGTGCAGTTTTGAATTTATTAAAAAAAACTTGATTAATTATTTTAACTCGTCAACTTTTTTGTCCATCATTATGTTAGTTAGGTTTCGTAACTTCATAGTCAGATGTGCATCTGTCCATAATTGAAAAGCTAAATGTGGGCATCATTACGTATCTTATGAAACTTAGGTCATTAGAGGTTATTGTGAGTACGGTTGCTGAAATTGATATTCATAGTAATTGGAAAGATTTTCGTATGGTCATCTATTATGCTGACCACACCGCTGAAAGTAATACTACCTACGAATCGCTAAAGCTCGAAGTCATCATCTCACATCTATTTCATTAAAATGATTGAAGGCTTGTCACGTTTATTGGTAGTTATGTAACTAAAAACCGTAAAACTGTATGTAGATACAGTTTTACGGTTTGATTGTGATTGTGTCTTTCAAGAGCTAAAGTATGCTAATCATAGTTTTGGATTTAAGAGGTAATCTTTGGAACTACTGATCGGATTTCGAAAGTTCTTACACTAATGGGAAGCTACAATATTCTGTTTAAAATAATGTCAAATGTTAGAGACGGTTGAAGAGAGGTACCTATATAGAAAAGGTGTGATGAGGAAATCGGAGGATTGTTTCTGGAACAATATGGGGGGGAGAGAGGGCATGGAAGATCAGAAATGGAAACGCACGGACGGAACGGATTTGGAGGACGCTTTTGCCGGCTTGAAAACGGACGTCTAAAATATAACCAAACGTCAAATACCGGACTGTAGATATATTATGTGTTCCGATAAAATGCTAATGAATAAATATTATAAATACGTATTTAATTTCAAAAGCGTCACTGATTATAGATTTTTCTGTAAACTTTCTCAATAGCGGCTAGAATGTAAATTGTTCTAGTAAGACTACATTATCGACGTAGATACATAATAAACTAAAAAAAGCATCAATGAATGACTTTATTAATAATCAACACGTAAACTGATTCAGATAACATCTATAGCTGTAAATTAATAATCGTAAAGTATACAATCTATTTAATTTGGGTGAAAGTTTAAAGTTTATAGCACATTTTGATACAAGTGAGGAAACTGGCCGAGACAGCCGAGGCGAAATTCACGTTTTAAGAGTCCTAGAACTGCACTAATAAATGCCCACGCGTAACGTATATCTAACGACGCTTTTCAACACACTTTCGAAGAAATAAAATAATAAAATGAAAAGTATTTTTTCAAGAGTTCGCTTTCGCAGATTGAAGGAGAAGCAAAGGTATGAAGCCGCTTTCGAGCTACAGAAAAGGATAAGTAGGAGCCTGGAAAATGCGATTCCGTGCTGTCAGATGAGGCGCAACCCTAAGGGCTTGAGTGGCTTAACTGATGCACCAACGCATTGCAAGAAATCTAAATGCTGAGGCTGGCCGGTTGATGGTAATAGGCTCGCCCCCTAAAACATGGGTCTTAAACATGTCCGGCGAACTAATCAGAACACCTCTTCCTAATGCTTCGGGGATTACAGGCGTGATACTATGCTTTTAAGGGACCCAAGAGGTAAAAACGGAATCCTATTACTAAGACTGTCTGTCTCTGTCTGTCTCTCTTGCTGTCTGTCACCAGGCTGTATCTCATGAACCGTGATAGCTAGACAGTTGAAATTTTGGTTGCCGCTATAACAAAAAATACTAAAAACGGAATCAAATAAATATTTAAGGGGGCTCCCATACAACAAACGTGTTTTATTTTTTAGATAATTGTGCGGAACCCTTCGAGCGCGAGTCCGACACGCACTTGACCGGTTTTATATAGGTACATAAAGGTTCTATCTAGTGTAGATGTGTGATACACAAAATAAAAAAAAAAAATAAAAAATATGCATTTGGATTTGGGTACAACGCGAACGTTACACAATCAATTGGTAAACCAGGTGGTCAAATAATTGTTAGATATGACTTAAAACCACACCTGCATTGCCATTCGTCATTCATGACCAAAACCTGATTTGAGCCCACGCCTGAACTTAGTTTAACAAAGCTGTATTAAGGCTACACTAGGCGGTCATACTTCCATACAAAACAAACAAACGTAGTATGGCGATTGCTCCACTGTTTGATGGCGTACATTCTGGAAAGTAAAAAGTAAAAAAATACTTTTTTGTTTTTTTTTCAATTTTCAAATATGTTTTTTTTTTTACTTTTTTGTTTTCACACAGGGCTAGATAATGATGAGACAAATTGATTTCATTTTATCAAACAGTGGGAGTAATCGCCATACTACGTTTGGATGGTAGTGTGACCGGCTAGTGTACCCTTAAATGTATGAGCCACGACTTGAAGCAAGTTTTTGTAATAGTGTGATACCATTATGAAAACTCGTGAGAACGTTGCAGTCTAGATCTTACTTGTCTACGAAGGCTGTGCAATATGTCTACAAGCTATCAATGTTTGCAAAATAGCTAGCTGCTGCGATATTTTTCAGTGGAAATATAAATGTTAAGCAATATACAGGCTGTCGCTTTGCATCCAGCAGGGCTATTGTGTATCTCTGTTGACAGTTCATAGTGATCATCACTTGGCGAGTTTTGATATACAATGACCGTTCTTGTTGATTTCAACTGACGCTACCCGTGCAAAACTGTCATTGTATGTCAAAAGTCGCCAAGTGATGATTACTATGAACTGACAAAAGACATACGCAATAACCTTGCTGGTCAAATTCAAGGAGGTAACTATACTAGTAATTCTCGACCCGAATCAATAGTAAAAAGGGGATTTACACTTACCGATTTCTGTAAAAAAATATATTAAAAAGCTACCCTTTTTATTATCGATTCGGGTCGAGAATCACTAGTATAGATACCTCCTTGAATTTGACCAGGGGGCCTAAAATGGCTGCTTTATCAGAATCATAATACGAATCACGTTAAAAATTTAAAACTCTTAAAATGGATTTTGTCGTCATAACCATAAAGACCATTTTTAGAATTTTAAATTTTGATTTTGATGCAAAACGACAGCCTGTAGAATCAGCATCTTACGGAAAATGTGGTAATTAATCAACCAATTAGCACACTTGGTAGGCGCTTTATCTTATTGTATAACTAGCTTTTGCCTGCGGCTGCGCTCGCGTCAATTTAGAGTTTGAAAACCTTGCGGTGTGTACTTTACGACCTATTCACATACCTACATACATTAAAAAAATCATAAAAATCGGTCGAGCCGTTTCGGAGGAGTGCGACCACAAACACCGTGATACGAGATTTTTAAAATAAGAGTAATACAATTAAAATGCCGACAACAAATGATAAACGCTGCTAAAAAGCCTAGGAGATAAGTACGCCATTAATGTATTAATTACGAAGTCTACCATCTGGCTAATTAGTAATTAATGAAGAGTGTACATGAATTATTATACGCACTATCTGATGGCTACCGAGCGTCACTAAACTCATTTCGTTGAAACAAATAATTAAATGACTTGTTAATGAAGCTGCCACATTAAACCTGTTTTATTTTTCAAATAGTTGCTGTTTGGGAATAGTTTATAATCGTCTGCTAAGCATTTTTAACCGACTACAAAAAAGGAGCAGGTTCTCAAGTCGTTTGTTTTTAGGGTTCCGTACAAAAAAGGAAAAAAACGGAACCCTTATAGGATCACTCGTGCATCTGTCTGTCTGTCCGTCCGTCTGTCCAGCCAATTTGCTCTGAATCTACTGGACCAAATCAGGTGAAATTTGGTAGGATGGTGTAATCCTATGACCAAAACACGGATGTGCAAAGTAATTTTTTTTTGTTTTGTTTTCGGGGATAAATTAGGAAAAAAAGAAAGTTCTGTAAACCTTACTGTCTCATATATCAAATGAAAGCTAGACTATACCTGGGGACCTTCTAGTTACGTCCGTTACGTAGTTACTTCTAGATATTGGGGTCAAAAGTCCAACTTTTTCAAAAGTTTTTTTAAAATACATGTTTTAATGTAAGATTTATACTTTAAACACCTCCACGACCCAAGTACTATTCAATGCATCCATCAGCACAATGTTTTGAGTGCGTTACATTGAGTCCTACCGTAAAATGTAATTTTTCACCTCAAAAAAAAAAGTTGTTTCCCAGCAATAATTTTTGCTTAAAGTCACTTAGTTCGATGTACATAATGGTTGGTTGACGGCTTCGTGAAGGGTCCTGTTACACCCTGTATTGCGATAACCCTGGTTGTCAGACTTTAGAGTTTCTGACTACTGATTACCAACCGCTTGCCTCCAACGTGCTTATCCAGGCCCGGGAGAAATTCGGTACGTAATGGATGGCCCATCCACGGACCGAATATAGCGACAAGAATAATTAAAATAGGATAATATTATTAACTAGCTGACCCATGCAACTTCGTCTGCGTCACATAATTATGAGAGAGAAAGCTCTCAAAAGAAATAATTTTTCCCCGTTTTTGCAACATTTTTCATTGATGCTCCGCTCCTATTGATTGTAGCGTGATATCATATAGCCTATAACCTTTCTAGATAAATGGACTATCCAACACTAAAAAAAATTTCAATTCGAACAAGTAGTTCCTGATATTAGCGCGTTCAACCAAACAAACAATCAATTCAGTTTTATAATATTAAGTATAGGTACCTAGTTGATACATGCGCATAGTACAAGTTTCCTTACTTCAGTCTTACTTAGTGCTAGATAGAATGACAAAGGTTCCCCTCTAGCCGGTTTCGTTCGTAAGTTGCTAGTCGTACACCGCTTTGCCTCAATGACAATTCCCAACGCTCAATTGTTGTCTCGTTATTGTTCTGTGTCCAAAGTATTCAGTGCATGTATACCACTCAACCATACTGTAGGTGCACAAGCTATAACTGAATCCACATTAGTGAGAATTTAACGATGCGCACACATTTTTAATCGAAGCGTGGTGAACGTTTAATTTATAGAAGTGATTAAACTGTGTGCACGAGTATCGGATGAAATATTGTACTTTTAAATCGACTTCAAAAAAGGAGGAGCTGCTATGTTCGGCTATATTTTTTTTACTGGAATAGTTAAAAACTTAACTGGTGAAATGTGGGCCCTCTGCCTAACTCTTCAAGGACTACAGGCGTGATGTTATGTTGCATTGTTCAATAGGTCATTTAACGCAGTTTGCATTAAATTACATCACTGTAAAAAAACGAAATGAATAGGAACAAATAATGGTTTGTTCAATTTGAATATTCGGCGGAGCTGAAATTGAAAAAAATCTTCCAATTTGTTGACTATGCAACTTTAGAAAGGAAATCTATTGAAAATTAGTTTCATATAGTTTCCTCATACTTAGATATTAACGCAACAACTTGATGATTGCTTCTGGGTGCTAATAGTGCGGTTTTCTGATTATATGCAGATGTGTAATGTAGACCCCTAATACGTCTAGAAACCGCATTTCACCTCATCCAACATGGTAATGTGAGTTAGCAAAATCTTTGATATGGAATGATAAATGAAGCAGAGATATGTACACATATTCCATACTCATCTCCATTTTTGTAACGGTTACACAATCATAAAGTAATACATTCTCGGAGGTCCGTTACGCGATCATAAAATATAACGATCGATTCACAAATCAATTGAGATTCAATTAGTGGGAATCAATTGGTCATCATCCATCTTCTGCCTAGCCTTTTCCCGACTATGTTGGGGTCGCCTTCCAGTCTAACCAGATGCAGCTGAATATCATTAGTTTACATGGAGCGACTGCCTATCTGACACAACCAAGCAACTGGGTAACGATACCCCTTGATAAGACTGATGGTTACTTAGAAAAGCATTGCCATGGAAGTAAAAAAAAATGGGCAAGTGCGAGTCTGACTCGCGCACGAAGGGTTCCGTACACTTATCTAAAAAAAAAACACGTTTGTTGTAAGGGAGCCCCGCTTAATATTTATTTTATTCTGTTTTTAGTAGGTATTTGTTGTTATAGCGGCAACAGAAATACATCATCTGTAAAAATTTCAACTGTCTACCTATCACGGCTCATGAGATACAGCCTGGTGACAGACAGCCAGATAGACACAGACAGATGGACAGTGAAGTCTTAGTAATAGCCCTAAAAAGTAAATAGAAAAAAATGTCCGGTTGCACTCTTTGGTAAAGACTTCAAGCAGAGTTGAGATCTGGGTTACAGCACATACCTATTGCAATTTGCACTATTACTCGTATGTTCTATTGCATTGTATAAACTCATTTTATAATTACAACAATTTATATGACTTCACGCGGGTCGAACACATACATATATTATGTCAGTACCTTCTTTAGCAAAGAATCTCAGTGCATGATGTACTTACCTATAGGCAGTCGTGTCGTTTAGGAACTTAAATAACAAATGGATAAACCATGAATGATTTGGAAAAACCAGAGTATGCTGCATAAAAATAATATCTAACAATTTAAATTAAGATCTAGACCAAAACAAGTTCTCTACGTCATAATAAGTACCTCAACAGCCACTGCGGAAACGAAAAAATGATTTATTTGCCTGCAGACCAGTATTGTGTAACTACTGATGATATCTGGTTAATCACAATCGAGTCCAATCGGAATCTGCACAAAACAGCCCGTAACAATGGGACTATGGATCGTTTCCATAAATTAGAAACCATAGCGATCGTGATTCTGCGGTCAACAATCTACCATTTATTGGCCTGTGCATCATCGGCAATCAATTTCAATTGAACAGCAATGGCGGCGATGTCTTCAATTGCTGTTAATTCCTCTCGTAATTCTCTACAAGTAATGGTCTTTGTTCGATTCGCGGTATTATTCAGTAATCTGTTGTTGTCGTGTTAGCGCTAAAGAGGCACAATATGGCCGCCGTAAAAATGAACATGGCCCGTGAGCTCTCTCATTGGATAGAAGGTGTAAAGATTCAGCAATATCAGTAAAGTGTTCGTTTTATAATCTCGACAAAAACTCAGAGCTAGCTTTTTTGCCGAATCTTCATAAGCTCAATAAAACAGCAGTGGCGAAGGTTCTATACAACTCGATTCCTACCGGCTTCCTTTTGAAAAATGGCACAGTCAGTATTTTATAGACAAATTATAAAATAACATAGATATGTACTCCGGCTTACCTCTTAAAAAAATTGACCCTTCGCTACTGTAAAACAATTTAAGATACTATTAACAAATGCACATATACAATAATGCTGCAGATTCCAATCTTCTCCATATTCCAGACTTAATCATTGCTTGTCAATGAGCTACCACAGAAGATTGTCAAACAAAAGAACAGAAAGAAACGGTGGTTATTGAATGATGCGTAACTAAAAAGAAAGCAAGTAATAATTTATATTATTCATACGTGAAACTGTACACCTGGCCTTATTTTGACAAAAGTGTGCGAGTGCCAGTTACTTTTTGTATACGTTAACTCGAATATTAGCAAGTAATGATCCGCTTGAACAATAGTCAAGGTTTCATGACAACAACATCTTTTCAAGTGCAATTAATGGTTTAAGGTCTTAAGAACTGTTCAATGGTTCCGTAGCGAACTCTTCGTCTGCGACTTTTAATTAAAGGTTACACACTTTTTCAGTCGTGCCTTATTGTTTGGACTAATTCTCTTTTCAGTAACCGTGATACCCAATTGAGGGATTGAATAGGCTGCCTATAGAAGTGAACATTCTGTATCTAAAGTGAAAGTTCCTGTACCTTAAAAGCATTTTCATGTTCTGCAGAAAAAGTTATTTGAAGGGGAAACTGTAGGAAGAAATTAGGTATATGTTGGTATCACGGGAACGATATTAAACTCAAGATTAACTATGCCGCTACATCGATAGGTTTCGACACTGAACGAATTGTTGCTTTAACCTGTCGAGGCGTAGAGAAATCTGTCGAGAACGGGGTCGATATCATGCAATTGTAAGCGCATCACTCCGCCGCCGTTCTGATTGACAACCGGCGTGACGTATCGACGGCGTCACACTTTCCGACCACGACCAATACTCGAATTAATAACTTCACCGTGCCGAGCGAAATATGAAACAAATTGAAATGTTTCCCATTGAGTGCGAACACGTAGCGAGCGTCGGCCTGTCGCCATTTCACAATTAGATCCGGAAGAATCTCACCTGCGTTTTAACCACGAGCCGGCACTAATGCTCGTCGCTACGATTGTTCAACAAATTGACAAAAAAATCGTTTAAATAAAAGCCTTTTCTCCGGCAAATAACAGTACCGTAATGGCTTAGAAACTTTTTGACTGTCGTATCAACAAATTTTTCAAACAGAACAACATTCCAATGTAAGCAAATAAACTATTTAAGCACTAACATCCACAATTAATGTCCACAAATATTCGTGTTTGCGAATCGCAAGTGGCATCATTTGACAACAATAACGCAATAAATTGTGTAGCTTCGTGAACAAATGAAATGCTCTCGTTGCGTTTCCGGCACAAATGCACCAGTTGATCGAACAATACCGTGGTTGTTTTATATGAAATCATGCGAAAACGGCACAATGATTTATTATACAAAACACTCCCACGTATGGTAACGTGCGGGACGTAAAAAGTGGGATGAGCATTCAATTGTATCGGTTTGTTCGAGTTTAGTGATCTCCTGAACGCGATGTACGCAGAAGTATCTAGAGAATGCGAGGGTTGCATTGAAACTAGATGTTGCAGAATCTTATTTGAAATCTACCCAAACGATGTAACTTTTCTTTTGCAACTTACCGAGTAATATTGCTGAAGAATTTGACCATCATACTGTAATCCGCACACGTTTATTTCAAAATCATTCCTTTCATGGCAATCCTCAAGCCACACTTGTAAACCTACACGCTTAGAAAACGAATTGCTTTTTCATGATGTTTCCATAACAAGATTAGTTAGGACTACATAAATGTTGCGAAAATCATGGTGAGAATGTATCGCCAACCCTAGGTCTGCTACGCTCCAATGCGGTTCTTATAACGGCAATTATTTGTTTACGCAACTCATACGTGTTAACGTCGAGCCTGTAAATTGCACTTATCTCTTATTTATTACTTGAGTCAAGGTCGTCTATGTGTCCTTGAACACTTCTAGCAAGTCTTAAAAACTATTGTCGACTGTTGTTCATTGAAATGTAGAACCTACGTCCTCACCTCGACTATACCAATTATATTTTGCAGTGCAAAAAATCGGTTTTTACGTCGCGTCTTAATTGATTGTAACTTTTTATGTTTCCTTCAATTATTTCTTACCTGAAGAGGTTCCTGATTGAACTTGTCACAAAACAATAACCCACTAAGCAAGTACCTAAGTATTAAAGCAAGCAAGCTTAACTTAAGTAAATATTTTGATAGCAATGCCCATCTCATCCAATGTCCAAAGTCTACAAAAAGTTGTGAGCATATAACATTGGGATTTAAATAACTATGGGACTGATAGGATCCAATAATGGTGAATAGTGTTTATTTACGATATTTTTCCTTCGTTACTGAAGTTAAATATAGCTATGTTATGAAGCAGATAAATCAATAATTTTATGAGTGTGTAGTGTAAAAATATAGCATACAAAAAGAACTCAGAAATCAAGAAAGTTAAGTGAAATATTACCAACTATTTTTCAAGGTTTGGTTTGAGTAATGGGTAAAAAATTAGAATCATGACTAGACTACCGGGTAGAAGTAATAATTAAATCGTAAAATGAAATTCTACGTTATTACAATAAATTAGTGTTACCAATCATTTTTATTATGTGGATGAAGCAACTCAACTGGAAGTTCCGATTTAATATATTAGTATATTTTTTTTATAATATCATAGAACTTTTTCTACCTACATTAATAAGCAATGAGCAATAAACATTACATATATAACAATTTAATTGCTTGTTAGCACACATTAGCACACAAACACATTAGCTACAACAAAAACAGACCATTACTATGCTTATATGTATTATAGTCCTAAAGAGAAATCATTAGCTAATATGTATTTGTTTACATTTACAATTGTCCTGTCGTGATCGGATACCAATCGAATGTTTATCATCATCTGCCTAGCCTATTCCCAACTATGTTAGGGTCGGCAGTATTTTACATGGAGCGACTGCGTATCGAAGATCCACTACCAGTTAATGGGTAACCCTGTTGGTTCTCTTTGACAAGAATTTAGACAGACTTTTGGGCTTCTTCTTCAACCCGAAACGCTATTCCTAGGTTTTTGACAGTAACAGGAATAGGAATGACAGCTGTGACGAGGCGGAAGAGGTCTCAATTTGTAACTTGCGAAAAACGCTATTCCTAGGTTTTTGACAGTAACAGGAATAGGAATCGCAGCTGTGACGAGGCGGAAGAGGTCTCAATTTGTAACTTGCGAAAAACGCTATTCCTAGGTTTTTGACAGTAACAGGAATAGGAATCGCAGCTGTGACGAGGCGGAAGAGGTCTCAATTTGTAACTTGCGAAAAACGCTATTCCTAGGTTTTTGACAGTAACAGGAATAGGAATCGCAGCTGTGACGAGGCGGAAGAGGTCTCAATTTGTAACTTGCGAAAAACGCTATTCCTAGGTTTTTGACAGTAACAGGAATAGGAATCGCAGCTGTGACGAGGCGGAAGAGGTCTCAATTTGTAACTTGCGAAATGAAGTATGTGAGAAAATGGGGTTGTTTAAACAGCTGCATGAATAAATTTATAATAATAATATTAGAAAGATGCAAGCACCATTTTATGACATGTTTATTAGTAAAGATCATCCTCATTGGTTTAGATGTTCTTTCACGTGCCTATAAAAAAACATCAAATACTCACGTCTGAAACAAAGCGGTTGTATTCATATAAAATTAAAACTTGATTGTTGACTAACATTAATTGCGGCTTGCAAATTTTATAAGTCAATTAAAATAATAATTTAATAATTAAGATAAAAATAGAAAAGATGATTAGAGCTTTGATAAAACGTCCATTAGTTCTATTTCATGTACATAAAAATATAATATAATATAGGTATATAAAATTATATGTATGTTTTTAGCCAGGTATTTATATTTTCTATAATCCAGTAGTTTTTATCTTTTTATTTTATGCTAATACCTTATCTAATATCCATATCTAGTTTGCTTGCAGCGTGATTTGCATTCAGATATTTCAACTAACATAAATTAATAGCTATATAAATATCTGTTCTTAAATTTAAAAGTGAAAACTAACTAAGCACACATAAGAAATTCAATAATTTATTGAAGCATAGCTGTTAAGATAAACCTAATCTCCAGTAATAAAAACTTAAAAATAAAATGAAACATGTAAGAGAAAATCTTACGATAACCGTCTTGACAATTTTCTTGTTCATCGATAGTAAAGTTTAAAAAAAAAACTTATCACTAAACACAAACAATAAATGAACGTACCCGCTAAAAACAATATAATAACGGCAACTCCGTATCCTTATGTGGTTTATGAACAGTCCAAACAAAGGTATCAATACACATTCACTTTCGGAATTATTTATAACTTTATTGTTCGAAGTATTAAGTTGCCGGCATTTTCACGCGAGAGAAACGCACAGCGGGCGCGCGGTGTCGCGGTTAGACACATGTGAAATCAGCTGTGGCTTGGTCGCGTCGGCGGCGTCGCGCTCGCGGCTAACGGGACGCCCCCCACCGCCCCGACCTGCCGCATTCTGCAGATAAGCACCAGATAACATTATCACATGTTTATTTACGGATTAGCTTAGGCACTGTCCGAAATTGCACTTGCGTCGGTATATGCGACGGCTAAATCTGATTCTGAGGTACAACTTTGTAAACCTTTATCAATTCCGATAAATAAAGTAAGAAATTCGTGGTAAGTGCGTGACTCCATTACGAAATGGATAACGTTTAGATTAGAGTAAAAAGGTACATTCACATCGATAACACCCGTTATTTAATTTTATAAAAATCATTACTTGTTACGCGATGAATTTCTTATATGTGTGGATTGGTTGGCAATAATCACAAATAACCACAAATGTATAGCAATTATGTCCTTTATTTAATCTCCTTACATATAATATTTTATTAAATATTTATTTAAAAAAAAGCATGGGAAAATATATTTAAAAAAATAGTAGCGCACCGGTATCGGGAACAGGGTTCAAGCTACAGGGCTCCAGAAAGACGAACCTCCTATCTATACGAGCCGTGTCCAGGAGTACCGCTTTCTGAATCAAGCCCTTGATCTAGCTGCTTAACAAACCTCTCCTCAGGTGTTGGTCGAGTATTTTGGCAATTAAGCCATTGGTTATAACAATATTCCTTTATTTATATTTTTACAAATCAATTACATTTTTAAATATTCCTTATAAAAACAATTTAAAAACATTTAAAAATATAAAAAATTGTAGCCAACCGGTATCGGGAACAGGGTCCAAGCTACCGGCGGTCAGGGCTCCAGAGAGAGGAACCTCCTAACAATAATTAATAAAAAAAAATATTCTTTATTTATTTTTATACACATTAATTACATTTTTTAAATATTTCATTCTAAATTATATAAAAAATAAATATTATTATGGTCTCCAGTAATAGACAATGTACGATATTTCAGTGTCAATCATTTACTGTTAATTATTGTTGGTGTAAGTCCGCTGTGAAAATTATACGAGTACTCAAGAGTGCCATAATATTTACGGTCACGAACTTTCCCCGCTTCAGTGGTTCACTAGAAACTAGAAGCAGCTAGTATTTTAAATACCTGGATAACTTTATGGCTAATTTAAGCATTAATCTCTATTTTTATTTATGTGTCTAGTATTGGTTCATCTACGTCAATAAGTACTTATATAATCAAAAATGCAATACAATCACTGCAATTAAGTATGAATAGAAATTACACAGTTGCTTTACGTATGAGGTAATTTCTTTGGATTGCATGTAATAATAACTCATGTTTCTATTCATTTCCCATAGTTGAAATGTTACTAGTTCATAGTTAGAGTCTGGGACCAAGATATCGAGGTCGATCACGTCAATATATTTGATTAATGTCGTTAAGACTCACAATAAAAAATATAACTTATATAAGAATCGCAGTTCTACTATTATATTGTATCTACTCAGTTCTTACTGCCTCGTTTGTCTAGTGGCTGCACGCGCAACTGCTGAGCATGAGGTTCCGGGTTCGATTCCCGGTCGCCGAAAGTGTTATTGTGTTTTTTCATTAGGAATTGCTCTGTAGCAGCCTCGGATTGCAGCCTGGATTTGTGGAAATAGGTCATAAAAAAATAAATGTCGAAATAAGAGTGTACTATTAGGTACACCTCTACCTAACCCTTCGGGAGTTACTAGCGTGATGTTATTTTATGTATGTACTTAATTCTTTTTCACGTAATCATTTAAAAAGTCATTTCAGAAGTTAGGCCATTTGGCAGAAAAATATGTTAAGTTAAACAAAGTAAAATATCACTTTAAGAAAACACGTCATTCACTCACTATTTTATTCTCAGCATGTTTTACTTTCTCTAGAAAGGCCATAAGGATTTAAATACATTCATTCAAATACAGAAAACATTTTAATTCCAATGCTTGTGAAAACCAGTTGAAATATTAAGTAAGCTGCAATATGCAGAAAGCTCTCTATAGGCGTCCCACAGGGTTTCACCTAATGCCCATGGACCTTAAGTTTATTACAGACTGTCTTCAACCCGCGACTTGCATTGGTCAACAAAAAATGATATTCTTCCCAAAAGTGTTTATTTTTTGTTGAATAATCCTCTGCGATCAAAATGATATTCTGTATCTAACCTAACCATGGGTTCCCAAACCGTGCGCCGCGGCGCCCTGGTGCTCTGTAGATACTAAAGAGGGGCGTCGCTGTGAGGCGCTCCTATTTACCATTCTGCGGAAAATAAACTTAGGTATTGGCAGTTAAAAATATAATGAGCTTGTTGTCTCATCATTATCTGCCTAGCCTTTTCCCAACTATGTTGGGGTTGGCTTCCAGTCTTACCGGATGCAGCTGAATACTAGTATTTTACATGGAGCGACTGTCTATCTGACCTCCACAACCCAGTTAGTCTTGGGTAATACGAAACCCCTTGGTAAGACTGGTTGTCAGACTATTCGGGTCACTGCAGACTACCTGTAACGACTGTCAAACGGCTTAACGATGGCTTAATGAGCTTGTTGTCTCACAAGACATAATGTCCCTTTTCACCTCCTCTCACAACTTAATTAATGATTTTTTAAATACTTTACCGAAGACGATTTCGAAAAATTTGCATGGATTGAAGATCCTTTGAAAGCACAAAATCTACCAGAATTTAAATCGCAAGAAGAGAGTCTCATTGATCTCATCTCTCTCTCTTGCGACAGCAGTCTAGAAAACATGATTCACGTGTTTCGATTTGGTGGAGTTTTTCGGTCCAAAATCAATATCAAACTTTAAATTCAAAACTTTTAAGAATTCTCATTCACTTTGTAACATCTTATTTCAGATGTTTTTTTGTGCCGATCTAACTAGCTGTCTAGCATCATTGTATCCTATTTCGACTGTTAATTTTAATTTCTCGTGTGTTAATTTTAATTTAATTAATTAATTAAATTAAATTAACTCTTATGTTATTGCTTTTCTAGATTGTATTAACATTAATACATTCTAGAAAAGCAATAACGTTATTTAATTTTATCCTGACGATATGAAGGTTTTACGTACGTAAATGGTGTTGTGACTGTTGTGTAGTCATTTGATTCACCATTTAACCATACCGTAGTGTGAGAACGTCTTCACATTTACGCACAAATAATGCAACTAGCAAATGGGTCTATCCATACTAACGGATACATGCGAAAGTAACTCTGTACTTAATTATATCTGTTACCTCTTCAAGCCTTAAATGCTTGAATGGATTTGGATGAACATGGGTACACGGATCCAGCATGGATCTTCTTACCTCTTAGTTAGGCTTAGGACATCATAGATATTTTCGATCCAGCATAGCTATTCACAAACGCTTTGATTCGATTACGATGCGGAAAGTCGTATGTCTTTCTCGCTCGCTTTCGTAATGCAAAAAAAAAGATAGACATACAACTTGTCGAATCGAAGCGTTTGTGAATAGCTATGCAGGTAGGGTTTTTGTTCCCTTTTTTTGTTGTGTTGTAGGATAATTTCCCGCCTATAAGCAGACGAGGTCGCAGGAAAAATCTAGCGTAACCATAAACTAAGAACTTTCCAAATAATCCCGCATCAGTCCCACTCACCGAGCTATTGTCAAGAACGACTGCTCCTCATCATTCCAATTAGTTGTTACAAATCGATTCTCGATTGATTAAATAATAGTCGATTGTTAAATTCATCAGGGTTAGATGAATTGTCTGAACCATGTGATTCAGGTTTATGTTCATCGTTGAAATGTTTTGTTACGAAACGGTATTATAAGACGTGTTGTCTGTGTGTGACGGCTCTTGCATATTTTCTGTGTATTTATCACCAAGGACAGAATCACTGAGTAATATATGCTTTCCATATCACTTTTTCCTTTTCGAATTAATTTTCTGCGAAATTAGCTCGTTTGGATTACCCGTGTTACATGACGTTTTGTGGAGAGTAACAAGGTAGGTAACATATCCATGAATGGTAAGGCTGTTCTTCATTTATAACCTTATCCGAGATGAAAAGCGGCATGCTGTCTTCTCGCGCGATAGTCCGATATAGCTACTCGATGCAAGCAATTTCAGTGGCAATTTGATATTATCTTACCTTTACTGAGTAAACTTAGTCGTGAGGCAAATGTCGGGAGAATTGGCGAGACGCGTGCAGCGTGCGCGCAATAGCCCTAGTCCTTTTTGGGTACCGCCGCATTAGAGTAACGGAATTCATCGGCAGACGTGATTCATATAATTTCCTTATGTGGGTTGGAAATGAGACTAGAAATCAATAAACGGGAATAAGGTTTATTATGTGTATTTGCAAGTCACATGTTTAGTTGGCCCAACTAAACTAGTAATGTAGTTGTCATGTACATGATTGTAGTTTGTTAGGATGGATATGTGTATAGACTATTGAGGGTACTTGTTTCTCTTGTTGACATATAAGATGAACTAAGTTGGGGGTAGGTTTTAATCTACACATTGTGTCAGGCTACCTAGCTGAATAAACATGCAGTTACCTAATTTCGTGTTTTAATGATATTTCTGGACATAATAGTGGCGACGACGGAGTAAAATAAGTGAAAATGGATCGTAAATGTGTGAAGTTTAGTGAGTTCAACCCACATACGGACAATTGGGACATTTACATAGACAGACTTAAGTTTTGTTTCGAAGCGAACGGAATCGTGGTAGACAATGTAAAACGGGCAAATTTCTTTACTGTGTGTGGTTCGCAAGTGTTTGAAACTTTATTAGCACTAAGTACACCACGAAAAGCCACCGAAGTGACGTTCAATGAGATCATAGAAATTCTCACCAAACATTACAGTCCGAAACCGAATGAGATATCCATTTCATACAAATTCTATAAACGTGATCAAAATCGTGGCGAATCGGCCGCCGAATACATAGCTCAACTTCGGAAAATCAGCGCTAGTTGCAATTTTACTGATTTGGAGCGCAAGCTACGTGACAGACTTGTGTGTGGAATGAGGGACGATAGGTTGCAGTACGAGCTGCTTAAAAGGGACAAATTAACATACCACAATGTAGTCGATGCTATGTTGTCATCTGAAAGTGCGGGTAACGACGTGCGCATGATGCGCGTGGGGGAAGGCGCTGGCTGCAGCGCTACGCCACCGCCGACACACGCCGCTCCGCCCGCGCCGGCCGCGACGCCGCCGGAGCCCATGGATATCAACGCGCTGCGCCCGCGGCCCGCACCACGCGCCGCTGTGCCGCGCCCTGCCCCGCGCTCCGCGCTTCGTCTTTGCTACCGCTGTGGAGATCGCCACGCTGGCGAGTGTCGGTTCATTAACGTTACGTGTCGATATTGCAATAAAAAGGGACATCTCGAAAAAGTCTGCATTTCTAAAAAGAACGCAAATAAAATGAACTTTACGGAGGAGGATGGAGACGCGAATTTAAACGTCATTTATGTCGTCCAAAGTACGACTCGAGTAGCGCCATTTGTCATTCATGTGCTGCTGGCTGGTGAGCCCGTCACACTGCAGGTGGACACGGGCGCCTGCTACACTCTGGTGAACGAGAACACATGGCGCCTGCTGCGGCCGCGCCTGTCGCCGCCGCGCTGCCTCGACGCGGCGCCGCTGGCTCTGCGCACCTGGACCAACGCGCCCGTGCACCTACTCGGCCAGATTGTACTGCCTGTGCGCTATAAGGACATTGAGTATCATCTTCCGTTACTAGTGGCTAAGGGTAATGGACCGAATCTCTTGGGAAGAGACTGGCTTATGCATCTAGGCATTACTATGAATATTAATTTCGTATCAAACGGAGATTATACTGAACTGGAGAAAATAATCACAAAACATGGTGATGTATTTAAGGATGGTCTCGGTACGTACCGTGGAGATCCAGTGGCAATACATTTAAAACCGGGCGCTACTCCGAAATTCCTAAAAGCTCGTCCTGTTCCTTACGCTATTAAGGACAGAGTGGGGAACGAAATCGACCGTCTCGTATCCGAGGGCGTGCTTCAGCCGGTAGTGTACTCTGAGTGGGCCACACCGATAGTGCCGGTTGTCAAAAAATCAGGCGAGATTAGGCTATGTGGTGACTACCGTTGTACAGTCAATCAAGCTACGGAATCGGACACCTACCCTATGCCTACGGCGAATGAAGTATTTGCAGCTGTAGCAGGCGGGAAATTCTACACGACATTGGACTTGGATCGTGCTTACACTCAAGTGACTATCAACGACGAAACGTCTAAACTTTTAACTCTCAACACCTGCATTCACCTGCTGGATTTTACACCGTACATAGACTTGCATTTGGTGTGAAGGCCTGCCCCGGTATTTTTCAGAGGCTGATGACAGCGCTACTAGCGGGCATCGGAGGAGTCGCAGTGCTGATTGATGACATCATAATCGCGGGACGTACGATGCCTGAGATGCTGCAGCGCTTAGACATGGTCCTGCAGCGCATAAAAGAAGCGGGATTACGCCTTAACAAAAATAAATGTAAATTCGCTAAAAAGAGAGTCGAATTCTTGGGATTCATCATCGATGCTGATGGCATTCATCCGTCGCCAAGCAAGGTCGAATCGATAATGAACACACCGGAGCCCCACAACGTTCAAGAATTACAAGCGTTCCTCGGTTTGTACAATTTTTACGAAAGGTTTATAACACACAAAGCTACCATACTTGAACCTTTGCATCGTCTGCTAGACAAAATGCAAATATGGCGCTGGACCGAACGGGAACAACATGCTTTCAACACTGCCAAACAGGCCCTAACATTTGACATGACTTTAGTGCATTACGATTTAAATAAACCTCTGATTCTGACATGCGACAGCTCAGAGTACGGCGTCGGAGCAGTGTTATCACACGTGATGGAAGATGGCAAAGAAAGTCCCGTGGCCATGAGTTCCCGAACATTAAGCTCCACCGAAAGGCGCTATTCGCAATTAGACAAAGAGGCAACGGCGATTTTGTTTGGGATACAGAAATTCCACAACTACTTGGCAGGAAGATCATTCACCGTAGTCACTGATCATAAGCCTTTGCTGGGTATACCCAGCAAAGGCGCAGGCAGGCAGGCAGTATGTTAGGTGTCGGTTTTCTTGGGTTGAATATATTCAACCCAAGAAAACCGACACCTAACATACTGTCACCCCGTTTGACAAGAATAGCAATCGCGCTCACCTCACACGATTATGATATCCGTTACAAGCCTGGAAGACAGATAGGCAGTGCAGACAATTTGAGTAGATGGCCACAACCAGTTCCTGAGCGACCTGAAACAGAACTGAGTGAGATACTGCTGATGGCTGAAAAACCTGAAGATTTCCCATTCGATGCAGAGCGTATTGCGACTGAAACACTAAAAGACAAAACACTATCAAAGATAGTGCACTACGTTCAAAGGGGATGGCCTGCCAAGGTTAAAGAGGCGGATCTGCATACTTACTGGCTACATCGCACAGAACTGTCCTTGCAAGACTACTGTCTGTTGCTTGGTAATCGCGTAGTACGCCGAGTGAACGTGTTTTTTCAATAGCAGGATTGGTTTTGAGCACTAAAAGATCGCGGTTGAGCCCTACACGCGTCAACAAAATAATTTTCATCCATGACAATTATAAATATTGTAAAAACTTTAAAATATATATTTTTCTGATTTTAATGTTTATTTCCTTCCTTTGATCGCTTTATAATATAACACTTAAACCAGAAATGGTTCTTTTTTTTTTAAACACCCGCGCCGACCAGTTCCACCAGGCGCGCCGCCGCCGGCAAATTTTTGGTCGGCGCCCACTTCTTACTGGTAGACAGACTGACCGACAGACTGGTAGACAGACTGACCGACAGATCGAGAGATAGACAGATAGACAAACTGGCAGACTGATTAAAAGACAGACTGACAGACAGGCCCACAGACAGACTGATCAACAGCCTGACAGACAGACTGACTGCAGACAGGCAGACTGATAGACAGATTGAAAGACAGACTGATAGAAAGACTGACAGACGGACAGGTCGACAGACTGACATACAGACTGGCAGACAGATTGACTGGCAGACTGTTTGAAAGACAGACTGACCTACAGACAGACTGGTAGACAGACTGACCGACAGACCGGTAGACAGGCTGACCGACAGACTGACAGACGGACGGGTCGACAGACTGACTGACAAACAGATTGACAGACAGAATGATAGACGACTGATCGACTGACTGACAGACAGACTGACAGATTGACAGACCGATTGATACACAGACTGATCGACAGACTGACAGACAGACTGGTATACAGACTGGCCGACAGACCGGTAGACATACTGACCGACAGACCGGTAGACAGACTGAGTGATTGACAGACCGATTGATACACAGACTGACAGACAGACTGACAGATTGAAGGGTTGACAGACCGATTGATACACAGACTGATCGACAGACTGACAGACAGACTGGTATACAGACTGGCTGACAGACCGGTAGACAGACTGACCGACAGACCGGTAGACAGACTGACAGACGGACGGGTCGACAGACTGACAGACAGACCGGTTGACAAATGATTGATAGACGGACACGACAGACTGACAGACAGACTGGTAGACAGACTGACTGACAGACCGGTAGACAGACTGACCGAAAGACTGACAGACAGACTGGTAGACAGACTGACCGACAGACTGGTAGAGAGACTGACCGACAGACTGGTAGACTGACAGATTGACAGACCGATTGATACACAGACTGATCGAAAGACTGACAGACAGACTGGTATACAGACTGGCCGACAGACCGGTAGACAGACTGGTATACAGACTGGCCGACAGACCGGTAGACAGACTGACCGACAGACCGGTAGACAGACTGACAGACGGACGGGTCGACAGACTGACAGACAGACCGGTAGACAGACTGACCGAAAGACTGACAGACAGACTGGTAGACAGACTGACCGACAGACTGGTAGAGAGACTGACCGACAGACTGGTAGACAGACTGACTGACAGATCGAGAGATAGACTGACCGACAGACTGACACACAGACTGACAGATTGACAGACCGATTGATACACAGACTGATCGACAGACTGGCCGACAGACCGGAACACAGACTGATCGACAGACCGGTAGACAGACTGACTGACAGACTTACAGACGGACGGGTCGACAGACAGACTGACTGACAGATCGGGAGATAGACTGACCGACAGACTGATAGACGGACGGTTCGACAGACTGACTGACAAACTTATTGATAGACAGACTGATCGACAGACTGGCAGACAGACTGACTGACAGACCGGCAGACAGACTGACTGACAGACCGGTAGACAGACTGACCGAAAGACTGACAGACAGACTGTCTGACAGATGGAGAGACAGACAGACTGATCGACCGACTGACAGACAGACCAACAGACTGACTGCAGACAGGCAGACTGATAGACAGATTGAAAGACAGACTGGTAGACAGACTGGCTGACAGACCGGTAGACAAACTGACCGACAGACTGGCAGACGGACGGGTAGACAGACTTACTGGCAGACAGAGTGACAGGCGGACTGATCGACAGACTGGTAGACAGACTGAACTAACAGCGTGAGATTTGGCATTTACATTTACATTTTTTTTAATTTTTTGCATTTACCCACGGGGAGGCTGTTGGCATCCCCAACATTTTATAAATTATATTTGTTGTCTTGCAACACTTTTACTGTCAATGTCAATATTTTTATGTCAGATCAACGTTCAGTTCAAAAATATAGCAACTCGATTGTCTCCATGAAACAAGTCACGGTTTTTTATTTCCACAAAACCTCTCTCTCAATATTACAACCCACAAGCCTTAACAGAGGCCTTGCTTGGGAACCAAATAATTTTTTTTCTAAGGGCCCAAGACCTGGGTATTCTATATCCAACCACAGATAATATAATACTTCGTCCAATCGACCAAACAATAGAAAAATATTTATTTTTAAGTAATTCTACAAAAAAATACTTAAGTCTCTTTTCACAGCGGTAGCAGCGGTATCAGTATACCGCATCATTATATTATCCTATTCAGCGTTGAGTAGTGTCATCCTGAAAAGATAATCCTGGCTGAAGGATCAAATACGATTGAAATTATGTCTATTCATCCAAATTGAACGAGTATCTATACAAAGTTTCGTGTCTGGGCTATTAACCGTTGAGGAGTTCCCTCGTGAGGAGAATATCCTGGCTGCAGGATGATGTCATGATAGAAACCATATTTATTCATCAAATATGAACGCATATAAAAAATTTCTTATCTGTGCTATTAACTGTTAAGGAGTTCCGTCATGAGAAGACGATCCTGCTTGCAGGATAAAGTCATGAAAGAAATTATCTATATCTATCAAAATCAAACGCGTAGATAGAGTTTTGTGTTCGCGCTATTAACCGTTGAGGAGTTCTCTCGTGAGGAGACGATCCTGGCTGCAGGACTAAGTAATGTTTCTCATAAGAATGTATTGTCACCAGAACCAAAAGTGTGTGCAAAATTTCAGCTCAATCGGTATAGGGGAACTGGTTTGAAATTCAGTTTCAAGATTTGGCCAATACTTACTAACAAATTATGTAGATAATTTAAATACAATATAAAATTGAACAGCGAATGCATTCATAATTTAATTTTTTATAAGTATAGAATAAAAACGGCGCGAATTTAGCCATAGTTAGTCTGTGCTGTTTGTTGTGTCGGATTTAGTACAACAATGTACGAAAAACTATTAAAATGACTATTATAAAATTAAAAAAATAATTAGTGTTTATTTATTGTATTTTACGCTTAAAACAAATTTATTTTAATTTCAATCTATCAATTTTTTAAATTCCTTAATTTAATTTCTCGATTTGATCGAAATTTACAAAAAAAGAATCGATTGAAATAATCGCTTCCACACATCAAGATAACAAAAAAAAAAAATGGTCGTCAATTTCGAATATAAATTGAGGAGTGGTAATGAATATTACGAGTTATTGGTCCCGCATTAGTAAACTACTCTAAGATCAGGGCATTTTCATGTTGTTTAGAATAATTGGAATGATATTTTGTCATATTTGTTATCGAATTAATACGCGTCTGTGTGATGTAATGTGAAAAATCAAAATGTAAACACGCGAGTTTGGCGCGAAACTTCGACTTTTGATATCAAAATTCGTCATTACCACTGCTTACTTAAATTGAACCCTGGATTAATTCGTCACATAATTAAATGACAAGTTAATCATTCTCAACATACTGGAGCTTGGATGTCCGAAAACCACTATTTTCATGATTTTTAGCCTCGGCCAGCACTGCCGTCAAAATGGCGATGACCGTATTTACGCACTTGGATTTTTTAAGGGTAAATTAAGAAACTTGCGCGCTAAAGACAGAAGTTTTAATGGCGAGGACATATGAACTTTTTATCCAACTCTCTTAATTAGCGCACACTCATAGCATTTGATAATTGGAATATTAAATGTTTACTTATTTAATGAGGATGACGTATGACTTAAACGCTTGCCCCTTTAGGGGCCGGTACCAAGTCAGCGGAGGTTTGTGTGTCGCGCCCCCAAAGGCACCCGTACCGAACTTTATGGTTAATTGTTCATAATCTTCATGTTAATTTCTTATGTACTATTTTGTGTGTTTACTTGGGGGAAAGGTATGTCATGTACATGATTGTAGTTTGTTAGGATGGATATGTGTATAGACTATTGAGGATACTTGTTTCTCTTGTTGACACATAAGATGAACTAAGTTGGGGGTAGGTTTTAATCTACACATTGTGTCAGGCTACCTAGCTGAATAAACATGCAGTTTCCTAATTTCGTGTTTTAATGATATTTCTGGACATAATAGTAGTACTAGTAGCTACTAGTACTAGTAACTAGTAAACTAGTAATTTCTCCCGTGTCCATGAAACAAGCAACCGCATTCCATTAATACAGTTGTAATAAATGTTCTAAATTGTGTTTTTCATTTTGATTGCATCGCTGGAAGTGTTGCAATACACAACGAATTAAACATCACTGATGACATCATTTTAGGTGTTTTGCTGGTAGGACATTATGAATCACTAAGTAGGAATTCTATTATAAACGTTGATTTCATTTTGTCTACAAAACAAAACATACCAACGCAAAACGACTCATTTGCATAATTCTCTATAAATGTATGTATATTAATCTGCAAATCTCACGGGTGTTTTAGTACAGAACCACACAAAGAGTAGGTTCTAAAAAGGTTTTTGTTGCGTTGCCAGCGGCTGAGATGTTATCTGAGCAGTCACCTTGATCTTTGCACGAAACTGCAGACCGCAGCGCTTGACCTCCGCCGTCGGCTCCTTTCTGTTCAGCCGTGTACTACACCTCTCTTAGGCACAATTTACAATTGATTTTTTGACAATAAACCTTGGATCTTTAAAAAAATGAGTCATGGTCCCCCTGACAATATGACGAGGCTGTTATAACATTTGTTTATGCCAGGTTTAAATAAGTATTAGAAATCGTGAGCAAGGTGCAATTCAATGGCCAACATTTAAAATATACGAAACTTTTTGAAGCTAATTGTGAAGCTTTCCAACAATCATAGATTATTTTTTAATCGTGGCTACATAATAACAGCTGCTTTTTTTTTCGGATGGGAAATCATCAAATAACCCCTCCCACTCTGGACTGAGCAGGAGGGAGTGTCAGGCTTTAACTGACTAAAACCCATCCATGTTCCTTCCTTTGCCCTTTGTGTTCCAGGGCCGCGGTATCTCTTTCGAACAGTCCCGCAACCCTGGCAATAATAACAGCTGCTTGGGTCGATCTTTAGGTTAAGCCGCGCTTGTTTGTTGGTCCGTGGATGGGTGACCACACATTGCATACCGAGTTTACTCCGTATCTCGGAAAGCATCCGATGGTCCCGGCTGCCATTTGTAGATCTTTGACAATTGTTACAGTCAGTTGAATCAGTGTCTTGTCTGAGAACAAGTCTTACCAAGGGGTATGTATGACTCAGTACAGGCTTGTGGAGGTCAGATGGGCAGTCGCCCCATGTAAAATTTTAATATTCAGCTGCATCCGGTTAGACTGGAAGCCGGCCACAACATAGTTGGGAAAAGGCTAGGCAGATGATAAACAGTTTTGGAGATTACCTCTCATCCAAACCAACAAACTTTTCCTTTTTATAACATTAGTAATGGTAATTGGTATAGAGTAGATAAACCTTTGGAATTGATTTGACAACAAACATTTTTCCTTTGCATTTCTAGGGCACAACAATGCAGCTCCATCCGTTTGAAAACTGTACTGAAGGTAACAATTTTATAGAAACTCTGAACTAGAAACTAACCGACAATATAAAAGCAGTGTTCAATTTTCACCGCAAACAACTTATTTTATCTGCACGACAAGTTAAAGATAGCCCGTTAGGCATTATTGAACCGTTTGATAATACAGGAACAATGCTATCGCATGCAAATTATAAAACAATTGCGATACTGAAGGTAATATAAAAGTCGAAATGCTTTCTAAAGATTTTTATGTCTTTAGTGAATCGACACCAGGTTTTTGTTTAGTGGTGATATTGGAATTACGCGTAGACTTCTCGTCTTTGACCGTCTCAACTCTAAAGAATACCTAAAAATAAGCTATATTTTCTATACATAAGTGAACTGCCCTTGACCTTGAAAGAGTTCAAAACATCGAAAGTATTAAAGAATTTGGAAAGGAAGTCTGAAAATGGCGCCAGTGACTGAAATTTGTGTGGAAATTGATTGTCATGGTATGGCCATGTGATGCTGAGGAATGGGGAAAATATCGTGAGGATAGTTTAGTGTGAATGAGGATGGCTTGATGAGTAGGGAAAGACCCAATAACCAATGGATGGACTGTGTGAAGGATGTTACGGCGAGAAAGGACGAAGATGACGAGTACTATAGAAGTATGGAAGAAGACGAAATTCTGCGTCGATCCGAAATACATTAGGGCAGGAAAATTAATATGATGATGGTTGAAACTAATTGAAATTAAATTATTATAGGCTTTAGTTATGCCCAAATCGCCACCTCATCACTAAAGATCACTTCAGATATTATGTACATTTTTCTTTAACTTTTTGCAGCTTTTTCAGTTGAATCATAAGCTGCAAAAACACAAATCAAAAATACTCGCACCAGTAGAATCAACATTAACAAGCAAATATTTGGGACATGTTTGTTTGTTAGCCGGACAAACAAACAATAATTGTTTAGCATAACTCTGATTTAGAAATGTTAGAATGTAACCAATGATCCAATTGAAATGCTACTAGTACTCTCCTCTCTCTTTATATTGCATCGATAAGTAGGCAATAGATATTTAGGAGACTATCATCGACAGTGAAAGGAAGCGACGAAAGAATGTCTGAAATTGGTGTAATTGTATTAACCCGAAAAATTTCGAATGAACCGGCGATAGTACAGACACCAGCACATTAAGCTACCCACTATAAAATTTTCCCAATCAAACTTGAACCTACTCTAGCGATAAAGTTGAAAAACTATTAAAGAAATTTGACATAATATCTAGGTAACAGCTTGATGTGTTGGTGTCAGTAAATAAGGAAAATGTACTCGAAATGACAATAGCATTATATTTGTTTAAACCGTGTAGATCTTGCGAGGAGAGGGCGGGTTGTAGGCAATCGCTGCGCGCTGGACGGGTTAATATTTGTATGTTACGTTTGATAAAAGGCTGGCGGCGCTTAACCCATACAAACGTATTCCCCTGGTTTCTCCCTGGAGAATAAAACTAGAGCCATTTTTTTTTGTTCTAAATAGACTAATTCCATCCTCACCATGATGCGCTTTTTTTTGCGTGGGAATGCATCAAATGACCCCTCCCAATCTGGGCGGAGCGGAAGGGAGTGTCAGACTTCTACTGACTAAAACCCATCCATGTTCCTTCTTCTGCCCGTTGTGTTCCAGGATCGCGGTATCTCTTCGAACAGTCCCGCAGCCCTGGCACCCTACCATGATGCCTTACGTTTTGATTTTTACCATTAAAAAAAAAAAACATGGAAAAGGATTTCCTTTAAATATTCGAATTGGGAACTGTAAACCGACTACGGCATGGTTTCTAATAACCATCTAAAAACTATCTACGTTATCTTAATGACTTTTATGCATAACGATATTGGTTAAACCGGGTGTAAGGAGAACTGACATTATAATAGCGCAATAATATTTAATTAGGCATTTGTTTGAGTGTAGCTTAGTGTTTGTGAAAACCAGCGATAGACCATTACCAAGATATTACGATGTTGGTTAAGAGTAGGTGTGTTCAATATCAATTACCTATTTAATCATAATTTAAACGGTATTGCGTGATTGAAATTTATTTTCTTTCGAAATCGATCGTGCAAGAAGCGGAGTCGAGAAGCGTTGCTTGGTGGGAGGCACACCATCACCTATTGAATGTTAAGAAATAAGTCAAGTGGGTACTTCTTTGTGTGTATTGGCATTTCGATATTATATTGTAATAAATTGTAAATTAGGAAAATAATTACAGTAGGCGTTGTATTCGTTATAAGTCGAGTGGCATGTGTGGTATGGAACGTGGGCAAAAAAAAGCAGATTCTGATTCTTCGGATTCATGTGCGTATTGTATATTTATCACTTGCTTCGGTGAAGGAAAACCTCGTGAGGAAACCAAACCAGCATGCCTGAGAGATATTTTTCGACGGCTTTGTAAACCAAGTCAGAGGCCCAAGGGCGGCATAGAAACTGTGACAAAAGGTTAGGCCCAACCACACGAAAAGAAAAACTTCATCTCATATCAACCCCTTTAAAGGGTGCATTTTATAAAATATTTCCTTAGTATTTACCATTGTTATTTAACGTGTATGAGAAATGTGTGGTCATTTACACCTGTTTTTTATCAGGTCTCCCAAACAAACTGTAAATATCTAATCGAAACCAAACGTATGGGGCAACTGAATATTTTTTCGCGATTAGTCCCATGGAGAAACTTTTTCAGGTTGAGGGTCTGCACCAAAACCGTAAATATGACCACACTTTTCTGATACACTTTTCTGGTAGCAGCTGTAGTATATACGGAACTTAGGAAGGAACAGGGCTGCGATTGTCTATACATATGTATTCCCCTTTTTCATTCCGAATAATGCCTCTAGAGCAATATTTTTTTTTCTTGATAAAATCGAGATCTGCTGTAGACACGTCCCTGTCATTTCCCTTTATTCAGCTATTAATAACTAAAGAAAATATGACCCACCCAAAATTACAAAAAAAATGCCCTATTTGTACCGCCGTGATTAGAGGACTACCAGGAAAAATCGAAAAGTTTTTAACATAAAAGAAATAGAGAGGAACCTAAACATACTCTTTCTTAAAATTTTAATGTCAACATAATTGAATCGGCTCAGTTTTCGAGGTGAAAAAAGGGCAATACGAAACTCGATTTCGTAAAAAAAATTAGGCCCTGTTCCCTCTTAAATCACCGTCGAACATTATAAAGGTGCAACGGTGTCGCTGCGTAGGAATGACGAACACCAGCATAGTGCGAAAATCTGCTTTCCCTTAAGGTCGCAGAGTTCAGGCGACAGACGCAGTAATATCGAAGAAAACAACAAACACGTTATGAATTTAAATCTAACATTAATTACAGTCATACTAGTTGTTGCTCGCGACTTCGTTTTTTGTGTAAAACTTCGCGGATGCGTACACGCCGTCTTACAGTCAGTGTCGGGTGAATGGTTTAGGAACGTATACGGGACAAACCGACAAACATATGTTTTTAAATAGATATATCATCGGTAATGTATAGGACATTACCGATGATAAATGAAAATGGCTCCGGTAACAGAAAGGATGCTTTGTTGCTTGTTTTATCGGTTGTGAATTGTGATGGAATGGGATCGGATGCGGATGATTTAGAAAAATGTTGTGAGGAAAGTTTTGATTTTAAAAGTAGGGGGCGACCAAACTAACGATAGACGTACTATGAGAAAGATGATATGGGTAGAGAGGGAGTGAATTGAGATGACTAATAGAGAAGAATGGACGATGAAGACATACTGCACCGATGATGTGATGAACTGGGATAAGGGCAGGAGAATGATTTGGATTATCAAAATACCAGCCAAGTGCGAGTCAGACCCGCGCACGAAGGGTTCCGTACCATTATCTAAAAAAAAACACGTTTGTTGTATGGGAAATATTTATTTTATTCTGTTTTTTAACCGACTTCAAAAAGGATTTGTTTGATTTGTTGTCATAGCGGCAACAGAAATACATCATCTGTGAAAATTTCAACTGTCTAGCTATCACGGTTCATGAGATACAGTCTGGTGACAGATATCCAGACAGACAGACGGAAAGTGGAGTCTTAGTAATAGTGTCCCGTTTTTACCCCTTGGATACGGAACCCTATAAAAGACAGAATTTACATATACAGAGGCATATGCGACAACAACAACATTCATTTATTGTCAGGCAACTTTGGCCCTTATATATATTATATCTTACAGACCAAAAAAAAATATAAAAAAAAATGTGTTTTTGTAATCTAGATCATGCAATTTCATTAGGCATCACCGGAGCTGATGGACGCTACTGAAAGTGCAAAACTCGTCGCCAAATTTTGGGCTGACTCAATTTAGCTTGTCAGACACGCTAAAAAAAAGATTAGATAAATCTCATGTCCTAAATAAGTAACAAGCATTAATGAAGGTTCAATATCTGTCGGAAATGTTAGGATTTATTCCACTAGGCTTCTACGCGAGCGATACACTGTTTCTAGCAGAACTAACGAATTACAACTTAACACAATAACACGGGGCACAAGAATCAGGTACAGTTCCAAGAGGTCTCAACTCCGCCGACACTGTCGTCTTGGCTCCGAGTTGTCACGATCAGGACTCTGAAGAAAGCACGCTGTGGTGTGGGTAGACTCAGGTCGCGTCATCTCACCACTACGTGCTTTTGATCCATTTTATGCCCATAATAATGACCGGATCCGACCTAAATAATACATGCTAAATTATATTAAAGCTAAAACTTGTTAGATCAACGCACTTACTTATCGAAAGTAATGGAAAGGAAGTTTCCTATAACTTACCTCTGAAGTATCCCTAGTGCTGTAATTATGCCATTACACGACACACGGACCTCACATCTAACACAGCTATTTGTGGCCACGAAACAAATCGCTATCATTTGTCACACACGGCCGTCGGTGAGCGAATTTCTCTACTATTATATCATTGTTTATGCAGCTGTGCACTATTTATACCGTGGTCAACATCTTCAGCTTAGCCTCGGTCGGTTTCCAGTCTAACCGGATGCAGCTGAATACCAGTACATTTTACATGGAACGACTTCCTATCTGACCCCCACAATGTACTGACCAACACCCCTTGGTAAGACTGATTTTCAGACGTAGCCCGATCTTGGCTCTATGCAGCGCGTCGTAAGAAGTTGGCCTGGTTGATGATGTAATAAATTGATTGATGCAGCTAAAAATAATAACATAAATCTATTCATCATGCTTATAAATCACTTTACAGCTGCACAGTTAACGGTAGCATCGTCTGAAATGGCGCAGAAAATATAAATGTAAAATTAAAATGTGAAAAAATGCGGGATAATGAAGATGAAAGTGGAGTTCCAGACTATGTGCTCGATTTGCATGAGAAAGCAAGACGAGGGTGTGTCACCTTACTGAGGAATGAGCACTTAAAACTAATCTCGACGGAGATTAGCTGTCGATACAGGAGGTACGATTAATAGCCCAAACACATTGGCGCTCTCTCTCCCCTTACTCTCATTAACCGATAGGAAGGCAATCCGACACAACCGGATAAAGCTCAGGATCAAGACCGGCTTGACCTGATTGCCAAAATACGGAACCATCGCAACTACCAAACTCCGTGCTGCTTCTAGGAAATTGCTAGTGGGAAAATCTAATAACGCGTTGATCGTTTCCAGGACTTCAGCAGTTTCAATTGCGACCACGAAACCGGGGCAGTTCAGGAAGGTTACTATGACGTCTTAAACCAGGAATAATTCCATTGTGGGAAAGAAACAGAGCTGTACAGGTCGTCTAGCGCCATCTCTTTCACACATTAGAATTCTGCCTGCTTTAAGACGTCATGGTAGGCCACCAGTTCTCAAACTAGATATATTTGCATGTCATCATTGCAAAACGAATGCCAAGTGAAGCGTGAGAATATTCCGTTACATACTTGCGTACTCATATACCTGCCACACAACACCGATTCCATATATTGATACATTATATGTATATAAATTGATCATTTCAAATACGAGTATATAGCCTTGACAACACGTGATCAAGAAGCGTAGTACTTACTTACAAGACATCAGGGGCCTTAATCTGCTATTGCAATAGTGTCAGAATGGTCTATCATTGATTTAATAAGGCCCCTAGCCCACGGCGTATTGAAGCGCGTTCGAAACTCGTTTGACGTGCGTACAAAGGGTAATTCGTCTGCGCGGGGCCTTATTAAATCAATGATAGACCATTCTGACACTATTGCAATAGCAGACTAAGGCCCCTGGCCTTTAACCCCGAAGGGTTAGGAAGTAGTGTATTGTACCATTTTTCCAAATAAGCGTCACTACTAATAGAGAGGGAGCTTATTGCCATCAACCGCTCACAGATCCAGACTCCGTGGCTGCTACTGAGAAACCCCTGATGGAAAAAACCGAATAAAACTTTGCTCGGCCTGGGAATTGAACCTAGGACCATATAGCCAACGAAACAGTCTCAGCTAAACATGATAAGGAAACATATAACATTAGTAATAGACTGTAAACCATTTACGGATCAAGTAGCACCAAGTGCCTGTTATTATCACTCATCAACGAGAGGCGCAAATTGATGGATTCATCGATTAGTACGCATTTAAAATGGTAAACTAGTCTAATGGTGTCTTGATTTATTTCACACCGTTTGGGCATATGCGGAACAGTATTTTCAGTGCTAGATATTAACATTCAGTTTCAAGTTGTAGCATTATGGCTGGCTAGGATAAATAAATCTTTACTTTTAATACTTAATAGGCTTGTGTTTGGCCGCAACTCGCCTGTGAAGCAATGACGGCCTAGGATGGAGCACACTTGTCTAGATGGAACCGATTTACTCGAACTTTGAAGAGATCTAGATTGTAATGATCGGGAAACAGAGAAGTCCACTGTCCCCAATGTTAGGAACCGGGCCTCCTGTCCTGTTCGCTATACTAGTTACTAGCTGAGGACTAATATAATGATAAAACATAATCCATTTACAGGCATCCCACTTGAATCCAACTTTTTTAAGAAATGGACCATCTTTGATCTTTAAGACTGCACTCGCATCTCTTCAAGTGCATCGTAAGTGCGTGTTCCATCTGTTACGCTGATAATGTTAGTCTTATTCAGATACGAAGGATTCTCAACTTTGCTATTTGAGAATCCTGAGAATTGCGGTTTAACAGAAACAAAGAATAAATTACACAAAAATTTATTTTACCAAAAATTTACAAGCCTCCACCCCTAGCCAGCATCCTGCTCTCTTTGTATTGATAGGTACTCAATCGTATTACCCATTACAGTTACTGGGTAATACGATTTAGTAACTGTTGATTTAGATTTGCCCTATTGTCATCGCCGGTGCAAAATTTAGCATGTTGAGGATAGCTTCAAGTCTAACCGGGTCCAGCTGAATACGAGTACCAGTATTTTACATGGAACGACTGCCTATCTGACCTCCATAACCCAGCCAGGTAGCGTCGTACAGGTCGAGCGGCTGCTTGGAGATGGTAGCGGCGATGGGCGTGCGACGCTTGTCCATGAAAGGCCAGCAGGCGTTCCACCCAGCCGCACCACTGGTTGTGGAGGTCAGATAGGCAGTCGTTCCATGTAAAATACTGGTATACAGCTGGACCCGGTTAGACTGGAAGGCGATCCCAACATGGTAAATTTTGCACCGGCGATGATGATAGGACAAATCTAAATCAACAGTTTTGTCGTCAGTTCATCACCTAAAAGGTGTTTAACATTTAATAAGTAGAACGATGTTAGACAATAAACACGGCCATTATGAACAGCAGATACAAATGAGGTGGCATGATGAGATAAGTTCTCGTACCGCTATCGACACGAGGCTGTGGGAAATTGGAAACGTCAGTGAGATGCGTGTTGGCACCAGCTATTGTTTTAGCCAGGTAGGTCGGAGTGCCTGAGGTTCTACATCTTTGTTGCAAGAAGCAATTAGTGAACTTTAATTTTACTCATAGCCTGTTTAAGAAAATTTCGAAAAGCTTAGTTGACACTTCCCGTGACCCAAGCACTGGCTGTATGGCAACACTTGGATAGTAAAATCCAAGTGTTGCCATACAATATGGCAACGTCGCCAGTCTTTTGGGCACACTACTGGCTGACAGCGTTAAGGAGGAGTTTTTCGATGCATTTTTTATAGTTTGTTGTTAGTTTATTTATTTTATTTTATAGTTTTTATTCATCATCATCATTTCAGCCGCAAGACGACCACTGCTGGACATCGGCCTTCCCCTAAGTGTCGCCACATTGACCGGTCCCGTGCGACTCGCATCCAGCGGATCCCCGCAACCTTCACCAGGTCATCGGTCCACCTAGTGGGAGGCCTTCCACGCAAAGTCTTCCGGTTCGTGGTCGCCACTCCAGAACTTTTCGGCCCCATCGGCCATCCGTTCTGCGAGCAATGTGTCCTGCCCACTGCCACTTCAGTTTGGCAATTCTTCGGGCTACGTCGGTAACCTTGGTTGTCTTGCGGATGTCTTCATTTCTTAATAATTTATATGTTTATGTATTTATTTGTTTTTTACTAATAATGTATATTAGTGAACTTGATTTTTATTCGTTTTCAAAGAGCAACATTGAGTTTTCATTGTCATCTGACAGGTTGGCTTCCAGTGTAACAGAATGCAGCTGAATCCCAGATTTTTTCATGAAGTGACTGCCTAACTGCGTGTCTGCCACAAGTCAGTTACTGGGTAAAATCCTTTGGCAACACTAGAATGATGATGACTCATAATTAAAAATAAGAGGGTTGTAGAGTCGATCAAGACACATCCAAGTAAAACCATCCAAATGTTGACTTGAATAAATCGCTAACAGCGATAAGACCATCGTTGTACCCATAGATTTAAGAATATACTAAATGAGCTGTGTAACAATTTTGAATAAAAATAAAACCTATCTAAAAAATTATAATTGTTCCAGTAAAGCTCGGTTTCGATCGCGCGTGAAAGAAAGCAGATTTTTCTAATTTTTAAAACCAGATTCTTACGCATGGTTAGTTAACTGAAATTACACACATGTTGCATATTAATGGGAACAGCTAGTACTTTATGGTAAGCAGCGCATCTGGTTTAGAATCTCGCTATACTTGTAATCCGGGAATTACAGAGGGCTATAATTTATAGGCAATTTGCAAACTTTGAGCGCCTTATGGAGCGCAAAGTGTTACTGGTTTAATTGCCACATAACTGATTCGACCTGACATTAATGAGAGTAGCTTAAAAACTGGTATATCTGTTGATTTAAGGTTTTTACACCCATAATGTGAACTTGTTCTTATCGGCGCTGGTAAACAGACTATTGTTGAGTGCAATTAATCTTTTTTCTTTAGTTTCCTTTGCATTTTGATCTGTCTGATACAATATCAGAGCCCCGTTGTAACAGCTAATGTTGATTATATGTATTGCTTTCGCGGTGTTTCTCATATATGAATTATCGAGCCATGTGCAAAGAAATTCCGTGTTTATGTAAAGACGACATGCAATTATGCGTAATGAGGTGGAAAATGTTATGTGCTTCATTCACGCTTTATAAAATTACTCAGATATGGTATCTTTGAAATGTAGAAGGTTGACTAATTTGGGATTTAATATCTTCCTGCTTGCAAGAGAAATGGAGTAAAATACAATAATAATAATAATAGAAAACGAAGCCAGGGAAAACCACAAGGAGATGGGAGGTTGAGTTAAGACTTACACCGGGCCTTAACTGAAGGAGCGTGGCTAGAGATAGAGACACAATGGCACCAGCTGGAGGACGCCTTCGCCAAGAGGCATGCTGAATTAAGAGATATGCTTTAACAACGAACAATCTATATACTAATATTATTAAGAGGTAAAGTTTGTGAGGTTGTTGGGGATAATTTCTGGATCTAAGACCCGATTTTAAAATTCTTTCACTAATAGGAAGCAACATTATCCACGATTGCCATAGGCTATTTACAACGTAATCGTGGTATAATTTCCAACAAAAACGCGAACGAAGCCGCGGGCAACAGCTAGTTCAGAATAAAACAAAATCTTCCTGCTACATTCTGTAATCCTTCGTCCAATCGAAGTCATCATAATTATTCTCCTGTCCTTATTTCAATTTAGGTATTTGGATGTCGGCGCAGCATTTTTTCTTTTTCCATACCTACTTCTTTATTACTCGTCATCTCAGCGGTCTCTTCTAGCCATATTATATCATCCTTCAAACATCATTTCTTTGGTCTTCAATCGTCCAACCGAAGCGATTATGACAATATCGCATTGTGGCCGTTAACTGCAGGAATGGTTTATCTACGTAATTGTATCGGCTGTCATGGTTAAGTATACTTACAGTTTGGCCGCTGAGAGAATGCGTTCCTGACAGGTCGTAAGCGAAAGGACGAAGTAACTTTGAAGTGGCGAAGAATTTACGCTAAACATATAATTATAGTTTTTTTGTCCTATTAACTAATAATATTATTAAAAACGATATTATTAAATCAAGTAACAATAAATGATATAAATTAGCGCAAAATGTATGTATAATAAATAAGAAAGCAGTATATATTTTTAATTCATCCTGCGTTGTTACAAGGTTACGTCAAATGTTTATTTTTGTAGTGATGTGTCAAAAATAACTAGGCAGTTGAAACGTTAGACTTTTTTTTTTCTTAAAAGCTATAAAGGGTGTAACAAGAACGAAGCCACTTGCACTCGAACTCGAACTCGAACTCTTGCACTCGGAGGCACTTGTTCTCCCCGTCATTGCAATCATTTTTTTGTTCTAGACCATACCTGGGAACCTTCTAGTTACGGATATATTGGGGGTCAAAGTTCCAAGTTTTTCACAAGTTTTTTTTTTAAATACATGCTTTTAATGTAGGATTTTAACTTTAAACACCTCCACGACCCCGTACTAATCAATGCATCCATCAGCACAATGTTTTGAGTGCGTTACATTGAGTCCTACAGCAAAACGAGATTCTTCGCCCAAAAAAAAAAGTAGTTTCCCAGCAATAATTTTTGCATAAAGTTACTTAATTTCATGTACAGAATGCTTGGTTGACGGCTTCGTTAAGGGTCTTGTTACACCCTGTATTATAAAGCTTCGTCCAAACCCCACGCGCGGAGGCAATAGCGTAATATGAGTACCTAGCTGCTACTTTTATATTTTCTGGTGACAAATGGCATCCCCAAATGACGTGAAGCCATTTTGTAAAACAAAAAGAAAACAGACGTCTGTTGTCGTTTCGTGCGCTTATACTACGCTCTCCATTTCTCCAGTACCTCGATCTCGTTCTGTTTTTCTTGTGATCTGGCTTACGTTTAACTGGCTGTTCCTGCTTGTAATAACTAGAGATATCAGCGCTAAATTGGACTTCGATTGTGTTGTGTTGTATTTCTGGTGCATAATTATGCCGAAACGTGGACATCTAATAATAGTGTTACTTAATGCCCATCACTAGTCATGACCATCTGACAGACGTCAGGAACGCATTCTCTCAGCGGCCAAACTGTAGTTACTCCGCTATGACAAAACGACTTTACCGACAACGCTACGACAGTGGCGGGCGTAGCGAATAGAAAAGTAGGCGGATGTAGTAAAGTTTCAAAATTCAATGAGGTTTTTACTAGGCCTGCTTCCACTAAAAACGATAGATGACGCTATACATGTCTGAATGTAAAAAAAATTGTTTTGGCTGTATGTAGCTGGCGTTCATTGCCTTTTAAAAATAAAATGGTTTCTGTGGGTGTTTTGCAAAATACAAAATTGTTTTATGCAAAATTAACAAAGTTGCAAAGCAACAAAAACGCAAATCGAACGAAGAAAGACGAACGCACACAAACTGGGCTGGAACACTTTTGAAAGGCAATAAACGCCAGCTCCTTAGAGCCAAAGATATTAATACACTGAGTCATGTACAGCGCCATCTACCGTTTTTTAGTGGAAGTTCGACTAGAAAAATAGTAAATTATAAATCGAGGGACTAAAACGAAGCCATAATATACCAGAGGTGGTTTGACTCCCGAGCGTGTGAGAAAAATAGTCAATTTAGTACAAAACCATTTAATAAATATTGTAATAAAATAAAAATCACAGAAGATTTTTTTACTTGAAGCTAAATGTACAGTTCGAATTATTTGTAATATTGTAAATAATTGTCGTCCCAGAAATATTTACAAGCGTAAGACGCTTTCTGTGAAAGAATTTATATGTTTCTTATTCCTCTAAAACTTTCGTAAGTTTTTAGGTAAATCTCCCGCGATTTTGACGACAAAAGATTTTCTATTATGTCTTTTGGTCTTTGCTCGACGTCAAACTCTTCACTGTCACCGGAAATTTTTACACATTACATGCTTAGACTAAAAATTAATTTCAGCTAAACGGTACAAAAAAATGATCACACGGCATGGCAAACCATATAATTATTACGACTTGATTAAATTGCAAATCAAATTACCTACCTACCTTTGTTACGGCTTATAGCTGATTCTCAACTAACCTTTTTACTGATTTAATTTGGTCATAAATTATTCATGACAGTAATAAAACATTTATAACTAACTAGCCTGCTGTTGCCCGCGACTTCACTCGCGTTTTGGTCGGAAATTATTGTGGAGGATAATGTAGCTTCCTATTAGTGAAAGAATTTTCAAAAGCGTTTCAGTAGATCCAGAGAATACCCCCTACATACAAACTTATAAACTTTGTAATATTAGTATAGATTCAGACAATGGTAACTTGCAGTAAATAATTATGTTATTGTCGGTTTGGACGAGATAACAACTTCCACCAAATAGAAACTAGTTAAAAATGATCGCAATAAGAATTAAAATTATCTTGTTGCAAAATGTTGCTCCACAAAAAAGTAAAGTCAGTGTGAAAACACCTCTAGTCATCCACAGTGCTTTTTCTGCTTACCTATGTCAAAAGTTCAAATATTGTTCAAATCAAATCAAATCAAAATTATTTATTTGCGGTAAATGTGGTACAAAAGGTGGTAAAACTAACATAAAGTGCAATGACACATTTTGCCATAAAAATAGCATGCAAATATTAATAAACACAAACATTCACTTATGTAGGTAATTAAATAAAGTACAATATTTTGAAGTTTATTAAGCACAACGCAAAACAAAATTTGCTGTAAATACTACAAAAGAATTGTTAGTATATTAGAGTATTTTTAACGTACAACAAATTGTTAGCCTAATAAAATTGTTTAATTATACAAATACAACATCGAATAATATAAGTAGGTAATTATTTACAATGCAATTCGGTAGTAATATGATTGACAATTAGATTTTTTGAGAAATTCCACAATGGAATAAAAGCTATGTGAAATAAGCCATTTTTTCAGAACTTTGCAGAATTTTCTGTACCGAAGATCAGATAAAGTTTGGTAGAGAGTTAAAGATAAGTGGAGCCATATTTACACAATTACGTCTGAATAATTCAATTCTAGGTACAGGCATTCCTAGTAGATGCTGTGTAACTGTACGTTTATTAATATTGTTTTTTAAGTTCAAAAAGTGAAGAGTTAGTTTTGATAAATTTTGCGATTTCATAAATATAAATACAAGAAACTGTGAGAAGGTTGTGTGATTTGTACACTGGTCTACAAGAATCAGTCCAGTGCATATTGAAAATTGAGCGTATGTATTTTTTTTTTTGTGCTAACAGAACCCTAGTAATTTCAGAAGAGTTTCCCCAGACAATGATACCATATCTGATGATGGAGCAAACATAGGCGATATACCATTAACGCAGTTTGTCTGGAGGTTTTATCTATGACTTTTTTCAAGGCAAAAACAAATCTGTTTATTTTAATACATATTTCATTAATATGATCCTTCCAGGTTATATGTTCATCAATTGTAATGCCAATAAATTTTGTTTTATGAATTTGTTCAACTGTTTGATCTTTAGGTGATATTTTAAGGTGTGATATTTTAATTGTTAATGCACATATTAAACTTAAAACTATATTACTACAGTTGGTTTGATAAAAATGTTGTAGGCAAATGCTGCATCCATTCCTTGCATGCTGTTCATGTCATTGCGTGCGTTTTCGACCTAATTCACAACATTGTTTGTGTTGTAATTTGAAACCGTAGGTACTTACACTTTGTGTTAGTCAGGCTCTACTTTATTTACTTAGTCTTAATAATTATTTAGAAACCTCGTTGGTAACTTATCAATCATATTAATTCAACGTTAAAGTTTTGTGTCGATCAACCCCTGCGTTTGAACTATTCACCCCGTTTTACCCGGTATGTAGCTATTTAAAGATAAGTAAGTTAAGCTTATGTAAACATGAGTGAACAAATTTATAGGTCTTAAAAATAAATGGGGTCATGGTTCGGGCTACATCCTAGGATATAAAGGGTACATTATGACTTAGATAAACACGATAAACAGCGTCTCTCATAGTCCTTGTGATCAAAATTGAAACTACGTCAGAACTGCGATAGCAGCGACACGACGAGTTATACTTTGAACTGTTTGGATAAGGTACCTGCATACAACGCCATCTATCGGTCGCATGCAGGAGGCTTTTAGGGAAACATTAGTCTGTACGCTTCGTGGTTATTCGCCTAGATGTCGATAAGATTGTTAGTTTCGAAAATAATAATATTGAATCAAACAGATTTAGCTATTGAGGTTTATAAGACTTGATTAAACAGATCAGAAAGGAATAATTTTATCTCCAATTAAAACATTGATGCAAATATACAATATTTATTGTAATTATACATAGGTTTATAAACTTTTAGGTAACTTTTCTATACTTCTATTAAACTTTTAGATTGTATTTTTCATTACATTGGTCTGGTTGTGCCAGAAAGACTCGATATCAAGTGGGTAGGTACACAGCATTTTATTGGCATCATTATTGTAAGTACCTATGTCTTTACAAAACAAGTATACAATATTAAACTAATACTGATACTTACGGGATAGCTTCCGTGATTATTCATTATTTTGAGCTCCCGAAAGATATCCCGTAAGTGACGGTATACCTAAGTTTAGTTTTAAACCGTAAAAGTTTAACACACAAAGTAGAATATTATCCATTACATTCTACCTTGGTCTGGTTGTGCTACAAATATATTAAACGCCGCGAAAGTAGAATGGAGTACCTACAACATAGTAAAAATATGTATTAAGAGTAACCACGTAGTTTCTAGCCATTTCTTCTACATAAGAAAAGACCAATTTGAAACCTTTAGCTTCTGACTTTATGTTAATATGTTCCCGTGTAGGTTTATAATGCGAAATATGTCATTTTGAATTTGAGTTATACAATGACTCACTCTTAACATTCTCCCATCACGGCGTTTATGAATTTGGATGATGATATCTAAATCCAAGGCTTTAAAATGTCAAGATAGAGCGTAGCCCTATAATCAAAACAATGAAAACGAGCCAACAATTTCAAACATGTGTGCGTGCGGCAGCGTGCGGCCAGAGTGTACGAACTTATAAGCCAACAGTTGACTGATATTTTTTGACATGTTTGCCCACATTTGATGCTCTATCTAGACATTATATAATCAAAGATCACAGGGGAAAAATATATAAAATAAATCAATTCGGTTTCCTTCCAGTTTTGGGACAAGGTATACGGTACTGTCTTAAACCAATGTTTAAATCATAAAAGCTCATGTGGTGAAAGGAAAAATACTCAGGATTCTGATACGTACAGCCTTTTCCTGCGCCGAGCCCGAGAACCTGAAAATATAGCAATATGTAGTACCTAGGTACATTCCGCGATCAGCAATGGAAATACGAAACACTGACTCGGATTAATATCGCAAATGCAAAAGTAAAGTACCTTAAATACTTAAGTACCTCAATATCGGGGGGATGATAACAACATTAAAAGGTCACCATTGTGGTAATACTGTCAGGACTATGGTCAGAACCAATAAGTTTATCCTCAATGCGATGCGATGAGCTCCGACAGACGTACCGAGAAGTATGAAGTGTGGAGGTCCGGAGATGCTCTCCGTATCAAAAACAAACAAATAGTAAAAACAAATATAATTTGATACGGAGGGCCTCTATAAATCAAAATAGACAATGACTCGTCAAGAGTTTGTTTCTGTTGGGTATTACCTCTCCCCTAGTATCCCTGAAGACCCCGGTGGGGATCCTTTGCAAAGTATCGAAACATGGCTTAACACTGTCTGTAGATAGATTGTGACCTAACTTGCGAAACTGAAATAAAAAAGTTAAATATCATTAAACTAAAATAAAAGTGACTAGAACATTCTAAATGTGTTTCGCCTCATGCTTTTTTGCCATGGGAGTTAGCAGAAACAACAGAACGTCACCTGCTGTGATTCTTACATTCTCTTTTCGCCTCGTCCACGTTCATACATCTGGTCATACATGCATGCCGGTTACGATCACTACGCACCTGACCTTCACTCCTTTATATACTTACATCATACATAGTGCTATAACCTCTGTCGAAGCTACATATGCGTGTTCCGAACTTACTAGGAAGGGGATGAAACATGCTTGTTTTAGTTTTTGATGGAACGGTGGTACGAACAATAATTTTGGAGATTGATGCCATTACGGTGTACTTGATTTTAGCCAAGCGCACGTGAATTTATACTGCATTTCATTGATAAAGTATTTTCAAGTATGAAAATATGTTATCAAGAAGGGCACGAAATCGCGGAAGTTAATTTTGGCTCATTACATTTTACTATTTTTATTTTAATATTAATTTGTGAATCAATAAGACATTATCATTGACATTGTCATTTTTCAGAACTGTAGTATATAATTATGATGCTCTTGACCATAGTTCATTGTACTCTGCAGTATTCTGTGTTCAAGAACTAAAGCAAAGAGGGCCGACTCGCACAATAATTTGATTGCTATCATCTGCTAATATTGAATGGTAGCGACATCTATTATTCTGTACCAACAACACTTCGTAATACTAGAGTAGTACGTATTTTATACGTGTATTTATAAATAAAATAAAAAAGCCTTTTAATTCCATTATCTATTAAAATTACATAATAATAATGGGAATTCAGCTCTCGGATTCCATACACCTGAGATCCCTTTCCTCATCCGAAAGCTTTAGGTATTTGGGTATGTCGGAAGCGTTAAGCATTAACGTAACTGACATGAAGCAATCGTTGAAGGAGCGCTTCTTCGGTCGCCTGAAGAAGGTTTTAAATAGCCTTCTTTCGGGCGGGAACAAGGTGCGCGCCTGCAACGGTTGGGTCATGCCGGTTTTAATGTACTCTTTCGGCATACTCAAATGGACTCAGACCGAACTCGATGCCCTGGATAGGAGAGTCCGTACACTGCTGACCGCAAACCGGATGCATCACCCACGATCATCGGTGATGAGAATGTATATCCCGCGGAAGTGCGGGGGTTGAGGCTTTTTAAACACGAAGACCCTCCACAACCGCGAGGTATGCAGTCTCAGAGAGACAGAGAATATTTTTTTTAAACTGAGGTGGTAATGCACCGAGATGTGGTCGCAATGGACAAGGGACTCACCCCGCTGTCCATGGCTAAAGAGAACTGGCGTAAACCTGTAGTACTTACTACCGATGACCGCAAGGAAGTATGGCAAGGCAAGGAGCTTCACAGGCGCTTCTTCCGGGATCTTCATGAGCCCGATGTAGATTTTCTAGCATCCTTGTCCTAGCTACGTTTCGGTGACCTCCTTGGGGAAACTGAAGGTTTTGTCTGTGCGATTATGGACGAAGTTATGTTGACGAACAACTACTGGAAATATATTATGAAGGACGGGACGGTTGACGTGTGTCGGGCATGCCACCGTCCGGGTGAGTCCATCAGACATATTATTTCTGGTTGTTCTCGTCTGGCTAACGGCTAGTACTTGCACAGGCACAACCAAGTAGCAGGATTATTCAGTAGCAACTTGCCTTGAAAATAAACTTGTGGAATCGGAGGTATCGTACTACAAGTATGTGCCCGACCCAATTCTCGAGAAAGACCGGTCTATCATCACTGACAGGCCTATTGTCGCCAATAAGCCTGACATAGTGGTGATAGACCGATCAGCGCGCCGCGTAATGATAATCGATGTTACGGTCCCGCATGACGAGAACCTCGTGAAAGCTGAGAAAGAGAAACAAATAAAATATCTCGACTTGGCACACGAGGTTGTCGACATGTGGAATGTGAACTCGGCTATTATTGTGCCGATTGTCGTGACGGCCAATGGCCTTATAGCCAAGAGCCTCCGCGAACATTTTTCGAGGCTCTCCTTAGGCAGTTGGATTTTGTTTGTATCTTTTTTGCCACCGACTACCGAAAGTAAAGTTATTTTAGACTTTTTTAGTGTTTTTTTAGAAGTCGGTTTTGTTTTCGCAAGAAAGTTTTTTTTATTTTACCCTTTTTAGTTGTAGTATACCACACAAATTCTTGTCATGAATTCGTTTTTCTTTGTAACTAGAAGTTAGTTAAAGTACTCGTCAAGACGAATCATACGAGCCCAAACTCAATGAGGTTTTGTCGTTTTATAACGGTGTTCCTATGGCCACCGTCCAGCTCCATCATCAGACACTGGATACCATTTAGGACCAAAGTACTCGTCAAGACGAATCATACGAGCCCAAACTCGATAGGATTGTGTCATTTTATTACGGACTACCTGTGACTACCTTCCAGCTCCATCACCAGACCCTGGGTACCATCTAGACACAAAGTACTCGACAAGATGAATTATACGAACCCACAACAACAACTCGATGGGGTTATGTCGTTTTAATGGAGTTTCTATGGCCACCTTCCAGCTCTATCATCAGACCCTGGTTACCATTTAGGACTACAGTACTTGTCAAGACAAATCAAACGAGTCCAAACTCGACGGCGTTGCGTCGTTTTATTACAGAGTTCGTATGGCCATCTTCCAGCTCCATCATCAGATCAGCTCCATGTCATCATAATATTGCATTGTCTCGCGATATACACATGCGTACAAAATTTCAGCTCAATCAGAAATTGAGATGTGTCAAATTTAAATAGCAAGTATCACGCGACGTCGCGTGATGTACATCAGAGCGCCAGCACGCGACGTCGCGTGATGTGACAATTAACGTGAGGAAAACAACCAAATTCCTAAACCGATTTTGATGAATTTTCTATGGGACCGATCGGGAAGTATATCCTTTCAGATGAGAAAAGAATTTTTTAAATCGGTTTACAAATGACGGAGTTCTGGGGTAACAAACATAAAAAAAAAATACCACCGAATTGAGAACCTCCTCCTTTTTGAAGAAAGTCGGTTAAAAAAGTAGTTTTTATCCGCACTGCGATGCGTTGCGTTGCGTTGCGATGGTCAGCCGGACGGTTGACCGCGTTCCGGTTAACCGCATAATGCGTAGGAGGCCTAACACAACCGAGCGTGTGTGGCAAGTCGCAGTCACAGCTCTCAATTCTAAATTGTTTGCGGATTTCAATACTCTATGGTGTTATGTTTTTATAGCCATTCACTGTTACTGCACCGGCGCACTGATCAACCTGGCTGCGGCAGTCACTTCGATGTCGGATGGTATTGGAGCCCACGCACTCGACGGCCAAGGATCTCTGCAGCCGAATGGCTGCGCGCAGTCAGAGCAAGACAACGTTGTTCGAAGATCCGACTTTGAACGTAGGTAGCTATCGATATCAAACAGAACACCACGCCTTGATTCCAGGATATGCAAAGATTTATAAAACGAGCTGGTCTGGACATATATCCAGGACAGGATTAGTTTAAAGGAAGTATCAACGTAGTACAAGCCCAAAGGACCTCACAGAATCAAGGGAATAAAAATGTAAAAATACGGGTATTCAGCTGCATCTGGCTAAGCTAGACTGGAGGCACACCCCAACATAGTTTGGGAAAAGGCCAGGCAGATGATTATTCAAGAGAACAATTTTATCTCAAAATAAAACATTAATTCAAATAAAAAACATTTATTGTTATTATAAACCTATCTGTATGTTTTAGGTAAAACTAGTAGAATATTGACCATTACATTCTACCTTCCTTGGTCTGTCTTGGTCAATTCCAACTGATGTTACATAAATGTGGCCATATTAGATATTGCGAAATTCAATATTTTGAATTTGAATTTTACGATAACTTTCTACTACTACTATTGTACTCTTGCGGCGTTTATAATTTTAGATGATGATAGGAAATATCTAAAGACATTTTAAATATAGATAATAATTACTCCCTGTTTATGAACATTCATTAATAATAGAACTTTTTGAAACCACGCACAGGTAGCGCGTAGCGTGTTTGGTTAACGCGCCTCTGCATCGATACTTTTGGCCGTTTGTCGTACTATCGATTCAGCGTCGCTCCTGCATCGAAGCTGAATCGCGGTTGTATCGCCATAGTATTATTACAGAATATTGACCATTACATTCTACCTTCCTTGGTCTGTCTTGGTCAATTCCAACTGTGCATTTATTTTCTGATGTTACATAAATGTGGCCATGTTGGATAATGCGAAATTCAATATTTTGAATTTGATATTTACATTGACTTTTTACTACTACTATTGTACTCTTGCGGAGTTTATAATTTTCGAAAATGATTTGAAATATCTAAAGACATTTTATATTCATACATAATAATTTCTTCCTGTTTATGAACATTCATTAATGATAGAACTTTTTGAAACCACGCACAGGTAGCGCGTAGCGTGTTTGGTTAACGCGCCTCTGCATCGATAATTTTGGCCGTTTGTCGTACTATCGATTCAGCGTCGCTCCTGCATCGAAGCTGAATCGCGGTTGTATCGCCATAATATCATTACAGAATATACACCATTACATTCGTCTGTTTTGGTCAATTCCAACTGTGCATTTATTTTCCGATGTTGCATAATTTATGTGGCCATGTTGCATAATGCGAAATTCAATATTTTGAATTTGAATTTTACAATGACCATTTACTACTACTATTGTACTCTTGCGGCGTGTATAATTTTAGATGATGGTATGAAATATTTACAGACATTTTATATATGTATAGATAATAATTTCTTCCTGTCTATGAACAGTCATAATGATAGAACTTTTTGAAACCACGCACAGCGTAGCGCGTAGCGTGTTTGGTTAACGCGCCTCTGCATCGATATTTTTGGCCGTTTGTCGTATTATCGATTCAGCATCACTCCTGCATCGAAGCTGAATCGCGGTTGTATCGCCATAATATCATTACAGAATCCGGTTACGTGGGCAAAGTTATACGACTAGCGATAGCATCGTAACTATATCGCGATCTATTGGCAATTTATTGTATCGCTACTGAATCGTTGCAAAAAGTTCTCAATAGTGACCGCACTAAACATCGAGCTATCTTTACTTTTTAAGTTCTATAAATGAATCGGTAAACATAACTATAAATAAATCAATTCGGTTTCCTTTCAGTTTTGGGACAAGGTAGACGGTACTGTCTTAAACCAATGTTTAAATCATAGAAGCTCATGTGGTGAAAGGAAAAATACTCAGGATTCTGATACTTACAGCCTTTTCCCGCACCGAGACCGAGAACCTGAAAATATAGCAATATGTAATACATTCCGCGATCAGCAATGGAAATACGAAATACTGACTCGGGTTATTATCGCGAATGCAAAAGTAAGGTACCTTCAATACCTAAGTACTAGGGTATACGGACCGGGTTTTCCCGGTTATGAAAAAACCGAGAATATCCGGGGTTTTGGCTTTGTAAAAGAAACCGGTTCTTTTGTATAAAACCCGGTCTTTTCGAGTGTTCGGTTTTTTTGCTTCTTTTTTAAATCCATTAATTATTGTTCTGTGAACTTCGCAGATCAGACACACAACACGTCGTAGGTCGTTTAAAATGTAGAAACATGAGTAAGTCAAGCTTTCCTATTATTCCCACGACTTATTCATCTAAAATTTATTCTCACAAGAATAAATATAATTGGTCAAATTCTCATTCTAAAGTACCCGTTGTATAATTTTATGACTTTTCGTCAAAAAATCGACAACATAACCTGGGTTTTGTCAAGTTCACCCTGAGACCAATGCGTATTGAAGAATCAACTAAGCCATCTAGTATCTGCTATAAGTCGTGCAGCGATTCAGTTAGTATGATGATGTCATCTGCAAATCTCAAGTGTGAGATGTACTCGCCGTAGATGTTAATACCATTCCCAGTTCAGCGTCTTAAACACATCCTCCAGTTCGTTGGTGAACAATATTGGTGAAAAAACGTCCCATTGCCTCACCCCCCGACACAATGGGATATGCTCTGTCTGCTGGTTCTGAGTTTGGACTGTCATTATTTATGGCGTTTTCTTAAAGACTTTTCAGCACTTGAAAGTAAAGCCAGTCTACTTGGCATCGCTGCAGAGAGTCCAGAACAAACCAGGTCTCGATAGAGTCAAAAGCCTTCTCTCATAGTCCGCAAATGCAAGACACGAAAGCCGATGATACTCTTCGGACTTCAGAATAATTTGCCGCACTGTGTGAATGTGATCTCTGGTGCTGTATCCTCTTTTACACCCGACTTGTCCGGTGGCTGGAAGTCGTCGAGTCTTCTCGCTAGACGATTTGTACAGACTCTTTCAAACAGCAAAACATGTGGCTAAGGAGCGAAATGGGTTTTTAATTCTTTAATGGGGTGTTGTTCCCTTTTTTAAAGAAAAGACCGACCACGCTCTTTCTCGACGCTTCTGGATTCCTCCCATAGAACAGGATCGAGTTGAAAAGCTCTCTTAATAGAGGACTTCCTCCTGCTTTCAGAAGCTCAGTCGTTAACTCATCCTCACCAGGGGCTTTTTCATTCATAAGCTGTCTAAAAGCCGCCTCGATTTCACCTTGCCTGACTTCTTGCAGCTCTTCTGTGAAATGGGATGAGGTCGAGATGCATGCAATGGGTACAACTGACGATGACCAAGTGATTGGACGAAAACATTCAACCCCCAGTTTTACTGTGTGCTGGAGCATTGAAGGTCGCGTCGTACCAATTTTCTTATTGAAAATAAGTGCCTGTATTGCCTGTAGTTCTGCTGAAGTGACGGATAGAAGCTCCAGAGTCTCCATCGAATGTTTGAACTTTCTGCGCGTACGCCGCATTTTGCAAAAACGCGTCCCTTTCACCCTGAGGATTTTAGCCTGGTCAATATACATTACCTTTTTAATTGTTAATGAATAAATAGAGCTAAAGTACATTTTAAATTATTAAAAAAACCCGAAACCCCGGGTACCAGGTTTTGAAAAAAAACCGAAAACGAAAAAAGCTGTCCCAAAAAATGGCCGTTTTCGATGCCCTACTAAGTACCTCAATATCGGGGGGATGATAACAAAATTAAAAAGTCACCATTGTGGTTATACCGTCAGGACATTATTTGGATAATGACCAGACGAGAACAGAAGCAAATGAGGTTCCGAGAAGCGCTACCGCCGTATCAAAACGACCTTTAGATCAAAATTGACCATGGCTCATCAAGAGTAAAAAAGGATACCCGGAAAACGCGTTACAAAATTATGCTGTTCAAAACGTTCCTTTGGTTTTTCAACAGCATAGGTAAGTTTGTTTGTCTTGGATAATACCTCTCCACTAGTTTCCCTGAAGACGCCGGTGGGGATCTTTTCTAAAGTCTCGAAACATGGCTTAACACTGTCTGTAGATAGATTGTGACCAAATTTACGACGCTGAAATAAAAAAGTTAAATAGCATTATCGAAACAAAAGTAACTGGAATATTTATAGGGGAATAAGCTTGCTCCTCTATGGAATATAGCACAGATAGTACTCCCGCTCTGTTTCTCGCCCTAGCAAATGGCTGATAGATGTGGCCCTTTCACAAGCTGGTTGGGGTCAGCTTCCTAACAAGCTGCAGCTGAATACCTGTAAATGTTTTTAAATGTTGCATGTTATTTCTCCGAAACATGTCCAGGGGTCTCTTTTAAAGTCCAGGAATTATCTTGGTCAGATCATGTGAGACATGCAGATTACTAATCTGAGATGGCCTTTTTAGATAATTAAAAATCATAGCTCAATGATTCAACGAAAAATATCCAAGACTGGACGTTTCCGTGAGCCCTATGTTTCATTTATCTTATATATATAAGTTGCAAGTCGATCTAAATCATACATACAAGCTCCTACAAGAAACCACAGAATCCCACCTGCTATGATTCTTACATTCCCCTTTCGCGTCTTCCACGATCAAACATCTAGTCCTAAACGCACGCCGTTTACGAGTACTACGCACTTGACCTTAACTCCTTTTTATACTTACATCATGCATGGTCTGACGGCCATATCCTCTGCCATAGCTACCTAGGCGTGACCCTAACTTATTAGAAATGGGAAGAAACATACTTAATTTAGTTTTAGCCACCTGCAGCAGGTGGCTAAAGTATTTAAGAATAGTAGACTACTATTCTCACATACTCCTTTTGCCTCGTCGACGTGCTTGCATCTGGTCATACACGCACGCCACGCCGGTGGCGAGTACTATGCACCTGAAGTTTCTGAAGAACCTAGCCAATAGGCTCTACATACTTCATTCCACTTACATAATACATACTGCTATTTCCTCCGCCAGAGCTACATAGGCGTTTTCTTATCTCAATAAAAACGTAAATGTTTGATTTTGTTTTAGTTTGTGATGGGACGGTGGTACGGACAATAATTTTGGAGATTGATGCCATTACTGTGTAGTCAATTTTTGCCGAGAGCAGTGTAAATTTTACTGCTTTTATATAAAAAATAGATTGTATAGAGAAGTGTGCGAAATTGCGAGAGTTTATTTTTGGTTTATACCATTTTACTATTATTTTAATTTTTATTAATTTGTGGAAATATCCATTAATATGACATCTTACAGAACTACAGTGAGTGGATCCATAGATTATAATAACCTTTGATAACCTTTCAGTGGACAATTTTGGTAAAAGTCATTGGCAAAAGTCATCCCACCAAAAACGTGTTCATGTAAAATGTTGCCTAAACCATAATTATGGCTCGCAATGTCAAAAAAGTTATCAGATCTCATGTAGAGCCAAGCTCCTAACTCTACACGCCCTAACTCTACGAGCCCACAAACTAAGCTTCACAAACTCTACACATTATTCACAATATGTGGCTTGGCCGAGTTAGGGCCTGTAGAGTTAGAAGCTTGGCTCTACATGAGATCTGATAACTTTTTTGACATTGCGAGTCATATGGTCTCGTCTTGGCGACATTTTTCATGAAAATGTTTTTGGTGGGATTTGACTTATTTTTGTACGAGTATGTCGCTTTTTTCTTTAAAGTTCCAAGTTTTAGAATATTTTTGTTGTTTGTGTAGGTACTAATACTAGCGTACATACCAAATTTGAGCTTTCTAGGACTTCAAGAAGATCTTAAGATTTTGTTGATCATTCGTGAGTGGTCAGTGACGAAATCGGCGTTTTTTAGATATCAATAAAATCGAAAGTTTAAGAACTATTCAATAGTGTATATGCAAGAAATACAAAACTTTTTCTATTTCTTAAAAATGCCTTGTATTGGCCCATAAAAACACTGTGGTACACTTGTTTAATTCTCTAATACAACACTTTCTTTACAATTTAATATTTTATGTAGCGTGTTTTTGGTGAAACGGAACGCAAACACAAAACGCATCGATTCCGGTAGTGACGTCAAATGCTATGTCTCAAAGAATCACTTTTAGTTGAAAAGTACTTTAAGTTTTGCAATTTGTTATTGCTATTTTTGCTTTAATAAAGCACTTACAATATAGGTGAACCTAGTCAGAGGGCCAGTGGCGATATTTTGTCCGACCATGCTATGTACTAGGATAAATGTAAATGCAGACGACGATAAAGACTAATGAGGCAATAATTCACTATCTCTTAACAATGGTATCTCTCAGCTGATTCTAAATTACTCTATGCACTTGACGAAATATAGACGATCACATGCCTTACACTCCACATAGAGGGTGTACCACCACTAGTAAAACTATTCTATTAAGAGCAAAAAAAAATTATTTAAACAAGGCAGATAGAGAGAAGTGACATCAAATGCTATGACTTGAATGGAGTCATGGACGTTTGAACTGTCGTAGAAAATTGTAGGAGTTTAATATTTTTTTTTTGTGCGACAAGCAGTAGTTGACATTAACTTTTAATTATTTTCTTGGGTTGATAGTACTGCATTTTATTGATTTAAGTGAAAAAAAAATTACATGCATATTCCCTATTTAAACTTTATTTCTTTAATAAGCCTACTATTGATATCATATCCCGAGAATTTTGTTGAGGTATAATCCAAACCCAAGTTATGACGGTTCAAAAAAACGAAGAAGCGCTTCGAGAAAAGGTAGGTAATGCCCTTGCGCTTCGTTAGGCTCGTCTTGGCGGGGGCACTACCGTGCCCCCAGATTGATAAAAGTCAAGTAGTTTACTCTTAGGGTTGAGCTTTTTGGATAGCCGTCTTCTTTACATGTCAGACCGCACAATAACAGACGTTTAATGGGCCTACCACACGCACAAGTTTTATCACGGTTTTGCCGCGGTTTTGGTTTTGGTTTTTAAAGCTTGTGTGTGTGGTAGGCCCATAAAGCCTTGGCTACACACTCAATCTTAGTTGCACCATGTCTTGTTCAAGTACGAGCAAATATATGCGTTAAGAGATGGCAATACGGTATACCGCACAAATTGCTAGCACAAAACGCTAGTTTGTACAAAATTGATTTGCACAATTAAGCAAGAAGATGTGAAGACGGTACAACATAAATACGAACACAATACACACACCAATTTTTTGCGCATTTTTTGAGCATGCAAATTTGAGCGTGTAGCCGAACCACAACCATTTTAGTTGTACTTATGTAATGTTCCGACATTCAGAAAGAATAATCCGAAAAAAAAAATCTAATTTTTCCACTTTTTGTTTCTGTTCCTTGAACTTTAGGCACATTAGCTCTACCTATTCCGATCACTGATTATAACCGAAATCTAGTTTTCAATAAAATAGGTGGCCTACCATAACTTCTTATAGCAGGAGTAATTCCTGTGTGGGAAATAGATGGCGCTAGACGACCTGTATAGCTCTGTCCCTTTCCCACATTGGAATTACTCCTGCTTTATGGTGGAAGCGCAAGGATAACCCGCGAATTTTAAATTTTCTTACGTTTTTTGTAATTTGCAGGTCAGTTTCAGGTTGTACGTTGATGAAAATATTATGAATCGCGCCAGTAACACATATGGAGGTAAACAGAATTATAATCATTCAAATCATCAATACAACCCTCCAAGTTCATGTATCCCCATTGAATAACTATTTCATGAAAAAGTCACTCAATGGGGTAAAATGAACTTGGAGGGTGCTTTACTTTTTTTACAAAAAAATTAAAAAACTTTATAAATTTTTCCATTTTTAGTTGTAATCCACAAATATTTGATATGCATTTATTTTATATTGTTACAACACATTTAATGGAAATAGGGTTATCCCCAATAAAATGGAACTTAACGTACCTTTTTTTTTTTTTACCGATGGGAAATCATCAAATAACAGGGGTTATTTCGCTTTAATTACGCGCTCTGGGCTGAGCAGGAGGGAGTGTCAGACTTTTACTGACTAAAACCCATCCATGTTTCTTCCTTTGCCTTTTGTGTTCCAGGGCAGCGGTATCTCTTTCGAACAGTCCCGCAACCCTGGCAGGCGTCGGTCCTTACGGACCCCTTCCTGATTGCTGACTCTCTTTGAGGCGCGCGTGGAACACGAACGCGCCGTCGACACGGCCTGTCGTCATAAGACGGACGGACGGCGAGCTAGCCCATAGCTCACCGTCCACAGGCCCGCGCCTACGGTGGCCGCGGTGACCACGTGGCTCCCGACGCCCGGTGCGTCTCCTGCGGCGGCTGAGACGTGAGGCTCTCTCCCTCTCACGTCCCGCCTTCTCCTTCGCTAGCATGACTGCTTCGCAGAAGGAGGTGACGGCGTCCCATTCCCTCTCGCTCCGGACCATGGATTGAACCAGGGCCGGACGCGAGAGGTAGCCGCCGCCGATTGCCGCTACGAGGACACGGCGGTGCTCCGCCCAAGCGGAGCAGACCTGCACAGTGTGCTCCACCGTGTCCTCCGGTCGATCCTCGCAGTGGTGACACCCGGGCGTTTCCTCCCGCCCGATTAGGTGCAGGAACCTCCCGAAACGACCATGTCCGGTGAGGACCTGCGTCAGGCGGAAGGTGAGGGCGCCGTGGCACCCCTCTAGCGACTCCTCAAAAAGGGGACTTACCGCCACTATTGAGGCGTGCCCTTACTTAACATACCTTAAGGTAGAGACAAACTGGGCCCACGTAAGCAACTAAAGCTACGTATGCAACGCATTATGATATCTGGACTCTTGTATTATATGAAAAACATGCAATAGAAACACACTTATCGTATGTAACGCAATCACACGCCACGCACGCAACGTCGACCTGCGATGTCCAGATCGGCATGGGAAGGTGGAGGGGATGTTCCGTGAGCGTCAATATGACGGGATCAAGTCCCCAATTTCAAATGTATTAAGTACTATTTGTACCTTAAACAAGACATTTGTACCTTTAAAGGTAAAGGAAGTATGCCAAGACGTCCCTGGTCCCGCCTCTTTGACATCAAAGTGGCGGGACATTCTGGAAGCGCTATTCAGAGGCAGGAAATTCACACCCGAAGACTTAGTACTAAATACGTACAGGTATTGTATACTCAATTTTCAATACAATTGTAAGTGCCAAATTAAAGTTATGTGATTAAAACATTGGTCCCGCCAATTTGATGATTCACGTTGTCGCTGATTTCATATGAAAATCGTTAGAACTCGTGCAAAATCAAATGTGGAAACTTAGTACGTCCTAAGTACACAAACGAGAGCAATTTTCATATTCATAACCTAAGTACATCAAAAGTTATCTTTCATCGTTATCTTTCAAATGGACACATCTATGCAGAAATGAAACAACCCAAAATGGTTTTGATAATTAATTGATCCAACTCCAATTATAACTGTAGTCCTATGAACGTATTTAATTTAAGTATCTATTTTTTTACTATTTACAGGATGAATTTTTCAAGTGGGCGTGGATGGAAAAAAAAGACTGGAAAATTCACCCTGTATACAGGATGAATTTTCCAGTCTTTTTTTATATGGTTATGAATATGAAAATTACACACGTTCGTGTACTTAGGACATACCTACTAAGTTTCCATATTTGATTCCAACGATTTTCATATGAATTCAGCGATAACATGAATCATCAAATTGGCGGGACCAATGTTTTAATCACATAACTTTAATTTGGCACTTACAATTGTATTGAAAATTTAGTATATACCTGTACGTATGTAGTACTAAGTCTTCGGGTGTGAATTTCCTGCCTCTGAGTAGCGCTTCCAGAATGTCGTGACCAGGGATGTCTTGGCATACTTCCTTTACCTTTAAAGGTACAAATGTCTTGTTTACAACAGGACAAATAATACATATGAGTATGTAGCACAAAACACTTTAATGTGATACATTTAAGAAAGAAAGAAAACATATTTATTTGGCACATGCCACAGGTGCACACAACAAAAAATTACATGAAAAAGAGCTTAAATCTAAACAAGAAAAAACAAGAGATAATTGTGTGTCTCACGGCTGCGCCAAATAGGCCCAGTTCAGCAAACTGCCGAGCAGCTAGTGCCCGACGCTGGTTTTCAACTGGACCTGAGATGGTGATATGACGGATATAAATCAGTTTTGAAGTTCGTGTTACTATTATGGTATATCTGAATAGGCAATAAATGTATGTGTAATGATAACAAATATAATACTATATACTATAATATAAATATAACTACATATAATAATAAAACTTAAAATAGAAATAATATAAAAATCGAGCTAAGTGTGAATAATTATTGTATACATCAATTTACTTTATTTTTGTGCAGCATTAGTCGACAAAGTTATTTGTTCCGTAATCAAGCTAATTAGAAAGTGGGTAGAATAGTTTGTAATTTGAAATTGGGGACTTGATCCCGTCATATTGACGCTCACGATGTTCCCACGCGTGTGACCAGTGTGTTTCTAGAACATACCCGTATCACGTCATATATCATCCTCAAACTCGCTATCAGAATCATAAAACTTGACTTATAAAAGACGCACTATAGTGCACCTTCTGAGAAATTACAACAGCCTCTGATTGCAATTTACTTTGCATACACGGGACAAGTGTGCACACCAAATCTCCCACATTACATTCGCATATACGTTGCGTACGTGGGCCCGAAAAAAAAGCTATACGAATTTTGAGGTGGCAAAAACTATCATTGAAAATTTAATTATCCCTGTGCTGCAGATATATGATAGAAATTTAATGGACGGTAGCAAAAGCAAATGCGATAAAGCTCGAGAGTTACTAAAATCTCTTGGACTGTCAAGCGAAGGTTCTATTAATATTGACCAAAGTGATGAAGATGTGACTGGTATCCATGAAGATAATGAAAGTGTAAACAATTCTTTTATTAGATTTATTTTATTTTATTTGTTAGTTATTTGTACTGATTACATAAATATTTCCATGTTTATTACTTCTATAAATTCAGCTTTTTCCAGACTGGTTTCTGCTCTGGTTCATGAAGATGTTGATGAAAATTGTTTAAAAAGTAGAACGGAAATCTTACAAAAACATTATCAATCTACGCTACAAGAACATGTTGAACTAATTGATTGCAATTGTAACGTTACTTTTGTGCTAGAAAAAAAATTTAATTGATGATATTTTTAGTGCAACTCTTTCCAAAGTTTGTTCTGAATGTGAAATGCGTATATCAAGAAAAGTTTCAATTATTCCTTTAAACATATTAATGATATCTGATGGTAGTGTGACCTCATTAAATGAATCGGCATCATCTATGTTGGTAAGCGAAGTCTCTGATTGCAAAAACAATCATTGTACTGGAAAAGTATGCACAGAATATTTAATTTCAGTTTTTTTTTTTTTTAATTTTATTTGACTATGCGTCTATGCGACATTCCAAAGGAATTGCTGCTCTGCGACAAAATATTTGAATTAGCAGCTGTAGTTGAATTTATTCCAAATTCCGGAGGTTTTGGTCATTATAAAACTAACTGTCTACGGCGCAATTCTGAATGGGAGTGCTACGATGATATGGCCCGTAAGGCTGTTCCAGCTAAGTACGATATATCGTAGTTAATTCCCATCTGCTGATATATAGACGCTGGAGAGCATAGTTTGGATTTTTTTCATATCAAACATAGATTGTGGTTATTCAGTTGCGTTAAACAATAAATTAATACTTTTTTTTTTAAGTCGAATTGTAATAAAATCATATTGTGTGCTTTTCTATATGTATATTGAAAATTTAGGTAATAGAAGTAGTCGATTATTAACCAAGGGGATAAAGCAGTGTCTTCTGTCGCAGGTGACGATTTAAATCGCGAGCGTAACGGAGGACTCGAGGGTTACTCCCGAGCGTAGCGAGGGTGTTAAAAACTTAAATCACGAGCGAAGCGAGGGATTTAAGACGAGTCCTGAGTGTAGCGAGGGATTTAAGTTCACCCAAGACTAAGACAGCTTTATCACCGAGGAAAATACTCTACTTCGTACCATTTGCGAAAAAATTAACACAATAATAATATGAGATAATCATTTATTAAAAATAATGACAATTAAAAGTTAACATTCGAAACATTGGTCCAATTATTGATAGAGAGAGTTACATTTTTGTTTGGTACATTTATTGTTGATGAGTTGATTTGAGTATTTCTCTGTTCTTGCGTCTGAGGAACTTGCGTTTCATTGTAGATAGTATACGTCGGAGATAGTGGTGGTGGTGCATCGTGAGTTACGGACGAAGATGGATTAAGTTTTATATTTTTGTTATTTTGACTGCTTAATATGGTTTTATTCGCCATTGAGCTTTCGATATAACCCTCAGCTACTCTATCAGAGCTCCAACCACCGTGTCTTTTTATTGACGTAATATCCGCCCCTGAATCCGCCAAGAAAGTCGCCGAAGTTCTTCTAAAGCAGTGACCGGTGCAGAGTTCAACATCTTTAAGTTTTAAATATTTAGCCATTTCCTTTAGCATATTGCAATTTTTTCTGAAATTGATAGGCTTTTCGCACTTCTCCACGTTGAAAATTCTTCAAAATATTTAAATAATTTTCCTTGGATTTTGTTGGAAGCAAATTATTTATAATAATTGCGGCAGCATTTGCACTGATGGAATCCGACAATTCACTGTCACTGTCGCTTTGATTTAACATCGTAACGTATTTTTGGAACATTAACTTATTTTATTTTATTTCTTAATTTATTTGTATAAATATATAAAAATAAATTAAAATCAACTTAACGTTTATGTATTTGAAGAAAACAAAAACGCGGCAAATTCCTAGACTAATATTTTTTTGTCGGAAAAGCAAAGGCATCAAGCTCATACGGCCTTGTCGGTTTTCGTAATTTTATTTAATAATCATAACTGCATAATAAATGCGTATTCCTTTTTCAAAAAGATGTATAATGCTTTATATCGACGGTAAAAAGGAAGTATAAGCGACATTGGTCAATAATGAGTTATTTATGCCATCCTACGTAAAATTTTCCGCTCTTTCGAATGCGCTTACTCTCATGGCTCTACGATGACTTTTTTGGCGTTTATGCCCTAGCAAAAAAAAACATTTTCGTAGTATTATTTTTCGTAACCGACGAAAATTCAGGTCTTTTTTGCTATAAAGGTGCTTGTACCCCTACAAAAATGTTTTATTCTGGGTTTGTTGTCGGTAATGCTTTTTTACTTCATAAGGGTGTCGAGCTTTTGGTTGTTTATGCCTTTTAAGCTTTTCCCTTAAAAAGTACCAACGTTGTTTATAGCCTACTTCCATTTCGTAATTTAACATAGCTATGGCGCTTGTACCCTATATAAAAAATTCATTTTCATATTACTCTGTCGGTTATACCCTATTGCCATTCAGTACTTTATGACAGCTATGTCGGTTATGCCCTATTACCTAAATTTATTTTAATATAACACTGTTGGTTATACCTTACTTCCTTTTACAATATAAATACAGTTTTGTCGCTAATACCTTATTACTTAAATTAAATTAGATATCGACGGTAAAAAGGAAGTAGAGCGACATTTTGGTAAAAAATGAGTTATTTATGCCATCCTACGTAAAATTTTCCGCTCTTTCGAATGCGCTTACTCTCATGGCTCTACGATGACTTTTTTGGCGTTTATGTCCTAGCAAAAAAAAACATTTTCGTAGTATTATTTTTCGTAACCGACGAAAATTCAGGTCTTTTTTGCTATAAAGGTGCTTGTACCCCTACAAAAATGATTTATTCTGGGTTTGTTATCGGTAATGCTTTTTTACTTCATAAGGGTGTCGAGCTTTTGGTTGTTTATGCCTTTTAAGCTTTTCCCTTAAAAAGTACAAACGTTGTTTATAGCCTACTTCCATTTCGTAATTTAACATAGCTATGGCGCTTGTACCCTATATACAAAATTCATTTTCATATTACTCTGTCGGTTATACCCTATTACCATTCAGTACTTTATGACAGCTATGTCGGTTATGCCCTGTTACCTAAATTTATTTTAATATAACACTGTTGGTTATACCTTACTTCCGTTTACAATATAAATACAGTTTTGTCGCTAATACCTTATTACTTAAATTAAATTAGATATCATGGTGTCGATTATAACCTACTTCCACGTTCTACTATCATACTCATACGTCACTTATACTGCAATACCCAATAAGGATTTGCTTACGAGTCGGTGCTTATGCCATTTGATATCACAAAAGTAGGTTTTAAGCGCGTCGCTTGTCCGAAAAACACACTGCCGCGTGCTGTGATGGCGAGAGCACGCGCGACTTGTGCGATACTTTAAAAAAAAAAAACGGATCCTACAGGACCGGTAAGGTATCTGTTTTTGCAAATATCTTCTATTTTATTGCTTGTGATTATGTATTTCATTCATTGGTATTTATTTTAGGTTCAAAAATGGAAAAGAAAGGCCGAAAAAGGGACATTTTGGAAATGGCCTTGAAGTCATCAGGTTTGCAAAAACCTAAACTAGTCAACAGAAACTTTAACTCTGTATTGAAAAAGGTAAATAGGTAGCAGCAAAAAGGCAAAAGACTGTTTGGCCGAATCTGATATCGAAGATGATGGAGATCAATAGTATTTTAAAAACAATTTTTGATATTTTTCTTTGTTATTTTTTCTAAGAATATTTAGATAGTAGGTTTCGAATCAAGACTGATTAAGAAAAAGTTGTGATTTCTAATGTTAAGAAAAAGGTGTGATTACTAATGTTAAGAAAATGGTGTGATTACTAATGTTAAGAAATAGTTGTGATTTCTAATGTTGATCTCAATAGCTATAAAGTAAGAAATTATTAGTAATGATAATTGATCTAAGACTGTCCTGTTCAATGTGATATACTAAGTAGGTACGTACCAACTTCTGCAGAGCAGGAAAATTACAAAATAGGAATAATAGATTAATGTATAAAAATTGTTACATTGAACAATTTTTATACATTTATCTTTTGTGCGTAACTGTGTGTGCTGTATTTTTATCTATAAAGTAAACATTTTGTTCCATTAAGTTGTTCCTTTTAGTAATTGTTATTGATGGTAATTGTTAAAGATAGTAATTGTTATTACCTGTATTGTAGTACTTATATGTCTCCACTTCATTCGCTTTTTGACTGATTATTTAGGTATTGTAATGAGACTTTGTCTTTTTATTTGGAACGAATCATTAATGCTTAAAAATGTAAACGTACTTAGTTGTAAGTAAAAACATTTTTTTTATTTCTATGTTTCTTTGAACGTTGTTGTTTGACATAGATACCATGTTATGTTTAACAATGCCAAATAAGTCTTAAGTTTAAAAGCTTTTTATTATTTTTTATAATGTTTGTTACTTTTTAAATGTTTAATATTATGGATACATACCAAGTTTTCGTAATTGATTCTTAAGTTACCACCTACTAGCTGCAGTATTATTGTTTCCAAAAATGATTAGCAGGTTGATACCTACCCACTCTTTTTAAGTAGCTTTGATTTTTCTTGATTTAAAAATATTCTTTTTTTATTTAAAAACATCCTACTATCCTGATGAAGGATCTTGTTGGTTGCGCTACTTCATTATTTTTGGGGTGTCTTTTCATCCATATTTCCATAGACTCACGCAATGCCAAATGTTAATTAACCTTCTTTTCCTTTGCTTTCAAGCGATATTGTGTGTCACTAATGTCTTATATCCTGGTATTGTTTTGAAAGCTGACTGTTTCTTGTGCTCTATTATCTTTTATACAACCACTGTGAAAAGTACCTTATCCTTCTTTTCTTATAACACTTATTGAACTGTCTAGTCTCTTATACCCTTTTACCTTGCGATGTGAGAAATCGGTATGTAACTTAGGCTTCTAATCCTTTAATATTTTATTTTGTCATTTGTATCTTATGCCATATTTCCTCATTGGAAAATTAAAAGCTATTGTTATAAGCGACAAAAACCACTTTAAATAGCGTCAAATCATTAAAACTAAAAATGCCGCAACTGCCCCATTTTTTTCTGATTTTATAACTGTTTTAGTTTTCACGATATCTTAATAAATGACAAAAATACGTCAGTTTTTCTAAAATTTAAAACTTTGAACGGCTCTCCTGAACATTTCATTTTTTGTCACTTATACCCTATTTCCTTTTAACCGTCGATATACAAACTGAATGGTGTAAACACATGTCAGTAGTTCAGTATAAATTTCGGTAAGTATTCCAAATGTAAATCACATTCTCCCCCTAGAGGATGACTACAAAATGACTGAAATTCAGTACAATTTTCTTTCCCTGTTTTTAACAGATTAAAAATGACTATTGTTATTTGCTTTTTGTGGCATAGAATGTCACTTTTTTGAGCAAGTGGTACGAAAAAGCTTTTATATAAACATGTTAAATAATCATGTCATGCTCACTCAAATGTGTCGCTGATGGTGGCGCGTGTGTCGGATCATTTAGTTCCCTTGAATGAATTATTTGAAGTTTTTGAATTGTCTTTTTTGTTTTTACTATGAACACTTTTAATGTGCACATCTTGCTACATCGTTCTCACATAGTGTACCATCTCAACATGAATGATGTAACCATGGTTTCGTGACAATATGCTGATTTAAAAGAGTGTCCATGGAGTTTCTTGTCCGATCTTCTCCATAGAGATTTACTCTAGTCTAGGGAATAGGCAACTACAGTACTTTCACAGTTGTTATGCCTTGTGACTGGGACTGTAGCTACATTTCATTTTATCTTTGTTTCGACAGTTCAAAAGTGCCTGTAACTGGCCTACTTGAAATAGATGCTTTGATTTTGATTTTTATTATATTTCATTCTGACCACACGGTTGTTCTCTTTCATGGCAAATCCTGGCAATCAGTGCACAGCGAGGCTGAATGAAAAATTAAAAATCACAACGGAAAATGATCTTTGAGTTTTATTTTTATTTATATTAATTGAGTTTGTAAGACTAGCTATTACTGTTAAATTATGTAATTAACAAATAACATTTAATTATTAGTATAAAAAAAACCTTGTAATCTCCTTTTAATTTCCTTCATTTTGATATCCTACTCCATAGGTTTGGTTGAAAAAAAATTATTAACGACTTAGAATTTAGCGCTTTTTTTTAAACACATTTCTAAAGACACTTGTTTTTTCTTGAGACAAATCTAATGATACCATAATCATCGAAATCCATCCATCCATTTGGAACATACGAGGTAATAAAGAAAATTTACAAAGAAAGATACGTGATACGCGCGAAAAACATAACCATAACCATCCTTGGCAGTCGGGTAATAACATTCTAATTTTTCTCGGTATTGAAACTGCATGGAGGTATCAAAAACATAACATATTTTCTTATACTACCTTTTCTGTAGTTTAATTAAAATGTATAAAAAAAATCAAAACCATTGGTTTACACAACTACGGTTGAAAATAAATTGAATATAATTTATTTGCTCATTCGAAAAGTAAATAATCTAGTAATATTATGTATTAAATACATGCAAATTTTTCTCGTTAATAATATTTATAGATGTGCGCCTAATCACAAATGCTACAAAACATTTTGCCGACACGAAATAACCAGGCGCTTTCTATGAAAATTTTAGTAAAGTTTAAATAAATAAAACCACTGTCTAATAATGATATTTTTCAACACGTACGTAATAAACACTGTTCGTACAACAATTTTCATCAAAAAACAGTAGCGTTTATCTTTCCTGAGTGACATGTTCTGTGTGGCTCTGCTAGAGAGTAGAGAGTATGCTCTCCAGCAGAGCCACAATTAATGTCCGTTTTATCATTACCTAATGCACGTACAGCGATAACGGATAAACGTACATGATGTACGTTTAACGTACATCATTTTAAGATATAATTGATCGTTTTCTAAAATGGTGGCTATGCGGCAGAGCATGACACCGTTTGTCTTCTACCTTAACCGTCGTAATATGGGTGTAAAGCACACATCTGCGTATAATACACAAAAAAAAATTTTGACTAGTTGTTCCTCGTGGTCAAACCAGTTGGACTAATTGACTATGAGGAAGTACCCCTCCTTTTGAAAGTCGGTTAAAAACGGTTGAGCAGAGACGAGATGTTTAGGCCAGCCTCCGCACTCAGCGGTGGGTGGGGACGGTTGCTAAACTGGGTTTGAGTGCCTGTACAACCGTTGTGCTGTGCAACTATGTTGCATGTTTTTTGTATACAATTTACCTACAGTGAAATGAAATGAATTGTTTACTATGTTTTACAGCTTTACATTTGTAATTTCACTGTCTAAAACCATTCCATAATTTTCTGCAATAAAGGTTGTAGACTATGAAATGGTTTCTAGTCCGTGTTTACATCTTTTTGGGGCTATTTGTAAATAATCTGTGTGCCCTATTCAATAAAACGCTGCCCGAACTGTGAATCGATCCCTGGACACAGGACTAGCGCTTTCCACCACTACACTAAAGTAAGGAGGGAATTTTACATGCGTGTATTAAATGAAAATCAAAATACATTTAAACATTTAATGCTTGTGGATTATTTTGCACTTTTTCTTAAGCTTTCAGGGAATCAGTGAGCATAGGATTAAACGCGTTCAGCAAAGCTTCATCACCAACATAGGTAAGCCAGCTGCTGGGCCGCCGCTCGCCATCGCGCCTCCCTCTCTCGGCGCAGAACAACCTGTACAACATTCAGGCGTCAACAGTTTCATTATTTTACGAGGCCTCTGTGTACCCTGCGACTGCACGTTGCGTCCAGAACCTCCTTGCGTGCCACTGAAGCCACCGCCGCCCGTCAGTGGGTTGCGGCCCGGTTGGATGCCAGCCGGAGCCTCGAAACAATCCGCTTTACACGGAAGGTCCCACACGCAGGGCGGCGGTGGCTGCCAGTGTACACACCCAGGTCTAGTACATGGCTCTTCTTTAGGAACAGTCGATTTCGAAGGGTCACGAATGCGACCGCCAGGTCCGATGACCTTTTTCTCAGAAGGTGACAATTCTTTTTTGTCAAATCGATTCATTATTTGGTTCATCGTATTTTCATCGAACGCAATTACTGAAGACTGCATACTTTGCGTGCCAGACGCGGCCTTACAACTGCAAGAGCATGTACCAGGCGCACGACTATTTGGTGGAGGATTTGGTGCAGTTTTCACTGGAGCCGCGCCGCCTGTGCATATGCATGTATGTGGTTTCGCGCCGCCACTTACAGGGGCCTGAGTAGGTACAGCAGTTTGAGGTTTCGCTCCACTACTGGAGGCTTGTGTAGGTACAACAAATTTAGTTGGACACTTACAGCATTTATTGCCCCTATCCATACCAGCACCTGCATCGGGGACGATACCCTTCAGTTCGCAGACAATAAATCGTTTTCCGCCGGATCCCGAATCGGCTGGACCACCAGAGCCACCACCGCCTTGAGCTCCCGTGTGAGCTGCCAGCGCAGCCGGGTCGGCGAGACCGCGCGCGCGCGCCAACTGACTCGGCGCGCACAGCGGGTCGGGCAGGACCAGGCACGCGGGCTCGCCACCGCATCCCGTGCGGCGGCAGTCGTGCTGGAGCCCGTTTCGCTTGATACAATGACAGCTGTAGTACATGATGCCCCCACGCAACTCACGACTCTTGGTTCGCTTCAACTGATTTTCCTTTTCACCCTGTTTATTTTCGCCATCCTCCACCACTCTACTAGGGCCTCCATCCGTAGGCTTACCTCTCTGTAAAAGCAAATCTTTTGTAAATTTAACTATTACTAGGGAAAGATGTCTGTCCGCCGTGAGTGATTGAATAATTATTTTATTATTTACCGAAATGCTAGACAGGACAGAAACAAGAGGACGACACGAAAAGGCCTTCATCAAAGGGCATCACTACCACTGTGATACAAGGTCGAAGTCGCTGAAGCGCGTGACGTAGGTCTTGCCGGGTGGTGGGCGGCGCACACACGGCGGACAGCACGGGCACGGCCTCGGGCAGCAGCAGTCGGCCCGACACAGGTACCGAATAGAGCCCTGCTGGAAGAACTGGCAATCTTGCAGTCCATTGCGCTTGAACGCAGATCGCGGTAGACACTGTAGCTGAACATCGACATGGCCATTAGATTTAATATCACGATTTATTTTATTATTATTAAAACTTCAGCGAGCCTAACTTACCGGGGGACCACAGTCTTCATATTTGTAGCAAACCATAGGACCACACGGAGAACACCTAAAACAATCATTTAAGGGTTAGTCAAAACCTGTAGAACAGTAGCATTTTACTTGCCTACTACTACGCTCTTATATACAGAAAATACTTACATCTTGAAAGTTATACGGATAGACTTAACGGATATTAGTTATAAAGAGACCTCCTAATCGAATTTGAACAGCGGGGAGGAAGGATTTTTAATTATTTTAATATTTTTTAAGATTTTATATTTTAGTTACATGAAAATATTACAATAATTTAGTCGATATTTTGTGTTTTATGAAAATTTACAAAATTTTTATTATAAAAAGTACATCTAAACTAGACGAAGTGAAAATCTCTTCTGTCAATATGTTTTTTTGTTTTGTCTAGATTCCATTTTTTTTAATTTTTAGAATATCCTTGTTGTGGTTGAGCCAGTATTATTTGAAAGAAGGCTTCTGGATGATGTAAACAATATGGTATTAAGGTGATCATACACGGACATTTTTTTTAAATTACGAGCTTGAGAGCACATATCAATCGTGAGCAATCTGCAGCAATTCCAATAAAATGGGGTAATTGTTTTGGCAATATTGTTTCTAATTGTTCCATAAATTCCTGTTGCTCAACACGAATTGCCGAATTTTCAGTGGATATGGATTTTTTTTCTATCTCGCTTGCACTTATTTATTCTGCGGTCTAACTACGTCTTGCGTTAGCGGAGAGATGACGTCCACAGCGAGCGATAGTTCTTCAACTAAATTGCTTCTAACTTGTCTATGAAAGTATTGTCTAGTTTCTTGAAGTTCCATATCGCTCAATATTGTAGTTGCAAAAAAATTTGCCAAATTGGCGCTTGTTGCCGTTGCCGTAAATTGCTTGATATTTGTCACGTTACAGTAGATCAGTATTGCTTTGTTAATTTTGCTAATTTAGTAAATTTTATTGCCCGTGTAAGCGCATCTTTATAGTTTCGTGTTGGGCGATGGTAATGGTCCAGAATCGCAATAATAAGCCAACTATAAATATTCAAATTAGAATTTCACTGATATGTGTTAACTGTTGCTCGGTTGCTAAAAAAGCATTGATACTTGAATCCGCAAGACAGCTCAAGATCCAAACAAAGATTAAAGGGACTGCTATGGCTGTGGCGTGTAGCTTTTGTCACCTGCATTTAGCTCCATTATGTAGGTATTCCATTGTTTAGCGCACTACGCTTGGCGCCTATAATAATAGCACATTCTTCAAAAGTTCAACGTGCATCCCATATATTTGATATCAGAGGAAAAATACCTGGATACAATTTCATAAGAAGTTGGTAGATAATAGACCAATTTTTATTTTTATGCTCTTGTTACCAGGGACGTATCTTGCAAATACTGCTCAATTCTTCAGCATGTGGATTAGCACAATGTGATACGCAAGCAACTCGCGATGGTTCGCAAACAGGCGCCGGTAGAACGGTACACAGCGGACTATTCTGGCAACCAGTCCTGCGACAGTCGTACTGCAGTCCATTTCTCCGGAGGCAAAAACAATCGGTAAAGAGGACGCCTCCTCTTAATTCACGACTTTTACATCCGCGGAGAGATTTCCCCATGTTCATAGATGCGCTAAACATTCGTTCCTTGCTATTGTCAGAAGACTTTTGGTCCTGCTTTCCACACTCGCCTCCTTTAAGTTCAGATGTATTTTTACATTTTATATTCGCTTTGGCATAACTTATAACCTTGTTGAATCCATTTTTATCGAACACATGGAGTATACAGTCTTGGTCACGTTTGTTTGTTTTTGGAGGAAACGAACATTCTACAGATCCAACCCGATTTACGTTTGACGTGGGTTGGTTCAAATAGGAAACTTCTTTCTTTATTTTCGTGTCCGGCTTGCTTAGTTTAAGGACTGTAGAATTTTTATTTCCAAGTGGCTTTTTATTTTTAACACAACATGGAAATACAATGCCGAACTGTCTAGGGTCCTCCGGTGGAGGTGGTAAATCACCCAACTCGAAGCACGATATGTCACCATCGTACTCTACACAGAAAACCTTCGCTTTGGCAGGTTTGATGCAGCCATCGTCTTCATAAAAATGAAGCCCCATTTTTCTCGTACCAAAGTCAATAAATCGCTTCACAATAATAAACCTATGCCATGTAATTATGCAAAAATGGGCACGATTCAAAATTTCCTCTTTGTAGACAGTATGAACATGTTTATAACTTTTTATTTTGCAGAGAACTCAAAATTTTTATGAAGCGTGTCCGTTTTTTGTTAGTTAATAGAAAAATATACCTACTAAAATAAATAAAAAATCAGTTTTATCGATTTAACTCGACCACCTAGTTTCAATTCATAATAAGAACTCTTTTTTGTTTGAAAGATTTTAACCTTGAGTAATAACTGTCAACTTATAAACCACGTTAAAAAAAATAGCGTATTTTACTTCTTTATTCAAACGCCATCCGAGGTGTTTTGTAGAAGGTTATTTCTTCAAAAAAGTAGTACAATCAAATCGCTTGCGCAGTACACATATTATATTAAAAACTCCCAAAAAAACCTCTAATATTACTAAAAACGGCTAAAAAAATTGTGACTTTCCACACCGCTACTTTAGATTCTCCTACTCTTTATCTTGACCTATTTTTAGGCCCTTTTTAAAAGTACTCATTAACTACCCACAGAATCAAAATGTAAGTATAAAAATACTTGGCCTTCCAAGTCTTATTGTGATTCACGTTGTTGGGTTCGTATGCTGCTGGGCCTTTCCCCTCCTCCTCTTTATCAAGCTGCCGAGATTTAAGTTTGTACGCAGGTAACTCATCCGTTGTTCTTTCTTGCAGGTGCGGAGGCTGCGGATGTTGCGGTGGCTGCTGCGGTGGATGCTGCTGCCCTTGCATAACGATCTACACCTGTTGTACGAAGATTTGCTAGAAACCGAGTAGCGCTGTTTCACGCAGACAGGACGGGTGTCTCCGTCGAAGATAGCGCACTCTACTCTACTCCTTCGATGTTTGTCATTACCGTGCCGTTTTGTGGAAATAAACTATAAATAAGCGTACCTATTCTTGTTATTTCCGATTCTGCGCGCATCATGGTCCAAGTCATAAGACGGGAGGCCGCGTCGCTCCTTATACACGTACGCAACGCACACGCAGGTGACGGGAGGCCGCGTCGCTCCTTATACACGTACGCAACGCACACGCAGGTGACGGGAGGCCGCGTCGCTCCTTATACACGTACGCAACGCACACGCAGGTGACGGGAGGCCGCGTCGCTCCTTATACACGTACGCAACGCACACGCAGGTGACGGGAGGCCGCGTCGCTCCTTATACACGTACGCAACGCACAAGCAATGACTGAAGGCCATGTCGCTCCTTATACACGCACGCAAGAAGCCATCCTGCCACACGGGAGCAAGCCCTCCTGCCACTCGGGAGCCAGCTCACCTGCCAGACGGGAGCAAGCCCTCCTGCCAGACGGGAGCAAGCCCTCCTGCCAGACGGGAGCAAGCCCTCCTGCCAGACGGGAGCAACCCCTCCTGCCAAACGGGAGCAAGCGCTCTTGCCAGACGGGAGCAAGACCTCATGCGAGCAAGCCCTCTTGCCAGACGGGAGCAAGCCCTCCTGCCAAAGGAGCAAGCGAGAAAGCCCTTTCCTCACGCGTGCAAGCCCTCTTACCTCACCCGTGCAAACCCTCTTACCTCACGCATGCAAGCCCTCCTACCTCAGGGCGCGTTCCCATTATGTCGTTCGTTTTAAGCGTCGTGGCTTGTGTATTTAAATGGAGGTGTTCACATAGGACGACACAATTAACTGTCGCCCATGACTTTTCCATAATAATATCCAACGATAAATAAATCGTCACGACATAGTGGGAACGCGCCCTCACGCATGCAAGCCCTCCTACCTCACGCGAGCAAGCCCTCCTACCTCTCGCGAGCAAGCCCTCCTACCTCTCGCGAGCAAGCCCTACCTCGCGCGAGCAAGCCCTCCTACCTCGCGCGAGCAAGCCCTCGTACCTCGCGCGAGCAAGCCCTCTTACCTCGCGCGAGCAAGCCCTCTTACCTCGCGCGAGCAAGCCCTCTTACCTCGCGCGAGCAAGCCCTCTTACCTCGCGCGAGCAAGCCCTCTTACCTCGCGCGAGCAAGCCCTCTTACCTCGCGCGAGCAAGCCCTCTTACCTCGCGCGAGCAAGCCCTCTTACCTCGCGCGAGCAAGCCCTCTTACCTCGCGCGAGCAAGCCCTCTTACCTCGCGCGAGCAAGCCCTCTTACCTCGCGCGAGCAAGCCCTCTTACCTCGCGCGAGCAAGCCCTCTTACCTCGCGCGAGCAAGCCCTCTTACCTCGCGCGAGCAAGCCCTCTTACCTCGCGCGAGCAAGCCCTCTTACCTCGCGCGAGCAAGCCCTCTTACCTCGCGCGAGCAAGCCCTCTTACCTCGCGCGAGCAAGCCCTCTTACCTCGCGCGAGCAAGCCCTCTTACCTCGCGCGAGCAAGCCCTCTTACCTCGCGCGAGCAAGCCCTCTTACCTCGCGCGAGCAAGCCCTCTTACCTCGCGCGAGCAAGCCCTCTTACCTCGCGCGAGCAAGCCCTCTTACCTCGCGCGAGCAAGCCCTCTTAAAAATAAAATCGAAATAAAATAGAGCAAATAAAATACGTCAAAACTTTTATTGAACGCCACTTGTTTACAGCACGATGTGTCACGGCACTGGTGGACGCTTCTTGGCACTGTACTCCCGCCATGCTGAGAATTGACGTCATATCTCAGCATCCCCGGAGAACTCTTTGCTTTTGGTCCAAGCAAGGTTTTACACACAATCAACAAATCTTCGTGCAGCACGTATGTATAGTTATTCTCGGACAACCGCATCCGCAGCAGCCGCCGCAGCAACCGCCACAACACCCGCCGCAACAACCACCGCAGCAACCGCCACAGCAGCCGCCGCAGCAGCCACCGCATCCACCACAACCGCCGCACCTGAAAAACATCCCAAGTGTATTTAGACACCGAAAGCCACCCAATATTGCCTGTATTGACTTCGCCAATTTTGACAATAAACCCAACAAATACCGCCTGAAAAGGACTTCACAGCAATTTCGCAGAGATCACGCTAGAAAACTACGCATTTGCACAGCAATTTTTGCAGTGACCACCCTAGCAAATGGTCGCCCGGTTGTGAAAAGATTGGCCCTTGGCCTACACGAACAGCCCAGTGGTTGTTAGCGTGAAATAACTACGTTTGACCAAGCTAAAAAATTTTTTGGGCTTTAGTAGAACCGCCTAGTAACTGTACGACGTGAGACCCTTTGAAGCCCAGTATTGAGTCGAAAGGGCGTACATACGGCCAGCACATCAAGCTACCCGAAACTAAATTGTGGTAGTTTGATGTTCTGGCGACTGCAGAGTTTCAAGAACCAAAGTGTTCGGGCGAACAAATCGTTAAACAATCGAAAGAGTACTTACATTTTGAGGAGTAGTTTGATATAATCTATAGCAAAAAAATGAATAGCAAAGCTTCACCGACGGTGATAATGTTTTCCAACAAAGGCGAAAGTATTGTTTTTAATACCTAGATTTTTCAATGTTTTTCTTATAAGATACTGTTTTTATAATTTTAATCGTATTTTCTACTTTTTTTCTAAATTTTTATATTGGATGTGTAATACACGGAGGATTTGTAAAAACTGATTTTTTGTTTGACACAATCGTACTACATGGCTTTTAATTTTCGTTCTAGAAGATATTTAAAAAAAATTACAACAGAATATTACCGGCCAGTACTAACATTTGAGTAAAGAAAAGGTAAGTGCGTATGTGTTTTTGGATAATGGGGGCTATCGCGTGTAAATTCGCCGCTAGAGGCACTAGTGTAGCGCGAGGCCACCGAAATGTCAGATTTCATAGAAATTTCACGCGCTGCGTGCTTTTTCATCACGTATTTTTACAAATTTTCCCGATTGTGGTCTATATTGAGGTATTCCTGATTAATTAAGACTTGAAGATTTTAAGTAGCAACTTAGGATCTCATTTGTTAGTACCTACTTGGAGGAAAAATGATTTTTAAATGTTTCAAGCTTGCTAATTTTAGGTAGAATATTGTAAATAAATGCATCTGAAGTTTTCACTATGTTGTTATACATAATAAAATAAACTTTTTATAAAGTTAATGGTTCCGTAAAGTATAAAATAGAATTATTGACATAACCTTACGTGACAGTGGCACCATCTGGTGAGCTCAAAAAGGATACAGGTTTCTAGTAGGGACAAGTGAGTACGGATCGGTGTGGGTAATAGTACATTTTGATATATGTGGGGAAACTTTGCTATTGCATTCGAGGCGGAATTCACAACCGAGCCGTAGGCGACGTTGTTATGGCGCCGAGAGCTGCTTCTTTCCGTTCTAATATTTTATGTCTTCGAAAGTGTATTGAAAAACATTGTTTGATAAGCGTGAGGATTTATTACTGCAGTTCTCGGCTCCGTATCACCCTCACCTGCAGCTCGGATGGTAATTTCGCCTCGAATGCACTAACAAAATTTCCCCTCTGAATATTCAGATTACTGACAAGCAAATAATGCAAAGCATGCACAGATATGCGGACATGCCACCATTTTATGTTTAAAAGTCAATGAACGCCAGCTCCATACAGCCATTTGAGTCGTCGTAGAGTCTTGGACAGCGCCATCTATCATTTTTTTTTTGTGGAAGCTGGCCTGGAAAGAACCTCATTGCTCGTGATTTAATAATGCCTGGCCGGTACCAGTATTGTTTTTTAATTATTCTGTTTTTTGAAAATTTTGCATGACATCTTTCAAAAATCTGTCACAAAATAAATAAATTTGATGTGAAAATACAGAAAATCAAAATAAACATTTTTTATTAATCTTATAAAAGTTAAATATCAAGCAAAACAATGTGCAGCCCACTTCAATGCTTACCGAGTTACAAGGAGCCCCCGACGTATATTCCCTGCATCCCTATCAGAGTAAGTAAGAAAATCATGCGCTTATCCTATACTTAATAGCATGCAGCTTTATTTCATTACCCTTATCAAAACGATGAAACGGAGGGAACCCGGGCCTGTCCTAAGATCAAAAATTCGCAGACGTGACATCCACCAACCCACACTGGGCACGCGTAGTGGATTAGGGTTGAACATCATCTAGCAGCGAGAAACAGAGCTTGCTGTCGACTGCATCGTCGATGCCGCCGCGTCCGATAGTATTCTCGCTCTGTTGTCGAATGACGGTTCTGAGCGACGGAAAAGGATAGAAGCATGAAAAAATGCGATTCCGTGCTGATAGATGAGGTTCTTACAGCCTGCTCTCCTCGTACATTGAGGACGCCTGTATCCCAGCAGTGAGAACGTTATAGGCGGTTTAGGCATATACTAGAGCACTCTGCACACAGCAGCTGCATCTCAAGCAACTCCCAGGCAAGTCTTGTATTAAAGTCGCCCAGCCACCAGTCGTCGTATGTGTAAAGCTTCGCCTAACAGTAGGCAGAGTTCAGTCTTTCTTTGGATTGCTCAAACAAAAGCTTTTTTATCTTTTGTTAAAACTGCCATACTGTCTTGATAAAAGCGAAATAAGCTCGTCTTTCATCACTAGCTCCGCTCGTTTGAAAACAGATATGTTACATTAGTCCGGGAGGTAGCGTTGCAAATGAAAAAGTCATAGTAAGCCGGCTGAAATTGACGAATAAGAGAACCGACCGTCAGCTGCTCAAGTAGCGGTGGGTTTGGGTGTGAGAGGTTACGGAAGCGGGAAAAAAAAAATTTGGTCATAGTTCACATTATACTGAGCTGAAAAAAAATCGTCAGCTGCATGGTGGAGGGTGGATTATGCGTCAGCTGGTCACATGAACACAAGTTCATGTTTCTTTTTTTTTATGTAATAGTACGCCGAACGAAATTTAACCAGGTGATTTTTTAAATTACTGAAAGTACGAAAACAACAATTAGCTGCGTGGCTAGTTGTGGAAAGACCGTCAGCTGACGCAGTAGAGATTAAAAATATTTTTTTATTCGAAAGAGTATACTCCCGAAGTGGCCCCATTATCACCATGTAAGGGTCTGATGATGGGATCTCAGGGAAATTGGGGGCAACCCTCAAATGTAAAGGCACGTACTACGTGTTTCATGTTTTTTCGAAAGCTAGTAAAGTATACACATCTGGGAGTCATCACCTCATGTTGATGAGCTGGTGATGGAAGGTATAACATATGGCATAAAATGAAATCTGCAGCGTTGCTGTTGATATATACCTGTCTATGGTTGTGATATTGTCATTGTTTCGCGTTCATTTTGACTACTTAATCCTCGTCGCCAATGTAATAAATTAATATCGTCCTAGAAGAATGTATTTATTGACGTAGTAATTACGAAACAATGACAATATCACACCATAGACAGGTATATATCAACTGTTATGATGCTGTGCGCTTAGTGAGTATACCGAGTCGTTTATCGATAACATTTTCGACAATCCCACGACAATTATACATTTCGTGCTACGAGTTATGTTTATGACCAAAACTCTGCCAGTCAACATTATTACATAGACTCTCCCAGTTGGCTACAAGACATGTCACTAATCTCCGAAACCACCCCACCGATTTCAATGAAATTTTGTGAATCTGTATGGTTGGTTCCAGCTTCAAAGATAGGATAATTTTCGACCCGACAGGCCGTACCGAGCTTTGCGGGGACGGGTCGCTATTGAATCTATATCCCTCAGACAATCTATGTATATGTCTCCACAATTAAGCTTAAGTATACTTCTCCTAGGGCCCACCATGTCTGCCGTGTGGTATGGACAACTGGACGGTCCGCCGGCCTCTGATCGTGCACGACAGCACCTTCGACTACAGACCCACTAGTTGGCCTGGCATGGTGCTCAACAACCAAGACAAGAAAGTGCGGTATCAACTTATCAATTACGAACGGCCGGTTTGTACACACATACCTACTGTATACTATTATTATATAGAGAACGAGGTATAGTTTCTATGAGGAGGTAATCTCTGAAACTCCTCATCCGATTTCAATAGTCTTTTCACTAATGGAAAACTACACTACCATAGGATGTGTTTTCCACGCGGCTAAAAGCTTATTTGAAATACAATTATGTAAAAAAATAATAGCTGCTGAAAACCAAAGTGCTTTTGCGTTTAGGTTTTGATCAGGCGTTCTAATTTGCTAAAACCCTGTTTTTCTAAAGTATAGATAATGTGTACCTAACGACTTTACATCGACTATAAGCTGGTTCACACACGCTCCTTCTACCGGACCTACTTATATCCTGATTGGGGCATGATTTTCACGAGTATTATTTCTCGTTTTGCGTCGTGTTCATGTGTTGGCTTTCGACGCTGTTCAACGATCCAATTTGTGACTACAGGATGGTTCCAAATCTATTTTTGAAAGTGTAAACGGAACAGAGTCACATTTACGTTATAGCTTACCTGGCTTATGGCTTGACCAATAAGGGCATTTGCCAAATGGCCGCTACCTACCTACCTGATGGCGGCTTTCCGGCAGCCGGACCGTGTGAAAAGGAGCTCAAGACTTAAATATACCTAGCCTAAACATTGCAGACTATTAATGTTTGTTAGTTTTTATACGCATCTGGGCAGCGCAAAAAAATATGTAATCAATTCTTCAGCCTGTTTTGTTTATCTGGCCTTCAGATTCTTTCACCACACGGTTAGAGAACACGATAGAACGTATTATTTCAATCAACACGTCTCTTATCCTAATAAATCTTTTTTTTTTAATGTTTCAGGTTCAGCCACACTATCCGACGTGCGCCCCTTCATACAACAATTGTTGCTGTAGATAAATCAGGTAAAAAAATAAAAAAAATACCATACCATAACCTGTTCAATAACCAAACAAATAAAATAATGTTATGGGCAGTGGCGTTGTGGGCTTTCGAACTACGTAGGCAGATAGAGCACGTGAATAGAAGAAAAAAGAAAAAGATGAACTTTGAATATGTTTTTTACGAACGCCATCATATCGTTTTTACGAAATTACCTTTATTTAAGGTGAAAGCGTCAGGGTAGCCCGAGTAATTCAAATTTTCATACGTTTTTTTGCAATTTGCAGGTCAGTGTGAGGTTGTAGGTATGTTGATTAAAATATGACTCAACCGTAACAAATATGGCTTTATTGAATTATAATCATTAAAATAATCGATATACCTTTTTAATATTCATTCAAAGGCTTAAAAACGCTGCTATGAACTCACGATGCACTATTGTGAGTTCATAAGCATATTTACGCCTTTTCAGACGTTGTATTATGCTACAAGTGTACGTTTCTAACAATGTCAAAGTTTAAGTAGATTACGAATTGTATTTTTTTAAAAGGAAGTAGGCTGCTGATCGCTACCAGGTACCAACCTCAAAATTATCGCACCGACTAAAGAGGCAGTCCAGCGTGAAACAGGCGCATAGAAAAAAAAAAACAATCCGCTCCTATTTTGAAAATGGAGGTGTCAGTTTTCAAGTGGGGCTGGACCGTCACCTTGACAATTTGTTTTAGTCTTGCAATCATAAAAGATCAAAATTTTTCGAGTGAAAATTCTTTAATGATTTTGTAAATAACAAAATCTACAAAAATGTGTGACCGTATGGGTGTAATTGGTAGATTGCAATCAGTTATGTCCGCAATACAGTGAGTATCTACAATATTTTACAAATTCGGCAGTCTTGGTCCATCAATTTGGAGAAGATAATTTTTTATAACGCTTCAAATTCGCGGTTTTATTTTCACTTGCTTTAATTTTAACGGTGTTTGGTACCGTATTCCTGGCAGCTTACTGAGATTTATCCAAACATTTTTAAACCTAGTTTTATCCATAACATATCCGTTTATTATGTATCGTTACCTATTTTTTGGAATTTATGTAGTTTATTTTTTAAAAGTTCCATCCTAAAACTAGCCTTGGGTCCCAGTTACAATGCTTTCAGGTTGCTGATGGGATTGCCTCGCTACTGCAGTGCGTGAGCGATGTTGGCTGAAGCTCAAGTGGGCGGCTTTCAGGTCATTATACGTAAGAGAGCAGCAGCGCTGATGCGAAGGGTGAGGGGCAGTCCCAATAGCTACCTGAGTGTAATTGCAGAACACATCCATCACATAGGCCTATTTGGAGGCATTGGATATGGTTGCATTTGTAGGCTGACATTGGCGCTATTTTTATCGTATGTATATGTAAGTTACTTATTTTGATGTACTACTACTAACACTATATGGACCGAAAAGTCTGAAATAAACGTTTTGTATTGAATTTAACTACATCTGGCAGTTTACAAACTGACGGAATCTTTGAAGAATTTGCGAGTAATTTGTGTAAACACAAACTACTCGCAAATTCATCCTTCATCAAACCTACTCTCCTAGGTCAAGCCCTTCATGAATCAGAATTTCGGTTGATGTAAACTGCTCTTATATTGTTTCAGAGGTTGCGGCGGCTGCCGAGCACCATGCTGCGGTCCATGCCGGCCCTGCTGTGGAGGAGGCTCTCTCGTCACAGTTTACAGTCAAGTAGCTCATATCCAGTGACCGCCACTGCGCTCGCGATAACTTACTAAGTCATATAACTTTCATTTTCAATTGATTCAGTCAATCAGAGGCGGTTCAAAATCGTCCTTGATACCTAATTTAGGCCAGTCACCGCATGGCATTACATTTTTTGGGATATGGTGGAGATAAGTGCAAAACCACGTTTACAGCTGCGAAAGACCTTGACCTAACTGTGTGGTATGTACTTCAAGGACCTCGAATTTTTCGGACTTTTTGGCTTCTAAAATCTGTTGAAAATCAATCAGTTAATCCATTGCACGCAAAATACGCGCTTAGATGTGGAGTTGCGGACACCAGCCCGCTATACAATACAAAGACAATCTGTACATTTTTAAATAGACAAGAATTTTGTTCTTATTATTATCTGAGTGACTATGTCCAGCAAGGCTATTGCGTATCTCTGTTGACAGTTCAAAGTGATCATCACTTGGCGAGTTTTGATATACAATGACCGTTCTTGTTGATTTTAACTAGCACTACCCGTGCAGAACTGTCATTGTATATCAAAACTCGCCAAGTGATGATCACTATGAACTGTCAACAGAGATACGCAATAGCCCTGCTGAACTGCGACTATAAATCTGACGTGTTATTTACCTCTACAGATGCCGTGTTAGCAGTGGGCCAGCCGCCAAAGCCTGTTGCAGCATTCGATAAAGCAGTCATAGAAATCGGCTATCATTGAAACCAATGGAAGGCTGACAGACATTTTAACTAGCAAGTCCATTCGTCCGGTGAAAGTTCTGTACCGTCATGTGATAATTGAATCTGGTTGTATTATGTAAAAGTGTGAATAAAAATTGTTATATTAAGTTTTGGTTTTATTTGGTTTGTCCTTATTCATTAAATTATCATGAGAAGAACACACGCAATAAACAGTTGTTGAAATAATACATTTTCATACAAGTGGGGAATCTTTGTCATTGCAGCCGCGAGGCGAGAACTGCAGTGACAAATGCCAACGTATCAACCGTTTTGCAATACACTCCTCGGGGCTAGGGATGCGTTGCAGCGGCGGCGACGGCGGCGCCGCAGCGGTGTGGTCTCCTTAGAGTATATAGTGTTCTGTGGGTGTGGTGAAGTCCTGCATTTAGTAGTAGATTTAGATACAAGTGGGGATACTTTGTTATTGCAAACGAGGCAGAATTTACACCCGAGCTGCAGGCGAGGGTGTTATGGAGTCTAGCACAGCTGTTAACAGGAACAGGACAACAAAACAAAAAAATAGAACAAATAAATGTTAATTTGTTCGTAAAAGTAAAATAAACATGTTTTATTTATATTATTTTATAAAGAAACACAAATAAACATTAAACAAATATTTACTCTGTGTAGGCATTTATTTATCTCTTTACCGAGGTTAAAAAAAACAAGCACCGCCGAGGCGCCGACTAGAAGAATCGAACCAATTTGGACTTAGTGTATGTAAGTATCTATGGAAATTTTTATTTTCGTTCGACAAATTTAAAAAAAAACACGAGTGTGAAATACATTGCATGTTGAACTTAATACGTTGTGCAATAAGAGCCAGTTTTTGAGGAAGTGTATTGAAAAAATCCCCTATATCACACGACGGACTGCCGGGTTCCGTATAAACTTGTAAGTATTTTGTTATTAAACTACATATTTACGGTTTTCCAGATTTCTCCTTTACATGTGCTGTAAGACATTGCTTCTTGCCTCATGATTATTTAGTTTTTTTTTTTCTATAGGTTTTGATTCCCTTATGAAATCGGAAAATATTCTTATTCTTTAAGCTGCGCCCGCGGTTAAAAATTTGCATACATACATTGCGTACATAAACGAACCGAAACTTGGAAAAAAATGACATCAAATTTTCAAGTTTTTTTTAAAATGTTTTTGATAATTTGGTGCTGAAAGCTGGCAAAAGTAAGCTGTACCCAGCATGCGTTGCAATCCAATGCACTTTTCCTACTTACTATCTCCTTATACTTTTTACTACTCTACCCTACCCTACCTACCCTATCTACTAACCTAACCTGTCTACCTACCTCGTTTGAATAAACAACATCTTGAATTTATGCTAGTAACTTATTACTATAATATTTAACCTAGTATTTTTGGTCGCCAAAAAGACGATTTTAGACAAAATTCGGGAAAACCGTTTTTGAGTTATTTGATTATCCCACGGGGACACTGCATTTTTCCGGGATCAAAAGTAGCCTATGTGTTAATCCAGAATATAAGCCATCTTGTTATCTACCAAATTTTATGCAAATCCGTTAAGCCGTTTGAGCGTGAAGGAGTAACAAACATATACACATACGTCGTCATACTCCACATACAAACTTTCGCCTTTATAATATTAGTGTGACTGCACAGAAAATTAAAAAAATATACTTACAAATTGCAATAATATAGCCTATGAATGGCGAGCTTAACCCAGAATTGGGTTTTCTTACAGCAAACCTAATTTCAATTGCGAGATTTACAGATCTGGATATACTTAGGTGCATAAAAAAATATGCGATACAAACGTACTTCATAACTTTTGATCGCATTAAACGGTCATAACTTTTGATCGCATTGACTTACAAGTTAGATTGCTCTTTGATTCACTGCTCTAAGGGGTAGCAGATGTAAGTATTTGATATTAATTTCAGCTTGACACCTCCACGCGTTCCTGAGAAAAAGGATCTTGCTTGACAGACGGACAACAAAGTGATCCTATAAGGGAACCCTAAAAAAAGCACGACTGTGAAATACACTGCATTCTGAACCTAACAGCTAGTTTTCCAAAAAGTGTATTGATAAATTACGTTCTACAATCCTTCATTTTTTCAGAACTTTCCTCCTCTTACTTTAGAAATTAGATTAGGGAACACACATTTTACCACTTTGAAAGTCTCTATCCTTCAAACTGTTGACTTTGAGAAAAAATGGTTTTAGGAACCTCAATCTCATTTTAAAAGACCTATCTATAGACCGTCCCGCACGTATAGGTTTGATGAAAAAAATATTTTTTTGTTTCAGTTCCATGTATCCAGCCCCCGCTTAATCTTTTTTTTTTACTAAGTAGCTTTATAAAAAACCTAGAGAAATACGAGACAAAGGAAGAAAGGGAAACTAGGTTGGAAACGCGCAGGAAAGATTTGTCTAATTATTTGCAGCCAAAATTAAATGTTGTCAAACATAGCTCTATAGTTCAGTCTGTACAAATTTTCAATAAATTGCCATTACAACTAAAAATCATTAGTAGTCCAAGAATATTTAAATTTAAATTAAAGTCATTCCTGTTGACGAAGTGCTACTATAGTATAGAGGAGTTTCTTGGGGACAAAAATAATGCCACACTGTAACTTGTTTATTACTCTAAGTCAGATAATATGTTATTTTTTGATTAAATTGATTGTTTGTTATTTTTTTCTTCTGACTAGGCAATCTGTGTTCTTATTATTATTATTTTTTTTCTAAATTATTGATTATTACTTATTTTTATTTTGACATTCTATCCGTATTATTGATTGTAATTTTTATTGATTATTATGATTGTGTTATTCCTGTATTCAACACAAATGTATTTTTGTTCAGAATAAATAAATAATTAACAATAATATAAATTCAGTCTTAACTAAAACTTCGTCACTTTATTTTCGTCTTTTTATAGTTCCATCGACGTCGACATCGATATAGTAACAACGTCGATCGATAACAACATAAAGTAACATGCATGTAACATAAAGTGCGGCAGATATAAACAATTGTCATCATACAAACAATGCAATAACAATTATAATAATAGCTATGTGCAATCCGAACTTCATGTTTGCTACGACAACGGAACCCTAAAAAGCGACACTCGTTCGTTTTCTTTCATTCTTCTCCCTTTTACTATATTATTCCTTAAAACTCGATTCCTTGATTTCCAAATCTCACCAAATTTTCAGCGAACACATGGTCTTATGTCCTCCTCAGATAAACTGACTATAATTGAATTAAAACTAGATTCATGTCGCACTAGCATGATGTCGAGTTTCAGTTTGTCGCACTAGCGTGATGTCGACCTTCAGTTTGTCGCACAAGCGTGCATTTGAAGTATTCGACAGTGAAAAGCAGTACAGTTCTATCGCTCAAGCGTTAATCGCGCTTCCGTTTGTACTACTCTTTTATATCATTTCGTGAATATGTTCAAAACAAGTGGGAGTACAAGTAAAAAAAATCGGTTACATTGACATGACAGCAGATGAAGCACTATTTACCTGTAAAAATAATCTTGATAGAATACATTTAGAACGGAGTGAACAGCGTTGGAAGACTCCACTAGCGGTAGACCGATGATAGCTGATGGTTGAAATCTGCGGGAATCCACTGGATGTGAGATGCGCATGACCGAGAGATGTGACGAGGCTTGGGCTAGGCCTATTTCCAGCAGTGGATTTTGTACTGTATGATGATTCTGCTTTACTAACTTATCCTAACCTTTTTTTTTCTCGATGCGGAAGTCCTCAATGGTTGTCCTCCGCCCTGGGGAGAACGGAAGGGTCTGTCAGACTCGTACTGACAAAAACCATACCGGTGTTCCATCGCACACTTGCGTCGAGGGGCAACGGAATCTGATGCGACTTCCGCTGCCCCGGACTAGTACCCGCTTGACCTGCGGGCCTCGTCTCGGGGGGGAGTGAGGTGTAAAACTCCCCCTGTTACGTCTAAGAGAGGCGCGCGTGGAACACTATGCGCCACCGTCTCTGGTCCAGTGTGATGGGGGGCGACGGGTGTCCCCCCGAATGTGAGTGAATCCGTCGCCCTTGAACCTAACCTAACCTAAGTCAAAAACAGAACAATAAAATGATCCTTTTTATCGAAAATCAAAATCAAAATCAAAATCAAAGCATTTATTTCAAGTAGGCCAGTTACAGGCACTTTTGAACTGTCGAAACAAAGATAACAATGAAATGTAGCTACAGTCCCAGTCACAAGGCATAAAAACTGTGAAAGTACTGTAGTTGCCCATTCCCTAGCGTAGATCTCTATGGAGAAGAACGGGCAAGAAACTCCATGGACACTCTTTTAAATCAGCATATTGTTACAAAACCTTGGTTACATCATTCATATTGAGATGGTACATTATGTGAGAACGATGTAGCAAGATGTGCACGTTAAAAGTGTCCATAGTAAACACAAAAAAGACAATTAAAAAAAAATTAAAATAATAAATTCAAATAAGCCGTGGCAACTAAGAGATGACCAGTCACAACTGACAGCGCCCGTTCACGAACATGACGCATGGATCAGCACCATTCAACTCAACCATTTTGAAGGGAACTAAATGATCCGACACACGCGCCACCATCAGCGAGACATTGAGTGAGCATGACATTCTCTCAACCGCCAGGGCACATTCAAGTCGGGAAAGGACGTAGGTTTCCAGTGAACGATAGCTCTTTAGTACATAGCACTCACACAATATGGGCTTTATATAATACTAAAGATATTGAATCTATACAATGCAAAGATAGTTGTACAATCTTCAGCAGCTCCAACAATACTATTTAATGTTATCACTTTATGCGTCCCTGTCCTTGTGGAGCAGGACCGGCATTGAGCCAAGCATTTTTGTCAGCGATATAATCGTCCAACTTGTAATATGCTTGCTTACATAGTGTGCGTTTAATGCATGTTTTAAATTTCGTCTCATTCAGTTCAAGAATACTTTGTGGAATTTTATTATAGCATCTCAAACAGTACCCCATGAAAGATGAATCTACTTTAGCGAGTCTGAAGCCCGGCTGAACTAATTGGTCTCTATTTCTAGTACTGTAACTGTGTCTGTCACCTCTTTTACTAAAAAGATGCAGATTTTTTCTTACGTACATTATGTTTTCGTAGATGTATTGACAATGTACCGTCATGATGTTAATGTCCTTAAACAGTTCCCTTAGAGAATCGCACCTACGAAGATTATATATAGCTCTGATGGCTCTTTTTTGCAGAATAAATATTGACTGAATGTCTGCAGCTCGTCCCCATAACAAAATGCCATAAGACATTATACTATGAAAGTAACTAAAATAGACCAGTCTAGCGGTATCAACATCTGTAAATTGACGGATTTTTCTAATAGCATATGCTGCTGAACTTAGCCGCCCGGCAAGAGACGTTAAATGAGAACTCCATTGTAGCCTTGAATCAAGCGTAATCCCCAGGAAAACCGTTTTATCTACGAATTCAAGTTTCTCTTTATTCAATATTATATCACAATTACTACTTTTAACATTCGGTAAAGCAAATCTAATGCATTTAGTCTTTTTTTCGTTTAATACTAAATTGTTTGCTGTGAACCAATTTTGAACCTGAAGTAGGGCATTATTCACGTCATCTAGAATTTGGGCCCGTCTATTTATCTTAAAAATTAGAGAAGTGTCATCAGCAAATAACACCATATTTTGAGGTTGGTTTTTCAGTAAATAAGGTAGATCATTTCGTTCATAGATTCATATCGTTCTTAGTAAGGATCGTAGTTCATTTTAGAAAGTTACATTTTCACTGTGGTGTGTTCCACCGACCTCGCCGCAGACGCTTATATAAAACTTCGACATCCGTCTTTTTCTGCAGACTTTATATTTTTGTACGCATACAATACATACAGGGTGTAACAAGACCCTTAACGAAGCCGTCAGCCAAGCATTATGTTCATCAAACTAAGTAACTTCACGCAAAAAATATTGCTGGGAAACTACTTTTTTTGGGTGAAAAATCATGTTTTACTGTAGGACTCAATGTAACGCACTCAAAATATCGTGCTCGTGGATGGATTGAATAGTACGGGAGTCGTGGAGGTGTTTAAAGTAAAAATCTCACATTAAAAACACCTATTTAAAAAAAAACTTGTGAAAAAGTTGAAACTTCGTCCCTCAATATCTCCGTAACTAGAAGGTTCCCAGGTATGGTCTACAACAAAAAAATTATCGCAATGATGAGGAGAGCAAGGGACTTTCGGTTTCGTTAAGGGTCTTGTTACACCCTTTATAAGCTATAAGATCATGTTAATCCCTAGACGCGCTACTTTAAAATCAGAAGCTCATCATCAACAGTAGGTGTACCGAGAACATAGATAAAGAACTGATACCTACCTAAATTATTTATATGTTGAAGACAGTATAGTGTTAGAAGATCAATTCCATTTTGAAATAGATGTAAAATATTATCAAGGGCAACATGTAGGTAATTTTGTTTTGAACGATATTAAACAATAGAGTAGAGAAATTTATGGTACAACATTTTAGGCTGTGTCCTTATTAGGCGAATATAGCGAGCGGCTGACTCTCCGCTAATTCACTCTGAGCGGCGAATCTAGTCAATGTCGAGTATTGTCGAGTGGGCGGCGGAGTCAATGTCGGTTAACTAATGTGGACAGCCTTATGCCATATTTCGGCTTACTAGATTTCTTTGCAAAATCTATAACTCGCTGAAAAATCTCGCGGGCCTAGCGATGTCTATAAATAAGAGCGCATTCAAAGTATGGTTTTCATTTGGTTTACCCACCCATATTTGATAAAAAATTTCAAGTAAAAAAAAAAACGTCAGAATGCCTAACAGTTGTCCTCCAGTTTGTCCTCCTTCGAATATATATTGTGGACCCTGTGCTCTAATGTTGTGCGACACCAAGCGCTCGCCGTCACCAAGGCGTTACGCGATCAACCCTATCATCAACATCTACAGTTGCAACACGCAAATTATGTAACCTTACACGCAGATGGCGCAGATTATGTAACCGTAAGTGAAAAAAACTGAAAAACGTCGTAGTGATAATAGTGATGTGAACAAAATAAATTCATTTAGGGTACACCTACTGACTTTTATTCTGCATTCGACCTGTATCACGTAAGTTCAGTCCCTGATAAGTGTTTCTGGTCAAATATCTATTTTATTCTACTGTGCATGTGTGGTCTATGGTAGGACTCTTTACCCGAGTAAGATCGGAGGTAATGAGTGAGGAGTTCATCGAAACTTAAATTCTGTTAGGTATAAGCAGGTAAATCCTGAGTAAAATATCTAGAATCGAATACCCAATTTAAAACTATCAAAGGTATAGATTTTGATGTAATAGATTAATTGTATATTTGCTGTGCCCTAACAGGGTCCATAATCGTTCTTATCTGTAAGCCTTTTGTAATACCTTTTATACATATGGAACGCAAAATAAAATGAATATGAATAAATACAAGTCACATTTTTTATAATATTTTTATTCAAATCTATCACCAACGTTACTTGTAAAAATCTGTCACATAACCATTCAACATCGCACAGACTACACTGCACATAAAAAGTAAGGTTTTTCCTAAATTAGAGGAACCGGGACTGCATGCCAACAACCAGATTGAGGGCCCTGAAAATTAACAAAATAAACGAAATCAGTAAATCGCTTACTCAGGTTGTTCATGAGAACCGACAGTAGAAGCGACATGCGTACCTGTCTCACGTAGTTTTCAACTTGATACCGTATGTTAGGGGAGGTCCTTGTGAAACACTCTCCGGGCAAGCCAGTCTTTCTACAGTGGAACAAACTGTCATGTACTATTAATGGCCGGCGTCGTGTGACCGGATCAAGTTCACAGTGCGGGCAACAGCTGCGGCATATAGGCAGGCATGGGTAGGGGCAAGGAGGGGGTCGGGGGCAGATAGGACGCTGCTTAGGTATGATAGGAGGAGGACACTGTGGGTTACAGCACGGCAGTACCGGTTGATAACACGGTGTTGGTTCTGGACACCGACAGACCTGTGAGTAAATAAAAAAATGATTGTAAAATACTCATATCCAACAGGCATGCTAAACTATCTGCTACAAATAACGTCATATCTACTTAATTCGATAACATTAATAAAAGAAAAATCACCGGCGGCGGGTCACAACATGGTGGTGGTGGACAGCATGGAAGTACAGGTGGGCAGCAGACTGGTGGAGGTGGTGGAGGTGGACAAGGTTCAGGACGCGGACACCTGCGAGGTCTGCAAGGAGGCAATATTGGCACAATGGGCGGCACAAGGTCAGGAATCACGGGTGCTGGGCATTGCCGGAACACCGGGCAACATCTGCATGGCGGACATGGCGTGCACGGCACCGGAGGCGGGCAGCATGGCTGACAGCACGGGCATGGCGGGGGACACGAGTACCTGCAAGGCCCCGTACCACATGGCAAAATTGGTGGGCAGGTCGGGCAAAAACTACAAGCGCACATTTTCAAAGATTTTGTTTTATTTTATCACTTAAAATTTTAACTTTTTTGTGTTGTTATAATTTTATTTCATTTTTAGGACTTTTCCTGTGTTTTCTCAGGTGACTATAATTTTGATGTCTAAATACTTTTTATGTCAAGAAGTACGAGAAGATGCCAGCCAGATTGAGTGGCTGGTAAAGAGTCTGCATGGGAGCTGGCGCTAGTATCGCTGATAGGGCATCGGAAAAAGTTCTAATTAGCATTATTTTGTTTGATTTTCCAGCGGGAACGAGATTTACAAGGTTCCATTAACATACTTAAGTAAAACTAAGTAATAACATTAGTATTAACATACTTAAGTATGTTAATGGAACTTAACTTAAGCTATGCTCAAGCTATCGGGCCATCGGACCATTTTGCTGTAGGTAATCTTGTAGTTGGAACTCTTTTGATAAAAACTTCTTTTAGGTGTAAAATAGGTGTCACTGGGAACGGAAAAAAAAAACAATCGAAAAATTGAAACAAAATAACCTATCAGAAGTCACCAAGCTCTGATGACAGTCATATTTTTTATGAAATTTTAATTTATTTTATAATAAACATAAAAAACGTAAAATCAAAATGAGTGCTCCTTTCTACAGTTTCGATCCATGCGTGGCCACGGGACAACCTTGCGGATCTAACTACCCTTACTCCACGAAGCCTTGTGTCGCATCGTGCAACGACCTCAGGCCTTGTTCTGTGTGTCCGGGGGGCGGCTGCTCGCCGTGCCCGGCGCCGGTCCGGCCGTGTCCGGCCCCCTGTCCGCCGTGTCCGGTCTTGCCATGTCTGCCGCCCTGCCCTCCTTGTGATAAGGTATTTCCAGCATGCTACTCTCACAAAACCTATTAATATCTTCCTTGCATCTGTCTCACAAACAACCTTGAATTCTGATTTTAGTCAAATTATTCCACTTTGGCTTCACAGCATACTTGGCACTCTGACAAAATGTTTACTTTTATATTTTGCAATATTATTTCTAGACTAGACAAAAAAAATAATTTTATTTCTAGCCTATGACTCCGGTGCCGAGACCTGTGCCTCTTTGTGAGACGGTTGCGATTCCTTGCTGCCGGCCGAATCGCTGCAAGCCGTGCCCTTGTTACTGCTGCACGGAGCCCGGGATATGCTGCCCCAAGAGATGCAGCTACCCAGGCGTGCCCGTCTGCGGTTGCGGGTGCTGCGGACCCTGCATGCCCGTATGGTAGTGGAGTACTATAAAACTAGTGAAGTCTTTGTTGTGTAAGAATACACGTTTCTAGATAACTGTTCTTTTATTAAATTTTGGAATGCTATCATATAAAATCTGTGTGCCTGCCAACAAAACAAATATATAAATATAAACAAATAACAAAATCAAAGTCTTACTTATCCATATAGCCACTGTTCACCCGGGCCCCTGACCCGAGTACATCCATGGCGAGCAGTGAAACCAGTCAAGGCGAGCAAGGTCTACTATCCCACATCCCGCTAGGTGACGACTGTTGCCATATTCACAGCTGTTTTTTGGTAATGCCTACGCGCAATGGTGAAGAGAAGTGCTCAGGGTGACGATGCCGTGGTTGAATCCAGTCCACATGATTACGCAACGGAGTGGTGGCGCGTCTTCGGCGCGGCTGCGGTGTCGTCTACGTGCCCTACGCCTGAAAGCTAATGGCAATGCAGATTAGCTGAACTTAGATCATTTTGTGCAGCAGATGGTTAGCTTGGTTAAACAGATCCAGAGGTGGGCGTCGCCAGGTGGGGGCGGGGGTAAGGGCGGCAGCTGAGGTAGGAAAGGGTGTTAAAATTTTCAAGCTCGCTTCGCTCGCTCTTCAGAATACTTCCTGTTCAATCTTAACGTTGTAAATCGACCAAGTAACTCTTGCACGAAGGGTCGAAACAATTCTAACCTTTCACGTCCGACCCAACCTTCACACTGCACATTCACACCAGTGTAAGGGTGGAGAAATTTCTAACCCGACCTTCACACTGTCACACTTTCAAAATTCAGTGTGAAGGTGGGTCGGACGGGATGTTTTTTTGCACACTTAAGTCACATTGGGAATGTATGAATGGTAAGAAAAGAGGGAATAAAAAATAAAACACAAAAATCAAAGGATTTTCACCGCAAGAAAAAGTACTGCGACAGACTTGAAGGGCCGAAAATAATAATAAATCTAAAAAAATAATAAGAATCTCTATCATGAATAACTTTATCCAAGAAGAAATTAATCTTAGTTTTTATTTATGATAACGTATACAGAACTTTACTCTCCACCCCTTTTTATATTATGGCTGACATGACATTAACAAAAAAAAAAACAAAGAAGAAAAAGGTTCTTCATCCAAACAAAACACTTTTGACGTTCATTTCTGTCACAACATCATTTCTATGAAAAACATCTAAATTCTAAAAAATTCTAAAAAATACTGAAACCTTTAAAAAATTGGAAAATTGTATAACATTAAACCATAAAAAGTACGGTAAGTATTAATTCACTTATTTTATCTTCATATTTCAACCAACATGGTATTTCATAGTTATGGCACATGGTCCAGGTCCATGGTCCAGGCAAATCTTCAAGGTTAAGCAGTACTTGCCAAGGTCGGTTCGTGAATGGAATCCAGTACCTACATACAGAATTTCCTCCGTGCCTCGGAAAGCACGTTAAGGGACACAACACCTATCAAATGAATCAGAAAGGGATCGGCACCGTATCGCCTTTCGCCTCGCAGTCAAACAGGCGTCAACCTAACGTAAGCAAGCGGATCAGCGGCTCCGATACGTCAACTCGGCTACGGCTAGGCGACGCCGCGCTTACGGCTAGGGGACGCCGCGCTGACTGTAAGTTGCCCTGTGAATGACAGCACGTGTGTCAACAGTAGTGTGCATAAGGGTGGACGAAGAGGCGTAAGCTCGGGTACAGAAAGACGTAAGCGCGGCTACGGATAGACGTAAGCGCGGCTACGGTGAGATGTAAGCGCGGGAACGACGAGCCGTAAGCGAGTTTAACACGCACCGCACCGCGGTTCGTGAGCTTGTCCCGAAGCGAGGCGATTACGTTACGATTCCGATTAGTGTGTCATTGGTAGATCTTTGGCAGTCGTTACAGTTAATCAGTGTCTTGAAATTCTGACGACCCGTCTTACCAAGGGGTATCGTATTACCCAATACTTACTGGGTTGTGGAGGTCATACAGGCAATGGTTACACTGAAAGTCGACCCCCACTTAAATAATATGTAGTTGGAAAAAGTCTAGGCTGATGATGACGATGATGGTATTTCATATGGCACACCAGCTGGATAACAGTAGCCGAAGACCGCATGATAATACAAACGACATACAAACGCGGAATGCTATAAGCTGATGATGACAAATATCATCCAGCTATTGAATTTTACAAAATATAATAAAATTCAAAAAACTTATCGCCAAAAATATTACAAAAAGGTTTGACATTGGGCCCAATTGGGCAAAGCCTGTATCTTTGCCACCAAAACAGATCGAGGGTTTACTATTGGAAAACATTAAAAAATATTAATTGGTGGCCAAACATAAATTAAAATAATTATTTTCTAAACTGCAAAATAATAGAACAGAACACGGACGTTTAACAATCAAAATTAAAATCAAGTAAACACAATTAAATAATTAAATAAAAACAATAAATTAATATACATATCACTGATTTAATACGCCATCTCACAACAATGACGTCACAGAACACCAATAGCGCGACATCACGTTTCTCGGATGTCTACAATTCTACATACATACTCGTACTTCATATAGTAATAGAATATGTCTGTTTGAACGCTTAGTCAGTGTTCAATCTGGATACCAAACTAGGGTGAGACTTCTGACCGCATTTCGATGTTAGCACATTTTAATTCTAGGCATTAGATAGCCTGACCAAGTTTCAATGTTTAATTTAATACTTGGCTACTGATAATTTGATGGAAAAGTAGCTCATTTTTATGTTGCACTAACTTCCGCCCGCGGCTTCGCCCGAGTGATTTTCTTTTTTTACATAACAACCTTCATAAATATTATGAAAACTAAAACCATGAACATGAATGAGATTAGGACTCGTAGCGTCCTCAATGCTAAGCTGTTACTTCCAAATTACACGAATTTGCACGGCAAGAGATCGCTAAAGTATATAATACCTTACCTTATTAATCAAATGCCTATAGCATGGAGGGATAAATTAACTCACAAAAACATAAAATACAAATTAAAGCAATATTTTCTACAAAAGATTAATACCGAAGATAGGTAGGATGTATATTAATAATATTGAATTAAAGATATTAAGAATTCATTATAGATAAATAGTTTAAAGCTTACACTATAAAGCAAAAGTAATCCGTAGCGTAAAAAATATTACAAAGTTATATAGGTACTTTTAGGAGCAACCTGTATCATTTAAAACTTCCTCCACTACTTCTGTTTTTTATGCACGGACGGTCGGAATGGTCACCGAGGTTCGCTCGTTGGTATTAGATATTATTTCGCCAAATACCCGTTGTAAGTTTTATTGTTTTTATTTTTATTTTTAACTAAGTACCTACTTATGTGGATATAATTCTAAATAATTATGTAGTCGATGATCTTGGTGCACGGTAAAACTCTAATGAGTTTATGTTGGCACCAACTTAAATGTATAAAATGTATGTACCTACTACTGAATAAATAAATAAAAATCTAAATCCTTTGTGTTCCTCAATAGAAAAACTTACTCCTAAAACAACACGAAAATTACTTAAGAGTTAATAGAACGACTTGACTATTCATCTTCTGTCTAGCTTTTTCTACTATTTTGGGGTCAGCTTCCAGTCTAACCGGATGCAATACCATACTACCTAGTCACTGGAACCACTTGGTTAGACTGGTCATCAGACTTGCGGGCTAACTAAGACTAAGAAACACTTTGTTACAGATAATTCAAAAAGTTTTGCAATTTGCAAATCCGACCACGCAGTTTTACGATTCACAAGAATGTCTGTATTGCCACGTGGGTATGAATGCTGCCGACCCCCAGCGAGGTTCGGCTGCGTGAAGGGAGAGTACAGTATCTATTATAAGAGGCCGCGGTGCGGGCAGCCTAGGCCGCAGCCCTTCCAGAGGGAATGTGCCTGTTACTACTGGGGATGTCCTAGCAACGCACCTGTTGAGAGGTAAATAGTATAGTAATGCTGTTGTAGTGACATATATGCTAGCGAAGTTCTGGTCACTAAGAAGAATACGAAGTATATATTGTTACTTGGAAAACAACTGTTTTGTGGAGTCGGAAATAAGTATTAACAACTAAGTCAAGATTATTGAAGTCTTGATGTAGTCCTCTTGCAATTGTTTCGCTGTCACCAGAAATTTGTAGTCAGTAAACTGGCTCACCTGTTTATTGTGTTTCAATGCGTTTACGCATTGAAACATTTTAATGGACAGTCAAAGATTTTAAGGCATGCTAAATCTTGAAACTGGCCGTTAAAGAAGATTAGTGCCGGCATGCGGCACTACGGTAGTATTGTAATGGGCCGTTTAAGATTAGTAAAATATAAAAGGTTGCTCGTTGTACAAAGACTAGGTTAAAATACTGGTTATTTGTGTGTATTTTGAAATATTATCATTTACAGAATTAGATCCTTGGCTTCATTGTAATGTTTCTACTTTTAGAAGAAAGGGACTGAAGAAGCAGCTCTCGAATTGTTTTAGGAGAAACATTGTTGTAAAGATTTATGCCCAATAATCATTCACAATTCATTCTGAAAAGCCGCGCTTGTTTTACCAAAATGAACTCTATTTCTAAATAATTAGATGTCACAAACAACCGTTAGTTTATGCTGTCTTGTCTCATCTAAACTTCAACGAAAGCCAATTGTTTGTTTAAATTGTTTTCAAACAGCCAATAGGCTAAAGCGAAGTCCTCACTTCCTTAAAATAACCTGACTCACTTCTTCCCCAGACCGTGCTGCTACGACTTTCCGTGCAAGGCCCACTGCTTCAACCACGGTGCTTGCACGAGACCAAGCGGCAGGTACGCGCGCACTGTGTGGTACCCTGGCGAGTGCAACCCCTGCGTGCCTCCCTGCCAGGCCTTTACCTGCCCCAACCCACCTTACCATCCATGCTGCTACCACACCTGCAACAAACACGTCTGATACAATATCATTCAGATGTCGAAGGCTGTTAAACAAGGATCAATGCGAGAGGACGCAAATGTTGATCTGGATATTTTTCACGACTGACTAGCCAATTTTTTTCAAGCTGGGTAGAGTCGGGTTTCAGTCCTCTACTCCCTAAAGCTTGAAAGAAAAAACTTTTACTGTAGGATATCCTAAGCTATAGCCTGCAAAATGTACGTTTTTGAAAATTTGCTTGGATTGAGCTGAATACCAGCATTTTACTTGGAGTGACTTTCCTGAGTAACTGGTTAACTCGTTATCTTTTAGTAAGAGTGACTGTCCGACCTTCGGGCTTATGACTGTCAAAGATCGACCTACATAATAACAGCCGCAGATTGATTATTTATTTATTTAAAATCCTTGTTTTGGAGCCAGAGAAGAAAGTTATTGAATTATTGCAAGTTCTAGGGACGATCTTGCAACAAACGTGGTCTTTTATAATCCTTGCTTTAAAGCTGTCGCGAAAGCTTTGAAGACAAGGTACAATTATTATCGTTATTCGTGAGTTTGTGGAAGTGCAGTGGTAACGTTATTTTTGTGAATCGTAAACTGTACAGTATTGTATAATAAAGTACATCAGTATCTCAATTTTGTTTTTTTTTTCGCGATTGTTATAAACTGTACTTTTGGTCAGTTCAAAAATGTTCGTTTTTTAAATTGGCTTCACTAACAAACTTCTGGGCGAAGGCCTCAAGGTCTGCTCTAAATTCTCCAATGTATGCTTGACCGAGCTTGGGCACAAGCTAGTCTTCTCATTCGTATTGAAGGACTCGGCGCCTGCAAAACTTCTAGTATTAGCGTACCAGCTTTTAAATCCTTAGTTCACAGCACAGAAATTAATCAGGAACATCCTGGTATTGATTTTGATGTGCTGTGCTTCTCCGAGGCTATCGATGCTTGGAAACAAGCTGCTTCACTACGCCCTAATATTCTCCACATCCCTGTCACTGGTAAAATGTCTGTCAATAGCCTCGGACTCCGCCTCCTGTCATGCAGCCGAAGTGTGGGCTGTTTTGCGCGCGGCACGCGAATATAAATCTCAACATGAATGATGTAACCAAGATCTTGTAAAAATGTTTTGATTGAAAAGAGTGTCCATGGAGTTTCTTGCCCATTCTTCTCCATAGAGATCCACGGTTTGGAATGGGCAACTACAGTACTTTCACAAGTTATTATGCCTTGTGCCTGTGACTGTAGCTTCGCCTTCTTTGTTTCTCTGGAATTCAAAAGTGCCTGTCATGGGCTAATTGAAATAAATGCTTTGAGTTTTTTAAATCCTTTATTTTATCCTTTCCTTTATGCGGCATGGGCACCGGGCCGTAGGCCGACGAAGAAAGCCGGTGGAGCAGCACTTCGGGGATAGACCAAGCATTTTGTTAAAATATTATGTAAATGATGAGGTAGCTAAATTTATATCAAAGGTAGGAAATAGTAGATTAATGGTATTAGTTTTCTATATATGTATGAAAGGCATTGGAGACTTGGTCCCTCTAATTCGACGCTCGGAGTCAAAGAGTGTTATGAAACGATATCATTCGACGAGCTCTTGTCACCGTCGGCCTTCCAGCTGTATTAGAACCACATTGGCTTTTTTGTTTCCATGGAACATGGGTATGGGATGGAAGGCCTTTAGTGTTGGACGCAACATGCGTCGAAAATCTTGCGCCATACCATCGTGCTGTGCTGGCCGCCACTGCAGAATTGAAGGTCCTCAAGCAGCGTAAATAATAATATAGTAACCTTATTGGTAACTACATTTTCGAGCCGTTTGGGGTTGAAACCGAGTCCACAACCTTTTCAAGGGAATTTCAAAACGCCTAGTTGACACTTCCCGTGACCCAAGGGCTGGCTTTTACCTTAGCCAGAGGCGTTGCCATACAACGTGGCAACGCTGCTAATCTCTTAAGGACTTAACCGGAGGGAGTGCAGGGAGGTGCAGGAGTTTTGACGCTATTTTTACCCGACTACCAAGGAAGGGTTATGTTTTTCGCGCATATCTTGTATGATTTCTTTGTTTGTTTAATTTTTTTCTTTCTTTCTTTATTATCTCGTATGACTTCCAAATGGCTAGATGGATTTCGACGATAACGGTATCATTAGATTCGAACGGTATTAAAAAAAAACCAAAATGGCGGATTGTTGGCGCTAAATAGTAAGTCGTAATTTTTTTATTTCAACCAAGCCTGTCGAGTAGGGTATCAAAATAAAGGAAATTAAAAGGAGATACATAATATAGGTACATAATACAATTTGTAGTCGGGTTTTTTGATACTTTTAATTTAATGTTAAGTAATTGTTTAGTTTATGTTTAAGTAGTTAGTTATTTTAGATTCTCGAACTCGAACTAGTCGTTGGGATATGCGTCTAGGTCGTTTCGCTACTCTGCTTCTTCCGATTACTTGGTATCGCTTAACAGTTTCCAAAAAAGAAACTTGAATAGATTCTAACTTGTGTGAGGCCTGTTAATTGTTAATTCATGGTAAAATTTGTGCAATTATGACCTGTGCAGACGAGCTAAGATGCTAACGAACGTTAGACGCTAATGTGCAAGTAATTGGTTGTTTCGCCTAAATAAAAGAATGAGTGACATTGATATCAATTTACGAGTATGCAAAACAATAATGCATGTACTTCAATAACCTGTTTATAAAATTCTAATGCTATTCTGGCACGTGAGCATTCCTCCCACGACTTCACGCTGAGCTGGGCTTCCGCCACTAGTGGTTTTCGCGCGCTTTTCGCGATCACTTGCCTTTGTCGGTTTTGACTACAGCGAACGCTACGTCGCCAATTTCAGTGCACAATATTGTCGCGTACTTGTGAAATTATTTGTAACGCAGTTTGTGAATTTTTTTTTTCTTAATCTACGCGAATGTTCGCCACAAGATGTCAGTTGTGTTTACTCTGCTAATTTTCAGTATTATTGGTATGTTTTTTTTGTATTTTCTATTAATATTTTTATTTTGTATTAAAATATAATTAAAAGCGAGATGCTTTATCAGGATTTCTTGCGACAGTTTAGAAGCATTTTCGTCTAAGATTTTAAAATAACGTGTCTTTCAATTTAATTTCATAACGGATCATCCAGCAATAATTTTTATTAAAAATATTAGTCTCATCTTTTATCACCCGCTCTTAATAATCAGGAAGTTACTGTTGCCGTTACTTTGATTGCTATTAATATAGCGCTAATAATAACTCATCATAAAATATAAATAAAACATTAAACTCTCTGAATTGGTTACAAAAACAACAACAATGAACGATCACTTCTGAAACGACAATACTAAATAAACAATGGCGTTTTTTGACTTTTAAATATTGTTTAAAAGTTACAAATATTTGATTAGCACAATGTGTGTCTTTGTTTATACTACAGGAGTCATGATCATAAATACATCAGTAGCAGTCAGCTATCAGATTATGCGTCACCATGTATCATCCGAATGGACATTATTTATCAAGAAAACGGATGGAAAAGATGTTTGTTTTTCTTCTTCATTTGAATAATACAATTTTACTGCTCTGTCTTCCAAGAACATGCGTAACTAATCTTCAAAATTCTTGCCACTTCTTGTAATCAACAAAATAAACATGACCCCCTGACTCAGCCAAATGTCTGGACAACATTTCAAAATTAATGATATACCGTCTCCACTCGTCCACATTCCCCGCTGGCCAAGTTCACGGTAAAATAAAACTTCAATTAATTGAGTAGTATAATTATATTCATTTTCATTGTAGATAACAAAGTAAAATATAGGTCGACACTATGTGCATAATGTCATTGACAATCTTTTTGGTATATTTTGCGTGTCAACGTTATGTGCGTAGTACAAACACATGTTTTTGATTGAATTCGCTATTGCTATAATCTTATAATTCTTTGGATATCCGTCCTATCTTCAAAGCCTTAATAACGAAAATGTTATGTGTAGTTAGACCTATCTTCTTCTTTGTGTCGATGATTCCCATCATAATTTGAGTTCATTTACCTTCTACCAGAACTCTGCCACATCGACAGCGTTGGTAGTTGCATCGGACACGAACAGATCCCTCTAAAGTGCAGGCAGAGTTGCACAAATTGCAGGTCACTGAAGGTTCAAAATTCGACCTTCGTGCCAGTGAATATGGGTGTTTTTATAGGAACGATGTTTCAGGATGATGCATAGGAAAAAATTGCTAGAGGAAGTAACTTCCGAAACCGACGTTGTTTATTGAAGAGATAAAGATGTAGAACGAGATACCGACGAACTCTTCGCAAAAAGATCTTTATCTAACGTCCTAATCCCCATAATCCTAAACTTGTATTATTTTAAGTCCTCCAAAGAATCCCAATAAACGGTAAACAAATATTCTCTTCAACAACTGGCTACTCTGCTATTTTGGATGTTGGGGTCATAGGCACATTTAACTTGCATTTCAATGAAGAAAGGCTTATTTATTGAAGGTACCCAGTGAGAATTGTAGATACCTTTTTGAAGAAGGATGATTCGTAAACCACGACGAGACCTTAAAGTTAAACAAAAGCTGGCTGGACACTGTCTACAAGGAGACCCACCACCCCCCCGGTCCTGGAAGTGTTGGAATCTTTGGCTGGCTCAAGATTCAAACTAAGATTAAGCTATTAATCAAAAATGAATCAAATAAGCGACAACGACATCATATGAATAACAAAAAACTAACACCGTGTGTGTGGTCTGTCAGTGGCTGGTCGGATTCAGTTGATAAATAAGTAGGAACTACTTACCTACACGTTTTTATATATTAAAATCGACTACTTACAAGATACAAGTTGTCAAGAACTGCTTAGAATATGTACGATCGATTAACACAGAGAGCAAAGCAAACAACTTAACGGAATCATACTTTTAGATCATCAACTATTATATTAAACATGACATCATTACAAAGAGATGAAGGGAAACATTAATAGACTATATAAAAGCAAAATTAAATGTACTTAAGGAACATTTTGCAGACGATTTGTATGCAACTGCGTACTTAATTAGTATACATACTATATTTCAATAGCTTCCTAATACTTGTCAACGGCTTATTTTGCATACGCAGTTATAAGTTTCTTTATGGTAATGGACTATTAATTGACTAATTGGAATTACGCCATTACTCCATTAATTCGTCCATCGTTACTTGATTTTATGACTCCCATAAATACAAACATAAACTCACGTTTTTTCCAATGGGACGCCAACTGCTGATTTTACGTGTTCTGTAGGTTCCTGTATTTAAATCTTGTTTTCGAATGTCTGAATTGTAATCTGTAAGACATCACATCTGCCGAAAACGCTGCTTCTAGGTAGCCCAAGACATGTCACAGGATGAAATTTCATATCGCTGCTTGCGTAATTTCAATGTTGAAAACATTCGTATAAGTAGTTGCATTCATGTTCTCGCCAGTATTATTGTTGGGTTGGTGGCAACAAGGTATGTTTGGCCACTAATTAGAGACGCATCTTGGGCATTAATGAGTGACGCGCACAGCGATGGCTGGTTCGAGGTGGCACGCGGCGCTTGAAAAGAGTAGGTACCTGGAGAGATATCCTTCTTCATTTCTGGGCCTGGCTCCCCCCAGGTAGCCGGGCCTAGAAGCGAAATTAAAAAAGCCCGCTACCATTTAGATACCATTAATAGAACACTGTCTTTTCAAATGCGTCTTTTTTTAGAGTTCCGTACCTCGCTAGGAAAAACCGGAACCCCTTATAGAATCATTCGCTTGTCTGTCACAGCCAATTTACTCCGAAACTATTGAACCGATTGAGTTGAAATTTGGTACACAAAAATAAGTAGGTGGCCCAAAGACGGACGTGTAACGGAGATTCATGAAATTTAAACATGGAGCCACTTTTGGGGGGTAAATAAGAAAATTAAAAAAAAAATGCAAACTCTAATTATAGTGATACATATAAATATAAATAAATATCACTGGACATTACATACAGCGCCATCTAGGTGCCACACTAAGCAACGAGGCTTGTGTCGTGGACACCAGTTGATAATATTACACAGATACTTTTTTTTTTGTTTGTAAATACATACTTATTATACATATAAACATCCATGACTCAGAAACAAATGCCCATGCTCAGCACACAAACATTTGCTCCTACCGCGATTCGAACCCGGGACCCTAAGAACGTAAGGCAGTCTTACTACCGCTGCGCCATTCGGGTCGTCATAAAAAATGAAAAAAATGTTATATCAAATGAAAGCTCAAATATATTTTTATTATAATTTTAAAATAAATAGTTTTGAAGTTATTTAAGAAAATAAAGCCGATAAAAACCTATAAGATATCTGTAAACCTACGGAACCCTCTCCACGCGAGTCGAATTCGCACTTGTCCGGTTTTTTACTAATGAAGCATTAAAGTGTTGCTAACTTCCTTTCATTGACTTCTCTTTTCTCTTTGAGGCTTCTCTTTTTAACTAAAACTTGTTAGTACGTAGGTACATCTTTAGTTTTAACTTTCCTAAGGCAATTAATAAACTCTTTGTTTTAAATTTGGTTTTCCTATGAAACAGACAGTGAGGTTGAATCTTAGAAAGAAAGTACAATGCACCGTTATGATGTGAAAATATCAGGTGGCCTACCATGACGTCGTAAAGCAGGAGCAATTCCAGTGTGGGAAAGAGATGGCGCTAGACGACCTGTATAGCTCTGTCTTTTTACCACGCTGGAATTACTCCTGCTTTAAGACGTGACGTCATAGTAACCCCCCTGGATAATTGCTATACGTTTTTGAAACTTTGTAGGTACCTATATCAAATATGAAAATCCTAAATAATTCGCTCTGCTTGCCAACCTACCTACCGATATTCTACCTGTAGGTATATTTTGCCAAAAACACAACCTAACTTAAGTTAACACGAAAGGGTCCAAGGCCTGATACTTCATACCTTCTCTCAAGTCACTACAAATCTTTGGTTACTACTTAAAAGGGCTGTTAGCCGAAGTTTCAATGGTTTGATAAATGACTAGAAGCAGCATTATTGATAGCGGTCCCACTATTGTGACGTCAATAATTTTAACGCTGTACGGGTGGTCAATAAGTAATTTATTGCACCAGGCCACTTACAAGACTGTTTTGCAATGTCTGAGATTGTTTTATGGGTTGTGCGTATTTCTGATGTCATTTGCGATTCGTATCATTTATTAACTGGTGATTGTCAAGAGCTGATTGACCTCCCACGAACAATCCTTGGGACAATAGAAATTATTACAGCATGACATAACAAAGATCACGCCTCGAAATCCACGAGGGCTTAGGCAGAGGTACCTAATCGAACATTTCGCCAGAAGGCAAGCCTATTGCCACCAACTGGGCACAAATCCAGATTCCATGATTGCTACTGAGAGATTCATGATGGAAAAACACATTTTGCCGGACCTAGAAATTGAATCCATGACATCATGCTCTTGCGATCGCTATAATAACGAGACACTCGTCGACATCCTTAATATCGACATGCAATGGATAAAAAATATAATAAAAGTTAGATAAGACTAGATAGCATAGACAGTCTCCACAGATAAGCACCAGGTAATAGTAGACCATCTCATCTGACTGTTAGGAGCGTTCAATACCCAGAGTTACCTTCTTTGTCTTATTAGACACTGACGTGAAAAAGTGACAAAAGTAAGCTCTTATTTAGGGTTCCGTTCCTCAATCGACAAAACGAAACCCTTATAGGATCAGTTTGTTGTTCGTCTGTCTGTCTGTCAAGACCCTTTTTCTCAGTAATGCTTGGCGGTATCAAGCTGAAATAAATACTAAATACTCAAGTCTGCTACCCCTTGGAGCAATGAAAAAATCAAACTTGTAAGTCAACGCTATCAAAAGATATTACTGTTTATGTCGCATGTTATGCGACTTCACAAGGGAATCAAAACCTATATAGGGTACTTCCCTTTGACCTAGAATCATGAAATTTGATAAAAGCAAGGCCTTACAGCACAATTAAAGGAAAAATGCCGAAAAAAATAAGTTGAAAATTAATGGGGACACCCATACTTAAATAAGATACATTTTTTTAAATATAATGTTACGGAACCCTTCGTGCTCGAGTCCGACTCGCACTTGGCCGGTTTTTTTATTTCCCACTCCACCTCGGGGAGTCAAGATTTGAGTTGCTTTATCGACTCGTGCAGAAAAGTTCATGAATGATGAAGATGCAAGAGCCAGCAAATACGTTAAGCATAGAATCCCAAATAGGATATCTTTTGTCAATATCAACATCTACACTAATATTATAAAGAGGAAAGATTTGTATTTATGTATTCTTGTGTGTATGTTTGGAATGAATAAACTCAACAACTTCTGCGCCGATTTCAAAAAATCTTTCACCATTATAAAGCTACATTCACCCTGAGTAACATAGGCGCCCGTGCGCCGGGACGGGCCGCTAGTATTTTATAGTTTTAGGGCTCTATAAAACTAACTAGCTGTAGACCGCGGCTTCGCTTGCGTTTTGGTCAGAAATTATCCCACGGGCACGTTGTAAATATAGCCTATGGCACTCGAGGATAATGTAGCTTCCTATTAGTGAAAGAATTTTCCGTGCGAAGCCGGGACGGGCCGCTAGTCTATAATATATTGCTTGTAATTTTTGTCCATAACGGAGCAACCAATACAAGTACAATTATGTTATTGATCGAAGAGTTTTTGGAATAAAAAGTCTTAAAGTCACTTTTCACAACATCTAAGAGAAATTATGATGGTGTTGTTTGGTTTATTCCTAACTGATTTCAGTGACCACGTCATCGTCATTCCACGTCATGTCTCGCACATAATTTCATACATAAATCATAATGTAGGTACCTGCAATTGCATCGGAATGTGGGACTGGTGCCAGATACTTTATGTAGTTTATATCTCTTCTTGATTATAGATGAAACGTGTTAGTTATCAACTGTTACCATGACTTCGGTGTAAGTCTTTCAGAAATTGGTAAAATGTTTTGACTATCTTGTTCCCCTAGTGGTTTCAAACGCATTTGTTCAGCATGAGATTCATTTCATATTGTGGGTATAGGTAGGTAATATCTCTGCCTAGCCCGTCGGATGCAGGGCAGCGTCGGCTCCTTCGAATATTTTTGTACGATTAAAATCGTTCCGACATTACTGTTCATTCAATAATAAGGAAGTGTGACTTCAAATCGAAGTTCAAAAGGTAGAAAATAATCTAGTAGTAACATTTTATGTTATTTTTTCTAGGATCACTGCGGGCCCGTCAGCCGGACATAGACATCAACAGGTTAGTCAACTGACGTCGAATAGTTTTTGGCACCACTCTTCAACATATTTATTCAATTTCAAAGCTTTTACAATATTTGTGTTCAATTTTTAGCGTAGTTGTGTTTTTTTTTTATTTTTTTTTAGAGACATTCGGTAATTTACTCTAAAAGTATCTTCATGGTTATTTGTTACTGCTTAAGAGGAACGACGCATAATCGTAAATAACTTCAAATCAAAACATGGATAAGTGCTTGTCAAAATATTCTATTCAGAAAAGCTAACAGCATGCTGAAATAGCAACCATACGTCAATTCTATTCCTATAGCATACCTGAATGCCTAAACAGATTACAAGCTCTAGTTCTCATGTTGTGAAAACCTCAATAGTTCTCTTTGTGTAAATATTTAAAATTTTGAGATGAAACCTTGACGAAACGTGCACCACTTTTTCTTTGCAGTCGTCATTAGCCAAATTCGCACTTCACATACCAGTCATACATGTCTGCATTGAAATTTATATGTTTTCTCTGTATTTCAGAATAAAACTTTTACCGAAAGAAGGTTATCACAGCCGTTCATCAAATTATCACAGTCGCCGTTCTATACTAACCGATCACAACAGGAGAAATGATTATGACTATTATAGCAGCCGGTTCTCCAAGTTACGGCCGCCGATGCACGTTCGGCACGATACCTCATCACTTACCGAAGAGAAGACGGGTAAAGTATACCAACCAAGAGAAGACCCGCGGCTTTTCTATCAGTCTGATGCATATATTAAAGAAACTAATAGGAAGAACTTAAACAACGAAGTGTCGTCCATTTACATTGGACGAGGAGTAGTGCGGGCGGGTGAAGTGAACCGCAGGAGATCATTGCCAATTCGTGACAGAGATAACGAGATACACAGCATCGATGAAGGTTATTATCATTAGAAACACATTTGGCGTAATTGCTTTTTATTTCAAAGTTATGAACAGAGCAAGTAATATTGTTTTTTTTTAGATATCTGCGTGCGATGTCCTCCTGACAGAACATTGATCGCCAAACCTGGCGTTGATCGCGCAAAGCTACAATATCCTCGGTTATTGTCCTGTTCAGGAAGAAAAGTGCCCAGGCATGTCCATTTCTTCCATATGTATGGCCCTAAATTCGGGTCCGTACTAAAAGAAGGCTCCCACGTGGTCGTCGGTCGGATCATGCATAAAGACGAAGTAAGTTTATTTTTGGAAGTGAAAATCGCTATCATAAATTTTCACATCTTTCAACAATAATGTTGTAATTACGTTCCAGATTCTTGAAACATGCAAAATGCAGATACATGTGCTGGTCCAGTCTTGTTTTGTACCCAAGTATTTAGTGCCTCATTGTGAAGCTGAAAATAAAGCGTGCAATTTTACATGCCGAGATCCTATAGCTGAATTAAGAGGACAAAAGAGTCTAACATGTGGTGACGACATGAGGTGGTCGGGACATTTGCCCGTTTGTAGCAGTAAGTCATTAATCATTACGTGCACTTTGTGTAATTTATAGGATTGAACACTAAGTAGTGCGCATCAACTAGAAAAACAAAGGGAATCCAACTCTGGTATGAACAGTGCCGCCAACTCATAACAAGGCCGTGGGACATTTAGATGTTCTTTTATTTTATCACCATGATTCATACCACGTGCACTTCATGTTCACATATTGTAACAATTATTATGAATGTTTGCATTATCTTACTAATAAATAAAGCCATAATACTATCGAAGAGCCAGTCAAACATTGAATATCTGCGATAAATGATTATTTACTATAATGTTATTGTTAACGTAAATACGTAGATATCTTCCTGTAGGATCTGCCAGAAAACTAGACAGTGTCGTATGACTAAAAACCAAATAGGTAGGGTGCCGGCTGCCGGACAACATTAGATTTAAGTATTTTGATTTTGCCTACCTGTTTGTCTACACTAATATTTTAAAGAGGAAAGATTTGTATTTTTGTGTGTATGTTTGTAATGAATAAACTCAAAAACTACTGCGCCGATTAAAAAAATTCTTTCACAATCAGAAAGCTACATTCACTCTGAGTAACATAGGCGCCCGTGCGAAACCGGGACGGGCCGCTAGTATTTTATAATTTTAGGGCTCTATAAAACCAACTAGCTGTAGGCCGCGGCTTCGCTTGCGTTTTGGTCAGAAATTATCCCACGGGCACGTTGTAAATATAGCCTATGGCACTCGGGGATAATCTAGCTTCCTATTAGTGAAAGAATTTTCAAAATCGGTTTAGTAGATCCAGAGATTACCCCTACATACAAACTTACAAATTTTACCTCTTTATAATATTTGTATATAATATTAGTATAGATTGTAAAAAGGGAACCACAATTATTTTGTTACGTCCCTCTCCATCTGACCGTCTGTCCGATTCATAACGATCGGTTCAGTAATACTAATAGGTAGGTACGTTTAAGTGTAATTGAGCGTCCGTCTAATTTAACCAAATGTTAAAGTTATTACAACTGCCTGTTTAGTAGTAGGTAGTGTAGCTAGTAGCGGACTTGTGAGTTGAAATCTTGTCTTAAACTAAGTTGTTCTATTACAATCTTACCGATTTCCCCTTTCTGAGGTATGGCTATAAACACAAACTGCTGAAATTCCTCATTGTTTACTCTCCCACACGGAAAGGACTTTGTTATTTTCCACTATTTACAAATATCTCTGTGCATTCCAGCTCGCTCGTGGTGTCACCCGCCGCCGCCTCCAGAACATGGGAGGGTGAGCTGCAAAGGAGTGACGTCACCGAATGGTTGGGGGCTCAATGAGGGGTCTAGTTGCCGCGTGAGATGCGCGCGCGGCTGGAAATGGACCTCCCGGTCCAGTGCTATCTGCCGACGAGGTGCATGGACGTATGACCTAGGATGTGTACCGAGGCGCACCAAATAGTCTTCTCTGTTTATAACGTTTATTATTTATTTGCTGTCTGTACCGCGGTATAGAGGTCAATGTGCGTGCCATTATTATGTATACCTAATTTTTAACCATATCTAATATTAATCAAGTCAAAATAATATTATAAGTCCTATAATGTGATACTTTCAACCTAAATTGTAAAATGATTTGTTTATTACAATGTGTTTTATTTATTTGTTGAACACCAGGTGAAACTTAATGTCTGTGCTTAATGTGTAATGGAGTGCCTTATTAATTGCACCAAGATTTTTCTTTTGTAGCCTTTTCTGTCCCACTTCTGAGTAAAGGCTTCCTTCCGCTTCTCGCGAACCCACACGTCTTCCTTCCAGTTCTGACGGAATCTATCCAGTTTGTAACGTCATCTCCTTCGTGGCCTGCCGCGATACCGCCTTACAGCATCAAGTTAAGAAATCCAAAACACAGATTATGTAGTATAATCGGTGTTTTGGATTGCGTTGCTCAAAAAGCCGATAGTAAGCTTAAATGGGATTAGCCCAATAGGTTGGCCAAATTCGTTTGCCGTTTGCCCAAGTTGTTCAATGTGTTTTGGGTCCTAATATAGCCAGTACCTAATAGTTATGGCATCACGGCAGACCTTGAAAAGGTTGGCAGGACGAGTTGGTTAAACCCAACGACAAATGGCCGCTCACAACCTTGGATTGAAAGTCACGGGAAGAATCCTTTGCCCAGCAGCGGGACGGTACAGGTTAATAATAATATGATATATGTAGGTACACATCCAGCAGTTGAATTAGGTATAGGTAGATACTGATTGACCCCAAGTAATATGGGACAAAGACAGGAAGATGATGATTTAAATTTGTTAGGCGTAGCTTCAGCGAGCAGCGTTTAGATATAGTCATGTTTTCTACACTCAGCTGATGGTTTACGGGCAAGAGATATGCAAAATCAGTGTTTCCACTTTAATGATTTACTTTCCCCACGCCTTAATTGAGATTTCCCCTTCTCAGGACTTTTTTCCCCTCAAAAATTAAACTGACAACACTACCAAAAATTCTTTCATAGAGATTATGGTATCATTTTTATTTGTCTTGTCTGTGGTTTCCTTTCCATACTGTCATAATAATAATCTGCCTACCTACATCCGTAGTCTGTGGTTCGTTCTTCGTTAAAACAAACAAACTTACAACAAGTTGTAGTTCCACTTTTGGCCGTTTTACGAGATAAGAAGTTGGTCGCACTACATGGTTTTGTTTGTGCAATTACGATTACAATATAAAATACGATTCATTGCGTCTTAGTGCTCCAAGTAAAAAAAAAACTACAGCTAGAAATATTATTGCGACGGTTGTAATATAATAGATATTTGTGAAAAATGGATCGGTGGCTAATTAATGTTTCTGCAAAAAAATCGGTTTGTGCTTCCATTGTTATATTATGGGTCAGCAATGAAATCTAGGTTACGATTTTAGGTTATGATTTTTTTAAATTTCTTTATATAAGCTAATTGGCAAGCAAAGATATAGTACCACCATACAGCCTAATGCTTCCTCCAAGACTGTTGCCAACTGGTTTTTTATTTGGGATGGGAAATAATTTGCCTGACATTGCTACAGGAATTTAAATTTGATTGAACCGCGATTACTAAATTTCTTTCAGAATGAAGAAAAGGTTGCGGTGCGCTCATCCGATAGACCCGGTGCTAGTACTTGCGTTTATTTAGACCCGCAGCCCGGAACGAGTTTGCAGTCCAGTAATTATGCCGAGGTTCAGAAGAAACAATTAGATCCTCAAACTTCGCCAGACATGGAAGTTGAAAATGAACAATTGATAATTGTTTGTTATTTCACATAAATATTTAAATGATGTGTTTTTAAATTAAATGGCCAAGATTTTTATAGTATTTATAAAATTAAATGTTTTAGTTATTTTGTAATCTAATGAGATACATGAGTTTTGTAAATTAACTCATTGCCTATCTTGTATTTTGTAGGTTGACCACTGTACTGAAGATGAAGAAGAGGGATACAATACTGAAAATGAAAAGAAAAAGCAGTCGACTAGTTCTAATCTACAGTAAAAGGTGTGAAAAAGGTATTCAAAAAGAAGTTCATGCATGATTGGCTTAAGCTACCAGAGTTCAAAGCATGGCTCTTAAAGGGAAATAGCGATGACAATGCAATTTGTAAGGTGTGCAATGTGGTTATGAAGGCGGGCAAATCGGAGCTCAAAAAGCATGGTGTTGGAAAAGTTCACACAAAAAATATGGAGGCTTTGCTTCAGTCTAATACAAATCAACCCAGTATTACAACATTTGTTTCAGAAAATACAAAGCTGAAAAACACTGAAGCTGCCATTTGTTCATATATCGTCGAAAACAATCTTCCTATTTCATCTGTTGAACCTTTGATTGAATTGATTAAATCTTTACCACAGAAGGCAATCACATCGCAAATCTCTTTAGGTAAACAAAAAGCTACTAATATCATTAGGAATGGTTTGCGCCCATTTTTAATCAAAAAATTGTTAGTGAACTGAACCAGCATTTGTTTTCTGTTTATATTGATGAAACAACTGATGTTAGCGTCAAAAAGCAACTAGCGATACTAGTCAGCTACTGCCATAATTTTGAAACGAAAGTAGATGTAATCGACGTAGTAGATTGCCCAGACGGGACCGCTGTGGCTTTGTACACACAAATGATTACCACGCTGAAAGAAAACAATGTGCCTCTGCAAAACTGGATAGGCTTTTGTGCTGACACGACTGCAGTCATGATGGGACAGCATAACTCTGTGTCTCAACTAATCAAAGAAAATTATCCTCAAGTATTCGTCTCAAAATGCACATGCCATATGATACTTCTGGTGGCGAGTTACGCATGCACTAAGTTAAGCAACTCTTTAGAAGATTTGTGCCGCAATGTGTACAATCACTTTGGGAGGAGCCCTAAAAATTCGGCTGCTTTCAAAGAGTTCCAAACCTTCCATGAAGTCAAACCCCATAAAATATTGAGAGCTTGTCAAACCAGGTGGTTGTCGCTTCAAGCATGCGTTCGAATAATTTTAGAACAGTAGGATCCATTGTTGAGTTACTGGAGAATATTAAACTTCGAAGATCCAACACATGCGAACCGCCACACTCTCCAAACCTTGGAGAACCCTTTGATAAAATGCCAAATGCATTTTGTAGACTACACTCTTGGACTTTTCAATGATTTTAATTGCATGTTTCAAGCTGATTATCCTGAATTCTCAGAATTAAAGACCCAAACTGAGGAATTAATCAAGACATTGGCGTTAAATTTCATGAATAGAAATTATGTCAAACAAACCCCTGCTAACCAAATCAATCCTTATCAGACAGAAGAACATCTTGAACTGAAACGTATTTATTTAGGTGTGGATGCAACCAATTTATTAACAGAGGTAGAAAATAAAGAAGACTGTGAAGTTCAGAAATTTTTTAAGTCTGCAAAAATGTTTTATATTGAATCGATCGTACAGATTAAGAAACGATTTGTGTTTGAAGATGTGCACAATGATTCGTCTTTTTTAAATCCAAAAAATGCCAATGATTTAACTCCTACGTCATTGTACGCAATTGCAAAAAAATACATTCCTTCACACATTACTATTGATTTCACAGAACTAGACAAGGAATGGAGAAATCAAAGTCTCCTTTCAGATATCGATTCTAACAATTCCACGGATACTGTAGGCTATTGGAAAAAAATGTTTGAAAAAAAAAATGTTGAGGGCAGAGGCAAATTCATGCAACTGCCAATTTTGGTAAATTATTTTATGTCACTGCCTTTTTCGAATGCTGCTGTAGAACGACTATTTAGTGATTTAAATAATATTAAAACTGATAAACGCAACAGGCTCGATAATGAAACAGTTGGATCAATCCTGTGCGTAAAATCTGGCTTAAAAAGAACGGGAACAACGTCTGTACAACTGATGAAAAATCTGTTAGAAATCCCACACCTGAAGTTTGTACAGGCCAATGCAACTGCCAGCGAATCCAAAAAAATTAGACTCATGAATAAAATATAATTCAACGTTCGTGTTCTTATTCATTGTCTGACCAGAAATATATAAAACCTGCATTGGTGTCGTCACTGTATCTTTTATACGGTAACACATAGTCCATACAGAAATTAGTTCTGAAATATTTTTTGGTTAGGCTTTACCCATGATTTCCCCTTTTCATCTCTTTCCCCTTTTGCTTCCCCTCTGGGCCCTATTTTCCCCTCAAAAGGGAAATTTCCCCTCATTGTGGAAACACTGTGCAAAATTAGACACAGGCTTTTGCCGCTCAAATGACACAACACAGTGAATTTGTGAAATGTATTGATAAAACCAGATGGTCACGCCGTCACGCGCCAAAAACTCTTTGTTCAGAAATATTTTGACTCTGTGGCACTTTTTCCGGCTGGCAATTAGAGTTAAGTTCGTTCAGAATTACCACGGCGCTGGTTGTTGGCCAAAACTATTTTGTTTTAATCCAATCAAATATACAATATTGCAAGAAATTTGAAATAATTTCAATTGCATTCAAGATCTTTTTTTAAATCTTATATTACAAAAAAAAAGATCTAAAAATAAATCTTTCGATAAGTTTTAAACTTTTTCCTCTAGACTGGTTTTTGAACGAAATATTTTCAAAAATAGAATACAGTGTGACATTTGCGGCCGTTAGATGTTTTGAGTTCGTCAACTGGATCGTTGGAAGAAAAAAAAACAATAATTTAGCTAATCGATATAGCTGTTGGTTAAAATGATTAGTTTGTTAGATTAAACAGAAGTATCGGATTATATTGAGTACGTCGCGTCCGCTATATTTAGAAATTACAATGGGAACCAACACAAGTAAACCAACTACTAATAATGAAGCACCAACTATTGCTTTAGCTAAGAATGAGTTGGAGGTTCCAGACATTTGTAACAACTCTGATCCTCGATCTCCGACACCAGAAATATCACGGACTCCTCTTCAGGTGCGTATTTGAATTTCACGGTATGAATATTCCTAAACTAGAAATAGCACAAGACTTCCCTCGCTTTTTTTTGTAACGTTTGAAACGTCTGGCCTTTTTTACTATGTCTCTTACATTTTAATAATTTATTGTTTTTTGACTTTCAGAATAAGTCCACTGGTAAACATAATATCACTAAAAACGTGGACCTGAGGAAGACTTTCGAAAACGGTAATGGTGAAGAAAAACTGATACACAACAATCCTATACTTTCCGCTGTGATAAAGAACCATTTACAGTCTTATGACCCGCGCTCTCCTACACAGGACTTTGAACGCACGCCAATTATAATTTCGGCAAAGACTGATGAAACGACTAATGAAAAGAAATTGTTAAGACAACAAAGTGATAACTGCGCCAGTCCTGTGTTGAACGCTGAAAATGACGACAATTATGACAGCTGTGCAGAAGCATGTGAAAAGAGCCCAGATTTAGTGGTATCCCGAAATTTGTGCGAGGGATTTCTTAATATAACATTAGATGATACATTAAAAGAACCCCAAGAGCCATTGGGATCATCCACAGCTTCTTATGAAGCATTAGAAAATAACATATCAAGCGAAGATCAACATAAACCAACATTTTTGGAAACTAACTTTGAGTATGTTGATAATGAGGATAAATTTGAGGACAGCGAGGAAAATATGAATAGTATTGAAGATACTGATAATATGCACGAAGATGAGGATGATGGCTCAGTTTTTCAGGTCCTTGATGATGATCCTCGGTCACCAACAATAGGTATTGAGAGAACACCAATAGTTGTAGCTAAAGTTGACAAAGACTCAAATGTAGAAACTATGTCTGATGATACTTTGATTAAAGTCTTACAGAGCACTAATGCTGAACTTCGCCAAACTGGTCCCAAGATAGACAAAAACGTTGATGGGCTGCTTATATATGAAGATGAAGAAACTAATCTGAATGAGACACCAAAGAAGTCCAAGTCTGCAAGTAACAGTGGCTCAAGAACTCCACTCTCATGTATGAAGAACAAGGCAGATGTGGGACATACACGATCTAAATCAGCCAACACTGTGTATGATCCCAAAAACCAAAAGATTGGTTCCAAAATTCCTAAAAGAGTGTCACATATTCCTCGACTGAAGTGTTTATCAAAGCAGCCCACCTTGATACCTGCTGGGAGCAGTGTTTCTTTGAAAAATATTTCTAAAGCGGTAGCAATAGGTGGAGACTGTGAGAATACACCTCCCCATTCACATCGCGATCGCTGGGACAAAGACAACAGTATTGTACTTTGAAATTGATTTTTAGTAACCAACAACAGCAAGAATGCTGTAGGATATCTTTAAAACTTGGAAATTGTTTTATACATGTTTACTATTATGTTTATTGTGAAATGTCACTTTTGAATAACATTGCTCAATGCGAATTAATAATTTCTTGTACTGACATCATGCTTTGCCTTATTGTTTGAAATTAATTTTAACAATAATTGTTACTGTCTACAATAAGTAATTCTTGACTTTCATTAAAAGAAACATTATCTCATATTGTTATCTTTTTCCTAGCAGTAATTGTATTGTATTGATAGACTTGAAATAAATATTTTTAGAAAACATTGTATCATTTTACATAATAATATCTTTCTGGCCTACTCTAGTATTGGTATCCATCCAACAAATTCTCATTTCACTGCACTGTAGACATCTGCAATCAAAAAATCATCTTTGTGTGGCAGTTTCCTCAATGGGCATTCATACAAATAAAGTATCGAGTATCATACTTGTAATCCGCCGAAGATTAGGAAGAAGCGTAGGTACGCTTCTAGCAGATGTCGGGTTAAATAGGAATCTAGCCTTAGTAGTTACAGCAGATGTAAGGCTAATAAAATCCCAATTGAAAAACTCCATAGTCCATACATCACAATGCCTGACCTGGGAATTGAAACCCAGGATCTCACGATCAGAAGTAGCACTTGCTACCACTAGACTACTAGGCAGTCCGCTAGCGTCAATGAACAAGGGCAATAAACTCACGCATTTGTGTTGCATAGGTTAATGTCACACTATGTTAACAACATACGAGTACTGACTCAATGTACCTTCTCAACAGTATATATTATTATGTTCTGTGCTTCTCAATGATATTAGAAAGTGGTGTGTGTTCACAGCTGCAGGACCGATAATGGCATGCAGGTGTTTTTCAATATGCATTGGTACATACTAAGAATAATTTAGAGGTTAAACACAATGAAAACAGCATTTATTTCAATCGTTTTATTTTCTATACTGACAACACCTAATACATACAATCTGAGTAAAATTTAAATTGCAAACGCAACAAATCCTTTTGGAATAAATAATAGGCAAGTTTATAAATAATGAAGATTATGCAAATCACAATAGAATTTCATGTATAAAGCAGTAGGTATAGCGTTGCTAGCTCTTGGAATGGTTTAAAATTGAACACCGAAAATATGGAGATGGTTAGATAATTATACAAAAATAAGCCCCATAAAAATATAACACTAGTGTAGAATGTAACTCCTTGCAAAGTCCAACATATGTTTAGAAGTAGGCTTTAAGAAATTGTACGTCTATAACATAACTTTTCGAGGTGATACATTCTACCTGACGAGTATTTTAATTAGATTAGCAATAATACTAAGAAATAATTATAGTTGAGTCGAACCTTTCAGCACGTGGTTCCTTTAGAATCCCCGAAGAATAGCTAAAAGCAAAAATGATAAGAAATAATGTTATTCACCTTGAACAAACATTTAAACAATCAACAGCTATATATGTAGTAGCGACAATCCGAACTACAAAATGTTAATTTAAGTAAATGAACTATAGAACAAATAATATTCATTTATGACCTAACATCAAGAACTTTGAGGTCCTAACATCAAGATCTTGAATAATATTTTAATAAAGATACATTGAGAGATAAAAGAAAATGCAAATCCTTATTGGTGCAATATTGTTTGTTAAATAAGAACTAAACCTATGCATTAGATACACAATATTTTATGCACTACCATTATTTTTATAAGTACACACATAATTAATTTGCACATTTCTTAGTTCTAATATTTTTAAGTGGGCGAAATTGTAGATATACAAAATTTGGCACGAAAAATAGTGGGTTCAGGAGAAAGAAACACTAATATAACTAAGATATACTTCTAATGACTAAGATAAAATCATTTACCTGATAATTCAATATTGAAAATAAATGATATAGACAGTTCTATATCATTTATTTATAAGTGATAAAAGCTATTAATATGGAATGTTTTTTACAGGATAAATTATATTGCACTGGGGTTTACTGCAACATAAAACGTTTTAGGCAAGCATTATGTGCAACATCATCTCAAAATATGGCTAGGTATGTTTTTGGTCTGAGATTCATTAATTAAGTTTTTTTTTTTTTAAAATTAAATGCATGCTGACAATATAATAACAAGACATTTTATTATAAATAACACACCATATAAATTTGAAGTATATCATTTTACAATAAATGGTAAAGCTTAGATTAGGTTGCATAAAGTCCAAATCGGTACACAACATGTTATAATATCGTTCCTAAAAGAAGGACAATAGATAAGGAAATTCTTTTAAATAGTATCTACAATATTCCTCATTTTGACTAAATGAAGGTCATAGAAATCCTACAAGTTTACGAATTATTATGTCTAAAATTGAAACATTTAAAGCTTTTTGAAGCTTCACTAAGATCAGCAAATGTATATTCCATAAATATTATGCTTTTTACTCTCTAAATGAGTCAAGATTTATTGACCATTTGCAAAAATAGACACTGCTTTACGTGATTGTTTTCTAACATTTAAAATTATAACATTTAATAACCTCGAACAACAATCACTATAAGCAATTTCTGGACACCTAACATCAGTTTCATTTGAATCTCTTGAAGTTTACCATTTCATGGGTTTTCAATACTGTTTACTTAAACATTTAATAGGAGGTAGTTTTTCATATATTTGATTATAAACCATGTTTCACAATATGTATATTTTATGCTTATGTTTATTGGGGCCATATTTTAGTGTTAAACACACAACTAACACCAATAAGTTTAAAATATCAAAAACAGAGGATAACATTTAGGTATGCTTATCTTATGTATCCCATAGATAATATCATGCTTCATGCCCAGGCTGTTTACTTCTCGTCCCCATTTTTCTCTTTCTTGATATCTGTTGAATAATGTTAGTGAAGTTATTAACACGCCTCACGCCAAAAGGGTTATGTTTATGAAATAATTGTATTAGTATGGATATAAAAAGAATCAAGGAAATAACCATGCAATTACAGATTGTTATTTTAATATCCTGAGATATTAAAATAACAATCTAATCTGATCTAGTTATTATCCCATTTAAAATCGTTTGTCATGACGGAATTTCTTTTCTTAGAGTTCAGGCAAAAAACATTGACTTTGTCTAGTTTAAAAAAAATTGTGTGTTTGTGTATATAAATGCGTATTGAATTATTTTGCAAAATAAACATCATTTATCAATGCACCACCCAAACCACAGGATGGATTGAGCTAATATTTGACATACAGATATTTGAGATGTTATGACACAGAAAAGATTTTGGAAAATTCAAAGCGTAAGCAGGTGACAGTTTGTATGAAAAACCATCACAGGGTGAAATTGGTGCCGGTTAGCTAGTAACATAAATTGATAATGAAGTGCTATATCTTTAACTTATTATCAGCGTGCTTATGTATTGTTACTATACATGGAAAGGTTAATGGATAAAGCATTTGAAGTGCTTTGTTTGGTGTAATTTAAATGAAATTTTCTGATTTCCTAATTAGATAACTACATCATAAAGATAGAAAAATAAACATTAACTTATCTTTGACTCGTATTGGTAAAAGATATAATGATTGCTTGAAAAAATACTAGGAAAATAACATTTATCAAGAAAATCAATATATTGAATCCTGTCTAAAAGTTTTCCAACCTTTCATGAAGTATCCTCACTCACAAGACAAACAGATAAATAAACACACACACACAGACACAATAAATTAACATCTGAACAACAGGCTGAGTCACAGTCTTATTTACAAAATGTATTTTATTATTAGTTGTTTTCGAGAAAACCAATTTTCATGCAAAGAAAATACACAAACCTCGCTCCTTCTCCTCCATGTTTTTAGATATAAATTCACGCAGCTCTGAGTATGCCTTGTCCAAATTATCGTTGAGAATAGTAATGTGGAAGTTCCCTGGCTCTTGACCTGAAATCATTGCATCAGATGTGTTATATTTTTTACACTGATTGTAAACATTTATTATTTCATTGATAATAACATGAGTTGCGTAAGCAACATAGTATATGATACTTGAAAACAATTATATGCTTGTCTTATTATTAGTAAGTGAAACTGTTTATTGATTCCAGTGTGAAAAAATATTTTGGGAATGAATATTATCCATTCCACTATACATAATATCTGTTCATTGTTCATTCATAAAACAGATTTTACAATTAAACCTATTTTTACCTTTGAAATTCATACTGAAATCTTACAAACCTATGATGTCATAATAGCACCCCGGTTCAATAATACTACCTTCAACTGCTGAGAGCTGAGCTACAATTTTTTTAGAACAATAACTTCGAAAAAAGAATCACTTTGAAAGGTTTTTACTCTAAGGCAATAATAGTATTATAATAATTTCCTAATCTAGTTGAGCTATTTATTATCACTAGCCACTATATCCAAGTGATCTGAAGATTCTGAAGCAGTCAAAGTTTGATAAACCTTTGTATATAAAAAAAAATTGTTATACCCTTTATAGACTTACTGATTGAAGAACATGGGTAGAGCATAAGGAGTATGCCAGGTGGTATTTAGTTGTTTGTTCCTCCATGTGGTTGGTATAGTATTGTTAGGAAAAAAAAAACACTTGCCATATTTGATTTCTTTACGAGCTGTCTCCAACCTCTTCATCAAAGCCTCCTCCTGCTCAGTGTTGCGTGCACGCAGTCGCCTCTCCAACTCTTCAATGGAAGGTGGCATCACAAACACCAGCAGTGGGTTGAGATCAGTTTTCTTCACTTGCTTGACTCCTTCAATCTCAATGTCTAGAACGCAGATCCTTCCCGAGAAACATACATCATTCACTGCTTGTTTACTGAAAGTTTCAAAATAACTTTTGTTAATAGGTCAAATATAATATAATAATATTGAAGATAGTACGCATTGTGTTTTAAATTCTGTTAAACAACTAGAATAGGGGCTTGAGCTGATGCAATGATGTGTATTCACTGAGGAATAACTGAGATATTGTAGTAAATACAATTAACAAAACAATGACTTTATGAATAAGAACACCTCATTGTTGGCAACATGCCAATGTGCCCAAAACAACAAGCACATGGCCAAGAGAGATTCTTCACAAAACAATTCCACTTACCTGGTTCCATACATGTTGCCACTGAAAGTTGCGGTTTCTAGGAACTCTCCTTTTGCTATAGCAGTGGTCATGTCTTCTTTGTTTGTAAAGTGGTAATGCACACCATTTTTCTCGCCAGGACGTGGGCCTCTTGTAGTATGTGATACACTAAACCCGAATTTATCCGGAAACTCTTTCAGAAGGCGCTTTAGCAACGTGCTCTTACCCGACCCCGAAGGTCCACAAAGAACCAAAGGACGAGGACCTTTCTGCACCATTTTAGAGAAAACTAAGAACAAATAAAATATTATTGTTACAAAAGCCGAATAGGTTAATTTTGAATGGATATGTTACTGAAATATCTTACATCTTAGTAGTAGCGTCGTGGTAAATGTTAATGGAACTTATTAACTTAGAGCTCTCCGAGAAAATCGACCCGGCTATAATTTAATATTGGTACGAAATCAGTACACACATGTATAACGCGCAGTGTGAGTGTGACTGTGTGAGTGCACAGCAAGTTCTGTCAAATGTCAAAATAATTTCTTGCGTAAAATGAAACCATAACGAAACCTAGGCCACAGATTAGATATTAGTAGCTAGCTAAATTACGCAGAAGACAATGAAGGACGGAACGTCTGTGAAATCTTTATCTATTGTTTTTACACAAACCGATAAAAACTGTCCAAGCAAAGCTAATCGGCTAATCGGAAATAAACTATATCGACGTCACGTTTGGATCCGTGATGATGATGATTTGTTCTGGTCGTGCGGCATACTTTTACACGAGGCCCGTTTTATGCCAAAGCAGCCCGGACTAGCCCTTTTTTGTAGTGTTGATGAAAAAATAAAGGGTTTCGACCGCCACATCTACACCATTAGGAGTGGTTTCGGAAAGTTCCTTCAAGTGGACAAAAGTCCACGAAGAAGAAGAACGTATTCCACATCTTTTTTATTTTTTGTGTTTAAATTATACATCGAAGGTAACCTATGTGTGCATCCTGACCACGGGACCAAACATTACTGATAAAACTAACTGAAATTAAAATAATTAGTCAATGTAAAAATACGGTCCTACAGTTTTTCCGTTCAAACATTTTACGTCTTCTGTAAACCTGTATAGAACAGAATATCATCCGAAACCACATAGACAAAAAGTAAAGAGTCAAGAATTCTGCGGATATTGAGATCAATAAAATGTATTATAAAATCGTGTAACCAAAATACGACTGTAAATCATTTCTTGAAACCTTTTGTAATGATTTATTTGGCAAAATGTGTTTTTAAATTATCTTCAATGTGGATTTTTAGGGAGTATACATTATTGGTTTTCTACTTGATTTTCCGGATATGGTCATGGACTAATCAGCACTAAAAGATTTTCAACCAATCGTAGCGAACCATAGTGAACGGAGATTGAAAATTGAAAAAAAGCAGCCGTTATATTTGAGTGGAATTGAGCGGAGTCAAGCATCAATCGAAGCTTAAAATTAAAACTGTAAGTCGAACAATAGCGGAACAGCTGGATGTAAATTAACTACTGTACGCACAAACAAGGATCAGCCCGAGACTGTTTATTAAATTGCGTACGGGCCAAACAAGGAATCACGTCGTTATGGAGATCCAGATGAGGAGACACCGAACGGTGAGAAATTTTCGTTACGTTACAAAGTTAACTGATTCTTGTGTTTGAATATACTATAAGTGGTATGGTCATTTAAATTTTAGGCGCAGATCCAGGACCAGGAAAACATTTATGCTATCAAGGGTAAAGCTAACGTGGCGATTCCTACCAAAAAGCAAGGATTGACCGTTCGAGGAGCTCTGGGGGATATCAACACAAATGTTCAACCGCAGCGAGAAATCGGTGGCAAAGTAGCTGTAGCTGCTGCGGAGTTTGAGAAGAAAGCAACTCTAAGCCGGGCCGCTGTTAAAAGGTAAAAAAAATAGATTCATTCTCACAACCCACATTACCTACTATTTTTGTGTGTTCATCAGCTGGTTAATTTTCTTTGTTGTTGTATCTTTCATATTTTTATAACAGGCGCGAAAGGATGATACTATGTTAAATTACCTGTTTAAGTTCAATTTACTGTTAAAAGTTCAATTTACTCATCCTAACACTACCCACTCACCCAAAATAGATACTTTTTCATGTAGGTAGAAGTAAAAAAAGTTTTTGATTCTAGTAATTACAGCCATGTGCAGTCGAAAGTGGACACAGGCTTGGCTGCCAAGGCTGCAGCGGTGCAGCCTTCGTCTAGGCCTCCTCTTCGCCGTGAGGAGAGTACTGCTGGTCTTGCCTCCAGAGCTGCTGCTCGCAACAGGGTAAGTTCTTTGCAATTTTTTTTTGTCTCTTGCACCTAAATGTAGAAACAATTCTTTGACTTGATTAGGAATAATGATCAGATTGGCTGCTTCTCTGTATCTGATGATAGCATGAATTGAACTCAAGAAGCCATGAACGGAAGTCACAGTTTAGACCAACACTTCTGAGGACCAAGTGAATGCAATGCCATTGCTAATAATCCTATCTGCTTTCTTCACATAGTAAGATTTTTCATAAGTCATCCTCAAATTAACATTGGTATGATTTGAACTTGGTAATAATAATGCTTGTTGGCATTAAAAATGAGGCCATTTTTTGTAAACTCACTAGCTTGTGACTATGGTTTCTATGTAACACTACATGGTGGTTCAAGTTAAAATCATTACTAAGAATAAAATACTTGATACTGCTTTTATTACCCAAGCATATTACACTAATTTGATTAAGTAGTTCATGGTAGATAGGGGACAAAGTTTTGATTGTACACACGGCTACACATCAAGCTATACATTTCCAGTTTATGCTGATCTCGCGTTGTGTAAGATTTTCGTACAATGCGAGGTCAGCTTATACTGGAAATGTACAGCTTGATGTGTAGCCGTGTGTACTACAATTACGTCATGTTGATGAAAATCCACACAAAATCTGTAACATTATTAAACCTAGTTAAAACACAAAAATTATTTATAGGCTATCCTGAAAGATGCCCAAAACAAACCAGTGGAGCTGAAAGAATCCATAAACATTTACATTCAAACCAAGAAAACCCAAGAAATAAAGAAGACATCCAAGCTGCCAACGCTAAAAGAAAATAAAGAATCCAAAGCTTTGAGACCAATCTTAAAAGAATCGACGGAATCACTTGGAAAGTTAAGAATTGAAGAGGGTTACGAGAAAACTTCAATCATTGACATTAAAAAGGTTGAAAGATATGCAGCCTTGTTGAATAATGACCTCAATACTACTCCTCAACTCCCCAATGACATTGAAGATATTGATGCTGGAGATAATAATAGCCCGCTGCTTATGTCCATCTACATTAAAGATATTTACAAATATTTGACTGAGTTAGAAGAGAAATATCCTATTGAGCCTGAACACTTGAGGAAACAGGTTTGTATAAATTCATTAATTTCTTCTGAACTATAAGAAAGCCATGTTCACAGTTTAATTCTGCATCAAGTTTATAAATTACCATTATTATTCAAAAAATTCGAAGTTAACTTAACATATTTTTCCCTTCTAGACCGTAATCACTGGAAAGATGAGGGCAACTCTTATTGATTGGCTTGTGGAGGTGCAGAGACAGTTCTCTTTAGTGCTTGAGACATTCCATTTGACTGTTGGAATTATTGACCGATACTTACAGGTAAATATCCACTTCTATTTTGTATGCTCAAAGCATGCTTAGTTGATGCGTGATGGTGATGTAGTGCAGAATGCAGTAATTATTTTAGACTAGCGACAATACTGTGCATAATCACTACTTAGTATAAAACAATGTCGCTTCCTGCTGTCTGTCTGTATATATGCTTAGATCTTTAAAACTGCGCAACGGATTTTGATGCGGTTTTTTTTAATAGATAAAGTGTTACAAGATGAAGGTTTATATGTATAACATTGCACCTGTGCGAAGCCGGAGCGGGTCGCTAGTTCCTTAAAATTACAAAATTAATATGATGCACTATTAGGGTCTATACACAAAAGCCGGCCGCCATTTCGGACACTGTCGTAAGCGTTCAGTTGTATTTTTTATTAATTGCCACACACATTTGTTTACAAACTTTTAAACTCGCATACTCTAACAGCTAGACATAAAAAGTCAGGTACTTCACATACCTTTCCCAATAAAACTAATCAATTGGTTACTTATAGGCGGTACCAAACGTACAACGGAATCAGCTGCAGTTGGTCGGTGTGACGGCGATGTTCATAGCTAGCAAGTACGAAGAGATCTACTCACCCGACGTCGGCGACTTCGTGTATGTGACCGACAACGCTTACTCGAAAGCCGATGTCTTCCAGTGCGAGAGAGACATCATGTCGAAACTTGGCTTCTGCCTTGCTAGACCTATTCCACTCAGCTTTTTGAGAAGGTATGCTTTTACACAACTCCAGCAAACTGCCCCTAAGGCAACCTTCTTACCCATACTTAACCATATGTTACATATCTAGAGCCTCTGCCACTTGCATCTGTAAGAATTGTCTTGTGTGGTCTCTCATTGCAGTTAATAATCGTAGTAATCTCAGCTTTAGAAATTAATGGTTTACCAAAAAGCATGTTTACAACAATCATATTTTTTTTCCAGGTTTGTAAAAGCTGCACATGGGACATCAAAGAATCACCACTTAGCCAAATACTTCGTAGATCTTTGTCTCATTGAGTACACGATGGCCCACTACCGGCCATCAGAGTTAGCTGCGGCCGCAATTTGCCTGTCCTTGTACCTGCTTTCGAGCAAGAGGCTCGAAGAGGTATGGACACCAACACTCTCATACTACTCAGGATACTCCCTAGAACACATTGACCCCATCATCAGGAAACTAGCCAAAATTGTCGTCAATGTAGACAACTCGAAATATAGGGCAGTGTACAACAAATATTTAGACACATCCTTAGCCAAAGTATCCAGCTTGCACCAGCTGAGAAGTGAAACTATTTATGAACTGGCCAAGATGCCTTCAAGCTCCTAGGTTTATGCAAAACGTTTTTTGTGTGCAAGTGTAAACAGTATGTTATGTCATGTGACGCATTAAGATTGTATTGACGATGTTTTATAAGCGTTCTGTGGCAAAGGACTGAATTTGATATAAGGTTTGTTTTAGGTACCTGGTTTGTTTGCTAGTTTTAATTTAGAAATAGTTTTAATTTTTAGACGTAATTTTGTATCAATGAGACTAATTAAACGTTATTGACCAGGTAGTAATATAATGTGTATGTATGTATCCACTATTTCCGAACAATAATCTTGTTTTTGATTTATATTTATGAATAGAGCTTGTTATGTTGCCTATGAAATGTGCTACATGAAGAAACAGAACATTGTAATTTTCTATTATACTGACATTTTAATTTATTGAGATTTCTAAAATCTCGTCCATTTTACTAGGGACTGATAGAAAAACTTGGTGGTTTTTAAAACACGTAACAAACGAAACAAATGTGTAGTTCATTTTACGTAACCGTAACACAATATAAAAGGTGAATGACGTAATGGTATTGATTTTGAAGCAGTAAATATATGACCAATAAAAAATTCAACTGGAATAATCGCCATATTTTTAATCTAATATTGGGAAACTAGAATAATATATTCTAATATTTCACGGGTAGCCAAAGTATGATATTTGTATTTTCGTGATGATGACTAATATTTGGCCGACTTCTAATGCTCTTTGTATTTGACTTTTATAATTAAATAAGTTTCTATATGTATTGTGATTGATAGAATATTTTGATTGAATGTAATTTGATATCCTGTGATTAGAATATGAGGTAATTTGTTGATAATAAATCGATGTTTAAAATATGTGTTCTTTTTAAATATTTCACTTTTATTGTTCTATTGGTCGCAATCACGACGAGCATGAGGTCGTAGGTTCGACTCCCAGGACGGGCAGTGGTGTTATTGGGTTCTTCGATCGGCAATTATTCAGTAGCAGCTACAGAGTCTGGGTTCGTGGTAATATGCTCGTCCATAACTATTACATTGGAATTAAATATAACTGGCGATATGTGCGACGGTACGGCAAGACATTTTGTCTTTAGCTACGTAACTAGTTTTATCAAGATACAAATTCCAATCGCAGCATCATAATATAATACTATTAGCTGTGGTCCGCGACCTTCGATCGCGTGAAATTATTATAAAAAATATTACTTCTCATTTTGAATCGAAGTTTGTTACAATAAAGGTTTTTTTTTACACGGATCCCTAATTCTTATTCTAAAATAAAACTAGCGCTATTACTCCTTATGACTTCAGCTGTATGCCAGTAAAAGTCCCGTCAGAATCGGTCCAGCCTTTTCGGAGTTTAGCCGGAAAGTCGTCAAATGACCCCTCCCTGGGCGGAGTGGAAGGGAGTGTCAGACTTGTACCGACTAAATCCCATCTTTGTTCTTTCTTTTGTTGCCCTTTGTGTTCCAGGGCCGCGGTATTTCTTTCGAACAGTCCCGCAACCCACCCCACCCGCACGGGTCCTTTCGGACCCCTTCCTGTTTGCTGACATCTCTTTGAGGCGCGCGTGGAACACGAACGCGCCATCGACACGGCCTGTCGTCATAAGACGGATGGACGGCGAGCTACCCCATTACTCACCGTCCACAGGCCCACGCCTACTGTGGCCGGGAGCCACCACGTGGCCCCCGACGTCCAGAGCGTCTCCCGAGGCGGCTGAGACGTGAGGCTCTCTCCCTGTCACGTCCCGCCACCTCCTTCGCTAGCATGACTGCTTCGCAGAAGGAGGTGACGGCGTCCCATTCCCTCTTGCTCCGGATCATGGATTGAACCAGGGCGGGACGCGAGAGGTCGACCGGCTAGCTTCAGTTCAGCATCGCGCCGCGCCCGGTTTCACCGTGGATAGGCATCTTTCTTTCTAACACCAATGATGTTTGGTAATCAATGGCTACGCAATGTACCCAACTGGTACCAATAGCAAATACTCAACACATGGTTGGATTTTTGGAATCCTTAAGGAGTTCCATTTTTTATCTCCAAGACACATCGTGAGACCCTCAGAGGAGCTATGATGGATTACATGCATTCACTATGCAATATTAAGGTTGCCAACAACAAATATCTTTCAACACGGTTCAATGATTCCCATGCGTTGAGGAGTACCACTCTATCATATCATCACAATATTAAAATGGGACCAACTTTGAGAAAATCCTGAAACAAAAAAAAAAGCCACTATTTTTATTAGTAGGTACTCGTAATGTCTTGATGGATAGTTGCCACAAGGCCAAGAATAACATGCAGGCCCTATGACATGCCATTAGCATCGATAAATGGGTAGGTACTCTTGATACATCTCGAGACGCTAAAAGATGATCCAAAGAAAACGCAAAAAGTAGGATGAAACAGTGACGTCGAATCCCACAATCGAAGACCGTAGATAGATTTCCAATATTGTTTAAAATTAACCAAAGTGACGCATTGTATAACTTTTCAGATGTGGCACTTCTGAGAAACGCAGTTCTACTTGTTCTACTCGTACTTAAGGCTTGGCATATTACAAAGAGGTAAAGTTTGTGAGGTTGTGAGTTTGTGAGGTTGTAAGGGGTAATCTCTGGATCTCCTGAACCGATTTTGAAAATTCTTTCACTAACAGGAAGCTACATTATCCCCGAGTTCCATACGCGTAACGCGAGCGAAGCCGCGGGCAAAAGCTAGTCATTCCTAAGTAGGTACCTATATAACAGTTTGGTAAATGCAACGAAACATTCAAAATAAATAAAAATCAGTAGTGTTACTCATTTAATATTGTAACGTATAACACCAAAGTACTGCGTAATTTTGACGTTCTCAAACTTAGCAGATAAAAACCAGCGATCCAAATAAAAGTTCCCAGAATAACGTCTGGTCCTTCTATTTTAATTTCAAAATTCTTTCTGTCAGCTAATGTTAGCGACTCCAAGACGATTCCTAAGAAGTTTTAAATTTAATCGATGTCCTGATTTAATAGGAAATGAGAGCAAAGATTTCCTCGGCTTAATCTGTGATCTTTTGACGCCGCGGCAAGAGGAACAAAATTGACAGGTCTCATTAAAGTTGGACAGTTTCTAATGGTAAAGTAGAAGATATTAAAGATGATTGCTGAAGGTTTATTGTAGCTTTTAAAGCATTCATTAAACAGTTATTTGATAATTTCGAAGTGTACCTGGAACTAGCTTTACATTTGGTATTGTTTTCCGAACATCCAAGGTCTGCTGCCAGTTTACCATTTGATTGACGAGCGTTATTTTATTTATAAGTATATAGAACTGTAGGTATTTTAAATGGTAATAAGTCGTTTATTTAATTTTCTTAATTACGTTTTACATTTTATACAATATTTTTAGGTATAATACAATATCTGCCGAGTTGATAAGCGGAGACTGATTGATTGATTTACTTATAATATCAAGCCAGTTATCCGCGAAGAGTAAGGCAGAGGTGTACCTAATAGTAGGTATACTAAGTCCAATGTAATAGGGAGCGAGCCGATTGCCATCACCCGGGCACAAGTCCAGACCCCGTGGCTGTCACTGAGAAATTCCCGATGGAAAAAACAATAACAATTTGCTCGACCCGAGAATCGAACTCAGGACCTCTGGCTCAGTAGTGGCGATTGCGACCACTAGACCAACGAGGCAGTCTGATTTAGGTAGGTACTTATTTTGCTGGATAATTTGAATTTAGCAAATCCTAGATTTATTGCAAGAGACCCAGTCCGTTTAAGAAATTTTATTGGAAACTTGATTGCTGATTTGCTAATCTAGGAGTCAATTTATAAGTTATAGTCAGTACATGTCTCAGTTAAGCTGGTTTTTGTAATACTTAGCCAAAAATGCCATTAAATTTTCTATTTATGTAAATAAAGGTCCGCAATGCCCGATTCAAGTTAATGTAGGTATTCGAGGCATGTTTTTAAGACAGTATTCTATACCACTTGACATAAAAGTAAAGTGTAAATCACACATTTTTTAAATGCTAGTGCTGTGGTGTGTCCTGTGTGCTACGTCCAGTGTTGGCGGACAGCCGCTAGCCGGTCCTGCTCGGACACAGCGTTTTCCGCAGCGCAGCCCTCTCTCCGCAAATTCGAAGAATTTATTAACGCTTGGCGGTTAGCCGAATCGTTTTTGTTTCCCCTTTTTTCACTGACCGTACTCCTGCTGCAGCGAGACTAGTGTAAAAACAGAAAAATCTGAACGTTTTTTTTTTTAGTTAAAACTGTGTTCTTTTTGCAAGCTCTCACGAGTTCGTTCGTTCGTGTGTTGGTAATAGCGTATGCAGATGATATTAGCTTTTATTAGAATGAATTTATTATATTTATAATTAAACACAAAGAAGTGCATAGAAATGGAAACAAAATAAAAAATCTGTACACTTTTTTGATAGTCTGAACTCTGAACAGGTAACCCATAGTCATATAAAGTTATTAACAGAATTCATCGTAAAGGTAAGTGCCAATTGCTGCAAGCTCGTAGTAAAGCGTCATGGCCAATAAACAGCGCAGTTATCTAGTTGGCGGCGTATTGTTAATGCAATAGCCGGTCCATGTTGTTGCATTTTTGCAACAAGCGCGCTGCGAAATGTATGCACATAGCCGTTGTAATGCCGCGAAAGCCTGTCTCGTAAATATTTCGCGCACGCAATTTACAGCTTTGGGAATCCTCTTAACGGAATACAGGGGCAGTTAGTGAGCCGGGGGGTATTTATAATTTTAACGACGACCACACTGAACCGCTATTGTTCTTTAGATTACTGCTGGAATACCTACGCATTTAATTGTGTAGTTAAAATATTTCCTTTTCACAGTTTAAACTGCGTAGGTAGCTATTGAAAATTGATTAAGCCATTTTTTCCCGCAACTGCTATTTTTAGCATCGAAAACAATGATATTATAAATAAAAAGAGGTAGATATCGCATTAGCGTGCGCAAATTCAGACAATTGTCGTAATTTAAGTGTTTCAAGCGCGATAGCCATCTCTTTCTGTATCATACGTTCCGTATTATCTATCTCAGTCGTAACAACGCAACGATATTTGAACGCCGCCGCTCAGTATGAACGTAGCATATTTTTCTTTATAATACTACTCGTATAATTGCATGGAAAAGATTTCTAAGTATTTTAAGCGAACTTTTAACGAATGAGCACATTTTAAAATAATGTAGCATGGCGACATGTGGTTGGATCACACAGTCGCCATTCGAATAATCTACAGACACTGCAAGACACTGAAATGTTTCAGTCCACGTCTACGGTCATGCAACGTGGCGTATCGTTGATCTTCAGTAAATGGTCGCTGTATGTTATTATAAGGTAATTTGTACCATCACAAAGCTATCTCAAATGATCACAAACAACACCAACAAACAACAAAATGAAAAATACAAAAGTGCAAACTTCTTGAACTGTGGATATCAGCTTAAATATCCCCGGCGTTAGTTTTGTCTGGCAACAAAATGTTTCATATTATTGTCGTGTTATACTTTTCTACTTAACGTCGAGTCGCAAGTGTGTCGGAGTCTCGGTGTCTCCAAGTAACGGTGCTTCCGTTGTTTCGCCAACTTTTAACGAGTTTGTCGGACACGGCTGGAAGTGCAGAAGTGGCGCCGCCAACGGAGTGCCGGCGAGACTTCTCACCCACATATGTTACACCCTGTAGATTGGTGACAGATATTTTCTTATATTTTTGCCGAAATAATGTTTGACACAGATGTTTTATTGAAATTATTCGAAGTTCGTTATGATTTGTTGAGCGGGTTGCCTCTGCATTCCTTTAAGGTTTAGGTAATTTACACATTTCGTACTAATGCATAAGCAATATTTTCATAGCGAATGTCTATTTACTACAGAGCTTATTGTTAAAACCGACAACAACACTCAATAAAATATTATTTTTGTTGTAGGTAGGTACTTATTTACAACATTTTTCATTGAATTTATCGTATGGTGCAAGTCATAAGTTATGAGCGAACTGTATGGTGTACAAGTATTCCTTATACTAGATAAAGAAACATTTTTTGACATTTCGTCCAATAATAGGATCAATTAGGTCATGAGAGTAAACATATGGGAGTGCATAATTTTTTTCGACGTGAAATCCTACCGAGCGCACAGTTTGAAAATGATGAATTAATTATTATCTTGTAAACCCTGTATGTAAACATAAGTATTTAATAAATATATCGTGAACTCCAAGTAGGTATAGACAATTTCTCGAGCACAAACTCTGTAGAGCACAACCTAAAGCGCTCACTGCTCAAAAACAAAAAACTTTCTCGATTTAAATTGTGTCTCTTCAAACTTCACGGCGATATATCAAGTCAGCACACTACATCTACCATGCTACCTACAGTTGGTTTATGCAAATCACCTTTGTCTATCGCTCAAAGCAGTTCACTTACTGCGATCACCAATCCTGCCGGACCATGGGTAGCACTTAAAACCTGCCGTTAAAAGGGGTACCGTTCAAAACCGGCGTATAAATAACGCAACCAACAGCATTTACGTTAGCGACGATATTTTACGATATTCTTCTACCATTTGCAAATTCAATCGGAATATACATACCTACAGTACCTCGTATACATGTTTCAAAAGTTTTTGCAGAATTGCTGAAAATAGGTGTGTTGAATTTGAAAGTAAATCGTGTGATGTTGGTACTAAGTAGTTTGGAATATTTAAATAAATAAGTTTACTGGGTTTTTCTATCAAAAAAATCTCAGTAGCAGCCATGCTTGTCCTCTAATACACAAACATACATGAGACGTAAATGGTGTGCAATTAGATACACCTCTGTCTAAATCTTCGGGGATTACAGGCGTGTTACGGTTACGTGTTTACGTTTACTGAATCTTAACATTCGAATGATACTCGTAATCACGGCACGGTTGGCGCAGCGGTTGAGCGATTGACTATCGCGGGTTCGATCCCCGCACGGAATAAATGTTATTGCTACAGTTGGTTGTTCCGGGTCTGGCTGTTTGTAGTTTAAATGTTTGTAAACATCTACGAATTTCTCCTGTATCGCACCCACGATACAGGAGAAATTCGTAGGGTGAGTCAAAGTTTAAAGAAAAAAGACTTACCTGGACATAGTTAAATAGGAACCAGATACATACGTATGTGTCTGAAAGTTAAAAGCAATCGTATCACCTAACTGTGTATTAGGGAAGAATAAGCGGAAACAAATTAAACCGTTTGCCTGGCAACGAAAATGCGCGTCTGATACGTAGAACAAAGTTTTATTTTCTTCTGTAGTCTGTTCGATGGAAATATGCAGTAGGCGTGAATTATGCTGTATTTTACACCATAGACGGTGGCGACGCGACGGCAAAATGAAACGTTTGAATTTATGGCTAATAGGAGCTTTTTGTAAACCTATAATAGAGTTCAAAGCACGTTCAAACTGAGATAAATTGTGATTGTTTTTCGGTTTTCTTAGTGATGAAATTCGCTACTATTTATCACAATGAACTTGGAATTTGTACCACTCTTCAATGAGTGGCATTTTCGTCGTGGAACGAAGCTGCACGGTCATATCCCCTCGAAAACAAATTATAAGTATTATTTAAATAGATATTTGAATATGTTGATCGATGGAGAGTGAGAGGAAGACCAAACAAAAGATGGATAGAATGTGTGAGGAATGACATGAAAGAGAAAGGAGTAAATGATGCCGTGACGTCTGACAGGGGAGAATGGAAGAAGAAACCGTGTTGCGTCGACCCCGAGTACAATGGGACAAGGGCAGGAAGATGGAGATGATAAAATACATAGAACATTATACTTTATTGTACATTTAAATTGTTGATATTTCACAATATAAACAACAACAACCATAACATTTCTTTACAATGCAAGCACGACAATGATTTCAAAACGACAATCATCGTCGCACTAGTATCGTATTCAGACGAAAACGTTTGATCGCACAGTTTGTTGTGAAAGGGCCACCCGGATGAGTGGGTGTCGTAAAAACCGCCCCAAATGGGGTGAAAACTGTCGACGTGCGCCTGATCCCGGGTCGGGATCGCGAGTGACGAGCCGTGTCGATATCGAACATTCGCGAAACATGCCCTGGGTTTAAGTGAATATTGGCTGTTCACGGTAATTTGATGATTGGTTGAAGAATAGGAAGATAGGATCTAATGTTAATAAAATACATGCCACCTTGAACTCATGTTAACCTAGTACTTCTTGTTGCGTTATATTTCCATAATAAAAAAAAAAACTTTTATAAAAAAAAAAGACTCAAACTGAATACTGATTTCAGTTAGCTAGGGGTGATGACATAATTTTTCTATTAACGATTTTATTATTTTGGTGGTATCGTGTAAAATGGTGAGAGCAAAATAAATTATAAACTTCGCAGTCCTTTTAAACTAATAACTAATTATTGATATAGGTGACCTATAGCGTTAGTAGTACTTGTAAATTTTTAATTAAATGAAAGTCTACAAGTATTTTTTTGCCAGAAATCAACTGGTAATTGGTATGCAATAAAATCGACCCTGTTAACGAATCATTAAAATAACCTAAAATAATAATGTAAATTATCGTTATAACTAGGAACCTCTAACCGGATGGTATCAGGCTCTTATTAGGCAGCTTATTTTATTAGCAAAGCATGGCTTTAAATCAGCTTGTCGGGAACAGGTGGGGCAATCGTCACCCCCCACACGTTCGGTGATAACTCTTCTTCAGTTTGATTCGCTCTCCTATAAAGATTAGTGCTTAGGGATTTGGAGATGCTATTTTGTGAAGTTTATATATTGATGGTCTAGAAGACAAACATGCTAATTACAGACTTACTATTTTTTCAGGAGTACTCTTCTTATAGATTCAAAACTTACTATACTATACTACTTACTATACTATAACTTAAAATTGTACAGAGAAATATACATAGTTTAGACGGAAAGAGACGGAAATATGTTATTTGGATAAGTGCGATCGGTAGAGCATGCTCACATACACATTTTTTTACATTTGGCATTAAATTATTATATTATAAACATTTTGTAATAAGCACATTTGTCTTCTAGGCCATCTATATGTCGAATGAAAGACATATAAACTTTACAAAATACAGACTAATACGAGTACTTTAGGTGACTGCTGAGATGATGGGTAATAGAGAGGTATTTATTTATTTTATGTTTATAAATTACAAGTTCCTTAAACTTAGACAAAGCACACAATTAGACCTCTGGGGTCTGTCTTAGCATGCCATGGCCTGAGATTTGATCAACGCGCTACACAATTAGGTTATTTTTGCGTGGCACTTGAAATTATTTGGATTTGGCTTGTCGTGTATTCACGTCATATTTAACTGGAATCTGAATATCACTATTATCAAAATGTTCTATGAGGAAAAGATACTCAGCGCGCGCTAGAGCAGGTAATACTTTGCAATGTTTAAATAACCCCGTGTAGTTGTGTTGTTATTTATTTTTAACAAAGTTTGGTACTACACGTTTCAGTAACAAACGTATGGAAGAGGAATACTTGCTGTGCCGACAGCAGGAGACTGATGGTGATGTCGAATGAAAGACATAGGGTTCACTGACATTATTGGTGATGGTTTTTCAGAACAAGGGGCCTACCATGACGTCTTAAAGCAGGAGTAATTCCAGTGTGGGAAAAGGACGGCGCTAGATGAGCTTTATAGCTCTGTCTCTTTCTCACACTGGAATTACTCCTGCTTTAAGACGTCATGGTAGGCCACCTGGGGCCTTAGTCTGCTATTGCAATAGTGTCAGAATGGTCTATCATTGATTTAATAAGGCCCCTAGCCCACGGCGTTTTTAGCGCGTTCGAAACTCGTTTGACGTGCGTACAAAGGGTAATTCGTCTGCGCGGGGCCTTATTAAATCAATGATAGACCATTCTGACACTATTGCAATAGCAGACTAAGGCCCCTGGTCAGGTGCGTAGTACTTGCAAACGCGTGTGACCACATGTATGACCGTGGACGAGAACCGTTCACCAACAAAAGTCAAATTTAAATTATAGAACGCCACCTACTTCAAAACGCGTTCTGTAATTCCTGTCTACCCCCATGAGAAAAAAGCGTATGTATGTTTACTTCCAATGAGGATACTTAATATGAGACACGACTTTAAGACAAAGCATTTTTGGTACTTAAAAATTCGCACAAATGCCGAAACAATTTAATACATATTACTTCGCGTAGTGCCTTTAATTCGTCCGTGTGTTTGGTTCGTTCGTTTCTCGAGGTTTCCTCTATAGGATACCCAGCTAAGAACTCTTCTTTAGTACTTTTTCTTTTTCTTTTTGTTTTGCCTCAATTTGAGAAAGTAACTTTATAGAAGGACTTAAAAAGTCGTCATTCCCAACCTATGACGCCGCAATACCTCATCTAAAACTCCAGAAGAAATCGAATTTCCTGTTTACTCAAGTAGGTTGTAGCACATAAACAAGATGAGTGGATTTACAACGTGATAAATAAATTCCCCTGTCGGGGTGAGGCCTTGGTGTGAAGTCTGCGTCAGCATCTCCCAGGCTCGGGCTGATTGCCCCATCTGTCAGTACAAGACCGTAGGGCTGCGAATAAAATAAGAGGCAAATTATTGACCCTTATTGATGGGAGGTGCGCTATTGCAGAAACGTCAGAACGGGGTATTGTTTATAGTTAGAATAAATAGAGTGAAGGGGCTGCGGCAAGGGTAAAATAGGGTTTTCGGTGGTTGACGATTTTTGCTAATTTGGCTGGATTGGACATTCAAATAGGTATATGTACCTACCTAATGATGGTAAGTTAAATAAAAACCATGTTTTTTTTATAATTCCCCTCCAAAGTACAAACATTAACAACCACTATGGACATATTATAGATAGATTAGATTATTATAGTTAGTTTGGACATTAATTATATTGCCATCACTTTGACATTGGCAGAATATTCGACATCACCATTTGTTGCCATAACCAAAAATAGAATGTATTGTTTAGGATTAAGTAGATAAAAGCGGCATAATATTATATTGTCCCACAAGAACGCTTTAAATATAGTGTACTAGCTTTTGCCAGAGGCTTCGCTCGCATTAATTTAGAATTTAACAATTAAACTCTTAACACACTACTAAAGTTTCTCTATAATTCAATCATGATTCGAAAGACACGTGGCGCCATCTATTATGATAAGAATGTTATTTTTGTTTTCTTCGGAACAGTACTTTTTAGAGATGAAAGGTATAGTGGATACTCGTATTATTATGTCCGTTTCTGTTGACCTGACAACGTATATGCAAAATTTAAGAATGATCGGTTCAGTGGTTTAGGCGTGAAAAGTTAACAAACAAACTTACTTTTGCATTTATAATTATTAGTTAGGATATTAGTTAGAATTAGGATGAGACTCGGGGATAATATAGCTTCCCATTAGTAAAAGATTTTCAGAATCGGATCAATAGTTCTGAAGATTACCCTGTACATCCAAACTTACAAAATTTACTTCTTCATAACTATAGATAGAGATACATACTTTACCCTTTTTTGTAGACGCTAAATATTCATGAACTTGCAAGCAAAGTCCTGATTTTTATTACCCCTTTAAGTACTTTCAGGCCATATTGAAATTTCTTTTGTCTGGCACACGCAACTGCATATAAACTCAGCCAGAAGCCATCACCGTGCCTCTAAGCCATAACATTATATAAGTGGCCGACCGAATCAGTTATAGTGAAGTATTGTTCGACAAAACCTCTCTTTCCAAAGCGGAGCGATAAAATTACCTATTGTCGATGCACATTGCAGTAAAGCCCACATTAAACTGAAAGCGATTCTAAATGCGTCGCGTAAAACGGAGCAATACGACAACCAGCCGACCGCATTGTTTTTTAGGGTTCCCAAACGTACAATGGATATATGGAACCATTTATAGAACGGTTATTCACAGTCAAAATATTACATATGCATACATTATTATTACGTCGTACACGCTCATGAGTATCAGCTAAATAAATTATATCAGCTTCAACTTCTGTAAAAAAATTAGAATGTTGACTGGGCAAAACTTATGAAAACTAAACTCGTTATTTAGCACAAACTTTGGCTGAGCGTTATTAGTACAAGTGTAAGAATTAAATGGAACCAGACCAAGCACGTGGCCAGTAACATTATTACAGATCTCGGTTCTCGGTGGTCACAAAATTTCAAGCAAATGATTTTTATACGCTACGGAACCGTCAACCGCACCATCGGCCCTTGTTTGCCGGTATTATTTACTTTATGGTTCTACGTGTAACCAGTTCCGATGTCTCGCGCTCGATGAGCACGTGCTCAGGATAATACCGGCACCGATATCTGTCTGCACTGGCTAACAACTTCGGCTAAGTGGTTGAATTTTATGCCGAAGAGTTTATTTTGCTACGATCGGTGTCTCGTAGCCCAATTCGTAGCAGCTTTCGTAGCAACCTTCGTAACCATATTCGAAGCAATTTTATAGCAACCTTCGTAGCATTCATTGGCTTTTTATCAACTGTTATAGTATTAAACACAATAATGGGTGTAAAATTGTCCTTAGCGAAGCCAAAATGGACATGTTCTCTTCGTCATTGCGTTTTTTTTGTTGTTCTGGACCATATCTGGGAACTTTCTAGTTACGGAGATATTGAGGGTCGAGTTTCCAACTTGTTCCCAGGTTTTTTTTTATTTATAAGTTTTCAGTGTTATAGCTTACATAAAATAACTCCATGGCCCCCATACTATTCGAAGCATCCATCAGCGCAAGGTTTTGACTGCGTTACATCGAGTTCTACAGTTAAAAGTGATTTTTCACTCAAAATAAAAAGTTGTTTTCCGGTTTTACTTAATTTGATATATAGACAGCTTCGTTCACGGCTTCGTACAGGGCCCGGTTTACACCTTGTAAGTTTGGGCTAGACGGATTAGGCAAAAGCCGGGCGGCAAAATCAATTAGTAGCCACTTTCGTAGCCACCTTAGTGGCAAACTTGGTAAAATTCATTGGCTTTTTAGCAAGTGTTAATGGTGTTGCACATATATTCGGGTCGGTTTTTTTTTTTTTTGAACTGTGTGTAGCAACTAATAATTTTAATTTCTCGTAGCACGTTGCATAACAATAAGCTTCGTAGCATAAAGCTTCGTAGCACGAGGTTCCGTAGCACAAGGTTTGAAGCGTAATATTACAGGGTGTTTGGTGCATCGTTTGCCAACGTGAACGGGCCGAAAGGAGGGGTCCTTAGATTTTTTTGGTCATTTATGCAAATTCATTTTGAAAAATTCAATATTTAGTTTTAAGTTTATATCTACCTTTTTGCAAAAAAAAATGAGAGTAAAAAAAGAAATAGGTGTTATCTGCAATCAAGTTTGAATTCGATGGAACCAGAAAACAGTAGACATCAACATTTAAATTAAATTCTGGCGGATACATCGATAATTATCTTTAAAAAAATAAGTTTACAGCAAATGACCTTCCCTTTCGGCCCATTGAAACACTCTGTATAATGGATTTTTAGCTAGTATAAATATATCGAACTTGTAAGTTCAAAACGAATTTCAACTATACTTAAAGAATGCTGTAATTTTGAGTTTTCCTATTTACAAGATATAAATCCTGTTGCCTGTTCATTTCAGTATAGGTACTTTAGACAGAAATATTTTATGATTTTCTGCCCAACTGGAAGTAAAATTACAAAAAAAAACTTTTTACGTTTATTTCTCTTTGAAGTTGGCATCATCAAACAGGTGTTAGCATGCAATAAACTTACCATAAACAAACTTTTCCCTTCTGTCGTTATGATTGCGAGTTCCGAGATACCGAAATTTATCTGTTACAGTGTTGAAATAAAGTTGTTTTTTGTTACTTTAGAAAGTTGTCGTTTACTTAAGATCATATAAACAAAAAAAAATTACCTTTTTAATTAATAACCAAATAAAAAATAAATAATAATAATATTGGATAATAATATCCAATATTTAATGTTATCTATATAATTTGTATGTATCTTCATTTCTATTGTATATTAAGCTATTAATTGAATTATGTTTTGTTGTGTTTATGTGCTGATTGTTTTATTATTGATTTTATCTGAAATAAAAGTTTATTATTATTAGTAATTTGTATTAAGGCGCTAAAAATATATTTAAATATCTGCGGTTTCCTACAAATGCAATACCTACACGGCATAAATGTATGGAACAGCTGTTTTTCGTTTAATTACCAGTGAAAAATGTATATTTAAGTTCAGGTGGCCTACCATGACGTCTTAAAGCAGGAGCAATTCCAGTGTGGGAAAGAGATGGCGCTAAACGACCTGTATAGCTCTGTCCCTTTCCCACACTGGAATTACTCCTGCTTTAAGACGTCATAGTAGCCCCCCAGAATGATCATGTACTGAATATGTGGTAACCGTTTGAGCACCGGTGTCCCTGCCATCTTATATTGGTAACACTAACAGAGTCTGCTGCTTGTGTTAAATATGGATTCACAATTACATGACACTAAATCGATCAAATCTATTAATAATCTAATCGGTTAGGCCAAAGAAACCAGGGGGCCTAAAATGGCCACTTTATCGGAATCATAATACGAATCACGTTAAAAATTTAAAACTCTTAAAATGGACTTTGTGGTCATAACCTTAAAGACCATTTTAAGTATTTTAAATTTTTAACGTGATTCATATTATGATTCTGATAAAGCTTCCATTTTAGGCCCCCAGGTCCGTCCTAAAGCTCGTTGGGTCAACGACATCGTCAAAGTCGCGGGCAACACCTGGATAAGGGACGCACAAAACCGGGAAGTTGGCAGAAAAAAGGGGAGGCCTAAAACCAGCAGTGAGTGATTCTGGGCTGATATGATGTTGATGATGAAGTCGATCATGTTCAATAGTCAACAATTCTGTGCTAGAATGACAAATTGGCTTACTAACATTGTATTATAGAGGTCAAGACTATCAGTTTGTATGTTTTGTAAGTTTGAAAGAAGGTGTAATCTTCGGAACTAAAAATCTGATTCCGAAAATTCTTTCACTAATGAAGCTTCATTATCCCCGAGTGTCATAGGCTATGTATAAAACGTTCCCCTGGGTCTATTTTCGATCATAAGGTGAGTGAATCCACGGGCAAAAGCTATTCATTAATACATTGGCTTCATCCAGATATTTTGCACAATATCAAAGTGCAAGAAAATTACTTGCCAATCATTTTTTTCTAAATTAACAACTCCCTCCAAGAATGTCACATAAACTCTGTGTCAATATCTCCTTTTAAAAATATATACGTGTATGATCAGAGAGGTTCTCAGCGGGACTCTCGCGTCAATTGCTGAATCCCATCCGGTTCCGGGCTGCCGGCAGTGTACCTCCGGTTTAGATTCATAACTCCGATGCTTAGAACATTGTCGGCACCCATCTGTAAAATACGAGCGCACTCCACAAATATTTATGTTGCTAGTTTTCTTTGTTTGGCGAATTATTAGTTGCATTGGCAGCGTTTGTTTTTTTATAGAGGAAGTCGGAGTAGGTTTTATCGTTTTTGGGTAGATGTAACTTTTTTTTACAAAATAATATCACGCCCGTAGTCTTCGAAGGATTAGGCAGAGGTGTACCACAGTACCTCCACATTTCGCCATCTATTTCTGTTTATCCCATGTAATAGGAGGCGAGCCTTTTGCCATCAACCAAGCACAAAGCAAGGCCCTGTCAGAAATCCCTGATGGAAAAACCCAATAACACTGTGCGATCAGGGAGTTGAACCCAGGATCTCAGGCTTAGGAGTAGCGTTAGCAACCACTAGACCAACGAAACCAACAATATAATAAATGGTTTGCAGCTTTCAGTGCGTAAGGCTGTTATTAAATACACTTTTCGTTTTTTTTTGTTGATGATTTTATGGGTCATTATTTCTTCTATTTTCTATGTTTTGATCTCATTTATCGCTACATAAATATATTTAAATAAGAAGCAAATAAAAAGTCCCTCTTAACAATTTTCATATTCACTTCATCTCATTTTTTCTTGGAAATGTTATTTATAAGTTTGCGAAAATAAATTTCCCTGTAACATTTAGTTGAGGATAGAAAGCTGCCTACCTACCAAGTATTTGTTTTGTAACAGGTAGCGAGCGAGCTTCAACTACTTAAAAGTTGTGTTGCAAATGAACCGTTACAAAAATGAACGCTCCTTTGGGCCCTATTTGGAGCGCGGAGTACGGTGTACCCAGTGGTTTTCGAAAGCGAATGCTATGCGAAAACGAATCATTTTCTTCGGCGACGCTGTTTAAATTGTCGTAAGGAAGCTTGAAGAAGTAATAAAAAATAAAGTTTGCGGTTTTTATTAACAACTGTCAAATTTAACAATATTAAAAAGACAATATTTCTGTCAATGTGCAGTCAAAAAATATCAAACAAGTTAGCAAGGGATAACTGTACAGCAAACAGGGAAAAGTGATTACTGGAGTGGCGGCGTGTAATCGCTACGCTAAGACGTTTCGAGAGACTCCCGCTAAACCCCGGATCGGCGACGCACCGGTTTCGATCCCAGAAGTCACTTTTAAGCCATTACTTACTTGCTTGTTTTCGATTTGTTTTTTCCTGCGAAAAAAGACAACGCGAAATACAAGCGAGACTAACTTTCGGGCAATCAGCAAGCTCAACTTCGGAAAGGGTTAAATCAAAGGGTTCCGCTTTTATGAAGACTTATTTCAGACTTACCTTGAAGTTGAAATTAGATTTAATCTGGCTCGAAGCTTTAGGATTGAATTTTGTAAACAATTTGGAATACCTCTACAACTTCCAGGCTTTGTTGAAATACCATTGGGAAGTCAGGATCCGGTTGTTTAGAAATTCCTTTGAAATGAATTTGTACTCATATGAGGTCGAGTTTTGTAAATACGCAGGCCAGTTCATGTTCAATGGGCATAAAGTATATGTGATGTTTATTTAATTGAGTTTATTTGGCATTTGTTTAGGGTCAGAGCGATTGTTGTGTTTATTGACACATAGTATACATGTTTAGGCCACTTTTTCACGGTACAATAAAAACCGTTTGGTTTTTGATGTTAATATTTGAGGTTGACACAAGGTCCGTATATTGTTACATTTATTAGTGGCTTACCAAACGTTTCGGACGTGTTTAATTAATACACCAGAACTGTACATATAAAAGCTGACCGGTGGTTTTCACAAAATAAACACAGGATTGTTTTTATTGTGTGCGATCTGAGTATATACATCTATCGATATATACAGAAGAATTAAAAAGGGGTGACTTTTGTAGTTTCGAAGCAGTTCAATAAACTGCCAACCGTGTACCCACTTTTTTCATAAAACCGGTTAGCAGAAGGCGACGCGACGTGGCGTCTCGAAGAGGTCTGCAGAGCGAGGTCGGCCCACAATAGTCCTGAGGCCGGATGTGTGTTTCGCTTTGTATCGAGGCTTTTAAGTTCTGACGCCGATCACAGACACCGACTGAAAAAAAAGGTAGAGGTACTACGTGTCAAAGTGAATTACGGAGAAAAGCGTAAAGTAAAATGAGTAATACGCGCTGTGTGTAAGTTTTTTTAAATATAATTTGCTACCTTCATAACAATATGCGCTTAAATAAATCAATGACTCTGAGACAACTCCAGTATTCAGTGCAGCTCGTAAATTTTTCCAAACACAGAACAGCTCTTAGGAGACGAGATATTAAACATTGAGTGCTTACTTTTAGCTCTAAACTGCACATGATGCTCTTCCTCAATACACACGCTATTTTATTAGACTGCCACTAAAAGTACTGTATTTAGAAATGAAGAAAAGCAACAGTACATTGAATTTAAAAAACCACTCGTTGAAATAGATTTCGACCACAAATATTCCACGATCCTCGTGTGTTGACGCAAAACCGTTCAAAAGTGAACAGAAAAATAGAAAGAATAATTTTATTATGTCGGTGTTTTTGCGGACGGTGCGCCAAAGGGCCGCATATGATCGACCACGTGACGTATACTTTCATACCACCACTATTTTTCCACGGCAGGTATGTACTCCTTTGTGCTCGCTCGCCTCGGGACCACACTTCTTCCTTTCATTGCCCAGATCGCCGCTCGAGTAGGAAATCGATGACGTGTACCGAATATAACATGTTATTGAAAAGAACATCGCCTCGTTGCCTCGCATCATACTGACGTTCTATTTTTCCTCGCTCCTCAAGCACAAACATCTTTATTTCTTTAGTGTGGTTCAATAAGCAGATACAAGAATTAATTTTATACTAAAAGCTTTAAGATTATACGATTTACATAGAAACGAGAGTATCAAAGAAGTAACGTTTCCATTTCAAATTATGCTAATGTTAATAGAAATGAGTCCCCTTTTCGCAAACATCGTACAACGAAAGAAAATATGCTGACGAGATCGCGGACGAGCATCGAATGATTTCTGAACAACATTTTTTTTGCAGAATAAAAAACAGAGGTAAAAGCTAATTACCCCTTCGGGGTCTTTACCGGTTCAAGTGTTGCGCCATCAAATCGCATGAATCGCTCGTATTTATGGTGGAGGGGGAAGGGAAAATGACGTGCTGAATTAAGCCAGCATTTTTTCTAAGTGGGCAGTAAACGGGCTGCTTTCACCCATACATATTGAAGTGTCGTATATTTTACGATCCATCCCGCTCGAGGGTACTTCCACGGACGCAATGGGCGAACATCCGTATCGAGTGGACAAAATTACCTTCATCGTGTTTTACAAGTTTAATCGGCTTGCTTATACCATTTCTACTGATTTCGTTATACTGTTTTAGTTATACAGTTTCACTAACAAGATTTCCGTATTGAATTTTATTTCTTTGAAAATACACAAGTAGGAAAGGTTTTCATAATACATTTTCTAGGAAATTCAACCTAACGATTGCTTTACAGTCTCTTGTAAAAATATTAATAATTGATTGATTTTTTTATTTTTCCTTTATTTATTTTCCTTACATTTTTAAATATTTTAGTAAAAAAAAAAAAAAACATTAAAACACGCAAAAATATAAAAAATAGTAGCCCACCGGCGGCATCGGGAACAGGATCCGAGCTACCGGTGGTCAGGGCTCTTGAGAGAGGAACCTCCTAACGATACGCGCCGTGTCCAGAAGTACTGCTTTCTGAATCAAGCCCTTGATCCAGCTGCCAAGCGAGATTTATTTTTAATTATTATTTTCCTTGAAATTTTTATTTATTTTAGTATTCCAATTTAACTTAGATTTGTGAGGCTAGACTTTGAAATTTAAATGAATGCTCTAATCTACAAGATCCCAGTTTATTTACGAAAACTCAAGTGATCCTTTTCATATAAAACACAATAACTGTAACCCTCTACCAACGGATTAAAACCAATTGTTCCACGACAGATAGATCATTATTTTTGTTTGCGTCGTGTGAAGTAGCCTCAGTCCGTTAATTTAAATTATACGAGAGAATTCATGAGACGGGACGTTTCTTCGGCGGACATGCAAACAATTAATTACCGGGAATATTAATGCCCCGCATTAGTCAGGGGTAGGAGCCGTGTCAGCGGACCCTCGGACTCGCATCGCTGTCCGCAGCTTACCCACAAGCCTACGGAACGCCCAGTTTAACTTGATCCAACATGGTGGCGCTGCTTGTGACAGCAACGTCAACGGAACGTCAAACTCAGTACATTTGAATTTAGTTCGTTATTTCAGCGTGTGCCAAGATAAAGTGGCCAGTTCCAATATTTAAATTGTTGGTAAATATTGCTGCAGTATATAACCTGATTAGATCCTTGTTGTGCGGTGCTGCGGTTCGACTAAGTTATAGTACGCCTTTGTAAGGATTTCGTTGTCAATATTTATATGATGGTTATGGCTGTATTGTTGGAATCGGTGTCTATTGTGTGCTTGAAGATAATATTGCAGCGTTTTACGTGTAATGTCAATGGCATAACTTAAAGTCATTCTAATGTTGTATAACAAGCATACTCCTAACTATTCTAATTATCCAGTATGGAATTTCCATCTGGAGCAGTCCTGGTAAAACCCCATTCATAGAAATAGAAAGTGCTCAAAGAACTATAATCAAAGTAATGCTAAAAGAGCAAAGATATTTAAAAGACTTACAGAGCGGACATTGGGAATATTTTTATACAAAAATTTTAATCCCGAAAATTTTCGATTTTGACCCACGAATGCTATCTGACAAGCGGGCATAAGACACTAGACAGAACTATATGTTAACAAGTAGTAATAAGTATTAGATCACGATTCTCGTCGTCTTGTCCCGTCTATCGGTCATAAATATTTGAATATCTTTGTAAAAAAGTGTTTTTAATTCTCAACGGACTTGCATTGAAAATAATATTCTGTTCTCGATTGCGACAATTGTTCATTCTAAATGCCAAACTACGTACTCACAAATCCATAAAAAAACCGAACAAGTGCGAGTCGGACTCTTGCATGCGGGTACCGTACCATTATCTAAAAAAAAAAAACACCTTTGTTGTATGGGAGCCCCCTTAAATATTTATTTTTCAATACACTTTCTCGAAAACTGGTTCTAATCGCACTACGATTAGGTTCAACATACAATATATTTCACACGCGTGCGATTTTTAATATTTTTCCGCACGCGTGCCGAAATAAAAATTTCCACAGATAAGTCTAAAGGGTTCAATGACTATATGTATAGTCGGCGGTGATTGTTTTTTTTTAAATCCTGGCAAAGAGATATGCGTCTTTACGGATTAAGTATTTTTCGAGTATTTAAATTGTGTTTATAAATCAATATTATATTAATATCATAGATAAAAATGATTACAAATATTTATTTTTTGAACAAATTAACATTTTAATGTGTTCTAAATAAAAAAAATAAAAAAATTCTTTTTTTCATAGTAGGCTGTATACAGCATCATACCTTTGCATCTTCTTCAACCTGGCGAAAGCAAAGCGCGGAAAAAAAGCAAATTAAATCATAGTTTCCTAATAATTCCTGACAAAAATACTTTCCGTTCTAATATTTTATTTCTTCGAAAGTGTATTGAAAAACGTCGTTTGATACGCGTGGGGATTTGTTATTGCAGTTCTCGGCTCCATAACACCCTCGCTTGCAGCTCGGGTGTTAATTCCGCGCTCGAATGCAATAACAAAGTTTCCCCACTTATATCAAAATGTACTATTATTCAGTTTTTAGTATTTGTTGTTATAGCGGCAACAGAAATACATCATCTGTGAAAATTTCAACTGTCCAGCTATCACGGTTCATGAGATACATTCTGGTGAAAGACAGACTGACGGAAGGTGGAGTCGTAAGTCTTTTTAGGGAGCCCTAAAAATAGTCCTGGTTACTGAAAAGAACTATCTAAACGCATTTTACACATCCCTCTTCCCAATGCAACAGGTCTTCTGGCTTGACGGTGTCCTTTCTACTCTTACACTCATGTCTACAATAAAATAAACAAATGCTGTGATATTAAAGGCCTAACTCTAGTGACCCACAAACATACACACACACATATATATTATATAGGCGCATATAACACACCATTACCAAACATTACAATTATTTGTATTATTGTTTTCTCATTTTATTTTAAACTAGCGACCCGTTCCGCTGCCTATGTTACTCAAGGTGAATGTAGCTTTCTAATGGTGAAAGAATTTTTGAAATCGGCGCAGTAGTTTTTGAGTTTATTCATTACAAATATACACACAAAAATATAAATCTTTCCTCTTTATAATATTAGTGTAGATAAGATAATGTTTACCTTCTACCAAAATGTTTTGTTAAAATTATTCTTACCTAAATGTCTAATTTTCACATCGACAAATATACGGGGTGGAATCCATTCCACCGACGCGAAAACGTTTACCACCAGTACATTATTTTGAACCCCCCATAACTTATTAATATAAATATTTTATTGGTTATTAAAAATGAAAACTGCAGTTCCATACATTTTGACCGTGTAGGTATTGCGGCTCAGAATGATGTAGGCACAGCGTCAGTAAGTACTAACCCGTCAAGATTTTAAATGTTAAAGCTTGAGGGGTTAGCACTCACCGACGCTGTCTGTACCTACTGAATATGCGATAATCGTTTTCTCGTCAGTGTATTCCGTCCCGTATGTTTTTAATTTAAAGTTATCGCAACTCCGGCCCCCAAAGATACAGGCGCAGACTAGTTTGGGGACCTCTGTTTCCTAATTTTGACAAAATAAAACTTGTTACTGATACCCACAATGAAACATTTACTTAATCTAACAATTAAGTAAATGTTTGTAACTGTGGTTTAATGCATTTATTCTTATTCCAAAATGCTTCTCTCTCTCAGCTCTTCTTATTACAAGAAGAACCTTTTAGCATAAGACATGGGTTTAGTTATTACAACTTCATACCTGTAATCCCAGAAGGGCTAGGCAGAGGTGTACATAATAGTATAACCACATTTCGTCAGTTATTTTTTTAACTGGGCACAGAAAAAAAAAACCCAATAAAATTACAAGCTTCCGCGCGTGGCTTCGCCCGCGTTAATTCATTTTCATTACACATCATCTTTAGAAATGTTAATAGCCTATTTACTTAAGTGTTATTCTGATGTACAAGCTATAGTACTATAAAGTTTTATCAAAATCCGTTCAGTAGTTTTTGCGTGAACGAGTAACAAACATCAAGTTTTAAAGATTATATTACCTGTGTATATCTTTTAAAACACATCTTGACGATGTATTTTAAGTTAAACATAACATGACGCCTGTAATCCCAGAAGGGTTAGGCAGAGGTTTAGGTACTTACCTAATTGAACACCCACATTTGGTCAGTTATATTTATGTCCCATTTAATAAGGGGCTCAAAACAAATCCAGGCTCCGTGGCTGCTCTTGAGAAATTCCTGATAGAAAAACTCAATAGCACTTTGTCCGACCTGGGATCGAACCCAGGACCTTATGCTTAGTAGTCACGCTTGCGACCACTAGACCAACGTGGCAACGAAGCAGTATTTTAATTTAAGTGTGTTTAACCTCCTTTAGTTTCATTCTATCTGCAGCTCTTTTAGAATTAAATAATAAGATAATTTCAAAACAAATAGTCTATTTTAAAGTAGGTAATATTAAACTCAGCTATCAAAATCACTATCCAGAACCCTTTGAAACTTAGAAGCTTAGCGTTATATTGCGCTTCATAAAATTCATTCGGCAAACCAAAGTGGAATATTTGACGTCAATAAAATTGTTGTTTAAAACAATTTTTGGATTGTCGTCTGCCAATCAAAGGCCGTACAAAGCGGGGGCCGCAGGGCTTTGGCATAGGGCTGTCGCATTGAAGTTATTAATATTGAAAACGTTGTACATAAACGAATCTTTCTTCTCTTTATATATACACAGTATGAAAGTCATAGACGTGTAAACTGTTTCACCGGCTGTTCAATAAATTTTAACCGAGTAGGTATTGCACATTTGTATAAAAAGGAAATTATAAACCGGCTTCAAAAAGGACGTTACTATCAATTCGACCCTTATGTTAGTCAATACGTGGTAAACACGTGCGCCAAATTTCATGAGTGTATGTATGTATGTTTGTCCGCGCCTATCTGAAAATCAAAAGGTCGAGTTGCGAAGGTGCGAATTCAATCTTTTTTAATTAGACTGGTTATAGTCCACTTACATCCGTCCTTTACAGTCGGTATAGCAGTCACAAGTATTTTTGTATATTTGTGGCTATGTGATGGAGTGTATCTACAAGTCTTGAAGGACTACACATGTACGCCTACATTGCCTAAGCCTACAAATATCAGCTACTCTCAGTAATTCTGGTAGACCTTATAGACCTTGTGCAAGTGCTACTTCATTACTTTTAAATCAGACGAAATGAGAATTAATTGAGGCTGTGGTCTTAATCTCATCTCTAAAAGGTATCACTAGAAGCCCTATTGACAACCCTAGACTTTCACTAGACGTGTTTTAAAACCGAAACGTATAAAATACGGTTTAAAACTCATAGCAACTGCTACCAAACTCAGGAGCTACCTAAAGAGCGAAAAGATTTTTTAATTTTCTTGTTGAAAGCTCCGGTCTAAAGTTTATTGAGATGAGGACGTAACTAATATTAACAGTTTTCTTATATTCCGAACATTTGGTGAGTAACGAGGCGGAAAATCTTCTGAGGTACTTTATAGGGTTCCGCATCCAAAGGGTGCTATCGAGGACCTAAGCGCCGTTTAAGACTAGCATATTTTTCTGCGCGTATAAGCTTGTATCGGTTTACGAACTTACACGCGGGCCACACTTTGTACTTCAAATAACTGAAAGCGCTACAGCGCTTATTCGAGCATGTTCGCTTGAATGGAAACTTTGAACCTAGAAACGCGCGTCCACGCGCTTCCAAAATCGGGCTTGTACCTACACGTCGAAAATATGCTTATTGGAAACATGTGTGGTCGCGTAGTGCGCGAGGTCCAGGTCGACACTTAAAATTTTCACAAAGGGTTTGCCGTACAAGAAACGTGTTTTATCGGTGTTTTTGAGGCCCTTCGTGTGTGAGTCCGACTCGCATTTAGCTGGTCTTCTTTAATTAGTTATTACGGTAGTAGATGGTGTAATTAGAGGGTTTGGACGCTGAACGTCAGAAACGAAAAATTACAGATTAGTGAATTGAAAGGTGTTAGTTTTTTTGCCACAAATGTTGAGAATCGTAAAAAGACAGGTTCGCAAAGACAGATTAGCAAAATTACAGGTTTGCAATATGACAGATGCGGAAAACGTCAGATCTTTATGTATATACGAGTACTTTTCCTACCACCTGCCTATTCCCTACCTACGATTGTAAGAAAATCCCGGTGCATTGCGTATTATTATGGGAAGCAGCGCGCAATTTTGTACCGATTGATATAAATTTCTAGTAGGTAGTTGTTTAATATGAACTGGTCATACAAAACGCGGCCTCCCGCCCGTGAGGTGTATGCCAGGAGGCACGCGGCCTCCCGCCCGTGAGGTGTATGCCAGGAGGCACGCGGCCTCCCGCCCGTGAGGTGTATGCCAGGAGGCACGCGGCCTCCCGCCCGTGAGGTGTATGCCAGGAGGCACGCGGCCTCCCGCCCGTGAGGTGTATGCCAGGAGGCACGCGGCCTCCCGCCCGTGAGGTGTATGCCAGGAGGCACGCGGCCTCCCGCCCGTGAGGTGTATGCCAGGAGGCACGCGGCCTCCCGCCCGTGAGGTGTATGCCAGGAGGCACGCGGCCTCCCGCCCGTGAGGTGTATGCCAGGAGGCACGCGGCCTCCCGCCCGTGAGGTGTATGCCAGGAGGCACGCGGCCTCCCGCCCGTGAGGTGTATGCCAGGAGGCACGCGGCCTCCCGCCCGTGAGGTGTATGCCAGGAGGCACGCGGCCTCCCGCCCGTGAGGTGTATGCCAGGAGGCACGCGGCCTCCCGCCCGTGAGGTGTATGCCAGGAGGCACGCGGCCTCCCGCCCGTGAGGTGTATGCCAGGAGGCACGCGGCCTCCCGCCCGTGAGGTGTATGCCAGGAGGCACGCGGCCTCCCGCCCGTGAGGTGTATGCCAGGAGGCACGCGGCCTCCCGCCCGTGAGGTGTATGCCAGGAGGCACGCGGCCTCCCGCCCGTGAAGTGTATGCCAGGAGGCACGCGGCCTCCCGCCCGTGAGGTGTATGCCAGGAGGCACGCGGCCTCCCGCCCGGACGTAAGTTAGTGAGGAAAAGAAAAAGAATATGTACGCTTATTTATAGTAGTTTATTCCCACAAAACGGCACGGAAGTGACAAACATTGAGGAGTCGAGTGCGCATCTTCGACGGAGACACCATGGCTTGTCTGCGTGGAATAGCGCTACCTCTTTTAGCAAATCTTCGTACAACAGGTGTAGATCGTGATGCAAGGGCAGCAGCATCCACCGCAGCAGCCACCGCAACATCCGCAGCCTCCGCACCTGAAAAGAAAGAAAGATTAAGTTGGCTGTGCACAACAAGCATGAAAAACCTATGTTCGCAGTGCATGGACTTTGTAATCCAAATAATGAACAATTTCTGCACTTACATTTTTATTTTATTGGAAGGTAACGAGTACTTAAGAAGCCTAAAAACGTCGGAAGTAAAGGAATCTAAAGTTGTGGAAAGTAACAATTTTTAATAAATTTTAGAAGTATTTAAGAAGTTTTTTTTGGGAGTTTTTATATTATCATTATACTATGTGTACCACGCACGTGATTTGATTGTACTAACCTTTTGAAGAAACAGCCTTCTACAAAACACCTCGGATAGCGTTTGAATAAAGAAATTAAATACAAAATGCGACATTTATTTTTAAATGTGGTTTATGGGTTGACAGTTACAATATTCAAAATATTCCAAACAAAAAATAGTTCTTATTATGAGTTGAATCTAGGTGGTCAAGGTAAAGGCCAGCGCATATAGGCGGACAAAAGGGCAAGGTTTTAAAGTTTACCAACGTAATTTCGTACTTATCAACATATAGATTAAAAAGCTCAGAGACCAATCACCAAAGAAGATTCCTCTCTGTGTTATTGAAGAGTGCGCTGGAGGATACCGCGGCTGGATGCGGAAAGCCGCGGCAGCATGCGGCGGGAGTAAACGGCTGTTGCGTTGCACATGCAATGAGACCTAAAGAGTATTTTTTTGCAGTTGCATATGTGTCCCCTATAGAACTCAGTTTGGCATGACGGTTTTGAATGCACATTTAAAATTGTGATGCATAACCTATCGTGTATGGCCGGCTTTAATGGATACATACGTAATTGCAAGCCTACTTAAACGCCTACTTACAATAATTGGTTTGAATTTGATATACCGTAGCATCCAGTAGTTCGCCGCTGGTGGCATCCAAAACCATCCCGTCGTCCGGTGGTGTAGGCTGGCCTTAAAACAGACCCTTTCATTTTGTTTAATAAAATCCTCTTTTCTGTCCATCATAGAAGGCACCGAGAATAATATTAAAAAGAAAAAATCAATCTGTCTGCACACTGTCAACACATATCTGTCAACTAGCATTTTTCCTCTAAAATTTGCTGTATTGCCTCTTTTTTTTTTCAAGTTTCCGTATGAAATCCTTGTTGTAGACTGCGGAGGCCTACTTATATTGTTTTATTGAAGGTCTACGATGATATATCTGTTGAATTGCAACTGCAGATGCAATCTTGTCGAGTATATGAGATTTTCCTGTGATCCATCATAAAATCGAAGTCGATGAGAATCGCACGCGCCAGCGCCCGCCCGCTCCTTTTAGCACAGCTCAGGCGAAGACGGGCGCCGGCTCGTGTCCGAGATATGCATACAGATTTTTATGTATTTTGACAGCGGGCATTCGATTCGTGCACCCGCGCCAGTTTTAGCGGACACCATTAGCGCTGCTCATACAATTTCAATACTCGAGCTTGTTGTGTTATAGCGGCGGCGCCCTAAGATTGTTTAGTACCAACTACATGATATAGAACACAAACCTATTGCTATAGCTATACCAGCACAAATCCAGGCTCCGAAATACTAGATTATCCTAATAATCGCAAAGTTGGTATAAAAGCCCCCGCAGACTGCAGACTTTCTATCGGCCGATAGTTTAGTCGGGCTCTTAATCGTTATGAACAGAACTTGTAACCTAGTGCTAGCATGCGCATATTATAAAGTTTTGGTATCGGCTAATAAATAAGTTTGATGAGCTACACGATTGCCTTCAACCAATTCCTAATCAGTATGTGGGGCTCGTATCTTTTTAAATAATGAAAAATCACTGGTTTCGGTAGGACTCAATGTAGCGAACTGAAAAGATTGTGCTAATATATGCATTGAATAGAACAGGCGTCATGGAGGTATTTGTAGTAAAGTTATAATATTAAAAACTTATGTTTTTGAACTTGTGAAGAAGTTGGTGGTTTCCCAACGAGTCACACCCAATCGTGTCACACTGTCACTCGTTGGGAATTATTTCTTTCCTATTGAGTCATACTTACTCGTTGCAATCTTTTTTTTTGTAGGAGGATTCCCAACGTGTCACATTGTTACACTGAGTGTGACACTGGTTTTTTTTTCAATTTGTAAAAAAGTTGGAACTTGAACCTCCACTATCTCTGTCACTAGAAGGTGCTGCATGGTCCAGGTGGCCTACCATGACGTCTTAAAGCAGGAGTAATTCCAGTGTGGGAAAGACATGGAGCTAGACGACCATGTATATTCCTGTCTCTTTCCCACCTGTAACCCCCAGGTGGCCTACCATGACAGACTTATACAGGTCGTCTAGCGCCCTCTCTTTCCCACACTGGAATTACTCCTGCTTTAAGACATCATAGTAACCCCCAGTGATCGCAATGACGGAGAGAACAAGTGATTTTTGGCTTCATGAAGGGTCTTTACACACATTCTAAGTAAGTTTGACTAGATCAGCGATCTAGTGGTTGCTAGTGGCTCCTGGGTTCAGTTTCATGTCGGGCAGTGTTAAGGGAGAGTCTGGATTTGTGCCCGGTTGTTGGCAGAAGGCTTGCTCCTTATTTCATGGGACTTAAACAAAACTAACAAAATGTGGGTGTACCTAATACTACGTGTTAGGTATACTTCTACCTAATCCTTCTCCATGTTTATTAATAAGTCACTAGGACTGGGCTGGCGCTGGGCTTATCCCGGTTGTAAACATTCATCTAAGCCTATTGGTATTTTGATCTGTCTCCTGCTGATATGGAGGGAAGTGGATAAGAAGGAAGTATGTTTCTCCAACTCCTCCGCTATTATTTTCTGATTATTTTCGACGGTTAAATTGTTTCTCTGGGACTTCGTCGAGCTTAATTGTCTCGGCGCTTTTCTGGTGGTCGCCACTGTTGATTCTGTTGATTCTGCCCGGAACAGTGTGGCGGGCTTGTCCCAATTAAAAAAAAAGTCTATATTAGGACCGTTATTTCCAAAATAGAAAGAAAAAATAATAAAAACAAGCAACCAGTTTACAACTTTATCCTTAAGACGATCAGTGTTTGATGACGACAAGTAACGCTATAAGGGTGTGAGTACATCGACAAACGTTGAGGGTGTGTGCCAGCTTGATAACGTGTGTGTAATCCGATAAAATATACCTATTGCCTGCCGCGATGCCTCGTTATTTGTAATTACTTCTATACTGTGTGTGTTACGTTTCTATTATGTTTTTGGTGTGATGATGAAAGAGTGGTCGGGGATAGGTTTTCCTTATCAGCGTCCATAATATATACGATAGTTTTACATTATCTGGCAATTTGCAAAAATGTTAGTAAGTATCTATAGCTACTTTATTTATTTCTATACAAATCTAATACATTTTTAAATATTCCTTAAAATAAAAAGAATATAAAAACATTTACAAAAATTTAAAAAAGATTTACTCCACCGGCATCGGGAAAAGGGTCCAAGCTACTGGGGATCAGGGCTCCAGAGAGAAGAACCTCCCAACAATACGAGCCGTCCAGGAGAGTCCAGGAGTACCGCCAATTATGAATGTTTTGTTTTTGTTTTGTCGTATTATTTAGAAAAAAAAAAACATGTGCCTAGTCCTAGTTTTTTTTCTATTTATTGTTGGTTTGGTCGTAAGGCCCCTTTAGGAGGGGGGATGGATGTTCTCAAAACGGTGAAGGAAAACATCGTTAGTAAACCGGCATGACCGCACAGGGCCCACGTGGTAGATTCCCTTTCATAGAGTTCTAGGCTTGTGTCCCAGCTGTGGGAACATTAAAGGCTGCTTAAATGCTTATAATTTATTTGGTCATCATACGGTTTCGCCCCTTTCAAGGAAGGATGTGTGCTCTTTACACCACATTTCTGGCAATGAGTTTCATAAACTATTCAACTGCGCCACCCATTATAATTATCCGTTAATGCCTGTATCGCTTACGAAGCTTGAGGGATTAGATGTTAAATTTAGATGACCATCAATCTAAGCAGTTGGTCGAAGAGGATTTGTCCTGCAATCGCTCAAATTATGGATAAAGCGCATTATCATTTATATTCAGGAGCAGTAATATGTATACTCGTAGCAACTTTCAAAAGTGATATTCTCCTACTGTATTTATTGTGATAGGTTATAACGCGACATCCGAGTTTCCTCCGTGCCTCGGAAAGCACGTTAAGCCGTTGGTCCCGGCTGTCATTTGTAAATCTTTGACAGTCGTTACAGGTAGTCAGTGGCCCAAAAAGTCTGACAACCAGTCTTACCAAGGGGTATCGTATTACCCAGTACTAACTGGGTTGTGGAGGTCAGATAGGCAGTCGCTCCATGTAAAATACTGGTATTCAGCTGCATCCGGTTAGACTGGAAGGCGACCCCAACATAGTTGGCAAAAGCCTAGGCAGATGATGAGGTTATAACGCGACATAGTATTTTGGAACCCATATTGTTATGAATTTAGGTCTCAAAGTTGCAAATCGTTAGCCCACGCAAAATTGCTTATGAATTTTGCTGTGTGTAAGTACATATACAAACTAAATCAAATCAAAATGTTTACTTACTAGAACGTTGTTCTGCCGTAATGAGCCAAAACGAAATTAAAAACAGGTTGATATTTCTTATTAATTCTGTTTAATTTCACTAATACTATATACAGGGTGCTACATGACCCTCAACGAAACCTTCAACCAAGCATTATGTACATCAAACTAAATAACTGTGCGCATAAATTATTGCTGGGAAACAACTTTTTTTTTGGGGTGAAAAATTTCGTTTTCCGGTAGGTCTCAAACCCTCAATGTATAATGCACTCAAAACATTGTGCTGATGGATGGACTGAATAGTACGGGGTCGTGGAGGTATTTCAAGTGAAAATCTTACATTAAAAACATTTATAAGTGTGTGTATGTGTTTTTGTTTTGTTTGTTTAGTCCGCCTCTGTACTTTGTGCTCGAAGTATTAATAAATATTGAAAAAAACTTGTGAAAAAATTGGAAGTTTGACACCCAATACCTCCATAACTAGAAGGTTCCCAGGTACGGTCTAGAACAAAAAAATGATCGCAATGACGGGGAGAACAAGTGCTTTTCGGCTTCGTTAGGGGTCTTGTTACACCCTTTATACTAATCCAACATTCTGGTAGGCAACTTACTATTCTGTCAAATCGGTGTAGGTACTAACGCGCTCACTGACGGTCGACCACTTTTCAACCTTATAACTCAGGGCATAAGGGTGAAAAGTGGTCGAGCGTCAGTGAACTCGGTAATACACACGGCGGCACACCAAGCTATACATAACTAGTATAACCTGATTTCGTTTTGTATGACCTTCGCGTACGATGAGAGATCAGTTTAATTTGGTTTTGCATAGCTTGATTGGCCGCCGTGCGTACCTATATCCAAAACGTATGCATAAAATAGATTTAAAATTAATCTGCGTTACCTATCCAAAATCATTACAATTACCTACTTCGGAAAATGTGAAAAAAAAAGAAATGTGGGTTGTTACATTTTTGCAGAACTACGCTCAATTATCAGATAAAACGGGTTCATTACAATTCTCAGTCCACAATGCCCGGTCAAGACGTCGGGGCGTGGTTCAAATGCCTTATAAATGTCTGTGGGTCCATCCCGCCATCTACTCGAGCTGGTCTGACCGCGGCTTAAACGTTTACCCCAATAAAATATAATACTCGTAGACTGGCCATTTACGAATGTTTCAATTTTATTATTAGGTTTCAAATTAGAATGTGTTAATTTCTTTTGTTACCAGTTTTAAGAAAATAGTAATATTAAGAAAAAAAAAATCGTTTTAATTATGATTTTGTATTTGTGTTGTTTTAGGTCAGTTACATAATATAAAGGAAATAAAAAATAAAAAGCAGGTTGTATTATTATTATAAGAATATTAAAATTATTATTTTGACAGCACGTTGCGGGCTTGATCCCCGTACGGAATAAATATTTGTATGATCTACTCAAATAGGCATTTGTTCCGGGTCTAGCTGTTTATAATATGTGAGTTTAAATGTTTGTAAACGCACCCACGACACAGGAAAAAATCCTAAAAGTATTTATTTTAAGACAAACAAAAAGGGAGGAATATTTAAATCCAAGTTCTTTATGACCTGGGTTTAGGTCTGGCCTGGTCTGGCCTGGTCTCGAACCCAGATAGACTCCAGCTCTCACAAAGGTTTGAATCTGCCTGTAACCAAAATTGTACCTTTTACAGAAAAATAAATTACTATTGTATTGTATTGTAAACCTAGATTTAAAAAAAACGTTACTGTGGTCTATGGTTGACTAGAATCAATCAATCAACTCACCATATTGCAGTCGGGTCCACTGCCGCAGTGACCATGCAGAGCTAGAGGATTGGTCATGGCGACCGCGGGATCGAATAAAATCATCGTTATTCGGGTTCGCATACTATATTTCGTTACACGTTTATGTACAATAGATTAAACATAACATAAGAATGCAACATCATGCCTGTAGTCCTCGAAGAGTTAGACAGAGATGTACCTAATAGTACACCCACAGTTCGCTAGTTACGTTTAAGTCCTATGTTATAGAATGCTATTGAAAAATTAATAAATGAATAATTATCAGTAAATTAATGGTAAAACGAAGCTACTTGAAGATTAAACAAAGACAATTTATTATTTCATGAAATGTGGGAATAATTTTCAGTGCTCAAAACGAGATTGTACAAAATTAATGTAAAACTGAATAAATTCACCGTAATATGCAGTTTGCAACCTTGTTGTAATCGATGAATGAAAAGATTATTATAACAATACTCATTCAAAATGGTGGAAAAACAGAAAGTAAACATTTGACGACCCGAATGGCGCAGCGGCAGTGAGGCTGCCTTACGTCCTTAGGGTCCCGGGTTCGAATCCCGGTAGGAGCAAATGTTTGTGTGATGAGCATGGACATTTGTTTCCGAGTCATGAATGTTTATATGTATAATAAGTATGTATTTACAAACAAAAAGTATCAATGTAGTAGTATCAACTATCTGGTGTCCACGACACAAGCCTCGTTGCTTAGTGTGGCACCTAGATGGCGCTGTGTGTAATGTCCAGCGATATTTAATTTTATATAATTATTTCAAAATAAGAAGCTTCTGCGAATTTCGCCTGTACCAAACGTTGTCATTGGTTGAAGATCTGTCAATGTCATTTTATATTTTAAAATAGCTTGACCTCATTAGTCAGATTAGGACTAAGCTATGGGCACGCCATCTACAATCAGCTGTGACCAACCTTCCCCATTGCAAAGTATACATACCTACACTTACTTACACAATATCTAACATCAAACCTGTTATCCTTGAAAGGTTAGACAGAAGTGTACACTACAGCACACCTACATTACGCCAACTATTTTACAGTCCATTGAAATAGTGGACGAGCCTATACCTATCAATCGGGCATAAACCTGGACTCTGACTCACTCCTGAAGAATTTCAGACGGACAAATGTCATAACACTAACCTGATTGTAGTCAAGTTGAAGTAATTACTTAAGCAACCATTTTTATGCTATAGACAATAATTTGAACGAAGAACTGTCAAAGAAATCAAAGCTAAGAATTCCAACTTTTACCAGTTCTAATTTCAAGCTATTACTAAACTACAGCATAAAATCTTGCCTTCGGCCGTCTACGAAACCGTAGTTTCGTAACTGATTTCGATGAAGGATTATCTTAGGTAATCACTGTTACTCAAGTGTCAAATCACCTTTGACTTTTTTATAGATACGGATGGGATGTTAGTCCATGACTCTGTCGACATATGTTTTTCTTTAAAATTAGTGCAACTCTGGAATCACTGAATTATGGTAATAGTAAATACGAAACCTAATATTAATAGTGAAAATGTTGCCATTAGCCTAATCGCGGTTATCGAGTTGCCAATCTCTGCATAAATATGTTTTTGAATGTACTAGTTTGGAAGCTATTTCTAAACGTTTATTTTAATTTTAGAGTCATTTTTGCCCTGACTTTTATTGCGCATTTTTTAAGACTTAGTGTGATATAGTGAGCTTGTTTTTTATTTATTTAAGTTGCGACCTGCTTCTACTTCGCTTCGGATTTTTGCGACATGTAGGTACAGTTACTATGCCTGCGTAGCTAGACTGTAGGTAGCTTATATTTGACTATGTAGAAGTTCCTGTCACGGGTCTATTTGAAATGAATGCTTTGAGTTTGAGTCATACATGATAAAGTCAATATATGAATGTATCAACTTTTCGGTTTTGACCTCTGTTCGATTCCCGCACGGAACAAATACTTGTATGGCCTATAGGTAGTTGTTCCGGGTCTGGCTGTTCGTGTATGTGAGTTTGTAAACGCAACAGGAGAAATTCCTACTGCGGGCTGATAGAGGCGGTTACACTAAAATGGACACCATGACCTTTAACACAACAATCTTATTGCAGGAACATTTTGTTTCAAGCTTATAATAATATTACTTTATATGGTACATACCATGACCTCCACAAAAAATATTGTTTTACTTTTGCTTAGTGCGGGGAAAGAACGAACGATTTATAAGATTTGTCTATTCCCTGCATGAAAGAAACAACTATAGCAATATAAACTGTATAGCGCTGTCTCTTTCTCAAATAAGCGGTCCGAATCGTATTCAGAAGTCATAGTCTTGAAGTAATATATTACTATAAATATCATAAAAAGATTATTTCTCATCAAAATTTCATTTGTTAGGGTAGTTTTCATCAAAATCATAAAACTCATAAACGTATTTGAGGATTTTCATTTAGAAAAAAAGAAAATATTTCAAAGGAAGTTGAGGCCTTAATTATAACATGATAGGAATCGGAACAAAGTTTTTATGACTGGCCGGTAGCATTATCTTTTTTGTATTATAGTGGCATCCATGTCAGTGCATATGTCGTTTATACTTGTCAGTGGTTATCATTGGTGGTTATCAACAAAAATCAATTATCTGCTTATGTTTAAAACTTAAATGAAATAATATTATTTACTATTCTTGTGTGCTGTGATTGCGACTAAGAACCTTTTTCTAAAATTTGATCCCGTTCTGTTATATTTACCGCTCCTGAAGAATTTGCGGTCTTATCCAAAAGTATTGGTCTTAACCTTATTAGTTTGTGAAGTTGGCTTGAAAAAAAAACTTAACGTGAAAGTGGACTACTACGAACGTGCGTGCGATGCGTTTTAGAAACGGAACAGGCATGAAGCTGGTTGAAATAATTCCTAGAAATTCGATTACAGACTGGTCTACGAGTCGTTAATCTATGAATACTGATTATAAATTAAACCAGCATTAATAGTTTTATTTAATCTTAGTACCTAAGTACTTGTAGGTCAAGTAGAATGGATGACTATGTGGAAGAAGTTGTGGATGAGTTGAGGATGACAAATAATGTTCAAACGATGTACATACGGAGGTCCGCTAAAACACGGTTTAAGACTGCTTGAAGACGTCATGGCCTACCATAAACAAATCATAAACAAAATCGCTTTCCATTTAGGGGCCCTAGCCCCTAAATGGAAAGCGATTTTGTTTCACACTATAGAAATCCTCCCTTCATGATTTTGTCTTTAATGAATAGGATACCATTTTTCAATGTCGATGTTTCCAACTTAAAATGAATAGGTACAACTAGTAAAGCCAGTCACAGGACGTACATAAGTCTATGTATTTAGTTCGTTGTGGTCGGCTTCTGTTCAAGCTGTGTTTAGAACCATTAAGCTCCTCGCCGTATCTTTTACTCTGACCGAATTGCGCCGCAATTTTCAGTTTAGACTGTTGGAGTATTTTATTTTTAAATCGCATCTCGGTCTGATTTAAAGAAAAGCACTGTCGAAATAAGTTTTGTATTGGTTATAGTTACTTTTTTTTTACACGAATAGAAAAGCTGAGTTTTCAAGAAAAGCATACCGTAAAGAAAGTTTCTCATGTATTTAAAAGAGTAAGGTGCTATATTATTTCTCTCAGAAAACTGAAATTCAGCATAAAATAAGTTTCGCGTTTTAAATTTTGTATTCGAGTACAAGAAGCAAAAGGCTCAACTCAATGCTAAATCCTAGCCAATACTTAACCAGAGATTCGGCAAAAACGTTTAACGAATTTCGAATGTGTAGCAAGAGCTTCGTTCGGTGGGGGAGCGGTTTTCTATCAGCCATTCATAATTCGTCTAATGGTTACGTGCTTTGTGATCCCGCCGGCTCGTAATATGAACCGTGACCGTTGCCATTTCTCCGCAGCGGCCGCGCTTTGAGTCACAGCTTCAATTTCAAACGTTTGATGTGTTTAATTACTTTGTTTGTTCTTGTTCAGCCTCCGATGCTTGCTGCGGTCGCCCTAAGTCGAAAACGTTTCCAAAACTGTTAGCATTCGCAAATTAAACGTTACCCACGTCAAAGTGAGTGAATAGTTTTATGTTTACAACGAAATAATTAAAGCTTGGCCATTGAAGAGGTAAGTGTCAGATGCCGATATTTGGGTGATTGATCGGCAATCAACCTATGACCTTTGTCCTAGAAGGGAGTGGGGTGGTGGGTCAATCTGTAATGTAACACGTAAAGGCCACTCAGCTCAAGACTTTTATAACACAATACGTTTCTAGGGAGTACTCTCAAGTATATTTTATGATAGACGATAAAAAAATGCTTAAGTAAAGCCTCATTAAACCACCGATCATTTGCTATTAACAGTTCGGTATAGTTTGACGAATATACACATATGATATCGTAAGAGGTATTAACTATTTTGACATTTCAATGCGGTTTATTCGCTCTAAGTCTCCCGAAAGTTTGTCCACACTATGTATTCAACGTAACTGTTCGACGTTTCTGTAGAGTACATATACTTAGTTAGTAAATAATCACTGAAACGGTTAATTTTAAAGTAACGCCAGGGTCGGGTGTTCCACAAGGACGAGCCTTGGGTCCACAATATATCTTGTGGGCAGGCAACCGCGATTTGACTGACGGCGCACTCTGAAAGGACATTTATCAGTCTCACTAGCGGGTTACACTAAACCAAACAACAATGAATTCTCATTGACAAATTGTCTTGGCATTTCTTGTTCTACGGTCCTTTCTTTTGACTAATAGACGCTTAAGACTTAGGTGAGGTTAGCTTGCTTATGTTCGGATACAAGATACAACGCTCCATCTTACTGGCCACACACAACAATGATACACGAAACCGCATAACGTATTCCTGCATTAACTTTATTACTACAAATGAACTTTATACATACAATAAAAGCGCGCAGTCCACCAAAACATTTAATTCGCAAAACCTAAGTGGCTAACACAGCGGTGTAATGTAATGTGCACGGCGACAGTAGGACGTCCCGGTCCGTCGCGACGTCTCTCTAACCGGACCTTAGCCGCATTCGTTGAATGTAAGCCACTTATGAAAATTAATGTAAAGCGAGGATAAACCAAAGCCTATTTTCTGCGCGAAGTAAAGCGGGCGGTTACAAATTGCTTTGGGCAAAGCGTAAATTTTAATTTTATCTCTAATACCCAAATGAGTACCGTGACTCGACATAATAAATGTACACTTCCCACGTTAGCTGCGGTCGATTCGTATGCCGCGTTTGTCTGCACAACGCGTTAACACATAGCCCGCTTGTGAATCACATGCCGAATCGCCTACTGTGCCCATAATTATGTGAATGGCTCGGATTTGTGTGCGGTGTGAGCAGAAAGCTAAGCAATGTATAATGTGCAATTAAATTATAAAGACTGGGTGTTTATTTGTCCTTGTTTACATGATATCCACCCCTTGGGTTTGCTTCGTTATTTACACCTGTTAAAAAAACGTAACCTACCTCAATACAAGAAGCTTTTATGTTCACTAAGGCTATCTTTGAATAATTCATAAGTCCATCCCAAAACGTTAATTTTAACTTGGAAAATTCAATGAGTCTATTTATAGATTTTACCAAAGATGTTTGTATTATTTCTGCTCCTGTGAGAGGCTTCATTGGCATGTTTTCATCTCGTTATCAGCGGTTGCACGGTTCACTCCACTCAGGTGGGGCCACCTGTTTTCATCCTTTTGTCCGCCTCGGTGATAATGGCATGTTCGCGGTCCGTCTGCTTCACTGCACGGCGCCTGTTAGGGTTTAATAAGAATTACACCATTTAGTGGTAATAGTGGAATAAATGTGGAAATTTAGAAGTATTTTTTTAAGGGAACACAGAATTTAAAACTTTACCTAAGAAACTAAAAAGAATAAGCCTGAATAAAATAAAAAAGAGTCTGCTTGAGTTACTTCACGTTAGATATTATTCTAGAATTTGTGTAAACAGAAATTTTATCTTTTCGAATTCTTTTCTTGATTTCGACCTCATCTTTTAATTTGACCCAATAGAAACGAACGTTTCACACGTCGCGGTAACAATGTAAACGAAATTTAAATAAGCGTTCGAATCGCCGCGTTCCGTACTCGTCGAGCGCGGCTCGCCGATCAGTGTGCCAGTCACGGCGGGACAGTTTATTTCAACTTCTCAACTTGTTCCGCGCCTTCGAATGGGGCATAATTTTCATAAGAAACGCGCCGCTGCGCCCCGACACAAAAATTAGATTCATCAGCCATCCAGGCACATTTGGCTCGAAACATTCTCGAAGCTACCAATTCGATTCGAGTTCGTAACGAGCGCGTGAACAATGTGATGTTAACTTTTGTTACTTTGCATTTTGCTTTGTAAGTATTAATGTTGGGACCGTAGCATATAGGTACGCTTCGGATGTGTGTGTTATGTAAATGATCCGCTATTGAAGGCTCATGGCAGATGATCGACTTTTGTTTGTTGAAGTTTGGCGAGATCATAATAGCATGACATCACGTCTACAATCCCCAAAGGGTTTGGCAGAGGTGTGCCTAATAGAACACCTACATTTGGGGGGAATGGAAAATCAAAAGGGTAAGAAGATGATGTTGAAGTTGGATGCTTATGCTTCTATATTTCATGTATCTAAATAATTATGCTCACCAGCACTACCAAAATGAAACAAAGAAACAACTGCATCATTTCCTCCACCAAACAATTCGGCTAAACCACGAGTAACAATTCCTATCGCATTTCAAATTTATACCAGCATCTTAAATTGCTATCATATGGCATAACCATAAACCTCTCAAGCTTCTTTATGTCGGAATAATTTGCAGTCTGTATATTTTATTTGAGCAATATTTCCTCGAACATCAGGAGTGCGCGGAACCGCTTAAACAGTTTCATCAACGCTTAATATCGGTAATGTATGACCATCGTTTGTATAATTTTTTATTGCTCGCATTCTTTGAGAACTTTTTTCATTTTTACTTTGGTTGTAAGTATATGGGAAGAATATTTTATAATCTCTTTTCTTTGTTTGTTTAATATAAAATTCTTCATTCTTGTTCAAATGCTCAAGCTTGAAGTCAACGTTGCATACTACCCCCTCACTTACCAAGAAACTAGAACACACAATGTCAAGGTTAGTTATCCGCCAGTTAATTTACTTTCAGAACTTTCAATTCGACGAACTTTTGCAAACAAATATTTATAGTTTAAATAAGCAAATCACAACGCGAAACATAGAATAGAACGCGGCGTTCGGGACGCAAACATAATTTACTTATCTCACGCGAGACCAGAAAGTTTCGTTCAAACAAATAATATAGGTTTCCATCGGTGCGGGGAGCACCTGGGCGGCACTACGATCGGTGTGTCCCCAGGGAAATAAAAACTTTGTCGCACGTCGCTTGTCCTAAAGCCTTCTTACTGTCTCCCGCTCCACGACACGTTCACCGATTTGCTACCGACGTACAGTTTATAGCTTTGATTCTCAACGACACACTACGTTTACGATATTGTTTCGCATTACTGCTGCGTAAAGCGGCGCGTAAAAACCTTAGCGGAATAGAGCACCGAATTGAATAACCCAAAGTTAAGTGCTTATCGTATTTCCGGACGCGAATACAATCAGATTTTGAGATATCCATTTAAAAGTTTTGTTATTCAAATTGTGTAAACTAAGCTGTTGTAGAAGTAGATTTCCTCCAACGTGTGAAAGAATTAATGTCTGCAATCCTAGGTTCTAAAGTCAGAAATTCTCGAAATTACTTCGCTAATATTACTAGTGTTGAAAGTTTTCGACGTCCCGAGTTCGATAACTGCCAGGATCTCAGCAGGAATTTTTAAATTAATTCAAAGGAAAAATAAAATTAACGAAGTTCGCGAAGATTAAATTATATCCGTCGTAATTTGTGTCAAGAAAGTTGGGATGTTGATTGTGGCATCACGTTCTTTTTCTACCTCTAATAGTGGGCTTCCGTTATATAATTTGGAAAATACAAAGAGAATATCGTTATCAATTTTTCTTTGCTACGTCAAACGATCATAAAGATGAGAGTAATATCGAAAAACTTTGCTTAGCACAATTTCCCAAAGGTTTACAATCCATGCTTACGTGTGTACGTTGTAAGTACACATACACGTACTTACACAGTCATGTGCTTGTACACACGTGTACCGGTAAGTACTTCGCGTGCTCTTCACTCAACTGATCTATGAACTTTAGTTTCGTCTCCCTTTCACTCCACAGAATCTATAAAATCTTTGAATAAACATTTGCCTTCTTTGCCCTTTTGCACTCGTAAAAGGGGTTTGAGAAACTCGCCTAAACTTATTTAAACTTTTACCCTAGGAAATCCTTTTCACAAGCACTTTAAATGTAGAATAGAATATGTATTAGAGAATAGAAAAAGGTTACGTGGAATTGGTTTTTATATTTAGATAAACTTGGTTTGATATCTACGATCGTTATGAGAACTATATTATTTTATCCGATATTTAAAAAAGTTTTCAACATACTTTTCTGCTGAATACAGAGTGTTAACCCTATTGTAGCAGGCAAGTTTCACTTCCGTATCACGGTTGATCTGTAAGCTTGTTACAGACCAGTAAGTAGTTCGTAAAGATATATTGATAAGGGTTAACATAACACTCTCCAATAACGTCTATCGTGTAGATCAGCTTTACAGTTTTCAAAGGGTTTGAAGTTAAAGTTCGCCCCGAGGTATTTCTCGGATCATCAAGACGGTTTTCCAATTTTAACTTTGCTTTAACCAAGCAGCGGTAGCGATTTTCGAATTATCTTCCCGCTTTGGCGGGCTCATCAAAATCTGTTTATCTTTCAAAGCTTCTGTCTACAGAGGTTGCTACTTTTACTTTTTTTATTCGGATATTACATTCTACTTTACATACTAGCAGCGCGGATTATTAGCTGCTTATTTTTTGTGCGAGTTTTACTTTTTAAGGGTTATTAGAGAAGTGGGGTCACTTGCTGTTGAAATTTTGAATTTAATTACGTTTCTTGTAGCAATAATTATAGCTTGTGTAATACCACATCATTCATTTGAACATAACATTGACGTTCTGTGATTTTTATGGTTCTCTTTATTTTCCATGTTTCTCTAAGAACCACTCGAACCTACCTTTACTGTGTCATGTTCTTAAACCATTGGTTTTCATTTGCTTACAACATTATCTTTTTGGCATTTTGTTTTTTAATATTAGTTTTCTTTTCGCTTTGCACGCATATGATGTCCATAAGGCATATATATCTATTGTTAGTTTAATTGTCCATGAAGTTATATTTTAAATTCACACACAGTTGATTTTTGTTCACGAGACTGATAAATTATTTCCATTCCATAAAATATAGTTATTGTTTGCTGCAGTTTAGATCATGGTAAATAAAAACTTTAAAGGAGTCGTCACATGTTAGACACATAGATATAATGCATTCACACTTTCGTTGCACTTTTTGTTTAGCAAGCTTAATAATTTAGCTTGAATCTTCAGTTACGTACCTACTCTTGATTCAAATTATCCAATTAACTAATTCCTTTAAATAAGTATTCATTTCAAATAGTTACCTTTCATTTTTTAACCTAATATATTTACGATAATCACCTACGGGCAACGTACTCTTCTTTCTTAAATGATTGTCTATGAAAGAAGAGCGTGGGCGTTGTCTACACCTCTACAGTTCAAGAAGTAAGTATCCTTTTCCAAAATAAACTGGCTCCAATTCCGTACAAAGGTTTATTCGCAAGCTGTGCCGTATTTCTACATTGCTGAAAAGATGCAAATCACAAGAAATTGTCCAAGAACCACGCGGAAGTGAATTGTTTTAAATTCACTCCAAAGATTTATTCATTAAACGACTCCAAGTCGCAAACAATAGGGAATAAACATGAGACACAATAAATTCTAGTAGCTGCTTGTAACGTGATTTTGGTTAGGTTCATCGCTGTGGAAGAATGAGATAGTAGAACACGTAAATGCTTATAATATTTACTGTTGAATTAATAACAACACTTGTATGTACGACGACCAATCAAGCTATGCAAAATCAAATTAAGCTGTTCTCTCATTGTACGGGAAGCTTTTACAAAGCGAGGTCACTGGTTACTGGATATGTATAGCTTGATGTATCGCCGTGTGTGTTAGTTGTAAGTCAGTGATATCAAAACCAGTTTAAACTTGCCCGACTATTGAAGATCTTTTTCTTTCGTTAAAAAAAATACGTTGCCCCACACTAGTCTAGATATTCCTCCTGTATTGTGGGTGCGTTTACAAACATTTAAACTCACATACACAAACAGCCAGACTCGGAACAATTACCTGTAGGTCATACAAATATTTGTTCCGTGCACTCCCTCCTGCTCAGCCCAGAGCGGGAGGGGTTATTTGATGATTTACCATCCGAAAAAAAAAAAGAAAAAAAAGGGCTATCTTTGAATACAGCATAGCTGGCTGCTCTATTAGAGTCAGCTGTCTACTATAAAACCCTGATGACGACTCACCAAAATATCTCTTCCAAATTACCCTCGAGTCTAACTCAACATATTTTATAGGTTTTAGCTCAAGGAACTGTCTGCCTTTACCGAAACATATCAGAAAAGAAGAGATCACTGTATTTAGAAATTTTTAAGTAACGTAACATCACGTCTGTTATACCAGATAGGTTAGGCAGAGATGTACCTAATAGTACACCCACATTTCGCCAGTTATAAGTCCCATGTAGTAGAGGGCGAGCCTATTGCCGTCAACCGGGCACGAATCCAGACTCTGGGCTACTACTGAGAAATTCCTGATGGAAAAACCCAATAACACTGCCTGATCTGGGAATCGAAATCAAGACCTCATGTTTAGCAGTCACGCTTGCGACCAACGAGGCACTGAAATTTTTAACTTATCGGGCAAATATAAATCGTCACCTCATTTTCTGATGTAAGTCTCATGATAAAATACCTATATATCAGCCCAAATCGTCCTACTGCTGGGAAATGGCGTCGCTGGTTTACTTAGATGAAAACCGTGTTCTACAATTAAAATATCAGTGGGGCGCCTAGCCGTTTTAGAATAGCAACGCGACACAGTACGTGTCTTCATAATCAATCAAGGATTACTTATTTGCTTTATGGTGGTTTAGACCAAACAATTTTGCCTTTTTTATGCAAATATAATTTTACATCAATAAATAACTAATGTATATTTTAGTAAAATATATAATTTACTAGAAGTTTAAAGTTCAATAATTTTAAAAAGAATACCTTACAATACGTAGTCGTATTGTAAGGTATTCTTTTTAGATTAAACTCCCATAGATTTTAAAATTACATTTTGTGTTACATAAATTCCAAGTTGAGAATCAATTTTCTGTAAGCCATTCACGCAGTTTATTTCTAAAAAAGTTAAACGGAAGACGACGCAGGCGTAAACGCCAATCTTTTAATCAAGACTCATTCAAATAAAAAAGTAGCCCAAACTTTTCAATCAAAACCAAAAGTGAGTTGACTTAGATTACGAATCAATGCATGTTGTGTAAGTTGGATCCGTGTGTCATTGTTTAGAGATCTCGGGAACGTCGCCGGAGTCAATATGCGGAACATTTCCTATTACACGCCCACTTCTTTCCGTGAACGAATCCGATCTATATAGAGTGATTTGTTCGATGACTGGATTTGTACGGGGATGCCAAGTAGGAGTTGATCTTTTTACGTTAACATTCTTATGTTCTTTGTACAACGTAAACTATAGGTGCCCCCAAAACTAATATGAAAAGTTACGGTCACCGTAACTTAAAAGTTTCACTGATTTGTCTATAACCCAGCGAAAAAGAGTTTCTGAATTCGTAGTATTTACTCAGTTAGTCATGTCAATCTCGTTATACAGATGTGATTACAGAAAAAACAGATAATCCGAGCAACTAATAAACATGCATTTCGTGAAAACTGTTAAGTTCAACTTTAGTGCTCGACAATAAAAAATAACAAAATTATCAAGTATTTTTATATTAACAGACAGTAACAACATAGGCACAGTGTAACAACCCCTCTATATAAATCTGGCCATATTTTTATTCCAACACAATTTGTAATGGAAGCGACACGCGGAGACAAGAGAGCAAGGCAAGGGCGGGGGTGAAGAGGCGGGGTGGTGGCGAAATTACTTGCAAATTCCATTTACAAAGTCGGCGGCCTGGCGTCAAAAGAAGCTGGTGGCTGTCTGCTTCGAGAGCTGACTAGTTACCTAGATTGTGGTCGGTCATTGAAAGTCAAGTTTGTTGTGTAGGTACTACGACTGTTTTTTGAAAATTGTTGAGGATGTTATACATTTCGTGCAGGTTTTATTTCATATGTTAAAAATTTAGTAATTATTAAGCGTAGCGGTGACCAGACTAGCGGGTCCTTTAAAGTTTTCGTTTAGGAAATGATAGAAGCTTGTATAACAAAATCTCAGCACATCAATAAGATATAATCATGAGAAAAGAAGAGAAAAAGGGGGTCCGTTTTGTCGTTAAAATGTTTGTTATCATTGTTCATTATCATAATTCAGTTAAAATAATTCAAGGAGTGACCTGGTACAACCAACAATTATATACCTTAATGAGAAAAACGGATTGTAGAAAATTCTAGAAATCGACATCTTATGTTTCAAGTTCTAAAAATAACAGGTAGGTAAATAAAACACGCACAACAGACCAGTTCCAAAAATTAATTCAAAGTTACAAAAAACTTTCCAACCAAACCAATAGCCTTCAAATCCTGTACAAAACATGACCAGGAGTTTCGTGTTTTCTATGTTTGTGGCATGATTACCAATGGCGTCGGGTGGTGAGCAGCCCACCGATTGGTATGTAAGTTACGAGGCGTTACCGCGAACTTAGCTCATTACCAGTGCTACGCGATAAGAATGACAATGGAGAGAATTTTTACTTCATTCTTCGTCTCTTATTAGGAGCTTCTAGACGTGTAGTGGCAAGACAAGAGACTCGAGTTTTGCAACTGCCATATTGAATTTTTCGCCTTAGCATTAGACCGGTGCGCTTTGTTCTTGTTTCAGCTTAAAAAGTAACCGCTCTCGGGTCGTTGTCACGTAGGCGATGTTGCTGCAACACGTTGTGACGTCACACACACTGAAATAATAGTATTTTCATAGTGTGGTGGACGCAGAGGGTTATTCCCTAAGTGCGTTATTGTTTGTGTATGAATAAGGTTATTTTTGGGAAAGTAAAAGCGGCCATTTTAGTATTAATGTTATGGGTTTGATTTTGCTTCTTTAATAAAAGATCTTTTGACTTACAATAACAGGCAACTGAAAAATACATGATATTATTTGATTAATGGTCATGGCCTGCGTTAAGTTAGTTGTAACATAGTAGGTATACTTTTTATTATGGTAATATGTTCACCTCGCATAATTTTAGATATAAACACGAACAAAGCCAAAAGTGAAAAGTAAAAAAAAATCCATTATTTTTGTGGATCAATAAAAAATAATAGAATTTTAAAAACTATGTACAGTGAGTTACAGCAATTAGCTGACCCACCTTTGCATAAATGGTTGAGATTTTATAGAATACGAAACGATAGAATTTTATAATTCTTTTATATTTTATTTATTTGAGCAAACTAAGGTGGGTCAAGGTAGGTCAGCTAATTGCTATAACTCAATGTACCTACTAAAGAAGTAAAATTGTAAGATAAAAATAAATCCACTCCAAGCTTGCAAGTTTCGCCAACATTGAAAGCGATGCTTTACTATCTTCCCGATACTACACTAGATGGAAGCATCGTTATTGGCAGTATCTATTCCAAGACTTGTCACAAACCTTTGGCCTATGAATAATTTACACGACCGCCGCGACCGCAAAGTGTTTATTGTGATAGCGCGCCTGGCTTCACAACCGCAGTCTCATGTGAAATAAAACACCTAGATTTTTCCTCTCAATCTCTCGAGGTACGTCTACGGAAACATTTCAGCCAAAAAGATCGTATGCGCTTCAAAGAAACTTCCGAAAATGAATTATATTTACCGGGAACTAAGTCCGACTGTATAGACTTTTCTACATCGCTCTCGGGTCGTCGTTTCCTGGATGAAGTCGAGAGAGTAAGGAGTCGTGCCGTCGGATTAGGATAACGCATTTAGCGTCGAATGTTATGGGAATAAGGTCGATAATTATTTGCGGTTAGCAGTCACGTTTGCCGTGAGAGCCGGAATCGAGGGAAGGCGGCAGTAAATAACAAGCGAGATCGGATTATTTCGATAAGATCGTAAAATGAAACAAGGCGCGCCTCGGCGGGACGTTTTCTTTTTGAATATGTTACACGTTAGTTACATTGCCCACGTACGGATATAAAATGTGAAAGTTTGACTTGGCTCATTTCCCCGTGTCTTACAGTTGCGCTTTTGGCACTGAATATATTTCTGATATTAGATTCGGGTTTAAGTTATTGGAATGGACTTACTTTATCTTATGACTGAGATAGGTAAGAAGGAAGAGGTATTAGTTAATTTCGACTTAGGAGTTATTCAACAGTAAACCTCGACGCAATTAAACAACTTTAACATTAGAAGGCTTTCTACTGAACTGAACTTTGTCTGCCATTTCTGAAGTAAGGTATTTTTCTTTGGTAACAAGATAGTTGGAACGTTTTAAAATAGTCGTTTGTTACAAGCGGAATGTGGAGTACGTAGACAACCCTGCGAGCGCGGCCGTGCATTGTGGGGCAGCTGAGGCAGCGCGGGGCAGTGGCAGGGCAGTGCCGGGTAGTGGCGGGCAGCGGCGGGCATGTGGAAGCACGCGCGGTGGGTCAGGAGCGTCCGGGTGCAATCTTATTTTTCCGGGCGGCTCGCTGGCTCTCTGCCGGCGGCTTATTGCCTACGTGCCAGCGGGCCGGTCGCGCGCCCGTCATATTATTCTATCGAGCGGCTATCGGTTGCGCCCACACGACCGATATTAGTATACCCGACGCTGCCTTCTCCAGATATTGCTCTGGATCGTAAATAAAACTGCCACCGCGGTAAACCACCCGCGCTCGGTGCGAAAGCTCCACTTATCACCTTAAGAAGACTCGGGTTGAGTACGCCGGCGGAAGCAGATATTGATATTTTCATAATTCCAGATTTATTCACAAGATTTGAATACGAAAGCTGTTCGTAAAGTATTTAGTAGACGTGCATAAAAGTAAAGAGCACCGTTATTGGATCTGTAGATATTTTGGTATTTTTTTTGTAGTACGAAACTAAGAAACGACACCTCCACATTTATGTCGAAACTTGTTTATCACAATTACGCAAACAATAACGTAATAAGGGTGTCCGCAGCCGGCGTTATTGTCGCCAGCGAATGTCGCCGCGGAGAGTTGTCGGAAAAAGTGAAAGTTTTTATCTGTGCGGTCCCCGGCCGCCCGTTCTCATTTCCACGGAGCTGCTCTTGATCGCAATCGGCTCTTGCAGGGTTGAGCTGTGTACACTTAACCATCGGATAATTGCTGATCAGCAGATACCTCGCGTACACCAACGCTAACATATCGATTTATTGTTAGTTCGCTTTTTTATTCGTGCGGTTCTTATTGAGAATAACGTTACATTTTTTTCTGAGATATCCGGGAAAATATGTTATATTATTTTAGTTGTCAATTCATTTTAAAATATTCTATGAATTGTTCTCAGAACACGAGGATCACAAACGTGGTAGATTCAAAACTGGATTTGTAAAAGAAACAGCTTATATTTTGAAAAAAAAACTGCCAACGATAACTGATAGCATCAGAGAAGAAAATAAGCAACCCTATTTGCGAGAAGTAGAAGACAAAGAAAAAAAAGGTGTACACTCAGGGGGACGATACGTCAAAAAATTATGTGACCCAAGCACTGGCAGTGCGGCAGTGACGGTTAAGGGTGTGATGAAGCTTCACTGCGTTCGCGCGCTCAGTCGTGCAGTCGACTGCAGCGGAGTATCGCGCGCTATAGCGCCTCCAGGGACACTTCTTCGGCGTCTCATTTTCGTATCGTATTTTCTTTTAGTTGTTTTTATTATGAGGTAGGTATGTTTGTTGATTGAGTGAACTTTTGTTTAATTCTGTTTGTATTTTGTAGATACGGTCGGATACCTACTCGTGTCTGCTGAACGTCATCTGCATCGCCATGGAGTTTCTCTTAAGTGAACGTTTTTGTACTCCTAAAAGGTATTCATGAAAACGCTATTGAGTGACGATATTTTTGTTGATAGTCCGCGGGATCATTTTGTAGTCCACTTCTTTCATTGATGATCTGTCTATAGTCTTATTCTGTTTATCTTTATCTAAGTAGTTTTTCACTCAGATAGGTAGAACACATGAAACATTTTCTAAACACCTTTTCTCTATAATGAAATACCAATACTAGTTTGTATACAAAAGATCGACGGTATATAAAATTTTGTGGTAAAATATAAATCGGTAACAGATAACGCGAGTACAATGAGTTGCCAATATTCTTCATTCTCTTAGGAGTGCGACATTTTTCACGGAACCTCTGTGTAACCGTATATTTCATACCGTGTAGGTAGCTATGTTAATACTTTCTAGTACATTTTCTAGTCTATTGCCATATCTTTATCACTACATAGTATAAAACAAAGTCGCTTTCTCTGTCCCTATGTCCCTTTGTATGCTTAAATCTTTGAAACTACGCAACGGATTTTGATGCGGTTTTTTTTTAATAGATAGAGTGATTCAAGAGGAAGGTTTATATGTATAACATTGCACCCGTGCGAAGCCGGGGCGGGTCGCTAGTACGGGATAAAACAAAGTCGCTCCCGCTGTTTGTACTCTTAGGTCTTCTAACCTACGCAACGGATTTTAATGCAATTTTTAGCAATAGTAAGAGGAAGGTTTATATGTGTAACATTGCACCCGTGCGAAGCCAGGGCAGGTCGCTAGATTTTTATAATTATAACATTAGGATGTCTATCACATGGGTGTGAAAATAACTGGTGTAATCTGGGTGTGCTATTAAGTACCCCTCTGCCTAAGCCTTTGGGGTTTATAGACGTGATGTTTGTTGTTTATGTCATTTTCTGAGGATCAATACCATTAAACTTATTGTCTGACTAATCTATCCACCACGGCTTATGTAAATAGTCACTCATAAACCCACGATAACTTTAGTTTATCCGTGATCATAGTGCTTGCAACAGCGCCGAAATATCGGGATCTCAAAATAAATAGTAAACATTTTAAATAACCTGTTTTTAGTGTTAATGATAGTCACTCATAGGACATATCGATACGAGACGAAAATAATGTAGGTATGGTTAAATGATTATCCTGCTTTCATTCTTCAACCCTCCAGCAGCTTACCATAACTTTTGGCGTTTGTAGCGAATGGGTATACTGCATTTTTCGGAAAGTCTATATGTATACACAGCTACACACCAAGCTATACATTTCCAGTTTATGCTGATCTCGCATTGTATAGGATTTCTGTACAATGCGAGGTCAGCTTATACTGGAAATGTATAGCTTGATATGTAGCCGTGTGTACAGTTGCAGGTACTGAAATTTTGTATGGCATACCTGAATATTTTTTTTACTATTATGGTCAAATAGAGAAAGTTGTTCCGTTACATTCTTAAAAAAGACCACACCTTTCTGTTACTACTGTAGATCATAGCCTCTCTATTAAAGCAAAGCCACAAGAATAGCTAGTATAATACAATCCCATTAGCACAAACGTGAGGAGTGCCCTAAAAGGACATACACTGACCTTTTTGGCGCTGTCCCCTCAAAAGGTCACGTGTTTCGCACTCGCAACTAACACGCATTATGTTAATGCATAAGTATGAAAAAGCAAAATTATTAGGATCGCTTTCTTTGTAGATTTTACCTGCGTACCCCAGAAAGAGTGAAGCCACACGGGCATTGCCGCTGCATCGTCGCAACGCTTTGATTTCAATGGACTGAGTGACACACGAGCAACGTAGCGCACGTGTGGTCTCGCTACGCGAAAGCGACGCTACTATGTCGCAGCGTAAACGTTTCAACACATCGTGTGGCATGTCCTTCTCATTAATTAACGTAGATAACGCTGATCCGACGACGTTGCAACGTACCGACTACGCAACGCGTGATTCGTGTGGCATCACTGTAACGGTATCCACTACCCAGCAACGTAATATTATTGTAGCGTAGGTTTTTATCTTTTCAGCCATTCATTCCATAAATTTATTTGTTTAACTTGATTAGTTCCTAAAACACTCACTGGCAAGTGGCACTATTTCAGTCTGTATATTTCCGTAGGCGATATTATAACGGATACTAAACTGTTTCTCTTGATATACAATACATACTAGCCTCCACGAGTGTGAAGCCACTTTGATCGCCCTTACGTTTTCATCTTGACTAACAGGTAAGCTTTTACTCAGATATTACAATTTATTGAAATGCTTTGTGCTTTTATTATTATTATTATTTATTTATTTCAATCTTCTTTGGATCATAGGTACAATAATTAAACAGAATAAAATCAGCAGCACAATTAAAATCAACGTCACAATTAAAATCACTAATAAAATTAAAATTATTAACAAAATAAAACATCAAATTAAAATCACAATTAAAATTATTATAAAATTAAATCAAATTAAAACAATATCTTAACATTAGTCAGTACGTGAACCATGCAGCAGTGGTTCATGCATAAGTATGAAAAAGCTTTATGCTAGAAGAGGGAAGGAGGAATTACAGTTGAAAAATCTGTCTATGACTGGACATTGACAGAGTTTTGAGCTTTTCAGCAGCCAGTCCGATTTAATGGGGGCTATCGCGTATGCATTCGCCGCTAGAGGCGCTAGTGTAGCGCGGGGGCACCTCATTGGATGTCATAGATTGTTCGCGCGTTGCGTGCTGTTTTAACACGTATTTTTACAAATATTCACGATTGTGGTCTAGATTGAGCCATTCCTGATTAATTATGACTTGAAGATTTTAAGTAGCTACTTAGAATCTTAATTTTCAGTACTTGGAGATATAATGATTTTTAAATGTTTCATGCTTTCTAATTTTAGGAAGAATATTGTAAATATATGAACCTGAAGTTCACGTTATGTTGTTATACGTAATAAACTAAACTTTTTATGAAGTTATTGGTACTTTAAAGTATAAAATAGAATTATTGACAGGACCTTAATCGACAGTGGCGCCATCTAATGAGCTCAAACACGATAGGCCTTATTGGTATGATCTCTAATGCAATCTTTTCGAATGTAGCTACTCATCATCATACTCCTGCCCTTATCCCAACTTATTTGGCGCAGCATGTCTTCTTCTTCCATACTTCTCTATTACTAGTCATCTCAGCAGTCACCTCCTGTTTCTTCCTCTACTCTTAAAGCCATACTTCATACTCAACATTTTCCTCATTCTTCCGCATCACTTTTCCATACCAAGATAACCGATGACCTACCAGTCACCGGCGCTACTTTCAGACTTCCTCTTATGTACTAATTCCTTATTTTATTCATTCGCGTTACACCACACATCCCACTTAGCATTCTCATCCCAGCCACATGCCTTTCATTCATCCCTTTTCGAATGTATCTTTGAACGCACAGAATACCTCTTTGTTTCCTCAAAACGCTCTTGTCAAGATCATTTTCAAAACTTCCTTCAAATACCTAGCTCATCGCTGAGACACAACAAAAAAAAAATTAAACCATCTTATTCCATTACTATTCCGGCTTCCGAAGTAGAAAGAAGGCTGATTCAATTTTATTAGCGCTTCGCGTTAGTGGTTTCGGCTTGTCGGCACGGGCCCCTAATAAAATGAGCCGAGGTAACGGCGTGTTTGCGCCCGGGAGATGACAGATACGGCACGGACCGGGCCGCCACCCCGCCGCCCGTACCCCGCTGGTCTTATAAACTAGCGTACACACCACACCTACTAAACAGACTGAAAAACTGAATTTATATAGTGTTTGAGCTATGAGCTTTGGATGTGCGAATCAACGATGAATTTGTCAGGTGAAAATGGAAAAGTTTAATGTTTTCAATGGGTTCGAACATAGAATTCGTTTCTATTTAGTATTGTTGGTTGGTGGCCAAATTCTTATGATATGTAATGTGTATCCAGTTCCTGACCAAACCCCACATATATTGGAGATCAAAGTGGCCAGTTCAACAAAACGCCAATTTCATATTTAAGGACCTAACACTGCCCCCGTCAATCTAATAATAAATATAAATCTCTAAAAAATAATAAATTAATACATTGTAGTAGAATATAAATACAATTACCAATGGTTATTAACCATCATAATAAATATACTTAAATTTGCATGAAGGATTATAGAATTCCAACAACAAATTTTCGCTTAAAAGAAGAAAACCGTAGAAGACTGCACAGAAAATGATTTATTCATTTTTATCGAAGAACTTCCACCATAGATTTCGTTTCTCTGTAAAAGCGAGTAAAACTAGCACAAGCACCTCGTATTTCATACCGCTGTTGTTTATAAATCAACAGTTTAATATCATTAAACGGCTACGCCTAGTAAGCTTAAAAACTTTCGAGTTTTAATTCGCCCGTGAGAGATTTTAATTTAGCGAGAAACTGTTTCCTCGAACTTGTTGTAATGTATTCATATATTAACAAAATACTGACATCCAGCCCGTTGGGGCGCGTTTCTCGAACGCCAGTTCCACGAGTTCCATGAGTAGTCTGAAATGAGTGAGATTTTACGTTTCTTTCTTGAAATTTCTATTAGTTATTAGCTGAAGACACTTTTTAAGTAAATTAAGGTTTTCTTTTATTGGATGTTTATATTTATTTAGACGTAGACGAGTAGCAATAAGAAAAATTACAAAACGACCAAAATTACTGTCTTTTTTTAATTATTTGTAAAATTAAAACAAAATGGCAACGCTTACTCCGAACTGCATAATTTATTAGAAGGGAGCATAAATTCTAATTTGTTTCGGATATTTACGAACAAGGGTTCGCAAATACGCGTTTTTATTCGACGCTAGAAGGAGAGAGCATTACTTTGCAATGCAGTGACATTTTTCTTTATGAACTCTCCCGCCCTGTTTTTATTAATTCCTACTCCCCGGTCCCAAATAAAAGCTTTAAAGAAAATGTTTTCATAATTTAAACCATTTTATATCCAGACTTATGCTCGGTTTACGCGACACGTTGTATTGTTTTTCTGGTTTAAACTAATTCTGTTCTTGTGTGATCATTGAAGGCATCAAAAGAAATGCAACAGCGTTTGATGTTTATGCCCGTCTGTATTAGTACTACTGTTTGGGAAGTGGCATTTTCTTTCTTACAGAGAAGGCTGTTCGTTTTAAAACGGTTCCTCATTTTTTTTTAAACTAATTATGTTCAGTATGTCGGATTGTCAGGATTTATTCCATTAGGCTCGTACATCATGTCGGCTCAAGCTCGGTTCCTCGGTTCTTAAAAACATGTATTGATGAAAAAGTTGGAACTTTGACCCCCCATATCTTCGTAACTACAAGGTTCCCAGGTATGGTCTAGAACAAAAAAATGATCGCAATGACGGGGAGAATAAGTGGATTTCGGCTTCGTTAAGTTATGTAAGCATTTTACCGGCGAAATCCGATATTAGAACGAACTAGTTTGTCCTACGCCAAAGTTACTAGGCTCATCACAAAAACGCGATCCTAGGGCACCCCGACTGAATGGGTTAGGTTATTTTTGAACCGTGACCAACCACTACATCCGAGATGCAGATACGATAAACCAGTAAACCGGTTTAGTCTAGGACAAACAAGTTTATCCTGTAATTGCCTTTGGCCGGTAACATACATACATACATATTGATCTGGACCTTCTTATACTCTCTTCACCGTCCACAGCAGTTTCTCAGATTAATTTGCATAATATACTCTTCAGGTTTTGAACCTTCATCCTTGCAGTTATAAAAATAAATTTCCAGTTCCTGTAGAACATTAGTTATTGTGTTTTTATATATTTCTGAAAATACCAACGATCCAAGCCGTTGTAATTATGGCAAATAACCCTCAGGATAGTTTAGAGGGCAGTTCATTTGTGTAAATATATTGGGGTTGCAATTTTGAGGATAAATAGGTGGATAGGGTGCCATGGGTGTATTGTGTGGAGTTAGCAGGTGAACGGTTTTGTTGTCTACTTCAAAATGGCAAAGTTTATAGAAGAAGGATTATTTTTTATAGTTGTTCGAATTCGCAACATTTAATTAAAGGCTGTTTGTAACTGTTGGTGATCATAACTAGTGTACCTTAAGAACAAAAAATAATAATTAATTAACTATCAAATAAACTATACATTATGTCTGATTGAACGGTTGCATTCAATGGAGTGCAACAGCTTTAGTGTCGTAGGGATAGTGGAAGTGCGGTGGCGCGTACTCACCTCACATCACATGTTGGCACTCTTAATTTTACTCACACACAAACTCGCTCACACATTCACAAACACACACACATACTTGAGAGTATGTGTGTGTGTTTCACACTCACACAATTAATGTATTCTTTTCTAGTTATTTTTATATGGAAGAGCGGAGTCTCCCAACACAGGCATTACTTGCTTAAAGGGAGGCTCCAATCACTTATTCTGTTTGTTGTAATATATTTTTTAAGAAATAAAAGATTTTTGATTTTTGATTTCATCAAAGGTAGATTTCTTTCCTACTAAATCCATTATACATTATCCATTACACAATGCTTAGTTAACGTAACTATTCACTTTAAACACAGACGGTTTCAAACAAAATAATGAGACAAAAACAGCCATTTCACAACGAAAATTATTCTACAAAAATGGCTTTGTTCTGTTTAACAAAATTCGCGTAAATACAAAGGGACGTTATTGCATCGTTACAACAATTTTATTATTATATCTTTTGGAAGCTAATCAATTTGCATCTGTATACACGTCAGACTTAATGACCGAAAAAGCCCATTGAATGAAAAAACCGTTCCCAAATCGGTGTTACATGAATGAGGGTCATGAAGCTAAATTCAATTTGTGATATATTTGTACCTGTAAATTGTTTACGGTTTTAGAAACACTGTGTTTTAGAGCCACCGAATATCGAAGCTGTTCATGCGGATTTAGGAAACCTAATTGACGGAAGGATGGGGAAGTGGGTGGCATAACAGCACTGCACACTGCTGCGAGTTTTTCATAGTGTTTCATGTACAATTAAAAGATACGTTACAGTGGAAGGTGCCTGGCATATTTTTCTATTATCGCCAAAACATATAAATATACTAATATAATAAATCATTCCTACACACCGTGACTTTTTAGTCGTCTAACAAAGGTGGTCCGCTCAATATATCCGACATAAAATCAATCAGACACGAGTTTTTTTTTTACCATTAATTAAGATATTTTTTTATTTTGTTAAACAAGGTATTATACACGTTAGGGTTCTAATTTAGGTACCATTTACAAATAATAAGTGAAAAGAAAAATAAATACGGACAGCGCCCGCAACACTGTGTTTCTAACTACGTCACGCCTCATAATATTAGATTCGAATGTCACATCACATATCATCACGCCTGTAATACCTGAAGGGTTAGGCAGAATTGTACCTAATAGTACAGTCACATTTCGCCAGTTATGTTTAAGCCCTATGTAATAGGGGGCGAACCTATAGCCATCAACAGGACACAAATCCAAACTCCTATGCTACTTAGAAATTCCTGATGGAAAAAACCCGATAACACTTGGCCCGACACGGGAATCGAACGCAATCCCAATGTCAATAGCGAGCTTTGCACCTCATATACCAGGACAACATAAGTGGCGGCAAGTTTAATGGACAGGCAAGCGACCGCGGTGATACTACCGATAGATAAACTCAATAAACCAATCCTATGACAGTGATGGTTTTGTTCGCATGGTTACACGTTATTATTCTGGGAATTAAAACGTTACGATATGCTGTGAATATCTGTGGTACATAACATCACGCCACGGCTGTAATCCCAGAAGGGTTGGGCACAGGTGTAGCTGGATACCTACATTTTTCCTGTTGTGTTTGAGAAAGAAATGGCCCTTTTGATTCAGCTTGCTAGCAAAATTACTAGCCTTTTCCATCCATGGGCTACTGCAATACCAGTTGCTATCTGAACTTGATTAAAGCTGAAGATAGAAATCTTCGGCTCTTCGAATCGAAAGACAACTTTCTAGTGATCTTCTACTAACACAAATGGTAAAGTATTTAAACTTAGTTTAAGGATATGAAACCTGAAAAAATCTAAATCTAAATCAAAGAATTTACTTAAAGTAGGCCAGTTACAGGCACTTTTGAACTGTCGAAACAAAGATAACAATGAAATGTAGCTACAGTCCCAGTCACAAGGCGTAAAAACTGTGATAGCACTGTAGTTGCCCATTCCCTAGCGTAGATCTCTGTGGAGAAGAACGGGCAAGAAACTACATGGACACTCTTTTAAATCAGCATATTGTTACAAAACCTTGGTTACATCATTCATATTGAGATGGTATATTATGTGAGAACGATGTAGCAAGATGTGCACGTTAAAAGTGTCCATAGTAAAAACAAAAAAGACAATTAAAAAAAAAAAAATGAAAATAAACTAAACTGATTATATATTATTTATGACCGTTTAGACTCATACAACGTGTAAATGGTCCCTTCACGAAGCCGTCAACCAAGCATTCTGTACATCAAACTAAGTAACTCTACGCCTGTATTGCTGGGAACAGACTTTGTTTGACGGGAACAATCATGTTTTACGTTAGGACTCAATGTAACGCAATCAAAAGTCATTGCGCTGATGGATGAATAGTACGGGGGTCGTGGAGGTATTTAAAGTAAAATCTTACAATAAAAACATGTATTTAAAAAAAAACTTGTTGAAACTTTGACCCCCCATATCTCCGTAACTAGAAGATTCCCAGGTATGGTCTGGAACAAAAAAATTATCGCAATGACGGGGAGAACAAGTGCCTTTCGGCTTCGTTAAGGGTCTTGTTACACCCTTTATAACTAGAATTTAAAGCGCTGCCGCCATACATATTCTCATATTTGTATCATAATTATTTTCATCGAAGACTATTGTAACATGACTTGCGATTGCAATACCTACTCCCGTACTTATTACCATAAACCACGCTTAGTCAACTGGATTAGTGATCGGCACCAGTGTACCACTAGCGTGCTATTGTCGATACGTTACTATTACTACTGGACTGAATTATATAGAGTATTGTTCCATTACTTCCAATTAATTGTCTCTGTGTTATAAGTTTAAATTATTTACCTGTGTCTGTCTGTGGCATCATACTTCCTGACTGAACGGATGAACCGGTTTTGATAAAGTTTCTAACAGCCTTAATTTGACTGTCTCGTTGGTCTAGTGGTCGCAAGTGCTACTGCCTAGCATGAAGTCCTGGTTTTTATTCCCAGGTCGGGCAAGGTGCTATTGGGTTTTCCTTGCAGGAATTTCTCAGTAGCAGTTTGGTTTTGTGCCCGGTTGATGCAATAGGCTCGCTCCCCATTACAAGAGGCTTAAAACATAACCAGCGAAATATGGGTCTACTAGTACACCTTTGCCTATCCCTTCGGGGATTACAGGCGTCATGTTTATGCTAATTTTGTAGTTCACATATAATATTTCTGAACATACACAAAACATATTTCTTTTTTTTTAACTGTTCATCAGCAATAGTGTATTTATTGTATAGCGGGCTGGTGTCCGCAACTCCACGTCTAAGCGCGTATTTTGCGTGCGGTTCATCAGCAATAATTCCCCAAAATTAACTTATTTATACCAAATAAAATATTAGCAGTCTTCACAAATGAGTGTTATGAAATTTGTTGAAAGTTGTAAATTCTTGTGATTGAGTTTAACAGGATATTGTTGGCTGATTCGGTTTGATTGTTGGACCAATTTACTTGTTCGATGGCGAAGAGAATGATTATTAAGTTGATTGGACCACGAAGTTTCTTTTATGGTAATTTGGTAAGGGCAGGAGGTCTATGTACCTAGGTTTATTTGTGGTTAGGTCACGCTTACATCGAATGGAGGTCAGGGTAAAAGAAAAAATGGGTAAAGGTATATTTTATTATTACCGGTCTCCTTAGGATCGTTAAAATAAACGGCTAAAAAGTTAGCTGATAGACTAGTGTTTTATCGAAAATATAGATAAACTAGCTGATGCCCGCGACCATCGTCCTCGTGAAATTATTATTAAAAAATATATATTACTTCCCTGTTTGAATTGCATTTTTTTTAACAATTTCAAGTGTTTTAATTGTTTTGCCCGGAACCCTAATACAATTCTTAAATAAAAGGAGCCCAAGAACATTAGCTATCTGCCAGTAAAAGTCCTGTCTGTCAAATTTGGTCCAGCCGTTTCGGAGATTAGCTGGAACAAACAGACAGACAGACATACAAAAATATATAAAAAATATTTTTTGTTTTACGTACCGCACACACTTTCTAAAGCGTTCAGTAAAAAGCTTTTATTTTGAAATTACAAACAGACTTCAATTTTTTTTTTTTTATACATCGTATAACAGAATAAATGCAAAACCTCTTATCATTGCCTGGGTCATTGTACTCATCATTATGAACAACTTTCACTATGGGACCAATACCGAAATCGGGAAATAAAAAATCAGCTACATGAGCTAAATCAGTACATTTTGTCGAGTTATGCGCACAGAAATGTACGGGGCAGTTGATTTTTTTTTCTCGATGTCAGGCCCCACACTTTGTAGATAGGATACTCCTTATAACGTATACAATATTCAATGTAGAAATAACCTAGAAGAAACCAATGAAATATAGAATGAATGAAATATAGAGTTTATCGAAGTTACGAATTCATTTTTTTTGAATAATAAGAAATTACCATAGACTTTCAGAACGTCTAATCTGTGTGTCTGTGATCGTATTCAATTATTATTCTCCTCAACGAATGTTTTTTTTTGGTACTTTGGGGTCACCTGGATTGTTCTTAGCTAGAATTGAACCCGGTAGGTGGCGGTTCGTCGACATCAAGTACAGGACAAGACAACGTCTGACGGGTCGACTCGTATTTTACAGATTTTATTTTCTCTGCAAGTATTAATTCTTTGGCAAACTCTATTTATTCTTCCTCGCCAATTGTTCAAGAAAGAGGTTCAAATTTTACACAATATTATTTCAATAATTTATTTTTTAAGTTTTGTGACTATCGTCCAGTGTTGCAGTTTTAAGTTATAACTTAGTGTCGAATGCTGCTACTGCTGCAATACTTTTCAGCAGTCAGTTCTACATTTTATTTATATAAATTTTCTATTTTAATTAAGTTTTCTTCCGACTCAACTTTGAATATTAACAAGTTCTTTAGCTCTATTTTTCTTGAGTTGCATTCAGCCAATAAAGTTAATTGATATGAGTTTTAAGCGTTATGAATGTTGCAATCTGTTAGTTTTTTCTTCTTTGCTTGTTAAGTTTAATTTTGTAAGAAAAGTCTAATGTTTTGTTTAATTTTTTACTTCTAAGGGGTTATTTTTTGTAAATAGACAGGTACGGAAACTGCTTTGTGAATACTTCAAAAGTCAAGTGGTTTAAGTATAGCATTCCTTTTATGTTCAACTTTTCCACAGAGCATTCTTTTTTCCGTTCTTATTTTTGTTATCATATTCTTCTCTCTCTCCAAAATATCTTTTTAACATGAAAATACGAAACGTCTGAATAAAACGACTTAAAATATTTCAAAAACATAAATTCCCCTGACTTATTCCCTTATATAAACGTATCAAACTCAACGTCGACGATAGTTGTAAAATAACTGAGGTATAATGCTTCCCTTAACTCGTCTCGGCAGAAATAATACCGAATGCCGAGCGCCGAGGCCGAAGACGAATTGATTCGACAACTTAATGACTCATTCAAGAAGTCATAAAGTCGGCGGCATCTCACTGCTTAATATAGCGGCGTTGCAAGAAACAATTAGACAAGCGGCACAATCATCCTAGAGGTGGTGGGGAGGAGTCACAGGTACGAAACTTTTTGGATATGGTATCTTCCAAGGAGGTAAGATATCAATTTTTTTGTGAACTTGCTCCAAAGATCGGGCAATTTAGTAACTTGTGTTTACTGTACATAATTTACACCATGAATTTGATGGATGGAGAGAGAGAGGAAGGCCAAAGAAAAGGTGGAAATGGTAGAAAGGAGTAAATGATGCCGTGACGTCTGACAGGGGAGAATGGAAGAAGAAAACGTGTTGCGCCGGCGCCGACCCCGAGTACAATGGGACAAGGTTTAAAAGTAAGTAAACCGGTTGTACAATCAAGTTACTTACACTGATAGATGTTACGATGCCCATTAACAAAGAACGGCATTAAGTTAATCATTACTTTCTCAAGAATGTATGCTGGATCGCTACGAGACGTAGCAACTCGCTACGCAGGTGCTACGTCTCGTAGCGAGCTACGCCCTCGTCGCAATAATTTAATTTAATTTCCATCAATAGTGTAGTTCATCCTAAAATAATCTTCTTAATAGTGCAAGCGGGAAATGACGAATTAAGCTGAGAAAGCGGTGGCTTAATTTGAATTTTAGCTGTCATCACGTGCGCCCCTTAATCGCATACTTTTCGCAGCCAAAAAACTGTTATAGCATTACTATGATCTGTTACAAGTTCTCAATTTTTTTCTATTACTTTAAGATGTAGGCGAGGATGATGAAAGGTCATTTACACCTATCAACCTTACGAATACCGAGGAGAAGGGATGGGAAAACAAGATAAATCAAATGAATGAGACAATAATAGGAATGAAATGACTGTAATTGGGACATGGAATGACAGGGACGGTCCCGGTAACTAAGTCGCAGGTAAACGGTACTCCATACAATTATGTGGAAGTATCCTATTGGGAATGCGCGGGTATGAATTACAACCATGGAAAGAAGGAAAAATAATTTGACGAATTAACGTGGTTTTTATAGACTTGCAGGTTTTGAACTGGCGGTTTTAGGCATACATAATTACGGTAATGTGTATATGTGTAGTGTGGCGACACTTGGGGGAGGCCTATGTCCAGCAGTGGACGTCTTCCGGCTGAAATGATGATGATGAAGATGAATCAAGTTGACGAAATTGGTTTTCTGGATGGTCAGGCACGGAAAGTATTTCATCGTTGGGACGACACACAATCTGCTGCATAAATTACAATCGACAGATCCTCCAAGTACTTTTTACAACAACTTTCTTCGTTTAAAACATAGTTTAGATTTTTGAAATTTTGCTTACCACACATATTTTTATCTTTATACCTCGTTGTGGTGGCAACGTGTCGAATGGCGTGTAATACTGCTCGCATAAATCGTGGAGACACCGTGACGAGTCGAGGCGCACTTACGCGCGGAATGAGACACATATACGTTCTGTGCGCCTCGCAAGCGCTAAAATTTCCTTTTAATTGTCTCGCCGTGAACGTACGACATCACCCTGTTACCTAATACGGATAGGAGTTGCTGTTCGTATTATTATATTTAGAGAGAAGGTTATCTATACAAATAAACAAAATTTAAGTGTATGTTTGTAATTTCAAAATAACAGCTTTTTACGGAATGCATATGAAAGTATAAATACGGTACTTATAAAAAAACCCTTTTTTATTTTTTTTGTGTGTCTGTCTGTTTGTTCGGGCTAATCTCCGAAACGACTGGACCGATTTTCACGAGATTTTCATTGGCAGAAAGCTCTTGTTATGAGTAACTTTATTGTAGAAAAAGGATTAGGGTTCCGTGCAAAAAAAATTAAACGTATGAAATTTTTAACAAAATCTGATTCATTTAGGGAAGTAATGTGAAAATTTTATATTATTTGTGTTTTCACGCAGACGAAGGACGCAGGAAACAGCTAGTCTAACTATATAAATTTAAATTGAATGCTGTTCATTGTTGGCGCATCACTCGAGAACTGCGGGACACGTATGGTAATTTTTACTTTTAAATGTTCCGTCCTTTCCGTTCCGTTTATTCTGAAGGAGATTTCCTGGAAAGGAAAAACGAATAGTGTTTTTTGTTTGGGAATCGGAGAGGACAAACTCTGTTCGGTGAGCTAGTTTTTAACAATAAGTTATTATTATAAAAGGCTTTTGTTAAGTTTACTTGGTTTTTTAGAATTCCTGGACTTAAAGAGGTCTTGACATTAATGTTGTTTTCACAGGAAACACCGCTTGTCCGCGCCTTGCGCCGACTATGAGGTACCAACGAATTTCTACAAGTCTTGATAACAATTTGGAAAAATTGCTATCATATAAATGTACGGACTGGCCTTCGTTATTCAAGTCACTTTACGTTTAATGCAATCAAAGTGTTTTTTTCTTTATTATACATTCATCAACTGCCTAGCCTTTTCCCAAGTATGTTGAGGTCAGCTTCCAGTCTAACCGGGTGCAGCTGAATATCAGTATTTTACATGGAGCGACTGCCTATCTGACCTCCACAACCCAGTTAGTCCTGGGTAATACGATAACCCTTGGTAAGACTGGTTGTCAGACTATCGGGCCACTGACTACTTAACGACTGTCAAAGATCTACAAATGACAGCCGGGACCAACGGCGTAACGTGCTTTCCGAGGAATGGAGGAAACTCGGTATGTAATGGGCGGTCACCCATCCATAGACCAACCTAGGGAAGCACGGCTTAACCAAAAGTTAGACCTGAGCAGCTGTTATTATTTTGCCACGAGCTCCTCTTCTTGAGCTTCTCTTCTTTATTATACAGTATAATAATATTTTACTGCTATACTTTATTATAGGAAAGCGACGAAATCTGAATTTGTATACGTTTGATGACAACAGGCTCTCGCTTCAGACATGTGACTTAAACATAACTGGCAAAATATGGATGTACTATTACACCTCTAGATTATAAAGCGTGATGTTATGTCTCATCAACTGCCCTTTTTTTTTTTCTTTTTTTTTACCCGCGGTAAATCATCAAATAACCCCTCCCGCTCTGGGCTGAGCAGGAGGGAGTGTCAGACTTTTACTGACTAAAACCCATCCATATTCCTTCCTTTGCCCTTTGTGTTCCAAGGTCGCGGTATCTCTTTCGAACAGTTCCGCAACCCTGGCAGGCATCGGTCCTTTCGGACCCCTTCCTGTTTGCTGACTCTCTTTGAGGCGCACGTGGAACACGAACGCGCCGTCGACACGGCCTGCCGTCATAAGACGGACGGACGGCGAGCTAGCCCATAGCTCACCGTCCACAGGCCCGCGTTCCTAACTATGTTGGAGTCATCTTCTAATCTAACCGAATGCAGCTTAATACCAGTATTTTATATGGAGCGACTGCTTAACTGACCTTCACAATCCAGTTAGTATTGATGAGGGTGCTGGTGCGTGATGTTATGTATGTCTTTTATAATAACTTTACCTGTTCAACAAAAAGGCACTAATAAATTAAATGATATTACTTTCGAAAAAAAATTTTTACAAACACTTTTACACGTTCTTATTTGTAAAAAACAGATGAGGCTGGTGTTTCGTACCTGACTACTCTGATTGCATAAACTCAGTCTCTTTTAAGTCTAGACATAATCTTGGTCAACTCACATGAGGACTATGCAGATTAGTGTCTGTGATCTTTTAAAGAAAGAACCACATAGATTTGAGTGGACGTGTCCAGTCAGTGCAAACATTTGTCAGTTATCATTAATGAGTCGTAATTCTACACAACCGTACATATAGAGGTATAGTGATATATGTACAGTCGTTGAGCTACAAAACTCTACGACACGACCCCATCACAGCTACAACACTAGCACACCAATATCAATTAACACCATCTAAAAGCAACGCTTGGACACTACTTTTATGATCACTTTGTATTTAAAGTGTTCCAGTATACTCGCAATAACGCAGTACAACAGTCTTGCACAATATTCAAATTAAATTGCATCTTTGCCAAAACTAGCGGGAAAATGGCGTCGGTTACATTAATATACAATAGAGTTTCTGACCCTCTTTGTCGTGGCTGGCTCTTTGTTTTTATAGGTTGTTGAATAAGCATTAACTAAGTAATTTGAGGGGCAGGTAGGTACGAATTTCGGCACGTTTAGGACCTTTTTATGTTTCCATGGAAACGATATTTGTGTACTATTGCGACTACTTGTGTGTGGATTTGACTTTGCAGTTGTTATTGTTTAGTTTGAGATGAGTTTATTAATTGGTACTCAGGGTATTTTCCATAGAAAATAAATTTTAATGCTAGATCAAAAGTCGAAAGTCTCCATCAATGCTAGAATTTCTGTTCCAAAATTTGTTACATCAATATCGCATACCTAATTTTAAACTGCACAAGAGAAGTGTTTCATTTTGTCAAATCTACCGTGAACTATAATTTCTGTACTTACCAAAATGCATATAATACTATACATTGAATGTTATCTGGAACTTACATACTTATCCGTACTACTGCTTATTAAAAGACTAATACGCGAACGCTACAATATATCGTGTTTCTACGGATCAGTGAATACCTTGCGGATTATTGACATGATTTAGATAATTATGCAACGTAATACGTATAATTTCAATTCGTCTTTTCCAGCGGATATAAACGCACTTAGTGACCAATATCAATTCACGTTGCTAATGACATCGAGCAGATATTAATGCATCAAATCACAGCAGATGCATGCCTTCCTCTATTTTGCCGTGCCAAATATACACACGTTGCCCTGAAATTATATTGCTAATAGTCGACATGCGATGGCCGGGCAGGCAGAGCCGGGATGCGGGTAGAGCGGGGGCTAGGTATTCAGCAATGTGGGCTATAGGCTCACATCAATAGCAAATGCAATTAGTTTGAGTGCACCGTTTTTGATGTAGTGGCTGAGTGCCGACAGACAGGGGCGTGTGTGTGTGGAGAGCTATCCGATATAAATAATCCTCAACGTTAATCGTACATACGAGTAGTTGATTTAAAGCTGAACAAAATTGGTTGTCGGACTTTCTAGAGTTGTGGTCGCGTTATCCCCAGCTCACCCGCGCGGATATACTAACCTACGCCTAATTAAATTGTATGTAGATTATTTAGATGGAATTTATATTACCATGTAAACTTGAAAATATTTTAGGGTAACTTGACTGACAAGATTATTAAATTAATATATTTAATTTATAATTGTTTATTAATAGGGCCGAGTTTTGATCATGGCGGATAATCTATGAGGAGACTAACCATCGATGTAGGAAATAAGGTGCACGAGACAATTAGTGTCTGCACAAACAGAGATGAGCTCTCTGTTGCCTCACTCTCATATATTCATAGTTTGATGGGATGACAACAATAAAACTGAGTAATACCTACCGCTAACCCCGACTTGGGCGATGAACCCAGGACTCCACGCTCAGTAGTGGCATCTGTCTGAGCAACGAGGATCATTTTAAGAACATGTGAACATGTGTGTTTGAACTTGTGTATGTGGAGTATTTTATAATAAATGCTCAATGTTAATGTTACTTTGTTCCTTGCCAAAAACTCAAAGCGAGTAATAAATGTTTTCCCTCTTGTTATGAATATTTTTTTCACATGAAAGCATGCACTGTAAATCATTTAATACGGGTTCATAATACTCAAATAATGGAACAAGACTAAAACAAAAAAGTAAGAGTGCACCGTCTGGCGCGACGGTCATCGTAAAAGTGGATACCGAGTTACAACACGTCCATATCTGTAGAAGATGTGGTCTGTTGTTAATCTTGCTCTCACACTGTGTTTAAAATTAAAGCTGAATGTCCTGAGTGTTTGCATCAGACATTAATTTGGTCTTTGCTTTTCTCAGTGGCGGAGCCGATGGCAGTAGGCTCACCCCCTATTACAGGGGACGGCAAAATGTACCCTGTACCTATTAGGTAAACCTCTGGTGAACCCTTCAGCGGTTACAGATGTGATGATATCTAATACTCTCTGATTTCATCACTTATAGTAAGGTAGGAGCTCGTGGCAAAATAATAACAACCCCTTGGGTCGATCTTTAGGTTAAGCCGCGCTTGCCTAGGTTGGTCGGTGGATGGATGACCGCTCATTACATCCCGAGTTTCCTCCGTGCCTCGGAAACCACGTTAGGCCGTTGTTCCCGGCTGACATCTGTAGATCTTTGACAGTCGTTACAGGTAGTCAGTGGCCCAAAAAGTCTGACAACTAGTCTTGCCATGGCGTATCGTATTACTCAGTACTAACTGGGTTGTGGAGGTCAGATAGGCAGTCGCTCCATGTAAAATACTGGTATTCAGTTGCATCCGGTAAGACTGGAAGCCAACCCCAAGATAGTTGGATAAAGGCTAGGATGATGATAGTAAGGTCTGCTCATAACCTGTGTAACCTTTTTCCAAAAATGTTGGAGCCGGGCTCCAGATGAACTGCACACAGATAAATAACAGCGTTTTACATGGAGCGACTGTTTGTTTCACCTCTGTCCCCCATTTACTGGGTAACATGATAACCCTTGGCAAGACTGGCGATACATGCAGCAATGCTTACTCAGAAGCAGCCACGGAGACTGGATTTATGCACAGTTGATGGCAATAGGCTCGCTATCTATTATATGGGAAGGACTTAAACATAACTGGTCTCCTTACATAACTCGTTAATCTAGTAGTCGTAAGTGCAACTGCTGAGTATGAGGTCCTCGGTTCGATTCCCAGGTCGGCCAAAGTGTTTGGTAATGGGTGTTGGCATCAGGAATTTCTCAGTAGCAGACACGGGGTCTGGGGCCTTAGTCTGCTATTGCAATAGTGTCAGAATGGTCTATCATTGATTTAATAAGGCCCCTAGCCCACGGCGTATTGAAGCGCGTTCGAAACTCGTTTGACGTGCGTACAAAGGGTGATTCGTCTGCGCGGGGCCTTATTAAATCAATGATAGACCATTCTGACACTATTGCCATAGCAGACTAAGGCCCCTGGATTTGTGTTCGGTTGATGACAATAGGCTCGCCATTACATGGGATTTAACACAACTGGTGAAATGTGGGAGTACTGTAGACACGTCTCTGCTAAACCCTTGAGGCATATCAGGCGTGATATTTGCTTTATATAACAATTGACTTTCCCCGCCTCTCGAATATTTCAACTTAGATTAAAGAGGCAAAAAAAAAAATACATGCCGCTCTTAATTGGCACACTGTTGAGCTGTTCATCAAGTCTGGTTTTAATTCTATTAATTACTCGTAACAAGGCGTCAGTTCGAGTCGAGAGTTATGTTGAAAAGCAAAATATTTGCACGCTGAAAATCTGTCGATGTATTCTCGTTGATTTACGATTTCATTAGTTTCGTGCGCCGACGAGACAGGGACAATACATGTGTTTACTGTTTGCGACGATTATGTGAATACTAGTAGTAACTCTGGCTTAATATTGTAAAGGAAAAGGAATGGTTATGATTTTAGCAGTCTATGCATGTATGTTTGTTTTTACGTAATGTTCCTCCGTAGCGCCTAAACTGTTCATCCGACTTTGATGAATAAGGTGTCAATTGATTCGTTATTATGGCCCGGGTAATTTAGGCTACATTTTAACTAATTTCAACAATACTCGATTTTACTTTGTAAACCCCGATTTTAACCAATTTCATTCCTTTCTTTATTTTTTGGCGAGATTTTAAATAAATTTCTTTATAGAATGATTTAACCATCATTTATTTCGCGTGCGAAACGTTAATTTCTCAGTAGGTTATTTTTTTTCTAAGCTAATGATTCAATTTATTGGTTTCAATATTATTATTGAACAAAGGTTTTTTTAACATTAAACAAACCAATAATCAAAATATTCAACGTAAATAATTGAATATTTCAGTAGAGCGTCAGTTAGAATTGTTTTAAAATGATAGTGATTATGAACAATAGGTACCTATGTAATGCAAATACACATTTTAAAATATATCGATGTTTAATCGTTGATTTACGATTTCATTAGTTTCGTTCGCCGACGAGACAGGGACAATACATGTGTTTACTGATTGCGACGATTATGTGAATACTAGTAGTAACTCTTGCTTAATAATGTAAGAGATTGGGTGCAAACGAGATGTGCACCAATTGGGCCGTATAAGGAGACTACTAACAAATTAGACGGGCGGTAACGAATGGGTGATGTGAATTAGGAGTGCTGGATTGAATTAGGGGTTGATAAAGGCGAGGGCGAGGTTTATTGATTTAGCTTAATATAGTTGTTGCTGTGATAATTAAGTATTGGAATTGAGTTAGTGATTGATTTTGATCACACTCGTCTATATTATAATTTTGTTTAAAGCTGATGCGAGAGAGATGTTGATACTACTTTTTAAGGAACACATTGAGCAATTCCTTAATGATGAGTGCATTGCGAAATTTAAACAAACCTGGAAAAAACCTGTGAATAAACTACAATCGATACTTCTAACATTTACAATAACAAACTTAGGCAAGCTATCTATAGCGAGTATAAGGATATCATAACATACCATCCCCCACTTGTTTTTTAGGATTAAGCAAAGGTGAGTGCAGTACATGCACATTTCGACTGTTATGTGTAAATCCCATGTAACGGGGACAAGCTTATTACCTAAACCGGGCAAAAATTCAGACTAAGTGCTGCTTCTGTCATATTCCTGACTAGCTGTTGCCCGCGACTTCCTTCGCGTTTTGGTCGGAAATTATCCCACGGGCACGTTGTAAATATAGCCTATGGTACTCGGGGATAATGTAGCTTCCTATTGGTGACAGAATTTTCAAAATCGGTTTAGTAGGTCCAGAGATTAACCCCTACAACCTCACAAGTTCACAGACTTTACCTTTTTATAATATTAGTATATTGATTAATTATCTCAGGAAACCCAAAAAGAGCAGTATTATTGGTTTCTGAAACGGGGAACTAAGAATTACCAGCGTTTGCGACCAACGAAGTCATTATGCTAGGCCTTTTCCCAACTATGTTGGGGTCAGCTCGCGTAGCATGACCGCCGGAGAAACGGGTTTTATCGACGGAAGAATCGACAAAATGACAGATTTCTATTGTTGATCCGTCATTTTGTAGAAACGGGTTTTGTCGAAGGAAGAATCGACAAAATGACAGATTTCTATTGTTGATCTGTCAAATTGTCATTTTGTAGAAACGGATTTTGTCGACGGAAGAATCGACAAAATGACTTTCTTTTTTGTTGATCTGTCATTTTGTCGGTTCTTCCGTCGACAAAACCCGTTTCTACGGTGGTCATGCTACGCTTGCAGCTTTCAATCTATCCGGTTGCTTCTGAATTCCATTATTTTACATGGAGCAATTGCCCATCTGACCTCCATAACCCAGTACAGCAGTTTTAAGAAATCATAACATACCATCACGCCTGTAATCCCCGAAGGGTTAGGCAGAGCTGTACCTAATAGTACACCTACATTTCGCCAGATATGTTTACGTCCCATGTAATAGGGGGCGAGCCTATTGCCATCAACCGGGCTCACATCCAGACTCTGTGGCTGCTACTGAGAAATTCCTGATGGAAATACCAAATAACAATTTGCCCGACCCGGGAATCAAACCCTGGGCCCGGGAATCAAACTAGACTAATCAGGTAATCACTTTTACCTAAAAACATAAATTGTCTTATGCTCACTTTTTACTTACACTTTTTATACACAAAGTGTAAAATGCGTTTTACAAATAAAGTATCAAGTCTAATAATAACGTTGATCACTTTGATACCAGCTCTGGAGCGAGTCCAAGAGGAAAAATAAGTTTTTTAACCTTAAGCCGTGCCAACAAAACTGTTGTTATTTGGGTTTTTAATCTGATGTTGCATGTTTTGTTCTTATTCATGTATTTTTATGACTATCCTTAGCTTATTGCACTCGTGTTTCTGTTTTTTTTTGTTAACAAAATAATATATCTAAGTTAATATTTTAGGTGAATTAATTTGATGATTGATTGATAACCAGGATTTTTTGAATAGCAGTCATTATCACATGAACCTTAAATATTACTATTAAAATGTTGGTGTACTATCATAATTATAGGGTACTTACAGTCCTACACCTCTGCATAACCTCTCGGGATTATAAACGTGATGTTCTGTTGTAATTTGTGTATTGTATATTATTTCAGAGGTACATTATTACTCAAAAGTTTTGAATCGTTAGCCTGTTTGGTCAATGCGGTCGACAGTGAGCTTATCTACCAGTAAAATCCAAGATTAACAACAATAAAGAAGAACCAATTTCCTTACCAACCCCTCCAGAGTTTAGGAAGTGACCGTTGAAAATACCGGCGAGTCCCTTTTTAAATTCCTTGAATCCATTTAGCTGGTCTTGCTTGTAATTACTCTAAGCATTTGTCATGGTACTATGCTTGCAGAAATTGGAAATGTCTATAATTCTTTACGCAAAATACAAATAAAACACGTTGTCAAGCACACTGCACAATAATCATCGTATTTAACCATATTCAATTCGTTTGACTTGCATGTTAAAATAACTTAAATACTTTTAGAATTCTGTAAAAAAAACAAATTTACCATAACTCTCTCTCTTACCAAATAATTTTAGACAATATTCGTATTGTAGATTGATTGCGTTTTCCACATGCGTCATCGCATAGAAAATATTGCGAATGGGTAATTGGATATACGCTATACGTCGGTCGCACTCGACGCCCGGCGGCGCCTGCCGCTGACGGCTGGTGACAAATAATATGACGGACGATGAATACTTGCACCTATTGGCTTAAATGCAATTTCATATCGAGCACTTACGCCAACATATTTGGACGAACAGTGAGCTCTCGGGAAACACGATGATCGATTATTCGGTATAAGAGATAACGCAATATATTATGAAATTGAGCAACTAAAACAGAACACCTATCGATTGTTCATCGCTAAATTGAATTTTCAGTGAAGTGAAACATAGAAACGAGCGGTCATAAACTAACACAACGACAAGAAAGTTTCTTTGTAAACGATCGAACACGTATTTTTGTGTCACGGAGAGACATGCCATGAAAAAATTTAATAGATTTATTTTTGCAATTTTTCACTTGTATGCCCGTACAGATCGTTTTTAAAAGATAAACAGAGGCATGCACGAGATAAAAAAAGATCAATTCGCAAACAGAAAAGCCTCTCCGTAGCCAAGTTGTAATATGTTGCAGCGGTACACTTGGTCATTTCCGTAATGCCCCCGATTTGCACTTTTGAGATGGTCTAGACTGTTTTGGTTTTGACTACAACTGTGAAAAAATTCCTTCTAATTATTTATTTTTACCTTTGATTATATACCGCCAAATATGATGTTCAGTTATTTTCCTGGAAGGGTGTGGCAGAGGTGATTTTTAATACACCTTTTACACCAGTTAAGTTAAAGACCTAAGTGGAAAGCTTATTGCTATCAGCCGGGCAGAAATCCATACTTCGGGCTACTACTGAGAATTTTCTGTTGGAAAATCCTAATAACTTTATGTCCGACCTGGAAATCGAACCCAGAACCCCATGCCACTGAACTAGTAGTAGCAACATAAAGAAAATTAATTTGTTCTGGTTCCTCTGAACGCAAATACCGTAAAAGCAGCCCAGCTGTGGCATAATATAATTTAAATGAAGCCAAAATCTCCGTAAAACATGGCATTGCTATTTAAATACGTTATTTAATATTCTGTCTGAATTACGCAGTGTATGAATTTAGTTAGTTGCCTGTGAGGGCTGCAAGAGCTGTAGCTGTACTGCATACAAAGTTAAGCAACTTACGTATGAAAAAAAAAAAACAAAGTTAAGTCTTCTGTCTGTCGTAAGTCAACTTTACTCAAAGTTAGTCTTTACTATTATTTTTCTACTCATACGTTGATGCATTATACACTGAAAAAATGGAGAAACAGTGGTACATTTTCACCGGAACCGTGTCTGAAAATCAGTTCTAAGCATGAAAACAGAAGGTCGCACCTTCATACGCTTAGTGTAACTTCATCTTACGATAAGACGGACTGATAAAAACATTACTATTTAAATTGTACCGAGAAAATAGTTTTGTACATTCCAACTTTCTTCATCCAGTGTGTCGCTATCACACCGTTACGAAAATAGTCCTCGTACACTTAAGGCTAGGTGAGGCGGAGACGATTGAATCGAATATTCGTGGGGCTCGGCAATGCGACCTCGGTTACACAGAATAGAAAAGTACCGCATATCAGTGGTAATAAAACCAGCCTAAGGTCTGCGCTACGTCAGTTAAAGGTCAACGTTTTGAAAATCAGCGTTTTGTGGTCGGTTGTTTAACGAACAAAAATGCACAACTGACTAACTATTTTTAAACTCAAATGACAAGAAATGCCTCTCCATGCTGTGGTTGACCTAATTTTATTTTTTTCTTCTATATCATAATAAGGTATTCATACACATCACGGTTGCATAGTTTCACTAGCTAATTCAATTTAGGTCGCCCAATCCACCCGAATCGCAACATTCTTCTGAGATTGAGGTTCGCACCCGTCTGCTCCTTTTTTCACTCATTGGACACAGTTGGCCTTCTGAACCGATTCATTCTGTGACGGTTCCTTTACGAGACTTCTAACTCGATTTCGGAATTCGGATATTATACAGGTTAGTTGGTCCAACTAGGTGGAACGTATTTTTAAATCGAGTGTTCTGGCGAATACATCGAATTTGGATGTTGAAAAATGTATGGGAATCGCGCAGGACAGTCGAACCTGAAATTGGTGAGTAGGTACTGTATATTTTTGAAATACCATTTTAAGTGCCGAGGTAGTCGCGGTTTCAATATTGAAACTATAAAAAATGAAATCTTTCAGTGAAACTTTCTTAGTACTCGGTTCCGTTAGGTTACTAAATAAATATTATTAAAATATTATTAAAAATATTTAGTTACTAAACAAACAAAAAACAATTATATAAATAAACCATACATAATTAAATCTACATTTACTCTCGACTGAGTATCTTTTGACATTCTGAGCCAGTTTCAACCGTTACAAGAAGCAAAGTCAAAAAACAGTCCTCACATTCGCGGATAGATTCGACGGTGACGTCACTACAAAGCCATTCAATTTTTTCCCACCAAACAGAGGCTAGAGTAAAGTTGATTACCGTACGAGCCGGCCCAGTTTACAGAGGCGAGTTTTTTTTTGTGAAGGCCCTTTATCGCGGACACTTTACCCACGACCACTGTGGGTAGTTGAATAGTGCTTCACCGTTTTATTTTTCAAGCTCGCACAGTAAAATGTTTTGAAAGGACCGATTTCACTTTACGTCGGCGGTGTACCCCGCCCGCATGTCTCCGACTGCCATTGTAAAAGCAACTACAATCGTGCATTATTGTTTCGACGTCGTACCTGCACTTTTTTTATTTCAGTTTTCATGAAAAACCGTATCTTTACACGGCTGAGTTATGGTGATGAAATTAAACTGGAGCTTTTAGTCGAACGTTTTGTTCGTTTCTTCGTAACGATATCGCGCTATCTCCACTTTTATAGAGTATATTATTTTGAAGGCGTTTCTCATCTCGGTAATGGATAGCACATCTGTAATGTTTCTGCGTATTTCTCACTTGTCATCTGGTTCAGTTTGGAATATAGGAAATTGAATTGAGCTACCCACCAGTTCACAATTCTGGAAGTGGCTGAGGTAAGTGCTAAGACAATGTCTCCATATTAAAGTGCGTCGAGTGGAAAACATAGCGGTACCTGTAAAGTTAGGTAGTACTTACTATATTATACTCGAATCACTATAGATCTTAAGGCAACTACATCAGCCCTTTTAACCCCTAAGTTAAGTCGTAATCTATAAAAAGCGATCCCGTCAGAGTAACGTTATAGAGGTCCATAACATTATTTCCACTGAAGCAGGAAGAAATCGGATATTTTAATTGAATTCTCAAGATATATTTTATTCTCCTATTTCTCCTATTCAAAATGGCTACTGCGTCAACTGAATCACTTTTAACGGCTGCATTAAAGAGCGGGATTCATTCCGCAATATGCGTAACGCTCCAATTTATGCAGATTAAAGAAGCAGTAACTAAACGCAGAGTCGGGTGTAAACTGGGGAGATATTTTCTCATGTTCGATAGATTATGAGTAAGCCCAGCTCTATTACATAATACGGAGTTGTGAGCATTGCCTGTTATTCCACTACGTGCATAATATCACTAATACTCAAACAACTAGCACGAATTCTCCCCTTACCTTTTCACGATACTCAATTGAGTAATTATCGCAACGAATTGCTTGAAATTCGATAAATACTTGTTACAGTAACAATCAGTGAAAAACTCATTTCGGTGGAAAACAAAGGAGCGTATCAGCTGCCTATCAAACCATTTATGCCGTAAGTCATTGAATAAAATGCTTATACCAGAATCAATTTAAATCCTAACGTCAAAAGGTAAATTGGTGGCGGTTGAAACGTTGTTGAATTTGAGGGGAATTCAATATAATGGTTGGTCGAAAAGGCCAGTTTGTTTGTGGTCTCGTCAAATCATATCTGGTTTTCTACGAAACATTTATTTTGTAGTATAATGCCGCCGGTATTGCGTCTATTGAACTGATGTATCTTATTATTGAAATTAATTGTTCCATGAAGTCCAAATGGCTTTCATTCAAAATGTATTGGTATGTGAAATTAATATTTGATCGAATGTTGCACTAAATAACACACATGGTCACATGGTCTTTGTTGCAGCAACTAATATATGAAATTATATCGTATTCTTCTCTGCAAACCCTTCCATTTGAATATCATGGCAATACATAAAAATAATTAGTCTAGTTTCGTCGTCCGCCATATTGGATTTAGAATGACTTCACTTAGCTAACCAGACATTGCCATCCAAACTAAATATGTATGCAAAATTTTTGCTCGTTCGGAAACTGGGGAGTAGGCTAAATTTAACTTCAAAGATTCTTTTGCATAGTTACAGGTGAAGCTAATAAAAGTGTGTTAAAAAATGCGCCCTACCGCTAGGCCACAAACTACTTGCTCAAGCGACACGCATGTAGTAAAGGTTTCGTGACCGCTAGACCTATGTAATTTTATGAAATCTGTTTTTTTCAGAATGAACCGAAACCGATGGATGTTTTCGAATGAAATTTAATTTGATAAATGAACTGTTTGTGTTCTATTAAATAAATTAAATTTTATTCGAAAAAATCCATCGGTTTCTTACTAAACTTCAACTATATCCGGCGACCCTGGTTACTTATCTCCTTTGGTGACTGTACCTACCTTACTACAGGTAAGAACGATTCGCTTAATACATACGAAGAGTCAATCGTGGTGGATTTGGGAGATAACAGGTGACAATGGTGTGCTGAATAGCTGATAAGTTACGTCGTACTACAAAGCGTGACTAGCGAGTAGCAACACACGCGCCTGTGGTTTAACGCAAGTCCCTTCGCTTGAGGTTGTGAACGTGACGAAAATACTCTTTGACTTTTGAATTAAAATTAATTATAATTAAAAAAAAAGTGTGTTTGTATTTTTTCTCCTTCAAGCGGCTTGACCGATGTTACTGATTTTTTTGTTTATTTATTATGTCACCTGGATGGATTTTAGCTATTGTTAGACCCGGTAGTCACACAGCTTCGACACAGCTAGTAAACCTATAAGATAAATCTCCACCGTATAAACGTGTTTTAGCCTCTTCCTGTAATACTATACAAAGAAAGATCCTGTATCGTACGATAGTATTCGCTTCTCCGTGTGTGCGTTAGAGTACGGCTACACTGCAAATCATTAGCAGGATAGAGACGGCTGCGGCCGACCACACTCGCTGTTTGCATTTGTAATTAATACACTGTTTGTACTTCTGATTTACGATACCGTCCGTTGTGCACTCCTAATGTGTTAATAGCTTAGAAAATGAACATTCAAATTTATATGCGAAATTGTTATACTGACTACTCATTTATTTATAAGAAGAGTTGGAATAATACGATTCTTCGATTTTATTGGCAGCAACTTAAGCCAATTTTAAGTCCAAGTGGCTAAGATGTAGTTGTCGCTTTGTTTTAGTGTTTCGTGTCCGAGCTATTAACTGTTTAGGAGTTCTCTCGTGAAGAGGCGATCCTGGCCGAAGGATCAAGATATGTCTGTCATAAAAATGTATTTTTACCAGAACCAAAGGTGTGTTCAAAACAGCGCCATCGGTTGGGGGGAACTGGTTTGAAATTCATTTGTAAGATTTGACCAATACATACGAACTAACAAGGCAAAGTAAATCTAAATAAAGCTAAAAAAAGTGTTCTGTACAAAATTTGGGTACATAATAGTACTCAAATTTTGTAAAAGATAGTCATGCATGTACCACGATTAATATTTACTATGTAGATTTACCATGCGCGTATTACAAAGTGGGGTTAGCTAGAATTGAAACTTGAACACGCTGCGCTGGGGAATGCTAACTTTAGTTGATTCAAGCTGAATTCATTTATCTCAAATGTAACAGGAAAAGATCGAAATGGTACAAAGTTATTTTTAGCACCACATTTTTGGTCATTAAATTAAACATTTACTAATTAATAAGTGGTTAATTTACGATATTCTACTACTATTACTACTATTCTATACTATTTGTAAGTCACCGAAACTAATTGTCCAATTTAAAAAAAATCTTCAAATGTCGCGATTTGTTCCAATTCGGCCCACGCGCGGTTAATAGATTCTTATACAAATTATACTTACCTTGATCAAAACGTTGGCCATACTGCTTGTTGGCCTGTCGTTTTACGACATCCAACAGCAAAGATGGAGTGCAGTCTTAATAAAAAAAAAAACAATATTATAATACCTGACACCCATTAAAAAAAAAAAACAAATTAATCATATCAAGAACACAGAAATATTGTACAAAGCATGTCTGTTTCATACGAGAAATTGTTTAAATGAGTTGTACAAACAACTTTGGTACTTAACGCAGTGTATAAAGGTTGTTAGATGGCGTCACTGGCATTCCGTAGCCGCTCCGTATAATAAAGAAAACCGCAAGAAAATTGAAGTCGTGGTTAAGTTATAAGTGAACAAAATGTACGTGCACAGACCTTGTTTTATAAGTGAGTTTATAATGTACAACATGTGTTTGTTTGTGTTGTCGCAGAAATAGCGGGTTATGTTTCTTTCAGTTATTTTGTACGATTTGGTACGATATATAAACAAAATTTTGGCCATATCGCTTTATGGACATAAAAGTTTTTTTTTGACACTATTGATTGTAATGTAACATTCGATTCATCTACTCGTAACTCTTTTGGTAGATGTTTACTTTAGATGACACCTCTGGTTTCAAGTCACCGGCCTCATCGTCATAATTTTAGCTGCAACATGTCCACTGCTGAACATAGGCCTCCCTCAAAAGTAGCCACATCAACCTACCCCGTGCTATATTATTGACACTAGAAACTGGATATTTACCATGTTCACTGTTTATTTTGAGTTCCCGATACAACAGCGCCGAAATATCGGGAAATCAAAATAAAAAATAAACATGGTACAAATCCCGTTTCTAGTGTTAATGATAATGTTAGTGACTATGACAGTTTAAAAACTTCTATCCTGTGCTTCTAGCTTCCATCGGATCCCGCTGCCTTCAAAAGGTTATAGGTCTACCAACGCTGCATCTTTTGGTACGTTGTCACCACTCCAGAACCACACGGCCAAGTCACTTAGGTGACTGCGGCGCCATATCACAATGTCCCACGTCCTGGCCTACTCCTTTTGCAAATCCTGTACTTTGAGAGACCTGTCCGAACCCTTTACTAACACGGGCAACGTGGCATAGTTGTGGTCAGTGCTTATTTATATACTAACACTAGTGTTTAAGATGTGTATGTATTACTAACATATTGGATTGAATGATCTGACAATAAATGATTTATTATTATATTATTATTAACTTAATTATGGCAATCATCGAAACGAAGAAAAATAAGACCTGCAAAACCTGCTGAAAAATACAAACAGGAGTCAGCTCAAAATCACGGAACATAATGAAATACTGACAAAAGAGTACTCCACACAACGAGTCCTGAGGGGTGTGTCTTGCTCATTTTCGTTTCGTGAAAAATGTTGAGCCTCCCTTACCGCTGAGTCCCTAAGTCAGCTCCACGACCCCGGGGCGTGGTGTCTGTTCGACGTACAATTTGCATTTTTAGCGAAAGTACGACGCACGTCTTGTGCAGACGGATTGTGTGGGAGACGAATGATCCCGCGACGTGGATCGACACCGATGTTTACGAGATTTTTTTAAATATCGTTTAACGTCATTTGGAGCGAGGCCGTTTGATTTGCTGTGGGTGTGTGGATGTTCATTGATTTTGGAGGTTGATGTTTCGTATTATAACTATGTCTTTTAAGTTACTTCATAACTTAATCAGCTACGATTTTATAGATTACTGGACCTAAAGCTAGAAAAGGTTTCTTTTAAATACTTTTTCTCTTTTTCAAGGTTGTCAAGATATGAAAGTTTATATTAAACTTCATTGAAGGAAAGAGAACATAATGACTCCCTTGTTGTCTAATGGTAAAACAAGTGCTACGTTAATTCTTTCATCGGGAATTTCTCAGTATCAGTCTGGACCTGTGCCTGACGGATGGCAATAGGCTCATACCCTATTATTTGGACTAAAAAACATAACCGGCGAAATGTTAGTACACTGTAGGTACATCTCTGCCTTAACCTTATTAAAGGGTTAAAATTAAAACATATTACGCTTCCTAATACTAAAATTTAAAATAATTTTATTTCATCTCACGTTGTTCAAAAGCAATAAAAATCCAAAAACTTAGTTTAGCTGGAAAAGTTGAGCTGTGCTTCAGCTTCGAGCGAGTCAAGCGAACGCACCCAACCCAACAAGGAATAGGCGTGTGCGGAATGCATAATCAAGCAGGAGATTAAAAACTACAAAACCTTGTCAATAGCAGCCAACACTTGACGCTGTTGAGTGTTGCGGCTTGTTGAGTCCACTCTTGGGCATCCCTCACTACTGGTTCAGTATAACTTGCAGGCACGGCTGCGGACACCGACTGATACTATGGTCTCGAGTATTTTCATGAATGAGTCCGTGTGGAGCCGTGACTGCAGACTGTCTGTACCGATTTAGTCGAATCTTAAATAGGGGGGTTCTTTGAATAACAATATGTTTAAGGTTTTTTTTTATCCTTGAACTTTTTTCATTCTCAAATGCGATGATCGGAACGCAAGTCCCAAGTGTGAACTAAATGTTTAAGCAGTGACATGATATGGTTTATTGCGTTACGAAATTGGTAAATGCTGAACAATTAGAATATACTATTTCCAAATACGTTACACTCGCCTTTTTGTCATGGGGGACGCAGAAATTACAGAACGACACCTACTACCTTAATAATAATAATATAATACCAGCCTATTACTGTCCCACTGCTGGGCAAAGGCAGAGGCCTTTGTGCTTTCGTGTCTTTCGTGCCTTCTCTGTTGAGAAGAGTCTCAACAGAGAAGGCACGAGTATTGATCACCACGCTTGCTCAAGAAAGGTTGGCGATTTCAGACTTTTATAAGTCCCTGTTTCCTCACGATGTTTTCCTTTACCGATGTCAGTGATGTCCAAGATAAACTTAGAAACTACATATGAATTGAAAAAGTCACATTGGTACTTGCCCGGATGCCCCTTACTTACTACCTTACATACTCTTTTTTTTTTTTTCAAAAGATCGGCTTGCGTTTGGCCGCAATTTACTCGCCTGATGTGAAGCGATGAAGCACGCTTACCTAGAAGAAACCGAATCACTCGAACTTCGAAGAGATCCAAATTATAATCATCGGGAAACAGAGAATGTGGAAGCAAAGCGCTTTGTTCAGGTTCGTGGGACTTCAACGGTATAACGGTGACGCTTCGCCGAATCTCGGCACGTCAACGTTCTTACATCAGTAGGGCTATTGCGTATCTCTGTTGACAGTTTATAGTGATAATCACTTGGCGAGTTTTGATATACAATGACCGTTCTTGTTGGTTTCAACTGACGCTACCCGTGTAGCACTGTACGATCGAGATACACAATAGCCCTGTTGATCATACACGCACGCCGGTTGCGAGTGCTACGCACCTGACCCTGCTTTAGAACATCATATAAGATCAGTGAAATGTCCTACTAGGACTATTTCGAGTTGAAACTATGTCCTAAAATATAATTTCACTTGTGTGTTGACTTTTATAATATAGCAATAGATGGATTCTTTCGAGCACTAGTTATTTCTGCTTACGGACTGTTCCCAACATTTCAAAGAACAGAGACCCAATTTAGCCCGTCAAGAGAAAATCGAATGAACCGTGAGTTTCAAACTGAACTTTAATATATCCCGTTATAAGGGCAAGGCTCCCGAGCATTTTGATCATATGATTTTTTTAATCTGCTGGCCGTCAAAAAACGTGGTACAGAAATAGTCTCTCGCCTCGAAACCATTAATGTAAGTGCATGCTTCCTGTATCGAGCCATCTCTTTTAGTCGATATTACGATATGAAACTTCAAGTGCTCCTCTTTACTCTTCGTTTATGCTGTATTTTGATACGAATTTGCAAATACCGAGGTTTTTTTACAGACGATGTAGTTGTAGATTTGATTTGGCGACTATACTATGTGCGTATCCTACTTCCTACTTCACTACATAGTATAAAACAAAGTCGCCTCCAGCTGTCGGTCTGTCCCTAGTTTAAAAGATCTAAGCATACATGCTTAGATCTTTAATGTGTTAGAGTGATTCAAGAGGAAGTTTTATATGTGAAACATTGCACCCGTGCGAAGCCGGGGCGGGTCGCAAGTAATATTATTTAAGCGAAAGTTTGTGAGAATGGATGGATAGATGTTCGTTACCCTTTCCCGAAAAAAGTACTGAACGGATTTGGACGAATTAGGCACACAGATTATTTTGTAACCTAGATTAACAAATAGAATACTTTATAACCCCTACCGGGTTATAAAGTATTCTATTTGTTACGATCTCGTGGGACAATTATCGAATTCCGCGCGGGTGAAACGGTGGGCATAAGCTAGTATATTATAGTATAGTCTCTGATTATAGTTAATTATTAATGATATGCCATAACTAACGAGGAGGCTACATTATTGAGATTACGTGTTTAGTTCTGAACTATGACAATATGGTGAAGTAAATATTTATTGGGATTGGAACCTGTCCAACAGAAGTTAATCCTATAATACTTTATATCTTTTCTATTTGAAATGGAAGCTCCTGATTCAAATGGAAGTTGAACAAAAAAAAATTGTTGTAAAATAAATGTAACAATAATTTCAAGTTAGAGAATACCATTATATTAGTTACCAAGCGCGACGAACAAAACTATTCATCTCAAACCATCTCAACGTGCCTGAAGTGCAAAACGGCAAAATTAATGATAATTGGGTCATTTCTTTTCGCAAGTAAACACGTATATGTACATTTATTTACGGGAAAGCAATATAATAAGCATATTTCAAGTGGGCCGGCGTCTCAGGTGTTCCCGCATCTACATATTGAAACGAGTGTGATCAGAATCGAGATGCAGTTTTATTGTCACTCCCGCCGAGTAAAGCTATGAAATTTTATTGCTTTCTTTAAAATTTTCACGGAATTCACACACGTTACTGCCGCGCAAACGTACCGGCAATAACTATCGTATCGGGCGAAGGAGATGCTTTACAAAATGACTTCTTTGACACCTAATATGACAGTGTACATGAAACAAAATACGTGGAATTTACGATCCCCCCGAATAAGGATGTACGGAAAACCATATTTTACACGTTGTCGAGGATGGTTGAAGTTAACTGGAAGTAAAATGCCTCTAAATTTGGGAAAGAAGTTGTGTGATGTCACTGCATGAGCACAAAGAATAGGTGTTCAAAATTGTGTAACAGATAAGAAAAAAAAACGGAGACGGAGAGCAGACATAGATAGGACTCAAAATAATATAATATGCGATAGCTTACCTGTACGAACGACCAAAGAATACTTCATGAAAAATCATATTTAGTGCCATCTATCACGTTTTATGATCTACGAGTACCATTGGACACACAAAGAAAACTCCAGTACTGGTTCAAAGGCTGGTAATAGGGCAGTGAGTTCTTTTTTCGAAATAACTCTTTTTCCACCTTATAAGAGTTTCCATGGATGGAGTTTCTTTTCTGTTCTTTCTCATAGAGATCAAAAAGTGTTTGTAAAAGGTGTTTGTAAAAACAATGCTTTGACGTTGACTAAGTTCTTCGTTCCCAGACAAGACAATACCAACGCCTTACAATAAACACATAACAACAATACATGTCACATTATTAATACTATGTCTCACAGCGAATAAATCGCAAATTCGATCGTGTTTCATGTACAATATTAACCCGCGAACGTAAGAGGAAATGAGCGTCTGTATCTAAGGATTCACACGCGAATGGGCCTCGGTGCAGATTGATAGGAAATGTGGCGTTACTAACGCAGCTAATGTCGTATGAAAGGGGCGCTATTGCTTTATCTCAATCGCGGATTCGTGTGTCGTGGCCTTTAGGGAGCGGGGTGATTGGTGGTAGGATGTGTGACTTTTGATCTATTAGCTACGGGATTATGAGTTTGTTGGCAAAGTGGGAAATGGTGGTTATGTTAGTGAATCTTTGTTTGTTCGAACTATCATAACGTCATAACGAGTATTTATTTACGAGTGACGATTCTTTCTTTCTTTAAGGTTAGTCTAGTGTCTGACTTAGCTATACATGCCGTCGTGAAATATCTCTAAGGCTTTCTGGTTTCCTCACGATGTTTTCCTTCACCAAAGCAAGTGATAATTATACAATACGCACAATATGAATCCGAAAAATCAGAATCCGCATTGTCTTGGGTTCGAACTCGAGACCTATGACTTGGCAGTCCGACGGTCACACCACTAGACTATCACTGCTATATTTTCATATTTCTGTGATTCTTTGAAGCAAGTGAGAACTGCTATTGACGTCACGCGAATGCAGTTAAAATACTAACTAGCTCATTTGCAGTTTTCTAGCAGAAAATATGTTCCATTTGCTTCCGAAATATCACCACTTTCTAAAAGAGGACAAAAATATGTTGCAAATACGTTAACCCCGTGCTGAAACATTTATCAAGTTTAATTAAACGTAACGACAAACATTGTTCAACACATAAATCAACACTATTTAAAACACATGCAAAACCGTAATCATTTACAAAAGTGATATACTACCTAATATGAATATCTGCGAACACGAGGCATCAATTAAGTAATCTTTGACCAGGGAGGCCCGCCTGACGGCCATACATCAATCAGCCTTGGCGTGACGAGGCTGCAATCAAATAAAATTTAACTCAAAAGCGGTAAGCTCTCACATATAAGCTGTTTGTTGCGACTCTTTTGTTGTTTCACTTTTATTGCAGTGAAAATCTTTCGCAGAATCGTTAATTTTCTCAATCAAGATAATTCGATGGATTAATTAACGTACGAGCAACTATAATTAGTGGATGGAACTGAATATGTCACGTGTCTTTTAAAATATCATGACGTATGTCACACGCCTGATTTTTTAAAATATATATATTATTTTCTACAAAGGCAAGTACGTGCCAGAGGCTTTAGCGGTGCTTCAGGGATGCCAGAAGCTATGTCCAGGAATCTGATCTTTCATCTGCAGTGATGATTGACGATGATGATTTTGTAAAGCGACGATTTTGTTAATACTATAATCATTTTATTGAGTTATTTTATTGACAGGCGTGTTATTAATTTATTTTAAAAAAGATTCTAGCATTGAAATACTATTTAAAAAGAAATTGTTTTACACGGTCAAAATTTATGGAACTGTGGTTTTCAATAAACAACGCTGGAAGGACCATGACTGTACCTAAGTAAAAATTTATATCATGATGTTTTTTATCCTGGATTTTTCAAGGGGCGTCCATTAATTACATGAGGCGTTTAAAGGGGATAATTATACAAAATAAGTTTTAGTGTTTTTTTTTTAAGTATAGCTAATGAAATAAAGCACAGATTACAATACTAACATTAAACTACGCATTTTGAAAAATCTCACGTGAGATTAGGAGGGAGGGTAAGGGGGTCAAGTCAATTTTACGACATTCACCTAGGCCTCCCAAAATCGTTATTAATGGACGCATTGCCTTATAATATCTCCCCATGTAAATGGCAAGTGTAGCTTATTAAAACCTCTGTGTATGGTTCATTTGTTTGAAACAATATCAGGAAATAGCCGTGGGCGAGGATACGGGCATCCGTCTAATCAGGTACCTTACATCTAACTACCCTAATTGTTCGAAAGGTAACTCTCTGGAAGGTAGGTCCCTTTACCTTAATACCTCATAGTTAACATATTCCCGTTCACATGTTACTTGAAAGTTTAGTTGTAAGTTATTTTTGCTTTGTTAGTTTGGAAGTTTTCTTTAGAATAAGGGGGTACCTAGACCTACTTACTTTAATTAATAAGGATCAAATCCTGACCAAGCAATGTTTTCAAGTATAAGATTTTTAATTCCTGAATATCTATAGCTCACTAATAAATTATACAGATTGATTTAGTTTCTATATTAAGTACAATAGCAAACTATTGTGTTTCGCATCAGTTATTTAACAGACTGATTCTTTTCGCGATTCCCGGGTTTATGGCGTTTCTATAGTTTCTTGGAAGTGCCGGTATTAAGGTGGAAGCATCAGGGTAGCCCGCGAAATTCAAATTTTCTTACGTTTTTCGCAATTTGCAGGTCATTGTCAGGTTATATGTTGATGAAAAATGAGTCGCGCCAGCAACACGTATGCAGTTACAGAATATTAATCGTTAAAATCATTAATGAAACCCTCTAAGTTTATTTAACCCTATTCTGTAAATATTTCATGAAAAAGTCATTCAATGGGGACATTCAATTGCAAAAAAAGTGAGTAAATGTGAATTTCGCGGGCTCACACTCCAACATATTGGACAGTGAAATTGTAGGAAAGTCTTTCAAACAAACATTTTAAAATATTACTTCTCTTTTCGTTAAAACTTATGTAACATAAAGAATATTTTACAACAGTGTCCCTTCATGGAAAATGGTGCGTGCAAAATTGGTTGGCTTATATTTCAGCGGAGTCTCCATATAGCAATAAGGAAAAAAACGCATGTTGCTCGTATCGGTAAGCACACCTACGAGTTATTTACCTTTGTGTTCGTAGAGAATTTTGAGGCAGAATTTTTAACTGCATGTTCTTGTGGAAGATATTGGAAATGTTGTGTGTGGTCTGTTTGAAAAATATCAGTACCTACACTAATGGATTAGATAAGATCCCTCTGGATCACAATTTGTAGTAGTTCTAATAAATGGAGTTCGCTGCTTTGATTTGCCTATTTGAATACTTCACATTTTTAGGCAATAAATTATAAGATGTTATTTCATGTATACTTCTACACAACACAATATTAGTAGTAGTTTAATTTTCATCCACCCGCTTTCTCCATTCAACCCGCGATCATGGCGCTCGCAACAGCGTCGAAATATCGGGAGCTCAAAATAATGAAAAATCACGGAAGATATCCCGTAAGTGGTGGTATATGTTCACAATATCAGTAATTGTTAAGAGGTACAATTTGTCAGTTTAGATGAAGGATCTCTGAAATTAAATCTTAACCTAGTGCCATAGAATGTGTTTTTCACGAAAGCAAAGTCGCGGGTAGAAGTTGGTAAGATAAGAAAATAGAAGTTACGTAGTTTAATCCTACTAATATATAAATACGAAAGTTTGTGAGGATGGATGGATGTTTGTTAGTCTTTCACGCAAATCTCCTGACCTGATTTGGATGAATTTTGGCACACAGTTTAGTTTATAACCTGGATTAACACATAGGATTTTTTTTATCCCGGTAGTACAATCCCGTGGGACAATCACGGAACTCCACGCGAGCGAAGCCTCGGGCATAAGCTAGTAACCTCATAATTTAAATCGAGGGTTCTGAAATTACAATAATTTACGAATGTTTTTCGAAATAATAGGTCATTCATGATAAAACTGGTGAAATATAATGTTGGAACCTAGACAGGGTTTATAACATACAGGGTGAATTTTCCAAGTGGGCATGGATGGCCAAATCTGATTCTTTCCTTCCTTCCCAGAATTTGTTTCTTAATGGCAACGCTATCGAATGGTGTAATAACACAGTGCGTTTTTTTTTTCAAAACCAACAGGTTCGTCTCCTGGCCAGGAATATTGATTAAAAAAAATCCAATCATGCAGTTTTAGTTTTCATCAAAATCGGGCTCGAGACTCCTTTGAGCATTTTTCGATATTCCCCCCAGTTTCGGATTTGGCCATCCACGCCCACTTGAAAAATTCAGTCTGTATACTTTCATGACATACTTTTGGGATAGACCATAGGCACTACCGAGTTCATTGACGCTCGACCAATTTTCACCCTTATACCCGAAGTAATGAGGTTGAAAAGTGGCCGACCGTCAGTCCATTCCGTAGCACTTACTTGGTAAAAATGCAATATGAATGTACCTATCAAAAGTTCTTTACACCGAAAACAAAAACACAGTCCACCGAGACCGAGTTAAGGCGCTGCACCTGTATAGCTAGATTGATTTACATTTATTGTGCCTCATTCAGGATAGAATTCACCGTGGTTATGAAAATATGAAAATGCTCAGTGGAAAGAAACTGATTTTCAGTACTTTATAATGTATTTATAATTGAAAATGTTATCGTGGAGACGTAGCTGTTGCCCGCAAACTTCATGCGCGTGAATTGATTACAAAACTATTACTTCCCTATTGGAATCGGATTTTGTTATTAAATTTCAAGGGTTTTATTCTTTTACTACTTATAACATCAGCCATCTGTCAATAATCTGGAAAAGTACCGACAAAATCGGTCCAACTGTTTCGGAGATTAGCAGGAACAAACAGACAGACCGCCTTATGGCCTTAAAAAACACAAATAGTGTGGGATACGATGGCATATCAACCAAAGCAATAAAAGCTGTAGCATCTGAAATATGCGACCATTTGTCTCATATTATAAATCTGTGTATCGTAGCCGGCACATTTCCAATCGCACTAAAGATAGCGATCGTTAAGCCAGTATTTAAGAAAGAAGATAGAGAGCTCATGGAATTTTATAGGCCTATTTCTCTGATTCCTATCTTTTCGAAAATATTTGAGAAAGTCATTCAAACCAAATGAAATGGGTACATTGAAAAAAATAATATATTATGTAATGAGCAAAAGGGATTTCGCGAAAATAAGACTATAAATATGGCGATCTACGACTTTTTATAAAACAAAAAAACACCTGTATGTTCTATCTTCTGCGATATGACTCAAGCATTTGACTACGTAAATCATGACATCTTAAAAAAAAACTTGAAAAATATGGTATAAGAAGTAATGTTCTTAATTTCATTAAATCCTACTTAGACAATAGAAAGCAAAGGACAGAAATCACTAGAATTAATATAACAACTAAAAAGGAAGATATATACCTATCAGATGAACGTCAAACTACTTTTGGTGTTCCACAAGGTAGTGTATTGGGACCTCCACTTTTTATACTATACATCAATGACTTGCCAAAATCAATTCCACACCCTATGACTTTATTAAATTAAATAAAACTAAAATCATACACATAAACTGTCACTTACGGGATATCTTCCGTGATTGTCTATTATTTTGAGCTCCCGATATTTCGACGCTTTTGCTGTTGTTGGTGTAACTTCACTTACAAATCGCGCATTTGATCTGTGTGATCCTGAACATCTTACTGGTGAATTATCCCACGTACAAAAGGTTTTACGTAAGAATGGCTACAACACCAATATTGGAGCAGCAAAAACAAAAAAGATGCGAGCCACCAGATCTACAGTGGAGCGTCAACCAACTTTCTTGCCATATCTAAGAGGAGTAACGGACAAGATAGGTCGTTTACTGAGTAAATACTCGATAAAGACCGTGTTTACTCCTCACAAGAAAATTGCACGAACTCTGCGTTCCCCGAAGGATAAGATCCCGTATGAACATCCTGGGGTGTATAAAATTGACTGTAGTTGCGGTAGTTTATACATCGGTCAAACGAAGGGAACTGTCTCATGCCGCATCAAAGAGCACATAAAAGCTGTTAAAAATAATGATGAGCAAAAATCTGCCATAGCTGAACACCCTGCAGTCAGGGCCCAATCACTGGATCGAATTTCACAAGCCACGTATTTTGTCAACGGACAAACATTACTTACCAAGGCTGACAAGAGAAGCAATTGAAATAGGAAAATATAAAAAATTCAATCGAGAGGATGGCTTCACTTTGTCCAGTACGTGGAATCCAGTTTTGAGTATGCTCAAAAGTAGCAGCCGGCATCGTAATAAAGACTCCAAAAAGCCTTGTGATACTGTGAGTGTGTTTTGCCGTGACTTAGTGATGACTTCCAGTAGTGCGCGTAGCAAAAGACAAAGAAAGAGGGTAGATAGATTTGTCTGCTCTTAACAATTTATTTTTCATCCACCCGCATTCTCCAGTCAACCCGCGATCATGGCGCTTGAAACAGCGTCGAAATATCGGGAGCTCAAAATAATAGACAATCACGGAAGATATCCCGTAAGTGACAGTTTATGTGTAAGTGTAAACAGTGAAAGTTTAAAACAGTGTTTAAAATCGTACATTTTAACCAACGTCTGACTATGGAAAATATGGACATAAATATAGATAATAAAATTGTTGAAATTGTAAATACTACTAAATTCCTTGGACTAATAATTGACAAAAGGCTTGACTGGAAATCTCAAATCGAGAACCTTTGTAAAAAAATTGCAGCTCTGCATTTACATTGCACTCTCTGGCTGCAGTTGTGAATGTAGATACCTTGCTTGCGGCCTACCATGGCTTAGCTGCGTCTCACCTAAGATACGGTATCATATTTTGGGGAAATTCTACAGACGCTAACACTGCATTTAAGGCCCAAAAGAGATGCATTAGATCTATGTTTGGGATAAAAACTGTCGATACATGTAAGCCATATTTTAAAAGATACAAACTATTGACTCTTCCTTGTCTATATATCCTCGAAACCGCAATGTTCGTTAAAACAAACCCCAATCTATTTCCACGTTTACAGGAAGTGGTACCGCGTAACAGACGGGATATGACCATTCTTCGAGTCTATCCAGCAAAAACGGCACTCATGCGCAAAAGTATCGTCTATACGGCGCCTACTATATTTAATAAATTGCCTAAATGTTGGAAGGAGCTGAATAGTAGGGCATTCAAACGCCAATTCAAAATGTTTCTTTCGCAAAAGGCATATAATAGTATCTCCGAATTTCTAGCCGAAAAGGATTTTTTCTGTTTGCCTGAATAATTTTATCTTTTCTTGACACTAATACTTAATTTTTAAATGAACATGGAATTTTGACATTTATCACATTAAAATATTTTTTTAATCTATAAAGTTGTTAAATTATAAACTTTGTAAGTGCCTATTCTTGGTAATTTTTAGATTATTTTATAATTATTGTTAATTTTTTCTTTTAATGTTAAGGAAATATTTGTACGCCGATAGTTACGGCTAAACATGTCTGGACTAAAACGTCTGGATAATATCTTGCATGCTCTTGTATGTACACAATGTTTAAACAAATAAAGAAATCTTATCTTACCGATAGACAAACAAAAAATCAAAAAAAAATTTTTTTGTTATTTTTGCCTTTAATGTATATACTTTCATGTACATTCCAAAAAAAAAACTTTTATCTTAAAATTAAAAACACTTCAATTTTATTTATTTCTGTAGATATATTTGTCATCATCTACGACAACAACTCCCATCATAATCCGTAAATACAAAGCCAAATCAAAATACAAAGCGAATGATTCACGCTTATTAAGTTCATTCAATTCGTGTCTGTAATCGACAAAGTCGCAATCCATCGAGCAGTGCGCATCACTGGTTTAAAATGTATTGGTTGTTCTGAATTATCGTCATATGTCAGCGTGCTGTCGAGGGCAGGCCGTGAGAGATCGGATGGGTAAGAGTGACGCCACACGGGCACTGCCGGTGCGTTGCGTCGTCATGACGCTGTGGTTTCAACGCAGCGGCGTCAGACGGCGTCGCAACGCAATGATGTCGCTACTTCGTAACAGTGTTGTTTCTTTTTTAATACTAATACTGCGTCGCACTGCAACACCCCTCCTCGCTTCGGCTCTCTAGCCCTTTGTCCGAAGCGCTGGCGTTCTCCGTCGCGCTTCACGCCGTTTCAACACAACTTGGATTTTTTGTCAACCTAAGAGGTAATCGGCTGCTTACCTGGGCAAACCTGTGGGTGGTTCCAGCCAGGGCATACAAAAGCGACTACACGCTGAGGGCATTCCATGTTGGTTACGGACCTTGGCTTAGGGCGTCGCTGAGGGAGGGGGGCAGCAAGGGACATGCTGGATCGTTTCAAAATGTACCGTATGCAATATCGCTCTGATTTAAATGACGCAGCGTCACCGCTCAGGCGTCGCCGTCGGAACGAACCGACAACGCGCCGTGTGGCATCTCTTTTACATTACAAGTGCCGTCAGTAATACGGGCTGATGTGCTATCTCAAGCACACCTGTACCGGTGACAGTGATGTGCCTTAGTATTGTTGAGTTCAAGTGTCTACGTCTATAGCGTCAAAAATTATATTTTGAAAAGCAACCGTGCTAAATTAGACATAGTTCCATTAAGTAGATAGTTTCGAACATCAGTTTACTTGTAATATGTTCAACAATTTATATCCGCTTAAACTAACGTTTGGTTTTCCTTTCCCATTTAAACATTTTACTTTCAACAACGCATTAGCGTTTTATATAGAGAATAGTGCAATTGGAATCAAACGCATTTATTGTATTCTTGGATTATTCACTTCTAAGTGAACCTACATATTATTTTGCAAATAATATAAAACAAAGTTTCTTTTCGTGTCTGTCTGTGTGCCCGTTCAGTTCTTTCAAACAAGATAATGAATTTTAATGTGGTATTCAAATTAATTTTGAGAGTTTATTTATGACAAAAATATTGTTTACTTGATACGTCGCCATTGCGCTAGTGCAAAGCGGGGACGGGCCGCTAGTTACTAATAAACTAAACTATGTTGTACATATTACATAACATTATAATATCACGCTTGTAATAAATGAAGGGTTAGGCTAAATAGTACACCCACTTTTCAACAGTTATATTTAACTCTCATCACTACATACTATAAAACAAAGTCACTTCCCGCTGTCTGTCCCTATGTATGCTTAGATCTTTAAAACTATGCAACGGATTTTGATGCGGTTTTTTTAAGGTTCCGTAGCCGAATGCCAAAAAATGGAACCCTTATAGATTCGCCAAGTCTGTCTGTCTGTCTGTCCGTGTATGTCACAGCCACTTTACTCCGAAACTATTACACTACTATTACTATTATACACAGTAAAACTCAGTAGGTAGATGTATTCTGTGAACTGTATCTTATATTTTGTTTTATTTTTGTATAAGGTTTTTATACAAAAATAAAAAAAATATAAGATTAAGGGGGGTCCCCTTACATGGAACTGAAACTAACTTAAAAATATTTTTTTCATCAAACCTATACATGCGGGGTGTCTATAGATACTCTTCTTTAAAAATGATATTGAAGTTCCTAAAACCATTTTCTCTCAAAGTCAATCGTTTGAAAGATAAACACTTCCAAGTGGTAAAATGTCCCCCCCCCCTCTAATTTCTAAAGTGAGAAGAGAAAAATTCTGAAAAAAATATAGGATTATAGAACGTATAAAAAGTTTGAATAAGATTTGAGGTTTATTTTTTGAGATATGGGACTTTTTCATCAAACTGCAGCAACAATTTTGTTTTTCATTAACAGACTATGAAAAACAAATTTAGTTTTGTTGATGAATGTAAAACAATACAACATATGAACGAATGCCTTCAAAATATTTTTATTATATTGTTTGGTGCTACGGAACCCTATGTGCGTGTGAGTACGACTCGCACTTGGCCGATTTTTAATAGATAAATTGATTCAAGATGAAGGTTTATATGTTTAATATTGCACCTTTGCGAAGCTGGGGCGGTTCGCTAGTGTAATATAATAGGGGGTGAGTCTACTGCCATCAACTGGGCACAAATCCAGACTCCATGGCTGCTACGTACCATATCATACGTGCTACTCAAAATTATTGTTTTTTTTCGAAATAGGATTAATCCTTGTCAGTCATCTATCTCGTCATAGTGACCCAGACAAAGGCCATGAAACCATCGTAGTTCACGTATTCGTGGGATGATTTCCGCTGGTCCCGGTAATCCTGTCCGTTACTCTATGCTCTGTGAACAGAATTTGATAAACAGAAAGCGGATTATTTTGTGTTAACTTTGATGAAAACTTGTACTGAGATGTATGGCAGTAAGAGATGTTTTGTATTCATACAAAGTTCATTACTTCGTAACACAAAACATGTTTCAAATCCAATAAGAGGTACATACTTTCATTGATGAACGCTTCTGAAATTAAGAGGGTGGGTTTCGCCAGTCTTCTTTGTAAATATTATTTTTTTCTGCATTTGCTGTCTGTCTAAGTCGGTTACTTATTTTTTACACAGTGTGGGCTCAAATAATTAATTTCATATAAACCAGTATCTGAAAAAAGCACGTTTATTAAAGAATCGGTCAGTCAAAAGAAAGAAAATGAATATAAAGCCCTAAGAATTAGAAATAAATAAATACAAATTAAAGTACTAGGTACATATATTTAAAACCTAGATCCTTTAGAATAAGAAAACAGTATATCGTGAATTTAATTTATAGACTACATAAACATAGGTATTTAAATTAAGCCCACTATAGCTAACTACAGGGTGTACGAAAGCCTAACGAAACCGTCAACCAAGCATTACGTACATCAAACTAAGCAACTTTACGCTGGGAAACTACTTTTTTTTTGGGGTGTAAATCACGTTTTACGGTAGGACTCTAAGTAACGAACTCAAAATATTGTGCTGATGGATGGATTGAATAGAACGGGGGTCGTGGAGGTGTTTAAAGTAAAAATCTTGCATTAAAAACATGTATTTAAAAAAAACTTGTGAAAATGTTGGAACTTTGAACCCCAACAAGTGCCTTTCGGCTTCGTTATGGGTCTTGTTACACCCTTTATAGTTCACCAGCTTTCATACTGTAAAACTGAAGATATTCTGTGTTGATATGGTAAAGAAAAACACAAACTATGAAACGCTCTCAAGTAAGGGCTGCACACATCAGATTGAGTTGGCAAGATTCGGCACAGACCATTTTTTAAATTGTCTGATAAAACCGTTAAATGTAGATGTTTGAGAAGAAACCACACGGCTTAGCTCGGATTTTGCCGATCCAATCCTTACATGGTTCAACGAGAGCCGAACGAAGTTTACCGATCGGCACTAACCAAAAGCAAGCTAATGTAGTAATTACTTCGGATCGGCTTTTGTTCAAGAAATAGGTCCTGGTGAATTGAATCTACCGATCTGAACAAGTGTGAAATACCCCTTAGGTAAATGCCAGTTAGAACTAGAGAGAACTTTAGCGATGTGCTCTACTGTATTCACGTAAGTCCGGATTGCATGTTTCATATTTACTTTTTAATTAATTCATAAAGTTAATAGCAATGTTAAATAATTGAAGGAAACTAATATGTGTTTCATTAACTTCCATTTATCTATTCTCAATCTATCTATCTATACAATGTGTAACAGAATAAACGCACAACCTCTTACGGGGTCATTGTACTCTTAATTATGAATAACTTTCACTATGGGACCAACACTGAAATCGCGAAAAAAAAGTCGACTGCCCTATACATTTCTTTGCGCATAATTCGACAAAATGTACTGAACAGCTGTTTTTTTTTTCGCGATTTCGGGATTGGTCCTATAGTAAAAGTTGTTCATAATGATGGGTACAATGACCCCTTAAGAGGTTGTGCGTTTATTCTGTTACACATTGTAATAAAAATAAATAAAAGTCAATGTCTGTTTGTACTCTATAGACTCCGATTTTTATGAAATTTTGCACTGTTGCAAATCTATTATCAGACACTATGTATTTTTTGAGAGCAAAACCGAGAAATTTGACAATATTATTGCAATTAGATAAAGAAAATAAAATATATTTTACTTAAAGTACTGAGTCAATGTTGAACAAGGATTATTATCCTTGTTATTTGTATGGTACCTTATTAGGTACCATACAAATAACAGGTCTGAAAAACGTAGATGGGCGTAGTACAATGGGCGGTTATATCGCTAACGTGATCTTATCAAGACTACTTTTGGATTAACTACAGAGAGAAGAAGAAGAAATACTGCAAATGGTCTGTGGTGTACCATTTATATACACATATATAATCCATATCCACCACCAGTACGTTGATTATAGCATGAACTCTCCAATGCCTTGTTTCGTCGTTCCGTTGGTCTTTGGGGACGTCAATGTTCTGCTGTAGCGGTCGTTTGCCGCTTGCGTTTTAGTTTATTTTCGCGAAACGCGTCCTGGGATTTTCCTATACAGCGTGACCACAGGTGGAATGTCAAACATATATACTGAAATAAATAAAGAATATTTTGCTGAACAAGTTTCCAAGTATTAAATTGCTTCTTACTTTAATTAAAGCGGTGCTTATTTTGTTTTTGTGCTCACACCTTAGATTATTTCCTTTATTCATATACATACATATAAATTACATTTTTAAATTTCTGTCACTTACGGGATATCTTCCGTGGTTGTCTCTTATTTTGAGCTCCTAAGATATCCCGTAATTGACAGTTTAAGTTAAGTATAAGTTTAGGTAAAAACCGTGAAAGATTAAAACAGTGTAAAAATTAAAAACAAAAAAAAAACGTTTAAAAATATAAGAAATAGTAGCCCACCGGTATCGGGAACAGGGTCCAAGCTACCTGCAGTCAGGGCTCCAGAGAGAGGAATCTCCTAAAAATACCAGCCGTGTCCAGGAGTACCGCTTTCTGAATCAAGCCCTTGATCCAGCTGCTTAACGAGAGCCTCCTCAGGTATTGGTATAGGCTCTTGGCAATTACCTTAGATTATTATGATAAGTCTATACGTGAGGATTAATTGTAATTGGCTTTCCGGTGACCATGGCTTCCTTTCATGTTTGTTTTTATTAGCTGTAAGTCCTCCATGTACTTAAATAAATAAATAAACTATTGGTAGATCAAATAATATGGATCTGATAATAGAGGCTTCATGATTATTGGAGAAAACGATAATTCATCCAGTGTAAATACTTAATTTGCATGCAATTTGTCTTATTTGTAACAATGACAGCACTCTGCCTAAGTCATGCATTAAAATCTTATTCATACATTCACTTAACTAGGAGTAAAAACATTTCAGGTTTACCCCGAAAACTCATTTCTACCAAGAGAGTTCGGCTGGCATTTCTAAACACTTTAGTCCAATTGAATAGCAAGTATCGGGTTCCAGTCGATCGCATTCTGATAGCACGGTATCAGTTATTTTTACCGTGATCGGGTCTCGCCCAATCTTTGTGGGCGGTCGATTCGCTTGGTCCTTCGTACACGCTTATTTGAATCCCCTTTCTAAGCGACTTCCTTTTCTGTGAGTGTCAGGTAATTATCTGTGTGGCATTCCAATTTTACGATCGAACGGTTAATTCAGTTTAAATCTCTTCGTCTAATACGTACTCGGCTGTAGGCAGTGCCTAATCCCAGTCCCTCCGAGCCAGTTTCCGAGTCTCGAGCGTGCTCGCCTAATGTGGAGTGGGACTCTTTATTTTCGTTTATATTCAACTTCCGAAGTGCTTTGATAGTCAGTCCACATTTTTGAAGCTGACTAATTAGAATTTTAAATCTTATTCAAACGTACGTGCGCTTCGAGTTTTCATAATTAGTCTCACTGCCTTCTTTATTGGGCGTAGAAATTAAAATGCATTCCAAATTAACTTTAAACTCCTTAAATGTTAAATATAGTAATAAAATTTGATTAAAAAATTAAACATGTTAAATGTTTTCCGTATCCGTCTCCATTAAATTGAATCGTCGTATCAGTAAATAAAGTTCGGTGCCAACTCATCAGCCGCAGTGGGCTGGGATCTGATAAAAGTTGTCGGAAACTTTCTTTTGCGATATCGCCACCTTCGTCATGTAAATTGGACAAGTTGTGGCCGACACTGATGCTTGTTTCATTGGTAAATATAGATTAGCTCTTAATCTGACCGTTTTTCGCACGAAATTGTTTCCACATGAACGGGTCCGGTTCGCGGCGGGACAGGGTCGTTCGGGTCAAGTAGCTTTTGTAATTCTTGCGCAGGTAAGAGGGCAGACATGGACATCAATTATAAAGTTAATTATGTTTCAGTATACATGTACAATAGAAGAGTTTCCTCTTTTAATACCGACTTACATAAAGTAGTGACTCATAATCGCGAGAAAGTTCAATAATTTCTTCCATAACACACAAACGCTTTTTCATATTTAATTTAATATTTTACAAACTAATGAAAAAACTGTATACCGGATCAATATTCCCATTTCATTTGAGTGAAAAGTTCTCCTTAATCTCGCTATAATAAAGCGTTTATGTCTAAAGCGCTCGATTGCCTTTAGCGGATTCAAAGTTTTTATTGAAAGTAAGCAGATCCAAAAAGTAAACAACTGCGGATACTTTTATCCTTTTCAACCCGGTTAACCCGTAAACCATCTCAGTTTAAGGAGGCATTAAATCGCAACTCAAACAAGAACCGTTACACTGAAGTTAACTCACATATTGCTTTGTGTCACGAACGCTGAAGCGAACCGAGTATAGTTGAAGAGATCCGAAGTTGGAGTGAGATGGGGGATGCCAGCTGGGAGAATGGGTATGGAGGGTGTAAAAGGAGAAAAACTACATCGCTAAAAGTGAATGCGGTCGAAAGCCGCGCTTATTTTCAGCGCTAAGTGCATGGATTTTTTCAAGTGAAGCCATGAGCACGCTAGCTGGCTATGCGAGCGTCGCGCCGTCATAGCTATGGCTTGCAGTACGCAGTTGCCGCCGACAAAAGAACTGTTTATACCGCCGTATATTTCTATGGCACACTACTTCCAATTACGTTGTAAGGAGTTATTGTAACAAGTGTCTGACTGCGACTTCACTTAGTCGATAAAAGATATAATCTTTAGAGGCTTATAAAGCTGTACGAAATAATAATGGTCTCACTGAATACTCAAACTAGAAAAAGATTAACTACCAATTTCTGCTTGGAGTATGAGAACTAGTCTACATTTTGTTAGTTAAAAAATAAGTAATGTTTGCGAGCCAAGGGATCTTGGAGTATAAGGAGATTTCTTCAATGGAGCACTCGCAATTCAAAAATTAAAACAAAAATAGAGTAGTAAGTCCTAATCTTCAATTACTTACTCGATTCAGCAATAAGCTGCTATGTATCTTTTAGCAAACAGTTTATTTTTCTAGTATCATGAGTGCATTGAAAAAAAAAAAAAAGTTTAAATGCCGTGATTGTGTCAAAAACAATAGCTTCTTACCGCATGAAACCGAACTTGCTGCTAGAAGTTTGTACAAATGCACTAAATTACCGAAAATGTTTCATACCTTGCTAAAATCAAGCAATACCGATCTGGTTAATTACACTAATGCACCGCGGTTCGTAACCAATGACATCGGATGATAATGCTTTTAAAGTTTGTAGTGAGCGCGTAATTGACGGCTTATTAGAGTGCTCGGCTTTTACCCACCACAATGTTTTAGGACTAAAATACCTCAACAGCCTCAACAATACCAAATAAGCTTAAAATTTGAATACTCTATGATGTTACTTAGTTCCACTGAAACGATGGATTGATTGTGTGAAGGATGATATGGCTAGAAAGGAGGTGACTGCTGAGATGACGAGTAATAGAGAAGTATGGAAGAAGAAGACATGCTGCGCCGACCTGATGATGATTACTTACTGCCCTCATCCGTATTATTGTTAAAAGTATATTAGTTAGGATGCAAGTCATTGTTACAGTTTGATACGAGGGCAGTCCCAGAAATTCCCCCCACTAAGGAAATACAAAACTCAATGTACGTTTTCAAAATCTAGGCTTCATTACCCTGAATTTTCGCCAAATAATCCATTGGAACATCTTCTCTTGTCAATTTTGTTCCATTTTGAGAGCGAGAGAGAGAGTGAAAACTGACTAACAATTTGCCCGACTTGGCAATCGAACCGAACGATTGTGTAAAATAGATATTAGTAACATTTAACCATACAAAAAAATACGTTAATAATGCAACCTCACTTTTACCAACACATCATCCGTGCGTATTAGAATCCTGCCTACTATCTCACGGATCACAATCTTGAAGTTAAATGTAAGTAGGTGTACTAGTATCAGAATAGTGCATCAATCGCTCCGTTGCCGTTGGACAAGGATTAGTAGTCGTGTAACTCAATTATGATATGCGTAGTGAGCTTGATGGGTCATGTGATGTATTGCATATAGGTGTCTACATGTTGGAGTCATTGGTGAGATATTTGAAAATCTAGATATTTGAGAAAATCTTATCATTTTAAAATGTGAATAGATTGCATGGCAAGGTAAATTGTCGAATAATATCATCATTTCATAAAACAAAATAGCTTGTTGCGTGAACCTGTGATTCAAGCCAATGTAATAATAATATTCTTAATACCTGAGGAGGCTCTCGCTAGGCAGCTGGATCAAGGGCTTGATTCAGAAAGCGGTACTCCTGTACACGGCTCGTATTGTTAGGAGGTTCCTTTCTCTGGACCCTGTTCCCGATACCTGTGGGCTACAATTTTTTTTAATATTTTGAAATGTTTTTATATTGTTTTTTTCTAAGGAATATTTAAAAATGCAATTGATTTGTAAATATTTAAATAAAGGAAATAATAATATTCTTAATTTATTTTGAAAAAGATAGGTTTTTTAATTGTCCACAAACAGTTTTTTAGTCAGTTAACTGTTATTATCAAAAATCAAAACTAAAGTATATTAAGTCTTAACACTAATTTAAAAAAATCAAACTACATATACCTAATTAAGTTTCTGAAGAGTCCCTATTCTTTTCTTTTTTTACAATACATTCAGTTAAAAACAAAAGTTGTCCTTACCTCCACTAGTAAGATATTCGTTCACTTACCAGCCTATCTTCTAAATTAGAAGCGGAAACCAACAGGTTGTTTATTTAAAGTGTGCTTCAAGAAGTTAATTAGATGAGGGAGACCAGCCAAGTTTAATTTGTTCAAAGGAATTCGTGACATTGCCAAAAAAGTCATTATCAATGTTTTTAAGGTCCCACCTCGAACGTTTCCTTACAAAAAATAAGCCTCCTATCATTTATTCAGGGAAATGGAATACTGAAGAGTGGCTCCTAAATGATGCTTTGTTTCTGTTATATCTGATAGGTCTGCTGTTAATCAACATAACATCAAGCCCGTAAACCCCGAATGGTTAGGCAGAGGTGTACCTAATAATACACCCACATTTCACTGGTTATCTTTAAGTCTCATGTACTAGAAGGCGAGCCTATATCCGTTAACCGGGCACAAATCTAAACTCCGTGACTGCTACTGAGAAATTCCTGACGGAAAAACAATCCCACCGTGTTGGTACCTAATACGCATTGCTCCTTGACGGTTTGCTCATATAACAACAGTGGTGACCATCCAATCGCTAAATGTTTACCACATATTGCTATGTTTTCAGATCCCCGGCCTCGGCGCGGGAAAATGTTGTACGTACTGGAATCCTGAATATTTTCCTTTCACCACATGAGCTTCTATGATTTAAACATTGGTTTAAGACAGTACCGTATACCTAGTCCCAAAATTTGAAGGAAACAGAATTGATTTTTTCCTGATCATCACGAGGATGAAACCGTAGAAATAACTTAGGCCATCGTTCTGTTTTAATTCTTTAGCACTAGATGTTTTCTTGCATGTTGGCTGCAGCAGTCGACCTAGAGTCTAGAGACTCTGGTCAGTCTCACAATTTCTCGTTTAAAAGACTGCAGTGTACAAGTATCACAGCATGCTACCTACTTGGTAAGGGCCCTCTCATTTCCTTAGCTGTCTGTTAAAGCCGAGAGATGAGAAGAAATCTATTTACTTTTTAAATTGGTCAGATACAACCTTTACCCACTTCTACATAAATATCACTTTACTAAGTCACTTTTCGTGTCTGCGTGTGATGCAGTTTACAATATCATTAGATAAGTTGTTTTTGTGTGTGTTCTCCTTGCACGAACCAAAGTTGTGTAGCATTAAAAAACATAAATTTTACAGCTGTAATTTTTTTATTAAAACATGGTAAATATTTGATGCACTTGTGTTGTCCAACATTTTTCCTTTATAGAAACACTCGTATTTTTCGCTTCTCCTTCGGCAAGCGAAGATGGAGGGGATGGGGTAAGATAGAGGTGGAAGTGGCGTTGGAAGGCCTCCCACTAGGTGGACCGATGGCCTGGTGAAGGTTGCGGGGATCCGCTGGATGCGAGTCACACGGGACCGGTCAGTGTGGCGTCAAGGCCTATGTCCAGCAGTGGACGTCTTTCGGCTGAAATGATGATGACGATGATGAAGCGTAAGATGGAACGCCCTCAGGCTCGGTGGAGTAACAGGGTGGCTGGTAGCAACTGGATGAGTGTTGCCGAGAATTTATTTAGTGGCGTGGGATTGAAGATGATTGAATATGTCCAGCTGTGGACTGTTGTAGGCTTATTATGATGATGAATTATTTTTCATAAAAAGAGAAAATGGCTGCTAAGAAAGTTGCCATACTGTCGCAGTTAAAAACAATGCTCTTTTTTACCCATTCAATATTTCGATACTGAATTACTGATTGATAATAATGTAATTGATATGAATTGTATGCCCACAGTTAATGGCAGCTTTTGAACATGATTAAATATTGTAGAGTATCAGTTGTTATCATTTGGTCCGTTATTGTTTGTTCCTATGTAATAAATGGATCGTTTTACATACCATGTACCCATATCTCTGAGAATGCCTTATTTTTATGCAGCCAATGTCATTAGTTATAAAAGACAATATTAGACAGAATTTGTCACTCCAGAAGTCCAGACATACAGACTTGATCGGTTCCATTCGTTTGCGAACTGTTGGCCATATTATCAGCGTCGTTGGCAGCAGCGCAGAGGTCACCAGACTATGCTCCACCTTCACTATGCCTTTTGAGTACCAAACCTGCATCCAAAGCTACCAACTGCTTCTGTCACGTATACAAAACTAGTCAGCTTAATACTACTCAGAAAGATACTACTTCAAAGATTAGTCTTTTATTTGGACCCTTCGATTTACAATATCAATAGCAACCAGTTTTTTAACCGACTTCCAAAAGAAGGAGGTTATCAAGTCGTCTGATTTTTTTTTTTTGTGTTTATGTTCAGCGATATCTTCGCCAATTGTGAACCGATTTCGATGATTCTTTTTTTGTTTGGTAGAATATTATTCGCGGTTCTTCTGAGGTGGTCCCATTTTAATTTGGTGAAGATCTGATGCTGATCTTCGGAGATATACTATGGAACTCTTCAAAAATAGACGGCAAATCTGTCGTGATTGCTGCAAACGCCTTGATGTTTATTGTTTATACAACATCATGACGTAACATCACACCTGTATGCTCTAGGGGGTACGCAGATGTGTACTGTACCACTTTTCGATAGTTAGGTATGTTAAGTTCTATTTTATTGGGGATAAGCTTATTACCATGAAATGTATTGCTAGCGGTTCACTAATGTTTCACCAAAACTCTTTTGACAATATTTTAACCGACTTCAAACAAAATGAGGAGGTTCTACGTTTGACTGTGTGTCCCGTATGTTCACCGATTTCTCCGCTAATTGTGGTCCCGTTGTCACAAAGTTAGAATCTGACGATGGGATCCCAGGGAAATCGAGGGCAACCCTGACATTTTACAATGTTTTTCATATAGGTACTTTCTAACGATATTTGTACCTGATAATCATTATCTCATGTTGCTGAGTTGATGATGGAAGGTGTAAGTCAGGATCTGATGCTGATCTTCGGAGATATACAATGGAACGCCTCATTAATAGACAGAAAATCTGTCGTGATTGCTGCAATCGCTTGGATGTTTATTTTTTACACAATATTAGAACATAACATAACGCCTGTATGCTCTGAGGGAGTACGCAGATGTGTACAGTACACCCAGATTTCGACAGTTAGTTATGGTAACGATATAAGTTATATTTTATTGGGGATATGCCTATTACCATGAAAGGAGTGGTTAACAATGTAAAATATATGTATAGCAAATATTTGTGTAGAATATTGCAACTAAAAAAGGCAAGATAATTTTTTTTTTTTGAAAAAAATAAAACCGACTTCTAAAACACAAAAAAGTGGAAAAATAACTTTAGCTTCAGAAGTCGGTGGCCAAAAATTCAATCGACCAAACTAAAGTCACCGACTTCTCAAGCTAAAGTTATTTTTCCACTTTTTTGTGTTTTTGAGGTCGGTTTTATTTTTTTTCAAAAAAGTTTTGTTTATTAGGCTTCCTTTTCCTACCTATTGATTTTTCCGTATTCTCCTTCTAAAAGACTCCATTTTCTTCCAAATAAAAAAAACATCATTTTAAAAACAGTATCGTTCAACATTGTACCACTTTATCGGCCATAACAATACAATTTCGTCGTTTAAGGTAAATAAAAATAACGCGTTTTTGACATTCATAACGTTATTGTAGGCGAATGTGTAAGGGCCGCACCTGGGCCCGCCAACAATGGGCCCGCACAATACCCCCACGAAGTAAACTGAATAACTTTATTTAAGAACACAATAAACCACTTTTTACTAGAAAAGGTCTGAATTGTGTAATGCTATCGTGGGTCGGATAGGTGAAGAAAAAGAAAACAAAAAACCTTCGGCAATTTTTGCGTATTTTTGAAGAAGTTCTAATAGAATACTTACGTTCTTTACAGATAATTCTTAAGTACCTACAATGACCTATATTGCTTTCTTTAATTCCACGCTAGGATGCTTTTATGTAGGTCAATATTATTGGGTATTCGATTACATTCTTGAAGATATTGGTAAGTTATATTAAAGAGATTATAGTTTTCTCAGTTGTTTTCAGTGACGAAAACAGTACCTTAGATGACATTTTTTTTTTCTCTTGGGAATTCGTCAAATAATCCTCCCGCTCTGGGCTGAGCAGGAGGGAGTGTCAGACTTTTACTGACTAAAACCCATCCATGTTCCTTCTTTTGCCCTTTGTGTTCCAGGGCCGCTGTATATCTTTCGAACGGTCCCGTAACCCTGATGACGCCTAACCTGTATTTCTTCGGAGTCTGTATTACCTCCCGTAGCCTGTTTTCCTCAGAGGTTTAGGCAGAGGTGAACCATAGCACACCCACATTTCGTCAGATATTTTTTTTTGTCCTATCTAACAGGGTAACACAAATTCCTAATGGTAAAACCCAATAACACTTGGTCGGCCGTGATATCGAACCCAGAGGACTTGAGGAGGAGGAGGAGGCTTGCGACTACTAGACCAACGAGGCAGTTTACCTTGTTATCTAATATTCTCATACTTATTTATTTTGAAGAAGAATTTCCCTGTGTCACTTAGGCCCGGTTTACTCAACTCGTTATCCAGTGCAATGATTTCTAGCCCAGTGCTCTTCTGTTTTACTACTAGCGGGGAAGTTGGGAAGAATCGGCGTTACTTCGCTATTCGCCGGTATAGAGTTGGAGCGGAAAACAAAAGGCAATCGAGCACTTTGCCACCTATTGGAAATGCATCAGTGACGAGGTAAGGCCGCGACTGGGGTTCAGTTACCAACAGCGTATTTGATGGCATTTTCGATCGAAGAATATAAGAACTTTCAGTTTTTCTTCTCAGAGTGTAAATGGCGATCTAAATTGAGTCGTTCTAGAAAATAAAACCAAAAAAAGTTACTTAATAAATAAGAAATAATATTTTTTAATATAAAAATTAAATCATTTTATTTTCAAATAATTAAATATAAAGGCAGAATAACTAATACGAATTCCAGGTTAGGCAACTCATATCCAGGTGGGCCATTAAAAGGAGGGTGGGAATTATTGATCTTAGTATTACACCAGTATAGAACATCAAGGTACATTTCTACAAATAGAGTTTCAAATATTTTTGTAAGTGGAAAAATATTATACTTCTCGTTAATCTCCTCGTTGTTCCTCGATCCTAAGGTATATTAATATATATGACGATGTTAGAGCTGCATTATCTAAAGCTGATCGTCACCCTTATTTTACACAAGGTCAGTGTATGTGTATTAAGAGGTATTTGCTTAACACTATATCTAACCATGAAGTCATTTTCATATCCGAATAGATTGCTTGGAGATAGGTGTAGTAGGAGGTAGGTAGATTTGGTGCTAGGTTCGAACCAGATAAAGGTTTAAGTTCCAGTGTTGAAATGGATAGGAAAGCTTTCACGTAAAATCATTCAATCATATAAGCGTGTGTTCATTTGTAAATTTCAATAATTTTATTATTTTAAACATAAATTGATTCAGGCTATAATGAAAATTTATGTATTTAGTGTTTAAATAAACTGTCAAATAAATACATTATGACGAAAATTTCAGAAAATAAGCTGTTAACTATAACTTTAGATAGCTCTATTCTGGTAGATACTAAGAATGTATAAGAATACTGTGTGTGGGACAGTTCCCTGTGATTCCGCAGTAGATATCATAATAGGCCTAAAATATTTCCCTGGCTGAGACAGGTCTGTTCTATGAGAGAGTGAGTATGCTGTAATACAACTCGCGGGCACATTGCGAGTTGGTAGATGTCACTATGTCTCAGTGTGCCATGTCAGTTTGCCCACGCTATTTTCCTTCATCGTTTTCAGAGCCATCTCCATAGCCAGCTCCATAATATTTCGTACACAAATCCGATTACAGCATATAATATAAACTGGTCTCCAGACAAAGGGTCGTGTCATCTTATGGCTGAGGCTTGTTCGTCCACTTCATTAAGACATGAATTATGAATAGAGGGCATTAGCATCCGTCTGGAGAGTACGTAACTATGACCACCATTGTTATGCAGATTGTGGCCGGACGCTGGCGTACCACCACCCTCCAATATGAGATGTTTGCAAACAAATATACATCGATAATAACTGCTTGTTGCTAATTGTTCTTGGGTATGCAAATTGTGATCGTCGTTGGTGTTGAAGTTTGAAAGCCCTTGCCTTGTTTAAGTGAGTTTAGTTGTGTAAAGAGTGAAGTGCATTGACACTGTTACGAGCGATATGTTTGTTGTAGTATGATGGATTAAGGGACTTGTAGGGGTCAGGAGATGAATCATTTTACCGCACATAGGTTAAGTCCAATCTTTCTTTTTATGGCAATATTTTAAGTAAGATGTGGGATAAAATAACCCACAAGAACAACCAACCAATTGGTATAACATTACCAATAGTGACACATTACTCAATAAATTTTGCGTGTGTTTTTGTTACCCTTTCAATAGTCCCACTGCTGGGCAAAGGCCTCCCTTTTCTCCCTCCAAACCTCTCAGGCAGAGAACACACCAGATTTCGTTCATGTCCTTGCATGAATCTATTAAAAGACTTCTATCCTCATTTGGAATACCCTAGCAATGAACAATTAAATACGTTATATTGAATATTACATGTTTTGTGTGAAAATACTTGACGCTGAGTCTATCTAAGAAACATCTTTGTGTAAAACCGAGAAAGACGTTATAAAATGAAATCCAGTCTGCTTTGAAAATCGCCAACCAAAACTGAGTTTTATGCTTCCCGCAGTTAGAATAAACACTACACACACCTTAATGTAGATAGTTCAGTGAGTTTACAGCACGATTTAATGTCAAAACGACCACATTAACATTTCGTATGCAGTGAAAGTCCCCTCTGTAACCTATATATTCCATTGAATGCGAAACTAGGTAACTTTTCGCAATAGTGAAAAGCTGTGGAGTTGGAACAAAGAGTTAGAACAGTTGTGTCTCAAAAACGTGCAGTTTACTACTTTAACTTTACGGAAGATAGTGGCTCAACAGAGATATATATGAAGTGGTTTATTTATAGATTTATTTGATTTGAGTTAAGAGAGATGCACATAAAATTAAATAAGAAAACTATCGTTTTTTGAGACGCTCCTTATAAATATGAAACGTATTGTAATGTCACTTTTGAGTATTTCCTCTGAAATCATTAATTTCAGGCCGAGTTAAGATTCATCATCCTAATATATTCCCGAGTTCTGAAAATCCTGTTATTCTGATGAGTTGCAGTAGAGCGAGTGACTTACTCAGTAAACGATACTACGAGGGTCAAGCAAGGCAGAGTAATGAAGGAATATGCAATTTAGGAAAGAGTGCGGCATCAACAACTCCTTCATCGCGAATATTTTCTAGTTTGAAGCTCGACGTGCGAATGCGCCAGAAGTTAGTTCGCTTTCCCTTTTCCCTCTATCACTCGAGTGAGGTTTAAGGTATGATTTGTCAAAGAAAATCTTGATAAAAACGAAAATAGTCCAGGAGTTCTTCTCCACGTTGGCAATGCTATCAAGAGAAGCCAATACAAGTGGTTCAGATATTGTATAGTGAGATTTTCTCACTCAAATTCGATCCCCGGTATTGAATCATGGAAATAATCTTCCAAGGGAATACAACCAAACTGAACAATACCGCACCTTTGTACCTTACGCATTATTTACGCGCCTAAAACTACCCTTGGCCACAGGGGAAACGCAAAAACGTCACAATAAGAGTCTATTCCCATCTATTACTCTGTATACGTAGGTAGGTGTCCCAGCACTTAAGATGCAAACTGTGGCATCCAAATCGTGATACACAAGGGAGTTTCGGGGGACAGAAATGTACCTATGTAGGTACGTTGCCGATATTGTGTTACCAGAACAAAGATCACCGAATATCAGCCGTGGAACTAAACTGAACTTCGGCTTTGACAGTCTGGACAAAGACTTCAAAGGGAACCTCGGTAAGGGTGTACCATTAATAAAATGGTGACTTCTATGTGGTTGTGTGTCCTCTTTGAGGGCTATTTGATGTGTATTGGATAGGTGAAGCTAAAAGCTTTTCAGTTGTTTTTGGGACTTTTTTTTTTTGATTTTATTATTTTTAATATATTTGTTTGGTTTGTCTTCAATAGAATTTAAATGCAAAATTTTTCCTTAATCACAATTTAAAATAAATCCTTTTGGTCTGATTTATGTAAATCAGGGTTTACAGATATACTCAATGAAAAGACTGACGCACAGTTTATTACCAACTAACTGTTGTCCACGGCCTTCGTTTGCGTGAAATTATTCCCTTTATTTATCGGTTTACAAATTATTTACATTTTTAAATATTAGGGAATATTTAAAAATGTAAATAATTTGTAATTGAAAACGATATAAAAACATTTAAAAATATAAATATTGTAGCCCACCGGTATCAGGAACAGGGTTCTAGCTACCGGCGGCGGTCAGTCATTATTATAAAGAACTAGTAGTTGCCCGCGGCTTCGCTCGCGTTTTGTCGGAAAATTTCCTACGGGCACGTTGTAAATATAGCCTGTGGCACTCTGGGATAATGTAGCTTCCTATTATTGAATTAAATTTTCAAAATCGGTTTAGTAGATCCAGAGATTACCTTACATACAAACTTACAAACAAATTTTACCTCTTTATAATATTAGTATAGATTTATGACTTCCCCTTTTTTAACGGATTTTGTTAACAATTTCAAGGTTTTTTTTTTTTTTTGCACGGAATCCTTATTATTTTTCTAAAATCAAGGTAGCCTAAGTTAGACCTTATAACATCAGCTATTTGCCAGTAAAAGTTCTGTCAAAATCAGTTCAGAAGTTTCGGAGATTAACCGGAACAAACAGATAGACAGACATACAAAAATATATAAAAAATAGACAGACAGACGGACATAAAAATGAAAAATGAGAATGTGAATTTTTCAAGTGGGCGTGGATGGCCAAATCCGAAACTATGAGGAATAGCGAAAAACACTCAAAGGGGTCGGAAAAGCTGTTTTTAAGAACTTTTAAGTAAGTTAGCGCCAATAGTGATTTTGTTCGACGTTTCGTTGATTCCTACTACACACATCAAAAGTGTCTAGGGATCAAGCATTTTTATGTGGATTTCTTGAGATTGAGATGTGGCTTTGTAATAAATTTATGATTTTATAAATTTATATGGATCCTTTTTGGTGCATTTCATAATTTGAATCAGGAACTGTGAATCAAATTCGAGTAAAAGATGAAAATCAGCTGTCAATATTTTCCCTATAAAAACATACAACGCATTGAAGACATTATTAGTGCTACTGTTTCCCTACTACTGATTAAAACCAACGTTATTATGGAGCGGCGACGTCATTTAAGCAGGGAAGAAATGCTCAGAGCCGTGGGAATGATAGAAGCTGGTTCCCGGCAACGTACTGTGGCTTTAGCTCTGAATACAAGTCAGAGTGTTATCAGTCGACTTTGGACACGTTACCGAAGCACTGGTACCGTGGCTGAGCGCCATGGAGGACGGTATCGCTGCACCACACGGAGACAAGACCGATACATTCAAATCTTAACTCGAAGAGCTCCAACAATAACCGCCATGATGTTAGCCGTGAGGCTTCATCACTCTTCAGGGAACTTAATTAGCGACCAAACAGTCAGAAACCGCTTGCATGAAGTGAACCTTCATTCCCGAAGACCGCTACGGGTACCACCTATAGCAATGCACAATCGTAGGATACGATATCAATGGGCTCTTGAACACAGAAATTGGGCAGAAGAACAATGGCGTTTCGTGTGCTTTTCTGATGAGTCTCGTTTTGGTATGAGACCGGATACAAGACGTATACGACACTGGAGAACCCCTGGACGCCAACAGCGATTAAAATCCTGCCAGGAAGTCCATCCTTATAGTGGTGGAACCATCATGGTATGGGCGGGTATTTGGATCGGCGGAAGAACTGAGTTGATTTGGATCAGAGGCAACCTCAACGCTCAAATTTATGCTGAGACGATTGTATCAGACGTCATCGTTCCTCTACAAGTGCAAATCGGTCCCTTATTTCAGTTAATGCATGATAATGCACGACCGCACACCGCAAGAGTTGTAAGACAGACTCTCGCCGCAGCTAACATCAATGTCCTGCCCTGGCCTGCTCAGTCGCCAGACTTAAATCCGATTGAGCATGCATGGGATATGCTACAGAGAAGAGCTCTGCCGAATATGGAGGGTATCCAGTCGCAAGAAGACCTTTTTTTGTTGTTGCAACGAACATGGGCGGCCATTCCACAGCGTGATTTGGATGAACTCATTTTGAGTATGCCAAACCGATGTTCTTGTGTTGTTAGTGTTCGCGGTAGAAACACGGATTATTAATTGTTTAAGTTACCCAATAAAATTTTAAAGAAAACTGTTATTTCAGTCTTTTTTTCGAACTTTTGTGTTAGTGGTTCAAATGTCAAAAATCCCTTTATTAGGAAAATGGCAAATTTCTTTATTAATGCAAAGGTGACTTGGTTTATCGTTACTGTGACAAACGAAAACACTTTATTTGATGAATCCTTAAAGAAAATTTTAATTAATATCAATCAGGAGAAAAGTTATTGCAAAAATATATGTTGATCCCTAGACACTTTTGATGTGTGTATTTACATACTGTTTCGTTTTTTATCAAAAATGAACTGCTTCTTTTAGTTTGTCGTATGCCAGTATTTCCCAGAATGTGATCCTTAATAGCAGCGCTATCAAATGGTGTAACAACAATGTTTTTTTGAGGATATCAACGGGTTTGATTCCTGGCTAGAGATTTGGGAGGGTTTGGGAAAATCCAATGATGCAGTTTTAGTTTTCATGAAAATTGGGCTCGAAACTCTTTTTAGTATTTTTCGTCATTCCTCATAGTTTCGGATTTGCCCATCCATGCCCACTTGAAAAATTCATCCTGTATATTTTTCATAAGCATTCAGCAAAAACTGTTATTTTGATATTACAAACATACACTTATTTTAATTTATTTTTATAGATGGATATGAAATTTGGCACAAGAATACCTTCGACAACCAAGGAGAGAAGTTTTGAAACAGTGTCCCCTAAAGCTTTTCATTAAGGAGTGTAAATTTGCTAAGAAGTTCGTCATTTTGTAAATCCCTATCGGGCACGACTAATAGTGAATAAATTATAACATTTATTTACATCCAACGTCCTACATTCCACCCACTTAAATATACTTTACCATATTTATTCAATAAAAATTCAGCACATTTCATCGTAGTTACGTGACTACAGGACCACTGCTCCTAGTAGACAAGATTCTATTCCACTAACATATACGGTACCTACGGTTGTCGCAATGAAAATAACAAAGCCTCAGGTAATTTCGCTAATGCAAGTGGTTACACCCTATCTACAACGCTCTTATAGAGGCTTCGCCCGAAGGTACCTATTAAGAGGGTCGACACACGCCGGGGATATTGTCAGACCTTTGCCGGTATATTTTGACTAAGTGTTAATATTAAGGGGCTGGTAGATAGTTAGTACGAATGGTCTAAGGAATTGGGAACGGTGGGAGTGGTCTGTTAAAGTAATTTAAACCATACCTCACGAATACTATGGTCTCCATTCGAGGTAACTTGGATTCAGTCGAAGAGAAAAACAATGTCAAAAGTTTTACTTCGTTTATATTTGTTTCGCAGGCAATATCATACATTTACATAAGGCCAATAAGTAAAGAAACACTGGCTGCTTGATAGATACACAATTCTTCACCAGTTCGACAAAAAAGTACAACACAACACATCCGCGTAAAATATGACTACGAAACTTCCACTTAGTATTTTAGATACAGTTTACAAATTATTTCTCATAAATTCAACAATATTAAAAACGTTAACAATTTACAAAATTTTCCCTATATTTTATAGCATTTCAGATTTACATACACTTTCATAAATACAGCTATAAAATGTAATAGATAACAAATGATATAAATGAGCAAATAAAGTTCTAACGTTTATAACCGCTTAGCTACGTTACATTATGTACATATACATTAACAGTTTATTATTTTAAGTTTAAGATATACAATTTTTATGACACTGAGTAGTTACATGCGCGCGCGTCGCAACATAAACGACCATCGTATTTTAGTGAAAAATATATTACAACAGCAAGAACATATTTTAGACATATATATTTATGATTAAAAAAAAACAAAGCTGATGAAGTACACTCAATACGTTAAAATTCGAACAGCTTAAAACTCAATAATATATTATTTCCATACATTATAAAGCATTTACATTGTTAATAGAAGCCGACATCTGATGAAATGCTAATGACTATTATGTAGTTACACTTATTTACCGTTCGTTCACCATTTGCTATAAAACGTACTTTACTTAGTTCCATAGTCTTTAAACTAAACGATAAACACTGCCTTACGTCCAATTAGTAAGACACAGACACTTCTAATTGCCGAACGATGCTGAGCCATGCACAATTTTAAGACAAGCACATAAGAATTAGTTCAATTATTTTATACGTGTGTGACTGTGTACGTGACGAATTACATTGAGATTATTTCGTAACAAGATTTAAGAAGTAGAAAATTTATAAAGTTACTGGCTGGTTAGTTTAGATTTGCCATCGACTACACTTTAAGGCTTTCTATCATTCTATTTGATGATAATTACAAAAGCGAATTGTGTCTTCTGAAAGTCATATCGTCTATTGATATTTTCGGGAACGCTAGGCCAAATAGAAAGCAGAAATAAATGACTGCCTAAGAACCAACGAACGTATACTGTCACTAAAGTCGTTTTTGAATTACTTAGTTTAACACAAGTAGGTAGATATTATAATGGTCCCGCGGGGTAATTACGTAACACACTTGCCTTTAATTTTTCGTTTTTTCAGCTTCTGATTTTTTCCTCCTACAATACTATAGATAGGATTTTTTCCAAAATCTTTCAAATTGTGATTGAAACCAAGTAATACAATTGTGTTGTTCGTCAGTATGCACTTCTAGCATTCGCGCGTAACACGGTGTACGTGTTCCGAAAAATAACTGACGACCGAACGACTGTTATAAAAAATCAACGAGGAACTTTTCCGATGTTTTCAGAGTCTTAACTTTGCGCATGGCTTTAAGTAAAAGTTTAGCATGTGGCGAGGGCTAAGGTCGTTATTAAAAAGGTTGCGCTCACAGTGAGCGCGGAGGCGGCGGCGGCGGCTGGTCCGCCTCCGCCTAAGAAGCCGGCATCCTCGTCTCGAGGTCCACCTTCTCGAAGTGGACCCTGAAGGCTGGAGCGCACGTCGTTCGTCTCTTCGATTGAGTTGTAGTCGCGATCGTCGTCGTCGCGTTTTCGGTTTGGCAACTCCATTTCTGTATCACGTGGGAAAAGGTAAATTTAGTTTGTTATTTTCTTTTTCAAATATACAACGTGTATCAGAAAGTCATGGTGAAGGTGAAGGGTATGGTACAGACCCTCAAAGTGAATCGTATCATCGTAATCACGATGTAAAATCACCCACCATTAATTTAGTCGAGTAGATATTGAAATTTTGAATAGAATAGCGTATTTGTTTACTAAAACCTTTGTGACATACGCTGTATAATGGGTCATACTATGCGACATTGGTAATATATGTCAGCCTGATAGAAAGTAACATCCTGCTCCTACGTCAAGGTTAAACTTGGATGACAGAAACAGATATTACGCACACAATAGTTCTATTTTTGAAACGAGCCTTCCAACAACAACATAGCCTATATCTTGCAATCGCTTCTTGCCATACAAACTCCCATTGACAATACAATACAAAGACGGTATGGCTCCGACTTTCTCAAACCTCTCTATCTTACCGTATAACCTAATGTTGCCTTCGGCGTCGCCTATAGAGTTCTTGGATATGCACTTGTAGCCTCCGAGGTCACTCCTTTGAATGTTCCGGATAACGAGGCGCATCTGCACGCTGTACGCAGAACTGTTGATCTCTGTCATCTGGTATTTGTCGTTCGAAATTATCATTTCTCCTGGAAAAGAAAGGATGTTAAATTGCCTGGCGAGTACTTTCGATCTTGGCATACTATATGGTAATCCTCAGTATTTACAGACTGAGTAAATATAGTATTATTTTATGCATTGGAATAATTTGACATGCAGTATCTACAGGGTTTTAAATTATTCTTTCACTTTTATTACGATAGTTTTGTGGATGCGTGGTTCGTTAATGACTTAGTAATCACACTGAATTTGCCTATCATGAAATTAAACCGATTTTAATGAACCCATTAATTTTAAATTGAAAACGCTAACAAATGATTTAAAGCATTCTATTGCAGAACAAATTATTAATTATGTTTACATAGCGCCAAAGTCTTTGGTTACAGTTGATACAGTCATTCGTTTCACCGCCCTTTATTCGATAGGCGCAAGCCTTTCCGTCCATTTATATTCGGCCACTTCCGACCATTGTCCGCCCGATATCGAATTGAAATATTGTTTCGGCATGTCGTGTGCGGAACAATACACTATATGCTCACATAATGTATCTACTTTGCAGTATATACGAACAGTACGGCATTCGGTTAAAATAATATTCAATTTCATCCCTTGTTGCAATGTCAACAAGCAAATGTTGATTTTGGGCCAAGTGTTAACATAATTCGTTCGTGTTCAATTTGTCAGTCGGAAAGCTTAATGTGCTTCACAAAACAATAGTAATTACAAGGATAAACTGCCGCTTTGCGATTGTTAATCCATTAATAGTGGTGTATGTCGCGACTGAATCATGGTTCGGGGGACATGTTGTTGGCCAATCAAAATGTTGGGCCTTGTTATGAATATTGGCTATTCATTTGTTTATGGGGTTGATTCTCTATTCAGTGTGATGCAAATCGATTTCTATGTTATTATTAGTTCGTTCCGCAATTGCAATCATAAATAGAGTAGATGTCCTGTGTACCTATTATTTTCGGTTTTGTGTGCAAAACGAGAGTTAGTGAGATTAAGATTTGAAAGGTCATCTACCTCGATTTTTTAAATTTAATTAAATTCATCAACTGTATTAGGCACATTCAAATCTCACCTAAATCGGAGAAAAGATAGGCACGTATCAAGACCCTGTTATTTTGGCTTTATTTATAGCGACTGCCTCGTTAGTCTAGTGGTCGCAATCGTGACTGCTGACCATGAGATCCTGGGTTTGATTCCCGGGTTGTGAAAAATTGTTATTGGATTTTTTCCATCAGCAATTTCGCAGTTGCAGCTACGGAATCGGGATTTGTGCCCGGTTGATGGCATTAGACTCGCCCCCTATTACATGGAACTTGAACATAACTGGTGAAATGTGGGTGTACTATTAGGTACACTTCTGCCACACCCTTCGGGGATTACAAGCGTGACGTTATGTGATGTATTTTTAGCGAGTCACTCAAGTAAGTACTTATCAATTTCCAATTTAGGAAATAGCCTTTTTATGTCTTTAGTTTCGAAAATGGAACCAACCCTAGGTCAATGATAACGAAAACATCCTGAATAAAGAATAAAGTCATTCTACAGAATTTGTGCCTAGAAAATCCGTGAATCCAGTGAAAACAATCGGGTGTGCGGATCTAAACACAGTCAACGTTTGAATAATAGAAAGGACGCGCGCTGGTGATTTTGATCTGAACTGTACATGCCTACTGTACTACCAATTTATATTGTCTCAATTTATTCATAGTAGATTATAGCTGCACACTGAAATTATGATTGAACTTAAGTTATTTCAAATGAACTTTCTGGACGGATTTTTATGGAGTTACAAAGTAAAAGGCCTGCATTCTTGGGATCTTTGCAAAGCAAGTTAATATATCATTTTTTGTTACAGAACAAATACATGGCCTAAGAATTACCTACCAACCAAGATTTTGTTTCTAGTTATTTCACTTTAACCTTGTCTCGAAGTTACATAGCAAAATTCCATAATTTTGTTCTGTTTAGTGGAATCTTTTATATTTGTTAGTTTAATTAGTAGCCTTCACTTCATGTTAATGAATACCGTCTTGTGGCATTTCATACAAACTTTGAACTCAATTGTTTTCGAAATGAACCGAATGGCTTTGTCAACTTTTTAGACCTATGTATCCTGTTTATGAGTATGAAGTTTCATTAAAATCGGTTCAGTCAATTCAAAAACCAATGAGTTCAAAGTTTGTATGAAATGCCGTAAGACTTTAACGCTCTTAATAAATTCATCCTTATCTTTGAATGCAGTAACAGTTGCTATCCTTAATTTTCTTTTAATCAGGGTTAGGAAATATAAACACTGTTATTAAAGAAAAAATTCAAAATGCGTGAGTAGATATTGTATACAGATTCCGTGGAATACAAGCTACAATATTACCGTGGACCGTGGCGGGTCGCGATGCCTCGTTCAGTCTACATTAAAAATTGCTTGCATTCTTCTTGCCTCGTTTTATTTTGTGGGTGGCTTTTTATTTTTTATTGCCAGCCAGTGACCATGGCTTTCTGGTATGAAATAGAAATTTTGGTTATAGGCATTTTAATTATACACCTTGGTTGTTGTCTTTTCTTCTATTGTATGCTATGTTAGTTCTGAATCAAAATAAGGCTGGTCTATATTGTTTGCAGATGTATGATGTTACAGATGGGATGTGTTGTTTAAATATTTTTGTGATCATCGCAACAACTGTAATAAACTCTTAATTTTTTTTGGATAATCTGTTTTGTAATTAAATTAAAATATTTATTTAATTATGTCCGAAATATGTTAAAGACAAAACGAAGAAAACAAGATAACAAAATTAGATCGTAGCCAAAGTAAAGATTCCATGTACATATAACATGAGCATTACTGGTTATTATGCTAGGTAATTATGTGTTATAATAAAAACTAAGCTGCATGTAGTATGCCACTCGTTTGTAAAGAGGCTTATTGCATCAATGCAATGGTGTGTCCGCATTGTGGATTATATTAGTAAATGTTTCGTTTTTTTTATTTGCAAATCATTCATGGTAGGTACTATTAGCTAGCATGAATGAAAAACATACATCCTCTTCAACAAATATAGGTACAGCAAAATTAGTATAAATAATTCTCGTATTTTTGCATTCTAATCTCAAAGAAACCTTCAATTTACCGATATGTATATTTTAAAGTACCATTCATTGTTGCTGGAGTGGCCTTTACGCCTCTTATAATTATGTATATCTTTTCCATACTTGATATCACAAAATCCCCCGTTCAATAAGCAGTGAGTAGACCAACCTCGCAGAACGTAATATAACACGGTGAGTTCGACGTCGCCGCCGACTTGATGTGATCGTTAATCACGCCATAAGACGCCGAGCTCTATTACACACTGATACTCCCACTCGACGGTTGATCTCTCTTCAATTGACGGTAGACTTCATTTGAGGGTTCAAGTTTATTAGCAGGGGAGCTAGTTGTTCGGGTCGGTACTTATGATTCGGTAACTACAAATCCGTCCCGAAGCAATTGCGACACATATTCGGCTTTCATTCGATCGGAAAACTAAGAGCTCATGGATGAACAATAACATCCGCTCGGATCAATCTTCAGGTTAAGCCGCGCTTGCCTAGTTTGGTCTCTGGATTGGTGACCACACACTAAATGCTAAACTTCCTCCGGGCCTCTGAAAGCACGTTAAGCCGTTGGTCCCGGCTGTCATTTGTAGATCTTTGACAGTCGTTACAGGTAGTCAGAGGCCAGGAAATCTGACAACCACTGTTACCAAGGGGTATCGTATTACACAGTACCAACTAGGTTGTGGAGGTTAGATTGGCAGTCGTTCCATGTAAAACTGGTATTCAGCTGCACCGGCTTATACTGGAAGCTGACCCCAACATAGTTGGCTAGGCAGATGATGATTCGACCGGCAAACTCCGTTCGACATCTACGTCTTCGAGTAAAGTTGCATTTAATCCGGGTCGAGCCTATTGCCACTAACCGGCCACAAATCCAGAATCCATTTCTGTTACTGAGAAATTCTTAATAGAAAATCCCAATAACACTTGGCCTGACCTGGGTATCCCAGGACAAGTATAACCCAGGACCTCGTGTTCAGCAAAACTAGCTCAGCACTAGACCAAAGAAGCAGTCCCCTAACAATAAGTCAGAAAGAACAATACCCAAGGAATGTACACAAAGTGTCTTCATGATTATATATTATTCCCTCGCGAAGGGTAAAGGTGTCGCTCTAATCATGAAATGGCATTAATTTATTACTGGGGTGAGTTCATTGCATTAGTTTAGTTCGAAATAAACTTTATTTATACGCTTTAGCAGCCGTTGTCTGTGACTTCAGCCATTTTGTTTTTGCAGTAAGATCTGAAGAAAGTTTGAATTAGATATGAGAGCAATATGCATAAATAATATTAAACCTACTTAACTTTATGATATTATTTTGATGAACCTAAAAATGTGTTCTAACTCTTTTTTTCGAGGTAGTTTTTTTTGTAAATGTCAGCTTTTTTCACCGATGTCCTATGCAGAGGTAGGTACATGCATATTTAACTGGTAAAACTAAAGTTCTGTGTAAGTGAGGAGCAAGCTTTTGTTTTAAGTTACCACAGTCACGCAAGGACTAGGAATTCTTTTAATTGGACTTAAGAGTGAAGTAAGTATCGAGTAATAATTGCAATATTTCATATCCTCTAAAACTATACAATATACCTATATCTAATTTCAACTACTTGCACCTAAGTCAAGCATAAATGTAATATCCTTAATTGTCCAAAATTGCTCCGTACCGAACTGAAATTGGGGCTTGAATTCTAGCACACTATTACTCCTGAGGCGCTATCATACGTTAGAACTCAAGACATTACTGTTGTAATATTCTACTTGTCTTCACAAAGACAATGGTAGCAAAACATCACATGTTATTACTGCTCTGAACACAGTTTAACTGTTAAGATTGAGAATAAATCTTTGTTTGTTACAAGTCAACTTGGGAATTGCACTGTGTCTATATCTTCTAAGTAAGACAATAATGAATTAAAGGGAACTTTGCAGACAGCCCTGATAATGTGTGAACAGAGGTAGATACCAGCAAAAAAGAATCCGCTATGATGTAGAAAAGAAAAAGAATATTATAGAGATTCCCATACCCACATCCCGTGGCTGACAGTGACAGTTACAGTGACAGTTTACTCGTAAGTATGCTGAACGGTGTATAATTTAAACAAATTCTGTCACTTACGGGATATCTTCCGTGATTACGTGGTCTTGCGTCTTTGTGGTTTGTGGTGACTAGAGTAGACTTATTTAATTATTCGGCTGGAGAATGCTCACTATAACCCATTTTTAATTGAATAATGAGACTAATTGTAATTAAGTATGATTATTTATTTAAGCATTGACTGTAGAAATTACTCCATATTGTGACATTTATATCTTTTTGACATTGATCATCTTTATGTTTACCATGATTCTATTAATTTTTACATACGTACCAAATATCTTGTGTTTGAGTGTTTGCCTCTCGCATGATTGATAATTTATTCCATTTCGCATGCCACCATATATTTGTACGCCTCTTGGCATAACATAGCGATCTATCTTCAATTTAAGAACTGTAATCACTACCTATGTTACACAAATAAATTGATTTGATTTGATTTGATTTGATTTGATTATTTATTGTTTTGTGCTCCCGATATTTCGGCGCTATTGATGCTGTTGTTTTTGTTGCGCTAGCAAAAGCGTCGAAATATCGGGAGCTCAAAATTGTTAATAATATGGAATATATCCCGTGAGTAACAGTATACGTTTAGTTTTAAACCGTGAAAGCATCAAGCAGTATTTGGTGTATAATTTAGTTCAGAGAATTTGTTAATACAATTAATTTAATTGAGCAAAATAATCTCTAACTTTAGCTATCGACTAATATAAACACGATCACAATAGCTTCATTAATAACTGCGGTCAAAGCCGAAGACATTGAGATCTGTCAAGAGACGTGGCTTTGGTACTCGACCCGGGCGACCACAAATCTGCGGCGGCCGGCCCGCTCTGATGCAACTGACACCTCTTCGGTGGCCAGCCACCACTGACACGCCCTCTTTTGTTTATTGTTGACAATTTTGTTAATTAATTGTCAATTTACAGCATTCTATTGAAGGCGTATCGAATCGTAATGAATGGATGGATGATGTTGAGAAGCTGGATTAAGATTAATTGTGAATTTCTTGGATAGTTTTGTTTTGTTTCAGTTAGAATTGTTGATGATATTGTTTTTGTGTTCGGATAATGTTTTGCTTGCTTTATTTTGTTGTATATCTCTTTGCCTATTCAACTTCCAAAAAGTTCGTTTCTTTATTACAATATAACGCCTATATCCATCGCAGAATTTAAAAGAACAATGATCTATAAATTGGAACGAAAATGCTCCGTTAAAAGCGCCATCGAAAAATAACCTGTACATCACGACAATAAAGTAAGCAATTTTATTTAAATAAAACCCGATTGAAATTACAACAAAAAGTTGTCGCAAGGCCTGGCTGCGAATGGCGGACACTCCCATTCCATGTCCGGTGCGGCCGGCACGCCGCTTGTCCCATCTCGTCACGCCCGTGTATTACCTAATTTAATTTGTAGTCCCCGCAATTTATGGGCCGCAGAAGAGCCGTCTACCCCCTATGTTTGTTAGTAACGGCCCAGACATATGTGCCGTACGTCACTTCAGCATTTGATTGTTAATTGCTTAAAAGTTTTGAAGTTACACAACGTGTCAACGATTTTAAAATTCACGAAGTTTGAGGCTAACAAACCTAAAACTCGCAATTTGCATTAAAAATCCAATAAAAATACGCTTTATGGTCGTGTTTACGAAAAATATTGAATATTATCAAAATAATGAATATTAATATGCTATAACTGAATATTTAAATGTGCAAATGCGTGAGGGAGAGAGCTCCAAAAGCGTGAATCTCGAAATGCGATCTATTAGAAAATATTTTTTGCATTTCATAATTAGGTAGAGCCTATGTTTTTGGAATGCGAATTTTAACTGACTACGTGTTTTCGTTTAGTCGGGATAGAAAACTGAAACTGCATAAATCCGGGCGGTTTAGTTTCGGCGAGTAATATTTGAAATTGAATTTAGATTTGTACGAATATTGTGGTACGTACGTGAGAGTAAATATTGTGACTGTAGCCTAAAGCAATTTGAAGCGGGCGGGCCAGCGGTCTTTGTTGCATATCGGGCGGTAATAGAATTTGGTCCGCTTTTTGCGCGGCTGGTCGCTTCGACCGCGTAATAGCGAGCTCGGTTGCCTTTGTAACTGCATCTAAATCTGCCTGCTCTATGCGTCGGCCTGGTTGGGGTTTAACTAATTATTTCCTACTACCCCTATAGGTTGGGGATTTGTGGCGTGCCTATTTCTTTTGAAGACGTTGAGGAAGACCTCTAATTTGTGATTTGTGGTTTTTATGAGTTTTAGAAGAGCTAGGTATTCTATACTTCAGACGTGATGCATTACGGCGTCCAGGAAGCAGGATATTAGATATAATATATCACGATCTACATGCGCGAAAATGTCTCGCCCGTGTTCTACGCAATTATACAGAATGAGATGATGATGATATATAACTTCAAATAGAATAGAGAAATTGCATTAGGAAACTCACGACGATCCTAAGAATGTTCGTGAACGGGCTCTGTCAGTGTGACTGGTCATCTCTTAGTTGCCACGGCTTATTTGAATTAATTATATTAGTTTTTGGATTGTCTTTTTTGTTTTTACTGTGGACACTTTTAATGTGCACATCTTGCTACATCGTTCTCACATAGTGTACCATCTCAACATGAATGATATAACCAAGGTTTTGTAACAATATGCTGATTTAAAAGAGTGTCCATGGAGTTTCTTGCCCGTTCTTCTCCATAGAGATCTACGCTAGGGAATGGGCAACTACAGTACTTTCACAGTTTTTATGCCTTGTGACTGGGACTTTAGCTACATTTAATTGTTATCTTTGTTTCGACAATTCAAAAGTGTCTGTAACTTGCCTACTTGAAATAAATGCTTTGATTTTGATTTTGAAGAATAGGTGAAATGCTGTGAACAACAAGTGCAAGAAACTTGATCTTACGTATTTTCGTCTTGTTGAACATCACAATAGACATGTCATTTCTTTACATATAACTAGGAATTTTCCTATTTAATTCTTACTACCATCGCCAAAAAAACATTTCGATATCTCAATTTCCATGCATTTAAATTTCAGCAAACTGACTGCACTCGCACTGGACCGCATAAACTATTCGATTAGACCGACAAAAAATATAAGTTTAAAGACCGCATTGCGAAAAAGTTTTGTTCGTTTTATCGGGCTTTAGTCGAGGACCGTTCACACATGTCGTGGCATGCGGTGCGGTGGCGGGCGGCAGATGACTGCGAACGGCACAGGACGGCTCTGGAAGCCGCCGGACGGCCCGCAACCCGTAAATCCATTCCTAACTCGACTTTAGTGGACGGCCGTTGTCCGCCGACCGTGCCGGCTGTTTGTTGCAACGCATTATCCACTTGAAAACTGGCGCTTCGACTAAAACGCATTTCGGCACGTTGGATTCCAACTGCGTTGGCCTGTCTTCAACACAATAAAAGTGAAAAATAATCCTGATAACGTTTCTTTTTGATTTTAGCGTGTTCTCTGTCTCTCTCGGCTAATGTCAATTTGCTGCATATCTATTTCATAAACATAGCAAAATTATACAAATGCTAGCACTGCATTGTCAGTTTTATGAATATTTGGATTTACGAGGGCGTGTGCGGGCGTTGGGTCAGTTTTGTTAAAGTAGCGACATTATCTCTCACATTTGATCTTTATTTCCTTCATCTACATACGTAAAACAAACGTAAAGTAAATATTGAGCTTATCTCTGGCTCATCTCCCGTCGTTCCTCTCCGAGTGCTTTTGTCCATCTGTCACCCAAGCACTAAATAAGCAACTTTTATCCTGAGGGTGTCATTTTAATGAAAAATAATGAAGTTCCCGACCTCTCTGATGTTTTGTTAGGTTAAGAGCCTTATTTGTATTAGTTAGCACGTGTTTTTATATAGGTATTTCACAGGTTATATTTCACTGTGTCCAATTTAGTTCGCCTTTTGACGGTGTGTATTTATGTTAACCGGCCGGCGTAATAATGTTGAAATGGCTTTTTGAGTCGTTATTTCAACAAATAGTAAAGGAACCGTAAAAAAAGGACTCTGAATTGGGTTACCTTAAATTTCGTATTTATTTAACGTAATGTTTCAAGAGTAGACACAAAAGAAACGTGTTTATTTTCAAATTAATCAAAACGAGGTAATTTCTCGCTTGTTTTTCTATTAGAACCAAACTATTTTTAACCTAGACAATAAACAAGGTCCATTTATTAATTCGTAGCACCGCAATATTTTACGTTGTCATCGTCGCTATAATTATGAGGTCGTTAATAAGCCGTAACATAGGCCCCATATAATCAAAGTAAAAATAAATCTTTGCGAAATGAAAAACGGACATGAAATAAGCGCATATTTTTTCCCTTTAAATACGTCCATAAAAAGGCAATAACTTGTAAGCAAGCACTAGCCCCTGTGGCCTGTCAAAGAGGATAGTAGGAACATGAATAACGATCGTTTTAATGACTGCTTTAACGCTTTCAATGTGCTTTATGAATAATGAAATTAGTTGCTTATTCCGTTCTCGAGGTTCGTGCTTAGTACTTAATAGAGTTTATGAGTTGCGGCGCTCGTAAACATCTTTAGAACACAATCAGAGATTATACTAATTATAGCTTGCGTTAACTGATTCCGGACGGTAATAACGAAGCGCGAAAATAAGGATAGAAACAAAACTTATCGATCACCTCTATATTACTATCGAACTGCTTTTTTTTTGTTTTAAGGCTGCCTATTTGTAGATATTTATTTGAGAACTAGTGTTACCAAAAAGTAGCATGAATGAGGATGAATCAGTATACCTATGTGTGCTTGCATCGTTTTTTTCGCGGAGGGTTTTTCGTGGTATCTTCAGTCACCATAATTATGTGCGGCTTAATACCTGGTGCTTAAGAATGTTCTCTAATGTTCAGTAACCATGTAAATTGTAATATCACACCTATAACTCCTGAAAAGTTAGGCAGAGTTGTACGTCATTACGCAATCAAGTTTAAGTCCCAAATAATAGAGGCAAGCCATCAACCGAGCACATATCCAAACCCCGCGGCTTAACAGCCACTGCTTTATTTTCCATCACGAATTTAAAAACCCAATAACACTTTGCCCAACCTGGGAATCGAAACTAGGAAATTTAAAATTGTCTAGTTCTATATTATACCTATTGAACCTTTTAGCTTTGCCTTTTAGCCAATGTTTTATTAACTTTTGCTTGCTTTTAACCAAATATCCCCCCTTCAATCTTTCCCCACTTTGACTCTTCATATGTAGGACAAAGTTAGCGGACTAATGTTGAGTGTTTCTTTGTAGTCTCCACTACTTTGTGCTAAGTCTCCTTGGTGACTGTCCAACTTTGGACACCATAAAACTAGACACCAAGAGATTTATTCAAGCCTCTTATTCAACTTCGCCTTTTGTAGGCACAGTCGCCAGCGCATCAAGTTACTACTCAAATTTTCTCATTCGATTTTGAACTTACATACTATTCAATGGTATTGTAAAATGTAAGCATATATGAAACCTTATCTAATGTAATTCGAAGGGGTTGGCCCTGTAAGCCGAAATTTTCCGTACTAGTTCGGCTAGAGATGCTAAAACTTTTGTGTATGTACATAATACTGTTCATAGCATTTATTTGTAAATTAGATTAAGTAGTTTTTGTGAAAGATATAACTTTATTAATTATATATTTATTTATTATTAACATTACCTATATCATTCATAATCATTTAGAAAAAAAAATACATTTTGTGGCAAATTAATGTGCTGATTAAACCAACTTTACGCCTTTTATGTTTTAGGTAATTTCGTTCATGATTTTCTGTAGGTGATACCTAATAAGTAGGTGTTAAACTTTAAAAGTGGGTAGTTTATTTTTGGGATAATTGGTTGAACATTTTTCAGACGTGGGCGTTGTAAAGGTCAGGTACCTTGGGATTATGTCAAAAGGATTGACTCAAAAGCCCTGTTGTATAGTACTCGTATGAACACTTTAATTAAGTAAGATAAGTTGGTTGAAGTGTATGTAAGAATGCATCAACTATCTTTTGGTTTCGAATCACGTCGACAGGAGGATGCTGTAAATATTTGTGCATTTGACGTGTGAAATGTATTGAAAAAACATGATGGCAACTATAGTTACTGATTAATACCATACAGCACTATAACTTGTTACAATTGTTACGCTGTACACGGATCTTTTGGCGCGCGGATTTAATCGAAACTAGGATCTCATTTTTCAATACGATTTCCTCAGACATGTTCACAAATGTTTACCAATAACACCCTGTTTATGTAAAACAAAAGTTTTGAATACACTCACAGATTCTTTAATTAGTTTTATAAAGATGAAGTTTTTAATAGGGGATGAACTGGCAGTGCTGCCACCATAATATAATAAAAAAATTGTACCACAATGTTGCCAACGGTAATGATTTAAAAGTAGTTAAGTTTAGTTAAATGTTGTAAAGACCTGGGGGTCTAAAATGGCCGCTTTAACAGAATCATAATAGGAAAATAATAGAATTACGTTACAATTCGTAAAATGGTCACAAAATGACAATTCATAGTATTAACTGCGTCTGTGACTTTTAACTGAATTATAACGTAATTCATATTTAGATACTATCATGATTCAGCTAAACCAGCCATTTTAATCCTCCTGAGAGTGTCATGAACCGCCGTAAGAATCATGTATCACTTTAGGTTATGACCAATCAGTCTGACAAACCCGTCTCCGAAATCAGTTTTGTCCGAAGGCTATATAAATCTGAATAGGTTTAAGTATAGAAACCTTTATGCCCTAGGTAAAGTTTGAGCTGATTCTAAGTACTAAGCTTACCCCATTAATCATGCTTAAAGGTTAATAGACTAAAATGTAGTGCGCCTAACTAATTAGTAATTCAGCTTTGCCTTTAGTTCGGGAAAAATTACGTGGGCGTACGAGACGAGACAACGTATGAGTTGACAAAGGCGTCTGGCTAGGGAATAATGTATCGTCAGGGAAATTAATTGTAAAGCAAATTGACACCCTACATCAATTTGCTGTGCTCTAACAGTTGTGATGAATTTGACTTAAGTTGGTACTCAAATCTTTTGATATAGGTACTAATTAAAAATTGCGTTAAGTACTTCAGACTGTCCCAGATATGGCGGCCTTATTTTGTCCAGAGACAAAAAGACAACATCATATTACTCTATAATTCTATGCATTTAGTATTTGCGTGTGATGTTAAAAATAGAAAATACAGGGTAAAGAATAATCTCACCGTTTTCTCTGGTCCAATAATTGATGGCTTTGGGCGAAGCTTCGACGTGGCACTGAAGAGTGACGTCGGTGCCCGTCGGGGCGCCCACCAGCTGGTTTGGTACTTGCACCAATGGGTGAACTGGGGACAAAGGTGTTACACACTAAGTCAATCGTGAAAGGACATAGAGCAAGAGTGGTATATTTTCTATTGTAATTTTAATCTATTTTGATAACTTAAAGAAGACACTTGAAAGGACAAAAAATTGACCAAAGATATGCTCTAAAGAGTCACGTTGCAGAGTTTTTCGAAGGTAGGTGGTTTCTCATCTGGCGCTCTTTGTCTTCAAATAACTCAACAAGGCAATATCTTTTAGCACCTTTGTTTTTTTTGTTGTTTTTAAGTGTAAACATAACATTGCTGAAAAATCAAAAATGGCGATCCGGTAATCTTAAAAAGAAAGTAATAAGTTTATTATTAATCAAAAGAAACAAAACACTTGTGCACATAATCAGTGAGCCACAAACTAGGCATCGCTTGTGCCTTGTGGCTCGGGAGTGTGAATTAATTTACAAAGGACCATGGGCACAGTGCCATACATTTGGCACCAACCCTCAACAGTGATAATACCTATCTCAAGAAAGGATCGCTTATAATTATTAAGATACCATTCGATATTATTTGAAAAACTATGAAAGTATAGGTAATGATTAATTCTCTTAAATATAATCTAACGTTGCAGATAAATCCTGTTGTTCGCGCGTAATTATACTATTTACGTCTCCAACCAAGATAAACTTAATATCGTAAGTAATTATTCACGTTGATAGTCAATATTTCTTGCTGTGGTCGCTAGAACTAATTTGTCATTTAACTGTTTTATCCTAGATCTATTCTATGATTATTATCTCTCATTTGAGAATAATTAGAAACATTTAATGAAGATAGTACTTATCTTAAAAACTTTGTAAGACATTGTTCTGATAATCTTGATAAAATTAAACTTTTAAAATTAGTTTTAAGTTTGTTAAGAAAGATTTTAAAATACCACTTTTCTTATCATGTTATTTAAGCCAACTAAATAGACTTTTCGCGAATTTGAAAGTAGATTTTAATTGTAAACATAAATATAGAAAATTGATAAAATCTAAAGAGTTTCTTTCTTTGTAGAAATGAGGACAGTTAGTTATATAATAATTTACGTTTAAAAATCATTTAAAGGAAAATGACAACAAACGTGTACAATGTACTACAGATAGATTTGATTTATTTTTTTATTGTTCTCGCGTATCTCTCGAAGATAAGGGCAATGATGATGATGATGGTGTTCTCGCGTGTAATGAATTACTTTCCAGTCAAAGTATTTTGTTGAACAGGCTTTTCTATGAACATGTTGATAGAAGATTTTTTTTTCATAAATTCCAAATTTCTGTGGCAAGCAGAAAGGTGGTAATATAATTCTGAATAAAATTTCCTTAGTGATGAAAGTTTTATTATGGGAAATGAGGTTTGAACGAAATTGTTGCCAGTTCATATTCATATTCATTTATTTTGATTAATTAAAATAACCTAAAGTAAATAACCTAGCAACATACTTAAAAAATGGAGTCAAAAAACTCCTCCTTAACGCTGTCAACTGGTAATGTATCCAAGAGACTGGCGGCGTTGCGACGTTGTATGGCAACCAGTTCTAGTTGTGATTTTGCCTTGTTTTTCGATTCCGTTGAAACCTACAGCCAGGCAAAAAATGAAAATATGGCCTGTTTAAAAATCACTCCTATACACAATCCAATTAAAATTAGTAGGTGAATCTTAATAAATGTAATGGCTATCTCTAGATCTTGAAATCAGATATGATCACTTGGAAAAATATGTCATTTTTGTTATATTTTATGATAATTAGATAAATATCTTAAGATACGTCTGTGAAGTCCCAACTAATTTATAACCCTGTATACTCAGCAAGAAAATATACTAACCAAATAGTTTTATTCACCACAAAATATTCCAGAAACAGCACGAACCCGCCTAGTGAGTGGTCTCATTCACATTTTTGTAACATTACATTCTATTTTCGCCTTCCGCTTATAAATACGTATTCAAAGCCTTGTGCATTTGGCATGGTATGCATACGCTCGGCACATTCGGCTTGCTTGCACAGTTTTTGAACATGTTATTTTATATTTATAACTTTTCGCACTAATAAAAGGAAATGTACTAACCGCTAACGAAATGCTTGAAATAACACAAAGTTGAGTTTTAGTATTTGATGAACATTACTACAGTTACTGTAATGTTTACCTTAGTGGTTTGTTTCAATATCTGTTGAAACAATACGAGTATTGAGACTTTTTAATAACAATACATATGCACGAGTAGTTGTATTAAAAATGGGAAGTAAAAATTCATGTCTGTCTGTTTCCTTTTTATGGATGAATGGATTCAGATGAAATTCGGTAAATCAGTAGACCATGATATAGGATAATTTTTATCCCGGTAGTACGTTTGCGTGGATAACTCCCGACCTCCTCTCGAGTGAAGCCCCGGACAGAAGATACACACATCAAAAGTGTCTAGGGATCAACATATATTTTTGCAATAACTTTTCTCCTGATTGATATTAATTAAAATTTTCTTTAAGGATTCATCAAATAAAGTGTTTTAGTTTGTCACAGTAACGATAAACCAAGTCACCTTTGCATTAATAAAGAAATTTGCCATTTTCCTAATAAAGGGATTTTTGACATTTGAACCACTAACACAAAAGTTCGAAAAAAAGACTGAAATAACAGTTTTCTTTAAAATTTTATTGGGTAACTTAAACAATTAATAATCCGTGTTTCTACCGCGAACACTAACAACACAAGAACATCGGTTTGGCATACTCAAAATGAGTTCATCCAAATCACGCTGTGGAATGGCCGCCCATGTTCGTTGCAACAACAAAAAAAGGTCTTCTTGCGACTGGATACCCTCCATATTCGGCAGAGCTCTTCTCTGTAGCATATCCCATGCATGCTCAATCGGATTCAAGTCTGGCGACTGAGCAGGCCAGGGCAGGACATTGATGTTAGCTGCGGCGAGAGTCTGTCTTACAACTCTTGCGGTGTGCGGTCGTGCATTATCATGCATTAACTGAAATAAGGGACCGATTTGCACTTGTAGAGGAACGATGACGTCTGATACAATCGTCTCAGCATAAATTTGAGCGTTGAGGTTGCCTCTGATCCAAATCAACTCAGTTCTTCCGCCGATCCAAATACCCGCCCATACCATGATGGTTCCACCACTATAAGGATGGACTTCCTGGCAGGATTTTAATCGCTGTTGGCGTCCAGGAGTTCTCCAGTGTCGTATACGTCTTGTATCCGGTCTCATACCAAAACGAGACTCATCAGAAAAGCACACGAAACGCCATTGTTCTTCTGCCCAATTTCTGTGTTCAAGAGCCCATTGATATCGTATCCTACGATTGTGCATTGCTATAGGTGGTACCCGTAGCGGTCTTCGGGAATGAAGGTTCACTTCATGCAAGCGGTTTCTGACTGTTTGGTCGCTAATTAAGTTCCCTGAAGAGTGATGAAGCCTCACGGCTAACATCATGGCGGTTATTGTTGGAGCTCTTCGAGTTAAGATTTGAATGTATCGGTCTTGTCTCCGTGTGGTGCAGCGATACCGTCCTCCATGGCGCTCAGCCACGGTACCAGTGCTTCGGTAACGTGTCCAAAGTCGACTGATAACACTCTGACTTGTATTCAGAGCTAAAGCCACAGTACGTTGCCGGGAACCAGCTTCTATCATTCCCACGGCTCTGAGCATTTCTTCCCTGCTTAAATGACGTCGCCGCTCCATAATAACGTTGGTTTTAATCAGTAGTAGGGAAACAGTAGCACTAATAATGTCTTCAATGCGTTGTATGTTTTTATAGGGAAAATATTGACAGCTGATTTTCATCTTTTACTCGAATTTGATTCACAGTTCCTGATTCAAATTATGAAATGCACCAAAAAGGATCCATATAAATTTATAAAATCATAAATTTATTACAAAGCCACATCTCAATCTCAAGAAATCCACATAAAAATGCTTGATCCCTAGACACTTTTGATGTGTGTAGTATACCATAAATTTCCCAGATTTTATTCAGAAAATATATAGACTTGTCTTCTCCCAAACATTCTAGTCCATTTAATGATTGTCTGGGAAAGATAACGGAGAAGCGATAGGACCGACAATTGTATTTTTATGCCTTCATTAAGTGAATCCATTGTTAATTTTTGTAATTAACTTGTACTATTCAGAACTGGTAATTTTTATTACGTTTTAACGAATATTATTTTTTAGGGGTCCGTGCCCATGGAGTAAAAACGGAACCCCAAGACTCCACTGTCCGTCTGTCTGTCTGGCTGTCTGTCACCAGGCTGTCTCATGAACCGTGATAACTAGACAGTTGAAATTTTAACAGATGATGTATTTCTGTTGCCGCTTTAACAACAAATACTAAAAACTGAATAAAATAAATATTAAGGGGACTCCCATACAACAAACGTGTTTTTTTTTTAGATAACAGTACGGAACCCTTCGGGCGCGTTTCCGACTCGCACTTGGCCGGTTTTTTAAAAGTAGCTCACAATAATGCTTGTACAGCTAACCATAGATCAGTACTTGTTACGCTTGCATTACGAAAATCACTCTACGGTAAATCGTAATAAATTTATTTATTTATTTATTTTCTTTAATTACAACGGCTGTTAAACCAATTATAGTAACTAAAAAAGAACTAAAAGAGTTATACATTCAATTAAAATAAACAAAATAACAAAGTAAAGGTTCACACTTTCATAAACTCCTTTCACAATACTTCTGACATGCCAATAAAATCTTCGTCCATAAACAAGTAATGTCCCTAGTGTAGTGTGTGTGTGTTTGTAATTCTTCTTCATATGGCCGATTTGTTTTTTTTTTTGTTTGCTAATGGGGTCCCCTGAATGGTTGTTAGTCTTTTTGGACCACCACCACCACTAACGCGCCACTGTCGACAAAAGAACTCCGCGCGGACGAAGTCGCATGCGTAGAGTTCATTCAAAATGCATCCAAGTATGGAGCATTATTTATTTCTTATTTTAAAAGTATTATCTAGAATGCCCATAAATGTATAATATACAGTGGCACTGCAGCGTGCATAAATGAACTGCTATTGCACATAATATAATCATTCATATTATACGTGTCAGTCAACTGCACTCTGACGTTATATTATTAACTGTAGTTAATGAAACGTTCGCGTTAATAAATGAAATGACGTTAATATATTGCGGGGTGAGCTGCATTAGTTCCGAATAAACTTTTACGTCCATGTGAACGTTCAACATGATACGATCTAATCTGTTCCGCTAATGAGTTATGGTTTCGACTATCCAGTTGCAAATATGTAAATTGAGTGTGTTTCGTACACGAGTTAAGGCTTTGCGGATATTCTATTTGCTAAAAAAACAACACTTGAATCTAGGACGACGGGACGTTAAAGTCCTTGAAAATCAAAAAAATCTCCTTATTTTTATACCAAAAGCGGTTTTATTTCAGAGGTGTTATAAAAGCTTTAGTTTAAATAAAATACAATGGTTGGTCTAAACTAACAAACTAACTGAAAAGTTGTGTGGTAATAGGTTATCGTGGTATGGGCATGTGATGCGGAGGAATGAAGAAAATGTCGTGAGGAAGGTTTTGAGTATGAATGTGGATGGGTATAAGAGTAGAGGAAAACAAAGTTACGATAGATGGGACTGTGTAAAGGATGATGTAGCAAGAAAGGAGGTTTCTGATGAGATGACGAGTAATGGAGAAGTATGGAAGAAGAAGACATGCTACGCTCCAAATGAATTGGGAAAAAGGCAAGAGAATGATGAAAATGGTTGATCTAAAAACCATTCCGCTAAGGCGTAGCTGCTACGCCAATTTACTTCCAGAAGTCGACAAAATATTTTCCAGGAAATCTTATAGTCTCTTTACATGTAACGTTTATATTAGCTTATGCCAAGACACGAACAGGAAAAGTTTGTCTGCAACACATCAGTTTCCCCAAAATTATGAGATAGTTGGTAACTTGTGATATTGTTGACAGTGCGCAGCGCGTCGCTATCGTCACAGCGGCGTCGCGTCGCTCGCGCACTCTGTTTGCCCGCCTCGCTCCGCCACTTTGGTAAAACTCCACTGCGTCTGTCAGGTGTTTACACTGAATATTATCCCGCCTGGCTGCATTACTTCTGTTTGCATTAACTATTTAACGGACTAGATGTTTGCACGCAATTAAACTACAGTTTCAGACAAGGTACGATTAGTTCGCAGCGCACATTCATGTTTTTATAGTGATGATGGCAATCCAACGCAAACTTCAGCTTAGAGCGCACGTCATTATAACTTTGGAAATGGTATTTACTCATCTGTACCGAACAAAATATTAAGTCGCAAAAGGACTTTTACAATGATTTTATTCGAATCAAAAGATGTTTCGCAATTAACAAAGGCCTTGATTCGAAAAGATACCAAAAGGTTGAAATGTCGGAACGAAAGCGCCAAGTTGTTCTTAAAGCGAACGGATTATTTCGAAAATGTAAACAATCGCACCAGCATCCCCAAAAGTCTATTTAGGGTGAATTAAGGAAAACGGAATTTTCTTCCACGACCTTAGATCGGAGCTTATTTGCGGTTATTCTCTTTGACCGTCGTTAAGTTCCTTTGGACGGCTTTTACGAGTTTGAGTGGCCAATTTAGCGAACAAAATCTGAACGATCAGAATTTTTGTTCTAATTAATAACTCCAAGGGGCTATGAGGGTAGCCTTTTGCTTATTAAATAAAGCGGAATAATGAACAGTCGAGATGTTAATCTAATTGCAATTGCGTTTTATTCACTAGTATTTAATAAGAATTAAAGCGGCGGAATATTTTACATTCAAGTTATAACGTGTGTGCTGAGTGCGCAGCATATAACTTAAAGAACGTGATTAAGCAATCCCTAACTGTATAAGTAGATAGGAATTCTCGCAGCAATCAAAAGTTAGGGGAGTTTTCTCGGGAAGGATTCCGCGCGGAATTCTTGAAGTGACAGTTTGATTAACCGAGCGGCGCACACGCTTTCGCCGTTTTCGGATTTCTTGGCGTTTTGTAGCTATTACCTGTTTTAGTTGACTTTGGAATTTCTTGAGCTGCAGTTCCAACCTAACAATCCTTACAAATACGTTGCATTCACTACGCTATCTGAACGCAGACAAACTTATAAATCAGGGCGAGCTCAGAATTAACACTACAAGAGAAAATATATCCTAAAATTAATTATCCTTAACTGCTGGATCCTCTTTGCAAATTGATCGCGATTTGTTCACTTCGTTTGGCGTGTTTCTTTTTCTCTAAACTCAATTTACCGTCGTCCGGGTTCCAGTGAATCAACTAAAAGAAACTCATCGCGTTACGTGGCACTTACTGCTACAAATGAATTGCTTCACTTCTGCTTCTAAAAAAGTGTTTTTTATGTACCTTGGCGGCCGCAAGTCCACCCAGCCCGCTGTTATCATTCGTTTTCGGGGGGAGGAAATTTAAATTAAATATTTGAGAGCGTTAATTTTGTCTCCTCATCGAGCGAACGCGACGCATTCTTTGTGAAGTAATTAAACTGAGTGGAAGGGTTTCAGACGGCAGTAGTTTGTTTGTTCGCTTGAAATTGCGTTTCCTATGAAGTGAATTTCTCTCGGTTGTCGTCAAGCGACGTTGGCTTTTATTTGTTTTATAGATACGAGATATGAGACGTCAAGTATCTGAAATGTATATTTATAGAGCGTAATGTGAGTCGAGTAAAGGATTATGTCAGACGAGTATTTTAGTTGCTATAAATGGCTCATCTCACTCAATTGAGGTATTTGATGTTACTCGGAATCTAAATAAGTTATTGAATTATTTAGTAGGTTCGTTCGTTTTCCAATCAGAATGTTTACACCGGACTGCAATAAAAAAATGCAAATACGTAGTGGACAACGCGTCAGAGCGTCCAGTGACCCGATGAACAGCGCGAAAAACTTTTATAGGCGCGACATTGAAGCGAAACGCGAGAGAACCAGACACTGGAACTGGAATTATACTATTATTACCTTTGTGCCTTTTACGGTTATTGTCTGGGCTTGAAGTGGTAATACAAAGTAAGAAACCATTGCAATTTTCTGTAAGTTGGGATAGATTTCTTGTTTAGTACCTGAAGGAAATCTTTCGTATCTTATATGGATAAGAAATATTACGCTTGTTCCTAACGAGTCACACTGTAACAGACATGTTACAGTGTGACTCGTTGGGAACAAGCGTAATATTTAACGTAAACGTAATAATTTTTTTAACAGAGTGACTCGTTGGGATTTTTAATCTCAATTTTTCCCAGTGAGTCACATTGTGACATGTTACAGTGTGACTCGTTAGGAACAATCCAAATATTAAGCAACTCTATTTTTTTATTTATTGTTTTATCTTTTGAAAATAGAGTATTTAGATATTTTAGAATTTAATTGAACAGGGTAGTTTTATCAATTCGCCAAACCTAGCAAACGGAGTCTTGATTATGATAACTAGTACCCTACATTTTGATTCTACGAAAGACAGCTCATCTACCTGCCAAAACAAGGCGAAGCCCTACCGACGAAAATTCCTGAATCAACAGATAAAAAATTCAATAGATAATTTAATAAAATAGTCGATAATTTATACAAAAAAAGTTATCACAATTTAGCATGGAATGTTTGCCTGACAGCTTTGGTGATTGAAGGCTTTGTTTGATCATTGTAATAATAAAAACCCCTTTTATGTATTTTCAATGAACGTTGATGGATCGCTGCAAATACATACATTATACAACAGCAGGTTTTATTTACTGAATTTTTGTGTGGAGCTAGTTCTTTTGCATTTGTTCCAACAAGAAAATTACAATTTTTTTAAAATTGGAACAACAGTTTCTTAAAATAAGTTATTTTTCAGTAATGTTGCTATTTTAGAAAATAAAATTCAGCTTAATAGGCTTTGTTTTTCTTACTTTATTAAGCCGTCTTAAGGAGCATACTTTACGGCTCTTTTCTAGTTTTCTCAAAAATATAATAATAATAATAATCTCTGGAGCCCTAACCACCGGTAGCTTGGACCCTGCTCCCGATACCGGCGGACCACTATTTTTTATATTTTTAAATGTTTTTTTAATATTAAATTGTTTAGAAATATTTAAAAATGTAATTTATATGTATATAATTGAATAAAGGAAATAATAATAATAATATTTATTTAATTCAGACTTGGTCCATAAATTTGCTAGTAACAATGTTCTTAACCTATAATATAATAGCAATCATTTTAGTATGCATTTTATCCTTATCCAAGATCTGTACGAAAATAGAATATTAGTGACTAAGCACATTCAAACTCGAGGCATGTATTTCAAATGGACTAGTTACAGGCACTTTCTTTTTTAATCGATACAAATAAATAAAATTTAAGTGTTTTGTAATATGAAAATTACAGCTTTTTATTACTGAATACAATTTATGAAAATATTTATACGGCAATTATAAAAAAAAACACATTTTTTCAGTCTGTCTGTCTGTTTGTTTCGGCTAATCTCCGAAACGGCTAGACCGATTTTGACGCGACTTATACGTGCAGATAGCTGATGTTATAAAAACTAACTAAGGCTACTTTTATCTTAGAATAAGAATAAGGGATCCGTGAAAAATAAAATAAAACCCTTGAAATTGGTAACATAATCCGATTCAAGAACAGAAGTAATATTTTTTATAACACATTTGCTCATAAAGGGTCTCTTATTTCACCAATTTCAATATCTTTTGTATCTCATTACGTACTTGTGCGTTATTGTAATGTAAAACGCACGCTTTATCAAGATGCTCCGTCTAAAACGAACGGTAGTTTTTTAAATCTTAGCAAAGAGTTTTTATGTCAGAAAACTGGTCAACATTTTATGAATAACATTAACTTTGGGAGATAAAATAAAATAAAAAAGCATTTAATTTAATTAATTTTGACAATAAATTACAACCAGTAACAAAAACACAAAAACATCATTTACTTTATCAGTAATACTGGCTGTTTTTTGTGCCTTTGCCTTTAAAAAAAGCGCTGATACGCGCGCATCGCTAATTTGTGAACAAGTAAAAATTATTCCGCGCGCTTTTTCTTTTTATTTGAAAATGTCGTCAAGTAATGATGAATTTATTAATTCGACACCGCCAGAACTCTCAGAGGCAGTTTTATTTATTTCCTCGCAAATATGTTATAAAAAGTCGTATGACATACGTGCGCTTTGATAATTACACCCTCTGCTTTCTTGTAGTCCTCGCCTACGGCTCGGGCTTGCAATATCGCCTCGGCTGCAATTTTCAACTTACCGCACTTATATCATAATGTACTATTACAATAATATCACGCGAACGAAGGTCGCGAATAGAAACAAGATGAAGCTAGGAAGGTAGAAACTCTATGGTCACTCTTTGAAATCAAAATATTGTCATAAGTCACCTAATACTATATATCACTTTAATTATACTATCATCACTCTCGCAATAATCAAGCCACGCGTAATTGTTCTCCCGAACATAGTCCTCAAAGTAATTTGTGTAAAACATTCCTTCGGGGATAATGCTATAATGAACTCGGCGGATGTGCAATCATGGCAATGTTATTAGTTCACAGGTGACTTCTGTTTCTTCATAGGGCCCTGGTATTCGCAGTTCGTCGTAATTAGTTTGCATTGGGAGTTGCTTTAGTTGTATTTGTCATCACTCATGGATATGAGGGAGGAGCTGAATTTTTATTCGTTGGATCAAGAAGTTCACTGTCCGTCCGTCTATCGGTCTGTCTGGCTGTCTGTCACCAGGCTGTATCTCATGAACCGTGATAGCTAGGCAGTTGAAATTTAAAAACAGAATAAAATAAATATTTAAGGGGGCTCCCATACAACGAACGAGTTTTTTTTTTAGATAATTTCATGGAACCCTTCGTGCGCAAGTCCGACTCGCACTTGGCCAATGTTTTTTGTATAGTCCTGTGTGGGCTAATACATACTTTTTATTTCTTTCTTTACATCCAAACTTACTAACTTATAAACTTTATCACTAACAATATAAGTGTGGATGCTTCTAATTTCAACGTAGAAAAAAAGCCGAACTTTTGCCAACAAACTAAACTTTAATACAAAATGGTTACACTGTCATCGGTTTTCAGATTCATGAACTGATCATCGTGGATTCCCAGTAGCATAACACTCTCCATGCAAATGGAAATGGGCGTATGCACCTGTGCGGCACACTATAATTCAAGCAGTGATTTTGCAATCGGCGTGCGAATACGAACGGTTGATCCGGCCAGATACGAGATTAATTTGTCTGAGTGCTGCTTCTATCTAAACATAGTTGCAGATTTTTTCTCTTTTTCTGTAATGTATTGTGTCTCTCGAAACGTTTATATTTGTAAAACCTGTCGGTTTCTGAAGAAAAGTGCTGTCGGTTAAAAAGTTGCGCATATTGTTGCCTGAAAAAAATGCACTCAAATCAAGTGACTTTTTAGCTTGATTGAAGATATCTTGTTTAGATTAATCAAAATCTTAGCTAAGTTGATCATCATGACATGGATGCAGCAATACTAGTTCAAATGATTGAACGCTCAAACAAGTTTCTCGATTACCCTTAACATGACATCATTGTAGAAGGGTTAAAACAGAGACAAGTAATTTTTTTTTTAACTGTAACAAAATAAGTAAGTTGTGTCAATCAAGCATTTTGATTACTTCAATAAAGATCATTGAAGAAGATCACTTTATTAAGTTGATTTGACTTGATAGTATCTATCATTGCAATCAATTGTATTAATCATACAACTTAATCAAATCTTGCGCTAAATGTTTGCGGTACATAAGTTCCTTGGTTGTGTTTATCACTATTTGGTTGTTTTCATTACTATTTGACTTGATTGCTGTAAATAGGTTTTGTGATAACTCCAATCAAGATCCTGTTTCAAATCTCAATCAAATAAAAGTAGTAGCTTGTGATCATTGTGCTTGATAGGCTCAGATGCAAACAAGTTACTTAGTCAATCTAAACAAAATCTTGATTGTGGTAACTTCTTTTGTTACAGTGTGATTGAATTAGATGTATTTATTTATTTAACAATTTATGTACACACTAAATATAGAAAACAAGAAAGGAACAGAAAAATTGTATAAAGGTGATTCTTATTTCTAAAGAAATCTCTTCCAGCATACCTGCGAAAGGAGATGCTAAATCAAGAGATATAGACATAGTATGTAAAAGAAGAGTGATACAAGATTGAGAGATTTAGTATCTGTATCGTTATAAAAATTGTTACTGTTTTCTAATAGATAAAAGTTAAGGTAAAGTAAAAGTTGTTTTCTGTTACCAAAACTACAAGCAAACAATAAATAAATAGATAAATATCGCTGGCCATTAACACACAGCGCCATCTAGGTGCCACACTAAGCAACGAAGCTTGTGTCGTGGACACCAGATAGTTGATAATACTACATAGACACTTTTTGTTTGTAAATACATACTAATTATACATATAAACATCCATGACTCGGAAACAAATGTCCATGCTCAACACACAAACATTTGCTCCTACCGGGATTCGAACCCCGATCCTAAGAACGTAAGGCAGCCTCACTACCGCTGCGCCATTCACTCGTATTCATGTACTCGTAGCATCGCTGTAGCAAAAGATCTATTGTCTACTACGCCGTAGACGTGCTACGTACATCGTAGCTCGTTTTTAAGCTACGCTACTTTTAATGTACATGGTAAACATACCTGTGCTAATATACGAAAGAATACCATGAGACTACTAAAAGTAATACCAGTGATATGCAACATAACATTTCATATCTCTCAAAAGCTATAATACACATCGCACAAAATATTGTAACTCAAATTTATCAGACGATTTCATCTATAATTGAAAACGGTACTAAAACTAAATTCCAATAGTCAACGGGGCAGTAACTTTCTACGCTTTGGTGCGAGTAATTCGGATGCAAGACACGCACCGAAGATGATACGTGATAACACGAAAATCTCCCAATTGCTTACGTGTTCGAGCCGGCGGGGCCGGTGTGCTACAGTCATGGAGTAGTAAGCAAATGGAGTGGTAACTTGAGAGATTTAGACGTAAAATATGTCCATATTGACGGTGGGAATAACATGTTCAGTTTATTTATTTTTTAGTACAATATTTTGTGTGCCTGGCTATTTTTTGGAGCGATAACTCTTACCACGAGCTTAGAGTATCGTGCATATTGTTTAAAAACCCCAGTAGTACACCTGTAAGTAAAGATCATGCCATACTTTGGCAGAAACATAGTCCCTATAATTTTAAATTATTTGAAAGAAAATTGAAGGTACAATTTCACAAATTTTCCAATGATATACGTTTTGTTAGCCACCAATTCCGCGTATGGAATAAACAGTAAATCACCCAAATGAGCACTCCATTGATTCTCTACTCCTTGTGTTAAGTTGAGAACTTGAGACCACCGGAGCATTGAATAACTCCTGGTTATAAATTAGGACGATCGTTTGATAAGTGAGTTCGCAACGTAACGCTTTTTGCTCGTGCTTTACGCAAGCGAGTAGACTTTATCGATGATTGAATTGATACACGTCGTGAATGCGTAATCGGATTGGGTCTCTGTGAGTTGGGTTAGAAAATTAATTTTCAGGTGATTTTTTTGTGTGACTGATTTAGTCCCGCTTTTCATTTAAATGATTGGATGAAACGCACTCGTCATCTGCTGAGGCAGATCAGTTATTTTAAGAGCGAATTTATTGTGCTCGATTTCATCAACATAATATTATTATAAATTTATCTTTTATCGATTCGAAGAGAATAACAACATTGTATCTTTTATAAATCTTGGTTTTGAAGTAGGTACATACAAAGTAAATGTATAGTTAAATGATAATAGATAATAAATGATAGAAAATACCTATTGACATCTTCTTACGCGGTTTCATAACACACTAAAGACAAGAAATAACAATAATAACTCATTTCCCTCCCCTACATTACACTTACATTTGTCTCCCGTAGTATCAGTAACCTTATCTGTAATGAATACTCACAGTGTACATGCAGCATAATTCTCTTGCTGACTGAGGGAGGCACGCCGTTCGCTGCGATGCATAGGTATGCGCCCATCTCGGAGCGCGTCACCTTCGTTAGGTTGACTATTTCTCCTTCCAGGGAGGTTACTGTGGACAAAAGGTATTTGTTAGAAATTATTAAAGTTTTGACTGCCTCGTTGGTGTAGTGGTCACAAGGGCAACTGTTGAGCATGAGGTCCTGCGTTCGATTCTCTGGTCGGGCCAGTTGTTATTGGGTTTTCGATCACGAATTTCTCAGTAGCAGTTATGGAGTCTGGATTTGTGCCCGGTTGATGGCAATGTGCTCGCCCCCTTCTACATAGGGCTTAACATTACTGATGAAATCTGGGTGTGATATTAGATCATCTCTACCTCACCCTTTAGGAATTACAGACGAGAGGTTTTATTATCTAAGTTTAAAGGATTTATCTATTCTTGTTGAAGTGCCCAAAGTGGGCACTACTCCTGAGCATTTGAGGATGGAAAGTTATTGGAGTCAAGATTACCATGGCCACCAACTGGGCCAAAACGATCTAGTCATTAGACGTAGATCACCTCCATCACCGATTCGTAAAGGAGAAGAAGGAATTGTGTACCTACATGATGATTTGAGAAACATATTTTACATGAAACAATGATTAAAATTAAGCTGTTGTGTAAGACAGATCATGGTGTTTTTAGTGATAAAACGAGAAATATGGCCAAGCGGTGGTAGGACTCGCGCATGAAAGGTCTCGTACCATCGTAGTAGCCCTCTTTAATTTCTAATTTTTGTTGTTATAGTGGCAACAGAAATACACATTCTGTGTACGGACGCACGGACCGACGGACGGATAGTGGAAGCTTAGTCAGAGGGTCCCATTGGTTACCCTTTGGGTACGGAACGATTTTTTCCGTTATCGGATTACAATTTTTAAACATTTTCCTTATTTTTATACTTAAAATTAAGTAGAAATTGAAGAAAATGTATTCTTATTTAGTAACAGTGTAATGCGTATTATTGACAATTTAAAAAAATGCTCGATAATAATTATGTGCCTAACAGTAACCATTTCTAAGAAAAAGGTTATTAGTTATCTTTTCACAACAGTTCTCTGATGTGAAAAACATAAAAAATAGCGAATAAAATATTTCTTTTAAAATTGAAGCTTCACCTAATTCATCCTTTTTCTTATAACTAATAAAATTACCTCTAATCGTGGTTCAATTTAAAAATAATCTCTCTATGAATAAAACACGGCTCTTTAAAAAAATCTAGAAGCGTAATATTTTATATATTAAAATAATAACTAAAATATAAATACCTAATTTAAGTATAAATCTATTGAAACGTGTCTAACTTAAAAAACGTAGTTATAAAATATGAATAGAAAAACAGTGTGTACCTATCTATAATAATACAAAAAAGGTACCTACGTACACACTCCAAAATTGCCAAAGCAAAGACCCAAGAAACCGTTTTTGAGCACTATCTGTCGAAGTGCTTACATTACATTCCACCAGTAACTGTTGGAAAACACTTGTGAACCGCCAAAAGTTGACGGGTTATGTAAACAAGTGCCGTTAGTGGTTCGAACTCGAGCTGTTTTCCTGACACCTTGCTCGAATGGCGGCCAAGTACGTTTACACCCATTATTCAAACAAGAGGATAAAAAGCTAGGGCAATATTTTCCGAAGGAGCGGTACACCGTTGATGGTTTAAAGTGTAGAGCTCTCGGTGCCGGGACGACGACGCTTCGTTAGCAAACAATGCGCGCACAGGGCCGGCTGTTGAGTCGCAAGACGCTATTGTGGTTTACATTTGTTTGGAATAGGAAATTGTTGTTGCGTTTCAATTTAATTGTGGGTTGAATAATAATTAAAACATAATTGTAAACATGGCTTTAGGAATCATGTGATTTGATTTTGACATTTGAAAAAAAAATGCAAATCTTACAAAAATAAATTAATGAAGACGCCTTGGACGATTTAAATGTGGAAGTTAAAATATAGCTTATTTCTATCTTCTTCTATTTATATCTCTTACGGAAGGTGATCTAAGAGAAATAAGCTATGTTTTAACTATGATTATGGTACTTTAAAAACAAAAAAATTAAAGAGGATTTCTCGAGTTTGAGTCGCACTCTTCCGAAACGGCTCGACCGATTTTTATGATTTTTTTTAATGTATATTCGGAAGGTATGAGAATAGGTCGTAAAGTATATTTCACATCGCTATGTCAAATTCTAAATTAAAACAAGCAAAGCTAGTAAATAATGAAAATAGATCAGTAATGAACCAGCTCGTACACTACTCCACAGATTGTTGTGCTGTCTTCGAAGCGAACCGTTGAATAAACTTGGCCTGTCGATGTGTCATAAGTCAAGTGACGCTTGAGCTCCACGGACCCCTAGTGGTTTTGCCACAGACACGAAATCTTTTAAAGAATCCTTTAAAAATGTTCTTCAGAGTAGTTTATCAAGTTTTTTGGCTGGTTCGAATAAAATGGATGAATCGTTACGCTAATGAGACAAGATCATAAATATTTAACGAGAAAATTACAAAACAGCGCTTTTCACGATACTGTGACTAAACGTGAAATTAATCGGTGTTTAATTAATGAAGTGTTGGCTCAGCATTCCCCAATAAAATAACTGGTAAAAGGAATTTCTATTTATTACATTTCAGATTCAAAGTTAATTTCAAAGTTTTCTAATAATATTGGCACTAATCGCGTCGTCGCTAAACTCTACGGTAAAGGCGACAAAAGTCCAGTACTTCGGTAAAGTGTCTTCGAGTGAAATGGAAAACCAACATTTTCACATCACTCCTTGTTCCAAAGTTATAATTTTAATTATGAATTCGAAATGTTCTGTACTGAGTGGGTAATTATTTATTTTGTATTAGGGTGGGTGTACCACCCTTCTAAGAGAAGTACTTCAATTTAATAAGCAGAAAGAGAGCACTTAGTGGACTTTCTATTAATTGGTGTGATCGCTGGAAACTTTTGTCTGAACCATGCAAACAATTGTTATGAAATCGAACACCATCGCTGAACGACTTACTCGATTAACAATGCTGGATATCGTAGAACGTAGTCGTATCTGTTTCAAACTTTGTGGTGCTGAAAATCGTCAATTGGAAGGATGGTGGAGTTAATTTGCATCAGTCTACGACTAAGTTTCCACCATTCATTCGCTTATCTGCATAATTTGGTGTTGAACATGAAACAAATAGGCACGCGACACGCCGTTGTCACCACGAACATGTTTTATGCGAAACAATAAAGGGCAAATTTTGAATAATACCCTATTGTTGGCGACGCTGTTTTCTGTCGCCGCTATCATTATTATTACCTACACAACATAGGACATATTTCGTTCTTCTCGGATTTACTAAAATGTGATTGTCTCGAAATTTTCACATTTATATTCAGAACAAAGCGGACCGGTAATGTGTTTAACTATCATGAGATTTATAAAAGTCTTCGTCCAAAACAATTCGAAGCAAGGTAAAGGTAATGAAATTATATCAAAGGATTTCCAGAAACAAAAGGAATAGAATTAAAGTGAAATGGATTGTTTTATTTTAATAGATAACGAGTTAAATGACTTAAAATTATAGTTTCACAGACCCGCGTCACGCCAAACCAATTAGTTACGTACATCGATGCAGCAATATCATATATCACGGCAATATTAAATTCTTGCACTTAAATTTGATTTATTTGGTTGAAGTTGCCCCTCACTAGAGATAACAAAGTGGAAAGTGGCCGTGCTAGTCATTAAAAAACTATATTTGTCTTAGTCGGCCTCAAATTTTCCTCATTGGAATACCTACTCGTGAAGAAACATAGGCCTCAGTAATGGATAGCTTGTATTGTTTTCTGTTCAGATTTATGGAGGTAACTTGTAACGGCTTCTTTAATTAGACTTCTTCACTCAAATTGATGATTGTTATTGATGTTACTTAATTTAAAATTGGTTGAGGCGGGTTTCACCTCGCCGCTCGTTAAATTACCGATAATTTGGTAAGTTCGTGGCTTTTGTGTTCTAGTGTATTGACATCCACTATAAACCGGTGATTGTATTACGTTCTCTTTAATTCTCTTACTTTTTTGGTATTCAAACATTATGCTTAGTTATTAGAAACACTCATTAAAAATGTATTTAATGATCACACAAAAATAATATAAATTACAGATGTCTCCATACCATTAAAAAGATAAAACTTAATGATTTATTCAAAAAAAACTCTCTAATAGTTGGCAGTCAATACAGCACCTGAATGCAGGCATACATTGACACTAATTCCCAACGTACAGAATTGAAAAGGTCTAAAGTGTGCTCTAATCTTAGCTGTAGTATTGAAGTGCTCCGCTCGTTGTGAAAGTCATTACCGGTAGTACTTTGTTAGCTTAATGAATTGACTGATGGCAAGAGGAGGTCTGAACAGTGGTAGGGTTAAGTGGGACCTGCTGATTAATCACCCTGTCAGTACAGTTTCCAATTGCCACTCGTCACGAATTCCCCTTGTGCTGGCATCATTTTTGTACTTACTTTTCCATAGAGCAATCCAATTGTATTTTATTTATTGCAACGCTTCAATTCGAATTCCAAAAATAAGCCGTTATGTTTTCAATTTCATAAATGGAATGGATGTTTGAAAAGGCAACGGTCGATTAATTTTATTGCCATATCAAAAATAAAAGTGCATAAAACGTTTTTTCTAATGGAAACTGTTTTATTATTTAAACTCTGTGGTTAATTTGGGGGCTCAGTGATAACCCTTTATTCAGCTTTTATTTGACCGAGTGCAAAGATGAGTAGGTAAGTAATTATTCCCGGACCGTCTCGAGATTGTAATCCGGTGGGATTAAGAAGGGCGGTGTGAATGGTAATAGGAGTTCCTGAGGTGCTGCGGTGTGATTTACTGCTAAGATTCAATAGTGAATATTTTAAGCTCTGATTTATTTGTTAGTCGTTCCTTGAAGTTGTTGAAATCTTTCAACATGGTTTAGTATTCCAATATAAGCAGTTAGTAAATACTCACAAAACTAGTTTTCTAGCTTCTCAGTCTTCCAGATAAAGCGCAACTAAAACTCAGCACCTACTAACATTATATAACTTCTTAATAACTTTGTTAGTTACTTTAGTTTTTCAATTTAACTTTACTTACTTTCAATTTAAACATTTACAAAAAGATTTCACTATCAAATTTCCTTTGTATTTCATAAAATAAAATGTAAAGCGTTCAGCAACTAAACTCAGGTAAAAGTTCGGCTCCCATCATCATATTTGCAAGTAATGCTTCTAAAACTAATGTGCTTAACGACATTTTAAGCTGGAATAGTTTAGAGGTGGATAATACAGAAACTGGGTTAGGTTAAGCTCTGCCTAGTTCTGCTCCACAGTTTGAGGAGGGTCGACCTCGTCCAACTTATATGAACCTTTGAACTCTGCCTGCATTTTCATGCATTATTATAGTTTTAATCGGAATATACTTAAACAGCGAAACCGCTTTTGTAATACCTGGCTGGATAACAGTTTTATAAAAACTGTTTTTTTTTTTTTAGTTTTTTTGGAATTTACACAACAAACAACACATTTATCTTTTTTTTCATTGTTACGGTTGTAGGCCTTTCATATAAGCAGATTATTTGAATCGGAACTGGTATTACGGCTTCGAGGAATTATTTTATTTGGAACACAATTTCCTTTTTATTTGAAATGATGGAATTAAATTATGGGTAAAGAGATATTTTGTGACCAAAAATTATATGATTATTTAGGTACGCTTTTATTTGAATATAAATATTCAGAAAGAAAGAAAAACGTTTGACGTTTACTCTGTACTACAAATGTCAGGACCAAAACTCTTTTAAATAATTTACAGTGCAACTTTGCCAATCTATTTTAATTAAAATGAACTGCAATCACAACGTCAGCTCTTAGTGTGAGTTTAACGATAGATTAGTCGGGAGTTATCGTGTTAAGAGGCCTTAAGTTCCCTCATAGTAGTAAATGATACGCTTAAAGCACGCGAACGGCAGTGACCTTAGTAGAACGTAAATTTCGCTTGATTTCGCTAACAAAGTAGTGGTTTAAATCGGTGTTTACTTGTTTGCCCTTAAATAAACGTTGTTCCTATGTATTTTTCTTTTACGTTGCTTTTTTTCTCGCTTTCTTAAAATTATGACTAAGTCGTGGGTGAATTTACAATCATGATTACCTTTGTCATTAACACTAGAATCGGGATATTTACCATGTTAAAAACATGTTTAAGAACTTCTAACATGAATCTCTTACACATAAAAGTTAAAATTTTTCAACGCCACCTGGAGGGAAAGTACTGAAAATTTTACTTCGAGATAGAAAAAATATTTAAGGAAATATTTCGTTACTTAAAAAAAAAAATCTGCAGTCAAACATTTTAGAAAATTCGCTTGCGTCACTCAGGAAAAGAGCCGGCTAAATTAAAAAAAAAACCAGTACTTTTATGGCAATAATCTATAGGGTCAATCATAAGGATCAAATTTCTCTAACAAACATGATAAATTAAATGAAAAGAAAACCATGAAATCTTATTTTAATAGAATAAAAAAAGGGTACACTAACTAATTTTAAAATCTATTAAACTACTATACTATATTTTTACGCTACGTTTTACGCGCACTCGCGCTTGCTCCTCCTGGTGGTATTTTCTGGCTCCTGGTGGTATTTTCTACTTCACGTTTGGTCCTCTGTTTAAACCATACCTTTGTTCCATTTTAGTCACAGTAATAGAATAATTATAGCTTTATAATCGGTCAAAAGCTCAAACGAGGTGACAGTTTAATTTATTTAAAATCAGGGATTTTGGTAACGAATATTAATTGGTACAAATGTGTTGACAACGGTTGGTGACGTCATAGTGTTATTTGATTAATTGGATTGGAATAGGATTAAATCATTTCATTTGAAATGATTTAATCCTATTATTTGGTTTGTATTTACAAACTGCTTGTTAACTCAAATATTACATGGCTTATGGTTTTGTGTGTTAACAAAATTGAAAATTAATAATGATGGAAATTGAAAATAAGGCCGTTTTGGCCAATTAAATTGAATGTTTTGTTAAAGTGTTTTAACTTTAAAATATTTGAACTTCTGAACTATGATTTTATGCAGTGATAGTCTAGTGGTGTGACCGTTGGACTGCCATGTCATAGGTCTCGAGTTCGAACCCAAGACACGCACCTCTGATTTTTTGGATTCATATGCGTAGTGTATAATTATCACTTGGTTCGGTGAAGGAAAACATCGTGAGGAAACCACCATGCCTGGAAGATAATTCTCGACGGCATGTAAAGCCCAGTCCAAGACTGATGGGCGGTCTTAAAACTCTGACACCGAGTTAGGCACTAACCACACGATAAAGATGAAGAAGAGACTATGTTTTTTTTTTTCTAAGCCTGGATTTCCGAGTTGCCAATAACTTTAAGCCTCGCCTCATTTAAATATAAAGCAGACTGTTAAAATCAAACTGCAGATTTCATGGGCGTTGGGTGCTAATGGACTAGAGCAAGTTCTCGTATAAGTTACCGACTTACGCTTAGCGATGAATTAAACTCAGCCAAGGAGTTTCTACGCAGCCTCGATACATGTGTGTCAGTATGCTCCAAGCCGTATTTAACGGCAACATATTGAATTTATAGATTGCAACGGAGCTAGCTGTATTGAGTTACTATAGTCTATTACCGTCTCGATTCAATATCCTAGAGAACCGTCAAGACGTATCGTAGTGCCTTAACAATATGGATTGAATTGGCAGTCTCAGGAATGTGTTATTATTAGCTTGTTAGCGACCAAATTTCAGCCCAATCATGAAAATTCCCAAAAGATATAAAACAGATAACGGAACATAATAACTTGGATGAGGTAGAGGTTTATCTAATACCCATCACATGTCGCCGGCTATGTTTAAGTCTGTGAAACTATTACCATAATGCTACCACCTTCCGTTCTTTTTCTCTTCACCGTCCGTCCGTCTATCACAGCCAATTTGCTCCGCATCTACTGGACCAAATCAGGTGAAATTTGATAGGATGCAAATTCTGTGACCCAAACACAGATGTGCAAAGTAAATAAACATTTTTTTTTTAAATATGTGTCATTTTCGGGGGACAAAAAAGGGGAAAAAAAAAGTTAACAGACCTTACTATGTCATATATCAAATGACAGAGCTCATTATGAGAAACTTAAATATAAGTTTATTATTATTTGTAATATAAATAGTTTTGATCATAAATATTATTACTATTATTTATGATATGATTTTATTCATGAAAGAAGACGAAAATTGACCATAACCCCCGCTGATCTCCGAAACTACTGAACCTAAAAATTAAAAAAAAAAAATACAAAATATAGTTCATTGCTTGTAGATAACAGGAAAACCTATAAGAATTCTATCAATTGAAAATAAAGTAATTTTCGGGGGACAAATTAGGAAATTTAAAAGAAAAGCTTTGCAAACCTTACTGTGTCTTATATCAAATGAAAGAACTTGATATGGGGATCTCAAATATATTTTTGTTATTATTGTAAAATAAATATTTTTGATTTTACTCATGAATGAAGACGAAAATGGACTATTACCCCCCTGATCTCCGAAACTACTTAAGTCATTTTCAAACTACTTAAGTCAACTCTTTCATTTGAAAGAGCTCGTTGTGAGGATCTCAAATATATTTTTGTTATTGTTGTAAAATAAATAGTTTTGATTTTATTCATGAAAGAAGACGAAAATTTGACCATTCTCCTCCCCTGATCTCCGAAAATACTGAGCCTAAAATTTTGAAAAAAAAATACAAAATATTGTTCATTGCTTGTAGAAAACCTATAAGTATTCTATCAATTGAAAATAAAGGGGACAAATTAGGAAATTAAAAAAGAATGTTTTGCATTCCATACAGCTTAAATCAAATGAAAGGGCTCGTTTTGAGGATCTCAAATATATCTTTGTTATTATTGTAATTTTTTTATTTATTTTTTATTTAACATTTGACTTTGGCATTGTATAGAACCCTCTTCACGCGTTTTCAACTTGCACTTGGCTGCTTTTTTTGGTGATAACCGTTACATTTCGCCAATTTGTGAGCAACACGCATTCGTCTCGCCCATTCGTTCGAGGCTGTCAAGATCTATGCGTCGCTGGTCTCCACAGAGCATGTGAAGGATCTATAAAACTGTCAAATCATGTTGTGGGATGGAAATCCCAGCACATATAAGGTGGTCTAGTGATAAGTATTATCCTCCTTATTTAGATTTTCTATGGATTTTTGGACGTAGTTCTGCCATAATGAGCCAACCCACAAGCTCTTATAAATTCAGTTAAATGTTTAAAAATAATCAACCCTTCCTTCCATCTTGTAAAACAGTTTCTTAAACATCCAAAACGAATGCTTAGAACAGATATAAATTAATTAGTGATTAATTAGTTAATTAGTGTTTATTATCCAATACTTTTAAATGATCTGGTTTAGTTCATTTTGCAGATCTACGGTCATTTGTAATTTAAGATGGTTAGCTTAAATCAGTACGTTCCCCGGATCAGATGGAAGTTCAAAAACTACAACAAATTACCTTTCGTCTTTCCCTGAGGTCCACCTCTTGAAATTATGTCACCTCCATCTTCTCGACGCCATATAATCTTGGGAGGAGGGTACCCTCTGGCTTTGCAGACCAGCTTGGCTGACCCTCCTTCTGGTACCATCATGTCTCCAGACGTCTCTTCATAGATTATGTCTGGAGGGATCACTACTTCCAAAAATGCTGTCTGAAATAATATGGAACAATTGATACCGTGTCACAGGAAACTAATAAAAGAGTATTAGTATTACTCATACAAAGTTACTCTCTATAATTTTATTGTGACAAGGGCCCCATGAAATCAAATCAAATCATGAAATCATCGATAATTATTTCAATACATTTGTTCATTTAAGAATTGCATGTGTTCACACTCGCATGCATCGTTATTCTGATTATAGCGTCAATGCTCTTTCGGAGAAATGACACCATTATACGGGCGAGCCGATAAGGCCGTTCACGAACCACTACAAGTGTCGTTCCGAAAGAGTAACACAGTACATAAAACATAAGTATAGCAAAACACACACAGTCAACGAAATATATGTTCTGAAATAAATCGTGAGACCGGAACATTTTAATGGTTTAAAATTAGCACCACTTTACCTGCATTTTCATTGGGTCAGTGTTAACTTGGCACATATATTGTCCTCTGTCCTCCCGCTTCACACCCCTGATGTTGAGCGTCCAGGTGTTGTAGTCGTTGTGCGTGACGCTCAGCCGCGCGTTGTTTGTGATCACGTGCTCGTGGATCGCAAGGATCGCCTTCGTGTCCGCTTTGATCCACGCTACCTACCCCGCGTACATCCCGCACGAACAGACGTCAGCGAAATTGTACGCCCAAAGTGTGCATGGAGGAAAAAACATCGTAAGTACAACGAAAAATAAAAAGTGAACACAAACGCCGCATTCCTGTCACGCTTATCCGTTACACGTATGATGTTTTGTTAGTAAACGATGAAGACTTTCAACGAACAAGTCTAATTACAAGCGAATGCTTCCCAAGAGGCAGTCACGACAACGATGCTGGAGCCGGCAACACTATCTTGTTGCGAGCGCCGCGCAAAATGCTCTCGGAATTTTTAATTACATTTTCGTCTGGTCGCCGGCACGAGGCGGGCTGCGGGCGCACTGAAAACGCCCTCGTTTCACCCGCTTTACCAAAAGCGTCGACATCGCAATAGAAGCTAATTTCCTGCATAGCGCGTAACAAAAAAATACGAACAGAAATACGGCGTTTGTACTTGACTACGATACGCGTCGCCCTCGGTATTGTAACTTTATTATTGAAAATATTATTTGGAGCGATGTTTTTCTTCGTAATTCCTGTCGAATGTGAGCGTAAGTACTTCAATTCAATGGTCCCATTGAAAGAGTTATTATGGGTATCAGCCTTTTCATGTTCCTGCTAAAGTTGGCAGTCAAAAATATTTCTCACAAGTGGGGATGACATACTTAATGCTCGTTTTTCCCTGAACTTATTATCATTACATTAAAATACGTAACGTAAGTGAATACAGGAAGTGCAAGAAGAAGTGCACTAATAGAGGTGCGACTTAGAAAGTGTTCTACAATCGTATAGTGCTTGTGCAACTCTAATTAGTCACTAATTAGGTGCCTAGGAACTACAATCATAACAAATATAACTAAAACATCGGAGTGCTTGAACACAATAACTGTTTTGTAGCAACAGCCTTACAATTCTCGCATTTAGCTTTATCTCCATTATTGAAATGAACGAAGAAAGGATTGCAGAGCTGTTGAGCGATGTAATTTCAGACTCAAAATGCTTCAGAAATTGCATCGCGTAAACACACAATAAATAAATGGGTAGAAAATAAGATATATTTACCAAAGTTTGAACTCATCCATACCAGCGGTGCATATCGAAGATGTGTTTAATATTTTTTATTATTTGTGTGTTATGTATTGAGATTGTATTTGTGTTGTATTGAATTATAATCAGTTAGCTTTGTGATAAACCGTTGCTATTTTTTCATGAATGTCTAACTCGTATTTACCAACGTATCCCAACTACTATTACTTCGTGCCAATCATAAAGTTCCAGTCTATTTGTATAATTTATACATTAGTATTATATGCAAACCGCAACTTATAGCCACGACGAAATTATTCCATTTCATTTTCATCGGAACAACTCAATTGGCGGTTATTCCTTATACAGCCACCGTGTTGATACGATTTTCATCTCGAATACACGTGGGAATTGAGGAGAAACACATGCGAAGATGTTATTAGTCTTGTGTAATTACTTACGCGGGATCGATATACAAACCAAATATGTATCGATACGAATCGATAGTCGTGTAGAATCGAGTGACCTGAGCTAACGGCCCCAGTGAGACTATTATCGAATCTTGTTTCTCGGAGAGGAAAGATTCCGAAAGTATTTGTGTGTGGGTTTATTACACGAGCTTTTGTTGTTTTATCTAACATGGTGTTTTTGTTAGATATAACGGGGCTCATATTGTCTGTGATCATTATTAATTTTAATAAAAAATAATATGCAAAATGATTGAGTGTAGATTATTTTATTTTCAACGGATGATGGACGTGTTTTCGTAACGCGCAAATTAAATAACTTGAAAATGCCAAAAATAAATAAACACGCAATTTTATTCTGGACCATCGAGTTTATCCAAGCCACGATGTATCGCATACGATACAGTATCGTATATCATAATGATAGTGTACTAGATTAACTCCCGGGACAGTTTGAGAGCACCGCCTCTCGAAATGATTGAACGGGGACCGAGGGGGTTTGTCCTGGCTTTATTTTAATTTCCTAAAGTGACTGTTTTGCAACGTAAATTCCTTGGACTAAAGTGATCCCATCATAGTGGGGTGCGGTTTTTGTTCCGACAATGATTGACTGAAAACTGTCCGACGTGCATCGCTAAATTAAATTATCTTTTCAACTAAAAGGTCGCGTAAAGTGCATTTCGTTAAAAAAGCATGCTCAAAACTTGTGTTCCAAAATAAACGGAATTGTGCATTAGTGTTTAAAACCCAAGAATAGTTCTCGAAACGTTCGTTCACTGTTGCATAAATCACTGTTTTTATCACATTCTTGGATCTTAGTTTCTATGTGCAAGTGTTGGTGTCTAATGCAGTTGTGCACAGTGTGCCAACACTACGGCTATGTGAACAAACTTACAGTAGTTTTGTGCAAATATAGTACCGTGTGACTCTATTCTAGGATAGAGATAGGTTCTATAAAGTGGTGCTGTGAGTCTCGAAGAGTGCTGAAGAAAGTGCATTGAAGGTAGTGTGCTAAGAAGTGTGGAAGTTGTGCAAGGACTATTTGTTGAGATCTATAATTTTTTATGTACGTTTTCAAGTTTTGTATGTGGCCTTGAATAAACAGTATCAGCTATTTCATAATTATTCATTTCTATTAGCAAAGTTAATGAAAGTTTAAAAAAATCAGAAAATATGTAAAAAATCAGACAGAGGACAGTCTACTTAAATTCCAAGAAGAAAGTCTATAGAGAACGGACATGCCTCATAGAAAAAAACATATTTACAGGATAGTAGAGAATTGTCATTCACTAGAAATTAAAGACAGAAAATTAAAACAGCAGTTACGATTTATGAAAAAAAAAGAGTAGAAAACGGAACTCGTACAAATTCCACGAAAAAAGAAATTTTCTAGAATTTTCCAGAAGTCTGAGTAGTAATAAATTATAGATCTCATAGTACAAGTGCTGTGACGGTGCTCCACTAGAGTTAGCTGTAATGAGTCAGTTTGATACACACCCTGGCTGTGGCGGAGTCGCCACTCACCCTGTAACCGCCCAGGTTATTGACGACGCAGGTGAACATCGCGTCCCTGCCCTGTGCGATGGTCACGTTCTCCAAGGGGTATAGGAAGTCAGGCTCCAGACCTAGTGCTGGAAAAGAAAGATGTTATTAGTCTGGTTCATAAATAAATATATAAATAAAATATATCGCTGGACATTACACACAGCGCCATCTGGGTGCCACACTAAGCAACGAGGCTTGTGTCGTGGACACCAGATAGTTGATAGATACATAGATACTTTTTTGTTTGTAAATACATACTTATTATACATATAAACATCCATGACTCGGAAACAAATGTCCATGCTCATCACACAAACATTTGCTCCTACCGGGATTCGAACCCGGACCCTAAGAACGTAAGGCAGCCTCACTATACCGCTGCGCCATTCGGGTCGTCAAATGGCTAATAACGTGTTTCGCTGACCCAAGTAACACGGAAGAAGGGTTGAAAAGTGATGACTTTCGGCCTTAAATTAATAGAAGTCCTCCTGACTCAATTCGGGTATGGTGGAAATCTCAGTTCGACCCTAGTGGCAACGGCCCTGACTTACGAATCGTTGTGCCTTCAATGCCCAGCCAGGCGCGTTAATTTGGGCATTTTGTTTCATGCCTGCCTCGCTGGTCTAGCAGTCGCAAGCGCAACTGCTGAGCATCACGTCCTTGGTTCTATTCCCAGGTCGGGGAAAGTGTTATTCGATTTTTCCATCAGGAATTTCTCAAAAGCAGCCGCAGAGTCTGGATTTTTGCCCGGTTGATGGCAATAGGCTCCCCCTATTATATGGGACTAAAACATAACTGGCGAATTTTGGGTGTTCTATTATGAACATCTCTGCCTAACTCGTAAGGGATTTCGGGCGTGATGTTTTGTTATGTTTCATCACCAAACAATGCATAAGAGGCAGACTTTATTTTCGGTAAATGATGTATCTTGTTTAGTTTAGTTTTACTACACAAAAAATACGTTTAAATTAAATTCCATTGATGTCATTTAATTTGATTTGTTTGTTTATTAGAGTGTGGTCGTACCCTAGCATGTGTACAGTACCTTAAGGAAATACAAGTTATATCTAAGATGAATATATATTTTTGTAATCGCATTGTTTGAAGTAGTTTGTGGAAGTGGAATGTTATGAGTAAGATAAAAGTTTAATAGTTGAGAAATCTTCAAAATAAAAGTAAAGGATTTTCTTTAAAATAAATTTTCCGACATTAGTGAATATTGAAACAAGGAAAATTGTGTCGTTTCATAATTAAAAGTCTATTTTATTTTATTTATATATAACTAGTGGCCCGTCCCGGCTTCGCACGGGTACCTATGTTACTCAGGGTGAATGTAGCTTTCTAATGGTGAAAGAATTTTTGGAATCGGCGCAGTAGTTTTTGAGTTTATTCATTACAAACATACACACAAAAATACAAATCCTTCCTCTTTATAATAGTGTAGATTCTAGTTTATTAAACTATTCTCACGTTTGCTCGTTTTTACATCAACTTTCCTATTGCAATCAAAACCGTCACTGGTTATTGAAATATTCCTGAAATTCTAAAACTCTTTGTGTCTGCCAACCAGTTGTTTGTATGATAAAAAAACTAAAATACAGCGCTATTATTATTTTTCAACACTAGCAAACTACTGCACTCTTTCAAATTGCGACAAGTATAGATACTTTCCTCAGAAAAATCAGTTATTCACTTGACTTAAGTTATACCTAATGCTAAGTTGAAAAAAGGACTAACAGCAATATTTTTCAGATTTTCAAAGTCGTTTGAAGCCACGGTTGAATTCTCGGTAGTCTCAAAGCAAATAGGAATGCCGTTTTTATAGGAAAAGAAAGTTATAAGCTTTCACAGTCGAGCCGTTTCTCCTGAGATTAAGCTAACCTAGGATTTACTATGCCGGTTTTCCAACGGGTTACTTTAGTACATTATTTCCTAGATTGTAACTTTTATGTGGAACCTAATAAAATGGACTCGTGAATTTCGGCTCAGGGTGGTTGGTTTAAACGTTTCTTTTAAAATCAGCTTTCGTTGATTTTGGTGTTTTTTAATCATTATTTTTGTGGCTTGTTAACGGCCAGTATTAGTATTTAAGTGGTCTATCGAGAATTTATTTACAAAGTTTTGGTGTGAATGGTTTACTTTTTTGTACTTTGCACAAATGTGCACCTTGCAAATGTGCTTAACTAAGCGTTAATTTTCAATTTCGATCTAGATTTTGGCAGGTACCTATTTCAAGTCGTGAAATAAAACCCGAGTTTACAGAATATTAATGATTTGATAATTAATCTCTTAAATCCAGTACATAAGTAGGCGTTAGTTACGTTAAGTTTACCATTGCAAGCGATTTAGAATTTATTCCAAGTGAGTTTAAATGTCTAAATTGACCCTTAGGTACTCAGAAATATTGTTCTATATGACGTCTATAATAGGTACCAAAATAGTAGTTAATCTGAAGATAAGTTCAGATTCATTGCGGCGGGCTTGAGACCAATTCTAGCTAGTACATAAGTAGGCGTTACTTACGTTAAGTAATTTGCCATTGCAAGCGATTTAGGATTTATTCCAAGTGAGTTTGAATATCTAAATTGACCTTTAGGTACTCAGAAATATGGTTCTTTATGACGTCTATAATAGGTACCAAAATAGTAGTTAATCTGAAGATAAGTTCAGATTCAGTGCGGCGGGCTTGAGACCAATTCTTGCTAGCCGATATTATTAGATACGATTTCAGTAGCTATCAGACGCTTCACATTTCGTTCTTTTTTGCCTTTCAGTCGAAGTCAAACGTATAACACAAAATTTTATTAAAAGTAAAAATAAATGCGTCTAAATGTATTTTTCCGAGGAGGTACACTTTACAAAAATGTTGATAATTTCACACCCGTTACGTTTTTGAAGTTCACCAGTAACTTAAATTAAAATGCTTCATGAAATCTTATATATAAAATTCTCGTGTCACAATGTTAGTTACCATACTCCTCCGAAACGGCTTGACCGATTTTTATAAAACTTTATATGCATATTCAGTAGGTCTGAGAATCGGCTACTATCTATTTTTCATACCCCTGGGATAATTTTCGACCAAAACGCGAGCGAAGCCGCGGGCAACAGCTGGTATAATATAATAATATACCTCTTCACTGAATTTTGGTCATGTCGCTCAATCTCAGTGGAGGTTAGCTATAGACGCAGGTTTTAAATTATTGTTTAGGTGAGCCAAAACTTGGCCTATGCAGCGTGACGAACTGTGCAGGTACTCCAGCACCCCGGGAACGTTGTCTAAGAACACCGTGTAGTTTTAGTCAGCACGAGTCTAACAGACCCTTTCGTCTACTCCAGGACGGAGGACATCCACGAGGGTTTCCACAAGCAAAAAAAATAAGAGTAAAATCATAGTGCACAAGAAAACGGCAAACACCAACGAACTCTCTCCTCTCTGGCTCCCATTATCAGATTGGACGGCAATCCAACACGATTGGAGAAAGAACAGGTGTTCACAACAAATGTGACAAATGTTCTTTCCGAGACACGGAGACATCACATCATCAAATTTGAAACTCAAGGCTGCTACATAGAAATTCGTGATGAATGACACTTTACCTGACCTGGAAACCGAATCCTCATTCTCAGGAGGCGCGGTTGCGACCACAAGACCATCATCATCTGCCTAGCCTGTTCCCAACATAGTTGGGGTCAGCTTCCAGTCCAACCGGATGCAGCGGAATACCAATATTTCACATGGAGCGACTGCCTATCTGAGCTCCACAACTTAGTTAGTACTGGGTAATACGATACCCCTTGGTAAGACTGATTGTCAGACTGTCGGGCCACTGACTACTTAACGACTGTCAAAGATCTAACGTGCTCTCCGAGCCACGGAGGAATCTCGGTATGTAATGGGTGGTCACCCATCCACGGACCAACCTAGGCAAGTGAGGCTTAACCTGAAGATCGACCCGAGAGGCCGTTATTATTTAACCTCGAGCTCCTCAACCAATGGGGCAAATAACTGTCTAAAATAATTTAAGTTTTGCTTAAGTCAGATGACTTTCAGTACAGTGAATACGATTGTCAAGTCACATTAGCATAACCTTACATTTTACCTTCCCGCCTTAGACTAAATGTTCGAACATGACATGTTTAATAATGAGTGAGCTTTTTGAATTATTATTTAGCCTTGGAAGTTTGGTTTTAGGAATACGTGAGAAATCTTGACATTGTGAATTGTTTGCTAAGTGTATCATAAACCAAGGGTAAAGGAAAGTGAGGGAGACTTTATCTGACCTTACGGAATTACTTATACATAAGTTTTTTGTACCTAACTATTGTTTTCGAACTAAAATTAATTAGCTATTGTAAACAAACTGTATGCCCAATAGCTAATTGGTAAAAATGAATAAGTTTCTAGTAAGCCTACATAATATACCTTATTTCCTTTTGGAGATGAATTTTCAAAAATCCTAACGTTGTGATTTCATACTTACACATAGGGTTAGTTAGTAGATTATTTTTTCAGTAGCTAGGCCATAGAGACCTTCCCAATACTCACTATACTATATTAAAGTAACAAAAAAAAACCGAAGAACGTAACATGCTTTTTTAATCTTTTTCTATACTAATATTATAAAGAGGAAAGATTTGTATTTTTGTGTGTATGTTTGTAATGAATAAACTCAAAAACTACTGCGCCGATTTCAAAAATTCTTTCACCATTAGAAAGCTACATTCACCCTGAGTAACATTGGCATCCGTGCGAAGCCGGGACGGGCCGCTAGTTAAACTGCGGCGGCATGCTTATTTTAATTTATCTTTCAATGCAAGCTTAGCCACAAAAAGAGTTAACGGAATGCTTCATTTACTTTTATTTTTACACCGAAAATATGAAAAGGGTGGTTCAAAATATAATGGGAAGAGGTAACTGGATCGTGTTTTATTTTACAATAATTTGTTTTGAAAGACATTGACATTGACATTAGGTTTGACAAACACTTATAAATATTGATCAATGTTATTAAAAGTAGGTAACATTTCGTTAACAGCAAGATCGAATTTCAGTTTGATGATTGTTTTTAAATACAGGGCCACCAAACGACACGGAAACAACAATAATAGAGAATAGAAAGACAAAAAGTTTATTCTGCACAAAGAAGACGCACATGACAAAATAAACAGAAAGGAGCCCAAAGTCTCTAACTTGATAATAAACATAACTAAACAGTAATAAAACCTAGAACAAAAAATTGTTTCACAATATTATCTAAATGCTCACTACGAGTACTTATGTAAACAAACTGAGTGCATAAACTTTACTATTTTACAGTGTATCATGCTTTGTATACCCAAGTTATTTATATTCCCTATTGCGTAGAACCCACAGAACTAAACTCCCAAAGGAGTTCAGAAGTCCTTCTAACTCAGTCCAAAACAACTTCGGACGTAGATCTCGGAATCAGAAACGAATCGTTCACAGAATTTAAAGCGTAGCAAAATACTCGTTATTCTTCACAGAATGTTTAGAATGATATACGTAAGTTCCGCATAAAAATGTCTCCCTTAGCGCTGCCGTAGGTATTGTCCCGGGCGAATGGATGCCCGGTGCTGGAGGCGTCAATATTCTACGTGACCAGTTACTTGTGTCGGCCACGGAAACATGTGTCGGAAGTGAAGACTATCTGTTTGCTCATATATAGAATGGCGATCACACTGTTGAATTATTCCCGTCTACATACACGGCAGGAAGCGGATTACATGGTGCATTCGATCCGTTTGTGTTTTCGGGTAGGACGACGTGCTGTTTGTGTGTTTTCTTTTTAAACTGTAAAACTATCTAATGGCCTATTCCTACATTTTACTACAATTCTGCTAACATAATTAAACGACAAAACAATGACGACAAATTAATTCGTAGATCGAGACACGTTCGAAATATCTTTAGATATAATATTGACACTATTAGTATTTAAGTCTACAATAACAGCACAATCTATAAGCAATTTACGTAAACAGGCTCCGTAGTAACTCGATTCTCTCATTCGACTACAATTTGCACTGAAAGATAAGCTCTTTATGTTTACCTTTCATTAACAGATCGGGAAAACACATCTCTGGGTCCAATAAATTTCAATACATAACGGAGTTAAATTCATTTCGGCCCTTATTTGTTCACGTCCATGTGTGGCAAACGGAATGGGTCAATTGAAGCACCAGAGCAAATGTCGCCAGACTAAATGTCGTCGATATATACAAGCCTTACCCGTTCTATATTGGGAACACACAAAATGTCGGCTGGCTTCACCGTCGTGTTAACATCCCGCATTTAAATTTTCAAATATTCATTGGCAATTAAAATATAATTAACAGCGAAAAGCGAGTTCGACCAAATGTACAATTATAGGCTGTAATCGTGCAATAAAATATGAATAAATACGGTCAAAGAGAAAATAATTTTGTATTTCTGTAAGTGGGATTGAAAACTACAATGAATTCCGGAAAATACATGATTATTTATCCAGCGCATTGGAATGCGGACAAAGTTCTTGGAATATCTCAGCGGAAATGATTCCACGATCTCGTAGTGAATATCAAATGTCCGTATCGTACAGACATTCGGAAAGTAAATAGAGTTGGATTTGTATAGGTCAGGAGATCGCACTGCCAGTAACCGGCCAATGCTGGCGTCGATACCAGCTGAAATCGTAAGTACCGGCCCGACCAACTGATATTTGTAAATTCTATGGTAATCCGACTCTGAGCTTAATCCTACTTTCCATTCAAAGCGGTTGCAATAAATTCTAAAAACAATAGACGGTTATTTGTATGTTGCGTTCATTGGGAGCGAGTATAAAGGACCCCTTGTGTATTATCTACGCATTGGTATCGTCAACAATCGTATAATAATCGCTTATATAGTTCTAATTTGTGAAATTAATCCCGTTACGTATTTTGGTACGGTATTTGAGCACTTGTGCCACTGCGTACAGTTTCCAAACACGGTTTCGTACTTTCGTCGAGACTCGGAGTTGGTACGTGCAATAAAGTCGAATATTAATCACTTACGCGAGCAAACACGTAGCGCAGCTATAAGATCTGATATACGGCATTACTAGAGTTGGGCAGGCGCTTCATTTGCAATTTGGTTCAGTGATTTTGTTGGAGCTCTTCACTGAGCGAACGCTGCCCGTGAATTATGCCTATTGTTGTTGTTCCAGTGGCAAAGGATGCATTACTGTGCCTTGTTTGGGAGATATTCGACGTCCTTTCACAGAAATTGCTTTTAAAACGTCCCTATTCATAGTATTCGGTGTATTAATTTGAGTTACTGAGATGGTTTCTTTTTTATATTCTGCTTGGGTAAGGGGTATGGTTTTGTGAAAGATTGATCATGATTCAAGAATGTTTGTGTTTCTTAAACAAAATATGGACAAATATATATCACATCGCGGAATGACTTAAAAACAGTCGATAAAATAAATTGAAGCTAAGCTAACAGTAATTAAAGTGTGTTTTCTCGTCACTGCTCGCTTTCACAAACGTTTAATTACGCCACAAACCGAGGTCAAAAAAAAAGAGAAAGTATCATGTCTCTTAAGAAACTTATTTTTTTCCCGATTTTGCCAATGGGTATTTATGAGACATATATTATGGTGGTGGTGTAATGGTTTAATTATTTTTGTATCTGGTATTTTGTGCACTATATCTGGGTTTAATATACATAAACTCTAAAAGTAAAGAAAACATCATGATAGAAACCTTGAACATATAATGGAGATTCTTAATGACAAATATTTATTTCACACATACAAGTGTGTGAAATAAATAGACTTATTCAAAAACAAGTATTTCCTGAAACAAGTTTAAGAAATTTTCAAACACTATTTTTCGTTCAATGTCATCGCGTTAAGTGGTATGAGGTGCGCGGGAGACGAGTTGTGCGGGGTCGGGGCGTGGTAAGACGGGGGAGTTGAAAGAAAATCACCCCTGTGACTCTGGATGAAACAACGACCAGGCTAGCGTTGACGATAGACGGGCCGGGAAAGGCCCTCTTAAGAGATTTGGTGCAAATGGGCATATATCTTGAAATCTTTTACAGGGACCGTAGTGTTAAAAACTATTTATAAGAGCAACTATTTCATATATTAACCCGGTGGCCTACCATGACGTCTTGAAGCAGAATTAATTCCAGTGTGAGAAAGAGACGGCGCTAGACGACCTGTATGGCTTTGTTTCTTTCCCACACTGGAATGACTCCTGCTTTAAGACGTCATCCCCTGATGTATGAACGTGGACGAGGCGAAAAGAGCATAAAGGAACGTAGCAGGTGGGGTTCCGTAGCTTTTGCCTACCCCAATGGGGTAAAATATGCGAGTTTATGTACGTATTTCACATAACAACACAACATTTAAAGACTCCATATAAGTACGTCCAACGGCCATTAGCTTTTTAAACAAAAACCTTTTCTTATTCCAAAAATAAAAACGTTCAAGTACTACCTACTTACGAAATAATACGTAAGCAATATGTCAAGGAGGATCACATTAACATCCTCAATAAATTACACGAACAATCAGTTACGTTCGATACATTTGTTCAAGAGACCTCGAGCGGGGAAATAGACCAGGGATCATGAACGTTTTTGTATCTGCGTTACAAAAGCGGAAACAATATTTTGGTTATGACGTTTCGTTATCTAAAGTTAGATAAAATTGAATATTAACTGGGGTCAACGAGAATACACCTAAATTACTTACCCATAAAAAATATTTCTTTATTCTATTGTAAATAAAACTTAGTTCTGATAAAATTAACCAACCCACATTTTTTATTAATTCAGTTAAGAGCGTTGACGTCTTACGGCATTTCATACAAACTTTGAACTCATTTGTTTTCGAAATGACTGAATCGATTTTAATGAAACTTCCTATGCATAAGCAGAAACATAGGTCTCAAAAGTTGACGAAGAACATGTTTGACAAATAGTGCTAGAGACAAATTAGACCGATTTTAGATTTTCCATAGAAACAGAAATTTCCAATCCTTTTTTTATAAAGATTCAGTCATTTCGAAAACAAATGAGTTAGAAGTAATCCAACATTCTAAACGTAGCATGTAATATCAGTCACATACACATCCAAAACGAATGCCTGAAACAGGTTAAAAATTAGTCCTCGTTATGTATCCAAAATCATTATAATAACTTCAGAAAATGAAAGATATTTTTATGTGGGTTGGTACATTTAGACAGAACTAAGTTTAATGTACTATTCAAAGAAATCTTGACGATTTCGTTCTTCAATATTTTTCAGACGCCAACCTTGGCACACATGCCAAAAGTTCGCCATCCCTGCCGTAGACGAATCGACTTATGATATCACTGAGTGGATCAGTGGGTAAATCACCCATTGTCGTTGAGGGGAATCCGATTCCCGCCACTTACGACTGTCGACGGATCTCAATCAGAGGTTATCTCTAACAACTTGATAAGTACTGACGGCAGATTACATTTCTAACTTGAGTTCCTTTTACGAGTTTTCCGATTTTTCCTTTTATTACAGGTGTCTGGAATGAAATCGTGCGTAGTTGGGGTTGGAATTAAATATTAGTTAATACTTTTGGTTGACACTACTGTAAAATACTGCTACTACTGTAAACCAACTTAATTATTTTGACTGCCTCGTTGGCCTAGTTACGATTCCTGGGTCGGGACAATTGTTATTGAGTATTTCCATCAGGAATTTCTCAGTAGCAGTCACGAAGTCTAGATTTGAGTCCAGTTGATGGCAATAGACTCGCCTCGTATTACATGGGCTTCAAACATAACTGACGAAATGTGTATATACTATTAGGTATGTACTGTACCCCTCTGCCTACCCTTTTGGCGCGATTATACGCGTGATGTTATTTTATGTCTTGAACTGATTATTTTTTGCGAGCATCTTCAAAAGCTTACATGAAATTGTTTGGACGACGATGTTTACCAATTCATACACTGTTCTGGTTCTCACTAACGTCATTTTCTATCCAGTGTTATTTAAACAGAGCAACGTCATCCGCAATAAAAGTTGAGTTGGGCCAGTGGTACACAAACAATACATCTAAACAGACGTGCCATCAGATCTTGTATACTCGTTTCTTGGTTTGCAAAACAAATATTTTCCTAGACATTTTTGAAGTCGTTACGAACAAGTTAGACGGTCGGTCTACGGCCCGAGTGCAATTCGCGCCACTAGACTCGCACTCCGGATTTGTTTGCTCCAACTAGTTAAATGTTGGCCCAAACTTTATTTCGGACGTCGAAGTCTCTGAGATGTTGTACCCTTGTTATTGTTGTTCAAGTATATTTAGAGAGGTTCAGGCGTACCGTTAGAAACAAACATTCGTCTGGCTTATTCATTATTCATATGAAACTTCTATAGTTCCCATTTGGGGATCGTTTGCCTTACATTTGTTTAATTTTTTTTGTTTTTGAATTTAATATGATGTTTATTCTTGATATACAAAATATAGCTGTCAAAAATTAAGTGCATGGCTAACATTATAGTCGAATTTTCGTAAATCAAAAGCACATAATCAATGAAGTAGAAATGAGTTCCGATTCTTTGAGGTTATAAAACGTTTCTAATTAAAATCTTAAACTCCAACACAAACTATTGGTATCAGTGTTTTCATGTTCAATTTTCAGTTTCTGCTCCAAAACGGATAATCTGTGTGAACAAAGCTTATGAGCTGAACGAAACAAACAAAGTGAACGCAAACATCTCCTAAGGAAAATTGTTAACCAGAGAAAAATAAATTAAAGATCGACAGAAAGCAATAACGAAGAAACAATGTGGGGGGAAACCAAGAATTCTGGTTTGGGGTTTCAGAGAGCTCATTCGAAGTAAGGAAATTCTTTAACAACATTGTTTCTAAATTAAAACAATCTCATAATTGCAGATTCTCCAACTTCTTTGATGCAGTGTAGGTATGGTTCTTGGGGGGTGGAAAGGGTGGAATGGGGTGTTTGCCCTGGGTAAGTTTTGAGGCGAAGTTAAGCCGATTAAGTGTCATTTCCGGCGCGGAACTAGCACTGTTCATTAAATATTTCGAGTGACTTAATTGCGGAGGTCGGTCGTCTACCAAGTTTTGATGTGAACAGATTTAGTTCTACTATTCTTTGCGCATTTCAAAATTAATTCAGAATTTTACGAGTATTTTTCTATTTTTTACGTGTATTTTTAGCTTATCATTAGCACAGAAAACGGGATATTTACGATGTTTTTTGTTTTGAGTTCCCGATATTTCGGAGCTGTTGCAGGCACCATGATCACGGATAAACCGAAGGTATTGCGGGTAGGTATTTATGAGCAAACATCGTTCTACCCTCCTCTGTAACATGTACAAACAAATAGTAATAAACACGGTAACTATCCCGTTGTCAGTGTTAATGATAGTGTTAGTGACAATGTCAGGTTAAAAACGGATATATTTAGCTGAATTTAAATAACCATAATTAATGAAAGAATTTTGATTTAGAAATCTAGTCAGAAATTCGCCGATAGTGTGCATAAAATGCTAAGTACTAAGGTTTCTGCTTTTACCCGTAACTTGTAGTACCATATCACTATTCCCCATGCATCCGTACCTAAAACTGTTTATTTTAGTTTCGAAAGTTTTCAAAAAATATAAACCTGACATCATCATCATCTTCCAGTCTAACCAGATGTAGCTGAATACCAGTATTTTACATCGAGCGACTGCCTATTTGACCTCCACAACCCAGTTAGTACTGGGTTATACGATACCCCTTGGTAAGACTGGTTGTCAGACTTTTTGGGCCACTGACTACCTGTAACGACTGTCAAAGATCAACAGATGACAGCCGGGACCAACGGCTAAAAATATAAACCTGGAAACATTAACAAATTTAGGTAAATGGCGCGCCTGAAAATGAACGACTGAAAAATGATGACTGAAAATAGTTAGCTGAATACGTAACAAACTATACGAAAGCTAAAGGTTTACACAATTTCCTACTTTATTTTCTACAGTTTGTAAAGTGACGGTAGAAAATGGGTTAATTAATGGTTTTCCGAGTGGACGCGAAACAATTTGTCTGCTACTTTTGCGCCATTGCTCTCTATGAGCCTGAAATATTATTGTTATTTATGATCTTTGGCAGATTATTAACGACACAGAAAACTTCAGTAAACTGTTAGTGTTAACTACACTTTCGCAAATATTTAACGAAGCAAAGTTTTTACAAATATTTTGTTGGCTAAAGGTTTTTTTTTTCGTGATTTCGTTGAGCTTTCGTAATAATGAATATACAATTGATTTCTATTTACGTGTTCAAGCAATTTTGGTTTTATTAAAATATTTGACAAAACTCTTGATGGGAAATCTGTTTCACTTTAAGTTTTTTAAGGTAGCAACAAATGAAGTTTACTTTGAATTTGCTTAAAAGAATCACAAAAAAACCTTAAGACCTTAAAAACCTTAAACCGAATAAGAGAACTTTCAACGTTATTTGAAGCCATGTCCAAAAACTACACTTAAAGAACAAAAAACTTTAAGCTATTTCAGCGTTAACCTCTCTCGATAAATATTTCCCTCTTTGTGTAAACACACGGATACGACGAGCCAGTGCGGGCACAAAGTCCATTACAGTCAATTCGTCTAGACGAGGCACGTGTTGAAACTATTCTCACGGGTAAACGAATTACCTGTTCTATATAAATAAAAGAAATTGCCCGTAGAATAAACCGTAGAACAATTAAAGTGAAAAAGAATAAAAACTGTTATGTCTAAGGCCGTGACTGTACTTTGTTTACATTAGCCGGCATTTATTATTTACAGACCAACCATTTTGCTAGCTCCTTTTACATTTTCAATAGTGAGGGATTATTTTTGACGATTGCCATTTTGTTTTTTATCGTTTTTGGGGTGCGTGTACATCGGTAAAACTGGGATTACGGTACAAGTTATGTGGAACATCGCTAAAGCTACGCACGCACCAACATCGCGCATTTTAATTAAATTCGTCATGTACTTCATGCGAGGCTCACGGACAGTTCGCTTTTGCCGTTTGTTTGCGATTGTGCAATGTACTATTATGCCACTGTGTCTCACACATAATATCATAAAGATGATCGGTGCACGAAAACACAAGAGTAAAACCAAATACCAACTAAAAAGGATTCAATGACTCAGCAAAGTATGAGGGAAAGAAATTGAGGGTGAACATGAACAAATGCGATATTATGGGGCGAGAGGAAGCGAACTCAGACAAAAGTTATATAAATATAAACAAGCCGACGATACTGTCCGTGAACGCATTACAGACCTTTCTATCCTTGCGGGTCGAATTTCGAAAAATCTTTGCTTAGGGAGCGTTAACAGAGGAAATATTTCCTTCAATTCTGATGAAGGTGTATTTATGTTTCTGATTATTGAAAGGTAGAGAAGAAATTGTTACTGTAACTATTTTGTGGAAAAACGTAATTTATCTTAAAATTTAAGTCTTGATTCTTTTGTTATTCCAATGAGGTTCTTCATCATCATCATCATTTCAGCCGAAAGATGTCCACTACTGGACATAGGACTCCATCAAGTGCCCCCAAATTGACCGCTCCCGTGTGACTCGCACCCAGCGGATCCCCGCAACCTTCACCAGGTCATGGGTAGCAGCTAGTGGAAGGCCTTCCAACGTAACGAGGAATGTTAATGAGGTTTTTATTAACATTATAAATAACAAACGATTTTTTTTTTTTTTTTTTGGCAAAACGGAATCCACTTTGTCGTCCGTCTGTTTGTCTGTCAAGACAATTTTTCTCAGGAATGCGTGGCGGTATCAAGCTATCACCAAATACTCAAGTCTGCTACCCCTTGGAGCAATGAACAAATCAAACTTGTAAGTCCACGCGATCAGAAGATATGGCTGTTTATGTCGCATATTATGCGATTTCACAAGGAATCAAAATCTATAGGGCACTTCCCTTTGAGCTAGAATCATGAAATTTGGCAAAAAGTCAGGCCTTACAGCACAAATAAAGGGAAATTCCAAAAAATAAAGAAAAGTTGAAAATTAAAGGGTGTCCCCCCTACATACATAGTTGACGCCAATTAAGATATTTTTTTTTTAGATAATGGTACGGAACACATCGTGAGTCCAACTCGCACTTGGCTGGTTTTTTTGGTTTTGTCCTGAGTGAGTCTAATAAATACTTTTTCTTTCTTTTTGTTTTCTAACATACATAAACTCACGCCTTTTCCCCTTGGGGGTAGATACCGTCTACAATCCTTACCTACATAAAAATAACCTGTTATCTGGAATACCTCTACTACTTACGGCCGTTTTCTATTACTTACTTACGTATAACGGTTAGTTAATATTCCTTACTGCAGTAGCTATCGGTGTTTCTATAGACAAAGTTAGCAATGAATTGAGAGGAATATCCTATCCACGTGACATATTATCTGTCTCTCGGAGGGTTGACAGTTGATGTGTCTTTAACTGTTTGTCTGAGATAGCAACGTACCGTTAACTGTTAGTAAGTTATTGAAAACGGCTGTAAATCTGCAAGTATTCCTACAAAATCAAGGGGTTCTGAAAAACTTTTCCAGAGTGTTAACCATTTAATCTCAAAAAATCTTATTTAGCAACTTCTGTACAATGGGTAAGGCGATAATAATTCAAAAGCCGCAAAGCGAATCTTAATGCGACTTTGATCCAATTACAAGAGACTTTGTTACCAATTACGCTGACTGTACCTACCTATATTCCAGAGGTCAATGTAACTGAGAAACGGAACACGAAAAAAAAACTGTTGTGCTCTGTGGTAACCAGTAAAAAGGGTACAGGTATGTACAGAGTACACAAAAAATATGAGGCAGTTATTTAAAATATACTTTTTAATGAGAGTTAGTTATAGTTTTGTTATAGAGCTTTGCTCGATGCTTTTTCGGCAGTGATATTTCGGTACAGTGATTATTTTTCAATATAAAATATTTGGGCACGTTCGTGGGTAGGGACATAATTATGATGACATAATTCTAACTCGGACTTCGCCCCTCACTCTTACAGAAGGAAGGCCTGTATAATATGCTTTTAAAGAGAGGTGTCTTTCTTATGTTTAAGTCAATAATTTTACGATACAAATAATTTTACGGTAAAAATTGTTAATAAAAAAAAATAAAAAAAAAATTGTCATTCACCCGTAAAGTTTCAATAGATCACAAAGGTGCTAGATTATCCAAATGATTAAGTTAGAGCGTTTCCAAAAGAACTTTCGTTACATAACAAGACTAGTCCGGAATATAATCGCGATAGATAAATCCTACCCTTCTGATTAGTAGCAAAATTGACCTACAAAGAAAATGATGTGTTGCCAGACCAACACGTGACTCGTGTTAGCCACATATTTATCGATAACAAACCAATTTGCCCACTATTATTGTGTTAGTGACTACGCAGGGTTGCCAAACTTCGGGGATTTTTATATGATTTTTTGGGCTTGCAACTCGGTGGCGAGTTAGGTGTTGCAAATATTTTCGTTTCAATATTTTCCGATGGCCGATATATGTATTTCACATAGCCACTGTCTTTATTGACTTACTATCAATTAACCCTTTGTATAATTAAAACATATAGGTACTTTGCTGGAAGCCAATTTAATACTCATGCGAAATTGCAGCTATCAAGTTCAGGCAGGTAATTGAGGTGAATAAATTTGGAAGTTCCCAGCTTTAGTGAGAGCAGCAGTCTATGTATTTTCAATCGCAAGGCTGAGAACTTAAATTCAATTCAGTTGAAATAGTATCAAATAACAGTTTGGTACAGAAATGTTGCTTTTAGAACTAATATTAAGGTCGAATTTCAATAATAATAAAACTGAACGCGATCAGTGCATCGTAACCGCGTTTAAGAGCTAGAATATTCCCATAGCAATAATGACACGGACCGGTCTTGCTCTTAAACGTAGTTTAAATCTGCTGATTGAGTTCACTTCATTGGTAAAGTTCGTCCCACGTTCCGCTAAATATACGATAAAAATGGGATCTAAAACAGATCTTCAAAACCAATAGTATCGAATATCTTATCATGATATAAGTGCTAACATATGACGTCACAAATACGGACATACGGTTTCGATCGGCGAGGCTCACTTTTTCAATATCCCGTACCTAATGGCCGTCAGATGGCAAGTTGGGCAAAGTGATGCTATCAAAAACCGATAGGCTGCGGTTTCCCGCGGTTATCGGGCCACTTTGCTCCTCCCTACGACGTGGGTCCACTCGACATGCCGTACACGGGTTCACACAATTCGAAATGAATTTAGTGGTTATAGTTTGGATTATTAGTTATTTTTTTTCTGTTGTAAAGAAAAGGAGGTTGAGGAATAAAAAGGTTCGTGCATCTACTGTTGTTGTATTTTGATGAAAAGCTTTGCCTAAGTCGTTTTAATTTTAATTTAGAGATTGCTTCATCCATATTTTTTGCGTGTGTCCTTTAAGTGATAAGTTTACCGTAATCAAAATACTCAAAATTATTTACTGTACCGTACGTGCATAGTGAATCGTTGGAGAATCATTTTTAATAAAATGGACGATCGACAGACAAAAACTATAAACTAAGTTCCAAGTAACTAAACTGATCTAACCTTTTTCAATCATACCACGAAAACCAAATCACCATGACACTTTTTGTAATAAAGCAAAATACTAATAAACGTTTAACTAATGAAAATTCCTCGTTTTCAAAGCAGGTAAAATTTTACTCGCGTATTATTTTAGTATGCGCGAAAGGCGCGCCACCGAAAAAGTTATAAGGCCAGGATTGTTTGAAAAATATTCTCATAATCTCATTGTTTCTCAGATTAACGTTGTTACACTTCTGTTTATTAACAAAGCGCTTTTAATTTGAGTTAATTGTATTTGCTACGGCACATGATTAGCGAGGGTTTATTTTTCACGCCAGGTGTAATTTGGGGTTTTTCTGCTGTCTGAAATTTTCTACAATAAGTACCTCGTATGTTTAATTGAGAGATTCGGACTTTATAAAACATATAACATAAAACGAGAACATTATTTTTTTTCAAGATTTTTTGTCTTACTTATTGGAAAATGCTCTACTATTTTTAAAACAAAACCCTGAAAAAACGTCGCTCATTGACACTTCCGAACATAAAATTAATTCTAACCATAAACTGTATTAAGCAAATTCCCTTTCAATTTATCATCGACAACCAGATCAGCGCCTCTAAAATGTAATGATACCGCCAGATAATACAATTTTCCCGTTTCTTTTGCATAACAGAGAAGCAGCATTTTAGACGTCCGTTTGCATTGTTATTCAGTCGACGGAGGCACAGCGGCGCACGCTCCGGAGCTTATCGTCGGCCCCCAGCCGTTGTAAATTAAATAAATATACACCTAATGAGCGGAAATACAATGCATGACTAAGCTGAATAATTGCTTCATCTTCCTATTCGCGGATTTACTTCATTACGACAAATAACTCGTCCAAAACACTGACAGTCAGACACTTTCCTAACAAAAAAGAATGTAAATTTATTCGACGTACATCCGTGAATCTCATTTTTAAAGTTCGAGTCTAGAATGGATGCGGAAACTATGCTATTATTTATTACTTTCCGTTAGCTTGACTTCGGTAATTTTATTCAAAATAGAGAGAAAATGAAAAATGTAAGGGGTTCATAGGCACCCCACAGCGTAGGAAGGAAGTTATGATTGAGGGTGACTTTATGCGATTTGATTAGTTGTAAGCTTTTAGACGGATTGCAAGGGTTTCTTTATCTTATTTTACGCCTGTTTTTCTTTCATTTTAGGTACAGAAATTTAGTAGTGCGTAGGGACCACTTGAGTAGTTGTGTAGCAATAAATTCTAGATTTATTTGTTTTACTGAAATAGTGTTTTCATGGTGATCTAACCCTAGCTTTGAAAATACTTTCTGGAGCAATAAAAAATGTTAAGAGTCCTACAGTTAAACTCCATTACAATATCAAAACACATGTAGCCAAAAACACTCTTCAAACACATCCATGAAGCCGTTAAACATAAGCATATGCGACCACGAACAAAAGCCCCACACTTACACAAGAGAACTAAAAGAACTAAAGTAAAAATCTATTCACTGTTAAAATCGATACCGCTATCAAAATGCACCCGAGCTACCGTTCAAAGGCTCGTCCGCCCGACCGCTTCAAAGGATGTTCTGCAAAACAAGCCGTACGTTCCCACTCAGATCAATGTACAAGGGTATAGAGGCTCCTCTTTCCTACAATCATGAGCACTTGGCACAAAACACATCCTTTCTTATCCCTCTGTGAGGACGTTTATCGGGTTCTTTTTTTTTCTGAGCCGCCATGTTTTGTTTTTCGAATTTGGAACTGCTTACGTCATTTGTTTTTTTTCGCTGATTTTATATTTACATAAATGCGCTGGCATGAATTTGATGATGAGTCTATTTACAATAAAGTAGTTCGTGATGCGCCTTCACCCCATGAGTGGGTATTAATGGACATTTAAATACTGTTATGTTAACGTACCTAGATGTTTCTCTTTTTCTTAGAACTACTTCACATAGAAAACTGAAATAATCATCATTGTATAGATAAAAAATATTTGATCATTTTAACGTGTTTACAAAAACAAGAAATATCATTGTTTTATATGAATGATGTAGCGATTCTATTCGAATCTGTTGAACAAGGAAAAACATCGTGATAAACGCAAACATTGATGGACGTGTCAAACAAAAATATGCAAAGCTTGGAATTGAAGGGAAACACGCAATTGTTTGTTAAAATTATTGTAACAAATCTAATGAATGGAGATTTTTTAACTGTTTTCATTTTAAACAAGAAATTAACTTCATGGCGACACAAATAAAACAAGTATCTGTTATTTTAAGATCAAACGGTAGAAAATACAGTACATTATTACTCTTAATAGATTAGCTTGATCAGATTAATTATGTATTAGCGTGCGTTAATAATTCACATCATTTAATTTTCTGTTAAGATAAACATAAAATTCGCACCCATTACTTAAGTTTACATAACTGATTACCCAAATAATAAATAGTTTATCAGAATTATTATCTGATCAGGTATATAGAAAACTCTAGGACCTATCTAATATCCATTATTTTAATAAACTTTCGCTTACAAAATGGGCTATTATTATGAATTTTCTTAAGCCAATTTACCACATTTTTCTCTCAAGCATTCTAATATCAGATTACCGTCTAAAGGCCAACCGCAAAAAAAGAAAATACAAAAAAAAGCTTTAATAAAATAAACCGTTAAAGAAAAGATGATATTTGATCACATTAATCGAACATTCAAAGTATTTGTCTTTTGGCTCTGAACCCGTCCCACTTGCGAAGGGAGAGCGTTCGAGAATTTCAATTTAGGAGAAGAATGTGCCGACATAACGTGTGGCCCGAGATATTTTGATAGGACATGTTCTCCGTGAATAAATTTCTTTCCTCATATTAAAAGTTTTTAAGCGGTTTTATTTATTATCAATCTGTGGCCGGCAATGTAATAGTTGGAAGCGAAATTGATTTTTCGCTAACAGACTGTTAATTTTTTTTAAACATGTACCTTTGTAGATAAACTCTATAAAAAATACTTCAAAGTAATTTGTCTCGTTTAAAATATATTTTTAGGGAGCATTTTTTGATTAAAATGCCATGTATTTTTATTATACCTCAAAGACAATATGTATTTAAGCTTTTTGCTTTTATTCCTATACATGGAGCTTTTAAAATAGCGTTATTGTGTAAGTTTGAATTTACTTCAAATAATTTTAAAAAAATACGATGTGCTTCGTAGTTGTCTATGTAGAACAATCACACAAAGTACCTACCATAGATACCCGGTCGGAATTTTCAATTTGATCGTGGAACGCGACCGCAAGTAAAGAACAAAACGTAGAAATCTGCATGTACTCGCAGCGAACGCACGCCGTCTGCCTTCTACTGGGTTAGTTCCCGATTTATTGTATCAATTTTGTATAAAACCAGTAGGTGAAATAAGGTCGAAGAAATATATGCTAGCTCGCGCTTTTCACCTCCCCATTGCAGTAGACAATAGAGAAGAATTTAAAAAGCAAACTGATTTTACTAGGATATTTCGGAAGATTCCTAGCTTCTCTGAGAAATTGGGTAGGCTTTCAAAATTGATCCAAGATTTTCAAAATACTTCTGGCTTAAGAATAATAACGGTAGGAACAATAATTGAAATACTTTTTTCGAACAAAACTACTTGTACTATGCGGGCGATGTCTTTCAGTGTTATTAGGTTCTTCAAATTGAGATCATGAGCACAAAATATTATAATGAGAGGTATGCCCCGTTCACACGAAGACGTTCAGTACGATAATTTACTACATCATTTTGCGATCATTAGTGGCAGTTTCATGTGTACGTGAACGTTTTACCATAAAATTATTGCATTGAATGTTTGTGCTTTTGCTTTTTGATGATTACTCGTATGATCGTCATTCAAAAATATTGTGAAGGACAATACTCTACTGCACTGGTTTGATCACGTCCTGTTGTACAACTATGCCCTCAAAATTATATAAATTAAATTGTAAACTTTCGTAATTAAAACACAAAAAGACGTCACCACCCAAAAGTAAAGCACAACAAACAAAAAGGTAATAAAACAGGATTTAAAAATAAACTAAACATAATAGACTAAAAGATAAGTCTGTTTTCATAAACCATATCAAATTCATTACGACAATAAAGTCCCAAATGTATTTACGAGGGATCACGTCATGAATAAATTTTGTCAACAGAAAGTTTGATCTGCGTAAAATAGATGCGGTAACTTAGACAATGGTTCGAAAAACAGAGATTTTGACTTGTTTAACATGACGTGACTTCACGCTTACATTCCCTGGGGGAGTCAGTAAAGCTACCGGTACAGGTTCTGTCAAATCGGTACGGACAAAGTTGCGGAACAGACAATGACATATACTTCAATGCCCAGTGTCGAAAACCGTGTCCGCGTGACCTAAGTTCTTAATAGCGAGCGAGCCTGTTAACCTTTACCTGGCATAAATCTTGATTCCGAGCTGTTCCTGAGAATTTCCTGATGGTTTCTTAAACATCCGACTTTTAATCAAAGGTATAGGATCCAGAAATTGCGTACTTAAGTATAATACGAGCTTCAGCTGAAAAAACTGATAAGCCCGTTAAAAAGTGGCGAGAGTTGCATGTAAAGCAGCTCATTATTATGTTAGCTTTCAATTCGGAGTAGCCTAGTACATACTCGTATAAGTGAAAACGCACATCAGTGTATTCAGTGAGTACCTTACTCATATTACGCCCGCGTTTTCGTCCGCGAGATGTACGGTAATTGCCCCACGGGATCGTGCTGCCGAAATGAAAAGTATCCTATATTGTGTTAATCCAGATTATAAACTATCTGTATGCCAAACATTCAAACCCGATCAGTAGTTTTTGCGTGAAAGAGTAACGAATATCCAGCCATTCAGACATCCTCAAAAACTTTTACATTTATAATTTTAGTAGGATTAGTGTCTTCATCATCGTCATGTCATAGTCATCCCGTAACGTCAAGTGCTGAACAATTCAACACCTTAAAAACCTTGTATGTAGTAGATAATAGATAACAACGCAATGAAGACTGTATTTATAGTATACAGTTAGGTAGAAACCTACCTAGGTGTATCTATTGTGTAACGGTAAGTAGCATTCCGTATACAACTCCAGGTCCATTTCGTCGAAATTTGGCACATTGACCAAGTGCCAAATTTCTACGAAATCTGTTCAGTTGTTCAGCCGTGGAAAGGTACAAACAGACAGAGATACTTTATATAATTCTTAATAATCTTAGTATGAAAAAGTCAAGTCAAATTTCAAATGAAAACCAACAATCAATTTCACGTTTTTGGTTTGATGTGATACTGGTCGATTATTGAGATGTATTGGTAGTTTGCACCAACAGCACAATGCATCCAGATAATATACGACATCCTGCAGAAATATTCAAAACTCATCTATCACTTTTATGTGTTTTGTTTCATCGTATTTTAGGTTGCGGGATAGTGATCGCGAGATTTGTAGTTTTCATCGTGTGAAGAGCCTGTTATAGGGTTTTTCGACGCCTATGATCCCGCCGTGATGTTAATGATTTCCGTTCTTTACACAAGCGTGATGTTATGTTGTCTTCCAAGCTTCGATCCGAAAATATTCTGTCTGCATCCACAAATGTTACTAGACCTTTAAATGTTTCAAACTTAAGTTCAATAACTATAATAATTAGACAGTACACTTTTGGTTTTCAAAATCAAAAAATAATCGTTTATGATTTAAAAAAAATATATTTTAATTTTAGTAGTAAAATTAATATTAGTTTTTTTGAACATGCCTTTTTTTTTCCGGCTGGGAAATCATCAAATGAACCCTCCCGCTCTGGGCGGAGCAGGAGGGAGTGTCAGACTTTTACTGACTAAAACCCATCCATGGTCCTGCCTTTGCCCTTTGTGTTCCAGGGCCGTGGTATCTCTTTCGAACAGTCCCGTAACCCTGGCAGGCATCGGTCCTTACGGACCCCTTCCTGTTTGCTGACTCTCTTTGAGGCGCGCGTGGAACACGAACGCGCCGTCGACACGGCCTGTCGTCATAAGACGGACGGACGGCGAGCTAGTCCATAACTCATCGTCCACAGGCCCGCGCCTACGGTGGTCGGGGGCCACCACGTGGCCCCTGACGCCCGATGCATCTCCCGCGGCGGCTGAGACGTGAGGTTCTCTCCCTCTCACGTCCCGCCACCTCCTTCGCTAGCATGACTGCTTCGCAGAAGGAGGTGACGGCGTCCCATTCCCTCTCGCTCCGGACCATGCATTGAACCAGGGCCGGACGCGAAAGGTCGCCGCCACCGATTGCCACTACGATGACACGGCGGTGCTCCGCCCAAGCAGAGCAGACCTGCACAGTGTGCTCCACCGTGTCCTCCGGTCGACAGTGGTGACACCCGGGCGTTTCCTCCCGCCCGATTAGGTGCAGGAACCTCCCCAAAACAACCATGTCCGGTGAGGACCTGCGTCAGGCGGAAGGTGAGGGCGCCGTGGCGCCTCTCTAGCCACTCCTCAAAGAGGGGACTTACCGCCACTGTTGTGGCGTGCCCTGCACGGGGTTGCGACAGTCGCTTTCTCCATGTCGCCATGAGATCACGCCGGAAGTCTGTCCGCTGAGTGACAATTTGCCGCGGCAGCGGAGTTTCCCCCCGGCGTAGTGCCTCCACGCGCCATTCGTGCAGGCGCGCGAGGTCTATCGCCTCCAGATCCCATGGCGGCAATCCGGCAAGGAGGCTCGCCGCCTGGCCGGATCTCGTACGGTACCCCCGGATCAGCCTTACGGCTATCACCCTTTGGGGCGCGTTCAGATAGTGGGCGGCTCGCCGCCTCAAAGAACACGCCCACACCGGGGCCCCGTAAAGAGCCATGGACCGCACGACCCCCGCGTAGAGCCTCCGGCAGGAGGCGTTTGGACCCCCCAGGTTGGGCGTTCCAGTTTGGGGGCCAAACATCGGAAATGCTCCACGAAGTTCCACCGGCTGTCGAGGGCGAGACCCAGGTACTTCAACGACGGCTCGACGCCGATGGGAACCCCTCCTACCGTCAGCATGGATCCTGACGGTGGCGCATTCCGAGGCCCATGAAAGCACATGGCCTCGGACTTGTGCAATGCCACCTCGAGACCCAATTGCCGGATCCTCTCCACGACTATCGCAACCCCGCGTGTCATCAGCTCGGCCGCCGCCTCGTGCGACCTCCCTGCGCCAGCACCAGCGTGTCGTTAGCGTAGCAAACTACGCTGACGCCGCCAGGGAGGTCGGCGCGCAGCACCCAGTCGTAACCAATGTTCCACATGGGCGGCTCTAGAACCGATCCCTGTGGAATACCGCACGACATCTCTCGCCGGTTCCACTCTCCGCTGCAACCAAGGTAGATGACGTACCTATCCGTCAGGTAGTCCTCGACCACACGACGAAGGTAGCTCGGCACCCGGTGATACCGGAGTGCCTCCCTAATGCAGCTCCAGGGCATGGAGTTGAAGGCGTTGGCAATGTCGAGAGACAATGCCAAGACCACCCCACCCCGGGACACCCCATCCCCCGTCGTGAGGGCTCTCACGCGCATGATGGCGTCCACCATCGAGCGCCCCCTGCGGAAACCAAACTGGTGTTCCGCAAGATCCGGCCCCATCCCAGCCAGGTACCCGGCGAGGCGGTTGGCAACTGACTCTTTCAAAGAGTTTGCCTACCTCGTCGAGCAACATGATGGGCCGGTATGCGGACGGAGAGTCCGCAGGGCACCCCGGCTTCCGTATGAGGACCAGCTTCCCCGTCTTCCAACGTAGCGGGAACTGGCCTCTCTCCAAGCATGCGCTTAGGAGCCCCTCCAGTCGGGGCCCGAGAGCCTGCAAGGCCAGGACCCAGGCTTTGCCAGGTCAGCCGTCGGGTCCTGGGGCGGCAGTTTTGGCCTTAAGCCTGCCTACCACCACTCTCAGGTCTACCCCAGTCACCTCTGGAATGTCGTCATCGTCCTGTGTGTGGTCCGCTTCAGGCACCGCAAGCGGCGGAGCCATGGGCGGGGGAGGATGTTCCCCTCGCGAAGGGAACAGAGCGCTTACCACGTCCTCCACAAGCTCAGGCCGGAGACTCTGCGTCAGCCGGGGGGCCCTGGTGCGGAGTTTGTCCCGCACCATCTTGTAAGGGCGCCCCCACGGATCTCCGTCAAGCGTCTCCAGCATCTCCTAGCGGGCCAGATCCTTGGCCCGCAGGACAGCCTCTTGGAGGGCGGTCTTCGCCGCTCTGTATCCCTCATACAGCTTCGCCTCAATGGCTGCCGCATCCGGAGGGCGAATGCGGAGCCTGCGATGCCTGGCGTACAGGTGTCGTGCGGCGACGAACGCCTCGCGCAGAGACGTCAGCTCTCGCGACCACCAGTACACCTGACGCCGGGCGCTTTCTGACCGAACCCGGGGCATTGCCACGTCACATATATCGGACATGGCCTCCTGGAACCAACCCGCCTCATTGTTCAGGTCGGCAGGCCTGACCGCTCGAGGGTCTGTAGGAGCGGCGCGCTTGGGGTCTGGGCGGAGACGACGAACTGGATATACCGATGGTCGGAATAGGTCTCCACCCCCTCCATTACGCGCCAGTCAACGACACGCGGTGACAGAGCGGGGCTAGCGAACGAGATGTCCACCACCGACTCGCCCCGCATCCGCACACACGTGGAAAAGAATCCCTATTTAGGACGATCAGGCCTGCCTCCAGAGCCCAGTCCTCCACCATCCTCGTTCATCATCTTCGTTTTTTTGAACATGCGTGGGGTGCTGTTTAAAAAGTTTAGTAACAAAAAACTAAGTTAAAAAAATTTTGCCAGTGATTGGAAAATAACCTCGTTTAGCTTGAAAAATCATAGTTACTGAATCCTGTGGTTGACACAATTCCCACGGGTATAATTTGCGGCGGACGTGTCCATGTTTTCCTTTAATTCTTCAAAACGTGTGCTTTTATAGGTGAAACGGTAAATCGTAGTTTTTTTCGTTGAATTTTTCAGCTAAGTATTATGTTTAATAAAACACATGTTGAGCTATTATTGATATTTATTAATACAGAAAACATCATGCACTTAATTGTACAGCAATATTAACCAATAAAAAACACAGTTATGATGGAAATTTATAAGGAGAAAGATTGACTAAATTTCTTTTCAATTCTAAAGTACCAAGAAAGACGTCTCCTATCTATATTGGGGCAATCGACGTAAGGGTCGTTTTTAGTTTTACGGCGACACAACATATACAAACAGTTAATAAAAATTGTAGCTGCCCAAATACCCCCCTGCGTGACCCAATCGCCTCACACATAACATTTTTACAACACATAAATTCCCTACTCATATTTCCCAGTTTAGTAACATTATAAAAATAACATGTAGTAAAATATTACTAGGATTAACCCTCCAGCTCTGCTTGCAGTATAAGTGTCAATAGAGATTTTTCAATGCGAATTTACTATTTAGTTTGTAATGAAACCTGTTTGTATTGAACAGGTTTCTATGGTTTTAGGCAAGGGGTTTATTATACGCAATATAACAGCACACACAGACCTACCCAAAGACCTACACAAAGAGCTGCTTTTTAGTTTATAAGTCATTTACTGTTATTTTATTTTTCCTAAAGATATGTTTTAGTCACCTTTTGTAATCTTTTGTGCAATAGTCTCAATATTGTTAATAATTAAGGGAAAGAGTGAGATATCCCCAACACAAGTATTTTCAATTACTTACTGGGGATGTCTCATTTATAATCCATGTAACTGCTTTGGGGACAAATAACGTGTTTTTTTCTTTTTCGTTTTCAATATTATTAATTGTATATGTACTGGATAACTTCACATTTATTTCATAAATTTGATTCAAACCTATTTGATTCTATTTGTAAAGACTACGGAGCTTTTTTTATATTGTAAATTCATTTCCAGTATCACTAATACTAGCGCAAGTTGGTCTAGAGCATAGACTGCCTCGTTGGTGTAGTGGTCGCAACCGAGACTTCTGGGGCCTTAGTCTGCTATTGCAATAGTGTCAGAATGGTCTATAATTAATTTAATAAGGCCCCTAGCCCACGGCGTATTGAAGCGCGTTCGAAACTCGTTTGACGTGCGTACAAAGAGTAATTCGTCTGCGCGGGGCCTTATTAAATCAATGATAGACCATTCTGACACTATTGCAATAGCAGACTAAGGCCCCTGAGCATGAGGTCCTAAGTTCAATTCCCGGATCGGGCAAAGTATTATTGGGTTTTTCCATCGAGAATTACATTATATAGTAGCAGTCACGGACTCTGTATTTGTGCCCGATGTACTCGCAAAGGTACGCAAAGGACGAGTACGAGTACACCGGGTACACCGAGTACATCGGGCATATTACATTACTACTTAAACATAACTGTCGAAATGTGGGTGAATTATTAGATACAATTCTGCCAACCTTTCAGGGATTATAAAGCGTGATGAAATGTTGTGTAGGTCTAGCAAATGCACGATGTTAGATGCTCGGCTCGGCGCCGAACGTTGTAATTCTCTTAACGTGGTTTTATTTAGGCATTTATTTAGCTGTAACTTAGTGTTAGTGAAAATAGACTTAACTCTGCTATAGTCAAAATCATCTTGCTGTTGAACTGAAAAGGAGATGTGAATGACTGAGGAGCTCAGAGATCGACATCAAAAACTAAATTCTGGTGAGAAGGCAACATTTATTGTGCTCTCACAAAATCAAAGCATATATTTCAAGTAGGCCAGTTACAGGCACTTTTGAACTGTCGAAACTAAGACAACCAAGAAATGTAGCTGTAGTCCCAGTCATAAGGCATAAAAACTGTGAAAGTACTTAACTGTAATTGCCCATTCCAAAGCGTAGATCTCTATCGAGAAGAATGGACTCCATGGACAGTCTTAAAATCAGAATATTGTTACAAAACCTCGGTTACATCATTCATGTTGAAATTTGGTCTACACCCGATAATAATGTGAAGCTTGTTAACTGTATTACACCTTCAGGTGGCCTACCATGACGTCCAGGAGTAATTCCAGTGTGGGAAAGAGACAGAGCTGTACAGGTCGTCTAGCGCCATCATAGTAACTCCGCTGTTCCAAAAATAAACCCAAAAAAGTATCCCTCCCATAATTACGGCAAAATTTTCCACGTAATCGCAGCTGATTATAAAAGCGATCAAACAAGAAAGTTTCGTTACAATAAATAAACAAAGCTTCGAGGGTGGTTCGCAGTAGATAAAACCCTTATGGGCGTCCGACGACAAGTGATGACGGTCACGTTTTTAATCACCCCGGTCTCATCCGCGACGTGTCAGGGGGATTTGTGTACTTCGAGTTGGCTTGTTCATGGAGAGCTTTAGCGTGCCTAATTATTTGCGCCGTGAGGTGGCTCAAAGAATATTTTCTGGGCAAATAGGAACCCTTTTACAATAGCAACTGTGAGTCTGATTGTCTGTCTGTGAGATTGTCTGTCTTTTGATTTTGGCCTTCAAAACACAAAATTGGTATTTTTATTTCTTGGGCTCTTTAGTGAAATTGTGTACGTTTACTAAAAAAATACAATCAAAACGAAATTTCATATTACGGAAAAGCTCAAAAATAAGGCTGATCCGAGTTTAATCAGATTTGTGATCTGGGAAGTCCACGCGAAATCCGAAAATCGGTAGTTTCGAGATTCGTTCTGATCCAGATTACTCTGTATAAACTGATATAAGTCTCACAACTCAGTCCGAACAATTTTTTATGATTACAGTAACGCATATTTCGTTAGTACCAAACTTTATATAGTACCATTAAAAAAGGCACGTCCGTTCCATACATTTATGTCATTCGCTATTAAGTTTGGTAGCAAGCTAATTATTGGTTGTATAAGCCTGTGTTTAGACACGCGAGCAACACGCGCGTGTTTGTGTCGACGCAGGGCGCATCGCCTGAGGTCGTGTACGTTATAAGAGGCAGGGATGTTTTTTTTATGCTAGAAAATAACATTGTATCTCCCACCATCGCACGGACTTTCTAGTACTTTTTCAAATAATCTAAGCATGAAAATAATCGAAGTTTGGCTAAATAATGGAAAAAGGAAAGTTCTTTTAAACAAATTTTGCCTTTGCGCTTCCCTTTATGACTGCAAGTAGCCGTTTTAAAACCGTAGTAAACGATTTGAATATTAAATTACGGCCGTTTTCTCTAACTTACTTACGTATAACGGTTAGTTAATATAGCCCTACTCTAGTAGATATCAGTTTTCTATTAACAAAGTTAGCAATGAATTGGCAGGAATATCCTATCTACGTCACTTATCTGTCTCTCGGTGGGTCGACAGCAGTTGATGATTCTTTAACTGTTTATCTGAGATAGCAACGTTCCGTTAACGGTTAGTTAGTTATTGAAAAGGACCGTTAGTCACTTCTAGTACTACACTACGACATACTCATTTTTTTCAGAACTGTGAAAAATAAATTGTGTAAATTGAATCATTTTGAAATGGCCTTTCCATATTCGTACTTTTTAACCAGCAATTCAATCGATTCACCTTAACCTCATTTATTTTCACCAAACTAGCATAGGTTGACACAAACTATTTTGGTACCCGTGTCCTTTATCCCTGGCCACCTTTGTCAACACCCCGACGTTCCCCTACTTTTGGCCCACGCAGGACAGATATTTTTTAATATTTATTTTTTATTGTGTGTAGGGCATTTTGTGGACACAATATTTGTAGTTTACTTATTATCCTTCGTTCCGAACGGAAATCACGAACTGGAAAATAGAAACTATAACTATTTGTTCAGTATTTATTGAACAAGGTCCTAATATTATTTTGGTTTCACTGGGTTTTGTTTGGTTGTCAACGATTGAATACAGATTTGTGAAGCATCAAGTAATCAATTCTGGAAATATGTCGTAGCAAGCTCGTAGCTGTTCGTAGCAAGTTCGTAGCAAGTGCGTAGCATCTTATCACACGTTAGATATGAAATTACATGGAACGTTAGTTTTTCTTAGTTATGTCGTAGAATGCATGGGGAAATGATTTCGTTTATTTTAAAACATACATTATTAATCGAGTTTAGACGCATAGCTCTTAAAGAAAATTAATTTACTAACTTTGCAAAAAATAACTTCAAACCTATTTTAAGAACCGAAAACACGAAGAACAAACATTTTATATTAAAAAATACTCGTGAGCAAAATTCCCTTACCAAGAAACTAGAACCATATTAACGGAGAAAATATTTGTTTACTTTAATAACTTAGTAGAAAATCCAGTGCAGCTTAGCTTGCGTTGGCCGGCAATAGGAAAACATAATGCCATAATGTGGTGGCAACGATCGGGCTCATCTGTTGCAGGTCCGATAATCGTGCGACTAAATGAGTTCTAGACTTGAAACTGTGCCCGGGGAACATATTATGGAATAGACAATGGAATTTAGACATTATTGTAGCATATGAAAATGCTGGGAAATATTAATTTTGAAAGTGATGTTAACATAAACGTAATATCACGCCTGTACCCACATTTTGCCAGTTATGTGAAAGGAGGCGAGCCTATTGCCATCAACCGGGCGCAAGTCCCGACTGCGAGGCTGCTACTGAGAAATTCCTGACAGAAAACTCAATAACACTTTGACTAAGAAAAAATACACACACTAACACACACACACACACACACACTTTAACACTTGAAGTGTTAAATGTGGTGGTGATTTTTTACCAAATTAAAACATCACGACTGTTTTTCAAAGGATCAAGCAAAGGTATACCTACACCTTTACCCCTTAAGTTTAAGTCCCTCGGGTCACGGGGACAAGTTTATTGCCATCAACCGGCCACAGATTTAGGTTCAGGACTGCTAATGTGAAATTCCTAAAAAACCCACCAACTATTGCAATATATACAATTTGCAACTTTATTAAAATTTATTATTTCGCGCCTTTATGTTGACATACATCCCTTTTTGTTGCCATTCTGACATTTATTTTACAACAGGCTTTTTCATGGAAAATGATTCAGTACCAACTTAGAATTTCTGTTATGTATCTACATCCTTTATATGATAGTGAAATGGTGTGATATTGACTTATGTAAGTCAATAACATTGACTTAAGTCAATGATATAATAATGACTTGAATCATTAACATGTTTGTTCATATCAATCATATCAAATCCATCAAATAATTCAATATCTTTATATACTTTATATGAGTTGAATTTGAATTTAACTTTCTATTAAAAATCTTATTCGCGGTCAAAACCGTTCTGAACCGACATGAACGGGTATTTTCTATAGCTTTTAAAAAAGGTGTTTCAAACATTCTGGCCTAGTATGTATTAAACGAATAAGTTTGCTTCTCGAATCCAGCAATCGGAATCCTTTCTACCGTGTGTATTGGCAAGCTGTCGGGATTACAATTTCACTTGTTATTGACCAACTTTTTAGTTATGAAAGGTTAATGATACTCGCATGTTACTACCATTATTGTTTTAGTTTATAGCGACTAACTGGTACACCATAGCTACAAAATAAATAGCAACATTCCTTTTATAAGAAAATAATGATAGCTTGAACGCTTCATAGTATTGTGTCACTTGTTTGCCCAACTTCCGCGACAAAATAAGATTTAAATTCCCCCATGTTCAGGATGTGTTCGCTCAATCTCGATATGAACTACGAGCAATTTCTCAAGCAACTGTTCTGTCAGTCGTGACGCGCCGCGGAGTCAAGAGGCTAATAAATAAAACTGCTCCCCTTTCTCCAATTTTACATAAAAACCGTCTCATCCGCAATCTGCATGTTTATGAGCGAATATTCTATAAACAAGTCGGAAGCCACGGCTTATGGTGTATGTCGGGGACAGCAATATACAGAATTGCATGCAAATAAGATAAGGGTAATAAATATGAACCCCGCTCTTTGTAGTTGTGTTCTGTTTTCTAATGTTGCGTTGCTCTACTTTGATATTCGATCAATCTTTTTTTAATCGATATTGGCCTGGAATCCACTGAAATAGCTTTTCCCGCTATACGTATTCGTCTTTTATAGTCGTTACGTTACTAAATTTAAATTAGATACTACTACAAATACTCTTAAGCTACATACACAATTGTCTAAACCAATAAAAAATATTTAGGTAATACGCCAGCAAAAACCTTTTTCAATTTTAAAGAGCACCATAGCCATTAAAAATGATAGAATTCTGAGTTGACACAAACATTATTTTAGGGATGTTTGGGGTCTGTCAGTAAATCACTGGGGAAGGATTATTCATCGACGATGTCCAAACAAAACGGCTCATTGACTTGCTGATTAATTGCAAGGAAACCCGCGGTGACATTCCGATGTGGCGAAATATGCAAAGAAATAAATACGCCCTAATTGTCTAATGACTTGGAAGCTTTGAAGGTTGAACTCCTTTGCTTTTATGTTGACCTAGTACTTTGCAGGTTTAAGTTATTTTATAAATTGCTAAGAGATATGATAAACTAAACGTAAAATGCTCTGAGTTTTATGTTATGTATGTGTCTACGTCAAGTATTTAGTCAAAACAAACACGATCCACGCTAAAGCACTATATATATGAGTAAGTACTTACATAAAGGTAAGATATGAATTTTGAATACTATTAAAAGAGCTTTCTGGAGAGAATAAAAATATTACACTTACCGACAGCATCATTTTGTGTTAACACGTAGTTGTCATTCCGAGTTGCCGACGCGAGTGCGTCGTGTTACACATAAGAGAGGATTTGGCAAAAAGGTGGTAATAAGGTATGCAAGCCCTCTTTCCTTTGTCGGCCACTCGCTCGCAACGTGACGTGAATCACCACACGAGATTCCCTAACTCTATGCAAAGAATCCGAGAGGTGAAATGTAGACGACACAATTCGTAAAAGTCTTTACTCATTCATACGTTTCGAAGCTAAGCTTTCTCCGTCGATCGGCGACTATCTCTGGAATTCGCTCCGGGATTGTGGAGAGGTAAAGCGGCGTTCTATTCCGTAAATAATGCGAGTGCTGGGGGTATTCTCATTTATTATAGAAACTCAAATTTGTATCATAGTAAAGGTAAAAGGCGCGTGTAGACGGGCGGGGTCGAACGGCCGCATCATTGTGCGGGCAGGCCGCGGGCGCGCGATTACAATGCCGCCGCTGTGACATTTTCGCTAATGGTTCCAGGGTAGGCACAATAAAACGACAATACGACAGGAGATAAGGTGGCAAGTGAAAATTTTAGAACGAGATTAATTCAATTCCGACGCGGGTCGTGTACCTACTTGCTGAGACAATCTCGATCTACGTAAGTTTAGTTTGGGGAGCAACTAGTTCATTTATTTACAAAACTTGCACTATATCACACTAATATTATAAAGGCGCAAATTTTTATGTGTGTATGTTTGTTACTCCTTAACGTTCAAACGGCTATACGGATTTGGATGAAATTTGGTATCAAGATAGCTTATATGTTGGATTAACACATAGGCTACTTTCGATCCCGGAAAAATGCGATGTTCCCGTGGGGTGATCAAATAACTCAAAGGTAGGGTAAGTAAGTAGGCAGGTAGGGTAGGTTAGGTACCTACCTACCTACACTAGGTAGGTAGGTATAGATACATATTTGATGTCATTCTTTTTTCCAAGTTTCAGTTTGTGTATGCAAACTTTTTCAGCGAGGGTAACACCGCGGGCGCAGCTAGTATTACATAAAAAATCTTAGCTAATGCACAGTTAAATTCATTTAATCAAATAATTTTGATGTTATGTTTAAAACACTGTTTTTTGATGAATATACCTATTAATTTACTAAGTACCTACCTTAAAACCTTTTGTAACTTTGAAGTTTAATAATACCGTAACAGAAAACTGGCGTGAATGGCTAAGTGGGTAGACCTTCATAAGTCTTATGCATCGATTCAGCCGTCTATTAAAAGCTTCTTTAGGTGTTAGTCTAGGCGTTCGTCGCATTAAGTCGTTGCCTATAATGATAATATTGAGTCGCCAGCACATTTTCATCTAAGTTGACATTTCATATCTCAATGAGTATTTAATTATAATAGTCCGCGGTTGGATTCCCAAGTCGGTTAAAGCTTTATTTTTCATTTCTTAGTAGCATCCATGGGTTCGGAATTCGTGTCCAGTTGATGGAAATAGGCTCGCCTCCCATTACATACTGGTGAAATGTGACTGTACTATTAAGTTCATCTCTGCCTGACCCTTCGGAGCGTGGTGTTATGTGATTTAATTAAAAAACATTCCGTTATTATAACTAGCAGATTTACTGTCGAGTCCAATCAAATAAATATACAAAACCGACCATTTAATCTTAACAAATCGGTACTGGATCCACGGGATTATTGCCACTTCAATTTTATTAAATAGCTTTTTTACTAGAATTGCATGATATGATATGACTTAATTAAAATAAATGATGTTATTGGGATTGACAAAACTTTGCTAGTATTAACTAAATGTTTTTTATGTGTAATGATGACAGTCCTATTTCGAAAATATTCTACAACAAAAATAAAATTGGATGAAAATTTTATTTCATAATGATTAAGTAAGTAAGTTACTCATATATTCTCATTTGAGCTAAAACCTACATGAAATGGCAAAGCAAATAACAGCAATTAACAGACAACCCAGGGATGCGTGAATCCCTTTCTCTATTTTGACCTCTCAACGGTTTTTCAATGAGGATACCGACATCGCTCTGAGCCCTGAAAGGGTTGTCCACGCTACTCTACGGTGCTTTTATATTTTTATCAACGTCAAATGAATTGCTCCAATGTGACTACAAAAAATCCATTTGCAAAATGTCTCACCGGATTTATTTACGCAAACATTAAATACTCTTTTTATGTACGCACTTGGAGGGTATTAAGGGACCGCTTGATGATGTAGTTAATTAATATTGCCTTTTGCCGTAAGAGGAAATTCTTAGAATATTTCTCTAGTTATTCATAGAGGTTTCAAGAGGAAGCCACGTTATTTCGGAATGTTTGAAAGTATTTTTAATATCGTTTCGGTTGTATACTTAATATCTGGCGGATGGAAGAAACATTTTTGAACTAAGAACGGAAAGAAATAGCTTAGCTCTGAATAAGGAAGTTATATTACTAATTACTTAACAAGCTGATGGTATTGCCCATAGAAAAAACATACTGACTTTCATACAATAAAACCACGCCCATAGTCCCCGAAGGGTTACGCCGTAGGTGTAACCTAATGGTACACCCACCTTTTGCCGGTTATGTTTCAGTCCCATGTAATAGACTCATCGCCATTTGTGCCCATTGCCATTGGCATAAATCCAGAAAAACTTATATTATACAAATATGCTGTATTTCCTCTTTAAAGAAGGACCTTTAAGGAATACTTCCATAGTCAGTTTGTAGTGACTTAAGGCTGTGCTTTCTCTTATAATAAATCAATGAATATTATAAGATTACTTTGAAAATCTCATCTTATATAACAGAAAGTAATTTCTGATAATAACAGAGATATTACATACTTGTTAATAACAGCCTCATCCATAAACGATGTTTGACTTTATAAATAACTCAGTTTTTAGGCCTTTAAAGTTTGTATAGTTATAATATGTTTGATTTTAGTGCAGTTATGAGTATAATTCTATTACAAATAATGTATAAATGTAGGAACAGTCCAGTGTCTGTCTAGACGTCATAAATGTCGTCTTTACTTTTATGTCCGTTTTCACTTACGGCAATGTCCACTAGCAGTAACTTTTAAATATAAATATACAATAAGTTTTCGTGTGTACTCTTTGGGTTTCTTCATGAGAATAAAGACTTGTCTTAAAATATATATTATTTGCCCTTTCGGCTATGAGGTAGTCATAATATCTTAAATAAATCCCGTAGGTACTTACGAGAATAAATTAAACTACCACCAACAGTTGTGACTAACTTAAAAAAAAAACTTTTACATTTTTGTGCGAAAAAATACTCATTCCACAAATATCTAGATTAATTTTAGCCCACGATTTCATAACCACAACAGTGTAAAGTACAATAGTTTAGTATTATGAAGCGTTCTACGCTAACGCAGCGAAAGCTTGCACTTTGTGAAATGAGAGCGAGTCCGAAACAAAGCGCCGTGAACACGGGCCCGAAACGTCGCGTAAAGGTCCCCATACATATTACCGCGAACCAAATACGCACGAATTGAGGTCTGTAGCTCAAAGAGTATTGTGGTGTTCCGAGATTCCTGTGTCCGGTAGGTTTCGATTAGTTGATTGAAACCGCACGATGCATATCAATCTGTTAACATCCATTGTTTATAGTCCTCGTTATCTGCTCAGTTTCATACAGAATCACAGACTACTAGTCACCGTGAATAGCTTGTTTATACTTAATCGAAGAATTGACTAGAATCACACATAAAAGGTTCAGTATTCCTTAAGGTGCACGGACAAACTTGTAGCTATAAAAAAGGCCCAAATAACGAAAAGTCATTCAACCCGGATTGTTGAAAAGCAATGCGATGCTATTCAAATTCAAATTCAAATATTTTATTTCAGATAAAAAAATCCATATATTCTTAGCAGTAGTATAACTTAGCCTAAAGTTAGTATTAAATTAATAATAATAAACAAATAATGCAACATTGAACTGTTCGTTCATGGTACACCAGTCTATTTGGATAAGACGTGTGTCTGAACTCTTACCCTCTCTTCGTAAGAGGGGAGAGTCCCACCGGTCTGAAAACACTTTCAAGATGCCATTGGAGGAGGTGTGCAAGCGCCATCATGCAAACAGGCATAAATAATTTAGCGTAATTTTATAAATGTTAGTAATACCTACACAAACATTCTTGTATAGCACTGACGTACAGCACAACGTGCTTCATACATAAAAAAATCGCGCGTGAGTTTTTATTTCACGGGAATGTCTGCAACTACCTTTATACCTCGTTGCTGAGTTTAGGCTTTGACAACCCACACGTTGTCCTACACAAACAGATTCCCTTACCGCGATTTACTGAATATTACGAGATACGACTGACGTGGGGTGTAAAAATGAGAAGGATATTATAGTTTGTTTGTTTGTGGAGCAAGGTCTGAAGAATGGTGCCATGTAAAAAGGGTTTTAGTTATAGGGTAGGCTATGTACATATGTATATACTGTAAAAAATCTACTTGATCCTATTAAAATTAAAGCATTTAAGTAGACTTTTACATTTAAAAATGTAATAGTGGAAAATAATGAATTTACAAATGAAATAAAAAAATACAACTGAAAAAAAAAGACCTATCTAACCCGCACTCTATGGAAGTAGTTTTATAGTTAACACACACAATCAGTTCAGGACAGTAGTGTTCCTTTCGAATTTTCGAATATTAGTTTTCTTCTTGCGGCCATATAATTACCTCATCTGACAAGTAAAGTAGGCCAGGACATAACAGACTTCCTTCATAAAACCATGAGTGCGTAAATAATTTTATAAATATAAATTAAAATTAAGTTATTAGTAAACAATCGTAATTATCTATAAAATACAATATATATATATATAGGGTGACTGGTAATTAGTGAACGATACTTAAACACGTGATTGTGCTCATGATAACCAACAACTTTTAGTATGGGAACAAACCTGAAATCGCGAAAAAAAAATCAGCTGTTCAGTACATTTATGTTTGCCTAATGTACTGAACAGCTGATATTTTTTTCGCGATTTCGGCTTTGCTCCCATAATAAAAATTGTTTGTTATCATGAGCACAATCACGTGTTTAAGTATCGTACACTAATTGCCAGTCACCCTATATATATATCAGCTAAACATATTGATAAAAATAATTTAATTTAGACTAAGCCAGTAAGAAGCTATGAGAAAAAGTAACTGACAGTTTGGCAAATCTGACATTCATGTCATCATCATCATCATCATCTTTTCAGCCCGGAATATGTGGGTAAATAATATATATGTGTATATATAATATGTGGTGACATACATGTCACCGCATTGAAAATTACGGTAATAGGTATATATTTTATTTCAGCTAATTCTTTGAAAACGAATCGTATTTAGATCGATTCTCTGAGTATAAACAAACAAACCAATAAAAAAGGATGATAAATGATATATGGTATGACAATTGTTAGTATAGCTTATACTATAATACCTACTGTGTTATGTTTGATTTAGAAGTGTCACGAAGGCTTGATCTGTGGAAGTAGAGTTGTAGAGCTTGGTCTCGGCCAAAATGGAGGTTACGGAGGCGGAAGTCGAAAAATAAACTTTCACATACACTCACATTGATGCGATTTGCAAAACAGTGAAATCGTGTATGTAGCTCTCAGTAAAGGGCGCATGGGCGCAAGAAATGATAGCCGCACGGGTCAATCGAAGGTTAAGTAAGGCACGCTTTCCGAGATCAGTCTAGGAATGGGTGACCGTCCATGAAGTTCTACGTTTGTGAGAACTCTAGTTTGGTTGTACTTACATATTTATGGCAAATTATCAAAGTATTACTAAATCTTTCATTGTGTATTGCGTTTTTTGTGAAGCCAGTTAAAAGTTAGGTTCTAAAGTAAGGTTTCAAGTTTTTCTGCAATTGCGTTGTTGTTGCGAAAAGTCTGAATGGAAATGAATTCACAATTTCAAAACGAACGGTTACTAAAAATAATCGTATCATAAAGCAGTAAGTACTTCTGGACACGGCGCGTAGATCGTTAGGAGGTTCCTCTCTCAAGAGCCCTGACCACCGGTAGCTCGGACCCTGTTTCCGAAGACGGTGGGCTACTATTTTCTATATTTAAAAAATGTTTTTTGCATATTGTTTTATATTGGAATATTTAAAAACGTAATTAATATATTATGTGTAAAAAGCAATAAAGGAAATCATAATATAATTTTAGAGTTCTCTTGACTAGATATAAAGTTATATTTTATTTTACATGATTTAACGTAATAAAGGTAGAGAAAATAAAATGAAAAACAACGTTCAAACTAAAGTTAAAGGTGCTCCAGAGGCAACAAGTATTAATTTATTAAAAATAAAAATACACAAAGTACTGACTAATAGAAAGTTTTGACGTGTGCGGCTTTATATGAGGAATGTTTTATGTGTTTAACATGTAAAAAATACTCCTTAATTTTCTTTTTAGATTAAAATTTAAAATCTGTGATGATTGTAAAACATTTTACGGACCATTGTTTTAAAAATAATTTATCATGGTAAATGAACCGATAGGTAGTTTTTTTCAATAATTTATTATTCAAAAGGCTTAAAGTTTCATTAAAATACATCATTGTCTTATATGGTCATTATTGTCTTATAAGTCAAGTTATAACAGGTTTTTTAGCATCACTTTTCTTCAAACAAAAAGCATAATATATTTTTGTTTTTAAATGTAAAATGTATGTATTAACTACCTGTTAGCGTATATATTTTAAATCTGTATTAATAAATAAATAAACAAACCAAAAATAATATCACTTAGTCAAAAATAATATTTGACCAACCACTTAAATACAAAAATCCGGTAAAAACAGTTCTTAAAATTACCGCGCTAATAAAGCGCAGTATTGTCAGTTGTTTACTATCCAACGGTAATTTTAGGAGTCAACGCAGGGAAATAACCTGGTGTGGTGGCCCCGGGCCATGAGCGCACAATCTGTCACTACAAAGTAATGTTGCAATTTTTGAAACAAGCGCTTCGGTGATACTTTTTTAAAAGAAAATTAAGTGTAACAAATTGGTACATTATGTTGTTTGATACTTTTAAAGGTTTTAAGAGGCTTCCGAAAGATTAACACTGAAATCATTATCTGTTAGGAATTTGATTTATGATGTTGTTGCAGATTTTCAGCCATCAAACATTGGAAAAAAAAAAGTACGTTCGACAAGGTGAGATCGACATGGAAATAGAAAATAAGTTCCGAAAATAGTGTCTGTAAAATTATTCCAATACCAATTTCTGTTTCAATAAAATGTTTGTTTTAATAAAATAAAACTTACCAATAAAATTGACATGTAAAACTGCCAATACCAGAAGGCGCGCGAGCGGGCCGCCCTGCGCGTGCGTTCCCATCTTGCTTCAGCGAGTCACTGCCCGGTGCTGCCACCTGCCGCCACTATCCAATCTGGACAGCCACTTTAGTCTTCTCATTTTGAACACTAGCGAACGCAGTTCCACATCTGATTGATCAGCGTTATCTGTAAAATGAGCCAATATTGTAGCGGAGTAAAAATGTGTTGTAATTTGTTTTGTAGGTTATGTTATCAGTTGTTGTGAGTGAGAAACTGAGAACACACACAACTACACAGTTGTACAGTTGTTGTACAGTTTGGTAGAACCAATGATGTTATATTGTTTACTAAATCAGCAGTTTTCGCGGTCAGTGGATACGAAACGGGGCACTATGAAAAAAAGACTTAGAAAAATTTCATCATAATCTATCGCCTAATCAAGCCTTCGGAACCCGGTGGGATGAGGGAGTAGTAGGGTGAGGGAACACCACGGGACACCTCAAGGACATTGACCTTGACCTTGGGGTAGTTGACCTTGAGGCCAAGGTCAAAATTCCGAAAGTCAATTTTCACGATTCTCAAGAGCAGTAACAGATCAAAATTCATGGACACTTTCTATGAATTTTACCTTAATTTCAAAGTACCTTAGGATCAATGTCGAATTTGAGGTCATGTGATTTTGTCGACGGAGCCCCGCTTCGCGGGGCTTCTACTTCTGGGTGGTTTAAAAAAAAATAACCACGAAGGGGATGGTAACATTAACATATTTAGACCGGCTTAAATCGTCCCAATAATGGGTCCCGACTGTTTAAGTCGCTGTGTTCTATGCTTTTTGTTTGCAGTCGGGTTTTTTAATTTTTTAAATTACCGTTTTTTTTCCTCAGTGCCCCGTTACGTACACTCCAACCACTAATTGTCGTAAACAGAATTAATATCATTCCATTTTGAACAAAAGTTATTTGACACAATCATAATAGTTTTAAAATAAAATATTGACGTTTACGCATTTCTTTTCTTCCTATCCATCCCTCCATCTATTTCTTTAATTCTCAATTGAAAGTTGCATGATACAACCTTTCATAGTAATTGATTCAATAAATACCTTCATTAATTCTGGGGAAATTATTTTGATCATTGGCAACTCTGGCCGTTCGTCCAATAACAATGTCTTGTCACTTTCCAACGTCATTAGTTTGACGGTAGAAGAAATGAGACAAACATATTATTTTGTCAGATGACATAATTTATCTATCCGTTTCAAAGCTACGACTTTAAATTCGTAGGTGGCTACGTTTTTCTGAGAGTTGTTAGTATGACACTGCTCCTCTAGTAAAAAATAACCTCATTAAGTAGAACAGTGTAATTGTATTTCAATACCAGGCAACTCATGGAATTCTTGACACCGTACGTTTTTCTCTTTTAAAATAGCAATATTGCCATTTTTTGTGATAGTTATTAATTTCCATTTAATACTAGTATTATGTTTAAGTCCTGATGGAAAAACCAAATAACACTTTATACACCCTATTAACTGGCGAAATGTGGGTGTATTATTAGGTACAACTCTGACTAAACCTTCTGGGATTACAGGCGTTCTGTTAATAGAATTATTGTTTGAAATAGTTCTAATTGGCTTCACAGTTTTACTAAGCCGAGGACTAGTCTTCATAACAAAAGGATGGACCTAGATTCGATAACTTGCAAAGAGCTTTCAGTAAGGCACACCGACTATATTAAAGGTAAGTACATGTGGGACATTTTAACCATTTGAGACACTTTTGTCGGGAAAAAAGGTTCTAGTTAAAATATTTTAAAATTTTATTCGTTCTAACAAAATATTTGCTCATTGGCTTCCATCGATCTGTGAACAAATTCTATCAACGCTGTATTTTATTCATCAAAACCGAAATAAAAATATAACCTAACCTAACAATAAATTCCAGTATCTATGCACGAACTCGCAGGGGTAGTAAAATATTCGTATTTTTATTCACATTCGTTGGAGCACCAGAGAAACAGTCGAATGTTATCTAAAATATAAGTGAATGTGAGAGTACGTGCGGTCGGTTCTAAAAGAATTTGATATCAAAGATTCGAGGCAACACAAACACGGACCTCGGGCCTCCACGCCTAAGGAATTAGGGGTCGTGGAAGAGCCATTATTAGGGTGTCAAAATGTACTATAACATGGTTCTAGTCTTACGTTTACTAACGTTCAAAAACCGAATGCAAGTAGAACAGTGTTTCAATATTTTGTTGATTTCCAGAAATTATTTATAGATCATTTTCAAAATTATTCCTCGCCTTTTATAAAGGGGTTAACAATAAATTAACAGTTGTGCTGTGCGGTTGGTAGTTGCGTTCTATTTGTAATTAGTAGTAATTAGTATACTATAAATTCACTTGTTCCCGTGACTGTACGCGTGTTTATTAATATCATAATGAGCATTCTAATTAATTAAAATAATTCAGTTCATTTTTTTGTTGTCAACAAAAGTGATAGCAGAGTCGATATCTTTCGACCTTCACAGATGTCATGATCACCATCCAAAGGGTTATGAGTTATTATGTTAATATGTATATAATTAATTGTATTATCTACTGAGCCGACAGCTGATAGAGATGGCACATTGAGCAATGCCGAAACATCTAGTTAGATATCTTAGAAGAATTTTAATTTGTTTTTTTTTTTAAACATTACTGACTTACTAACTTGGAGTCTGAAATGCACAGTATTTTTTCCTTTTGTATTTTTTTGGTGTTTATTTATAGTTTATTATTAACAGTGATAAAGTAATTATGACATCACCCGTAAAATCTCCGGAAGATTAAGCAGAAGTGTACATATAGTGTAGGACTCACATTTCACCAGTAACGTTTTGCGTCCCATGTAAAAGGGGGCGAGCCTATTTTCCATCAATCAGGCACAAATCCAGCATCTGGGCTGCTACTGAGAAATTTCGTATAAAAAACCCTGTGTTAGCAGTGATATGTTAAAATACTAATATTACAAAGACGGAAAAGTTTGTAAGTTTGAATATAGGAGGTTATCTCCGAGACCCCTCATCCGATTTCAAAAATTCTCTCACTGATTTAATCCTACACTATTACCGAATACAGTCACGAGCACCTATACGTCTACACTTTGTAACCGACTTTCTTCAAAAAGGAGGAGGTTCTCAATTCGTTTGTTTTTTTTAATATTTTTGTTACCTCTTAACTCCGTCATTTGTAAACCGATTTGAAAAATTCATTTTTCATGTGATTATACTACCTGATTTATCCCATAGAAATTTCATCAAAATCGGTTTAGTAATTTGGTTGTTTTCCTCACGTTAATTGTCACATCACGCGACGTCGCGTGAAGGCGCTTTTAGTACATCACGCGACTTCGCGTGATGGTGCCTCAATTATGTACGTAGCCATAAAATAGCGGCCGCAGCGTATTGGGTTCTGGTATTTGGTTTATGCCACTAGGGAAGACAGTCAACGAATTTTTATTTTGGCCATTTTTGACTTGGCAATGGACGTGTTAATACGTATTTTTTCTTCTTGGACTATGTTGATAACATGATGATCTCTTAATAACGGTCAGTGGGGTAGGGGCGGAGTTTTAGGAGTTGGAGTATAGGCTTAGGGAATTTTCTGAAATTTCCCATTTTATTGCAATATTGGGTTGATCTAGACCATAGAAACCATTTAGGTTCTGAGACGCATGGTCCTCCGATAGACTGATTCCGAACGATGGAACTTGAAAAAAAATGGTTTAGTTTCCACTAATTTATGTTGGGATCCTGCTTGGTGGTGGTGTCACAGGAGGGGGAGGATTTCGGTTATGTTTTGCCTAGGACGCACCGTTTTCCAGATAATCGCGTCACGACGTCTCGACGTAATAACGTCTTAAAAACAAGTCCGTTTTTAGGGTTCCGTAGCCGAATGGCAAAAAACGGAACCCTTATAGATTCGCCAAGTCTGTCTGTCTGTCCGTGTATGTCACAGCCACAGAAACTTAGTAGGTAGATGTATTCTGTGAACCGCTATAAGGTTCTTACATATAAAAAAAAAAATAAGATTAAGGGGGGTCTCCCCATACATGGAACTGAAACTAAAAAATATTTTTTTCATCAAACCTATACGTGCGGGGTGTTTATAGATAGGTCTTTAAAAAGGAAATTAAGGTTCCTAAAATCATTTTCTGTCAAAGTCAATCGTTTGAAAGATAAACACTTCCAAAGTGGTAAAATGTGTCCCCCCCCTCTAATTTCTAAAGTAAGGGGAGGAAAATTCTGAAAAAAATAAAGGATTAAAGAACGTAAAAAAAACATTCAACCAAAATTGGTTTGAATAAGATTTGATGTTTATTTTTTGAGATATGGGACTTTTTCCATCAAACTGCAGCAACAACTTTGTTTTTCATTAACATACTATGAAAAACAAATTTAGTTTTGTTAATGAATGTAAAACAATACAACATATGAACGAATGGCTTCAAAATATTTTTATTATATTGTTTGGTGCTACGGAACCCTATGTGCGTGTGAGTACGACTCGCACTTGGCCGGTTTTATTTTTTCTAATACCTCACTCCACAGTGCCCCTAAGGCTACACAATAATTTCTAGTTACAATGTAAAAAAATATTTCTGACAAGAATTTGTGTGTTCTCTCTACTCAAAAGGGTAAAATAAAAAACTAACTGCGAATCAAAACAGACTTCCAACCAACTTTAAAAAAGTTTAAAATAACTTGACTTTCGGAAGTCGGTGGCAAAAAAGTCAAGAAAACAAACGAAGACGTGTTTTTTTGGAAGTCGGTTTTGTTACGCAGAAAGTGTTTTATCTAAATACAAAAATAATTTTTGCGAGAAATAACTATTGTAACTTGGAGATAGGATCTTTTTCAGTAAAATATGAGTTCCGAAATACTATGTTCGTAACAACATGAAAATCACTTTTAAAAGTTGTTAAGTGTTTACATATTGGTGCTCGTGACTGTACCCCAGGATATTTCTTCGATGCGAACCGTCGCGAGCAAAAGTTAGTATAAAATAAAATAATTTCGCCAAATCTCTTCCAGGGAATCGTTACAACAGCACTCCACATAACATAATCACAAAATGGATAGGGTGGGTGTCTTTTGGCCTCTGATTCTGTTACCAGAATGTGCATTACATCACATAGTTAGCTAATGGAATATTTTTATAAGCCGCTTTTAGACTGTTCGGTTTTCTTTATGTTTTGATGCATGATTTTATTTATGATTTTGGCATTTCTTATATTGCAATGAAGGTTTAATCACGTTTTACCCGTACGTTTATTACGTTTACGTTTACTAAAAATCCAAGTGTTCTTAAGGAGGTGTTTAAAAAAAAAAACTAAATGGCGGTTTTTTGGCGCTAAATTATAAGTCGTTAATATTTTTTTTCAACCAAACCTATCGAGTAGTATATCAAAATTAAGGAAATTAAAAGGAGATTACAAATAATATACATAATAAAAATTGTAGTTCGGTTTTTTGATACTTTTAATTAAATGTTACTTGTTACAATGAAAATTTTATATTTGTATTTAGTTATGGTTAATATTTCCTTGTTATTGATGGAAAAGTACCTAGAGTAGTTGCATAAAAATACAGGTAATTTGTTTTAGTCAAAAACAATAAAACATAGTTTGTTAATAAAATAATGAAATTAGGTAAATTGGAATTGTAATTGGAATGGTACTAATTGTAATTTATGAAATTGTATAACTTCAATGATAAAGAAAAGTGGCGAATAAATTGCTGATTAAATTATTAAGCGTCTACGTATGTCACTGTGATAGACACCGACGAAATAATTTACAAAGTTTTATCAAATCAAGCTTAAGGCCTGTGAAAGTCTGGAAAAAAAGTCGTCATAATTAAGAGCTTTATTGACTAGATTATTGATGATAATACTGCCGTCATACGGTGAAAGGAGGTAACTAACATTTTTATCAAAAATGAGTTAAAATTGATTCGGATTCAGCAAGAAATTCTCTATCTTTCTGTCTAGCTAATAAAGCTCCAATTCGCTCGTAGCCACAGTTAAATTATCATATAAAATAAGACAAGTAAAGACTATCGACAGTGCTTTAAAACTTCACTTCAGACAAAATTGTCATTTACGCAAAATATACTTTAAAGTAGTTACGGCCATTCACCGTTTGACGGCAGACTATATAATCATGGCTTAGATTTTTTCTTTAGGGCTTGAATTCATGACTTTTGGCTCAGCTATACTTTTAATGTTGCCATGGAATATAAATCTTAGACAAGTTACATAAAATGCTTGGATTTACGTATTTCATTAATTTATACTTTGTAAATACATTTCTGCATCAGAATACAATTTATGTTATAATAAAAAATATTGTTTGTGCTAAGAATATAGCGGTTATAATTTTTTAATTCATAAAAATGACACCGTATCAAAATCCCCAACGAAAAAAACATGCGTAATGACATGTACTGTACTGAACTGACCACTGAACTTTTACAAAATCTTTTTTAGTTTATTTAGTAATGAGTATTCTGCTCTAAGGCTGCATTTCAGAAACAATGACTTTGGCTTTTATTTTAGGAGGTTTTAGAGATAGCATTGCTTTGTTGAAAGGATGTGGCCAAAAAACATTCATACCAGAATCATTGTTAAAAGGCGAGCACCAGTTAACTACAGCTGAACCAAATATCTCAGCACCCGCAGGTTTTCTTGTTGACACTGTGATTAGAGAAGATGAGGAATAAATATTAAAAAAAATACGTTTCTTTTTCTATACCTGACCTACCCTTACCATCGTAATAAATCATACTAATTGCTCTTATGATAGTTGAGTAAGATTATTAAATAAATAAGTACCTACTTACATCTCATGTGGCCATGTGGGCCATGTGCCAGACCTGTCGGTTGGACTTAATATTCTGAATACGCATTGCGTAGTTTATTTTGTATAAATGCATTTCTATAATTCTTTTTCGATTAGTCTGTTGTTGACAAGAATAAACATAACCTCTAAAACTTCAAACTGGAATATCTTTAATTCCTGACTTCCTATAAAAGTATAACTGAAGAAAAAATTGTTCAGGAATTCAAACTCAATATTTTAACATATTTTTCATAGGCAGACGCCAAAAAAAAATGTCAACAAAAATTTGTTTGAGAGTTCGCCACTATCCTTTTAAATGCCTGAATTGGTACAACAAAGTGGACTGCGCATTTAATTGACAGCTGGAAATGTATGATTATGTACTGTGTACACCAATAAACATTTGAATTTGAATATCATAACTATGCTGAGAACTTAACCATTTTCGAAGAAATGGATTACAAGCTCCTATCATATAGAGGAGGCCTGTGTCTCATTATTGGGAACATTTAGGCTGATTATGCTTTTTTTTTCAATAGCCTTGAATGTCCCACTCCTGCGCAAAGGCCTCCCACATATCCTTCTAGGTACCCTTCTTCTGCGCCACCTCGATCCAGCCTTCGTGATGCGCGTCTAGATCTTCTCTCCACCTCTTTATAAGCATTATGCTTATAAATGTAATTTTACTAGACGGATTACAAGATTTATAACCATATTATGCTGTGGCTTTAATCGATGACCGGTAAAAAAACAAGTTAAATAGTTCACAAAAATCGCTACTAAGCAAGCAATAATCGATTCAAAACAAGCAGCTTGGCAATGACAAATCGCCGGAACGCAGCGCAGCCGCGTCTGAACCGCGATAACGTTACGAACGCCATCGGAAGTTGTAATTAATGCTAGCAAGCGTTATGCGTTTCCTTTACGCCCTTCTGTATGTTGGACGAGAGCAGTGTATGGATTTGTATGTGGGTGTATGGGATTTGGTAGTAAACAGATCGAAGATTTTGGACTTAAACATGACATCATAACATCACGCTTGTAATACACGAAGGGTTAAGCAGGGGTGTACCTAATAGTACACCCACATTTCACCAGTTACTTTTTAAGTTTAAGGGGGCGCGTCTATTGCCATCACCCGGGCACAAATCCAGACTCCGTGTCTGCTACTGAGAAATTCCAGATGGAAAAACCTAACAACGCTTTGAATGACCTGGGAATCGTACCCAGGACCTCATGCTCAGCAGTGGCACTTGCGACCACTAGACCATGTGGATGGTGGACCTCGACACCAGGGTGCAGGCAATCCAAGGAAGCTATGCCACCCCTGGACACGAAGCTAACCAAGCGCCTGCTGCGCCTGGACAGAGATTACCTGCGACTGGTGGCGGGGACCATCACTGGACATTGCTCACTGAACAAACACTTCCACACCCTAGGTATCACTGATAGCCACCTGCGCAGAGCCACCTGCGTAGTGCATGGAGGTGGAGGAAACGGTAGCGCATGTAGGTACTCCTCGAGTGCACCGGCGTCACCCAGATCCGCGAGGAGACTCTTGTAACACCGAGATCCCTTGAGGATGTCCTGAGAAGACCGGGAAGTTTGATCTGCTTCTGGAGGGAGGTGGGCTGGTTGAAGTAACGGCCACCATGGCTCACGTACAATGGTCCACTTTAGGGACTAAGTGCGGAAACCAAACCCTTAACATAGAGCATATAGAACATAGACACTAGATCAACGAGGCTGTAGTGAACTAAACACTTTAAGCATAAAACCCCAAATACACGTGCCAGTAACTTGCATACAAGTAGGCAAGTAGCCAAAGCTTAAGGAAACTGACACGTCCTAAAAACAAAAAAATCGACATCATGTGAGTTTCATCAACCTGAATGACTAGGCCTGCGTGAGGGATTATGTCCCACTCCTCATAAACAGGAAACGCTATGAAAGATTATTTCATAATATAAAATACTAGCTCTTGTCCGCGGCTTCGCTCGCGTTTTGGTCGGAAATTATCCCATGAGCACGTTGTAATTAAAACCTATAGCACTTGGGGATAATACACTACACTATTAGTGAAAGTATTTTCAAAATCGGTTCAGTCGATCCAGAGATTACCTCCTACAACGTCACAAACTCACAAACTTTACCTTTTTATAATATTATAAGTATAGAATAAGGTCTAGTTTAGTGCTAACTACGTTACATTACGGTCGTCGATAACACATTTGATTGAAACGTCGTAGGATTCGTGTGTGTGTAGTTTGCAAGTGTATCAAACGCAAGCCGGACTACACAGTATTCCTCTTCCAATGAATAGCATTCCCAGTTTATACGACCTAACAGGAATTTCTATTCAGAAATGATTTTCATGGCTATCGTCACACACAGTGAGTTGCCTAAAATAGTACCCTATTTTAGGTAACTCACTGTGTGTGGTCTACGTGGAGGTATGACCAGATATATTATGAACGTGAGTGAAGAATAAAGAGAAGATACATTTGGATAGATTTACAGGTGACTTTCTATAGTGCTTTTCTTCGTTATCGTGTGGTTACTGGTTAGTGCCTTACCTGGTGTCAGAGTTTTTATGCCACCCATGGGCCTATGACTTGGCTTTACATGCCGTCGAGAAATATCTCTCAGACATACTGGTTTCCTCAAGATGTTTTCCTTCACCGAAGCAAAAGTATAATGCTGTATGTTTGTATAAAGGGTGACTGGTAATTAGTGGCCGATACTTAAACACGTGATTGTACTCATGATAACAAACAACTTTCCCTTTATACTCATTCACTATCACATCGCAATAACACAACAGCCGTGTGAAATTCACGGAAACGGTATGTTTACGCATGTGTACGCTAGACCGGTGTTTCTGTTACATTGCTTTATTTTTTTAAGTCAACAAATTTATTGTGAGACTTTAAATAAATAAGAAATTAGAAGTCTAAAACTCTATTTTTTATTTTTTTATTTAAATTCTCATAGTAAATTTGTTGCGTTGAAAAAATTTATTGTGACACTTTAAATAAATAATAAAATTGAGTTCTAAAAAAATCCGAAGTTGGTTACAGAACTTTTTTTTAGCCTGTACAGTCCCACAGCTGGGCCAAGGCCCCGCTCAATTCCTCCATTGTGCTTCTTTCCCGTGCGTCCTTGAACCAGCCCTCGCGGTACGCATCTGAACTTATTTTTACTTTGGTGTGTCGTCAATCTAAACACTCTTCAAGTCTACATTTATATCCATCCGTTGTTACCTACGACGTTAGTTTATATTGTTCATGTTACCCCAAGATTGCGTGAAAATAAGTGCGTTTAGTATCCCCATTACTTGCCACTACATTTGCGGGTTAAAGTTGTAAACTTACGCGTCACGGGCTACGGCACACTGAATTATTTCAATTCGCAACCAGTTCAAATTGTTTCTAACTAACTAACTTTTAGATTGTTTCACTTGATTAGTTTTTGCGAACAAAGAAAGTAATAAAAATGTTTAACACAAAAGGAAAGATAAAATTCTTCAGAAGAAAATTATTTTTAAATGTATGAACGTAGAAAGTTTGTGAGCAAATAGTTGTCTTTCCAGAAATAAGTGAGATAAAAAAGTGTTGGTGTACCGAATAAGATTAGTATTGTTACTAAGTAAATCGTGCAAATTAATGACTATCAATTCGTAACAATATAGTATAGTACTATCAACCAATTTTCAAACTTATTACATTAGGGTAAAAAATGGTAGACGTCAGTAAACCCGATAGTACTTACTTACATTTTTTGTTGACTTTGACAGTTATGATAGTAACAATGTCGTCAGTAATATTCTGACATATTCGTTTTGTGCTCGGAGTTTTTCAGCCAAAGCTGGATATGCGAGCCACTTGAGAGCACATGAAATAGCACACACACCAAAGGTCTCGACAACCAGCCTAGAAAGCCATCGAATGCAACCGCTATGGCAGAAATCAGCTAGATGGCATTGACATTGGTCAATGACTGTTAAGAAAGCCATGAGTAGTGAAAAGCCCCAGAAGTTTGTCAAAATAATCGTTTATGTTGGTTGATCTAATCTTAGAATGTCGGTATGTTTCAGCCCTTGCCTGCGCACACACTTGTGCACTATAATATCTCCCGCGCCGATGGCTAATCATCGCTTAGATTGGCCGCTGTCACCGAAAACGGTCAGGAGGATTTTATTACTAAACAAAGTTCAAAAAAATCAAGAAGCTGGTCTAACACGCACACTTCAGATTAACTTTAACTGCACACAATTTGATCGGCGCTCTATTTAATATTACCCACCTATTAGCCTACTTGTCCGATAGGAAGTCAATATTTACATATTTAGAATTGGTATAGAATAAAAGCCTCAAACCAATATTGGAATACATCTGTAAAACAATGTAACTATCCAATATTTCAAAAACCACAAAATAAGAATCAAAATTCAAACAATGCGTGTTCCGTTCAATGCACGCACATACATAACATTTGTCAAACGATAATCCGTTCATACTTAGCAATATTAACAACTGGAAACCAAAATGATTGCAATTCCATTTAAATCATCAATGGAGAGTTGACACAATATGCTCAAATTAATGATCACGCGACTGAAAACACATTTTGCTTTCGTCAGATTGGCAGTTCGAGCTCATTTGGAGAGCGGCAATTATAAACCGGCGTAATCAGTGAATGGTCGGCGTATCGAACTCGGACTAGGGGTTCAGAAAATATATCGATAGTTTTGTAGTATCGATACTTAAATACCATGGATATTATGAAAGTAAAAGTATTTATTAGTCTCGCACAGGACAAAACAAAAATCGTTAAAGTAACAATGAAATAAATTTAATTAATAAATTTATATATTTTTAAATGTTTTCTTTATAATTTTTGTTAATAAAAATATTAAAAAATGTAAAAAAATATGTTCGAAAATGAATAAAGGTTTAATAAACAAAATTATATAAAAAAGGAAACATGAGATAAAATAAAAATAAAACAAACGAAATTGGTCATAGATGAGTTCAAAAGGCAAATCAATATGATGATGCTATAACATTAAAAAAAAGACACAGCGCTTAATTCTAGTACATATTTACCTACCTACTCAATATATTTTTGTACTCGATACTTTTCAAGCTATACTCGAGAGTATGAACATCATGTATGTAAGAGCGGGAGGGCTCGGGGATCTCAAATGATAACGATCAGACATTTTGTAAACACTTTTCTCACTTATAATAAATAATAATTCACAAAACTTAGTTTTTCAACGAGATACACACAGTTCGAAATACAAATTAATACTGCCCGTTCTGAGACTAGAGCGAGACTATTTATACGTTTAAACAACTGTCAACGTCACACAGCAACGACTTCCGTTGACATTTGTTTTACAATAAAATTTAGATAGAATTTAGTAAAAATAATGTAATTGCGCACAATATTTGATTTGTAATTAATAACACTTTTTAAATATTTTAAATCGTAAATTTTGTTAGGTAACAATCATTTTATTTAAATAAACTAACAGTAACAATGTTCCAATTTCCTTTTTTAGAGTTTTAAAATAAATCAAACCTTAAAATTAACAAAATAAATCAAACCTTAAAATTAACAAAATACTTAATTTAATACGATTTTATAATGTAATGCAAAATCATTTATTTATTTAATGCACTGATTCATGTTTTCGTTACGTCATCAGCCGATATGACGTTTGTTTTAGTCTGTGGTACTGTTTTTATTTACCAGCGCTATCATGTATGTTTAGATAGCTTAGTCTATCTCATATTAAGACATTAACGTTCGAGTGAAGACAGTGCTTTCGTAAATAATGTTTTTTTAAACAAAATTTTACGAAAGCTCGTTGTCGCATATCTGAATGACTTGTTGACAAAATGTCATTTCTATAGACACATTCTTATTTCAACTATAGCATCGACACTTTAATTCCAATGCCAAAACGAAATTGATACTACAAAGCGTAAAATATCGATAGTTTTGATACGATTGCAATCCCTAGTATTGGCCGGAGAGAATCCTTTGACCAGTCGTATTTAGTGATGCATTTTCTATACATTACAGGCTGGAACCGTGTCAGTTTATACATACTTTCTGATGCGTATGGGGCTTGGTTTATAGGTTAGTATTACTATATTATGCAGCTCCTAGCTGTTTGAAAGCTCTGGATTGTATTACATGAATGTAGAATAGAAAATCGTGCGTTCGAACGTGATAATGTTTAGAGAAGAAAGATCGAATAATAAGACAAGTCGTTTTAGTAGTAGGTTTGAATGATATCCAATGTCTTTAATTTAACTATTCCTCTTTTGAAAACGTTGTACTCTTTTTCTTTCAATATAAACCTAAAATCTTGTTCCATAATTCTACTTTTTACGCATTTCGAACGAGAAGAGACGTAAGTCGTCGATTTATGAAGAGTATTCTACATAAATCGACGACTTACGGCACCAACTTTTCTACGAATTTCAAAATAGCATTTACAAGTGGAACTTTGTTCAAGTTGAGGTATGTACCTGCTTAATGATTAATTATCGATATTTCCCCGAATTTCATATTGAAGTGAACAATTTACGGATTATATTTCAAAACCTTTTTTTTTCAACAATAACTCTTGACATTTCGAGGGCTGTTTTAGAACCAGTCATTGTGGATTTTTGATGAAGCTTATAAAATAAATAATGCTTTTCATGTGTTTCCGTCATCGGTTACCTCGCACTGTTATACGTATAGGTACTTCTAGGTCTACCGTTTGACTTATTTTTGATTAAGATGGGGTGAATCATATGACGGGACGAAACGGGACGTAAAGGAAAATGTATATGAACAGGAGAATGATTTTACTAGTTGTGACTCTTAAGACCTTTTACCGGCTAATCTATTCACTAACTCAAAACTATTTTCGTGACATTAAAGCACAAGCCAGTGGCAATTTTCCTCCCTTTACTTTTTCGTAGTGACCATAATATCAGGAAGGTGTACATCGAAATAATTTCGACTTAACGTAAGCTACTATTTCCTACGCTCATCAGCTTGCCAACATCCCGTTCGCTGTTATTGCCTTATCCGTACCGTATTTGCGTGTCATTCGTCAGAGGCGTCCTGTAATTAATGCGGACATGGACAGCGGCGGCCTAATGAATAGCGGGTGTACCGTGTCGCACAAAAACTGGACGGTCATACAACACGCGGTCGGTATCGGCCGGTGAGGCGCGGTTGACTGTTGGCGGGTGAAACGCTGGTGAGGAGAGGTTATTGGGCTTTCAATTTTTATGGCATTTGATTAGGTATTGGAATTCTGTTGAAGAGAATAATGTATTGAATACCAACGTAAAAAGTTACGATGAAGTAGGAAGTTTGGTGATTAGTTGTCTTAGTGAACTGTCAGATAAAAACTAATTGATAAATGCATGACTTTTTTCAATTCCGAGTAATGATTGAGCTTGGTGCTAACTGTCCCCCATTTTGTTTTAATAAAAATAGATTCTAACTTTAACTTACGCCGTGACGGCGCCATCAGACACACATCTTGAATACATCACATACATTCACATCTTGAATACCTTATATTTGAAACGGGACATTTTAGAAGATTTTGTCTCATGCAATATTTAAAATGGTAATATCATGGCCAAAGTTTTTAAAATAAAATAAAATGGTAATCCAAAATATTCAAACCTCTTAGCAGAATTATTTATTGCTTGTTAGTTCATTTTGTAACCTGTGTGACTAAATGAGTGATGGACATGAATGTTGATGGATGGAGAGGGAGGGGCAGGCCAAATAAAAGATGTATGGCCCCAAATAGAATGGGACAAGGGCAGGAAGACGATAAGTTCAATTTATAACCTAAATCTAGACGCTATCGCTATCGCTGTCCGCTGATACTGCGACCGACACTCAACTGAAGCGTTGCCATAAGCTGCGTACGAAATTCTAGATGTCAAAATGATAGGCACATATTGGACGGTTATTGATTTCACCCGGACACTGACCGAACGCTGTGAATTTATCTACGGAGAAACAACATAGTATCACCCTTAAAAATAAAGTCCGCGCTTGTTCACATACGATGATACCTTTTTAACAAGCAAAATATTCGTTGATAGACTGAACTGGGGTATTAAAATTTTCAGTTTATTTAATACTAGCTGTTGCCCGCGGCTTCGCTCGCGCTATGGTCAGAAATTATCCCACAGGCACGTTGTAAATATAGCACTCGGGGATAATGTAGCTTCCTATTACTGAAAGAATTTTCAAAATCGGTTCAGTAAATCCAGAGATTACCCCTACAATCTCACTTTACCTCTTTATAATTTTAGTGTAGATTTTAATTTATTATGCACTAGCGACCCGCCCCGTCTTCGCACGGGTGCAACGTTATACATATAAACCTTCCTCTTGAATCACAAAAAACGGCATCAAAATAAAGTTTTAAAGATCTAAGCATACATAGGGACAGACAACGGGAAGCGACTTTGTTTTATACTATGTAGTGATCATCAAGGCGCTTTTTCCCGGAACATTATTGTTTGCATGATGGGAAAAATTAAAGTGCATGTAAAAACAACAGAACGAATTAAAATGAAGTGCTTGGTTGTGTTGTTGCAAATATGCAATTATTATTTAATTTTTATTTGTATTAACTACATAATGAAGCAGCATATTTGCATTCCACGAATTATGTAAAAGGGGTCTGTTTGTATTTTCAATGGTTAATTTTTTATTCATGCCTTAATATTGAGATATGTATAAAAAAACTATATTATTTGAAAAAGTCAACAGTATAATTTTAGTACAGAGAAAGGTATAAAGGTAGGTAGGTAGGTAGGTATTAAGGTAGGTCCTGTGTATAATTAGATGGTCACAGCAGTGGTGGATCCTGTCAGTCACATGGGACTTGACCCGTACCTCCTTACAATTGTTTGTTTTGTGGAAAACCTCGGTGGTCAACCACGGGTCATGGCCATAGTGATCGTAACCCATTTTTATAATTCTTTTACTTAATTTCAGTAACTCCTAGATAAACCTCATATGAGATGCAGAACGTTACCGAATCACCTCTAATTAGGCCCTCGTACGCACGGGCGATTTCTTAAAGCAACTATATTTTTCGTGCGTCTAAAAAACACTGATGGATCTTTAATTTCGGTGTTAAGCAGTGTGTTGAAAATCCAGTACACGACAAAAACCGTCCTCTTAAAAATCACCCGCAAGTCATCATCATCTGGAGCAAATGTTTGTGTGATGAGCATGTACATTTGTTTCCGAGTCATGGATGTTTATATGTATGATAAGTATGTATTTACGAACAAAAAGTATCTATGTAGTATTATCAACTATCTGGTGTCCACGACACAAGCCTCGTTGCTTAGTGTGGCACCTAGATGGCGCTGTGTGTAATGTCCAGCGACATTTAGTTATTTATTTTTTATTTATTATTTAAATATAATCTATCCAACTATGTTGGGGTCGGCTTCCAGTTTAACCGAATGCTGCTGAGTACTAGTACCTAATTTACATGGAGTGACTGCCTATCTGACCTCCACAACCAGTTAGTTGTGGATAATAAAAAAAGTCCTAAAAAATTGCCTTCAAGAAGACTTAGAACAAAATGGATTTAAATATAATCCCAACACATCTAGTTACCTTTATTTTTGTTGAGATAACTGAAATACGGACTCACTCCAGATTTTAAGTGTTGACAAAATTATGAATCCGTCGAGACACGAATGAATAACAAAGAGAGATAATATTTCATTCTCTATCTCTCGAGACCTCACTGCTGTAAGTTTTTAAAGTTATTTACTTGTCTCCTTTTTCAGTCTCTCTATTAGGACGTTAGGTATTTACTGTTTACCAAAGAGGTTTGATATGAAAAGTGAAAGGCTTAATGTTAATAGTGGACTTCGGAAAGACCTATGCTCAGCAACGAACATAATTTAGAAAAATAAATAAAATTGTTGTATCTGTTTTTAATATCAAAATAATAGTTTTTACTGAATGCATATGAAAATATATACGGCACTTACAGTTGTAACAACTTATAGTTGTGTTTATTTTTTATTTTTTGTTATTATGTGTGTCTGTTTTTTTAATATAATTTATTAACGTTTATTCATATAAAAATGTACATTTTGTTACAAGTACAGTGCTTAATCTAAACTTAAAGTACACAAAAGTATTAGCATTTGAGGCCGAACTAGGCAAAACCTGTTTGTTCCGGCTAATCTCCGAAACGGCTGGACCGATAAACGGAAATTTTACGGGCAAATAGCTGATGCTATAAGATCTAATTTAGGCTACTGTTATTTTAGAAAAATAAATAAGGGTTTTGTGCAAAAAAAAATAAAACCCTTCAAGTTAGTAACAAAATCCGTTTAAAAAATGGCAAACCAAACCAAGTTCGCTGGCAACAGCTAAAAAATAAATATACAGTAATAATTATCGGTAGTTCTTTTGACGTCAACCTGTAAATGCGGCCGTAACATTTTCAGTAATTACAAATCATTCAAAACTCGGACATTTCAATTTAAATTAAAGCGATACGATATTATTATCTTTACGCACGGGTATAGGGTGATTTAATTACCTTCTGTAATTTCAAAGTAATGACATGTTACCCGTTTAACATTACTCACCCAAAGTTTGCTTGTTCAAAAGCCGCAAGAGTCGGATAACGGCAGGTAGCCGCACCACTAAAACAAATATTGCCCTTTTACAGCCAAGGGCAAAAACAGTAGTGCCTGTAAATGTCTCAGTGGGCCCCTTAATTTTTATTAGCCCAACATTGTGTATTAAACAGACGTGAGAAATGTTCAAGCTTCGAAAACACCACGTTATTTTGTATCCGGACGCTTTGTTCAAATAATAATTTATTATTCAGTTATGTTTGCGATATTTTAAAATTCAACAAAAAATGTTACTGTCACGTGTTTTTCTGAAAATCGGAAATACGTAGTCCGATTATTTTATTTTATCAAAGATTTAAAATGAAATAAATGAAAAATGTGTTTAAAGATGACGAGAAGTCGTAATACCTTTTGAGAATAATAATGTGTTGTGGCGTAGGCGCCTACGCTTCGTAGAAAACGCATGCTAACGTTTTCTTACGTATATGTGTCGTTTATCTTCGTAATTAGTTTTGTTTTACCGGATCTAACTCTATGCAAATACATATTTTTTATTTACATATATGACTTTGTAGCCAATCTTGTGACTAATAATAATATCGACTTACTTCGTCGGCAAAACTTTGTTTCATCTATGCATAATTGTTAAACAAACAAAAATATTATGAGAAAGAAATACTTGGCTCAACTTGGCATAATACCAACTTGAACCAATCCTTTGTTTTGTTTCTTATTTGCTTTGTTCACTGCGTGTATTTACCCCGTTTAATTGTCGGGCAAAGAGTTAAGATTTTAAAATACCTTTCTTACATTTGAATGACATGATTGACATTTATTTATTGGTTCGCATTTCCTCATGTGTTTTTCTGTCTTTAATTTTAGATATGTAAAAAAACAGCTGAGGTAAATTAATGTATTCTACTTTACTTAGTCAAGATCACTATGATGCTTTCTGTTATAAAATTAAAATTAGTTTTAATGTCTGCCTGTGTGCCGCGTTGTTCTTTAAAACTCCGCTTCGATAGTCAAACTCACATCAAAGTGTTAATGTGAGTTTGACTATCTTTTAGAAAAAAAATCCGGAAATTTCGAATGTGTTCGGAACTTGTATACTATGAAAAAGTCTTGATGTTTTGCCAAATTGTAATAACAAAGATAAGATAGGGACGAGTCGTTAAAAATAGACAAAACTAAAAACGTATTCATTGCTAGAACTCAGTCAGCTAGTAGTAGCTTTTTACATTGGATTTTTAACACCGAATATTATTACTCATTTTTTAGATTATTTATTTCCTTTATTTATCTTTTTTACAAAATTAATTACATTTTTAAATATTTATTATAAAACTAATACAAAAACATTTAAACATATTTAAAAAATATATATAATTATTACTCGCTTACACAGCACCCATAGCCCAATTTAAAAATCCCTCATACATTTTGGTCACGCTGTAACATATCTTCCTCACTCCATAACGGAACGCGTATTACCGCGAACAGCTGCGGTAATTGAGGCCCGTATGCTGGCCCCCATTATAAAGACCGTAGCCTCTAAATACTATATAGAATAGAAAATTTACAGCTCTATATAAATCAGCGTATAAGTATTCCTCCTTATAATTTATGGGAGCCTAGTACCCCGTTGTTGGGGGTAATGGATGCCCCCGCAGATATCAGCGTGGCCGTCTTTAAATTACTCACTGTTGCGGAAGCATTGGCTCTGCCGTGACTACAAATCCACTTAATTGTACTTCTCACACTATTTAGATAAGCGCTCCTAATAAAAATCACCCTTACTTGTAATTGATTTTAATTGTTTCCTGTTACAGGGAGATTGTGTCTCAAAGAGTTATTGGCTGGAGGTTTCTGTGATAAAAATCATCTGTGTTAAAGACGTTTGTAAGTATGGTACTTATTTTAAAATTAGTATATATTAGCGAAAGGTAGTCGCGGACAGAAGCCAGTGACTTCGTCTGCTGGACTCATGCACTACGTGCTAATCGAAGTTATAACTTATATGTGTGCCAAATTTTATCCAAATTCGTTCAACTGTTTTTGTTTGATTGAGTAACAAACATCCTAACATACACACTTCCATATTTATAATATTAGTAGGATAGGATTATTTTACAAACGTTTTAATGAATTTAACAAAGTCACCTATTCTACATTACCGCTTTAATAAAAACACTTACCTACAGCTGTGTAATATCAATAACAGTAAATAAAATTTCGATCACTTCAAAAATGAATTGCATAATGTAGGTAATAGGTACATGAATGCTTAATACACATGAATACCAACACTCCATTAATTTGCAATCACGATACATTGCATTATTTTTGGAAAAAATGGCATGTTCGCCACAGTAAAGTACAGCTTAAAATTCTCGTAATTTCATAAACTTAACACCTTTCATAATTTTCTTTATCACTGCGGACTATTTTCTATTTTTTTCGACTAATTCCACTAATTGTTAACCCAACATAATCGTATAAATAAAATGCTCACTCAAATGCCCAAACAATACAAAAAAACTTGCGCAATTTTGATTAGTTGCAGTTGATATTTCAATGATTATATCGTTTCTTTTACTTAACTTATCCGCTAGTAGTGTTTGTCATGAAACTGATGTTTTTTCGTTTAGTCTGTACAAAATTTTTACAAACATTAAGTTTGTACGATTACATATGTTTGTAAGTTCTAAAAATTCTTCACTAGGGCGACACTAGTGAAGAATTTTGGCTGCATTGTCTATGAGTATCATAAGCCTGAATTTAAAATGTTCCCCTGTGATAATTCCGACCATAAGGTGAGCGAAACCGCTGGCAAAAGCTAGTCTACAATGAAATATTAAATCTATGTTTGCTAATAAGTGTAAGTACCTAAGCGTAAGATGGCAGGCATAACCTACATTTCATAATAATTCCATGGAATTACAAGATTTTGTAATGCTTGTCAGATTTAGAAATATTATGTTCCTTATTTACAAATAAAGGGGTAAGCACTTGTTCTCGGTACAAAAGAAGCACATACAGACTATGTTAACAAACCTCTTTTAACGAGAATGAGAAATACAAAAATAATACCAGGGTAGACTGTTAAATATAGGAAAAAATACAAGGTTTTTTTTTTATATAAAAGCTCCTAAAAATTCTGTACACAGGAATTCATACAGAAAATGAATAGAATATTAAATTATGTTGGTCCGCATTTTTTAAAACTGACGAAGCTTCTTGTTAAGCTTTCAAGAAGCTTTTAAGTTAATGAACAACTTATTAAAAAAATGTATTGACTTTTATACTGGCTGTTTTTGTTAGAATTTGATCAACGTTTATTAATAAAACAGTGGAAGTTGTTATTTTTGAGTAATGTGAAACTAAAATGTAAAAGTGTTTGATATTTTATTTAAATTTATAGTTCTGTATCAATAGATACAATATTTCTACTGTTTTCTTTGGACTTAAAATAATAAACATTATTCAATTTTAGATCGTAAGCCCAAATAAAAAAACGAATACTTCGAATTTAGGCCTTTACACTTAGTATATTATAAATATTTATTTATAGTATTTGATATTATAGCATAATCAGCCTATAATGTTCCCACTGCTGGGACACACGGCCTCCTCTCTATGAGAGGGAATTTGCTATAATCCACCACGCGAGCCCAGTGCGGGTTGGTAGATGTCACATGTCTTCGAATTTTTGGTTCTAGGATATGCCGGATTCCCCACGATGTTTTCCTTCACCGTTTTTTAGAGCAGTGGTGATGAAATAAATTACAAAAAGTAATGAGCCTACCGGGGTTCGTAAATCGGAGCCGCCACCACTGGGACACCGCTGCTCTCTTTCTGATATATATTTATTTTTAGTATTTTATTTAGCCTTGTAGTATATCTTAGTATTAATTAAAATTATTTTCAGATAGACACCTACCACTGCTTGTCTCTGCATCACGCAAAGGTTGAGTGGTAGACCTTCTTTACTTTGTCATTAAGTCCGCCTCTGTACTTCGTGCTTGAAGTGTTAAATAAATAAATAAATTGAAAAACTATTTAAATTGTATGAATATTGTTTGCTAATTATTTAGTGTCTCTACTCATTTTATTAGTGGCCATAAATGTTTACTAGTTGCGTTATATTGAAACATAATATAAAAGTTGCTTCGCTTTTAATAGAGAATTGTTTTGCTTACGCGGTTAGGGGTATGTAAAACTACATAATATTCAATTTGTGTCTACTAACTAGAAGCTCGTTCAGCAAAAAATATTTATAAATGCTATTAATTCAAATAACTAATTGCACAATATGATTTAAATGTAACATTTTAATCAACATAAAACGATATATTTATAAAACGGTGGAAGAGTGAAATAAATACAGTTTATTGTATTGCCTATAATTGTCTTGTTTTAAATATTTATTAACAACATGGGATACCGTAATTCTGAAAGTAAAAAAGTTTTATCAATATATGAAGCACTCCAAAATATTTTATACAATTTTATATGTCCAACCGGTCAATTTAACGATTTTATAAATCTTTAATTCGAGCCATTTCTGGTTGGAAAATTCGAGTTTCATTGGAGAGAGCAATTGGCAACTTTATTTATTGCCCCGCTCGGCCCGCGGCGTTGCCCGTGAAAACGTACTTTATCCCTTTTACCTCGCTTAAGGGGCGATTTGGAAAAATCCCTAAGTGGGTACCTACGTCACTGGCAGGGCAATCCTACAACAATTTTGTTTGCCACGGGCTACATGTTATATCCGTTAGCCCTAATTTTCGTTCCAGTATTTTAGGTAATTTTATTTTCCTCTGTTATTTACTTTGGAACTTATTTTCTTGCTCTATTATCGTTCTGGGTCTAGAATAGGTTACTGAATAATTATACACTTAATAAGAAGAGCAGTCATGCCTGAACTTCCTTCACTCTGTTAACTTACAGCACAAACGTTCAGGCATAATTAATGAGTTTAAACCACTTCATTTACTTATTCTTACGTTCAAGTTTATATAGTTGAAGCCTTTTACTGTCGAATTATTTATTCAGGCATGACTAAAACTTTCTCATTTGCGATATGGGAATAAATATGATCATTTGAAATTATACTTAAAGGTTTCTTAAAAGAGTTTTATTTGCTTATTTAAATTCTTCTTAGGCTGTGTAAATAATTTTTGGTGAGTGTGTTTTTTTGCATTACAGTTCAACTACTAACTTTTTAACGTAGCATATTGATACCAACATTGGCCAGCTACAACTCACCTAAAGCAATTCAGTCGCACGAAACAATACTTCTGTGACTGGTCATAGCTCATGGAGCAGATCTGTAATAAATAAACGTGCGGTTGTCATCCTCGCCACACTCACTGAACATGATATCCACTCAAACCAGGTCGGTTTAATTAACAAATCATTTGTTTACGGGCATTACTGTCCTCGTATCACTTCTGTTGATCCAGTAAAGTTATATAAAATTTTGTCGAAGTTGAACACGAAAGTTTTGTGTATTCTCGCGGCACATAAACGGGAAGTTAGATCGTCGTGTGCAGTGGCAAGTTGTGCGGTGGCGCGACACAGCTCCGGCGCGCGGCCCGTTTCGCACTGACTTGCTTCGCGCGACACACGGAGCGACCGGCCGACTTGAGAGCGATGCCGGTGCGATTCATGCGCGGATCACTGGGTAGGAGGAGTCTTCGAACAAAACCACGCCTACCAAGGAGCTACACATTTCTTTTTCAATATGTGTAATTCAATTTCGCTTATGTCTTCGCTGGGAAAGTTGATGCCCCGTTGTCGTTGAACGCGATGTTTTTATGTAAACTGTAATGTAGTTCGCGAACCGAGTCGGCCCGTGATGCTACGCTCCGTGTGATTTTCCCTTTTCTTTTTTGTTGGCAATTTCACGTGCTGTTGCTTGTTCATATGTAGAGGAATAATAATAAAAATTGGGCAACTTTGTTAGATAAGAACAAGTGGTTTGCGTTGCTCAACATTTGCAATTTTTTAATTGTTTCTGCTTTTCATTTATCTTATCACACAGAAATATATTACTTTCCTATGCTTCAAATAACATGATGAAATAATACTTAATCATAAAAAATATATCTGTTGGAACAAAGGAGGTGTTTTTTCCTCCATACAATTGTGGCCAAACAATGTACCTTAACAATAAAGGTACGAATTTATAGGAAAAAAATCGCAGATTCTGAAAAAAAATATATTGGATTTATTAATGCATTTGTACCACCTGAAATTGTCAATCAAAGATGCTTAAACTTGCAACCCAAGAATTTTAATCTGGCAATCTCGTAATTCATTTCTCCGATGATGCGTTTCGTTACTTCATTTAAACACGTATGAAAAACTAAAAATATACTATTTTGAATTTAGTTTTGTATTAAAGATAGGTTCATTTTCCCAGCACACTTTCTTGTGAAACATTATAGGATCAAGAATTTAAAAAATACATTTATTTCACATTTCAGATTATTTTTTGCGTTTGGTTAGCTACTGGCCAAAAGACAGTGCTCCAGGGCCGATAATTTACTATCTTATTCCTTTTGTTGTTGTTGGTGACAATATTGTCATTCAGATTATTTTAGCCCTTGTCAGACGATCGATCGATCGACCGATCTCGAAAGAGTTTAATATTTTGACAGATGGAATAGTTTGACAGCCGCCAGCGCTGTTAAGAACGTTTCTTCGAACGCAGATATGATTCGAGGTAGTGTTTTTTCATATTCTTTTATTTTTTAATCTATCGAATATTGAAGGATTTAAAATACTGCTAATAACACAATGTATTGGAAAGAATTTAAATAGTAATTTGTACCTCGGTACATGTTTGGGCCGAAAAAAAAACACCTCCTTTATTTAACAGTCTTCACCGTTGCATCAAACATTTAGGGAAAACGGTAACCCAAGCCACAACAGTAATATCGTATTAATTCCTTCACACAACAGAATCCCATCTCGCCACGACGAAGTTCCTCAACGCTTTGGACTGTAAAGGAATTCACTAAATTATAACAGTAAATTAAGCGTAGTTTCATTTGTGTTACCAAGTGAATTATGCGTTGGTATCTTAGTTCTGTCACCACCTAAGTTACTACGGTTCAAAATTAATACAGTGCCATAAGCCAGCTCTAATACCGCGCGTCCTCGGGCTTCTATTTACCGTATCAAATTTTAAGGAGACACACAATCCAACCCCGACCCTATCAACACAAAAATAGAGTTTAAAATGTAGTTGTAACCCTAAATGTACATAAGCTTTTATGTGCGTATTCAATCATTATTAAGTGTACACCTATTTGTTTAGTGTCGTATGTAACGAGATACTAATGACGACTGACATCTATAAACTAAATTGCGCTATATGATATTAGCACCTGGCTTCATAATAATTTACTTGAGAAATGGCTGGGAGTTGAAATAAGATTGCTGGGAGTTCATATTGAAACTTGTAAAGTAAACGATGGAGGAAAGTCTGAATATTTTAAATCTACAGAAGAAGTGGCGTTTATTTTAGTTTTTGCAGTTTCGTCGTTCTTGTTTGGAGTATTTTTTTTTATTAATAAATCTTGTATCGTTCTTGTCTTGGCTTACTTATAAAAAAAACAGGCCAAGTACAAGTCGGATTCGCACACGATGGGTTCCGCAAAAGAATCCGTTTTTTTATGAAATTATAAAAATAAAATCAAGTAAAAAATTTAAGGTAGTCATTTTATTCTAACTTACTTTGTAAATATCTGTTTGAATATTTTGGCCTGCCTAACTTTTGCCATTTTAATTTATCTTCAAAATAGCAACCGCACATAAAACTTGTAATAATCAATAGCTGGCATTAATACAAACACGTATTGTTTAAGACCGAATCTTCTAAAGCGAAGGAAAGGAAGTTAGCCAGGCCTTGCTTCATACAAAAATATTATAACGCTGTTCGAATATCTACGTATTACAGTTCAACTCGACTCAGACTGTTCGAAAGAGATACCGCGGCCCTGGAACACAAAGGGCAAAGGAAGAAACATGGATGGGTTTTAGTCAGTAAAAGTCTGACACTCCCTCCTGCTCAGCCCAGAGCGGGAGGGGTTATTTGATGATTTCCAATCGGTAAAAAAAAAAAAGAAAGGGATACAGCCCCGTGACAGATGGACGGACAAACAGCGGAGCCTTAGCAATAAGGCCTCGTTGGCACTCTTTGGGTACGAAACCATAAGAACCGACCAGCAACCAAATCATCATCATCATCGTTTCATCATCTGCCTAGCCTTTTCCCAACTATCTTGGGGTTGGCTTCCAGTCTTACCGGATGCAGCTGAATACCAATATTTTACATGGAGCGACTGCCTATCAGATCTCCACAACCCAGTTAGTACTGCGAAATACGATACCTCTTGGTAAGACTGGTGGTCAGACTCGCGTCACTGACTACCTGTAAAATTTTATTGTCAAAGATCTACAAATGACAGTTGGGACCGACGGCTTAACGTGCTTTCCGAGGCAGTGAAGAAACTCGGTATGTAATGGGTGGTCACCCATCCACAGACCAACCTAGGCAAGCGCAGCTTAACCTAAAGATCGACCCGAGCAGCTGTTATTATTTCGCCACGAGCTCCTCCATCATAATCATCATTTGTCTAGCCTTTTCACCGCTATGTTGGGGTTGGCTTCCGGTCTAAGCGCACGCAGCTGAATACCATTATTTTACATGGAGCGACTGCTTCCATACGAGTATAACCCCTTTAATACTGGATAATACGATACCCCTTAGGACCGACAAGCAACCATCCGATAATTTTACATTTTTAACCGACTTCCAAAAGGAGGAGGTTATCAAGTGGTCAGAGTTTTTTTTTTTGTTTGTGTTCAGCAATTACTTCGCCAATTGTGAACCGAATTCGATGATTCTTTTTTTGTTTGGTAGAATATTGTTTCGCGGTGGTCTCATTTAAATTTAGTGGAGATCTGATGCTGATCTTCGGAGATATATTATGGAACACTTCAAAAATAGACGGCAAATCTGTCGTGATTGCTGCAACGCTTGGATGTTTATTGTTTATACAACATCATAACATAAAATCACGCTTGTATGCTCTAGGGGGTACGCAGATGTGTAGGTACTGTACAACTTTTCGACACTTAGGTATGTTAAGTCCCTGCCAGGGTTGCGGGACTGTTCGACAGAGATACTGCGGCCCTGGAACACAAAGGGCAAAGGAAGGAACATGGATGGGTTTTAGTCAATAAAAGTCTGACACTCCCTCCTGCTCAGCCCAGAGCGGGAGGGGTTATTTGATGATGTCCGATCGGTAAAAAAAAAAAAAAGGTATGTAAAGTTCTATTTTATTGGGGATAAGCCTATTGTAAAGTATGAAATGTATAGTTAGCGGTTCACTAATGTTTCACTAAAACTCTTTTGACAATATTTTAACCGACTTCAAACAAAATGAGGTGGTTCTACGTTTGACTGTGTGTCCCATATCTTCACCGATTTCTCCGCTATTTGTGGACCAATTGTCCAAATTCTTTTTTTTATTCGAAAGCCTATACTACTGAGGTGGTCCCGTTATCAGAAAGTTAGAATCTGATGATGGGATCCTAGGGAAATCGAGGGTAACCCTGACATTTTACAATGTTTTTCATATAGGTACTTTCTAACGATATTTTTACCTGATAATCATTATCTCATGTTGCTGAGCTGATGATGGAAGGTATAAGTCAGGATCTGATGCTGATCTTCGGAGATATACAATGGAACGCTTCATTAATAGACAGAAAATCTGTCGTGATTGCTGCAATCGCGACGTTTGGATGCTTATTTTTTACACAGTATTAGAACATAACATAACGCCTGTATGCTCTGAAGGAATACGCAGATGTGTACAGTACACCCAGATTTCGACAGTTAGGTATGTTATCGATACATGTTACATTTTATTGGCGATAAGCCTTTTACTATGAAATGTGTTGTTAACAATGTAAAATAAATGTATAGCAAATATTTGTGTAGAATATTACAACTAAAAAATACAACCGACTTCAAAAACAAAAAAACGTGGAACAATAACTTTACCTTCAGAAGTCGGTGGCAAAAAAACTCAATCGAACAAACAAAAGTCACCGACTTCTGAAGCTAAAGTTATTTTTCCACGTTTTTTTGTTTTTGAAGTCGGTTGTATTTTTTGCAAAAAAGTTTTTATAATTCATAACTTCAGTTCTTAATTAAAAAGTATAGGCTGTGAAATTGAACATTACGTGTTTTATGAAAAAAATGTGTGCTCATGTATGAGTTTTACGAAATACCTGGAGAGTCGGAAAACATTTACCAGTGTACTGTTATAGGCCATGGTAACAGGTTTTGAAACAGTTTGGAAATATTTTTCTAAAACTAAGGCAGTTATCACACGACACCGCTTTTCCACGCGATCGGGTGGTGAAGCGGATCTCACGTCACATTGGCTTGTATAATCCGTTGATGCCTAACTCACGTGCACCACCTTTATACATAAACTCACGCCTTTTTCCATAAGTGTATGAGATGCCGGAGAGCAGCGGTGGCCCATTGGTTGCGGCCCCGACTTACGAACAGTAAGTCCAACCCAGGCAGGCGCATTACGAGTACTTTGTGTAATTTATTTCATCACCACTGCTCTCTAAAACGGTGAAGGAAAACATCGTGAGGAACCCGACGTGTTCTAGAAACAAAAACTCGAAGATATGTGACATCTATCAACCCATACTGGGCCCGCGTGGTGGATTATAGTCCATTCCCTCTCATAGAGAGGAGGCCGTGTGTCCCAGCATAGGTTATAGGCTGATTATGCTACACGCACACCGTTCGACCGCGCGGACGAGCGCTCAACGCCTCTCCGCGGGGTGCACCACCATATAAATTTTCGCCGCATCCACCCGTCCGCGCGGACAAAGGAGTGTCGTGTATCGCATAACAACACTTAAATTCATTACTGGCCTGCCCTTATAAAATAAACAGTGTGCTCTTTGTACTAACGTAAGGTGTACCTAAATTAATTTTCCTTGAGTAAATCACAATTATACAGTGACAGAGTAAATAGTTTGGCTGCATTCTGCATCCAAACCATCCCTCATCATTCTGAAAACTCCTCCGTGCTTGGGAGAGCATATTAAGCCGTTCTGGTCCCAGCTATTTTGTTAATCTTTGACAGTTCCAGTAGTCAGACCCGTAATCCACCCATATGGTGCTATCACACCCCTTGGTAAGACTGGGGTTATACAGGTCATACAGGCCAGGTTATATGGGTCAGATAGGCAGTCGCATGATATAAAATACTATTATTTAGTTGTTAGACTTCACTGGAAGCCTAACGTAGTTTGGGAACAGCTAGGCAGACGATACTCTGAGAGAACTGTTTAAAGAAATTAACATCATGACAGTACCTTGTCAATACATCTATGAAAACATCATGTACGTTAGGAAAAATCTGCATTTATTTAGTAAGAGAGGTGACAGACACCACTATAATACTAGAAATAGGGACCAACTAGTTCAGCCAGGTTTCAGGCTAGCTAAAGTAGACTCATCTTTCATGGGGTACTGTTTAAAATGCTACAATAAAATACCTCCTCACATTCTACAACTGAATGAGACGAAATTTAAATCTTGTATAAAACGCACACTATGTAGGCAAGCATATTATAAGTTGGGGGACTATATTGATGATAAAAATGCTTGGCTCAATGCTGGTCCTGCTCCACAACCATAGGAGCAAACTAATTGATTACCATGTTAAGTTATTGTGGAAGCTGCAGAAGATTGTAATAATATACACACCGTCACCAATTTCGCACTATTTCCACGTTGACAATAACTATCTATGATGTAATGGGGGGCCTGGAGTTCTATAATACAGGCCTAGGCTTAGTTTAGACTCCAGATCTCCCACAAATTACAATTTTCTGCCTAACTACCTGTAAATATCCTTGCTTTGTATAGATTCCATCTCTTAATTATATTATATAATTGCATAGCACATGTGTGAGTACTATGTACTGTAAAGCAACCATTTACATTTATTTATCTTTCATTGACTTGAATGTAGCCTGGTGGCTGAGAGAATGTCATGCTCACTCAAATTTCTCGCTGATGGTGGCGCGTGTGTCGGGCCATTTGGTTCCCTTCAATATGGTTGAGTTGAATGGCGCCGAGCCATGCGTCATGTTCGTGAACGGGCGCTGTCAGTTGGGAGTGGTCATCTCTTAGCTGCCACGGTTTATTTTAATTACTTTATTTTGAAAGTGTTGATTATTTTAATCTTTTACTCTGGGCGCTCTTAATGTGCACGTCTTTCTACATCGTTCTCACATATATGTATAATCTCAACGTGAATGATGTAACCAAGATTTTGTAACAATATTTTGATTAAAAAGAGTGTCCATGGAGTTTCTTGCTCATTCTTCTCCATAGAGATCTTCGCTTTGGATTGTGCAACTACAGTACTTTCTCAAGTTATTATGCCTTGTGACTGTGACTGTAGCTTAGCTTTTTTTTTTGTTTGACTTTCAAAAGTGCCTGTAATGGTCTAATTGAAATAAATGCTTTGAGTTTGATAAGTTAGAATATTAGTATCCGATTTTTCCTTGAAAACAAACCACTCTATCTCACTAAACGGAACGGACAATTTTATGAATTCCCTCTCCGCTATAAACGGCTACATTACTTACTAGTTTACTCTAAAAGAAACAAGACGAACAGGTAACCAACTATTTATGAAGCAAATGAAAAAAAGCAAAATCTACCGTAAAAGCGTAGTTTTTAAACTGAGCTAGTTTTAAAATCAAGCTAACGTTTAAAACTCGACAAAAAATGCAACAACACTTTAAGAGGCCCGCGACCGATGCGTTTTTCATACAAACGTAATACCAAAATAACTTGTAAATCAAAAACATTCTTAAGGTACTGTCTCTTTATTCCGATCGAAATACAAAATATCTAGGTTCCCAATGAAATATTTTGAATGGACACTGATTTAAACAAGAGTTATGAGAAAAATAAGTTTTCTATAGAAATTTTAAATTCCTCATATCTCGTCTTTATATCATTGTCCTTTCAAAATATTTCATTGGGAACCTAGATATTTTGTATTCCAATCGGAATAAAGAGACAGTACCTTAAGAATGTTTTTGATTTACAAGTTATTTTGGTATTACGTTTGTATGAAAAACGCATCGGTCGCCGGCCTCTTAACGGCTCAAGTTTTTCATACGGCAGTTGGTGGGGGTAAGTCCGATGTAATCCTGGCAAGTTTGCTAGATCGTCTCGCGGTAAAGGAAGCAAAAGGAGAATGGAGGCCGATAGTCGGTCGCTCCCCCGGGCCTCGTTTGAACCGGAGCGATTTCGCGGCCGTTCTTATGATTAAGTCAACTCTGGTGGGATTCAGAATCGAGCCTCACTAGACGTGGTTCCGATGATTCAACTGGCGGAAATATTACTTCGTCAAACAAGTTTATTGATTTTGATGCAGGGTTTTATTGCTTATTTTTTTTTTACTCGTTCGAAGTTGAGTTTAGTTGAGAATGTCGGATTTCAAAATCAGTCATGTCTACAATATTTTTCTACAAAGAGACCATATAGGCAGGGATATGTTACGGTTTTACTTCTTCTGGTGAGGTATGTTTCTGATATTAGCCAAGATTTTTCTTGACGAGAAACAGTTACAAAAACATGTAAATTACAAAGTAAATTATATTATTATTGTTATATACATATATAATTCATTAAATAATGAATTATAAATAGAATAACCTCCTTTCTAAGAAACAAACAATTTTACCACTTTATAATTTACATGTTTTTGTAATTGATTAAGTGTGTGATTGCCATAGGATAATATATTTTATGGTATAGGTCGTGGGCTAGGCTAGTAATCTATAGAACGATTGGCTCCAATATGCATGTACCTTCTTAAAAAAATTAACAGTCTAATAAGTAGAAGGCACATAAATTACCATACAATTTGATAACGTAGTTGACTAGTCCTTAGTAGAACTTTCAAATTACAATGTTACTTTGTAACCAATTACGCTATCTTCTTCCAATACCCTCGTTTTTACAAATAGAGTACTGACTAAAGATTTTATTACAGAATATCTAGATAATGAAATGAACATAAATAAACTTTATTATAGAGCGAAACAGGAAAATACGATAAAGGGGAAGGAGCCTTCCATTTGAACGGAAAGTTGTTTTATATTAGGCAAATTTTCTTTATTTACATTTAGGTAAAGAGAAAACTTCACCTGTACTCTCGCGACAGTATATTCAATGGTTTATGAATGACTTGTTCTGGATCTTTTTACTGTTGAAATACTTGTACATCTTTACTTATTCTTAGAATGTAATTAGATCCGGATTATATCTGTAGTTAATTCTTAGCTGATCACACCTCTTACTGATTTTCGTTACTGGTATTCAGTGGCCCGAAAGTCTTTCTGGTAATCTGGGGAATCGTATTACCCAGTACTAACTGATTTGTGGAGGTCAGATAGGCAGTTAATCCATTTAAAGTACTGGTATCCAGCTGCATCCAGTTAGACTGGAAGCCGACCCGAACATAGTTGGGAAAAGGTTAGGGCAAATCATGATATTTCTTAGCTTATATAAATTATGCTTCTACCTACGTATGAAACTTAAAATTGTCAGCGCATAGTTTAATTCCCAATTACTTGGCTTACACAAAGAATAGCTGTTATTCTATGTAACTTAAAATTATTGAGATATACAACTTAAGGATGATTTCCACCAAACGGTTCGCATCGCATCGCATCGGAAAGGGTACTAATGGATGTGGCGACAGCTGATCGCGTCCGGCAGGATGTCGGCGCATACGATCGGTTCCATACCGTCGCTTGCGAACGTACCCGTTTTTGTGCCTAGTCAAATACTTTGATTCCTGCCGTGTTGACGACCGATCGGATACGATGACAGGCGAACGGAGCCGATCGTGCGTCGCGACATACTTTCGGCTACGATCGCGTGTCGCATCAGAAGACGCCCGCGGTCAAGCTGCTGTGCGAGGCTTAGTAAGGAGGAGGCTGTGGTGGTACACATATTACGGATGAAATATCGTTTAAAGATTGTAAAATCCGTTTCGATCCGATACGATGCGAGCCGTTTGGTGGAAATCATCCTTTACTGTAACATTGACTGTTTTGCTACCCCTATTGTTCCATCTTCCTCCTTCCGCTCATCTCAGTAATTCCATCTACAGACTCCACCATAAATTGAATTCGAAAAGACTCGTCAATTAGTCGATCCACTTAATTTATTAGTCGTCATTATGATTAATTGAAAAATGTTCAAAGTGAATTTTTAACCGGATAATAATTTTTGTAGCGGACTGAGCCTAATCACCACACTGCTGGTTTACAAGACTTCCTATTTTAAAGGGGACTGTTATACGAAAGTAAACGCCGTGATGGTTGGTGGTAGACTGGTCTTTTTAATGGAAAACAAAATATCAAAAATACAGCATTCGAAATATAAAAGAAACATTGTACAAAATATACCAAAAAGTATAAAAATTACAAAAAGGTGCGTCGTGCACATTCCTTCCCCCCAAAGTTAAGCACTCAGCTTGAGCAGCTTCCTCAAGGGCCTCTTCAGTGTGCCCGCTGCAGTCCTGACTTCCGCCACTCGGATCACCCCATCGCGGCCCGGGTAAGTCGCTGAGATGCGCCCTCTCGGCCAGGAGCCCCTCGGTAGGTTGCCGTCAGCCACCAGGACCAGATCGCCCACAGCCAACTCTGGAACGTCGCCTTGCCTGGGTCTGGGAATGAGATTCGGCAAGTACTCTTTAACCCAGCGCTGCCAGAAGTGGTCCGCCAGTCTGACCGCTTTGCGCCAACCGCTTCTCGACACCAGATCACGGTCCGTCAAGGTTGCTGGAACGGGACGCCCCGATGAAGCTGCAAGGAGGAAATGATTTGGGGTGAGCGCCTCTTCGCTGCCGGGCTCTACCGAAACGTGCGTCAGGGGGCGGGAGTTGATTAGCCCTTCTGCTTCTGCGAGTACGGTTCGGAGAACTTCTTCTGTCGGAGCACGTTCGGTGAGGGTCGCTCGGAGTGCTGTCTTCACACTTCTCACCAGTCGCTCCCATACTCCACCCATAAATGGAGCCGATGGAGGAATGAAGCGCCAACTAATTTTCTCCGTTGCAGCATATTCTATGGCTGCGTCCCCGTAGAGTGCACGGAGTTCTCTTCTTGCCCCGATGAATGCGGTGCCATTGTCAGACCAAATCTCAGAAGGCGTTCCTCTGCGAGCCACGAAGCGCCGAAGACTCATTACAGCAGAATCTGTCGACAAGCTTCCAACAACGTCCAAGTGGATGGCGCGGACGACTAGGCACGTGTACAAAGCGACCCATCTCTTCTCCCGTCTTCGGCCAATAGTCACTTGAACTGGTCCAAAGTAGTCTAGCCCAGTGAATGTAAAGGGGCGCTTGTGGTGAGCTAAACGTGCCTCCGGTAAATTCCCTGTAGGCGGCTGGAATTTCTCAGCTCGGCGAATGCGGCATAGCTGACAACGGAAGGCAACGGAGCGGACGACGTTTCTTAAGCCGAGCAAGTAGAAGCTCTGACGAAGCTCGTTGACCACGGTCTCTGTGTTGGCATGGGCGGCTCGGCGGTGGTGGTGGTCTACTAGTAGCTGGACGGCAGGGTGCTTCCCATCGAGGATGATGGGGTTTTTTGTGGCTTCAGGCACTCCCGAGGCTGCGGCGATACGGCTGGATAGGCGTATGAGGCCGTCTTCATCCACAATCAGTGACAGTCGGAACAGCCGACTGGTGCGAGGTATGGGCAAGGGAGGGAGACTGCTCAAACACATCATCTCAACAGGAAATGAGTCCAGCTGTGCCTGGAGTAAAATGTGCGTCTCGGCCAGGCGCATATCGGCAGCTGTCTCATGCGCTGAATGTGGAGAGCCAAAAGAGCTTGAAGGCTGAAAAGAAAAGGTTAGTATCCGCCCTTGCTCACGCACTAAATTATCTACCTGAAGCCCCCTACGTGATAATGAATGGAGTCTTATAAGAGTTATATATTTATGAGCTTTATAAGTTGCACGTACCAATCTCAGCCAAGAGCTAAACCGCTTGGGATCAGCTGAGACTGGCACATGCCTCTCTACGCTACCGATGAGGTAAACTGCTGTGGTATATGCCGGATTCCTACTCTCTTCATTTACGGTTGGGAAGGAACTAGGCTCACTAGGCCAGTCAGAAGAAAGCAAGAATTCTGGACCAGTGATCCAGCGAGACTCTAGGGATAACGTAGTGCGTTTTAACCGGGTTGCATCGTCAGCGACGTTCAACTCGCTAGGCACCCACCGCCAATCACTGGCACTCGTTAACTCCAGGATCTCGCCGACTCTATGCGAAACAAAAGGTTTGAATGAGCGGGCCTCGCTTCGTAACCAACTCAACACCGTCATTGAATCACACCAAAAAACTTGCCTGACGGGTCTCAAACGATGAGAATTGCAGATTGTTGAAGCGAGGCGCGCGGCGATCAACGCTCCCTGCAGCTCCAACCGCGGAATCGACACCGGCTTTAAAGGAGCTACACGGACCTTGCTGCAAACCAGTGCGAGCTTGACTCCTCCATCCTTAAGTACGAACCGCCAGTAAGCCACCGCAGCAAAGGCAGACTCGCTGGCGTCAGAAAAAACATGAAGCTCGCAATGATTCACTTCATAGTCGGCTAGGCAGTAGCAGCGTGGGATCTGCAATTCGGCAACCCCAAACAAATCCTGAAACCATAGCCTCCACGCTGCACTGTCCTGCTGTGAAAGTTCTTCATCCCACTCGAGACCCTTGCGCCACGCATTTTGAAACATGATGCGACCGGTCACTACTAGAGGCGCAATAATTCCGAGGGGGTCGAAAACTCGCATCACGTGGGCCAAAACCACCCGCTTGGTAAGCTTTTTTGGCAGCCCATCCTTTTTTAATCCAATATTGAAACCGACACAGTCTGTAGTGGGCTGCCAAATAAGGCCAAGCGTCCTCACAGGAGTGGCCAGGTGGCCCAGGTCCACGGGTGAAGTCACCGGCACCTCCAGCAATGTCTCCTTCGGTAACAACGTCAGAGCCGAGGCACTGTTGGAGGCCCAGCCACGCATTTCAAAACCCCCGTTTTTGTGGACAGTGTGAATATCAGCGGCCAGTTTTGCTGCTTCATCCACACTGTCAAGGCTGCAGATGCAATCGTCCATATAATGGTCGCAAATGATTGCACGTGCTGCGTCCGGGTATTGTGTCTGATGCTCGGCCGCATTTTTATTTTTAATGTAAATTGCCGTAAAGGGACTAGAAGCGGCACCGAACATCATCGACGACATCCGGTAAACGCGCAGCGGTTCGCGTGGATTATCGCGCCACAAAAACCTCTGCGCGTCGCGGTCTTCAACGCGAATTTTAATTTGCGGAAACATTTCCCGAATGTCCGCGGTCAACCCAATTTTGCCTTCTCTAAATCGAAAAAGAACGCCGAGTAGTGGCACAAGCAGGTCAGGGCCCGGTAACAACAACGAGTTTAGTGAGACGCCCTTGGATTTGGCAGCGGCATCGTGCACAACCCGCAGCTTATTAGGCTTGTTTGGGTTGACCACGCCGAAGTGAGGCAGGTACCAAATACGTGGCCCTGTGGGTGTCTCTGGACACAGCTCGGCGTAGCCCTTCCCAACCATATCGAGAACGTTGGCACGATACCGCTCCGCGTAGGCACCATCCCTACACAACTTCTTCTCCAAGCCTAAAAACCTAGATAAGGCGAGGTTGTAACTATTAGGTACCGATAAAACGTCAGACTTCCAGATCAGACCTACTTCAAAACGACCACTGGGCAGGCGGCGTGCTGTGCGCTCAATAATCTGATCAGCACGTTCGTCATCAGCATTGCGCGCCTCACGTTTCGAAATACCTATAGACTCGAGTTTGTACTGCTCCTTAATAAGCTGCTCTAATTCGGAACGGTCGCTGTGGGCTACAGTCGCGGATTCAAACAGTGTGGCGTGGCTAACAACATCAACCTGAGTAGTTGAACTACAACCGAAACCGAATAATACCCAACCAAGCGCAGTACGAATCGCGACAGGTTGTGACTTAGACCCCTTACGTGTGGCCCTAGATACGGTGAGATGCCAGTTGTCAATGCCAATGATGAGCATTGGCTGAATATTACCGTAACACAACTCATCTGCAAGATCCGCAAGATATGGGTATTTCGTGACGGCGTCCCTGTTGACAAACTGAGACGACACCCCTAGACTGCCAATAGATCTAGCCCTACGAATAAGGTGACTATCTTTCGCGTGACGACCCTTGATGTAGAAGTCGACGTAACGCACCAGTGCGTTCTTATTAAGGCCCCCTATGCAATCTACGTGAACGCGTCCTTCTGGCCCCTTAACACCTATCTTAGCAGCAACCTCCGCATCAATAAAAGTAGCGGTCGACCCGTCGTCCAATAAGGCATAAGTATCGACACTACCAGACGGACCAGACACAGTTACAGCAACAACTTTCAGTAACGGGCGAAGACTCAGCGATTGCGCCGGACTTTCAGCTGAAAAAGAAGTTGACGCGTGGGACAGGATTTCTTTCCCTTCAGCAAGAGAAACTATAGGTACGGAGCTCGACGCGCACGGGGCGGAGCTCAGCGTGGACGGCGCAGTATCGTCGTCCTCTTCTAAGCCTACGTGAGCTGCGGCTGCGCGCTCACTAGCACTGTGCAACAACCTATGATGGCGGAATTTACAATCGCCAATGTCACACAAACTTTTTGCTGAACACGAACTTAGCCTATGCCAACCTTCTTTGAGGCACCTGTGACAAATTCTTTTCTTTTTTATAAAACGCCACTTGTCATCTACTGACAAGGAAAGAAATTTGTCACATTGCGTCAATGAATGCTGTTGTTGACATAAAACACAATGAATTTTGCCTGAAACAGTCGTGGATGAACTATTTTTAGATTTTGACCGAGATTTCTCTCCATCAACGACTGCGTGCACCTTATCCCTGAATCGGCTATTGGCAGCGGAAGTCGAACTCGGTGCGCCAGCCGATTCAGGGAGGAGACCGAATCTAGACTGAAGCTCGACTATGTTGGCCAGGAAATCGGCGAACATGTCGAGCATGGGTAGACCACTGGCCGCGTGACTGCTGGCGTAGGCCACCCATTGTGCTCGTAACAGTGCGGGGACTTTAGAAATAACCGATTGAATCAGCTCTGGCGATGTTAGGTAGTGAGGCTGGTCGAGTAGCCGAATCGCTTCCACACAATTACGAACACGACTGGCAAAAATAGCAAGGTCTTTACCTTCACCGGAGACGCGCGGTAAAGTGCGCATTGCAGCTGCCTCCTGAGCCACTATAAGCTCGGGGCGGCCGAAGCGCGTATCAAGCGCGCGCAGCACGACATCAGGCTCACGCGCCGTTGCCAGCAGCATCATGACCGCTTCACGCGCGCATCCCTTCAATGCTTTGTTCAACCTAGCTAGATTTTCCACTGCAGAATGTGAGTCCATCGTATCTAGAAAGGCTCTTTTTAAAGAAAGCCATTCTAGATGCGATTTACCGTCGAAAAACGGCAATGGAAAATCCCTATCACCCCTACGGTGGCATGCGCCTTTATTAACATTATCTATGAGAATGCCTAACGACTTCACAAGGCGGTCTGAATCGCTGGAACAGAGATGCATGTTAGCATTTGTAGCTGTTGTGGCTAGGTCAGCCGGTTTTATAGGCGAAACCGGGGCTGGGGCTAGGCGAGAGGGGGCGACCGAGATAATTGAATGAAACTCGACGGGGTCAGCTAGGCCAACTGGATCAACTTTCAGAGCAGCTTGCGATTTTTGCAGCCAGTCATTGACCGAACGACTGCTTCTCGAACTACGATGACTGGCATCAGCATCTATAGCCGCCAATTCTGCTCGGAGTTCCAACTCCGCTGCCTCGCGCTCTCGCGCGGCGACCCTCTCTGCGGCGACCCTCTCTGCGGCGACCCTCTCTGCGGCGACCCTCTCTGCGGCGACCCTCTCTGCGGCGACCCTCTCTGCGGCGACCCTCTCTGCGGCCTCCTGCTCTAATTCAGCCATACGGCGAGCATGTAAAGCCTCTGCGGCTAACTTTCTAGCCACCATTGTAGCAGAAGAACGAGATGAAGTTCTACTTACTGGTCTCGACGGAGTCTGGATTGTAGTGACGGGCCTCGGCGGGGTCTGATTGCCGGAGACGGAAGGGGTCTGGACTGCGGCCGCCGCGTCGGCGGGTGAATGGCTGGGCCCTGGTTGCTCCAGCTCCTTCTCCACAGCGTTCCCTTCAGCCCCCATCTTGGCACCCGCACGAGTACGCACCATCACCAATATTTGCTAGACTGGCTGTAGAAGGACCACGATGTAGCGGACTGAGCCTAATCACCACACTGCTGGTTTACAAGACTTCCTATTTTAAAGGGGACTGTTATACGAAAGTAAACGCCGTGATGGTTGGTGGTAGACTGGTCTTTTTAATGGAAAACAAAATATCAAAAATACAGCATTCGAAATATAAAAGAAACATTGTACAAAATATACCAAAAAGTATAAAAATTACAAAAAGGTGCGTCGTGCACAATTTTCGTTCATCAAATAATTCCCAAGGGGCTTCCGTTAATTGGTTTCATGTCGTTGTAATTTCCACTAGTTTGTTTTAATGCACGCCTGAATTAATTTTCAGTTTTCATTCTTAATATTCCATGCAAGTTTTGGTGTAGAAATTGGATGGATGAGCCGTAAAGTTCGGAGTTTGTGGTCCGTGTGGTCACCGCTATTTGGGGACATACGAACGTCGAATTAGTCTGTTTTGTGAAGACTGTGAAAATGATTCCTTTCAGAACTAGTAACGTTGTGGTCACAAGATTGCGTAGAGATAGGCATTATAATACGAGCTTATTCAAGAGTATTTTCTAAAAAATATAACGTTTTGTTTTGAAAAGGTCTGATTTCAGATTAAATTCCATGTATTATTTTTGCTTGGAATTTTATTGAGGAGTTAGTCGCCTACGCCAACCTTAGTCTAACCTTTTAATTTTATTCAATGTTTTAGTTAATCAAACTTATATTTTTAAAGGAACTTAATTGATTCCACGAAAGGTTTTGATTTTTTTCGATTAATTCTGTTAATGGAAAGAGAATTTTAGCAAAGCTATAGGTTAATTAAGGCTGAAGCTGAATTACATTTAAGCACCCAACATCCATTAACCAAACAAAAACCATATTTAAAACAAAATGTCGAACTGTATAAATTTTAAATGCCCTTCTATTGTCGCCCATCGTGTTGAAGCGAGTTTCTTGAACAATAGCGAGTTGGGTCGCCTTGCCTTAACGTACAGATCTTATTGTTTAGAGGAATACGCGGTTTCGGCTCAGTATTGTTGTTATCTATGCGCCCGACCTCCTTTTGGGAAGAAATTAAAATAATAATGCGTGTATATGTTTGTAGTATCACTGTTTCTTCTTTATCTCATCTGATTAGGCGCTGTTACTTCTGTAATGATGTCTAAAAGCGGTGACAACTTTAGAAAATTTGAGTCTGAAGTTTGATCGAAACGTTTTTGTTTTTCTAACAATTGTAGTTGAAACGTCAAGAATATTGACTTTTAATATTAGATTTGTTGTATTTTTATCCGACAGTGTCTCAAAAAAAGCTTGCTCGAGCTATTTCATGCTAGTTGTCCAACCATTTTCAAGCAGTAAACAGACAAAGCCGTTGATGATGAACTAGGGAGGACGTAGTCCCTTACAGGTAGAAAGAGCAGCTGTCTCATGACTGAAAAAGACAGTATTAACAAAAGCCTCCTACAATTCAGCCCAGTAATGATTACATAGTGATTGCAGCATGCATGTAAAGTTAATTATCGTTTGCAACATATTTACGACATGGGGTCGGTTGTCGCTTAATTTAGCGGTTTCCATGCCACTGAGTAATTAAACGATTGTTTGCCATTTTGCGATAATTGATGTTGCTGTGTTTGATTTGCGCTAATTATCTTTCACGCATTAAATTATTAATTCAGTTGTTTTGCGTTTTACGATAGTTAATTTGGTTATGTGTAATTCGTGGCGGCTGCGTTCGTTTGGAAAATTGAGGGAGTTTCGGAAGGTGAGGTGGAAATATTCTGTTGTTGATTTTCGTGGTAACGAAGAATACCAGTTTTAAACCTAACCTAGCTCCCATTAACAAGACTTTACTCATGGCTTTGCACGCGTTGACTACGGAATTTGTAATACGGGAACTTCACACGATTTTGGGATATATTGAGATTGAGAAAATTCAGATTTATGTTGTAACAGCTGCTACAGCCAATTTTTTTATGTTGTACGTCACGTTTTAACTTTTCTTTCTATTTGCATCCTTGTTCCAGACACCAAGCCTTTCGTCCCCGACTGCACGAGAGCAAAGACTGGATGATGTTTCTTTTAAGCTTTATTTATACATGATGTAAATAATATCTGAAGTCGCCACTACTGTTAAAATGGCTAAGAAATGAAACTGCCAACCACGCTGTACTAACGATTACTTCAAAATACCTTTAACCGCCGTCAAAGCAAACTATACAAAGATGAAGCTTTGAATTATTTGCTTTTGGTATAGTTGAGTTACTGCATTCGGAAATAATATTTATTTGTAGTATCCCATATTTATGTTATTGATCTAACAGTCGCAAGCACGACTGCCGAGTGACCGGTTGCAAAGCAAAGTCTTATGGAGTTTTTACATTTGATTTTTCTCAGTAGCAGTCTCAGAGTGACCGGTTGTTAGCAATAGGCTCACCCCCTATTACTTAAACATACCTAGCGAAATTTGGGTTTACTATTAGGAACACTTTCGCCTAACCCTTTAGAGAAGTACAGGTATGATGTTACGTTGCGTTCTAGTATATCTAGGACCATGTCAGACTAATCTGCATAGTCCTCATCTGAGTTGAACAAGATTGTGTCTAGACTATGACCTCTGATTTGATTTCGGCTGTTTCTTCTCAGAGTAGTCAGGTACGAAAACCCATAAAATAGTTAACATTAAAAAAATACGTGTAAAAGTATTTGTAAAACGTAATTTCTGATGTTTAGGCTGATAAAGTAATCAATCAGGCTATTGTTTGTTACAGGTTTTTCTTAATATTAGCTGTTAGAGTGCTGTAGTGAATTTTGTTTATATTTATGAGTACTTGTGTTTATGTTAAGTTAACCAGTTAAAGTTTGGCAGTCGCTATTAAAGCGTTATGTATTTCTACAACGATTTTCAGTTAAATTGACAGCATATGGCAGCAGTGTTGATGATATGGTGGTGAATACTCAGCACATGGTTTCAGTCATATATTAATACCGTATAACCGCGATTAATTTCACTAAACAAATGTCACTTCGCTTAACTTTCTGGCCTACCTATCTATATTTTTTCACATTTTACCTGTTTCTCAATAGTTCATGGGTTCACTACATCCATTTTCGCAGAACAGTTTCCTTCGGCGGCACCATAGTTCAAATAAAACCCATTTAATAGAATAAAAAGTGTATTGCTTTCCTTTTGAATGTAATTTCAAGCTTGGGGGAGCATGCCAGAATTTTTAAACGGCAGGATTGCGATCCTCGCGAATACGTACATATATTAAAATCAACTTGCGTTTTGCTCTCATTCGTCTCATAATTTTATTTGCTACCAGCAAAAATGCGCTTGGTTGGAATTCTTATTTGATAAACATAATATTTTCCTTTTGTTTACATTTGGTGCTGAAGTTACTGAAAGGATTTTTATTGTGTTTTATTCGCTTCCTTATCATGATTCTCTTAGTAGTAGAATAAATAAACATATAATTAAATTATTATACCAGCAGTGGTCTACGGAAGGCTGGGTTGATTAAAATTATAATGCGCTACAGAAACAGATACTATTGTATTTTGGCATGCAAAGATAATGGTTTCTTAGGTTAGGTAGATATTTTGAGTTTTTCACCAACTCGACACGAGAGAATGAACACACGTGTATCTAGCTTTGATTATATAATGTCTAAATGGAGCGTCGCCCTACAAAGAAAACGAGGCAACAGTTTCAAACATATGTACGTGCGGCCGCTAACAGTCGGCTGATTTTTGTGACATGTTTTCACACATTTGATGCCCCATCTAGACATTATATAATCAAAGGTGTCCAGTTGGTGGAACTCAAAATTAGTATCATTTATATTATTTCGTCATCTGGACACGCCAAGATATTTACGCGTGTGTGTATTAAATTAAATCACTTTTATGTTTTCGCCAACTGGACACACTGGTCCACTTGGGGATTACTGGCATAACATTATGTATGAACACCATTTTTTCGCCAAAAATTCAGGGTTGTTGGGCATTTACCTAATTGTCCTTTCTTACTATCACATTTCTTTAAACCGTCCAAGCTAGTTGTCTACCCACCCCGTCTTTCATAAGCGTAGGTAAAATGATTATATAAACAAGGAACCAACTTTTTATCAACTTCCAATAGCCCGCTACCCGTAATCTTTCAACAATGTATTTAATATTTGCACAGAAGAATGTCTGACGTAGTTGGAGCCAGCTTTAGTTTTTGTTCGAAACCTCCTTGTACTCTTTAGTTACGCAAGTTGCATTATTAGTTTTCAACTTCACGAGTTTAGAATTTTCGGGTGAGTTTAGCTCGCTCAAATTAAATGTATAGTTCAATATTGGCGCTTTTTATTTGAACTTCAGTTTGGAGCTAATTTAAAGTTTTAATCACGCTTCTGGAGTAAGCAATCCTTTCTTGCTCATTGGTTGGATGTTAAATACTTTTTCGATTAATTTAAACTTGTTATGTCTGGTCTGATGTTTCTTTTTTTTTTGCTTGTTTTTTTTCTGTTGCAAAATATATCGAGAAATCATTATTAAAAAAAATACTGGCTGTATATTGTATTATAACTACCTACATGCAATCAAAGTACCTATTAAAAAAATGGTACTTTACTTAGGTATTTGTGACTGAATCCTTGAAACTCCCTGTCTTTGCAGTAGTAAGATAGCCTTTTTTTTTTTTTCGGGTGGGAGATCATCATATAACCCCTCTCGCTCTGGGCTGAGCAGGAGGTGTTCTGGAGCGGGAGTGTCAGACTTTTACTGACTAAAACCCATCCATGTTCCTTCCTTTGCCCTTTGTGTTCCAGGGCCGCGGTATCTCTTTCGAACAGTCCCGCAACCCTGGCAGAGTAGTAAGATACCCTAAGTTGTTAGAATTCAAGCAGTTCTTTAAATTATGTGTTGGCACGGTTGGCGCAGTGGCTGAGCGATAGGCTGCTGCGCTGCGTGTCGATGTCGCGGGTTCGATCCCCGCACGGAACAAATATTTGTATGATCTACAGGTAGTTGTTCCGGGTCTGGCTGTTTGTGTATGTGAGTTTAAATGTTTGTAAACGCACCCACGGTACAGGAGAAATTCCTAGTGTGGGGCAAAAATAAAAAAATAAAACGATTTCTGAAATTTCAACATCTTTGATCGTAGTTTATTCACTGTACAAGCTTTATATGTTTGAAGTAGTTTTTCAGCCACAACAAATTATATTTTAATGTAGGTAGATCGAGAGAGAATGACATCGTTTGTACTTTTATTGCTTTGCTTGACAGATTTGTACGATCAAATCCTTTCCAATCCTTCTTGCTCGCTTTTTTTTGTAAAATGAACTACTTGCCAAAATCTCATATATACTTCTAGACCTAGCGAGTTATATGTCGGTATATTAATTATGAGTTTAAGATTTTAATTAACTGGTCTTCGGTGGTTCTAAAAAGAAAACATACAACCACCAACAGCATCGGAAATAGGGCCCGAGCTACCGGTAGTCAGGGCTCTTGAGAAAGGAACCTCCTAACAATACGCGCTGTATCCAGAAAAACTGATTTTGAATCAAGCCCTTGATCCAGCTGCCGAAAGCCTCCTCAAATGTTGATCGAGGCTATTGGCAATTCAACCATTGACCGATACGACTATTTGCATAATGACTGTTGTTTTATTAACTAGACTAGACTAATTATTACTGTTCATGACCTATCTCAATAAACAACCGTAGTTATATGACCTATCTCAATAAACAACTATGTAGTTCATGGTCCTAAGGATGATAACTTGCACTGAAATATTTACCACCCTTTCTTTTCTCGACTATAAATTGACGGTAAGCTCTCTAAAATAGAGAGGTGCCGGATGCAAGCAATATAACTACCTATCTATCGAAACTGCACTTGAGGCCTTGTGCCTCATACAAGGAGGTGCCCCGACGCAATTAACTTGATTTATTCCCGGCGTTTACTTATTCAGTGCTACGGTTAGTACGCCCAGGGAACACGCAACTACATTTTAAAAATACTGGTTCTAACTTTCACAATATGCCATGCGAACTTCAACCTTATGTTTGTACAGTTTGAGGTGTTAAAGCTGTTTTGAAGAGAAATATTTAAGACGCAAAGTTTCATGCAAACTGTCTCGCGTTCAGAACATCTTTTGCATGTAACAGTAAATATTTTTTAGAAGCTCTTGATTTAGATTTAGTAGGTAGCATTATTATTGTAAGTCGGTATGAATATGATAACAGTGTTTAACTGACTTATTTTTGGATTGAGCAGTTTTGAAATTCACCTTGAATTTGCACTGGAATTTTTGAATATTCAGCGTGAAGCATGCATGTAGCGTGAGTAATACAATATTCTGTATGCAAAACGCGCTTTTAACAAAATGCTACTCTAAAGAGGAAGAAAGACCAAAACAATAAGCAAGAAGAAATAAGAAGATTACAATAACGAGATAATAAGAGAGCTTTAACAACTCAGCGAAGTAAACTTAACTACTGTGCTGCACCTATTATGAACTAATTCTCTAGAAAGAAAGCCTTTGGCGGATCAGGGGGTGGGTCTGGAGGGCCATTAAAAAGGTGTGAGTGTGCGCGCTACGCCTCGAGTGAATTTGTCAGACGACGTCGTGAAATTAACACTAGGCGAACATAAGTCACCGGGAGACAGTGCTGCGCCTTGCCCCCAGGCAGTTATCGATATCTCGGATATAGTAAATTTTATCGGCCAAATTTGGCACGAAACTGGTTGCAGCCAAGTGATTTGCAGTGTTAAAACTAGGTTTGTGTTCGGTTTCAATGGATTAACGCCCGAGTAATGAGTAAACTTGTTATTGAATACAGTAAACAAGATTCTGTTGATATTTTGGTGTTAGAATATAGATCAAATTAGAACGAAAAAAAAAGAAATGTTTGCTATATTTACAGTTGAAAAAAATTAATTAATGATGAGGTTCATTAATTACTAGCTTCAGAGCGTTACTTCGCCTGCGTGGATTTGTTTACCGGGATAAAAATTATACTGTGTTTAACACAGGAGAGTTTTATCCAGGCTACAATTTTATGTTTCTCTTCCAAATCCGTTCAGCCATTTTTGCGTGATTGAGTAAAAAACATACAAACATTCCCATTTATAATATTATAAGACATGTATTAGCTCCATGCACAAAAAAAAGAACTTACAACATAATCACACTAATATCGAAACTATCCGTACGATACAAGCAAAAACACCGATATTTAGGACAATCTGTATTCAGAACTTCTCTAAACGCTTTTGGGATGTAGCAATAATTGCTGCGACGTTCACTACCTAGATGTTATTAAGTTGAACATTACAACAACTATGCAGCTCACTCCAATGCAGTACCCCAGGTTTCTATGGAACCCTCGTACACGAAGAAACGAAAAAGTATTATGAGATGAAATTATTAAGCTACTTCGTTTGAGGCGGTCCCGGATTTATTACGGCTGGGATTTTGTTGGCGTTTCTTATTTTTCTTCAGTTACATTCAAAGAAATAAATAAAATAGTTTCTTATGGATGTGGAATACAAGAAATGGTCTAGACTTGACAACAAATATAGTTCAGTAGGGACAGTGTTGATAATGTCAATGTTTTAGTTACATGGGTCATTTATAAAGATTTTGTTTTTAAAGTTCATACTCAAAAGTCACGCAAAAGGCATGACTTGGGAGGTAAACTAGCAGCTTTCGAGTGTAGATCACACATCGCCAGACATTGCGTGGGACGTATGAGCCAATTAATTGACTATGGCGAAGCCAAAAGGAAGGGTTATGATTTTAGCAGTCTATGTATGAATGTTTGTATTTACGTATGTTCCTCCGCAGCGCCTAAACTGTTCATCTAATTTTGATGAATAATGTGGCAATCGATTCGTTATTTTGGCCCGGGTAACATAGGCTACAAACCGAAAAAAAAAACGATTTTTACGAGTCGGATTATATAGTTTTTTAAAATTTGATTGATATTACGATGTAGACTGCTTCGCGTCTAGTTGTCGCAAGCGTGACTGCTGAGAATGGGTCCGGGGTTCGATTCCCAGGTCGAGCAAAGTGTTATTGGGTTTTTCTATCAGGAATTTCTCAGTAGCAGCCACGGAGTCTGAATTTGCCCGGTTGATGGAAATCGCCCCCTATGACATGGGTCTTCAACGTAACTGGCGAATTGTGGGTGTACTAGATTAGGTACACCTCTTTTTTTTTTTTTTTACCGATGGGAAATCATCAAATAACCCCTCCCGCTCTGGGTTGAGCCAGGAGGGAGTGTCAGACTTTTACTGACTAAAACCCATCCATGTTCCTTCCTTTGCCCTTTTTGTTCCAGGGCCGCGGTATCTCTTTCGAACAGTCCCGCAACCCTGGCAGGCGTCGGTCCTTTCGGACCCCTTCCTGTTTGCTGACTTTCTTTGAGGCGCGCGTGGAACACGAACGCGCCGTCGACACGGCCTGTCGTCATAAGACGGACGGACGGCGAGCTAGCCCATAGCTCACCGTCCACACGCCCGATTAGGTACACCTCTGCCTAACCATCCGGGGATTACGGGCGTGATGGTATGTTATGTTACGATATAGATGGCAATGTTCTTAAGAAAGGTCAGGTGTGTAGTACTCGAAACGTGTATGAACGTTTTGGAGTAAAAGGAGTATGTCAGGATCGTAGCAGGTGGCGTTCCCTAGTGTCTCCCTAATGACTAAAACCTCAGTTAAACTAGTGCAACACCTTAATACAGTTTACAATATTCTATTCTTAATAATATTATGAACAGGTAAAATTTTAATTGTAAATTTGAATGTAGGGTTAATCTCTGGATCTACTCAACCGATTTTGAAAATTCTTTCACCAATAGGAAGCTATATTATCTCCGAGTGCCATAGGCTATATTTACAACTTGCCCGTGGGATAATTTCCGACCAAAACGCGAGCGAAACCGCGGGCGACAGCTAGTAATATTATAATGAAATTAGTTTTCCGTAGTACGCGTTGAAAGTTGAAAGTAAAAATAAAACACAAACCTAATCACTAGGAAGTTCAATAGGTGCTCTTGTTTTCCATCGTGAGCCATGACAACGAATGAATGGAGAAGCTATTACTGTTTTTTTTGGCCTTTAATTTTTATAAAGTAATTTGTTTTAGTTGTTAGTGAAAAATACCGATTTGCACGGTAGGTAATGAAATGATGTCAGTAATGGTTAGTCACCAGGTTAGGCACTAACCGCACGATAAAAAAGAATATGGTTTTAATAGGAATACAAAAGTTAAAATTTAAAATGTTAGTGTAGCCATGTATCTTACTGAATAACGGGGTGGCGTCCGCAACAACACGTCCTATGTTTGTGGTTGCACAAATATAATTTAAAAAAAAATGTCTGCTTAACATATGTTGGAACACAATTTTATTAAGCAAAATTAGATAAAAAACCAGTTATGATGCAAAGTGTCGCTTATACAATATACTTCACAGATTTTTTTTACAATAAAGAAAGATGACAATGTTTAAATGAAATGCCACTAAAAGTGAGCTAATGGTTTTTAAGACTGTTACCAAATATCCGTCATATGCATCCACAGTGACACTCCTCAAAACAGTTAAACATCTTAATACCTTGGGCACTTGATGACATATTTACTTGATAATCCATATATTGAACGGGAGCGTAGAGCATTGGCAATCAGAGCGAATCTTATCTCCAGTAGATTCAGTCGGTGTACAGCTCAAGTTAAAGTTACACTTTTTCGAGTCTACTGCACGTCGCTGTACACCTGCAATCCCTGGAGTAATTATACGCAAATATCGTTCTGCTGGTGATGCCTTACGCGCCCAATATAATAACGCGTTTAGGGTGTTGTGACGACTGTTGCGGGCTTGCAATGCGTCAAGGATGTTGGCGGATGCACAGCTTGACGGTTTTCATGCCATCTTGCGCTGAAGAGTCCACGCCATCCCTAACAGCATTCTGGCGATGTTTTGTGACAGGCTGGACAGTCGGTTAAATAAGCTATAAAGTAACCTACATTTAAGTTTAAATACTAACGTCGTTAGATAATTTACCAACATTTTGAATTAATTTGTGAAAGTGAATAAATATGAAGTATTTACGTGTATGTGGATCTTGTGGTATCAGAATTAAATGTTTTTTTTTAAATATTTTAAAAGTCGACTCCATGGTTGTCGTATTCAAACATCTGTAAAAACTTGGTTCATTTGGTCGAATGCATTGAGAATTTTAATACTTTCCTTTATCTTGAACTCTACTTGTTAGGACCTTATCGGGTGCCTACTAAGTTCCTTTATTTTATTACCATTTCAATTCTTTGCGTTATACTTACTTACACATTTCAATAATTATTATATTCTGGAGTGCGATTGAAATATTGATTTAATTATTCTGTCTATATATATTAAGACTCTCAATAATCTTCTTTCATTCTTTCTAGTGTATTTTGTAATTTACAGCAAATTTATTGTATGCATGATCGATATACATCGATAAAAACTGTAATTCGCGACCATAATAATTGCTGACTATAATAAATAATAATATGGCCCTAATAATTATTGGCTTGTAATTAGCAAATGTCCCTACTTATGTATGATATTTAATGTTGTTATTAGTCTGTAAGCTTTCTTTAAGATTAAATAAATAACAAATATGTATTTACAAGACGATCATCTTTATCAATCATGTTATCTTTTTCTAGTTTCTAATCTATATTATTTATTGACCTGGATTAGCCAAGTCAGCCAGTCAGGTAGGTAATAAATATCTCTATAGAAATACAAGTTATTGGTCACGGCTTAGAAAAACAGCTGAAATGTATTCACTTTAAACATGGCATCTGTGAATAACACACACAACATCACAACACCGACAACACCTAACACCACAACAACAACAACACACCACACAACAACACAAACAACACCTGTTAATAAATAAATAAATAAACATCACACACACAACACACACACATAATACATAACATGTGTTAATAAATAAATAAATAAACAGCTATATTATAGAAACACTGAAAACACAAATGCATACATATAAATAATTATACATAACATAACATCACGCCGGTTATTCTGGAGGGTTGAGGTAAAGGTGTATCTAATAGTACACACAAATTTCGCCTATTATGTAAGTCCCATGTGATATGAGGAGTGCCTTTTGCCATAAATCAGCAACAATTGGCACAAATCTGAATTTCTGATTGAAAAATCCAGTAACACATTGCCTGACCTAGGAATTGAACCCTGGATCTCTTGCAGTGTTGGAAGTAATAATTATCACAATATTGCACTAGCGTTATCCTAAAATCTTTTCAAGGATCTCTTAAAAACGAATAAAGGATTCTAAGGCATACTATTCACGTAGTAACAAATTATTCCTACTGTGATCAACAGTCTTTACTCACAATAGAGGTCTGTATCAGCAGTGTTCAGTGTGTTCAGCAGTGGGAGCACTACAGGCTGATTATGCTTAAATAATTATTTCTGCTCTAGCTACGTTGTTGGCCTAGTGGTCGCAAGCGTGACTGCTAAGCAAGAGGTCCCGGGTTCGATACCAGGTTCGTGCTAAGTGTTATTAGGTTTCTGCTTTAGAAATTTCTCCGTAGCAGCCACGGAGTCTATGCGATGGCAATAAGCTCGCTCCATATACATGGGACTCCAACATAGCTGGCGAAATGTGGGTTTACTATTAGATACCCACAACTCTGCCTAACGCTTCGGGGATTATAGTCGTGAGGTTATGTGTTATGTAAGTCTTTTCATCTTGCAGTACTTCTGCTGATAATTCGGAAATATTGTTTGTTATTGTTTGTTAATATTGTTTGTTGTTTGTTTAATAATAATAATAATCGTTTATTTATAAAAAGGGGCACATTTACAATAACATGTCTTATCAATAAAATAGAGCACATTAGCTTATTTGCCTGAACTAGGTTGAACCTGGTTTCAGGCTACAAGGTGCATAAACCTTAAAACCTTAAAATAAACACCTTAACCTTATTGTTTGTTGTTGGTTGTTGCTATATTTAAAATTAGCTTTTACTCGCGACTTTGCCCGCGTGAAATAAATTGTATGGCACTCGGCTTTTGATCAGTGAAAGATGTTTTGAAATCGGTGAGCAGTTTCAAAGATTATCTCCTATATAATATGCAAATTTAAATATTTTACCTATAAGGTCAAACGAAACCTACACGAAACCGTTAACCAAGCATCCTGTCCATCAAATTAAGTTGCGCTACGCAAAAAATATTACTGGGAAACGACTTTTTTTTGGAGTGAAAAATCACTTTTAACGGTAGTACTTAATGTAACACACTCAAAACATTGTGCTAATGGATGCATCGTATAGTTTGGGGGTAATGGAGGTAATTAAAGTAAAGTTATAACATAACACAAGTGCCTTTCGGCTTCGTAGGGATATTTTTACTCTCATTATTTATGATGTTACAGTAGAAGATAGCAGTCCACAGGACCAATAAGCTCCATCTACTTTCAATTGGCTGCGATTCATACAATCTAAAAAGAGGCAAATTTTCTTTGAACTATGTCTTAACCTTTGCTGCATAAACAACGCCATCTGTAACATTCGAAAGGTTTGTTACAAACTACTATATCAACAAAAAAAATTACGTAGATGGCGCTACGCTTTCGTAGCGCCACGGCAGCGCGCTACGAAACTACGCGGTCATGGCGTAGCACCGTCGTAGCAAAGTATCCCCTGCATGTATTTCGAGAGTTTTCCTATAGATGGCGCTAGTACATTGGCGGTTGTAGATTGGTTTTGTCTTATTTTCTAAAGAGGGCACTGTGTACGCTGTAAAATAATTTATGTCACAACACTCTTATTATCCAGTTAAAAAGATTTCCGAAAGATGTCGCTATTAATTCATAGCAAAAATAACTAGTAGGGATAAAAAAAACCATTTTGCAAAGCGGACTGCTGAGCATGAGGTCTTGGATTTGATTCCCGGGTCGGGCAAAGTGTTATTGGTTATTTCCATTAGAAAGTTCTCAGTAGCAGCCACGGAGTCTAGATTTGTCGCCCCGTATTACATGGGACTTTGTCATAATTGGCGAAAGGTCGGTGTACCTACTATTAGCTAGCTACACCTCTGTCTAACCCTTCGAGAATTACAGGCGTGATGTTATGTTACGTCGCTATTTGTTGATAGGAAAAATAGCTAGGAGGGGTATAACAAAATTCAATTTTGCTAAAATTGTTAAAGATTTATTTATTTATTTGTTTATACAGATACTTGCTGCACTTACAGTTTACACCAAAGCGTGCAGCAAACCAACATCACAACTTAATAAATATTACTAATAACTTATTACTAAACTTTATGCAATAATTAAGCATAGCTTTGCAAACACAGACAGACGGCTTTACAGATGTCTTTAAGTATTCTAAAATTTGACATAACTTGAACCTATTGCTATAAATATACCACATTACTTAATTTTGGATCCTCCGCCTCGCTGGTCAAGTGGTCGAGCACTAAAGCTGCTGATTATGAAGTCCTGGATTCGAAATCCAGGTCATGACATTACATTTGTCATTCGCCTAATTCGTGGTTCCCTTTTCATTACAACGTTATTACAATACATCTCCATTAACATCCCACTACCTATCAGACACACTCTTCACCCACGCCAACGTACTCTTTTCTTAGTTCCTCAAACCAGCACAACCCTTTGTTTCTACCACACCAGTTCATTATTTCTAGCTATCAATAACATTTTAATGTATGACGAATCTATGGATATTTTTGCAAATACTGAACTGAGTCTCCTCAACACTGCTTCTCGATACCTGGAGTCCATTGCCAATTTGCCACTCCCAGTACTATCTCTTCGGGGTAAACAAAAGTATCCCTTATAAAATATATAGTTCTATGATGATACCAGTTTGGTTAATTTTATTGTAATTTCTTTGCGTTTGTTCTAATTTCTGTGTACTAAAAATGTTTTGTATAATTTAATTTTTATTTTTATTCTTACATTTACCATAATGTTCCTAATATTATTACTAATTTTACTTAAGTTTTAATTCTAATTCTGACAAATTTTATTACGTAGTTTTACTTGATTTTTATGTTCAACCAATAACTTGTATGTCATTGTGTGGTGTAAACTGCTAGTATAAGTTGGTTTTGTATAAATAAATAAATAAATCATGCAGCGTAATTGTTTTTTTTTTCATTAGGAATTTCTGAGAAGCAGCCCGGAGTCGGGACTTGAGCCCTGTTGATGGCAATCGGCTCGCCCCCTATTATATGGATCAACGTAACAGGTGAAATATACTTAACCCGTATATATATGTATATATGTATATATAACCCTTCTGGGATTACAGGCGTGATTATTATATTGTTGATTAATTTCATTTTGCCCTCGTTGATGAAATGCGGGAACTTTGGTAAACCTCAATCTAATTTAATAGGGTTAATGCACGTTAAAACCACTGTATGTTACAAATAAAGTGTAATATATTGAAAATACACAATTTGTTCTGTTTGTCGTGTGTGTTTTGACGTATAGTTATATTTTTTCCTAATTCCATTTTTATTGGATTAATTGTTAAATTTCGTACTTTTTAGAGGTTAAAAACCGTACTAGTAGTTGCATATTACCTCATAGGGTATGTCTCAAAACGCCTGTTTCAATGTGCCGTCGGTTAGGTCGGTTTCACTACTTCAACTAGGTATATTTTTGTCATAGACTGTGTTTTGAGAATTTAAGGTACGCAGTGCAGCGCAGCTTTTTTTTACTCAAACTATAGTTTGCAATTGCATCATACTTGGTTCAGACGTTTCCAAGAAAATAAATATATATTAGTATGGAACAATCAATTTTCTCGAAATCGTCCATACCAAGTCCATACAAATCGGCAATTCCATACCTGAACTCCTAATATAATACTATGCATTGTGTAAGTGCTAAAGCTCATGGCTAAATAATAACAGCCGCTTAGATCAAATTTCAGGTTAAGCCGCGCTTGCCTAGGTTGGTCTGTGGATGGGTGACCACCCATTACATGCCGAGTTTCTTCCGTGTCTCGGAAAGCACGTTAAGCTGTTGGTCTCGGCTGGCATTTGTAGATCTTTGGCAGTCGTTGCCGGTAGTCAGTGGCCCGAATTTCTGGCAACCAGCTTACCAAGGGGTATCGTATTACAGTACTAACTGGGTTGTGGAAGTTAGATAGTCAGTCGCTCCATGCAAAATACTGGTATTCAGCTGGAAGCCGACCCCAACATAGTTGGGACAAGGCTAGGTATAGATGACGGTGGCACAAGGGGCATCATGTCACATATTTTTACTAATTCATCCATATTAGCCATCAATATTATATATGTCCAAGCAACAGAAAATTCTACATCCTCACTCACTACATATACACAATCCACCCTTATTATTATTTTCCTATTTTTTTTTTTTTTTTTTTTCGGATGGGAAATCATCAAATAACCCGGGAGGGGTTATTTGATGATTCTCTGCTCTGGGCTGAGCAGGAGGGAGTGTCAGACTTTTACTGACTAAAACCCATCCATGTTCCTTCCTTTGCCCTTTGTGTTCCAGGGCCGCGGTATCTCTTTCGAACAGTCCCGCAACCCTGGCAGGCATCGGTCCTTTCGGACCCCTTCCTGTTTGCTGACTCTCTTTGAGGCGCGCGTGGAACACGAACGCGCCGTGGTCACGGCCTGTCGTCATAAGACGGACGGACGGCAAGCTAGCCCATAGCTCCCCGTCCACAGGCCCGCGCCTACGGTGGCCGGTGCGCCTCCCGCGGCGGCCGGGACGTGAGATTCTCTCCCACTCACGTTCCGCCACCTCCTTCGCTAGCATGACTGCTTCGCAGAAGGTGGTGACGGCGTCCCATTCCATCTCGCTCCGGACCATGGATTGAACCAAGGCCGGACGCGAGAGGCCGCCGCCGCCGATCGCACACATTCCACCCTACACTTTCCTTCATCCTCACACAATACTACCCATACTAACACTATATAGATTCAAGAATCGCATCTTAAATTGTTAAATATTTCGCGACCACTGTTTGATAAAGCACTAGAATGTTATATAACCCAACGGTGGAGACCTGGTGTCCTGAAATACACGCCCCAAGCCTAGTTTAGGCACCAGTCTCCCACAATATACTTACTGTATTCACTTGTTCCCTATAGAAATAATGTTTTCAATGTGTATTGTGGCGAGAAAATAAAGATTATTATTATTATATTATTATTACTAAGAATTCAGTCATTGTCAGTGCATCCTTGAAGTACCCATTACTGAGTATACTTAAGCCTCCGCGCTTTGGAGCCACTCTTCCCTGGCCTGCACTAGTCTCAACCAAGTCTTACCCGGGATCTTCTGAATGACCTCATCCTCACCTATCTTTCTGTAGGCCTGCCAAAACTTCTTCTCGTTTCTTAAAACAGAAACAGAAATATTTATTTGTAAGAATGTAGTTTAACATAGTATGGTGGTATGGGTTTGTTTAAGTCCTTAACATTCTACCACAACTTATGGTGTGTTAGTGAACATTCAAGAAAGTTTCAAGCCTGGGGATGAAACTTTCAAAACTGTCAATGTGTAGGGAATACTTTTTTTTACTGAGCGCTTAATATATAAATAAATAGTTTTTATTTTATAAACATACCTTTTGGTTTCAAATAAAACTTGGTTATAAATAAAACACAATTTTAAAAATATCAACAAAATCATATTATAATATCGAATATACGACAATAGCATCGAGCGTGCATTACTTCGCGCAAGTGATTCATGTCTGTAGAGAATAGAAATACTCCTAGCTGAACAGAAACACCTCCTATTTGCACTCCATTTACTTAGCACTTCCTTTAGGGAACTCTCAACCTTGTAGCTTGGTAATAAGATTGTTTCGTGTGGTAGGGTAAAGTTTGTTTGTTCCTACACACGCTCTCGTTTCGCGTATACGTGCTGAGTTCCGTAAAGTTCCCGCGTCTTGTTACCACGCGTTTGGCAGATTGGATTTGTTTCTCCGCATGCTAATATGCTAGGTACGTGCGGACTCGGATTAGCGCTAGGAGACAAAAATGTCCCCTCGTTTGTATATTTTAGGAACATAAATACGTTTAATATAACGTTGCTTTGAGTCTGCCTCTCGTTTCAAAAACAATTGTCCCGTCTCGCCGAGTTTTATGTACACAACTGATATTTTAATAAATGTACTGTGTTAAGTCTGATAAAACGTGGCCTTGGAGTAGCTTCTATTTTTTGCTAAATATTCTGTTACGCAATGGCTTTATTTCAATTCTCTGTTTTAACCTAACCACGTGTGAGCAATAAATACAATTGCCGAGGAATCCTGTTCGGTTTAATTGTTTCGTATTCGGGGTTCTAATGAGTTAGTGCTGCCTCATCTTACATAATAATCGATTTTAGAACGTGTGTTGATTAGTTCTTACGTAACTGTATACTATCGTTATCGGTTACATTTTTATTCCTTGAAAAATGATTGTATGCAATTATGACTCAATTTATTAAGTCTCAAATTTTTTTTGGAAGACTAAATTTCAAAGACTAAAGTTTAGTTTTCTTACAATACGGCGATTGTATGAAAACTATACTTTTACGGCTACAAATTTTCAAAATAGGCAACAAATTAATCGAATTATTGTTACCTCATATTCCTTCACCGCAATAACCACCGAGTTCAAGGTGAAGACATCCTCCTTAGGATCCGTGAAACCACAAAACTACATCGTTTCCTCGAATCCTCGTATTTTCAATTCCAATAAACGTATACTCATAGGTAAACATATTTTCTGTCGTACACGTTAGTGAATATCTCATTTGCCATCATTTCTGGGCCACTGGTTTGATACCCAATTTGATAAGCTTGTATGCTAACTTGGGGGCATATATTTTTAACTTTGACAAGTTTAATTGGATTCTTCGTGTTTTGGTTCGAATCTTTAAGTACGATTGGAAGTTTTAAATTATGGGTTTTAAATAAACCCAGCCGGCTTCACCCACGGGTTCAGTTCAGTTTTTCGAAATAATAAGAAATCGGTACTTAGTGTTTCAGGTGAATTTGTTCTTCAGGAGGTTTTCTCAGCTAGTCCATACAAAAGTGCAGAGCAAACCGTCCACGGTTCTAATGTGTGGAAAATCTGTTATGTCATATCATGTACTGAATGATACATGATACACCGTGTGTTATATTTTTGGATGCCAGAAAAATACCAAGACATAATAATTTTCATGCATGCATTTTATATGTTCTTCTGATACTAACGTTCTACATTGGTTTTGATTCTCTTTATATTGTGGTTCAAGAAAACAATGGAATTGTTCGTATTTGTTATCAAAACAGGTGATATGTTTTCGCTCTGAAATTCTTTAATCCCATCACGTATAGTTTACGTGACTGACGAAGGGATAGTTTGCCTTCAGGGGTAACCTTCCTTTCTTTGCGGAAAAGCCGCATGGTTAACATGGTACCAAATTATATAAATAATATTTCATCCTTCACCCCTGGGAAGTACCTGTTTAGAGATTCTTTTCCGTTAAGAATTTTTTTTATGGACCTTTGAGTCAGCAGTATCTGCTGTACGTAGACTTGGTCCTCTCTGTATAAACTGTGCAAAAATACTAACTATTTCCTTGGCTTGAGAGGCGCCACGGCGTCCTCACCTTCCGCCTGACGCAGGTCCTCACCGGACACGGTTGTTTCGGGAGGTACCTGCACCGGATCGGGTGGGAGGAAACGCCCGGGTGTTACCACTGTGAGGATCGACCGGAGGACACGGTGGAGCACACGGTGGAGGTCTGCCCCGCGTGGACGGTGCACCGCCGTGTCCTCGTAGCGGCGATCGGCGGCGGCGACCTCTCGCGTCCGGCCTTGGTTCATTCCATGGTCCGGAGCGAGACGGAATGGGACGCCGTCGCCTCCTTCTGCGAAGCAGTCATGCTAGCGAAGGAGGCGGCGGAACGTGAGAGGAAGAGAACCTCACGTCCCAGCCGCTGCGGGAGACGCACCGGGCGTCGGGGGCCACGTGGTGGCCACTTTACATGCCGTCAAAAAATATCTTTCAGGTATGCTGGTTTCCTCACGATGTTTCCCTTCACCGGAGCAAATGATAATTATACAATATGCACATGAATCCGAAAAATCAGAGGTGCGTGGCCTTGGGTTCGAACTTGAGACCTATGACTTGGCAGTCTGACGGTCTCACCACTAGTCTATCACTGCTTGCTAAGTACCATTATCATCGGCAGATTCGCTGGGGGAGTATTGGCCTACCCAGCTGCACGACATTTAGTTCGATTCTCAACTCTCATCTCCCAGTCTTCCTGACGATCGTCACACTATAGGTAGAGTTAGTGTGCCTGAGCGCGCCCTACCCTACGTTTGCCAATTCAAGGTCTTCAATCAAGAATACGTTTACTCTAATGTTCATCGGTTCTAAGGCTAGTATGGCTGGCACGGCTTTTGTGTGCCGTGGAAACAAGATAGTCTTTAGGCTGTCAAAGCGGCTAATTTAACAGGGAGCGCTGGACTAATTTAAACGAATGCGTGGTTTTAACGCCAATAGAGTACTGGAACATTCACCAGCACGAAACCATGTATCAAGCTTGTAGTTCCCGAAAGGTTAGGCAGACATCTACCTCATATTACAACCACATTTCGCCAGTTATTTTCAATTCCCATTTAATGTAATGAGGCGAGCCTATTGATATCAACCGGGCACAAATCCAGACTCCATAGCAACATTCCTTAAAAAAAAAAAATCTTAAAAGTAGTGTAATGAACGAAACCGAGTACGCAAGTTAATTTATTAATTTGATTTAAAAACTTACGCGGCACATCTAAATGCCTTTGTTCCAGTATTTTTGGCGTAACACGTTGTAAATCTGAAAAGGTTGTTTGCAACTGTATAATTGTTGTGGAGAGTTATAGTCCTTATAGCTGGGGAATTAAGCCTAGAATCAGAGGAACGTGCTAAAGGAATGCTATAAGGGTATGTTTTGACTGCACATTTCAAGTGATACGACGTGTGAATTGCAGCTGCATTCGCAATGTTACGACAAGTGATTCGGGTCACTAGTGCATACGAGCTTCGGTACTACAGTTGATTGATAGTTACTAATGACAATTACATGGTGTTGTTTTGTGCTTTCGGCCTGTTGTAAGCGGAACCGGTAACTACAGCTACAGTGAGCACTTGAGCTTCCTATTAGGGAAAGCATTTTCAAAATCGGTTCAGTAGATCCAAATAACCCCACACACTCACAAAATTAACCTCTTTAAATTTATAATCTATACTAATTAGTATAGATTTTAAAATTAAATGGAGTGGAAGATAGCTCAACACAAAAAAAATGGGCAATACATAGACTGACAACCACAGGTAGATGTTATACTGTATTCACATGGCGTCCCTTTCTTGATGGTTTTTTATTTTATTAGATTCCTCTTCCATTAAGTCAAAGTAATTTACTTTCCAGCAACACGGCATGAGATTCATACATTTAAATAATTTCTGGAGGTTTCCCAGTTAGGTGAACCATGGGTACATAAATATTTTATATAATCATTCTTAGTTCACCAATTAAGTGAACTACAGGTAAATTATTTTGTATAAATACCCATGGTTTACTCATTAGGTGAACCAAGGGTACAGGAAGATGTTGCAGGACTGTTCGAAAGAGATACCGCGGCCCTGGAACACAAAGGGCAAAGGAAGGAACATGGATGGGTTTTAGTCAGTAAAAGTCTGACACTCCCTCCTGCTCAGCCCAGAGCGGGAGGGGTTATTTGATGATTTGGCACAGGAAAAAAAAAAAAGGGTACAGGAAGTTAACCGTGGAACACCTAGGTGAACCATTTTGGTGTTCCACGGGTCAGAAACGTTAAATAAATCTACATCATTCATTCAGACACAAAAATTAAGCACACAATTTCTATTCTATTTCTTTATATTAAATATCTCAGTAAAAATAATAATTCGATGCATTCAACTGCATCCGGTTAGACTTGAAGCTGACCCCCACATAGTTTGGATAAGGCTATGTAAGTGATGATGATAAATTCGATATATTTAAATATGACATCGTTATATCTTCTTTATATATAAAAATCACATGTCACGGTGTTTTGAGGTCGCACTCCTCCGAAACGGCTCGACCGACTTTAATGATTTTTTAAAAGTTTTATGTGGTAGATATGACAATAGGTCGTAAAGTATATTTCACACCGCTAGGTAATTAGGGGGTAGGTAGATAGGGTAAAAAAGGTGCATTGCAACGCATAGCACAGCTAGTTCATATATGTTTTTGTTAAGTCGTCTATGACATTCAAAATTTTATTCAAACTCGTATCCAAGAAATGGCAGCTGTCGATTGAGACGCACGTATACAATATACCGCAGCCTTACCGTCGCAATATGCAAGCGTCGACTGCAGGGGCGTGTAAATTGTTAAAGTTGGAGGGTGGTTGCAATTTTCGCAGCTGTATAAAATATTGTCAGGCGCAATAGCGGACATGGGCGTGAAGCGATGGATGCGCTCTCTTTGGCTTTTTGGCACGTTCCTACCGATCGACTCGCACTGTTGTTAACAGATATTGCTTCTGATATGACTTGCACTAAGACTTTGGTTACTAGTTTTTGGATTATTCACTCTGTGACATTATCGTACAAGTGGGGAAAAATAGAATGATTTCAATGTTGATTTTTTCCCCGCTGATATTTTTATAGTTCGTAATGGAGAATGTCACAAAAAAAAACCGGTCCAGTGCGAGTCGGACTGAGCACGAAGGGTACCGTCCCATAATCTAAAAAAAATATCTTATTTGGCGTCAACTATGTATGTGTGTTATGTATGTATGGGGACACCCTTTAATTTTCAACTTTTTAAGGTTTTGGTATTTTTCCTTTATTTGTGCTGTAAGGCCTTGCTTTTTGCCAAATTTCATGATTCTAGGTCAAAGGGAAGTACCCTATAGGTTTTGATTCCCTTGTGAAATCGCATAATATGCGACATAAACAGTCATATCTTTTGATTGCGTTGACTTACAAGTTTGATTTTTTCATTGCTCCAAGGAGTAGCAGATTTAAGTGATTGGTATTAATTTCAGCTTGATACCACCACGCATTCCTGAGAAAAAGGGTCTTGGTAAACAGACAGATGGCAACAAAGTGATCCTATAAGTGATTCCTATAGATATCCCACAGTCGATCTATATATCTATATGTAATGACTGTTTTTGACCATAGTCGGTACTCATTGACATACCATTATCTTTAAGTCCAATTCAATTTGACATTTTTTCACGTGACATTTTTTATTATTTTAATAATTGTTTTCTCTTTTTTTATTTTTATTTTGCTTAAACATAGTTTGAATGTTGACTTAATTATACTTACTTTTTGACATTTATTTATTTTTATTTAATTTTCTTTGTCTTTTATGTTTTGTCAAAATCAATTAATACTTTAATAATAGATGCATTCCAATAATATAATTTTGAAGGTTATCAATTTTAATGTCAATGACCTCTATGAATATTTGTACACCTTCGGGCATAACATAGCGCGCTTATAATGTTTTATAACAACTATTTAATGTACCTGTGTTAACAAATGATTTAATGACTTAGAATTAGTGGCCTATTATTAGTCAGGAAACTATACCTTTTAAATATAATTCTATATTTACACAAATACATTCCAGTTAACCCAGAAAGACAGACTAAGAGACGAAAAGATATTGTGGCTTACTCCCCAGGGGTACGAACGGCTTTCGCAAGGCGTCAGTATGTATGCCAATCAGCCTACATATACAACAAAATTAACGCGAAACTAAAGTTCCACCACGAGGTCATGCATCAATGCAAAAAGGCGATAACCGAGTGGTTAAAAACTCTAACATATGAAGAAGCAGAGCATATTCTAGACAGACTTACATGAATACTTACCTTCTTTATCAATTTCGACTATAATGGCACTATCAGCAAATACGTAAACACACACACAAACACACACACGCTCACACAAAAACACACACACACAAATCCACCACACATACACATACAATTACACACTGCACAGAGCTGCTAATTATTTTGTTTCTCTTTGTTCTTCAATTTAATTTTATAAAAACTCAAAGAGCCCGACAACCCCAACTCAAGTATTATTAATAACTTACTGGGGCTGTTTCATTCATATTTTGAAATGTAACCGTTTGAGATACAATAAACACTTTTTTTTTATAAGGGTTCCGTTTTTCCGATTGAGGTACGAAAACCTAAAAAAAAAAATTTACTGAAAGTGACTATTCGATAACTTCTCTTATTCATTAGCATTATTTATAATTTGTCTTAAATCCAAAATATTTTTTGGTATTTCTGGTAGCTCGGGATTCATTGCTTATTTTAAAGAAAGAACCCTGGTCGATCTTCTGAATTTAATCTCATACAGAATTACAGATTATAACAGACCAAACCAGAATTTAAAAAAAAACTCTTTTTTCCGTTTAAAAATTTGTTATAATTTAGCATTTTCAGAGGCCTTGAACTTTAAGTATGCACTTGTAGTAACACATACATAGTTATAACTTTCCTATTGGAGCGATGTTGCGTTTAAAGTGGCTGCAGGTAGGTACATTGGTGACACAGATAAATGAGTTTCTGAGTACATAACGACAGATACAACAACCCAGTGTTATGACAACATTTCTATAGGACACTGTTTGAGTAGTAGAACGTACTTACCTAGATTTCGGTATCTACAGAGTGGAAGGGGTACCGAAGTGTTTTTTTTTATATTATGGCAACTCGCAGTTCACCCTCTGAGGCTGGCTACTGCGTCCGGGCAAATCCTGTGGATGCCTTAAAAATGAATCTAAGGCCTCTAGCCAGGGGCTTATACAGCACCACCACAGCGACAGAGAGCAGATTTTTTTTAAATTATCTTCCACCCCATATTAGTTGTACTAATTTTTCAAAGCTTTATCAAAAAAAAAATTAAAATTAAAAAAAAATAAAATTAAGCGGCTTAGACGCATAGAAAATTCACAGTAATATTTATTGCTGTAAAGATACTCCAGATAAATAATTTTTCAATTCTGTCATGTGACCCAAATTGTAATCCAGAGTGAATTAAAAAAAAAAAGCTTAAAAGTGAATGTTTTCTTCCTTCCATTATTTTTAACACAATTCCATGCAACGCGTGCCGTTAATATTCTTTAACACGATTAATTTTTACAGCACTTAGCTTTCTTTCAAAATTAATTATCCTTTACGTCGTAATTGAACGCCGCACCATTGCATTCATCGTTAAGTAAAATGTTAATTTTTGCACTACCAAGTTTTTGCGGCATTTTCCCTTATAGCACTTTTTCCTGCAGACATTTTTGGGCTGAGTGACAAAATGCAAGGAGCTGACTGACAAATGCAAATCATAGGGTAGCGCATGAACACTAGACTTTATGAATTCATATACATTACAGTGGGGGAGGAAGCGGAACAAATGGACGGTTTTTGATACCTTAATAAAATCGAGATTTATTTATTACAGACTAGCGACACGCCCCGCCGAAAACGTCGTTTTTTTTTCAACCAGCATTGTCCTAACAATTTAAGAAGATATAACAGAAAATAAATCAGTCAAATCGGTCGAGCCGTCCTCAAGTGATGTTCCGTCATACATGTGACAATGGATTTTTATTTATATAGATATGTATAGGCTTTACACCTATTACTATCCTATGCATAAAGATCCTGGAATAAATTTTCTAAATGACGTTGAAGACCGGGGTATTAGAATCAGTTGTGTGGTTTCAAAGAACAACGAGGTGACACAGACAGACATGAACACGAAAAGCAACTTTAATTTATAATATGAATAGATTATTATCGCTCTATTATCGCTAATATAGCTAATTAGACGAATCACTTAACTTAGATATAAATTAAATTAATTACTTGCACAAGATGCTACAGATATTCAAGTAGGAATACGAGTAGGTTGGTAGGTTGGGTTGGTTGGTTAGGTTGGTATAGGTTGTTTGTACAAAGGGTGTAAGAACATACTTAACGAAGCCGAGAGTTCATTATTATTCTTCCCGTTTTTTTGTTCTAGACCATACCTGGGAACCTTCTAGTAATAGAGATATTAATGGTCAAAGTTCTAGCTTTTTAACACCAACAAAAAAATCGTTTCCCCATCATTCATGCGCAGTGTTACTTTGTTTGATGTACAGAATGCTTTGTGCTTTGGCTTTGTTAATTGTCATTAAACACCATCGATCACTAAATTAGTGATCGATGTTTTACACCCTGTATGTCGGTAGTACCAAAATTCTATCTACTAGAATTTCAGTCTCTAATAGCATAGGTCCGAACTCGAAATAGTTGAAACTACTCACCAGCTGGATATTAGGTACAGCTGTCAGATTTAGGCAAACAATTGCGTCTCTCGTTTGTTCTGAAACGTAAATCCGCTCTGTTCCTCACATTAGTTCAATCCCGATGAATTGGAGCACTTGCTTCACTACAGTTGAATTTCGTTGGAGCTTGCATTGTGTAACGCCTACCTAAAGTTGTGCACTTCTGAGAGAATTCGGTACAGGATTCGTAAACCTTCGGTCGGGATATTTGCGAGACTTTCGATAAATGGCAATGCCTTTTTTGTGGTTGCAAACTTAGAACGGTTGTAAATATTTACAGGAGTAAGTAACTATTGTTACTAATTCCCTTTTTTCGATAAAATGTTTTGATCGTTTCATTGTTTGAGAAACAACAAATAATGTGAAGTAATTTCCTTAACATTATTTATTGTTTCTCAAACAACAGCCTAACATGAAGTATAGATACTTATTACAAGTATTAATCAATCTCAGTAATGAATTACTACAATAACTTCTTGTACGTACTTATCTTATCTACTTATCTTTTTCTTATTCTTATAAGAAAAAGATGAGCACTGGCAAAATTATTAACAAACAAAATAGGTTCTTCAGAATCCTGTCAGTATACCCAAGATTATCAACAAATCGACACACAAACGCTCAATAAATATTTCATAACAAAGACTCGTAAAAAGGAACAAGAAACAAATTACCTAATTTCTCGTTATGTATACAAAATGAGCTCGAACTTGCTCAAATTGGCCGTTAAACACACTAAAACAATTTGGTATGAAGGCGGGGAACCTTATTAGAAGGTTTAATCTGGGAGGCGACTGAAAGCGAAATACACTTCGTTTAATTTTTGAATGAATCTTTAAGCAACTTCCATCTTCTTCGCGAGACAAATTAGTGTCTTAAATGCTAAAATTAATACCGATATGCTCGGCTTGTACCTAGGAGTAGGTAAGTATACCGTCTAAGAACAAACGGAACTGTGAATTAATATTTGTCGTATAAATTACGTCTGAAATTTTTAGGGATATTACCATTTAGCATACTCTTACTTCGCTGATCATTAGTCCACTAACGCCAGACAGCCGATTGGGAGCGCAGCTGAACGAACGAGCGTATAAACTAGAAATAATCTTCAAACTAGTTTAGACATTTGCAATTCATGCATGGACCGCTATTATAAGTGCTGTTGAGCTGTTTCATCTCGCAAAAGACAAAGACCAATATTGAGTTATTGTGGAGGCACCAGAAAAAGACCCAAGATCCTAGCTGAAAGTAACACTTTTGATTTACAATCAAACCAAACCCTCAACTCTTCGACATAGAACTCCAAAGACGAACTCCTAACCTTGTAAAGCGGTTCTCCATACCACAATATGCAAACTCATTGTGTTCAGTCTACACCGAGTGGTGTGAGTGTCGTAGTAAGCGGTGTTCAATAGGTGTATGTCTTTGAGAGCGGCGCCCGGGGCACTCGGCGAGCCTTTTAACACGTAATTGCGTTAATATGTCCCGACGTACGACACCTACGAAATTAGATGAACCTGCGCTGTACTTTGATTATGTTCATTTTTGTTCAGATTGTATTTTGTTAGATTTGAAGTAAGGAGGTAGGCTTGCTCAATATTGGTAGTTACAGACCCCTGTGTAAGAAATGACACTAATTTTATTGCAAAATGAAAAGAATCACTAATCCTAGAGACAGAATTACAGGAATCAGCTGTATGCAGGCAGCGCAGGATTGGATGTTGTTATTCTTGGACGGATCGGATCTGTACTCAGGAAATCTTTTGCTCTGTCGATCTAACAGATCCGATCAAAGATTTCTTTCTAGTCGAGATCTCTTTGTCAGAGGTAGGTGACTCATAGTACACTGAAATTGTTTATGATTAGAAGATGGATGACACATTGATTTAAAATTTTGCAACACACGTATGAGCACATTGAGCACCTTTCCTATTCCTATCAATGTTAATAATTATTGTGCTTTGGTGCTTGCTGACGGCATTACTAAGGTGCTCCTCCCCTCCTCATAAAGTAACACTTTGAAAACGTAGAAACGTGTATGAAAGATGGGTTTTCTACATCTTTATGCATGTATAACGTAGGGTACATGCATAAAGATGTAGAAAACCTGCATCTTTATGCGGCTGAAACCGATCGGTACATGTGATATAGTCCCTCACTTTCTGTATGCGCTTGCACAGATTGAAACGGGTGCATAAAACCGTAAACATAATAGGCTTAATGCCGTTCGGGGAAAAAGGCGTGATGTTATGATATGTTGTAAAAAGTATACGGGTGTATCGGTCCCGACAAAACGGTAACGAAAAACTTGTATACAAGTTAGAAATTACTAAGACGGCTTCTTATTACGACTACCTTATGGGTGTAAAAATACCCTTGACGATGCTGAAAAGTGAAGTAGAGCATACCTGGGAACCTTACCTACCAGTTATTGGGGGTCAAAGTTCCAACTTATTCATAGGCTTTTTTTTAAATACAAGTTTTTAATATTATAACTTTACCTTAAATACCTCCACGACCCCCATATCAGCACAGTGTTTTGAATGCGTAACATGAAGTCCTATCGTAAAACGTGATTTTTCACCCCGAAAAAAAGTCGTTTCTCAGCAATATTTTTTGCGTAGAGGTAGTTTAGTTTGATACACAGAATGCTTGGTTGGCAGCTTCGTGAAAGGTCCATTTTCACCTTGTATATTGGAATACTGTGGCATTAAAGAAATAAAGAGTTCTTCTTCAAAGTTAAAACAATCCTATCATTCTACTAAGTCCACATCAATATGTCGGCTATCGATTCACCCGACATTGCGGCTGCTGTTGACATACCCCATCGTTCAGTGCATGTCGTAGGCCTGCACCGAGCAGCCAGTATTTTCATTTTCGATTTGCTGCCTCTAAGAGATAGCACATTGGTTAGTAATTGAACCACGGACGTCTTTGATATATCGACTCTTTTATCGGATTGGACGGACGCAATAACAGACCGTTGATTGCTTCCAAGTGGACTCGGAAGATTGATTATTTTCTCCTTACTCCGTCTGTGTCTCCGTTGTTATATATAAATTGTCGTATATGGTTTTAATTTTACCTTTATGAAGAAATGTCTGGAAGATAGAGTGTAAGCAGCAGTAGTAACTTAGACTTTTTATTTAGTAGGTACAGGTGTCATACCCGGATTTGATGGTGTTGCGTTGGCCACTTTAGATTGTTCCGACATTCAACAAGTAATAAATGTTAAAATGAAATATGTTATTACTATTTAATATGCAACGATTAATAATAATAATATAATATAATAATAATGTTTATTTTTCTTCCACAAATAATACTTATATACTAACACATGTAAATTGATTGAAAAAGATCACTATGTTTATTTGTAGGAGACTGGTGCCTAAACTAAGCCTAAACTTGTATTTCAGGACACCAGGGACTCTCCCCTACAGGCAAAAATTACATTCTTCATTGGTTATTAAAATAGCTAGGTATACTGGTAATAAGTCAGAACTAAAAATAAGTTATTTATAAGAACACTTTTGTCGTATATTTTGACTGACGATATAATTTTATTAGCTTAAAATACACATCATAAACAATTACATTAAATAAAACACTCCTTATTTTTTTCCAAAGCTGAAACAAAAATAATTTAATTACCCCCACGCTTCCCAAGCTTTGCCTGAAACATCACGACAACTCGCATTCTCAGAACATTTGAATATTCAAAACGTTAAAGTATATTTTTTTAAAGACATCCTAAACAAAGGTTTCCCTTTAGAACGTGTTATTCTGTCCCTAAATCGGTATTGCAAAAAGCGGCAAACATTAATGTGAATATATTGTGCGCGAAGCATTTCGTCCGTCCGCACTGGCCAAAGCTCATAAATAAACAAAACTGGATGCTCTGTCGAAAAGTTCTGTAAAAAACCGTAAAATTTACAACCGGGAATTCAGTGGAGTTTTAATTAACCTTACAATGGATCGCCGCGTGAACAAACTGTGTAATACGTATGCTATCTAAATATTAGTTAGACTAGAAGTTATGGAATATTGACAGTTAGTATTGTGAGGACGGGGAATTAAAACTTTTACTTTGTTTGTAACTTATGTCTATGTTTGCAGTACGAGATTAAAAAGATCTCACCATTTCGTGGTGACAATTGTCGACAGGGCTGTTATACATAGAACAGCTGCTTAAAGGTATATTAGATTAGTTCTTGGTCTTCCATCATCTGCCTAGCCTTTTCCCAACTAAGTAGGGGTCGGCTTCCAGTGTTCCGGATGCAGCTGAATACCAGTATTTTACATGGAACGACTGCCTATCTGACCTCCATAGTCCAGTTAGAATACGATACCCCTTGGTAAGACTAGTTGTCAGACTATCGGGGTCACTCACTGCCTATAACTACTATCAAAGATCTACAATTGACAGCCGGAACCAACGACTTAACTCAACCGACCCGAGCTCCTAGTTCTTGGTCTTCCGCTGCTTAAAAAAAGTCGACCTTACTGAAAGATCTCTTCAATAACCAGTCACAATGGGTAAATGCCATGTTCCTAGACGTAGGAACATGGTATTTACCCATTGTGACTGGTTACCGATTATGATTTACCGATTAAGGGAAAAGAATTGGTGATAGCAGAATCAGGATCCTGTCTTCCTTTATTCGTAGTTCATTTTTTGTAGTCATCTCTTCTTTACAAGGTAGCTCTATTACAGTAAGGTACCTATACCTCTTTACATATTGGCGGTACCTTCGTATTAAGATGCTGACGTGTCAGAATTCAGGGTAAAGGTACGGGATTCAGGGTAAAGTAAGCAGCTAGGTATCTGGTAGATACTTATCTATTTCATGTCAAGATAATACAAACACTAATTATAATTTGATCATAGAAGTTATTTTATAAGAGAGACTGTAGGTAGATACTTACATGAGAATCCACAAAGAAAATTGATTTCCTCTACCATTATTTTACCCTTCGAAAAACTCCATGAAAATACTTTTTTCAACAAAATTAAACAAGTCAGCCACAGCGTATTAACCTAACGTCTCTGTATAACCGAAAAGTTTATTTGTTTGTGAACTTAGCGCCTGATTTGCATACATAGCAACAAAACACGGCCGTCTCGAGTGCGAGTGTGAAAATGGGAAAGTTCCTTCTGTATAATGAAGATGAGGGATGAGGGAAGACGAGTAATCCACCACATCGGGAGAAACTTGCTACAAACCGCAAGTCGGGCTTCCTTCGACTTGACTTGTGAGAGTTGCCACTTATTTTTCAGGCGTTTGGATACGTGATACGTACTGTTATCTAATGTACGCTGTAGTTATGTGTTTAGGATTTTTAACTTATAGTATAAATTGGACATACATAATTATGTACTATTCAGGGATTGCGGCTAAATAAGATAGCGGCACGCGTCGACATTCAAAGTTAAGCAACGATTGCTGAGGTCGGTCTGTGGATGGGTGACTGTCCAATAAATACCTAGTCCACTTCATGCCTGTGAATGCACGCTAAGCAGTTGGTCTCAATTATGTACCTATGACCCTTGTAGTTGACCAAGTAGATATTGAAAGTTAAACTGTCTGGAAAATTACGTCAAAAATAAATAGTTTACAACTCGTAAACTATATTTTTGCGATGTTTTATTTCTGAATCTTGTGTTTTTTACCATGAAAACTTATTTTGCAAAATTAAATTGTTGTGTTGTGTGACCTAATTAATTATGCAATGCCTCAAAATTCTGACTATGGTAATTATGAAACTGATGAGCATAACATACTCGTCAAATAAAGTCGTAGAATTTTGAGATATTTCAGTGAATCTCACAATATTATTAAAACAATCATACATTTAAGTTCTTTCTTTATCTGGTGTCGGAGTTTTTAGGCCACCCATGGGCCTCTGACTTGGCTTCACATGCCGTCAAGAAATATCTCTCTCAGGCATGCTGATTTCCTCACGATGTTTCCGTTCACCGGAGTAAAAATAAATAAATAAATTATAAATTAATTAATCATAATACATTTTAATAATATTAAGAGATGTTTTTTTTTTCAGTGAAAATTAAGTTATCAAAGAAATCACAAATCGTTACATCCGAAACACATTATAGTTCAAATGAATTTGCTGAACTGTGAAAATGGTGTCAAACATTGTATCATATTGCAATATTTTTTCCGAAACCGGATTACAAAACACAGGGTGTCGATTCAAACAACATGTTTAGAATAATAATTTATTTGTTTATTTATAATGCCATGTTCTATCTAGCGATCTAGTTCCAAAGATCACAAATTGTTTGGTTACATGATTTGTTTTGGGAAAGATTATATAGTTTGGGCGTTCTAAATAAAATAATTAATGTCTGAACATTATTAATAACGCCCAAATAGTTTTTCTGCCAGTAATTAATGAAAGTAGAACAAAATAGTCAGGAAACAACGTTATTTTTACGTTAACAATTTACTTATGTATATTTTTCATAATTATTCTATTCCATGTTTCGTAAAGGTGAGGATTATTCCACAAAATATCTATGACTTTTAACAACATTTTGGTCAAATAATGTTAATTACAATAAACTTTACACACAATAATGGACTTTACCGTAATAATATTTTGTCCTCTTTTGTATAAGGTACACCCAGCAAATGAGTTTGGTATGCAGGTTAGTTTTTTTTTTACTCCAGTTTGTATTGGACGTCTCTTCGATTGAGCCAATCTGTATAATTCTGAGCCAGTCACATCCAGAGGGACAAAGCTTGGTAGACAAATTGATTTATCAACGATTACCACGATTGAAAAGTCAAAAATGTTTGTGAAAATATGGAAACTTTAAAAAAATAATTTTCCCTTGTCCGTTTGTCGCGGACAGATTCTGAGCCTCCAGGATCTGTCTGCGATTCAATATGATCGCGTCTTCTGAAATGCCTGCATACACAGCTCTTTTGCTGTCTATACTTTTGTATAGGTCATATTATATTTTTTATTAATTAGATGTACATTACATTTTGTTTGTTATACTCGTAACAAATGCTTCATTGTAGGTACCTACGTGTGAATGCTTAGAGTTATATAATTATTAGCTTTTAGATAGGGAGAACATAGACACTGATTTTTAAATTATCGTTACTGAAAGCTTTTCTGATTATGACGCATGAATACGTAGAAACACATTTTCTACGTACCTATTCATGTTCACTAAAAATAGCACACAGACTGTTTTCTTTACTTATTAATTTATTCGAATAATATAGTTGTCTTTTTTTGCTCAAAAAAGCATATAAAACTAACAATTTGTTCTGTATGTAACAGATAGAAGACAGATTACTTTTTTACAGCAGCTTTTTATACATAGGCACGCCTTCTGTCTTCGTGATTTACGGGCTGTTATGATGTGTTAAGTTTTTTAAGAAACTTAAGAAGTTATTTAATACTTATGAGGATATAATACACCCATTTACGAATGCAATATGAATCAGCTTTTTTTTTATTTTGCTGAAAAAATTACTGCTGCGGCTGCTGCTTATATGAGGTGAATTCCTTGCAATGCAGTGCCTTGAGCCTGCTGCACAGTCTCAAGCACTAAAATTGCAAAAGTCAAAAGCAATTTGCTCGAGGCATAGCGGTGGCCATTTTGAGTGACACCTTTTTCATAAGAGTACCTATGGGTTCTATAATACTGTTTCTAACAACATAAAATTACAAATTACACTTCTTCCCCCCCTCGCCCTCATTATGTTGACCAAAATGCATCACGTATTTAATTAAGTAAAAGTAATAATGTATTCTGCTGAGAACGGTGACGCGTGGTGCCATCTGTCAGAGGAGTAATTAACTACCGCTGCACAGTGATATATCGGACTAACATCCCCCAGCGTAAGTGATTCTTGGTAGGTCTGTAATTGTTTAATGGCCATTAAGATAAACATTGAAGAGGGGTGTGCATTACCAATTAACTAACAGGTTTTCAAAAGGGATCCTTAGCCTTATAACGTTCACCAAGAGCTGTCAATATATTTGAAAAGCTCGTAGGTATAGCAACTTGTCCTACCATAGACGAGATGACATTCCTCTATGAGAGACTCTCACTCTCTATCTCTCGTATCATCATCAGCATCATCATCATTTCATCCGAAAGACGTCCACTGCTGGACATAGGCCTCCCCTAAGTGTCACCACATTGACCGATGCCGTGCGACTCACATCCAACGGATCCCTGCAACATTCACCAGGTCATCGGTCCACCAAGTGGGAGTGGTCATCACTCTTGTATGGCCCAGCGACAAAACTATCCGAACTACACTTGCTCTTTGTTGCTCACCAACTCGTTTCTTTAGTTCTATTCGCTAATCGTCAATGGTCGGCCTTAAAGCCTAATCCACAATACTCAACTCACGATACTTATGACATACGTTTAAAGATAGCGCACATGTATTTAGTATGGTTGTCTTTCATTGATTCTCTCGATTGACTCGATGATAAAGGACTTAAACAACGCCACAGACGCTGCGATTAACGTGGCCACATACTGAGCCCTAGAAAAAAAAAAAAACAATTGAGTACCATCGAAACGAAAGAAGAAGAAGATTCGATCTTGTGCCATCTTTGTGAATTAATGTTATTTGACGAGCATAGCATGTTTGTGATGTCTTAATTTGTATTCTAATATGGACGAGGCTTATGGTTCATTCAAAACCCTTAATTTATCACAAATTAGTCATTGCCAGATTCGAAATTTGAGAAAAATCAAATGAAATTTAATGTGGCTATTCATCTTTCGAATGTTCATTGAAATAATTATTACGCATATAGTTATGAAACTGCTTTTAGGTAAATTTTGGTTTCAACTTGATGCATTAAAATTAATGAAATGTTGGCGTTATGAACAGAATTTCCAATTTGGATGAGATGTGGATACAACTGAAAATATACAACATATAATAAATACGATTGTGTGTGGTTTTATTCACATCCAAGTTTCCAAAAAGCTCGGTTGGTTACAGATTAAATTGGAGCTCCTGAAAAACGATGCTAATCACGTGACGAACACCGATCCCGGATCCCGAATATGCTCTTAAACAACGAAGTACCAAATAATTATCACTGTATCCTAGAAAACCCTTAATATTTCATAAGCATACCTACAAAAAAAAGACAACGTTAAAATTTTAAAAAGCTGTTCAAGAATTCTCATTGAACTTATCATGTAACCACAGTCATGGGTTGCAAAAAAAAACATGAATATTAAATAAATTCTCAAAGTAAAACAAAGAAGGAAAGATTAAACAAGAGGCGACACATTCAAAAACAAAATGTAAGAGACGAAATAAAACCCACAACACATGGTATGAGATGATAATTTTAAATATTCAGAAAAGTATTGTCACCGACATCCATTCAGAGTTGTATCCGCCACGGATTCGCATTTAAAGCCGCATTAACATTAATAAAAAATCCTGTCTGTGGGTGTGCGACAAGCCTTTTATGTACTCACTTTTTGGGATGAAAATCTTATGAAAAATGTAGATGCATAAACTGATTGTTTAGTATATATATATATATATATATATATACCTTATGTTGACAAAAATAAGGTAACGAGATGACGGTAAAATAGCTATTTCATGAACCTTTAATTAAGAGGAAAACACAAAATGAAACAATCTTGGGTCAAAAAATTATTGGTCAGCAATTACTTTGAGGATAAAAAGAAAAACAATGCTTAATAATCACAACTAGATCAAATTTCCAAAATACCTACGACTTTTTTGCAAATCAAAATCGGATCAGAACGAAAATATTTTTTTTTACATTTTCCAATAGTGAATTATTTGGACAACAAAATAGTAACGTATCTGAAATGTTGGCATGTTTCACTCTATTCGTAATAATCTGATATCATATAACATACGTAACCGGGTAACGGGTAAAGCTTTTATAAATATTCGATTATAACGGGTAATAATGTAATGTACCGATAACGCGTCAATAGAATATTAATTTCCATAGCTACGGAACTCTCTCATCAATATCAATTTCGTATCCACTTCAAAACGTTCAATTAATTATGTTTGAAGGCGCTAAAATCTTGCATCAAATAATTTACAATATACTGGAATGAATACCGAAGTATTGTTTGGTTAACATTGTAAACATCCATAAATAGTAATAACAGCTAACACAAATATCTTTCTACGTATAATCTAGTACTAAAATAATTCCTAAAGAAAGAACACAGTTTATTACAAAAGGGGAATGCACACAACATCTGTTATTGCCAAACTCTTCTATTTCGAATTTGTTAATAATTTTGCGAACTTTATTACTAAGCTTTTGTTCCGGTGTCGGGGGATAATGGATTGTCCTGTTTCTAGTAACATTTTCATGTTTGTATGCATTTGAATGTCTGTCTGTTGTGTACGTGGCGGTATCTCGTTCATCTTCGTCATCGGACCTGTCAGCAGAACCAAATTGATTGTCAGGTCCCTCGATCGGTGTTGAGTACTTGTACTCTTCTCTTTTGTACGCTGGACTCGTGTTCTTTACTGTGGGTCCCGGGATTTCTGTGGACGAATTCACGAGTGTAGTCGTCATCAATAAAGAAGTGACTCACTGCAAGTTTACAAATATACTGCTTATTTTATAAATTTAATACGAGTTGGTCTTGTTGTTTTAATTAAGCAAGCTGTATCGATGTTCAGTAATTACACTGCACTTGTTGTTTCAGTCCTGTTCTAGTTAGTTGTTAGTTTTCTACTTCAGAGCAGAGATACGTTGAAAACAAGTGTTCTGTTCAAGCTTTAGTGGGTATTTCTTTGGATGCATTGAACAAATGAAGTTCTTGTCAAAGTAAATTAGACATATCCAGAAATCAGAAATATACTTTTTTATTAAGAATGAGTTCATAGATTACTTTCTGACTTTGTCGTATTCCTTAACTACTTTTTACCTAACAACACTGTTGGCATTAGTGTAAATAAGGATCATAGACAAAATATTGCCTAGTTTTTCCCAAACTGTCACTGGCTCAAATCGTTTTTAATAACAATTATTGTTTGCTCGTTTTATGCGTAATGTCTGTTCAGTATTATTCATACAAGCCAGAATAACAGTTTTAAACCTAAAACCAAAGTAAATCTGTTTAAAGTATAGTCAAGTACTTACCATATAACCTGATGACGCTGTCGACTTCCCCGAGCGAGTTCTTGGCGACGCACCTGTACCCGCCGACGTCAGCAGACGTCAGCCGTCGCACCGTCAGCGCCATGCGGCTCTCGAACGAGCTGACAACGGTGTTCACCACCTCGTACTTACTTGATGATATCACCATCTCATCTGTAGAGAGGAAATAGATATCGTCTGTACTAATAGTATTAAAAAGAGGTACAGTTTGGATGTAGGGGGTAATCTTCGGAACTGCTCATCCGATTCGGAAAATTATTTCACGAATGGGCAGCTACATTATTCTCGAGTGTCATAAGCTATATTTAAAATGTTCGATTTCTGACTATAATGTGGGCGAGGCCGCGGGCAAAAGCTAGTTAATTATATAACACTAGCTGACCCAAAAGACGTTGTCCTGTACTTTCTGAATGTCGACAACAGCACCACGTAAGTATTGGTTCCATTACGGATGACTCCTGAGTAAAAAAAGTTTTGAATCTATCTAGTCAGTCAGTTAGATTTTCGAAAAAGTTTTATCAAATAAATAAAAAATCACGAAGATCATCAAATAATCAAAAAATTATCGAAGTGGGAGCTTGTGACGTCACTTGTTCTTCCCGTACAAGTGACGTTACGCAAGCTTTAGGCGCTCTAAGTAACCAATATTTTTTGGAAATCTATCTGACGGGCTAATTCGATTTTTTTGGTCATCTACCCTATTGTGAATCAAAACCTTCCAGGGACCCAAACATACACAAACAAATAATAAAAATCGGTCCTGCCATTGAGGAGTTCAGTGACATATACAGTGTTATCAGGTACAGAAAAAATATAAAGATCACGTCTATTCTATAGTCCCCAAAGGGTTAGGTTAGGTATCCAATAGAACACCCCCGCTTTGCTAGTTATGTTTAAGTTCCAGTAATAGGGGGCGAGCCTATTGCCGTCAAACGGGTGGGTATAGGTAAATCTAGACTTCGTGGCTGCTTCTGAGATATTCCAACATCATTCTCATTATTTCAGTCAGTCACTATTAAACAATTGAAAATATTTTCAAAGTTCTTTTTGTCCATTGAAATGTGATTTTTGCAAAAGCAATAGAATACATTTCGGTGTGTTACAATTGAAATTTCAAGTTTAAAAATAAATAAAACCATACTATCTCTTCTTGTAGTAAGAAAAAAATGTGATCCCTGAATATAAGAATAGCTATTACCCCCGGATCGAAACTAATTTTAAACTTTAAAAAGGAGCCTTAAAAGTACCTAAGCCGTAAAGCAAACGTTATAATTCACAGCATAGTCTAAGAAACTTAGGGCAATAAACTGTTGAATGTAAAAAGAAAACAGATTCAAATAACACAATTTCACTATCTCAGAGCAAAGCAAAATAGTTTACTGTAAACTTTTTCTTTCAGTTCAGCGTGAAGAACTCATAAAAAGAATTATTACGTCTTCAGTTTTCTTTTACTTGACACTCCATTTCATGAATATTTTTCGCGAGTATAAGAAAGCCACGGAGTTTTCATATAATAATCTATTACACCGAATTACACGCAACCGTAGCTTTGTTGAAATATGATACAGTACTGAGATCCTAGTTATTATTCCGAAATACATTTGAATTATAAGACAAAATACGTGTGTTATTTTGTGAAAAATACGGAATCCCCTTAGCTCGCATACATTTATATTGAATCCAGCTGTGGCAAACTAAAGTGTTTACCAGATAAGGTAAACAACGTCCCAGTTGTCCCTCACAATATTCCGTTGCAGGGGAAACGATATTTTTCAAGAAGCTCCAAATCGCCGACATTTCCTGGTAGACCCCTTTAGAGAGGTGGCCCAAACAATCCCTACATTGCGGTACGTAAGTATGTCGTTCGCCGCCTCGGAGCTGTGGTAAGCCTCTACCGCCTGTTGTCCGCAAATGATAAAGCGACTAGCTTTCTTTCGAAAACACTGCACCGCCGCCGTCCTGTTAAACACTCCTTTCAACCGCTCCGTTTTATTAGAACCAATAAATACCCTGCACTATTTAAACCGCACAAAATATTTACACAATATTTAACATCACAATTTAGAAAAGCATTAATTTAAGCCTCGTCGCCCGCCATGAACTTTATAAGGAAACGATAACACCAGTAACGCCTTTCTTAATCTTCATTCCGATCGAAACTTCGGCTTGTTTACTCTCCAGTGTGCTTCGACTTTACGACGTGCGCCGAAGATGGCCTTCGGAGGAAATTACTCGACAATCTCGAAGTCTACTCGTTTCATTATAACAAGAAATTTCATCTCAATTAATGTCTAAAATAACATTGTAACACTCTTAATTACGCTCGAGTGAGGCCTGCTTAATTAACACTTACATGTCAGCCACCCTAACATAGATTGATGACAAACCAAAATGACGATCCTGTAGTGTTACCCTTTGGGGCTGGTTTTGGAAGCGGGCCGGAGCGAAAGCGCCAGTCATTGGGCGCAAGTTGGCTGCCTAACAAAGGGCTGTGTACGCCACCGGCCCACAATGCCCCCATGGATCATAACGCAGACGTAAAACAACTTGTGACCTTAATGCGTTTTAATAATTAGCCCTCGACGCTGTGTAAATTGTAGACTGCCTCTTCAAATTAAATATACCGAGTTTATTTTGGCAAACAGACTTGTATTTTCAAATTACTGCGACCACTGTTACTAAAGGCAGATTTATATGCAAGCCACAATTTTGTGTATATTTCGATGAAACTAATGTATTTTGTAAGGAGAACGCGAACTGCTCTATACTTGTGTTCTCTTACTGAAGACGCAAATTAACTGAACAAGTCCCTGAAACCCGTAAAAGCCTTGGAAGTTAACATCATGCTCTTGACTGGTTTCCTTTGTGTCAGTCACTCGGCGCTCTCGTACATAAAACGCGAGCTCACTACCTACTAACTTCGCAACATTATAAAACAAATGCATTTCCACTGTATGTTTGACACTAGTTATATATTCATATTCATATTCATTTATTTTGCGTAAAACACGGTATACAAAGGTGTCACATGACATGAGTTAAGGATCATACATGTTTTGCTTAAGACTAAAGCATGCAAATTGGTTAACACAACTTAATTATTATGATCAAGGTATTCCTTAATGCTATAAAAATTATTATCATTTAGCCATTTAAACAAGTGGATTTTAAACAGTCTGCCATTTAGTAATTTAAGTTTACATGGTAATTTGTTATATATACGTACAGCCATTGCTAAACAGTTTTTACTATATTTTGTTGATCGAGGGAAATCATCTAAAACAAGTCTAAATTTGTCACGCCGATTCCTAGAACTTACATCTGCTGCTGTTCTGAATAGGTATTTGTGTTTCCGTACAAACATACATGTTTCATATACATATAGTGAGGGTAGTGGCAGCAGACCGAGTTTTTTAAATAATGGTCGACAAGATACGTCCGGTAGAATGCCCTGAATAGCTCGAACACTTTTCTTTTGAGCGATAAATGCTCTATTATGGTCGGTACCATTTCCCCATACAATTAGTCCATATCGCAGCGCGGACTCCACATATGCACGATAGGACATTACAGCTGTTTTATTATTTGTAACATTTTTAATCCTTCTAAGAGCGTATACGAATTTATTGATTTTATTACATATGCTATCGATATGAGCTTTCCAGTCTAGATGTTCGTCTATGATCGTGCCCAAAAACTTAGTTTGTGCTACTCTTTGAAGTTTTGATATATTCATTGTAAAATTAAATTTGTTATTATAAGATTTATTAAATTGTACATATACTGATTTATTAAGGTTAATAAATAAATTATTATTATTAAGCCAATTTATAAGATTTTCTATTGTATTATTAATATCTGTTTCATGATCAATTATTGATTTACTTTTTTTATCGGTAGAAACTATTATTGAAATATCATCAGCAAACAGAAAGCATTTATGATTAGTCATGTCAACAATATCATTCACATAAAGGAGAAACAAAATCGGGCCCAATATACTGCCCTGTGGAACGCCTCGTTTGATGGTTTTAAATTCAGAGTGGTATGAAACCATATCTTTATTGGCATTCATTTTAGTGATTGTAACACACTGTTGTCTGCCGGATATGTATGACATTAACCACTGTATTGGTGGTCCTCTAATTCCCATAGACTCTAATTTCTGAAAAAGTATGTTATGCGAGACCAGGTCGAACGCCTTAGATAGATCAAGAAATAAGCCCGTCGTTAGTTGATTATTATTAATATTAGTCAGTACTGCTTTCAAGAGTGAAAAGATGGCTAGAGTTGTTGATTTATCTTTTTGAAAACCGAATTGATCTTTCTTTATAATATGAAATTTCTCGCAGTAATTAATAAGCCTTTTATACATGCATTTTTCGTAGATTTTTGACAAATTGGTATTAAAGTTATTGGGCGGTAGTTGTTAACATCATATGTTTCACCTTTTTTAAAAAGTGGTTTCACAATTGACATTTTTAATTTATCTGGAAACACTCCTTGAACAAAAGACAAGTTTATAAGATGGGTAAGAACCCCGCGTATTTCCTTAGCACATTGCTTAATAATTCTAGTGCTAAGTTCGTCGTAGCCTTCAGAGGTAGTATTATTTAGTAACATAATTTGTTGTTCTACTTCGCTTTCTGACATCGGAACGAGGAACATTGAGTAAGGCATTAGGCTTTCATTACCATGACTATTTGTACTTTGTTGTATGGGGTTATGATTTAGATAGAAATCGTTGAAGGTGGAGGCTATTTCTGTTGGTTCCGTAAGTATGGTATTATTAATTTTAATGGATTCTATGTTATTTTTAGGACTAGGATTATGTATTTCATTTTTAATTACGGTCCATGTAGCCTTACATGTGTTCTGATGTGTATGCATAAATTTTATATTAGCTATTCTTTTGGAGTTATAGATACATTTTTGTAACAAATTTGCGTATTTAATGTATCTGGTTTTGTTGTGTTGAGTTTTCTTCTTATAATATTGATAACGCAAAAATCTCTTAGTTTTACAACTCTGCTTAAGACCTTTACTTATCCATGTTCGTTTGACTGTTTTGTTTAGGTTTATCTTTATCTTTACTTTAGGAAAACACAGATAATAAAAAAGGCATATTAATTCGTGAAAACGATTAAATGCTATATTTGCATCTCTTTCTATATATACTTCTGTCCAAGTCAAACTTTGTAGACATTTTTTGAACTTGTGTACATTATGGGCATTGTAATCTCTTTTGTAAACGTAATAAATTGCATCTTTTATCGATTGGAGTTTTAGGGGGAAGCCTATCATTTGTGCTGTTTCGTGGTCCGAGAGATAGAGTGATAGTACTGTTGTAGTTGCATCTGGGATATTACTCAATATATGGTCAATACAAGTGGATTTGCGAGTAGCTTCATTAATATGAATTTTTAAATTATAATTGTTTGCTAGATCTTGGAGTTCGTCACTAATTTTACCTTTTTTTAGTGTGTTTATGTTGAAGTCTCCTGCTAGAACTATGCGTGTTGACGGTTTGTATTTTTTGAGAATATCATATAAAAGACTATTTAGATTTGTTAAAAATAGGTTGGGGTCGGACTGTGGTGTTCTATATATGCATATTATCAATATCTTTTCGTTAGTTAATTCAATGCCACAAACTTCGAATGTATTTACTGATGCATACTTTTTAACCATTGATAGTTCATTGAAGATAAGATCCTTTTTAACCAGGATGCAAGTTCCACCGCGGCTTTTTTCTCTACAAAAGTTAGCTGCCATTACGTAATCTGATATCTTAAGGTAGCTCTCGTGGCCTTTCTTGATAAATGTTTCAGAAAGGCAGATGTTTTATAAAGTATATATTATGTTTTCCAACTTCACAGCTAGATAATATTGAGTTGTGTGAATGGCAAGACAACAGTATCGAGCATTCGACAGAAGTTATTATGACTGTTACTGGTCTCCCCTGAGGTTCTCAGAGAGCTGTACGTAGCCTCGTAATGGACTAAGCGAACAAAGCACTCGTGTGCTAAAGGCGACCACAAACCATGGCTGGTAATGAAATTATGTGTTACATAGGGGCTACTTATTACTAAGATACGGCTTGCGGGTAAATGGGTGAACGTAGATCTATCGGCAAACTAAATTAAGCTTCTATATTAAAGCCAAGGATGTAAGTCATAGAAGCCTGAAGATTTGAAGACGCGTTTAAGTGCACACTGGGTATAATCTGGAAAGAAATAGTATGACTGATGAATAATTTTTCAGTTGACTTTGGAAACAATATAACAACAAACCTTGCTGACGATGTTTGTTACAAGTCAAAGATTTGTATAGAGAAAACTCGTTTAATAAACGAAACCAGTAAAAAAAACTGGCCAAGTAGGTCAATTATTTACTTAGATATTTTTTATTTCAGCCCTCAGTTACATTTATCGAGGGCCACCTTTATTTTTATTTTTTTTAAATAACTTCACATCATATTTGTTTACCGGTTCAAAAAAGGCACCTACTCTCTAAATTTTAACTGTGAAGTACCAACAGTCTCGGAGTAAAATGGCTGTGACAGACAGACAGAAACGGAAAGGACGAAACCACAACGGTACCCTAAAAAGATCAGAAATAACAGCCACTTTTTAGCATCTGAATAGTGATTTTGAATATCATCCACAACAAAGGCTACAGACCTTATTTGTAAATTTATCTACTTTCATATTACAACATACTATTTAAGGAAGCTTATCATAATACTCAGATGATTTATCGCATTCACATTTGTCTGTGACTGAAATAGAAGGTCCTGGCATTATTAGTGTAACTTAATTAATATAGTTAGCTAGTTTAGGTACTGCTAATGTACTTGTTGTACTTCTAAATTAGTATTATGTAACTTTTTGCATATGTTAGTGGAGCTTGATGGAATGAATGTGCCTTTATGAAACAACAACTGATATTAATTTTGGAGCTTTTGAATTAGTCTGGTTGAAAGTTGAAGTTATCGGGTGTATTAGTTGCAAGTCAGCGTTGCTAGTGAAAATTGCTTGTTATGTAATGTTTTAATGTTCATTCGACCTTGCGGCTTACATATGCGGGAAAGTATTAGAAGTTCCAAAGAGCTTGTTATAAAGAGATGTTATGACTCTTTCTTTTGCTCGCAGCTTCGTTCGCGTTAATTTAGAATTTGACAATCAATTCGGTTTGTACTCTGCCTTTAATAATATAATTCAATCATGATTCGAAAATCACGTGGTGCCATCTGTTATCATAAGAACGTTATTGTTGTTTTCCTCGGGAACAGTACTTTTTTTCAGGATGAAAGGTACCCTATGTCCGTTTCTGTACACCTGACAACGTATATGAGAAATTTCAGGATGATCGGTTCAGTGGTTTAGGCGTGAAAAGGTAACAAACTTACTTTCGCATTTATAATATTAGTTAGGAAGTTAGGATACGTGTGTCTATGAAACAGTCAGCTTCAAGTAAAGCACAGCCCAGACGCCCACGCAAGTAAGAAATCAAATATTCATCAAAATTTCATAAACAGAAAAATCCGCGAACATAAAAAAAGAAACTTCTCCCTTTATTACGTCATACATTCCCGCTGCGGATGAGAGCCAAGCATAATGTGGAACTTAAAATTTCCAGAAGCTCAAAACCCAGTCCCATTGAAAATTAACCCGTAAATTTCGCGCGACAAGTGCCGAATGGGGAACTTTGCGAAACCGCCGACGGCTCTGAGCGGGGGCGGGAACGAATGAACGGACGAACGGAACGAAGTAACAGCCACGAGCTCCATCCAGCTCATTAGTTCACTGTGTGAATGGAAACTGATTTTGATACGTCATATTTGTGTGTAGTTAGTTAACTATAGTGTGTGCGCTGCCGCATTTAGAGGGTTAGAAGGAATTCGATTGTTGTCGATAGATCGATTCAGTTCATTTAAATTAATAATTGTGGGAATATTTAATTGAATATCTTTGTCTTCACTATATCGCGACTCTCAATACCATTCTTCAATTCTCCAGTTGAGCTGAAAAATTACGCGGCAAATACACTCTTATGACAAGAATGCCAGATAAATATTATAAATGCTAGGGAATTTCCCTATGGCATTGTTTTGCTGTGTTCACAACTGCCAATAACATGTTGCACAATCTTTTGCAAACTTTGGATTACTGTTCACAAGTCACTGATTCCGAATGTACAGAATTATAAAAACAATTCCGATCTCTGTTTCCAAGCTAGATAAATATATGGCACAACATTTATTTGCTTGTAGCGCTATCATTCTTCCCTTATAACATAATAATATGATTTTTGACTTACACATTACACCTACAACGCCAGATACCTTATTATCAAACGAAATTGCGGCGAAGAATTTATTGTTTTATAACGTACCTAAGTTTCTTTGGTTTATTTTACGCCCGGATAAGTGTTAATGGATTTTTCACAGTGGATATCATGTGGGCTTTTATTATGATACCGCAGGTAATGTTTTCTACTTTTCAATGTGGAACACATTTGGTTTATACGACTGTGTTACGAGCTTTCGGTTGCGTGACGGAGCCGATTATTGAACCAGGATCTTTGTATGGGAAACGCGATTCAAATTATGCTATCGACTCGTTTATAAAACGATATGTCATAGTATGTTCTGTCGTGGGGGGTTGTGGGACTACCAGATGACGTCACGTAATCTCCACATTTCTTATGTCATCATTCCTCGCGTTTCATGTATTGTCGTGTCGACTAGTAGGTTGCATAACAAGGATCAATGCCAGATGGTTTAAGCAGGGTCGGACGACTGGTACTGATGTGGATTTGTACTAGTTCAGACATGTTGTTGTTTACATAACGTAAACTGAAACATTTCTACCAATTTGATTCAGAAATAAATAATAAATAAATAATAAATATCGCTGGACATTACACACAGCGCCATCTAGGTGCCACACTAAGCAACGAGGCTTGTGTCGTGGACACCAGATAGTTGATACTACTACATAGATACTTTTTTGTTTGTAAATACATACTTATTATACATATAAACATCCATGACTCGGAAACAAATATCCATGCTCATCACACAAACATTTGCTCCTACCGGGATTCGAACCCGGGACCCTAAGAACGTAAGGCAGCCTCGCAACCGCTGCGCCATTGGGGTCGTCAAAGAAATACAATTACTTGTTGCCTGGTTTTGTTCAGGTAATCTTTTGCTACCTACATACTTGAAAACTACATGGCTTCGAATTCCGTTCAGGTAAAATGTTATTGGAAACCATAATTATATGAATCTAATACTTCGTATTCTCGTAACATACAGGGAGAGGTAATTGTAAAAACGTTTTCTCGCAAATTTAAGAGACACAAAAGTGAAGACCAGTCTAAATTTCCTACTAATAGTATACTACGTTAATTGCATGATGAAACGCCTAATAACTAAAGCCAAAAAGTCAAATTCAAAGCGACAGTCTAAGGCAAGATCTAAAAACGTTTCCAAGCTTTAGACTTAGACATATTCCCGTCTCTTTCTTGCACCTGTAGTTTAACAATTGTGTAACATTGAAAGGATTACGAATGTTATCTTGGCAAGTGAAGCGCTACGGAACGTTGATTGATCTCGGCGTTAGACTTCAGAAATTATTTCGCTAGGTACCTAATATAATAATTTCTGAGACATCTAAATAAAACTCTTCAACACCACCATCACTAACTGATAAAGACCATTCGAATGACAACTCCTAATATCAGTAGCACATAAAAAGATTTATGCGAAAACTCCGGCGTCTGTTAAGAATTTTATATGAAATTCAGGAGAATCCTGCAGAGACGGAGGCCTTCCACACCTCATACATGGCAATATGAATAAAATATGGATTCATCAGTTGAATAAACGAACATTTCGTGCTCGAATAACGTTGTTCGCACGGAGTGTGTAATGATCACTTGAGTTCCGCCAAATATCCCATGTTCGAGGGTATGTCTTTGAATCATTGTCAATCTGGGTGAGATTTTTAAGGTGATTGCTCGTGCCTTTCATGTTTTCATAGCGTTTTTATGAGGTTGTGTTAGCGTTGGATATTAGGGGTTTGTTAAGGTAATGGCGTTTGTGTTGTGGTTTACGAACATGTTTGACGAAAGTCAAAATTATTTGTTTCTAAAAATGTAGCGTAGTGCTATCGTCATGGCAACTCCATTACGGAAATACAGTTCTTTCCAGTAGCTAACGAAATTTATTTTGGTAAAAGCTTGTGTTGTATTAAGTACTGGCTCGGTATCTTCGAAGGCGACAGATTTTATTCCTATTTCTGGACTGATGGAGACGAGTCGCGCGATTTTAAGATATTCTTTGTAATGATTACAAAGAATAGCTTAATATCGCTTAAAATAACAGATAACACCATGATTTATTCCCGTACGCATAACTCTTTCTTCATTGCCAGTATCTTTTATTATTTCAATATTCCCTTCCAAAATTCTAACACGTATAAACACTGGTATATAAACAGTGTTTGTACCTCTGTAGTTGAACTAGTAAGTCGTCGGTCGGCTCGGCCGCTTAAGCAGAAACTTACCGAATCAAAAGCTTGACTGGAGTAGCTGGAATGTTGGCGCTGCTCGTTAACTTGGTGTGTTGCCTTCAGACTTATGCTAAGATAACTAGAGCGGTATACGTCGTGTATAGTGAAACTGTACATTTAGAATTGTGTATCGATGATTTTGTATTAATGCTTGATTTTGTGGGTGCATTAGAAAGTTACTTTATGTAACGTATGTACGGCAATGGAGCGCAGCGTAATAGATGTAAAGCGTACAACACCACCCTGCATTCCATAACTTAGGTTGCAGATGTCGGAGCAAAAACCGAACTGCGTAAAAAAAATAAAATAAAATAAAAAGCATAGAACATAGCGACATAACAGTCGGGACCCATTATTGGGACGATTTAAGCCGGTCTATATATGTTAATGGGTTCCGACTGTTAAGTCGTGTGACGATCTGATCTTGTCTGCGGGGCGAACATGGCCAGGGTTTAGCTAGATTTAAAAACTCAAAATAGACGGCTTTATTGACAATCATTTACATAACTATCGGCAACAACACAAAAAATCAATTAGACTTTACAAAAAAAAAAACCTGTTATTATTTCTGTCTTATTTTTTCATTTACTGTCATACTTTACATGAGAACTATCTGCGTATGTAAAGTGTAGCCAGAACTATTCACACTACCATCGGTATCATCCCTCTTTCAGCGTATATAACTTGAACGCCATCATAAACTCCACAACTCGGAAACTCCACTACGCTGAACACAGAACAGCCTTCAAGTAACTCTGCCATAACGTCCACGGCCTTTAACGACATATTTCTAATAGTTATTTTAAAAACACTGAACTACATAAAAGCTAATGGCATCCTTGGCAATATCGTACATCCTTAAGTGATAAATTATTAGAGGCATTGTTGGACGTTCACGGAGAGAGTCGTAAACGGTCGTGTCCAGTCGTTCGGAACTAACGAGCATTGTCTTATTTCACCACAATAGGTCACTTTTCTTAAGACTTAAACCCGACGCACTCGTAAATTAAAACTTAATATCTCATTACTTGCAAGCGTTACTCCGCCCCGGTTTGGCTCGAGCCAAAAAACTTCAATTACAAGCAGACTTTCTTCATTTCACCTCAGATTTTTGGCTTTACATTTTTTGCGGTCTCATAGTGTATCAATGTCTTTGCATATTTTTTTTCGTTTGATGGTCATTTTCATTCTCTCGTTTCATTGTTTTGGATGTCTGTTTAATGAACTGTAATTTTTTTCATGTTTTAATTATTTTTCCTTGGTTATTTTTGTGTGAAAATTGGTAAGAAATGTTGTCAGGCGGAAAAATAACAGTAACGGATACGAAAATTTTTCTTTCGCTTCAATGTCACTTGAGGAAAACCTAAACCCTAGTCTTCATATTATTTCTGAGCAAAGTAAAAGTGATATAAATGGCGTAACTAGAATAACTACCCAATTAACCATTTGAAATTACCCTTATTACACGTACCTAACTACCAGCTTTTTCACAAGTACAAAAAGTCCACTCAGCGGAGTAACTATCAAAATAAATCTTGGTCGTAATTAGCAACATTTCCTAAGTGATGTCGTGCTGAATTACTAGTGCAATTGCGATTAAACTCAGCGTTTTAGAGGTCACTTGCGTGCCGTTGCCATAGTAACCGAGGATCGTGGTCCCAGAGGAACACTAAGCTGAGCTGGACACGACACCACTGACTTAGTAACACAGCACAATCTGTGTTATTTAACGGCTTCAGAAACAGTTTGTAAATAAAATATATTTTTTAGATTTTTTTGTACGTTTTTAGCGTTTATTCCCATGGGGAGCCTTTAACGTAAAACGTATACATATTTTAGGGATAGTACCGAGGATTATGATTACACCTTTCGCTGTAGGTACATTATAACTCGTAAGGTACGTACATAAAAGTAATAGGTACTATGTACTGGGTCTTTGAATATGTAGGTATATACAATGTGTAACAGAATTAACGCACAACCTCTTAAGGGGTCATTGTACTCATCATTATGAACAACTTTCACTATGGGACCAAAACTGAAATCGCGAAAAAAAATCGACTGCCCCATACATTTCTGTGCGCATAATTAGACAAAATGTACTGAACAGCTGTTTTTTTTTTCCGGGTTTCGGGGTTTGTCCCATAGTGAAAGTTGTTCATAATGATGAGTACAATGACCCGTTAAGAGGTTGTGCGTTTATTCTGTTACACATTGTAGATCATTATCTGCCTAGCATTCTCCCAATTATATTTGAGTCGGCTTCCAGTCTAACCGAATGCAGGTAAATAGATAATTATGTATGTAGTTACATTTTAATCAGAGGCCATTTGCCGTTTGTTTTACAATTTTCTATTTTTACACACAAAGTGAAAAGTGTAGCACAATCAACCGAAGCGTTGTAAACCCATTCTACGCGCTATGAAGGATTTCGTTGTCATTATTTTACAATAAGTTAGTCATTATAGCATCACGCCTGTAATACCCGAAGGCTAAGACAGAGAAGTGTACATAATAGTACACCTACATTTCGGCAGTTGTGTTCTTAAGTCTCGCACGTTCACTTGATTTTCATCACCTCTGACCTTACACGTGGTGTCCGCCATTATTCGGGCCTAAAGCAGGCAGTTTATTATATGCTTATAATTAGCAGTAAACCGCATTAAATTATGTGTCTTCGTAACCACCATACTGGGTAAGTGTTGAACAGCCTAATCACGTTTATATTTTGTCACACGCACGCAATAGGGGGCGATCCTATTGCCATCAACCGGGCACAAATCCAAACTCCGGGGCTGCATATGACAAATTTCTGATGGAAAAACCCAATAACACTTTGCCCGACCTGGGAATCGAACCTGGGACCTCATGCTCGCTATCGCGCTTGCGACCACTAGACCAACGTGGCAGCCCAGGCAATAAGTTAGTGTTATAATAAATTAGAAAGCCATTTTGTAGTCTCTAGTGAAATTGTTGTTACGACTCAAAATGAATCATGTCCACAAGCTCTAAACAAAGCAACACTGACAGCCACGTGTGCACAACAAATACACAGTGGAAAATTTTCGAGTTTATGTGACCGCCCCATTCACACGACGTTCACCTGACCGTTATTTTGCAGTATAATTTTGGGATCACATGGCAGGTCCATGCTGCATTTGTTTTTAACCGTATGAACAAAGGGTTATTGACGTGTGATCCTAACTTTTTACAGTAAAATGTCGTGCAAGGCCGCAACGTGAACGGCCGCTGAGGTAACAAATAAACGTATACTACAAAAAGATGAGAAATCAGAAATGTCAATGCAATTTTCAAAGAAAGAACACAATTATTAGTTTAAAAAAACTTTAGTATCATCGTTTTTGAGTAATTAATAGAGCTTATATAAAAACCTCATTTTAAAGACTATAATATTTCAACTTTCGCTGCCCTGTTACAAATAATTCTTATAATTCAATCTCATCGTTCTCATCATTTTACCGTTTTTACAACTCAAATGAAACATTTCGGAAACAAAGTTAACAAAAACCTTTCTAATTATTTGAATTATACGGTAACAGTTTCAGTTGAATAACACAGTTAAAACCTTTTGAAAATTAAATAAAACTGGCTAAACATTGAAAGTCAAAGTAAATTTTCATTGCTGTGGTTTTGAAGCTTCAATCTTGCGAAGTTCGCAAAAAATATTAACAGGTGCGCAAATTGGTTAAATGGCTTATAAAGGTGAAATAATTTTCTTAATATAATTACTTTAAGAGATAAGAGGGTATTTGAAGAAATACTTACTTGAATCTCTGACCCAGTAGTTAATGGACTTTGGCGAAGATTCGACGTAGCACTCTATAGTGACGTCAGTGCCCAGCGGAGCACCCACCAACTGATTGGGTACTTGAATCACCGGGTGAACTAGACAAAAATACCAAAATTAATTTTGAGCCTAATTTATATTTACACAAGTTACAAAATCCAACACATTAGACAATGCAGGAGCAAAATTTGCGAGACATTTGTCAAAGAGAAGTAAACTAATAATATTAAAGTTACAGGCCTGGTCAGACCAGATGCGTGGCGTGACGTACACGTGTACACGCGCGTGGTGACGCGCGTGAACCCCTGACAGGCCGGGTTACGCATATGCGTACGCTTACGCTTACGCATACGTGGTACGCACGCAACGCACCGGTCCTTTGCGTACCCAGCAATTCTTGTGCACGATGTCTGAAGAAGATTGGGTAAATGGACCAAGTAGTTCATCTGATGAAGAAGAAGCAATATTACTGTTATTGTGACAGAATATTCCTGGGTGTGCCAAAAAACAATGGGTTCAAGTTTTATATGACATATTTTTGACTCTTTGTTTTTTGTGTTGTACAAACAATTAGTTTTTCTTTAATTTCATTATTCATCATTAAAACCGAAACAAAACATCACTTACTATCGGTAAAACTTGAAAACAAATACAACTGAATGCGTAAGTCACGCGCGTAGTCACGCGCAGCAAAGATACGTGCGTGTTCAAACTTGTTCGGTGTGACGTCCAATACGGAATGCCATTGACTACAACGTCATCACTGCACGCATCAATGTGACGTTGCTGTTCCGCTCTGCGTAGGTACGCAGCAAGTTTGACACATGTCAGCTGCAATGCGTAGCGTTACGCATGTAGTCTACGCGCACGTGTACGTCACGCAAGCGGTGTGCCATGTCTCTATAAAGTTCCATATATTACAACGTCATGGTACGTGCACGTGCACGTGCACGTCTACGTGTACGGATCCGGTGTGTTTCGGCCTTAAGTCTTGCATGAGAGCGAAATGTCCGCCCGAGTTGACGCATAGACACAAACAGTCCCTTACAGCCAGAAAATAATTAAAAGCTACTACTCGCTGACATTAAATAACACCATTAATAACAAGGAACCTCTGAAAGTTACCGAGATAAAGAACAATTACTACGAATTTGGGAAGGACCTCTATTTCGTCCCTAGACTGAGAGTCTAAAACATTTCTTTTGGGAAAAAATATTCGACTCCTAGGAAACCTAATTGCTACTTTAGCCTTGCTATTTCTTATGAAAGAAAAAACATGGATTTACTGGCCTCTTGGGAGTTATTTTGATTGTTGGTAGGCTTTGTTAAATAAATAAACTAAAGCTTGCTGTTGCGTTTCTGATAAAAGATAATCAGCTATCAGAAGAATCACAGACAAAACAAGACAGGGTAATATGTAAAAAAAAATAAAGCTAAATTATAAATTTTCCTTCAAGTATGTAAAACCTACTTACAATGTACTTTGATAGTGATCCTCTTGCTCACTGAGGGCGGCACTCCGTTACTCGCGATGCACAGGTATGCACCCATATCCGACCGAGATATTTTTGTGAGAGTCAACACCTCTTTCTCGTACATCGCAACTATATGGAAAATATAATCTAAATAAATAACCGAACTCTCGAAGATTTGGTGAATGGAATAAATGAAATATTCATATAATATTACTCAGTTATGTAAGCCCTTTACAGGCAAATGTAAATGTCAAGAGAGCATATACAATTTTGAGAATGTCACACATTTTTTTGTGTTGTGATATTTTTGCTCATTGAAACAAAATATGTATTGGATTAATTCTGTTTTGCTTGTGACAGTCACAGTACCGATCGTACGTGTCATCATTTTTGTAACAGGTACAATCTAATATTACATAATAACGCATGGAAACACAAAGCATTGCTTTAAAATATTAACTTCTGTTATATACGCTTTTATTTCCATGCTTCCTTTACACACTATTACAATAATGTCCTGCTTTCCTGGCCAGATTAATTATTTTACCTATAATTACCTATAATTTTTGCAGAGCTTCGCTATTTCATTTAGTTTGACCATGGGTTTGTCTAACATACCTTTAGTTTTACCACCGTTAGGATCCCTGATAACAATATCAGCACCATCTTCTCTCCTCCACAGAACACGAGGCTCTGGCATACCTCTCGCGCGGCAAGCAACTTTAGCTGTGCCACCTTCTGGCACCATTATGTCGCCCGAAGTTTCTTCGGGTACAAAGTCCGGCGGGATCACCACTTCTAGGTAACCCATCTGGTAGAAAAAATACACAGGTAAAAAATATAACGAAAGTTTCAAACAAAATCTGCTAAGATTTTATTTAAAATTCATGAATGTAGAAATTGGATAAAATATTGTTCCTATAACAAAAGTCCTGAATCAACACAAAATCGTAGCAGGTAAGAAAAACATTAACTTTAAAGAATTCAAAATCCTTAAAAGCATTACAATCATAGAGAAATTGAACACGAAAGAGCTTATACTGTAAAATTAATTAACACCAACGAGCCTACAAAACAATGTGAAACAATTATCGAAAGTAGGTACAGTCAAGTGGCGTCATGTCGCGTCAACGTCGGAGTCGAAACCTCGAGCGCTGTCGCCGCTGGCGATTTATGTCGTTATCAGCTCCGGGTATAAATTACAGCGCAGCGCAATAATTTAGGTGCACCATGCACGGATCATTACCCGCTGCGACCCTCGCCTCGCTCCCGTCTGCGTGGCTTAATTCACTTTATCTCCCCAATGTTTAATTTAACTGCAATTTAATTTTCTCTGATATGCTGCGCCAATTTATTTCTTACAGGGTACCATTCCACTTATTATAAATGACACGATAAGATAGGACCTACAACAGTTTCAATCTATATGGTCATGAAGTCAGTTTAGCCGGCCGGCATTTCTAAATTACAATTGTATTGAAAAAATACCAAGAAGAAATAAAAAATATGGCTCTTATTGCCCTGAAGTGAATAGTCACTGGAATACTACAGTAACCACAGATTTATCATATGGGCGTGGATGATGAACGAAATCTCAGTCATGTTCTCCCCTACCGAGATAATAATGGATTTTACGCGAATGCAGTTTTACAATCTGTGGCTGTAATCTTGGTAAGCATGCCACTAGCGTATTCGGAGATATGTTTGGCTCAGTACACGAATTGCAATATTTTCACCATGTGGAATTTCTTTCCGCTGTTTCGGAATGTTGGATAGGGCACATTATTTTTGATTTTCTTGAAGTCTTTATACATGTGCTTGGTATTTGGTGTACAAATATTTGCTCTGGCTCAGTTGTAATGACTTTGGTGATCCCAATTGTATGGTGAAAAGAGGGAATGTTTCATTTTTCCAACACTGTATACAAGCTCAATTGTCATTCGAATACGACTGTGGCATGAAGACTGCAAACTTATGCTTTTTAGGGTCCCGTACTTCAAAAGGTAAAATAAGGAACTTTTATAAAATCACTCTCTTGTCCATCTGTCCGTGTGTCTGTCCGTGTGTCACCACCGATTTTCTCAGGAACGGGTGGATCTAGCCAATTGAAATTAAATACCAGATACTGAGGTCTACAGTCCCTATTAGGTGTGTAAAAATCAAGGTCCTGAGTCAATACGATAAAAAGATATTGGCAAATTTAGATTTTCGCGAAAACTAAGACCATGCTTTTAACCAAAATTAACAATTCTAGGTCAACCGGAAGTACTTACCCTACGGTATACGAAAAATTCAAAAAAATAAAAAAACGTTGAAAATTAAAAGGTGTCCCCATAAATACATAGTTGACGCCAATTAACATATATATTTATTTTTAGATAATTGTACGGAACCCTTCGTTTGCGATTCCGACGCGCACTTGTCCGGTTTTTTGAACGTGAAATAGGCGAAAAAAAACAGAATAGTAAAATAAAATTATAACAAATTACAATACATGCAGGTATGTGAATGTGCATTCGGGCGCTTTATGTGTATGGGTGTGTGAATTAGTATGTCCATAGGTTCATTTAGTTACTGCTTACCGTACCTGACTTTTCATTGGGTCCGTATTGATCTGACACATGTATTGACCCCGGTCCTCCTCCTGGACGTTCCTAATGTGTAAATTCCAAACGGTCTGACCGTTATGCGACACTCCTACTCGGTGATTGTTTGTTATTACGTGAACATGGATCGCTTGGATCGCTTTAGTATCTGCTTTTACCCATCCGACCTGCGAATTGTAATTGTTTTTTTTAATTAAATGAAGAATTAAGATTTCAACGTGTTTTTCCTTGTTAGTATACTTACTCTGTATCCGCCTAAGTTTTGCACTAGACATCTAAACGTTGCATCTCGTCCTATTGGTACGGTTAAATTCATTAGGGGCTCTGCGAATTCCGGCTGGAAAGCTTGACCTGCAATTGTTTTAAACTGTTAGTAGATTGTGTTACACTGGCAGATTAAATGTTAATATTTTTGTTACAATTTCATAAAATTTATCAACTCCAAAGTATCATCGTAACGTTGCGTCCCCAATGTATCTATTATAATTTTTTTATATACGAAAAAAATATTTTTATAAAAATTCAGTCTAAGATAAGTACTCTTTTTCAAAATCCGTATTTTATTTGAGGCAAATTTCTTAGATCTGAAATTCTCGAAACTATGCATCACTCACCAACGAGTTTTGAGTCCAGTCCTAGCATGAAAATGGCTAGTAAGTATATGGACCACCAAGGCTGCTGCATATTTCCGGCCGCGCCGACCGACTCTGCTCTCAAGCAAAGCCTTTGTTAGCCATGGGACACTGCAACCAAATAAAAATATTGAAATGGAACTTTTACCTACTTTTATTGCAAATTTGTGCATATAGTGTTGCCTTTGGCACGAGGCCTTACATGGAACTAACGACGCCATATTGTTTGTTCAATGTTTCAACAGACAAATTCAGAGATGATAAATCTTTACCAAAAACGCTCTCCTGACCATGTCAATCAAGCGCCAAAAAAATCATTCAGCAGTATCATCATCATTTCAGCCGAAAAACGTCCACTGCTGAACATAGGCCTCCCCCAAGTGTCGCCACACTGACCGGTCCCGTGCGACTCCCATCCAGCGGATCCCCGTAACCTTCACCAGGTCATCGGTCCATCTAGTGGGAGGCCTTCCAATGCAACGTCTTCCGGTTCGCGGTCGCCACTCCAGAACTTTTCAACGCCATCGGCCATCCGTTCTGCGAGCAATGTGCCCTGCCCACTACCACTTAAGTTTGGCAATTCTTCGGACTACGTCGGTAACCTTGGTTCTCTTGCGGATATCTTCATTTCTGATTCGACCACGCAAGGAAAATCCGAGCATAGCCCTCTCCATCGCCCTTTGGGTGACTTTAAGCCTTCGAATGAAGTCCATTGTGAGCGACCACATTTCGGCCCGTATTTAATCACTGGCAACACACACTGGTCATAGACTTTCGTCTTGAGACACTGCGGTAAGTTGGACGAGAAGATACCGCACAGCTTCCCGAACGCTGCCCAGCCGAGTCGGATTCGACGATTGACCTCTTTCTCGAAGTTAGACCTACCTAGCTGGACCGTTTGTCCTAGGTAGACATAATCGTCTACAACTTCGTGTATAGAGCCTCCGATCTTGATAGGAGTAGGGGTTACATGGGCGTTCAACATGACCTTGGTTTTGTCCATGTTCATTTTAAGACCCACTCTTTCGGAAGCTCTACTGAGGTCATCGAGCATTGTACTGAGGTCCTCCATGGTCTCAGCCATGACCACTATAGCGTCGGCAAACCGAAGGTGAGTGATGTACTCGCCATTGATGTTGATGCCTAGCTTTCTCCAGCAGTATACAGTCATGATAAACAGTGAAAAAAATTGTCGAATACATAATCTCCTCATTATTATTGAAGAAGGTTAAAAAGACAAGAAAATTGCTCTAAAGCTACACTACTTATCCTACACAAACGGTGGTGCAAAAAAAAATGCGTCTTTACTGAAAACTTAATCGTCTTCATTTGATATGATGGTGACAAGAATTGATTCAAATGGTCATTAATAATAATCAAATAAAAGTCAGTCGTTGATATTATCTTCCACCAGATTGACGAAGCAAAAGGATTAGTAGGTGGTGTTCTGCAGTTTCTGCCCACCTCCATAAAAAAGGTCGTGAGTTTCTGTATGTATAATCACAATAATGCGTTCAAAACCAATGCAACGATCTGTAAATAAAGTTCGAATCTCTCGCCTATGGCATTAAAAGATTCCCCAAACACAATCTCTCCATTGATTTATAATATAAACATCGACCCAATCTTTTTATGGCTTCTATTAATATCTTAACGATACCATTTACAGGGATACGGCTAAAAAGTCGCTGCTCCATAACCGCTGAGATGTTTATGTTATGATACATCACATCAACATAAAACGGGAGAGGTAATATAAACATTTTGATGGCGTATTGTCACTCTATTCGCGGCAATTATGATGCGTGTGACATCAAGAGAGAAGCTCTCAAGGTTTGCGATCCCTTCGAGTTTCGACCCCACGATTCAATAATGATTCGTTGTTACGACTATTCCTGTTTATCTGAGTCGTTCGTATGAGCATGTATGAGCATGTTTGAGCATCATAACAACGGGAGAGCGTGTGAAATGAGCACGGATGCGATCGAGCACCGGTAACTACTTTTCCGAGAAGATATAATGTTTGAGAAAAAAAAAAAACAGTTTGCCAACACCCTCGTATTGATATGAACGGTGTTATTTCTGTGCGTTTAGATAAAAATGTATGGCTTTTTTTTCGGTCGAGTGTTGCGAGATGTCGTTTTTAAAGCTATAGGTTCTCATAACGTTGCATTTGATACAAACAGAGATTTCTCCAGTCATTTTTGTTGAAGTTGATGATGTGACTCAGATGTATAAATGTGTATGTTTTAAGTTCTAGAGTCCGCTTTTGTCACAATTATTTAACCAATTAAAGTTGTCAGTAAAAGTGATGACGCGTTCTAGATTTTTTACTGAACGATTGATCTCATACTTCTGGAGATAGGGTTAGGGGAATGAGGTACTGGAGACTCTCGACAGAGATCCGTGGGGGCGCCCTTATAAGATGGTGCGGGATAAACTCCGCACCAGGGCCCCTCCGCTGACGCTGAGTCTCCGGCCTGAGCTCGTGGAGGACGTGGTGAGCGCTCTGTTCCCTTCGCGAGGGGAGCACACTCCCCCGCCTATGGCTCCGCCGCTTGCGGTGCTGGAAGCGGACCACCCAGAGGACGATGACGACATTCCGGAAGTGACCGGGGTAGACCTGAGAGTGGCGGTAGGCAGGCTTAAGGCCAAAACTGCCGCCCCGGGACCCGATGGCTTACCTGGCAAAGCCTGGGTCCTGGCCTTGGAGGCTCTCGGGCCCCGACTGGAGGGGCTCCTAAGCGCATGCTTGGAGAGAGGCCAGTTCCCGCTTCGTTGGAAGACGGGGAAGCTGGTCCTCATACGGAAGCCGGGGCGCCCTGCGGACTCTCCGTCCGCATACCGGCCCATCGTGTTGCTCGACGAGGTGGGCAAACTCTTTGAAAGAGTCATTGCCAACCGCCTCGCCGGGCACCTGGCGGAGATGGGGCCGGATCTTGCGGAACACCAGTTTGGTTTCCGCAGGGGGCGCTCGACGGTGGACGCCATCATGCGCGTGAGAGCCCTCACGACGGGGGATGCGGTGTCCCGGGGTGGGGTGGTCTTGGCGGTGTCTCTCGACATCGCCAACGCCTTCAACTCCATGCCCTGGAGCTGCATCAGGGAGGCACTCCGGTATCACCGGGTGCCGACCTACCTTCGTCGTGTGGTCGGGGACTACCTGTCGGACAGGTTTGTCATTTACCCTGGTCACAGCGGAGAATGGAACCGGCGAGAGATGTCGTGCGGTGTTCCACAGGGATCGGTTCTAGGGCCGCCCTTGTGGAACATCGGGTACGACTGGGTGCTGCGCGCCGACCTCCCTGACGGCGTCAGCGTAGTTTGCTACGCAGACGACACGCTGGTGCTGGCACAAGGGAGGTCGCACGAGGCGGCGGCCGAGCTAATGACACGCGGGGTTGCGATGGTCGTGGAGAGGATCCGGCAATTGGGTCTCGAGGTGGCATTGCACAAGTCCGAGGCCATGTGCTTTCATGGGCCTAGGAATGCGCCACCGTCGGGATCCATGCTCACGGTAGGAGGGGTTTCCATCGGCGTCGAGCCGACGTTGAAGTACCTGGGTCTCGTCCTCGACAGCCGGTGGAACTTCGTGGAGCACTTCCGACGTTTGGCCCCCAAACTGGAACGGGCCGGGGCTGCCTTCAAGCGGCTCCTGCCCAACCTGGGGGGTCCAAACGCCTCCTGCCGTAGGCTCTACGCGGGGGTCGTGCGGTCCATGGCCCTTTACGGGGCCCCGGTGTGGGCGCGTTCCTTGAGGCGGCGAGCCGCCCACTACCTGAACGCGCCCCAAAAGGTGGTAGCCGTAAGGCTGGTCCGGGGATACCGCACGATCTCCGGCGAGGCGGCGAGCCTCCTTGCCGGATTGCCGCCATGGGATCTGGAGGCGATAGTCCTCGCGCGCCTACACGAATGGCGCGTGGAGGCACTACGCCGGGGGGTAACTCTGCTACCGCGGCAAATTGTCGCTCAGCGGACAGACCTCCGGCGCGATCTCATGGCGACATGGAGAGAGCGACTATCGCAACCCCGTGCAGGGCACGCCACAATAGTGGCGATAAGTCCCCTCTTTGAGGAGTGGCTAGAGAGGCGCCACGGCGCCCTCACCTTCCGCCTGACGCAGGTCCTCACCGGACACGGTTGTTTCGGGAGGTTCCTGCACCGAATCGGGCGGGAGGAAACGCCCGGGTGCTACCATTGTGAGGATCGACCGGAGGACACGGTGGAGCACACGGTGGAGATCTGCCCCGCGTGGGCGGAGCACCGCCGTGTCCTCGTAGCGGCGATCGGCGGCGGCGACCTCTCGCTTCCGGCCTTGGTTCAATCCATGGTCCGGAGCGAGACGGAATGGGACGCCGTCACCTCCTTCTGCGAAGCAGTCATGCTAGCGAAGGAGGTGGCGGAACGTGAGAGGGAGAGAACCTCACGTCCCAGCCGCCGCGGGAGACGCACCGGGCGTCGGGGGCCACGTGGTGGCCCCCGGCCACCGTAGGCGCGGGCCTGTGGACGGTGAGCTATGGGCTAGCTCGCCGTCCGTCCGTCTTATGACGACAGGCCGTGTCGACGGCGCGTTCGTGTTCCACGCGCGCCTCAAGGAGAGTCAGCAAACAGGGAGGGGTCCGTAAGGACCGACGCCTGCCAGGGTTGCGGGACTGTTCGAAAGAGATACCGCGGCCCTGGAACACAAAGGGCAAAAGAAGGAACATGGATGGGTTTTAGTCAGTAAAAGTCTGACACTCCCTCCTGCTCAGCCCAGAGCGGGAGGGGTTATTTGATGATTTCCCATCGGTAAAAAAAAAAAAAAAAAAAGGGGAATGAGGTAATAGCACTACAAAGGGAAGACAATTACTACCAATAATAGTGACATTAACATTATTTATATTTCAAGGTTTCCAATTCTTGTTTTAATTTACATAAATATCCCAATCGCTTTATCACTCCTTTTATCCAAAGAAATATTATAGAAAGTCACAAACAATTAATTTAACAAAGCGCCAAACGCGGCCTCGTATTAGAATCAGCATCGATTTTAATCAGAAAATGTAATGAAACACGAAATATCTAAATAAACAAGGTAAACGTTGGGAAACGTGACAGCCGGGTCACTGAAACATCCCTGTCGAAGAATAATCCCGGTCTCAATTGTTATTGGCAACATGGCTACGTCGCAACATGTTATACGTAACGCTTTGTTTGAACACGACTAATACTGTGTTCAGGCGTGACATTCTACGTGCTAATTAATTAAAATTAAGGTTTATTTTTAAATAAATTTTAAGATTTTAATGAAACTTCGGTCTTAAACGTTGACAGAGAAGATTTTAGAAAAATATTGTTACCTAGAGCTAAATTAGGGTGATTTTAGATTTTCCATAGAAATAGAGATTTCCAATTATCTTTTTTTTTTAAAGACATTTCGAACATGTTCTCCGTCAACTTTTTAGACATAATTATGTATCCTGCTTATGCGTATGCAGTTTCATTTAAATCGGTTATGTCATTTTGAAAAAAAAAAATGACTCGAAAGTTTGTATGAAATGCCTTTTAACACTTTTTGTGATGCACTGCAATGTATCTTTTGTCTATACTTTTACCAATTATGTTGAGCTGCGTCTATGCTAGGTGAGCCGAACACGATCGGAGCACGAATTCGCTTAGCGTAGACGGACTTAGAAGCCTCGACCGAGCACTCCCGCCAAGGGAATTTGTGCTCCGCTTGTGCTCTGCTCGTGTTCGGCTCGCATAGCATAGACGCAGCTTTGGGGTCGTCTTTCAGTTTAGCTGGATGCAGCTGAAAGTCAGTGTTTTACATGGATTGACTGCTGCTACTACTGAGTTCTATTATACCTCTTGGTAAGACTACTGATTGTCAGACTTTTGGGTTTACTTACTTCCCGATTTAGGTACTTCAATTTACTCGTAGTATAGGTTATTGTTTCAAAAATTGCGTGGACAACTATTATGCTACCTGACCGATACGATTTACTATAATTTTAAAATTATTTGTATTTACCCATGTAAAGAGAGATTTTAAGCTCCACGAATAACATTTCAATTGAACGACGGCAAAGCCAACCAGCAGCGAACGGGACGAGATAGCTTCATTTTATTTAAATCGGATCTTAAAGTTTTTGTTCAGCGTGATCTTTTAGTATACGAAAATGTCGATTGGTACGAATATTAAAAGATAAATTAGCTTTGAAAGTTAAAAAAAACATTATTCGCTCTTACACCAAACTTAGATTACAACATCTCCAAAATAACGAGCTCCATATCCCACTGCAGCAATGAAAAAAGTGTAGGTTTATCAATTTTATCAACGAAAATTAAAACATACAACTAAACTAAACAATTAGTAGCAGGTAACTAGAGACGCCCAGAAAAATCCACCCAAACTCAAAGCATTTATTACAAATAGACCCGTGGCAGACACGTTTGTACAGTCAAAAATAAGCTACCTCATAATAACTTTGAATAGACTAGTGTTCATTCGTAAATCGTAGATCTTAAGGAGAAGAATGGGAAAGAATCTCCATGGGCATTCTTTTCAAATCAAGTTAGATCTAACATAGTCCTGGGCACAATATTGTTGCTTCTATATGTCATCACTAGCGATATGCCACCCATTAGCTACCAAAGTGCGTAAGGCAAACTCGCTGGTAACACAGTCAAGTCACTTGGCTATCTCAAGTCAATCAGTTTCACCAAACTAACAAACAGCTGTTATAATCGCAATAATTTCTAGGCCTTGCTTTGATGTGCATTGTCTTGGCCGACCTGTCTGAGACTACCAACTTACTAGTCAGAACAAAGTTTGCAAATGCTCTGTCGGAAATTTCATACTCCAAGCGGCCGACAAACTATATACCCTAAACATTTATACTAACTAGATTTACTGTGAACGCGTAACTTGAAGTGTTGCTTGGATAATGTTCAGGTATTCTGAAGTTCAACATATGGACCTGTAAAGTGGTTGGATTATAATGTAGGATAGTTAGAACTAATTTTGATACAAGGATAAATGCTTGTTGTTTCAGTGTATTGATTTGCAAAGTAACGTCAAATAAGTTTCTTTGTTATATTGTTATCGTATGTCTCAATAGAAATATCGTTCACATTTGCTCATCAGTGGAATTTTGAGATGAGAGACTGTCGCTGTCCGTTACTTTTTGGGAAATTTCGATCTGCATTCACAGCTGCTAAAATTATGTTGTGAAGAATAATCTTTGTACATACTACTTTTTAAGCTCATTGTGCTCACGGAAGTACGTGAGATTTGGCGTAGACTTTACAGTTCATATGAAGAAGAAGTCCAGAAAGAAACAAAAAAAAACATCAAAACGCCTTAATTTTGACCACTGAACGACCAAATGTTATAACTTAATGCCTCAATAATAGTCAATCGTCAAATTATTATTGATTTTCTACCTGTTAGTATGAGAACAAAACTAATCACCCGCGCCGTAACCACCTACTTTTCACGAATCCCAGCCTCTGCAAACTAAAACTACCCCTGAAGGCGAACTATGATAGACGGAGAGAGCTTAATCGTGTAATGTAACTTAGATAACATTCTAAAATTTTAAAGAGGAGACTTTGGTCGCTATCTATAAACGTTATTTAGCAGGAACTATATTTCTATCATCGTCGTTATCAAACTAGAACAAAATGCTATAAAAAGACAAGGTCATTTATTTTTTGAACACTTTAAGCACGGAGCAATGCCTTATAGCATTAAGTTTACCGGACCCTAATGCCATAGGCATTTTCTACCAGTCAGCCTTTACCATCAGTCATCACCCTGGTAAAGGTTGAGAGACAAACAGTTATAGGTGGGAACATTAAGGAAATTATATCTAAAGCAAAGACCTGTGCCTAATCTTTGGCCAAAAAATCAGTATTGCCATTCAACGTGGAGTTCTGCCAGCCTTCTGGTCACTTTTCCCGTTGACAACGATGTGAACGACTTTTCTGACAGGTTTGATTATTCTTTTCCCCTTTTGATACTTATACATATTTTCATTTTTTTTTTAACGAAAATTATGTAAAAACATAACCATAGGCAAAGCTTAGGCTAAGTAACGTTTATAGATGTCAGCCTCAGTGTTGTTTCATAACTGACAAAAAAATCTTATGCAGTTGAGGAAGACGCAGCCTACGTTCTTCCATTCTAATCTTGTTTGTTAAAAGTTTTGTTGTCATCGCATTTCCTCGAGCAACAAACAAAAGCTTTTAGATACTAAGTAGATATGTAGCTATACAGGGTAGCATTTTTAGATAGGGCAGTAAGGGCAGGTACCTTGACCGTTGTTGTTACAGGAAAATGGACCTAAGAGACTATTAAAAACATTTTGAGATATATCGATAGGCATTTACAGATTTTGGAAAAAGTATGCAGTCAATCATTTTCTCACTTTTCTTGCCAATCTCAAAATTCCACCCTGTATGATATTCTTTCCTGAGACCGCCTGAACTCAAGAAGCTCATTCTTAAGTTCTGAGTCATGCTAGCGAAGGAGGTGGCGGAACGTGAGAGGAAGAGAACATCATGTCCCAGGCACCGCGGGACGGGGCGTCGCGTCGTCGGGAGCCACGTGGTGGTTCCCGGCTACCGTAGGCGCGGGGCTGTGGACGGTGAGTTAGTGTTCGGTGGCTAGCTCACCGTCCGGCCGTCTAATGACGGCAGGCCGTGTTGACGGCGCATTCGTGTTCCACGCGCGCCTCAAAGAGATGTCAGCAACAAGGACCCCTTCCTTGTCCGTAAGGGCCAATGCCTGCCGGGGTTACGGGACTGTTCGAAAGAGATACCGCGGCCCTGGAACACAATGGCCAAAGAAGGAGCATGGATGGGTTTTAGTCAATACAAGTCTGACACTCCCTTCAGCTCTACCCAGAGCTGAAGGGGTCCTAAGATGATATCCCATCAATAAAAAAGCCGCCTGTACGCTGAGTTCTGAGTTGAGCTACAAAATACAGTGCTTACACTGACAAGTTAGGTCCACTCCAATCTGTGTGATTTTTGCCTCCAAAGACCAACTCAGACATGAATCAACATCACATAAACTGACCCTTACGGGATATCTTCCGTGATGGTCTTTAATTTTGATCACCCGATATTTCGACGCAAAGAAAGAGGGTAGACAGATTTGTCTGCTGTTAACAATTTATGTTCCATCCACCCGCATTCTCCAGTCAACCCGCGATCATGGCGCTTACAACAGCGTCGAAATATCGGGAGCTCAAAATAAAAGACAATCACGGAAGATATCCCGTAAGTGTCAGTTTATGTGTAGTTGTAAAACGTGAAAATTTATAACAGTGTATGAATCCACATGGTCCTCAATAATATGACTTTCAAGATTTTGGTAAGACTCTAAAAAAGACAGTGACCGATGAATGTGCTTGTTGATACACAGAAATAGAAAGATTTGCCCATAACTCTGACGATATTATACGAGTATAATCAAAAATCGAATCTAATCCCGAATCAGCTGTAGCCTAAAATAGCCACTATGCGGAGCCCAGACGCAGTCAGAACGCTTCACGGCAGACTTCTGAGAAGTTAGTGTCACAAGCTGGACAAAATTAACGAGCAATGGTCCACATTGGCCTTGGATCGGAAGAACTGGAAGCATGGGGTGATGCCTTTGCCCAGCAGTGGGACGACGCAGGCTGCACGCAGTAACTGTTACAAATCTAGGGCACCAACGCTCATCAGTTGAATCATCATCATCATCATCAGCTTAGCCTTTTCCCATCTATGTTGGGGTTGGCTTCCAGTCTAACTGGATGCAGGTGAATACCGGGTTAGTTACCAACTCGACACGAGGGACTACATGGGGCTACTGCTGATCTGACCTTCACAACCCAGTTTTCACGGGGTAATACGATACCCCTTGGTAAGACTGGTTGTCAGACTTTCGGGCCACTGACTACTTAACGACTGTCAAAGATCTACAATCGACAGCCGGGACCAACGGATTAACGTGGAGGAAACTCGGTATGTAATGGGTAGTCACCCATCACGGACCAACTTAGGCAAGCGCGGCTTAACCTGAATATCAACCCGAGTGGCTGTTATTAATTAGCTACGAGCTCCTCCTCATCATCAACGTTGGATATCAATCTTAATATGCTGTTCAGAATTTAAACTAAACCAGTTTTTTTTGTCACTAATCAATTTATTATTTTATAATTGGCAAGTACCACACCTATTATATTTTTATTTTTCCTAGCCTGCTCTATCCACTCTCTGCCCACGCCTGGGTGAAGCCCTCCTTCTATTATTAGTATATTACAAATTACCTAGATACTATTATTAGAAAATCACAAAGAGGCTGCTTACGAAATCAATGAAAAGGTACGTCTGTAGGTGTGTTCGTCTTGATAAGACATTGAGAAAGATTTTATAAGAGATCTCCTGAGAATATTTTCTTTAAGAATTTTCTTCTTCTGCAGGATACGACCGTATTGTGACTTTTTTTTATTGAAGTAATTAATTAATTAATTAAATTTTGTTAATTTAATAATGAATAACATAACGACGTGTGGTTTTTAAGACTCCAAAAGACATTAAGGTTTAATTAAGTATTTAATATAATTATTCATTCATCAAGTATTATTATTTTTATATTATTCCTCTATTTACATTCCATATAAATAAAATTATATATTATATCATTTTATATTTTTTGGAAAAAAAATTAGTAGCTAACCCGGTATCGGGAACAGGGTCCAGGCTAAGGTCAAGGCTCCAGAGAGAGGAACCTCCTGACAATAAGAGCCGAGTTCAGGAGAACCACTTTCTGAATGAAGAGATCCAGCTGCCTAACCAGAGCCTCCTCAAGTATTGGTCGACGCTCTTCGCAATTAAGCATTATTATTGTAATAATTTTATGGCGCCAGTCTAGGTAGGTGGTATAAAATTACTAATACCATTGTCTATTGATTAATGCACCCAAGCGTAAGGAAGCTTATAGACTTATCTTTATACTTTCATGATATGTGAATTACCATACAGGAATAATCCTATTCTCTTATGGTTATATACTCGGGTGTTTCCCTTTATTATTTATTATATTTTTATTTCATGGGTTCGAACCCTGACAGGCGCGTTTCTTTGTGCAATTTATTTCATCACTATTAGCGAGGGAACTGGGATGCCCTAGAACCAAAAATTATTAAATATGTGAACCACACTGGTATCGTGTGGTGGATAGCCCACTCCCTCTCATAGAGAAGACTAGAAGAGTGTTTGTCCCAAGACAGTAGACTGACTACACAATGTGTAAGTGGATCCTTCACGAAGCCGTCAACCAAGCATTCGGTTCATCAAACTAAGTAACTCTACGCATTGATTGCTGGGAAAAGATTTTTTTTTGGGGTGAAGAATCATGTTTGTTTTGCACGGTAAGACTCAATGTTACGCGCAAAATATTGTGCTGGATGCATTGAAAAGTATAGGGGTCATGGAGGTATTAAAGACTTATCTTTATTATATTTATCTAATACCAGTAAAGTGAGAATATATAAACTTGTATTTCAAAAAAATCGTGTGTAAAGCTGGATCTTGTACCTTCAATATCTCCGTAACTAGAAGGTTCCCAGGTATGGTCGAGAACAAAAAAATGGTCGCAATGACGGGAAGAACAAGTACTTTCCGGCCCCGTTAAGGCTGTGTTTACACCCTTTACTTCTGCTATTAGTAAATTACAATTTTAGACCTAAATGCAACTTGCTTATAGACACAAACTTTGTTGAACCAAAACCATGCTGAGAACAGTTTAACAACCGAATACCTTACATCACCACGTTCCTACAAGTACCTACACTAAGAAAGAAGACACTAATAAGTACTAATAAAGTACCAATAGCTTTAAGAAGTACCGGTAAAAAACTCTTTAATTAACACCTAAAGTGTTAAAACTTCTATTGAGTGGGTTCTACTCCGGAAATGAATATTTAGAGGGTTGTCTTGTATTCAAAAAGGAACAAACACCTCTAGTTTACTTTTAAGATGCAACCAGTTCATAGAATTAGCTACGTTATGATTAATTAATTTATACCAAATCAGTTTTGCCACATTGTATAATCCAAATAATCTTACTTTACTATAAATTTGAAAGTCTGGATGGATGTCTGTTTGTTACTCAATACAGCCAGCAAGGCTGAACGGATCTGGATGAAATTTGCCACAGAGATAGATTACAGTGTGGAATAGCACATAGGCTACTTTTAATCCCGGATGTACGATCCCACGGACGATTTCCTAACTCCAAGGGGGCGAAGCCGCGGGCAAAAGCTAGTTTATAGTATTTCCAAACTAGATACCTGCTAGAAAAGATTTTGAATGTTCAGATAAACGTTATTTTTGAATTAAGTGTTGTTTTTGCTATTATGTAAGTACCTCCTAGATACCTAAACTGTTACTAAATAACTCTTTTTTTTATCCTGTGGTTATGCCTAACCTGGTGTCAGAGTTTTTATGTCGCCCACGGGCCTCTGACTTGGCTTGACATGCCGTCGAGAAATATCTCTCAGGCATGCATGTTTCCTCTCGATGTTTTCCTTCACCAAAGCAAGTGATAATTATACATTACATGGACATCAATCACACAAATCCGAAAAATCAAAGAAGCGTGTCTTGGGTTGAACTTGGGACCTATGCCTTCGCACTTCCACGGTAACAGCACTCGGCTATGCTATTTAATCAATTAATCAAAAATATTGTATAATAATTGATTCAAATTAATCTTTTAATCAATTACTATTGTGGGTTTGGCACGACAATTGGGATCAAATTGTTTCGTAATTTCGGGAGCATTGTATTCATGAATTCATTCAAGGGAAATTGTAAATGCTAGGAAACGTGCTACGAAACTTATAGCTTATTAAGTAAGTTCTCCGGATTTAGTAAGGTATTGTGAAATACTGATTAAGTAAATTCTTGAGTGTTGTCAAAGGAAGCCAATAATTATATTAATTTTCTCCGAAACACAATCAATTAAATTATTTTACCGTACCTAATAAGCTTTAAGTTTAATTAATTTAAGTTTCTACTTGGCATGTACGTATGATTTTACTTTTATGTAGGTATTGAATTCTTTTAATTAATAACTAAAGAAAAAATATATTAATAACATAATTTTTTGAAACGAGAGTCATGCAGTACCAAAAAATAGATAAATAATAGAAACTACGTATTTAAAAAATATCTACACACAATTCAACAATCAAAAACAAATACCAACAACACATCCTCATATAAAAAAAAAAATCAAACAAACACAAAAAAACTAATAAAACCTTACCTCAATTAGTCAATCAACAGTGAAAAGCCAATCAAAAGTCTGTAGAATGATCCAGAAACTTTCTCTATTCCCGCATAATATGGTGCGTTACTCGCGTTGTTTGGGCAAAGTTTGCCGACGCGTGTGAAGTTTCCCGGCCTCCAGGGAGCGTAGTCGTGCGCTCGACGCAGGGCCACGACACACACTGAACCGATTGTTCATTCAGACCTCCATTCTGTCGTTATTCTTACGCAGATGTCCGTATGATCGAGGCAGATATGGGGCCGATAGGATCCCTCGAAAAATTCGAGCAATCTTTTCTTCTTTATATAAATTCGCCGCTATTTTGATTTTACTTAATATTTTGAATCAACAGCGGTGTTTACTCCTAGGAGTTGAGAATTATTTAAAACATTCGTTTTAATAATAGTAATTATTATTATTGTAGGTGTGTTTTCATTTGTATTATTGAAGTTTGTGCGTAACGTGCGGGTGTTTAGAATATAAGGCAATTCTAGAAGAAGATTAAATACTTATCTCACTCCTTGAAATGAAACATCGAGGTTTGGTATTGTAATTTTTTTTTAATTCGTGTGTAACTTGATTTTTAGCGACAATGGTTTATCTTTTTTTTTTTTTTGGATAAATAAAAAATACACAAAAACTAGGTTACTCACACACATCTTGAAACCTAACCTAACATTGAAGTTACTACCATGAGGTACTACTTTCATCTGCGGTATCTTCAGTACTGCAGATGTCCACACGCTGCAGTGAGTGATAAGTACTTCGCGAACCACTATTAGGCAGCCCATCCCTTGGCAGCCTAAGTCTTAAAAACAGAATTGGAACAAAAACACTAAGTCGTAAGATTCGAAGACTAAAAGAATTATTCCACCAATTTAAAATCCCACTTTAACTGCATAATAATGAGGAATCGAAATCCAATTTGAGTTACACCAGTTCAACTTACGAAGCCACTTAATGAAACCGAGATAGAATAATTAGCCACTTTCCGCTAATTTCCAAGTTATTAATTGGGACGTTAGAAAGGGCCGTCATCTGGTCGGGGAGCTATCTTGAGCTATGTGTGACGTACTAAACGGCTCCCATTGTGTCAAGACAAAAGCTCATTAAGGATTAAGCTGGATTCAAACGAGGAAACGCCGAAAGAACTACGGACGCGTTCCCCATACATCTGCTGAGGAAAAATTTGGTGCTCGTTAGTGTGCCTTACGATTATTACTTGAGTGTAGAAAGGAGAGAAATTCCATAGTCTAAATAAATTAAAATCAATTGCCACCTGTTTAGGTGGAGATTCATAGAAGACTCTGCCCTAGAGTGTAAATGTGGCGTTGCCACACAAACGATAGGGCACTTGATATCGTGCCCTGCCTGTCCTGTTGTTTGCACATCAGAGGAGCTGATGGACGCTACTGAAAGTGCCAAACTCGTCGCCAAATTTTGAGCTGACTCAATTTAAATTGTCTTCGTCACGCTAAGAAGAAGAATAATTGCGACATGTATGACAGAGCATCTTAAGAGGACGGCTCGAACAATTTGGTATAATTTTTTTTGTTGTGTTCTTAGTTGTCAGGACTAGGTTTCTTTTTCTAAAGACACTTCTTTTCATTACTAAAATCATTGCAACCATATCAAGCCAGGACGGGTAGCTAGTTTAAAATAAAATACAAGTTTTGGTATGGTATTAACTTTTTATGTACCAAACTTTTCGTAAATCCCTAGCTTCAAGCAGTGTCAGGCAGGTCTGGCTTTGGTGGAGGTATAGACAACTTTTGGTCAAAGAAAGAAACATGAAATCTGTTCAAACAATGCCATGGTGTATGAATCTTGTACTGCTGCGCTTCTTTATGGTTCACTATATGCTCCAAGTTAACACCAGGTTTTTCAGCTCCTACATGTGTTCTAGGTATATTTAACTTCCATACCAATTACAAGCATGCCAGACAGACGTCTAGGTATTGCGATGAGCTCGTTCGCTAAACTTGAAGCTGAGAAGATCATAGCATACTGCTATTAGTTATAGCTTGCTGGGATCATCTATATAGCGATTGCTGAAGAGCATTAAGCGAAGCCGGCGTGATGATGGCCTGCTACCAGTATCATCTCGAGTCATAATAAAAATAATAACCCGGTCTATAATTATGCCCGCTGCTTGGGCTCAGGTCTCTTCCCTGTGAGAGAGAATGGTCTATAAGGTTTTCGCTTCATCTATCAGCAAGGAATCGCATTTTTCTATGCTTCTCAGAACTGTCATTTTCTAGAGCGAAAAACAGAGCGGGAGTGCTATCGCACGCGGCAGCATCGACGATGCTCACGGCAGCACGCTGTCCAACCCTCATCCACCACGCTGACCTAGTGCGGGTTGGTAGATGTCAGAAGCCTTTAATTTTTTGGTTCTAGGACATGCCGGTTTCCTCAAGATATTTCTATATTCATTCACAGTTTTGAGAGCAATCCGTTATTTAAGTTACACAAATTAATGCACCTGCCTGAATTCGAGTCCACTACCGACGACGTAAGTCAGACCTGTTAGCACGAGGCCACCTCTGTTCGCCGGTTTGTTGCATTTGAACCTTCTGCACATATTTCGGGAGACATGTTGCGGTACGTACCGAACTCGTACAGACGGTAACGTCTTTCGTTGTCATGGCACCTGATAGTGTGATTGACTTGCTCGAGCGATTCCATGTAAAACGACATGAACATTTTTCTTTTTGTCTAAAAGAGAATCTATTGTGAACATTGTGTGTTCTTGCATAGTTCGTTTAACTTGCTTCGATAATGTCATGATTTTTTTAATATTTTACAAACGTTTCGTTATGTTTATAGCATTTACTTTGCAGAGCTTACCAATAAATCAGAGGTAGTTCATGTTAACAATATTACATTGACATCGATTGCCATTTAGTGAGTTTATTTCAGTTTATCTTCGTCTTTTCACCAAACACACAAACACACCTGAACCTGCTTTTAATTTCTATCTGTGAGACCACGTTGTTATTTTTGATGCTGTCCTCCTCATTTACAGACTTTATTCCGAAAGATTGCTGTGTATAAAACATGAATAATAAATCTTGAAGTTTTGTCAAATTATAAAAACTGTGCGAAGCAGGGGCGGGTCGCTAGTATAATTATAAAAATAAAGCTTAATTCAAACGAACAGTTACTTAGCTGATACAATGTTTAACAGTATTTTGTTAACTGTTGTGATTGAAACTCTAACTTTCGTTTGACAGAATGCGCAAAGCAAAGTTGATACATTTTTGTTTTGTACCGAGCCATGCAGGCTGCTAGTAATAATTTACTTGATAAAGTATTCCAGATAGTGTGTTACGCAGAGAAATACTAGTGCAAATCAGAATTTTGTAATGGAAACATTGTACCGCTCGGTATCATCGTTGACATAGGCGGAGAACAGAGAAAAAGCCCTGGAAAAGGTAGTCGGAGCAGACTAGAAAAAATGGAAGTAATAATGTATTGATGTTAAAAAATGATATGTAGAAGAGTTGCAACTTAAATTGTCTCTCTGAAAATCATGATAATTAAAATTAGTTGGGTTCTGTCGAAATCACTTGCTGAATCCAGAAATTGACCCGTGGGGCTTATGGGTAAGCAATCATAGCCACACAGGTCGATCTTTACAGTTAAATAACATTTGCCAAGCCAAGGGTCGTCATACATTAGGAGACCCCGTGTCTCAGAAAGCACGTTAAACCAGAGTGCCCGGCGAATATTTGTAGATTTTCGACTTTTGTCGTAAACATAGTTGGGTTACATAACATATACAATGGTATTTAGGCATAGTCTTCAAGTCGTTTCACACCAAACAGTTCATCCATAATCTGTGTCGATAGTAAGTAGATACTTTATTTCACATTAAAGTTCTTTCTCCAACATCTGTTTTAACCGAAATTGAGGTGCCAAAGTCTGCTTTTGATTAAACTTTTATGTTCTCTTTTATAACGAATAAAATGCAGGCGGATGCTTCGAAGAGGTGTTCGGGCGGTGAGGAATCTTGTGGTGATTTTATCAATTTCGAAGATAATTTAAAACGATAAGTCTAATGGCTTTCAAGGATTTATGTCTATCGAAATCAGGATTTGGTGTAATGGGATTTTAAATATCGATAAATAAAAATAGATAGCAATTTTCGGTTCGTCATTGTTTTATTCTGAACAAGGTCGTATTGGTTCATGATTGGTCGATTCTGACCAGTCGTGTGGTAAATACGAGTAGCTGGTCGTTTGTTTATTTATATTTATGGGCACCGAGGTATCTCACTTGTTAAATACCGGCCATATTTTTATTGAAGTGGTGATAGATTAACGGCTTGGAAGCATTAAACTGGTGAGCAATGTCATGAGTTTGAACGTCACCCGTTTAACCACTGGCACGAAAATGGGCTTACATTAGGAGCTAGTTTGTTGTTAAATTGGAAGGGAAAAATATAGCAGATAGCTTAAATATAGAGGACAGAATGTTATCCTCAAGACGGGCCAGTTCGATCTCCAATATTATACTCTTATACGGAGGGGTCTGCGGGTCTGCGGCGAGTTTGGGAATGAGTCGTACAGTGTTCCATGCACGCTTTCATGGGAAAACGTGCAGCCGTACCAAGGTCATGGTGGACTGATACCCAGGCGGTTGCGCTTGAATGAACAAATACGAGTATCTCCCAGGCCCCTGACTGCATAAAAGCCGTTGGGTGTTAGTCGGTAGGAGACTCCTCCTCACCTGGAGAGAACATCGTGCTATGTCCAAGAGAGAGCCCGCCGTCCTACCTAGACGAAGGACCACGCAGATTTTCCCGAACCAAAAAAATACAGAAGTTTTTAACACACCTTAAGACGACCCACTGACTACCTTTTCTGTCATAACTTAGTATATACGCTGGGCTCTGATATACTCATTCCTTATATTTTGTTGTACTTTATTGTTTCGGAAGTTTTTCTTGTTGTTTTCTTATGTTGTTTCTCTAAAAACACCTTGACATTGACAGCCAGTTGCCAAAATGTATCCTCTGCGCTGCGCTCGCGTCCCTTCGCTTGTCATGGACCATAGACAATCAATAGTCTGTAGCGTTGACAAGCGAAGTCGGAACGTTTGGTGCCGCCGAGCCGATTATTATTACTATTTCCATTTAATCATTTTTGTTTGTATACTTATAGTGTTTATTTTATTTAAGTGAATATTATGTTATTTAATTTTTTGTGTTAATGTATTTTGTGTCCGTAGTTGTAACCGTGATGTCACAGTGGGCCCTATCAGAATACAAGCGCTGCGGTATTTGTTTTTCATATATCGCAGCATCATGCTGAGATAGGAGCCTTTTTGGCCTCGCACAGGTCTTTTTTTATTATTTAGTTTTAGATTCTTTTTTTTATTGTTATTTTTGTTGTTCCTGTGCTTGTCCCAAATAAATATTTTTCTTTCTTTCTTTCTTTTCTTTTAAGAAAATGGAGATAATATACAGGTTGAATTTTCAAGTGGGCGTAGATGGCTAAATCCGAAACTATGAGAAATAGCAAAAAATACTCAAAGGAATCTCGAGCCTGATTTTAATGAAAACAGTACAGTGTGTGTGTTTTTTTTTTTCTTCAAAATCAATGTTTTCGATTCCTGGCTAGGAATATTGATTTTCCAAAAATGTAATGATGCTGTTTTAGTTTTCATCAAAATCGGGCTCGAAACTCTTTTTTGGTATTTTTCGCTATTCCTCATGGTTTCGGATGCCAAAAAAAACAAAAGTGATTAAAGCCTCCTACGATCTTAAAGCAACATTACTTGATGAGCTTACCGAAACGCGATTACCACCCACCTCAAAATCGCAAAACAAAACATGCTCAAGAAACAAGAACGCAAAATACTCCTTCAAACAGAACATTGAGAAATAAGAACCTTAATTATGATGAAAGCTCTCAAATTACTCATTTTATTAAATTATGAAGATATAAAACCGTTCTTGGTGCACGTTACGGGAACAGGGCTTTACTCTTTGTTCCGCTGAAGTTTTCGAGTAGAAGTTCCGACACATGTCTTGGAAGTCTCGCGATCCACAGATCTACGGATCCACGGATCCGCGTCTCTACATGTCTCGAAACGAATTGTGTTATGAAGATTTCGGGGAAATTAGTTTTGTATGTAAGTTTTTAATACTAAGTGTTATTAATTAATTTTTAGTACAGTCACAAGCAGTATGTATAGGTACACCATATTAGTAAATCACTTTACAAGCTACTAATATGGTGTATATTAGTAGCTTGTAAAGTGATTTTCTCCTACTGTATATTTAGATTGTGCGAACATAGTATCTTAGAATCCACACTTTATTATGAAAGGTCTTATCATACAGTAACAATGCTTATTCTATGAGAAAAACACTTGATTTTTTTATGCTTTTGGCTATAGCTACCTACTTAAACGCCTAGTGTATCTCACTTTTGGTATTTTATTTTGAATCTCATTTCCTAATGATATTAAATGACTGCCTGTTGGGTTTTTCCATCAGGAATTTCGCAGTAGGCAACACAGAGTCTGAATTTGTGCGCGATTGAGGGCAATAGGCTCGCCCTATATTACATGGGACTTAAATTATGACTGGCGAAATGTGGGCGTGCTTAAGTATACCTCTGCCTATTCCTTCGGAGATAATAAGGGTGATGTTATGTTATGTGATTAATTAACCGGGAAATGTATAAACCAATACTTCAATTTAAGTAACATACATCAGAATCGTAAGAATTTTGAGGGAAATTCATTATCCATTAGGTAATTCAAGCGTTTAGAAAATTCTTCTGCTGGACAAGTCATACATGTGTAACAGAATAAACACACAACCTCTGAAGGTGTCATTGTACTCATCATTATGAACTACTTTCACTATGGGACCAACCCCGAAACCGCGAAAAAAAAACAGCTGTTCAGTACATTTTGTCGAATTATGCGCACAGAAATGTATGGGGCAGTCGACTTTTTTTTCGCGATTTCAGTGTTGGTCTCATAGTGAAAGTTATTCATAATGATGAGTACAATGACCCCGTAAGAGGTTGTGCGTTTATTTTGTTACACATTGTATAACAGTATGAATAATTTTGAATTAACAAAAATAAATGGTAGGTATTGGAATACTGACGGAGTCATTCAAAGACGCTGCTAAAAGTTAAGTAACGATTACCATGTGTAACCACACATTTTTCTGTGTTTAAATATCTCTCTACTTTAATCAACTTTAATGAATAAACCTCATAGCAGTGATAGCCTACTGGTGTGAACATCAGACTGCCAAGTCATAGGTCTCGAGTTTAAACCCAGACACGTAAGTCTGATTTTTCTGATTCATGTGCGTATTGTATAATTATCACTTGCTTCGGTGAAGGAAAACATCGTGAAGAAACCATTGCAGCATGCCTGAGAGATATTTCTCGACGGCATGTCAAGCCAAGTCAGAGGTCCATGGGCGGCATAAAAACTCTGACACCAGGTTAGACACTAACCACACGATAAAGAAAGAATAAACCCCTAACTAATTTTTTTTTTTCGTCCTAATCATTGGATCATTTGCTCAAGACAATAGAAATTAAATCAATCGCTAATAACAGTTAGTATCGATTTAATCGCCGGCACTAAACTAATTCCCCACGCGTCACTACCCACGGTATGTACCTACGTAACTTTGGCGAACCGACTTAGCCGCACGCCCTAAGTACGCATGAATAGCAAACCACTACAACGGATATACGCATGCAAGAACAATTAAACCCAACAACGGGAATTACCTCTCCCACAGATGATATCAAATGAAAACGTTACCATATATCTTTTACACTCTCATATATAAAACAGAAAGCTCAGGCTGCACTTGATTCACTGTTTCCCGCCGTCCAACTCCAGATTGTGCGCCGCAACACCACAACTTCCTGCTTCCGGTGGCAATGCTGCGCCTGCGCTGTGCGTAACACCGCCCGGATGTGACGTCACGGCATGTCACTTCCGCATTATGCTACGCCCCATTTAAAATAAGAACAACGATTGTGATAAATCCACGAAAATAATCATAGAAGAAAACAATAGAAAATTAAAATTGTGTTCTGTAAAAAAAAACAAAACACTATCGCAAGTCTCTCTAATGATGCAATATTGATATATACTACATGCAACAAAGCAAAAATAAAACCGTTTCATTTTTTTTCTCCACTAAAAAGCAAAACCCATCCAAGATACTCATCATAAATGTGCTCATATGTAACCAGCACATACGGCGAGTACATTTAAATATTTAAAAATGAAACTGAGTGTTTAACGTGGCCCAAAATTTGGGTAAATCTTCCTTTCCGGCCGCAACGTGCTGCGGCGGCTCTACCCTACCACTCTAATCTAAGCGGACTCGTTCTTAAAAATATTAATATTGCACGGACCTTGCTTTTAAAATTATTATATTAAGTTCTAGCCAGCAATGCTGTTTTAATTTCACTAAAATGTACGCGTTGAGTAACTTAGTTAGATGAGCCTACGTAGTTTTATCCCCTGAAAATATTTTTTTCGTTAATTTTATCCTTAAATGTTTTCTTTGCACGAGATAAGGTTTTTAATTGTTTTGTGCACGCTCGTAAACCTATCGAAGAAAACAAAAAAAAAACTTACTAAAAATGCATGTTGGTGTGACCTCAATATGTCTTCTAAAGATCATCATCTGCCTAGCCTTTTCCCAACTATGTTCGGGTCGGCTTCCAGTCTAACCTGATGCAGCTGAATACCAGTATTTTACATGGAGCGACTGCCTATCTTACCTCCGCAACCCAGTTAGTACTGGGTAATACGATATCCCTTAGTAAGACTGGTTGTCAGACTTTCGGGTCACTGACTACCTGTAATGACTGTCAAAGATCTACAAATCACAGTCATGACCAAGTGGCACGGAGGAAACTTGGTATGTAATGGGCGGTCACCCAATATGTCTACTAAACATTACCACTCAAATAAGAAGCTTATTTTTTTGCTCTAAGCATACGAACATATTTTTTCTCGAAAAAAGAAAGAAAGTATTAAATAAGATTTTATTTTAAAGAAATTAAGTGAGCCATGCCACGAGACTGTAAATTATTGCGAGCCGTTTTTTTCGTTTAACAGACTGATTTATTGTTAAATATTTCTATCCCGAAGTGAAAATATCTCAACGAACGTTAAGAAATATTATTTTTATTCATACTTGGGATTGTGGAGAATTTTTGTTACTGACACGTAAAAATATAGTTATGTAGGGTAGGCAGATATATTTTTGTGCAAGAAGTAGGTAGTATACAGTTTTATTAGTTTAATTTTACGGCAGCGGGTGTCAGCTGTTTATTTGGTGTAGTTGTAAATGTCAACCGAGTGAAATGGGTCCAAGTTAGGGTTGCAAACAATGAAATTGAATTTTTTAGGTCATGCTGTATACTCGTTTTTTAAATATCATAATAACAATACCATGCCTAATTATTCTCCCATTAGGGGAAGAACCACTTTTCGAGCATTGATCACCTGAATTGTAATCAGTGAAATTTTAGGCAGAAGTGTACGCACATTTTACCAATAAGTGCCACGTGGACGCGAGCTAATGAGGGTTTATTGTAATAAAATCCACGAGGTGGCAGCACTGCAGCGCAAGGACTTCGTCAATCATCTGTCAAAACACATTAGTGTCTTGTGTAGTTTTCGATTATTTTATCATTTAATTATCTTTTAAATCATTAACAGAAGAATATTCTTTCATAAAATGCCACAATGTTGTGCAGTGCCTATGTGTGCAAATAAAAGTTAGACATAAGTTCCCTTAAAGAGATAAAACCCGATTAAAACAATGGCTTGTAGCAACGAAGAATAGCCCACAGGAATAGCCTCTGTAAAATCCATTTCACGAAGGATGATGAGTTACCGAAGGATTCAGTATTAGACACGTAAGAATAATTTTTATTATTTTTGTGAACTACTTGTAAGTGGTTTTTATGAATATCATGACAGTTTACACTTACATCGCAACGATGGTATCAGTGCTCTATTAACCTTTAAAAATCACAATTCAAGAAAATGCTTATTGATGTTATGAATGTCGAAATTGGTTTCTACTGTTCTTAAATTGACACACGGGGAAACCTAGTAGGTAGGATCTAATTAATATTCAGATTTGGTTTTAAGTTGTTGATAGTTGTTCAGCTTGAAATATAAAATAATCATTGATAATTATAACAACTCACAAAAATATGAAATAATAAAATAAAAAAATTAGACAACAAAATTGTGTGAAGTCTCTGACTCCTGTGCTAGATGATATACCTTACGGCCTGACCACGGGTACGGGCGACGCGAATGGCGGTGCGTCTGGCGGGGCGGCAATCCGTGCGGCACAGTTTTCAGGCCACGGGCACTAGCGTTCACCGCCGCGACCACTTTACGCCATGAGCGATATTTCTTTTTCAAAGTTATCTCGATATTGCTTGGAACATAATCGTTTTGGTTCAAGACAAAATTTTTGGAAGAAATTGTAAGACTATACAACCAGAACTGGAGAAAACGGTAAAATTTTAAGTGCTGCTGATAAATGAAAACTGACTGCTGATTTGACATTGAAAATTGACAGACGCCATCAGTGTTGTTCCCGTATACGGTAAAACGACTATAACATTTTTTCTTACAAAACGACAAAACTTTTCAAAAATACGGAAATTATTGGAACTTCACACCATACAATTTACAACTACAATTTTAAAAATAATTATGATTATACGGCGGTTAGTGTAGAATACGGCAACCCAAAATTTAACATGATCCTTCAACCTCTGAAGTGTTCGAATGCGAATACAATATCTAGTGTTATTTGTTATTTTCGTTGTGTTTGTTTCTGTTATATTTGTTTTTTTTGTTTTTTATCTATCTCAAACAAACAACGGGGTACCTGCAACATTGTGGACTATGCGCTGGGACAGGGCTATATTCAAATGGCTATAACTCTTAAAATAATTGGTGTCGAGTCCATATTTTGATATCATTTTGTAGGTTGACTCAAATACTTCTGATTTAACATAAAAACATAAGCAATATTTAGGGGTACATTTTGCACTAGAGTAAATAATATTTAAAAAATAGTTTTTTTAGTATATTAAGTCATTTCTTATTTAGAAAAAAAAACAGCTGTTCAGTACATTTATGTTCGCCTAACTCGTTCAAATGTAATGAACAGCTGTTTTTTTTTTGCGATTTCAGGTTTGGTCCCCTTAGTAAAAGTTGTTTGTTATAATGAGTACAATGACCCCTTCAAAGGATTTAAACGACTTAAATTTAGAATTGTATAAATAACATAATTTCTAAATATGTGTCCTTATATCATTAAGAGCTTCTTTCTGCTTTCTTTCTTCTAAGAGCGAAGTACTGATATTTAAAGGTACTAAAAACGCACCGGTCCGTGTTCCACCTATTATGGTAAACGGAGTGACTCTGAGGGTGGTAGCTAGCTTCAAGTACTTGGGACACATTATCACTGAAGATATGACTGATGACGCCGATTTGGAAAGGGAACGAAAGGCATTGGCGGTACGAGGAAATATGCTTGCACGTAGATTTGCCCGTTGTTCGGTAGAAGTAAAAATCATTCTGTTTAAGGCATACTGCCAATCCTTCTACTCGAGCAGCCTATGGGTGAGTCATACCCGGCGGGCCGCCAATGTCCTAAGAATACAGTTCAACAACATATTCAGGATGCTGCTGCGGCTGCCTCGTTACTGCAGTGCATCTGCAATGTTTGCGGACGCACGCATAGACAGCTTTCATGCCATTATCCGCAAGAAAGTCGCGTCTATTTTTAAGCGTGTGAGAGACAGCAGCAATGGTATTTTGAAGATGATTGCTTCACGTGCTGATTGCCCAATCCAACTGAGTTGGATGAATATTATATTGGGACGTTAGATGTTAGCAAACTAGCGCAGGAGTTTGGTGGTATCTAGGGGAAACTTTGCAGGGACGTTGGTGACGTGTCTGGCTCGCCTATTGATTGATTTATTATTATTAATTTTTGTGTGAATGTCTTGTTATATAATTTGTATTTCGATTAGTAGGATATGTACTGTGTATAGTAATTGTATTGTGATTTAATTTAATTAAGTATTTAAGGATAATTTATAATCTGAAGTAAACGTTTAATAATAATAATTACATTATTTTATATTATACCTGACGGCGCCCCTACAAGGCGTCGTCTATGGCCAACAAAAGTGAATGTGATTATTTTTTGCTTTATTGTAAACACTTCAAAAATATTCAAAACATTTGTATTCATACTTTGGACTTGGACTAATGGCGAAACCTATATTTGATGAATTGTTGTAAATAATAAAAAGTGGTATACAATATCAGGATACATATTTTAGGCCTTATGTATCAGCTGAAGAAAGACTTGATATTATTTTAAGGTACATTACAAGCAGGTACATTTTTTTAACATGTTTTAATATTTATACTTTTGAACATGCGAACATGATTAAACAGGATTGTTCATGACACTACAGTAACGCGGCGCACTTGCAATCCTATCTGCATTCACCATTTGCTCCGGTTCTGGTTGTATATTCCTAAAAATAAATAATCAAATGTTTCGACACTCATTCGGGTACAATTGAAAAAACAAACTGGATATAGTCTGTATTTGTCGTACTTCTTGTGGAATTCTTCATCCATACCCCAATTCTTATTTAAATCATGTACTCCTCAATCTCTTCCAAATATTATGTCTTGAACCAAAAACTACTACACACATCAAAAGTGTCTAGGGATCAACATATATTTTTGCAATAACTTTTCTCCTGATTGATATTAATTAAAATTTTCTTTAAGGATTCATCAAATAAAGTGTTTTCGTTTGTCACAGTAACGATAAACCAAGTCACCTTTGCATTAATAAAGAAATTTGCCATTTTCCTAATAAAGGGATTTTTGACATTTGAACCACTAACACAAAAGTTCGAAAAAAAGACTGAAATAACAGTTTTCTTTAAAATTTTATTGGGTAACTTAAACAATTAATAATCCGTGTTTCTACCGCGAACACTAACAACACAAGAACATCGGTTTGGCATACTCAAAATGAGTTCATCCAAATCACGCTGTGGAATGGCCGCCCATGTTCGTTGCAACAACAAAAAAAGGTCTTCTTGCGACTGGATACCCTCCATATTCGGCAGAGCTCTTCTCTGTAGCATATCCCATGCATGCTCAATCGGATTCAAGTCTGGCGACTGAGCAGGCCAGGGCAGGACATTGATGTTAGCTGCGGCGAGAGTCTGTCTTACAACTCTTGCGGTGTGCGGTCGTGCATTATCATGCATTAACTGAAATAAGGGACCGATTTGCACTTGTAGAGGAACGATGACGTCTGATACAATCGTCTCAGCATAAATTTGAGCGTTGAGGTTGCCTCTGATCCAAATCAACTCAGTTCTTCCGCCGATCCAAATACCCGCCCATACCATGATGGTTCCACCACTATAAGGATGGACTTCCTGGCAGGATTTTAATCGCTGTTGGCGTCCAGGGGTTCTCCAGTGTCGTATACGTCTTGTATCCGGTCTCATACCAAAACGAGGCTCATCAGAAAAGCACACGAAACGCCATTGTTCTTCTGCCCAATTTTTGTGTTCAAGAGCCCATTGATATCGTATCCTACGATTGTGCATTGCTATAGGTGGTACCCGTAGCGGTCTTCGGGAATGAAGGTTCACTTCATGCAAGCGGTTTCTGACTGTTTGGTCGCTAATTAAGTTCCCTGAAGAGTGATGAAGCCTCACGGCTAACATCATGGCGGTTATTGTTGGAGCTCTTCGAGTTAAGATTTGAATGTATCGGTCTTGTCTCCGTGTGGTGCAGCGATACCGTCCTCCATGGCGCTCAGCCACGGTACCAGTGCTTCGGTAACGTGTCCAAAGTCGACTGATAACATTCTGACTTGTATTCAGAGCTAAAGCCACAGTACGTTGCCGGGAACCAGCTTCTATCATTCCCACGGCTCTGAGCATTTCTTCCCTGCTTAAATGACGTCGCCGCTCCATAATAACGTTGGTTTTAATCAGTAGTAGGGAAACAGTAGCACTAATAATGTCTTCAATGCGTTGTATGTTTTTATAGGGAAAATATTGACAGCTGATTTTCATCTTTTACTCGAATTTGATTCACAGTTCCTGATTCAAATTATGAAATGCACCAAAAAGGATCCATATAAATTTATAAAATCATAAATTTATTACAAAGCCACATCTCAATCTCAAGAAATCCACATAAAAATGCTTGATCCCTAGACACTTTTGATGTGTGTACTTTCCAAGCAATATCGAGATAACTTTGCTAAAGACATTTCGCTCTCGTGGTGTACTGGTCGCCGCGGCGAACGTTACTGCCCTTGGCATGCAAACTGTGCCGCATGGTTTGCCGCCCCGTCCGTCGCCGTTCGCGTCGCCCGTTTCCGTGGCCAGCCCGTATTATCGTAATAGTACACAGTACAGTTGGTTGGTTGGTTGGTAGTAGTAGTACATTAAAAATGTATGTTTCACATTATATATCGACACCTTATTACTTATGTATTATTTCGTTTTAAATAGGTACCTACACACTTTTTCAGGATAACTAATAACTTTTATTAACGTCAATTTACGGTTGTCGCACATCACTATTTGAAAATTCCAAAAAAAATGGCAACCCACGTAATATCAGTTTTCTCGGAAATAAAAAAAACGTCTACCGTCTACCGCGTAACCCCGTGGCATGCGTCGTACTGATCCATATATTTGTTTCTGCCGCCTGCCGCGCCGCTAGACGCTCTTGAAATTCGCTCGGCAAATTTCGCCGGTCGCGTCGCCGCTACGCGTGGCATGGCTAGTACATTCCTATACATTTGTTTTAGTCGCAAGACGCTTCGCCGTTCGCACTGCGCGAATTTTCGCTGCAGCGAATGTCCCGTGGCCAGGCGGTTATGCTACAGGAGCAGATATTACAGAATCTTATGCAAATAGATTAACAAAATATTAAAAAAAAAACTATGGTAATATATCCAAGGCAAATTGTAAAAATAAATACGGGCAATATAATTTATATTTGTCACTTTTTCATCTCTGCGTTTAAGCTCAATCATTAGTTCAGTTACTTTTCTTCGACCGTAATCTTTATTTTTATTGTAAAACAGTGCAAATACGATGATTATTTGGTAAAAAGTCTGGCATTAGATTCAGTATAATCTGACAGTTGTTTAGACCAGACAGACGTAGCGACATCTGGTGTCAGAAAAAATATCGAAAACTCTCATTGTCATCAACCGGGCACATATTCAGACAGAGATATCCCTGATAAACAGCCCCAATAATACTTTGCCCGAAACTTAAATGATGCTTTTTTTACCGCAGTTGGGTATTTTTTAGTTTTTTATTACTTTTCCAAGTCATTATTAATTTGTAGAGATTAGAGACACTGTCTGTGACTAGAGCCAGGTAGTTAAACAATCTACCACATTAATTTTAAAACCCTATTTGAGCATACCTGTAACAGATGAGGGGTCAATAAAATTCAGATTTAATTTATTAGGGAAAACAAACAATTACACACTATAAATGGTTAACAAAGAATTGTACAAGACAGCATCAGTGTGCAACTAACTACTTTATCCACATTTTATATAATTAAAATTGGAATATATGCACGAGTGCAATAGCCTTAGCTTTATTAAATATTATTATATAAAAAGAGAGAAAAAAAATAATAAGATGGAGCATTAAGCTGGTTTACCTTGTTGCATACAAGCTGGCCAGACCGTTTAATGCAGACGCAATAGATTTACCTAAATGATGGCTTTTATTGTTACTACTTTAAGACATAAGTATACCCACTGTGACAAAGTTACGCCTAAAACTTAAGGCATGACTTTAATTGGACTCCAATATAATTACTAAAATACTACTTAAACTGCGACCAGCTTCGATGTGTAGTCCTTCCAGTCCCTTCGATTTAACTATCTGTCATTTCTCATTTTTCCCAAAATAAAACCAAGTTCTGTTTTACCTGTGGAAATCTTCATGGAGGGGTCTGACAGACTCTTACTGACTACGGGGTACGCATTAATTCATGCATTCTCCACAGCCAGCATTGTCGGTTTACTAGTACAAGCCCCGTTTCTAGTGGGAGGAGTGAGCTGCTCCTATCCCTGTCATTCGATGTGCGAAACGTGCGGAAACAGCACGCGTTGACAACTCAGGACAACCTTAAAAATGCGTTAATATTTTACCTTCTTACCGTGTGGTGGGACCCTGGTGATCTGCTATACAGGTGTACCTAGTGTCAGACACCGTCTCTCACAAACTTTTGTACCTTAGTTACAAGCTGTATTTATTAAGTCATGGTTTGTGAAGATAAAGGGTGTTACAAGACCCTTAACGAAGCCGAAAGGCTCTTGTTCTCCCTGTCATTGCAATATTTTTTTTTCTAAACTATACCTTTGAACCTTCTAGTTGTATTGTATATTGGGGGTCAAAGTTCCAACTTTTTCCTAAGTTTTTTTTTAATACATGATTTGAATGTAAGATTTTTAGTTTAAACACCTCCACAACCCCCGTACTATTCAATTCATTCATCAGCACAATGTTGTGAGTGCGTTACATTGAGTCATAAATATTCATGCCAAAAAAAAAAGTCGTTTCCCAGCAATAATTTTTACCTAAAGTTACTTAGTTTGATGTAGCGTGGCTTTGTGAAGGGTCTTGTTTAAGGCATCGAAAATCGGCCATTTTCTGGGACCGTTTTTTTCGGTTTCGGGTTTTCATAAAAACCGGGTACCCGGGATTTTCGGTCTTTTTCGGGTTTTTAATTAATTTAGAATGTACTTTAAAGTACATTCTAAATTTATAAAAAAACCCGTAATTGATAATCTATAAATAGAGCTAAATAGCTCTATTTATTGATTAACAATTACGGGTTTTTTTTATTTACGGGATTAACAATTTACAAAGGTTATAATGTTGACCAGGCGTTCGACCAAATAGTTAATATTAAGGAGACTCTGGAGCTTCTATCCATCACTTCAGCAGAACTACAGGCACTCAACAAACCAATAAGAAAATCGGTACGAAGCGACCTTCGATGCTCCAGCACACAGCAAAACCTAAAAAAGGGGGTTGAAAGTGTTCGTTAAATCACTTGGGAGTAGCCACCTGGCGATATTGACCAAATCTGATTGACTTGGGATATCGTCGTTTCGAAGTTTGAGATTGTTTCAGAAGTCGAAAACTTCTACGGTCAGTTATACGCATCGCATGCATTTCGACCTGATCCCATTTCACAGAAGACCTGCCAAAAGTCAGCCATGGTGAAATCGAGGCGGCTCTTAAACAGGTTAAGAATGGAAAAGCTCCTGGTGAGATGAGTTAACGACTGAGCTTCTGAAAGCGGGAGGAAGTCCTCTATTAAGAGAGCTTTGGGAGCTTTCCAACTTGAGAGAAATCCAGAAGCATGGAGAAAGAACGGGGTCGTTATTTTCCATAAAAAAGGGAACAAGACCCTGTTAAAGAATTACAGACCCATTTGGCTCCTTAGCCACATGTTTAAGCTGTTTGCAAGAGTCGTCACAAATCGTCTAACAAGAATACTCGACGACTTCCAGCCACCGGACAAGTCGGGTTTAGAAGAGGATTCAGCACCAGAGGTCACATTCACACAGTGCGGCAAATTATACTGAAGCCCGAAGAGTATAATCGGCTTTTGACTCTATCGAGACCTGCAGTTTGTTCTGGAGTCTCTGCAGCGATGCCAAGTAGACTGGCGATACTTCAAGTGCTGAAAAGTCTTTAAGAAAACGCCGTAAATAATGACCGTCCAAACTCAGAACCAGCAGACAGAGCATATCCCATTGTGCAGGAGCAAGGGGACGTAATTTCACCGACGATATTCTTCACCAACGAACTGGAGGATATGTTTAAGACGCTGAACTGGGAATGGCATTAAGATCTACGGTAAGTACATCTTACACTTGAGATTTGCAGATGACATCATCATACTGACTGAATCGCTGCACGACTTACAGCAGATACTAGATGGCCTAGTTGATTCTTCAATACGCATTGATCTCAGGGTGAACTTGATAAAACCCAGGTTATGTTCAACGAACTCGTCACCCCAGGATCTATTGTTGTCTATGGCGGTCCTCTCGAGATTGTTCGAGAATATATTTACCTCGGGCAAACTGTGTAGTTTGGTAAGAACAAGTTTGAGCGGAAGGATAACAGAGGAATCCAGCTGGGCTGAATATAAAACGGGTACTTTAGAATGAGAATTTTACCAATTATATTTATTCTTGTGAGAATAAATAGATGAATAAGTCGTGGGAATAATAGAAAAAATTGACTTACTCATGTTTCTACATTTTAAACGACCTACGACGTGTTGTGTGTCTGATCTACGAAGTTCACAGATCAATAATTAATGGATTTAAAAATAGAAACAAAAAAAGACCGAAAACCCGAAAAGACCGGGTTTTATACGAAACAACCGGTTTTTTTTTACAAAGGTAAAACCCGGGAATTCCCGGTTTTTACCTTTTTACCGGTCCGTATGCCCTAGTCTTGTTACACCTGTTATATTAAATGGTATTAAATACTTATTATTTATTTATTTATTTAGGAAGCATATCTACTATGTACATTAATACAGACTAAAAATGGAACTAAAATAATGCTAAGTACCTACTTATATACAACGACGACAATAGGACACTTAGGCGTCAAAGTACTCCTCCCAATCGCTGTATAAAATTGAGGGGTATGAAGAACAGGGTGTAAAGTCCGGGCCACGTGGTGGCCCCCGGCCACCGTAGGCGCGGGCCTGTGGACGGTGAGCTATGGGCTAGCTCGCCGTCCGTCCGTATTATGACGACAGGCCGTGTCGACGGCGCGTTCGCCTCAAAGAGATGTCAGCAATAGGAAGGGGTCCGGAAGGGCCGATGCCTGCCGGGGCTGCGGGACTATAGGAAAGAGATACCGTGGCCCCGGAACACAAAGGGCGATGAAGGAACATGGATGGGTTTTAGTCAGTAAAAGTCTTCACTTCAGTGTCAGTTTAAGTCATTTGTGGTACAGACCTGTTTGAAAGAGGACTTTTGGCCGAAAGGTGTCGTACATCGACGTTTCCGAGGACGGTTACGCGACACCACGCTGCGAAACACGACGCCGACAACGTGTGTTTAGTTATAGTTTTATATGTTTTAGAATATGTATTAGTTTATTATTGTTGTAAAATGTAATTTTGTGTATTTTATCTATGGGCCTTAGATGCCTGATAATAAAATCATAATTATTATTATTAAAAGTCTGACAGTCCCTCCTGCTCATCTTAGAGCGGGAGGAGTTATTTGATGATTTAACATTAGATAAATAAAAAGAGTCTCTCAATACTCCATAGAAAGGGATCATCTTCCGACCAGACGGCTGTTTTGTCACATGAGCTACTGCCTGTCAATTGTTGTCGGTTTTTTTTTATATCGTCTTATGTCGCGGGTAACTTCAATATCGCTATTTAGAATTTTGATGTTAGTTCTTAATTTTTGTCATAGATGACGCTGTAGTACTTTATTTATTTAACACTTCAACCACAAAGTACAGAGGTGGACTTAATCCCATGCCATACGTTTTGTCCGATGTTGCTGTAGTACTTTTTACAGTGCCATTATAATGTTATCGCACTCTTGAACTTCAACACTTGGTGCTAAGAAAACGTTTAAAAATTCAACAGTTCACTTTCAATTAGGCATTCAATTAGGTCAACACTAGCGACGAGGATAAGATTATAAAATTATTGTTCAATTAGTATTGTCACGAACCAGTTTTTGAAGTGAGAAAAAAAAAAAAGAAGTGAGAAAAATCTGTTTGTGAGAACTATTTCTCACAAACAGATTTTTATTATTAGCTGACGATCAAACTATTAAAAAAAATATTTTGCATAAAACCGACTTTCAAATAAACACTAAAAAGTCTAAAATATACTTTCTGAAGTCGGTGAATTTGATTGTTGCATTGACTTTTTTGCCACCGACTTCAAAAAGTAAACATTACATTGAGTCCTCTCTTACTTACTCTTACTCTTACAGACTTTTTTCTGTTTATTTGGAAGTCGGTTTTGTTTTGCAAAAAGTTTTTTTTTTACCCTTTTAGGTCAAAGTCAAAGATTTATTTGCAGATAAATATGGTTACAAAAGTTAGAAATTCTCAAATTGGTTCATAAATGATGGTGTTATTATGTAACAAACATTAATAAAAATATACCCGAATTGAGAACCTCTTCAAAACAAACATTAATAAATATATAACCAAATTGAGAACCTCTTCCTTTTTATTAACTCGGTTTTTTCATATTAAATAAACAAATCCTATTCTCTCTAAAATCTGAAACCTTTTATAAAACTTTCTACCACGTGCCGTGTCTAAAAAGAAATATACAGCGAGCTCGTGTTGACCATGACTATCTATGTAGGTCTTGGAAAGAAAGAAGCTCACGATATTTATGATAATATCCTAGACAAAAGGAGTACTACACGAGGAGGATGTATGTGCCTTATTTATAAAGGTACTATGTTCTATACAGAATGTCTGTATACATTTTTGTATTATCGCATGTAATCACGCGAGCGTATGTGAAAATAAAACTAAGTGCTGCTAATAATACCAAAGTTTTGCTTTTACAGCATAAACAAAGATGCATCAAGAAGCCGTCAACTAAGCATTCTGTACATCAGTAACTCTACGCTTAAATGATTGCTGGGAAAATACTTTTTTTGGGGAACAATCACGCTTTACGGTAGTAAAGCGTGATTGTTCCCGTAAAAGTCTAAACGAAAAGTCTAAGTCTAAAGTCCTACCAGACTCAATGTAACGCATTTAAAACATAGTTCTGATGGATGCATTGAATAGTACGGGGGTCGTGGGGGTATTTAAAATAAAGTAATAATATTAAAACACGTATTTGTAAACTTGGTGTGTTACCATTACCGTCACTTTAGGTAAATAATGAGGCATCAGCAATCAACAGGGGGCCTAAAATGGCTGCTTTATCAGAATCATAATACGAATCACGTTAAAAATTTAAAACTCTTAAAATGAATTTTGTTGTCATATCCATTAAGACCATTTTAAGAATTTTAAATTACTAACGTGATTCTTATTATGATTCTGATAAAGCTTCCATTTTAGGCCCCCTGTTGATTGCTGATGCCTCATTATTTACCTATTTACCTGTCTTTTAAATTTTGCATGCTTGGTCTTATCCTAGCTAAACATGTTTGTGCCATTTAAATTTGTACCTAACACCTTTGTATACGATTTTTTACAAAAATAAATATACTATTACTATTAAAAAAAAAAAAGTAAAACAAGTGCTTTTCGGCTTCGTTATGGGTACTTTGACACTCATTATTTAAGGTACATCTGGCACATACACACCACCAAACTGAATAACTTTCTACATGGGATAACATCGGAACTGCAAAACCTAATAGGCCCAAATGTACGGAATAATGGGATAGCTGAATATTTTTCCGAGAACAGTTTAAGAGTGTTAACGACTTACGGCATTTCCTACAAACTTTAAAATAATTTTTATTTTCGAAATGACAACCGATTTTAATGAAATCATACGCATAAGCAGGATACATATGTCTACAAATTTGACAGAGAACTTTTGGAAATATCTTTTAAAAAAAAAAGATAATTGGAAATTTCTGTTTCTATGGAAAATTTTAAATCCAATTATCTCAAATTTTTAGACATTTATGTATCCTGCTTTAAGTTAAGTTTCATTAACTAACTTAAATATATTTTAAATCTGTTCAGTCATTTCGAAAAAAAAAAATTACTTAAAAGTTTGTCGCTGTTAAAAATAAAATAAGCAACAGTCTAACAAGTAAGTTATATTCATAATGTAGAAATAAAGAAGTTTAAACATTCCTTTAAAGGAGCGCTATAAAGAGGTAATTTGTTAATGGTGCGGCCGCAAATCTGCCGCTATCTGATGCCGCAACCCGCCTTTTCGAAACAAAGTAAACTCCTTGCGGTATTTTTTTTTTCTAAATAATGTTCGCGACTCCCCTTGTTTAGTACCCCTTTCACGATAAGAACTCTTAAAAAGATATTAAGGGCTTTTAAAGAAATTGTCTCCTTGGATTCACTAAAGACTGTGCTTAGACTTCATCCAGTTTGATAATAGGCACGTAATTTTAAATGGCGTCATTATATTTATTAAATTGTGTAAATAATGGACTAAGTTGCCGTCATTAAGCGGTTCCGGCCTAGGAGTACATTTAAAGTTAGAGTTTCTGAATACAGATTAACACGTTTAATGTTATTATTTAGGTATTTACTTGATCGCATCTACAATGGCAACGAAAACGTTTCAAAACCATAGCTTAATCAGCCTATAAATTACCAATGCAGAGGTCTTCTATCTGCGAAGGAGTAAGCCGTCATTCAAAACCCGGGTCCAATATGGGCTGGTGGATGAAACTGACTCCGAATTTTTGGTTCTAGGCCAAATCTATTTTTTTATAACGTTTTCCTTCACCGTTTTAAGAAACAACTCAAACATAATAATGTATTATTCACACCGAAATGGGTCGAAAAAATGTGTATTATAAACACTACAAAAAACAATACATATAGGGGAAGATACGTTCTTTCTCACCACCTGTCATCAATTCATGAGAGCAATGTGTTACTCCATTTTGTTTACAAGTTCTCCACTACCAATGACTTAGGGCGAGCACATACGGTCCATTTCTGGGTTACGGTCGGTTTTCTGGATATTTAAAAAAAATACTACTGATTGTAATACCTAAACTTAGTATAAAACAACCAATAGATAAAATGACGACAAGTCACTGGAACAACTTGACACGCACGGATGCCCCTTAAGTTAAAGGGGAAAATATACGAGTCCGTGATTAGACCTGTCGTACTGAATGGATCAGAATGCTGGGCTGTGAAGAATATGGATGAAAAAAGATTGCATGTATCGAAGATGAGAATGTTTAGGTGGATGTGTGGTGTGACTAGAATAAATAAAATAAGGAATGAATATTTTAAACAAAGTTTTAAAGTTGCGCCAGTTAAAGAAAAGTTGAAAGGGAATCGACAGTCAGAGTCAGCAAACAGGAAGGGGTCCAAAAGGACCGATGCCTGCCAGGGTTGCGGGACTGTTCGAAAGAGATACCGCGGCCCTGGAACACAAAGGGCAAAGGAAGGAACATGGATGGATTTTAGTCAGTAGAAGTCTGACACTACCTCCTGCTCAGCCCAGAGCGGGATTATTTTATTTGATGATTTCCCATACGAAAAAAAAAAAATGGTATGGGCATGTGATGAGGAGGGACGAATTGCATGTGACTAAAAGAGTGATGAATATAAATGTTGATAGATGGATTGTGTGCGGAATGATATAAAGGAAAAAGGTGTAAATGATTACGTGACGGTTGACAAGGGAGAATGAAAGTAAAAAAAGTGTTGCGCAAGGGCAGAAAGATGGTGAATCTGCTATGGCAAAATTTTATAATCTTAGTAATTTAAAAGTTAGATCTAATAAAATATGAGGTACTTGTGAATGCATAAAGTTCATGATTTCTTCTCGTAAAACCTACAAATAAATTGAATCCAATGTTTAAGTAAAAGATGGTGTAAATTGGCTAACTATATGTTAAGTTATTGCATTGCACGTATATTGTTCATATCATACAGATAAATTAATTTTACTAACAAACTTCAGTGTGGTGTTATTTTTTACCACAAACGCGGCGCGTACGACGGAGTGTGTGAGAACCATAACACAAACATACTTAGCCGTGAGCCATAACCGGCATTTGTTTATTTTAGCCACTTGTTGCCGCACCGGGACGTTTGAAGGAAAATAAACAAAACGCATTTGATCCGTTAGTTTTAATATTTACGTTACAATCTTTATATTGGAAGGGTTTTATAGAAATTATGGATTCTTAAAACATGTTTTATTTACAGCGATTTCTTTTGAGGGATGTTCAAAACTTAATTTCGTAACTGAGATTTATTATTGTTTCGGTTACTAGGAAAATACTTATACTCATTACAGGTAATTTTTTATTAATAATAAGCAAGCAATATAGGCAGTGCGTCAGACTGCCTAGACTGCGCTAGGTTTCATTTTGTGTCATTAAAGATGAAACCTAGAATTAATTAATTAAATTCCATTAAAATCATGTATAATTGTGGAGCAGTGGTCCTGCGGTAACGGCTCCGACTTATGAGTGGTACGGTCGTGGTTTCGAACCCATTTCTATCAAAACGCTGAAAGAAAACATCATGAAGATACGGCATGTCCTAGATCCAAAAATTTTAAGACGTGTTACACCAACCAAACCACACTGGGCCCGCGGGATGGATTACAGCGTCTCGTAAAGAGGAGGAGTGTGTTCCAGCAGTGGGAACATGACAAGCTGATTAAGTTATCATCACTCACACAGACTTTTCCCAACTATTTTGGGGTTGGCTTCCAGTCTTACCGAATTCAGCGTAATACCAGCATTTTACATGGAGCGACTGTCGTATCTGACTTCCACAAACCGGTTAGTAGTTACTGGGTAATACGAGGGTATCGTATAATAATGTGAGTAGTAGAGTAGAGAATAACATTCTCAGTGGGATATCACACGCCCAAAACGAAAATACAAGGATAATAAATCTTCAAAATATGCAGAAATGTTGCCAAAACGCTATGTAAAGGAACAGGTACTTATTTCGCTCCAAAAATCATGAAAGGAACGTCGGAAGCGTCTCCTTTAATTCATCGCGAAAAATGGCCACTTAGGTACCTACCTGCCTATAATTATGATTCAATTTTCTTTGGCGATTCTGGAGGTGTTTTTAACGCTTTATTAAATTATAGCACAATACATAACTGTGCTTTCTTGAGTAATAAGTTCTGTTACATAAAGTTATTTATGATATAATTTATAAAAACTTATTCAGCCTACAGTTAGTGGCCCGAAGTCTGACAACCAGTCTGACCAATGGGGACCGTATAACCCAGTGCTAACTGGGCTGTGGAGGTTAGATAGGAAGTCGCTCCATGTAGGTACTGGTATTTATCGGCATCCGGTAAGACTGGAAGCCGACCCCAATAAAGTTGGGAAAAGGCTAGTCAGATCATAATACCACAAATCCAGCTCATAATCGAGATATTCTCTTTAAAATACAATTACCCGAATCAATTGACAATTAACTGAAAGTAGGTCAATTGGGCGGAGGTAAGTGCCTCAGGAATCTCAAAAACTTTTCTAACCTGCCTTAAAGTGAAAGCGCCAGGGTAGCTCGGGAAACTAACATTTTCTTACTTTTAAAGCGTTCCGTACGCAAGGGGTAAAAACGCCCATGGTTCTCTGACTTGACTCTAAGACTCCATTGTCCGTCTGTCTGTCTGTCTGGCTGTCTGTTACAAGGCTGTATCTCATGAACCGTGATAGCTAGACAGTTGAAATTTTCACAGATGATCTATTTGTGTTGCCGCTATAACAATGAATATTAAAAACAGAATAAAATAAATATTTAAGGGGGCTCGCATACAACAAAGGTATTTCTTTTTTCATAATGGTGCGGAACCATTCGTGCGCGAATCCGACTCGCACTTGGTCTTTCTTTTACAATTATCAGAACAGTGTCAGGTTGTATGTTGATTTAAATATGATTAGTGGCAGTAACAAATGGCTTTATAGAGTTATAATCGTTAAAATCACGAGTACAACACCGTTAAGTTTATTTAATCCCATTGAATGACTATTTTATACACTAAATAAAATGCACGCCAATCGAGTGACTTTTTAGCTTGATTGACGATATCTTGTTTAGATTAATCAAAATCTTAGTTAAGTTGATCATCACGACATGATTGCAGCAATACTAGTTCAAATGATTGAACGCTCAAACAAGTTTCTCGATTACCCTCAACATGACATCATTGTAGAAGAGTTAAAAAAGAGACAATTAAAAAAAATGTTAACTATAATAACATAAGTTAGTTGTGTCAATCAAGCATTTTGATTACTTCAATAAAGATCATTTGACTTGATAGCATCTATCATTGCAATTAATTGTATTAATCATACAAGTTGATCAAATCTTGTGCTAAATGTTTGCGCTAAATAAGTTTCTTGGTTGTGTTTATCACTATTTGGTTGTGTTTATTACTATTTGACTTGATTGCTGCAAATAGGTTTTGTGATAACTCTAATCAAGATCCCGTTTCAAATCTCAATCAAATAAAAGTAGTAGATGTGATCATTGTGCTTGATAGGCTCAGATGCAAACAAGTTACTTAGTCAATCTAAACAAAATCTTGATTGTGGCAACTACTTTTTTTTTTTCAGTGTAACTTCCTGTTGGATGACTATTTCATAACTTCCTATTTAATGACTATCACACTAATATCATAAAGGCGAAAGTTTGTATTTATGTATGTATAACACTCCTTCACGTTCAAACGGCTTTACGGATTTGATCGAAATACTGACCGGCAAATTGCTAAAAAACATAAGAAAATTTGAATTTCGCGGGCTTCCTCCCTAAATTACCGGCGAAGCAGTCGCGTAGTTCCATGTAATCAAGGCAAGTTTACACGATCTATATACCATTCATACTCGAATCACCCATAATGCCACGTCAAAGCCAGGGATGTGTTCCCAGCACAGATTAGCTACTCCTCTAGAGTGTGAAATTCGATTACGAAGCGATGTGACTAATTGAACCTCTGTATACACATTACTCTGTCATCGATGGCATTTAATTTAGTGCATATATTCGTAATTAAACCTACTGAATCTGCAGTTGACTATTAATCAGCATGTTACATAATCGGAATGTCTATTTTCAGAACTGAAATTCGCATTAATAAAAACATAGCATCACTGCTGTTATTCTCCAAGGGGTAGGCAGATACCTATATTTCGCCATTTATGTTAGACTCAAGCCAGGGCAAGTCTATTGACATCATCTGACACAAATCCAGACTCCTGGCTACTGAGACATTAGTGTTGGAAAAATACTTTACCCTACCTGGGAATCGAGGCCAAGATCCCTTGCTCAGAAGGTGCTAGACCACTAGACTAATCAATACTTTTAGTTAAATGGGTATCAACTTTAGTTTCGACACAAAACGCAAAATCTACTACAAAATGTTAAGAGACTGAACATTTTCCGGTACCTCATCATCATCGCCGGCAATTAGGCAATTAAATAATTGTAATTTAGAATTGAAATTGTAATGATAGTAATTCATATTTTCATTGACTAATTTATTTAATGACTACTTGACATTTAATTGTATCTAAAAACTGTGCTTGCTGAATTGTAATGATACCTAATCTATAATGAATAATGTTTAATTAATAAGTACATACATAATTTCTATTGTAATTTTGATGAATATTATCACGGTTTATGCACCATCTCTTCCTACCAATTTGTACGCCACGATACGCGGCTGAACTGAACATGTTAGAACTATTCTCTATTTCATTATTAACTTGCAAGCAATTCATCATGTACACCATGTTTAAACAAATAAATTTTACGTACTTACTTACTTACTAAATGGAAATATGTTTAAGAATAAATTGAAAAAAATGTAAATGAATAATGTATTTTATAATCTGCATGAGTTTTTTGATAAAATATAATATTTATGAGAACGTAATCTCTTTAAATACTATTGCATATCCGACTTGGGTACACTGTTTAAACTAAAAATGTAATGTTTATTATTAAGGCGGTACCCTGACCAAATAACCTTGAGCATTCTTCGTCCCTTTTCACCGCACGCCACCCAGCATAAGATCGTGAGATAGTAAATAGCAATCTAGGTAGCGAGTACGCTCAGATTTTGGAATAAAATCTTTATAAAATCAAATTTAGGTCTTTTGAAAAAAATAAAACTTGCATAATGTTTATTATTAAATTGCCTACCATCTAGTGTAAAAAGAAAATCAAAATGATGGTTATTTTACGAGGAGATGCTAGCCATCAATAATCCTGCCTCATTTCTGTGGTTTCGTTGTGAGGAGATTAATTTTACATTTTACTACTAAAAAAGAATCCAAAACTACCATTTTGGAGTCAAGAATATGCAGAAATTTCATGTCTATTTTATAAGTTGGTATTTATTTTGGGTAAAGAGTAGATAGCTCCCAAAAACTGCACAAAACACGGCTACCGCTGCGTTTTGCTCGGGGAGGCGCCTTAAGAACTTAATGTACACAGTTACGCAATGAATATATCTTTATCTTTAACTTTAGTATCATTCTCCTGCCCTTAACCCTTATTTGTCGTCGGCGCAGCATGTCATCTTCTTCCATACTTCTCTATCATCTCATCAGACACTTCTTTTCTCACTATATCTTCCTTTACACAGTCCATTCATCGTATCTTTTGTATTCTTTTACACCCATCCACTTGGAGCAACAGTACTGTTGCAACTTCATGGAGTTTCTTGCCCGTTCTTCTCCATAGAGATCTACGCTTTGGAATGGGCAACTACATTACTTTCACAGTTTTTATCCCTTCTTGTGACTGGGGCTGTCAATTTCATTGTTGTCTTTGTTTCGACGGTTCAAAAGTGTCTGTAACTAGTATACTACAATTAAATGCTTTAATTTTGACTTTTATACTCAAAACATCTTCGCAATATTTTCCTCATTCCTCCGCATCACATTCCCATACCAAGCCAACCGATTAACACACAACTTTTCAGTCACCGACCATTTTCTGGTCCTAGCTACCTTTTATGTATATCTTACTTACACCTTCCTAAACGTGAGATTAAACTAAAACCTTAATCTCAATATCAACAATCCATTCAAAAATATTTAAACGAAAACGTTAAATTTCAATTAGTTAAGTTGTAAGCGACGTTCCAGTCGTAGTTCTTGCATTTAATTTCAGCTTGCCATAATGAGGTTGAGAAGTGCATATTTCATAGCAGCAAGGCTCGGAGGGCGTTAAGTGGGGTATTTTATTGGCTTATTATACAATATTCTAAGCTAAAAATCGTGGAAAGAGTACGTTTTTAATTGGGCAGTGAGCTTGCGTGGTGCTGACGCAAGGATTATTCATGGCCGCTTCAGAGCCAACCGCTCCGTCGCGTCGCCGTTATTCCGTGCGGATTTTTTATGATCGCTCGGGCCTTTTTAGCCCGTTTTAACTTTTACTGATATGTAGCAACTTCTTGTTCGGTTAGGTTTCTGGTCTAATGGGCAGTATCGAATGTTTATATAGTTTGGTAGGATGCTAGTTTTGTTTAAGAACGTAAAAGTTCTTTTGGAAAAGACTTCAACATTTTTGTTCTTAAATAATCAGCCTATAATGTTCCCACTGCTGGGACACACGGACTCCTCTGTAGGAGAGGGACGCGGGCCCTTTGCGGGTTGGTAGATGTCACATGTCTTCGAATTTTTGTTTCTAGGACATGCTGGTTTCCTCACGACGTTTCCCTTTACCGTTTTGAGAGCAGTGGTGATGAAATAAATTACATAAAGTAATGCGCCTGCCTGGATTCGAACCCACGACTTACTGTACGTAAGTCGGGGCCGCCACCACTGAGCCACCGCATTCATGATAGTAGTAAAATGGAATTCAAAACGTCATCTGAAATGGGTTTGTGTAATTAACTACCTTGCAAATATGTACGATGTATTATGCAGGTACCTATGAACCTATCTACAGTGAAACAGATCGAAATATTCCAATTCTGTCTACTTCAATCAATTAATAATATTGCGAGCTTTGTCGGTCTCGGTGTATTTCAATTTGTTGTGGTTTTTCATACATTCGCGAATTGATTTCGACGCAAAATTCGCTGTCGTCGCCAATTTACACAATACCTTTTTAGCAAATTAGGGCGAAATGTTTCAATATTATGTTGATGAATATAAACGGGAACGTAAATTATGCAAAATATTCTAGAACAAATAATTTTGTGGTATGTGTTTTATTTAAATCATCGACGACAATTATGTCATTGTACACTTTTATACAGGGAGTAAAAACTGTCTTTGTGTCATTAACGCATTCGATATGTTACCGGCCACCAACTTTTTTATTTTATTTTCTCGATGTGGAAATCCTCAATGGATGTCCTCCGCCCTGGGGAGAGCGGAGGGGTCTGTCAGACTCGTACTGACTAAAACTACACCGGTGTTCCCTCGCACTCTTACGTCGGGGGGCAACGGGATCTGATGCCCTAACCATTTAGTCGGGGTAAATCAGTAAACCGGTTTGGCCTAGGACAAACTAGTGTGGCCTGAAATCGGGTTTGGCCGGTAACAGATACATCAAACTCAGTTGAACATTCAATTTTTTTTGCTGAAATATTATTTTTTGTTAGAATTTAGTAGCACGCAGAGATCGTTGACGTGCAATGTTTAACATTAAAATTGGGTTTCCTTCCTTCCTTCAAAACCTTTGTATGATTGCACGATGAGAGTAACGTGAGTGACTTTCAGCTTCGTTAAGCATCTAATTAAGGGTAATGGGTACTGTTTTTAGACCATTTCCAAACATCAACTCACGCCTTTTTACCCGACTGCGAGACGCAAAGGAGGGTGATGTGTTTTTCCATAAGTGAATGCAACGGTGGCCCAGTTGTGGCGGCCCCGACTTACGAACAGTAAGTCGTGGGTTCGAACCCAGGCAGGCGCATTACTTTGTGCAATTTATTTCATGACCACTTTTCTCAAAAACAGTGAAGGGAAACATCGTGAGGAAACCAGCATGTCCTAGAACCAAAAATTCGAAGACATGTGACATCTACCAACCCGCACTGGGCCCGTGTGGTGGATTATAGCCCATTCCCTCTCATAGAGAGGAGGCCGTGTGTCCCAGCAGTGGGAACATTATAGGCTGATTATGCATGACACGCCGAAACTATAGAACGCTACCTAAGGCTAAGAACTGTACATAGTCCTTGTAGTTACTAAATACGAGTATTGTATAGAGCTCCGAAAGTTGCGATGTTTTATTATTGATTACAAAAAGATCAAATCATGTATCAGGATAAATAAATTGCAACCACGGGAGCACTAAATATTTATCAAAATCGTGTTTAGATAATTTCTATTTTACCCGAGGTGGCAATAAATTAAAATAATGTTAACTGAAAACATTCAAATAATAAATATATGAACATTTTTTGTTAATGATAATTCAATGTTTTAGGAAAACTAGTAAAACCACCACATTGAAAAACGATGGATAAAGGATCCCGTGGACTTTAGTTTCGGCTAGACCGTATTAAATAACTACATTTATAACTTAACTTTTAATTTTATAATTTGTAAAATCCCAATAAAGATTCGACCTTATTTCAAGTTACACAAGATCTCAGAAAAAGATTCAAAGATACCTACTTCAAAAAATTAATGCGAATAAAATATGTCAACATAAAACACGTTTAGGCTGATACTCATATCATTTCACATAATATTTCAAACAACGCGCTCTGCGTTGTGGCAGGCTAATTTAGCGTTCCGAGCCAGCGGGCCGCGGCAGGCTGAATTTAAACATTTCTTCTAGATCCTGCCAGAGGGCGCGCGGAATCTATTTCACGCACATTACGCCCATGACTTATGAGTTATTACCGCCGTAAAACTCAGCACACATCACTCCATTTACTCGCATTTTTAATATAATTTAGACGGGTTTTTTTTAGGATGTTTTGTTGCGGTTCCTGCAAGTTCAGTGGAGGCTTTTACAAAGTTCTGACATAATTTTCATTATTTCAGTTAATTTTTAATACTTCACGTCCTGACGTCAAATGTTTTGTTTTTTTTTTGTCATATAAAACCTCCCACTATAATAAGGAACAACATAAAATAAATATCATATAAGTAATATACAGGCTAAATTAGAACATAATGTTGTGAAAATCGACTGCGCTACGGGTGTCACCAATCAAGGACATTAATTGAAGAAACAAAAAATCATCAAAATTAAGAATTTCTTAAGTTTGCCGTATGTCATTTCTTCCTAGAATTTGATCCTTATTAGCGACACTATCGAATGATGTAATAATACAGTGTGTGTTTCTTTTTCCAAAATCAATGGTTGATGATGGTGGTTCGATTCCTGGCTAGGAATATAGATTTTTCAAAAATCTAATGATGCAGTTTTAGTTTCATCAAAATCGGGCTCCAGACTCCTTTGAGCATTGTTCTTCATAGTTTCGGATTTGGCCATCCACGCCAACTTGGAAAATTCACCCTGTATACCCTATGAATAGTATTGTGAGGAGCTGCGATAACATTGATTTACGTATTGTCCTTTAACTGATACGTGTAAGAATAATAACATATATAAAACAGAATAACACGTGTAATATTCGATACACGTCCTGTTTCATCATCATCATCATTTCAGCCGAAAGACGTCCATCCGTCCGCCACATTGACCGGTCCCGTGCGTCTCGCATCCAGTAACCCGTCCCCGTAACCTTCACCAGGTCATCGGTCCACGTCCTGTTTACTTATGTCTGTTACATTATTGGCCTTTTGTTATATTATGTACTAGCGACCCGCCCAGGCTTCGCACGGGTGCAATGTTTGCATATAAACCTTCCTCTTGAATCACTCTATCTATTAAAAAAAACCGCATCAAAATCCGTTGCGTAGTTTCAAAGATTTAAGCATACAAAGGGACATAGGGACAGAGAAAGCGACTTTGTTTTATACTATGTAGTGAAGTAGGTAAAATGTGTAAAATATGCAAAGGAGTCTGCCCACTATTAACTGGGAACAAACCTAAACTCCGTGGCTGCTCCTCAGAAATTCCTGATGTAAAACCCTATATCACTTTGCCCGACTTGGGATCGAAGACCTTATTATGCTCAGCGGTTGTGCTCGCGACCACTAGACCAAATATTAATAACATAATAAAGGGTGTCACAAGCCCTACACGAACCCGAAAGGCACTTGTTCTCACCGTCATTGCGATCATTTTTTTGTTCTAGACCATACCTGGGAACCTTCTAGTTACGGAGTTATTTGGGGTCAAACTTCCAACTTTTTCAAAGGTTTTTTTGTATACTTGTTTTTAATGTAAGATTTTTACATTAAACACCTCTACGACCCCGTACTATTTAATCCATCCATCACCACAATGTTTTGAGTGCATTTACATTGACTCCTACCGCAAAACAAGTTTTTTACCCCAAAATACAAAGTCGTTTCCCAGCAATACTTTTTGCGTAAAGTTACTTAGTTTGATGTCCACAATACTTGGTTGACGGCTTCGTGAAGAGTCCAGTTGCACCCTGTATAATTTGGTCAGTATGAAAAGATAATACAAGTATTGCATCAATAAATAAATACCGGGCTTTTACTATCCCACTGCTGGGAAAAGTATTGCAAACTTGTTCTTATTTATTTATCTTTACGAAGGGTCATGAACGGCTAACGAAGATTTAAAACGCTTTCGGACATCATTGATTCACTCTACTCCAATCACTTAATTAGGGTAGACTATTTGTGTGATAAATGGAACAGTGGTACAACTGTATATCTTTCACTAAACGTTGTCTTGGGTACACTAACTAACATTTCTAAGTAATTAATTCTTGTCCATTTCAGATGTGATGGAGTAAATAAACTGTAATCATTTTTAAGTGGTGTTTGCGGATCATTGTTTGTCTTTTTAGTCTGATTTGTATCTATATTGTAGGTTCTATATCTAGGGTATACTATTTTATTTAATGTCCGTCAGCAATCAGAGAAGCACCAAATGAGAAAGAAGAAGAGGACCTTTATAATTGTACATCAAGCTACTACAATCTGTCTTAAATTTTCAATTTTATCTCTAAAGCATTAGGTTCAAGGTTTATTGGGAAAATTTATATAGGGTAGCTTGATTTGCTGGCGTACGGTACGCATACGGTGGCATACGTCTCGGTCTTAACGTTCTGTTCAATTTACATGACATTACTCTGACAATATCAGATAGCAAAGGACATAGAAAGCTCGTTAAGCCGTTGGTTCTGACTGTCCTTTATAGATCTATATTTATATATGTCATTGATCAGTACTTGGTCAGAAGCTCAAAATTCTTAAAAAGGGATGTCGTGTTACCCAGTTATTAGATTGTCAGACCTATCTGACAATAGCAACTGCCTACAGTCGCTCCATGAAAGACTCCTCGTTCATGTAAAATACCTACTTGTGTATCTCACAGTTGGGGAAAGACTAGGCAGATGAATCTGTTCCATACCATCTTTCTTTAAAATATGATTAACTAGCTGCTGCCGGTGACCTTCGTTCGCGTGAAAGTATTACTTCGCTTTGAATTAGATTTTGTTAACAATTTCGAGGGATTTCATTTTTTTTTCACAGAAGTCTAATTATTTTTCTAAAATAAAAGTAACCTATGTCCTTATAACATCAGCTATCTGCCAGTTAAAGTCCCATCAAAATCGGTACAGCCGTTTCAGAGATTAGCCGGAACAAGGGACAGAGAGACAGACAGCCAAAAAAAGGAAAAAAATGTGTTTTTGTTATTAGTGGCTTATATATTCTCATATGCATTCAGTAAAAAGCTGTTGTTTTGATATTACAAACAGACACTTCTTATTTATTTATACAGATTGTTCGAACACCTCGATGACATCTCATTCGGTCTAAGACGTTCATCCTTTTCCAACATTCATTCTGCAGTCGTACGCCATCAATGACCAAGCTAACACTTGTGCAACATTGTAAATTATATTGTTAAATCATATTATACGCAGTTAATTTGGAGTCAGATTGTATTCATTGTGGAAACCCTGGGTCAAAACACAGATATTTTTTTCGACGCTGTATCTTAGCATGCATCGATGGATTGGATCCAAAACCGACAAGCTATTACTTTACGAACTGCAATCACTTCCACGGATACCACAATCCTGAAAAATCAACCTTTCCCACTCAGGAAATAGACGCAAAATAAGAAAACTACGAGAAAAAACCATTTAGTTTCTATTTCCGTAAGTATTTTTGCATCGTAAACTTAAGCTGTTTACTTAGTACTTAGTGTACCTATGTGAAATGTTCAATAAGTGAGTTAAGTTTAAGTGTGGAGATTACCTTTTGCGATAGCACTGGAGTGTGATATTATATCGTATTCGACTAGACTACATGGCGGCAGTAGGAGGAATGACCAGTCAATGGTGGTTGTAACATGACAAGAGTGAGTCGGTTTACACGGGGTGATTAAGAAAAGAGATCACCCAGATTGGCCAATTTTTTTTGCCGGCCTTCAAAAATTAATTTATTATTAAAATAGAGCTTATCATGAAAACATTTTTTATTACATATTTCACCTAAGCCATAAGTCAATTCATCGAGATTTTATTCACCCACAAAATGTCTGTTCTGTCTGCGTACTAAGAGGACATTTACTGAGGACATGTCATTTTTTCAAAAATAAATGTCGGCTGGGTGATAATCTCAAATCATTTATGGCTATATGCTTACTGTACACTGACAGGTAATAAATAAAAATAAACAATTGAAACACTTATAGACCTTGTTGAGAACAGGATTTATTTAAAATCAAAGAAACCACAAGTGCGTTTTTTATTTGTCGCGCAGCACATATATTTTTTACAGACAGACTTTTTTGAGAAAACAAAAGATGAAATGCAAAAAAGAAAAAGTAAATTATTAAAAAGAGTTTGGTAGCTGGTCGCCAACATGGCCCCCGACGGTGTGAGGCACCAATTTACTGGCCGGCGACCAGCAATACCACCTTTCGAGTGGGTCGTCGCAGCACGCCCCCCTTCGTGGTAATGTCCACAACTCTGACGATGCCGTCTTTCCCCGGGTGCACTGCCGCGATTCGCCCTCGGGGCCACTGGTTCCTGGGTAGCGTGCCATCTGCGATGAAGACTAGATCGCCCACGCTTAAGGGACGAGTCTCCTGCAACCGCCTCCTAGGTGTGAGCGTGGGCAGGTACTCGAGCACGAAGCGCTGCCAGAAGTGGTCTGCCAGCCTCTGCGCTTTCCTCCAGTCAGCACGTCGAAGCAAGTCGGCGTCGTCGAAGACATTAATGTCAGGCTCGCTGCTTGGACTTCCGATCAAAAAAGTGAATGGAGTCAGGGCGTACTCTGCGTCCGCATCCACAGAGACGTGCGTCAGTGGTCTTGAGTTGATAGTGCATTCAGCCTCTAAGAGCAGGGTGTTTAACACATCTTGCGATAGCATTTTTCACCGAGCGGACTAGCCGCTCCCAACAACCCCCCATAAAAGGTGCGGATGGGGGAATGAATCGCCATTCGATTCTTTTATTGGCGCAGAAGTTGATCAGCTCTGGCAGCATTTTTGCTGCGCCAACGAATGACGTTCCGTTGTCGGAGTATATCCTAGTCGGGCATCCCCTTCTCGCAATGAACCGCCTGATTGCCATCAGGGCGGAGTCTGACGATAGTGTCTCCACGATCTCTAAATGCACAGCTCGCACGGTCAAGCATGTAAAAAGGGCAATCCATCTCTTGGCGATGCGTCTGCCAATAGCAACGTTCAGAGGGCCAAAATAATCCAGCCCTACGTATGTGAAAGGGCGCTGATGATGTGCTAATCTGGCTTTTGGCAAGTCTCCCTCTAGTGGTGATTCCGGCTTGGCCTTCCGGTTGCGGCAAAACTGGCATCTCTGCGAAGTTCCTCTGACGGCTGGTCTGAGGCTTAGAACGTAGAACCTCTGGCGCAGTTCATTAACCACTAGCTCGTTATGTCCGTGGGCGTATCTGGCGTGATAGGATTGTATCAGTAGCTTGACGATAGGATGTCGGCCGTCCAGGACAATCGGGCGTGACTCTACATACTCTGCGACGACGGTGCGGCCAGAAAGACGAAGGAGCCCGTCTTCACCGAGCAAAAGCGACAGGTTCCTAAGCCTACTATCACTCGAAACGGGACGTGCTGTTAGAACGCGCATCAAATCTTCGGGAAAGGAATCTATTTGGACTTTACGAAATAAGTGAACCTCCGCAACGTTGAGGTCTTCAACGGAAAGGGCAAAAAGGTTACGAGCATCTCGAAGTGCACTTTGAGAGAATTTGGAATTTGGGCGCAAAATTGATCGAAACTTGTCAACACACTGATGGGTTCGCGCTGTGGCACGAAGAAACCGGGTCCAACTGCTAAAGCGTTGGTGATCCGCTACTACCGGTGAAGGTAGCTGTCGCGGTGAGGCAACTATCAGTCCCACCGATTCCGAAGCTCGTTTAAGTTCTTCGGTTACCGGAGGGATAGCACACGTCGGTTCACATGGCCAGTCAGAGGGTGGAGACAAAAGAAATGTGGGTCCTGTGAACCAACGTGATGAAGTCGTGAAATTGTGAATGTCTCGCGTAGCGTCGTCTGCGACATTTAAAGCCGTGGGGACGTACCTCCAACTGTGGATGTTTGTTGTTTCAGCTATCTCTCCCAACCGGAACGAAACAAAGGCTTTAAACGTGCAAACGTCGCTACGAAGCCACTTTAAAACGGTGAGCGAATCCGTCCAAAAATAAACTTGATTTGGTGTTCGTTTGTGAGCTTCAGTGACGTACGCACTGAAACGCGAAGCGATCAGGGCAGCCTGGAGCTCCAATCTTGGGATTGAAACGGGCTTCAGGGGCGCCAGCCTACCCTTTCCCCCTATCAGGGATAAGCCTACGTTGTCAGCGTCGTCTGTGAAGCGCCAGTAGGCCACACAGGCGTACGCGCGTTCACTAGCGTCTGCAAAAACATGAAGTTGGGCATTCTTAATGTGCCCGGTGCCGCTAAAATAGCACCGGGGAACGGAACTGTTGCTTAATTTTTGAATTTCAAGCAACCAACTTTTCCAGTCTTCAATCAGATCAACCGGCAGTGTATGATCCCAGTCGATGCCAAACTTCCAGGTTTTCTGGAATAGTGCGCGGCCTTTCATGATAACGGGAGTTAAAAAACCTAAGGGATCGTAGATAGACATCAGCAGGGACAAGGCTGAACGTTTTGTATACTTAGTAGGAGCCTTTGGAAGATTTTTGATGAAATGAAGATTGTCCTCACTTATGTTCCACGTAAGACCTAATACCCGGATTTGTGAGGGAGACGTCGGACCTAAGCTCACCTCAGTGGTAGCGTCTGTTGCATATAGGTCTGCAGGGATTAACGCTAGGGCTTCCTTGCAATTCGAAACCCAAGAACGCATCTCGAAGCAAGCCGCTTTATGTATGGACCATATTTCAAACGCTCGCTGAGCCGCCTCGCCGATGCTGTCAAAACTCCCTAAGAAGTCGTCCATGTAATGGTCCTCGACGATAGACCTCACGGCGTCCGGGTATCGTGACCGAAATCGACTAGAATTTTTATTTTTCACCCAAAGCGCGGTACACGGGCTAGATGCTGCGCCGAATATCATCGAGGACATACGGTATTCCTGAAGCGGCAAACCGGGGCTATCTCTCCACAAAAAACGTTGGGAGTCCCTATCCTCTGGTCTAATTTTAATTTGCGGGAACATCTCCCTGATATCCCCCGTCAAGGCAACCGGGCCTTCCCTAAACCTCATCACGATGCTAAGAAGCGGCTGCAATAGGTCCGGTCCAGTCAGCAGGAGCGAATTGAGGCTGACACCTGCACACTTCGCTGCTGCGTCGTGGACAACGCGCAGCTTCTTCTTATGTGGGTGAGTAACTCCAAAATGTGGAAGATACCACGGGACCTGGCCGGATGGTGGACCCGAACATAATTCAGCGTACCCTTTGCTAATCATTCCCTGAATATTTTGCTTGTATGCATCGGCATAAGCACCATCCTTAGCCATTTTACGCTCGAGGCTAACAAATCTAGACAAGGCTAGGTCGCGGCTTTTAGGGACGGTAGGAATATTATCGCGCCATAATAGGCCCGCTTCGTACCTGCCAGAATTTAAGCGCTTGGTAGTCTCCTCTAGAATGTTTAAAGCACGTTGTTCGCTAGCGCTACGATGGTCTACCTTTGTTATCCCTATAGAGTCCAGTCGAAAGTATTCCTTGACGAGGTTGTCCAGTGAATCATTGTCGACGGCGACTGAAATATGATTGACTGAAGTGGCGGCGTAAGATCTACTAGAAATATAACCGTAGAGGACCCAACCAAGCGCGGTGCGAGCGGCTGCAGGTTGTTTACGAGTGCCGTGACGAACCTCAGAAGAGAGCGACAATTGCCAATTGTCCGCACCTATTAACAACATGGGCTTCGCATCATCATAACAGACGACGTCCACTAAATCAGATAAGTAATCGTACCTGGCTACGTCGTCTAAACGTGCGGTCTGCCTTTTGATGCCCAAATTGGGAATGGTGCGTGCTCTGATGTCAAAACTGTCCGTACCATATCGACCCTTTACTAGGATATTAACATAACTCACGTCGGCTTGCGTACTCAATCCACCAATGCAGTCAATATTCAGCCTACACATAGGGCCCTCAGCTCCCACTGAGTCCGCCACAGATTGGTCCAATAAGGTCACGGAACTCCCATCATCTAGAAGGGCATACGTATTAACGCTTCCCAGGGGTCCAGAAATAGTGACTGCTAAAACCTTTAGGAGTGGCTTTAGGCAGGATGAGTTCAGTGGAGACGAGTTGTGGGCCACGGTGACCGATCGCTGCTCTTCCTTCGACGTGCTTGGTTTCTGCACCTTGGGGTCGAGGATTTCCGCGGCCGAGTGTATCTCAACGTGGGCTGTCGTCACAGGTTGGGGTCTATGCAAGAGGGTGTGGTGCCGCCTCTCGCCCGGGCAGCCTTCGAACTCACACTTCTTCTTGCAATGGCGATATTGGTGCGAACCTTTTTTAAGACATCGACGGCAGACCTTGTTCTCCATCACCCATTGCCACCGATCGTCCAGAGACAGAGACTTAAAACCTTCACAATCGCTAACCTCGTGCTTACCGTCATGGCAGTATTGGCATGAATAAGAACTTTTTGGCTTTGAAGTGACGTTTGACACTGTCGCAATTGCGTAAGTTTTGTCTCTTGATGTTTTGATGGGATGACATTGACTTTTGACAAGATTCGGCTCTGACACTATGACATCAAATTTAATTTGTAATTTTGCTTCGATTTCGAGAAAATCGGCCAAAATTTCCAACTTAAACTTACCAGAGCCACCAACTCTCGACGATGCAAAATCTCTCCATTTAGATCTGAGGAGTGGGGTCAACTTGCCTAAGGTAATGTTGAGAAGGTCCGGTGAAGCAAGGTGCTCGGGCAGATCCAGCAAGCGGATGATTTCGACACAATTACGGATGCGACAGGCAAAGATGTTCAGCTCTCGCGCAGACTCGTACATACTTATTTTAGGGAGGGACTTGACCACAGAGATCTGCTGTAGTACGATGACTTCCGGCTGAGCGAACCTGGTCTCGAGCGCTTGAACAATCTGCTCCGGGTCGTCAGCTGCTATTAATCTGATGGAGACTGCCTCTTTAGCAGCACCGTGCAGCGCCGCGCCAAGTCGTGTGATGTTGTCGCTAGGAGAAAAGTACGCCTTGGATTGTTCATAGGACTTCTTGAAGTGAAACCAATCCGAGACGTGACCATCAAACTTAGTTATATCACAAACCTTTGTTGTCTTCTTCCCTGTGCCTCTAATTGCGTCGACCAGCTGATTAAATGATGTACTTAGATCTGTGCAATGATTTTTATTTTTGTAGCAACAATTTTCATCATTAGTAAGTGTGCCTAAACCTAGTGCATGTTGTGTATGTTCAGCTGGCTCAACTGATGAGTACGCGCCCACAGGGAGCGTACAGACACAGGGGACCGGGTGCGTCAACGTGCCGGCGGGGGCCGGATGCGTTGGCGGGTGAGCAGGAGCCTGGTGCGGTGGCGCGCAGTTGAGGTCAGGGCGTGTCCCGCGGGTACGGTCCAGAACATCAAGGGGAAGATGTGTAACTGTGACTGGACCATCTCCGTAGGCTGTGGGGGGCGTCGAACGCGGGCGGTCCTGCGGTACAACGTTAGAAAACCTCGGCTTGTTTGCCCCCCTGTCAACAAATGAATGCGCTTTGTTATCCCGCTTAGGAAACATAGTAAATGATTTAGCTAACCAGTCTTCGACTCTGTGCTGTGATCTGGTGCCGTGGTAGTTGCCGGAATGGTGGGATCCTGCACTTATAGAGTTGGCCTGGATAACGGCCAGCTTCGCCTGCAATTCCAACTCCGCAACGGCGGTTTCACGTTCCGCTTGGCTGCGTTCACGTTCGGCTTGGCTGCGTTCACGTTCGGCTTGGACGTTCGCGAGGCGACGAGCGTGCTCCGCCTTTGCAGTCAGGATTTGTGCTTTTAATGTGCTACTAGAATGGCCTGACCGTGCACTCTGAGGCACAATGCTTGATGAGGTCCTGCTGGCGGGTGGTAAGGTCTCGTTACGGTTGGCACAGGGTGGCGCCGGCGCAATTGCACCGAATGTGGAGGCACCACCCTCCTGAGGAGCACCTGTTGGAACGATACCTGCTGTACCAGTCTCCGCCATAGCTGCCTTTGTCTGCGATCTTGTGGTGGGCATTATAACCGTTCACTTCTGACACCAATGTTGAGAACAGGATTTATTTAAAATCAAAGAAACCACAAGTGCGTTTTTTATTTGTCGCGCAGCACATATATTTTTTACAGACAGACTTTTTTGAGAAAACAAAAGATGAAATGCAAAAAAGAAAAAGTAAATTATTAAAAAGAGTTTGGTAGCTGGTCGCCAACAGACCTAGTCAGGCACAGCAAATTTTTTAAACAGGTGAAGTGATCTTCTTTTGAAGTGGGAATTTTTTTCGTTGGTCGGTTTGAAAAAGTTTGAAATTGTCAACGTTGTGGATTTCAGAACAGATAGTGAACCTAGACGTCTGAAGAAGCGTTTATTACTTTCGTTTTTTTTTTTACTTTCAAGACGGAAACTGATGTGATGTGTGTGTGATGTGGTTCTTACTAAAAAAATCTGTCACAAGAACCTAATATTGTCATTTTAGGCAAGCTTCACGATCGGATTCTATTATTAAACGGTTAGATTAAAAAGATTTTTACGTTAAACTAATTAACGTAGCTGAAAACAACAAATCAAATCGCGTAGTGAGAATCGTTCCGATGTATTGAACCCAAAATAACAGGTCAAACAGTAGGAAGTGCGCTCGACTCAACGTCGACATCGAAATATCGTCTGTTACCATATAAATACAATATTAGGACAGTGACTAATTTCATACGCAGTTTTGACCTTTAACTACTCAATCTACCCACAGAATTCCAAGAAAATCGTATAATGTTTTTCTTTGAGAAATAATTATGTTTCATTCAATTAGTTTTCCTGTTAGGTTATTTTTGGATGTGTTGCTTGCAGGAAGTGTGTGAGCTCTTCACTCATAATACCTTTAAAAAGTAATTTCCCTCTGGGTATTTCTGTTAACCCTACTTTAAGCTTTTTGAGGAAGGATTTGTATGAAACTTAAAAATGAAACCTGGTTTTCCTTTTGTGCCCAAAAAATATAAATATAAAAATTTGTTGTTTTATTCGAATCTGGCAGACTCTAATACCAACATGTTTATTAAGAATATAGATATGACTATACCCCCGATTTATGAGCAAGATACAATTGAAACTATAAATCGAAAATATCTAAACAGTAAATATCGTCACATAAGAGAAAACCATTTACTTGGATACATAAATCATAACTCTATAAGGTTTCAGTCATGAAAATCTATCGAATAATGTCAGTCTATTATAACTAGTGTCTCATATCAGGCCGAGTGTTCATACTCGATGTTCCAATAAAGTTTTGTCAGGGGATCTTTGCCGGCACATAATAAAGTATTACAAAAGCCAAAGACCGTCATTGTTGCTGGTACTTCAATCCCCGACGCGTTGGCGCGTTTAAACGGGCGAGTTGACTTGGCTAGTCAATTTTTTTTTTTTTAAGTACGTCTGGTCTTGTGAAATAAATGAGAATGATAAAACTTAGACAGTTTTAATGGTTATAATAGATTCACGATTTTTATTTGAACATGTGATGAACATGAATATACATTTTAAAGATATAGTGAAATTATTGGTGTAAATAAGAGCAGTTGGAATAGAAATATTTACTTAATTGCACTTATTTTTGTAAAATTTTAGTTTTTTTTTTGTGTCAATAAAAACCGAACGACATTTTTTACCATAACAGAAACAAATGTATTTTAATTTGACAAATCTCTAGTACGTATCTGGCATCCCGTTGCGTGTTGAATAATTTTTCAAAGTTATAATATAAACGGGCACACCGTTTGATGGTTATGGGTTCGAATAACATGGATCTGAAACATATCACTTAGGTCCAAAAGTTTCCAGCCTGTATTATCTTTTTTCAATAGAATCTTAATTTATTTTAACACCCTTTTTAACATACTTCAAAGTACGTAAGTAAGTACTAACCAATATTTTTTTGTTCATTATTTAATGTTACATTAGATTTATTACAGACATAAAACTATCATGTCACTAAATTACAGCATACTATAAAAAATAAAATTTAATTATTTAATAAAATTGTTAATTGTTTTTGTTGTTGGTAATTATTACAGGAAGTTAACAATTCGACATAATTCTTTTTCCCTTTGAGGTATGTTAAAAAGAGTGTGGGAATATTGAAAAAAAAATTGGTTGGTTATTCCATTTGAAGTATGTTAAAAAGGGTGTCCAAATAAATTAAGATTCTAAGGTTCTATTTGTGCCTGGCGTGATTAAGTATTTTCTGGTAAAATTTGAAGCTGCACACTTGACCTTAGCTTACGCATTAACGCGAATTTACGCTTTCGAAGTTGATAAGCGTCATAAAAACTATTCAGATTGACACTCCTTAAAGGTTTTACTTGACTAAGGTACTGAAGGCCGAATTTTATAATCCTACTTTAAATAAGTTTTACTTTTGGGTGAGATTTGCACACTTAAGGAATGTTCTCTTGAAAAACTATTTTAAGTTGTTTTGTTTGTGCTTTTTACCAGTAGTATAAGAATTTTGAAATCGGATAAATGGTTTCGGATGTTACAGTTAAAAGTTTGTTAGTTTGGAATTTGGATATAGGTGACATCTAAACTAACAAACTTTCCTTCTTCAGTTTTTAGGAATCCAAGCTACACTTATATTTATATTATTGATTCCTAAAACTAAGATAGGTAAATAAAAATAAAACTATAAAATTCAGATGTGTCGGAATCGTTATAAAAATCACTCGCCCGAAAATTTCTGGAACAGGCAAGTAGCAAAATCAATGACAACGCTCCCCGAAGGGTACAGATAAGGTTTTATGAGCTCGCCACGTCGTTTCTGTGCGGGAACAGCGAATGTGCACTACATAGGTTTGTACAGAAAACCAATTACCTTCTCTTTTGTTTAGCATTTGATTGTTGTTTTATGCCTCCTCTATTATAATGAAAAACAAAAGAACGCTTTAAAAGTAACGCCCACTCGTAGACCGTGTGTAGTGGGTTTAGTTATGTATAATATTAGGGGTTAAAGTATAAAATTTCCGATTTGCATGGACAATTTCGTGGAAAGTGATATTTCCATACTAACATTTATTTTTTTCTTGGAAACGTCTGAACCAATTGCATCATAATTTTGTTAATTACATCACAATGATGCAATTGCAAACTATAGTTAGAGTGAAAAAAGCTGCGCTGCACTGCGTATCTTAAATTCTCAAAACACAGTCTATGACAAAAATATAGCTACTTGAAGTAGTGAAACCGACTTAACTGACGGCACATTGAAACAGGTGTTTTGAGACTTACTTTAAACTCTAAAAGGTTAACAATTAACCAATAAAAAATGAAACTAAGAAAAAATCAAAGTTACAACAGAACAAAATATGAGAAGAAAAATGGTAATTTTATAGTTAAAGACCTATTATATGTATTTATATTTTATCTTAAGTAATAATATTAGACAAGTTGTTTGAGGAAGCTTAGGAAAATTCTTTCAATTAAGTACATTTATTAAAATATTCTTTCTTTCTAGATATTTTGTAAGAAAGATATATTAAAGCCTAGGAAAGGAAAAAAATATATTGTTTACCCATAATTATAATTATACTTGTTCTGCTTTTTTTAAGGATAGCAAATCAGATGTCAGACTTGTACTGACTAAAACCCATCCATGTTCCTTCTTTTGCCCTTTATGTTCCAGGGCCGTGGTATCTCTTTCGAGCAGGCCCGCAACCCTGGCAGGAACCGGTCCTTTCGGACCCCTTCCTATGGGATCAGGCTTTATTTTAGGTTTTAGGAAATAATAGTGGTTTTTTTTCAATATTGATACCACCAGTAATACAAAATTATTCAATTGGAAGGCATTCATGTTGCAGCCATTTGGTTTCATTAAGACGACGCCACATGCCAAACAGGGTGCGATACAATTTATTTACTCAAAAAAAAACATATCTCATGAATATTAGAAGCATTTGTCTGTGATTGATATCAATTTAAAATTATCCTAATCTAAAAAAAAACCAGGCAAGTGGAGAGGGTTTCGTACGTTAATTATCTAAATTCCGTAAGTTGTATATATATAGGCAAGGAACAATTTGTTGCATTTCTTTAAAAAAATTCGGCCCTATAGTTTCGGAGTTAAGGGGGGAATAGTCAATTTTCGCCTATTTTCTTAAATAACTTTAAAAAAAATGATTATTAAAGGATTAAAAAAAATATTGAGATGGTCACAATAAGACTTTTCATTTGATATGTAACACGATATAGATCATTTTCTAATTTACCTCCGAAAAGTGGCACCCATGTTTAAAATTCATTAATTTACGTTACACGTCCGTCTTTGGGTCACCGACTTACATATCTGTACCAAATTTCTACTCAATCGGTCCAGTAGTTTCGGAGTAAATTGGCTGTGACAGATGGACAGACAGACAGACACGTTTTTTCTTTTGAGATACGGAACCCTAAAAAGTACCCAAATGGGGATATAGAGGGATGTACCTAGAATTCATCACATTTCGCTAGATAATAAAACAATTCTTTTCCTCACAATACCAACAAACACCTTCCCCAATCATTCCTCAATAAAACAAATCAATAAGAAATAACAAGAAATTTCGGACAGCCTCGAAACCTTCCATCGTTAATTTCGCAAGCAACACTAATTAGTGTGTTTAGTAATTGTGAATCTATGTTATGAGGCATCGAGCACACCCACATAGGCTTTCATCTTCATACTAGTGCCTGGAAGCGTATGTAGAAATGCTAGTTAAGTACCACACGGCATGCGATCTACCCAAATGTACTTTTTTTGGTATTGTTCGTCGAGTTGTTGAGGTTGTAGTGTTGTTTGCGTTATATTCTGAACTACAAGATTACTAATATAAAAATGCGTGCACTGACTAGGTAGGTCCTCTCAATTCAGTGTGATTATTTTCGTCGGAAGACGATCTTGAACATTCATCTACATTAGATAAGTCCTTATATGCCTTGATATAGATTGGACTGGGCTTTAAAACAGTATATGACCTCTGAGTTTTGATTCTTCTAGCTGTTTTAATTTTAAGTGTGAAAGTGTTTGACGAAACTACATTGAATTACTTATTTTATACCTAAACATAAAATCTGTTTCAATACTTGTTGGACAGTCCCAGAGGTCAGAACTACAGCGTGATTTTCGATGTCAAAACGGTCATTTGAATTTGACGACGGAAACAGAAGTTTGGAGTTGTTTTCAATAGTTGACTAAAGGTTCCCTAAAAGTGAATAGTCGGTAAAAGCGTCAGGAGTTAAACTGAAATAATAGGTAGGAAATCTATTATTCAAAGCGTAACGCGGTTTTCGTAACAAAGGCTTGTTACGAAAACATAAAAAAATATTATGTTTTAATATGCATATTAATAACCCGTTGGTCCCGGCTGTCATTTGTGGATCTTTGACAGTCGTTACAGGTAGTCAGTGGCCCGAAAGTCTGACAACCAGTCTTGCCTAGTAACTGAGCTGTGAAGGTCCGACAGACAGTCGCTCCATTTAAAATATTGATATTCATCTGCATACGGTTAGACTGGAAGCCAACCCCAACATAATTGAGAAAAAGCTAGGCAGATGATGACGATCTAAGCATAACTGTCATTTGTCCTGAAGGTGCTGGCAAGGAAACCGATCCGATATTCGACATCCTCTCTATATACCCTCTGCCAGGCCCTTACCGTCAGACAGCTATTTACCCTCCCAACTATTCTTCGTAAACACACACAAGTTACCTTTGATCCTAAATGCTGTTCTATACGCCGCTCGAATAGGGTTTGTAACACTGAGTCTCGCAGAACCGTAGCTGCAAGTCGTCATTACAAACACATAAGTTCAAAAATATACAACAAATTAAACAAAACCTTACACATCTACCCATTAACCAAGACCAAATGCAAAATGAAACTTGACTCCTGGTTAAAATCGCAAAATTATGAAGAAACAGAGAAACTCGTGGAAGTGTAAAACACTCATCACCCCCTCACACACCCCAACAAAACCACACAACACACCTGCTACAAACACCCCATGCACTCCTCATTAACACTCTCCCACACACCCATTCCCTACACTCACCACTTTAACTCAACGTCAAAATACATCCCACAGCATATGTCCTGTATTGTTTATTTTCTTATTTTTATTTTTTTGTTTTCATGATTAATTACTTAGCTAAATCTAAAAATTTGGAACAGAACAGAGAACAGTTTTTTTTTTCCCAGATACAGAATGGAGTGATCCATTCTGTATCTGGGAAAGGGCGTTGGTAGCTGCGCTACAGTTTATACTTTTGCAGCTTCCATCGTTTTACTGGTTGTACTTAACCTTGTGTTTTTGTTCCGAAATAAACTTTTTATTATTTATTATAATCATACCTTTACTCCGAAATTGACCAATTACGGAAAACCATTTTCGCTTCCCGTACTAAACAAGCTTTGTACAATAATACGCGTCCAGTATTTCCACACACATCTGCGTGTTATCCTGCCTCTGACATACAGGTTCTTGGGCAAATTCACTTACCTATACTCGGCAGCGCCCCGTCATACGGACACCGTTAAATAAATTAAAAACCTTAACGAGATCCCAGTGTTATAACGTTTTATAAAATGTTTTTCTGTTCGTGACTACCGATGCAATGTGGCAAAGTAAATACCAAACCTATTTTTAACTAACTTATTGTACTCATTAGTTAAGCCTAATTTTTGTCTGAAACTGTAGTATATTGCGCAATCAAAAAAATCTTCGATAAATCTGACATGACCCAATAAGTCCTATAAAAAAGTCCTATATAATAATCCAATAATAGCGACATCGCACCAGACCCAGACAGAAATGAAACGGGGTGAGTATAGGACTCTTTTGAGAAAGATTGGTCCGTAGTAGTTCTTGGAAGAGACAGTGATAGGACAGCAGGGAGACCGTCCCATTGCAGGTCAAACCCTGAAACGCTAGCTGAAAACAATTATTTACAACTGTCAGTCAAGTAAATAAATCGTTGAGTAAACAGGGTATTATGTGCTACATAGTAAACAACCAATAACAGTGCATTACACGGCCGTCAACCAGAATTGTTCATTATTGTAATGTTATGCGCTGTTCGATTACAATTGTGAACTCTGTCCCGCCCGCGCCAGTTCACATGTGGTTCGGTCATCGGCCATGACACTACGTTGTAATGCATTACTCACCAGGTACATTATTATTTTGCACAACATATTATACCGAAAGGGTTTTTATTATAATACGTACTAGTCCGTAATGAATTAATTCACTATTAGCCAATAAAAAGGAATAATAGTGCAATGGTTTTTGTAATTTCATAGGCAATTACTTAAACCGGTGCACTAGCTAGTGACGTATTTTATTGTAAAGTTATAAAAATGACACGACTGGTAACCTTGCTGGGTGACAAATCTTTCACCGTAGCAATTAATAATTTTATGAATCAATTCATTACGACAGAATTGAAACTATAGTGCAACGTAGGACACAGCACAGCTTTTCATAAACTTAATGAAATCCCATAAGAAGAGAAGTGCCTAAGTATACCTTTTGATTCCCAAAAACGAGAAGAGCGTCCATACGGGGTAAATTCCCCCAAACATGCCCACTACACAGGCATAAATATACAAAAAATATCACCACTTTAACAAAAAGTGTTCGTACTTTATGACGCAGAAAATACTGGCGAATACGACTGAAACACAACAGTGGTAATCTATAATTCTCTGTGTTAACGCGTAACGTCAATGGACGATTTAAATAAATCCACTAGTTATCGCTCGAGCGTTCTCTTGCGCTTATCATGCAACTAGCAATTGCAATTGCTAAATCGATGAATTCGTAATTGCGTTGCTCTTTTGGTAACCTTTTCGCGTGTAAGATACGTTGCTCTATTTGTAGTGTTTTCTGTGTTCTGTTTTGGTTTGTACTGAAATGGTATCTGTTGTGGTTCAGGTTTCTGTCATAATAAACAGGATTAACTTGGACTGTGATCATCTGTAGTATTGTGGCTACAACGTTGAAGTTAGTTTGCAATCGTGAGTTCTTTTGTCATGTATTTTAAGACATACGGCTCAATAAAAAAAAGCATTTTTCAACACAGTTGTTAAACAAATGGCGTTCTTTCAGAGGCTATTATTATGATTATAAAATCGAATCTTTTGCATAGTCATCTTTCTGTTACGCGGTCGTGACTTTTTTACCAGATTGATCATTACTTTTGCAGTTAAGGATTTGTATTTTTTTTACTATTTCCCAAAAACTGTATAGAAAAACGTCGTTTGATACACGGGTGTGTAGGTTATTGCAAACTCGTGTCATTAAAACCCTAACCCTAATCTGTGCACCTGGTTTTATAAAATACTCAATACTTTCGTTTTGCAACTCTTTTTCATTATTACTACGGGTTTTTACTCTGTTATCCTTCTGCCCAGTCTAATCTCCGTATCTGTTCGAGTTTATCACCCGTATTCCAGAAGCCGACTCAAGTCCATTTTTGAACGAGGAATTTCATCTCATCGTTAATAAACGATAGCTGCGTAAAATTCACAACTCAGCAAGTAGCACGGTAGCAATTGCGAGTCGCGGTCGCAAGTTACGTGATGGGTCCCCGGGCGGCACGGCGTCGACGGGGTTACTCGGCGAACGTGTCACTTCAGCACCAGTAATGGAATTCTCATGCTCGCCCCGCTCACGGTTTGCGGCGCTAGTAATACATACTTTAAATTTGCACCGGTATCGCCCGCGAGCGCTCCTACAAGAAACTTTTCGCAACTTTAAAGGGATCTAAATGGGCCTTATTTCAAACTTTATCTGTGTATAAAACGAGTGGTTTTTATGTTTTTTTTACTATGGTCAAAAACTGGCCTATATTGTTAACAAATTAAGGTATTAAAAACAGACACAATTAGTGCAAACTAAAATGAGAGATTATTTCTAATCACACGATTAGAATTAATCTCTCATATTTAAATAAGTAATCGATGGTAAAAATTAAGTACGTATCTTCCAAGTACTACTTACCTGTTATTATTTGTATTGGTAACGCAAAACCGGTTAAGCCGTTGGTCCCGGCTTAACCGGTCATTTGTAGATCTTTGACAGTCATTACAGGTAGCCAGTGGTCCAAAAAGTCTGACAACTAGTCTTACCAAGGGGTATCGTATTACCCAGCACTAATGGGGTTGTGGAGGTCAGATAGCAGTTGCTCCATGTAAAATACTGCTATTCAGCTGCATCCGCTTAGATTGACGACCCCAACTTAGTTGGGAAAAGGATCGGCAGATGATGGTAGCATAAAACCGGTTTCCTATCATAATTCGATAAAATTCTTTTATAACTTTACAGTCTATCCCAACAGCGGATTTAATGGAACGTTTTTAAGTGTACTGGTGGTTTTTCCTAACACTATGCGACACTAAATGATTTTAAAGCCAACAGTGCGCTCTTATAAAATATGAACATCGTTGCTAAGAGCGCAGTGATGGACTTCTGTGGCTAGAAAATCTAACTAAGCTAATCATATTTAAGTATTCACATAGGATAGTGAAAACAGGACTTTAACACGTAATTTGGCCAAAAGAAACTTTCCTTTGTATGTTTCGTACGTACAGCTGACTGTACGTACGAAACATACAAAGGAAAGTTTGAGTGATTGTATGAAGTAGATTAACACTACTCAAAGTTTCAAAGCAGGTTTTTTAATAAAAACTTGTTAGATATTACTCGTGAATAGTAACGAATATTTAAAGAATAATCTTCTGAAATGTTAAAAATAATAGCTGTAGTCCTGTACATCAAATAATGAAAATTGCGATTGTTAAGTTACTTGTGTTGCTAAAATTAGTAGATAATGCTCTATCAACCTGCTCATATGTATTACAATCTGTACTAATATTTTAAAGAGGCAATTTTTTTTGTAAGTTTGTATGTAGGGGTTAATCTCAGGAACTATTAATCTAATTCTAAAAATTCTTTTACTGGCACATAGCTACATTATTAGTGGCTTATAGGCTATAAATTATCTTATATCATATATATTAGCCAAGCTATCACAATTTTGTCGGACGAAGTAGCAGGTGAAGTGCTAGTTTCCTATCTAAATATGTAATATTCTCACATTACGGAAGAGATCGTGCTCATCTACTCTTAGTCAAAACCACGGAGCGTTCGATAATAATTAATAGTTAGATCCTAAATGGGATCGTGAAGATGAGCCTTTAAATGATAAATTATGCTTTCACACCTGCGACAGTACAGCCGCAATGTATCTACTACTGCCGTCGACCCATATTAATGCCAATGATGGTTTAAGGTATCATTGTCATGACTCTGTGGATTTTTTGGACCAAAATTATACATAGATACATTAGTTATGTCTGTTTAGTTATGAAAAGGATTTTACTAGTAATACTACTACTGCAATAATAACAAAAAAAAAACATTCTTTTTATGAATAAATGTTTATTGTTACGGATGTTTGTTGTTTTTTTGTTACGGAGTTGGGAGGTAACAAACATAAAAAAAAAATTCAAATGAATTGAGAACCTCCTCCTTTTTTTTAAATCGGTCAAAAATACCGGCCAAGTGTGAGTTGGGCTCGTGTGCAGACTTGTAGGTTTTTGTTATTAAAGTACATACGGGTTTCAGAATTTTTTCCTTTTACATGTGCTGTAAGACATTGCTTCTTGCCAAATTTAATGATTCTAGGTTCATCGGAAGTACCCTATAGGTTTTGATTCCCTTGTGATATAGCAAAATATGCGACATAAACGTTTAATTATTTTGATCACGTTGACTTACAAATTTGATTTCATAGATGAAAGAGAACGTAGACAAGAGATAAATTTCAACTTGTTATCTCTATGCGTTTCTGAGACAAAAGACAGGCAGTCAGACGAACAACAAAGTGATCCTATAAGGGTCCCTTTTTACCCGACTGCGCCAGAAGGAGGGTTGTGTTTTTCTTTTTGAGTTACGGAATCCTAAAAGTATTAAAAACTCTTTTTAAATTATAATGTGTATAAGCCCCTGTTAACATTTCTGTCAGGTAAAAACGTCGCCTGCACCTATAAATATCATAACTTATCATAAGTGTACTTAATAATAAACCACATTTCAACAGTTATGTTTAAGTCTCCTGTAAAAGGGGGCCAGCCAAAAACTAGTTTTTAAGTATAGTTTTAAGCCCCTGGCTGGAGGCCTTAGATTCATTTTTAAGGCATCCACAGGGAATTGTCCGGTTAAGCAGTAGCCAGCCTCAGAGGCTGAACTACGAGATGCCATCACCAAAAAAAAAAAAAGGCCACCCAAAAAAAACACCATAACTGACAAATACTGTCATAAATTCTTCTATTATCAAAACTGGTAACTCAGCTTGTAAACGTATTTAGCTATCACCAAATTATACGTATAAACCAAAAAATAATCCCATTAATTACTTTAAGGACGTTTCAAAATAGAACTGGATTTTTTTAAATGTAACAACATTTTGTGCAGCAGCTGGAATGTTTGCGGCTGATTGGATTTGTTTCGTTTTCCATTCAGAAGCTCCTGAGTTCCAATGGCCAGCGAATACTCGTTTTCTGTAAAACACTACGGTTAACCATTGACTGCGAGCGTTTCACAATATGCAGCTCTTTTTGTTCCCTTCCTTTTAAGCACTCATTTATTTAGGGGCGAACTGGATTCCCACGTTTCTTTTTCGCGTTAATTGTAATTAATTTTTATCTCTTCTCAATTTGCGTGAATAATTTTGTTCGCTAATGAACAGTGGGGGTTGATTATGTATACGTTTAGTAATTTATTGCCAGGGGGTAATAAACGTTCGGTTGTTGAACTGGGCAACTAATTCCCGGCAGATATAAAGCAATGATATATAACCCTGTTTAATTACTGGGCCTTTAGCGCAATAGGGGGAGAGCCGTAAAAATTTGTTCCCTGTTAGTTGTGGAACCAATTTTGGGAAACGTATTGTCCCTATTATGAACCGATTGTGCGCAATTTTTGTAGCAAAACAAGACATACAAATAATCAAGGTTTCTAAGCGAGATATTTAATCACAAGAGCGACTGCTGAGCAGAATGGTTCGATTCCCAGGGGCCTTCGTCTGCTATTGCAATAGTGTCAGAATGGCCTATAATTGATTTAATAAGGCCCCTAGCCCACGGCGTATTGAAGCGCGTTCGAAACTCATTTGACGTGCGTACAAAGCGTCAATCGTCTGCGCGGGGCCTTATTAAATCAATGATAGACCATTCTGACACTATTGCAATAGCAGACTAAGGTTCCAGGTCGGGCATAGTGTTATCCGTGTTTTTCCATCAAAAATATCTCAGTAGCAGCCGCAGGGTCTGGATTAGTGCCCGGTTGATGGCAAAAGGCTCACCCCCTACTACATGGGACTTTAAAATATACCTGTCGAAATGTAGGTGTACTATTAGGTATACCTCTGCCTTACCTTTCGGAGATTACATGCGTGATGTTATGTTATGTGATATTAACTATTCACTTTAGTCTACACAACAACTTAATCTACAAACTTATCCAACTAAACGGCAAAAATCAGCTCGAAATCACCAAAACGAAAAAGACAAATTACTGTTTTATTACAAACCTACGTAAGTATCCTACTAACACATAAAATAAACACTTACGTCCCACATCAGTGTCCATCCAAAAAAATCGTATCTAAGCATTTCAATTAAATCTTGAAAGGTTTCTTTAGGAATGCTTTCTCGCTTAGACAAAGGAGTTACAAAGCCATCTCAGGTAATTAATCCCTGTGGAATTCTTTCAGCAACCAGTCAAGGAAAATAATCACAATTCACTACTTACTTTGACAAAAGATTAAACATTTCTCTTCTCGTTAAGAAATTGCGTAATAATAATTACTTGCCTTTGTTTTTTTTTACTTTTAGTTTTTTTTTTATTCTGTAAACGCTTTCTGATTGACTGGTTATTTTTTGGTGTATGAAAATTTGTATTTTGATTTCAGTAATCTGTTACATGTGACATCTACGAGCCGCAATGACTATAGCCCATTCCCTATATAGAAGGCCGCGTGTCCCAGCAGTGGGAACATTACAGGCTGATTATGCTAGGCTACATGCACCACTTTATTATAATATACTAGCGGCCCAGAAAATACAAATTTTTCCTCTTTATAATATTAGTGTCTATGTACATGTTACCACTTTTTATTCAGCGTAAATTCAAAAATTCCCCTACAAAAACATTGCCCTCGGCGTAGAAATCACCTGTTCTTTATTTTTTTACCGTTTTAATAATGAATTTCTTAAATTTAGGGCAATTTATTTTTGTTCAAATAATTGTTTAGCAAAAACTGTCTAATTTTACTGTCTGTCTGTATAATCATGAGCTGCAAAGCTGAATCGTGAATTTCTGGATAAGAGTTTGCGCGTCGATGTCCTTTACACCGTGCATCTATTATAATTAACCGGTTTTTTTTTAAATATGGAGCGCTTAAACAAACAGGATGATGATAGTAATGGCGCACGTTCAACATGAACAGGTGGAAAGGATACCGATGCGAAAACGGGTATTCGATTCGCGTCGGTGTATTCCACGCTGTATAGGTACATAATTATGCATGCTATAAACGGCGTGACAAGACCCTTCACGAAGCCGAAAGGCAATTTTTATTATTAATACTTACAGCCAACATAACAAGCTGCCGGAATGTTAGCGCAGTGAGTCTTTTTCTCCATCAACCGATATTCGCCAGTTTTTGTCATACTGTACCTATATAACGACTTTCACAGCCAACATAACAAGCTGCTGGAATGTTAGCGCAGTGAATCTTTTTCTTCCATCAACCGATATTTACCTGTTTTTGTCATACTGTACCTATATAACGACTTTCTACAAGATTGACGAAGATTTTCAGTAGTATACATAATAATATGTTCATCTAATACATTTGTAATTTTATCATTGTTATTGCTGAACTAATGTTTCGTCTGGGCTTTTTGGTCTCTTAATAATTATCTCAAACATTTATCTAAACAAATAAATAACATTTAAGTGTCTGTTTGTAATATAAAAATCACACAGCTTTTTACTGAATGCAAAAATCACACAGCTTTTTACTGAATGCAAAAATCACACAGCTTTTTACTGAATGCAAAAATCACACAGCTTTTTACTGAATGCAAAAATCACACAGCTTTTTACTGAATGCAAAAATCACACAGCTTTTTACTGAATGCAAAAATCACACAGCTTTTTACTGAATGCATATAAAAATGTTACGGCACTTATAACAAAAACACATCTCATTTTTCAGTTTTTGTCTGTATGTCTGTTTGTTTCGGCTAATCTCAGAAACGGTTGGACCTATTTTGACGGAACTATTACTGGCATATAGTTGATGTTATAAGGAGTAACTAAGGCTACTTTTATTTTAGATAAAAGAGGTTTCGTGCAAAAAAATTAAAGCCCTTGAATTTGTTAACATAATCCGATTTACACAGAGAAGTAATATTTTTATAATCATTTCACGCGGATGAAAGTCGCGGGCAACAGCCAGTCTACACTATAACTTGCCATCGTTCTTTACTTCTATCACACAAAGTCAAATTAGAAAAATCACGTGGGGCTTACGTCGAAAGTAGTGAAAAGTTCGCAGGGAGCGTGCGATACCTCGCCTGTGCAAATTTAAACAGACAAGCACGATAGCGGCCCGGACGAGCACGAGAATTCCATTTACCTGGCCGAAACGTCTAGGTCTTAGCCTTTAAACACTGAAGCCACAAAACAAAGGCTATGTTTTTCTACCTTATAGTCTTGGTAAAGCAGTAGTTTTATGTGTGAGAATCATGTTTTCTGATATGTATTTTGATAAAAAAGCAAAGGGTTCAGAAATGCGACGGACCCGAAAGAGTGTGTAACCATTGGCGCTACTTTCATATAAATTTAATAGCTTGACTTGCCCTTGATTTAAGGTTTCTGAACGGTTTAGCTTGCCATAATATTGACCCACCGTATGTAACACCCTTAACTCCTATCCTCCATTCGGCCATAACTCCGCAAGTATTTACGTCAGCACTAACATCGAGTAATACCAACTGTTTTCACGTCGCCACTCAGTAGATACCTTTTAAACCAGAAAATGGATGCCACAGAGAAGTTATAAAAAGAAATACGACATTCCGCCGTCTCTGTTTATTACTGTACATTAGTTATACAGCTTCCGTAGTGTCGTCTCGGCATGAAATGGAACTAATGAGATTTTGATGTTTTTTTGACTATGTCTTTATTTTTCTTGGTAACGTTAAGATGTTTCGAGGCCACGTGAGGACACTAGTTGCGAATTTAACTGGGGAAGATAGTCGACTTTGTTCGCGAATGATTGATAGTTTCTCTTGGTCTATGATGTTTAAGAGGTTGTCCTCTTTCTGTTGACAGCTTTTATTTATTTATTTTTCAGGTATGGAAATAGTCCATTATTTACAGTGCAGCGTGAATTGTGGCATTAAGTTCGCAGAAGTAAATACCTGTACATGAAGTTTCAATAAATTATTAGTTAAGATAATTAAATGCTGTTCCTTGATTTATAAATAAAAAACAGTAACTGACTTCATCTAAAACACCATCTTCCAGCCCTCGTCCTCAAAACAAGGACCTTGTACTCATTACTTGGGGATTTACATAAAAAATCAACTACAACTTCTTATACTAACACTATAAGTATTGTTGCTCGAATTAAATTATTATTATTATTATACACAGTCATCCATTCTACTAAAACTACAAGTACTTTACTAAGATTAAATGAAACTATTAATTCACTACATTTTAGCACTGCTGCCAAATAACGAACTATTTCCTAACCAATATCAAGACAAGTTTCCAGTAAAATCAAGAAAGTGGTCAAATACCTGTCTTGAATGAATACCGGCGTTTGCTAATTGCGTAGTTTCAATTGACTTTGAACCGACTGTCTCTTTTAATAGCGTATTTTTAACACCATTTGTACCCATGACACCGCTTTCCTGGCAAATACAGGGTGTATCCATCGATGACTAATAAAGAACTGAACATCAAACTAAGTAATTTTACGCACAATCTATTGCTGGGAAACGACTTTTTTTTGGGGTGAAAAATCATGTTTTCTGGTAGGACTCAATGTAAGGCACTCAAAACATTGTGCTGATGGATGGATTGAAAGTGAATAGTATAGTTGGCCGTGGAGGTGTTTAAAGTAAAAATCTTACATTAAAAACAGGTATGTTATAGAACAAAAAAATATCGTAATGACGGAGAGAACAAGTGGCTTTACTACCAGCACGCTTGATAGTGCTGTGCGAGATGTCTACCTTGACAATGAACTTGCACCCGCTACAAGCACTTCTAGTAAGCGCAGGCGATGGACACCTGAAATGAATATGTTCATTCTGCGCACTTACTTTCAATTAACCTTATTAGATACAGATAAAAAAACCTACCTTGAACCACTCCACCTAAAATTTATAGAAAAATTCCCAGATATGCAGGTTAGTCGACAGAGAATAGGAGACCAACGTAGAGCCATCATAAATAACAAATTACTACCACAAAAAGCAATAGACGACATACGAAACGAAGTAGAAAAAGAGTTAGAACAACTGCAATCTAATCATTTTACCTTACAGACACAAAACGCTCTAGGTTATACCCAACAAATATTTACACCTACACAAATACAACCTACAACCATAGATGCGCATAGTACACAAAATAAAACACAAACTCGAATGAGATGGACTAATGAACAGAATGAAGCTATAATGCGATCTTATTATAGAGTTACAGATTTAGGTTCTAATGAAACGGTTTATAGAAAACGTATGTATGACGATTTCGTTAGCAATTTCCCATCACTTGCTCACCTAAGTGAACAAAGAATAGCTGATCAGAGAAGAGCAATAATAAACAATAAATACATTAGTAACGATAAATTAAATTCATTAAAGGCAGGGGTAGCCGAAGAACTCGGACTACGCACCCTCAACTCACACAACAATAGGGACATGTTCGCAGGTATAAGAAATATGAACAACACCAATACCCAATTACCAAACACAAACAACACTGAAATTAGCTCCATAGAAGAACTTACACTTAATACACAAACATCGGATAACATTGAACTAAATACTATAACAGATATTCTACCTAATCCACAAATTAACCCAGAAAGGGATTCAACGATAGACGATACTTTTCAACAAGCACTCGATTTTTTTAAAGAAACTGGTCCTACTAAAAGAATGTATATTCCAAAACAGAAACCGTCTAAAAATCTTGCAAGAATAATAAGCTACTTAAACAAAATCATTCTCCCAGAAAATGTCGACAAGGACACCGACTTCAATAGATTACAAACCATCATTTATTGTTCAGCATGGACCGTTGCTAAAGTAAATGGAGCAAGGATAACACTTGAACCGCGAGAAAGTACCCGAGTTCCAAAAACAGCCTTCAAGCCGAAATGGCAAAGACGATTAGAACAAAAAGTCAAAGATTTACGGACGAAAATAGGTAGAATGACACAATTTACGAATGGTAATAGTAGTAGAAAATTAAGGAAACACGCTAACAGAATAATAAAACAATATAAAATTCACACCATACACGAAGAACCTAACACAAAAGCAGCGCACACACTCGACACACTAAAACAAAAACTCTGCGTCGTAAAAGGCCGACTTGAAAGATATAAGGCATGCACATTAAGAAAACAACAAAACACCCAATTCATTCACAATGAAAAACTTTTTTATCGTAATATCAGACAGACAACAACAAATATTCAACATAACACCTCAAATGACAATGAAAATAACACACCTGATCCAGAAACATTAAAACAATTCTGGGCAAGTATATGGGAACAACCTGTTTGCCATAACTCTCAAGCTGATTGGATACAATCAGAAGTAACAAATAACAATAGTAACATCCAGCCAATGGCATTTGAGCACATATCCCCGAATATATTTCATAAAGTTTTGTCAAGATTACATAATTGGAAAGCTCCTGGATCAGACCACATACATAGTTACTGGTACAAGAAATTCACGGCAATTCATTGTTATTTATATAATTTTATTAATCAATTTATCCAAGACCCTACATCAATACCATCTTTCGTAACGTCTGGCACCACTTTTATGATACCAAAAGATCATAATGATCTCTCAAATCCGGCGAAATACAGACCCATTACATGCTTGCAGACCTTGTATAAGATCATCACATCCTGCATATCCGAACTGATATATGAACATATTGACTCCAACAACATCTTGGCTGAACAACAAAAAGGATGTAGAAAGTTTAGCCAAGGCTGCAAAGAACAATTAATAATAGACTCCGTTGTTTTAAAAAAAGTCCAGAAGTCCAAATCGGATTTATTTACCATGTACATAGACTACAAAAAAGCTTATGACTCAGTTCCCCATTCATGGCTAGTACAAGTTTTAGAAATGTACAAAATACACCCATCAGTAATAGCATTCCTTAAGACCGTAATGACTACTTGGACTACTGTACTTAGACTCACTACCCCAACCGAAACAAAAGACACTAGTCCAATTAAAATACAGAGAGGTATCTTCCAGGGAGATGCACTTAGTCCTTTGTGGTTCTGCCTGGCTCTTAACCCACTATCAAAAATATTAAACACAACCTCACTGGGAATCCCTTTAAATTCTACTGGGCAGGAGGAGGACACCCATGGTAGCGTTTTAAACCATTTGATGTACATGGATGACATTAAACTGTTCGCAAAATCGGAGAATCAACTTGAGGAGTTAGCTAACCTGACGGAGAAATTTACAAACGATATTAAAATGGAATTTGGTATAGACAAATGCAAAATAAATTCAGTAAAAGCAGGACAGAACTACCAGCACCAATACACCTTAGCAACAGGCGAACAAATAGAACCATTAGATGAACAGGGTACTTACAAATACTTAGGCTACATTCAATCAAGTCAAATACACTACAAAGATATCAAACAGAAACTAAAACAACAATTCCAACATAGATTAAACACAATTCTTAAAACACAACTCTGCTCTCGAAATACAGTAAAAGCAATTAACGCATTTGCTATCCCTGTCCTCACTTACTCGTTTGGGATAATTAATTGGACGAAAACAGACCTGAAAAACATACAACGCAAAATTAACACTACAATGACTAAATTCCGTAAACACCACCCAAGATCATGCGTACAAAGGCTGACACTACCACGAAAAGAGGGAGGCAGGGGACTTATTGATATTTTAAATCTTCACAATCGACAGATCACAACTCTCAGACAATACTTTTTAGCTAAAACTGAATCATCCACACTACACAAACTAATAGCTCAAAATGACCAACACTTAACACCTCTTAATCTTAAAGACACAACGGAACAGAAAAACGAAAGACTGACTGATGACAAAACAAAATGTCTAGAATGGACCCAGAAGTCTCTCCATGGAAGACATCGCCAAGATTTATGCCAATCAAATGTCGACAAAGAAGCGTCGAACGCATGGCTTAATCGAGGTGAACTCTTCCCAGAGACTGAAGGGTTCATGCTAGCAATACAGGACCAAGTAATAGAAACCAAAAACTATAGAAAACACATAATAAAGAATCTACCTAACGACACCTGTAGAAAATGCAATAGTTCCCCAGAAACAATTCAACACATAACTGGTGCCTGCAAAACAATAGCTCAAACCGACTACAAACATAGACACGATCAAGTAGCTAACGTAATCCACCAGAAACTAGCTCATCAGTACAAACTTGTGGACACAGTAGTACCTTATTATAAATACAGACCTGAAACTGTACTAGAGAACACCACAACAAAGTTGTACTTTGACCGAGCTCTCTTCACCGACCGCACAATTCATTACAATAGGCCAGACATTACATTGATTAACAAAACAAACAACACTGGATTCCTAATAGATATAGCCGTGCCAAACACTCACAATTTACAAACTACAATAGCCGAAAAACTATCGAAATATACCGAGTTAAAAGATGAAATAACCCGACTTTGGCGCCTACAAAAAGTAATAATTGTCCCCATAGTTATTTCTTCAACAGGAGTCATCCCCAAACAGCTTCATCAGTCTCTTAGTTCCCTAAACTTACCAGCTAGCACCTACCACTTACTGCAGAAGGCAGTGATTCTAAACACATGCAGGCTAGTAAGAAAGTTTCTGCAGTGTGAGTCTGACAATATCATACAGTCTGCGCACAACCGCGTAGAATCTAACATTTCCATACCCGAACATAACCCAACTGATGAACACTTGGCTTAGGCCCGTGCCATTAGAACTTCCCGGCTAGCCGGAGAAACAAAAATGTCAAAACAAAAATAATAATAATAATAAAAAACGTTTATTTATCTCCACAAATTACATCGTTGTTAGATATATAGGTTGACAGGTAGTTAGGCAGAAAATTGTAATTTGTGGGAGATCTGGAGTCTAAACTAAGCCTAGGCCTGTATTATAGAACTCCAGGCCCCCCATTACATCATAGATAGTTATTGTCAACGTGGAAATAGTGCGAAATTGGTGACGGTGTGTATACGTGTGTGTGTGTGTGTGTGCATACAAGTAAGTGTACATTTATTGCAAAATAAGTATTTTCATGAATATATATATGTAAATATACTTAGAGAATAATATATAATAATATGACTATAATCTTACCTACAATTATATGTATGTAAGTATGGACCGCTAAGCCTACTTACTTAGCTACCTCAAGTAATTTTTCTGTTTCCGTATAGTTTAACTTCAATAACCATTTCATAATTTTATTTTTACATTCAACTTTACTGCAATTTGCTATATTTAAAATTTTATTTAGTTTGTTGTACAATTCACCTCCCCGGAAAGGAAAGAATCTTTGCGCGAAGGAAGTACCAACCGCAGTCGTCCTACATACTGCGAAATTTCTCCTGGAGAGACCTATGCGTTTTCTGCCATCTTCGGGTAGGTTCGAGTGTTGGAGAAGAGCAGTAAGAAAGACGTACAGCTGTCGTACAGATAGCACCTGTGCTTCCTCATAAAGTGCTGAGGTGTTGAAAAGCCGTGGTTTGGATAAGCTTACTTTTATTATCATCCTTTGGGCTCTTTCTACTGTTATCAGTTTTGTTTTACATGCCCCGCCCCATGTGGTAATGCAGTAACCAATGATAGATTGCACCAGAGCCTCGTATACCATCCTCATCGTTTGTTTGTCTGCTACGTCACGGAGTCCTTTAAAAATGTAAGTGAGCTTCCGTATTCTTTTAGATAAAAAGCCAATGTGGTTTCCAAAAGTTAAATTTGCGTCAATTTCGACTCCAAGATATTTAAGACTTTTTGTAGGATTAATAATGGGACAATTACAGTTTGGAGTTGGAGGGAAATTACATTTATGTGCGAGGATATTGTAAGTAGTGAGATTGGCAAGTTCAGTTTGATTACGAATACAGTATAAAATGTATTTGGTTTTATCTTCATTTAAAGTTAGGGAGTTTGAAGATAGCCAGTGACACACAGTGTTAAAACCATTTTGCGCGAGATTAAAAAGCTCCGTCCACGAATCAGCGTAAAAGGTTAGGGCAGTATCGTCTGCGTATGCGGAGATGCGGCAATTTTTAATCTCAAGGGAACAGAGTTCGTTTATATAACAGAGGAAAAGAGTGGGACCTAGTATACTGCCTTGTGGCACCCCAAAATCAACTGGCAGTTCGTCACTAATGTGCTCTCCAATTTTAACTGATTGGGTTCTGTTTTTTAAATAATCCGAAAGTAAGTCCAGTGGAACACCTCTAATACCATGGTCTTCCAGTATTTGCACAAGGCGGGGTACAGAAACAGTGTCAAAAGCTTTTGCTAGGTCGAGAAATATAGTCAAACATTTCTTTTTACTATCTAATTTATTTACTATAAAGTTAACAAGATCAAGTACTGCGTTGTTAGTTGAGCGGCCGGCTCTGAAACCGTATTGTGTTTCAGAAAACAAGTTATATTTCTCTAGGTATTTTGTAAGTCTATTGTTGATTATGCGTTCAAATATCTTTGATACTGTTGTTAGGATCGCAATTGGCCTATAATTGCTGACGCTGCCTCTGTCTCCCGCCTTATGTATCGGATGTACCACAGCTCTTTTTAATGCAAGGGGAAATACTCCCGAAACAAAACAGCGATTTATTAAGTTGGTTAGAACGGGTGTTATCGAAACAGATATTTTCTTTAGTACATCGGCACTAATTTGATCCCAGCCGGGCGAGCAATCACTTTTTAACTGTTGAAGCGTTCTTTCTATTTCTTCGATGTCTGTGGGTAGGAGAACGAAAGAGTTTAGTGGATGCTTAGATACTTTCTTAGCGCAAGTGATATGGGGGGGAATCATATTTGATAGTCGTTTCCCAACATTTGAGAAGTATTCGTTAATATTGTTTATTGATTCATGAGGGGTTTTATGTGTAGTTAATAGTTGTAATGGTAGCTGCTTTTTATTATTATTGTTGGTGATTGTTTTAATGGTAGACCAAAGCTTTTTAGAATTATTTTTAGACATTATTAGTTGATTTCGCTCATATTGTTTTTTAAGTTTTTTTATTAGGTTATTGCAATAGTTCCGGTATCGCAAGTAGGATATTTTCAAAATGACGTCGTCATTATTAGTTTTTAACTTCTTATGCATTCTGTCTCTGGTCCGGATGCAACGCAATATACCAGTAGTTATCCACGGTTTAATTATAATTTTATTTCTAGGAATTAGTTTTTTTATAGAGTTATTGGCAATTAATAATTGAATAATGTTAATGAAATTGTTCATAGCGGTATTTAAATTTATTTCCTGATACACTTTGTCAAAATTTAGGTTGTTACATTCGGATTTTAATTTGTCTATGTCAATTTTGACATTGATTTTCATCTCCATGGATTTGGGTTTGGCGACATGGCTTTTTAGACAGAATAAAACTGCTTCATGATCCGTGATACTAGTACCCAAGGAAAACGTAAATGCTTCTAACTTGGTTTTTAGTATCACATGGTCCAAGCATGTCTTCTCTCTGGTGGCAGTATTGATTGCAGGGAGAAGCCCATGGAAGGCAATGGTCTCTAGATACGAGGTGGTCGCGGAACTGTTTCCCAAGAGATCAATATTTATGTCACCGACTATGATGATATTTTTAAACGACGACACGGTCATTAGCAAGTTATGCAATGAATCAAGGAAGGTAGTGAGTGACTTAAAACTAGGGGGCCTATAAATTGCGATTAATATTGTATCATTTTTTATTTTTATCATCAAACAATTAGCCTCTGATAGGAAAGGTTCTTCCACAGTGCATTTTAAATTATTATTGGTGTATACAACTATGCCGTCGTTTTGATTGTAGTTATCATTAGTTTTATGTGAGTTAAATCCTTGTAGCAATGGTAAGTTGATAACACGCGATAACCAGCATTCGGAAAGCACAATGATATCGCATGATAATTTCAGCCTCTCGAGTAAAACGTGTAATTCTTGAAAATTACAGTTGAGACTACGTATGTTTTGCTGTAGAACCTTTAGGTAATGTGTAGGGTTTTTAAGATATGAGTTGCACTGCTCGGGTTCACATGTGACTGGGACAGAAATATCAAATTGGTCTATGTCGCTCATTAGGTTACTTGTGGTATCGAATTTTGTAGTTTACTGATTTTAGTGAGGATAATTTAGGCGTGAATAACATTAGATAAGGTAATCTATTCCGAGATGTAAGGAAAAAAACTAAATACTCATACATATCATTGGTAAAGCAGGTTTTGGATTGTCGAGAAATAATTATGTATTTAATAAATGAGCATGAGATATTAAATGTATTTATTGTATAAGTAAATAGTTCATTGCATTCTTTAGAATAGTAGTTGTATGTAATTCTGTAAACTATGGAAATGTAGGTTGGTAAATGGTTATTATATTTAATGAATAAGTAGGAACACATATATGTATGTATTGTGTAAATATATATTTTATTTTGCAGTTTAGAATAGCAGTTGTATGTTATACTATATAATATGGAAATGTAGGTTGGTAAAAAAATGTGTAGTGTGAATATGCGTAAAGCGTTATGTGTACTTATTGCATAGTTATATATTTTATTGCATAATTTAGCATAGTAGCTGTGTGTTAAAGTGAATAATATGAAAGCGGTACTTTGTAAATAATTATATTTTGAAGGTGTTGGTATGTGATGTAGTTGTAAATTCAAAGCTATTAAAAGGTACATTTTATACAGAGACATATTAAACATTTTCATGCAAAGTTGAGAAACAAAACACAGCAAATGTATTAAAGAACAGACTTTACCGTAGTATTCAAAATCGAGATCATCATAAAACATATCATGAACAGAGGAAAATAGAGGGTATAATGAAAATATTAGTCATTGTGATTTCAATTTAGTGAAGTCCTCTTCTCGTGAAATAAGGATTGGCTGGTCGCCGTCCTTTTGGCGAATAAACACCTTTCCATATGAAGTCCAACAAGTTGCACCCTTTCGATTTTTGATGTATTGACGAGCGAGGTAGTATAAGTTCCGTCCGCAGGTGGTGAGACATTCCGCTATGAAGATTGGTTTGGGTTCGCCGCTTAACTTTAGATGGGTCGAGTTAAGTTTATCATTGTTTTTGTCTTTACTGTATCTCTTAGATGACATTATAATATTTTCTTTAAGGGAAGTCGAGCAGAATTCCACTATTATGGGGGCAGCGGACTTGTTAGAAGATTTTTTGGGCCGGAAAATATTTCTTATGTCCGTGTCACGCACTTTAACATTCAGTACTTCACCAACATTCTTTACCAAACCAATAAGTGCAGATTTGTCTTCCAGATGGGATTCTGGCACATTTCTCAGTTCCAAGGATGACGCCTTTGAGTTGCGTTCAAGGATCTCAATTTTTTGCTCCAGTGTTTTAATTTGGGTCTTGAATGCAGTATTTTCAGATTTCGCTTGATGAAGTTGAGACAAGATTTCATCATATTTGTCTGACATGTACTGGATAGATTCCGTAATTTTTTCATTTTGCTTAACTAACCGTTGCATCTCCTCATCAAATTTCAACGCCTGGGTTTTTTGTTGGAGCTGAACATCAGCCAGCATATCTCTCAGTTCAGCCAGCGCAGAATCATCATATTTACGTTTATAACGTCGCGTAATATTTTGCTGACCAACGCAGTCAGTTTCTGAACCCATACAATCCGAGGCTGTATCAGATTCCTGTGGCAAAATAGTCGGTTTCAATAATGTTTGGGTAGATTTTTCGGGTGGAGTTCTCTGAATAGAAGCCATAGCAAAAATAATAATAGGCTAGTGCCTTTTATACAACCAAAAAACAAAAACAAAAAGGTATTGATATACTGGTTGTAGATAAGCGGGGTTCGAACTCGGGACCGGTGACTAACTGTTGTACCGAGAGCGTTATACCACTGAGCTAACTGGACAGCAGTGGAAGGTGTGAAATTAACGAGCTTTTATGCCAGTCTCGCCGACGAGCTCATTGTTTAGTGGAAAGAGTTCAAAGTCCAAGTGTTCGCACGTTTTAAATTAACATTGTTTGTTTTGATTTAAAACTGTTCTCGCTGTAGTTAGAGTTATTGGTACACTTGACTTTTTGCACACAACATTCACTTGCACTTGTAGATCAGTCAAAGTAGTTATTATTAGAAAGTAAGCACTGTTTACACGGTTAGTTTGTTGTGGTTTGAAACTGTTCTCATAGGTGAATTATAGATAATGGTTCATTGAAATTTTTTACACACTAACAGTCACTTGCACCTTAACGACATTTCTGTAGGGTTTTATAAAGAAGTATGCAGTATTTACACGGTATAGCAATTTTAAACACGGAGTTTCGCGTGAGTACGTGTGTTCGGAATGGCGTCTCGAGCGGGGGGGGAATAAAAATAGGGGAATAGAAATATAGTAAATACCTACAAATCAAAATCATAGCATTTATTTCAAGTATGCCAAGTTACAGGCACTTTTGAACTGTCGAAATAAAGACTACCATGAAATGTAGCTACAGTCCACAAGTAATAAAAAAGTGTAAGTACTGTAGTAGCCCTTTCAAAACGTAGATCTCTATGGAGACGAACAGCCAAGAAACTCCATGGACACTCTTTTAAAGAATATTGTTTTAAAACCTTGGTAGCACCATTCATGTTCAGATGGTACATTATGTGAGAACGATGTAGCAAAATGTGCACGAAGATGTACGATTTTTCAAAGGTAAAATTTTCCGTTCTTGTTGTTATAGTTTATTAATGCAGAACTATGTATAACATTAAAGTAAAACGACAAACAAAACAAAATAGTGTGGATGGGATTGGTATTAATTAATAAAAGTCATAAAGTTTCGCTCTCAAATGGTCCTAGTTAATATTTCCCGAACTGTGATAATTTAATATTTTTTTGGCTTTGTGCATCTGCAGGCAAGAATAAAATATTGCATGGCAGCCGAAAATTCCTAGAAAGCACAGACTCTCCCATCTTTGTTAATACCTACAGGTAGTAAAGCAGGTTCTTGTGTGGGAAAGAGATGTCACTGTTAGACGACCTGTATAGCTCTGTCTCTTTCCCACACTGCAATTACTCCTGCTTTAAGACGTCATAATAACCCCCAGGTTTTTGAATGTAATAAAGTTATACTTTCGCATGTTCTTGGAAGGGTAGAAAAATAATATAGCATAAAATCACGCCTGTAAGCCCCAGACAGTAAGGCAGAGGTATACCTAATAATACAACCACATTTCACTAGTTATGTTTAAGCTCCAAGTGAAAGGGGCAATCCTATTGCCGATAAACAACCGGGCACAAATCCAAACTCCGTGGCTACTACAAAAAAAATCCTAACGGAAAAACCCAATAGCACTTTGCCCGACCCGGGAATCGAACCCAGGACCTCAAGCTCAGTAGTCGCTTTCGACCACTCGACCAACGAGGTCGGAAAATGTTTAATGGTTTTTCCATATTACCACATACATATTCCGCTCTATGGCACAGCCAGTTGATTATCATTGTGTCTCACGACTCGTTTTGCGATTGTATGTACAACTACTAATACAGTATTTCATGAACTAACAGATGCGTTATTGGGGGCTATCGCGACAGTGGCGCCATCTGGTGAGCTCAAAAACGATAGCCCTCATTGGTCAATTTCACCCAAACCATGTTCTTATCAGCCTGAATAAATACTCTTATTTATTTATTTATTTATTTATTTTAGTACATACAAAAACAAACAAAAAGGGAACCATAGTCACCAGAAAGCCAATTACAAATCCTCACGTATAGACTTATAATAAAAATTAAAAAAATATAGTGTGAGCACAAAAACAGAATACAAACAGAAAACAAAGAATACTCGTATAGATACTTGGTTTGCAATTACACGACTCAAATAATAGAAAAAATAGTAAAAACAAACAAAATAACCTACCGCTACTTGAAAAATTTGAGGCTTAAGCACCTTCTGGCCGAATTTACACTAACTGTGAATGGGTCCAAATATGAGGCAATTATAAATCAAGTCTTAAACAAGGGTTCTTTTGTAAATATTCCTAAATTATAAACGATTACAAAAATCTCAACTATCTCGCAACTTATCGATGTTGTGTAAACGATTGACGAGAACTCCATAGCATTCGTAGTATAATATTGTTTCCTTCATCTGTTTTACCAGTATTAAGTTAATATACCGTTCCTTATTTCTCTAATTTAATACTAACAAGCTCATTAATCACTCATCATTATGCGGACGAAAGATGATCGTAGCGTTTTACTTTCTTGTTTCAAGTTGGGGCGTGTATTAATAGGTTTATGTAACATCTTATGAATTGATGGAGAGATTTTATTAAATTGAATTATGGCTGAGACTAACACAAAATTAAATCTACAGCGTGTACCAGAAAGGTGTGGTCATATTTCAGGGTGTCCTTCAGACGATTAAACTGAACAACTTTCTCCATGAACCCACCACCGAAATCGCGAAAAAAAAAATCAGCTCCCATACAAAACTTCAATGTCTACTCGACCCAAATGTATGGGATTTCGATGGTGTTTTGATAGGCTGCATCACACCTACCACATCTTTCTGGTACACGCCGTTAACTAATATTATAAATAAATAAAATAAAAACATTTTAATTCGAATATCACTGACTAATAATAGAAATAATGCACTCACAAAATCACATTAAATACACAACATTATTAATTCAATTTAAAAAAAAAATATGAAAAAAAAAAAAAAACTTCTTACTTTTGTCTTATAAAGAGTCAAAAGTTTATAAGTTTGTATGTAGGTCTTCAAAACTACTGAATCGATTTCAAAAATTCAGACACTGATGGAAAGCTACACTATTACTGAGTGCTATACGATGTTTCTTAAACACGGACGATGTCGGAAGCAAAAGCTAGTATTAAATACTTTTCTTGGTTTCGATGTGAACTTTTCAATGAATTTGTACTTTCTTATGTTTGTCTGACATCGATGAAGGAATCTTGAGCGAATAAGAACTTTTGAAATCACCAATCCGCCTTGACAATATTCTTCCCACTTGTTAGGGGGAAAATTAATATAGTTTTTTGAACCATTTTCTTCGCGTGCGGTGATATTGAATCCCATCGAATCATTGATTGCGATATCACTACAGTATTACACATTATTAGCATACAGGTCATTGGCCTGGAAAGTAGCGCAATTATCAGACTCCTCGGCGCACAATAGCTAGGTGGGTACAAATAGGTACGTAAATAAGTCATGTGAATTTAACTTCGTCTATGGTTTGATACAAATACATACTGTTTTCTGTTTGTTTCTATTATTTAATCATGTACAAACTAATTTTGTGTCACACAAAGCTACTGTTAATTTCAGTAGTTTTCATGAAAACAGTACCTTATGACTGCGTCGTTGGTCTAGTGGTCGGGAACGCTATTGTACTGCTGCTCCTGGGTCTCGGCCTCGATTCCCAGGTCGGGCAAAGTGTTATTGCCTTTTGCCATCAGGAATTTCTCAGTTGCAGCCAAAGAGTCAGGATTTGAGCCTGGTAGACGGCAATAGACTTGTGCCGTATTCATGGGACTTAAACATAAATACACACCCGCATTTTGCCTCGCTTCGGGGATTTCAATAAAATTATATTATGTATGGCGACATGCTATTGCCAATAACCGAATTCCTAGTCGAAAATCCGAATAATACTTTTACAGAGCTGGGAATCAAACCCAGAAACAACAGAAACGCTTGCGACCACTATACTAACCAGGTCGATAGAGTATTCCTGTTTTGTGTTTTAAATTTTGGTGAAATTGGCATGACCTGATGCCAAGCAATGATCTCTGGGTGTGTTAAAACCTGGTGGGTGACGTTCAACACTGCAAGACTCTTCATTATCTGCCTAGCCTTTTCCCAACATAGTTGGCTTCCAGTCTAACCGAGTGTAGCTGAATACCAGTATTTTACTTACACTTCCTGGGTAACACGATACACTTTGATAAGGCTGGTTGTCAAAATTTCGGGGGTCTAACTACCCGTAACGACTGTCAAAGATCTACAAATAACAGCCACCTAGAAGACTTTGAAGTTTCTGTCATTTAACAATGCTACTTGGTGTCAAAACGCCTTGTTATTTATCTACATATATCTTGTCTGTTCGAAACCTATAGTCTCTAAAGTAATGAATAGATTTTGATGAAATTTTCTACATACGCCAGGAAAGGTTTCTGAAACAAAGGCATTGCTACGCATAATTATCTATATCTATGCCTATAATACAATTGTAACGGGCCGATGTATGTACATTGAAGATATTAAAAATAAAATAAAAGGCCCTGGTCTTTATTAGACCAAGAGAAGCCAAAACAAGAGTTTTTAGAATTTATATCTGCCTTTTTTTTTATTTTTGTCTTTCTCTCTGTATGTTTGTACGCGCATCACGCTAAAAATACTACATGGATTTGAACGCAGATTTCACCGCTTTACTGATAGATACATAACTTAAAATATAGGCTTCATTAGATATAGTTTTGGAGCCGATAGGTGGCGCTGTGCGAAGCAAGGGCGGGTCACTAGTTATAAATAAACGTACATTGAATGCTTCGGTACTGTTTGTATGTTAGAGTGCACGACAAGTCAGGTAATTAATTTCCATCTTGCATATAATATAGCAATTTATATTCTGCACACTATGTGTTTTGTTTTGCGTTCGTCCAACATCGCCCTCTGTGCAAGAGCTTTATAAATTATTTAGAACTCTCAATGAAATTATTAAAATGCTCCACAGTGCTCCGAAATATGTTAGTATAATACCCACGTGTCAGCGCCCCGAACTAATATGCTTTTTAATCAAAAACTTTGTTTTTGATCAGTTTGTTTTTGCTTTGTCATATAAAAAGCTTTATTCAGTTCAGATTAGTTACTAAAATAGTGACACAAGTGGCCCTTGAAAGAAAGTCAATCAAATTACTTATACATGACTTAATGATTTTCGTGAATATCAATAGATCTCAATACTATAGAGGTGGTTGAGTCGCTCTTTGAAAACATAAGTAGAAAGAACTGTACACAAAATTAAAAAAAAAAAAACAATTATCAAAATGTAATCATGAGAAACTGTCTTAACTTTCCGTGAATTGTTCAATAGGTATATTTGTTAACTTGTATACTAAAGAAAAATATTGAAGTATTTGTTTGTTTGAACATAACATAACATCAAGCCTGGAATAACCGATGGGTTAGGGAGAGGTTTACCTGTACACCCACATTTCGCCACCTATGTTTTTTAGTCCCATCTAATAGGGGCAAACCTTGAACCTGCCACAAAACTAGACACCGGGCTACTTCTGAGAAATTTCTGAAGGAAAATTCCAATAAGACTCCAATCGAACTGAAAATGGAAACCAAGACCTCAAGTTCGCCAGGGTTGCGGGACTGTTGCCAGGGTTGCGGGACTGTTCGAAAGAGATACCGCGGCCCTGGAACACAAAGGGCAAAGGAAGGAACATGGATGGGTTTTAGTCAGTAGAAGTCTGACACTCCCTCCTGCTCAGCTCAGAGCGGGAGGGGTTATTTGATGATTTCCAATCGGTAAAAAAAAAAAAAAAAAAAGACCTCAAGTTCAAGTAGCTTGCTAGTATCGATTGGCACAACTGACTATCATCATAATCTGCCTAGCCTTTGCCAACTATGTAGGGTCGGCTTCCAGTCTAACACAATACAGTTAAATATCAGTATTTTACATGGAGCGACTGCCTATCTGACCTCCACAACCCAGTTAGTACTGGGTCATACGAAATTCCTTGGTAAGACTGTTTGTCAGAATTTCGGACCACTGACTACCTGTAACGACTGGCACACTAGACTATTAGTTCTTTATCTATACTAATATTATGAAGAGGTAAAGTTTGTGAGTTTGTGAGGTCGTAGGGGTAATCTCTGGATCTACTGAACCAACTTTGAAAATTCTTTCACTAATTGGAAGCTACCTTATCCCCGAGTGCCATAGGCTAAAATATTTACCACGTGCCCATGAGATAATTTCTGCCCAAAACGCGAGCAAAACCGCGGGCAACAGCTAGTTTTAATAAAATAGAAACAAGTTTATCATAAGAAAAGATGGCGTATACAGGTATGTACTACAAATGTTTGTAACAACACTCAAAAGCAAGCAGAATGATACAATTATCTTTCAACTTGAATTTTCCAAGCGTTTGTATTGTACAATGTGGTTAATTTGCAGTTGCGTTTCATTCATTGTAAAAACAGTAGAACTTCCATGGAACTTCAGTATGATTCAATTGTAACGTTCATGATATACACATAGGTCGTTTTCCAACGGCTTGTTCCTGCCTTAGGTATTTTGGCGTGCTAGATAATTGTGCTGTCTCACTTTCGATGAAAAAAAATCAACTTTAACAAGATTTGCAATTAATCAGATAGAATGCAAACTAGAAAAAATAATATAGATTTTTTAAAAGCACTTTTACCATTAACGCAGTCATAAATAATAGTTTTTTTTTAAAGCGTTAGGCTTTAAAAATAACTATTATTTATGACTGCGTTATATTATATATGATTTGCAATTAAGATAGAATGCAAACTAGAAAAAATAATGTAGATTTTTTAAACGCACTTTTACCATTAACGCAGTCATAAATAATAGTTTTTTTTAAAGCGTTAGGCTTTAAAAATAACTATTATTTATGACTACCATGAATTCATGACCGACAACGTACGAGGCGAAAGGAGTACTTATGTTCTGATCGTCGCAGGCAGCGTTGTATAGTTTCTGCTTACCCCCATGGTACAAAGGCGTGAGTTTATGTATGTATGACCGAAGTATATCCTAAATTAAAACTCAATACCTAATCCAAAATCACTCAACCATTTCCGCAATTTTCTCTACGATTCATCTGTCTAAACCTAGCTTAAATCTATATGAGAGTACTCTAGCTCAGCATTGTGGACGAAGAAACAATATGCCCGCTGTTTACAAACCGCCGGCTTATTTCGTGTGATCCGCCCTCTCTCTAACACAATACTTTACTGTGGAAACAATGACGTCATCTGCAGGGATGTGTTTTACATGACTGCATATTATGTTATTTTGAATGTGGATAGGTCTTCTGCTGTTTAACGTAAGCAATTGGAAGAACTATGTACAAGTAGCATTTAATTATAAGTCTCAAAAAAACAGACTATACGTTGTATTAAGTACCTTATATTAATCTCCTTTTAATTTTCTTAATCTTAATACCCTAATCGATAGGTTTGGTTGAAAAAAAAAATTTACGACTAAAAATTTTGCGCCAAAAATCCGCCATTTATTTTTTTAAAACCCCTTTCTAATGACACTTGGGTTGTTGAGACAAATCTAATGTTAGGTGCATTAATCGCCGAAATCTGTCCAGTAATTTGGAACATACGAAATTAAAAAAAGAGAAATTTACAAAAAACAAACAAACAAGATACGCGCGAAAAACATAACCTTTCCTTGGCAGAGGCGTGTAGATGTCGTGTGTATGGCGATTATGAAATCAATCCTTTGAAAATATGACATCCTAGTACATAATATCATCATACCTGTTATCTCCGAAGGATAAGGCAGAGGTGTACCAGACAGTACACAAACATTACACCAGTTATGTTTTTTCTTCATAGAGTAATTTTTCATCAAAGTGATTGCGGCAGGTATCATTGCCAAGATATACCTATCCTTAAGGTACTACCTGTTTGTGAGGATCGACTGGAGGACACGTTGGAGCACACGGTGGAGATCTGCCCCGCGTGGTCGGAGCACCGCCGTGTCCTCGTAGCGGCGATCGGCGGCGGCGACCTCTCGCATCCGGCCTTGGTTCAATCCATGGTCCGGAGTGAGACGGAATGTGACGCCGTCAACTCCTTCTGCGAAACAGCCATGCTAGGGAAGGAGGTGGTGGAACGTGAGAGGGAGAGAACCTCACGTCTCAGCCGCCACGCGTGGTGGCCCCCGGTCACCGTAGGCGCGGGCCTGTGGACGGTAAGCCATGGGCTAGCTCGCCGTCCGTCCGTCTTATGATGACAGGCCGTGTCGACGGCGCTTTCGTGTTCCATGCGCGCCTCAGAGAGATGTCAGCAAACGGGAAGGGGTCCGAAAGAACCGATGCCTGCCAGGGTTGCGTTACTGTTCGAAAGAGATACCGCGGCCCTGGAACACAAAGGACAAAAGAAGGAACATGGATGGGTTTTAGTCAGTAAAAGTCTGACACTCCCTCCTGCTCAGCCCAGAGCGGGAGGAGTTATTTGATGATTTCCCAAACGAAAAAAAAAAAAACCTACTACCTGTCTAGGATATTCAATAGACTCCAAGCAGAAAACGGCGTACTCAGTCAGACAAAATAATTTAAGAACTAAATAAAGAAACAAGCCAAGAAGAAGTGCCAACTTATTAAAACCAGTATTTTTAATAATAGCAAACGGTGTAATATGGCAACAAAGAGCGAAATTGTGGGCGCTAGCGTAATCCCTGTATCTTGGCTGAAAATAGGAAAAGAACCCTCCTGATTCACGCGAAGCCGGGAATGAATTTATTTAGCCCCAGCGAAATTAAACACAAATATATTCATAATGCACTCTGAATGTAAGCGGGTTTCGCTGTTCCTGAAATTTATAAGTTGGTGTGTTTTTTTGTGGGTGCTATGCATGATCGCTCTGCTTGAGCAAAAATGAGTTTGGGAGCAACGATCAAGATTTTATGCATGTTGTTAAAAATTATGTAGCTATATGTTTAAGGCAAAATTTTAATGCTTATTAATCAGCCAATCACGATAGTGCTTGAAGTGACAATAATGGGCTGGACTGTTAGAAAGAGATACCGCGGCTCTGGAACACAAACAACAACACAATTGAACATAGCAGATCTGCCATAAATAGTAAGTAAGTGTAAAGAAGATAAAGGCCTTACCTAAGGAAATTTGTTTCAAAATTCTTTAAAAATATTTTAGTTTTAACGTAATTTGACGTTGCAACAATAATCTCAAGGATTTGTACTATATTATATTTGTACTACTAAAAACCTAACCCCGCTCTACATGTTATTTACAACATGACAAAACATAGATATTTCTTTGTTACCTGCAAGTTAAAAATAATGGTTTAATTTGAATAAAACAATATTTTATACATTTATAAATTAAAATAACCTAAACTAACCAACATAGCAATTAATTAAAAATGGCGTCAAAAATCTCATCAACGCTGTCAATGTAATGTCCCCAAGAGGCTGGCGGCACATACACTCACACACTCACACAAATATTGTATGTTTTTTTAGTAATATTTCATATGGAGGAGCGGAGTCTCCCAATACAGGCATTACTTGCTTACAGGGAGGCTCCAATCACTAATCCTGTACTTGTAAAATACTTGTTGAAGAAATAAATGAATTTTGATTTTGATTTGATTTCAGCCGAAAGAGGTCCACTGCCTGACATAGCGCTCCCCCGTAAGTGTCGCCACATTAAACGGTTCCATGCGACTCGCATCCCGCACATCCCCTCAAACTTCACCAGATCATCGGTCAACTTAGTGGGAGGCCTTTCAACGCAACGTTTTCTGCGTTGCCACGTTGCATGGCAACGCTTAGCCTCTGGTCAAGGTAAAAGCCAGTCGTTTGGTCACGGGAAGTGACAGTGTTTAAAATTTTTATTTATAGTCTGTGAACACTCGGACTTCACCACGGTCCTAGAGTTTAAACCCCAAACGGCTCGGAAATATAGTTACCAATATAAGGTTATAATATTTATGCCACTTGAGGTACTCCGCAGCCACAGAGGCAGCACAGCACTATGAGCTAGGTAGAGTATCGACACATGTTGCGTCCCACACTAAACGTTTAAAACAATGTTCTAAACACACAGGTACACCTTTCGGAAGAAATTTTCGAGACGATAGTGACCGCTTCAAAATCTGTTGTAAAGAACATCCTAGCCATACAAACTTTATTTTATATATATCTATTCATAGATCTATTATCTATACAAACGTTTATATGTATGTATAGATAAAATATACACACGCGCACGATTACAGTAGATACTACTTTGTTCTGATATCTCTGGATACGTGTTATTGTTTCTACTACTCTTAATAGCCCATGTTTGTATCACTTCAACGTTCATTGATGGTTACTAATTACTTTAATTGAGAGTTTGAGTGTTCAAATAATTGTAGTAGGTAGTGTATTTTTGTAGCGTGAGGGAAATAGATACGCAACTGCCAAAATGTACCATTATTTATGATTTTTTAGCCAGTCAGGTAGTTAAGTAGGTTATACTTGCATAAATCTCCGGTTTTAAAATACTGTGCGAGCTCTTGGCAAAACTTTACGGTCTTTTCGGAACTGTCCTTTTGGTCTAGTGGTTAAAAATGTTTCAACTGAGCGTGGGGTCTTAAGTTCGATTTCTAAGTCGGGTAAAGTGTCCGGTTGATGGCAATAGGCCCGTCTCCTATTACGTGGGATACAAACATAACAAGCAACATATGAGTGTACTATAGGGACGTACATGTTCTCTGCCTAACCAATAATGGAAAATAAATGTGATGATAAGTTGCCTTGTATTCAAACGATCTTTGTCAAGTTTGTATCTAAGACCTGATTTACCAGTGTTATGTTAGAACTAAAGTCGTTGTTTCCCATTTACTAGACACAACTGGGCAAAATGGGTTGTTACGGTTGTCTAGGAGCAATAGACCTAGGAAATTATTATGACTTGCTTTGTATGCGGTGGTTATGTTGGTGGAATTGTCGCCTCGTCTAGGTATCTGTCCCACTGCCGACGGCGAAGCGAAGAGCTGTTGGCAATTACCTCGTTCAAGAAACGTACAGTCAAGTTACCACAAACTGTCAAATTTTCTCATTCGTTTTTGATCTTAATCACAACAGTTTATGGCTTAAAATCATTTGAAGAAATTGTGTTGGCGACTGTACAACAGATTGTAAGTCCCATGTCAGAAATGGAGAAATACATGAATTTATTAAAGACAAGCTCTTCAGATGGCGGTTCAAGGAGGGCTCAGATATCAGGTGTCTTTGTGGCGTGACTGGCCCACCTTCCATCTTGCGCTGCATGCCCTGACACCTGAGTTCACATAGCTGAATTTTGGGCCAAAAATATTTAATGAAAATTTGCCATCGACATGCTAAGAAGAAGAACCTATAATAGATACGACGACTGTTCTGATGCAGTTGTACTGGTAGAGGAGAACTTTGTCAAACACACAGCTCGTTTTTAGCAGCTGGCGCTTTTCGTTTCTCGCTTATCGCCAGCAAGCAGTGGTACAGGTTCCTTAGTGACTTAAGTTTATCTTTGTTAGGAAATAATAATGTATAGGAGGCTCGCATAACGTAGAAGTACGAATAGTATAGTTTCCAAAGTGCTTAGTTGAGTATACTGTCAGTCTAACTTTGTTAGGGGTTTCTGAACAGAAAATTGCAAATATTAGAATCTTCCAATACGGCTTGCATTAGTTCGAGGTTTGAGTGATGATTTTGAAAAACCAATACAAATTATTATAAATCCAATTATGATCTATCTAGCCTTTTCCCAATCATAGTCGACTTCCAGTCTGACCGGTCAAATCAGTTACAGATTAACACGATACCTGGTAAGACTGCTTGTGTGGCTGTTTTTTTTTAATAAAAAAATCGGCCTCTTAGTCGACCCACTGATCAAACCTTTTGTACATAAACTAACTACATTTTCTTTATTTTACTGATGATTAAGTCGAGACGCTAGAACAGCCGAACTGCACATACAAAATTGGGCATTTTCTTTTGTTAGTTTTCACGTTTGTAATTTTGGATGTAGGGGCTATCTATACGGAACCACTGATCCGATTCTGAAATTATTTCACGATATATTTAAAACGTTCTCGTGGGAAAATTTTCGACCATTACACCAGCGAAGCCACAGACAAGTAAAAAGCCATAGGCAAGTATGTCATATTTTCATCAAATCGTTTGTGAAAGTTCGAGGTGTTTTACAAGAAAAATCTTTTCATCTCGTATGCGTGTCGCTGACTGGCTGGCTATGACGCGGCGCAACGTACACACGGCGCAGCACCTGCATTATACATGAGGTATTTTGGAAGAGATCCCTCTTTTTTCCACTATTGATTGACAGTAGTTATCATGTTTTAGATACGTATAGTGGCTTCGGCCAACTTCGGCCAAAAATCACCTTCAGCCGATAAGGGCCGAAAATGTAAAATTTATACTTTAAACACCTCCACGACCCCCGAACTATTCAATCCATCCATCAGCACAGTGTTTTGAGTGCGTTACGAGTCCTGCTTTAGAACGTGATTTTTCACCCCAAAAATACTCGTTTCCCAGCAATAATTTTTGCGCAAGGTTACTTAGTTGGATGCACATAATATTATAACGTTAAATCTAAGTTTAAAAAAAAAAGTAAATTATTCACTTCTAGCGAATCTTTAACTGGATTAATAGGGTAACATTGAATTCGGTTTCGGCTTAGGCTGAAGGTTGTGTTAATAATCAATCTTCGGGCGGACACTAGCTTCGTAACTCTAACTTGTGATGAAGTGTACATTATGTGGTCGCTGATTTGCGACATGAATTTACGTTACACGACTTTTACACATGACCGACAGAGACGACGCTGCTAAAACATTCTTTATCATCGGGTACTATAGGTATAGTAGGTTTGAGATGACACTTAGACGAGGAGTTTATGGCTAAATTACAATAGCCCTGCGGGTCAATATTCAAGGTTAAGCTGCGCTTGCTAAGGTAGGTCTGTGGATAGGTGACCATCATTAGTCCGGTGAGTTTCCTCCGTGCTGCGGAAAGCACGTTAATCCGTTGTTCCCGGCTGTGATTTCTAAATGTTCATTTTCGTGACAGGCAGTCAGTGTCACGAAAGTCTGACAACCAGTCTTACCAAACCGTATTACCAAGTACTAACTAGGTGTTGGAGGTCAGATTGGCAGTCGCTCCATGTAAAAAACTGGTTTTCAGCTGCGTCCGGTAACACGGAAGCCGACCCCATTAAAGTTGGGAAAAGGCTAGACAAAAGATGATAAGATGACACTTAGACCTCGAATTGGTCTAGCGTAGTATAGTACGGAGAAAAGAACTAAAAGCCAGGCCAGCTATACTGGATTTGTTACCACTGACGTGCAGCTTGCTGTACCATTATTGCTTTATGCTGGAATATGATACGGATCTCCGGGAAATGGGCATGTGTAATTTGATTCTGGCCCATCTTCTGTCAGATGAGGCAGAATTTATTTATAAATTAGTTAAACTATCCATTTAGCGTATCGATAAGTAGTTTTTGTGAGGCCTATGAGGGTGGCATGATCATGTCTGATCAAACCCTATATAAAATAAATAAAAATAAAATTAAATATATTTTAGAGAATTGTCAAAATTTTCTTGAGTCTTGTATCATAATTTATACTCGTATTATATTATAATTGACAATAAGGCAGCGTACAAGAAGAGAGAGAGCGCGAGTGAAATACCTAATTAACTACAGTACTTTAACCTGCTCTCTGAAACTACGAAAGGAAAACTTGCTAATAGAAAAAAAAATAACGGTGGTGGAAAACATCAGTTAACAACCCATCCAAAGAAGCATCTGAAAATAATCCAAGCATATTTTAATTCCTTTGGAATTTACGACTACTCAGAAACAGAATTTCCTTACAACAGAGATTAGTATTATCTAATGCTAAGCTGGCTTTAAGAAATTCCATCTACTTACTTTATATCCGAGATATCTGTTACAACGAAGACTACAATGTTTTGCATTTCTGTAATAGAAACAGGTTTATTAAAAAAAAACTTTCTGCGAAAACAAAACAGACTTCCAAAAAAAGTCTAAAATAACTTGACTTTCGGAAGTCGGTGTCTTTGTTTGTATCATTGACTTTTTGCCACCGACTTCCGAAAGTCAAGTTATTTTTGACCTTTAAGTGTTTTTTTTGGAAGTCTGTTTTGTTTTCGCAAAAAGTTTTTTTATTTTACCCTTATTAGTTGTAGTATATACCACACAAATTCTTGGAATGAATTAATTATTACATTGTAACTAGAAGTTAGTTAAAGTACTCGTCAAGACGAATCATACGAACCCAAACTCGATGAGGTTTTGTCGTTTTATAACGGAGTTCCTATGGCCACCGTCCAGCTCAGACACTGGATACCATTTAGGACCAACGTACTAGTCAAGACGAATCATACGAGCGCAAACTCGATGGGATTGTGTCATTTTATTACGGACTACCTGTGACCTCCTTCCAGCTCCATCACCAGACCCTGGGTACCATTTAGAGACAAAGCGCTCGACAAGATGAATTATGCGAACCCAAACTCGATGTGGTTATGTCGTTTTATAACGGAGTTCCTATGGCCACCTTCCAGCTCCATTACCAGACCCTGGTTACCATTTAAGACTAAAGTACTTGTCAAGACGAATCAAACGAGTCCAAACTCGAAGGCGTTGCGTCGTTTTATTACAGAGTTCCCACGCCACCTTCCAGCTTCATCATCAGATCAGCTCCACGTCATCATAATATTGCATTGTCTTGCGATATACACATGCGTGCAAAATTTCAGCTCAATCAGAAATCGGGAAGTGTGTCAAATTTAACTATCAAGAATCACGCGACTTCGCGTGATGTACTAAAAGCGCATTCACGCGACGTCGCGTGATGTGATAATTAACGTGAAGAAAACAACCAAATTCCTAAACCGATTTTGATGAAATTTCTATGGAACCAATCGGAAAGCATATCCTTTCAGATGAATTTTTCAAATCGGTTGACCAATGACGGAGTTATGAGGTAACATCCCATAAACAAAAAAAAAATTGAGAACCTCCTCCTTTTTGAAGAAAGTCGGTTGAAAATAAGCCGTATATAACTGGATGACAAGTGTTTCCTTATCATCTTCATCAGCCTACGCTACTCAGCTCGATACTAAGCAATACTCATTCAGCTACTACCAGCCACCCTGCGGAGATCATCACTCCCCCTTGCCTGAGGGTGTCCCACCTTACTCAAGCCAAGAACGAATACCTACATCTACTCAAGAACTAGTCCACCGGTGTTATCTAGCGGCGAATCTAGCCAGTCCATAGAAATATAAAAAACAGGCGAAGTGGCTAGGGGGCGTGTCGGTGACGCCGCAACGAGCGCACGTTGAGCATGTCATAGGCAAATGGCCGTCTCCGCGAACTAGTGTGCTTTCGACCGCAATCGTGACAACTTATAAGAATGCCGTGTTGTTCAGTGGTTTCTTGTAAAAATCGAAGCATAAACCAAAACTTTATAAATCATAGAATCACTAACTATATGTATGTAAAAGTATTGCACTATACGTACGTATTATATACGTATTTGTCTTTAAAATCGTAAAATATTTCTTGCTCTTACCTGTCACCTAACTCAATGCCTAATGCGCGTTTTCACCAACACTAAGTGACACCTAAATTCAAATTCAAACATTTATTGCTCAACACAGTACATTTTCTACATTTCCAGATGTCAAGTGAATGCGCAGTCCACTGTATTGTACCAATTCAGGCATGCAAAATTTATAATAGATTATAGTTACACAATTTCAGAAAATCCAATTAATACCACAAACAGAGTCGGACAGAAAATAAATCGAATGAGTACCATAAACAATGTCGTCAATTCAAATTAATACTTTATAAAATGTCATTAATTAAAATAATACCATAAAGTCCAAACAATGTTATAAAATCAAATTAATCCGTTATAAATATAATTACAATGTCAGCAATTAAAAACTAATACATTGTACAGTGATATAAATACAAATTAATAATTAAGTAACGTCATAGATTCAAATTAATATGTAATGTCCGAGTATATAATGTCAAAAATAATCCCCCCTGATCGGAAGGTCTAAGTAGTAAAATGTCGAATTGTGCGAAACTAATATCTAATATTGACCTAAAAATATTTTTATTAAATAATTCGGACTCAAGTATCCACCATAATTAAACACACAAATTTCTATCTGACAGGTACTCATTTATAGTGTAGTACGTCTTACTTATCAGAAGATTATTGAGTTGCTTCTTAAATACATTTATTATTTAACAAAGCATTAGGTAATTTATTATAAATATGCGGTGCCATGCCTATGAGGTTTTTATGGACCTAATTCGACGGCTTAAGCCCGTTTTCACCAACACTAAGTGGTACCTAACTAAACTTTCTGTGGCATGACTAAATCGATTAATGTCAGAGATATTTAGAAAATCCTTGCTTTTCATAGATGTTTGGCATTGTAAACAATGTATAAGGGTTTATTTTAGAGAAACTATCAGTATTTATCAAAATACCCGTTTATTTTGGTAAAATACAGAAAATATTCCATTTTCTTATCGTCGTCGTGTTTACCTTTGCCAAAAAAAAAGTTTGTAGTTGACAGTTGACATTACTTTCTTGAGAAGGATAAAAATACGGTCAGTGGGTCGTATTTACAATAACAATATTTCAATTTCAATTATTGAAACAATGTGCAATCGACACAACCAAGGCAATCTAGCATTCCAAATTTGTGCTGGAATTCTTCTACGATGGCTCTTTTTTCAGCTGGACCTGGGAACTTCACGTAGGTGTGGAAGAGGTGGCGAACTATTGCCCTCGACACTTCTCGCACAACCTTGCTCACAATTTTTTGGCCAAAGCAAGATTGTACTCCTACCCAATGCAACTCTGGTAGCTCCCAACTACATAAAACCGTACGGCTGTCAAAACCTAAGTCATGAAGTTTTAGTATGTAATAAATGTGTATTTGGACTAGAAAATCTAGGTATTAGAAAGGGCGAGTTATTTTTAATAGGTTCCTAATAACTTTAATCGGTTAAAATAGCAGTGCACGAAAAAAAAAAAAATTTGGTTAGGTTTATTTTGTCTAGATTTCGAATGAAGTAGGCACCTATAGTAAAACCATGATACCACATTATGGACAGGGCGTCCAGTGGATCGTGTCCTCTGTACATCTCTATCCCTTCTACTAAAATGACTGCCACTTCTCGAGTCACCGGAAAAAGACGAACAAAATCTTCTTCTGGAAGTTCCAGAGGATTGTTCGTGTCTCTGAGACGTCGCCTCCGAATACGATCACATTGTGATGTATAATATCTGGATGTGTAATTAACCTTGGTACATAAGTCTAATATAGCGTAATATAACTGTAGAACATAAGTGTAATATAACGTCTGCAAAGTTGAAAAAAAAAAAAAAAGTATATTTATAAATGAGTGATGGACTCATCAGTAGTAAGTAGTTTTTCAGTAGAAGTAAGTTGTACTCCGGAGTCACCACTTGTACGTGGAGCTCAGAGTCACAAAGAAAACTATAATTAAACAAAGGCACGGACGCTTATGTCTGTGGATATAATTGTAAGGCAGGAGAAGGTTTTAGCTGGTTGGAGCCCAGCACTACTCAGACTGGCTTGTCTGTGAGGCAGCTTGAGTGTCCGACCGGATTTCCCCTACTGCCAAAACAAAAAAAAATATATATAGACATAGACACAACCTCGTTGCCCGGATTATCCACCAGCAACTTGCTTTGAAGTACAGCCTTGTGGAATCGGAAGTGCCATACTATAAGTATGCGCCCGACCCAGTTCTCGATGATGGTAATATCACGTTGTATTGGGATCGATCTATCGTCACTGACAGGACTATTGTTGCCAATAAGCCTGATATTGTGGTGATAGATCGGAGCGTCGCGCAATGATTGTTGATATAACGGTCCCGCATGACGAAACCTCGTGAAAGCAGAGAAAGATAAGCAGTTCAAGTATCTAGATCTGGCTCGTGAGGTTGTCGACATGTGGGACGTTAGTACAGCAGTCATTGTGCCGATAGCCGTGTCGGCAAATGGCTTAATAGCCAATAGCCTAGAACAACATCTGCGGAGGCTCTCGCTTGGCAGCTGGATCAAGGGCTTGATTCAGAAAGCAGTACTTCTGGACACGGCGCGTATTGTTAGGAGGTTCGGTTCCTCTCTCAAGAGCCCTGACTATCGGTAGCTCGGACCCTGTTCCCGGTGCCGGTGGGCTCCTATATTTTATATTTTTAAATGTTTTTTATATTGTTTTATATTAGAATATTTTAAAATGTAAATAATATGTAGTTTAATGAATAAAGGAAATAATAATAATGAAGGAAATAATAATCCTAGAAGCCGACATGGGGATGCGTCGAGATGTGGTCGCAGTGGACAAGGGCCTCACCCCGCTCTCCTTGGCTAAAGAGAACAAAAGGAAATAATAATCCTAGAAGCCGACATGGGGATGCATCGAGATGTGGTCGCAGTGGACAAGGGCCTCACCCCGCTCTCCTTGGCTAAAGAGAACTGGCGCAAACCTGTAGTACTTGACACTAACGACCGCAGAGAGGTATGGCAGAGTAAGGAGCTTCACGGACGCTTTTACCAGGCCCTACATGGGCCCGATGTAGACCTATCAGCGTCCGTAGCCTGGCTACGTTCCGGGGACCTCTTCGGAGAAACCGAAGGTTTTGTCTGTGCAATTATTGATGAAGTTATGATGACGAATAACTACCGGAGATTTATTGTGAAGGACGGCACGGTTGACATATGTCGGGCATGCCACCGTCCAGGCGAATCAATCCGTCACATTATCTCCGGGTGTTCTCGTCTAGCTAACGGAGAGTACGTGCATAGACACAACCTTGTAGCCAGGATTATCCATCAGCAACTCGCTCTTAAATACAGCCTTGTGGAATCGGAAGTACTATATTACGACCCAGTTCTCGAAAAAGGCAGTATCACATTGTACTGGGATCGATCCATCATCACTGACAGGACTATTCTAGCCAATAAGCCTGATATAGTGGTGGTGGATCGATCAGAACGGCGCGCAATGATTGTTGACATAACGGTCCCGCATGATGGGAACCTCGTGAAAGCCGAGAAAGATAAGCAAATCAAGTCTCTTGACTTGGATCGCGAGGTTGTCGACATGTGGGATGTGGACTCAGCGATCATTGTGCCGATAGTCGTATCAGCCCATGGCTTAATTGCCAAGAGCCTCGATGAATACGATATGAGCTGGATCAAGGGCTTGATTCAGAAAGCGGTACTCCTGGACACGGCTCGTATTGTTAGGAGGTTCCTCTCTCTGGAGCCCTGACCGCCGGTAGCTTGGACCCTGTTCCTGATACCGGTGGGCTACTATTTTCTATATTTTTAAATGTTTTTATAATATAATCTTTGATACTGAAAATATTTAAAAATGTATATAATGTGTAAAGAAAATAAATAAAGGGAAGGAAATAATAATAATAAGTTTATTTATTTTCTCTCACAATGGTTTTGTAGCACTTAACAGTTTTGAACTAAATAAATTCACATTGTGAGAGCTGGCGCCTGAAGTAGGTTTTAAAAAAACCTGAATTACAGGTCACTAGGCCCACTTAGTGGCATCATAAAAAAAACAAGCAGGTAACATGTTTTCCACCAAACAATTATAAACAAGAAAAAAAAATAAACTGAACGCCTAGTGCCCGTTTTCACCAATACTAAGTTACACCTAACTCGACGCCATAAGCCCGTTTTCACCAACACTATGTGTCACCTAACTCAATACCTAATGCCCGTTTTCACCAACACTAAGTGGCACCTAACTCGATGCCTAAAGCCCATTTTCACCAACACAAAGTGGTACCTAGCTGAACGCCTAGGTCACGTTTTCACCAACACAAAGTGACACCTAACTCGATGCCTAGTGCCCGTTTTCACCAATAAAGTGACACCTAACTCGACGCCTTAAGCCCGTTTTTACTAACGCAAAGTGTCACCTAACTCAACGCCTAATGCGCGTTTTCACCAACAGTAAGTGAAGCCTAACTGAATGCCCAAATCCTGTTTTCACCAACACAAAGTGGTACCTAACTGAACGCCTAGTGCCCGTTTTCACCAATACTAGGAGGCACCTAGCTCGATGCCTTAAGCTCGTTTTCACCAAAGCAAAGTGTCACCTAACTCGATGCCTAGTGCCCGTTTTCACCAACACTAAGTGTCACCTAACTCAATGCCTAATGCGCGTTTTCACCAACAGTAAGTGACGCCTAACTGAATGCCCAAATCCTGTTTTCACCAACACAAAGTGGTACCTAACTGAACGCCTAGTGCCCGTTTTCACCAATACTAGGAGGCACCTAACTCAATGCCTAACGCGCGTTTTCACCAACAGTAAGTGACGCCTATCTGAATGCCCAATTCCTGTTTTCACCAACGCAAAGTGTCACCTAACTCGATGCCTAGTGCCCGTTTTCACCAACACTAAGTGTCACCTAACTCAATGCCTAATGCGCGTTTTCACCAACAGTAAGTGACGCCTAACTGAATGCCCAATTCCTGTTTTCACCAACACTAAGTGGCACCTAACTCGATGCCTTAAGCCCGTTCTCACCAACACTAAGTGGCACCTATCTCGATGCCTTAAGCCCGTTATCACCAACACTAAGTGTCACCTAACTCAATGCCTAATGCGCCTTTTCACCAACACTAAGTGGCACCTAACTCGACGCCTTAAGCCCTTTCTCACCAACACTAAGTGTCACCTAACTCAATGCCTAATGCGCCTATTCACCAACACAAAGTGGTACCTAACTGAACGCCTAGTGCCCGTTTTCACTAACACTAAGTGGCACCTAACTCGATGCCTTAAGCCTGTTTTCACTAACACTAAGTGTCACCTAACTCGACGCCTAGTGCCCGTTTTCACCAACAGTAAGTGACGCCTAACTGAATGCCCAATTCCTGTTTTCACCAACGCAAAGTGTCACCTAACTCGATGCCTAGTGCCCGTTTTCAACCAACACTAAGTGTCACCTAACTCAATGCCTAATGCGCGTTTTACCAACAGTAAGTGTCACCTAACTCAATGCCTAATGCGCGTTTTCACCAACAGTAAGTGACGCCTAACTGAATGCCCAATTCCTGTTTTCACCAACACTAAGTGTCACCTAACTCGATGCCTAGTGCCCGTTTTCACCAACACTAAGTGTCACCTAACTCAATGCCTTATGCGCGTTTCACCAACAGTAAGTGACGCTTAACTGAATGCCCAATTCCTGTTTTCACCAACAATAAGTGTCATCTAACTCGATGCCTAGTGCCCGAAAAAGTGGCAACACTGCCCGAGTGACATGTAAAATTTTTATCCGTATTTTAAAATTTAATTTAATTAGTAAATAAGTTATATTAAGGTGTAATTATTTGTGCAAACGTATTATAAATGCGTAAATACTCAGGAGAATTGTTTTCCTGATAATTAATACAGATTTTGGTATTCCAACGTTACCGGTAACCTAAAACTACAGCTGACGTTCTAACCACGGCTGTAATCGGATAATTCAGGGGAAGTATTGTTTACTTTTATTTAATAACAGTACACAAACGTCACTTTAACTCGTTAACACATCCATGCAAAATTTTTGTGTAATTTTTTGCCGATTTATTACCTTTTACTGGTTCTGAATCGCTTTGTTGACAATTCCATAACTGTTATTTTTATTTTTTCTTTTTATATCGATCTTTTCAATATTAATTCATAAATGATTTACGATCATTATTGTGTTGAAGTAATTAATATCTCAATAAAGTAACTAAGTTTAATTTTTATTTCCTGAGCAAGGTACCTACACACATAAGAAAAAGTAAAATCCTAAGACAATAAAACCAGTGAAAGTTAACATTCGATTAGATACATTGAATATATAGATAATCGTATAAAGTAAATATAGCAGCCTACCTCATTTAATTTCATAACTAAAGATTTTTCTCTGTTTTTTTTTTTCTTTCCCCTTTCACCGCAAACTTTTCTTTATTTGGTCTATTCTATTAGTTCTCACCGTTTCTTTACATCTAATTTTCAGTTACCAACCCTGAAATCATGCCTGTGATGACCCGTAAGGCTACTGCTCAGGATATGGAGCTTAAATTGAGAACGGCTCTCCACGAATTTAAAGAATCAAACCTCCAAGTCCAACAACTGTTACAGGAGAGAGAAGAGAGTGAGGTGGAAGTCGATAAGATTAATGGCAAAAACTCAAGCTTAAAACGGGAGCTAGTAGACCTACATCAGCAATACTTGGACGTTGTTGATGAACGGGATCAACTTAAGGCAGTCACGGATGGTTTCAATAATTGTAGTAACTTATATGAGGAGGCTTTATGTAAAATTAGGGACCTAGAAGATGAGTTAATTCATGCCAATAGTTCTATATTAATGTTACAGAAAGAAAAAGAATGTACTCAGGCTAAAGAAACAAACCTCTTATATAATGAATTATTAAATAGTAATTTTAACCCCTCTTCCTTAATAACTATTGATCTGACTGAAGATTCCATAATGAAGCAGAAATATACAGTTAGCAACAAGAAATTAAAAAAATATGCAAAACTGAATAGAATAATTAAAAAATGTTATCAATTTAGGAAACAACACAAACACTTTTCCAAATATATTCCACTGAGGAAAGAGCGTGTTGATTTGGTTAATAAGTTAAATAATTACCAAATAAAATTAGAAGACAGCATAAAAATTTATGAAATTGATACTCAGCATTTACAGTCTGAAATACAAGTACTTCAGGACTCACTTAGTTCCCTTTCTAGTAGATATGTGAGTTCTCAGAATCAAATTAGGGAACATATTCTTGCGGCAAATGAGTTGGTAATGTGTCAATGTAGTTGTCAGACGGTTGAGAACCATGATACTGTCCAGCCTGAGGTAATGGAAGACCCGTCCCAGGATTTGAATTTGTCTCAGGCCTCTATACTCAACCGAGAAATAACTAGTATTACACAAGATTATTTGCACGTGGTACAGCCTGAGATTTATGATAGTCATGAATGTTCTTACTCAATAATGTTCTCAGACAGTATAGGAAGAGGTGTAGGTAAATTAGTAAGTAATAAACTGAGTTGTTCCAACCAAAATCACTGTATGCCAGGGTCAACATACAAACAGATAATGGCATCAGTAATTAGAAATGTTTATAATGCTAATACTGATTTAACAATATTTATAGGAAATAGTTTAAAAATTACAAAACAAGACATCACAGATAGTGTAACTGAGTTGTTAAAGTTGAATTGTCGTAAAATAATATTGTGTGCTTTCCCATACTTCGAAAAATTGTCAAACAGGAAAAACAATTATATTCACATGTTGAATAAGCATGTTCATTTCTTAGTAGGTCACTATAGTGACAGGCTTGTATTTCTTGATATCAACAGCTTTGTTGGTAAACTTAAGTCGACACGGGGTAAAGTGTATCTACCTATTAGTTGTAGACACAAAATAGCTAGGCTATTAGTTTATAATATTCACTCAGACATAAGTAGTATGTCTATGTTTAGTTATATTATTCAAACTGCGACTATTAGTAATAATACTAATAATTATTTTTACAATTACGGGGAGGATCCATGTGTAACTTTAGAAGATTCTCGAGTGGGGTCCACTAGTACTAGGATCTCATTGTCTTGTAATGGCATGGGAGTCTTGGGGATCACTCCGGATGCTCATTTAAACTAGTTAGTAAGACAACAGAAGATACCAGAAACATTAATGTTACACCGAACAACAACAATGTACCTTCTTGCTCTCAAATAGCTAAATGTAAAAAAGGGGCTAAGCAGAATTCCATGCAGTTATTTCATCAAAATATTCAAGGTTTCTCTTCAAAGCAACTAGAAATTGAATTGTTTTTAGAAAAAACAAAGTTTGAAATTGTTTGTTTCACTGAACATTGCGCCCCTTTAATTATAAAACGAAACAACTCAAAATTTCATTTTTTTGGGAAAACTCGTTTAAAGTTTGACATGTTTACCATTATAGATTTAATTAATGATAAAAAAATAAAGAAATGGTTTAGGTCAATTTCAAAAGTAGATATAGTTAGCCTAATTAATAAACTACAAGACAAACGAAAAAAAAAAAACATAATGTATCAGGAAGACACTTAAATCAAGAATGCAAAAATAAGTTCGTAGTTAATTCACTTTTCAATAAAATATGTAATCAAATAATTATCATACAGTCGGAGTAACTGTAAGTGTTGCAGTTTTACATTAAAATAATCTTGCAAGTAGACAAAGTATTTCGATTTAGTGCATTGTTTAACTAAGAAGCATTAACTGTCTGAGAAATATTCCTATTCCTGTTTCTATGTTAGTTTTAATTTACAAATAAAACGTATGGATTTCTTAGTAAAAAAAAAGACATGTTTCTTCTTTTTATCTAAATTTATTACAAAAAATGTGAAATTGTAATGTACTTATTGCAAACAATACACAAAATAACAATAGTCTAAGTCATAAGTCAAAACCAAACAAAACTCTATTATATAAAATGTTCTTTTATGAAATTAACAAAATATAAAATATTTAAAAACTAAAAAAACAGTGTATTCTATTAATAATCAGACATAATAATTCTTTTGGTGTTATTATCACAAAAACGAAAAAATCAACTAAAAATGAGATCAAATCTTAATCAAAGCAACATAATAATAATTATTAACTTAAAATATTGAATTATAAAATCCTGCATAAAAAGAAGGGATCAGAGCTTTTGAGATGAGCTCTTTTAAATCTTTTTTTTTATTCGCACTAATCTCCTGTTTCTTGGAATATGCTTGCTGTAGTGATATGTCTGTTAGTGCTTTCATTTTTTTTCTTTTATTTCTAACATCAACTTCCTGGTAGTTCACTTGCTTGTAAGATGTTTTATAGAAAAATACGGTAGGGTTTTGTTTACAAATTTTTAAAATTTTTATTTCGGGTCGGGTGTATAAATAGGACCAGATTTTAAATTCTTCTTCACCTCCCTCTCGATGAGGCTATGGACGCTATCAGCCTCGTTTTGTGTGTGACCCCGTATAAGAAATTTATGCGTTATACTTTTTATCTTCAATGTTTGAACTGCATATAAATACAGTGAAGTAATATATTTATTTTTGTTCTGCCCACAGCAGTTGTCGGAATAAAATATAACTTCCTTTTCATCATCGTCTTCATCACTTAATGCTTTCAAATATGCCCATACACATGAGCCGATCTCAATGGCGCCACGTTTTGCGTCACTCTCCGACCAGAAATAACAATGCACATTTTTATATGCTATATTACAGTCTTTTCCAGTTAGCTCCGTCACGGTTAAATTATAACAATTAAGTTTAGACTTATAATAAAAAGAGGAAGTATCACCTTTTGGACACTGCAATACTGCCTCTAAATCATATACAGCTACTCTGAAGTTTTTGTTGACTTTCATGCGATCATTCATCTTCTTGAGCCTACTACAATTCTTCTCTTCCAAATGAGTGTTATATTTTTCTTCTAGTCTTTCTTTTGATCAGCATTAGAATTATAGTATGAGTTGCAAAGATCACATTGATCCTTCTTAGGTTGGAAAAAAGAGAGATTAAATTCAGACGTAAATATTTTATAATATGTTATGTATGTACCTGCATCTTTATTGTTCTGTTGTTGGTTTTCTTTAAAATCGTTGTATAAATCTTTAATAGTTTTGCTGCCATCTATGTATTCTTTTGTTGAAGAAGCTCGTACATAATGAGATTCAATTTTAGGATAGAACTAGTAGAAGAAGCGCTGGAGTCGTAAAAAATATAGTTCCTCTTTCTTCTGTTTTCCACGTTTGTAAAGGTCGGATCTGTATCACTGAGGTCTATATCACTTTCGTCGGTGTAAATTGGAGATGAATAATAACTGGTAGAGTTCTGTAACTCCCTGGGATGACGATTTTTTTCCTGAAAGAAACGTTAACATTAAAATTTAAATGTAAGACAATTTTTGTAAAGTAAAAGTTTTTAAACTGTCATAGTCACTACCATTATCATTAACACTAGAAACAAAAAGTAAACATGGTAAATATCCCACATCTAGTGTTAATGATAACGACAAGTGTTGGTCTTTTTACGGCACCATATTATAACTTACTTTCCTTCTATTCTCAAAATGCTGCGGGGGAGTATTTTCAATAACTTCATCGTCGTCTGTTTCATTAACAGTAATGTGGTGTCTAGCAGTTCTTGCGGGTGACCGAGGGTTGATTGAGTGCGAACTATCCGAGTCTGAACTTGAGGACGATGAGCTCGAGGACGAAGTTGAAGATGATGAAGATTGACGAACAGTATTTTCTTCATTTTTGTTTTCTGCTTCAGTAGTTGTGTATCGTGTATCTTCATGGTCAGACAAGCTAATGTCACTATCAGAATAAGGTACTAGATGACATTTATTCGATTTGGCGTGTTGAAACTGAGTTTTCTGTAATTAATAAATGTACAGTTTAGTACCTACCTACTTACTAAATATTTTTCCAGGAATAAAAATTCTAAACTAAAATTACAGTTTACTAAACTATATGACAACATTTATGTTAATAATTCAATCATCATCAATTTCTACTTACTGGTAAAGCTACTTCATTTGTTTTATCGAGGTGTTCTATTGACTCCGCTATTTTTTTATCCTCCGTTTCAACAGGGATATTATGTTCATTTTGTACCTAAAATAACAGAACAAAATTAGAGTGTTAGGTATAATAACAAATAAATAACGTGGTTTATGATGTAATAAGAATAAAGTCTTGAGTGCATGCTGGGCAGTTGTGCAAATCGGGAATCCGACCAGAGACTTCAGACTATTATAAAATTTATAAATTACCTATACCTAACCGCGCTCTACGTAACGCTGGTAACGCACCCCACACCCCACCTCACCATGCAACTCACGTGCATCACCCGCGAGTTCGAAGAATAATCGTAAGAAATTTCGGAGAACTCTTAACGCACACAAGTCATGCGCGTATACGCATAGGTCTGTTTATGTAGTGGAGTTATAGGTAGACCAATCGCAGTTTTATAAATTAGCCACTTGAATGTATATCGTAAACTTAATCTGAAATAATAGTAATTATTAATTAGGTACTCACCTCGTGGTTGGAATCCTTATTGCTATTATTGCTTTTCTCATATTCTAACCCAAAGTCCGGTGAAGTAATTTCACAATCCGGTACTGTATTTTCCACCAGTAAACCCAAAATTCTTCGTGCCCTTGAAGACATTCTAAAAAAAGACAAAGAATAGGTACTCGTTTCTATTAAACTCCTTTCAAGTCCTCCACCTCAAGAAAATAATTATGACCTTGTTTAAATTTACTAACGACACTCATTATTTTAATAAAATAGTAAAATAACTCGAAATGAAAACAAAATCATACCTGACAAATTAACAGTAAACAGGAACAAACCAAAAAAATACTAAATTTTTGTTCAATTATAGCACAATACTGGAATAATACTTAATTCACTTTAGGTTTGCTTATGCATTTTATTATTAAACTGCATCAAATTGAAATGTGTCGTAATAAGGTATGATAAAATTAATACAAAACTGAATTAAGTCAAAATACTATCGAAACAAATTACGTCTACTTTTCTAATAAAGAGAAATAACTCAAACAAATTCACTTTTTGAATAAATAAAAGCTTATAAAATAATTACCTGATAGCAAAACACTGATTTCTTTTCGTTTTACTCCGCTTTTTTAATTTTTTGCCAAGAACCTACCTTGAGCAAAGCCGGTGCATCACTGAACCGAATCACTTTACCGGTACCAACTTGTTCGAGTGCATTAACCAAAAAGAAAACGACTGCCTTCTATCTCTTTCATTTTCATCGTATCGAGTTGGCTGTTGGACTGTATGTATTCTCCGTGTGAAGTTAATTCACTATATGATAAAAAATCGATAAACGTAAATTTTGAGTTGTTTCGTTTTATGATTAAAGGGGCGATTTGGTTAAAAGAATATGAAATGCTTATTAATGTCGCAAATTACAGTGTGGGCAGTTGCTTTAACCGGAAAGCTAAGATTCGTGGGGGTTCATTAATCTTAGTTAAAAATTGTATTAAATTTAAGACTCGTAATGACATTGTTGATCTATCGGTTGAACATAGTATTGAGCTGTCTTGTGTTGAGCTGGATAAGCATGTAATAGTGTGCGTTTACAGACCCCCAAATTATCAAAACTACTCTATATTTGAGTCAGTAATGGAAGATGCTTTAGCAAAACTTGCAACTGGTAATAAATCATTAGTTATCTGTGGTGACTTTAATGTTAATATTTTAGACAAAAATTCGAATAGCAGTAGATTCTTACATCTTTTTAAATCATTTAATTTGTCAAACGTGTTTTCGGAACCAACTCGAATTACTACAAATACTGCTACATGTATTGATAATGTGTTTTGTTGCTGCGATTACTTAGATAAATCCATTGTAAATTACCTTCCTTCTGATCACAGCGGGCAAACCGTTGCTTTCGAGTCCTACACACCATTACAAAGAATCCAGATAAAATCTAGACTAATAACACCCAGTAATTTGAATAAATTTAAAAATAGCTTAATTAGTAATTTAGGCATTCCGAGCCATATTATTGTAAATGTTAATCAATTTTATGAGGAATTCTTTTCGGTAGTTTACACAGAGTTCAATAATACATTAAAAATGAAAACCAAATCTATTTGCCCAAAGTTTATGTTCAGTGACTGGGCAACTAAAGGTATTAGGAAAAGTAGGGAACGATTGTTTGAGCTGTATGGCCTTAAGCCTTACATCAACTCAGAAACTTTTAATAAATATGTTACAACTTACTCAACAATTTTTAAAAACTCCTGTAAGTTAGCTAAAGCCTTATTCATTAGCAACAAGATTAAATCCGCCGATAATAAAATAAAGACGGTTTGGAAAATCATCAACAGTGAAACTAACAGAAATAAAAAATATAATAATGATATCACTCTAGAGACTTCACGTGGTCTTCTTAGCTCTAAAAATGAAGTTGCTCAAGAATTTGTAGATTTCTTCACTAGTATCCCACTTAAAACTACTGAAACCTTAAATTCCTCACCCTTGTTTTCTATTGATTTATTAAGAGCGAACGTTTCGGCCTGTCCGGTTGAGTTTCAATTTAAACATATAAACCCCATAACAGTCATTAAAGCTTGTAAAGAAATCAAAGTCAAATTAACCGAGGATATATGGGGTATGTCAATTAAAGTTTGTCAAGCCATTATTGAGACTATAGCACCGTACTTGGCCTTAATATTTAATTTGTGTGTGGACCAAGGAGTCTTCCCGGACCTTATGAAATACAGTAAGGTAATACCACTTTTCAAGTCCGGGGACAGTAAAGACACCAATAACTATAGACCCGTATCCGTATTGCCGGTTTTCAGCAAGGTGTTTGAAAAGGTAATGCTTAATCAAATGCTCAACCACTTTAACACCAATAAAATCTTGCATGAGAAACAGTATGGTTTCACCAAAGGACGTTGTACGACTGACGCCGGTGTCACCTTATTAAAACATATATTTACTGCGTGGGAAGAGGCACAAGATGCCATAGGAATTTTCTGTGACCTCTCAAAAGCATTTGATTGCGTAAACCATGAAACCCTACTCTTAAAACTTGAACATTACGGGTTAAGGAAACTTGCGCTCAGTTTAGTGAAATCGTATTTAAACGATAGACATCAGCAAGTACAAATAAATGGTGTCAATTCAATGGGTTTAAAAGTAAGTATGGGTGTACCACAAGGTTCGATATTGGGTCCTTTCCTCTTTTTGGTATATATTAATGATCTACCCCATTTATTTAAAAACCAACCACAAATGGTGTTATTCGCTGACGATACTTCTTTAATATTTAAGATAAACAGACGTGCCACAAATCTCGACGACGTAAATAACGCCTTAATGCAGGTCCATAATTGGTTCACCGCTAATAATTTAGTATTAAATGGGAAAAAAACGAAGTGCATAAGATTTGCTCTACCGAATGTTAAAAGTAGTGATAGTGACATAGTATTGAATCAAGAGAAACTGTGCTGGACGGGCGTGATCGCTGGATGCTATAGGTTGAAGAATGTCCAAGCGGCGCTGACGTCCTACACCTGTTGGTTCAGTTGACTGCATGAAACTACGGCGATGATGCTGAACGGGAGTAACTAGGATGAGGCTTCGATGAAATAAAATCAACAGCTATAAGTCTTCATAACTTTTCAGGAAACGACTGGCGTAATTCTTCAGGAGTACTTTAGAGTGAAAGAGAGAGAGATATATCTTCCTTGCCGATGACTACGATTAGCCCGAGAGCGCGCGTTACTAAAGTACTGCGAAACTTTACCGTAACGAGGACCGCTAATCGCTTCCTGATTTAATCTTTATTTGTAGAAAATATTGCTTGCGCGTGCGTACATAGTAGTGATTATTCCTAGTGTTCTGACTGTGACCTAGGTCATGTAGGTCATCGTTGTGAACCTTAGAATATTGCCCGTCTCCTGAAATCATGACGTCGATTGCATCTATAACTACTGAAAAACTATTGCAGTGTAAAGGAAAATATTTAACAAAATTCTACTATTATTTAGCTTTACAGGCCAGTATTTCAGGAGGCGTTACAGCGATTGTTTTGTAACAAGTGGCGTTAAGTAACCAATGTACTTCTTTCATGTAATCTACTATGTACATAGACACACCTATGTATTTCAGGGCTTCAGGCCCGTTTAAATTAGGGGGAAATAAAACAAAATAACGATAATCTTATAATCAAAAGTTATGTACGTAACATCTTGCGACCTCGGTTAAGTGGATTATTTTAAGGGTTTACACTACAAAAATTAGGTCCAGGCCTAGGTCTCAACCTAGGCTACCTGGATATATTAAAAACAAACTATATTTCGGCTATTTGCCCACTCAAACGAAGCTACAAAATGGATTGTACTTACGGTTTTACACAAACTAGATTCTAGGTACTATTTAAAAACACTATGTATGCTAACTTTATATACACTTCACTAAATTGTTTTCTAAGTTATCACTTATGATTTGTTGGTGACGCTTCGTCGCGAACAGAAACTGCAATTCGTCGAAAATACTGTTTTCCTGGGGATCACGCTCGACTCAAGGCTACAATGGGGTCCGCATATAACATCTCTTGCAGGGCGGCTGAGTTCAGCAGCATATGCTGTTAGAAAAATCCGCCAATTTACTGATGCAGATACCGCGAGGCTAGTCTATTTTAGTTATTTTCATAGTATTATGTCATACGGTATTTTACTTTGGGGACGGGCTGCAGACATTGAGTCTATATTTATTCTGCAGAAAAGAGCCATCAGAGCCATATATGATCTACGTAGGCGCGATTCTCTAAGGGAACTGTTTAAAGAAATTAACATCATGACAGTACCTTGTCAATACATCTATGAAAACATCATGTACGTTAGGAAAAATCTGCATTTGTTTAGTAAAAGAGGTGACAGACACCACTATAATACTAGAAACAGGGACCAACTAGTACAGCCAGGTTTCAGGCTAGCTAAAGTAGACTCATCTTTCATGGGGTACTGTTTAAAATGTTATAATAAAATACCTCCCCACATTCAACAACTGAATGAGACAAAATTTAAATCTTGTATAAAACGCACACTATGTAGGCAAGCATATTATAAGTTAGGGGATTACATCGATGATAAAAATGCTTGGCTCAATGCTGGTCCTGCTCCACAACCATAGGGGCAAACTAATCAGAAGCTCATGTGAAATTATTGTGGAAGCTGCAGAAGATTGTAAAAATATCTTTGCATTGTATAGATTCAATCTCTTAGTATTATATAACTGCATAGCACATGTGTGAGTACTATGTACTGTAAAGCTACCATTTACATTTAGTTATCCTTCATTGACTCGAATGTGCCCTGGTGGCTGAGAGAATGTCAGGCTCACTCAAATGTCTCGCTGATAGTGGCGGGTGTGTTGGGTCGTTTAGTTCCCTTCAATATGGTTGAGCTGAATGGAGCTGATGCATGCGTCATGTTCGTGAACGGGCGCTGTCAGTTGGGACTGGTCATCTCTTAGCTGCCACGGTTTATTTTAACTACTTTGTTTTTAAATTGTTGATAGTTATAATCTTTTACTCTGGACGCTCTTAATGTGCACGTCTTTCTACATCGTTCTCACATATATGTATAATCTCAACATGAATGATGTAACCAAGATCTTGTAACAATATTTTGATTGAAAAGAGTGTCCATGGAGTTTCTTGCCCATTCTTCTCCATAGAGATCTACGCTTTGGAATGGGCAACTACAGTACTTTCACAAGTTATTATGCCTTGTGTCTGTGACTGTAGCTTCGCCTTTGTTTTTCTGACTTTCAAAAGTGCCTGCGAAGGTCTAATTGAAATAAACGCTTTGAGTTTGAGTTTGAGTTTCACCAACACTAAGTGTCACCTAACTCAATGCCTAATGCGCCTTTTCACCAACACTAAGTGGCACCTAACTCGACGCCTGAAGCCCGGTCTCACCAACACTAAGTGGCACCTAACTCAATGCCTAATGCGCGTTTTACCAACAGTAAGTGTCACCTAACTCAATGCCTAATGCGTGTTTTCACCAACAGTAAGTAACACCTAACTCGACGCCTAATGCGCGTTTTCACCAACACTAAGTGTCACCTAACTCGATGCCTTAAGCCCGTTTTCACTAACACTAAGCGGCACGTAACTCGATGCCTTAATCCCATTTTCACCAACAATAAGTGGCACCTAACTCGATGCTTAAGCCCGTTTTCACCAACACAATACTAAGTGACACCTAACTCGACGCCTAGTGCCCGTTTTCACCAACACTAAGTGTCACCTAACTCAATGCCTAACGCGCGTTCTCACCAACAGTAAGTGATGCCTAACTGAATGCCCAATTCCTGTTTTCACCAATTCTAAGTGACACCTAACTCGACGGCTAGTGCCCGTTTTCACCAAGACTAAGTGTCATCTAACTCAATGCCTAATGCGCGTTTTACCAACAGTAAGTGTCACCTAACTTAATGCCTAATGCGCGTTTTTACCAACAGTAAGTGACGCCTAACTGAATGCCCAATTCCTGTTTTCACCAACACTAAGTGTCACCTAACTCGATGCCTAGTGCCCGTTTTCACCAACACTAAGTGTCACCTAACTCAATGCCTTATGCGCGTTTCACCAACAGTAAGTGACGCTTAACTGAATGCCCAATTCCTGTTTTCACCAACAATAAGTGTCATCTAACTCGATGCCTAGTGCCCGTTTTCACCAACACTAAGTGTCACCTAACTCAATGCCTAATGCGCCTTTTCACCAACACTAAGTGGCACCTAACTCGACGCCTGAAGCCCGTTCTCACCAACACTAAGTGGCACCTAACTCAATGCCTAATGCGCGTTTTACCAACAGTAAGTGTCACCTAACTCAATGCCTAATGCGTGTTTTCACCAACAGTAAGTAACACCTAACTCGACGCCTAATGCGCGTTTTCACCAACACTAAGTGTCACCTAACTCGATGCCTTAAGCCCGTTTTCACCAACACTAAGCGGCACGTAACTCGATGCCTTAATCCCATTTTCACCAACAATAAGTGGCACCTAACTCGATGCTTAAGCCCGTTTTCACCAACACAATACTAAGTGACACCTAACTCGACGCCTAGTGCCCGTTTTCACCAACACTAAGTGTCACCTAACTCAATGCCTAACGCGCGTTCTCACCAACAGTAAGTGATGCCTAACTGAATGCCCAATTCCTGTTTTCACCAATTCTAAGTGACACCTAACTCGACGGCTAGTGCCCGTTTTCACCAAGACTAAGTGTCATCTAACTCAATGCCTAATGCGCGTTTTACCAACAGTAAGTGTCACCTAACTTAATGCCTAATGCGCGTTTTTACCAACAGTAAGTGACGCCTAACTGAATGCCCAATTCCTGTTTTCACCAACACTAAGTGGCACCTAACTCGATGCTTAAGCCCGTTTTCACCAACACAATACTAAGTGACACCTAACTCAACGCCTAGTGCCCGTTTTCACCAAAACTAAGTGTCACCTAACTCAATGCCTAACGCGCGTTTTCACCAATAGTAAGTGATGCCTAACTGAATGCCTAATTCCTGTTTTCACCAATACTAAGTGACACCTAACTCGACGCCTAGTGCCCGTTTTCACCAACACTAAGTGTCACCTAACTCAATGCCTAATGCGCGTTTTCACCAACAGTAAGTGACGCCTAACTGAATGCTCAATTCCTGTTTTCACCAACAATAAGTGGCACCTAACTCGATGCTTAAGCCCGTTTTCACCAACACAATACTAAGTGACACCTAACTCAACGCCTAGTGCCCGTTTTCACCAAAACTAAGTGTCACCTAACTCAATGCCTAACGCGCGTTTTCACCAATAGTAAGTGATGCCTAACTGAATGCCTAATTCCTGTTTTCACCAATACTAAGTGACACCTAACTCGACGCCTAGTGCCCGTTTTCACCAACACTAAGTGTCACCTAACTCAATGCCTAATGCGCGTTTTCACCAACAGTAAGTGACGCCTAACTGAATGCCCAATTCCTGTTTTCACCAACGCAAAGTGTCACCTAACTCGATGCCTAGTGCCCGTTTTCAGCAACACTAAGTGTCACCTAACTCAATGCCTAATGCGCGTTTCACTAACAGTAAGTGACGCTTAACTGAATGCCCAATTCCTGTTTTGACCAACACAAAGTGATACCTAACTGAACGCTTAGTGCCCGTTTTCACCAACACTAAGTGGCACCTAACTCGATACCTTAAGCCCGTTATCACCAACAATAAGTAGCACCTAACTCGATGCCTTAAGCCCGTTTTCACCAATACTAAGTGACACCTAACTCGACGCCTAGTGCCCGTTTTCACCAACACTAAGTGTCACCTAACTCAATGCCTAATGCGCGTTTTTCACCAACAGTAAGTGACGCCTAACTGAATGCCCAATTCCTGTTTTCACCAACACAAAGTGGTACCTAACTCGATGCCTTAAGCCTGTTTTCACTAAAGCAAAGTTACTCCTAACTGAATGCTCAATTCGTGTTTTCACCAACACAAAGTGGCACCTAACTGAATGCCTTAAGCCCGTTTTCACCAACACTAAGTGTCACCTAACTGAACGCCTAGTGCCTGTTTTCACCAACACTAAGTGACACCTAACTCGACGCCTTAAGCCCGTTTTCACCAACGCAAAGTTATACCTAAAGTGTGATTTAACTGAATGCACAAACTTCGTTATATTTCCTTATGTTTTATGTTTTTTTTTGTATCTTACTTCCATTAAAGCTTAGAATACGTTATAGTAATCGGCACGATTCAGATAATTAATAGTGACTTTTAAATTTGCTTTTACTAAGTCAAAATGTTTATGCTATTTATTTGATATGTTTGTTTGTTTTCATTTATCAACATTTTTTTACTAACTAGGGGGTTTTTTATAGCATAAATAAAAAAAAACCCTCTCAAAAACCCCCTTTTTTATAAATATAATAATAAATACTAAATAAAATAATATAAGTATATATGATGTATGATATTATTATAATATATTACCCGCGCGCGGGTAATATATATTACCCGCGGAGTAATTGCGTAACATACTTACCGTAGGAATCGAGTTCATTATGTCAGTACAACCACATTAATTGATTTACATATTACTTGAACACATGAATATTCGATAACTTTTCGATTTAGTCAATCACTAGCGTAGGTATTAAATTAAATTGCTTTTGCATGGCACAACGATACCGACCGATGTTTTTGTGTGGGTAAGTTGTACGGTGCATGGCACGCTGTGTTTGATAGGATAAGGTTTCTAATTGAATGTGTAGTTCGTTCTATTTTAAGAATTGCGGGTGTGTGCGTGACTGCGTATCTATTGCTTTTACTGAATTGCATGTGTAGTAGGTAGTTGCCGGGTGGTGGGAGAAAACGGAGACAGTAGGTGCGATACATTCTCGTCTAACGGGCATATCTCCTTATTTATTATATCTTTCAGCCAGTCCATTGCCTGCTTATTAAGTTTTCTCAAAAGTGTCTGAAATTATCAGGAATGGTAAATTGACGGCCAATGATAGCAAGAATTAGATTTTAGTTCAAATTTAGAATTGAACGTTCGCACTAATACTCGTAGGTAGGGTAAAATAAGTTATATCATTTGCTTATTAATTAGTACTTTATAGCTCTTGTCTTTAGCGTGCTGATGGCAATCTTTACTGAGTCAGGGCAGAGCTTGGCTATGAGTTTGAAGGCTATCATTGCAGTAGCGTCAATCCATTATTTTAGTTTCCAGGCATCAGGCCGTAGGACACGATATCATTTGTGCCATCGTTTGTGGAACAGCACCGCATTTGCACATTAATGGAGAATAGAATTTTTAATGGGACTTTTTTTCCGCGCACTAGATTTGCAATAAAATGCATCCAAGCGCGTTCAAGAGCAGCCGTGAAAACACGCGGCGAATTTCAGAAACTTGTCCAGAAATAAAGTAAATAAGGAAAGGGCACTATGGAATCGCCGTTGAGTCGCTGTATATTATCGTTATCAAAAGCAACATATTTGAACCTAGGACCCCTCGATAGCCAACAATACAGTAAACGCAAAACAACGACTATCGACTGTCTTATAGTCACCCACATTTCGCCATTCCCATGTAATAGGGGTGAGGCAATGCCTCAGAGGCATTGCCTTCAACCGGGCCCAAATCCAGGCTCCATGGCTGCTACTGAGAAATTCACTTTCAAGGGTCGCGCTTGTGACCATTCGGCCTATGAGACAGTCGCAGTGCGTATATTATTGTAATCTATTTAAGAATAATTAGATAACTGCAATAGATTTAAAAAAATAAATTCTTATTCAAATGCCGATTAAACAAACAACGTTTTCAACACATTACAGGTGTTTCATAACAACAAGTTACAAAGTAAATTAATTTTAATTGAATAATATTATTAAGTTACTTCTTATTTTTTCAATTAAATTAAATTTCTATTTGGAAGGTCTGACACAGAGTTAGCCGCAGAGACAAGTACACGTTTGGCGATGCACTGTAATTTTCGTGTATTTTAGACGTCGTCTATGCAAATGTGGACATGAGACGAGTCTACTGCAGACATTACGCTGACCACAGCTTCAGCCAGCTATACAAAAATAACTGGCACTAGTGTGATAATTAAATTGGGTCGATTAAACTGGCAATTTCAGTGCATTTCTGTGTAATTTTGAATGTTCATATCATAACTACACGCCTGTAATCCCAGAAGGGTAAGACAGAGGTGTGCCTAATAGTATACCCAAATTTTGCGAGTTATGTTAAGGTCCCATGTTATTGGGGGTGAGCCTGTTGCCAACAACTGGGCACAAATCCAGACTCCATGGCTGTTACTGTGAAATTCCTGATGGAAAAACCCAATAACAGTTTGCCCGACCTGGGAATCGAACCCAGCACCCTATACTCAGCAGTCGCGCTTGCGACCACTAGACCAGTGAGGCAGTCTTTGTCTTTGGAATTTTTACTTTATCACTAACACTCGCTTCCAAAACAATCGACTATATGTGACACATCCCAACTTATCAACCCACAGGAATATTTTGAAGTAGGTTATTGTCTGGCAGAAATAGGTAATCTATTTTTCATTCTAGTGAAATAACTTCTTATTTAGAAGTATTAATATGGAGCGAAGATATTGATAAAAAAGATCAATGACTCTTAAAATTAAATAATTAAAATTCCTGCTGAAGGTTTTCTATTTTTATAGACTTGTACTATTTACATAATAAAAATTTTCTTTAGTTATTTTCTAAGAATCACTCGTAAAAGGATTCGTTAAAAATAAAAGTTTTCAACAAAAAATATACAATAATATTCTACTAGGTTTCTTTGGAAATGTATTAAAATTCCAAAAAGTTAAGATGGTGTGTTTACGCGGTACAATAAACGTACTTTGGTCACGTCTGAATGAACCCTATCGTAAGATTCAATTTTATGTGGACCTGGTGTCTGAACGGCTGCGGTGGTGGCTATCCATAGATAATTCGTACACTAAACCTATGCATTTAACTTATTAAATATATATTATTCTATCTATGGAACCTGATGATATGAGTGTTGTGATGTTTCACACTGACCATCAATCGTATACAGCTAACGATCAACCATCCACATTAATACTCAAATCACACAAAGGGGAAAAGTAAGCTTGCATATGACCTCAACTCAATCCATTTCAAAGGATTTATTTTAAATAGACCAGTCAAGTTAGTTGTTTTATAGCAATTAAAAAGTACTTGACTTTTGAATTGATAAAAACAAAAAGATGCAGCTAAAATCCAGCCACAAGGCATAATTACTGTGGAAGAGCTGTAGCTGCCGATTCCAAAGCTTAGATCTCTATGGATAAGACATTTTATAAATAAATAATATCACGCCTGTAATGCCAGGAAAGGTTAGGAGGTGTACCTAACAGTACACCCACATTTCGTATTTATGTTAAAGTCCCATGGAATAGGGGGTGTCCCTATTGCCATCAACAGGGCACTAATACAGACTCCGTGGCTGCTACTGAGAAATTCCTGATGGAAAAATCCATTAACACTTTGCCCGACCCGGGAATCGAACCTAAGAAGAAGGAAGAGAAGAATGGGAACGAAACTCCAACGCTCTTTTAAATCAAAACTATTGTAACACAAGCAAATTCAATCAAAACTCATAAATTATCACTTTTTCATAACCATACACAACTTCGATTACTTTCTGCGGAATTGTGTATCTACACGAGTTGCAGCAATAAAAAATGCCACTTATCGTGCCAATTCCCGTATGCAAGCCCGATTGTACGCCAGTTCCCGGTGCCCAGCTGGTTCGTATTAAACCAATAAATATTCATTATGAACTTGCTAAATTTCGTACAACACTATTTTACTATTTCACTAATTTAAGCTTAACGAGCTGCTGTGGCGAATGTTTAGGAATCGACTTTAGATTGGTTTTGCGAGTGTTATTGTTGTTTTATAGCTGTTTTTTAATGAATAATAATTGGTATTTGGTGTGATAAAATGGGCCGGGTTGTTGAAGTGAGTTTTTAAGACATTTTTGGATTAACTGCCTCGTTTGTCTAGCGGTCGACTGCTGAGTAAGAGGACCTGGGTTTGATTGCCGGGTCGGACAAAGTGTTATTGGGTTTCATCAGGAATTTATCAATAGCGGCCACGATGTCTGGATCTGTGCCCAGTTGATAGCAATATACTCGCCCCCTATTACACGAGACTTTACTGAAATGTGGGTGTACCTACTATTAAGCACACCTCTGCCTTATCCAGGGGATTACAGGCATGCAGTAGCGAAGGGTCAATTTTTGTAAGAGGTAAGCCGGAGTACATACCTTTAAGAGCGGTCAACCCGTCATACTTTTCATACAAACGCTCGTACGTGATTATGCCGTTGTTACACATCTGTGTGTATTGTTGAACTAATAGGTATTTTGTCTAGGTTCATCTAGGGTCTAGGGTCATATCTAGGTTTCTATGGTGCAAAAAAAAAAAAAAAGTAGAAACAAATTCAGTATAAGCCTCCAAAAATTGCTGTTTTACACAAATTTTACCTGAACTTTGGCCGCTCATAATGTACTCATAAACTGTAAAAATAAAGAAAACATCTCGATAGAAACCTTGCACATGTAATGGAGATTCTTAATGGCAAATGTTTATTTCACACACTTGTAAGACTTATTCAAAAACACGTATTTCCTAGAACAAGTTTAAGAAATTTTCGAACACTATTTTTCGTTCAATGTCATCGCGTTAGGCGGTATGAGGTGCGTGGGAGATGAGTTGTGCGGTGTTAGGGCGGGGTAAGACGGGGAAGTTGAAAGAAAATTGTGAAAATAAGCCGTTGAGCCACTGGATGAAACAATAAGCTTTTTGACCATGCTCGCGTTGACGATAGACGGGCCGGGAAGGGCCCTCTTAATGTGATTTTATTATTTGTGTTTAAAATACTGACTGTGCCGTTTTTCAAAGGGAAGCCGGTAGGAATCGAGTCGTATGAAACCTTCGCCACTGCAGGTATGATGTTATCATAAGTTATTCTGTGTTTCCATGAGGAGGTGTGAATATTAATAAATTGCAACATACAAAAAGTCAACCTATAGGTGCTAAGATGAAAATGTCCATTTACTAATATGAGCAGGACTAACAATGGAGTTCCTTTTACTAATTTGCAGATCATTTTCACAATAATTATTCGACGAATATAGCAATCATATTAAATACCTAGGATATTTAGTTTCCACGTAGGCGTCAATGTTATCCTATTGCAGGGTTTAGGTCGTATTTCGCACTGATCTGGGAATTAAGTATAAAGGTTATTGACTGCTCATGAACTGATTGTGTTGGGCGAAAATAAGGCGTTTATTGGCCTATTGAGGTCATTCGACTTTAATCTATTTTTAGGACTTTATGGAAATAGTTTTCGAGCATTTTCTTCTGGTCCTTTATACCAGTAACAAGGCCCTTAACGAAGACGAAAGGCACTTGTTTTCCTCGACATAGCGATTTTTTTTTGTTCTAGACCATACCTGGGAACCTTCTAGTTACGGATATATTGGGGGTCAAAGTTCCAACTTTATCACAAGTTTTTTTTTAAATACATGTTTTTACTGTAAGATTTTTACTTTAAACACCGCCACGACCCTGGTACTATTCAATCTATCCATCACAATGTTTTTGGTGCGGTATATTGAGTTATACCGTAAAACGAAATTTTCCACCCCAAAACAAAAAATCGATTCCCAGCAATAAGTTTTGCGTAAAAGTTACTTAGTTTGATTTACATAATGCTTCGTGAAGGATCTGTTACACCCTGAATACTGTTCTTGTTATGACTAGCTCAAATAATAACAGACGCCTGTGTCGGGTCAATCTTCAAGGTAAAGCAGCGCTTGCTAAGGTCGGTCCGTGGTTGGGAGGGTCCAGTCAAACCAGACAGTCATTTCAGGTAGTCAGTGGCCTGAAAGTCGGACAATCAGTCTTACTTAGTCGTATTACCCAGTAGGTACAGACACCAGCACATTAAGCTACTACAATCTGTCAAATTTCTTTATTAGATTTTCAACTTTATCGCTGAAGCATTCGGTTCAAGGTTGATTAGGAAAATTTTATCGTTTCGGGTAGCATGATGGGCTGGTGTCTGTACTGACTGGGTTGTGAAGGTTAGGTAGGCAGGCAGTCGGTCCATGTGAACTACTTGTACTCAGCTGATGCATCCGGCGAAACTGTAAGCCAACCTGACTGTTCTTGTTTGACTTCATGGCTTTTTCTCTCTTGCAGGGACACTTGCGTTCAGGGTCTGTAACCCTTAACACAAAGTTTTTGATGAGACATTGGTGCAGGTTAAAGGCCGAAACACACCGGATCCGTACACGTAGACGTGCACGTGCACGTGCACGTACCATGACGTTGTAATATATGGAACTTTATAGAGACATGGCACACCGCTTGCGTGACGTACACGTGCGCGTAGACTACATGCGTAACGCTACGCATTGCAGCTGCCATGTGTCAAACTTGCTGCGTACCTACGCAGAGCGGAACAGCAACGTCACATTGATGCGTGCAGTAATGACGTTGTGGTCAATGACATTCCGTATTGGACGTCACACCGAAAAAAATTGAACACGCACGTATCTTTGCTGCGCGTGACTACGCGCGTGACTTACGCATTCAGTTGTATTTGTTTTCAAGTTTTACTGATAGTAAGTGATGTTTTGTTTCGGTTTTAATGATGAATAATGAAATTAAAGAAAAACTAATTGTTTGTACAACACAAAAAACAAAGAGTAAAAAATATGTCATATAAAACTTGAACCCATTGTTTTTTGGCACACCCAGGAATATTCTGTCACAATAACAGTAATATTGCTTCTTCTTCATCAGATGACATACTTGGTCCATTTACCCAATCTTCTTCAGACATCGTGCACAAGAATTGCTGGGTACGCAAAGGACCGGTGCGTTGCGTGCGTACCACGTATGCGTAAGCGTAAGCGTACACGTATGCGTAACCCAATGTGTCAGGGGTTCACGCGCGTCACCACGCGCGTGTACACGTGTACGTCACGCCACGCATCTGGTCTGACCAGGCCTTTATAGCAAAATTTTAAGCTGCTGATATAACTATGCTGGGCACATCACTCGCAGAACGGATGGCTGATGGGGCCGAAAAGTTCTGGAGTGGCGACCTTGAACCGGAAGACGTTGCGTTGGAAGGCCGCCCACTAGGTGGACCGATGACCTGGTGAAGGTTGCGGGGATGCGCTGGATGCGAGTCGCACGGGACCGATCAATGCGGCGACACTTGGAGGAGGCCTATGTCCAGCAGTGGACGTCTTTCGCCTGAAATGATCATGGTGATGATGATATAACTATCAACCCTTCTGATTCAACCAATAAGTTTGTTATATCACCTAACAACAGCCACAGAAATAAACGTGACCTTCATCATATCGAAGCAATACAGGAAAGAACAAGTGGGTTCGTTAAAAGGACGGTAAATAAAGGCAGCTCAAAATAGGAAACTCACTCATGTGTATACATAACCACCCACACATAAAGTAGATAGATACCAAGTTATAGTACACTGTAGTGTGGAAGTATAAAAAATGTTCTCTCAAGGAAAGTGTTTGGTCCGGAAAGGAAATTGAAAATCCGGTTGGTTCAGTTGTGTTGCGGTCTACAACACTACGGAATATCATAAGTGTAGTAGCGAAACAAGCTTTTTCAGTTAAGGTGGCTGAAGTTCAAATAGCAGCGGAAAATGAGAAAAGAAAACTGTGTTTGTATCTTGAGTTATACAACAGTGGAAAGATTCATAATAGTTTTTAAAATATGTACAGCGTGTACCAGAAAAGTATGGTTATATTTCAGTACATTTGGGTCGAGTATAGTATAGTAGTGGCTAAAATATGACCGCACCTTTCTGGTACACGCTGTATACATGGTGGAACAGACACCGATGCGAAAACGGTAACCACGTATTCAGTACAATGCGTCGTTGCCTCCCACCCCGTATAAGTAAAATCAAACGCAGCATGTATGTTTGGTTTATCACTCTAGATTGGCTGTTTTTTTTTTTTCGTAATTTCTCAGGACAATGTTTGGATAAAAGAAAATTTTAATATGTTTTTGTTTTTTCTAACGGTACTTCTTATTTACCTCATTAGTAAAATGCACCCTTGCGAAATCAGGGAGGTTCTAGTGTTAGATATTAAAATTACAAGTGAAAAAGAAAAAAAATCCCCACCGTTTAGAAAAAGGGGCGTCTTGCTTGAGCACTTTCCTAGAATTTTATATCAAATGTTCAACTGCGTCAAATGAAAATATTGCAAAAGAGAGCTCTTTGCAATATTTTCAATATTTTCATTTAGAGTTTCCCAGAAGTAGGTACGCTTGGCGTTCAATCAAAAAGACTTCACACGCCGAACATTCGATGTCAGGTAATAAAGTGTGATACGTCCCTAAGGTCCAATTTCCTTTAAAGCTTATCTGAAACATTTTTTTTTGTGGCTAGAAAAAATATCATCATGATACCTGATAGAGATAAATCTATTTCAAACTCTGAATGCAAGAGACACACAGCAAAAACAAGTATTTCAAGATGGTAGAAAAGAAGGTTTATACGTTTTTTACGTAACGTTTTTTTCTGTTAGCTATGTTATTAACATAGTTGTTGGTTTTATAACTGACATAGATTTTCATCATCATCTCGATTTCCAGTCTAACCGGATACACCTGTATTTTATATGGATCGACTGCATATCTGACCGGTATGTAAAGGGTGGTCACCCATCCACAGACCATCCTAGGCAAGCGTGGCTTAACCTAAATAACCTTAATCCTTATAAAAAAGAAGTTTAAGCTTAACTTAGAAAGCTATATCGGAATATCAGAGAGAGTTTGCGCACTAACATTGAAATTTGAAAATTACAATCTCACCTTAATACAAGTATACGCTCCCACAGAGAGCGCCAGCGACGAAGATGTTGAAATGTTCTACCGAGAAATACAACAAGCCCACGAAGTAGCAGGAAAATATATAATATGTATCGGCGACTGTAATTCAAAAATCGGACTACCAAAGAAGGATGAGTCATTAATCACCGGTAAACACGGATACGGTTCCAGGAATAAACGAGGTGAACCATTGCTCCAATACGCTTACGAACAGAAGTTAGCTATAATTAATACATTGTTTAAAAAGAGGAAGAATATAAAATGGACATGGCTTTCACCAGACCGAAAAACAAGAAACGAAATTGATTTTATTTTATCTAATGTACCTCAAATATTCACAAACTATGAAACTATAACTACCATTTTCCCTTCCGACCACAAGATGCTTAGAGGCACTGTTGAATTAAAAACATTCATTGCTTTTAATTATTAGAATTAAAAGCAATGAAGAAGAGCAGGAAAAACTTTTCAAACCTTAAAAACGAATTGAAAACAAGCGAAGAACGTTCAGAATTCCTATCCAAAATGAATAGTTCTGAGTTGGAACTGTACGACAATGAGAACTCCAGTGTAAACACTTCCTACAAGAAAATAGAAAATGTTATCAAAAAATGTCTACAAAATAGTGAAATCAAAGAGATAAAAATATCAACAGTATTAACAGAAAGTACGCGAAATCTAATGAAACAAAGAAATCAATTATTGCACAAAACTGGACTAAACCACGAAGAAAAGGCAGAACTTACAAGATTATTTAAAACTACTAACAAAGAAATTAAGAAAAATTACAAAGACCATAGAGAAGCTATTTTCACGAAACATTTAAAATCTTCTGGTAGTCTAAAGAAGGCATTCAAAGAACTAGCCACAGAAAAACAATGGATTCCATCACTAAATTCCAAGGCCATCACTAAACACCAAAGTCGTGCAGACGTTATCGACACAGCGACAGAATTTTACAGACAGCTATACAGCGCGTCCGAACAATCGAATCAGGAAGTTAAGGAAAAGTTTGAAATACTAACAAAGCTCGAAAAACTAAAAGATGACAAAAGCCCAGGTACCGATTGCATTTCCAACGAAGCCATAAAAGTAGCAAAAACCGTAATTCTAGTCCCATTGACTCAACTGTTCAATAAAATCCTCAAAGAAGAGAAGGTCCCACAGGCATGGACTGAGTCTGAAATTATACTACTGTATAAGAAAGGCGACCCATCTGATGTAGGAAACTACCGCCCTATAAGCTTAATGCCAAGTTTGTACAAGCTCTTTGCAACCTGCTTACTACAAAAAATTGATAACGACATTGAAGCCCACCAACCAACGGAACAAGCTGGTTTCAGAAAATCGTTCAGCACTACAGACCACATACAAGTACTCGAACAAATAATTGAAAAGTACTACGAATTTAGAAGACCGCTATATTTAGCTTTCGTCGATTATAAAAAAGCTTTCGACTCGATATCGCATACAAGCATTTGGAACGCTCTACAAAGTCAAAAAGTAAACGAAAAGTACATTAGAATAATAAAGGACATCTATAAAAACAGTACAAGTCAAATAAAATTAGAAAACTCAGGCCAAAGAATAAAAATTTGTAGAGGAGTGAGACAGGGTGATCCGTTATCACCAAAACTTTTTATATCGGTACTGCAAAACATAATGAAAGATCTACCCTGGACAGAAAAAGGCATAAAAATAGGAAAGAAACATCTTCACCATCTACGGTTTGCGGACGACATCGTATTGTTCTCGGAATACGCTACAGAACTACAAACAATGATGGAAGAGCTCGACGCAGTTAGCACAGATATTGGCCTAGAGATGAACATCACAAAAACAAAGGTAATGACTAACCACTGCAAGATACCAATAACTGTAAATAACGCAATCGTGGACTACGTAGACGACTACGTCTACCTTGGCAAGCAAGTATCTTTTCGAAGAGAGAACAATACCGAGGAGTTAGATAGGCGCATTGCAATCACCTGGAAGAAGTACTGGGCCTACAAAGAGGTAATGAAATCAAAAATGAATTTACAATTGAAAAAGAAGGTGATGGACTCATGCCTCCTAGGTACGGTTGCCAAACATGGATATTTGACTACACGACCAGCAGAAAAATTGTAACGTGCCAAAGAGCACTAGAACGTAGTTCCTTAAATATAAAACTAAAAGACAGAGTCCGACACAACTTAATAAGAAAAAAAACACAAGTTCTAGACGCTTTATCGTTCGGTAGAAGTTTAAAATGGAGATGGGCAGGACATGTGGCCCGTTATACAGATGACAGATGGACGAAGACAGTGACATTATGGAGAGGCCCTCACGGTTATAGACGTAGAGGTAGACCGAAAGCGAGATGGAAAGACGAAGTAGAGACAATTGCAGGAAAAGACAGGGCAGATGTCGCCAAAGATCGAGAAAATTGGCATTCTCTGGAGGAGGCCTTTACCCGAAAAGGGGTCCAATTAGCGTAATCACTATAATCACTTGCTTATATATAGTACCATAATTTTCCCTAATATTGTCATGATTTATATAACTTATAATATTGCATGGTTTTATCAATTCAATATGGATTATTTAATTTCAGTTGTTTTGTTATACATTTTGAGCTATCAACTATTATATAATATTCCATGAGTGTTCAATCAAATTCAATTCATTAAAAAAAAAAAAATAGTAATAATAATTTTTGTCAGTAAAATTTTATTTAATTTATATTATAATATGTTTGTAAATAAAATCAATTCTAATTTTGCATGACTATGATAAAATTAATTGAAGTTAATATTATTATGTAAGTTTAATAGCTAATGGAATTAAAAGGCTTTTTTATTTTTATTTATTTATTTATTAATTCAGAAAGCAATATGTACTCCCTGATACGGCCCATATTGTGAGGAGGTTCCTGTCTCTGGAGCACTAAGCTGGTAGCTTTGACCCTACCTCCGACACCGGCGGATCACTATTTTTAAATATAAATACATATATTTTTTAATTCGTTTTATAAATAAGAAATATTTATAATGTAATAAATAAGATGAAACAATGAAAAAGATATATATAAATAAATAAATTAACGCAAAGTCTAGCACAATCGTATTATGCCTTGAAAATAAATTACATTTTGGTATCAACAAAATAATGTTAGTTTATTTTTTATTTTTCACCATTTATCGGGTTAATAGTATCTATGCAAATGCATATTAGCACGACTTACATCTATGATATCCTTTAACCCCTCCCCCTCCCTTTTTTTTCGTCTTCCTTTCCTTTTTTATTTCCATTTGGTTCCGTAGCCGAATGGCATAAAACGGAACCCTTATAGATTCGCCAAGTCTGTCTCTCGGTCTGTTTGTCTGTCCGTGTATGTCACAGCCACTTTATTCCGAAACTAAGTTGAAACGTAGAAGGTAGATGTATTCTGTGAACCGCTTTACGGTCCCCATACACGGAACTGAAACTGGAAAATATTTTTTTCATCATACCTATACGTCCGGGGTGTCTATAGATAGGTCTTTAAAAATGACATCGAGGTTCCTAAAACCATTTTCTCTCAAAGTCAACAGTTTGAAAGATAGATACTTCCAAGTGGTAAAATGTGTGTCCCGCCCCTCTAATTTCTAAAGAAAGAGGAGGAAAATTCTGAAAAGATATAGGATTATCGAACGTAAAAAAAACTTATATCCAAAATTGGTTTGAATAAGATTTGGCCTAGAAAAAAAAATGATCTCAATGACGGGGAGAATAAGTACCTTTCGGCTTCGTTAAGGGTCTTATTACACCCTTTATAAACCTTCCTCTTGAATCACTTTATCTATTTAAAAAACCGCATCAAAATCCGACGCGTAGTTATAAAGATCTAAGCATACATAGGGACACCGCACGCAAAATACGCGCTTAGACGTGGAGTTGCGGACACCAGCCCGCTATACATAGGGACAGACAGCGGGAAGCGACTTTGTCATAAACTATGTAGTGATAGTGGTAATGTTAAGTGGAAAAGCGGAGTCACCTAACCCAAGCATCTTCTTGTTTAAAAGGTGATCTTCAAATCATGTTTGTTAAGCGTTATGTAATTGAAATAAACATTTTTATTCTTATTGTATTGTATTGTATAGCGAGCTGGTGTCCACAACTCCACGTCTAAGCGCGTATTTTGCGTGCGGGTGGGAAATCTATTCGATCCACCCTAACTGCCCAAGAAAGGCCAGCAGCGCCTTGATGTTGCTGGTAGTCTCGCGGAGAGTACCTGGCTTACCGAAGTACTTTGCCCTGTATGTTGCAACCCCTGGGCAGTGCAGAAGCACGTGGGCTGCTGTCTCGTCTACCTCCATGCAGGCTCGGCACAGGGGGCTGTCCGTGACTCCTATGACAAAGAGGTGTTTATTAAAACAGTCGTGTCCAGTGACGACGGCTGTAACTGTGCGCAGCTGTGGTTTGGACAGCCGAAGCGCCCGTTTGGTGAAGCGGCCGTCGATAGTAGGAAGTGCTTCCTTGGCCTGCCTGCACTCGCCATGGTCCAGCCATAGCTTGTGGTGTTGTTCACTAGTTCGTTTTATTACCGGTGTGCGTAGGTATCCGAAAGGGAGTGGCACGATGGGTTCGGGTCCCACCGCTGCTATACTTGATCCCCTTCTAGCGAGATCGTCCGCTGCATCATTGCCTCGGGAATCGCTGTGTCCTTTTATCCATTGGATGGTTATATTATTGAGATTACCAACCTGGTTCGACGTTAGACGTTGATGACACTCGTATATTAACCCAGAGTTGACTATGTGGTTGTTTAGTGCTAACAGTACAGCCATGCTGTCTGAGAGTATACGAATAGAGTGGTCTACAACCTCTCTGGCTAAGCTGATAGATGGCTGATGCCACCAGGGTAATGCCCATGCATTCTGCCTGAAATACCGTGTTGTGGGCCCCTAGTGGTGCGGCAATGTGGATGTTGAGATCCTCAGAGAAGACTCCAGCTCCAGTGCCAGTACCTGTTTTGGATCCATCCGTGAAGATCCGCAGCTCTGCGGGGCTTAGTCCCTCGCAGCGGTGGTCTTCATGGAGTTGGATCTTGTATTTTTTATCGAATACGAACTGTTTGGGTATCCGATCGTTTGTTGCTTTCGCCAGGGGGAACTCGTTGTAGAATCCCTCCAGTATCGCAGTGTGCTGTGTTACCTTCTTACCCCAAAGTTGTAGTGTTTTAAGGCGTACCGCCGACATCGTCGCTTCCTGCTGTATGAACAGATGGAGCGTAGGGAGCTTTAACATTGCTTCGAGAGCAGCGGTCGGAGTGGTCCTCATGCAGCCTGTTATCGCCATACAGGCAAGCCTTTGCATGCATTGCAGTTTGATGGAGGCTGTAGCTAGTTTGGTGCGTGGCCACCAGACCACTGCCCCGTAGGTGATCATGGGTCGGATCACCGCGCAGTACAACCAGAGTATAATTTTGGGGGATAGGCCCCACTTCTTACCTATCATTCTCCTGCATTGCCAAAAGGTGATGCAAGCCCTGTTTATTTTGTTGTCTAGGTGACTACTCCAGTTTAACTTACTGTCCAGGATGGCTCCTAGGTATATTTTTATTCTTTATTTAATTATAAAAATAAGAAGCTTAAGAAAAATTGAATTTTACGATGATGAAGAATGTAATAGGTCAATATATTTTTTGTAGACACATGAACATATCCTATGTGGGTTGTGGACGTTTGGGCGTAGGTATACCGAAATTACCTCAATTATGTTGTGTAAACTAAACTTTTTTTTTTTAATTTTATTAACGTTGTTTTTAGACAAAAAATCAGCCACTCATAAGAGAAAACACATCACAACAGACCTCTCCAATACCTTCACACCGCGATTACCATCTTTTTAAATTAACAGATCGTTGTAAAAGATTTCATTTGGCGCCGTTTCCTCTGCGAGAGAGAAGAGAGATTCTTATCACAAGTATAAAACCATGCTTATTTTCCTCTTTGTTTTAATAACCCTTTTAAAATAAAAAACTAGCATTCATACAACGGGTGATTCTTTGTGATTGCATTTAAAAATAAATATCTTTATATAACTCAGCTTGGGAAACAAAGAATTAGCTACAACAATATTTCATATAATACATTCTTGGTTTTTTTTTTTTTTTAACTTGAAAAAACATGTTTCTGATTTCATTTGGCGCCGTTTCCTCTGCGAGAGAGAAGAGAGATTCTTATCACAAGTATAAAACCATGCTTATTTTCCTCTTTGTTTTAATAACCCTTTTAAAATAAAACTAGCATTCATACAACGGGTGATTCTTTGTGACTACATTTAAAAATAAATATCTTTATATAACTCAGCTTGGGAAACAAAGAATTAGCTACAACAATATTTCATACTAGCTGACCCGCGCAACTTCGTCTGCGTGCGTGCGTACATAAAAGAAAGAGAGGTTAGAGAGAGTGTGCGTCAACCTTAAAAGTTAGACATATGGCCATTGCGGATATTTTTTTAGAGCTTTTTAAGAGGGACAATTCCGACATACATGATAATTGCGTAACTTTAACCGTTCACACACAACGGAAGCTTTCAAAAGGAGTAAATCCCTATAATATACTATTACCGATGGATAATCATCAAATGACCCCTCCCACTCTGGACGGAGCGGAAGGGATTGTCAGACTTGTACTGTCTAAAATCCACCCACGTTTCTTCTGTTGCCCTTTGCGTTCCAGGGCCGCGGTATCTCTTTCGAACAGTCCCGCAACCCTGGCAGGCCTCGCTCCTCTCGGATCCCTTCCTTTCCGGTTTGCTGACATCTCTTTGAGGCGCGTGTGGAACACGAACACGCCGTCACCACGGCCTGTCGTCATAAGACGGATGGATGGCGAGCTAGCCCATTACTCACTGTCCACAGGCCCGCGACCCTCGACAGCCTTACGTCTTCATCTTTAGACACTCGATGACAATCATACACCAGCTAGAACGAAAGTTCTCATTAAAATTCTTGAAATGGGCCGAGACACGATAAAACTGCTGTAAACTGTTGCGGACCTCTTGCAACTGCCTTCCGACGATGACAGTCATACTTCAGCAAGGCCTAAAGTTCTCATCAAGGTGCATGAATTGAGCCCAAACACGTTATTGTTGCTGCAAACTCTTGAGGACCTCTTGCAAGTGCCTTCCGTCTCCATCGTCAGACCTTCGATGACGTCATACTCCAGCTAGATCTAAAGTTCTCATCAAGAAAAATAAGGAAATGAGCCCAAACATGATTTCTCAATTTAAAAAACAAAAGATCATGTATATCGGACTTCTCTGTAAAAAGTTATGCGTGGTCAGGTCATACATAAAATAAAAAAATATAGACGCGTCGAATTGAGAACCTCCTCTTTTTGTTTCGTTGGTTAATAAACCAAGCTTCAGACATTTGACACGGGCGAGGGTCATTCTTTCACGGAAAACTTAACACCGCGACTCAGAAAATGGAGTGAAATTAATAGCGCCATCTATCGAGCACGAAATTTAACCGTTAAAATATAATGCATGTAAAGCGATCGAACACACACTCTACAGGGTTATAGCGTCATGTAGACTAATCTAGAGTACTTTTTGCTCTCAGACCCGATTTAAAAGTTATCTTGTGAGCACATTTTTATTAATTAGTACCATTTTGGTGCAATAGATGTCGTTGCATGTATCTTACACAATGATGGTAAGTTCTTCTTGAACACTTTAAATTTATAAATCTTTTGATAGAGAGCACTGATTACAGCATGAAACAAAAACTATAACCTTCTCTAAGTTCCCCACAATATTTGTGCATTGAATCTAATCACATTGGTTTTCCCAACAACATGAACACCCGCCTCGCAGCGCGCGCGGGTCATTATTTTGATGCGGAGTTATTTTAAAACTGTGATATCTCCTAAGATATTCATCTAAATTGAATAGTGTAAAGGGCAATTTTGGTCACAATTGAATGCTAAAGATGACTAACATATTTATTTTGATAAGGATTAATACTATGTCGGTAAAAACACCTTCACAAATAAAACATTAATTTTGACCAAATTTTAAAATCATAAAAATGGTTATTGTGAGTCAACCTTAAAAGATAGGCATGTGCCGTCGCGGACTTTTTTTGAGACCTTTTTAAGAGGAATAATTCCCTGCTACATTATATTTGTGCAACTTTAACCGTTTACGCAGCGCACGCAACGGAAGCTATCAAAGAGAATAATTTTTCCCCGTTTTTGCAACATTTGTCATTGATGCTCCGCTCCTATTGGTTGTAGCGTGATGATATATAGCCTATAGCCTTCCTCGATAAATAGGCTAACCAACACAAAAAGAATTTTTCAATTCGAACCAGTAGTTCCTGAGATTACTGCGTTCAAACAAACAAACAAACAAACAAACAAACAAACTCTTCAGCTTTATAATATTAGTATAGATAATACATTCTTGTTTATTTTTTTTTTAAGTTGAAAAAACATGTTTCTGCCAAAGACAAAGTTCCAGGGTTGCTGGCAACGTTGGTTCCGTATTTATGAATATCAAAAGTTGCACAACATATAGCGCTCACCGTCAATAATGTTGAACAACCTGTTCTCAACTCTGTTTTCAATGAAATAACCTTTCATCACGCTTGTAACACTTAATGGTTAGGCAGAGCAGAGGTTAACCTCGTGGTTGTAGGTAGGTACTATTATCTAGTCCTATATTTCGGCGAGCTAGGCGAGACAGTTAGGCGAGCCTATACCTAGCCATCAACTTGCCCACGCTATGAATTCAGACACCTGCTTATACGGAATTCCTGATGAAAAGTATTAGCGCTCAGTAGTATCGCTTACGACTACTAGACCAACGAAGCAATCAAATCGCTTTCTTGTAAAAAACAAGAGTTACAAACTTAGTTTTTGTTTGTAACCTTCAGGGATTGCCTAACTGCCTAGTTCTCGGACCAGAGATATTATTTATGTTAATCCTATGTTAGTTCTAGCCTTAGCGTAGCCTACACATGTGCACTACATGATTGATCGCGGATTACCCCAGTTATAATATATTAAGTGGACTGACTAGGTAATATTATTATTAATTCTCGTGTTATTATAACGTTAGTTGGTGGTATTTTTTAGGGTTCCGTAGCCGAATGCCAAAAAACGGAACCCTTATAGATTCGCCAAGTCTGTCTGTCTGTCCGTGTCACAGCCACTTTATTCCGAAACTGTTAGGACTAAACAGTTGAAAATTAGTAGGTAGATGTATTCTGTAAACCGCTTTACGGTTTTTATACAAAAATAAAATATTAAGGGGGTCTCCCCATACATGGAACTGAAACTAAAAAATATTTTTTTTCATCAAACCTATACGTGCGGGGTGTCTTTAGGTAGATAGGTCTTTAAAAATTACATTGAGGTTCCTAAAACCATTTTCTCTCAAAGTCAATCGTTTGAAAGATAGATACTTCCAAAGTGGTAAAATGTGTGTGTGTCCCCCCCCTCTAATTTCTAAAGTAAGTAAGAGGAGGAAAATTCTGAAAAAAATATAGGATTATAGAAGTAAAACAAACTTGCAACCAAAATTGATTTGAATAAGATTTGATGTTTATTTTATGAGATCTGCAGCAAAACTTTGTTTTTCATTAACATACTATGAAAAATAAATTAAGTTTTGTTGTTGAATGTAAAACAATACAACATAATATGAATGAGCCTTCAAAATATTTTAATAATATTATTTGGTGCTACGGAACCCTGCGTGCGTGTGAGTACGACTCGCACTTGGCCGGTTTTTTTCTGTGTGTACTCCTACACTGAAAATAATAATATAACAATTGCAGCCCAAGAGCGGTTTTCAGTTTCGGATTTCGGTTTTGGTAGACAGAGGCCCAAACGTCTGTCTAATAAAGGTCGTAAAAATACTGAATTATTCTTGTAGTTAATAAACAAATACATTAATGAATTAAAGCTACTTACAGAACAATTAAAACTAAACAATATTTACAAAAAAAAAGGACGAATTTAAATAAAATAAAAGTCACAAGCTCGAAGTCAAAGCCACATCCCTGACATCTTAAAACGTGCCCAGAAGACTGGCAGCATTGACACGTTGAATGGCAATGCTAATTCTTTTACCAAAGAAAGATCCAGCCTTCTGGTCACGATATAAAATGATTTAACGTGATGTATAGTAATAAATAAAAATAATAAATATCGCTGGACATTACACACAGCGCCATCCAGGTGCCACACTAAGCAACTAGGCTTGTGTCGTGGACACCAGATAGTTGATAATACTACTTATATATTTTTTGTTTGTAAATACATACTTACTATACATATAAACATCCATGACTCGGAAACAAATGTCCATGCTCATCACACAAACATTTGCTCCTACCGGGATTCGAACCCGGGACCCTAAGAACGTAAGGCAGCCTCACTACCGCTGCGCCATTCGGGTCGTCTAAACCTTATAGTATAGTGACTATTATTTTCTTCATAGCACATAAAGATTTCAGTTCAACATCCAATGAAGAATTCATTGATCCTAACAAATATTATAAATGTAAAAGTCAGTTTGTTTGTTTGTCATGCCTCCTTGCCTAACGGCCAAAGGCATTTCGATGAAGGATACCATCACTATCACCACGACCATCCTAACATTTTATCTAGATTTGACGTACCTGTTCCTGAGCCATAATTTCCGACATTCACACGAACGAATTTGGATAGCTGACTGGAAATAGCATAGGTAATTATATACATTGGTAGTAAGTTCCTACATAAAAAAGGCATTTTGAAAATAAATTCAGCAGCCTAAAAAGAACTGCAATCCCATTGTATTCAACAACTTTTCATATACAAGAATAAAGCCATCACCAAGAATAGAAGCTCACAAACTTCTGCTCACATCATAGGGAAAACGAGCGTGAAAATACAAAATATATGTTCAGGGAACTCCATAAACCAGATGTTACTTTATCTAAAACGGCTATACGCACTCGTCCCCCGAAATAAGTTTGGCTACAATCGACTTACGGGATTATTGAAAGTTCCTGATAGTTCGGGAATCTTTTGCTTCTTAGATACGTGGCTTCCGACCAAAAGTTTTCTGGTTTTGTAGGAAACTTCGCCATAATGCCTATTAGCGGCCGGGATCACTTATTTTGAGGGCAACATAATAATTTAAGTAGCTAAACTTTTTTCGGGACAATTTTGGCTTGTGTAAATGAAGTTGTTTGTTAACTTTGACTTTGCAGAGTTTGCTTTAGGGAATATTGTCATACCATATTAGTAACTTTTGTCAAATGGGTAGGTAGAAAACTCTTGTTAAGATACTAATAAAAATTAAAAAAAAATGATTTATTTCAGCATGTATTCATCAAATGTGCTTTAGTTATTGATTTAGATTTAAGTGTTGCTCGCTGACAGGACGGTCTTTGTCTGGTAGGCTCCTCTCTCACTCTTAAATCTACACTAACTTTTGTACTGTGACGAGATTTTTTTTTTTTTTTTTTTGTAAAAGAAAAAGAGAAAAATTCTTAGGAAAATATCCATAAGCAATTAAAAAATAAAACAAACCTTGAGCTAGCTTCGTATATAATATCGTGCAAGTCGTTTTAGTGGTATCCCATTTTATTGAAATAATAAAAGGACACTGGCCACTTCGATTTGAGAAGAAAAACACGTTAGATAGCCAAGTGGATAAAAGCACATTACTTTTGTGTAAGAATTGGCTTTTTTATAATTATATTGTAAATATATGATAAAATTATTATTTTTATTATAAAGCAAGCTGTTACAAAAGTTTGTAATCACACGATATGCACTGAAAAATCTAATACCTGTTGTCTAAAAAGTATTCACACGAATACATTTTATGAGCCTTTAATACCATAGCAGCCAGGAGGTAATAATTTTTACTTAAAAGTTTAATGAAATTTATGGTATACATTAAAATTTATCGCCTAAGCTTCTCTCAGCCAATTTCGAAATACCGACAAAATGAAACTTAATTAATGTTTTAGAGTATTATTTCTATATCAATAATGAATAGAAACTAAACTACTACCTAATAGTTCGGTGGATTATTAAATTAGTTGATCCTCCTTAACATTATTAAAGGAGAATTTAAATTAATTTGATTATAAGATACCTGATTCGTTGAAATACTTCAGTAGGCGTTTTAATACAGACTTAGATATAGTTTTAAGTAACCGAGAGACAAATTACTTACTTATAGAAATAGAACACGCCAACAACATTATTAAAGTATGAATAGCATTTAATTGACAAATGATGTTTAATTTGCAAATAGTCTCTCACGTCTCTTTTTTTAAACTAGATGGGGCCGGTGTTTCGTACCTGACTACTCTGAGAAGAAACAGCCGAAACAAACTCAGAGGTCATAGTCTCGCGGGCCTGTGGACGGTGAGCTATGGGCTAGCTCGCCGTCCGTCCGTCTTATGACGACAGGCCGTGTCGACGGCGCGTTCGTGTTCCACGCGCGCCTCAAAGAGAGTCGGCAAACAGGAAGGGGTTCGAAAGGACCGATGCCTGCCAGGGTTGCGGGACTGTTCGAAAGAGATACCGCGGCCCTGGAACACAAGGGCAAAGGAAGGAACATGGATGGGTTTTAGTCAGTAAAAGTCTGACACTCCCTCCTGCTCAGCCCAGAGCAGGAGGGGTTATTTGATGAATTCACATCGGTAAAAAAAACAAAAAGAGGTCATAGTCTCTTTTAAAGTCCAGGCATAATCTTGGTTAACTCACTTGAGGACTATGCAGATTAGTGTCTGAGATGGTGTCTTGAGGAAAGAACCACACAGATTTGAGTGGACCTGTCCAGTCAGTGCAAGCATTTGTCAGTTAACGTGTAGCTCGACTTATAACTCAAGGCGAGCTACCCGATAAATTATTATGCTCGTAATATAACCTTGTGTTTTTGAATCACATTACCGTTGCTTCCATCATTCACCTCAGGAACGTTTTAACCAGATTGAAAGTATGTAGGTACAATATTCAGTTAAGTGAGTTTCCATAAAATATTTATTCTCTTTGGGTGCTTCCTGCATGAACAATCTGAAGTTGATTTGCCAAACTCTACTTTAGCATTACTCCTCGAGTAACATCATAAATGATCTATTTAGAAACCAGATATAAAACCATTTAATGGACACAGTTTAAAGGCTTATGTATTAGTACATGATTGTGCTAATTTTTACATAACGCGTACAATTACTTAACAAAGGAAGCACCAATTACAATCACAAATATTTTTCAATAATATTTAAAACACACAAATCAATAAAAGCAATATACATAACACTACATCACGCCAGTGATCGTCGAAGGGTTAGGCAGAGGTGTACCCATTAGTACACCCACATTCCGCCAGTTATGTTTAAGGCGATCCTATTGCCATCAACCGGGCACAAATCGAAAAATTCCTCATGGAAAAACCCAATTACACTTTGCCCGACCTGGGAATCGAACCCAGGACCTCATACTCAGCAGTCGCGCTTGCGACCACTAGACCAACGAGGCGATTTAAAACTCACAAATCAATTAAAGCAATTATATTTTAACTAAATACCAAACAAATTTCATTCGACAGTTCACTTTACACCAAATACAACGTTCGAAACATACGCCAGTAAATCGCGCAGCTATCAAAATCTTCATACGTTTCAGTCAATAATGTGCCGCTGTCTGGCACGGTATTCGCACATAGCACCGACGGAAATTGAATGCGAACCATCGAGTATGGACAGAGCTGACATGACGCCGATGGACGTATACATTCAACTGACGTATCTGTCCATCAGTCTCGACAAAGACAGCCATCTAGCGTCCAAAACATCAAAGACTTGTTGACATGTTTCAATTAGGAACGAGCCTTTGCGATTGCGTTACTAACAGTTTTTATTTGTATTGTGTTCGGGGTTTGGCTATTTCGATATATGATTTTTTGTTTGGTAAAGATACCATGGGTTTTTGTCTGTATAAGGTACATGCCTACCTATTTTAAGGCTGGTAGCAGCCAAGTAAGGAAACTATAAAATATGTTAGAGATTAGAACTTTAAATATATTTTTTTGTCTTTAAAGATACAACTGGTAGACAGCTCTCACGACTCGCAATAAATTCATTTTATCAAAAACAACTACATAGTATCGAATATTGCAGAGCGTTTTTTAATAAAATTTCATAAAGTTAAGTCATAGATTAAAATAACGCGCTGAAAAATACTTAGAAAGCACTACTCATAACATAGACCTCATTGGTATTCAGGATGCGAGCGGCGACTGGAGCAAATTCTTAAAATTGAATCTAGCGTAGAACTCAGACTGTGATACAAGAACTACGGACACAATGCTTTAGGATTTAACAAACACTGATTTTAATCTTTAAGTAAAATACTGTAAATATTTTAAGTTCTTAAAGACAATTTCTCTCTTTTAATTAATGAGTAACTACGACTTAATAACTTTAAAATACGTTGCGTCACTGAAAAAACTTTTTTGCAAAAAATAAAACCTACTTCAAAACACAAAAAAGTGAAAAATAACTTTAGCTTATGAAGTCGGTGATTTTTGTTTTGATTGATTCAGTTTTTTTGTCATGACTTCTGAAGCTAATGTTTTTGCTTCACTTTTTTTGTGTTTTTGAAGTCGGTTTTATTTTTTGCAAAAAAGTTTTTTTTATTTTTCCATTTTTAGTTGTAATATCCTATACAAATATTTGCTACCCATTTAATTTACATTGTTAACAATACATTTCATGGTAATAGGCATAACCTCAATAAAATGGAACTTAACATATACTGTCAAAATCTGGCTGTACTGTACAAATCTACGTACACCCTCAGAGGATACAGGCGTTATGTTATGTTACGATATTGTATAAACAATAAACATCCAAGCGATTGCAGCAATCACGGCAGATTTGCTGTCTATTATTTAAGAGTTCCATTGTTTATCTCCGATTATCAGCATCAGATATTTACCAAATTTAAACGGGACCACCGCGAAATAATATGCTTTTAAACAAAAAAAGAATCATCAAAATCGGTCCACAATCGGCGAAAGATATCGCTGAACATACACACAAAAAAAAAAAACATTCAGACGACTTGATATCCTCCTCCTTTTGGAAGTCGGTTAAAAAAAGACATTACAATTCTTTACAAATCGCCAGTGAACAGTTCGATGAAGCACGTTGATCAATGTTCTTATGTTTTTTTTGTTAGGGTGGTCTGTCCCACTCCTGGGCAAAAGACTCCCCCATTGCTCCCACTTTTTTCGATGTTACGCCTCTTCTCGCCAAATTACTGAGTTCTTCTTTATCGTGTGGTAACTACTTAACCTGGTGTCAGAGTTTTTATGCCGCCCATGGGCCTCTGATTTGGCTTTTCATGCCGTCGAAATATCTCTCAGATATGCTGGTTTCCTCACGATGTTTTCCTTCACCGAAAGAAGAAAATAATATGAATTCAGTTTGTACGGTTTTATGAACGACAAAAATCGAGATTTTTTAAATAGTATGCACATAAACCTTCAACAGTATTCTTTAAGTGTAATTGATGGTGAAAACATTAAAATCCTCTGTGTGGTTTAAACAGAATTTAATTTATGATTAAAGAACGTTGTAAGCGTTTCAAAATTCTATTTATTTTAAAACTTACAGTTTCAAAAGTGTGGTTTCAACGGCTTACAATTAGTATTTTAAAGGCTTTGTTCACCAACTCATTTGTTGCAAATGGAATCATAATAAAGACTTTTTTGAAGCCATTAATTTTGTTTACATTAAGGATTGGTGTTTTTACTTTATTGTACTTACTTTCGTTCTTTCTAGTTTGCCACTTCTCTATTCGTGTAACATTCCTAGTATATTGTGAAAAATATATAACGAGTAGGTACCAAGAAGTGATTTCTACTGTATTTTAAAACAAAGTGGCTGGCCTTTATTTTTGTTAAAGCTATGTGTAGTTTTTTTTTTTTGTTGGCGTAATCTTATACTTGAATTGCTTACAGAAATGTGACAGTTAGTCATAAGTCTTATTAAATATGACTTCGAGTATGACTAACTGTTTATACATCTATATAAAAAATCTGTATAAATAAAAATCTATCTATTATTATGTACCTAATAGTACCTAGTATATAAAAATCAATATTGCCACATGCATGACGGAGCATCACTTGAGGACGGTTTAACCGATTTGACAGTTTTTTTGGGTTGTGTTCCTAATTATTTATCAGGACAAAAGATTTTTTTTTAATCTGCGTTTCTCGTTTTTTCCATTATAAAATTGCAGCCGCGTAGTCTGGATTTGTGTCTGGTTGATTGTTGATATTTAATAGGACTTAAACATAGCTGGCAAAATATTTGTACAATAGTGTTACCGGAAACTGTCAAATATTCCCAATTAACCTTGAGCCTAATACTTAAGCGATAAAGTTGAAATCTTTTAAAGAAATTTGACAGATTGTAGTAGCTTGAATGCTTGATGTGGTTGGCGTCTGTACTAATAATACTTGCTAAGTATTTCAAAATACTACTAGGAAAGATGTATCAAACTACTACAAAGTTGTTATGGTTGGACTGTATTAGAATTTATTTCCGTCGCTTCGATAGCTCAGTTATTTACTTAAATGAAACACGGACGACGATTTAACACTATTTACTTTTCATTACACGATTAGACACTAATTACACTGACTTAAAATAGAACGGGACACATAACACACAATATTAACAGTACTTAAGACAACACATAAGAAACACATAAAAGATACATAAGATAATATTAGGGCATGACTTGCTCTTAGCTGCGCGCAAAGTGAACTGTGTCGAAGCATTTTTACCTCGGCCCTTTATAGAAAAATTATTGCACAATGATTACATCAGTTCCCGACGTCCAAACACCTGCCACCTGACACCTGCCCATTGCACCTGACACCTGACACCTGCGTATCGCACCTGACACCTGTGCATTGCACCTGACACCTGCGCTTTGCACCTGACACCTGACACCTGCGTAAGGTGGTAATACTATGATGCAATGTTTTTATATGATTAGGTACATTGTAATTGATTCCCTATGGTTTTCTCGCCTCTTGCGAGCCTGACTGATCGTTTTATTAAACCTTAGGTACTAATTATCATCTATACATTACATTACTACTACATATACATTCTTCTAGCTCGTTGTCTGCAACAAAAGTAGTTTGATTTCTATGTAAGATATAGGAGATGCTTCTATACTAAATTACTTGCTATGATTAATGTACCGATAAAGACGACACATGTCTTAATTTCCATCTGAAATATGAAGTTCATATACACAAAGGAACATGATTATGTAAAGAACACTCCAGGCCCTAATATTACATCAATTCATTAAACTCATATTGTAGGTACATGAAGGAGGTCTTGATTCATTTACTTTCTCTCATTATGCCCTGACGTAAACGATTTAATGTCTTCATTTACTGCACAAAGAGAAATTAAAGAGGCTGCTAAAAGCTTGACATGACAAAGTGCTCTTTCTATTATAACTTTTAAGACCATAAGCTTATGTACGTGCTGTAATTTTCCTAATTACTTTCGTCGTTTAGTTTGGAGTAATTAAAATTCGTTAGGCATATTTTTGGGTTGGTTTTTCGCGAAGAATGTGTGAGGTTATTTTTGATTATGTTGTGGGATGTAAATGATTTAGAAACCTTCCATCTTGCGCTGCATGCCCTGATTCCTGCGCTCTTGACGATCTTGTCACTGCATTAGGGAGCGGAGTTAGCTGAATTTTGGGAAAAATGTATATAATGAAAATTTGCTATCGACACGCTACGAAGAAGAAGAATTTAGAATGTGTAGGATAGCAGATTTTTGTATTACCACTTAACTCGCGGACAAAGAAAAGAATACGGGTCAGTTCAAAACACTGAAATTACTCTTAAAATAATAGAGCTCGCAGAATGAATGAAACTGTAAGTTCTAGATAATTTACTAGTTAATGGAAAAACACCAACACCGGTATCTTGGAAACATTATAGTTTAATTGTCAAAACCACAAAAAAAAAAAAAAACATAATAAAAATAAGTCCTAAGTTGCGATATAAAAAACAATACGATTACAATTTTTATTCTTTAAAATGCAGCATGATATTGTGCCTTTTTTTTTTCGGATGGCAAATCATCAAATAACTCCTCCCGCTCTGGGCTGAGCAGGAGGGAGTGTCAGACTTTTACTGACTAAAACCCATCCATGTTCCTTCTTTCGCCCTTTGTGTTCCAGGGCCGCGGTATCTCTTTCGCACAGTCCCGCAACCCTGGCAGGCATCGGTCCTTTCGGACCCCTTCCTGTTTGCTGACATCTCTTTGAGGCGCGCGTGGAACACGAATGCGCCGTCGACACGGCCTGTCGTCATAAGGCGGAGGGACAACGAGCTAGCCCATAGCTCACCGTCCACAGGCTCGCGTCTACGGTGGCCGGGGGCCATGGTATTGTAAGGTACAATGTGTGACAATTTGATAAACATTTAGTTTCCAATAAACCAATAGATCCATCCAGTATTTTACTCACAAACCCTACTAAAAATACCCCTTTCAAAAGCATGTTATTACTATAAGTTCCTTCTAACATTTTCCAAAATCTGTACCCATTATGTAGAAAGTGTGCAATAGAGGGGCGTCTCTCAAAGCTGCGTGCTAAAGATACCGCTTGATATTGCAGCACTGCCCTGAATAATGATAAGTAGTGCCGCAACTCAGTTTGGTGCTCTGCGAAAAGGCCATAGCGTTATATGGAGCCTATACAGTATACACAATAGGCGATTTAAGCCACACTTGAGCGACGATTAGCGAAGTCAGTAAAACTGTATTATAGTTGAACAGTATTTGGGAGACTTGTGTTCAAAACCAGTCTACAGTAGGCTGAGAATGGAAATTATTATATTTAAATAAACCAGCTGACCCAATAGACGTTGTCCTGTTCTGTCTGGATTTCGACAACAGCGCCACCTACCGGGTCTAGAAATGACTTCAGTGGCATGTACGCCTATAGAATAATTACGTATTTATGAATAATTACGGATTGGTATACATAGATTAAAAATAAAATAAAGTACATACTTCAGTGAGTCGATTATAGCAGGCTATTCGACACCAATTGACACGGAAACAAATGACAATCAATCTATACGGTCTTTGTATTGTACCTATTAGAACCTGGTCTTTACTGTATTCTCTAAAAGAAATATAATTAAAGACACATATATGACAAGACAAGCTCTGCTAATAAAACCTCAACATAAAGTCCAATCAGACTGTAAAAGCATGGTCTTGTAATGAAATTCCCAACAGCGTTTATGAATCGGAAACCAAAGTTCCGTTTGAAATAAGGCAGCGTTAGCACTGTTTATATTTCGACGCACGGCCGTGCATTGCTGGTTGAATATCAATTTGTGAGCATAGTGACGTTATTCGTGGTCAGTATTAGACCAAAGCGTGGTACCTATACGGTGAAATTTGAACGTCACTAGAAAGTTCAAATATTCACTGAATTTTGGGTTCACCTGCGGCTTTGGTAGCAATGGTGGCCAAGTGGTTACGCCCTACTACATGTTGTAGGTCGTGACTTTGAACCTAGATTAACACAATAATTTGGGCAAAGAAGAACGAAAACATATTTATTTGCCGCAGGGACATAACATGCATAAAAAATAGCAAAAAAATAAACAATTAACAACCAATACAAAAAATAATGATTTATTTCATCATCAGTGCTCGCAAACGGTGAAGGAAAACATTCCGACGACAATCTATGTGAAGCAAAAATTCAAAGATTTTTGACATCTATCACTCGCATAGGAACCGTATGATGGATTGTATAGCCCACTCACTCTAACAGAGCGAAGCTTAGTGTCTCAGCAGCGAGGGCTGACTATTTAGGTAGTGAGCCTATTACCATCAACCAGGCGCAAACCAGACTCTGTGGCTGTTACTGAAAAATTTCTAATGGCAAAATCCAATAAGAGAGCGCCCCACCTGGGGATCGAGCTCACGAGCTTTTTTAATTGCGGTCTTCTAAGTCCTAAAGATGCTTGTTCTTAGATCTTAGTAATTAGATCTCTATAAAGTAACTTCAAGTTAACTGTCTTCAACTGTTTACGTATCTACGAAAGTTAAAACCACTTGACCGATATATACTGTGGAAAACTGTTACATTTGTGGGTAGGAATTGCAATAGCAGCAGTGAACAGGCCGTAATAGGTCGCTAGTCTCGGAATGGACACCACAATGGGCCATTCTCCTAGTTGACTCGCACAACTTGTCTAGGATGACGGGCTTTCTCCCAGATGGGGGTGAAAAAGTATTAGAGGGATACTTAAATATTTTGATTATGCATTTTCACTTCAAATTTTTTTTTTTTTTATCTACATAGAAGGATGCTAAGTTGTGATTACTGCACTTTGTGTAATGCTGAAGAATGGGCTGCTTCTACGTTTATATATTAGTAATTTAGTTGGTGCAATTATCTTCACAAAGAACAGAGGCGGACTTAATGCCATAGACATTTTCTACCATTCAACCTTTGGGTGATGCAGAGACAAACATTGGTAGGTGTACCTATAAATACGAGTAAACTACAAGGATATATAAAATACTATTAAAATATATCGATGCGTATATTGCATGCGTATCCCAATAATACTTCTTCTTCCTATATTTTCTTTTTTTATGGCCTAGTTTGAAATTAGAAAACATTAACGCACCCCAATTCACTAATACTCTCACGAAGCCTAGGAGCTAAACTGTGTGAAATCACTTTCAGAGCATAATCTCTTCAGCTGCAGTAGTTAAATTGCACAAAGACTAGAATTTAATGTCCGTGCCGACTTATCCACGACTTTAACTTGTAAGACTTAATACCTTGATTTTTTCTTGTCTCTCTCTCTGGATAGTTAAATAAGATTAAATAAGTTCACTCGGATATCTGTTAGGTCTTTGTTTCAGTAATTTGTTTTGACTTTTGAATTTCGCTTGATTAAATGCAATAATAAAATAATAGCCTGTTTAGGGAACTTTCGAAACGCCTAGTTGACGCTTCCTGGTAGTGTTGCCCAAAATCGGTCTTGGTTCAGGCTTGGCAGGGTTCAGTCTTGGTCTTGGTCTTGCAAAAATGCAAGACCAAGACCAAGACTGAACCCTGCAAGAGTTGAGCGAGAACAAGACAAAGCCTGCAATACTCTTGCGCCTCGAGTTAAGTCAAACTGATATTTGGGCGTTATAGTAGGTATTTGGTTTCAATCCCGATTTTGATAGACGTTAATAAATAGTCGAAATATATTTATTTATTTAAATAAATAAATATATTTCGGCTATTTATTAATTAAGTAGCGTGTTACTTACAAATATGTTCCCTTGTGATAAAAATGTACCTAGCATAACATTCTAGCAAAGTTAATTTCATACCTTGTAGGTATATCTACCTATAGTATTATAGTATGCTTGTATAAGTCTAATGTGCAGATCTAACGTTAGTAGGTTGGTAAACATTATGTAGGTACTTATGTTTCTTATATGGCAATAGGCTAGGTCTCTTAAGACTTGCGAGACTCTTGCTGCAAGACCAAGACCAAGACCAAGACTGAGAGCGCAATACCAAGACCAAGACCAGGTGTATTGACGCAAGACCAAGACCAAGACTGGCTAAGGACTCGTCTTGGTCTTGCATTTGGGCAACACTATAGTCCTGTGACCCAAGGGCTGGCTTTTACGAAGTGTTGCCATACAATGTGGCAACACCGCCAGTCTCTTGGGCACATTACCGGCTGGCAACATTGAGGAGGAGTTTTTTGCACTTTTATAGTTTGTTGTTAGTTTATTTATCTTATTTTTTATTTATAAGGTATAAAGTTAGTTAACCAAGAATTAATAATAATAATACTTTATTGATACAAGTCCTTACAATATACTTAATATCTAGCTAAAGTTCTCAATAATTAAAGGCGCACAGAAGTTGAAACCCTGACTCCTAAACTAGGAATACCTGCGACTTAGGGAGTCAGTGTTCTACTGCCATTTTGACACTAAACCCTTATGAAAATTAAGAGCTTAAGAGAGGTTAAGGTGAACATTATACAAAATAATATTATTATTACGTAGTGATATAAAGAAACAATTGGAAAACAAATAATAGTAAAAGTAAAAAAAAAAAAGTAAAAATTAAAAAGTAAAATGATTGCCTGGTTGATTTTGTATGTGTGACTGAGAGTCGTTAAATTAAATCCTATGATACAATAAAATTATACGTTTATGTCCTATCTAATAGGTGGCGAGCCTATTGACGTCAACCGGGCACAAAACCAGAATCCGTGGCTGGTACTGAGATATTCCTGATGGAAAAATCCAATAACACTTTGCCCGACCCAGCAATCGAACCCAGGACCTCGTGCAGTCCACTTGACCAACGAGGCAGTCGCATAACATTTTCCGCAAAATCGATTAGTGGACATGAAATGTTAAAGTTAGTCGCACCGGTGGGTCAGAGATAATCCATCGAAAAGTCCTGAACATAAAATTTTTAGTGAAAATTGCAAATGCAAGTCTATAGATACCCATATAAGGGTATTATATATATCAGGTACCTAATACCGAGCGCATCTTAGCTGAGCAAGCAAATCTTTGCATTCAGCCAAAGATATGAAAGTTCAAACGCGCCTTGTAAAGTCCGCGATCCCACTTAACATTAAGTTTTTGGGGTCAAATCCGCCGTTCATACATCGCTTTCATGTTAGCGGGGTTTAAGATAGTTTGAAAAATCTTGCGAAGATAATTTAGATAATAATGTTTTTCCGAAGTTACTTTAGAGAATATTGTACAACATGGAATTTCTACCCCCCCTGCAGATGTATCAAGTGCACCTAATTTTGCTCATTAGTGTTAGAAGATCCCAGTTATAGGGGCCAAATTAAATAATACTCAGTTTGACCCGGAAATCGAACTTTAGAAACAACACTTAGCAGACGCAACTATTGTACAATGAACCAGTCAATAAGATAAAAAATGTCGCACAATGTTTGGACTTGACTGATAACAATTAAATGAAATGTACCAATTATATAAAGATGATTTGATAAAATTTCGACTCGATGTTCACAATATTGTAGAATACTATGTTAATTTAATAATTTTATCAAAGATCAATAAGGTATGTATTAGTTTAGGAGGTCAACTTGAGTGATAATTTCCATTGACACACCTGGTGCCGATTATTTTTAAATTTTACTAAAACAAAACAAATTAACCTACAAAAGTGAATTAAAGTGGATTTAGTTTTATCAAAATGATTAATTATTGATTCTATATAATTATTATGTGTGTCTGTTTTGTTCGAATGTTTTGTTACACAGAGAGTTCTCTGTACTGTACCAAATTTTAATAAAGTAAATGTGATAACATTATCCCTAGTATAAAGGGTGCAACAAGACCCTGAACGAAGCCGAAAGACACTTGTTCTCCCCGTCATTGCGATCATTTTTTTGTTCTAGACCATACCTGGGAACCTTCTAGTTACGGAGATATTGGGGGTCAAAGTTCCAACTTTCTCACAAGTTTTTTTTTAAATACATGTTTTTAATGTAAGATTTTTGGAGAGAAACCTCCACGATCCCTGTATTATTCAATCCATCCATCACCACAATGTTTTGAGAGCGTTACATTGAGTACTACCGTAAAACGTGATTTTTCACCCCAAAAAAAAAAGTCGTTTCCCAGCAATAATTTTTGCGTAAAGTTACTTATTTTATGTACCTAATGCTTGGTTGACGGCTTCGTGAAGGGTCCTGTTACACCCTGTATTTATTACCTGTTTTATATATCAAAGGAAAATTATAGGTCATTTTTCATAATTTCAGGTTTGACAGAATTGTTATTCAAATTCGACACTACACATTACTCTGTGCGGTGTTAATAGGTATTTTATAAAATTATCAGAGAATGACAGCTGTAATTAAAATAAACGGACAATTTAATATAATTTTTGGTAGTGAATTTGTTAATCAATTAATTTACCCGACTTAATTTAAGTTTTTGATGAAACATAATTAATGAACACTTCAGATCAGTCAAACTTCTGGTACCCGTACATAAATACGTGGTATGTACTTATAATGAACTATAACTTTAATCTGACCACGAGTGCCGTCAAACTTCGAGAGCCATTAAGTTAACTTTCACATAATACTAATGTTACCATTTGGGAATATACTGTCTCCGTGTTGGTGGCAAGTTTTCAGCAGTTTCGTATGGTATTAAAAGTAATAGAAAGAAAGAAAGAAAGAAAACATATTTATTTGGCACACGCCACAAGTGCACACAACAATAAAATGAAATATAAAACTTAAAACTACACAATGAGAAACAAAAAACTAAAACTCAACAGAAAAATAGGTATGTAGATACATCGAGCAGTGGTGGCTCAGTGGTAACAGCCCCGAATCACGAGTTGCAGGTCGTGAGTTTGAACCCTGGCAGCGCGCTTACTTAACATAACATCACGCATGTAATCCCCGAACAGTTAGGCAGATGTTTATGTAATATAACACCCAAATTACGCCAGTTTTGTTTAACTCCCTTGTAATAGGGGGTGAGCCTTTTGTAAACATCCAGATTTCGTAGCTACTACTGAGAAATTCTTGGTGGCAAACACCCAATAACAATTTGCCCGACCCGGGAATCGAACTCAGGACCTCATGCTCAGCTGTCGTGATTGCGACCACTAGATCACCGAGGCGCGCAGCAGGCGTTTATGTTAATTATTTGCTTGAAGGAAACCGGCATGTCCCGAAAATAAATATTCCAAAACTAATAAAATCTTTCTCACATGGAGGTGGTCTGTGTTACCAGCAGTGGGAACGTGACTGATATGGAGTTTAATTATTATTCTGATTGAAATAGCATAATCTACCTATAATTTTCCCACTGCTGGGACACACGGCCTCCACTCTAGGAGAGGGAATGGGCTATAATCCACCACGCGGGCCCAGTGCGGGTTGATAGATGTCACATGACTTCGATTTTTTAGTTCTAGGACATGCCGGTTTCCTCACGATGTTTTTCTTCACCGTTTTGAGAGCAGTGTGTGGTGTGAAATAAATTACACAAAGTAATGCGCCGGCCTGGGTTCGAACCCACGACTTACTGTACGTAAGTCGGGGCCGCCACCACTGGTCCACCGCTTCTCTCGTGATTGAATTAAATTTACTTAATTACTTAACTTAATTTGGTATAACAAGCTTGTAAAAGAAGTCTGACTGCCCCGATGGTCTAGTGGTCGCAAGCGCGACTGCTAAGCATGAGGTTCTGGGTTCGATTCCCGGGTCGGGCAAAGTATAATTTGGTTTTTCCATCAGGAATTTCTCAGTAGAAGCCACGGAGTCTGGATTTATGCCCGTTCGATGACAATAGGGTCGCCCCCTATTACATGGGTCTTAAAAATAAAAGAAACTGGTGAATTGTGGGTGTACTATTCGTGACACCCCTGTCTAACCCTTCGGGTACTAGAGGCGTGATGTTATGTTATGTCTTTAAAGATTTTCTTCCCGGTATTATCGATAACCACTTAGGTCTCAGTGAAAACCTTTAATTTTGTCTCCGTCTTATAACGAAAAGCGGTTTCGAAGATCTCAAAATATATAAGCTTATTAAGTTTTTTCTTTCAGAGGCTAATAACATTGTCCTTGATTTAATTTCGGGATGATCAACTTTTTTAGGTAGCATTTTTTTCATAAACATTACGCCATTGATCCCAGAAGGTTTAGGCAGAGGTGTACCTAATAGTACACCCAAATTTCGCCAGCTAAGCTTAAGTCCCATTTAATAGGAGGCGAGCCTATTGCCATAAACTGGGCACAAATCCAGATTCAGTGGCTGCTACTGAGATATTCCTGATGTTAAAACCCAATTTATTTATTTTTATTTATTACTATAATGCACAATGTACACAGCTAATTTTACATGCAAAAGCTTAAAACTAGTGAGTACATTACCCTGTTAGGGCGCAGCAAGATAACTTAACACTAATATTGCAATATATATAATAGATCATTGGGAACTTTCACATTTAAATATTATATTAATTAAACATATATCTATTATTATTTCACTTCATTTCGTTTATACAGTTACAATATTATGTCTGAAAGTGTTACATAAAACAAAAGTTTAACAATTTGATTAATAATAAATACAATTACACGAATAATCTTTGTTAATCCAAGCATATGATGAAGGTTAAGTAGTATTTCATTTTAAACAAAATCCCGAAGAGTTAGGCAGAGGTGTACCTAAAAGTGCACTCACATTTTGCCAGTTATTTTTCAATCAAACAATCAATAGGTCATAGATCCAGGCTCTGTAGCTGCTACTGAGAAATTGCTGATAGAAAAACCAATAACACTTCAGCTGAACTGACCCACCATAAAGGATCATACTAATATCTGACCCTAACTATTCGTTATAAAATAAAAATTAAATTTAAAAAACCACCAACGCAAAAAAGAAAAGCGAGTAACACCTACGGGGTGTAACAGAACCCTTCACGAAGCCGAAGTAACGTTACGCAATTATTATTGCTTGGAAACGACTTTTTTTTGAGGTGGAAAATCACATTTTACGGTAGGACATAGTGTAACGCACTCCAAACATTGTGCTGATCGATGGATTGAATAATACGGGGATCGTGGAGGTGTTTAAAGTAAAAATCTTACATTAAAAACATGTATTTTAAAAAAAACTTGTGAAAAAGTTGGAACTTTGACTCCCAATATCTCCGTAACTAGAAGGTTCCCAGGTAAGGTCTAGAACAAAAAAATGATCGCAATGACAGGGAGAACAAGTGCCTTTCGGCTTCGTTAAGGGTCAGGAAATAGATGGATGGCAATTTAATATTTGCTCGTTAAAATGGTGCTACAATGCCGTGGCGGGGTGCCGCTGTACTAAATCAGAAACATTATTCGATTGACTATCTATTAATTTACTAGAGTTTCCGTCCAACTTCGACCAAATTTTTGTTGCTAATCTAGTAATCTAACGGGTTCAGCGGTCAACAAATTCATAGTTTCAGGTCTTGCTAAAACAAAACCTATGAACCAGCTAACGGAGGTCGGATTTATCGTAAAACAATTTTATAAGTCATCATCTGCCTAGCCTTTTCTCAAACTATGTTGGGATTGACTTCCAGTCTAACTGGATGCAGCTGAATACCAGTATTTTACATGGAGTGACTGCTTGTCTGACCTCCACAACCTAGTCAATAGGTAATTGTTGTCAGACATTTGGGCTTCTTCGGGCATAACTACAGTTAACAGCCTTTGGGCTTTACGTGCTTCGAAGATACTTACAGAGAAACTAGGTATACAACGTGTAACAGAATAAACGCAAAATCTCTTAAGGGGTCATTGTACTCATTATTATGAACAACTTTCACTATGGGACCAACACTGAAATCGCGAAAAAAAATCGACTGCCCCATACATTTCTATGTGCGCTTAACTCGGCAAAATGTACTGAACAGCTGATTTTTGTTTCGCCTTTCGGGGTGGTCCCATAGTGAAAGTTGTTCATAATGAGTACAATGACCCCTTAAGAGGTTTTGGGCTTATTCTGTTACACGTTGTATAATGATGGTCACCTATCCATGGACCGATATCGGCAAGCACTGCTTTACTTTGAAAATTATTATATTGAAGTACGAGCTCCTCGAATTCTAGTAAAACAATCATAAAAGTCATTGTTAAAATAATAAAAATCTCGTTTCGTTTTTCGAGTTTGTGTACACCGCCGTGTCGCATTCAACTCGTTTCCCAAAATTCAATTTTGGGAATTTGTTTCCTCCCGTCGAACGTTGTACGGAATACTGATGGGGCTTGAGACTTCCCGTAAAGAAGTGCTTCTGTTTTTATTTTTTATTTATTTATTTTAACAACATAAAATATGTATCCACTTGCTACACTTGACATTTTAACGTATAACATGGAACTGTTAAGTGAAGTTAGATTTTCAGAATTCGTAATTTAATCTGTTTTGTTTTGCGTGGAAAAAATGTGACATAGAAAGGGACTGACTGCTGACATGACGATTAAAAGAGAAGTCACCACGATTTTCCAAACTATGTTGCGGTCGACTTCCAGTCTAACCGGATGCAGCTGAATATCAGTATTTTACATGGAGCGACTGCCTGTCTGACCTCGACAAACCAGTTAGTACTGGGTAATACGATACCCTTTAGTAAGACTGTTGTCAGACATTCGGGTCACTGACTACCCGTAACGACTGTCAAAGATCTACAAATGACAGCTGAAACCAACGGCTTTACGTCATTTCCATAAGAAATGTACGAGTAGAAGAAGACAGGCGCGGATCCAGCCCTCAAAAAAGTTTGTGGGCACCACCACCCTAAAATGGCCAGTGACATCGAAACAAATAAAAGGGAAAAATCTTCGTGGAGTGGTAGTAGTTTAATGATGAATTTCATAAGAAGAAACTAATAATATGCAAGAGCAAGTTCAGCGAGCTCGATTTTTTTTGCACCCGCCTCAGATACGTTAGATTTTCAGAATATTCAGCAGAAAATTTTAGCAGTGCTTCTCCGATTTGTAACACTAATTATACCATTTATATAGACGTTATTGAAATGATTCTTCGGGCTTTGGCAAAAAAGTCCCAGAAACGATTTCTTTTTTTCACCCCGCCCCTCTTTATGTGTTAGATTTTCTTTTTATACTTTACTTTGTCGACTTATGCATAATAGTTTCAGAATGGTTAAGTAATTTGAACTCCAGAATGCAAGAGCGAGCGAAACGAGCTCGAAAAACTTAGCAATCCTTCTCGGATTTGTATAAATATTTTATTTTCACCATTCATACATGTAATATTGTAGACATTATTACACATAAAAGATTCTGAGCAAGAGATTGGTAGGATGCGAGAGTAGCGAGCTCGAAAAACTAAGCAGCCCGCTTCTGATAGTTTAGGTTTTAATTTCTTTTGACCACTAAGCAATACAAATTAGTGAAGCCACTTGAATATGAGGCGGCCGGCTAGAAAATACAGAGTGCTTTTATTAACAAGTTAAGGCAGTTCTCGCTGCCCGGGGGTCATAGCCTTCTTGGCTGGGTAAGTAAATACGCCACTGCTTGTATCTGCAGCAGCTCTCTAGCAGTCTACTTGTATAGTCTGCTTGTTGTGGGGCGAACACTAATTAATAAATCTGTAAAATGACAGCCTGTTTCATCACGAAAATAACAAAAATGTGTTTATTTGAATGCATAACACACATTTAAACTAAATAAAGGTGTGATGCGCATTTTTAACCGATTTTGGTGAATCATTAAAAAAAAAAGTCACTCCATGAAAATGATCTCCGCTGTGGCTATACTGACCGGGCGAGTCACGTAAGAAAATTTGAATACCAGGGAAAACTAGGGTTATGTTTTTTTTTTAAATTTTATTAAGGCCTTGTGTAGAACTTCGACCTCAATTATGGTTGTGGGCATGCCCATCGTGCCCACAACGGTGGATCCGTGCCTGGAAGAACAATACAAGCTGCGCCGACCCCAAATAAAACAGGATAACAGCAGGAGAATGATGAAGATGATCACACAAGTCAGAAATGTCATGATGCAGATTACAGACATGGACATAACACAACAAGGTCCGGATATGTAACATAGTTTATAAGTGGTATTAACAACAATATAAATCATTTGCCATCGATTTAAATAAATAAATAAATATGTAACAAAGCCAGCATATTATCTTACGCAATGCTTACAGCTACATCTTCATTTTCCAACCAAAAAAAAAGAAAAGCTTATTTGAAAGTAAAATAAAGATTCAGCTGTGGAGACTTATTCTTCCGGACTGCAGTGCGGTGAAACGTAGGCAAACTTTATACTTTATGTCCCTGATTTGATATGTTACCCAGTTTTGAAACAAATCTTTAGCTACTCTTATTTAGTGTAGTTTGAACTCTTTTCGTATTAGATATGATCCAAATTTGCTTATTGAATATTTCTTAATACGTCCAACTTAAATACTTAATCTAAACGTAATAAAAATAGTAGTAGGTTTTTATATTGGTCTGACTGACTGCGTTGTTTTTCTAATCTCGAAGTTTTAAGACCATTTATCAGAATCTGCTGTTTCTTAAAAAAGTGCAATATCTACACGGCGTACACGGTCAAAATGGCCACTACACGGTTAACGGATAAGAGCAAGTTGTCACTTAAGTGCAAGTTGCGTCTCTATACCGCAGTCATCAGACCGATTATGACATAATGCCTGTGTCGTATTCGCCCATGCCCATCCCCGCCACCTCCATAGGGTGCAGACCTTGCAGAACCGATTCCTCCGTAAGATCACCGGAGCTCCCTTTTATGTCCGAACGAAAGCCTCGCCTTAGACCTCAAATTGCCTACCACCCAGCAATTTATGAAACGTCTTTCAAAACGTTTCTTCGACTCAGCTGTCAAGCACAGAAACCCCCTTATCGCATCGGCCGCCCGATACGAGCCATCGCGTATCAGTAGCGTTCGCCGTCTACGGCACGTTCTTCTCACTCCCAATGACCCCACCACTCTCCTCCAGGAAAGCAGTAGGGAAACCAGCACACTTCGAAAATACAAACACAGACCGCCGTCATTCCGACACCGCCGCGCGCCGTGGTCCGTCGCAATGTCCCGTTTCAAACCCCCCCCCCCCGACCCTTGCATGAGCCAGCCCGCGATGCTGAGCCAGTAGCAATAAAACAGCCCCTAAATCAGATCCAGCCTGTCCCCTTGCTGCCCTCCCCAGCGACGCCCTAAGCCGAGGTTCGTACCCCACAGGGGGTGCCCTTAGCGAGTGATTGCTTAGCTTATAATTTCATTTTGCCCCTGGCTGGAGGCCTTAAATTCTAGGCATCCACAGGGATAGACCGGTTAAGCAGTAGCCAGCCTCAGAGGCAGAACTGCGAAAAGCCATCTCATAAAAAAAAAGCGGTCAAAATGGGTGGAACAGCTGATTTTTTAATTTAAATAACCGATGAAAATTTCTACGTGGAGGGACTCAGGATGATATACTGAAAACGTGGTAATCATTTTCGCGTCGGTGCCTTCTAGCCCGTATTTTGAGAATTGTCAAGTTTAATTTTCGGTTAACATAACGTAATTTCACGGGCTATGCGTGGTATATTCATAATATTATGTATGATTTAAAAAACAGCGATCATCAGACCATGCCACTAACTATTAATTTATTAACGGATTTAGAAGCAGTAATTTCAATCAAACGAGAAGAAGAGCTATTTCTAGCAGTAAGATAATAATGCAGAATGATTCTGCGCATGATTTTATAGCCCTTCGTTTACCTAGCCTTTTCCCAACTATGTTAGGGTCAGCTTCCTATTTAATCGGATGCAGCTGAATACCAGCATTTTACATAAACCGACTGCCTATCAGTTCTCCACAACCCAGTTAGTACTGTGAATTTACGCATACTAAAAAGTTGACGAAACGAGACTCAATGTTTGATGGTGTTTGTTGTGATGGTGTTTTGTTTGGTTGGCGAAACGGGAAAGTTACCAAACGGGACGTACCCTGCGATACTATCTGTAACGCTAACGACTGTCAAAGATCTACAATTGATAGCCGCGACCAATGGTAACTACTTGCTTTCCGAAGCACAAAGAAAACTCGGGATGTAATTGGTGGTTACCCATTCTCGGACCAACCTAGACAAGGTCGACCCGAGCGGCTGTTTATTATTTTGCCACGACCTCCTCTATTTATTTTTTATTTTATTTTTTTCTGCAGTAGTCCCCTTTTATTAGACGTTGGCTCAGCATGTCTTCCATACATTGCTATTAATTGTCATTTCCTTTCTTAACATATCAGGTACCTACCATACAGTCCATTTATCGTTTTTTGTTGGTCTCTCTTTGTTCTTTCAACTATCCACTTTCATATACATATACTCAAAAGTATCAAATCAAATCTAATAATTTATTCGCATAATATGGGTAGATAGCTGGTATGTACATAAATGTTATATTACACATGATATAACAATAAAGATCCTCATATTAACCATTTCTGGTATACGAAAAATAAAATAAAAACTTATATTAACAATTAAACGAAATAGGTACATAACTTTAAATAGGTTATACTCTTTTCCATTTTCATTTTTTATTACTAAATTAACTAGATATTATTGCACTGGAATAGGAACATAGTGAGGTGTTACAATATTTTTCTATTCTTATAACTAAGGTATTCCTGGGTCGTGTAGAAACATTTATTGACTAGCCAGTCATACATTTTTTTTCGGAATAAAGTAATGGGTAGGTCTTTTAGTTCACTTGGTAATTTGTTAAATAATTTGATTGACATGGGGTAACAGTTTATTCTATTCGTTAAGACTTTTCTTCACTCTACCGCATATTCCTCCCATATCATATCAATAATTTATCATACGACAATGTTCAGTGTGATGTAACACATACCTTCTGATAACTAGATATTTATAAAAACAACTAGATGATTAGCCCAAATATCTTTATAATAACAGTGTATACCATTACATACAATAGTCACTTATACCAAAGCTGCCACAAAATCTAATTTCCCACCTCCAAAATTGAATCAACTCGAACCCGCAAACACCTAATATCACAGTATTTATTTAATCGCCCATAGCTAATGTACTACGGACAATTATACCCTCATTGGGCAAACTAATTACCGGATCTACCTGGCTTGTGCCTAATGACAAGTAATATGCACTGCATTATGGCAATGCGACGCAATATTATAGAGTTATCCTCAGCTTTGCGAGTAATGGACGGCCGGTTCACACCATCTGAGACCAGCGTTGCACTAAATTAATAGACTATTGTTAATCCCATGGATCAGGATTGAACCGTAAACACACTACATGTAAGTGTTTCGGTCGATTTACATGGGTGTAGTGTTTAGTCGAGTGCGAATAAAGATATAAAAAAGTGAAAACTTTTTTTGTAAAATCTGGCTACCCAGACGCTGATATTATTACTTGCAATTAATTTCCTAATTAAATTAGATATCAGTCGACAGTGTAACCCAAGTTTCAATTTTAGTTAAAAGATACATACTAAACAGTAGACCGGTTGCAGTATAATACCAGTATTTTACATGGAGCGACTGCCTATCTGACCTCAACAAACCAGTTATTACTGGGTAATACAATACTCCTTGGTAAGACTGGTTGTCAGGATTTCAGGCCCCTGACTACTTGTAATGACTGTCAAAGATCTACAAATGTCAGCCGAAATCAACGGCTTAACGTGCTTTCCGAGGCACGGAGGAAGCTCCTGCATGTAATGGATGGTCACCCATCCACGGGCCAACCCGGATCGACCCGACTGGCTGTTATTATTTAGCCACAAGCAGCTCTTAAAGCTGGCTTGCTTACATTGGACTAAATTAGTACTAATCACATTGTTTACACCTGTTCACGATTTATGCACCTGCAACTTTTTAGAAAACACAACAACTTTACTGAATAGTGAAATCGTGTTCATATCGGCCTTAATTAGTTAGTTCAACCAGATTCCGTGAACGCCCTCCCTTTTGAGGTATCTATGCAGATTAGAACCAGTGTGTTTGGCGATTCAATAGTCTTAGTGATGCGATTTGTAGCATGATATAATCGAGTTACGGGATCTAGTGTTGTTTAACTTCTTTATACATAACATCACGCCTGTAATTAGTCCTTGAATGGTTAGGCAGAGGTGTACCTAATAGTACACCCACATTTCGCCAGGTATGTTAAAGTCCCATGTAATAGGGGGAAAGCCTATTGCCACCAACCGGGCACTAATCCAGACTCCGTGGCTGCTACTGACAAAATTACTGATGGAAAAGCCCAATTACACTTGGTCTGATCTGAGAATCAAACCCAGGACACGATATTTTATAGGATTTCTATCGATCTTCTCCGTTGTACTTTATTTTATCAGTTTTACTTATACACTATTAAAATAAAATTACAATAACTTTAGCTTACCTTTCCATCTAACACAATGTTTGTTGTCATTCCCGCCCACAACCACTGAAATAGATACATTAAATCTTCATGAATTAAAATATTCAAATCATTCCAATACTGCGAAATGAATTGTTTTTGTTGTTAAATTAAAACACCACACGGAGTGAATATTTCTAAAATCTGAATATTAACCAGCATTATTTTAATTAACCGACAAATGAAATGATTTCATTCATTAATAAGTAGCCAATGAACTCAATCAGCTTTACAACCCTTTTCAACATCAAAGAATGAACATTTTTGTTTTTTTTTTAAATACAGCGAAAGTTTTCTATTGTGATTTTTGCATGACAACATGGTTTCTTTACGATGTTTTCAAGCAGCAGAAGCAAGTGATAATTTTACAATACACACATGAATCCGAAAAATCTGAGTTACGTGTCTTGGGTTTGAACTCGAGACCTATAACTTATCAGTCTGACGGTCACACCACTGGATTTGAACGGATCTTCTATTAGAGGGGTCAACTCTAAGCTTAGTTGTGGAGGCAAGGATATTAATAGTTTCCCGTTTCAGACTTATTACCCGACTACGGCGAAGCGAAAAGGAACGGTTATGATTTTAGCAGTCTATGTAGGTATGTAGCTATGTTTGTATTTACGTATGTTCCTCCGTAGCGCCTAAACTATTCATCCAATTTTGATGAATAAGGTGGCAATTGATTCGTTATTATGGCCCGGGTAACTACTAACTGAAAAAAAACCTGATTTTAATTAGAGCGTGATTTTTCAATCGGGGATTTTTCAGTCGGGTTTTTAATGGTATTATACCACACAAATTCTTATTTTCTATTTATAATTATGCCAGTTTCAAAATGAATGAAGGTCACAAACTACAATGTTATTACTTTTTAAGAAGAATATGGGTGTAAATACCCTTAGCGAAGCTGAAGGGCATTGGTTTTCCCTATCATTGCGATTTTTTTTTTGTTCTGGGCCGCGCCTGGGAACTTTCTGTTTACGGAGATATAGGAGGTCAAAGATTTAACTTGTTCTCACCTTTTTTTATACAATTTTTTTATGTTATAATGCAAATACCTCAATGCCATTTTAGGCCCCCAGTTCAAGACAACTTGCTTGTACGTGTGCTAGAAGCCGCTAATGAGATAATATTATAGAATATATTTTTCAATACACTTTCTCGAAAACTAGTTCTAATCGCACTACGATTAGGATCAACATGCAATGTATTTCACACGCGTGCGATTTTTAATATTTTTCCGCACACGTGCGGAAATAAAAATTTGCACAGATAAGTCTAAAGGGTTCAATGACTATATCTATAGCCGGCGGTGATTGTTTTTTTTTAATCCCGACAAAGAGATATGAGTCTTTACGGATTAATTATTTTTCGAGTATTTAAATTGTGTTTATAAATAGAATATCATAGATAAAAATGATTATTTAAAACAAATATTTATTTTTATGAACAAATTAACATCTTAAGGTGTTCCAAATTTAAAAAAAAAAATGAATTTCCTTTTTTTCATAGTAGGCTGTATACAGCATCTTCTTCAACTTGGCGAAAGCAAAGCGCGGAAAAAAGGCAAATTAAATCATAGTTTCCTAATAATTCCTGACAAAAATACTTTCCGTTCTAATATTTTATTTCTTCGAAAGTGTATTGAAAAACGTCGTTTGATACGCGTGGGGATTTGTTATTGCAGTTCTCGGCTCCATAACACCCTCGCTTGCAGCTCGGGTGTTAATTCCGCGCTCGAATGCAATAACAAACCCCACTTATATCAAAATGTACTATTCTTCTATATTTCAAGAAATACTACTTTTTATAACATCTAGATATTCGCTGACGGCTATACGAGCTAAATCTGTTTTTTTCTACCTGTTTTATATACGACTAGCTGTTGCCCGCGGCTTCGCTCGCGTTTTTGTCAAATTTTGAAAATATCCCACGAGCACGTTTTAAATATACCCTATGGCACTCGGGGATAATGTAGCTTCCCATTAGTGAAAGATATTTCAAAATCGGTCCAGTAGATCCCGTACATAAAAAACTTACAAACAAATTTTACCTCTTTATAATATTAGTACAGAAATGGTGTTTATCTCTTCATAACACATATTATTGTACTAGTTTTTTTTTAAATAAATTCCCGTGGAGGTTAAAACCACTACAGTATCTAGGTAAGATACTGTAGTGGTTCAAACGAAACAATTGAAGCACATCTAATAAAAAATATCCAATAAATTCACATCTTGTAGTTGGCAAACAACTCAAAACGTCGAACTAAGGTCCGGTTCATACTTGCGGATCGTTCACAAGTTAAACTCAACTCCAAGTGCACTCACAGGGGATTCTTATAGTTTTATAACGCAATAACGTGACGTCTCCAACACACTAGGATATTACGTGTGTTCCCAACTTTTACTGTACAACCGCTACTTTATGATACATTGAATTATTAATAAAATGCATTGATGTTGTTGCGTTCATGCCATTCTTGGTACAAGTACAGTAGTTTGAATTGGCAATTATTTTAAGATAGCTACTGTAATGTCGTGGGTTTTAACCGCAAGAATCGTGAGTAATCTCCATGATTAGGAGTAAAGTACTATTCGCTCACGTTGATTTAATTTTGCGAAATCGAAGTTTGGACTTCGGTCTTACCACGTGACAAACTCATAATTATCTACGACAATAATGATTAAAGTTCGTAACCAGTTGAAGAATGCACGTGTTTCAAATTGTTAAAATAATTAAGCATCAGCGGTTCGTGATTATTAGTATTGTATCTGTAAGAATATAATAGCATGAATCCTAGTTTTGTGTGAAGTCAAAAATTAAAAGTGCTCCGAATCTTTATAAATTATTTATATATTTTTTTAATATTTATACATGTTTCTTAAAAAAAAAATATCTTTAAAATATAAAAAAAACTGGTTTGCACCGGTGTCGGGAGCAGAGTCCAAGCTACCGGGGCTCCAGAGACAGGAACCTCCTCTCAATGCGAGCCATATCTAGGAGTACTGCCTTCTTAAGAAGGCAGGCGAAGGTGATTGGATCAAGGCCCTTGATCCAACCGCCTTATTAGAGCCTCGAAAATTAATCATCGAGGCTCCTGGCCATCAGGTCATTAACCATAACAACTATGTACAATGATAGACGATCTCACATTCCACAATATTTTCTGTAATCTTTAGGTATATTTATTAAATTAGGAAAAGTGTGGCAAGGGCTGAAATAAAGAAAGAAATACAAATCAATAAAGTAATTACAACTAGGTATCTGAATGATTCAAGTGTTTAATTTCTAATAAATAACGTCTTATCATTTGATCGAGCACAATACAAATACTATGAAGCCTATAATCAATAGTTGTTTTTCTGCTTTTCGCATTATGTATTATCGAATTAAGATTCCACACTACGTAAGTACTTTGTTTTTATTCTGTGTTCAGATTAGATTGTAACCAAACAAATATTATCTTACACTCTCCATAGCGCTATCTTTGCAAAACAAATGCACACTTATTACAATAATAACAAATTATATGAATCAACAGGAGCATCAAAGGAGTTTTTATAACCATGCAAGGACTTCTCTCCGAGTGGTACACAAAAGTTTTTCCTTTAAAAAGTTTCCAAAACTACACACCTTCGTGGACGTCAATGGACTTCGCCCAAGAAGTCTATACATAGAGTTGTTTCAGTTGTCTATGCCCGAAGTAGGGAGGGAAGTTATTACCGGGGCTTTTGTTCGAAATATAAAAGCACAAGTTTTACAGAACTGAGTACATCTCTGGATACAACAGATAGCTAGTATTTAAAATGTACTTTGACGAAGTTTGTTAAGTGGTTATGCCTTAAAATTGTTTCCAAGCGATAAGAGAAATCTTAATACAGACGCACTTGAGACTTCAAGTGAACATTGTTAAAGACTTAGTTTCTTTGATAACTTTAGTCTTTAAAACTGTTTATTGTAAATTCCTTTGTCTTGGAGTATGATACTACTATATTTTGGTATAAATTAGTCATTATTTGTTTTTTAAATTGACTGTATTATTACAATTAAAAACGACTAAATAACCTAAACTAACAATAAACTAAAAAAAAGACATCAAAAACAGTACAGTAAACAGTTTTAATTAAATAAAAACTGTACTAAAATTAAAAAAAAAACTTTCATGTTGTAAAAGCATAACTTTTACAACCCATGAACAAGTTTTTTCAACTTTTAAAATAAAACTTAGTGACATATATTAGGGCACACTACACACACACATACTACACTACACCCACACAACACTACACTATGAAGCCGTGCCCAAAATCAACCTGTACAAACTCAAAATCCACAGACCACCGCAAACGACATTTATGCAGATTGCACACACACAGCCAACATAAATTACTAAGTAAGTGCACGAGACGACAGGAGTCAGCACCACTGAGTCAACAATCGCACACCCTCCGAGGAAGCTGTGACGTCAGCGATCCTGAGCCTGACCCATTCATTGGTCTACAATTATTGGTGCAAACTGAAGGAGCTCAGTTCGGTGCATTCGGAATTTTGGTCGAGTAATTTTAACCAAGAAAAATATCCAAGAAACGATAATAATTTAACATAACATCGCGCCTGTTATACCAGAAGGGTGTGGCAGAGGTGTACCTTATAGTACACCCACTTTTCGCCAGTTGTGTTTAAGTTTGTAATAGCGGGAGAGCCTATTGCCATCATCAACCGGGCACAAATCCTGACTCCGTGGCTGCTACTGAGAAATTCCAATAAAAAAAAAACCCAATAATACTTTACCCGACCCAGGAATCGAATCCAGGACCTCATACTCAGCTCGCTTTAGACCACTGGACAAACGAGGCAGATCATGTAAAAGTGACTTAAACGAAAATAAGTTGATAAAAAACTAAAACTACAAATGAAATATATTTTAACAAAAAGATTATACATTTTTAGAAAAGTTTTAGATTTTAGGTGTGTTCTACAGTCTACATAGTGCAATGGATGGAGATCGAATCGATGACCTCTTGCTTGTTAGTCTGCTGCTAAATCATTGACCTTGATGTAAATGGCATCAAAATGTTAAACATGTCTCTTTTCATCTACAAATTGTAACTTATTACTTTGTTTCTTTCAGTGTTGTTTGCTTATACCAAGATGTTTATTGATTTCAATAAGTCAACAACATTATTTTGTTTTCAAAATTTGTTTATATAATTTTCGACGATGAGTAGGTATTTTGGTATTTGTTTTCATCCATGCAATGCATGTTACTCGCTTGGAAACCCATCCATCCATCCACTGAAAATTAAACGATAATGTTAAAAAGTTGTTATGGATGAAGTGTACTTTTTTCAGTACTAACTTGGCGGCATGGAAAGTCATATTTTCCATATTTTTTTTATAGAATTTTTTTATGAAATGAGGATAACCAAGAATATACTCATATAACAAAGGATACATACTAAATAAACTGATATCTTTTTTTTTTTTAATTTATTGTTATACATTTGTTTTTTTTTATGGTTCCGTAACCCATTGGAAAAAACGGAACCCTAGTTTCGTCCTGTTTTCCTCTAATTTTTATACTAAGAACAGGAAAATTCTGAAAAAAATTGAGTCTGTAGAACGTAAAAAGAACTTTCAAAGAATATTGTTTTGAATAAGATCTGCTTTAATTTTTTTTGAGATATGGGACTTTTTCGTGAGTCTCGCGCAACAGTAGTAACTTTGTTTTTAGTTTTAGTAATTTAGTTTTGCTGTTGAGTATGAATTGATGAATGAATCAGCGTTAAAATATTATTATTGCATTTTTTGGTGTTACGGAATCGTTATTGTGCGCGAGTCCGACCGCAGATGGCCGATTTTTTTTATACTAGCTACTTTAAGGAATTTGACTACCAAAAAAATCAAACCATTCAAATTATGCACATAGCATAGAAATATTACTTTATTCTAGTTACCCATTCATATAAGTAGTTTAGTATGGGGAAAAATACATCATAAAAATTCCACAACACTGGAATAGTGTTGTGGATTTTTTTGTATACCTAAAGAATCTCTCTATACGTAATAAACGTCTAAACATCGTTACGACAGCACTAAATTTCGGAGTGTAGCCTAGGCAGTTAACTACAATGTACACTTGCACCAATCACCCCGTAGTGCCATGCAACTGACAGCGCTGAACTAGAAGGACCCAAGATTAGCACTGCCAATAAACCACAAACGATTTGTTAAGGATTGAAGAGACTGTGGTGAAGACAGATAAAAAATAAGTTAATTGAATTGAGTTCAGGATTAACAGCAATTTGTTTTTGTAATGCTGTTGGTGCTTGGTTAATGAAGTTAGAGTCAGATTGGGTTAGTCAGACATATCTAAGTATATCATATTATTATTATAAAACGAAGTCACTTTCATGCCGGTCTGTGTGCTATAGGATGATTTCCACCAAACGGCTCGTATCGCATCGGATCGGAATGAATACGAACAGATGCGGTGACAGCCGATCGCGTCCGGCAAGATGTCGACGCATACGGTCGGCTCCGTACCGTCGCTTGTGAGTATATCGGTTACTGCGCCTAGTCAAATAGTTTCATTCCTACCGTGTTCACGTGTTCTAATTTTTTAAAGGAATCCGATCGGATATGACGACAGGCAAACGGAGGCGATCGCGCGTCGCTGCATACTTTCGGCTACGATCGCGTATTGCGGAAGACGCCCGTGGTCAATCTGCTGTGCGCGGCTAGGTAATATAGACTTTAAATACTGTGTACACGATTTCATATCGTTTAAATATCGTAAAATCCGTTCCGATCCGATTCGATACGAGCCGTTTGGTGGAAATCATCCTTTATTCTTCTGCACTACGCAACGAAGTATGATGCGGGTTTCACATCATCATTAGGATATGTTATACTGGAAGTTTTATGCATACAATAGCTTCGTTTTACCTGTTTTTTTTTTGAGATGGCTTCTCGCAGTTCAGCGTCTGAGGCTGGCTACTGCTTATTTAGGGGCTGGTTTAAAACTACCGGCTCAGCATTGCGGGCTGGCTCTGGCAAGGGTCGGGAAGGGATTGTTGAACAGGGGCGTCGCAACGGGCCTCGGCGACGAGGACGGAACATCGGCGGTCTGTGGCTGTGCGTATACGACGAAGAGTACTGGTTTCCCTACTGCTTTCCTGGAGGACGGTGATAGGGTCATCGAGGGTGGAGAGAGCATGCTGCGGACGGTGGATCATGCTGATACGCGAGGGTTCGTATCGGGCGGCCGATGCGATCAGGGGGTTCCTATGCTTACTAGCCGAATTGAAGAAACGCTTGGAAAGTAGTTTCATAAACTGTTGAATGGTAGGGATTCTAAGGTCTAAATGGAGACTTTCGTTACGGATATAAAGGGGGGCACCGGTGATTTTACGGAGGAAACGGTTTTGGAGGGTCTGCATCCTATGCAAGTGACCGGGTGGGCGTGGGCAAAAGTGACACAAGCGTATGTCATTATGGGACGGATGACTGCGGTGTAAAGACGCAACTTGCACCTATGTGATAGTTTGCTCTTGGCCGTGATCATGGAGTGGAGTCTACCCATGGCAAAGGCAGCTTGATAACGAGCTGCACTTACATGCGCCGCGAACGCCAGGTGGCTGTAGAGTATGACACCTAGATACTTGGCTCGCTTCTTCCAAGGGATCAGCTTGCCAAACATCGTGATCGGTGCGGGGGGGGGACGATTGAGACGCGATTTGTGGTAAAGAACTGCCTGAGTTTTATTGGGATTAACCTCGATACATCCACTCCTAGAACATTGGCCGCTCTTTGGAGTTGACAGGCGATGGCGTCTTAGCCGTGCCCAGTGTAATAGATTGCCGGCGAATAGGGCTAATTGAGCCGTTTTGCTTTTAGGGATGTCGCTATTGAACAGAGTGAAAATGAGAGGGGAAATGACAGAGCCCTGGGGGACTCCCGCGCGAATGGGGTATGGGGAAGATAGAGTTTTCCCTATGCGGTAGCGGAAAGTACGATTCGCCAAAAAGTCCAGTAAGATGGGCACGAGACGGTCCGGCACTCCAAGTTGGTAAAGCTTAAATAATAAACCATTGTGCCAAACTTTGTCGAAAGCTTTCGCTATATCGAAACATAACACACCGGTTATTGCTCCACGCTGGAAGCCAGCGCTCAAGTGTTCTACGATACGGTGGACTTGTTGAATGCACGAGTGTTCGGTCCTGAAGCCGAATTGCTCGTAACGAATGAGGCTCTTAGCCTCGGCAAAGTCTTTGAGGCGCTTATAAATTTCACCGCCTCTCATAAATTTTGCCAAGTGCACTCAGAAGACTGATCGGCCGGTAGCTAGTCGGCTCGACTTTAGGTTTACCCGGTTTGGGAATACCTATGGTAGTGGCCTCTTTCCACACTTGGGGGAAGCTGTTATTGCTCAGGGCGCCATTGAAAATGGCCGGCAGTAAGACTATGAGCTGCAAGGGGAGTCATTTGAACACCCTATTGGTGAAGCCATCGGCGCCAGGGGCTTTCCGCGGCTGTAGCTTATCTATAATGTCTTTCACTTCGTCGGGCGTGACTGAAGGAAGAGGACAGTCCGGGTCTTCTACTGGGGGAAGGACGGCTCTACGTTCGACTTCGGCGTCCACCTCAGCGAGATGTCGCATGTCTACTGGTTGCGAGCTGGGCGTGCACTGAGATTCCAGGCTATCGGCCAGGCATTCTGCCTTCTCAGAGTCGTCAAAAGCGATGCTCTTATCTGGACGCGAGAGAGGAGGCATCATGACCTCGAGGGAGGCGCGCAACTTCCGTTGCAGTTGCTAGAAAGCTAAGAGAGTGGGCTCGAGTTCGCTAAGCTCCTTTTCCCAACGGTTCGAACGGTGCTCACTCGTGCGCTGCTTTACAGCAAGCTGCAAGCTGCACATGTGAGCCTTTCGCATCGCAGGGAAAGTTGCTATAGGCACGTACGGCCGCGTTCTTCTCGGTTATCAGTTCACGTATTTCAGCGGGTAGTTTCCAGCGGTGATCGTTCATCGCTGGGACTTCCCGTGAACAATCCTTCAGTACGGATTGTACGTGATCTGTAAACAAGTTGATGGCGGCCGTGATGTCTGTAACTGAGACTATGTGATCGGGGATACCGTCCGTTAGTGGAGACGTATCGGATTTCAGCTTATCGCTTACTTTCTTCCAGTCGGTTATATGTACCAATCTTACTACTATTATAAATGCAAAAGTGTTTGAATATGAATGGATGTTTCTCACAAATTCTTCTGAATACGAGTATTCACATAAAAACTACTGAATGTATTTCAATGAAATTTGGCACACAGTTAGTTTATAACCTGGATAAACACATAGGATATTTTAATCCCAGTAGTACGATCCCGTGGGACGATTACCGAACTCCACTCGGGCGAAGCCGCGGGCATAAGCTAGTAAAATTGAAATCCGATGTTCGTCAAGTTGTAAAAGCGGTGTGAAACGAGGGCGGGTCGCTAGTTGATTATAAATGCGACGCATTTAATAAGCTACCATGAATCGGCGCGGTTGGCGCTGTGGCTGAATCGCTAAGTGTCACGGGTTCGATTCCCGCACGGAACAAAATAATATTTGTATGGCCTACAGGACAATAGTTATCCCGGGTCTGGCTGTTGTGGATGTGAGTTTAAATATTTGTAAACGCACCCACGATACAGGAGAAATTCTTAGAGTGGGAACAAAAAAAATGGAAACAGTAGAATGTGAATGTAACATTCTAATTTTACGTTCTCTCTATATAGAACACTAGCTTTTGCCCGCGGCTTCGCTCGCGTTAATTTAGAATTTGACAATCAAGCCGGGTTGTACTCTTCTTGTCATAATATAATTCAATCATGATTTGAAAGACACGTGGCGCCATCTATTATCCTAAGAACGTTATTGTTGTTTTCCTCGGGAGCAGTACTTTTTTCGGGATAAATGGTACTATATGTCCGTTTCTGTACACCTGACAACTTATATGCAAAATTTCAGGACGATCGGTTCAGTGGTTTAGGCGCGAAAAGGTAACAAACAAACTTACTTTCGCATTTATAATATTAGTTAGGAAGTTAGGATTAGGATTTATCGTCATGAGAACGGGTCAAACTTTTTTACTACGAAATGATAGACTCTTTTATAAAGCTCGTTGATACTAGCGAAGATAATGTGAAACAAACTTTTCTATACTTTTGTGTTCCGTACAAATTAAGTAGAAACGACGCACACCGCTCTTTTTTTCCAAAAAATAAAACATCAAACAGGACACGATATTTCAATGCTTCCATTTGTCCTCTTTCTACAAAATTGTAACCAAGTCTCATTAACAGAAAAATCTCGAGATTTTTTCGCGATAAAATTGAGTACGAAAAAAGTTGTTCCTATCGCGTACTTAAACAATCACATCACGGTTGATTGTAAACTTTTTTGAGCTTTCTTCATTGTTCCAGCTTACAATGGCAATCATTCTAAGAATTTGGGCCAGTTTTCAAAGAAAATTGAACGTTAAAAATAAGGTTTCTTGTTGGGAATTAAAATGATGTAATGAACGTGACTGAAACTTCATCTAAAGTAAGTTTCAATTGAGATTTTCACTATAAATCCTAGAATAAATTAATGTTAAAACGAGTAAGTGTAATTGCTTTTGCAATTTAAAAAATATTTTAAATATCTCTGTAGTCTAAGTAATAGAAAAGTATGGAAGAAAAAGACATGCTCATCACACATCCAAATAAATTGGGATAAGCCTTGGAGAATTATGATGATGTGTCTAGTAACTAGATCAGTCGATATGACAACTATTAGGGTTAGCCTAATTGCAGCAATCTTGTATTGTATTGTGTAACGGGCGGGTGTACGCAACTCCACGTCAAGGCGCGTATTTTGCGTGCGGAATGAACGTCTTTTGTCTGGTATGTTATGATTCAGGCATGTTAATATCGATTGTTTTTAAATGTAAGTTTTAGTCGAGTTGCTTTTCTAGCAGAATTGTACATTTTTGTTTTTACCTTTAGTAAATACGTTCCCTTTATATTTAATTCTGACTAATTCAAAAACTAAGGATATCCGTTACACAATAACTACAGGTATTTCACGCATACTCTTAACTCAAGTATTCTGTAACAATAATATTATCAACGATCATGTTTTTATGTTTCTACTAAAATTATCAAGTCGGTGAATACGTACATTTTGTTTATCATATCATTAATAATAAACCTGATACTACACTTGATAGTTTTCAATGTCCAGAAAATGTTTGTGTTTGAAATCTCTAAAATAATACATATTTTAGTCTTATTTTGAACAGTTAACAAGTTTTTAAACAAACGGATGTAGTGGACATGTAAATAAAAATGTTCGTTTGTATTTAAAAACATAACTGTTGCATAAAATATTTTGAGTTTTTATCTCACACTGATTCTAAAGAAATTTTACTAAATAATAAACTCACTATCAAAATATCAGCAACACAAAAGCCCTCTTTGCGCAACAAAATGCAAATGAAGGTTTAATACAAAAAAAAAAAAAAAAAACTGAGACGCACTGATACCGCACTCTGTCTGCGAAGTTCGTCTTTGAAAAAGTTCGAGAACAACTGAACAACGCACCTGTCTACATCAATAGGCGTTCAAAAGAGCGCCGGGTCTTTTGCGTTTATACCCAACTGCAGTAATAGCCCCCCTTTGCTGTCATAAAAAGAGCTACAGCTGGTATATTATGTTAGAGGAGTTTTAAAGAATTTGAGAGTTCTAAACTTTTGGCTGTAGATATTTATGACTTATTTTGGTGTAGACAGATGCTAGTTTCTCGTTATGATTAGTGTTTCTAGGAACCTAAGTTTGTTTCCCGGTGGTTAGAACAACACGTCATCGTGACTCATTAATGCATAGATTACCGTCTTCTAGGTAACCGTGTACATTGTGTGTAAACAGGGAAAGAGCTTCAATTAGGTAAAATCTATACTAAAATATAAAAAAAATTATCGAGTAAATTATGGAAGTTGGTACTTACTTTTAGTCTTAATTCTGATTATTATTTTAGTTCTATTAGTAGTCTGAATGTATTTAATAACCTTACTTATATAAATTAAAGTAATAAATGAAAAAAAAAGAAAATATGCGCTTACTAGTTTCGGTAAGTATACTTATTTTGCCTAAGCATGAAGTAGCTAACATATTTCATCGTTAAAAAAGTGAAGAACTTGTGGTCTTGAACACCACTACTTGAGAAATATTATGCTGTTGCTCATATTTTAAATTATTACCTATGTACTACACACTTTTATGCATAGGTAGTCCTGATATTGAGCGGATATCAATACGCTTTCCCTCCGATAAAATAGTTTCACGCTGCACGAGATAAAATAATGACAGTATTCCAACCGATTCCGTCCCGGAACTGACACCATTCAAACTCCTTTCCAAAAAAAAAAAAGTGTCGGTGCGGTGTATACTGAGAGTAGAGTGATATGATGCTCTGTGAATAGACTGTGTAGGTACTTAATAGCATGGCCACGAGAAATACACTGCAGGCAGTGGACATTCTCGCGGTGCGAACGGCGAAGCGTCTGCGACTAAAACAAATGCACTAATCATGCTACGAGTACACACTAGCGGTGAATTGCGGGACTTGGTATGATTAGTATCTACATTTCTATACTTTGTAACGAATTTCCCGTGGCCAGGCGGAGCCGTCAGGATAGCCCGGGAAATTCAATCATAAATAAAACTCTCTTAGTTCGAATTATCTTATAGAATGACTGAAAACATGACATTATAGGTCGCCTGTACAGTGGTGACCTAAACTATGTCATCACTAACTGTACAGTGGTGACTTATGACATCACTAACGTAGAAATATTTTTAACTTAACTTACTTATCTTACTATTATTATGAATGCAAAAGTTTGTGAGGATGAATGGATGCGTCATAAATATTTGTTACTCCTTCGCGCAAAAATAAAGAACGGATTTGGATGAAATTTGATTCACATTAAATCCACATTTGCTGCAGCCGCACATCAAACAATAATCAACATTCAAGCAGGTACTGACCTGCAAATTGCAAACAACGAAATAAAAATTTCTCCAAAAAATTTCATGGGCTCCCCTGATGCTAGTAAAAAGTCAGGTTCCAATACCGGAGACTGTTTGTCCTGACTCTCGTTTGTAGGTCTTTGACAAATAGAACGGGCAGTCAGGTTCGAAAGTCTGACAACCAGTCTTACCAAGGGGTATAGTGTTCCCCAGTAACTGGTTCGTTGAGGTCAGATGCGTATTTGTTCCGTACAAATGATTGTATTCAACTGCATTCGGTTAGACCATCAGGCGTGATCGAGGTCAAGAGCACGACCATTTTGTAAAAAATTAAATTAAAAAACCGGCAAACTGCGAGTCGTACTAACACGCACAAAGGGTTCCGTAGCACCAAACAATATAATAAAAATATTTTGAAGGCTCATTCATACATGTGGTATTGTATTACATTCAACAGCAAAACTAAATTTGTTTTTCATAGTAAATTAATGAAGAACATAGTTACTGCTGCAGTTTTATAAAAAAGTCTCATATCTCAAAAACTAAACATCAAATCTTATTCAAAGCAATTTTCGTTGAAACTTTTTTTACGTTCTACAATCCTACATTTTTTCAGAATTTTCCTCCTCTTACTTTAGAAATTAGAGGGGGGGACACATTTTACTACTTTAGAAGTGTCTATCCCTCAAACGATGGACTTTGAGAAAAAATGGTTTTATAAACCTCAATGTCAGTTTTAACCCCCGACTCAAAAAGAGGGGTGTTATAAGTCTGCTAGGGCTGCGGGACTGTTCGAAAGAGATACCGCGGCCCTGGAACACAAAGGGCGATGAAGGAACATGGATGGGTTTTAGTCAGTAAAAGTCTGACACTCCCTCCTGCTCAGCCCAGAGCGGGAAGAGTTATTTGATGATTTCCCATCCGAGTTTGTTTGACCGCTGTGTGTGTGTGTCTGTCTCTGCCACTATAGCTCTCAAACGAGTGAACCGACTTGGATGCAATTTTTTTTTATTTGAAACCTAGTTTTTTGGCAATGGTTCTTAGATATGTTTTATCAAAATCGGTGCAGCCATTTACTAGATATGGGAGATGAAAGTGGGTAAGAAAAATCGAATATTTTCAAATATCCCCAAGTGGGATATCAAATGAAAGCGCATGATGTGAATATTGTAGACGGGGATTAAATTTTAAATTTAAACGATTATTAAAGACCGATCTATATACACCCCGCAAGTATAGTTCTAATGAATATTTATTTTTTTAGTTTCAGTTACATGTATGGGTTAATAAGTAGTTAAAGTAGTAGTTAAGTTAGTTAAAAGATTAAGGGGGTATCCCCCTTAATCTTTTTTTTAGTGTAAAAATCCTAAAGCGGTTTACAGAATACCTACCTCGTAATTATCTACCTACCAAGTTTCAACTGTGTAGTCTTAATATTTTCGGAATAAAGTGGCTGTGACATACACGGACCGACAGATAGACATGACGAATCTGGGTTCCGTTTTTTGCCATTCGGCTACGGAACCGTAAAAAAGACTGCCGATCCCAAAATTAAAAAAAAAGGCGACGGCTAGCCAGATGATGGTGATAATAATTTTATCACTATATTTATTACCTGCCTGGTTATCAGATGCTCACAGTTGTTTAAAAAGTTAACTACAAATAATATCACGTGGTTTTCATGGAAAATCTACATAGCTTGAGGCACTATACCAAGTTAAAGCAAGTCAAAATTCACTAAAATAAATGAACTGATACCGTGCATCTTTGAACATAACCAGAGCTAATAGAAGCACATCTATCTCAGTAAATAGCAGCTAAATTAGATCAGTAGTTCCTAAGTCCGGACAGATCGCTTCTTGATGACTGGCAATTCAACGTCTGGCTATCTGTAATGGCCGGCTGCCAATGTAACGCTGTCTTTAAGACACGGCACGGATTAGTGCCAAAAATCGATTTGTAGTTACTAAAACTCTTTTGGTTACTTCATAAAAATGCCCATTTTTAGTTAAGTAGAAAAGAAATAGCAAACTTGATTTAAAACAGTGGACGTCTGGTAAGTAAAAAAAAACCTTTTTTTGTTTATGTTTATTTGTAAGACACCGTTGCCGAATGGAGTAAGTAAGTAAGTAAAATTTATTTGTTTAAACATGGTGTACATGATAAATTGCATGCAAGTTAATAATGAAATAGAGAATAGTTCTAACATGTTCAGCCGCGTATCGTGGCGTACAAATTTGTAGGAAGAGATGGTGCATAAACCGTGACAATATTCATCAAAATTACAATAGAAATTATGTATGTACTTATTAATTCGTCATTATTCATTATAGATTAGGTATCACTACAATTCAGCAAGCACAGTCAGTAGATAAAATTAAATGTCAAGTAGTCATTAAATAAATTCGTCAATGAAAATATGAATTACTATCATTAAGATTTAAATTCTAAATTACAATTATTAAAAAAAAATACAATAGATTACAATAACATGTCAAAAATACAACATTGTCATCTCAAAAACTAAGAAAATTGTCCTCTTTCATAAACTCTTCTATACTGTAATATGCTCTTTCAGTTAGTAATCTCTTCAATTTACTTTTAAGAGCAGTTATATCTTCATTTGGGCAATTTATTAAAAATGGTCGGAGCCATGCAAAAGATGCTCTTACGCATAAGAGTTGAACACAGAGTTTGAGATTATCGCGTCTATTCTTAGGGACAGCATCAGACAAAAGCTGAAATAAATGTGAATTTGATGTAATAAACATTACTGTGTCCAGGATATATAATGAGGGCAATGTCAATATCTTACGTTCTATAAAATAAGATTTACAGCTGTCCGTTGTTTGCAGTCTAAACATCGATCTAATGCACCTTTTCTGTGCCCGAAACGCTATTTCATTGTCCGTGCTATTCCCTTCAAAAGAGGACTCAGTATCTTTTTTTTTTTACCGATGGGATATCATCAAATAACCCCTAACCCCTAACCTAACCAAACCTAACCCCGCTCTGGGCTGAGCAGGAGGGAGTGTCAGACTTTTACTGACTAAAACCCATCCATGTTCCTTCCTTTGCCCTTTGTGTTCCAGAGCCGCGGTATCTCTTTCGAACAGTCCCGCAACCCTGGCAGGTGACTCAATATCTAAGAATTGATTCGGCTAATCCATAGTACGCAGTAATTAGCGCAACGATCATCGCATCGCATGGAATGTTGTAATCTGCGAGTTTTCAAATCTCCAGTGTACCTACAGTACAGATTACTTCTAGGCAATCAACTATCAAAATGACGCCGTATTAACGCTAACCTTCTATCATGTGTCAACGATTGCTAAAGTTTATCAAAAATCGAATACTTTTTGAAAAATTCGAGATGATTGCAGTGTCAGGCCCATTCCTGTCATTACAATAAAAAAAAAAAAAAAAAAAAAAAAAAAAATGTTTATTTCAATTACATAAGGCTTAACAAACATGATTTGGAGATCACCTTTTAAGCAAGAAGATGCTTGTGATAGGTGACTCCGCTCTTCCACTTAACATTATAGTGTATGCAATTGAACACAAATAAAAAGAAATGAAATATAAAACTTAAAAGACTAAAGTTATAAAAATTAAAAATTAAACAGGAGCGCAGTTGAGTGATGTATGCGAGTGGGTTTTTGTATGTGTGTGTGTGTGAGTGTGTGTGTGTGTGTGAGTGCAATTGCGTTATATTATGAGTTATGTACGTTTAGTTTTTAGGTTTGAGTTTAGGCTTAGGTTAGGTTAGCCCTACGACAATGTCTTGGGATCGGAAGAAGCCAGGCACGGTTTCCAACACTAACGATTTCATTACCGCAGCCATATCAAATATCTTAGACAAATTACGGAAGCGACGATATCATAGCCTCAATGTCGTCGTAGGTTTTATTTTTAAGCCAGTCAGTCACAGCCAATTTACAGTCACGGAGATTCAGAGGATGGATGTGCAGCTCTTTGTTTAACAGATTGTATAAGTGGGAAGATTGCCTTGCGTACTGCCTCTTGGCAAAAACGGACCTAACTGGGACAGACAATAATATCGACTAATAGTGCCTTATATGTAATAGGGATATGTAATAGGGAACCCATAAAATGGGTTCCCTCTATCTGGCGGAATATTGTTGCTCCGAAATTTATTTAGCATAACACACTTGGCATAATCTTCTTTAAAAAAATATTATTAAGGCATAAAAATGTTTTAATATAATTATTTTTTGGCCGAATGTTTAATTGTCCGAATTTACAATGGCATACTCTTTTATTTACATTATCTTTGGTAAAGTTAAAATTTCGCATAATTTCGTTTTGCATAACGTTTATATATATTATAGCGACGATTATTTGGTAGATTTTCATTTGGCACACTATGAAGATGTCAGAATTTCATTTGGAATAATTTTATTAGGCATATTGGCATTTCTATACAGGCTGTCGGTTTGCATACTGGTCAAATTCAAGGAGGCATTAAACTAGTAGTGATTCTCGACCCGATAATCGAATCGATAATAATAAAGGGTAGTTGCAATTTTGCATGCTTGCTTGCATGCTGCATGCTTGTTTGCATGCATGGTGTATGCTTGTTTGCATGCATGGTGTATGCTTGTTTGCATGCATGGTGTATGCTTGTTTGCATGTAGGGTGTATGCTTGTTTGCATGCTTCTTATAAGTAAGAAACACAAAATTATTCCAACTATGAATTTTCTGTTATGTGATAGGATGTCTTTCAATTATTATAAATATGTAATGTATGCCAAAAGATGATTCGAACTGTAAACTTTCTGAGATAAAATAGTTCTGCGTTTTAAAGACTATCGATATGAAATGTATGCCAAAAGACGATTCTGGCTGTAAACTTTATGTGATGAGATGGTTCTACTTTTCAATTCTTATGGATATGAAATCTATGCCTAAAGATGATTCTGACTTATGAGAAAATTACGAATACTTATTGAATGTATGATAAATGAGTGTCTGCCAAACGATTTTCTGCGAAATGAAGTTAGAAGTGTTATGCAAAATAATATTAAAACATAAAAAGTTGTGCTATAAAGGCAGACTAAATAATAACAGCCGCTCGGGTCGATCTTCAGGTTAAACCGTGCTTGCTTGGGTTGGTCCGTGGATGGGTGACCACCCTTTACATACCGACTTTCCTACATGCCTCAAAGTCATTTGTAGATCTTTGACAGTCGTTAAAGGAAATGTTTGTTAAAAACAATGCCTGCCTGGCATCTAAATCTACATTAAATGTTTAAGAGAAGATATTTTGGCAGGTATTACGATTTGAACTCTATTTTATTTGAGCAATGCCTTTCGCTTAGCTACCAGCGGTATTCAGCGCTGAAAACGTTCTTTGTATAGATGCTGTTAGGGATTTACTCATCTCCCGAATGAGTAGTCATTGACTGTAGATAAGTCCAACGTTTCGTATCGCTCTTATCGGTCTCTTTCAATCAATATTTTTAATATAATTAATAAAACATGTTCACTTGCTTCGGTGAAGGATAACATCGTGAGGAAACCAGCATGCCTTAGAGATATTTCTCGACGCCATTTAAAGCCAAGTCAGAGGCCGATGGGCGGCATAAAAACTGACACCAGGTTAGGCACTACCCACACGAGAAAGTTATTATTACGAGTATTATTATAGACGGACTCCGATTGCGAGTGTACAAATTGTAAATGAGTGATTGGTCTCGTAATGGTTAAAATTAAAATTGATTCACACAAAAATGACCTCCTCAGTCGAAATGTATGGAACACCTCCCTGACTTTTTTTTAAATCAACGAGCAATAGGGTATCTGCAAGAAATACAAAAAAGAAAAAAATCTTAAAAATGCCTTGTATTAGACCTTAAAAACATTGTGGTACACTTGTTTAATTCTCTAATACAACACTTATTTTACAATTTAATATTTTATTTAGCGTGTTTTTGGTGAAACGGAACGCAAACACAAAACGCATCGATTCCGGTAGTGACGTCAAAATCCATGTGTCAAAGAAACACTTTTAATTGAAAAGTAATTAAAGTTTCTACTAAGATTTTACTATAATATTGTTATTGCAATTTTTGCTTAAATAAAGCACTTACATTTTAGTAAAACCAATCTACTAAGGGCAAACAATTAGATTTAAACAAGGCAGATAGAGGTAAGTGACATCAAAGTCCTGACATGAATGGCCGCGATAGTCATGGACGTTTGAACTGTCGTAGAAAATTGTAGGAGTTTAATATTTTTTTTGTGCGACAAGCAGTAGTTGAAATTAACTTTTAATTATTTTCTTGGGTTGATAGAGTACTATACAGTGCAGTAGCATATTAATGATTTATGGGAAAAAAAAATTACATGCATATTCCCTATTTTGAGGCCCATCAGGGTCCAAAATAGTAAGTTCAAAAAAACTAAAAACTCGCTTTCTCGTATTCTTCCCAGAGAATCCTGTCATTTGAAGGCCATATCATAGGAATGCATAAAAAATAACTACATAGTCCACCATCTTTGGGAGTAGGCCATATTGGATTAAGAATGACGTCACTGGTTAAGTGACGTCATTCTAAATCATTCACTGTCTTCCAAAATAAACATTTATGTAAAATTTCAGCTGAATCGGAATCCGACACGAAGGTCACATTTAATTTCTAAGATCTTTTACTCAGTTAATTACAGGTGCAGCTAATTAAAGCGTGTTAATTGTGGTGACAATTTGCACGTCAATGTCCTTTATACCACGAATAAAAATAAAATTCAGATAAGCGCAACGCATCACCGCTACGCTGCTCAAGGTTTTACACATTACGATGCATTTTCATGTTAAATTTTCAGCCGAAATTATAAAATGCCTGATGGTTTCAGACCACAGTACAGCGAATAAACAAAGCAAGCGGAAATTAGAAGGTATGTTAAAACTCGGCTATTCTGCAGGATAGCTTCTAAAAATGGAAAATATAAAGTGAATTATAGTGAAAAGAACTTTTAATACTTTCAAAACTCGACGTTTATAATTTCGGCATGGTATTGTTCTCCGAATAAGTCGTCAACTACGGTCTGTATAACTATTCAACTTTAGATTTCGCTTAAATTCGAAACAAATTGTTCGAAATTGTTTTGTTTGAGATAAAATTGCATTAAAGTTTCTGTTAGAAGAAACGAATATTGTTACGGGATAATTTATTATTGGATGAAGCAACTTAATTGCTTAATGCCGAAAGTATTTAGAAATAAGACGAGGGATTTCCAGCCTGTCTGGATAAATAAGACAATTAAATCCACTTGGATTTCAAAATTGGTAAAAGATACAATAGCTCTCTTTGTGTTCGGTAAAAGATAATAGTCAGTTTTTAGGATTCCGTTGCCAAATGACAAAAACGGAACACTGTCTTATAGATTCGTACTGTTCGTTTGTCCGTGTTTCACAGGCATTTTACTCCGAGACCCACCACACAGTTGAAATTTAGAGAACAGGTGTCTTCTATGATCAGATACACAAAATTATGTGAAATTACGAATAAGGAAAAAATTAGGGTGGCCCTTCATACATGTAACTGAAACACAAATTTAGTTTTTTGCCTCTAAGTGTAAATTGACTTATGAATGAACGTTAAAAATATTTTTATTATATTGTTTGCTGCTGCGGAACCCTTTGTGTGCGAACCCGACTCGCACTAAGGCCGTTTTTTTTAAATCAGTGAAACATAAAATTTTGTTCATCTTAGTCATTAATGAACTCACAAAAAGCTTCTGCAAGCATGTCTAGCACGCCAGATAATGTACGCTTAAAAATATTTCCATAGAGCACTACTAGAAGTGCTAAAAGTGTTATATAAGTAGTGAAAATTTGAATTGTAGCACTTAATTTTTGCTGGTGGGAAATCCTTGTACCTACTCCTTGTAATACTGTAATAGATAGTTTGTTGTAAGGCATGGCTTCTTGCTTTTATCAAAAGCAGGACTTAATGCAACAGGTTTGCGGTCACTTGACGTCAGTCGACAGAAGAATTGACCTTATTTGTGACGGCTAGTAAATAAATGGTGAAATATCTCTATAGTACCAATAGGTACTGCTTACATGCTAATAATTACATGCAAAAAGGTTTTAGTTTGCTGGAAAGCAGGATTATACTTAAGAGTCAGGTGTACTGTTCCGCTAATGTATTGTTCATACATTTATATGATAACGTCCTTATTATGATTAGCTCACATTTAGCTAACACCTTACTTAAGGGGATGCATCTCATCTCTCTCTATTCGAAATTGTATTTCGGTTAGTTGTTGCATTTTGTTTACATAATAAAATAAAATAGAATTCAACATATCTTAAAAAAACATCAATTATATGGCAGATTTTCATGTTGTGCATTGCCTTAAAACGAGACAATAAAGGCAATTAAATTCGTTATTTGGCTCTACTACAAACTGACATTGCCCGTGAACTCAAATCACAATTGTGATTTTCAGAAAGTTCTATTTTTTACGTTCTACAATCCTAAATTTTTTCAGAATTTTCCTCCTCTTACTTTAGAAATTAGTTAATTACACACATTTTACCACTTTGGAAGTGTCTATCTGTCAAATGATTGACTTTGAGAAAAAATGGTTAAAAGAACCACAATGTAATTTTTAAAGACCTATTTAGAGACACGTATAGAAGTGATGTTTTTTTGTTTTTTTTTAGTTTCAGTTCCATGTATGGGGAGCCCCCCCCCCCTTAATCTTTTATTTTTTTTATTTTTGTATAAAAATCGAAGAGCGGTTTACAGAATACATCCACTAAGTTTCAATTGTGTAACCCTAATAGTTTCGGAATAAAGTGGCTGTGACATACTTGGACAGACAGACCGACAGACATGGCGAATCTATAAGGGTTCCGTTTTTTGCCATTCGGCTACGGAACCCTAAAAATTAGTTCTTCCAATAAGATTAGGAAAAAGCCAGCCAGACTATAAGTCTCCACTTAATACTGCACCGTTAAGCCGTTAACAGCCAAATGCTTTGTAGTGTTATTTAAAGGGCTAAGTCAAGACTAACTCAGATATTAGATATCACATAATAACGGTAATAATAAAAAAATATTGCAATGGCATTGATTATGACTTAATTATTGATGTAATGGCCAATTATAGATCGAGTATACCTACGCTGTGGATTTAAAGTGATTGGTTAAATTGTTTGAAATAACTGAATGGTTGGAAAAATAATTTAATTTGATAAGTTTATTTTAATTACCTTATGGCCTATTTTTATTGTAAACCATATTTTTTACTTGAAGATGCAAAAAAACTATTTTATTTTATTTATTTATTTCATAAATAATTAAGTCTACGCAAAAATATGTAAAATAACCGCTCTGTAGAATTTTTGGTTTTAGAATCTATAATATTACTCTATTCATTATATTTGTTTCGACCAGCTCGTTGGGATAAATGAAAGTGGACTGTATTTTAAATTAATAGGCGTGGTTTATTGCCGATTTAGATTTCAACATTAAACTGTCCCGGACAAAAATAAAATTGAATGAGCGTTTGAGATTCGTCCGTCGCGGTGGTGTCCGAGGAAGCGAGTGTCCGCCGGCTCGTCCGGCTCCCGGCGCTGCACCTCCGCTCGCTCGCCGATGGCGATGCCGCGTAGGTCGGTCACGTCGCCTGCGCGTGCCGGCTGCATGTACATTCGGTGCGAATCCCAACAAACACGCCACCTGCGCGCGCCGTCTGCTGTGTATTGGGTGCGATTCCCAACACGACGATTGACGTATCCAATAATTCTGCATTGTTTTGTTCTATTTAAATTCACGCGAAAAATATTACCTTCATCTCGGACAATCAGGTTATCTACATTAGGGAGAGAACCTCACGTCTCAGCCGCCGCGGGAGACGCACCGGGCGTCGGGGGCCACGTGGTAGCCCCCGGCCACTGTAAGCACGGGCCTGTGGACGGTGAGTTATGGGCTAGCTCGTCGTCCGTCCGTCTGATGACGACAGGCCGTGTCAACGGCGCGTTCGTGTTCCACGCGCGCCTCAAAGAGAGTCAGCAAACAGGAAGGGGTCCAAAAGGACCGGTGCTTGCCAGGGTTGCGGGACTGTTCGAAGGAGATACCGCGGCCCTGAAACACAAAGGGCAAAGGAAGGAACATGGATGGGTTTTAGTCAGTAAAAGTCTGACACTCCCTCCTGCTCAGCCCAGAGCGGGTGGGGGTTTTTTGATGACATCCCATACGAAAAAAAAAAAAAAAGGTTATCTACATTACATTATAGTCCTCCCAGACCGTTTTCGTTCATGGTAGCGGTTTTACCGGATAAATGTGCACTTGTAAATGCATATTAGTTTGCATTAACACAGGTGCACTCCCTCTTACCTCACTCTTATAGTCCAGTGGGAAGGCAATCCGACACAACCGGAGAAAGATCAGGTGCAAAACCAGCGCCCTAACGTTCTCCGGCGGCATAACCATTTAAACAGACAGAAGACACTGAATCATAATCATTTCTTAAAGTATTTAACGATTCATCATTTCAGCCCATTGCTGTCCACTACTGAACACAGGCCTCCCCAATCGATTTCCAACGTGTCTGGTCCAATGCCATCTGCATCCAGCGACTCCCTGCAGTTTTAACAAGGTTGTCGGTCCATCTGGCAGGTGGCCGTCCCACGCTGCGCTTTCCACTCCAGTATCTGTTTGCCCCATCGGCCGTCCGATCTTCCTACTATGTGGCCTGCCCATTATCACTTCAGCTTGCTTATCCGCTGGGCTATGTTGACCACATTGTTTCGTCTACAAATTTAACGATTATAGCAATATATTTCGAGAAACCCAGCTTCTTCTTTCCAAATCGATATCTCAGATTTTGTCCGACCAGTACGTAGCGACCCCGACAACTCTGTAATTTGCATCCTTCACGACACTACCTACTTTAAGAGTCAATTACCAAAAGAAACCCATTAAAATTACCATATTCAAAACTAAATTCGTATAAAAACTGAATTACACTTAGCTTGGCGCATTAAAGGAGGCGTCTCAGAATGTTGCTAAATCTCCCCAGACGTGTCATAGGAAATGTTCTCTTTATCTTACAACATCCTGCTTCCGAAGGCGTACCTTCCGCCCCCCGTTCCGCCTCGCCGCACTACACACCGGAACTGACGGGGATTTATTTAGAATAAAATAGCATATTTTTATTGCGCATTAAAATACTGCAAAAGTCGAGATTGTTCAGGCACTGAGTTGTTGATCAGATTTTAAATTGATGAGATTTATTTGTTTAGAAAACTTAATCGCGTTTACCTTAACTGGGTAGTAAATAAAATGGGTATGTGACTATGTGAAACGATTTGATTAATAGCCTAAATTAATTAATTAAACGCGGTTTGATTTTGAATTTTTGGATGCCAGAACGAGAGCTGAAACTCCAATAACACGCTTTTATTTCGATATGCCATTATAATGTGGTAATGAAAAAGAGCAATAATCTTGTTTAATCGTAAACGCAATTTCAATTAAATGGATTTCATGCTTAATAGATTGGCCAGAGAAAGGGGCAGAGAGATATGTGGAATACCCATAGATTGACACCCAAAACCGATGACAAAAATGTTCTACGAATAACGGTTAAATTCTCTCGAAAAACAAAAACACGAAAGAAAACTTAATTCTCAATATCAATATCGCCGTCCATCTAAACGACAAAGAAAATTGATAGGGACAATCGACGCGCCCGGAAAAATTGTACCAGCACTGCAGACGTGGCGAGTGCATTGTTTTGTCGCCGCATCTGTGCCGGGGATTATCATCAATCACCAACTGCAAATTGCACATAGCCTTTCGGAATGCACCCTGTGCCATTTGTGTGCCACCGGCCAGGATTAGGCGGCATTAGTTGAATCGAATTCCGTGCTAAGCGCTTTGCGGAGCTATGTATACAGTATGCGAAGCTGGAGCCTGTAACTGCTCTCGAATAGCCTACAACTACACAGTACACACTCCCAACTGAAGGAATAAATTATCGATTGCTCCTGATAGCGAAATAAATCGCAAGTTAAGTTAATTTTAATTAAACTTGGTCGATTTTCGTATCCTGCTGAATTGCTAAATGGGTCGTGACGAAGTTTGTTACTAACAGATAGATGTAACTTATTTTTATCGGTTCCCTGAACGTGACCGCAGACCGGCTTGTTTCGCCCCGCTAAGAAAACGTTCGTTCATGATCATTGAGTACGTAACAGACATATAGATATTGCCGTTTCAATATCATATTGGTTGGTTTTATTATATTTTATACAGGAAGGAGTTACGATTGTAGATTTAAAGTAGGTAACATTACAACATTGTTAATATTGTCCGTTCGTTTAAGGTCGCAAGCTATACTTCTGAGCCTTTGGACTGAGTTTGATTCTCAGATCAGGAATCAACATCTAAGCACGGTAAATTGTAATGTCGGCCACAGCTAGTAACCATGATCAGCCTACTTAACTTTGGGTCTAGACAAATGCACAATTACCGAATAATTAGAAAGATAATTAGGTCCCTAATAACCAAAACATTAATAAACATCAATAACGTGCTTAACAACGCAACAAACAACTGGAACAGTTACGGCTGTTTGTAAGAACATTGTTCGTTCAAATTAAGGAAAACGCTCTATACAATTAAAGCCCGGTCACAGTTCATTCCAGTCTTCTTTAATTACAGTTCCTTATGCAAGTAGCTCGCTTAGATCCGGAGTTCCGAAACTATTTGTGGCACTAAATCCAGTTGCCGGTACAGCACTATCTAGGAGCGCAACATGCATACCCATGTAAATTTCAAGCGGAGCAGGCCTCGTTAATTTGGGTCTTGTCACGAGGCACATCCCTTTCTTAGTAACTCTGTACTAGCTGCGTCGCCGTGCTTTCACCAACTAACGGCTCCTTGGCTGCTCGAAATTGCCTCGGTTTATCTTCGTACGATCGACCCTGAACACATTCTGAATAAATGTTTCACAAATTCGCTATCCTCTGTACTCAGGAATGCTCCTTTTATTTATCTTTACGATTGTGAGTTTTGCTTCAGTGATTTTGATAATATTAGGCTTCAGGTGGTCTTTATCAATTGACGATGTTAATTTGGGGTGTTCTAATTAGATTAGATTTGGAACTTAGATGAATTAAGATGCGTGTTATATTAGTGCAATACGTTCAGACATGCTTTCTCCGGTTAATAACACAGACTGAAAAAAGTTAGACCTTCATCGTCGGTTTAATTTAATTTCAGTCAATAAGTATCAATAAACTACCTACAATATTTTTTTCAATCACGGTAATTTGACTTACAAGGACCCATGATGCTTGTGTTAAAATTACTCATTTCGTATTGTGTTAAGGTGTTCCAGTACTTTTAGGAAAAAAAAAAAACAAATATTGTCTGTCTAAAATGTATAAAGCCTCTCATTATGCCATTTTATGAACTGTGTCCTCTAATGAAGTCTAATGTATTCTCTGACGTCATAAAGGAATCCTAATGTCAACAAAGTTGGAAAATAATTGAAAACCAAGTTGGTAATATCAGTATTAAGTCATTAGTTCTCACATTAGCACGTATGTTGCCATATTTGAGTCCGCGAGTGTTATGAAACTTTAGTGATTCATATGCATAGTGATTTTTTACTAAAGTGTTTTAATCAGTTAGCTCCTTATTACTTATAACTAGCGAAATGTGAGTGCAATATTAGGCACAACCTCATCGTAACCCTTCGATGATTACAGGCGTCATGCTATGTGATAAATTGGCTGATTAAATAGTAAGTTATTGTTAATCGTTACAGTAAATATTTGCATATTCATGCTTTGTTCTTCACGCAAAATCATAATAAAGTAGTTTCTTTTTCAACATATTTTTTAATTCTCGTAATTCATTTCATATTATTTATCTAGCGATCCGCCCCGGCTTCGCACGGGTGCAATGTTATACATATAAATCTTCCTCTTAAATCACTCTATCTATTAAAAAAACCGCATTAAAATCCGTTGCGTGGTTTTAAAGATCTAAGCATATATAGGGACAGACAGCGGGAAGCGACTTTGTTTTATACTCTGTAGTGATAAGTTGTTAAAGATAATAATTATGCTTATACTTCATAAAATAGGCCTCCTAACAAATTGGTGTTCGCGATATACCTCTGCCAACCGTACACGGAGAAAGGCGTTTTGAATGTACTCTGTACAACTAAAGAAAAACATTTCAATCATCCATTCTTTTCGTAGTTATTTCAAAACATCTCTTCTAGTAATGAGAAATCAGGGGCCTTAGTCTGCTATTGCAATAGTGTCAGAATGTTCTATCATTGATTTAATAAGGCCCCGCGCAGACGAATTACCCTTTGTACGCACGTCAAACGAGTTTCGAACGCGCTTCAATACGCCGTGGGCTAGAGGCTATATTAAATCAATTATAGACCATTCTGACACTATTGCAATAGCAGACTAAGGCCCCAGATGAGAACATCCAAATTAGAGCAATATGTTACTTTTCCAGAAATGCTTAGTATACATTTTTAGAAAATTATGTTTTCAAACTGACATGGTCACTAACATTATCATTGACACTTAAATGGGATATTTACCATGATTTTTACTGTTTGTTTATCGGGAACTCAAAACAAACAGTAAACATGGTAAATGGGCGCACGGGATGACAGCTCCAATTCAAATTTTGCCCCCGCTTCCCCAGCCATCTATCTTCTATCCCTTTCGCACAGTCAAAACGATTCTATTAGAGTGAGCTACACTATTGATGGAAAGATGCTAAGTACAGAAAAGTTTCAGAGAAAAGGCTTTTACGTTGAAAATAAAGGGAACGTTTAAAAAAACGAAACAGATGCGCCCTGTTTTATACATAGATCGACTGTCTTGCAAGGTTTCATGACCTAATTTAATGTTTTTCATTGAATATTATCCATAGGTATCTAATTCATTTTAGAGGTAAGTTTGAGGTACTTTTCTATCGAGAAAATTTTATGGAATCGTGTTTCCGAAACAGATACGCCCTAGAAGTAGTCCTCAACTTTGCTATATATTAATCACAAAGTGAATGCTTCAGCTATATTAAAACGAGAGCCATTCTAAAATCACATAATTTTTAGAAAGACATAAAATAGTTCTCCCAGCCTGCGTATCAGTTTCAAGTGAAGTGTAGTAGCCCACGGTGACAACCCAGACAGGGGAAATTATGGGAAGGTTCGTGGGTCCTTTCATAGTTTTTGTGCCTCTGATTTGGCATCACTGTTAAAATTACAATCACACAAACAACAAGTCAAAGTACAAAGTCTTTATTTACGTTAATATAAGGTTGCTGTTTGCTTACTGCTGTCAGACGTTAAAAAATATGTGAAAGGACTGTACGATCAGATTGTTGAGTGTACTTTTTTATTCTCTTTTTCTTGAAGAAAATGACTTCGTCGTACGATATTTTACTATCTGATTATTGTTTTTATAATGGCTGATACCGGATTTGTTCAATTCGCATTGTTTTCACATGTTCTTATTTTTTTTTGTCTCTCTTTGCTCTCATATTTTTGTACCTACTGTGGTATAGTTTGTGACTACCTTCAAAGACGGCCAGCCTGCTCAGTCGGGTAAAAAGTAGATTCCTACCAAAGTTCTTGTTCTACAATTCGATGGGGAAGTAATATATCGTAATGATTTTTTACTTTGTTACACCAGCTATGTAATACCTAACGAATGCAATAAAGCATTGAGTATTGAGTTATAACGTAAATGTGTTCATAAACGGGAATCGAATACAAATTCATATGGTACGAAGAGACCACGTGCTTACTGCGACATTCATTCACAACGGAAAATTACCAAAATATATTTATAGATTACGACTAATTATCTAAAAAGTATTTTACAACGCAGATACTACGCTCGATTTCTTTAAGTTACTTCACATCCGATTGTGTAGATATCTTATCGATTCGTTAAACTAGCGATAAGTGGTCAAGGGTAAAAAAAAAGTTGGTAATAATCCACTGTTTTTTTACTGATAAGTATTAGTCCATAGCTATGCCCTTGTGTAGGTACTTGAGGACACATAGATTATGGCAGGGTCAGTGTGAGTGTGCCTGATAGCAGTGCAGTGATGGACAGCAGTATTGGCCCAGTGGTAATGGGCCCGACTTACAAATTGAAGGTCCTGGGTTCGGCCCCAGGCAGTCGCATTTCTTTGGGTAATTTATTAAATCACAGGAAACCGAGATGTCCTAGAGCCAAAAAATTGAATTCATCTTCCAACCCACACTGGGCCTGCATGGCGGATTAGATCATGTCGCAGGTCCTTAACAAAACTGTCGTTACACAGAAATATCAGTTTTGAGAATATACGCATTTTAAGGTTTTTTTGTGCTTACCGAGGTTTTCCGTAAAAAAAAAAAAACTGTCGCTTGTGCCATTCGGTGCCTTATTTTCGCAGTACACTACACTTGGCGGTTTTTTATTTCAATTAAAGGGCACAGACAATTCAAATTGAGTAGAGTATTATCAAAAATCCAAATATTTTGCTTATGACAGTTTTTTAAAGGGCGTGCGATAAATGGGAGGTAAGTGAGAACATCATAGGCTAATTAAGTGTATACAACAAACAATAACAACATCCATTTATTGTAATTTTTTGTTTTTTATCCTTTTTTTTATTTATACTGATGCAAAGCAAATATGGAGACCATGTTCGTGACTGTTGATCAAGATTGCAAAAAAACCAGTAAGTTAGATCAGATGTAACTTTCGACAAGACACCAGTCAAAACTGCTTTTGACTGATTAAGAGTTGTGACTGTAACATATAGATGAATTCAAACATTGTTTTAAACTTTCACGGTTTACACTTACACATAAACTGTCACTTAGGGGATATCTTCCGTGATTGTCTGTACTTGTGTTTCTTTTGTGTTTTTTTACCATCCGCCCACATTCTCCAGTCAACCCGTGATCATGGCGCTTGCAACAGCGTTGAAATATCTCGAGAGCTCAAAAGTACAGACAATCACGGAAGATAGCCCGTAAGTGACAGTTTATGTGTATAGATGAATTGTGATAAAGAGAGAACCTTTGATACTTACTAATGAAGTAATGAGGCTATCTTAGCCAAAACGGCTTAACCCACATTTTCCTACAAATAAGGATTAATATTTTAGATCGAAAACAATATAATGACCTGCATTAAACTACGTCATAATCTTGGAAAACAGGTGTGACTAGTAAATTTATGTGATTTAAATATTATTTTTATAGATTCATACAAAAACAGTGAGAGGAACGCGTGGCTTTATAATAACAGCCACTCGCATCAATCTTCAGGTTAATCCGCGCTTGCCTAGGTTGGTCTGTGTGGATGGGTGACCACCCATTACATACTGAATTTTCTCCGTGCCTCGGAAAGCACGTCAAGCCGTTGGTCCCGGCTGTCATTTGTAAATCTTTGATAGTCGTTACAGGTAGTCAGTGGCCCGAAAGTCAGACAACCAGTCTTACTAAAGAGTATCGCTAACTGGATTACTGAGTGTTGGAGGTCAGATAGGCAATCGCTCCATGTTAAAATACTGGTATTCAGCTGCATCTGGTTAGACTGGAAGCCAACCCCAACAAAGTTGGGTAAAAGAGATGATGATTATATCTCTAAAACATTCTTCAAATAAAAGACCGACATTTAAAAAAAACAGTTATTTAAAGTGTCAGTCGCATTCTTTAAACATTACTCACATAATGTGATCAATGTTTAACGAATACGTGTTATATTTATACAACATATTGGTTCAAAGTAGAAGAATACATTACCAAACGTGCACTCTTGGACCGTTTGTTGATACTTTCGACAATCATATGCATGTGCATTAGTGCATTTGATGTTAAACAATCTAGCCACGGAATAATTAGGTCACAGCTGATGTAGTGTTGTTAGGAAAAGCCATAACAACATCACGCTAGTAATCCCCGAAGGATTAGGCAGAGGTATACAATTGTAGGTAAACCCAATAACAGTTAGACCGACCTGGGAATTGCAACCAGGACCTCATATTCAGCAGTCGCAATTGCAATTCTGTAATCGCTGCTGAAGAACATGATATCCATTGGTGAGACTGGGTGTCAGATTTCGGACTTCTAAATACTCGTAAATACTGTAAAAATCTACGAATCAGATACTTAAAGATTTTTTCCAGTTGAGATAGGCTTCACCCTCCCTCTCTCTCTCTAATATACGGGACTGACACAAAAATATGGAAATGTGAGGGTTAGTTGGCACGGAGGACGCGTTGGAGCCTACCACCGTCGTGTCCTCGTAGCAGCGATCAGCGGCGGCGACCTCTCGCATCCGGCCTTGGTTCAATCCATGGTCCGGAGCGAGACGGAATGGGAAGCCGTCACCTCCTGCGAAGCAATCATGCTAGCGAAGGAGGTGGCCGAACGTGAGATGGAGAGAACCTCACGTCCCAGCCGCCGCGGGAGACGCACCGGGCGTCGGGGGCCACGTGGCGGCCCGGCCACGTGGCGCGGGTTGTGGACGGTGAGTTATGGGGTAGCTCGCCATCCGTCCGTCTTATGACGACAGGCCGTGTCGACGGCGCATTCGTGTTCCACGCGTGCCTCAGAGAGATGTCAGCAAACAGGAAGGGGTCCGAAAGGACCGATGCCTGCCAGGGTTGCGGGACTGTTCGAAAGAGATACCGCGGCCCTGGAACACAAAGGGCAAAAGAAGGAACATGGATGGGTTTTAGTTAGTAAAAGTCTGACACTCCCTCCTGCTTAGCCCAGAGCGGGAGGAGTTACTTGATGATTACCCATCAGAAAAAAAAAAATAAGGGTTAGTTGGCAATTAGCTATCGAATATTTCGCATTTTTTTATCAATTTATCAAATATTGTATAATAATGGTGAAATACCAGCATGCGTCACAATTGACGCAAACTTATTGAAGCATCGACTTATCTTAGTCAAATAGCAAATTACGTCCATGGCGCCTACCTCACAGATATGATCAGTGGTATCATTGTAGAAGTTCTGTCTTTTTGGCTAACAACAACGTACCTTATTAAACAATTAGTAGAACAACACTGCCAAAATATGGCGAGCACTAAGACCATTCGTAGTCCAGCAGACCGCACGTCGTGACAAAACTTTTACCTGGGATCTTAAGCTGGCTTAGCGCAGTGCAGTGCTTTAAAAGAACAAGAGGCCAGGATGGAGTTACTTCCCCATTCTTCTCCACACGCAACTACTTTTGGAAATGAACTACTACATCCTATCCTACTTAATATTTTAAATGCGAAAGTTTGGTATAGATGGATTGATGGATAGGTGTCTGTTACTCTTTCACGCAAAAACCACTAACCGGATTTGGATGAAATTTGGCACACAGATAGTTTTTTACTTGGATTAACTCATAGGATACTTTTTATCCCGGTCGTACGAGCCCGTGGGACAATTACCGAACTCCGTGCGGGCGAAGCCGCGGGCATACGCATAGTTCAATTCTATTTTCGTGCAAACATTTACGTTAAAAATGTTTTTAGGGTTCCGTACCTCAGTCGGCAAAAACTGAACCCTTAAAGGATCAATATTTTGTCCATCTGTCTGTCCGTCTGTCAAGACCCTTTTTCTCAGGAACCCGTAAATGTATCAAGCTGAAAATAATATCTAATACTCAAGCTTAGTCCTTGAAGCATTAAAAAACCAACTTGTAAGTCAACGCGAGCAAAAGATATAACGCGTTGATGTCCCAAATTTTGCGATTTCACAAGGAAATCAAAACCTTTCCCGTTTACTTAGAATCACGAAATTTGGCAAGAAGCAACGTCTTACAGCACAAGTATAGGAAAAAATCTGAAAACCGTAAATATGTCGTTTAATTACAAAATACCAACCAGCTTATTTATACGGAACCCTCGGTGCGCGAGCCCAACTGGCACTTGGCCGATTTTTTTAGGACCAAATCGAAATAAATGGTTTGTCTAAATTCCAAGTGATGATAATGATACAGATTATTGGACATTATGTCAAAACAACTTATTTTTTTTCTTCGTAGAGATATCACGATTTGTTGTCATGATCCACTTACTATCAACATACAAAACAACTCGTAGATTAGACTATTAAAACAATAAATTACGCAATTTGATTACATTTTTTGTATAATTGACTCGCCCGTCGAGTAGTGGCAGGCGCGACAGCTGAGCATGAGGTTCTGAGTTCGATTCCCATGTCAGGCAGTCTTGTTGAGTTTTTAACCGACTTCCAAAAGGAGGAGGTTATCAAGCCATCTGTTCAGCGATATCTTCGCCAATTGTGAACCGATTTCGATCATTCTTTTTTTGTTTGGTAGAATATTGTTTTGAGGTGGTCCCATTTTCAATTTGGTGAAGATCTGATGCTGATCTTCGGAGATATACTATGGAACTCTTCAAAAATAGACGGCAAATCTGTCGTGATTGCTGAAATCGCTTGGATGTTTATTGTTTATACAACATCATAACATAATATCACGCTTGTATGCTCTAGGGGGTACGCAGATGTGTACTGTACAACTTTTCGACATTTAGGTATGTTAAGTTCTATTTTATTGGGGATAAGCCTATTACCATGAAATGTATTTTTAGCGGTTCACTAATGTTTCACCAAAACTCTTTTGACAATATTTTAACCGACTTCAAACAAAATGAGGAGGTTCTACGTTTGACTGTGTGTCCCGTATGTTCACCGATTTCTCCGCTAATTGTGGACCGATTGTCAAAATCTTTTTTTATTCGAAAGTCTATACTACTGAGGTGGTCCCGTTGTCACAAAGTTAGAATCTGATGATGGAATCCCAGGGAAATCGAGGGCAACCCTGACATTTTACAATGTTTTTCATATAGGGACTTTCTAACGATATTTGTACCTGATATTCATTATCTCATGTTGCTGAGCTGATGATGGAAGGTATAAGTCAGGATCTGATGCTGTTCTTCGGAGATATACAATGGAACGCTTCATTAATAGACAGAAAATCTGTCGTGATTGCGGCAATCGCTTGGATGTTTATTTTTTACACAATATTAGACCATAACATAACGCCTGTATGCTCTGAGGAAGTACGCAGATGTGTACAGTACACCCAGATTTCGACAGTTAGGTATGATAACGATATAAGTTACATTTTATTGGGGATAAGCCTATTTCCATGAAAGGAGTTGTTAACAATGTAAAATAAATGTATAGCAAATATTTGTGTACAATATTGAAACTAAAAAAGGAAAAATAAAAAAACTTTTTTGCAAAAAATAAAACCGACTTCAAAACATAAAACGTGGAAAAATAACTTTAGCTTCAGAAGTCGGTGGCAAAAATATCATCATCGACTTCTGAAGCTAAAGTTATTTTTCCACGTTTTATGTTTTTGAAGTCGGTTTTATTTTTTGCAAAAAAGTTTTTTTATCTAAGTAGCAGTCACGGAGTCGGGATTTAAGCTCTAATGATGGCAATATGCTCACCCCCTATTAGGTACAGGGACTTAAACATAATTTGCGAAATTTGGGTGTACTATATAACTGCCTAACAGTAACGAAAGGTCAATTTTTGTAAGACGGAAGCCGGAGTACATATTTTTAACGTGAATAAATTAGTTGTCTATAGAATACAGACTGTGCCATTTTTCAAAGGGAAGCCGGTAGGAATCGAGTTGTATGGAACCTTCGTCACTGCTGCCGATGGGTCACCATCATGGATTACAGGCGTAATATTGTGTTATTTATTAGCTTAATATAAGACCTAATACCATCAGTCAATTTGCCAATCACAATCTAATTACTTCATACTAAACGATCATTCGTCCATGACCACTTCAAGCCAATCATCGTCTGACTCGACACCAGCTGATTGAGAGGTGGGTCGTTGAACCCAAAGCCCCAGAGTGCGCAGATTGCTGTTGTATCAAATGAACCTTTAATTTTTCTAGCAGTAGGTACTTCCCGGTCGGGGATTCCATGAAATTGTAGGCAGAGTAATTTTTATTGTGTACTTAACTAATTGCATGTTGTGTTTGTCTTGTACGGGACCACGCCGCGACCCAAGATACAGTAAAGCCCACAGCATCCATCGATTTTTAAACCTTTTGCAAGACTAGTAGCTTTTGGTACTCGCGACTTAATCTGAATATAATTTATCCAACCTATAACCTATTGATATCCGCCTCGTTGGTCTAGTGGTCTTTCGCGCGACGTCTGAGCATGAAGTCCTGGATTCGATTCCCAGGTCGGGCATAATTATATTTGGTTTTTCGTCCAGAATTACTCAGTAGCATCCAAGGAGTTTGGATTTGTACCCGGTTGATGGTAATAGGCTCGCCCCCTAATACATTTAATTTGAATATAACTTGCAAAATGTAGGTGTCTCATAGGTACACCTCTGCCTTACCCTTCGATGATTACAGGAGTGTGATGTTATGTTATGCTGTCGGTAACTGAGGCATCCCAGGTGAACGAGTACTACCTTCACAAACCTGGAATGTATCATGTCTCTGAGGCATCCCAGGTGAACGAGTATTACCTACACAAACCTGGAATGTATCATGTCTCTGAGGCATCCCAGGTGAACGAGTACTACCTTCACAAACCTGGAATGTATCATGTCTCTGAGGCATCCCAGGTGAACGAGTATTACCTTCACAAACCTGGAATGTATCATGTCTCTGAGGCATCCCAGGTGAACGAGTATTACCTTCACAAACCTGGAATGTATCATGTCTCTGAGGCATCCCAGGTGAACGAGTACTACCTTCACAAACCTGGAATGTATCATGTCTCTGAGGCATCCCAGGTGAACGAGTACTACCTTCACAAATCTGGAATGTATCATGTCTCTGAGGCATCCCAGGTGAACGAGTATTACCTTCACAAACCTGGAATGTATCATGTCTCTGAGGCATCCCAGGTGAACGAGTACTACCTTCACAAACCTGGAATGTATCATGTCTCTGAGGCATCCCAGGTGAACGAGTACTACCTTCACAAACCTGGAATGTATCATGTCTCTGAGGCATCCCAGGTGAACGAGTACTACCTTCACAAACCTGGAATGTATCATGTCTCTGAGGCATTCCAGGTGAACGAGTACTACCTTCACAAACCTGGAATGTATCATGTCTCTGAGGCATCCCAGGTGAACGAGTACTACCTTCACAAACCTGGAATGTATCATGTCTCTGAGGCATCCCAGGTGAACGAGTACTACCTTCACAAACCTGGAATGTATCATGTCTCTGAGGCATCCCAGGTGAACGAGTACTACCTTCACAAACCTGGAATGTATCATGTCTCTGAGGCATCCCAGGTGAACAAGTACTACCTTCACAAACCTGGAATGTATCATGTCTCTGAGGCATCCCAGGTGAACGAGTATTACCTTCACAAACCTGGAATGTATCATGTCTCTGAGGCATCCCAGGTGAACGAGTATTACCTTCACAAACCTGGAATGTATCATGTCTCTGAGGCATCCCAGGTGAACGAGTATTACCTTCACAAACCTGGAATGTATCATGTCTCTGAGGCATCCCAGGTGAACGAGTATTACCTGCACAAACCTGGAATGTATCATGTCTCTGAGGCATTCCAGGTGAACGAGTACTACCTTCACAAACCTGGAATGTATCATGTCTCTGAGGCATCCCAGGTGAACGAGTATTACCTGCACAAACCTGGAATGTATCATGTCTCTGAGGCATTCAGGTGAACGAGTACTACCTTCACAAACCTGGAATGTATCATGTCTCTGAGGCATCCCAGGTGAACGAGTATTACCTGCACAAACCTGGAATGTATCATGTCTCTGAGGCATTCCAGGTGAACGAGTACTACCTTCACAAACCTGGAATGTATCATGTCTCTGAGGCATTCCAGATGAACGAGTATTACCTGCACAAACCTGGAATGTACCATGTCTCTGAGGAGTAGGTACCAGGTGCACGAGTATTACCTTCACAAACCTGGAATGTATCATGTCTCTGAGGAATACCAGCTGAACGAGTATTACCTGCACAAACCTGGAATGTATCATTTCTCTGAGGCATCCCAGGTGAACGAGTATTACCTGCACAAACCTGGAATGTATCATATATGTCTGTGAGGAATTCCAGATGAACGAGTATTACCTTCACAAACCTGGAATGTATCATGTCTCTGAGGCATCCCAGGTGAACGAGTATTACCTACACAAACCTGGAACGTAACATATATGTCTTTGAGGAATACCTGGTGAACGAGTATTACCTGCACAAACCTGAAGTGTGTTATGTCTCTTCAATCAATACTCTAATTCATAAAACTAGAACACAGTAACGCTGGTTAGTGGTGGTAGGTGTGAATCTACAATATCTTCGAGAAGGTTTGCCTGTTTAAGTCGCTTTGGTTCAGGCCCCGTACGATGAGATGAAAATGACCAGTTAATAGTTATTGACTCTTTTTGGAAACTGAAAGTCCCTGCCCGAAGGGCTCCTGTCAAAAAATTTTTAATAGTAGACTTTTAGCGGTCTCTCATCACGCATGACCTACTTGGTTATCAAGTTTTCATGTTGAACATCCTCTGGACTGACCCTACCGTAACCTGATGATGAAACTATTATTAACCTTCTGACCGTTTTTGTTCGCTGCAGTCAATCTAAGTGGAGACGAGCCATCGATAGGTTATTTAACCTATCGATGGCTCGTCTCCACTTAGATTCGGGAAAGGAAAGTGCACAATATTTGTTTGCAGTGGTTATTGAACCACTGCAAACAAATGTGCACTTTCCTTTCCCCCACTCTCATAGTTTGATGGAACGGCAATCCGACTTCCAAATGGCTGCTACTCAACTAATCCTAATGAAAAAACCCAATGGCCTGGACATAGGCCTCTCCCAAGTGTCGGCACATTGACCGGTCCTGTGCGACTCGCATCCAGCGGATCCCCGCAACCTTTACCAGGTCATCGGTCCACCTAGTGGGAGGCCTTCCAACGCAACGTCTTCCGGTTCGCGGTCGCCAGTCCATAACTTTTCAGCCCCATCGGTCATCCGTTCTGCGAGCAATATGCCCTGCCCACTGCCACTTAAGTTAGGCAATTCTTTGGGCTACGTCGGTAACCTTGGATCTCTGGCGGATGTCCTCATTTCTGATTTGATCACGCAAGGAAACTCCCTCTCCATTGCCCTTTGGGTGACTTTAAGCCTTCTGATGAGGCCCATTGTGAGCGACCACGTTTCGGTCCCGTATGTAATAACAGGCAAAATACACCGGTCATAGACTTTCGTCTTGAGACACTGCGGTAAGTTGGAAGAGAACACACCACGCAACTTACCGAACGGTGCCCAGCCGAGCATATAAATCTATTACATACTTATCTCTACATCTTGAAGATACACTTAATTATGCAAACATGCTAAATAGGTCTGCGTTCACGTTGATCTTGATAGTCTACGACATATTCTAGCACAATATGCTCAAACATGATCATAAAATGATTAATATACTGAGAATTGCAGCTGATTCATAACTACGGTGAATGTTGCAATCGGTCTCTTCGTGATAATATGAGTCGTGAAAACATTGGTATTCAAAGGTATTTGTTTGATACACAATCGTTATTATTGTGAAAGTTAGTAATTTATACAATTAAATAAACTTGAATTGTCTGTTTGTAATATCAATACAACAGCTTTTTACTGAATTCATATGAAAATATATACGGTACTTATAACAAAAACACATGTTTTTCAATTTTGTCTGTCTGTCTGTTTCTTCCGGCATTCTCCGAAACGGCTGGGCCGATTTTTACAGGACATTTACTGGCAGGTAGCTAATGTTATAATGGTCTAACATAAGCTACTTTTATTTATGAAAAATAATTAGGGTTCCATGCAAAAAAATTAAGACCTTGAAATTGGTAACAAAATCCGTTTCAAAAAGGGAAGTCATCTTTTTTATAATAATTTCACGCGAACGAAGGTCGCGGGCAACTATAATTTAATTAACTATTTGATTTATCTGTCGAGTATTTTAAAAGTAGCAGTATACATGGTGACAATTTGGACCACGTATCAACATCGATTAAACAGTAACATAGGAGGTCAGATAGGCAGTTGCTCCATAACATAAAATACTGGTATTTAACTACATCCGTTTATACTGGAAAGAAAGAGATGGCAAAAAGATGATGTCTCAAAGAGCTGTCAGCAAACGAGAAGGGGTCCGAAAGGACCGATGCCTGCCAGGGTTGTGGGACTGTTCGAAAGAGATACCGCGGCCCTGGAACACAAAGGGCAAAAGAAGGAACATGGATGGGTTTTAGCATTCCACTCTTGCATAGAACGACGGGTAGACTCATTTCTTTCACTGATTCAGGTGGCCCCCGATAGTTTAATTATCTCAGTCGTTTTATTGTCTCTAAAATAAAAATAATACATTATATATTTAAAAACAGTATATTCTAAAAAAAAATACAGATTCCTTTGTTTAAATTTTATATGTTTGAAAACTTTTCCTGTCTTTTATGGCGTTCGTGACCACTAGCCATGATCACAAACTTCGTCTGCTCTTCCGACGTACTGTGTAAACCCCAAGTAATACTTAAACTTAGTTTTATTTTGTTGTCGAGTCGTAAACTTTCGGAATTTTTAACTTAAACCTGGGTTGTCCTGTAAAACCTTGCAATTCTAATTTTGTGACTGGATAAAGTCATACTTCGCCTTTGAACTATATATCTGGTGTCTATGGTTAACATTGCAAACTATACAGACGAGAGAGAAGCTGGTATTCTCTCTGGCGGAACGTCATGGCGTTTCGGGCAGCCTTATTGGCATGAGCAGTTTTGAAGAATGGCGGCCGCGTGACAAGCATTGACGGATCGCCAACGTCTGTTTTCTAAATCGAATTAAATCATCCTCAATTTTGTATCAACACTATATTTTAATGTTAAAATACGTTATCAGTGCTTAATTGAAGATATCTGTTACATAAGTTTTGTAACTGAATGATTATTATAACAGATTTCAATCAAACGAAGATTTGTTTAATCCGAACAACAATAGTTATGATCTCACATAACATGGGTGATTCCGATGGGGGCGGGCAAGAGCCTTCATATTTAAAATATTCAGTACGAGATATTGTCTGCTTACAAAGCAGAAGAAAGTAATCAGATATTTGGGGGTACCACTCCTTTCCACAAATCAAATGTAAAAGTGTGATATTGCTAGATGATGCAAGCCATGGTCCACGTTACATATACAGACTGAAATTTATGGAAACCGCCTCTCCGAAATTCATTGAAATGATACAGACTCAAAGTAACATGTTGATAAAGTGTTTCATGGGTAGTTTACCCCTTTGCTCGCGGGTGCAATTTTGGGCCATTTCTCTCGGGTGACCCTTACGACACGCGCTGAATGATAAGTAGTTGATACACTCGATATTTTCGTTTTGTTAGCCATAGCGTTTGTAAACATAATAAAGTACTTTGATTGAATATTTTTTGTCTAATTTTTGAATTTCCATGTTTTAAGTTTTTTTAAACTAAAAATTTTGCAGAACACGAAACTCTTCATCAACGTAAACACCCCAAACTCTTCATCACATTTTGGCACACAAGATCCTAGACTTAGCAATATGTTCTGTAAAAGCCTACATGAAGTGTAGGCTTTAGATGAATTAAAAGATACTTATGATTAAGTTAACAGGGCACTTTTGAAAGGTTCTATCCATCTTTTACCAACTGAGTGGTGTATTCGCGAGTCAGCCCCATGTCCCTAGCGAGGCATGGAAGATGGAGCACCTTGGGGTTACTTCAAAGTTCAGTACTTAACACTATATGTGGAACGTAGCCAACATACTATAACCCGAACAACGTGGGACTTTTTGGGGCACATCACCACTATATCACCTTGATTCGGGAAAGGAAAATATCGTGAAGAAAACAACCAGCATGTCTGAGAGATGGCACCTAAAAATCAGCGTCAGGTGGTGTACATTGCCATCTAACATTATGCCAAGCAGAGGCCCAGTTGGCATTCAAAGCATTGTTTTCTTTCGTTTGCTTGATTTTAAGAAGTTTTTTTAACTTAAAAGTAGCATAATATTTGCACATGCATACAAGCTGAATATTGGACATTGTCACGTTATAAAAACAAGATAACTCCTGATATTGTTTATTACTACACATTGTTTTATAATTACTCCTTCCTGTCATAAACAGCTGGGCTGATATCAATCGTTGAACACAACTGTCTTATGTAATAAAAACATGATTTATTACAACAGCTTTATCGTAAATTAATGCACTTTAATTATTAGTTTTGCTCGAAACAATATCATGCATGGGAGAATTTATTCCTTTGTTAGGGTTTGACATAATGTGGCATTCGAATTTATTTAATGTTCTAACTATTTCATAGATTATGCCTGCGTACATGTAAAAACTTTCCTTAAAAATGTACAATGTGTTCTTTTTCCTTTTAAAATAGTTAAATTGCTATCTGAAAAGGAAAATTTAAATTATAATAAATTAATAATCAAGTACCTACATTATACAAATACGGTTGAATCCCCGATCCCCAAACTAGACATTATGTTGAAAATATTTGAAAACATAACCAGGAAAGAAAATAATTTATGGTTTCAATTCTTAATTAGCTATAATATAAAAATAAAATAAATATCGCTGGACCTTACACACAGCGCCATCTAGGTGCCACACTAAGCAACGAGGCTTGTGTCGTGGACACCAGATAGTTGTTATTACTACATAGATGCTTTTTTTGTTTGTAAATACATACTTATTATACATATAAACATCCATGACTCGGAAACAAATGCCCATGCTCATCACACAAACATTTGCTCCTACCGGGATTCGAACCCGGGACCCTAAGAATGTAAGGCAGCCACACTATCGCTGCGCCATTCGGGTCGTATACCAAGTACGCGAGTGAAGCTTGAAACAGAGGTTCATTGAACTCTTTTCAGCCGTCAATCCACGTGGATATTATGAGTTGACGTATTATAACTACATATATAAAGGGAGTGAATACATAAAGCATAGCCTGCGAAAAAAAAACGTTTCACCAAGCGGCACTTTTATGCACTTACAAAAACTGGTCCAACAAATTACTGGTAGCAGTTTTTTATCAAAATTTATACTTGGTAACACAAGACACCAAAAAAAACAAAATGAGAATAATCACAGGAAGGAACGGAATGATAACTTTTAAGCGTGATTTTCCATACAATAAGGCTTTTGTTCTATCAGCTCGGGAACTCTGGTTGCAATCCAGCACATTGCATTGAAGTCAATAGAATCTCTCTAGAATCCAGCATAGTCTTCAGTAATCTTTAGTGACCTAGCTAGAGAAGTCTCGTAGCTGGGTGCTCTAAAGACCCATATGAGGAAGAGGCGCCTACACTTTCCTCGAACATAAACCCTATGACAACGACAATAAAGGTCACTATACTGTTAAACCAGAGGTAAAATAACAATGAAAAACCATTAATAGTATCGAAGCGAAACCATAGAAAAGTTCCGATATTTTTTTGGCTTGTCAACGTCTCAAATACCCTAGATTTGAGATGTTGACAAGCCAAGCTCTACAATACTGAACTCCACGGATCCAATACTTAGCAACAGTTCTGATAAACTAAAGGTAGCATCGAGTACTATCGCATTCACTCGCTTTATGATATATGATGTCAATGTTCATTGATGTTGGTGCACCCACAGTGAACGGTCGTATACTCGTGAAGAAAACAGCTGATGACTCAGTGACGGTTGCGAACTCGTTGATCGGACCATTGTTATACGTGATACAATTTTGAATTTAGAACTAACTGTGAGAGTAGGTAAGGGATTGCTTTTTTTTCTTTTTACGGTGTTTGTTTTTTATAGTTAGTGGCCGGTAAAAATAATAATATCGAAAATAGGTTTTATTTTCCGTTTTTCAGGTTAGGCTTTTATTATATCAGCGATTGAATATTTTATGTGTTTATTGCGAAATACATAGTAAACAAACAGATTGACCTAGTTGCGATAACAATATTTGCACATGTAACACCTACCTTAGATTAACACAAAAATTTTATTAAACAAAAGCAATGATCCAAAAATTAACAAAATGTTGTGGTAGTTAAAAAAAAATATTATTTATATGAATTAATCTGACTAAACATTATGAAACTCGCTAAAAGTTGTGATTCATAAGTTAAAAATAAACAATCCTTAACTATGATCAATTAAATTTTTAATTGGCCACATTATTCTTCATGTTAAGTACGTGAGAAAGTGGTAAGTGTGGCGACACTTGGGGGAGGCCTATGTCCAGCAGTGGACGTCTTGCGGCTGAAATGATGATGATGATGAAAATACGTAATATGACGAAACATGAGTGTTTATTACGATTTAAGCGCACTCGAAAATTGGTGCTAATTGTACATTTTGAACCGTATCGTGACGCGCGAAACGCGTATCCGACAGTTTATGTGCGAAATACATAAACACAAAGCACAAAGGTCATATAGCATATTTTTGCGCGAAACCGGTTTTCCATTCAACCAGTGAAGAGATACTGTTATATTCTATACTAGACTAGCGAACCGCCCCGGCAATGTTATACATATAAACCTTTCTCTTGAATCACTAAAAAAAACCGCATCAAAATCCGTTGCGTAGTATTGAAGATCAAAGCATACATAGGGACAGACAGCGGAAGCGACTTTGATTTATACTATGTAGTGATAAAGCATGTCGTTTTTACTTTCTTTTATTTTTTGTATGGATTATAAGAACTTTAAACGTATCAGCTTTTTATCTACCATGTGCGGTTGTCGTGAAGAAATTATATCTACTTAGCCTAAGTGCCATTATCATGATTGCTGTCTTGGCAATAAATTATAAATTCGCAAAGAAGGTTTTGTATTTTGTGTTCCTGATATAGATTTACTTTAGTAACAAGAACGAACGTTAGGGTAAATGATAAAATACTTTGAGTAGGTACCTCATACTAATTTGTTGTCTAGGTGACGATTTCGCAATATATATACCTGGTCATGTACTTAGGTACTTATCTTACCTATTTTTTCCCACGATTTCTCCCTAGATTAAAACTGATAACAAAAAATGTAAATCAATTAAAAAGTAATCAATCAGTTATTAGTGGATGTAGCCGATGAAGGCGCAATATATAAAAAAAAACTACGCGTACGACGATCTACTCTTCTTTCTTGCTTTTTGTGCCAAGTTTATGCAGTACGTTGCATTATATTGGCGCACTTGCAAACGAGTATATTTCTCTCAAGATAACGATTAATAGAGATGTATGGAAGACGACAGACATGCTGTGCCAGTCCCAAGTAAATTGGGATAAGGGCATGGGAGTGGAGACCGATCGTGGAAACGCTCCTAACTAGACGAACTGACGGACTTAAAAATTTGGTCTGAGTGTAAAAAATGGTGCATAGGACAAGGATTGAGAGAGGTCTATATCAAGCAGCGGATTGTGACAGGTTGAGCTGATTGGTTGACTTGCACACACAGTGAGAATCCAGCGTGCACTTGCGCAAGATACTATCGCCGTCGCGTCATTGTGATATGCCTTAGATTATGTACCTCAAAATAAAACAAGGATAGTAGTGGGATCTGTGGAATACTCTTTTTTTTAAGAAATCTTAGACAAAACATTGTATATTCTGTCTCTTATGAAGGTTTTTAAGAAAAACCGGCCTCATCTATTTTAAAACATAATATAATGTGACGTGAAAGTGTTTTTTTAAACCAATTTACAGAAAATAGTATGATTACTCTGTCATGCGCAGCCACGCGGTGGCTCTATCTACATACAAGATCTAAGGTGATATGATATCCCTTCGATTGACGCGTGCACAAACATACGGATTCGTGTTCGTAGATATAGAAAGAGATAGTAGATATAGAGAGAGAGTAGATAAAGAAACAAACAATATAACTTAATCAACACTGGACGAATGCAACCACTAGTCAATCAGATAAAAATAGCTAGATTCTTTTAAAATTTGTGTTTTATAAATTACGTAAAACAAACATAAAATATAAATATATATTGCTAATTGTTGTTAATAATATCGCAAACTGAATATTCATAGAAAATAAATAGTAATCAAACACAATCGCTTTTACTAAAAATAAGCCAACAGAAAAAAAACATGAATAAGGCTTTGAAATGCTCAATTGTTCATTTTATAGTGTGTCACTTCACTTTCAGTTACGCTCGCATTGCCGGTTAAAAATAGCGTATTTTTTTTCTCAGCAACAGTAACAAAAACATATTGTAGTTCGAATATTGGTTGGCAAAAAAATATGTATAATATTGTGTTACTGGTAAAGCTAAATATTTTTAATGCAAAGTAACTCTGTCTGTCTGATTTCGGTGAAATTTGGCAAACAGGTAGACCATGACCTCGGCTAGATTAAAGGCCGGCGGTATGAATTCCAACACGAACTAACGCAGCAGCTAGTATTTTTATGGTTTGACACTAACGCAAATCAGTGATGCAGTGAGCAGTGGTGTGACCTTCGGACTGCCAAATCATAGGTCTCGAGTTCGAACCCAAGACACGCACTTCCAATTATTCGAATTCATGTGCGTATTGGATAATTATCACTTGCTTCGATATAGGAAAATATCGTGAGCAAAGCAACACGTCTCAGAGATATTTCTTGACGGCATATAAAGCCAAGTCAGAGGCCCATGGACGGCTTGCATCACCAGGTTAAGCACTAACCACACAATAAAGAAGAAGACTAACGCAAAAACCACTGTAAACACGCAATATATTTTTAATAACAATGTTTCTAGACACAATAGTACTAAAGTTAGCAACGGGAACCATGGTCTGCTGGTTCAATTCTCTTAGTGAGATTATCTCGGGTATAATTATACTATAGGACAAATGGCAATGTCCGGTGGCTTGTCCTAGCGGAATGAAACTGCGTACACAGAACAATATTATTTTTATTTTGGCAAGCAAACAAGTTATTGTGACAACCATGAAAATAACTATAAATGGAGGAGGCTCTCGTTGGGCAGCTGGATCAAGGGCCTGATTTCGAAAGCGGTATTTCTGGACACAGCTCGTATTGTTTGGAGGTTCGTCTCTCGAGAGCCTTGGACCCTGTTCCTGATACCGGTGAGCAAGTACAGTTTTAAAATATTTATTCGGAAAACGAAAAATGACAAAAAATGGTTCTTATCCGAGATTTTATTTTTTCAAACTGACTATGCGTGTGAAATATAAGAGTCGTGAAAAAATTCAGACCTTGTTTTATCAAATTCAAATTCAAATATTTTATTTCAGACAAAAATCCATATAGTGTTAGTAGAATAACTTAACCTAATGTTAGTATTAAATTAGAAAACATAAACAACTAATGCACCATTGAACTGTTCGCTCAATGGTGCACCAGTCTATTTGGGTAAGACGTGTGTCTGAACTCTTACCCACCTTCGTAAAAGGGGAGAGTCCCACCGGTCTGAAAACACACACACAGTACACATACACAGTACACACAGTTCAGTTCAGTTTATACAGTACAGTTATGATCTAAATTCCCAATTAAAAATAACAAAAGTTTTGCAGTTTGATATAACGGGGCACTTTTTTGTGTGAACTGTAATATTTCGACTTTGTAAACGAGTAATTAAAAAATAAGTAACTGGTTCAAATATTTAGTAGGTATGTAACATTAAAAATTGCTAGAGCAATGATATTGTTAAGCAAGCCTCATTTTTGGTTTGTCATTTTGAAATCATCTGTTGACGACAGTGACTTCTGAAAAGATTAATACATAGATAAAGGTAGGTAGGGGTTTTATTAAAAAAAAGTAAAAAGTTTTTTTTTCATTTTAACTGAGTGATATTCATTTTTGTTGAATTTCGTTTTAATTGAGACGTAAGCTGTAGGTACACTGTGTGATCCAACCTACCCAACTTTAAAAAAAAAAAACGAATAGTTAAGTACACACTTGCACAGCAGCTGTTAATATAACTAAATTTAACACAGCTGTCTATAGAAGACGTATTTAATTTTATAACGGTACACACACGGCAGACAGGTACTTATAAAATAAATATATAATCATCTTTTTTGTCTCAGTAACTCAAGTTTTGGTGAAACCATTGACTTATTTCTCCTGCCAACATGCGGTCACATTCTCAATTCAATTTAACACGCCATTAAGTCTCAATAAAACTCTATTACTTTATGGTAATGGTAAGTCCCCAGTTCACATGGCGCTGTCATGCACCAAATTTTACAGTAGCAAGTTAGGATCATAACCCAATGTTCAAGCAAATGCTGTATAAAAGTGACATGTGACACCAAAAAATGTCCTGCAAAAAATGGTACAGATGAACGGCCGACACATGTGAACGGGGCCTAATACATAGTTTAAAAACGCCTCATGTTAAGAGTCGTTTGACGAGGCTGTTGTAAATAAAGAAGTGTGAGGCGATGCTATTATTCAAGTGGAACAAAATTCAACGGTTGTTTATTATTTGGGCAGGATATGACGCAGAGTTTTGTTTAAATGCGTGGACTTCCGATTGGATCCCCTTACGTCAATTCGTGGTATATCGCTTACCATATCTATACAGCTCATTCATAAAAACGGATTCCCTGTCCGGGGCTCCCCGGGTGGTCACCCACGCAAAAAAAAACTTGCTGAATGGTTAATCATTCCACCATGGCATGAAATATTTTGAATACAAAGTGAGTTATGAGGTCAGATAAGCAAATTGTCGCTCCATGTAAAATACTGGTATTGTGCTGCATCCGGTTAGACTGAAAGCAGACTCCAACATAATCGGGAAAAGGCTAGGCAGATGATGATGAAACATTTTGAATACGCGAGAGAAAGAAAGAGGTGCGCAAGCGCAGACGAAGGAGATAGAGTACTTTTCAATTAGAGTCATTCATGATTAATGATGCCTAATTTGAAGGTTTAACAAATAATGAGGTGAGTATCATAGCTTCGGCCTACTATAGTTTATTTTAGAAGTTCACATTACTATTCCCAATTACGCAATAAATAAATACTTGATTAGATTTTCTTAATATCAGGAATCATAACTGTTATTTACATCTACTAGACTTGGAGAAGGAAATAGGCTTCTGCAAATAAATGATACGAATTACTACTACAGGCAACAGCTAGTATACAGCTCAGTTAATAAAATGATCTGATACTAGGTTATACCCGCGACTTCGCTCGCGTGATAAACGCAGTCTATGGCACTCGGCATTAGTGTACCTTTCACCTAGTTTCCGAGATTACCTTCTACAGTCACGAGCACCAATATGTAAACGCGTAACAACTTTTAAAAGACTTAAAAATCTTTTTTCATTTTGTAACTCACGAAAAAGAAAAAACTTGCAGATATCTGCAACTTACAATCGTTATTTCTCGCGTTTTTTTTTTTTTTAGGAAATTGTATACATATAGAAATACAGTGAGTAAGTTTGTAGAATGTACACATTCTACAAACATACTCACTGCATTTCTTTTTAGTAAAGAAATGTTACCTAGTGTGCGACTGCAAACAATTAATAGGTCCAGGGCCACTGGTCAACTTCATGTTGAATTCACGCAGTTCTTGTTGCCATGCATTATGTAACATTTATGTAGTTACATAATGACTGCAGCGACTTGCATTGATTGCAGTCAGCACGTATTGATATTTTAGATAAGATTAATTGTAACTTTTACTTTGATAATATTGTTGTGTTTATTTCGTCTTCATGATGTTTAAATATAATTTAAAAAAAAACCAATGCCTGAAAAAGGGGATGTACGGAGATGTAACATAAAACTAGTGTTTTCTGTCCCCGTATTACAAACTACCAATGAGTGTCATCGCAAGCCATCACGTAAAAACCCATATATAGATTGTATTTTTTTATCAATGTGTGCTGTCCCACAGCGTTTTTTTTAATGGCATCTCTTCGATCAACCTATGAGGCTGACTTCTGCTAAACCAGACTATCCTGTGGATGCTTTGAGTGTAAGTCCTCCAGGCAAGGTCTACTCCATAGCTTTCCACGGTTCCCCATGAACGGCCTTCTCCAGTCAATAACCAACAAATGCCTCTTAAGGCATTACGCTGTTTTCTGGTACTTCTTACGTTCCTCATCCGACACCCATTGCGTGGTTTTTTTTTTATTATACAATATTTTCTATTAAAAAAACAATATTATTCTTGATTTTTTATAAAAATATTATTTACGAAAATTTAAAAAGAGCAAATAATTGTAAACCTGTGAAAGACTTTACAGTTAAAGGGGACTCCGAGAGGTGAAAACAGCAGTCTTATTAAAAGCCTATTCCTTATTAAAAAATAGTAACTTATAAAGCTTCTAATCGATTTATTAATAGCTCTACCAAATAAAAAAAACAAATGACTCAGTTAATTTCCTAGTTTTTGTTTCCGAACCAAGCATGTACCAGAACATGATTTATGATTATGAATCATACTAGTTATTACTCTGACGTTGTTTTAGTATCTTTATAGCCATTACAATAATAATCACGCGTTTAATGAAGTACCTTCTTATTGACATTATAAATACAATCAGTTTCTTTGTGGCCCAATCACTTGCTAACTGAGTGATATATGACGTAGCAGTTAAACAGCTGAAAATAAACTGGATAACATATTTAACATAATAATATATATTTTTTTTTATTTAACATATTTAATACCTATCATGCTTATAATTACCGAAATTTCGGCAGAGCTGAACCTTAGACTTGAGTTAGGCAGAGGTGTATCTAATAGTACACTCACATTTCGCCAATAATGTTTTAGTCCCATGTAATATGGCCGAGCCTATTGCCATCAACCGAGCACAGATGCAGACTTCATGCCTGCTACTGAGAAATTCGGAAAAACACAATAACACTATGCCTAACCTGAGAATCGTACCCAGGACCTCATGCTCAGCAGTAGCTGTTGCGACCACTAAACCTAGGCCGATATGAAGTACCTTCTTATTGACATTATAATTAAATACAGTCCGTTTCATTGTGGCCCAATCACCAGCTAACTGTGTGGTATGACGTAGCACTTACACAGCTGAAATCGTAGATGATTTTAATTACTTTTAAAATTATTTTTTTTAGTAAAAACTACTAAGATATATCAAACAAACACCACATTATTGAAAAGTAATAACAATATTTAAGAAAAACCTGATTACTTCTCACAATGAAAATATTGTCTTGTGATAGAACGTATTGGGTGTAAAACTGATCGAAACCGAAAAACACTGTTCTAGACAATACCTGGGAATGTAACTTTACTCTAAATACCCTCACGACTCCCATAATATTCAATGCATCCATCAGCATAATGATTTGAGCGCATCACATTGAGTCATAACAGAAAACGTGATTTTTCACCCCCAAAAAAATGTCGTTTCTCAGTAATATTTTTTGCGTTGTTACTAAGTTGTACAGAACTCTTGGTTGACGTTTCGTGAAGGGTCCCTTTACACCTTGTATGTTTTTTTTTTTGTATTTCTCTGAATTTAGTCTTTACGTCAATTAAAAGACTATGATTAAACAGATAACATGTTCACATTACATTGCATCAAACTTAAAATACCCTATTAAAGCACAAGTTTTCTTCTATTTTTAGAAAAGGTAAGTATACTTTCTGCGCCAAACAACTATACAAAAATAAACAATACAGCACCGTATTGCATCAACACACAGTTCATCAAAGTGCCATACAATATTGCTCCGAACGCGGAAGTTTCAGCAGTGACTACGGCCCCAAAAAAAGGCCTTTAAAAATGCGTCATACGTACGTAAATGCAAAATATGTAGATACCACGTTATCAATGTAGGACTGTGTTCGTGGAAAAAAACAAAAAAATCTTTATACAGCTTTATCCCTACCGGATATTTTACATTTTTGGGGTCGTAAGAGGAATAACATTTTCATATTTTCCCTTTTCTCTCGGTTCGGTGGAGTCTGTCGGTTTTCTTCGAAGACTTATAAGTTAAAATGAGATTTGTGTTGAGCATAGAGCGTGAACTACTCTTAAATTCCGTGGTTTTTTGTACTTTGGTGTTTTGAAGTTTTTTTTAATATGCCATTTCCTGACTGATTGGCCAGAGAAGGCAAAACACCGGGAGAGTTGTTTCCTTCACCGTTTTGGGAGCACTCGTGATGAAATTATTTACACAAAGTAAAGTACGTCAGCGTATTTCTTCTTCTCCTCGATTCGATGACTCAGATTTTGTCCAGTAGTTAGCAACCTGGACAGCTCTGTCGTTTGCCTCATTAAAGTCCTGGAGGGTGCGATTGGTTGTGCAACGACGGGCAAAAGAGTTGTGTCATAAGGCGTGGTCTACCTACTAACCTACGGTTATTTTAATATTACACTCGTGTGCTAAAAACAAAACTGGACAACAAGCACGTCAAGATTAGGAGAAATCCAATTATAATCAGTAATTATTGTGATAATCTCAAACTATAACAAGAAAAGGTCACACCAACTATGTATTTAGAATCAAACGGGCAGCAACATTTGTTTATAATAACATCAGACTCTGAATGGCACTGAACATTGGTTACAAGATAAAGATTACACAAGTCACTATACCCACTACATAATATGTTATTTTTTAATGTATTAACATAATATAATGTTCTTGCGTCAAATCTTTGTTAGGAACGTGCGAACAGACTTTGACCTGTTATTTTGTAAATACTTACATAGTATTTAGAGATAGTCTTGAGTGGATTGGAGTATTACTTGATCTTTAGCCCTAGATTCTAGTTATCACCTTCTTTGTTTGATTTAAAGGACTAGATCATAGGTATGTAAGGTACATACTCGTATTCATTTGTTAATGACGTCAAATATACTCATTATTGACGTAATTAATTTCGAGTAGGTAAGTGGTTTCGAAAAACCACTTTTATCAACCTATGTGAAGTGCAGCTGGTTTCCGCAGATTACACCAAAATATTGAGTTAGTCCACCTAGTTTGAACCTATACACGTATGTATATACCTACATCAGATCATCATTTACCTCAGTTGAAATTGTTGGTGAGAAGATTCTAATAATCAATTTATCATCGACCCCACACGAACAACATCATAAACAACTCATTACAAAAACAAAGCAACGACTTACTTTTGTTTTCTTCAGCACAAACACTGATAAGGGGCAAAAAACTGTACAATTCCGTTATTACTATTGACATAAGATAAAAAGGTCGCAAGTGTGAACTCGATATAATTAGAACACTTTCATATCAGACACACCCCACTCGTAAAACGACGTAACTGTGCAAAGATTGGTATCTTTGAGCAAATTCGCGAAACTTTTATTACTTTTACGTACCAAATAAAGGTATGATGATACGAAATGTCTGGTTTGAAAATATTCAACATGTGGGTGAACCTCGATTTGTTTATATTGATATGTGGGCGTGGCTAGATAATTATACGTTAGTAGATACTAGTTACATAATGCTCTCAAAACTTTTTAATTATGTCACTGAGTACGTACATTATTATTGATCTCAAGTGACACACTTAGCATTACATAGTATCAAGTGGGAAACTTATTCTATGTTCCCCACTACTTAAAACTACCTAAACTTTAAATAACAGAGAATATATTTTTTTAAGTCTCTTGAAAAAAACTTGAATCAACTACTATATAACTAGTGGCCCGTCCCGGCTTCGCACGGGTACCTATGTTACTCAGGGTGAATGTAGCTTTCTAATGGTGAAAGAATTTTTTAAATCGGCGCAGTAGTTTTTGAGTTTATTCATTACAAACATACACACAAAAATATAAATCTTTCCTCTTTATAATATTAGTGTTAATAAATACAGTAAACGTTTCGTTTTCGTTACAGTTTCGTTGTACTTTCTGTTTATGGCATATTTTTAAAACCTTTTATTTTTGTTTCAGGTGTCTGAAGAAACATTTGAAAATCGAATTATGTTAAGCTAATTTATTGAAAAACAAAACCAAATAAAAAATGGCGACGGAAAAGAACGCGTTGGTGGCAACTCCAAAGACTCGGAAAGTAATCAAATTAGTACCGCCCGACGGAGGATGGGGGTGGATGGTTTTATTAGGGACAGCCATGTCTAATGTAAGTATATTTGTGTACCATTACGTCTCATCAAAATCAACAGCCTTTAAACATTCAGTACTGCAGACCATAATATATTCTCAAACAGTTACTTTGCATTATTTGTTTAACCAGTTGTATTTTTTTTATAATACCTATCTATGTTTCGATACAATATCTAGTTGTAGTTGGCATTACTGATTCATGTAGTTTACCCGCCTTTTTCAAAAATATTTTGACGGTCTTTTTTAATACCACAAGCTAAAAAAAAAAATTACTCAAAATCATCTTAGCTACCTACTAATTTATTTACAATTTAATACTCCGTATTAAACGAAAACAAAGTCACAAAAACAACAACAGGATACACTTGAGCATTATCTCTCTGGCAATGTAACTAGAAGGCCGTTTAATTTATAACATAACCCCACGTTAGGAATGCTACCAATTTATCAGTAACCGATATCGATTGGACGGCAGATAAAATAACAGGGTTATTAGTAACGAAGTTTTGCGCACTTCATGTCATGATAACATGATATATATGTCATCATCGTTTATGTGTTACGCAAAAATGATAATACCCAGTTACTTAGCATATAGTTACAGACGGCACATCAAGCTACTGCAATCTGTCAAATTTCTTTAATAGAATTTCAACTTTACCACTAAAGCATTAGGTTCAATGTTGATTGGGAAAATTAGACAGTTTCGGGTAGCTTGAAGTGCTGGCGTCTGTACTCTCATGTCAAAATCCTGGAAGTCCAAAGACTTGATCATAGTTTAGCTAAATGGGAGCTTTCGCATATGAATTCGCCGCCAGAGGCGCTATTGTAGCGCGAGTTCACCGAAATTTCAAATGTCATTGAGTGTTCGAGCGTTGCGTGCTTTTTATCACGTGTTTTTACTAATATTCCCAATTGTGGTCTAGATTGAGCCATTCCTGATTAATTATGACTTGAAGATTTTAAGTACCTAGCAACTTAAGATCTTTTTTTTTAGTACTTGGGGGTAAAATGATTTTTAAATGTCTCATGCTTGCTAATTTTACGGAAAATATTATAAAAAGGTATCTGATCTATGTTGATACGTAATAAAATATTTTTTTAATGAAGTTATGCTACTTTAAAGTAAAAAATAGAATCATTGACATTACTCGACAGTGGCGCATCTGGTGAGCTCAAAAACGATAGCCCGCATTCCGACAAGTCCCTAATGTCTAGAAATTCAATATTAGACACTTCGTCTAAATGCGTTGAGCTTTCTAGGTAAATAAATGTAAATAAATCAAAGCTGCTCAGTCATTACACAGTGCAACTGCCATCTGATATCATCTGCTATTTATAGGTTTACTATGTTATGTATGATAAGCCAATTTTGTCGGCATTTAGCCAGATACTGACTAACTATCGTAGGATTTATAGATGTGATCCAGGTGTCCAAACATGAAAGATCATCATAACTGACTGTAATAGTCAAAGGTGTATCTAAGAGTACGCATGACGACTAATCAAGCTGTGCACAACCAATAAATAATAATAATAATTAAATTTAATAACAACGTAAAAATAAAAAATAGGCTGATCTCTCATTGTACAGGAAGCTCATACAAAGATAGTTCAGGTTACACTGGTGATTTGGTAAGCTCGACGTGTTTAGACCCACATTTCGCCAGTTGTGTAATAAAAAAGAACCGAAATATTATCATTAATCGAAATCTCACCATTACAGATTTTCAACCAATCAATGCTATCACTATTCAGCTTACTATACGGTGATGCGTTAGAGGCAATGGGACACAGGACTCAAGGCGCAGCAATAGTAATGAGTACAATGTTGTTCGTCACAAATTTCGGCGGCCCAATAGCCGGGGCCGTAGTCAAGTTGACATCAACAAGATTTGTGGCGGTTACTGGAGCGTGTTTCTGTACTGCCGGAATTTTCTTCAGCGGATTTTCGACAAATATCTGGCACTTGGTGTTAACTTACGGCGTCCTATTAGGTAAACTGTCTTGTTTGTTGTTCTATGTTTATTGTTTAGCATAATGCGGTATTGTGGCAATGTTTAGGCTTGGAGTTGTTTTAAATGAACAAAAGTGCTGTGTGTTGTACTGTTTCTAGACAACATTGTACTTTAGTACAGTCTTCTTCTGTTTCAACCAAGCTGATATCAGCTGTTTATAAATTGTATTAAAATATGATGATACTATGACCCATATACACCAAAACTATAACCATTCGGAAACCCAGTCATTAATATTTAGAATGGCCCAAATCCAACCACGGGTATCAGTTATAACACCCAAAATCCGTACGGTTTGGTAAAACAACTAATCTATTATGCTTGTTCCAGGTTTGGGGTTGGGTTTCATCCAAAACTCGTCATTTGTGGCTATAAATAGCTACTTCAAGCTAAAGAAAAGCCGTGCAGTGGGGCTCGCTAACGTGGGCACAGGTGTGGGACAGACCTTAATGCCGCACTTAGTGAGGTACCTCTTGGAACATTTCGGGTTCCGCGGCGCTTGCCTGCTACTCTCGTCTCTGAGTTTACATGGGGTTAGTGACTATTTTATTACTTGTTTATGTTGGAAACTTATCTTCCGTCTATAATTTACCAACTGACGATGTCTTTTATTTTATCAAACTACAATATTTATAGTATTATATATCTTTTATTATTATAGATTGCCGGAACGATGCTAATACAACCAGTGGAATGGCACATGAAGGAAGTCGAAGTAGAAGTACCGGTAGATGAAAATCTACACCTACTACAAGAAAAATCTAAAGATGCAATTGTAAGAAAAACATCTCAATCTAAAATGTCTAACGGTGACTCACAAAATCAGGCGAAAGGCAAAGAAAACTGGGGAAGCAAAAAAACGCTGAGTAATAAAGAACTAAACGGTGGAAAAATAAATAAATCAGACGCAAATGGTCTAAATGGTAAGTAAAGCAATGTTTTTGTGTTAATTTAAAAGTCTAACATTCGTTATTTTTAGTTCAACTGCTTTCTGAAGTTGAATAACAGGAACACAATGAGACGTTTTTCGGAAATACGCATTTACATTCTTCTAAAGAATACAAGGTTAAATAAAATAATCTGATGCCCCAGGACGAGCGATAATCACAATCAAAGCATTTGATATTTTTACAAATGACAATGGCAGGGGACTAACATACCTTTTCCATAGTCAATGCAAAACATTTTTGTCTATTCTATCGTTGTTTTTGCTGTTTGAATATCACTTTATCAGCTAGGCCTGCCAGTGAATTATCGTTTCATAGAAGTGACAAGCCTCTGCCCAGCAGTGGGAACAGGCTAAATACAAAAAAACATAATGGGTTTATAATTCTGCACCCATCACATGAAACTTTTTTGTTGATCAATCGTCATTATGTAGCTAGTTCATCAATTTGATTTCATTCAGAATTTTCATCACATTTTTTTCATTCATGAGAAATAATGATCAAGGTCATTGTCAAAAAATCTTTCAATCAAAGATCATTACTTTCTTGTAGAGTTTCAAATGCAATTGTAATAACACGGACTAGGTGTCGCAGCAGCTAAGCACTATTCGGAGTCTAGACTCTAAAGTGTCAAATCTATGTTTTTCAAATAAATGTGCACTGTGAGTACTTGCATAATAGCTTCTAATTGAGTTTAATATGTACTTGATGAAATAATAATCTATCATCTTTAATTGTACTTAAATGCAATCTGAAATTAAGTGTCAAAATTCATTTTGCAGTATTTTTAAATAACCTGTTGAGTTTTCTTTATCGTTTTATTGATAACTAGCTTTTGCCCGTGGCTTCGCTCGCGTTCATTTAGAATTTGACGACCTAGCGGGGTGAAATATACTTTACGACCTATCCTCATACCTACCAAATATACATTAAAAAAATCATAAAATTCGGTCGAGCCGTTTCGGAGGAGTGCGACCACAAACACTGGGACGTGTGTGGGGCTTTTGGGACCGGGACCACGGTCCCGGATTCCACCTTGTTATGCAATCATTATTTTTGAGTAGTATTTTGGGGCCACAAGAAAAAAGAAGTTAAAGTACAGTTAGCATACATAGGGACAGACAGCGGGAAGTGACTTTGTTCTATACTATATAGTGAAGAAGATTAAGCCAATGAAAATGAACTGAAAGCCAGTTTTTTTCTTTAGAGTTGTTATCATTTTTTCAATAAAATTTTATTGAGCCACATCTACACTGATATTATAAAGAGGAAAGATTTAAGAAAGATTTTTGTATTTTTGTATGAATGTTTGTAATGAAAAAACTCAAAAACTACTGCGCCGATTTTGCAAAATTCTTTCACCATTAGAAAGCAACATTCACCCTGAGTAACATAGGCACCCGTGCGAAGCCGGGACGGGCCGCTAGTAATATAATTATATAATATGCAGTAAACAAATACGTTGATAGTAAGTTTTCTAATAAAAGTATTATCATCACCCTTATCGGTTATTTCAAAACACTCCTAAGTTTATGAGGTAATGATATCTATTAGTTTTCTATCAGTATTCAGTCTTTATCAGGTTTCGCACTCAAAATATGTACGTCTCAATGTTATTGTATTTAACGTGACGTAGGCCACAATAAGTTTGTAAACAACACAGGTCAAATATAAATCGCGCAAAGGCACAGGTATACACCTTATTTCCAATAATATTGGGGTCGGCTTCCAGTCCAACTGGATGTAGCTAAATACTAGTAATTATCATGAAGAACCTGCTTATATCCAAAAAATAATCGAACATTTTAAAAGTCGATTTAAACAAAGAAATAAGTGTGTGACAATAAATCTAACTTCACACCACGATACCCTTTGATGAAACTGGCTGTTTTCTTTTTTGGTTTCTGAAAAAGTGATTTTAATGAGTTACAGTAAGTTCCCTACATTGAGAATACTAAAAAAAAATTTAGTCCCAAACATTTTCGATATTGACACACGAATGGTCTATCTAGTGTAAAGCGGGCGTATGTATATGTATCTAGATAGACCGATTTGTTACTAAGTAGTAACATGTATTACATTACGATTTTTTTCGTCATGTCCCGTCTATCGCTCGTAAATATTTGAATGCCTTTGTTTTCTGACTACCTACCCATGACAGCTGACTTTTTAAAGACCTGTGCTTAATTTGTTGAAAGATAATTCAGTGACAAGAACAGCCTTATTTAGAAGTATCTTAGCAAAAAAACATCCATCGATTTAATAATACGTGTTTAACCTAATCGCAACGTTCTTTTGTTTCAGGAACACCTCGTGTACCTGCGTCACCACAAAAACAGAATATGCTGAGGAAATTGTACGATCTGTTCGGAATCTCTTTACTGTCGAATATGCGGTTCCTTAACATTGTGATCGGTACAGCCCTAGCAGTCACTTCCATACAAAACTTCAGTATGCTGTTCCCATTCTTCCTACAGGTAAATAATAATAATTATGTTTTAAACTTTCACGGTTTACACTTACACATAAACTGTCACTTACGGGACATCTTCCGTGATTGTCTGTAATTATGAGCTCACGATATTTCATACAAAAAAAAATTATTTTAATAATAATTTTTTATTCATTTAATTTTTTTGAATCATTTTGTTTTTTTTTTTAATTTTTTGTAATGACAAGCAATCACGGAATATATCCCGTAAGTGACAGTTTATGAATAACAATTATGTTTTTTGTATCAGTAATTGTTAATCTGTCTTTAATCGGATAATCATTATTTTTTTACTACCAAGTCCTAGTCGTAATTGCGTCTATATCAAGTATCTATATAAAGTAACATTCAAAACATAAGGTCCCATTAAATTAGATGGTCAAATTTTAACACAGCTGCAGCGTTCAGTACGTCTAACCAAAGATATCCAAGCAAAAGAAACACTGATTAAAGTGATTTTATTTTGAACTAATGGATGTGTTTACTCTAGAGTACCAGCAATTTATTATTTTAGGTCAAAATAAAATCACTTTACAGAACGCTGTGTTAAAATTTGTCCATCTATTTTAATGGGACCTTATATTTTGAATGTTACTTTTACTTACACACAGTCCATGTCATATTATGACATGGACTATTTATCAATGTGACAGTTACGTGATGACAGAAGATGGTTGCAACTTTAGTGTACAAGTTATGTTACTCAACTCTCTCGGTTCAATGACGAGGTCCGACCTTATACCGATATACCGATTACTATATACCGATTTATGATAATTTTAACACACCATTACTAAATAAAATAAAACCGACTTCAAAAACAAAAAAACGTGGAGAAATAACTTTAGCTTCTGTAGTCGGTGACTTTTGTTTGTTCGATTGAATTTTTTTGGCACCGACTTCTGAAGCTAAAGTTATTTTTCCACGTTTTTTTGTTTTTGAAGTCGGTTTTATTTTTTGCAATAAAGTTTTTTTTTTTTTCCTAGTTTAGTTTCGATTTTAGTTTTGTGTAGAATAACAAATATTTGCTATACATTTATTTTACATTGTTAACAACTCCTTTCATGGTAATAGGCTTATCCCCAATAAAATGTAACTTATATCGTTATCATACCTAACTGTCGAAATCTGGGTGTACTGTACACATCTGCGTACTTCCTCAGAGCATACAGGCGTTATGTTATGTTCTAATATTGTGTAAAAAATAAACATCGAAAAGTCGCGATTGCAGCAATCACGACAGATTTTCTGTCTATTAATGAAGCGTTCCATTGTATATTTCCGAAGATCAGCATCAGATCCTGACTTATACCTTCCATCATCAGTTCAGCAACATGAGATAATGATTATCAGGTACAAGTATCGTAAGAAAGTACCTATATGAAAAACATTGTAAATTTTCAGGGTTGTGCTCGATTTCCCTGGGATCCCATCATCAGATTCTAACTTTGTGACAACGGGACCACCTCAGTAGTATAGGTTTTCGAATAAAAAAAGAATTTTGACAATCGGTCCACAATTAGCGGAGAAATCGGTGAACATACGGGACACACAGCCAAACGTAGAACCTCCTCATTTTGTTTGAAGTCGGTTAAAATATTGACAAAAGAGTTTTGGTGAAACATTAGTGAACCGCTAACAATACATTTCATGGTAATAAGCTTATCCCCAATAAAATAGAACTTAACATACCTAACTATCGAAAAGTTGTACAGTACACATCTGCGTACCCCCTAGAGGCATACAAGTGTGATATTATGTTATGATGTTGTATAAACAATAAACATCCAAGCGATTGCAGCAATCACGACAGATTTGCCGTCTATTTTTGAAGAGTTCCATAGTATATCTCCGAAGATCAGCATCAGATCTTCACCAAATTTGGGACCACCGCGAAACAATATTCTACCAAACAAAAAAATAATCATCGAAATCGGTTCACAATTGGCGAAGATATCACTAAAAATACACACAAAAAAAAAATTCAGACGACTTGATAACCTCCTCCTTTTGGAAGTCGGTTAAAAATAGACATGTTTCGCTTGTTTGACCAAAAGATGAAAAGAAAGAAACACACTATGTCAGCAAATTAATCTGTAAATCAGATAATATTATATTAAATTATGAACATAACAGCTTTTCCACGAGTTTCCCGATAAAAATTTCCTACGAAATATGTAAAATTAAGTGTTAATTTAATATATGTTTTCCACAATGTTAAGCAAATGAGATTATTAATGGAAGCATTTTTATCGTTTTTACATTAATACCGACGTCACATACAATTAATGTGCACATTAATGATGAATTCATTAATTCAGATAATCAACTATAAACAATGGGTTCATTGTAATAAAGTTATTTGTAAAGTTCTATTTAATTCATTCAATGAAAAATCAAACTGTAAATGAATTGACGGAAGTTTTGATTAAATTATGATACACCGTCATACCTGAGATCATTCAAACATTCATTCATCATCAAAACATTCATCAAGCAATTAACTAAGCCTGTCGCAGTACTTCACGAAAATTCGAAATAGGCCTCTTCCAAGCTGCTCCGCCACAACACCGTCTTCCGATCCGAATCGAGTTACCTTTTTGGGGCCGTCTTCCCCAGCTGGAAGGACCGATGATCTAAAATTTTAAATGAATACAAATATAATCAGCTAGCTTGGCCAGAGGTTAAGGTGGCAATGGTGATAGTTTCTAAGGCATATTACTCAGTTCACAGCGTCGCAAAGGAGTTTTTTTGACGTGTTTAGTTTTCTTTATTCTTCATTTCTTCTCATGCATTAAAATATTTCTTAAAATATAATTTAAAAATATTTAAAAAAAAATGTGGTCTGCCGGTGTCGTGAGCAAGGTCCAAGCTACATGGTGAGGGCTCCAGAGACAGGAAATTTTTAGTTTATTATTGCTTATAACAGGCCTACAAATAGAGCAGAAGCCTCTTCTCACACAAAAATTGGCAAAATGTACCTACTTAAATCACGCTAGGTCTCATGTCATCAGTTTCAAGTGTGTTGCACCTATGCACGTGCAGGTGTAATAATTCGATTACAACGCTGATATGAAGAAATTCTTATTTAATCACGGCCTTATCAGTATTTATAAACTTCTCTACGTTTTATCTATTTACTGAACATCCATTAGACCTGTGATCATCACTGTATCAATAATGGCTGTGAATCATTTTGCTAAAACTGATGATGTAGGTACCAGGCTGATATAAGGAGACAAGATGTAATTTACCTGATAATATTACTTGTGAAGAAAATAATAGCTCTATGTGTCTATCTTCTCTCATTTTCTTTATGACACACACGTACTAAATATTTAAAGATATGAAATATAACTTGATGCGGAAATCACAACTAAGACAGAAACGCTAATATTAAAGTGGCACAAAAACAAAGTCCAAAAGATAAAAAAAAATGGAACTAATTTATACGAGTATATACTAACACAGTTTTAAGGTTCTATTTACTAACACAATTTGTATTTTATCATAATATGTATGTTAGTTTAATGGCCAAAGTAGCCTGAAAATAAATAGATGTTGTTATATGCCCAAGTACCTACGTAGCATAGTCCAAATTCTACAGATAACTTTAATGATTCATTTAACAAAATGAATGGAACTACTTCTACAGTTATTATAACAGGGTTACTTGATGGTATCATTTCTTTTGCAGAAAGTAGCATCGATGGATAAGCAGCAAACTGCAAACTGCATGTCAGCGGTCGCTGGTGCAGATATAGCAGGACGACTGATCCTGCCAATCTTCCAGGACAAATACAAAATAAAGGCACGATGGATGCTCATCATGACAAGCACGTGGCTCATCGTCGTCAGACAAAGTACGTCACACACTTATCTATTCAAGTACCTAATCTAACATATCTTAACCACTTAAGAGCTGAACAAGAAAAATGGAAAAATTATACGTCCATGATAAAACTATTATCTATTGGAATTTGATCTTCGATAAGCATATTCACCTTTACGGTCATAGCCGTATCTATTAGTTGATTCGGTTACTAACATACAATTTTCTTTTCAGTCTTGGCATATCAAACAGATATCGATGTGTTGATCGTCATGTCTTGCCTCTACGGTGTTGGTAGGAGTATGATCATAGTTGCGAGGAACATCGCGATCTCTGAGAACTGCAGGATGGATGAAGTGCCCGCTGCCGTGGGTCTCGGGATGTTGACCATGGGCATCATTGTTCCTCCAGTTGGATATTTCCTCGGATGGATCAGAGATTACTCTGGGAGCTACGTGACATGTATAACAGCGCAAAATATCCTCTTAGTCATACTCCTTGTCACATGGGTCCCTGATATGATATACTTACTCTTGAAAGAAAGAAGACAGAAGAAATTGGACGAGGAACAAGCACAAACATAGGGACTGATTACTTTGTAGGTGGAATTAAAATATTAATCATTTGGAAATACTCTGTAGTGCTTTGCACTCTTATGCCAGGAAAGGCTGAAGCTTAGTTTCGTAAGAGCCAAAACGACAAAGGGGTTCTTTAGGTCAAAATAATAAGCATGCTATTTGATTGAGAAAATATAGAAAGTAATTGAAGATGGAAATGGGATCCATAATTGTGGGTCGAGAGCAGAGATGAAGTATATACCATGGACCAATGGTCTTTCCTTGATCGACATAAATATAATTTGTCTGTGACCAAAGTATCTGTAGAATTTAGCGTCGCGGCTGTGAATACACGTTTATATTTATTAAGAATACTTAAAATTGACCAGTTAGTACTTATTTTAAATTGACGAGCAGAGAGGACGAGTAGGTTATAATATGTATAACTAAATAAACTAGTTTAAAGATAATGACGCCCTGTTGATCCAGTGGCTGCAGCTGGGACTTCTGAATGCGGGCGGTGGGTTCTATACCTTGGTCTGACAAAGTGTACTTGAGTCATTCCATAAAGCTTTTTTAGTACGAGCCTGGAGCTTGAATTTTTACCCAGTTTATGGCAATTATTTTACTCACAATATATGGGAATTAAACATGTCTGGCTAAATGTGGCTAAATCGCTCTGTTTATACTTTCAAAGAATACTGGCATGATGTTATATTAGGTCATAATAATATATAGTTGGTATTGACTGTCAATGAGTGATATACTATAGAACAATAAAATGTTTCCTTCGTGTACCTAGATATAAAATAAAATGCAATGATGAATATTATGTTTAGGAACCTAGCACTGTGAAAGAAGACTTAATTTGTTAGTACGTAGGTAATAATTTGTAAATTTTGTATAATATCTTTCTAGTCTAATACATTGTATGACGTTACGTTTGTATGTTTGAGTATAACTTGTTAATTACATCCAAGTGTTTAACGTTTTTTTTTTGTTTCATTGAGTTGCGATCTGTGTGTGTGTGTACCCAGTATTAACTGAGTTGTGTAGGTCACATAAGCCGTCTCTCCATGTAAAATAAGTAATCAGCTGCATCCGATTAGACTGGAAGCCGACCCCGACTTAGTTGGGAAAAGGCTAGGCAGATGACGATGACCTCCCGGTCTGTGTGAGTTCAGCTTTACGTTAGGATAAACTTTCGGGTGGGACGAAACGCCCGGGTGCTACCATTGCGAGGATCGACCGGAGGACACGGTGGAGCACACGGTGGAGATCTGCCCCGCGTGGGCGGAGCACCGCCGTGTCCTCGTAGCGGCGATCGGCGGCGGCGACCTCTCGCGTCCGGCCTTGGTTCAATCCATGGTCCTTCTGCGAAGCAGTCATGCTAGCGAAGGAGGTGGCGGAACGTGAGAGGGAGAGAATCTCGCGTCCCAGCCGCTGCGGGAGACGCACCGGACGTCGGCCACCGTAGGCGCGGGCCTGTGGACGGTGAGCTATGGGCTAGCTCGCTGTCCGTCCGTCTTATGACGACAGCTCGTGTCGATGGCGCGTTAGTGTTCCACGCGCGCCTCAGAGAGATGCCAGCAAACGGGAAAGGGTCCGAAAGGACCGATGCCTGCCAGGGTTGTGGGATTGTTCGAAAGACATACCGCGGCCCTGGAACACAAAGGGCAAAAGAAGGAACAAGGATGGGTTTTAGTCAGTAAAAGTCTGACACTCCCTCCTGCTCAGCCCAGAGCGGGAGGAGATATTTGATGAATCCCTAAACGAAAAAAAAAAGAATCAACTTCCACTGCTTTAGGCGAATCTCAGTTATGTGAAGGTGTTATGACAAACTTACTATGAGAAGAAGCGGGTGGTCGGACCACTAGATGTGACCAACTTGACTGATGTTTCCTTGCTAATCCCGAGCAGAGGCGACTCAGTTCCGAGGGTTTAAAGAATGCGTTTCACGAGGGACATCTATCCATAGCATCCTGACCAGCTTGATTTGGGGTTATTCCGAGTCCTTGCAGTGCTTATAATATACTAATAATTGCCTTTTACTACGTGGAGGTGTAAGAATACCAACAGGATAACAATATGAATGACGTTGTTATTTGTAATAATTATGGTCACAAAGTGACAATTCATAATTAACCGCGTCTGTTACCATTTTAAGATTTTGCTAGAGCAGCCTCAAGACCCCCTGATCTCGGTGTATCAGCTAGCAAATTGCCGTCAGTTAGATTAGTATCATCGACATCGCCTCGGCTCAGCAAGGAGTAGCAGTGCTATGGAGTTTCCTTGAAAGACTGTTGCTTAGGGTGCGTTGTTAGCCTCAAAGACAAGAAAAGGTTATTGTTTTTTTATCTTAATTTAAAAAAACTACATTATTAACGTCCATTGAAGACAAAAATGATAATTTCGCAATAGATTTTCAAACCCCATTGTTACGGGCTCTAACATCAAAATCTATTACATAAAAGGATATAACACATGCTGACTAATTAGCTTAAGTATCAATTTACCCATTGTAGTCAACTCGTGTCTATAAATAATGAGTTTAATAATAAGGTAAGGTTTCGGTCCTGAAAACAGTGGCCCACGAGTAATTTTCAAACAATACTAGCTTTTCCCCGTGACTTTTCCCGCGTGGAAGTCGAAAATAATCCCTTGGTAGCAAATTACCGTTAGGTATTCAAAGTATCCCATGTTCCAACTCAAATCTGGCTTACCTATGTGTAAAATCATCATCCTAATCCGATTTCATCATTTTATCGAAATCCGCTGAACCGATAAATTATGAGGTTGAAAGGTAGCGTACAGACGGATCAGTTACTATCACATTCATAAAGCCGTATCCAGACTTTAGGCGCAATGTGAATGCCTAGCAAGGTGTGTACCTTTTATATTCGTGGCGAGGAGACAGTCAAACGAGGCATTTGCTTCGCACGCGATGGCTCGACCCGAGCATAATGTTGGTATATTTTTTCAACACACACGCCTCAAGCCGATTCAGTCGTTGTACCCGGTTCGTGGCGCATGCCGCGCAAAGTCTGTATCCACCTTTAGATTGGTTACAATACTACTTACAAGTTACAATTAGGAGTCGTATTTATAGATAGTATTTTGCTCATCAATTATGAAAAACCGGCCAAGTGCGAGTTGGGCTCGCGCACCGAGGGTTCCGTATTAACTACGTACGCCAGGAGCAGTGAAAAAATCAAACTTGTGAGTCAAAAGATAAAATAAAATACTACTAGGCCCGTTTTTTTACCATTAATTAAGATAAAACGTACAAAAAAAATACATTAGAACTAAGAAACATCCTGTTGATAATGTTTACGTGTCAAACGGTAGTAGAACATAGATACCTTACCTACCCAACTCAGGAGTCGAGTAGATCATCGCTCGCAACAGAGTTTTTCAACTACGTCTTGCGTCTTAATAATGAATAATATTTTTCTTTTTAAATTATTTAAATCTCTTAAATACCATTTTTTTTTAATGTTTAGTAGTCATTGGAAACATAAAGTGTGCTGCCCTTGTAAGACGACTAAAAAGTCACGGTGTATTTTGCGATTTCACAAGGGAATCAAAACCTATTAATAGGGTACTTCCGTTGACCAAGAATCATGAAATTTGGCGAGAAGCAATGAATTTAAAAAATCTGAAAACCGTCAATATGTAGTTTAATAACAAAATACCTACAAGTTTGAGCCAATTGAAGTCCACCGCTGGACATAAGTCGTCCCACAATCCCCTCCCCCCACCCCTTCGCTTTCTGTATTCCGTCTGACAGATCGACCTTTTCAAGTTCTTCAGTCCATCTAGATGTAGGGCGCTTGCACTGGTCTTTCGGTCCTTTCACAGACATGGCTGGCCCACTGCCACTTCAGCTTGCTGAACGGTAACAACAGCTTTTTTCCGGATAATTATTTTCATGGCGGGTCTTTAAAGAATCTCTGACGACACAAGTTATTCTACTTCATCCAAAAAGTAAAATGACTGTTACCATTTTTAGTGCTTGCTTCCTTTTGTAAACAAATTTTCGATTGTGACATTCTTTTCCCTGAGACGGTGTCGTAAATTAGATTCGTTGTGCCTCGTGACTGGATTGGAGATAGATTATGACTGGCCAATATCTTCACTTTTTGTTCTTTCTCTCAAAGAGAAATATCTGAACCATTCTGAACAGAGATTGAATCAAAATCGATCCAATGATGTACACTCGATATCTTCCACTCACTTAATGAATGAACAAAACATTAAATGACAGTCAAAAGATTCTTGTATGGCTGTAGGTACCACCATTTAAAAATGAGTATTAGAACAATCAGCCCATAATGTTTCCACTGCTAGGTCAAAGATCTCTCTATGAGGAGTGGGTGACGTACGTCAATATTTCCAACTCATCCACTTTAATTATGTCATGGACTGTACACATTCCGTTCAGCTGCTAATCTATCTAGCTGAGAAACTGTCTAGCTGAGAATCTGTCCAGTTGCAAATCTGTCCAGTTGCTCCGGAGGGAAAATATTATGTACTTCATGCACGAGGAATAAACGCCGCGCCGCCATCTTGTTTTATTTTTATTTTTCCTCTTGACAATGTAATTCAAGCGCCAAAGAACCATACAGCACAGTATCGACGCTTACATTTTACATAATACAGCATCGCCTTATTTTCTCCTACCTTTTCCTGAATTTACCTCTTGCCTTACTACCGCATTGTCCCATAAGCAAGCCACTACAGAGTCGGAAAATCGAGACTTTATTATTATATTGCGAAGCTATCATTTATTGTTTACTAGCGACCCGCCCCGGCTTCGCACGGGTGCAATGTTATACATATACCCAAACCTTCCTCTTGAATCACTCTATCTATTAAAAAAAACCGCTTCAAAATCTGTGGCGGAATTTTAAAGATCTAAGCATACATAGGGACAGACAGCGGGAAGCGACTTTGTTTTATACTATGTAGTAATACTGCTAAATAAACCGAGCACTGCTTTCAAACCATAGGAAATTACCAACAATAGAGTGTATGGTGGCTATCCTAGAATCAATTTGTCTATGACTGTTGCTGTTCTCAGTGCTGTAACTTGTGGTTATTAGAATTCTGAAATAAACCTTATGACTACGAAAATAATGCTAAATCTGAGGTCAAATAAGAATGAAAGAACAGTATGCTCGATGTTCATACCATCGACGGTTTTTTTATTTTTTATTTATTCCGTCCGCATTTTTGTCTTTCAAAGAACTTAGCTTTTGGCAAGATTTAAAAATAAATACTTAATTATGGATCCAGTTGTAAATATGAAATTGATAAAAAAGAAAATACATTTACTTAGGACCTTTGAAATCATAACATTTGTAAGATTAGCATTTCTAAAAACTTTTAACATTATGTGAATAAGTACTTCACAATATTAATTTGCATAACAGATGTTTTTTTCGTACTTTCAATTCGAAACCTTTCAGTAAGCTAAAGAAGTTTCCAAGTACAGAAAAGAAAGATTATTTTCTCAAAGATATAAAAACATTTGAGTTTTCTCCATCAAAATGAATTTAACAACTATTAAAATGAGTTTTCATGTCTTACAATAATTGTTAATGCTATTAGTGCTGCAATTGTTGTATTATTGTGGAAAATGGGCGATAAAATCAGCTGACTTTAATGGTCCCGGCCTAGACTAGGTCAAGACAGAATACAAAGGTCCCTTTGAAAATCTCTAGAAAAGAAAAAGGTGAACAACTATGTACCAAATGTTTTAAGATTTAATTCCACATCAAATGTTCTTTTGTGGTTCTACTCTAATCTTTTAAATAAAAAGAGAAAACATTGTTTGCTTTGGTACTGCAAACAGTATGAGTGTGTTAAATAAGTTAAAGTTGTAATCTAAACATTATTATAAATTAAGTTCGCTTTTCATGTTATCTGTTTGTATGACCGCGTTGTTCTTATAAATTAAGTAATGGATTTTGATGAGGCTTTCATCAATATTAGCGTATCCATTCCGAAAGGTTTGTCCAGGGTTAGTTCTCAAATACCAGCCAAATTCTCAGATATAATGCAGTACATCATTCTGAGCCCCCCCCCCCCACATAGAAATTTTTCTTCGGTAATTAAAAAAAAAAACAGCTGTTTCCTACAAAAGTGCAATACCTACATGGTCAAAATGTATGCAACAGCTGTTTTTTTTTAATAACTGATGAAAAATTTCTATGTGGGGTGCTCAGAATGTCGTACTGGATCATATCTTAGAATTTGGCTGGTCTTTGGAAACTAACCCTGTATGTAAAACACATTATTATTTATCTTATTTAACGTTTTTGCTTTTTTTTGGATTCAATGTTTTGTCAAGTTTCAAAAACGTACTTAATTGATAAAAGCAACACAGAAAGGTAACAACAATGCATTTTTGTCATAGATTCTTTCTGGGAAACGGAAAATTGGAACCAAGATTTCATAAGTAGCAGAAGTTTAATATGAAATTAGGTATATAAATCTTTGTTACAAGAAACCTTACCCCAAAATCCGGTAAAAGTATTACTTTTATATGACCCTAGTACTAAATCTGTATTTTAACATAAAAGTAAACCTTTTAATGTTTGAATTCCGAATAAAATCCCCACCACCTTCTATAGATACTCCAACTTATTACAAAGGAATGTCCACAGTACTTCTGTGTGCCTGGTACCTAAGTCGTATATTCTAGCGAAGACATTGCAATACGTTTGTTTGTTCCGGACCGTATCTTCCTTTTTATAAGATGTCTTCAAGACGCAGGAGTTACGGGTCGGTACACCTTGTGAAGTTCTCAACTGTTTAAATGCTCTGTATTGGCTTTTTGAATCTAAAGCTTTTGCATTATACTTTTGTTATTCGTTTTTGGTCATGTATCAATAATGTATGATCCAATTTATAATAAGGTAAATAAACCACCGCCATTTTAGTTGTAAATTCTGTCAGGTTTTTTTTTCTGGCCATAGTTAGACATGTAAATTTCCTCTTGCTACGAATACGCCGAAAATATTTGCATGTTTGACCTATAATATACAGGATGTTTATTTAAATGTCAAAATTAATTGCATTCAATATGATAAATAGGTACTTACTCGTATCAACTAGGTACTTTATTTAAAGTATGGCCATCTTTAATTTCCTGTCTTGTTTAATATCGGAAGACCGTACAAAATGGCCCGATAAACAAAAACCGCACAGACGCCCTCTAACTTAAGAACATGATAAAATTCAATGACCTCACACGAACCCTGAGGTACAGACAAGCACATTCCATTGAAGCGTGTATGCACTTATGTGCGCAACGCGAATGTCCGTTAGATCATAGTTCGGTACGGTTCCGTGATTCCTCACATTGTCCGGGCAATGCCACCGACATGAATCTGAATGACATTTGTACTGCGGGTCATTTGCTTCTGAGCTAGAATTGTTCGTCTTGCATTTTTGTACTTTATTTTCTTGTAGTTTTTAGATGATAGTAAATTTGTTTTTTACTTATCTAGCTTTTTCTCGCAGCTTCGCTCGCGTTAATTTAGAATTTGACAAACAATTCGAGTTGTAGTCTGCTTTTAATAATATAATTCATATGTCATAATCATCATGATTCGAAAGACACGTGGCGCCATCTATTATTATCATAAGATTGTTTTTTTCCTCGGGAACAGTACTTTTTTTCGAGATGAAATGTAGGCTACCATTCATCCCAAAAAAAAGTACTGTTGCCCTGTACTGATACCCTATGTCCGTTTCTGTACACCTGACAAGTACTGACAACGTATATGCAAAATTTCGCGATGATCGGTTCAGTGGTTTAGGCGTGAAATGTTAACAAACAAACGTAACATAACATAACATTCATTTATTCTCAAGCAACTTTGGCCCATAGCTTAGATAGAGACCTTACAGACTAAAATACAACCAACAATCAAACTAACAAACTTACTTTCGCATTTATAGTAATGACTAGCAATCCTACTTCACATGGTTTTTAAGACTTGACAAAACATCGAAATTCTATATTAAAATGTAAGATAAAATATTAATTTATCATAATATACATACACAAATCTATCATCTGAAAACTTATTTGAACTGTTAACGTTAGCATAATTGACCCCTATCTGATTTCATTTAGAATAAGTGCCTAAATCTGAGTCTCCATTATGGCTAGAGAATTTTGATATTATACAGGGTGCAATTTAAGTCATAGGCAATATTTTAAACTAAGGCTCTACTCATGATACTGATTGCATTAGGGCTAATAATTCAAAATCAAAAATATTATTAATGCAAGTATGGAAAACATAAAAAATGTAGTAAGTCCAATGCAAAATAATGCTTATTGTTGCAAATAAACTCTAAAAGTAATAAAAAAAATACTTCATAAACCCCAATAAGTTTTGAAGTATCAAAATTTTAAAGCGCAGTACAACGCGTAACGAAAAGAAAACAAATATCAAATAATAACAATAACTAGTTTGCGGGCACCCGCCCTAATACAATCAGTATCGTCAGTAGAGCTTTAGATTAAAATATTGCCTATGACTTAAATTGCACCCTGTAGAAATCCCGGAAAAGGAAAAACGGTAAAAAACAGAGATTACACAAATAAAACAAAATGTCTGAGCACAGCTGTCAGTATCAGTGCATAAATATGTCAGTGACAGGCCGGCCATCGCCTCTTGTCATGTAATTTATAAATAAAATAAAAATAAAACGCTACTCTACTTGACCGCTGAAACTTGCATGGAATTACAATTAGCTAACTCGCGTTTAGATTTATCTTTGTAAAAAATAATTATCTTGAATTTCAAAGTATTGGTAAAATTATGAAAAGAGAGTGCTAGTAAAAATAAATCATTAAAAAATTGCTACTCAATATAATGTATGTAAATTCAGATTAAACAGTTTATTTAGATTAGATTCGAATATCAAAAAATAGTTCTTTTTAGAAATAATGTATTAGTTATTCACGTTTTTAATGCGATTTAAATATCAGAGAGCATCAAAATAAATAAGTTTAAAAAGTAATTTATGTATTTTGTTTAAACAGCAACTAGGTATACTACTCAGAATTTTATTCTATTGTAATTTAATGGTATCTACTTTTGTGTTTTCGAATTTCGATACAGAACAAAGACAAAACCTATCAATAATAATCACAAACAATATTGGCCACAAATAATAACCCACAAATTACTTGACACCACCTTCTTGATTACCAATAAAGAGTCTATTAAGAAAGCAATCATGGCCGACTGTCAGTCTCGCAATGACTGTCCGTGATGAGCCGATGGTCTCAATGTCACGATAAATAGCCGGTAATACACTTAGGTGGGACGAGGATGCCGTAATAGCGAGGGGCGTAATGTGATTTGCTAGTTCTCTACTACCTTAATTCTCCACAAGTATTCGTCCAACAAAGGAGGGATCTTAATATAATATCGAGTAGTGTAGTGCGGCGTCTGTGTGCGTGCGGCGGTTCTGAATTTGAATTTAAATGGAAGATTAGAAGATTTTGTTATGGGAAAGGGAAAGAAACAATTACACATAACCAATGGTTGTCGAAAAAGTTACTGCTTTTTTTTTCAACATTGCATGGCTTCTTTATTTAAATTGTTCTTACTATGTGTTTGTTATTGACATATTCTGTTGTTGTCAAAGTGAATTCACAAGGAATGCATAGTTTTTTATTAGGTATAGATATTGTTTAGTATCTATTAAGTTAGAATTAATTAAGGCGCATTTATCGCATCGGGTTATACGGTAATGGTAGATGTTAGGGGATAAATAAATAAAAATCAATAGAGGTACCTACGGTCAAATCGGTACGGACAGTTTGGAAACCGGACTCCAGACAACGGACTTTGTCGAAAATTGTACTGAAGTATCTCTCAAAGTCCAATGACCACAGCATCTTAAGAAGTCGTGAAATTGTTAGTCCATACGACTATTTTGAATTGTAGTTAGTAAGAAAATCATCATCGCCATCATAAGACGCTTGACATCCTAACTTCCAAACTAATATTATAGATGCGAAAGTAAGTTTCGTTTGTTACCTTTCACGCCTAAGCCACTGAACCGATCATCCTGAAATTTTGCATATACGTTGTTAGGTGTACAGAAACCAGGGTACCTTTCATCCCGAAAAAACTGTTCTGTTCTGTACTGTTCCCGGGGAAACCAACAATAACCTTATAATGATAATAGATGGCGCCACGTGTCTCACGGATCATGATTGAATTATATTATTACAAGCAGAGTAAAACCCGAATTGATTGTCACATTCTAAATTAACGTGAAAGAAGCCGCGGGCAAAAGCTAGTAATTAATAATAAAAAAACCGGCCAAGTGCGAGTCGGACTCGCGCACGAAGGGTTCCGTACTATTATCTAAAAAAATAAATATCTTAATTGGCGGCCACTATGTATGTATGGGGACACCCTTTAATTTTCAATTATTTATATTTTTTGGAATTTTTCCTATAAGTGTGCTTTAAGGCCTTGCTTTTGCACGATCTCCGGCGAGGCGGCGAGCCTCCTTGCCGGATTGCCGCCATGGGATCTGGAGGCGATAGTCCTCGCGCGTCTGCACGAGTGGCGCGTGGAGGCACTACGCCGGGGGGAAACTCCGCTGCCGCGGCAAATTGTCGCTCAGCGGACAGACTTCCGGCGTGATCTCATGGCGACATGGAGAGAGCGACTGTCGCAACCCCGTGCAGGGCACGCCACTATAGTGGCGGTAAGTCCCCTCTTTGAGGAGTGGCTAGAGAGGCACCACGGCCGGCGCCCTCACCTTCCGCTTGACGCAGGTCCTCACCGGACATGGTTGTTTCGGGAGGTTCCTGCACCTAATCGGGCGGGAGGAAACGCCCGGGTGTCACCACTGCGAGGATCGACCGGAGGACACGGTGAAGCACATTGTGCAAGTCTGCTCCGCTTGGGCGGAGCAACGCCGTGTCCTCGTAGCGGCAATCGGCGGCGGCGACCTCTCGCGTCCGGCCCTGGTTCAATCCATGGTCCGGAGCGAGACGGAATGGGACGCCGTCACCTCCTTCTGCGAAGCAGTCATGCTAGCGAAGGAGGTGGCGGGACGTGAGAGGGTGAGAACCTCACGTCCCAGCCGCCGCGGGAGACGCACCGGGCGTCGGGGACCACGTGGTGGCCCCCGGCCACCGTAGGCGCGGGCCTGTGGACGGTGAGCTATGGGCTAGCTCGCCGTCCGTCCGTCTTATGACGACAGGCCGTGTCGTCGGCGCGTTCGTGTTCCACGCGCGCCTCAAAGAGAGTCAGCAAACAGGAAGGGGTCCGTAAGGACCGACGCCTACCAGGGTTTCGGGACTGTTCGAAAGAGATACCGCGGCCCTGGAACACAAAGGGCAAAGGAAGGAACATGGATGGGTTTTAGTCAGTAAAAGTCTGACACTCCCTCCTGCTCAGCCCAGAGCGGGAGGGGTTATTTGCTGATTTCCCATCGGTAAAAAAAAAAAAGGCCTTGCTTTTTGCCAAATTTCATGACCCTATACTTTTTGATTCCCTTGTAAAATCGCATTTAATCGAATATCAATTAATATGCAATTTATACCAAATACTTAGGGTATTTGGTATTAATTTCAGCTTGTTACCGCCACGCATTCCTGAGAAAAAGGGTCATGACAGACAGACAAACGGACAACAAAGTGATCCTATAAGGGTTCCGTTTTGCCGATTGAGGTAAAGAACCCCAAAAAAGCCTTTATTTACTAATAGACTAAAACTAATTACAATAATGGTATCGGTCTCTTGTGGCTCGAGCCCACAATGCGCCAAGTGGCTCCACTATGTCATCACCCCAGCGTTTGTTCTACTTCTTGCAGACCCATCTCTTTTCGATTCGGTTACAGCTTTTGGCCACTTATTGTTATGTTATGTAACCGGCGCCGGCGTGAGTCTATGACCAGATTCATGACCGTGGACGGTCCAAAAGGAGTAGGTAAGGGTCATAGCAAGTGGCTTTATGTGGTTTCTGTCTACCCCCATGATGACAAAAAAGCATGAGTTTATGAATGTATAATGTAAATCGGAAAATTCTCACTAAATTCTTCGTCCGATGCAAGTCACAGTTGCTTTGCTAACTCCTGATACATATTTGCTGTTTATCTGCGTCTGATTGGATTAAACTCTGCTTACTAGTTCCAAAGCGTGTAGCATAAAGTTGTACTAAGAGCCGCAAGTTCCGTAGTGTAATCGGTAGTTGCGGTAAACCAATCAGGCTCGCGCTCAATCTGTGGAAGCATGTTATAGATGGGCGTGTTAATAAATAAACACCTGCTTTCATAGTTTGGGCTTGTGTTGGTTAACATGGCATCTTTGGAGACATTATCATCAATATACCTATGTATATTACTGTATAGTATAAAACCAAGTCGCTTCCCGCTGTCTCTCTGTCCATATGTATGCTTAGATCTTTAAAACTACGCATCGGATTTTGATCGATGCAGTTTTTTTTAATAGATAGTCTGATTCAAGAGGAAGGTTTAAAGAGTAGAAAAAAATACGTTTGTCGCAACAGTTTATTATTATTGTTTTTTTATATACATAATGCAATGTGGTATCACCTTTTTATTACTCCTTTCAACTCTATTACTTAAACCATCATAGCATCCCCATACATTTCCACGCCTACAATGTGCTTTAGAGTGACTCATCGTACCAATAGCAGGCGGAACAAATTGAATGATAGAAAGTAGTTCAGTGACATTCAAGAAGAATAAAAAAAAAGAAATACAGAAGGAATGCATCCTTCTTTGTTCTACCTTTTTTGTCTTTTCGGCAAGGTGGGAAGTGCGTCAAGTACAAAAGGCACTTGAATGTCATTGCTGTAATGTCGGTGCTGTAATGAATAATTTGTGAAATTGTCTGTAGAAATTCTTGTATTTAAAAATAAAGAAGGCGGGGTTATTTGAAATTCCAAAATCAAGTTCAAGATTCTTTTTAGCACTTTGCTCTATTATCTATCGTTTCAGATTGAGCTATGATGAACTAACATAAAAATTACCCTGTATAAACTGATTTAACTCATTCCGGACTGGGTTGTAAGCTTTACCGCTGTACACATTTTTGTTTGTTATGTTATTTTCTCATATTTGTATGCAAGGTGAAAGGATACCGACGCTCAAAAGGTTACCACGTATTCAGATTATTCTGAATCCCCCCCTCACCCCCCCTCTTCACATATACATTTTTCGTCAGATAATAAGAAAGATACAGCTGTTTTCTACAAAAAAAACAAAACATTGCGTCGCTGCGCTTTCCATAATCGCTATGTCTTTTTTACACACTTAACAGGAGACGCAAAAATCTGATTTTCTCAAAAAATACCCAGAGTATTCAAAAATTTACTTTTTCTCTAATACATTTAACAAATTGACGTAGTTTTAGATTACTTTTGAATAGATAACATTACTAATTATGCCAAAATTAAACATGATAGGCAAATTTAACACATAGAAATCATTATTTGAGTCTTAACCTTTCGTATGCCGAGTATTTAAACACAATTAAAAACCTATTGTGTCTCGCGTAGATCTACGTTCCGGCACACGAAGGGTTAAATACAAGCCATGTGCAAATATAACACATAATTACTTTATATTTCTATGGAATCTTAATGTAAATATGCAGTAAAGCACATATCGGGCGCAATTTTTGCTTTCGCTTTAGTCAACTTATTTTGGCTATGTGAAATATAACGTTTGTTGCCCGTGGTACTGCCAGTAATACTACCAGTAGTACCACGGGTAAAAAAAATACCCGTAGAACTACCAAGCGATCCAGTAGTACCACGGGTAGTTTTTTTTTACCCGTAGTACTACTGGTAGTCGACATTTCATAGTACACTTAGCGTGTTTTTATGGAACTTTCGATATATGAATGTCACATAGCTACACTCCGTAATTCTTTAAATATTGCATTTATCACATAGCTGTTTTCACAGTATGTGTGTATTGAAATAACGATTTTAACTGCATAAAAAACAGAAAATCACGAAATAACACATAGCGACTTTTGCACGCGCAACGACGGGTTCAGAATGATGTACTAAATACACGTGGTAACTGTTTCAGCGTCGGTGTCCTTCCACCTTGTATATGTCGCGAAAAAATAAAAGGCGCCATTGCTCCATACATTAATATGGATACTCGCCAAATAAAAAGATGATGCACTATAATTATCTATTATACCTCAGACCCTGCTTATGATTGGTATATTCCAGCAACGAAAAGAAATTTCCTTTACTGATCGGGCTGTGCGCCTTTGGAATTCGCTTCCACACTCCTTGCGAGATAGCCCTTCGTTAGATGTGTTCAAGAAAGGAATAAGAGAACATTTCCTGTCAAAAGGATAATAGTATATATATAGTATTTTGTGTATCTATCTATATATATATATATATATATATATGTATTACGTTTATTATATTTTATGTATTAGTTTAGTAAAAATAAGTAAATTTAAGTTTTAAAATTTTCGTTTGTGCACATAGGTTTATCCTCATTCGCAAATCTCACAATCAAACTAAGGCTTGCTGTAAGAAAACCCAATTCTGGGTTAAGCTCGCCGTTGTACATAAGTTATATATTGTTATTTTGTGTGTCCTACTTTTATATTTTGTGTGCAATAAAGAATAAGAATAAGAACTTTGTAACCTAACATCGTTAAGAAAAATCTGGGATAAAAAATTGTCCTACTTAACCAAATCAACAAGAGCCAAAGAAAATTAGTTAAATGTTCGCTGTTATTTTATAGTTTGAAACTGATAACTCCACAGTCCTTTACTAGCCTCATCTTAGAAAAGAGGTAAAGTTTTAAAACATAAAATATCGGGAGTGCATCAAATAATGCGGGGGCTACCTCGTCCCGAGCACCATATGAACCTATTTTACTGTTGCCTCTTATGAGTTCCTCGGTAACTTTAACAACTAATATTACCAGTTTTTTAGCTCGTTTTACCCTGACAATGTGACCTTATTAGGTTCTAGTGGCTTAATTTGTTTCTGTGTCAATAATACACGCGTTATTAAGAAGGTTTTCTCGTTTTCGCTTCCTTTTAAGAATGTTACTTCGGTTGGTAATATTGTACTAAACATACTAAACCTTTGTATACTTTTTGCGGTCGGAATAGTCTGTTGCTGGAAAAATTCAGTATTTACTTAATTGGATATAGCTGTTTCTTGTTTTCATAAAGAAACTCAGTCTTCTTTTAAAAAAAATGAAAATCACTATGTTTAAAATGTGTCCTGGCCAACCCGCACTGGGCCTGCATGGTGGTTTGTAAACTTCTTCGGCTCATAAAGGGTAGGTTTGTGTCCTAGAAGCGTGAACATTATTATGGGCTGATTATGCTACATGTTTGGATTTCGCAATAATCAGTAGGCAATGTAAGCAAAGAAGAAAGACTTCGAATTTTTTGGAATTAGCAAGTTGATGTGGCAGTTGGCGGCACACGGGAGTCTGAAAATCTACAAATCGATGGGGTTGAGAGGTTATAAGATGGCTAAATAAAATCAATATGGCTAAGCATTAATCTTTGCCACGTGGATTGCCAGCCAAGGTCATGGTGAGGAGGAAAAATATTTAGTTTTACGTACGTATATAAAGGGTGAATTTTCTAAATGGGCATGGTCGTCCAAATCCAAAATTATGAGGAATTGCGAAAAGTGCTCATAGGAGTCTCGAGCCCGGTTTTGATGAAAACTAACATTGCATCATTAGATTTTTGAAAAATCAATATTCCTAGCCTCATCGAAGCCATTGATTTTGGAAAAAGAAACTCACTGTATTATGACACCATTCGATAGTGTCGCTAATAAGGATCAAATTCCGGTAAGTAATGAAATACGGAAAACTAAAGGAAAGAGTTCAACTTTGATAAAACACAGTCGTATTTTTTTTTCGAAATGAAAGGGTTCGATTCCTGGCTAGGAATATTGATTTAAAAAAATCTAATGATGCAGTTTTAGCTTTCGCCAAAATTGGGCTCGAGACTCTTTTGAGAAATTTTCGCTATTCCTTATAGTTTCGGAATTGGGCCTACACGCCCACTTGAAAAATTCATTCTATTATTTATTAATTTATTCTATTATTATTTTATTCTCTATTCATTCTATCGTAAAATTCATTTTATTCTGTGAGGTATTTTTCAGGGTAGTCTATGGATTTCTCAAAGCTAATCTCCTCATTTTCGGAAACATGATATTATATGTATTTAAAGCTTTCTCAGGAAAACCTAATTCTTGTCATAAGAAATTTTTGAAAAGTCTAGGTTTTTTTTTTCGTTATAAAAGCCGAAGATATATTTTAATTGGAACAGTTAATCCGTGTATTTTGTATGCATGCCCGCCGCTCTATTCCAAAATTCTGAAACTCCTGAAAGCCAGAATCAGCAGTGGTGATCGCCATAAAAGAGTATAATAGTTGTGTCTTAAATCTCAATTGATAGTTTATAGACAGTTATAATTTGAAAATGAGGACAATTTAAGTTGGTAGGCGATTTGATAAACAATAGTTTATTCCCTGACTTTAGCACAAAGTTTTGTCGAAATCCGTTTAGGAGTTTTTTCGTTTTCGTACTGTATGTGTATGTGAGTGTGTGATATAACTTATGGTAGTGTATTGAAAGTTGTGTGTGGATTATATCTCGACAATGAAACATTTCATTTTATTTCATACATCGTCACAGAATGTTGCGTTTATACAGCGTGTAACAGAAAGGGTATAATCATATGGAATACTGTGGTACGGATCATCAAACTGAACAACTTTCTCTATGGGACCACCATCGAAATCGTAAAAAAATAATCAGCTGTCCCATACATTTTTTACATTTTTTTACGCTGTATAAGAACTAATATTTAAACTTTCATTTAAAGATACTCCAGTCATTTATCCAACCTCATTGATCCGTACCGCCACGTCTCAATATCATGACCGTTCCTATCAGCCGTCGATCGCCATCTTAAGTGCACTTCACAGCGCCGTCACTCACGCCATGTTGCAAACACGCCTGATATTGGCATCAACATGCGTTGTGATTATGATACGTGCCACTAGCTTGGGTAGCTGATACCAAAGATTTATATCCTTTAGATGTGCCCTCATCGTAAATAGATCGCGCGTAATTTTCGGATATTGAAATTCTCGATAAATGTTAATTATTGCTACTGGATTTTCATAGAATATAATTACTATACTAACTTTTTGTTTATATACGATTTGATACGAAGATAGCAACGACAATACTACAATAAATGAAAACGATCAAACCCTAACATCGAAAATTAAAGGAACGAACCTGGCAAAGGTTTTTGAAGTAGAGAGTTGGCAACACATCTTTAGTATATATACCGATGCGGGGGTCATTAACCGGTCGGTGCAAGCAATTTTCTAAAATTCTACATGATGTATCATGTAGAATTTTAAAAAATACTGAAAATGAAAAATAATGTCCTGTGACTAAACTACTGGATACAATAGATTGAATTGGTACGCAGACTGGAAACGTCATGAGGTATACACGCAGATTAATTTATTGTGAAATTGTTTTTTTTTTGGAGATGGCATCTTGTCTGTGCCACACTGTATAAAACGTTTTCCAGCCATCTTCACCAACCAAAGACAATTTAAAAAAAACACACCTAAACTCCAGATATACTGACATGATAGTCATCCACTACTGGTTCCTATTGCTTCCTACGTTTAAGAACTGTGTTTGAATGCCTGTTCATCCTAGCTAAACTACAACCTCCCCAAAACAAATACTACTACTTACAAGAAAAACCTTATACAATCTAAAATGTTCCCATCTTCCCTTTTCACTGTTCATAAACTCTAACGGTAATGCGTTATTACATCTTATCTATACATTTGCTTATCATTACAATGTAATGGCAATACAAAATATTATAACATCGCTTGTAATATTCAATTTCCCTCGAGTTTAGACTATCAAGACGGTCTAGGTTGTAAAATATTCGCACTAAACCCGTAGTTTGACAAAGAGGGGTTGTGACAATTTTCTAAGAATAAGGCTGTTGTGTAAACAACAAAGATTTTTTAATATCTGAAATGGCATTGTGATACATAGTTAAGTACGTTTGTGGATGTCGCATGATCATAAAGGGTTTAGCGCATTCACCTACGACAAGTTTATGTAGCGATGCTGCCACGCGTTTCATAAACGCATCGTGCATTAGTCGCATTTGCAACGTTTTTTTATAATTATAAATGGACTTACTCTTGACCTCAATCTTGTCTTGAGGACAGACAGGATGTCGAAGATACAACGAGCTAACCCTAAAGAAGCCTATTTACTCGCCACTTTAATAGCAGCATCGCGATACAGAATCCTAGTTACGTGGGCAGTGATCTTGTACACAACCTGCGACACCATCGCTTCTGTATCGCTACAAAAAGTTGCCATGGGCTATTTTTCAAATAGCGTAGTGTAAAATACTTAACCTGTAGCAACGCAGCGGCAGCCATGGGCACAACCGAATTACACAGTATTGTAATATCGTTTGGTAGAAAAGAAATAATGTATGTACGATCATCAGGGTAGTAGGTATTTTAACGGTGTAAAATATGTATAATAACGGTGTGAATATTACTCATTGTCATGGTGTACGATTTCATGACAATTACAATTAAAGCGCAAAAGCGTTGCATAAGATCTATGTTTGGGTTTCAGGTGACGGACAGTTGTGTACCATATTTCAAAAAGCATAAAATTCTGACACTACCAGCTTTGTATATATGTATATGAAACTGCCTTATTTGTTAGATTAAATCCAAATTTGTTTTCCTGTCTATCTGATACTGTACAACGTAACAGGTGAAATGACATGCTACGCGGACGCAGAGCCAAGACAGCTCTAATGCGGAAAAGCATTTTCTGCAGAGCCCCGCAAATTTATAATAAATTTAATAAATCCATCAGAGAGTTAGATTTGGCTAGATTTAAGAAGCAATTTAAAGAATTTTTATGTAAAAATGCTATTATAATTTGAATGACTATTTAAATGACACTGACATATTAATTTAATTCAATTATTATTTATATTTTTTTAATTTGTAACTGACATCCCTTTCTGAATTTTAACTTTAATTAATAAAAATATTATTATTTATTAATTGATCAAATGTAACATATTAACATTTGTACGCCCATGTGGTAGAATGTGATGACACGAATCTATGTAAACTCAAGACCATATAATATACATACCGACCATGTTCTGACAAATAAATGATTTGATTTGATATTCCTGGCAATTCACGTGTTAAACCACACCACCAACGCTCTTTGTGTTCGTCTATGAACTATGTCGAAGTTCAAACACGGTTATCGCGTCAAGGTATCGTTAAGTGGTTGACACATGATTCTCACGATACCTGCTGACCTTCACGAAAGTAGAAACTTTAAGAGGAACGTGTTATTCAATTATATTTGAAGTAGCTTGTAACAATTTTGAAATCAATAAAAAACGTGATAGTTTAACCATAAAGTTCGGTACGGGTACCTTTGGGGGCGCGACACACAAACCTCCGCTGACTTGGTACCGGCCCCTAAAGGGGCAAGCGTTTAAGTCATACGTCATCCTCATTAAATAAGTAAATATTTAATATTCCGATTATCAAATGCTATGAGTGTGCGCTAATTAAGAGAGTTGGATAAAAAGTTCATATGTCCTCGCCATTAAAACTTCTGTCTTTAGCGCGCAAGTTTCTTAATTTACCCTTAAAAAATCCAAGTGCGTAAATACGGTCATCGCCATTTTGACGGCAGTGCTGGCCGAGGCTAAAAATCATAAAATAGTGGTTTTCGGACATCCAAGCTCCAGTATGTTGAGAATGATTAACTTGTCATTTAATTATGTGACGAATTAATCCAGGGTTCAATTTAAGTAAGCAGTGGTAATGACGAATTTTGATATCAAAAGTCGAAGTTTCGCGCCAAACTTGCGTGTTTACATTTTTATTTTTCACATTACATCACACAGACGCGTATTAATTCGATAACAAATATGACAAAATATCATTCCAATTATTCTAAACAACATGAAAATGCCCTGATCTTAGAGTAGTTTACTAATGCGGGACCAATAACTCGTAATATTCATTACCACTCCTCAATTTATATTCGAAATTGACGACCATTTTTTTTTTGTTATCTTGATGTGTGGAAGCGATTATTTCAATCGATTCTTTTTTTGTAAATTTCGATCAAATCGAGAAATTAAATTAAGGAATTTAAAAAAATTGATAGATTGAAATTAAAATAAATTTGTTTTAAGCGTAAAATACAATAAATAAACAATAATTATTTTTTTAAGTTTATAATAGTCGTTTTAATAGTTTTTCGTACATTGTTGTACTAAAACCGACACAACAAACAGCACAGACTAACTATGGCTAAATTCGCGCCGTTTTTATTCTATACTTATAAAAAATTAAATTATGAATGCATTCGCTGTTCAATTTTATATTGTATTTAAATTATCTACATAATTTGTTAGTAAGTATTGGCCAAATCTTGAAACTGAATTTCAAACCAGTTCCCCTATACCGATTGAGCTGAAATTTTGCACGCACTTTTGGTTCTGGTGACAATACATTCTATGAGAAACATTACTTAGTCCTGCAGCCAGGATCGTCTCCTCACGAGAGAACTCCTCAACGGTTAATAGCGCGGACACAAAACTCTATCTACGCGTTTGATTTTGATAGATATAGATAATTTCTTTCATGACTTTATCCTGCAATCAGGATCGTCTTCTCACGACGGAACTCCTTAACAGTTAATAGCACAGATAAGAATTTTTTTATATGCGTTCATATTTGATGAATAAATATGATTTCTATCATGACATCATCCTGCAGCCAGGATATTCTCCTCACGAGGGAACTCCTCAACGGTTAATAGCCCAGACACGAAACTTTGTATAGATACTCGTTCAATTTGGATGAATAGACATAATTTCAATCGTATTTGATCCTTCAGCCAGGATTATCTTTTCAGGATGACACTACTCAACGCTGAATAGCATAATATAATGATGCGGTATACTGATACCGCTGCTACCGCTGTTAAAATTTTTAGTTTTGCCGTTTCAGTAAACGGCAAAACTAAAAATTTTAAAAAGAGACTTAAGTATTTTTTTGTAGAATTACTTAAAAATAAATATTTTTCTATTGTTTGGTCGATTGGACGAAGTATTATATTAACTGTGGTTGGATATAGAATACCCAGGTCTTGGGCCCTTAGAAAAAAAAATATTTGGTTCCCAAGCAAGGCCTGTGTAAAGGCTTGTTTGTGGGTTGTAATATTGAGAGAGAGGTTTTGTGGAAATAAAAAACCGTGACTTGTTTCATGGAGACAATCGAGTTGCTATATTTTTGAACTGAACGTTGATCTGACATAAAAATATTGACATTGACAGTTAAAGTGTTGCAAGACAACAAATATAATTTATAAAATGTTGGGGATGCCAACAGCCTCCCCGTGGGTAAATGCAAAAAATTAAAAAAAATGTAAATGTAAATGCCAAATCTCACGCTGTTAGTTCAGTCTGTAGGTCAGTCTGTCTACCGGTCTGTCGATCAGTCTGTCTACCGGTACTGTCGGTCAGTCTGTCTACCAGTCTGTCGATCAGTCCGTCTGTCAATCTGTCTGCCAGTAAGTCGGTCTACCCGTCCGTATGCCAGTCTGTCGGTCAGTTTGTCTACCGGTCTGTCAGCCAGTCTGTATACCAGTCTGTCTTTCAATCTGTCTATCAGTCTGCCTGTCTGCAGTTAGTCTGTTGGTCTGTCTGTCAGTCGGTCGATCAGTCTGTCTGTCTCTCCATCTGTCAGACAGTCTGTCTACCAGTCTGTCTGTCAGTCTGTCGATCAGTCTGTGTATCAATCGGTCTGTCAATCTGTCAGTCTGTCTGTCAGTCTGTCGGTCAGTCTGTCTCTTGATCTGCCAGTCAGTCTGTCTACCAGTCCGTCGGTCAGTCTGTCTGTCAGTCTGTCGATCAGTCCGTCTATCAATCCGTTTGTCAACCGGTCTGTCAGTCAGTCTGTCTATCGGTCTGTCGGTCAGTCTGTCTACCGGTCTGTCGGCCAGTCTGTATACCAGTCTGTCTGTCAGTCTGTCGATCAGTCTGTGTATCAATCGGTCTGTCAATCTGTCAGTCAGTCTGTCAATCTGTCGGTCAGTCTATCTCTCGATCTGTCAGTCAGTCTGTCAGCCAGTCTGTCGGTCAGTCTCTCTACCAGTCTGTCTGCCAGTCTGTATGTCAGTCTGTCGACCTGTCTGTCGGTCAGTCAGTCTACCAGTCTGTCTGCCAGTCTGTCGATCAGTCCGTCTATCAATCCGTTTGTCAACCGGTCTGTCAGTCAGTCTGTCAGTCTGTCTACCGGTCTGTCGGTATGTATGTCTACCGGTCTGTCGGCCAGTCTGTATACCAGTCTGTCTGTCAGTCTGTCGATCAGTCTGTGTATCAATCGGTCTGTCAATCTGTCAGTCTGTCTGTCAGTCAGTCGATCAGTCTGTCTATCAATCTGTCTGTCAATCTGTTTGTCAGTCAGTCTGTCGACCCGTCCGTCTGTCAGTCTGTCGGTCAGCCTGTCTACCGGTCTGTCGGTCAGTCTGTCTACCAGTCTGTCTGTCGGTCAGTCTGTCTTTCAACCAGTCTGCCAGTCAATCTGTCTGCCAGTCTGTATGTCAGTCTGTCGACCTGTCCGTCTGTCAGTCTGTCTATCACAGTCTGCCTGTCTGCAGTCAGTCTGTCTGTCAGTCTGTGTATCAATCGGTCTGTCAATCTGTCAGTCTGTCTGTCAGTCTGTCGGTCAGTCTGTCTCTTGATCTGTCAGTCAGTCTGTCTACCAGTCTGTCTGTCAGTCTGTCTTGTCCGTCTATCAATTATTTGCCAACCGGTCTGCCTGTCAGTCTGTCGACCCGTCCGTCTGTCAGTCTGTCAGTCAGTCTGTCTACCGGTCTGTTGGTCAGTCTGTCTACCGGTCTGTCGGCCAGTCTGTATACCAGTCTGTCTGTCAGTCTGTCGATCAGTCTGTGTATCAATCGGTCTGTCAATGTGTCAGTCTGTCTGTCAGTCTGTCGGTCTCTTGATCTGTCAGTCAGTCTGTATACCAGTCTGTCTGTCAGTCTGTCGATCAGTCTGTGTATCAATCGGTCTGTCAATCTGTCAGTCTGTCTGTCAGTCTGTCGCCCAGTCTGCCTCTTGATCTGCCAGTCAGTCTGTCTACCAGTCCGTCGGTCAGTCTGTCTACCAGTCTGTCTGTCAGTCTGTCGATCAGTCCGTCTATCAACCCGTTTGTCAACCGGTCTGTCAGTCAGTCTGTCTATCGGTCTGTCGGTCAGTCTGTCTACCGGTCTGTCGGCCAGTCTGTATACCAGTCTCTCTGTCAGTCTGTCGATCAGTCTGTGTATCAATCGGTCTGTCAATCTGTCAGTCAGTCTGTCAATCTGTCGGTCAGTCTGTCAATCTGTCGGTCAGTCTATCTCTCGATCTGTCAGTCAGTCTGTCAGCCAGTCTGTCGGTCAGTCTCTCTACCAGTCTATCTGCCAGTATGTATGTCAGTCTGTCGACCTGTCTGTCGGTCAGTCTGTCTACCAGTCTGTCTGTCAGTCTGTCGATCAGTCCGTCTATCAATCCGTTTGTCAACCGGTCTGTCAGTCAGTCTGTCGACCTGTCCGTCTGTCAGTCTGTCAGTCAGTCTGTCTACCGGTCTGTCGGTCTGTATGTCTACCGGTCTGTCGGCCAGTCTGTATACCAGTCTGTCTGTCAGTCTGTCGATCAGTCTGTGTATCAATCGGTCTGTCAATCTGTCAGTCTGTCTGTCAGTCAGTCGATCAGTCTGTCTATCAATCTGTCTGTCAATCTGTTTGTCAGTCAGTCTGTCGACCCGTCCGTCTGTCAAGTCTGTCGGTCAGCCTGTCTACCGGTCTGTCAGTCAGTCTGTCGACCCGTCCGTCTGTCAGTCTGTCAGTCAGTCTGTCTACCGGTCTGTCGGTCTGTATGTCTACCGGTCTGTCGGCCAGTCTGTATACCAGTCTGTCTGTCAGTCTGTCGATCAGTCTGTGTATCAATCGGTCTGTCAATCTGTCAGTCTGTCTGTCAGTCAGTCGATCAGTCTGTCTATCAATCTGTCTGTCAATCTGTTTGTCAGTCAGTCTGTCGACCCGTCCGTCTGTCAGTCTGTCGGTCAGCCTGTCTACCGGTCTGTCGGTCATTCTGTCTACCAGTCTGTCTGTCGGTCAGTCTGTCTTTCAACCAGTCTGCCAGTCAATCTGTCTGCCAGTCTGTATGTCAGTCTGTCGACCTGTCCGTCTGTCAGTCTGTCTATCAGTCTGTCTTTCAATCTGTCTATCAGTCTGCCTGTCTGCAGTCAGTCTGTCTGTCAGGCTGTTGATCAGTCTGTCTGTGGGCCTGTCTGTCAGTCTGTCTTTTAATCAGTCTGCCAGTCTGTCTATCTGTCTATCTCTCGATCTGTCGGTCAGTCTGTCTACCAGTCTGTCGGTCAGTCTGTCTACCAGTTAGAAGTGGGCGCCGACCAAAAATTTGCCGGCGGCGGCGCGCCTGGTGGAACTGGTCGGCGCGGCGGCGCCACGCCGCGGCGCGGGTGTTTAAAAAAAAAAGAACCATTTCTGGTTTAAGTGTTATATTATAAAGCGATCAAAGGAAGGAAATAAACATTAAAATCAGAAAAATATATATTTTAAAGTTTTTACAATATTTATAATTGTCATGGATGAAAATTATTTTGTTGACGCGTGTAGGGCTTAACCGCGATCTTTTAGTGCTCAAAACCAATCCTGCTATTGAAAAAACACGTACACTCGGCGTACTTATAGCAGGAATTACAAGAATAGTCCTGGCAAGCGCAGCAAGTCCTGGGATCACATTTTTCTTCTCTCGCCAATAGGCAAGCACATCTCCGTTCAAAATCTCCACTTCTTTGGGGTAGACCGAAGCTAGGTATCTCCAGCATCTCGAAAAGAAAAATCTGTTCGCGTTACCTCTTCAATGTCGCTGAAACTACTATGCTTCTTATATAATTTTGTCAGCAAAGATTGAGTCGAAGAGGACCTTGGATCTGATAGGATGCTCTGTAAGATCACGGGAAGTATTTACATGTTCATTGATGCAATCTGCCATAAAAGCCACACGATTGGTATTTCTTTCTTCTACATAAGAATCGATTTCTTTCAATTCTGAAAACAGGGATCTAAAAGAGATGCCACTACTACGTTTTTGGTCAAAAGAAATCTGTGATGAAATTTCTTTGGTATTCTATTTTTAAGCGATATCATTGTGACTCTTTCTTTGTCTGAGATCGAATATAAAATCTCTTTTAATTCAGAGCGAAACACAAGAGCAAGAAATTAACAGAAACAGACTTTTGCGCACATAAAACTTCCGACAGCTTCGCGAAACTTTCGAAGAAATATAATAAGGTCTTCCAGCAGGTTCCATTCTAATTGTATTAGTTTCAAGTCTTCCTGGCCAATCTTTGTGAGTATGATGTTTACTGGATTCCTATTGCAACAATGCACCAAGCTCTCTAACATGCTTAGCACACTATGCCAACGGGTCGGCATTGCAGTTTTGATGCTTTGCAAGTGATTTATATCGCCAAACTCAGTATTGAACGTTTGAAAATTCTGTAAAACGTCATCATCGTCACCAGTTGGTTCATTTTCGAGTCAAAGTCAGTCAGGTTCCAAGTCAAGAGCGTACGTGGCAACTAGCGCGAAAGTGCCGTGACGACTGGCGGTGGCGCGTACCGCGCGGGCGCGGGTTCACAGCGGCCTGGGCCCTCGGCGCCGCCCGCCTCAATCGGCGCCAAATTTCAAATGATCGGCGGCGGCGGCGGCGCCCAAAACGCGGCGCGGTGCCGCCGCTCCGGCGCGGCGCCCACCTCTACTACCAGTCTGTCGGTCAGTCTGTCTACCAGTCTGTCTGTCAGTCGGTCCGTCAGTCTGTCAATCTGTCTGTCAGTCAGTCTGTCGATCTGTCCGACTGTCTATTTACTAGCTGTTGCCTGCGGTTTCGCTAGCGTTTTGGTCGAAAATTATCCCACGGGCACATTGTAAATATAGCCTATGGCACTCGCGGATAATGTAGCTACCTATTAGTGAAAGAATTTTCAAAATCGGTTCAGCAGATCCAGAGTTACCCTACAACCTCACAAACTTTACCTCTTTATAATATTACGAGTAGTATAGAATAGAGGAGGAGAGGAGATTTATTCTCCTTCTCTTGAAATCAGCCAAAAGCATCGAATAATTACTAAATAAGATTATTCTAAAAGATAGCATAAATGTTAATTTTAAAATGATATAATTATTTGAAATTATACCAAGGAGTTTTTATTCCGTTACAACTTTTTTTTTCCAAACTTGATTTCATTGCGAGTAATCGATTAGGCTGACTGCAACTTTTTAATCGAATGTTGAATCTTGGGTTTACGGTCAGCACTAAGAGGTTTTAGTAATATTTGTCAAGACTTGGAACGTGTTTTTTTATGAAATTTTGTATGAATAATGGTAAAAATAAGAACGCAGATAGAATGTTACTGTCTTTATTTTGCCCTTTCGAGTTTTTTTAGCAAACGAGAAACTTGTCCATGTACATTATTTCAAGCGCATCTAAGTTACCTATTTTTGGAAGGGTGTAGTGGTATGTAATTTACACATATTTGGCAATAGACTGACGCCATTTTACCGACATCAACACGTTTTTGAAGATATTAACCACAAACTTATCGTATGAAACAGCTGCCGCGACATATTTTTCATTATAAAATCGAATGCTGAAAGTTCACGAAAATTCTTGAATTTCTTGACAATGCGCATCACCCCGCCGATTCAGCTGATGTGTCATGTGTCAAAATTCTGTCGTGCATAGTGGTTAACCTAACAATATCCTTTGTATCTGAAAATGTACATTACCCTAATGATAAAGTATTTCACAGCGAAAAAAAAGTACACAAAAACATCATCAAAATATAAGGACATACTCTTAACAGCAAGCAAATAATCTACACGCCATTTACCTTTATTATAATCTATGAAAAGACTAGTGAAAATCACTTCTTTCACCAATAAAATGACTAAGCTGTACATAACCTAGTTAGAGGCACCGTTAGGACGTGTATCGATGGCGCGCGGTCGGACCAGTAACGTGATTTCCCAAATCGGACATCTCCCGCTTTGAGTGCTCTTCAAACGCTCACTCAGTAAAAGGCATATCTCTGATGCGCACTCAGCTACCGCCCCTTGAAAACGTGATACTCGAATGTACACATAGCTTAACCTACATGCTTTATACAGGTAATTAGAAGACAGACCAGTTTCGATACATTTTCAGACGAAATCTATCCAGAACTAGTTCAATGGTGTTTAAAAAGAGCTTCAAAAGCAGGATCCTTTCGTTGGTAGAAGTTTTATACCTGCTTTAGAGGTAGGTGCAGAGGTTTTTTTAAGCGAAAAAAGAGGAAACCTCACGGATAGGCAAGGATTTACGCTTGACGGATTGCGGTCCAATAAATTGGCAACTTGCGCGTATATATTTCTGGCTCTTTGTAAAACAACGGAATCAGAGCCAACCTTTGTGGAGTATTAAGTTCGTATTTCGTCTCTGTCTGTTTATTGAACTTTAACAGCTCAAGTAGTTCTTAATTTCGAATGAAAGGAAGTAGCGACCTCCTTTTGCAACCTATTAATAGGTAGATAGTACCATCCTTTTGAATGAAAAGTTTACTTTACCGTCTGTAGTTTGGGAATTCTATATCTATTTAAACGAACAATCACTGTTTACCTACACTGTTATTATTTTTACTTAGCATAATAGCATAATCAGCCTTTTAATGTTCCCACTGCTGAGACACTCGGCCTCCTCTCTATGAGAGGGAATAGGCTATACTCCACCACGCGGGCCCCGTGCGGGTTGGTAGATGTCGCATGTCTTCGAATTTTTGGTTCTAGGACATGCCGGTTTCCTCACGATGTTTTCCTTCACCGTTTTTGACAGCCGTGGTGATGAAATAAATTAAACAAAGTAATGCGCCTGCCTGGGTTTGAACCCACGACTTACTGTTCGTAAGTCGGGGCCGCCACCTCTGGGCCACCACTGCTCTCGTCTGGGCCACCACTGCTCTCCTATTTTCACTTACAATAAATTAAATTGGCCTCAATTTATGTATCACTACAGCTGTTGCCCGCGGCTTCGTTCGCGTGAATTTCGGTAGCTGTCCCACGGGAATGATCCCGTATAAACTACCGGGATAAAAAGTATTCTATATGTTGATCCAGGTTATAAACTATTTATTTGCCAAATTTCATCCAAATCCGTTGAGTAGTTTTTGCGTAAAAGAGTAATAAGCATGCATCGATCCCTCCATCCTCACAAACATTCGCATTTATAATATTAGTAAGATGGTAAGAACACATTTTCAAGCTGTACAACAAAATGAATGTACACCATAGCCTACAAGTGACAATAATTGTCGCCGAAACGACAGTTCATCAATTTGTCCCTCTGAACATTTTCTATACCGATGAGGACATAAATATCAGTCTACTTGCACATATAATACTTATAACCTACATTCCAGCCTGACACAGTAACAATTAGTGAGGATAATTGTTCGTCGACACACTAGGGAACCATTTCAACACACTCTGACGTAATAAAAACATAAGTTGCAAGCACAAAATGCTGACATCTTAACTATTTTGACTGCTGAGGCCAAGTAAATGGGTTAATGAAGGAGAAAATTACGTCATCCATCTTAGTTGGATTCCTCTTAGCATCGCCGTGCCCGGCTTAATTCACTTCATTAATGTTTTTTTTTTTTCTCCCCCAGCGTTTTTTGCTACTGTACGAAAAAATGAGATTTGTTGACGTTTCTCTCTCATCTCGTTTTGTATAACATTTCAAGATATATTTTCGACTTTACTTTTTATAATGAGGAGATTGATGCGGGTAATACGACGTTCAGATTTATGACGACTATTACGTTTAAAAATCTAGATGATAGTTCATGGTCTGGTGATTTTAGAACTTCTTTGAAAATAATTAATGTTTCTGATAAAGAAAAAAATGTAATTAAAGTTGGCTAGCTACATTTAAATAAAATTTGATTCTCAAATTGGTCTTTGTCGTCAAAAGTGGCTATTCTTAGCTCTAGTTGCTAAGGATGGACCCAAATCTACTAAATAGGTACATTTTTTAGGTTATTATGTGATAGGAATTTTTTATTTATTTATTAAGACGTAATTTACATACTTTCTGGACATTTATTACCCTAGAGACAGTTTCCACTTTCGATGTGCTGATAGTTTATTTTAACGCTCTATTTCCAAATATGTATATCGATCGTAACCAATCCAAATAAGTAAGATGTATTTAAACGAACATGGAATCCATATAAAATGCTTTTCTTAGTTAAAGGAAGGAAGAATTTAGGATACTCTTGGAAAATAAAAGCTATTTTACAAGAGAAATTCTTTTGCACATGTGAAGGAAAATTATGTGAAACATAGTATCATAATTTTGAAATATACAATTAAGAATATCCGTTTTCCGTATTTTGGGATATGAAAAGATAAAAATAAAACACTGTTATTTTGGTGTCCAAACATGAAATTTTAAACATTCATGTGGTAACTTATTCGCGAGTTCGCGAGTAAGTGAAGACCAAAAAAATTAAATTTATTTAAAAAATTCTCCAAATTTTTAAAGTCAAACCATTTATTTCAATTAGGCCATTAAAAGGCACTTTTGAACGTGAAACTACACGGAAATAGAACTAATTCTACAAGTTACCCATTCGCAAAGGTAGTTTCATATGGAGAAGAATGGGCTATAATACCATCTTGGTAAAATTTCTATTAAGAAACAAAAGGGACCACCCCTATTAACACCCACATTTCTGACGACGTTAAGCTGTCATTTCCAACTGATATCACTAGGTGATAACGATACAACTAAGGTGACGGAGTGTGGGCATGACATGAAGCGTCGGCCGACCATCACCCCGTTATATATGGGGGGTAGCTGAGATCACAACACACGAAGGGCGTGGCTACTCGCAATTAAGCCGATGACCCACTGGTGAATCTACAAAGTGGACGTCCGTATACGACGTTGATATTTAGATGAGCGTAGGGTTGTGATAGCTGAATTATTTGATAGAAACGCCGAAGATGACCAGTTACTTGAATATCTGGTCTTAAAGAGGAAGAAAGCTTCTCTTTAAATACAGAAAAAAAAATCCTGCTGGCGAACTTGCTTTGTAAACAAATGTAAATAATTGACAATATGTGTCGTGATCTTATTCTGAAATCTGATCATAACTTAATTTTTTAATAGGAAAATTAATCCATGTTATTTATTTACGTCGATGTGAAGATATTGAAAAAGAACAATTAAAAGCTTATTATACATAAAAGTCAGTTTTCAAACCCACCCCAAATGAAAGCGGTTCTTTAAAAACCACAGACTAGCCTTACAACCCTAGCATTGCTCCTGAAATTTTGATATCGGAAAATGTTGCCATAAGCAATATTGTTTGTGTATCAAATACGTATTTACGCTCGTTTTCCTTTCAGCGGGCAACATTCCAAGAGGAGACGCGGACTGTGCCGGTTACATTTACCTATTGAATTGAAGATCATGATTATGGAAAGGTGGGTTTTCGTTGCATTGCATCTTCTTAAGTTTTTTATTCCCCACAAAATCTCTAAGTTAGTCATCCTTTTTTGGTCCTTGTGAATCCAAAAATAAATGCCAAGCGGTCGTAAACATGTTTTATTTTATCAATAAGTATAAATTTCCGAGAACAGAACTTTAAATAATGAGGATGGAGAAGAGAGGGATCCTCTAGACCAAAAAAAAAGGATGCATTGTGGACGAATATGAAAGAAAAAGAAGAAAATTATAAAGCCACGGCTGAAAAGAGAGAATGGAAGAGAATAACGAGTTAAACCGACCTCATGTAATTTGGGACCAGGGTAGGAGTACTAGGGTAAGATAATTATGACTTTTCGAGAAAAATAACACCAAAGTAGTAGTATATTTATATTTGTTTATTCGTTGTACATATTTATTTATTTATTTAAACTTCATGTACAATAGTGGTACATAGGCGGACTTAATGCCATTAGGCATTCTCTACCAGTCAACCTTTGGGTTCAATACGAAAACGCTGTGGTAGGGTACAAAATAATTATATAAAAAAAAAGAAAAAATATATATAAGTACTTATAGTGATACTAATACACATAATACATACAACATAAACTAATAAATATTATAACAAATACCAAAAATATAAAACGAAAAAAACCTAATAATAATAACAACATAATAATAACATATTATATATACATATTTTTTAAATTCTTAGTCGTATCTGACCGACCCGTGACATCACTTTGGGCCCTATCAGAATACCAGCGCTGTGACGTTTTTCTTAAATGTTACAACACCATGCTGAGATAGGGGCCTTTTGGCTTCGTACAGGACTAATTTCGTTGTTTTTTTTTTAAATTTTATGTTTACGTTTATAATTTGGTTGTACCTACTGTAAATGTAACCATTTTTTTTTTGTTTTATTATGTGTGGGCTAATAAATACTTTTCCTTTCAAAGTTGAAAGTGAGATGCTTTGCTCTTAATTGCAGTCAGCATCATCGTCATCATTTTACACATCATTTACTTTCAACTTCAGTGTCGAAAAGTTTTTCTTTCCATCTAAGTAATAAGTTACACTGCATACACAACCTCTTAACAATCCAACCAAGACTCAAATTAAGATACAACACAATCCAAGATGACTGTTATTAGTTACCGATGAATATTCAACGCGTAAGCCGGATAGTTCGTTAACGTCCGAACATCTCGGCGCGGCACTTATCCGGCACATTCTGGACCCGGTGCCGTTATCTTCGGGCATGCAGATGCCGCCGGCTGCTAAAATGAGATGGACTAGTTGAAAAGGCATACAAGGTGTAAACAGATCCTTCTCGAAGCCGGCAACCAAGCATTCTGCTCATCAAACTAAGAAACTCTACGCAAAAATTATTGCTGGGAAAGGACTTTTTTTTTTGGGTGAAAATTCACGTTTTGCGGTAGGACTCAATTTTACGCACTCAAAACTTTGTGCTGATGGATGCATTGGATAGTAACGGGGTCGTAAAGGTATTTAAAATCAAGTACTGACATAAAAAATATGTATATAAAATAAAACTTGTAAAAAAGTTTGACCCCCAATATCTCCGTAACTAGAAGGTTCTCAGGTAGCCCGAAAGTCTGACAACTAGTCTATCGTATTACCCAGTACTAACTGGGTTGTGAAGGTCACATAGCCAGCCGCTCCATTTAAAATACAGGTACCTATTCAGTTGCATACAGTTAGACTGAAAGTCGAAAAGGCTAGGCAGATTATGATTTAAAGACAATACCTGGATTTTTTGTTAAAAAGGGGACAACCAAATTTGTTAATAATTGTGTATGTGTAATAGTGTGTATGTAATTTGTTATATTTGAGTTTCTACTAAATGTGTTATACTTAATCTCATATTCTATTGGTTGATACTTCATTTATCGAAATACACCTACAATAGTTATATGAATTCTCCTACAACGTTAATATTGTGTCTACATTATCTATTTTTAGCCGTTTACACACTTGACCTTAACCTAGATTAATGACTAAAGGTTCTCGGCTATATAATAAAAGCCGCACAGGTCAAGATCATCAAGGTTATTTGCTTGCTCCGGCCGGTCCACGGATGGGTGACCATCCACTCATATCAAGTTTCTTCTGTGCCTCGAAAGGAGCTTAGAGAAGTTAGTCCCGGCTGTCCTTTGTAGATCTTTGACAGTTGTTACGCATTGACAGACGGTCGAAAGTCTAACATCCAGTCTTATATTGTGACAAGCACCAAAATGCGACTAAACTGACCTCAGTAAAGTCGCATTTTATATGGCAAATAAATCTGATAATTTGATTTACTCAAAGCATGACTGGTAGAAAAATTCTTTTGGCATTAAGGCGGCCTAAGTTCAAAGTACGTACGTACTGAAATTAATTAATAAGTTAGTACATAATTGTTTATAATACTAAAAAGCACTATTTAAAAATTAGGTACGCTAAGTATCTTTACTTTTTAACCGACATTAAAAATAGGAGGAGGTTATATTTCGAGAAAAAAACATTTCAAGCTGTATCAAGATGGAAAATATTTTTATAGTCTGCACCCTTGCACTGAAACTGACATTTCATTTGATTCTAAGATAAGTACGTCTCATCCCTAAGATATCATGTTTGACATCGACTTTTTTTTTCAATTTCTTATCTTAAAACTACCTCGTTAGTCTAGTGGTCGCAAGCGCGCCTGCTGAGCACAAGTACCTGGGTTCGATTCCCGGGTCGTGCAAAGTGTTATTGGTATTTTCCATCACGAATTTCTCAGTACTAGCGGAGCCTGGATGTGTGCCCGCTTGACTGCAATAGGCTCACCCCTTTTTACATGGGACTTTAACTAATGTGGCGAAATGTGGGTGTTCTATTAAGTAAACCACTACCTAACCCTTCGGTAATTACAAGCGTGATGTTATGGTATGCTAACATAAAACCTCCCATTTAAAATTTGATTGAAAACAAATACGGAAATGTAACAAAAAGTTACTTCAATGATTTACCTTATTCTATACATTTTCAACCGAATAATACCTAATACATACAATATTTTTTGTTATTTAGTTAAAAATAACAGATTTTTATCGATGTTATTTTTATTTATTTACGTTAGACACCGCGTCATCAAAATTAAACTCACAGCTAAAACAAAACTCCTTTCTACATCTATCTAGAACAAGAGCTTTAAAAACTATTTCTGTGTCACAAAAGTCAGCAGTGAAAGATAATGCTCCGGCGATTCTATCACGGTGTATGCCCGATATCGCTAATCCGATTTCAAGTCGCACCCGCCCGTCCGTTCGGAACATCCGTACAAAGAACTTCCATTAACTGACAAAAAACCCTTGAAACGTTTTACCTTAACGCCTTTTGCTGGCACGGCCACATCTCACCTATTCTGTGACAATAAAGCTTATCGATGCAAGTGCTGTGTAACCAAACCTTTTTTTTTATTCGTGGTTTTTTGAATTTCGTTCATTTGTTTGGCACTCGTGTTTAGGATTCGGTTCGAATAGCACTGCTCTCGTATTGTGTTTTGTTTCCGTTTAGTACGAGTAGTTAGCAGATGAGAAAATAACATTGATTCTGTGTGAGAATTCAACGTTTCACTAAAGTAGATTTGTATCGTTGTTGACGTAATTAGAAACCTATAACTTTGTTAGTTTTATGCAGAAAAGCGCCATTTTTTTATAGGTTTCATTGAGTTTTTTAAAGCAATTTCACCACATGGTACTGCTTCTTGTTTCTGGTTAAACTCAAACACAAAAATACAAAGAAATTTAGCTTCGGTAATTTTAAAAAAATCAGCCGTGCCATACATTTTGATCGTGTAGATATTGCACTTTTGTAGCAAACAACAGATTTTTTTTTTTAAAACCGATGATATATTTCTATGTATAATATTGTAGTAAGCATTTGTGCATCGGTGTCACTTTCACCGTGTATGTATAATAAAAATTTAAAATACTTACTAGCTTGATAATCTGTTTTAAAACTAAATTTCTGTAATTCAACCTACTTTTAAATAACCCCTGAAAGAACCGAGATGCAATTAATCGACACAAAACTAAGTACCCGTTACAAAAGGAGCGATCTAAAAATTGTAGTCATTTTATATGAGCACGATCATTGTAGTGAGCAACGGCTGGCGTTCCGAGATTTTCGGATAATATGGATAATCCTCGCTGCTCGAAATGAAGCTACCGGGGAGCCTTTGCCGTTCATCCGACTCGAAAATTATTTATTCAGTACCCTGTTTATGACTATGATTATGTTGTTATGTTAATACCATAATAACCGTAATGTTCAGCATGCTATATTAATGAGAGTAAAGCTTTTGTTTATTATTTGTAGCTCAAGAGGGTTATGTTGTAACCCTTTTAATGTTTACCGCGATTTAAGGAGTTGTCTTGCTGTTGTAAAAATTTGGCCATTCAAAACCAATATTTGCGTATCGATGTCAAAAGTTTGAATTTGTTTTGCCAAATTCAGGTATTCAAGTGCGCAGGTGACACGTGTAACTTTCTATTGACTTAACTTAAATAATATAACATCATAATACTTATACTATAATCACTTAAAGAAAGAAAGAAAAGTATTTATTAAACTCACAGGATAAAACAAAAAAGAAATGGTTGAATTAACAGTAAAACATAATTATATAAAAAAGTAAACTTATGAAAAAGATAAAAGTAATGAAATTGGTCCTGTACGAGGCCAAAAGGCCCCAAATTTCGCCAATTATGTTCTAGTTTCATGTGATAGAAGGCGAGCCTATTGCCATCAACTGAACATAAGTGCAAACTCCGGGCTGCTTCAAAGAAACTCCAGACGGAAAAATACCCAATAACACTTTGCCTGACCTGGGAATCTAACTCAGAGTAACGCGCAGCAGTACTGCTCACGACTAATAGACTCACGAAGCAACTGTTGGTCTTCGGTATTCTTCTTTTCCTTCTTTGCGTGTCGACAAACTCAAATAATACCCGACCAGTATATTGCCACCTGCATAGCTCTGTCGTTGGGTCTTCGATATTAAGAAACAGTCAGTATATAGAAATCCTATCCCAGTTTGTCGCGTTCACATCGTCCCGTATAGCGCAAATGTATTTAAATATCTTTGTTAATAGCCAATGCAAACCGTATTAATCAGAAAATAGATGACTAAAACAGTTGGGTCTGCAGCCATAAACTAGGTTTCTACCTATCACAAGCTCCACGAACCGCTGTGCTGTTCCTACATGACCGGGGTACTTCAAAACGCCGAGCACGAAAGCACACAGTCACAATTGGAACTCATAATGATAAGTGGGAAAAGCAAACGGATCGAGACCGCAGCGTTCTATCATGAAGCAATAATATTGAACTCTCACAAGTACCGATCCACAATATCAACTTATTATATTCCTTTTTGTTCTTGTCTTAGGATCTGAAGTCTGAACATTTATTACTGTCTTATTGCTTGTGGAGTGCTTCAGGCCGCGGGGCCAACAAGCAGTTATTATGTTGGGACTGGTGAAAAATGAGCAAGAAAAGATTTTTGCATTCTGCAACGGCACGGAACACTTTAAAATTTCAATCCGCAAAACGATTAAACAAACATTTTCGTTTTTTTTTTTTTCGTTTTTTAAACTCGTTCCTCGAAGTTGTTTCTAATGATCTTCCTAGAGTGGTTTTAATACTTGCAGATTGCAGATTTCGACGGATATTTTTCACATTTATTTATTTAAACTTCACGTAAAATAGTGGTTCATATACGGACTGAATGCCACAAAGCATTTTCTGCCAGTCCACCTTTGGATATAACACATAAAAAATCATGGTCAGTGTAGAAAAATAAATAAATAAATTGCCATTTTATAAAAATTAATACACAGTTTGTCGTGAGGTTGATGAAATGTCGATGTGTAGTTATTTTGTGTCGCAATTTCACAAAGGTCGACTGACCTCTGAATGAACCGAGCTGGATTGAACGCAGTGGGTTGACGACCTGTAATGTTCAAACTTACATACAATACCTGATTTAAACTTACGATATTATCGACAACAAACGCATTGTATTTGCTGCCGAAATGATTCATAATATATTTTAACAATATAAAACTATTGAAACTTTGCTTAAAAATAAAGGTTTATTTTGGTAGGGTTGTTTGGGTGTGATGATTCATATGGGTACTTACCAGCTATAATAATAATACTCACATAGGCAAAGATTGGTAAGAATTTATCCACGACACTTGGCCTGCAGCCAAGGCAATAATAATCGTTGTCATTAATTTTACAATACCATATGTTAATACAAGACTCTTGGTTAATGGCGCGTTATATTTTGAGCACAGTATTTTTCGAAACAAATGCGCAATATATTCCTTCACATTCATGTACCGTATACCTGAATGTTGCAGTATTTTAGTAGCTACAAATTGGTGCAAATTAATTGCTCAATTTAATAGGAGCAACTGTATGACCAGTCTCTCAAATGGGTTCTCTGTGTATAGCATAAATGTAAGTGTTGCAAACAAGCACAATTACAAATACATATATATTCGTGTTCACTGCATATGTATGTACAGTCTGCAACACAAGGGAGCCAATAAACAAAACACGATACTTTTTTGTTAGGTTCCAAAGTATCGCGGCGCAAAAAAGATTCCTCGGTGTTATGCCATAATGCGTATAAAGGTACATTTGGTGAGGATTTATGAAGAAGGCCTCGCCTGGTTTATGATGACAATGGAGCGCCGCCCCGAGCACCACCTCATTTCCTCACTGAAAGTTATAAAAACATATTGAAAATGAGATTCCCGTACTGGAAGACCTAGCGAATGTTATCTTGTTTTGTGATTTGCCTGTTTTTATGTACGCCTCCGAGGAAAATAAACGTATTTTAGAGAAAGATCTTTAGAATACACTGAGTAAATGTTGTCATCCCTTATATGAATCCTTTCTTTTTTGCCACCCTCGGATGTATTATGTTTGGAGCACGTGTTTATTAAGAGTTTTAAGTATACTTTCGGTGTCGTTATAATTAATTAGAATTACTTAAGTAGGAACGTGAAAATGTCGTATAATTTAGTTAACAAGTTTGTTACGCGCGTTACTTGCCATTTAGCTGAAGCTCGCTCACCGTGCCTGGATCTAATTATATTGTGTAGGTAAAGCAAACTTATGTAATTTTAGGCTTTTAGCAGCATGCTATCACATTCTCTTTCTGGAACATTATGCGGAAAGTTATGAGTAGTTTAAATAATGACCTTTATGAGTTGCATGCAAATTCAAGCGCCACTTACGCCCAACAAACTTGCATTATATGGTATCACTACACTGATTACATTGCTTCCCAAAATAACTTCACAAAAATCACAGAAAAAAGCTCAGCTCACATTTTCCAGACCCAAGTTTTCGGAAGATCCCAATCTTCTATCAAGAGACTAAGCAGAAGAATTAAACTTAATTTAAAAGTGAGAAAAGCGCTGCCAATTAACAATATGACACTAGAGCAAGTTAAAAAGAGCGGGCGGAAGACAAAGCTCCCGTTACGCCCGTTATCCGTGCGAAAGCTCACAAGTTGCTGTTGTCTGTTGAGTACCACTATATACAGGCAAAGATTGTCTTGTCAAGAGCCGGCGCTCAGTGCTACGCGCCCCTTCGAACAGGGCGGACGCTACGCCGCGCTCGTAGAACACCTCTCGTAGTCTCGTAGCAGACAGACGTCTACTAAAACTTTCATCTTCAATCGTAACTTTATAAAATTATAATTCGGTTTCTGAGTTGGTTCGTTGATTCGTAATTGTAGTGATTTATGAATTGAATTGCAAGTGGACAACTTTTTCTATTAGGATTCGTAAGTATTTTGATTGTCTTTTTATTAATAAATCGTAAACGATTCTGTGCTGTTGATTTAGTAAATAAAATTACTGGCGTGATTTATCACAAAAAAAAATATTGAAAATTAATTAACAAAAAAAAAACCATTATAAAATAAAAAGTGGGTGTTTATAACATACAACGTCTTGAAAATAAATCTTTCCCCAAAAGATAAGGTGACTTAATTAAATTAAGTAGTCGTCCGTGATCTAGCTCCAACATTTCTATTCACTCGTGTCATAATAAACAAAGAGGAACCCCGATCATAGCGACGAGGCCTCACAGTTTTATTCGAGCATCCTTTGTTTTCTATTCACCGTATTGTCAAAATCGCTTTACGTTGCCAGTACAAGATAAAGGGAAAAATAATTAGTAAAACGCTTTGTAGACTTAGCTTTAGAAGAACCTTTTCTCCTCAACTAATACCCTGGAGTTTTACGTCCGTTCTTTCCTTTTCGATCCTTCAATGGTCGTGTGTGCCTCTGAGAGAGGCTTCGGCACTTTAATGTTCGTTGTAAAGAATTGAAGTAACGCTATGGGGGACTAGTGTGCTGAAAATCTGTTTTGATTTGATTACCCGTAGATTAAAAGTGTTGAATCTTTTTCGTCACGTATGTATGACTTAGATTTTGTCCAAACAGTACGTAGCGACCTGATAAGCTCTGCCGTTTGCCTCATTCAAGTACTGGAGGTTGCAGTTACTGGTGCACAATGGGCAGTAGAATAGAATAGAGTAGAATAGAATAATAATAATACCAGCCTATTATTGTTCCCCTAGCCTCTACTCAACAGCGAAGGCACGAGCATTGATCGTGGTGATCAATTGCTTGCTCAAGACGGGTTGGCGATTTCAGACTTTTTTAAGTCCAGGTTTCCTCACGATGTTTTCCTTCACCGATGTCTGTGACGTCCAAGATAAACTAAGAAAATATACATGAATTGAAAAAGTCACATAGAATATATCAATGCTCTAGTTGCTAATAATGAAAGTATTACAGAACAGGTGTTTAAATGCTTACTAGAGATTCCATTCTGCATTATAACATTAAAAACAAAACAAAAAGAACATAATATAAAAAAAACGTGAAAGTAATAAACATCTAATGGACATTTATTTAAAGTTGTTACTTTAAATAGACGTGTTAATAAAATATAATGAGACAGGAACAAAATAAATTGTATCAACGTACGGTTTCCACACTCCACAGTACCCTCTATTTAATATTTAAAGCAACCCTTACAAGTATCTACCGGAAAACACGAAAATGTCTTTTAATAAATATTAATTACTAAGGAATCCGTCACAAGAAGGACGTAAATAAATCAAGTAATAAATTAAATTAAGCCACTGATACAAACTAATTACGTGGCATTATTTGATGTTACGGTATTCGAAAACATAATTAAAGATTTAATATTAGGAATTAGTCTTACCAAGGGGTACGGTAATAACTGGGTTGTGGAGGTCAGATAGGCAGTCGCTCCATGTAAAATATAGGAACCTATTCAGCTGCATCTGGTTAGACTGAAAGCCGACCTCAACGAAGTTAGGAAAATACTAGGCAAATGATGACGATATTGGAATAAGACAAAAAAAAGGTTTTATCACTCAATATATCATTGGTTCTGAAGACCTAGAGAAGTGACCCTCGTTTACAATGTGCTTCCAGCGGCTTCCTATAGAATTGACACATGTAAAAGCTTTTTGGTAACCTTCGTCAGTCAAATTATGTTTATGACGTTTCCCATGTTTTTTTTTCCTTTACCAACATGGCTATCGCTGATCACTGTCTCTTTGTCTACAACCTTTAAATATATTTAGAAGTTTTACCAGTTTCTGACTAACCTAGATAGAAGCATATTGGAGCTAGTGGCATACCCCTTAAATCTTCTTGAATAAAAATAACTAACAAATATTTATGGATTTTTGATTAGCCTATTCTGCCCCAAGTTGGGCAAAGACCTCCGCCATTCCTTTCCAACTATTAGACTTCAATTATTCCAATCTAAGTACTTCACAATGCCTAAAGGTATGTCTTATAGTCCCTTTAACATGTATAAGGCTAATAACACATTTCTAGCATTGTTTCATATTTAACTTAGTTAAGTAATTAGGGTAGATTCGTGAGTTTTTCGTTTGATAATGATACTAGCCGAAGCGGTGTGTATAGTGTAAACAAGCCACAAAGGACGGGTTTCCCGGTATTTTGCAACTAGAGTGGAAAACGAATTCTAACGTTATAGTGGAAGTAATTACGATATTTGACATTTTAAACTTTTGGTTTGTGGACCAGGCTGTCATTTGTGAATCTTTGACAGTCGTTACATGCAGGTAGTGGCCCGAAAGACTGACAACCAGTCTTGCCAAGGGATACCGTATTAGCCAGTACTACCCAGGTAGTACTGGGTAATACGATATCCATGGCGCGACTGCCTATCTGACCTCCACAACCAGGCAGTCGCTCCATGTAAAATCCTGGTATTCAGCTGCATCAGGTTAGACTGGAAGCCGACTCCGACATGGTTGGGAAAAGGCTAGGCAGATAGTGGATAAGGAAGTATTTAAAGTTGTGGTAGGTTAGTTACATTACATTTTTTAATGGTTAACCATGCCGTGTGTTTGGCGGATTTCCTATCAGTAATAATTACGAGCACCTATAGAACCCATCTCATCTCTTAAGAAAAATAAAAAATCCCTTTAAAGACTAATTTTTCAAAAAAAAACATGCCATGGTACTCACTTTCATTCACACTCGTTATACGTATAGAGATCTCTTGTGTGCATGCTTCTAGTCTGCACGTAGACCTTAGGATCACCAGCTTAGCTCAGTTTATGACACGTCTTTCCAAGCGTTTCTTCGATTCCGCTATCAAGCATAGGAACCCCCTGATCGAATCAGCATGATTCGCCGTCCACGACATGCCCTCACCACCCCAGATGACCCCATCACCCTCCTCCAGGAGAGCAGTAGGGAAACCAGCACACTTCGTAAACCACACAGATACAGACCGCCGAGTTTCCGTCCTCGCCGTCGAGGCCCGTCGCGACGCCCCCGTCCAACGAACCCCCACCGACCCTTGCCAGAGCCAGCCCGCGATGCTGAGCCGGTAGTTTTAAACCAGCCCCTAAATAATATCACTCAGATCCAGCCTGTCCCTTTGCTGTTCTCCCCAGCGACGCCCTAAGCCGAGGCTCGTACCCCACAGGCGGTGCCCTTAGCGAGTGGTCGCTTAGTTTTTAAGTACTATTTTAAGCTCCTGGCTGGAGGCCTTAAATTCATTTTCAAGGCATCCACAGGATTTGCCCGGTTAAGCAGTAGCCAGCCTCAGAGGCTGAACTGCGAGATGCCATCTCCAAAAAAAAACAAAAAAAAACTTCTAGTCCCAGCGCTATAGCCGGTACATTGTCTATTAGGTCTGCAAGATTGTTTTTGTCTTATTTACAATCAAGTTTTCCTCTTGGTTCTACGGTAAAAGATAGTGAGATTCAACCCTGATTATTTTACTAAAGTATTTCAGTAAGTATCGAAGTATCTCTCTAACTAGGGCAAAAATACATAATACCAACAATACGTAGCCTGGAGTTAAAGTCATAGCAATATTTCTTTGCAACTACTAACAGGACTAGTTAGAGTTGTTATATTACCGAGATCTAAGAACTGAAAGTAGCTTTCTTACAAATATTATCAATGCCTGTTTATTTACCAGAAACGATACAACATACAGCATAATTTAAAAATATAGGTGGATCACAAATAAACAGCTACGCATTTCGGCACTAAAAAAGAAAACTTAATTAGTCTCGATAGAGTTTTTAATATTATCGCTTCTTTCACAAAGTTTAAACTTACACACAACTTAAATGTCACAAACTTTAACCAAGTTTATATATCTTCTTTCTTTATCGTGTGGTTAGTGCCTAACCAGGGGCCTTAGTCTGCTATTGCAATAGTGTCAGAATGGTCTATCATTGATTTAATAAGGCCCCGCGCAGACGAATTACCCTTTGTACGCACGTCAAACGAGTTTCGAATGCGCTTCAATACGCCGTGGGCTAGGGGCCTTATTAAATCAATGATAGACCATTCTGACACTATTGCAATAGCAGACTAAGGCCCCTGGTGTCAGAGTTTTTATGCCGCCCATGGGCCTCTGACTTGGCTTTACATGCCGTCAAGAAATATCTCTCTGCCATGCTGGTTTCCTCACGATGTTTTCCTTCACCGAAAAGGTAGTGATAACTATACAGTTTAATAAAAGTATAATAAGGTGATACCAACGGCAAACGATATTAACTCGCGACAAAAACGTAATGTTACTACAAACGATTATAATTTAAAATACTTATTCCGCACGCAATATATTCTTAGTTTATTGACTTTATCATATCTTTTAGTGATAAATAATTAGTAAGTTGTGATACAAATAATTATGGTGGTTTATATAAAAATGTTACTTAAAGTTAAGAGACGTACCCAATAGTTTCTTCATTTGATGAAGAAAACTTAACTTAACTTAAACTTACTTACGAGTCAACAAAAGTGATAAAAGTATGAATGTGTGACTGTGAGTAATAAGAAGGAGACAGACCAACGGATGAATGTATTCCGAGAAAGATGATGTTTTTAGGTATAGTAAGAACAGAAGTGAAGATTGAAAGAATGCTTGCAAATGCGTATCGCACCGATCCTAAATAAGTTAGGTTATAGGAAGAAGGGTCATGACGAAATGCCATCTTTTTTCTTAAGCTGTGCATATTTTTTTTCTGCCAACCAATCAGTTCGATACGGAACTCCATAGAACAGCGTATTTAAATAACACGGTGTTCTACTAGAATACTAAATTATTTGTAGTCACGAGCACGAGCATTATACAGGGTCCTATATTAAATAGCAATTTTCGCGAAAATTAACGATTGTAACTTGGACATCGGATCTTTTTCATAAAATTATGAGTTCCAGAATATTATGTTCATAACAACATGATATTTTAATCAGAATACTACGAGAAAAACATTTTTAAAAGTTATTAAATGTTTACAAATTGGTGCTCGTGACTGTACATTAATATGTATGTCTATTTATATTCCTAAATCTACATAAATCTCTAATAATCTGCTTAAATCAAATTTTAACCGAGTCAGCAATTAAGAAAGTTCCATATTACATACTGGCTGAACCTCTAAAGATACACACAAGATATTTGATCGTGTTACACATCTCTAATTTCACTACTAATTACTTAAGGAATTGCTCACACGTGGCTGAAGCTACAGTAAATATACTTACACATTTATAATACATACATACATAACTCCATCTCTTACCCATGGAGGTAGGCAGAAACCACAGAACGTCACCTGCTACGATCCTTACATACTCTTTTAATGGGGGCCTGAAATGGTAGCTTTATCAGAATCATAATATGAATCACGTTCTTCTAGGGCATCCCCTCCCGGCGTTGACACTCACATTTTCCTTGTCAATACCTTTTGCTAGTCGCCTTTCACTCATCCTCTGCACAAGACCAAACCATCTAAGCATACTCTTTTCAATTTTAGTCACTACATCATTTTTTAAACCGCAACGTTCCCGTATATCCTCATTCCTCACATGTAATAATCTGTGTATTTTTATCATAAATAAGGTACGGAAATCAATAACATAACAAATGAAGGTGCGTGTATTTATACATATACACATTTAATGTTATTTGTATTACTGCTAACTCATCTATTATGGTCAATATAATTGGTATAATCATAGCAACGTTATTTTGGGGTTGCGCCTCACCTAGAAGCACGGAATCGCATTTTTCGATACTAGAGCGGGAATACGATAGTTTGCTCGCGTTAGCATCGGTGCCGGTGCGCTCGGCAGTACGCTGTTCTCGCTCTAGCCAACGACGGTTCTGAGCGACGGAAAAAGATAGAAGCATAGAAAATGCGATATCGTGCTGCTATATGAGGCACAACTCTTACATGTCAAATAACATACTCTAAAACCATCATAATTACTTACCGATATAGTTTACAGTAGGTATCTGCATTAGATATAATTTCACTTGCAAAAATGAAACAGCTATTTTCCGCGTTCATTTTATTTTGGGAAATTCCTTTTCCAAAGTCTTCTTAATTCTGCAGTTTGAATGTCGAATCAGCATTCATCCCATTCATTCATGCATGTCTTCTTTTTCCATACTTCTCTATTACTCGTCATCTCATCAGAAAGCTCCTTTCTTGCCTTTGAATGTCGAATACAAACTCGGCCTAATTACAGTTACTGAGGAGTAAGTTTCTTTGAAGCAAAACATTGTATCTGTTCAAGATTATAAGATTTCAGTTTTCTCTCATAGAGGAAACATCAACTCACTAGAAAAATGTCAGACTTATCTATACTAATATTATAAAGAGGTAAAGTAAGTTTGTGAGTTTGCGAGGTTGTAGGGGGTAATCTCTAGATCTACTGAATCGATTTTGAAAATTCTTTCACTAATAGGAAACTACGTTATCCCCAAATGCTATATTAACAACGTGCCCGTGGGATACTTTCCGACCAAAAAGCGACCTGTAAAGTCTAAAACGTCTAATATCACAATGTAGGTACGATACGTTACTTAGGTAATTTGAGGTCATGAAATTAGACAGCTATCAGAAAAATATTAAATTGAATGAAACAAATGAATGAATGAAACTCTTCTATATTCATAAATGTATCGTAACACCATAACAATAACATCCAAAACCGGTTATCTAAATTTCATGAGAAAACAATTTCTTATTTTATATTTGTTTGGTCTATCGGTAAAACCCCTACTTTTTTTAAATTACCAACTTTGGTGTGGTAACAACAATTCTAGTACAAAATACGTTTATAGGGGACCGATTACATCAACCTTCAACACAATATCGTTAGTGGATCGCTTTACGACAAGTACGGTAACGAACTTACACCTGTCTTACAAGCGAACGCGGCCTCGTAGCGCGCGATGTGCAGTCTTGCGGTAATTTAGGCAACAACGCCTAATCGTCTAAAGTCGGAGTAAAGCTGTTTATTGACGGCGGTATGTATAACAACGGTAGTGATTTTTACACGAGTGCTTTTTACTTTGTTTCTACACATTAGTGCGGGAAAATAAGCAACAGATACCAATCCATTCTACTAGTTAGGGGGTTGCGCAATCTTTTTCAATCTCAGCAAAAAACCTTCATTCTTTTACATACAACATACATAAGCTCACGCCTTTTTTATGGGTTTAGGCAGTACCTTTATTTCTTTTTTGTCTAAAAAGGTATGTTAACTGTCAATAGATGTTAATGATATAAAACATGGTGAAAAAAAAAACATATTATTTTGCTAACAAATTAGCCAACATTAACAAGTATTCATTCATTAAATAAAATTCGTTTATGTCTATTAATTTACTTTCCGTGTTCAAAAATTTTCTTTGAAACGCGTGAGTATATTTGTCATTATTTCCACACTTGCATCAAAATGAATTATCATCATTCTCCTGCCCTTATCCCAATGTATTTGAGGTCGGCACACCATGTCTTCTTCTTCCATACTTCTCTATTCCTCAACATCTCATCAGACACCTCCATTCTTGCCATATCAAAATGAATTATAAGAAGTATATTTTGAAGCTATATTAAACTGAAGCCAACAAATTGTTTTACTATAGTTTCAGCTATAAGACTGTGTCAACTACTTCCTATGGTAGCGTGCATATTCAACGACCAAAGTTTTGCGCTCATGGCAGTTTTGACGATCCCTGGCCGAAGATTCTTGGTCCTTCCTTGCGTCATTCCGGATACTCTACGTCCGAGTGAGACACATTTATTATGTATAGAATGATATTTAAAATAGAATCATTATAAAATCCGTTTCCGTGTCTGTTTTTTGTCTGCGATGTCAGTCTTACGTTATGGATTTTATTCCAGATTGATTTAGTGTAAATACAGTGATATTAAACTTGTTAAAATTATATTAAAGAAATATCGACGCTTTGTCAAGTCGCAAAAGCCGAGAGAAGCAGTGACTTTTCACATTTTTCTGTTCTATGGAATTCTAAAAACATATCTTCTATAAAAATATGACTAGTCTGTGATTTAACGATTCACTGCAGTATGCAGGACTGAATTAAAGTGTTGTACAGTGAAGTTAGTACAAATATTGATCACCACCGTTGAGTACTGCTTGTTGAAGTTTTAAACTATTGATGCAAAAGTTCCTTTCCATGCTTCCTTAACGTAGGTATTCAGTCAATAGTATGAAGAAAAATTACACTTTTCTCACTTGGAAGGTATGTGCTAAACCAAGTTACTCGCAATCCCTAAAACCTACTATAAAAACAAATATGGCAACTTAACTTCTTTGTTCTTTATTACAGTGTCCTAATAACATGCAAAGTGGAACTAACCAAACATAAACTATCATGCCAAATAAGCCCTTATAATAAACAAGTTAAAAATTAAATCAGCACTTATATATCAGCAACAAGCAGCCAGTTACTTCTTTGATTAGTTCCATGTGTACCCTGAAAGTTAGAGCCACGTTCCCCTTAAGTAATTACCTACCGATCAATTCTGAGCCGCGAAGGATAAACATAGGTAGGTTAGGTACATGGGGAACGCAATACAAAAGGTACAACTGGGATTCGGAGAATGTTTTGTCGATATTATTCAGTTTGATTTAGGTAGTGTTCCAATTTAATTATGATTTGACTTTTTATCTGATAATAGGTAATCAAATGTGGTGGTAGGTGGTGTGACAATCTGATCATGTGCGCGGGGCAATTCTGACCAGAAATTGCACAAAACAGAGAGGTTAGGAGGGAGAAAAAGGAGGCCTTTGGCCAGCAGTGGGACACAATATAGGCTATGAAAAAATAAATTGAGAGTATTAATGATAGCGTTGTTAAGATTATCTATATAATTACAAACGGTAGTCTGTTAAATAAAAAAAAACCCTCATCCATAATCAGCCCATTATCTTCACAGTGATAAAAGTAAGAGAAATATTCTAGATTTTTCTTGTTCAAATACAGAGCAGGAGAATAGAATCAACAATAATCTTAACCATTTACTGCATAAATTATATCTGTCCTTGTCAATATCACTGAAAAAGAAAAAACAATACCTAACATAACACCTTTTCATACATCCATAATCAGCCCATTATCTTCACAGTGATAAAAGTAAGAGAATTCTAGATTTTTCCTGTTCAAATTCAGAGCAGGAGAATAGAATCAACAATAATCTTAACCATTTACTGCATAAATTATATCTGTCCTTGTCAATATCACTGAAAAAGAAAAAGAAATACCTAACATAACACCTTTTCATACAAGCCACTATCGTTGTCGTAGCCGCCATTACATACACGGAACCAACATTGGAACCAATATAAATATTTGTCCTATTGCGGAAATCGAACTCTCTACCAAGCACATGGCGAGCATTCGATGAAAGAAATTTTCTGACGGATGAACTCAATAACAGTACCGGACCTGGGCCACTCAGCAAGCTGCTTGGTACCTATGGATCTATGGTTATAGAGTAGTTGAAGCTCACTAGTTTTTGTGACTGATGCTCTCTGCTTAGACCAGAGTTCACATTCGCTTTCATGTCGTTTTGTATTTCTACTACAGGACTCACTTTGACAGCTTTTCAGTAGCTAACTTTTCAATCTAAAACATTTGTTACTCGTCCATCACCTTTAACGTTTATGGAATGTGTATAGTAACTAGCGACCCGCCCCGGCTTCGCACGGGTGCAATGTTTTTACATATAAACCTTCCTCATGAATCACTCTATCTATTTAAAAAAACCGCATCAAAATCCTTTGTGTAGTTTTAAAGATCTAAGCATACATGGGGACAGACAGCGGGAAGCGACTTTGTTTTATACTATGTAGTGATAGTGATGAATACATCATTACTTGCTGTCACAGTGGGAGTTTCTATAAATAAACAGCGACCTATTATGAGGGTAAAGATAACTTAAACCTTTCCGGGTTTCTCTACCGAGAGAAGCATGTTAAATCCATCCATCTCGAAAAATCAAGTTTCAGGAATTTCTGCGGGTGGATGAAAACCATGATGATCAAATACCTTGTAAAAATAAAGTCTGGAGGTATACCTAACCTTTAGGTATTAATTGCTTTCTAACTGCGACTTATTTCATCATTAGATATTTACCTACCATCAAAAAACTCAGATGAAAAAGGTATACATAGGATCTCAAGGTGCGTCACCAAAACCTGAACTAACACCTACCTTCCTGTTTTTGTTTTTAAAATTTCACAAATGTCCAACACCCTGTCAATGTCAATCGACGGGCAAAAGATCCATGTATAGCTGTATCAAGAATTCTCTATCGCCCAGCGTACACGAACGTCTGGACCAGCTGTTTTTTTGCCTAAAGTGACATGAACGTCATAGGCACAGTCGTATGTTTGATCGCCAACCGTGCAGTACAAAACAAGCATGTGATCGATGTAAACAAAACAAATGTAAAAGGACAACGAAGAATGATGTAAAAAAGAATTTGTTTGGATCTAATACCCACATGTTCTATTTGAAACTGGCTGATAAATGATTTTTTCTTTAATAAATAATAAACTTACTTCAAAATTAAATTATGTTTTTAAACTACATAGATGAGGTCGGTGTTTCCGACGACAAAGAAAATACACCGGGACAACTCAGAGGTCACAGACAATCTTGGTCTAGTCATAATGATGACTGTCTGGGATGATCTTTTGAGGTAATTACAATACAGTTTTAAGTGCACATAGTGTCGTGAAGTAGCAGTGATAGCTAAGCGGTGTGACCGTCAGACTGCCAAGTCATAGGTCTCAAGTTCGACCCAAACAAAACAAAACTCTGATACCAGGTTAGGCACAAACCACACGATAAAGATGAAAAAGTGGACATATCCATCACGTGCACACATTTAGCAGGAGGTGTGAACTTCAACTCAGAATTTAATTGATAATTCATTATCTAGCTGTTACGAATCTGCCTCTTTCTTCTTTTTTTTTTTTTCGTATGGGAAATCATCACATAACTCCTCCCGCTCTGGGCTAAGCAGGAGGGAGTGTCAGACTTTTACTGACTAAAACCCATCCATGTTCCTTCATCGCCCTTTGTGTTCCGGGGCTACGGTATCTCTTTCGAACAGTCCCGCAGCCCCGGCAGGCATCGGCCCTTGCGGACCCCTTCCTGTTGCCGTCGACACGGCCTGTCGTCAAAAGACGGACGGACGGCGAGCTAGCCCCTAGCTCACCGTCCAAAGGCCCGCGCCTACGGTGGCCGGGGGCCACCACGTGGCCCCCGGCCGGTGAGGACGCCGTGGCGCCTCTCAAGCCACTCCTTAAAGAAGGGACTTATCGCCACTATTGTGGCGTGCACTGCACGGGGTCGCAACAGTCCTCTCTCCATGTTGCCATGAGATCACGCCGGAAGTCTGTCCGCTGAGCGGCAATTTGCCGCGGTAGTGGAGTTTCCCCCGGCGTAGAGCCTCCGCGCGCCATTCGTGCGGGCGCGCGAGGATTATTGCCTCTAGATCCCATGGCAGCAATCCGGCAAGGAGGCTCGCCGCCTCGCGGGAGATCGTGCGGTAATCACGGACCAGCCTTACGGCTACCACCTTTTGGGGCCCGTTCAGGTAGTGGGCGGCTCGCAGCCTCAAAGGCCCACACCGGACCGCTCGAATCTGCATCTTCTTCTTAATTTTCGGTCCTCAATGGCTGAAAAATTGTGAGCATATTTCAGTATGGTATTACTTTTGGTGTTTGATATTGATTAAGTTACAAACATTCACCAAACTTTCGCATTAACAATATTACTATAAAAATAAGGATTGCAGTGTATCATAACATATCTAGTACGTGCAACATACGTAAACCTAAAAATGTTTAAATCTTCCACGGTTTACAACTACACTTATATTGTAATTCACGGGATAAAAAAAAAAAAAGAACGATAAATAAATCATAATGTATAAATAATAATGGATGGATGTAAATAATAGACTATCACGGAAGACACCCCGTAAGTGTCAATATAAGTATACGTAAACCTACTCGATAATCTTCGAAACTTACTTCACTTTTCTCAGGAGTAGCCAATTATTGTATATCTTTCTATTACATAGACTTTGCCAGACAATAGAAAGTATAAAACTTCTCTCGGAAATTACTTCTACGTGCAGCGATAGACAATAATTGAGGACTTGTGAACATGTCCCATTTTTATCTATAACTGCAAAAATAGATCGCTTTTATTTAAAACTGCTAAAAATTCTAATGTGAGTACTATTTAATCTTCTTAGTAATATTCATCATCATCATTTCAACCGAAAGGCGTCCACTGCTGGCCATAGTCCTCCCCCAAGTGTCACCATATTGCACGGTCCCGTACGTCTCTTACTTGTATTATGAATGCGAACTTTTGTGAGGATGAATGGATGATTGTTACTCTATCACGCAGAAACTCCTGAACGGATTTATAAAATAATAATAATACCAGCCTATTACTGTCCCACTGCTGGGCAAAGGCCTCTTCTCAACAGAGAAGGCACGAGCATTGATCTCCACGCTTGCTCAAGACGGGTTGGCGATTTCAGACTTTTTTTTTTAATAAGTCCAGGTTTCCTCACGATGTTTTCCTTCACCGGTGTCTGTGATATCCAAGATAAACTTAGAAAGTACACATGAACGGATTTATATGAAATTTTATTGTATTATGTATTATTCTGATGTGTTCAAAGTAAGATACACAAGATTAACACATGGGCTATAATTTACAATCTTATTGTGTAAAAATGAAATTTCCACGGGTGAAGCCGCACGCCCCCAAAATAGGTTTCAAACGCCGATGTTTTCATAAAATAAATAATCTTGGATAGTTTATGTTCCGTGTTAAATTATGTTACACTAACTAAAGAGTTTTCGTAATTTTCCTGAAGCCCTAAAATCTTTTCACTATATTTTTAAAACATTATTCTTTTTCAAATATCTCCTAAAAAGCCGCATCTACAGCAAATATTACCAAAACCATTCGCGATAAAAAATATCCCGCAAACGCCGATACGAACAGCACTAGGCGTATAAAACCGGGATAGCACCCCGGGATAGCTCTCCGGGATACCTCCCCGGAAGGGACGCGTGTTCGGCTCGTAGATAACTGAAGAAAGTGTCGAAGGGTCCGTCTACGACGTCACACACTATCTGCCGCCTCACAGTCATTAACGGCAGTGTTGTTGTCCGAACTTATTATCGTTTAATTTATGACCACACATTACCGCTTAAGGCGCCATTAAGCCGCTCCGGGAAAGACCCCGGGAATAAATAAACCGGGAAAGTTCACATGATGAACACCCCTAACTCGTTTCGCTGTCGGCACGTGCAATCGTTAATTTTCCCCGTCACAGATCATAAACTGTTTATTGTTTTCTATTAGCCGTCGAAAGTTTCATAATTTATTTTAATGGTTGTTTCTAGAGATACCTACAAAGTGCTCTCTCTATTATCGTTTTTATGGCAAATAAAACTTATCCTTGACTAAGCACAGATACGTTAAAAGGTGTATCGTGCTTAAAATTGACAAAATTCTAATACTCGAGGAGTCTGATTCAGTCAACAGTACCCATCTTTTAAACTTTTCATATTAAATCATTTTTATTTCTTTTTCTTATATTTTTTAATGAAAGACCGAAAGTAATAAAAACTTATAGCCTATAATACTTCTTATCAGTGTGAGATAAGCTTCATCTTTAGTCAGTAATATGATCCAAAACCAATAAGAAATCGACAGGTCAAAACATAGTTATTACTATATTATAAATATCAAAGAGCCGTATAAAATAACGCTACATCGAGACTCCCTCTTGATATTTTATTATATCAATCAAAATCGACATTATACCCAATATCATAACAAAATCGATTACTATCGCGTTATAGTTAATTCGAGGGCTCATAGAAATTCAAATGATGCTAGAAATACACGGAAGGGTAGGAACTTTCCACTACAGTTTTGCTCTATTATAAAAACATAATGCCTATGATCTCCGTAGGGAGCCGCAGAGCCGTTATTATAATAATGTGTGGTATAATACACCGGCCGGCGTTTAGACAATTATGCTACAGTCCCCAATGTTTCCTTTTTCATCAGCTACCAGGAGTCTCTTTCAGTAACTAGCTATAATCCAGATTCTGGATAGCTCCTGAAAAAATTCTATTGGAGCTGACGTGGGAGATCGAATCTTGAGGGCCTACACAAAATGAAAGTGACATTTTGCAGCAATAAAGATTGTCACACGCTGCCATAAAGCTTAAAGACAATCCTGAAAAAAAATACAAAACGCTTCGACTGTGATCTTGTCACTTGTCCAGGCTATCTTAACACTAAACTTCTGAACTTGGGACCATTTGTTCACAAAGGCATTCAAATCAAAATAATCGTACAACGCAAAGGCATACTAACAATTTTATTTCCATCATTGTGGAGCAACCGCAAAAACAGATGACAATCATTAATAAACTCACGCACTCAAATAAAAGACAGTCGTAAGACAACAATAGGAGGCGTTTCTAATCTCCAATGACACAGACATGCAAACAAATCACATGGCCACATGGTCACTGTTTTCTACAGAACAAAAACATCCCATGTGTGCCTCCCCTAATACACAATGTGCCAATTTTATCGGGGAAATTTTTATAGGGTTTTTCCATCAGAAATTTCTCATTTACGGAGTCTGGATTTGTGGCTGGTCATCAGGGGTCTTAAGCATACCGGTCTGGCGAAATGTGGGTGTACTAATAGGTACACCTCGGCCTAATCCTTTGGGTATTAGGAGTAATGTTATGTTTTTTAAAATAACTTGTAAATAAATATTATTAGTATAGATATACTAATAATATAAAGAGGTAAAGTTTGTGAGTTTGTGGCGTTTTAGGGGGTAATCTCTGAAAATTCTTTCACTAATAGGAGGCTACATTATCCCCCAGTGCCATAGGCTATATTTACATAAGCTCGTCGGATAATTTCCGACCAAAACGCGAGCGAAGCCGCGGGCAACAGCTAGTATACATTAAACATAAAACTTTTCCCTAAGTAGTGCAATAGTTTGACTGGCGTAATTTCTTTTGTACGGTAACTGTACCGAATGAGGAATTCATGCTTGTTTTATGACATGTAATCCATAAACTGTGTATTGATTTGACTTTGTAATGAAACTATATTTAGTTATTTATTACTTTTAATTACCAACCGGTTTAAGAGAGTGTGAATATTAATTAAATATAAAAGATTGTATGTTTGTCAAGAACGCATAAATATCTGTACGGATTTGGATTCAATTTGGCACACTGATAGTTTATGACCTGGATTAACACTCAACATATTTTTTATCCGTGTATATTAATAGTGTAGACGAAGTCGTGGGCAGAAGCAATTCTGAGAATAATTTGAACTGTACGATTTATAAGGACTGCCATTGTAAATCAATAAAAATGGCACAGTGTGTAATCACACAAAGCAGAGCCCCACAAAAACTTGGGAATCCGACAAACGATGCCGACTCTCCCCTTAATAGGAAGTTAATTGAATTACTTACTCCATAGAGGATAGTTGGCTCCTTTGGAAGAAGCTCCGATAGAAGGGTACAATAATATTGTGGGTTCAATTACGTATCAATTTATTTTGTCACAATATATTCGATTCGTAACCGGCCATGTGAGTATGTAAACAGATGTATTGACCTAGACGAGGCGAAAGGGGTATGTAAGGATCTTACCAGATGGCGTTTAGTAGTTTTGTGAACAAGGTTTAACAGACTCTTCTCGAAGCCGTCACCACGCAAAAAATATTGCTGGGAAACGACTTCTTTTTTTTGGGTAAAGATTCACGTTTTACGGTAGGACTCAACGTAACAGACTCAAAACATTGTGCTGATGAATGCATTGAATAGTACGTGGGCCGTGGAAGTATTTAAACTAAAGTTATAATATTTAAAAGTTGTGACAACGTTGCAATTTTGACCCCCAATATCTCCGTAACTAGAAAGTTCCTAGGTATAGTCTTGAACAAAAAATTATCGCAATGACGGTGAAAAGAAATGCCTTTCGGCTTCGTTAATGGTCCTTTTACACCCATTTCTATGTAAAAAGGTAATAGGTACAACTTGCTTTTTCCCGCATTTTTAAGAGGAGGTTGAAAATTATCCCAGGTGAACGTACTACCCGGCTAGAGGATATATTATTTTGGTCAGTTTCTAAGTATATACACACGATTATTATTAGCACTGTTGGTGAAGCACGATGAAACGTAGAGGTGGAGATGTAGGACGATGCACGTTCTATCAGATCTGCTCCACAGGAAGGCGACATCTGAAGAACTGGAGTTGATGTCCTGGTGGTTTCGAGTTGGATCACCAGCTTTTAGACCCAGGGAAGCTCCGCGAGATGAACAGCAGGGATGGCACAACGACAGTTTTTAATATAAGATTGGGAGTAGTAGTTCCAGGTGTATCTTTTAGATGGATCACCTTCAAGAATCTGTCTTGTCTCCAATTTTAAGAATTCCTTCAGTCTCACATTCAAGAAACGCTCTCTCGTCTAGTCTAGTCTCGACTGCACAGAGCATCTTACATATACTGGTACTCGACTGCCTCGTCAGCTCGTTTCCACAGTAGTCTCCTTCCATTTTTGAATCTCAGATTTTCTTCTTGCGGCCATATAATAATCTCATCTGACAAGTGTAGTCGGCCAGGACATAGCAGACTTACTTCATAAAACCATGAGTGCGTAAAGAATTTATAAATATAATTTAAAATTAAGTTATTACTAAACAATCATTATTATCTATAAAATACAATATTTCAGCTAAACATTGAAAAATATAATTTAGAATAGATAAACCAAAAAGTATTCATCATAGACTAAGCTAGTAAGAAACTCTATGACAGAAAGAAAAAGTAACTGACAGTTTGGCAAATTTGACGTACATGTCACAACATTGAAAATTATGAAAATTAATATTTTATATTAGCAAATACTATGAAAGCGAATCGTATTTAGATCGATTCGCTGAGTATAAATAAACAAATCAATAAAAAAGGATGATAAATGGTATATGGTATGACAATTGTAAGTAACTAAAGTGTAAGTATAGCATATACTATAAGCTCTCGGTCTATTTGCGTGCTAATTTTATCTAAATTCGTATAGCCGTTAAGATGTGGAAAGATAACAGACAGAACAACTGACGGACAGAGTTATTTTCCAATGAAATGTATAATATTAGTATGGATAATGACAGCACGTTTTGAGTAGATACTTAGGAAGATTTAGGGATTGTATTTTGCAATAAATTTAAGTTAGATAAAGACAGGATCCACCTACAAATGGAATAGTGTAGGTAGTAGGGTGTAACTAGAGGTGTAGCTTTAAATTTTATAAAACAAATTAGCCTTAAATTGGCCGCGTTTAGTTACAAAAATTTTACAAAATTAGGAATTTAAGAAATGTCAAAAACTATTGAATTTATATTGATAAATGGTTTATCTTTATTTGTAGGTAAAAATACTTTCATCACTTCAGGTGTAGGTAAGTGTAAGATATTAGCTAGTAATAAAGGAAACAAGGATGTCTGGTACGAGTGCTCCGTATATTTCAACTACCAAAACTAGGACTACCCACCACCCATTATTATGTACTAAACTACCTACAACAGCTATTCTTATACACTACACTCCTCTACACTTAATTTAGACAACAAATCTTATAATATATAGTACCTACAAATAACACAATTATACTTAGGAAGACGGTTGTACTTCGGACAATAAAAGTACCTATTCAATAACACAAGTAGATAGGTACCTAGTTAGTACATTTTATTTTAACTATTGATTATAATTCGGCTTATTTTGTCGACATTGACGAATAGGCCGCGACCGCGGCAGGTTGTTAGGTGGCTGGTCCGGGGGAGGTTCGACGGGCTTCGATTCCTCCGAGCAAGTGGTAATGGTGACCTGTGACTGTGACTGATCCGACGCGCCGTCATCCTTTGTGCGCTGAACGCTATCACTATTCGGATTTATAACAGGCTCATCCGCGACATCCCTCCCTTCACCCTTATCTACATCAGGATCCGGAAAAACAATGGAACTCCTAGTCCTACGCTTTATCTGGTCAATGTGTCGATGAACCTGATTCCCCCCTTCGCCTATAACCTTGAAGTTGGAAGAACCTACTCTGCTATCTACTGTTCAAGGTATCCACTTTTCCCCTTTGAGATACTGTCGGTACCACACTTCGTCTCCGGTATCGACCGTGCGCTGGCCGCCGGCGCCACCCGCGTATTCTACCTGTCGTCGCTGGACGCGGCTCATTCGTGACTCCAAATCTGGCTTCAAAGCATCTAAACGAGTTCTCATCGGCCTACCTAACATTAGCATGGCGGGACTTTGACCCGTAGACGCATGTTCGGTATTTCGGTAGAATAATAAAAATGTATGTAACGCTTCCAATATGTTTTTATTTTCAAAGTCTGCTTTTTTGATAACTCGTTTTAATGTTTTTACCGCGTTTTCCGCGGCCCCGTTAGATGCGGGATGATAAGGCGCCGAAAACGTGTGTTCTATTCCGTCGGCCCCGAGAAATGCTGCAAACTCGCTACCAGTAAAGGGTGGTCCATTATCCGTAACTAACTGTTTAGGTATGCCCCACCTACTCCACAGTTCTCTCAACTTTGGAATTACATTAGCCGACGCCGTACTTGGCACACAAAAAAATTCCAGCCATTTGGACATGGCGTCTACAACTACTAAATATGTTTTACCAAAGATAGGCCCTAAAAAGTCAAGGTGAAGCCTCGACCAGGGGCGGCGCGGCCAGGGCCAGGGTCGCGGCACCTGCCGCGGCGGCGCGTCCGCCTGCGCCGCGCACGTCGCACAGGCGCGGCACATGCTTTCGATGGCTTCATCGATGCCGGCCCACCACACATAACTCCATGCTAACGCTTTGGATTTTACGATTCCCATGTGGGGTTCATGTAACATTTCTAAGACCCTCTGCCGACACCTATCCGGAATTATCAACCGGTGACCCCACAAAACGCAACCTAGCTCTTCGTTCAGCTCATTTCGTCTGTTATAATACGGCTGTAATCCTATAATTTCGCATTCCGAAGGCCAACCATTTCTAATAAACCCTAGTACCCTACTGGTGATTGGGTCTTTAGCAGTGCTACTTTTAATTTCATTATAATCTAATAGCATCGCTTCTTGAGCTTGATGTAAATGCGTTTGTTCCGGTAGCGAGTAAGAAACCGGTTTCTTATCGGGCAACGGTAAACGAGACAAGCCGTCCGCACTGTTATTGTCTGTTCTTACATACTCAATATCGTAGGTATACGCAGATAATATAATCGCCCATCTTTGCATCCTTCTCGCCGTCATGGTTGGAATGCCAGTATTTGGCCCGAAAATAGACACTAACCCTCCTATTAATAAACACAGAATAAAGTTATTCCAAGTTTAAACCTTTGAAAATGTATGGTTATTCCTTTGTTATTCGTGGTGTAATTTTATTCCGTGTTTATTAATAAGAGGGTGTGGGTTTGTGGTCGGTCCGTAGCGTAAATCGCCTTCCAAAAACATATTGGTGAAACTTTTTCATGCAAAATATGATAGCTAAGGCTTCCCTATGGATCTGGGAATAATTTTTCTCTGCACTCGTGAGAGTGCGCGACACAAACGCGACCGGCCGCTCCAGCCCGTCGGCACCGCTCCCACTTGGCTGCGACAGGACGCCCCCGACCCCGCACGGACTCGCGTCGCACGTCATTACTAGTGGCTTGTTTAGATCATAATGTGCAAGTACTTTTGAACTTACTAAGTCTTTCTTAATACCTTTAAATACTTGTTCACATTCCCCCGTCCAGTTCCATTCTGTACCTTTCTTTAAAAGATTATATAACGGCACTAACTTCTGACTAAAATTATTTACGAACTTTGCAAAAAAATTATCTAGACCTAAAAATGACCTTAATTCCGATACCTTTTGTGGCCTGGGAATCTTAGTCACAGCTTCTATCTTTGTAGGATCCGCCTTAATACCGTCCTTCGATAAAATATAACCTAGGTAGGATACCTCCTGTACTAAAAATACGCATTTTGACTTTTTAAGTCTTAACCCACTGTCTACTAGTCGTCTAAAAACCATTTCTAACGCTTTGAGATGTTCCCTTTTTGAATGGCCACCAATAATAATGTCATCAATGAATAATGCCACATTCGGTATATCTTTCATCAACGTAGTCATGATGCGTTGGAATATGCCCGGACTAGAAGACAAACCAAATACTAATCGGTTATACCTGAATAGACCCCTGTGACTATTTATAACAGTATATTTTTTTTGATTCGTCCAGCTCGATCTGATTATAAGACTGTGATAGAACAATTTTGCTAAAAAATTGAGCCCCATTTAATGCTACGAGCACATCATCTATTCTCGGAAGTGGGAACCTATCGACCACTAAAGCGGGATTTAGAGTACCTTTGTAGTCTACACAGATCCTGAGTGTACCATCCGATTTATTTACGGGAACAAGCGGCGAGGCCCAGTCGGAGCAGTCAACAGGTTCGATGACGCCGGCGCACAGCATGGCGTCCAGCTCGGCATCGACGCGCTCGCGCAGTGCGAACGGCAGTGGCCGCGCGCGGTGGAACACCGGTGCCGCACCCGGGCGCACCCTCAAAGTTGCCTTACCACCCGTGAACCTCCCCAGGCTGCCATCGAACAGCTGCTTATACCTATCCAACAGAATACAAATCTCATAATTTATATGAGCATTTTTCAAGTTATCATTTGCCATATTAAAACACTCAAGAGTCGGGATTCCTATGTTCAATTCTGTAAGCCACTGTCTACCTAAAAGAGAAGTGGTTCCTCCTTCGATCACAAACAGTTCTAACTCTTTTGTCCTGTCTTGATATTTGACTGTGGGCTTAATAAACCCTAATGGTCTAATTTTCGATCCATCATAAAATATTAAACATAATTTATGAGGCTGAATTTATATATGTTTAAAATGGGAATCGTACGTACTTTTACTAATACATGATATAGGCGTTCCGGTATCTACTTCCATATGTATAACTTCGTTATCAATGTTTATAGCCAAACTCACCGCCTTATAGTCTCTCAAACACAACTGATGTAGACACACTTCCTCTCCGGAGTCTTCCTGCGACTCCGCCCCATCATCAACCGCCTGGCCGTAATGGAAGCCCCGTCCACGTACGCCCGGACGAACAGCTCCGTTAACCTCAGTGGAAGCCTCGTTTGGGCACACTCGTCGTAGATGACCAGGTTGCTTGCACCGGCTGCACACGTAGTCCCGAAATCGACAGTCTCCGATGGCGTGACCCGTCGCTCCGCAGCCCGTACAGTTTCCCCGCGGCTCGCTGCGCTGCGCCGACCTCTGCTGTGAGTCGCCGTGCCGAGCGCCGGCGCTGCCTCCGCGCGCCCGCCCGGCTCGGCCCGAGCGCAGCTCCCGCCCGCCGCGAGCGGCCGCTTTCAACGCGTGCACGTCCACACTTCCCGCGGATCCTTGCTGGTTCTTATCTTCTACCGCAGCTGCATCGCGCTCCGCAGCTTCTAATGATATCGGCAGTTTTACCGCCTTGACATACGTTAAACTGTCATCCTCCGCGAACAATCGTTGTCTGATGACGTCACTTTTCAACCCGCACACAAATTGATCCCGCAAATTGTCTTCTAAACTTTCTTTGAATTTGCAATTCCGCGCCAGCTTTTTCAACTCTGCCACATAGTCACCAGCAATCTCGTCTCCTCGCTGCCTCCTCTGACGAAATCTATAGTGTTCCGCAAGCAAAGACGGAGTCGGTTGAAGATGATTACCCAACATTTCCTTTGCCGCGATGTACGTCAACTCCGCTGGTTTTTTCGGACTGGCCAGGTTCATCAGCAACTCGTAGGCCTCGTCCCCCATCAACGAGATCAACGTAGGCATTTTTAACTCCTCCTTGATTCCATTAGCTTGAAAATACATGTCAAGTCGGTCCACGTACGACTGCCACGACCCCGTTTTCACGTTAAACTCTCGAATTTTACCGATAGACATTGTTCGTGATTACGGTTCAGTTACTGCACGCACAATATTGAATTTACCTCGTCGCCAATGTAAGATATTAGCTAGTAATAAAGGAAACTGCAAGGATGTCTGGTACGAGTGCTCCGTATATTTCAACTGCCAAAACTAGGACTACCCACCACCCATTATTATGTACTAAACTACCTACAACAGCTATTCTTATACACTACAGTAAGTAAGTAGGTACTACCTACTTTAGCAGAGTACCAGCCTAGAAGTCCTGACATGACAAAGGATAGAATTTCAAAAAACTTTGAAAGACTTGACCTTGTATCTCTTATAGGACATCATCAGTCTCCTGCCCTTATCTCAATTTATTTGGAGTCGACGCAGCATGTCTTCTTCTTCCATACTTCTTTATTATTCATCAGACACCTCATTTCATGCCATATCACCCTTCACTCAGTCCTTCCATCGTTTCCTTTTCGAAACTTTCCACAAGACAATTTCCTCTCTCTCTTCTTAGTACATCTTATTAGTTCCAAAAATCTGTTCCTACCACACTTGACAACCGAAGATTACCTTACCTTTAGCCTCACCTTATTCATACTTAAACAGCCCACGTATCACGGCCGAATAAGTACATTCACAGAAAAAAAAATAACCAAGACCATATTTATATTAAATATACAGAGTGTAATGCTCTGAGAGAGACGACATGTAACGCCACCTGTCGTGTTAAACATGAGTTACCGACCCGTCGACTGACACCGCATAAAGAGAGATTAAGGATCTCTGTTCATTCCAAAAGAGGTATCAAAAGCCTTTGTACATAAGGAATACACAAGATCTTTGCCATCTTCGGGACGATGGGCTTGTCGGGATCAGATCTGAGGTGTGTTGTCATCTAGTTTAGGACGTAAGGAGTTAGCCTCTAAGGCAGGCCCTGTCTTGGGTTAAAACCTAGTCTATTTACCTGGAACTGTTGGTTAGAAGTAAGATCACGTGTACGAGCAGTGATCTGCGGGAGTAAACTCAGGATAAACCATACCTGAGGGGAGACATGTGGCAACGTTTTGAAAGCGTTTCGCATTTCAATAATTACTTTCAACAAGATTGTTCTAAGCGTTTCGGCAAGCCTATTAATTTTCTAATATTCATCATCAGGTAATATAATGTCATGTCACTTTATCGAGGCCTTCTTGATAAACAAACTGTACGACTGTAGGTAGGCTTAAACAATAATTCCCAATTTCAATTTTATCGTTTTAAATATCGCTCTTACATAGTAAAATCCATGCAAAACATGTTTCCGTTTACCTAAACATGTACTCGTATGTATGTATGCCTAAACAGGCTTCTATCATGCAGTTTAGGCCTTCCTTTAAAAGGTATGGTAAATATAGCACATACCTACATACATCCCTCCATCCATACGCATCCTTATTGACCTCCATAGAATAAGGGTTTTGCGATAAGCAACGATCTTTTGGGATAATGCATGCATATAGTCACTTGACAGGGTACGATGATCGCATGGTGTGTTATCAGTATTAAGGGAACGCAGCAGCTGCCCAAACAAATTATATTTTGACTAGTTTAGCAAGATTTATACAATTTTGCAGTAGTGTTAGGTAAAAGACTGCCTCGTTAGTATAGTGGTCGTAAGCGCGACTGCTAGCATGAGGTCCTGGGTTCGATTCCCAGGTCGGGCCAAGTATTATTGGGTTTTCCTAGAAGGAATTTCTCAGTAACAGTCACGGAGTCTCAAAATGTGCCCTGTTGATGACAATAGGCTTGCCCCCTATTACATGGGACTTAAAACATAACTGGGTGTACTAATGGATATACCTCTGCCTAATCTAACCTGCCTAATAATATACCGAAGATTATTAGAGAACTGCGAACCAACTTATTTCAAAAGCATCTCAAAGCATGGCTTATCGAAAACTTTTTTTATAGTATTAAGGAATTTATGAACTTTAGGACAAATGGGAAAGTTGCATGACTTGAAAATTAAATTTGACATTTTTATTTAAGCTATTGACATATTTTGTAATTTAATTGCTTCGGTTGTAATTTGTAAGTTGATATTTAGACTATATGTAATTTAGTTATTCTTCTTTGACATCTGTAAAATTTGAAAATGTAGACAATTCTTGATTTTGTACTTTTTTATTTTTTGACATTGGAATTTAATTAATCTTGTCTAAATTAGAATCATTGCTAATGTCGCAAAATTGTTTAAATTAGAATCATTGTTAATGTCGCAAATTTTGCATGCCGAATATGAAGATCTATTGTAATCTGTAAAATACCATACTTCAGGCAAATAAATGAATCTATCTATCTATCTATCTAATCCTTCGGGGAATACAGGCGTGATATTATATATGTAATTGTAGGTAAAGTTCCCTATAAGTTGTTGTAAATTCTGTAGCTAAGCAGCATTGGTATGGTAATACTGATACTTGGTCAAAAATATCCCACCAAAAACAATTGGTTGCCAAGACTGACGAGCTCAAAACATTTTTACTGTCAAATAGTTATCAGATGTTATGAAGAGCCATCCCTTTAGAAGAACTCTAGAAATCCTATATCATGGTCTAAAAATTCGCGAAACAGCCAAGCTGAACACTTGGCCGTTTCGGGGCCCGTAGATTTATGGTAAAAAATTCAATCACTGACATAGTTCTATGGAACAGCCAGGCCAAGCAACCGAGATAACTTGCAAACTTTTGTAAAAGGATATTTTAGCGATCTAATGATGATAGCAGATAGGTTAATGTTGATAATTTTTCTGCAATAGACAAGACTTTGAATGAAGTAACAACCGTCAAAGAAAGCAAAGCTAAGAATTATAACTTTTGACAGTTCTAACTTCAACAAATTACTACTAAAATATTACTTAACTATAGTTTAAAAATGGGATCTCAAATAATGTCTTTTACTCAAGTAATCACTTTGATTTGTTTATAGATACGGGTGTTAAAAGATTTGTACACCTATAAAATGTTTTTTTTACCAATCAGCGTTACTTAGATTGGCAAAAATCCCTTTATTTTGCTAAACTAAGTAACGTTATAGTTTTAACTGAGTGAACATGTGATATTATGGTATTGCTTCCTTGCCAGCACTAGAAAACATAGCACAATGCTGTATTCGATTAAATATATTGCCTGCGTGTGTAGCCCGCGTAACGGCAGGCAAGTATACGCAAGGAAGTATATTATAAACTGAAACAAACACAGATACATATAAAATTATGGTTATGGTCTGATATAATAGCTAAAAGTTTTCAATTACCTTCTATGGGGCTGAACTATACCAATAGAAAGATGGTAGTTGCTTTGGTCTGTCATGTTGAGAGTTACAAGGTTATAGTTAAAGGCTATTTGATTTTTTCAATATTGACAGCCTCTTAGGGCGAGTGGTCGCAAGCGACTGCGGAGCATGAGGTCCTGAGTTCAATGTCCGGGTGGGTCAAAGTATTATTGGGGTTTTCCATCAGGCATTTCGCAGATTGATGGCAATAGGCTCGCGCCCTATGGGAGCATGGGACATAGAACATAACTTACGAAACGTGGGTGTACTAGTCTATTAGGTACACCTCTACCTAATCCTTTGGAAATTACAGGCGTGATGTTCTGTTATGCCGAATATCCTTGAAATCCATCAGCAAACAGAATTAGTAGAAATATAGTGCTCTTCGAAACACGATCCTTTCTGCATACGAAACGAGAAAACTGTTGCCAAACACTTTATGCTATATCTTAAGCACGATGCTTACTTTACTCAGTCGTAATACGTTTACCACATACGCCCGCCATTTTTTTTTTTTTTTTTTATTGCATACATTGGTAAGGGCATGTTCGTTCAGTTGTTTAAATAATATGACGTTATGAAAAAAAACCATAGACTTTTAGACTACGCAAATGTCAACTAATCTTTAATTTTTGCAAACCGTAGTGGGCTTTTGAATAAGAAGGTCCTTTTGTAAACAACAAGGGACTGTGATCACCAATCCTCAATACTTTTCAGCTTCAATGACCCCGTTTTAGAGAAGTCATCGATTAGTAAGTAGTTATAATGTTCTTTCAAAAAGTAAAATGTCACTACCTTGACACAGTTTTTCCACAAAAAAACACCTTTTTACCTAGACACAATCGTCAAATCGGTCAGCCTCAACTCAAATGAATTCTAGATTAAACTTCAAGGAAATTATCTTTAATAAACCATTTTAAAAATGATTGCTTGTACAATAAAGCCACTTGAACAATCAAGGTCTGTTTTAATAGCAAATAAACTCCTCAACTAATCAATTCTAATTGAAAGTCAAACTTGTCAAAGAGCTTTATCTGGGTCTGTGAAGAGTTCATAATTAATTTTTCGTGACTGGTTTGTTCTTTGTATTGTTAATTACAGGTATTACTCACTACATAGTATAAAACAAAGCCGCTTCCCGCTGTCTGTCCCTACGTATGCTTAGATCTTTAAAACTGCGCAACGGATTTCGATGCGGTTTTTTTAAATAGATAGAGTGATTCAAGAGGAAGGTTTATATGTATAACATTGCACCCGTGCGAAGTCGGGGCGGGTCGCTAGTTAATAATAACCTAGCATCACGCCTGTAATAACCGAAGGGTTAGACAGAGGTTTACACAGTACATACATCGGTACAAACAAATTTCGCCAGTTTATTTCCATCATTATCATCATATCAGCCCGGAATCACCCATTACTGGGTATAGGCCTCCCCTTTTTTCTGCACACACTTCCGGGATCTGTGCGTCCCTTATCCATGTGTTTCACGGTTTCCCTAGGTCCTTAATATAGAAATATTATGTCAATTGTCACAATATTTCTGCGGGATGCAGAAAATATATAAATTTTAGCTTATCAGCTGTTAGGTAGGCATTTATTTCACAATCGCGCTTAATTACATATTTTCACCATTTCCTGAAAGCCTTTTGAAAAACAATGTTGGAACATTTTCACATTTTTTTTTTATATGTTTTTAATGTAAGATTTTTACTGTACCAGAAAAAATCACATTCAGATCATTAATATTTTATGAGTAATTAAATTCGACCAAAGGTTTGAATGTACACTTTTTATCATTAACTATGGTGACTAGCCCATACTCGCACGTTTATTTTAACTTCACAAAATGAAATTGATTAATATAATGAACAAAAAGAATAATAAACAAAAAAAAAAGCTTCCGGAATTAATTGCCTAATTAATGATAAAAACCGCATGAAGATCCGGTGTGCAGTTTCAAAGATCATAGCTGCTGCAACAGAAACAAAAATAGATATTCGTGTCTGTTTGTGTGACCGGGCTCTTCCCTTCAGGCATTCTAAAACAGTCAGTACGGAAGAGTTATGACTACTAATTATAACTTAATGCCAGTAACCCCCAAAGGGTTAGGTAGAGGTGTACATTATAGTACACCCACATTTCTCTAGTCATGTTTAAGTCAACCTCAACCGGGCACAAATTCACACTCCGTGGCTGCTAACATACTAACATCCGAACCCAGGATGCTCAGCAGTCGCGATTGCGACTATAGATGCAAAACGAATTTTAAACGTTTTAAACCATTTGGTTTCAAACAGTCTTTTTGGTTTAAAACGATTTAAAACCACATTTAGTGGTTTAATATGGTTTAAAATGTTTTTTTTTTTTTGGAATGGACTGAGGCTTCACACGAAGTTATCTAGACCACACCCTCATCCTGATTTAGAATATATCTAAGGAAAACAAAATAAAAATATTTTAAAATCAACCGACATTCATGATAGACAAACATAAAATCGATCCCTACCTGCACCCTCTCTCCTAATACCTAGTGCAAAATAAAAATGCGGCATTGCCGTTATATTTTAATAAATACGCATATCATGATTGTTTTCAGTCTGTCTAATCCTGAAAAGTAGTTTAAGTATGATATTTGACTTCACATGTATTAATAAAAGTGGTAAATTATTTCAATTAGCCTTCTAAACTTATTTTGTAAAGTAATTCGTCATCAATGTACGGCTCACGTGGTCGTGGTTTTAAACCGTTTTAAACAAATTTAAAACGGGTTTTAACCCACTGATTTTGGTTTAAAACGGTTTATTTACAACTATAATTGCGACCACTAGACCTACGAAGCAATTCTGCTTCGTAGGTCTAGAGGTCGAATTATGTTAGCAGCATTTCAAGAAACATTTCACATTGAGTCACAATAAATTGTCGTGATAAAGAAACGCAACCAAACTAAAAAGTAGGCACAGAACAGTGAGCAAAATCGCTAATGCATTCCCCTATTTGTTTTCTTTTTGCAAACTAAACGCTTTTTTCGCTTGAAAATGTAGCCGTTCTATGCCAGCGCTAGATAATAAATAGCTGCGATTAACCGCAGCTTGTCTTAGCTAAAATAAACTTGGGCTTTTAGTAATGAAGTTTTTATTTCGACATCATGAGTTACTTACATTATTTAAGCGATTACAATTGCTCGTTTTTATTTAAAAATCTGTATTATATAAAGCTTTCTTAGCCTGCCTAATATGTCTTTTTCCAAATATGTTGTGGTCAGCTTCCAGTATAACCGGATGCAACTGAATACCAGTATTTTACATGGAGCTAATTCTTATCTGACCACCACAACCAGTTAGTACCGGGTAATACAATACCCCTGGTAACATCAAATCAAATCAAATCAAAGCATTTATTTCAAGTAGGCCAGTTACAGGCACTTTTGAATTGTCGAAACAAAGATAACAATTAAATGTAGCTACAGTCCCAGTCACAAGGCATAAAAACTGTGAAAGTACTGTAGTTGCCCATTCCCTATCGTAGATCTCTATGGAGAAGAACGGGCAAGAAACTCCATGGACACTCTTTTAAATCAGCAAATTGTTACAAAATCTTGGTTACATCATTCATGTTGAGATGGTACACTATGTGAGAACGATGTAGCAAGATGTGCACATTAAAAGTGTCCACAGTAAAAACAAAAAAGACAATTAAAAAAATAAATAAAAAAATAAAAAAAATAAAAATAATTAATTCAAATAAGCCGTGGCAACTAAGAGATGACCAGTCACACTGACAGCGCCCGTTCACGAACATGACGCATAGATCAGCACCATTCAACTCAACCATTTTGAAGGGAACTAAATGATCCGACACACGTGCCACCATAAACTGCCAATAACACTGGCTGTCAGAATTTTCGGCCACTGACAACGTAACGACTGTCAAAGATGCACTAATGACAACTGGGACCAACTCGGCCTCGGTAGGTATGTAATAGGTGGTCACCCATCCGCGGATCAAGATATTATTTAACCACGAGCTCCTAAACAAAATAATAAATGTATGCAACCTATATTTTATCAAATACTTTTTATAAAATAACATCAATTTTTGTATCGGTCTGTGTGACCACGTTTTCCTTCTAAACTAACCAATGAATTTTGATGTGGTTATCGCCGTCATTTAGAGCATTTATTCCGGATGTTTTATATAAAAAACTATGTATATGAATATCAAACTGGAGTAAAATAGAAACTTCGATATAATAGAATATAAATAATTTATTTACATTGAATGTAGGCGATGTTTGAGGGGCTGTTTTATTAATAAAGCTTTGAATCAAGAGGCTCGTCATTCAAATTTTGCTTTACCTAGACAAGTTAATTTAGGTACCTATTATAACCTTTAATTTCCTCGAAATTTTACCGTTTAATATGATAGTTTAAATATTCGCGAAATAGGTATTAATTTTGTTTGCTTATTTACACCACAAGTTATTTTTATTTTTAATTACCCGCCAAAGTACGAGTTGGACTCGTGCATCGAGGGTTCCGTATAAATTTGTAGGCATTTTCTTATTAAACTACATATTTACGGTTTTCAGAATTTTTCCTTTACATGTGCTATATGACATTGCTTTTTGAAAAATTTCATGATTCTAGGTCAACGGAAAGTACCCTGTATATCCGGTTTTGAATCTCTTGTGAAATCACAAAATATACGACATATAAACGGTCATATCTTTTGATCGCGTTGATTTAAAAGTTTGATTTTCAAGGGTAGCAAACTTGAGTATTTGATATTAATTTCATCTTGATGCCTCCACGTGTTCCTGAGAAAAAGGGTCTTGACAGACGGACAGACAGATGGACAGACTGACACATGGACAACAAAGTGATCCAATTCAGATCCGATTCCATTTAGGCCAACTGAGGTATGGAACCCTAAAAATGTAAAAGGTCTAATTTTTCTGGTTTCATATTCATTGAAAAGGTCAAAACCTATCAGAAGCTTTTAGTGAGAGATTAAAACATATGCCTACATTATAATCCTTTTTTATAGCACGAAAAGGTACCCACCTAATTTAATACTTACGGTGCAGCGGAAGAAAATTCACAGGGTCATTACGGAAGGGGTCAAATTCTAAATTCTACCGACAGATCTGACATTAAACATGAGTATGTTTGACATGTTTCTATTTACCTAGAGCGCGTTCGCAAACAAAAATATCCTCAACCACGTAAATAACAAAGTCGCTTTTGGTACAAAAGATACGCATATGAGCAAAAAAAGGTTGTGTTCCAAAAATATACTCTATGTTGTGGAATTTAGATTCGATATCCAATGTCAGGGTCGGTGATCCGAACAGGTACTTACACAAAGAGTTTCAATACACTGTGGCGTTTCTTCCGTGGGCAGTAGGGCACAATTTGCTGCGTAAAGGTATAGGAGATTACCTAGACAGGCGGACGACGATAAGCGCCGAGTCGTTATAGAGGTTGTCGTAGACCCTCAAAATATAAACATGGTCCAGATGTCGCAGATAAGCGAAGAGAGCTTTTTGGCCTAATGGCAGATTACTTGAGTCGAATATGTTACGTACCCACCCCTTCATGTCATGACTTATTGAATGGAAAATTCCTGAAGACCTGATAAGGACGGTCGCTTTTGACGCTCTAAATATATTCATCAATATTACTAAACAGCTCAAATAGGTCATCGGAATAATTTTCACGAATGTCAACGTAAATTATTTACATTCTAGAATCATCTGTTGGTCCATAAAGGATGTATTTAATCATTTTGAATTATCCGATCGGATAGATTTTCGAATTGACTTGTTAATTTAGAATATTCATTTGGTTTTATTTATTGGAATTGGAAGGTAAGTATAGATTATTATGAAAGCTTTTAAGGTGGAAGCGGTATGGTACCCCGCGTTTTTTTGTTTTAAGTTCATTTTTTTAAATTGAATTTCGCGGTCTCCTGAGGCGCTTCCACCTTCATATACATAAACTGACTCCTGTTTCCCATGGGGGTAGGCAGAAGCTACAGAAGGCCGCTAGCTATGATACTTACTTCCTTACTTATTTTTCTTCGAAAACTGATTCACAATTTCGTGCTAGGTTTCTATGGTAGGCATCACGCCTATAATCCCCGGGTTGTTAGCCAGATTCTTTTATGTCATATAGGTCATCTTTTAAAAACTGTTCCCACATTATCAAAAGTAAACTGAAAAGTGGTAGTTCGCACAAAATGCTCATCCAAGTGACCATTCATTTTAGTGTTATTTTTTCAGCAAGCTCGGCTCCATCAGAGATAAAAAAGCGCTTAAAAAATCCACCTTAACCGTGAGTAAAACTGCACATTAAAACGTCATTTTTATCTCAACGAGGCTTGTAACACCATTTATATTAAACACACATCCTGTATTCGTGACGTCACTGCACAGACGTCGTTCGTCTAAAACAATGTTAACACATTTTTTGTTTTGTTACGTTCATTATGTTATTCATGAAGCGCCATGTTGGTTTTATAAATCGATTGTTTGTATACTTTTAATTGCTTAACATACATACCTACACAGCACGTAAAACCAAACCAGCCCAACCACCACCACCACCACCACCATAACCACAACCACCACCAACCAACCACCACCAACCTGGTGGTGTGGTTGGGCTAACCATAGCCCTGAAAGTAGTTCGTACAGAATTGACAACTGAATAAAACATTATTAATATTTTACCTTTGATTTGCCTATTTTTTTTAATAAGCAACTTTGTAATAACTTCTTCAAAAATATCTAGTTTCTATTTATTTTATTTCCACTACTTTTCAACAATATTATAAATTTAGTAAAAAAGTAAAAAGACACTGGTACTTTTTATTTTATTTGTTTAATACCTAAAGCACATAAATTTACTGATGTCTGTCAACCCCACAACAGTCAATTTTATCATATAATATCATAAACAACTACTGAAACAAAGATCAAAGAGCTACTATACTGTAACCCTATATTATACCTTAAGGACCGATGATATATGAAAATCGTTTTGGTTAAATAAGTTAAATAATTATTCGCTTTAAAATCACATTTTACATCATTATGCGCATTGCCAGCCCTCGACGCTCCATCTGTTTAATTTAATATCTTCTAAATATGAAATAAGTGTTTATCTCTTTTTTATGAGTCAGTAACTTCTCGAAAGCCCGTGAAGGTTACATCTCTACAATACATACAGATAACATTGCAGTATCATAATATCACCAAACAAACATCCGGCGGTGGACATTGTCCTTTCAACGCCAGGAACAATGGTCGGTCACCGGGGATATTGCTGTAATCAACATGATTGGCACACGAATTAGCTATCTTACAGAGTTACAGTACATATTGTGGGGCGGTTGATTATATTTGATATATATTTTTAAAACGACAGCAGAATAGAAATTTAATAACAGTTTATTAATATTTATTGTTAGTAGAAGTAGAATAAATTTTATTAAGAGTAGAATAAAGGATCTTACTTTATTCTACTCAAAATAGAATAAACAAAAATAAAAATTTATTAAAATAAGAATTAACGTGTATGAGCAGCAGCTTTTATAGCAGTGATAGCCTAGTGGTGTGACCGTCGGACTGCCAAGTCAAAGGTCTCGAGTTCGAACCCAAGGCACGCACCTCTGATTTTTCGGATTCATGTGCGTATTGTATAATTATCACTTGCTCCGGTGAAGGGAAACATCGTGAGGAAACCAGCATACCTGAGAGATATTTCTTGACTGCAAAGCCAATTCAGAGGCCCGTGGCCGGCCTAAAAACTCTGACACCAGGTTAGGCACCAACCACACGATAAAGAAGTAAGAGTATGAGGAAAAAAACAATAATTATATTAAGTTAAGCGTCGGTTTCGCCGGGAGAAGATGAAAAGTAACATTCTTCTTCTTCTTAGTCGTTACTCTTGACTGAGTGGTCGTGGTCATGAGGGGTCACCCACAACTGCGGTCGCTGCCTTCGCGATCCTTTTCCACCGGTCTCTATTGGCCGCATGGCGAGCACATTCTGCCAGAGGGATATTCGTGATAGATTTGATGGAATCTGTCCATCGGGTTGGTGATCGATCACGTGGTCTCGTGCCTTCGACTCTACCCTGAATCACCAAACGCTCCATGGAATTATTGTTGCGGGTAACGTGTCCAAAGAATTTGAGGATTCATAATTGCACAAGCGACGACAGTCTAAAAGTAACATTGTGTTATAATAAAACAGTTGCTAAAACTGTCGTTTTTAATACTGCTTATAAATGCTTAGCCAATTATTTATCTATGAAATAAAATGACTGCCAATTCAAACATTATTAATTACTAATTTGCTACCTTAAAGCTTTATTAAATTAACTTTTTGTTTATCTGTATATTCAAATTAAGGTTTAGATCGTAGCCTTCTGAGTCTAGCTTTTTTGGGTCGGTTCTTTTGCCTCTAATCAAGAGAGTTTTTGTTTTTCAGGATTCAGTTGCTATTACAGTTCTTATTATCCATTTTTATCAAACGTAAAATTCCACTTTCTGAGGATTTTTTTTGTTCTTTTGGATATATAATAAAATGAAGTTGGAACAGCCAGTGATCTAAAAATGGAACTATGGTGAACGTTAAACACACGAGAAATTTCGCGATAGTGTTACTAAGGTAATTTCTACTAAATTGTAATGTATTTCTCTGATAATCTTACAATATATGCTGTTCCCTATGCACGCTCGTCCCGGGAGATACTCAGCAACATCTGATTACATAAGACAGGACACTGCTAATGAGTACAAAGTAAAGTAGCTAACTCTTCAGAAAATATAATTATACGTAGTTCAAGAAGAAAATACAAAACCTAGCACTCGATTTTCAGTTTAACATCGACATTTCCACAGCGTTTTAACAGACAAATGAAACGTTTACTCAAAAAAGAAGAAAATGAAGGAGATACTTAAAACTCTAGAACAATATAGCAATTTTAAAATCAGCCACGAATTGTAAACATCCTCTCTCACAAACTCGTTATGAAAATTGCAGCGGTACATTATATAATTCTTCTTTCTTTGTTACACAAAAAAACATACAAATGAGCTAGGAGCACAAATTTTCTTTTAGTTAGCAAAAGCAACAGGATGATACCGTATTCAATATGGTTGACAAAGAATTCATACTTCCCGCGCAACTTGCACGGTTCTCTGTACTAATTAGGTTGGCTAATGAATACAGGGGGTTCATCCGTAGTTGTCTGGGTAATTAACAGCTGAGATAGGAAATATTAATATTTATAAGACCCAGGGGTGGAGAAGGAAATTTTCGCAAGTATATGTTCCGCTCAAAGTGTCGCGCTGAATTTTACATACTCATTACACACCTAATAAACAGGGTGTTTGTATTCCATTTCCGTGTTTTGTGTGATAAGAGCGTGTTTAAATCATTTGATTAACGGCTTTATGTCCCCTCTAAGTAAAAATAATTGTAATTTACTGTGTCAGCGTCCCTGGCTCCCGTAAATTAATAATCATTATGTGGTTATTTGAAATGAGTGCAATATATTTGGGTCATAAAAATCCTATTACAGCAGGGGCTTATATGTTTGACGTTACCTGAAAAAAGATGCTGATTCTTAACCGAAAAAAATACAACAATAACAATCATTTATATTTGATACTAGCTGTTGCTCGCGGCTTCGCTCGCGTTTTGGTCGGAAAATATCCCACGGGCACGTTGTAAATATAGTCTATGGCACTCGGGGATAATATATAGCTTTCTGTAGGTGAAAGAATTTTCAAAATCGGTTCAGTAGATCCAGAGATTACCCCCTACGTACAAACCTTCAAACAAATTTTACTCTTTATAAAATTATAGTATAGATTATATTATAATATCAATTAAAAATATCTATTCCAGTCTCGGTATTTATCTAAACATTAATATGTAACGCACAACGTTACCCTTAACCGTATCTCCAAAGGTAAATTAGTTCGGGTTAAAAAGAGGTCTACCGCAGTAATTCAGTGGGGTCGGATTTCAATCCACAAGCCTTTGATCGGGAGTTAATGCCGACGTTTGGCAATTGTCGCTTCTTTAATGAAGTAGACATACAGATAAAACACTTAGGTTTTTTTTAGTTTAAAGGCATTTTTGAGTAACTTAATTTTCGTCGCTGAATTTCTAACATGAGTAAGATAAAATACTTAAATAAATAGCAACATTACAGGTGAGTGAATTAAAACTGTGATAAACAAAAACATTTTTACCCGACCACGGCGAAGCCAAAAGGAAGGGTTATAATTTTAGCAGTCTATGTATGTTTGTTTGTATTTACGTATGTTCCTCCGTAGCGCCAAAACTATTCATCCGATTTTGATGAATAAGGTGTCAATCGATTCGTTATTTTGACCCGGGTAACATAGGCTACATACCAAAAAAAAAACCGATTTTAATAATTAGAGTGTCACTTTTCAGTCGTCGGGTTTTTAGAGGTAGTATACCACACAAATTCTTGTTTAATTATATGTGTTCACTTCAAATTAGGCATCAAAATGTCAAAACACAAACGAAAAAAAACAAACGAAGTGTAACATAAGTGGTGTTAGAACTTCAACGACGTATTGTGAACTTCGTTGCTGTATGCGATGTGTGACAACCAGTCTTGCCAAGGGGTATCGTATAACCTTATAACTGGGTTGTGGAACAGATAGGCAGTCACTCATCCGGTTAGACTGGAAGTCGACCCCAAAATCTATACAAAAAAACAAAATTGAACTGTATGTTAATATAATACCAAAATAACAGCTTTTTACTGAATGCATGTGAATGTATATACGGTTCTTATAGCAAAAACTTTTTTTTTTTCAATTTTTGTCTGTATGTATGTATGTCTGTTTGTTCAAGCGAATCTCCGAAACGGCTGAACTGATTTTGACAGGACTTTTATTGGCAGATAGCTTATCAGCTATCAGATAGCTTATCAGCCTATGTTAGACCATATAATATCTTATATGGTCTAACATAGGCTACTTTTATTTTAGAAAAAATTTAGGGTTCCGTGCAAAAAAATTAAAACCCTTGAAATTAGTAACAAAATTCGGTTCAAAAATGAAAGTAATATTTCTGTATAATAATTACAAGCGAACGAAGGTCGCGGGCAACAGATAGTTTTTGATAAAATTCTAGGCAAATAATAATGTTTGTCTTCGTGGGCGTTTAAATGAAGAAAATTACCATTACCGTTTTACCCAGAAACTATGAATGAAAGATATATCAAGACTTCGATTACCAATAGAAGTATAACTCAAAAGCTAGAGCATACTTAACTAAGCCAGTTTTCTCCAAACTGAACTAAACTAAAGAATAAATCTTTTGAAAATTATAAAAACTATTTATTCTTGCTAATAGAAATGATGAAATCTAGTTTTGATTACTTATATGATTTTATTGGTTTATTTTAATTGTAGGTTTATTATTTTGATAGGTCTTTATCAATTCTCATTTTATTTTTAAAAAGCACAAAACTTGACTTACGTCTATCATACATCTAAAGATCTAATATTATTAATGTAGATGTATGTCTAGTAATGGTATTAAAATAAATGATACAACCAAATATGTACGAAGTAAGACCTAAGTAATTATAGGTTATTCAATTATAATTCAAATCTAAAATATCTAATATGTTAAGTAATTAAAGTCTGTGAAAACAATTGAAGAAAAATTAAAGGGTTTTCTAACCTTCAGTGACATTACATATATTATTATGCCCTTAATTAATTAACACATCTAGTTAAATAACATCATGTTAACTTCGAACATTAATTGGATTTTCTCCTTAGTCATTATGTTTTCTTGAGTACTTATTTAACCGTATAACAGTTTTCCAAAGGTTTTTAAGAACTGCTAACGAAGTACCCCCTACAAAGTTCATTTCATCAATATTATCACAAAAAAGCATCATATATTTATTTTTCTGATGGAAACGTTTCCACAAAAATGATAATATAGAGGTAAATAAAATATATAGGTGTTCTAATAGTTTATTTTCAGAAAGAATATTATATAATATAAAGCGTAGGCAAACAAAATAAAAATTACGTACGTATCTTAAAATAAAACCATTTTTTCCGACATTGAGAGCTTTTTACACCTCCCGAGGTCGATAAACCTGGAACGTGGACGAAATAAAAATTAAACAATAAACGCGAAATAATCCCCAAAGGCAGTTATGTATTACGAAATATATTAACAGTCAGTTTATGCATGAAAAAAATATTCAAACAGGATTACGAGAACCTACATACAATATTTTGTCGGCTGAATTTCTTCTTTTAAGGGGTTGTATTACCTTTTCACAAAAAAATAATGTTGATACACACTAACAGACTATCTTCTGCACAAATATTAATTATTTTACAAATAAATCAAATTCAATTCTGTGGCTCATAGCTCAATAAGAGAGGACGCGAGGATCGAAGGACCAATTTCTAAATTACTTAGAAAGTTAATGATTCGTCTGAAAAGTCACGAAGAGTTAGTCCCTAGTCAATTTCCTTTTACTTAATAATAAGGATGGAAAAATACTTCCAGACCACATCTTGAACAATCAAGGGCGCCCCTAAAATACTTATTCCGAACTATTTGAATAAAAGATGTTTCAGAGTGCCTAATTTTCAATTACGTATGTAGATACAACGTTATTCTTCAGCTCTGTTTGTCACCGTGATCAAATTAAAAGACAAAAGGTCGTATTTAACGGGAAAGTTTTCTCTCAATTTGTTTAAAAATAAAATGGCTCAAAATATTAAAACAACATTTGTTTGTGGTCGACGCATATTTCGCATACTTTTTACAACTCTATTCGAGAAATCGGCTGCGCATAAATGAAGCGAGAAAATGCAATTTATCTCGAAACACATACGTATAAATAAATTTATGAAACTTAACTGTTCAGAATAAAACGCCATGCTGTTAAATGTGATTTTATTTTTATTGCGCCAACAAAAACAAATCGTTTTATGTCCAGATTTAAATTTCAGTGTTCCGCCGAGCGCTGAATATCGCAACTGTAATAAGGCGATGTTTTTATTACAGTGGGCCCTTCTAATAAGCGGACACTGGCTGTTTGTTCACAAACAATCATCCCATTTCGTAATTTTACACCTATATCCGCCAGCAAACGAAACAAAATTACACAGACTAAATAAATTGAAAAATACAAGACATTTCTACGGTTTCTAGTAGAAATCTTTACTGAGTTTTTTCTACAAACAGAATGTAGCGTATCTGAAATATAAATATAACACACTTTCACGAAAGAAGTACTACAAAGAGGAAAATTGATCCGCTTAGCAAAAGGCACAACAAATTCTTCATCTGTATATTTACAGCAATCATTTCTGTAATTCCTTAAAATTTCTTCAAGAATTCTAATTGTTCTAATTAACCCAAGCAAACAAAACGATCCCAATCTGTTTACTTAACGCAAAACTTTTCATAATAAAACGCTTCTTGCGTTCTCGAATATTCTAAAGCAAAGATCGGAGGAATTAGGGTAAAGGTAATTAAATACGACATAAACACCGAGCCGGGCATGTATTATAACTGCATTATCCGATAAATATTCATGAGAGACGAACTGCCAGTAGGTCTGGTGACGAATTCACCGACTTATCCGCCGCATCAAGTTTGCGCCATGAATATGTAGCCGCATGAAGGCACAGACTAAAATAAGGGTTCATACTATAACGACCAATTACTCCAGATATCTGTGTATACACAGTGTGTGTGTGTGTGTGTGTATAGTTGTACACTCCTCTGCAAAACTTCCTCAAAGACGCTGGGAAGTATCTTCGGTGGACATTGGTCCATATTCGACCGTTCGTACACATCGTTTTTTTTTCTTTGTACTCTATTAAAGACGGCAAGAACCTACACCTCGTAAAGACTGATATAGTAAGTTAGTTATTTGAGCTGGATTTACTGCGTCACCCGTGGACAAAGGGGTCGAATATTATGCATTACCCCGTTCAATAACTAGGAGTATTAGCTTAGTGTAACATAGTAACGTGTGGCATCTCCTGTTATTACACAATCTGTTTTGATAGTTGCCGATATAATACAAATTAAGATCGGTAATTAAGCTACAAAGTATACCTATAACGAAATTTATCAGCATAACCCCAGGTCTTTTTATAGATAAAGATTAGCTCGCGCGAAGCATGAAGTATCGCTTAAATAAAAATCAATATCGCAATCGGTTGCGAGTTTCTTCTTACAGTCCATTTGCTCTAAGAACGTAGTGCTTTCTCAAAGGGATCTCTCGGCCCTTATTTCGAGATCCTTTAGGACCACACTTGAAGAGCGGCACGCCGCTTTTAGGGCCCGACTTCCGCCCTCCGAGAAATGCCCGAGATAAGAGAGACGTTTTGGCGCCATTCATGTTTATGGCAGGGCAAATGGTGCGTACTTATTATAAACAAGTACCTATATATAATATATTTAAAAGCGCTTCGAGAGATATTGAAAAATCGTATTTGTTCAAAGCGAGAATGCTTCTACCGAGGAGTTCTCATCGATACATTTTATTTGAATAAAATCTTGGAGCGATTCCAATACAATGATGTAGGTACCCCTCTGAGTAATAATTAAGTTTATAATAAGTTTATTTATTTTGCCTTAAAAAAGTAACACTTTGGGAAGTATTAGAAGTACTTATGCACAAAAATAAATAAAAAAGTAACTATGAAAGCCAATAAAGCCGACTCAAAATAAATTTAAAGCAAAAAACCAGAACATTTTAAATTAAGCAAAAGTTAACGGTAAGTAAACAAACATACATACATACAGGTCAAACACTTAACCCTCCTTTTGGACTTCGCCGCAGTCGGGTAAAAAGATGAGCCTGTATTTCAGTACACAGTTCTCTTCCCAGTTATGAGCGATATTAACCATTATTGAACATTTTGGTGTATTGCTTTTAATTTATGCGTAATTTTTTAAATCTTTTCGATTATTCAACTGAATCTTCTTGATGACTTTAGTAGCAAAAGACTAATACTATCTTTTTTTTATACATGATGCTCGAGCTCGACGCTCGTCGAAAAAGAAAAAACTTTTTCATCGTATAATCCGTAAATGTTAATAGAATTTGAGGTCGCAAAAACTAGCGATGTCTAGTCTACGCAGAATCCGTCGTTATTTCAAGTGTGAAGGGACGGGACGTGGCGGTATTACTTTATTTTACAAAATGTAGTCTTCGTAAAATTTTATGAGGACCGTTTTTGGAGGGGAGCTCGAGGCAGCGATCATTAACATCGCACCTATACGCCCTGTGATACGCCGGTACAGTTTTCGCCCAAGCCGTTGATTCCAATTACTCGCTTAACTGGTAATATTGTTCTATTAGAAGCTATATCTTCTAATTCCGGTGCGCACTGTAACGATATTAAAATCCTAGCTGACAAGCCTCGCTTTAATTGTGACGTATTGGTGAATATTATGTTTAACAAAAGCGTTATTAAACAATACCAAAAAGTATGACGAACCCTTATCATTTGGCATGACATTTTTGACTGTAACAACTATAGACACAACCGTCTAAACAAAACAATGGGAACCGAATTCGCATTCATTAAAAATGAGGGTAACAGTACCGAAACGTTGTTAACTGTCGACGCATCGTACGCGAGCAGTAACTGAAATAAACAAGCTACATTGAACGTGTCCGTATTGTACAAAAAGTAGAAATTGGAATAGAGGTAGAAGTCCGCACTCCGCACTCCGCACTCCGTAGGTCTACCGGCAGAGTTTAGGAGCGTCCTCTGGGGCACTTGCCAAACAAAGTTTTTGTTTTATCAAACTGGTAATTCTCATTTTTTGTTTTATTGCCCCAAAGCTCTGGAGATTTATAGCTAACCACTTTGCATTAATTTCGCATTCATTACAGATCTCCTGAATATTGGGCGTTATTTTTTTTGCAACGAGATTGAGTGTAAATTACAGGAAAATTATGTACAATGTTTATTCAGAGTGCGTTCGGAATATTGTTATAAATTAATCCGTGCATAACGCTGTAACGGTTCTTACATTAGCGCTTTGTATTTCTTACAATCAAATTATACAAATTACTCAAACGCGGGAGGAAGGAGGAATTCAAAAATCGCTTATACCGTTCTCTTTAAAAATCGGGTACTTACCTAAAAAGTTTCAAGAATCTTAAGATCTCGAAGTAGGCGAGCAATTTCATTAAGAAGTACATTTTAACGTCGGCAGCCCACAGAGAATGTGCTCACATGTTTTTGTTAAAACGCGAATAAATATTAACAGCTTGTTAAGAGTACACTTAGTTCTAATTTGTTGGGACATTAAAATAGTTTAAGTTAAGTAAAACAAAGGAGTTAAGGTCACATACATGCCGTATTCTCTGAGTTCGGCGGAAACCGCACATAGCTTAAGTGAACCATTAATGAAGATTAATTGTTGAATACGGCGCTCACTACACACCATACACTCTACGTAAATGTTAGCATAGATAGCTGTACCATAACTGAGAAAATCACATTTAATAGAACATGATTTTGATCCATTAATCATCATCATACTCATAAAAGCATGGCATACCACATTACCTCCCTTTTATGAAGGTGACCACTAGACCATGGACATACGTGATATATGAAATGATTCATCATTAAATTTTTATTTTTGGTCAAAAGCAAAACATTGTCCCGCGGTGTGGGGTGAAAAGACCAAATCGTGTTGACATGTTCGCCACGCCCGGTGCAATAATGGTCTTTTTAGCTTTGCAGCTATCTAATCGCCAATTGAAATCCAATGTTTAATGATGTGATTTATTTGTCGTTGATAGAAATGTGTGACAATTTAATAATATTGTCACAATATACGTGTACATTAGATAGACAATTAAATATGTAGTTTCGATTACACAAAAAATTGCGATCACCACTAAATGTAACTAGCCTATGTCATCATTATAACTTTAAGAGTATACTATGCAGAGGTCGCTTTTCCTATTAAAAATGTAATAATGTCTAACCCTAATGGTTAGAAGGAAGGTGGAAACACTAGCTGTTGCCCGCGACTTCGCTCGTGTTTTACGTTACGTACGTTGTAAATATGCCTATGGCACTCGGGGATAATGTAGCTTCCTATTAGTGAAAGAATTTTCAAAATCGGTTCAGGAGATCCAGAGATTACCCGCTAGCACCTCAAAAACTCATAAGCTTTACGTGTTCATAATATTAGTATAGATTATTTTCTACTCTGCAGGATTTAATGTGGCAGGTATCTTTAATGTGTACACAGAAGAATATTCGTACGAAAATTGCCAGTATATTATTAAGTTGATTGGTATTTAAGTGATTACACACCAATCAACTTAACCCATTTCGGTAAGTGAATATAATAAAACAAGAACTCTAGAAAAAAGTTATCCACACAACGTGTGCAGTTTAATCCAAACAGAACATTTAAAAATCCACTTTCCACGTACAGGAAAAAAGCTGTTGTCCCAATTAAACTATTAAAATTTTCGCGTGTCCTCCAAACCGGGTGAAACAGAAAAAAAAAAGTGCGGACGGTCTACGAGTTTTGTACAAAATAATAAAAATGCTTTAAAATATGATCAGTCGTAGAAAGAATTCGAAATAAAATGTTACCGTCTTGTCTTGAAATGTGAGACATATCGAACAGGACGGGCGTAATACAATAGATTTCAAAGATTTCGGATCAGATAAATCGGAAATCTTGAAGAAATTTAGGGCAGAATATTGTTTTATTGCAAAGTGAAAATGATCATGTGGTCAATACAGTGAATCAACAACCATGATTACAAAATATTCACGTGTACGTTGTGTCATTTTTGGAACAATTTTGTGACCAGACTTAAGCTTGACTTGATTTGACTTTTTATCAGTAAGTTTTATAATAGATACAAATTAATAGTATTATACGAATACTATAGATTTTTTTATGTAATTATAATCAGCTGCATCCGATTAGATAGCTTATTTGGGAAAAGGCTAGGCAGTTGATGACGATGAAGTCTTTTTAAATCTCTAACCTCAGCTGCAAAGTTAAAAAGCGTGCAAAAAATCGGGCATCTGCTACACCCCCGGCGTTGCCAAGACCAATCTTTAGACACCTTATTTGTCCGCATCGGTCTATTTAGTCTGAAAGGAGGAAGAAACCAGGTTCTAAGGCGTTTTTGGATAGCCAGATAATTCAAGCCAAATCTACTTGATCCGCTAACGTCTTTTATTTGAAAATTATTTCTTAAATGTCTATACGTTTGTTCGCTTTTCGTATCTATCTATGTGTATGACCACTTAAACTACGCAACAGATTTTCATAGAGTCATAATATCTAATATCCATTTCGGAATTGTTTAAAAATCTCGATGTTATATCTAGTCGTAAAATCCGTACAAATTAATGTCCCTGATGTAAACTAACATTATTACACATTGTTGATTTGGTCGGCAACATCCGTTTAAGGGCTGATTCTACCCATGATACTGAACAACGTATGAATATACATGACTTAGGGAAATAAACCCCTTTCCTTTTGATGTCACTACACTCGTTACAAACGATATAATGACAAAGATTTCTGCTTCAGATAGTTTTTATTAACTGTTGATGGGGACGAGTTTTCAGTTCCATTCATCGTTTTAATGTGTACTATTAAAATGATTTTTGAAGTCCTTGAGTAATTATAGTATGAACTAGCTGTTGCCCGCGACCTTCGTTCGCGTGAAATTATTATAAAAAAACTTCCCTTGACTTCCCTTTTTGATTCGGATTTTGTTACCAATTTCAAGGATTTAATTTTTTTTTGCACGGATCCCTAGTTATTTTTCTAAAATAAAAGTATCCGATGTTAGACCTTATGACGTCAGTTATCTGCCGGTAAAAGTTGCGTCAAAATCGGTCTAGCCGTTTCGGAGAGTAGTCGGAACAAATAGACAGAACGAAAAAATAAAAAATAAAATGTTTTTGCTAAAAAAGTGCCGTAATTATTTTGATTTGCATTCAGTAAAAAGCTTTTATTTTGATATAACAAACAGATACTTTTCTATTTATTTAGCGTTTCATGACTTATTTACAGTATTTCTAAGATTCTAACCGTTTGTATTTTTGTATATAAGTAAGTTTGTCTTTGCCTTGATTGCCATGAAATACTGTTGTTTTTCCAGGAGTTAATTTTTACACGACAGATAAAACACACCGTACACACTCTTCCGTATTTTAGTTTCTTCACTTCTTTCAAACCTTAACCAAAATAAGGTAAAAGGCAATGTAGGTCAATCTTTCCAAACCCTATTTTCCTTAGAACGGGATAATGTACAACAAACTACTAAACGGTGCCATACAAAAGAGTTATCCGTGTATCCGTGCCTCCAAACACCGGTATTCTGGAGACTCGCTCGCTTATCGCGAGGAAGTGTCGAGTAGTTCCCATTGTATCCTATAATAGTCTTAATCGACTGCTGAGCCCGCGGCTAACGACTCTTTGATTAGAACTAAGCATTAACACATTTCGCTCTTGGCGAGAATTGCCTGAGAAACGCTCTGATCGTAGCTATGTGTTCAGAAACTCGAATCAGCTTTTAAGGACGGATACGTTGATTTATAACTATGTTATCCAATCTTGTTACAATTTGAAGGTTTGGTGACGTATTTATAGATGTTACTTAAGCCTAAATGCGAGTCAGTCTGTATGGTTATTTGATAACTTAGGTCTCAAAACTTAACTTCGTAAACATGGTTTTCACAGGAAAAATTATAAATAAATAAACAAAATAAATATAAATATCGCTGGACATTACACACAGTGCCATCTAGGTGCTACACTAAGCAACGAGGCTTGTATTTTTTGTTTGTAAATACATACTTATTATACATATAAACATCCATGACTCGGAAACAAAAGTCCATGCTCATCACGCAAACATTTGCTCCTACCGGGATTCGAACCCGGGACCCTAAGAACGTAAGGCAGCCTCACTACTGCTGCGCCATTCGGGTCGTCAAATTGTTCATAATATGGAGGTAAAACCGATTCTTTAACATATTCAAACGAATACTCCTTAGTGTTAGTGAACATTCAGCGACACCAAAGTGAACGCCTACAATATTTATGGTTTGTTGAAATATCCTCTCGTATTCAGTTTTCAGCCGTGCTTTAAAAGATTTCAGCTGTACACTCATACATTTTTGGGTGTCACTTAGCGTTGGTTAAAACAGGTATATATCACGAGCCTGGAAGTCATAGCAAGGATTACTACTAATGGTGTGATTAACATAAACATAGTAGGGTGTAAAAAGACCCTTAACGAAACCGAAAGGTGACGATGAAGTCCTTTCCCATCATTGCGATCAGTTTTTGGCTGTGGGCCATACCTGAGAACCCTCTAATTACGGGGATATTGTTAATCAAAGTTCCAACTTATTCACACTTTTTTTTTTAAATATTCCTTTTAATGTTAACTTTACTTTAAATACCATGGCCCCTGTACATTCAGTGCATTCACCAGCACAATGTTTTGAGTGCGTTACATTGAGTCCTACCGTAAACCGCGATTTTTCACCTCAAAAAAACAGTCGTTTCCCAGTAATAATAATTATGCGCTTTTATAATTTTGTTGTACATAGTGTAAATGTAACCATTTTTTTTAATGTTTTGTCCTGTGCGGGCTAATAAATACTTTTTCTTTCTTTCCTTCAATAATTGTTGCGTAGAGTTACATAGTTTGAGGTACAGAATGCTTGGTTCACAACTTCGTCGAAGGGTCGTTTACACCTTTTATGTACAGCTAAAACTAGGTGTGATAATTTGTTGTGTTCAATTTAATTTGCGATAATGCAAAACAAAATATCTATGAACGAGGAATTTAATCCATTATCCTTGAATCCCTTTATCAATGCGTTATAATTACAACGTAAAAAGGTTGTAACATTTATACAACGATTACCAAATAAAATTAACGATGTGTTTACGTGAAATGGGCGTGTCGTGACAGATTTCCCTTAGAGATTATAGTACTCGTAACTATGTTGAAATTATAAAAGCAATTTATTTGTCGTAGCCTAATGAAATCTGCTTTATGTAGGAATATGTTTTTATTTAAATTAGGAATTTTAGCTATCCTTTCGATTTAACGTCTGCATGGTTAATAAGATTATAAAATTTGCTCACAATATTTGGAATAATATGTGTATAAGTGGGTTTACGTTCAGTTAAACAGTCATTAATGTCAACAGTTTTATTCAGGGGAATCTGGATTTGTGGCCGGTTGATGGCAAAAGGCTCGCCCCCTATTACTTGGGACTTAAAACATAAGCGGTGAAATCTGGGTATTGTATTAGGTACAGGTCTGCCTAACCCTTTGGAGATTACAGGCATGCTGTTCTGTCATCACGAGTATTTCACGAGCTTTTCAAAGAACAAGATCAAAGTAGTTATTTTAGTTATCATTCTGTCATCAACATCAGCCTAGCCTTTTAGAACGACTGCCTGTCTAGCTTCCACAGTCAGTTATTAAGTTATACAATGCCCCTTGGTAGGACTGGTAGTCAGACTGCCGGGTTTCTAACATGATTCTTGTATCGTAACTATTTAAGTATATGTTTAAGCACTAGAAAATATGATACTAGACACTTCCCATAAATATAGGTGACTACACTGACTATTATATTGGTCTAGTGCGCCCGCTTATCGGGAATATTTTTGGTTTATATCCTGAAGTACATATTTTATGGTGATTACATTTTTGCTAGGACATTCTCAATAACGGAACAAAGATAATATTTTTTGAATTGACTAATGTTACCAAGTTTCTACCAGTCATCAGTGCAATCTATATATACTAATATTATAAAGAGACACAGAGACATACAATACTTGTTTATATTGATGCTTTGTAATTTGTTTTTAATCCAAAAAAGTAGGAAAAGTTTAATTGAATTAAATGGGAATAAATTAATTTGTAATATATATATACAGCTGTCACAGAAGGCTCAGATATTCTGTAAAATCTACGATACACTGTTATTCTTTTGATAAGATGTGGACATTGGTGGTGGATGTTTGTGATGTTTAGCTTTTAAGACTTTTTTGTATTTCCTGTAGCATGTAAAATAAAAAATCTGTGAAACGTGACGCTTTAGAAGATTCTGTCTCATACAAAACTGGTTTGTATTAATACCAGCTATTAATTAATCGAGATTTAATGCGTAGCCAGTATTTTGAAAATAACTAAAATGTTGTAAGATAGGCCACGCTTTGTACAAAAATCTTCTAACCCTTTGAATTTTTGTAAACGATGTATGAGGTAATTTTCAGAACTACTGATCCTATTACGAAATATCTTTCATAAATTGGAAGCTATAAAGGGTATCAAATACCCTTAATTAACGAAGCCGAAGCCCACTTTTTTTCCCCGTCGTTGCGATTTTTTTTTGTTCTGGTCCCTATCTTGGAACTTTATAGTTACGGAGATATTGGAGGTCAAATTAGAAAACTTTCACAAGTTTAAAAAAAATACCTACTAGTTTTAAATGAACCGTTTACTTTTCAAAGCATTCATCAGAACAATGTTTTGAGTGTGCTACATTGAGTTCTACCGTAAAACGTGATTTTTCACCTCAAAAAAAAATTGTCGTTTCCCAGCAATTATGTTTTCGTAGGGTTACTTAGTTTGACGTACATCAAACCAAGCCAACAACCCAGCAATATACATTTTAAAAATCTTTTAAATTTTATTTATTTGAGCAAAGTAAATAAAATATAAAATAATTATAAAATTCTATCGATTCGTATTATAAAAAATCTCAACCATCTATGCACAGGTGGGTCAACTAATTGCTATCACTCTCGGTACATACGGCTGACGTGAAGGGTCTGTTTGCACCCCGTATGTACATATACGGGGTGTAAACAAAGCCTTGATTGTCCTTTAAATTTTACATATATTTAAAATATCCCCGTGGGATAATTTAATACCATACCGTGAGCGAAGCTGCGGTCAAAGGCTAGTGTAGGTGTATATTAGTAGGTACACCCCCAGCTACTTCTCGGAATACAACCATGTTGTATATTTTGTGGTTGTGGCAACTCCTAACACCATCGTAAACTCCTAATCCAACTCCAATCTGAGGTTGATAATATTCCAACCAGAAACTATTTGCGCTCTGCATTTACTGAACTTGATTTGTTGTAGCTGGCAGTCTTGATGCAATACCAACAATGCCGTGGCTACAACAAGTTATCATAATATCTCCTTCGAAGATTGTTTGCTTCGCAGAAAAAACTGATCGTTACTCCAATAAGTATGAATGACAAGTTTCTTTAAACATGTTAACTATCTAAGCTTAACGTATAAGTATGTTGTCTGTTAGTTACCTTGCGGCTGAACTGCTGCATCAACTTTGATGTTTTGGCAGACAAATTAAAGATAGCAGTCACAGAGTGACAATATTGCCCGAACAAATCTGTGAATAAGTTTAAATTCGGTAGCAATGAAACTATAAGCACGGGTACCTAAGCCCCATCTGTCGCTACAAGCAATAATATTTAATCCACTTAAACGTCCCTTACAGACGAAACCCATTCCATTACGTCCCTTATTACACTGCATCGAACAAACCACACCTATAAACTATAACATTGTTGCAAATCCTAGCACCAAATCACTTCAGCGTCTAGTGGGGCTTGTGGAAATCATTTATCTAAAAGCGTCTCCCTTCCGCCATCAAAACTAAATCAAGTAGGGCGAGGAACATAAACTCGACCGCCCTTGCAGTTAGATAAAATGTAAAGGGAAGTTTGATTCACTTGGCTCGTGTGACATCCCACGTAGGAGGCCCGTCCACCTCCCGAGGCCTCGTAACGACGTCTTTATACGAGTACCCATCTCTATTTGACTACGATTCATATCTCCTACTGGAGGACACTTAGTCGAACATTATTGGAAAACTCCAACCTAGCCTGAACTCGATACCTAATATCAAATCGGAGGGATAGCATTTTATTCAGTTCGTACTAGATACACAGAGGTTTCCTTCGAAGTTTAGTTCCCCAGCAACTTCTCCGTAATTCGCTTGCTAGAATTTTAACACTTAGGCACTTTTATCAGCACTTTGGTTGTGCAAAAAACTTTGACGTTACCATATTGCATTAATTACTATCTGTATTCCGCAAATGAGTGCTACGTAATTGCCACTTATACTTCTGCTGAGAGGTATAATCATTTGTGACGATTCTTAATTACTTAATTCCCGATTAACTTGTTAATTACCGTCGGCGTCGGCATGCGAATGGAGCTCTGAAAAAAGTCGTTCGAGCACGTCTTAGCGGGCAAATATTGTCGGTGGCCTCCTCTTAGGAGGTTCATCTCGAGATAAGCGTCGGTGAGACGAGGAGGCCAGCATCTGGGCCGGTAATTAAGCGCATCTGCCTACGTTCAATTTTGGAACGCTGGATGAGTTGCCCCGCGCTCCTTCGGGTCCATTTAGGAGGGTAAGAGCAAATTGCTAAACTTTCAATTAAAGAGTTGTTATTCAAACCGCTTCCAGTTCCTCAACGAAATTATATTTTATTTCACAACGAAAACTCTTATTGGTACTTGTTTTACGCTCTACTTAGCGCGGTTGAATATTTCTCCAAAGGAAACTGGAATTTATTAACGATTGTGTATTTAAAATTTTCCATTCCGGTTGCGTATAGCGAGCGGCTTTCGGATATTATTAGATAATCTCTTATTTTTTGGTTATTAATAGAAGTAACTTGTTTTTTTTTTTATAAGTACAACATCAAAAAAGACTCAAGAGTAGGGAAAACAGTGTGACAATACTCCTAATTGAATTTGGAATAAAATTGTTTTTTTTGGTATTTTTTGTCCAGAATAATCCTCATCGAACATAACAGAAACCGTGTCAAAATCTGAATTTAGTTGGACAATAACATTTTGTTACGCCGTCAGAAACAATGTTAGCTCGTCGTGAAATATTCTGCCTTTGACATTACCTAGATATCTGGAAAAATGTGATGTAAGTCCTCTATTTGAACGTCACGTTTTATTTTATCTCAGACACCTAGATACTATATTCAAACATGGAATTATAGAGGAACTTTTGATTGAACTAAAATAAACAACTACTCATTTGTACCCGTGGTTTTTTCCGCGTGGAATTTTGAAATTATACTACTTACTGTAATATAATGAGTTGTGTAGGTTATCATTTTTTAGGTAATGAATAAGAAAACTATTTATACAACAGGCCCAAGTAGTCATATAATTTGACGAGGTGGAAAATTGTAAGGACCAATAATTGGGTAGGGTTGAATGTGTGACCATTTGACCAAATAGTTTCTTACCTCTGAGCTTACTGTATTGAGCCGTGGTCTCTTTACTAAGGTAGACCGAAGATTCAAGGCCAATTGTCACAAATGAAAGGTAATTTGGAAGATATAGCTATTGTAAATTATACTCTTGTTACTATTGTAATAAATCGGCATCTTTACTAATATTATAACTAATACGATTGTTACTAATTATTTATTATTAATATGATTGTTTATCTGTTTTTCACATCGTAATGGGTAAATTAATTCGGATGAAATTAGGCATACAGATAGACCAGGACGTGAATTGGGACACAGTGGACATGATTTTATCCCAGTATTACTGGTTTCTGTACTTAGTTTAAGTCCAGGACACATAATTATACCAGGACATCTGCCAACCGACACTGGGCCTGCTCCTTCCCAAAAAGAGCTAGCCCGTGTTCCAGCAGTTCAGCAGTCTGAGAAACTTTAGGGTTGAACCACATCTATCAGCACGGAATCGCATTTTTCTACGCTCCTATCCTTTTTGTCGCCTAAAACCATCATTTAGTAGAGCGAGAAACAGAGCGTGCTTATAATCGCCTGTGAGGTTTCTTGCTCTGTTAGTGAGGGCCTGGGTTCGATTCCCAGGCCTAGTAAAGTGTAATTTCCATCAGGAATTTATCAGTGGGAGCCACGGGTTTTTTATTTATGCCCAGTTGATAGCAATAAGCTAGCCCCATATTACATGAGACTTAAACGTTGTCGAAACGTGGGTGGGCTATAAAGAACACCTCTGCTTTACCCCTTGTGGATTATATTTTTTACCAACCTTTCCAACCTATTAGTTACCAATGTACACTGAACCCGCTCCTTACCCAGTGGCGGCCTGTGTAGAAACATTACAGGCTGATTATGCTAATGATGTTGTTTGTTCCAGTAGAAGTAAGCCGCGGCGCGCTTTCGGCTCGATGTGCGTCCGCCGCGCGAGGAGGGAGCATGCTGGTGCACCTCGTAATACTTAGCACCGCCTTCGCGGCAGCCAACACCGGGAAACACGGTATGAACTTACACATTTATCCTATACTATTAAATGAGCAATATTTGAATATATATTTGTCGGATCTGGGGGCCTAAAATGGCTGCTTTATCAGAATCATAATATGAATCATGTCAAAAATTTAAAATTCTTAAAATGGTCTTTATGGTTATGACCACAAAGTCCATTTTAAGAGTTTTAAATTTTTAACGTGATTCCATTTTAGGCCCCCTGGTCATTGGTACGGGTATAAAATGAATTGCAAGCGCAACAGTGTCTCATCATGCGACCTACTTACCGGTCTACCCACACTACAGCGTGCTTCTACAAAGCCATGATATTTACAGCTCGAGGCGAGAACGACATTCAATGTCTGATCGCAGCGGAGTTGAGACGTCCTGGAACTGTACCCCATTCATTGGTGCCCCGTGTTATTGTGTCAATTTATAATTTCAAGTAATTTGGCAGTTTGCTAAAATCAGTGTATCGCACACAGTGTGTTTTCATTTCTCGAAAACCATCTTCTGCCCACATATACGAGCCTAAAGAAATAAATCCTGAAAATCCGACGTATATTTTTAATCACGTTCTTGCAAACGGCTCTAACGATTTTGATGAAAGTTACATTACAGGGGTTTACTGACACTGGGGTCTTTGATAGTCGTTAATCAGTGGCAAAAAGTCTGACCAGTCTTACCAAGGGGCATCGTATTACATAGACCTGTCTGAGTTGTGGAGATCAGATAGGCAGTCGTTCCATGTAAAATACTGGACTCTATTCAGTTGAATCCAGTTAGACTAGAAGCCATCCCCAACATAGTTAGGAAACGCTAGAGAGGTGATGATGTATATAGGATGGTAATGAGGTACCTACCAACCTGCACTAATTAATTTTGACGACACGGCACACAATGGCTGAGCGATTGGCTGCTGCGCTGCGTGTCGCGGGATCCCCTCACGGAACAAATATTTGTATGATCTACAGGTAGTTGTTCCGGGTCTGACTGTTTGTGTATGTGAGTTTAAATGTTTGTTAATGCACCCACGATACAGGAGAAATTCTTAGTGTGGGCCAAAGTTTTCAAAAAAAAAAAATAGTACTTAAGGTGGAAGCACAAGGGTAGCCAGAGATATTTAAATTTTCTTACGTTTATTGCAATTTGCAGGTCAGTGTCAGGTTGTATTTTGATGAAAATATGAATCACGCATTCAATAACTATTTCATGAAAAAGTCACTCAATGGGGTTAAATGAGTTTGAAGGGTAGTATTGACGATTTGAAAGATTATAATTCTGTATCTCCAATCGTGTTACTAATTCATATTTTCATCAACATAAGACCTAACACTGACCTGCAAATTGCAATAAACGTTAGAAAATTTAAGTTTCACGGTCTATCCTTGCGCTTCCACCTTAAGAACAGGAAATAAAGTAATCGTGCGTTACGAACTCCGTGAAGTCCAATCAGCGGTTCTTTAACAATAACCTAACGATGTGCTGAGAGGTGTTGCAAACTTAGAAGACACAAGTAATTAACATAAATATTTATATTAAGTTACAAGAAATGATATCAACTTTGACTGCGTAAATATGTTTGTACAAAATGACTATTTTACAGACATGTGAAAATATTGCCCTCCTGACAAAAAATCTTAACGGAAATATCCGCTTCCTTGAAGGAGATTTCCCCGAAAAAATAAACAAACGTATTGACGCGACCCTCGCAGAGATTCATCTTTCTACATGTACATTATGTAGTAGAACCCCTCGACTTAATCTACGTAAATGTTATAATATAATACACCCTACAACAATTTGTGGGGTGAAAAACGAGGGAAAATTTAAAACTTTTTCGCACTAGCAGCCCCATGTTGATTTATTTGCCGGGGTTGCATGAATATGAATAATAACAAACATTCATTCGGTTAAAGTACACGTTTTGTTTGCAATAATAACATAAAAGAAAATGTCACTTTGCTGAAACTATTTTGAGCTGTGCCTGAAAACTGGATTCAATAACACGTACTTAATAATTTTACTATCATAGTACATACATTTTAAATGCCAGGCTATCTCGTTGGTCGCAAACGTGACTGCTGAGCATGAGGTCCTGAATTCAGTCCCCGGGTCGGGCAGTGTGTTATTGAAATTTTCCATCAGGAATTTCTCAGTAGCAGCCACGGAGCCTGGATTTGTGCCCGGTTGATTGATGGCAATAGGCTCGCCGCCTATAACATGGGACTTAAACATAACTGGCGCAATGTGGGTGTACTATAACGTACACACACAAATCAGCCTGCCTAGCTACAGAATTGATCGTCGTCGCGCTTGCCGTTCGCTACGTGCGTTTTGCCCGGTAACGATACATTGCGTTTGAGGAAATATAACAAATCAAATTTATTGTATTCCCATAACATTCCTGAAACAATTTCTTGTACCGGTCATCTTAGTATGTAATACTGAATTCACCCGATTAGTTTGTGGAGGGCTGTCCCTAACCATATTGGGTGTAGAAGCTTTTGCCCGCGGTTCGCCCGGGCACGTACTACTGGCACAAAAAGTATCATCATCATCATTTCAGCCGAAAGACGTCCACTGCTGGGCATAGGCCTTACCCAAAATGGGGGTTTTCCCATAATCGCCAGGTTTGGTAGGCGGGTTGGCGATCGCAGTACGGTTTTACAAAAGCACAAATAACGCTGCTGCATATTCTCTGGTAAGTCCCTTAGCCGCCTCTTAAAAGTATTCAAGTCCTAACCCGTCATGGCGTACCTGTGTACCAACCATCAAAATTTGGTCGGCAAGGTAACAGACAGAAAGAGTTTCTTTCGCCTGTGTAATATGATTACGGATCATCTTTGTCTTCTCAAGAAATATACTTAATAGGGTACCCTATTACAAACCTAAAAACCCACCCATAATAGCCTTGTCAATGTCGATTTTTTACACAAAACACTCCTTCAAACTTGAACCTCTGACTAGTCAGGAGTCACACATTCCTCGCCGCACAATTTAGCGTCATGACTGCCGTAGTCAACGGCTATTGTTGAACGTAGGCCTCCATAAAGTTCTTGACGAACAGTCCCCACTCTCATTAAGGCACGGGGAAAATTTGACATAATTAAAACGGGGTCAATGGCCGCATTACAAATCCCTTGCCCCTTTTCTTGTATAATGTGTGATTATACAGGGTGCAAAAAATGTGGGAGCGAAATTTTAATTGAGCAATAAGGAGGGTGGAGGATGAAGATTTTTCGGCAGAACGGATTTTTTAAGAACGTTCTTGTTTTTTATGATACACCTTGTATATTTATCTCACAAACTAACCATGCTGGGTGTTACAAGACCGAAGCCGTCAACTAAGCATTATGTTAATCAAACTAATGTTAATTTACGCAAAAATTATTGCTGTGAAACGACTTTTTTTTGGGTGAAATATCAAGTTTTACGGTAGGACTCAATGTAACGCACTCAAAACATTGTGCTGGTGGATGGATTGAATAGGGCGGAGGTCGTGAAAGTGTTTATAGTAAAAATCTTAAGTTAAAAACATGTAAAAAAGTTGGAACTGTGACCCCCAATATCTCCGTAACTAGAAGGTTCCCAGGTATGGTCTAGAACAAAAAAAAAATATCGCAATGACGGGAAGAACAAGTACCTTTCGCCTTCATTACGTCCTGGCCACAGCTACTGGCGGCGCGGTGCGCGGTGCGGCGAGCGGCGCGGCGGGCGGCGCGACTTGCGGTGGTAAGCCACAGCTCGACTAGCTGCGACCGCGGCGGCGGCGGCGGTGGACGTATTTAGAGAACGGCTAACTATTAAAATGGCCCTATCAAAAGTGGCACGGTATTTAAATTGTTGTCGTCCCACAATTTTTATAACATGTTTTGATATCCATATTACTGGGGGTCTAAAATGACCACTTTATCAGAATCATAATACGAATCACGGTAAAGATTTAAAACTCTTAAAATGGACTTTGTGGTCATAACCATAAAGACCATTTTAAGAATTTCAAATTTTTAACGTGATTCATATTATGATTCTGATAAAGCTTCCATTTTAGGCCCCCTGATCTACTCAGTATGTCACTAATAAATTGTTCAGTATCCATTATTTATATAAGCTCAACGCCCGATAAAAACAAAATTATTTGTTTCGATCGTGCGATGTTGAATACGTCCACCGCTGCCGCCGCGCGCGCCGCTCTGAGCTGTGGCCTCCTCGATACTCGCTAGTACATTTGTTTCAATCGCACGCCGCGCAGCCCGTCGCCGCCGCGTGCCGCGCGGCGCTCACCGCGCCGCAGGTCGCGCCGCAATCCGCGCCGCCGGTAGCTGTGGCTTACTTCATACATTGTCTACCATTTGTTTTCGCCGCTCACCGCTTGCCACGCCGCACGCCGCGCCGCAATCCGCGCCGCGCTCGGCTGTGGCCAGAAGGTTAAGGGTCTTACATCCTTTATACACAAATAAAACCAATAAAATAAAGTAACTAAAAGTTATAGGTATCTAAGTAAAAGTTAAACGTCACATTTTGTTATTGATTATGTACAGTAGGCCTCACGTCAGAGAAAAAAAAACAGTAAAAGTTGGCAGTTTCTATTAAAACTCCCTTATATGTTAAGTCACCTCAAGTTCAAACTGTTATCAACAACGTGGCATCAACTGAACCGAATGTGAAGTAAAATTAAGAAATAAAACTGTGAAAAATAATCACAATAATAAATTAAGACTCTCTAACCCATTTGCCAACCGCTGTGATTATGATTAAGTATCCTACCAACAATGTCCTAAGAAACAGTATAATAACCTATCAACAAGGCGTTCCCGATCTACCAAATCACGTTAAGGTGGTAGCCCGCGAAATTCAAATTTTATTACGTTTTTTTCCAATTTGCAGGTCAGTGTCAGGTTGTATGTTGATGAAAATACGATTCGTTTCCGTAACACGTATGAGTTACAGAATAATTATAATAATTGAAATCATCAATACAACCCCCTTTTTTTTTTTACCTATGTGAAATCATCAAATAACCTCTCCCGCTCTGGGCTGAGCAGGAGGGAGTGACACACTTTTACTGACTAAAACCCATCCATGTTCCTTCCTCTGCCCTTTGTGTTCCAGGGCCGCGGTATCTCTTTCGAACAGTTCCGCAACCCTGGCAGGCGTCGGTCCTCACGGACCCCTTCCTGTTTGCTGATTCTCTTTGAGGCGCGAGTGGAACACGAACGCGCCGTCGACATGGCCTGTCGTCATTAGACGGACGGCGAGCTAGCCCATAGCTCACCGGCCACAGACCCGCGCCTATGGTGGCCGGGGGCCACCACGTGGCCCCCGACGCCCGGTGCGTCTCCCGCGGCGGCTGAGACGTGAGGCTCTCTCCCTCTCACGTCCCGCCACCTCCTTCGCTAGCATGACTGCTTCGCAGAAGGAGGTGACGGCGTCCCATTCCCTCTCGCTCCGGACCATGGATTGAACCAGGGCCGGACGCGGGAGGTCGCTGCCGCCGATTGCCACTACGAGGACACGGTGGTGCTCGGCCCAAGCGGAGCAGACCTGCACGGTGTGCTCCACCGTGTCCTCCGGTCGATCCTCGCAGTGGTGACACCCGGGCGTTTCCTCCCGTCCGATTAGGTGCAGGAACCTCCCGAAACAACCATGTCCGGTGAGGACCTGCGTCAGGCGGAAGGTGAGGGCGCCGTGGCGCCTCTCTAGCCACTCCTCAAAGAGGGGACTTACCGCCAAGATTGTGGCGTGCCCTGAATATAACCCCCTTTTTTTTTTTTTTTTTTACCGATGGGAAATCATCAAATTACCCCTCCCGCTCTGGGCTGAGCAGGAGGGAGTGTCAGACTTCTACTGACTAAAACCCATCCATGTTCCTTCCTTTGCCCTTTGTGTTCCGTTTGTGGCGGTATCTCTTTCGAACAGTCCCTGCGTCAGGCGGAAGGTGAGGGCGCCGTGGCACCTCTCTAGCCACTCCTCAAAGAGGGGACTTACCGCCAAGATTGTGGCGTGCCCTGAATATAACCCCCTAAGTTCATATAATCCCATTTAATAACTATTTCATGAAAAAGTCCAAGGGGTATCGTATTACAACGTACTAACTGGGTTGTGGAGGTCAGTTATGCAATCGCTCCATGTAAAATACTGATTTTCAGCTGCATCCAGTAAGACAGGAAGCCGACCCCAACATAGTTGTTATAAGGCGAGGCAGACGGTGATGAGAGGGTTGTATTGATGATTTAAATGCAAAATACGTAAGGAAATCTAAATTTTTGCGCGTTACCCTGGCGCTACCACCTTAAAAAACCTATTATTCTGTAAACAGGAACAACACAGCAATATTCATTGAAAACGTGTTTTCTTTATCGCGATCGGAATTCGGGTCACCTCGCGAAGCCTGCATAGAAGTTTACAGTTTTGTTGTATCAGTTATGAAAGCGAAACGTTTCCGGTGTGCCATAACTTTTACTAACTATTAAGTAACTTTAGCCGAGTTTTGTGGGCGAAAGAAATAATCATGACTAGTTTGGCTACCTATGTAGGTAGATAAGTACCTTTTTTTACCTAAATTGTATCTAAGGTGAAAGCGCCGGCCCGTAAGGTTCAAATTTTCTTAGGTTTTTACAATTTGCAGGTCAGTGCCGGATTGTTTTTAGATTAAAATATGATTTGCGACCAATAATAATCTGGCTTTACAGAGTTATTACTATGATTAAAATCATCAATGCAACCCTCTAAGTTCATTTAACGCCATTGAATAACTTTTTTGTGTAGTAGGATTAAATGAATATAAAGGGTTGTTATGATGATTTTAATAATTATAATTCTATAAGTACATACGTGTTACGGTCGCGAACTATATTTTGTTTAACATACAGCCTGAAACTAACCTGCAAATAGCAAAAAAATCTAAGAAAATTTAATAGATATAGGTAATGCTCGAATCTATGTCTGTTTGAACGCGTTGTTCTCCTAAACTAGTCACGGATTTCGTCATAAGTAAAAGAGAATTGGTTCTGAAAGGTTTTTAAGTGAAATACATTAAACTAGCTTTTAATAATGAGATCTCGATGTTTTATTAATAGACATGCAAGACAGGGGCGGGTAGCAAGTTCATTATAAAAAGTATCGTCGGTTCATTCAATATATTATGTTTATAGAAACCAATAAGTAACGAAGTAGCCGTACCAATTCTAATGATCTTAGGCGAAGCAATCATTTTAACGCACCTGCAAAAGGAAACACAAAGAAAAATGAAAAACTCACGCAAAGCTGCGGGTGCGGTAAAATTGTTCAAAAAAATATTCACCTAAAACAAACCCACATAAGGTCGAATACAAACCTCACAGAGAATTTCAGGGGACATAAAAGTCCCCTATTGACATGCAGCCACTCACGAGTAAGATGCATTATCGCAACGGAACTCGAATATCGAATATCACGGAATTCAAATGCCTCTCGATATCTGAGCAAAGTGCCTAACAACAACCAAGGGGCCGACTTATGTTCGCAGGCCGCCGTTATCAAACTGTCAAACTACATTATAAGCTTGTTTACGCCAGTGTCATCTCCATAAATACACGCCAAACTTCTTACTACCATCTTGATACAATTACGTCTTCATGGGCTAAGTTTAGTACTCGGATTATACTATTCAAAAACATCTTTAAGGCCAAACCGAATAACATTAAGACTCAGCCGCCGTTGTTTGCAAATAATAAGAAAACAGACTTGGTAAGTTAAAAAATTTCGCGTAAAATTTGCATAAACCTCGTGGAACCCTGCTCACTTTTCTCTACTTTCGTTTTTTATATCATCTCTTATACCGTTCGTCCCTAACTGATTTTATAACAATATCTTATTAAGTGTTTCATAAAATACTTTCAAAGAAAAGTTTCATAATAATTGTTAATGGTGTTACTCAATGAGCTGGAGTGTGAGTTGAATATTTTTGTGGCAATGGAAAATTCCTGTTCTCACCGATCTGTCAGTTTACCGATTTCCCGACATCCCCGCCTCACCCTCGTACATTTATCTACGTTGAAAAAATCCTAGTGAAAATGTTCCGTCCGAAGCCACCCTCATATATATTAAGTAGGTTATGTTATATATGTTGATGGAACATGTGTTATTTCACCGTGAGCCCGCGAGATCAAACATAATCGTGATGTATAATATCAGCTCTCGTTTCAGTTTATTTTGAAACAGAAATGTGTGTGAATAGGGAACCATTTTCTAAAGACCATAAATAGAATTAAGCGTATTGTCTTGAACAAAGTTTGTTGCTCTTACACGCAAGAAATAATTCCCCCAGTTCACTGTTTACACCGCAAGTCTGATTAGGGATTAGTATAAACTGTTTTGTTTAAAATATGAATAATTCTAATTAAACAAGTACACAACTCCGATTTTAGGAATATAAGTCGACTGCCAAGCAATAGAACATTGAAAAAACTTCAAGACGACTTACTTAAAAAGTGTGAAAAAGATTTCTTTTGCGATAAGACTTCGTTAAAACTTAACAAGTTTTCAAAAGCCAAACTTTACCGTCATCTACACAGATACACGAAAAAAAAAACAGATTAAAACACAAAAAAAGTACAGCGACGTAAGCTGTTTTAAGTTAGACAGATATCGAAGACCGCAATAATAAAACAATCGCTGATACAAAGATACGTAACTCACTGAAAGGAAAAAAGTATATGTATGAGAGCTAACGGAGCATTGCCTTTGTGAACTTAGAACTGAATCCCCAGAGGTTTATGTCTTTTCGGATCAGGAGGCTTACGGGAGGACGCGCGAAGAAAACTCCTTTCCTTCATAAATATTTACTTTATGAAATAACGCGCCCTGAGCACAGCTTAAGTGTTACACTGCTGGGGCCAGGTGATAAATGGCAAATGACAAAAACACTCTTTTTACTCATACGCGGTCCTCTATTAGAAAGTAATATTGGTTATGGAAATATTCGTTCAGTATTCGCTTGTGGCTACGGTATCATCATCATTGGCCTAGCCTTTTCCCAACTATGTTAGGGTCGGCTTCCAGTCTAACCTGATGCAGCTGAATACAAGTATTTTACATGAAGCGACTGCCTATCTGACCTCCACAACCCAGTTAGTAATAGATAATACGATACCCCCTTGCGGCTACGGCATCGGAATCTATTATAATTATTATATGATGTGATGTTATGTGATTGTTTTACATACCATCATATCAAAGGGTTAGACAGAGGTTGTACCTAATACACCCACTTTACGCCAATTATGGTTAAGTCCCATGTAATAGGGGGCGAGCTTATTGCCATCAACCGAGCACAAATCCAGACTCCGTGGCTGCTACTGAGAAATTCCTGATGGAAAAACCCAATAACACTTTGGCCGACCCGGGAATCGAACTCAGGACCTGATGGTCAGCAATCGCGCTTGCGATCACTAGGCCAACGAGTTAGTCAAGCAGTTCAAATATGCATCTCATCATTCTCCTGCCCTTATTCCAACTTACTTGGGGTCGGCGGTCGGCCGGCGCCACTCTCAGACTCCCTCTTATGTACTCATTCCTTATTTTATCCATTCGCGTTACACCACACATCCCTCTTGGCATTCTCATCACAGCCACATGCAAATACCTTTCATTCATCCCTTTTGTGGCCCAACATTCTGATCCATACAAGACAGCCGGTCTAATCATGGTTTTATAAATCTTTCCCTTGAGTTTAAGGGGAATGCGGGAGTCGCATATTGTTCCCGTGACCTGCCGCCATTTCATCCATCCAGCGTTAATTCTGTGCTTAACACTCCGATCTATTTCGCCATCGCATTGCATGAGTGAACCGAGATACCGAAAGTCGGAGCAGACTGGAAGGAGCGCGCCATCTAGCGCTATGTCTGCAGAACTGGAGAAACCGCCGAAATCGCAGACCATGTACTCAGTCTTGCTTCTGCTGATTTTCAAGCCAACATTCTCCAGTTTCTGTTGCCATTTCTCCAATCTGCTCTGGATCTCAGGTCCAGGTCAGGTCAAACAGCATGCACCAGGGTGCCTCTTCCTGTAGCGTCCATGATCAACAAGAAGAGGTAAGGACTTAAAGCCGACCCTTGATGTAAACCTACAGCCACACTGAACTCGTCGGTGTATCTATGATAGTAAAATTATTAAGTACGTGTTATTGAATCCAGTTTTCAGGTACAGCTCAAAATAGCCTCAGCAATCGCGCTTACAACCACCAGACCAACGTGGCAGTCCTCCTTTGTTTTAATTGTAGGTAAATATAATTATTGTTACTCGACTATGAAGCAGAAAAGCAAAGGAAGCCTGAATTTACAGCGCGAATTTACAGCGGTTCTAAAGCAAAATTGCCGATCGTATATTGGATTTTTCCGCCCTTATACGCACTTACGTAAATTTTTTTACGTGCTAAAATGACGCAATAATTGCTGGTATTTTGTTATTGTTTGGCTATGAAGGTAAATGTCGAACAATGTACCAATTATTATTTTTATAATAATTTCTATGGTATTTTTTTGCTAAATCGCAGCGTCAATTATGGTCATTAAGTACTCAAAAGTGCAGTTGTATGGACTCTTCGTTATGGACAGTAACAATTAGTGCGCTCGTTCTATAGTCATAGTCATTTATTCATAAACAAGTAATTTGTATATCTGAATATAAACAAAAAAATTACATAATTACAGTACAAATGTTACCGGCCAAACCCGATTTCAGGCCAAACTAGTTTGTCCTAGGCTAAACTACTACTACTGGGGGCCACGTGGTGGCCCCACGCGCCCCAGCCACCGTAGGCGCGGGCTTGTGGACGGTGAGCTATGGGCTAGCTCGCCGTCCGTCCGTCTTGTGACGACACGCCGTGTCGACGGCACGTTCGTGTTCCACGCACGCCTCAAAAAGATGTCAGCAAATAGGAAGGGGTCCGAAAGGACCGATGCCTGCCAGGGCTGTGGGACTGTTCGAAAGAGATACCGCGGTCCTGGAACACAAAGGGCAAAAGAAGGAACATGGATGGGTTTTAGTCAGTACAAGTCTGACACTCCCTCCTGCTCCGCTCACAGCAGAAGAGTCATTTGATGATTTTCCATCCGAAAAAAAAGGCGTTCCGTCGTCTTGTTTTTGATTTACCCTGACCCCCCCATCTAGTTGTCTCAGGTCTTACAACATTTATGATATTATGGTTTTTTAATAACTATTATATTTTAACATAGAGTTGAAAAAATTGGTATAAATACACTTTAGACACTAGCTACAGCCTTTAAAGATTAGAATAGAATCATTTATTTCAGAAGTAATCCAAATACTGTTTGTAACACAAGAACCTTATAAAACTATTGTTAGTCCATACAAAAACAAACCCACAGAAAAAAGCGGCACTGCACAGGAGCGCCAGTTTATGCCAAGCCCTGAACGCGACCACCCACAGTGTGTAGTCGCATCCAGTACCACCACATCGGCGAGTAATATGGGTGCCTACCAATACTATACGTTCCCCCTCTTCAGAATATCTTCACAAAAGGACAATATTATAATTTGTTTCCCTAAAGCCTTATGAGGAAATAAATCAATTTGGTTACAAGTACAACTGTATAGAAATAATCGGTTCTTGCGGTGTGCAAGTCAGCCACCCCGCAATTTGTTTAAGTAGCATCCTGGATACGGTGCCGTATGTTATTTATGTTTGGATTTTATTACCATCTGAAACAATTTAAAATTTATTGAGAGCTTTTTTATACTTTTATCTTACGAATATTTGTAGGCCTCGATCACAGTAAAGCTATTGAATAGTTCACATTACAGAAGTCCTAAGTACTACCGCCCCGTCTTGTATTTGAGGACTAAAAGAAGGCTTTTGAGTCTATCAAGACCTAGTTAGCTCTGGAGTCTCAGAAGCGATGCGAAGTCGGTTATGAAGCCACTGACCGTCGAAACTCAGAACCAGCAAACAGAGCTTATCCCGTTGCTGGGGGGGTCAGGCAAGGGGACGTAATTTTCCCGAAATTACTGAACTGATCCGACAGAGAACCAGAGTTGTCGACATAGCTCATATAATAAGTAAGCTGAATAAGTAAGAATATAGTGGCAATGGGCCGGCCTTATTAGCCGTAGAACCGTTGGAGTAGATGTTCTTGAGTGGAGACCGCAAATCGGCAAGCGTGTGAGACGCCCTCAGGCTCGGTGGAGTGACACATATTGACAATCAATTAACTATGCGTGTCTCGCCTTAACCAAACAAACCTGACAAACGCCCAAACTTTAAATTAATAAACAAAATACTATGTAAAGAAAAAAAAAAAGTAATTTAAAGTTTCTCGCTTAGGCCATTTCAAGTTTTGTTACAATTCTCAACTTTTTTGGCTCGAACACTTTTCTTACATACGCCAATATTTTCCACACCTACTGATTTTCTATTACGAACGAGAAAAGTCTAAACATCCATCATTACTTTGTCACGTGTATGTTAGCTTTAAGGTCTATCCACACATGAGGGCCGTGCCTGGGACGTGACAGGGCCATGGCCGAATGTATGTAGGCACTAAAGCATCATCGCCGGCACGGGCACGGACGTGTGATACCACCGATATTTTTTTGAGGGCACGGTCCATCCACGTCCCGGGCTCGGCCCTATATGTGTGGATAGACCTTTAGTCTGATCTAAACTTATACGGGGTGGTATCCCGACACCGTCGCGAACCGTCGCCGTCGCGTCCCTTCCACCCTGAATAAAGGCATCGTTTATGAAGCCATGCCTAGGAAACGCTGGCGTGACTATCTGGACTCGTTCTTGCCGGATTGGTTGTTGAAAGCGAAACATAAGAGAGGACTAGAGAATTAGTATGGTAAGACCCTTGGTCCAGGATTAGAATTCAAATTCAAATAATTTTATTTGTAGAACATAGGTAAACATAAGTACACGTCATGTCAAAATTTATAAAAATGAGCGCTATGTCTTGCCGTCAACGGCGTACAAATATGCTAACTATAATAATATTATGAGTAATTGGTTTAAAATATTAACAATGACACAGTCAAAAATTTATATTGAAACTCAATTAAAACGAATAACATAAAGATACTGCCATCTCACCAATATCATTACTTTCGACCGTAAGTCAAACTTCTGCTATTAATAAACGTCACATGTTTTCCAAGGAGGAAGCTTAACTTTTGAGCAGTTACACGTGGTCACAACAATTCGACTACGTCAGTATTCTCTATGCCAAGCCAATAGAAATGTCACGACCAGCAAATATTTTTATTTGAATACCGAGGTCGAAATATTTTGGATATGTATCAGTTATTGGATTCCTCATTTTTGTGATACAATATTGGAAAAGCATCATAGTTTTGTTGGTTTAAAAATCGGCAATCAACTTCTATGTGAGTAAATACTGAAAAATTTTACGAATAGACAAAAATATTTTATATTTCTCATATGCCTAGCCTTTTCCCAGCTATGTTGGAGTCTGCTTCCAGTCTAACCGGATACAGCTGAATACCAGCAATTTACAAGGAGCAACTGCCTATATGACCTCCACAGCCTAGTTAGTACAGGATAATACGATACACCTTGATAAGACTGGTTGTCAGACTTTCAGGTCACCGACTACCTGTGAAACTGTCAAAGATCTACAAATGACAGCCGGGACCAGCGGCTTAACGTGCTTTCCGAGGCGCGGAGGAACTCGGTATGTAATGAGTGGTCACCCAACCACGGACCAACCCAGGCAAGCGCGGCTTAACCTGAAAATCCACCCCAGGCGGCTGTTTTTATTTAGCCACGAAATCCAGTTTACATCACTAGGAGACCTAATTTTACATTTCTACTAGATCTAATTCATCATTACCCCACAGCATTCCACGGCTATCAACTATCACTCAGTTTCCTCATTAAGACCAAATTCAACATCCCCACCGCCCACTTGTAAATAATAAAAGAAGCCGCCACATTACGTCCACTCAATTCCAATCCACCAAAAAAATAATTGTGCGATCATCAGCTATGAGTTAATACAATATTCAACGAACGCGGCATGAGCGATGGAGAGCCAACGACGTGTAAATCATTCATCCAACTGAACGCAGCCGACGTTCACATGCCATACATCTGTGGCCAATGCAATACGCCACTGAAAAGTTACATCCAATTAGCAGTAACCGATCACGCGCGTACTGTATCCACCCGCTGAATTTGACAACTACTGTCACAGTTTAAATTTCGAAATACCTTACGACCCCTTTTAGGACTCGGCCAATGGCAGAGTGTAAAAGTTTTTTTTTTTTTGTGTTATTTTAATTGTTTGCTGCCAGCTTGTTAGTAATTACTAGTTAGGAAAACAGTTGTGCAACTTACAATTGACTTTTTGCTGTGTTTGAAAATGGTGTTCGTTTTTAATCCATCGCATGTGTTGTAGCTTTGCTCATTTATACACTTTTAAAGACAAATGAACTAACACATTCACATCTTTACCAATTTTACAAAAAAAAATACTTATTTTAAAACGTTCCCACTACTGGGCCAGAGGTTTTTGAGAAAAAGAGTGGAGGCCTTAGTCTACCAGGAGGGACCAGTGCGGATTGACCGGTACACTTGACAAGTTTATTTTGCGTTAACAATAAACGCAATTTTTGTACTGTACTGCAAATTGAAAGCTCTTCGTTATACGAGTAATATCTGACTAAATAAATAGGCATAAAAATAAAGCAGTCGGCGCTATCTCCAATAGCAATGAACGTTCAAGAGGTCGATTCATAAGAAAATGTTTTTTATCTGTGAAAGTGTCTCTGCCATCTAAGTGACTTGTTATTTTGGTCATTAAGTGAAGATGACCGATAAAACGTTGCATTACTTATACTTTAATACAACGGTAATGGTGCTATTAACCACATTAACTTAAATCTAACATCACGGCTTATTACTCGGAGGGGTAGGAAAATACACTATGATATTGGCACAACAAAATTTTGGAATATACCATCGTCGACCGCATTTTCGCTTTATCAAAATGAAGTGGTAAATCGCGTATCATTATTAGTAAAAATAACTCAATAACACTGACTATCGGACAATAAAAATGGTTTGAACGTTTTCCTGCGAAAGCTGGATTATTCAATCCTTCGTCGCCATGTTGATTTTTTTTTAAAGTTTCAGCGCACAATGAAACCAGTTTAAACGGGTAAACGACCAAAAAAAAAACACACAAAGTGTCCAGAGATTTGGTGTCTTAAAATGCCATAAAATCAATAAGGTGACCATGCCACTACGGTTCCATCCTGAGTCTTTTAGCAACACAAAGTAAAAGAATGTAACGTTTCACCAACTTACAACAAAAAAAAATGTTTTAGTCTGGGAACTAGTGCTTTACCTTAGATCAAGTTAACCCACATCACCAACCAAGACGGTGGTCAAAGAAAAGCCAATTCTGAAAATAAAACCTGATAAAGGATCAACTCGGACCCTACCGTAAGGCAAACAAAGAAGGGAGAAGCTAATAAATAATAATAAGTCACTCCTACAAACTCTAACCTTACGCGGGCACACAAAAAACTTCGCACACTTTTTATCCTACGACACGTAATAAGTTTTTTCATCCACAGATAACAAAAGGAATAGTAAAAGCAAATGAATTGCAATCTGAAATAAAACCAACAAAGAAAAACATAGAATAAATACAGTATAGAGACCGTTGGGAGAAAATGTCAATAATTATAGTGGACATTAGCCATAACGGGGCACACAACCGCAAAGCAGCTATTTTCTCTGAACAGAGAAACTAGTTTAAAAAGTGGTAATAGTGGAACAGTGGTGAGCACAGGATTTTATTCTAGAACCTCTAAATATTTATTTTTTGAAACGACAGGACTTTTTTTAGAAATTCACAGGTTTATTACTGAGCCGTTCGGAATTTAAAGACTCTAGTGAATATTTTGACTGATTAATACTGAGTCTATGAGCAAACAAGATTCATCATAATTTTGTACATGATTATATTAGCCCGTAAACAATGACTGTCAAAACAAAACATAATGTAGTTTTCTTTTGTTGTTTATTCCTGATATTAAAACTTTTTTTAAGTTTGTGTTAAACGAATTTAAAACAATCTTTGTAATACTCCCAGAACTAAATGACGAAAATATTCCACAGTATTACTACTAGCAGGAGCCTAATCATACAAAAACATTATGCATATAAATTTTCACTTCCACTAAAAATATTTTCCAAGAATTCTCTCATACGAGCCCCGTAAGCCTTTACGGGTTAAACACAAAACAACGTAACGGACCAACGTTATTACATTGTGTTTTGTATAAAAAATATACATAATATATAGTGCCTTCACTTACTTTAACAGAAAAAAGGAATAACAAATCTATTTGATTTTACAACATTTTGATTAAACATTGATATAAAAAATTAAATACAGCATTTTAGTGAACTATGAGTAGGAATTATAATTTGTATTAGTACACCTAAATTCTCAGGTTTCTATGAAATTTTATTGGTTCTATTCTTCGCTACACTTCTATGGCAACGTATATGGCATCGCAGAGATTGCTTAGACTGAAGATGATACTACAAGTTACATTTATATTAACATCGTCGACTATAAGATAATACAGCTCATCAGACATGTCGATCAATAATGGAAACATAGATTGATTGTTAGAAATTCTGTACATATGTAAACGAAAAAGTTGCATATTGTTATCGATAATTTCTTAATAAAGGTTTCCTGCAAAATTCTCTGCAGTACCTACATGGTAACAATTAGGTATATTCAATTTTAACGGCAGTTTTAAGAGTACCCTTTGATACAATACTTTATTATTATTACGTATTAAAAATGGACAACCACCCCTCTGTCTCTGAATATTTCAAGGAAAAACGTACTTAACATAATTTCTTCAGTATTAAAACAACATCAAATTAATTAATGGTAAATAAATTAAAAATGTTCAAATTGAAAACAATTCATTAACCTAATTATGAATTTATAGCCAACACCGGAAGCTACTGTTTCAGCAAATTATAATTGTGGGTTTTCAATTCGGAGATTCTGTTATAACCTGAAATTGGAATAGTATCCGCAGATTGTAGCAAACAGAAACTTAATATTCTAATTGAAGAATAGGTAACTGAACTTAATTGTAACAATCAGTATTTCAGTATCATACTACAACGTAACTACAAATTAAAGAACTTCCAATGGTCCGCTTCAGTAGGGCTTGACACAAATGGTTAATTGAAAATCCCTTCTATAAATGTAAATGATCTAATCGTACCTATACCAAGATTTGTATGTCATTATGTTATGATTGAATATGTTAAGCTACTATTATAATTATTACCTTTGTAAGCACATTTGTAACCATATTTATCTGCAAATAAATTTTTGACTTTGAACGAGCTCGTGGCCAAAAAATAACAGACTCTCGGATCGATCTTCAGGTTAAACCGCGCTTGCCTTGGTTAGTCCGTGGATAGGTAACCAACAATTACATACCGAGTTTCCTTTGTGCCTCGGCAAGCACGTTAAGCTGTCATTTGTATTTTTGTGTCATATATGTTGGTCCTGGCTGCCAATTTTAGATCTTTGACAGTAATTATGGTCGTCCGAAAATAAGATAACCAATCTTATCAAGGGGTATTGTATTACCCAGTACTAACTGGGTTGTGGAGGTCTGATAAGCAGTCGCTCCATGTAAAATAATGGTTTTCAGCTGCATCCGGTTAGACTGGAAGCCGAACTCAACACGTTGGGAAAAGGCTAGGCAGATTTTGACTACAACGATGTACGGAAGAAGGCATGCTGCACCGACGTGAAATAAATTGGGATAAGTTTAAGACGATAATCATGACGACGTTGTTCATAAAAGACGTAAGCAAAAACAAAATCTTTCTAGAGTCTATACCAGAAGAATGAAAATTGCGTGCACTTTGTAGATCTCATAAATCTTAGAATTAACTCATTCAACCCCTTGCAAGTTTTAAAACTAGGAAGAAACCGAATCATAGAACCCAAATTACCATGCAGACAAAGTTGGTCTCCCAAGAATTAATATAAAATATCAGTGTCGCAATGATCTTCGACACAAATTAAAACTTTCAGCTGTGAGCGGCAAAGACGTGGCCCCGACGAATTGCGCCGCTTCTGTGTCGCTTTAATTGCGCCTTCTAGGGCTCGTTAACATTTATTACTACCATTGAAAAACTCTCTTGTAACGATGAATACTCCGTGCGGAGGAAAATATAAAATATTTTTTAAACTAACCTTATTTTGACCTATTAAGATAGGAGACGCTTTTTGTTCGTGTTACTTCTCGGTAATTTTCGGTGTGGAGTAAATTACTTTGTTAATTTTTTAGAAGGTTTTGACAGGTTCTATTTAAATAAAGTGATTTTTTATTTATTTTCTGTACGTGTGCCTATGTAGGTAGGTACTACCTCTAACTTTTACTCGTATAATTTGAAGTCTTGAAGGTATCACTAAATTGGTTATAAAGGACACATAACAGTAGCCCAATATTTGGAATTACAATTATTAAGTTACCTAAACTTACGCCTAATGTCCTTTATGCTACTTATAGTTTGTGGTCATAATGATGAGATAAATGTAGCACAAACATCTCTACTCTATCAAGTGAATCAGATGATATGCTTTTAAAACCACCTCCTACAATATGTTTTTACTTAATATAACATTAGTGTTTCTACCATCTTGTGTCTTGGTCCGTAAAAACAAATTAAAATGCATTGGTATCGTTTAACTTGTACGCGAACACTATTAAGGAGCACGATTCCCGCCATCGATGCTTGCAAATGGCGCGTGACGGTAAACGCTTAATGTTGGCAAAGTTTTTCTAGAAGTACCTATAGCAAATTAGTAAAATGGAACGGTTTGCTAATAAATGTATGTAGCCTGAAAGCTTTTCTAGGAAAGAGCAATGGAGTCATTAATTATGATTACCAAATTGAGCATTACCCTTTGTTTTAATATTTAAAGAAGAAAGTAAAACTGCCTACGTTTTTTCTCGGAACCGGACGGTACTTTAAGTTAAATCAAATTATACAGATCGATTGTAACAAATACTATTAAGAATGTTCCGGAGTAGGTTTGCAAAGGAAGCAATCCTACAGAGAGGAAAAACGGGCTGCGTTATTCTGCTAACAATACGGAGGCCAGAAGGTTTAATCTCTATGAGGTACAAATCGCTCGTTATGTAAATTGAATCTCTTGCAAATTTGAATAGCTTTCATAAGCCAATTCCCTCTGAATAAAAACAATAGAATACTCTTTCAACGTTTTAGATATTTCTCGAGGAGGAATTTATCTCGGATCATTAATTATTCAGCGGCGTATCTAGTTAGGGTACGATAACATCGTCTTTTTCGCTAAAGGAGCTTACCCATTTTGGGGCCTTTACTCGTTTTAGTATAGAGACCCTAGATACAAGTAACTCTTTTTTTATTTAAATTTATTTGCTTACTAGGTTTCGGTAGTCTTAGGTTTTTCTCATGTTTTAGTCATTCTTAGTCTATTGGGGTTGGGGTCACCAAAATCTGTGACGTAAATAACGTTTTTTTCTGATAGTCACGATTGTTTTTAGCACAATATAACTTAATTTATAAGAATGTGACTGGACTTGATACTTAATTCAAGTAATTCTGGAATAATTTATCAAGATTGTGTTCGACAGATTACAAACGTCAATCTTCTTGATCCCCTATTTTTCTGCTTGTTATCAAAGTCAACTGTAATACCTACTTATGTTGAAGCTATTCACTTACTCTCATTAGACTTTTCCCCTCTCATGATAAAGCGTTTTTTCCTAAAACGAGATGAAACGGCAGAGAACCAAAGTTTATTTATTTATTATATCATCAACTTCGTGTACAGTTGTAGTATGTGATACGTGGACTTAATGCCACAAGGTATTCTCACACAAAATAAGCAATCTAAAGTGGCAATGGACTGGCTATGACTGTTTGAGTAGAAGTACTCTTGAGTGAAGACCGTGAATCGACAAGCCTAAGGTAGGACACCGTCAGGCTATATAGGTTCTCAGATGTGCAGAAACGGACTTAGGGTGTCTTTCATCCCGAAAATAAGTACTGTTCTCGAGGAAAACAGCAATAACGTTCTTATGATAATAGATGGCGCTACGTGTCTTTCGAATCATGATAGATTTTTTTATGGGTGATGAATTGATTGTCAAATTCTAAACTAACGCGAGCGAAGCCGCGGACAAAAGCTAATAATTGACCTCTTCACTCAATGGCCAAATAATAATAGTCCTCCTGACCATTTTCGGTCATTTATGCCTATCTCAGCAGGGATTATCTGTCGTCACGGGAGACATTATCGTGCATAAATATGTGCGCCGCAGATATAGATGCAATCTTTGTTCCCTCACTCACATAGTCCAATAGGGCGGCAATCCGACTCCACCCAAGAGAGAGTTCAGAAATAACGGCTAATCGTTTTTTGAGGCTCGGGAGTATCATACCTCCAACTTTCAACATCAAATTCCTGGCCGCTACTGAAAAATTACAAAAAGAACCCAATAACACTTAGTCAGACCCGGGAATTAAACTCAAAATCCCACGTCCAGCAGTTGCTACCACGAAGAGACCAAATATACCAGCGTCTGTTTCGACTGGAATCTGTTGTCGCGATTATGTCATTAAAGTAACAAAGTGAAATTCGCAGATCCCCTGAAAATCCCTTAATCGCTTCATATACTTCCCGAAAATCGCTTCAAAGAGAATACTGTGCCTCAACATATTATTGCGTTCTTAATAAGGCTTAAAAATTGCAATATCGCATAAATAATGCATTAATGGGCTCCCTTGCTCTGTTTGAGCGGCGCTCAATAATCCGATTCAATTAGTTAATTCATTAAAACTTTTAATGTACGAGAGTAAGCTTTGTAACAATATTGCATAATAAGAAACGTTCCTGGAATTGGACATTATTTTGTTTTTATTCGCAATGTTTTTCATTTGTCAATATTTGCAGCACATTTTAGTTAGTGATAAGATTCAATGTTAAATCAGGTGTTCGGTTAATACCTTAAAGACACGATCTTACAGTTATCCAAACGTTTGGTAAAAGGTTAACCAAGAAAATATCAGGATAATTTTCACAAATGGTAGTGATTAGGTACCCACCTATATATGGAATCTCATGTTACCATCGCACATAAACCTGTATTTTGGTGAATAATCTACAACAGCAAGACTACCTGTCTCTGATTTCATGTACATTCAGTAGTGAACCGACACTAAATAGGTTCCATTCACGACTGAATGAGAAGATCAAATGCAGTCAGGACGAGGTATTTTCACTCGTTTCAGTGCAATTACTCAACACAGTAACACCGTTGAAACTATAATTTTTGCTTTGTGAAGCTGAAACTACGTCAGTGTTGTTGAGAACCATTTACTGACCCTTCTGTGGATGCTACTCTCATTAGTTTGCGAAATTTTGGCTAATTGTTATATGTTTGTAATGGGTTTGAGAGTAACAAGTTCGTCCAGCACTCGCCCACAATGACTTTGGAATTATACTAGGTAACATTAGAATGACTGGTCAAAATATTTTTTGAGTTGACTTTGAATTTAAAATCCACAAACACCTAAGTATACTGTGGGGGAAAATAAAGTGCACAGTAGAACAAACGATATTAAAAAATAATACAAAAAACAAATCCAACCTGTATACTTACCTAAAATAAAGCATGTTCAATCTTCCTTGTTAAAAACTCCGACTACATTTTTTCTTAATAGACGTCTGGTTCCGCAATTAAAAAAAAGGTCCAAACAGTTGAAATTACGACACTTCATTATAAAAAGTAAGAAAAAGCGGACAGTTGTGATACTGTTGTCTCCAGATCCGGAGATTCAGGCTTGAGCAATAAAAATGAACAGAACACAGTAGTTGTGCTTCACAATGACGGGGCTAGACACGGTGTCAAGTGCAGAAAATTATGTCCATTCATCCGGCGCTCGCGAGGATTATAAAACGGGGTCGCATCTTCAGCATCTGACTCCAACTGACGACAGTTTTAAGCGTTTTCAACATGACGTAAGCTCGGTAATTAATGTTTGTTCCTAGATATAGTTTACTATACTTTATTTTGGTAAAGTCCAAGTGGGTTTGGCTTGAAAGGTCACTCGTGAAACTCCTTAATATCTGCTTTTAGGCCGTAAATAGCCAGACAAATTAAATTTGTGTGTTAAAAGCCGCAGGTTTAGTGTCACGATACAGGATTTCTTTCTGATTTTCGTAGACAACAATTTCTTTTACATAACGTTCCAAAAACAATGTTCCGTTTCATTGTGTCGGTATATAATATAATATCGGGGCTTTCGAACAAAAAGGTACGTAACAAAATCTACCCTTAACAATCTGATCAACTTATTTCTGAACATCGATAAGGTACATCGCCCTTTCACCTAAACCTGATAACCAACCCATTCCCCGCTTATAGGTATAAACAAACGTAGATATCCTTGAATAAATGCTACAAATATAATTTATTTATTTATTTATTTATTAAGTAAGGCACACCAACGACATATTTACAATAATGGTTCCATAAGGTGATTATAAGACTACAAAGTGTGTAAATACGTCACTTATAGGTATGCACAACATTCACAACATACAATAAAAATAATGTAACAAAAGATACGTAGATAAATTTCAAAGAGTTATCTAGATTGTAGAAAATAGCGCAGTGACACATAAGTAAGCCAAAATTGCGCGGGAATACCATATTCTCGAAAACTATGCAAAATTCCCGCGTAGTTCATTAAAAACTATGAAAGTTATGCATCACAACTTCCGCCTAATAATTATGTTTAAAGCGACCACGGTGAAAATTACGCGCCGATCACGGTGTTATATAAAACTTACATGAAAATTATTTCAAAACGGTAAAGGAAAACATCGTGAGAAACGATTTTTTCCTTTTTAACCCCGACGTAAAAAGAGGGGTGTCATAAGTTTAACCGCTATGTGTATCTGTCTCTGGCACCGTAGCTCTTAAACGAGTGAACCGATTTGGATGCAGATTTTTTTATATGACAGCTAGTTTCTTGGTCACTCGCCACGACATCGTCCATTATTTCTATAATTAAATATAGGTGTTACCCGATCGAATTCGATGGCTCAACAATAGGTATTATTTTTAACCTTGTAAATGTTTGTTCGCTTTTCTTTTTTACGTTGGGGGTTTATAATTTTTTTATTTAATTTCTGTACTGAAACCAAAAAATATGACTTGTGATATCTATCAACCCACACGCACAGTGCGTTAAACATACAAAGCATAACAAATTAAAAATACAACATGACGGAACAAAAAAGTTGACAGCATGAACCACGATCGTGACTGCGAGAAGCAGGTTGAAACTCAGCATGATGCTGTGCTATGGGGGCCTCACAGCACAGCGCTGGTAGGAACATTACAGGCCCTACGGAATTAATTGAATTATGGGTTTATCAAAATTCCGCTGCTGATTTCGGCGTTATACATCACAGGTTATATAAAACTTTGCAGGCCGAACTTTCATCGAATAATTTCGACTGGTGTGTCGTGCCACTTATTTTAGATAAAAGATTCGTCGATACTGTCGAACTTTAAGAAAAAGTTAACTCGCATTAAAAGTAAAAATCGGATAATTCGAAAAGGAGGTTCGAGTGCCGAGGCCAGAGTAAGAAGAGCCTGGATAATGTCCTCTGGCACTAATTAAAACTTTGGGAACAGCGCGAAAAAGGGTGGAGAAATATGGCATTTGGCGGATAGTAATGACGCTGTGGTCTTATTTAATTTCCACAGTTTTTCTTCTCGCGGTCTCGAATTAGAATACGGATATAAGTCTGAGTTTAGCAGATGACCCGGTTACAGTTAAGTTTTCAAATTATTATTTTATTTCTAAAATATTATGGCCAGTAGTATGCCAGCACAATACTGTTTAGTCGGGTTTTTGACAAAAGTCTTGTTCATGAAGATGACATAAAATTTGGCAGTAATGTTGGCAAAACTGGCTAAGGAATAGACATGAATAATTATCATTGCTCCTGTTTTGAGAAGCAAATTTTATGTATTTCAATGTCCCTTATCCAAAATTGGACATTAACTTATACATCAGATCATAATTTAATTTTAATTCTGAAAGAAATACTTACTTTGTAGGTACAAGTTTAACAGTAATGCCTTGGTAAAGATTGAGTCGCGTTATCCCACTTATTCCACCATGGCATGACTGACATTTTCATCTCCATAAATCAAAAAACCTAAACATAATTGGAACCTTTTCATAAAACTGTACGGACACCCAATTAATTTTGATTTATACCCGAGTGAAATCTGTTCAATCAGAGCGAAACTAGCGTAAACGTATTTATACCGTAAGCTGCTGATTTTGTTTTTTTCTGAGCTCCAAAAGGAAGTGGCGTATTAATTAATTCCCTCATCAATCATTTGCCGCCTTCTCTTGAACCCGACGTCACTCGCATTGTTAGAAGTGAACAGGACCACGCAAAAATAAAATGGCTACCTACGAGTGCCTTAGTACCAAGCTTAGTACACGTTTTTTTTCTTTTAGTTATAATTACTATGACTAAGGATTTACTTATCAAAAGTGAGCTCTGTTATTTCTTTTCATTTCGAAGTAATTACAGTTTAGGATTTGCCTTTACCCGCCGCTCGGCGAAAAAGGTTGTTTATTTTTATACTGGTACTCCGGTAATGGCGAGACTAAGGATAGGCATAAATTATGTTAGATGCTCCGTATCATTAAGTAAGGAGGTTGTATAGTCTCGGCTACATAACATTTTTCTTTCAAGTACATTGATTCTCTTTTTTTTATATAAATTCTTAATTTGAATGGAATTATTCCATGCGATGTAGAACATAAATTACTTCTTTAATACCTTCCCTCGTATTTGTTAAGAGCCATCCAATTTCCATGCCAATTAGCTGCAACCTCCTTTGAGACATGCATTATTACATACACAATACGCTTGTAGCGATACGAGGGCCTTATAACAGACGGGCTTGCTCGAATATTGTTACATCTCTACATAATAATGTTATTAAAGACAGGCAATTAGGCACGAGGTGTCACTTAAAAATGGACTGAATTATAGAGGGGGAAATATGTAAGTTTTCATTTTTAATTTATTTTGATATTGCCTCGTCGGTACCTGGGGAGATATTCTCATGTTTATATTATTACTAAATCCTAAATAAGATGCGCCAACTTGCTCTCTGATATTTTTTTCCCCTGCATACCCTAATATTCTGGCCACTGTTCCAGAACAAAGAACTTCACTAAGTAGGTACTTAACTTGTTAAAGATAGGTACGTACTTACGTAATTATACTTTAGATTGATCTTAAAACACAACATCAAATACTCCTCGCCATGATATTGAAACAAATCAAGACCCTACGAAGCGCTACAAATTACAAAGTCGTTATTGCCAAAAGGAAAATTAATTTCCATCGAACGCTTCATAAATATAGATACAGCAATTTTCTTCTGACTCAACCTCCCGTCTACTAACTGGACAGACAGAACGAAAACGTTTGCTATTTGAACGCAATCTTTCGACATCCTGTCGAGTCGCCATCGACGCAATTAAGCACAGGAAGACCCCTAATGACATCACACCCCCAATCTTTCGTGTACACTTGTACCCCACTGTGCAGCCGTTAACAATACTTGTAATCGCAGATAATACGCCATTTTCTTTCTATTATGTCTACTAATTGGGTACGAAGTAGTATTTATGTTTTATTAAAAACGATATTTCCTTTTGTCGATTTTCTTTGTTGAGGGCCGTGTTCTAGAACGCCTTAGATTTGAATAGAGATTATTAGATAGATATTCTTAATGTATTTATGTTAGAGAGAAAAATAGGTCTAAATAAAAAGATTCGAAGAAGGAGCTGGCTAAATTTAAATGTAGCTAAAAACTACTTAAGTTTCAATTATATTTACACTAGCGACCCGCCCCAGCTTCGCACGGGTGCAATGTTATACATATAAACCTTCCTCTTGAATCACTCTATCTATTAAAAAAAACCGCATCAAAATCCGTTGCGTAGTTTCAAAGATTTAAGCATACAAAGGGACATAGGGACAGAGAAAGCGACTTTGTTTTATACTATGTAGTGATGATAATCAGATCGAATACTCATTAGCTAATCTTAACTTTATTTTCCACCTATCTTCAGCCATGACATTCAAACTTACTAGCTGTTGCCCGCGGCTTCGCTCGCGTTTTGATCGGAAATTATCCCACGGGAATGTTGTAAATATAGTAGTAGTATAGCCTATTACACTCGGGGATAAGGTAGCTTCCTATTAGTGAAAAAATTTTCAAAATCGATTCAGTAGATCCAGAGATTACCACCTACAATCTCACAAAGTCACAATCTTTTCCACTTTATAATATAATTATAGATACGAATATAGTATTGATATTTTAATTCGTTTTTGCCTATAGTCTAAAAGAAACCCTGTGCAAAATTCAGCAAGATATTGTCCATTATGAACTCACCAAACTTTTGTTTGAGGAAAGATTTTTTCAGTTGAAACTGTTGTTTTAATTATTATAATGACTGTAAACTCCGTAACTTTATTGTTTCAATAAACACGGGTCGGAATTCACGAAACCTCGTTCAACAAATTACTGGAAACAGATAAAGTTACTCGAAAACGTTTAATTCTTCTTATCTTCTTCTTGATTGTAGCCATTTTTGGCCTTTTGTCTTAACAAAAATTGTGGAGAAATGCAAATTTAAATGTGAAAATTGACGCAGGTTTTGCAAAAAAGTAAAACAAAACCCTTTTTCGTTTCATTTTTCAAAGACCAAATTGTTCATAATTTAAAAAAAAAAAGAGAAAAAAAAAATACAACTTACAAAAATGTCTAAAGGTAACTTAATTAAGAATCTGTCAGAACACGTTGTTATGACCTGGCTGTAATTAAAGCCGTCTGCTAAGTTTAAAAACAATTTAATTAACTCTTACAAAATCGAAACTGTAGGAAAATGACAATCATTTTCTAAAAGCGAATTTATTTTTATTCTCATTAAAGAGTTAGTTAGTTTTTAAAACTAATTATATTGACCATTAAAGAGATGTGAGGAAGACCAAGGAAACGATGGATTGTATGAGGAATTATTTGATATGGCGTGATGGTTGGCAGAGGAGAATGAACCTTAATAAAATAATTACGATGAAATGCATTAAAGAGATGATCGGATACCTATGTAATATCATATAGCTAATAAGGCTTTTAGTTATATTTCCAGTGTACAATTGATAGATCGGATGCACAGATAAAATACTGATAAGGACTTACTAGTGTGCGATCAATATTCCGCTTGCCTCTTGCAAGTAGACCGTGTTATCAGTAAAAGCTCTCGAAAATCTAAAGTGAAATCCTTCTTTCCCAACAAAAGGTCTTAGGCCATAATATTTTCTATAAATATCGTACATAAGTATAAGATTTTCTTCATAAAAAATGAATTATGACACATTTTATCGATGTTAACACGCTATTAAGGATAAATACTATTTTTAAAGGACATGTTCGTAAATATAAGAAGCACATTTTGAAGGGACAGGAAATTCGGGCGTCTTTTAGTGGCCATATAACCTCGAACAAAATATACACCCACGAAATAGTACGGACGACAGATAGAAAAAAAGGAGCAATACAGCTGGCCATGTATTTTTAAATGTCTTAAGCACCCCGAAAAATGTCTCGAGGAAAAATAATAAATCTGCGATGTACCGCCTTTTTAGGAGGGGTGGTGGTGCTATGCATCACCTCAACTGGTAATAAACCCGAAGCAGACGATCCTACTCCATTCTTTTATTTCAATAACCCTCAGCTTGTTTCAAACTTTGAGTATTATTACACTTTTTTGAAAATAAAAAAGGAATGACGGCTCTAAGGGTTTACTGTTCATGGTTACGAGTACCTAATCTTTATAGGTGCTGTAGATGGTTGATGTGGGCAGAATAGAAGTGGAATAGGTGTTAAAATGATATGTTTCTTGTTTCTATTTTATGGTTGCCGCTTTGATTTATGGATTTGAGTCCGCGTGGGTATTTTTAGTAGCTCTTGATGTATATTTTGCTCTGAAGAAAAATCATATTTTTCTATGAGGAACAGATCTGACAGCGAGACTTATTTGCATCTTGTACCTAGTTCTGCAATGTTGAGACTTATAGTATTTTTATGGCAATATTTTCTATGTGAAAATACAGGATCAGTAGAAACATAGAGAAGAAGATTCTTGGACAGTAAAAACATTAATGAAAGAAACTCAATAAGAATTACCTTATTTCTACGCTTCACCGCAGTCAGGTAAAAAGCTCTTGTAAGAACTAACGGCTATACTCAAGTAATCTCATTACAGCTCTGATTGATTCTCCAAAGTAGGTACTCAAGCAAAAACAAGACATGAAAAGGGTAGTGCGTTTGATACAACCATCAAAACAAATTATATTAAGGCGAGAAAGTGCGATTCTTCGTCACGCGATCTCTAATGGCGTAATAAAGTTAGGAGAAAGAAAACTTGGCAACGCCGGCAGCCGCGCGCTCTTTTGCGTATTTATTAACTCCGCCACTATAACGAGAGCCGCAGCCCCTTATTCCTATTACAATTCTTTTGAAGAAATCTTCAAAGTCGGCAAACGTTACAGCTCTATGTTGGTGGTTGTGTTGTGGAATCTGTTTGCGCTAAAGTCGTCACGCGCAGCCGCTGATGAGCCGTAGACGTGGTATCACTCACTCGAACGTGACTCTCGTTTTATTTGAGATCTCGCGCCTAAAGCTTAGTTTTACTAAATCTAAACCAAGAATTTTACAATGATTTTTCACTGTTTTGTATTCAGCCATCGCAGTCCATAAAAAGTAATGTAAACATTACTTTCAAAGCTAAGTACTAAAAGTATCAAGCTAAACCTAAAATATGAACTCGAGTAAGCTGTCGTTCAAAGTTTTCTTTTACAATCTTCATAAACTTTTTTATTTGTGGCCTTACCGGAAATTTATTACGAAACAATTCTAACCATCTCATTTAAGCAGTATGCTACCCACTTTTAGGTTTTCTTCAATTAGGAGATTTAAGAGTAATTACGAAAATGAGAAATGGGTAAAGTTCATTCTTGTGGCCATCGAGTTTTAGCCAATTTTTTTTAATGAAGTCCGAAATGGCTGCCTTTTTTGTCATGAAAAATTAATTTCCTTTCTTAATTCCAAATACAAAAAGGTCTTTTGAAGTGAATTTGTTAATAAGTGAACATTGTAACCATAAACTTGTTCTTTTTATAAAATTTCCAGTCAATTTACATTTTCAAATTAGTCATCATGAATAATAAAGAATGTTTATCTTGATTAAAGTGTAGGTAATAAATATTTTATATGACTGGTGGTTTTCATATTAACTGAGATTAAACCTTAGGTATTTGGCCTGCCAGAGAATAATGTATTACCTACGTTTTAGTTAATTAAGCTCCAACTTAAGTTTTAAGCGTTCATTTCTATAATACCGAAGGGAATGTAGGCCGACCCTATTAGCTGTGTTTACAAACTAAACGATTTGATATTGAGACCCAAATAACCCGAAAGCAAACATGTTACTGATTCTGTTTACACATAGGTAAACTGTTCGAATCTTTGGTTAGCTTTATTAATACGTCACACAGTTTAATAGATTAATTAAAGGGGGAAGCGTCAGGGTTAGCTTCGAAATTTAAATTTTCTTACGATTTTTGCAATTGGCAGGTCAGAGTCAGACTGTATCTTCCCTCTCATAGAGAGGAGACCTGTATTCCAGTGGTTTCAGAACCAGTGGTTTGGGAACATTATAGGCTGATTATGCTGGAGGAACTAAATAAACACAAATAATCTTCTAACTAAGATAGGCTCAAAAAGATTTTTTCTTTCCATTGATTTTACAACTATGTGTTAATGTAGAGATTACTTCAAAGTAGAAGTATTGAGTTATTTCAGTATTGAACCGCGGTACGAATTAATATATTATGTTCTTAGTCTTACCCCACACTTTTATTTATACCCGGAACGTTAGATTTGCAAATGGTTTCAACACTTTAGTATCGGTTGAATATCGATGTGAAAAGGACATATATTTGATGTGTCCAAAATTGTTAGTTGAGATTATTTGAAGTTGCCAGGTTATTAGATTCTCACATCATCTTCCAGCCCTTGTCCCATTCTATTTTGGGTCGCAATACGTTTTCTCCACCCATTCTTCCCTGTCAGGCGTCACGGCATCATTTACTCCTTTCTCTTTTATATCATTTCTCACACAATCCACCTATCTTTTCTTTGGCCTTCCTCTCTCTCCATCCATCAACATTCATGTCCATCACACTTTTAGTCTCATGCGTCTCATCCCTCCTCATTACAATATTCTTACATGGTCCTTTTAATATACCGCTATTTTATATTGAAAGGGCCGGTTACCCACTAAATTCAAACATTTTGATTACCTTGTTGTATGCTCTGATCACCATACAATACAACTTAACTTACGGCCTGAAATTTCTGGGACTTCCTTAGCGCATCAACCTTCAACAGTCAACAACTAGACAATATTCTAGATTTTTCTTTATTTAGACCTCTTTGTTAATGGCTGAGTTGGTTATATACATACACATCATGATTTTTTAGTCGTCTTGCAACGGCAGCCCACTTCATGTATCCAACATTCATAAAAAAGGTATATATTAGATTTGAATAATTTAAAAAATAAAAATATTATTTCATTATTATGACGATGCGATGATCTACTCGACTCGTGCACTGGGTAGGTATGTTCTACCGTTTGTCACATTTCATGATTCTAATGTACTATTTATTTTTCTTTGTAATTGTTTGTGTATTAATTTAGACAATAGGTGTCTAAATTAATGGTAATATAGAAATAATCGCGCCTAGAGGTATTTTATGTCGGATACATTGAGTGGACCACCTTTGTAAGACGACTAAAAAGTCACGGTGTATTCTAATGATCACCTAGAAAAGAGGACAGTGTTACTAGTCAGTTTCATTTGAAGCAGCAGCATTTTTCATACGTGGGCGGCCAAAAAAGACAATTTTTGATGTGTGTTTTACAACACCTACACAACACTAGCTGGGAGAGTAACCTTTACATAACCGTAGTCCGCCTATGTACCACTCTTGTATAAGTTTAAATAAATAACTGAGTCCTTAGTAGGTAGGTATGGTATTTCATCGAAGAGGTAAGTAAATTGAGCCTTGAGGTAAGTAAATTACCAAAAGGCTTCCAATTACAACTCTCCTAAAATTAAAAAGGTCGTAATTAACTAAATGTAGCAGCGTGAAGCACTCATTATAAATATAAAAACAACCTCTCCAAGGGTTTTTCCTACGTTTTAACATTTAAATTAAGTTCATAAAATCATAACGGCCATGGATGTATTCCCTGGAGAGATAGGTAAAGCGTATTTTGTCGAGTTTAAAGAAGTTACCTTTTATATTAATAGTAGACTGGCGAAGTACCTCCGTCGACGTGAGAATATAACATAATAGACAAAAGATTAGCTCTTTATATGAGTCTTGACACTAATTTAGCAGACTCAAAATCAGAGCAGTTTGAGGCCTAGATCAGCTCCGACTTGCAGATCCTGTGTTCGAGCAAAGACAGGCATTTTAATTTGCTGAATTAATTTCATCACCCCTGCTCATAATATGTGAGGTGAAAGACACCATGAGCACGTAACCCAGAACCAAAAATTCGAAGACATGTGACATCCCCAATCTGCATTCGACTTGTGTTGTGGGTTACGAGTAATTGCCTATTTATTTTGTATCTTTAAGATGTAAGGGAAGAGCGGAGCCTTCAACTTCAGGCATTTTCTATGCCTAAATGGAGACTCCTTGACATGCTATGTAACCCAAATTTATACGCAATATACATTTTATTTTATTTTTTATTACACTGGAACGCAATACAGCAATTGAGTGCAGGCGACTCATCAAGCTATACATATCTCGAATAATCTGACCTCGCTTTGAATGAGCTTCCCGTACAATGCGAGATCTGCATAATTTGGTTTTACATAGCTTGATTGGTCGTCGTGCGTACAACCTCGAAATGAGCAGGTATATTACGAACACACTACACCAGTACTTACTTAAAACCAAGAAAATAATTATCAATTTTCATGTGCTGATTTCAACGATGATATCAATAGTAACTTTCCACCACCAATAGTGGCTTTCTGGCTGCAACATTGATAAAGGTCACTGACCTACCTTTTCAGAAAAACTGTAAAATTCACGTAACATAGTAACAGTAGTCCTAAGACTAGATAAAAGTGATGGACACACAAAGGTTAGACAACAAAGCAAGATTAATAGAGCCACTGAAAGACCTAGAAATGCTAAAACTACATAAATTATGCATAGGAGAGGTAACTCTTTTTCATCTCTTGAAACTTAGGCAACACGTGAATATTATATTCAAAAGGATACTGAAAAGCTTACGTAGGAAAAACATCACAAGAAATTATAAATATTTTATCGGAAATATCACGGTGTAATGTGTTCCATTTTAAAATTATATCGTGTAGGTGTATTTTGTTAGGCTTATGTGAGAAATACTCGTTTTACTCACGTTGTGCTATTGAAATACATATTATTATCACACCTTCAAGAATCTATTTTTACTTGACATAAGCTGGCAATAAAGTGCTGGTGACCTACGTAATATATAGGGCGTCCCACGGCTATGCCAAACGAAAGGAAAGTACCTTAAATATTGTATATATGGAGTTTTACCGACTTCATTTTGATTTTAAAAATAGCTTTTGATCCTTCCATGTGGCATAGCCGTACGTCTTGTATAGTTGTGGTCACCAGCAAGGGAACTCCCTACTGTAGTTATACAATGTACATCAATAAAATAAATAAAGTCATGATCATCTGCCTAGCCTTTTCCAAACTATGTTGGGTTCGGCTTCCAGTCTTACTGCATGCAGCTGAATACCAATATTTTACATGGAGCGACTGTATATCAGACCTCCACAACCCAGTTAGTACTGGGTGATACGGTACCTCTTGGTAAGACTGGTTGTCAGACTTTCGGGCCACTGACTACCAATAATGACTGTCCAAGATCTATTAATGACAGCCGGGAAGAATTGTTCAACGTACTTTTTGAAGCACGTAGGAAACTCGATATGTTATGATTTTCACCCATCCATAGACCAACCTAGGCAAGCGCGGCTTAATCTTGAAAATCGACCTGTGAAGCTGTTATGATTTAGCCACAAGCTCCTCCATTGTTTAGCACCAAAACATCTATTTGTTTAAGTAATATTATCCAATAAAATTGCAATTCTTAAAATTTTGCTTGTAACACGATCATTCGACTTTTCAGTAAATCATTTCGTGAAACCGAACAAAATACTAAACGGAAATTAATTAGAATCGTATTCTAACCAAAAATTTAACTGTCATTTGATATGACTGCAAAATACGTAGCCATAGATATGGATGCAGAAAGCAATTTATAATAGTGACCAAAAGTGCACAGTAACAGGCAGCATTGCTGAAAATTGCATCCGAGACATTCAGCTTCATGATAAATGGTTCCGTCTGTCTTTAAGAATGTAGCCAGACGGTTAAACTATGGAAGGGACAAGTCATCCATCGTAATAATGTGATGTATCTACCTATTCATTCCGCTTTAAAGCGCTTTTGATGGGAAAATGCAGTTTTATTTTGTACTGGGCGCTTTTTGCATTTAAAAATGGAACTATTAAAAAAAAAGTAAACGTATTTTCAGAACAGACTTTCCAAAAGAATTACGTAAGTACATAATCTTAGTTGTGAAAGTACCTACAGCGCAATCAAAATAAATACATATTTTTAGATATCACCAACAATACTTTCAGTTGCCTATTACGAGCTCGATGCCATCGTAGATACATCATCTGCTTTCTTCAGCGCTACAAAAAATAAGAAGCAACTCTTATAATAGCAAAGCGTAGCGAACTTTTTCCTTCGCTGCGATTTCACACAAACTCCGCTGGAATAAATATCACGAAAATTTTATTATAATTTTCTCACTGCATATTTCATGAGACCTTATTGCGACGCAATTACGTCAGGCTATCAATTAAGTACATTAGTCTGCCGAAAACACATGTAACGTTGCTGTTGTTTAAAAAACGGGTCACAAAACACAAGCTGCGCTGCAACCACATTAATAATTTATCAGCCACATGACGGCTGTTTGCTAATAAAGCGTGGATTCGCGCTGGAAATATTAATAAAAGCAGCTTGCAGCCGGAACTCGGACGGTCGGAACCGGCGCGCGCCGTGCACGTCCAATGACAAATGACCAGCTGAAACTTTCATTTAGTTTACCATTTGAATTAAGCGACCGAAAATCATTATTTAGGATATCCGATTTTTGACATTTGAGCGTATTTAAACAGTTGACTATCGTATCGTTACGAATATTTGAAATTTATTTGGATTCTAATATGAATGAGGTTTTCCATTTTAGTTATAGCTTCCATTCCGACACTTGTGATTTTTAGTATCAAGTTTCACGATATAAATAAAATATTTTATTCAATACACTTCCTTGAAAGCTGTCTTTTATCGCACTACTATTAGGTTCAGAATGCAGCACTCGTGTTTTTTTTCTATTAATAGTTTATTCCCATAGATCGTGTTTCAATTATTATAGTAAGAGGTGATTGTTTCTTTTTTAATCTGAGCAACGAGGCGTACTATATACGCCTTTAGGCCTACATATTTTTTGAATATTTAAATTGTAAAAAAAAATATTTGAATTTTCTGTTTTCTATATTGAGCTGTTTTGCAACTGAAAAAAAGCAAATTAAATCATAAATAGGTTTCTCATACCTACGACAGAAATACTTTTCTTTGTGAAACCGAGAACTGCAGTGAATTCTGCCTCGACTACATTGTCAAATTTTCCCCACTTGTATCAAAATTTATTATAGTAATAGATCAATAAATGAAGCAATATTGGTTTACATAATTTGTATTGTTTATGTATACGATCTGAATCTTCATTACGAATAACTTTATATCCACAAAAAAGCAAACGTTAAGCAATCTCCCTCTTTCACAGAGAGGAGGTCCCTTTTCCCCAGCAGTGGGCACATGATAGGCTGATTATGCTTTTATTCGTTATCAATATTTTATTAATTATTAATAACGTATACAGCATTGAATAAGCCGTTTTGAACCGACTAACAATGTATAGTGTCCTTCATAATGCCCTGGCAATACAGAGAATATTCCCCAAATTCAGGCTTGCAAGCCCCAGTGTCTGTCCCACAACTACGTGATATACGTTGCATAAACGTCTGCCAACACAGTCTTTTCAACCAAATATCGATCGTATTTAACGGCCGGTGTTCGGCAAATGTTTCATAATGAATAATTGAAATCGAACGCATCTCACAGTCTCTTTGTATCAGGCATGAACTAACACGAACACGCCATTAAACTTAAACGTTGAATATTAGCTCTAAAAAGCATTTGAAGCCACGATAAGTATCCCATTTGGTGCTAATGATTCTTTCACTGCTAAGTAGTAATAATGTCGATATTATCGACAGTTCTCCTCTCTTCTCTTGGCATTAGCCGGGGATAGTCAGGAACTATTCAACTCGGTTAAGTAGACTAGATGTTGTTTATATTGTTTTAGATTAAAGAGTTGTTACTACTAATTGGTAAATTTTATTAAAATACTGAAAGAAACTGAAAGAAAAATATGGTAATTTGTCAATTTATTTCTAAATTATCTTTCTGTTATTCTAGATTTTCTTCCGAGTAAATAAAATACGAAAATATTGTAGTAAACGAGTCACTGCATATCGTCACGCTTTTTATCCGCGAAGTGTAAGCAAAGGTGTACCTATATACATTCCGCCAGTTGTTTTAAAAACCCGGGAATGTGAAAGTGGACAACTCATTGGTGATACAATTAATGGTCAGTTATTAAAATCACTACATAGTATAAAACAAAGTCGCTTCCCGCTGTCTGTCCCTATGTATGCATAGCGTGATTCAAGAGGTAGGTTTATATGTATAACATTGCACCCGTGCGATGCCGGGGCAGTTCGCTAGTTAGCCAATAAGTTACAAATCAATATGGACGATAGCTGAGTTAAAAAAAATGATTCTATTTAGTCCGTCAGTTAGATTAACGCAACATATTGGATACGTATTGCTTGTTTATTCAAATCAATAAAAAATGTCGAAGGTAAAACGCATCAAATAATCGAAGTGGGGGCTTGTGACGTCACCTGTCGGTAAAAAGTGTAGGTACATACAAGTGACGTCACGCGAATTTTCGACGCACTGTATCGTCTTCATTGTTTGTTTACGTGGAAAAATACGTACTTATTCAATATTTTTTGGAAATCTATCTGACGGACTAATTAAATTTTTTGGTCATCTACCCTATTACCCTATTGCAAAATTGTTTTTTCTACGCGTTAAAAATATACATGTTGTTGTAAACATAGATTAAGTTTAACGGAAATAAAGTGTATTATATTATTATTATTCCGATGACGAGATCACGACCTTCCTTGTTTACCAGGTGAAACCAACCCGTGTTCCATAACCGGTTTTATACCCTGGTGAAGGGAACATTTTGTCACTGACAACAATACGGAGTTTTCGTATCAAGTCTGCCCCATCGTGTACATCGATTGACTAAAATTTTAATTAAGGCTGGTACACTGTTTCCGTCTGATACCTTCCCCGGTTAACACAAGCTGCGGATGCTGTATCTACAGTAGATTGGATGCGGTTATTCATAACATCACGCCTGTAATCCTACGAAGGGTTAGGCAGGGGTGTACCCAATGGGGGCTATCGCGTGTGAATTCACCTAGAGGCGCTAGTGTAGCGCGAGGTCACCGAAATGTCAGATGTCATAGAAAGTTCTCGTGCTGCGTGCTTTTTTATCACGTATTTTTACTAATATTCACGATTTTGGTCTAGATTGAGCTATTCCTGATTAATTATGACTTGAAGATTTTAAGTAGCAACTTAGGATCTTTATTTGCTAGTACTTGGAGGTTAAATGATTTTTTAATGTTTCATGCTTGCTAATTTTAGGGAGAATATTGTAAATAAATGTATCCGAAGTTTACACAATGTAATATGTAATAAAATTAACTTTTTATGAAGTTAATTGTGCTTAGAATAAAATAGAATTTTTGACAGGACCTTAATCGATAGTGGCGCCATCTGGTGAGCTCAAAAACGATAGCCCTCATCGTACTTCCACATTACGCCAGTTAGGTAAATTGAAGTCTCATGCCACAGAGGGCCAATTTATAGCCTTAAACCGGGCCAAACCCAGACTTCACGATCCAGACAAATAAACCCTTTGCCTAACCTGGACATCCAACCTAAAACTTCCTCTATTCAATTATTTAAAAAAGAAATACCTACTGTCTATACCAAAAAAAAAAAACGAAGATTCTAATTTTAAAATTTCACGTCTAAGCCTGCTCGGTAGTTCATAATCTTGTTAATTTTTCATATTCCTGGACATTTTAATATTTCACATTGCGATATTTTCCCGTGAGACGGATATAACGTAAAATTCTTGAGAGTGCGTTGACACCGCTTAGTTCCATCGGGGAAAACACACAAAGCTCCTCGGGGATAAACCTAAAAATATTGATGCCTAAGCAAAGATAATTTTATTATTTAAATATTGTTGAGGATTGTTGCGATTTGTATCTATGGTTGTTCTTTAAATTGTCAATAAACTTTTAAACATACATAATTTATGTATTATCATTTTATTTTGTTGCATTTTTTGTGTATTATTTACATAAAAACTTCTTTTCTTAAATTTACAAACTATAAACAGACTTAAAATAATAATAAAACATATATGTCATACGCTCACATATCAAAAACAGAAAAGTATTACAGGGCGTCAAAACATTCGTCCGCATCAACAGGAGAAGTGGCTGGTAGTAAATATAATTAGTATATAATGTATGTAGTATATAATTTACCAAAGTTATTTATCAGCTAACTGTTGCAGACTTACGCAAGAAACTATGTAATTTTCACTTTTAAACCGGTATACACGGTACCGTAATACTTGAACACCTACCTAGGTGTTCTACACGCAGATATTTACCACCAGCCTGAAAAGTTTGTTTCTCAAATGGCCATAAAAGCTCAACTTTAAATATTCGTCGCGATATTTCAGTAGATATTGCAAGCCATACTGATTTATCATTCGCGTGATGGTCCACATGGCAAGGCGCTGTCTCTACCGGAAAATATATGGCGTCTTTGAAGCGCAGAAAGATGGGTAATTTCAATGAATTTATGAACGTATCACCGTTGATATTGCGACGTTGAAAATTTGTACGGAAAATTGTGATAAACATTGTATTTAATGTTGACTACAGTTAGTTATGGTCATATGTGCTGGTAAAATATGATATGATATTTTACCGGCGAAAAAATATGAAAAAAAAAAATTTAGAACTGAAAATTAAATGTTGTCATCTTTTAACAAATATTAAAAGACTAGCTTCTATCCACGACTTTGTCCACCTAGATCAGATAAGAAAATAGTTATATTTATTTGTTTAAACTTTGAGCACAGCATACAGGGATGGACATAATGCAATATATATTTTCTATCAATCAACATTTGGGTGCTGCAGAGAAAAAAACAGTTGCTGGCGCCAATCTGAAAAAAATTAAATCTATTTTTATTTTATACTAACTGTTGTCCGCGGCTTCACTCACGTTTTGGTTGGAAATTATCCCACGGGCACGTTGTAAACATAGTCTATGGCACTCGGGGATAATGTAGCTTCCTATTAGTAAAAGAATTTTCAAAATCGGTTCAGTAGATCCAGAGATTACCCCCTACAACCTCACAAACTCACTTTACCTCTTTATAATATTATTATAGTATAGATTAAGCTATATCTATTTTTAGACTTCTAAAACTAGTCTCGACTCATGATGATTTCTTAGACTTATTATAGCTTTTTTTCATATACTTCTTCGTACCAACCCGGATAACATACCTTCTAATTAAATATCATACGGGCATCACATTATCCTTAATCAATATGTTAGCTCGATTAGATGCGAGACACAATCGCCCGATGTCTGATATTAACACATAATCCCATTGCTACACTAAATAATGTATTTAATATCGAACAAATGTAGTAACTAATGGCAATAGTACAAGGATCTACCAAATTAATTCACTTTGGTTAGCATAATCGGTCTATCCCACGTCACGTTTCTCTGCTGGGAGTTCTCTCTATGAGTGGGAGTGAGCTATCTCACAAGAGGACCTAGTGCGAGTTTGTTAATGTCGCGTGTCTTAGAATTTTTGTTTCTAGGACATGCCGGTTTCTACCGAGAGCAATGCAGGTGAAAATGAGAGTTCCGTACAAACTTGTAGGTTGTACAGGCGTGTTTTTACGGTGTCCAGATTTTTTCTTTACATGTGTTGTAAGACATTGCTTCTTGCCAAATTTCATGATTCTAGTCAGCGGGAAGTACCCAAAAGGTTTTGATTCCCTTGTGAAATCCAAAAGAAGCGACATAAACTGTCGTATCTTTTGATCGCGTTGGCTTACAAGTTTGATTTTTTCACCGCTAGAAGAGACAATTATTAGACATAAACAACTTTATAACTTTACCCTTTCTCTAGAAAAAGGGTCTTGACAGACAGACAGACGGACAACAAAGTGATCATATAAGGGTTCCTTTTTCCTTTTGAGGCACGAAACCCTAAAAAAATACACTAAATTACCTGCTCGGGCTTAAATCCACGACCTACACTTGTAAGTCAAGTCTGATATTAGGTACTGTACCACTACGCCTACTCTTGAATTTAATTGAATGGTAAAAAAAAACGATACTGCTTACAAAGTCAAAGAGTCACTTCACCTCTTACGCGTTTTTGGTTGATTCATCCAATCTGCAAAGCGTGAGTGAACCGTATATTATTATCGTTTAATACGCAGTCATTCTAATAAAATTAGAGAAAATATTAATTCGATTAGCCCCTCTTAAGTGTCAGTAAAGATCGGAGTTCGGAGAAAACTTGGGCACTAATCATTATTAATAAGTTTAAAAAGTTATATTAGAATTCTGTTATATTATTAGGAATGTTATAAGTATAACCTCTACGAAGTTTTGGTATTATTATCGTTGATTTTGTATGAGAGAAATGTAATTTATTCTAAAACTAGCCGTGCCAGACGGTTCTACCTGTCCCTGTAAATAACATTTTAAAGTAATTAAAAACACAGTGACTTCGATGTGATTGTATGTAGTAGAAATTTATAATGTTTTCAATTAAAAGGGCAGAATTAGGACCTATCCTATAATGTTGCAGTTTTTACAATTCATTAACTGTGTAAAAACAAAACAATGTATAATGCCAATTAATTGTTATCGTATTTACTTAAGGTATCTTCATTCATATATACTATAAAAATCAATAATAATAATATAACGGTCCCGCATGATGAGAACCTCGTGAAAGCCGAGAAAGATAAGCAAATAAAATATCTTGACTTGGCTCGCGAGGTTGTCGACACGTGGGATGTGGACTCAGCGATCATTGTGCCGATAGTCGTATCAGCCCATGGCTTAATTGCTAAGAGCCTCGATGAATACCTTGATTGCTTGATTCAGAAAGCAGTACTCCTGGACACGGCTCGTATTGTTAGGAGGTTTCTCTCTCTGGAGCCCTGACCACCGGTAGCTTGGACCCTGTTCCCGATACCGGCGGGCAACAATTTTTTATATTTTTTAAATGTTTTTTATATTGTTTTTTCTAAGGAATATTTAAAAATGTAATTAGTTTGTAAAAATATGAATATAGAATAATATTATATTATAATATTCGTAACACCAAATATTTGTAACACCAAACAACACCAAGTGTTGATACACTTAAGTATAGGAGGACAGCGTAGGCCCGACAATAAGTCGTTGCTTACTAAACAAAAATCGTAAAACAAGATAAAAAAGTTAACAAGCACAAAATTCTACAATGTTCACACATTCATAAACAATCGGTAAAAAAGAATCGATATTAATAATATCAATATTAATGTCCATTGAATAACAATTATAATTACAATCAAGAGGATAATAAATATCCAATATACATCATCTAAAAATAGTCACTAAAGGCGGATCCCACGTACCTAATGTTACCTGAATCATGAATAGAGATTTCCAACGGACACACGACTGTACAAGTGTCCCCGAAAATAGAACGATTACCGCAGCTGCAGGCAAATGGCCGACAGAGTTTACGCTAAAACGGTAATACAAAAGCAATATCCAACACTTCTAGTGGCACCCACAACAAAAGCAGGATATTTTGTAAACATTTTACTGCGTCCCAGTCTGTGACGATATTGTGGACGCTGTCGTTGCAAAATGGCAGTTTTTACTGCCTTCCACGAGACCGTTTGGTAACGTTACAGCCCGCCATAGTTGTCCTTAGACAGAAATGTTCTTTAAAAGTAAGACTTTTTTTTACTCGCACATTTTTCCTTCTCAAGACATTGGTGAAGCAATAAGAAAACTTGTGTAGTTGCAAAGCAAACGATGAATTAAGACGCTGAAGCGGAAATAAATTTTGCTTAAAATGTTTTACGCAATCTGATTTTGATAAAAGTGTTGTTATTTTTACGATCAATCTTCAGCTAGAATTCTTCAGCCATTTAGTTTCGCAAACTAAATATAACTTAAAGGAATGGAAAAAGCAAAATTATGTTTTGAATGTTGGTAGGCAAGCTTTCGCACTTTGCCGCCTCCCGGCGCTCGTTAAGGTGACAAAACATCGTTTTTAGTTCCCTCTAACACACGGTATCTCCGGCCCAACTGCAATTTTCTCACTTAGGAGCCATGGCTATTTGCAAAACGTGTGAAACTTGCCCACTAAAGTTGCACTACAGTTGAATTTTGTTTATGTTTAAAACACTTTAAATTATGCTGGCCTGAAAACTGTGTAACGTACCGTTTGTAATTTGAGAAATTAGATATTTTAGAATAAACTTACGGCTTTCTCCGACTTCACTCATTTTATGCTGCTTTAAAAGTGAATGAAATTTCTTTATTATTTGTAAGTTTATTAATGCCTAAATCTCCCGGAATACATTATCTAAATTATGAAAGAACCGCATTGTGTTAAAGGTACACTAGTCGGTCATACTTTCATACAAAACAAACAAACGTAGTATGGCGATTACTCCACTGTTTGATGGTGTAAGTACGTTCAAAATAAAAAAATGATATCAATTTGTCTCATCATTATCTAGCCCTGTATGGAAACAAAAAGTAAAAAAAAAAAACATATATTTGAAAATTGAAAATAAATGTTTTTTTTTTAACTTTTTTGTTTCCATTCTAAACCGTTGAGTAATCGCCATACTACGTTTGTAGTATGAAGTATGACCGACTAGTGTATGCTTAAGGCAAAACGGCCACAAAAAAAGGGACATCACATTTAATTACTTCCGTGTGTTGTGTCTTTTGTGTTCACTAAATAAATGATTTATCTATCTATAAAATAAATGATTTATCTATTTATAAAATAAATAAATAAATATCGCTGGACATTACACACAGCGCCATCTAGGTGCCACACTAAGCAACGAGGCTTGTGTCGTGGACACCAGATAGTTGATAATACTACATAGATACCATCTATCATAGATCTATCTATCTATCTATCTATCAACATCATTATCATTTGCCTAGCCTTTTCCCTACTAATATGTGGGGTCGGATTCCAGTCTACCGGATGCAGCTGAATACCACTTTTTTACATTGAGTGACTGCCTATCTTACGTCCACAACCAAACAAGTTAATACTAGATAATACGACACCCCTTGGTAAGACTTGTTGTTCATTGTCAGACTTTCGGGCCACTGGCTACCAGTAACGACTGCAGTTAAAGAACTACAATTGACAGCCAAGACCAACGGAAGAAACTCGATATGTAATGCTCGCTAAGTAGCTACGAAGGATTGTTTTTTGTTTCGTAAATTTTTTGTTATGCTTTGTATGTATATTGTTATTTATTTTTTTTGTTTTTTGTCACTTTGTATGATGCACGTCATGTCCCTGCGACAAATAATTATTTTTTCTTTCTTTCTTCTTTGTTAATGGGTGGTCACCCATCCACGGACCAACCTAGGCAAGTACGGCTTAACCTGAATATCGACCGGAATGATATATTTAGCCATGAGCTCTTCACCATACCAACGCAAAATGTGACTGAATCTATACATCTATATAATACATACAAATAAATAAAATTTAAGAGACTGTGTGTAATATCTAAAAAACAGCTTTTTACTGAATGCATATGAAATTATATATACGGTACTTATAACAAAAACATTTTTTTTAAATTTTTGTCTGTCTGTCTCTCTGTCTGTTTGTTCCGGCTAATCTCTGAAACATCTGGACCGATTTTGATGGGACTTTGACTGGCAGATAGCTGATGTTATAAGGTCTACATAAGATACTTTTATTTTAGAAAAATAATTAGGGTTACGTGAAATTGTTAACAAAATCTGATTCAAAGCGAAATAATACTTTCACGCGAACGAAGGTCGCGGGGAGCAGCGAGTATATAATATACGTTTTGCACATGGAAATTCTTGATGGAAGAATGTAGGAGTATTAGAGCTTGGGTTTCGAGATGGGACCTCTCGACCGTGACAAAATAGGTTTTGATGATCCGAGGCTCGCTATTTCGATCCCGAATCTTTTGCTATTCTCGTGACAAAATTATCAGGGTATCTAACAAAGTAATCCTTGAGTCAGAGTGCTTTTAGCTTGGTTTTGAGATTTGAATTATGTTCGTACAATCTTTGGTATTATGTGAAAACTTTGACGGTATTGAGGTGACTAAGTGTGTTTATTTTAACAGGATTTTTAGACTAAGAATCCCTTTTTGTTGTTCAACGAATGAACGTATTGAATCACGTATTAATGTTTGATCAATGCAAATACTTCAATCTTACTTACGATCAATTAAGCCTCGTTGGTCGAGTGGTCGCAAGCGCGACAGCTGGGCATGAGGTCCTGGGTTCGATTCCCGGGTCGGGCCAAGTGTTATTTGGTTTTTCCATCAGGAATTTCTCAATAGCAGCCATGGAGTCTGCATTTGTACCCGATTGATGGCAATAGGCTCGCTCCCATTACGTCGGACATAAAACATAATTGACAAAGCGTGGGTGTACTATTAGGTACACCTCTGCCTAACCCTTCGGCGATAAGAGGCGTGATGTTATGTTTATGCAACGCAAATAAAAACCAGACAAACAACAATATAGTGAATTAAGGGCATTACATTGCCCAATGACCTTGAGCATGCTGCCCCGTACTAACTTACGACGAAACGGCGAGAGAGAGAGGGACGAGTGCGGCAGTGACATAGTGCTTTTCGCGAAATTTCCGATTTTTATAATATATTTTAAAATATTAAAAGAAATATGAGAAAAAAATCAATACACATTGTTAAATACGTCATTACGTATTTTTTGGTATAAAATTCATGCCGAGTTATTGAGCCGTTATAGAGAAAATTTTCAATTTAGGTTGAAAAAGGACCTATTTGTTACGATTTTTCGATAAAATTTGAGTTAGTTTATTAAAATTTTAAACAATACAATGTATTTGTGATGACCTTTACTTTAACATATATTTTTTATATTGAAAACGCACAAAAGGATTCATCTACAAACTTCTTTAAACACACGGTATTTTCAGGATTTGAGCGAGGTAATCCCCTTAAGGACCAATCACTAAAAAATTGTCCACATCAACATTATTGACCTCTCACGCTACCGAATTTTAACATTTCATTAACACAAATTTACCCATGAATAACGCAATTGTCCCAAACAAGATCGCGGGCGCAGCGGTCTACATAGTTACTATCACTTGGCCAAGTTATTCGTGTCACTTCACATTTCTGAAGTTGGACCGCGAATAACGGTACAACTTGAAGTGGTTAGTTGACACTTTGTTGCAAGGTCCTAGGTAGGTGCAACTGTTGGCAACAGTATCGTCGGCAGCAACTTTGTGGGACGTCCGATAAGCCGCCTGCATACCGGTGCTAACTAATGTTGGCGTCACACTCATCAGTTAGGCAAGCTACCGCGGCGCTTTTGTTTTTGTAACTAGGGTAGTACAGGCCAGGCAGAGCCTTGTTCTATATAGATGAGAAAGTTTAGCATAGAAATGGGTGAAGTTTCTAAGATTCCTTTTAAAGTTTTCTACGTATATATAAACTTACACTTTTTCCCATGGGGGGTGGGTAGACACCACAGAATGCCCCCTGCTACCGTCCTAACACGCTTTGTGTACGTTCATACATAAGCAGGTCACAGTCGCAGGTCGTCAGGTACACGCGCGTTTTGTGCGAATTTTCTTATAAAGTTTTGTCTTTGTGATTATCGTAGATATTTTGACATGATTTTTGTGATCAGTGACTTTTTAAAATTTCAATCAATACATTTTCTGAGAGCAGCGGTGATCCAGAAGTGGTGACCCCGACTTACAAGCAATAAGTCGTGAATAAGCCCAGACAGGCGCATTACTTTTAGTAATTTATTTCGTCACCACTGCTCTCAAAACGGTGAAGGAAAACATCGTGAGGAAACCGGCATGTCCTAGAACCAAGAATTCGAAGACATGTGTCATCTAGCAACCCGCACTATGCCCGTGTGACGCATTAGGGAGCGAAAAACTGAACGGATGCGTATGCATCTCCATAAAAAAATCGTGGTTTTTTATGGAAAAATGCTGAACAAAGCTGAATAAGTGTGGTTAGTCCCCTAAAGCCCATTACCTCTCATAAAAAGGAGGCCTGTGTTTATTTTCTGAACTTCACTCCCTATGTTTGAAAGCTAATGGACAAATTCATCACAGAAATATAAAATTTTCAGTTGGTACCTATATCTTTCGGATTTTTCTCAAGTAAAATTATCATATTCTGTTTGTTGACAGGAGGTATTGAGGTACCAGAGTTTGGGGAGCCCATCACAAACCTGACGGTGCCTATCGGGAGAGACGCAACCTTCGAATGTATAGTCGTGAACCTGGGCAACTTTCGGGTAAGCATTTATAATTATTTTACATTACATTTTGATTGTCATGTCAAAAGTTTTTTTTAGGACGTGGTTTACGAAAAATACGAAAGGACAAACGGACACATTTTAGTGATCTGTTTTTGCAAAACTTTTTTTTTTACGTTTAATAAAATTCAATCCTTTTATTTCTTTCTTGGAAAAAAAATCATTTGTGTACGATAAAATGTAGGCAGGTTGCTAAACTGCCTATCCTTTCTGGGAACACAGGCATAATGTTACCAAACATTATGTAACACAACCAATTCATGATCATTTCATCATAATTTCTGCTTTGTGTTTGTGCTGACAATTCCGAGTGATCGCCACAACACCAAAACACTATTCAGTGAAATCTCAAATAGCCAACAGCTCTTACAACTGCCTACTCCCAACTTCCAAGAATAGAATATAAACCAGATTATTTTATCATAAAATCGGCTAGAAGCTTCACTGAATTTCAGCTCCAGCCTACAGGTATTTTACTATAGTGAACTGAATAAGTAATTCCGTTTAAATCAGGCTTTTATTACTTCGAACAATCTATATTAATAGTCCGTAGACAAAAAGCTTGAGCCGTCCCCCCGACAACTATATAATGAAGTCGAGAGGCTGAATATTAATTATTTTAGTTAACTAGAGTAAGCTAGTCGATTTTAGGCCGAATAAACTAGCGGCTACAGTGAAATTATGAAGTTGAAAAGTTTAACTACCCCGGATTAGCTATAAACCGCGATAGAGAGCTAGATTGTCTAAACCGCATCGTAAATAGCTTTGTGGTCTATGTTTAGATTTAGTCTTCATCAAAACTTATCAGACTTTACTAGGTATCTAAGTTTAATGCTGCTTTTATCTCCACGAAATATCAATGAGGATGACGTGGAAAAAGTGAGCAAGGTGATTGTGTTGCTTGCTTAACGGAGGGTAAAAGACGTGGTTTGAGAATCGATTACCAGTATCAAAGAGGGAAGCGCCAGGGTACCCCGCGAAATTAATTTTTTATTACGTTTTGTGCAATGTACAGGGGGCTAAAATGGCTGCTTTATCAGAATCATAATATGTAACACGTTAAAAATTTAAGATTCTTAAAATGGTCTTTATGGTTATGAACAGAAAGTTAGCAAGTTAGTTAACAAGCGGCTCTTGCCCAACCTAGGGGGTACAATCGCCTCCTGCCGGAGGCTCTACGCGGGGGTCGTGCGGTCCATGGCCCTTTACGGGGCCCCGGTGTGGGCGCGTTCCTTGAGGCGGCGAGCCGCCCACTACCTGAACGCGCCCCAAAAGGTGGTAGCCGTAAGGCTGGTCCGGGGGTACCGCACGATCTCCGGCGAGGCGGCGAGCCTCCTTGCCGGATTGCCGCCATGGGATCTGGAGGCGATAGTCCTCGCGCGCCTGCATGAATGGCGCGTGGAGGCACTACGCCGGGGGGTAACTCCGCTGCCGCGGCAAATTGTCGCTCAGCGGACAGACCTCCGGCGCGATCTCATGGCGACATGGAGAGAGCGACTGTCGCAACCCCGTGCAGGGCACGCCACAATAGTGGCGATAAGTCCCCTCTTTGAGGAGTGGCTAGAGAGGCGCCACGGCGCCCTCACCTTCCGCCTGACGCAGGTCCTCACCGGACACGGTTGTTTCAGGAGGTTCCTGCACCGAATCGGGCGGGAGGAAACGCCCGGGTGCTACCATTGTGAGGATCGACCGGAGGACACGGTGGAGCACACGGTGGAGATCTGCCCCGCGTGGGCGGAGCACCGCCGTGTCCTCGTAGCGGCGATCGGCGGCGGCGACCTCTCGCTTCCGGCCTTGGTTCAATCCATGGTCCGGAGCGAGACGGAATGGGACGCCGTCACCTCCTTCTGCGAAGCAGTCATGCTAACGAGGTGGTGGAACGTGAGAGGGAGAGAACCTCACGTCCCAGCCGCCGCGGGAGACGCACCGGGCGTCGGGGGCCACGTGGTGGCCCTCGGCCACCGTAGGCATGGGCCTGTGGACGGTGAGCTATGGGCTAGCTCGCCGTCCGTCCGTCTTATGACGACAGGCCGTGTCGACGGCGCGTTCGTGTTCCACGCGCGCCTCAAAGAGAGTCAGCAAACAGGAAGGGGTCCGAAAGGACCGATGCCTGCCAGGGTTGCGGGACTGTTCGAAAGAGATACCGCGGCCCTGGAACATAAAGGGCAAAGGAAGGAACATGGATGGGTTTTAGTCAGTAAAAGTCTGACACTCCCTCCTGCTCAGCCCAGAGCGGGAGGGGTTATTTGATGATTACCCATAGATAAAAAAAAAAAAAAAAAAGGTGGCCTAAAATGGCTACTTTATCAGAATCATAATATGAATCACGTTAAAACTCTTAAAATGAACTTTATGTTTATAATCATAAAGACCATTTTAAGAATTATAAATTTTAGGTTTAGGCCCCTAGATCAGTGACAGGCTGTATGTTGAACAAAATATGATTCGCGGCCGTAACACGTTTGTAGTTACAGAATTATAATCAGTAAAATTATCATAAAACCTTTTAAAATCATTTAATCCCATCCAATGACCTTTTCAATAAAAAAATCATTCAACGGGATTCAATGAACTTAGAGGGTTGTATTGATGATTTAATGATTCATTACTCTGCAAAGCCAATGTTACGCTCTCGAATCATGTTTTAATCAACATACCTACAACCTTACACTGACCTGCACATTGCAAAAATCGTAAGAAATTTTGAATTTCGCGGGTAACTCCCAGCTTGAACATAGTTATTATCAGTATGTGCCACTGCAGGCAAAGACATCCCTTTCTCTTTCCTACTCAACTTGACGCCTTGAGGTGGGATGCGCCTGGGCCACTATATCTTTGGACATTTTTAGGCAACTACGGGTATGTTTGTATGTGCCCACAATGCATCCAACATGGGTGAAGTTGTCGAATTCTAATACATTTTTTGTTTGGTTGAACTATTCATGAGTAAGAGCCAAGAATAGTTTGCCTGACCTGGACAACGAACCCAGGACCTTAGACTTAACAGTAGCGCTTCCGAACTCTAGAACCAACAACATGAATTTCTCAGTATATAAGTCGATAGCAATAGGCTCGCCCATCGTCATCGTCCGCCTATAACATGGAACTTAAACATAAATCAGAGCATGAGAGCAGCGGTGGCCCAGTGGTGGCGGCCCTGACTTACGAACAGTAAGTCGTAGATTCGAACCCAGGCAGGCGAATTACTTTGTGTAATTTATTTGATCATACTCTCAAAACGGTGAAGGAAAACTCAAACTCAAAGCATTTATTTCAATTAGACCATTACAGGCACTTTTGAAAGTCAAACAAAAAAAAAAGCTAAGTTACAGTCACAAGATAACTTGAGAAAGTACTGTAGTTGCACATTCCAAAGCGTAGATCTCTATGGAGAAGAATGAGCAAGAAACTCCACGGACACTCTTTTTAATCAAAATATTGTTACAAAATCTTGGTTACATCATTCACGTTGAGATTATACATATATATATGTGAGAACGATGTAGAAAGACGTGCACATTAAGAGCGTCCAGAGTAAAAGATTAAAATAATCAACAATTTCAAAATAAAGTGATTAAAATACTATATAATTAATGTTATATAGTATTTTAATTACTACTAATTAATATTAAGTATAAAGATAACTAAGATACCTTCTCTGCATTTCCGAAACATTACGTCGTATAAATAACTCAATGTGTAATTGCTATTGACTTGCCTTCAAGAATCGATATGTAATAGTTCACTCATTTTATTTTTCCTTTTACCCACAACACTATAAAAATTGTGTGTAAGTAATTCTTATATTTAGTTTTAAGATTACCTTGTATTTCTCATATTAAGTGAATTGTATCCTTTCGTATTTCGAGTATATAGAAACCATTAAAAACCTATTGTGTCTCGCGTAGGCGCACGAAGGGTTAAACCGTAAACCGTAAAATAAACCGTGGCAGCTAAAAGATGACCAGTCCCAACTGACAGCGCCCGTTCACGAACATGACGCATGGCTCAGCGCCATTCAACTCAACCATATTGAAGAGAACCAAATGACCCGACACACGTGCCACCATCAGCGAGAAATTTGAGTGAGCATGACATTCTCTCAGCCACCAGGCTACATTCAAGTCAATGAAAGATAAATAAATGTAAATGGTTGCTTTACAGTACATAGTACTCACACATGTGCTATGCAATTATATAATACTAAGAGATGGAATCTATACAAAGCAAGGATATTATTACAATCTTCTGCAGCTTCCACAATAACTTAACCTGGTAATCAATTAGTTTGCTCCTATGGTTGTGGAGCAGGACCAGCATTGAGCCAAGCCTTTTTATCATCAATATAGTCCCCCAACTTATAATATACACATAGTGTGCGTTTTATACAAGATTTAAATTTCGTCTCATTCAGTTGTAGAATGTGGGGAAGTATTTTATTGTAGCATTTTAAACAGTACCCCATGAAAGATGAGTCTACTTTAGCTAGCCTGAAACCTGGCTGAACTAGTTGGTCCCTATTTCTAGTACTATAGTGGTGTCTGTCACCTCTCTTACAAAATAAATGCAGATTTTTCCTAACGTACATGATGTTTTCATAGATGTATTGACAAGGTACTGTCATGATGTTAATTTCTTTAAACAGTTCTCGTAGAGAATCGCGCCTACGTAGATCATATATGGCTCTGATGGCTCTTTTCTGCAGAATAAATATAGACTCAATGTCTGCAGCCCGTCCCCATAGTAAAATACCGTATGACATAATACTATGAAAATAACTAAAATAGACTAGCCTCGCGGTATCTACATCAGTAAACTGACGGATTTTTCTAACAGCATATGCTGCTGAACTCAGCCGTCCTGCAAAAGATGTTAAATGAGGACCCCATTGTAGCCTTGTGTCAAGCGTGATTCCCAAGAAAACAGTTTTATCGACAAATTCTAGTTTCTCTTGATTCAATATTATGTCACAATCACTACTTTTGACATTTGGCAGAGAAAATTTTATGCACTTAGTTTTTTTTCCCATTTAGTATTAAGTTATTAGCGGTAAACCAATTATGGACCTGCAGTAGGGCGTTATTGACGTCGTCAAGATTTGTGGCACGTCTGTTTATCCTAAATATTAAAGAAGTATCGTCAGCAAACAACACCATTTGCGGTTGGTTGTTAAATAAGTGGGGTAGATCATTAATGTACACTAAAAAGAGAAAAGGACCCAATATCGAACCTTGTGGTACACCTATTTTTACTTTTAAACCCATTGAATTGACACCATTTACCTGTACTTGCTGCTGTCTATCATTCAAATACGATTTTACTAAACTGAGCGCAAGTTTACTAAACCGTAATGCTCAAGTTTCAAGAGCAGGGTTTCGTGATTTACGCAATCAAATGCCTTCGAAAGGTCACAGAAGATTCCTATGGCATCTTGTGCCTCTTCCCACGCAGTAAATATGTGTTTTAATAAAGTGACACCGGCGTCAGTTGTACAACGTCCCTTGGTGAAACCATACTGTTGCTCGTGTAAGATTTTATTGGCGTTAAAATGATTTAGCATTTGATTGAGCATTATCTTTTCAAACACCTTGCTGAAAACCGGCAACACAGATACGGGCCTATAGTTATTGGTGTCTTTACTATCCCCGGATTTAAAAAGCGGTATTACCTTACTGTATTTCATTAGATCCGGGAAGACCCCTTGATCCACGCACAAATTAAATATTGAGGCTAAATACGGTGCTATAGTCTCAATAATTGAGGGCCCGCGTGGTGGATTATAGCCCATTGCCTATCATAGAGAGGAGACCTGTCTCCCAGCAGTGGGAACATTATAGGCTGATTATGCTATGTTATGCTAAACATAAAGTAAGCGGCGAGACGTCGGTATAGATACCTATACAGCTCTGCCTAACCTTCCCGGGCAAACAGGCGTAATGTTGTTTTATATGATTATGTTGAAAATGTTATCACATCCGGAAAAAGTTCGTTTAGCTGAACCTTACTCAAAGATCTCGAAACTTTAAAAAAGTTACAGCAGTTCACAACAGAAGGCGCAATCTTAAAAAATAAATGTAGGTTAGCTACATAAGGCTGCATGCGTAATTAATAAGTTTTGTTTATGTATAATTTAAGCGGACCCCTTCCTTATTTTAATGTTTGACTTGACCTAAAAAATCAAACAGTTTTAAAAACTGTATACAAGTTTGCCGTATGCCATTACTTCCCAGAATTTGATCCTTATTAGCGACACTATCGAATTGTGTAATAATAATACAGACTGTATGTTTTTTTCCGAAATCAATGGATTCGATTCCTGGCTAGGAATATTGATTTTTCTAAAATCGAATGATGCAGTTTTAGTTTTCATCAAAATCGGGCTTGAGACTCCTTTGAATATTTTTCGCTATTCCTCATAGTTTCGGATTTAGTCATACACACCCGTTTGAAATATTCAGCCTGTATACCAAAAAACTTATATATATATATGTTTCATAGATTTTCTTCACGCAGAATCGACCTCTGCAACGTGTTTCTTTTGTTTTCGTAGCCCTCCTCTCTCTGCTAATGCGGAGAAACAAGCTACTTAATGTACTTATTTAATTAATTTACTTTACTGATTTGCATTATTCAACGCAATGAATTTTGAAGTGTTGTTAAGAGGCCTCGCTTAAGAGAAGTAGGTACAGGTACCAGCCAACTGCTTAGCGGAGCTCCCTAGGGACTTTTTGTCCTTCATATTCTTAAGGTTCAGTCAAGCGTACAGATTGTAGACTAACTGCGGACACCAGACGAGTGAGGGATATTTCTATCAAAATAATGTCCATTGTCCGGAGTCCGGTTTGCGGTCCGGCCCGCAGTCCTGGTCGGGTTGGTTTGACTGAACCCCTATTTTTTTTTACCATTAACTCACAGTGCCTAAAAAAGCAATCAACACTTTCATCAGATTTATAAGTTATATTAAAATTTATTAAAAAACACGCTTTAGAGTAACGTAATTTTATTTTTCGTTATTTGTTAGCCAACCCTTTCATTTGACACTAATATCATAGAAATGCACAAAAAATAAATTCACTTCATCTTTGGGAATCCGCCATATTGGATTAAGAATGATGTCACTTAGACGTCCATGCAATTGACCATGCATTGTCATCCAAACTAAATATGTATGCAAAATTTCAGCTCAATCTTCCGATTGAGCTGAAATTGAACCGGGAAATGCGTCAAAAACTTCTAAGATTAAAAAAGAAAACAAGCGGGTTTAACAAAAACAACACATTTTCAAGCAACATCATCACAATGTATCTATATTCTGGAACCTTCTCCTCAACTCTTCAATTTTCCAGGTGGGCTGGGTGAAAGCAGACACGAAGGCGATCCAGGCGATCCACGAGCACGTGATCACCCACAACCCTCGGGTTTCCGTCTCCCATAGCGACCACAGCACCTGGTACCTGCACATAAAGAACGTACAAGAAGAAGACAGAGGGCAATACATGTGTCAAATTAATACTGATCCTATGAAGAGTCAGGTGAGTAAGACCACTCTTCTTTTTGCCATGAACCAGGAAATCATTCACCCGTATTCATAAACAACTAGCAACCCGCCCAGGCTTCGCACGGATGGAATGTTATGCATATAAACTTTCCTCTAAAATCACTCTATCTAATAAAAAAAACTGCATCAAAATTCGTTGCGTAGTTTTAAAGATCTAAGCATACATAGGGGCAGACAGCGGGAAGCAACTTTGTTTTATACTATGTAGTGAAGTAAACTGGAGTAAAAGTAATTCCTTAGGTATACGATTTTTATTCTGTAGTTTAGTAATTGCTTAAAGTTAGAACTGTTAAACGTTAAAATTCTTAGCTTTGTATTCTTTGACGGTTCTTACTGCATACAAATTCTTGTCTATGGCATAAACATGGATAAATACGTCATCATCATCTGCCTAGCCTTTTCCCAACTATGCAGCCATCCCAGCATCCCAGCCATCCCAGCTGAATACCAGTATTTTACATGAAGCGACTGCCTAGCTGACCTCCACAACCCAGTTAGTGCTGGGTAATACGGTACACCTTGGAAAGACTGGTTGTCAGACTTTTTGGGCCATTGACTACCTGTAACGACTGTCAAAGATCTACAATTGACAGCCGGGATCAACAGCTTAAGGCCGAAACACACCGGATCCGTACACGTAGACGTGCACGTGCACGTGCACGTACCATGACGTTGTAATATATGGAACTTTATAGAGACATGGCCCACCGCTTGCGTGACGTACACGTGCGCGTAGACTACATGCGTAACGCTACGCATTGCAGCTGCCATGTGTCAAACTTGCTGCGTACCTACGCAGAGCGGAACAGCAACGTCACATTGATGCGTGCAGTAATGACGTTGTAGTCAATGGCATTCCGTATTGGACGTCACACCGAACATTTTTGAACACGCACGTATCTTTGCTGCGCGTGACTACGCGCGTGACTTACGCATTCAGTTGTATTTGTTTTCAAGCTTTACCGATAGTAAGTGATGTTTTGATTCGGTTTTAATGATGAATAATAAAATTAAAGAAAAACTAATTGTTTGTACAACACAAAAAACAAAGAGTAAAAAATATGTCATATAAAACTTGAACCCATTGTTTTCACAATAACAGTAATATTGCTTCTTCTTCATCAGATGAACTACTTGGTCCATTTACCCAATCTTCTTCAGACATCGTGCACAAGAATTGCTGGGTACGCAAAGGACCGGTGCGTTGCGTGCATACCACGTATGCGTAAGCGTAAGCGTACACGTATGCGTAACCCGGTGTGTCAGGGGTTCACGCGCATCACCACGCGCGTGTACACGTGTACGTCACGCCACGCATCTGGTCTGACCAGGCCTTTAACGTGCTTTCCGAGGCACTGAGGAAACTCGGTATGTAATGGGCGGTCACCCATCCACAGACCAACCTAGGCAAGCGTGGCTTAACCTAAAGATCGACCTGAGCGGCTGTTAATATTTTGCCTAGAGCCCCTCCTACGGCTACATAAGTAATTACTTAAACAAAAGAAATTACTTTAACTTGACAATACGACAAGATACAGGTATGCCTTTAATGTTCCCACTGCTAGGACAGGCGCGACAGATTTGATAAGAATATGTTGATTTAAAAGAGTGTTCACGGTGTTTCTTGTCCATTCTTCTCCATAGAGATCTTTATGTTTATCTGTACGTTATTATGCCTTGTGATTGTGACTGTAGTTTCGCTTTGACATTCAAAAGTGACGGTAATGGTCTAATTGAAGTAAATGCTTTGAGTTTGACATAGATCTCTCCCCTAATTCTCTATGATGTCACAACATGTCTTTGAATTTTTGGTTCTAAGGACAAGTCAGTTTCCTCACGATGTTTTCATCGACCGTTTTGAGAGCTGAAATTCAGTTTGATTTGATTGAGATGGTCATGAAATATTTTATCATACGGAAGATTTCGCATTGTATTTAATTTAATCTCATTCTTAATCTGTCAAAAATGCCTCTTCTTTTAATAAAAGTGACAAACTTTTGACGTTTATTGTCGCTAAGATGTGATTTATTAGATTTTCGATATCTTCGTTTTCTTATTTGTTTTTTTTTTATGTGTTATATCCCTGATGGCACAGAGGTTAATGCCTCGCCTCTCATGCATGAGGTTGTGGGTTCAAATCCGTTCAAGTACCAATGTGACTTTTTCAGTTCATATGTATTTTCTAAGTTTATCTTGGACATCATAAGTTTATCTTGGACATCACAGACATCGATGAAGGAAAACATCGTGAGGTAACCTGGACTTAAAAAAGTCTGAAATCGCCAACCCGTCTTGAGCTAGCGTGGTGATCAATGCTTGTGCCTTCTCAGAGAGAGTTGAGAAGAGGCCTTTGCCCAGCAGTGGGACAGTAATAGGCTGGTATTATTATTATATTTCCAAACCTGTAATTTTAGCCAATACAACCCTAAAATAAAATCCCCGACGCATATAATTCAGCATCCTTTTTTAACACACCGCAACCCAGATCCTTGTTACAAAGTAATGGACTGCGGCGTGCGATGAAAATTCAGGTACAATTTAACGAGAATGCGTCACTCGACGGGATGCACTTTACCCAATACACTGACATAAATTGCAACTTATGCGGTAGTGCTTGTATGGAGCTCATGCATTTTTAACCACTTTTAAAGTAGACAGCTACTGTATTAACGAGAAAGTAATTGTGAGAACATTTTCTGTTTTCATTAATTATTTGGGAGCTTGATTGTGGGTGGTGGGCTTTAATTTTAATAAGAACAACCTACACGTACCTCTACCTCGTACTTCTCGTACCTCTCTCGTAAGTTCTGGAGTGGCGACCACGAACCGGAAGACGTTGCGTTGGAAGGCCTCCCACTAGGTGGACCGATGACCTGATGAAGGTTGCGGGGATCCGCTGGATGCGAGTCGCACGGGACCGGTCAGTGTGGCGACACTTGGGGGAGGCCTATGTCCAGCAGTGGACGTCTTTCGGCTGAAATGATGATGATGACACGTACCTCCTGTGATCATACATTACATCACGCCTATAATCCCCGAAGGTTTAAGCAGAGGTGTACCTAATAGTAAATTTCGCCAGTTTTATTGTAAGGCCCATGTAATAGGAAGCAAGCTTACTGCCATACAACCGTGTACAAATCCAGAGTCCGTAGCTGATATTGAGAAATTCCTGATGGAAAAATCAAATAACACTTTTACCAATCCGGGAATAGATCACAAAGCCTCGTGCCCAGCAGTCCTGCGATCACGTGACCAACAAGGTAGTCATTAGATATCAACACACTGTACGGTATGAGCAATACAGCATCGCCTCAACTTGAGCCATCCAAGATTTTGCCTATAAAACTTCGTACAGTAAAGTACACTTATATACACCGTAACGGGTTCGCCTTTTTTTCTTTTTTTTTTTCGTATGGGAAATCATCAAATAACTCCTCCCGCTCTGAGCTGAGCAGGAGGGAGTGTCAGACTTTTACTGACTAAAACCCATCCATGATCCTTCTTTTGCCCTGTGTTCCAGGGCCGCGGTATCTCTGTCGAACAGTCCCGCAACCGTGGCAGGCATCGGTCCTTTCGGACTCCTTCCTGTTTGCTGACAATCATCTCTTTGAGGCGCGCGTGGAACACGAACGCGCCGTCGACACGGCCTGTCGTCATAAGACGGATGGACGGCGAGTAAGCCCATTACTCACCGTCCACAGGCCGGCGCCTACGGTGGCCGGGAGCCACCACGTGGCCGGAAGCCACCACGTGGCCCCCGACGCCCAGGGCGTCTCCCGCGGCGGCTGAGACGTGAGGCTCTCTCCCTCTCACGTCCCACCACCTCCTTTGCCAGCATGACTGCTTCGAAGAAGGAGATGACGGCGTCCCATTCCCTCTCGCTCCGGACCATGGATTGAACCAGGGCCGGACGCGAGAGGTCGCCGCCGCCGATTTCCACTACGAGGACACGACGGTGCTCCGCCCAAGTGGAGCAGACCTGCGCAGTGTGCTCCACCGTGTCCTCCGGTAACGGCTTCGCCTCAGCTTGAGATCAGCTTTAAAAATGTCTTGCTGTGATGCCAGACCGGGGCTGTGCTAGTAAGTCATCATCAGCCTAGCCTTTTCCCAACTATGTTGGGGTCGGCTGCCAGTCTTGCCGGATGCAGCTGAATACCAGTATTTTACATGGAGTGACTGCTTATCTGTCCTCCATAACCCAGTTAGTACTGGGTAATACGACACCTCTTGATAAGACTGGTTGTCAGACTTTTGGGGCTACTGACTACCTGAAACGACTGCCAAAGATTTACAAATGACCGCCGGGACCAACGGGTTAAAGTGCTTTCTGAGGCACGGAGGAAACTCGGTATGTAATGGTGGTCACCCATCCACAGGCCAACCTAGGCAAGCACGGCTTAACCAAAAGATCGACCCGAGCGGCTGTTATTATTGAGCCACGTGCTCCTCAGTGCTCGGCAGTGCTAGTAAGTGAGCTATCAAGGTGGACTGTATTTCTTCAAAATAAAACTTCAGGTTCAGACTTCTTGTTTCTTATTTATTCCCAGGGCTGGCTTGCTGCTTGACTGTTGAGTGACGACTACGAATTTTGCAACAAGCCACCCGTTTTATATTCATTTTACACAGGGTGCAAGTAGTGGGTAGCGTAATAAGCGCAGAGCACGATTACCCGCTTAGAGTGCGTGTTTGTTTTGATGTGTCGGGCGGTGATCTCGACAGGTTTTGACTTGTCCGGACCTGTCTGGATCGTGCTCTTTGCCTTTATAAATGTCGTGTTTGGCTACCTATATGTTCTAAGGGATATTGAAACCACCCTAACTATATGGTGTTGTATTATTTCGTAATGATCCCTACTATCAAATCAAGATTTATTGGTACTTATATCTAAACCTTAAATAACATTGTTTCGTAACGTATATACTTAAAATCATATTATATACATCATTTACATAAGCTGCGTCGTCCGTAACATGAGCTTAGTAAAGAAACTTAATAAAACATTGATAAGGTCCAATTCCTGAGTCGGAATTTGGATCTCGAAATATAGAAAAAAAAACCGGCCAAATACGAGTTGGACTCACGCACCGAGGGTTCCGTACAAACTTCATAATAAATAGAATAAATTGATAGACATCAATATTATTACAGATTAGACAAAATTGCATAGAATCAAAATAAAATCAAATAAAGGTAAATTAAATACAATAAAATCAGACTAAATAAAATTGAATCAATTAAAACCAAACAAATCAAATTTAATTAAATTAAATCAAAATTAATCGAGTAACGCTAAATCAAACAATAAAATTAATACCTTCTCTCCGACACTGGTACAGCAAATGTTTGTCGGTATAATGTCACAATGGAGGCCGGTTTTTATTTGTTATTAAACTACATGTTTACGGTTTTCAGTTTTTTTTTTTACAAGTAAGTCATTACTTCATGCCAAATTTCATGACTAGGTCAACGAGAAGTACCCTATAGGTTTTTATTCTCTTGTGAAATCGAAAAATATTTGTGTATATATATCATATCTTTTGATCGCGTTGACTTACAATTTTTTCACAGCTAAAAGAGACCATAGACTCGAGTCTTTGATATAAATTTCAACTTGATGCCTCTAAGCGTTCCTGAGAAAAAGGGTCTTGACAGACAGACACAGAGAAAGACGGACAACAAAGTGATCCTATAAGGTTTTCATTTCTTTTCTGAAGTACTATATATACAACGCTATTACTGACAAAAATCTAGCCCAGTAACCCTAACTAAATATACAATATTCATTCACTTCAACACATTTAAAAAACTAAAAAAGAACTTAATGATAAAGCTACCAAATAGAAAAAACACAGAAAGGTACCTCCCTTGTTAGTAATAAAATTCTTAACGTGTTGCCTGACCTGCCCGTTGGGCATGAGTGCCCCGTGACGTAGACACATCGATAGCATTCAGTACTCTGATTGATTCGCTCAGGATCTCTACTTACCGTGAAAGGGTAACGTGATAATGCTCATTTTTCTCCTACTAATTTGAAAAGCTAATAAATAATAGTTATTTATGGAAAACTTGGGTTTTCCATAAAGAATTTCTCAGTAACGCTGGGAGTCCCGGATTTTTGCTGGGTTGACGGCAATAATATAGGCTCGCCTTTTATTACATTTGACTTCTTCTTAGCGTGTCGATGGAAAATTTTCGTTAATTAAATAAATATATTTGGCCCAGAATTCAGCTAAGCGAACTCCGCTCGCTGATGCAGTCGTACGATCGTCAAGTACGCAGCTGGTGTCAGGGCAGGCAGCGCAAGATAGAAGGTGGACCATTGTCAATGGAGACACGCCACACACTTGAGATCTGAGCCGTCTATAAACCCCCATCTGAAGAGATTGTCTTTGCTACGGCCGACTTGGGTTCGGAGTCTATTTAGAGATTTCCAAGTCGACTTTAAAAATAAATTATTGAAATATGAGTGTCCTCTAAGCACACGTACAAGTTTTGTTTTTTGTTACTCCCGCGCTTTTCTGATTAATTTCGTTGCGGGGTCCAAACCAGTTGATTATTCTAGGGAACTCGTCGACCTTCATGGTCTCGGCGCTTTTTTGACGATTGTAACTATTGATTCTGACTTCCAGGAGTTGCAGTAGTTGGGAATAGTGTTACAAGCACGTCCCAAATAAAAAAATACATGCACCTCAGTATGAACCTTCGGAAATAACAATCGTGACGAGGCGTGACGTGAGGGTAAGGTATTAGGTTATAATAGTTTGTTGTGGATGTTAGTTGACGTCATCAAAACCAATATAATATATGTAGGTAGTTAGGTACTCTTTCATTCATGAAAGTGACTCTTTTGAAAGCTTTTTAAACAATATGTCTTGTCCTTTTCATGTTTATTTTTATATACCCATTAATCAAAGTAAAGGTCAACACTCAACGTGTTCATTAGACTATCTCTTTAACAAGTGAATGAATAAAAGGAACTAATATAGAAAAATGTACAGTAATATGATAACGCGAATCGCTTCCACAGTATTCAAACAAATTAATTAATTGAAGCATTTTATTCCACCCAACAACGCGATGTTTCGAACACTTTGCACCATCCGACAAACTTATTAAATGAAGGAAACGCTGAAACTTATTTCAATTCGAATAATTCTTCATTCTTATTAATCTGCAGGAGTCGGAACAAATCTGTTATTCTGAATTATAATATTTCCGATGGATTCTCTCTTCAGTACAAAGGTTTTAGCACGGAAATATGTTGTAACACCTTTAAGATTTAGTAGCTTTAAAAATAATTGCCACTTCTGTTTGTTTTTTTGTAACTTACGGATACAAAGACTCTTCAATTTAGTACCAATTTTGCACCGAAATGTGATTAGAGTATCTCGCTAAGCAATTTGGAGTAAATATTTTCTCTCTAGCGATCGGTAAACCGCACAATTCAGATTTAATTTAATCAACAATGTGAACTATGTTAGGTTTCTCGATAATTAAATGATCATGTTTACATTTTCAATGGGCAGTTGATTTTAGAATGTTGTCCGTGCTGGATTTGTGTAATCTAACAAAGGATAGTGGCGAACTCTCAAACAAATTTTTGTTGACATTTTTTTTTGGCGTCTGCCTATGAAAAATATGTTAAAATATTGAGTTTGAATTCCTGAACAATTTTGTCTTCAGTTATACTTTTATAGGAAGTCAGGAATTAAAGATATTCCAGTTTGAAGTTTTAGAGGTTATGTTTATTCTTGTCAACAACAGACTAATCGAAAAAGAATTATAGAAATGCATTTATACAAAATAAACTACGCAATGCGTATTCAGAATATTAAGTCCAACCGACAGGTCTGGCACATGGCCCACATGGCCACATGAGATGTAAGTAGGTACTTATTTATTTAATAATCTTAGTCAACTATCATAAGAGCAATTAGTATGATTTATTACGATGGTAAGGGTAGGTCAGGTATAGAAAAAGAAACGTATTTTTTTAAATATTTATTCCTCATCTTCTCTAATCACAGTGTCTACAAGAAAACCTGCGGGTGCTGAGATATTTGGTTCAGCTGTAGTTAACTGGTGCTCGCCTTTTAACAATGATTCTGGTATGAATGTTTTTTGGCCACATCCTTTCAACAAAGCAATGCTATCTCTAAAACCTCCTAAAATAAAAGCCAAAGTCATTGTTTCTGAAATGCAGCCTTAGAGCAGAATACTCATTACTAAATAAACTAAAAAAGATTTTGTAAAAGTTCAGTGGTCAGTTCAGTACAGTACATGTCATTACGCATGTTTTTTTCGTTGGGGATTTTGATACGGTGTCATTTTTATGAATTAAAAAATTATAACCGCTATATTCTTAGCACAAACAATATTTTTCATTATAACATAAATTGTATTCTGATGCAGAAATGTATTTACAAAGTATAAATTAATGAAATACGTAAATCCAAGCATTTTATGTAACTTGTCTAAGATTTATATTCCATGGCAACATTAAAAGTATAGCTGAGCCAAAAGTCATGAATTCAAGCCCTAAAGAAAAAATCTAAGCCATGATTATATAGTCTGCCGTCAAACGGTGAATGGCCGTAACTACTTTAAAGTATATTTTGCGTAAATGACAATTTTGTCTGAAGTGAAGTTTTAAAGCACTGTCGATAGTCTTTACTTGTCTTATTTTATATGATAATTTAACTGTGGCTACGAGCGAATTGGAGCTTTATTAGCTAGACAGAAAGATAGAGAATTTCTTGCTGAATCCGAATCAATTTTAACTCATTTTTGATAAAAATGTTAGTTACCTCCTTTCGCCGTATGACGGCAGTATTATCATCAATAATCTAGTCAATAAAGCTCTTAATTATGACGACTTTTTTTCCAGACTTTCACAGGCCTTAAGCTTGATTTGATAAAACTTTGTAAATTATTTCGTCGGTGTCTATCACAGTGACATACGTAGACGCTTAATAATTTAATCAGCAATTTATTCGCCACTTTTCTTTTAGCGTTGATTTGATTTTTGTGATATGAGAGTAGTTTATACATATAGAGGATAGTTTTAATTAGTTTTATTTGGCTCTATATTTATTTGCCAAATAACTTAAAAATAACATTGGTTGGTAAGCAAGACTTTTGAAAACAGTTTGTCTTTGTTATCTGCAGAAAGGACAGGAGGAATAACTGAACTTAATTGTAACGATCCATATTTCAGTATATAACAGCCGCTCGGGTCAATTGTCCGGTTAAGCAGTAGCCAGCCTCAGAGGCTGAACTGCGAGATGGCATCTCCAAGAAAAAAAAAAAAGATCCTTAGGTTAAGCCGAGCTTGCCTAGGTTGGTATATAGATAGGTGACCACCACACATACAGATTTTGCTCCGTGCTCAGATCATTGACAGTCGTTATAGGAAGTCAGTGGTCCCAAAAGTAAGACAACCAGTCTTACCAAGGGATGTCGCATTACCTAGAACTAACTGGGTTGTGGAGGTCAGTAGTAGGCAGTCGCTCCATGTAAAATATAGGTAACTGCATCCGGTTGGACTGGAAACCAACCCCAACATGTTGGGAAAAGGCTAGGCAGATGGTGATGATCTGCAGAAACGACCTTCTCCCCGCAAAATAAAATTTATTTGAAAAGCATTTCGTAGATTTATGTAATTGATTTCATAAAGGTAATCAGTTCTATTTCTACTCTTCCTCAGATGGGCTTCCTAGATGTAGTGATACCACCAGACTTCGTTCCCGAAGAGACTTCGGGTGACACGATGGTTCCCGAAGGTGGCACGGCCAGGGTCTCGTGCAAGGCCCGCGGCGTGCCACCCCCGAGGGTCATGTGGAAACGAGAAGATGGCATGGAGATCGTCGTACGGGACCAAACTGGGACGAAAAGCAAAGGTAGATATGGTCTAGAAGTGCTTTTATTCTGTTCTATTTTACATATTGTGAAATACTGTGTGCTGTGTACGTTTAATAAGGCAGTTGCATTTCACATTGAGATCCGAAATTGGTGTAGAATATAACATTAACAATGAACTTCAACTTTGCACTAGCGACAGACCCCTTCTTGGCACTAAGGCTTTCCTAAACGTAGAGATTTCTTTATTATACGAGTATCTAAGTTTAGGATACACAAAAACCATGTGGAATAAATTCTCTAAAGTTTAAATGATGGTGGGGATCGCATCAAACGTTGAGTAGTTAAGAAGAACAACGCGATCACACAGACAGACACCAAAAGCGACTTTCAAATTTTAATAGATATTAGGATATGGCTGCGGCTTCGCCCGCTTGTAGTTCGGTAATTTTCCCACGGGATCAAGCTACGGGGGTAAAATGTATCTGTTACCGGCCAAACCCGATTTCAGGCCAAACTAGTTTGTCCTAGGCCAAACCGGTTTACTGGTCTATCTTATCAGGATACACTAACCCAAACAAAGCAAGTAAACTGCGCCCAACTTGGATGTAGCGCTCGCAGGCCAATGTCGCGGCACCGCTAGCTACGCTCGTTCTGCTCGCGCGTGGTTGGTCACCAATCTAACCTAACCTAATCCATTTAGTCGGGGTGCTCTATGATTGTACTTTTGTGATGATCCCTAGTTTGGCCTAGGACAAACTAGTTTGGCCTGAAATTTCGGGTTCGGCCGATAACATATTCAATAAACTATCTATGTGCCAAATTTCATCCAAATCCGTTCAGTAGTTACGCTACCGGTATAAAAAGTATCATATTATGTGTCAATCCAGGTTAAAATCTATCTCTGTGCCAAATTTCACCCAGATCCATTCACCCGTGTTGGCTTGATTGAGTGACAAACATACATCCATTTAAACTTTCGCATTTATAGTAGTAGTAAGATTACTGGTTCTATTAATTTAACTCATTTTAATCAACTCCAAAAAATAATTACAATTACTGACTTGCCCACTTAAACCCAGGGATTTAAATCCAAATAAACACGTCACTGGACACCAGTGTATCTGTGAAAGCAATGTTAAAGTTTTTTAAAAGACTATCCATCTTTCACATTTACTGCAGAACAATCATAACAAACAAATCAGTCACAATTTACTCCATTTACACACAAAAACAAAATCATTCGCATAATAGTTGGTGCAGAGTAATAACCCATACGTTAATTGCAATAAATACGGGCTCCACAGTCATCGGTCACGCACGCCGCACTTACCCGGAATCTACTGACATTAGCGTATAATAATAACCGGTTCATAATATTTGTACACCCTCTAAACACATACTAAATGTGTGGTGGTAATGTTGCGTCTAAAGTGTTTTGATATTCGAATAGAAAACTGTTTGCTCCTACCCTAGCTTTTTTGTGGATGTGTAGTGCTAACGCCGCCATCTTATTTTTACAATACATTAAGGTGGATGCGCAAGGGTAACCCGCGAAATTTAAATTTTCTTACGTTTATTGCAATTTGCAGGTCAGTGTCAGGTTTTATGTTGATGAAAATATGAATCGCACCAGTAACACTTATGGAGTTACAGAATTATAATCATTCAAATCGTCAGTACAACCCTCCAAGTTCATATAATCTCAAAGAGTGACTTTTTCATGAAATAGCTATTGAATGTGATTATATGAACTTGTAGAGCTATATTGATAATTTGAATGATTATTATTCTGTAACTCCATACGTGTTACTGGCGCGATTCATATTTTCATCAACATACAACCTAACACTGACCTGCAAATTGCAATAAACGTAAGAAAATTTAAATTTCGCGGGCTACCCTTGCGCATCCACCTTAACCATAGACAATATCGTAATATTTACCAACAGCGCCAACCAGTCACTGTCATTCAAGCGTCAAAAAAAAATCATGAATACGGGTTGAGCTTCTAAAATGAATTCATCGTATTGGTATTATAAATTGCAATAAATATGGGCTACACAGTCATCAGTCATGCACACCGCACTTACTCGGAATCTACTGACATTAGCGGTTCACAATATTTGTGCACCCTCTAAACACACTATCGAATATGTCGAAAGAGTTTTGATATTTATTAGAATGTTGCGGATACGATGCATCGTGCCGCAACTACACGCACGATGCACGTGAACTAAATCGGTCCTAAGCCCGCCATCTTGAATATCGAATGTGTTTTAAAAAACAGTATGTATAAGAGAGGCGTGGTCATGTTTAAGGTACAGACTGTCAAACAAAACTGGACTACTTTTTCTAAACCTACATGGAAATCGCGAAAAAAAAACTGTCCCATGCAAATTTGCAATAGGTACCTACTTGACCCAAATGTATGAGACAGCTGATCACACCTTTCTGATACATGCCGTATTCGAATATGGAACGGTTAATTACAAACCAATGAATTATTATAATGTGGATACGAGAGGTAACATGCTGTATGGTTCTTTTAACGTGTGGCTTTAATCAGAACGCATACCAAATTCTTGTTTTTTTTTTTCGAAAAAAAAATACCTTCAGCGTCCCGAAATCACCCTCCCGACATAGTCATTCAAGCCCCACAAGAACCGCTAGGAGCTTCTAAATGGCTGCATCTTGGCTGTATTAGAAATAATACAAATTCAACGATATTAAGCACTGCTGTTTCCCGCAGCTTCGTCGGAAATTATCCCACGGGCACGTTGTAATTAAGGTTCCTTTAAGTGAAAGAATTTTCAAAATCGGTTCAGCAGATCCAGAGATACAAACTTACAAATTTTACCTCTATAAAATATTAGTATAGAAGTATAGATAGAGCTTAAGAAAGCACCGAAGAATCGACCATATCCTTTATCAGATTACGTAAAACTGGCCGTATAGATGTAAATACTATTATTTATTCCGTGATATAGGATGCCATTAAAGCCCCAGCAACAGGAAGCTAGGTAAGATAATACTTATGTCAAAGTCAAACTACATAACCCTATGTTTTCGTGTCAAAATGCAATCACTTTGACTCACTATCACAAATGAAACAACTTTTGTATCTAAGTCGCGACAAAAACTCTCCAACGACCAAAGTTCTACTTCAGCATAAAAGTAAATGGACATCTGTCTATAATATTTATATTTATACTGAGGTAAGATATTTACGCCATTCCTTGAGAAGTTCTAACAAGTTAGTTCTACTAATGTAACTATTCCTGTTTGATACAAAACGACCTTGCGATACGAACGTCTGATACCAGCCAAGCAAACAGCGCGATAAGACGATTTCGTGGAAATCATAGCAGTTACTCACTACCCCAAGAGGTAATGTTGATTTACAGTTACCTTTGACCACGTAATATTTACTTAAGTTAGTCTCTGTTTGACCACTGTGTACAGTCCTAAAGGCCATCGTCGTCATTAATATTTCAATTAAATAGATAGCTGCTTCTAGGAACATTATGCATGTTAGCAATTTCTGTAATTAAAATAAATAAGGAGGAGTGTATTACTGATTACTTTACTTGCTTATTAATTTGTTTAGTTCATTTTTTGGCCAAAGAACAAACATTGCCATCCAAAGTGGAAAACTGCCCGCCTTCTGGGCAGTTTTCCTATTGACAGCGATGTGGACGAATTTTTTGACGCCCTGTAACCCTTTTCATGCTTGTACATATTTTTATTATTATTATAGATCTATAGTTTGTAAATAATTTACTTACATTCTTTCATAAATAAATTGAGTTATTGGAAATATTTTAATATATTTTGATATGCCAAACGCCGCTAACTAAAGTCTAAAATCGAAAGTCGTTTTTCTTCTAATAGTTGTTATTCGTTGTTGTTGTTTTTATAGGTCTTATTTTCTTAGTAGCAGCCACGGTATCTGGATAATGATGTGCTCGGTTGACACGAAATGTGGGTGTACTATAAGGGTCAGGATAGGTATACCTATACCGGTCTCATCGGGGCTTACAGACGTGATGATAGCGTCTAATTCATTCTTAATAGTTCTTTTGTATTCGATTTTGTTATTTTGTGGATATTAACATAACATAGTTTAGTTAATTAGTATCCACAATTAAAATCAGATCATCGAATTAACAACAGTAAAATTAAACTCAATTTAGGCGTAAAATATTTCCGTGTATCCGAGTACCTCTCTTGCCAGCCTTGATCGTGAACAATTTAACAAAATTATTAACCAAAGATCAAATTTGAGACTTGATTAAATTGCTAAGGGCGACTCCAAAAGCCTCATAGTAGATGTTATTATAACAATGCTTAGGGTAAATTCCAAGGGAGGTATTGTTTCACAAATTACCGGTGTAGAAGGCTATAGGAGAACCCTCGAAATAATGTAACGATAAAATCAACATTGAGCACGCTACCCGCAAATAGTGATTGAATGCCTGCTTCCATTGGAATAACATTTACTGTACGTACAAGAGATCATTGAACTGATTTACTTCATTACACTTATAGAGATTATCTATATTTTGGTGTTCGTCAGTGAGATCGGGCGGTTCTTTTATACTACGTACGTAATGTTATAAAATACAAGAAATACCTTCATTTTTTCTTTCATTTACCTTCCAAAATCAACGTTATATAGAGAAATAATAACCTCACCTTATCTGGTCGTGCTTGTTTCGATTGTTTTTTTTTTTTTAACTTTCAGCAAAATCCCAGTTAGCAAAACATTTATAAAATGAATGTCACAATATTGTAGCGGTTAGAGTTATCGGATAGAAAAATACCGCAATTTGTGGCTGCTATCTGATTGTGGCTTGCTGATCCATAATACAAACAGTTTAAATTCTTTATGGAGCCTGGTCGATTACATCAGTTACTTTAGTCTGTTTTGTAAACGTCCCACTGTTGGGCGAAGGCCTCTTCTCATACAGAGGATTCAGGAGCATTGATCACCACGCTTGCTCAAGACGGTTTGGCGATTACAGACTTTATTAATTGCTAGCTGTTACCCGTGGCTTCGCCTGCGTTTTGGCGGGCCACTATCAATATAGCTTCTGGCATTCAAGGATAATGTAGCTTCCTATTTGTGAAAGAATTTTCAAAATCGGTTCAGTAGATCCAGAGATTACCCCCTACAACCTCACAAACTTTACCTCTTTATAACACTAGTATAGAATATGCGTGTGGTGAAAGGGCCACTTTGTTAAAACTCTTTGAAAACGTGCTTAGGATTTAGTGAACATTCCCAAAGAATGGTGGAGTAGAGATAATTCCAGCGTTTTTCTTCTCACTCAGATCTGGCATTTCCCCTTGCTGTGCTCCCCAGCGATGCCGCGAGGCTCGTACCCCACACCCGTGCCCTTAGCGCACGGTCGCCAAGTTTATAAGTTTTGGCTCCTGGCTAGAGGCCTTACACTCAAGGCATACACAGGATAGTCCGCTTAAGCAGAAGACAGCCTCATAGGTTGAACTGCGAGAAGGTTTTTTCTTCACCGATGTCAGTAATTTCCAAGATAATCTTTAGAATATGAATTGAAAAAGTCACATTGGTACTTGCCTGGATTTGAATCCACAACCGGAAGAGTGAGAAGCGAGGCTTTAACCACTGGGTCATCATGAAAAAACGTATTTGTATGGTGTTTCTTTTGTCAGAAGCATCTTTTTACCCGACTTCGGTTATGATTTTATTTACACTTAGTTTTGTCATTCAAACAACCGGTTTTAGAATATTAAACTCTTAGGTAAAAACCTGAAATGTTTGTTGTGTGATATCTCAAGATATGTGATCTAGAAATGTGTTTAGTTTCATCCTAAACCGTTGAACCGTTTCGCTGACGTGATTGAGTTACAAAGATCTACATTATCTTAGTACACACGGCGACACATCAAACTATACATTCCAGTGTAACATGGCCTCGCTTTGTTTAGTTTTCCTATACAATGACAGATAAACTGGCTTTGTGTAGCATGAATGGTCGCCTTGCGTACTTATGAGTTTGAAATATACTCAAGATGTAACTTTACTAAAAGCGTACACTGTTCTACTATGTACAAAATCATACTTTAAAAATGGAGAAAAAGTAAAGTGATTGGCTTGGAAACAAGGTTTTTGAAGGCTAAAAATATTGAGCTAGTATCCCGAGGGATTTCATTTTACTTCAGTCAGTTTTTACTCTTTTTAAGAAGATTTCTCTATTATGTTAATTTACATATTAGAGCAATCTTCAACCACCTTCCGTATCCAGTCAGTCCAGTCATCAGTTTTAAAGATCTTCGGTCTACCTGGCGTAAGTGCTACGTCAGCACTCCAGAACTTCAAATTCAAATTCAAATTCATTTATTGTTTGTCACAGGTAAAATATCAGTTCTTATGGTTATTATAAAGGATCGCTGTAACATACCTTTAAGGTGTACAATATTTAGTGTTTTTTCAACATTTATATAATATCGTAATCATTATTCGTCTTAAATCAACGTCCATCATTAGTCATGCATTAATAAAGTTGTTCATTCACAAGTCAGTTTAAAAAAAAAAAAAAAAACATAATAATAAGTAAATAAGGACATTGATTTCATTAAAATTAAATGACTCATTGATGTCATACAAATTAGATTTTTCATTGATTTCATTACAATTGAATTACTCGGTGATGTCATACATATTACATTTTTCAGTGGTTTCATTACAATATATTAAATTAGTCATTAATGTCATACAAATTAAATGTCAGCATATCTTATCCCTAAGTGTAGTCACCGGTATTTTTGTCACTAAAAAAGTCATTAATTGAATAGTAGGCTTTACCAATCAAGAATTCCTTAAGTCTTTTTTTAAAACTATGCAAGGTTACACTGCTTTTTACGTCATTTGGCAGTTTGTTATAAATTTTTACTCCTATCCCAAATATACTCGTTTTAAATTTAACTGTCCTACACTTAATTCCGCTTAATACATTTTTATACCGTGCACTTCTCAATGTGTCATAGTTCTTTAAATCACGTTTTATCATTACTGCTGCTTCATAGATGTAAAGTGAAGGTAATGTCAAAATGTGTAATCTTGTAAACTCTGTTCTACATGAATCGGTCTGTTTGCTGCAACTTGTTTGCTCAATCAGCCATTGATCTTTAGACAGACATGGCCAGCCTAGCAACAACCACTTGCGTACTGTTCAAACTATGTCATTAACTTCAGTTCTTCATCCCATCGATTTTGCAATTGAGACGGACAATAAGTTTTTCACTGAATTCTTTAGAGCATATATAAGCCCCATGGTCCTTTTTTGCGATTTTTTCCCAACTCGTAGCTCAAATTAACCCACACAAATATTTAACAGCAGCAATAATCCCAAAATTGTTTTATAAATAGCTGGAAAAATATTTCATTTGTCTTAGTTTATTTGAATGGCGCAAGGACTCCATTGTTTTTCTGAATATGTATAATGCGAAAGTCAGTGTGACCGCATTTGTGGGTCCACAATGAGCCGCGCGGCGACTATTCTCGGGATGAGTTTCGCGTCCAGTATTGTTTAAAGTTTGTCGTAATTAGTAGAGTTCTGCCGTTGAATACACTTCTAGGTCTCATTATACGAATAGTGAATAACGTTTGAATAATTTATTGGGACCTGTGTAGTGTGTATGGGTCGTGTTACTTGTTAAAGGGTCTGTTGCTATAGCTGTAATTTTGTAACATGTAAATAAGAGAACGGGAGAAGTTTTGGGAAATCAAACTGGCACATGTTATTATACAGGCTGTAACAAGATCCTTCACGAAGCCTACAACCAAGCATTGTGTACATCAAACTAAGTAACATTACGCAAAATATATTGCTCGGAAACGACTTTTTTTTTTGTAAGACTCGTGAATCACGTTTTATGGTAAGACTCAATGTAACGCACTCAAAACATTGTGCTGATTGATGGGCTGAATAGTAAGGGGGTCGTGGAGTTGTTTACAATAAAAATCTTACGTTAAAAACATATATTTAAAAAAACTTGTGAAAAAGTTGGAACTTTGACCCCCAATATCTCCGTAAATAGAAGGTTCCCAGGTATCGTCTACAACAAAAAAATGATCGCAATGACGGGGAGAACAAGTACCTTTTGGCTTCGCTATGGGACTTGTTACACCCTTTAGTAGTATTTATGATATTTTTGATGTAAAGATTTAAAAAATGCTTACTGAATTTATAAAATGTCTACTTCGAAATACGCGTATTGGTACTAATTTCCCAACACTATAAAGAATTTTCCTGCAGTAAAATATCAAGGGGTATCGTATTACCCAGTACTAACTGGGTAGTGGAGGTCAGATAGGTAGTCGCTCCATGTGAAATGTGAATACTGTTATTCAGCATGCATCCGGTTAGACTGGAAAAAGGCTAGGCAGATGATGAACTAAAGTTTAATATTTTTTTAAATATATCACCTTAAATAGTTTCTGTAGTTTTGTGTTTTCGTCGTATTTCTGCGATTACAAATGAATGAAAACAAAACCTTGACTCAAAATTAAGCAACATTATTTATTTACATAAAAATCAAGCTAACTAAAAAGCATGTAAGCAGAAACAAAAAACTGTGCAAAGAAACTAACATTTTATCTTGTAAAGTCGTACTTGAACAGTGCAATATATTTTCCCCAATGGTTACCGCTTCAGTACAAAGCTGGACGATTAATGTAATTAAATTTTACTGCACATTTTAAGAATTTCAAAGGAAAAAGACATAAATTCTGTGTAGCTGTATAATAGTTGTTTTGAACTATTAAAGAGCTTACACTGTTTTATAGCCAGATTTACGAGTAAGTGTATGTGATATTTCGAATGATCATTATGGTGTTATTGGTTAAGACATTATGGTGGGCTAGGCTTTTTAAAATATTATATGGCAAACAGCCTGTTTCCTTTGCTGGATTCTTACATAAATTAGACTAATATATGCAAATTTTTATAAAATAATATTTATTGAAAAGAATTTTATTAGTTTATAAAATTATCATCGCACTTTTACGCCCGCCCTCATTTGTCTTATTTTCTTGGTCTGATTTGAATCTTATTGTTTATTTCCTTTTTCTTTACAACGTGCCAGAGTTAATTCCTAAATGACCACAAAGGTCTCTACAGTACCTAAAACCATTAGGAAAAGGTTATTTGTGAACTCCCAATAATTCAGTCCGTCTGTTTAAAACTTTTCATGCTTTAACGGCTGAACGAATTCCAATAAAATTTGACACACAGGTATAACATGGCCTAAGTAACATATAATTATTAATCCCAGTAAAAAAAAAACATCACTAAAGCTAGCGATGCCGCGTACAAAAGCAATAGTCTTACTAATGCGAAAGTTTGGATTGATGGATGTTTGTTGCTCAATCACGCCAGCACAGCTGAACGGATGTGGATGAAATTTGGTATAGTTATAGATTATAATCCGGAATAGGAAACTTGCTACTTATTTTTCTCACACGTACATTATTTCCACACGGACGAAGTCGCGGGCAACAGCTAGTATTTTATACATGTAACTTGTTGCCCCATAAAACCTGAAACATTCGCTATTTCAAACGTCAATCGTTTTCATCATACTGTTTGACGCAATGAAAACCGAATTGAGTTGCTCATTATTGTAAATGCCGCGTTAATTTCAACATAGACCAAATTTTGGTCTAATGGCTAAATTCCAGTCTGCAATAGAATATTGTGAACAAATGTTGTATATGCATCCGTGTTATTATTAGGTACCGCTTTAAATTCATAATTAGAATCAACGTGTATATTACAGGCTGATCATTATTCAAAGCAGCAGCAGCATTTATAGCAGTGATAGCCTAATGGTGTGACCGTCGGACTACCAAGTCAAAGGTCTCGAGTTCGAACCCAAGGCACGCACCTCTGATTTTTCGGATTCATGTGCGTATTGTATAATTATCACTTGCTCTGGTGAAGGGAAATATCGAGAGGAAACCAGCATGCCTGAGAGGTATTTCTTGACGGCATGTAAAGCCAAGTCAGAGGTCCATGGGCGGCCTTAAAACTCTGTCACCAGGTTAGGCACTAACCACACGATAAAGAAAAGAAAGAAGAAAGAATTATTCAAAGTTTACGTGCATAATAACTTATTAAGCACTCTAGATAATTATCATAACTAATACTTAAATATGAAAATGAGTTTGATTGCCACGTTGCGCATCATCACGACATAACGGCAGCCAATAATCCGTTCCGCGTAAAAATCCTCTGGAATAAAATGCTGAATAAGATGGTGATCTTATTGAGCATTTTATTCCGGAGGATTTTGAGCAACAAACAAAAAAAAAATACTCAGGTATAGTTCAGAAATCTCTATGATTTTTGACATGGCACCATTGCGACTAGGGCAAAGAAAGAACACGTCGCTTTTATCCTGCGGGCTAATTTCGTTTTGTACTTGTTTTTTTTTTTTTTAACACAACATTCATTGCGTTCTTTGCGTTTTTGAACAAACCAATTATTCATACAAATGAAGCAACGTATTAGGATTTCCTTCAAAATCCTTCGCATTGTAATTGAAAGTGTGACACAATTGGGGTTCTGGGCAAACACTTGAAGATATGTACCTACCTACCTATGGGATGAAGTGATACGTTTAACTTTTGTTCACAGTGTTAACATACCAGGGTGAAGTGCTCAAGCTGACCAAAATATCACGTTCAGAGATGGGCACATACTTATGTATTGCCGGTAATGGGGTCCCTCCTACAGTCAGCAAGAGGATCCACATCAGTGTACACTGTAAGCCGATCTTAATTATGTTTCATGTATTTTGTCCGCCCCCAATTAAACCAAATGAAGCCGTTAAAAGATTTCTTCTTTCACAACTCAAAGTATTAACTCAGTGTAGTCGATTTAAAAAGGTCTTGAGGATGATTAAAATAATGTAGTTATTTTTAAAAACATTTCTTCGTGAAAATCTTTTCGGCTTTTTGGCGATTTCTGAAGAGACAGGGTTACATTCAGTTAGCTAGCGAAACTCTCGCATGAAAGGTATCGATATTTAAACCGCCCCCAATTAAACCAAATGAAGCCGTTAAAAGATTTCTTCTTTCACAACTCAAAGTATTAACTCAGTGTAGTCGATTTAAAAAGGTCTTAAGGATGATTAAAATAATTTAGTGTTTTTTGAAAACATTTCGTCGTGGAAATCTTTTCGGCTTTTTGGCGATTTGGGAAGAGACAGGGTAACATTCAGTTAGCTAGCGAAACTCTCGCGTGATAGGTATCGATATCTAAACATAACCAAAAAAGAATGGAAGTACCTGTGGTCATGGAGAAAAATAACATCGTCATTTTTTCTTTATATTGTTTAGATATCTATACTCATCCGTTCTGTGGACTTTTACTCGCAAACTATAGGCCTCACCTTTCTTTTGTTTTCTCCAGTTCACCCGGTGATTCAAGTGCCCAATCAGCTGGTGGGTGCTCCGCTGGGCACTGACGTCACTATAGAGTGCTACGTCGAGTCTTCGCCTAAGTCCATCAACTACTGGGTTAAGGATCCAGGTAACAATCTCATTTTGTTTCTATGTTTTACAGCAGAAAATCCGATTTCGACGGAGACTTTTTTAATGAGATTTTGATAAAACTACTTACTTTTTAGTAAGTAGTAATAGAATATGATTTAAAGGTATATTAAAACGTGATTTTATCTAGTTCTACATCACAACTGCGTCGTCGTTCGAATCCAATAAAGAGATTAAGTTATTTTAAGATCATGATCATAAAATTATGGTTCAGCAATAAAAGTAAGAGTAAAAATCATCTTAGATCCCGGATTGAATATAAATACGCTTTAAAAGTTCAACATCCGAATTTTAATACCGTTTGATTAACTCGGCTGGCAGGTAAGGCATCCGCGATAAAAGCGAAACAAATTATAAGGCAGACATAAAACTCCTAGGTGTCTGCACGAAGTTTTTACATTTTTCATAAAACTTCCGCTGAGGAAAGATGAAATTCTAATATTGAATTTGAAAACAAGTGTGTTTTAAGTAATAAATTGTTCTGCAGGTGAGCTGATCATACCTTCGGAGCACCACGTGATGTCAGTCAGGCAAAAGTCGATGTTCGAGGCCGAAATGACCATGACCATCAAGAACATTCGGAGGGAAGACTTGGGCAGTTACATCTGCGTCGCCAAGAATTCCCTGGGAGACGTCGAGAGCAAGATAAGATTATACGGTACGCTATATATTTTAAGAAATTCAATTTCTCCTAACTTTGTTAATTAAACACAATTTCATTTGGTTCCGCATACCTTAAATTTCAGCTTTTGTGGAACCCAACACCGATATTTGCTACAGCAAACGCATATAAAACGTGTTCAACGACTCTCAAATCTGCATTTCAATTCAAAATACTTTAAATAAATGCAAAATCGAAATTAACTTGGAATATTGAAGTCACGCGGTGACGGCACTATTGATCGAATTTTGAACAAACATTTTGTTGGTATCGCAGAGATTCCGGGGAACGATAGGCATGCCTACCAGTACACTGATGTGCGAGCTACCTCAGACGACGAGTACGGAACCAACGCGTACGACGATGATGATGAGGACGTCGACAACATGAAGAGTAACAGAGTACCAGACAGAGCCAACAAATGGTACTCCAACGATGGCAAAGTCGCCGTGACCACAGCGACCGGCGCCTCGTCCACAATCACCACAACGACGGCAATCTTCCTGTGTCTAATCAAAAGTCTGCTATAATTACTATAACTGCTACAATAAATGTTTCCTTTTTATCGTTAGCCCTGATGATAATTCAGGCAAATTGTCAACAATCACAGTCTGTAATTACGTTTGATTGGAATAATTTCTGTAGGCATTGTTATTTTTTTTGTTTTTAGAGACGGCGAATTTTCTGTTCCATAGTTTTTATTCCATCGGCGTGTAACGTGATAATAACTAGTCTTATAACGTTGTATATAGTTTGTAATAGGCGAATATCTGAACTGTTTGTAAGAATATAAATAATAGTAATTCATCTCTGATACTTACTGTTAAATACATTTACGAGATCGTGTAAGATTTAAGTAAATGTTTATAAATGAATGTGCCATGTATATTGCTATTATCTTGAATAGAGACATTTATATTAAAGTTTTTATTGGGCATGGTAAATTTAATTGTAAATAATATATTGTATGTAAGCGATAGAGGACATATTTACTTAATGACTTGTTTGAGACATAATATAAAACAGTTAATAGTTGCCGAGTATTTACAACTTAAAAGTTACAGTTCCCAGTGCTTACACTCCAGCTGCAACTTCGGTAGCAGATACGGTACGTTCTAGTAATGGATTTAGTACCTAAAGTCTTTCAACAGTTAAACCAACTTTATGGTATTACATTCTTGGGATTTGTTCAGTGGTTTATGAAACAGAAATTAATTGAATTTCCGAAGTTGCAGATGGAGTTATTTCCGCGTATATCCAAAATATTGTAGTCGAAATAATAATGTGACTTCCTCCAAACAATGTACGTTAATATCCTGATCGTTACAAAAAATAATAAAATCAAGGACATGTCACATTGCCTTTTAATTTCATCCAAAACCTTCGTTTCTCGAGGACTTTAATACCTAATTGAATATTTCACGGCGCTCTATGCTAATGTTGCGAGGGGTGATAAATGATAATGCTATTCTACGTTATTCTGACTAAAATTCATACGTTTTACAAAATAGAACAATTTCACAACACTAATTGTATTTCAAGTTTTATGCTTTAGAAACTGTAGTTTTATATTCAGGTTCAATTATCATAGTGAGCGAGCTTAGCATACTTTGAAAGTTTAATCGAAAAGTATTTTTAACTTTCTTTTTGACTTGCAATTTTGAGCATAATTTTACACCTCTTTTAGGGGCTACTTTAACCTTTGGAATTATACTGTAATCAGTAATGAGATCGATAGTAATCGATAGTAGGATTATAGCTGGATAATACTACCGTCCACGCGTGAGATCTCCATTTATGTTCCAAGCAGGGAGTGATGAGCCTATTTGTATTCGATCACACGACACATTGCCTGGGAATCATCGAGCTAATGAAGCACTTGCTGTAATACAAGGAATGTATATAACGCATAGGATCTTGTAACAGGGTAAGAGAGTTGTCAGTGGACTTTGCGTGTAATATTGTGCTTTTAAACCGTCAATTGGTAATTTGAGCATATTTTAATTGCATAAAAGATTTATTTAAAAAGCTAAAGATAAAAACTTAAAAAAGTGCAAGAATTTTTGTTGAGTTGAAAACTAAAAGTAAGTAAAGTTTTATATACAAGTAATTGTTGCATCGAGGCAAATTAGAGATGCTTCATGCGGCGCAGATTGTCCAATTAATAGTGTTCACCTTTACAATTTGAGCTATCGACTTCTTGTAGCGTTCTGCATTGTTTACCTATTATACTCTCGTGAAAAAAGTGATGAATTTACACAATTTCAATGCAAAATAAGCACTAACTATAACAACAAACAAAAGGTTTTTTAACACCCAGTAAGCGTACTTTAGGCTCCAACGTTAAATGAAATGAAATGAAATTTATTTGCTAAAATTGTACTACATTATAGATGGTCGAGTTTTATTACAGTTGCTCACACAATTCACTAAAACTAGCATGCAAAAAGAATATATTAATACAGTGAATCTAATATAATTGGTATGTTATAATAATAAGAATATCACTAATGACGATGTCAAAAATAAGAATTTCAATAATAATAATATCAATAATTTTTAAATCAATTAATAATGGGAAAATGTCCTCGTGGTTCTTTGAGGTTATGAAATAAAATGAAATTTATTTGCTAGAATTGTAGTACATTATAGATGGTCGAGTTTTATTACAGTTGCTCACACAATCCGCTAAAACTAGCATACAAACTAAATAATACATTAATACAATAAGTGAATCTAATATAATTGGTATGTTATAATAATAAGAATGTCACTAATGACGATGTCAAAAATAAGAATTTCAATAATAAGAATATCAATAATTTTTAAATCAATTAATAATAGGAAAATGTCATCGTGGTTCTTTAAGGTTATGAAATAAAATGAAATTTATTTGCTAGAATTGTAGTACATTATAGATGGTCGAGTTTTATTACAGTTGCTCACACAATTCACTAAAACTAGCATGCAAAAAGAATACATTAATACAGTGAATCTAATATAATTGGTATGTTATAATAATAAGAACGTCACTAATGACGATGTCAAAAATAAGAATTTCAATAATAACAATATCAATAATTTTTAAATCAATTTATAATGGGAAAATGTCCTCGTGGTTCTTTGAGGTTATGACATAAAATGAAATTTATTTGGTAGAATTGTAGTACAGTATAGATGGTCGAGTTTTATTACAGTTCGCCACACAATTCACTAAAACTAGAATGCAAAATTAAAGAATACATTAATACAATAAGTGAATCTAATATAATTGGTATGTTGTAATAATAAGAATATCAATAATTTTTAAATCAATTAATAATGGGAAAATGTCAATGTGATTCTTTGAGGTTAAGATACTCATTCACAGAATAAAATGATTTCTCTATAAGCCATCTGAATAATGCCGTTTTAATCGATTGATTGGCGTGGTCTTAAGGCAAGAGTGACAGGTGCGTTAATCCACTGTCAATTGACGTCTGTGGTCGTGGCTGATAACAGGCTGTCGATCGGTAAAACGCTTCGGACATGTCAGGTAATACCGGAACTGTTCTATCCGTTTTTAGAGGAAACATCTATTGGCATCACATAAATATCACGCCTTTAATTATCGATAGGTTAGGCAGAGGTGTACTTTATAGTATACCCACATTTTGCAAGTTATGTTTCAGTCCAATGTAATAGGGAGCGAGCCTATTGCCATCAACCGGGTCAGCCATTGCCAGAATCCGTGCGTAACTGCCTAGTTGGTCCAGTAGTCGCAAGCGCGACTGCTGAGCATGAGGTCCTGGGTTCGATTCCCAGGTCGGGCAGAGCGTTATTGGTTTTTTCCATCAGGAATTTCTCAGTAGCAGCCACGGAACATTATTGAAATGGTATTTATAAAAAAAGGCAGTGTTTTTAGGTTTTCCATCAGGAGTCCGGTTGGCATAAATCCAGAATCCGTGGGTGCTATTCGTGCCCCGCTGATGGCAATAGGCTTTACCCCTTTACATGGGACTTAGAACATAAATGGCCAAAATAAAATAATATCACGCTTGTAATCCCCGAAGGATGAGGCAGAAGTGTAACTAATAGTACACCTACATTTCACCAGTTATGTGTTAGTACCATAAAGGGGGGGGCGAGCCCATTACTATCAACCAGGCACGAATCCAGATACCAAAGCTGCCACTGAGAAATTCCTCTGAATTGAATTCTGTTCTATTATGTTATGTCGACAGTCGAAAATGCATTGATTTACGTAATATCTACCACCAACTAACTACGCACTACCTACGCAAACCATTATACATTTTCGTCTATTGACAAAAGTGTTCAATCGATTGCGGCTGTGTTGTCTAAGCTTTATGTTCGTTTTACGGTCTCTAAACGAGACCTTATAAATGCCTAAATAAAACCGTACTGTTCAATTTTGCGCCTAGTGTGATGATGTGTGTGTGCCTGTGTGTGTGTGTGATGTGTGTGTGTGCCTGTGTGCGTGCGTGTGTGTGTGTGCCTGTGTGTGTGTGATGTGTGTGTGTGATGTATGTGTGTGCCTGTGTGCGTGTGTGTGTGTGTGAATTCCATCATTTAGGCATACATTGAGGTTTAACATCACAAAATAACGCCTTTAATTCCCGAAGGGTTAGGCATAGGTGTACCCATTAGTATTCCCACATTTCGCCTGCTGTTTTTATGGCAATAAAGAATTTATTTATTTAGTTATTAGTTATGTCAAAAGTCTCATGTAATAGGAGCGAACCTTTGTCTTCAAATGGACACAAATCCAGCCTCCGTGGCTGCTCCTGAGAAATTCCTGATGGAGAAATATAACAATTTACTCCGTATGTCTGGTCCTATTGGTGTCATAAAAAACAGTTAAGTACAATTTTTCAATTCAAAAATTAAAAATCTGTTATAATGCAGTAGTCAGTCTGCTAGACTTGCCATAACCCTTATAAATAAACAACCTACGGGCCAGGGGACTCCGTAGCGACAACATCAGAAATCGGCAAACTGAGGATATTTTAATAGAGCGCAGTATCCTTGGAGTTAAACTTATTGATCGTATAAGGAACTCGATTTGTTCCAAAAATTGCCGATGTCACACGGCTGGTAAGCTCAACTGGAACTAGGCTGGCCCATCTGTCGCATGTCAGAGGAGCTAGGAGCTAGAGTAACCACACAATGGATCCCAAACAGCAGCAAACGGCAACGTGCCAGCCGCAGAAGGAGATGACGGGACGAACTTGACTCTTTTCATAAGGATTGGCGAATGACAGATGATAAGGAATAAGTGGAACGAGGGAACGGAGGCATTTGCCCTGCAGAGTGGTACACAAATGGCTGATAATAATAAGTAAGGCTTTTTCATGGGATACGATGTAATTTTCTTCCTAATTTTGGGCTAATATCTCGACAACTGGACGTCCTGAAAAACAAAAAAATTTGAAATCCCCCTTGTAAAACACTCCCTGGTATGCAAAGACACTTTTCAAGTACACAACTTGAGGTGGACTGTATTGTTTCACAGCACCTAGACTGAATATTTCCGTAGTGGACTGTATATTAAAACATTTACTTGATAATCACTAGTTTTATTTCACTATTAAGTTACATTGTAGAGAGCTTGTAATCGACTGTGCTCTGGCATCGCCTGGTTCGGTCTTTTATACACGAACGCGAAAGCGCACGGGGCGGCGGTGCCCAACATTATTCCCGCCAAATGATCAATAACATGGCGCCGACCAACGGAGGGGTACTGGACAGGTTTCGACCTGTCGGGACTTGAACAGAACATGAATGCCGGTCCGTTGGTCGACCAATCAGAGTGTTTGTTACATTTCAACATGTCAGAACCTGTTGGTTCAAGGGTTTCTGGCTTCTATGTGCCTAATCATTATTATTTATTGATTATACATAAATCTTAACCTACTGGGGACCCGGGGATCGGCGTCTTTATTATTATCGTTTATTATATCTAAGTCTTATTCTACTTAGGACTCGGAGATCGGTGTCTTTATTACTATCTATACATAAGTTTTATGTTGGTCGTGATCCTGAGATCGGCGTCCGCAACAGTCCTCCCCCCGGCGCAGCCTGCGTAGCCTCTTCCTTTTTCATAAGGACGACGAGCTTGCTCACCGGACGTCGGAAGATGCCGGTTCTGGTCCGCACCTCGACGACTCGAATGCTGCCGTCGGTTCCTGGATGCGTTCTCTCGACGACTCCCATCGGCCAGGTGTTCCGGGGCAGCGTGTGGTCGACCACGAGGACTACATCTCCAGCCCGCAGGGGCCGGGCGTCGTTTCTTGGTTCGCCGCGTGGTACCAGCGTTGGCAGGTATTCCCGGAGCCAGCGCCGCCAGAAGTGGTCGGCAAGCGCTTGGCTAGCTCGCCATGCTCGTCGGTCGGCTTCCTCGCAGGGTCCCGTTGCTGGTAGGCCGTTTGATGACCCTAGCAGGAAGTGGTTGGGGGTCAAGGCCTCGGGGTCGTCGGGATCCACGCTGACGTGGGTCAATGGTCGTGCGTTGATGGAGAACTCAGCCTCGGTGAGGAGTGTGCTGAGTACTTCCTCTGCTGGTGCCTTCTCCCGCAGGGTGACTTTGAGGGCCGTTTTGACTGAGCGGACCATCCTCTCCCACGCGCCGCCTTGATTGGGCGCGCCCGGAGGTATAAAGCGCCACTCCATCCGATGCTGTAGTCCCTCGTCGCTCAGCGCGGGCAGCCACTCGGTGTAGGCGTTGCGTAACTCTTGGTCAGCCCCGCGGAAGTTAGTTCCGTTGTCGGAGTACATTAGCCGCGGCCATCCTCGGCGGGCGGCCATTCTTCTTAGTGCCATGATGGCGGAGTCGGTTGAAAGGGACGCTACCAACTCGATGTGCACGGCGCGGGAGGTCAGGCAGGTGAACAGCGCTCCCCATCTTTTTTCTCGGCGACGGCCCACTTTGACCATCATTGGTCCGAAATAATCCACACCGCAATTAGTGAACGGGCGGTGGAAAGGGTCTAGGCGGGCGTGCGGCAGGTCTCCTGTGGCCGGCGTCTTGGGCGTTCCCTTCAGTCTCTTGCAGAAAGCGCAGTTTCTCTCTATCGTGCGCACGGTGGGTCGTAGGTGTATGATCCAGTAGCGCTGCCGTAGGTCGTTCGTCACGCGTTCTCTGTTGGCGTGTCCCGCAGCGCAGTGTTCCCGCAGCATGATGAGTTTGGTCAGCGGGTGGCGGCCGTCCATTATGATGGGCCGCTTTGTCTCTGTGGGTGCCGAAGATGCCTCGATTCGTCCTCGCACCCTCAGGAGTCCATCTTCTATAATCGGATCTAGGCGGTACAGCCGGCTCGTCTTAGTTAATGCTCGAGCCGACTTGATCCTTTTCATTTCTTCGTCGAAGCTTTCTTCTTGCGCATGCCGGATTAGTTCCGTCTCGGCGCGCTGAATGTGCCGATGTTCCATGTTGGTTGCCTTACGTCGGCAAATGTCAATGAAGGCGAGTGCCCGTGCAGTGGTTCTCACCAGGACTTCGTATTTTGAGAAGCGGGCAGGGTCGGGTAGCCAGCTGTCTCGTCTCGGTTCTTCCCTGGTATGCAGGACCTCGTCGACCTCGTCTTCTACTGTTGTCATGGTGGGCCATTGCGCTTCAGGTTGGTACAGAAAGGCAGGCCCCTGGAACCATCGATCCGTTGTGCTCAGAGGAGTGTCGCTGAGCCTTGTTGCGTCGTCTGCCACGTTGTGTTCTGTGGGCAGCCATCGCCAGTCTTCCTTCTTTGTGAGTTCCGCGATCTCACCCAGTCTGTGCGCGACGAAAGGTGTGTAGCGTCGCATGTCGTGGTGTATCCAGTGAACCACGGTGGATGAGTCGGTCCAGTAGGTCGTTCGACCAATCTTTATGCGGTGTTCTCGTCTGATTGTGTCGGCGAGTCTTGCACCGATGACCGCTGCTTGAAGTTCGAGCCGAGGTATGGTCTGCGCCTGTCTTGGGGCCACCTTGGCTTTGGCGGCCACCAATACCACGGTGATACTCCCGTCGCTGCTTGTGATCCTCCAGTAGGCCACGGTCGCGTAGGCCTGTTCGCTGGCGTCACATAGCACGTGGAGGTCGATGCTCTCGTACTTCTTCTTCGTGTAGCAGCGTGGCAGTCGGAGCTTGGCAATCTCGGCGAGGTGTGCCAACCACGATGCGAAGAGTTCGTTTTCTTCCGTCGGTATCTGTTCGTCCCACGTTGTCTGGAGGCGCCACAAGCTCTGCAGGATGATTTTAGAGCGGATGGTGTAATGGCTCAACAACCCGAGAGGGTCGTAGATGGACATCACGGCGCTGAGGGCTTCGCGTTTGGTTGGTGCGCGAGCTCGATCTCGTACCTCTGTTGGCACTCGGTTCATGGATGTATTGAACCCGAGTTCATCTCGTTCCGCGTTCCAGAACAGGCCGAGGATCTTGCTTTCCGGTTGCTCTCCCCCCAGTTGTGTAGGTGTAGTGGCGTACAGCTCAGGGGGTATGTCGCGCAGCACTGTTTTATCGCTGGCGTTCCATCCCCGCAATGTGAAGCCGGCGTTGGCGTGTACTGTTCTCGTCTCTTCCACCGTCTTCCATGCTTCCGTTGGGTCGTCGTAGCTTGCCACCAGGTCGTCCATGTAATGGCTCTCCTTGATTGCCTCCAGCGCCCGCGGGTACTCCTGCCCGTGAATGTCTGCGTTGTGGTTGCGAACATAATGGGCCATGTACGGGGAGCACGCGGCGCCGAAGAGCATACTTATCATCTTGAATTTGAGTGGAGGCGTCTCTCTCTCGTCGCCTCGCCACAGGAACTGCTGCGCTGGTTGGTCTTCCGTTCTTATTTGTATTCTTAAGAACATCTCTTGAATGTCCGCTGTTACTGCCACTGCCCTTTCACGGAATCGGAATAGGATCCCCGGTAATGACAGCAGCAGGTCTGGTCCCTCCAACAGTTCATCGTTCAGGCATGTTCCGTGGCTTCTCGCGGCTGCGTCAAACACTAGCCTGCACTTGCCGGGCTTGTTCGGGTTCTGCACGGCAAAGTGTGGCAGGAACCAGCACACCGGGCTCGCACGTTCTGAGCCGTCGCACGGTGTGGCGTAGCCTTTCTTCAACAGGTTGTCGATCTGGCTGGAGTACTCTTTGGCAAATTTCGGATCGGCGTCCATCCTTTTCTCTATTGTTGTGAGGCGACGGAGTGCTTGGCTGTAACTGGGTGGCATGACGGTGTCGTCTGTTCGCCACGGCAGCCCTACTTCGTACCCTGCTTCGGTCTTCTTTGTGGTCGCCTCGACTATCTTGATGGCACGCTGATCTGCCTCTCGTACTCGTGGCTTCCCTTCTATGCAGAGAGCCTCTATCTTGAAGTGAGCGTCGACCAAGTGGTGGAGCTCCTGATTGCTCACGTTCGACTCTCGGTCGGGCTCGTATATATGCAGCACCCTACCCTTTTGAATGAGGGCGCTGCGTGGTGCGGTTCCGTGCACCACCCATCCCAGCTTCGTTCTCGATGCGGCCGGCTCGTTCGGGTTGCCGGTCCTGAGTTCCCTGGAGACGATGCACTCCCAGTGGTCTGTCCCCACTAAGAGCCCGGGGCGTGCGCGTTCGTAACACACCTCGTTTCTGGGAAGGTCTCTCAGGTGCTCGTGTTGAAGAAGGGTTTCGGAGATGGCCTGCTGATGCAGCTGCAGGTCTTTTATGGTCCTGGCTCTGACTTTGTACCTTTCGGTTTCGTTGACGCCTCTGACGTCTATTGTGACGAGCTGGCTCTCGGTTTCCTCTTGTGACATGTTGACGCCGTTCAAGTGCAGCGGTTGTGATGGCCCTTCTGCCCCGATGCTGGTTGCTAACTCTTTGTCGATGAGAGTTACTGTTGCTCCTTCGTCTAGGAGTGCGTAGGTCTGCACCTCCCCTTGTGGTCCTGACACGATGATCGGACACATCTTCAGCAGTACTGTTCTTTGACTCATAGCTGGTTGCGGCGTGACTGATAGAACGGCCTCCTGCTTCGGCGTCTCTGCCTTCGGCGCTTCTGCTGCTTTGGCCGCCTCTGGTCGTGGCGGCGCCTGGTGCAGGGACGCGTGATGTGGTCGGCGGCATTGGTCCACGCCGCAGGGTCTTGACTTGCATCCGATGCGCCGGTGCTGTCTTTGGGCGCACTTGAAGCAGATTCTCTTTTGTTTGAGAAACTCCCATCGTTGTTGAATCGTTAGTGCCTTGTACTTGGGGCACTGAGGCAGGGCGTGTGCTTGTTCACACCCAGGGCATGGTATCTTCTCGTCATCAGCTGCGGCGACAGTGTTGTAAACTGTTGCTTTCTTCTTTAGGGTTACGGCTGGTCGTGTCTCCTTCTTTTGGCTTGCGGTGGTGCACGTGGATGGGGCATAAGTGTAGCGTAGTGCCCTGTCCGCCTCCCTCATTAGGAATCGGGAGATTACGACGATTTCTGGGTCGGCCGTCCCTTCGTTATCATAGGCGTAGTCACACCAGCGGGAGCGGAGATGTGGACTCAGCTTGTCCAGCACTTCTCTCGTCAGCAGGGGATTGAATAGGTAACCCCTTCGGTCGATGGTCTTCAGTACGCAGATAATGTTCTGTAGTTTCACAGCAAAACTGTTGAGGTCGGCTGCTGATGCTCCAGGTCTAGGGAGCTTCTTCAGATCCTCGAGCGCCCGATCGATGATAATTTCGGGTCGCCCGAAGCACTGCTCCAAGGTCTTCATTATTATGTCAGGGTCTGTGGCCGTGTGTAGTAGTGCGGCCACAGCATCCCTAGCTTCTCCCTTCAGGCAGCTCCTCAGTCTGTGAATGTTCTCTGCTGCTGGAATCTGGTACATGTTGGTTGAGTCTCGAACGGCTGCCTTGAAGGGCAACCACTCGCTGGCGGCTCCAGTGAACGTCGGCAGGTCCGTATATCGTGGACGGGGTCTGGCCATCTTCTCGAGGGTCGTGGCTAGTTGCTCGATGCTATTTCTCGTTCTGGTTGGAGTTGGCGATCGTGCTCTGGGCGCCTCGAACCTTATTTGTCTTGGTTCCTCCCTGGCGTCCTTGGTTGCTTCCTCCCCCCGTGAGTCGAGCGGGTTCGTTCGTAGCCACTCGTCTACCTTTAGATGAGGTTCTTCTGTTATGGGCTCATCATTGATGCTTTCTTCGTCGTTGATGGCGGACACCTCTGCGGCTAGTCTCTTCTTAACTAGGTCCGCTTCCACGTCCATCTGTTTTCTTTGTAGAACCGCCAGTCTCTCTGCGGCGTTTAGTTCCGCTTGTCGTAGTCGCGTCGTGATGCTTGTGGTCGATCGGTGTGACCTCAGCGACCTTGCTGGTGACCTTGCTCGTTGTTGCGTGGTCACCGTTGTTCTGACCCCGGAGGGCCCAGCTGTGCTCGTTTCCGCCAGCCTTGAGAAGGGTGAGGCCGGCGGATCCAAAGATACTCGTCGAAGTCGCTCTTTTTCAATGTTTTCTTGCTCTCGGCGGCGTGCGGCTTCTTGTGTGCGTCGCTGCTCTTCTAATTCGACTAAGTCTGATTGGCTTCTTGTTACGACCATTTTGAAAATGTGCCTAGGGTTGGCACACTTCCTGTTCGGGTCGGCGCGCAGACGGTTCGGGTTGACACGCAAGTGGTTCGGTACAAGCGGTCGAGTCGACACGCAGACGGTCGTTTACAGGCACTGTCTACCTAGTCTAGGTTAGTTCGGTTCGTCACAGACCCAGATAGGTAGGCACAGGCACTCGTTGATTCTGCCTCGATGTTCTTGACTTAGTTGACTCTGGCGCCTTGCCTATATAGGTAGGCGCAGGCACACGTTGATTCTGCCTGACTGGCAGGTACAGGTACTCGCAGATTCTGCCTGGCTAGTAGGCACAGGCACGCACTTATAATTTTTAGCTTATATACTTTTGAACTGTTATGTACTTTGTTTATATACTTTGGCACTGTTATATACTTTGTCACTGTTATATACTTGGCGCTTATATACTTTGCGCTTATATACTTAGGCACTATTATATACTTTGTCACTGTTATATACTTGGCGCTTATATACTTTGCGCTTATATACTTAGGCACTTGTTATATACTTTGCGTTTATATACTTTGGCACTTGTTATATACTTTGCGCTTATATACTTTGCGCTTATATACTTAGGCACTGTTATATACTTTGTTTATATACTTTGGCACTGTTATATACTTTGTCACTGTTATATACTTTGCGCTTATATACTTTGCGCTTATATACTTAGGCACTTGTTATATACTTTGCGTTTATATACTTTGGCACTTGTTATATACTTTGCGCATATATACTTTGCGCTTATATACTTTGGCACTTGTTATATACTTTGCGCTTATATACTTTGCGCTTATATACTTAGGCACTGTTATATACTTTGTTTATATACTTTGGCACTGTTATATACTTTGTCACTGTTATATACTTTGCGCTTATATACTTTGCGCTTATATACTTTGCGCTTATATACTTAGGCACTGTTATATACTTTGTCACTGTTACTCACGTAATGTTCTTTTTGTTTAACAACGTTTCTGCCTGGTAACTTGATACACTCACGCGTTAGTTCTCCTAGGTTACAGGCACAGGTACGCACTTGTACGATCTGTCTATCGGTCTATAGACACAGGTACATACTTGTAAGTTCCGTCTGAAGCACTAGGTACGCGCACTCGTTACTATTGCTTAGATAGCAGGCACAGGCGCGCTTGTATTATATACTTTACGCGCACTTGGTTACTAGTTATATACTTTGCACTGTTACTCACGTAATGTTCTTTTTGTTTAACAACGTTTCTGCCTGGTAACTTGATACACTCACGCGTTAGTTCTCCTAGGTTACAGGCACAGGTACGCACTTGTACGATCTGTCTATCGGTCTATAGACACAGGTACATACTTGTAAGTTCCGTCTGAAGCACTAGGTACGCGCACTCGTTACTATTGCCTAGATAGCTAGGCACACAGGCGTTCGGTTTGGATCCGGACGGCGGCACTACTTATTATCTGGCCGACGTTTACCCAGATCCGTGACAGTCGATTCTCTCATTTACACATTACGTTAAGTTCACAAGTATATACTTTACTTTTTCACTGAATTTAATACTTTTCAAATAGCTACACTGGTTTACTTTTTAAACTTATATCACGACTCGATGGACCAAAAACTGAGGTGGACTGTATTGTTTCACAGCACCTAGACTGAATATTTCCGTAGTGGACTGTATATTAAAACATTTACTTGATAATCACTAGTTTTATTTCACTATTAAGTTACATTGTAGAGAGCTTGTAATCGACTGTGCTCTGGCATCGCCTGGTTCGGTCTTTTATACACGAACGCGAAAGCGCACGGGGCGGCGGTGCCCAACATTATTCCCGCCAAATGATCAATAACATGGCGCCGACCAACGGAGGGGTACTGGACAGGTTTCGACCTGTCGGGACTTGAACAGAACATGAATGCCGGTCCGTTGGTCGACCAATCAGAGTGTTTGTTACATTTCAACATGTCAGAACCTGTTGGTTCAAGGGTTTCTGGCTTCTATGTGCCTAATCATTATTATTTATTGATTATACATAAATCTTAACCTACTGGGGACCCGGGGATCGGCGTCTTTATTATTATCGTTTATTATATCTAAGTCTTATTCTACTTAGGACTCGGAGATCGGTGTCTTTATTACTATCTATACATAAGTTTTATGTTGGTCGTGATCCTGAGATCGGCGTCCGCAACACAACTATGTAACAACTCAGTTTTACTTACTCATAAGAAACAGTTACGGTTTTCCTTTGCATAATACTTAATTATATCAGCCCGGAATCACCCACTGTAATAGGTCCTCCGTGTTTTCTGCCACACTTCCTGGTTCTATACCAGGGTTGCAGGGCTGGGGTGGTGGTACTAGGTTTGTCCAGGGGTTTCCCACGATATTGACCCAACAAGCTTTATTATGACGGCCCTGGTTTCTTTGGCCTAACTTTGGCCACCACTAGGCCTTGATCCATGTGCGTAAAACTTACCACCTTCTATAACCTACATTTTCCGATCAGTCATCATTCTCATAATGGATTATTTTTCCAAAATAACATTTTAAATCAAAAGGAATTCTTTCAATACCATTCATTGTACACACACATTGCGTTCAGGATAATTAATTCAATTAACGTGACTACAAATGCATCAATTTGCGTTATCCAATTAATTGATGATTTAATTTTAGTATCAAATAAACAGGAGAATTTCATCAATGGAACCCAGCACTGAATAATTCAATACACACTGAAAGTTAACAATTGTTGACAGTTTCGGTGGTAATCTAATTGTAGTAATATATCCTATAAAATAATTATATTATAGGATATACCTACATATTATTGGATATATTATAATTGAATTTTGGTTGTATTATAGGTAAAGAACATTGAAGAAAATTGACCCATTAGCGAATTGTCATGAAATGTACCAAAAAACGCATACACTTTTGTGTGAAAGCCATGAGGTAGTGTGTTTTTTTCGTCTATAATTTATTTTAGTTTAAAACTTTTTCATGTATCTGTATGTCAGACCAAAAGGCTGGACGCCAAATAAACCAAATGTCAAAAAAGAGTTTATTCGTTTTGCGCTCGTGCGCTGTGAATTCTGATAACACTATATCTTGCGACTTTCAAAATCATAATCAAAGCATTTATTTCAAGTAGGCCAGTTACAGGCACTTTTGAATTGTCGAAACAAACAATAATAAAATGAAGCCACAGATAATAACTGTGAAATTATTTTATTTACCAATTAAATCAACTACATATTTATAATCAGGCTCGTCTGTAAATAAAAAAACAAAACGCAATCCTGTAAACAAAAAAATTACATTTGGGGATCTTTTATTTCCATGGTAAAATATTAATTATTACTTTAATGTATTAATGGGTTGCGTTTGCCAATCTCTTTACCTACAAACCCTCGACTAATAACTTCCCCGACTAAGTTACAATAGCCACACGTGTCGATGTTCAAGATTCAACGCTCACTGAGGTCGAGAGCACACTTAACCATTGGTCATAATTGTCCTTGTGTGGTAGATGCCGTTACATACTATGTATTACATATAGATAGTCGTTACATACATAAACTCACGCCATTTTCGCATGGAGGTAGGCAGAAATCACAGAACGCCACCTGCTACGATCCTTACATACTCCTTTTCCCTCGTCCACGTTCATACATCTGGTCGTACACGCACGCCGGTTGCAAGTACTACGCACCTGAACTTTCTGAAGAACCCCACCAATAAGATCAGTGCATGTCCTTCTAGGGCGTCCCCTCCCGGCGTTGCCACTCACATCTTCCTTGTAAATACCTTTTGCAAGTCTCCTTTCACTCATCCTCTCCGCAAGACCAAACCATCTAAGCATACTCTATTCAATATTCGTGACGTGTCATCAAAAGTCTGAAAGTATATCAAAAAGTCTTGCCAAGGAGCATAGTGTTCCTCAGTAAGTGGGTTGTGGCGGTCAGATAGTTAGACACTCCATTTAAAACTCTGTCACTCAGTATTTGGTTAGACTGGAAGCAGGCCCCAACTTAGCCGGAGAAGATTACACAGATGATGCCTCCTTGGCAGCTTCTTCTTTCTTTTCCATATGGCGTCAGAGTTTTTATGCCTTCCATGGACCTCTGATTTGGCTTTACATGCCTTCGAGAAATATCTCTTATGCTGGTTTGGTTTTCTCACGATGTTTTCCTTCATCAAAGCAAGTGATAATTATACAATACGCACATAAATCCGAAAACTCAGAAGTCGAGACCTATGACTTGACAGTCCGACGCGACGGTCACACCACTAGGCTATCACTGCTAAAACTGCTGCGTTGGCAGCTGTGAGTTTATTATACAACTCTGCTTTACCTTTCAAGGAATACGTTCGCAATATTAATAAAGCCCCGCTGCTGGGTTTTGGCCAATTTCTTGATAAAAAACCCACTCAAAGACCGCTATTCATGAATAAAAAAATTGATGTTCGTCATAAAACTCCCAGAAGTCTTGCCAAAGGAGAAGAGACCAAAACCATTTTCCGTTCTTAGAAAGTATTCTCAAACTGGAGTTTGACTTTTACTACGCCAAATAAAGTAGGTGTTTCATACGAATATTATCATGACTGGTAAAGAAAAGGTTAGTATTACTATGAAACTTTAATCGACGGACCCCAAGAACAAAAACTAATAGAAAAATACTTCAATACCAATTTGGGGGATAATATTTTTTTAATTATACGTTTACTTTTTATAATAACCTATCGAACATTGCCTTAGCTGAACTATTGAATATCTTTTACTAATGTTTTCTACAAACTTGTTTTTGGTGAGAAAGCGATATTTTATACTCACTCTTAAAAGCGTCAAAACAGTCTTTTTTTTAGTTAAAACTTTTTCTTGGGACCCTCCGTTGTATTCACATTCGCTCATAGGAACATGAAATATATACCCCTCACTTTAAAGATTACTTTACTTGAACAAGTAAAATCAAAGTACTGTCTTAGTCTTGCCATTAACGTAACGTAGCCTTTTTTGACACCCAATATCTGAACCGGGAAACCAAAGGATTATGGCAGACGCAGATTATTTATTTTTCTCTAAGTTATAATTAGAGTTTCCGTGGGTTTCGATAAAGATAACAAACGAAAACATCGGATAATGTTATGTTGTGATGAAAATAAAATGGCAGTCACGTGGAGGAAAAGCTTGAAGAAAATCAACATAATAATCTGAGGTAAACCTTAATAAAAGGTAGGTACTTATTTGGTTTTATTTTTAAAACTAATGAACAGTATCATGAACAGTAGATTTTTGTGTTTACGAGCAGACAAACCACAACTTCAGTTTCTCCGTGGTGCTTGTAATAGCGACGAAATATAAACCATCTAGTTTTAAGAGCACCGAGGACAAATTACGGTAGAAAAACTGTCGTATATGAGGGGGCTGAACTCTATAACTGTTTACCGAAAGTAATCAAGGAATCGAAATCACTTCCAACTTTTAAAAGGCTACTAAAACCCTACCTAAATAATTTATTTTACAAACAGTAAAACATGGTAAATATTATCCCGTTTCTAGTGTTAATGATAATATTAGTGTCAGTTTAAAAACTTATTTAATGAATACATTTTTATTTTCATCCCTTTCTCTGATATATCTTCTCTGGCTGTATTATTTTCGGATCTATCGGTAGAGTAAGGCCGTGTCTTAAACAAAGAGAATACGCGGCCGTTGCGGTTACTTTGTGCGGCGAATCCGAGTGGGATATGTTGCCTTCTGGTTTTCCAAACAACTGAATGACGAATGATCGCGATAATCACGTATTCACGCGACGATCTCTTTATATTAAGTACACGGGGTCTTTCTCTAATAAAATGGTATGGAATCAAGATATACTACAGTTCTTTATCGACTCCCCTCGTCAAATCCCCTCAAGAAAAACACTCTATTTACTCAATAATTAAGCTTCCACTATTTTATCTCTCCACTGCATTGCACCCAAACTGACCTCATTATGTTATTGCTCTTAAGCTCAAAATCTGCTGTATCACGTGGTAAGTAATTGGGCGCAAATTAGTTAAGGCCAAACTGTCAATCACTATAACCCACTTATGTAGAACGGACGAAACGGTCAGATTATGTAGACTGGCGTGAGGTTACACGTTACCTAATGATTGTTATTTTATTTTATGTAAGAAAAAAAATGTATTGAGGAAAATTTTGAGTATGAATGTGAATGTGTAATGGCTATAAGAGTAGAAGAAGACCAAAGAAACGATGGATGGACTGTGTGAAGGATGATATGGCTAGAAAGGAGGTGACTGCTGAGATGACGAGTAATAAAGAAGTATGGAAGAAGAAGACATGCTGCGCCGACCCCAAATAAGTTGGGATAAAGGCAATGGAAGATAATGGCAGTAGAATGGATATGATGTAAGAAAAAAAAAGCATTTGGTCATTTCTCCTCTACAATCTTCTTTATCTTGAGCCAGTGTAGACCAACTGCCAGTAACCTGATTAATCCCACCATTTCTGCCTTAGATTTTGAGTTACATTCTGTGGTTACTCCGGGATTTTTTCAGCATTAATTGCCGGAAATAGTGGAGCCACTTATTGCTTTATAGACCTCAATATAGTGCGGCGGTATCTCTTGCAACCTTTCTTATTATCGAGCAACTTGCAGCAATGTGCTCCTTTTAGATCGGATGCCAAAGGTACCGTTTATTTCTTGAGGAATTTCTTTCAGCAGACCTGTGAAAGGAGATATGAAAAAGAAATATAGTCAATAGTGTGTGGGAAAAATTACGGAAAAATATGTTCATGTACACCATCTCTAAACCTAAAATACTATTCATTTATTTTCATATTTTACGAAATGTTTCGAAATCTCCCGATCTGTGACGAATCAGGCATCCCGAACATGAGTGTTCTAAAAAAGTGATAATCAAAGCAACCACAATCTGTAGATATACATCACAGACACACACGTAATTGAATCACGAATGTGCTCAAAGAACAAGAAGAGTTGAATAATCACCATTATTTTTCGTCGCGACAAAAGGCTCACAAACGCCCTTAATTTGGGCAATCTAAACATAGCAAAGCAAAAGTGATTGATGTCAACATTGCCTACAGCCTCGCCCCGGCCGTGTAACAAGTGTTTCTACGTGACAGTAATCAAGAAGAATGTCGGCATTCCTTTACGGGAAATTGATAAATCAATTTGAATATACAAGTAATATTCAGTCAGTAATTATAAGAGTCTGTTTTGAATGGCTCCATTTTGTTATTAATGGTGATGCGCTTTGCCGACTCGTGATTTGTATATTAATAGACATCTTGTCGAAAAGTATTTTTGGGGTATCCGCAATATAGAAAACCAAATGCAAAGTTACTGTTCATATATCAAACTACTAAATCGAAAATATAAAATAGCAGAGCGTAAATAGAACCGTCCGTCACTATCTATTAAATAAAATCCAACCGCAAATATTTCAACGCTAAATATTAAATCCATTCTTACTGAAAACAGGAAATCTATTCAATTCAAAACAATAGTTTGCTTTGCGATTGTAAAATAAAGTTATATAACAAACTAATTCAAACTATCTATTGTAATAAATAAATTATCTTTAGTTTCGCAGTCGTAATTGTTTTTATAGTTCATGAAAATGCAAACAAGTTCGCCAGTGCAGGTGGACGGTTGAAACAAAACAATACGAACGTTGCGAGCTTCAAGCTCCATCAAACAGTCATTAACACTGCACACATCAGTTTCAGCAAATACTGAAGCAATTTTATGTTCACATACACAAAGAGATTTGATAACTACAAGTGCAGCTGAAGTTTCTTTTTACGCAAATATCACGAATAAAATATTACCGAGACTATAATAATATGAGGTAGACTTGCCTGGAGTAACCTCAACTGCTTTATGGATACGCCAAACTATCTCAATGTTCAACAAAACTCAAAGTTAGGGCTGGTTTTAGCCCAAAGCTGTATAAATGTTCTGTTTCAATTTGCCTACCTCTCGAGTACTTCTAAACTCGTCTCTATAGATGTCCACGCTAATAGAACTTTGGCAGTGCAGTTCAATGAATTTGGTTTCAATTGACACTTTCTTGTTTCAAGTGTTTATCGTGCTCAGTTTGAAATGAACTGATTCTAATTAAAACTGAGGTTATTTTGTAGATCTTTACACCGCTGTTATAGTTGGCAAGCAACGCAAGATTGTTATCCTAGACTTTGCTTAACTTTTATAGCAATTGAAACTAAAATACCTAGTAGAAATCGGACAAAAATTTTAAAGCGATGTTGATACCTAGAATCTTATCTTAATATCTAATTTGCAGAGCGATTATTGTCAGCGTATCCCTGGAAATATTCCATATTCGAGCTCACCAAATTGGTTCTCCTATTTGTACCCTTAGGAGAACTTTGAATGGGTATGTGGTTGAACACAAAAGATAGTTCAAAAATAGAATATTCGAGCTGGCATCCCTATTCCCCGAACACTTTATCGACGCAGTATGAATGCATAGAGGTTAATGCACTTGTCAATGTCAGTACGTAACACGTTTCAGCCTATCGGATCGTGTCGGTGCTTCGCTAGTTGGTTGAAAAATATACAGCGCCGCTATTGTTCGTAGTTTTTAGATCCAATAGTTTACCGAGGGATGTGTGCTGTGCTACCCTTCATAGTTTGTGTAAGATGTTTGTTTGTTTTTCCGTTTTTTCGAGAGCCAGTGTTGTAGACTTTCTTTTGTTTTTAATAAAGTTAAAAGATGGAGAGGAATAACAATATTCTATTATATAAATTGTGCAAGTACTGGTTGAATTTTATCAAGGGTATTGCAACGTTAATTACCTGACGGTAAATAATTCCAGACAGGTTTCAGTAACTAAAACGTAAATATATCAACGGAGATACACTCAAAGCTAGTAGAAATGTAGGTAAATATGAATATACAGAAGAACCTGAAAACATAAAACAACTCACAAAATAAAGTTAAAATAAATTACAAACCGACACCAAAACATTCCATACAATATTGAGAAACTTTTAATCGAAATGATCTAACGAAAAGCCAGAACGTACTCGCGAAGGTAGAAAACAGCTGCTGCGTAGCGAGAATTTGTCTTAATTTGAGGCCACCTACGCGTAATAAGATTAAATTATTTAAGTCTAGATGCTACTGTTGCTTGCTAAGCAGACTTGAAGAAAACCTCATAACACGACTCAGACTGCTTTTAATGAAACAGACATTTTTGCGGGAATATCTGTGTCTGGGTCGAAGAATGGAAGATTACCCAGGCTTGTAGGTTGTGTGAATTTGTTTGTATGTCAGGGTCTTGATATGTAGGTACGTACACTGCGGAGTTACTTAATAAATTGTGAAAACAAGCAGACAGGGCTGGAGGTTGTAAAAAGTGCTGTTTATGTATGCGTATGCGTATGACCAGAACAAGAACGTGGACGAAGCAAAAGGAGTATGTACGAATCTTAGCAGGTGGCATTCTGTGGTTTCTGTCTACCCCCATGCGAAAAGGCGTGCGTACAGGATGTATGTACTTACAGGGTGTCCGGTTATTAATTATTTAGGTTGTACGACACAGCCTAGGTACTATAACGTGATTACCAGCTAGACGCTATGGCTATTTTTTTTTTTGTATACAGGATTAATTTTCCAAGTACTAGTTATATTGATTTTTCAAAAATCTAATGACGCGGTTCTTGTTTTCATCAAAATTGAGCTCGAGACTATTTTAAGCATTTTTCGATATTCCTCATAGTTTCGGATTTGGCCATCCACGCACACTTGAAAAATTCACCCTGTATAATTATATTTATTATGATTTTTTTTCGTATACCTTAGCCGGTACTTAAACTGATCTTGAATACGATACGGAACGCGAAAAATACTTCTGTGAAATGATCTCTCTAATGAAAAAATTTCCACTTATTTCAAAGCTCTACTTTTAGAACACCAATATTCTTTTATCAATGCCAGAGCTAAAAGCAGACTCTAAATCTAATTTAAAGAGACATCTTGTTACTCAGCTTGATTCTAAAACATCTAGGATTAACTGTCAGCCCATATCCAGCATGGCGGGCAGGCCGAAATTAAGCGATAACTAATGAAAACCGTAAAACAATGACACTCCAGTTGCCTCGCGCGAATTTAAGCTGTCTCGCCGACCGCAGCTGGATTATTTGGAGCAGAGTTTAAAAACTGTACTCTTCTGAACATCCACTAAATATCAAGCTTCTGCCACTGCCAGAGCTGAAAAGAGGCAATATTACTTTAGAAAATAATGGAGGTTGTTTTTTCTACCGGCTTTGCCCACGTTGAGATCGTGAATAATTTCCATGGCAACAAATTTAAATTTTATGATATATATACCTGTATAACAAATTTTCATCGAAACTTAAAAGAACTCACGATTTAATGTTTATATAATACAAAGTGTAAACGAAACCTTCACGAAGTGGATAACTAGTGTATAAGCAGTCTGTACATCAAACTAAGTAACTACGTAAAAAATATTGCAGGGAAACGACTTTTTTTTGTGGGTGTAAAATCACATTTTACGGTAGGACTAAATGTAACGCACTCAAAACATTGTGCTGATGAATGCATTGAATAGTATAGGGGTGGTAGAAGTATTTAAAGTAAACTTTTATCATTAAAAACTTGTATTTAAGAAAAAACTCGTGAAAAAGTTGAAACTTTGACATCCAATTTCTACGTAACTAACCTTTCGGCTTCGTTAAGGGTATTTTTACACCCATTTTGTAGAAAAGAATTTCATGACAAACTGATCTTAACTGAATTCAGTGTATTAACATCTGCACCAGAATTCCCTCTGGCTCCATATTATTATAATGAAGAGTGACATATTAATCACCATGTCTTATGTTGGGACGGTTTCCATTGACGCCACAGAACCAAGAAAGGTCAAATGTCACTAATATTGAACTTAGACACTTCATTTAAACTTGACCTCAATGTTAAATAGCGCAAAGTCGAATTGTGCTTGACCATTAAAGGTCACTAACAATAATTTATTCGTGAACTTCAACCAACGGTTTCGGTAAGTATTGTTGACAATTCTAGAACTCATTAGGCCTAGGGGACATTAGGGCTCAAGTATACTTAGTCGAGGTTAAAGCTGTTAGCACACTACTGTTTTTCACTGCAATATTGCTGTGATACTTTTGTATGATACTTTTCATTTATACTTTTGATATAGCTATGTTACCGGGAATTGTAGCAACGGTGCAAGGTGTGCAAAAGGCATTAAGTTACAAATAGTTTTGTTAAATGAGTCATCGTGGTCGCAATACTAGTCTACACCGATTGAAAATGGGTCGATCTATTGATAAAGTACTGAAGATATCGCATAGTAGTATTTTCTTTCTTCGAATTCTGACACTCCCTCCTGCTCAGCCGAGAGCGGGAGGAGCTATTTGATGATTTCCCATCGGAAAAAAAAAGCACGAAGGGTCTTGAAAAGTTTTAATGCCATTCAAATTCTAAGGAAGCTAATCCGGTCTGCGGCTTGTTCTCACTGCTGGTACACACGGGTTCGTTCACCACTGATTTGAGAGCAGTGGCGATGAAAATATATACACAAAGTAGGCAGTTGTAAGGTTCGAAATTTCGACTCATAAGTCACAACCCAGCACACACGTTATTATTTCAATAGCATGACTGTCTAGTAAAAATAAGCTTTCAATAGATAACTCTATATCGCACATGCAAGCTAATTAATGTTTTCATTATTATGAAAAGCTTTAAATTATTAATTAAAATATAGGGATCATTCATGATTCAGTGGGTTACATTAATCATATTAATGAAGAATTATCGTTCGATGCTAGATCAAAATGACGTATGAGTTTATTACGACGACGTTTGTTTATTTTGACGTATGGGTTAATTTATATATCTACACTATCGACATCTACACTAATACTATAAAGAGGAAAGATTTGTATTTTTGTGTGTATGTTTGTAATGAATAAACTCAAAAACTACTTGCGCCGATTTCAAAAATTCTTTCACCATTAGAAAGCTACATTCACCCTGAGTAACATAGGCTATAAAATATTTAAAAAATCTTATGTCCACCCGTGTGAAGCTGGGACGGGCCACCAGTTATTAATATATTACTAAACTGAACAGTAGGACAATTTTAAAACTGGGAAGTTCCGAAATGTTAAAACTGAGTTTTGAAGGCTTTACTCATAACACCTTGATTTTCATATAATATAAGTAATTAAGTATGACTCATACGATTCCGGCTTTGAAGTCAACACTTCCTCTATTCGAACCATTAAGCAATTTTTCTTCAACGAACTCCAACACAAAATTTTAGCACCTCTGCACAAGAGTACATTAAAACACAATTTATTCGCGCAATCTTAACTAACGTTTAATTAAAACTATTAGGTAGCAACCCTGAAAGTTGTGCCACGTGTGATAGCAGCGGTCCATCCCTATCTCGCTGTTATATAGATGTGGGTTCCTTGATAATTAACATTCTAGAAAGACGGGGACGTGGGGCAGCCCTATCGTACCGTTTACTGATTAGGAACATATTAAACTAGGCGAGTGGAATGTGTTATTGCTAATTGAATAAACTTGATTTGTGTTTACAAGGGTTAGTGACAAGCTGTTCGTTCAATAAAGTGTGGTTTGGTATTGGTAACATGTGTTGCGATTTACGAAGGAATAACCGTTAGTAGGAGTTGAAATGTAGGGAAATTTAACAAAACAAAATCGGCCACATACAGGGTGTAAACAGACTCTTCAGGAAGGCGTCAACCAAGCATTCTGTACATCAAACTATGTAACTTTACGCAAAAATTATTGCTGGGAAATGTTTTTTTTTTTTGAGGTAAAAATCACGTTTTACTGTTGTATACTCAATGTAACACATTCAAAACATTGTTCTGATGGATGTTTTGAATAGTACGGGGGTCGTGGAGGTGTTTAAAGTAAAAATCGTATATGAAACATGTATTAAAAAAAAACTTTTAAAAAGTTGGAACTTTGACCCCCAATGTCCAGTTTAAGGTTGTTGTAAATAAATTGATTTAAAATTCATACTATAATTTTCTTACTAACTGTACTTTTGATACGCAAAGTACTGATGACGAATCGGAAACATCGAAATTAAATAAAAATTAATTTGTTTCCCTATGACGAATCGGGACTTCTTGTATAGAAAAAAATTTGGTGACCAGTCGGAACAGTGTACAGTAATCTAACTATAAAGTTCTCAGGTATGGTCTAAACCAAAAAAAACAATGACGGGGAGAACAAGTGCCTCTTTCGGCAAACACGTTTATATCAAGTCTTCTTCACATATTTTTTTTTTTTAGTTTGAACTTCTGTGCAAAGGCCTGCCCCATTCCTACCAGTTTACTCGATGTTGCGCCTCTTCTCGCCAATCAACCAGAAAGCCATCCGAGACGTCCCGCCATTTTTTCCTTTAATCATAAAAAACATTGCCTTACAAAATCCAGCCACTTTAATTTTTGCCGTACAAAACATTCAACTGAAGGTACGGAATGCGTATAACCCATCATCATTTGACCAGGACATATTGACCATAGATAGCTAGAGGCAAACGACAAATGGACAGATGAATGTTCAGCCTATCATTCTAATACGAAACTATTCTTCACTTTTATGGCACCCAAAGATCGACACTGAACATCATTCAGTTAAAAATATAACCATATAACTACAGAAATACATAAAGCTGAACAAATTGTAAAACGCAAGCAATAATAACATCGACTTTAACAGAGCAAAACAAAGCAAAGAAAAGCAAACTCAATTTTAATTTCCGTCAAGTTCTTTGTGAGTCGTACCTACGGAACCCTCTCACATAATTGAAAATCACAAGTAATCGTGTAAATGTACGAGTAGGAGTACAATCAATAAAACCAATGGCGGTCCGAAACAATGACTCACCATTTATATTGGCTATTAAAATATTTTTCAATTTTTGTAACACATTTCCGTATCACCAATATTGAACCAAATATATGCGGTCTGGACGTAGCAATTGTGATATTAAATGAAATGATTGAAATGGTCGTTAAGTGGTTGCAAGCGCGACTGCTGAGCGTGAGGTTCTGGGTCCGATTCCTAGGTCGGACAGACTGCTATTGGATTTTTCCTTCAGGAATTTCTCACGGAGTCTTGATTTGTCATGGGACTTAAACATGACTGACGAAATGGGGGTCTACTTTGAGGTACATCCCCGTTGTGGCGTGGTGGTGCACTGGCGTGATGTTTAAGTTCTGATTGCATTCTATTGGAGTATGTTTGTAAAGAGGTTGTATGTAAGTTATTTAATGGATGCATGGAGCTGAAGTGGGCATCAATATTTGATGCGACTGAACCAGTCTTAGCTGCATGTATAAGATGTTGGAGTTTAAAGCGGTAAGGTGTTGAGTTCCTTGCTTATATATAGACATGTCGAATACCTGATGTGTCTGCAACTGATCAATATTGCGTCAAGTCTAGCAGCGATAAACTTGGAGAGATCTTTGACCTTTCTAGCAGGCTATATAGGGTCTATCTATTCATACACGAAATCTCTTAAGTCATTGTACTCATCATTATGAACAAATTTTACTATGGGACCAACCTCGAAATCGCGAAAAAAAAATCAGCTGTTCCCTACAACATGATCGCAACTAACTCGTCAAAATTTACTGAACAGCTGATTTTTTTTTCGCGATTTCGGTGTTGGTCCCATAGTAAAAGTTGTTCATAATGATGATTACAATGACCCCTTAAAAGATTTCGTGTATGAATAGATATACCTTATATATACCTATAGTATACAAGATGGAATTGAAATATCTGAAAAGGGATCACTGGACTAACCCTGAAATCTAGAAAAAGACGTCAGCTTCACCTTACATTATTTTGTCAAATTAGTAAGTAGGTACGCGAAAAAATATGTTGCAGATACTTTTTTTAATGTGTTTTCACGGTTGATCCCTTAGTAAAAGTCCATAACGTTGATTACAATGACCATTTTTCAGGTTTTCAATAATTCCAATAACACATTGTTATAAACGCATTATTATTGGAAAAAGTAGAAATAAAAGTTTACTTTTCAACAAAATGTTACCACAGATATCAAACTATCTGGTTTAACGATCTGAAATCGTGATAGTCCACGAATCGAAACAGATTGCCAGTCGCGTACGAAGCACCAAAACAACCAGTTCCCAGTTGACTCTTTAAACTTGAACTGACTAACTTTCTTTATACCCTGAACAACTTGGAGAAACCTCTGGAAAGTCTTAGTTTTGCACTTTTTTCAGACGAAAACAAAAGAAAATCGCTTTAGTTGCTGGAAGTAATAGTCTTAGGGTGTGAATCTATTTTTTGAAGATTTTAGTAATCCTGTTTATTGTTTTAGAGCGTTAAGAGCGGCCAACCCGTCATACTTTTCATACGCTCGTACGTGATTATGCAGTTGTTACACATCTATCTTTAATTTTTTTGAACTAATAGGTATTTTATGCACTATATCTAGGTTTCTATGGTAGCGAAAAATAAAAAAAATGCAGAAACAAATTCAGTATAAGCCTCCAAAAATTGCTGTTTTGCACAAATTTTAACTGAACTTTGGCCGTTCATAATGTACTCATAAATTGTAAAAGTAAAGAAAACATCTCGATAGAAACCTTGCACATGTAATGGAGATTTTTAATGACAAATATTTATTCCACACACTTGTAAGACTTATTCAAAAACACGTATTTCCTGGAACAAGTTTAAGAAATTTTCGAACACTATTTTTCGTTCAATGTCATCGCGTTAGGCGGTAAGAGGTGCGCGGGAGACGAGATGTGCGGGGTCGGGGCGGGGTATGACGGGGGAATTGAAAGAAAATTGCCACTGTGGCTCTGGATGAAACAACAAGCTTTTCGACCATGCTCGCGTTGACGATAGCCTCATCGGGAAGGGCCCTCTTAACGTCTTACGGCCTTTCATACAAACTTTGAACTCATTTGTTTTCGAAATGACTGAACTGATTTTTATGAAACTTCATACGCATAAGCAGCTTATAATTATGTCTAAAAAGATGACAGAGAACATTTTCGAAATGTTTAAAAAAAAAGAAGATTGGAAATTTCTGTTTCTATGGAAAATCTAAAATAGGTCTCATTTAGCTGTAACACTATTTTCCGGAAATATTCTCTGTCAACTTTGTAGACCTATATATTCTGCTTATGCGTATGAAGTTTCATTAAAATCGGTTCAGTGATTTCAAAAACAAATGAGTTCAAAGTTTGTATGAAATGCCGTGAGACGTTTACGCTCTTAAAAACTTTACTGTTAGTATCCTGGGTTTGAATTTCCAATCCAGAACAAATACGATTGGCTAAAAAAATTAGATGTTCCAAACATTAAATTAAATGAAAGCTAAAGTTTTTTATCGGTACAAAACGAGTTGTTTCACTTTTATATAATTACAATATAAACTGCGTCATTAGATATTCTAAATTTAACCCTTCATCCACCCATCATTTCTAGATTATTCATGCCACCAGGATATTCCGAACTTCTAAAAGACACACGACTATTTCCCAATCCTGCAAATTAATAATATTAATTACCACTAAAAGCCTTATCAATATTAATCAGATTACCACTGCAGCCCTATTAAGTTTTAAGTCGTCGACTTAGTACATCAAGCTAGTATCAGACTAAGTTCTAAAACTTAGATACATACGGCGCAGTTGAATGTGCCACAATTATCAATTCAATGCGGGGCTCACAGTTCCTCCGTCAACGTTTGCATCAACTTATCTTTAACTTTTGCTTATAGACTGATATTGGTATAAAGACACGGATACTGAAATATTTAGACGGATACTATAGCTATTTTTGCCATGAAACAGCGTGGTTGTGTTTCAGTGTAATTACACTGCAGTGAGCATGAAATATGTCTGCCTTGTCTCTGGTGACAACGTGCCTGCGATGTCTATGGCGTTGGCGCGTGTTTCACAGTTGCAGCACACCGCGGACGCTAACCATTAAATAGTCAAAAGCATTATTAAAAAAAAAAAAACTACTAAAAATACTTAAGATTTTTGAGCTTATAGCTCACTTACCGATGATAAGATACAGTGTTAAGGCTTGCTGGCTGTGGTCAGTTTATGGATGGGTGACAATTTCTTATAAACAGAGAGATTTATCCCGTAACAACATTCACTCCAGTTCAGATTACAAGTTGTTGAGATTCTGAAGGAAAATCGTGGATAAAAACAGCAAGGAGTCTATTTTCTTTTTAGAGATCCGTGAAAACGTTGTCTAAGCGACACTCAAGTGCATCCCGAAAGCATCTTACTAAGCTCGACTCAGAGGGCGTAGAATTGCAAAGGGTTTTGTAAACACTTATTTTCTGCCAAGAATTTTGGTGTGGATGTCAATGAAAACTAATTTCCACCTAAGTGGTACTTAAACAGGATCAAATGGTACGCTGAATGTGTTTGATAAGGTGCACAAAGATATTCCGAAAACAACCAAGTTCATCGCCCTATAATTAAAAACAAAACAAACCTATAACAAAATGATATGTATACAGCATGTATTTAATTTTCTCCAATCTGCAAACACGAGACGAGTCTGATATTCTAAATTTAAATTCTCTCCGCATTTAGTAAACAATGTAATTGGTCGGGGCGCTACACTCGATTGAAGCTGGAAATGCAGACGCGTGTAATTAAGTCTGTCTAGGGTGCAGGCCTTTTCGAATCACAATGAGTCCGAGTCTCACTCGCTCACGAAGCGCCACACAAAGGCGCGAACTGAGCTAATGGCGCGTGCATAATCCGCACAAGTCTCCCATTCACCAGTAACTGGCAAATTTTTCAACGATGATTTACGAACCCGTCTATATCTGACGCTGAACATTTGACAGCCAAATTGTTATGTGCTGTCACTTGATTTATTTATTTACCGCAGTACCGAGCGGTTCCCCTCGTTAATGGAAAAAGTTTTGAAGTAGTCTATTTTTGGATGGCTTACTAAAGATACTTTAATATCCGTCCTTTGATGTAAATAAAACGCGATTTTGTTACAAAGGGTCTAAAATTAATGCTAACAAATCTTAAAAGTTCGGAAGGATTCTAGGTCGCACAACATGAGTTATTAAATGACAAAGAAAATCCGTTCCGAAGTCGAATGGAAACATACCGAACGAACGAATGGCTGGAAAAGTTATAATTGATGTGTAAATCTGTTATCGCTAAGCCTTCAAATATTGAGTTATAAAACAAGTTGTTAACATAAATTGGAAAAAAATATTGTTGCATGATTTTTTATTACCTGTCATAAGCTCTTTATTATTATTTGAACGTTCAAGATACATAGTAAAATTTTAAAGGCTATTTGCTGTCAAGTAATCTTACGAAATTACATGATGTAAAACGGGATTCATATCGAAATAAATTGAGTCCAGTAAAACGAACACCTTTTATAAAGAAAGGTACCTTTATAATGTTATCTCTTTTGGGTTTCATCGCTATTAACTATAGAAGAAAATATAAAATACGTTACGATTAATTTTAAGAGTAGATAAACATTTTGTGAATAATATCATTATTTTGTACCTAATTTCAATAATTTGTAGTTGGATGGAGATTGATTACTCGATCAGGACTATTATTATTTTCAAATTATCCGTTTTATTTGTAGGCGAATAAAGTTTACTCTAGCATACATCTAAACGCACCGACACGTGGTGCTTTCACAGCCGTATCTCCACAAGAACTTCTTGCTTCTAGAATAGTCTCTCATAAGTTTAAATAAACGTGTGTACACTGTATAGTAAATAAAGGGAACTACTCCGGAGCTAGCCGAGAAACTTCTATTGTTATGACCTACATAATAATAAAGATCGAACGCTTCATGAAAAATACATAAAACGTTATTCATATTGAAGAGCGGCCTGCCCTTAACTGATTGCCTATAATCGGTAACATCGTCCTATCATTTTAGATTCCCGGAATATTCATGTTTGCGTGAGGCTGCCAAAGTCACACTTCCCCTTAACTCAATCATGTGTGCCAAACACGTGAATTTGACAGGCATTATCTAATGCCCTTTTCTTAGGGAAAACGCTATGGCAACGAAAAAGACGAAGCGAATTTAGTAGCAATTTATGCTTACAGAGGAGTGTTTGCGAGACCTACAGAAGGCTAGATGTTTGTAAATGTACCTAATGATACCCTTGCCATTCCAGACGGAGTAAATCCTGGACTCGGCTAGGTCACAGGCTTTTATTTATTTATGCCTCAGCTCGGTGTTTATTCCATTTGTGCTGTAGACCCGTGTGCCTGTCACAAAGATATGTACACACACATTGTTACCGTTATTGTTAGTTCAAACCTACCAAATGTAGTAGTGAACAATGAAATAGAACCAGGCGGTCGAGTTTCAAAGGTTTAAGTAATGTTTTCGTGTTGGAACCGCAATTAACGTATGCCCTTCCGGCAGCGGCGCAATAATTAAACGGGAGGGTTGGAACTTATGTAAACGACAAAAGAACATAACCAACAACGTTAAATTTTGTGATTTTTTTTTGTTCTTTTATTCAGTTTGACGACCGCATATCAGATAAATTGTGTGATTGATCTTTTTACCCTTTCCCGTAATCCGATTCAAGTGATTTGATAAAACAAAGATGAGATAATAGAAAGGTTAAGAATATTCGCGTCAAGTAGGTACGTTTTGATCGCAGATATTTATTTTTTATTTTATTTATCATACTTTTATCATGTAGACTTTCAACAGAAGAATATTGTTTAACCTTGAAAAACCCGGTGATTACATCGGTTTCCGGAATAAAGAAAAGACTTTTTTGTTTAATCATAGTTAGACGTAGACTTAAAACTAATAATGATGCAGTGAGTATCTATTATCTAATATCACGTAGATTCTGAACTTTCAAAAATTTTAAAAATATTAAATTAATTAAACTTATATCTAGATGTATACATAAAAAAAGAATATATAGGGTGTCGGTTCCTTATTTTGAATCATATTTCACAGGAGTTTTTCTTAGGAAAATTTACATTTTTGTGTCGTTTTTACTGTTCCTTTATTTCAACGTAAAATTAAATTCTCTTTACGCATCACTCCAACACAATATATGTAAATAGAATACGGCTAAAATCAAAAAACCAACAATGAATGTGGAAATACTCTAACGAACGACGCATGAAATAAGCTGTTCACTTCCTGCTTAGCTACAGAGTTCATCGAATTCGTCATCGCGCTTGCTTGCTTTGTAGAAATAGTTATCCTTCACTTCAGTCCACGTACTTATAATAAACCATTGATTATGCGGAAGAAAAAACAAATCCTCAAAATCGACTTCCCGTAGTATTACTGTTTCTAGTCTTACAATTCCTGATCGCAATTCAAGGACCTTCCACAGAGGTTTCATTTCTCGTATCTAAAAGGACTGCCCCTGCCGCGACAACTTGCTAATTCCGACAAACTTTGGTTCTACCTCTCACTTTGTCATTCCGGATCATGTCACGTAGAGAAACTCCGAGCATTGCTCTTTCTATAGCTCGTTGAGTGAGTTTGGGACTATTCATGAACCTGGAAGTATGGGAGTTTTACGTGTCACTGCTTTGTTTGAAGGTTTCTGTTATGGAACTAGGCAGAAATAAGAAGAGATTTATCAGTTTTTGAAATCTAATAAAGAACTCTGTTGTGTTCGTGGCTATTTATTTTGTTCTATACTGTAAATAGGTTAAATTATAGGTTTGGATATAGGGAACTTATAAGCCGAGTCCGAAATTTTTTACCAATAGGTAGGAAGCTACGTTGTCCCCTCATATCATATTATATTTCAAACATTCCTGTGCGATTATCTTCGACCATATCGGGAGCAAAACTAGTTCATTAAGTACATTCGACTCTATAATAATTTGTGTTGAAGTATCTCCCCACGAAGCTGTCATTCGGTCAGCAGAATCTTGACGTGGACGAACCTTACTTATATAACCTTTTCTCAATTATGTATGGATCGCGTTCCAGATCAACTGGATGCAGCTGAACATTGCAACAAGATTCTAATTTAAAAGAGTGTCCATGGAGTTTCTTGCCCATTCGCCTCCATAGAGATCTGCGCTTTGGAATGTGCAACTACAGTACGTTCTTAAGTTATTATGCCTTGTGACTGTGACTGTAGTTTCGCTTTTTTTGTTGACATTCAAAAGTGCCTGTAATGGTAATATTTGAAGTAATGGTTTTTTTTTTTTTTTTACCGATGGGAAATAATCAAATAACCCCTCCCGCTCTGGGCTGAGCAGGAGGGAGTGTCAGACTTTTACTGACTAAAACCCATCCATGTTCCTTCCTTTGCCCTTTGTGTTCCAGGGCCGCGGTATCTCTTTCGAACAGTCCCGCAACCCTGGCAGGCGTCGGCCCTTACGGACCCCTTCCTGTTTGCTGACTCTCTTTGAGGCGCGCGTGGAACACGAACGCGCCGTCGACACGGCCTGTCGTCACAAGACGGACGGACGGCGAGCTAGCCCATAGCTCACCGTCCACAGGCCCGCGTCTACGGTGGCCGGGGGCCACCACGTGGCCCCCGATGCCCGGTGCGTCTCCCGCGGCGGCTGGGACGTGAGGTTCTCTCCCTCTCACGTCCCGCCACCTCCTTCGCTAGCATGACTGCTTCGCAGAAGGAGGTGACGGCGTCCCATTCCGTCTCGCTCCGGACCATGGATTGAACCAGGGCCGGACGCGAATGGTTTGAGTTTGAGTTTAAGGCTGGTTGTCAGATTTACGTGCACGAAACGAGAACGAAGTCTATGCAGTTTTACATCACCAACCACGCTTTACTTAATAAAAAGCATATAATCTTCCCTTTTCTTAGAATAATCCCTTTTTATAAAACACCCGCGTTAAAAATACAGGTTTGCATTAACTATTGTTGTTGCTATTATACTCCGAAGAGACTAGGAAAAAATTAAGTTCTCCTGACGACGACGCTACAGTCGGCAAATAAAAAAAATATCACCCCACTTTCACTTCAGCAAAATCTGAAGCAAGAGCTAGGATAAAAAACTGTAATAATTATAATATGTTCTCTGCATCATAATGAGTTTCATAGTTAATTCTATGAAGTTGCCTACACACATTATAATATAATAATATAATCTTTATTTTTATACAAAACAGATTGTAGTACATGTGGGTACATATTTCACAAAGTGGGTAGTGTTAAATCTCTGGCAATCAAGTGGGTGACGTGCTGTTCTCCTAGCTAGGCTATGAAATAGCCTGTATTAAGAAGTAACAGTGCCGATCCCCTCTAATTGTATTACTAAAATTTTATTTTTACAACTTAAATTTTTGAAATATGATTATTACAACTTAATTTTTTAACTTAAATGTTTACAAATATTAGTGCGCGGGCGCATTTGTACGTGTATGTGAGTGTGCATGTGTGTGTGCGTGTGTGTGTGTGTGTGTGTGTGTGTGTGTGTACGTGTATGAGTCTGTTTGCATGTGTGTGTTTGAGTGCGTGAGCATGTGGCTGCGTAAGAGTGCGTAAGTAAGTGGATTTGATTAGTGTGGGTCTGTTTCGAGTGAGTGGTACAATTTACAAACTTGTCATAACTTAATTAAATTAAATATTTTTCTGTTTCGTCGTAGGTTTTATTTTGAAGGAAGGTGCGGACAGTATTTTTACAATTATGATAAGACAATCTATATATTGGACATTTTTTGTTTATTGTATTGTAAAGAGACGGACCTAAGTAATAAAAGAATCTTTTAGTAAACTGCAAGCGGGTTTTTGGAGGAGTACATATTTTATCTTTTCGGCGTTTGGTAATTTCAATATAGGGGGTTTTTCGGTGTTGCAACAGAATTGATTGTAAAATAAAGTGTTGCCGCACGTTGAGGACATTGCAATTTTTGTATAACTGGTTAGTTGGATACATTAGTGGACGGAAGGTAGCCACTTTCAGTATGGCACGATGTGCGACTTCCAGTGGTTTAAAGATAGTTTTTGCAGCAGCACCCCAGCAGGGAATACAATAGGTTATAATAGATAGGCATAAGGCAAAATAAACATTACGTATAACTATAGGATTAGCAATATTTCTTAAGGTTTTAAAAATATATATAAGTTTGCGAACTCTGCCTGTAAGGACATTAATATGAGTTTTGAATTTAAGATTCTTATCTATGAATATACCTAGGTATTTGATTTCATCCGTAGATGATATAGGTGAACAGTGGCATGACGCTTTATTTTGCAAGTTGCATGTGTGAGCTTTAAGTAATATTGGTGGGTTTGGTTGGGTAGCAGAACTGACTGAGTAGGTAATGAACTTGGTTTTGGAAGTATTAAGAGTAAGCGTGTGGAGATGAAGCCAGTTCAGCGTTAAATTAAAGCCGTGTTGAGCTTTGTCCTCAAGTTCAGACCATGTGTCAGCGACGAAAGTTATAGCAGTGTCATCCGCAAATGATGTCATCTTGGCATTTGGGATATTTAAATTGCATAAGTCGTTTATAAAAACTAGAAATAAAGTGGGACCCAATATGCTTCCTTGTGGAACGCCATAGTAGATGGGGAGCTCTTTGCTGATGTGCCGATCAATCTTGACTATCTGGGAGCGATTAGTGAGGTAGCTTTCGAAGAGATCAAGTTGCAATCCCCTGACACCCATCTTTTCAAGTTTGAATAAGAGAGAACGGACGGGGACGGTGTCGAATGCCTTTGCAAGATCTAAGAATATTGTTAGGACCTTTTTATTAGTGTTCAAATTTTGTACGATATTGCTAGTTAATTCCTGAACTGCGTCACAGGTTGACTTGTTTTTACGAAATCCAAATTGTTGTGGTGATATTAGTTTGTAATGTTCTAGGTATTTAACAAGTCTTTTATTGATAAGACGTTCTAACACCTTGGATAAGGCAGTCAGAACTGCTATGGGACGGTAATTATTCGACAAGTTCCCGTCGCCTCCCTTGAAGACTGGGTGAATTATTGCCTTTTTAAAAGAAGAGGGAAAGACTGCAGTCTCGAAGCAGAGGTTAAAAATATGGCATAGAATGGGCGCCAGGGAGGTTGAATATCTCTTTATAATGTAGGATGATATGCCATCCCAGCCAGTTGCAGCATCAGAGCGCAGTGAATGGATAACTGCTGTCATTTCGTCAAGGTCAATATGGTCAAGGACGAACGAAGAAGTTGATGAGATGTCAGAAGTGGGTTGAGTGGCTGTCAATGGCTGCGTAGTACTAGTTTGAATATTATTTGCAAGCGTCTCGCCAATGTTAACGAAGTATGAGTTTATAGTGTTGCAGGACTCAATAGGTGAAGATGACAAAGTTAGTAATTGAACAGATGTATTCTTAGTTTTAGTAGTGTTAGTTACCCGTTTAATAGTGTCCCATAGTGTTTTTGGGTTTTTACTAGCTTTTTTTAGTTCCTCTGTATCATAAATTCTTTTAGCTTTCTTTAAAATACGAATACAAAAATTTCTGTATCGAAGGTAAGTAATTTTTAGGACTTCATTTCCTGGGAATTTTTTAACTTTCTTGTGTAGAGCATCCCTGTTTCTTATGCACCGTAATAAACCAGATGTAATCCACGGTTTAAGGATTCTCTTTTTTGATGAAACTTTTTTAACTGTGGTATTTTCAAGAATGGGTATAGTCATTAAACTAAGTAATTTGTCGGTAGCCATATTTGCGTCTTTTATGTTGAAAATAGGAGTGAAATCCAGTTGTGACATTGATTCGTCAAGCTTTTCATAGTCAATTTTCGTTATATGGGAGTTTGCGACCGTTCGTAAACATTTATCGTAAATACAAAGTAAGGAAGCGGAGTGATCGGTTATTGTGGTGCTTAAAACAAAGGTGTGAGTGGGGGAAATTGTTTTGAGAAAGGTGTGGTCCAAGCAATTCCCATCCCTGGTCGGTAGGGTGTGGGCAGGGAGATAACCGTGAAAAGCAAGGCAATTTAGATATTCGTGGGAGCGCATGTCAGATGTGGTAGGTTTAATGTCCACATTCAGGTCGCCTGTTAGAACTACCGATTTAAATCTGTGTAGCGACGGAAGAATGTTGTTAAGCGCTGTGAGAAAGCTGTTTATATTGTCTATTGACGGTGATCGATAGATACAGATTATCGCCAAGTCAAAGTTAATTTTTATAATAAGACCAGATGCAGATCGGTGGAAATCTGGCTCTTCGCATGTAACACACAGGTCCGATTTAGAATACACCACTACACCATCACTTTGATTTATATGTTTGGTGGTCATAAACGCGGAGTAATTATTGAGAGTCGGGATAATGGTATTGCTAGAGCATGGTAACCAGCATTCAGTTAATACAACCAGATCGCAATCGAAAGAAATTCGGTGCAGAAGCGTTTGTAGGTTTAAAAAGTTACGGTTTACAGAGCGAATGTTTTGTGTCAGGATTTTAATGAAGTTATTAGGACACTTCACGATGGAGAGTGTTTCCTCAGGAGTGCATGAATAGGTAGTTGACACAGATAGTTCGTCGATACTGTCAATTAGATTGTTTATGTTAGTATTGAATTTTATGGTAAAGTAAAAGTAGTTAGAGGGTTACGAGAAAATAGGGTGGTATTTGTTTTAGGAACGTATGGAAAGCTTATCTTTGGGGGTAATAAATTTAAAAACATATATTTTATGTTATTGAAGTAGCTAGGTAAGGAATAATAGGGATGAACGCAAGCACGTGTAGGGAGTATATTATATGGTGACATGGTGAATTTGTAATATGTAGGTGTTGAGTGAGTCATGTTTGTAGAGAGTATGTTGTGTTGATAGTAATATTTATATGTGTGAGTTTTGTTTGTGTTTAGTATTATAACATAGAAATTCGATAAAGTCGAAAAAGTAATCAAATAGTACGTAAGATATAGCAGGGTATACTTAAATGCAAGTAGTCATGCTTTGATGATTGTCGCCAGCTGCTTCAGTTGTTCTTCGCTTCTTATCACGATAGTCTGGCTATCAGGATCCTTTTTAAGCATAACTCTTCCGTTCGAAGTCCAACAAAAGTTGTACTGGTGTTGCTTAGCGTGGTTTCGAGTGAGGTAAAATAACCTTTTAGAATTGGCTGTTAGAAGCTCGGTGATGTAAATGGGTGTTTTCGGTGCAGATTTTAAGTTTAGATGGGTTGATTTTATCTTTTCTGTGGGATTACGTTTATTGTAGTCTTTAACAGCAGCAAGAAAGTTCGTTTTCGTCAGGGTATTACAGAACTCGACTGATAAACTCGATGTTAAGTTTTCCTTTTTTGAGGGTAGTCTTGTAATATCACGGATACTAGCGGATTCTGTATCAAGGCCTAGATGTCTTGATAGGTGCGATATGGTTTCATACAGCATGATTTTGGTCTCATTCTGCCTTTTGGGTACATTACGTAGCTCTATAGAGGTTTTGATGAGATTGTGGTCGAGAACATCCAACTTGTTTTCTAGCGAAGCTAACTGGATTGCCATGGAGCCACGTTGATTTTCTAGTCCCATAATTTTATTTTCAAGGGATTGTAATTGATCTGAGACCGCTGTCATTGCCTTTTCGAGATCAGTATTTGTGACCTTAATTTCCGTGTAGTGATTTTTTATTTCCTTAATATGACCTTCCAATTTGTCCAAACGGGTGCTCTGAGTACATATCATCTCATTTATCATCTTCTTGATTTCGTTTTTAAAAACATCCAGGTCACCACCAGTGACTTCGTCCGAAAGGCATCTGCGTTTGGCTCTCTGGGTGATGATCCCTTCTGAGTCTTTGTCCACATGCAGCTTCCGGATATCAGACTCCGAACGCGATGAGTATTGATTCGGAGAAGTTTTGGGTGGTGTCTTATACATGTTACCTTAACCGACTAAAAGTCAAGACAAATCAAAGTAATCGTAAATAAGTTACTCGCTAATCGCTATCGCTCTTAGATTGGGCAGCCGACAAGGATGATGCACGCACGGCGTACGTGCAGTGGGCTCCGCCTTCTATCTCCGTCCTGACTGTTGCCGGCCCGTTTCCTCCAGTACTCTGCGTGTGTTTCGCGTTCTCTTTAAACTTTATGCGCGCCTAGTACTTCTGCAGAATAATGTATTATTTAATTTTGAAATAACTATTACTTTTTAATAAAAATTAAAAAATACTTGTACGGAATGCACGTCTAAACGCTTTCGCGGTCCGAGGGGGATTATGAAGTTAAATAAATAAATATCGCTGGACATTACACACAACGCCATCTAGGTGCCACACTAAGCAACGAGGCTTGTGTCGTGGACACCAGATAGTTGATAATACTACATATATACTTTTTGTTTGTAAATACATACTTATTATACATATAAACATCCATTACTCGGAAACAAATGTCCATGCTCATCACACAAACATTTGCTCATACCGGGATTCGAACCCGGGACCCTAAGAACGTAAGGCAGCCTCACCACCGCTGCGCCATTCGAGTCGTCAACAGTTACTTTTGTTTAATCTATAAAATACATTTGCAAATATGTAACCAAAGGGAGTGATATGGCTGTGATTGGAATTGGTGCAGAGAATTCCAATGATGAAGTTACCCAATACCAAATGGGCCGCTATGTCAGTAGTAATGAAGCAGTTTGGCGAATATTTTCTTTTCCTATTCATGAGAGACAGCCTTCTGTTGTTCACTTAGCTGTGCATTTAGAAAATGGACAAAGAGTGTATTTTACAGCACAGAACGCAGTACAAAGAGCTGCTCAGCCACCATCTACTACATTAACCAGTTTTTTTGAGACATGCCAAAACGATGATTTCGCACAAACATTGCTATATTCTGAAATGCCAAAATATTATACCTGGAATCAATCCTCAAGGAGATTTATACGACGGAAACAAGGAAAACCAGTTACAGGATATACAGATGTATATTCCACCGATGCGATTGGCCGGATTTATTCAGTACATCCAAGCAATGATGAATGTTTTTATTTACGACTGCTATTAGTCAATGTACGTGGCCCAACATCATTCCAACAGTTACGAACTGTTGATGGTGAATTGTGTGGATCCTACAGAGAAGCCTGTCAACGTTTGCAATTGCTTGAAAATGACGCTCATTGGGATCAAACTCTCAATGATGCTGTAATATAATCACACGCTCATCAAATACGAACATTGTTTTCTATAATCATATCTACATGCTTCCTATCAAACCCAATTGATTTGTGGATCAAGTACAAAGATTATATGTGTGACGATATTTTGTATCAAATACGGAATAGAATGGGAAATCCAAATATACAAATCAGTGAAGAAATTTACAATGAAGCATTGATTTCAATTGAGGACATGTGCTTGATAATGTCAAACAAACTATTAATTCAATTAGGCCTGACCGCGCCCAATCGTCCAATGCATGACGCTTTTAACCAAGAGTTGCATCGAGAAAGACTGTATGATCTCAACGCTTTGAAAGAATTAATTCAAACAAATCTTCCACTGTTAAATGAACAACAGAAGTATGTATTTGAAACTCTTATGAAAGTAACAAATGATGAAACTGGAGGGATTTACTTCTTAGATACACCTGGTGGTACAGGAAAAACTTTTTTGATTTCATTAATATTAGCAACAATTAGCTCACAAAATAAAATTGCACTTGCACTCGCGTCGTCGGGAATCGCAGCAAATTTGCTTGAAGGTGGTCGAACAGCCCATTCAGCACTAAAATTGCCATTAAATATGCAAAGCAATGAAACTCCAACCTGCAACGTTTCGAAGAACTCTGCAATGGCAAAGGTTTTGCAGCAATGTAAATTGATTGTTTGGGATGAATGCACGATGGCACATAAAAAATCTTTGGAGGCTTTAGACAGAACCTTAAAAGATCTACGGAGCAATAATAACCGATTTGGTGGTGCAATGATTTTATTAGCAGGAGATTTTCGTCAAACATTGCCAGTGATTCCACGATCAACGCCAGCTGATGAACTCAATGCATGTCTAAAGTCCTCCAATTTGTGGAAACATGTCAAAGTACTTCATTTAAGCAAGAATATGCGTGTCGAGTTGCAAAATGACCAATCTGGAAACATATTCTCTAAACAACTCATTGACATTGGTAATGGCAAATTTCCTATAGACATGTTGACTGGCTGCATTAACTTTCCTCAAAGTTTTTGTCAGTTAACTCGATCAAAAGATGAACTTATTCAGAAGGTGTTTCCAGATGTTTCTCAAAATTACAGAAACCATGATTGGTTGAGCGAACGAGCTATACTGGCTGCAAAAAACATAGATGTAAATGAATTAAATTTCAAAATTAAAGAACAAATTACAGGAGAATTGAGGATATATAAATCAGTTGATTCGGCTACTAATCAAGATGATGTAGTCAACTATCCACCGGAATTTTTAAACTCGCTGGATTTGCCAGGATTGCCACCTCACAATCTTCAATTAAAGGTTGGATCGGTGGTTATAATGTTGCGAAATATCAACCAACCGCGTCTTTGCAACGGTACACGGTTAGCGATAAAAAAAATACTAAACAATGTGATAGAAGCAACTATAATCAAAGGAAAGTATAAAGGAGAAGATGTTCTCATACCGCGCATCCCAATGATTCCGACTGATGTGCCATTTGAGTTTAAACGACTACAGTTTCCAGTGCGGCTTGCTTTTGCTATGACTATAAACAAGTCCCAGGGGCAATCATTAAGTGTTTGTGGTATTAATCTAGAAAACCCATGTTTCTCACATGGTCAATTGTATGTTGCCTGTTCCCGTGTTGGAAAACCATCAGATTTGTTTATCTATGCGCCAGGTAATCAAACAAAAAACATCGTATACCACAAAGCACTACAATGATAATAATAATAATTATGATTCACATGATTAACAATAAAGCGATTACTTACTTTTAAATCCTTATATATGTTTTATTTAATTATTTTTTATTCACAACGCCCTATCACCAGGGTGACGGTTCTGTTCAGGAGAATTTTTTAAAATACGTAGGCACAAAAACTGCCACATTACAAATCTTTTTGACAGGACGAAGTCTGTCGGGTCAGCTAGTTTAATATATTTTTTCTATTAATAATAATATTCAGTAGACAAATCTTATTTAAACATACAAATAGATAAAATTAAAATGACTGTTTGGAATATAAAAATCACAGCTTTTAACTGAATTCATATGAAAATATAAACGGCACTTATAACAAAAATACTTTTTTTTGTCTTTCTGTCTGTCTGTTTGCCCCGGCTAATCTTCAAAACGGCTGGACTGATTTTAATGGGACTCTCACTGGCAGATAGCTGATGTTGAGGTCTAACATATACTACTTTTATTTTAGGAAAATAATTAGGGTTTGTGCAAAAAATTAAACCCTTGAAATTTTTAACAAAATCCGACTCAAAAAGGAAGTAATATTTTTTATAATAATTTCACTCGAACGAAGGTGCTAGTTATAAATAAAAATACCTACAAGTTAGGTACATGGTCAGACTCTTAGATCCAATTATGTTGAAAGCCACCAATAAGGTGAAAAATTATGAAAAATACATGTCACACTGTACATGTGTTTTTACGAAGAATATATATTGTCTTCCACGTATTCATAAAGAATTATCTGGAAATTAAATTAGTTTGCTTCGAGCAGCAGTTTTTGCTGCCTTTTACCGCTGATAGGCAGGCAAATTATTATGATATTTCAACGGATATTATCAATATTTTATGTTAAGTTACGAGCCTTCAAAGCACCTTGGAAAATAGATTTGTTGGTTCGCAGAAATCTTGGCAACAGACAACTTTCATCTTCTTCTTGATAAAATACTCGACGTAAAGGTATGAAAAGTAGGTGACTACAATAAGGTCAACGCACTCGCACTTCAAAGCACTAACAGGGTTCACCGTCGCCGTCATCTATCGTCGTCTATTTCTAAGAAATGTCATAGGTACTGCAATGCACGCGTATAAGTAACGTTACGGTTCATTTATTTCATCACCACTGCTCTCAAAACGGTGAAAGAAAGCATTGTGAGGAAACCGGCATGTCCTAGAGCCAAAAATTCAAAGACATGTGACATCTACCAGCACTGGGCCCGCGTGGTGGATTATAGCCCATTCCCTTTCATAGAGAGGAGGCCGTGTGTCCCAGCAGTGGAACGCTATAGGCTGATTATGATGTAATTAAGCTACGGTATTTCCTCGGATGGCGATCCGATCCATCTGCCTTGTCTCTCCCCAACTATGTTAGAGTCGGCTTCCAGTCTAACCGGATGCAACTGAATACCAGTATTTTACATACGACTTTCTATCTGACCTCCACAACTCAGTTAGTTCCCTATACGAGTTCTAAATAATATTACTGGGTAATACGATACCCCTTGGTAAGACTGGTTGTCAGACATTCGACTACCTGTAACGACTGTCAGACATCATCTATAGCCGGCTTAACGTGCTTTCCGAGGCACAAAGGAAATTCGGTATGTAATGGGTAGTGACCCATCCACAGACCAGCCTAGGCAAACGCGGCTTAACCTAAAGATTGATCCGAGTGGCTGTTATAATTAAGCCAAGAGGAGATGCCAATCCGATGCAGTCCTTAAACGTGTGCATGAGAATGCTCACGTAGGTAACATCTACAATTCTACATCCACATTTTATATCTATACGTTACCTAGCATTACTCCGAATTTAAATGCTTCATTTTAAATACACACATCAAAAGTGTCTAGGGATCAAGCATTTTTATGTGGATTTCTTGAGATTGAGATGTGGCTTTGTAATAAATTTATGATTTTATAAATTTATATGGATCCTTTTTGGTGCATTTCATAATTTGAATCAGGAACTGTGAATCAAATTCGAGTAAAAGATGAAAATCAGCTGTCAATATTTTCCCTATAAAAACATACAACGCATTGAAGACATTATTAGTGCTACTGTTTCCCTACTACTGATTAAAACCAACGTTATTATGGAGCGGCGACGTCATTTAAGCAGGGAAGAAATGCTCAGAGCCGTGGGAATGATAGAAGCTGGTTCCCGGCAACGTACTGTGGCTTTAGCTCTGAATACAAGTCAGAGTGTTATCAGTCGACTTTGGACACGTTACCGAAGCACTGGTACCGTGGCTGAGCGCCATGGAGGACGGTATCGCTGCACCACACGGAGACAAGACCGATACATTCAAATCTTAACTCGAAGAGCTCCAACAATAACCGCCATGATGTTAGCCGTGAGGCTTCATCACTCTTCAGGGAACTTAATTAGCGACCAAACAGTCAGAAACCGCTTGCATGAAGTGAACCTTCATTCCCGAAGACCGCTACGGGTACCACCTATAGCAATGCACAATCGTAGGATACGATATCAATGGGCTCTTGAACACAGAAATTGGGCAGAAGAACAATGGCGTTTCGTGTGCTTTTCTGATGAGTCTCGTTTTGGTATGAGACCGGATACAAGACGTATACGACACTGGAGAACCCCTGGACGCCAACAGCGATTAAAATCCTGCCAGGAAGTCCATCCTTATAGTGGTGGAACCATCATGGTATGGGCGGGTATTTGGATCGGCGGAAGAACTGAGTTGATTTGGATCAGAGGCAACCTCAACGCTCAAATTTATGCTGAGACGATTGTATCAGACGTCATCGTTCCTCTACAAGTGCAAATCGGTCCCTTATTTCAGTTAATGCATGATAATGCACGACCGCACACCGCAAGAGTTGTAAGACAGACTCTCGCCGCAGCTAACATCAATGTCCTGCCCTGGCCTGCTCAGTCGCCAGACTTAAATCCGATTGAGCATGCATGGGATATGCTACAGAGAAGAGCTCTGCCGAATATGGAGGGTATCCAGTCGCAAGAAGACCTTTTTTTGTTGTTGCAACGAACATGGCGGCCATTCCACAGCGTGATTTGGATGAACTCATTTTGAGTATGCCAAACCGATGTTCTTGTGTTGTTAGTGTTCGCGGTAGAAACACGGATTATTAATTGTTTAAGTTACCCAATAAAATTTTAAAGAAAACTGTTATTTCAGTCTTTTTTTCGAACTTTTGTGTTAGTGGTTCAAATGTCAAAAATCCCTTTATTAGGAAAATAGCAAATTTCTTTATTAATGCAAAGGTGACTTGGTTTATCGTTACTGTGACAAACGAAAACACTTTATTTGATGAATCCTTAAAGAAAATTTTAATTAATATCAATCAGGAGAAAAGTTATTGCAAAAATATATGTTGATCCCTAGACACTTTTGATGTGTGTATTAAAACAAAATTTTAACGGCCTGTAAATATGATTCGGAGAATTTCGTAGTGTGTCGGCTACATTCGTATTTTGAATGGAACCGTTGCGCCCGCCGCCGGCGCCGCGCCTCGCCGCCTGACGTCCGTGTCCCCAACTTTTAATAGAGTTGAAGTGAACGAATCCAATTCGAAACTCAGATAATATGTGATAATATACATTTGGGATTAAGACATCTATTTGATGTTTCGTGGCTGTTTCAAAGGAGCCGGAGTTTGATATTTTAGAACGATTTTAATCTATCCTATAAGGCGTTTTCCTATTTCCGCAGTTGTTGTTGACGTTACACATACGGTTGATTATATACATTCTTAACGTCCGGAAAAATATTGTCCGATTATATTTTAATGCTGTCGTCCTACGGCTAATGGGACGACGATAACTTTAAAACTATTAAAGCAAACTATTTAGAAATATTTAAGCACTTTTATCTAAAACAAAATACAACCAATGTGTTGAAGTTGATACCCGTGAACGGAATAGCACAACATTAGTGTCGCTACGAACAAAGTATAAGCAACTAGAATAGTTGTAGGTAGTATAGTTATTTGCTTTCTAAGTATTGCAAACCCTTCTCGTGATTTCTCCGTCCAGTGCTGTAAAGTCTGTCTGCAGTCACCACTGACCTCATCTGAAAGCAGAAAACATTTTATACAGTAATACCCTCCAACGTAGAAACCATAAATATATAATAAAGTAAAAGCTCAACAAGGAAAACCGCTTCGAACCACAATGCGATGTTCTGAGAGAAATAATATGTGTAATCGAATAACCTCCATCAAAAGCACATTACAAAATATTAGATTACAATATTACGTCGATGTTACCTTTTGTAATAGGCACAGATAACGATAAACAGCCGTCAGACGAACACTTTTCATTACCTACATAATTCTAAATTAATTGTAAATAACGTGCTTTGTTTCGCCGCTTATAAATCTCTTAAAATATGCTTAAGCATCCCAGTTCGTAACGCTGTTCCTATTTGCTTTATTAAATTTTACTCGTAACAGTCTTCAGGAGGGAAATTTATTTCGGTGTCTGTGAGTGCGGGTGTGTTTCATTATTCTTCGGCTAAGCCGCGGATTAGATTAGCAGCCTCTCACGGCGCTTGTTGTCAAGCAATGCATATTACATTAAGTGTAAACTAGACGCCATTTCTTTATGTTATTTAGACTGTGAGAAATACTCTTGATGGGAATTGTATTCATGAATGCGAATGTAAGTAGGGATTTTTGATTACTGTAGAAATGTCTAATCAAAGAGAACACGGTCTTTCTCGCAGTTTCGTTATATAATTTATTCTTTCTTATCTCGCGAATGTTCTCGATATTTAGACGTTGTTGAGAAATATTCCCATGATATTAACAGAAAAATACAAACGTTGACAAGATTACGGTGGCCTGTATTTGACGTACCAAGTCCGATTCTATGAAAAACGTAATATTCCGTTTCAATTATCTTCACGGATTTGCGACGTCGAAATCCTGTCACAAAACAAATGACGACTGAGAAACGAAACAAATACTTTGGAAGTGGGAGTATCCTGGGGAGTCGGGGTCCGAAAGAGTCCCCTGACACATGACGAATATCGGCCAGCGGGGATTATGATAACAAATACCTACACCGCGAATGAAGGGGTCAACTCGTTTTATTTATTGAACAATGACGATATTGAATTTGTTGTCAGCTAACCGATTACAAGATGGCTGCGTCATCTTAAAAAATTGAAATAAAATAATATATTTGCTGTTGATTAAAGTGCTAATATTTACAAAATCGAGAATGAAACAGAAACCATAATTTAATTGTTTGCTATGAAACTAAAGTAAACTAACAAATTCTCGTTTAAGTTTGCCCATAGCAATCACCTATTGGATCTTTGTTTAGTTAACCCCACAGGTATATAAAACTACCCTATGCCCGCGGCTTCGCCCGCGTGGAGTTCGGTAATGTCCCACGGGATCAAACTACCGGGATAGAAAATATCCTATGTGTTAATCCAGGCTATAAACTATCTGTGTGCCAAATTTCATCCAAATCCAGTCAGTGGTTTTTGCGTGAACAAACATGCATCCATCCATACATCCTCACAAACATTCGCATTTATAGTATTAGTAGGAAGTAGGATAATCTTTGTTAAAATCTCAATTAAAACAATACAAAAATAACAGTAGAACATGCAGCTATAATAACTTCAGAATAGAAAATCTCATAATACAAGCACCGGCAGGTACCAGGGAAACAAAGCCGTTGGTAGACTGCACTAGTTTTGGACGATAAAATTGCTCTAGAATAATGCCACGCCAACATCTGTCGCCGGCGGGTTCTACGCTGACATGATACCTGTCCGACCAACCAATGTGTGGAAACCGAGGAAAGTGGCTGTGTGTGCAATTACGTATGTAAATACATTAGCCAATTACCCTTTACATTTACAAACCACTAAGTTTGTAAATGTAAAGGTTAATTGACTGTTTTTCTCTTAAAATTTCATGATACTGTAGTATGTTGAACTTACTTTTAAAGGGTATTATCCATTAACTGGGTTGTGGAGGTCAGATATGCATAATTGGCTCCGTTTAATATACAGTTAATATACTGCATCCAGTTAGACTGGAAGCCGACGCAACGAAAAAGAGTCGAACGAGAATGTAAAAAACCTTTCTTGTAAAAAGCGTTGTTCCTGTTACTGTTGCACACCTGTCAAACCATAGAGCCAAAAAAAAGACGATATAATGTCGAATACAAAACACGAACCAAGTAACGTAAGTACTGCAGGGACTTTAACCTTTGTGGTCATTGAGGAATTAACTCTGAAACGTTATAAAGAAAACGGTAATAAACAATAAGGTTGAAATTAGAACAAGTAAAGTATACACAGCTTAGGCGTCCGTGTCAATGTTTAATCACTTTCTTTCCCATAATTATCTGAATTCAACGTCTAATCGCTTATTTATTACCCTCTTCAAATAACTACATCACACAGTCGATCCATAATGTAGTACCTAGATATTCACCTTTGTGACGTAAAAGTTAATACTTGTCAATTGAATTTATCGATTACATTTTTGTGGTCATCATTTACGAACATTGCCAGACCTTCTGGTCATTTACACTTATTTAGTATGGTTCTAAGTGTAGTTTAGTTAAAGTTTATGTACTTAATTTCAGAGTTACGACCATATCCATCTGAATAACAGTAAAATACATACTGTGCCAATAAAATAATGATTATTAAAACCATAGCCAACATACGTGAACAAAAAGTTTTATATTAGCATGCATTTTAAACACTGCGTGGAATTCTGCATTCATTTCAAATTCAAAAGCGCTTAATTAAAAATAAACTTTATGTCACCTGAAATATGCTCTCTCGAATATTGTGAATGCTGAATTAAAGAACACTGGCCAGAACTATTATGACTTTGTTAGTAAATATAAGTACGGATCTTTTACTTTGAAATGGATAGTTCTAGAAGATACTTTGACTATTAAAGGCTACAATGAGGTAACTACTGCAATGGTGGATCATATTATTGCATAGAAGCCGAAAAATGCTAAACCTCCCCTGAAAAAATGGGGGTATGTTTCAGATAAAAAGACGGGAAATTTTGATGAATTAATAGGGGACTATAACCAGTATTTGAACACCTAATATCACTACATCACGCCTGTAATCCCAGAAGGGTGAGGCAGAGATGTACCTAATTGTGCACCCCCTTATTAATTGAACACCTAGTTGTGGATAAAACTAGACTAGACCAGACTGCCTCGTTGGCCTAGTGGTCGCAAGCGCGACTGCTGAGCCTGATTTCCTGGGCTCAATTCCCAGGTCGGGCAAAATGTAAAAGGGTTTTTCCATCAGGAATTTCTCAGTAGCAGCCACGGAGTCTAGATTTGCGCCCGGTTGATGGCAATAGGCTTGCCCCTTATTACATGGGACTTAAACATGCAAAATGTGGGATTACAGACGTGATAATATGTTATGCTGTGGATAAACACGGAACTCATTAACGCGTTGTAAATCAAGCGTTGACATCAATGTTTTTGCTTTCACCTTGCCCATGGTAGTTTATTCCTTCCAATGTTTGCCCTTGAAGAAGAAGCAAAGTACATTGATAAAGCCTGGTTTAACTTGAAATTTCGCTCCAGTTTCCCAACCAAAACATGTTCCTTTCATTAATAAGATATGTCTACAAAGGTAATGTCTAACATTGACACGTACAAGTATTTATTTCCGAGTCGTCGGTAGGCGGTAAGGTATTAGAACAGCCACGTCGCCGGTGTAAAGCACTTTTGAAACATCAGAGGGAAATTATGTATATTTATTCAATAAACTCTCAAAAAATATTCAGTAAGGTTGCGTGAGAGTAACTGATGCGATTTTACCCTCTGTTCTCATTTTCCGTCCCATATTTTTGTTTTCAACTCCACTGAATATTTTTATTACATTTTCTTGTCTTTCAACACATGAGTTATTTTCGTGTTGGCAGCTCTGCGGTTTTTGCACTGCTCCCGAAAGCGTTGATCTGCAAAAAGTTATAGACTACTCTCATGTCTTACGTTTGCACGGGCTCTTATGTGTAAGAGCCCGTGTAAGTGTCACTATAAACTTATGAAGTAAATATCAGTAAGTATCATGATGTTGATGAACGACGCCCGCATTTGTCTACACAAATGCGGGCGTCGTTCATCAACATCATGATTTCAGCCGAAAGACGTCCACTGCTGGACATAGGACTCCACCAAGTACCGCCACATTGACCGGTCCCGTGCGACTCACATCCAGCAGATCCCCGCAAGCTTCACTACTTCAACGCCTGAACTCTTATTATTTCAGCGGACTGTCGTTGCTCTTGTGCTCGCATTCGCGACTGCTGATCATGAGGTCCTGGGTTCGACTCCCGGGTCGGGCAAATCGTTAATGGGTTTTTCCATCAAGAATTTCTCAGTAGCACTCACGGAGACTATTTATGCCCGGTTGATGATAATAGGCTAGCCCTATTACATGAGCCTAAAACAGAACTAGTGAAATGTGGGTTTACCTACTACTAGGTACGCCTCTGGCTAACCCTTCGGGGATTGACTACACAGAGTTTGAGAGGTACTTCATTTCGTTTTCATGAAGTCGGGTACAATCTTTAAATGCACGTGGAATGAAAACATTGCTCCAGGGAAATAATTAAACAGTGGGTATTTCCTCCTTCCAGTTGTTTTAATACAGATTTGCACAATATGAAAAACGTAATTTAAATTCAGAGAAGTTAACTGGGATTTCTTGGTAAAAGAACTTATGGATTTATTCTTTTTTTGTTATATGCCCGGGGTTATTATAACACTAAGTAGTAAAATGTCTTTGAATAGCGAAATTATTGAAAACCAAAAGTTGCAAAAAATCATTTCGGAAATTAATGCTGCTTTATAATTACAAAACCGATCACAAAATATAGGGTATCAACAGTGTACAATGAAAAAAGTCATCGAAATTATGAATATTACAGCTTTAGAGCTTAATTAATATTAATTAGAATTATTTCACACAAATGAGGTTTCAGTATTTAGCTGGATTATTTGGTGATTCATTTATTGTAGCGTTCAGTGAAATTCTTTCGTACTTACATTAAAAATTTGAAATCATCATCTGGGAATCGGAGAATAATGCCAAATAGGCATAGGTATTATTGGTAGAAAATAAATGTCTTTATAAACAACAAATCATGTTCTTTGAATATTTAATGAGTGATTGTTATGTCTTGTACAACAGTGGAATACCTACCAGGAACACATTATTTAATTAATGAGCTGAAAAATATTTTGTTTGCCTTAGAAAGGGTTGCTTGTTACTTGGCAATACGGCGCAATATAGATGAACTACTAAGGCATTGCCTATCCCTTTAGGAATGCCGTGATGTTATGTTATGGAGTTGATCGTAGCTAAAAAACAGCACTCAGCAAACAGCCACTCGAGTCGAACTTATAGCTAAAGCCGTGTTTTCCTTGGTTCCATTAAATACCGAGATTTCTTCGTGTTTTGGTAAACACGTTAAGCCGTTTATCCCGCCTGTAATTTGTAGATCTTTGACAGTCGTTATAGGTAGTCAGTGGCCTGAAAGTCTGACAACCAGTTTTACCAAGGGGTATCGTATTACCCCGTACCAACTGGGCTGTGGGGGTCAGATAGCCAGTCGCTCCATGTAAAATACTGGCATTCAGCTGCATCCGGTTAGACTGGAAGCCGACCCAAACATAGTTGGAAAAGGCTAGGCAGATGATAATGAATGAATTCACATCATCATGACATTTAAAATTGAATCAGCACCGTAATTGTGTAACACACTTTCTAACACAAACCGAAGGATTTTAAAGAAAATTCCTAATCCATTGTTCCAAATATCTGTCAAATTTATCTGCACAGCAGAGTAAATAACGCAATGAATAGGTACTGTTCCTTCTCCAACACTCAAACCTACCCGAAGATGGCAGAAAACGCATAGGTCTCGTAATTATAATATAATAATAATGCACGCAAAATACGCGCATGGACGTGGAGTTGGGAACACCAGCCCGTTATACAATACAATAGGTGAGAAACGGCTAGGCGGATGATGATACTGTATTATATGTTTTACATTGTAAAACTGCAGGTAACAGTTAGATATTGACAATAGCCACAATATATCCTTCACACGTTTCAAAGTCGATTCGAGAAAAGGAAGACGATAGGGAAAATCTAATAATATCGTGTGTTAAATTCACAAATCGTTCGCGGTTACTAGCCGTGAAATTTCTATATAAAAAGGCTAAAGGAAATGTCTGCCGTGACTGTCGAAGTTTTGCGACTCACACCAAATCGAAGGTATCATATTCATGAGGTGTGAGGCCTGAAAATGGCGGCAGCTATCGAGACTGTTTATATCATTTCTTAGTTCTTTAGAACCTTTAAAATACATAAATAATCAAACATATAAATATTTTAAGGGTTCTACATATACATTTTTGCTTTAATTCGGATTAATTGTCAATTTTTATAGATATGTTTTCTAGAACATTTCTTTGAAGTGATGTCAAAAAAAGTCAAAGGCGACATAGTAAAGAGATTTGACAATGACATCACGTTTTTTTTTTCTAATCATAAATAAATCTAAAATCGACCGACTATTATACGAGTTTTACAAGATTGTTTCTGTTACAATTTAAAATATAGTAACCTAAATCTAGACCCGAATAATTACATATTTACCTACATGAAAATACAGTACGTAAATTAAAGCCACACTAAAATACTCACAAAAAAAACCAGTCGTACGGAATTTCTTAAAAACAAATATTTCAAACCGTAAATGTAAGGTATCGAGGAATACCTTAAACGGGTTTCACCCTTATCATTCACCCTCCCATTAGGCCCGAATTAATTGTTATAACTTTACCCCGGCCAATACTTTTTTAATGAATTTAATCAAATCCTTGCCGGTTTGTGTCAAGATCTTTGAAGTAAAGAATAATCATCAATGTGTCAAAATTATGTTCAAAGTTTGAGGAGCCTCATTCTGTCGACTCTTTCTGAAAAATGATACTACCTACTCGCCTCTTCTATGGAAACGAATCAGGGTATATCTTTTTCAAAATTAACTCTATACAGCGTGTAACAGAAAGGGTATAATCATATGGAATACTGTGGTACGGACCATCAAACTGAACAACTTTCTCTATGGGACCACCATCGAAATCGTAAAAAAATAATCAGCTGTCCCATACATTTGGGTCGAGTAGGTATTGAAATTTTGTATAGGACAGCTGATTATTTTTTTATGTATATTAGAAAATGTTATAAATAATTTCAATTTTTTTTTTCTTACTCTTTTAAAACTTATCCCAAATATTTCCAGATCAACACAATATGTTCCCTCCAGAAAAGCATAGGTATAAAGCAGTGAGGTCATAGGTATAGCACCTAAGGTGGGCCGACCCTTATCACGCGCCATCCGATTAGGCCCGGATTAACTGGACAAATGGAATGTGTAATTATCTCAAGCTAACTAATCGGGTTCGACTGTACGCAACGTAACGTGTATTGTAACAAGTAGTGTTACAGATGATTGGTACATGTTGTGAAGGGAGGGAGGTGCTTGTAACTGTGGAGTAAAATTTTTGACAAAGAAACATTCTAGTTTAAGGTGGAAGCGCAAGGGTAGCCCGCGAAATTTAAATTTTCTTACGTTTATTGCAATTTGCAGGTCAGTGTCAGGTTGTATGTTAATGTAAATGTGAATCGCGCCAGTAACATATATGGAGTGATAGAATTATAATCATTTTAATCATCAATACAACCCTCCAAGTTCATGTAACTACATTGAGTGACTTTTTCATGAAATAGTTATTGAATGGGGTTAAATGAACTTGCAGGGTTGTATTGATGATTTGAATGATTATAATTTTGTAACTCCATACGTGTTTCTGGCGCGATTCATAGTTTCATCAACATACAACCTGACACTGACCTGAAAATTGCAATAAACGTAAGAAAATTTAAATTTCGCGGGCTACCCTTGCGCTTCCACCTTAAGGAGATTATCTGTTAATAATGCTGTCAATTCACATGCCAACTAATGTCAATAAATAACGTCAGATAATGAACTCACATCAGAAGGAGGTCTTGGCTAAATAATAACAGCTGTTTGGGTCAATATTCAGGTGAAGCCGTGCTTGCCTAGGTTGGTCAGTGGATGGTTGACCATGTTAAGGCGTTGGTCCCGGCTATCAGTTGTAGATCTTTGACAGTCACACAGTGGCCCAAAAAGTCTGACAACCAGTTTTACCAAGGGCGATCGTATTACCCAATACTAACTGGGTAATGGAGGTCAGATAGGCAGTCGCTCCATGTAAGATACTGGCATTCAGCTGCATCAGGTTAGACTGGAGGCCGACCCAAACATAGTTGGAAAAAGGCTAGGCAGATGATAATGAATGAATTCACATCATCATGATATTTAAAATTGAATCAGCACCGTAATTGTGTAACACACTTTCTAACACAAACCGAAGGATTTTGAAGAAAATTCCTAATCCATTGTTTCAAAAATCTGTTAAATTTATCTGCACAACAGAGTAAATAACGCATTGAATAGGTACTGTTGAATTGTCAAAATTTAAAGCATTGCCATAGTAAGTTAGTGGGTTGCGAAATTACCCTACAGGCTTTCGCAACCGGGTGTTACTATTGTACAATTTTATTTAAATTTATCTCCCCAAATAATTAATTCAGTAGGTACCATAAAACCAGTTTTTTTATGTACCCATTTGATACAGCCAACAAGAGTTTAATTAACTTTTGCTTCATAAAAAACTGAGCCTTTCAACTGAAATTAATATCGAACATGAATTGCGATTCAAAAAACAAACAGGATTTTTGCGAGTTATCCTTTTTCAGTATGAATACGTACAAGGTACGGGGCACAGCTTCCCCATAATTAAGCGTCCATACCGATTAACAGAAAGCCAATACAAATTAACGAAGATACGGTAATGTTACCTTTTAATGTAGCATCGCGTCACTCATATCGGATGTAAAATTGGTTACGAACACGGGCGAGTGCGGCTGGCGCTCCAGTCAAGGGCTATCGTCCTCCCCGTGAAAACAAACAAAACTGTCGAAACCCAATTCATTTACATCCACACTTCATCCATTAATGATCTATTTAATTGTTTAATTTAACGTCCCGCTGTCGAGCACCTTTGTTTCCTGGTTTAACGTGTTACTCTCGTGCTTTTTGTGTTATCCCTAGGGATTTGTCTTTGTTCTATAAATAGTCTGTCGGTAATGTTATCTAACAAAGCTTCTGTTATCTTCGTTAGATTATTATTAATAGAAATAAACAAATTACTAATAAGGTTGGATTCAAAACATCTATTTCCGCGAGTCACCAGAATTTATTATTCGTTGAGCACAACAAAGAGTTTGTCGAACAACAAGCTGAAGTTTGCATTGTGTCGACGCCCTGAATCCCAAATTTGGCGCGAAGTGACGCGACCGCGGGCCCTAGTCACAATTAACTCCGAACATGTTTCAATTTCCACTCTCGACTAAATACTAAATCCTCAGTTAATATTCTAGTTGGAACTCTCCGTTTGAGACACTCGGAATAGTTGCAATTGCTTTGACTCGCAGCAGGCTTTAAAGAACAACGGAATGAAGTTGCAGCGATGAGAAGCCGAGAAACTTATGAAAAGAACGTTGAGGACTATATTCGAGATAATGTTCTTGAACACTATTATGTAAGTTGTAAATTACTGTGAGCCCGATACTAGATGGGATTTTCTTTGACTTCAATCGGATTTGAAAGACAAAGATAACAAATTCTCTTGAATTCGACTTCCAAAGTCAACATGAAGGAGGAATCGACGTCGAAAAGAAGGCTATTATGATTTCAGCGAAATGTTAAGATGGAGTTCAAGTGGAGCAAGTTGGTTAAGTTAATATCACTCTTTCACAGTCGAATAATTCGGCGCCGCGCGTGTCTTACATTTTGGCGACGTTTTTAGATCGGGATTAGGTTTGTATGAGAGGTTCGCGATGATTATATTATATAGGAATATTCCCTCAAGCCGCTTACATTGTAGCGGGGTAATAAGATATCCTACAATAAACATCTATTGAGAGTTGTGGAAGTGGGAGTAATTAAATTATGTTTGAGTTAATTACCTTAATAAATAAAATAGCCAAAATATTGACTGTTTAGCCTGATTTTGTCTGTGAGAAAGATCTCCTCTCTTCTGAGTTCAAATAAAACCATAAAAAAATAAAGGTACCAAAATATATTAAATCAACATCAGTAGGTATGCTGGAAAAAATAAGCTTCAGAAATAAGCATCACCTTTGACGTCACACGAGTTTTTGACGCACTGCACACTGTATCTTCGTCTTCATTTTTTGTTTAGGTGAAAAAATAAAAAATATATGTATCCAATATTTATTAGAAATCTATCTGACGGACCAATTAGATTTTTTTGGTCATCTCCCTATTACTTGACTTATCTGTGATTAGCTGATAACATTCTACAAAGTTACCAGAATACGTTAAAAATGTGACGAGTCTATGAGAACGGCCTAGTAAACTAGGACAACAAAGGAAGATTCCCCACCAAACCAAGACTTTCAATTCCCTGCAACAGAGAACCAACACTACACATTCCTTCCACGGAAGTTTCCGGTAACAAAGATTCATAAACCTGTTCCGTCCTAAGTCTACAACAGCAGGCAAACATAAATCAGGTACGACATTACTCTTGTTGAACGCACATAAACTTGTTGAAATTATGACGAGCTCAACCTGTGTAATAAGGAGGCCTTTGTTTTACTACTCGATGACACTCCGCGAGGAGGCTTGTGCGAACTTTGTGGCGCAGGCTAGGGTTGGGCAAGGAATTTGTTCTTTCTTTTTTTTTAATTTTAAATCTTAGAATGAAGAAAGGAGGTATTTTGTGTGGTTCTGGGAGGAATAACGTACTAGTGGTCGCCCAGTGGTTGAAATTTGACGGAAAAACATTACATTTGTAAGTTTAAATAAACTTTTACTATGCCAAATCACTCTGTGCGCGCAAAGTGTATTAAAAAAGTTTAATAATAATATAGATTAAGTTGGATCGGCCTGATTCAGAAGGCATTTTTACTATATATATTTTTGGGGTAAATGTTTTCCATATTTTTTTTCTTTTTTAAGAAATATTTAAATGTAACTAATGTCTTGAAAATATAAATAAAGGAGTTATATAGATTATTGCAAGGTTTATCTTAGACATTTAGAATTCTGAGTAATAATGTTAAAGGCAATGACAGATTGGCATTTTTAAATCCTCGACAATTTCGTAGGCGCGTAGACCTTGCGATCGTAGCACAATGCTACGCCGTAGCACAATACTACGCCGTAGCAAAATGCGACTCGGGTTATGGACTACAATTTTGCGTAGACGCAATGCGTCGGTAAACTTTTTCATGATGATTGTTCTGCCCCATTCCGTTTATTAGCAAAAACTGTTTTGAGGCTTTTCAGTTCTCTTCATAAAAGCTCTAGTTAATAATGAAATCGATAATAACAGCACCAACTTTGAGTGCGCTAGCCAAATCCTTCGCATTGCAGCAGATGGCACAATGAACCAGAAATTCAAGGAATTGCCGTCTCAGCTCCTAATCAATAGCATTTAGTTCGAAGGAGAACATCGCAGTTTCAAATACTCAATATTTTAATGACTTAGCTTGAAACTAGAAGAGAAACAATCAATCGGATACTATTGTTTATTAACAAGAATTTATGAAAGACTTTAAACCTTATTAAGTTTATTTCAAGACTCTTTCTACCGTAAACTAAAATGATGAATATACAAAGACAACAAAGCTAAAACGAAAAAAAAGAAGCTCTTTTTACGTTTTACTGCAGCAAGAGTGAGTGCCTTATCTTTTAAACTTGTCAGCTCGTAAATGAACGCTGTTGTATACAAGACTTATACGTAAGCCAGTAAATAGGAATGGAGCAGGAATAGGAACGTAAACAGTGTGTTTAGCAAGTATATCAGGTTTTAGACTTTAGCTGATCTATTTGATGCGGTGGACTGAGAAAAATGTGAGGAAACTTTTTATTATTAATGTGGATGGAGGAAGATCAAACAAAAAATCGACCAAGTGCGAGTCGCACACGAAGGGTTCGATAATGTAAGAAAATCCAACAAAAAAAAAACACGTTTTTTATATAGAAGCCCCCCTTAAGTAGTTATTTTATTCTGTTTTTAGTATTTGTTGTTATAGCGGCAACAGAAATACATCATCTGTGAAAATTTCAACTGTCCAGCTATCACGGTTCATGAGATACAGCCTGGTGACAGACAGACAGACGGACAGTGCAGTCTTAGTATTAGGGTTCCGTTTTTACCCCTTGGCTACGGAACACTAAAAAACGATGGATGGACTGTGTAAAGGATGATATGGCAAGAAAGGAGGTCTGATGAGATGACGAGTATTAGAGAAATATGGAAGAAGACGACATGCTGCTCCGACACCAAAAGAATTGGGATAAAGAACATGATGATGATGATGTAAAGCGCGTGGCGTAAAATTGTCAAGTAACATTGTAAATTGTGTGTGTGTGTTGTGGCGTCAAGGAAATTATACACAACTGTCAAAGAAGCTTTGACAGTTGAATGAGATGGCGAATTGACGTCATGTGTCAAATTGAATTCATTAAATAAAGAACAAATATAACATCACGCTTGTAATCCCCGAAGGGCTAGGCAGAGGTGTACCGAATAGTACACCCACATTTCGCCGGTTATGTTTTAAGTGTAATAGGGGGCGAGCCTGTTCCCATCAATCGGACACAAATTCAGACTCCATGGGTGTTATTGAGAAATCCCTGATTTAAAAATCCAATAACACTTTGCCCGAACCGGGAATCGAACCCAGGACCTAATGCCCAGCAGTCGCCCTTGCGACCACTCGACCAACGAAGCAGTTAAAAAATAAAGAACAACTGTAAATAAACAGGCATAACGGATAAAAGGTTTATTTTATTAGCTAAACAGTAAAGTGGTAGAGGAACTGCAGGTCTGACCTGGTCAGGATACCACAAGTAGTGTATAGGTAGTATAATTACACCCAGCGCGTACAATCTTATACATTTTCAGCACAATGAACAGCAGTGATAGCCTAGTGGTGTGAGCGTCGGACTGCCAAGCCATAGGTCTCGAGTTCGAACCCAAGACACGCACCTCTGATTTTTCGTATTCATGTGCGTATTGTACAATTATCTTCAGTGAAGGAAAATCTCAAGAGGAAACCAGCAAATCTGAGAGGTATTTCTCGACGGTATGTAAAACCAAATCAGAGGCACATGGGCGGTATAAAAACTATATATACCACACAATATATCAACTATATATACCACATAAAGAAGAAGAAACAAAATGAAAATATGTGTCCTGCTTTGACTGCAATTTCATTATAACTGAATGTAATACTAAACAAGACTAGATAACTCCGTAAAACAATTTCACAAACAAACGAAAATGTCCACGAAATCCAACAATTTTCGCTGTTAATTCGCACTATCCCAGCTATGGTGTAGCAAGCGTTTATCTTTGGTGGAAGGTCGCAAGGCGCGGGGTCGGTCGCAGGTCCCAGGATTATCCTCGGCCCCTCCCACGCCCGGCCTGGACGCAATTAACTCTCGACATGTTTCAATTTACACTCGCAAATACGAACGACAACCACTCCAAGGTACAGCTATAGCGACTAGAATATACGCCATAAATATTCACTAGTCCCGTACTTGCAACCATGTTGTTTTGGATCAATTTTACGCGGTGATCACACCGCGTGTGTTTGTTTTTTAATACGCTTTTAATAGCTTCACATATAACAAACTAACTATAGTTTAGTGTGGATGACAATGCATGGTTACTTAAGCGACGTCATTCTAAATCAAATATGGCGGACTCCCAAAGATGGCGGGCTAGTAACTTTTTTATGCACCCTCATGATATGGGTATCAATAAAATTGAAAGGGTTTCCTGAGAGTGAGAGGTGTATCTAAATAGTATGGGTATACTTTTTAAATACACCTTTCACCAGTTAATTTTTAAATCACATGTAATAGAGAGAGCCTATTGCCATCAACCAGGGACAAATCTAGAATCCGTGTCTGCTACTGAGAAATTCCTGATGGATGATAATCCAATAACAGTTTGTCCGACACGGGAATCCAACCCAGATCCTCATACTCAGCAGTCGCGTTTGCAATCAATAAACCAACGAGGCATTCTGGCGAAATGTGGTGTGTACTATTAGGTACAGTTCTGTCTAACCCTTCGCGGAGTACAGGCGTAATGTTATGTAGTCTACTAGCTGCTGCCCCATTTCACTCGAATCAAGATCATCAAAACTACTTTAGATATTATTACTTTATACAGGGTGTAACAGGGGGTCTAAAATCGCCGCTTTATCAGAATCATAATACGAATCACGTTAAAAATTTAAAACTCTTAAAATGGTCTTTGTGGTCATGAACATAAAGACCATTTTAAGAATTTTAAATTTTTAACGTGATTCATGTTATGATTCTGATAAAGCTTCCATTTTAGGCCCACTGGACCCTTCACGAAGCCGTCAACCAAGCATTATGTACTTACATCAAACTAAGTCACTTTACGCAAAAATTATAGCTGGAAAACGACTTTTTTTTTGAGGTGTAGAATGACGTTTTACGGTAGGACTCAATGTAACGCACTCAAAACATTGTGCTGGTGGATGGATTGAGTAGTACGGGAGTCGTGGAGGTGTTTAAAGTAAAAATCTTATTTAAAAATATTAAATAATATTTTTTTTAAATCTTGTGCAAAAGTTGGAACTTTGAACCCCAATATCTCCGTAACTAGAAGGTTCCCAGGTATGGTCTTGAACAAAATAATGATCGCAATGACGGGGAGAACAAGTATCTTTCAGCTTGGTTCAAGGTCTTGTTACACCCTATATTACTACTTTGGTAATGTTTGATTTATATGTGTTCTACTCGTTGTTGAGGGTGCAGGTTTATTAGAAACGACCCATTAAGAGAGCAGTTTATTTGCGACTAAACTTCTCTGTATCACATATATATATTCGCTGAGTAAGCTGTGTACGCACGACGGCCAATCAAGCTATGAAAACCAGTTTATGCGGATCTCTCATTGTATAGGAAATCGATACAAAGCGAGTCCAAGTTATACTGGAAATGTACAGCTTCATGTGCCGCCGTGTGTACATACATACATTGTGTCCCTGTTGGGTATAGATGTGCTGGGATAAGTATATCTCATTATATACTGGTAGTCTGTGAGACTACAAAACAAAACGTATGTAAGTGTAAACGCATGTATGTATCATATCGCTCATTTATGGTAAATGGACTTACGTTTTTTCCAACACAACTGTCACACTCAATCTTACAACTTACTATATTTGTCCACCCTAAATGCCTTTCCTTCTTAAAACGAACATTGTGTACGAAAACCTTAAAAAAATAAACAGTAAGTTATGAATATACTCTTATCTACTAAAATGTTTATTGTAGCGCCGGAAAAGTAAAGAAGTGAAAACAAAATAATAAGTGAATACAGGTCCTGCGGTGTTGATAAACACCGCAGGATAGTCGTGTCCGCACGGAAAGAATAAACGTCTAAGATAACACAAAATAATCTCAACAAGAATAATGTTGTTGCCAGTTTATTTTGTACTTACTCCACAGTTTATTTCAGCACAAAATGGAGCGGACTGTGTATGGAAATTAGTCGCCTGCTTACTAATTTGAAATCATTTTTTTTTAGGGTTTCGTACCTGAGTTGGCAAAAACGAAACCCTTATAGGATTACTTTGTTGTCCATCTGTCCGTCTGTCAAGACCCTTTTTCTCAGGAACGCGTGGAGGTATCAACCTGACATTAATATCAAATACTCAAGTCTGCTACTAGAACAGTGAAAAAATCAACTTCAAGTCAACGCGATCAAAAGATATGTCCGTTTATGTCGCATATTTTGGGATTTCACAAGGGAATCAAAACCTGTAGGGTACTTTCCGTTGACCTAAAATCATGAAATTTGGCTAGAAGCAATTTCTTACAGCACATTTAAAGGGAAAAATCTAAAAACTGTAAATAGTTTAATAACTAAATTCCTACAAGGTTGTACAGTCAGCATCAGAAGTAGATTAACACTACTCAAAATTTCAAAGGAGGTTTTTTAATAAAAACTCTTTAGATATTACTAGTTATTAACAAGGTATTGAAGAGTACGGAATATTGTAAAGAATAATCTTCTGAAACATTAAAAATAATAGCTAGAGTCCTGTACATCAAATCATTCAAATTCTGAAATGTTAAGCTACTTCTATTGCTGACCGTGCGTAACCCTCGGAGCGCGAGTTCAACTCGTACTTGGGTTTATTTCGATGTCAAAGCTTAAAGGCTTTCGCCATCGCGTTTTCATGAAATGGCAAAATACACAAAAGGCATACACAAGTAGCGACCTTCCCAATTCTCATTTAGCAGTATTCAACGCAAAGGTCCCAATTTTTTCAGGATTAAACCCCAACATGTTTTATCACACCATCCGATTACACACAGTCTTATGCCACTAAATTATATTATAACAAACATAATTTTTCACATTATACCCTATTACCCGTAATAACGGACATTAACGGGACTAAGTAATTACGTTCCCCCTTTTTATGAGACTAGATAGCTGCGAAAATATAATCATGAACAAAAATAATTTGCGCCACAAAACTTTAATGGACTCAATTAGCGCTCGTTCCGAATTCTGCAAGTCACGAAATTATTTTTAAATTTAAATATATGGAAGTGGTAGTCCATAGTTTGTTATCTGTGGAGACAGCACACCGGCTGGAATAACACGACGCAAGGTAATCCACACGAGAATAACAATGTTTTCACTTTATTTTCACTTGTTTTTGCCCATTCCCACGAATGCTCCGGGGGGACAAATGGATACGACTGGGACCTTTACCTTATTTACCGGCTGGTTTTCATAAAAAGTCTTTGCGTGCCTGCTTTTTTTTATTCTGACAACATTAGGTATACAAAACTTTGTGAATAATTCTATGATATGAATAATAAATTTGCGCACACGTTTAATTAATTAAGTTAATCGCGTCTGTATTGCTGGATCGTGAAATATTACGGCATCAACACGTTTTCGTTGTACTATTGTGGTTAAATTTTTATAACAGAAAGCGCAGAAACGTAATAGTGTCACAGTATAATTATGTCATCATACTGTTAACTAACATTTAAATATTGTGTGCATCTATTTCTATACCATATATTGTAGATTAAAGTAGCTTTTTATGTCCATCTGTGTGATTTCGCTGTTTTTCTATTCAGTAGCTGGGCGATCGAGCTCTACTCGGGTGAAAATAGAGAAAACGAATTTTCTCATATATGAGACCTAGCTAGATCGATTTTTCGACCCTGTAAACCCGTACATTGCAACTTTCATTGAAATCGTTAGAGCCGTTCTTAAGAACGTGATTACTAATAAACTTACAAATATTGATTATTTAGTAGTAGTATAGGATTCAGCAAATTTATTCCCGACGGTTTTTGTTTACATTTATATTAAACTAACTCTTACTCTTCTTCTTCTTCGTGTCCTTGGAACGACAGCATTTATATTTTGTTGCACTTCAACGGCGACGTCGGTGGCAAGGCAGAGGTCACCTCGCTGCATGTTTCTGGGCTAAGAGGGCAGGATCAGCTCCACACCCACACATCGCTGCTGTTCCGGTAAGGTAGCTCCACATAGTCACAAGTCGTAATAACCGTGCGAAGCAGGGACAGGTTGCTAGTCTACTATAAAGTGGGTGAGGTTCCGCTTCCGTTGTCAAACATGTGAGTGACGTAATGAACACTCGGTGCGCCGTCTAGTACCCGTCTGCATCGACGAGACTTCATTGGTACTCGTCACTCACGCCCGCGGCTAACGAACTTTTCACCTCAAAGGAATCCTGTATCACTCAATGACGTCATGCTACGTATGCAGGCCACGCGAGGTATTCTGCCGGGAATGGAAAGGATCTATATACATACACACATACATAAACTAACACCGTCTTCCTCCTGGGGTACGCAGAAACTACAACACTCATCTAGCTAGTCGCGGTGAGTCGCAAACTCACCGCGACTGGCTTCTACTGGATTAAACACAACAAGACCATAAGCATACATACATAAACACACGCTTTCTTCCATTGCGGGTAGGTAGAATGAAGGCCACTGCTACGATCCTCCTCTGATCTGATACTCCTCTTGTTTAGTCTACGTTCCTACATATGTTGCTGAAAGTACTACGCTCCTGCCCTTTCTGAAAACAACTCCAAATAGGGCCAGTGTATGTCCTTCACAGGTGTTCCCTCCCGGAGTCTCCACCTACATCTGCCTTGTAAATACAGATACATACATAATGTCAACCATTTTTCCCATGGGGGTATACAGAAACTTCAGAACGCCGTCTGCTGCGATCCTTAAATAATACTCCTTTCGCTTAGTATACGTTCATTTCGTACAGCCTGTCAAACACGCACGCTGATTGCATCTGATCCATCTGAAGAACATCACCAATAATTTCAGTGTATTTTCTTCTAAAGCGCGTTTTCACCCACATCTGCCTTGAGAATCACCTGCCCAAATACCAATTTATTTGCAGTCGGCGCAGCATGTCTCCTTCTTCCGTACATCTTGTTACTCGTCATCTCGTCAGACACCTCTTTTCTAGCCATGTCCTTCACACAGTCTATCCGTCGTTCCTTTGGTCTTCCTCTACTATTGTATCCATCCACATTCATACTCAAAAGTTTTCTATTGACATTTTCCTCATTTTTCCGCTCCTGCCTTGTAAATTCGTTTCAAAATTACTTACCCGAAGACCGCACCGTACTGGGCCGCCTTCCGCAGCCACGATAATATGTATGATATATCGCGCCAAGTGTGCATTGTGATCCTGACACCCACTTCGCTATAAAGTGGGCAATTTATTATAAAATATTACCTTAGGCAACAATATTTATTCATATATTAACAACATGTGCTTTGCTCTGCTAGGACTACCTCGTTGTTAATCTAGGTTCGATTTTCAAGTCGAGGAAAGTGTTGTTGGATTTTTCAATCAGCAATAATTACTCATTCTCTATTTATCGTGTGGTTATTTCCAAACCTGGTGTCAGAGTTCTTATGCCGCCCATGGGCCTCTGACTGGGCTTTTACATGCCGTCGAGAGATATCTCTCAGGCATGCTGGTTTCCTCACGATGTTTCCTTTCACCGGAGCAAGTGATAATTATACAATACGCACATGAATCCGAAAATACAGAGGTGCGTGCCTTGGGTTCGAACTCGAGACCTATGACTTGGCAGTACGACGGTCACACCACTCAGCTGTCACTGCTAAATTACTCATTAGCAGCCAAGGAGTCTGAATATTTGCCCGGTTGATGGTAACAGGTTCACAGGCTTCTACATGGGACTTAAACATAACTAGTGGAATGTGAGTGTACTATTAGGTACACGTCTGCTTAACCCCTCGGGGATTACTATGTTACTATCAACATGTGCTATGTGCCAATATAAAGGGTGTAACAAGACCCTTAACGAAGCCGAAATGCAGTTGTACTCCCCGTCATTGCGATATTTTTATTGTTCTTGACCATACCTGAGAACCTTCTAGTTACGGAGATATTGGGGGTCAAAGTTCCAACTTTATCACAAGTTTTTTTTTTGTCATGTTTTTAATGTAAGATTTTTACTTTAAACACCTCCACGATCCCCGTATTAGTCAATTCATCCATGCATTGTTTTGAGTGCCTTACATTTGAGTCCTACCGTAAAACGTGATTTTTATTTAGCCAAGTAATAATTTTGGCGTAAAGTTACTTAGTTTGATATACATGCTTGGTAGACGGCTGCGTAAAGGGTCCTGTTACACCCTGTATATGCACTGTTCGTTTCTATTCCCTTGGTGCAAATAGATAAATACATTCTCGTGCATCATTATTACTGTCGAATGTGTGATACAACCCTAATCTATAGAACAAACTAACAGAATGTGAATAAACACATGGACTGGATTGACATAATTAATATAACAAACAATATAATGAAACAGTCTGCGCTACAAACTGGAATATAAATGGTTTATAAGGTAGACAGTTAAATTAACTTATAAATTAACATTATTTATAGTGTCGTTCTTCGGTATTTATTACGAATTACTTATCATAGTATTCTTCACACACTTGGCTGTAATTCTGTCTTATATTTGCTCTTAATGTTTAACATTACGTGCTTATTACTTTTTTGTCATTTCGGTGAGAATTTAGAAGCCTTTAAAGAAAATATTAAGGATTTCAAGGAACATATTTATATTTCCATAAGCTTTAGTAGGTTTTATTACACGAATGTAAATTTTCATACTACCTTCTCATTTTATAGTTTGTAAAATAGCCCACGTGCAACCCAGCTATTTCGTAAAGAATGCAACGCCTCCTTTGGACTCCATGAATCATCATGATAATTATAGTATTACCAATCGTAGACACACATTTCAGACCCTTGAAACAAATGACCATCACTAGGACAATGCAAACGACTGTGACGGTGTGGGTATAAAGGTGGTTGTTAAGATGAGACGATTAAAAAGAATCTCACTTGTGTGTTCTCAGAAAAAGATACGGTTAAACCGACCGGACAGAACTTCGGATACCGGACTTTGACAGCTATTTCAATATAATGGCTGTAAAAAAACCCTAACACAGCCGAAACGTATTTATTCTCCCCGTCATTGCAAGCAGTTTTTTGTTCTGAACTATACCTAGGAACCTTCTTGGTGCGGAAATCGGAAATATTGTGGGTCAAAGTCCAACTTTTCTACATGTTGTTTTTTTTAATAATCTGTTTTTAATGTTGTACTTGAAATACCTTCACGTTCCCCGTACTATTCAATGCATCGATCAGCACAATGCTTTGAATGTGTTACATTGAGTTCTACCGTAAAATGAGATATTTCACTCTAAAAAAAAGTCGTTTCCCAGCAATAATTTTTGCGCAGAGTTCCTTAATTTTATGTACAGAATGCTTGGTTGTCGTGAAGGCTCCGTTTACACCGTACATTAGCTGTCAAAGTCCGGCTGGTCCTCGGTCCGGTCCACTCCGCAGACCGCTTGGTGTGGTGTTCAATACAAAACATAAAATAGTAAGAATTAGAAGAAATAAGTAGTATTTTAAGCTATTGTAATAGTAACACTAGAATTAGTTTTTTTATGTTGACCACTCTGGTGGCCATATTTTTCTCTCTCACTTTTTTCAACTGTGCTATGAACAGTCACATTGTTTTCAATAAAAACTTAAAAATAAATTACTCAAAATTCATTAGCCTTTTACTTAACAGGCTAATTGTGGTCCTTCGAGTGTATTTTACAAGTAAAAGTGCTTTCTCCGGTGAGCGGGCATCGTAAATTGTGTTTCGACGACTTGCAATATCGAGTCGTTGGAGTGCCGGTCGCCGCGGGCGGAGGCACGCGGAAGATTTTCTCGCAGATTCGCATTGTTGCGAGTCGCGGGGGACCTATATTTCGACGCTATATCGTCGATTCGTCGATTCATCGATTCATCAATACAAAGTAAAAGAAGGCGGTATTACGAAAATTTTATGACCAAAGACAAGACATCGGAAGATATAGAAAATTGTGACGTCAAGAGCCTGTAGAACGAACAAGTCAAGATCCGAGATTGTCCATTCATTCATCGTTGAGTTTGTTCGGTTGGTCATCTGGTCGGATGCGCTGGAGCAACTTCACACTCGTTCACTCACAATTCGGAACGTCAAACGTCAAGTCAGGTCAAGCAAGTGTCACTGTCAGCTGTCTTCAAATTTGTAAACAACATTACATGGGAATCAAAACAAAGTTTTCGCAACATTTTTCGGCGAAGTTACCTGCTAAATATAAGAAGTTTGGTGCTCAATAAGTGCGGAATTAGTTTAGTGCGGTCTAAATCTATAATAATCAGTGCGGTAATGCGTAATATTGGTGCGGCCAAGAAGTGAATCTTAAGTTCGTTGTGTTACGTTCGTTTACCATGGCGGAGGTTGAACTTAGGCGGTTACGCGCTCAGCGAGGACAATGTAAGTCAACAATAACGCGTATTGAGAACTTTATAAATGATCCTATCAATGTCGCATCATCCACCATAGACACTTTAGAAGCGCGCAAGGAGAAACTAATTAGCACGCTTAAGAACTATGAGAGTGTACACTTAGACATATTGAACCTAGATGATAAGGATACAGAATATGTAGGTGAAATTGAAGACAAATACTTCTCTGTGTTAGGAAAAATCAATGTAGCATTAAGACAGTTGAAAACCAAAGTAGACTCTGAAAGGCATTCCATATCTACTTGCAAATTACCAAATATAGAAATTTCAACATTTGATGGTAAAGATTTTGCTCAGTTTAAGCCTTTCATGGACTTGTTTAATGCTGTCATTGATAGAAACAATTCATTGTCAAACGTACAGAAGTTGTTTTACCTACGTAAATATTTAACCGCTGATGCATTGGCTGTTATTATTAACTTGCCACTTGTCAACGAATCTTACCCTGAAGCAATAAAATTATTAGAGAAACGATTTGACAATGAAACGCGAATTATTTCAAACCATATAGGTGTTCTCTTGGACATTCCCCAAATGCAAAAGGGTACTGCGGCAAGTATCAGATCATTTATATCTGAAGTGCGTCAACAGCTTTATGCTTTGATAAATCTGAAGCAACCTGTTGAGAACTGGGATATGCTGTTGATATCTATATTATCACGGAAGCTCGATAGCTATACTAACCGGGCGTACCATCTTGACAGGTTGTCTCCGGACAATTTACCTACTATGGAAGAATTTATGTCATTTTTAGAAAAAAGAGCTATAGCATTGGAGGACAGCTCTCCTCAAAAGATTACCTGCCATGAAGGTAAGTCAAAATTAAATCACAACAATAACAAGGTTTCCAATATCGTAACCAAAACAAATTCAAAGCGATCTTGCTTATTCTGCAGCAATGATCACCCCATCTATACATGCCCTAAATTCAAATTGGCTCCAGCCTCACAGCGTATAAAGTTTGCTGCTGATAATAAGTTGTGCACTACGTGTCTGAGAAATCACTCTGACAAATGTAGATATTCATTCAAATGTCAGGTCTGTAAAAATAGTCACAATACTCTTTTGCATGAGGACAAGCCTAGGGAAGATGAGGTCATTGCATTACATTCCAATCTATCAACAAATGAAACAAACATATTATTGCCTACTATGAAGGTGAAACTCATTAACAAAGCTGGTCAAGAAATTGAAGTTAAGGCTCTACTTGATTGTGGTAGCCAAGTATGTATTGTAAAGCGTACACTTGTAAACCAATTGGACCTGACCCCTATGGCTCAAGATTCAAACATTATTGGTTTGGGTAATACTCCAAACAAGGTAAATGAATGCGCTTATGTATTGTTACAATCCACTCTATACAATGTAAAATGTTCAATCAAATGTCATATTGTAGATACTATTACTACAAACTTACCTCAAAATTATTTTGATATTAAGAAATGCAATATTCCAGCTAATGTGCAGCTTGCTGATAATGATTTCAACAAACCGTCAGAAATTGCCCTATTACTAGGGGTAGATTTTTATTCTAAAGTCATAATCGATGGTGTAATAAAATTAGACAATGGTGTTGTACTACAAAACACATTATTTGGTCATGTAGTTACTGGTACAATTAAAAATGAATGTAAAATTAATTTGTCTAGTGTAAACTTGGTCTCAAACTTTGTAGTGCAGGAAAAGGCAGATGATAGCTTGGAAAACATCATGAAAAATTTCTGGCTCTCTGAAAAGATTACTGAAGAGGTAGTTGATCAAAATGTAGAGTTTGAAATGGCTGAAAAAATTTTCAAAGATTCTGTTAAGTTAGAAAAGAACAAGTTTTCAGTCGACATTCCATTAAAATGCCCTTTAGAACAGTTAAATATTGGTGATTCTTTTTCACATGCATTGCAAAGATTTCACACACTTGAGAGAAAGTTTGAGACCAATGTAGACTATTTTCAAAAATATAAATTTTTTGTTGATGAGTATGTAGAGTTGGGTCATGCCAGGGAAGTTGACATAAGTCAGTATGATGTCCTGAATGATCCAGTGTATTTTCTTGCACACCATGCAGTACAAAACGAAAGTAGCAAGACAACCAAATTGCGTGTCGTTTTTGGAGGGAACATGAAGTCTAAAAATGGTCTCTCAGTGAATGATGTTATGTTAAATGGACCTATAGTTCAAAATGAATTATTTAACATACTGATACTCTTTCGCACCTACCGCTACACTATAATGTGTGATGTAGAGAAGATGTTCAGAATTATCTCTATAAATGAAAAATTTAGACCGTTGCAAAACATTCTTTGGAGAGATCATCCATCCAAACCCATTATTTGCTTACAGTTGCAAACAATAACTTATGGTTTAAAAGCCTCTACTTTTTTGAGCACAAGATGTCTCATAGAGTTAGCCCATCTCTATCATGATAGGTACCCAATAGCGGCAGAAGCTCTACGGTTAAGCACGTACATCGATGACGTCATAACCGGAGCTGATAATGTAGAGCAACTATTGGAGCTCAAGACTCAACTTATAGAGCTAATGAAGTTAGGCAGTTTTAAGTTACATAAATGGTGTTCCAACTCTCCAGAATCAATCAAAGACCTTCCTGATAATGTAAAATATTTCGAACAAATTGATCTCAATAAGGATAATATAATAAAAACATTGGGTTTGAAATACAATATAAATACAGACACTTTGATGTTTTCCTGCCCAATGGCAGATGACTATAATCTGCTTAAAACAAAAAGAGAAATTCTAAGTTTCATTGGGAAAATATTTGACCCTCTTGGTCTTATAGGACCCATAGTAGTACAAGCTAAATTGTTAATGCAAGAGATCTGGAAGTCCAAAGTGGACTGGGACTCTACTTTACCTGGTAATATACTGAAATCTTGGAAAGAGTTCTTAATAAATTTGAATGACATGGGTACTATTCAGATACCTAGAGCAGTTAATAAAACTGCTGTAGAAGATATAGAGTCAGTGGAACTTGTTGGATACTCAGATGCTTCATTAAATTCAACTGGTTGTTGCCTTTACCTTAGAGTTTTGTCCAATGATGGCCAAGTTAATGTGAGCTTATTGTGCTCTAAGTCCCGTGTCGCACCTCTCAATAAAAAACTTACCATTCCAAATCTAGAGCTCAATGGCGCTCTGCTTCTTGCAGAACTTGCTTCTAGAGTTCATAAAATTTTACAAATTAGATATCCAAATATAAAGGTGTTTTTACACACCGACTCCCAGGTGGTTCTAGCCTGGATAAATTCCCACAATTCGAAAGGTGTCTATGTCTCCAATAGAGTCAACAAAATTAAGACCTTAACTAAAGACTATATGTGGTCTCATGTCAAAGGGGTCAATAACCCTGCTGATGTACTATCAAGAGGCACTGCTCCACACAAATTAAAGGACAACCAGCTATGGTGGTTTGGTCCATCCTCATTGTTAGACAAACATTTTCAGCACAATGTTGCTACCTCCATTCAAAATAATGAACAGCATGATGCTGTCTCAATTTCAGAAATTGAAGATTCCCCCACACTTAACCATCTTATAGTGTGTAATCTGCAACAAAAAACTGCTCAAGTGTCAGATGATATTTTTGAAAAATACTCTGACTTTAATAAACTTCAAAGAGTCATTGCTCTACTCTTACGATTCAAACATAACAGTTTAAATACGAATGATAAATTATTTGGTTCACTAATGCCAAAAGAGCTACAGTCTTCTAACTTAGTCATTATAAGACATGTTCAGCATAAAGCATTTTCAAGTGAAATTCAATTGCTAAAGAAAGGAAGTCAAATCAAAAATCACATTGCTAGTTTGCACCCCTTCTTAGACTGCAATACCGTTCTAAGAGTAGGTGGTCGCCTCCAAAATGCAACCAACTTGTCATATGACAAAAAGCACCCGATTATTCTTCCAAAGTCTAACCACATTACCAATCTAATAATTATAAAGGAACATTTAAGACTACTGCATGCTGGTGCAAAGCTAGTATTAAGTTCTCTCTCTCAAAGGTTTTGGCTATTAAATGGTATCAGAGAAGTGAAAAAAGTTGTCCACAAGTGCGTCAAATGCTTCCGCCTTAAAGCAGTAGCTGCAAAGCAATTAATGGGTTCTCTACCTACACATAGAATATCTACAGGTAGAGCCTTTGAAATAACAGGCGTAGATTTTTGCGGTCCATTTGACATTAAAGTAGCACGGATTAGGAAACCAATAACAAAAAAGAGTTATGTCGCATTATTTATTTGTTTTGCTACAAAAGCAATCCACATTGAACTGGTGAGTGACATGACTACTGCAGCTTTCCTGGCATGCCTTCAGCGCTTCATAGCTAGGAGAGGATTGCCATCCTTAATTTACTGTGACAATGCAAAAACATTTAAAGGAGCTGAAAATAAATTAAAAGAATTGTTTGAATTACACTCATCCAAATGTCATGTAGACAATGTAGAGAATTTTTGCTCCACAAAACTTATTAGGTTCAAGTACATACCTAGTTACTCTCCCGAATTTGGCGGGCTCTGGGAAGCTGGAGTGAAAAGTGCCAAACATCACATCCGAAGAGTAATTGGTAATGTATCTTTGACATTCGAAGAATTCAATACTGTACTCACGCAAATAGAGTCAATTTTAAATTCAAGGCCACTTTTACCCCTGACTAGCGATGTTTCAGATTTAAATTACCTGACCCCAGGCCATTTCCTGGTAGGAACTGCACTTACAAGCTACCCAGAGTTGGATGTGACCAAGAAAAATATTAATAGAATGAAATTTTGGGAACTATGTACGAAACTAAAACAAGATTTTTGGAATCTCTGGTCCAGAGATTATTTAACTTCCCTACAAAATAGACCCAAATGGAAGTATAGTAGTGATAATTTAAAAGAGGGAGACTTGGTTATTGTCAAACAAAAGGACATCTCTCCTCTAAATTGGCCCATGGGGCGCATTGTTAAAACCATTCCTGGACCAGATGGTAGAGTCAGGGTAGCAGAAGTGAGAATGGGGCCTAAAAACAATGTTTACTTACGGTCCTATACCAAATTATGTCCTTTGCCCATGAAAGATAATTTAGACTAAGTTAATTTAAAGATATAAAAAGTAAGTTAGTTTTTAATTAAGAATAGATTTTGTAAAAATGTGTCACACCCTCTGTGTTTTAGTAACTTAAATATTTATGTTTCTAACAGTTTTATATATCTTTTCTCAAACAACTATTTATGCAAAATAATTTATAACTTAAACTTAGCAAACCCAGTTACCTATGGTTGGTGCACTTTGCCCGCCCCAACTTATGTTCAATACAAAACATAAAATAGTAAGAATTAGAAGAAATAAGTAGTATTTTAAGCTATTGTAATAGTAACACTAGAATTAGTTTTTTTATGTTGACCACTCTGGTGGCCATATTTTTCTCTCTCACTTTTTTCAACTGTGCTATGAACAGTCACATTGTTTTCAATAAAAACTTAAAAATAAATTACTCAAAATTCATTAGCCTTTTACTTAACAGTGGTGGCACCTTTATTGTCGAGTTATCACAGTAGCTTCCCGCGATTGAAAAAGGAGGAGGCCTCCCTCCTCCTTTTTTAATCGCGGACTAAACTAGCAATGAAACAAACGCAGTCTTCACTTCTTATTTATTATCATTTACACTTTCTATTCTTCTTCTTTATCGTATGGTTAGTGCCTAACCTGGTGTCAGAGTGTTTAGGCTGCCCATGGGCCTCTAAGTTGGCTTTATATGCCGTCAAGAGATATCTCTCAGGCATCCAAGTTTCCTCACGATGTTTCCCTTCACCGGAGAAAGTAATAATTATGCAAGCTACAGAATACACCGCGTCCTATAACCGTTCGCGGTCTAGAAAACAAGACTAAAGAACAAGACCAACTGCGTTTGGTTCATTGTCCTCAACAAATTCTTTCAAATGTCTCTGTACCAAACGTCAAACCCCCTTTCTACATAATCTCTCCAGCATATGCCCAAGGAACCTAAGTAGTCCCTAGGCTCAAGCCCAAAGCTATTGTCTTAAATAAATTATTTATAGTACAATTGTCGGCCCTAAACTGTAGTTGAAACTTCAACAACATCAACCATAATGTAGTATGGTATTGTTAATTTAGTGGCTCAGATAGAAATATAGTTAGTACTATGAATAGTTAGAGGGTTAACCCAAATCAGTTCCTAGTAGTACCCGTGTGTAGTAGAAAAGTAAATAATATAACGCCTGTAATCCCAGAAGGGCTAAGCATAGGTTTACCTAAATAGTTGGTCCACTCGCTTTTCACTTTATGGCTATCGACCGGGCACAAATACAGGTAGGGTGTTAGTGAGAATTTCTTGATGGAAACACCCAACAACAATTTGCCCAACCTGGGAATCAAACCCATGACATGACCCCACGCTATAGTAGTAGTATATCAAGGTTTATTTCCAGTTGCATTTATTAATTACACATTTCACTGTTAACTGTCCATAAACTTAAATATCGAGCTGAATGCATTATTTAATCTGTTAACCATGTACCTACATTTACAATTAAATGAGTTCACAATAAATTTAATGTAATAATTATTGAGCTTTAAATCATAAATTATTGACCTTTCCAAACCCAACAGGAATTAAACATAAATTCATCGCAATCCGAATAAATTATTAAATAGTCTTAAAACTGAATGTATTTGTAATAATAACCATTAAAATTATTTGGTTCTCCTCAATTATAAGTTAGATGAAATATAACTGGCGTCTAACCCTTGTTTGTACACTCGCTCAACGGAAGGATCCTGTGGCCTCCGAATCTAATTAGTTAAATCAAACAAAATTCGTTCATTTCTATTGCTTGTTTTCCAGAATCAAGCCCTCTAATTTCGAATAATCGTACATGACAACGATCCTGAAGGTGGCCTGATAGTCCGGGACGGTCCCATGTGGACTCCCCAACGGTAAAATCCACTTTATTCCTACCTACAAAAGGGTAACAACAAACCATTTTATTACTCGTTTCCTAGTCCAAATTGTTCTGTTAACTGAATTTTATAATTAAATACGAACGAGCGCAAATCGATATCAATAATTATTTGATGTAACAAAACAGACATTGGCTGTTTAGGGAATTGTCTACCAACCGAGCACACAATAAGCAATAACGAACACAATAAATAACAATGTGGCGGCATTATTATTCTGAAGAGACGGTACTAGAGGATTATGACAGCAAACGTGCGTCCATTATCGGAGAGAGACAGCGGTGGGTAATTATAACAATTATGAGGCACGCAAATCCGCGGCGCGTATGTGGCTCACGTCTGGACGAAGTACCGGTGGGCCCTATGGGTGGGCGCAACGCCAGTCAGTTAATAATTCAATCAGTCAGCGCGGCCCCAGCGGAGGGCCCGCTGTGCTTAAACGCACAAATATGTAAATCTGCGTAGTCCTCCCGCGATACTTACTTACAAACTTTAAAATTAAATTGCGGCCAGTTTACGATACTGATAGGTGCTGGATATCGTTTTGTATGTACTTAACTTGAACGGGATGTCCCGTTGTGGTCATTATAGAAGGCTTAAGGGGCATGGAAACTTAACAGGGTGTATAGGACATCACCGCGCTACCTTTTACCATTAATTTCATACATACATAAACTCACGCCTTTTACCCATGGGGGTAGGCAGAAACCACAGAACGCCACCTGCTACGATCCTTACATACTTATTTTGCCTCGTCCACGTTCATACATCTATTGTAGTCTTATACGCACGCCGGTTGCGTGCTACGTAGTACTACGCACCTGTCACCGCATCGATTTCATTAGTTACTTTTGCATAAACCTTATGTTTTTCTAAGGATACTTCAACAAGTACTCATCGTTGAAGTATCCTAAGAAACACTACAACTCCTTAAAGACCCGAAGAATTGCCAAGTACGAGTTGAGCTCGCGTGGAGAGGGTTCCGTACAATGCAAAAGTCAAATGTTTTTTTATTAAATTGTGGTATGTTTTACAATAGGTTTTCAGTAAGTGAACACATTATATTGAGTTTACCACTTTTTTATCGATTGATAGAATTCTTATAGGTTTTCCTGTAATTTACAAGCAATGAATATATATTTTGTATTTTTTTCAAAATTGTTGGCTCAGTTGTTTTGGATATAAGGGGGGGGAATGGTACATTTTCGTCTTCTTTCATGAATAAAATCAAAACTATTTATTTTACAATAATAACAAAAATACATTTGAGATCCTCATAACGAGTCCTTTCATCACTATCACTACATAGTATAAAACAAAGTCGCTTCCCGCTGTCTGGCCCTATGTATGCTTAGATCTTTAAAACTACGCAACGGATTTTGATGCGATTTTTTTTTTAATAGATAGAGTGATTCAAGTGGAAGGTTTATATGCATAAAATCGCACCCGTGCGAAGCCGGGGCGGGTCAGTAGTTTGATATATGACACTTTTTTTTTTAATTTCCTATTTTGAGATAGGATTACACCATCCTACCAAATTTCACCTGATTTGGTCCAGTAGATTCGGAGCAAATTGGCTGTGACAGGCGGACGGACAAACAGACAGACGCACGAATGATCCTTTAAGGGATCCGTATTTTTTCTTTTTTTGTACGAAACCCTAAAAACAGAAAACCCACGTATTGGGTTAGTAGAGAAGTATTCTTCTATACTGGTAAAGGCCTCGTGATAATAATACTAATCAGTCTCCTACCAAAGAAAGAAAGATGGCCTTGTTTAACCACAATGTTAACAAACTTGCATAACACGTCGAAACGACGTAATTACCTTACTAATGTGCCACTCTGAGTCCGAAAGTGCGAAAATTAGTTTTCGTATAGAACAGAATACAATAAAGATAGCCCATCAAGCAAGCACCATTCATTTGTGTAGTGAATTAACTATTGTGCCCGTACCTTTGTTATATTATATTAACTATATTAAGATAACGGAAGGCAATTATGTCAGTACAATAGATTTATTGATTTCGTGTATTCTTATGAGCGAAATTGTAGTTTGCTGGGAAGTGGGAATTAGTCTGGTGGAGTAAGCGGTACGGTCAGCAACAGAAGTAGCTTAACATTTCGGAATTTGAATGATTTGATGTACAGGACTCTAGCTATTATTTTTACTGTTTCAGAAGATTATTCTTTACAATATTCCTTACTCGTCAATACCTTGTTAATAACTAGTAATATCTAACGAGTTTTTATTAAAAAACCTCCTTTGAAATTTTGAGTAGTGTTAATTTACTTCTGATGCTGACTGTACAAGAGCTTATTCCAGATTTGCTTTACTTTGAACTGTCGGCGCCATTGTTCGTGTATTAAGTGAGTAGATACTTACTTACTAAGTACATCTAAATCGAAATCTCTAAATCCTGAAGATATTGCTACGAGAATACATATAGTACACATCATGGATGTGAATACAAAATGCTGTGTCAGCGCTCCTTCAGATGAATGATTAACCAGGAATATAAAATTTGGAAATTACTTTAACTAAAAAAAGTAATTACTTAGTAACTTATTTTGCTGAGACTATTTCAGTACCGTTTTCCTGGAAATTCGCCGCCAATTATGTCACCCATTTTTTAAACCTGTAATTTTTATGATAGCGTATTTATTTATCTGTCTATCTATTTGCCCAAAATGTTTGTATGGCCTACAATATTAGTATCTTGAAGAGTACCCCTCATTAGTCTCATACACTAATAAGATTTTTTCTGCCCTAAACATAAGCAACCGCACCCTAAGAACAGACTCCTTATTAAAATCACCATCAAAACGGCCCTTTCTATAAAAAATAATCAGTATACGAATAAAACAGGTAGCAAAATGTTCAAATTACAAGTAATAAACCCATTATTAGATATGGCAAGATATCAAAAAGCCATAATAACGTAACGTCTAAAGTTGTTGTAAAATTTTATGTTACGACCCTGTTCCAGCCAAACGAAACTTTTGTTACCGATACCGAAGTTTATGTGTCTCTACAGGTACAGTCACAAGCTCTAACATGTATACGCGTAACTACTCATAAAACTGTACTACTGTCCACACTAATAATATTATAAATACGAAAGTGTAGCAGTATACTAAAGCAGTGTACAAAAACGATAGCACCACGAACGGCAACAAAAAGATAGACTACGTCCTTCCCCAGGATACAATCTATCTCCTTGCCAAATTTCATTACCATGCGATCAACCGTTTAGTCGTGAAAAGGTAACAAATAAACAGAGTTACTTTCGCATTCTTCTATCTTTATCGTGTGGTTAGTGCCTAACCTGGTGTCAGCGTTTTTATGCCGCGCATGGGTCTTTGACTTGGCTTTATATGCCGTCAAAAAATATCTCTCAGGCATGCGGGTTCCCCTCCCAATGTTTTCATTCACCAAAGCAAGTGATAATTATACAATACGCACATGAGTCTGAAAAATCAGAGGTGCGTGCCTTGGGTTCGATGAGCGTTTTCTCAAAGTTGAAATCGATATGTCACAAAGATAATCCCTTTTGATTCCTGCTAAGTGTTTACATATTAGTGTTCGTAACTGTACGTGTACTTGTATGTATGTATTTACATGTGGGGGTAATAAGGAAAAACACAGAACAGCTTGGAAATTATTAGCAAAGTTCGGATTTACGTAAATAGGTTAGTAAGTATGTTGTTCTATACTGACTACGTTTTGTACCATGGGGAGGTTTGCTGCGTTAACGCTTATGATTGATGATTCCGTAACTTTTATTACTTACTCGTAATATAAACCTATTTTTTTCGGTACTGCTTACATAAAGATTTGGGATGTTCATCCCTGTTTTTGAGATGCCTGAATGTAATGCATTAAGCACTTACTTAGCACCAAAGAAGACTATAATCTAAGTATTCGCCGAGCCGTAATGTTTATAGGTACAAAATTAACTCTTGAGGGTGTTTAAGCACGTGGGCCTGTGGACGGCGAGCTATGGGCTAGCTCGCCATCCGTCCGTCTTATAACGACAGGCCGTGTCGACGGCGCGTTCGTGTTCCACGCGCGCCTCAAAGAGATGTCAGCAAACAGGAAGGGGTCCGAAAGGACCGATGCCTGCCAGGGTTGCGGGACTGTTTGAAAGAGATACCGCAGCCCTGGAACACAAAGGGCAAAAGAAGGAACATGGATGGGTTTTAGTCAGTAAAAGTCTGACACTCCCTCCCTCCTGCTCAGCCCAGAGCGGGAGGAGTTATTTGATGATTTCCGATCAGAAAAAAAGGGTGTTTAAGCAGCTTTCCTTGATGAGCTGACCGATTATAAACTTTAGATACACTAAATAATACACTTATAGTAAATAAGATCTTTGATAAAAAATGCTAACAGACGTTGTCTTATCTTTTTCAGGCATTTCAAAACTAAATTCATTTGAAGATAATATTCACCTTTTTATTGCTGATGTTCTTTAAAAACAGAAAGAAAAGCTCTCGTGCCCGTTGCCATTTGTATAGCTTTGTCAGTCGGTACGCGTATTCAGTGGCCCAAAAGTCTGACAACTAGTCTTACCAAAGGGTATCGTATTATGCAATGGGTTGTGGAGGTCAGATAGGCAGTCGCTCCAGCAACAGCCTACATGGTTACGGTTAATGGACTTAGCAAAGAGCCTCGGCCAACACCAAAGGAGGCTCTTATTGTGCGACTGGATCAAGGGCATGATTCAGAAAGTAGTACCCATGGATACGGCACGCAAATTGAGGAGGTTCTTCTTTCTGGCGCCCTACCGCCGATAGCCCTTGTTCCTGATACCAATGGGTCATCTATTTTTTACGTTTTGTATGCCTACATTTACTTTTTAAATATTAAAAAAAATATAAAGAAATAGTAATCAATCTACAAGACAATTGAGCTTAAAAAGTGAGTTTGCTTAAATATTTGACATTAAGAAGTTCATAAAAAAATAATTTAATTAAATAAGGTGATGATAGCATTGAGGTGGAACACTTGTTAATTAAATTCTAAATTAGAAGATAAAAGCCTTTACAGGCTTTTTGTTTTGACACTTCATAATTATACGCTAATTCTTAGTCCATTTCAAAAATGTTTTGATATGAGTGTTTGATATTTACCTTCTGAAGGGAGGAAAGTTCTATGAAATTTAAAAATATTTATTTAACATAACATGACGCGTGTAATCCCTGAAGGATTCGGCAGAGGTTTACATTACAGTACACCCACATTTCGCCAGTATTATTTTAAGGACCATTGTGTTTTAAACTAATTAAGTACAATATATTATTACAATTAAAACTGATTAAAATTACAAAACTAACTATACAGTCCCATTTAAATCTTTATCTTTGTGAACTATTCTTAGTACAATGTATTATTTTCCAAAGTCTGCACGAAACTATTGTTATCTTCTCTATCGTGTGGCTAGTGCCTAACCTGGTGTCAAAGTTTTTAGGCCGCCCATGGACCTCTGAGTAGGCTTTACATGCAGTCAAGAAATATCTCTCAGGCTGGTTTCCTCACGATGTTTCCCTTCACCGGAGCAAGTGATAATTATACAACACGCACATGAATCCGAAAAATCAGAAGTGCGTGCCTTGCGTGGTTGGTTCTATTGTTATAGTATTGTTAGAAGCAAATTTTATTGTTAGTCTTACTAAACGTATCTGCCCACTCGTCGTTACCCTAAAAACTAAAACAAATCCACAACAACAAGGACACAACAAGGACGGAAAAATACTGTGAACACCACCGCAGAACTAACTTCCAATCACAGGGATATGTTATTTCGTACAAACACGGTGGAAGCTCGCTTGTTTTACTTCTATTTCTTTGATATACATGAACTACCACATAGCTCATCATTCTTCTATCCTTATTGCAATCTATTAGGTGTCGGGCAGCATGTCTTCTTCTTCCACGCTACCTTATTACTCGTCATCTCAGCAGTCACATCTTCTAGGCATATCAAAGACCATTCATCGTTTTTTTGGGTATTTTAAAATAATTTAACTACGTGGTAATATTTTCGTGACCTATCGCCAGTGTTGTCAGCGCAAAAAAAAAGGTTTTTCTCTATTCTTATGACCACCACATGACTATCCGTCTCATTACATACAGTATCCAATAATTGTGTACTCACCGGTGTCTTTCTAGCTCAATGTATCATGCATCGCATCATCGCACCTACAGGTACGTTAATGTTTAGTAATTTTCAATACTCAACACATCTGTCATTTCTGTAAAGGCATTAGTCGACAGATGACAACTATTTGTACTTACCTCTCGTGTCCTCAATGGAACCCGATCCCGGCTTTAAAGCCGAGAGGCACAATGTGTAAATGTAGACACTATGATACTTATTACGTTACGCTTTACATGTAGATACCATCGCCCGATAAGTCTTCATACGATTTTCGATGAAAGAGTTTTCATACTCTGTATAATTAAATTAATACAGAAAAGATATACCAAAAAAAGGTTAGCTAATTCTAGAACTTTACAAAAATATTTCAGTTTAAATGTTAGAACCACAAAGGCGTTCAATTTTCAAACTCTGAAAATATCAAAGCTTGCTAATGACACATCCAGATATAGCTTTCGGGATCCAAAAATTCTCAATTCAAATTCGAAAATCTAGAATTAATTCCTCCAACTTAAATCTTTGAAGTAATCGTTTGAAACATTTGATGTAGGAACGTTTAAAAAGTGCATAATCAGAGCTTGCCAGGAGGCAGTTTGCCAGAATCCTGTAGTGATAAATCTTGAAGGCCTCCATTGAATAGAGACTCGTGCAAATTATTAACGCCCCATTAGTCTTCGCCCAACGTCTTTATTTGTACCGAGAAATCTTATTGAAATGCCTATCTGTTACTCGGAAAATTATAAAGGGCTTATCGGTACGGTGAGCCGAGTTCGGCTTGCCGGCTCTAATGTCGTATAAATCAATTAGGTTGTCACAGTCCTTTGTTGTATTTCGAGCTACGAAAATGCATTCAGGATAATATGGTGTCTTTAATGTATGGTGAAAACTTTATTTTTCGGTGCAAAATCTATACGAATGAGCTCCGGAACTAATGATCCAGTTCTAAAAAATCTTCCACTAGCAGGAAGCTACATTATTCGTGGGTGCTAGAGGCTATAAATTATATTAATATCATAAATATTAGCCGAGCTATCACCATGTTTGCAGACGAAGTCGCGGACGAAGTGCTAGTTTATTACACAATGAATAAACATACCTTTGAATACTTTCCTGATGAGTTAGTTAGGCCTATTTCAGAGAAAGACAGGCGCGCGACGGTTGCGTGCGCCCGGTTAGACACATACTTCCGCCTTGTTCTAAATTATTTAAGGTCGGTCGCAGTCTTGTTCTTCCATATATCTCTAATAGCGAACATCTCGATATCCACTCCAACAGTAGCCAGAATATAAGCTTTGTTTTCCTTTTATTTTTACACACTCATATTCAAGACTTTATATTTCATCATTCCAATTGCCTAAATAACATAAATGTCTGCTAATTACTGAAATGAAAACCGTTTCCCCTAAATATTTACCTTATTAACTAACAACACAATCAAAAACATTTCGGTTGATCGCAAAAACGATAACCTAAATGAACATTTAAAAGTTTAAGACATTAATTTATTTTGGCAAACGCCTAAATACCGGCTGAAGTGGGTGTGCCATAGAGTATCGAGGCCATTTCGCGCCATAACTTATTCCTTACATTATTTATTACCTTAATTTCTAGTAGTCGTTGTAAATAATTTTCAAAGTGAGACCAGCTGGATACTTTCGGATTATTAGGTACCGAAACTGTTTCGGCGTATTAAGGAAGTCAAACTCAAACTCAAAGCATTTATTTCAATTAGACCATTAAAGGCACGTTTGAAAGACAAACAAAAAAAAAATCTAAGCTACAGTCACAGTCACAAGACATAATAACTTGAGAAAGTACTGTAGTTGCACATCAAGTTTATCACAAATCATTGGTTTTAGGAAGAGTAAAACTGGTAGAAAGGCTGCCGGTAATAAAAATATGTAGCAACTATGTATAACGACTTGCCCTATAACTGTTGCTTTCTTATTTAATTGTTCAGAAACTTAGGAGATGAAACAATGGTTAGACCTGCTGTATTGTATGAATCAGAATGCTGGCCCACAAAAGGGATGAATGAAATTGATGAAATGAATTGGTATTTGCATGTGGCTGAGATGAGAATGCTAAGGGGGATCTATGGTGTTACGCGAATGAATAAAATAAGAAATGAGTACTTATGAGGAAGTCTAAAAGTGGTGCCGTTGACTGAAAATTTGTGTGGTAATCGGATGTCGTGGTATGGGCATGTGATGCGGAGGAATGAGGAAAATGTCGTGAGGAAAGTTTTGAGTATGAATGTGAATGGGTATAAGTGTAGAGGAAGAACGATGAATGGACTGTGTGAAGAATGATATGGCACGAAAGGAGGTGTCTGATGAGATGACGAGTAACAGATTAGTATGGAAGAAGAAGACATGCTGCGCCGACCACAAACTTATTGGGACAAGGGCTAGAGAGTAATGATGACTTAGGAGATTTTTGTATGAGGCTTGAGGTATCTATGTTTTTGATTGTCTGGGCTGGTTCTTTTACAATTAAAATATACACTTACCGCTCTTTACATTAGCAGTCATTTATTTCTCCAAAAAGCAAATCTTTATCTAACTTATCAAGCTTACCTACAGGTACGCGTACCATAAACAACACAAACTCAAGAAACCGCGACCTCTACTAATACTTAATACGTCAAATTATAGTCGGTCCGTTCTCTGTAGGCACCGAGATGCAGTCCATAAATCCGACCAAATGTTTACGCTTGGGGCTCGTACTGTAACAGGTTGTAAGGTAGTAAAATATTTAATAGCAGACACTACCTACGACAAAACAAACCGGATCACGGAAAAAAAATACAACACTAAAAAGTATCACCACAGATCTGTGTTCTTAATTTAAAAAGGAAAAGAAACTAAACACCAACCCAAAGTTACTACGAACAAAACCACAAAAGGAATCATTACGAAGAAAATTGAAACAGAAAATCTATTAAAAGGACGGTCGTTGACCAATAAGAACTACGAACGCACAGCTCCATGTAATTTTGTTTTATAATAATTGAAAAACAACATTTCGTCTCTTATCAAATGAACAAAAACATTATCGTTACGCGCCCAATGTAATTTGGAATAATGTTTTGTGTAATGGGTCTGTTCGGCAAAGTAGAGAGAGCGCAGTGGGCTTTTTGCTGAATTTCCCACGCCCCGGTCGCTATTACAAGCAAAGCAATCCACAAAAAGATAAATTGTGAGTGAATTTATTACAGCAGAGTGCTCTCAGCAGGACAGATTCTCTTAAAGAATACTCAGGTACTTGTTTTTTATCGTGTTTTGTTAATTTGTTGAAAAAAAAATTTTGACACGTTTTTTATCTTAGCCGCAAATGTTTCGGGGGAAGCGTATTTTTACCCCACGTTGGTCCTGATTGTTATTTATTTAATTTGATATTATAAATAGAATTTTATTCATATTTCTATCCGTAAACAGGAAACAGGTGCGTAGTCAAATATTCATTGTTAATAATTACTTCCCTGGGGACTTACTTTTATACTCATAAATGTTAATACCTAATAGACACAAAAGATATTTGTTATAATAATAATAATAAAAGCATTTATTTCGGGCTACGCCTATAGTGTTAGTAACAATGGTCTTAAATACTAGTGTTAGTAGACATAGGTACATGTTTTATTCAGTGTGGAGTTTCATCCAATGTCGCAGCATTGCAGACTCCCATCTATCTGCGAATAAACTCAAGATACGAACGATACCAAGATAAGAACTTATGATAACCATGGAGACACTACAACTTACAAAAACTATTCACCTTTCCAAAACACATTTAGAAAACTAAAACACAGCGCCTCTACTAAGCCATGCCTCCATCTGTAATACAGTCATTTGTAGGACCCAAAATTCCTGACTCTCGGCTGCCGCCATTTCCACATTAATATTACGAAGGTAAATCTCCAAAAAGGCGTGTTAGATCTGTCACGACACTCCCGACATATTTGACGTGTCCTTGACGACTACCGACTTCTTACATGATGTTTTTACTTAATACATATTACAAGATTGATTTTTTGAGAGAAACACAGTATTATATTTATTATTTAGAGGTTTTCCTCTCGGTTTTACCCGTGTGGTGGTCAAAAATCTGGCCACAGGTGCATACGACCAGGACAAAAAGGTGATATCCATTTTAACAAGCGATTAAGTAGGTAACTTGCAATGTTTGTAGGTATGTTTGTTTGTTACATCGGAATCTGTACAGCCGTTATGACAAAGGTAACCGACAAAAAGACAACATTAATTTCGCCTTTATCATATTTATATAGGTTTAGATATTAAGCGTGCTCACTACTACGTTATGGCGCCTATAAAGGGCTGAATTTTCGGCATAACATTAAGTTTTCCGCTTTTCAAATACAGCCTACTTGTGCTTCAGCCACAGAACTACTACTTCGGTCCACTGGCTAAGGATGTCGCGAATTGCGCTAAGGCAACGGTCGTCTTTGCAAGTCATTAATTTTAAATGTGAAATGGAGAGAGTCAGTGAATTATTATTTATTTATTTGCTCTAACGCAAATCACACATTTTAGAATATTACTGTCGGTTCTTGTACATAAACCCTGTCAGAGTACTGCAAAGCACAACGCTTGTTTGATGCTGAGTTAATGAACAATAAATTAACATAATAAATTGAGTCAAAGCTTATCAAAGCACAATACAATACATTTCAGAAAAATACGTCTAGATGTCGATAGGATGTCTAGCATATTTAAGTCAGATTGTATTAGTGGGTAGGTAGTAAAAATTTGAATAAAATAATGACAATAATAAGGAATAGGTAATAATTACAATCATGTCATGTCAATATCGTAAGAGGACCTACAATAGTCAACATATTATGATATTGAATAAGATAATTTATTCATTTGAAATTCACGATTGCTCTGCAGGTTTTGCGGTAGATATCACATGACCTCATCAATTCAGTAGTTAACCGTGAAGTCGCTGAATGTTTTTGTCTTTTACGTCACGTCCTGACGTTTGAGTTTTACTGCCAACCTGCTAATAATCAGCAAAGCCATTTGTATCAGCCCTGAGCATACAAACAAAACTTTCCTTGCTTTATGGTCCATTCGCCGTGTTCTCCCATAATAGGTTACCCCGTTTCTTCCCGCGGGTGTCGTAATAAGACTGAACTAAATTTTTACCTTACACGTACATGTGTATACGACGTCATTTATATGAATTGTATACATCGCAGTACAACCTTATAATATTTTGATAAAAATATAGGCGATTCCCAAATAATTGCGACCGACAAAGACCTTACCACAGGGACGCCTTTACCAGTAATAATATACTACCTCCCCAAGTCCCTTAGCAATTATAATTACGTCACGAGAATCAACGAGAAACCCAATCGTAATCCAAAACAGAATTTAGTGTTCTCTATCCCACGAAGGATCCAGTGGACATCAATCGCTCCTGTCCTAATAACCGTTTAAATAGCAGAAAGATTTATGGAAAAGCCCAACAAAAGGGCCCTCGATCCGCCTGCGCCGATAAATCTACGCAGAAAATAATACGATCCCCCAGCGATTTGTTCACTGGGACAAAGACTATGTTTTGTCCAATAAAATTAAGGAGCGTTTCATAGCGGAGATCGTGTCACGTCAAGTTGTTTGATCGTTAGGTTGGGATACTCCTGCCAGCCTTAAGTGTTGTCTGTGAGTGTACGTACTCCTCCAACCACAACCTTTAAAGTTTGCCTTTTAAAGACGTTTCTCATGTCACGTACTTTAACTAGACAAGCGATTTTCTCAATTAATTATCAGTATCGTAGAACTTGGTCTAGATTATATTTTTTTTGGATTTTCTTTATATCAACGAAATACATGAAACATCAATTTTAATTTGATACTATAATGACTTGTGTGCACATTATGTTTAACCTATGTCCTCCCTGCCCCTGTATGTATGTATACTAAATGACATTCTATAATGACTTTATATTTTGGGCACAAAACGGGTGGAGACACAAGAGAAATAATTTATTATAAAGAGCAAAACACCTTCAAAACATATATAAATGGGGAATAGATAAGATTTGGTTGATGTGTACTCCATACGCCTGTTATTATTGTGATTTGTTTTAAGTTCCTACAGATAGTGAGCACACATGTGCATACAGTTAGCATTACACGAAAACTTACCGTTTAAATCAACGAAGGTAAACGTACGAGTACAAAGAGCAAAACTGCAAAGCGGTTCCCTAGTGCAGTTCGTGGTTAAGAAAATAAAAGTTGCGCGAACATACATCTACATAACGTAGATATCTGTTACAAATCGAGCTTCACTCACAGGCGAACGACAAAAGAGCTGAGACCACCTTTTTTATCTTTCTCTTTTCGCTTGGTCGAGCCTCGTGAGTGAAGAAAATTATTGCCTCGCAGAAAAACCTGTGGAGTGAAGGAAGGTCAGGAAACAGCACACAAAGACAAAACTGCCGATTGAGGAGATCGCCGAAATAATCACCTGACGACGGAACCGGAGCAATTTATCTTTATAAATTCCTTTTGTATTTTAAAGACTCTTCTGTGTGTGACGCTGTTGGAAACTATTGTTCTGTGTCACACAAAGACTTAATGTAATGGATGTTTGATATATATCAGTTCCCCAGTTTCACCTATCATTGTGTTAGATCAAATCTAATCACTCCACCCATCACTCACTACACCTATGCCAAATTTTCAGATTCGCAATTACACTCAATCACTCATGTTATTAAATTCTGCGAATTCAGTACAATATTTGAATAGCAAATTGGAGTACACAATCAGGAAATTGGTGGTGGTATAAAATGAGTAGGTATTTTAAATTTTGTTGAAGTAGAGTAATATAGGCATAATTAAGTGTGGCGAACATTTTCCCGGCCGCCTTTAAAAGTAATAATTTCGTGAGAATAGTGGTGCGGCGGAGACCTAATCATGCTTACATGAGCGCGCAGCGATCTCCCATCTACGTCTCATTAAGGCTGGCGCTAGCGTGTAGGGCGAGGCGTACGATTCTCGGCAGTTTAGCAGAAAGCCCCAAGTCGTAATTCGTGGCAGCGAAGGCTGCTAACAGACCGACTGGCGAGCATTATTAACGGACCATTAGCTCTCATTCGACGCTCGCCGGGATCTGCAAGACGCCACCGCGGCCTGTAGACAACTATTCCAAGAACGGCGAAAATTGGAAATCCGATAATTGCCGACAGTTTAAGTTTTCAAAACAGGTCTTCTTTGACGTTGTTTCGATACAATTTAATAGGCTATTGTATATACGGGAATTTAAAATATTTTCTTGAGGTATAAAGTTGATTTTAAAACAAGCCTTTGAGCCAAGAAGAGTCACAATCATGTAATATATTTTTCGTATCATTCTCTTTCATGAATAGGATTTTGTAAGCTCCAAAACTGTGTACAGGTTTGACAAGTACAAATATTATATTTAAAACCACACTTTAATATCTAAGTATCAACACAAAGGCCATACATAATATATCTACAATACAATCTGAGAAACGTATCATATGTAACAAAGCAAACCCGCGATATCGTGACGACTGCTTATAAGATGGCCCCACAAGCTCAGATATATCAGCCGCTGACACGAAAACAAATACAAATCTGTATTCAAACTTCCGTAAACATTATTCCATGAACTCTCAACCGATTCCATATGCATTTCATGTGAACAATAAAGAGACGAACCCATTTCCGTCGCAAAACAATTTTACTTCATATTTGTGCGCTGGCAAACTGTGGCAGTCAACAGTAGTTCATGGTACACTGGCGGCTATATTCTGTAACTGCACTAACTTTTATGCAAATACAGAGTGTAACGCAGGAGCACATCCCACCTGGGATCCGACGCTCAACTCCACAGCACACCCCACTCACTAATTAACGACCAAACTTTGAACAACAACAATACCTAAAGCCATACCTCATTAGAGATTGTACTTGTGTATGAAAAATAAACCGTTATCTAACAAAAGTTTGGAAATATCTTTCGGAAAATAAATTGATGAGAAAAATTTGGGGTTGAATTTGTAAGGCTTAGTGCAGACAGACGCGTTTTTGTACTGTTGTTGTACCAACAAAATCCCGCGCGTCGACACGTCTGTCACGTGATTAGCGTGACGGATCGTGCATCATTGATTGGCCTAACAATACGTAGTCTAGTTACTTTTTGAAACCTAGTAACATAATAGTCTTAACGAAGCCTTATTTGACCGCTAATAATCCGAGACGGTCTGGACCTAAGTATTATTATTAGAGATAACCTAAGAAATCCTGAGGTTATTCTCAGTTAATCATAGATAAGTAGGTATTTTTTATAAAAAAAAAAAAACCTTGGTAATCTAAAAGATATTATGATTTTTATCGGCCATTTTATAGGATTTGGAGTCTATCTATAGTCTTCTTAGTAAAAGCGACTAATACTACGTGGGTGTCGTAAACATGGCTAAGTGAAAATATTATCTGGTACAACTGTACAAGCCAGGTTAAGGTGATAACAATCCTGACAGCCTGTTTTAATGACATTCACTGTCTTTTTATATTTTTCTTGTCAAAGTCTCGTAATCAGCAGAATCCCTCTCAGGACTGAAAATAACAAGTACCTATATTATTATTTATCAACCCCAATGGCCCTTATTATTTATTATTGTCAAACCCAGGCCACGTGGCACGGATGCCGGGGAACTGAGCAAAGATCGTCCCACACTGGATGCGAGAGGAAGGACAGCGTCGTCGAGGTTGACCGCGGCGAAGGTGGCGTGACGATCTGGTCATGTTGGCCGGAGATCGCACAACATAGAGAGGTATGGAAGGAGAAACGGGTGGGGGGCTTTGCCCAGCAGTGGAATACCAGGTAGGCTAGAAAAAAAATCCCAATGAAAGCTTCTGTTCCATTTACTTTTCTTTTTGGACCGTTTTTCCTTTTGGCGTAATAATCTATCTCTTTATTGTAATTTAATCAAGAGGTAAAGTTGGATGTAGGGGGTATCTTCGGAACTACGGATCCGATTGAAAAAATTCTTTCACTATTATGAAGCTACATTATCCCCGAGTGTCAAAGGTTATATTTAAAATGTGCCCTTGGGAGAATTTTCGATAATAACGCGAGTGAAGCCGCGGGCAAAACCTAGTGTTGACATAATTTGAGAAAAAAGAGCTTCTGTATACCCTTAAAATACTAGATTCTATAAATACAAAGCATATTATGGTGGAAACAAAAATAAAGTGGAAGTGGGCTGACTATTATATATATGCCGTAGACTGGATGGAAGATGGGGGAAGAAGGTGCTGGAGTGGAGACCACGGACAAATGTGGGAAGACAACCAACTAGGTGCACAGACGATCTGATGAAAGTGGCCGGAAGAAACTGAATAGCCATGACAGAAAACCGCCAAAAGTGGAGAAATTTGGAAGAGACCTACACTCAGCATTAGGGGGCCAAAGGTTGAAGAAAAAGATATTTTGGCAAAATAATAATGTGACCTATCGTATACATATCCCTAACGCACTGATTAAAAACAATCCTATAAAGATAAGGCAATCTTTAGGAGGGGTCAAAGTTCTGTCCAGAAACTTTACCGGTAGTTGTTGATTGATTGTTCCCCTAGCGTTTTTCCCGTCCAGTGTATCCTGGCCCTTATTTTGCTATAAACTTGTTTGCGCTCATTAGCAACTATTAGTTGCCTGCAAACGTAATTTAGTTCTTTTTCCATGAGCTTATTCTAACGAACTCAACTAAGTTTGTTTTCTATTATTATTTTCATAATAGACTTTATTTCTAGCAGTATATTGGGATAATAGCCTAATATATGTATGGTAGGTACAGACTGCCTAGTTGGTCTAGTGATCTCATGAGCCTTGAGGTCCTGGGTTCAATTCCAAATGTTATTGGATTTTTCCATCAGGAATTTCATTATTAAGTAGCAGCCACGGAGTTTGGATTTGTGCCCGATTGATGGCAATAGGCTCGCCCCCTATTACATGGGACTTGAACATAACTGGTGAAATGTGGGTGTACTTGTTAGGAATACCTTTGCCTTACCCTGCGTGGATTACAAGGCGTGATGTTATCCTAACTTAATATTACAAATGCGAAAGTAAGTTTAGTTTATTACCTTTTCACGCATAAACCACTGAACCGATCACAGTAAAATTTTGCATATATGTTGATAGGTGTACAGAAACGGACGTAGGAAAAATCGCCGTTCCCGAGGAATACAATACCAACGTTCTTATGATAATAGATGGCGCCACGTGTCTTTCGAATCATGATTGAATTATATTATTACAAGCAGAGTACAACCCGAGTTGATTGTCAAATTCTGAACTAACGCGAACGAAGCTGCGGGCAAAAGCTAATCTTTTTATCAAAAATGTGCCCGTTTTCATTAAGAATAACCCAAGTAACACAGAAAGCATTCTAACAAACGAATAGCAGACTTGTGTAGAACTTAAGGTCCTTATAAACTCATAAATAAGTTCACCGAGCATCTTGACGCTTTATATTGGTATTTCAAAACCATTAGGATGCTTTACACTGTATAACGGTTGGATAATAGCATATCAAAATGCTTTTGTAAACCCTTTAGTTTTAGTGCAGCAAACCACAACGCAGCTGAACGGCTTTCAGCAGTTTTTAGTGCATTTGGAATTACAATAGCATTTTAAGTAGTAAATAAATGCTTAATGCCGTATAACAGCACAAATATGAACCATTATAATGCCACGTAAATCCGCTATACAACTTTCAGCTGTTTTTAGTGCCTTAGGTTCTAAAATAGCATTTTTAAGTAGTAAAATAATGCCTAATGCTGTTTAAAAGCTTAAACTTTTACCGTTATAATGCTCCGTAAAACCGTTATACAGCTTTGAGCTGTCTTAAGTGCCCTTTGTTGTGTAATAGCACTTTTGAGTGGTAAGTAAAAGCCTAGTATTGTTGAACAGCATAAACGTGAATCAATGTAATGCTTGCGTTTTTTAAGATCAACTTAGCTTTGTGGTACAGCTAGCAGCTCTTTAATCAAACATACGTGAGTTATAGTAATGCGTAAAACTGTTTATACCATTCATTTTACTGTAATCGTAGAACCTTTTGTCGGACATATTGGGGAAAACCACATATTAAATGATCAATAAAACAACAGCAATTTTTATGGTTGATTTTTATTTTCATTACTTCATGATTTTGAACTATTGTCGTCCAGGGTGCAAACGTGCCTGTGTCATTCGCGTCTGTGTCTGAATGTTTTTCCATGATTGATAATTCAGCTTCGGCAAGCTCATATGTTCAAATATTGTTCATTTTAAAATAGCACTCCTATAATGTCCATTCTTTTTATCGGGCTTGGATTGCTCATCTTTCATTAATTTGTACTGTGTCTTTTTAGGCGGCCACCACAATTTACCATTTTCTTCCCACAAAGACTACCTCGTCTTGTTTTTCCTTTCTCTCTATCGTCTGTTCTATTTTGTACGGCATTGTATGGTTGGTATAAAAATCACTGAAAATAAGAAAACAATATTTTTTTAAAGCATCACCCATAAAAAATATATTATTACGTTTTCTGAAAAGTTTGGCCATTTTAAAGTGTACAGGTATATTTGATGGCTACTGTACCTGACTACGTACTACACTACACCGGGTATGAAATAAATAACGGTCCTTTCTATAAAATAGTTACGGAAAAATATCTTAATGACGCCTTTTTATCAACTTGGCAAACGAATCAAATTGTATAAATTCTGAAATGGGTTTTATTGTTTTGTTCAAGGATCCCCAAAATTGCGTTCAAGTAATGGCACTACTTCAGTCTACATCAAAACTATTGGTATACCGGTGAACCCATATAGACCTACTTTATAGACAATGCCACTACAGTGGTTCATAAAAAGCCCTCTCTCTTGCCTCTGACTTAATAATGGTTCACGTGTGAGTATTTATACAGCTGGCAGCATTAATTAGCCTTGTTTAAGGCTCACCGGGCTGCTATACCCCGACACCATTTTGTAAATATTTTATAACCAAAAAAATTATCATTCGGACCTATTTATGAAAGCAAAAGATCTTTAACATAATGATATAACTTGATTTAATACTGCCCAACCAATACTATTATTTTAATTAAGCAAAATTCGTTCTATACTAGGAATACACAATTGTATTGATGATTTCACACATATTTTAATGTGACATTTTCTATCAAAATCACAAAATATCGAAGGCGCGTGAAAATTTTCAATGAAACTGATATAGACATTTACAGTAAACTACATTGCGAATAATATTTGAAGGCATGAAGTAACAAAAGAGTCAAAAACTTACCCAGTAAATTTGTTTTGATGCAAACAAATATGGTGGCACTCACTCAGTTTTGACAGTCTTCGTCCATATTATATTCCACGTTAATTGTATTATGACATTTGTGCCGTGGTATTAGAGATGTTTTTGCAATGATGTAGGGTTTATTTTAGTTGTAATTGTGAACACTTAAAAAGCTCCAATCATTCTTTTACTACATTCAAATGCTAGTCTAATGCTTTTGTAATGCAAACAACATCTTCATTATCAATAATATTGCTAGTACAATGCTTCTGTAATGCGATTGGTACGTTCTTTGGCCACAATAATGCTAATATAATGCGCCTGTAATGCAACTAAACAACTATTGTGAACATATTTAGGATCTAAAGCCGTATAATTTGTGCCCAAATAAGCATTACAGTAGCCGTATAAACGTTTGTAATGCTACTATAGAACGAACTCAAAATGCGAAAACGATACAGAAATGCTGTAAGTCGGCCGTTATACTGCTTTGATGTGTTACTTGGGAACAGAGTCTACAGTTTTTAGGGTTCCGTACCACAGTCGGCAAAAACGAAACCCTTGTAACAACAACAACAACAACATCCATTTATTATAAACCATCCATATATAGGATCACTGTGTTGTTATCCGTCTGTCTGTCCGTCTGTCAAGACCCTTTTTCTCAGGAACACGTGGTGGTATCAAGCTGAAATTAATTTTAAATACTCAAGTCTGCCCCCTTGGAGCAAAGGAAAACAATCAAACTAGTAAGTGAATGCCATAAAAGATATGACCGTTTCGCCTATTTTGCAGAATTAAAACCTATAAGGTACTTCCCGTTGACCTAGAATCATGAAATTTGGCAGGAAGCAATGTCTTACAGCACATGTAAATAAAATAAAAACTGAAAACCGGTCATATGTATTTTAATAACAAAATACCTACAAATTTATACGGAACCCTAGGTGCGCGAGTCTAACTCCACTTGGCCGTTTTTTTAGTGATATTCATCGTTTAGTTTTAGTAAAAACGGTCGTTGCACCTGCAAGAAAGAAGAAGTTACCGGTTTATCGTTTTTAAATACGTCAGGATTTTGTAGCTTGATTCTATCTGAATGCTGATGAGGATGATAAAAGGACTTTGTTGGTCCTCAGTTCCTGACGAAGCGCCGCCGTAACGTTAAATAGTGTTGCAAGTATCTTTTGACTCTCAATTGAGCTAGTTCTGCCAAATTTCTTTTTTACCGATTGTTTGTGAATGTGTGAACATTGTAGGCTTTGTAGATTCCCAGATGCTTGTTAACTTTTTATCTTGTTTTACATTTTTTGTGTTGAGCAACGACTTATTGTCGGGCCTACGCTGTCCCCCCATACTTAAGTACTAATGTTGTAACTTGATAATATTGTAATGCCAAATGATTTGAAAAGAGTAACCACTCCATGCTTACTCTTCTTGCCGGTTCTTCTCCATAGGAAACGACCAACCCCAAACGTGCACCTTTTTGACGACGTTTTATACGTACCCAAATCAAAATCAAAATATTTTAATGTCACATAGGCCTAGCTATGTGAAATAAAAATATTTTGGAGAATAAACGACAAATTTTGATCGGTTAGAAGCTCGAAAAGGTTAGGTTAGGGTAGGTTTGGTGCTGCGGGACTGTTCGAAAGAGCTACCGTGGCCCCGGAACACAAAGGGCGATGAAGGAACATGGATGGGTAAGGATGGGTTTTAGTCATTAAAAGTCTGACACTCCCTCCTGCTCAGCCCAGAGCGGGAGGAGTTATTTGACGATTTCCCATCCGGAAAAAAAAAGAAAAAAGGGTAGGTTTGGTTCTTACAAGGTGTAAATGGACGTTATCGGTGTTATCATCACTTGGCAATAGTATTGTTGAGCATTTTGCCCCAATGTTCTAGATTCTGGGTAAATTTTCATCTGCCTAGCTTTTTTCCCAACCATGTTAGGGCTGTGTTCCAGTCTAACCGATTGCAGCTGAATACCAGAATATAACATGGAGCGACTGCCTAAATGACCCCCACAACCCAGTTAGTGCTGAGTAATACGATACCCGTTGGCCAGATAAAGTGTTCGATAAAGAAATAACACAACACAGATAAAACATAACATAAATCACCAAGGATTAATTTATCAGAGAAATAGGATAATACATGTAATTTGCTTAATACCAGTACATAGGCTATCTCAATCACATAACGAGGTGCCCCTTACGGGAGCAACCCAATTTACTAGTGTACAAGTTTATTTGCCTACTGTCCTTTGGGTATCATAATAAATGGGAGGACAAATTCCCGACCTTTCCCATATATTGAAATTTTACTTAGGCAACCATTTGGAAACTTTAATTAGCAGTTACATACAATTTTGTTTCGACAAATTAGTTATTTAGCAGGTAGGTAGCTAATATTGTTTTGTCATCTACCATTCGTACGAAACTTGATACGGACATTATAGTTTGACTATTATCAATATTAGATTTTCTCTCTTTCATAATCAATCATATAAAATCACGACTTTTATCTTTAATCCCCGAAGGATTAGGCAGAGGTGTGCCTATCTAATAAGTACACCCGCATTTCGTCTATTATGTTTAAGTCACAGTAAAAGGGGGCAAGCTTATTGTCGTTCACCAGGCACAGATGCAGACACCCGAGGTCATGAAAACCAAATAACACTTTGTCCTACCTGGGAATCATACCCATGACCAATCATCCATAGATATGAAAATATTAAATGTGAAACGATTATTTTTAATTTTAAAGTTGATGTATTATTTACGTTACCTACGTTTACACCGCGACCTCGTGCTAAGGCCTCAGACAAACGAAGCAGGTACTCAATAACAAGAGGAAAATATTGTTAAAAAGGTACTCAAACGTTATTAGCCTTACAAACCCGTCCAGTATCCAATCATATTAATACTTGGTCCAAACAAACCGACCGCCGAACTTTGTAATTCATTCGTTTGAGTTTAATTACTGATATTAATCAATTCGGATTCGGAACATATTTGTTTAAATTCATCGAAATTCTAATTTCCCTTGGCCTACACCACATATTATTAGCAGATTCCTGGTTTTGTATTACGGGGAGTAATTAATCTTTGTAGTTAATCTGTACTAATATTGTAAATGAGAAAGTAAATTTGTTCGTCTGTCTGTCTGTTTGTTATCTTTTTACGCCGAAAAGACTGAACGTTTAAGGACATGACCTGGGCTAGGATATGGGATACTTTTAATGCCAGTAAAACGTTCCTTTGGCATAATTTCCGACCTCAACAGAAAGGTGAATCCGCGGGCTTAAGCTAGCACCTTATAAATATCGTATTATAGCTACGAACTAAGTCTCTAACGAACAGCTTATTCTTGCTCCGTTATATTCCAAGTCAATGCATTATGAAGCAGTCTGAAATGAGTATTCCCTTTAATCCGGCTTACGGCTCTATTACGGAAGAAAACAAGGGATCAGAATTAAAGAAAAGATTAGTAATTCCCCGTCCGGAGACGCCGAAGTGAAGTGGCGCAAACAATAAATCTTTGGCCGTTTCTTCCAACCGCCCGGCCGCTGCAAAAACGGCACGCGTAATTAATTACCCCACTTGGTCGGTCAGCTTTGGATTCCAATCCCTGCCTTCGACTTTTTTTGGCTAACATTAAACTGCGGATGGCTGGGTAATTGATTTGGTCTTAGCTGCCAACTGAATAAACCGATTGTCAATCAAGTTCGCTTGAGGTGATGACGTTCTCAAAGATTGTCGCGTAGGTTGATGCATGGATTAGGGAGACACGTTGGAGTGAAGGCTTTTAGAAAGGGCTTCAGATCATTTTCTTTAGACACATTCTCCATATCGCCTGTAATCTTCGAAGGGTTGGGCAGGGGTGTACCAAAGGGTACACCTACATATCCCCAGTAATGTTTTTAAGTCACATGTAATAGGGGGCGAGCCTATAGCAGCAACCTGACAAAAACTCCAGGCCCCGTGGCTGCTATAGAGAAATTGCTAATGGAAAAACTCAATAATACTTTGCACGACCCAGGAATCGAACCAGGACCTCATGCTGAGCAGTCTCGCTTGTGCCTTTAAAGCAACGAGAATTTTTTTAAAATTAAAATTCGCTTTTGGCGATTTCAAATCATTCGATCGATTTAAGACACCTTAACTGAATAATTAGACCTCTCACAGTTACTGTTCGCCTGCGTCATCCCACTGCTGGGCAAAGGTCTTGCCCCATGACTTCCAGTTCTTCCAGTCCAGAGCCAATATGAACCACTAACATCCCTCTTACCACGTTCATTGCCACATCACGTCGCGTGAAGCGGCCTTTTATGAGGTAGACGTTCACATGACGTCGCGTGATGGTGCCTTACAATTACATATGTACGAGCCATAAAATAGCGGCTTCAGCGTATTGGGTTCACCTCCTTCTGCGAAGCAGTCATGATAGCGAAGGAGGTGGCGGGACGTGAGAGGGAGAGAGCCTCACGTCTCAGCCGCCGCGGGAGACGCACCGGGCGTCGTTGGCCACGTGGTGGCCCCCGGTCACCGTAGGCGCGGGCCTGTGGACGGTGAGCTATGGGTTGATGAGTTCCACGCGCGCCTCAAAGAGATGTCAGCAAACAGGAAGGGGTCCGAAAGGACCGATGCCTGCCAGGGTTGCGGGACTGTTCGAAAGATATACCGGGGCCCTGGAACACAAAGGGCAAAGGAAGGAACATGGATGGGTTTTAGTCAGTAAAAGTCTGACACACCTGCTCAGCCAAGAGCGGGAGGGGTTATTTGATGATTTCCAATACGAAAAAAAAAAAAGAAAGCGTATTGGGTTCTGGTTTTTGTTTTGGTCACTAGGGAAGACATTCAACGATTTTGTTTTCATTTTGGTGAGATCAGCATTTTGGCTTGGCAATCAAAGTGTTTAAATTTCATTACTCGTATTTTACCACAAAACAAAAAAAAAATGTTACACCACAAGCTCAACAGTTTATTAATTTTCATGAAACCGTTAAAGAAAAACGTGTTTCTCTACAAATTACTTCGGAGCAGCATCTGATAGCCAGACGGGAAAAAAATATTAAAACATCGTTGAAGTTGGAAATCTCGGTAATGATCTGCAGTGAGATCGCTTTGAATTGTTTTCGTTTTCGCTTCGCCTCGGCTCCGACGAGGTTTCGACTTAGCGGGACTGAAACACGCTTATCTCTTGTGCTTCCTATCAGCTGCTTCAGTGTTTTGTGCACCTTTGACGTCGTAAATTGAATGCTGTTTTACAATTGTTAGGGATGTTTTTCAATTAATTTTTTTTATTCTTAATAACTTTGGATGTCCATGGAGTTTCTTGCCCATTCTTCTCTGTGATCTACGATTTTGGAATGAGCAACTAGTTTGTTCACAGTTATAATGCCTTTTTTTTTTTTACCGATGGGAAATCATCAAATAACCCCTCCCGCTCTGGGCTGAGCAGGAGGGAGTGTCAGACTTTTACTGACTAAAAGGCTAGAGTATAGGTAGCTTATTTATGCAAAAGGGCCTGTCGCGGGTCTACTTGACATAGATGCTTTGAGTTTAATGTCCTTTTATCACCAGTTTAGTTAGAATTTTATGCCAGGAAATAACATGCCCAAGAGCTTAGCATAATCAGCCTGTAATGTTCCCACGGCTGAGACACAAGCCTTCTCTCTATGAGTGGGAGTGGGCTGTAATCCACCCACGCTGGCCCAGTGCGGGTTGGCAGATGTCTCATGTCTTTGAATTTTCATGAAACTTTATTTAGAAAATTCTTGATGACACGAAATTAATAAAATGTATAAGTTACCTACTACCTCCTCAAATGGGGGATGGAACTGAGTTTATACATGTGTGACAAACTTCTTTTATATATTAAACATTATCAAAAAAATCTCTTATGTTGACTACAACTATAAAAATATTTGTTGCAAGTTGTAGTTGTCTACGGTCGCCGAGATTTAATTATTATTTTCTGTCATCGTTCTTTTGCTAAGCTAAAACATAAAATTGACTTTCGTTCTATTCCTCGTCGAAATAACAAAAATCTTTCCGTGCAAAGTTCATAATTAGCTCGAAAAGTTTGTTGACGTAATTAATTTCATAGCTAAGTCGGTAACAATGTAGGAGTACCTACTTTACCAAATGATTTATTATCTACTTTACCGAGGTACTTTGTTTCGCACATATTCAAGTTTTAGATAATCTCATGCCCATCACGAACATTAGGCGATATCTAAATGCATGCCCAAATTCTAGCGCACTGCTAATGTTAAGATTAGGGCATGCGAAAGGAACCTCACGTCCCAGCCGCCGCGGGAGACGCACCGGGCGTCGGGGGCCACGTAATGGCCCCCGGCCACCGTAGGCGCGGGCCTGCTACGGTGAGCTATGGGCTAGCTCGCCGTCCGTCCGTCTTATGACGACAGGCCGTGTCGACGGCGCGTTCGTGTTCCACGCGCGCCTCAAAGAGAGTCAGCAAACAGGAAAGGGTCCGTAAGGAGCGATGCCTGCCAGGGTTGCGGGACTGTTCGAAAGAGATACCGCGGCCCTGGAACACAAAGGGCAAAGGAAGGAACATGGATGGGTTTTAGTCAGTAAACGTCTGACACTCCCTCCTGCTCAGCCCAGAGCGGGAGGGGGTTATTTGATGATTTCCAATCGGTAAAAAAAAGGGCATGCGAAAGCCGATCTAAACCCGAAAACATCGGTTTTACTATTGAACCGAAAGTCGGTTCCGCGATCCGAGAGTTTGATATTTGGGCATGAATGTGGTTTTGCTTTAATGTTAGCCGAAAACGCGTATCACTTAGATTATCTCAACCAACTTAACCAAACTATTTACTCGTCACTAATGAAGTACATCACAGAAACTTTACGCTAAAACAGTCCGTAATTACATAATACACACCAGGCACACATGAAATAACAGAGTAATATAGTATTATAATTACCCCAGTGTAGCACAGGCTCAAAACGATCAAGTTAGTACAAACACTCCTCGACTAAAACTATGTTCTGAATAACCGGAGTTGACTCGAACCTAGTTAGTTTTATAAACAATACAAGTGAATAACAATGTTGTTATAGAAATACGAGTCTATTGACAGAGTTGACACCTCTAAAAGGAAAATAAACAAAGCCAAACTGAACCAATATTTAAATTCACGTGTAAGGTTCGTGGATGGGTGACCGTCCGTAGCTTACCGAAACACCTCCCAGTGTGGGGAGGATTGATATATAATGGGTGTAAAAATACCCTTAACGAAGCCGAAAGGCACTTGTTTTTCATTGCGTTTTTTTTGTTGTATTGGATTTTATTGTCATAACTTTACTTTAAGAACCTCCATGTCCTTGAAACATTGTGCTGATGGATGCATTGAAACACATTGCTTTTCGTGCGGTACATTGAGTCCTACCGTAAAACGTGACTTTTCACCCCCAAAAAAAAGTTGTTTCCCAGCAATAATTACTTACTTAGTTTGATGTATAGAATTCTTGGTGGCCGATTTCGTGAAGAATCCGATTACCCCCCCCCGCAAACCCCCCCCCCCCCTAACACTGAACGGAATACATATCTCAACTGACCGCCAATTGAATATCGAATAATCAAGATTAAAATATCAACAACTACATCTATCTCTCGTCAAGTCGAGGTTAAAGAACCTTCCACATTTAAAGCAATTTTCATTAAATATAAAGAAACACTCAAGCATTAAATTTCTTGAAACTTCCTTTGTAGAAAAAGGTATTTTCTCATTCATCGGAAACTCAAACGGCTTTGTAACTAATTACTGCAATACATTAGTAATGTGAATAAAATGTTTCTAATTTTATTTCCTTTGTTGATCTGTAAAATGTGGATGCTGGGTACATACATCTATTTCGAGATGTATCTGTGACTTTGGGTCGGTCTTTTGATCATCAAATTGTCTCTTGTAAATAATTCAAATATCAGACCGACATGAGTCGGTTGGTTGGCGTATATTTCATCTGCCTAGCTTGTTCCTAGGTTGACTTCGGGCATTATTTTACACTAGCTGTTGCCCGCGGCTTCGCTCGCATTTTGGTCGGTAATTATCCCACGGGCACGTTGTAAATATAGCCTATGGCACTCAAAGATAATGTAGCTTCCTATTAGTGAAAGAATTTTTAAAATCGGTTCAGTACATCCAGAGATTACAACCTCACAAAGTATAACTCTTTATAATAATATAGTACCTATATATAGTATATGTATAGTATAGATGCAGAGACAATCTGAACGCCACTACCTAGTTAATGGGTAACAAGATATGACTGTACTGGATATTTTAAGTAATTTGTATATAAAGTTACAAGTAATCACAAAAAGACCCCGAATTCTTTAATTCCAGACACCGTCGTCATTGTAATCCAAAATCTATTCAAAAAAATATAAACGCCTATAAATTAATATTTTCTACAAAGATTCCAATAAAACATAGGTACAATAGGATGATAAACTCGCTGATGCACAAAGTGGAGGTTATTTAAATATTAATTGGGCACCTGTTGAGATTCCAGGCCATGATATAGTAGGGACCTTGTGACCTTTGTTCGGCTAGTATTTCATGACTCTAGTTACTTAATTTGGATTCGTAGAAATAAATGGATGATTCAGGATTTGTGGTACATTCTTATTTATAGGGATCAAGAATATATTACATCAATTTTGAAAAACCATCGGTATTGTCGACCTCAAACTTGCTTCACCAATTTTGACAAAAATTCTCTTCTCGTTGAAATTTCACTATGGTTGAACTACCTTACATTCATCTACATTGACGCTTATACGTGCAAGTGACATTCAATCTTACTGTGACAAGGCAAAGGCATTATTTACCTTCTCAAACTTACGATTACTTTTTAATAGTAAAATGACGATGGAATAAGAATAGAGATTATAATTACCTCCCAAGTTTGGAGGGACAGTTGATGTTTCTTTAACTGTTTATCTGAGATAGCAACGTTCCGTTAACTGTTAATAAGTTATTGACAACGGGACTAAGTTGGGAACCGTGACTACTGTAGGCTGATGATGTTAATGATGACGGTTATGACTTTATCTAGAAACAGATCTTCGATTTGTCATCTCCTACTTATCTATAGAAATCACAAGTTACGACATGATCTAATTGCAGCAAGTCTTTGTCGTGGTTAGTGCGGGAAATTCTGGACGCTAACGTCCTGTTTGTGTTGCTTTCTAATAAGCTGCGCTCATGCGCTGTACCTCGCAAATCGTTTTGACGTTACTTGGATATAGTTCTATGTAACAACATACGTCTAATTCTGAACATGGAATCGTTACTTAATAGTCAAAAATATATCGGTTCTATGTGTAAAATATATTTCTTTGAATGTAGCATGGGCAGCAATGAAAACAATAGTTTATTGCTCCGATTCTTCTTATCAGCTTAAACAATAGGAAGTGGTGAATAAGGACTGTTTTGTCAGTAACGCAGACGTTTTAAAAAATAATGTTATAGTATGGTTATAGTACAATATTTAAACCCATTGTGTTTTTATCTCGTTGGTCTCGTGGTCGCAAGCGCGACTGCTGAGCATGAGGTTCTGGGTTCGATTCCCAGATCGGGCAAAGTGTTTTGGGATTTTCCTTCAGGAATTTCTCAGTAGCAGCCATGGACTCTGGATTTGTGCCCGGTTGATGGCAACAGACTAGCCCCCTATTACATAGAACTTAAACATATCTGACGAAATGTGGGTGTACTATTAGGTACAGCTCTGCCTAGCCCTTCGGGGATTACAGGCGTGATGTAATGTAATAGATTAGATTGTAGGCTTAGAAAAAAGGATACTTCAAAAGTGTTCTGACTACACCATTTTCTGACGCAGCTAGAGCACTTTAGAGACTGACTATGCTAAGATTTAGTTAAAGATTGTGTTATTTGTTAAAATTTGATAAGCTAATCGCATGTACGGCAAGGCCCTTATTCTAGAATACTGATACTGCTGGCCATCCCACAGCTGGGCAAAAGCATCTCGCCATGACTTCCAGTTGTTTCGATTCAATGTGGACAAATTTGGATCACTGGTCGTTGGTCTTGTCAGGAAAAGAAAACTACGTTTGATAGTACCATAGATACGAAAACGAAGAAGAGTACTTATCTACCAATGCTGTTCTTTAGAAGTCATCAAGTCACTGCAGTCGCTTCATCTCCCTAGTTCTCTAATTGGATAGAGGCAGACGCGTGTTAGCATAATGTCCTCCACGAACCATTACGTCACTGTCTGTTGCCGCGATTGATCGCCGTAATCGACACCAGTTCCACCTGCATTGCGAATTAGTTGAAGTTAATCGAGAGGAGTTTAGCCAAAAGTTGTATTAGGTGAAGTTTGTAATATAAGGATATGACATCACGCCTGTAATTAGCACTACGTCCACCTCTATACTGTATGCTTAGAGTGTTAAATAAATCTATACAAATAAATAAAATTGAATTGTCTGTTACAGTCTGTTCGTAATCTCAAAATAACAGCTTTTTACTGAATGCATATGAAAGTATATACGGTACATAAAACAAACACACATTTTTTCTTATTTGTTTTCTGTCTGTCTGTTTGTTCCGGCTAATCTTCTAAACGGGTGGACCGATTTTGACGGGACTTTACTGGCAAAAAGCTGGTGTTATAAAGTCTAACATAGGCTACTTTTATTTTAGATTATTAATTAGGGATCCGTGTAAAAAAAAACATAAAATTCGATTAATAGGTAATTAAATAATATTTTTTATAATAATTTTATGCGAACGAAGGTCAACAGCTAGTAAATAAATAATCCCCGAAAGGTTTGACAGATGTGTAACTAATAGTTCACCCACATTTTGCTAGTTATATAGAACGCCTCTAGACAGTTACAAACAAACTTATATTTACACCCAACGAAACAAATCTCCCCAATTATCGCCTTACGATAAAGTAATTACCATACAATGAGGGCGAGCTTATTGACATCAATCGAGTACAAATACTGACATCCGCGCAGCTACTGAAAAATTCTTGATGGAAAGATCGAATAACACTTTGGCTGACTTGGGAATTGAACCCAGCGCCCCACTAGATCACCGCTCCTGTGGTTCTCGCAAACATCCTATCCCCACAGCCTTCACAAGGTCAGTGGTTCACCTTGTAGGAGTACCTACTCCAAAGCTCCGGCATCCGCCTTCCTGCCTTAAATAGTGACCTCACCTCTGATTACGCCCTTGTACCCTGTAGGCGTGACGTCACGTTATATTGCAAAGGTATACTAAATAATACAAATATTGTCGCCCTGACTATTCATCTCTTTATGGTTTCTTTTGTAGAATAAAATCATATTAAACATAAATGGCAATTAATTATTTATTTATTTAAACTTCATGTACAATATTGGTAGGCGGGCTTAATGCCACAAGACATTCTCTACCAGTCAACCTTTGGGTTAAATAAGAAAACTTTGTGATAAGGTACAAAATAAATATCTAAAAAAATACTTCTTGCTTACGAAAATATATACATAAGTACTTATATTGATACAAATAAAATAATAAATATTTTAACAAATACCAAAATAGAATAAAAACGAGGAACCTAATAAAATACCAATAAAGTCAAAAAAAAAATATTCACATAAATGTGTGGCAAAGCTTTGAAGGTCTTGTGGTTTTTGTATTGTCTGATTATTCAAGGTTTTATAATGCACAATAATCGCTGCTTTATTTACAAATCACGGTAATGAAATGAAATGCGGTATGCCTCATTGCGGCAACATTTTTTATTTCCTGTCCACAATCAGATATCAAATAATCCTGTCGAACCTTGTTTGTGTTCAAGTACACCCGTAATACACTCGTAAATACTAATATAAAAAGCCGTATGACGCAACATATCTATAAAAAATACAACCAAATGATTCGGCTTAACAACCACCGTTTGACAAACTCATAAGGGTAGGAACGTAGGTAGTAATGAAATATTCAATAGAGACAATCCTCGTCATTGGTTCGTCGCCTTAATACCTTAGAGGTCGCAAACATTGTCTTTGGAGTGAAAAAAATGTGTGGGGAGAGTGGGAGAGCAAGTCATCTCGTTTTTATCGCACTCTTTCAGCTGGCTGGGTCGTATGAATGCGACGAATTTATTGCGATGTACAACCTCCAGTGGAGCGCGAAGAATTAGCCGACAATCAGCCTTGGGGCTTGTGCTAGTGTCATCGTTGGTAGTGCAACCTATTTGTTACAACTTGGTTGTTCGCTTGAAATTAATTTTATAAAGTTTTTTTTAGTCGTCTAGATCTTTTAAGCTGAGTTAAATGTAGCCCCAAGTATTATTACTCAGGGGCCATTTTTACATGTAGATACGAAATAGCTCTACTACTAACTACTAAAAAACTACTACAACTATTAAAAATCCTGTGACTGCCTCGTTGGTGGAGTGGTCACAAGCGTGACTGATGAGCATGAGTTCCTGGATTCGATTCCCGGGTCGGGCAAAGTGTTATTGGGTTTTACCAACAGGGATTTCTCAATCGCAGCCACGGAGTCTGGCTTTGTGCCCAGTTGATGGCAGTAGGCTCGCCCCCTATGACATGGGACTTAAAACATTCTATTAGGTACACCTCTATCTTAGATAAGGGTTAGCCCTTCGGGGATTACATGCCTGAAGTTATGTTATTAAAAACCCGACACAACAAACTCAAAACTAAACTTAATCACCATTTGCATAAAAAGAGTGTTCACACACGATGACAGCAAATCTGCCACTAATACGATTACAAGCCAAAGAAATAATTACAAACAAAAGTGGCACATTGCGACCACGCTTCCCCGCGTTCCGATAGCCACCATTTTGGAAAACCCAAAGCCCGCTTCAATTTTATTTTCACGCCTGCAGTTTGGAGATACGCTGAAACTTTCATCGGGGGCTTTCACTCGGCGAGCGAAACATAAATTGTCGACGGACGGTCCACAACCGATGTCTTTATTTTTCAAAAACAATGCACGTATGTTCATTTGTTTATTTTCGTCGAATGTTCTTGTGTTTCTTAGTTGGGTTTGTGTAAATTAATTTTCATGGCTTGCTTGATGAAGATTAAGCTGGCTGTTTTTGGCAGGTTACTTTATTTTGATAAAGTAATGTTACTTTATTAAAATAAAGTAACCTGTGTTCGCAGAGTGTTCAGTTCGTATTAACCTAACAATGTTTTAGCAAAGTATCTACTTTGCTAAAACATTGTTAGGGTTGAAATTTAAACTCTTGTTATACAAGATGTGATGGAAAGAAGAAAATATTATGGAATGACTATTGAATATTATATAAATTTCATTATTATTTGATTTTGTGACATTGTTCTATTTCCTTTGTATTGAAAGCAATTCCCTTACGGCTTTTAATGTTGCTACCGCAGGAGTAATTGTTCCTTGAAACTAACAATATACTTCGGTAGAAGTTATTGATAATACTCTTAGGGAAGGGAGATACTTAGGTATGGGCCTATCATAAAAATAAGTAATGGATGAGCAGCGGTGGCCCAGTGGTGGCGGCTCCGACTTACGAATAGTAAGGTGTGGGCTCGCACCCAGGCAGACGCATTTCTTTGTGTAATTTATTTCATCACCACTGCTCTAAAAACGGGCAAGAAAACATCGTGAGGAAACTGGCATGTCCTAGAACCAAAAATTCGAAGACATGTGACATCTACCAACCGGCACTGGGCCCGCGTGGTGGATTATAGCCCATTGCCTCGCATAGAGAGGAGGCCGTGTGTCCCAGCAGTGGGAACATTGTAGGCCAATTATGCATTATGCAAGTAATGGATGATGTAAGTAATAGGAACCAGGATTTTTTTAATAATTATTATTAATAGTTGTAGATGAATCCTAGTAAGAGTAATTCTCTCTACAGTTTGATACAACTGTTTCGCCAAACATGGAATCCAAGATTTACGGACAACAAGAATATTGAAAGAAAACACATTTATTTGGCACATGCCACAAGTGCACACACTATAAAAAATAATAATAAAATTAAAAATACTTAAATCTAAACAATAAATAAAATAATGTGTCACTGTGTGACTCACGGCTGCTCCAAATAGACCCAGTTCAGCAAAATACCGGACAACTAGTGCCCGCGCGACGCTGGTTTTCAACTGGACCTGAATTAGTGAGGTTACAGATTGTTATCAAGTTGCACCTGTTGAGACCTTACCCTACCAAATTATTCAAGTCAGCTACGTCATCAACTGTATCATAAAATTACTGCTGGTGTTTTATCATTGTATCCAAGAAGGCTAAGCCTTTCCCACATGACTTCACCCGTTACCCAAATATTCTCTTAGCGAATCGATGGCAATCAAAATTTAACGCCATCCATCTCTAATATGGATAATTCTCATCCAGGCTTCCAGCTGCTACCAACTACCGTCGCTTTGCCTAGCCTGAAGACGCTAACTAAACTCAAACTCAAAGCAATTATTTCAGTTAGGACAAAAAAAAACAAAAAAACAACGAAGCTACAGTCACAGTCACAAGACATATTAACTTGTGAAAATACTGTAGTTGCCCTTTCCAAAAGGTAGATCTCTATGGAGAAGAATGGACAAGAAACTCCATGGTAAATGGTCTAATGTTTGCGATTCGCGGTTTCCACATCACAACGCATTTATACCAACGGTCATTGATTCTACGGCTAATATAGCCGGCCTATTACCAAACACTACAACCCACACAAAAAAAATCACACATATAATTTTTATAGAGAATTGGCAGGAGCTCAGTACAGCCACATTATCAATAACATAGATATCGAACATCAACATTGGCGTACTCCTCCATTAGCACTTGTAATGGTACGCCCAGATTTTATCAGGTTGTCGAGATACAACGTAATTACGTTGCTAATGTGTTTTCAGTACAGTACAATGGATATCTACGGTGTATGGTTTTGTATGTCATGTGGTAAGCAAAAGTGTGGGTCTAGCAATGGATAGAATCCTAACTAATTTAGTAAAAAGTAAGTATGTTTGTTTGTGACGTCTTCACGCCTTAACAGCTAAAGATATTTGGATGAAATTTGGCACAGAGATAGGCCATGACCTGTGTTAGGACTTAAAATACTATTTTTAAGCCGTTTGCCTTGTTGGTCTAGTGAACCTGAGGTCTTGGTTTCAATTCCCGGGTCGGGAAAAATATTATGGGGTTTTTCTAACAGGAATTTCTCAGTAGCAGCCAGTTGTGACCGGTTGGTGGCAAGAAGCTCGCCCCCTATTACATAGGACCTAAGCATAACTAAATAAATAAATAATATCGCTGGACATTACACACAGCGCCATCTAGGTGCCACACTAAGCAACGAGGCTTGTGTCGTGGACACCAGATAGTTGATAATACTACATATATAAATACATACTTATTATACATATAAACATCCATGACTCGGAAACAAATGTCCATGCTCATCACACAAACATTTGCTCCTACCGGAATTCGAACCCGGGACCCTAAGAACGTAAAGCAACCTCACTACCGCTGCGCCATTCGGGTCGTCAATCGATCAACTAGCGAAATGTGGGTGTAATATTAGGTACACCTCTGCCTAACACTTTTGGGATTACATTACGTTTTAAGCGTGATGTTATGTTACTTTTAAGCCGGTAGGATGTTTCCGTGGAACAATTTCCTACGCCCACGCGAGATAAGCCGTGGGCAAAAGCTTTTAAGAAATAAGTTTACAGAAGAACGTCTAAAAGTGGCATTGGTGAGTAAAAAGTCGTGTGAATTACCGGTTGTCATTCATAGTACAGGCACGCGAGTAGAACTGACGAAAATGTCGTGACGAAAGTTTTGAACATGAATGTGGAGGGCTTTAACCTTTCGTATGCCGAGTATATAGACACAATTAAAAACCTATTGTGTCTCGCGTGGATCCACGTTCCGGCACACGAAGGGTTAAGCGTAGGGGAAGACCAAAGAAACGATGGATGGTCTTTGCTAAAGGTTTGATGGCACGGTTGACGCAGTGGCTGAGCGATTGACTGCTGCGTTGCGTGTCGCGGGTTCGATCCCTACACGGAACAAATATTTGTATGGCCTACAGATAGTTTTTCCGGGTCTGGCTGTTTGTGTATGTGAGTTTATATGTTTATAAACGCACCCACGATACAGGAGAAATTCCTAGTGGGGGGCAATGTATTTTTTAAGAAAAAAAAAGGTGATATTGGTACCCAAAAGGCTGCCAGCATTGCCATACAACGTGGCAATGCTGCCAGCTACAGTTCTGGGCTTTATTCCTATTGACAGCGATATGGACGAATTTATTGACGCCCTGTAACTCTTTTGATACTATTATAGATTTGTAGTTTGTAAACAATGTAAATAAAATCTTAATCTTTAACTAGTTTAACGTGATCAAGAGCTTGACTTTTAGCGGGTTATTAGCTCTTGTCTTATGACATTTTATTTCGGATCCCAAATCCCTGATAACACCGATGCAGGAATGTTTGAACTAACACGAAGAGAAAACAATGCTAAGGTAAAGATGAATGTTTAAAATTTAAAAAAAGCTTAGTTTAGAAGTGAATACTCACAAACATAAGTGTAACCCTGTTCAGTGAAGTCGGGTCGGAGATGATAATTATTGACAAAAATGCCTATCAGGAATACTGATAATGTATCTACCTAACTAATTTTGGAAAAGCTCCCATAATGTATAAGGTCTATCTATTCATACACGAAATCTCTAAAGGGGTCATTGTACTCATAATTATGAATAACTTTCACTATGAGACCAACCCTGAAATCGCGAAAAAGAAATCAGCTGTTCAGTACATTTTGTCCAGTTATGCGCAGAGAAATGTATGGGGCAATCGATTTTTTTTCGCGATTTCAGCGTTGTTCCCTTAGTAAAACTTGTTCATAATGATGAATACAATGACCCCTTAAGGCGCCTCCCCGAGCAAAACGCAGCGGTAGCCGTGTTTTTTGCAGTTTTTTGGAGCTATCTACTCTTTACCCAAAATAAATACCAACTTATAAAATAGACATGAAATTTCTGCATATTCTTGACTCCAAAATGGTAGTTTTGGATTTTTTTTTAGTAGTAAAATGTAAAATTAATCTCCTCACAAAGAAACCACAGAAATGAGGCAGGATTATTGATGGCTTGCATCTCCTCGTAAAGTAACCATCATTTTGATTTTCTTTTTACACTAGATGGTAGTCAATTTAATAATAAACATTATGCTAGTTTTATTTTTTTCAAAAGACCTAAATTTGATTTGATAAAGATATTATTCCAAAATCTCGAGCGTACTCGCTACGTATATTGCTATTTTCTGTCTCACGATCTTATGCTGGGTGGCGTGCGAAAAGGGACGAATGCTCAAGGTTATTTGGTCAGGGTACCGCCTTAAGAGATTTCGTGTATGAACAGAACCTTATATACTTGTGTCTGACCAGGCCTTTATTGTTCCCAAATTGCTGTCACTATATTATCAGACAACAAAACAATATTTTCGCAGAAAAAAAAACTATAAATATACCCATAACCACCCATAAATACCGAAACCGATGGAAATCATCTCGGAAACTTCTTTTCATTGGGTCATAAATCAGATTACACCATGAAAGGGAAAACGACCGCAAGTTACCATTGAATAATGTCTCGTCAACTAAAATAACAGTACTAAAACTAAAATGGCGGAGTCATTAATGTCGATTGCTTGAGCCATGTCGTGGGTGTTTAGGACAATAGTGGTTTTTGTGCTAAAGACCTAATGAGATATGGAAAATATGGGAAAATAAATAGGTATGTGATTTTGTAAGGGTAAATGGGTCGTTCTTCTTTTTTTTATCGACCAGTTATTCGAGTTTTTCAAGTGACAATATTTTGATTTACGTATTAGTTTTTTTTTTCAGATGCATTTAATTTTCATTTGAATGATTTAATCTTTGTTTTTATGCCCTTACTTTTGTTTGTTTTATGATGATTTTCGAGAAAACACTTTGACAGAGGGGTCGTTTTTGGGTAGGACATCATTATGAATTACTACTCTGTCACGGTATTTAATGAAAAATTAACACACGTAAAAAAATTATCGACTACAGAAAGTTAAAGATTACTAGTATTAAAAGGTATAAAGCGATGAGGATGTAAATTCAAACAATGAAAACATAATAGTTCATACTCTAATATGACCCAAAATGAGGTGAAAGACCCAAATGAGACCCAAATGACCCAAAATGAGGTGAGTGTAGGTAAAAAAGAAGAACGACCCAAATACGAAATTATTTATTGTAACACGCTTTTATTAGCTTACTATGTAAAAACCAGCCAAGTGCGAGTCGGACTCGCGCCGGAAGGGTTCCGTAAAAAAAAAACATCTTAATTGGGGGCAACTATATGTATGGGGGAGACCATTTAATTTTTATTTTTTTTATTTTTTTTATTATTTCCTTTATTTGTGCTAAGGCCTTGCTTTTTGCCAAATTTCATGATTCTAGGTCAAAGGGAAGTACCCCTGGGGTAGTAGGGACTTTTGATTCCCTTGTGAAATCGCATAATATGCGACATAGCCCTAAAAAATCTAAGAAGTTAAATTTAACCCACTTCTCGGTTTCAGATTGAGCTGAAATTTTGCAAACATACTTAATTTAGATGACAATGCATGGTTAGCCAAGAGACTTCATTCTAAATCCAATATGGTGAACTCCCAAAGATGGCGGATTAGCTATTTTTGATGCATTCATATTAAAGGCTTTGCTGAGAAAAATACGAGAAAGTGTGTTATTAGTTTTATTTAACTGTGATATTTTACTTCTCAGGTGAATACAAAATTATTGTAAGTACCTATTATTTAGAACCCGAAAGTCTGACAACAAAGCCATTGGTTGTTTTACCCAGCAACCAGGTAATGAAGGTCAGACAGGCAATCTGTCTATGTCAAATACTGGTATTCAGCTGCATCCGGTTAGACTAAAACCCGACCCCAAAACAGTTAGACGAAGGCTGATGATGGTTGATGATGATGATTAATAACACTATCAACCATAAAAAAATATGCTCTAATATTCTCGTTATTTATTTTTCTAATAGTACTATTTACATTTTAAAATATGTTTATTAACAAAATTTTATAAAGTTTTACATTTATTATTATTTGAAAGTTTATCTATTTGGCTACATTTTCCTAAAATACCAGTCGTTTATCAAAAATACTTTTATTCTAAACTCCTACAACACCAATATCGAATCTAACGGTCAATAAAATTCAAAGATATGATCATGAAATTTATCAGTGACCCCGTTAAAACCCTCAAAATTTCGCGGTCGAATACCGCCCCGGGTGGAAAACGTTTGCTCAGAATTGATACTTAGGTAAACACGATTTTGTTTACAGAAAATTGGTATCTGTGGTGACACGTGATAGTATCCAATGGAAGATTTTGTTGTTTCTGTTTGCCAAATTGGGTGATTATTTTCGGTTTGATATCTAATAATAGCGAGGAGCTCGTGGCAAAATGATAACAGCCGCTCGGGTCGATCTTTAGGTTAAGCCGTGCTTGCCTAGGTTGGTTTGTGGATGGGTGACCGCCCATTACATACCAAGCTTCCTCCGTGCCTTGAAAAGCACGTTAAGCCGTTGGTCCCGGCTGTCATCTGTAGATCTTTGACAGTCGTTACAGATAGTCAGTGACCCAAAAAGTCTGACAACCAGTCTTACCAAGGGGTATGGTATTACCCAGTACTAACTGGGTTGTGGAGGTTAGATAGGCAGTAGCTCCATGTAAAATACTGGTATTCAACTGCGTACGGTTAGACTGGAAGCCGACCCCAACTTAGTTGGGAAAAGGCTAGGCAGATAATGATCTAATACTCGTAATAGCGAAGTAAAAGAGTACTGTGTCACAGATAAAGAAAATATTAATATGCAAGGTGGAAGCGATACCGACGCCAAAATGGTTACAACGTATTCAGCACATCATTCTAGACACAGAAATGTTTCTTCGGTTATTAAAAAAGTATTTTTTGTGCTAAAGACCAAATGAGAATATAGAAAATATGGGAAAATAAATAGGTATGTGAGGGTAAATACGAAATTACTTATTTAAACACGCTTTTATTCTGGTTTTAGTATTTGTTATTATAGCGGCAGCAGAAATACATTATCTGTGAAAATTTCAACTATCTAGCTAACACGGTTCATGAGATACAGCCTGGTGACAGACGGCCAGACAGACAGACTGAATATGTGGTAACCGTTTTGACGTCGATGCCTTCCACCCTGTATTTTATGATGACGAAATCATTTGTTTTGTATGATTGGACTAAGAAAAACAAAGTTGTGGCTCCTGCCATATATAACCAATAATAGATAGAAACAGGATCAAGTAGGTATGTCTACTTAGATACCAGTAGGTTGTAGCAACATACACTTATTTTTTTACTATACTTTATACTATACTTTTATTTTTTGTTTACATTTTATACTACAATTATTTATTGTTTTATATTTTATTGGATTGTGTGTGACAATTTGAATTAAAATGATTTAATGATGTGTGATAATAATATAAGTTTTTGTTTATATTTTTAAATTTTAGTCTCGTTGATAATTTATTATAATTAGCATTTTTGTGTTAAAATAATATTTGTACGCCGATGACGGCTAGACATAGCGTTCGTGAATAATTACAACATCTGTACCTAACCTACCTATGTTCAACAAATAAAAATATATTTTGTATTGGTAGTCAGAAGTCCATATCATACCCATCTCAGCATGTTCATCATCATCATCTGTTTAGCCATTTTCCCGACTATACCGTCTAACCAGATGCAGCTGAATACCAGTATTTCACATGGAGCGACTGCCTATCTAACCTCCACAACCCAGTTAGTACTGGGTAATACGATACCCCTCGCTAAAACTGGCTGTCGGACTTTCGGGCCACTGACTATATACTTATCGACTGTCAAAGATCTACCAATGACAGCCAGAACCAACGGCTTAACGTGCTTTCCGAGGCACGGAGGAAACTTGGTATGTAGTGGGTGGTCACCCATCCACAGACCAACCTAGGCAAACGCCGTTTTACTTGAAGATCGTCCCGAGCGACTGAAACCCCTCGCTAACACCCGCGGTGAGCTGACGTCACAGAATACCCGAGTGATACGCTGCATTGATCTAAAATACCTATCCAATTCGTCCATAGCGTGGTCAAAAGTAAATTGTTCACACGACGTTCACCTGACCGTTATTTTGCAGTATAATTTTGGGATCACATGGCAGGTCCATGCTGCATTTGTTTTAACCGTATGAACAAAGGGTTATTGACGCGTGATCCTAACTTTTTACAGTAAAACTGTCGTGCAGGACAGCGCCGTGTGGCAGCGGCGCGCGGTGGCGCGTCCGGCTTTGGTTCAATCCATGGTCCGGAGCGAGACGGAATGGGACGCCGTGACTTCCTTATGCGAAGCAGTCATGCTAGCGAAGGAAGTGGCGGAACGTGAGACGAAGAGAACCTCACGTCCCAGCCGCCGCGGGAGATGCACCGGGCGTCCATCCACCGCAGACCACCGAGCCACCGTAGACGCGGGCCTGTGGACTATGGAGCTATGAGGATATATGTGTGGAGCTATGGGCTAGCTCGCCTTCCGTCTTATGACGACAGGCCGTGTCGACGGCGCATTCGTGTTCCACGCGCGCCTCAGAGAGATGTCAGCAAACGGGAAGGGGTCCGAAAGGACCGATGCCTGCCAGGGTTGCGGGACTGTTCGAAAGAGATACCGCGGCCCTGGAACACAAAGGGCAAAAGAAGGAACATGGATGCGTTTTAGTCAGTAAAAGTCTGACACTCCCTCCTGCTCAGCCCAGAGCGGGAGGAGTTATTTGATGATTTCCCATCCGAAAAAAAAACGGACAGCGCCGTGTGAATTTATCCACGAGCTATCCATCTCCTTTCAAACACGAAATACAACCGTTTGAACCCATCTCCACATAGTTCCAGTACCTTCGTAATCGATCACCCACATTCAAAACTACCTACTTACTTAGGTACAACTTAGCCCCTTGCATGTTAAGCAGGAGTGTAAGCGACACAGAAAGTACGATACCGGCTGAATTTACCTACGATAATAACTTATCGATCGATGCACCTTACGAGACCGCACTGGGGCGAAGACGGGGCCGTTTGTTGCGAAACATGTTTTAGACATTATTATATATCTATCCTTTATACGTAAATTGTAACAAAATGAAGACTTGTTACGACTCGATTTAATCGTTATCAGTTAGTTCTTTGCAAGTACCTACCTAACACATAATATAGTATCACGCCTGTAATCCCCGAAGGGTTAAGGGTAGGCAGAGGTGTACCTAATAGTAACTACACCCACATTTCGCTAGTTATGTTTTGGGGTTGAGCCTCTTGCCATCAACCGGCCACAAATCCAGATTCCGTGGCGGGTACTGAGAAATTCCTGATGGAAAATCCAACAACACTTTGCCCGACCAGGGACTCGAACCCAGAACCTCACGGTCAGCAGTCTGCGCTTGCGACCACTGAGCATGAATCGAGTCAATCTCTAATACGTACCTAATAAAACGTTGATCATTATTTATTTATTTAGCACTTCAAGCACAAAGTACAGAGGCGGACTTAATGCCATAGGCATTTTCTACCAGTCAACCTTTGGGTGATGCAGAGACAAGCAGTGGTAGGTGTCTATCTGAAAATAATTTTAATTAATACTAAGATAAACTACAAGGATATACACATATATTATTCGCCTACCCCTGTCACAATTTATTTGGGGTCGGCGCAACATTTCGTCTTCTCCCATATTTCTCTTTTCCAACCGATTAGTACTAAAAACTTTTCAGTCACCGGCATTTCAATATTTTTTACATAATTATGTGTCCCTATTTGAGTGTACCCAATAATATTGTAATACTAGCTGTTGCCCGCGACCCTCGTTCGCGTGAAATTAATAAACAAAAATAATACTTTTCTTTTTTAATCGACTTTAATCACCAAGTTACCAATTTCAAGTGTTTTTTGTTTTTTACGCGGTACCCTAATATTTTTTCTAAAATAAAAGTAGCCTACTTATTACCCTATAACATCAGCTATCTGCCAGTAAAATTCCCGTCAAAATCGGTTAAGCCGTTTCGGAAATTCCGACGGAATTCCGGTGTCATATTACCGTTTATACTTTCTTAGGCAATCAGTAAAAAGTTGTTATTTTGATATTACAAAGAGACACTTCAATTTTATTTATTTGTATGTATGTATAGATGTTTATATATGGTACGTTATGTAGGAATCGTAGAGGCGACTCCATGGTTATCCAGAATACATATTTTATATTTTATCTGACGTACCGCTCAAAGCTGTACGGAAAAACCCTTTTCCTTAGTCGTTGGAGTTTCATAGGAATTGATTTAGCAAAGACCAAAGGAACCTTTCTATGTATCTATAAGTCAAGAGGATTACTCCTTACATCGTCTACAGCTTTATATATCATTGCAATTTTATTGTCCTTAATTGTCCTGCTATTCTCCTTAATTTAGGTATGACGTAAGTCACAAACTCACTGAAATCATCGATCCCTTCCTTAAAATTTGTTGATATGTGATACCATATCACTAAATTTCTCTATCGAATCTCTATCGAATGCTTATCACCTTAAAAGTCTCTTCACCAAAATCCACGGCAACATGAGCATTGAACAAAAAGAAAAATGTATTGACCGAATATTTTCGAAGTAACGATACATAGAACAAACAAACGTCGAAGAAACAAGGGTTCTATAAATCAATAAAAAAGGCGTAGTTAAAACAACGTCGCATTATCAAGGCATCGATGTATAGTCATCGATGAGAATAATTTTCGCAGAATAGTATTTCAAACTCATATACAGCGTGTAACAGAAAGGGTATAATCATATGGAATACTGTGGTACGGACCATCAAACAGCTGATTATTTTTTTACGATTTTCATGGTGGTCCCATACAGAAAGTTGTTCAGTTTGATGGTCCGTACCACAGTATTCCATATGATTATACCCTTTCTGTTACACGCTGTATAAGGGAACCCGAAAACTACACATATTTACGAAATCACTACAAAATTCAAGAACATAAAGCTACTCCTACAAGCATTGCCAGCAGACATAAGTCAATACACAGGAAAGCAAATGCACCGGGTAAGTACTATCTGCCAGTACTCGCCCGCCACAACGAACCAAGTGAGACGTGAAATTCGGCACTTTGAATTTACGATGCCTCCACACTCGCGTTATAGGTACTCTGATCTTTGTTTTATTTTATATTACGTGTACTTTAAAATGGGGGACTTTATTAGTTGGAAAAACTGCAAAACATGCGAGGAATGTAAAAAATTTTAGCGAAAGTATATCGACAACTAAGGTCAATATGTATGGTTGCGGGACCGTTCGAAAGAGATACCGTGGCCCTGGAATACAAAGGGCAAAGGAAGTAACATGGATGGGTTTAAGTCAGTACAAGTCTGACACTCCCTTCCAGTCCGCCCAGAGCGGGTGAAATCATCAAATGACCCCCGTCATTTGATGATTTCACATGCGAAAAAAAAAGGTCGATATTTAATATTATGGATGCAGGAGGAGCCATATTGTGTGTGTGTGTAGATGTATAGTTTGCCCAAAAATAATCTTACTAACTTACTAATATTATAAATTATGTGAAAGTTTGAATGAATGAATGGATGTTTTTTACTCAATCAGGCCAGAATGGCTGAACGGGTATTGATGAAATATGGCACAGAGATAGATTGTAAGTCTGGAGTAGCACGTAAGCTACTTTTTATCCCGGAATAACTCATCAACATTTCCACGCGAACGAAGTCGCAGGCAATAGCTAGTACTATCATAAATGTGAAAGATTCTATGTTTGTAACTCAATCACGCAAAAACGACTGAACTGATTTGTTTGAAATAATTAAATTATTTCGATTGTGCAACATAGCGCTAACTGAAGTGGTCCAAGTCCAACAGCTCTATTTTCACAAAATACAATAACATTTTCAATATATATTTACTTAATGATATTGCGGTCAAAAAGAAGAATAATCCCATTTATTTTATTGCCGTTTCTTAACATCTAAAGTTTTATTGTTAAAACATTATTTCATTGTGTACTCTTGAAAAATTCCCTACAGACTCTTTTGTTAGGTACCTATTGGTATTACCCACTACATATGAATTGCGAATCTAATATATTTTTACAATAATAACACGGTGTTTTTGTTACGCTGAAAGATATTGATATTATTTATTTTTCATATAAAATGGAAAGACAATTTGCTGGTTGTCTGGTCTCAAGTTTTACAGTGACATATTTATTTACAGTCTAGCGAGAAATATACGTAGGTAGATTTTACCCCAACACAAAAATAATACGACCAAGTGCGAAAAAATTGATAAAACTTGAATAGCTAGTTAAACAGTTAAAATTATTTATCAGCTGGGCAACACTTAAAAGTGTGACACCTGAATAGTCCTGAATTATTATGAATTATTAGGTTATAAAAAATGCTTTTTATTTCGTCGTCGTGCGTATTGAACCAAATTATCGGATCGTCTGAAACCTGACCTACAGGTTAACCTTCTAAAATAATATTTTTATTATTTATAAGCTTACAATAAAATTGCAAGGCATGAAATGCTTCGGGCACTATTTCGTAATAATCATTCTAAATATGTTGGGACACATTAATCTATAGGTATATAAGTTTGCAAAAAAGGCTAAGTTAGCATAACATTGCACAACAGAACCAAACACAGGTGATGTTTCAAATTAAAAACTCTATAATTAAATGTTAAATAAATGTAAAAACTTATTTACTTATAAGTCTGCCAAAAAACTTGTAAACTCGACTAATAAACTGTCAAAATGTAAAGTCGGGGGCAGATTAATTAATTAAACTATAGCCCGCGGTAACCTCGTCGGCGGCGGGGCAAGATAAAAGCTATATTTATGTCGCAAGGTGAACCTGATTGTTCTGAACAACATCTTATTAACGCTGCTCTAGAAAGTATAATATCTAGAAAGTACGAAAGTACGTAGTACCATCGACTACTAAGCAAGCTTCGAGCCCCAAGCCTCTTTATTCATTCACTTCACTAGCTGTTGACCGCGGCTTCGCTTGCATTTTGGTCAGAAATTATCCCACGAGCACGTTGTAAATATAGCCTATGGCACTCGGGGATAATGTAGCTTCCTATTAGTGAGAGAATTTTCAAAATCAGTTCAGTAGATCCAGAGATTACCCCCTACAACCTCACAAACTCACAAACTTTACCTCTTTATATATTAGCCATTCATATGGGTATCCCAATTTATTTGGAGTCGGTGCAGTCTGCCTTCTTTTTCCATACTTCACGTCATCTCATCAGACACCTCCTTTTTGGTATATCATCCTTCACACAGTCCATCCATCGCTTTCAAGAACTAAGTCCTGCATAAACCATTACATCTCAGATCTCGATTTACGTCCATTTGATTTCACTAGCTAAGTAGCTACATTAATTGGATCGGGTTCACAGAAGCTAACTTTCCATGGCATGGTGAACTTAGTAATGGTAGAAGCGCAAGGGTAGCCCGCGAAATTCAAATTTCTTACGTTTTTTGCAATTTGCTGCAGGTTTGTTTCAGGTTGTATGTTGAGCATGAACTTTGAAGGTTATATTGATGATTATAATGATTATAATTCTGTAGCTACATACGTTTTACTGGCGCGACTCATTTTTTATCAACATACAACCTGAAATAGACCTATAAATTGCAAAAAAACGCAAGAAAATTTGAATTTCGCGGGCTACCCTTGCGTTATTTAAATTGGTGAACCTCATTAAGTTTTTTATTTTGGATTGGTGTAGCTACAGTGAAACGTAGGTATATGTTACCGGCTAAACCGGGCTAGGGCAAACTAGAGCTCATCACAAAAAGATGATCATAGAGCACCCCGTCTAAATGGGTTATAGGTGGAACCGTGACCGACCAAGCGCGAGCTGAGCGAGCGCAGCGAGCGATGCCGCGGCAGCGGCCGGCGAGCGCTACATCCAAATTGGGCGCACTGTAATTGCTTTGTTATGGTTAGTGTATCCTGACACGATAAACCAATACACTGGTTTGGCCTGAAATCGGGTTTGGCCGGTAAACTATATATATCGCGTATTATTATTTTATTGCATATCTACTAAAAAATTATGCCGAAATTCATAAACAACAAAACATAAGTACTATGTGCTTCACTTAGTATATGCTACGAAGGTACGCCTTTTACAACTCTTTTAAACTTGTATATGCAGCAATATCCCACTAACAACATTTTTTACGGAGTCTATTAAGTCGTAGCCGTAGCTTAAAAAATGAAAAAAAAAAAATCTTTATTGGTATATTCGCCGCTGTAGTTAACAAATGCCATAAAAATTTCATAGGTGACTTCCATGAAACATAAATTGTGGGTGTTAATACACTGGGGACGACATCCTCGGGCTAACTTGAGAGGCTGTATGGAAGATTTGTTACTACTTTTTTGTGATCATGTTTAACCAAGGCATTCTGTGTTTCCGAGGATCTTGCAATTGTTGGCAATTTATTAGGATACTAGTACTACTTAACTATTGCCCGTGACCTTCGTCCGCGTGAAATTATTGTAAAAAGGTATAACTTCCCTATGTGAATCATTTAATTTTTTAGCACGGAATCCTAATTCTTACTCTAAAATAAAAGTAAGCTTAAGTTACTCCTTATAGCATCAGCTGTCTGCCAGTACAAGTCTCATAAAATTCGGTCCAGCCGTTTCGGAGATTAGCCGGGACAAATAGACAGACATACAAAAAATTTAAAAAAAAAATGTATGTATGTTTATAATTTATGCATTCAGTAAAAAGCTGTTAAGCTGTTGAGGTAAATCTTCAGGATTCATAAACACTTACCTTTATCATATTTGTAGTGTGGCTTTCTTTATAAAGTTTTAACTAAACATAGCTGACGGATGTTGGTGTACAAAAAAGTCATCATCATCTGCGTAGCCTTTTCCCAACCATGTTTAAGTCCGTTTCCAGTTTAACTGGATGCATAAGGTTAGACTAGAAACCGACATGAAGTCTACAAGTTTATTTCAATTAGACCATTACAGGCACTTTTGAAAGTCAAACAAAAAAAAAAGCTAAGCTACAGTCACAAGGCATAATAACTTAAGAAAGTAAGTCACAGTCACAAGGCATAATAACTTGAGAAAGTACTGTAGTTGCACATTCCAAAGCGTAGATCTCTATGGAGAAGAATGGGCAAGAAACTCCATGGACACTCTTTTTAATCACAATATTGTTACAGAATCTTGGTTACATCATTCACGTTGAGATTATACATATATGTGAGAACGATTTAATATAACTTCAACTGCTCTACACAAGATTGAAGATCAAAGCACACACTACCACTTCAAAAATCTCACAAACGCCTATTATGAAGACAGGATTTTTCCGAACATTTTCCCATAAATATGATAAGGGGTAGATTTCTCAACAAGACGTTTTATACGACACTCATAATTCGGCCTCAGGGAGCTTGGGATCCAGTGCATGATAGGTACAAGCATTATTTATTAAAAATATATCACGCTTAGTTGATTTACTGCCAGATTGGCTTGCAGTCTATGCAATATGCAAGCTCTGTTTTGAAACAGTAATTTTACTAGTTTAGAATTTCGGTCTGATACAGCCTAACACGTACCTACGTGGAATACAAATTAACTACCCGCGTGTATCTACATACCTCACAAATTGCAAATGTTGTTTTACTTAGGGTACCTTTTTTTTAGTTATTGTTTTTTTGTTTGTTGTTTTGTGTTTTTTGATGGTCCCGTTGGTCTCGTGGTCCGTGGTCGCAAGTGCAACTGCTGAGCAGGTCAGGCGTCCATTAGAAATTTCTCAGTAGTAACCCGGAGTTTGGAAGTTGGTGGACCCCCATGCCTTGGAAAGCACGTAAAGCCATTGGTCCTGCGCTTGATCTCTCTCCGGTCGTGTCGGATTGCCGTCCCAACGGAGTATGAGAATATAGGAACAGACAGTGCACCTGTGTCAGCGCACTCCCATCAGTATATAATATTATTATGATGCTCTGTGCAGCGCACACACTTGTGCACTATAATATCTCCGTCACCGATGGTTAATCTGCGTTGAGATTGGCCGCCGTGACCGAAAAACGGTCAGCAGGACTATTATAAGTATATTTATATATTTTAGTACATGGAGGACTTACAGCTTATAAACACAAACAAAAAAGGGAACCATAGTCACCAGAAAGCCAATTACAAATCCTCACGTATAGACTTATAATAAAAAATATATATAGTGTGAGCACAAAAACAGAAAACTCACCGCTTAATCAAAGCAAGAAGAATATAGATACTTGGTTTGCAATTACACGACTAAAATAATAGAGAAAAAAAAAAACACATACAAAATAACATACCGCTACTTGAAAAAACTTCTGGCCGAATTTACACTAACTGTGAATGGGTCCAAATCATATTCCTTGCACATGTCATTGAAACTTCTGCTTGCACGCACAATATAACTGTTCTGCCTATTCGAAGATGTATGAGGTACACGTATGGGTGGATTAAAACGAAATGTTTTACATGGCACATATTTTAGGAATCCTGCAGCAAGAGAATGTTTTTCAAATGACTCATTCTATATTTCGGATCCGGCCATTAGTACGGACATCAAATTAATCGTTAGCGCCATTGGTAAAATAACGCGACCTACTTATCAGTCTACGTATACCTACAGCTTCCACAGAGATGATTGTGATGTTTTGAGTTCGCAGCAAGGACGACAGGTAGCTAGTATCTGATCGCAGCCGAGTTAAGAAGTCCCGGAACTGTAAAGGATTCATTGTGCCCAGTGCTATTGTGTTAAATTAATTAATTTAATTAGTTATTTCAAGTAATTTGTTAGTTTAAAAAAAGCAGTGTAAATACCCTGTGTTTTCATTGCACGAAACCCATCTTCGGCCCACGTGATGTCCAAGTCTAATGGAATAAATGCTGATCATCCGACATTCGGACATTATGTATCTCCCAGAACTTTGCTACTTTCACGGTCTTTTCATGTTTTAGGGTTCAGATGGCATTATAGGAGGGTCTACACTAATATTATAAATGCAAAATGACCTCTGGGTTAGGACATATAGGACCAAGGATAGATACTTGTTTTTCCGGTACCTACTAAGTGCCCGTAGCCTAGGAATTATTCCGAAAAACACGCAGGCGAAGCCGGAGTCAAAAACCTACCTAATAAATGAAAACCTTCTGATTAGAACTTCCTGTTGATTTCTTTCACAAACTTCATAATGAAAACTAATAAAATGTTGACCTAGCAAAATTCTATCGTGACCAGACCTCGACGTTAGAAAGAAAAAAATTACGATATTATCGTTTGCAGTAAAAATCACATTAAACGGACAAATAGCGATAAAGCATGTAATTTAGATAGGGGAATGGATACAAATGTAAATAAATCTCGCGCTGGCTATAAATTACGGGACCCATAGGCAACCCCCAGCTGTTAATGTTGTATCGGCCACTTGACTACCGCTTACTACAATATTTCACGATAGGCTACGTTACAGCTGCACTCAACGGACACAGTATATCACTGAATACTTTTCTTGTGAGCAGTGTTGCCAGAAAAGAAAATTAAAAAAAAAATGCTGTTACTGTTACAACCTTGTTCATTATATCTATGGTTACAACTAACGGTTTTGGTAAATTATTTGCAGAACATCACGCCTGTAATCCCCGAAGGGTTAGGCAGAGGTGTACCTAATTAGTAATACGTGGGTATTACTAATTAGATACACCTCTGGCTAACCCGCTTTTTCGCCAGCTATGTATAGGTATGTAATAGAGGGCGGCCCCCGGCACTAATCTAAACTTCGTGACTGCTACTGTTTGAGTTGAAGAAAGATTTTTCAGTACGTGCACTGAATTTTTTTGACGTCATTTTCCTTATATTGCAAAAAAACTTTTCCCATACGTTTTGTTTGAAAGTTTTAAACATTTTTTTTTTTGTTGTTATTAGATTCTGTTTCAGATAAAAAAAATACTCGAAATCATTGCAGGTCCTAAAATAGAATTTGTGAATCTGAAATACCAAAAAAATAAATAAAAGACAGTAAATGATCAGTATTACGAAGACTACATACCTATAATTATGTAACTTTACGTTTTTAGCGATTTCCGACTTTTTAGTAGGTAGGTACTCCAACGATTGTTATAGTCCAATAGAACTTTTTGAACAGTATTAGAAACAGGATCGATTGGCATCAAAAAATGTTTTGTGTAAAATGGTCATTTTTTCCAACTGTAATTTTTTTTTTTATCTCTGGATGTTGATCAAAATTTCACGTAAAATTATGGGTAGTCTCCTAAGACCATTTTCGTGTAGCTGCAATGGTTAAGGTAGTTCCCCTTACTGGCCCGTTGAACGTATCCACCCTGTATATGTTGACTGTATATAAAAAATACAATGTACAATTTTAGGTGTTGTGTTAATTATTTCTCATTGTGCCTTTACGTACCTTCTCAATTTTACCCAAAAAAATACCGATAAACGATTTTTTATATTTGGAAATATGGGAAAGTATATAATTATGGTGTATCTATTCATACACATCTTAGGTCCCATAGTGAAAAATGTTCATAATGATGAGTACAATGACCCCTTAAAAGATTTCGTGTATGAATAGATAGACCCTATATACCTCACAAGCTTTTCCGGGGCACCTTTCATACCATCAAACTGTAAAAGGAAGTCCGGTTAAGATAATAATCTCTACTAAATATTGTCCCTTTTATGCGGACGGGTACGAAGCGAGAGCATATTCGTTATAGATCGGCCGGGGCGGACGCGGCGCATACAATTTTGCGTGAACATTATCTCTGTTGTTGCAGCATCCCCGTCTCTCAAATTGAAAGTCTATCTCTACAAAATACTGCCTAAAATATAATTACGTTTGAGAAGCGAAGTTTAATTACAACATGATACTTAGAACTTTAGTGTAAAGAGAGTGATTGATTCCTCGACAAAAAGTTGAAGTTTTTGGCAAGGTTGGAAATTGATGAAATTGCAAATATGCTATGAAACGAAACTTTAATAATTTACATCAGAAAAAGAATATGAGTTTGTTTTGATAAATTTTAAGGAAAACTGAAATGGACCAATAAAACACGGCATAAAAATCCAATAAGGATCATAATTTATTTAAAAAATGATATATTACACTTTACAACTGACCGAACTCGTGTTAATGTGGCGGGTCACCCATAATATTCGATAATTTAAAATTTTGAGTATCACAGTTCCCTTTTTATGTAATGATGCTATTTTTCCGATAAAGAACATCCAAAATAAACTACACTTTGGTACAAGTGTCCACAAAATCGTGTAACACTGTTGAACCGTGATGTAAGCGTATAGTTATTATGTTATGATAATAACACCATTCATGATGTTAATAAAACATTTAAAATTTCAATGGAGTCAATATGCTAAAACTTTATATAAATGTCTTCATTAAATTCATCAGATCCATAATTATAATGTGTGAACATTCCTGGATACATTATTCTATTAATAATATTTAATATCTAACTCTGTCAGGTTTATCCAGCCACATTAACAGTAGTAGTGACCGATGCATAAAAGCACCCTACACATACATTCGATTGGTAATAACTATAACATTCTAATAATATGTACAACTTTATATACAACATGAAACTCACGATTTTACTGCCACTTTGAATAAGACACATTGTGATAATAAACCAAATGTTATATTGCTTCATATACATCTCTATGTGTAAGACACAAAAATCAAAATGACAGGAAAACAGTGAGTTTTGGCCGACACATATTCACATTCCTTGGTCAACAAACTTGGTTACTAATCAACAAGTCATGGCTGTAATGCATGAGTTTACAAATGCTTTTGAAAAATTAATGAAAATATGATATGAAATTTTACTTATAACTGTTAGTTTTCTACTATGATAAATAGAGGACAATTCTTAAAAGATTCATACAGATTAACAAGATATTCTCAGTTTCTTACAAACATAATGATTCGCATACAATATGCAATAACTAACACTCAACAGTGAGTCACACCATCGAGCCTGTGAGATCATTAACATCGCATCTCGTGTTATTAGTGTACACTGACGACATGACTTCTTACCAGGCGGAATCGCAATACAAAATCATCGAATGATAATTATATGGTAGAGTAACAATAACAATCAGAATTGAAACATACACTGGCTTTGTACCGTAAAATTAAACACAGAAACTAATATCATAACAGCACATGCTTGTGTCCATTGTCTTTCATCTACGATTCGTGATTCCATCGAACTAAGTTCCCGACTTTGAACAGCAAATGTGGTCAGTCAATAAAATCACATTAAAACGTCCACAGAACTCGCACTTTACTAGCTATGGTTGTTAGCGTTACTGTACATCACTGAGTTGTTAACTCTCTTCATACTAATTGAGGCACTGCTTCCGTTTTTCTCTAGTCCCGCTAAAAAGTCTTCCAAAAGCTTGGCGAGGGCCTTACGCTTGAACCGTAATGATTCGTTTATAACTTCGCGTACCACTTCCTTTTTAACGTCCACACCACCTTGTAATTGTTTTAAATTTTCGAACAGTTTCGTGTAATCTGTAAACAAAAAGATAAGTTACAAGATTTTTAAAGGTTATCGCAATAAACGATAGCGGTTTTATTTAGGTTAGGTTCGAATGTGGTGCATGAATACCGCCAACGATAAAACTGATAACAGTATCAACTATGAAACGACGCAGAATCATTGTAATTGTTTATTCAGGAAATACATTTTTATCTGCATTCTGTAATCGCAAAAACGTGTTACCATAGAAGGAGAATCGAAAACAGGTTTTTACAATTGCGTAGTATAAAAGACACCAAGAATCAATTAATTACTGAACCAATTCTGTATCTAAGATTGCCAAAAGAACAATCCATAGCTGCTGTAGTTATCTGAGGCAGATGTAACCACTTCCTATGCACCAGCCCCAAGAGGAACTGACGAACGTAATTATTACAGACCTGTGTTAGCAAATACGCCTATACGGCCAAACTTTGTCATTAGTGACATCAATAATGATAATTAATATTTATGATGTTCGCACTGGTTGGTGGTCATCTAGGTGCGTATAAACAACTAACAATAAAATAATTTATGCGATGTTTACCTTTGCCGGGTCGTCGAACCGCGCGGAAGACCTCCGACCGTACATCTAGATTGTGCTTTTTTATGTCTGCAAGCTCTTTGCGCGTCAGCAGTGGCGGCATCGTTAACTGCAGTTGTTTGTCGTTCTGTAACAGATTTCTTTGTTAGCAGTGACCTAGTTTGACTTTGCATGGCTTACCCGTCCATGTTTGGTACATCAAAGCATCACAAACTCCTATTTCCGTGTGTATAAATACACTAGTATTTATACACACGGAAATAACTCACTAATAACTATATTATACCCATGGTGAATGCTATAAAATGGAATGCAATGAAAAATGTTATCCTATTAGTCATTTGTCACGAATTAGTTCAGTTTTATATACAAAAACTGGCACAATTTGTCTGAGCACTGCTAATGCGCTGCCCTTCAATTCAAAATAATAGTCCTCCTGACCGTTTTCGTTCATGGCGGCCAATCTCGGCAAAGATTAGACGACTCGGGAAGTACTATAGTGGACGAGAGTGCACACAGGTGTAATGCAAAGAGAGAATTCCCTCACTCGTTCTTCGATAAGATGGCAAGCAGACATTACGGGAGCAAGATCAAAAAGTATCGTATTGGAAACAGTGGCGCATTGTAGTATTGTCGATACCTTTCGTTTCCTCTTCCGCGAGCGTGCATTGGAGTTGTTCTCAGCGGCAACGCCCTGCAGGATGGCGTTGATCTGCAGCTCCTGCGTGTCGTGCAGCACGGGCGGCGCGGGGGGCGCGGGCGGGGCGGGCGCGGGGGGCTCGGGCGGCGGCGACGGCGATCGCGGCATCTTGCTACCCATCGTCGTATATGCATCTAGAGAAAGTCGAAAAACATTGACAATATTGGGACAAACCAATGTATCGAAAAATCCTCGGAAGTGGTTTGATAGTAGCTAGCTTTCATAAAATGTTCAAATCAATTCATGTGTACAATGATCATTCGAACACTTGTTTATGAGAGAGCCTCAATGTTTTGAAGTGTTATCGACTTGCGTCTGCCCCGAGCCAATAGGGCCTTAGCCTTTGGACGCTGTTCAGAACGGCCTGATTTTGCACAGACCAGGCTGTAAAGTCGAATATATAACGGTCGGGTGGGTCGGTCATTCTGTGCCGAATCGTGTGGACCCAAACATGTGTATAGCACGCCCCACTCATGCTACTGTCTGTATACAGCTGATAATATAGTAAGTATAGAATATGGATAGCCTTTAGTGTTAATAACTTTATAATGACCTCCATTGAGGAAGGGTTTGACGACAGGCGGTAGGTTGGGCGGTGCGACGGCCGGCGGAGAGGCAGGAGGCGATGCAGGACCCACAGCTGGGCCGCCAGTGTCCACATTTGGAGGTTCCTGAAATACAAATATTTTGAAAATTAATATCCGTTTAGATTGTATGTATAGTTGTTTCACAAATAAGATATGTGTACTTCAAGCAAGGGTGGTGGCAACATCAGTTTCGAATAGACCAAAAGTAGTTACTGGGTTACCATTTAATTTTATAGTGATTTTTATAAATTAGCCCTAATGCCCTACAGCTGGGCAAAGAGGCCTGTTCCAGTTCTTTCCAGTTGTTGTTTTCATCGTTCCACCTCGAATGAGCCTTCGCGGACGACGACCTTTTGCCAAGACAATTTTTTTTTGAGGTCTCGAAGTGGTCGTGTGGCGGATTTTGTTATGATACCTCAGGAGGCCTTCCAGACGGCAGATCCGAAGGAACAGGCGCTCGCGGCGAGGTCGGGCGCCTCGCGGCCACGGGCGACAGCGGCGCGACGGGCGGCGCGGGCGGCGGGGCGGCGGGCGGCTGCAGGTCGGAGGGGCGGCGCGCGCGCACGTGGTGCGGCAGCGGCCCGGCGCGGCGCTTGGGCGGCGCGGCGCGCGCGCTGTCCGCGCCGCGCTTGCCGCCCCCGCCGCCGCCGCCGCCGCGCACCGCGCCCACCGGGTCCATGTCGGCTTCGTCTACCATCATGCGCTGTAATCGTACAATTTTAAATTAGTTCATGTTAAAAATCACAATATGTCTGTGTGTCATAGAAGAGCCTCCACAAGTACGAAAATAATATTAAAACTTTATCTAATTGACTGGTAGAGAATGCCTAATGGCATTAAATCCGCCTATGTATGTTTCACTTTTGTACATGAATTTTAAATAAATAAATTACTTTGACCTAAAAAGCGTACATATTTTATATTAACTGACATTCATAATAAGTATTCCAAAGAATGACCATGTTTACAATAATATTATGAGTTGAAATTGGTCGAAATCTTGCAATACCCAGCAACCATTAATGGCTTGACATCTGTATCATGATGTAAAAAATAGTCAATTACCTTATCTATCTTGAAGGGGTTGCCAAACATGTGCTGCCGTACAGGCTGCGACTCAATCTCCCGTAGTTGCGGCGTCATTCGCTTGAGATACTCCTGATAGTTGCCCATCTGGGCGACCGGCATCGAATGTACACTGTCTTCATCGACCAGTCGAGTATGCGCCAATGATGGTTGTAAGAAATTCGCACGCATGCGGACCACCTGAAAAATAATAATAGTAAAGGTTTGATAAGTAATTATTGTAAAGCTATTGAGACAAGATGAATAGTGAAGATTATTTTTTATTCAAGTGGACCATATACCCTAACTAGACAGCATAACATCAACATTGTGAGGAAGTGGAAAAAAAATAACTTAAGGTCTTGTTTGATGGTATTGCGCAAGAGTAGGAGTTTGTAGGTAAAATAAGTAGCATTGTCCATATAATAATATACCAATCTCAAAGTAAGTATAAAATCATTTTCTACAGCTAGCTGGTTTACATAGACACAAAAACATTTTTCCCATTAAACTTGTTTAACATGGGTGTATGAGAACCAGCTTATACTCATTTGTCTTTCACTCTCAATGTGTAATGAATTATGTAAACGGCTCACATACTCGAGCCTTATTTGAATACAATGTGATTATGCTATTTACAAAAAAATATACTTATACTGTATGTAAAATAGAAATTCGTTTTGGAAATTTGCCAAGAAAAATACCAATAAAAATTCTTGTTTATTTACAATTTACATGCACTTTGAACATTCTACAAAGTTTTACACGTAGAAGACGAATTAATAATATACCACACACATTGCATTTTATTATAAACAAAGTACTTATATTGCCACATGGAACCATAAAAAATAATACTGTGTGCAAATGTTCAATCTGCTACTAAATGACATCATCGCCATACAATGCTACTACTACTTATATTATTTGTTTTTTCAAGCCTCTCTCGAACTGCCCAGTATAGAACTGCATAGTAGATTGTACATCAAGTGCATAAAACGCACCATTTTACGCGAGACGTGGATATAAAGTAGAGTGTAAAATGGGTTTTATGGACGAGTTTGTACACTAATTTTTACTTCAATGGAATGGAAATGAAACAGCAACATGTAAATTTCATTTAAATTGAAAGTTACCCATGGCAATGATTGATGAGAATTTAAAAAATAATAAATGGACGAAATAAAAAATATAAGTTTATTTCATGAAGTTTTATTGTGTACTTTGGCTGTTGGTATCCTTGCCTTGTTCTTAGAATACTAATGAAACGAATTAAAATAAAGAGTTTACTCGTATTCTATGAAGTTGAAGTTGTTCGTGTGGCTGCTGGACCGATTGCCTTGGTCTTCGACGAAGATTTTACTTTATGCTGTAGAGCATAAAAAGCAACTTTATGTCGCCTACGCACGAGACATAAAGACGAACTTTTAGAGCATAAGAAGTGAAAAGTAATTTACCGCTCCATCCTTTGTCGTTTTAGATATACTGACTCCACAAGTCCGATTCTATGATTTTTGGAAAGTGAAGCGACGCAATTTTACTAAGTAGGTAGGTATTTTTATTGTTGTCTCCTGTTTAACAGCTAGCACAGGCGCGCCCACAAGTTAGACTTATGCCTATCTTGTGCTACCTCTAACTAGCCCTGGAGCATCGTACAGGACACAGAAAAAGTTGGCATACTAGCACGCTAGATACTATGTCATTCCGAAAGATTTTGAAGAAATTCGTATTCGAATGAATTGTCAAATTGAATAGCATTGAAAAATTGAATTCAAATTGAATGGCAATGTGATTGTTTTACGCTAATCTCACTGATTATTTTCTTACCTGATCTAGTAAATCTCTTCTTTGTATATCGAAAGGATTCCTATATGTGTGCGTTTGCGTCTTATGTCTGCCTCGCGAGAGCCCAACGACGAAGCCGCCGAACTCGTTCAGTTGATCGCGGAGTGCTGAGAACTTATCTTGTAGACACGGATGCGTTGTCAAGTCCTTCCGGAGAGGAGACCGCGGCATTACTCGGACGCTTTCGGCCACCTAAAACATTATTTAGTAGTTTTATTAACTTGAATCATCGACTAAACATTACAGTCACAGCTGTAATCGCCAAAGGGTTTGGTAGAGCTGTATAAGGTACACCCATTATTACGCCAGTTATGTTAAATATCCATGTTATAAAACGAGCTTATTCCACAAATCCGGACTGTAACTGTGGAATTATCATCAACTAATGTATTAAAATCGTTCAGATGCTTTGCATGCATGAAATAAACACTAATTAGTTAGACATTGTTCATTCGCCTGTACATTATAAGATTGGACAATTAATGCAGATTGGGACATATATGAAATGGGTACTTTAATTACCTTCTGTGTATTATTGCTGGATGATTTGTTGATGACGTCAGCACAGAGCTTCTCGAATTCAACTTTAGCTTGATTTTTCAGTCTTTTCAAATAGTTCAACACAGAGAAGCTGAGGGAGTTGTCTTGAGAGTCAGGAATCAAACTCTGTAGAAGTTGTGCGGATGCTCCCATTTTCGTCAATGCTCTGCGAAGAGGCTGGAAAAAGAAATCATTCTTTCATAATTTAGCAATTGTTGGTATTAGATATACTTGATTAGTAATTATTGCACAGGATAATTTATTTTCAGTTAGTTACTGCAACATTATTTTGCATAATAATTTGTCATTAGCCCTGTGTTTTCCTACGTCTCACGAATAAAGAAAAAATATTTTCTACTAAGCATGATTTTTCGAGTGCAACTTACCGCAACATAGTAAGATGGCATTCTGTCAAGATAGTGCTGAAACGCCAGCTTCCATTCCGCAGTGGGCTTGCACCGATGAACTTTGAACAGATCGTCTAGAAGAGGCAGTAACATCGGGTAGTTGTACGGCAACACGAACAAGTTCACGCAAGTCAGGTTCGTCGACGCTTTCAAGTAGCCAAATGGGTGGTTGATCTCAGAGTTCTTACAACCACTGTTGGCTACGAACACCTGGAAATATTTAATGATAACTTGTAGTACATAGATTCATTCCAAACATTAATCTTGCTAAAATTACAGTTACATTATTACAGTTATTATAGTCGAAATGTGAATACAATAAGTGTAAAAATATTAAAAACATCAATTAATTCTGGCACTTTTAGCTTCAAACAATTGAAATAATCATACGAATCAAATACGCTAAAAGCAAACAGGCCTAACAATAATAATTATGGGCTATATTAAGTTCAAAATACAAAATAATCAGCAGCTTTTACTGTTGACTGTACATATCTATAAAAAAAAAATTGATCAACCTAATAGATTGCTACCACGCCCACGACGGATGACCCTAAGATAGCCATTGAAATAGTGATTAAGTCCATTGAATGGAATCATTACTATGTAGTGAACTCGTAAAATATCCACGCTGTACTGATGTAATAAAAAAACGTGTCTATTACTTAAATAAACTTCTATGACGGCGGCGGTAGGACTCATTTGTGGGGCGACTCGATACTTGCCAATTACCCATACAAAAACAATCAATAATGGTAAAATATGCAGATACATACAAGGGCTATCTTCAATGAATTATTAAACACTTATAAGAAGTAATTGCTCACATTATCTAGTTAGTGGAATGCAATTTGATAGTTTGTTTACATCACACAAGGTAACCTACATAATAAATTAATTCAAATTGGAGTCAATTGCTAATATCTTTAGTTACCCTTTGTTTACGAAAGTTGCGTGTTTTGAGGTTATTGTCACTATGATTCTTTATGACGACATTTTTGAATGATACGAAATTAGTTTTAAAAAAACGTTTTCTTTTTTTAAATTAAAATTAAGACAGGTTCTTATTTTAATTTTAAGATAAGTATGTACGATTCCTGCATTAATTGGATACCACAGACGTATACAAATTTGCTTAAAGCTAACATAAATCTATAACATCAAAAAATATTCCGACATCATTATTAATAACATTTTAATTTAACATATACCCATAGTAAATACATGTGTATTTTTCTTACCTGCCAGCAGACGGTAGGCTGTTTCCTGGCCAATATGAACTGTGTCAACGGACTGGGCTCCAACTCGTACTTGTCAAAGGGCAGATTGTCAATCACCATGGGTTCCTGACTCGAACATGTGAACTTCACCACTGGGTGTGCAGAGCGAGGTGGCTGGAAATTACCAAATAAGTTTTTCGAGTATTCTTTTTCCTTTTAAAAAGTTTATCAAGAAAAGCTTGATTTTGTTACATTCACACCTGGGGACGAAGAGTTAGGCAGAGATGTTACACCCACATTTCGCCGGTTACGTTTTATCAATTAATCATCATCTGCCTAGCCTTTTCCCAACTGTGTTGTGGTCAGCTTCCAGTCTAACCGGATTCAGCTGAATACCAGTATTTTACATGGATCGACTGTCTATCTGACCTCGCCAACCCAGTTCGCACTGGTTAATACGAGAATATAAAGTGCATATAAAGTTCTGCATAGCACCACTGAAAATTGCTAATGATGGAATTTATAGGTATGACCCTGTAAACTTGACACAATTTCTTGGACAAATATGAAATCGATCAACTTCGCACAACAGCTTAATATGGTATAATTAGCGCCACTTTATAAGAACAAAGATAGACAAATAACCATAAATCGAAACTGAAAAATCTTGAATTCTTATCGGTAGACAGTGTCCTGGTGACCTACCATGACGTCTTAAAGCAGGAGTAATTCGAGTGTGGGAAAGAGATGGCGGCGTTAGCCGACCTGTATAGCTCTGTCTCTTTCCCACACTGGAATTACTCCTGCTTTAAGACGTCATAATAACCCCTGGCCGTAATATCTTTGTGTAAACTGGACTACACAAACTGCATACATCAACCAATTCATGCCAAGGTCATGTCCACGAAAGGCGTAAAAACATGCATACTATACTGCATTTAATTTGTTGTATGCACTTTAACTTTGTGCTTTCATGTTTGCTGAACATAAAAATGTTAACTCTTCAAACAAACATTGCCATGCAATAATTTTCGAGAATCGTGAAGACCGAATGTGAACCAATATTTTCTGAACAAATTTACACAGTTTGTTACTAAGTCCGAACATCGTGATCAAAGTGAGCTTTGATTGTTGATTAAAAAAGAAAATCGACCTGTTGGTCATGGGAACAGTGATAGATTGCACCAACTGACGGCTTAGTTTTGACGTTAAATATTCATGATTAAATTACAAGTTTAATTTCTTTGAAGTGCTTATTGCGATTAAAAGTTTAATTTAAATCTTTATTATAAACTGTCGCTACGACTATAAAATGGTAAGATTATCGTTGCAATGAAGTCAAGAGTTAACCAAATATAATAAGTCTCGTCCTGGTGAGTATACAAGCTCAATACAAAAACAATTTTAGCCCGAAATGGACTGGCCAGCTGACTTTGTAATTGTTTGATCTAATTTCAAACTAAACAATAACAGCTATGAAGTTTCGTTTATTATTATATCAAGAGTTTCCAGAATCTGAAAGCCTATTAAATTTAATTTTAAAATCAACAAAATTGGGTTATTGTTATCAAATCTAGGTGTCACCTTCATCATTCTCTTTCCCTTTTCGCAATATATTTGGAGCTGGCGCCGAATATCATCTTCCATACTTCTCTATTACTTTCAATTGTAGTCAGCATCTTAACCACATCATCCTTCACTCATCCAAGTTTATTTTGTCTTCCCTAAAGCGCAGGCCACACCGCTAGCTGGCGGGCGGGCGAGCGACGCGAACGACACCTTTTTCATACTTTGTTCGTATCTTTCGATAGTTCGCGGTGTGAACGAAAGTATGAAAAGAGGTGAAACGACGCGTCGTTCGCCCGCCCGCCAGCTGGTGGTGTGGCCTGCGCTTTACTCTTATAACCATATACATTTATACTCAAAATACTTAATACAAAAATATACATACCAATGTTTGCGCGTTAGGGTCGGATCGGAAGGACTCCGGTATAGGCCAGAAGCCGACAGCGAAGCCTTTCTGCGCGACTGTCCGCGGCACGTAGATGAGGCGGCGGCAGGAGTGCCAAGCTTGAGGAGCACTGGGACCGCTCGGGGTTGGGGTTTGAGTTTGGTACTGGCCGGTGTTGTTCCAACGCTGTAAAAAAGGAGAAATGTAGTAAGTATTTTAGCTTTTACCAGCGCCGCCATGACTGTCGTCGGACTGACGCACGTACTGCGTTTCGTCAAGTGTGGCATGCCCCCGGGTGACCCACAAATTCTATTTTGGCGAAATATGAACTTATTGAGCCCTTTCTAGCAAAGATAATTTGTATACAGCGTGTACCAGCGGTGTGGTTATATTCCCATCCATTTCCGTGAAGACAGTTGTTCAGTTTGATTGTATAGACCACATCCTTAAATATGACCACGCCTTTCTGGTACACGCTGTATAAACGTGCTGGTAAGCGGTCAAGTATAAACCGCGTAAAAATATTTGAAATATTGACTGACAGCAGTGAGTAGTCACTGCTGTCAGTCAATATTTTAAGCTTTACAAATTTCCGCCGTGACTAATATATTAAACAAGTGTTTATTTTAATCTGAATGACGACTGTTCCTTGTTACATGAAGTCTAATAAAAGAAGAAAAAAAAAAACAAATCCCAAGTTAAGCAATTACGACTTGAAATAACGATTGCGTACACGTCTTTGTCCTAGATCTATCTATAGACCGGGCCTGACTTTACAAGGATTCAATCTTTTGTGAAGTTCCGATTTCAAAAAGTGACTAATGACGTCACACTTTGGCGTTTTGTTAAGAAAAAGAAAATGTTTAAAAGTTCCAGACTGTGTTGTTTATAAAGGAAACCTTTTATAAGGACACGCCTTCTCGATATTATTTTATTTCATAAGTATGAAAACCTTTCTCTTTAAGAATACCTTTCGTAGAAAATAAACAAAGGTTTCACCACGGTTTTTTCTTTATCATAAGTCATTTTAAGGCCAACTAATCATTGAGCCGATTAATGAAGGGCAAAGAAAACTGTTGGAAATGGTACGAGTAGGTATAAGATGTAAACGGACGCGTCGATTCTCGAAGCCGTCAACCAAACATTCTGTAGGTACATCAAACTAATTCTAAGCAAAAATTATTTCTGGGAAATGACTGTCTTTTTCGGGGTGAAAAATCACGTTTTACGGTAGGACTCGATGTAACGCACTCAAAACATTGTGCTGATGGATGCATTGAATAGTACGGGGTTCGTGGATATATAAATGGCTCGCCACCTAACACAGGATGTAAACTAGCGCAATGTGGATGTACTTTTGGATGTACACGTGATACTGTATTAAGTTTTGTGAAGTATTTACGACTTCAATTTGGAATTTAAAATAAGTTTTGTTACTTTAGTCTATGGTTCGGTATAGAAATAGTAACGATATTACGTTAATAGATCAGGTGTGAGGTGTGTGGGGCTTTGCACCCAACACTTGCGTCACAAAGCACTTGCTTATCGTATCATACGTAGTTACAGTATGCGTGACTAAGAGAAGGATCATATACACATACATAGGTAGATAATGCTTTAAAGAGATGAATTTATTTAATCTATTGTTAATAGTCACTCGAAATGCATACTGAATAACGCTGAGGATTCTATGAGAAAGAATAATCATTGTAACCCAATAAGTTCACTTGTTCACCATCATCATCATTTCAGCCTGGAATCACCTACTTGAAGATATAGGCCTGCCCTATCTTCTGACATACTTCCTGTTTTTCTTTGAATTATTGGGTATTCATCATCTATCCATCATTCATAATGTTTTCTTAACTATGTTGGGTTAATGTCGGCTTGCAGACTGGAAGCCTCGGATGCAGCAGAGCACCACTTTTTTCTGACGAAATCTATCTAAAAGCAACCATTTCTTCGCTTTTCATTGCCTTTTCAACAATGCTAGTCTGACAAAGAGTCTGTATGTACATATTATAATGCCGTGTCCGTTTCCCTCACGATGCAATAATTGTGTTGAATTTTGTGCCTGAGTATCCAGACATTTAGAGAATCTGACGATTTGCTAAATAGACATTCTGCTTTATAGACCATCTGATAGTTGGTCGTTTTGCTACATGGACATTTTGCTAATTAGACTTACTGCTCATTAGACGTTTCGCACAATTGGACATTTTGCTACTTAGACCTTCTGATCAGGAGGGCTATTTTCTGATCTCCCCAACCCAGTGAGTGCGCAACACGATACCCCTTTGTTAACACCGGTCGTTATTTGCATATTTGGTAATATTAATCGAAAATTGAGGTATTTTACCTAGTGTCCGAACGAAACATGTTTTTATGCCGAAACCGAAGGTTCGGTTTTGATTTAGTTTCGGCCGAAACCGAAACCAAACCTTTTATAAAAGTGATTAAAACGTTGAATAAATGTCAATGGGCCGCTCTTACCAGATATGGCCTAATATTACAGAGTTCTACGTTTCGTACAGTATTCTATGTTTCTATGGCTCAGAATTATGAATTGAATACGTGAGAAGGAGAACCGTTTTCGCGGCGGTGCCTTCCACCCTGTATATAACGAAGTAAAAAGGTATTTAAAGAATATTCATGTAAATTTTATAATTTAATTGTACTTCCGTGTGTTGTGTCTTTTGTGTTCACTAAATAAATGAATTATCTATCTATATATCTATCTAAAAGGAAAACTATTACAGCTAAGTAGGCATTACAAGTTTACGATTAATAGTCGACCAACTATAAAATGTACTTGGGTACTTAATATATTTTCATAAACATAATGTATCGGACCATAGATGTTTCAACTGCAAATGTAAGTTCTTTTTTTATTATTACAATAAAAATCATCTTTCGGAGGCAAATTGGACCGTAGGAAGTGTCCGCATATTTTGATGGGCAACTATGGACCATTGTGCGTGATCCGACAAGCCCTTGGCCGGGTTTTTATAATGACAATCAGCCAGCCTCGAAACGCAAATTCCTTATTAGAATCTTTTTGTTATAACATTTTAAATGTTACTTGTACTTTTTTTAAAGAGATTTTTATAAACTTCTTCTTCTTCTTTATCGTGTGGTTAGTGCCTAATCTGGTGTCAGAGTTATTAGGCCGCCCATGGGCCTCTGACTTGGCTTTACATGCCGTCGAGAAATATCTCTCAGGCAAGCTGGTTTCCTCACGATGTTTCCCTTCACCGGAGCAAGTGATAATTATACAATACGCACATGAATCCGAAAATCCAGAGGTATGACTCTACAACTCTATAACTCGAGACCTATGACTTGGCAGTCCGACGGTCACACCACTAAGCTATCACTGCTGCTGCTGCTTTTATAAACTATAATTAGTATATTATGTTGTACATTACAATTGTTAACTTTCTTTACTTATTGAAAGTCATAAGCATAACTTTACTTTAATTTAACATTGTTTAGCACACATGAGATGCAACTTGGAACATAAATCTCGTATTTTTTATAAGATTACCTACATATTATTCAGCCCTTTGTATTGTAAAAGAAAGTACGATGTTGTAAGTTTCGGCGCGGCCAAAAGGATCGGCTGTTTTTTGGCCGAAACATGATTTTTAGGCCGAAACCGAAACTTCGGTGACACTAATTTTACCACATTTCTGTTTCTGCTTTGGAATTATAATTCCTACATTTAGCTTGTTTAAAGTTTCTAAACTGTAAAACTCGTAATTTTGCAGAAGTAACATCAATCTCAGAGCAAAATACAAAAGGTGCAGCCACGTAAATCTACGTTTATGTCTACAGTAGGAGGAAGCGCAACCAATGGATTTAAGTTCTCCAAGATAATCAACAGTTAGTGTAGAACAAAAGTAAATTAGTAAGTAACAAATGTGATGTGTTTCTATGATTTACGAAAAATAATTACGACTAAATTATGCTATGGAACTTGCAGGATACATTCTAAAGGGCACAAAGAAGAGCTTCAGCCTGTTACAGTTAGTCCAGCAATCCTTGGACAAGAAGGCCATATCAAAAATCTGCTAGCTGGCTGACTAGTGTAAACACGAACAAGGACAAGTTTCCTAGAAAAAAATACACAAACTGAATAAAAACAACTACTTACTCCATTCCTCTCCCCATCAACTCCCTCAACTTCTTTCTCCCCCTCATGGTTGGCTTCTTCCCCTTCGCCCTCTCCTTTGCTGGCCCCCTCTATAGGCGGTGGGTCGGGGCCAATCTTCTCGAAGTTAATCACCACACCACTCTGCACTTTCTGAACCAAACTGTCGATGCACTGCATCAACATACGGTGGGAGGTGATGCAGTATGAACGACCTGGAAAGAGAATAAATAATAATAATAATTTAAAGGGATTTATTATTTATTCAACCTTCGTTCGCGTGAAATAATTATTAAAAATATTACTTCCCTGTCTGAATCAGATTTCGTTAACAATTTCAAGAGTTTTAATTGTTTTGCACGGAGCCCTAATTCTCTTTCTAAAATAAAAGTAGCCTAAGTTAGACCTTGTAACATCAGCTATCTGCGAGTAAAAATCGGTCCAGCCGTTTCGGAGATTAGCAGGAACAGACAGAAAGAATGTGTTTTGTTATTAGTGGCGTATATATTTTTAACCGACTTCAAAAAGGAGGAGTTCTCAATTCGAATGGTATTTTTTTGTGTGTACACCGATTACGCTGAGATTTATGATACGATTTACGTGATTCTTCTTTAGTTTGCTGCGAAATAGTTGCCATTTGGTCCCATTTAAGTTTGGTGAAGATCTGATGCTGATCTTCGGAGATACAATGGAACTCTTCAAAAATAGACGGCAAATCTGCCGTGATTGCTGCAATCGCTTGGATTTTTATTGTTTATACAACATCATGACGTAACATCACGCCTGTATGCTCTGAGGGGTACGCAAGTGTTCAATACACCCAGATTTCGACAGTTTAGGTATATTAAGTTCCATTTATTGGGCTTAAGTCTATTACAATGTTATGTATAGTTAACAATGTAAAATAAATGCACAGCAAATGTTTGTATAGGATATTACAACTAAAAATGGAAAAATAATGAAGTTAAAGTAATTTTCTTTTTTTTTTCTTTTTGAAGTCGGTTTTATTTTTTGAAAAAAAGTTATTTCATATAATTATGCATTCAGTAAAAAGCTGTTGATAAAAGAAGACAGTTCAATTTATTTATTATTATGTCTAAGTAATAAATATTAGGCTGCACCTTCAGACTATACTGTTCCCACTTCTGGGGCCCAGGGGGCCATACAAGGCGGGCCTAGTACAGGTTGGTGGGAGTCATTTATTTTTTTAGTCCTAGGTAATATGTATCTACGATGTTTTCCTTCACCGTTTTTATTACTTAGTCATGACGTTAGCTTATTTAGGGCTTTGATTAGTCTTGTGGGTGCAAGAAACGTCTGAAAGATTTTATATCAAGTTAATCGATAGCAAAATGAAAGAATCCTAGGTTGTGGGTGGCCATCCTATCTTGGATGAAATTAAGTGGGTAGTAAACGCCATAAAAAACAAATTAGATAAACTAGAAACGAGTTCTGGAAAAGAGGTTTACAAGAAAAATGTAGTGAAAAGCGTATAAAATAACCAACAGCGGTTTAACTGTCGGATTTTACATATGTAATTCGGCACAGCTAAATCAATAGGGAATATGCATGTAATTTTTTCTTCACTTAGATCAATAAAATACAGTATCACCAACCCAAGAAAATAATGAAAATTTAAGTGCAACTACTGCTTGTAGACTTAAACATACATTAAAAAAAAAAAAAAAACTCCTACAATTTTCTTCGACAGTTCAAACGATCGTGACTGTTGCAGTCATTCATGTCATAGTATGTTATGTGATGTCACTTACCTCTATCTGCCTTGTTTACATCAATTTTTTGCCCTTAATAGAATATTTTTACTAATTGTATGTGCTTTATTGAAGCAAAAATTGCAATAAGTAACAATATTATAGTAAAATTTAGTGAAACTGTTTTTGTGACGTCACTACCGGAGTCGATGCGTTTTGTGTTTGCATTCCGTTTCACCAAAAACACGCTACATTAAATATTAAATTGTAAAATAAGCGTTATATTAAAGAATTAAACAAGTGTACCATAATGTTTTTAAGGGAAATTACAGGGCATTTTAAAGAAATAAAAAAAGTTTTGTATTTCTTTCATGCAGTACCAAACGTAGTTTTTTGAAAACAAAGCGCAATTCCACAAAATCAAAGTTGTAAGGTCTGTTTCTCTTGTAGATTTTTTGTTTTCAATATGAATTTTGATTGTGTTGTGTTGTCTACACTAATAGTTATTATAAACAGGAAACATTTGTATTTTTTAAACTACTGGACCGATTAAAAAAAAACCTTTCACCATTAGAATGCTACATTATTCCTGAGTAAAATAGGCTATCTTTATTACTAGACAATCCCAAAATGTTTAAAATAAATGTCCACCCGTGCGAAGCCGGGACGGGCCTCTAGTGCTTTATTTTTCGAATGTGAGATCTCGAGGAGAAGGAAATTCTCGACCCAGTCATAATGCTAGCCTTTTCGGTACGTTTCGAACGTTACGAAATTTAAAAGTGAGGTAGCTTTATACCCGGATGAGTATGTAGAGTTGTTATAAAAAAATTGCACATGCAACTTAAAACCGAAAAATACAACACGCGGTACACCATTTATACAAAAAACACTGATCATTATAATTCCATTCAAACAAAATTTAACAGGAAAATCATACAATCTAGTAGTCTTTGAAGGTAATAAAATTAAATCCATAATGGTGTAAAATTTATTGTCACGTTTATTTTTTATATGCCAAAATAAAGTTATCGCATAAATCAAGTTAATTTATTCACATTCTTAAAAAAGAAAAAAAGATATTACCTAAAGTATATTAAAAGTTGTCAAGCCGTTAAATTAAGCCAACAGTTAAGACTGCAGCACAAAATATAATGTATACTTATATCTGAATGCCTTGACTCTAAATGAACAGCACAAAAACTAGTCAGACTGGTTTTCTAAAGGGCTTACTATCCCTCCCCTGTTAATATAAAATTTCTACATACGTTTAAGACTCCATATATTTTTAGCTTATTATTATCTATAAACGAATCTACTCGAATATTTTAAAGCTCGTACTAATATTGACATAAGTAAGATATCTTGAAAGTTGTTTGTTTACAAAATAATATTGAATGGATACTTTTTAGATAAAGATATATAGATAAATGTCATATAGAAGCAAGTTGGTATTTACGTTACTGTCAAAATTAAATTATGAAAAGCGAACCTTTTGGATACATAATGGTAACTTACCGCCAGTAACTTCACACATTGCGTCGATAGGTGAAGAGTCGGAAGGTACTAGGCCAGTATCCCTCTCGACGGCTGGTGTCCCTGCAAGCCGCAGCACCAACGAAAATAGTCTTTGGTCCCATCGGAATGGCTCGCGCGTCAACTCTGAACCAGGTATTGGGCAGTTCATGGGCAGATTGAACTGAAAGAAACATTGTTAACAAAACTGTTAATAATAATGACTTAAAGGTTCAACGTCATAAAATCTGACGAGCGTTGAAGTGACCGATATACGGTCATTACCTTCCTATCAAAGTGGGCGCTCAAATGGACGTTTGTAGGTATAGCTAGATGATCGGAGGGTCTGTCGTTTTAAGTTTTCACACGTACGCTTTCCAACGTTAGCCGCGCAGTAAGGAACTCGAGAGACGAGTCTTTGGAGAGCAGCAAATTACAATGGAAACGCGTCGAAGCCTAACAGATAGGCCTGCGAAGTAGACATACTCCTAGCGAACCAACGGATGGTGTTAGTATATTACATTGGCCACACCCACACTGAAAGGTGCTACGTGCACCATGTTCAATTCGGCAATTCTATTGTTGCCAATCAGGCCGACTCCAACAATTCTATAGCTCGTCTGACGCTTGGTGCCAATCTGCCGACGCTGCATGACTTATTTGTCATTTGCTCGAGCTACGCTTCTGGCAGTGTGGCTTCAACCTTACAAACACGACTCATTCCGTCGTTTTCATAGACAGACTTGTTAGAATTGAATGTGGTTCACCAACTTCGAAGAAGACTGCACTCTGTAACACCGCAGATATGCTGATTCCTGATTTGCTCAAGAATCGTATTGCGTTGCAAAGTATGCGTAGATATTGTAGCGAGTCTCCCAAGTTTGTAGTCGTTCATGAATTCAGGGCTAAGCAATAAAGAGATCGAAAAAAGAACGATTGTCTATCTGAGTCATTAAATGTTATCTCTAAATCTAGGCACCAGTGATAAGTCGTCATGACAATCGTAAATGAACTCTGATAAGTTTGAATAACTAATAGTTTCACTGCTCGAGAATACATACTTTCCCAAAAATCTATATTCTTATTCTATTGACACAATATTCAAATGAAACACTTGTTGGTGAAATTTGAATAAAGCATGCGCGACCTCCAAAACCAGAGATGCGATGTTATGGTACATGCATACAACCATCAACTAGGTTTAATCATTTAGGTTCTGCACACACAAGGCTACTTTTTACCCGACTATGGCAAAGCCAAAAGGAAGTGTTGTTATAGCACTAGCGATAGGCAAATCGAACGATGAAAAGAGGTGCAGCCGACTGCTTTCGAGTCTACATCAACTAACCTATCCTAAAATATTAATCGCAAGATAGATCATAATCTTCTTTTCTATCAGAAAAATCCAGAAATCCTGATTTTCTCAAGTGTGTTATACTAAATGATGATGCAGCATCTATTGAATGAAACCTAAAAACCAGCATCCGAAATAGGACAGTACGTAAATACACGGTGATCAATACGGTTGTAGAATCTTAGCTAAGTAGGTATTTGTGCGCCAGACCTTAGCAGAATTTATGTGCATCATTAATTGCAGATTTTTATGACGTCATTACAGCAAAAATAATAGAACTTACTGCATCCTAGATTATTTTACTATGTATCAGCTTTTTTATGTTATTAAGAATAAGTTTATGAGTATAGCTGTATGCTAAAGTCAAGAATGTATATCTAAATTAAATACGAAAGTGCACCACTGTTGGTTTAAAATGGGTTAGCAAAGGGCCACCAAGTTTACCAAATTATGGAGAGAAGCTATGGGTTTATAAGAACGGAACCCTTATAGATTCGTCCTGTTCGTCTGTTTATCTGTCCGTACGTATGTCACAGCCATTTTACTTCGAGACTGTTGGCAACACACAGTTGAAATGTGGAGAGCAGTCTATGAACCGCTAAACAAGTGAAATAAAATTGCCAATTAAAAATAAATAAGGGTGGCCCCCGAATCTCGATACATGTAACGAACGCTGAAATAACAAAATTCTACGTAGGTATATAACTGCGAGGGGTGTCTATCGATAGCTCTTAAAAAAAAAATATACAGAGGTTCATAAACACTTTTTTCTCAAGTATATGGTTAACGAGATATTTGCTTCCAAAACCGTAAAATTGCCCCCCCCCCCCCTTTTAATTTCTAAAGAGGAGGAAAATTCTGAAAAAATGCAAGTTTGAAGAACGTAAAAAATACTTTCAATAAAAATTGGTTTAGTTGTGATTTGATATTTAACTTTTGTGTTAAGGGACTTAATCGTGAAACTGCAGCACTAAGTTTGTTTTTCATAAACATACTATGTAAAACAAATTTAGTTTTGCTGTTGAATGTAAATATTGACCTATGAATGAGCATTAGGAATTATTATATTGTTTGGGGCTACAAAACCCTCTGTGTGCGAGTTCCACTCGCACTTGGCCGGCTTTAAGTTACTGAATATTATTGGTAAGGGATTCTCAAAAGTTGAGGGTGGAGCTGTAGGTTTTGCCAGATAATGACTACATTTTACTTCCTACATATATCTGAAACTCCAGAACACTCTACAAGAAGAATGAATAAACATTACTCACATTCTATCCAACTTAGTATTGCAATAAAAGAAAAAGAGCTAACTGCTACAAATGATTTTAAAAAGTAAGCATATTTAATGTGATAACTAAGCATCAGTATGCATGAGAACCATATAACATTAGTTCAATGACTGTTTTAAAACACCAATTTAACACAGCTTAAGCCATGGTTAGATAAGATAATTTGAAAAGCACATTATTTGTGATACTTTAGGTATGCAGTGCCAGTAGCTACAATTGACACCAAATATCAATCCATGTTATACCTAGTTGAGCCATGTTGAACATTATTATATTATACTTGATGGGTTTCCACCTTAGCAAATGGGTAACTAAAATCAATTCTATTTTTTTGTAAAGTTTGTAATTCAAAAGTTCCATAGAGTAGCCTCCTAATTGAAATTAATGTTTTGACATTATTTTTTTAGCTTGTCAATGAGCAAATCATGCACAAAAATATAATTTATCAATGGATTTTTTATGGAGATGTGCAGCGAATCATTTAAATAAAATTAAATCCACTGCTGCACAACCATCAAGGACTCCGAAACAACAAAAAAAGTCGATAAACAATGCATAATTTAACTGCAAAAACGAAGTATTTTTATCAATTTAGTTTATAATGATATGAACATTAACAGAAATGGTTGAAATATTGTTTTAACTACAAAAAATCTCAAAAATGAAGCAAACTAACAGAATACTACAATTATCATAAAATAATAATCACTACCCTAGTATGCATCTGAACAGATAACTAATAAATGTTAAAAAATAGTAGACCAATTTAAAAAAAGTTCAGCAACTCACCTCTTCCTGAATGCCAGCATTGCTTGAAAGTTTCCCTCCATCAGTAATGACAACAATAACAGAAGGTTCAAGGTAGAATGGACATCTTCCTTGGCCATATGTGTCAATACCAGTCTGCATGCGATTTATGTTTAGAACATCAAAGGCATGTTTCAAAGCCGCACCCATTGTTGTCAAGCCCAGACATTGCAAATTCTTTAATTCATTTATAAATGTTGCAAGGTTCTCTTTCCAACCAGCCTGAAAATTAACAATTAGATTAAGTATCCATTATTTGTACAAGTACTTCAGGAAATATGCAATATTGATAAAAGTGACTAGGTGTTTAACCACAAGGTGCACTTGGAATGCAATGTAATGCATGTTATCATTCACTACATAAATTCAGAACAGTACATTTATCAGGCTTATAAGATGTTAATTGGTTGTGTTGTATGATTCAGTTTGAATTTCCCCCCCAAATCGCCATTTCGTAGTGTGTGGGCTCGGCCAATGAGAGTGTGCGACGAGCGCGCAGTAGCGAGCGCTATCGCGGAGGCAGCAACGGCGGCGGTTCGTCCTGTTTACGTCGTGCTGTCTATTTCAGTAAATTTCGCACTTTCAAAATATGTAAATGTTCTGGATTGCAGATTACGGTGCTTGACATTTAGACACTACCGAACCGGCATTAACACTCACACCTATGCACAATCCACTAGAAAATCATCGCTAACGTGTTCATTCTGATATACTAACCTTGATGTTCGCGGGTGGTTCTTCGAAAGTTAGAAGCATATACCTGTCGCCTCTGCTTTCGGGGGAACGTTGACGAACCTATGAAATAAAATGAATCAGTCCAACACACTAACACGCGATAAACAAATCGATCACAAAAACGAGGCGGTTGACGAGTCGATGACACTGCACGTACCTTTACGAACGTTTCCACAGCGCCCTTGGCTACATCGAGCAACGTTGGGCGTCCGCCCAAATAAGCTCTTTGGTTCATAGAGGCTGAAGTATCTATTAGGAAAACTATAATAGTCATCGTGAAAATTGCCTAAATGTCCTTCGAAATACATTAAAATATGCGCACGCTATTATGAACTTAGAACAAAAATGGCCGCTACATCGTACGCCGTCTCGCTGAGAGGCGACTGTCCGACAGCCGCTTCGACGAGCAGCTGAACAAGCTACGCCACGACGAAGACTCCAAAAGTACCACGTGACCTAATCACACGTTCGGAATTTGTCGGCTATGTCCGTTGACTAGCGATGAATGTTGCCATACTATGATATAATTTCCCCTTACATTTTATATAATATTTTGAGGCCAGCTTATCAGTGAAACGACTGTAGTCGCCCATAACAAAGCGTAGATTTCGATGAAGATGATCGGAAAAGAAACTCCTTTAACACTCATTTAAATCAAAATTTTGGTTAGGTAGATAAGGTACATCATCCACGTCATCAAATCTGAGAAAATTTGAAAACTAAAATCGACGAAATGCAAATCATACTCGTACACCAAGGATTTCGTACCTGGAAAACAAATAATATTTTACCATTAATCACCGCACACATAGAGGCGTTTTAAAAGTATTAAAAGGTGTGCAAACATTTTATAACATTTCCAGATGTTAGCATAATTATTTGTCTCGAGGAGTCGATGATTCATAAAACAATATGGACTAGAATTTGGTATTACCAAAAGTAACATTTTTTTGCTTTTAAAAATTGATCAACTACAACACAATAGATGCACTAGCATCTGTATTATAATATGCATCTGTATGTATGCCAGTGCTATGGCATGTAAACACGAAGTGAATCATCTTAATTTCCCAGCTAATTTCTTTCCATATTTCGAGGAAATAAACTTTGGTAGCAACACTACGTCTTATTAAGTGCACCTAACAAGTACTGAAACGACTAATTTGCTTTAATAACGATAGAGGTAATTGACTCAAAAATAAAATCTTAAATTTAATTCATAATTTATTAGTCTATTTCATACTGTAAAACTACAAAGCACACGATAAAAACTCAATAAAAGTGCTCAACATACAACGAACCACATTACGCGGCAAATTCAAATACAGAATGAGTAGTGCGGAAAGCAATAACCAACAGATTGATTTCGAAATATTTCGTGACTACACTAAATAAGTATAGTAGGTACTTTAGTAGAATGATATTTATCTTATTTCAAAAAAAACTTTCTCGGAATCATTCAGACGGTAATTCTTTGAAAAATTGAAGTGACCCACTTTAACAAAGGTCACTAACCTTACCTGTATTCCCAGATCTTATGATTTTATAAAATAAATTTTACTTTTTGATTTATATGTTTTAACCATTGTTTATTTGTTTATGTTGGTAGTCATCGTAGCTAAATAATTCTAGTATCATATCCCACAAAGGCTAGGCAGATGCCTAGCCTTTTCCCAAGTATATTGGGGTCGGCTTCAGTCTAACCGGATGCAGCTGGATACCAGTATTTTATATAGGAGCGCCTGTCCTCCACAACCCAATTAGTACCTAATTATACCTATACCTACTGGGTAATGCGATACCCATTGGTGAGACTGGTACTCAGACTTACGGACCACTGCATGTCTACCTGCCAATTCTAGTGTAACATAAGGAAATTATATTCGGCTTGGTAGAATTAATGTAATTTTAAAACAAAAATAAGTGCATTTCATTAAAAGACAATTCATAAACATTCTGAACAAAATTCTTTAAATGAAAGTGAAATCCTCAATCCCGCTGACGGACATCATGCAAAGCTACTTCTACATCTAGGTATTATTAACGTATCTATAAATATTTCGTCTTAATCGTAGAACAGTTACGGATAGCTGAGATAAAAATAATTATGGTCAGCCATTTAGAATACTTTAACTTTTTTAATAATAGAGCTGTAATTTCCTGTCTGTCTGTCCGTGTATGTCATATCCACTTTATTCCGAAACTATTAGGACTACACGTTTGAAACTTGGTAGTTATAAATATTCTGTGATCGGTGAACCGCTATAGGATTTCATACAAAAAAAAACAATAAGGGAGCTCCACATAATGTACATAAACATAATTAAGGAACTGAAACTAAAAAAATGTTTTTTCATCAAACCTATACGTGCGGGATGTCTAAGTCTATAGATAGGTCTTTAAAAATGACATGGAGGTTCTTAAACCTATTTTTTCTCAAAGTCAATCGTTTGAAAGATAGACACTTCCAAAGTGGTAAAATGTGTCCCCCCCTCGAATTTCTAAAGTAAGACGAGAAAAATTCTGAAAAAAAATGTAGGATTGTAGAACGTTAAAAAAACTTTCAACGTAAATTGGTTTGAATAAGATTTGATGTTTAGTTTTGGAGATATGAACCTTTTTCATCAAACTGCAGCAGTAACTTTGGTTTTCATTAACATATTATGAAGAACAAATTTAGTTTCGCTGTTGAATGTAATACAATACAATATAATGATGAATGAGCCTTCAAAATACTTTTACTATATTGTTTGGTGCTACGGAACCCTGTGTGCGTGTGAGTACGAGTTGCACTTGTCAGTTTTTTTTTTTAACACAAGCTTCATTTAACTTTATGTCTGTTCCGTCGGTTCTACGTTTAAGACGAATTTATAAATTATTTAATGTCTCTTTTCGGCTGAGCTTGATTAAATATCTAGTTTTTGGCTCACTGGCTCATAATAATAGTTGTAACCTAGCTATAAGAAATATTGATTACTAGCTATACCTACCTACTCATATCTTTTGACCGCGTTCTTTTACTATTCTGGAAGGTTTATGTGTATTAAACATTAGTCTAAAACTCACGTATAAATCGTATACAAGAAAAAATCGCTGTTTTGTGTAGGTATCCCTGAATACCATGTGAAACAGAGGCGTTTGAGAAATACCTACCTGCGATAGTAGGATTAGTACCTAGTTGCGGTAAGATTACCTGCTTAATATCGTATAAATTGACACAAAAAACTATACGGTACCTACCTAAATTTAAATGTTAAAGCATTTCATGTGATAAACTATATTTTACATACATATGTGCCTGTAGTATTTTAATAAAGTTATTTAACTTTAAATATAGTGTAGGTACCTAAGTACCCTACTGTTTTTAGGGTTATGTGGCCAATGGCACAAAATGGAACCCTTTCGGTCTGAACGTTCAGCCATTTTACTCTGAGACTGTTATATAATATCAATATCGATTGGCTCTCAGACAAATTGAAAAAAGCCCTGAAAGAATAACAAAAAACCCTGAGAGAACCAACAAAATAACGGTTGAATAAAGTATAATAAAAAGCTAACTACAGTGCTACTGATTTTATTTTTTTCTTAATTAGCGTATAGATATTGTCTCACTGCTGGGCAAAGGCCTCCCCAATTCTTCCTTCCTGATTAGGATTGACATACGTTTACAAATTACTTTTTCAAAATCCAGAAAACTTTACAAACTGTCTTTTACAAAAAAAATTATGGAAACGGCCTATGTGTGATGTATTTTATAACCGTAAATATTTAAAATGAATTAATAAATAATTCAGAATACTTCAGCGTCAGATACCAATAATAACAAATCCATTTCTACACTAAAAATAATTCCATGTTGAAAGTGGTAATGAAATACCTACCTACATTACTTAATGATAGTTACTTCACAAAGTAAAGAGTCTGCCAAGGTTCGAACTCATCATAACCCACCATTAAGAATTCACATAGGACCACCACTGCTTCTAAAGCCATTGAAAGATTAATAATGATACAAATTCAAATTGATGATTGATTGTTAAATGAATAATAAATAATAAAATAGTTTATCGTCCTAATATCTGATAGAAAAGTCCGCCTCTGTACTTTGTGCTTGAAGTGTTAATTATTTATATAATCAAAACAGTTAATTAACATTATCAGTAACATCACATAAACAAACCCATATACAACTTTCAGAAAAGCATATACTGACGGACTGCATTTTTTATAGCTTGATATTGTTCAAGATTATCATTTTTTAAAGTTCCCGCAATTAAACTGCTCAATCTTGAATTGCCATGCCATTTATTCATGTAACATTTTCAAGAGCCAATATTTTGGAATAAAATAATTCGCTGAAAAGATTACCCGGATTTAAGTAATACGTAGGACGCCAATGCCAGATGGATTTTTTATATTTAGATTATTTATTGGTCTGCTGTAAAACTGTTAGGTATACGCATTTTTTAAGTTCGTCCAGACCATTTGAATTAGAAGACTTACAAAATTCTATAGATGTTGAACTACTGGGTCCAAGAAATTTACGACTACGACGTCCAAGGAAGGTCCAAGAAATTTACGTCGGAGTCGTATCATCAAAGTGAAAAAAAAAAAATAAGTTCGTCCTTGGAATTAGTCGATTAATTTTCAAAACTGACAACTGTTCGCAACACTAATAATATAATCAATACATTTGTTTAGCAGCTCGCCAGCTGCTGTGGACGGGTCTGTCAAGTCAACGGTCCGTGTGCATAAATGTCAAAATAAATAAAGTGCTCTGATCTTATTTTCATCTCAGTGTTATAATTTCAATTTCCATTAATATCTCGGTTTATTAGTGTGATACAGTGCTCTAAATTACTTAGTTTAAATTACTAAGTCGCCTACATTTTTCAATCTTTCATTTCAATTTTCCTATCATGGAAGAAGTGGTAGAGAAGTTGAACAAAACCAAGTTCGATGGATTGTACAAAAATAAGGACAGGGAATATGAAAGCCAGGAGGAGAGGCGAAAGGAAATACTAAATTCCCAAAAAGCGTGAGTTTTGATGTTCTATTTGTACTGTGTATTTTTTTAATCCACCTTATTCAAAACCTTTCTATCACACAAATATTTAATGTAAAATTAAAGACAGGCCGTTGTTTTATTATGAACCTAGACTAATAACGTGACAATTATTCTACCAATAAAGAAATAAATAAAATTAAGTTTCTATTTGTAATATAAAAATAACAGCTTTTTACTGAATGCATAGGTATGAAAGTGTATACAGTACTTATAACAAAAACACCTTTTTTTCAATTTTTGTCTGTCTGTTTGTCTCGGCTAATCTCAGAAATGGCTGGACTAATTTCAACAGAACTTTTTCTGTCAGATAGCTGATGTTATAAGGCATAAGCTACTCTTATTTTAGAAAAATTGTAAGGGTTCCATGCAAAAAAATTAAAACCCTGGAAATTGGTAACAAAATTTGATTAAAAAATGGAAGCAACATTTTATTTTAATAATAATAATTTCACCCAAACAAAGGTCACGGGCAGCTAGTAATGTACTATGTTTCAGAATAGCTTCCATGCCCTTGTCCAGTGAACAATAGGGAACTCCATAAGATACTGGCTTAGACTCGTATCTATTTGAATGTTGTAGTTAGAGTGGTCTTGCAGCTTTATTGATGAGCTCTCAGGTTTTCACAGATAAATATGAGAAACTGAGACTACTAAATGTAGCTTGAACTTAATTTGAAATTAAATAATCTAGGACCCGTACTTTGGCTAAGGGTTATTCCTGTCACTATTGCCCAGCTACAAAAGCAAGGAAGGGACAGCAAAGTCAAAGCACATGCAAAGTGACCTTTATAGATCTTGGCCTGAGTTTATCATCTAGAAAGATGTTGTTAGTTTCATCCTCTGTTATCATTTCAGGAACCGTTCAAATCTTACGGACACATTCCGGGGAGTCCTGGGTTTAGTAGAAGCGGTGGAAGGATCCAATATCTTCCAAGAAGAAAGGGTAAGATAAATCATTATATTATTATACACACAGACTCTGATTACTCAACTAAATAATCTTGACTTGATTTGATTTGACTTTGTCTCTTAAGGCTACTGAGTTGTACATAGTTGATGGACTAAAGTAAAGGACCAGAGCACCTGTGATTGTGCTCACACCAAGTGTATGCACAGCAATAATCAGGCTATGCAAACCACTCTTAGTGGATCTCTCATTGTATGGGAAATCTATACAAAGCGAGGCCATGATATATGGAAATGTATAGATTGATATGTCACTGCGTGTACTAGTATACATATCTGGCATACTCAACTAGTCTATTAAGATTTGCCGCAAAAAGCGAAATTTGATTAGGAGAATAATATACATATTATTATGGCTACTGATTGAATAGACAGTATCAAGTCATTGGACAATGATCATTATGTATTGATGTAAATTGTTACAATCATTTATTATTTAGATGCTTTATAATAAATAATAATAATGAATATGGCTGGGCGTTAGGTTTTAAGATTGATTTCTGGATCATTTAAGCACAAGCCATTTGTAACAATAGGTATAGGTATTACTACTGCGCTTGCAAATTATAATCGAAATACAAGTATACTTTAAAAACTTTTTTAGTTTCCCTTGGGTCATCTACTTCTTAGTGAATTGATTGTATAACATTATTTTATTAAATGAATTGGGCCCAGTAAATGTGTACTATGAATATTAGCCATTTTTTTAAATAGTATTGCAACACATCTACTTTAAATAATAATCAGGGCTTGGCGATTCAACCCTAATGTTGACGTCTTTACAGAATATGTGTTGTCCAGCGCAGCATTCCAATGAGTGGCATTTAATAATAAATAAAGTTTTAGTTAAGAAACAACAGCAAGGCCCGATCTAGCTATTTAGCCGCTCTGGGCAAAAATAAAATTTTGCCGCCTTTGACAATGTACACCTTATAAGCATGTTATTTCAGAGATGATAAACTCATAATAATGACATAATTATATATTAAAATATATGATTGGTTACGAATTGATAACGATTTTTTATTAAAGTCTCTTTTTTTAAATAGATGTATTACACATAAACCTAGCAACAGCCTGTAATCGCCAAAGGGTTTGCAAGGGGTACTTATAGACACATTTTGGCCAGTTATGTTTAAATCAATGTAATAGGGGCGAACCTATTGCTATCAACCAGACACAAATCCAGACTGCTAATGACCAATTCCTAATAGGAACACCCAATAACACCTTGTCGAAGTCGAACCAGAGAATCAATCCCAGGCCCTCATGCTCAGCTATGTCGCTTGCGACAACCAACGAGGACGAATGTATAAATATTTTTGGAATTGTGGATTTATAAAGAAAAGTCTATGAATAAAAAGAACACGGTGTACCTAAGCGAGCGAAGCAAACTCGGAAATTTTGACTTTCCACTTAGGGTAGATTTTTGCTTTGATCATTCATACAAAAATAATGCAGAAAAGTTTAAGCCGCCTAAAAGATTAGGTTATTTTTGGTCATTCATATAGAAATGGAAATAGGAGGTCTGAGTTGATCTGTCAATTTATACAGAATTGAGAAAGTACAACATGAGCGAAGCGAGCTCGAAAGTTATAGCATACCACTTTGGGTGGGCTCATTTCTCTATAAATGTAAAAACAGCGGTGCAAGTGCACCTCCTTGCACCCTCAACTCGTTGAAATCAATTCTGTGAGGTCTTCGAGGTTTCAGGAGGGATAACTTCTCCTCTGGCTGCGGCCTTGAATGATCTCATATAAAGTGGTTGGCAGAAATTTGATTAATAGAGGTTTTGTCTTGATGATTCTTTTGACTAATAGAGGTTTTGTCTTGATGATTCTTTTGATTAATAGAGGTTTTATGGGTGGCCAATAAAATCAATGTTGTACTGATGGGGATGATTGTAACTTGGTGGTTTGTGTCTCGGAAACGTGACGATTTAGATAAAATTCAAGTCCAATGCAATATTGTTTGTAGTGATGCTAGCTGTATATTATTTCTAGCTATTAACTATTAGTACTTAATAAAATTCGTCTGTAATGATGATTTTATAAAACTACCCACTGGCTACATTGTAAAATTAAGTCATAGCAAGAATTTTTGTGGGATACCAGAAATAAAAGGGCAAAAACAGGAAATCAAACAAACAATAGACAGTCAGTAATTTGCATGTTTTTTTTTCAAGGTGTAATTTCTTGCAGAAAAATAAAATCAATTTTGGTCTTTTATCCCGATTCACCTGCATCTTGAGAAGTTTGTCTTCTAAAGGCTATTTAATTAATATATTGGAATAATTCTGTAAATCTCCATTAATATCATAACTCAATACGCTTTTATATATAAATGCCTGTGTATGATTTATGTAAATTATGTCATCCCTGTTCAAAAACTTACCGCATATTATTAAAAAACTACATGATTTCAGGTTGCGTATAGGCCACAAATTTATGTTGCTGGTTTCAATAAATGCGCATATAAGGATGTTCTCATGCTGTCAGAATGGATGATAGAAAAGCCACATGATTTTCATGAAAATTGGTATGTCGTACCTTGCCCAAAAGGTATAAGAACGCTGCTGGTGGCCAGTCAAGTAAGCAACTTTCTACTTTTCATACTATTTATATTATGTTCTGCTGACAATACATTTGTATACAGACATGACTTGATCCTGCGGCCAGGACACGAAATTCTGTATGCGCGTACCCCATCGCCATTCCGATTTTTGATCAATGTTGCAGCACGCGATCAAACTGGCTTATAACGGTGTAGCTTAGCAGGCAATTGAACAAATAAAAATAAGTCTAGTATCACGAGCCATTAATTTTCTGGTATAAAAATCCATCCTATGTCACTTTGATTTGTATTAGTGAAAGAATTTTACAGAACAGTAACAGTAACTGTACCTCTGCAATATTAGTGTAAAATTTATATTATTTTATCAAGCCTTGGTCTCTTCCAGAGATAATGAGTACAGATTTATAATTCCAGGGCAAAACCAAACTATTTTCCCGGGATGGTTATCTTGTAAGGACACTTCAGTCTGTGTTACCGGGCGGTGGCGTTCAGACTCAGGGCCGTAAAAGCGGTTGCTGCATTCTGGATGGTTTCTTCATGCCTAGCACAAATACCATGTATATTTTGGATCTACTGGCATGGAACAACCATTTAATGGCTGATGGCGAGGTTAGTTTTATCTTTTAAGAGATTTTTTATGGCAATGGAAACCACAACATTAATTAAATTAAACATTATTGACGAATTAGTGACAGCAAAAAGCTTGTCTTCTGTAGGTATTCTTATTCCTATTCACTTACTGAGATATTTTTATTTATTTATTTTATTATACATAAAAAGTGTTTTAAAACAAAAAGCATTTGAAAGCCATTAATTAACAAGTTTTCACTGATAAAACCTTGAAAAAAAAAAACAAAAAAAGGTAGGTACAAAATACTTATAAATAACATAAATTAGGAAACAAAATAACACGATCGATTAATACAAACTAAAAATCATTCAGAGGCAAACAATTATTACTATGGTGGAACTAATTAGAGTTTTGTCCTAAATTCCAGACCGAATTCCGACATTATTGGATGCTCACACAGTATGAAGAAAATCCAGAATTGAGAAAGCACACAAAGGATAACCAATTAAAATTCGAAATTATACCTAAAGAACCATGTGATCCAAGAAACTTTTCAGAGTAAGTTATGTTTTTCTTGAAGATTGAGTAAATGAATTTAAGATAGCCTACGGCGATAAAATGGCACCCTATTCTGTAACTATTTCTTGAAAATGTCATTAAATGGGGTTAAATGAATTCAGAGGGTTGTATTGATGATTTTAATGATTATAATTCTGTAGCTACATACGTGATATTGCCGCGACTCATTTTTCATCAACATACAACCTTCAGGTTGTGTGACGGACCTGCAAATTGCAAAAAAACGTAAGAAAATCTGAATTTCGCGAGCTACCCTTGCGCTTCCTCCTTAATAACAAGCAAAATGAGAGGCAACGGGGGCGATAATGGGGGTAGCGAGAGGGAGGCACACTAAAAACTAACAAACGTGGTGGAACTAAACTAAAGCTGGCGAATTTCAACCGAACTCCGGTCGAACTTTGTCTTCGGCGCATATTTCGACCAAATGTTCGGCAAAATCGGCATTCGGTCCACCTCTAATAATTATTATTATTCTTCATTTCCAGGTTCATGATGCAAATGCCTCATTTCCCCAATTATAACCCGAGGCTGGATGGCCTGTTATTTTTTCATAAAAAGGCCCACTATGTTTCGGGGGTAACGCCATTAGTGGGTTGGCTATTCCCCTATATGGTACCGGAAGTGTTTGGACCAGGTAAATGAAAATATATATAGTATAAACATATTTGTAAGCAGAGATTTAGATATAGGTAGTACATCTATTTTCATGTACAGTGGGCCAATGGGGGCGCTATCGCGAATGAATTCGCCGCTAGAGGCGCTAGTATAGCGCGGGGTCACCAAAATGTCTGATGTCATAGAATGTTCGTGCGTTGCGTGCTTTTTTATCACGTAATTTTAATAATATTCACGATGGTGGTCTAGATTGAGCCATTCCTGATTAATTATGACTTGAAGATTTTAAGTAGCAACTTATTATTTTATTTGTTAGTACTTGGAGGTAAAATGAATTTTAATTGTTTCATGCTTGCTAATTTTAGGGAGAATATTGTATATGTATCTGAAGTTTACATTATGTTGTTAGACGTAGTAAAATAAACTTTTTGTGAAGTTATTGGTACTTTAAAGTATAAAATAGAATTAACAACATGACTTTACTCGACAGTGGCGCCTTCTGGTGAGCTCAAAAACGATAGCCCTCATTGATGCAGCCCACTGTACATTTAAACACATAGCATAAACCACTAGGTATAAAAGCATAAAATTATGCACAAGAGTTATTCAGCATGTATCGGAAGGACAGCCCCGTTGGTCGGGTGGTCGCAAGCGCGACTGCTGAGCATGAGGCATAGTGATATTAGGTTTTTCCATCAGGAATTTCTTAGTAGCAGCTACGGAGTCTCGATATGTGCCCGGTTGATGGCAATTGGCGCTCCCCTTAAAACATGAGACTTATACATACTGGCGAAATGTGGTTGATTAGGTTAACCTGCCTAACCCTTCTGAGATTACAAGGCGTGATGTTATGATATGTAATATTAAGTAAGATATAATTTCTATTGCAGGTATAAAAATTAATCCCGGTTATATGCAAGAAAAACCGGTCGACTATATTAACCAAAGAGATTTTATAACAAAATTCCAAAACAATGTACGACAAAAGAAAGTACGGCGGCCAAGGCGCAATATTCAAATGGATACGACGCCGCCGGCTGATCAAAGTGATCTTGTAAGTATCGAAATCTATCACGCTTTTTATTTTATCTATATATAAGGGACAGCATTCCACAAACTGACAACATTCAGCTCCTTATTTTGAATCATAATCCACCGGAATTTTTCTCCGACGATTCTAGACTCGAATGTAATCTAGAATGTTCTCGTAAAACAGCCGACGTAACAATATGAGTTTTTTACAGGTAGTTTTGGATGCGCTGGCGGAATCTGGTGCTTTTGATTGTGAAGATACAGGTGGAAACGAAGCCAGCGGTGTCAGTATGATGGAGTAAGAGAAGGCTACGTTTTGTGCCAAATTATTAACAATGTACTGGTTTTGAACCAGAACCAATGTTCTTTAGATTTCTCCTAAAGGAGTCTTGGTGTTGTTGAGTAGCTGCTTAGGGCTACTTCCTAGTCGGTAAGTATATGACACTCCATATCATTAAGGAAGTCTTATGGGGTGAGATCACGGAGCGATTTTCGCCCAGATTAGTGCGGTTGCGTGGTTAGGATAGGTTCTGTAGAAAATGGAAAGTTTTGTAGGAACGATATTAGGGACTCGACGCGTTAGTGACTGATTTTAGGAGTTTTTCCTATTATAAATAATATTTATCTTATGCATTCTAGCATTCTAGGGTATTTTAGTGATGTTATCATAAGTGGTAAATGGTTATGATGAACCCCAAAACTCATTCGAATTAGCTTTTTCGATATGATTGAGAAACAAATTATAAAACATGTTTTGCATGTTTAATCCGATTTAAAAGTTGCAGGTTGTGGGTTTGAACCCAGTCACTAACTTTGTGTAATTTATTTCATCACTAGAGTCCAACCGAAACTTCGGCTTCGGTCACCTTAGGCTAAAATACTACCTTCGGTCAACCCTTCGAAAATGGGTCGAAGTTTTGGCCGAAGCCAAAAGTGGGAAGACTACGGAAACTGGGAGACCCGACGTGCGGAGAGCAGGAGTCATCCATTTCGATGTTATATTCTTTTTCACACGTTGCAAGGTCATTTTAATCATCTCGATACGTTTTTTTTTATAAAAAATCAACATACACTTTTGCTTCGATGAAGGAAAACAGTGAGGCAACCAGCATGCCTGAGAGATATTTCTCGACGACATGTAAAGCCAAGTCAGAGGCCCATGGGAGGCATAATAACTCTGACACCAGGTTAGGCACTAAACAAACGAAGAAAGAAGAACATAAACTTTGAATTTAAAATTCGTGCGGACACTATTCATCACCTTCTTAAAACGGTGAAATAAAAATTCGAAGACATGTGGCTTCCATCAATCGGGTGTTTGATTGCGGCCCACTCTTTCTCATAGAGAGGAGGCCTTTGTCCCAGCTGTGGGAACATAATGGCTTAATCAGCCATGCTTTGCTTTTGTGACGCGCAACTTAACTTGATTTAATGGGGGCTATCGCGCATGAATTCGCCGCTAGAGGCGTTCGTGTAGAGTAAGGTCTTCAGAAATGTCAGATGTCATAAAGTGTTCGCGCGATGAATGCTATTTTATTACGTATTTGTTACTAATATTTACTAATATATGTAGTCAAGATTGAGCCATTCCTGATTAATTATGTCTGGAAGTTTTAAGTAGCAAGTTAGGTTCTAATTTGTCAGTACTCAGAGGTAGAATGATTTTTAAATGTTTCATGCTTGCTAACTTTAGAAACAATATTGTAAATAGGTATCTGAAGGCTACACTATGTAAGAAAGAAAGTAAACTATGTAATAAGAAATAAAATAAACTTTTTATGGAGTTATTGTTGGAGGACCTCACTTGGCAAAGGCGCCATCTGGTGAGCTCAAAAACGATAGCCCTCATTGTGTGTCATTAGATCACTAGTCAACGCTTGATAAGTTAATATTAGTAGGTTCTATCGGTTCTATAGTTCTATCGTACACTGTTGCCACAGCGGTCATATGAAAATATCGCACCGTGATTTCAATCCCTTAGGAGTATTTTATACTATTTCTTATTCGTGGGTAACAGGGTGCAGCTAAATTATTGTAAAAATAATCTAAACGACGTAACCCTGGAAATGGCTGTTATTGTCCCGGTGATATAATTTTAGCTATTTTTAATTGTTAACTATTTTATATTAGCGCTATTTTTTTAATTTTAGACTTAACTACTGTTGTACTGTGTATACGCAATATTAAAATGATAATTATGTAATGCTGAAAAGCTGTTTATGCTGATCCAATTTTGCTTAGTTCCTAATTTGGCTTAAGCTTTTACATGTAATGAAGTATTATCCAGAAACAGGGTGATGATGGCTCAACTTTAGGCGATGTAGTTACTTGAATATGAAATAGTAGGGAAATAATAATTGTATTATTGACAACTGCATAATCTCATAGCGTAATAAAAATGTAGTAAATGTGTTGTAGGATATGCCAATCTTTGTGAACGCCGCGGTCAATAAATGCGAGGGCGAGACGACACGATAGGGTCAGTCCGTTAGTGTGGGGCTTTTTGAAATCACACCTACACTAAATGTTAGCCATCCTACTCGCTCGTTGTATGACCGCGTATTGCTTCAAGTTTTTAACGTTTGGTATAGTTTGTTTTGGCAATGTGTTGTAGTATACCCCAAACTTCGTAGACGCCGCAGTCACAAAATGCGAGAATGAGATGACACGAGCGTTGTCAGAAATCCCGTGTGTATACTAATTTTTCACCATCCTTCTCGCTTGTTTTATGATCGCGACAGCTACTAGTTTTGGCGTTTGGTATAGTCACTTTTCACATTCTCGGGTAGATGGGGTGTGAAAGGTTACACACATACCTTCGCTACCACGAATACGTATACCACGTCTCAGAATGGGCTTATTGTATTTTTTATTTTTATTGATGACATGCCCAGTTCTTTCGTGATGGTAGATGGCTTTTTATATACCCGTATCAAAGTATCTAGTTGTGTATATAATCAAAACGTGTCGTCTTTTGTCGACTTGTTGAGTGACGCTCTCATAATACAGTCCCTTCACACTTACTGTTTTACCTCTGATTCTGCATCAATGTCATTTTTTTTTTTTTTATAACGGTGTAAGTTGCTGTCAGAGGTAAAAGTATTGTGAAAGGCTGTACTTGCCATAGCAGGACTAAAATAATATCGTTCGACAATGCCGGATTCCCTGTACCGGCTGCATTTAACAAAAAGTTAAAAACTTTTTGAGTAATAATCTTCATAACTTTAGTTAGCATTGAAGACTTTTTAACTATTAAAAATTGTCGACTGATTGCAAAAGACCAGTTTGGCATTATTCGATAAGACCAAATAAGTCTTAAGACTGGTTAGAAATTACGATCCGTTTTGGATTTAGAGGGCGGGGAAATCGAGCTAAGCTGGGAGAGCCTTTGGATGACTCTGACTTTTTGATGTATAAGTACTTATTGTCATAAAATGATATCTCATTAATGAATACTATATAGTATTATATCTGTGTTCACAACTTAATGTATACTCTTTTCAATGAAATAAATTTTTGATGTGATTTATGATTTTTATTTCGATATATGGTAGTTATTTAATATCGCTCACTCATTAGGTACCTACTCATTACACAGGCCAGGTGGTAAGAGGTGACTAACATGATTACGTGGTAGGTACAGCCCACCGTACGACCGTCAGTGGTAACAAAACTTTTATAAGGTGGCCTTTTATCTAATGACGTACCTCACTCAGATCCAGCCTGTCCCTTTGCTGCCCTCCCCAGCAACGCCCTAAGCCGAGGCCCGTACCCCACAGGGGGTGCCCTTAGCGAGTGGTCGCTTAGTTTTTAAGTATAGTTTTAAGCCCCTGGCTGGAGGCCTTAGATTCATTTTTAAGGCATCCACAGGGATTTGCCCGGTTAAGCAGTAGCCAGCCTCAGAGGCTGAACTGCGAGAAGCACTCCCAAAAAAAAAAAAAAATGACGTACCTATTTTTCTTTGAACACGCGGCGCAAGATGGAAGGTGAGCCATTGTCCGTGAGGAGACAGGATGACGCATTAATAATAAAGCACGTATAATGAACAACTTGTGGTAAATATGCGTCACATCCAGGCTATCTGTCGGTCAGCATACGATTAGTGAAAAAAGAATAGAGCTATCAAATAACACTAGTTGTTTGACAGAGTTTTAGCTGGCGGTCAGTAAATGATCAACTATAAAATACATGTAGGGAGCTCTTTACTTGCACGGGAATTACTATCTTTTTATACTATTCTTGAATGATAAAATGGCCGATAGCTCGTCGCTTACTGGCTGTTTTGACACCACCAAGACACTTCGCTAACTAAGGCAGTGCCCCCAAGAAGCAGCTTTGGTTGTCGCAACTGTCGCCTTTAAAATGGTTTCCCTTAAGGTGGAAGTGCAAGGATAACCCGCGATTTTTTTTTTACGTTTTTTGCAATTAGCAGGTCAGTGCCAGGTTGTACTTATGTTGATTAAAATATGATTCGAATATGGCTGAGAGTTATAATAATTAAATCATCAGTACAACAGTTCATTTAATCCCATGAAATGACTTTTTCATTAAATATAAAGGGTTAACAGTTATCAATTGAAGCAAATCCTACGTTTACCGAGATACTTCATGGGTAGTTGCGGGTTGTCCGTGCCGAAACTCAACTCGAGATTACCCTAAAATTAAACTACCTAGGTATACCTACAAAGTGTTACTTACCTAAAATCAACACTAGAAAATAACGGATAGTTTTGTTTCAAATAAAAATAGAAACGGACCTAGAAGCTAATTAATTTAGGTACCTCAGACGCCTAAATAATGAAGTGGCTATATTTTGACAGTCAGGAAGAGCAATAAAATCTTGCCTGTTGTTTGCGAACAGTAAAACGAGATATTCTTGATATTCAGAATTCATGATAGGTACACAAATGCATGTATACCTAAATGGATAGGTAATTAGGTATAGAGATCGTTAAATAAAGCAGTATTAAGGTACTTACGCATTTTATCGTGCAAGCAATGAACACCAATGAAGCAGTCTAATAATTCTAAAAATAGGCACCACCTATATCTTAAATAAATGTTTTGTGTACCGGTCACAAAAAAAAGTGTGACTACCACACATGGGGTCATGGGTTCGGTACCCAAAATCAACGCTTGGTGCTTTTTGAACGTCAAAAGTTTACAAGAGACGGTCCCCCAAAACGCCTGGCCCTCGCCCGAATTCAGCATTTGTTTTTTCCATTCGTAAATTCTCCTTTTTTTTTGCTCCGGCTTAGTTTGTCAGCTCTTAATATGTGCAGAATCCATTATTTAAATTCATTATAGGTAGGTACCATAGATATATAAAACAAGGAGATGTGCCCGTTAGACGAAAATGTATCGGTGCCGTCTGTCCTCTGTTAGCCCTACCACGCGGCAACTACTACATTTGCCGTTCAGTAAAAGCAATAGATCGCATTGCTTAAAACAGAACGTACTACACAATCAATTATAAACCTTATCCCATCAAACACAGCGTGTATTTACCTACCATGCACCGTACCTACAACTTACCCACACAAAAACATCGGTCGCTGTCGTTGTGCTGTGCGAAAGCAATTTATTTAATACCTACGCTAGCGATTGACTAAACCGGAAAGTTACTGAATCTTCATGTGTTCGAAAAATTAGTCTTAGCAACAAAGTAAATATGTAAATCAATGAATGTTGTTGTACTGACATACTGAAATCGATTCCTACTAAAACTGTGTTACGCAATTACTCCGCGGGTAATAGATTTTTGTTAAAAAAAAAACCCTAGTTATTAAATAATTGTTAAATAAACAAAACCGACTTCCAAAAAAAAACACTAAAAAAGTCTAAAATAACTTGACTTTCGGAAGTCGGTGTCTTTGTTTGTATCTTTTTTGCCGCCGACTTCCGAAAGTCAAGTTATTTTAGACTTTTTTAGTGTTTTCTTTGGAAGTCGGTTTTGTTTTCGCAGAAAGTTTTTTTATGTTACCCTTTTTAGTTGTAGTATACCACACAAATTCTTGTCATGAATTAAATTTTACATTATAACTAGAAGTAAAAATTAATTCATGTAGTTAGTTAAAGTACTGGTCAAGACGAATCATACGTGCCCAAACTCGATGAGGTTTTGTCGTTTTATAACGGAGTTCCTATGGCCACCGTTCAGCTCCATCATCAGACACTGGATACCATTTAGGACCTAAGTACTCGTCAAGACGAATCATACGAGCCCAAACTCTATGGGGTTATGTCGTTTTATAACGGAGTTCCTATGGCCACCTTCTAGCTCCATCATCAGACCCTGGTGACCATTTAGGACTAAATTACTTGTCAAGACGAATCAAACGAGTACAAACGCGACGGCGCACTATGGGACCAAACAGTATTTTCCATCTCAAAAATGGTTTTGTCGAAAGTCGTAAATCCATAGATTGTTTTATGGTTTTATACTCTCAAAAGATGGAACTTACGAATAAATTACAAAATATAAAAAAATATAAAGTTTTACGTTTATAAAATGAACCTCAAACATTGGGCATAAATATTTTCATGCCAATTAAATTACCGTTAAGGGAGTTCAACACATAATTATTCGGAAGTTTTCCAAGGAAACATATTAGTGTTATACATCATTAGATAGCTTAGAATATACACTTTGCAACCACGTTCAGCTTTTGTAAAAAAAATATTTTTATTTAATTTTTTAATATTTTTTTAGTGAAGTAAAGAAAATTTAGTTATTGTTAATTTCAATTGGAGTTTTCGTTGTTGCCGAAAGCAGCCGGTGTCAAGTTAATTACTCTATTAGAGACCTTATCTACTCAGTAATATGAGGATTTAATAAAAACTTGCGCGTTTTTTGCGCCAGAGGTGATTTTGAAGCAATAATGTCAATCGGGGAAAAATCCTCGAAAATTACGGTTCTTCTTTTTTATTATGAAATATTATATTTAGTTATTATCCTTTGATGTCTATATTGTTTTTTCTATTTCTATGATAAAAACATACATTTGCAAATTAAAAAAACTGCTATTATATTTGAAAGAATCTTCCCATGGCAATTTTGTTTGGGGTGGTCACCTTAACCACAAGTATGATAAACTATATTGCTGCGGAAGTTCTATTTATCTGTTGTGGTAAATAATTACAATCAGTACTGATTACACTATTTCGATGAGAACTGTTATAATCAATTGTCCCATGGTTTTTGCACAAGGCACTAAAATATTAGTCCTTTAAATACCTACCCGTGTATGTTCAGCATACGATTCATCAAAGTGTTCAGATACTTCTTTTCAATAACAATTAACGCATAAAAAACATTATTATCTAACAATGAGTGAATTCGTTTGTGTTCGACGCGATCTTTGTGATCAAATAATAAAAGGGAAAAGTACTTCAGACCTCAAAAAATATTTATTGGAAAATTTTCAACTATCGGAAACTGACGTTAATACTGTAATAGAGAGTATTCAAAAAAATCTAACATCGAGTTGCAACCAGAAATGGACCAAAGCTCAAAGAAAGCCGGACCGGTTCGAGAGCCTATACTCAAATTGGTTAAATGGTGAGTTTAAAGTATCATTGAATTCTTGCAGTACCTCAACCACTGTAAATTCTGGTTTGAATACTTCTGATGAACGTGGAAGACCAACAAAACAAGATGACGAGTGCTCGGAAAACACAAAGAAACGAAAAAATATGGAGCTGGTCCAGGAGTATGGAATGGAACATGTCCGTAACGCTTATGTGCAAGGTTTAAGATCCATGGGGGAAAATGACGAAGCGTCGATTGTGACTATTATCAGAAATAAGGAAAAAGAAGAGAAAAAAGTTATTCTACAAAATATACTCAATCCAGATAACGCACTTTCCTTTACAAAAGAGGAAGCATTGAGTATATGCATTGAAACTGATTTAACCAAAGCACAATATGCGTACCTAAGAAAAAGGCTCGTTGATAAGAATTTAAGTTCTGTATTGCCTTCGTATCAAACACTAAGTGAAGCAAAAAAGGCTTGCTATCCGCCTGCATCCAGCATTACGGTGACAAATATAAGCGCAAAAATCAACCTGCAAGATCTCTTAGACCATACAGTCTGCCGTATTATAAGGATAAAGTCAGGATCGACTTACAATCGTCTCAAGCTTTTCACTAAATGGGGATGTGATGGATCCTCCGGGCAAAGTGAGTATAAACAAACTCTACCGGAAGAAAACGAACAAATATCGGACGCTAATTTGTTTATAGTGTCCCTTGTACCACTGCGACTAGTAGACGAAGAAACTTCTACGGTCATATGGAAAAACCCTACTTGCTCATCTGTTAGATATTGCAGACCAATTTCATTAGAATTTGCAAAAGAAACTCCCGAAAAAACTACAGCGGTTGTCAGTGAAATTGAAGCCAAAATTAATCAATTGATTCCAACTCTTGTGTCAATAGAAGACAAAGTCATCGAAGTTAAACATCAACTGTTTATGACAATGATTGATGGGAAAGTTGCTCAAGTGTTGACAAACACATCATCCAGTGCTACCTGCACTGTTTGTGGAGCAACTCCCAGACAAATGAATGATCTTTTAAAAGTTACAACGAGAGTTGAAAATGAAAATGCGTTTAAATACGGATTGTCGACGCTACACGCATGGATAAGATTTATGGAAATGATCCTCCATATTTCTTACAATTTAGGTTTTGAGAAGTGGTCTGCAACAACTCCAGAAAATAAGCAACTTAAAGAAGACAAGAAAAAATTTGTCCAAAAACGTTTCCGAGAAGTGCTTGGCTTGCATATTGATAAACCACGTCAAGGTTCCGGTAATAGCAATGACGGTAATACGGCAAGGAGATTTTTCCAAAATTACCAATGTTCTGCAGAGATAACCGGAATTGATGAAGAATTAATCAAGAGACTATATGTAATTCTTCAAACTATGTCATCGGGATTTCCTATAAACGCAGAAAAATTTGGTCGGTATACATTGGTAACCGCGCAATTATATGTAAGCAAATATAACTGGTACTACATGCCATCTTCGGTCCATAAAGTACTTATACATGGTGCTAAAATAATAGAGCATTATGCAGTTTTGCCTATAGGACAATTATCCGAAGATGCCCAGGAAGCTCGAAATAAAGATTATAAGAAATATAGGTTACATCACGCTAGGAAGTGTTCCAGATCAGCAACAAACGAAGACGTTCTGCATATTTTGTTATATACATCTGATCCTTATATATCTAGCTTAAATAAACCAAGTTTTCTAATATCCAAAGAATTATTTGACGAAGCTAAAGAATTGTTGGAAATAGAAAGTGATGAGTAGGATAAGTTTAAGTAATAATTTTTTTTTGTCATGTAACTGTTTGTTTAATAATAATAATTTAGTTTTGAACTTATTTTAAGCATAAGTGTAACTTTTATTGCTATTTTAATATAACTGTATGATTTTTTGTATGAAATTTCGTATAACTTTATCTTTGTCATTTTTTTTCGGAAAAAATATTTTTTTTAGAATGATGATGTTTGATTTCTTTTATTGCCTAGATATTCACAAATACGTGAAAAAAAAATCAAGGAGATAAATCACAAAACAACAGAGTTATCGATTTTTGAGATGGAAAATACCGGTTGGTCCCATAGTGCGGCGTTGCGTCGTTTTATTACAGAGTTCCTATGGCCACCTTCCAGCGCCAACATCAGATCAGCTCCATGTCATCATAATATTGCATTGTCTCGCGATATACCTACATAATTATGCGTGCAAAATTTCAGCTCAATCAGAAATCGGGAAGTGTGTCAAATTTACATCAAAGCGCCTGCACGCGACGTCGCGTGATGTGATAATTAACGTGAGGAAAACAACCAAATTCCTAAACCGATTTTGATGAAATTTATATGGGACCAATCGGGAAGTATATCCTTTCAGATGAAAAAATAATTTTTCAGAGCGGTTTTCAAATGACGGAGTTATGAGGTAACAAAAATAAAATAAAAAAAAATAAAAAAAATATCCGAATTGAGAACCTCCCCCTTTTTGAAGAAAGACAACCGTCTTTCAACCGTTTTTCTTTCCGTCTTTCTTTTTTATTAACCAATAAAAACAAACCCATGCATAACAAATAAATAGCATGAGTATGTTGACTTATTTTAAGGAAAAGTCACTATTATATTTTCTGATCCATGCCGATTACTATAAGGCATTCTAAGCTTTAATGGAAGTAAAATATAAAAAAAAAAACAAAAAGTAAGGAAATAGCACGAGGATAAGGCATAATATATTATCATAATTCAAAGCCAAAAACACTCCACCGATTATTAAACTGAAATTTAATTAACTTACTTTACGAAAGTTGGTTACACATTTCTCTACTACGCTGTAAAATTATCAAAATACGTAAAAAACACTATTCGACTTCGATCTTCCAACCGGGTTAAAACGTTTGATAATTTGAAAAACAAACAATAATAGTAATATTTCATTCGTCAATCGACATTGTCGATAGCCTACGTCAGTGGTTCTGCACAAGCACATCACTTACTCGTCGCAAGAAGCAGCGACCGTACTACGCGATGCATCCTTTAAAAAAAGTATCGTTTTGTTATTTTTACATTGCTTGTCCAGTCACTTAGCGATAAACCTTGATATTGGTTAAGGAACAATGTATTTGTTACAAAAATAGTACAGTCGCTGTGATATTTGATCACAAAATAACATAGTAAGAGCTAGAAATATTTTACGATTTGTTGCTTTTCATGGTTTTAAAGACAAATATAGTAAAATACTTGTAGAAAGTGATTCTATGAGTTACAAAGTTTTGGTTTATGCTTTGGTTTCTACAAGAAACCACTGGTCAACACGGCATTCTTCTATATTGTCACGATCGCGGTCGTAAGCACACTAGTTCGCGGAGACGCCTATTTGCCTATGACATGCTAAACGTGCGCCCGTCGTGGCGACACCGACACGCCCACTTGCCACTTCTCCTGTTTTTTTGTATTTCTATGGTACGTACCTACACTTACTATACATTATAGTTACGTACACTTATTAACCAAGTCCAAATTCAACAGTTCAAATCCAACTTCTTTCTACTACTAAGCCCAAGAAAAGGCCTTACCTATACTTGTGGCCCCGCTTACGTTTACCGAAATACAGACATTTACGTCTTTTCACTTTTCATTCGCCCTAGGCGATACCTAAACGAATCTATAAAATAAATAAAATTGAAGTGTCTATTTGTAATACCAAAATCACAGCTTTACTTGCAACAAAAACATATTTTTTTCAATTTTTGTCTGATTCCCTGTCTGTTTGTTCCGGCTAATCTCCGAAACGGATGCACTGATTTTGACGGGACTTTACTGGCAGATAGCTGATTTGTTAAGGAGTAACTAAAGCTATTGCAAAAAAAAAACCTTGAAATTGGTAACAAAATTATTAAAAACGGAAAGTAATATTTTTATAGGAATTTCAAGCGAACGAAGATCGCGGGCAGCAGCTAGTGTTAAAAAAAAAAGAACTCTGTAACTTAGAATTATGATTCTTGTTGTACGGTGTTTGAAATTGAAAACAAATAAATGCATTTACGACTTTCAGCGCTGAGATAGTGCGCTTATATTTAGACATTAGGTTCCTTCAGCTGCTAGTGTTAGTGTAAATGGCTATTCTCATTTGAAATACCTAGGTAAGAAAACAATATTTCATCCCGTGTAATTTCATTCTGATTTACTACCACCTCTGTATAACGCAGAGAATTGAACCGTGAAAACGCGATAAATCGGTATATGTAAGATATTACGGTGTCCCATAAAATCTCGAAGATTCGGCGCATTTTTAATATATGACAGTAAGAACGGACACCTAAGTTAGCAGTTTTTCGTTTTATGGGGAAACCAGGAGAACACCCGACGACGTGGCGGATGTTTAGGACTTACCTAAATACACACGGACACCCCACTCCAGCTTATTATGGTGGTTATAATGGTGCTCTTTTTGTGTTTCGAAGTAGAACTGAAGGGGACCGGGGGCAGGAGGACCAAGGTAACCTACCGCCCGGAGAATAGCCAAACTTAAGTGGCAGTGTGCGGGCACATAGCTCGCTGATCTGATGGCCCAAAGGTTCTAGAGTGGCGACCACGTACCAGAAAGCGTAGCTTTGTACAGCATTTAACAAACCTACATGTTGAGTCATCAACATGATGGATGTTGGTCCCATGGAGAAAGTGATTCAGTTTCTTGGTACAAACCAACACGTATTTGAAAAGTGTGTATAAACATACTTTTCAAATACGTGTACGATACGATGATGATGGATGATACGTTCTATTATTTTATTTCTTCGTGAGTGTATTGAAAAACGTCGTTTGATACAAGTCGGCGTTTGCCACTGCAATTCTCGAATCCATAACACAATCGCGCTCGGCTTGGTTGTCGATTCCGCCTCGGCTGCTATAACAAAGTTACTGAATACGTCCACTGGAGACAAGTGAATGAATATAAGAAAATGTAACTTTTTATTTTAGTATTGTATGGTTCTTTTGGCACGGAGCCTTAATCAGAACTGACGTCGCCATCTTGATAATCAATACAATTAGTAGACAATTTCACGAACGTTTTTCAGCCTTCTCAAAACGTATGTAACCTGAAAATGTCATTCAAACGCCCCTTGTTCAGGTCCTATAAAATGATTGAATGGCTGATGTTAGGTCTTGCAAAATACTGCAGCCGTTTTTGGCCACTACGAGTGAAAAAATCAAACAAAAACCATTAGATACGCATTTTTAAGAAAAAAAAAATAAAGAAAAAAACTTTATGGCATCATACATGTTTTTCGCAGATTTACGGACAGTAATTTTGTATTTTAGGTCTTAACCATAAAGTTCGGTACGGGTACCTTTGGGGGCGCGACACACAAACCTCCGCTGAGTTGGTATCGGCCCCGAAAGGGGCAAGCGTTTAAGTCATACGTCGTCCTTATTATTTATGTAAATATTTAATATTCCGATTATCAAATACTATGAGTGTGCGCTAATTAAGAGAGTTGGATAAAAAGTTCATATGTCAACGCCATTAAAACTTCTGTCTTTAGCGCGCAAGTTTCTTAATTTACCCTTCTAAAATCCAAGTACGTGAATACGGTCATCGCCATTTTGACGGCAGTGCTGCTGTTTACGGACATTCAAGCTCCAGAATGTTGAGAATGATTAACTAGTCATTACATTATGTGACGAATTAACCCATGGTTCAATTTAAATAAGCAGTGGTAACGATGAATTTTGATATCAAAAGTCGAGGTTTCGCGCCAATCGTGCGTGTTTACATTTTTATTTTTCTCATTACATCACACAGACGCGTATAGATTCGATAACAAATATGACAAATATCATTCCAATTATTATAAACAACATGAAAACGCCCTGATCTTAGCGTAATTTACTAATACGGGACCAATAACTCTTAATATTCATTACCACTCCTTAATTTGTATTCGAAATTGACGGCCATTTTTTTATTTTTTTATTATCGTGAAGTGTGGAAGCGATTATTTAAATCGATTCCGTTTTTGTAAATTTCGATCAAATCGAGAAATTAAAATAAGGAATTTAAAAAATTGATAGATGGAAATTAAAATAATTTTGTTTTGAGCGTACAATACAATAAATAAACACTAATATTGTTTTAAGTTTACAATAGTAATTTTAATAGTTTTTCGTACATTGTTGTACTAAAACCGACACAACAAACAGCACAGACTATCTATGCCTAAATTCGCGCCGTTTTTTTCTATAACAAAATTTAAATTATGAATGCATTCGCTGTTCAAATTAATATTGTATTTAATTAAGTTCATAATTTATTATGATTTTTTTTTATGATTAAAATATGCTTCTTTTATTTAACTTCACTTGTTAGTAAGTATTGGTCAAATCTTGCAACTGAATTTCAAACCAGTTCCCCTATACCGATTGAGCTGAAATTTCGCACACACTTTTGGTTCTGGTGACAATACATTTTTATAAGAAACATTACTTAGTCCTGCAGCCAGGATCGTCTCCGCACGACAGAACTCCTCAACGGTTAATAGCGTGGACACAAAACTCTGTCTAAGCGTTTAATTTTGATAGATTTATATGATTTCTTTCATGACTTCATCCTGCTAGCAGGATCGTCTTCTCACGAGGGAAATCCTCAACGGTTAAAAGGGCGGACACAAAATTTTGTATACGCTTTCAATTTTTATAGATAAATATGATTTCTATCATGACCTCATCCTACAGCCAAAATCAATGTTAAATAGCACGGATACAAAATTTTCTAGACACGTTCATATTTGATGGATAACATCATTTTTATCATGACCTCATCCAGCAGCCATAATCGTCTTATCACGAGGGAATTCCTCAATGGTTAATAGCCCAAAAACGAAACTTTGTATAGATACTCTTTCAATTTGGATGAATAGACATAATTTCAATCGTATTTGATCCTACAGCCAGGATTGTCTTTTCTTGAGGACACTCCTCAACGCTGAATAGCATAATATAATGATGCAATGAATACAACAAAACATTTTTTTTTTTTTAATAAGATTATGTATTTTTTTTTTAATTACTAATATTTTTCTATTGTTTGGTCGGTTGGACGAAGTATTATAATATCTTTGGTTGGATATAGAATACCCAGGGTCTTGGAGCCTTAGTTAAAATTGATTTGGTTCCCAAGATTAATTTTTTTGGGTACAAAATTGGGTTTAGTATGGTTAAGTTATTGTGTTAGGTTGGATTGGTTATTGTGGTATTAACCATTTACAAATACTTCTTTTATGAGCCTGTTCTTTCTCAATGTGGAGCAAAGGCCTCTCTATGGGTAACCTGAACTTTGCAGTTGTAAAAAAAGTTTTTAGAGTGGCCAGTGAACTTCTTTCAAAGAGTAAACTACGTTTCTTTAGGATACGGCTTATGAATTGCCGAATGCGAAATAAAAGACAAAAAGTTTGTCGGTCATCGTCACCGAGGCAGGCCCAAGAAACGCTGGCGTGACCATTTGGACTCGTTCTTGGCTGATTGGCCAGAGTAGGCAAATCACCGACAGAGTTGGAAAGCAATGGAGGAGGCCTTTGCTCAGTAGTGGGAAAGAAAAGGCTAAATGAAAAAAAAGTTTGTCTTAACCTAACATAATAACGCAACCGACAACACGCTACCAACTGATACACAATTTTGTAGAAATAAAATGTAATTTATCTTTGGCTGATCTATTTTTTTTACTATGCCTACTAAGATTATTTAACCAACCTTCAGATATTACAAAACAAAATTCGCAATAACTGATAATATTAAATTAAGTAAGGTTAATAAATACTTTTTAAATTTGAAATGCGAGCGCATTCCTAATTTGAATTTTGAAACAAAAATAATGCGGCCGTGCGTAAGTAAAATTGAAAATCAATTTATTTCCAGATTTTTTATTTACTTGAACTGTGAGACTTTATTTCTTGCCAAATCTCGCGCTGCTAGTTCAACGGAAAGTTAGGAGACTATCTATAAGTTTTTAAAAGAAAGATAAATTAATGTCATCAGAATGTTTACTTGAAGCAAGTTTTTTTTTGAGATTTCACATTTCTGTTTTTCTTATCATTTACTAGCTGTTGCCCGCGGTTTCGCTAGGGTTTTGGTCGGAGATTATCGCACGGGCACGTTGTAAATATAGCCTAAGGCACTCGGGGATAATGTAGCTTCCTATTAGTGAAAGAATTTTCAAAATCGGTTCATTAGATCTAGAGTTTACCCCCTACAACCTCACAAACTCACAAACTTTACCTCTTTATAATATTAGTATAGATTAGAGGAGGAGGAGAGGAGATTTATTCTCCTTCTCTTGAAATCAGCTAAAGAAGCATCGAATAATTACTAAATAAGATTATTCTAAAAGATAGCATAAATGTTAATTTTAAAATGAAATAATTGTTTGAAATTATACCAAGGAGTTTTTATTCCGCTTCAACTCTTTTTTTTCCAAACTTGATTTCATTGCGAGTAATCGATTAGGCTGACTGCAATTTTATAATCGAATGATGAATCTTGGGTTTACGGTCAGCACTAAAAGTTTTTAGTAATATTTGTCAAGACTTTGATCGTGTTTTTTATGAAATTTTGTATGAATAATGGTAAAAATAAGAACGCAGATAGAATGTTACTGTCTTTATTTTGCTCTTTCGAGTTTTTTTAGCGAACGAAAAACTTGTCCATGTACATTATTTCCAGCGCATATAAGTTACCTATTTTTGGAAGGGTGTAGTGATTGTAATTTACACATATTTGGCAATAGACTGACGCCGTTTTACCGACATGAACACGTTTTTGGAGATATTAACCACAAACTTAACGTATGAAACAGCTGCCGCGACATATTTTTCATTATAAAATCGAATGCTGAAAGTTCACGAAAAATTCTTGAGTTTCATGACAATGCGCATCACCCCGCCGATTCAGCTGAGGTGTCATGTGTCAAAATTCTGTCGTGCATAGTGGTTAAATACCTAATACCTACCTCTTGGAATATTTTTGGGTCAAATAATTGGTCAGTATCGAGAGCTAATTGTGACTCGTCTTTCCACGATCAGTTAAAACTACTGATGGAGTGGGCTAACGAATTAGTTGATCCAAAATCATTTCAGAAGATTAGGTGAAGAGACCTATACTTATATTAAAAATGCACTTGAAAGTTTTGTCTCCTATATAAAATAGATAAGTTTCTATAGGGATACCTACCATACCTACATATTTATAGGTCCGGTACTTTCGCAATCATATCTCCGTACCATAGAAATATAAAACTCTGTACCTCTGTGCCTTTTAAGTGCCAGTGTTGAGTGACTGGTCTATATCGAAGAACAGACTGATCTATGGATTTATGCCTTAGCTAGAAGTTATGGCAATTTTACAAGCAGCTTTTGGCAACCAGCCAGGATCGTGTCCCGGAGGTACCTGACCGATGGCCATCGGCTTTCAAAAGAAATGACTGACGATGTTATTTCATAAAGAAAGAATAAATGCAACCTCATTCAGTTTGGACCTTTTTCCTGGTCGATCGTGTTTCTGCGTCGTCATTTGATATTCGCCTTTATTTTTGCGGAAGTTTTATGGCTAACTAACAAGTTTGTTGGGGAATAGTTTGAGAGCGAACGAATCCGTGGGAAGGATTTTTGTATGAAAAGGTATGAAAAATATTTTATGTTTAGCCAGTATTGTCCTATTTGTGACCAAGGGTGTCTATTGATCAATCATTATTTTGCGATCAGTGATGACATCCAAGACCCATGGTAGGCACACATAGAGCAGGCGTTTTTAACCTCTAAGACACATCTGCGAAATCAATTGTTTCTGTTTTTTATTTATTTAGGCATTTGAAATTGAACTATTAAGGTCCAGTTTACTTAAAATACAAGCATTAAACCCACAAGGTTTATTGAAATATAAGCCATATAATAAACATATATTTTTACGCGTTGTTTGTGCGGTTTGTCTCAGGTGTTTATGCCACGAATTTATTTCTTGCGTACAAATCCACATACATAGTTATAAATTGTATATAACAGCGCGCATGCCGCGTTGCGTACCTCTCTTTGAAGAATTATTAGAACGTAAGTACTTGTATGAGAGAGAATACGTGGGTGGTACGGTACACACATAATGGTTCAACTATTCACTGATTTTGGACTAATTGAACCAAAATGAGAATTAAAATGAGCTTGTTTAGAATAATACAATTATCCATGCTTGTTTTATTAAAGATAGAGTTATTACAGGAACAATGCCTTATTCACTTTGTGTCATGACCTCAAATCATAATTATATTAGGGACAAAGACAAAGGGCTATACCCTTTGTTTTAATTGGCCATAATCTAATTAATAATAAACTTGAATTATAAGGAAATTTAGGTAAGCACTAACTATTGAAAACTTAAAACAACTTTATTACAATTTTCGCAATGAAATTGTATGTATACATTAATCTTTTAAACAACACTTAACGCCAGTGCGCGCTTGGCGTATCAATATTACAAAGGCAACTATGAACTTATTCGATCTGACCTACGAGGCATTAACTGGGACGACATAATATTGAAAGGTACTGTTGATGAAGCTGTCGAGAATTTTTATTCAGCGTTATTCGAAATCAGGGATAAACACGTCCCTCAGCGTCGTGTAAACACTTTAAATATCCACCTTGGTATAACTCGGCACTCATTAAGATACTGAAAGAAAAATTTAAATACTATAAGAAACTTAAAGTCTACGATAATATTTCTGATCGCATAGCATATCAATTACTTCGTGATAGAGCCAATGATATTGAACAGCTTTGTTATAAGGCCTACATGGCTAAAATCGAGTCCTCAATAGGTACAACCCCAAAACTATTCTGGTCATATGTCAAAAGTAAACGCATGAACAGCAATTTCCCGTCGAGTATGTCATATGGTGATAGTAGAAGTGACTCGGGAGAAGGAATTTGTGAACTTTTTGCTAATTACTTTCGAACAACCTTCCTAGACCCTTCCTCTACAAGTCGCAACTGTGGCTCGACCGGCTGTGCTTCCAACTGTGATTTAAGTACAATTGAAATTGACATAGTGACTGTTCATAAATATTTAAAATCTCTTGACTTAACCAAATCTCCAGATGCCTTGCCTGCTGTGTTTATAGTTAAGTGCGCTGAGGAACTAGCTTTGCCTGTGTCACTTTTATTTAAAAGGTCAATATCTGAAGGCATTGTGCCAGCTGTTTGGAAATCAGCTTTTATATCACCCATCCATAAAAAGGGGGCTAAAGATAACATTGAAAATTATAGGCCAATCTCAAAACTTTGTCTACTAGCTAAAGTATTGGAGCGCATAGTCTATAATCAGTTGTACAGCAGTGTGGTTTCTAGCTTGAGTACTCAACAACACGGGTTTCTGAAAGGAACGTCTACAGTATCCAACCTGGTCCTGTTCACAGATTTTATTACTGAGCATATGGATAATGGATCCCAGGTCGATGCAATCTACACCGACTACAGCAAGGCATTCGATAGAATTGATCATGACATTCTGCTGAGGAAGCTTTTCAACTTGGGCATTAGGGGCGACCTATACAGATGGTTCTCGTCTTATGTGCAAAATAGGACTGAAGCAGTGGTCCTCAGTGGCTTTATATCCTCCTGGTCAACTATACCCTCTGGTGTGCCACAGGGCCCTATTGGGGCCATTATTATTTGTTCACTTTATTAATGACATCGGCGAGTGTTTCAAACATTCTAAACACTTAATGTTTGCAGATGACATGAAAATCTTTATATCAGTTAAGAGTCCAAATGACGCTATGCTTTTGCAGGCAGACATATCCCTCCGTCTGTGTAGAAAGCCCCTGGGGCTTTCTGTCAAATAACCCGCGTCTGTGTAGAAAGCCCCTAGGGCTTTCTTTTGCTCTGGTTTTCTGAGTTGACACAGGCGGCGTGATATCTAGATTAGTTAACTATTGTAGAATAAATAAATTAGATCTTAATATATCTAAATGCTTGGTTATTACCTTTGCCCGGAAGAACCAATCAATAATATTTAATTACTCAATTGCAAATGAGCCTTTATCTCGAACTCATGTCACCAGAGATCTTGGTATTTTTCTGGACAGTAAGCTCACCTTTGAGTGTCATGTTGACCATATTGCCAAAAAACGTCCAAAGCCCTGGGATTCATTATCCGTAATGCCAGTTCGTTTAAGCCAATGAAAACCTTGAAAATCCTGTATTGTGCTTACGTCCGCAGTCACCTCGAATATGGTAGTCAAATTTGGAATCCAAATTATGCAGTGCATTCTGACAGATTGGAACGAATACTAAGGAAATTCACGAGATACTTAGGTTACAAATTTAAAATCTCTTACAAGAGTTACAAGGATCGATAAGTTCGATTTCACTTACTTCCACTTGTCACTCGGAGAAAAATATCCGACATACGGTTCCTAGTTAAAATAGCACAATCAAGAATCGAATGTCCTGAACTTCTTTCTAAGCTGTCCCTGAATGTTCCATCTCGACATTCTCGCTTGAGAAATCTTCTCCGTACTCCTTTCGCTCGCACAGTTTACCGTAGCAATTCTTTTTTTCTCCGCTCAATCAAAATATTTAACTAAGTTGTAATAAACGAACACCCTCAATTGATTTGTTTGCAAGCAGCCTAGCGGCAATTAGTTCTGCCTTGTCTAAAAGCTGTGTTGCTTCTTATGATCTTTAATAGTGGTTACGCATGCTTGGCTGCTTGTGCAGGTATTTTATTTAATTTAGTATTATATTTAGTCATATTCTTTCTTATTACATTATGCTTAGTTATTCATATTATGCTTAGATATTGATTATGTTCTTAGTTATTAGTTTGTGCAACAATAGTTTATTGCTAACTGCGGAGGCTTGTAAATGGCTTGTCGTTGATTGCCGCACTATACATTTTTGTATTGTTAGCTGTAAGCCACCCAAACACAATAAAATAAAAAATAAAATAAAATAAACACGAGTTTCATACCACATTTTGTTATTTACTTAAATAACCTCAATGTTTTCTCAAAATGATTCAGTTAGCAGCTCAGCGGGCAGCCAATCAGAAGCATCCGAAAACATTCAGTTGCATTGCCTGTTATGAAGTATTTATTAGCAAACCACAAGTAGGTCAATGTAATTCAAAGAACAAGTAAACAGTAAACACCTCTAAAGTATTAATACCATTATATTTTGTTGTTTATAGTAACGGGCAGGAATATTTTTCTCTTGCTTAAAAACCCTTGCATGCTTTTAGGAGTAATGAAAAATAATGATGTTTTAGACCCCTTTTTTCTATTAATAAAGCAACTGATTAAGTGTTTTTTTTCCTTACCCACTTGCGTTTGTCGGATTGCGCATGGACGGTTGTTTGTTTTCATACAAAGCACGCGGTGCGGCAGCAGTGCGGCGTCGCCGCGTCGGTACCGCGAACGTTCAACAACACGCACTGCTGCCGCACCCAAACGCGCCAACAAACGCACGTTTTCGGCACCGCAGCGGTCCGACACGAAACGTCTAAATTGAAAGCGCCCTTATTGCCGCTTGCGCCTTGTATTGTTATTGCGCGTCTAATCCAAAGCTCATATATTGCGTACATAGCACCTAAATGTTACGTCAAAACTTAGGTATAGCCGTAACCCCTATGCTAAAAATGAAAATATTCATGGCAACTTGAAAATATGATTATATCGGAATAATTTTCTTTTTTTGTGCATGTCGAAACCGTAAGCCTTTGGTCCCGGCTGTCATTCGTGGCTCTTTAACAGTCGTTACAGGAGTCAAAGGCCTGAAAGTCTGACAACCAGTCTTACCAAACGGTATCGTATTGCCCAGTTCTGGGTTGTGGCAGATAGGCAGTCGCTCCATGTAAAATACTGGTATTCAGCTGCATCCGGTAAGACTGGAAGCCGATCCCAAAATAGTTGAGGAAAGGCTAGGCTGATGACTATGATGATGATGTGCATGTCGAAACCAAATGCCAGCCAACGGGACTTCCTGTGGAATGTAGCCTGGAATAAGATACTTCACAATTTAATTAGAAGACGCTTTCAGCTATGTCATGTGGGATGAATAACTTTACTACAATAAACTATTTTTTTTCAAAATTTCTGTAAATATTGAGGTACTTACTCAACTAATAAATCAATCTGGACGTTATAAACCTGATAGTAAAGCTTCATATCAATCAGATAAGCCGTTTTTACGCGCGAACAAACAAACGGAACTGTCCTCTCATGATATTAGTTTGCGTATGATCGATGATGACTTTACACCTAACTTAGTAACGCCAGTATTAAAAAAAAATATATACACTGGTTGTGTATGAAATTTCTCTACGTATCGAAAAAAAGTATGAAGTAATGCTGGATTCTATGAGGAAGTCTGAAAGTGGTGCCGGTGACTAAACATTTGTGGTAGTCGATTGTTTTGGTATGAATGGAATGCGGTGGAATGAGGAAAATGTCGTGAGAAATGTTTTGTGTTTGAATGTGGATGGCTATAAGAGTAGAGGAAGACCATAGAAACGATGGATGGACCGTGTGAAGGATGATATGGCAAGAAAGGAGGTGTCTGATGAGATAACGAGTTATAAGAGAAGTATGGGGGAAGAACATATGCTGCTCCGACACCAAATAAATTGGGAAAAGGGTAAGAGAATGGTGATAATGCTGAAACCTAAGACAAAACGTTATTTTTCAAAACTAAAGCCAAATAAATTGCCACAGAGCCTTTTGGTGACGCCAAGTAGCCGTGTGCTTAGGAAGAAGCCAGTTTGTTCTACGTTTGTTCAGAGAACAGCGATGAGGCTGTGCTAATGTTATGGAAATTACACCAAAACAATTTTCAGTCTGATGATACATGACTGGATTGTGCCCGGTTGATAGGCTCGCCCCCTATTACATGGGACGTACCATAACTGGCGAAATGTGGTCGTACTATTATTAGGTACACCTTTGCCTAACCCTTAGAGATTATAGGCGTGATGTGTTATGTGGCATCCCAAACCCGCTCCGTGCTCGCGTAGTAAATTATAGCCACCATCAGTCACAGGGAGGAAGCCTGTCCTGCCAGGGTTGCGGGACTGTTCGAAAGAGATACCGCGGCCCTGGAACACAAAGGGCAAAGGAAGGAACATAGATGGGTTTTAGTCAGTAAAAGTCTGACACTCCCTCCTGCTCAGCCCAGAGCGGGAGGGGTTATTTGATGATATCCCATCGGAAAAAAAAGGGAGGAAGCCTGTATCCAGCAGTGGGACCGTACCTAATTTGCTGATTGTTAGTTCAAGACTGTGATTTTGGCGAGGAAGACAATAACCATATGTCGGAGTGGCAGGATTTATTCCGCTAGGCTTCTACATCATGTGGGCAGACGATGGGTTTCGTACTATGAAAGACACTGAGCGATACTCTGTTTCTAGCAACACTAACGAATTACTTGAGATTACAACTTAACAAAATAAAACGGGGCACGATGAATCGGGTACAGTTCCAAGAGGTCTTAACTCGGCCGCGATCAAACACTGACTGTCGATCTGGCTCCGAGTTTGTGACCAACAGGGCTCTGTGACAAGCACGGTGTGGTGTGGGTAGGCTTGTAAGTAGGTCGCGTGATGTCAACACCGCGTACTTGTGATTCATTTTAAGCCCGTACCAATGACCATCTCCGACACATATAACTTCTAGATAACACAAAGTTTCTGTGTTTTGACAATACTTTCAAAACACTCGGAAGCATTTGGGACATGAGTTTTAGAAAAACCTCAGCTTTGTAGTGTCATCTCTCTCACTCACTCATGCCTGTCTGAGGGTTTCTTTTTAAAACTCGACATGCCGTGGGTACGTCAGCATACTGTATATTGGCGTAACCAAGGTCCTTATCGTGAACCCACAACCTTGCACTTAAGAAACGATGCTGTTACTCTGGGCTATTTTCTTCTATTTTATGTTTTGGGAATTTCCCCAAACTGGAGTTAAACAACTTTTGAGAACACTTCTTCCTTAATTCTTATCGATATTTAACTTAGGTACTTCGCAACCCGGGGCTGTGGGACTATTCGAAAGAGATACCGTGGCCCCGGAACACAAAGGGCGATGAAGGAACATGGATGGGCTTTAGTCAGTAAAACTCCCTCCTGCTCCGCCCAGAGTGTGAGGAGATATTTGATGATTTCCGATCAGAAAAAAAAGGTACTTCGCCACTGCATCCGCATCGGATTGCGAAAAAATACTGCCACTAAATTGTGAACAGGAAGTTTTGTTATCAACAAAGAAACTCAACTTAATTAATTGGATAGTTGCGTCTTGACTTCTTGAGACAGATTTTGAGAAGGGAGCTTGATTCATAATGTTCTAATGAGGACCCAGCTTTTATTCCAAACATACTGTACTTTGAAGTACTCATTTAAAGGAGATCCCCAAATTATAATAATTTAATTATAATTTACGATTCCGAGCGGATTAGCTGTAAAAGAATGCATTCACAATCAACATAATCTAAATCCTTGGCTATTCCAAATTTCGAAGTAGGTGGACCGATGCACGATGGTCTGGTGATCATCGTGTGAGTAGGTACGATGGACAACAAGCACTTTAAATTTCGTTCTATTCTGTGAAAATTGTTTACTATTCTGGATAAAAAGGTCACTATGAGTTTACTCATTGTTTTATTATTTTATTGTTATGTGTTAACGTAGTTCATTATAATAATATGTAAATAAAAGAAACTGATCATTCCATCTTCTTTATTAATACAGGGTGTAAAAAGACCCTTCACGAAGCCGTCAACCAAGCACTATATGCATCAAACTAATTAACTTTACGCGAAAATTATTGCAGGGAAACGACTTGTTTTTGGAGTGAAATATCACGTTTTACGGTAGATGTAACGCACTCAACGCACTAAACATTGTGCCGATGGAAGGATTGAATAGTATGGAGGTCGTGGAGGTGTTTAAAGATCTTACAACATTAAAAACATGTATTTAAAAAAAATGTGAAAAAGTTAGAACCCCCAATATCTTCGTAACTAGAAGGTTCCCATGTATGGTCTAGCACAAAAAACTGATTGCCATGACGGGGAGAACAAGTGCCTTTCGGCTTCGTTAAGGGTCTTGTTACACCCTTTATGTATAGGTACATTTCTACATTTTTTTAATATACATTTTCTTCATTAAATAAACTTGAGCTTTGTACGTCGTGTTCACATATGAATAAGCTCTTCATATTGCAATCGGTGTTGATCAGACGTCCATTGAAGAACATTGAGCCGCACTCCTCATACAGGTTTCCTTCAGGTTGGTAGTGGTCGAACCAGGCGCTAGCATCTATATTCATTGGTGTTCCTAGAAACGCAACGATAAATCAAACCAATGATCTCAACGACAACCGATACTTCTGGGATCTCTTTCTACTGTTGATTCCCGTTGAAACGGCTATCCGCAGACAACTCACAGACACAAAGCTCAGTGGCGTATAGATAGCTTTAGTACAGCGAGCTCATCTGGCCTGAAGACAGCACTGTCAGTGGACAAAAATTGACAGATGAAGTGTCCGGTTTCGGCATTATCTAGCAGTAGCGAAGGGTTAATTTTTGTAAGAGTTAAGCCGGAATACGTATCTTTAATGTGATAATATTATTTGTCAATAGAATACTGACTGTGCCATTTTTCAAAAGGAATCCGGTAGGAATCGAGTTGTATGGAACCTTAGCCTCTGCTATCTAGACATCTTGAAGTCAATGGTCAGAAAAGCTTGAGTTACTATACAAAACAGTGTTCATTCTCGTCTATGTTAATTGTGGATGTCAGACTGCGATAACAGTAGTTTTGGCATATAGTTAAATATGAAGCCGCCCACAAAACAGTTTTAAATCGTATTTAATTCGTGATTCTATTTCAGAACTCCTCATTCAACATCCAAGGGAGATCGTTGTAGCCTAAACGACACAGTCGCCTACCTGTAACTGTCTGCCAGCCTTCGCCGAATCTGTTATGAAAGCCCAGGTGAAATATTCCTCTTTGGTATTGCTTATTGACCCGCGGTTTCGGCGTGGATCTCGTTAACTTCGCAAGGTAGTCCGCTTCCATCTGATTGCTGATCACTGCCAGAGACGCATATTCTATTCGACAGATTGCATATGCGTCGACCCATTTCAATGGAGTAGTGTGGATCTTGTAGCACTTGCCAAGGTGTTTATTGAAAGTGTAATCTGAAATAATTATACATTTTTTCTTTCAACTACGTAGTAATGTTATCATTAATACCTACAGAACCGATCACAAAGGACGTCTTTTTTGCTTAGAACCAAAAGAGTTCAGAAACGTTATATGAAATCTCATGTTTCACAGTTTTTCATTAATGCACTGTTTTTTATTTTTTGTTTAGATATTAATTTACCACAGAGATTTACTGTCTCCCATTAAGTTTACTAAAAAATGTATGCATTTGATCAAAAAGATACTGGCTGAAAATAAAAATCGGCTGAATAAAATCGACTTGGTGAAAAAAAAATACAAATGGCGCGCTTTTGTACCATAAATTGTAAAACTTTGATACTTCGTATTTAGCAAGAAAAGTTAAAAAAAAATGGAAATAGACAGCGATATCGATATGAATTCAACTCCAGAAAGTAAAAAAAACAGCTGCAAATGTAATTGTTAATAACCTTTTGCCACAAAAGTCGCGAGATACTTTGTTTTCTTTAACTTGAGTTTTTATTTTGAGTAGGTATATTTTATCACGGTAGCTAGATTGGTAGTTGAAAGAAAAGTAGATTACGCACCTTGCTAAAGTGAGTAATTAATGCACTCGTGTTAATTTAGTACCAACATAACACTCATGCATTAATTACTCACTTTGCGCTCAATGCAACAATCTACTATTGTTCGATTATGATGGATTTAATAAGAACCTACGAGTTTACGCGTTAATATAGAATGTGTTTTAAAAAACCTTTTATAAATTTATGAATAAACACATTATATACTTATAAACCATTGATTATATAATGTCTAGATGGAGCTTCGCCCTACAAACAAAACAAAGAAAACGAGCCAACAATTTCAAACATGTGTGCGTGCGGCAGCGTGCGGCCCCGGCCGGTGCGGTGCACAGAGACAGAGACAATAGACGCACAGTGTTATTATAAGCTTACAGTTGACTGATATTTTTTGACATGTTTGCGCACATTTGATATTTAGACATTATACAGCGTGTAACAGAAAGGGTATAATCATATGGAATACTGTGGTACGGAACATCAAACTGAACAACTTTCTCTATGGGACCACCATCGAAATCGTAAAAAAATAATCAGCTGTCCCATACATTTGGGTCGAGTAGGTATTGAAATTTTGTATAGGACAGCTGATTATTTTTTTACGATTTCGATGGTGGTCCCATAGAGAAAGTTGTTCAGTTTGATGGTCCGTACCGCAGTATTCCATATGATTATACCCTTTCTGTTACACGCTGTATAATCAAAAGTACATAAATTGAGGTTAATCAAACAATGCGTCACCATACTTTAGAGAGGATTTTACAAATAAATAAGAACCCGATTATGTCGAATGGAACTCAGTTCATAACATAGCATAACATCACGCCTGTAATCCCCGAAGGGTTAGGCAGAGGTGTACCCATTAGTACACCTACATTTCGCCATAATTAAGTCCCATGTCATAGGGGACGAGCCTATGGCCATCAACCGAGCAATAGGCTCGCCCCCAATGAACTCAGGTCATGACTGCTTAACTGAGTTGTCCGTTTTTTTATTCAACCACTTCCAAATTAACTAACTATTAATGTATTAACTTCTCTTTTTTGCCGGTAGCGAAGGTAGACTGCCTTTTCAGGGTTCCGTACCTCAAAAGGACAAAACGGAACCCTTATAAGATCACTCTCTTCTCCGTGTATCTGTCCGTGTGTCACCACCGATTATCTCAGAAATTTATACCAGATACTGAAGACTTTAGTCCCTATTAGGTGTATAAAAATCCTGGTCCTGAGTCAACACAATAAAAAGATATGGGCAAATTTAGATTTTCGCGAAAACTTGTAAGTACCGTAATTTACAACTTTTCTTTTTTCGGAATTTTCCCGTTACTTGTACTGTAAGAAATTGCCAATTCTATATGGTATTCCTATATGGTAGTTCCCGTTGACATAGAATCACGAAATTTGGCAAAAAGCAAGGCCTTACAGCACAAATACAGCAAAAAATCCAATAAATAAAAAAGTTGAAAATTATACCCCATTCATAAATAATAATAAAAAAATATTGACGTCAACTATTGACGCATTCAGCAGCCACTGCACCAACCGTGCCGTCGTGCCGTAAATCGAGATAATTTCGATATGTGAACTGGTGGTGGAACTAAGTTTCTAAAATCGTGTTTTGTACCTCAACCGGTGAATTTCACCCTAACAGAGGTTTTAACCTACCTAAATTAGGCATACTGCAGTTATAATTCCACTCTAGTGACTGGAGACTCTTCTTGCATATAAAATAAGATTTAGAATCGCATGTGAAATCATTCATAGTGCGTAGTAGGTCCATGTGCACGCAGTCCTCTTTACCGCCGTTATTGTCCGGCTGATATTGATACCATTTGCTGTACACCTCAGTGATTGGTCTTCCTAAAATAAAAATATTTTTGATAGCATGTTTTTTTTTGAAAACGTTCAAGAAGAAGACATGCTGCGCCGACCCCAAATAAATGGAGATAAGGGCAGGAGAATGATGATGAGGCTGATCCAGTCTTCAGGGAAGTAAAAGATAATTGTAACCAAGGGGTTTTCCTAATTGATTCAGGAGAAAGTATGAATAATCACTACTCTTTTCTTGAAGCAAAGATGTAGGTACCCAGAGTACCTACATGAAATATTTAAGATATATTATAAGACCTTTAGTTTAAATTATCAAAACAACCAATGTTGCAAAGCATATTATGAATATCCATGACTTCACATTAAGGGTTTTTTGCTTCATCTAGTAGCATGGAAGCGAGAAAATTAGCGGGAATGGTAAGTACGACGATGCGCTCGGCCGCACATTCTATTTCTCGCTCTAGCAAATGACGGTTGTGAGCGACGGAAAGGATAAGAGCATGGAAAAATAGGGTTCAGTGCTGCTAGGTGGACTCAACCCTAACGTATAATTCCAATAGAATACATACATGAGTGAAGCCGCGGGCACAGCTAATTTAAACTAAAAGTCTTTCCCCAAAAAACGTTTATAGCTAAATGCCACTTGGTAAGATGAATGATTGATTTGTATACGTACGGTCAACGGTTTCAAATAATCCTTCAGCCATTATGTCCGACAGCCCCACAAATACCCAGGGTATTTTAGGCTGAGTTCTGTTCCAAAATGATATAACAGCGTTGGCTTCTTCAACGTTTTCTGCGTAGAACAAACTGGCACCTTCGAGATCACACATTCGCTTGGCATCAGCAAAAGTCTGTGCTGTGGTGTGGACCTTGTAGAAACTCTCTTCTGATTCTATATACGTGTAGTCCTTCCGGAAAAACTTTTCATCCTTTTGTCCATCTATAAATTGGAAAATAGACTTAGCGTCAGTTTATTTTGTACTACCTGTTGCCCGCGGCTTCGCTCGCGTTTTTGTGGGAAATTATTCCACGGGAACCTTTTAGTATAGCCTATGGCACTCGGGGATAATGTAGCTTCCTATTAGTGAAAGAATTTTCAAAATCGGTTCAGTAGATCCAGAGATTACCCCCTACATACAAACTTACAAAAATACAAACTTTTACCTCTTTATAATACTAGTATAGATGAACAACCCACTTTAGTTAAGCGCTTAGTGGCCGCTCTGCTGCCATGGCAATTTTCGCTTCGCTCGCTTGTCTCGCGCGCGTTTTTACAGCTCTCTTTCTTTATTTTTTTAAATTACTTTCTTGCTTTCTTTGGTGACACAAACATCAATTTTGAAGCGTTAATCAACGTAACGGTACGAATACTTATTCGTAGTATCTTATCAACTTATTTCAAACTGTTTGTATCTAAGCAATATGACTGCCAGGCAGCTTTTTAACACCATCATCACACACACACAGACACGCGCACACGCTCATTTGCTCTTCAGATAAAAGTTATCTAACTATTAAAAACTTATCCCTAAGTAAATATTATGTTCTCTAAATACCAAGCGTATTTAAGTGTGTAGGGTTTTTTTTTGGGTGACAATGACAACATCCTTAACTAAATCATTTACAAATCGTGGGGAAAATGTAAAGAATTTCGTGATCATAGGGTTTCCACTTAAGATAGGAACACACAACAACACACAACAAGCAAGTCCGGGGTTTTTTTCTGTGTCTTTAGCTGAAACGACAAAAGAGCATCAATTAAGCTCATAAGTTTCATTAAAAAAAATGCATACATACAAACTTACCTAAGTTTGACTTCTTAATATCGCAGCTGCAATTTCGCTCTAGTGACAGAGGGGTCTTCTTGCAAATAAAGCTGTACTCTGCGTCACATTTGATATCATTTAATTCACCATCTTGGTTCAGATGCAAGCAGTCCTCATCGCCGCTGTTGTCCGGCTGACCTGGCTTCCAGTGATTGTACACCTCAGAGATTGGCTTACCTGAAATATGAAACGGATAAATAAATAAAGATCTAATGTAACTAGAATAGCTGAGCTACATTCACTTATATAAAAACGGATTCGATATATCTGCGGCTACTATTAAAGATTAGATATTCGTGCCCGCGTTAGTTGTGCTAAACGCCAGTTTTTTGAGTTGAACCTGAATTTAGTCAGTTTCCACACAGATAGTTTGAATGTCATCTTCCAACCCTAACTTACCAATTTACTTGGGATCAACACAAACCAAATATTCAAATTAGACACTTACTGTCAATTGTCTCAAACTCTCCTTCAGTTTTCATGTCTGTAATGCCCACATACACCCATGTATCATTAGGCTGGGTATTGTTTTGGTACAGTTTCCAAAACGATATCACCGCGTTGGCCTCATCACTGTGCTCTGGATAGAACAAACTGGCTCCTTCCTGAGCACACACGCGCTTGGCTTCACGCCAATTTTTTGACGTCGTGTGGATCTTGTAGAAACTCTCTACTGCTTCAATGTAATTGTAGTCCCCTCGGAAAGACTCTAGATATCTTTGTCCATCTACGAAAAAGAAAGTAGTCGTAAGAAGAATATTGTACGTATACCCGCGCTTTTTTCCCACGAAGTAAACCGAAACTAAAGACCGCTTGTTACGATCCTTTTATACGAGTACTCCATTCGCCTCGTTCACGTTTATACACGCACGCCGGTTGTGAGTACTACGCACCTGACCTTTCTGAAGCACCTCACCAATAAGGTCAGTGTATCTCCTTGTTGGGCGTCGCTTGCCAGGGTTGCCACTCACATCGCCCTTGTCAATACCATTTGTTAGTCGCCTGTCACTCATCCTCTCAACATGACCAAACCATCTTCATGATGCGACCATGGCTATTATACGGTAGGCTATGCAGACGATCTTGCCATTCTCTTAACAGGACCTGTTGAGAATGTTTTGTGCAACCTGGCTAAGCAGGCTTTAAAGATCGTCGTTCAATGGTGCTCGGAGCACGAACTATCAGTGAACCCGTCAAAGACGGAGCTCATTATGTTCACTCACAAACGCAATCTTGGCAGTTTACAACTACCCAAACTGTTTGGTACCGAGCTGTCCCTTACGAAAGAGGTCAAATATCTGGGCGTTATTATTGACAGCAAACTGTTATGGAACAAACACTTGGACCACAAGATTAATAAGGCTAGCGCAACATTTTGGCAATGCAGAAGACTTCTAGGGAAATCCTGGGGCCTTTCGCCGAAAATTACACTATGGCTATATAAAGCCGTAATCAGACCTATAATCACCTACGGTGCGGTAGTTTGGTCGCCCAGAACTGAACTCATTACCACCAGTAAAAAACTGCAGTCATTCCAGAGACTGGCTTGCTCAGCCACCACTGGATGTATGCGGACAGCACCAACTAATGCCTTGGAGATAATGCTTGGTCTGCAGCCGCTGGATCTTTTCATTCGGCAGGAGGCCTGTATGGCGGCAATCAGACTAAGACACTCAGGCATGTGGAAACAACAAAGGGGCATTCACACCACAATATGGGACAGAGCGCTGCGTAAGGTACCGCTCATTGACGCGCCCTGTGATAGAATCCCCAAAGTCCACGTGTTCGATAAACTCTATCGAATACAATTAGCTGAGACCGAGCGAGACCACTCAGGAGCCGACGAAGTCCGTATTTATACGGATGGCTCGAAAACCAAAACCGGTACTGGTGCTGGTGTTTTCTCCATGGATCTCAATATCAAAATATCACTATCGCTAGGGGATCAAAGCTCCATATTCCAATGTGAATGTGTAGCGATTTCCCAAGCTGCCAACGCAGTCATTAAAAGAAAGATTTCCAATCGCGGTATTAGAATTCTCTCCGATAGCATGGCTGTCCTAATGGCACTAGACAGTAATATTATGTCTTCCAGCCTTATTTACGAATGTCACCTAGCATTGCAAACCATTTCCGACCACAACAGGGTCACCTTGCAATGGATCAAGGGGCATAGTGGATCATTGGGTAACGATGCAGCAGACGAGCTTGCTAGGAGGGGCTCGGAAGGGGTTGTGGCCGGCCCCGAGCCCCACTTGCCGGTTCCATTCAGTCAGATCAGGACCTGGATGCGTCTGTTAACCCAAACAGAACACAATGCCCGCTGGGCATCTACAACCAACTGTAGACAGTCTAAAGAGGCGGTACCTGCACTAACACCGCGACTGACCAGCAGACTACTCAGTCTCCAACGAACGGACCTGCGAATTGTGGTGGGTATGCTCACAGGCCACTGCCCACTCAACAAACATCTGTTCACCCTCAACGCGACAGACAGCCCGCTGTGCAGGGGCTGCCTTAGCGCGGATGAAACGGCAGCCCACGTAATCCTGGAATGTAAGGGGGTTGCTGACCAACGAGCACAAATCCTCGGCAGTCCGAGGTCGCTCCTAGAAGTCTGTGAACGTCCCAGGAAACTTCTGTGCTTCTGGAAGGAGCTGGGTTGGCTCCTGTAGCCAACCGTCTCACCCCACGCATAATGGACCGCCTTTGAGTCTAAATGCGGAAAAGGGAGCCCTCAACAATACAATACAATACAATACCATCTTCATGATACTCTTTTAATTTTTTGTCACTTCATCTTCTTCTGCATCATCCGCAACTTTTCGTGTATCGTAATTCCTCAAAGTATCGTTCAAAGTTAAACCACACATGATTCGCATGGAAAGCATTTGAAATCGCATTAATTATACTTTCATGCCTGTGTGCCACAGCCAACGATCACTTCCATACATATGTGGTGTAGGCACCACTGAGGTACTTCGATTTTTTTAATGAGAAGTGTATAAAAATCCATTGACGAAACCACCCAACCGATTTTACGGAAATTTTGAGAATCAGATGGTTGGTTCCAGTTTGAAAGATAGTATAATTTTGGACCCCATATGTGGCGCTGTTGTTAGTGAATTACACCCGTGCGAAGATAGGGCCTGTCTCACTACTATTTAAAATGAGAAAGTTTGGATACATTTGTAACTCAATCAAGCCAGAACGGCTAAACAGACCTGAATGAAATTTGGCATAGAGATAGATTATAGTCTGGAATAGTACATAGTTTTTTTTTAGGGTAACAGCGAATATTTTTATAAAAATAAAAGATTTGAGTGATTGTTCAATAATATAAACTTACCTGAAATGGACTTGTGAGCTGCAGAACAGCTACAATTCTGCACTAGTGACAGAGGAGTCTTCTTGCAAATGAAGCTATACTCTGCGTCACATTGGATATCATTTAATTCGCCTTCTTGGTTCAGATGCAAACAGTCCTCATCGCCGCTGTTGTCCGGCTGACTTAGCTTCCAGTGGTTGTACACCTCAGAGATCGACTTGCCTGGAAGATTAAACGTAAGTTAAAACCGAGCGCAAATTTCAGCTGTCAAATGTTGGTACAGAAGTTCAAGGTGGCTCTGCCTCTCAAGAAAATGCATCAATATGTCAAACTTGGCACGATTGATTTTAGTTGTGTGTTTTCCTGCCTGCACAGATAAGTTGGTTGAAGAGTAGTGTCACTAGGGTGAGGCCACATGAGCGTAATTTTTTGAACTGTGAGTCGCGTAAAATGAGTATCGGAATTTACGCTGCATTCAGTTTCATACTAAAGTCTTGTTTGTACCACAAGGCAACGCAAAATGAGTTGTCTGCTGACTCACGCGCATTCCGACCATTATTACAACCGAATTGCGCCCGGGGTGAGGGAGCTAGGGAAGCGTCAGTTAGTCCATATAAGGTATGGAACTGTCCACACATCAGTCTTTCCCTATTTAGGGGATTAAACCAGCTTCTCTTTCTCTTTTTGACATCTTCTTCTAATGCTAGCTAAATATTCCACCGTTGTACCACGGGTCATAATCATAAATATCAGAAAAAAGAGTTGAACCATGGGTAAATTTACTTCTCCGTAGTACAACTAGTTGGACATCGCAGTTGTACCACGGGTCGGGAGGGATTTTTAACGGATCCATTGCATGACAAAGCACCCCGTACAAACGTTGAATAGCAATTGAAGTTACGACCGTCCGTCTGGCAGCCTTACCGGATTTCAGTTGAAAATAAATTGCGGTACTCAAAATACGCGACTCACAGCTCAAAAAAATACGCTCGTTTGGCCTCGACTGAGACTCACTGACACACTATGTTGTATGCGAACTGGGAAGTATAAACCACAGCAGCCACCGAAGGGTATCCGTGCTCTGCGGTTTTATTCTGACTGCTTTATGTCATCCTCGTTGGTTCAATATATTCAGGATAAATCAAATATAAAAATAATACACTTACCGTCGATGGTCTCGAATTCTCCTTCAGTTATTATGTCTGTAATGCCCACATACACCCATGTATCATTAGGCTGGGTATTGTTTTGGTAAAGTTTCCAAAACGATATCACCGCGTTGGCTTCATCACTGTGCTCTGGGTAGAACAAACTGGCTCCTTCCTGAGCACACACGCGCTTGGCTTCACGCCAATTCTTTGGCGTCGTGTGGATCTTGTAGAAATTGTCTACTGCTTCTAAATAATTGTAATCCTCTCGGAAAGCATTTTTATCTGTTTGTCCATCTACGACAGAAAAGATGTGTTTTACATTGTTTTAACTGTGAAACATGAGTCTTGACTCCATTCAATTAAATTCAATTTTATTCACAAACACTTTACATTGTGTTTGAAATAGCAAAAATAATAAGGTAAAAAAAACATTCATAATTCAAGTAAGACCATTCAAAATTAACAAAATAATTATTATCTCACATCAAATTCAAACTAATATCAAAAAAATAATTAACAAAATACAATCACATTATTCAATGACAACAAAATTATATAAAAAAATCTAGTTCAATGTCAGCTTATTATAAATAATAGCACATTAGTAATTTACAAAAAAAATACTTAAGTCATAGTCATACAAAAGGACAATAAGTCGGCTCAGTAACATAGGACATTACTTAAGTCGACTGGAAAAAAGAAAAAACCGCATGGTCACAATATTACAAGTCGTCAACGGAGTAGAGCCGCTTAACCAGTAGAAATGCTTGAAGCTTTGTTTTAAACGAATATGTATAAATTAAGCTTTTTAATTCTAATGGTAACTTATTGAATTTGACTGAATTGACTGCTTGATATTGTGAAATGTTGAAATGAGGACTTATCTTATTTCTCAAATCTTTCCTACGTGTGCTTTCCCTGACCAGTCTTTCCACATCCGTTTCATATTCATGTATGTACTTTTTTGAGATTTGTCAGAAGGACAAGAGAACGTACAGACTGGGTACTGTAAGAATGTATATAATAATCTAAGAAATGTGGACGACAACTCTCTCTTTGTCAAATACGGACAATAGTACGTATAGTTCTTTTCTGAAGATCAAAAGCTCGTTGGCAGTTATAATTATAGCTGTTCCCCCAAAATTGTATGCTGTATCTTAATTTATACTCAATTAGCGCGTGGTATACGATTTTTAAATGTTTAATGTCAATTTCGTCTTTGAGGGTTCTTAACGCATAACACGCGGATGATATAGATGCATCAATGGCGGTTAGTTCCTTTTTCCAATTTAATGAGTCATCTATGTGTACTCCCAAGAATTTAGCTTCTTTCACGCGTTCAATATTGTCGTAATTTAATATTATTTCCATGGTGTCTTTATTTCAAGCAGCTGTTTTGTATAAAATTTCCTTGGTCTTTGTACTATTAATACTGTTGACTGATGTAGTATCACGACAATAATAATATGCCTAATATATTATCTCGACATAAGTACCTAATATGTCTATATTGTAATCTGTTTACCAACTCAAATCGATGCAACTTGTCAACGCAAATAACTTGTAATTAAGTAGATATTTATTGGGAGTAATGTACTCCGAAGCCGAAAGGTACTTGTTTTCCCTGTCATGGCTGTCATTGCGATGTTTTTTTGTTGTTTTAGACCATACCTGAGCCTTCTAGTTTCGGAGATATTGGGGGTCAAAGTACCAACGTTTTCATACGATTTTTTTAAAATACGAGCTTTTAATGTTAAAACTTCACTTTGTATACCTCCACGACCCCCGTACTATTCAATGCATTCATCAACATAATGTTTTGAGTGCGTTACATTGAGTCCTACCATAAAACGTGATTTTTCACACAAAAAAAAGTCGTTTCCTAGCAATCATTTTTGAGTAGTTTCTTAGTTTGATGTATATATAAGGTCCCATTAAAATAAGTGGACAAATTTTAACACAGCTTTCAGTACGTCTAACCCAAGATATCCAAGCAAAAAAACACTGATTAGAGTGATTTGATTTTGACCTAATGGATGTGTTTATTCTAGAGTGCCGCCGGCTATTTATTATTTTGGGTCAAAATAAAATCACTTTAATCAATGTTTTTTTTGCTTGGATATCATTGGTTAGACGTACTGAACACTCTTAAAATTTGTCCACCTATTTTAATGGGACCTTATACATGCTTGGTTGACGGCTTCGTTCAGGTTACCTTTGCACCATGTACATGTGTAAACTTGTAATTAGCAAATTAATGTCACTACTTATGCATGATATTTAAGATGGTTATTAGTCCGTAAGCTTTCTTTAAAATTAATAATAAGAACGCTCGCAATGAACTAAAGCTAAGATTTACAATGTACGTTAAGTAACGAAACTGAATAGTGTATACAGTCACGAGCACTGACATGTATATGTTACCGGAAATGTATGAAACCTAGGAATTGTACAAAATTCCCAGGAAATATGTACAATTCCGAGCCTACTTAAGAAATGTGTAAGTAAAATACCTAATGTTTCAACGATTCTTTGCAGGAATTGTATGCAATTCCGAGATGATACTAGGAAATATATTAAAACGAGTCCGAGACGAGGGAGACCCGGTCGACTTCTGAATGGTTTATAAAAAAATAACCACGAAGGGGATGGCGGGGTCTATTCTATCCGTGTCGGGATGCCCCAAGTCGGCCTAGGCAAAACTAGTTTGTCATCAACCAACTGATTAAAATTTGGTGCTCATTTACTATTTTAGGATCACCTAAAATAGTAAATGAGCACCAAATTTTAAGATTTGTACGAGTAATACATTTCCGATTGCTATTTAGGAAATGTATAGATTTCCTAGGAAAAGTGCTTATTACAAAATATTTCATAGATTTCCTATCCATTTTAGGAATTGTACACATTTCCTAGGAATTGTATACAATGACGGATTACATACTTTTTCGTTAACATATACACTTAGAAAAATTCAAAAGCGATTATCTCATCGATTATCGATTTCAACTTAAGAACGTAAGCAATTTATCTACTACTTTCAGTACCACATTAAATTACAATCAATACAATAGGCAAAAATCTGTTTCAAAAGTTGTAACGTTTTATGTAGGTAAACCTACATAAAAGTGTAAGATAAACAAAGTTATCTTATTGCGAGTCCGGGTTAAGTCATATAAATATTGCCAGTTGTTTTGTTTTTGCCATTTCGCTACGGAACCCTAAAACGGGTTTAAAGCTGATAAGGCATAATTTTACTGTATGCCTTGGTGAGGTACAGAAACCAGCACATCAAGCTCCCGAACTTTCAAATTTTGCCAATCTATCTTGAACATAATGCTGTAGCGTTAAAGTTGAAAATCTATTAAAGATATTTGACAGATTGTAGTAGCTTGATGTAACCATACTAAATTCTTGCTTCACGCGCTGCAACATTTTTTTTACATGTAGAAATCCTCACGAATGTCCTCCCTCGTGGGGCGAGCAAGAGGTCTGTTAAACTTCTACTGATTAAAACCACACGGTGTTCGTCCTCGTCATTTCTGGCTGGTTGGACTTCCCCAAGTCTATCGCCAGTAGGCCACTTTATGGGCGGCAGAAGAGAGCATTCTCGGACTACCTTCTGCACCCCATTCTTCGGGCGCGGATTGGCGGATTGGTAGACATCTCCCTCTCCCTTTTTGTTGCCTCCTTCGTTGGCATCACTTGTTTAGTGTATCAGCTATACTGCTAGCCATGAGCTCTCGCTTCCAGCTTTACATTTAATTACAGCTGGAACAACATTCAACTACCAGGGTGTTGTGCTGCTCCACTCAGGTAGGGCATTGCTCGATAGTATTCTGTGCCGTGTCGTCGCTGCAGTAAACGGTTAAACCGTTAAGAGCGGCCTACTTTTCATACAAACGCTCGTACGTGATTATGCCGTTGTTAGACATCTATCTTTGATTTTTTTGAACTAATAGGTATTTTGTGCACTATATCTAGGTTGCTATGGATACAAAAAATAAAAAAAAGTGGAAACAAATTCAGTATAAGCCTCCATAATTTGGTGTTGTGCACAAATTTTACCTGAACTTGGCCGTTCATAATGTACTCATAAACTGTAAAAACTAAGAAAACATCGCGATAGAAACCTTGGACATGTAATGGAGATTCTCAATGGCAAATATTTGTTTCACACACTTGTAAGACTTATTCAAAAACACGTATTTCCTGGAACAAGTTTAAGAAATTTTCGAACAATATTTTTCGTTCAATGTAATCGCTTTATGCAGTATGAGGTGCGTGGGAGACGAGTTGCGGGGTCGGGGTGGGGTAAGCCGGGGGAATTGAAAGAAAATCGCCGCTGTGGCTTTGGATGAAACAACAAGCTTTTTGACCATGCTCGCGTTGACGATAGACGGGCCGGGGAGGGCCCTCTTAAGGTAGACGAACCAAGGTCGTCGATATAGCCCAGCGGATAAGCAAGTTGAAGTGGCAATGGGCAGGCCACATAGCGCGAAGATCGGACGGCTGATGGGGCAAACAGATACTGGAGTGGACACTACGCATTGGAAAGCGCAGTGTGGGACGGCCATCTGCCAGATGGACCAACGACCTTGCTAAAGCTGCAGGGAGTCGCTGGATGCAGGTGGCATTAGTCCGGACACGGCCTATGTTCAGCAGTGGACAACAACGGGCTGAAATGATGATGATGATTATGATGAGAACACCGTTAACGCCAAACGTATACTCACATGAAAAATCCGATAACAAGTACACTACAAGGAAGACTAACAAAGCTTTAGAAATCATTGTTATAACTACACGACATGCAGATTTATTATTTATTACTCTTGCAGCCACACGACAATTTATGTGAACTGTGAACGCTGAGGTACTGATAAAGTGCGCCTGTCCACTCGCGTAGATACGTTTTATCGCAGTTATTGTTGTTTAATTTATTATAAAATAACAAGAGGTGCACTATTTATGTTCTGGCTGGCATGATTCCGCAACATCGAATATAATTTATTTTAAAAATACTTTCGTGAAAAAGTCGCTCGGCCTATTTTAAGCGATAGTAGTAGGGTCGAGGTATATACCTACTCGTAGGTGGGCAGCAAATAAAATTTGTCGATAAGTGTATTTACTAGGGCCAGTTAGAATCTTTTGAAAACAGTCAAGATAGGAAAATCGATGGTCGAGCCGAAAACTTATGGAAACTCAGTAGTTTTCGTAAGTGTAAATGTTGTGGTCACCACAGGCGGTACACCACTGAAGAGTACAACAATACGTCAAAATATTTTTAGTTATTAAACTTGTGGCCTGTTTTAACAATCAAAAGTCTTCAATGAAATAAATACTTTGAGTTTGAATTGCTCCACTATAAGATAACTTAATTGCTAAAAAAGATTATCCTGTGAGCCTAATATAAAGTCGAACAACATTATACACATGAATGTGTATAATGTTGTTCAGCAAATACTACCGAATCGTATGTGCGGACAGGAACATGTTTAAAAGAAATACGCTTTTAAATACTAAATATGCTTAGGTACGTTTGACCGCAACTCGCCTGATGATAAGCGATGATACGCTTTAAAGTGGTGCACGCCGATTGCCTAGAAGTATGTACTATGTATGTATGTATTCAATATCCTAAGGGGTGCTACATACTAGAAGTATGTACTAGTATGTGGCACCCCTTAGGATATTGAATTGTTATGAAACTGGACCATATTACTTATTTACAACTAATTGGGAAATACCTAGTTGTAACTAAGAAGAAGATAGCGGTGCAGCAGATAACGTCGGCAAGGCCAAAGGTCATTGAAACCGCTACTGGGTTTTCCGTGTCTGTCTGCGTGACCGCTTGAGATACTAAAACACTAGTGAGTAGGATGCAGTTTCCACCACCACCACCATTGCGACCACGGGGTCGTCAAGTAAATCGAAGATCTGAAACGTCTAATGTAGAATTCTGAGGCCCGGGGACGGGAAAACAACGGGATGAGCGAGTCGATTGGAGACGTTCCAGATGTTTCACTTTTGTAAGTCCACAGGAAATGCCCATCAGACTAAACAACTTTTGCTAAGGCGTCATTCCTTAATATGTTATAGTGTCGCTGGGCTCTTGGAGTTCCACAACAGGGTTCCAGATCTCCAAATTTATTCTCACAGCAGAAAATGCTCTTCACGTGGAATATTTTTTGCTATGACACCATTTTTATATCTCTTATACTAAAGTATTAAGTAATAAGTAATTATTAAGTAGTAAGTTTTTGGAAATTGGAACACCTGATGCAGAACCGCAACAGAACAGCTAAAGCTGTTCTGTTGCGGTTCTGCATCAGGTGTTCCAATTTCCAAAATAAATTATAGCCTATATGTTGCCCAGACTTAATACCTATACAACAAATACCTTTTCTTCCCGTTATTCTGCAGCGGATCCCAAGGGTACACTGAATTAACAATAATATTGCAAATAACTTTAAAAAAATGCGCAATTCTCTATCAGTGAACGTCTCCGACTCGCGAGACAATGCGTGACGTTCACGATCAGCGGACAGTCGCGCATCATGTTCCGCACTTATCTCTAGAGACCTAGAAGCAGATGCGCAGATACGCTGAGAACTCAAGCGCAATTCTCTATCCGTGAACGTCTGCGACTCACGAGACAATGCATGACGTTCACGATCAGCAGTCAGTCGCGCATCATTTTCTTCACTGGTCTCTAGAGACCTGGATGTAAATGCGTAAATACGCTGAGAACGCAGGTGTGCTTCGCGATCCGAAGAGGTTTCTACGGAGCGAGTTGCAGCCTGATGTTCTCGAACAGCATCAAGTCTCTCCTGACGCTCTTCGGTAGATTCTTGGGATCTTATGATCCTCAATCTTTTAGCTCCTTTGGAACTTTGGGAAAGATTTGACCTCTTTCTAGGCATAGTTATAGTTTTATTCTGAAGATACCTGATCAATTAAAATCTAAGTGACTGCTCCCCTGCGTTACCGGGTAGGCTACCGTGTCACGAAAATAAATGAAAAAGGAAATTAAACACTCAAATAACATAAGCCCGAAGGCTTATTTATTTGATAAAATAAAATAATAAATGGGAGTTTTGGCCAGTAGAGTCAAATTTTCAATGATTCATCGAATTTTCATCGAAAATCAGTCCCAGCTTATGTTATTTTATAATTATACAGTGAAATTAGTGATAGCTTTGATTTCCATATCAGGTGTTCCAAATCTTCAATTTTTATACGTCAACAGAGAGTGCTCATCAGGCTGAACAACTCTTGCTAAGACTTCATTCCTATAATTATATGTTATAGTGTAGCTGGGCGCTTGGAATTCCACAACGCGTGTGCCAGATCTTCAATTTTATACGTCAACAGAGAGTGCTCATCAGGCTGAACAACTCTTGCTAAGACGTCATTCCTATATATGTTATAGTGTAGCTGGGCTCTTGGAGTTCCACATCAGGTGTTCCAAATCTTCAAATTTATTCTCTTAGCAGAAAATGCTCATCACGTGGAACAATTTTTGCTATGGTACAATTTTTGTATCTCTCATAGTTTAGCTGGTCTGTTGCGGTGCTGCATCAGATGTTCAAGTTTCCAAGATAAATTATAGCCTATATGTTGCCCAGATTGAATACCTATACAACACAAAAAGCATTTAAATCCGTCGAGTAGTTCCGAAGATGATTTATTTATTTATTGAATCTTAAAGAAAGCTTACAGACTAATAACAATATTAAATATCAATTTTTTTTTTGGATTCGTGCTCTATTACTGTTTCCAAACCCCTCTCAATAATTATTTTTTTAATATATTCAATGTACAGACACAGTTTTTTTACTGTTTTATTATATTTATATTATTAATTAATTAATTAATAATTAATATATTAATTAAAATATGTATAGATAGGTAAATGCTATTTCATGAGAAAAACCGGACAAATACGAGTTCGACTCGTGTGGAGAGGGTTCCGTACGTTAATTGTCTAAATTCCGTAAGGTCTTTTAAATTTGACTCAAAGTTACCATACATTTCTTACAGGTTTTCCTGTAATCTGTAGGCAAAGAAATATTTTGTATTTTTTTTTTCAACCTTTTCGGCCCTGCGGGGGAATGTTGTCGCATATTTTCTTAAATAATTTCAAAACTATTTATCTTAAAATTAAAAAAAAAAAAATATATATATATATATACAGCGTGTAACAGAAAGGGTATAATCATATGGAATACTGTGGTATAGACCATCAAACTGAACAACTTTCTCTATGGGACCACCGTCGAAATCGTAAAAAAATAATCAGCTGTCCCATACATTTGGGTCGAGTAGGTATTGAAATTTTGTATAGGACAGCTGATTATTTTTTTACGATTTCGATGGTGGTCCCATAGAGAAAGTTGTTTAGTTTGATGGTCCGTACCACAGTATTCCATATGATTATACCCTTTTTGTTACACGCTGTATAATTATATGTATATTTGAAATGCTCACAATGAGCCGTGATGTAACACGATATAGTATAATAATATCGTATATAGCTATAGCAATTGTTTTTTTCATTTTCTAATTTACTCCCAAAAGTGGCCCCTCTTCGTCTTTGGGTCACCGACTTACGTATATGTGTACCAAATTTCAACTCAATAGGTCCAGTAGTTTCGGAGTAAATTGGCTGTGACAGACGGACAAACACGCTATTGTATTGTATTGTATTGTTGAGGGCTCCCTTTTCCGCATTTAGACTCAAAGGCGGTCCATTATGCGTGGGGTGGGACGGTTGGCTACAGGAGCCAACCCAGCTCCTTCCAGAAGCACAGAAGTCTCCTGGGACGTTCACAGACTTCTAGGAGCGACCTCGGACTGCCGAGGATTTGTGCCCGTTGGTCAGCAACCCCCTTACATTCCAGGATTACGTGGGCTGCCGTTTCATCCGCGCTAAGGCAGCCCCTGCACAGCGGGCTGTCTGTCGCGTTGAGGGTGAACAGATGTTTGTTGAGTGGGCAGTGGCCTGTGAGCATACCCACCACAATTCGCAGTTCCGTTCGTTGGAGACTGAGTAGTCTGCTGGTCAGTCGCGGTGTTAGTGCAGGTACCGCCTCTTTAGACTGTCTACAGTTGGTTGTAGATGCCCAGCGGGCATTGTGTTCTGTTTGGGTTAACAGACGCATCCAGGTCCTGATCTGACTGAATGGAACCGGCAAGTGGGGCTCGGGGCCGGCCACAACCCCTTCCGAGCCCCTCCTAGCAAGCTCGTCTGCTGCATCGTTACCCAATGATCCACTATGCCCCTTGATCCATTGCAAGGTGACCCTGTTGTGGTCGGAAATGGTTTGCAATGCTAGGTGACATTCGTAAATAAGGCTGGAAGACATAATATTACTGTCTAGTGCCATTAGGACAGCCATGCTATCGGAGAGAATTCTAATACCGCGATTGGAAATCTTTCTTTTAATGACTGCGTTGGCAGCTTGGGAAATCGCTACACATTCACATTGGAATATGGAGCTTTGATCCCCTAGCGATAGTGATATTTTGATATTGAGATCCATGGAGAAAACACCAGCACCAGTACCGGTTTTGGTTTTCGAGCCATCCGTATAAATACGGACTTCGTCGGCTCCTGAGTGGTCTCGCTCGGTCTCAGCTAATTGTATTCGATAGAGTTTATCGAACACGTGGACTTTGGGGATTCTATCACAGGGCGCGTCAATGAGCGGTACCTTACGCAGCGCTCTGTCCCATATTGTGGTGTGAATGCCCCTTTGTTGTTTCCACATGCCTGAGTGTCTTAGTCTGATTGCCGCCATACAGGCCTCCTGCCGAATGAAAAGATCCAGCGGCTGCAGACCAAGCATTATCTCCAAGGCATTAGTTGGTGCTGTCCGCATACATCCAGTGGTGGCTGAGCAAGCCAGTCTCTGGAATGACTGCAGTTTTTTACTGGTGGTAATGAGTTCAGTTCTGGGCGACCAAACTACCGCACCGTAGGTGATTATAGGTCTGATTACGGCTTTATATAGCCATAGTGTAATTTTCGGCGAAAGGCCCCAGGATTTCCCTAGAAGTCTTCTGCATTGCCAAAATGTTGCGCTAGCCTTATTAATCTTGTGGTCCAAGTGTTTGTTCCATAACAGTTTGCTGTCAATAATAACGCCCAGATATTTGACCTCTTTCGTAAGGGACAGCTCGGTACCAAACAGTTTGGGTAGTTGTAAACTGCCAAGATTGCGTTTGTGAGTGAACATAATGAGCTCCGTCTTTGACGGGTTCACTGATAGTTCGTGCTCCGAGCACCATTGTTCGACGATCTTTAAAGCCTGCTTAGCCAGGTTGCACAAAACATTCTCAACAGGTCCTGTTAAGAGAATGGCAAGATCGTCTGCATAGCCTACCGTATAATAGCCATGGTCGCAGAGTCTGCTTATCAGCTCATTAACCACAATGTTCCATAGGAGGGGTGAGAGAACTCCTCCTTGTGGACAGCCTTTGGCTACCACGCCTCTGGTCGTGGTATTAACGGTGAATTGGATAGCCCTTTGTCTCAGCATGTTGTCAATCCACCCGGCAGTCGTGTGATCGACCCCATGTCTGGTCAGGGCAAGGCTTATGCTGTTGAAAGTAGTTTTGTCGAAGGCACCTTCCACGTCTATAAAGACGCCAAGGGTTGATTGTTTACCGGATAGTCCATTTTCAATACGTGATACAACGCTATGAAGGGCGGACTCAGTTGATTTGCCCATACTGTAGGCATGTTGGTTAGCGTTGAGTGGCTTGTTTGACAGCGCATGTGTTCTGATGTCCCTATCACAGAGCCTTTCAAGCGTTTTCAACAGGAAGGATGTGAGGCTGATTGGCCTGAAGGACTTCGGCTGCGTGTAGTCACTCTTGCCGGGCTTGGGGATAAATATGACTTTAACTTCCCTCCATTTCAGGGGAGTGTAACCGTGTGCGATGCATGCTCTGAACAAGTTCACGAGATGTACCACCAAGTGATCGTCGCTCCATTTCAGTAGTCCTGGGAATAGACCATCCAAACCAGCTGATTTGAATGGAAGGAAGCTGTTGATAGCCCACTTCACCTTATCGTGTGTGACGATTCTTTGGGCCTGGGTCCAGTCGGTATTGGATGCCGAATTGCTGGTCCCCGCTTCCCAGCTTTCCGTCTCAGTAATGACGCAGCCGGGGAAGTGCGTTTGAAGCAGCAGTTCGCACGTTTCGTCGTCCGACTTGGTGTATGTGCCGTCCAGTTTCTTTAAAGAACCGATACCGCGCTCAGGTTCGCTGATCAGGATGTTCTTTATTTTGGTGGCATGACTGTTGGACTCTATGTTCGAACAGAAGCGTCTCCAGCATTGGTTTTTCCTGAGTCGGATCTGCTTCTTGTATTGGAGTTGGGTTTCTTTGTAATTGTCCCAATCGTTGTCTAGTCGGGTGTTTTTGGCTCTGTTAAACAGCTTTCTTACCTTGCGACGAAGTTTCTCCAGTTCCGGGCTCCACCAGCTGTTCCTACCTGCGGAGACCTTCCTTGGCGTCACAAGTGGGCATGTTTTTTCAAAGCAGTTCAGCAGAGAGTCTGTGAGTAGATTATTGTGGGTGTCAATCTCCGCGGCGTTGTCATAGTTAGGAATTGGGATCCCCTTCAGTTTTTCCGCCGTTTCGGCAAGGTACCTTACGCGGTCCATCGTCCGGGGATTCCGTCGCGGCACCGCGGGATTTACCATGATGTTAATCGTGTAAATGATCCACCTGTGGTCAGAGCAAGATAATTCTTGGGAAACATGCCAATCTGAAATATGCCGCGATATGTGCTCTGTTGCTAAGGTGAGATCAATGATGGTTTGGGCCCTTCTCGTAACAAAAGTTGGTTCAGAGCCCCGATTCATAATTCTTAGACAGGTGGTAAAGAGATAGTTAAGAAGTTCCTCACCGCGTGCGTTCGACTTCTCGCAGCCCCAGATGGTGTGGTGTGCGTTGGAGTCGGCTGATATGATGAGCTCCAACCCTTCCCTCTCGCAGTGGGCCACCAGTGCAGTGAGCTCCGGGTTTGGCACCTCCTCGTCGCCCGGCAGATAGGCGGAGGCAAGTACCACTCCTGGCAAGTTGAGGGCTGGGTTACCCAGGAGCCTGATGGTGGTCAGGTCCCTGGAACAGAACTCGGTAAATAGAACTGATGGTACATTTTTTGGTACGAAAATACAAGTTCTTGGGTTACTTACGGTTGTATTCAGAAGGAGCTTGCCCCCGATGTTGGATAGACCACAGATTCTGCCCTTCCTAATCCACGGCTCCTGGATTAGGGCTATGGTCATGGTGGGTAACTCCAGCGCCCTGCGTAAGTTGGCCGTGGCAGTAAGGCTGTGCTGGAGGTTGATCTGGACGATTTTAATTGTTTCGAGGGGGGGAACTGCCTGGTCCATCGCTGCTACCCTCCAGCAGTTTCTCCTCGTCGTCTAGACCCTCCCCCTTAAACCAGTCCAACTTGTTCGCCGCCAATGCCACAGCAACGACGTCGACCAAGGGAGTGGCTGGCGGGTCCTCACCAGACGCCTGCAATGATGCGGGGTTGGTTTGACCCACCATAGGGGGGGGTGTGCTGTGTACCGGACCCAAGCCCCGCCCGGCTGCTTCCTCCGCCACTTGGACGGAATTCGGCCCCCGCTCGGTCTCTGGTCCGGTATGAAGGGAGGCAGGAGGTTCGGTTGGCATTCCCTTAGGACTGCCTGCCCTCACCTCCTGCTGGAACAGCAGGTAGACCGACCCCGTCTTGTATGAGACACGGCGGTCTCTCCTGCTGATCTGATCCAGTTCCGATTGCGGGACCCCAAGGACGATGAACACACCATCCTTGTTGTCCTGCTTCTCGGCGTGGTAGAGGCTCCAGGAGTCGACGTTGTACCAGGGGTTCTGACGCCGAAGCCTGATCCGCAGTCTATCCACGGTCTCGTCCGTGAAGTTGGGCAAGAAAATCCCCGCTTTGATCCTATGCGGGATCTCAGATTGGCGGCGGACCACCAGTCTGGTACCCGCGATAGGAGAGGGGAGCCCAACGATGGTGCGGCGAACCCACTCCAGCGAGAAGTCATCCTCGCACCGAAGTTTGAGGACTCCCTCGCTGAGGAAAAGCTTGCCGCGGAAGGAGGGAGCTCGGTCAACGTCCGTCGATGAAGACGGGGCGAATATCGCCTCGTCAAGCGCCAAGTTGATGGCAGCCTGGACGGTGGCCGAGTGCTCCTCAGATAAGTCATGGAACGGCTCAGTGGTGACGGCCACGGCAAGGTCGTTGGACCCTGTCGCGTCCGCGTAACTGGCCGCTCCATGGTGATGGCGTCCGTGCGGGAGACGCCCGGGCGTGGCACCAAGTTTGGCACGTTTGCCTCCGTCCCGGGGTGACAAAGTGTCCTCGGGACGAGTCCGCTTAGCGGGCTTGGATTGGCCACTGGCCGCCCCAGAGGCATTCGCGGTGCGCCACTTTTTGCCCGCACGCTTCCCGCGGGGCCGATTGGTACTCTGTACCTGCTGGCGGGTTTGGTGGGTTTGGGTTGCCTGTCCAGCACCTGCCGGTCCTGCTGCAGGCCCTGTTGGGCCGCGCTGAACCGGATTGGCTGGACCGGTAACGACCGAACCTGCTGCAGGCCCTTGCGGGCAGCGCTGGTTCGAGTCGCTAGCTGGCACGGTTGTGCCCGCGGCTTCCCGCTGGTTACCCCCCGCGCCCGCCTGCCGGCGAGCCCTCCGCTTATCAGCGCGCGCTTTCGCGCGACGCGATTTGCTGGGCGACGCCTTCGACCCGGACTGAGGGGTATCAACCTTAGGCGGCCTGGTCTTAAGGGCCACGTTCCACAGAACCTGCCTCTGCGAGGCGACTCCGGGCATCGCGTCCCTCAGGGCCGTAAGGTCGATTGAGGTAGCATTGGCACTGGTGGAGCCAGAAGGTTCCACCTGTACCATTGTTGGTGGTAATTCAGGCGCGAGTGCAGCCTGAGGAGGCAAAAGCAGCGCATTGGTTGCAGCAGGCAAACTTGCCTCCGCGCCTTGCGGCGCAGTAGTACTCGGCGCATCCTTGGATGCAGCCCGTGAGTGGTTGGTTTTAATGCCTTTTTTTTTACCCATTGGTAAGAAATACAAGACTTCATCCTCAGCAGTGTTCCACCCTCCTTGGAGCCCGCAAAAGGGGACGCTGTAAAAACAGACGCCAGAACTACCCCGAGGATATAGGTTCCCTCCTCAACAAGGCGAGGACGAACATCAGTCCGAAGTGCCCGGGTACGATTAGCCCCAGTGTGGAAGGTTATAACCACACAAGGTCGCACCGGTCACCGCGGGTGAGCCGTCTCGCCTCGAACAGATTCAGGAACCTCGCCTGACATCCCTCAGACGGGTATGCCACAGCCGATTGACCATAGTTGGCTAGCCTATGGCCGCCCGTTTTGGGAGAAATCCAGGCCAAAGAGGCGTGTTGCTGTCAGCGGACACTGACTCCGGTCCACTGACGAGCTCAACCATCCAGGACCCCTTCATCCCCCCATACGGGTCTCCACGCACGGCACAAACACGTGGGAGGTCATTGCTATCCATCATCTGCTCTTGTTCGATGATGGACACCCAGGGGCATGACCTCGCCACCCCTGTGCTGATATCGCCTGGTGGTTTTCGTTGCGTCTATTTCTTAAGGAACTAGACCAAGGAACAGGGCGGCAACCACGTGAAGGAGAACACACCAGACTTGCCTTGAGGATCTACACGACCGTAGCGCTCACCCTCAAGACCCCGCCTCCTTACCGCCTCTGAGGGAAGCAGTAAGGTAGGCCTGTATCTATACTACCAAACAAAGCGCAAGCAAAGCATGTCGTTGTGCAACCGCAAAAGCATAAATACAAGCCCGCCCCGACAAACACGCTAGTGATCCTATAAGATGTTCCGTTTTTTTCCTTTTGAGATACGGAACCCTAAAAAGAGCGAAATACCTATGATCCAAGATCCCAGGGCCGCCAGACATTACTTATTTTCTCACACAGCGTCATGATGGAATACAAGTCCAAAATAAAAACCCGTCAACTTCACAGCTACCCAATGCTCCACCAAACGTCGACGCTGGAAAAGTAGAGGATCCCATAGCGATTGCGTCAAAAGGGGGGAAGGCTTTAGATCGTGATATCCGTGAGATCATCCTGGTAAACCGGCAGCTTCAGCTACCCGCCAAGCTCCCCGTGTTTTCTTGCCAACGCCAGCTACTGCAGCGGACGTTACTATGAGCGACACTGACAAGGACGGACTATTGAAGGATGGTTGGACGGAAGTTCGACACAGGTAATGTCGAAGAACATTACCTGTGTCGAACTTCCGTCCAACAGCGGACAGCGGTTCCGGGTACCACAAATTTAGAGGCCTCAGAAAGATGGAGATACCTGCACCTCTTCTACGTTAAGCAGGGTACATCTGATAGCCAGGTACGAGACCACCTAATTACCATTTGTGGAACTGATGTTTGTACAGTAGAAGTGCTCAAAACCCGTGGTAAATACGCCTCCTTCAAGTTGGGTGTGCCCTTGCAGCTGACTAAATTAGTTATGGCAGCTCAAAGCTGGGCTGAGGATATTTGCATCAAACTATGGCGCCGTAACTTTCGGGGCCAAAGCAACGACACCCAAGAACCCCCATAATGTTCTTGCTCTTCCCACCTCTACGGATAGCTACGACTATCTGCGTGTACTGTACGTGGGCTCAAAACCAAGTTACAAAAATGGCGATCTAGTGATGTGAATGATACGACAGCTAGACCAAGACTGAACTTTATTGATATACCCACATTATGATATACATCATGTTACCCTTTCAAGACAAGCAGTTTTAACTATTATTATAATTTATAAATATAGGTAAGTAATTACTTAACCTACAATGAATAGGTAATGTAATGACAAATAATAATTTATGACTTCCTATAGCTACTTATCCTCTCCCTTTAACAGAACCCCAATACAGAACTGTTTTTGAATTTTAATAAGAATACCATTAATATATTACATTAAGTAACTCGTTCAATATTAGAACAATTATGTCTAGCACAATCATTGAATATTGAAATTTGCAATTGGTAGGTACTAACATGATTAAAAATTAGCTAATTAATTATGACCTGCATAAGTAATAGTAAATGAATTTGGAATTTAAAATAAATAAGTAAGTGAATTGTTATAATTGGTTCTTAACTAAATATTATAAATACATTTACAATCCTTTGCACAGCAACGGTAAGCAAAATATTTACTATCTATCTTCTTATTCACATAATCTTAGCCCTATTTTATAAACAAACATGCACATAAATTCATTTCGGCACACCTTTAGGTATCTAAACATAGACTAATTCTTGTGTTTACTGGCAGAATAACCATGATATTGATTATATTTTTACCTTTAAGTACCCAAACATGAATTGAAAATATTTATCTCGAGCTCATTTAAATATCTTTTTTATTTTATCACGAGCCTGTAAAGCTGCTGATCTAGACTCGACTGAACGAGTTGCCACTACATTATGTTCTGAATATGCTGTGTTCTCAGAATATATGGTAACAAATGTATCATTACTCAGATTTCCATCCATCAACGAATTTTCCTCACCAGACGCATCACACCACTCACTGTCCTCCTCCGAGACAACCGGTGTTTTATTTGTGAGAGGCGAAGATGCCTCTGTATCATTAGCAGTGTCGGACAACTCAGTCTGATTTGGCGTAATGGAATCTACTTTCAGTAAATGTCTTCTATTACGCCTGTAGCGCCTACCTGTAGAATCAGTCACAAAATATGAACGAGGCTGCTTCGACTGAGACTGCACCTCGACATACTTCCGTTTTGTGTCATCTAACATAATAGCTCGATCACCTGGCCTGAGTTCTGGTAGGGATCGTGCATGACAATCATAACGTTTTTTATTTTCTATTTGATTGCGGCACATTCTTGCATAATCAGCACTGGCGTCATGATAAGGTCGCAACTTTGTATCATGTGCAGGCAATCTAGTAGCTACCCTACGTCCCATTAAGAGTTCCGCCGGCGAACTGATCCCATCTCGCGGTGTCGCACGATAATTTAATAAACCTAAGTAAAAATCTGTTCCTGACTCTACTGACTTCATCAAAATATTCTTAATCGTTTGTACACTTCTTTCACTTCGTCCGTTGGACTGAGGATAGTTGGGAGAAGTCGTTACATGGTCAAAACCCCATTCTTTAGAAAACGTTGAAAATTCCCTTGAAGCATAGGCTGGGCCATTGTCTGTAACTAATTCTGAAGGAATACCATGTCTTGCAAACTGATCTTTTAATGCAGTTATAACAGCTCGACTGCCTATACTCTTCAAGGGACTTACTTCAACAAAGTTTGAAAAATAATCCACCAATATAAGAAAGTAATTTTTTCTATATTGAAAAATGTCTGAACCCAACTTAATCCACGGCCCATCCGGAATATTGTGCGGAAGTAACGGTTCACGTTGTGGGCGTTGTGCCTTCTCGCGACAAGTAGCACACTGTCGCACCGCCTGCTCGATTTCATGCGACATTCGCGGCCAAAACATCACCTCCCGCGCATGCCGTTTACACCTGTCAATGCCCATGTGACCATCATGCACACGTCTTATCATTTCCGCACGCAAACCGCGAGGTATGAAAACAAGATTATCTTTGAATATTATGCCGTCAACACATTCAAAACTTTCTCTGTAAGACCATAATTCACGTAATTTTTCAGGAACGTTATGTTTACAGTCAGGCCAACCATTCATTATATAATTTTTTTAAATACAAGATTCTTCATCTGTCTCCGTTGTTTCCTTGACTAAACGTAATTTACTGTTACTGAATCTAACATTTTCCAATAAAAAACAGGATTGTTCATCCAGTTCTTCCGACACTTTATTTGACATTAATTCCGGTATAGCTGCCCGAGACAAAGTATCAGCCACAAACATGTACTTACCTGGTTTATAGACGACTACAAAGTCGTAACCTTGTATTCTGAGCATCATTCGCTGCAGACGAGCCGGAACTGAATCCAGACTCTTCTTAAACAAGGCTTCCAGTGGTTTGTGGTCCGTCTCCACCACAACATCTCGCTTGCCGAACACATATTGGTGAAAGCGCTCTAAAGCAAAAACAATTGCAAGCAATTCCTTTTCTATTTGCGCGTAACGCCTTTGTGTGTCCGTAAGCGTAGTGGATGCAAACTCAACCGGTCGACCCGTCTGCAGCAGCACCGCACCGAGCGCCGCTGCACTCGCGTCCACGGACAACAACACCGGCTCCCGCGGCGTGTACAGCGCTAACACCGGCGCCGTGCAAATAAGTTTCTTTAAGTGAAGCACGGCAGTCTCGTGCACATCCTCCCAGCACCACAACACGTCCTTTTTTAGCAAACTACGTAGTGGTGCCGCTATATCGGCATAATTTGGAATAAACTTGCCTAAATAGTTGACCATGCCCAAAAACCGCTCCAATGAATGTCTATCAGTTGGGCTGGGCATGTCACTTATAGCTCTTATTCTGTTACTGTTAATCTGCATACCATCGCAACTGAACGTATGTCCAAGGTAAGTGACCCGTGGTACTCGAAATTCACACTTTTCTTTATTAAATTTAATACCACATTGTCGCGCCCTATCAAGTAACAGCCTTAAACGCGCATCGTGTTCTTCCAGACTCGAACCCCAAACAATAATATCGTCCACGAATGAATCAACCCCCTCAATATCCTCCAAGAGTTGCCGCACTTTCGAATGAAACACTTCTGGGGCACAGTTTATACCATATGGTAATCGCAAAAACTGATACCTGCCAAAAGGTGTTCCGAACGTACACAAATCCGAACTCTTATCAGTTATTTCGACCATCCAAAAACCTGAACGAGCATCCAATTTACTAAAAATGCATGCCCCTTTCAGTTTTGTTGCAATTTCTGTAACTGTGGGCAACGGATAATGTGCACGACGAACAACGCGATTCAATGGTCGAGGATCCAAACAGACACGCATACTACCATCTTTCTTCGCTGCCACTACAATTGCATTTACCCACGGAGTAGGGTGATGCACCTTACGGATGACGCCTAACGTCTCCATTCTATTTAATTCTTTCGACAACCTATCACGAATACCAATAGGTATTTTTCTAACCGGACAGACAGACGGCTGAGCTCCTTCATCTATGACAATGTCGTATCTACCTGGCAGTTTACCTAAACCATGAAACAAATCTTCATATTGTTCTATTTTTATAGCAAACACACGTTTAACTAACCCTAGTTCCTCGCATGTATCTTTTCCTAACACACTTTGACAATTATTTTTTGTTATTAAAAAACGTAAACAATAAATTTGTTTTTTATAAACCCATTTTAATATACATGAACCAAGAATAGGAATATAGTTTCCACAGAAAGATTGAGCCTTTGTACTATCTAATGCTAATATTGACCTTTTTAATCCTAAACTTTCAAACGTATAAATCGACATGACATTTAAATCTGAACCAGTATCCAATTTAAAATTCTCACAATTGCCGTTAACGCATAATTTTAAAGTTTCATACCATTTCTTAAAGTCCTTACTGCCAGAGATCGAATCTATCGATGAGACGAAGTACAAATCCTGCTCAGTTTCGCAACCGTCGCACTCATCTTCCTCAATTTGATAAACTTTGTTGTTTGCATTACGTGCACACATTCTTTTTAAATGACCATACACTCCGCACTGATAACACCGGGCTCGTTTAGCTGGACACTTATCACCATGATCACACGCAAAACCACACGCATTGCATAAGCGATCACGTCCCGGCGGCGGCGCCCGGGGCGCGTCCCTCGGTGCCTGCGCGCTCGCTGCGCCAGCACCGCCGCCGCCGCCGCCGCCACGCCGTCCGCCCGGCGCCAGCGCCGACCGCCTGCGCCCGCTAGGACGCGCTGCCCCGCGTGCGTACACCGCATCCACCGTGCTGGATGAGCCCTCCACCTTAGTATTCCTGGTCTCCTCGATCTGTTTTTTCTCCTCACTCGACATCTCACTGGCCTGACATATTTTCACCGCCGATGACAAGGTAAGATTATCGGCTCGTAATAATCTGTCACGAACTTTCCCATCAGTAACGCCACATACTATTCTGTCGCGTATGAGACCTTCCTCCAGGTGTTCGAACTCACACTGTTGACTAAGTATTTTTAATGCAGTCACGTACTCATCAATCGACTCCCCCGTTTCTTGCTGTCGAGTAAAAAACTTAAAACGGCACATAGTCGTATTTTGTTTTGTACCAAAGTGCTCGTTAAATTTTTCCACCAACGTGTCAAGATCTTCACGGTTTTCGTCTTTCTCAAACTTGAATGTCGATTGTATGTCATAACCATCAGACCCGATGAGATTCACCAATAAACACGCTTGCACATCCTTTGGTTCCTTGTAAACTGCCGAAGCTTTGAGAAATACCGAGAACTGCTGGTACCATTTACGCCACGCTTGCGCACGTGCGGCCGGGCCGCCCTCCAAACGTAACTCAGCCGGTGGTCGCGCGTGTTCCATAGTGAGTTATTAATTGTTTACCGATAACAAACACTGCGATGCTGTCCCAACACCAACAATTAGCAAAAAAAAACCCGTTTTGCACGTTATTTTACTGCACCGCTGTCACCATGATGTGAATGATACGACAGCTAGACCAAGACTGAACTTTATTGATATACCCACATTATGATATACATCATCATCATCATCATCTTGTTGCTTTCCGACCATGACCTACTAGCCGTAACGGAGACATATCTGGACAATTCTGTAGAGGACTCAGAAACATCAGTCGGAGATTGGCGCATTCTACGCAGAGACAGAGTGACTCTGGGCGGCGGAGTGTTGCTTGCTGCGCGCCCCGGCGTTACTATGAAGAGCCGGCTTGATCTGGAGACGGAATGTGGCGAAGATTTATGGGCAACGATTACCATTTGTGGCCAGAAAATATCTGTATGTGTTGTCTATATAAAGTCCACTGCAACTGACGACGACTACATGACTTTGTTTTGCAAAGTTGAGAGCATTATCTCCAATTTGAACGGAACTGTTATGATATTAGGTGACTTTAATTTGAAAAGTGCTTCTGTAAATGTTAACAACTATTATTGTTACTTTTTATGCTTCTGTAGTCTGACTGAGATGAATGAAGTTTGGAATATGCGTGGGAGTAAGTTAGATATTGTGCTGGATCGGAAGGGCAACGAAGTAAACTGTGAGCATGTCAAAGGTGCAGAGCTGGTCCCAATCGACTTGTATCACCCTCCATTAGATATTACGTTTACTCTCAAAACCCACAAGAATAGAGAAAAATTGGACCCCAGCAACATTGATCGGCGTAGGGGTTGGAGCTTTGGCAAAGGGGACTACTCACTTTTAAGCGATCTAATTCTTTATGCTCCATGGCATGACGTTCTTAGTAGCGATGACGCTTTCTGCGGCTGGTAAGTTTTATTCAGTTATTTATGACCTTTTGATTTTCATTTGATTCTTCAATTCCAAAGAAGAGGAGAACGATCGCTGGTAATAGAAGGTATCCTGTCTGGTTTACGCGGGATACTGTGTCATATTTTTAACCTAGCCCTCCAGTCCGACGAATACCTTGAGCTATGGAAAGCTTCGCTAGTTACTCCGATCCCTAAAACTTCCGACAAAACATCGGTAGAGGAACACAGACCCATCGCTTCCCTCCCAACCATTCCCAAGGTTTTCGAGCATATTCTCCACACCGTGATTTACAAACGCATAAATAAACTTTTGTCTGATACCCAACACGGTTTTCGACCTGGTCGCTCCGTAAATTCAAATTTATTCATTCATGTTGACTACATATCCAGTAGCTTGGACATCGGAAGGCAGTTCGACGCTCTATATTTTTAATTCCTATAGCTTTCGATCGAGTTGACAACGATGCACTTTTGACAAAGCTACAGGCCGTAGGTTTCTCGTCCGGATTTCTCAGCTTCTTTGCCGACTACCTGCGAGATCGCAAGCAGTTTGTCAGACATGGTTGCTTTGAATCTAAGCCTTACAACACCCGCTCGGGCGTGAGCCAGGGATCCGTGTAGGGGCCGCCTCTGTTCCTGATCATGATTAATGACTTGGTAACAAGGGTTAAGTTTGCCAGATGCTTGCTATATACCGACGACCTAAAACTGGTTGCACAAATCATAACGGACGAGGATTGCAAACTCCTACAAAGATATATTGATGCCGTTTATATGTGGAGCATTGTGAATAAACTTCCATTCAATACAAGCAAGTGCCACGTCATGACAGATGGTAGAGGGTTACGACCAATCCATTACAACTACAGATTGGGTGGTGAAGTAATTTCTCGAGTCACCAACGTAAAGGATTTGGGAGTGACGTTAGACCGCTGTCTGACATTTAAGAACCACATTTCTACCCTCGCGAAGGAATCTTTCAGGCGTCTGGGCTTTGTGATGCGAAATGCTCGTGACTTCCATAATCCCAATGTTATTACATTACTGTACACCACTCTGGTTCGAAGCAAACTTGAGTCTAGTGCCTGTGAATGGCACCCTTACACCGCTACCCCAACGCTGATGCTCAAAAAGGTGCAGAAAACCTTTCTGAGGAGCTTTTTCCAAAGGCTATACCACTATTTTCCCTTCATGTACCCTACCAGCTATCTGTTAGGGCTTTAACTCCTTGGTGGTGAGAAGAGGCACTGAGCAGCTCACGGTGGCCTGTAAAACTCTACGGGGACTAATCGACTGGCCAGAACTCCAAAGCCTTTTCTGCCGGCTATATGTGCCCGACAAATATATCGCTCCACCGTCATCCAAAACTGTCGCCAGAGCTGAATCTTCGGTGTGTCGTACTCTTAAGACGCTCAACGCCCTTCTGGCTGCCAACCCTGAATGTGATGTATTTGCGGATGAATGGACTAATGCGTATATATCTGGTGTTTCGTGAGAGAAAGTATGCAAGAGTGTCCACTGTTCCTTGTTAGTCTTAATTTAATTTAATGAATGTTGTCAACTAGATGTTTTACTCTGTGTTTCTATGTTAATTATTGTAATTGGTGTTAAACCGTTTTAATTAACTATAAATAAATAAATGGCATAGAATAGTTTTAATATGTACCGTGAACGTATGCATAGTTGCATGCCTGCTAACTTGAGCCAACGTCCAATATCCGGTGTTAAAGTTGTGTAAAAATACAAGTAACTTTTGTTAAAGTTTGATTTTTATAATGTTGTACAGAAGATTGTTAAAAAATATTTTTAACACTGCCAGATGCTTCCCGTCAACGGAAAATTCGGGTTGCACGACATTGGTCAAGTCTGATATTCGTCAAATCGGCAATTCGTCAAATTTGATATTTCTCAAAGCTGTAGTTCGTCGTATCGTCAGTTTGTCCAATTATGAAATTTGCCACATACGCTATTGGTCAAGTCCATGTACAGTCGATGAAACCATGCGTTTGGAATTCACATAATTTACTTGTAGGAACTTACAAAAAGAAAAGCCGCCTGCTGTAGGTTCCCATTTACATAATTAAAATGTAGTAATTAGCAATTGAGTATTCTGAGGTTTAATTTGTTACGATTGTAACCTCCTTTGTATCTGTAAGAATAGGATGTAGGCGAAAAATGCTGGCTAAATAGAATAGCCTATTATGCCGTCATTTGTTTTCCCGTCAATTATGTGACATTTCATTATTTGTAAATGACAACAATTACATCCTTTATTTTCGTGTCTCCGGTTTGGTGAAATATATATAATGGCTTTACTAGTAAAGGCAGCCATTCAGTGTTTACATTTACATACACTGAAAAAGGCAAAAAGAAACTATTACGTGCAGGATATCAATTCCATTCTAACTCGACAAACAAAAACGGTACTACAATCTGGCGTTGCGTAAATAGAAGCGAGTGCAATGGATCCATAACTTTAAGCAGTGATTCTGGGTCAATTCTGGAGGAAAGCGGACATTCCTGTAAGCCTAACTTCGATAAGAATTTGATTGACGTTAAGATGAATAAATGCAAAGAAAGAGTAAAGAGCGAATGGAAATCAGTAAGTAAAATTTTTGATGAAACTATGGGTGAGCTTGAGGAAGAAAATGATTTTGTAGACATACCAAGTTTGAAATCAAAGCGTGACGGTCTATACAAAATGCGAAAGAAAGCAATTGGCGTACAAACATTGGCCAGTTCCCAACGGTAGATACGGTCAAATTTCCAGACATACTTTCAAATGATTTTTTGGTTTATGAATGTAAAAACGATTACCGAAATTCTTCATCTTTGCTACAGCTGAGGGTATAGAAATAGCATTAAATACGGATTTAATTTTTGTAGATGGCACTTTTAAAACCGTACCGCGACCCTTTTTTCAACTTTTATTAATACACGTAGATGTGGGCAGTACAAGCGCAAGCATTGGTGCTTGCTCTTGCCTAATAAAACTCAGCAAACCTATGAGAGAGTATTCTCGATTTTGCGTTCTCAATTCAAGCTTGATATTAATTTTCTAAAATGTGATTACGAAATGGGAACAATTAACGCTGTTAAAAGCATTTTTCCTGATGTTTTAGTCAAAGGCTGCTTTTTACACTTTAATTAAGCAATTTATAAAAAAACACAAGCACTTGGAATGATGACTGACGACAATTTGAAAAAAGTTGTTAGACTTGCCACAAATCTGGCGTTACTGCCCTATCAGTATATTCCTGAAGGATGGTCAGCAATACTTAAGATGATGCCAGAAAATGATAGTAGGGCAGAAAATTTTCAAAAATATTTTACTGAGCAATGGCAAAAAACGATTTCCCAGGATATCCATCAGAAAAAAAAAAAGGGCGGGGGCAGATATCCCCCAGACACAATTAAACTCACAGCTCTGCCTTACCCTTCGGGGATTACAGGCGTGGTGTTATGCATGTATGTACTCGTAAGTAATAAAAATAAGTAAATAACCAATGAATTTTCCGTTGCGCATTGAGCGCCATGATAAGCTGAATAAATTATAGTTTGACCTTTTCGAATGGTGTCATAATAATAACAAGTATTGTTCAATTTCCGACTCTGGGAGCATCAATATAATTATTAAAAGGTTCCCTTCAGAGTTGACTTTAACTTTCCAGATAAACATGTAGATAAGTTTATTTATTTGGGTAGGTATGTAACGTAGTGTGTAAAAGGTGCCACATGTGTTCAAAAGATTCACTCGACGTTCAATTATTGTCGAGCCTTGTCTTATATAGTATGGTTACAACAATGTGCTCTATAAAAGTATCAGTTTTTCTGGTAGTGTACTTGTTCTCAGATCTTTCACGTAAGTACCTTCCTTTTTATGTTTTAAGCGTTTAATTCTATTTTTTAACCGACTTCAAAAAGGAGGAGGTTCTCAATTCGATTGGTTTTTTTTTAAGTATGTACACCGATTACGCTGAGAATTATGATCCGATTTACGTGATTCTTCTTTAGTTTGCTGCGAAATAGTTGTCATTTGGTCCCATTTAAATTTGGTGAAGATCTGATGCTGATCTTCGGAGATATACAATGGAACTCTTCAAAAATAGACGTGCCGTGATTGCTGCAATCGCTTGAATGTTTATTGTTTATACAACATCATGACGTAACATCACGCCTATACGCTCTGGGGGTCACGTAGATGTGTACAATACACCCAGATTTTGACAATTTAGGTATGTTCTAGTTATTGGGGATAAGCCTATTACCATGACATGTATTGTTAGCAATGTAGAGTAAATGCATAGCAAATATTAGTATAGGATAAAACTAAAAATGGAAAAAAACTGTTTTGCAAAAAATAAAACCGACTTCAATAACACAAAAAATTAAAAAAATAACTTTAGCTTCAGAAGTCGGTGTTGTCACCGACTTTTTTTATTTAGGGTTCTGTACTTCAGTCGGCAAAAACGGAACCCTTATATAGTCACTTTGTTATCCGGCTGTTGAGACCCTTTTTCTCAAGAACGCGTGGAGGTATCAAGCTGAAATTGACATCAAACACTTAAGGTGGATGCGCAAGGGTAGCCCGCGAAATTTAAATTTTCTTACTTTTATTGCAATTTGCATGTCAGTGTCAGATTGTACGTTGATGAAAATATGAATCGCGCCAATAACACGTATGGAGTTACAGAATTATAATCATTCAAATCATCAATACAGCTCTCCAAGTTCATATAATCACATTCAATAACTATTTCATGAAAAAGTCACTTTTTGAGATTATATGAACTTGGAGGGTTGTATTGATGATTTGAATGATTATAATTCTGTAACTCCATACGTGTTACTGGCGCGTTTCATATTTTCATCAACAAACAATCTGACACTGACATGCAAATTGCAATAAAAGTAAGAAAATTTAAATTTCGCGGGCTACCCTTGCGCATCCACCTTAAGTCTGCTACCTCCTAGATCAATGAAAAAATTAAATTTGTAAGTCAATCCGATCAAAATCGAAACCTATAGGGTATTTCTCGTTGACCTAGAATCATGAAATTTGGCAAGAAGCAATGACTACAGCACATGTATCCAAAGGAGAAAAATCAGGAAACCGTAAATAATTATGTTGTTTAATAACATTTTTTTTTGCCTCCGGTTTCGCTCGCTTTATGGTCAGATATACCACGGGAACGTCTTTTAGAGCCTTTGACAGTCGAACATAATGTAGCTATTAGCACATTAGTAAAAGAATTTTCGGAATCTGAATAACACTATGTCTGAAGATTACTTCCTACATGCAAACTTTACTTCTTTTGTAATGTTATACAGTGACCCGCCCCGGCTTCGCTCGGGTAGTACCTGAATAGTTTTGTGTTGGTGCTTCACACTTAGCATTTGGCAACAATCAAATCATTCACTTTATGGACTTGCTAATTTGTTGGCGACAAAATAGCGGAGCTGAAACAAAATAACCGACTTTAGCCTATATGTTCCGAATACCCGACTGTACACTTTCCATCAATTCCAATAATATCAGGTTTTTGTTATATTCCCAATCATATAATAACGTCAAACATGTACAGTGAGCGGCCCCGCCCGCCTGCCTGTGCCTTCGTCAAAAAATATGATCATATTTCAGCCAATTTACACAAAACCTTAATACATTACAAACCTTGTCCTTCCTCTTGGGTCACTCCTTCCATCAGCAATCCAGTAGATGTTGCTAAGCGTAATAACCAAGTGATTTTCTTCTAAAATGTAGGTACAGTCAGTCAGTCATGTTGTCAGTCAGTCAGTCAATATGTAGTATAGGTATCGCTATACCTACTACATATTGGTGTTCCTGACTGTACCAACATTTTAGCACAACATTAGAATAAAAAAATTAAGAATAATTAATTAAGAAAAAATTAAGGTCACAATAAAAATAATAATGCCATGACTGTTTTTCTTTCTGTAGATGGACAAAGGGATAAAAAGTTTTTCCGCTACGACTACACTTATATAGAAGCATCGCAGGGTTTCTATAAAATGCACACGATACCAAAGACTTTTGCTGATGCCAAGCGAGTGTGTGCTCTGGAAGGAGCTATTTTGTACTACCCAGATAACGAGGATGAATCACGTGCTGTGGGAGAGTTTTGGAATGAAACCCAGCCGAAGATTTCGGTTGTGTATGCAGGGATATCAGCCCTAATAGCTAAAGGAGTATTTAAAACCATTGACAGTATGCTACTGATTTTGTTTTTATCTGAGCTCCAAAAGGAAGTGGCGTATTAATGAATTCCCTCGTCAATCATAAATAATTGATCCTTTGTTTATTTTCTTCCGCAAACAAACCTCGGTCACAAAATGTCCACAGGTTGCAAAATATCTTCTATCACAAAATGTCCCATTTCCAACTCGGCGGTCTTAGTAAAATTTTGCAATCTTTTGTTCAGACAGTAACTAACCAAAAAGTACAATATAGGATTCACATTTAATGGTTTAATAGATTCGGCTTAGGTTTGGCTATGTTTAAATAGCCACACTTTATAGAAACAAATTAAAAATGTTATCTTTTGATAATTATGACAACCTTTCAGTCCACACAAAGTCCCTTTCTCAAAATGTCTCTTTGTGTGGACTGATTTTGCGACCTATAGACATTTTGCGGAGTAGACAATTTGCGACTGAGTCGTTTTTACCACTTACATCTATTTGATTATAATTAAATTCCGTTCTTTTGTCAAATCAAAAAAATATTATTATGTACGATACGACATAAGTAGGTTGCAGTAAATGTTGCGTATAATATAAAAACGATAATTATTATTTCGTGTACCTAGACAAGCCACTCTCAGAGGTGTACAACAACTGGCAGCCAGGCGAGCCGAACGATTGTCTTGATATCGAAGACTGCGTGTCCATAATCAAAGAAGGCCGCTACTGCGATTGCGCATGTAACAAAATGTATCAATTCATTTGCAAGAAGAGCCTCAAGTCGCTAAATTGGGACGATGGCTGCAATATGACTCATTTGCGTAAGTATTAATCTATACAAGCAAACACAATTGATATCGTAACTTCGTGTTATAACACGTGAACATTGGAAAAATCAAACAGTCTTAGTGCTCATTTACGGAGACGCGGCGCGTCGAGCGGCGCGTCGCGCGGCGCGTTGAGCATTTTTCCGTTTACGGAGAGGCGGCGCGTGCAACGGCCCGCGTTACAGCACGCCCAAACACGAACATATGGCAATGTACGATGTTGTTTACGGAGACGCGGCGCGTGGTGCGGTGCGTGAGGAGCAGCGGTGCTCGCTGTGTCGCCCGGCCCGGGTACCGCCGCGTCGCCCGCTGCGGTGCCCGTCGCGTCGCCCGCTGCGGTGCCCGCCGCGTCGCCCGCTCCGGTGCCCGCCGCGGCACACGCGCTCATAGTCCGGGAGGTAGCGTTGCAAATGAAAAAGTCATAGTAAGCCGGCTGATTGACATCGATAATTGATCCTAAATGACTAATAAGAGAACCGACCGTCAGCTGCTCAAGTAGCGGTGTGGGTTTGAAAGCAACATCAGCGTGTTGTCTTTTTAACCGACGATATATATCGACTATAACTTGTTTAACAAGTTCATGCGAGCAGCTGACGCATAATCCACCCTTCACCATGCGGTTGACGATTTTTTTTCAGCTCAGTATAATGTGATCAAATTATGAAAAAACCGGCGTACTGTGTTTTTTTTTTTTTTATAACTTCCGTAACCCCCCACACCCAATCCCACCGCTACTTGAGCAAATGACGGTCGGTTCTCCTATTAATCATATAAGATCAACTTTCGATGTCAATTTCAGCTGGCTTACTATGACTTTGTGGCATCTGCGGGCAACACTGCATTTCAAGCAAACGCGCGTAAAATCGCTTCTCCGTAAACGCTCACATACATTTCCATATGTTTGAATTTAAAGCGGGCCGCGCCGCTCAACGCGCCGCTCAACGCGCCGCCCAACGCGCCGCGTGTCCGTAAATGAGCCCTTAATGAAACATTGAAGAACTTCCGGTTTTGTGCCAGACCCGCGCAGACTTCAGACAGCATCGTACTACGATATGGCGGGCCGAGTTGACAGTTATGTGCCCATGGTTCAAATTGCTTGAACTTCGAATACCACATTTTTTTTTATATTGTCTATCATTGAGTGTCAGCAAAATGTCCAGCCTAACAATAGTACCTGTATCATGTTAAATAAAGTAAAACAACTTAACACTGCACATGTTCTTATATTTTAATATATCGTGTTTACAATTGCACGCCATTACTTCAACTAGTCTCCCATCATAGTGTTGTCCATGCATCCGTCACTATACACTAGTGATGTTGACTTACTAAACATACTACATCTTTCCCTTATAATTATATTAATTCTAACAAACATAATCAGCTAAATGTTTTGGAGGGATTATGTTTCTCTTAGGTCTCAACTGAAAATCTCGCACTTGCTCTTGGGCATCTTCCACTCTAATTACATCTTGATCATTACTATTCCTTCTTTCCATAGATACATTTTGTTCTTCTGATTGTAAATTTTCATTGTTTAATAAATCCAAATTACATTTTTGTTGAACTTTTACATCTTTATTAAATGAAGGTTTTACATGCAATGTATTCCTTCTAATTATTTGCCCATCAACATCTTTTAAAATCAGAGACCTTGGAGAAGAATGAATTTCTACAACATTTGCTGGGACCCAAACATTATCCTTTAAGTAAACTACATTTTGACCAGAATAAAAAGAGTGTTTGTTACATTTGGCAGTCTTATCATAGTTTCTTTTATTGGACATATTTACTTTGTCTTGAGATTCACTAAAATTTGTTACCAACTTTGGTTTTAAGAGTACATCATGAATAGGTAGTTTGGTTCTTGTCAATCTGCTAAATAGTAACTGTGATGGTGTGTATTTTGAACCCAGTACTGGAGTATTTCGATACTCTAGCAATACTTCTTGAAAGTCAGCACCACTCTCAGTTGATTTATTTAGCATATTTTTAGCTATTCCAACAAATCTTTCAACAAAACCATTGGACCTAGGATATTTTGGGCTTGAAGTAATTACTTTTATATTCCAAAGTTTTGCAAAATTCTGGAACTCAAAAGAGTTGAATGGCATATTATCAGCCCTCAAGATCCTTGGTATGCCATGAGTTGAAAAAATATTCTTCAATATATTAATCACTGTAGATGCAGTTAATGAATTTACATGAATTAGGTCAAACCACTTAGAATAATAGTCAGTTACAATTAAATAAGTCTTGCTATTCCACTGTAAAAAATCACATGCTATTTTTTGAAATGGTAAAGTAGGTATCTCATCAAGCAACATAGGTTCTTTAGATTTTTTCGCACTATATTTTTCACATGTTTCACATTTTGAAATAATATTAATAAAATCGGTCTCAAGATTTGGCCAATAAAATAGAGATTTTGCTCTAGCAATTGTCTTATTTATTCCAAAATGACTTGAATGAACTTTTTTAATTACTCTATCTCTTAATACTAATGGCACTATAATCTTATAATCTAAATAGACAATTCCATTCTCATAAGTAATATTATCTTTACATTTATAGTAAAATTTCACGGTTTCAGCTATTTTATTTTTGCATTTAGGCCATCCATTTTTATAGTATAATATTAATTGGTGAAGGACTAAATCATTTTCAGTTTCTAACTTAATGAGACTTTGTACCTCTTCACTGACATTGATAGTGTGTACAGTTTTAGTAAGAGAACTATCCAATTCTATATCGTCAGCATTGCTTGAAGCACGACTTAAGGCATCAGCTACATGCATCTTAGAACCTGGAGTGTACTGAACATCCAAATCATAAATGCTTAGTTTTATTCTTATTTTTCTTAAACGTTGAGAACCAATACAATTAATTTCTTTCTTCATAACTGCCACTAATGGTTGATGATCTGTTTGCATAATTACATGCCTTCCATACACATAGTAGTGAAACTTTTTACAGGCAAAAAGTATTGCTAAAAATTCTTTATCAATTTGTCCATACTCAGATTCACAAGCAGATAGACTTTTTGAGGCATATGAAATTGGATGACCATCTTGAATTAGTACACAGCCAATTGCATCCTTAGAACTGTCAGTCTGAATTACAATTTGTTTTTGGGATCAAAATTTACAAGCACCGGTGGACTTGTTAAAAGATTTTTAATATTATTGACGCATGTAGTGTAACTAATATTCCATACAAATTCTACATTTTTCTTTAATAGTTGCCTCAGTGGACTTGTTACTTCAGACATATTGGGGATGTATTCCCTAAAATAATTAACAAAACCCAAAAATCTCTGAAGACTTTGTTTATCACTTGGCATATCATATTCTAAAACAGCCCTAATCTTATCTTTGTCTGGTACTAAATTTCCATCTATGATTTCATGGCCAAAATATTTAACTACATCAGGTAAGTATTGAATTTTCTTTGGGTTAAACTTGATATTCAACTCACGTGCTCTGCTGAGGACTTTTTCGAGTATCTCATCATGTTTTTCTTTGGATTCCGCATGAATTAAGAAATCATCGATGTATGTAAACAAACCTTCTATGTCACTAAAGCAATTTCTACAGTTTTCTTGAAAAACTTCAGCTGAGATTTCAAGTCCAAATGGTAAGACATTAAAACAATAAGATCCATAAATTGTAGAGAATGTACAGTACTTTTTACTGTCATCAGTCAAACGAATCTGCCAGAATGATTCTTTCAGATCTAAAACAGAGAAGAATTTTGAATGACCTATTTGTGACTTTAAATCATTGATAGTTGGAATTTCATAATACTTTTTAAGAATACACTCATTGAGAGCTCTAGGGTCTAAACATAAACGGATAGAACCATCATTTTTTTCCACAATAACAATCCTATTCACCCATTCTGTAGCCTCTTCAACTTTGGATATCACACTTAGTTTACAGAGTCTGTCCAGCTCATTTTTTAATTTATCTTTTAATTTTAAAGGAACTCTATGTGGAGGTTTGGATACTGGAATAGAGTTTTCTTTTAATAATATTCTATATTTTTTAGGAAATTGACCTGAGCCTGAGAAAACATCTTTATACCTATCCATCAGTAACTGTTTATTGGGTTGATTATTATTTATACTGTTTATAAACTTTCTTTCAACAATGCCTAATAACAAACATGAATTCTTCCCCAATGTTGGTTGATATCCAGAAATAGTAACAATGAAATCTAATAAATAAACTTTTGACTTTAATTTTGTTTCCAATAGAACAGTACCATAAGTTTTAATTTTTGATCTGTTGTATGCCTGTAATGTGACTTTTGTTTTATTAAGTTTGATATTATTAATTTTATTCATTGAAATTTTATTTTGAATTTCCTTTAACAATGAAATAGGTATTAGGTTAACATCAGAACCAGTATCCAGTTTGAAGGTACAATTTATGACATTTTCAATGATTAGGTTCTGTTCCCAACAGTTAGCATTATGTATTTGACCTACCGATTCACAAAAAAGTTCCTCATCATTATTTTGCTCCTCGGATACTACTTGCACTTTCTTGGTACGGCACACTTTTGCAAAGTGATTATATTTTCCACATTTTGTACATTTTGTTCCTCTTGCAGGGCATTTCAATAAATGCCCTGCAAGAGGAACAAAATGTCCCGGGACATCAATATGTCCCGTTCATGTTGGCCACCACACCACTTGCACTGTATAGTGGAATTTTTCACCTGCACCTTGTGAACATCCCCAATTTCTGTAGAGTCAGATTGAATTTCTTTGATTTGTGACTTTGTCACCTCTGAGAGACGTAGCCTCTTTATAGTTTTATCCAAATCCACATCCCCCATGCTCAATAAATTCTCTTGTTCCACTTTGTTGGTGGTGCCAAAAATAAGCCTATCGCGGATGGCTTCATTTTCGTTTGTGAAATCGCAGTTTTTAGCTAGACTCTTCAAGTCCGTGAGATATATATCAAAAGGCTCATTCAGTTGCTGAGAGCGCTTATAAAATAAAAACCTTGAGAACAGTACATTCTTCTTTGGTTCACAATAATCATCGAACGACTTCAATACGTCATTAAATGTTGCCCCCTTTTTTTTTCCTTCGACATCAACAGGCTTGTCGAAATTAAAATTATTATAAATTCGTACTCCATCCTCACCAATGACATTTAATAAAATAGCGATCTTTCTCTGATCCTTTTCATCATCCAGGCCAGAGGCAATAAGATAAATACTCAACTGTTGCTTAAACCTTATCCAATGGCTTGGTAAATCCCCACCGAGACACAGTTTTTCGGGCAGGTTATAGGACGCTGCGGCCATGTTTGCACTTTTGCAGTTGTTGCACACAGTTACAAACTGTACAGCGATGGTACGTTATCAAAACAGTTACGGCTGCGCCATGTATCATGTTAAATAAAGTAAAACAACTTAACACTGCACATGTTCTTATATTTTAATATATCGTGTTTACAATTGCACGCCATTACTTCAACTAGTCTCCCATCATAGTGTTGTCCATGCATCCGTCACTATACACTAGTGATGTTGACTTACTAAACATACTACAGTACCTATGCAAGTTTATATATGTGGTGGATGAACTACGGCATCAAAAAAAAAAAAACTACTTTGGAGAAAGTCATAAGTCAACAATCTTTGACGTTTCGGTTTCTCCTAAATTGTTAGGTCACAATTAGGTATGTGTGATATCTATGTCTACGAAAGGTTATCAGCTCAATAACCAGCTCAAGTTTTCCGTAATATTAAGCTATAGGTTGAATTTACTGCCTGTTATAATTATCCCGTAATAATTATAAGTAGACAAGTCCTGAGTTCCTGATGACTGACTCACCAGCGTAGAGCTGAACAACTGCACCCATAAACTAGAAGGAAGTATGCTACAGCTGTACCAGCGCGCGTATTATGATCACCGAAGAAACGGAAAAGATGAAAGTCAAAATGACGTAACAGATTGTAAAGAATTTCTGCGACACGGTGTCAAAAATGAAGACTGATGAAGATGACTATTTGTCGTTGAAAAGAGATAAAGTGGTCAAGCTACGCGTGTTTTGGTAAAATCTTTAGCTAAAATTTGATTTGGGGGAAGATTTATATTAATCAAACCGAAACCCTTTCGAGTGGGAGTGTCAGACTTCTACTAACTAAAACCCATCCGTGTTCCTTCTTCTGCCCTTTGTGTTCCAGGGCCGCGGTATCTCTTACGAACACTCCCGCAACCCTGGTAGGAAGGTAACTTTGTTTAAGGACTACTAGCCAAAGCGCTACTCATGAATAGTCTCAAACTGACAATCAGTTTTTACCCGTTCGAAGTAAAAAATTGAAGAATCAATACAATACATATTATGTTCTTTTTCAGATTACCATTACGACAATGATATTGGAAAATGCTACAAGATCCACAAAACTCCTTTAAAGTGGACCGACGCCTATGCCGTGTGCAGCGCCGAGCAATCCTACCTGGCGGTAATCACCAATAGCTTGGAGGCGAGATATCTTGCGACGTTAGTGGAGTACGCACCGGGACGAAGAGTCAAAGGAGACTACCTAAAAGGAATATATCACGTTGGCTTTCATAACAGGTTCAACGAGGGCTGGCGGACAGTTATAGGTACGTGGGAGTGTGCATCAGCTTAGGCAACTCGGATATCTCTGAGATAACATAATACGCCTGTACTGAGGTTAGGCATCGGTAGGTGTACCAAATAGTACAAACACATTTCACCAGTTATGTTTTAGTGGGTTATTGTACATTCGCCACAAAGTAAATTCGTCACATTTTGAAAACTCCATACATTGAAAGTAAATTCGCCACATGCATAAAAAATATGTGTAAATTCGTCACAAGTTTTCATAGGTACATAATTTTTGCACAAAGTACTGGTAGCAAACAAAGTTATTGGTTTTAGCGCTCGAAAGGAAAATGATTTTTAAAATCTTTCATTTCTGCTGCGCTCCTGCACATGCTATCACCCGCTCGCTCGCTCGCTGTATCTATCTCTTTCTAACCGTACCTGTTAATATGCATCGATACTCATCAGTCCAGTCATCCAGTGACTCACTTGACCTTGTCGATGGGCTTCGACAGTCCGTGACACCATATTTCTACCTTTTATATTTTAGCAGGTATTTTTCAACATACAGTGGATTTCGGATATAACGGCGATGAAGGGACCACTCTAATTTTGTCGTTATATCCGGGACTCGTTACGGGCAATTTTGAAATGATTTCTGCCTTTTATTTAACAGTAATGTGCTTCTAGGAGTCATACTTATTCAAAAGTTTACTAAACGCAGTTGCTACTCAGAATATCAATTTATAACAGTATCATAAATTTTACTCTGAAACGTACACGCTTACCTACCTACTTAGCTAATATATTTTAAAAACAAAAGATAAAGGTCTGGATGGGTGGTGAGGTGTGGATGTAAACAAAAGATAAGAAAGCTCTTTGTGTCTTTGGCGCCCGACAGCGGTTTCAATATCTGCATGGTATTTCTAGGAATTTGTTACAGATGATTCATTAAAAGCAGTCGGTTCACCCGAACTCGAAAATTATCAGGGAGTAACATAGGCTTTAATTTAATAAAACACAAATAGAGATCCATATGAAAATTGCAATAATGAAATGTAACCCAAAGTAGCAAAGTTTTGCCTATAAAATTCATTATTTTGCGTGCGCTGAGAAAACTATTGATGATACTTATAAATGATGTACTACAGAGTTAAGTCGAAATAGCAGCTTTTGCGTTTTAAAATTTAAATTAAAGTCAGCGACACCATATTCTATCTTTTATATTTTAGCAGATAATTTTTGAGTACATAAAAGCTTATATGTACTATAGCTTATATGTACTAAAAAAGTTTTTTTCGACATATTTAAGTCTAAAAAAATCATTATATCAAAAAAATATTATTCTACGCGGGTCAAATAGTCAAATAAATTATACTTATATCAAGCAAATTAGCCGAGCTATCACAATTTTCGCGAACGAAGTCGCGGGCGAAGTGCTAGTGAAAAATAACGAAATGATATTTTATTCTACTGATCGTTTGATGTTTCTGCTGTCTGTACGGGAATAAACAATATGGCGGATTTTTCTTCATGAAAATAGAACTGTGGCGAGTTTACACATACTTTTTTTCGTGGCGAATTTACTTTGTGGCGAATCTACAATAACCCGTTTTAGTCCCATATAACAATATAATAATAACAACAACAATAACAACAACAATATAATATATTTATTTATTTATTTATATAACAAGGGGCGAGCATGTTGGCATGAACTGGGTACAAATCCAGACTTTAGGGCTGCTACTGAGAAATTACTGATGGATAAACCCTTTACACTTTTGCCCGACCTGGGAATCGAATTCAAGACCTCATGCTCGGCAGAGACCAACGAGGAGGTTAAGTCTCTCTGGGATTTATATTGATTCAGATTATTTTCTGTTTTCTAGGTACACCATTGAACGATATCAATCTTTGGTGGGGCAAACACCAACCAGACGCAGACGACAATGAGCAGTGCGGCGCCATGTTCTTCAACGGACTTCTGACTTACGTCAACTGTGATATGAGGAGCCTCTTTATTTGTGAGCACGACGGACGAAGTGCAAGCGCAAGACAAGAGGCAGTAGAATATTACGATGTAGAATATTAGATAGTTCGAAGAAATGAATCATAATACAGTTTCTCTACTAGCAGTCTGCCACCTTCTTTGGCCAATCCGTGCATCAGCACTTTATATTTTGCACCTTTTTCTACAATTACTATTTTTCTAATGACTTCTTAAGAAGTTTTTATTTCGATTATTTTTTATTTAGTGTAAGAAAAATAATTAAACAATATGCTCTCTTGACTTGTTTTAATCAGCAAATACAAACACCGTATTTATTATTTATTTATTTATTAGAACTTTATGCACAAGTAAAAACAAAAAAAGCTGTACAAAGGCGGACTTAATGCCTTGGGCATTTTCTACCAGTCTACCATTCACATTGTAGTTGTATTTGTGCTAAGATGGAAGCACCTTGGTGGCAGTCTGTATACGGGACCTCGCGCATGACCGGCTGCTCTCTTGAACAGAACTGATTGACTGGTTTGACGCCTGGTTGAACTTTCTTCCTGGTCGAAGCTTCTGCAGCCAAACACCGTGGTCGTGGCCGCGCAGTTCACAAAGTCCCTTAAAGCTCTGTGTTTTAAGATAGGTACCGACGATATATACCGATTTCCCTAGTAACGCTTTGAACAAGTGACGCCGGCGTGTTTCAAAAGTAGTAGGACTCATGACAAAGTCAACGTTCATCCTGAAGCTTAGGTCGTGCGTTCCCATTGAGGGACCACATTTGAATTTTGACCTTCTGTAAGCGTCAGCCTTTAGTAAAAGTTCTCAAACAATTGTAAATTCGGCCTCTAGTTTGTAAAAGTACCCACTCAAAAGTTACAATCGGTTAAAGGTGGTCCCTCAGTCGTGACTGACAGACATCCATTTTTCTTATGATAAACGTTTCAATTGAGGGACCACCTTAAATCGATTGTAAGTTTTGAATGGCTTCTTTTACAAACTAGAGGTTGAATTTACAATCGTTCAAGTACTTTTACTAACGCTAGACCCATATGTAAAATAAAATAGCATAAATTTAAAATTTCATTGTGGTCTCCACTCAAGGAAACTTATGCTAATCAGTTGAGGGACCACCTTCCGCATGCTAGTTCTTTTTCTGTGTGCACAGGAAGGGTTGATATTCAATAAATTAGTTTTACAAATATTTTACAAAAAGTAGTCATTCTTAACAGATGCAAATTTTAATTAGGTTTTGAGATACGGATGCCTGTCAGTCATGACGTGGGACTACCTTTAACCGATTGTAACTTTTGAGTGGGTATTTTTACAAACTACAGGCTGAATTTACAATTGTTTGAAAACTTTTACTAAAGGCCGACGCATTCAAAAGCTCAAAATTCAAATGCACATAAGCTTAGGTCATGTTGAGAGCATTATTAGAAAATTAAGATCTCGTAAGAGTACAAATAGCCGAGTGCAATTAGACAAAAAATAGTCAAAAGACAAAAATAGACAAAAAATAGTCAAAAGGTGGAAAGAAGTTTATAGTGGTTGGATTTTTATGGGACTTTTTTATTGAGTTCCTAGAGGAGTGGAGAAGAAAGTAAAAAAAAAATTTCGTACTCGCGATTCTTTTTTTTTATTTCCTTTGGAATATTTTCTTTTTAGTTAATGAGCAACTTCAAATTCGACGAATTCATATTTTGGCGTAAAAGTGTGACCTAAGTGCATCCATTAAACTCCAATTTGTTAAGTTTCTTTCTTTGCTCAATAACCATGTAACGCATATTTCAAGTATTTTTTGGAAAAAATTTGCGGTTTTAATATACCGCATTTTAAGTCTAAGATTTCTTTTGTAATTGGTAACTGTTAATTGTTCACGGATAACTGGACATCAAATTTTTCAAGACAACCACTTTCATGAGTGTAGTAACTAAAAATTCATTTGCAAATAGCAAAAAATCATCTATGTTAATGAAAGCATTTTGTTTTCGAAACGATTATTTTAAACTCAATGTGAAAATTATTGTCTTAATCCTCATTTTATTAGCTATCTAATGAAGTATAATAACTAGAAAAATATTTAAGGATACTTGTTAAACATTAGTTACTGTTGAAAAAGTAAAACATGACAAAAGGCCAAAATTGGGAGCGGTATCGGTATTGATATTAAATTGCGCGCAGAAACCCAAGCTTGCAACTAATCTTAGATAGAAATCGTGAGAAATGGTAATGTTAGAATTACGATAATTTTTGTAAATTTACCAGCGACCCCTTTCCACCTTCGTCAGCAATAATCAACATTTATGGAGTACCTGCAAATATTTTTATTACTTTTTGTTATCTGTGGATAGCAAATATAATAAGGATATTTTCAGGATAATATTTAAGTTGACCGTCGTATAAATATTTTGAGAAAAATGGTCTTCTTTAACTTTTACATAGACGATTTCCTGATAATTGACAATTAATCTTTAGTCACACCACTCGATTTTTTTTTAATTTTAAATTACTTCCAGTTGTCTGTGAAAAAGTATTAATTACCAATTTCAAAAGAAATCTAAGTCTTAAAAGTCGATATATTAGAATTTTTTAAAGAAAAAAGGGAAATTAAAAAAAAAATACTTGAAATATTCATTACATCGACAATAATTAACAAAGAAACAGACCAAACTGGCGTTTAATGGATGCACACTATTACGCCACACTAGGAGTTCGTCGAATTTGAAGTTGTTCATGAACCAAAAAAAAAATATTCAAATGGTAATTTAAAAAAAATAAGAAATGTCGCGAGAGGCGGATTTTTTTTTAACTTTCTTCTCCACTCCTCTAGGAACTCAATAAAAAAGGCCCATAAAAATCCGACCACTATAAACTTCGTTCCACCTTATTGTCTAATTGCACTCGACTAAAAAATAAATAGTTACGAATACAAAAATATATGTCACATAATCTAACAAAAGTTGTTTCTTAGTAATTTTCTCACATCTCTCATTACATATTGGGAAATGACGTATATATAACCCTTCGTGTGCCGGAACGTAGATCTACGCGAGACACAATAGGTTTGGATGGATGGATGGATGGTTTTTACTCTTTCACGCGAAAACTACTGAATGGATTTTGATAAAATTTGGCACATAGATAGTTTATAACAGTTACCAAACATCACGCGGACGAAGCCGCGGGCATAAGCTAGTGACGAATAAAATAAGCCATTGGTGATTCGTAGACGCGGCATTTTGAGTAAAGGCTGGCCAACAAAGTCCTTTCGGTCTTATTTATTCTGTGAAGGCGGGAAAAGATACAACTTTAAAAATCTTGAGCCTTGGCTAGCCTTGAGACCAACAGTACTCAAGCATTCCACTATCATAATCCTAAATTCAGTCATGTAGGTAACAAGCAACAAGGGCCAGGGAACTTCACGCCCTCGTTATGTTATAGGGCTGAACATTATTCATGGGCCTTTTCGCGTTATTACCATAATAAAAACTGCGGAAATAAAAAGAGTAATTTGACACAAACGTCTTGTGGCGGATCCCGCACTTAGCTACGCTGTATATACGAGCTATAAAACTCGCTTTTGTTTTTATATAAACGAACGCTACATTACAGATTTTAGTATCTGACAACGAACTTCAAGTTCTTGTACTTACCATGTTATATTAGCTAATTTCATAAAACTGATAGCAGGATGTCAATATCTGAAAAACTAAGCTCATCATTACAAGTAGCAATCAAAGCCAGGCCGTTGACCCTGTAGTTGATTGAAAATATGTGGTTTATTTTCATCATAATACGTTAATGATTGATACGTACTCCATTACGTCTGTTAAAAGAAGTTTAAGGTCGAAACACACCGGATCCGTACACGTAGACGTGCACGTGCACGTGCACGTACCATGACGTTGTAATATATGGAACTTTATAGAGACATGGCACACCGCTTGGTTGACGTACACGTGCGCGTAGACTACACGCGTAACGCTACGCATTGCAGCTCCCATGAGACAAATTTGCTGCGTACCTACGCAGAGCGGAACGGCAACGTCGTATTAATGCGTGCACTAATGACTTTATAGTCAATGGCATTCCGTAATGGACGTCACACCGAACAAGTTTGAACACGCACGTATCTTTGCTGCGCGTGACTTACGCATTCAGTTATATTTGTTTTCAAATTTTACCGGTACTAAGTGATGTTTGGTTTCGGTTTTAATGGTGAATAACGAAATTAAAGAAAAACTAATAGTTTGTACAACACAAAAACAAAGAGTAAAAAATATTCATATAAAACTTGAACCCATTGTTTTTTTGCACACCCAGGAGTATTCTGGCACAACAACAGTAATATTGCTTCTTCTTCATCAGATTAACTTGGTCCATTTACCCAATCTTCGTCAGACATCGTGTACAAGAGTTGCAAACATAAAATATGGTTGCCGCAGCGGCTGAGTACGCAAAGGAACGGTGCGTTGCGTGCCTACCACGTATGCGTAAGCGTAAGCGTACACGTATGCGGAACCCGCTGTGGCAGGGGTTCACGCGCGACACGTGGTCGCGTTAGTTCAGCCGGGCTTCAGACTCGCTAAAGTAGATTCGTCTTTCATGGAGTACTGTTTGAGATGCTATAATAAAATTCCACAAAGTATTCTTGAACTCAATGAGACGAAATTTAAAACATGCATTAAACGCACACTATGTAAGCAAGCATATTACAAGGTGGACGATTATAACGCTGACAAAAATGCTTGGCTCAATGCCGGTCCTACGCATAAGTTGATAACATTAAATAGTATTGTTGGAGCTGCTGAAGATTGTACAACTATCTTTGCATTGTATAGATTCAATCTCTTTAGTATTATATAAAGCCCATATTGTGTGAGTAGTATGTACTAAAAAGCTATCGTTCACTGGAAACCTACGACCTTTCTCGACTTGAATGTGCCCTGGCGGTTGAGAGTATTTCATGCTCACTCAATGTCTCGCTGATGGTGGCGCGTGTGTCGGATCATTTAGTTCCCTTCAAAATGGTTGAGTTGAATGGTGCTGATCCATGCGTCATGTTCGTGAACGGGCGCTGTCAGTTGTGACTGATCATCTCTTAGTTGCCACGGCTTATTTGAATTAATTATTTTAATTGTCTTTTTTGTTTTTACTATCGACACTTTTAACGTGCACATCTTGCTACATCGTTCTCACATAATGTACCATCTCAATATGAATGATGTAACCAAGGTTTTGTAACATTATGCTGATTTAAAAGAGTGTCCATGGAGTTTCTTGCCCGTTCTTCTCCATAGAGATCTACGCTAGGGAATGGGCAACTACAGTACTTTCACAGTTTTTATGCCTTGTGACTGGGACTGTAGCTACATTTCATTGTTATCTTTGTTTCGACAGTTCATAAGTGCCTGTAACTGGCCTACTTGAAATAAATGCTTTGATTTTGATTTCACTACGCGCGTGTATTCGTACATTCATACGTGCAGGTCTACGTGTACGGATCCGGTGTGTTTCGACTTTTAGTAAGCTAGTTCTTTGCTTTTCAGTTTTTCAGTCAGGTTTTTTAGTTTTTTCAACTACTTGTTTTATTTCCAGCTTTTTAGTTTAGTAACGTGAATAATTTCGCAGACGATTTAACTTTTTTTATTAGAGACGATTTTTCCCCCTTTTTTAAACGATTTGTCACTTCGAATTACTTTTAAACATATGTATAAGTTGTTTATATTTTTGTAATCACTTTTTAAAACCCTCCATTTTGATACCCCACTAGATGGCATTGGAAAAAAAATTTGGAACTTCGCAATGTGGCACCCCAAATCCGCCATGTTCTTTGTTTTTATTTATTTTAATGTAGTGTGTGTGTGTGTGTAATGTTGCGTGTGTGCTAGTGACAATCGCGCCGCCAAGAAAAAACTAACGACGTATAATATATCCAAATCCGTCCATCCGTTTGGAAGTTACGAGGGAACAAAGAAATAGACATACACACATACAGAGGTCTTACATACAGGTCAAACACATAATCCTCCTTTTGGGCTTCGCCGCAGTTGGGTGATAAATTATATTGTTTGCTGCATAAGTAGATGCAGATATAAAGTATGAGTGACGCTACATTTGTAGATTTTGTCTCAGAAGTATCGTAGGTAACATTGAATTTTTCTAACATAATTTAACTCTTGTAAAGTAATTTACATTTATTGTCATACTATGCAGTTAATACACGCTAATCGGCTACTACACAAAGGATTCCGTTTCGAAACAGAGGGAAGTGATATTTATGTTGGAGTGTAAAACATTCAACATCCTCTTAATTACTCCGACTGGAGGACGAGAAGCAATATGATGTCATGGTTGACTGCCCTGTGCAATGATGTTATATATAATAACCTCATTGGCCCTGTCTCAACTGGAAGTTACCTACCTATGTTTAAGTGTATATGTATTATAGTCCTGACCGTTTTTCGGGCATGGCGGCAAGCCCCATCTTACCGGCTAGCCCTGGACGCCGCGCGCCGGTGATATAGTGCACAAGTGTGTGCGCAAACACAGGTGCACCGTCCCTTTCTTCAGTCTCATATTCCAATGGGAGTTCTATCCGACATGACCACAGCGAGGTTAGGCGCAGTATCAACTATATATGTTATATTATATGATATGTCTCACTGGCAACAAACGGGAACTTTTTTCGCCGTTTGTCGCCAGGGAAAATATACAAGACCGTGATCTGAGCTGTCGTACTGTATGAATCGGAATGTCCGGAATGTTTATTAATTCCCGCTGACATCATTTAGGTTAATTTCATTTCTTATTTTTTCTGATCTCAAGGTAGTGGGGCCAACGAAACGACGGTATTGTGTTTTCCCGTTGGCCCTACCAGTGGGGCCATGGCTGTGGGTATACACCTTTCCGAGGCACAGGGATATCGTAGTCGGCCAAAGTGTTGCTTATGTATAAGGAGGTCGTGTCTCGTTCGTGGACCTATCTCGATTCATCAGCATCATCATCATTAGCCTACTACAGTATAGTCCACTGCTGGACAAAGGTCTTTCCGACAGCACGCCACTCAGCTCAATTCTCGGCAACTCCCATCCAGTTTCTGCCACCTGGCTGCGGAGATCTTCGCTCCGCATAGCCTGAGGGCATTCCACCTTACGATTTTGTATTTCAAAATGCTCTCTCCCATCTTCAGAGCCTAGAACAATCTCATTTGTGACCTCAGATGTCACCGAACGTTCTTTTTCATTCATTTTACATAGAAAAACCGCATAAATATAAAACATAGACGTGACCTCGAACCTACTATGTATTGCTCACGTTTTCTTTTTACGGCAAAGTATCACGAACTCAGTTCACGTGGGTCGTTCTTGTATTCAAATATAGCAGTGAGTGACGTTTACTCCGCTTTGAATGAGTTGTGAGTGCATTACGTCAGTTATGAGTAAGTGGGTATACGAAATATCATTGAAGGTATTATGTTTATGAATTATCTCGTAGGCGGTATTTTAAAATCAAAGCATGTTTTTCAAGTAGGCCAGTTACAGGCAAATTTGAAACAAAGACAACAATAAAATGAAGCTACAGTCCCAGTCATGAGGCATAATAATTGTGAAAGTACTGTAGTTGCCCATTCCAACGCGCTATCGCAATCGCTATGAAGCGGACAAGAAACTCCATCACCATACTATACCTTATCAAAAAATCACGTTTTATAGAATGACGTACTTACGTCATTCTATAAAGCGTGATTTACTAACTTTAGTAGCTATTCAGCAGACCTTTGTTACTTGATACCTATAGCAAAGCAAAGAGGTTTGATTGCCAGTACCTCAACCATTGCTGTATGGTTCATTTGCTGAGCAATCAAAATATTTAGTGTTAGCTGTGTACCTGTAGTGATGTATTTATTATGTTGTTACTATTATTTTATTTGTTTGTTTTTTCTTTTTGTTTTTGTGTATTATTATTACAATGTGTTGAATATTATTATCTTGTGCCGATTGAAATAAATTATTCTATTCTATTCTAAAGCCATCACGACCGACATTTCATAATAGCCAATAGTTCTTACCTCTCTTTGGTACAGCCGCAGAAAAAGTTTCACCTTTTATAAAATAACGTACCTAGTCTGACGGTCACGGGATCTTGGTCCATTAGTGCATGCCACGAAGCGACTTGCAGAATGACGATTCAAACAAGTAAGAGGTCGTGCACAGGGCGTACAATGAAGAACGATGAAGACCTTGGGATTAATGCTCCAGATGTGAGAAGTACAGGACCAGGTGATGTGGCTACTCTTGGGGGGAATGTCCAGCAAGCAGCAGACGACTTTCGGCTGAAATGTAGTTGAAGATGAAACAATCGATATGTTTGACTACTCAGCATATTTATGAGTTGTAGTTAGCAAGCGCGTCAGTTCATTCCATCTTTGGATCTGTAGAAGATCTTTTGGGTGTTTCTTTAAGGAAATGTTCTGTAGGAGTTCGAAATTACCTAGACTTTTGTCCGGCTGGCAAAAGGCTCGCTTCCTAGCACTTACATTTATTTATTCAGTAACTAGCTTCTGCCCGCGACTTCGTACGCGGATCCTGTTGCCAGCGACAACGGGCGGGTCGTCAAGAAAATGGAAGATCTGAAGCGTCTGATGTAGAATTCTAAGGCCCGGGGACGGGAAAACAACGGGATGAGCGAGACGATTGGAGACGTTCCAGATCTTTCATTTTTGTAAGTCCACTGGAAATGCCCATCAGACTAAACAACTTTTGCTAAGGCGTCATTCCTTAATATGTTATAGTGTCGCTGGGCTTTGGTTATCCACAACAGGAGAACAACAGGTGTTCCAGATCTTCAAATTTATTCTCACAGCAGAAAATGCTCTTCACGTTGAATAATTTTCGAGTCGATGCGTGAACGTGATCGTGAACGTCTTCACGATCGGCGGACAGTCGCGCATCGCGTTCCGCACTTGTCTCTAGAGACCTAGAAGCAGATGCGTAGATACGCTGAGAACTCAAGCGCAATTCTCTATCCGTGAACGTCTGCAACTCACGAGACAATGCGTGACGTTCACGATCAGCGGTCAGTCGCGCATCATTTTCTTCACTGGTCTCTAGAGACCTGGATGTAGATGCGTAAATACGCTGAGAACGCAGGCGTGCTTCGCAATCCGAAGAGGTTTCTACGGAGCGAGTTGCAGCCTGATGTTCTCGAACAGCATGAAGTGTCTCCTGACGCTCTTCGGTAGATTCTTGCGATCTTAATTATGATCTTCAATCTTTTAGCTCCTTTGGAACGTTGGGAAAGATTTGACCTCTTTCTAGGCATGGTTATAGTTTTATCCTGAAGATACCTGATCAATTAAAATCTAAGTGACTGCTCCCCTGCGTTAACGGGAAGGCTACCGTGTCACGAAGATAAATGGAAAAGGAAATTAAACACTCAAATCACTTAAGCCCGAAGGCATATTTATTCGATAAAATAAAATAAAATAATAAATGGGAGTTTTGGCCAGTACAGTCAAATTTTCAATGATTCATAGAATTTTCATCGAAAATCAGTCCTAAACTGTTACCGCCTTCACCGCGTGGAGGTACTCCCAGCTTATGTTATTTTATAATTATACAGTGAAATTAGTGATACCTTTGATTTCCACATCAGGTGTTCCAGATCTTCAATTTTTATACGTCAACAGAGAGTGCTCATCAGGCTGACTAACTTTTGCTAAGACGTCATTCCTATATATATTATAGTGTAGCAGGGCTCTTGGAAATCCACAACAGGTGTGCCAGATCTTCAATATTTATACGTCAACAGAGAGTGCTCATCAGGCTGAACAACTCTTGTCAAGACGTCATTCCTATATATGTTATAGTGTAGCTGGGCTCTTGGAGTTCCACATCAGGTGTTCCAGATCTTCAAATTTATTCTCTCAGCAGAAAATGCTCATCAATTTTTGTATCTCTTATAGTTTAGCTGGTCTGTTGCGGTGCTGCGTCAGATGTTCAAGTTTCCAACATAATGTTATGTTGGTATGTTGCCCAGAAGTGCCCGTGGTACACTCTGGTGATACAAGGTGTTCCACGGGCAAGAAAAAGTGCCCGTGGTTCACCTAGGTGAACTAATTAGGTGAACCACGACCCATGACCGAGATTTAATACCTATACAACTAAAAAAAAACATTTAAATCCGTCGAGTAGTTCCGAAGATTAGCGTGTACAAACAAACAGACAAACAGACAGATTTTTTTTTTTGGATTCGTTCTCTATTACTGATTCGAAACCCCCCTCAATTATTATTTTTTCAATATTTTCAATGTACAGACACAGTTTTTTTACTGTTTTATTATATGTATATCGATAACATAGGTACATACATTTTATACATTTAAGTCGGTGCAAACATAAACTCATTAGAGTTTTACCGTGCACCAAGATCATCGACTACATAATTCAGAATTAGATCCACTTATGAAGGTGCTTGGTTAAAAAAAAAAGAAACTACAAAAGTTACAACGGGAACATAAAACACGACTATCAGGTTTCATTATGACGACACGGTTGGTGCAGTGGCTGAGCGATTGACTGCTGCGTTTCGTGTCGCGGGTTCGATCCCCGTACGGAACAAATATTTTTATGATCTATAGATAGTTGTTCCGGGTCTGGCTGTTTGTGTTTGTGAGTTTAAATGTTTGTAAACGCACCCACGATACAGGAGAAATTCCCAGTGAGGGCAACGTTAAAAAATAATGTATTGACTTCTGCTTACTCCGTTGGGTAGTGGAGTCGTGATGGTATGTTTTGTGAATTATAGTTCTTTGCTGCCTGCGTATTAAACTCTTTTGTTGAATATATTTCTACAATACGTACTTGATATTTTCCAATTTAACTTTCAGAGCTTGCTCGAAATGATATGCAGCTCGTTTGCTTTTTCATTCATAAAAGTCGATACGAAAGAATTTTAATATGCATATGAGAATGGCTGGTTTATTCTATGCTCATGTCCTCGTAACCTTTTAAAAATACATATTTATGTATGTTTGGTTACTATCGAATATCGGTATAACAATCGGAATAACTCACACCGATGATCGGGAACATCAAAATTAAATAAAAATTCATTTGTTTTCTTATAATGACGAATCGGGACTTCTCTTATGGAAAAAAAATTGGTGACTAGTCGGAACAGTGACGAGTCGGGCATAAGCCTTCTAAACAATATTCAAGCTATTTGATTGGTTGAAAGTTGAAACTAGTTTTAACTAGTATTGACTGACTTCGTTTACTGCCACGTTGGTCTATTGGTTACAAGCGCGACTGTTGAGCATGAGGTCCTGGGCTCAATTCCCAGGTCGGGCAAAGTGTTATTGGGTTTTTCCATCAGGAATTTCTCAGTAGCAGCCACAGAGTGTATTTGTGCCCGATTGATGGCACTAGGCTCGCCGCAACTACATGGGACTTTAACATAACTGAAAAAAAAAGAAAAGAAAGTTATTTATTAGCCCGCACAGGACAAAACATTAAACAAAAAAATGGTTACATATACAGTAGGTACAACAACTTTATAAAAGTATTAATAAAACTACGATTTAAAAAACAACGAAAATAGTCCTGTACGAAGCCAAAAGGCGAAACTGAACAACTGGAAGTGGTGAAATGTGGGTGTACTATTAGGTACACCTCTGCCTAATCCTTCTGGGATTACAAGCGTGATGTTTAGGGAAGCGTTTTGTAATACGGGACTAATTCCGTTTAGAGAACTTCTTCGACTTAAACTCGACTCAGGTCGTCTTGACAACTACGCTTGAGTACTAATTTTACTACTAACGCATTTACATAATATCACGCCTGTATTTCCCCACAAGGTTAGTTAGAGGTGTGTCAAGACTAAACAGAACCTAAAAAACACAAAAAAAACGCTCAATCCTTTTTAGGCGAAAGGTTTGGTTAGATTATAAAGCGAGATGCACATATTATTCCTGCTGATTTTTTTTTTGTATTCCTTCGGGTAAAAGTTTATTACCAAAAAATAGTAAATATGTTTTTGCAAAAAAAAGTTATTTGGACTTATTGATAAATAAACTACGCATATTGGTAAATTATTTGAAGATAACATAGCCTAATTTAATTAATTTACGCCCAAAGATATAATTAGTGCTAAATATGGAACTTTCCAGGCTCTGTTCCGAACCAATTTTTATTTTACAGTTTTGATGATCAATAAATACTAAATAATGACGAGACAAACGATATAATGGTTAATTTTCAGTGTTAAACACCAAATGGTGAAGTTATCAGTTTTCTCCATTTGTATGGAATCATTTATACAAAATTGAACGTATATTTATACAAAATCCATACATAAACACTGTATATAACTGCGGACGATGTATAATATTATCACTTGCTTCGGTGAAGACAAACTTCGTGCGGAAACCAGCATGCCTGAGAGATATATTTTCTTGACGGCATGTAAAGCCAAGTCAGAGGCCCATTGGCGGAATAAAATCTCTGACGCTAGGTTAGGCACTAACCACACGATAAAGGAAAGAAAGTTTCAAGTCCCATGTGTAATAAAATAAAGATACAATCCCTTGCAAATATTTAATTTTTCACTGTAGAGATTTGTTTGAATATCTACATACTCAAACAAATTTCTACAGTGACGTCATGTCGCCATTGGTCTTTTAAAATGAACAGCAACTTGATATATTGTTTCAATCTCAGTAAACACACCTTATTTTTACACTGTGTCGAGCGAGTTCTAAAGTGTAAGGGTATATAAATCGTCGTGGTCTGATAACATTACAGTGTAAACTTACGCAATAGACTATTTACAAATTTAGAAACTTTTCTGACTCATAGGTTTCTTTTTTGAAGGATAAATGGGTATACAATTTTTATTAGATTTAAAACAATCATATTATAATAAAATAAAATATACTATAATACACGTTTTAAATTGACGTTATTTTATTTCTCGTATTCTTCTCAACAAACCCTTTCATTTCATACACAGATCATGGGAAAGCATAAAAAATCACAAGTCCACCATCTTTGGTAGTCCGCCATTTTGGAATTAGAATGGCGTCACTTGGCTAACCAAGCATTGTGATTCAAACTAAACATGTGCAAAATTTCAGCTCAATCGGAAACTCAAAGTGGGTCAATTTTAACTAGATTTTTTTATATGGTTAGTTCTATCTTATCTGGGGTAATGAAGTATGAGATGATGGCAGAGTCCCATGGGAAAGAGAGGCATCGATCGGATATTGTTTCATACCAAACCTTATGGAAAAAATTCCTAATATATACATTTTTATAGTTAGAAAGTTTTCTGACTCAATGGTTTCTTTTTTGAAGAAAAATGATTATAGTTTTATTAGTGTTATTATAATATAAAGGTGTTGAATCTTATGGTCTAGTTACTAAGCCATCATCTTGTGCAGTGACCATATCTGGGGCATTGAAGTGAAGACTTGAAGAGATGTTGGTTTCCCATGAGAAGGCGCAGCACCGATAGGCTATCGTTTCATACCATACCCGAAGTTCAAAAGTGTCTGTCTATAACGCCAAGTTTTCCCAACTTGGCGTTATAACCAGGAACTTTTATTAATGCTGTGCGTTTTTGCTTAAAAGTAATATAGAAAATAATGTATCTGTAATGTATTATTACCTTGGTTGTTTTTAAAGCGAAGTAGGCTGATTAAAAATCTCATGGTCTGATTGAATTATCACTTAATAAATTGTGTTTAATCATTTAAAATCTTTCTCACTGTATGTTTAGATGAACTTACTGAAAAAAACATTGAAGTGGACGTCTTGTGCATTACAGAGCACTTTATTATGGAAGGATATCAAAATCAGTTATATGTCCCAAATTATTATTTAGCTGCTAACTTCTGTAGAGAGGGGAGAAAAAGGGGAGGGGCTTGCATCCTAGTTAGAAATGGTTTACAATGGAAGGAATTACCTAAAATCTCGAATTTATCCTGTTCAGGCATATTTGAATGCTGTGCTATTGAGCTTACGCATTATAGGATAGCTGTAATCTGTATATATAGAGTACCTAATGTAAATAATCTTAACTACTGCCTAGACAAACTGGAAATTGTATTGCGAGAAATATCACGAACACGTTATAAAAACATTATTATTGCTGGAGATTTTAACATAGATATGCTTAAGAAAAATAATCACACGAATGCATTTGAATATTTATTAATGAGGTATAACTTTAATTTGGCATTAAGACAGCCGACTCGCATGGCAAGCATGACGTGTATAGACAATTTTGCGCATAATTTTAGTAAATCTTGCAAAACTGATGTGCTAGAATTTGCGTTGTCCGATCATACGGCACAGCTCCTTCACTGTCCTGTTCAAACAAAATGTATTATAAACTGTTGGTATGCGGCTAAAAGGGATTATTGTGTGGAAAACATGGCCAAGTTCAAAGGTCACATCAAAAATCTTACTTTTTCTGAGATTTATGACACGGATGACCCGAATATTGCATATACTAATTTTATCGACTCTTTCAAGCTTTTGTACGATTTGTGTTTTCCAATTAAGTTGGTCAAAATTCATGTTATTAAAAAACCTAAGTGGCTGTCAAAAGGAATTAAATTATGTAGCCAAAGAAAAAGAAAGCTTCTGTGGCAGATGAGATTAAACCCAAATAAAGATAGTAAAACTAAATTCACAAATTATTCAAAATTGCACAAAAAAATTATATGCTTGACACAAAAGGCACAAAACAATCATACAATTAAATTATCTAAAAATAAATCTAAAACTACGTGGCAAATTATTAATCGCACAAAGCATAATTTACCCAAACAAAACATTTATAAAATTAAGGTTAGAGACCGTATTATATTAAATCCCAAGAGCATTGCTGAAGCTTTTAATAACTACTTTGTCGATAAAATCCAGCCGAAACATAATGACACCCAGACACCCTTATGCTGTAAAATAAACACAAGCACTAAATCAATGTTCATGTCGCCTAGTGTACCTTTAGAAATTCATAAAATAATAATGACATTGAATAATACCAGTAGCGTAGGATATGATGGTATTAGTACAAAAATACTCAAACACGTCTCAGTGGAAATATGTGGTCACTTAAGTCATATAATTAACCTCAGTATCAGTGCAGGCATCTTCCCCGATGCCTTAAAAACTTCAATTATAAAGCCAATGTTCAAGAAAAAAGATAGAGAATTAATGCAATATTACCGGCCAATCGCACTTATACCTGTGATCTCCAAAATTTTTGAGAAATACATTTATAACGAACTATATCAATTCATTGATAAAAATAACGTCTTATGTGACGAACAGAAAGGATTTAGACAACATAGAACTATCAATATGGCCATATATGACTTTATTTATAATGTTATTCAGAATGTCGACAAACGGATTCCTGTATGTGGCATATTCTGTGACATGACTCAGGCCTTTGACCATGTAGATTATGCAATTCTCTTAAGAAAACTTGAAGCTTACGGTATTAGAGGCAATTTACTTAGTCTTCTTGAGTCTTACCTTAAATACCGAAAACAAATAACTGAAATTTGTCAAATAAATCCAGTTAGCAAACGCGAAGAGAAATACTGATCCTCAGAGCGTGAAGTTATGTTTGGAGTACCGCAGGGGAGCGTATTGGGTCCTTTTGTATTCATACTGTACATAAACGATTTACCTGAATGCATTGAACAACCAATAACACTGTTTGCGGACGATAGTACTGTGACCATACCATGTAAGAGTGTGGAGACTTATGAAAGGGACATTAATAATTGTTTAAAAAATTTTATTAATTGGTTAGAGGAAAATAATTTAAAAATCAACTTGGACAAAACAAAAGTTGTACATTTTAGTCAGCGGATTCCTAGAATTAGCCCTAATATACACTACAACAATGATGTAGTAGAAGAAGTAGAAAATATGAAATTTCTGGGACTCGTAATAGACAAAAATCTAAATTGGAAAGCACATGCTGATATTTTATGTAAGAGAATTAGTAAGTCCGCATACGCTCTAAATTCACTATCCCCAATAATATACATAGACGCACTTCTCACTGCTTATTATGGCATAGTAGAATCCCACTTACGTTACGGTATAATATTCTGGGGAAATTCAACCGAAAGAGACACAGTTTTTAAAGCCCAGAAAAGATGTATACGGGCGATGTTTAAGCTGAAATCCACTGATAGTTGCATGCCATACTTTAAACAGCACAAAATATTAACACTACCTTGTCTGTACATAATGGAAGTTGCTGTGTTTGTGAAGTCGAACCCAGGTCGTCTTAAACGTCTGGCGGACGTAGTTCCACGTAATAGACGCGACAATAACCTAATATGTTCCCATCCCGCCAAAACGGCACTAATGCGCAAGAGTGTCTACTGCATAGCTTCAGTCATCTATAATAAATTACCTAAGCAATGGAAAGAACTGCCGCTATCATTATTTAAAAGCAGGCTCCGAAGCTTTCTAACGCATAAAGCATATTACAGTGTCACCGAATTCCTTAGCGAGAAACAATTTTGAAGAAAAAATGTTTTTGTCTATCTTTATGTAATATAAATTGTGTTCTGGATAAGTTGTGATTTAATACTATTCAGTGTGTGTGTTGATTATCTTTATTGTTTTAGCATCAAATTATAACTTTTGCATGCCTATTGGTAAAATATGGCTGAACCTTTTATCTGTTTATCACCATGTACTGTACCCATATTTGCAAAATAAAAACTACTTACTTACTTACTTACTTACTTAAAACATCAAAATTTCTGTGTATCATCTTAGCAAAATATTATAAAAATAACCTGTAGTTAGTATACAGGTTGGTTGATTATAGAAAGACTAGCAGTTTGCCCAGTCCGTAAAATTATTTATATTCGGCTAATTTGCTAAAAAAATTTTTATAGTTCGGCTATAATTTATAAAAATGGTTATAATCGGTCCAGTAGTTTCGGAGCTTATTCGTTACAAACATACAAATCTTTCCTCTTTATAATATTAGTATAGATAAACCTGTTTTGCAACTAATACATCTGAGCTAATCAAGTAGGAAGCTGATGGAGGGTGTCTCGTGGGATGGTCTACTTCGATCGGCTACCGCTTCATACCATATTCGATAGGCTAACATGGAGCCAACAGTTTATCACTGGAAACTTTTAAGGTGTGATCTATTTCGCTTCACATACTCACGCTAATATTGAGCCCAAGGTCTTAGGTTCGTCCATCAGCAAATTCTTAGTAACAGCCAGGATTTGTGCCCAGATAATGGCAAAAGGTTCGCCCCCTATTACTTAGACTTATAGGTACCTGGCGAAATGTGAGTGCACTATTAGAAATACCTCTGCCCAACTCTTTGGGGATTTCAGAAGTCATGTTATGAGGTATGTTTGATAACAATAATGGGTGTGTTTTAAAATTTTCAAGATGTCAATTGGGATGTCTGATTTTTGTAAAATATATGTCATTTTCTAGTACTTGAAGCGTCAGGATTAAATATTCTTTTATGACATATCTAACGTCAACTGCAGCCGATGAATGGTGTCCCCCATCCCCTGGGACACGCCGTCTCGATTTGATTTGATTTGTTTATAACTAACACTTGAAATAGAAAAAGAGGCAGACCTAGAAGCAGATGGGCTGACGACATTGAAGGGACGGCTGGTAAAATGTGGAAAGAAAACGCCACAGATAGAGACTTTTGGAATTCTTTGGAGGAGGCCTTTACCCTTTAATTAATTAATTTTGACATAAATAAAATTCTCTATCAAATTGTACTAATACAAAAGAAAGTAATTAAGTAATAACAATGTTTAATGCATGCTAATTTAGGATGATAATAAGGGCAGTGATAAATTGCAATGCTTGTAAAAGGCTGCTAAGTCAAAAGTACCAACTTAACATAAGACCACATTGTACACTTAGTTCGCAATAAATGTTTTGACTTTGACTTTGACCCTCAAATAGAGGGGTTCACGGTAAATTAAAAGGAAGGAAAAACAAATCAATTCAATGTAATTTAATTAATAATAATACAATCATAATAATTTATAAATAAAAATAATTTAATAACTTTTAAAATGTACAATTCAATGCATGATGATTTTTATTTCCACATGTAGGTATATTGATTAATTATAATATTTGTATACTATAACTACACTAAAAAACTGATTAAGTGAAAGGTATTAGTTAATTATTAGGTGTGAAATAAAAGGCTTTTTTATTTTATTTTATTTATGTTTATAACTAGCGAAATGTGAGTACACTAGGAACACCTCTGCTTAAACCTTCGGGGATTTCAAGCGTGAGGTTATGATGTTATTACTTAGTTGTCTATCGCTATCCGCAGCATATGTATGGTGTCCTCCGTCCCCTGGGATCCGCCGCCTCGATTGGCTTTTGTTTCATAATATCACTACACGCCCAATGGGACAGCTTCGCGGTAGACAATTTTATCGCCAGCGAAACTGTATGTGTGAACAATTCAATTCTATCAAAGCTCTATTGGTTTATGTTAGAAACTTAAGTACGCGTGTGATCCAGTGTGTTTTCAAGAAAGTGTTAGATGAGATCTTTAATAGAATATGAATTTGTGTGGTAGGTATATACTATCACTAAAAATCCGACTACTGAAAATTCACGCTCTAATTAAAATCGGAGCTTTTTTAACCGACTTCCAAAAGGAGGAGGTTATCAAGCCGTCAGAATTTTTTTTAACTGACTTTTTTGTGTGTATGTTCAGCGATATCTTCGCCAATTGTGAACTGATTTCGATGATTCTTTTTTTGTTTGGTAGAATATACTAGATATACTGAGGTGGTCCCGTTGGCACAAAGTTAGAATCTGATGATGGGATCCCAGGGAAATCGAGGGCAACCCTGACATTTTACAATGTTTTTCATATAGGTACTTTCTAACGATATTTGTACCTGATAATGTATTTTCTCATGTTGCTGAGCTGATGATGAAAGGTATAAGTCAGGATCTGATGCTGATCTTCGAAGATATACAATGGAATGCTTCATTAATAGACAGAAAATCTGTCGTGATTGCTGCAATCGCTTGGATGTTTATTTTTTACACAATATTAGAACATAACATAACGCCTGTATGCTCTGAGGGAGTACGCAAATGTGTACAGTACACCCAGATATCGACAGTTAGGTATGATAACGATATAAGTTACATTTTATTGGGGATAAGCCTATTACCATGAAAGGAGTTGTTAACAATGTAAAATAAATGTATAGCAAATATTTGTGTAGAATATTGAAACTAAAAAAGGAAAAATAAAAAAAAACCTTTTTTGCAAAAAATAAAACCGACTTAAAAACAAAAAAATGTGGAAAAATAACTTTAGCTTCAGAAGTCGGTGGCAAAAATATTCAATCGAACAAAAAAAAATCACCGACTTCTGAAGCTAAAGTTATTTTTCCACATATTTTTGTTTTTGAAGTTGGTTTTATTTTTCGCGTTTAGTTTTTTTCTTTTTCGGTTTGTAGCCTATGTTACCCGGGCCATAATAACGAATCGATTGACACCTTATTCATCAAAATCGAATGAATAGTTTAGGCGGCGCTACGGAGGAACATACGTAAATACAAACATATATACATACATAGACTGTGAAATTCATAACCCTTCCTTTTGGCTTCGCCGTAGTCGGGTAAAAAAAAATTGTAAATAAAAATATTATTTGTCTGTGAAAAATGAAATATTATTTGTCTGAATATATTTTCATAGTTAATCTTCGTGAATTCTTTGAGTACTTTACCGAAATCGTTTAATATAATAAAACTCTTCAAGTGGATCCACGCTGCAACTGAAAGAAATAAAACTTTACAAATAAAAAGCTTGATACGCGTCTGAGATTTCGTAAATTGGTTTATTAGACTTCGTAATTGCCTAAAATTTTACACCACTTGCACATCTTACCTACAACTTCTATTTGAATAAGTGGCAGATAGTTACAACCTTTGTGAAGTTTCAATGTAGTGGAGACTGTTGTCAAAACTGATAAATCAATTACGGGGTCGATTATACTTAGATACCAGTGGCGAAGGTTCCTCGTTCCAACTCGATTCCTACCGGCTTGGCACAAAAAAATGGCAGTCAGTATTTTATAGATAAATAATAAAACCACATTAAAGATCCACTCCGACTTACCTCTTACAAAAATTGACCCTTCGCTACTATTAGATACCTACCTAAATGTTGTAGGTATCTACCGATTTCAATAAAATAGCTACTACAGTTTACTGTATTATCAGAATCTGTCTGCACATAACGGATAGCGTAATTTTCACACGAAGAGCGGTCTCGAGCTCATTTCTCAGGATTCAACTTATCACGCTTTCACAAACTTGCTGGGAGCTCCATTTGCATCAAGTTATTTCATGACGCGATGAAATGTGGTGTCACGCGAATACGCGATACACTCACTTGTGATGATGGATGGCGGGTGAGAAATTAAACTAATTCATTTTCCGTTTGATTTTGCTCCTGAAAAACTAAAATTTTCTGATAATAGTTCCTGCTTGTTTTATTTCAGTAGTTTCGTTTGATTTCTGGCCAATAGTAGTATTGTAACAAGAAACATTACTACATATGTCTCTTGCATGCGTCTTCTATGCGTTTTTTTCATACAAAATGTATAGAAGCGTCGCGACGCAAAAAACACAGAAAAGTGAGGGCGCGTGCAGGGCGCGGACACGACGCTTGCCCGTCTGCGCCTTGTGTAAAAACAGATAGAAAGGACGGGGCACGGGCGCGAGCGGACGTGTGTCGGGCGAGAACGGGGGTGCAGGCGGGGTGGGACGCGGGTGCCGGGAATCACGCGGCGCGCGCGTCGCTCGTCGTTCTCGTGGCGCCGGCCCGGTGCCTCGTCCTTTCTATATATTTTTCGACGGCACCCCGTCTGCGCCCCGCCCTCGCCTTACGTCTTTTCTGTGTGTCCTGCGCTTTAGAAGATTAGCTAATTTCAAAAGTCTCAAAAGTCCAATCTGCTAATGATAAACTGATTTGATGAAATCAGTTTATCATTAGCAGATTGGACTTTTGAGACTTTAAAAAAAAAAAAAAAAAAAGTTTAGGGAACAATCCATGGATTGTTCCCTAAACTTTTAACGATCATGAGGCCCATTTTCGCTGGTTCTTGCATTCCACCATGATCTACCCAACCTTTTCTTCACGATGTTGGAGTCGGCTTCCAGTCTAACTGCATGCAGCTGCTGAATACTAGTATTTTATGAGGAGCGTCTGCCTTAGATAGGCAGTCCACAGCCCAGTTACTGTGAGCCCTTGGTAAGACTGGTTGTCAGACTGTCGGGCTGAGTGGCTGCCGTATTTCAGACATAAAAAAACAACATCAATACCATGACAAAGTCTTCGAAACGTCGGTACTTAAGCTTAAAGCTATATATCGCATAAAAAACCAAATAAACTTTGACAATCCCGCTTTCTTTCAACTCAATTATTTAAAGTGAATTCGAGTAAATTGAATTTTAAGCTTACTGACTACAATTTGTCTGATGTGATTAGGACACCTTATTAGCTTTAAATTATAATTTTTCACTCTCAATTAAATTCGTTAGATGGGCTTTTTAAATAATGAGAGTACTTACCTATTGCAACGATAAATAGATTTGATATTATTCACTCAATTTTTTGATGCCAGACTCGTATTTTAGTTTGTTCTTAAATTATGGATGAGGATATCCATTGTTCTTATTTTGAATTGTTACCTATATGGTTAGGTTATGAGCATTAGTTGGTCTTTAAATAAAGATCAACTTTACCAAGATTGATGAAATGTTAATTATATCTTTCGGTTCGACGAGAGAGAGAGTATATAAATATTATGGGCCTCGTTAAAATAGATTGAAACTGAGATTCAGCAAAGATTCAGCAGAGATAAACGACTCAATAAAACTCTTATGGCGAGCTTTATTGTTTGCGGAGTTAAATAGTACTAACAAACGTCTATCTCTGACACGGTCTAATATTCAATCATTGGATTAAATAAAAAGAAATGAGCTAAAAGGATGATAATGATTGATCACAGCTCTATCGGCAATTTGACGAAAATAAACTTTTGAAATTCTTGGCGAGATCGTTGCTATGCAAGTCAGAATGGATCTTTCACATTTTTTTTAAGTACTGGAAGAATGAAAATATTTTAAATCTTTTATGCTTTCTTTTGCTACTGCATCTGCACGTAAGCGCCAAAATGCAAAAATCCAACAAAATACTCGTCGATTTGAACAACTTTTCTATCAGTTTAGGATAGTCGAATAAAAAATATGTAACTACCTACTTGGTGATGTACGAGTAGGTAGGCGTTTCCATATTTTTCATATCAGCCCGTAATTATTCATAACAGAGCCTCTCTTACAGCGAAACATCCCGAGGGACGTTGCCATAATTACTGCGCGTGGCGGCCGGATTCGTGATGGCACTATAATATCATTATGTCATACATAAGTAGATGATACGGTTTATTTTTCCGTCCTCTACAAATATGAGAGTCACTGATTATTACATTAATTTATTAAAATCATGCCGGTATTTTTGCAGACTGAAGCTAAAATAAATAGTGACAATAAAGAGTATTGAAATTCTAAATAAATTCAGTGCTACTACAATAAAATATAGTTCCAATTGCTGCAAGGTTTTACTCAAGCAAGCGGTATTCTAAAATACTCAGAAAAGCAATAAAACTAAGGTTTCAATTCTCCCGAGCAAGGCTTAGCGAGGAGCATGCTTAATCTGGCAATACTAGACGAAAGCCCCGCGGACTTACCCTTGCAACTTTGTGCAAACTTTTTATACTCCTCTCATAAACATAGAACACAGTGCAGAACATTTTTTTGTCCGCCAGACACGTGCGAATGGTGTTCTGTGCGTGAACCGAATTCGTAAGTGGGAAAACGCTTTTCTTACAAGTGGCTTTATGTCAGATCATATTTCAGCAACTTCTTAAAGGAAAAACTGAATGAGCCTCTTTTTGTATCAATATGAACGCTCTCATCTTCTTATCATGAAGAAAATCATCTACTTTTTTATCCTTATTATAACAAGGACGTTTTGATAAGTAGGTATCTAGATATATTGTGTAGGCAACACTACGCAATATCATAACAACAGCCTCGTAAAAGCTATTTTAACGAACGTCTTCGCATCGGGACGGTTGTTTCAGCAAGTGAACGACTTTCAAGCAATAAAGCACAAAGAGACGTTTACGCTGGTTTTATTGAAGTTTTTTCTACGCCACATTTAAGCGACGCGACGTGAAGATGCGTCCCGCAGGGTGGATCAAGCTGTCAGCGCTAACATTGCGGACCCGTTTGAATAACGCCTCACTCGACAGAACCTCCTTAATCCCTCAGCTTCAAATTTCGACGTAATAGGGATGGCTTTATGCATAATTCTCGAGCGACGATCATTAAAGCTGTCGGATGGCGAAAGCGCGCGGTAATGAACCCCGCGATCGTGCGCTGTTGTCTCTCTCAACGCTAATTGCTGCACTCTTATTAAGGTCGAGACGCTGCAACAGTTGAAAAATGCACTCGAAAACACAAAGAGATAGTTTGCATAAGCGCTTTGAGGAAGGATTGTTGGGATTCACGTTCTACCATCCAACTAGCAAAGGTTTTCAGATTCAAATTATAGTTCGACACAATCCACTACCCGTTGATACTTTTAGAGGAAATAAAATCGTGTTAGACGTTTAAATTGAGTGGAATCGAGGTCGAGTTAAGCCTAGGAGCACGTGATCGGAATATCGGGAGCATTCGTAAGCGTAGACCTCTTGTCGTTCAGGTGTTCGCCAATATACCGGGACTTTTTTGTATGCATTGAGTAGTACGGAGTAGTACCTAGATTGTTTATTGCGAGCCGTGTGTGTGAATTTCGTTTTACACGAAAACTTTTGTAATTCGGTAGGTTTGCTTGGAAAAAACCTTTGGTTGATTTACTTTCAACAGTTCCAACTACTTTATAGGAAAGTTTACGAGTGGGTATTATTCATCTTGATTCGTTTTTTTCGGGAGATTGTGATAAAGTAAAATCTGGTGAGAATATGGCGGAGATGGGCTTGTATTGTTGTAAGAAATTAGCGAGTTTCTCTCCCGGCCGTGTCGGGCTGTCGGCGCAACGTGTTGATTACTTTTTAATGAATGTTTGATGGGAAAACGGCAATTATTGGGCCTCTTTATCGAAATATTATACCTTCAGCAGGGTTTTATTTTCTCGATAACTAAATTGCATGCATGGATATTGATGTTAAATGAAGATCACAATAACAAAACAAAACTAAACTCTCCTTTATATTGCTGAAAAGGCACAGCGCCATCACATCGCTCAGTAAATAGTTAAAGCAATTAATTTACGAAGTTCGGAGAACAACTTAATATTTTACTCCTTGTTCACTCTATTTCTTGATAGCGAAGAGTTCCTAAAATAAAAATGAATTGCAAATACTTTTAAGTACTAATATGTACAGGCAAAAAAACTAATAAGTATAAAAAATTAAGAAAGAAACACCTAAAAAAATTCTTGTTAATTATAAATCTATAATTATGCCATTCCGTCTGATTACTGGTGAAGTGGTAAATATTGTTTGAAGTGACAATATAGGTTATATCTCTACGAAAAATATTACTGACAAGGATCCTCCTCCAACTCCTGTACCTCAGCATTCACTCTTGGTCTAGCTATGCAGCGTGGAAGGGGCCGCGACGCGTAATCGCTTTCCAGGTATTCAGTAAATCATTCTGGCACATAGCCAGGTCTATCCACCAGCAAAACTAAATTTGTTTTTCATAGTATGTTAACGAAAAACAAAGTGACTGCTGCAGTTTGATGAAAAAGTCCCATAACTCAAAAACTAAACATCAAATCTTATTCAAACCATTTTGATTGAAAGTTTTATTCACGTTCTACAATCCTAATTTTTTTCAGAATTTTCCTCCTCTTACTTCAGAAATTAGAGGGACACATTTTACAACTTTGGAAGTGTCTATCCTCCAAAAGATTGACTTTGAGAAAAAATGGTTTTAGGAACCTCAATCTCATTTTTAAAGACCTATTTATAGACACCCCGCACTTATAGGGATGATGAATAAAACAAAATGTATAAAAATCGTAAAGCTGTTCACAGAATACATCTACCTACTAAGTTTCAACTGTGTAGTCCTAATAGTTTCGGAATAAAGTGGCTGTGACATACACGGACAGACAGACAGACAGACATGGCGAATCTATAAGGGTTCCGTTTTTTGCCATTCGGCTACGGAACCCTAAAAATCAGCTGTACCATACATTCCTACAAAAGTGCAATACCTACGTATTGCACTTTTGTAGGAAACAGCAGATTTTTTATTAAATTACGGATGAAAAAATTCTACGTGGTGTTCGGAATAATGTACTGAATAAGAGACCCACCACCATTACCATTACCACCATAGTACCATCAGTACCATTTATGCGTCGGTGACCCTTCCACCCTGTATATTATTTTCTCATAATCTATCCCACGTTTTTTGGTCGTCCAAACTCAAACTCAAACTCAAAGCGTTTATTTCAATTAGACCTTCGCAGGCACTTTTGAAAGTCAGAAAAACAAAGGCGAAGCTACAGTCACAGACACAAGGCACAATAACTTGTGTAAGTACTGTAGTTGCCCATTCCAAAGTGTAGATCTCTATGGAGAAGAATGGGCAAGAAACTCCATGGACACTCTTTTCAATCAAAATATTGTTACAAGATCTTGGTTACATCATTCATGTTGAGATTATACATATATGTGAGAACGATGTAGAAAGACGTGCACATTAAGAGCGTCCAGAGTAAAAGATTATAACTATCAACAATTTAAAAACAAAGTAGTTAAAATAAACCGTGGCAGCTAAGAGATGACCAGTCCCAACTGACAGCGCCCGTTCACGAACATGACGCATGCATCAGCTCCATTCAGCTCAACCATATTGAAGGGAACTAAACGACCCAACACACCCGCCACTATCAGCGAGACATTTGAGTGAGCCTGACATTCTCTCAGCCACCAGGGCCCATTCGAGTCAATGAAGGATAACTAAATGTAAATGGTAGCTTTACAGTACATAGTACTCACACATGTGCTATGCAGTTATATAATACTAAGAGATTGAATCTATACAATGCATAGATATTTTTACAATCTTCTGCAGCTTCCACAATAATTTCACATGAGCTTCTGATTAGTTTGCCCCTATGGTTGTGGAGCAGGACCAGCATTGAGCCAAGCATTTTTATCATCGATGTAATCCCCTAACTTATAATATGCTTGCCTACATAGTGTGCGTTTTATACAAGATTTAAATTTTGTCTCATTCAGTTGTTGAATGTGGGGAGGTATTTTATTATAACATTTTAAACAGTACCCCATGAAAGATGAGTCTACTTTAGCTAGCCTGAAACCTGGCTGTACTAGTTGGTCCCTGTTTCTAGTATTATAGTGGTGTCTGTCACCTCTTTTACTAAACAAATGCAGATTTTTCCTACAAGGTACTGTCATGATGTTAATTTCTCTAAACAGTTCCCTTAGAGAATCGCGCCTACGTAGATCATATATGGCTCTGATGGCTCTTTTCTGCAGAATAAATATAGACTCAATGTCTGCAGCCCGTCCCCATAGTAAAATACCGTATGACATAATACTATGAAAATAACTAAAATAGACTAGCCTCGCGGTATCTGCATCAGTAAATTGGCGGATTTTTCTAACAGCATATGCTGCTGAACTCAGCCGTCCTGCAAGAGATGTTATATGCGGACCCCATTGTAGCCTTGAGTCGAGCGTGATCCCCAGGAAAACAGTATTTTCGACGAATTGCAGTTTCTCTTGATTCAATACTATGTCACTATCACTACTTTTAACATTCGGTAGAGCAAATCTTATGCACTTCGTTTTTTTCCCATTTAATACTAAATTATTAGCGGTGAACCAATTATGGACCTGCATTAAGGCGTTATTTACGTCGTCGAGATTTGTGGCACGTCTGTTTATCTTAAATATTAAAGAAGTATCGTCAGCGAATAACACCATTTGTGGTTGGTTTTTAAATAAATGGGGTAGATCATTAATATATACCAAAAAGAGGAAAGGACCCAATATCGAACCTTGTGGTACACCCATACTTACTTTTAAACCCATTGAATTGACACCATTTATTTGTACTTGCTGATGTCTATCTAATGCGAATCTATCTAATCTGTCTATTTAAATACGATTTCACTAAACTGAGCGCAAGTTTCCTTAACCCGTAATGTTCAAGTTTTAAGAGTAGGGTTTCATGGTTTACGCAATCAAATGCTTTTGAGAGGTCCCTAGTATTAAATGGTTTATCGCTAATGCTATGTCAATCGATCAAAAATTGAATTTCGATTTTTAAGTTTTCTCTTTTTTCTTTGGCACCACAGTCAATCAATATCATTATACCTAATAATATCTTCATATCAATATACCTAATTTATGATTTTGCTTATTAAACTCCGTAGCCTTAGCAAAAAACGCGATACAGATAAAGTGCAAGTTCTCAACGCCTCGTTTAGTGGCAATAGAAAGCTAAATATGTTTGTAAAAGCCCGCCTCGATCCATCGCTGCCACAGTTCTGCCTGCTAATAGTTTAGACACAAGTGGAAGCCCCATTTGAACGTACTTTTGAATTCTTTTTAGGAATCATTTGAAGTTTCCGGAACATATTTTTGGGTGAACAAGATGTCTGTTCAAATTTTACGTGGTAGGCGCGATCTAAAACGTCTGTTCCCGTTTGGCTCCAATAAAAACACAAAAATATATATACGGCCGAGTCGGACTCGCGCATGAAGGATTCCGTAACATCGTAGTAGGCCTATTGGTATAGTGTCGTATAGTGGCAACAGAAATAGGTACATATTCTGAGAAAATTTCAACTGTCTACCTATTACGGATCATGAGTTACAGCCCCTGATAGACAGACGGACGGACGAACAGCGGGGGCTTAGAAATAGGGTCCTGTTGGTTACTTTTCGGTTAAGAAACCCTAAAACCGAATACTACGGTACTTTGTAATTTTGTAACTCATATCCCTGTCATCCAGCAATTCAGTTCTGAGAAAATCTTGACGAATTAACAAAACAGTGAAACTTAAGACTATACCGAGTCTGTGTTATTCAGATTGTTTCTGTTATCAAGAGATATCAGATGATTGAAGATCCGCGTTCGATGGATACAGATTTTAATTAGAGATTTGTTTTGAAGTCTTGCAGGGTAGAAACAATGTCAGCAAAAACGTAGAAAAGCGTCTAACAGAGAAAATTATTTTCTACTTTAAAACCGGTGTGGATAAATTGAAAATTCAGACGGCCTAAAATGGCCGCTTTTCAATTCGTAAAATGGTCACAAAGTGACAATTTATAATATTAACTGCTTCTGTGGCCATTTTAAGAATTTTAACGTGATTCATATTATTATCCTATTATTATTCTTCTAAAGCGCCAGATCAGCCTCCATCAACCTAGCGAAACAAACGAACTCTGAGAGTAAATAATATCTCTCTTGGTGATGTCTAAAATGAAAATTCACATTGAAGCCTTGATTTATATAAACATTTGTACTAAGAGGCCTGGTTCAGACTGATGTTTAAAAAGCATGCCTATCTTCTGTCCCACCACAACGTTCTATGTTCTCGAAGATTCTTCACAATCACAACTTCTGAGAGTCACATGTCCTACACCCTGAGGTCATCGCCCAATAATAGGATATTTATTGACATAGACCAAGTCAATATCGGCGCAAACACACAAACATGTACCCGATATAAAGCTTGTTGTATACGGGCAACTTTTCTGATAAAAGTTGCCGGCAACAGTTGCTGAAGTAGCGGAGCAAAACAGGATTTTTGGATTCAGAGTGTATCCTGAGTGAGCGGGCCCCACACAAAATGTCGTGGAGTTATCACTTGCAACAATTACTCAATGTTGCTGTGACGTCATTGTTACCCGCAATACTAAGTGGCCCGTGTAAGCGCACCTTCAGTTGATATGTACCGCGACAAGTTTAGTTGGATTCGCCTCCTCTGGGACCGAAGTATGACGGCTATCATATTTGTACATCGACGACTTCGTAATATGATTATGTTGGTAGCTTGTTTTAGGTAACGTTTTGTTTTATTTTTGTTAGGTATATCTAACGAAGCTGTGTGATTTGATGTTTATGTTTACCAAGGTAAATAAGTTGTTGAAATACATCCTGCTTCTATTTATATGGGTAGCTTTTATTGCCTATATACACCTAAATCAATGTCGTGATAGTTGATATTCCAAAGAGAAAGTATTTTTTATCTTATTCTTTTTCAAATAAAAAGCCCAGTCTGCATATCGAATGTCTCTCATATTCAAGGAAACGTTATCAGTTTTTTTTTGCGATCTGCTTTTATTCATACCGGCTACCTAATAACTTATTTCTCAAACTCTACAAGAGATCGATTTTAGGTATATCGGCAACAATCATGAATCAACCATCTGAATGCAACACTCAGACACATTAATGACATAGGTGCTCCTTATGAACAATCTCCAGCCTAATACAGGTTTTGATTGCGAGGTTGTCAAGCTAATCTGACGGCATGCAACGCCTGGGCCCCTGGGCCTCGCCTGCTTTGCAAGTCAATTCAACTTCACATTGCTTTCCCACATTCAACATTTTTGTTTTGGATTAAAATTTGAGGGGTGCTAGGCGTTATCCATTTTCTTCGGGTTTCGCGTAACATTTGATTCGGTATTTCTGCTTTATTAGTTAACTAGAAATAGACCTTAATATCTGTATATTGGTCTCGTGCCGATCGGTTAACTCCGTTCGGTATCAACACAGCTAAATCATTATCTGGTCGCAGTTTGAAAAAGCCGACCGGATTTTGCCCAATAGGTTTTTTTTTATAGATAATATTCAATTACCCTACTACGCCGAAACATACCGTCCCGAAAATATATGTGGCAACCCTAAGTCTAACAGGGGAAAGCTTTCCAACCTTTTGTTTAAACAGAATGCAAGAATTCAAAGAAATAAAGCCCGAATTTCATCTGGATGTTTTTTTGTTTTTCTACCGTACCCGAACCCTATTACCCTATTACTAATCCTCCGCTGTCCATTCCTCCGTCCGTCCGTCTGTCTGTCAGCGGGCTGTATCTCATGATCCATAACAGGTACAGTTGAAATGTTCACAGAATGTGTATTTCTGTTGTCGCCATAACAAAAGTAATAAATTAAAAGGGGGCTGCACTACACGATGGTACGGTACCCTTCATGCGCGAGTCCGACTCGCTCTGGCCGGTTCTTTATTTTTAAAATGCAGTCTCGCCTGCGTCTGCTAGTCTCTTTTGTGGATTTTTCGGCTACACTGTGGAACTAATTTTAATTAAAGCTTGGAGTGGTAGCTTTGTGTTTGACGAATGACATTAGTCCCAACTTGTAAAAAAAAAACAAGTTTAAAATTAGTCAAGTTTATTTATTTATTTATTTAAAATAGGTACACCAACAGTACATACATTTTACATTTTACACTATAAGTATACACGTTAGGGTTCTGATGTAGGTACCAATTACAGGTGTACACAACATTCACAAGTACAATAAAGCTATAAAGCACTAATAACAATAAGTTATAAAGCAAATTCAGTTTTTTACACACAAGGTTAAGTATAACATATTCTATGCTAAGCGCTGCCATATTTCAAGCCAGTCTGCTGTTTGCTGTCACAAAGAACTGATGCAGGGAAATAGTTTACATAATGCTAATACTAACTGATATGCAACGTGTGACTTAATAATAAATAATATAGTGATGTTATTTGCTTAGGTAGACACATTATGTACACTCAAAATCTCTCTCTCTCACACACGCATACACACGCACACTCACACAGACGCACACACACACACACACGGGCGCACAAACACACACACACGGGCGCACACACGCTTATACAATTTATCGTACTTTGGATAATTATGTTTTTATTTTTATTTTATTTTTTTTCTTTTTTTATTAATTGCCTATTTATAGCCTTCAACTACAGGCATTTTCAATGCCTAAATGGAGACTCCTTGACATGCTATGTAACCCAAATTTATACGCAAAAAACTTATTTTATTTTTATTTATTTTATTACTAAATGAAATGTATCAAAATACGTGAAAGAGGTCGAAAGAGCAGTATTAGCGTAAGTCTAAATGTAATGTAAACTTTTACCCTCTTATTAATAAACGTGGAATAAAATTACACCAGGAATAACAAAGGAATAACCATACATTTTCAAAGGTTTAAACTTGGAATAACTTTATTCTGTGTTTATTAATAGGAGGGCTAAACTTTACTAACATTTTATTGAGGTAAACTTGTTTGTTTGAAAAAGGTTATAATTACAGATCCAAACACAAAAATCTATCGCTGATAGTAAATGACTGTATTCCTGTCCTTTATCTATTTTCTATATGTAATTTCAAAATGACAGCTTTTTGCTGAATGCCTATGAAATATGTATATATACTGTATATATACGGTATATGTACCATATATATACGGTAATGTATATATACGGTACTTGAAGCAATTTTTTTTAATTGTCTGTTTGATCCGGCTAGTCTCCGAAACGACTGGACCGATTTTGTTGGGACTTATAGTTGTTGCTTTAGGGATTAACTTAGGCTTCGTTTTTTTTGGGAAAAGGATAAGGCTTCTGTGCAAAAAAAACTCTTCAAATTGTTACCAAGTTCTGATTCAATTATGGAAATAATTTCACGCGGGCGAAGGCCACGGACAACAGCTAGTTATTGTTTAAAAGATATGTTTTACTGTATATTTAATTTCGACGAAGACAGAAGCCGCGGGCAGAAGTTAGTCATTGACGTTTTTGGCACTGTTGGCGCAGTGGCTGAGCGATTGGCTGCTGCGCTGCGTGTCGCGGGTTCGATCCCCGCACGGAAGAAATATTTGTATGATCTACAGATAGTTGTTCCGGATCTGGCTGTTTGTGTATGTGAGTTTAAATGTTTGTAAACGCACCCACGACACAGGAGAAATTCCTAGTGTGAGGCTACGTTTTTTTTAAAACAATAAAAAAAAATAGATTTATTCGACATTTCAAATAGGAAATTACTGAATCGACTCCTTATTAATCGTCGACCTCAATGATTGAGCCTTTTATTCAATTGTTTTGTCTTAACTTTATGGCGCTCGACTAGACGTTGTATTTCAGCGGAGTATTAGCTATGCACAAGTACCGTCAGACTAAAAGAGTACATTTTTAAACAAGGTAAGTATACTGTAAGTGGGAGTTTTTGCTCATTAATTCTAAAGACAACTTTACAGTAGTGTTTGTTTATTACTATTTTCGTCTCCCTCGGGAAATCATTGTTTTTTGTGTTTTATTTCCGAAATGAATACTGGATTAGTTAAAACGCAAAAAGGAAGATGGGTGAGGCCTATTAAACCATTTTTTTCTGAAGTTTATTCCCGTATAGTTACGGGTAAAAATAAGTACCAAAACATGCGCAAAATTAAAAAGCGATTTTCTCGTGATATAACGATTGCAACTACGAGAATATACATATTTCTATTTTTTAATGACCAGTGAAAATTTTCTTTGTCATAAATACACTGGTAACTATTTGTGCGCCAGTGTCCCTCCCACCCTCAGTGCCCCCTTTAATTTATTTTTATTTGGTGTTACAGCGGCAACAGAAATACATATTCTGTGAAAATTTCAACCGTCTGCCTATTACGGATCATGAGACAGCCCGCTGACAGACAGATGGATGGATGGACAGACGGACGGACGGTTTAGTAATAGTGTAGGTTGGTTATTCTGCGGGTGCGGAGCCCTACAAAAGAAAGTACCAGTTCATACAATTTATATGTATTTACATAGCGCCTATTAATACTTTCGGAGAAAATCCATTTTGAATGATGCTTAATTGTAAGATATGCTCGTGCGTGACTGTACTGGCGAGTTCACAGACGGCCTGCCACTTTTCACCCTAATACCCTAAGTAATAAAGTTGAAAAGTGGTTGACCGTCAGTGAACTCGGTAGTGGAGCTACCACAAAATCTTCTTTTTCTGAGTCCTTAAGAGATTACGCAATCGATCAAATGTAGTTTCAATACTTTGTGTTATTAATTTGGATTTGCTTACAAAATTCTGAAGGCTTGGCAAAATTAATCGGTCTTGTAAGTCAACATGTTTACACGTAGTTTTTAGCTTAATGTCAGACTCTTATATAAGTTGCAAATGAAGGGAGCTTTCTGATAATAAACTGAAAAAACGTTGACTAATTAGTTAACTATTTACAAATCAGAAATGATACTTTCTTAGAAAAATTAAGATACTATTCACAAAAGCCGATACATAGCATAGACCACACTTCTTAGGAGTTTCGAAGTCGTTGGAACAGTTTCCACAACGGCAAAATCTGAATATCTATGTCAGAAATCTTTTTAACATCTTCTGAAGCTGATGAAATACTGCTACCTACTAATATGAAACAATTTACGAAGGCTTTAGCTCTTAGCTCACGCTGGCGTCAGTACCTCCGTGAATTATTGCCCATTATAAGTTCAGTTTGTTCAGCAACTTCAAGATTGTATGCAATTTACTAAGACAAAGAATGTCGGGAAAATATTTAATCTGCGTGCCTGCTTCGCTTCAGGTGAATATAATTGGAGACGTTTGGTGTCAAGTCATTGTTGTGTTGGTAGAATATTGTCCTAAAGTATTCTGGAAATCTCTACTTACTTAATAATAGCAGTGATAGCCTAGTGGTGTGACCCTCGGAATGCCGAGTCATAGGTCTCAAGTTCGAACCCAAAGCATGCACCACAGATTTTTGGGATTCATGTGCGTATTGTTTATTTATTATTACTTGTATCCGTGAAAAGAAAAATAGTGAGGAAACTAACATGTCTGAGAGATATTTAACGACGGCATGTCAAGCCAAGTCAGAGGCCCATGGGTGGTATAAAAACTCTGACCAAGTTAGGCACTAACCATACGATAAAGAAGAAAGAAAGACCTACTACTTAATTTATTGCACTGTGATTAGGGATTAAATATTGGAATATCTCAGCATTTATTATTATTTCTTTATTTATATACAGGGTTAGTTTCCAAGGACTAGCCAAATTCTCAGATATGATGCAGTACATCATTCTGGGCCCCCCATATAGAATTTTTTCATAAGTAATTTAAAAAAAAAGTAGTTTCCTACAAAAGTGCAATACCTACTCGGTTAAAATGTATGGAACAGCTGATTTTTTTTTAAATAACCTATGAAAAATGTCTATATTATTATTATCGTTTATTTCAGGCATTAACCCATTTAACTCAGTTTACATAATTATTACATTGATAACATTAAAATTTAATTCACATTACATAAAATCATAATCAAAGTTAAAACCAACACATAAATCAATTCATCATTAAAATGTAAAATAAAAGTAAAAATCAGAATTAAATATACTTTAAAATCAATATCACAATCAAAATTAACAATAAAATAAAAGTCCACTAAAATTAAATCACATTAAATTAAAAAATAAATAATAATAATGCGAATATAATATATGCGGGGGCTCAGAATGATGTACTGCGTCATATCTGAGAATTTGGCTGGTCTTTGGAAACTAACCCTGTATGTATTTTTTTAATTTTTAGTTGGTGGCATTGACATACCACCACCTTAAATGAAGAGACTCATTTTATGATTAACTAGCTTTGGCTCGCGGCTTTGACCACATAGATGTCGGAAATCATCCATAAGCAACTTATTCATAACCGAGATAAAATGTATCCTTTGTTCTAAACCAAGCCACGATAATCACACACAACCACAATATCCATAATTCTTATATCCGCATGATTTCTAACATATAATTGTTATTCTTAAGATTGTTCATTTATTAGAAAATGCTGTAAATATTAATAACTCCAGCGCTAGCGGCAAGCTGTCACAACATGTTACTTCAATCGTACATGCTTCTGCACGATACCATCGGATTCTCTATTTATACCTGTCATGTTGTATGCGTTTCGTTATGGAGAAGTATTGATTCATTTGTTTAGAACGTGATTTGTATTGTTTAAAGCCAGAGAACTGATTGAGACAAATGAATGCGGTGCCCGACCAGGGGGCCTAAAATGGCTGCTTCATCAGAATCATAATACGAATCACGTTAAAAATTTAAAACTCTTAAAATGGACTTTGTGTTCATAACCTTGAAGACCATTTTAAGAATTTTGAATTTTTAACGTGATTCATATTATGATTCTGATAAAGCTTCCATTTTAGACCCCCAGATCTTGACCCACTTGCTGTAATGATCAGTGTGTCCAACACCTGCACATCAGTAGGACATTAAACAATATTGTTGTTCTCTTTTTATTTAATTTGTTTTTATTGTTTTGTCCTGTGCAATCTTAATAAATACTTTTTCTTTTTTTAAAAAACACAGGCGCGTAGCCACCCACTAGGCCCAAGAAATTTGATACAAATTATCCAAATTTTTACCTCCAGTTTCATCGATACGGAAGAGGAAGAGTAAATAAGGCAAGAAAATAAATAAGTAAAGAATCAAGTGGCTTATAGAAGTTATACATATACTATACATATGTATAAATTCCAGGGGCATATAGAGAAGAATGAAAAAATAATTGGAAGCCGGGTTGCATCTTGAAATTAACCATAGCAAGTTGTTATAACTTAAATATTCGTTTAATGCAAATAAGCTGATAATCACGAACCATTATTCCAAAGTAAAACCTATCCAACATTTTATCGAGATCTTAAAAAGATATATGAAGCAGAAGACACAGTATCGTAAAACCTTACATTGTAAAATCTTTGACGGGTGCAATTCCTTTCGAAGCGATAACTGGGGTACCTGTCTTGTTCCCATGATTTATCTATTGGTGCAATGGGGACACATAACAAGCGCATTTGTTATATAGAACAGCAGTATGGGACCCACAATTCTCCTATGTATGGAACCTATAAACCGTCGCGTCGCTTAGATTTTATCGTCGCAACAATGTTGTAGAACCGACTTTTTCCGGATATCTCGACAAAGCAATTTATGGAGCAATTTTAAAGCGGCGATAAGTACTTGGTGTTCCCTGCCAAACAGCTTGTCTTTTTTTTCTCTGGGGATTGAATTGGTAACCGTAGATAGTGATGATTAGGCGCCACTTTCAAGGGAAGAGAATCGCGACGATACTAACGCCGTTCTAACAAATTACCACCGTGTGCAGACACATTCAGAGTCGCTTTATAGTAGTGCGGGAGGACGATAATATCGCGGTGATACACTCGCCCGTGGAGCTTGTGCCTATGGGACTTGTTTGCTGATGAATAGAAGATAATGTTAGAATGATTTTTCTGTGAGAAGATCGAGTAAAAGCATTACTTAATTTACTGTTAATGGCTTATGCTGTACTAAATGAAATTAATAAATAAATCAACGAGCGGCTTCATGGCGCACATACCCACCAACATTCTACTTACGTATAATCGACATTCTATACTTAGGACCGCGTTTAACGTGCTCTCATAGGCATAATTTTCGTACTGATACTATCCTTTTAATCCTACCTGCATAACCAAACGATTATCGTAATTTACTAGTTTCACACACATTATAATAGATGACCGTAATTAAATTATGCAAAACACGTACTTCGGCTGGCCATTACATGGTACTAGAGCGGTAAATTGAGAAGATTTTGTTTTCAGAATCCACAAAAGTATTTTTAAAAGATCGCCTTTCCCTTGGAATTGCCTCATTTGTTACTCGGACAATCTGCTTAGCCAGGACCCCGCTGTTGCGAGGCTGAGTTAAGGATATATTCTATTTTCATGTAAAGGGCTCTGCGTGGGACCACGGCTTAACAACAACGGAGCTTGGAATAATACACGACCTTATCGCCCCTGAATATATTGCAAGTTAAACAAAAATTTCAAGAAGCCTGTGATAAAGGTTTTTTTTTCGTGAAAACTTATGGCATTTATGATTGAATCAGTGATTTGGTAATTTATCAGTTTTGCGCATTGACCTTGATAAAGTTCAATGAAGATTTTTAACTTATTTTGACCTTTATGGATCATAAACGTTGTTAGTCATGTGTTAGCAGATACTTTTATTTCGGCATTTATGTTAGTAATTAAAGAAGATTGAACAACCCGAAAGGATGTACTTTAAATTGCTATTAGTCTACCTATCATGTGTCGGGAATGAAGACAATAATTGGCATGGCATGACAGTTATAATTAGCCACTAGTCAAGAGTTGAAGTAAATCTAAGGCAATGCTTTGCATAAATGTAACAAACCATATTCATAAAGAAGAATATAAAAAATGTTCTGAAAAATAACAACAATGCGGAAAAGTTAACGACACAATAACGTACATTATTAAACCTACTTTGATAAATTGAAAACGCGATGATAATATCAACTAATCATTTTACCGTTCAACGCCTACTATTAAGATTTCGCAAAAGAAAATCTATTTGTCAGTAATGTTTGTCGGCCTAGAGTTTGATTAACGAGCAGGGGCTCGCAACGTTTTGTCACTGATATACTAAGACAAATAGTTTTCACCGAAAAAATACGAGCCTCCCGAAAGTTGGTCGAAATACGTGACAAAGAAAGGATACATTTCGCATACGTTGATAGATAACAGAGTTTGGAAACGAATGTATAAACTGACCTTGAAAAAAAACCTGTGTTATTGCATCTACAGCGTGTAACATAAAGGGGGTAGTCATATTTAAGGGTGCGGTACAGACCACCAAACTGAACAACTGTCTCTATTGGACCAACATCGTAACGGCGAAAAAATAATCAGCTGTCCCATACATTTTGGTTGAGTAGGTATTGAACTTTTGTATAGGAGAGCTGATAATTTTTTCACTATGACAATGTTGGTCCCATATAGGTCCCCTTTAATTTGACACCTTTCTGATAGACGCTGTTTAAAATGACCTTAAAATAAACCTTATATTAGTGCATACTACAACTATAACTAGTCACCCTATAGTGGCTGGTAATTAGTGACCGATACTTAAACACGTGATTGTACTAATGATAACAAACAACGTTCCCAAAGAAACATTTTTTTATACCACTCCCTCTTGTTTAAAATATCACAACAGCCGTATGAAATTCGCCGCGCGGGTGCTCTGCCTACCCACTGTTGCACGGTACGATAGTAATGATACAGAACGGCGTCACACAGCTAACAGCTGATAGGTCAAAGGTGCGCGCGCGCGAATTTCATACGCCTGTTGTGTTGTTGTGTTAAATGTGAATAGGTATAAAAAAAAGGTTCTTTGGGAAAGTTGTTGGTTATCACGAGTATAAATAAACACGTGTGTATCGGTCACTAATTACCAGTCACCCTAATTATGGTTGTAATGAGATTTTAATGAAGTACCTATTCCCAGAAAATATAGTAACGAGTGTCTTGCGGAGGGCTCTTTCCTGGTGAACTTAATGACTCCTATAATGGCATGTTTGGGTGTAATAAGTAACAAAGTGAACACAAGGTTAAGTACTTGCTTCTCCTATTTTTTCGAGGAAAGGTCAAAGGAAGCAAGTAGTGACGGAAACAGGTAAGAAATACAAGGGTAATGCATCAAACAAACGCAAAATGACAGGTGTAGTACAATACAATTGTTGCGATATAAAACTTAGAAGCTGCCCTCTTTGGTCTACTTTGTGGTACGATGTTCGTACTAATTCGGAAATACGAAAATTACCGAAGCGAATACTTTATCTTATTAACTGTACTCGGTTACCCTCAAAAGCCTTCAACACTTGTTTAAACGTTTACGATTATTTATCAGCACATAACAACCTATTGACCAAAAAATAAAAGCATATTTTGGAGGAATTTTTATTTTATGATATGAGATGCGATAAAACCCAGCTGTGCTTGGGCAGTAATATAAAATTAAAATGCTGTAGGTTACCGTTGGTGGAGATGGAGACCAGGCGCCATTTCGACATTGGCTGTATTTTTTATCGACGACATTGGTTATCATATTTTTACGATTGATTCTCAATGAGTAAACTAGCAATATAATACAGTATCTAATGTTATACTATCTCCTGTAGCACTTAAAGCAGAGTAGCTGAAACGAATAGAAAATTTTTAATGTATCGAAAGTTATGGCTACGGACATAAACTGGTGCATTTCCAAAATTAAAGCAAAGTAACTTCTTAGGTTGTTATACGAAAGAGAAATAAAACTTTCCATCGTATCTAGTTTTAGTCTTTAACTTTCATGTGAGATTTTCATCTTTATTTGCAGTTTAATACACGCGTTGTTATAGAGATTTCAAGTCAGACAAAGACTCGTGATTTGCCATGGGTTTTCTAAGAACTAGGTACGACCAGTCAGTAGATCCGCAACCTCTTAAGTAAAACTGCAAATATATAAGAACCGGCTTTACGATTTGTCTGAGAGCACGGTACATATAAATAGCAAACATGAACAACTGGTGAATTGTAGATGTACTATGATACAGTTCTGTCTAATCCTTCGGGGAATTACAGGCGTGAAGCTATGTAAGCAAAAGTGTCAGTACCTCCCTAATGTAATATCGATATTTTTACACATGCAGCGCCACTTTACTAGGTAGTATCCATACCCTTACGTTCCTATACCCAGTAAGCAGAGTTAATTAATGAACTGTCAGTAGCCCGCTACATCGATATCGATATGGTGTTCGTGCGTACGGAGGCACTCCCCCTCACTATTCCCACCTTAGAGTCTGATTAGAGTTCCGTGCGGAATGTCTGTAGTAGGACGATGATATATTCGTTTATGTATTTTGTATTTAAAAAAGTCTAGACTTTACTGTTTCCAAAGCTTTGCAAATTATTGGCAACATGGTGATGTTCTTTTGCATGATAGTGGTGTGGCATGCAGCTGCTTCGTTCGGGTCGAAGTTTAAAACAAAACAATGTACAGTAAATCAGAAAATGTATGCGCTTCAGTAGCAATCATCGTCTGCCTTCGAAATGCGCTATGATGAGATCTAACGTACACTAAATCTATGATAACCGTTCAAGTGAGTACCTATATACCTTGAGCAGTGTTGTCCCAGTTAATAACATAGTACTAGGTGTCACAAAGGATATGATGGATGGACGCGGCCCAACGTTAACGTAATAAAAATGGCCGCCTGCGGGAAATACCCATGATGCTCACCATGTAACTTGTAATTTTACATTTCGTCACTTTGTCACGGCGATTAAATATTTAACTTAGAACACCAGCGAACATTGAATAGTACAGTTACGTAGTAAAGCAGGAATGCGTATGTGATGAGGAAACTGGATCTTCATAATTAACCTGTTAGTCATGCCAAAATGGGATCAGACACACAACAAAATTGCAGCAGGATAATACCTATATTTCTATAGTTATTTTATATAAAAACTAAAAGGAAAATAAACAAACAAAATTAAATCGAACATTCAGTTGCTGCAGATGATTTAAAATTAACGCAGCGTCATTCAACATCGCGGGGAGAGCTGCTCTGACAGGTACGTGAAGCTATTGAAAATATTCGCTTTTTGCTTTTAGCCAGCAAAGGCTGCGGTGTGCGATAAACCGGGCAATAATTGAATATTGTTCGTGTAGGTAAACATTCCGAATGGCCGTTAATTAACGGAGATAGCTCCCGACACGGACGACTGCTGCCCTCTATCATTTCATTAGCTCACTTTTATTCCTCTTCACTAGCTGAGGAAGCGGTCTCTGCGAAAGAAAACGATTGACGATAATTGGCTTAAAAAAAAGTTGATTGGAAATGTCAATTGACCGGGCACCTCGGCTTTCTCGCGATTGTGGGCTTTACGCCGCAAACTAGATATTTTTTTCGGTAGCTCCGCCAATATTGTAAAACGTTTTTGGGGCACTAAAAGTAGGTATAACTAGAGTTTTAATTAGAGTTTCTGCTTAATTCGATTACCTTTTTTGAGAACGTGCGATTTTTTTAACGGTCCTAAACTTGTGTACCTAAAAATTCAGTCCATAAAATATTATTAACATCTTCGAAAATCACAAAACAACACTACGATTTCATATAATTCATCAATACTTATTTAAACAAAACATCCGCAGTATTTTCTTTTCAACCTTACACGTGGGCTGTAACTAGCGAGTTGGACATAACACATGATTGCTCGTGTATGTGTAGGTACCTACTTGTACTTGTATGCCTGCTCGCACCTGTATACCTGCCACAATATTTAATAACAAAACGTGTACCTGTTCATGTCGAGTGTCAGTTGGCTCGCACCGTTGCTCGATTCATTCTTTCTTTATTTTCTACAAAAGAAAACGAAAAGAGATATTCAATTACGATAATATTTACCTACATAAAGCTTCATCTATTTTTGATTATTCCCTATTCCCGCGTTAAGCTTGTTTTTTTAAATATATTTATACTGGGCAGATTAAAAATAAACACTAATTAACCAAAAAGAAGTTTATAATTCTAAAAAAAACGAAAAGCATTAACGAAAACAGGCATTAATCCATATTTATACAAAATATTTATTTTTCATGTTAAAACTTTTGTTTATCTCTGGAGCATAGGTCACTCAGTAACAATTATTCAAAATTATCTCTAAAGGATGCTTAGTCTTATCCGTGCAGTCAACTAATGGACGTGGCGGACCTCAGAGGGCGATTACAAGCAGACACACCACTTACTAACTTCTTAGTTGACAGAGAAATGTGCAGAGATACCACTTCACACAGTTCAAGTTTATCGGCACCGGCTTTTCCAAATTTTCGGGATATTCTCTTTATTCCAATTGCAAGAGTTCAGTCATCTAAAGGCGCTATTTCGGAGACAACTGCAACCGTAAATTAAAGAGGCAACATCTCTCAATTGCAATGACCAGCGACTATAGGGTACGTCTGGTTTCTAAGGTAATTGGCCACAATGTCAAGGTAGCAATCGAAATCAGTCGGTCGGATTATTACGCGACGTTGACGCTTGGGATTGCGGTTGTCTTCAGAATGGCATCACCTTTATCTACATCTAGCTTCTTTGGTCTACTGATGACTACACTAGACGGTAGATCTCCTTGCTTGTATAAACCGTATGCCAAGTGCCAAGCAAGTTAAAGACAGCTCATGTAACGAACAAGCTTTCACAGATTGTTCGTCACTCGAACTGTCTTTAACTTCGGAAATCGATCCATGGTTATCTTTTCTTTGAATAGAATTGCAAGTTTCTTTGTCTAGGACTTGCTTTCAGCTCAGGTGGCTTACCATGACGTCTTAAAGCAGGAGTCATTCCAGTGTAGGAAAGAGATGGCGCTAGACGACCTGTACAGCTCTGTCTCTTTCCGACACTGGAATCACTCCTGCTTTAAGACCTCGTAGTAATCCCCCAGGGGCCTTAGTCTGCTATTGCAATAGTGTCAGAATGGTCTATCATTGATTTAATAAGGCCCCGCGCAGACGAATTACCCTTTGTACGCACGTCAAACGAGTTTCGAACGTGCTTCAATACGCCGTGGGCTAGGGGCCTTATTAAATCAATTATAGACCATTCTGACACTATTGCAATAGCAGACTAAGGCACCAGGTCGTCTAGTTGACTGTCCTGACAAATATATCATTTAATTTTAGCGGAGTATTGCGGTGAAGGAAAACATTGTTCTAGAAATCAAAAAATCGAAGAAGTGTCACAACCACCAACCCGCACCTGTATCCCAGTAGTGGGAATATTATTTTTATAGGCTGATTAGGCTAAAAGGGATACCTACGTGGCAGTATCGCAACAAATGTTTTTGGCTTTCGGCCTTCTTTCTTGACACTGTGGTTGTTAAACCGCTTTACAATTTGGCCCATCATTGTTTACATTGTAACCTCACAAAGCTACGCTATTGACAAAAGGAACCAAGTACTAGGGATGCACTATACCTGCATTTGAATAGATACTTTGGAGGGATCTGGAACACAACTACACGATATGATTCTAGAAGGTATCGAATGGCTTCGATCCGATTCTCTCAATATCGAATCGTATCGTGTCGTTTTCTGGCATGCACAATACTTGAATTCGTATCGATACATATGCAAATATCGTACTCGATAATCCCTCTAAAAGGAAATCCCTTTTTTATACTTTTAAACGGTCATGTAATTTATGACAAGTTGGTACGAACTTTTTACTACGAACGATACAAGCATTGTATGTTATTCGTTTGAATCGATCCAAAATATCATCATGTAGTCTCGATACTAAAAAGTATGGGATCGCATCGCACATCACTATTCTATACACTTTCTTTCAAAATTCTTTCACAAAGTCTGGCCTCTATGGTTGCGATTTTTCTACCGCAGTGCTAGCTGCCGATTAAACTCATAATGTAAGTTTTAGAACTCGAGTCAGCTGCGACTAAGGGGAGTAGTGCCACCGTAATGGCGTCATATAGGGCTGTGACTGGTATAACAATGTTTTTAACGGAGCAATTTAGATGCTAGTAAACATTTAGTTTTAGGTAATATGTAGTTTGATTGGTTAATAACTAGATTCTCCTAATTAACGTTTTAAAACAGATTCTGACTGCGAACTTGCGTCAGAAAGGTATAACAAAATATTCTAAAACGTCACATTTGAATGCTTCTTAAATAAATACCTTTTCATCAACTTGGTAAGCTAAGTTTAAAAAAATGAATGAAAAGCCTATGCTTGATATTATAAAACATTGACGTGAACGAAACAGCGGTAATAGTGTTTCGTTTTAAAATGTAATTAAAAGCAGCGCGTTAATGTATATTTTAATTATGCACTGAATTAATCATTCTTATCAGCAAGCCTAGGTCCCTTTTTCATAAAAATATACATAGGCTATAAATATAATACATGAACATCGTGATAAACTTTTACGTGCTAAACACGGAACTTACCTAACTAAACTTTCAAACAAAACAATTAAAAACATTGTGCCAATATTAAACTGTATCGGGTCTCAATTAAACCATTATATTATTTAACTGAAATAACAAAAAACCTTCAATCAAAATAATACAAAAACGAATAATTTAATAAAAATACACAAACACAATTGGATCCGGAAAAAACGTGACAGCCCAACTGTACTGAAATCACGTTTAATATTTTCATTGCAAATGTACATGGTACTGTCGGCAACAGCGTTGTGTGGGCCGTTATTGACAATCGCACGACAATTCCGTACAAATACGAGCCAATAAACGAATACGCTTAAAACACTTGAGTACTGAAGTGTACATAACGTTTAAAAATAGTACAACGCTTTTATGAAAATTTCTCCGTACATTTTCAACGTAATTTGCTGATCTTCCGTCTTCACAAATTGTTTAAGTGCCTTTAGGATCCATTAGGAAACAAATACTATAATGTTCTTTTGAGGAGTTTTAATGGTTTAGTTAAACAAAATGTTGGAGGTTAGAGATTCTATTTGCTTAGGGAAATGTTATTAGAATTAAATTAAGCAAATTGACGGTCGCGTTAAAACCATTTATATCACAGCTAAATATAGAATTCAAAATACATTGACGTTACCAAATTATCTTAACATTAGGTGTTCTAAATAAAGACTTTCGGTTTTCTTTAAGGAGATTGCCCACCAAACGGGACCATGCCCATGACCATGCTATGAACGTTACAGGCATGGAGAGAAACACAACACGTAGTGGGCATTACTTTGCCCACTAGAATATATCAACAGATACATTTAAGTATGAGACTATGCCCACTAGACCGTTCGTCACCGAGCGTCAATAATAGTCGTCAAGAATATTTTGCCGGTGCTGAAACGCTCCGCGCATGGCACGCGACGGTGTTGCTCCGTTCTGGATCAAGTAGGTACAGTCTCATACTTTTCAATACAAAGATTTTTTTTGCCTCTTACGTTCATAACACGGTATGGTAAGGTGTAGTGTAATACACCAGTGTCAACCTATTGATTATTAAAATAAGTAGCGTTTTTCTGTACTTATAAAAATGACGTTATTTTGGTGTATTCCCGTTGACCCCACAGCCCGTGGCCCCACTGCTGCACTGGTGGGGTCAGCGAAAAATTGATTAAACTAATTTGAAATGGTTTTTCTTAACGTTCGGTTTAGGATGTTATATTATTTATTAATACCATTCTTATCCCATCAACCTTGAACTGGTGACCTTCTAACTGAAGGACCCTAACAATAAATTAGGGAAGTAACTGAACCTTTTAAACTTGACCGTCAGACCCGAATAATCGGTCAGGGTTAAAAGGTTTTCTTCTGTACAAAACTAGCAAAAATGTTGGATGGAGTTACAGTAAAAATAAAAATAAAAACATTCCAGTAAGTGACGGTTTAAACTGGAATATTCTAGCATTGTGTAAATAAATGCATCAAAATTATTGTCAAACCTAACAGATTTATTATTAACATAAAAATAAAAAACATCACGCTTGTAATCCCCGGATTAAACAGAGGTGGACATATATAGTACACCCACATTTCGCAAGTTATGTTTAAGTCCCATGTAATACGGGGCGAGCCTATTGCCATCAATCAACCGGGCACAAATCCAGACTCCGTGACTGCTACCGAGAAATTCCTCTGATAGAAAAACCCTATAACTATTTACCCGACCCGGGAATTCAAACCAGGACCTCATGTTTAGCAGCCGCGATTGCGACCACCAAACCAACGAGGCAGTTAGATTTTTTATTATGTATTATCATCACATAAGAATAATAAACGTCAAATACTGAACCTGACTCTAAAGCTAACAAAATAAACTCTCAAACTTAAATCTCTCCCCAGCTACTTACATTACGCACTAAAAGTAATAGTTGACTAACATAAAAACAGGTAACAACAAAAACAATCGTATTTCAACAAAAAACGTGTTTGTAATACAGATTCGAGCGCGCTTTAAGCATTGCACTGTTAGTACGGCTCTTTAGTCAACTGATCCCGCTCATTTGGGACTCGCGGGATGAGTTTACTAAATCAATATTTTTATTTTATTTTCTTTGGTAGTTTGGACCCGATGCTAAAGTTATACGGTCAGGGACTGTGACATCAACTCTTTTATCAGTACTAGCTTATGCCCGCGGCTTCGCCCGCGTGGAGTTCGGTAATTGACCCATGAGATCGTCCTCATCACCATTCCCTTGCCCTTATCCCAATTTATTTGGGGTTCCACACTTCCCTTTAACTCGTCTTCATAGCAGTGACCTCCTTTCTAGCCATATCAACCTTCACACAGTCCATCCATCGTTTCTTTAATCTTTTACTTTCTTTTTAACATTTATACCCACCATTTTCCTCATTTCTTCGCATCACAGGTCCATACCACCATAACCACCATTACCACACAACTTTTCAGTCACCGGCGCCTCTTTCAGACTTCCTCTTATGTCTTCATTCCTTATTTTATCCATTCGGGTTCCTACTACCACCGTGATAAAAAATATCTTATGTGTAAAACCAGGTTATTTTAATCCAAGTCCGTGCAGTAGTCTTTGCGTCAAAGAATAACAAACAGCCATCCTTCTCACAAACTTTCGCATTTCTAATATATAGGTAAGATTACCTCAATCTTACTTCATAATCAGAAAGTGATGGCGCTAGCCGTCCTGTATAGCGCCATCTCTTTTCCACACTAAAGTGACATTAAAGTAATACTACTTTATGAGTTGATGGTACAGGCCCAGGCTGTTGGCAAACGACTTTTTATTGCATTGAGTGAAAAAACGCTCCTTTTTCTAACGTTTCGACTCGGCACGGGCGGCGCTCATATATTTTCTTTATCACTCTTGACCCTTTTACTCCACTCCGATTGTTTAGAGCTTTAAAAAGCGAAATGTGTGTTTGTTATTACCACCCAAGGTATAAAACGCACGTCTCCCCTGCTCTCTACGACGGAATAACACTGAGCTCACGAGTTATTTAACTAAGTTCGGTGTCGAAACACAAACAACTACAATCTGACATAAACATTGAACAAGATTGGTCTCGTGATGCTTTTTGATGTTTACGCCACGTTGGACAATGTAATGAAAATGGCTGAAGTTTATTCGTGACCACATTCGTGAAAAGACTTTAGATTTAAACGTAAGGAATAATATAAAATTAGAAGGAGTGAAGTAACCAATCATCTTAAATTATTTTTCACTTTAATAACATAGTGTGGGTCGTTTATTTTCAATTAGGTGGTTAAAGTCATTTTAATGATTCATTGCCAAGATTTTTAATCTAATTTTAGCGAGATTTTAAACGCTATAATAAAATCAAATGAATTGCTAGTATAAAATTAATGTTAATTTTGATATCAGGTATTGTTATATGTTGAAGGAAAATTCAATTTATCTCTATCTATTGTAATGTAAAACACCACAGATCCAGTTATGTTTTATAGAATAGATGACAATTCAATATCATTCGTCCATTTTAATTTTATTTTCTGTAATCTATGCAAATAAATTGTACTTGGGTCCACTCCAAATTTTCCATTAGAATGACCCAACGGCTATAGGTAAACGTACGCTCTACTACACAAATCCAATGAAATAACAAAAAAAATTGTTTAGAATGGATACGCTTTATTAAAATAAAATTAAGCATGTCTGTAAAAAGTAAAATAATCTCTTTTTATTCTTCTTGAATTCTACAGTCTGTATTTACCTCCAATACATTATTACCAGTCTTTAATATCCAATAACCAATGGGAGGATATAACATGATCAATGTGAAAACTAAAATTGAAGAACATTGAAATCATTTCGTTTACCAATCCCTTTTTTTCCCTCTCACTCTGGGCGAAGCGGAAGGGAGGGTCAGACTTGGACTGGCTAAAACCCATCCATGTTCCTTCTGTTGCCCTTTATGTTCCAGGGCCGCGGTATCTCTTTCGAACAGTCCCGCAACCCTGGCAAGTTTACTCAGACAGTCTTTAACATCCAATAACCAATGGGAGCATACAACATGATCAATATGAAAACTAAAATTGAAGAACAATAAAATCTTTTCGTTTACTATAATCCCTTCAGTTCTTATCATCATGTCCAAATAAAAGGTATAATGTTACTCAAACCGTCTTGAGCTTTCTTATTACGTTATATAGAATTATTCTTTCACGATATTCTATATTATTTCCTGGCCTGACGTGTTCAATATATTGTATTAGTGTCGGGTCGCGGCACACACGTGGTATCGCCGACTGTCAGCGGGCCGTGATTGTCCTTGTCGACTGTACCGTTATTTCCTACTCTGTTCCTATTCATACACACAACACTACGTAGGTATAACTTTTTTTCATTCTTTCATTTGAATTGTACAATCGTGAACAAATGTGACTACACGATTTGATAGTGATGTGTGTTTACGATAATATTTTCGTAAACACACATCACTATCAAATCGTAAAAGAAGATGCAGAGAAATTGATCTATATGAGTCAGTTTCTTTGAAATGATGAATATAATAATTTTGGTTACAGAATACAAGTCAAATTTTATTATACATAGAAAGAATATTTATTTTAATAAAAAATCGATTCCACTAAACATTTTTAAATCATTTAAAAGACTACCAAACATGTAAATAAAATTAAAAATCAGAATCTTTTAGAGATCAAATATGTAAGGAAACATAATTTGATCTTCTGAATCTCGTGAAGGTTCCAAATGGAAGACCTTTTTAATATTAAATGTGGAGCTGCAATTTTTAAAGTATTATTTTATAAAACGTCATTCAGTTGTAGAAGGCGCATTAGCATTTTGATTGGATAACCAAAGCCTGAGAAAGCTAGATTAGGTTTTAGTTGTTAACATCAGCATTTCTAAACTTTCGTTATTTGCATATATTTCGTAATTATTCATAAATTATAATGCATTTTCATAATATTCGTAAAAATAAATAATTTCATAAATTTCGAGGATTTTATGAATTTGAATCAAATAGTACTTGTGGGATTCATCAAAAAATGTACCTATACAAGGTGTAACAAGACCCTTAACGAAGCAAAGCAAGCATTGTGTACATCCAACTAAGTTACTTTACGCAAAGTTATTGCTGGGAAACGACTTTTTTTTGGGGTTAAAAAATCAGTTTTACGGTAGGACTCAATGTAACGGACTGAAAACATTGTGCTGATGGATGGATTGAATAGTATGAACTTGGAGGGTTGCCTTGATGATTTGAATGATTATAATTATATTATAATTCTAACTCCATACGTGTTACTGGCGTGATTCATATTTTCATCAACATACAACCTGACACACCTGCAAATTGCAATAAACGTAAGAAAGTTTAAATTTCGCGGGCTACCCTTGCGCATCCTTAAGCCTACTGCACGACACTGTACACGTGCAGCTTGTGGACTGACTATACGCAAAAGTCGTACAGCGCCCTCCGTGTCCAGTTCAACAACGCGTTCAGGATGATGTTTGCGCTCCCCCGCTTTTGCAGCGCATCGACTATGTTTGCGGAAGCGCGCGTGGATTGCTTCCACGCCACTATGCGCAAGAGAGGCACGTCGCTGGTGCGGCGAGTGCGGGGGAGCGCTAACAGCATGCTGGCCGCGCTGGCTGGAAGACTTGATTGCTCCATCATCTCCCACTGTTGTAAGCGACATGTGGCAGGCTGATGCGACTCGACTAACTAACCTCATATAATGTATGTAAATTGTAAATTTAATTATGTTTTTTTTTATTATTATTAATCCTTTATTTAACTTTTAAACAAATTATTTACATTTTTAAATATTTCTTATAAAAAAAAAATATAAAAACATTTAAAAATATAAAAAATTGTTGCCCGCCGGTATCGGGAACAGGGTCCAAGCTACCGGTGGTCAGGGCTCCAGAGAGAGAAACCTCCTAACAATACGAGCCGTGTCCAGGAGTACTGCTTTCTGTATCAAGCCCTTGATCCAGCTGCCTAACGAGAGCCTCCTCAGGTATTCATTTATATATTCAGGTATTTATTTTATTCATTATTATTAATTTTTATTACTGTTTTATTTTTATGACTCACTGTAATTGAATTTATTTATTTGAATGCATGAATGAATTGAAGTAATAATGTTGTGTATGTAATGTGACTGTATAAGTGTATTATTTCTATTATGAGTCAGTGTTACTCGAATTAAAATGATTTTATTATTTATTTATTTATTTTATTTAAGCTAAATAGTTTTTGCGTGGTGTCGCAACTTGTGATTTGTAAGAGTATTTTAATATTATAGAACAATGTTATTTTAAAACTACGTTATATTATATTTCTGAATGTCGAAGCACATTGAAAAAAGAAAAACCAACTTAGTTTAACTAATGTTAAACTAAGTTGGTTTTTCTTTTTTATCGTGTGGTTAGTGCCTAACCTAGGGTCTTAGTCTGCTATTGCAATAGTGTCAGAATGGTCTATCATTGATTTAATAAGGCCCCGCGCAGACGAATTACCCTTTGTACGCACGTCAAACGAGTTTCGAACGCGCTTCAATACGCCGTGGGCTAGGGGCCTTATTAAATCAATGATAGACCATTCTGACACTATTGCAATAGCAGACTAAGGCCCCTGGTTTCAGAGCTGTTATGACGCCCATGGGCCTCTGACTTGACTTTACGTGTCGTCAAGAACTATCTCTCAGGCATGCTGTTTAAACTAAGTAAAATAAGTTTAAAAAAATAAGTAAATTCCCTATAGCCATAAATAAATACTAAAAACTTAATTAGAATATTAAAATGAAAGTTACAAAGAAAATATGGCGTTACTAATACCAAGTGGTTTAGTCGATTCTGTTAATAAACCTACCAAAAACCTGAAAAAAAAAATATGCTAAAAATACAATTCATTCAGTAAACACATTAATGCTGAAACAACCTTCCGCTGTTCATCCTTATTTTCTTTTTATGACTTTATTCATCGCTACACGGTGATTATAAATCCCGAAAAACAAAACATTGCGATTCTTTGTTTGCGGTAAATATTCGCAGCAATGGATGGGCGGTTTTATTGTTTTGTATCAGCAGATTATGCCGAATAAATTAAATGTAAAAAATAATCTACGCAATGTAAGCTTTTAGGGATTATTTATTTACTGTTCTCCTGTAAAATGTCAATGTTGCACGTATTTTTCACGACTGATTTTTATTGAAAATATCGTTAAACGTCAGCTACTTTATTGGGCAATTGTAAGGAGATGAGGTAGTTTTATTTTATTATAGAACGCTTAACGTTATTTTAAGGTTGATATTATGGATGAAGGTCTATAAATGTTTTGCCTGTATGCATCGGAAACCAGACAATGTTTTGTTTTAGCTATCAAACTTACATACTTTTTACCACTCTTTTCACAAACTAGTCGATTAAAATTTGTCCACAGCTTAAAACAGTTACAAACAAAATATTATTGTATCTATGTATTACTGTCTGTTTTTCAATGTACTGCTTATTGCATACGTATAGCACAGAAATAAAAAACAGATCTCTTAAACAGTCAAATGTCAAAGGTACATATGAACAAAAAAGGCACTCGGAGTGTGCAATAACGTCGCCAGTGACGCGTGAGTGCGAATCACTCGTCTTTTAGTTCATCCCTCGCTCCGTTCATGTGTGTCGCGAGTTCTACACCGTTCACTCACTCACTCCATTCCATTCAGTGCCTACGAGTCGTTCACGCGAAACGCATTTACCATTTTTATGAATCGGATGATTTTGATGCGCGGAATATGAGTGAGGAAAGTCCACCTTCAAATATTTTGTCGTTATCAACAAAATGGCTGACAGATTTGCGGAAGCTATGTCGTCGGACTTTTAGATTTTTGACATAAACACACAAAGAGCGCGTTTTCAAGTTTCTGTTATGCAATAAGCTCATGAAAGTGCAAAGTTTGTTGAGGAATCTAAAATAACTAAAGTAGATAACTAAAGTTATTCGCCAGGATGTCGTTAAAAGCTTTAACAAAGAAAATATAACTTTAGCAGAAGAATTTAATAGGTCAAGTTAGACTTGCTAATCTTCACCACAAATTATCTTGAAAATGTATTTGACACTTAAGATGCTTTGGATACGTAATGACTTGTTTTAATGGGGCTGGTCGTTAGATATTACACTAATGTTGGAAGTGCTAAATACCCATAGCGTTACTAACACACTGGTAGAAGAAAATGTGTCATTTTTTTATAGACTGCCTCGTTCGTCCAGTGGTCGCAACCGTGACTGCTGACCATCAGGTCCTGGGTTCGATTCCCGGTTTGGGCAAATTGCTGCAGGGATTTTCCATCAGGAATTTCTCAGTAGCAGCCACGGAGTCTCGATTTGTGCCCGAAAATGGCAATAGGCTCGCCTCCTGCTACATGGGACTTAAATATAACTCGCGAAATCTAGGTGTACTATTAGGTAGGTACACCTCTGCCTTACCCTTCGTGAATTACAGCCGTGATGTTATGTTATAATTAATAAAGTCCTTTGTCCAATTCTTCACGACAAATTGTTAGAAAGCATGAACAAACTAATGCAAGCGACCTCCTAAAGGAACACAAACTAAGCATCAATTTTCTTCGTCTGTGACAAGCATATTCGGTGAACCATGACCTTTCAGCTGCAGTGGGTCAATGCTCAACACTGTAGTTCATGATACGTATGCCCCAGTTACCAAGTGCCTGTACAGTGCAGTGCACGTATTTGTACACAAGCAATACAATGTTAATTAACCTTCTTTTTTGTTTTGTTTGCGATTCATTGCTTTATTTGAAAAGTAATAGAGTAAGCAAAAAGGAGCCAATGGTCGGCGAACGTGGGTACCTACTTAATCAAGGTCTCTTGCAGAAGCTCATGCACTCTATCGCTGGCATTAGAGACTACGTCCACTGGTTTTTTCCCAACGATTGTGTGGGTCACGTTGACCCCCTATGACCAGGTATCAAACGAATTTTCAAACAAACTGCGATAATATATGTAGAATACGAGTAGCTATATAGGGTCTATCTATTCATACACGAAATCTCTTAGGGGGCCATTGTACTCCTCATTATGAACAACTTTTACTATGGGACCAACCTCGAAATCGCGAAAAGAAATCAGCTGTTCCATATAATATGATCGCACTAACTCGTCAAAATGTACTGAACAACTGATTTTTTTTCGCGATTTTGGGTTGGTCCCATAGTGAAAGTTGTTCATAATGATGAGTACAATGACCCCTTAAAAGATTTCGTGTATGAATAGATATACCTTAAAGATACAGAAATATCCAACCAAACACTATGCTCTAGATTTGAGAGACTGGTCAAATCTCTGATTAACATATAGGTAACATGACATCACGCCTGTACTCCCCAAAGGGTCAGGCAGAGGTGTGCCTAATAGTACTCCCACATTTCACGAATTATGTTTAAGTCCCATGTTATAGGTGGCGAGCCTATTTCCATCAACCGGATCTCTGAATAAATTGCTATTTATCATGTCAATCTGTTGGTATTGACTACAACATTCAACCAAATCACTTCACACGAGATTAAATTGAATAGCCTTTCAGAAACCGAAATAAAACTTGGTACTTTTTTGCTCGTCACGAACGTTTGCGTCTACGAGACCAAGCGACAATCAACTTCCGTTTATATGCCAACCAAATAGGATTTGACTTAAAACGCTTTCACGCTTCAAAGCGGTTTGACGGATTTTATTGAATATTGAATGGCATGTTGCCTCTTTAGTACGGTGCCTGGTCGTAAATATTACAGTACCGAGCTTTGGAAAGTACTGATAAACTGGTTTCGGGAACAGAGAAGGACCTCTTTCTAAATTGAATAAGCCATTAGCCAAGATGTAAGATCTTCACTCACTGGACACATGACGGAGGCAATCGCCGTCGTGGTAGACCGCGGCAAAGGTGGTGGTGATTATTTAAATAAATAAATAAATAAATAAATAAATATCGCTGGACATTACACACAGCGCCATCTAAGTGCCACACTAAGCAACGAGGCTTGTGTCGTGGACACCAGATAGTTGATAATACTACATAGATACTTTTTGTTTGTAAATACATACTTATTATACATATAAACATCCATGACTCGGAAGCAAATGTCCATGCTCATCACACAAACATTTGCTCCTTCCGGGATTCGAACCCGGGGCCCTAAGAACGTAAGGCAGCCTCACTACCGCTGCGCCATTCGGGTCGTCAACAAACGCAACGCAACGCGCAACGCGGTGCGGCGCAAACATGGCCAGATATCTCCAAAGATAGATTTGGAGGAAGAAAGGGGAGGCTTTTGCCCAGCAGTGGGACACATGACATGATAACAAAAAAAATAACGGTATCATCATAAATTACTCTATGAGAAGAGCATGGGCTTTTCGCGGCAACATGAGGACCTTTTACTCATTTATATTGCGAGGAAAGTTTATTCAGTTATTTTCCTATAAAAACCTGCCAAGTGCGAGTTTGACTCGCGTACAAAATCAAAATCAAAGCATTTACTTAAAGTAGGCCAGTAACAGGCACTTTTGAACTGTCGAAACAAAGATAACAATGAAATGTAGCTATAGTCCCAGTCACAAGGCATAAAAACTGTGAAAGTACTGTAGTTGCCCATTCCCTAGCGTAGATCTCTATGGAGAAGAACGGGCAAGAAACTCCATGGACACTCTTTTAAATCAGCATATTGTTACAAAACCTTGGTTACATCATTCATATTGAGATGGTACATTATGTGAGAACGATGTAGCAAGATGGGCACGTTAAAAGTGTCCATAGTAAAAACAAAAAAGACAATTATAAAAAAAAAAAAAAAAACAAATAAGCCGTGGCTACTAAGAGATTACCAGTCACAACTGACAGCGCCCGTTCACGAACATGACGCATGGATCAGCACCATTCAACTCAACCATTTTGAAGGGAACTAAATGATCCGACACACGCGCCACCATCAGCGAGACATTGAGTGAGCATGACATACTCTCAACCGCCAGGGCACATTCAAGTCGTAGTCGTACGAAGGGTTCAGTACCATTATCAAAAAAAAAAACACTTTCGTAGTTTCGTTTTCGTTCTGTTTTTAGTATTTGTTGTTATAGCGGCAAGAGAAATAAATAGTCTGTGAAAATTTCAACTGTCTAGATGTCTGGTAACAGACAGCCAGACAGACAGACGGACAGTGGAGTGTTAGTAATAGGGTTCCGTTTTTACCCCTTGCGTACGGAACCCTGAAAATGATCGTATTTGCATTCTAACGAATGTGTTCTGCAACTTTTCAATTCGGTTTTCTATTGGCTACATTTGAACAGAAATTGATTCAAGATTTAAACATTATTGAAATTTTATTTTTTGACTGCCTCGTTGTTCTAGTGGTCGCAAGCGCGACTGCTGAACATGATGTCTTGGGTTCGATTCCCCGGTCGTGCAAAATGTCATTGAGTTTTTCCATCAGGAATTTCTCAGTAGCAGTCACGGAGTCTGTATTTGAGCCCGGTTACTGGCAATAGGCTCGCCCTCTTTTATATGGGACACATAACTGGCGAAATATGGGTGTACTATTACACCTCTGCCTAACTCTTCGGGGTTTACAGGCGTGGTATTGTGTTCATTGATTTTTTGTTGGATTCATTTCAATTTTGACGATTGAATCTGGACATTGTTGTGTTTCGGATAGAACGATAAACTTGAGAAATTACAGGCAAATAGGCTTTGTTTCAAAGTTTTCTTATGACTATTGCCACATCTGCTTTCATACACAGACAGACAGGCCGTGTCGACGGCGCGTTCGTGTTCCACGCGCGCCTCAAAGAGATGTCAGCAAACAGGAAGGGGTCCGAAAGGACCGATGCCTGCCAGGGCTGTGGGACTGGTCGAAAGAGATACCGCGGCCCTGGAACACAAAGGGCAAAAGAAGGAACATGGAAAAGTCTGACACTCCCTCCTGCTCAGCCCAGAGCGGGAGGAGTTATTTGATGATTGGCCATCCGAAAAAAAGAAAAGAAAAAGACAACTCTTTTGTAACTCTACCCAGCCCATCGACGAAATCAGGTAGGTATGATATTCATGATATTTCTAGGGTCATGTAAAACCATTCGCTAATCAAAATTGCAATTAGGCCAAGGTTCAATGTAAATGTGTCGGAATTAAACATTGACATCCAACCAATCATATATTTATGCCTCATTTACATGTAATCCTATTCGAGCTCAATTCAACCTTTTCATTATGTTATTTTTCAACATGTATTTGACAGAAATCTGACATGGGTCCGAATGTAATGTGAGTGGTGTGCCTAACTGATTATATACCGAGTTTCCTCCGTGCCTCAAAAAGCACGTTAAGCCGTTGGTCCCGGCTGCCATATGTAGATCCTTGACAGTCGTTACAAGTAATAGTCAGTGGCCCGAAAGTCTGACAACCAGTCTTGCTAAGGGATATCGTATTACCCAGTACTAAGTGAGTTGTGGAGGTCAGATAAGCATCGCTCTATGTAAAATACTGGTATTCAGCTGCATCCGGTTAGACTGGAAGCCAACCCCAACATAATTGGGAAAAAGCTAGGCAGATAATGATGAGATAGTATAGGACCGATTTCAGATTGGTAATTGTAAAAGTTTCAAAACTACCAACGAGTAGTATCAAAAAACCTTGTATAGCCTATTTAACCTAATTCTTATTCTTTATTGCACACAAAATTCTATATCTATACTAATTTATATTAATAATATTATAAAGGGGTAAAGTTTGTGAGTTTGTGAGGTTTTAGGGGGTAATCTCTGGATCTGCTGAACTGATTTTGAAAATTCTTTCACTATTATGAAGCTACACTATCCCCAAGTGCCATGGGCTATATTTACAACGTGCCCATGGGATAATTTCTGTCCAAGAGAGAGCGAAGCCGCGGGCAACAACTAGTTATTCATATTGTCCATTTTTTGTTCCAATGTTCTGCGGGAACCGACCATTTTACAAAGCCTGCTCTGCCTGCGTAACAATTATTGCGGCAGGTAAGGCTTAACGCAGACTAGCCCAGTATTATAATCTTAACCATCTTTTAGACCGACTTATTAGTCTGTCTGTGTAAAGTGATCATAAGGAAAGCAGCGATGATGAACACAGCATATTTATTTATTGTTGTGGGTAACATAAAAAAACATCTCATATACCCTCGGTGTAAAATTATAAAAAGGACATAAACTGAAAGAGTTGAAACAAAAATAAACTTAGTACAAGAACTATTATACGTCATTGTCAAAGTTTGAAAAATATGCTGAAACAACAGGTTCCTATCTAGCGTGAGCACTGTCTTAGTCATCAGAATAAATAATAAATATTTGTCATCGTTGCGCTGGCTGCATGAGTTGCCAGTTTTTAACAGAATACACGAAGTATGGTCATAATTTATTGTACAACTCCTTTTCCTCTGACACGCGGATTTAACAATATGAAAAACGTGTTAGTTTTCACATTATATTTTCTGTTCACATATTTCTGTTAAATAGTAGTTCGCCCACTTTCTTAAACAAGCGTTTCAAGATAAAATAACAAAGTTTTTCTTTTTCTTCAAAACATGTGAAATATTTCCAATTCTGATGGACTGATAGAAATTGATCATCATCATCCCAATTTTCTCAAGTCTTCTTCGTCCATACTTCTCCATTAGTCGATATCTCACGAGTCAGCCCCTTTTTAGCCATTCATCTTTCCCACAGTTCATCCATAGTTTCTTTGGTGTCACTCCTCTCACTACCAACAGTAGTAGTAAGATATTATATAAAAACCTTACATAGAATAACATAGGTTGCCTATAATCAGCAAACAATATCCATAGAACCTCATTCCTTTGAAATTACAGTCACCAAATTCAATTCTGATAACCATAGGACATCTTTTTAGTAATCTCGCGTAAGCTACGGGATGGATGTAGTGACCTCGAAACATGGCGGTCACGTGCCTGTTTACTAAAACACTGAATACCACTTAAATTAATGTTTAATTATTGCGCTGTTGGAATTTCAACTCTGTTGCTGAGCCAAAACGCAACAATAAGAATCCCAACAGTGCGCTAACTTTGATAGCTTATATCTCGAGAACGTGACGCTTCAGAAGTTTTGGTCTCACACAAAACTTGTTTGTATTGTTGCCAGCTATTGATTAATACAAGTTTAGTGCGTAGCCACTATTTGGCAAATAAATTAAAATGGCGGAAGTTAGGCAAGCCAAATAATTCAAAGCACTTTAGCCATTCTATGTTCTATGTTAAGGGTTTGATTTCCGCCCTTAGTCCCTAAAGTGGACCATTGTACGTGAGCCATGGTGGCCGTTACTCCAACCAGCCCACCTCCCTCCAGAAGCAGATCAAACTTCCCGGTCTTCTCAGGTCATCCGCAAGGGATCTCGGTGTTCCAAGAGTCTCCTCGCGGATCTGTGTGACGCCGGTGCTGTGCGGGGGCTGTCAGTGATACCTAGGGTGTGGAAGTATTTGTTCATTGAGCAATGTCCAGTGATAGTCCCCGCCACCAGTCACAAGCTATCTCTGTCCGGGCGCAGAAGGCGCTTGGTCAGATTCGTGTCCAGGGATGGCATAGCTTCCTTGGATTGCCTGCACCCTGGTGTCAAGGTCCATCATTTTCGGGTTCGAAGGTTTTTGTGCGGATCCCCTTCTGGCGAGTTCATCAGCCGCATCGTTTTCAAGTGATCCGCTGTGTCCTTTGATCCATTGTAGTGTCACTGTGTTGTGGTTTAGTACCGTAACACGTTCTAGGGCATTATGGCCAATTCTAATTCAAATTCTAGTAGAATGCCCTTTAGCCATTCGCAGTCGCCTAGTATTCATGAATAAAGGCAAAAGTATTACATCGGAAACTGAATGTTAAGAAAAACAAGAACACATTCTTACGGGCCCAGACTGACTGCTCACCGTTCCTTAATAAAACTTGACTGTAACAAAACACTCTCGAAGAATGATCGAAAATGGAATATTAAGACCTTCCCAGAACTCTGATGTATATTCACGACCACAAAATACATACAATAGGGATAAAGTTCAAACACTATCTATCCCAAACATTGCGTAAGTAAGTAGCGTTTAATGTTTAACTAACTTTATAAACTTGTGCGGTAAATACATTATTAGTTGCTTAGGGCAAAAGTAGATGGCCAATTTACGCAATATTACAGCGGTTGTGCGTGTGTAATTTTACTTATGACAACCGTACCTTTCAGTAGCGAAGGGTAAATTGTTGTAAGAGGTAAGCCGGAGTTAATGTGATTATAGGTATTATTTGTTTAAAAAATACTGACTGTACCGTTTTTCAAAAGGAAGCCGATAGGAATCGAGTTGTATGAAATCTTTGCCACTGATACCTTTATTATAAATACGGAACTGTTCTCTATTTTTTACGTTTTCCCGCCTTAATAGCTGAACGAATTTAGTTATCACATTTTGCACACTGCGGTAGGTTATGATCCGAGTTAGGACATGAGATTAAGTTTCTGGTCTGTAGGACGTACCCGTGAGATAATTACCAACGTCCGACTAGTTTTTTATAGTTCCTAGAAATTGTTTATGGAAAAGTAATGGAAAACTTGTGTCAATCGGACAATGGGGGACAAATAGTGGGGCGCTTTTAAATAACAATGATATCAATAATGTGTTTGATAAATAGTTGATGTCCGGCATTGTGACATAATTCTATTAACAATAACAGGGTTCGGTCAAACCGGTCTGACCGATGCGGACCGGACTCCGCACACGTAATGTTGACAGTTGAACTTTATTTTTTTAAACTTTTCCCCGCTTTTTAGGAATGTCTCCTGTGCCGTGGGTGCATTTACAGACATCAGTGGCGTGCAGTGCTTCCCGAAGGCGGGCAGGCCAAGCAAAAAAAAAAAAAACTCGCAACATCACAGCGTCGCTCTACTTAGGATGACCCTCAAAGTAGTCACATCTATTGATATATTCACTAACCCTCCCAGGCCCCCGCATCTGTCTTCTAGTCTTCTTCATCGTCTTTTTAGTAAGCGTATGAGAAAACAACGCCATCTAGCTTAAATATAAGGAATTTCAATGGTATTCTGTCAATACAAGAACGAAGGATGTCGCTTCGTTACAAAAAAACCTAAAAAATAAAACAGAGGGCGCTGTAAACAAAAAAAAATAGTTTAGTTTTCGTTCCGTACCCAATTTTGAGCGTCTGACCGGAATATTTGAAAAACAAACATTGAAAATAAGCCTGTAAAAACCAAAGTTATAAATACAAGAACTCACCACATTAATCAAGGTTCAAATCACGATTTTCTGACAATGCAAACAGAAGAAAGATTCATTTGAAATACCGAGTACGAGATGAATTTTGGGTTAATTCTCGTAATTCGGGTATCTACACATTTTCCTTTAGACACAACTTGAATCTTAACATCAAACAATCGTGAATACTTATTGTTTTTAACTTCTGACAAACACATTATCAACGCAAACTTCACAACAGAACACCATTTTTAAGTAAATAAACAAATACAACAAATAATATTTACACTACTGTACGTTTCAAAACGAATTACAACCGTCAGATATTATAATAATCAAAACATTCAAGATCACGAAATAAATTTTGCTTGTCACATGAAACAAATATGGCTTCAAAGAAAAATACAATTGTTATTTTGTCAATGAAAAAAACACTACCAAATATAATTGCATCACCGCATACCGTTTTAGCCGGATAATACTTTGTGGGGCAGCCAATCAGTGGCCAGCTAGCCAGCTACACTCGCAGGAGTTTACGCCCCTATTTACTATGTGTGCCGTTCGTATTTCCGTGTATATACACGAAAATACTTATCAGTGTGCTTAAATTTATCAATGGAAATTAGGCCGGGTGGGGCCTTGCCTAGACGGCCGGGAGCGAGCGTCGTAATATTATTACCAGTTACGTCATACGGCCGCGACAAGTTGCTTTAAGTATTATAACAGGCGTTTTATTTTTTTTATTTTTTATTAATATAGTTATAATAAATGCATTTGTTGCGTTGTTGGTAGGAATGGTAGGGTAGGCTAGGCCTAATTGCCTCTATGGACGGCACGCCCCTGACAGACATTAAACTCACATTCGTAAACAGCCAGCTAGTTTATTTGTGTTGTTTTAAGTGCATAAGCGAAACTTAAGCGAAAAAGGCAGATGATTTTTAGAGTTCCGTACCTCAAAAGAAAAAAACGGAACCGTTATAGGATCACTCGCGTGTCTGTCTATCTGTCCGTCTGTCACAGCCAATTTACTCTGAAATTACTAAACTAAATTGAGTTGAAATTTGGTAAATATATGTAAGTTAGTGACCCAAAGACGGACGCTTAACGTAAATAAATGAATTTTAAACTTATGGCCACTTTTATGGGTTAAATTAGAAAATAAAATATAAAGTTTTGCAAACTATATCGTGTTGCATATCAAATGAAAGGACTCATTGTGAGATTCTCAAATATATTCTTTATATAATTTTAAGATAAATAGTTTTGAAGTTATTTAACAAAATAGGCGAAAATTGACCCTTGACTCCGAAACTACACAGCCAAAAATTTTGAAAAAAAAAAGCAAAAAATCTATAAACGTACGGAACCCTCTCCACGCGAGTTGAACTCGCACTCGTCTGGTTTTTTTTTAACGGTTAAATGTTGTAGCAACATCCATGACAGACAACAGTAGAAAAACAGTAAATCTGTAATAGTAGCAAAAAAGTATTTATGCGTCGCTTACACATAATATACTGAAATATACTAAAGTATCTGTCAAATTTCGGTGACTGCAGCTAGTCGCAATCTGTCGAAACAGGTTTGACAGAGCATTTACTAATCTGTTACGATAATTGAACACTTCTAAAACAATTTTCATAACATTATCATTGACACTAGAAAGGGATATTTACCATGTTTCCTGATGATTTTGAGTTCCCGATATTTCGGCGCTGTTGCAAGCACCATGATCACGGATAAACTGAAGTTATTGCGGGTGGGTGTTTATGAGCAGACAAATCAGTCTACCCTCTTTCTTGTTCGTTTTTTGCACTCAGTACCGCTACCACTGTCATTCGCAACTCGATTCTGTTCGCGACACACGAAACGCACTATGTCCGCCCGCGAACTTTTTTCGGGAATTTTTTGGTTTTTACAAAGCTGAACCACTAATTAATACCACTATTTATTCACTATTTAATTTTCATAACAACAATTAAATACCTACTTTTCCACTACTGTTACGTGACAAGGTATAGTATTTTTTCCAAAGTGGCGTGTTTGTACCAGTCTTATGGGGTAGGCGTTTCAGATGTTATAAGGCATCGATTCCACCGCATTCTTCCGCTTCCTTAGCCCACGTTCGCACGGGCGATTTTTTTACCCTGTAGACATGATCACAGTCATGAGGCAATCGCTTCATCAAGATTATCAACAGACATAACATAACGCCTATAATCCCCGAAGGTATAGGCAGAGATATACCTAATAGTACTGCCACATTTTGCCAGTCATGTTTTTGTCCCATGTAATTGAGGCGAAACTATTGCCATCAACCGGACACAAATCCAGATCCAATCCGTGGCTGCTACTGAGAAATCCCTGATGGAAAACCCAATAACACTTTGCCTGACCCGGAAATAGAACCCAGGACCTCATGCTCAGCAGCCGTTCTTGTCGCCAACACACCAACGAGGCAGTCAAGACTTTCAACAGCATTGATATTAGCTGATTGGTAGCTTAAGTCAATACAAAGCAGATTTTAAAAAAAATGTTTTTGCTTATCCTTCATTGTTAACTTTGATAGAGTATCACTTTGTCCAAGCTCTTTGGATTTTCAACGCTAGTCTTACCGCCGAGAGTTGAAAATTCATCCGTTCTTTTTCTAATGCACTGGGAATGTGCTCTGCAGTATACTCAACTCTCGGCTGTACACCCAGAGTTAAAAATACAGTGAGCAGGAAAAATCATCCATGCGACCTTAGACTTACTGTTTGTAAAACAATATAGTTAGCTCCATTCGCTTGGCACAGTTCTTCTTATAAAACTAAATGGTTGCCACTTGCCTGTTTAAATAGAAATAACTTGCTCTGTCTATTGTACTGGTGCTAATTAATATCTTTGTACAATGGATTTTAATTATTTAAAATGTGCGACGTGGTTTGCTATAGCGAGTTTTGTTCGCGTTGTCTTAATGGATACTGATGTTAATGTGAGCTTTTAAATAAAATAAACGATACTTCAAAACTTAGCACCAAAAATCTGTAAAACATTAAGCGGCGCAATAATACACGTAGTCAACTTTTATTACTCCTGCTGTATTAATTATAGTTTTACGATGAACGCTACAATATTAAAAATAAAAATTCATACAATATTACTTTTCACTCAATAGTATATTGCATTCCGCAAAGTGTATTTAGGTGTTATTTACTCACAAACAGAAACCACTCTTATCTTTAATCAAGTTTAACCCATCAACAACGACATCCCAAATCATCTGTCCGCACAGTTTTCGTAGCGCGTAGCCCGTAGCCCCGTAGCCACTCGTAGCCACTCGTAGCCACTCGTAGCTCAGTAAGCGCGTGCGGTCCGTGGAAGTCGGCCGTCGCCGCGCCGGTGTCTCGCGACTTCGACTTCGACGTCGACGTGAACTTCACGCAGAACATTTACGATTGATCACTTCACACAACTCCATTTAAGTGTTTACTGTTCCATGGAATTCATTAACACACGTGCTTAAGGCAAGTACGAATTTTAGAGTTTTGAAATTAGTTTAGTTAAGTTGCTGAAAAATATTAGAAAATTATTTTGAGTATTATCCGGTTTTTTACTACTGTAAATATCAAAAGTACGAGTTCTTATGAAAAAAATACAGGTCAATATTGCGGAATCGAATGTGACCTCTGAACGGAAGAAAAACACTAAATTCTCGAAAGCGAAAATATTTTATCGCACTTTATGGTGTTTATTCTTCGGAACCCATAAATATTTAATACACGATATAGAGGGTTAATATGACACGGGTGTACATAAAAGTTATGGGACATATTTACTTTGAGTAGGTATTAATACAAATGTGAAATTTATATAACTTTTTTTTTATTCACAAGCCTTCTCAAAAATTGAGATAAAATTATATGACGATTATAAAAAGTTTTTCGATTTAAAAATAACAGAATAAAAATACTCCAATAGAATATTCAATTGTTCATAGATAAATTAAGATTTTATTCCATTATGTATTCTGTTCCTACCAGTGGCGAAGGTTCCATACTCGATTCCTACCGGCTTCCCTTTAAAAAATGGCACAGTCAGTATTTTATAGACAAATAATAAAACCACTCTAAAGATATGTACAGCCTGCTTACTTCTTACTAAAATTGACCCTTCGCTACTGGTTCCTACTTAATATTTTTCGCCACTATTTCGTGTCAGAAAAATCAGTTAATAAACGACAAGTACATACTCTTTTAGAGTTAAATTAATCATGATAGACACTTAATCCCGATGATATCATAAACTATAAGAAATGAACATCGCATAATTCCTCCCACTTACTGACAGAACCACTGCAAAACATATTCGTCGTCTTTTATTTTTATTCGAACCCAAGAATATGTAAAAAATATTGCGTGAAGTACTCATAAAAACTGAGACACAGCTGTGCTAAGAATCGGGTGATTTAAAAAGTAGCCCCATATTTTATGTAAGGGTTACCGAGTTACAAAACATTACGACTGTAATCCCCGAAGGGCTAGGCAGAGGTGTGATACTACACTCACATTACTAAATATTTTCTAGTCCCATTATGTAATAAGGGGCGAGCCTATTGCCATCATGAGCAGCAGTGGCCCAGTGGTGGCGGCCCCGATTTACGAACAGTAATTCGCGGATTCAAACCGGCGCATTACTTTGTGTAATTTATTTCATCACTACTGCTCTCAAAAAACGGTGAAGAAAAACATCGTGAGGAAACCGGCATGTCCTAAAACCAAAAATTCGAATACATGGGACATCTACCAACCCGCACTAGGCCCGCGTGGTCGATTATAGCCCATTCCCTCTCATAGAAAGGATGCCGTGTGTCCCAAGAAGGGGAACATTATAGGCTAGGCAAAATCAGATTCTGTGGCTACTACTGAGAAAATCTAAATGAAGAAATCGAATAACAATATGCATGTAAGTATCGAATGATTTGGAAAGTAGCCCCGTGTTTTATACATATGAGAGATACAGAGTAACATAGTAGCAAAATTGTTGGTTTTGTATTCAGATCATGATTGAACTGACTAGACTCTGACTTTCGTTAAAAAACACTGGACGTGATCTCATTTAGGGGTGAATGATTAGTTAGGGATCAATCTTCTCCGCCATTCTGTATTTAGTGGTTAGGGATTTTGGTGTCGAATTTACTGGTTTCATTTCTGACAGGAACTTTCCGCTGTTAGAGAGGCTTTTTATGGCATAAACTTTTATACCTATAATGTGTCGGCTCTTGTGAATATCTTTTTGGGAATCAATTCAATTCAATTCAATTTATTCATGAACAATTCACATTGTGTAAAATGACGTTGGTTAAAATTAAAATTATAAAACTAACACATTCATAGTACAGTAAATAAATATATAGAAAAAAAATCTAACAAAAAATTTCAAAGGAAAGTAAGTATACAGGTTGTAAGAGACACCTACGGTAAAAGGTCTACCACGTATTCAGTACATCGTTCTGAACCAAATAGAATATTTTCGTCGGTTATTAAAAAAAACAGCCGTTTCCAACAAAATCTACGCGGTCACAAAAGTTTTTTTAAATTACCCATGAAAAATGTCCATGATGGAGGGCTCAGAATGATGTATTGATTACGTGGTAATCTTTTTAGCGTCGTCGGTGTTCCACCTTGAATAAGGTTGGTCGAATTCATCCTAAGGCGAACCACAAAATAAAAATCTTAATCAGGAAATCATCCAAATTAAACACCTCACAATGTGTGTACAAGGACCATCTTAATTCACGATTCAAGGGCAAACCAAGTAGTAATGTTAGAACGTCAAATAATCGGAATAGTGATCGCAAAACTTTTCATTATCACACAAGTGCTTTATTATTTTCTCTTCGGCATTAACCTTCAGTTGCTACCGCCACTAATGGCGCCCTCGAGAAAGATTGGGTTGCGTATTTTTATCCGACCACATGGCTCACTCAATTAATTTAATTATAGGTACACAAAGAACACCACGCCATCGTCCTTCCGTGGGATTACGAAACTACTCGTATAGAGACATATAGTACACTTAAAATTGCTCATTATTTTAATTACTGCTAAGCTATTCTGCAAAAACTAGCGGTCTAGGTCAATTCTACAGGGTGTAAATGGACCATTCACTCAACCAAGCATTCTGTAGATCAAACTCAATGTAACTCACTCAAAACATTTTGCTGATGGATGCATTGAATAGTACGGGGATCGTATAGGTATTTAAAGTAAAGTTATAACATTAGAAACATGTATAAAAAATAAAATAAAACTTGGGACTTTGACTCCCAATATCTCCGTAACTAGACGGTTGGTATGGTCTAGAAGAAAAAAAAATATGGCAATGATGGTGAGAATAAGTGCCTTTCGGCTTCGATAAGGGTACTTTTACAACCGTTATACATAATTAAATCATGCCTATAGTGCTTGAAGGGTTTGGCAGAGGTCTTACTATAGTACACCCCCACATGACGCCAGTTATGTCCCACATGACAACCAGCCACAAAACCAGACTGGGCTGCTACTGAGAAATTCCTGGTGGAAATACTCAAATCACTGTGCCTGACCTGGAAATCGAAGCCAAGAATTCACGATCAGACCTTAATTAAGACCAGTGAAGCAGTCAATTCTATACAGAGGCCCAAGCGAGTGAGCGTGTGACGTAAAAACGGACGATCTTAAAGTTGAAATTGCTCATTTTAATTTTAAGACATTTACTTGATTTGAAAAATTTCATGGGTAATAATAATTGTGGTTGTCGCTAAGAATTTAACCAACATGCTATTACAAAAGCATTAAGCAAATACGTCGATTTTTGAATAGAAAATACAACTGTATTTTCCGTTGAAAAATCGATGTATTTACTTTACGTTTACACCGCGCGACTAGCACCAGTGCTAGTGCCTCAGAACACAAAAATCATAAATTCAAATTACGCTCAAAAGGAAGGTTCAGCTTTTTTTTTGCGGGTCAAAGTTACATAAAGCCACACAGAGTAGTTCGTAGTGAAGCTGGACTCACTGTGAATACAGAGTTCTAAAAGTGAGATAAGTACAGAGTTCGGAAGGAAACTTCTGAGTTGAGTTCGATACTAAAGCACAGTATCTAGCAGATCAAGATACAAACTTAACTAGTTACGTTGTCAAACAAATATCTGAAGGTCTATTTCCGTATTTAGAAAGGTTTATATCCAAGTCGTAATCCCATCTCAGTGACAATCAATGTCAGAAACATTTCATTTTTTTTTTAAAGAAATTAGGAGTTTTTACCGATTAAGACTAAGATAAAACTGTGAATGTTCTTAAAAATAAGGTAAATGCCTCTCTGACTGTTGTCAGGAGCTGTTAGATCCTACGGCGCAGGCAGAGGGTTGAATGTCGGGTTTGCAAAGTGATTGCTGTCTGAAGGTCAATTGAAAGTTATCCTGTGTCATTCAGATGCATTTTATGAGAGCGGTATCAAACAAAGACGTTTTTGGGAAATAGAATTCAGAATATGAACATATTTATTTCAAAATCATTACATTTTGAGACGTATGTACCTTCAAAACTAAGTGTTAGTAAAAACGAATAGGGCTATAATCACGGAAAGAATACTGGTTCTTAATAGCAACAAAAAGGGAAAGGTAGAAAACCAATATGGAAATTTTCCTATAGGACAAGCTAGACTTACGATGACAATAATACATGCATTCAATCAATAAATGATGAGAATTTTATAACCGAAACAATGTAAAGAGTTCTATCGATAACTTGAAACAGCACACTTTTTCCGTTTTATTTTTCTTGAATATTCCACATTCCTCGTGCGATAACCGACTATGGAAAATTCCCAAGCGTTTTCCCCACTACGTGCTAGTAAAAAGGGACCTATTTTAGTTCAGACACGAACAAGTAGGTACTTGAGAAAAATGGGTATTTTCCTTTTTTAAACCCGTTAATTTTGTAGATGTCCCGAACCATAATTCACAAATCAGATTAAAGTAATGAAAAAGTAAAGTATCGAGTGTACGTGACTTTTTATTTTCAGCCATTAAGGCCGTTGGGGAGATTTACTCTTTCTTGTTAGGCGTGAGTTTCATAGAAATGATTAATATCATGTTGTAGTTCATTCAAGCAGTTGTTTCTCATTTGAAATCGTTTATTTTAGGAATGCGTAGGCTTCTTGCTGTTCCGTGAATTTATAAATCCGTATTTTTCTTAATTGCCTGTTTAGGTTGTTGGAGTCTGTGGCTATAAATAAGCTTGTTAAAGCTGGTAAACACCGTAATATCCCACAGAACAGACAAACATATAAGTCTGCTAAAATAATCTATTCAATTAACAACGCATTGGCAGTCAAAGTTGAAATGCCATTACCATATCTTCATCATATCTAATATCAATGTGGCAGCACGGAGTTTGGGTTTGTGCCCGGTTGATAGCAATAGGCTCGCCCCTTATTACATGGGACGTAACATAACTGGCGAAATGAGGGCCGCTCGATCTGTCTAACTCTCGGGGACATACAGCCGTGATGTTATGTTACTTTTTCTGTAAATAGGTTCAAAAATAACTCACACTATTTGCATAAAAAACTGATTTCAAAGGTCTGCAGTTCAAATACTACTCCGTTAAATTATAGCTGTGAACTCGTTCCTAACACAATTAAACAGAGTTTAAACTGCAGTGGTTGACACCAATTTAAACTGTAGTTAGCTCCGGTACAACCTGGAATGTGCATATTATATGTATGCACTAATGTAATGAGCACTACGAATTGCCGGTGTTCTTTATGAGTAATTGATAAGGGCGAACTCTGTGTGTGTACACAGTGACAGTTCAGCGAACAATAAAGCAATTACCTACTCGCTTGTTTACCCGCATGAAATTGTTATATTGCTAAGAATGGTGGAATGTATTAGCGATGCTGAATATTTTAATTACTTTATTTTGAAATTGTTGATTATTTTAATCTTTTACTCTGGACGCTCTTAATGTGCACGTCTTTCTACATCGTTCTTACATATATGTATAATCTCAACGTGAATGATGTAACCAAGATTTTGTAATAATATTTTGTTTCAAAAAAATGTCCATGGAGTTTCTTGCCCATTCTTTTAAATAGAGATCTACGTTTTGAAATGTGCAACTACAGTACTTTCTCAAGTTAGTATGCCTTGTGACTGTAACTATAGCTTAGATTTTTTTTGTTTGACATTCCAAAGTGCTTGTAAGGGTCTAATTGAAAAAGATGCTTTCAGTTTGAGAGTTTGAGTTTGCTGTAAAAAAATGCGGTTTCAGTTCACTCGTACAGAAAATGATAAAATTACTAATTTTTCATGGAAAATCGTTCTACTTTAGTAAGTTTATCTTTTAGAGTTGTTGTTGAAAACCTAGACTTTTTGGGATGGATCATAAGGTTCCCGGGTTGTCAGCATTTGCGCCTGTGTGATGGCAATGGACTTGCCCTCTATTAAATGGAACTTTAACAAAACTGGCAAAATGTGGATATCATATTGAAGTACTTCTGCCTAAACCTTGGGAGATAAACAGGTGTGATGTTATAGTATCTTATGTTAATTGATTCTGAAATGTAAACGATCTACAATTCCACACGTGCCTTCGGAGTATGTGAACAGTTTCTCATTCGATTACGTACATGGTATATTGTTGCTCAATCGAGCTCGTTGAATCTTGCCTGACACCAAACAACGGACGATCCCCCTACAACTATAGGTCTATTTATGTATAGACTGGTGCCTAATATGTAATATATGTGATTTATGACAGAAACAGAGTTGTTCCATCAACATAGACTTAGTAATAAAAGAATTTTGTACTGACGACGAAATTCTTTTCTGTTCGAACAATTTAAATGTTTAAAAATAGAATTTTAAACTTTTCTATTCTATGCGATTTTCATCACCAAATTGTTATCGAGGTTACGGGAAAAAATAGATGTGCCTTTCTTTTGAGATATCATTGTTTACAAACTTTAATTCACTGTTATTCTTCTATGTATCTTCACTACATAGTATAAAACAAAGTCGCTTTCTCTGTCCCTATGTCCCTTTGTATGCTTAAATCTTTGAAACTACGCAACGGATTTTGATGCGGTTTTTTTTAATAGATAGAGTGATTCAAGAGGAAGGTTTATATGTTTAACATTGCACCCGTGCGAAGCCGGGGCGGGTCGCTAGTATCTTCATATAAAAAAACCGGTATGCCCGTGATTGCATTACTTCTCCTTTCTAAACGTTTCGACCGATTTTATTGTGTTTATAATTCCTACTTATAGAGTCGCTTGAAGATTCTTAGTTTTGGGTAACCCACAAAAGATGTTAAACTAGTCAGATCACCTAGTAGAACCATAAAATAATTCTTTTCAGTCATATTTGTTGAGAAATCTTGTATCTTGTCTACACTTAAATGACAAATAGTGTTGCGGCAATAAGAGGCTTAGCGAAGCGCAGCGAGGCTTGTAGATGATGTGGAAGGTCGACCATATCCCTTACATACATCGACCACATATACCATTATATACCTACAACATGTGTACGATTGTATGTGCAGTTGACAAGAGAATATGGTGGATTTAAGCAATATAGAGTATCTTCTTTGTTTTTCGTGTGATTAGTGCCTAACCTGGTGTCAGAGTTTTTGTGCCGCCCATGGGCCTCTGACGTGGCTTTACATGTCGCCAAGAGATATCTCTGAGGCATGGTTTACTTTCCTCAAAATGTTTTTTTCAATGCAAGTGATAATTAAACAATACGCAAATGAAACCGAAAAATCAGAGGTGCGTGTCTTGGGTTCGAAGTTTCGAACTCGAGACCATGACTTTTGGCATTCCGATAGTCACACCACTAGGCTATCACTGCTATGCATTATTAAAGTTCTTTTCTTCCTTTTCACTTTAAAATTCTCCTATGTAATCTCCCATACTCGTATATAGGTAGGTACTTTCACAAACTAATCGCATTTTAACTGAAACACAGACTTGACCAAACAGCTCAAGTACGACATAGCTTAAAAAGTAGTCGCAGTTAACTTCCTGCTTGTCGATTTTGCATACTTTATCAGTGTGGTATAACTTGTTATTGAATAGCACATCAATCTCCCCGAAACTGTAAAATTTTCCCAATGAACCTTGAACTTAATGCTTGAGCGATAAAGTTGAAAATCTATTAAAGAATTTTGACAGATTGTTTGATTTGATTGTTTTGCTTGATGTGCTGGCATCTGTAAATTAATGGTTAACCCAGTTACTTTTGTGTGAGTATTTGGTTATGTGTTGCATACGTTTGCAGTTTAATTGATCTATACTTCTATACTAATATTACAAAGAGGTAAAATTTGTAAGTTTGTATGTAGGGGGTAATCTATGGATCTCCTGAACCGATTTTGAAAAGTCTTTCACTAATAGGAAGCTACATTATCCCCGTGTGCCATAGGCATTAACAACATGCCCGTGGGATAATTTCCGACCAAAACGCGACCGAAGCCGCGGGCAACAGCTAGTATCTAATATGAACAGAAATTGAATGACGCAGTCGGGTAAAAAGTGGACATAAAATAACTTACTTATTTCTAAACAGGTAGCTACAAGAAATATCTGCGACACTCAGAAGTAGGCTTTATAGATATTATTTTAAGCTCGAAACGCCTAATTCAAAGAACCATAAATCTTTCTAGTCATATTTTTAGTACTAACACGAAAGCCCAAGTGACGCTTTTGATAAATAACGGAAACTGCTTAAGTTTTTAATTTACTCTTCATCAAATTTAAATTAATTTCGTTAAAACAGTTAATTTTTAATTCATTCATTTTATTAACGGTCTTAGTAGCTGGATGGCGTCCTTGAGAATTGGAAAGATGAATCGCAGAATCGTGACCGATAGAATGGACGGAGGCCTTTGCCCAGCAGTGGGACAGCTCGGGGTAGTTATAACAAAATTATTGCGTAAATCAAACTTGACTTGGCTCGCAAGATTATCGACATGTGGGATGTGGACTCAGCGATCATTGTGCCAATAGTTGTATCAGCCCACGGCTTAATTGCCAAGAGCCTCAATCAATGTCCGAGAAGGCTCTCGTTAGGCACCTGGATCTAGGGCTTGATTGAGAAAGCGGTACTCCTAGACACGGCTCGTATTGTTAGGAGGTTCCTCTCTCTGGAGCCCTGGCCGGTAGCTTGGAACCTGTTTCCGATACCGGTGGGCTACAACTTTTTTAATATTTTGAATGTTTTTTTTAAATTGTTTTTTCTAAGGAATATTTAAAAATGTTTATATAAAGAAATTTTTATTGCGTATTAGCCTTTACCTTCGGTTTAACTCTAGTTGAGGTTGTAAATTATCCCACGGGAGTGTCAAGGCCAGTCTATCCATGTGAAAAATTTCATCAGCTGTTAAGGTATGAAAAACTTACAGACAGAGTTCATTAGTTAGAGAAGCTCGTGATTAAATAAAAACAGCCGCTCTATTCGATCTTCAGGTTAAGCCGCGCTTGCCAAGGTTGGTCTGTAGATGGGTGACCACCCATTACATACCGAGATTCCTCCGTGCCTCGGAAAGCACGTTAAGCTGTTGGCCCTGCTGTCATTTGAAGATCTTTGACAGCCGTTACAGGTAGTCATAGGCCCGAAAGTCTGGCAACCAGTCTCACCAAGGGGTATTGTATTACCCAGTACCAATAGAGTTGTGAAGGTCAGATAGGCAGTCGCTCCATGTAAAATACTAGTATTCAGCTGCGTCTGGTCAGACTGGAAGCCGACCCCAACTTAGTTGGGAAAAGGCTATGCAGATGATGAAACAAACAGATACTTTAGCATTTATACTACCTGTGTATTAAAGATTTTCGCGACATGCGATACCTCGAGTATTAATTGCTTTAGCACAACCTGTTTGTGAATGTAACATGCCATTATCATAATAGTTAATCGTACAACACTAACATTGAGCGTCGTTAACGTTTCGAGGGTAATCAGTGACGTCAGAATAACGGCCTGTGTATAAATGGCTTTATACAGGGTGTTACCATCTTCAGCCATTTTGTACGCATTAATTTATGAAAACTAGCAATAGTTTGTCGCATCAATAGTTCAAATACTTTAATTCAAACCGTTTAAGGTATTTCATTAGAATTGTATAATTATTTTGATTGTACACACGGCGACACATCAACACATTTCCAGTATAACATAGCTTTGCTTTGTATAGATTCCCCGTACAATGAGAGCTGCGCTTAAACTGGTTTTTTTTTAGGTTAATTGGCCGTCGTGCGTAGGTAAGTACCTACATGATTAAAAGTAATAGTTTAAATTCCGTTTTTCCCACCTATTGTAGGGACTGGAACAGTATGCTGACTAATTCTAGTAACATACCGAATTTTTGAAAAACAGGTATGGTGGAAGGCTGGTTCAAATTTTTTAACGTTTCTTGCAATTTGCAGGTCAGTGTCAAGTTGTATGTTGATGAAAATATGATTTCCGTCCGTACCACGTATGTAGTTCCAGAATTAAAATCATAAAAATCATCAAAACACTTGAACTTAGACGGTAAGTTCATTTAACCCCATTAAATTACTTTTTCATGAAATACTTATAAAACGTAAAAATTTGGATTTCGCGGGCTACCCCTGGTGCTTTCATCTTAAGGTGGATGCGCAAGGGTAGCCCGTGAAATTTAAATTTTCTCAAGTTTATTGCAATTTGCAGGTCAGTGCCACGTTTTATGTTGATGAAAATATGAATCGCGCCAGTAACACGTATGGAGTTACAGAATTATTATCATTCAAATCATCAATACAGCTCTCCAAGTTTATATAATCACATTCAATCGCTATTTCATGAAAAAGTCACTCTTTGAGATTATATGAACTTGGAGGGTTGTATTGATGATTTGAATGATTATAATTCTGTAACTCCATACGTGTTACTGGCGCGATTCATATTTTCATCAACATACAACGTGGCACTGACCTGCAAATTGCAATAAACGTAAGAAAATTTAAATTTCGCGGGCTACCCTTGCGCATCCACTTTAAGCGTAAACAGATAGAATAAAGCCCGGAATGAGGACAGGTCAAAACACTTACTTATTTCTTTTTAGATTGTTTCCGAACGTCTCTCTCTAAATTATTTTATTTTTATTTTTAATTATTTCTTTTTAGATTGTTTCCGAACGTCTCTCTCTACATTATTGTTTTCCTGAACGGATCTTTATTTTATTAAATTAGGACCATTTATTTTATACAACTTAATTGCTTAATTTTACGTATTTGACAAATAACAATAAAATTACCCTTTTATTGTGAGTGTTTTTTGTTGCTTATTAAGGGACTCAAGGTAATTCTTACTGGTTACCTTTTGAACACGGTTTTGCTCGCGTGAACTGCGGGAATTATACCACGGGTATGATTATTAACAAGGATAAATAGTATCCGTTAAAAGATAACACAGACTAAGAGACACACACAAGGATAAATAGTATCCGTTAAAAGATAACACAGACTAAGAGACACACATAGCTACTTTAACATTAAAATATTCGTATGGAAATAAAAATCTTTTTATCTACTATTGTATTAACACAATTTTAATAACAGTAAAGGTCACAACATAAAAGTCTATGCATGGTTTTGAATACATGCATAGTTAATGTGAGTTTCTACGTTGAGAAGAATTTTTTATAGAAACTTGCTTCTCACTAGAGATTTGTCCTGTATCGTGGGTGAGTTTACAAACATTTAAACTCATAAACAGCCAGACCCGGACCACTGCATGTAGGCCATACAAATATTTGTTCCGTGCGGGAATTGAACCTGCGACACGCAGGGTGCAGCCAATCGCTTAACCACTGCGCTAACCGTTTCGTATTATCACCACGAGAAATGTTCACCTTGATCACCAACCTTGATCATCACCATCGGCAGCCTTGTTCCACCCACTTCTGGGTATAGGGCTCCCCCTTTGTCCCATTCTTCCCTGGTGAATGTTCTTCACCAATATGGGTGATTCACGTATTGAATGTAATTCATTCATCTTTTGCCCAAACTGGAAAATGTGTAATGGTATTGACGACTACATATTTTCATTTATCTTGAGGGTGACTGCACTTAATTTATTCAAATAATATTGAATCTTATTTTCAAAATGGCCGCGCAAGTTGTGCTCGATTGACATAAATCTCTAGCGGCCTCGGCGGCGATTTCTTCAGTCCTTCACTAAGTATCGGCAAACTGAGAAATAAATTGAGACGCCGCCGCCGCCGCTGTTTATTTACGCTAAATTGTAAAAGCTAAATTGAAATGTTTATATTTTTGTAGTAAACCAATACTGGACTTCGGTTAACGAAAGATTTACTCAAGAAATGTTTGTACATTTTCTTAAAACCAGTTTAACATTGGGAGTTAATTTTTTGAAGATTTCGTCGAAGCCTTCGATGTAATTTACGATAAAAATCTTGATTGAATTTTGTCATGAGGGCCATTTTATTTAGCAAAACTTCTTAAAAATTCAATTTTTAGCGTTCCGTACCCAAGGGGTAAAAACTAGACACTATTACTAAGACGCCACAGTCCGTCTGTCTGTCTGTCTGTCACCAGGCTGTATCTCATGAACCGTGATAGCTACACAGTTGAAATTTTCATAGATGATGTATTTCTGTTGCCGCTATAACAACAGATACTAAAAACAGAATTTATTATTTATACTATACTATACATTAAAATTTATAAATTAAAATAACCTAAAGTAACTAACTTATTAATAAAATTAAAAAATGGCGTCAAAAAACTCCTCAACGCAGTCAACTGGTAATGTACCCAAGAGACTGGCGGCGTTGCCACGTTGTATGGCAATACTAAGCCTTTGGCCAAGGTAAAAGCCAGCCCTTGGGTCACGGGAAGTGTCAACTAAGCGTTTGGAAATGTCCTTGAAAAGGCTGTGAGCACTTGGACCCCACGGACCTAGAGTTTGAACCCCAAACGGCTCGAAATTTTTAATTTTATAAAAAACAGAATAAAATAAATATTTAAGGGGGTTCCCATACAACAAACGTGTTTTTTTTTTTAGATAACGTTACAGAACCCTTCGAGCGCGAGTCCGACACGAACTTGGCCGATTTTATTAAAATAGGTAAATGTTAACATAGATTGTATAATGAATAACCCTTGAATAAACGGGGCGTGCGTGTTGCCAAAACGTCAGGAGATAACCTAAAGTGAGTGGCACATTAACATATCTTGCGTCATTTTTCCACGAGGGGGCGTTAGAATCACTTTAATATAAAAATATAAACGTAATTTTATTATCATCTGCCCCTTTTTAGAATGTTTTGAAAGCTCAAAGAAAAATGACTGAGCGCTTTCGTTTGAGTTAAAATGGGTTAAAGAGGTGATTAGGCATTTCCGTGTTTTTTTAAGTATTTCAGTAATATGTAGTTTGCCTGATGTAATGTGGCCCGATTTAATGAATTACGGGCACGTTACCACTTATACTTTTTATTTATATTATTACATTAGGTATACATTTCGAACCACAATAGGTTTTTTTCTGATTTTGGGTGCCAAAAGAAGCTGATTCATTTTAGCAAACAATTTTTTTTTAAACCAGTTTAAGACCTCAGGTCGTACGTACGTACTCAAAACTGAAAGCAGGTAGAAGGCAGGTAGTTACATTAAACAGGAACAATTTGTATGAAAGACGATCCGTTTACGTAGGCCGCTACAAAGCGCCAGCTGACTATTAACTCATTTGCATTTGCTGTCAAAACTCTCAGAACGGATCGCTTCGCAAATCGCGAATATGTATAAATAGCAAGAGATGCGGTGTAGCGAGAGAAGATCCTACATAATTTAATGCATACCTACCTATGGTGTCTTTAAAGTGTGATAATGTGTTAAATTTAACATCATAACATCACGCCTCTAATGCCCGATGAGTTAGGCAGAGGCGGTGTAGCTAATAGTATGTTTAGTTATGTTTTTAAGTCCCATTAATTATAAGGCGAGCCTATTGCCAGCAACCGGGCACAAATCCAGACTCATGGCTGCTACTGAGAAATTCCTGATGGAATAACCTATTAACACTTTGCCCGATCCGGGAATCGAACCCAAGACCTCATGCTCAGCAGTCGCGCTTGCGACCACTCGACTCACTCGAATATATTCGTACACAATTTTATTCTATGCGAAAACTACATAAACTATCGCGTCTTTCCCATGGGGGTAGGCAACAACTACAGAACGCCACTTGCTACGACAGTAACGTAAAAGTTCGTACAAAGAATACTTATCCTTACGATGTACATTAATCACCATGAACTTTTTTTATGTCACCCGTAGGAAAAACACAACTGATACTAATGCAAACGCTTAATAATGTGTTGCCATGTGCATTGATTTTTTTTTGTATTGGCGTCTCGCAGTCAGTTCAGCCTATAAGGCTGGCTACTGCTTAACCGTCTAATCCTGTGGATGCCTAGAATTTAAGGCCTCCAGCCAGGGGCAAAATGAGCTTACAAACTAAGCGACCACTCGCTAAGGGCACCTGTGGGGTACGAGCCTCGGCTTAGGGCGTCGCTGGGGAGGTCAGCAAGGGGACAGCCTGGGTCTGGTTTAGGGGCTGGTGTAATGCTAGTGGCTCAGCATCGCAGTCTGGCTCTTGCAAGAGACGGAGGGGGGGGGGGGTTGAAAGGGGATGTGCATTACAAAATAAAAGACGCACTTTTATATTTGTCACCAATTCGAAAGAAAAGAATTCTAACATTATTCGATATCATTATCGATCGAATTATCGACTGCGATCCTAGAGTCTTATTGTGTTTCCAAACAGGAATTTCGCACGGAATTTGGATTTGTGCCCGGTTAGTGGCTCGCCGCTTATTACATGGGACTTAAACATAACCGGTGAAATGTGGGTGTACTACTAGGTAGGTACACCTCTGCCTAACACTTCGGGAATAACAGGCGTGATGTTTTGTTATGTAGATACCCTCTGAAATTGCTGGGGATTTCTTCACACAGGTTGCAAAAGTCTGGTTTTCAAAAGGATGTAGTGTATTCTTAGGTGCCTTTAAGGAACACAAGAAACTTAGCTGGTGATGCTTAAAGAGAATATTCTTGTATTTGCAAACTACTTTCTTAAGCAAACTAGTAAACCAGGCCAAACTCTGAAGGCTGAAGGGCCGTAGAAACGTGAATAAGGTCCAATTTGCAATCTCGAGCTATGGAAGGTTAACCTTATGTGAGTATTCTACTAGGTACACATCCGCCGGGGATTTCAGACATGGTGTTATGCCAAAGAAGTGACAGTTGTGATTTAAATAAAGGGTGGAACAAGACCCTTATCGAAACCGAAAGCCACTTGTTCTCCCCGTCATTGCGATCCTTTTTTTTTTTTCTAGACCATACCTGGGAACCTTCTAGTTACGGAGATATTGGGGGTCAAAGTTCCAACTTTTTCACAAGATTTTTCATAAACATGTTTTAAATGTAAGATTATTACTTTAAACACCTCCACGACCCCGTACTATTCAATGTATCCATCAGCACAATGTTTTGAGTGCGCTACATTAAGTCCTACCTTAAAACGTGATTTTTCACCCCAAAAAAATTAGTTTCCCAGCAATCATCTTTGCGTAGAGTTACTTAGTTTTATGTACAGAATGCTTGGTTGACTGCTTTGTGAAGCGTCATGTTACACCCTGTATACCTACTACTTTAAGATATTAGCCAATATGCTATGTATACACATACAGTTAATTTCCTGCTTATCATTAAAAAAAAACTTCTTAAACAAAAGAGTATATAAAAATTAAGCAACAAAAAAAAAGAACTTCGCTACGAAAAGTTCAGAACAACACTTAGAAATTCTATTTAACAAATGGCGGACCCAGACCGACTGACCGTCGTTCTGATATTATCTTGTTAGCAAACAATGTTACATTTACATAATTGGGTACTGTATTAACGCTATGATTTGGGATAAAAGAGGTCCTACTTAAGATTCTACACGTTTGTAAGAGTCAACTGGGGAATGAGGGTGAGGGGTCGTTGTAAGCGATTGCCTGACTGTTCCCACTTATTTTTATTGGCATATCGTACCTTACACTTCATAGATACGTGATTCGCTCGGTGTGTTTCTTTTGATCGTTTTGTATATAACATGTTCTTAAACACATAAGTTGGTACTCGCTATCTTACTAATTCATTGATAATTTGTGTCTTAAGTACTAAAAATAAAAACGAATCGTAATAAATCCGTACTTTCGTACTTTTTTTTTACCGATGGGAAATCATCAAATAACCCCTCGCGCTCTGGGCTGAGCAGGAGGGAGTGTCAGACTTTTACTGACTAAAACCCATCCATGTTCCTTCCTTTGCCCTTTGTGTTCCAGGACCGCGATATCTCTTTCGAACAGTCCCGCAACCCTGGCAGGAAGAACAATAAGAAGAAGAATATTATAAAGAGGTTTTATGAGTTTGTGAGGTTGTAGGGATTTTTTATTTATTTATTTCTCTGTATCTACTGAACCGATTTTGAAAATTCTTTCACTAATAGGAAGCAACATTATCCCCGAGTGCCATAGGCTATGTTTATAACGTGCCTGTGGGATAATTATCGACCGCAACGCGAGCGAAGCTGCGGGAACAGCTAGTAATATTATAAATGCCAAAGTATCTCTGTTTGTTTGTTATCTTTTCACGACTAAACGGCTGACGGGCTCGATAGGAAATTTGGCAAGAAGATGGTTTATATACTGGAGAACGACATAGGCTAATTTTTATCCCTGAAAAATACATCGATATTTCCACGCGACCGAAGTCGCGGGCAGCAGCTATTAGTTCCGTGTATAACAGCAAAAACAAATCTATCGGTCGGTCGTCCACGTTAGCCCTGGATAGAAAGCAATTCCTTACACCCTTGCTCAATAGTGAAATGATGCAGACTAACACACACATTTCAACAACTTTTGTTTCTCAAATCCCAAATCTCAAAAATGGGGTTTCCATTAGGTAAGAATCAATTCCATTGCAAAGGCAAGATTGCACCGATAGGTACCCGACCATAAATATGAACTTGCGTCCGCAAATATTAATTACGGTCTCAATAAAACGATTTCTCCATTATACAGTGCCTTAACCCTATTTTACGGTCGATGTACATATAAGAGCGTTCATACATCGCCTACCATTAGTTAATGGACTTTGATTGCACCCATGACAGTGAGAAAACATGGCACGTCAAGTAATTAACCCTACGCTCGCCATGACGTGTTTCCATTATTGAAAAGAGACTTTAAATCGTCATTAGTAAGATCGCAGATAAAGGCTTCTTTTGTTTTGGTAATCGGAGTAAAACGGTGTTACGTGTTTTTGTAATGTGAGCTTTTAGAAGTCGTGTTATAGTAGGGAATTGATTGTAATGTATTACGAACGAAGACATTCAAATATTAACGAGCATTTGACGGGACAACACGAAGAAAATCGTAATTCAATACTTGTTACTACTTAGTAACAAATCGATCTGTGTAGTGTGTCTATTGTCAAACGCCCGCTTGTCAAGTAGCATTCGTGTGTCAAAATCAGAATTGTATGAAAATATTCCCAATGTCCGCTCTATAAGCCTTTGAAATGTCTTTGATATCCGAACTACTTTCTAATGTTAGGTTAAATAGTTCTCGCATGATATTAGAAAAAGACAAACACTGTTTTATGCTTTCACGGCTTACAACTAAACTTATACTCTCACTTACGGGATAGCTTCCGTTGAAATATCGGGAGCTCAAAATAATGAACAAGCACGGAAGATATCCCGTAAGTAACAATATAAGTTTAGAAAAAGTCAGTTCACATCTGTAAAATACTTATCTATCGTGGACAGCTACAATAGAAACAGATTTTAAAAAAATACATGGTTATTCGAGTGTTACCAACATTGACTTACACACGTGTAAAAATGAATTCATTTTTCATTTTCCTTGAATGAAACAGCCGGCAGTGAAAATAAGAAAAAGGTAAATTTTCACACCACATTCAACAAAAACATAACAAGGGCGAAAAACGTGGGTATATATGTGCCTCATATATATTTTCACATTTTTCCTCCCATTTACGGAGAAAAGAAGATCATGAAAGGGTACTGACGGCAAAAACGTGTACCTACCAAATGCTTAGAGTTACCAACGTAATATACATACGTAAGACTGTAGACGGCTCTACAATAAGTAAAATAAACATATTTAAAATAACTTGATAGGTTTCTTAAAGAATTACACTAAGGGATCACCTCTCACTATATCATCAGAACAGAAAAAGTGGCACGAAAATTTGGGATGAGGGTCAAAGGACCAAATCCATATTTTTTTTTTGTTTATGGCTTCTCGCAGTTCAGCCTATGAGGCTGGCTACTGCTTAACAGATTTAATCCTGTAGGTGCTTTGAATTTAAGGCCTCCAGCCAGGGGAGACCAACTCCATCCAACCTACAGATACATGAGTGTTTGTGAAATAAATCGCGAAATGTAGAATAAGTACATGAGCAATGTCTGATTATTTCTTTTTACTACCTAAAAGTAAAACAGAAAACATATTATTAATCCGCAGACTAACCTATACAATGAAATATAAATAAAAAAAATGTCTTCCATCAGCCTCGTTTGTTTTTAATTCTCGCGAAAATATTTTCGCTCTTGTCGTCTACGCAGGTAAATATTTGTCGCAGCCGTTTCACGTCCTCATGAATGATGAACTCTACTGCATAGCTTTGCGATATTTATTTAAGATACGTCGGTATACTGATAAAACTGTTGTAGGTATCAAAATTGCCTCTGGCTGCCCCCTTTTTAAAAATTATCAAGGTCGAAGACAAAATAATTCACTCGATTATATCAGAAATTATTCCAAAGCTTGCTCAAAAAGCAACCAACTACGAAAACTAATTAGTAACAGCGACTAATGAAACCACACGTACTTTCAATCGGCAAATTCGATAGGCAGACGAAAGTTTGGTAATTACTGGTATTTGAAACCAGGCAGGAAAATTGCCTTATAGCTCCCACGGGGCAATATAAGTAACTATAAACTATGTGATATTGAAAATTTAGTAAAATATACTATACAGACACGTCACATGTGACTTTACCTCACCGTACCTTGAACCGCAAGGTGACGCCAAATAACGCCCAAAATTTGAAAATGGAATTTACCTCCTCCCGCAGAGAGACCGCAGGGTCGAACTTTGAACGTGACTAACGTCATGAAAAATGTTGCCTATCTTTTTTTAATGCCGGTATATTTTCAAATCTATGCTCGTCTTTGTATTCGTAATCTTAAAGAGAAATATCAACTGAGTGATCCAATTATCTACGGTTTCTTTGCTGCAGGTTCCCGCTTACCTATAATCCGGAAATTTCTGCTAAATGTGGTGATTCACAACTAAGTGCGGGGCAAAGTAGAAAATCTCAGATTAAAGATGAAAAAGTGATGAAACTTCGATTATGCACTTAGGTATTTAATGGTGTTGCGGGACTGTTCGAAAGAGATACCGCGGCCCTGGAACACAAAGGGCAAAGGAAGGAACATGAATGGATTTTAGTCAGTAAAAGTCTGACACTCCCTCCTGCTCAGCCCAGAGCGGGAGGGGTTATTTGATGATTTCCCATCGGTAAAAAAAAAAAAGGTATTTAATGGTGGTCTTACCTCTGCCGTTTGAAGAAATACTTTGCAAATATCTTCTTTATTAATCACTCATTAAATAACGAGTCGAACTATAAAAAATGAAAGTTCATTTTTAGGTTTCATGGGACTTCGTTATCTTCCCATTGACAGGGACCAGATAGGGTCATACTTGCCCAATCTTGTCATACGTGTAAATAGAGCTTAGTCTAAGACCGACTTCGGGTCAGCGACAGATAACGGTCGGAAGCAGGCAAAATATGGACCCTTTATGAAACTCCGTGGTCATGAGTATCAGATCCAGTAATTTGGAAAGGATTCCGTTGATAAGGAAGGAATAAATAATGTCTATGACCGCTATAGAAGGCTTTAAGAAGGCTTATGTTTAGTTTGGAATGGTAAAGGACTGTTATGATGATAATGCTGAGATTGAGATTGGTTTGTGCTAAATAGAAGTGTACTTTAAAGAAACTGCGAGGTTGACGATAATGAAGTACAACCAGGGGAGCTACTACGACGTCTTAAAGCTGGAGTAATTCCAGTGTGGGAAAGAGACACAGCTATACAGATCATCAGCGACATCTCTTTCCCACACTGGAATTACTCCTGCTTCATGGTAGGCCCCCAGTGCACTTTGGGCTGAGACCAACCTTTCAACCAATTATTTATTCATAACATAACATCACACCTGTAATGGTTAGACAGAGTCCTACCGAACAGTTCTCCTACATTCTGCAGTGATGTTTAAACCGCATGTAATAGGAGACGAGCCTTCAGCCTATTGCCACTTATTCGTAACGTTATACAAAATAAATCTAAAATCCACTGACAGACAGCGCACAAAGATATTTAGAACTGGGTATTGAACCAAGAAATGAATAAACACTAAGAAAGGATTTTTGAAATATCATGCTTTACATGGGTTAGGGGATGAAAGCTTGTATGGAACTTCGACATTTTTACAGAAAATTATTTTTACACAAATCTATGTATCACTAACAAAGTCGCTTCCCTCTGTCTGTCTGTCCCTATGTATGCTTAGATCTTTAAAATAACGCAACGGATTTTAATGCAGTTGTTTCTAATAGATAGAGTGATTGAAGAAGAGAAAGGTTTATATGTCTAACATTGCACCCGTGCGAAGCCGGGGCAGGTCGCTAGTACTTAACATTATAAAGAGGTAGTGTGTACGCCTTCGGAACTACTGATCTAAATCCATGAATATTCTTTCACCAATGGGAAGCTACAATATGCCCCAGGGTCAAGGACATATTTGAAACGGTCGCTTGGATTAATTTACAACCAACCAAGCGAAGAGGTGATCAAATATTAGTTGAAAATAAAATAGGTACTTACTGAAAAAAATTCTGCTCCACATAATAGTTCTTTTCGAAGTTAGAATGATCAAACCTAACTTTTTGTAAGCTACTTGTTATTTTGTCTATTAATTACTTTTGACTCTAAACTGCCAAAACAAAACAAGCCAAACGTAAGACGATTTTAAATAAGAAATCGGTTGTATATTGGCTATGTGTCCTCCATGTCGCCAGGGAAATCTGGCGTCTAACCTAAATATAAAAACGAGATATTGGTAACTCTATGAGATAAGGTGGAGTTGTCAAAGAAATACATTTCATGCTTCGAAGACAGATACTTTGATTCATCTTTCGATTTACTAACTTATAATATTAATTTAATTAACTTTTTTATTTTTATTTTCCACAGGACGTCATAAAAGTGATCGAAGTAATGTCGGTTCGGCACAGCCGGGTTGCAAAATCAAATATAAATATGACATGACATAACATACCATCAAGCAAATGCAAAAATACCCAATAACAGTTTTCCCGTCCTTTGAATCGAACCCAGGACCTCAGTATTCGCTCAGTAGTCGCTCGTTTACTCATATATCGAGCCGACAAGAACATGACTCAGCGATGGTAGACGCCGAACGCAGTTAGTCGATTGACATAAGTCGAATTTGTGTGAATGACAGCTTCGAGCCACTTTTAAATCGAGGGTGTATCCGAACGTGTGTTACACCCCTCACTGTATTAGTATCACTATATTCACGTGATCTGGATCTGATTAAATAATAATTATTGTTAAAGGAGAACAATGGGAACCCTTTCTTGTTAATAACGCCGATAGCAAAACAATCGAAGGGATATATATATAAACTATTTGGTACAGAACGATGTCGGTAACAGATTACACACTCATGTAGTTGCAAACGCTTTGTTGTGATACGCTTAAGAGGGCCCTTCCCGGTCCGTCTATCGTCAACGCGAGCATGGTCGAAAAGCTTGTTGTTTCATCCAGTGCCACAGGGGCGATTTTCTTTCGATTCCCCCGTCTTACCCCGCCCCGACTCCGCACAACTCGTCTCCCGCGCACCTCATACCGCCTAACGCGAAGACATTGAACGAAAAATAGTGTTCAAAAATTTCTTAAACATCTTCCAGGAAATACGTGTTTTTGAATAAGTCTTACAAGTGTGTGAAATAAATATTTATAATGAATAATCTCCATTACATGTGCAAGATTTCTATCGAGATGTTTTCTTTACTTTTACAGTTTATGAGTACATTATGAACAGCCAAAATTCAGTTAAAATTTGTGCAAAACAGAAATTTTTGGAGGCCTATACTGAATTTGTTTCTACAATTTTTTAGTTTTTGCCACCGTAGAAACCTAGATATAGTGCATAAAATACCTATTAGTTCAAAAAAATCAAAGATAGATGTGTAACAATTGCATAATCACGTACGAGCGTTTGTATGAAAAGTATGTCGGGTTGGCCGCTCTTAAGGATGATAATTTGGTATGGGAAAATTTAGCACGTGAAGTGTGGAATCATTCTTATTCATTGCACACAAATTTAAAAGGTGTACCTACACACAAGATTACAACATTTAGCATTAAGGAATTGGGTTCATGTGTGTGTTGTTTGTGTGTCATCATGTGCAGAATTAAGACCACCAAGCCACAGCTACGTATAGACGCCAGCATACATCAAGCTCATCAAGCAGTTTTCCCAATTAAACTTAGACCTAATCCTGTAACAATAAAGCTGAAAATCTATTAAACAATATTGACAGATTGTATATTAGCTTGATGTGCTGGCGTCTGTACCAAGCGTAAATCTTCATTTGTTTAAAAAAACAACTGTTTCGTGCATAACTTTTGAATAATTACGTAAACTGTACAACGTTTCTGATCGACGCTGGCAGCCGTGATACAGTTTACATTTGTATGTACGGTTGTCACCGTGTTACCTTATTGTTTACCACATAATTACGTGTAAATGAATGTTAGACTATAAGGTACATATCACATATATCTAGATATCATACATATCTGTTACTTTTCTTTTGGACATATAAACTTAACTTAATTATTAACTATATGGTCGAAATGAAACGAACAGCTCATTTTTTACCGATAGTAGGTATAGCAAAGGAATATAAAATAAACTGGTTTCGAACCAAACAGAACAAATAAAATATGAGACAAAAACATTGCACATGGAATTAATTCACAAAGCGCAATGTTGATGGTCAAAGCAGAACCTCCATTCGCATACGATTCAGCACACTTCGATAGAGTTGTTCATTTATCTATGGCAAAGAGATCAGGGGCGGTAGTGGCGGAATTTTCTTTACACTCCGATGCTCGCTATTCCGAGTCACGGCTCCTAAAAGTGCTTAAATTGCATTCACATCTGGTACACGGTATTAAAGGTGAAGGGAGCATTAAAGAATCACGTACACTCGCACACACAGCCCCAGGCTGAGCTGAATTTTAATTGAGAATTCCTGTTGTTATGGTAATTTAGGAACACCGATGGATTTCCCGCCAAAATCTACGAAAAATGGCCCGACAGCTGGGCCGCCATACCCACGCCGACGACGCGACGTTGAGAATGCTGGAACCTATAAACTATACGAAAAAAGAGAAAATCGGGCAATCCATTCTAATATTATAATTGTGAACGTAACTCTGTCTGTTTATTACCTTTTTACCCTTTTCATGTTTGGCACAAAGATGGACTTCGGCCTGATTTAGGACAAAGGATAATTTTAATCCCAGTAGTACGATCCCGTGGGATAATTCCAACCTCTACGAAGACTTGACAGATTCCACTTTTCGATCATCAAAAATTCGAGTATTTGCTTTAAATAAAGCACCATTGAAATAAATTGGCCTTCGAAATACCTAGAACCATCAGTTGCTATGTCTGGGGAACACTAAATTTAATTGCATCTAAGAATAAAAGACAAAAGAAAAGTAGCATCCAACTTGCAGTCGCCAAAGCAAGGGACCGCTTTGCGACGAATGAAGTTGGAAAATACTTAACGAGATTTGTAGTCACCGAGCCTGGGGACATGTACTGATACCAGAACTTGTGATTGGTAACTTTCTAGCACAGTTGCTTAGTTTTTATTCTAGAAACCTATCCTTATTTTCTCGCCACGTATTGTTTGAGAATAGCCAATAGCATTACAAGCCTATAACATATCATTGCTGGGTCTTAGGACTCTAGGCTTTATGATCTCCTCCCCTGTTAGTGAGAGGGACGGGGACGCCCGCACCACGCGGGCTCAGTGCGGGTTCGTGGATTTCACAATAGCTAAAACCCGATGTATATATGCATTGTGAACAGAACTACGCTATAACGAAGGCTATTTAAAAACGGTATCATGGAACCTTTATGTTTGATTAGGTATATCATTGGTCTTATTATCTTCCTATTCTATACAAAAACTGTCGAGCGTTAGCCAAGCTGGTCAGCTGACATAGACGTATTATCGTGAGTTTGGATTTATCCTTGTTCCTACTTTAAAATTCGGCTGAAATATAGCCCGGGTTTGCAACAGTCCATTGCATATTAAGGGAATACAGGCTTGGCGACATTACATAACCTGCATTTTATGGTCTTGAAACAAAGTCCAGACAATAAAAGATTGTAGTGCACGTTCCCAAAATGTCAGTGACCAAGACGGCCACATTTAGTGGGTCCGTGAAGCGGCGTACTTTAAACTAGATTAATGATCGGTCGTACCACGTTAAGCTGTCGGTCTCAGCCGACATTAGAGGCGTTTGCCGTCAAAGCGTGTCGGACCCGTAATGCCTGCTGATTACTTGGTCACGAGTAAGTGGGGAATTTTGGTATTACATTTAGTGAGAGCCGTCAAAGCTCCTGCCAGTACTGTGCCCCTGAATACGTCTTTTGTCTTCGGTTGTATTCATGCGAATATTCATGGAACTTCGTTTAAAAATTTGCGTTTTAAGCAAATCAGTAACGTCAGTGTGGGCTTTAAAAACTCATTGCTTATCATAAAGAAGCAGATGGATTTAATAAAGATCTTAATTTAACTCCCCGCAAAGCTCATGTCAAATCTCTAAATGCTATGCAGGGACTTTGTAAGTATAGTTCAGATTTGGGTTTAATAGCCTAAAATATTTAGTGCTGCAGCAGTTTGATAAAAAGGGTACGTATCATAGCTGCTTAAACTGTCAGTTAGTCCGGCCGCGGCCATGACAAAATAGAAAATACAGAAATGTGGGATTTAAATTAACAACACGATGATCCATAAAACTGTTTTCATCTCAAAATGGCTGCCTAGCGGGGTTTTGTGGACATAGACAAGAAGCTTTCAACTTATTGTGTCATCTTTTATGTCACTGATCCGTGCTAAGACCGTATGTCTAGAAGCATAAAGTCGTGTATAAAATAAATCGATCCGCTGTCGACAGGAGATTGGATTACATACTTTTGCTTTTTTACTTTAAAGCTGGTAAACACCGTAATATCCCACAGAACAGACAAACATATAAGTCTGCTAAAATAATCTATTCAATTAACAACGCATTGGCAGTCAAAGCTGAAATGCCATTACCATATCTTCATCATATCTAATATCAATGTGGCAGCACGGAGTTTGGGTTTGTGCCCGGTTGATAGCAATAGGCTCGCCCCTTATTACATGGGACGTAACATAACTGGCGAAATGAGGGCCGCTCGATCTGTCTAACTCTCGGGGACATACAGCCGTGATGTTATGTTACCTTTTCTGTAAATAGGTTCAAAAATAACTCACACTATTTGCACATAAACTGATTTCAAAGGTCTGCAGTTCAAATACTACTCCGTTAAATTATAGCTGTGAACTCGTTCCTAACACAATTAAACAGAGTTTAAACTGCAGTGGTTGACACCAATTTAAACTGTAGTTAGCTCCGGTACAACCTGGAATGTGCATATTATATGTATGCACTAATGTAATGAGCACTACGAATTGCCGGTGTTCTTTATGAGTAATTGATAAGGGCGAACTCTGTGTGTGTACATAGTGACAGTTCAGCGAACAATAAAGCAATTACCTATTCGCTTGTTTACCCGCATGAAATTGTTATATTGCTAAGAATGGTCAAATGGTGGAATGTATTAGCGATGCTGAATATTTTAATTACTTTATTTTGAAATTGTTGATTATTTTAATCTTTTACTCTGGACGCTCTTAATGTGCACGTCTTTCTACATCGTTCTTACATATATGTATAATCTCAACGTGAATGATGTAACCAAGATTTTGTAATAATATTTTGTTTAAAAAAAATGTCCATGGAGTTTCTCGCCCATTCTTTTAAATAGAGAACTACGCTTTGGAATGTGCAACTACAGTACTTTCTCAAGTTAGTATGCCTTGTGATTGTAACTATAGCTTAGCTTTTTTTTGTTTGACATTCCAAAGTGCTTGTAATGGTCTAATTGAAAAAAATGCTTTCAGTTTGAGAGTTTGAGTTTGCTGTAAAAAAATGCGGTTTCAGTTCACTCGTACAGAAAATGATAAAATTACTAATTTTTCATGGAAAATCGTTCTACTTTAGTAAGTTTATCTTTAAGAGTTGTTGTTGAAAACCTAGACTTTTGGGATGGATCATAAGGTTCCCGGGTCGTCAGCATTTGCGCCTGTGTGATGGCAATGGACTTGCCCTCTATTAAATGGAACTTTAACAAAACTGGCAAAATGTGGATATCATATTGAAGTACTTCTGCCTAAACCTTGGGAGATAAACAGGTGTGATGTTATAGTATCTTATTTGTATTTTAATTTAATTGATTCTGAAATGTAAACGATCTACAATTCCACACGTGCCTTCGGAGTATGTGAACAGTTTCTCATTCGATTACGTACATGGTATATTGTTGCTCAATCGAGCTCGTTGAATGTTGCCTGACACCAAACAACCGACGATCCCCCTACAACTATAGGTCTATTTATGTATAGACTGGTGCCTAGTATGTAATTATGTGATTTATGACAGAAACAGAGTTGTTTCATCAACATAGACTTAGTAATAAAAGAATTTTGTACTGACGACGAAATTATTTTCTGTTCGAACAATTTAAATGTTTAAAAATAGAATTTTAAACTTTTCTATTCTATGCGATTTTCATCACCAAATTGTTATCGAGTTAACGGGAAAAAATAGATGTGCCTTTCTTTTGAGATATCATTGTTTACAAACTTTAATTCACTGTTATTCTTCTATGTATCTTATCTTCATATAAAAAAACCGGTATGCCCGTGATTGCAATACGTCTCCTTTCTAAACGTTTCGACCGATTTTATTGTGTTTATAATTCCTACTTATAGAGTCGCTTGAAGATTCTTAGTTTTGGGCAACCCACAAAAGATGTTAAACTAGTCAGATCACCTAGTAGAACCATAAAATAATTCTATTCAGTCATATTTGTTGAGAAATCTTGTATCTTGTCTACACTTAAATGACAAATAGTGTTGCGGCAATAAGAGGCTTAGCGAAGCGCAGCGAGGCTTGTAGATGATGTGGAAGGTCGACCATATTCCTTACATACATCGACCACATATACCAATATATACCTACAACATGTGTACGATTGTATGTGCAGTTGACAAGAGAATATGGTGGATTTAAGCAATATAGAGTATCTTCTTTGTTTTTCGTGTGATTAGTGCCTAACCTGGTGTCAGAGTTTTTGTGCCGCCCATGGGCCTCTGACGTGGCTTTACATGTCGCCAAGAGATATCTCTGAGGCATGGTTTACTTTCCTCAAAATGTTTTTTTCAATGCAAGTGATAATTAAACAATACGCAAATGAAACCGAAAAATCAGAGGTGCGTGTCTTGGGTTCGAAGTTTCGAACTCGAGGCCATGACTTTTGGCATTCCGATAGTCACACCACTAGGCTATCACTGCTATGTATTATTAAAGTTCTTTTCTTCCTTTTCACTTTAAAATTCTCCTATGTTATCTCCCATACTCGTATATACGAGTAGGTAGGTACTTTCACAAACGAATCGCATTTTAACTGAAACTCAGACTTGACCAAACAGCTCAAGTACGACATAGCTTAAAAAGTAGTCGCAGTTAACTTCCTGCTTGTCGATTTTGCATACTTTATCAGTGTGGTATAACTTGTTATTGAATAGCACATCAAGCTCCCCGAAACTGTAATATTTTCCCAATGAACCTTGAACCTAATGCTTGAGCGATAACGTTGAAAATTTATTAAAGAATTTTGACAGATTGTAGTAGCTTGATGTGCTGGCATCTGTACATTAATGGTTAACCCAGTTACTTTTGTGTGAGTATTTGGTTATGTGTTGCATACTTTTGCAGTTTAATTGATCTATACTTCTATACTAATATTATAAAGAGGTAAAATTTGTAAGTTTGTATGTAGGGGGTAATCTCTGGATCTACTGAACCGATTCTTTCACTAATAGGAAGCTACATTATCCCCGAGTGCCATAGGCATTTACAACGTGCACGTGGGATAATTTCCGACCAAAACGCGAGCGAAGCCGCGGGCAACAGCTAGTATTTAATATGAACAGAAATTGAATGACGCAGTCGGGTAAAAAGTGGACATGAAATGACTTACTTATTTCTAAATAGCTACAAGAAATATCTGCGACACTCAGAAGTATTATAGATATTATTTTAAGCTCGAAACGCCTAATTCAAAGAACCATAAATCTTTCTAGTCATATTTTTAGTACTAACACGAAAGCCCAAGTGACGCTTTTGATAAATAACGGAAACTGCTTAAGTTTTTAATTTACTCTTCATCAAATTAAAATTAATTTCGTTAAAACAGTTAATTTTTAATTCATTCATTTTATTAACGGTCTTAGTAGCTGGATGGCGTCCTTGAGAATTGGAAAGATGAATCGCAGAATCGTGACCGATAGAATGGACGGAGGCCTTTGCCCAGCAGTGGGACAGCTCGGGCTAGTTATAACAAAATTATTGCGTAAATCAAACTTGACTTGGCTCGCAAGATTGTCGACATGTGGGATGCGGACTCAGCGATCATCGTGCCAATAGTTGTATCAGCCCACGGCTTAATTGCCAAGAGCCTCAATCATTGTCCGAGAAGGCTCTCGTTAGGCACCTGGATCTAGGGCTTGATTCAGAAAGCAGTACTCCTAGACACGGCTCGTATTATTAGGAGGTTCCTCTCTCTGGAGCCCTGACCGCCGGTAGCTTGGAACCTGTTTCCGATACCGGTGGGCTACAATTTTTTTAATATTTTGAATGTTTTTTTTAAATTGTTTTTCTTAGGAATATTTAAAAATGTTTATATAAAGAAAATTATTATTGCGTATTAGCCTTTACCTTCGGTTTCACTCTAGTTGAGGTTGTAAATTATCCCACGGGAGTGTCAAGGGCAGTCTATCCATGTGAAAAATTTCATCAGCTGTTAAGGTATGAAAAACTTACAGACAGAGTTCATTAGTTAGAGGAGCTCGTGATGAAATAATAACATCCGCTCTAGTCGATCTTCAGGTTAAGCCGTGCTTGCCTAGGTTGGTCTGTGGATGGGTGACCACCCATTACATACCGAGTTTCCTCCGTGCCTCGGTAAGCATGCTAAACCGTTGGTCCCGGCTGTCATTTGTAGATCTTTGACAGCCGTTACAGGTAGTCATAGGCCCGAAAGTCTGGCAACCAGTCTCAGCAAGGGGTATTGTATTACCCAGTACCAATAGAGTTGTGAAGGTCAGATAGGCAGTCGCTCCATGTAAAATACTAGTATTCAGCTGCGTCCGGTTAGACTGGAAGCCGACCCCAACTTAGTTGGGAAAAGGCTATGCAGATGATGAAACAAACAGATACTTTAGCATTTATACTACCTGTGTATTAAAGATTTTCGCGACATGCGATACCTCGAGTATTAATTGCTTTAGCACTACGTGTTTGTGAATGTAACGTGCCATTATCATAATAGTTAATCGTACAACACTAACATTGAGCGTCGTTAACGTTTCGAGGGTAATCAGTGACGTCAGAATAACGGCCTGTGTATAAATGGCTTTATACAGGGTGTTACCATCTTCAGCCATTTTGTACGCATTAATTTATGAAAACTAGCAATAGTTTGTCGCATCAATAGTTCAAATACTTTAATTCAAACCTTTTAAGATATTTCATTAGAATTGTATAATTATTTTGATTGTACACACGGCGACACATCAACACATTTCCAGTATAACATAGCTTTGCTTTGTATAGATTCCCCGTACAATGAGAGCTCCGCTTAAACTGGTTTTGTTAGGTTAATAGGCCGTCGCGTCGTGCGTAGGTAAGTACCTACATGATTAAAAATAATAGTTTGAATTCCGTTTTTCTCACCTATTGTAGGGACTGGAACAGTATGCTGACTAATTCTAGTAACATACCGAATTTTTGAAAACCAGGTATGGTGGAAGGCTGGTTCAAATTTTTTAACGTTTCTTGCAATTTGCAGGTCAGTGTCAAGTTGTATGTTGATGAAAATATGATTTCCGTCCGTACCACGTATACCACGTATACAGAATTAAAATCATAAAAATCATCAAAACAACCGTCTAAGTTCATTTAACCCCATTAAATTACTTTTTCATGAGCTCTCCAAGTTCATATAATCACATTCAATAGCTATTTCATGAAAAAGTCACTTTTTGAGATTATATGAACTTGGAGGGTTGTATTGATGATTTGAATGATTATAATTCTGTAACTCCATAAGTGTTACTGGCGCGATTCATATTTTCATCAACATACAACCTGACACTGACCTGCAAATTGCAATAAACGCAAGAAAATTTAAATTTCGCGGGCTACCCTTGCGCATCCACTTTAAGCGTAAACAGATAGAATAAAGCCCGGAATGAGGACAGGTCAAAACACTTACTTATTTCGTTTTAGATTGTTTCCGAACGTCTCTCTCTACATTATTGTTTCCGAACGTCTCTCTCTACATTATTGTTTCCGAACGTCTCTCTCTACATTATTGTTTCCGAACGTCTCTCTCTACATTATTGTTTCCGAACGTCTCTCTCTACATTATTGTTTCCGAACGTCTCTCTCTACATTATTGTTTCCGAACGTCTCTCTCTACATTATTGTTTCCGAACGTCTCTCTCTACATTATTGTTTCCGAACGTCTCTCTCTACATTATTGTTTTCCTGAACGGATCTGTATTTTATTAAATTAGGACCATTTATTTTATACAACTTAATTGCTTCATTTTGCGTATTTGACAAATAACAATAAAATTACCCTTTTATTATGAGTGTTTTTTGTTGCTTATTAAGGGACTCAAGGTAATTCTTACTGGTTACCTTTTGAACACGGTTTCGCTCGCGTGAACTGCGGGAATTATACCACGGGTATGATTATTAACAAGGATAAATAGTATCCGTTAAAAGATAACACAGACAGTCTAAGAGACACACATAGCTACTTTAACATTAAAATATTCGTATGGAAATAAGAATCTTTTTATCTACTATTGTATTAACACAATTTTAATAACAGTAAAGGTCACAACATAAAAGTCTATGCATGGTTTTGAATACATGCATGGTTAATGTGAGTTTCTACGTTGAGAAGAATTTTTTATAGAAACCTTGCTTCTCACTAGAGATTTGTCCTGTATCGTGGGTGCGTTTACAAACATTTAAACTCCTACACAGCCAGACCCGGACCACTGCATGTGGGCCATACAAATATTTGTTCCGTGCGGGAATTGAACCTGCGACACGCAGGGTGCAGCCAATCGCTTAACCACTGCGCTAACCGTTTCGTATTATCACCACGAGAAATGTGCACCTTGATCACCAACCTTGATCATCACCATCGGCAGCCTTGTTCCACCCACTTCTGGGTATAGGGCTCCCCCTTTGTCCCATTCTTCCCTGGTGAATGTTCTTCACCCATATTATTCATGTATTGTATGTATTTCGACATTCATCTATTGCCTAAACTGGAAAATGTGTAGTGGTATTGACCGCTACATATTTCCATTTATCTTGAGGGTGACTGCACTTAATTTATTCAAATAATATTGAATCTTATTTTCAAAATGGCCGCGCAAGTTGTGCTCGATTGACATAAATCTCTAGCGGCCTCGGCGGCGATTTCTTCAGTCCTTCACTAAGTATCGGCAAACTGAGAAATAAATTGAGACGCCGCCGCCGCTGTTTATTTACGCTAAATTGTAAAAGCTAAATTGAAATGTTTATATTTTTCTAGTAAACCAATACTGGACTTCAGTTAACGAAAGATTTACTTAAGAAATGTTTGTAAATTTTCTTAAAACCAGTTTAATATTGCGAGTTAATTTTTTGAAGATTTCGTCGAGGCCTTCGATGTAATTTACGATAAAAATCTTGATTGAATTTTGTCATGAGGGCCATTTTATTTAGCAAAACTTCTTGAAAATTCAATCTTAAGCGTTCCGTACCCAAGGGGTAAAAACGAGACCCTATTACTAAGACTCAAGGTCCGTCTGTCTGTCTGTCTGGCTGTCTGTCACCAGGCTGTATCTCATGAACCGTGATAGCTACACAGTTGAAATTTTCACAGATGATGTATTTTTGTTGCCGCTATAACAGCAGATACTAAAAACAGAATTTATTATTTATAAATTAAAATAACCTAAAGTAACTAACTTATTAATAAAATTAAAAAATGGCGTAAAAAATCTTCTCCTCAACGCAGTCAACTGGTAATGTACCCAAGAGACTGGCGGCGTTGCCACGTTGTATGGCAATACTAAGCCTTTGGCCAAGGTAAAAGCCAGCCCTTGGGTCACGGGAAGTGTCAACTAAGCGTTTGGAAATGTCCTTGAAAAGGCTGTGAGCACTTGGACCCCACGGACCTAGAGTTTCAACCCCAAACGGCTCGAAATTTTTAATTTTATTATTAAATATTTAATAAAAATAAAAAATTTATTAAATATTTAAGGGGGCTCCCATACAACAAACGTGTTTTTTTTTTTAGATAATGTTACTGAACCCTTCGAGCGCGAGTCCGACACGAACTTGGCCGATTTTATTAAAATAGGTAAATGTTTACATAGATTGTATAATGAATAACCCTTGAATAAACGGGGCGTGCGTGTTGCCAAAACGTCAGGAGATAACCTAAAGTGAGTGGCACATTAACATATCTTGCGTCATTTTTCCACGAGGGGGCGTTAGAATCACTTTAATATAAAAATATAAACGTAATTTTATTATCAGCTGCCCCTTTTTAGAATGTTTTGAAAGCTCAAAGAAAAATGACTGAGCGTTTTCGTTTGAGTTAAAATGGGTTAAAGAGGTGATTAGGCATTTCCGTGTTTTTTTAAGTATTTCAGTAATGTGTAGTTTGCCTGATGTAATGTGGCCCGATTTAATGAATTACGGGCACGTTACCACTTATACTTTTTATTTATATTATTACATTAGGTATACATTTCGAACCACAATAGCTTTTTTTCTGATTTTGGGTGCCAAAAGAAGCTGATTCATTTTAGCAAACAATTTTTTTTAAACCTATTTAAGACCTCAGGTATAGGTACGTCCTCAAAACTGAAAAGCTCGCCGCAAAACCGAAGGCAGGTAGTTACATTAAACAGGAACAATTTGTATGAAAGACGATCCGTTTACGTTGGCCGCTACAAAGCGCCAGCTGACGATCAACTCATTTGCATTTGCTGTCAAAACTCTCAGAACGGATCCCGCTTCGCAAATCTAGAATATGTATAAATAGCAAGAGATGCGGTGTAGCGAGAGAAGATCCTACATAATTTAATGCATACCTACCTATGGTGTCTTTAAAGTGTGATAATGTGTTAAATTTAACATCATAACATCACGCCTCTAATGCCCGATGAGTTAGGCAGAGGCGGTGTAGCTAATAGTATGTTTAGTTATGTTTTTAAGTCCCATTAATTATAAGGCGAGCCTATTGCCAGCAACCGGACACAAATCCAGACTCATGGCTGCTACTGAGAAATTCCTGATGGAATAACCTATTAACACTTTGCCCGACCCGGGAATCGAACCCAAGACCTCATGCTCAGAAGTCGCGCTTGCGACCACTCGACTCACTCGAATTTACTCGTACACAATTTTATTTTATGCGAAAGCTACATAAACTATCGCGTCTTTCCCATGGGGTAGGCAACAACTACAGAACGCCACTTGCTACGACAGTAACGTAAAAGTTCGTACAAAGAATACTTATCCTTAAGATGTACATTAATCACCATGAACTTTTTTTATGTCACCCGTAGGAAAAACACAACTGATACAAATGCAAACGCTTAATAATGTGTTGCTATGTGCATTGAATTTGTTTTTGTATTGGCGTCTCGCAGTCAGTTCAGCCTATAAGGCTGGCTACTGCTTAACCGTCTAATCCTGTGGATGCCTAGAATTTAAGGCCTCCAGCCAGGGGCAAAATGAGCTTACAAACTAAGCGACCACTCGCTAAGGGCACCCCCTGTGGGGTACGAGCCTCGTCTTAGGGCGTCGCTGGGGAGGGCAGCAAGGGAACAGCCTGGGTCTGGTTAAGGGGCTGGTTTAATGCTAGTGGCTCAGCATCGCAGGCTGGCTCTTGCAAGAGACGGGGGGGGGGGGGGGCGGTTGAAAGGGGATGTGCATTACAAAATAAAAGACGCACTTTTATATTTGTCACCAATTCGAAAGAAAAGAATTCTAACATTATTCGATATCATTATCGATCGAATTATCGACTGCGATCCTAGAGTCTTATTGGGTTTCCAAACAGGAATTTCGCACGGAATTTGGATTTGTGCCCGGTTAGTGGCTCGCCGCTTATTACATGGGACTCAAACATTACCGGTGAAATGTAAGTGTACTACTAGGTAGGTACACGTCTGCCTAACACTTCGGCAATTACAGGCGTGATGTTTTGTTATGTAGATACCCTCTGAAATTGCTGGGGATTTCTTCACACAGGTTGCAAAAGTCTGGTTTTCAAAAGGATGTAGTGTATTCTTAGGTGCCTTTAAGGAACACGAGAAACTTAGCTGGTGATGCTTATAGAGAATATTCTTGTATTTGCAAACTGCTTTCTTAAGCAAACTAGTAAACCAGGCGAAACTCTGAAGGCTGAAAGGCCGTAAGAACGTGAATAAGGTCCAATTTGCAATCTCGAGCTATGGAAGGTTAACCTTATATGTGAGTATTCTACTAGGTACACATCCGCCGGGGATTTCAGACATGGTGTTATGCCAAAGAAGTGACAGTTGTGATTTAAATAAAGGGTGGAACAAGACCCTTAACGAAGCCGAAAGCCACTTGTTCTCCCCGTCATTGCGATCCTTTTTTTTTTCTAGACCATACCTGGGAACCTTCTAGTTACGGAGATATTGGGGGTCAAAGTTGGGGGCCAACTTTTTCACAAGTTTTTTCATAAACATGTTTTAAATGTAAGATTTTTACTTTAAACACCTCCACGACCCCGTACTATTCAATGTATCCATCAGCACAATGTTTTGAGTGCGCTACATCAAGTCCTACCTTAAAACGTGATTTTTCACCCCAAAAAAATTCGTTTCCCAGCAATCATCTTTGCGTAGAGTTACTTAGTTTTATGTACAGAATGCTTGGTTGACTGCTTTGTGAAGCGTCATGTTACACCCTGTATACCTACTACTTTAAGATATTAGCCAATTTGCTATGTATACACATACAATTAATTTCCCGCTTATCATTAAAAAAAAACTTCTTAAACAAAAGAGTATATAAAAATTAAGCAACAAAAAAAAAGAACTTCGCTACGAAAACTTCAGAACAACACTTAGAAATTCTATTTAACAAATGGTGGACCCAGACCGACTGACCGTCGTTCTGATATTATCTTGTTAGCAAACAATGTTACATTTACATAATTGGGTACTGTATTAACGCTATGATTTGGGATAAAAGAGGTCCTACTTAAGATTCTACACGTTTGTAAGAGTCAACTGGGGAATGAGGGTGGGGGTCGTTGTAAGCGATTGCCTGACTGTTCCACTTATTTTTATTGGCATATCGTACCTTACACTTCATTGATACGTGATTCGCTCGGTGTGTTTCTTTCGATCGTTTTGTAAATAACATGTTCTTAAACACATAAGTTGGTACTCGCTATCTTACTAATTCATTGATAATTTGTGTCTTAAGTACTAAAAATAAAAACGAATCGTAATAAATCCGTACTTCCGTACGGAACTATACTACACTATACTAATATTATAAAGAGGTTTTGTGAGTTTGTGAGGTTGTAGGGATTTTTTATTTATTTATTTCTCTGTATCTACTGAACCGATTTTGAAAATTCTTTCACTAATAGGAAGCTACATTATCCCCGTGTGCCATAGGCTATAGTTACAACGTGCCCGTGGGATAATTATCGACCGCAACGCGAGCGAAGCTGCGGGAACAGCTAGTAATACTATAAATGCGAAAGTATCTCTGTTTGTTTGTTATATTTTCACGACTAAACGGCTGACGAGATCGATAGGAAATTTGGCAAGGAGATGGTTTATATACTGGAGAAGGACATAGGCTACTTTTTATCCCTGAAAAATACATCGATATTTCCACGCGAACGAAGTCGCGGGCAGCAGCTATTAGTTCCGTGTATAACAGCAAAAACAAATCTAACGGTCGGTCGTCCACGTTAGCCCTGGATAGAAAGCAAGTCATTACACCTTTGCTCAATAGTGAAATTATGCAGACTAACACACACATTTCAACAACTTTTGTTTCTCAAATCCCAAATCTCAAAAATGGGGTTTCCATTAGATAAGAATCAATTCAATTGCAAAGGCAAGATTGCACCGATAGGTACCCGACCATAAATATGAACTTGCGTCCGCAAATATTAATTACGGTCTCAATAAAACGATTTCTCCATTATACAGTGCCTTAACCCTATTTTACGGTCGATGTACATATAAGAGCGTTCATACATCGCCTACCATTAGTTAATGGACTTTGATTGCACCCATGACAGTGAGAAAACATGGCACATCAAGTAATTAACCCTACGCCCGCCATGACGTGTTTCCATTATTGAAAAGAGACTTTAAATCGTCATTAGTAAGATCGCAGATAAAGGCTTCTTTTGTTTTGGTAATCGGAGTAAAACGGTATTACGTGTTTTTGTAATGTGAGCTTTTAGAAGTCGTGTTATAGTAGGGAATTGATTGTAATGTATTACGAACGAAGACATTCAAATATTTACGAGCATTTGACGGGACAACACGAAGAAAATCGTAATTCAATACTTGTTACTACTTAGTAACAAATCGATCTGTGTAGTGTGTCTATTGTCAAACGCCCGCTTGTCAAGTAGCATTCGTGTGTCAAAATCAGAATTGTATGAAAATATTCCCAATGTCCGCTCTATAAGCCTTTGAAATGTCTTTGATATCCGAACTACTTTCTAATGTTAGGTTAAATAGTTCTCGCATGATATTAGAAAAAGACAAACACTGTTTTATGCTTTCACGGCTTACAACTAAACTTATACTCTCACTTACGGGATATCTTCCGTTGAAATATCGGGAGCTCAAAATAATGAACAATCACGGAAGATATCCCGTAAGTAACAATATAAGTTTAGAAAAAGTCACTTCACATCTGTAAAATACTTATCTATCGTGGACAGCTACAATAGAAACAGATTTTAAAAAAATACATGGTTATTCGAGTGTTACCAACATTGACTTACACACGTGTAAAAATGAATTCATTTTTCATTTTCCTTGAATGAAACAGCCGGCAGTGAAAATAAGAAAAAGGTAAATTTTCACACCGCTTTCAACAAAAACATAACAAGGGCGAAAAACGTGGGTATATATGTGCCTCATATATATTTTCACATTTTTCCTCCCATTTACGGAGAAAAGAAGATCATGAAAGGGTACTGACGGCAAAAACGTGTACCTACCAAATGCTTAGAGTTACCAACGTAATATACACACGTAAGACTGTAGACGGCTCTACAATAAGTAAAATAAACATATTTAAAATAACTTGATAGGTTTCTTAAAGAATTACACTAAGGGATCACCTCTCACTATATCATCAGAACAGAGAAAGTGGCACGAAAATTTGGGATGAGGATCAAAGGACCAAATCCATATATTCTTTTTTGTTTAAGGCTTCTCGCAGTTCAGCCTATGAGGCTGACTACTGCTTAACAGATTTAATCCTGTGGGTGCTTTAAATTTAAGGCCTCCAGCCAGGGGAGACCAACTCCATCCAACCTTCAGATACATGAGTGTTTGTGAAATAAATCGCGAAATGTAGAATAAGTACATGAGCAATGTCTGATTATTTCTTTACTACCTAAAAGTAAAACAGAAAACATATTATTAATCCGCAGACTAACCTATACAATGAAATATAAATAAAAAAAATGTCTTCCATCAGCCTCGTTTGTTTTTAATTCTCGCGAAAATATTTTCGCTCTTGTCGTCTACGCAGGTAAATATTTGTCGCAGCCGTTTCACGTCCTCATGAATGATGAACTCTACTGCATAGCTTTGCGATATTTATTTAAGATACGTCGGTATACTGATAAAACTGTTGTAGGTATCAAAATTGCCTCTGGCTGCCCCCTTTTTAAAGATTATCAAGGTCGAAGACAAAATAATTCACTCGATTATATCAGAAATTATTCCAAAGGAGGATGCTCAAAAAGCAACCAACTACGAAAACTAATTAGTAACAGCGACTAATGAAACCACACGTACTTTCAATCGGCAAATTCGATAGGCAGACGAAAGTTTGGTAATTACTGGTATTTGAAACCAGGCAGGAAAATTGCCTTATAGCTCCCACGGGGCAATATAAGTAACTATAAACTATGTGATATTGAAAATTTAGTAAAATATACTATACAGACACGTCACATGTAACTTTACCTCACCGTACCTTGAACCGCAAGTTGACGCCAAATAACGCCCAAAATTTGAAAATGGAATTTACCTCCTCGCGCAGAGAGACCGCAGGGTCGAACTTTGAACGGGGCTAACGTCATGAAAAATGTTGCCTATCTTTTTTAATGCCGGTATATTTTCAAATCTATGCTCGTCTTTGTATTCGTAATCTTAAAGAGAAATATCAACTGAATGATCCATTTATCTACGGTTGTTTTGCTGCAGGTCCCGCTTACCCATAATATATATAAATAAATGTGGTGATTCAAAACTAGGTGCCGGGCAAAGTAGAAAAACTCAGATTAAAGATGAAAAAGTGATGAAACTTCGATTATGCACTTAGGTATTTAATGGTGGTCTTATAGAACCTCTGCCGTTTGATGAAATACTTTGCAAATATCTTCTTTAATAATCACTCATTAAATAACCAGTCAAACTATTAAAAATGAAAGTTCATTTTTAGGTTCCATGGGACTTCGTTATCTTCTCATTGACAGCGACCAGATAGAGGTATACTTGCCCAATCTTGTCATACGTGTAAATAGAGCTTAGTCTAAGACCGACTTCGGGTCAGCGACAGATAACGGTCGGAAGCGGGCAAAATATGGACCCTTTATGAAACTCCGTGGTCATGAGTATCAGATCCAGTAATTTGGAAAGGATTCCGTTGATAAGGAAGGAATAAATAATGTCTATGACCGCTATAGAAGGCTTTAAGAAGGCTTATGTTTAGTTTGGGATGGTAAAGGACTGTTATGATGATAATGCCGAGATTGAGATTGGTTTGTGCTAAATAGAACTGTACTTTGAAGAAACTGCGAGGTTGACGATACTCAAGTACAACCAGGGGAGCTACTACGACGTCTTAAAGCTGGAGTAATTCCAGTGTGGGAAAGAGACACAGCTATACAGATCATCAGCGACATCTCTTTCCCACACTGGAATTACTCCTGCTTCATGGTAGGCCACCAGTGCACTTTGGGCCGAGACCAACCTTTCAACCAATTATTTATTCATAACATAAAATCACACCTGTAATGCCGGAAGGGTTAGACAGAGTCATACCGAACAGTTCTCCTACATTTCGCCAGTGATGTTTAAACCGCATGTAATAGGAGACGAGCCTTCAGCCTATTGCCACTTATTCGTAACGTTATACAAAACAAATCTAAAATCCACTAACAGACAGCGCACAAAGATATTTCGCAGGGTGTTTTTTTTTTTTTTACCATTGGGAAATCATCAAATAACCCCTCCCGCTCTGGGCTGAGCAGGAGGGAGTGTCAGACTTTTACTGACTAAAACCCATCCATGTTCCTTTGCCCTTTGTGTTCCAGGGCCGCGGTATCTCTTTCGAACAGTCCCGCAACCCTGGCAGGCGTCGGTCCTTACGGACCCCTTCCTGTTTGCTGACTCTCTTTGAGGCGCGCGTGGAACACGAACGCGCCGTCGACACGGCCTGTCGTCATAAGACGGACGGACGGCGAGCTAGCCCATAGCTCACAGGCCCGCGCCTACGGTGGCCGGGGGCCGCCACGTGGCCCCCGGCACTGGGTCTTGAACCAAGAAATGAATAAACACTAAGAAAGGATTTTTGAAATATCATGCTTTACATGGGTTTGGGGATGAAAGCTTGTATGGAACTTCGACATTTTTACAGAAAATTCTTTTTACACAAATCTATGTATCACTAACAAAGTCGCTTCCCTCTGTCTGTCTGTCCCTATGTATGCTTAGATCTTTAAAACAACGCAACGGATTTTAATGCAGTTGTTTCTAATAGATAGAGTGATTGAAGAGAAAGGTTTATGTCTAACATTCCACCCGTACGAAGCCGGGGCAGGTCGCTAGTACTTAACATTATAAAGAGGTAGTGTTTACGCCTTCGGAACTACTGATCTAAATCCATGAATATTCTTTCACCAATGGGAAGCTACAATATGCCCCAGGGTCAAGGACATATTTGAAACGGTCGCTTGGATTAATTTACAACCAACCAAGCGAAGAGGCGATCAAATATTAGTTGAAAATAAAATAGGTACTTACTGAAAAAAATTCTGCTCCACATAATAGTTCTTTTCGAAGTTAGAATGATCAAACCTAACTTTTTGTAAGCTACTTGTTATTTTGTCTATTAATTACTTTTGACTCTAAACTGCCAAAACAAAACAAGCCAAACGTAAGACGATTTTAAATAAGAAATCGGTTGTATATTGGCTATGTGTCCTCCATGTCGCCAGGGAAATCTGGCGTCTAACCTAAATATAAAAACGAGATATTGGTAACTCTATGAGATAAGGTGGAGTTGTCAAAGAAATACATTTCATGCTTCGAAGACAGATACTTTGATTCATCTTTCGATTTACTAACTTTATTAATATTATAATATTAATTTAATTAACTTTTTTATTTTTATTTTCCACAGGACGTCATAAAAGTGATCGAAGTAATGTCGGTTCGGCACAGCCGGGTTGCAAAATCAAATATAAATATGACATGACATAACATACCATCAAGCAAATGCAAAAATACCCAATAACAGTTTTCCCGTCCTTTGAATCGAACCCAGGACCTCAGTATTCGCTCAGTAGTCGCTCGTTTACTCATATATCGAGCCGACAAGAACATGACTCAGCGATGGTAGACGCCGAACGCAGTTAGTCGATTGACATAAGTCGAATTTGTGTGAATGACAACTTCGAGCCACTTTTAAATCGAGTGTGTATCCGAACGTGTGTTACACCCCTCACTGTATTAGCATCACTATATTCACGTGATCTAGATCTGATTAAATAATAATTATTGTTAAAGGAGAACAATGGGAACCCTTTCTTGTTAATAACGCCGATAGCAAAACAATCGAAGGGATATATATATAAACTATTTGATACAGAACGATGTCGGTAACAGATTACACACTCATGTAGTTGCAAACGCTTTGTTGTGATACGCTTAAGAGGGCCCTTCCCGGTCCGTCTATCGTCAACGCGAGCATGGTCGAAAAGCTTGTTGTGTCATCCAGTGCCACAGGGGCGATTTTCTTTCGATTCCCCCGTCTTACCCCGCCCCGACTCCGCACAACTCGTCTCCCGCGCACCTCATACCGCCTAACGCGAAGACATTGAACGAAAAATAGTGTTCAAAAATTTCTTAAACATCTTCCAGGAAATACGTGTTTTTGAATAAGTCTTACAAGTGTGTGAAATAAATATTTATAATGAATAATCTCCATTACATGTGCAAGATTTCTATCGAGATGTTTTCTTTACTTTTACAGTTTATGAGTACATTATGAACAGCCAAAATTCAGTTAAAATTTGTGCAAAACAGAAATTTTTGGAGGCCTATACTGAATTTGTTTCTACAATTTTTTAGTTTTTGCCACCGTAGAAACCTAGATATAGTGCACAAAATACCTATTAGTTCAAAAAAATCAAAGATAGATGTGTAACAATTGCATAATCACGTACGAGCGTTTGTATGAAAAGTATGTCGGGTTGGCCGCTCTTAAGGATGATAATTTGGTATGGGAAAATTTAGCACGTGAAGTGTGGAATCATTCTTATTCATTGCACACAAATTTAAAAGGTGTACCTACACACAAGATTACAACATTTAGCATTAAGGAATTGGGTTCATGTGTGTGTTGTTTGTGTGTCATCATGTGCAGAATTAAGACCACCAAGCCACAGCTACGTATAGACGCCAGCATACATCAAGCTCATCAAGCAGTTTTCCCAATTAAACTTAGACCTAATCCTGTAACAATAAAGCTGAAAATCTATTAAACAATATTGACAGATTGTATATTAGCTTGATGTGCTGGCGTCTGTACCAAGCGTAAATCTTCATTTGTTTAAAAAAACAACTGTTTCGTGCATAACTTTTGAATAATTACGTAAACTGTACAACGTTTCTGATCGACGCTGGCAGCCGTGATACAGTTTACATTTGTATGTACGGTTGTCACCGTGTTACCTTATTGTTTACCACATAATTACGTGTAAATGAATGTTAGACTATAAGGTACATATCACATATATCTAGATATCATACATATCTGTTACTTTTCTTTTGGACATATAAACTTAACTTAATTATTAACTATATGGTCGAAATGAAACGAACAGCTCATTTTTTACCGATAGTAGGTATAGCAAAGGAATATAAAATAAACTGGTTTCGAACCAAACAGAACAAATAAAATATGAGACAAAAACATTGCACATGGAATTAATTCACAAAGCGCAATGTTGATGGTCAAAGCAGAACCTCCATTCGCATACGATTCAGCACACTTCGATAGAGTTGTTCATTTATCTATGGCAAAGAGATCAGGGGCGGTAGTGGCGGAATTTTCTTTACACTCCGATGCTCGCTATTCCGAGTCACGGCTCCTAAAAGTGCTTAAATTGCATTCACATCTGGTACACGGTATTAAAGGTGAAGGGAGCATTAAAGAATCACGTACACTCGCACACACAGCCCCAGGCTGAGCTGAATTTTAATTGAGAATTCCTGTTGTTATGGTAATTTAGGAACACCGATGGATTTCCCGCCAAAATCTACGAAAAATGGCCCGACAGCTGGGCCGCCATACCCACGCCGACGACGCGACGTTGAGAATGCTGGAACCTATAAACTATACGAAAAAAGAGAAAATCGGGCAATCCATTCTAATATTATAATTGTGAACGTAACTCTGTCTGTTTATTACCTTTTTACCCTTTTCATGTTTGGCACAAAGATGGACTTCGGCCTGATTTAGGACAAAGGATAATTTTAATCCCAGTAGTACGATCCCGTGGGATAATTCCAACCTCTACGAAGACTTGACAGATTCCACTTTTCGATCATCAAAAATTCGAGTATTTGCTTTAAATAAAGCACCATTGAAATAAATTGGCCTTCGAAATACCTAGAACCATCAGTTGCTATGTCTGGGGAACACTAAATTTAATTGCATCTAAGAATAAAAGACAAAAGAAAAGTAGCATCCAACTTGCAGTCGCCAAAGCAAGGGACCGCTTTGCGACGAATGAAGTTGGAAAATACTTAACGAGATTTGTAGTCACCGAGCCTGGGGACATGTACTGATACCAGAACTTGTGATTGGTAACTTTCTAGCACAGTTGCTTAGTTTTTATTCTAGAAACCTATCCTTATTTTCTCGCCACGTATTGTTTGAGAATAGCCAATAGCATTACAAGCCTATAACATATCATTGCTGGGTCTTAGGACTCTAGGCTTTATGATCTCCTCCCCTGTTAGTGAGAGGGACGGGGACGCCCGCACCACGCGGGCTCAGTGCGGGTTCGTGGATTTCACAATAGCTAAAACCCGATGTATATATGCATTGTGAACAGAACTACGCTATAACGAAGGCTATTTAAAAACGGTATCATGGAACCTTTATGTTTGATTAGGTATATCATTGGTCTTATTATCTTCCTATTCTATACAAAAACTGTCGAGCGTTAGCCAAGCTGGTCAGCTGACATAGACGTATTATCGTGAGTTTGGATTTATCCTTGTTCCTACTTTAAAATTCGGCTGAAATATAGCCCGGGTTTGCAACAGTCCATTGCATATTAAGGGAATACAGGCTTGGCGACATTACATAACCTGCATTTTATGGTCTTGAAACAAAGTCCAGACAATAAAAGATTGTAGTGCACGTTCCCAAAATGTCAGTGACCAAGACGGCCACATTTAGTGGGTCCGTGAAGCGGCGTACTTTAAACTAGATTAATGATCGGTCGTACCACGTTAAGCTGTCGGTCTCAGCCGACATTAGAGGCGTTTGCCGTCAAAGCGTGTCGGACCCGTAATGCCTGCTGATTACTTGGTCACGAGTAAGTGGGGAATTTTGGGATTACATTTAGTGAGAGCCGTCAAAGCTCCTGCCAGTACTGTGCCCCTGAATACGTCTTTTGTCTTCGGTTGTATTCATGCGAATATTCATGGAACTTCGTTTAAAAATTTGCGTTTTAAGCAAATCAGTAACGTCAGTGTGGGCTTTAAAAACTCATTGCTTATCATAAAGAAGCAGATGGATTTAATAAAGATCTTAATTTAACTCCCCGCAAAGCTCATGTCAAATCTCTAAATGCTATGCAGGGACTTTGTAAGTATAGTTCAGATTTGGGTTTAATAGCCTAAAATATTTAGTGCTGCAGCAGTTTGATAAAAAGGGTACGTATCATAGCTGCTTAAACTGTCAGTTAGTCCGGCCGCGGCCATGACAAAATAGAAAATACAGAAATGTGGGATTTAAATTAACAACACGATGATCCATAAAACTGTTTTCATCTCAAAATGGCTGCCTAGCGGGGTTTTGTGGACATAGACAAGAAGCTTTAAACTTATTGTGTCATCTTTTATGTCACTGATCCGTGCTAAGACCGTATGTCTAGAAGCATAAAGTCGTGTATAAAATAAATCGATCCGCTGTCGACAGGAGATTGGATTACATACTTTTCTCTGTTTACCCTCCAATATTTTTATATCTAACATTTTTATGTGGTGCAAAATTTTATGCACTCTGTGCGGAACGGAGTTCCCGAAAGACAGCTTGCACCGTCTGTGTCATTTGTTACATTTTTGCTTTGCAGATGCCAGACTGATGACTGGGAACTTTTTAACGGTTTTTAAAGTACAGGTAGGTAAATTTTCTTCTTCGTGGGGATGGGTAAAGATGGGTAGAGTCATGGATGATAACAGATGACTAATTAATGTTGGTGAAGCAGAATTTGCATCCCTCTTTTTTACCTATTTTTTTCTTGTTAGCCCAGAGTGTCCAAATCCTGGGCAAAGGCCTTCCCTATTCCTTTCACTTTTTTAGATGCTGCGCCTCTTCTTTTACTTATCTAGAACAAAGAAAACTTCACGTGTTTCAAGTGCTTTTTTCTTTAAGATTCTTGTAAGATGTTCGAAATTCGGAGCCATGAAGCCATGATGTGAATTTAACATAATAAAGAGGTAAGGAATAGTAAGTTTTGCAAAAGATATTATTGCGAGAAAATAACGAAAATATTCCGACTTTTACTGCCGGTTTCTTATCTTGAACATCTTTGCCGCAGTATTGACCGTCCCAACAACTTTGCTTAAGAAGGATTTTAAAATTTAAGAATATTCAATGAAAATTGTTACACGTTTAAAATAATAACTTTGAAAATTCTTTTTTTTTTGCAATTTGTACCTCTAGGGGCAGTTAAAATGAGAAAAGCATTTTTCTACGAAAAATCTTAGGTAGCTCTAGGAATAATTATAGTTTTGTGTTTGTACACACGGCTACACATCAAGCTATACATTTTCAGTATAAGCTGACCGCGCATTGTACGGAAATCCTATACAATGCGAGATCAGCATAGACTGGAAATGTATAGCTTGATGTGTAGCTGTGTGTACGTACACAACGACATTTATGGCATATGAAATATGAAATTTAGCGAATAACAATTTTGGAAAAGCGCCAAATTGTTCTGCATTCTAGATTAAAGAGTTATTTCATTTATTAAGCTATTTCATATGTCTCTAAAGATATTAAATGCAATTAAAAATTGTTTAGTTTAGAGTTTTTATCGCTTCGCTTCGGTAATAAAAATTCGGCGCTGGCCAAAATATTTACATTGCTATTCAAATAGCGTTACAGCAATTTGTAGCCAAATCGTTTGACTAATTATATCGATGTTCGTGGTATTGAATTTTGATATATTTCGCTTTGATCGTTAGTCTTTGATTGATCTAATATCTACATACATATACATATATATTGCAAATGAAAGTCGCTTTTTGCCATTGTTTGTATGACTGTGTTGTTCTTCTAAAAAACATATATTTTTGACGCTGTTTTCACCATCAATTAGGGAGTTTATTTAGTTTATTATTTTATTTATATGTATATTTTTTTAATATTAAAGAAGCTCGATGTTTTGTCAAGCTGAAAATACCGTGCAAAGCATGGGCTGGTCTCTAGCCTATACTATAACAATCTAAAATACCGTGCGAAGCATGGGCTGGTCTCTAGCCTTTACTATAACAATCTAAAATACCGTGCGAAGCATGGGCTGGTCTCTAGCCTATACTATAACAATCTAAAAGGTTAATTTGTAAGTTTTAATTTAGGGGGTAGTCTTCATTACTTGATAGCACGGTTGGCGCAGTGGTTGGGTGCTGCGCTGCGTCTCGCGGGTTCGTTTCTCGCACAGAACAAATATTTGTATGGCCTACAATTAATTGTCTGGCTGTTTGTGTGAGTTGAATGTTTGTAAACACCAACGATACAGGAGAAATTCCAACTGTGGGCACTAGGGTTTTTTCCTTAAGCTAGTACGAGTATTATCCAACTGCAAGTCAAAGGCCTCCCTTTCCTGCTTCCACTTTTCGCGATCTAATGCGATTGTAGGCCAATCCTATAAAAAAGAGTCTAGCTCATCCCGCCATCTCCATTTGTGGCTAAATTTTTCCTTGCACAGTTAAAAAAAAAACTTCTGATCCAAATGCAATAATTCTTTCACAAATGAGAAGCTACATTATCCCCGAATGTTATGCGCTGACGCGAGTGAAACCGCTAGCAAAAGCTAGTCTAGTGCAAACTACGACCTTGGGCAAAATTAGTTGAAGATATACTTACAAGTTTTGCACTTATCGGATTTTATAGAACTTCCCATTAAGTAAAGTCAAAGTAACGGCCAAGTAAGTCTATAAAGGTATAACTTCCCTGTTTCTATAGAAATTGGAACAGTTCACAAAGATTGAAAAACTTCCGCATGACTTTTATCTTTTTTGGAGCCGGGATCGTTTTTCAGAAATCACCACTTTTGCGCTTGTATTGAACGAATAAAGTTCATACAATACTCAATACAAGTTGAGTGTTACTTATTTGAAATACTGTTAGCGAGGACGTAATTTAGACTGTTTTTTGTACGGTACTGCGATTTTAAGAGGGGATAAAATGCTGTAATCCTTAGTAATCTGTGTATTGTATAAAGGGTTTCGTTTTTGTTAGAGTTTAAGTACATGAAAATGACACGTAAATATAAGGAGATTATTTCATATCTTTATTGTGGCTCAGGGAATACCAGCACTTGGAAATATAGATACCTTACTTCGTCACATTACATAACATAACATCACGCTTGTAATTCCTGAAGGGTTAGGTAGAGGTGTACCTAATAGTACGGCTAGGTACATTTCACCAGTTATGTTTAAGTCCCATGTTATAGGGGACGAGCCTATTACCATCAATCGGGCACAACTCCAGACTCTGTGGCTGCTACTGAGAAATTCCTGATGGGAAATCCAATAACACTTTGCCCGACCCAGAAATCGCCCCAGGACCTCATGCTCAGCAGTCGCCAGGTACACACACATCACACACTTAATATATCCACATCCATCACATAGTCTACGCAATATCCTGTTACGTTTACATAATACAATCAGCGTTCACACAATCAAGATAGTATACTATCTAAAAAATAACAATAAGCGCATTACCTACATAAACATAAACCAGAACATAAAGCTAGACGTCATCAAATCATATGGTTTATCGCCCAATACCGACGAAAATCGCCCACGATCAGGAATTATCTACCCGAGGTCGGTTAAGCATGCAATCACTGACGGCAGATAGAAAATACGCACCTATATTAGCAAACACATCCATTATTAGCAGGACGAAGCTCATTTCGCATTGATAACAGGTCGTCATAAGCCTGAACTAACGGATGACCGTTATCCGAGATATTAGGTGACCGCGGACGCGATACCGGGCTATGGCACTACGAAGCGTAGCTGATACACGAACGAAAAAGATACAGAAGCCTTAATATTACGAGCAAAAACAGGCGTACGCACACAAATACACACACATCAATTAATGCACCCACACTCACATTCACACAGACATACACTCTCTCACAACACATTATCACGCACTTCATGTTTCCCATGATTGTGATTTGGTACTAATTAATCTATTAAATATGATGGTTTTTGTAAAAAAAAAATCGCTACTTTTTTAGTCGCATATGAGGCTATGACTTTCATAGATTAGACACACTGTCTCCCAAGTCACAGGTGAAAACCTAGTTTATGAGCCAGGGTCCCATATGTGGCCATAATGTTGTACTTTCAGATGTCTGTAACAATGTTGTCACTGTATTAATAAATAATTTTTTATTCAAATACTTATTATTTAAAGACACGCGAACGGAGTTCTCAGACAAAATGTCAATCACGAGTGCACTTGCACTCGCTGTAAGTAAAGCGTGTCTATGTGTGCGTGCATATCTACTCGTTGTATGGAGCGGACCTTCCGTACTTATCTATTTTATGACCGATACCTCCGCCCGATAAAGACGCCCTGACGTTAACGGTACTCGTTTTCGAAGACGGTTCATTGATAAGCCAACGCCTCGGTTAAATCGAATCTGGTTATGGATGGGAAAATGTAGCGTAAAAGTGGGCCGATACGGTCAGGTAAATAAATCTGGAAGTTAAACAGATGAAAGTATAATCCGATATTTTTGGTTGAAAGTTTTCAAATATTTAGCAGAAATAAGTTCGGAAAATCGCTTATCAAAATGTTTAATTATAATTAACTCAAATATTAAGCTGTGAGTGAGTATCATTAGACAAACACTGATTTCGTTAGTTTAAATTATATTATTAACTTAAAATTGAAGCTTAAAGTTGAGCCACTTATAAACTTGCAGAAAGTTTGGAGTGTTTTAATTTTAATTTATGGTACTATCAGCTTGGAAACTAGCAGAGAATACCTAGTATATTAAAGGTCATATAAGTTAGGAGTTATTAGAGAAGACATCGAGGTTACTGTTGTTTAAATTCAAGTTTGTCTCCAAGTCGTGAGTACGGTGAAGCTAAGGTTACCTTGGAATATAATTAATAATTTTGGTATTAATAATATTGGTCGTCTTGGTCATCAATAAAATTAACAGAAGAGTAGGATTGCCATCATCATAATCGTCATCTACAGGTGGATCTCATCATAAAGCTGGAATTATTTGAACACAGCAACGAAGAAATGATTTACTTACAGTCAAATACATAGATCAGTTAGCTCTAATACCTGTTCATACGTAGGTACCTTAAAATTAAAGTTACTATTCGTGTCTTTTTGTGTGACCGAATTGTTCAGCCAAATACGCAACTCGTGTTGACGCGATTTTCACAACAATTTTGAAAATTTAGTCCGGAATGTTTATGAGTAGGTATAATAGATAATATTAATAATTGTCATTTATTTCCGACAAGCATAATAAACACAAAAAAATAAAATAAAGAAAAACAAAAAACCCGACTGCGTAAAAACTAATTTAAAAAAATACGTGAAATAATTAACTTAAATAAAAATAAAAACTAAAAAGAAAGAAACAAGCCCAATAGTTTAGAATTCTGTTAAGTAATACTAAATAACGACACAATTGAAACAGTTTTATAATCGATACACACATAAAACCAATCATAAATTCTAAATGCAGAACAGAACGACTCACAGTCGGGGCCCATTCAAATTTTACCAACGAATTTTACTACGAAGGTGTGGAAAACGAAAAGCATACGCCAGCGATGAAAGCGTAGCGTGTGCTAAAACAAACATTCATTGAGGAAATCATACGCATACTCTGAAGTTGTCAGAGGTAGTCGAAATAGTAATAATGATAACAGCGTGGTTACTAACTATGGTTTCCGCTTAAATATGGAGTGTCAATGAAACTTAGATGATTTGATTAAAGAATTCTAGTTTGTAGATTTATGCCCCTTTTCACTAAGACTTACTTTTGATGTGAAAATTCGCCGATTGCCGTAGCGCGCAATGTATAAATTATTATTTATTATTATAAAGGTGGACCACCGGCAAGAAAAAGTGCCCGTGGTCCACCCAGGTGACCTAAGCAGGTGGACCACAACCGAATCCCGAATTGTTCTCATGGTGGCATGCCATGCTGCAGGGATCATGTTGGTATTAAAAATTCAGTAATAACGTCTTAAACTTGTATCAATATAAAAAAAATCAATATCTCCGTAATTAGAAGTAGTCCAGTCATTACGTCGAAAAAAACGGGTTAGAAATGCATGTGAACCGAGAAAGCTATCTTGGATATTACGTGGGGGAGATCTAGAAAAACTTAACTTCAAATTATCGACCAAGATTTCCTATGTGCATTTTCCGCCATCTTGAAAAAAGGGTTACATTCAGTTTTTTACAATAACTCAGTTCTCTGTTGAGTTACGAAAATTTCGATGCAATACTTTTTTGTTCTTTGGAGTTGTAGAGTGCCCCCACTTCTTCCCTCTACCAGAGGTGGACGTGCAAAGTTTTTTTTTTGTAAAATTATTAAAATCTCATTTTGAGGTGTTGTTTTCGTAATGTTTTTGACATTATAAACCTGATTAATGGGGGAGAGAGTTGGGGGGAGGGAAGTTAAATGTATGTTCCGTTTCGCGTTTAGTTAAGTAGTACTTTACCAATATTTTTAGAAAAAATATTTTGAATAGGTACTTCGAAACCCCTTTAAACGGATAATATAATAATAGCGTCGGGCGCATCGCGGTCAACTTTGTGGCGCGCTAACTGTCGTAATTATTGTCGAAAAAAAAAACGAAATTGTAGGTCTGAAAACGCTCTACAAGTTTAATTTTAGACATTTTTTCGATATGTATAAGGAGAAGAAAGAAAATAGCAAAATATAAATCTTACTACCGAAATTTTTGGCTTTTTCGATCGATAATTATCGCAATCAAAAATTTCTTATCTCAACAGAGAACCGAGTTATTGTAAAAAAAATGAATTTAACCCTTTTTTCAAGATGGCGGAAAATGCACATGGGAAATCTTGGTCGACAATTTGAAATTATTATCCAAAATTTAGACTTCTCGGTTCACATGCATTTCCAAATATATATAATGACTGGTGTAAAGGTTGAAACCTTCTTCTCGGTTTGCTCCAGAAAAAATCTCATAATGACCAGAAAAATAAATGGCATTCGACTTGACTACGTGTCTTTTCACCCGTTATTCGATTAATATAATATCTCTCTGTTTCGCTCAAAGCACAATGTAGATAATATCTGCTTATGTTGGTCACACAACTTAGTTATAGATAGCGCTGCCCCATTGCACCTTATAGCCGTCATAAAAGATGGCTAAGCGATATCAGGACGATGGCCAATGGCGTCCACCTGTGCTAATAGCATCGTGCCACAATCGCCTGCCTGGCAAGCACGGTAATTATCCCCAAATCTCACCAATTATGATATAACTAGTTCTGGTCTGGACTGGAGTGGTGGTGGTCCAGTGGGTTCGTATTCAGGCAGGACTTTCTTGTTCTTAGTAACATTACCACATTTGTCGAAACAGTGACAGAAAATATAGTCACCGGCATGTCCTTGAATCAAAAATTCAATGACATTGACACCAGTATGATAGCATCAGGGCCCAGAGCAGTTTCTCCTCAAGAATAATGGGTACGCTAATGAGAGAGTTAATAACAATAATAATACCAGACATAATTGAATTGCCAGTCAAACTACATGGCGAAGTCATCTTCTCATACAGAGGAGGAATTATAGCATTCATGCACGTCATGACCAGTTTATGGCGGATTTCCCAATAACAGAGTTTTGAGTGAAATCCGAAAGCGCGAAAATCATGGCACTGTTGACTTCCTACGTATAAGCAAATAAAATATTCTTGATGTATAGGCATTAAATATCATATTCGCAATACGAACAACTTTCTTGGTAGGAACCTAAGTTGGTACATTCACTGTTATGTGAAGCCACTGAAATGCCGGCGTGTGCCAAAGTTGAAGAAGTAGAGCAATCTGTATACGCTGAGGGGGTACACAAAGAAACTCTGTAGCGGGTTTTGTATTAAACAATTATAGGAACACGGCATGAAACACTCATCAAACATAAAACGAGTGGTTTTAGGTGAACACTGAAAGCTGATGAGCATAATATAACATCACGCCTGTTATTCCAGAAAGTCGGATTAGTGTACCTAATAGTACCTAACTACGTCCAGAACTTTGCAGTTAGATTTAAGCCCCTTCACCAAGGGCCCAGCTTATTGCCTGAAAACTGTTGAATTTTTCTCATTTTCGCTTCATAATCTCCCTTTCTTTTGATTTTATTAAAAAATGGCCAGTTGTTTTCTTTTAAAATAATTCTTCCATGCAATACAATTGTAAAAGGCGAATTCCCTGTAGGTACTCAATATTCTCATTAATGATATACGCGATGAAATAATGAAACTACTCGTACCTATTACCATTCGTCATTGCGTTTGAATTCTACAAAGAGAGATCGCCATCAATTCACTTTGCCCCCGGCAAAATAGGAAAACTGAAATTAGGTAGCATATTGTTAATTAACTATGCGATGCATTTCAATACTGCGAGTTTCCTAGTGTTTTTTTGTAAGTAGGTAGGTATGGGTACAACCTTTTATGTATCCTAAACCTCCTAAGGAGTCACCATCATGCACAACTTTTTTCGATGGGACGAATAGAATATTCTTTGTTATGTACACCACACAAGTAACATTCATAAAAGAAAACATTTCACATAGACGAACCCTCAAACCGAAAAAAACTATACAGAGGCTCTAGTAGCACGAGCGCGCGGTAACATAACGTAAATACGTTGAACAAGAATTTATTAAAATGTATGAATTATACTGATTGTGCAATCAGTATAATTCGTACATTTGAATAAATTCTTACAATTATGACAATATTATTTCTAAACGAGTATTTATTTTAATTTTAAAAGCGACGTATTGACGTTACCTTTACACCGCACGCTCGTGCTAGAGACTCTGATGAGGTTTACGCTTTTTTTCCGTGCTAGACTGCCGCTAGCGAAGAACTTGTTCTACGATTTTTAATATTTGCTTTAAAACCATTGCTATAATATTAATGATGTTCATAGTTTACCTACAAGGTGTAACAAGACCCTTCACGAAGCCGCCAACCAAGCATTATGTACATCAAACTAAGTAACTTTATGCAAAATTTATTGCTGGGAAACGACTTTTTTTTTGGGGTGAAAAATCACGTTTTACGGTATGACTCAATGTAACGCTATCAAAACATTGTGCTGATGGATGGATTGAATAGTACCGGGGTCGTGTAGGTGTTAAAAGTAAAAATCTTACATTAAAAACATGTATTTTTAAAAAAACCTTGAGAAAAAGACGGCACTTTGTCCCCCAATATCTCCGTAACTAGAAGGTTCTCAGGTATGGCTTAGAACAAAAAAAAAATCGCAATGACGGAGAGGATAAGTACCTTTCGGCTTCGTTAAGGGTCTTGTTACACCCTTTATAACCCCATGTGCCGATTAGACTCATGATTTTCAGTGTCCTTTCATCGGTATAAATAAACACACTAAAATAGTCCCACCATCTTAGTCTGAAATGAAGTAGTAAATAGACTGCCTTGAAGTGGTGCTTCTGAATCATCTTCAAGAAAATAGACTGGTAGAATTGTTGGCATTCATTTGTTTATGTTCAAATTCATCTTTATATGCTTCAGCTTGCACGTATGTAGGTACGCTAATCTCACTGGCAGTTGAAGGATTAGCAATATGTCTGCAAATAATACTGAGTTCTGGGGGGGCTAAAATGGAAGCTTTATCAGAATCATAATATGAATCACGTTAAAAATTTAAAATTCTTAAAATGGTCTTTATAGTTATGACCACAAAGTCCATTTTAAGAGTGTTAAATTTGTAACGTGATTCGTATTATGATTCGTGTTGTTTTAGGAAATTATACGTAACAAAACCAACCAAGTGCAAATCGGACTCGCGCACGGAGTTTTGCGCACCACCGTACAATATTTAGCTCTGCATATTTTTGTATGTTTTGTAATTCGGCATTTAATTTCTATAATTTTTTGTTATAGTAGCCATAGTAATATACACTCTGTGAAAGTGTCAGGTATGTACGGATCATAAGATACAGCTCTGTGACTGATAGGCGGACAGACATCAGAACCTTAGTAATAGAATCCCGTTGGCACTGTGAGTGAGTGTCTGAACTCTAAATATCTAGTATATTCAAAAGTATCAGCGTAAACAATAATTCACGCGAGCGTGTACCAATTTGCATACCGTTCTAATTACAAACATGTACAGATTGTATTTCCTGATAATTCAAGTTTAAATAACTATTCATAAATTACTACGATGAATGAATGATTATATCCTGGAAACGGGAGCACGCGAGGTATAACAGTACACATAAATAATGGCGGGAAATGTGACGTTATTTAAGGTTAATATGGTGATTACGAAAATCAAGTTCTTTACACTGAGTTCATGAAAGAAAAATATAAGGTTGACCTACCGTAGCTCGAGACTGCAAATTGGACCTTATTCACGTTTTTCACGGCCCTTCAGTCTTAGCCTTTTGCCTGGTTTTCTAGTTTGCTTAAGAAAGTAGACGCAGTATTTGGAAAGTAGTTTGCAAATACGCGATCATTTCAGCAGCTAAGTTTCGTGTCTACCTTAAAGGCGAGTACCTACGTTGCATCCTTTCAAAAAACCGGCTAAGTGTGAGTCGGAGTCGCGCATGAAGGGTTCCGTACCATCGTAGAACCCCGGGGAACCTTTAATTATAATTTTTTGTTTTTGTAGCGGCGACAGGAATAGACATTCTGAAAAAATTTAACTGTCTACCTATTACGGATCATGAGATACAGCCCGCTGATCGACGGACGGACGAACAGCGAAGGCTTAGTAATAGGGCCCGTTGGTTACCCTTCGGGTACTTACGGAACCCTAAAAACCAGACTTTTTCAAACAATGTGAGAGTGAGAGTGAGTTGGAGCTGGTCGGCTCACTTTGCCAGTTATCAGACCTCTGTCCTCAAAATTATATTGCGTAACCTTAGTTAAGAAGCTTTAGATTTAGTTAGTCGTAAATTAATTTAAACAAAAAACGTAAGCCCGACAAAAAAAAATTGCATGAGAATGAGAAAAAAAAAAAAAAAAGATTGACACACGTAGATTTTCAGTTATTACATTTAAGTTCTAGTGTAATGTAACGTGTCCGATGTAGGAGCACGAATGTCATCCTTAGTTATAAAACAAAAAGCAAACAATTAATCATTCAAAAAAGGGCGCGGACCACCATGTCTGCGGTAGTCTTACTAATTCAAAAATAAAAAAACAAAAACAGTGTGAGAAATCCTAGGCAATTTCAGAGAGCATCTACTAACTTTTGGTATATCACGAATTCTTGTCTTTCTTTCTTTTCTAAACGAACCGGACATTATTCATGTACCTATGAGATAATCGATATAAATCAAACACTTTTTGAATAGAAACCCCAATACCAACAATATTTATCAAAACTTCGCTAAAACTTCACGTCAATCAGACAAGCTGTTTTGCATAATACGCAGAAAAACAAACAAAACAACCGTATATTATGTTGTAGATTTATTGAATGGTTGCCAAACTCATGATTTAATATAGTTTGAATCATTCACGTATGATTGTTATGGAGAGTGGAGGAGCTCCCGTGACTTAGATTGCGTCAAGAATAGGCTAATCCTGTTATTACATAATAGATATTCTGTTTTATATGATATTCATACAGAATATTTTAGTATAAAGATAGGTTGTCGGTTGAAGACAGTGGATGTTTGGCTCTGCGTCGTATTTCTGGTGTATCTAGTTCATAGCTGAGTATTTTAAGACTAAAGTAGTATGAAAAGAACAAACTTACGTACCTATCACAGATAACTGTCCTTGAAAGAGGCATATATAGGCAAACGCGATCGTATAAAGCACTAGCTGCTGCCCGCGGCTTCGCTCACGTTTTGGTCCGAAACTATCCCACGGGCACGTTGTAATATAGCCTATGGCACTCAGGAATAGTGTAGCTACCTATTAGTGAAAGAATTTTCAAAATCGGTTTTGTAGATCCAAAGATTACCCCCTACATACAAACTTACACACAAATTTTACCTCTTTATAATATTACTAGCTGTTGCCCGCGGCTTCGCTCGCGTTTTGGTCGGAAAATTATCCCACGGGCACGTTGTAAATATAGCCTATGGCACTCGGGGATAATGTAGCTACCTATTAGTGAAAGAATTTTCAAAATCGGTTCAGTAGATCCAAAGATTACCCCCTACATACAAACTTATAAAAAAAAATTACCTTTTTATAATATTACTAGCGGCCCGTCCCGGCTTCGCCTATGTTACTCAGGGTGAATGTAGCTTTCTATTGGTGAAAGAATTTTTTAAATCGGCACAGTAGTTTTTAAGTTTATTCATTACCAACATACAGACAAAAATACAAATCTTTCCTTTTTATAATATTAGTGTAGATATAGTATAGAAAAGAAAGTATAAGGTAATTTATATACCCTTACGATTGCAAATACACTCGTCATCGTCATGCAAAAAAGCTTCTAAGCATTCCAACATTGATGTTTGAGTATTACCGCAACATTTGCGGGTAGGATATAATTATATACAGGCTGTTGTACGTCAGTCATCGTTTCTTTTAACACAAAAAGAACATTTTCTCCTCGAAACTGGTTAAGTTCGGCAAAGAAAGTAAATTACACCGTTTTATAATTCATGTCACGTTGTCTTGTGGTTTTAATCAAGGCGAAAGTTTAGGTGAAGCGTTAATCTACTAATGTTAGGTTAAGGAAGTTGGTAAAGTTACGAGCAGTATTCAATAGGATTTACTTTTTGTTTCAGATTCTTGTTGGTTAAGCTATGTAATGTGTGGTGGGACTTTGTTTCTGTTTTGGAGTTCTTTTTTAATGAATACTGTCTTTACGGACTTGTTAGAATAGTCAAACTGGATAGGTGCCTGGCAGGATTGTATTTTTAGTGCTGTGATCACATCTTACTGGCATTTTTAGGCTTCCGTACCCAAGGGTAAAAAGGGGATTACTAAGCCTCCGCTGTCCGTCTGTCTGGCTGTCTGTCACCAGGCAGAACCGTGATAGAAATCTCATGAACCGTGATAGCTACACAGTTGCAATTTTTACAGGTGATGTATTTCTGTTGCCGCTATAACAAAAAGTACTAAAAACAGAATAGAATAAATATTTAAGGGGGGCTCCCACAAAAAAAAAAACGGTTTTTTTGCTCGATATTAATAATAGCTGTATCTCATGAACCGTGTTGCCGCTATAACAACAAATACTAAAAACTAAATAAAATATCCCATTCAAAAAACGTGGTTTTATTTTTTTAGATAATGGTACGGAACCCTTTGTGCGCGAGTCTGGCCGGTTTTTAACGCTATTCTGTCTATTCAAAATGTGACACTGCGGAAGACCCGCGCGAGACGAACTAGACACCTTCATGAGTGATTGGTCCACAACAGTCACCAGCCTAGGAAAATAGAAGGAGTGAAAAAGGCCTTTGCTCAGTAGTGGGACAGTATGGGCTGATATAATAATATTCTTTCTGCCCAATGAATATCTCGACTGTTAATTTCACTACCGAAGGGTAGATAACATCGCGGGCCTGTGGACGGTGAGCTATGGGCTAGCTCGCCGTCCGTCCGTCTTATGACGACAGGCCGTATCGACGGCGCGTTCGTGTTCCACACGCGCCTCAAAGAGAGTCAGCAAACAGGAAGGGGTCCGAAAGGACCGATGCCTGCCAGGGTTGCGGGACTGTTCGAAAGAGATACCGCGGCCCTGGAACACAAAGGGCAAAGGAAGGAACATGGATGGGTTTTAGTCAGTAAAAGTCTGACACTCCCTCCTGCTCAGGCCAGAGCGGGAGGGGTTATCTGATGATTTCCCATCGGTAAAAAAAAAAACAAAAAGGGTAGATAACATATGTATTTATGTATTTAACCACAGAGTAATGTGGCTTCATAACACTATAAAGCTTAATTTACATCATAAAATATGTTGGCATGAAACTCTCCCACCTCAGATAATAAGTATGTTATTATGCATGTTACGTATTTTAAGTAAGTAAATGGCAACTTGCTGACGGGAATATAAAGTAACTTGGCTGACTTTAAAATTTACGAGCGAGCGCTCGTAGGTACTGAAAAACTACGAGAAAAATTTAAAAATATAATTGTGTTCCGTAGCTCTCTCGAAACCGAATAGTTTTGTAAACTAATAAACCAGTTCCATTTTATATTTTTCAAATTCAACATTGGCAAACTTTAGAGAACAAAAGTTTGACTTCATTGTTTTTTGATTTGATGATAAAAGTGCTGCATTTGAGATTTTAAATAAGTCCATCTGTTTATTGGCAAAGAGATGGATTTGATATTTTGATGTAATGGTTGTTTTATTTATAAGTGCAGGTTTTTAATTTATAACCTGGAGAATGCACTGAACGAATAACTCCATTTAGTTTATTTACAGGAAGCGAACAGAAGTACCCTTGGGTCCAAATCTTATTTAAGAAAATTATAATAGAAACTTGAAACAGTTTTTCTTGCAAGGGTGTGTTATAAACAGCAATATCAACGTAACTAAAAAAAAAACTGTGTTTGCCTATTAATTTTATATAGCAAATAGTTGGTACCTTTATTACCTTCATTTTTTGTTTTAACCCGAAACGAAAAAAGGCCTCCTGTTTTCTGTTTTACATAGCTCCTAGGATTATAATGAATAATCCTCATTAAATCACCACGGAACCCTATTATGAAAACGACGCACTACTCTCAGTCTCACGGCGTATTATTTCAAATCCCGTAAATCCTTCACTACGCGCAAAGTACCGAGGTTCGGTGCTCGTGTTGTTAAGGGGGCAGTGTGAGCCTAGACTGCGACATTCACATTTTGTCAGGCATTTAGCCATTTGTAAAAAGTATATACTTTAACGGTGGCAAATAATATTATACTTACAAAATAATACTAAGTAAAATAACTAGGTGATGTTCGCCAAGATGGAACGAATTAATCATAAATCATACTTATTTCTGTAAATTGATTAAAATAATAAACACTTTTACACGTCACATCATGTTATCTTTAAAACTAGATGGGGCCGGTGTTTCGTACCTGACTATTCTGAGGATAAAAAGCCGAAACAAACTCAGAGGTCATTGTCTCTTTTAAAGTACAGACATTGGTCAATTCATTCTTTGGGGCATTAAAAATATTTTTTTTTGTTGACGATTTTAATGATCTTAATGACAGCATTAAGATCATTAAAATCGTCAACAAAAAGGTGGTCATCTGTGATCATTAACAGAGCCTGAGATTTTTTTTTAAACAAAAGATAATGTAAAAAGGTCGCAATTTTTTTTTGTTGTTTTACTACAAGCTGTTGGTCCGCACTCTCTTTGTGCTGGCCAATAGTAGTAAGGGTGGTGAACAGATGTGGATATCGTCTGCACGGGATTTTGTTTTAAAAGTGAGTAGATTCATCATTGCGTTGGAAGGCCTGCCACTAGGTGGACCGATGACCTGGTGAAGGTTGCGGGGATCCGCTGGATGCGAGTCGCACGGGACCGGTCAATGTGGCGACACTTGGGGGAGGCCTATGTCCAGCAGTGGACGTCTTTCGACTGAAATGATGATGATGATAAGATTCAACTTGGGGTGATCAATCTGATACTGACCTGCAAATTGCAAAACAACGCATTTAAATTTTCGATACTCTGACGCTTTCACCTTAACTAACAACTGGTAGGAAATTACCCAGTTGAGCGGGCCCGTGGCGGAGGCACGAACAACCGCCATCATTGCCTATTAACCCCATAATACGTTAAATATGCTAAGGAGCTCGCATTCACGAATAATAGTAGCTGGATTGTTGGTAAAGTTCGCGTAACTCCACCGTATGTTATGTTTGGTAGTCGTACTTTGCTAATTATGGAGGCTGACGTCACGGGATTCAGATGTGGTCGCCTAGAATTAAGTCTTATTTTAAGCTGTGGCTTTAACTTGTGCTAAGTTTGTCTTTTAGTCTGAAACTTACTTTTTTGAGTTTTTCTTGTTTATATTTTACTTAAAATACTTTGGTTTGGTACAGTCTAAAACTATTGTGACAACACTCTAGGTACCTGTCATTGCAACTTTCGTATATTTCATTAATGAGGACAAGTGCAGACAGATATCTCAGGTGACCGCTGAGATGACGAGTAATAGAGAAGTATGGAAGAAGAAGACACGCTGCGCTGATCCCAAATAAACACGGTCGACGGACAAGAGCCGAGTGACTTTTTAAAAGAGTTTTCTATATCCACAAGAAATTACTTGAACTTTTCACTTGATCTAATTAAATAAAAAAAAAAGCTTCATACTGCATGGAGATGACATTTAAAATAAAATTACAAATTTCAAAAATTTCTTAATAAAAATTACGATTGACGTAATGACATTAAATTAAAACGCCACTTGCTTCGGTCACTATATCCGATTGCCAATTGTCCAATCAATTGAACCCGTTTCCGACAGCCGCTGTAAGACATTACAGCGAAAATAAAATAAACTGCCTTATTTATTTGATTGATTGACAGATTTAGTGGAAGGTGAGGCATACGTAGTGCCATGCATTATGAGACGAGCTGTAATACAGATTGATGATCGTACCACTGGTTGAAATATCACTCTACTTTGTTACGCTGAGGGTCCAAAATCCGGGCATGCGGGGTTTAATATTAGCATCCACTTACACGGAGCGTGATCAACCTTTAAAGGGCATTTTATCCTCTCATGATGTTCCACAATTAAACGATAGGCACGTCAGTAACCTTTGTCTAAGTGCGTGAGTAACGCCTATCTGTTATGCGTCGCTTCAATGAGCTGAGAATCTGTCTGTAATGAATCAATCCACCTAGAGGCAGGTTTCACCGTTTGCTGAGATATCTTAGAGATGAATTGAACACAGCTTACTAAGGCTTATGTTAGAGGCGCTTTATCACAGAAAAATCTGCTATTTAATGGATATTTCAGCTCCTGAGCTATTGCAAAAAGTTCTTCTTCTTATTTTAAATTCCACAGACGTGGCCATAAACGGGCGATAGTAGAAAATAATTCAATAAGTTCAATTGGATTAAAGTGTGGAGTTATCTGTCTGCTCGGTGAGCTTAGCAATATTCAAGGGGTGTTATTATTTGACCCACTTTTCATATACGACCGCGGCACGGGGAAAATTAAACTCTACAAAAACATATTACCACGTATTCTCTCTTATATGCTATTGTTTTCATTTGTTGTATTGTTAAGTTTATTTTTTCATTGTTATTTATTGTTTACAACTGTTTTATTTGAAGTTTACCCCTACAAAAAGTATTCTTTGTCTTCTTCATTAAATATCTTTTGCTTCAGCTTTAAAAAATCCAGTCGATTTTTTAATTTTTCGAGACTTTACACCAACACTAGCCCCGAAAACAAAAAAAAAAATGCGAACAAAGTCAACAAAATAAATTCATTCCAGGGAAAGTATAACGCTTTAGTTACGCCTCCGCCACCTTTGGGGTAGAAAAATGAACTTTTAAACAGAGAATAGTTAATTACGCAAACTAACAACTCAGTAATAACTCCTGGGCTGTGCATTATTTAACTTTGAGCCGTGAGTGAAGGCAGTGAAGCTTTATTTTTTAAGGTTAGTAACACCTACGTCACCGTGTGTGCGTCATAACACTCATTTGCATGGACTAATCACCATCTTGCCCCCAGCTCAGAGGGACTCTCTAGGGTAAAGTTATTAGTGCCCTGTCCATCTTAATTCCAAAGGCTCACTGCCCCAGACTTGGTCTTGACAACCGTTTACTAACGGTCGCTTGACCATATTTCGCAATTTGAATTTGAAAAAGGAAACAGAGCTTTTCTGTTGTTTTTTGTTCCAAAACCTTTTCTCTAGGTATTTTTATAAATACCAAGCTTTTAGCAGAACTGAATTTTTCGACGCATGAGATCGGATTGTGTTGTTTGAAGCAATTGTTTTCGGTGCTATATTAACAAAATTCATTTCGTATATGTAAAACCGTGTAGGATTGAAAAATGTTCTTTGATTTCCTCAATTATTTTTCATCCGTCTAAAATCTGTTGTTGCTTGAAATCATTTTGGTGAGGCTATGTCCCATCTGTCTGTTTGGGCAGGAACATGACGCAGGCGACATCAATCAAGTTGACATATTTTTAAAAGTCACTATTAGCATAAATATTCTCAGCAAAGTAGGTAAATACGACCAGACCAATCTGCTAATGAAAGGAAACATTAATAATTATCAGGTTACAAAGTCTGCGAGTAAAAAAAGCTACCTGAAAGAATTAGGTCACCAGTATAGTTGTGGATCCTCGACATTTACAATTATCTTTAAATCTTTCACCAGCCGGCTGTGGAGAGTCTCGTTTAATTAAAACCAGATACTTATAAATATCGGTTTGTGTTTAACCTCTTCTGTGTAATTCACGTACCTTTAAACAAATGAAAACAGAAAATCCCTGGACAAACATCCTTCAAACAACAGTACGAGTACAATAAATTACAACGATTGAAATTTTTAGATTCACCCTACCGCGAAAAAGACGATTGAGTGTTGTTTCATTTTGAAAACTCTGACACATACAACGTCGCATGCTACCTATTAAACAATGGCGTTTATATATACACGTTGGCTCACTCGTTTCAGTACTGACACTTTTCGAAAATCGAGGGCTTTTCAAAATTAGAAGCGACTAAAAAAACTAATCTAAAACTAAACTAAAACTAGCAAGTCTTTTCTTATAAACAGTATACGCTTTTATAACAAGTTGCCAAAGTCAGTTATAGAACTGACCGATGGAAAGTTCAAAAATTACATCAAACGTGTCCTTATTAAAAAAGCATATTACAAAATCAAGGACTACGTCGAAGACAAAGAAGTTTGGCTTTAATTCCTTCTGCGCATGCGGCTTCCCTGGTAGCTCATAAACGGCACAAATATGTGGATGTCTCTAACTATTCTCAAGCTCATTTTTTCTCATCTATCTAACCAGATTCTTTACGATAGTTTTCAAATCATTTATACATCTTTTGCTCAGAATAGTTACAGCACTGATGACAATATTTGTGTCACTTGTTTAATTTACTATTTTACAATATTTTCTTACCTTTGTATAGATTCTTTTTTACCGATTGTTTGTGAATGTTTGAACATTATAGGCTTTGTAGATTCCCAGATGCTCGTTAACTTTTGTTAACTTTTCATCTTGTTTTAATTTTTTTTGTGTAGTAAGCAACGACCTATTGTCGGGCCTATGCTGTTCCCCCATACTTAAGTACTAATGCTGTAACATGATAATATTGTAACACCAAATGATTTGAAAAGAGTAACCATGGAGTTTCTTGCCGGTTCTTCTCCACAGGAAACGACCAACCCGAACCGTGCACCTTTTTGTCGACGTTTTATAAGTGCCCATCTAGGCCTATGTGAAATAAAAATATTTTGATTTTGATTTTTTCGCGATATAAATAATATCACGACGACCAATCAAGCCATGCAAAACTAATATACGCTGATCTCTCATTGTATGGGAAGTTCATACAAAGCGAGGTCATGTTATACTGGATATGTATAGCTTGATGTGTAGCCGGTACGACTTATCTTTCGTATCGTTGGTACGACTTATCAAATTTCTTGGGCCCAGTAGATGGCTACGTTATTTGCGGCGACTATGGCGTTTTTTAAGTTCTCTTATATGCAGATGTAGGGACACTGATGGTCCGTCAAAGATTTAAAACTGACGGTTTAAAACTTTTATCGATGCCACAGCGCTGGTTTCCTTGATCCATCTGCTGAGATACACTATGTGTAATCCTATAGCCTATATCTATCCTTAACTAACGTGACAATAGCCAACACACTGCGCAATCTCATTGCGGTTCCCTACCAATAGCAATGACGTTGATTACAGCATTATCATTCTGAGTTCATTAATTATTGTGGTCTCCGGTTGATATTCAATTCTGTGCTAAAGATTAGCTAACTATATCCTCACGCCTTTTCCCATGAGGTAGGTAGAAACTATAGAACGCCACCAGCTACAATCCTTATACGCCTCGCCTCCTTTTGCCTCGTCCACGTTCATACATCTGGTCATACACGCAAGTCCTACGCACCTGACCTTTCTGAAGAACCTCACCAATAAGGTGAGTGTGTCCTTCTAGGGCGTTACCACTCACACTCACGTCTGCCTTGTGTTAGTCGCCTTTCATTCATCCTCTCAATATGAACAAACCATCTAAGCAAACTCTTTTCTATCATACCTTTTCCAATAATGGAGTCTTGCGGAATAAACTTTATTTATTAACTGTTACTTTATTTTACAACTTATGTACACACAGTAGACAACACAGGAAAATAACATTATAATCAAAATATTTTATTTCATATAGGCCTAGATGGGCACTTATAAAACGTCGACAAAAACAAAAAGGTGCACGGTTCGGGTTGGTCGTTTCCTATGGAGAAGAACCGGCAAGAAACTCCATGGCTACTCTTTTCAAATCATTTCGTGTTACAACATTATCATGTTACAGCATTAGTACTTAAGTATGGGGGGACAGCATAGGCCCGACAGTAAGTCGTTGCTTACTACACAACAAAATGTAAAACCAGATAAAAAGTTAACTAAAGTTAACAAGCATCTGGGAATTTACAAAGCCTACAATGTTCACACATTCACAAACAATCGGATAATCAATAATATGAGTACATACATAGATACTGCTTATCTCTTAAGAAATTTCTGCCAGCAGACCTGCAAAAGGAGAAATGAAAAATAAATGTAGACAATAGTGTGTGAGAAAAGCAAGAAAGTAATGATAAGGTGCCTTACCTAACTAGAATCAAGCTAGAAGACATCTCGACGCTTCCTCTTCTGTGGACCAAGGGCATTAAAGATGTACGCAACAACTGTTTGAGCGCGTTTAATCTCATCTTGGTAAGACAGATACAGTACTCAGCTTTGAAAGTCCATTCTCAAGAGGGCTTCCAAGTAGAAACAACTACTTAACAACAAATTCTGCGACACAAGTCTGTCTAGTTTCTGGAATAACGCTGCAAGTCACCAATTTAACTCCCATTGAGAGTTTGTCATCACGTATAAGCACGTTTTTAATTCGTGTGTCTAGCTAGACTAACATCCTACAGAATTGTAAAAAATACAGCTTCTAAAGTCCATTCTCTAGAGGGTTTATAACTAGAAATAACTTATAACGAATTCTGACACAAAAGTCTCAGTTCCTAGTACAAAGCTGCATGGCACCAATTTTACCCGCGTTGGGAGGCTGTCTTCGCGTATTAGCACGCTTTTAATTCAAGTGTCCAAATCTACATCTTTCAAGTACAGTCCAGCATCGACTACGAAAACTTTTTCAAACCAGAAACAAATACTAGCAAATTGCTTCTAGTACAAAGCTGAAAGGCACCAATTAAACCCAACTATCTTTATCGCCGCTTCATCTTTTCTTTTCTAAGAAGCTGTCGTCACGTCCTATTAGCACGCTTTAAGTTCAGGTATCCAGATCCAGGTACATAATAAAGTGCCAGTATACTACAGCACTAGCTATAGAACTAGAAACAAGTAATGAACATTTCTGACACATATGTCTCTCTAGTAATCTAGTTTCTAATACAAAGCTACAACCACCTACCTACTATATCGGGCGCAGAGCAGAGGGCTTCATCATCACGTATAAGCACGCTTTTAATTATGGTGTCCAGATCTACAAAGTGTCAGTAAACTACGGCATGGAAATACTGTTGTAAACAAGAAACAACTAATAACAAATTCTGAGACAAAAGTCTCTAAGTTCTAGTACGAAGCTGCTAGGCACCAATTTAACCCCACTATACCGGGCGCTTCATCTTTTCCGCGCCGAGAGGCCGTCGTCGCGTATTTGCGCGTGTTTAATTCACGACTGTCCGGGTCCACGGCACGGGTTAACGAGTATACCTGCTTCTGACGGAATTCTCTTTCTTTTATATTATTTTCTGAATAGCAGAGCCAGTTGAGTGATTAAATATGCAAAGCTGGGCCAATGTAAGTGCTAATGAACCGTGTGATTCTTGCTTTATTTATGGATTGCGGGTTATTTGTTGGTAATCAAGCGGTAGTACTTGTTGAATTGAATAAATGTTTTTGTTTTAGACTATACTGTTTTGTTAACTAAATGCGGAATGCAATAACACTTCATTTAATTAAGTCTCACTGTTTTTATTGTTCTATTTCAAAACTGTTTCTGTTCGATTCAATAGGTATTGCTTTCGGCACAGTTTTATCTAAACAGGAAAAGGGAAACATGTATATTTTACTGAAAGTACTTACGAATTCCCTTGCCCAAAGCCTCGTATCTCCGAACAGAGAGAAAACATCGCGGTCGTCCAATTTCGCCTGATCCGCGTGGGTAGGCCTGCATTAGAGTTGCGGCGGGGTGGTCCGAAAACCTCACCAAATGAGTACATGCGCGGAAACTTCCAAGCCCATTTACGGGCCCACAAATCCTAGAAAAAGTAAAGAAAACTCTTTCCTTTTACGTACGGGGTAAATGCTTCGCTAAGTGCTCGTTTAGATACCTGATCAGCACTTAATGTGTCTTATGATCCGTGAAGGGAGTTTGAAACCCTGTGTCAATAAAAGTCAAGTATGTTTAAATTGCACCGGCTTAGTAATGTCAGAAGGGTTATTCTAGTAAATATAGCATAATCTTTAGATGGATACGTGGGTTGTCGCTTACTTTAGTAGGTACCTCGTTTTATTTATTTTGTACTAGCACTTTGAGACCTAATTCGTCGAAATTTTGATAGATCGGCTAATTTATTATGCTCAAGCATGCATGGGTGCTATAATCTATAAATTATATTTATATCATTCATTATAAATGTAATGTATGTTTATAGCACCCACGAATAATGTAGCTTTCTACCAGTGAAAGAATGATTAGCATTGGATCATTAGTTCCGGAGATTACCTCCTACATACAAACTTACAAACTTTCATGGGTGCTTAATCTATAAATTATATTTATATCACTATAATTATAATTTATAGTTTACTATAGCATCCACGAATAATGTAGCTTTCTGCCAGTGCAATAATGTTTAGCATTGGATCATTAATTCCGGAGATTACCTCTTACATACAAACTCACAAACTTTTACCTCTTTATTATATAAGTATACTAGCGACCCGCCCCGGCTTCGCACGGGTGCAATGTTATACATATAAACCTTCCTCTTGAATTACTCTATCTATTAAAAAAAACCGCATCAAAATCCGTTGCGTAGTTTCAAATATTTAAGCATACAAAGGGACATAGGGACAGAGAAAGCGACTTTGTTTTATACTATGTAGTGATATGGTAAATTCACTGAAAGTTCACCGCTGACTTAAAGGATAGGGTGTTTGACTGCTCGAAGTTAAGAAACCTTTTTCTGATCCTTTTACAATCTTTCATAAATGAATATTCGAATTCAATTCGAAACGTGCTATAGTGTTAGAATAATGAGACTAACCGCAACTTTTTAAATTAACCCCAAGGGTGCGATTCAATTTCAACTACTAGATTTTATGTGTACCGTTTTCATTCAGAAAGCGTTTGAGATTTAAAAAGATTGAGTAAGAATGTTTACTGCTGTGTGCACTCAAGCTTTAACCTAAGCTTAACGCGATGAAATATAGCGTATTTTATTATTGGAGCCGCACAGTTGCTACGTATTGTTCGACTTCGAATTGGCAACAAAATGTAACCAATAAATAGTTCCTGAACCGTTGTTGAGTCTGCAACTTTCTTTTTCACGTAAGTAATAGGTACCTATCTACTTTCTGACGGTTCTCATGAGGAAAAGATTTCAGCTACTTAATACAAAGCGAGTCTTTGTCTATTGACACGTTTTCATTGTTATAATAGATACCGATGCTGTGAAGACGTTTGGGAATAATGAATTTTTTTCCCGAAAATTTTGAAACTTCACACAAACGTGTTAGTTACATGTGAAAATGGTTTCTTCTTTCAAAATTCTGCACATTTACACGCCACATACGAAACGAAACACAAATTGGACAATGTGCTCACGTTTCCGTAACCCCATGTTGTTTAGTGTAAACGGGTAGGTCTGAACATCGTACAATGTTTTCGCTAGATATTATCTGACGTCTGTTCAATGTTGCCATTTTGAAAAAGAACCCATATCATCTTACGTATGACTGGCGGACGCGAGAAAGGCGTTCGTTTATGATGACCCACCCTTGTCACAACACATTTTGTATCTGCTAAAACTAGAAAGTAAACAGTTAAATGTATTTTTATTTATTGTTTCAGATGAACGAGAAATTGCTGTAACGTTTGAAATAAGAAAATAATTACAAGCGTAGAAGACGTGAAAAATAATAGTGCCTATATTAAAAAATAATATAACATCATTTAATTAAGTGCTAAAGTGTAACGTTCCATTATAATTAATGATAAAATGAAAGATGTGTAATTAGGGACGGAAAATCTATGAAGCGAGAGTCGGAATGTGTGTGTATTTAATCAAGAGTGTATCAAAGTGCTATATCTAGGGTGTAATGTTAGATAGTAGGGTGTAGTTTTGTGTGAGTGTGCGTGAAAGAGAGGGAAGATGTTGCCGGTGCCTCAGGATCGTATGTCTGGGCGGCGCAGCAGCTCCATCGTCAGTCGGACGCTGCTCGGGCGCAGGGCTTCTGTCTACGCCACCGGCAACCACCAGGATCCTGCCAAGGTAATGACGATTGAGTTTCAGTCTTATTTGTTAAGGGAGAGACCACAGTCACGCGGCGCGTCAATAAATGTTGTCACACCTTAAGGATAATGTACTTACATTACATGCCAGTAATCAATGTATCGTTTCGATCGACATCCGTGAACTGACTTTTAAGCCGCACTGTGCTGTGTAAGTACCTATACCCAAACTTATTGTCTTAAATACTACGTTCACTACCAATTCTTCAAAATTGTAGACACTTGTGGCGATAAAAGTATTTTATTGATAAGTAAGACTAAACTACAAATTGCCAATCCAACTATAACTACTCGTATTATCCTTCTCAAAATATACTTTAATATACATAGAACTACGCGTTCCTTATTATCTAACACTTACAACTATAATAATGAGCGCTTATAGTTTTGTTATCGTCACAATAGCACAGTTTGTGTGAACAATAGCTTGCGCCCGCATAATTCAGACTCGTGAGGGTACTTTGAGAATCGTGGTGTGTGTATCGTCAACCAAATAGTTAGGTATACAGGTCCAAATACGCAGTCATCTTAAACTTAAAATAATGAAGTAAAAGACTTGACTACTGAGAAGTGTGTGAGTTGCAACTCACACACTTCTCACTTGTTGCTTTGTTTGACTGTACTATGCTAAAAGTACTTATTTGATCACTGGCTTGAGTTTTCCCTACGATAACGGCTGCGACGGGTTTCGGTAACAGCTGAGCGGAATTTGCATTATAAATCGGCTGTAACGCCCCAGTGATGTTCCGAGTACGTACACTTAATATACATACTCGACTTTTACTCCGCCCTTTACCATGATTCCTTAGGCGTACCTACTATATATAGGCTCGGGTTGGCCTGATGATTTGGCACAACCGAGCGGCAAAATATATTTATGTCGAAGACGGTCATTGGTACGGGCTTAAAATGAATCACAAGTACGCGGTGGTGACATCACGCGATCTACTGACAAATCTACCCACACCACAGCTTGCTTGTTACAGAGTCAAGATGGTAAACTCTGAGCCAGGACGACAGTCAGTCAGTGTCTGATCGCGGCCGATTTAAGACCTCTTGGAACTGTACCCGATTCATTGTGCCCCGTGTTATTTTGCTAAGTTGTAATCTCAAGTAATTCGTTAGTTTTGCTAGAAACAATGTATCGCTCAGTGTCTTTTCATAGCACGAAACCCATCGTCTGCTCACATGATGTAGAAGCCTAGCGGAATAAATTCTGCCACTCCGACATGTATCTCTACGTTTTTGCTGCCTCTCCTTACGTTCACTACCAGTACCAGTCAATGGATAAGATTCATCATCATTATACAGTACAGTCCGGCTTCACGCACTGCTGGGTATAGGCCTCTTACTATTATCAGCCATTTGTGTCCTACTGCATGGCAAATGCTGTTATATGCCAATCCTTGTGAAAGGAGTTGAGTTCGTCCCGCCATCTACTTGTGGGCCTGCCGCGTTGCCGTTTGCTGCTATTTGGGACCCACTGTGTGTTACTTTTGCCCATAGCTCCTCCGGCATGCGCCAGATGGGGCCAGCCCAGTTCCATTTACATCGGCAATTTGAGTTTTAAGATTAAAAAGTAGGTACCTACTTACAAATTACCAAGACAATGAAAAAAGCACATTGGTTTTCGCTACTTTCGAAACCGCCGGCTGTGTTTTGATTGTCTGTATTATGTAGCTGTATGTGTATATTTGGCTACACGACTCAATTAGCCAAACGCTTATCAATCTGGATTATAGATGCGACTTAATTGCCGCGTGGGTATCCGTACGCGCTGGATTAGAATTATCTCCCTCTAAATATAAACAGAATACGTCATCGTGCTCTTAATTTCTATTTATAGAAGCGTTCACAACTTAAAGGCTCAAGGAGAACATACATCAAAGAACGTGAAAGTAAAAATGATGTTGAGTCAATCAAGCGAACATTTCTTTATCGCGAACACATCAATGAATAGAGTGAAAAACCTCGAATAACACTGATATAATGTTCTAAAGATCTTTTTATCGGAAGAATAGCCCGATAGTATTATAAATAAACGTAGCTACCATAAATTTTCTTCGCAATTTTTTTGTATACAACTTTTATAGGCGTATCAAAGAAGTGTGCTATACCGATTTTGTATACGAGTGCTATGAATGATAGTGCTCGCGAAATATAAATGTTTACGAAAAGCGCTACTCCTCGTCAGATTTACGAGTGAAATACAGTGTTTTGGAGCCGTTAGCACATAGTTACAGAGCGTGATTGAACTCAAAGATTTTAAGTCAAATTGATTGATGGAGGCGATGGAAATAGCTGTATTTATAGAACTTTTTATTAGTTGGTTAATGTATAAATAAAATAACACATCTCGCAGCAGATTTATTATTTTATTAGCATCATAATTGTTCTATTATACTAAAACATATTTCCACGGAACTTTGCATAGCGTGAATGCATTACCATTTTCGCGTCACAAATTCCATCACACAATTTGCGTGAAGTTATGGCGTCGTTATGAGCGTGGCTGGCATAGCGATACACAAACAAACAGTACACATGAGCTGTGTATTATTACCAGGTTGCGTACGATATTTGTTCGGCGAGGTACCAGCATGCAGCGTACGCTTCAACACGGGCCTCTATTCTTCCATTCATCCGACGAACAATGTCTTATTTCGCGAATATGCTAAATTAAAATGCTCACTACATGCTAGGGATGAATATTTTGGCAAAATTGTAATGTCAACAGTTTTTGTAACACATATTGTTGATAGTCGATGCCCACAATCAGCCAACCTATTCAGCATAATACATAATAACCAGTTGTAAATTAAATTAAAATCTATACTAATATTATAAACAGGTAAAGTTTGTGAGGTTGTAGGGGGTAATCTCTGGATCTACTGAACCAATTTTGAAAATTCATTCACTAATAAGAAGCTACATTATCCCTGAGTGCCATAGGCTATTTACAACGTGCCCGTGGGATAATTTCCGACCAAAAGGCGAACGAAACCGCGGGCAACAGCTAGTTGGTCATAATCGCATTCCAACCACCACATAAACAATAATTATGACTAAAAAATGAACTAAAAACATACTAACGTTTTTTTTTCCAAAATTCGGTCTTATTTTAAACAAACATTTCGGGTAGCACAGGTATTTCGTATACACGGTGCCAAAATAATATGAGGAATTCTATCTATGATTTCGTGCATGTAACATTTTCTCCGCGTATAACTAGCTGTGGCCCGCGACATTCGTCCGCGTCAAATTTAAAACTAAAAAAAAAGTTCCTTAATTGAAACGGACTTTGTTAACAATTTCACGAGTTTTAATTTTTTTGCACGGAACCTTAATTCGGTTTGTAAAATAAAAGTAGCATAAGATATACTCCTTATAACATCAGCTATCTGCCAGTAAAACACAAAATCAGTGCAGCCGTTTCGGAGATAAGCCGGAACAAAGATACAGATAAACAAAAAAATAAAAGAAGTGTTTTTTTTTTGTTGTAGGTAGGTAGCTTATACAGGGTCGAAGGGACACCGACGCGAGAACGGTTACCAGTTTACCACGTATCCAGTACATCATTTTAAGCCCCCCTACATATAAAATTTTCATCGGTTATTAAAAAAAACAGCTTTTTCCTGGAAAAGTGCAATACCTACACGGTCAAAATGCATGGAACAGAAGATTTTTTTTTTAAATAATCGTTTTCGCGTCGGTAACTTCCACCCTGTATACATTCATATTTCGCATTGAATAAAAAAGCTGTTATTTTGAAATTACGAACAGACACTTCGATTTTATTTATTTGTAAAGAGTATAGATTAAATGGTTTCAAATAGAGTTTTTACTTTTAGGAATCCAATTTTCTCGATAAAACCTTAAACGAAATCACGCAGAAGTGACAGTGACTCACAGCCATTTTGAAAAGGGTACGAATGGTTTGGAATTAAAATACCTGCTTACTTTGAATATAAACGATGTACCTGGAATTATGGGACCGAGGGAGGAGGGCCAGGCATTAGAGGGATATTGAGAAGTACTGTCGTTAAGAAAAGTGTGGAGCGTTTGAAATAGAAAACGAAATCTTTAGATATCAATGGAATTCTATCGTTTTTACTTAAATATTATAAAAATAAAACTGCAATCAATTCGCCTTTATTCAACTTGGCACTGAACTTGACGCATTCCATTACCATATTTTCATTTCCAAATTATTTTTAGGTTTGTACAAAAAACGATTTTTAAATTATGGTATGAAAATGCACGAGGCCAAAAAATTTGCAGCAGCCAACTCATTTGCAAGTCATGAGTATTTTCAAAGTAAACAAGAGAATTCAAACGTGAAAAATAACCTGCAGATTCACTTTTTATGTACATTGAGTTTCAGCTTAAAAAATGAAAGTTATGTAAATTATTTAGCTAGTAACATTAAGCTGAATTTTCTTAACTATTTTGATACATATGTTAACTGATTGTTTCAATAACATACGCAATTTACTGAAGGCTTATCATTCTGCATTGCTCAATACTGCAAATTGATTCGGATTCGAATCATAAATTCATGGCCTGCTCCCAAACGGCTCATGTTAAATTCATAGAACTAATTAAATTAAACAATACGTTGTCAAATATTACATTGTCTACCGTAGTGTTAAATATGGCAATGCATGTGGTTACCCAAACTGACAGCGCTTAATTAATCGACACCATTACTGGGTAATTTCAGCAAATACACACACACACATTACACATACATTTTATTCCCACGTGAATTTCAGCAGTGTAATTTTTTCACAAACTTTCGGTGTACCTCGTGTGATTTTGTTAATTTGTAACAATTAAACGTTTATGAATATGGATGAGGTGGTTTTTGAGCTACGTAGCGGTTTTCGTAGGCGAGAAATTCGAAGCACCGTAGCCTTTCCAAGGTTCTAACGTTATATTACATTATCTGCCTAGCCTATGCCCAACTACTTTGACTTCCAATCTAACTAGCTGCAGCTGAATATCGGTATTTTACATGGAGCGACTGCTGGAACTCGTGGTTAAATATTAACAGCGGCTCGGGCCAATCTTCAGGTAAAGTCGCGCTTGCCTAGATTGCTCCTTGGATGGCTGACCACCAATTACATACCAAGTTTCCTCCGTGGCTCGGAAAGCACGTTAAGCCGTTGGTCCCGGCTGTTGTTTCCCAACTACGGTGGGGTCTGGTCCCATGTCTAACCGGATGCAGCTGAATACCAGTGTTTTACATGGAGTGACGGCCTACCTGACCTCCAAAACCCAATTCCTAAGTCACACGAAACCCCCTGAAGACTGTTTGTCTACTGTGAACTATGGGCCTCCTGACAACCAGTAACGAATGTCAAATACATGTAACAAGCTGTTGCCCGCGACGTTTGTCCGCTTGAAATTATTATAAAAATACAAATCAAATCAAATCAATCTTTATTTGTGAACATAAGTACAAAAAGGTGTTATTTATAAATTTTAGCTGATCTGTATGTTCGGCCAATAATCGGCATACAAATATAATATTAGTAAGCAGGTTATTTTTACTATCATAATTATTAAAGTCTAGGATAAAAGAAATGAAGCAATTGAAAAATGTCATAAGCCGCATAAAACAAAGTAATTGAATTATATTATTAATTATTAAGAATGTCAAAGAAAATTAAATTTAGTCACAATTTGTCATTTAAAAAGTCTTCAATCGAGTAATACGTCTTTTCAACAAGAAACAGGAACAACTTTTTTTTTTAAATGGCTGACATTTTCCTCACTTCTGATACACTTTGGCAATATATTGTATAATTTTGGAGCCATTACGAAAATACTGTTCTTGTATAAAGCAGTTTTAGATCCAACAGTTTGTAGCCGGTCAGCTCGACGCTGACTACCTACTCGGTCAAATTTATACATATTATTTTTGACGAACATAGATGTCTGGTATATGTACAATGAGGGCACTGTTAAAATGTTCATACTTTTAAAATATTGTTTACAGCTGTCAGTGGTTTGCAGGTTACAGATCGCTCTAATACACCTTTTCTGACACTTAAACACCATATCTTTACCCGAGGCGTTTCCCCAAAATATAATGCCATATCTTAATGTCGAGGCTACTAGACCATGATATGCAGTTAGTACGGTGTTTCGATTGGCCGTTTTACTTAGCATACGCAGCGCATGAGAAAATTGGTTTACTTTACTACATACTTTGTCAATCTGGGTATTCCATTTTAATGTGCTTTCAATATTTAATCCCAGAAATTTTGTCACATTCGTCTCATCAATCCTTTTATCATTATATCTTATATCTAAATTTAAATTCTGATTTACTGTTTGTTGAAATTTCATTATTACTGTCTTGTCTAAATTTATTACCAAATTATTATTCTCTAGCCAATTTATAACTGATTTTATGTTAGAGTTAATGTCTGATTCTAATGTATCTAATTGGTCACTGTTGAAAAGTAGAGTGCTGTCATCTGCAAACATTGTCATGGGATAGGTCGATGCTTTTGGGAAGTCATTTATATATATAATAAATAGGAGAGGTCCAAGTATGCTACCTTGTGGAACGCCATACATCACTGTTCTCGGGCTAGATTTAAATGTTGTTTCATGTTTTTTACATATTCTATTAATAACTGTTATTTGCTGTCTATCTTGTAGGTATGATTTAATTAAATTTGATATGTTACCTCTAATCCCGTATGCGTCAAGTTTATTAATTAATATTCTATGGTCTACGCGGTCAAAGGCTTTCGACATGTCCATATATAGAGCCAGAGCCTGTTTTCTTTTATCTACTCTGTTGCTAACGAGTTTTAAAGAATCATAGATTGCCATGTCAATGGACTTATTTTTCCGGAAGCCCTTTTGGCTATCGACAAATAATTTATTTTTCTCGAAATATGAATTGATTTGATTGTATATTACTCTTTCAAATATTTTTGACAAAATAGGTATCAGTGCTATAGGTCTATAAGAAGACATGTTGTCTTTATTATCTTTTTTGAAAAGCGGTTTTATGATACTAATTTTTAATTCCTTTGGAAAAACACCATGCAAGACGCACATATTGATCAGGTGACTAAGGACGGGTGCAATTATTGTAGATACTGTTTTAATAATTTTTGTGCTAATACCATCATATCCAGTGCTGGGAGTATTCTTTAAAGACATAATAATTTTATGAATATCTTGTGGTATTGTAGGTTTCATAAACATGGACGAATTTGGAGTATTTATTGGTAATTTATTATTATTTGAACTATTAATGGATTTGACTTGATCCGCAAAATAATTGTTAAAAGCCTCTGCTATATCAAGAGGGTTGGTAAGTATTTTATCATTTGATTTAATTCTCATTATGGCTTGATTTGGTAAATTATGTTTGTTTTTATTTATGACTTTCCACGTTGCCTTACATCGATTCTTAGCCGAGTGAATGTAACGGTTATTGTGGGCTCTCTGCGTGAGATTGACAATTCTTTTAAGCCGGTTAGACAATGTTTTGAATTTTGTTTTATTATGTTCACAATTTTACCCGTATTTGCAATATTTTTCATTAATGCTCCTTTCCTTTTGGTCGTAGCTAATGTTATAGTCTATAGCCTTCCTGGATAAATGGGCTATCCAACACTAAAACATTTTTTCAATTCGAAGCAGTAGTTCGTGAGATTAGCGCTTTCAACCAAAACAAACAAACTCTTCAGCTTTATAATATTAGTATAGATGACTACCGGGACCAACTGTCAGCTTTCCAAAGCAAAGAAGCACCTTGCGAAAAACTCTCCTATTAACTATCGACACTACTGCCAAACGTTAAACACCCTTTCAAAACTAGAAAAGCGAAGAAACGGGCATTCCAGCGCCATGACAAGAGGGACTTCGACTGGAGAGAAGGTAGTACAACTCAATGAAGTAGCCAACAGAATTACTAATCATTTTTTATTCGTGCTGCGTCCTTCTTTCAAGCCCGTCGCTTGACTTAGCAACCGTTATCTACCAATGATATATTAAGTAGTCATTGAATATATTCCTATCCTAATTATGCAAAATTTTCGTCGCCGAAAAACAAGATCCCTTGTTCAATAAATCAAAATGACAAGCGCGTTATCCGAAAGATCTAAGTTTAGCCTTCTTGAAAGCGTTTGTCTCTCGCAAAGTTTCTGTGTGCGAACAAGTAGCTAGGGTGTGGGTAACATTACTTGTCCAATACTTTCTCTGTTCATTGACTGGAATAAAAGACTTTTATTGGGTTTTAGATATCCTGTAATGGATTTTAGTGGATAGGAAACGGATTTTAGTATGTTGTTTAGTGGGATTGGGTCTCCTTTGCGAGTTGGGTGTATTGCCGTCTTTAATTAAATAATACAGTAGGAAAAAGACATTGAAGTTGTTGAGCTCTTAAACTAGTTAAGTCTCGGAATAGTTATATTTGTAAGTGTTTTATTTATCTTATAAGTTATGTCACACAAAAAGAAACAATTGTATGCGTTAGTACAACAGTAGTATTGTTTTAAAACATTTCACGGACAAATACTCGTAATATGTACATATCATATAGGTTTTCGCCATTCAATTCCGTGTTTTTCTAAATAAACAGCAGCGCTCATTTCTTCCCATTTCTTCATTAGTGTGTATTGTTTATTTCATCGCAAGGAAGAAGAAACAGGAAAAAAACAACTTGTTAAAAACAAATAATCTACTCAATTTAGCGACGATAACATCGCTGAGTTCACAACGTGTTTTCTCCGAATAATCTCGTGAATAAAGCTGCGATAATCATAATATGAATAAATACAGAAACGAAAGACAATTTGACAAAATATTTATTTATTTTTACTATGAATGAGATGTGATTGCTGATGCAAGCTTAGTTTGAGCAAATCACGTCCATTTTGACTCGAGTCTCTTCTATTTTCATCTCACGTCTCAATTTTGTTTTTATCACAATGAGACCCAAGCTACTATCTCCTGGAAAAAGACCCCGGTTTATAAATTAGCCCTGTGTATTTAGTTTTCTATGTAAACGTTGAATAATCACTATGATGAAGGTTTTCTTGCTAAATTATAATGAATCATGTATACATACGGGTAATAGATAAACATCCAAGTTTACGCAGAATTAATTTCAACCTTCATAAATAAATGATTTTAACGAAAATAGCGCTGAATATATTTCCATGCCATTATAAGATGGTTCGCTTGTGTACAGGCGTGCATTGAGGATAAAAATAGGTTCCCTCTGACTTTCAATGTGGGTGTGAGAGATGTCAATAGTATGTATCAAAGAGGTCGGCAGTTGTAAACGCTTGTGGCACCGTGTCGTGACCAAAGCGAAAGTCACATTCTGTTCTGCGAACAAAAATGCATCGTTGAGCTGACAGGGGCAAATTCCGGATTTCTGAACAAATTAGTGACACATGCGCATGACGATTGCGTTTTCACGCGACGGTCACTTTGATTAGGACATGGGGATAATAAATAATAATAATAAATAAGCCTTTTATTTCCTTAATAAAATTCAATTTACAATTATAATTATTATGATTAAATAACATGTAATATAATTATGTATCAAGAAACATGAAAAAAAATCAATAACTTCTGGGTAAAAAAAAAATAATCGCTAAATTTTATTGACTTTAATAATTATATTTATTTATTAAGGACCTCTCTATTGAGTAAAGGCCTCCTCCATTTTCCTCCACATAGTTCTTTCACCCGCTTTATCAGTCCATTTATTTCCCGCCGCTTTCAAAATTTTATCGAGCCATCTCTCCGCCGCCGCCGGTCTGCTTCTAGCTCTCGTGCCTACATGCCCTTTCCATGAAGTAATCTTTGTCGTCCACCTGTTTTTGTTCATACGTGCAATATGGCCAGCGCAATTCCATTTCAGTCTCTTGCAGTGTTCCAGAGCATCAATCAACTTTGTTGTTTTTCTTATATCCATGCTTCTCTTTTTGTGTCTCAACTTTAGATTCAGAATGCTCCGTTCCATGGCTCTTTGGGATGTTAATATTTTGTTTCTGGTTTGCTTGTTGAAAATCCATGTTTGGGATGCATAGGTGAGAGAAGGTAAGATTCAATACCGTAATATTTCCTGTTCACACAAAATATTGTGCTGATGGATGCATTGAATAGTAAGGTTTTTTTTTATGTATTTCAAATAATAATGTGGCCTTTAATATCACCTAGAACGTAATTAGAAGGTTCTCAGGTACAATATCGAACAAAAATATAATCGCATTGACGGTGAGAACCAGCACCTTTCGGCTTCATTAAGGGTATTTTTACACCCTTTATAAGATAATTACTTTCATCCATTTGACTACAACAAGCCTGCTATCCCATACATTATATTAGAGACATGAATGAAACTAGCGGAATGAGTTTATTACATAATTCAGCCTGTCCCGCAGCCACTTGACACCGCTACCTACATTATTAAACTCCCCGAATTGCCTTACACCGTTTAATAATTCATGACTATAGAACCTTACATGATATCGCAGTTTCCGAACGTAATTTTATTATGTATGGATTAATTAGTTATGTTTCTCTTAGTCAGCTGAATTATTATTTGTTTGGATAAGGGCTAACTATAATTATGGTCAGTTATTACCTTTTGTATATATATAACAGTCGTCCTTTCAATATGGAAAAAAAACAGAGCTATACTGGAATTCAAAATCCATCACTTTCCCACTGTTAGAAGATTAAAATAATACACAATGCTATAGCAGGTCACCAGGGGCCTTAGTCTGCTATTGCAATAGTGTCAGAATGGTCTATCATTGATTTAATAAGGGGGCCTTATGCGCAGACGAATTACCCTTTGTACGCACGTCAAACGAATTTCGAACGCGCTTCAATACGCCGTGGGCTAGGGGCCTTATTAAATCAATGATAGACCATTCTGACACTATTGCAATAGCAGACCAAGGCCCCTGATCTGTCTACCTCATTCGCTCCGGTAGTAAATGTTTCGGCCTCAAGATCGGTTGGTGGCAAATTGATGCGCACAGCAACGGTCCGGCAAACTGAACCAAATATGTTGGTACAGTCGCCAGCGCATCAAGTTACTATAAACTGTCAAATTTTCTCATTTGATTTTGAACTTAAACATCAACATTTTAAGGTTTAAAATCATTTGGAGTAATTTGGCAGTTTGCGGTAACCTCTACAATTTGCTTCACCGGCTGCCGTTGCTGTTCCCATAGAAAACGCCCAATTGCTGATAAGATTATTTCGTGCACACATCCAATCAGAGCGATCTGGCTCAGGTTTATCTATTTTGACTAGTTTCTCCAATGGTGGCAGCCTTCATTCTTCTCCAAGTCAGTTGATTTATTACTTCTTTTATAGGTTACATGGGAAGTTACACAGCCAGATTTGTTTGTTGAAACTAATGGTAAAGCTGACGTATCAAAATCTCGTTCTGAATATTAATTCGGCCTTCACATGAATTTGTTAGGCCTTATCTTTTGACAGTTAGGTGAATTACATTGTGAGTAGAATATATTTTCTTGTTAGTGTGCTACTAGGCTGATTTTGGTCTATTTTTTGCCCGATGATAAAAGTCTAAGCTAAGCCGAAATAGTTTCGCCTCTCTTTTTACTTGCGTGTACCAACAAAATTCTAAAAAAATCAAATTCGTATGTAGAAAGTAGTACTGAACGCTCGCAGTCTTTAGAGGTTTTACTTAAGTAATCACACAATCTTTCATCTCATGTAAAACAAGAAGCAATACCCTACAACGAAAACCACCACAAAAGGATGTATTTCTATAATCTCCATTTTCCATTGTACAAAAATAAATAAATAAGTCCAACACAATATCACACCCAAAATAACTATGGACATTTCGCGAAAATCGAACCGCAAAAAATATTCCGCGACCTCGAACTCGCAAGCCTTTTAGCCGCTGGTATCAATGAAAAGCCTAAAAAAACAGCAGCGCATTAAACAAAAGAAAAAGATTCCTATTACTTTGCTAAAAAAAGTAGCGAACCTTGCAAGTGACCGCTTTATTTTACGCGGCGAAATAGACAAGTATTTATAGCATCACTTCCAAAGTGGTTTGTCTCTCTTTAGACTGGGTTTTTTTATTTATTTTCTAAATATATTTCTTCGCAATATATTGCTAAAGACAGAGTTAGGAAAAGGAATGTAGCATAAAGAAATCACAATGGCACAAACCATTATTCGCCTGCGCAAAATGTATCTGATAAGTTTATTATTAATCAAATGAAACATGGTGGTGAATCATAATCGGTGGGCCACAAACTAAGCATGGCTTGTATCTTGTGGCTCAGGAGTGCGAATTTTGCATAATGTTACATTAAATAAGTACATTAAATTGAAGACATTTAAATATAATAATAAACATTAACGTGATTTAAAATTAAAATCTAAGAGAGCTTCTGTACTGCAGATTGAACATTTATAATGCAGGCTTTTTTTGCTTTATGCTGTTATCACACCCGGCACCCGGCACAGAACCCAATTGCCCAACAATGTTGACATTTGAGTTTCATAATGCTGTCACTCTTCTTCGTCGTCGTGACACTCTTGATAGAGCGATCGTGGTCATCACGTAGTGACTTCATAATGCTGTACCTACATGTAGCTTTCCTGACTATTATTTGTGGCCTCATACCAATGCCTCATACCAATGCCTCATACCAAAAATTCTAATTCCCACTATATCGAAAGTTTGCCCGAAAAATGCAACGTTCCAAGTTTAGGCCGTTTCAACAAAAGCGAAAGTGAGAAACATATTTTTGATAATTTTCACATTATTCGGTTTCCTGTCTCTGATCATGGTTTCTGTATTCCTTAAAAATTTAATATGCTTGTATCGGGAATTCTACTTAATTATGGAAACAATATTCAGGATTGATGGGTCGCCCGAAACCTTTTTTAAATTGATTTTGTAACCTTCCCGTCCGCCAAGATTTTTATACGGAAGAATGTTAAATGTGAATATCGATTTATATATAAACATTCCACAGAGATGACAAAGGTTATATTTATCCATATTTAGCACTCAAAAGGTCAGATGATTTATAACACCGTCAGCATTAACATCTGGCAAATGTTTTTTGGTAACCTATTATTACGAGTACCATTACCCTAATTCTTGCTTTAATAGCAGTTTACCGTTTGCGTGATTTAGTGATAGCAGCATTATATTATAACTGCCTTGGATTATATTTCAACCGTTTATTGCATAGAAATAAAAGGAAATACAAACTGATGAAATTTTTTATCGCAGAGGATCAAGTGAATGGAATAATAGTATAAATAGATTAAGGCTGTCAGTGGTCATTTGAAAGTCGTTTTAAATGTCCTTAGATGTTCATAATATTTTTCATCAACTGGTCAGGTCAAAACAAGGAAGGCACAGAAAAACAAATGAAGATATTTTATACCTTCTTATATTTATGTTAAGGGGGAAGCGACAGGGTAGCCCGCGAACCTTTTTCTTTTTCTTCTTCAACCGTTGGCCATCCAATGCTGAGTGTAGGTCTCTTCCAAATCTCTCCACTCTTGGCGGTTTTGTATCATGGCTATCCAGTTTCTTCCGGCCACTTTCATCAGATCGCACATTCCTCCGTCCCGTCCGTAGTCTCCACTCCAGCACTTTCATTCGCCATGTTCCATCCAGTCTACGTCATATATGGTCCGCCCAGTCACACACGAATCATTTTAAGTTCATTCTTTCGCATTGAATGACTATTTCATAAAAAAGTCTTTCAATGGGATTAAATGAACTTAGAGGGTTGTATTGATGATTAAAATGATTATAACTCGGTAAAGCCATATTTGTAACAGTCGCGAATCACATTTTAATCAACATACAACCTGACACTGACCTGCAAATTGCAAAAAACGTAATAAAATTTAATTTCACGAGTTACATTGGCGCCTTCCTCCTTAAACAAAAACAGCTTATTTGTTTACGAAGCAAAACAGATTAAACCAAGTCCCAACAAATAAGATTTAGTACATAAGTAACATGAGAAACATCTTTATCTAAAAGTGTGTTGTCAGACAACGGATAGGCGGCGAGAAAGATCGTTTCCGACTTAGACTAGGCAAGTTTAACCTAAAATTTTCAGCGAACTAGATAAAGTACTAAGTTAGAATCTAGAGGATTCCAATTTATTGGAAAATTCGAATGTAGAAATAGAGATTGGAATTGTCATGTATCCTCGGTCTACTTGTTACAATAATACTTAACTTTGGGTCATAAGATCGAAATAAATTGTATATAAGTATTTTAATAGGAAAACATCAAAAAACAAATATAGAGAAAAGTTAGCCGTGTTACGCTAAGTAGAGATACAATGCGCAATGTTCAGAATTTTCAATTTACTCGACTTCATGTTTTTAGACGAGTCTACGTGGTAGATTATGGGCTAGCCCTTTTCACAGAGAGGTCTGTGAAAGTCCCAGCAGTGGGATTATTATTAGCTAGCGTTATACTCATGCTAAGGTTTCCTGGAAATTCTTCATCCAACGTAACAAAAAATCAAACTGGAAAAAATAAAAGCTCGACACAAATTCCACATACAACCAATGTCAGAGTATATTAAAAAAAAAACAAATAACAATGCTAACAGTATAATAATAGTATCATCTAAAGACACGTGAATTATGCGAGAAAGTTTAAAAAAAACAATAAATCAGTGAAAAATAATTAATTTAAGTATATTTAATTAATCATTAACAAACATCGGTTGTATCGCACAGTTCATAAGTATGAACATCTCCAGTGGCGCTAAAAGCCCCACGACACCCGTTACGTACGACGCTTATCGATATGGGGCAGACAAGACATTGTGTCGTGACGTGCGCTACTGTTCACTATGCAGCCACTAATACCGCTGCGGGAATCACTTACGAGGTACAGCGTCTTTTGTAGGTGTATCTCTGATGTATCATGACGTGGTATTTATAATGTATTCCTTATAAACTGTATCTCGAGACAGACTATATTTTTTTATTTATCTGTTGTGGCGACATCTGTGAAGATGGAGAAGAAGAGGACATGCTGCTTCGACCCAAAATAAATTCAGAAAGGGCAGCTCGAGGTAGGAGCATAATGACGACAGGGGACAACCAAGCACAATTTAATAGTGTCGAAGGAAAATATGACTGTTTCTATTGGATGTTAACTATTTCTATTTGGATTGTTCAAATAACTAGTTTGATGAATTTGGATGTTTGGTTGTTTGTTTGGTTTGAGATTTTTGTTTTTTATTTTAATTTAACAATGTGGTACTTTTATCTTATGAGTGGTATTTCAAGCAGCCACAGACACAACATACAAGAGACATGAATCATTTTACTACAAAGAACAGTTTACTGCACGTGTTACATGTTTTTACCCAACAACGACGAACCCGAAAGTAGGGTAATGTTTTATTACAGATGCATTGTCGTGGTTCTCCTTATCTTGGCGCTTCTTTCACGAAACTTGAAGCTTTAAAACTGTTGTATTTCAGAATGTGCTGTTCTTTGGAAGAATCTAAATTGCATTGCATTTATAGCCTTGGTTATATAAATATTACAAACAATTTAAAATTAATCCTAAATCACGGTATTATAACAGGGTATTGTTACTACAATACCCTGTCGACAAGCCACCTGATGGACAAACCCTACTGGGTTTGTCCATCAGGTGGCTTGTCGAACTGACTTTCTCGAATATTTATAGGTAAGCGAGATATCGCTCGCAGACGCCGATGGGGCCTAAAAGTTCTGGAGTGCCTACCGCGAACGGGAAGACGTTGCGTTGGAAGGCATCCCACTAGGTTTACCTATGACCTGGTAAAGCTTGCGGGGATCCGCTGGATGTGAGACGCACGGGACCGGTCAATGTGGCGACACTTGTCTAAGCCCTATGTCCAGCAGTGGACGTCTTTCAGCTGAAATAATGAAGCGAGATATAAACAGTAATTCATATTTAGAATACTTAGGCTTTGAATATTAGCTCGGATAGCTGACAGCCCCCAATCTGAATATTGGTGAAGTTATTCAGTTTGATGATCAGAATCACAACCTGTAATATGACCCACCTTTATGGTACACGCTGTATAATAATTATTACTCTAGCAGATTTTTTATTTTATTTTTATTTTTCCTGGTGTTATGCCTTTCGTTAACTCGGTACCTAATGCAGGAACGCTGAGCACCTACAGATTTTTGTAATAAGGGTAGATTATGCGAAAATATAAATTAATCTATAGTAAGTGAGTAGATTTAACCAGTTTTATCGGTTATCGGCTCCCAAAGCTTTACCAATTTTAATTGGAGATTAATTGGAGAGTACTTCATAATCGGCAATTAAAAACGATTCATTGGTAAATAATTTGGCGATACAAATCGGTACATAATACTGCAAAATAATTACGTAATTATCTTGGTAAACTGATATTTAAAGGCAGCTTGGATTTATGGATAACGCAAACGTTATCTATACTAATATTATAAAGAGGTAAAGTTAGTGTGGTTGTAGGGGGTAATCTCTGGATCTACTGAACCGATTTTGAAAATTCTTTCACTAATAGGAAGCTACATCATCCCCGAGTTTCATATGCTATATTTGCAACGAACCTGTGGGATAATTCCCGACCAACACGCAAGCGAAGCCGCGGGCAACAGCAAGTTTTCTATAAACTTTTCAATATCCTTTCCAGCGCTATTTTTCTTATATTCCCATTTCTTACAAATCTTTGAGGCAGAGCTGCTCCTCAATATAATTCGTTGTTTATTTATTTCGATATCGGATTGACGGCATTTCTCGTCCGTTACCCTTTTTATGGCATCTACGAAACTCATATCATCGGACCTTTTTCACATTTCGACTTTGAATGGAGTCCAAGATATTTTCTGGTGTTATGGCGTTTCTTATATCGGTATTGTGATAAAGACCGTGTCTTTATTACTAGGTTTATGATCTTTTGTTATTACTTACATGTCTAGGCTTTAATGTCTATATTTTTTTTTTCTTTTCGTCATACGGGTTTGTTATGACAAAAGACTTAATGTTACACATAAATGTGACTTTGATTTAAGACATTTTATCAATACTGTCTTGGATTTATGATCTGAGCTTCAAAACCTACTTTTAGGGTTCTGTAACCGAAGGGGTTTACCCTTCGGGAACGAACGGGACTCTATAACTAAACCTCCTCTGTCCTTCCGTCCATCCGTCCGTCTGTCCGTCTACCAGCGGGCTGTATCTCATGATCCGTCATAGGTAGACAGTTGAAATTTTCACAGAATGTGTATTTCTGTTGGCGCTACAAAAAAATAAAGGCGGCTCGCCTACTACGATGGTACGGAACCATTCATATACGAGTCCAACTCGCATTTGGCCGGTTCTTCATCTATCAACTTCATTATAATTCATATGCTTATGCTAGGCTTATAAATAACTTGGCAACCCTATACACACGCCACGGCTATTCGCAGCTGAAATATTTTCCACCGAACACATTCCCAAAAGCTCTCTCAATACGTTTTTAAATACAGAACCTGAAAGGCTATGGCAGTCACATTATTTTTAGGCATTCAGCCTACGAAGTCATTAAGTTAGACAGCCTATACAGTACATACTGCTATGAATTGCCGGCTTGTACGTCGGAATGAAAAAGCGGGACTGTGCACAGCCATTCATTTAACTTTCTGGGCTGATTGCAAAAAGTACTGAGTTTATGACAAAAGTTTACCAGAAATATTACCAATGTAGCCGATTTTAGTTAGAACTGTTGATAAATTGGTTAAAGCGATGAGAGGTTATTTCGTTTCGCGGTAACATCGTCAGCGCTTGCAAAATGGCTGCCAGTACTTATAGGTATAGTGAATTTACGTAATTTACCAAGAAGTGGCAGTCATCGTCATCGTCTTCCTGCCCTTGTCCCATGTTGGGGTCGGCGTGACACGTTTTTAGGGCTCGTTACAACAAAATAATGAAGTCGGTTAAAAAAACGGAACCCCTAAAGGATCACTCGTGCGTCTGTCACAGCTCCGAATCTACTGGACCAAATTAGGTGAAATTTGGTGGGATGGTGTAATCCTATGACCCAAACACAGATGTGCAAAGTAAATATATGTTCTTTTTTTAAATAAGGGTCATTTTCGGGGGACAGATTAGGTAATTAAAAAAATAAGTTTAGCAAATCTTACTGTGTCATATATCAAATGAAAGGGCTCGTTTTGAGGATCTCAAATTGTGCGAAACCCTCTCCACGCAAATTCAACTCGCACTTTGCCTGTTTTTTTTCTTGCATTCTCCTCTGTCAACCGTCACGCTATTATTTACTTACTCCCTTTTCTTACATATCATTCCTCACACAATCCATCCATCGTTTCCTTGGTCTTCCTCTCCTTCTCCATCCATCAACATTTTAAATTCATTAGTCTTTTAGTCACATGCGATTCGTGCAAGAAGTAGCAGTGAATCTTTCAATGATTCAAAGGCAGCAAGTAACAAAACATTACACTTACACACTTAACACGTTCCCATAAACGATAATTGGATATCTTACTCTGCTCCGCATATTTATGTATTCACCGATACGATAAGATAGGTATCTGAGATATTTCTATAAGATCGCACGTCGGCTATATCGACGCTAAGGCCCTCGTTACGCCACCACGCCTGAACGCTTCGCATCACATACAGATAGAAGCGGCAACACTTATTGATAGTAATCTTATTCAACCACTAAAATACGGGATAAGTTTGTGAGACGGGACTTCAAGGTGAAATATGAAACTATGAAAGGAAAATACTAACGGGTTGTAGAGGTCAGATAGACAGTCGCGCGGTGTCAAATACTGGTACCTATTCAACAGCAAGCGGTTAGGCTGTAAGCCGTCCCTAACATAGTTCGGAAAAGGTAAGCCAGATGATGAGGAGGAAGGAAAGCAATAAAAGCACCAATTGAACTTTTTGATGTTAGTAATACCTAGTACTGTTTTATTACGTTAAACGGTAATGTTAATAGCGACAAATCCAGGAAAGAAATAATCTCCTGTCTCAATAAACTCATCATATACATCTATTACTAATACGTATATTTCAGAGCTAGCAAGTTTTACAAACAAGATGAAATGTTCAGAAGCAGACGGAGATAACCAAAGCAATAAAAAAAAAAAACTAAAATAAAGAAAACAATCAGAGAGAACACTGGACACTGAATAATTTTTAAGCTATCAAACTGTGAATAAGCCTAGAACAGTGGGGCAGACAGCGGCGAGTTAAATCGTCGAAGTTGTTGAGACAAACTGTGGCACCCGCCATTCAAAGCTGAGTCGAACAACGCCGCAACTTTGAATGAAAGCATTCAAAACTTGTGCGGTGACCGACGACGCCTTACCGCCGTAACTGCCTTCTTCGCAAAAAAATACACCGTCGAGATTTAGGAAAACGGGAAGACGCTGCTATTTCATCTCTGCGTCTCATTGAAAATTTTCGTGACACAAAGTAAAAGTTTGTAATAACGTATTACCTTCGGCTAAGTGATTTTACATGGTTACTTTGTGTCGTATAAAGGGTGTAACAAGACCCTTAACGAAGCCGAAAGGCACTTGTTCTCCCCATCATTGCGATCATTTTTTTGGTCGAGAGCACACCTTGGAACCTTCTAGTTACGGAAATATTGGAGGTTAATGTTCCCACTTTTTCACAAGTTTTTTTTGAATACGTGTTTTTAATGTAAGATTTTTACTTTAAACACCTTCACGGCTCCCGTACTATTCAATCCATCCATTTGCACAACGTTTTGAGTACGTTACATTGGGTCCTACCGTAAAACGTGTATTGTATTGTATTGTATTGTTGAGGGCTCCCTTTTCCGCATTTAGACTCAAAGGCGGTCCATTATGCGTGGGGTGGGACGGTTGGCTACAGGAGCCAACCCAGCTCCTTCCAGAAGCACAGAAGTCTCCTGGGACGTTCACAGACTTCTAGGAGCGACCTCGGACTGCCGAGGATTTGTGCCCGTTGGTCAGCAACCCCCTTACATTCCAGGATTACGTGGGCTGCCGTTTCATCCGCGCTAAGGCAGCCCCTGCACAGCGGGCTGTCTGTCGCGTTGAGGGTGAACAGATGTTTGTTGAGTGGGCAGTGGCCTGTGAGCATACCCACCACAATTCGCAGTTCCGTTCGTTGGAGACTGAGTAGTCTGCTGGTCAGTCGCGGTGTTAGTGCAGGTACCGCCTCTTTAGACTGTCTACAGTTGGTTGTAGATGCCCAGCGGGCATTGTGTTCTGTTTGGGTTAACAGACGCATCCAGGTCCTGATCTGACTGAATGGAACCGGCAAGTGGGGCTCGGGGCCGGCCACAACCCCTTCCGAGCCCCTCCTAGCAAGCTCGTCTGCTGCATCGTTACCCAATGATCCACTATGCCCCTTGATCCATTGCAAGGTGACCCTGTTGTGGTCGGAAATGGTTTGCAATGCTAGGTGACATTCGTAAATAAGGCTGGAAGACATAATATTACTGTCTAGTGCCATTAGGACAGCCATGCTATCGGAGAGAATTCTAATACCGCGATTGGAAATCTTTCTTTTAATGACTGCGTTGGCAGCTTGGGAAATCGCTACACATTCACATTGGAATATGGAGCTTTGATCCCCTAGCGATAGTGATATTTTGATATTGAGATCCATGGAGAAAACACCAGCACCAGTACCGGTTTTGGTTTTCGAGCCATCCGTATAAATACGGACTTCGTCGGCTCCTGAGTGGTCTCGCTCGGTCTCAGCTAATTGTATTCGATAGAGTTTATCGAACACGTGGACTTTGGGGATTCTATCACAGGGCGCGTCAATGAGCGGTACCTTACGCAGCGCTCTGTCCCATATTGTGGTGTGAATGCCCCTTTGTTGTTTCCACATGCCTGAGTGTCTTAGTCTGATTGCCGCCATACAGGCCTCCTGCCGAATGAAAAGATCCAGCGGCTGCAGACCAAGCATTATCTCCAAGGCATTAGTTGGTGCTGTCCGCATACATCCAGTGGTGGCTGAGCAAGCCAGTCTCTGGAATTACTGCAGTTTTTTACTGGTGGTAATGAGTTCAGTTCTGGGCCACCAAACTACCGCACCGTAGGTGATTATAGGTCTGATTACGGCTGTATATAGCCATAGTGTAATTTTCGGCGAAAGGCCCCAGGATTTCCCTAGAAGTCTTCTGCATTGCCAAAATGTTGCGCTAGCCTTATTAATCTTGTGGTCCAAGTGTTTGTTCCATAACAGTTTGCTGTCAATAATAACGCCCAGATATTTGACCTCTTTCGTAAGGGACAGCTCGGTACCAAACAGTTTGGGTAGTTGTAAACTGCCAAGATTGCGTTTGTGAGTGAACATAATGAGCTCCGTCTTTGACGGGTTCACTGATAGTTCGTGCTCCGAGCACCATTGTTCGACGATCTTTAAAGCCTGCTTAGCCAGGTTGCACAAAACATTCTCAACAGGTCCTGTTAAGAGAATGGCAAGATCGTCTGCATAGCCTACCGTATAATAGCCATGGTCGCAGAGTCTGCTTATCAGCTCATTAACCACAATGTTCCATAGGAGGGGTGAGAGAACTCCTCCTTGTGGACAGCCTTTGGCTACCACGCCTCTGGTCGTGGTATTAACGGTGAATTGGATAGCCCTTTGTCTCAGCATGTTGTCAATCCACCCGGCAGTCGTGTGATCGACCCCATGTCTGGTCAGGGCAAGGCTTATGCTGTTGAAAGTAGTTTTGTCGAAGGCACCTTCCACGTCTATAAAGACGCCAAGGGTTGATTGTTTACCGGATAGTCCATTTTCAATACGTGATACAACGCTATGAAGGGCGGACTCAGTTGATTTGCCCATACTGTAGGCATGTTGGTTAGCGTTGAGTGGCTTGTTTGACAGCGCATGTGTTCTGATGTCCCTATCACAGAGCCTTTCAAGCGTTTTCAACAGGAAGGATGTGAGGCTGATTGGCCTGAAGGACTTCGGCTGCGTGTAGTCACTCTTGCCGGGCTTGGGGATAAATATGACTTTAACTTCCCTCCATTTCAGGGGAGTGTAACCGTGTGCGATGCATGCTCTGAACAAGTTCACGAGATGTACCACCAAGCGATCGTCGCTCCATTTCAGTAGTCCTGGGAATAGACCATCCAAACCAGCTGATTTGAATGGAAGGAAGCTGTTGATAGCCCACTTCACCTTATCGTGTGTGACGATTCTTTGGGCCTGGGTCCAGTCGGTATCGGATGCCGAATTGCTGGTCCCCGCTTCCCAGCTTTCCGTCTCAGTAATGACGCAGCCGGGGAAGTGCGTTTGAAGCAGCAGTTCGCACGTTTCGTCGTCCGACTTGGTGTATGTGCCGTCCAGTTTCTTTAAAGAACCGATACCGCGCTCAGGTTCGCTGATCAGGATGTTCTTTATTTTGGTGGCATGACTGTTGGACTCTATGTTCGAACAGAAGCGTCTCCAGCATTGGTTTTTCCTGAGTCGGATCTGCTTCTTGTATTGGAGTTGGGTTTCTTTGTAATTGTCCCAATCGTTGTCTAGTCGGGTGTTTTTGGCTCTGTTAAACAGCTTTCTTACCTTGCGACGAAGTTTCTCCAGTTCCGGGCTCCACCAGCTGTTCCTACCTGCGGAGACCTTCCTTGGCGTCACAAGTGGGCATGTTTTTTCAAAGCAGTTCAGCAGAGAGTCTGTGAGTAGATTATTGTGGGTGTCAATCTCCGCGGCGTTGTCATAGTTAGGAATTGGGATCCCCTTCAGTTTTTCCGCCGTTTCGGCAAGGTACCTTACGCGGTCCATCGTCCGGGGATTCCGTCGCGGCACCGCGGGATTTACCATGATGTTAATCGTGTAAATGATCCACCTGTGGTCAGAGCAAGATAATTCTTGGGAAACATGCCAATCTGAAATATGCCGCGATATGTGCTCTGTTGCTAAGGTGAGATCAATGATGGTTTGGGCCCTTCTCGTAACAAAAGTTGGTTCAGAGCCCCGATTCATAATTCTTAGACAGGTGGTAAAGAGATAGTTAAGAAGTTCCTCACCGCGTGCGTTCGACTTCTCGCAGCCCCAGATGGTGTGGTGCGCGTTGGAGTCGGCTGATATGATGAGCTCCAACCCTTCCCTCTCGCAGTGGGCCACCAGTGCAGTGAGCTCCGGGTTTGGCACCTCCTCGTCGCCCGGCAGATAGGCGGAGGCAAGTACCACTCCTGGCAAGTTGAGGGCTGGGTTACCCAGGAGCCTGATGGTGGTCAGGTCCCTGGAACAGAACTCGGTAAATAGAACTGATGGTACATTTTTTGGTACGAAAATACAAGTTCTTGGGTTACTTACGGTTGTATTCAGAAGGAGCTTGCCCCCGATGTTGGATAGACCACAGATTCTGCCCTTCCTAATCCACGGCTCCTGGATTAGGGCTATGGTCATGGTGGGTAACTCCAGCGCCCTGCGTAAGTTGGCCGTGGCAGTAAGGCTGTGCTGGAGGTTGATCTGGACGATTTTAATTGTTTCGAGGGGGGGAACTGCCTGGTCCATCGCTGCTACCCTCCAGCAGTTTCTCCTCGTCGTCTAGACCCTCCCCCTTAAACCAGTCCAACTTGTTCGCCGCCAATGCCACAGCAACGACGTCGACCAAGGGAGTGGCTGGTGGGTCCTCACCAGACGCCTGCAATGATGCGGGGTTGGTTTGACCCACCATAGGGGCGTTACTTAGGCGTTAGTTACCGTAAAACGTGAATTTTCACACCAAAAAAAAAAACTCGTTCACCAGCAATAATTTTTGCGTAAAGTTACTTAGTTTGATGTACACAATGCTTGGTTGACGGCTTCGTGAATTGTCCTGTTACACCCTGTATAATGATCAGTGTTTCGTACAGAATGTAAGTCAGCTTTCTTTGCAAATCTTTGTTTTGCTCATTTAAAGCTGTTGCCTTTGATATGCGGACGCACGTAAACGCCTCGTCCGGACAACTTCTTGGACCGCTACACATGTTTAGAATTTATGATTAAACTGGTAGCGCTCGCGGCTAGTCTCGTATTATAGAGCAGAGAGAAAGTAATGTCCTCCCTATTCGCATTATTAACGCATGACGTTTTTTTTTTCTACGGAACTAATTAGTGCTGTATATTTATACAGCGAAGGACGTAAGGTTTTATTCAATGTCTTTGAAGTGGAGCAGGTAAGTGCCAAGTGCCAAAGACTTATGTATTACAAGGTAACAGGTCATAGTCAAACAGTCATGGTGGTTTGAACTTGTCGAATCAAATCGAGCCAAAACCCTGCCAAAACAAACGATGTCATTATCCAATAGGTATCTCCAACATCACTATCACGTAACACAAGTGTGTGACCATTAAAATTATGTCATTGTACAACATACAACCCAAGTGTCATTGAAAGACGTATAGAACGTGCCCGCGAATAGTTTGACAACTATGTCTCAATTAGAGGGGACGGGCTTGCTAACGATTTCCTCAAACATACAAAATATACGTATAATATTATACCCAACAAACTTCAGTTTAATGAGATTGTATATGCAGGCGCTAATTCGTTTAAAGCAGGTGTTTCTCGCGACGAGTTAATTAGTCGAGATAAGCCTCCATGCTTTGAGGAAAACTCTCCTCTTAATTTTGTAAATGTTGTTTTAAGGAGGAGATAAGTAACTTGCTTCAGGAGATATAATGGATTGTTTAATTTTATTAAATGGCCGTAAGAACACTTAGCAGTAATTTAAGGTAAGGCGAGTAAATGGGGAAATTGGTAATTAGTGAGTGATATTTAAACACGACTTCGTCATACATATCATTAAGAGAAAATGCGGGTAGTCTTTTCTCCATACAAACGCTCTCGCCTGTTTTCTTTCTGGTTTATGACTTAAGCTATGATTTTTTACAGTTAAATAAATATCAACCTTTTCTATGTCCCTATGTTTTCATTTTTGATGATACATAATCTGTATCAGCACTAGAACCTTTACAAAATGCTCAAAATAGCCTATGACCGCTGTCAACAAGGGCCTAGTGTACAAATTTGACAACTATTCATGAAAAAATAAAAACAGAGGGACACAGTATATATCCTTCTTATTCAGTTTATGAAATATATTTAAATTTGTCGAATATTGCAGCAGGAAATAGTCGAGAGCCAAACCTCAAAACTTTTCACTTGTCGGAACTATAGTTGTCCTTATCGCACCAATGATGCAATCGCGCTCGTAGAGCGACGGCGATATTTTCTTCAAATACCTACCGTGTGGGACTAGCTCTAAAATCATGGAAAAAAACAGCTGTGCGGTTTATTTGTGTTCACTTAAAATGTATTGAAAAGCTGTTTTTTTTTGCTCTTAATAATTTCTAGTCACCCATACAAAAATAGATGAACAGTTCTGAATAGGTGATAGAATTGTATGACTGAAAGTGAATAACCTTATTCTTCGCTCGAAATATGAAGCAATAAGTGAAAAATAATACTCGTACAGTGAAAACCTTATTACAATTTGATTAAACTTCACAACGAACTTGGGAACTCAGCGAAAACCCTGGTACCTACCCGCGGTCGTTGCTTTATTAAAAACAAACCTAAAATAGACGGCTGAGAATGGTTTTGTTTATGTACCATTGGAAGAGGAATCGATACTAATCTATGTATACTAATATTATAATCAGGTAAAGTTTGTAAGGTCGTAGGGGGTAGGTAATCTCTAGATCTACTGAACCGATTTTGAAAATTCTTTCGGTAATAGGAAGCTACATTATACCCGAATGCCATAGGCTATATTTACAACGTGCCTGTGGGATAATTTCCGACCAACTACAGCTAGTTTAACATGAATCCAAGACTTAAATCCCATGGGTACCTCATAAGGGATACAGTACGCCACCTGCTACGATCCTTAGTAAATACTACTTTTGCTTCGTCCACTTTCACACAGGTCTTACCCCGGTGGTACTGCGCATCCTGATCTTTCTGAAGCACATAACCAATACATAACATGAAGCCTGTAATCCCCAAAGGGTAAGGCAGAGGTGTACCTAATAGTACACACACATTTCGCCAGTTAAGTCCCATTTAATAGGGGGCGAGCCTGTTGCCATCAACCGGGCACAAATCTAGACTTCCGCGACTGCTTCTGAAAAATTCCTGATGGAAAAACTCAATGATAATTTGCCCGACCCGGGAATCGAACAAAGGACCTCATGCTCAGCAGTCGCGATTGCGACCACAGACTAACGAAGCAGTCCATAACCAAATACCCTTAACTAATTGTAAGCAAAATAATAACACGAAGTAAACAGACAACTTAACAATAACTTCAACCCTAAATCTTTGAACAAAAGTGATCTAAAAATAGATTCTAGTTCTCTGAACCCCTTTCAGGCATGACTGGAGTGAGAACGTGGTACAAATCTCTTAGCTTGAGTATTGGGGCGGGGTTAGGTTTTGACGTCCAATATTGAAGGCTTGAATATGTGCGAACATCGTTCTTGTGTTGCCTGCTCTTTACAAGATTTATGTCTTTTGTAACTAGTGTGTTTTTAACATTATCTCACGTCTGTTTTCACCGAAAGGAGTATCTACACTAGACAGTAGGTACGCCCATATTTCGCCAGTTAAGTTTAATTTTTAATTGAAAAGAGGCGAGCTTATTGACAACAACCGTCTAGAAATCCTAGGGAAAGTAGAAAAGGGAAGAAATAAAGCAATATGTTTTTTATCTACAATAGGTAATTTATTTTCCATTTTCTTTTATGGTGCTAAAAGAAAATAAATAGTAAGTGAATAAACTTACTACCCAAAGCAGCAATTAGGTATGTTCGATCAAGTCTTCAGAATCAAAACTTCAATTCAGATCTAACAGAAAATATAAATTTGTTTATTATCCAGCCACATATTCAGTATATCATTCTGAGTCGGCACATAGAAATTTTTCATCGGTAATTAAAAAAAAATCTGCTGTTCCATACACTTTGAATGTTTTATTTCTCTTTTTTTCGTTTTTTTTTTTCGGACATGGCGTCTCGCATTTCAGCCTCTGAGGCTGGCTACTGCTTAACCGGGCAAATCCCTGTGGATGCCTTAAAAATGAGTCTAAGGCCTCCAGCCAGGGGCTTAAAACTATACTTAAAAACTAAGCGACCACTCGCTAAGGCACCCCCTGTGGGGTACGGGCATCGGCTTAGGGCGTCGCTGGGGAGGGCAGCAAAGGGACAGGCTGGATCTGAGTAATAGTCTCTCATACATTTTGCACTTTGACTGAGTAGGTATTGCAGTTTTGTAGGAAACAGTTGTTTTTTTTTTTACCGATGAAAAATTTCTATGTGCCGCTAGAATGACGTACCGAGCACGTGGTAACCATTTTCGCGTCAGTGTCCTTTCCACCCCGTATACAGATACAAGTATACACAAGAGATGTTACAAATGGCTTTAAATATTACCTAAAACTAGGTAACATTGTGTTTTTGCTAGTGAGCCCCTAACTTGACAGTTAAGTCTGTTTCTTAATAAATATCATTCTCGTGTCAGCTTAAATAATGAATTTATGACATAGGTACGTTTACTTACAATTTCCCACAACTGTGATTCGAAAGTGACGTTCAATAAGCCAATAGAAACCTCAATATAACCTAACTTAAAGTTTAATGCGTAAGCTAGAACTTAAAAAAACTCAAGTTATTTAACTTGCGATAAAGTTACATTTCAGCAGCCAATTTATGATTTGAACTTTATCAGACGATAATTATACTCCAGATATTATTCACAAGATTTCGTCAAAACAAAATTTTAATGGAAAAATTTTCTCTCAAAATGACCAGGCGGTAGACCAAACCAAGAACTCTGAGATCTCCATCAATTTTTGAAACAGAACCAATATCCTGAATACAATTTACAGCCAAACCTTAAAATACCTATACCAAAACAACAGCTTTTTACTGAATGCATATGAAAGTATATTTGATATTTATAAAAAAAAAACACTTTTTTTTTCAATTTTTGTCTGTCTGTCTGTCTGACTGTTTGTTCTGGCTAATCTCCGAAACGGCTGAACCGATTTTGACGGGACATTTAATAATTAATTAATAATTATTTCACGCGAACGAAGGTCGCGGGCACCAGCTAGTTTAAAATAAAAATGTATCGATTCGATCTGTAGAATTATTCAAAAATCATTCATTTGGAACCAAACGCCATCGCCATATTGTTTGATGTTATCCAAAGCCTTTACATTGTTACACTCATTAAACCTAAAGAGGAGGCGTTTCCAATCAAACCGAAACCAGTGCTTTATTTATAGAAATAACAGGCTCAGTCGTTTCCTATCATTAATTTCTGTTTGCCTCCGCCCACGGCGACCGACGATTTAGTCGCAGTGTCGCGTGTTAGTCGCAACACGCGAAAGAAGCGAAGCAAACGCGCAAATCAAGCGCGGCATTATCGCAGAAGCTTTAAAGAAAGTGAGTTTGTCTGTTTGTTTGTCACATCTGTACGCCTTAATAGCTGAACGGATTTTGATAAAAGGACCACGGCCGTACATCCCGTACAAACCCTCAACAGAAATAATACGAACAAAAAAGCTTATTATATTATGCTTTTTTTGTTCCATGGCAGCTTATTTCAAATCTACTTACTTTGTTTATAAGATGAGTTATCGCTCTCTGAAAACAGTGATGATGAAAACTGTCTCGACTTCGGTGTGTCACAGCATAAAAAAAGCTTTAAAAATACAAGATTATTGGCTGTCCCATAAAATGCGCTTGTTTAATATACTTAGTATGCAAACTACTAATTCATAATCATGTTGTAAGGGTAAACTACTTACTTTACATGCATTGCCAGTATAAATCAAACAATGTATGTGATATACAATATGCCATAACTTGTACTTCTTTAGAGTTGACGTTAACTTCAAAGTTGAAGTCGTTATGTGCACATTTACGAGTCTTATTGCATGTGAAGTACAAGCTTCTTTGTAAACATTGCTTGTTCCTTTATGCAAGAAGTACCTAAGTACAGTAAAAAGGTTCTAATTAGAAGGAGGTTTTATCATCAGAGATCGAGCAAATCCTTCAGCATACAAGTTTAAACTTCGTTAGATACGAACTGAAATAACACTGAAATTGAAAATACCCGTTTCCCCGATAGAGATCGCTGCGAGAGCTTCGCAGAGCCCGTTCGTGACATGTTACTTGATTTGTGGATTCCAAAGGTTTAATTGTACGAAATGTAATCTACATTTCATATAACTCGCGAAATGCTTCGTCAATGTTGGTACACGGCCTCTCACGGCTATTAATCTCCTGCTTCTAACGTTATCCCAGCCTAACTGTGATTTACTTCACTTTATTTATTTAAAACAAAAAAAAACTATTGAAAACGGCGCGCTGTTTTATTCGGGATTTAGTTTAAATGGATTTATACGGCTTCGAAGAATAAATTTAAAGTAAAAAATAAAATCTATTGCAGTTTTGGTTTTGGGCTATAAATTGTTAGCCATGAATTGAATTTAAATGAGTTTATTCTTGATAGAACGTCACGTTTTGAGGCAAATCAAGGAATTTGAATACTAATCTGAAAAGCGGAAACAAACGGGAAAACGACGAAATAAAACATTTCTAGCCAGAGTTTGAATGTAAAAATAAGGTGGCGGCATCTGGCAAAAATACTATTCTGACATGATTCCGAGGGATAAAATCTCACTTTTACTAATCGAATCCAAATTGCTTTTATACCTGAAGTAGGAACCTGCCTTTTATAGTATTAATTTAATAGAACGATTAGCCGTTCGTTGGTTAATGTCCGCGATCTAACGACCGATGGTCACATCTCCGCGAGCCTTGTCACCATTAATGGGTACAGCTGTTCCATTACGAGATAAAGGATGTGAACCAATCTCCAGCTAGATGGATGACCAGTCATCTCTTGAACACACACGGCCTAAAACTTAACCGTTCTAATGTAACCCCGGCCTTGAGACATTGCTCAGTAGCCAGTTTTAATACCAATAAAAGCACAAAAGTTTCCGGGTTTATTTCGCAGTCCATTGCGCTAAATTTACATCACCGTAAACGAATGTAATGTGAACGACCGCAATAAAACGCAATGGAAAGCTCAACCTTTTGTTATAATAGATCTCAGGGATACGGAAATAGAAATACGAAGAAGAATGTGTAATATTGAATTGTTTTGGTACCTAATCTATTTTTGCGTATTTCAATAGGCTAAAATCCTAATAAATAAATTGTGTGTAATGGTTGGGAGTTATGAAGATTGTGTAAACAGATGTAAAGGGAAGATTAATGAGGTGTTAGTGCTAAAAGCGTTGATGTGTGTAAACCGAACTAAGCCAGATGGATGCTAGTACGAGTACTATTCTTACACACGCAGTTATTATGATAACATTAAACTCTGATTATATTATTATATTGTTGGAGCAGTGTCAAGATCAGTAGGTTGAATTCGTGTTAACGTAGCTTTAAATTTAAAAAAAATGCAGTGTGTAGTTCTAACCTCTGTGTTTTTAAAATTCGAAAAATAAGTGAACTTATTCGAATTTTCAAAATCAATTTACATTGCGTTGCGTCAGATGGATTTTTGGTGGGAAAGAAATACGAGTAGTATATTAGACAAAATAATTGACTAAAATAAGCAAATACTATTATACTTTGAAACCATTTCTCTATTCATCTGCCTAGCCTTTTCCCAACTATGCAGCTGAATACCAGTAGTATAACTGACCTCCACAACCTAGTTAGGACTAGGTAATACGACACCTTGGTAAGACTGGTTGTCAGACTTTCGAGCACTAGCTGTAACGACTGTCAAAGATCTACAAGTGACAGCCGGGACCAACGGTTTGACGTGGGATGTAATGGGTGGTCACCTATCCATGGACCAACCTAGGCAAGCACAGCTTAACCCGAAGATTGACACCGAGTGGCTGCAATTATTTAGCCATGAGCTCTTCGATCCTTTTCTCTATAAATTATAAACGCCTCATTTTGAATTACTTATCTATCTTCATGATTGTATAAGTTTACATCAAGTACTTTAACATTTGTGGTCCCATGTGCCTTGTTATTAGTTGTTACAAGGGTATCTTATATCAGTGATATTCATAGCTCAGAGATAGCTATTAATTTAATGTTCATAGTCAGAAGATCTGTTTGAACTAATTCTCAACGAGTATCTGGTAATGGCAAAGTGAACAGTTAGTTAATTTTGCTCAGCAATATCAAACGGGAATCTTCATGGAAGTTAGCCATTTTTAAAATATCATGAATTATAAATATGTTTAAAATAATTATTTATTTGTGATGCATGATAATTATGTTTGTTTATTAAGTATTTCTCGCTGTTTCTAATAAAAACTTATATTATAGCGTGCTCATAAAGCAGGATAATGTTGTCAAGCAAGAACAAAAGGAACAATAACAAGAGCGACATAACATTATCAGCATGTTTTAAGAAAGTAGCTGACAAGCACTAATAATAAATCGTTTACATTAAAATTTATACCATCATCGCATTATCTCCATAATATTCATTTTATCGTCGTAATCACGCCTCCCCCTGTAATACCCAAATGCCAGGATACTGTTACGTCCTCCATACTTCGTTATGTAGGACAATAAATTAGGACGCAATTAAAGTGCCCCTCGGACATTGACTGATATACAACCTCTTTGCAACGTTCGCCAGATTGCGTCTACACCGACCGATCTCGAAAAAATGAGCCAGTGAAGCTCCCCCCACAATTTATTAGCCCCTGTGCAAGTAAAATTAACTTTTTCCTTTAAAAAAAGGCTATTGTGAAATTATATTATCGTTTGGAAGTCTTAAACAAAAGCAATTAGGTCGCCTGACGCTGAGGCTACCTAGTCCCTCAGTTTTTTAAATTTTAGGTCAAACTTCTTTATCTGTAATGCTTTTATAAAAATCTGTCTTTTGTCCGTTTGTTTATAACTTGGGGATTTATTGTTCTTTTGCTGTTGGTTTCCTTTATTACGGTCGATTTGAGGCCATATTTTTGGTAAAATAGGTCCTTGGAAAACTTTCTAAATGTTGAAAATTTTGCGGACTTCATTGGTTTTAAAAGTTTACTACGATTTCTTTATTGTACCGATCTATGTCTTTGCCATCATTCCAGTTGTTCGATAAGAATCACAATAGACGTAAATATTAAAACAGATATTGTTTAAAGAGTACACGAGTGGAAGATATTGCTATAAATTGATAACAATACACACCTTTTCATTGTGTGTGAAATCGTATTATTTATTTTCATATCCGTTCCAGTATCAGTTCCCTGTCTCAAAAGTTAAAAGCCGTTAGTAAACACGTTGACAGACGTCATGTGACGTTTCAGTCTGAATCGCAGAAATCTATATCAGTAAAACAGAAACAGTGACTAAATGGTTAAGTAATCTTAGGAATACAGTTTCGACTTGCACTCCAATCAACTATGAAAGTTTAAATATCTGCTCATAGGTACAATTCTGTAGCGTACATAGAAACTTCTAAAACTTACTTAAGCCGTAAAATATCGTTCATATAGCCGGAACGTAATTGCAAAATGTAAGATTTCCAAACTGCAGCAGCTCCAGTGCACACGAGAATATTGCTTCTGCGTGATTCGATTTCGTTCCAGCCGCACAAAGTTGTCTAACCGCTGGCCTGCCGATATTACACCCATATCACAAGCCCGGCAGTACAGTCACCAGATAACTGAGTTACAGCCGGACAGTCCACTCGGGACAATGGACTATTAGAGTATGAAGTCCCGAAATTGTTATCCAATCCGAGCTCTTAGGACACAACAGCAAAGGATCAATATTGTATGCTTATTTTATTACTTTGTTCTTTAATACCTCGGTGCCTAGAGTTTTGAGTGTCTAAAGTCGGCTCAAGCCGTGCCTAGGGTTCGCAGCTTCGGATTATTAGTAATAAAACCTCTCTCGCCTAACTAGCTTAGCTTCGGGATGTAATGATTTCTATTAAATTATTAAGATCAGGTAATTTGTTATAAAGTGGGTAACGACTAATTTGAATAAGCGATCTGTGGCTTTAACTCACTATGTATACCTAAAATATAGTTGGGAATATCCAGTGTGACGCTTTTGTGTGGTGACCCATATGAGTTGCAAGTTCGTTGCTGTACCAACAAGACTGTTCTCAACACGATAGTTTTCGGTAACAAAGTTAACTTGCTCACATGAATAAATCAAAACAACTGGCCGGACCTTTGTTTCTATTGAACATTCGATATAACAAAAACGAACCATTTCTAGTTTCTGATTGTATTACAAAACTGTTGATTTTAGTAATTTGTCGTTTCGATGTTGAGTTATGCTTTATTATTTTAAGTAGTTTTTATGTCCAAAATTATATTTAGTAACATAAAAAAGTCTTCAATTAAATCTGATCTATCTTTCGACCAGTTGTCCACATTGGCCCTGGATCGAAACAACTCGAAGTCGTGGGGAAAGGCCTTTCCATATCAGTATAACAACTTAAAAAAATCATCGTCACAGGTAATATTTAGAACCTCAAGTTCTTCAGTTATGTGTTATGTAGTTTGTAATGTAAATTATATTAAATAACATTAAAAAAAAACGGCCAAGTGCAAGTCGTACTCACACACACACAGGGTTCCGTAGCACCAAACAATATAATAAAAATATTTTGAAGGCTCATTCGTATGTTTTATTGTTTTACATTCAACAGCAAAACTAAATTTGTGTAGTTTAATGAAAAAAAACGTTACTGCTGCAGTTTGATGCAAAAGTCCCATATCTCAAAAACTAAACATCAAATCTTATTCAATCAATTTTGGTTGAAAGTTTTATTTACGTTCTACAATCCTAATTTTTTTCAGAATTTTCCTCTTATTACTTTAGAAATTAGAAGACTCTTCCGAAGTGGTAAAATGCGTGTCCCACACGCATTTTACCACTTCGGAAGAGTTTATCTTTCAAACGATTGACTTTGAGACAAAATAGTTTTATGAACCTCAGTGTCATTTTTAAAGACCTATCTATAAACATCCCGCACGTATGGGTTGATGAAATAAATATTTTTTAGTTTCAGTTCCATGTATGAGGAGGCCCCTTATTTTTTTTTTTTTTGTTTAAAAATCGTAAAGCGGTTCACAGAGTACATCTACCTACTAAGTTTCAATTGTGTAGTCCAAATAGTTTCGGAATAAAGTGGCTGTGACATACACGGACAGACAGAGAAACAGACATGGCGAATCTATAAGGGTTCCGTTTTTTACCATTCGGTTACGGAACCCTAAAAATCTTTCTATTACATTTTATTAAAACGCGCAACTTAAAAAAATCGTCGCCACAGGTAAACCTAGAACTTCAATTTCCCAAAATGAACAGTTTCCTTTTAAGTTCCCTGTAGTGAGATTGGACAATCCTATTTTCTCCATTTTACTACCAAATTTTTTTATAAAAGAATGTGGAATTGTGAAAAATACTGTAAGAAAATTGCTACCTATTAAGTGTGCTTGGTCACAAAGTAAGAAAGGGCAGTTCCTATTCTGAATTTATTTTAACTACACTTCTTTTGTATGCAAATTTAAATAGGCAGTAGTGTTAGGAATAAGGAGTCTGCCCACTACCATACCTTACTATGACCGTTCTATGAACGTATCGGCCTGTAAAATATTACGTTGTTAGTCGACGATATAATGTTCTAATGGGCCATAGTCTCATACTTTTTAATACAAAGAATAATGGGTTACAACCGCGTATAATAACCGTTCGAACCAAACCCGTCGTAGGTCACAGGTATGATACGCTGTTGGTACGTTTTAGTTGGCATAGCTGCAAGTTTCTTTTCGTGCCTGATACGTTCATAATACGGCCATGGTATGATATGGTGATGGGTAGACTCCTTTAGTCGAGAGAAAATGAAAGTAATAAAATCATAGCAAATGAACTCGTGATCATAGCGATAAACGGTGCTGCTCAATTCCTTGACCAGTTAAAAGGACGATCTCTCTGCTCATCATCATAAGTGGTGGTGGGTGAGCCCTTGGTTTCACGATACCTACGGACACAGCACCACAACAAACCCTTCATTATTTATAGATAAATAAAAAATCCAGTTTGTTACTCACTTCGAGAATTAACATAATTGTTACCTATAATGCTTTCAAATGTGAAACGTTTGTGTATCTGAGGGTGTGCCTTAATCCCATTACTTATCTACAGTACCCAGAATTCTCCTGTCTGCGGTATTACACTCGAACACCAAATTGCTTTTAATGTATTCCACACCTTTCCACACAAAGATCCCTTCTTTTCAAAACGAACGAAAACACAGTACCTAGGTATAAGATGATTACACATTTCAACGTAGACAGATAGTAAGGAATATAAACTAAAGAACAAAAGAAAATTGTAGATAAATCATACAATTTGTGGATACAATAAGTCTTTTGTGTATAAAATCCATTTTCTTTGATCTTGCTATCGTTCTCAGAAAATCAGTAAACAATATACTATGTAAACTTACTCTATTACCATTGTTTAGGATAAAAAAATTAACGTAGACAACGTAGATACAGGTGTAATATGAAAATCTCAAAAACAGACTAGCTATAACACAATACCTTGTATAAAAAGTTTAAGACAGTTAGGTACAGTTAGAGCTTATATTAAAAATAAAAAAAACATTATAAAAACAAACTTTTAAATATAGGCGTGACCTCAGTTTTTTCGTATTCTTCTAAGCAAACCCTTTTAATTGATACCCATATCATGGGGGTGCATAAAATCTAAGTCCAAACTAAACGTGAATACAAAATTTCAGCTCACTAGCTTACTAACACTGTGGACCTTTCTGTAGCCTGATTAATAAATAAATAATAATAATAATAATCGGTTGCGGATAACTGTTTTAAAATTCAATCGCAAGATTTGAACTTAACAAACATAAAAACATTGCAAGTTAATTATAAGCTTGTAAAAATGGTATCGCTCTAGGCAACTAGTCATAACTTCATAGATTTGAACTAATAGTCGGTAATTCGGTATGCCGTCAGATTTGTATTCGGTCCCATGAAACTTTCAACGACTTCCTGAAACCAAAAAAAGTTTTCTAAAAATCATTTATACGCAGATACATACAAATAATTAAAATTGAAGTATCTGTTTGTAATATCGAAATAACAGCTTTTTACGGAATGCATATGAAAATAATTACGGCACCTAGAACAAAAACAAATTATTTTCCATTTTTGTCTGTGTCTGTCTTTCTGTCTGTTTCTCCCGCTTAATCTCTTAATTGGCTGGACCCATTTTAACGGGATTTTACTGGCAGATGATGTAACGATGTGTGCGATGTGTGCTGTGTGATGTGTGTGTGTGGTGATGCTCTGTGATGTGGTGATGATGTGTGTGTGTGATGGTGATGTGTATGTGTGTGTGTGATGTGGTGTGTGTGTGTGTGTGTGATGATGTGTGATGTGTGTGTGTGTGTGGTGTGTATGTGTGTTGATGTTATAAGGTCTAGCTTAGGCTATTTTTATTTTGAGAATATGAATTAGGGTTCCGTGCAAAAAAATAAATCCCCATGAAATTGGTAACAAAATCCGATTCAAAACGCGAACGAAGGTCGCGGGCAACAGCTAGTCTGAAATAAATTATTATTGACTAGAGGTAAGTACTTCCTTTTACCTAATTTAATATCATAATAAGTATGTTTTAGATAAATCAGTATAACTATTTGGTTAAATATTCCTGCTCGCTAAAAAGTACTAAAATAACAATAACAATATTTTCCAGTTTTCTTCTTCCTGTTATCATACAATAAAGAAAGACATTGTGTGTTCATGCATATAACGTGTATGCGAGTTACACAAATGAAAATGTATGCGAGATGAACGTGTTTGCCTCTGTTTACGTTCGCAAGGGCACCTTTGCTAAAATGTATGTACCCAAGCATAACTGTACCTACTTTGCTTGAATATTTTTTGTGAGTTTTCTGCGGTTTGTCTGAAAACCAGCGTTGGAAAAAGACTAGATACATTGATAGTACGAGATCCGTAGTGCAACTGACCAAGTTACGTTCTGTAACACTATGCTGATTTAGAAGAGTGTCCATGGAGTTTCTTGCCCGTTCTCCTCCATAGAGATCTACGCTTTAAGGAATGGGCAACTACAGTACTTTTGTTGTTTCGACAGTCCAAAAGTGCCTGTAACTGGCCTACTTGAAATAAACGCTTTGATTTTTATTTTGATCTGAGATTTTATACATAGGTAATATTATATTATGTAATTTTACACCTATTAATAAGCTTTTATCTTCAACTTCACTTGTTAGTTAATTAGTATGTATTGGTCAAATCTTGCAACTGAATTTCAAACCCAGTTCCCCCAAACCGATTAAGTTGAAATTTTGCACAGACCTTTGGTTCTGGAGACAGCTATTTATGACAGACATGACTTGATCCTGCAGCCAGGGTCGCCTCCTCACGAGAGAACTCCTCAACGGTTCGTAACATAGATACGGAAATTTTGTACACGCGTTCAATGTTGATAGATAAAACTTTTTTTTTCCCTTTAGTTTGATTAAATCTTGTTCTTTTTTGAAGTTTTATTTTAAACCTATGGTCTTACTAACACGTTACATGGTTGCGGTAGTTGCGTAGTGCACGGTCTGTCATTGAAATACGAGTGCTGTGACATTCTGGTGACTTATTGGTGATTTGAGTAAGAAACGTGTTACTTTAGAGTGGCGTCGTGGACGGTAAGACTTGTATCTGTAGTCCATATAGTACTCGGGCTTTCAATCACTAGCACAGAATGGAAGCAAGCATCCAAGTATGCTTGTTCCTTCTTTGTAAATTAAAAGAAGTGTTTCCGTGTAACAAGCGATTTTAAGGTCTATTGTTATTACAATTCATTTGTTCCCGATTCAAACAAATATGGCTATTAAGAAGACCCAAAATAACTTAAGCTCTTTACAAATTAATGTTCGGCTATCTTTCAAATGAATATGGTATAGAAACCGGTAGGGCTTATTTATTAAAAGTATCATAAGCAATTTCTTCCATCGGCATCGATAAATATTTGTTCAAAGACTTGGGCTTTATTTGTCGTATATTTTGGTGAAACGTAAAACAAACTTAAGTAACCGGAGCTTTGTTTCCTGTTCTTGAAAAAAAAATACTTAACTACTGGTCGGTTGCTATATGTCGAAATGGATTGTTGTGATTACAGATAGAACTTTTAGAAATGATTAATTGGTTCATTAATTGTCTCCTAGCGTGCCTGAAGACATTTTAAACAGTAAATAAGTTAAAAGGTTGAGGGACATGTCGCATCCGGATCGGTCATTAGAATTGTGTACACAAAATGTTTCTATTAAAAAACAGATAATAATATTAATAGAAAACAGAACAGTTAATTTTGGTACTTGAGTCTCATAGGTAAAGTACCAGTAACGCCATCTATCGATGTTACGCCGAGAACTGAGAAGGGAGGTTCGCTCTCAAGTTGTGTACAGAGGCTCTCGAACCTCCTCTGGAAAAGCGGGAAAGCCATCCGCCTAGAGATTTCAATTTACCTCGCTAGGTGTCGCTTTTAAATGAGTTATTGAAAACGAAATTCTTGAAGTATTTTTTTAAATTATTACTCCTAGCTTTGAAGATCCAAAAAATTTATATACATTATTTTTTTTTTTTATAATATGTAAAAATACCCATAAAATGCTTATTGAGTTTATTTTCGACCCACAAGTGTATAAAAAAGCTGAAAAAAAACAAAAGAAAAATTAAAATGGAGCTCACCACGTCGTCGTGCAGTTAATTGATACCGACAGATTAGGTAGCCAGGTGCACCGATGAACTATACCCAGGGGGGTAATCTACAGGTGCAAGCATTTATAACCCAAACACGAATACCTGTGCTTGAACTTTTACTGCTGAGCGTGACTTGGACTTTGTATTGTTTCTATTTTAGTCACTGCTGATTAATGATACGGTTTCGTTACAAAAAGTTAATTTATTCGTCTGTATTTGTCAACTGGAATATAATAGTAATAGCATGTGGATGTTTTGAAACTTAATTATAGAAAACTAAGCTCTCCCGCGGCGGCCGTGTATATGTTGGTATGGGAACACACTTCTGGGATAAAAGTATGCCTGTGCCAAATCTGAAATCGAAATCTGTTATTTTTAACACGTGTTAACATATCAGGCAGTCAGTCTTTCGCATTTAGGTACGTAATATTATTGTGAATTTTTCGTAAAACATTTTTTTTTGCTTTCATTTTAATTAACATAGTAGAAGGATTGGTGATCATAACAAAGAACTACAAGGTTAATAGAAAACAGTGTAACAACCCTATCATTTTATTGTCCCTGTAATATTCATCTGCGTGTGAGATTCTCTAATTATTACCATAAAGTTAAACACCCACACATGTTATATTCGTACATACTACATATTTCGTCTAGACAACATATCATTACTTTATATTTTTATGATATTATTCTCTATGATCTTCATAAAATACTAAGCTAATTGACTGGGTTATGTATAGGTTCATTTGTAACATAAGCTTCTATTCCTTGGTTAATAGATATGTTATCATTCATTTTCGTTCATACACAAAACATTAACACAACAGCACGCTTCTAATTATCGTCAGTTAAGTATGTTTATGTCCCATGTAATAGAAAGCGAACCTATTGCCATCAACCACACACAAACCCGGACTCCGCAAGATAATACAATTTAATAATCAATTAGGTACAAAAATACGTTTGTTTTTGTACCAAATTAAAGTCCATCAGCAAGTGTCCGATAAATTGCGATGTAACAACACAACTATTATTCAAATCTGTTCCATTCATAATGTTCATTTTCGCCTTTACTCCCCCTTCCCCTTCTTGAGTCATAGGTACGTATAGGTATGTACGTCGATTGTTTTGCCGATCGCAATCCGTCTAAATCTAAATTGACTCTGCTATGAATTTAACTACTAATGAACAGTTTCTGAAATAAGTATTTATAGAACAACTTAAACTCAAATTAGGGTGTTTCCTTCATTGTAATAGTAGCACGCGAAATACAAAATTTAAAACTCAAGTTTGGCACGAAGGAGATTGCGCTTTCAGCTGTATATCTATAGGAGTTATTAACGTTTTTCTATAAAATGACGTAATGAACAGAAATCTAAAGCAATAAACATCAATCAAACTTGTGGCTAAAGACAACAGCTAAGTAATAGATTGCGGTCATCTATCTAGATTTTATAGCGTCTATCGGAAACATAATTTCTTCTTAGAGATTCAAGTCACAGTAATGACGATACGTACAGTCACGAGCATAGATACCTTACATTTACGCAAAGTTTGAAGGCGATTTTTTATTGAAATGACGATTGCAACTTAGATAATGAACCTTTTTCATGAAAATCGCTTTTGAATCTCGCTTAAATATCGTACGAGTATTTCGTATATATGCTCGTAACTATGTAGTGTATCTACAGAATATCAATATTAAAACTCTATGAAAGAATCATCAATCACCAGTTGTACTATTTTGTACCACAGTTGAATAATTATAACAGACGAGAACAGTGAAATGAAAAATAATTGTATCATTTTAGTGTTACAATTGGAGTTTACATGTCTGGGGACTCTGGGAGTCTCGGAATCTATAAAAAAATTATAAAGAGGTAAAGTTTGTCAGGTTGAGGGGGTAATCTCTGGATCTACTGAACCGATTTTGAAAATTCTTTCACTAATAGGAAGCTACATTATCCCCGAGTGCTATAGGCTATATTTACAACGTGCCTGTGGGATAATTTCCGACCAAAACCCGAGCGAAGCCGCAGGCAACAGCTAGTGCTTTATAAAAGTGTTTTGATAAATAAATACTTCTGAAGGACGTCGGAAAACTGAATAATGGGTGTAAAAATATCCTTAGTGAAGCTGAAAAGTACTTGTTTTCCCCGTCATTGCGATCATTATTTATGTTCTAGAACATACATGGGAATTGAATCTTCTAGTCATGGAGATGTTGGGAGTCAAAATGTCAACTATTTCACAACTTCAAAAAAAAATGTTTTCAATTTCATAACTCTACTTTAAATACCTGTGGGACACCCGTAGTAATCAATGCATCCATCAGCACAGTTTTTTGAGTGCGTTACATTGAATCCTACAGTAAAAGGCGAAATTTTTGCGCAGTGTTACTTAGTTTGATGTACAGAATGCTTGCTTGCCGGCTTCGTGAAGGATTTGATTACACCTTGTATATTTAATCCCTTCTAATATTTTACCACAAAATTAGAACGATAATCTGAAGAGAGACTTTCGCCAAGATCATTCTACAGGTGTATGACCAAGTACGTCTCTATTATTCTGCAAGTTCAAGTTTCATTGAAACAATGCAACAATAGATTCCAGTTATATAATTCCGTTCTCAATTAAGCTCCATGTTAAACAAAGCACAGTTGTAAGTAACTCAAGTGCATACAACTTTGAATTCAAGTGGGTACAGTTTTCACTCCTTTTGGGGTAAACCGAGCATTCTCGAGTCGCGCTGACTTCAGCGAATTCAATTCAGTCTGGAGAGCCCGAATGCCTCTGACAATTGAAAGAAGTACCTAAAATGTTTCGCGAACTACTCGGTGACTCGGTCGTGGTGAGCTTGCTTTCTTAAACAGAGATGAACCAAATTATGTGCAGTTGACATAAATCCACTGAATAACTGCATGCATTTTGTCTACCGGATTGTTCACGATGACTGAAATGTCGTTGTTGCACAATCCTGGATTTTCTTCTGGTTTTTAAACGAAAGATAATTTATTTGACTGCCTTGTACGTCTAGTGGTCGCAAACGCGACTGCTGAGCATGAGGTCCTGGGTTCGCTTCCCGGGTCGGCCATAGCGATATTGGGTTCTTCCATCAGGAATTTATCAGTAACAGCCACGGAGTCTGGATTTGTGCCCGGTTGATGGCAATAGACTCGCCCCCTTTTACATGGGACTTAAACATAACCCGCGAAACGTGGGTGTGCTATTAGGTACACCTCTGCCTAACCCTTCAGGGATTACAAGGCGTGATGTTATGATATGATGTTATGTAGACATAGTACATTACTGCAGCGGCCAGCAACAGAGGCACAGGCACACATACGTAATACGTAATATAATATAAAATACGTTCATCAATGCCTAGTTTTCGCCAAGGCTTGTATAGTACTTTTCTCAAATAATGCGAGGAAATACAATTACATTTCAAAATCAAGAATGCACACAAACAACAATCATTTTTCTCGCGTTGAAGAGTTCATTTGTTTTTTTTTTTTTTTTCAATAAACCGCTTTCTATTTGCAAGCCAATTTGAAATTTAAATAAAACCTTTGATAAGTTACCTCCTTGGTGGCCGTGTTTCAGAGTAATAGATCGTTCAATTTTTAAATAACACTACAGATATGAGTTTACTATGTAATTTATTTGGCCGCTAAACACGACAGATATGGATTTTCATACAACTTTTGCCGGTCGCTGGTCGCATGTATCTGGCCAGTACAGCAATTTCGATTTATCTCGAAGAAGGTTGTCAAAATAATGCTCAAATTTCCAAGCATGTTTGAGAAAATTTATTTTATTTATCGCTTTTGGTCATCCATATTGTGATGATATAGTTTCTCTTTAGTTTTTCACATTGTATTTCCAAAACCTACGCAAAAGTGCCTTCGATACAGTATTAGGTGTTATCTAGAAATGCTGATCTTGGCATTGCCCACGTTCACTGATTGATTACCAGATTGATGAAGTATGGCTAACGTTAGGTCATTGTTTACAAGGACCATACCACAACTCGGCTACGATAAATTACTATGTGACATAGCGTTCGCTGTGTAGGTTTTCATTACGTAAAGTCAATGAGGTAAAACAGAAAGGAAATCATACAGACAGCAGCTGATAACATCAGCATTGACATTTAAAAACAAAAAACCGGCCAAGTGCAAGTCGGACTCGCGCACGAAGGGTTCCGTACAATTATCTAAAAAAAGAAAAGAAATATCTTAATTGGCGTCAACTATGTATGGACGGACGCCCTTAAAATTTCAACTTCTTTTATTTTTTCGAATTTTTCCTTTATTTGTGCTGTAAGGCCTTGGTTTTTGCAAAATTTCATGATTCTTGGTCTAAGGAAGTACCTATAGGTTTGATTCCTTTGTGGAATCGCATAATATGCGACGTAAACAGTCATATCTTTTGACCGCGTTGACTTACAAGTTTGATTTTTTTCATTGATCCAAGGGATAGCAGACCTGAGTGTTTGGTATTAATTTCAGCTTGATACCACCACGCATTCCTGAGAAAAAGAGTCTTGACAGACAGACGGACAACAAAGCGATATAGAATCACAAGGGTTTCGTTTTGCCGATTGAGGTACGGAACACTAAAAACCAACGTTTTTGGCCAAATAAGCTAATGGATAATATAAATTTATAAATGATTTTCGACAGCTGTTTGCCTTTCTAAATTGTGATAAGTAATTCCAAAACAAATTTTCGAATCCGTCAGCATATACAGTCTGTCACTCTGAATTTAACCTTATGTAAATGCTATAAGTGACTCGACGATATATTCAGTGAGTTATGCGAGCGTCCCGGTTTGAAGTATGTGGCGTCAAAATTACGGTGAAGGCTAATTAACTCCAGACCTTTGGCTGTGGTTGTACGTTGATGGCTCCTGAACGCGTAACACGGCCTTCGCGCTTACATATTCAGTTCCCGGCTGACATAATACCATGAAAATTACCCAAACGTACCCTTATAAGTGTGTATACGTTATAACCTACACTCACCGCTAAGTTTTTGAAGCCAGAATTTTTCTGTAATATTTTTGATCTACATACATATTTCTAACTCATATTTCGACCACTCGAAACATAAGTTTAACACATATGTTTGTATAAATATTTAAACTATAATCTCCTGTACGTAATATGCAAATGGAATGCAAAAACCGATAGGTAAGCAAAATAATAAATAACATTTTCATATTCTACAACCTTTCTCGCAGCCGACGAGTAGTTTGATTTACTGATGTACACGGAAACTTGCATGGACTTAGGTATAAATACGTAGAATTAAAAAGAAAAGCAATAACATTTCCAAAGGCAACATATATGCACAAGGTTTTTCACGTCCATTTTTTATAAATAAACAAATGAGTGTTGCGACATGAGTTACACCTACAGGCAGAATAAATATACCGTTTTTTCAGCCACCTTGAGCAGTCTGTTGTGCAGATAACTCTTATTGTTCTGATGACGTAGCATTTTGGAAGATGGCGGACGATTTGACAGCGTTTAATATTCGCAAACAGCTGGTTTGGCTCTAGATTAAACTTGAACAAAGATGTCATATTGTCGCGGTATTGTTTCATTAATATACAACAGTAGTTTGTGTAGAACGATTTACTTCAATACAAGACAAACTTCGAGGAACCGAAACGGTTGGGCCCTGAAATAAATTTAGTCCCAAGTCTTTCGGGAGTTCCGAAAAAACTTTTCGCATTTGTGCTGTTCTTTTTGTTTTATTTCAGACCAGTGTTTTATTTCTATAGTTTTGGGTTTCAACAATAATTTAAGTAGTACTTGCAGTAAATGACCCCATGAAAAAATCAGGCCAAGTATACATATATTTTATCAAGGAAAAAGTCAACCTCTTAAAACGACAACAACATAAATGATTAGGAAAATAAAAATATAACACGAATGAAATAGCTCAAAAATAAAGAATTAAAAAGCAATAGCCATTAATTTTGAGTGCAATTCTCAGCGCACGCGAACTTACTCCACCTTTCGTGACCAAACTGAAAACTTGTGTTACCAACTTGCAATATAATAAATCGGGCTAACCTATATCGAGTGAAAAATGTACTGATTCAACTTACACCGTGAAACTATTCGAATAAGTAATTTTATACGAGTATGAAAACTTTCTGCATTCCATATTCGATGTTTTTGCTATGTTGCAACTTTCGGAACTGAATTTATGAATAAATTTTATCAAGAGAAGAGCGTGTTATTATTTACATTGATTTTAACTTTTTTATTTGCGAATATAATTTGCAAGTTCTCTTCTCTATAGAGTTACTAGTGGCCCGCTTCGTAGAGCTTTTATGACTTGATGAAACATCGAAATGTCTTTATTATATGTACTTTTAATATTAATGTATTATTCCTGACAATCCGACAACAGAATAAATCCTAACAATCCGACAAGCTTGTCAGGATTACTCCGTTAGGCTCGTATATCATGTGCTGGGCTGGAGATGGGTTTCGTGGAATGAATGAATATACATTGTTTCCGTTAAACTGACAAATTACTTGAAGTGATAATTTAACACAATAATACGGGGCACAATTAATCGGGTACAGTTCCAGGACGTCTTAACTCCGCTGCTATCAGACACTGAATGTCGTCCTCGCCTCGAGCTGTAAACATCACGGCTCTGTAGAAGCACGCTGTGGTGAGTAAGACTGGTAAGTAGGTCGCGTGATGTGACTACTGGCGCGCTTGCGATTCATTTTATGTCCGTACTAATGACCGGATCCGACATATTTTATCCTTTACGTCGTGGGCTACCTAATAATATTCTCACAATCCAACAAATTAATTCGTGTAGTTAGGTGCTTCAAACTAAATGCATTTATTTCTGTAGGGCTGTTCAAATATTAAAAAGTAAGTATAATATTTACTTTAAAAAATAAGTGTTTCGTAAAATGTTTTACACAACACTTATTTCTCGAAGCTCATGAAAAATATTGCGTTACATTAGGTGTAATATTGTGTACCTAGTAACAGATGGGAAGGGATAAGCTACTTTTATGTATCCATGTTAATACCAATACACATGCTGTGTTTTATTTTTAAGGTTTTTGGGAAAGGATGTAAGGTAGGGCATTAGGTCCTAGCAAAGATTTTAATCGTTATGGCGGCTATACACTCTCGTCTGAGAGCTCTCTCTATGTCTCTCCCGAGAGTCTCGACCGAGGCGCCTGTGCTCCTAAGCGACCGTGTACTCTCTCACGAGATCAGTTGCAGTTGTAGCCTCTGAGGATATGGGTGGACAACTTCTTTTTTTTTTTACCGATGGGTAATCATCAAATAAGTCCTCCCGCTCTGGGCTGAGCAGGAGGGAGTGTCAGACTTTTACTGACTAAAACCCATCCATGTTCCTTCCTTTGCCCTTTGTGTTCCAGGGCCGCGGTATTTCTTTCGAACAGTCCCGCAACCCTGGCAGGGTGGGTGGACTATTGGATTAACGTCTTCACAATACCACGGCGCGAGCGAAACTGGACTAAATAAAATCTACTGTTGTCATTTGGCCGTGTAGGTATTGCACTTTTGTAGGAAACAACGGTTAATATAATTACCGATGAAAAAGTGTTCACACTCATTGGTAACATGACCAGTATAGGCTGGCCTCTTATTATTTTCAAAAAACGAACGAAACTCGGCCAGCTCAAGGCCAAGTAGGCTATACATGCAAATAATACAGGTGCCAACAAGAATAGACTAGATTTCAATATCTTGTGGTGGATTTTCAAAACTGGACACTAAAGAAAAATATTTTGGTTCTATTTTCAATTTCATGTTGGATGCTCATAAATCCACGTTGTATCCGAACTGATACTTACAAATGGCTGTACTTTGCCAGCCAGGCTATGCAGTGAGAAAAGAATATTGATACTGTTTATCAATGTCATATTGGTCTAACATCATAAGAAATTGCACGCGTATGTAAGAAGGGTATTGTATGGTCTAAGGCGACATACGAAGTTATAACATTACTGATCGTTTTCACTGCACAAAGAGAGTTGTTGGTATTTCAACACTCGGCTCAATGCCGATGGAGTTGAAAATCGAACAATGTACTTTTGTTGCATTCATATTGGCGACACCTGGTATTAATGGGAATTAGTTTTATTTATAGTATTGTAGTGGTGATCGAGGAGCTCGGAACTAAATAATAACAGCTGCTCGGATCGATCATCAGGTTAAGCCGCGCTTGCCTAGAATGGTCTGTGGATGGATGATCACCCATTACATACCGACTTTCCTCTGTGCCTTGGAAAACACGTTAAGCCGTTGGTCCCGGCTGTCAATTGTCGATCTTTGACAGTCGTTACAGGTAATCAGTGGCTTGAAAGTCTGACAACCAGTTTTACGAAGGGGTTTCGTGTATAGAGGTTGTGGAGATCGGATAGGCAGTCGTTCCATGTGTAATACTGGTATTAAGCTGAATCCGGTTAGTCTGGAAACCGACTCAAGAATAAAAGAAAAAGCTAGACAGATGATGTATTTTCGTCATAGATTTTTGTTTAATCACCTTCATAGTTAACTCTGTATCATAATTTTCTTTTCATAAGTTGGCGAAGGCATGCTTCACAATCTTGGAACAAGTGATCTTTAGCGGTTTTGGCTATCAAATTTGTACCTATGTCTACGACAACAGAAATTTCAACTAACCCAATTACGACTTACGGCATTTCATACAAACTTTCAAGTCCTTATTTTTCGAAATGACTGAACCGATTTTAATGAAACTTTATACGCATAAGCAAGAACCAGAGCTCTAAAAATTATATAGACAACATTTTCGAAAAATAGTGTTACAGCTAAATTAGACCGATTTGAAAATTTTCATGAAACAGAAATTTCCAATTCTCTTTTTTTTAAATACATTTCGAATATGTTCTTTATAAACTTTTTAAAAAACGGTTCAGTCATTTCGAAAAATTAGGACTTGAAAGTTTGTATGAAATGCCGTAAGTCGTAAACGCTCTTAACTGCTTTAAGCTATGCGCACAGTTTACAAACGGTTATGGCATGTTTAACAATTACTTGTCTATCACTCCCGAAGGTGTCTAGTATACGTCACAAGAGTACAATACAGACTTGTTGTACACGTTTGAGTTTTGGCTTAACTTTCCCGAATTACAAGTAGAACAGAATATTATGTCGTTTCTTTGTGTCAACCACATCACCAATTTGGAGAATTTTCATGTCTATAAAAAAAATACCTATCTTACCTGAACAATATATTCATAAGTCTCTTTAATATAATATTGCGGACATCGCCAAGAGGGTTGATCTATTACTTGGCCAAAGAATCAGTACTGCCATCCAACGTATGCTGCCAGCCTTCTGGGCACTTTCCCCGTTGACAGTGATGAAGCCGAACTTTTTGTTTAAAATCGGCGTATTTACACCGGGCGCTCGTGCTAGGGCATACTCGAAGTCCTAAATGTCACATGACATCAATGAAAAATATATATACCGTGTGTACTTGAATTCGCATTTAATTTCCATAAGGAAATCTTCAGTGCTACTTAAGTTCTCAAGTTCACGTAATCTTATTAAGTATATTATTTCTTTGAAATATAATAATGCTTTTAACGCCTGCATTATTACTTATTTCGTTGAGACAAGAGGATCATAATTGGTATAATGTTGCCAGAACCTTTTAATTTAAATTTTCTTTGAACATCATGCAGTTTTGAATACCTTTTTATCATTTGTGTTTAAATTAAAAGAATACCAGAATGATAAAAAAACCGTTGTTAAATGAGTTTTTGTAAGTATCTATGGTACCTAAATACATCTAGGGGCCATTTGCAACATTAAGAAAAATAGGTATTTGAACGTTTACCTCAAGTAATGGTTTTTATCTCATATTTTCAAAGACTTATAGCGTTTTGTATAAAAAAATGAAACATGGTCACTAAGAAAGTTATTGTCTCTCCCTATGGGCTAAGTCTGGCAACTTTTATTCACATTTTATGTGGGTCGCCATGCAATTTTTATGCAAGTTGAAGATTAAATTTTATTCTTACGCCATTTTATTTACTTTTCCATTTTGCCGGCCGGTATTGTGTCAACCGCATATTTGATATTCACAGCGGAGTACTCTTGCGGTGTTGGACGTAGGTAAACATGTATCTATTTCGACTGTCACCTTATTTGTTAAACGGGTCAGAAGACACTGGACGAGTTGGTCATTTAGATAGACACCCTGAAAGGGCACCAAAACCATTTCATTTCATACAATTCGGTTGGGGCTAGTAAAGACTTGAATGTTACTTGAATGTTAATATACTTGCATACGTATGAGTATGAATTAGAGATGGGCCGACTAGCCGACTATCCGGCTGCTCTCGGTAGAGTTCACGACGAGCGAGCCATGAGCCATGTACAGCTGAGTCGCCCGCATTAAATACATCACACATCGTATAACGTCGCACCCGCCGTATAGTCATAGAAATTAGACATTCTAAATAATAACTTATTTTTCGGTCATAAATCAAAATGATATATTTCATGAATCGGAACTCCAACGGAAGAGTTCCGATTCCTAGATTATAATATAACAAACTGTCATGCTGATTATAAATTAAAAATTATTAACCATCACTACATAGTATAAAACAAAATCGCTTTCTCTGTCCCTATGTCCCTTTGTATGCTTAAATCTTTGAAACTACGCAACGTTATTTTGATGCGGTTTTTTTTAATAGATAGAGTGATTCAAGAGGAAGGTTTATATGTATAACATTGACCCGTGCGAAGCCGGGGCGGGTCGCTAGTAAATCATAAACTTTAATTTCAATTACTTGAGCCGACATAGTTTTTGCCAATATTAGTCGCCGACTATTTGCTGACTACTCGTATGGCTGGATAATTGGCTTTCCCGACCAGTGGGCGACTAGTTGGTACATCTCTAGTATGAACCTAACGGATTGAAAACAATGGTAAACTCCTTAATTCAATTAAACAACAAAACCAATCAATTTTCATTTAGTTGGATGACTGGCTGCACGATGAAGTAGTACGTTCGGTTGAATAGTTGTATGGCGTGAGGCGGGTGCGGTGGCACATGCAAAATGATTGGACGTGGCGTCGGGGGCCACGATTGGCCCCCGAGGCCACGATTGGCCTTTGTTGTTTGATTTAGCCGACCTGGTTGCTAGCACCCGTTCCGCATCGCTGGATCACTGCTCACTCTGTTTGCGTTGCTTATAATGTTAGTTTGCCCCCTTTCATTATTTGTGATTCAAATGCAAATGTAACCGGTGGGTTATTTGTTTTTGTTTACGGATTTGGGGTTGAGAAAATTCGGTTGATTCGATATTTGGTTGATTAGAGTAAATAAAATATAGGTCGGGTATAATTTAGTTGAAAACATATTGGGTCAAGTTTGAGAAAACACAGCCCCCTTTTGTCTTCGCCGCAGTCGGGTAATATTCTTCTATTATTCATTCTTGTATTTATTTTGATCAAAGTGGCTCATTAAAGAGACATTATTGAACTACAGAAAACTCCTCTAAATAGACGGGACCTATATTTTCACTTGCTGCTAAAAATAAAATCTTCCACCACGCCATTTATAACGCACAAGCGATTTTAGGATAGCAGAGGAAATTAAGAAATTTCCTTGTTCAATGAGATTTTATACAAAGTGGGGGGAAGCATTGGGCGTACACGACATCAAACATTGACCTCGATGTCTTCAAATTGTAGAATTGAAGTAAATACAAAATTACTATGAAGCTTCTTGCCAGTGGTTCTCTAATAGGCAAAAAGCTCTTTTCTTCCAGGGGAGAAATAGGTTTTCTGATGGCCTGTGAGAAGTGGACCTCCATTTGGCAGATAAAAGTTTAAAAAAACTGGAGATTGTGCTCGTCATCTTAAATTGAAACCTCTTGAAATAAATAGCTCCGTCTTGGTAGAAAGATTATATGCCAGCAGTGGTCACCAACGCTGGATAAACGCCGTTTGAATAATCATTCGTTGAGATGGAGCGGGACCTATCTAACTGTCATATTTCGTACCTCAGGTCTCGCTCATCTCACAAGCATTGAGATATTTGTCACACCCGACAACAGCCGCGCGTTGGGCAGTAGCCCACCAGTCAACACACACGTCAGTCAGAGGATCTTCCCTTTTCTGTGGTATATGAGGGACTATAAGCCTTCTTCCTCATACAAATTTTTGATTGACTTGCTCTGAACGTTAAACGTTCACGCTACGTCTTACAATATACACTATCAAAAGTAATATTGTTTCATTGGTAAGTCTATTGACGATATAATTGCGTTCACTTCATGTGGCTCACGTTGCTCCCGTTGCTGTAGGTCAGGACGTAATGGGGCACGTGCGAACTGCGCAATTAGCTCGCTGCGGTATTAGAGTTGGCGTACCAATCGGTTATTGTGGGGAAAGTCTAGAAAGGGCGAAGAAATTTTTAGAAAAGTCACTTATATAGTTTTTACTGCTTCCTGTACAGTTTTTTTCGAATATCAGGAATGAAAGCTATACTATATTGCAATGGTCACGTCAAACATTGAAATCATTGATTTAGCTACAAATTTCACAAAAAAACAGAATATTTATAATATATTCTGTTTTTGTGAGATTCAATTCTTGACGGAGAAATAAGGCTTGATTTTTTTTGTCATCTTATATTTTTTAAACACGTTAAAAACACAGAAAAAGACTTTACAATCTTTATTTTATTAAGTAAGTACATTTTGGATCTTTTGGCGCTTGCCAATTTCATAAATTGTCAAATTCATGGTATTGTGCTCGGTTTGATAACTGGGGGAATGTGGGGGTACTATTAGGTACACCTGTGCTTAACCCTTCAGGGATTACAGGCGTGAAGTTATGTTATAATTTTAATATTTTATAAATGTTTACCAACAGCAAGCTTCTCAATGTTTTTCAAGCGCCAAAAGAATCACGCAGCACTCAATGTAAACGCACTCAAAACATTGTGTTTATGGATGCATTGAATAGTACAGAGATCATGGATTTGTTTAAAAAATATTTTTTTTTTTAAGTTGGCACTATGGCCTTTCATATCTCTGTAACTGGAAGGTTCCCAGGTATTATGATCCGTAACAAAAAAAGTGATCGCAAGGACAACATAAACAAGTGCCTCTCGGCTTCGTCAAGAGTGTTTGTAAGCCCTTTATTGTACCATTTATGATGTGTGGACCTTGTTGTGTATCTTATTTGGTCATATTGTACCATGTGGACAGATTCGTAAGTAAATAAAATCGACTGTCGTGATTGAGCACACTGTGCAACCCGCTTGATTGGAATTAGAGTGGCGTGTGTGCAGAGCTAATAAAAGTACAGTTGGCAACGAAAATTAAAAGAGAACTTTATTATAAAATAAAACAGGTAGGTATAAGGTCTAATTCCTTATACCACGTGTTATACTGTAAACAGAGTATCGGAGTGTCATTCAAATATTTTTTTGTAAATAAATAGATACCTATCAAAATGTGGCAGTGAAATGTGGGTGTTTTATGAAAACAATTCTGCCTAATCATTTGGAGAAATACATACGTGATGTCCATGCTAACAGACTTTATTTGCTGACCGTACCGTCAGAGTCAGACTGGTATAAAACCAACTACTGTAGAAATGTGCTGAACGAGTGTACGTGAGATATTTTGTAGTTTTCTAACTTTAGAAAGAGCAATATTTTAACTATAGTTGGATTTGAAAGATTGTCTATGAAGTTCTTGGCTATTCTTCTCTATAGACATCTCCGCTTTGGAATGGAGGACTCTGTCCCTTCTCAGTTATTTAACTTTTTCATTAATTTCACCTTTTTTCTAAATACTGTGTGGTGATCCCTGGTGATCTGCTATACAGGTTTTGTCTAGTGCAGACACCAGTCTCTCACAAACTTATCTGGGTTACGGTAATTTTAAGCTATACAGGGTGTAACAGGATCCTTCACGAAGCCGTCAACCAAGCATTATGTACATCCAACTAAATAACTTTACGCAAAAATTATTGCTGGGAAACGACTTTTTTTTTAAGTGAATAATCTTGTTTTACGGCAGGAGTCAATGTAACGCACTCAAAACATTGTGCTGATGGATAGATTTAATAGTACGGGGGTCGTGGAGGTATTTAAAGGAAAAATCTTACATTAAAAACAGGTATTTAAAAAAAAACTTGTGAAAAATATGGAGCTTTGACCCCCAATATCTCCGTAACTAAAAGGTATAAAGTTCATCGAACTCGTCGTCGCGCTTGCCGTTCGCTACGTGTGTTTTGCCACGGCAACGGTCCATTGCATATGATGAAATAAAACAAACTAAATTTATTGGATTCCCATGACATTCCTGAAATAATTTCTTGTACCGGTCTTCTTAGTATGGTATACTGAATTCACCCCATCAGTTTGTGCAGGGCTGTCTCTTAGACCCTGTATACATAATAAGTAATGTTTGTGAAGAGATAATACATTATTTTTTAAATTTCTTACATAACGTCTCTTAAACTGGTTGTAACTGTTTTATTTGAAATAATTTACGTAATAAAATTTAATAAACTTAAGAACAAATATGTTAGAATCTATCGAAAATCCGAAATCTGCAGCACGATTCAAAAAAAAAAATTGTGAGAAGACGTTCTAATCCCTCCATAAGAATGATTATATTTGATTAAATTGAAAGTCATTTTCCAAATCCTCCTTAAATGCAATCAAATAAGTGCAACAGAAACGGCCCAATTATTTCTTTGTCCCTTTTAAATTTAATGCGCTTAATCTCAGTGATCCACCCCAAGTAGATATACCTAACTAGTAAAATATTCGTATCCTAATACCTAAATCCGTATTGAAATTGAATGAACCAATCACTTAATGTTGGAGATATTGTGTTACAAAGCAAATAATCAAAACGCATATCATTACTCCGAGATTACCAATGGATTCGCTTCGCTAGATCAATTTAGCGATTCATAGAGGAATATCACACTGACACCGACTGTTTGAACATTAGCTAGTTGACTGAAAGCTGAGTTTAAACTTTAATGTGTTGCCAGAATTCGCTTTATAACAACAAATATCATCACGCCTGTAATCCCCGTAGGGATAGGCAGGGACGACACCCACCCACCACCGCTTCGTCCAACCCGGGAACTAAACCCAGGAGCTTATCCTCAGCAATAGCGCTTGCGAGCGCTACACCGACGAGGCACTTACTTTACAACAATTATAGTCAATAACTCATAGATGGATACATCTCGCCTGTTGTCCCTTAAGAGTTAGGCAGAGGTGTACCTAATAGTACATGGGTGTACTATTAGGTACACCTCATTTCGCCAGTTATGTTTAAGTCCTATGTAATAGGGGGCGAGCGTTTTGCCATCAACAGGGGGCCTAAAATGGAATCATAATAAAATTTAAAATTCTTAAAATGGTCTTTATGATTATGACGACGAGGTCCATTTTAAGAATTTCAAATTTTTAACGCGATTTGTATTATGATTCTGATAAAGCAGCCATTTTAGGCCCCCTGGGTACAAATCCAGACTCCGCAGCTGCAACTGAAAAAATCTTGATAGAAAAACCCAATAACAACAATAACTTTGCCTGACCCGGGAATCGAACCCACGACCTCATGCTCAAGTCGCGATTACGACCACCAGATAGAAATGGTTTAAATTAATTGCAATAATATCACATCAATATTCAGTTCATTAAGTGCATTAATTAATCTTTCAGATTATAATTAACGCCCCAATGTTCGATTGGGTAAATGAAACTTTTAACAGCAATCATTAATTTGATGGAATACATTTTTAGTGGCATTTGTAATAAACTATTAAAACTCATTTATGTAGATAGTAGTGTAGTATTCATTTGCATCCGGTTGGACAGTAAGCCGACCCTGAAAAAGGCACGGCAAATGATGACCGTAGAGAATATTATTTGTAACACTAATAAGTGTTACAAATAACACACATTATTGCTTGAACCAATCGGTCTAGGGGCAAGTTCTATACACACACGTACAAATCACCACGCTATCACCTCTGAGTCGTGAACTACGCTGAATATACAGCAGCAAGAACGCCGGTTTCAGTCATTCTCGCGGTGCCTCTTTCTTGACAACCCGCCTGGTCCCAACGCAAACTCTAAAAGCCGATTTTAACAGTGAGCTGATTAAAAAGGGTGCAACAAGACCCTTAACGCAGCCGAAAGGCACTTGTTCTCCCCGTCATTGCGATCACTTTTTGATCTAGACCATACCTGGAAACCTTCTAGTTACGGAGATATTGGGGGACAAAGTTCCAACTTATTCACAAGTTTTTTTTTTTTAATGTAAAATGTTAAACACCTCCACGACCCCCGTAATATTAAATGCATCCATCAGCACAATGTTTTGAGTGTTACATTGAGTCTTACCACAAAACGTGATTTTCACCCCCAAAATAAGTCATTAGCCAGCAATTATTTTTGCGTAGTTACTTAGTTTGATGTACAGAATGCTTGCTTGTCGGCTTCGTTAACGGTCCTTTTATACCCTGTATGAGCTAAATAATGAAACTAGATTTATGAGTTTTGTAGTTATGATATAACCCTTTTCGTTACAGTGACTGGTACCCGTATGTTTCGGTGACATGCAAAATACGTTTCACGTCACCAACGACAAGCGATAATACTCCATCCAAGCAGAACCTTATAAAACAATACCTACGTAGACAGATTCGTTTCTAAGTGGTATAGCACTGTAATCTTAATTTGATGTTTATGAAAAATTCCTCGAACATTTCACTCTCTACTAAATAAGACACTCCTAAACGTTTCATAAAGATCCTCCTTTTGTGTCGATACTTGTAATATAATAAAAGTTGCCTACTTCTGCTAAAATTTACATGTTTGTAACCTTTGTTAGTATGATCTCTTACTTTCATTTAGTTTTCCAGCGATACTTTTCTTGAAAACGGTGTTTTGAATTTCAATGTATTTTTTTCTTTTCTCTACCAAGAATTGAGAGTATACCAGAATTTCCAGAATTTGTGAATCCTAAATAAATAAATAAATGAACAGTTTTTACTGTGGGATCGACCTGGAAATAGCAAAAAAATACTGTTTCTTTTTTTGCAAGTAAATCATCAAAATGGAAATCACAGCAGTTTTTTGTTAAGAGTTCTTGATAACAAAATTTCATTTGTATTGTAATGTAATGGAAAAATCTATCATCAAAAATCATCTTCCCATTTCCCAATTCCTGGAAAATGGGAAGATGTTAGAATAGCAAGCAACTAGCGAGTAAGTATACGCTACGCTTAATTTATTAGCATTTCATTGAACGGCCTAAGGATATTGTTTGTTAATTAATTACATTTTAATTGATATATTTAAGTGGCTGAATTCTGGTTGAAGATCGTTTACGTTAAAATATGGGAAACACACGACGAAGATGAAGAAGTGGTATCCCGTATCATAACCAAAGCGATCGGTCGCTGTACGCGATGAATGAACGCGACAGCTGCATATTCGCACGACGATCGCTTTGGTTAGGAAATGGCGTATCGTGTAGTCTTGGCCTTGTTGTATATTTATTTCTTATATTTTTAAATATCGTATGTTTTGACGTGCTTCTTTTGTGTTTCTGAAAAGAAAAAGAAATAGACACGACACTGTGTGTCATGTTTGTTTGTACTGTCTGTCTGTTCTGATAATTCTCCGAAAGTCGTCTGAAATGATGAGTCCGTTTCTTAAAGTAGTAGGTACAAGAAAAAAAAATACTGGAGACAATGCCTAGTCATATTGTTTTGTGCCGTTTGAACCCTGGTTGGCACGTCACTTTGTGTAATTAAGTTCATCACCACTGCTCTCAAGACGATAAAGGAAAACACCGAGAGGAAATTAGCAGGTCCTTTAACCAAAAAATCGAAGACACTCGCACTGGGCCCTCGTGATAACAGCCCACTCTTTCTTTCAGTAAGCAGGTGGCCAACCATGACGTCTTAAAGCAGGAGTGTGGGAAAGAAGTGACGCTAGACGACCTGTATAGCTCTGTCTCTTTCCCACACTGGAATTACTCCTGCTTCAAGGCGTCATAGTAACCTCCAGGTCCGTGTCCAGCTATGTTAAAATTAAATGCTGATGACACAGCAACATCATTACACTATAATTACGCCGCTGTCCTTACTACTCCTATGTAACAAGCTTTAGCACATAGAAAACATTGCATGAGTCCCAACTCTAAAAAAAATAAGAATATCTTGCCTTGTAACACGTCTCATTAGCTGCCATTACTGTTCATTCAATCAGAGCTCTGTAGAAAACAGCCATATACATGTACGTACTGACGAGCACAAAGTAGTAACAAATTGTGCACTCCCTGTACAATCACGTGCTATTTGTAAATGAACAGTCCAGGAAGCGATTTATTCAAATGAAGCCAGCAAGTGTGCTCAAAAATTAACCGTACATGTAGAGTCAGTGCAAGTTTCTTCCGCAGAAGCAGAAAGTGCACAGATCAACACATAATTTAAATTTAACATTAGCACTCTTGCTACAAGAGACAGGTCTCCCCTAAGGAAGAAGGTGCTACCCACCCACGCGAGCACAGTTCGGATTGACAGATGTCACATCTCTATGATTTTTTGGTTCTAGGACACTGCGATTTGAATAATTCAAAGAGAGAAGAGAGCTTTATAGATTGTTGCATCGAGCGCATAGTGAGTTATTCATGCATGAGTACACGAGTGCATTAATTACTCACTTTAGCAAGGTGCGTAATCTACTTTTCTTTCAAATACCAATTTACCTACCGTGATAAAATATACCTACTCTTGAATTTCTTTTAAAGCATTTATTAATTGAGTAGAAAAAGTAATACCTAAAATCTTTCCTCAAACCTTTTGATGAAAAGTTGAAAGTGACATACAAATTGCAATCCACAGCAGTACCTACAAACCCATTTGCTTATATTTTCATCAATTCTTAGTTTTGGAACAGACTATATAGTAGCAGATTTCTTTGAGAGATTATCTGGGGAAGAATTACCAGTATACCTGTTTCTACTGCCATTCAGCGTTGCTGTGTTCGACTTTAAGGGTATACACCTCTTCCGAACCGTTCGGGAATTACAGCGTGTTTTTTATAAAATGTTATGTGTTCTTGTTTAATAAATGAACATGATTGCACGTGCCTGTACTGAGTAGGGCTGCGACTTGCGTGTTTTCTTAAGAGTTACGGTGTGTGTATCATTACGGTGACGTGGGCGGGCCGGCTGACGCAAATCATGATAACGGTTCACTTGCTTATTTTAACTAACTTCTTACTTTAACTTGGCTAACTTTTTTTTTCTCTGGTTTTTCTTACGTTATTAGTTATTTTATACTTAACTTTAAACGAAGTAAAAAAATTGTTAAGTCATGATTTGTCTACTCTTCTGTTGAAATTCGTTTGTTCATTATGTTTTATGTCAGTGAACAATCATTTCTCTACGTCATCAGATTTCGGTGAACAATACCCTAATTCATGGTTTAATTTAGCATAAGTATAATCAGCGCACAAGGTTCCCACTGCGTCGACACAAGCTTTCCGTCCATGAGAGAGACTGGGCCATAATCGCATCACACAGGCCCAATGCGGATATGGCCTTAAATCGCAACGGTACCTAACTTAAAATTCAGTTATATAGTAGCTGTTACAACAGTAGTAATTCAGTTTGAGTTTTCGACCTTTAATCATAAGGATCTTGGAATATTATTGGGCATGCTCGTGAATATAGGACTTCGAACATTACACTTTGCAGACTCGAAGTCGACTCACAATAAAGCATTGAAATATGAGCTTTACATCATGTTTACGGTAGAATTTAGTACAGCCCTTAACACGGTAAACAATCATAAACTTGAAGGTAATGCTCATCCATAGTCGTAATTTCTACTAAACCTTTAGAATGCAAATAGCTTTAAAATATATACCTCTGTTTTGATAATAACTAAAACAAATGCATGCGCACACAACAGCAAATGTTCGAGAGAAATCTAATACACACACAATTTGTTCATAAATTACGCAATAAAGCTGAACACATTCAGATTCTGAATCTCGTGCAAGGTTTGCTATGAAAACACGTTTAATCGCGCGTTTTCTTAAGGTTACGCTCAGAATGCCAAACGAGCTGTATTTGCAAGGAATGGCGTATATTAACTAAATGACGTAAGAATAGGAAAGTCCTATATACCTTACAAGCTCGCATTAGGATTTTTTCGCAGAAAAACTTTAATGGTACTTAGGAATGTATTTTTTATTAGGACCAAAAATTAGAAGACCATCATTTATTTTAAAGAAAAGTTGTAGGTACATAGTTTAGGATAAAATATTATTTGAGGCTCAGTAAAACTTGAGGAGTGGCTAGAGAGGCGCCACGGCGCCCTCACCTTCCGCCTGACGCAGGTCCTCACCGGACATGGTTGTTTCGGGAGGTTCCTGCACCTAATCGGGTGGGAGGAAACGCCCGGGTGTCACCACTGCGAGGATCGACCGGAGGACACGGTGGAGCACACTGTGCAGGTCTGCTCCGCTTGGGCGGAGCACCGCCGTGTCCTCGTAGCGGCAATCGGCGGCGGCGACCTCTCGAGTCCGGCCCTGGTTCAATCCATGGTCCGGAGCGAGAGGGAATGGGACGCCGCCACCTCCTTCTGCGAAGCAATTATGCTAGCAAAGGAGGTGGCGGGACGTGAGAGGGAGAGAGCCCCACGTCTCAGCCGCCGCGGGAGACGCACCGGGCGTCGAGGGCCACGAGGTGGCCCCCGGCCACCGTAGGCGCAGGCCTGTGGACGGTGAGCTATGGGCTAGCTCGCCGTCCGTCCGTCTTATGACGACAGGCCGTGTCGACCAGTGGCGTGCAGTGGTTCTTCACGGAGGGTAGCCACGCATACTGAATTACTGACACCCAAAAAAAAAATCTCGGCAACATCACAGCGGCGCTCTACTTAGGATGACCCTCACAGTAGTCACATCTAGTCATCTATTGATATATTCAGTCACCCTTCCGGGCCCCCCGCACCCGCCCCTGGTGTTTTTAGTAAGCTTATGAGAAGCAACGCCATCTAGCTTAAATATCAGGAATTTCAATGGCATTCAGTCAATATAAAAACGAAGGTAGAAGCTTCGTTAAAAAAAATCTTAAAAATAAAACAGAGTGCGCTGTCAACAAAAAAATAAAATTACCTAAAATTACCATGGTATAGTTTAGTTTTGGAATATTAGAAAAAAAAAACATTGAAAATAAGCCTGTAAAAACAAAAGTTATAAATACAAGAACTCACCACATTATTCAAAGTTTAAATCACGATTTTCTGACAATGCAAACAGAAGAAAGATTCATTTGAAATAACAAACACACATTATCAGAGCAAACTTCACAACAGAACACAATTTTTAAGTAAATAAACAAATACAACAAATAATATTTACACTACTGTACGTTTCAAAGCGAATTACAACCGTCAGATATTATAAAAAGCAAAACATTCAAGATCGCGATATAAATTTTGCTTGTCACATGAAACATATATGGCTTACAACTTTCTTAAAAAAAATATAATTGCTACTTTGTCGATAAAAAACACTACCAAATATAATTGCATCACTGCATACCGTTTTAGCCGGATAATACTTTGTGGCCAATCAGTGGCCAGCTACACTCGCAGGAGTTGAGCCCCCAATCTATCTATGATCTGTACATGTGTGCCGTTCATACACACGAAAATATGCATCAGTGTGCGTAAATTTATCAATGGAAATTAGGCCGGCGGTGTCGTTGCCTAGAAGAGCCGGGAGCGAGCGTCGTAGTATTATTATCAGTTACGTCACACGAGCGCGACAAGTTGCTATAAGTATTATAACAGGAGTTTTTTTTTTTTTTTTTAATATTTTGCATTATTTTATTACATAGTTATAATAAATGCATTTGTTGCGTTGTTGGTAGGAATGGTAGGATAGGCTAGGCCTAATTGCCTCTATGGACGGCACGCCCCTGGTGTCGACGGCGCGTTCGTGTTCCACGCGCGCCTCAAAGAGAGTCAGCAAACAGGAAGGGGTCCGTAAGGACCGATGCCTGCCAGGGTTGCGGGACTATTCGAAAGAGATACCGCGGCCCTGGAACACAAAGGGCAAAGGAAGGAACATGGATGGGTTTTAGTCAGTAAAAGTCTGGCACTCCCACCTGCTCAGCCTAGAGCGGGAGGGGTTATTTGATGATTCCACATCGGTAAAAAAAAAAAAAGGCTCAGTAAAATGTGCCCAGTACTGAGCTGTTTCGTTTACTAAATGTATTTACGTTCTATAAAAAAAAAACGACCCTGCCATTTTTTAGAACGTTTTTTTCCTGTAATTGTTTTGTTTGGTTAAAACTCTATTCCTTGTTGGACAATATGTAGATAAATAACATTTTTCAAACTGATGTCTTTGATTTTACCTTCAATTAGGTAATTTTACAAAACATCACATTTACCTCATTTCCATGACAAAAATAAATAAATAATTTAATTAGAAAACGGTATTGGCCGCGTTATTGAAATCGTGACATTCTGAAAAAAAATATGGCCTCCAAACACGCATCAACACGTCATTCAAACAGAAATAAAGAAAACGAAACAACAAACACGCCAGTATTTTTCTTGGCGCGACTTCCTTGAGCGAACCGTTCGTTTTCCTAATCAGATTATGTAGAAGCGGTGTTATGTTGTGATAACATCGCTGTCTGTTTATCATAGCGGGTGTGGCCGGAGGACGCGACGGAAGCTTGATACCACGCTCGCAGCAACAGGTAGCTAGTCTCCACTACCACCTGCTTTTTACACCCACTCTGTTTTTGTTATTGTTAACAAACTTTCGTCTGTTTACATTCGCATCCCAATTACCCTAAAACAGTTTTGCTTATTGTTGTACTTTGTTTCTCAAAGATCAAAGTTCAAAATGGTTTATTTCAATTTAAATATTGACTTTAACTTTGACATTTAAGCTTCTATAAATATGAGCCCATTTACTTTCGTACATATGTTTTTGAATGATCACCTAAAACCAATACTTCACTCTAAATTAACGTGGAAATGACAACGAGTAAAGTACATATACCAAGGTATATAAGCCTTTATTAATGTCTCATTACGAAGGAAAAGCTTATTTCCGCTTTGAAGTTTGTATAAGGAGACGTGAAACATAATCACACTGAAACATCGACTGAAATCACTGTTTATATTCTGACTAGTGTTTACGTGTCGCGTGCTTTAACATTAATAAAAAAAAATGGGTGAGGGGGCAAGGGGGTGGTGGGGGGGGGAGTTTTTGATAATTATTTTGACCATCTCCCCTTTTCAAGAATCTGAAAAAAACATGTTCAAATTCTCTTAACTTCCGAGATCCGCCCCCTAAAGGGGGGAGAAGGGGGGCAATTTTGAAAAATGGTTTTTACTTTTCCGAGCCTTTTCTATACGAATCCGTAAAAAAACAAAACACGGGTCTCTTAGTTTCCGAGATACGATAGGAAAGGGGGAGGAGGAGGGCAAAAAGGGGTGGTTTGGCACTTTTCCCCTACTCGCGAGAGTTATTTGTTTACGAATCTGTCAAAATATATCCACCTCCCCTCCACCATCTGGGAGAACAATTATGTCAATATGTCAGACAGTGAGTCAGTGGTAATTTAGCTTTACATATCACAGTTTATATTCTGAAGTAAAACAGAAATGTCGTCATCCTTCGATATGCAAGCAAACTTGGTCTTAATCTAATCCAGATCGCATCGAGGACCTCCTGACCTTTATAAACTTGTATTTACTAGACAAGAGATGACGGAATCGGTTTCTTGTGATTGTGATCGCATCGTCTGAAAGTATTACAAGGACACCTGCAAACATCACGGACTTAATGTATGCTTCGGTTAAACTTGAATTTGCAACACAAATCATCATTATGAATCACGTATGTCTAACTCTCACCCCTTCAAAAAGTGTAGACTGTTTTATATGGGGTAAATTTATTAGAGACCGCCATAGATTTTTAAGGTGAATTAAAAATTTGACGTAAAGGGTGGTTACAATCAACTCTTTACTTTTATTATAATTAACTGTAATTAGTCTTATAAAAATCAACAAAATATAGAGTTTTATAATTAAGGAACATAAGATAAATTTATTTAAAAAAATGGAATTGGCGATCTCACCAAGGTAATTTGACCGTAGTTGTACGGGATAGATGGCCAGTGCTTGCTTTTCCTTTTACCTTTCCATTCGTTTTGCCTCTTTTGTTTATATTTGGAGCAAGTATCTTCGAACTCCGTACAATTTTCATAAACCCATCTCGTGTATTCCCGTTCGTTCCACTGACTTCGTCCCCGTAGTGGGACGAACGGGAATTTACAAAAATAATATTAAATTTGTTCTCGATCGTCCCATTCATGATTTTAGGGCCACGAACAGGTTCTTAGATTAGCGCCATTCGTCCCACTAAATAATTTTGTGCGTATTGTTTAGTCGTTGTTTCGTAGTTGACTTTCAGAGGAGATGTTTGATTTTGGGCTAACACTATGTACACTACATAGATAAATAGGAAAAAAAATAGGGGAATTTCATAAAAATACGAACAAATTAATTTGAAGAATGGTACAAGCGTACAAAACTGATCATTTAAATTAAAAACGTTTACTAGATTATACAGCGATATTTACATAGTGTATACATATATATATGGCGCTAGCCAAGGCTCCATACATTTCTGGAACATCTCCTTTGTCGGAATATTATTATTGGGATATTTTAACTGTGATTTGTATTCCTTAATAAATGAGTGATTTTTATTTTAAAATTTGTTTTTTTTTTTTACCATTAAAACAACCAGTCTGAAAGTATTTGGTGGGACTAAGAGGACTAAAAAATAATTAATAAATTATTCCCGTTCGCCCCCTAAAAATCATGAATGGGACGATCGGGAACAAATTTAATATTATTTTTGTAAATTCCCGTTCGTCCCACTGCGGGGACGAAGTCAGTGGGACGTGTATTCCCGTTCGTCGTAAATTTTAAATTGGTTGGTAAATGATATACATATTTTTTTTAAATTTATAATGACCCAATATAAAATTTTAGCAACACCTTATAAAAATAAAGCTTATTAACTTCCTTTTTTTGCGAAACATTGTCTCTTAAGATACAGGATACACTAGTTTAAGAGGCAGAGTTTAACCTATTTTGTACAGATTTCTGAAGCTAAGCAAATGTTTAATGTCACTTACACGTGTTCTCTACCACTAATTCAAAATTGTAAACTTAAAGTACAATTATCTGTGTTTTTGAGAAATAAAGATATATTTATTTATAATTTAATTTTGCGCAGTAACTTTGTTGCAATGTGGTCCCGAGCGTTGCTCGCAGCTGCACTGTAGCGTCATCAACCGTGCACGGCAGAAATAATTCGATTGGCCATCTCTCCCGTATGGCTATTCCTAATGAATTTACCCTAGGTACCCTTTTGTTATTATTATACTTCCATAGAGCTCAAAATTTTAAAGTACTTAAAGGTGAAAATTTGACGTATCATCCATCCTTGTCGCCTTCTAATTCCTATAAAATATTATTCACTTAGGTACCTACTTATTCTATTTTCGGGTCTATTTTTAGGTTCGAAGTTATTATCAGATAATAACCAAAATAGTTATTTTTTAACTTCACGTGTTTTAGAACGCGATTTTGCGCTCCCACGTGTATCCAAATGCGGTAAGTGTCAACGGTCGCAAGCATTGTGTTTAATTGATCAACAAACAGATTTTTGTACATTTTCATTAAACTAAAAAATACAACAGTTAGTCATTATTACAAATTTCGTTCTTAATATCATATTTTAGTAATTAAATTATCACTTGTGAAAATAAATAATTAAAGAGATCAAGTTATGAATCAGCGTGGATAATTACAAAAAAAAAATATCTTGGTCATTTCGAATAAACATTCCAAGATCACATCCCACCAAATTAACCTTGTATCATTAACCTCAAGAATGTGTCTGTGTGTACCAGACAAACGCATAAACAAAGCAAAACAATCCAGATGATATACCTCGTTTTAATTTTAATTAAGTCAACTTGTTCAGAACGAAACACAAACCGAGACGAGGAGGTGTTGTTTCTACGACTTACATTTTTGTTTCAAACGAAAAGACAACTTGAGATTTCCCCAGGGATCGACTTCGATGCTCGCTGCAAATATTTGACCGCGCCGTCGAACCTTACCATAACCTCTGAAATATATGTGCATGGACGATACATGACCATAAATAACTTTATGTAATCCCAAAGTGTCGTTTTATTTTCCTGTTTACACGTGAAACGATAAACAGGTTAACATAATATTATTGTAAGACTGACTGAATACGGAATGTAGAATTATTTGTAACAATGACCTACTTCCAGATCGTACCGACGCTACCCACCATTTGTACCGTAATGGAATGCGTTGATAAAAATATTGTTTGTACATACAATTCGTGTGTGCGATAGAAGTGTGTGTAATTGAAGGGAAAATTGGGTACCTACATATCAAACAACTTAGCGAGTACGAGAAACAAAATGTTTCGTGAAAATGTAGATACATTAGACTTTTTCGTTATACTTGGCCCGTCAGTGTTGTGGATCGTGACCCATTTTGTTAATGTTTTATCCTTGCTTGGTGTTAGATTTCCTGGTCCATTCTAGAGGTTTCCTAAAAATATAGCTTCTTAAGAGTGGAGATTGGGTCGGTCAACCGTTTTGGTCGTTGCCCTCTTGGTCTTTTCCCTGATCTATTTCCACTGATCAGAATATATGTCAGTCTTGGTACCATTAAATATATACCAAGTAAACCATGTTATTGTAAACTAACAGAGTTTCAGTGGTTTTATTTTTAATAATAATGTATTAATACTAGCTAATAACGAAGTTATCGACTGTGAAGCCAACATGCCTTACATAAGGTAAATATTATACAACATGTAACAGAGTAAACGCAAAACCTCTTAAGGGGTCATTGTACCCATCATTATGAACAACTTTCACTATGTGACCAACACTGAAATCGCGAAAAAAAAATCGACTGCCGCATACATTTCTGTGCGCATAACTCGACAAAATGTACTGAACAGCTGATTTTTTTTCGCGATTTCGTGGTTGGTCCCATTGTGAAAATTGTTCATAATGATGAGTACAATGACCCCTTAAGAGGTTTTGCGTTTATTCTGTTACACGTTTTATAAATTCAAGGAAACGTTAAAGGAAAGCAGTTGTGGTCGTGGGTTCGAACCCCGGCAGGTGCATTACTTTGTGTAATTTATTTCATCACTACTGCTCTCAAAAACGGTACAGGAAAAAATCGTGAGGAAACCGCCATGTCCTACAATCAAAAAATTCGATGACATGTGATATCTACCAACTCGCACTAGGCCCGCGTGGTGGGTTATAGCCCATTCCCTCTCACAGAGAGGAGACCGTGTGTCCCAGCAGTGGGGAAGGCTGATTATGCTAAGGAAAAGTTAACCTGCATTCTCTGAACATGATTTCATTATTCAAAGCTTGCTTTTATAGTATGCTGATTAACATAATTAACGTACGATGCTCCTTACTGTAATTAATTAGTATTAGTCCTTCGTTTTTCCTTGTCACAACAATAAGTAATAAATGAAATTACATAGCCAAGAGTACTTACGGCGAACAAACAACCCCCAAAAATGAAATTAAGTTGCTTGGTCAAGGGATCTTTTTTGTAAGTAGGTAAATAATATCGTCAAGACTTTATCTTATCCCATTTTAACGACTTTCAAAAAAAGGTAGGTATTTTTAAGTACCAATACACAAAGACTGCTTTGATGCATTTTAAACCAATAAAACTAAATGTTTATTTATGTATCTATCTCGTTAAATATACCGGAATTATTGAACCTCTTGTTTCAGTAGGCATGCGTAAAAAGATTCAACATAAATATTCTGTTCCTCCAGGCTAACTTTTTTTACCTCTAGGTATGAATATTCAGTAAAAGCGTCCACCCAAAAAAAACTAATTTCGTATAGGCTTAATTTAGAAACAAGAACTCGCCAAAAACATGTAAAAAAATGGCCTTATTACAACTTCATCTGGACGTAATATCCCGCGAAATAATATTACGTGCCTAAACTAATAAGTCCGAAATGTTCGAGTATCGATGTTTTCGCTTTCAACAGGTAGACGCTATCGTGTCTGTTCGTGCTTAATACGGTACCTACTCATGACATAGTAATACCCATTACACGTATGAATACTTAATTGAGAAGTTGTGATTTGAGCTAGCATGCAACATGGCTGTATACATTATACTGAACAATTGTATACCTACAATATATAGAGTGATGTATAGGTAGGTTAGGTATATCATGTTTGGTGAACAAGACTTGATTCAGCGACACATGAATATATTAATAATATTATTATACGCGCTGTTTCCAACATAGTTTGGGGATTTATGATTTAGGACATGCATCTAGATTAATAGACACCTCTCGGGCTTCCTGCTTGGAAAATAGGTGAAGGTATACTAAGTGATTTGCATTTGGTAGTGCATAGGGTCCTTTTTTTTTTTTTTTTTTTTTCGATTGGAAATCATCAAATAACCCCTCCCGCTCTGGGCTAAGCAGGAGGGAGTGTCAGACTTTTACTGACTAAACCCATCCATGTTCCTTCCTTTGCCCTTTATGTTCCAGGGCCGCGGTATCTCTTTCGAACAGTCCCGCAACCCTGGCAGGCATCGGTCCTTTCGGACCCCTTCCTGTTTGCTGACTCTCTTTGAGGCGCGCGTGGAACACGAACGCGCCGTCGACACGGCCTGTCGTCATAAGACGGACGGACGGCGAGCTAGCCCATAGCTCACCGTCCACAGGCCCGCGCCTACGGTGGCCCCCGACGCCCGGTGCGTCTCCCGCGGCGGCTGGGACGTGAGGTTCTCTCCCTCTCACGTTCCGCCACCTCCTTCGCTAGCATTACTGCTTCGCAGAAGGAGGTGACGGCGTCCCATTCCGTCTCGCTCCGGACCATGGATTGAACCAAGGCCGGAAGCGAGAGGTCGCCGCCGCCGATCGCCGCTACGAGGACACGGCGGTGCTCCGCCCACGCGGGGCAGATCTCCACCGTGTGCTCCACCGTGTCCTCCGGTCGATCCTCACAATGGTAGCACCCGGGCGTTTCCTCCCGCCCGATTCGATGCAGGAACCTCCCGAAACAACCGTGTCCGGTGAGGACCTGCGTCAGGCGGAAGGTGAGGGCGCCGTGGCGCCTCTCTAGCCAAGTGCATAGGGTCCTGGGTTCGATTCCCGGGTCGGGTAACGTGTTATTGGGTTTTTCAATGAGGATTTCTCAGTAGCAGATGAAGTCTAGATTTTTGCCCGGTTGATGGCAATAGGCTCGCCCCCTATAACATGGAACTTAAACAAAACTGGCGACATGTGGGTGTACTATTGGTACACTCCTGCCTTTGGGGATTACACGCGTGATGTTATGTGTGTTTGCATTATGTAGTGAATATTTCAGGACCATTTCTGAACATCGCTTGCAGTACTCAATGAACTCAGTACGTCGCAGTTCACAGCTACATAAGCCTCCTCCAAAGTGCTCCTATTTGTCCTCAGTCTTCTACACTCAATCTGCCCCAGACAAGACAAGGTCGTCGCTCCATCTAGCTGGGAGGCGTCCCACGCTCCCGCCGGAACGCAGGTTGAATTCCAGGAATAATTTGCTCCGTTTGCCATCGATTCTTTGACAGACATGGCCAGCCCTCTGTACACATCAGTTCAGTCTATTTTAGAACTACGAGGTACTTTAAGGAACTCCATAAAAAGAACAATATTTCATGGAAATTCAGTGTACGATTTATTACACTGAAGTAGCCCTTGTGTTTTATGGTCTATAACTTACAATAAAAATGCAAGAAAACTTTGCACATAGGTTTTAATTTGCTTAATTTGACTTAGTTATACTTTTACACTTATTTTAAAGTAGGAACTTAAATTATGGTACCTTCTTTAATTCGATTCATGTATAGGGAACTCAATTGTTGGGGTCAATTAGGTAGTTGCACCATGTAAAATACTGGTCTTCAGCTGCATCCGCTTAGACTTCAAGGTGTCGGCTTCCATACTCCACATAGTAGAAAAGGCTAGGTACATGATGACGACATTGTTAAATGTTTCACGCTAATATGACCTAAGCATTATACTAATATATGTTATGCTATATGTTTAATTATTTTTCAATCCTTAATTAAATTCAAGTAATTCCAATGTTATTCCTCACTTTCCTACTGATCCCTATGGAGAAATAGGATCGCAACGTAAATAGAGACACTTAAAGTAAGAAGTATCGTTTTACACCGGCTCCTGTTTTATTTTATCTACAAACGAACGTAAGTTCTTGTATCTCGTACCTTTGCACACAATGAAAGCTATTTTCACACTTTGCTGCACTTTATATATTCATTCGACGAAGGAATATTTTCTCGTTGTTTATTTCAATAGAATTTTTCAAAGATGTTCACGTGGAATGTGTGCCACCCGGCTGTACGCCCACAACCACTTTAACTTAGAAAAATACTGAAGGTTTAAAGCAGATATCGTTTTAAACATATTTTATGCAAGTTAGTGATAGATGCTAAATAATTACAGATGGAGTTAACGACTTACAGCAGATCTCGCTTGGTAGCAAAAATACTTCGGGTTACGAATACATAGCAACATTTCGTAATTTAATTTACAAAAAATACACGTGCAAGAACTCAAGACTTTTTCCCCATTCTGCTTCGATCCTTGCGTTCTTTTGTTGCTTCATTCACGTTCATTCATCCGGCCATACACGTGGCTAGTACTACCCACCTGACCTTTCTGGAGAACTGATGTAACATACCTAATTTAATTTATTCCTAATTCAATTTGAAAACATTGTTTTAATGTGTAACCAAATTGAACTTAAGTACTTGTACTTAAAAGTCAAGTCAAGTCATCACTTAAAAAATAATAATTTAAAACGTATCGTGTAATTTATAAAATCATTTAATGAGTTTTTTAAACACCACTTCTATATGTTTAATGCTGTAATTTATTTAATGCCCACTTTTGCATATACCTATGCTCATTAAGTACGTAATCTAATAAGCTAGCTTTTGTAAAAGCAAGCTTTGATCTATTAACGTTGGCAATGCATTAGATATTATCTTCCTCTTTGAGGTTGCTAACACCTTCAAGACAGGAACAGATTATAAATATGTTATACTTAATTAAAGGACTACTAGGTCCAAAAACGTTTAATAGGGAAATAAAGCGGAAATCAGGCCCCGACTTACGAACAGTAAGTCGTGGGGTCAAAGTGTTCAAAAACCGGCAGGCGCATTACTGTGTGCAATTTATTTCACACCACTGGTCTCAAAAACGGTTAAGGCAAATATCGTGAGGAAACCAGCATGTCCTAGAACCAAAAATTCGAAGAAATTTGACATCTACCAAACCGCACTGGGCCCGCGTGGTGGATTGATGGATTCTAGCCCATTCCCTCTCATAGAAAGGAGGCCGTGTGTCCCAGCAGTGGGATCATTATAAGTTGATTATGCTTATGATTGTTATACCGCGTGTAACAGAAAGGGAATACTGTGGTTTAGACCATCAAACTGAACAACTTTCTCTATGGGACCACCATCAAAATCGTAAAAAAATAATCAGCTGTCCTATACAAAATTTCAATACCTACTCGACCCAAATGTATGGGACAGCTGATTATTTTTTTACGATTTCGATGGTGGTCCCATAGAGAAAGTTGTTCAGTTTGATGGTCCGTACCACAGTATTCCATATGATTATACCCTTTCCGTTACACGTTGTAGAAATAAAGTAACATTATAAGCAAACTAGTCCAATTGACCAACAGACTTCTTTAAAAGTTTTGCGCAACTACAGCTCACAGCCTGAAAGTGGCATTAAGTTCCAACAAATTTAAGTAAAAATATCATTATCTCTTTTTAGAGATACTAGGAAAAGTGGCATTATATTCTCTATAACGATTGTAGAAAAAAATTAAACTTAAAAAATGTTAAAACGAAATAATTTTCGTTTTAACATTTTTTAAGTTTTTTTTTTTTTTTAGATTAAATCTATTGATTTAATCTATCAACATTGAACTCGTACCTATACAAAGTTTCGTGTCCGTGCTATTAACCGTTGAAGAATTCTCTCGTGAAAAGGCGATCCTGGCTGCAGAGTCGAGCTATATTTGTCATAAAAAATGTATTGTCACCAGAACCAAAGGTGTGTGCAAAATTTCAGATTGGGACAAACTGATTAGAAATGCAATCGCAAGATTTGACCGAAACAAAAATACTATATTGCAAGTTAAATAAAAGTTTGTAAAAATCCATAAAAGGAGTGTGACTGACATAAGCTAACGTAAAGCTTATGTCAATCCTATTAAAAGTCTTACTTTGAAAACGATTGCCATTTTCTAGACCCTGAGGTGCTTAGGTGTGTTTCATCACCGGGGTAGATAAAGCGTAAAAAGCGCATCCCTCGGCTCAGCTTCTAGATTTGAAAATCTAACGTGCAAATAGATGTATTTAGGCATAAGGCATGAGTGCAATTGCTAGCATGAGGTCCTGGGTTTGATTCCCAGGACGGGCAAAGTGTTATTAAATTGGGTTTTTCCATTAGGAATTTCTCAGCAGCAGCCACGGAGTCTGGATTTGTGCCTGGATGTTGGTAGTTGGCTCGCCCCCTAACACATGGGAGTTACACATATGTGGCGAAATGTGGGTATACGCCTCTGCCTACCCCTTCGGAGAATATAGACGTGATGTTATGTTATATTCTTCTTAGCGTGTCAATGGCAATTTAAATTGTGTCAGCCCAGAAATGAGCCACTAGTTTGGCGCCTTCTGTAGGGTCCATCGGGCCCTGTAATGAACAAACAACAGGTCACACACGCCTTGATATTAAGTTCCCCATCGTTTGTGGAACACCACCACATTTACACTCCACAGGGCAGAGTCATCAATGAAGCTCCACCTGAGCAGATTTTCCTTGCTGCGGGAAACCTGGAACCGGAGTCTATTTACAGACTTCCAGGTCAGCCATGATGTTATTTTATGATGATGAGTATTTGTAAAAACTTTCTCCAGATCATAGATCTATGGTGTAGCTATGTGTGTGTGTGTGTGTCTTCCAATACAAGTTACCGCAAGTGCAGACTCCGCTGTGCCAATTGGAAAAGCTGAAAAACAAGATAGACGATGACCGCTTATCGTCTAGCCCCATTTCACTTTACTGTGTGTTGATTCTTATTTCTTGAGAGAAATAACACACAGCTTTTATGACCCATGTAGCGTGCTTATTCGATTTTAAGTTTACTGAATGATCAAAAAGAAAATTACTTTTATACAAGTTTTTGATGAACTTGTTTATAGTTCAAATCTCTGCCACTGTCAGCTTTTTAAACATTTTAAAAAGTTTACTTTAAAATTTGCGTTTTTATTTAGAATAAAACGACTACGCAACTGCATCTCCAGTGACCCGCGAATTTCGCCACTTTCTTGCAGCTATAATTTTTTTATAAGACTTTTTTGTCTCTTTCTAAATAGTGCATTGTTCGGACGTATGTTTCTTGCCTACTGCTTGTTTCTCTAAGAAAAAACACAGGTGAAGTATTTTGTCAATCATTACGATGCGGAGTGCGCGGGCCGCGCGGCTTGAGCGAGTCGCTTGCTACACGCTGCGGCAGTCGCGCGCCAACCGCTACGCCGGGACCCGCACGCTCGTAACACCGTAGGCCCGTAGCGCTACGACGTCTACGGCGTAGCGACCTCAACCGAAGTAAAGTGAATAAATTCGTACTTTGTGAGTTCCTGTAGGTTGCACTTAACTGAAAAAAAATATTTGGTCAAAGTTTGAAACTTCTTCATAACTTCGTAGTTTTTTTAAGTTTTTTTTTTTAGTTAAAAAACATTACAGCTATCGGTAAATTTTAATGTTAATCATTCATATTTTTTCTTCACTTCTAAGCTACTTTAGGGAATCTAATTCCCTTAATATAAATGTTTATTTTTTATCATTATTCCTAAAGTATGATTGCCTGCATAAATGGATATAAAACTAATTATTCAGCATCTGGTCGTATAAATTACTCTGAGCCACAGAAATCTGTACAGAATCCTCAACAATGAATTAGGATTTATTGAGAAGGTCGTTCGGAGGTAATTATCCCAATACAATCGTGACCAGAAAGCTTTATCCTTCTTCTCTTATAATAATCGTTTAGATATCCGTTAAGCTTACTAAGTATGATTTGATTGGAACATACACTATTATTAAGTACAGTTTTCAAAATGATTTACAAAGCCATCATTATAATAATTTTTATCTCTAGTAAAATTACAGCACTCAGAAATTCAAAACTTGAATACTTAATACCCATCTAAAATGAATAATTCTGCCATACGCAGAAATAATTCACATCCACGCCAGTTACAGTTCTGAATGGAAGTTGATCCTGACACGACATGCTTGGTCTCCTTGATAGCAACTTCCGATAGTCAGAATGTCAAGTGTAACAATAGGAAACTACTTCTAGGAAAGACTCAGGAATCCCTCGAAAGTACCTACAAGATGTACCTTTATTTCTAAAGTATCTACATTCATGTTTATTTTCGAGGGAATCTTAAGATTAAAATAAAAAGAATAGAAACATAAGATATTATGACAAAGGCATTGCTTAAACCCGATTTTCTAAACCACTTTCTGAACACCTACCTGTAAAAAACAGAATACGAAATAAAACAAATTATTAAAAAAAAAAACTTAACTAAATCTTCCTAGCTCACCTGCTTTAGGATAGCCTGAAGTAATCCATCCAGGCAAAGTGTATAACCAACCACACAATAAATTAAAAGTAACGTATTAAGCGACAGTGATAAACATCCCAAGTAAATGCATCTTTAAAAACTTTCTGAGTAATTTACTTGTACCATGGATTGTCGAAGTCGCTCGCAAAAGAGGTGAGGCGATGATGAAAACAGTTGAATGACAGTTGACGTCATGTGACGTCATTGACATGTAGATCGACGTGACGACGGCATGGCGGGGACTATCCGGCATCACTCCACCTACCATCATGAGACGGAGCCTTCAGCTGCCTCGGTGAGTTCAACAGCCTTTTGCTTCTATCGTCTTATCTATCTTCTTATCGGCACATTCATAATAGGTGTAAATAAAAGTATCCTTAACGAATCCGAAAGGTACTAGTTCTCCCCGTCATTGCGATATTTTTTTTTTTCCAGACCGTACCTTCTAATTTGTTCACAAGTTTTTTCTTTAATACTTGTTTCTAATGTTATAACTTTACTTTAAATACCTCGTCGACCTCCGTACTATTCAATGCATCCACCAACACAATGTTTTGAGTCCGTTACATTGAGTCCTACCGTAAAATGTAACTATTGACCCCAAAAAAAAGTCGTTTCCCAGCCTGAATTTATGCGTAGAGTTACTTAGTTTGATGTATAGAATGCTTGGCTGGCGGCTTCGTAGCAAGAAAGGTATTTGAAGTAAATTTATAACATTAAATACTTGTATTAAAGAAAAATACTTGTGAAAAAGTTAGAACTTTGACTCCCAATATCTCCCAACAGCTCCTAATAAGATGTTTTTATTATTCTAGACTCTAAAACAAAAAAAAATATCGCAATGACGGGGAGAACAAGTGCTTTTCAGCTTCGTTAAAAGTAATTTATACCCATTATATCACATTATGACACGTTCTCTAGGTGCTTTTCACCAGACGCCAGCAGCAGCAAACTGCACTGACAACGCTACTGATTCGGAATGACAGACCAAACGAACACGGTTTTTAGGTTGCCATACCCAAAGGTTAAACACGGGACCCTATTACTAAAACTCCACTGTCTGTCTTTCTGTCTGGCTGTCGGTCACCAGACTACACGTACGTACATATAATTGTAGGTAAGATTATAGTCATATTATTATATAATATTCTCTAAGTATATTTACTTAAATATATTCATGAAAATACCTATTTTGCAATAAATGTACACTTAGTTGTATACACACACACACACACGTATACACACCGTCACCAATTTCGCACTATTTCCACGTTGACAATAACTATCTATGATGTAATGGGGGGCCTGGAGTTCTATAATACAGGCCTAGGCATAGTTTAGACTAGAGATCCCACAAATTACAATTTTCTGCCTAACTACCTGTCAACCTATATAACTAACAACGATGTAATTTGTGGAGATGAATAAACGTTTTTTTATTATTATTATATTATTAGACTGTATCTCATGAACCGTGACTATAGCTAGACAGTTGAAAATTTCACAGATGATGTATTTTGCGTAAACGTGTTTTTTTTAGATCATGGTACGGAACCCTTCGTGCGAGTCGAGTCCGACTCGCACTTGGCCGGTATTGTTATGTTTGCGACATAGCCGCTTGTTGCTTACCACCTGATGTCTATAATTATCTGTCTCTCGACAAACTACGCCTTAACTTCAATCAATTATGTTCAGAAATACAAAAATATTTTATGATTTACACATTCTTAGTAAGCGAAATTAAGTTGACTGAGAACTTCTTTGAGTGATATTTATTTGCTTATACATTAAACATAACTCAAAGGACATTGCTCATACAAAGACTTCAGGAACTCGATTCATGTTTAAAAATAGCGCAATCAACAAGGGTTCCTTTTAATGTGAAAATATTATCTTAAACTACGTTCAGGGAATATCAAACGTACGAACATTACTGTAACGTACCAGTATTAAGAGCGGCCAACCCGTCATACTTTTCATACAAACGCTCGTACGTGATTATGCCGCTGTTACAAATATATCTTTGACATTTTTGAACTAATAGGTATTTTGTGCACTATATTTAAGTTTCTATGGGAGCAAAAAATAAAAAATTGTAGAAACAAATTCAGTTTAAGCCTCCAAAAATTGCTGTTTTGCACAAATTTTACCTAAACTTTGGGCGTTCATAATGTACTCATAAACTCTAAAAGTAAAGATAACATCATGATTGAAACCTTTCACATGTAATGGAGATTCTTAATAAAAAATATTTATTTCACACACTTATAAGACTTATTCAAAAACACATATTTCCTAGAAGAAATTTAAGAAATTTTCGAACACTATTTTTCATTCTATGTCATCGCGTTGGAGACGAGTTGTGCGGGGTCGGGGCGGAGTAAGATGGGGGAGTTGAAAGAAAATCGGCGCTGTGGCTCTGGATGAAACAACAAGCTTTTTGACCATGCTCGCGTTGACGATAGACTGGCCGGGAAGGGCCCTCTTAACATAGTCTTGACTACTACTATTATCTCGCAAACATAGCTAACAGCAATTACCCTATTTGCAGTAATGCCTTGATCACAACAAAGCTACTTTATTTATTTCAGACCTCTCTACTCGCTACTCAACGTTGTGTTTTTGTTAAAACAAAATTCGATTCCCGGTTCGGGCAAAGTGTTATTGGCTTTTTTACCAGGAATTTATCAATATCAGTCTGAAGTTTGGACTTGTGCGCGATTAATGGCAATAGGCTCGCCCCTATTATATTGGGCTGAAACATAAGTGGCGAAATGTGGGTGTACTATAGGGTTCGCGTCTGCCTTACCCTTTGAGAATTACAGGCGTGATGTTATGATATGCTAAGGAAAAAAAAAATGTTCTAAAACCATATGCCGATGTAAATGCGCCTCAGTATGTACAAAGGTTTAGCATGGATTAACTGTTGCCCGCAATCTTCATTCGCGTGAAATTATTATAAAAAAAATATGAAGTTTCCTTTTTTGAATCGAATTTTGTTACCAATTTCAAGGGTTTTAATTTTTTGGACGAAACCCTAATTATTTTTCTAAAATAAAAGTAGACTATATTAGACATTATAACATCAGCTATCTGTAAGTAAAAGTCTCGTCAAAATCGGTCTAGCCGTTTTTGAGATTAGCCGGAACAAACAGACGAACAAAAACTGAAAAAATGTGTTTTTGTTATGAGTGCCGTATATATATTTTCATTTGCATTCAGTAAAAAGCTGTTATTTTGATATTACAAACAGACCCTTAAATTTTTATTTTACTTGTATATATTGTATAGATGTGAGATAATCTAAACATACATCGCAGATATACATATGTTGTGATTCTCAGATTCCATTAATGTTTCAAGCTAGAGAGCATTGTGAAACGAATTCCTAATCCCGGCTGTCAGTGCTCAGGCTTATTCCGATCTGCGTCTGAATGGTTTTAGGTTTGCATACATTAATCCTTAAATCTAGATCTATTTAGACTGTCTAAATGTAAATCGTTTTTTTTTCTTAGGGATTTAAACTTGAATTAAGTTATGTGCTACTAAGGTCTAAAGGCTGACGCTGATTAAGCCAGGCCGAGTCAACGCAACCAATTAAAAAAATTCTCTAATACCTCTTTTGTTTATTTTGTATGACTATCGCACATTTCGTGCGGGCCGGGCCGCATCGCGCACCTTTGAATTCAAATACGATACGCTGCGGCCGGTTGCAGCTGTTAATGTACGCTTAGCTTTAATAAAGTGATATCAAAGACTTCCTTATTTTGGCAAACTTATAAAACCTAGCAAGTATCTGATTATTATTAACTCTTCATATTTATTTATTTAACACTTCAAGCACATAGTACAGAGGCGGACTTAATGCCATAGGCATTTTCTACCAGTCAACCTTTGGGTGATTCAGAGACAAACATTGGTAGGTGTACCTATGAATAAACTACAAGGATATATAAAATACTATAAAATATATCAAAATACTGTACATATACAATGTGTAACAGAATAAACGCACAACCTCTTACGGGGTCTTGAGGGTGATGAGTACAATGACCCCTTAAGAGGTTGTGCGTTTATTCTGTTACATATTGTATATCAAAAAATATATACATGTGTAAATAGACATTTACACAAATAAACTAAAATAAAAGACAAACAATGGAGTTAACATTAACGTTGTGACGAAACTGCCAGCTTTTTCCGAATGTACTCGCGAACTTTAATTTTAAAAGATAGACGATTGGTTGCCATCCTGATTTCCTGGGGAAGCGCATTCCACAGAGAAATAGACTGAACGAAGAATGATCGATGAATGAAGACAGTGCGGTGAGAGGGACATTGCAGAACTCGGTTATGCGATGAGCGCAGACTCCTGTTATGGTTGGCACAAATGTATTGAAAGTGGGGAGCAAGGTAATAACTAGGGGAAGAGGGAGAAACAAGAAAAGAAAACAAGGTGGTTAGCGCCCTTTGCTCCCTACGCTGACGTATGGGCAACCACTTAAGAAGAGACCGGTGCTCAGAGACATCATCATATTTATCAGATTGAAAACGAATCGAATGCAGTAATTTAGAAGACGCTCAAGTTTGTCGAGGAGATCCGCATTCAGGTCAAAGTAGCACACATCACCATAATCGATGATAGGAAAAATTAAGGACTGTACAAGCATTGTTTTCGTATTAGACGGTAAAAAGTATTAGTCATAACTGCTGTGATACATAAATATTCGTGTGTAGCGGCGGATATGTACTGAACCATGCTATTTTAAAAACTTTGTGTCTACCGTGTCTACAATAACAGCCGAAACAAAGGATTTAGATTTAGGTGGATACAGCAGTGTTACGTTACCCCTATTTTTTTTCGGATGGGTTATCATCAAATATCAGACATTGACGCGCTCTGGGCTGAGCAGGAGGGAGTGTCAGACTTTTACTGACTAAAACCCATCCATGTTCCTTCCTTTGCCCTTTGTGTTCCAGGGCCGCGGTATCTCTTTCGAACAGTCCCGCAACCCTGGCTGGATCGGTCCTTTCGGACCCCTTCCTGTTTGCTGACTCTCTTTGAGGCGCGCGTGGAACACGAACGCGCCGTCGACACGGCCTGTAGTCATAAGACGGACGGACGGCGAGCTAGCCCATAGCTCACCGTCCACAGGCCCGCGGTGTTACGTTAAAAGTCTCCTATGGATGCTATCATATTCAGGCTATAACGTTCCCACTGCTGAGACACAGCCCTTTCTATGAGAGGGAGTGGGCTACATTCCACCACGCGGGCCCATTGCGGGTTGGTAGATGTCACATGTCTTTGAATTTTTGGTTCTAGGACATGCCGGTTTCCTCGCGATGTTTTGCTTCACCGTTTTGAGAGCAGTGGGTGATGAAATAAATTACACAACACCACCACTAGGCCACTGCTCTCATATATGCTATATCCTAACTTAATGTGGAGCTTTCTCGTGCCAATTCCAAAGAAAGATATCAGACAAACAGAGTCACGTTCGCATTTATAATGTTAGTTTGACCAAAAGAGAATTTACACCTGAAAAAGTTTGCTTATCTATCAGTTTCGCAACTTCTAATACCATCAGCAAATCTAAAAACTTCAGTATAATTAGTTCAGAGGCCCTGGCACGATCGCGGGGTGTAAACGCATCGTAAAAACGTCGATTATTTAATGGAAAATACAATTATCCTATAGCATTTAAGTTATTTTTTTTGCAACAAGCACAATCAGTATCGTCCATAGATACGAATCAATTCTTAGAATTGTGAAAATATTATTTAAAAAACGAGTATTTTAAAGTTTAACATCGACGCGCTGGTGCTAGGGCTGTCAAAACTTTAATTTAAATGACTTAGGTTATTAAAAGCCCTTTGGCCAGTATCAAATAAATGTTAAGGTGGCCTTCCTACGACCTACGACTACTTAAGTTTTATTTATACATCAAACCTACGCAATCACAAGAATGAAAGTGCAAGTCGACCGTTAACGTCTTCAGGTCGATTCACACTAAAGTAGTAACAACGCTGTTCTATTTCAATGATAAAGCTTAAGTTCATTCATAACTTTATAAAGTGTCGGAGTGTTGGTATGAGATTCCCTTTGCTCTCACGAAAACTTTTCTCATCTCGATATCTACATTATGTAGCTAAAAGGTACAATAGTAAATACCTAAACAACTTAAACAAAATGAATATAGCTAGAATATAACATTTTGTTAACAATTCCATTAAATCCTGATCCATATTCACGACGAGCAATTAAAAACCGAATGATCACAAATAATGTTACTACTGTAGAAAATTATTGTACTAAAAATAATATATGGCTGCGTCAGTATTAACTACATCATATAAAACCTCATTAACTGGGTCCCAGCAGACTCATATAACACAATACCTCTTAGTGGCAAAAGTCGTAAACTTTGTTACAATGAAGAAATAAAAAACCGCGCTTTTATATTGTGATCTCTAAAATTTCACATCAGGACTAAATAGAATCGTCGCCGAGCTTAAAGAGACGCCGTCGGATCGTCGAATCTCGAGTTCATGCAATATCAACCGCGCTGTAACGCTTCAGCACTGTTTCTGGAAAAAAAGGCTGAAAAAGATTTCAATACTTTATTGTGAAAAACGAGGCCTCATCTGTCTTCTAACACTTATTGAAAGTGCACTGCAGTATCTGTCGAGGTTCGAAAGCAATATGCTGAAATAGTACGAAACATTGGGGCAGGAAATTGTACTTATATTAAAGATCTAATTTCTGAGTCTGTGTGAATCTGTGTGACTGACTTGTACACGTAAGAAAGAAAACATATTTACGTACAATCAAACAAATGCCTGAGCTGCACTTAATCCAGTCGACTTGTCAAAGGAAGGTGAGGTAACTGAAAAGGCTGCAGGCTCTCGGTCAGTGTACCCCCAAACAACCTGTTAAAAAGTTCCATTAACTTCGGAATACATTCCAGGCGCTGCTGTCTCTACATATATAGCGATCGCAAAACAACCGAATTCGATCGCAAATCCATAACAATGCGGATTTAAGGTAGACGCGAGCTGGAGGCGGTGGCTTTCACCTTAAATCGTTATGACTTTGCGACCCAATTCAGTTGTTTTGCGATCGCAATCTATATCGAGACTGCAGGCCCAGGAACACAACTGCTGGACTAACTATCAATCTTTATCTTTACATAGTATAAAACAAAGTCGCTCCCGCTGTCTGTACTCTTAGATATTTTAAACTTCGCAACGGATTTTAATGCAGTTTTCAGCAATACAAGTAGATAGTGTGATTCAAGAGGAAGGTTTATATGTATTGTATATTACCTACATTGCACCCGTGCGAAGCCGGGGCGGGTCGCTAGTTAAATATAAGATTCAGAATTTTTGTATTTGAAGTACTTAAGTATTCCCATTTCCGTCTTAACGAAGATGTTTTTTTTTTTCTACATACCTAACGTTCCTAAATATAACGAGAAAATGAAGATCCATTTCCTAACGCTGCTTCGGCTCGAATTTCGATTAAAAACTGATGAATTGCACACTAAATTCTGCTCATAACTAGTTAAGCTGAAATTCATGCTTGAGCATCATTTCAGAACAGGGATCTAAGTTGAGTGTACGTTTGTAACTAACATTTTATTTGATCGATGAACAACCAACCAGGTAGATTTGTCAAAAATGCATTTTACAATGAAACCTATTTGTTTTTTGTTTTATTCATGGTGTAAGGGTCAAGGTTAGACAAACTCTTACTAAGGATTCAGACAGCAAAAAAACATCAGCTGTTAAAGTAATTTTGACCGTTTAGCACTTTTGTATGGAACAGCTGTTTTTAGGGATGTTGTTTTTAGCTGGTTTTAGGGGTAGTTTTTAGGGTTTCCGAACAAAAAATGAAAAAAAAAACGGAACCCTTATAGGATCACTCGTGCGCCTGTCTGTCCGTCCGTCTGTCATAGCCAATTTGCTCCGAATCTACTGGACCAAATCAGGTCAAATTTGGCAGGATGGTGGTGTAGTCCTATGACCCAAACACAGATGTGAGTTGAGTTTTTTGAGTTTGAGTTCTCCACGCGAGTTCAGCTCACACCTGGCCGGTTTTTTTTTTAATGATGGGAAATTTTCATATCTGTTTAGTCTTTAGTCATGTACTCTATCCACGGTAAAAGTTGATTTGTCAAACATGCTTGGAAATTTGAGCATTATTTTGACAACCTTCATCGAGATAAATCGAAATTGCTGTACTGGCCAGATACAAATGACCAGCGGCCGGCAAAAGTTGTATGAAAATCCATATCTGTCTTGTTTAGCGGCCAAATAAATTACATAGTAAACTCTTATCTGTGGTGTTATTTAAAAATGGAACGATCTTTTACTCTGAAGCATGGCAACCAAGGAGGTAACTTAACAAATGTTTTATTTAAATTTCGAATGGGCTTGCAAATAGAAAGCGGTTTATTGAAAAAAAAACAAATGAACTTTTCAACACCAGAGTTTTAATTTCCACGCATTGTTTGAGAAAAGTACTATACAAGCTTGGCCACAACTAGGCATTGATGGATTTACGTATGTATGCCTCGGCTTAAGTTCATCCAATAATGCCTGTATTGCTGACCGCTGCAGTAATGTACTACATCCCTGGCAACTTGTTTTTTTTTTTTAATTTATCCATCATTTTTTTTTTCTTTGTCCACCAAACATAAGCTTTAATGACATCGCAGTAAATACTTAATCCTATTGTTTCTGGGTGGGGTCAGGAGAGATACTTAAAAGAGAATCAATGGTCGAGGAAGCCACGTTGCTTCTTTATAATTCAGTAACGGCCGGCTGGCTTCGCACCTAATTAACACATTTCTTCTGTTTATACTTAAAAGCTTTTTTTCTAAACATTTTATAGGGAAAAGACCTATGAAAAAGCGTCCTACTTAAGCCACTTTCTTCTGGATAACAAAACATCACGCCTGTAATCGCCGAAGGGGTAGGCAGAGGTGTACCTGATACACCTAGTACACCCACATTTCGCCAGTTATGTTTTTTTTTTAATACCCATGTAATAGGGGGCAAACATATTGCAATCAACCTGGCACAAAGCCAGACTCCATGACTGCTACTGAGAAATTCCTAATAGAAAAACCCAATAACATCCCGACCCGGGAGTCGAACCCAGGACCTCAGGCTCAGCAGTCGCGCTTTCGACCACTCGACCAACGAACCTTAGGTAGTTCCAGTCACATCTATTCCTTAGAAGACGCACGACATCATTCATGATACGAGATATTCGATATTATTTCCCAATTATTTCTAATAATGTTCATTGTAGCGTACATGAGCTACCTCTTGATACAATGTGATTAGAAAACATATTAGTACACGCTCATAGGTTCGATATACGACTATAAGATGGCGTTTTCCTCTCTTCGTTTGTGACAAAGGAAATAGCCAAGCGGTTCGAAATGTCCTCCATAAATAAAATATTGTTCCAACATTTCAAAGTGTCACCTGGCGAAAACCGCGAATCCAGTGAAAACATTTTGTTACGAAACTGCAAAGTTGGGTTGTCATTTTGACAGTTTTACCAGCTTGGTGGCAGTTTAAACCTCAATATCCACAATTGGGCTCGTTTAAAAATTGTTTTATACTGTAAACTGCAATTTTAGAACAATATACGGTAACGGTAAAATTGGTATTGGTCTTGAGGTAGTTTTCGACTGGCAAGTACAGTGGAATCTCATGTGTTTTTTTTTTCAATTACTTTGTAGTTTTTGTAAAGTATATTTTATCAGTAGCCCTGTACCATCCCAAGTTATTATGAATTGTAACTCCCTAATATTATTTTTACTGTCTTATAGGTAGTAGATGTGCGGTAGAGCCAATAGTCTCGTGCAGATTTGGGCCTGCTCCCATGAGGCTCCGTTTAGTGCTCGCATGAGGAAACGCAACCACATTTGGCATAAAGGAAAGTCGCCATCACTTCTATTCTTATTATGATCTTAAAAGTTAAGGTGTGACATCCTAACACGAAAGCGAGAAGGTATACCAAAACCAGAAAAATTCAGTCGACATGATAACATCCTACTTTTTGAAGCCGTTTAAAAACCCGTGTCATGACTTGGCTTCGTGTTCGCCGATCGCTTGACTATGCAATTCCCTTTTGTAAGGCATGGCTCAACTGAATTTTAATTATATCCCTTTGGCGAGTAGGCTCGCCTTCCTCCCGCCAATTATGTCTTTATGAATTTGTGTCCTTTGTGTAAAATATTCAAGTTAGGAATTCGAACTGTGCGGTGTCGTCGCGTTTTATTGTTAGAATAAATGAAAGTTTTATAAGAAATATAATCTAATGTCAGTTTTTATCTTTAGTTCTGAATTTAATACAGTGACTTAATTATTATTTGTAGTAAAAGATATCCAAATTCTCTAGCATTATTTTTTAAATAAAACGAGACTTAGCCGCTGAGCTAGTCAAATGCTAGGATAAAAAGATCTACATAGCAAGCCGTTATTAGGTCCCCCAACAACCCAGCCGCAGAGTAAGACAAATGTTACACAATCACAATCTTCATGTTTTAGTGAGGTACATCATATGTCTTAGTCGGCAGCACAAACCACGCATAAAGACACTTGATGGAAACCATTTATTATCCTTCTCGCTAAAATATTGTCTCTGTGCGTCTTTTAAGTGGTTCCAAAGAGGGCCTAATCTTAGTACAACTTCGTCGGTCACGACTTTATGAATCACGTTACTATTCCATCAAAAAGTTTTGTGTTATAATAAGTCAATCTTGCAATACATTTCATCGTTATCGTCTATTAATCATGGCTGGCAACAATGACTAATACAGGCGTAGTTTGAATAAATACGCGCCTTATTTGTCGTTTGTGTTACTTATCTCCCTGTCAAGATCATGCCACACGCGAGCCGACTATCGTTTGCGTAAGAAAAACAATTTGGTTTCGTAACTGGTTTATGTCACGGTATTGGTATGATACTTCTAAAGAGTTGAAGTCAGCATAGGTAGATTTACTGAATAAAATTTGTGAAAGTAACATTCTGAAAATGCGGAAGGATTTTTAATATTTTATGCCATAAAGACCTTAAATGACAGCTGTCAAACTATAGGAACTAGTAGCTTTGATCATAACGAAGTAAATGATTACAAATGCATATTTATGCAATCAGTATTTTACGCTATGTAAATATGGGTACCTATTACTCAGGGCCAATTATATTACACGATTAAAAACATAGTCTTAATAAAATTATCGGCTTAATCACGGATGAAAATATGTATGGAAGGTCGCCATTTTTGCTGATGGGAAATCCCATCTAGCACACGGCTTGTAACTTTCAACCTCTCGTGCATCGATAAAAAATCGCTCTAGCACTGTGTAAATTAAATTTAGAAGCAACCAAATTGTTTTACATCAAAAATCCATTGCATCAGACACTTTTGATAATATCTTCTTACTTATGACGAGCAATAACAACCCGTCCATTAATGCAGAGCAAAGGAGACACCATGTGCATTTTATTGACATCATTATTTTCGTTTTTGAATGAAAAATCACCTGTTATTATTCTGAACACCTCTCCCTATAAACCCTAACCCTCTCGGCCAAGGGCTTTGGGGCAGTTGAACCGAGTGAAACGATTATAGTACATCTATTTTAAGCCCCAGGCTACAGGCATGCCTAGTAATAAACAGGGTAACAATATACACGCGATAATTAAATGACATGTCACGCGGACATCGCGCTAATATTATACAGAGTGAATATTTAGTTTCTAGGGTGACGCTAAACTTTCAGCGGTGAAAATATTCGTCATGTAAATAGAATAGCGACTTTAGGAAAAGTAATGAAGATTGACAATTCGTAAGGTACGAATAACAGGATCCGATCTGATCTTATCGAGTAAACAATTATCTATTAAATTCGTTTAGTATACTGTGCATAACAAGGCAGGTTTGTGGCTTTCCTAATACTACGTAAGTACCAACTTCACACAGTTCTGTTGACCTTTTCTAGGCAAGAAATACACAACGTGTGTATTTCAATTTTGCCATCTCTATGTGTAGGATTTCAATAAATCTTGTCTGAACATACACTTGTCCGGAAATATATCCGTATATTTCTGCGTTAAATGGCCACCGGTTGAAGAGTCGGCCGGTCGAAAATATTTATACCTTTCGTGCTACGAGTATGTTTGTAAGTCGATATATTTTTACAGCACTTAACAACACCCAATTTATTTGGACGTGGACCGATGTGTAACAAGACCACGTTTTAAAATTATGTTATTGAGCTGACGTCATGAAGTCAGCTCAACAAAATAATATAAAAAAATCTCTCGATGACATGTAACACAAATCTAAGAACTAGATTGGGTACCCATAGGTAACTACGGTACCTGAACTTTCGGATTTCGTGAAAATAAATTGAGTTATATGTCGACCTACCTTGACCTTAGTGAAACTGATGCCATATATTTTTTGCGCTATATAAAAGTAATAAAACCATACACGATGGCACTAGTTATATGCCAGCTATAATAGTAAAAGGAATAGATTTCTACGGTTGTAATTGACTGAATAGTTTGTTAGAAAAACTGTGTTTCCTTTTTCGACCGTACGTTAGGAACGTACGTAGTGAGGAACGCGATCGTGTTACTTGATAAATTATGGAATTGATCATTCGCGTGTCCGCAACTCGAGCGCGTCTCATTCAACTGGTTATATCCTGTAATGAATGACGGGCATGTGTTCCTGTCAGCTGTTTATATCAAAAGCTACCGCATCGTTACACAATGACTAAATGATATTCCAAACTTCAAAAGATCTGATATTATTTTTCTCATGAAAGAGCATTATGGTAATTGATTCAAAGAAAACCAATCGAGTTTACATACGCAGAGAGAGACTGATAAATAGTATCATCTATTTTCGGAACAGCAAAAAAATCAAGCATACATTCCAAGGGTTGAAAAATGATGCTAAGACCTGCGACTGACGACCGATCGAAAGCCCCCTGGCTACTAATTACACTAAGCTTTCATTTGTACTTACTTCTGTCGAATTCTCTTGTCGATTTATCGCACCCGACCGTAGCAGCAGTGCGTCATTACGTTTTTTCGCTCGATTTCGTAAATTTGGTCGTGCCCACACACCAAATTGATTACTATAATGTTGTATGTACATGTGGCCTAGCGTGAAACCGTCTGATTGAATCTATGTGTTCCTTTTGTGTCTGAGGATAAAGAAAAGACTGATTGTTTGGTATTTGTTTTCTGTTATTATATGTTGAATCGCAAAAGTTGGCCTTCAGATATAAATCAGTTGTTTAAACTATGGGGAAACTTTCAAGTTTACCCATAGTTTTATTATTTGAAGTAGATTTTATGTGAGTTTGAAAGTGTATAAGCATGGTTAGTAAAGTGGGTCATTATACTAACTGACAGCTATTTGGCGAGCCGCCCAGAGTGTGCGGGGAACAGCGTTAATTATTTCATTGCATGAACGTCTCTAAAATTGAATGGAAAACAGATGAAGTGAGGTTTTAACTTCATTAACGAATGGCGTTTTTCACTTGCTTGTGGAAGCGCTGTGAAATCGCGGGCCTGTGGACGGTGAGTAATGGGCTAGCTCGCCGACCGTCTGTCTTATGACGACAGGCCGTATTGACGGCGCGATGTCAGCAAACGGGGAGGAGTCCGAAAGGACCGATGCCTGCTAGGGGTGCGGGACTGTTCGAAAGAGATACTGCGGCCCTGGAACTCAAAGGGCAAAAAAAAGAACATGGATGAGTTTCCGTCAGTACAAGTCTGACAATCCCTTCGACTCTGCCCAGAGTTGGAGGTTTTGATGAATTCCCAAACGAAAAAAAAAAGAGTGAAATATAGATTTTCCCTAGGATCTCATTGTCAACACTAAAACTGATGCTGAAAATTCGACTAAGTTTAGCATGCAGTACAAAGTTAGGTGGTAAAATTCGTCACGTTTTAGTTTTCTTTGTCATGATAATAAAAAAAAGCATTGATTCGTTTTAGGCTGCTTTTTCCAAAGTCTAATGCTGAAAAACTTCTAAGCATGGAATAAAATGGACGTCCGAGTTTTTTTTGTATGAAAAACCTTGCAAAGATCAAAAATTATTCCTGAGATAAATATTACTTGAAGTCTTTGGAAAAATCATCCCGTATGATACTTAGTATTTTATTAAAGCTCAAAAAATGTTTTAGCCTGATTTCAAAAATTGTCGCCACCAACATCATCTGCCTAGCTTTTTCCCAACTACTTATAGTCGGCTTCCAGTCTAACTGGATGCAGCGGAATACCAGTGTTTTACATAAAGCGACTGCCTATCTGACCTCCACAACCCAGTTAGTAGGTACTGGGTACGGATACGATACTCTTTGGTAAGACGGTTGTCAAACTTTTGTGCCATTGAGTAACCTGTAACGACTGTCAAAAATCTACAAATGACAGCCGGGATTAACGGCTTAACGTGTTCCGAGGCAAGGAGGAAACTCGGTATGTAATGGGTGGTCACCCATCCACGGACCAACCTAGGCAAGCGCAGCTTAACCTAAAGATCGACCCCGATCGGCTGTTATTATTTAGCCACTAACTTCGCAAAAAGTAAAAGTAGTAATAATTCAGAATCCATGAAAAAACGTAACTCGTAAACAGTTTGCATTATTAAAAAGACGTGTCTAAAGCACATACATGAATTAATGTAAATACGGATTATAGTCGCGGTCCTAATAAAAGATGATAAGCCTTTTTACGTTTTGAATATTACCATGTGTCACTTGTAATTCCCAAAACGGTTCGCAAAGTGTAATCCCGGTTCGATTCATTAGGTTGTTTAAAAGGGATCGCTGACAATTTTTTTGAATTTATTTCATTTTTGTTAGGATTAAGGAAAAATGGAACCCTTAATAGTCTTCTCCGGGTGTCTGTATGTCTGTCTGTCCGTCTGTATGTCACAGCCCTTTTACTCCGAGACTGTTGGAGAGTAAGTAACCTTCTATAAACTCATACACAAATATGATATGAAATTTAAAAAAAATGGGGTTGGTGGTTAAAAATAATTACATATATCGTTTGGTGCTATGGAACCTTAAGCACGAGGTCGGCTCGCGCTTGGCTGGATTTTTTATTTAGCGGCTACGGAGTCTGGATTTATGCCCAGTTTATGACAATGGCTTGATATTACATGGCAACTCAACATAATTATCTGGATGCACGGGACCAGTCAATTTGGTGACACTTAGGGAAGGCCTATGTCCAGCAGTGGACGTCTTTCGGCTGAAATGTTGATGATGATGATCAAACATATCTGGCAAAATGTGAGCGTACTATTAGGTACACTTCTGCCTAACCCTTCGGGGATTACACGCGTGATGTTATGGTTGTTATGTTGTGTTGTTCATTTATATGCCCATGTTTGGATTGATGGATATTATAGTAGTATTATCTACAGCTCATAAAAGAGGATAAAACTGTTCACTTGGTGTTGTACGATTTTTACAGACTTTCTTAATTTTCATAAGTTAAATATGTCGGAGTGGCAGGATTTATTCCGCTAGGCTTCTACATCATGTGGGCAGACGATGGGTTTCGTGCTATGAAAAGACACTGAGCGATACATTGTTTCTAGCAAAACTAACGAATTACTTGAGATTACAACTTAGCAAAATAACACAGAGCACAATGAATCGGGTACAGTTCCAAGAGGTCTTAACTCGGCCGCGATCAGACACTGACTGACTGTCGTCCTGGCTCAGAGTTTACCATCTTGACTCCGTGACAAGTGACACTGTGGTGTGGGTAGCCTTAGTAGATTGCGTGATGTCACCACCGTGTACTTGTGATTCATTTTAAGCCCGTACCAATGACCGTCTCCGACAAATATATAAGTTTGAATGAATACAAATATCGGTTTGTGAGCCTGCGACATAATGCTGTCTACACCCGTTATAAGTACTATCAGGAATTATTAACATCTATAATCATATATGTATGTAGGGTGACTGCAGTCTTTGGATATCATTTTTTTATTTGTTTACACTTAAACGGTGCCATAGTAATGAGACAGAACGGCGTCACGCAGCTATAACAGCTGATAGGTCACAGGCGTGCGCGCGCGAATTTCATACTGCTATTGTGTATTGTGATGAAAGTGAATGAGTATAAATAAAAATTATTTAGGAAAGTTGTTATCATGAGTACAATCACGTGTTTAAGTATCGGTCACTAATTACCAGTCACCCTATATACTCGTAATCATCAAATAAGGCTGACACTCTCGATGGAGTGTTAACCTTGAACGGATAAAAGACTGTACATCCAGCAATCTAACATCGACGGAACTGGTGTCAGTCTTCCGATACCACACATACCTAATACCCACATCATTAAATGACATGTTATATCCATCAATAACTGATAGTCCAGATTATCCTAATCAAAATCAAACCAAACTCCCTACTAAACAAGGTCTTCTTTCCCTCCAGCTGATAACGGAGATCAACGTGCAGCTGGCGCTGTTCCGCGACCTGCTCATCCACATCGGGCAGCCGCACGACACGCCTGAGTTGCGCGAGCGCGTGCGCCGACTACGCCGCGCCTGCGTAGAGGCAACCAAGACCACCAGCGCGCTCGTCCTACCTAATTGTAAAAAGTAAGTATAATTTTTGGTTGTCTATGAATTAATCAGTTAAATATCTGCTTGACATCAGTGTCAGTGCTTCCGAATGTTTCACATTTCACCACAAATACTGTTGTACAAGGATCTTTTGGCGCATGGCTAGAATCGGTACTAGCACCTCCATCTTTTTTTGTGTCAAATGTTGGCCAACATCATCCATCTGCCTCTCATTCAAGCGCCAAACGATCCTTGTAACAGTGTAATATCTTATTTTTGTGACACTATGCAGATGCTAAACAATAAAATACAAGTTTAATAAAGGGTGGCAGACTAGGAACATCATGAGGTATACGCAGTATTTATTGCCGTATTGTCGGAGATATCCTGTATAAAAACATTATCATTCCAAGGGACATCCTGTAGCTCCGGTGGCCTTAAGGTTTTCTTGGACTGTCTCAGTTATTAGTTAGTGAAACACATTTTTTATTTGTGACACGAGATCAGCTTTTTACAACATTACAGAGCTCTAGAGTCAATTACATTGTTAGTAGATCACGTTTGGCCAAAATATTGTAACATGCACCAAAATTTTGCCTTATAGTTGCATTTATTTATCTAAACATATACAGCGTGTAACAGAAAGGGTATAATCATATGGAATACTGTGGTACGGACCATCAAACTGAACAACTTTCTCTATGGGACCATCATCGAAATCGTAAAAAAATAATCAGCTGTCCCATACATTTGGGTCGAGTAGGTATTGAAATTTTCTATGGGACAGCTGATTATTTTTTTACGATTTCGATGGTGGTCCCATAGAGAAAGTTGTTCAGTTTGATGGTCCGTACCACAGTATTCCATATGATTATACCCTTTTTGTTACATGTTGTATAGGGTCCCATTAAAATAGGTGAACAAATTTTAACACAGCGTTCAGTACATCTAACCAATGATATCCCAGCAAAAAAAAACACTGATTAAAGTGATTTTATTTTACCTCAAAAATAAAATTGCGCCGGCAGCATTCTAGAATAAATATATCTACTAGGTCAAAATAAAATCACTTTAATCAGTGTTTTTTTTTTGCATGGATATCTTCGGCTAGACGTGAACGCTGTATTAATTTCTTTCCATCTAACTTAATGGGACCTTATATAGTACAACTCACCTCAGAGAAATTACCCTTATCGACAGAACAAAGTAGATCTTACATCATCGAACGAAGCATGGTTATACCCTTCCATCGATTTCCATTTTCATGAGTAGCAATAATAAAACATAGATATATTGAAAAACACCTAGTTCACCGCGCACCGAGATATGAAGCCGGCCCTATTACATTGCACATACCGAAGAATCGACCACGTAGAAGATCAAGAAGAAATTTCCGATATCTCAATTTGAGAAGGGTTTAACCGTAGTTGTTTATTTATTTGCGGGCACTCTGTCTCTGACAGAACGGCTCCTTTAAATCAATATAGAACGGCGCCTTAACCTCGTAATCTTATAACGTAAATATTAAATTACAGAACGTAGAAAAAAAGATTACTGAACGATGGGAGCGTCTGAATCAAATCCCTCGTGTGGCCGTGAATTTGTGTCTGCCGTTAGAGTCGTTAGATTCCGACTAGATAAATGGCTGCCCGTTTAACACAAAACAATACACATCGTATTATTCACTATACAGCTCATAAAATAACAATTTTCTGTACATTTTGCCGCTATTTATATGACAGCGTATTCAGCCGAAATGTTGTCTTTAAAATTGTAACTCCTTTGTTCCTGCTCGCTCAGGGATTTCCTGAAACGGCACGGTTTGGCCGCCTGGAGTTTTCAATTCCATTATTCTGCTTTATGTTATATAAAACATTCACCTTAATAGATAAATTGTGTCGTATACCTTCTATACTATACAATAATACACTCTAGATCGTAGTACACGTTGACACCGGTCATTTGCATTTCAAAGCGCGACCAATTCGCCGGCTCCGATGTCAAAATTCTACGGAGAAGTAATTTACGTCACAAGTTTAGCTTTTCACTGTAGTTGAAACAGAACTACTTATAACAGATGTCTTTACTACAGATGTTGATGGAGAACTAATATGTTCACGAGTTTTACCCTGATTCGATTTCATTTATTTACTAACCGATCTAATAAAAGATCGGGCGGGGTTTATAACTTTGTATCAATGAGTTTTATTCGCCGAGCTCGCGAATTAGGCAACGAGTTGGATTTATTTTGCCTGAAGTTGTTGTAATATCGAATGATTGGAAATAAATTGTTACTTTGGATTCTTTGAAGAGTCCTCTAACAAAACCTGTTCAATACTTTTTCGTTGCGAAACATTTATTATTATCGCTGAATTTATTTGGAGGATCGTTCAAATGTGAGTAAATTGTTGTTTTTTCTTTAGCAACAACTCTTCTTCGCGTGCGCTCACAGCTGCATTAACCCTAGGTCTTTAGTCCCTAGGTAATCTTAAAACAACTGCAGTCTTGAATAGCAAGTTCTCTCTACAACTTAACAACTACTTAGACTGCCAAGTTTTACTTGTTCCAAAATACCAGTGGCTATTCTAATCCAGCGCAGCATCTTGGACACATTATAAATAGTCTTCTTGTTAGATAAGTACAGTACACCGCAAGTCAGCGATAACAAAACCAGTTAAGCTCGAACCACATTCTATTAAAACTCCGTTCAATGCTAGGCCAGGTTTAGGTGTTACCATCACCTTGCGGACTTGCGTACAATTGTACAAACCTAGATAAAGTAAATTAACTGCGCAAAAAGTAAATAATTATGTAAAGAAATCCTGAGCTACTAGGAGTAATTAATGTGTTCTGCTACATACATGTGATTTTAAACTGGGTTACCACAAAACCAACTTAATTTAAAGCCATTTGAACTTTTCCATTAAAGTACCTTTTTATTTTGTACCCACAGAGTCCGTATTATTAACTTTGTGACAATTCCATTCCGTATTAAACAAATTATTTCTACTTAGTATCGATACTAATTTATTCCAGTCTCGATAAGTTTTCGATGCGAAGTTTGAATAAGACAACAGGCTCGCCGTAACATAGGTCCGAAATACCCGTACCCGCGCGGGCCGCACAGACCCGTTGAGAATTCATGCGTGACGTGTACAGAGAATAGTCCCAACCTTTAAGTCCCTTGGTAGCACGCAAAACAACATCTTGTTCCATTTCTACATCTCTATCTTGGATTTTATATATATATATCTATCTCTATATATATATATCTCTCCTCTCCGGATTATTTCATCAAAGCGAGAAGCTATTTAATCTAACTTTTGAATGAACTGAAACTAAAACCAGTGGCACAATCTTGATTACTTTCGTTTTCTCTCTACAAACAGTTTTCAGAAATCTAATTCGTGTTTTGTTTATGGGTATATTTACGTGAAATAGCCGTTTGAATGCACGTTAGTTTCGGCGCGTTGCGGCGCCCGTAAATCATATTGGGGAAGTTCCTAGGGCTCTTATCCAACCGCCGACGGTTAGCGACAAGCGAGTAGAGCTACTACTAGAAATGAGTTGGCGAACAACTAGCAGAGTGTTTAGTTGTGATAGTTCTGTCGCTGAGCCATCAGCCAGTGGGCGATAACTCGCTTGTATGCGTATGTACAGATGTCAGCACATCAAGCTACCCGAATCTGTCAAATTTTCCCAATCAACCTTATGCTTTAGCGATAAAGTTGAAAATCTTGACAGATTGTAGTTGCTTGATGTGCTGGCGTCTGTACTAAGTACCAGGTTCGAGCCCTTCGGCGAGCTGTGCTACCCACTAAGCTAGCGTCGCTGAGTGCTCTCTTTGCCCTAATCGCTACGAAAAACAAGAGTACTTGACGTTGGCGGTGGCGGCGGTCTAACTATTGAAAATGTATCTCTTTTACATACAAAGCTGGACCTACACTCTTTATATCTATTTAAATATAAAATTGAGGTGTTTGTTTCTGTCTAATTTAAAATATCAGCTTTTTAATGAATTTTTAATGAAAGTACCTGTACCTCAATCATCAATACCTCAAAGGTATTTGACAAAAAAAAAAACTGTTTGTTCCGGCTAATCTCCCAAATGGCTTTACCAATTTTTACGGGACTTTACTGACAGATAGCTGACGTTGCTACAAGGTTGCTGTTACAAAAAGTAACTTAGGCTACTTTTATTTTAGAAAAAGGAGGGGTCCAAAAAATTATAACCCTTGAAATTGTTAAAAAAAATCCGACTCAAACAAGGAATTAATATTTTTAAATAATTTCACGCGGACGACAGCTAGCCTAATACGAGCCGGTAGCCTTTTATACGTCTTGAGGGAGATAATGGCTAATCGCTTCCTCGTGCGGCGGTACCTGTAGTGCCGAAGCTTCTAAATATATTTATGTGGTGAATGTGAAGAGCTATTTGTAACACAGGTCAACGAGCGACGGCTGCGCGGAACAGCCCCAGTTGGTGCTGCTGTACTTCATGGCACAACTCCTGCTGCGGGAGCTCGCCAAGTGCCACCGGCTTGTGCAGCTCGTGCCGATGGATATGACCTCGTATTATGGTATGTGAAGCTGTAAAACTACTGGGGTCTCTTTGAGTGTACACACGGCTACTCATCAAGCTATACATTTCCAGTATAAGCTGACCTCGCATTGTACGGAAATCCTGTATAATGTACGAGATCAGCATAAACTGGAAATGTATCTCTTGATGTGTAGCCGTGTGTACCTACATATTATTTCAGCAGTTTGCCTTTGCACGAATAGTTTTAATTTAATTACCGCAGGTAAGAGAATTTGGAAATAGAGGTATCCTTTTTATACCATAATATTTTAAGTAAAATTATTTGGAAGTAATTTCGTATCGAAGTTCACAACTTACGTTAGCGATACGTAAACCTTAACGTAATATAGTTTAACGTTATTTCTATTGTCGTTTTTAACGTTAGAGTATGCTGATCATGTATAGCTCTATGATTTTAAGTGAAGGAAAAAAATCAGTAAATTGTTCTCGAAGTTATAAACTTATAACTTCAAAATTTTCTTGCATTGAACCTGTTGATAACCGGACTCCACCGATTCCCGCCGTAGCCATGTAATTTTATTTGTTCGTGAATATAAAATGACTTTTGTGTACACACCAGTGGAGTCTACAAAAATGCCTCTAAGATACCACTGAAAAATAAATTACTTACAGACACACATGTATCTTCATCTAAGTGTGGTCGAATATACCACACTATTATTTCCCGCGGGCGTCGTAACAAGTGAATAAAGGATTACACCCGTATCAGAAGAATGGCCGCCAGCAACCGCTTATATATTAATAACAACATTCTGAACCCAATCTATCTGCCAATTGTAGGCATTACTGTAATATCTCCAAAGAAAGATCGTTGTGGTGGTAAAAGAGGCAATTTAGGAGAAGACATTTGTCACGTAGCCTTAACCAATAATTACCAAGCTTGACAAGCCATCTTTTAGTATTATCTTCTAGTTCCGAAGAAAACTTTAGTCTGGCGTGCCCTAATTATTCGTCTGACGCCTAACGACCAAGAAACCCATACACAATAATAGCTTTTCTTATAAAATTGTTAATTAATAATTCAGAAAACTTAGATTATATTTTTAGGTTAATCTGTAAAATTTTATAATACTGTTCAGTCTTCTAATTATGCTAGAACAAAAAGATATTAGCATAGCAAATGAAAACAAAGTTTAAACATTTCAGAAACATTGCTGGTATTCCCGAATTATAAATTCATTTGTAACAAAAGTTTTTCTTTTGAGATGGTTCAGAAAGGAAACGAATTCGCGGAGTATATTAGAAGCAGGTGTTTATCTTCCCTCGCTTAGAGGCAACTGAGGGTAATGGGATGGCAGACAATAAGTGATTCACCTGTCGATTAGATGGAACGACCCGTTTCGGTTGCTCTTAGAGATTTGGCTAACGGTATTGGAAAGCTGTGTATCGGGTATTGGTTTTTAATTCACCTCATTATGTCTCTTTCGGTTCTCTATTATCGCGCACTTTGGTTAGATTTTTGACCTAACTTACCGCCATTAAAGTCCTTATCTTAACGACCATCCATTTAACGCTCTTAATTGAAAACTTTTTCTTGAACAGCAAAAGCTACACTTTCTTTCTACCGCGACTAGATTTAACAACAAAAGTACTATTTTAATAGCTTGGCGCCGCGAACAGTTAGTGGCAATTAATCACTGCTAAAGACACCAACCGCAATGTTAGACTCGGTCCAAAATTTTGGACAATATTTACACCGGTTCGGAGCAACATTACCGGTTCGAAGAACGAAATTGAAGATATTTACGTCACAATACCTGTGAACATTAACAAAGGCGGTCGGTGTGATGGTTCGATTGGAACTATGTCGTTTGGAGTAGTCGAGTGGGTGTACCTACCTGCAGTTGCATTGAGACTCAGCCCAGCTTTATAGACGTTCGTATAAGTTTAATCTCTTCCCTTTGAAAGCCTATTCAGTTAGAATCCGAAGATAATACGGAGTTGGATGTCGTTTGGATTTCGATTCCAACAATATAATGGTACTGTATTTCGACTATATTGTGGTTATAGTTGAAACTCTTACGTAATTGAATTTGGTGCTAGTTTATTTAATGTTATTTATTTATTTTTTAACAAATAGAACATAATATTTTAGGAGCTGTTAGACTCAGTCATGTACAATAACAAATTGTTTTTAGCGTTCAAAGTCAATATGTAATTCGTTTTTTGAACAACGCAATATTTAGACTGGGGTTTGATGGATTTGGAATAGAATAGAAACCGGCCCTAGCATAATGTAATTGGGATAAGTTTAGTCAAATGATAATGGCTTTCATTTTCTATGCAAAATTGTGGTTTGAAGGTATAACTGCTAGATTTGAAATTAAATAGTATTGCAGCGATAAAGAGATAAGATTTATTGCAATGCGATTAGTCAGTTCTCCTGACCGCTTTTGGTCACGGCGGCCAATCTAAGCGGAGATCAGCCATCGGCGCGGGAGATATTATAGTCAACAAGTGTGTGCGTAGACACAGATACACTCTTTGTTCCTCCCCCATCTCCCATAGGCCGATGGGACAACAATCCGACAAAACCGGAGAGAGATCAGGGGCAGGACCAACGTCTTAACGTGCCTTCCGAGGCATGGGGGTATCGATATACCGCCAACATCAACTCCGGGCTACTACTGGGAAATTTCTGATGGAAAAACCCAACAGCACATTTTGCCCGACGCAGAAATCGAACCCAGGACGACAAGCGCGACTGCTGAGCGTGGGGCTCAGCAGTCGCGCTTGTGAACATGAGACTAACGGAATAGTCATACGAATATTATGTCTGCGTACCTTTGATTATGTAATGTCTAGATGGAGCATTGCCCTACAATCAAAACAAAGAAAACGAGGCAACAATTTCAAACATGTGTGCGTGCGGCAGCGTGAGGCCGGTGGTGTGCAGAAACAATAGACGCACAGTGTAAAAAACACTGTGCGTGCGAACTTAAGTGTAAGCTAACAATCGGCTGATATTTTTTGACGCGTTTTCGCACATTTGATCCTCCATCTAGACATTATACTATCAAAGCTGCTGACGTAGTTCCCTCTGAGTTAAAACATTATAAGAGCTATTTAGCCTGTGATAGCTCTCAAAACCTAAAAAAACATAGTCACTTCGAAATATTGTTTTCTTTACTATAGCCAACGATCAAAAGAAGACTTGTTTTAAATACGTTATTCTGTAGTATTTTTTTAAGTCCCAGAGCCTGAAGTAGACTCAACTTAGTATTATAAGTATTTAGCTATGTTTTTTTTTGCAGTTAACATTGATTCTTTATTAGCAACTGAAAAAAGATGACCTAAAATAATACATTCTCTGCAGTATCAACCGCATCACGATCTCGGACCCATGCAGATAATATTACGACGCCTCTGACAGATTGTTTTCCGCAGAAAATCGGGCGGGTCCGTCAAACTTCGGGAACGTCATCAGCCAGATCCTGCTCTGCAAGCAGATCACCCCTGACTTCAACGCGGAAGAACTGTGCAGCATCGTGAAAGACACACAGGAAATCACGAAAATAGTCAACGATATGCAGGAATATTTACCCCAGCATGAAAATATGAATCACTTAGGTAAGATAAACCTCAAAAATATAAAGCGTTAGATGAGCCTTACTTAGGTCGCTCTAAAAAGGGTTAACACTTACAAGAGTGACCTTGCACATCCTACATGAAACGATTCGTATCATTTTCAGGGTGTATGAGCAAGAAAATCCTATTATAACGATATGAATAGACAGAAACCGAAACGTCAAATCTTTAGTACTCGTATTTTACCATTCTTTCAAGTAATTGCTGGGTTTTCTTCGGAAAGGAGAAAGCATGCTAACTTCTCTCAGTGAAGAATAATATTGAATATGATTATTGGTTACTTCAAGGTTATGGATAGTTTCCTTTGTGTGTATATTCGTACATAGATCTCTATTAATTCTTCGTCAATTGATATAAAATATCTATTGCAGAATGTATAAATCAAAATGAAATAATTCTCAATGTGGACTACTTTATGAGGCACGCTTAAATTTAAACAACCACTTTACAATGCGAACAATCCCGTATAAGTTATTATTCCCGAGAATTCTGGATTTAAATTTATAATAATATCCAGAACAAACGTGAAATACACTGCATTTATATTTCGCGGAACATCGTTCAACGGTCATTAATGTTGAAACAATTGTGCTTATAATTTCGAACTTAAATGCCGGAAGGAGTTTCAGTCTATGCGGCGTGGCCATTGTTCTTAACACCTCCCGTCGACACAATACTAAAGTACATTTTGCTGTGGCAGGTTAACTTAATACCTACTAACAAATAACTCGGAACTCGGGACCCTATTAAGTTAAAAGAATTACCAGCACCGCAAGACCTCTGCGTCTTTTCGTTGACATTAAGAACACTTGGTAACCAAGTGCGGAAAAATACTCTTTTATACTCCGCTGCGCGGCTAAATATCTACTTACGGAATAAAGCTGTTCCCTCCAACGTAATCTATGTAGTTACAGACTATTAACGCCGAGAAAGCCCTTTCCGTTGAAGTTATGCGCACAACTGGGAAATAACACGCGTTTCATCGCAGTAGTCATAGTCATCGCACCGCTAAATGCGAGTTTGTAAGGTGTGTTTTGGTAAGAAAAATAATTCCAGGTTAGGGCTACATTCCCCGCTCATTATGAGAGTAATCAAGTTTTAGGATTTTTTTATTATGTCTACAAAACTGTGCTTTTATACGAAAATGTGGAAAAGTAACTTGATTAAACTAAATTTATGAACGTTGTGAAAGATTTCAGTAACACGATCGCAACAAATGTGACGTGACACCTAAACAATTTCGAGCACTCAACACAAATAGTGATTTCATATTTCATACGTAATACATTCACAATCGTACGTAACTGTTGGCGTTTTTTGCAGAGAGCAACATTGCGCTGAAAGGCGACGACGTCAACGGGCTGTGGAGGAGCAAGCGAAGAGGATCCATGTACAAAGGCATGGGAGTGCTTTGTTGTGTGTCGCGGCCTAACTACCTCTGAGGGTGACAGGTCTCGCCCTCGCGGCGGCAGGCCCCCGAGCAGGCGGCCATCACCTCCACGGCACGCTAGGACGCATGGATGGCTAGAGAAGCTCTGCCAACCAGTGACACAAGTGATAGTGAATGACGCTACTTACCGTGCGCAGAATGGGTCCATTACATTGTTTAATTAGTAACTGATTAGCGAATTGACATGTTCACAGTGTTTAATTTGAAATCGTATTACTATCACGTAAATGTAGTTCAATTATAATTAAGTATACTAGTCATGTAAGTACTGCATACATTCATGCATAGAGTTAATTATTATGAATTGCCTGGAATGGGATCAATTGCGTTTAAGTAGTATATAATACAAATAATTAGTATTTCTTTGCACCATAGGTCATTGCATTGATGGCTGTGTCGTATTTATTATTTCCATTTTGTATTATTAGGTTAACTTTTTTACGCGGTTTCGATCTATGATAAATTCTGATTAGGTATTTTTCTAAGTTTTGTTTCGTAGTAAATACTTTGCGTATTAGGTATTTTTTTCATCCCTCATTACATTATTTATAATATAAAAAACTATCTCGTATGCTGTTAGATATTCAAAATAGCCTAATGTTTCAGTAAGTACATTCTAGTCAGGTACTTACCATTCCAAGGACAAAGACGACTTTGTCCTTCGAGTTTGTGACATTATTTTCTAGTCATTTTTATCAAATAGTAGATCTATGTAGGTCTCATAATTGTAAATAAATGTAATTTATTGATACATGGAAGAAATTTACTCTCTACTCATGTGTTTTTTTCCATAATTTGATAAAAACTTTGAATTTCTAGTTTTAATCATGTCTTAATATCCCAAAGGGATAGGCAGAGGTGTACCCCATAGTACACTCACTTCTTGCTAATTATGTTATAAATCCAAGCAAGGAGACAAGAATTACTAGTTTTATTTACCAAAATACCAAATATTAGCTCACATTAGGATTATTTAGGATACTTCAAGTACTTATAAAGTTTTGTTTTAATCGATGGCCTAGTCATTGTTGCGTAAATTAATCTTGAATATTCTAGTCAATTATTGTAATACCATGAAGTTGCTAAGTTAAATTAATCATGCTTGCATACACAGAGTTATATATTAATTAATAGGTAAATAACGTAATACTTTGTAAAGGTTATTACGAGTTTAAAGACGAGACGAGACATGAAAAAGCCCGCTGTTCGTTTTTACCGTTTTAATTTGTATGAGTATATGAAATATATCTAATACTAAGCTAAAACAGAGTTTGGCATTGCCCTCTCCTGTGTTATGAACATTTTAGAATGGATAATAAAGATTGAATATGTTTTCCGCTTGTGGGTACGTCTGATACTACTATATTCATCCCGTTTCGTGCTTGTCCGTATAGCGTCACCAAATCCTCGGTAACGCACCACGTTTTATTGTGAAAATGGCGATATTTTCTACTTCGTGCGTGTCACGCTCACGCGCTTCGTTTATAAATAAACCATAGTCTACATCTATGGTTCAACGCACGATGCCGATTCTTTATGACGTGTGCTCGGGTTTATTCAACCTTTTTGTACATAAATAAATTGTCTTACCTTTAAATATGCCTTCATTGACACATATTAATCTCATGCAATCTAAGTTTTAAACTCCATATTATTAAGGTATAAATATCTTATTACGTTACGCATGTATCTCAATCATTATTGTATTAGTAAAATGTTGCCTAAATATATCTATATTAATAAAATAGTTATCGAATAAGATGTAAAACAATAAGTAATATTTAACAAGTGTATAATAACTGTTATATCTACATAGTACATATTTATTTTAATGTAGTGCACTGCAAACACAGGTACCTAATAAATAATTAATTTAAGTAAATTAGTAGAAATCACGCAATTAGAGACACGATATCATTAAATTATCAATAGGCACATAACACGTAGGCAAAATGTATTCGTTTATTACTTGTCTATGCTTCATCTGTTGTACTATTAACTCAAATAGCCTAACGGTGAAATTGTGTCATACACTATTATGATAATCCACTTACTAAAGTGAAGACTGTGATATACTCGTAATATATTAAATTATTATTATAGAAGAAAATAATTATGCATTAGTAAAAACGTAATTGAATTACAAAGCAGTTTTAATTACTTTGTGAACCCAAATTTAGGAGTTAATTGTGGATGCTCATGCACAACTCGTTATAAGGCTTTAACATAGTCGTGAGAGCCGGGTGGAGCACGGATGGACGTATTAACTTGGCTTAGTGGTGCTACTGATCCTTTACACTCTACAAAAGCATATTTTATTTTTAAACAAAAGCTAATTTATGCGACATTCTGTTTACAGGTGGCCTATATGAATTTGACCAGAACGTGTCAGTCTCCTAATACGACCCACTGACCAGTATTTCTGAAAGTAAAAATCTCTCTGATGCGATATCGATTAGCTTTTGTTAATTTTTGTTTGCGTGGTTTAGAAGTGGACAAAGAAGACCGTTGACTGTATTGCTGCCTATCAAACATATATGTGGGTAAGTGTAGAATTCGATTTAAAAGAACATAGACGTAATTTTCTGCACAAATGATTGAAAATTTAAAAATTATAGTATTACCAACTACTAAATGATGCATTGCACAAATCAGGAAAAAACGGAACTGCACACATTTGAAGTGTAACTATTTGTGTAACCTCATCACCATTGAGTAACTTTGTCGAAAACTAAACAGAAACAGTAGATACAAAGTATATCCGCTATATTCCATCCCGCAAGCCAAAATGGCTTCAACAGATAAACCAAAAAACCACACGAAAGCTCCGCGGAGTATAATCTACTTACAAAACAAACGAGGTTATTTTAAACAACATCATTATAAAGGATTGCCTGGAAACAACACCTCGTTTGTCGTGAATAAGTACCCTCGTATTAGCCTTGTTTAGATTGGCAGGAAATAAACATCTTAACTTCAGAGTGGTGACCTTACACTCGGAAATGTTGATAGAGAGAAATTGCGCTTTGCCAAGCGAGAAAAGGTTAGTGTATTTTTCTTTCAGTTACAAATATATACAAATATATGTCGGAGATGTCAGGATTTACTCCGCTAGGCTTCTACATCATGTGGGCAGACTATGGGTTTTGTGCTATGAAAGGACCTGAGAGCCAAACCTCTGTTTTTAGCAAAACTAACGAATTACTTGAGATTACACTTAGCACAATAACACGGGGCACAATGAATCGGTAACAGCTCCAAGAGGTGTCAACTCCGCTGCGATCAGACACTGACTGTCGTCCTGGCTCAGAGTTGCCACCATCTGGGTTCTGTAAAAAGCACCCTGTGGTGGGGTTAGACTGGTACGTAGGTCGCATCGTCCCACCACTACGTATCTTTAGATCCATTTTATGCCCATACTAAGGACCGTCTCCGACATATATTTTGTTTAATTCATTAATGAACGAACATGTATGTAATTAAACCTCTCTCGCATTGTGTCTTAAGTTTTATTCATATTGGTTTGGCACGGCAGTGATTCTATCCAAGGGGACTGCTGCTGCTGGAAGACTTAACTCTTTCTCATCGTCACCCAAGCGAGCAATATCTGCAACAGAACAAACTAGTAAAAATGGGGGTTCCGCCAGTTTCTCTGTCTCGTATACAGGGTGACATACACGTATTCAGTAGGTACATCATTCTGATCCCCCCCCCCCCACATAGACATATTTCATCTATAATTAAAAATAATCTGCTGTTCCGTACATTTTGACGTGTACCTAGGTATTCCGCTTTTGTAGGAAACAGCAGATTTTTTTTAAATTAATTATGGAAAATTTCGATGTCGGTGGGTTCAAAACTCGGGTGTGCGTCGGTGTCTTCCATCGTGTATTTAATGATCTACTCTATTTATTGAAAAACAAACCTCTTTTGCATTTGAAAATTCAAAAGTGCCTGTTACTGGCGTACTTGAAATAAATGCTTTGATTTTAAAGGAAGACTTCATAAAACCAGGGGGCCTTAAATAAATAATAATAATACCAGCCTATTACTGTCCCACTGCTGGGCAAAGGCCTCTTCTCAACAGAGAAATAAATAATTTTATTAAAATACGTTGATAAGGCCGATTTTCAACGTATTTTAATAATATTAAAAAAAAACATAATTAAATGTCATATCTTGAGCCATTCATGAAAGTTAAATATATTCGCTGAACATGACACTTTTACAGTTACAAACCAATAATTATTACCTATTGATTGGCATGTGAAACGAACCAACTTGTAGAGAAGAACACTCAATGTGGTGCAACATGGGTGTGTCATCTCATTAGTCAGAGTTTAACACATCGGTCAGCACGAAGATAAAATTGCTTTCATAGGCGACGGCAGACCGCAAGCATTTTTTTTTTAAACAATTTTTTTGGTTTCGTATCTTTACTTTAAATACCGAAATGACACCCAAACTATTCCATGCATCCATTAGCACAATGTTTTAAGTGCGTTACTTTGAGTGTTTTGTCTCCCAGAGACAAAACACTCAAAGTAAGCAGCAGAGTAGAGTAGGTAGTAGAGTTATTTAGTTTGAGGTACAGAATGGCTGGTTGACGGCTTCGTGAAGAGTCCCTTCACACCTTGTATTACCTCAACCTCAATAACTGTCATACTCACTATCGTTGATTTCCTTGAAGGGTCTCGGTTTTACAACGAATCCTTTATAGCGAAATGGGTCGACTTGCTGGGGTTCCCGTTTCGGTGTTTGGGAAGACAACGAGAGAACTTTTAAAATCCTGAATAAAGATATGAGAACTTAAGATGACCTCCGTACGTTAAATCTAATACATAATAAATATTATATAGAAATTAAGCAAGCAGTGATGGCCTAGTGGTGTGCCTAGTTAGCAGAGCCAGCCTAGAAGGTCTCAAGTGCCAACCCAAGGCACGCACCTCTGATTTTTCGGATTCATGTGCGTATTGTATAATCATCACTTCCGTGAAGGAAAACATCATGAGGAAACCAGCATGCCTGTGAGATATTTCTCGACGTCATATAAAGCCAAGCTAGAGGCCCATGGGCAGCATAAAAACTCTGACACCAGGTAAGGAACTAACCACACTATAAATAAAGAAGATATAAACATAAATCATAATAACACAGAAAGTATTTTTCATGGAAATCAAAAATAAACCTAAAGCTGAATGATACCTTCATTCAGCTTTAAGTTCTATCTTAGAAACAACGTGAAGTCATTGCACTTTCTGCATCTGTGGTCCCTCCCACATTTAATCCGCCTGCCGTCAAAGCAAGAGTGAACAGGCATCTTCTGGGCACAATCGTTCCATCATAGACCTCGCCCATCGCTTTCCATCAGGCATAATCGAGGTAAAGAGTAGGTCCATTTTGTAATAATAAAAATCTTGTTGTGACAATATACTGAAACCCTACTCAGCACTTCTGTGGACTATTTAAGATTTCATTCCTAACTAATAATCAATTTGTATGAATACTTACAAATCATTCAGTGCATTTTTATTCTTGCTGTTTTTAACAGCTTGGGGATTCAAGACGATGTATATTTTTGAGTAGTCTTCCAAACCAGTAACTTCAGTATTTTTATTTTTATTTTCATAGTATTTCTTTACGTCATCCATAGTCACAGTGGGTGTTAACCGGTTGGGTTTAAGTCTCTTTTTTGGTTTCAGTTTACGTTCCTCGACATTTGAAGTTTGAGAAAATAATTTTTCCAAAATCTGTTTTTGAAAATTATTGTTGCTACTGTCGTCGTTTTCATTGCGGATTAAATAACTGTTCAGACCGTGGTTCAGTTTACCCTTGCGGTTTTTTAAGCGGTCGTTTTTATTTTTTTCATTCGCAGAGACTGTTTCAATTAAATCAATAATTCTCTCTTTTGCTAAACGCGCATTTTCTACATCACCTAATTTTACCAACTTACGATCGGAGTTCATTTTTCCCTTGCGATTGGAAGCGTTAAGAAATAAGTTTACAAGTGGGGTTTTTCGCTTTTCAGATGCAACGAGGTTAATATCATCAGAGTCATCAGAGTCATCAGAGTCATCAGAGTATGATTCGAGACTCGGATCAGAAGTATAATCGGAATCTGAAGATTCTGAGGGAAGTCTCAGTATGCGTTTTTTACTGGGGTTATTAAGCCGTAGCTGTTGTACAAGTCCTAAAACTTTATTTAAATCTAAGGCTTGAGCTGGGGAACTATCAACTGTATTTGACGAGCATATTACTGTCACCAAAGCTGTAAAGGCAAACATTATATACATAAATAGATAAGTAGGTATTAGATTGAAATATGAAAAAAACTGTTTTGTAATTACTTTACTTTGCAGACTCTCACTACACTTTCAAATGAAACACTTACCTACAAACCATATCGCGAGGGTCAACATTATCAGCAACGCTCTGTCGAAAACCTCGTAAAAAAATACATTTCAGTTATTATCAAACAAGTGCACTATATATTATTTTACACGGCAATTTCCCATTTTCATTTCTCTTATCGTAAATCATATATTTATGAAATTCGTAGCACATTGGTAACTACACGCGATTGAAATATACCTAATGCTTAACGCGAGTATTTTTAACAGTAAGTACTGGGTATATTTATACCTAGCTGAGTAAGTAGTTATTGATAAAAACGCTTCAGTACCTACATCCAAAAAGTGTTTTAACATATTGATGTTGTAACACGAAGATTATTTTAAATTAGGGAGCAGACCGAGTGTCGTTGGCTTGCTAGAGCTTGGTACTACGGTGAGTCCGGTTCTGAAAAGGCTCGCATTCACTTAAATTATTTTCTTTCATTTCACGGAACTGTCTGCATTGCAGACATTCCATTTTAAATAAGAAAAACTATATTGTTCACTCAAGAACGGTACTAAATAAAAGTTATGTGCTTGAGTGAGTTGGTAGGAATTAAAATTCAGGAGAAGATTGCTCAGAATGCAGCTAAAATGGCAGAGAAATTAAATGTTTTTTTTAGTTTTCGCCTACTTTGGATTGCGTCAAGAATAAGAGGATGGAAATAATTTTACTTCACAGAAATATTACGCATTGTGAGTCGTAAACGTAACTCAAGAAGATTTACAGGGATTGTATTTTGACGTAAGGGTGGTAGTACTTGTTCGGGTTTCGTATGCAAAGTAAAACAAGCGAAAGGAGCGAAGCGTGGCGCCTTGCGTGTTTGTATAATGGGTTTTAGGTAATTTGACCTAACGGGCCTTTGGCATGGAAAACTAGGTTAAAATTAATTATACATACGAATATTTCGTAAACGTCTTGATTTCAAAGTGCCAGGAATATATTATCATAATTTTTCATTTCCCGAAATAGTTATTAAAAAGAAACCTGCTAACTTAGGTACATCAACCGGTAAACCTCCGTTAGGCTAACCAAACATTGGCATTCTTCCACAGTAGGTATCTATCTAAAGTTGCGCAAGGAATCGAGTTTTTTGCTTGAGTTGATTTTCTGGGGGAAATTAAACAGCTTACAAATAATATTTAGATGTACGAAGTGCATTCAAAACTGTACATAATTATGCAAGTAGTCATCATCATCTGCCTAGCCTTTTCCCATTTATGTTGGCGTCGGTCTCCAGTCTTACCGGATGCAGCTGAATACCAGTGTAAGTTTAGATGTAATATCTGTCGAAATAGCAAAACACGGATCACCGTAGTAGTAAAACGGATTGGAGAATTAATTACATTCTAAGATGCATTTTTCCACCAACAAAACAAAACTTTCTGGTGGTAAATCCCTATCAATATTATAAGTAGGATAATAGGTAACGAAGTTAACCCACTGGTGTTACGTCGACATTTACTATCTGTATTATTTGAAAATAATTATCAAAATTACCTACTAATTATCACACACGTGTCGTGGATCTAATTTATCCATGTCCATGACTAATACATTTTTAATTGACAGGCATTATAATAAACGTTACCAGGTAAAAAAAAAGTTCCGATAAAAACCGTAACGGTAAGTTTTCTATAAAACTGACTGTAAGGGTGAGAATGTCATCAGTTAACTCATTATAAATATTTACCGAATAAAGTCAGATCGGAGCGAATGATGACTTAATAAATACTTAGCGCAAACTTCGTTCTAAAACGTCGGGTGGCTGGGCAAAGTTTGTTGCGCCACTTCCTCGCCTTGACTATGCTTTCTGGAAGATACGGCTTCTTTGACAAACAGAAAATTACTTCTAGGAATTAATTAAGACAAAATTTTAAGCGGCGTTAATTTTGAGTGCTTACTTTCAGTTTTTAAAACATAGTTAATGATACCTTCTAAAGAAATCGAGGAAAGCTACTTAAGTGCTTTTACAACTTAGTACCTACTTTACTGTAAATACGTTACACAATTTGCTCAGGTAACGACAAAGCTTGAATTAAATACGAATTTATGACTGAAAAAAATTAGTCATATTATCTACTCTTAGAATAAGGAAATGAATGTAATAAATAAGCCATGGTTAATATTATACATATTACCTACCACAAGAAAAACCTTCCTGAAAATATACTTGACAGATGTTTTTTTTCTGTTATAGGGATAATATTTTTGAAGAATTCGCAATATAAACATGAAAAATAACAAAACAGCACGCTACCTCGAAAACACGAAAGCGCAGTGGCATAACGTACAAAATAATAAAATACGGTTGAAAAATTAAAAAAATTAAGTTGAAACTACTTAAAGTTTTCTAGATGTTAGTTGCCTAATGCATTTTCTTTAAGCTTTTAGCAGTGACAGCTCAAAAGTGAGCCTTTGATAAATAAAATATTACAGAACATTAGTTTGAATCACGTCAAACAAACATTTTTTTTTTTGGTAATGGAAGATAACCATTAATATTGTATGTACCAATAATTGTTATAAAAGGGCTTAGTATGTAACTGTATAACATACATACATTAATAAGTAATCGCATGAACCATAGATAAGTAACTCCTCATGTAAACAAATCGAAGGCGTGTTCAATGTCATTATTACAAGACAATATCGAAATGTGTCAATCTAATCAACGATCTACTATTTTGAATAATTTATTGATATAGAAATTACTATAGCCGCCCGTAATGGTATAATAGTTTGATAGATAGTGTTTCACACTTTTTGTAGGATTTGTTAGATTTTATATTTTTTTAAGTGTAGGTTTTTACACTCTTAATAGCGAATCGGATAGCTATCCCGTCTGAATAAAAAATAACATAAGATCATATCTGTATAGGCAACGAAACTAAAACTCGCGATATTCCTTAATTAAAGCTCATCAGCTATTAGATTTCTTAATCTGAAACAATTTTTGTTAATTTCACTAAGGAGCTATTTTCCTTGATGTCTGGCTTAATTATATATAGGTAAATATCTACGTAAAGGTTACACATCTTATGCCAACACAACTGGGTGATTTTCCCATTCGATTCGCGCCACAACGTACACAAATGGCTTCAGTTTTCAGTCAAGCCAAACTGACGAACTAATGCGACTCGCAACCAGCTAACCACGGACGAATAATACCTTTTAAACGCTTTATTAAACTTAAAATATCAAGCTGTAGTCTCCGAGGGATAAAACAGATGTATACCTAATAGTACACGCACATTGCGTCACTATAACTTCATGTTCTTATTTCCTTACAGGAGATCATTTTCTAGCAAAACATAGGACCTTCGTTTACCTAAAATAACTGGCCTAACATAACATGACGCCTGTGTTGCCCTAAGGGACTAGCAACACGACATCACGCACTACAAAAATGCCATCGGTATCAAATGTTAATTATATCGAACACTTCTGTGAAAACAGTTTGGATTTCTTATACAATTGCTGTTTATCTGCAATAACTTTGTAGTTTGGCGCCCAATGAGACGTACCTACCATCAGCAGAAAATATAAAATTCCGTACCTACAAATTTACATGTCATATACAGGTTGCTACAGAATAAGTGCAATATCTCATAGTTGATGATGCACAATAACTTTTTGGATACCTCTACGTTTCTCGTCGGGAAACGACCATCAGACTGGACAAATCTCCGTAAGGAAAATACATAGAAAAGGACTCTTCTACTTATAATTGCGTTAGCCGATGCTATTTAATATGGGAAATTAAACCCGTTCAAGAGATGAGTTTTCAAAAATTCTGTCCATAGAGCCCGCTTTCGTTACATAAAAACACTTGTAGGAAAATTGTAGCTTTTAAATTTTATTAAATAAATTATGGTCATGGTCACAGAAAGATAATGCCAAGTAAATTTCTGATATAAACATTTCTTTGAACTTTGTTGAGACTTAATAGCCAAACTGGACACGGGCAGTACCTATATTGATCGGTTACTTACGTCAGTATTTATTTACTAAAAGCCTCTAAATCAAATGGAAGTCGTACATTCGTGATTACGAAGCTAGCTCACTTCCTTAGAGGAAGTTACCAATCGTTTTTCTTTGTGGCTTGGTTAATGTTATATAATTATATAGTCCCAATTTTCCTTAATTTCCCTTTTTCATAAAACACCAAATGATTGGAATAAACTACCAAAACTATCTAACCTACAGACTGTACATTTTAAAACTGTCATTTCTAAAAAATATTTTCTAGTTTTCTTTTTGCATCAGGTGAAATGAAACTGAATCATGACAAATGTATCACATCGTCGAAACCTTGATGCACAATAAATTTTTGGATACCTCTACGTTTCTCGTCGGGAAACGAGGCAAGAACGAAACAGTTGCCAGTTGATGTAGCTGTTGGTCACCAAATATAATCTTCGAGATTGTTTACCTTGATTGTTATCAAGGTAAACAATCTCGTCAAGGTAAACATCAAGTTAACCAAAACATAACGCCAACAATTCCCGAAGGGTTAGGCTGAGGTGTACTTAATAGTACATAACCACGTATTATCGCCACCTATGTTTAAGCTCCATATTATAGGGGCAGAGCCTATTGCTATGAACCTAACATAAATCCAAACTCCGTGGCTGTTACTGAGAAATTCCTGAAGGAAAACCCTAATAACACTTTGCCCGACCTGGGAATCGAACCCAGAATTGCATGCTCACCAGTGTCGTGTCCCTAGATCAACGAAGCTGTTAACAAAAAAAAAGTAGTGAAACCTTGAAATCGAATACGTTTTTGTAACAAATGGTTCCAAACGATTACGACTAATTTTAGCGCCGTTTGGACTCGCAACTGATTGATTGATTGAGGGATTAATTGATTGAAAGCAATGCTTAATCTAGTGTTACTTATTGCGGCGAATGGTTGGTTTCAATGTATTGAAAAATTATATGAGAGGAGCGTTGAGTTTAACTGGCAGCCAAATTAATGTAATTCTTTGTATATACTGAGTGTAACAAGACCCGTCAACCAAGCATTATGTACATCAAAATAAGTAACTTTAAGCAAAAATTATTGCTGGGAAACGACCTTTTATTTGGGGTGAAAAATCACGTTTTACGGCAGGACTGACTCAATGTAACGCCCTCAAAACACTGTGCTGGTGGATGGATTGAATAGTACGGGGTTCGTGGAGGTGTTTAAAAATCTTACATTAAAAACATGTATTCAAAAAAAAAAGTTGGAACTTAGACCCCCAATATCTCCGTAACTATAAGGTTTCCAGGTATGGTCTAGAACTAAAATATTATCGCAATGACGGGAAGAAGAAGTGCCTTTCGACTTCGTTATGGGTCTTGTTACACCCTTTACAATCTTACACACACTATTGTATAGAATCTGGTTCTTCCAACCTAACAGACAAGAGTCTGTTCCACCACTTCTTCATGCCAGCTGAAACAATAAGAAGTGTCGAAGGGAGGGCGTTTTGGAGAACTGTCTCTTGTAAACTTTGATTCTCAAAAAGTGCTGATTTTCAGCCTAATTTGAATAAATAACTTTCGAATTTTAATAACTACGTAACTCGATCCACAGAACACTGATTTAATTAGAATTCCATGTTCAAATTAAAAAGGAAGGAAATATGAAGTGAGATGATGACTAAGCTTTAAAATAGGTATCTACTTATGATATAAAAGAGCATCAGACAAATAACTTGTATGTGGGTGAATATAAGTTGGTTACAAATAAACCAAATATTTAAACTGTTATTACATTTCAAGTGCATTCCTCATTTCTTAAAAATACCCTTAAAGCAAAAAAGCCTATGTAAGGACGTTTTCTACCTCATACAGGTCATATTGAGTCCAATAACCAATTATATCACATTTTCACAAACAAAATATGACGGAAGCAACACAATTTTAATGGCTTCGCAACGTGATTATCGCCTGCCTACTAACTAAAGCACGTTATACAACTGCGTCTTTATTGAATTCCATTTTGTGAAGCGTGGCCCCGTTGACTCACTTAATTTGTTCGGAAATAGTTTAATCAAGCGTTGCGTCGGATTTGCAGTAATTAAAGAAGGCGACATCGGGCCTCAGCCCGTATATTGCTTCCTCAGATTAACACCAAGCTTCCAGTTAATTTCCTGCCTACGATTCCGGGATGTTTCAATCTCGAAACATCCTTCCAAATCTTAGAGACGGCTCTGCAAATTATTTTCAAGATCACAGTACATTTTGTGACATTTCACAGTTGATTCTGACTTTAATTTTCTTAAGTAAAGAAATCCCGAAATAATTCCATACAATTTACCTTCCTACATTAATTATCTCGGTTTTTAGTTAAATTTAATATCGGGGAAACATTGCCTCGGTTCACCGCACTGTGTGTCCGCTTAAAATATTAATCAAATTCTAGACATAATTAATTTTAAACCCATAATATTGGAACGCAGCTTGTTGATAAAGTTTATCGTTTGTACGTCAACCGCACTACATATTTAAAGTAACACTATTCGTGCTGTTCAACGCTCTGCAAATATAGACAAAGTTTTGAACCCCAAACACGGCTCAAACTTGCTAAAACCTTGCACTTGATGAAAAATTTAGTTCTTAGGACGCACGGGAAAGCTTCGACGTGGCAATATGAACTGTAAGACAAACTCTTAAACTACAAGGACAAGTTGCACTCGCAGGTTAAAGTTGTGCTAAATACTTACATCTATACATAAATAAAAATGAATAAAATTGATGTGTCTGTTTGTAATACCAAAATAACAGCTTTTTACTGATGTATATAAAAGTAAATACGGTACTTAAAACAAAAACACATTTTTTTAATTTTTGTCTGTCTGTCTGTCTGTTTGTTCCGGCTCATCTCCGAAACGGCTGAACCGATTTTGACGGGACTTTTCCTTGCAGATAACTGATGTCATAAGAGTAACTAAAGCTTATTTTATTTAAGAATAATAATTAGGGATCTGTGAAAAAAAATCCTTGAAATTGGTAACGAAATTTGATTCAAAAGGGAAAGTAATATTTTTTTATAATAATTTCACCCGAACAAGGGTCGCGGGCAATAGCTAGTTTCTCATATATTTTAACAAAGCAAAAAATATCTGTACAACATCTAAGAAATTCCTTTGTAACATTTCCAGCATTGCACAACAGAAGAACAAATGAAAATCAATATCGTAATCCGATCTATGTTTCTGAAACGCCAATTAACTACCATTGTTATTGTTTTCCCGGAAACTATTCCATTCCCCTCTCATTGTGCTTTAATCATTTACCTACAAATGGTTAGTTAGAACAATATCTATTTAAGGTATTTGAATTTAAACAGGTCTTCGTAACACGGTCGCGAGGAAATCCTGCTAAAGACGTGGAGAGTTGTTAATGACGTCGTAATGACGACCCCTGTGGGTACTTCCCTTTAAATATAATTTAGTTATGAATAAGCCTTAAAGGCACCCTCATTTCTATTCAAATATTTGTCTGTAGCTAACTAATCGGCACCGGTATCTGACAGTACAAATATTTATGTAGATACATTATACAAATAAACAGCTAAACATAGCTTTCCATTATTGTGCTTTGTTGCATATTTCATAAAGTCCAAGGTCTTTTGCTATTAACTCTTCGGAACGTAGATCTACGCGAGACACAATAGGTTTTTAATTGTGTCTATATACTCGACATACGAGTGGTTAAAGACAGTCTGCATCTGTCTGTCTGTCTGTGTGTATATAAACTTTATCTAACATAACATAAGCTATAAATAATCTCTCAAAGTTTGTAGAAGTCAAACAAGAGGGTTGCAGACTAGTGGACACTGGACCAACAACTGGTCAGATATTAATGCACTTTAGCCATCTTTGTACCGAAGCTAAGCTTAGAGATAACGCCGGAAAGGTCAACACACGTTCCCACAAAGGGGACTGGCAAGTACCTACTGCTACTCGGTTTTCTGCATGCATGAAATATCGTGGAAAGTAGTCTCAATGTTCGATATTTAATTTTTGAAATAACAATTAACATTTGAGGTTGCGCACCCCGCGGTGCATTCAGGAGCAATATGCTGTTCAAGCTGTTGTATTTTTTTTTTCATCTTCTCACCTACAGATCTACGTTTAAATTTTATGATAAACTACCAAGCCGCATTCGAGAACTGAGCCTTAAGGGCATTACATTGCCCAATGACCTTGAGCATGCTGCCCCGTACTAACTTACGACGAAACGGCGAGAGAGAGAGAGGGACGAGTGCGGCAGTGACATAGTGCTTTTCGCGAAATTTCCGATTTTTATAATATATTTTAAAATATTAAAAGAAATATGAGAAAAAAATCAATACACATTGTTAAATACGTCATTACGTATTTTTTGGTATAAAATTCATGCCGAGTTATTGAGCCGTTATAGAGAAAATTTTCAATTTAGGTTGAAAAAGGACCTATTTGTTACGATTTTTCGATAAAATTTGGGTTAGTTTATTAAAATTTTAAACAATACAATGTATTTGTGATGACCTTTAGTTTAACATCTATTTTTTATATTGAAAACGCACAAAAAGATTCATCTACAAACTTCTTTAAACACACGGTATTTTCAGGATTTGAGCGAGGTAATCCCCTTAATAAATTCAAATCTTTTATTATACGTACACCTTGCCGCTAAGCCCAATATGCTGTTAAAGATTATATTAAGGACATGGGCTTGAACTGCTTCAATTAAATTGAATTTGTAAGTTTTATTTTTATTTACAGTTTGACATTTTTTATGAATTAACTTTTCGATTTAGTTTAGTTAGTTTAGCGATTGTCTGGCAGATGGAGTGCTTTATGCGGCCTACCAAATGTCCTTTCTTTGGTATTGTTCATCGTGTCGTTTAGACACGATGAACTCCTTGAATTGAACCCCTTGAAATCCTTGAGTTACGAGTCGAGCTACACGACTGGACTGGTCCATTTAAATCTGTGTGGTTCTTTCTTCAAAAGACCGTCTCAGACGCTAATCTGCATAGTCCTCGTGTGATTTGACCAATGTCTGGACTTTAAAAGAGACAAAGTCCTCCGGCCACATCTAGTTTTATAACATAACATGATGTGACGTGTAAAAGTGTTTTTAAAACCAATTTACACAAAAAAATATGATTTAATAAAGGTGTAGCTGATATATATGTAATGGTCTGCGAAGTTCAATACGCCACGCCATATTAAACAATATCATTATGTGAAGTGAGTGTGTGAGTGCGTGAGTGTTCTTCCCGTAGGAATTTTTTGTCACAATACAGACAGGAACTTTTGAAACGGTAAGAAATTACAAGGTTTAATGCATCTTTAAAAATGCTGCTACCCCACTCCAAAATGACAGTGTATTTATTATACATTGGGCTCATTTCAACTTGTGTATCCCGGGATCAAAAGATGAACAGGCAATAACTCCGACCGGGTATTAAAACTGTTGTTTCTACAAAGTTAGGTTGTTTTGAAATCCTCAAAGAATTTGAGTAGCGCTAAATATTGAAGTTCACGATCATACTTTTTATTTCGCAAAATAGTGGGCACCTAAATTGGTAAAATAAGAAGATAGGAGTGAGACTAATTAATAAAAACCAAAAAAAAACTCTTACGATAATAATCTAATTAAAGTTTATTTCATAAATGTAACACCTACTACGCCGGGTGTTGCAAGCTAATTAATTGAACCCTGCATCTCAGAAATAATATAAGCCGCTTGTTAGCAAAGCTAGCTTTATTTATATAACCCTTGCATAAAATAATTAAATATCTAAAAGTCGACACCTTCGCCTTCTATGTATAATTATCTTTAAAGAGTATAAAATGAAGTTGATTTTCGCATCTGCCTGTATGTCCACGTTGTTCTTCTAAACTACTCCACAGATTTTGATGCTGTAGTCACTATCATTTAGAGAATTTTATTTAATAAAAAGATTTTTTAGAAAGTCGCAAAAACCCCGCGAAGCAGAGGTGAAACGCTAGTTTTTTACGAAATTATTTTTCCAAACCAAATAATGAGAACAACTGTAAGTGAGGCGAAATTCCCTCATTTTAAAATAAGAAAACACCTACCAAGTAGGTATTAATTTTAAAATATTTTAGTTCACAAAGATAGAAACTTATTTAAATCTAAAGCACCGTGTAATAAGGTCACGACTCGCTCTAACTGAAAATTCAATATCGGAATCTATCAACGCCATTTGATACCAAGTAGATGGCCAGCTATTTTAGGGCAATCTTGGAAACTAGCTTTTGAATTTCCGTTTTGTAGATATATATACTGATTTAATATAGGTATTTCACTGTAAATAAATTCTTCATGTGTTATTAGATATACTGAACGTCTCTTGGCTGGTTTAGATATACATCATTATTAAATACTAGCAGTTAATCGGTTCAGTAGATCCAGAGATTACCCCCTGTAGGGGGGGGTCACAAACTCACAAACTTTACCTCTTTATAATATTAGTATAGATTTCTTTGTAATGATAAGAAACATCCTCCCTACGTAGGTATGTGGAAAGAACAAGTTTTTTATAAGAATCTTATAGCCTACGCATTTGCAGGTGGCGTTTTTCTTTTCTTTTGATATCATGAAATTCTATGTCCGTCCACGGACAGAAGAAGTCCGCATTAATTAGAATATTGATGACGTGTTAATAGTTCACCCTAGTGAAGCCCGGAGCACGGCTAGTACCTACAGTAAAGCTAGGCCAAATCAGTAATAATTCAAAAGCTTCCATTGATACCAATACACACAATCCCTAACACAGATCCTACTCAGGGTATTACGATCAGTGACCACACTTTGAGACTGACGGCACCGCAGCACCACATCCGATGAGAATAAGGCAGCCATTACCAATTCATATCGCCGAAGATCCTATTGAAACATCGAATGCGACCCATTCATATACTCAGTCACGTTTTGAATAAATTAAACTGTTGAAATCCTGCCGATAGACCTACGTATTTGTCGATTAATATGATCGGCTCTGTCCCGTAATTTTTATGATATTTATCTAAGTATCTATTCATAGATATTATGGCCATGACTGTGGTATAATTTTTTAATATTTGTACAACTCAGTACAAAATGTTCAACGAATATTTTTGAGAATTCACTGACCTTTTCTAAAAGCAAGACTTTAAACTTAAGATTTGTTTCGATAGCACGTAATTGATGATGCTTCACTGCATCGTGTACTAGACAGAAGATACAACAGTTTCTGACAGTTTAATGAAAATAAACAATCCTTTAAATGGTTTGAACTTGAAATATAGTCTCCGTCTAATCGAAATGAAATATGATATACTAAAAATCACAGCCAACAGTTATTTTAACGTGACTAATCTCGTATTATGGAAGCCAACAAAGTGGAAATATGAAGCCAAACATCTGTTTTGAATCGTTCCTCCACCCAGGGCGGTTTCCGCCACGTATATAATTTATTTGACATTTAACGTGGTGGGTGTGTGCTGTGCTAACAAAGTTTACGTTGGCAGCGTCATAGCACTCGACGTCAAACGTCAACTCAATCTACATGACTACTGTAAGCTAGTTGACTGAAATTAAACCGATCCTATGTGTGTGAAGGAGACAAAATATCGTGTTTTATTTATACTTGATTTATACTAAGCTGAGAGGTTTAATAGGAATAGTGTGAACAGTCATTTACAGATATAACTTCACGCCTGCAATCCCGGAGGGCTAGGCAGAGGAGTACCAAGTAGTACACCCACATTCCGCCATTTATTTTTAAGTCCCATAATAGGCCAGGTACAAATGCAGACTCCGTAGCTGCTACTGAGAAATTCCTGATGGAAAAACCGTAATAACACTTTGCCCGATCTGGGAATCGAAACCAGGAACAAAAATTCAAAATTCATTTAACACACGTTTTCCCTGTTATTGTACCACTGACTGTAGCAACACAACAGCTTGACGTTGACAGACTTGTAGTTTGACAGTGTTGCAAAATCAGAATCTCAAATAAGCTGTGAAAGGACTATAGGTAGGTACACCTGTACTTCTCACACGGATAAGTTTCTCAGAACTGAACAGAAGAGGTTCCAGTAGTACCTACTGGCAGCTGTCAGAACCACAGTACAATCACCTTTTTTTGCTTAAACATTGTATTCCGGTTAAACGTGCTACAAAAAGTGCCCATAAACTAAGAAAATGTTTGTCTTATCTACCTCACTATCGACACTTATTAAATAAATTAACTAAAATAGTTTCAAACTGGACCTTTGTATTGACTTCACGACGTCACAGTAACAGACTCCTGAAAAATACAACTTAATTAAGCGGCTAACCGTACTTTATTTCAAGTTATAGTGCGGTCCCGTCTGAAAATAGTATAATATATTTCTCACCACATACGTACTGTTGCTGGCGAATAATAAAGTACATCGGCAAATAGGTAACCAAGCTACAGGTTTCTTAAGGTTTTACGAGATGTTAATTAAACGCTAAAACCGGAATCGAACTAAATAAGGTCAGAAATTTCTTTACAACAAATTGCTTTAAAACCTGGGGTCTACTGTTGATCAACGAAAAACGAAGTTCAGCACGTGCCGTACCATTGTTCCATTCGTTTGGATGAAAATTTGTTCTACATTTAAATTTCTGATCACAGCAATGCAGGGAGTCAGAAAAAACAACGGTGAAAAAACGAAGTTCAGCACGTTCCGTACCTCTTCCATTCGTTTGTTGGGATGAAAATTTTTCAACATTTAAATTTCTGATCACAGCAATGCAGGGCGTCAGAAAAGACAACGGTGAAAAGAGCTAAGTACTTATCCGATTGATGCCGTCCTCAAAGCAGATCTTCTATTTCCGGGGTGAACGATTCTATCTAGAGATAAAGTCGTAACAATGATAATAAGGCAGTAACCAATTTGCCTCAGTTGACTTTTGTCTGATTAGCATACAATTAAAAGCCTCTTATAAATATTCGATCTTTATTTACACATCAAAAGATTCCAGCAAATAAATGGTTAGTAATTTATACAAGAAACGTCGTCAAAATATGACTCAGGTGTTATACGAACCGTGTATTTTATTGTTACAAAACTTATGTACCTAATTATCACCTAAGCATGATTTTTCTTAAACAATACTACATAAGGCAGTCGTAAAAATTTTGACTCCATCGTCCAAGAAAACTACAGTATACATTATAGGGTATGAGTACAACACTAATACAAGTGTTTAGAACAACACTAATTGAATTATTTTATTACTTTACACATTGCACACGCCAGTTCATAACATTACAGGTTTGGTTTTCGTGGATCACCTTTCAGGAGCAATAATTTCATCGTTGATATGAGGGCCGCGACATTTCTCGCACACCACAATAAAATTCTGAAAAGGTAAAACAAATATTAGCACATCAACATTTGTATGAAAATAATTTTATGGACTAACAGCCCGACGGTACTTTATTATACATTCATATTTCTGACGAGCCGCAAAAAGGGCCAAATAAAACGTAGAAAGTAATGCATCGGTATCTTTTGGGGCTGTGATCAATTGGTTCCTTGCCAACAAGTCGAGCGCAAAAAAAAAAAACTATAAAACATTCATGTCGATAGTTCAAACAAAAAATATTTGCTCAGCCCGATTCAAATCAGAACATTTTTAAATTGAATTGGAATGCAAATATTAGTGTATGCGAATTTCTTTATCGTTAACCTTAAAAAAAACATTGTAGTTGGGAATATTTACAAGATTGTATTGAAGTCGCAGCAAATCCATGGCTCGGTCGTAATTTTTCTCGGATCTGGGGCCGTGCTTTTCCATGAGCTCAACAGTTCGTTGGGCCAAGGCTTCTAATTCGAGAAGTCCTCTTGGTTCTGATCGCTGACTGTCTCCTTGTCTACCGGTCCTGGCTCCCCAGTGACTGATGACTCCTCCTCGGGCCTCGGACACTGCCACGCTCCCCCATCGCTCTGGCAGGCTGCTCACTCGGTTCCGTTAACTTCACCATGACTACACTTTAATAATGATACTACATCTTCCCAGACCCCGTCTTTTAAAGTAGTACAACTAATTAACGAATATTAAGTGCCAGTAATTAGCTAATTATGAACGAATTCATTACCTAATTGATCAAGATTTTTTTTAAAGTTAAGTAAACAAACAAATATCTGATTCAACCACACAACAAGGCTTGACCGAATGTGGCGATTGTTTTCAAAAATATGAAAACACCACGTGTTAATGAAAGGGCTTGATAACAATGGACATCCTGGCAGGTCTCCTGACAGGTCGTTTATTGTAAAAAAAATAATAGACAATAGGTTGAATGCGTTTGTGAATATTGTTGACATCCCCACCGGTTCAAATTCCAGGTAGTCGTTATTATATTTCATTTGCTGAGAGTGATTAAGTGTGGCAAGTAGTTAAAGATGGTGAAGTTGCCAGAAAACGAAGCGTACGTGCCTCTGCCGGTGGGCGAGCTGTGGGCAAGGTACCAGAGAACTCGTAACTTGTACGTACACGGCGGTCCCTCCAGACTCATCGAGTTGGAAGAATTCGCAGACATAGCAGCGAACTGTGTGAGCACCATGTCGAATAATCATCCGAATGTACGTCAGATCGCCATGAATCGACTGCGGCAGCTTTTTAATTTGGTAAGTAGGTTATTTTTTGTATTTGTCAATATTTCTACTATCCCACGAGAAACCCAATATCTTCTGTATGTATCAAACTCGGTATCTATTACAATAACAGACATCTTTTCACATGATTGACCGACTCACTGATTACATTATCATCCGACCACTCAGCTGTGTCCGAGGACATATTACTAACTTCTGTTAATCATTAGGTATGTAATTAGGAGCTTAACAATCAATTGGACTACCCAATAGTTTTGATATTCAATCGGTTACCTACACAATGAACTTTAAACAATGAAATTGAATATATTTGCTAATTCTTATTATTTAACTTAATTTTTTAATTAACTTTCTTATTAATTAACTTGAACAATAAATTATGTCTTCATTCTCTTTGAATCCCAAGAAAAGTTTAACTAGTAACACTATAAAAACTAAAATGTAATCTATACAAATAAATAAAATTGAAGTGTCTGTTTGTAATTTAAAAATAACAGCTTTTTACTAAATTCATATGAAATTGTATACATATATTATTATGTACAGTACTTATAACTACACTATACTATACTATACTATACTATACTATACTATACTATACTATACTATACTATACTATACTATACTATACTATACTATACTATACTGTACTATACTATAGAAAAACTTTTCTTTTCTGTCTGTCTGATCCGGTTAACCTCCGAGGTGGCTGGACCCATTTTGACAGGAGTTTTACTGGCAGATAGCCGATGTTACAAGAAGTAACAAGCTATTAAAAAAAGCGTCGAGTAATTAAACAAATATTTATTCGGGGCTTAGCAAATCCAACAGTGCAATTTATTAAAGCACTAATTTAGATGTTGTCTATTGTTTACAATGAACTTATATTTTTTTTGTTACAATGAATCCTAAAAGTATTGTTAAAAAACAAAGCTGTAATATTATTTAATTTGTAATACAAGACTCTTATATTTTGTTCTAGGAGTTCAAGCTACGCTGTGACGTATGTGGGACGGCACACTATCAAGATGAAATCAGTGCTCCTGAGCGATAGAACATGATTGTCTTGTTACAACCTGTATATTTCCCGCACTGATGAAAGTTTTAAATAATACTACTATAATAGGTGCACACACACTTTATCGAATTTGATATTTTCGCGCTTACACACTTTAAGTTCAAAAGAATGGCTATTGAACCTATATAGTAGCTATCCAATACTTATTATCCCTAAATTAGGTTTTTAGAAAATAGTTAAATACTATTTTTATAACCATTATTTCGCGTTCATTGGTGTGGGTTACACGTTTACTTAGTTTAAAATGTATTCTGTCACACTTTAATTGTAATGTGTGTGCTGTTAAATGTCCTAATAAAGTTAAATAAAATAGGTGGTGGTACTCGTAGGCACACTGATAGGCCAAGATAACGGCCCGCCACGTACGACCAACAATGGCCAAGAACATTTTGGTTGAATAATAAGCCAAGAACATTTTGGCTGTAATAAGTAACATGCTAGCATGGTAATGGTACACAAATTACATTGCGTCAGGGTCTTGTTTGTGGGCTCAAGCCATTGCTCAGTGTATCGTGACTATCAAAACACAAAATTTTGTATATTATAGCCCAACGTACAGTCACGAGCATAAATACCTTACAGCTATATATTAAATTCAAAAGCGTTCCCTCCTAAAATAACAATTATTCTTTATTACTTTCAGAAAAGAGGTAGGTAACTAAGTATTTTCTAAATATAGTTTTTTTTCTCTTTGGTATTGTTTTTTTTTTCTTTAATTATGGACTTTTATCATCTTGTATCTGGTTTTAAAAATACTGAGTTCGAAGCATAATGTTTAGGAGAAAATCGATATTAAATCTTGCGTCAATATTAAAGTATTAATGCTAGTAACTGAACGTAGATTAAGTATACTTGGCAGTAAGTATACGAGTATGTATATCTACTGCGACTCAATGCGTACCTACTCAAAGACCCCTAGACTAGTTGGGTCAAGTGGACATCCCTTACAAATAATTTAGGCGTATGTTCACTTAACTAAACTAGATGGTGAATTATATAAATCCTTCCCTTTATTATTATGTAGGGTTTTTGCGACAGTATATTATATTTATATATATATATATATATATATTATTAGGATATTTTAACTTAATTCAAAATCTATTGCGGAAATAGATGTGATTTCTTGCCTTGTTGTTGTAAGCTAAGTAATTCGCATTTTCCAATTTAATACCATAAGTAGAACTTTTAAGTGTAAAAGTGCACCCTTACTATAATACATATGTACTTGTAATTATTATCTTTTAATATGCAAAAAAACACTACCAACCCTACCAAATATAAAATATATATTAATCAGTAATTCCAGAAATCATCATCTTTATATTAATCCTTTTACGAACTCGAACGAAGTGTGGAGTCTCTTAATACAGACTTATTTTGTTAAAAGGAGCCATACATGGCAACCAGTCAAGCTATACCAGTATAAGCGTATCTCTAATTGTCATGTTATGCTGGAAATGTATAGCATTTTTTGTCGCAGCAAAATATCTACTGAACTTTTCAATATATTATTTGGAAAGAACGTATAATCGTATTTGCAAAATAAGTATCACTAAACAAATGATAAGTACTAGAAACTATTCACAATGTATCAAGGTAAATAAGTAACATAAAACAATATTCAGGAATAAAAACACTAACCTTTTTAAATCCTTAATTATGGTTAAATACTACCTGAACGAGTGTTGGGTGATGATATTTTAACTCTAATATTCTTAACACCGTAAATTAGCTTGAAGTCCTTTGTTCACAGTCACGTTGCCGGCTTATAACCTCGTCGGCATATCTCCCGGGTAATATTTATGCAAATCCACTGATTTTTAGCAAATCTTCATGTGATTACCAATCCGGCTCGGTAATGGACCAAAATGTGGGGGAATTTTAGGTGACTCTTCAAAGAAACTCCAAAAATTGCAGATATTTAGTCAAACATGTATTGCCTTGATGAAGAACAAAATGGAAGAAAAAATGACAAGAAAGTACATAAAATCCTTACATCTAATTACAATCTAATTAGCACGCAACGTTGATTCTTGCTCATTCCAAACGAGCAGGCGTTAGCTCGAACACCTTGTGTACCAATCAGTAATTGTTAAGGTTTTGGTATTTTTACATGTAAAAATAGTACATTTTGATATAAGTGGGGAAACTTTGTTATTGCATTCGAGCGCGGAATTAACACCCGAGCTGCAAGCGAGGGTGTTATGGAGCCGAGAACTGCAATAACAAATCCCCACGCGTATCAAACGACGTTTTTCAATACACTTTCGAAGAAATAAAATATTAGAACGGAAGGTATTTTTGTCAGGAATTAATATGAAACTATGATTTAATTTGCTTTTTTGCCGCGCTTTGCTTTCGCCAGGTTGAAGAAGATGCAAAGGTATGATGCTGTATACAGCCTACTATGAAAAAAAAAGGAAATTTAAATATATATTTTTTTAATTTAGAACACAATAAGATGTTAATTTGTTCATAAAAATAAATATTTGTTTTAAATAATCATGTTTATCTATGATTTTCTATTTATAAACACAATTTAAATACTCGAAAAATATTTAATCCGTAAAGACGCATTATCTCTTTGCCGGGATTATAAAAAAACCAATCACCGCCGACTATAGATATAGTTATTGAACCCTTACTTATCTGTGGAAATTTTTATTTCCGCACGTGTGCGGAAAAATATTAAAAATCGCACGCGTGTGAAATACATTGCATGTTGAACCTAATCGTAGTGCGATTAGAACCAGTTTTCGAGAAAGTGTATTGAAAAATATATATTTTGCTTACGTAAAAATTCATCTCAGCAGAGAGTCTTCTGACAAATCAAAGTGATAAAAAACGTATAATCTACCTTACCGCTCGCAGACACCCGCCCGATATACAAAACAGTACTCGTAACATCCATTCCTAAGAATAACTTATTGCAAAAACAGACCTTTAATATATATGAATGAAAAAGTGATGTTAGAGAGAATAACACTACTGTTAGCTTGTAATACCGACAAAAAAAAACTCATAAAATGAAAGTTGACTACGCGGCTACGGCGTAGCTCACGTAGCAGTTTAGCTACGACTTCAAGCCTGGCAGATTTTAAACACGGTCTTCCCATTTATGTCGTGTGTGAATAACTAATTTCAGTGAGAACATATTCTACAATTTTCTGAACCTAAAGAAATTTTATTATTTGATATTTCTACAGTACTGTCAGTACGATATTTAAATATGGAAAATGGTGCCTAAAATAGAAGAATATAGTTTATACCGTGTGATGAATATTAATGCTACCAAAGTAAAACCAAGTCATAAAGGCAGAAATAAAATTGTCAATGTTAAGTTTGCGGAGGCCGCCGCACAAAGACGAATTTGAGGCACAAAGAGGCGGCATTACGGCGGCTCCCGCAGTAATCCGGATTGAGCCAGCAATTATAATACTTATCCTGTTCGGTATTTCATCTCGCCACAGTAAAGTGTACCCCAAATTGTCCCGGTTTCATTCGCGACAGTAAAAAAGAGATCCGGGTTTGAATAAATATATTAATGACTCCTTCATTTCATGAGGTGGAGAACAATGTTTCATATTTCGCGTCATACAGCCACTTTCTTAGTTAAGTACCTATTTGAAGCCAAACATTAATTGAACATGTTTTTGTTTGAGATAAACTTTTCAACATTAAAAAAAGTTTGAGCAATTCAACTTAATTTGACAGATAGTATGCTATAGGTAGATTGTTCGATATTAATAAGCACTTGTAAATAATCCGATTATCGAACTCAACTTCTACATTCTCCACTGCTATTGTCTGCACACGAAAGCCGGTGCCGCAATAATGTTAGTTAGACAATGTCTGCACTATACATGGTAACCTAATAATTATGATCTAACCAAGCAACGCGGTATCATGATGATAGAGAGCTCTAAAATTGAACCATAGTTGTTTACCGCCAAAGTTATCCAAGTATCGTTAGGGCTGTGCTATGCTACTCGTACCTAGATAATGACTAGCCAATCAAATACTTATATATAAAAGTAACAATTGTAAAGAAAGGCGCAGTCTCGCCAACAACAGCTCTTTACAGTCGAAATTGCAGTCTTAAACAAACATAGCGATTTTAGCTCTGAATATAGGGGCTTAAGCCGGAGAATTGCGGCCAGATCCCGGAAATAAACTCGCTAGAGCCGGAAAGTTGGGCTATGACCAGCGATGTGACAACCCTAGTAACAGTGGTGTAGTAAAATATTGACATTAGCCTTTAGTTCACCGCGACACCGATACCACGATAAGCTAATGAATTTTCCCCTAAACAAGTCGGCAGGGTGCTGATAAATTAAACTTGTTGTTTATTATCAGAAACAACTTGTTAACAAAGTACGTTACCAGAAATGTTATTGATAAATCATTGAAACTTAGGTCTTAGTTCTCACGAGACAAGTGGAGACAGAACTTTGGTAATATTACCTGTAAAATGTTACGTAAATGTTCTTCGTCTTTAATCAAGTTATACCACTAAGTTGGATATAAAACAACTAGTGGTTTATTTTCGCCAGCCTCGTTTTTCTCCCACCCTCTCTGGCACTGGGAAGTGTTGTTATTAGCTGATATTTGCTTGCCTTGCCAACAAACTACATCAATGTCCAAACTACGGTTACAGGAGGTATTTCCGTTTTCCGATAGTCGAAGTTATGAAAGTACTCGCCGTAGATAGATATTGTTTTTCATGGAAAGAGAAACAAGTTACTTTTTATCACTTTTATATAGACACAATATACAATAGTAGTTCCTCCATTCCGTGTTTCAGTTCCTTTCCCTTTTTCCGGTATATCATTGTTTGGACACCCCTTTTACACGTAAATTTTAACCCATCGAAAAAGATGAATTAATGGATTACGAAATTGACGAGAACGGAGAGTCTATAAATACAAATAATCGATACAGGACCCTATCAATCAATCGGGCACCGTTTGAAAGGCCGCAAATAAGCAAGAATGAGATTTTTAGATTAAGCAGCAGCAAGCTAGTGTAATTATTATTCTGATAAGCTATAAACTCATCAATCAAAGTACTTCGGCAGCCGCCGCGCCGCCGCAGTCTCCTCCAATCTTTAGACTGTAAGCCTTTACACACTTATAATATATCGTCCTGCCTATGAACACCATGCTTATAATTTTGGTGTTGCCACACAATAAAGACGATTGAATAACTTCGGAGCGTTTTAAACTTAATTTATTTGAATACAGGAAAAATATACCAGTACCTAATACATTCCATTATACCCGTCATGATTGATGACCTTATACTATTAGTATGACATTTTGGTGACAGATGCCCTCTTATATTACATACATTCCTAATTTTATTTAAGAATATGAATTTTAATAACAAAACATAAAACGGGACTTAAGTGCACCATGAACTTTTTAAGGGTCTATAATTTTGAGTTTATGTCAAATAAATCACGTGAATGCATAATGTTTCTTAACTGCAGTGAAATATGAACGACTTTTACCTAAGTATTTATAAATAATATGATAAACATAAACACAACATGTGAACCTAATCATTAACAGATCACTGAGTCAAAGCCTTTATTTCATAACATAACATCACGCCTGTAATTCCCGAAGGGATAGGCAGAGGTGTATAGTACACAGACCAAACATCTAAACAATTCTAAACTACTCTGGGTACTTAATAATAATATTTCTTGTACATTTAAAACTGCTCTGACCTCGTCCTAATAAACTTTTGCTTCGTTTAATTAAACCTTCATGCCTCGCAAAATGTTAAACGCTCAAGTTAAATTAAATTCACCATCGGCGTTTCATATTTTGCTCAGAAATAATGTAATTACCTTAAATTAGAAGAGATCTCGAACATTTACGAATTAATTTACCAACTTCAAATAGAGTTGGCGATTTTATTGTATTTGTTAAGTTTGGAAGTAATCACTTGAATGCTCAATTTGTTTTCTGTTTTCATTCAATACAAACTGGTAAAGGTTAACACACCGCCACATTACCATTTAAACTTATTCTCGTTGCCATCAATGAACAGTAAATATGTTGTAGTAACCTTTTAACCTTGTAATTATTATTATTTATTTGGCGCATTATTTTTTGTATAATTTATTTCATCATCGCTGCTCTCAAAACGGTGAAGGAAAACATCGCGAGGAAACCGGCATGTCCTAGAGCCAAAAATTGAAAGACATGTGACACCTACCAACCCGCACTGGGCCCGTGTGGTGGATTATAGCCCATTGTCTCTCATAGAGAGGAGACCTGTGTCCCAGCAGTACATTATAGGCTGAAAATGATGATGATGAACCTTGTCATATTTTTTGTTGCATTGATTTAGATGCTACAAATCAACTAATTAGGTCTATTTGGTAATTGTAGGATCAGCAGACAGATCACAAAAGTTTAGCAGTGATTACGGTTATAAAACGGATCATTTTAAACAATCATAGTCACCCACGAAAAACTGCAATACTGAAGTATCGGGAGCCTTTTTTCCGATCATTTTCATAGGGCTTTAAGATCTACTTTTTTGAAAACCAGAGGTGTTTCAGAACATGTGCTCTGTGCTAGCCCCACACTCATTCGTTGTAATGTAGAAAATATTAGATACATTTTGCTGCAAATGTGGCAAATGCAAACGATGGTTTTCAACCTGCCTAGCTAGATGGTTTTCCCCAACTAGGGTTGAAATCGATTTCCATTCTAACCGGATGCAACTGAATACTAGTATTTTTCAACACACTCGCAAGGAAACAATAAATAAAATTCTATGAACTAAGTAATATATTTTTGTGAAAAATGGATAAACACCTAACCTGTATCAATCACTTGGGTACTGCGGCATTTTTTAGCGAATGGCCTTTCCAGTCAGCAGCTTTTACTGGTTCGCCGGACAATGGCGAGCGCAGATGGCTGCCAGCCAACCATGGAATTTCAAGCACCACTGCGTCTTACCACACTGAGATTTGAAATATGCTCTTTTAGAACACCTACCTCTCCTATGAAAAAAAAATGTGTGAGTAAAACAACTATAGTACTCTGAAATTTAATTTCATAGCTATCCTCATGTGCGTTTTCACTACAGTAGTTTTTAAAAGCATTTCTACTGGTAGATTTTCACCGTTAAACTCAGCACTGAGAGCTGAAATTCCAACAACGCAATAATATTTAAATATTCGTTTAAGCATAATTTGCAAGCATTAGTCTAGGTCTTAGGCTAACAAGACTTTATAATTGACATGCTTTTAAGTATTTCCTATCTTGATTGCTAAATATATACACAAATTTTCATTTTCTTCGTCCTGTCGTTGATCCCATTCTTTGATTATATAATGTCTACGTCTAGATGGAGCATCAAATGTGCGAAAATGTGTCAAAAAATATCAGCCGACTGTTGGCTTATAAGTTCGCACACAGAGATATAGACGCACAGTTTTTACACTGTGCCACAGACTGTGCGTCTATTGTCTCTGTACACCGCACCGGCCGCCGCACGCACACATGTTTGAAATTGTTGCCTCGTTTTCTTTGTTTTGATTGCAGGGCGAAGCTCCATCTAGACATTATTATAATCAAAGGATCCCATTGTTATTTATTGGAGTCAAATTAGTGATTGTGCCAGGGGGCCTAAAATGACCGCTTTAGCAGAATCATAATGCGAATTACGTTTAATTCGTAAAATAGTCACAGCGTGACAATTCATAATATTAACTGCGTGTGTGACCATTTTAGGAATTTTAACGTGATTCATAAAGTATCCTTTAATAATTCTGCTAAAGCGGCCATTTTAGGCCCCCTGCTCTATGTGAACTACCTGCACATTGAGGGACCTGTCCGAAGCCACTGCCAATGCCATCGAGGTGGCAGAATTTTGGTTAAAGCGATAATATACAAACTAGGGCACTATTTAACTCAACGAATTGTAGTGAAGTGGCACATTCTACCCCACATTACATATCAATCATGGTTGACACTATTGTCGCATGACATGACAAGCAGAAATACTTTGGGTTTCATAATATGAGGGTAGGTCCAGCTATGACCAAAACTACGTGCCCATATTTTTTCATTTGATAATGCTCATCTATACTATATTATAAAGAGGTAAAATTTGTTTGTAAGTTTATATGTAGGGGGTAATCTCTGAATCTTGTAGCAAATCTACTTGATCCTATTAAAAATTAAAGGATAAAAGTAGACTAGAGTAGAGAGAGAGTAGAGTAGTGTAGCCGTGTGTACATTAAAAAATTTAATAGAGGTAAATGGATGGTTTCACAAGTGAAATAAAAAATACAAGTGTTTATAAAAAAGACCAATCAAACCCGCACTCTGGAAGTAGTTTTAGAGTATATACACAATTAGTAGCACTGTTAATGAAGCACGATGAAACGTAGAGGTGGAGATGTAGGACGATGCATGTAGTTCTTTCAGGTCTGCTCCTCAGGAAGGCGGCGTCGTTTTGAAGATCAGGAGTAGAGGTCCCGGTAGATCTTTTAGTTGGATCACCAGCTTTTAGACCCAGGGCAGCTCCGCGAGATTAACCGCAGGGCATGCACAAAGACAGTTTTTAATAATAAGATTGGGAGTAGTAGTCCCAGGTGTATCTTTAGATGGATCACCATGAAGAATTTGTCTTATCTCCAATTTGAAGAATTCCTTCAGTATCACATTCAAGAAACGCTCTTTCCTCTAGTCTCATCTAGTCTCGTGTGACCGGTTCGTCTGCTCGTTTCCACAGTAGTCTCTTTCCATTTTTGGATCTCAGTTTTTCCTCTTGCGGCCATATAATCATCTCATCTGACAAGTGTAGTCGGCCAGGACATAACAGACTTACTTCATAAAACCATGAGTGCGTTAACAATTTATAAATATAATTTAAAATTAAGTTATTAGTAAAAATCATTATTATCTATAACAGGGATTCCCAAAGTGGTCGATATCGACCCCTTGGGGTCGATATCGGTTTCCTAGGGGTCGACATAAACGAAAACTGATTATGGGGGTCGACGAGGTCTAAAAATCGACCCCTATTAAATTAACACAAGTTCTTATTTAAAACTTTCAAGATAGGTAGGTAGGTACTGTATTGTTTATGTTGTGTTACGTGTACTAAGAATAATTAATATTTATGTAGGAAATAGCATTGTTGTAGTAATATAAAGCCTCAAGTTCGTACAAGATGAAAAACTCGGCAAGTCAGTGTGGACAAGTTTGTGCAAGATAATGAGTTCGAGCGTACGTCTTTCAGGCGCGTTTTGACTTGCTCTCTATTTGACGCTTGCGCGATTTAACACGAACGAATTCATGATCAAGTTGCAAGTCCAAACATGTTCCTGATATTTTACTATTTAACGAGGTTGCACTTAGGTTGAAAGTTCATTTGCGTTTTGAAATTCGTTGGAGCTTGAAAGATAATAACTCATATAAGTACTCATTTATTTCAAGAGATTACAAAGTTATTACATAGCTAAATTAAGTGAAGTAAAGTGACTGAAAAAGAATTTACAAAATGCTGAGCTCCCTACGCGAGTTAATAGCGTAACCACACAATATCTGCAGTTTATGAAAAATTAACAGGGTAAGTACCAAACAGTTTTTATCCGGCACAGCGCATCAGCATTGCCCCACTGCACACTGTGTGATAGTGATCAGTTGAGCTATCTGTAGATTGTTTGCAACAGTTTGCAGTTGCCTCAGTTGTTTCAATTGTAAAAATTTACCAGTAAATTTAACAGTTTATTAGGTATTGTTTTTAATTTAGGTACTTAGTTTCTTATTTTTTTATTTGCAGGATTACTGAGAGTTTTATGATGGCGGACACGAAAAAAAAATGCAGACAATACAGTTTGGACTACTTGAAGTTCGGATTTATTGCATCTCCATCAAATCAACACTTGCCGATGTGTCTCATATGTGAAAAAGTATTCAGTAACGATGCCATGAAGCCTTCAAAAATGGATGACCACTTATCGAGAGTACATGCTGACAAAAAAAGTAAGCCCTTGACATTTTTTCAAGCACTTAAAGAAAAACTAGACAAAAGGCCATCCATAAGATCGATGTTTGCGTCATCATCTATTAAAGACGATGATGGTTTACGAGCGTCCTATAATATATCTTTACTAATAGCGAAGTCGGGGAAACCCCACACAATTGGAGAGCAGCTTATCTTACCAGCCATTGCGGAGGTCCTTAACAATGTATTGCACAAACCCGCACATGATATTTTAAAGAGAATACCTTTGAGCAATAACACCGTTCAGAGACGCATAGACGAGATGGGACGCGATGTGGAAAACATTTTATGCAAGTTCTTACAGACCAACAGATTCTCTCTCCAGTTGGACGAGTCTACATTACCCGGCAATGAAGCTCTGTTGTTAGGATATGTTCGATATATCAAAGATGAAAATATGTGCCAAGAACTGCTTTTTGCTACATATTTAGAGACTGATACCAGAGGAGAATCAATTTTTCAGGCCGTGGAACATTTTTTTACTGACAAAGCTATTCCATGGAAGAACATTGTTTCTGTTGCGACTGATGGTGCACCGTCTATGGTTGGTCGTCATCGTGGTTTTATAGCTCACTTAAAGCGACAACTGCCTGATGTACTGGTCATTCACTGCGTGATTCACAGGCAGCATTTAGTAGCAAAAAAGCTGAGTCCTAGATTGCATAAGTCTTTACAATATGTAATAAATGCTATCAACAAGATTCGAAGCAATTCTTTGAACTCTCGGTTATTTGCTCAGCTATGTGAGGAAAACGACGAAGTCTTTACTCGATTACTTCTTCACACTGAAGTTCGCTGGCTATCAAGAGGCTCTTGCTTAGAAAGATTTTCAGCCGTTTTTGAATCTGTGTTGGAGTTTTTACAAGAAAAAGATCCGAATTTGAAAGAAAATCTGAACAATTGTAAAACAGATATTTATAACTTGACTGATATCTTTGGAATGTTCAACAAAGTTAATTTGCAGCTGCAGGGTGACGATCTTAACTTGATTAAAACAAAATCAATAATATCGGCCTTCGAGGGTAAACTAATCCTTTATAAACAAAATTTAGGCAGAAAAGAATATTCGCAGTTTCTGCATTTGTCAAAATTACCAGAAACGCTTCAAGATGATGACATTTTATTATATGTCACTCACTTGGACGCATTACACAAGGATTTTACGGAGAGGTTTGAGGATCTTTTAAATTTACAAATTCCTCAATGGATAATAAATCCGTACAATACCACAGCCATAGAAGAAGCCAATGTGATAATGCAAGAAGAGTTGATTACCATCAGCACAGACGAAGAGCTTAAGCAGAAGTTCAACCAAGGCTATCAGAAGTTCTGGTTGCAACGCAACATTGAAACACAGTATCCTACATTGTGGAACATTGCTGAAAAATACCTTATCGCTTTTCCATCATCATACCTAGTTGAAAAAAGCTTCAGTGTGGTAACAAACATTTTGATGAAACAAAGAAACCGTTTGAAAATCAACGAACGTGGAGATTTAAGGCTGCAACTCACCAATATTGAACCGGATGTAGCTAGATTGGTAGATAGTCACCAGGTTCATCCATCACACTGAATGTTTTATTTTCTCTTTGCGAATTAATACTTTTTTAAATATAATTTCCTACCTACTTAAAATTCTTTAAGTACCTAATTTGTAATAATCGTTATAAATTAAACTTGACATTTACTGAATTGTATGTCTTTTTATTTTGTTAAATTTTGATACGAAAATGAAGTCAATTTTACTCACTTAACCAAGTGCAAAGTTTTCCAATTGGTACCTTAGTACCTAGGTATTTTGTGTCAATAGGAAAAAACTAAAGATAGGCCCCCTTATTCATAATAGTCTGCTAACTTAAAGCATTGCTAATTCTCACTCTGTCTTCTTCTATTGACCTAAGTCAGAATGAAAAATAACACACTGTAGCAGCTGTTTTAAGTTAGCGGACCATTATGAATAAGGGGGTTGATCTTAAAAGTAGGTAATTTGGCCATGGGGGTCTGAGGTAACAGTTCATTTTGGAAAAGGGGTCACTTGTCCAAAATAGTTTGGGGATCCCTGATCTATAAAATACAATATTTCAGCTAAACATTGAAAAATATAATTTAAATTAGATAAACCAAAAAGTATTCATCATAGACTAAGCTAGTAAGAAACTCTATGACAGAAAGAAAAAGTAACTGACAGTTTGGCAAATCCAAATCTGACGTACATGTCACAACATTGAAAATTATGAAAATTAATATTTTATTTTAGCAAATACAATGAAAACGAATCGTATTTAGATCGATTCGCTGACTATAAATAAACAAATCAATAAAAAAGGATGATAAATGGTATGACAAGTGTAAGTATAGCTTAAAGTGTAAGTATAATAAACATAACATACAGCATGCGCATGCATGCGTGTAGCATAATATACTATAATCTGTTGAACCGATTTTGAAAATTCTTTCACTAGTAGAAAGCTACATTCCCCCGAGTGCCATACGATATATTTACAACTTGCACGTGGGCTAGTTTCCGACCAAAACGCGAGCGAAACCGCGGGCAACAGCTAGTAATTAATAATTTACTACGCATTGGTAAATATTCTCAATAGTTTATTATTATTAATTAGCATTAGATTTTTCGATACGTAGTTATACGGAAGTTGTGCCAAACGCAATTGACGACAGAGAATCCCAAAAAAATATCTAAATTGCGTGAAATGTCACGCTAAGTATAGCCAGGACCGAGTAACAGAAAGGCCGCAAACCTTTTGAATTTATGCGTGTGTGTGTTTTTAATATTAATTATACAACATCACTCACTGATAAGTATTATACAGGGTGTAACAGGACCCTTCACGAAGCCGTCAGCCAAGCTTCTGTACATCAAACTAAATAAAAAAACGCAAAAATGATTGCTGGGAAACTACTTTTTTTTTTGCGTGAAAAATCACGTAGGACTCAATGTAACGCAATCAAATCATTGTGCTGATGGATGGATTGAATAGTACGGGGGTCATGGAGGTGTTTCAAGTAAAAATCTTACATTAAAAACATGTATTTAAAAAAAAATAACTTTTGATAAAGTTGGAACTTTGGGCCCTAATATCTCGGTAACTAGAAGGTTCCCAGGTATGGTCTAGAAAAAAAAAATGATTGCAATGACGGGGAGAATAAGTGCCTTTCGGCTTCGTTATGGGTCTGGTTACACCCTGTATATTCGCAATTTTGTACCTGCAAAAAATCGCACTCGTGTCCGGTAAAGCTAGAAAACGACACAGCAAACAAATGACCCAAGGTAAAACAAACTTAAAATGAAAAAGAGATTTCATTTCACTGCCAGCATTTTTTTAACGTTGCTGCGTTCTAGAAAATAAAATAGCCTACGCGTTATTGACGGCATACCAAATGTGACTGTGAAAATGGCGCGAATCGTGATGTTGCTCTTGTTCATTTATGGTGCGACCATGTTGTGCCGTATTGATAAATAATTAATGGACCCGTACCATGGAGCACTTTTCGTTCTATTTTTTTAGAGTTCCGTACCCAAATGGCAAAAAACGGAACCTTTATAGATTCGCCATATCTGTCGGTCTGTCTGTCTGTCCGTGTATGTCACAGCAACTTCATCAAAGTTGAAACTTAGTAGGTAGATGTATTCTGTAAACCGCTTTACGATTTTTACCCAAAAATAAAACTAAGGGGGCGCTCCCCATACATGGACCTGAAACTAAAAAATATTTTTTTCTTTCAACCTATACGTGCGGGGTGTCTATAGATAGGTCTTTACAAATAACATAGAGGTTCCTGAAACCATTTTTTCTCAAAGTCAATCGTTTGAAAGATAGACACTTCCAAAGTGGTAAAATGCGTGTCTAATTTCTAAAGTAAGTGGAGGAAAATTCTGAATAAATGTAGGATTGTAGAACGTAAATAAAACTTTCAACCAAAATTGGTTTGAATAAGATTTGATGTTTAGTTTTTGAGATATGGGACTTTTTCATCAAACTGTAGCAGTAACTTTGTTTTTCATTGGCACACTAAGAAAAACAAATTTAGTTTTGCTGTTGAATGTAATACACTACAACATATGAATGAGCCTTCAAAATATTTTTATAATATTGTTTGGTGCTACGGAACCCTGTGTGTGTGAGTACGACTCGCACTTGGCCGGTTTTTAATCTAATTCGTGCCGTTGTAGCTGGCTGAATTTTAAGCTACGGAAAGTTAATAAAACGTAAAGCATAGATAAAGATGTAAAAAGCTGAAAGATGTTTACTTTTTTTTTACCCGATTGCGGCGAAGCCAAAAAGGAGGGTTATATCTTTGACCAGTAAGTATGTGGGTATGTATTTTCGTTTCTTTGTTCCCTCGTAACTCCTAAACGGATGATAAATTATGTACGTCGTTAGATTCGTCTTGGGGGCGCGAGTGTCACTGGGGGAAAACCAAACAACCCTTTTTTTTGTTTGGTTCTGTCCGAGACTACTAAATACTTTTTCTCTCTATCTAAAACGGTTAGTTAGAGCAGAAGTTTGGTTTTGGTTCTTACCATAATTTCACCACCGTTACCGAATGCAAGGATAAGACAAAGCAGTCAATACCTACTACCCGGAATGACAATCATTAACAGAATTTCCAATAACAACCCTCCATGCGATACATCATAACATAACTAGTAACCATAAATATAACAATTAAACCATGGCGTTACACAAAATCATAGAACAATATCTAATATCAGTTTTATAGCAGTTATAAAATATTTACCGTCTGTCGACTTATGAAACCTCGTATTTTTGGTTGATTGCCCACTGTCTTCCAGCCTTGACGAAAAACTTAGGTAAGCTTTTTAGATATTTAAAGGGCAATAACATTCCTCTGGTGTAGAGATGTGTAGCGGTGTAGCCACTGTTACGTGGGCCATCATAATTTTGTACAGTGCGACACACCTTCGAAGTTCCATTGTTCGTAACAACATAACTTTCAAACGTTCAACCTGTGCGATTGAATTAAAACAAACTCATGCAGTCTGTCAAAGTCGAGAACAATCAGGATTTCTGAGTGGAGCAAATATAAATAATGGCTATGACAAGTTTTCAGGTTACAGTAGAGGCAAAGGCACGATACCACGTGATCGATCACCAACCCGATGGACAGACTCCATCAAATCTGTCACCAAGACTCCTGTGGCAGAATGTGCTCGCCATGCGGCCAATAGAGACCGGTGGAAAAGGATCGTGAAGGCAGCAACTGCAGTTGTGAGCGACTCCCTATGACCACGACCACTCTGTCAAGAGTGAACTAACAAGAAGCGAAATTTCTGCCTGTGTGACAGTGTTTTCGAGATCCATGTGCCATATTATGGCCCAGATACTGTAACCTGAAAACTTGTCATAGCCATTATTTATATTTGCTCCACTCAGAAATCCTGATTGTTCTCGACTTTGACAGACTGCATGAGTTTGTTTTAATTCAATCGCACAGGTTGAACGTTTGAAAGTTATGTTGTTACGAACAATGGAACTTCGAAGGTGTGTCGTACTGTACACACGTATTTACACTTATTGTTTTCTTCAGTGTACGTAGTTACACGTTTATGTGAAACATTAGTACGTTGATATTCTCTTGAGTAATTCGCGAGAATTTGTTAGAAGGCTTATGGTTTTTATAGAGCCTTTATTTTTTTCATGAAAGACAATTTTATTCCACTGTAACTTGTGTACTAGATCAAAATAATGTTTTCGTATTTTTTATTTAAATTATTTACATTTTATCATTTTAATGCGCCTATTTACTGCAGGTCTCTTGAGGGTTAGTAGATATAATGTATGCTATGTTTTACCTACACAATCAATGTCTCTGCGTAAAGGTAGACATTTCGCGCGTTCCACTTTAGTACAAAATATCTTACTTGTCATTGTTCCTCGGGCATTCTTTCATGATATCTTAACCACTGGAGCATGCCCTTTCTCATTTCCACAACGATCGCCCAACCAAAAAGAAGACGTCACAAAAAATGAACGAAAAAGCTTTGTTATTAAATCCAAACCTAATCAAAACTGACTTAATTGATTGGTGATTTTATAGGTATTTTGTAGGTATGACCAGAAATTTATTTAAATAATTAAAGATACAGGGTGAATAGAGGCGCAGCTGCGGTGAATCGAGACAAAACTTTAAAAGGAAATTTAACATTGTATTAATATAATATGTTACCAACAAGTCCTCTATTTAATTGTTGGCAACATACCATATTAATTAAATGTCAAAATCCATTTCAATTTTTTTTTCGTTTTACGGTACATAAAGAAAACAAAGCAAAACTTTATGATATTCTACACATATTCTTCATAAGTATTTTTGTTAGGTTGGAAATTATTTTTTGTTGTTTAAGAAAAAGGACAAGGTTTTTTTCATACTTAAAAATCAAAATTACCTGCACGAAACAACCATCAACATTTTGCTAGTCCACTTACATCAAACAGTCCAACAAAACAATGGTTCCGCAAGCATAGTCTACTTTTGACCACACAAACCACCTGTGTGGGTAAAAGTAAAATAATACTGCAACACAAACTTGTGCGATGTTTTTGCTTTAGGAAAACATAACCTGCCGACAGCCTGCACCCCTCGTAGTAACACACGGGTCGAGTTAAATCTCAGCGTTGTTCTAAAATATTCAGGCATGCCGTGAGTCCGTGACGCTACCAAACTGCGCTATTTGCTTGCAGAACGATCTCATTCGGACTTGGGGGTTTTTCTACGGCTTTTTGGTATTTTATTTATTTGTCCGTACAAGCCCTAGTACCTGCACAAATTATGTACTTATCCAAGTTTATTAGCACAATTGAATTGGGTAGTTGACACCAATTCCACCAATAATTCCAAGACACCACTCCTCTGAAAAAGCACTTTCGGCTTTATGGTATCTATTGTTCGTGTATGTTGGGGATACTACTTCAATAAAACTGCTCCAATTAATTATATAAATCATGTAATGGCTTCAACAACTCATACTAAATGCGTTTTATTAATAAACGATGTGTGGTTGGAACGCTCTCGAGCAAAAGTGATGTTAAGTTCGTCCAGAAACTTGCATGGTGAGATGGCGCATGATTGGTCCGCAAATTCAAATTTGTTTAAATTGCGACCAATCAAGCGCAAGTCTAGTGACAATCGTAGCAGCTTAGTGCGTTTACTGTTGCAGAGAGCGGTATGGTGCCGTCAGGTGTCGTTTACGGAAATGGCTACTTCTTATGCTCGAACAGGAATTAATTTTCAATCACCTATAAAAATTACATAATTACTGCAAGCTTGTACAATTTTTTTTCAGGATTATTTTAAAACCCGGTTTGACTAAGTTCTTTGCTTTTACCGAGAACAAGCAGCAATAAAGAAATAACAAACCCGAATTATAAACGTTTTTCCTTTACCGTTAATCTGTGTTTATGTTACGACTGCCTAATGACTATTTATGTACACCATTATGCCTACTTACCTACCAACTTAATATTACTTAGGTACAATGCAGAAGCAACATCCCTTTGTACTAAGTGTTCTTGTGTTGTCATACTACGACAGTTGCAGAAATTGCTCACACAATCACTTAAGCAGGTTTGATGAGTATAGCAAAGCTCCATAAAACGTTGTAGAGAAAAAGGTGTACCTAAGTACCTACCTAATTGACGAATCGTGCCATTTTTCAACTAATTTTTCAGGAGATTTGAAACGGTGTCTAAAATACCACGAGGGAAAAATTCCGAACAAGTAAATTAATGTAAATTTCAAATGCATAGAATACAAATTAAGTGTTTTCCGACTTCTACGCGGATAAACCTTACCTAAGATTTGATTCTAATTTAGTAATGCCATTCCGAGAAATGCGACCATGGTATTGTAACCCTCCACGTCATGGCATCTGACAGATGATTCAATTACCCTACAGGACGATAATAGCCCACTTTATATTGTCGACATCGCTATGTAGAAAATTAACCCTGACCCCCTGACCCTCGTTACAAATGATCTTCGTTTCCACTATTTCGGACTTAGGAGACGCAAACAGGAGGTTAGGCTGAATTCAAAATTAATTTGAAAGGAATTCATGACATTTCATGAAATAGTTTGTTTATTTAAATTTATCATTTATTTCTCTTTATATTTCGGGGCAAGGTCACTGTTTATACCCACTAGCAGTAGGTACAGACGCACATCAAGCTACTACAATCTGTCAAATTTCTTTTAGATTTTCAACTTTATCGCAAATTCTGACAGGTGAATTTTTCAAGTGGGCGTGGATGGCCAAATTCGAAACTATGCGATACTATAACGAAAAATACTCAAAGGAGCCTCAAGCCCGATTTTGATGAAAACTAAAACTGCATCATTAGATTTTTGAAACATCAATATTCCTAGCCAGAAATCGCACCCATTGATTACAGAAAAAAATACACCCTGTACTGCTACACTGTTCGATAGTGTCGATATTATGGGTCAAATTCTGGGAAATAATGAAATAATACTACTCATACATTAAAAACATAAACTAACTAATTTGACGGCACGGTTGGCGCAGTGGCTGAGTGATTGGCTGCTGCGCTGCGTGTCGTGGGTTCGATCCCCGCACGGAACAAATATTTGTATGATCTACGAGGTAGTTGTTCCGGGTCTAGATGTTTGTGTATGTGACTTAAATGTTTGTAAACGCACCCACGATAGGTACGGGAGAAATTCCTAGCGCGGGGAAAAGTAAAAAAAAAACTCCTCACAGAAGGCCACCTGCTTCGATCCATACATACTCCGCACCTGACCTTTCTTAAGAACCTAACCAATAAAAATCCAATAACACTGTCTTACCCCGAGACCGAACCCAGGCGCACTCGCGATCACTAGACCGAGTATGCAGTCTTAAAAAGATAGGAGACATCATAATAGAATACATACTTTCATACAGGTTTAAGGTATTATAGAAAGAATACGGGCGTCTTCATTAATACTATTATGCTTTAAGGATTTTATCTGAAACTAGCTGACCCGCGCAACTTCGTCTGCGTGCGTGCGTACATAAAAGAAAGAGAGGTTAGAGAGAGTGTGCGTCAACCTTAAAAGTTAGACATATGGCCATTGTGGATATTTTTTTAGAGCTTTTTAAGAGGGACAATTCCGACATACATGATAATTGCGTAACTTTAACCGTTCACGCACAACGGAAGCTCTCAAAAGGAGTAAATCCCTATTATATACTATTACCGATGGATAATCATCAAATGACCCCTCCCACTCTGGACGGAGCGGAAGGGATTGTCAGACTTGTACTGACTAAAATCCACCCACGTTTCTTCTGTTGCCCTTTGCGTTCCAGGGCCGCGGTATCTCTTTCGAACAGTCCCGCAACCCTGGCAGGCCTCGCTCCTCTCGGATCCCTTCCCGTTTGCTGACATCTCTTTGAGGCGCGTGTGGAACACGAACACGCCGTCACCACGGCCTGTCGTCATAAGACGGACGGATGACGAGCTAGCCCATTACTCACTGTCCACAGGCCCGCGACCCTCGACAGCCTTACGTCTTCATCTTTAGACACTCGATGACAATCATACACCAGCTAGAACGAAAGTTCTCATCAAAGTTCTTGAAATGGGCCGAGATACGATAAAACTGCTGTAAACTGTTGCGGACCTCTTGCAACTGCCTTCCGTCTCCATCGTCAGACCTTTGATGATAGACATACTCCAGGCAGGTCTAAAGTTCTCATCAAGGTGCATGAAATCAGCCGAAACACGATATAGATGCTGTAAACTCTTGAGGACCTCTTGCAACTACCTTCCCTCTCCATCGTCAGACCTTCGATGACAGTCATACTCCAGCTAGGTCTAAAGTTCTCATCAAGGTGCATGAAATGAGCCCAGACACGATATAGATGCTGTAAACTCTTGAGGACCTCTTGCAACTGCTTTCCTTCTCCATCGTCAGACATTCGATGAAAGTCATACTGACAACTCAGTATGGTTTAAAGTTTTCATCAAAGTGAATGAAATGAGCCCAATAACATTATACCTGCTGCAAACTGTTTAGGACCGCTTGCAACTGCCATTTGTCTCTATCGTTTGACCGTCGATGACAGTCATACTTCAGCAAGGCCTATAGTTCTCATCAAGGTGCATGAATTGAGCCCAAACACGTTATTGTTGCTGCAAACTCTTGAGGACCTCTTGCAAGTGCCTTCCGTCTCCATCGTCAGACCTTCGATGACGTCATACTCCAGCTAGATCTAAAGTTCTCATCAAGGTGCAGGAAATGAGCCCAAACATGATTTCTCAATTTAAAAAACAAAAGATCATGTATATCGGACTTCTCTGTAAAAAGTTATGCGTGGTCAGGTCATACATAAAATAAAAAAATATAGACGCGTCGAATTGAGAACCTCCTCTTTTTGTTTCGTTGGTTAATAAACCAAGCTTCAGACATTTGACACGGGCGAGGGTCATTCTTTCACGGAAAACTTAACACCGCGACTCAGAAAATGGAGTGAAATTAATAGCGCCATCTATCGAGCACGAAATTTAACCGTTAAAATATAATGCATGTAAAGCGATCGAACACACACTCTACAGGGTTATAGCGTCATGTAGACTAATCTAGAGTACTTTTTGCTCTCAGACCCGATTTAAAAGTTATCTTGTGAGCACATTTTTATTAATTAGTACCATTTTGGTGCAATAGATGTCGTTGCATGTATCTTACACAATGATGGTAAGTTCTTCTTGAACACTTTAAATTTATAAATCTTTTGATAGAGAGCACTGATTACAGCATGAAACAGAAACTAAAACCTTCTCTAAGTTCCCCACAATATTTGTGCATTGAATCTAATCACATTGGTTTTCCCAACAACATGAACACCCGCCTCGCAGCGCGCGCGGGTCATTATTTTGATGCGGAGTTATTTTAAAACTGTGATATCTCCTAAGATATTCATCTAAATTGAATACTGTAAAGGGCAATTTTGGTCACAATTGAATGCTAAAGATGACTAACATATTTATTTTGATAAGGATTAATACTATGTCGGTAAAAACACCTTCGCAAATAAAACATTAATTTTGACCAAATTTTAAAATCATAAAAATGGTTATTGTGAGTCAACCTTAAAAGATAGGCATGTGCCGTCGCGGACTTTTTTTGAGACCTTTTTAAGAGGAATAATTCCCTGCTACATTATATTTGTGCAACTTTAACCGTTTACGCAGCGCACGCAACGGAAGCTATCAAAGAGAATATTTTTTCCCCGTTTTTGCAACATTTGTCATTGATGCTCCGCTCCTATTGGTTGTAGCGTGATGATATATAGCCTATAGCCTTCCTCGATAAATAGCCTAACCAACACAAAAAGAATTTTTCACTTCGAACCAGTAGTTCCTGAGATTACCGCGTTCAAACAAACAAACAAACAAACAAACAAACAAACTCTTCAGCTTTATAATATTAGTATAGATAAACGTTTATTACTAACAAAAGCATACTATGGGATTTTCAACGCGTGGCTCAACATCGAGGGTTGAAAATCCAACAATGTAGTAATATCTAGGGTAGCCATTCATTCAGAAGTCGGTTAGTGTTAGAAACGGACCGTTTTTGCTCCTAACCGCATTCAAAGCAAACTTCGGGAGTTAAGTGATAAATTGATTTCTACCAACTATGAAATGGACCTATAAAACTTCGTAATAGCAAATTGTTTTGTAGGTAATATTTACGCAAACACTGTTGATTGAAACGAAACTTAGAGAGTTGAGGATTTAAAGCTTGATTTAATTTCCAGTTTCATTTCAGAGGCCTGACTTTTTAAGGCCCGGGTATATAGGTGAATTGCTCGCAACTTTGGAAGATGAAAATATAATTCTAGGTTCCTTTTAATGAAAAAAATGCGGTCTTGTCTGAGAGGGCTGTACTGGCTGCACCTACACCTAAGAAGAAACAAAAGTTAGGTACTTTAAATAAATATTTAAAACATCATCGCCAAAAGAAAAGATATAAGTCTACCTAACCTACCTACTTACCCAGCGAAAATTAAGTATTGTTGAGGGTACAAAATGAGTTATTGCGGTGTTGCTTTACATTGAGCTCGTAATCTTTCACTTGACTATCATATTCCCATTCTCTGGAGAGAATACTGTTCTACTTAGTTTACAACACAGGTAGTTAACTAATACCCACCAAAATCAAAGATCTGGAGTACCTGGTGACCCTGATTAGAAAACACAAGAGCCCAACCAATGAAGAACCCTCAGCTGGTCTCAGCTGTATTAAAGAACTACAAAAAGAAGTGAAATCCCACCAAAAACATTCTGAAAAAAACTAGCCAAGTCTCGATGGAGCTGCTTGTTTATATCTAAAAAGTAATGAAATCTAGACTAAGTCATGCCAAGTCTAAGGTTCCTTACTGCAATTTCTTTATTATTATAGTTAATGTTGTGTGACTTGGCCGTTGAACATTTTTTATACGTTAGTGGGTACAAGTCAATTTTGTTTACACGTAATGTTATATCTGTTGTAACTACCTATATGTTTGTTAAGCGAGATAATAGCCCATACTGGTATTGGACGCTAGTGTCTCATTTTAGGCTGTTGTTGATTGTGCAACACATGCATTCAGTATTGACAATGCTGACTTCTGCTCTCTTCTTTTTGAAGCGTCAAATCGACCACCGATCTAACATAAAATAGACGTACAGACGGACTTCTATCAATGATTAGAAGTCCGTCTGCACTGGAAAAAAAAATTATACTGTTTGTTTCAGGCTCGCCTATACATAAGTATCATTGAAATACGCAGCTTTATCAAGCCTACAATTGACTGGTTATTGAATCAATGTTTTCCAAGTAGCAATTTTCCATCGTCAATGGGTTGCGGTTCTGGCGACAGATTGGTGCAATGGTGTCATGGAGCACCTGGTTTTGTACCCTTGTGTACCCTTCAACGGCCAAGTCACACAACATTATCTATAATAATAAAGAAATCGCAGTAAGGAACCTTAGATTTGGCATGACTTTGTCTAGATTTCATTACTTTTTAGAGATAAACAAGCAGCTCCATCGAGACTTGGCTAGTTTTTTTCAGAATGTTTTTGGTGGGATTTCACTTCTTTTTGTAGTTCTTTAATACAGCTGAGACCAGCTGAGGGTTCTTCATTGGTTGGGCTCTTGTGTTTTCTAATCAGGGTCACCAGGTACTCCAGATCTTCGATTATCCTAGTTTTATAGTGTTTCCTGTATGTGGCCATTAAACCCTAACTCTGTACCAAACAGCTCTCTGAGTTCATTAACTCAGCTGAAATTTGGTACAGAGTTAATCACTCACTCACACTAGAACTAGTACTTCCCATAGGAAGTACTACTTCTATTCTGATGATCATGAGTGAGTGAGTGAGTGTCATAAATGCGAAACTTTGCTTTCGCTTAACTTCGGAACTAAATGACCTACAGACTTGAAATTTTGGATTTTAAGTATGTGATTATGTATGTAGTATGTGACTGGATGACGAAAATTTCTGCGTTCTGGTCTTATCCAGAGGTTCTCAAATACGGGCCTGAAAATGCGGCGAAATGGTTCCAGTAAAGGATGGTACGACAGTGTTTGCCTCGCGCTCGACTTGGCGGGGGCACTGCCGTGCCCCCCGATTCCGCCGTACCTAGGCGTGTTTGCATCAGGCAGGTACTTAAGCAGCCTGTTCCTTGTTGCTTATGGCTTACCTACATGCTTGTATGCATGCTTTAATTTTATTATTATTATCTGCTTAATGAAGCTCAGACGTCCTAAAGTGAAAATTATGCCCGTTTTTACTAACGCTATAATCTAGTACAGTAAAATATTCAGGCATTGCTTACTTATTTGCTTACTTAGCTGCTCAGTGCCAGGTTGTATGTTGATGGAAAACGAGTCGCGCCAGTAACACGTATGTAGTTAAGAATTATAGTCATTAAAATCATCAATACAACCCTCTAAGTTCATTTAACCCCATTGAATGACTTTTTCATGAAATAGTTACAAAATAGGGTTAAATGATCTTAGGGGGTTTTATTACCTGCATGAATGGCGCGTGGAGGCACTACGCCGGGGGGTAACTCCGCTGCCGCGGCAAATCTTCGCTCAGCGGACAGACTCCGGCGCGATCTCATGGCGACATGGAGAGAGCGACTGTCGCAACCCCGTGCAGGGCACGCCACAATAGTGGCTATAAGTCCCCTCTTTGAGGAGTGGATAGAGAGGCGCCACGGCGGCCTCACCTTCCGCCTGACGCAGGTCCTCACCGGACACGGGTTGTTTCGGGAGGTTCCTGCACTGAATCGGGCGGGAGGAAACGCTGCCATTGTGGGATCCACCGGAGGACACGGTGGAGCACACAGTGGAGATCTGCCCCGCGTGGGCAGAGCACCGCCGTGTCCTCGTAGCGGCGATCGGCGGCGGCGACCTTTCGCGTCCGGCCTTAGTTCAATACACGGTCCGGAGCGAGACGGTATGGGACGCCGTCGCCTCCTTCTGCGAAGCAGTCATGCTAGCAAAGGAGGTGGCGGAACGAGAGAGCGAGGCGGCGGCGGCTGGGACGTGAGGTCCTCTCACGTCCCAGCCGCCGCGGGAGACGCACCGGGCGTCGGGGGCCACTTAGTGGCCCCCGGCCATCGTAGGCGAGGGCCTGTGGACGGCGAGCTATGGGCTAGCTCGCCATCCGTCCGTCTTATGACGACAGGCCGTGTCGACGGCGCGTTCGTGTTCCACGCGCGCCTCATAGAAATGTCAGCAAACAGGAAGGGGTCCGAAAGGACCGATGCCTGCCAGGGTTGCGGGACTACCGCGGGTACCGCGGCCCTGGAACACAAAGGGCAAAAGAAGGAACATGGATGGGTTTTAGTCAGTAAAGTCTGACGATCCTGCTCAGCCCAGAGCGGGAGGAGTTATTTGATGATTTCCCATCCGAAAAAAGGGGGTTTTATTAATGATTTTAATGATTATAATTACTTAAATACTACTACACTAATTTTTTATCAACATACAACCTGACACTGAAAAAAAAACGTAAGAAAATTTTAATTTCACGGGCTACCCTGGCGCTTCCACCCTAAGTAACAAAGTGAAATATGAATTGTGGTGAGTTTCATGACTATTACCGTTCACAAATAATAACATTGACATTTGACACATATGTAAAGCTATGGAACCTATCATAGACCATGATACTCATAGTCTATCATGGGCGTCGCCAGGGGGGGGGGGAGGCAGCTTGACTATGTCTGTATTTCGCGTGTGTGAGTGAATTAAACCCTTAAAAATCTTGTTTTTCCTCACCTCTCAGCCCAGACAGACAAAAGTATAGTCTAGTAGTATAGTAGTAGAGGAAACATCACCTTAGAAACAATTGTTACAAGCGCGCAGTTGACTGTTTTTCAAACTGTTTTTACATAAATTAAGTAAGTACCTACTTCCATTTTTAACTTTACATAGATAATTGTTTACAAGAATTTCCGCATTGTTTTTTCTAATCTCTTAAAGAAGTCAGAACGAATGCATTGTTGATGCTGAATGGATACAAAATAGGAAGTTGCTTTCTTGTTTAAAACCTTGAGACTTCTTCCTATTTCTGTTTGATACAAATCAGCGTTTAGATCCTATTTCATTATCTTACATCCGCTTAACATCCGATTCCGTATTGAATATGCCCGAAGCATAGGGGTAGGTAGGTACGAGTACAGCCGTCTTTTGTACCAACTACCACCACTAGGTACCTAGATACGAAGGTCTAGTACGTCTTAAGTACCTAGTGGTTACAAAAGACGACGATTACGTAGTTAAGGATGGGTTTATTAAGTAATCCGGAGGTGTGATTACCTAGAACAGGAATTTCCAAAGTGTGCGCCACGGCGCCCTGATGCGCCATAGAGAGTAAAGAGGGGCGCCAAAGCTTGTTATGTCACCAGACTCTTTAAACCTTTTTACAGAATACCTTTCCAAACTCGCTCACTTAATGGTTTTTGTAATATCTTACAAGTATTTTGCCGAAGGCGATGTCGATTTTTTTTTAATGAATCCTAGATCTTTATCATGCACGAGATCCACCAGAATTCACTTCGCAAGAAGAACAGAGTCTCATTGACCCCTCTTGCGCTAGCAGCCTTAGGACAAGATTCACGTGTTCCGATTTGGTGGAGATTTGGATATCGGTCCAAAATGAATACCTTTCAACCTTTTTTAAAACCTCTCATTCCGCAACAGAAATTAGATTTATGTGAAGCCGGATTTATAAAAACTCGACGTTTTCGACTGGGTAGCTAGAGCGCCGAGAGAAAATATTAAACATGTAAGTGCGACGCGAACTAAAAAAGTTTGTATGTGTGTTGGGAACCCCTGGCTTAAAAGATTGCATCAGTCTTAAAACTTGGGAGGTCCAATACAGATAAAATTAATATTTTCTTTTTATTATGTAGGAATGTACAATGCCGCACACTGATCTTCTACAGTTGGGTGCGTTCTTCAGAAAATCAGAACATCTAGACCTAGGTAGGTACCTACTAAATCAGCATCAATTTTTACTGCCCAAAAACAACCTGCGCCCTATTTGTGCTGGTTTATTGGTAGGATTAAATTCAATACATTCAAATCAGATAATACAATAATAACCCTAATTTTGGGCTTCGCCGCAGTTGGGTAAAATATATCAGTCTAGAAATCTTTGGAGAACTGGTTTTCGTCACAAGCCATAGATGGCGCCTCGCATAACAACAACATGCCAACAGTTTCCAATTCTAAAATAACTGTTTCATTGTGTAAAGAAAAATTATAAAAAACGTTGTGGGAGTGACTTCACAGTATTTTTTTATTAAGTTTAGCTACCGTATAATATACTATTCACGGAAAACGAACAAAATAACTTTTTAGTCTGTTGCTACTACAGTGCCATCTACACTGATTCGTAGAAACAATCCCAGCTCGAACGAAGGCTGTGTAATCAGTAATTTAGAACAAAACTCATACACAGTAATCAGATATGCATAATGCAGATAAATGTAATTTAAAAGATAAAATGTTTTTATGTTAACTTTGGATTTGTATTTTAATTGTTTAATTCAATTATTAAAATCTAATTAGAATCACAAAGGCTGAATAGCTTCATACGTTTACCTGTCTGCTGAAGTAAACGAAACGTCGCGCAAATTAAAAAAAAAGTAAGTGAACTAGAGTGACGGTCGACAGCTCATCGTTACGTTGTTTTCGATGTTATTTTTATAGTTTATAAATCTTCAAAATTAGTGTAGTGATCTAATTAAACAAACCAAAATGTGGGATCCAACTCATGTTCAAGTTACTATCCAACGGGCTCGAGGACTTTTGATCAAAGGTAAAAACGGTGCGAATAACTGTTTTGTTACAATCGCTCTCGGTAAAGATAAATTCCAAACTTCCGTCAAACACAAAGCGACTCAGAATGTCGAATGGGTAGAAGAATGTGAGTTACGAATACCTTCGCAGGGAAATACTGCCGAGATAGTTCTAAAGATTTACGATGAAGATTTGCTAAAGGACCATTTACTAGGTCAAGTATCGATTCCGTTAAAAGACCTCGATGTTTACGAGCGGCCAAGAAGCCGTTGGTACACCCTGCACGGGAAATCTGGTAAAGAAAATGATAAGCCAAGAGGCGAGTTAGAGGTGAAAATTGCTTTCACTGTAAAAGAAGGAAGTTTGACTGATTTGAGTAAGAAAGATAAACATAGGTCTTCTTTGTCTAGTATCGCCCAGAATGTAGGTGGCAGTCTCATGAGCATTGGTAGTATTGAAAAACGTAAGAGCCTTAAAAAGTTTGCTAAAAATCTTGGTTCTAAAATGAACTTAAATAAGAAAGATAAGAAAAGTGACTCATCATCTCTGAGTGGTAGTGTTGGGAACCTCAAGAGTTCAACACTTTCAACCCCTGATCATTCCACACCCAAAAGGTTGTCAGGAGAAGCTGACCCCGGGGTCATTAGTGAAGATGATGATGAGTTTGCTTTCGATGATTTATCCCATAAAAGCTCTGGTAGCTCACTCAATGTTCAAACTTTACCACGAGGACATAAATACACTCCCTCGCCTGTGAATGCATCATTGGAAAATCTTGGAGGTGGAGAATTTTTGAGAAGATCCACAAGTAGTAACTTGGCAGTGCCAGAAAAACCAGTCCCACAGAAACCTGTGCGCCTGAGCCTTGATACTTTTACTCCTCCACAGCTGCCAGCACAGGTCATTGACAAAAATGATGAGTGGTCACAGAAACTATACTCAAAGCGGAAATCTAACAGTCAATTAGCTATTGATAGAGAAAAGTCTTCAAGTCTAGAAAGAAATAAGAAACTTGACAGTCCAAGTTCTTTAAAAGAGAGACCAAGCCCTAAGTTCTTCAAGAAGTTTGGCAATAATAACAAACAAAAGAAATTATTAGAAGAACGCATTATTGTTGGAGAAGAGAATATTGTAGAGGAAGATTCTATCAACCCAGCATTTAATAACATCCCTAAATCAATTCTGAAGGACTTTGATGGGAAGTCACGAGAGGACTTGATGGTCATGGTTTATAACTTGCAAAAAGATGTTGAGTTTCAGAAAAAGAAGAATAAAGACCTGGAAAACTATCTTGATGAACTGCTTCTCAGAGTAATGGAAACAACACCAAGAATTTTACAGAACCCATATAGAAATAACAGCATGCATATTAGGAACAAGTAAATTTTATGCAATTGCCTAATAAAATCCAGTGTATTATCAATTGCATGATTGCATAAAATTAATGTGGCATGCCTCATTCTATTCAATGTTTGTGTAATACTGATATAATTATTTGAAGAAACTTTCTGTATTCATTATTTAGGTTGCTTTATTAATTATTTAGTAAACTTATTAGAATGAACAAGATTTATAATTGGAATTAGAGTTTTTCCATTAATTAAGTATTAGGTAATCATTGTGTAGCCAGTGACACCTGTATCTTAAATAGTGAGAGAGTTGTGTGTAATGTGAATTATAAAGAAATATAAATCTTAAGCTTGTAAACTTTCACTCCTCTAAAGATCTAATCACATACAAACTTAGTGCCTTATGTATTTGAATAAGTCTGTGATAGATTTTATTATTTGGTTCATATGAAAGTTTTAAATGACTTTTATCTTATCTACAATTTCCAAGTATCCGGGAACAAGATGGTAATCACAATGATAAATGGTCTATGTTACAAACTCACTGCTGGTATTGTATTTATGTAGAAGGTCAAATTCAAATAATTGATGTTTAGTAGTCAACAATTCTAATTGAGTAATCAAAGAATGTGTAACAATTACCCACTGCCATGAAATTTTGTAAAGCAATTTATAATTCTCATTTTTATACAGAAATTGGACAATTCTAAAGTTTGTGCCAAAGTTATTTATATATAAAAAACACTCCATTTTATAAAATAATAGTCACCTACAATATAGTATTCTAATAAAAAGACATTATTTTTAAACATCAAAATGTATTTAATTAAAGATTGTGATATTGACTGTGTGTGATTGTTCATTTAAAAATTAAGAAACATTAACGGGGATTATGTAAATTGTGAATTACTTCAATATTCTTCATTCCTTTATATGTTAATGCTTATTGCTTCTCCACACAAACGGATGATCTGTCTTACAATCGTCATGCTTGACACATTAGGTGTGTATGATTCATAAGTATGTATAATAATAAGAATGACTAAGACATTGAATGTCTCGATAGATAGCGCAAACAATTCCTAAGCCTTAACAAAAGTGACTCTAAACACAAGTACCTAAGGAATCCATCCAAAACAAATTCAAGGAGGTTGATTATTATTTATTTTTGTTAGAGTTAAAATATTTTTCATTTATCTATAGTGGCATTATCATGCATATAACAAGTATTTTTAGTGCAAATCATATTAACTTTTTCATGTAATTTACGTAAATTATACTTATTTTATAAGAAATGCCTTTGTGCAATAATTAAAATTTAGTGGGTAGATTGTTTTTGTTGATTGATGTCTATACATTTTTATGTTTAACTAACATTGAAGTATTACTTATTAACATAAACATTTATAGATATTTGTAACAATTAAGTTATATTTGATTCTTGGTGATCTGAGGAATGTTTAACATAATTTAACAGTGTCATAGACTTATCTATGTAAAGTAGGTAGGTTAGAATAGAAGTTGATTTATTAAATATTACTATTTTCTTTTATAATCATTATGTGATTAGGAACAAATTAAAAGTAGATTGTATTATACAGCGTGTAACAGAAAGGGTATAACCATATGCAATACTGTGATACGGACCATCAATATATATATAATTACTATATATAATTACTATACATAATTTCAATACCTACTCGACCCAAATGTAAGGGACAGCTGATTATTTTTTTACGATTTCGATGGTGGTCCCATAGAGAAAGTTGTTCAGTTTGATGGTCCGTACCACGGTATTCCATATGATTATACCCTTTCTGTTACACGCTGTATATCTAAACGTGAAGTAAAATTATAATAAAAGTAAGGCCTTATATTAATTACTGAATTTCTTGGTAATCGAAAACCCAGATGATTATTTATTTAATTATAGGTACCGAATAGATAATTTATTTTTATATTACATTGAACTACCTACTCTTAAGTTAATTCATTTAAAAAGTTAAGAGGAAAGTATGTTTAAACAACCAGATAAAATGTCTACATTGTCCAGAAACTAATTTTTTTCAATAAACTTTTTTCCAAATTATGGCTTTTATTTATGGACTAAGATAATATTTTAAACCACTGCCATACATAAAATTATTTTCCCTAATTTTATAATAAAACAGTAAGTATATGATTTGAAATGATTTTTAATTAATTAGTGTAAAAAAAAAAGAAGTTATTTTTAACATTTTCATTTATGACGTCGACTTTTGGCTGGTGCAGCTACAGGGGCTGCTGTCGCATAAGCTTTCTGTGACAACTTGTTCATGTAGTAGATTGTTGTTATGGAGAATATCAAACTGAAAACAAAAAAATGCAATTTTTAATTTATAAACATTACCTATTTGTTTAGGGGGCAAATATAATAATTTGGCATAAAAACACGCTTTGTTTCCAATTTGTTTCCTGATTCAATAGCAACCACTCACACTTCATATAAGCCTTTACGAAAATGCAATTCAAAAAACAGTATTTAATCACTGTTTACTAATTTAATTTTAACTAGTTGCTTTATTGACTATAAATAAAAGTTTGCTAAGCAACGATTGTCCATGTAACATTCTCATTGTATTTCAAATTTCCTCCACACTCGCAAGATTAAATAAGAAATATAGTATACCATGTAGTGAAGCAGATCCTGTGCACCATGCCAGCAGCAATCAATGATATTGTCATAGATAAGACTATTTCTGGCAACTTCAACTGGAAGTTTTTGCCGAACAGTGTCGCTTCTAAGTTACCAATAGCCTGTGATATCATGTTAAGGATAAATTATAAAATACATTGATACAAATAAACATGTGTAGTAGGTACTACCGAGTTCACCAACGGCCAACCACTTTTCAACTATATTACTTAGGGCTTAAGGGTGAAAAGTGGCAGACAGTCAGTGAACTTGTAATATCTGGAGTTAGAAATATTTGGCATACAGCCCAGTACATAATATGATGCTCTGTGCATACAGCTTTGCCTCACAACAAATAAGGAAAGTGAAATGCAGTCCTTTCACAATTATTTAACCTCTGACTTAACATGACTGTCAAAATCACACTGAACTTTATTCATGTTACAATAAGGTTGCTGCCACTGACAAGTCTGATGGCAAACACAAACAAGAGTCTGATACCAAACAACCACTATTTTGCACCGAACTACCAAGGCAACAGATAAAAATAACTCTTTATTCCCTGTCCCTACCATTAAACCCCACCCATTTACGATCTATCATTTATAATAGAATCTTCATGCAGGGTCAAAATTCATCTGGAAGTACCCTAATGGTATCTGGACTCAAGTGGAAATACGTAAATCAACAGAACAGCAGTGGAGTGTAGGTATTGAGCTGTATTGTAAACTATCTATGCTCAACTTGCCGAGCCCCAAACCATGCAGCCAAAGAGACTACCAAGTTATCACCAACAACATTGTGGAGTTGGTGAAATTTTGGGTCAACAATATATACTGTTGTACCAGCAACACAAGCAAAAAGGAGAGTAGTGTGCCAAAGTTAGTTATAGTCAAAACATTTTGCTGATGCATCCCCCTATGGAGATAGTGCACATATTTTAAGTAGTCTTTTATCTTAAAAAAAAGTTTGAACTGTGAGCTCAATATCTACGTAACTAGGAAATTGAGTATTGAGTAGGTTCCCAGGTATGGTCAAGATCAAAAAATCTCGCAATAACGGGGAGAACAAGTGCAAGTCTATTTATTCTCATCACATTATAACTGTTGGACCTTTAGAATGTAGTCACTATTATTGCTAGTTAGAATGTCAGTTCAGAATATCTAATGCGTTTATGTGTCTACTAACATGCACCTGTGCTAATAAAGATATTATCACATCATAGAAGTTAATAGTTAACCAACAGAAGTTTGTAAAAGGATACAGTAACGAAGAACAAGAACATCAATGAACCAAGGTAGCCCCCAAATATTATAGTAACTGGCGATCGTATCAACACCGGTTTATACATCTGCATTCCCGAAAATATTAGCAGGGTCAGAATTGATGATAACACGAAAGACGTGGCACTGTTCACCGCTGAAATGATAGAATTTCATGTTAAAATGTGTATTCACGCTATTTATAGACAAGTATTTCATTTAGTCAAAAGTAATACTCAACCCATTGTGAAGTTTCGCTTATTTTTGGTATTTTACGAAAAGATTACGGCAACCAACAAGCCGCATTGAACACAAACTTTGACAGTTCAAGTCCCTGTCATCGTGTCACTGTCAAAGCAAAGCAACGGTTCCAGTTTCAGCTTGGTTTCAGCTGATTTGAATCCGAGTCATTTAAGCAATGTAAAACGAAAACATTTCAATTTTCATGTAAGTCACACATTGCATCATGAACAATTATTATTAGGAATGTTTATGACTACTTTATATCATTAATTATATTTCAGCACGCAGAAAACCCACGCAGTAAATTACCGGAACATGGTAAACACGAGCAGTACCTTGCCTACAACAAAATTCTTCGCAGTCAGTCAGTCAGTTTGACAGATCAGATGATACTTGATAGCTTGGTAGCAAAAGATAAACAAATTCAAAAAACATGACATTCCATTCCATATTCAAGTTTTTGATAATGATTGATAACAAAAGTAGATCTATGACGATCTTAACTCTGCGTATCTGAGAATTAATTAGTTAATTGTTACGTAAAAGTAAATAAAATGACACTCGTTACAAAAACAATTAACTCAAAATTAATGAAAGGTTTGATTCATCGCAGTCTTGTAAGTAAAATAAATTCATTCATTAGTTTTAAACTCAGTGTGATTTATCATTACTGTATCTTGTATTAACTTTTGCTTTTTACTAGTGAAATTGGTACTAAAATAAAATGCTAAACATTCTTCTCTTGCCCTATCTGATTCTTGCCTGAAACATTCACTAAAAAACTTTTCAGATTACAGCAGTACCCCAAATCAGAATCTATGAAGTGGGCCCAAGAGATGGCCTTCAAAATGAGTCTAAATTCGTTCCCACTGACATTAAAATAGAACTCATAAATAAACTGGCTGCAGCTGGAATAAAAGACATTGAGTCTGCCAGGTATGATATTTATTATTTGTCTCTACGCAGTCAATAATAACCTTGCTATACAATAATGTTTTTAAAGCAGCATTCATAGTAGTCAACAAAGGTATGTTTTGTTTAATTTTTGAGTCCAGGTGTGTGAATAAATTGGATTACAAAGCATTGAGTTTAGTCTCAACGGTGTTAAGTTCTTTTTTGGTGAAATTCTACATACCCAAAAATTTCTCAAAATGGAAGACATTTCTGTGGTAATGGGTATGGGTTATTACCCACAACCATTGCCATGTCCATGCTATTTGCAATCGGTCTGTTGGTAATTATTATATTTTGTTTACCTACATGATTGTAAATACACTTACACATACCTACCATTTGTTTTGCAATTGTAATCAGAAACCTTTATTCTATAGAGCTATTCTCCAGTCATGATCAACATGTTCAAATCAATATAACACAACCCTGATTTGTTCTAAATTTCAGTCTTGCATAACAGTTTATTAGCATACATTTCCAATATCAACTTATTAGACATTCTAAAATATTCTTCTATTGTTAACTAAACCACCATTCACCATTTGCTATTGAAATAATAGGTATAGAAAATAATTATGTATGCATGTAAATTATCTTACAGTGTGTCTGCATGGCTACTAAAAACTTCGTCATTTGCATTTATAATTATAAGTCTTGAATCCTCTTTCTAGAGATGTTGCACTAGCAATAAATGCTTAGCTTGTGGCTTTCACTTATTACATACAAGCGGAAGGCACAAGCTTATTGCACTGTAGGTAGGTACTCAAAAATTCATGCAATAATCCTAGTTTTTCTGAAAATCGACCACTACTGAAGATAGGCCTACCTCAAGTATTGCCACTACAACTAGTCCTGCATAGCAATAACTACCTTTTACTAACTAACTTTTTATCTTGTTTTACATTTTTTGTGTAGTAAACAACAACTTATTGTCGGACCTATGCTGTCCCCCCATACTTAAGTACTAATGCTGTAACATGATAATACTGTGACACCAAATGATTTGAAAAGAGTAACCATGGAGTTTCTTGCCCATAGGAAACGACCAACCCGAACCGTGCACCTTTTTGTCGACGTTTGCGCCCATCTAGGCCTATGTGAAATAAAAATATTTGGATTTTGATTGAATATTCTGTAACTATTTCATGAAAAAGTCATTCAATGGGTTTAAATGAACTTAGAGGGTTATATTGATGATTTTAATGATTATAATTCTATAACTACATATGTGTTACAGGCGCGACTCATTTTTCATCAACATAAAACCTAACACTGACCTGCAAATTGCAAAAAAACACAAGAAAATTTGAATTTCGCGGGCTACCCTTGCGCTTCCACCTTAAGTTTTAGAAATAGGCAGCTAAGCATTGATATATAAAAAAGTTTTTTAATATATTATCAATGCAGCTAAGATACTAAGTAACTACACTTTTGACAAATTGGCAGGAGGCACGCTCTGCGGAACTGTCGTTCGTCCCTTTAATAGGTGATCGCATAATTTGGCTTTCTAGGGTTCCGTTGCCGAATGGCGAAAAACGGAATCCTTAAAGATACTTCCTGTCCGTCAGTATGTGTCATTTAAGGTGGAAGCGCAAGGGTAGCCCGCGAAATTTAAATTTTCTCAAGTTTATTGCAATTTGCAGGTCAGTGTCAAGTTTTATGTTGTTGAAAATATATATAATCCTATAATCACATTCAATTGCTATTTCATGAAAAAGTCACTCTTTGAGATTATATTAACTTGAAGGGTTGTATTGATGATTTGAATGATTATAATTCTGTAACTCCATACGTGTTACTAGCGCGATTCATATTTTCATCAACATGCCACCTGACACTGACCTGCAAATTGTAATAAACGTAAGGAAATTTAAATTTCGCGGGCTACCCTTGCGCATCCACCTTAAATCAAAAACACCAGATTAAAGATGGTGAGGTCCTTTCAGAAATAAAAATACCCTTAAAAGCCGTAATTGTAGGTAGTTAAACACGTTAACCGCCGTTTATTGTACAGAACTCAACTTATAGCTAGGTCTGTCATTTTCCGTTAGGCCGAGCGAGCTAGGATCTTGATAGTAGGCCACCCTCCGAGCTATTTTTAATATACGCGGTGGAAGGCACACCGACGCGAAAACGGTAACCACGTATTCAGTAGGGGATCCCTTCTTTTCGCATAATGTTTTTTGTCCTAATATACTTCGGCATAACGATTTTGGCACAATTTGTTTTGGCATAATAATACTTCGGCATAATTTTTTTAGGCATACATTTTATGTTGGCATAATCATCTTAAAGACTAATTTGTTTTGGCATAAATTTTATTCGCATAACGTTGGTAGGCCTAATGACTATTAGCATAATAATATGTAGGCATACAATTAATATAAATAACAAAAACAATTTTCTTGCAAATGATTTATTATACATAACATTATGTAACTTAAACGATTTTTCAATCGCGAGATAACTTTTATCTGAAGAATATATTAGATGTTTTGACAGTTTTTGTATAAAAAATATGTCAAACTTCTATTATGAGAAATAAATATGGCGGTTATTCCTCAGATAGAAGTTAACTGATTGAAACAGTGGTCCTTAATTATGTATAATTATTTATTTTAGGTGTATATTTTTAGCAATTGCTTGTAAATATTAGAAATTATGCTTAAAAAAATTATGCGTAAGCTGTTATGCGAAAATATAATTATGCCAAACAAAATTATGCTAAGTTATATTAGGTCTTAAAATTTTATGCAAATGGATAGGGAACCATTCAGTAGGTACGTCCCACATAGAAATTTTTCATCGGTATTTAAAAAAACAAACCAACTGTTTCCTATAAAAGTACATTATCTCACGGTCAAAATGTATGAAACAGCTGATTGTTTTTAACAGTTTTCGCGCCGGTGTCCCTTCCACCTTCCACCCCGTATAAGAAAACATTCATCGTATTCATAACTGTCATGTTACTTTATACAGCGTGTAACAGAAAGGGTATAGTCATATGGAATACTGTGGTACGGACCATCAAACTGAACAACTTTCTCTATGGGACCACCATCGTAATCGTAAAAAAATAATCAGCTGTCCTATACATTTGAGTCGAGTAGGTATTGAAATTTTGTATAAGACAGCTGATTATTTTTTTACGATTTCGATGGTGGTCCCATAGAGAAAGTTGTTCAGTTTAATGGTCCGTACCACAGTATTCCATATGATTATACCCTTTCTGTTACACGCTGTATAGCTACCTAGCTATTTATTTCTGCCGCAATGAGACGCGTTAGCTTCGGTACTTAGTATTTACGTGTGAATAGGGTCATTAGTCGAACATACTTCCGCCGTCAAGTAAGCATTGTTATGCGCCTGTCTTACAATTGCACGCGAAACTTTGCGCCTTTGTCTCAAACATCTGCAACACAAACTGTCCTTGCCAAACGATTCATCTTCTTCCTCTTTGCGTGTCGATGGACTCAAATTATATCCGACTAATGTAGCCATCTGCTCAGCTCTATCGTAGGCCAACCTGGACCCGCAGTCGGTTAAGAGATATATATAAGAGATATTCTGACCATTTCTGTCTTTTGCACCCCTTCTCTCGCTCATCTCGCTAGATGTATCAATGGGACATCTATAGCATAGATAATCTCAAGCCATAGTAATATTTGTCGGTCAGCAAGGCAGTAGTGGATCTGACTGGACCGCTTTGAGAGTGGTCGTAATCACCACTTTGCATTGATTGACTCACACAGTCTTAGAAATCACTGCCTTCTTAATAAATTTTTTGCTTCGCATAAACATTTCAAGTTCACGATAAAACTTGTCACTGTCGTAGGAACAACAGTACCTTTCGAATTAATCGCATTATAGAACTAATCGCATTATCGACTTGTGTATGGGCTCTTAAGGCGTTGAGAACTTTCCACGATTGCAACCATTAAAAACTAATTAACTCTTGATCTAATTCCATTTTCACTTAGCTACTAGTCGATACCTCTATTTAATTCGATATTCACCAAAAAACCTCAATAGAATCTCTACTATGTTTGAGATGAGAATGGGATCAGCATCAACCGATATGCTTAAATTGTTTAATCTATGGCCTGGCTTTAACGGTCCCGAGGACTTACCTTGATTACATCTAAGTCTTGTAATACGGCGCTAAAATGAGATCCATGCGTAAGTAATTTGCTTAAAAATGTTAAATCTGTAAACAGTTTCGTGAGTCCAAAATGGGTGAAACAAATGAGCGATGGCGTTGATGTCATGAAGAATGTACCAAGAGCCCTTGGAGTCAACTACCCAGTGCTCGTGCCTAATCTGAAGGGATATGAGACTGCTGTAAGATCTTATTTACGTATTTATCTATCTTGCAGCGTATTGCTGAAGATTCCCATGTCTATAATTCACTGCTATATTTAGCAGACGCATGTAACTATACAGTTTCAGTAAAGGCAAGGAAAGTTTTTGGCTTTACCGGAGATCAATTTAATGATACTGATATAAATTCTTAGACGCCAACTCAAATATATCTCAGAACCGATCCAAAGACCACATGTTCAGAGGCTTTAGATCTAGATCATATTTATAACAGAGAATTCTAGATGTATATTTGTGTTATAGTTTCTGTAGACACTTGAATGTGATGATATGTGTTTCATTTCACACAGAAACAATGCAACATCGAAGAAATAGCAATATTCCCAGCTGGTTCCGAAGGTTTCTCTCAGAAGAATCTGAACTGTTCCGTGGAAGAAGGTTTGAAGAGGTTCAAGTTGGTCGCTGAACAGGCTGTGAAGGACGGTCTCAGGGTGCGAGGCTATGTGTCCTGTGTCGTCGGCTGTCCTTATGATGGACCTATACATCCGAAAGGCATCGCCAAGGTGATTTGCAATCCTTTTACTAGCTTTAACAATAACAATGCGCGGAACTGTTTCTTAATTAATTACATTCTGTATTCAAGAACGAGGAGCCGTTTGTCAGAACGTTACGTCTGTTGCTCAAAACGACGAAAACCCCAATGATTCTCGAAATTACGAAACATATCCAGGTGTTTTACAACAGTAGCATAGTGTTTAAAATTCGAAGAGCCGGAGCATTGTTTATTATAAACATAATGTTGTTTTCCGCAATGTAAACAATTTATTACGTCATTCGTAAATTCCATAGCAAAATTACCGACTCACCCACACGGTATTAAATTTTATGACTATGCTAAAGTAATTCTTATCGTACACATGACATCTTGCACCTTTCGTAAGTATGTGTAAACAAACCATTCTGCAGTTCTGGGAATTATTACATTTCAAATTTAAGAAATCGAAAAGAACACCTCACGCGAATTCCAAAAGGGGTGAGCCGTTTGTGATAACATTTCTTTAGCTTGCGTAAATATAAATAAGGAGCAGTCTAGACACAAAATGACCTACTTCTACTTCTAAAACCAGAAAGCCACGTAGGGAAAATAATCGTTTATGATCATTGTGATAAATAATACTTATACATTATTATTGTACATGCACGACGTGAAGTACATTTAAAATGACTAGTTGTATAACAATTGTTTTCAAAATTATTTTCCTGTCATAAATTAATATAACGTGCAATGTATATTTGCATAGAACTTAAAATAGTTACGAGTCTGAGCACTAGCAGATTTTAAAACTCATCTAACAGTTTTCCCTATTGTTGCTAAGTCAACGAAAAAGGTTATAAACATGTGTATATAATACCGTTTTATAACAGATAACAGAACAGCTGTTCGAGATGGGGTGCTATGAGGTTTCCCTGGGGGACACCATAGGCGTAGGAACTGCGGGATCCGTCAAGCGACTGATGCGAGAAGTACTGACAGTCGCCAAGCCTGAACAATTGGCGCTGCACTTCCACGATACATACGGACAGGCGCTATCGAACCTGCTGGCTGGATTAGAGGTACTTATGTTATGATTTTGTGACTCAAAAGGTTGTCATAAAAACACAATTATTATGATGATTGCCTAAGTTTTTTTTGTTTGAATGGAGAGATAAGGAAAGAACTGTGTCTTTGTAAAGAACAATGTTTACTGATAAGGTTGACTGCTGGATACGCGAAGCACAAGACCAGTCGATCATTGGGGGAGACTTGCCTCTAGCATTGGACAACTTTTAGCCGAATTATCATGAAGTATTTGATTAGCCTTTCCATAACGGCAACTTAATGAACAATTACTGGGCAATTTTGTTCAATTTATATCACTTTGATGATGAAGATGAATAGAGTATGACTGCAGTCATACTCTATTGATCTTCATCATCAAAGTACTGTACTGAACTGTATTTACGTTCGGCCATAAAAAAATGACCTGGGGTCAAAGTTAATATTACTCAAATGAGAACAAGATGAAATTTTATCACCGTACAAAAAATGTGTGACGAAAGCAGGGCAATTCGCTATGATTACCGCGTCCTACATATGTATTGAGTGCTGATTGCCCCACAGTTCAAACCGTCAGATGCCAAACATATTTCCTTAAACGATAAATTAATTTAGCAGCTCGACTCCACGTTTCTACCTTGCTTTGTACGATAAAACTCATTTTATGTTACGTGATGTTATTGTCTTTGTAGGTACCTACACAAATTTAAGTAGTAGCTACATGTTAACATTCGTCGGTTATTTATATAATAGCATTTCTAGAATCTTACTTATCAGACCTCTTTGTTGATACGCTCACAACATCGCTGCCACTTTTTCTGATAAAAATTTATCAGTTCCTATCTAGAACAGCTGGATACATTGTAAAAGTAAATAAAAATAATATAGCGTTAACCAGTTTCTTAGCCGCAGCACACACCCGCATGACTTACGTAACCTGACAAGCCTCTCAACACAACTTGTTTTTCAGTTCGATATAAAAACTGTGGACTCGTCTATCTCGGGGCTGGGCGGGTGTCCGTACGCGCGTGGGGCGAGCGGCAACCTCGCCACCGAGGACCTTGTGTACTTCCTGTACGGCCTGGGACTCAATACACACATAGACCTCGTCAAACTCATCGAGGCGGGACGATACATCTCCAACTATCTCAGCAAACCCACCGAGTCGAGAGTCAACCGTGCAATAGGCGATAGGTTCAAAAATCACAATGATATCGCAAAAATGGCCTCATGCGATGTTTGACCATGAATAATTATAATCAGCGTAAATGTAAACATTTTGAAATTGAAAACAAAGACTCGACAGCTTATGTAAATAATAAAATAGATATATATTTTCTTTGTTAGTACCTTTATGTCTCGAGAAATGCAATTTATTACCAATAAATAATATATTTTGATATAATATTTGTGTATTTTTGCCTTCATCCAGGACATGCCGGTGGTCACGGCTTGTCGTACTTACATACCTACAGGTTTTATCAATTATCATGTGGAGTGGGTGCGAGTGCGGGTCGGTGGCGGCGGCGCAGACGCGCGCACTCGAGCGACCGCCGCGCAACGAGCTGCCCGCTTATATTGAATTGACCTTATTTATCCGATTTGATCTTGAGCAAGAGGTCGATAAACCTCCGCCGGGCAGTGCCAGTGTGAACCGAACCATACGCGCAGTCGGAACCGAAAGCCGGTTTCGCTTTGTTTGTTTTTATGGAACGAGCGTGACAATGAACATGGTAGAAGTGAAGATAAACGACGACGTCAAAGTTGGTGGCAGCAATCCCTGCTTCATCATAGCGGAAGTTGGACAGAATCATCAAGGCGACATCGAAATAGCAAAAAAGTTAATAAAAGCCGCTAAGGTAAGCTACTTTTCAATACAACTGTAGCAGGAAAACATTTCATCGCTTTGTTTACGTTGAAAAACAAAACAAAGAGAACCAGCATTCTCTTTTTGCGGACTGGTAATAAGTATTGGATAGCGCTTTGGGACAATACACAATAGAGACGGAATAGAAAACCTTGATTAATCGGTAATGCCATACCAATCTGCTGTGTTAGATACGTAGACAGAAGCACATTGGGATGCATGAGCTATCTACACACGTATTATTACTACTTGCCTGCGTTAAGTCACACTCTGGTTCATCGTTTCGTAATCAGTTTAAATTACATAGCTTAGCATCCTACTTTCCACGCCTACTTTTAACATTGGATTATATCATTAACATCGTAATATTGTAAAACTTTCCTACTAATCTGTACGGATGATGTCATCAAAACAAGACGGCCTAAGATTTACATTATCGCAGATATGTATATTTCTATATCTCGAAGTTTGCACGGCAGCACGAACGACATATAGCTATCTAGTATCGTAGACTGTTGCTACATATTTCTTAATTGACATTACAGGATGCAGGTGCCAACTGTGTCAAGTTTCAAAAGACTTGTCTCAACGAGAAATTCACAAAGAAATACTTAGAGCGGCCGTACGATAACCCCAATTCTTGGGGCAAGACTTATGGCGAACATAAAAGACATCTGGAATTCTCGGAGAGTCAGTACAGGGAACTATTCAAGTATGCGCATGAAGTAGGCATATTATGCACAGCCTCCGCAATGGACATGGTAAGTTTACTTTCTGCATACTTTAATCAGCCTTAATTATTGGTGATCGATACTGGACGAAGCTAATTAAGCCAATGAAATAGTTCATTGACCAGTAACCACAATATTCTTAAGCATTCACCTACGTATGTAATGGAAAAAATATGTTTACGGACGCTAGATATAGACGCAACGAAAAACTTATTTATATCATCACTAACAGCTACGCTCATATTAGTTGCAGAAGTTATTCAGAATATTTGTTGTGTGTTGGCAATATGTGGCCGAACGAACACTTTCACGCTTCATAGAAAGACATTGCCACATAGCTCATATTCGTATGACGTGATTAATAACTAACATTCTTGATTTGGCCCAGACATTATTTTTTGTCATTCATTGATTGTTATAAACATTGAACTCTTATGATCTGAAAGGGCGTTATAAAGGACACTCTTAGAGCTAGAATAATGTACCAGAATTTTCTATCCTATGTAAAACAAAGAAAGTTCATTTGGGACTACAAAACATCTACTCATCTTTCCACTAAATTCATAACACAGCAGGAACCAATAATATTTAATCGTAAACAATATTTAACCAAAAGTTTTCATAATATTTCAGGTTTCCTTCGACTTTCTCGTCAACAATAAGGCGCCATTCATCAAAATCGGCTCTGGTGACTCGAACAACTTATTGTTCTTGAAGTACGCCGCCTCCAAAAAGGTCCCTCTTATTATCTCAACGGGGATGGTCGATAAGTCTGCAGTAAAAACTATTTATGATATAATATCTGCTACACATAAGAATTTCTGCCTGCTGCACTGCATATCAGCGTATCCTGTGCCTTATGAAGACTGCAACTTGACTGTGATCCAGGATTACATGAACACGTTTGATATCCCTATCGGATACTCTGGCCAGGAGGTTGGCACTGCAGTAGCGCTGGCTTCAGTCGCTTTAGGAGCTAAGGTTTGTACTTTTATATTTTACTAGCCTTGTGCCAGATGGTACGAGTATTTCACATCGGCTTAAATGACGAACTTCCATCCAAACTTTATCCCTAACAAATCCTTCAACAAACTCTTGTGGAAAATTCTAAGCTTGGGTGTGCGTAGATCTAGCCTAACCCCACATTCTCGCAGGCGAAGTTTTCTAAACACAACTAACAACTCTTATTTCACATGAAAAAGAACATGTTTTCCTCAGTGTGTTAGTGTACATTTTTAGTTCGTGTATCAGTCCTGTTTGCCTCACCTATAGTTATATTGTATAGATAGTGTGTTTAGATAATGAAGTGCGGTTTATCGACAAGATGTCGAAAATATACCCACACATGTGATAACGTTTATAATGATGTTGATACCCGAAAATATTATTACCGTCGAATTTTACTTTCCTTTGTCTGGCTATAAATAGTCTTCCAGCAGGGCTATTGCGTATCTCTGTTGACAGTTCTTAGTGATCATCACTTGGCGAGTTTTGATATACAATGACAGTTCTGTACGGGTAGCGTCAGTTGAAACCTACAAGATCGGCCATTGTATAACAAAACTCGCCAAGTGATGATCACTATGAACTGTCAAAAGAGATACGCAATAGCCCTACTGGTAGACAAAATAAAAATGGATTTTCATAATAGTAGCTCAGACAGTTTGAATTTGTGCCCAGTTGACGTCAAGCCTCATGTATGTAATAGGCTCGCGACATAGCTGGCGAAATGAGGGTGTATTATTAAGTACACCTCTGCCTAACCTTTCGAGGATTACAGGCATGAAGTTTCGATATGTTACAAAAGTCATCCAGGGTAATAACGGCCAGCAATGAATCATGGCCGTTATTCGTCAAACTTCATACAATTTCTTTGTCTAGGCCAGACCCCGGTTAACGACTAGACTATAATGACGATGGTTGACGATGGTTGACTAGATTTTAGTCTGTTGATTCAACTGCCTATTGTTGTGACAAATCGAATTGTTTATAAACATTAAATTGTCTTCTGCAGCAGGTGCTTAAGTAAGAACAGAACGGATAATTAAACAATTACATTTAATGGCAATGTCCTGTTCTGACTCACCATCATCAGATGCTGTCGCAACAGCAGATCATCCATTTTAATAAGCCTTTACCAACATTGAACCACCAAGTCTGATGTCTGTCTTATGGACGGTAGTTGATTAGGTATACCTGCACACTGCCTGGAATATGTTTCCAACTCAACGGCGGGAGAGGAGTTTATTGAACACAGCTCTATCCTTTCTTATAATTAAAATGACAACTTGGTTGCTTGTGACTCGATACCGTCCGTCACATAGGATATAGGTGCCCTAATAAGCACTGGCTATGTTGTGTTTGTGTACCACCTCAGAATACAGAAAGAACCAGAATCCGTAAGCGCGCCTAATACTGAAGCAACAAAATGCACGCCGGCTGCGTGCATTTTGTTGCTTCCGTATTAGGCGCGGTTCAGTATTATCAGTTACTCTGTGGAAAAAGGACAATTTTGATTTTAAAATATATTCCTCCAATACTCTCAACGTTTACCCCAAAAACGGGCCAATAATGTCCGAGCTAGCCTCATTACGCGGGTGGGAAGTGAGGCGAGCGGGCCAAAATTGATTTGTATTTGGATCCAGCGTGCGGCTTGCAATTACAGTTGAACGCGGCTTCTGGTTCTTTCTGTATTCTGAGTGTACCACTTATCTTTCTTTCCCTGTCCAGGTGTTGGAGAAGCACATAACCATGGAGAAGACGATGAAGGGAACCGACCACGTGTGCTCCCTAACCCCGACGGAGTTCCAGCAGCTAGTTCGAGATGTACGCGTTATTGAGAACGCGCTCGGCACGCCAATCAAGAAAGTTGTCACTTCAGGTTTGTAGAACTCTATGGGGTAGTTCAAGAACGCTTCATGCAACTAGAGTGATGTTGGTTAAAGTAGACTAATCGATATTGATCTTAACACGATCGATGACCTCAAACTCAAAGCACTTATTTCAATTCGACCAGTTACAGGCACTTTAGAATTGTGAAAGCATTAGTCAAAAACAAAAAGAGAAGGCCTTCCACAGGGCACAATGACTGCGAAAGGTCTATAGTTACCCGTGCTCCAAAGTGAACAGGCAAGAAACAACATGTATGATGTACCTACACTCTTTCAAATAAAAATGTTTTCCATCGATATCAAAATATCGGTACGTGCCGAGACTGCCGACATCGATCGTTCTGAACCCGCTGCCTAAATATTCATTATTTATTACTTTGTCGAGCAGACAGGATCATGAATTTCTTTGAAAAAAATCCGGTTGTGATTGTGTGTTTCATAATTAAGGTGTGGCCGTGCGGTTGCCATGCCCACTAGATCGTTCTAAACGGTCGATGTTATCGATCGACCGCAATTTTGTTGCACCTGAGTAATGAAGTGGTCTAGTGGTTCGTACTTCATACCCTGCTACGCATTATCTATGTCCATTTGCGTATTATGCTAAACGCGTATCTCTGTAAACCCGTAAATAAACTGGAGTATGTCTTAGAGTAGGTACGATTTTATGAATACTAAACTTATTGGAGTAGGTACAATTTGTAGTGGTAATAGTGTATGACATGGTGACGGTGAGTCTAGTGACTACCATGTCATATTATTCAATAAGCCTACATGCCTACGACTTGATAAACGATGTTTGTTCTGTAAATTATTATTGTTATTATATTTATGGGTTGTTCTCAAAAATGTGGCTCTTTAACATGTCAGGTAGTTTTTAGTAGAAATGTGTGATTTTTTAAAGGCTTTTTGTTCAATTCTACACAATATTGTACTTAAAGAGACTTTTTACACAGGGCTGAGTAATTTTAATAAAACCGAAGTGATATTCTTACAACAAAATAAAATTGTAACATCTGCTTCTCACTAACCTGATGTCCAAACTCAAAGAGTCACACTTTGAATAAGAGCTGTATTTTTTCTATTTATGTGAAATTTTTATTCCCTTTGAATAATTCAACTTATGAGACCAGAATGACTTTTAATAAAAAAAAACACTCAATAAATAAATTTATTCGAGCGGTGCCACTTTTTTGAGAACGGCCCTTATTGCATTATGTTTATTTTATAAATACTTACACGTCGTTTTATAAAATTAGATGAGGTCGGTGTTTCCTATCCGACTAGTCCAAGAATAAGTAGAATAATAAGAATACTCATCATGATAAAATAAACTAAGTTACCACCTTAGCTTAGAAAACGTTCGCCCTCAAGAACCTCAATACCAATATTTTCCGGTTTAGGAAAACGAATAGCAACCTTACCAACACCGTTCATACCTCCGTCGCTCGTACACAACTCCAACTGACAGAGAACACCAAATAAGAAAGCTATAAGAAGGCAATAAGGTATCTTTTTGTCTAAAAAATTAAACAGCATGTTTCTAAAGTACCTACCTATTGGTTCCTTTCGACATACAGCTCTTTACTAACAACAATGTAGCTCAAGCTTCAATAAATATTTACTTCTCGCTAGGTAAATAAGTCAAATGTGATTCATTTTAAAGCCACTGACTTAATTGAGATTGAGAACAGAGGTATTATGTACTAGCATGTCGATTTGTGTAGATAGACGTGTTTCATGTACGGTAGATCTATTTGATGTATTCCCGCAGGCCCCACCGCCAGTGGTGAAGCCAGCAAGAATTCATTAAAATAATTAAATTCCTCACGTGTTCTGCGACTGATATGGCTAAAAAATATTAGGTTTGTTATTTATAAATATGATATAACTACTTAATCTAGTTTACCTACTTCATTAGGTGTATCGTGTACGATATATTTATTTTCTAACGTTCTCTGCGACAGATATGACATAAGATTTTTGATTTACATAAATATCATATATTTATAGGTTATCTAGTTTACCTGATTAGGCAGGTTACTTTGTTAAGGCGCAGTGTTACTTCAATATTCCCAAAAAATGGTTTCTTAGATAGTCGAGTATAACATAATGCAATGAAAATATCTAACGCAAAAAATGCAGTGGAAAGAGAAGGGCTCAAAAATTTTTAACCGAACAGAATAATAAATAATAGTTTGATATTCCCAATTAAAGATTGGGAACTTACGGCACAAAAATAAACTTAGGCGTCGAAGATCTTTATATTTCCAGCGATAAAAACAGGTTTTTTTTAAACAATTTAATAGAATCAGCATTTTTTTTTAAACTTTAACCATACAATTATTTCATTTAATTTCTATAACGCTACATATAATAAAACAAAGTCGCTTCCCGCTGTCTGTCCCTATGTATGCTTATATCTTTAAAACTAAGCAAAGGATTTTGATGCGGATTTTTTTAATAGATAGAGTGATTCAAGAGGAAGGTTTATACATATAACATTGCACCCGTGCGAAGCCGGGGCGGGTCGCTAGTTTTGAATAATATAAAGAAAACCTGTAAAATAAATGCCATACGCAGCTTAGTCCCATGGCAACACAAATACATATTTAACGGCGGAGGGTTCTCACTTAAAATTTTAGAAAGAGTGACGTCAGCATTGCTGACGTCACTATTCCCATTATTATTCTCAGACATTGCAGGATAATGAAAACACCAAACAATAGAATAACACTTTATAATTTGGTACACTTTAACGTAACTATGCACTTAATTAACTAACAATAACTAATTAAATTAACAATATTACAAAGCACAGCAATTTCAAACTACAAAAAGTATTTAGTCACAGGATCTCCTGATTCTTCCACTCTCTACAATTTCCAGCGACAGAATGGGCTATCAAACACTTTTCAACGATCCAACTAAACTCAAACAAAGAAAACGACATGGCCGATCGCGCCACCGGAACTTGCATAAATGTTTAAATTTTAAACCAAACAATAAGTGACAAATGTAATCACTATTATAAATCGACAAATACTAACTCAATTTATTAGTAATTTTAAACCCTGAAAATAAATTTTAGCTTTCCTTATTTTAAATCTGATGTGTTTTTATCAAACGTAGCAATACGGACGCCATTTTAGTTTCCATGTTAATTTAATCAAATGTGACTTCAGTTAGATAAAAACACACCGATTGATGTTTACAAATAATAATATGAATTAACAATATGGTTTAGGCAATAAATCACATTAAGTAATTAATATCTTAATTTGTAGTTTTTTAAACTTGGTATATTGACCATCTAAAACATCCCAATTAAAATTACAAAATCAAATGAATTGACAATAATGGTTAGAAAAGCTACTAAGCGATTACAGGATTTTAAAATTGGTTTGATTAAACTGAATTATTTAATTAGTAAGTTATTACAAACTATAATTAATTGTACGCGTCGACACGGCCATTCTGCGAGGTGGTGCGCGCTCTGCACCAGCCCGAGGTAATCAATCTGAAATGTGAAATGATAGGTTGTAGTCTAGCGCCTCTACACGAGCTCGCTAGCTGATAGTTTGGGTCGGCAATTTTATTTCTATTTTTGGTTTACTCAAGCAGTTTTTTGCAAATTTCGACTTATTTCAAGTAGGATAGCTAAACAGTTTCACCAAGTCATCAGCTGCATGGAGCAATAATTTAGTTCAATTACATATTCTCAACATGTTAGCACAGAATAGAAGATAGAATTAAATAGGTTTAACTGACAATGCAACCGCATCATGCCACTACATAATTATGATTTTATTTTAATACAGTTACTCCACGAAACACTGCATTGCTTATGTTGTTGTAGATAAGGGATGATGCCGTGGTCTGGGCGGTATGAGCGCCGTGGTCCACAGAGGCCCTAAGGGAAATGGGTCTAGGTCGATGGTGTGGTTTGGATCATTTAGCATGATCGTGGTCCACACGGGAGTAAAATGATGATGCTGTGGTCTGGGCGGTATGAGCGCCGTGGTCCACAGAGGCCCTAAGGGAAATGGGTATAGGTCGATGGTGTGGTCTGGATCATTTAGTATGATCGTGGTCCACACGAGAATAAAATGATGATGCTGTGGTCTGGGCGGTATGAGCGCCGTGGTCCACAGAGGCCCTAAGGGAAATGGGTATAGGTCGATGGTGTGGTCTGGATCATTTAGTATGATCGTGGTCCACACGGGAATAAAATGATGATGCTGTGGTCTGGGCGGTATGAGCGCCGTGGTCCACAGAGGCCCTAAGGGAAATGGGTCTAGGTCGATGGTGTGGTCTGGATCATTTAGCATGATCGTGGTCCACACGGGAGTAAAATGATGATGCTGTGGTCTGGGCGGTATGAGCGCCGTGGTCCACAGAGGTCCTAAAGGAAATGGGTCTAGGTCGATGGTGTCGTCTGGATCATTTAATATGATCGTGGTCAACACGGGTTATTAAGAAAACATGAAATAGATCTCGTATCGTATGTGGACTTCATCACATGTAGGCTTAATTTTATGAAAATGACATATTGGTTAGAAACTCGATAGATTTTTATAAAAAAAAAATTGCCTTTCATATTTTCTATACTTTATAAACATGGGCCATAATTCATCATAAATATGAGAAATGACCGAACTCGCCAACATTTTGCGAACACGGTAGGTACTGGTGAGCAGGTCCAATAAACTTTATAAATGTGATAGGTATGGCAACAGTTTGCCACACCCAATAAATTGTAATGTAATAACAACACACAGACACACACACACACAGCACACACAGTATTGTGTGTGTGTGTTGTGTGTAATGTTGTTGTGTGTGTGTAGTTAAAACTAAGTTTTTTATTAACGGATAGAACTCACCGAACTTATTAGGCATCCACAGGACAGTCTTCTAGAGTTGTAGATGGTAATGATAGGCTTGATGAAGGCACTTGCAATGAACTAAGCTCAGGTGTTGGAGTTGTCAGCTGCGATGTTCCAGGTTGTTGCTCATTATTCTCTTCAGATTCCGTCGACACGGTTGCCTGGTCGCCTGGCTGAGGAGCTCTTCGTAATTGATCGTGAGCTACCTTACGCGGTCGCCCTCGGCCTGTGACCCTTTCCACCATGTAGCGGTCATTGTCCAACACTCTGTAAATCTCAAATGGTTCACTGTATTTCAAATCAAGAGAAGTTTGATTACGCGGGTTGTTCTTGATAAGAACGTAGTCTCCCCTTTGGAATGGTTTGAGTTTTGCTTTATTTTTATCAAAACGCTGTTTTTCATATTGTGCTGCAGCAAACATCTTCTCACTTACATGTTGCTCTAGTAAATCGAAATCCATTGATTCGTTGCCGATGTTAACCAATTTCAGGAGCTCTGGTGGGACACAATGTTGTCGTCGTGTGAGGAGAGTGAGGGGTGCAACAACGGTCACTCTATGTGCAGTACAATTAAATGCGAGTTGCAGTGCATCTAATGCAACCTGCCATTTGTCAGTGTTATAATTTTTGATCATGGTCAGAGAATTTTTTAACGTACCCAACCCATCACACGTTCCACCTGTCCGTTCGCTCGGCTAACTCCTGGCGCTATTGAATGGATATCAATACCAACCCGATCACAGTAGACCTTGAATTCACCTAGGAACTCTCTTCCACCATCAAACACAATCTGTATAGGTGTTGCAAATAGATGTACGAGGCGTTTCCAAGCAGCAAGACTACTACCCTGACTTTTGTCATTGGAGTAACTTAAAAGTATGTATTTTGTATATGCATCAATTATAACGATCACATATTCATCACGTCCTTGGGAGTCTCTGGTTCCCAATTTTCCAGTGATATCCATATGAACCACTTGAAATGGTGCAGTGGGTTTTTGGATAGGATGTAGTTGTACCTGTATTGCACCAGAAGGCCCCTTCGAAGTTCTGCATATGACACAGTTTTCAACAAAGTTCCTCACGCCAGTGCTCATCTTATCAAACCAGTAAGATTGCTTCAGTTTTTGTAGGGTCTTCTCCCATCCCGGGTGATGTAACGATGTGTGGTATGAATTAATTAGACTCCACTGGAATGCTTTTGGAACTACTGTAAGCTTATACGTACCAAGCACAGTGTCTGTGTAGATCTTCTTTAATACACAGTCTTCCACTTTAAAACCAGGAATAGGATTTTCTATGAGTGAATGCAGCCTTTCATCACGTCGTTGTTCTATTTGTATCCATTTCATGTCGGATGTTAAAGTATTTGTGCAAAACTCACCAGAGGGATTTCTGCTGAAGAAATCTGCGTGTTACAGCCTTTCACCTTTTCTATATTCTACGTCAAAATTATAATTCTGTAGAAAAGCCCACCAGCGATGTACTCTAGGTAGCAGGTCTTTCTTGTGTTTGGATGCCTTGAGAGCATTGCAATCTGTAATAACTTTAAACTTACGTCCATACAGATACTGCCTAAAGTGTTTGATTGCTCTCACCACCGCCAGTGTCTCCAGCTCATATGAGTGATAGCGGCTTTCCGCGTTAGTGGTACGTTGACTCATATAAGCGATCGGGTGCTGGCGTCCGTCGATTACCTGGACCAGTACAGCTCCGTATCCAAGGCTGCTGGCGTCAGTGTAGAGTTCAATTGGCGCAATTTCCTGAAATAGGGATAAGGTAGGCGCAGTAGACAAATACTGGATAATTTTGTTGCGAGCCTCATCATGTCTGCCGTTCCATTCCCATTTAATGTATTTTTTTGTTAACTCGTAAAGTGGCATCATAACTCGGGAAAAATTGGGAATGAAACGCCTGAAATAGCTAGCGAGGCCATTAAATTGTCTGACTTGTTTAACTGTAGTCGGTACTGGTGCCATTGTTAAAGCTTCCACTTTCCTTGGACTTGGACCAACTTGCCCATCAGCTATTATATTGCCCAAGTACTCAATGGAACGTTTAAAAAAAGCAGTTTTCTCAATATTAATTGAGAAGCCAGCCCTTTGCAAAGCAATTAATATTTGCTCTACATTAGCGAGGCCTTCCTGGAAATCCCTACATTTTGAGAGGACGTCATCTACATAAACCTGGCACACCTGCTTTATTAATAGCGGTATCAACGCTTTATTAATACAACGTTGGTAAACGGAGCAAGCGTTGCTTAGACCAAATGGCATGGCGAGATATTCATAAAGCCCATCGGGCGTGATAAATGCAGTCCTTTCATTGACTCCTCTGCAACTGGAATCTGGTGGAACCCAGCTGCCATATCGAAAGTAGAGAAGAAATGGCCACCAGCCAGTTGGTCTATTTGGTCCGAAATTATTGGTAAAGGGTAGTGGTCCCTAAGAGTATTTCTGTTCAGTTCACTGAAGTCTACACACATACGATCCTGACCATTTTTCTTTTTGACCAATATTATTGGACTCGCAAACGAAGATTTACTTTCGCGTATGATTTTGTGTTCAAGTAGCTCACTTACAATATTGCGTACTTTCTCCCGTTCAACCGGGCTTAAACGGTATGGTCGACGTTCCACTCGCTTAGTGGGGTCTTGTAGTCGGATTTCTAATTCACCGGTGTTCACTCTGGTCTTTGGGAACCCGTGAATAAATACATGTTCATATTTGTTAAGCAAGATTTTCAATTCAGCTACTTGATCGTCATTAGTTAAATCACAGTCTAAATTATCAATATTTATTACTATCAGATCGTATGTGGTTTACTATTGGTTGATGAAACAGTTTAGCACCCCGTGACGTCACTAATACTCCAATGGTTGTATTGTCAACAAGATTTATACCAATAATGACATCAGCACATATCTCATAATCTGCTACTACATGCAATTGAAGCTCTACTCGTAAATTGTCGATAATACAAACTATTGTTATTTGTGTTAGGGAAAGCACCGTAAATTGACCAATACCCTTTAAATAGCTAACCTCATTCGTTCTTTTTCCTGGCAATTTAGCCGTTACAGACTCGCGTATTAGTGAACATTCTGCACCACTATCAAACATGGCCTGAATTTTAACGTTACCAATTTTTATTTGTATAAAAGCCAACTTATTTGCACCCACACAATTAATTTTAGATATTACTGCACGTTCACGCTTGAAACATTTGTCAAATGTATGACCTATCTTTGAACAAAATGTACACTTTGGCTTGTCTGTCTCGGCACTAAATGTATGAGAAACCGATTTATTTTCTTGAGGACGTGGTTGGATGCTATCAGGTTTTTTATTAAAACGACAGTCCCGTGTTTCGTGGCCTGACTTTTTACATACTTGGCAAAATTGTTGCTTTTCAGAAAATCGTGGTCGCTTGTTGATAACCGATTGAGTATTAAATGAATTTGGGTTTGGTCTTTTAATATGGCGAATAGATGACGCCACAGAAATAAGTTCTGGAACCGATACCGCACGCGCATTCAATAATTCGATCCTCAGTCGGTCATCCCCAATACAGCCAATAACCGCCTCAACCGCGTCCTCATTAGATAATTTCTCTTTTGTGATGCGGCACCAAAGTACGCTTGAGACAGAAATTGCGCAATATCCTTATTATTGTCATAAGTATGCTCTCTGAATCGAAGAATGTCGCGAGAGTACCTATTTTCAGGTTCGAATGTGGTTATTAATAAATTACGCAATTCCTGCCACGTGGATGTGGAAACCAACCAATTGTCCATCCACAACCTGGCACGACCTTTAAGTAGACTTCCAACTTTCATTCTAACGTCGTAATCGGTCAGGCTGTAGGTTTCCATGGCTGTACTCACGTGTTGACACCATTCACGTATTCCTATATTGGCATCCGGATCGTACAACGGTAAAAAAACATCACTAATTTTAACTTTCTCAGATTGTTTCGAAATACGATCGGTCATGCCCTTCATGACCTGCAACATCTGTGAGAAAAACTCAGTGGGTACGCCGATAGCAGAAGAAGAAATATTTTCATTGTTTGCACCAGAATGTCCGGCAGAAGAGGGTAGAAATCCCACTTCTGAGAACGGCTGAGGGTTCTCACTTAAAATTTTAGAAAGAGTGACGTCAGCATTGCTGACGTCACTGTCGTCGTCGTCATTATTATTCCCATAATATCAGACATTGCAGGATAATGAAAACACCAAACAATAGAATAACACTTTATAATTTGTTACACTTTAACGTAACTATGCACTTAATTAACTAACAATAACTAATTAAATTAACAATATTACAAAGCACAGCAATTTCAAACTACAAAAAGTATTTACTCACAGGATCTCCTGATTCTTCCACTCTCTACAATTTCCAGCGACAGAATGGGCTATCAAACACTTTTCAACGATCCAACTAAACTCAAACAAAGAAAACGACATGGCCGATCGCGCCACCGGAACTTGCATAAATATTTAAATATTAAACCAAACAATAAGTGACAAATGTAATCACTATTATAAATCGACAAATACTTACTCAATTTATTAGTAATTTTAAACCCTGAAAATAAATGTTAGCTTTCCTGATTTTAAATCGGATGTGTTTTTATCAAACGTAGCAATACGGACGCCATTTTAGTTTCCATGTTAATTTAATCAAATGTGACTTCAGTTAGATAAAAACACACCGATTGATGTTTACAAATAATAATATGAATTAACAATATGGTTTAGGCAATAAATCACATTAAGTAATTAACCATAAAGTTCGGTACGGGTACCTTTGGGGGCGCGACACAAACCTCCGCTGACTTGGTACCGGCCCCTAAAGGGGCAAGCGTTTAAGTCATACGTCATTCTCATTAAATAAGTAAATATTTAATATTCCGATTATCAAATGCTATGAGTGTGCGCTAATTAAGAGAGTTGGATAAAAAGTTCATATGTCCTCGCCATTAAAACTTCTGTCTTTAGCGCGCAAGTTTCTTAATTTACCCTTAAAAAATCCAAGTGCGTAAATACGGTCATCGCCATTTTAACGGCAGTGCTGGCCGAGGCTAAAAATCATGAAAATAGTGGTTTTCGGACATCCAAGCTCCAGTATGCTGAGAATGATTAACTTGTCATTTAATTATGTGACGAATTAATCCAGGGTTCAATTTAAGTAAGCAGTGGTAATGACGAATTTTGATATCAAAAGTCGAAGTTTCGCGCCAAACTTGCGTGTTTACATTTTTATTTTTCACATTACATCACACAGACGCGTATTAATTCGAAAACAAATATGACAAAATATCATTCCAATTATTCTAAACAACATGAAAATGCCCTGATCTTAGAGTAGTTTACTAATGCGGGACCAATAACTCGTAATATTCATTACCACTCCTCAATTATTTATATTCGAAATTGACGACCATTTTTTTTTTTTTTTTGTTATCTTGATGTGTGGAAGCGATTATTTCAATCGATTCTTTTTTTGTAAATTTCGATCAAATCGAGAAATTAAATTAAGGAATTTAAAAAATTGATAGATTGAAATTAAAATAAATTTGTTTTAAGCGTAAAATACAATAAATAAACACTTATTATTTTTTTAAGTTTATAATAGTCATTTTAATAATTTTTCGTACATTGTTGTACTAAAACCGACACAACAAACAGCACAGACTAACTATGGCTAAATTCGCGCCGTTTTTATTCTATACTTATAAAAAATTAAATTATGAATGCATTCGCTGTTCAATTTTAAATTGTATTTAAATTATCTACATAATTTGTTAGTAAGTATTGGCCAAATCTTGAAACTGAATTTCAAACCAGTTCCCCTATACCGATTGAGCTGAAATTTTGCACACACTTTTGGTTCTGGTGACAATACATTCTTATGAGAAACATTACTTAGTCCTGCAGCCAGGATCGTCTCCTCACGAGAGAACTCCTCAACGGTTAATAGCGCGGACACAAAACTCTATCTACGCGTTTGATTTTGATAGATATAGATAATTTCTTTCATGACTTTATCCTGCAAGCAGGATCGTCTTCTCATGACGGAACTCCTTAACAGTTAATAGCACAGATAAGAAATTTTTTATATGCGTTCATATTTGATGAATAAATATGATTTCTATCATGACATCATCCTGCAGCCAGGATATTCTCCTCACGAGGGAACTCCTCAACGGTTAATAGCCCAGACACGAAAGTTTGTATAGATACTCGTTCAATTTGGATGAATAGACATAATTTCAATCGTATTTGATCCTTCAGCCAGGATTATCTTTTCAGGATGACACTACTCAACGCTGAATAGCATAATATAATGATGCGGTATACTGATACCGCTGCTACCGCTGTTAAAATTTTTAGTTTTGCCGTTTCAGTAAACGGCAAATCTAAAAATTTTAAAAAGAGACTTAAGTATTTTTTTGTAGAATTACTTAAAAATAAATATTTTTCTATTGTTTGGTCGATTGGACGAAGTATTATATTATCTGTGGTTGGATATAGAATACCCAGGTCTTGGGCCCTTAGAAAAAATTTTATTTGGTTCTCAAGCAAGGCCTCTGTTAAGGCTTGTGGGTTGTAATATTGAGAGAGAGGTTTTGTGGAAATAAAAAACCGTGACTTGTTTCATGGAGACAATCGAGTTGCTATATTTTTGAACTGAACGTTGATCTGACATAAAAATATTGACATTGACAGTTAAAGTGTTGCAAGACAACAAATATAATTTATAAAATGTTGGGGATGCCAACAGCCTCCCCGTGGGTAAATGCAAAAAAATTAAAAAAAATGTTAATGTAAATGCCAAATCTCACGCTGTTACTTCAGTCTGTAGGTCAGTCTGTCTACCGGTCTGTCGATCAGTCTGTCTACCGCTGTCGGTCAGTCTGTCTACCAGTCTGTCGATCAGTCCGTCTGTCAATCTGTCTGCCAGTAAGTCTGTCTACCCGTCCGTCTGCCAGTCTGTCGGTCAGTTTGTCTACCGGTCTGTCAGCCAGTCTGTCTACCAGTCTGTCTTTCAATCTGTCTATCAGACTGCCTGTCTGCAGTCAGTCTGTTGGTCTGTCTGTCAGTCGGTCGATCGGTCTGTTTGTCTCTCCATCTGTCAGACAGTCTGTCTACCAGTCTGTCTGTCAGTCTTTCGGTCAGTCTGTCTACCGGTCTGTCAGTCAGTCTGTCTGCCGGTCTGTCTGTCAGTCTGTCTGCCAGTCTGTCGATCAGTCTTTCTATCAATCCGTTTGTCAATCTGTCTGTCAGTCAGTCTGTCGACCCGTCCGTGTATCATTCTGTCGGTCAGTCTGTCTCTCGATCTGCCTGTCAGTCAGTCTGTCTACCGGTCTGTCGGTCAGTCTGTGTACCGGTCTGTCGGCCAGTCTGTATACCAGTCTGTCTGTCAGTCTTTCGATCAGTCTGTGTATCAATCGGTCTGTCAATCTGTCAGTCTGTCTGTCAGTCTGACGGTCAGTCTGTCTCTCGATCTGTCAGTCAGTCAGTCTACCAGTCTGTCTGTCAGTCTGTCGACCCGTCCGTCTGTCAGTCTGTCAGTCAGTCTGTCTACCGGTCTGTCGGTCAGTCTGTCTACCAGTCCGTCGGTCAGTCTGTCTACCAGTCTGTCTGTCAGTCTGTCGATCAGTCTGTGTATCAATCGGTCTGTCAATCTGTCAGTCTGTCGGTCAGTCTATCTCTCGATATGTCAGTCAGTCTGTCTACCAGTCTGTCGGTCAGTCTGTCTACCAGTCTGTCTGTCAGTCTGTCGACCCGTCCGTCTGTCAGTCTGTCAGTCAGTCTGTCTACCGGTCTGTCGGTCAGTCTGTCTACCAGTCCGTCGGTCAGTCTGTCTACCAGTCTGTCTGTCAGTCTGTCGATCAGTCTGTGTATCAATCGGTCTGTCAATCTGTCAGTCTGTCGGTCAGTCTATCTCTCGATATGTCAGTCAGTCTGTCTACCAGTCTGTCGGTCAGTCTCTCTACCAGTCTGTCTGTCAGTATTTCGGTCAGTCTGTCTACCAGTCGGTCGGTCAGTCTGTCTACCTGTCTGTCTGTCAGTCTGTCGATCAGTCCGTCTATCAATCCGTTTGTCAACCGGTCTGTCAATCAGTCTGTCGACCCGTCCGTCTGTCAGTCTGTCAGTCAGTCTGTCTACCGGTCTGTCGGTCAGTATGTCTACCGGTCTGTCGGCCAGTCTGTATACCAGTCTGTCTGTCAGTCTGTCGATCAGTCTGTGTATCAATCGGTCTGTCAATCTGTCAGTCAGTCGATCAGTCTGTCTATCAATCTGTCTGTCAATCTGTTTGTCAGTCAGTCTGTCGACCCGTCCGTCTGTCAGTCTGTCGGTCAGCCTGTCTACCGGTCTGTCGGTCAGTCTTTCTACCAGTCTGTCTGTCGGTCAGTCTGTCTTTCAACCAGTCTGCCAGTCAATCTGTCTGCCAGTCTGTATGTCAGTCTGTCGACCTGTCCGTCTGTCAGTCTGTCTATCAATCTGTCTATCAGTCTGCATGTCTGCAGTCAGTCTGTCTGTCAGGCTGTTGATCAGTCTGTCTGTGGGCCTGTCTGCCAGTCTGTCTGTCTATCTCTCGATCTGTCGGTCAGTCTGTCTACCAGTCTGTCGGTCAGTCTGTCTACCAGTTAGAAGTGGGCGCCGACCAAAAATTTGCCGGCGGCGGCGCGCCTGGTGGAACTGGTCGCGGGTGTTTAAAAAAAAAAAGAACCATTTCTGGTTTAAGTGTTATATTATAAAGCGATCAAAGGAAGGAAATAAACATTAAAATCAGAAAAATATATATTTTTAAGTTTTTACAATATTTATAATTGTCATGGATGAAAATTATTTTGTTGACGCGTGTAGGGCTCAACCGCGATCTTTTAGTGCTCAAAACCAATCCTGCTATTGAAAAAACACGTTCACTCGGCGTACTTATAGCAGGAATTACAAGAATAGTCTTGGCAAGCGCAGCAAGTCCTGGGATCACATTTTTCTTCTCTCGCCAATAGGCAAGCACATCTCCGTTCAAAATCTCCACTTCTTTGGGGTAGACCGAAGCTAGGTATCTCCAGCATCTCAAAAAGAAAATTCTGTTCGCGTTACCTCTTCAATGTCGCTGAAACTACTATGCTTCTTATATAATTTTGTCAGCAAAGATTGAGTCGAAGAGGACCTTGGATCTGATAGGATGCTCTGTAAGATCACGGGAAGTATTTACATGTTCATTGATGCAATCTGCCATAAAAGCCACACGATTGGTATTTCTTTCTTCTACATAAGAATCGATTTCTTTCAATTCTGAAAACAGGGATCTAAAAGAGATGCCACTACTACGTTTTTGGTCAAAAGAAATCTGTGATGAAATTTCTTTGGTATTCTATTTTTAAGCGATATCATTGTGACTCTTTCTTTGTCTGAGATCGAATATAAAATCTCTTTTAATTCAGAGCGAAACACAAGAGCAAGAAATTAACAGAAACAGACTTTTGCGCACATAAAACTTCCGACAGCTTCGCGAAACTTTCGAAGAAATATAATAAGGTCTTCCAGCAGGTTCCATTCTAATTGTATTAGTTTCAAGTCTTCCTGGCCAATCTTTGTGAGTATGATGTTTACTGGATTCCTATTGCAACAATGCACCAAGCTCTCTAACATGCTTAGCACACTATGCCAACGGGTCGGCATTGCAGTTTTGATGCTTTGCAAGTGATTTATATCGCCAAACTCAGTATTGAACGTTTGAAAATTCTGTAAAACGTCGTTTCGAGTCAAAGTCAGTCAGGTTCCAAGTCAAGAGCGTACGTGGCAACTAGCGCGAAAGTGCCGTGACGACTGGCGGTGGCGCGTACCGCGCGGGCGCGGGTTCACAGCGGCCTGGGCCCTCGGCGCCGCCCGCCTCAATCGGCGCCAAATTTCAAATGATCGGCGGCGGCGGCGGTGCCCAAAACGCGGCGCGATGCCGCCGCGCCGGCGCGGCGCCCACCTCTACTACCAGTCTGTCTGTCAGTCGGTCCGTCAGTCTGTCAATCTGTCTGTCAGTCAGTCTGTCGATCTGTCCGTCTGTCTATTTACTAGCTGTTGCCTGCGGTTTCGCTAGCGTTTTGGTCGAAAATTATCCCACGGGCACATTGTAAATATAGCCTATGGCACTCGCGGATAATGTAGCTACCTATTAGTGAAAGAATTTTCAAAATCGGTTCAGCAGATCCAGAGTTTAACCCCTACAACCTCACCAACTTTACCTCTTTATAATATTAGTATAGAATAGAGGAGGAGAGGAGATTTATTCTCCTTCTCTTGAAATCAGCCAAAAGCATCGAATAATTACTAAATAAGATTATTCTAAAAGATAGCATAAATGTTAATTTTAAAATGATATAATTATTTGAAATTATACCAAGGAGTTTTTATTCCGTTTCCGTTTTTACGGTCAGCACTAAGAGGTTTTAGTAATATTTGTCAAGACTTGGAACGTGTTTTTTTTATGAAATTTTGTATGAATAATGGTAAAAATAAAAACGCAGATAGAATGTTACTGTCTTTATTTTGCCCTTTCGAGTTTTTTTAGCAAACGAGAAACTTGTCCATGTACATTATTTCAAGCGCATCTAAGTTACCTATTTTTGGAAGGGTGTAGTGGTATGTAATTTACACATATTTGGCAACAGACTGACGCCATTTTACCGACATCAACACGTTTTCGGAGATATTAACCACAAACTTATCGTATGAAACAGCTGCCGCGACATATTTTTCATTATAAAATCGAATGCTGAAAGTTCACGAAAATTCTTGAATTTCTTGACAATGCGCATCACCCCGCCGCACAGTGGATCGTCCCCATACAAGAGGTCGGACATAGAATTAAAATTTGAAAAAGTATTTAATTGAAAAAAATGAAATATACAGTTGCATTACTCTATTAAGGAACTACAAAAAATGTTACTACAATTTTTTTATTTAACCAGTACTTTATGAGCAATTCGATGAAAACTGTTATTTTTCTGTGGAAATGGTTACAAAAATGTCTGTATCTCATGGTTCCCTCCTTGTTTCGATTTGCGGTTTTCACTACTGTTATTTACCCATTTTATGCCACATTTTCTTCAAGGACACATGGTGCCCCCAGCGACCCCCTTCCGAGATATTTTGCTTTTAGTAACTATACTTTTTATTGTATAACTGATGAAATGTGGCATAAAATGGGTAAATAACAGTAGTGAAAACCGCAAATCGAAACAAGGAGGGAATCATGAGATACAGACATTTTTGTAACCATTTCCATAGAAAAATAACAGTTTTCATCGAATTGCTCATAAAGTACCGGTCAAATAAAAAAATTGTAGTAACATTTTTTGTAGTTCCTTAATAGAGTAATGCAACTGTATATTTCATTTTTTTCAATTAAATACTTTTTCAAATTTTAATTCTATGTCCGACCTCTTGTATGGGGACGATCCACTGTGCGCCGATTCAGCTGATGTGTCATGTGTCAAAATTCTGTCGTGCATAGTGGTTAATATCTTTATTTGTAGTTTTTTAAACTTGGTATATTGACCATCTAAAACATCCCAATTAAAATTACAAAATCAAATGAATTGACAATAATGGTTAGAAAAGCTACTAAGCGATTACAGGATTTTAAAATTGGTTTGATTAAACTGAATTATTTAATTAGTAAGTTATTACAAACTATAATTAATTGTACGCGTCGACATATTATTTTAAATTTTCAACCTTAAGCACGCTCCATAGCGGTGACAATAAGTTACGCGGTCTAGTTGCGATTAAAATCGTAGTCAGTCCACGTCTTAAATGGCGTTTCAGTCATTGTGACTTTAGGACTTATTAGATAAGAAATATCAGCACGTGTTTGGAGCTTAGGACAATCATTTTACAACTCATGATGAAAAATTCGGTTACCCCTCAACGCAACGTACCATTTTAAAATAATTCAATGATCTATCCGATTCGATCCGATAAGTCTAAAGAAAAAGTCCTTGAAATTTCTAACGCTTACCCATTGATTAATTATTTTAGTCAGTTATCTTTCTTTCTTACAGAGATCCCATGCATCGACAAACTGCAGAAATCGCTCGTGATGGGTTGCACCAAGAACAAGGGCGAGATCCTCTATCCCGGAGACGTCAAAATCAAGGTGGCTGAACCCAAGGGTCTAAACGCCCTGCACTTCGAAGAGGTCATATACAAAACACTGGTCTATGACAAGAAGGAGGACGAACCACTTAATCAAGGAGACTTCTGCTAACTATGCTCAAAGTACATAAGAATAACCAATAATTCTAACATAACATATCATTGTATTTAGGTTTCTTCGAACGTGTATGGAGGGCTGAACTTATATGTAAACGTTCTATGACCTTCTCCAGAAACAAATTAATTTTTAAGCAAAGCAAATTATTATATCTAGTACATAACTATGAGATCACACAGGGAATAAACCGTAAATATAATATCGTCGTCACCAGCACCACTGTGTTCAAAGTTATAATGTTAACTTCCGTACGATATCGTCGCAAGCACAATGACAGCATAATCATTCGAATTAATATAACGTCTCCAAGTGTAAATTATGTGTATAGATCATAGAATTTAAGTTTAGCTTACGATAACATAGATTTAAAACCCTTCCCTAAATAGTTCATATCTACATATTACAACTATTTTTCTTTGTACCAGATTTATTAAAGTTTTACTATTAAGAACCGCCTTTTATTTACATTTTCGTGGCTGAGTTTGAGATGTATGGACAAGTATATACCGACCTACGCAATGAAAAATACTCGCTTTGACGTCAACACCCATTCATAAAGTTATTATTGACTTTTTGACTGTTAAACCTGCCTCTGGCGTAAACGGACTGATTTTGCACTCATCTCACAGGTTGTTTGTAGCTATTTAAAATCACTGCAGATGTCGGTCTGATATATTTCCCGTCATGTCCCCGCAGCGCAGGTACTTCGTCTGATCCCAGATGCGCCGGCGCAGGTTATGCAGTTAGTGCGACACGCTCGCTCTCACGTATCCGGCTTCGATGCGGCGAGATATTCCCTGACGCGTTTTATTAGCAAGTCTGTTTTATTTTTATAGACGGTCAGCAGGCGGGCAGTAGTTCAGCGGTGTGTGGTGTAATAGAACATAAGTGGCTGTGCGGGAGCGCGCGCGGCGTTGGCTCCGTGCCCGCGCCGCCGCCAGTCCCCGGAGCGCCGGCCCGCCCGCCGCCTGCCGCCACCGCCGAGCGCACTATCCTATTGCGTATTACATGACCGCGGCTGCGCGACCAACTCCACGAGCGCGATCCTTCGCAAACCTGCTGCCACGGAGCTTACGCCGCGAGGCGTTGTCAGAACATACTTCTACTGATAAAATCGCGTTTGTATTTACGCGCCTAGAAAGTCTGAGAATTAGTAGCGAGTTCAGAGCAGCCGATTTAGGTCGCCCGGTTCAGTGCTAGCAGCGAGATATTTTTATTGCCACTGTTGGGTGCAGACGTACGAGCGCCTGAACACGTTGCCGGTTAAATAAATTATTATTTATAGAGTAAAATCGTAAAGTTCATTCCATAAACATTTGCGTGTGTATGTGGTTATTCGTAGTTCCCTTTCGAGTGCGATGCTGTGTTACGAGTCGTGGCATTGACTGCGTGTGAGACTGAGAGAAGGAATGTGTCGGAACTGTTTTCGTTAGCGGCATTTAGGTGAAACTTTGACATTTGTAAAGTGCATTTGTGTGTGTTGTGGTGAGAATGCATCACTTGTATCCCTTGGCGAAGGGCGACCCGCTATGCCCGCTGGGCTTCCACCCGCAGGTGCGCTGGCCGACGCGCTGCAAGCGCTGCTTCCGCGACTACAAGGAGCACGGCGGCGTGCGCAAGAAGGAGGATGACTTCGCGGTGTCCACGCCCAGCCTCTCCACTTGGAACACGCCGTCGTCACGGTCAGTGTGCCACCTCCACCTCTCTTACCAACTACCTTTCAGTTCTTAGTATTAGAACCTAACATATTAAATAATGAGCCGAACTCCGTACCGAATATCATCACAGAACCGAGTTCCCGGAAGCGTCTTTATATATTGTAATGAGTACTAAAGGGTTTGAACCAGATTTGACGTAGGTTTTACTACGTAACCTGTACACACCGGAAGTCTATCGTTTTAACCCGTAAGTGCTAGTGGGTGGACATGGATTGGTACTCGACGGATACAGAGAATATCCGTGATGTTGCAATAATCACCATGCTCGGCGGAAGTGGTCGCAAGCGCGACTGCTGAGCATGAGGTCCTAGGTTAGATTCCCAGGTCGGGTATAGTGGTTTTTCCATTAGAAATTTCTCAGTAGCAGCCACAGTCTGGATTTTGGCCCGGTAGAGGGCAATACGCTCATCCCTATTACATGGGAGTCAAACGTAACTGGCGAAATGTGCCTGTACCTACTAAAGTACACCTCTGCATGCCTTCGGGGATTACAAGCGTGATGTTATGAATGAATTAGATTTTTATTATCAGGAAGGATCACTATGGTACACCATAGCCATCCTCTTCACGTTATCCCTGGCTAAAAGTCTATGGCTATACATAAAGAAGATTTAGACCCATAAACCAATTCAATAAACATGCTCAAAGTAGGAACTTAGTTTTCATTCGTTGATAGTAAGATATTGACCTAACATGAACATAGTAGGTAGGTGGATATTACCCATACGTTCAGTTAGCAATGGTTAACGTATTGGACGTGTAATTTTTAGCATCACTTAGCTGATGTTATTTAATAAGATGAATAACCGCTAGCACAAATCATAAAATTAACTTACATAAGCCGAAATAGGAAGCTAGGCAAAATTGATTAGGTTCAGGTACAGCTGGTATTTATTTTGCCATGAAAATAGAACATTTTTTTTCCGTATTTCTCTTACCTATAGGTGGATGGGATAGATCACTTAATGTCTTGTGTCATTCTACTTGACTGATCAATGAATCACCAAAAAGTTGATCGATCTATCATCAATCTGGATTTGACGGATGGAATAACTCTGCCGTAACTCGCTAAGTACCAAGATTACCAAACGCAAAGCCAAAACTAAGTACAATTATAACTTTTGAACCAAGACAAATTCTTATTTTCCGTCTCCTATGAGACATGTATCCATTCAATATGAAATTATATCTGTGATTGTGGGATAAAGGTACCTACCTACCTACATAAATCAACAGTGACATCAAATTGTGTTTGCCTTTACAGAGCAATTTTTTTTTTTTGATCATGTATCATTTATGTAGGTACTTCAAGATAAGTCCAAGTTATGTTCTCTTTAGTGCGAATGTACGCTCGTAACTTCTACTGAGTTATTTTACTGCTCGCTAATTTTATGGCGGCTATTTGATTGCCATAGAGCAATTTGTCGAATTATGACCATAGCCGTAGGTATTAGTAAAAAATTATGTATGTTTCATAATGAAACTTAGGTAAAAAGATTCAGTAGCACGGTAATAAATATTTAATGAACGTCTAATTTCTTGGTATCTAATAAGAATCTGTTTCGGTATGAAAGATTGTCACGGAACATGAGGTAACCATGACCTATAACAAGTATAGTTTTGGCCGGTCTTCTTTACTACCTGTCCCTAGTTGATTCTTTCTAATGTTTAACAAAAAAAAATGGCACAATTCCAAATTCCTGAGCGTTTTTGTGGATTGTTTGTACTGCGCCCGGTTGCTGAAGTTTGACGCATGCCGCCTTCGTGTGTACGTCCGTTGTATCACTATATGTAGTAGGTACACTATATACAATGCATAATCAGTACGCACAGTTTACGACCAAATCACAGTTGTAATGCACGGCCACATAATACACAAATCACTCCCGTCTAATCTTATTGTGGCAAAGTGCAACGAAAAGGATGTTGTGAGGCCGCACTCAATATCAACAGGATGATTCATAAGTCCATGGCCGCTAAAAGCTTTCAATTTGATCTGGTTAAAAGCTGTTAGCCATGGCCGGTTCATATAGGAAGATACATAGATAAACTTCAGAATGCAGTTTATATATCGTAAATAATTTAGAAAAGGTCGTAAAATCATAAATATTTAGACTGAATCAAGAAGATATATCATGTAAATCTGCCTAAACGCGATGCTTAGTTTGTCAACATTTACAAACAAAATAGGAATTGTGTATCAAATAAACATCTCTTAGATATTCCTGTAAAGCGATTACTTGGCTCCGTTTTCGAGATCAAACACATGTAATCACATCTTTCATTTTCACACGACTTGCTACATCTTCGAGTTTACCATTAGGCAGATATACCTACCTACCTAACTGTATCTACACATGTAGGTGTTGTTACCCACGTCAATCAGGATTGACGCATGAAACAATACCTTACCTACTAAGTTCCATTTTTGGAATCTGAAAGTTTGTTTAAATTGTTGGTGGGTAGTCGCAGATAGTAAATTGTATTCTTCATACTAAGGTTACCTGGAGAGGATCGCCTTTGAAATCAGAAAGTTGACAACGTCGCAACCTCAAATTGCTGACGAATGAATAGCTTTTTTGATTTTTGTCAATATTAGGGAAGGTCCCAGCAGTGGGAGCTTAATAGGCTGAGTATACTCTACAATGCTCCTAAAGGAGCTACCTAAATGAAATTATGAAAATATTCAATCTTCTGAAGAACGACACAGTTCATGTATCAGAAAAATGTTGGTTTCTCATCCACTGAACCAGAGACTTGTCTGAACGAGTGGCCGATGTTCAGGCCACGGTACAGTTGATTGTAGTGGCCTCAACATCTCCCCAGAGAATAAGTATTTTTTGTTGTGTTACAAATATAAACTTTATCGTACACAGAAGTCGTGATGAAGACAATGGTGTGGAAGCGGAGAAGGTGGGGCGAGGCTGGGCTTCCAGTACCAACCTCAGCACCATCGACTCTGCCAAAAAAGACGCCTTCTCCTCAGGTAAGCTAACTCATTAAAGAAGATGGCAAAAAATTGTACGAATCTGTACCCCAGAAGGATGATGATTAATGAATTCATGATGTACATTTTAAGTTACGAATATTGTACATGGTAGGCCCGCAATGAGTTTAAGGTTTCTCCCTGTTGATCTTCGTTAAAATTAAGTATAAAGGGTGTAACAAGACCCTTAACGAAGCCGAAAGGTACTTGTTCTCCCCATCATTACCAACATTTGTTTGTTCTAGACCATACCTGGGAACCTTCTAGTTACGGAGATATTGGGGGTCAAAGTTCCAACTTTTTCAGAAGTTTTTTTATAAATGCATGTTTTTAACGTATTATTTTACTGTAAACACCTCCAAAACCCCCGTACTACTCAATTCATCCATCAGCACAATGTTTTGAGTGCGTTACATTAAGTTTTACCGTAAAACGTGATTTTTCACCCCAAAAAAAAAAATCGTTTCCCAGCAATAATTAGTTTGATGTACATAATGCCTAGTTGACGGCTTCGTGAAGGGTCCTGTTACACCCTGTATTATTATGGCACGGCATTTAACTTTAACGCAATAGTCCGTTAATAATTTTCCAGAAAACTTATTTTTTTGCAATACCTACATTTATTTTTGTAGACCTTGGGGCATCATATTCAGCCCATAATGTTCCCACTGCTGCGACAAACGGCCTACTCTCTATTAGAAGGAATGGGCTATAATCTACCACGCGGGCGCAGTGCGGGTTGGTAGATGTCACATGTCTTTGAATTTTTGGTTCTAGGACATGCTGGTTTCCTCACGATGTTTTCCTTCACCGTTTTGAGAGTAATCGTGATGAAATAAATGACACAAAGTAATGCGCCTGTCTGGGTTCGAACCCACGACTTACTGTTCGTAAGTCGGGGCTGTCACAACTGGGCCACCGCTGCTCTCTCGGCCACCGCTGCTCTCTCCAATCTTTTCACCTCGGGGCATAATTTTGTCCATCTCCCAATTTAGAGACCAATTGGCTTTTGCCAGCGGCTTTGCCCGCGGGTAGTCGTAAAAAATCCCACAGGAATGTAATCGGGATAGAAATTATCCTACCTGTGCCCTAACTATGGTTATGGTCTACCTGTGTGCCAAATGTTTTCGAAATAAGTACGTTCAGTTGTTAAGGTGTGGAAATGTAACAAACAGACAGACAGAGTAACTTTCGAACTTGGGCATAACATGTATAACAACAGGGTCGAACCTCATCTGGCAGCACTGAATCGAGCGAGAAAAAGGGCGAGAATGCTATCGCACACGGCAGCAACCGAGCAACGACGATGCGCTCGGCAGCACGCTCTGTTTCTCTAGCAAATAACGGTTCTGAGCGAGCAAAAAGATAGGGACATGGAAAAGTGCGATTTTGTGCTGCCATTGAGGTTCAACCCCTAATAAACTACCTAATTTAAACACGAAACATGCTCTGCAAGTCCTCTATTACCGACTCATGTAAGTAGGAGGAACACAATAAGATTCTAGTCGGTAGGAGTTGTACGACATAACCCTGCGTTCGTTCCCATTTACGTACCAACGTAAATAAAATTGAGGTTACCAACAGCTGTCGTCTCAATAGTACAAAAATCCCGTTCCCACAAGAGCAAATGCAACAACATAGTGCTTGTAGCATTCAAACTATCAGAATACTGGCTGACGGCAACTATAAGCACTAAATAACACATAATAATAGTAGTTGAGTAAATTACTATTGTACGACGCTAGCGCATCTAATAATATACTCAGATGATAAATGACCTGTTCGAGCACCTAGATTATAAGCAGATGATGTGGTCGTATTTTCTGCTGTTTTAATCAAAACCTACCTAATCTCGTCTGGGGCTAACACATATAGAATTTAGTAAGATCCAAATCTGTATATTTTAGCAGATTTAACGGGTCTTTTTCCCTTATGAATGACCCCCGCCCTGAGACAAGCGGGTCTGTCAGACTCTTACTGACGGTTCCTCAACTACTTTTGGGCGGGAGGCTGAAGCACTTGCGCCGTTCTTGACGCTCGCCTCGGCTAGGTATTGCCTTTTTTTTCGCATGGGATATCATCAAATGACCCTTCCGGCTCTGGGCGGAGCGGACGCGAGTGTCATACTTGTACTGACTAAAACCCATCCTAGTTCCTTCTTAGCCCTTTGTGTTCCAGGGCTGCGGTATCTCTTTCGAACAGTCCCGCAGCCCGGCTAGGTTTGCCTCACATACGGATCCATCCTGTCACCCTCTCCCGCTTTCTTTTGGACCCTCACTTTCCCGCAAAAGAAGGCGATCGCGAGGTTCATCAGGTCCTATCCTACCTAATCTAACCTTCTCTGTTAAATGATAGTCTTAGTTAAAACTAAAGCAAAACTTTAGAACATTTTTTTTCTAAATCGAAAACACCTCTTATTAAAACCGACCTGTTATTTCAAATATAGCGAAATTTTGCAAAATCACATGCAGACTACCTAAGCATGTCCGCCGCTTAGAATGTCCGCCTGCCGACCTTCTCTTTAGTTCGTTTAAACGTACAACGAGAAAATATCAATCCAGACACATCTGCAAAAGCGAGCCAAGACCATTATGATACACCTGTATTAGTCATGCATTGTGAATCCTAATTTAAACGTTGCACGCCAACGCTCGAATTTTGGTAGTCGCTGTCTAATTTAACCATTTAACATACATGTGAAAAACTCCATTATTATAATAATTATGTGAATCTTTGAATGTTTGTTAGGTAATCAGCCATAATTTTATGACAGAACCAATTTGTATGTAGGTACTAGGTAGGTACCGAATAGGTCGTTACTTCATTAGACACACGGATAAACTATGATCTGGATTGAAATACTCTTTTCCGCGTAAATTTTCCATACTTTTGGTGGTCCTCAAACCAATGCTGACGACCACCTGATAAACATCTATGATACCAACCAGAGGCATCGGGTACCTAATTGCCTTCCATGACAGTCGGCGGATGAGCGAACAATGGGCTAAAGTTAATAAACACAAGAGGTGTCAACAGTATTGTTGCATTGCGATTGCGTCGCGCGTCGTTGTAAATTGCAGTACCTATTCAAAGAATAAAAAAACAAGATTTTGATAACATTATTATACCTATTAGACATTACTACAGTCTACAGCGATACTTTTAATAATCTTGTGGTTTAGACAGCTGATCCAGTTCGATCGATTTAAATGGCTCATTAATTAATTATCTTTCATCCAGTCTAGCATCAAACAAGCCATAATACTCAGATGAGACGATTAATATTTTTGCTCATACATCCATCAAATAACAATACATATTGGATGCTATAAAACTTTTATTAGGATAGCAATAAAGTCAGATGATTTTTATTAACGATGATCTTTTAAATTATTACCCTGTTTATTATCTAAATTCGTTACATCTCACACTCTGAATGTCAAGGAATTTTAATTTTAGATTTTCACTAGTTTGCATTGCTGGCGATTTGTTTCTCTGTTAGATAGATTTATAAACACATTCACACAACGCACGCGTGCATTCTATCGATCCACCTACTAATTCTGTTTCGCAGGTTTTAGGCAAAAAGGTAGTTAAAATATTGGTAATGTGCTAATATACCATTTAAATTCTGGCTGGTAATACGCAGATTCGGCTTTTAAAAGCTGATATTTCAAATGATGCATGTCTAAAACGCAAGACGATTTGAAAGTAGAAGACGAAAGTTGGAGTTGAAAACGCACGAACGAGGACCATAGATCTATTCTATGGTGAGGCCACACCTATAAGTACATGGAGGTGTACATGTACAACATGAGCAAACTCGTATCTACACCATACATAACATCCACCACTTTCATCCAGGGTTCACAAGAATCAGTGCATCGTGGACGTCGACGCCGGACCTGGGGGCCAACGAGTCCGACAGCACGAACGCAGTCACCGTCAGTCTGAAGCTGCCCAAGAGAAGGCTCACGGGGCCACTGCCATCCTTAGATACGGGGCAAAATCATACTTCAGGTTTGTTTGAGACCCACACGTACCTAATCAGCCAGCCCCGAGGCGTGCTGGAATCGACCATTGATGGGATCCTGCAGATCCACTCCGCTTTAGTGGAAACCTGTGCATAATGTTTTCACTCCTGAGTAGCATTGAGTCTAGGCCTTCTCTCTAGTTTATTGTTGTGCGCAAGTTACACACATCCACGTTGCGCCAGCTATTATGATTTCGAGAACGACCAAACTTATCGACGCGATGGGTGTGCACAGCCAGGAAAAATTTCAGTCCATGCAATAAAAGCGAAAAAGTCGTCGCTCGCCTTTTGGATTCGAACAACGCGACTTGACATCGCGTCGGACTATTTGCTTGTACTGGTACCTCTGGCTAGTACATCATTCTGAGCCTCCCCACATAGAAATTTTTAATCGGTTATTTTAAAATACAACAGCTGGTCCATACATTTTGACCGTGTAGGTATTGCACTTTTGTAGGAAACAGCAGATTTTTTTTTAAATAACCGATGAAAAATTGATATGTGGGGGAGCTCCGAATGATGTACTGCATACGTTGTAACCGTTTTCGCGTCGGTGTCCCTTCCATCCTGTATGAACATAATAGGGGGTGAGAAAGACCTCACCCTCTATGCCATGGGACTTAAACATAACTAGCGAAATGTGGGTGTACTATTAGGTACACCTCTGCCTAAACTAAACCTATCTTTTCGTGGATAGGAGGCGTACCTTTAACCACTAAACACCGGACAAATGTCCAGACTTTCTCTCGTAATGGAAATACCAAATAACAGCACCTATTCCCGGCGCAACCAGGGACCAAATAAAAACTACACTACACTTATCAAAAATAATCCAAATTCTTCGTTTTACTAATATTAATGATAAATGTAATAGGTAATTCAGTTTATTTGTACACAGACACGGTGACGCTGCGACGACCGTCGCCATCTCCTCCGCCGTCGGCTGCGCCGGTGCAGGCACCTATTACTATAAGCAAGAACGACTCGCTAGCGGAACGCGTGCGAAAGGTAAAACATACCTTATTGATATTTCAATAAGACTCAGTATGTACGTAGAATATGAGCTTTGGGTGTGAAGTTACGGACTCCGACCCGATATAGAAACAATACAAGATAACTCATGAGTATGACATTTAGAAATTAATTTGTATATAGGTAAGTCATGTTGTAGTTAAGGCCGCCGGCCGGCGCGAAAGTGCAAATATCTCGTGCGCACGCGCAACCCTTTTGGAAAGTTTTCCGACCTTGACCTACTTACATGTAGGTAAACATAATTAGGTTAAAAGATGTCGCTTGGGAAATCTTTAAAAAATAAGTACGAAAAATAAACATTTACAAGAAAAACGCTGAAAATATTTATAACAATATCACGTTAGAACCAACAGTCGGCCGAATTTATCAACAACAGAATTTCTCTACAAATATATATAAAGTTCGACTAGTTTAAAAATGTACTGCCCAAATAACACTATTGTCTTCACCTTGGGTTCATACACGTGTGAGGTGGAAGTGGGTCAGCAAGAGAACCGTCTGATCGTTACCGCTACTGCTCCTTGCGTTCAACCCGAACTGAACGCGATGCGCTGCCCAAAATAAACATAAAAGGTCATCATGAAAGTTAGTAGTTCTTGGCAATGCGCTAGCTTTATAATTAATTGAGGAAATGACCTATTATCTGTTTTCGCTACTTCAAAATATAGGTTTCTATTACAGCGAATTGCGAAACAGTTACGATGAATGTTTTGTTATATAGACCTGATTAATGATTTAAAAATCAATTGTAACTACAGTGTAACGTAAATGATCAATATGGAAAGTTTATTTGCTTGACGTATTCCCGACGGAAGTATTTAAAAATAAAATTTACCATAGTTTATTTACCTACTTCAGTTTAAAATTATCCAGCACTAAAAATATCCACCGGTTATTATTTCCAGATGAATTTAATAAAATCTCAGAATAGTTTTGAAAAGGAATCAAGTATAGAAAAAGAAAGAGAGAAAGAACGAGAGAGGCGAAGTTTATCCAAAAGTAAAGAAGTGCATCAAGAAGAAAAGCCTGCCCGCCAGAAAGAAGATAGAAGTTCAACCAAAGACGATGTTAACTTCATGATGCAGGTGACTAAACATTCTAAGGGACTTTATATCCAATTTTCCTTTTCAGGTTTTGCTTATTCAAGGTCTGAAGGAAATAGCAACAATGTTAGGAGAAATTGATTATGTTCAACGTATTTAACTGGTAGTAGCCGAATGAGAATAGCATAGAACAAGAGGCGATGCGAGAGACCTATTTCCAGCATAAGACTGCGATGTTAATGTTATTATGTAATTGTGATCCTCCGACCTGTTTGCGGCCATGGCAGCCTATCTCAACTAGCCAACGTCTCAGGATATACTATAGCATAAATGGTGATGACTTGATGCCAGTAATGTTTCCTAACCAAATATCGACTGTAAAGTTTAAAAACATTCTTGGTTTATCCAGGTGAAGAGTTCTCGCAACTCATCATCAAGCTCGAAGCCTCCAGCCCGAGGCGGACCCACACGAGACAAGGACGAGTCTGATGATGACACCAGCACCGTGGGTACCGTCACCACTGAGACTACTCTGATCGATGTCAACGTTAAGGAGTATCAGGTGAGAAAGGACAAACCTGTTTATAGGCAACGAATACGGTTTCAGCAGTAAGAGCTCCTCTTCCGAGAGCTACTTCAACAAAGTACTACCGAGTTCCACTTTCCACCCTTATGCCCTAAGTAATAAGGGGCCATCCATAAATTACGTCACACGAATTTCGTGATTTTTGGACCGCCACGTCCTTGTTACAGCTCAACATAACTCTCCCATACCTAGAGTGCCGTCACATATTTTGCAATTTATATCTTCGTACAGATAGAGTTGGAAAATATTTTCAGGTTTTTCGTTAATAGTTCAAATTTCGTGTTTTAATACTTAGATATAGATTTTCAAATGTGACGTAAATTTAGGACCCCTTCCATCCCTTGTTACACCTCGTCGACCCCCCCCCCCTCTTAACATGTAACGTAGTCTATGGATGGTTGAAAAGTGGCAGACCGTAAACCGCTAGTACTACCACCATAGCTAAGGCTATAACTGTTTCTAAGCATTTGCTGTGTTTTAGCTTGAAGGGTTTCCGAGCTATTGTAGTACTAAGTTCAGCCAAACTGAAACATTTCATCTTCCTTTCAAGGTCGGACAAAGCACTTGCGTTTCCTCTGACATTTTAGACGTCCAGTGTTGGCTTTGCCCTGCCCCGATATTAGGTGCATAGGTCCGCTAGCTAGTTTGTCACTCAACACCATAAAAACCCCTTTGGGACGAGACATAATATGCCATTAGTCCAGCTTTGTGCTCCTCGGAAATGTAAAATCTGTAAAACTTTGCAGCTGTTTGAGAAATTTTGCCAAATCATAACGTGCACTGGTTCTATTAATAGGTATATTAGCCCTATCCTGATCTGGCTACTTGTGTGCGTTGTTACAACAGACGTAAGCGCTGCTATCTTTATTACCACGCACCTGTACTGCGAAGCTTCAAGGTCCTAGATTATTTGTTCTTTATAATAATTTCAAATGGTTGGTATAATTTCAGGAGCAAATAGAGAGTTTGAAACAAGAAATGGACACGCTAAGGAAACGCTGTGAGAGGGTCGAGAAAGAGAAAAGTGATATATTGTTACGAAGGCTGGCGAACATTGACTCAGTAAATAAGTACAGTACGGGGAGGTCCTCAGAAGTGCTGAAGTTGCAGCAGAAGGTGAATGAGCTGACGTCACAGAATGAAGATCTGAAGGACGAGAAGAAACATCTCGCGTTAAGAGTTAGAGAGGTTGAAAGTGAACTTGAGGTAAGCATATAGAATCTTGGGCCCTGGACAATATTATAATTTTCAGTACTGAAAGTTAACCCTTTATTGTGTTAGAACGTAACTATGGGTGAATTTCACCCTTTACGATTTAAACAAGCACCGCCAGAGTCTATTGTTTTTTTAAGACATACAATAGGCTCGTCGTAGTGAAAGGGTCAGATCGTATGTTACAAATGATAAACTTTTAAAACATCTATTTATCTTTATCTTTCCAGTCTCGCCCCTCAGTAGAAGCGCAGACCCGCCAAATAGAACAGCTTCGCGCGAAGCTGCTGGCGGCGGAGACCTTGTGCGAGGAGCTGATGGACGAGAACGAAGACATGAAGAAGGAACTGCGAGACCTCGAGGAGGAAATCGAGGAGATGCAGGATAACTTCAGGTAATATGAACTGCCTCGGAGCTAGGAAGTGAACCCTAAACTAAGTAATTTGGAAAAGTTGATGAATGCTACATACGATCGATGGATCTTTTAGCGCTAAATGAAACTGACAGGAAATTGCATTGAAAAAATAAACGACATGGTGGAGTTGGTTGCGATTTTGATAATATGCTAAAATATTCTTGTGCAACTAAATACAGGATACTGTACAGTATCCTGGCATACTGGATATGAAACACACGCTTTCGAAAGAGACTGTCAGGTATGAGAGGCAAAGACAATGCTCTACAAAGCCAAACTTAGTCTAATCCTTGATGTGCCTGTTTTTCGATCGCTTAGGTACTCCAAACACTGTTAGCATGGACCTGCAGTTTAGATGATGGTATAATTATCAACAATTGTATGTGAAAAGTACTAAAACATTGGACTATAATATCTGTCCTCGTCAGAATACATAATCCTTTCCCCTCATTACAAACCGTGGGTTAAGTTTAACGAGACACGCGGAAGATTTATTTTTAGACGCATCCACGCAGATGTCGTATGACTAATTTATGAAAAACCAAAATAATTTCGCAGTCTGCTTGTCTAACGTAACAGTACTTATACTTATTATTATTTTATCAATAAGTATGTGGCTAAATAATAAGGTTCGAACGAAGGTTAAGCTAAATTTGCCGGAGTGGGCACGTGGATGGGTGACCATTTATTACAAATCAAAAATCCGTGCCTCAGAAAGTACGAAAGGCCGTTGGTCCCGGCTGACATTTAAACATCTTTGACAGTCGTTAATGTTAGTCAGAGGCCCGAAAGTCTGGCAACTAGTCTTACTAAGGGGTCGTATTACTCAGTAAGTGGGTTGTGCATCCAGTTATACTGGAAGTCGACTCTAACACAGTTGGGAAAAGCCTAGGCAGATGATGATATGAATAAATATGTTTTCTTTCAACTACGTAGTAATATTATCATTAATCACTACAAAATCGATCACAAAGGACGTCTTTTTTGCTTAGAACCAAAACAGTGCAGAAATGTTAGATGAAATCTCATTGTTGCACAGTTTTTCATTAATGCACTGTTTTTATTTAGATTATTTTAGATATTAATTTACCACAGAGTTACTGTCTCCCATTAAATGTTACAAAAATGTATGCAGTTGATCAAAAAGATACTGGCTGAAAATTAAAATCGGCTGAATAAAATCGACTTGGTGATAAAAAAAGTACAAATGGCGCGCTTTTGTACCATAAATTGTAAAACTTTGATACTTGAAAAAGCGCGGGAATCATCGAATTTGGCGGGCGTGATTTTTCTTTCGTTTTCTTCTAAATAATATAAAACGTTTGCGATTGGAGATAAGTTGTGTAGATTTATGTAAATATTCATTAGATTAGTTAATTTAATTGTTTGTAGATATAATTCTTCTTAGATAGGGTAAGTTTTTTATATTTTATTTTTTGGCCAGTGGCCACAATGGACAATGAACCGCCTGATCCGGGGGGCACACAGTCCCCTCGGTCGGGCTTAATATTACAATACATGAATCCAGTATGGATACCGACTCGTCCATAACCAGATCGGAGCGGAAAAGGACTAGAGCTCCACGTAAAGTATGCAAAAATTGCAATAAAAGAAGGCGAAATAGTCACTCACACACTACAACCGAAATAAATAGAGGAACTCACTGTCATTGCGATAATGAATCAGTCACATTCAGTCAAAGTTCAATTGTAGTTCATCAAGAATCCACTCCACTCTCTGTGGATGGTCCCCAGACTGAAAACCTCATTAAGTCAGATCTTCCCCAGAAGGCGCCACAGGTTGCTAGGGCTTTGTACGAAGCCACAGACCTGTCGCCATACGTTGTACACATCCAAAAAATTTTTGATACTCAAAACTCGGCCCAAACATTACACCCAATAACTTTAGGACATTTTCTTAAAAAACGCAGTTTCAATAATATAATTAACGGTTCATTAAAACGCATTGGTCGTAATAGAATATCACTGAGCTTCTCTCGTTACGTAGATGCCAATTCTTTTTTAAATGACCCAAGTTTGGCCAAAGAGAAATTGAAGGCATTTGTTCCATCAATTAATGTGTGTCGCATTGGAATTGTTAAAGGCGTACCTACCGAATGGTCTCCGGAGGAAATAATCGAAAATATATCTGTCCCTGCTGGATGCGGGAAGGTTATCAAGGCAAGGCGTCTCAATTATAAAGCGCACGAACCGACCCCTGTGTGGAAACCATCGCAAACAGTCGTGCTCACCTTTGACGGACAAACTTTACCAAAACGTGTGTTTTGTTGTTACAATTCCATGCCAGTGGAATTGTATACATTCCCAACAATTCAGTGCTTTAATTGTTGTCGTTTTGGCCATACAAAGGTACAATGCAGGTCGAACCCTCAGTGCTTCAAGTGTGGGGAGAAGCATTCTGCTGACACTTGCAGTATTGATGATGAGAGTAGTAGTAAGTGCTGTCATTGCGGTGGCATTCATTACGCCATCAACAAAAAATGCCCAGAATTTGAGAGGCAAAAATCAATTAAGCATTATATGGCCCATAGCTGCGTGTCGTATGCTGAAGCGTCGCAGATACATCCACCTATTTCAAAATTGTATGCAGATGTAGTGACATCTGCCCCATCACATACCACTAAAAATTCATTCTATTCACAACCTTCGCCCCAATCACGTAACCCACCAATTATCTCCTCACACAGAAAAACGGTATTCCTTAAACCTCGGGATCCCCCAAAAACAGCTAAGGGGTATGACCGTACAGCTCATCAAGCATTAATCAATAACGAAGTTTCTGCGTCAGGGAATGGTGTTGCATTCCAAAATAAAACAACAAATAATAGTGAAAATCAAATTTTAAATTTAATAATCATGTTAATTAATACATTATCTAAAAATAATAATATTGAACCGTCCAACGTTGCCACTGTAATTGATACGCTGTTTAACTTATTTAATCTTAATCATAATGGATCCAAATCTATCCAAGATTGTTCAGTGGAACAGTCGCAGCATTCTGAATAAAAAATCTGATCTGTCCTACTTAGTGAACAAATACGATCCCTTTGCAGTCGCTCTCTGTGAGACATGGCTTAAACCAGGGTTCTCTTTTAGAATTCCTGGCTATGCGTGTCTAAGAACAGACAGAAGCGATGGGTATGGCGGTGTTGCCATACTTATTAAAAACAACTTGCCTTTTCAATCTTTTCCTCTTCCAAGTCTCAGTGACGATATATCTGCTGTTGCTGCTATTGTAAATAAAATCTGTTTAGTATGTATATATTATTCTCGTCCCACTGTAAATATCCTTTCTGAAATAAGTAATCTTCTTTCAAATTTACCTAAACCGTTTTTGGTAATGGGCGACTTTAACTCACAACATCAGTCCTGGGGTAGTTCTAGTTCCAATTACTATGGGGAAAAGTTATTAGAAATTCTAGACTCTAATAATTTGTGTATTTTAAATACATGTCTCCCAACACGCCAAACGAATCCAGATGAGGGAATAAGCGCCCCTGACCTCTCAATTTGCACACCTGACTTAGCATCAACATTATCCTGGTCTCCTTTAACGTCTTCCTATGGTAGTGATCATTACCCTTTAATCATTTCCTTTCCACATCAAAAACCAGCTGCTTGCATTCCAACACCACGATTAAAGTACAGACTTCAAAATGCAGATTGGGATACATATAAAAATTGTGTAGAAGAAAGAATGCTTGCCTTATCTGATTCTTTGCAACTACATGACCCTCAGATATTATCTAATCAAATTACAAGAGTTTTAATAGAGGTGGCAGATAATACTTTCCCTATTAAGAATGGTGCTACAGGCAAAATTCCTTCACCACCTTGGTGGGATGCTGAGTGTACTCAAGCCATTAAAAAAAGAAAAAAATTATGGTCATACTATGACTCGCCACAATTTTCAGATATACCTAGAAGCTGCTCGAACAACTCGTAAGCTCCTTAGGAAAAAGAAATTTGAAGGTTGGCAAAGATTCTGTGCATCTATCTCGCCAGAAGTTAACGCATCTTTAGTATGGCAAAATATTAGGCGATTCAGGTCAGCATTCAGCGACACAACAGCCTCAAAACTACCATTAGAATTAGCCAATGAATTTATGGATCATTTAGCTCCCCCTTCAGTCCCAGAACAGAGATCTTTAATCCACCTTCCATATGTTCCTATTCCTAATTCTGAGTTGAATTCCCTGCTCACACTAAGTGAGTTGAAAGGAGTCCTTTCACATGTTAAGGATTCAGCTCCTGGTGAAGATGGTATACCATATTCATTTATAGCTAATCTGTCGGACTCTGTTCTTTTAATATATTTAAATCTCATCAATACAGCTTTGATATCTGGCAGCATTCCATCAAGTTGGAAGTCTCAAACGATTATTCCCATTCTAAAACCAAATAAACCTTCTTCTAATGTTACTTCTTATCGACCAATTGCACTTTCTACAGTTCTTGCTAAAATTGTTGAACACCTCATTAAGAATCGTTTGGAATGGTATTTGGAGAGCAAAAACTTGCTAGCTACATCACAGTTTGGTTTTAGGAAGGGTAAAAGTACGATAGACAGCCTTAGTGTGTTCACAACTGATATTCGTTTAGCTTTCTCTTCCAATAACTCTGTAATTGCTGCCTTCCTGGATATTAGCTCGGCTTACGATAATGTCCTGGTATCAGTCCTGGAACAAAAGCTGAATTCATTACAAGTTCCAAAAATGCTGTCTAACTTCATAATTAACATGCTTTCAGAGAGATCTTTAAATCTTCATATTGAAGGGTATACATTTACCCGTTTAGTATGGAAAGGTCTCCCCCAAGGTTCCGTACTTAGTCCAATTCTCTACAATATTTACACTTATGATTTGGAATCCTCTTTAAATGAGTCCGTACAAGTCCTTCAATATGCGGATGATTTACTTCTTTATTTATCTGGTCATTCTGTTGAAAATATTTGTACTTCCTTAAGCTGTTCTTTACGTTTACTGAAGACTTGGCTAGAAACCAATGGTCTACACCTGTCAATTGATAAAAGCAACATCGTCTTGTTTACAAGAATGCGTAAGCCTCCTATGGTTACAGTACAGTATAATAATATCCCTATGCCCGTTAAAAACCAGGTTAAATTTTTAGGCCTTATTTTGGATACACATCTTACTGGTTTACCACACTGTGATTATATAACTGCTAAATGTGAACGAAATATCAACATAATTAGATGTCTTGCTGGTGTTTGGTGGGGTGCACATCCCTTTTCATTAAAACTACTTTATAACACCTTGATTAGAAGCGTATTGGACTATGGCACCTTTTTGCTGGAGCCTGCTAATGTTGCTGGTCTTAAGAAACTTGACAGTGTTCAGTCCAAGGCACTTAGAGTGGTTTCAGGTGCAATGAAAAGCAGTCCTATTAATTGTCTTCAGGTGGAATGTGGAGACCCTCCACTTCATTTACGACGTCAATTTTTAGCTGATAGATTTATGGCTCGGTGTTTGCAATTTACATGTCACCCTTTGCGAAATAAACTTTCCGTTCTCTCTGAAGAAGTAATTTCGTCCACTTACTGGAGGCACAAAGATACTCCGTGTTTAGTTAAAAGCTTTAGAAAATACAATTTAATTGAAGCTCCCTATCACCAATCTCAATTTCTTCCTATATTTCACTGTAATTACAGTTCACTAATTAAGTCACCAAATATACACTATAACCTTAACATTTACCAAGATGACGTATGTCATAATATTAACTTCAACTTCACTATAGATAGAGACTGGAAGGGCTGTCAGCTCTTGTTTACAGATGCTTCGAAGCATGGAAGAGACTCATGCGTGGGAGTAGGTGTATTCCACTCCCAATATAATATAGTTCAAAAAATAAAGCTCCCGCCCGAGTCATCTGTATTTACGGGAGAATGTTACGGTCTATTCAAAGCTGTCGAATATATACTTATGATGGGCTTACGAAATTCACTCATTTTAACTGATGCAAGGAGTGCCTTACAATCTTTGGCCAGATTCCCTTTCTATTCTCTTATTCCTCATATTATATTTGAAACACGTGAACTCCTTTATAGGTGTTCTATTAAGGGGTATTCAGTGCATTTTGCGTGGATACCCTCGCATTGTGGCATTTTAGGTAATGAGAGAGCTGACCAGTTGGCTAATGATGCCGTATTGTGTGGAGACGTTTTTCCATACAAAAATAACTCTCAAGATCTGGCAGCTCTGCCCAAGGTTTATCTACAGGAATCCTGGGGTAAGCTTTGGTCCGAGCAATCAGTGAAAGGGAAATTTTATCGCACTATTCAGCCATCCATTTTTGTTAAACCTTGGTTTAGCAAGTACAAGCTAAGCAAAAAGATTACAACAATATTCATACGTATGCGATTGGGTCACGTGTGCACTCCTGCTCATCTTGCCAGGCTTGGCATTGTGCAGAACCCTGCATGTGAATGTGGCGCTGAGGTGGGAGATCTGAACCACCTTATTTTTTCCTGCCCCCTTTATGACCACTCCTCACTTTTCCAAAGTCTTGTTTCCCTCCGAGTCCCTTTTCCCACTTCTATTTCGTGTATTTTATTTAATTTCAATGTAGATATTTATAAAACCATAGCTCTTTTCTTTGTAAATAATGATATAGCTATATAAACATTCGTTTATAAACTGTATATAAGTACTTAATTTACCATGTAGTTCTTAGGTAGTTCTTAGTTTACGCAACGAGTCGGCCTATTTGTTGGAACACCTTGTGGCGTTCATGTTTTATATCCTATTGTTAAAACTTGTTATATATATATACTTTTTTTTTTCTGTATATAATATATATATATATATATTATATTACCAACCTATTTCCTTTCTATTTCCAAATTTCCCGTCGTACTAATATAATATAATTTCGCGAGTACTTGATTCCTACGTTTTGTTATTATATAAAATATTGTCAGTGGCAATAAGCACGAATAGTGCAACGCCATAAACAAAAAAAAAAAAAAAAAAAAAACAAAAAAAACTTTGATACTTCGTAATTAGCAAGAAAAGTTTAAAAAAATGGAAATAGACAGCGATATCGATATGGAATTCAACTCCAGTAAAAACAACTGCAAATGAAATTGTTACCAACCTTTTGCCACAAAAGTCACGAGATACTTTGATTTCTTTAACTTGAGTTTTTATTTTGAGTAGGTATATTTTATCACGGTAGGTAGATTGGTAGTTGAAAGAAAAGTAGATTACGCACCTTGCTAAAGTGAGTAATTAATGCACTCGTGTTAATTTAGTACCAACATAACACTCATGCATTAATAACTCACTTTGCGCTCCATGCAACAATCTACTATTATAAAGCAACATTATTGGTTAGACATATAAAAACTGAGTTCATTGTACTAATGAGTTGTAGCCAAAATAGTTTTGGCCGATAGTGCGCACATCACTCAAAGATTTCACCTTGGCGCTTTTTTCAAGTCTATAAATTAATACAGATAGTACCTACCTACTGATCATTGATCTAATGTTAGGATAAAAGCAAATCATGAGTGGGGATCGGATGAACTTAACGGGTGCTACAAACATATTTGATTGGGCCTGATTCGGCACAGGCTTGCGGCAAAATCGAATGAATATTTTATTCGCCCGGCAAAATATTCAAGATTTGCTTCCTACACGCGTAATCTGGGTACGCCATAAAAGGATGTGAAAAATTTCGTCAGCTACAAAAACAAACTTGAACCACTTAGTCCCGTATTACAGAACATCGCTCAATACTCAAGCATTACTTAAAACTACATTCAAGCCATTTGATTGGTTGAAACTATTTTTAAGTAACGCTTGAGTCTTGGTAGACGTTCTGTAATACGGGCCTTAGATTGGCGTGCCTTAAAAAGTTTTGACACTTGCAGACAGTAAAATTCGGATGTGGTGCAAATTGATGGAGCATCAAAGTTTTAAATCATGGTGCTTCTAAGATTAGTTTTAGATTAGCCGTAGCCGTATTTAGTTAGCGGGAAATTATATTTAAAAAATATATATATATATTATGTCTACCAGTTTTTTCGTTTCGTTTGTGTCAGTTAAACAATTGTTGTTTAACTAACACAAACGAAAAAAAAATGTCTACACAGTGCAACAATTACTTAAAGGTAAACCCGCATGAACAAAAAAAAACAATAATAGGTAAATATGTTAGTTGTGAGCTACGTAATGTACAAGTAAACTAAAAGTAAAATATTTAACCTACCTATGTATTAGTAACATCTGCTAAATATTATAAGGATAATTTCTTTAAAAAGTTATGTTCACACAGTCCAAAAAAATATGACTTCGCTTTGAATCAGATTTTGTTACCAATTTCAAGGGTTTTATTTTTTTGCACGGAACCCTAATTCTTATTCTAAAATAAAAGTAGCATTAGTTAATCCTTATAACATAAGCTATTTGCCATTTGGTATTAGTACCGTATTTATTCTAATATGCAATCAGTAAAAAGCTGTTATTTTGATATTACAAACAGACGTTTCAATTTTATTTATTTGTATGTAAAGATTAGTCTGTGTGTAGTTTCCTAATTCCATTGTTGTTTCCAGGGAGGACCAAGCAGATGAGTACTCGTCACTCAGAAGGGAGTTAGAGCAGACCATTAAGAATTGTAGAGTTTTATCGTTTAAGTTAAAAAAGACTGAAAGGAAAGCTGATCAGCTTGAACAAGAGAAAGCCGAACACGAGAAGAAACTTTTAGAGGTAAGAAATACAATACGATCTACAAGACCTGGATGAGACTCGCCCATACCAGGGAAGCATGAGACAAAAGGGAACAGGACCATGACGTCTTAAAGCAGGAGTAATTCCAGTGTGGGAAAGACATGGCGCTAGACGACCTGTATAGCTCTGTCTCTTTCCCACACAGGAATTACTCCTGCTTTAAGACGTCATAGTAACCCCCAGGTGGCCTACCATGACGTCTTAAAGGAGGGAGGAGTAATTCCAGGTTCAGAATAACAAAATAAATTATTACTCTATTCTCGGTTCATGGTGATTATAAAATAAATAGTGCAATGAATCTTAACTAGAACAATAAATTACCTGTGTAAATATTTATAGTCGTAAATCTGTTTCTATCCGGCTTGCTGCCAGGTAGCCAATTAAGTCATTTCTGTTTTAGACTTTTGGTCGACCTTGCAATAGCTATCATTATTTTGGACTATGAAATATGTTTTCTGGCTGTTCCAACTGCGCCGGTGATTCGGGGTCCCTCTTAGAATATAATGAAAAAAAAAGAAATAATGAAGTGTAAATGCATGACAGACCGCCATCTGCAACGATTCGCTTCTTGCTTCTTACATACGTAAGAAGCAAAATGAGCATGAATCAAACACTTAGAATTTCTTTAAAATAATGCTTAAAATTGCCAATTTCGTTCAGGGTTGGTTGTTGTAGCAGTCCTTGGGAAGCAATCATACGCACTCGTTTTTCGGCTGAAAGATGACGAAGATGTTGCTAACAATTATTTATCTGTTCCAGATAGTCGGAGGCCAAGACGGCATGCAGCGTGAGAACCGCATCAAGGACTTGGAGCAAGAAGTGGCGCGGTCTAACGAAGTAGCGTTGAGGTTACAGAGAGAGCTGTCCGAGGCGAACACGAAGCTGTCTGCGGCCTCGGGAGCCCCGCCTGCCAACCTCAAGAAGAACCAACTTAACGATGCGGTCAGTTCTATTGTGAGAGTTAACTTGAGCGTTAAGTGATTTGACACACGATCTTGCCATAAACTTTTATGACCGCTTTCGACAGTCGATTTTACAGGACGTTCAACTTGGTAATTAGTTTTGTTATTATTATCATCATACTCCTGCCCATACCCAATTTATTTAGGGTCGGCGCACCACCTATTCTCCTTCCATATTTCTCTATTACTCGTCATCTCATAAGTCACCTCCTTTCTACTCATCCTTCACACAGTTTATCCATTTCTTTGGTCCTCCTCTACTCATAAAGCCACATTCGTACTCAAATTTTTCTCACATGTTCCTAGTTTTGATATTATTAGCGTTATTAAAATCCGTAGACTTCCGAGGAAGAAAGAGGATTCATGTCACGCTTAATCCGTTACACGATATTATAGTTTGATTTACCAGTAACGATCAATAAAATTGTGTATTTATAGAAAGTATCACGCTCATCCCTGACCCGCGGCGGCAGTCAGGAGGACCCGGCGCAGCTGCTGCGCGACCTGCAGGACTCGCTGGAGCGCGAGGCCGACCTGCGCGAACAGCTGCGGAACGCGGAGGAAGAGGTACCAGTCACGTACTAAACAACGCCAAGTCTCAATAGCCTTGCTTTGATCTCTGATATTTCAACACAATGTATGTTCGCAATAAGCGATGGATATGCTCTTTGTGCAATCACGCTAGGTACACCACAAATAACTCGGTAATCTTCACACATGGCAGCAACAAATATATGCTTAAATTATATGCTTCACCCAATTTTATAGTCGGCTTGGAATGCAGTAAACACGTGCACAAATAGTTACAGTTTAACGATAACTCATCTCTTGTTAACAGTTAAATGCCATTACAACCACTTATTTCTCCGATCATTTAGTTCCACTAGAAAAACAACGCATTCATTAGGGCATTAGCTCTCGTTCAACGGAAGCCAGCTGGCACGCCGCCAACACATGTCTGACTCACACCGCGACACTCATATGTATTATTGTATATCACATTGTTGGTCTCTATAAGCCCATGCTGCTTGTCAGTAAAACCAGACAATAAGGAAAATTATGTTCTAACAGGCTAGTCGATATCGGCCACGAGTCGTCGGCAGAAGGATACGTCCACAACTCGTTCCACAATCTCCCCGATCTGATCCCAATTCGCCTCAAACACCCTTCAAAGATAATGAAATGCTAGAACCAAATACGATCCAAAGGATACTTGAAATGCAGCTCGCTTTAGAAAAGAGTTTGTCATCCCTAGACAGTAGTCCATCGTCCATTGGTGTGAACCAGACCACTCAATCGCCACAAGATCTCATTATGAGTTACTCTGAGGGTTGCCAAACGGATACTATTTTAGTGCATGATGTGATGACCGACACTAAAAAGATAACTCTCGATTCAATTGTACAAAGTTCGATTGATATTTTGGAAATGTACACCCAAACGGATGTAGCATTCATGAAAAATAAATATATGCAAACCGAATTTATGGGGACGAATAATTTTGTACAAACTGATAAACAGAAATTAAGAAATGCTAGTGTACAGACGGCAGCCAAGCTTTACAATGATAAAGCCCTACAAGCTGTCAACTCTAAAGAATATGTGGATGCTAGCACAGAAACAGTTCCAATTAACTATGAGGACAAAACACTTGACAAAGATCAACAAATGGACGCATTAGAAGTCAAGGAAATATTCAGTAGAGATAAATCTGAAAGTCCTCCTCTCACTCCAGACAAAACACCTGAATCTCGCTCTCCCTTCCCCTCGACCTTCGTATCAATATTCAGTCCGTTGGCTGTAAGAATATCCAATTTAGGTACTTATGACCAGTTTGTCAATTTTAAATGTTGGTTTTCTTCATCCTGTATTTTGTCCTTAACAGAATCCTGTACGGTTTGGTTCTTACAGTAATATAGTAAATTAGAATAGATATTCAATAATTATAACTAACGAATATTTGCAGGCAAATAACTTACGTAAAACTGCGTCCCGGGTCGAGGACGACAATGAATCCTTGCTTCTACAGCTGAAGAAAATGGCTACCAAGGCCAGAAGTACGTCAAAATACTTATATTGTGAAAAATCGATTGTGTTTTTCTAACATAACACCCTCTCCCGAGAACGCTCATCAGACCCCGGCTGTGACTCATCATGCTCATTGTGTACTGGACTACTTGCGCAACAATAGCTCATAACATATTACCTTTGTTCCTTGATGTTTACTAACATGCTTGTCAGTGTATTTGAATTACAAGGCGTATTGATGGTAGCCATTTTCTCCAGTCAGAATTAGACCTTGTTGAATCTATTACAATGTTTGGGTTTATAAATGTTTCCACCACATTGTTCAACATCCGTATCCGGAACAATGAATCAGTACCATTCAATTTTACTAATTTTCATCAAAAACCTTTGCACAATTTACTAAAATATTTACAAAGCTTTTTATTTTTGGAGTAAATCATTCATGCATTTTTATAAATAACACACTACAAAATTATTTGTAGGTCGTAAGCTGTCACCAACGCCTCCATCAAATAAACTCAATATTGATATCAATGAGAAGGATGGCAAAACAGATGACGAGGATCCAGCTGAACTACGACTGTTACTTGAACTTAATGAACAGGTGCTCATAAATAATCTTACAAAAATATGTGTATCTCTCGTGTTCTATAAAATAACATTCAATTAATTCATATCTCTTTTATTTTAGGAAGCATCAGTTTTACGACGAAAGGTTGAAGAAATGGAACAGGACAGGGATTCCTTGAAAAAGCAAGTCAAAGAACTTACTGATAAAATCGCTAGTCAGCCCAAAACTAATTCAACAGTTACGCTTCGTCGAACAACTAACAATAAGACTAATAACTTAGCAGAAGAAAAAGTTAAAGTATGTAACCAATGAAATGTAGATCATGATAACGTAATGTTTTTAGTTGACTAAAACTAAACTTTAACCTTGTAGGTATTAGAGGATGAGATTGATGAATTAAGGAAAAAGCTTATTGAAAAAGAAAGAGACTGCGAGAGGCTACATGCTGAACTCAGTCTTGCCAAGAAACCAAAAGCTTCACTAATCAAGAGCAAGTAAGTACATAATTATGTTCCTTAAGTAACAATAATTGGCACTATTATTAGAGATGAACCAAATAATGCTCAACAAGCTTACCAATAAATAATTCGTATCGTAGATCACTCGATGGCGATCAACAGAATGTCGACTTGAAAAGACAACTTCAAGTAATAGAACAAGAAGCCAATGTTCTTCGTTCAAAGACACAGAGTTTAGAAGCTGATAACGAGAAGCTACAGCTAGAAAATAAGAAATTACAGGTACAGAAACCCATTCTGGGTATTTTACATAATACACATGGTATTTACTACCTAATATTTAATTTAACGTATTTTTCATTTCAGCTACTGAAAAACGCTAAATCATTAAAATCCGAAAAATCTGTAGAGCAGAGTGCAGCTAAAATAACGCAATTAGAAAATGATTTAAAAGAAGCTTCAGTCAAATTAAAAGAATTAGAAAATTATAAAGATGATAAGACGGAGAAAAAAGTTAGATTCGGTGGAGAAATCAATAGCAAAAAAGATGCTGATGCATTGAAAGCAAAGCAGGAAGAGTTAGATAAATTGAATTTGAAATTTAATAAGGTAAACAAAATACTAGATTCATATAAATCAGGTATTTATGATTGGGTAATTAATTCTGCACTTATTTTTACAGCTTGAGAAAGAAAAAGCCCAATTACAAGTTTCACTTAAGGCATTGAAAGACGACGCAATTAAATCATTCAGGTCAAGGGTTCCTAAGAAACCTACTGACTTAACTACCAAACTCCAAATGAAAAGAATGGTTGAGGATTTGGAAAGTGAAATCGGTAAGCCATTTCTAAGTATTCTTATTGTGATAAAAACTACAGTGCAATCATACTACGGTAATATGATAATCATAATTCGTCTTTGCAGGTGAAATGTTTGTCGTCATGAAAAACGCCGGTCTCTCCGGCACTGAAATCAACAGCAGAGCACAAATGGAGAAAGATATTGAAGATATTAGATCAAAATTATCTAGAAATGACTCTGAATTTACAAACGAGAAGAATCGACTGCAAACTGAAATAGCTAAACTAAAGGATCTCAATACAAAGTTAGAAACAGATAAAACAGAAATAAACAGCAAATTAAAAACACTGGAAAAAGACAATGCCAGTATATCTGGTCAAATCAAAACACTACAAGAAGAAAAAAAGAATTTAGAGTCACAAGTCAGTAAACTTAATAATGATCTGAGTAAGTATCATACCTTCTCATATTAACTCATAATACCGGTGTATTACACGTAGTTATAAAACTGACCTCTTTCTTGCAGAAAATGCATCGTCCCTGAATACAACTATGTCTGACTGTATGAAGAAAATAGAGGAACTAAAAAAAGAGATAGATGTAAAAGATAAGGAAATTGATAAGTTGAAGAAGCAAGTAGAAATTGTAAATAAATTAGAACAAGATAAACAAAAATTGCTCAAAGAGGTTAGTGAATGTCCTGTGTACTAAACTAATGAACGTCAACATAATATCTAATGCTATGCTGCTAATACTGACAAGATGTCTCTTCTAGGTTGGAGATAAGGCTAAAAAAATAGGTGAGTTAGAAAAGAAATTTAAAGAAGCAGAAGACAAATGTAAGCGAGTTGAAAAGCAACTAGTTGTACGTAAAGACAAAGTGGCTAAATTAGAAAAAGAGGTAAGACATCAGTAGTAACTCAAGCTAATTTAATATCAATTTCATAAAGTCGCTCATTGTAATCACATTCTTAATCATAATTTATTAAAAAATAGCTAACTCAAGAAAAGGAGCAAGCTGAAGTTTTAGCCAACAGTCAGCGGCGTATATCAGTAGACTTTACTAGCGAAAAAGACCAAATCCAGACAAAACTAATAAAAGCCGAAAGCAAGCTTATAACACTAGAAACAGATATAAAAGAAATGAAAACAGACTACGATAGCAAAATCACTCATTTGGAATCAACGATATCGGCTAAAGATATTCATATAAAACAACTGGTATTTGATGAAATTTTTGATAGGCACGCACCAAAGCATGTCAGGTTTTTTTTGTCAAATTTGAGTGGTGTCCCGTGGTTTACAATTCCTAGAAAAGAACAGCAGCTTATCTATAGATATTTGAAATTACAACTAAGCATGTACACGCATTACCCCCTCCCTGCCTCTTAGTTTATCCGCAAGATTTTGTAGGTTGCGACATTGAATCCCGGACTTGGATATTGCAAAAAGAGGCTTCTTAAACACAAATTATGATTGCAGGAGGATGCCTTACGAGATACATCGAACCAAAAATACGACGAAGCGATATCGTCCGTTGAAATGGCACAAATGCAAGATAAATTAGAAAGAACTACTAGAGAACTAGAAAAGAAACAAGAAGAATTAGCAAATGCCAAACGAGAACTGGAAAAGACTGAGAAAGAACTATCGACGATAAAATCAGAAATGTCGCAATTGAAATCCAGTATATCGAAGTTGGAGAATGAGAAGAAAGAACAGGAAAATAAATTACAAGCTGAAAAGAAAGAGTCTGGCTATTGGGAGAGCAAGGCTTCAGAACTGGAAACTGACCTACAGGTACAGATTTATCTACGTAATACTAGATATTTGTATAGTTTCCCTGCGTCTAAATTCAATTATTTAAATCGTGTTTATTTCTCAGGCTGAACGCAAGAAGCTGGATCGTATGCGCAAAGCTCACGATATTGACATAAAGAACAAAGAAGCAGAGTTAGCTACGCTCAAGGGTAAACTAAAAGTTCTAGAACAATCATCCGGCGCAGGCGCCAAGAAGATTTCTGATCTCAAACAGGAGTATGAAGAAACAGTTAAAAGTGTATACATTACTAAATATCTTTAAAATTGTAGCATTAAAAGGCGTAAGTAAAATATTTGTTGAGTTTCAGAATTGGAGCACTCTCTTGCCATTGAAAAGGCAGAGTATGAAGAGCTGACGGGTAAATATGAAATATTGGAGGAAGAACACGTTGTCACTAAAGCAAGGCTTACGGTGGAGAAAGAGCAGGCACAAGGGTAATTTATATTCCTATATCTCCTTAGTGTAGCATATTCACATCAATATTAATGTTTTTATCTTTTAACAGTGAACTAATACACGTTCAAAAAGAATTGAGCGCGGCATTGGCTGAAATTAAAACCCTCCAAGACAACTATGACACGCAATCTTCAGCGTGGACGAAAGAAAAGACTGAACTGCAGGTACATTTTGCTTTCATTCTAAATTAAGTCATATTCGGTTATTATAGCAAAATAATATATATTTCTATATAACTCAGAGCTCAATATCGTCGCTGCAAGACCGACTATGTGGCGGTGGTTGGGAGGTGGAACGAGCGCGGCTCAATGCTAAGCTTGAGCAGAAGGAACGTGAACTGCGCACCACTCATGACCAGCGAGATGTTCTGCAGCACCATCATGATATGGCTAAGAAAGAGGTAAAGCACCACAAACTAGTCTTTTATAAATTCAACATGCATTTGAAAAGCAAATTAATATTCTATTTGCTAGCGAAACTTTGCAGACGTTATGTGTTATTGGGGTCGATATCTAAAAGCGATCGATTCATTTTGGAGTCAATGACCTCATGTTGTATGTAACTTGAAAAATCAATTACGTATAAACAGATTTTCTTTTCTGATATTAAAAAAAAAGCAATATTTCTTATTAACTTCACGGACGTGAGGACTGTATCACTATCTAAACACGAGAAATAATAAAAGGTTTTTTCTGCAGTTGGAGGAAGCCAGAAAGAAATTGGAAGACTACGAACGTGTCTCCAAAGTACACAGGACTTTAACAACAGAGAACTCTGAATTGGAGAAAGAACTGTCAAATCTGAACACAAGACTTGAACAAGCTGACGTAGCGAGGAAGAATGAGCTCGCAGAGATGAAGGTCCGGTACGAGGGCCAAATGAACACGATGAGAGATGAACTCAAATCTTTGCATAATCAGGTAAGAACATACAAAAAAGCAAGAGTTTGTACTTTTGCCTTTTTCTTGTGGGGATAAGTCGATGCTACAGAGTTTTTACAAACGGCGCTCCCTCACCTAGCATTCGCCTGTAATGTAACAATCCAAGTTTCGATGTTGTACAGAAACAAGTGAACGTAATGCTCCAAATCAATTCTCGGATTTGTTACATTTCAGGCGAATGATTTCCTTGAGGGAGCGCCTTTAAGGTTATTCAGTAAGGTCAGTGTATGTCCTTCTACTAGGGCGTCCCCTACCGGCGTTTCCACTCGCATCTGCCTTGTAAATTACCTTTCGTTAGTCGCCTTTCATTCACACTTCAACATGACCAAAAAAGCTTAAGACTTGATAATATCATTGCATGAATGAGTGCAATTTTTAATGGGGCTATATTTTTTAGGTATCGAGGTTCAGGCGCGAAAGAGACAACTATAAGCAAATGTTGGACGCTGCTCAGAAAACGATGACGGAAATGAAGAATGGCGACAAAGGTGCTAGACAACCGAGACTTTCCATATCTAGTACCGATGAAGTAAGTTGAAACCATAAAAGAGGTTATAATAAGAGGAGGCCTCGTTGGTCTACTGGTCTTAACCGGTACTGATACCCATGAGGTCCTGGGTTCGATTCCCAGGTGGGGCAAAATGTCATGCGGTTGTTCCATCAGGAATATCTCAGTACCAGCCCCGGAGTCTGGATTTGCTGCCCAGGTGATAGAAATAAATTCGCCCCGTATTACATGGGCATTAACTGGCGAAATGTGGGTGTACTAGCTGTCTATCAATGAGACCTAAATAAAAGGAATGTATTATAGGAGGAGTACCGCAACAAAGTGGCAACACTAGAGCAGCAAACGGCGTGCCTAGAAGACGAACTGTGTGAGGCAAGAATGTTGGCTTCCAAGCTCAACACGGAGCTCATCAGCGAACGGTCTGCAGCTGAAGTTCGGTTCTCCGAAATGCAGTCTAGACTCAACGAGGTAAGATTGAAGTTATTCATCGTTACTTTCTCTTATGCCTTGTTTTCGAGGTTCCTAGATAAGCTGGCAATAGCTGTTTTTTGGACAAAGTTTCATTATTTATTGATGGGCCAAGGCCGATTTCATTCGCTTAAAACAGGAAAAAATAAAAATGTAAAGTGAAATATGCTACCTACACGTTGATCAAACGTTGGTATCAGTAGCAGCGTGTAGTATTAGTCTAGTTCTTTTAGTCTCCAGACTTACAGACAACATCATGTTATTAAGTACTCATATGGTACTCATTAACGCAATGGATCAAGACATGAGCACTGCCGAATAAATAGACTCTTTCCTATACGATTATCGAGTTACTACAAAAAGATACCTACATATACCTCCTATTTTTCATCATTACAGTACGAAGAAGACAGGTTGCTGACATCAGGCAGAGCGCGCGTGGCGGGTCTAGCGACGCGCATGGAGCTGGCCTGGCATAAAGAACGTGACGAACAGCAGCGGTTACTGCAAGAGACCTCCACCCTCGCCAGGGACCTGAGGCAGACCCTCTTTGAGGTATTACACTTTCATTCTCTGCTTTACTGGATGAATCATATGAGGACAAAAGGTAGCCCTATGACTGCATTAGACGTTTGCCTAGTGAGGTGAACACAAGTACAGTATCCCCGTCAATATGGCATATCGAGTTTTACAAAGAGTGACAGATATGACGCTCTAGAAAGTCCAAATACTTGTTTCTAGTTCTTTGGGTTCATGATAAGAGGGAAATTCTTTCACCATAAACCGCTAAGCAATAATGTTTCTGTTTCTAGATAGAACGTGAAAGAGAGAAGGAGAGGTTAGATATGAAGAGAAGAATAGAACAATTGAAACGAACAACAGAAGAAGAAACTGAAGAGGCTAAGAAGAAGGTATTGCCCACATTTTTGCAAACAAATTATTTGACAAATGATTTATCTAAAGAATCCGATGTTATACTAACCTGACTCCTGATAGTAAAGATATTTAAAAGAAGACAAACTGCGTCTGTCTTTCAATAAATAGCGAAGCTGAGAACGACGTAATACCCGACAGCATTAGCCTTTTATGTAACAAAATCCTCTTGTTTCAGGTGACAGAATTGCAGTGTGATCTGCTAGAGTTGCGCGATGCACACGCGAAGTTACGCACTGCCAACGAGAAGCTACGCCGCGATAAGGAGCGTCATGATCGAGATCGCGACCAGAACAAACTTCTTGTTGGGTCGCTCAAACGTGCGCAGCAGGTAAATATGATGCAGCAGTTTATGTCTCTCTGTTCGTATCAGTTTATTTGACAAAGCTCACTCACTGTTTGAGATTGGAAAGGGAAGTATTTTTCTGAAACTTGTCAGTACAGATTTTTATGACTGCTTATTATTACTACGTACTAAACTACCTTTGCGAATGGGCAATATACTAATTTTTTTTCCGTATTTGACGTTCAAAATTGTCTTTTAATGGCTTTATTGAAATAAATGGTTTGGTGGTGACTTTGACTTTCTAATTCTCTTTTGTTGTAAGCCTACAGGAAAAGATACATAGCTCTGGTGAGTTGGTTGCACATTTTCCTTCGGTTAACACACATTTTCTCTTACAGGAGGATGACAGGATAATAACGCAACTTCTAGAAACAATAGACGATCTTATGAAGCAAAGCCCAGAGTTATTCCGCAATGAACCAGTCAACCCCGAGAAGAACTTGATGACGCCGACGCCACCAAGACGAAATAGGGTAAGACGTCCAATCAGTAGTGTTTACACAGTTCTTTTTATCTTTGAGATCATCAAACGAATACAAACCTTATTGTAACTGAATAAAGAGTTTATTATTCATGTATACATTAAAATTTATAAATTAAAATAACTTATAGTAACTAACTTATTAATAAAATTCAAAATTGCGTCAAAAAACTCCTCCTCAACGCAGTCAACTGGTAATGTACCCAAGAGACTGGCGGCGTTGCCACGTTGTATGGCAATGCTAACTAAGCCTTTGGCCAAGAATAGAATAAAGATCACTGTGATTTTGCATAATATTGTCTTGAAACGAAAGTAAACAATTTTTTAAGACAGATGGCTGTGACGATCATTTAATTGACGATCACATTATTTTTGGGACAAAGAAAAGTATAACATTTTGACCTTTTTCAAGAACCAATTTCAATGTCTATAACTTCATATATGAAAAAACTAAGTTCCTTATTTACCATACTAAGCCATGTATTTCACTCTTCAAATCTATTTGTACAGTCGTCCAAATCTCGGTCTCGATCGGCGACGCCAGAGAGCGGCCCGAACGGTGTAGAAGCGGCGTCCACTGCGGCGCGCTTGCGACGCCTCACTGACGAGCTCAGAGCTTCCCGCATTGCTGAGCGGCAACGAAGACACCAGGCCACTGCTAGAAGGTAACCCCTCCCGAACATCTTCTGCCTCATTATTGTCTTTAGTCTGACACCGGAACTTAATGCCACATGCGTGTATCACCATAACCAAGTGTGGGCGCTCCCTAAATCGGTCATAACACTCATAACAGTGCACTGCACACTTTTTTAAAGGTTATAGTAACATTAATCTTAGAAAGCGTCAATGTGTGCAGAGGTTATATGTCAACTCAGGCAAGCTTATTTTTTTACCACTGCACAAGTGACCTAAAATCGTAAATCTCGTAACAAGAACTTCAGGCACTTCTTTTCACGAGCTTTAAGATAAGCAGTGATAACTACCGACCAAGTCCGCTTACCATTTAAACCGTATTCTCAGAGCGATGTCGACGGAACCTCGCGACACACTGTCAGTCTCTCCAGCGACGCGCACACCATCACGTGCACCCTCACTCAAGAAACGCTCCATATCACTTGAGCAGACTACTAAAGACCAGGTAAGTTACAATATTTCAAAGAATGGACCTTAACTACCATTTTGTTAAGTCCTTCCTGGTTATTATTTTTCCACAGCATGAGCTATACAGGGGCTCGTGGTAATAGCCGCACGGGTCGATCTTCCAAATTAATCATCGCTTGGCAGCCGTTACATACCGGGACGCCTCCGTGCCTCCAAAAGCGCGTGGCCCCAACTGTCATTTGTAAATCGCGACAGGATGTCAGAAGCTCGAAAGTCAGACAACCAGTCTTACCTTTTGGTATCGTATAGTAACTGGGTTGGGAAGGTCAGATAGGCAGTCGGTCCATGTACAATACTGATATTTAGCTGCATCTAGTTAAGACTGGAGCCCGAACCCTACAAAGTTGGCAAAAGGCTACGCAAATGATGAGGTATACAGAATATCGGTACAAGACAAGAAAGCCTAACGTGTTTTTTTTGTTACCAGAGCTTGATATGGAAGTCGGTGGATGAAAGCAGCGTTTCATCCATGCAATCGCTGGATGGAGACGCGGATAACAGACTGTTCACAATGCAACGCGACGCTAGTCTAGACAGGTAGGAACAACTTTCATGTTACACACTGAATTAGAAAAACCTAGGTAAACTAAATAAAAACAGCAATTTTCACGATTTCTTCAAAAATAAAATCAAGTCATTTATTAAAACTAGGGCGATAATTAGAACTTTTGACCGTCAAAGAATGTGGACGGTGAGCTATGGGCTAGCTCGCCGTCCGTCCGTCTTGTGACGACAGGCCGTGTCGACGGCGCGTTCGTGTTCCACGCGCGCCGCAAGGGCCGATGCCTGCCGGGGCTGCGGGACTGTTTGAAAGAGATACCGCGGCCCCGGAACACAAAGGGCGATGAAGGAACATGGGTGGGTTTTAGTCAGTAAAAGTCTGACATTCCCTCCTGCTCAGCCCAGAGCGGGAGGAGTCATTTGATAATTTCCCGTCTTCCAAAAAAATAAAAATAAAACCGTCAAGGAATACAGTCCTGCGTAACGCCTGCCCTTCACTGCTTCTTAGTGTTTTAGCTGATGGGAAGAAGCGGAAACAAATTCCAGAGCGACTCAGTTATATTCTGTCTATGGTCAGATATTCAAAATAGAAGAGGAAAGGGGAATAAGATCACTAACCGAGCTTCACCTTGACATGGTATTAACTTTTGCAGTCGATTGTCTGGCGGATCAGCTCAAAGCGAAGTACTTCCCTCCGAAAAGAAGAAAAAGAAGAGTATTTTCGGCAAATTGAAGAAACTGACCAAGTCCCGTTCTATTGACGACCAAACAACACATGACAGCACAGAACATGTGGAATTTAGACCTATTGGCACTGTTTCTCAGGTAGTGAACCATTTCTCCTTTCGTTAAAGTTCTTAATGAAGTAGGCTATCGTGAATTTGTAAGATCAACACGCTCACCGTGAAATGGATTTTAAGCATACGCAGTTTATAGTATATTTTTCAATACTCTCTACTCCATATTTATAAATCTAGATTTTTCTCTTTAAGATAAGCCAAATCAGAGGCCTATGGGCGGCATAAAACTGACACCAGGTTAGGCACTAACCACACGATAAAGAAGAATACTCTACTGTGACACAATACGTTGGTCTGAGTGACGATGTCCATGTCTTTTAGCCATTAATTTGCTCATTATATCATTTAAATCAAACTTAACATGCTCATTTGACATCAGCAGGGTTCGGATTCAGATATGAGTGCAGCGGGTAGTAAACGCGACTTACGAGGTCGACTATCCGACATGTTCAGCAGAAAAGGACAAATGTCGCGCACAAACAGGTTTGTTTTAAGCTATTATCAACATTTTGAGAGCAGCGGTGGCCCAGTGGTGGCGGCCCCGACTTACGAACAGTAAGTCGTGGGTTCGAACCCAGGCAGGCGCATTACTTTGTGTAATTTATTTCATCACCACTGTTCTCAAAAACGGTGAAGGAAAACATCGTGAGGAAACCGGCATGTCCTAGAACCAAAAATTCGAAGACATGTGACATCTACCAACCCGCACTGCGCCCGCGTGGTAGATTATAGCCCATTCCCTCTCATGGAGAGGAGGCCGTGTGTCCCAGCAGTGGGAACATTAAAGGCTGATTATTCTACATTTTTTAACCTGACTACTCTAAAAATAAGGGTAATGTGTTTCGGGTTTATGTAAGCATTTGTTGTTTACTGTAGATATTTTGAAGATTGATTAAAATCGAATTGTTTTTGTAGCAAAGAGCTTAGTCCGGAGCGGCCGGCGAGTGCGATGGGCAGCATGATGAGCACATCGTCGCGGCCGCCGCTGCGCAACGCTAGCAGCAGTACGCTGACGCGCGCCTCTCCTGCTAAACCGGTACCTCAACATTTTGTACAAATCATTTTTACCCGACTGCCAAGAAAAGAAGGGTTATGTTTTTTATTTATGTGTCCATAATCTTTGTGAATGTGCTAGCCAACCATCTTACCTATTGCTTGGTTTATGTTATGATGAGTAGTAATTGGGAATTTTATGAGCGGCAATAATTTCTCTGCCATCCAAGGCCTTCGTACGCGTACATATTTCCTCTTTTTGAACTTGAAGTAATGCTGAGATGTCGATCAAGTATTTTTATATGTATTTTAATTCGCAGAACGAAACACCCAGGCCAGCAAGCGCCACACCAGCGGCGAAGAGGAAAGGGAAATAACTGATACTATAAAGATTTCGCTTCATTATAGTGTATTTATCCATTTTCCTATGATTTTTCCACATAGCTTGTAATATCACAATACATATCAATAAAATAAATTATTCTGTATAACTATCGATAGAACACTACCACTCTGTCAGTAGCAGTCTATTCAATTACTGAGTACTTTTAATAGCTTACTAAGAACTTTAGCCACTTATCGATAGTTATGCAAGTCTGATTTCCGCCGTCACAATATAGTATGCGAACCGTGACGAGACCTTAATTCCTTTCGTCCTTAATGTCCTTGTGAGCATCGCGAGGAGTCGCGTTCTGACGTCTAATCACAAACGTCGAGAACTCGATAGCAGTGCTAATGTTTTAGTTATGTACTTTGTAACTTTATAATAAAGCTGTTGAAATAAACTCTTTCTTATTTCTAGTTCATTAAAAAGCGAAATTAAAATAATACGTATTCAACTGAATTTCTATTCAATTTCAATCATTTTTACATTTGACATGAAAGAAAATAATTCTTACAAAAACGAACAACAAAAAGGACCAAAATAAAGATGAACCTCATGGTGTGTGTCGCGATGTGGGGGGAGTCGAGGAGTGCGGCTAGCTCTGGTCCATAAGGTTGGAGTCGACGCCCGCGCCGCCCACCGAGTCCTTGAGGATGGACTCGAAGATAGGCTGCAGCTCCGGGAACGACTTGATCTGCGTCACGAAGTCCATCAGGTGCGGGTTCTTTTCTGTAATGACGGAAACCATCATGTTATCTGGGCGTGCAAACGCTTTGAAGCGCGTCTATGGTTTGTAGTCCAGTCATTATAACATTTGGAAATGCATGTGAACAGAGAAGGCTAAATTTTGGATATTACGTGGGGGTAGTAGCGTAGCGTGGGGGGCAAGGGGGAACATAGCCCCGGGCGGCGCGTTTTAGGGGGCGGCAGAGAGCGGAGCTAGGAGGCTGCAAGCGAGCCAGGCGGCGGCGTCAAGTCATAGCTATCAGATCAGATAATTACTATTGTAATCGGGACTATGTTGAAAACAAAAACAACCAAGCAGTGACTTATTTTCCTTACGCCGCTGACCCGAGGCTGCATTTTGTAAAAGTCTTACTGCGCCCGTATTATCCGAGGCGGGGGCTAAAATTTTCGAGCTCGCATCGCTCGCTCTGGCATTTTAGTGCCCTTAAATCTGAAGCTTTTATGCATAAATCGATAAAAAAAAAACTTCTTTGTTTCTATTAATTATTGTTGAAATAAAATGTTACCTATAAATCTAACGCTCGTTTGTTAATTTTGTGTTTTTGTTAATTTTCGAAACGGTAAACCTTAATAAATTATTAGCTTTATTGGCAATCGAACATGACATACAAAATTGTATAAAAATAAAGATTTTTCTTTAAAAAATATACACGAAGAGTAACATTAAAAAAAAATTGCTTTGTATTTTAACTTTTTGCTACCTATCTTGACTAATGATGAAAAATAGAGGGGGAGGCCAAAGTTACGGTCGGCACCGGGCGGAAAAAACCCACACTACGCCACTTACCTACCTACTACTAACCTACCCACAGAGCATCTTATATATTGAACCTACCTAAGGTCCATAGACCTTAATTGTAGATCGTAAAAAAAGCAACAAAAAATTATTGCATCAAAATTTTCTACAAACTGAATTTAACCATTTTTTCAAGATGGCAGAAAATGCACATAGGAACCCCTCCACGTTAATATCCAAAATTTAGCCTTCTCGGTTCACATGCATTTCTAACTCGTTTTTCCGACGTAATGACTGGACTATTGCCCTTCGTTCACGCAGCCCCGAAGCAACAAATCGACGTGATTTTTTACAATAGAGCTAGGTTATGATTTTGACGAATTCTGCGGAGGCTATTTTTTAGGCTTACAAAATGTTCTGTAAAACAGACTACGGGAACAAAGCTGCGTTGTAAAAGTGTTTAATCTTATAAATGTGATAGTTTACCTGCTTCAGGTATCTGTAAGAGCGCGGCGGCGGCCCTGAGCGCGGATCTCTTGAGTTCGTCTTGTTTCTCGTACTCTTGCTTCACTGAGTTGGCCTTCACTTTCATCGTGCACGTCGCTCTCAGGGGCTCCACTAAACTTTCTAGCCCTGAACACAAAAATATATATGGTTTCCTGATCAATGTGATCACTCGAACTATATGACAATAGGTATTATCATGTAAGCTGGGACCCAGGGAGTGGACGTAATTAAATATTTTCACTAGAGACATCCTCTAGTGAAAATATTTAATTACGTCCATTCTGATCCGTTACAAATGTGAAAATCTATAGCTCAATTTCGAAATTAGATGTTTTTTTTAGGTCGCAACATTTAACCATATTTCTCAATCATTAGGTTCGGTTTAGGTACTAATTAAGATAGTAATTAATAATCACAACTAAAATGAAACTCGATAATCTCGAGCTATTTCCACTCTCTGAACGTCCCACAAAAAACTTACTCTGCAAGACAACAGCGGGACACAGCTGCGCCAGCCTGGCGCACATGAGGTAGGTGAGCATCTTGATGTCGTAGTGGTCGCGCAGCCCGTCCTCCACGTGGCGCAGGAACTCGAACACGTCGAGCCGGTCGAGGCACGTGCCCAGCAGCGTGTACATGCACTCGAACGCCGCCTTCCGCAGGTCCAGCCCGTCGTCCACTGAGTGCTTGAACGGACCCATCTCCACTTCGCGAATTAGTTCTTTCTGTTCGTAGGAAAAAGAGATATTATTGCACACTTACTTACTTTGTTAACATTATGGTGTTTTAGGTGATGGAAACACAATTACACTCTCTGTTCCTTTGGGCTAGCAATCCGACACAACTAGTGACTTCGCAGGGCATACGAACAAACACTATCATAATAGGGTATATGCAAGAAATACAAAACTTTTTTATTTCTTAAAAATGCCTTGAATAGGACCATAAAAACATTGTGGTACACTTTTTTTCTTTCTTTCTTTAATTCTCTGTCGTAGAAAATTGTAGGAGTTTAATTTTTTTTTTGTGCGACAAGCAGTAGTTGAAATTAACTTTTAATTATTTTCTTGGGTTGATAGTACTGCATAATATTGATTTAAGTGAAAAAAAAATTACATGCATAGTCCCTATTATCTGCATAAGATACAAGATTTTATGCATATCTTAGCAAGTTTCAGCAGGATGTTTGGTAAATAATGAATTTCGTAGATTGCACAAATTTTACCCATTATTTAATTAAATAAGTGGAACATCTAATTAAGCTATACATACGACATACCTTCACTTTGGTCTCGCTGTAGATGGTAGGCAGCACTTGCGGCAACAAGTCGCGTATGAGCGAGGGCTTGTTGTGCGCGGCCGAGTTGAACGCGACCAGAGCTACGCGCCGCACGCCCAGCTCGGGGTCGCGCAGAGGTACTAACAGCTCAGACATACAGTTGCGGAGAAGTGGGTCGATAGCTTGTGGCTGTACGAATACAAAACACATTAATGCATAGATTTGTGAGGAATCCAAAGAAAGGAAGTTTCAAGGAGGATTTTCAAAAGATATTTCATTGGAAAGCTCTAAAAAACTATGACGCTAAAGGTATAGATTTTCACGGTGCTTCACCGGCTATCAGTGCATATATCTGTCGAGTTCGAAACTTGCAGTGTGTGAAGAGTGCTACACTGACCGCACGCACGCGCACATGATGCTACGTACTGGACTGCGTTCGAGGTCCATCGGTCGAGAGCGTCCGCATGCCGTATATCGTCGACCAACGCGCTATTAAAACAAATGAGCGCGATCCATGCGTTGCGCCTCCATTGTGTAAACTGCTGTACCAATTAGCACTGCTTATCGGTCAGGAGAGCAATGAATGGTGTAACTGATGGTTCTTCAATGTGAATCGTCTTTACTTTATTGTGCTGCTAGTTCGTTGCACATTATGATGTAACACTAACCTGGTCTGATATCGTGAATTTAACAGCTGTGACGGCGGTTGTCCTTGTCAGTGGCTCGGGCGACTTGAGGAAGTCTTTCAGGTGTGGTAATAAGTCTTGTGGCTCTAGTAGACATAATTTTCCTAAACATTCGGCGACCTGAAAATAATCATTTCATTAACAAACCTAGTCAAACAAAAAAAAGAAGGAAGGGATCTGAAAAACATCCCAACATGTTTTAATCTCTCTATCTCTCATATTATTTGATATTTTATTCAATACTAGCTTGTGCCCATGACTTCTTCCGCGTGGAAGTCACTATAGCTATTAAACAATAATATTCTATGGCCCCTAGTAATATTGTTTTCCATCAGTGAAAGCTTTTTTTGAAATTAGATCAGTACAGATCTAGAGACTACTAGAGAGAGTCTAGAGACAAATTACCTCTTACAACCAAAAAAAAAATTACTTACTTACTTTTTAATAATAGTTACGAAAACCCAGGAAATCATTATAGGTATACTTACAACATTGCGAGATCCTTCCTCCGCACACTGGCAGTGCTTAGAGAGTTGCACCCAGATTTCAGGTATGAAAGGTCTCAAGGCTTCGACACCCTCCGGAGAGCAAGATTCACATGAGATTATCTGCAAAAAGAAATATTATAAATACATATCAATATCATGACCAAAAAAAAAGGTTTAGTTCACGCTGTTTATTTTCAAGGAATTAAGATTTTAGGGGGCGATTTAGGGGTTCAATAAAAGAATCTTGGTTCAATTATACTTATATAAAAAAAAAAACGCAGAAAATGCTGGTGAATTTCATCTACATGGGGAAGTATATAAACCAAATATTCAGATCATAAGTAAAAAGTTATATCACCAAAATGCCATACCCAAATAAACCAAAAAAATAATCTTACCTCCCTCAAGGAGTGTAACAAAAGGTACTGTCTTTTGGGCTGCGCCTCGATCTCGCCGAGTATGAACGGTAGGAACTCGGGTAAATTGCCCACTGCGACTGAACCGAGCGCGTAGCTCGCAGCTGACTTCACTTCCTCGGATGACGGGGTGAACGAGTTTAAGAGAACCTCCTTCAAGTTCGGGATGGAGCTTAGATCTCTGCAAGAAATAGTGTCCAAGAACATTAATCACATCTCGTGAGTATCACTAAATATTTCAGATTGTTTCAGCCTTTGCAGCTGTGTAGCAAGCATAAATGAGAGTAGAGTTCCTCATCCTCCACAAAAAGGATGGATCCTCTGACCGACGGGTGTTGTGTCGCGTGGTCCAGACGGTTGTTGTATAGATCCTTATATCGCGGATGACTGATTGCGCGATGCAGGATTTTAGTTTATTTATTTATTTATCAGGAACAATTTACATTGTGTTTGATACATTACATACATTATAAATAATAATAATATAAATTCCGAAGAAGCATGCAATAATATAAAACATGCAGCAACAATTAAAAACAAAAACATACAAGATTAAAAAAAAATACATGATTCCCAAAAATAAATTTAACAATTAATATCTTTTTTTTTTTTTTTTTTTTTTAAATAGTAAAATTAGAATTATAAATTACAGTTCGTCCACTGAGTACAAATTTTTATCCAACAGAAATGCTTTTAGCTTAGCCTTAAAAGAGCTAGTGTAAAATAAGATTTTTAAGTCTGCTGGCAGTCTATTAAATATTTGTACAGCTTGGTAATGAGGACTATGCTTGACAATATTGAAATTAGGTACAACTCTATTTTTAAAATCCTTCCTACGAGTGTTTTCCCTGGCTGTTCTTTCTTCCTCAGACTCGAATTCATGGACATATTTTTTAAAATTAACTAACAAAACAAGTATGTATAAGCTGGGCAATGTTAGAATATTTAAACGCTTAAAATGAGTTCGACAGCTCTCTCTTTGTGAAATTCTGAGAATTGTACGAATGGCTCTTTTTTGGAGAATGAAGGCTCGTTGAGGATTATAACCGTAACTTTTCCCCCAGAACTGTATACTATATCGAAGTCTGGATTCGACAAGAGCATAATATACCATCTTTAACTGTTCTGTATTTATTTCGTCTCTCAATTTCCTCAACGCATAACACGCAGATGATATAGTGGAGTCTATGTGTGCTAGCTCCTTTTTCCAGTTCAGCAGATCATCTAAATGGATACCCAGAAATTTGACGTCTTTCACTAATTCAATCTTTTCATTGTTGAGGGTTATATCTATATTATCCATATTGCCTGCAGTGGTCCGAAACAACATGACGTTCGTTTTTTTAATATTTATTATTAATCTATTTGTATTGAACCAAAACTGAAATGCTGCCAACGTAGTATTGACCTTTTCTGTCAGCTCACCAATACTTTTCTCCCCTGCTACAGCGTTAGTGTCATCTGCGAACACTACGAGATTAATGTCTGGAATTTTTATTTTTATATAATTTATCAAATCGTTAGTAAAAATAATAAACAGAATTGGGCCTAATATGGAACCCTGCGGTACGCCCATGGTAATATTAATCATGGATGATTGGTATGTTTTTCGTTGTCCATTTTGTTCCATAGTGCTGGTTTCAACATACATTTTCCTGTTTCTTAAATACGATGTAAATAATTGAAGGGCTCTGCCTCTGACACCATAATAATTTAGTTTGGCAATAAGTAGATTGTGATCTATCGTATCAAATGCGGAAGATAAATCCAGAAAAATACCAGCTACCTTTAATTTAAGATTTATTTTACTAGTCACATCATCTAAAAGTTTATACATGGCATCTCCAGTGCCAATTCCTTTCTGGTAACCGAACTGTCTATCATGTAGAACTTTATTTATATGAAGATGAGTCAATAACCTAGATTTCAATATTTTTTCAAAAATTTTTGAAAGTGCGGGTAGAAGCGAGATGGGCCTGTAATTTTTAGGGTCCGTTTTTGAACCCTTTTTATAAACTGGCACAACCTTTGCAATTTTTAATTGTTCCGGAAAAATACCCTGCTCAAGGCATTTGTTAATGAATGTAGACAGTGGCCCAGCCAATATTTTTACGTGTTCTTTAAGAATAGCAATTGGGATTTCATCATATCCAGTGGAGTGCTTGGTTGTCATAGTTTTAATTATTTTTGTTATTTCTATGGGTGTAGTAGGCGTGAGTGACATATCATTTACAACCCTTTCAAAACTATGTTGAAGAAGCAATAAAGCTTCTTCCGTCTTAGTTTCATCTGAATCACAATTATGGTTGAACTGTTTTGCTAACATGTTAGCTACGGCAGTTGGTGAGTCTATGATTTGTTCATTAATTTTTAGTAAGAGTGGTTCCTGTTGCACTATTTTAAATCTATTTGTACGGTCATTAATTACATTCCAAACTTCTTTACTTACATTTTTAGCATTGTCAATTTTCTCTGCGACCGCAATTTTTTTGGCTTTGGTCATGACTCTTCTATATATGCGAATATATTTATTTTTATAATTGAGTACACTTTCATGAACATGATAACCAGTATTTGTGCATAAAACTCTTTTCATTTTACTAGACGTTTTTACTCCTTTAGTTACCCACTTTAACTGTGATCCCCTTTTCAATTTGATTTTTATTTCCCGTTTTTTGTAGCTTTTCCGAAAACTGGTATTAAAATTTCTCAAAAATGAATTAATTCCCATTAAACTCCAATTTTCATTCAATAGTCTGGCCTTAAAAGATTTACTATTTCTGCAATTAAAGATTCTTTTATTAATTATTAAATATTGATTATTTTTATTCCCTAACATATTTTCTACTAAAGATTCACATAATTGTGCTCCATGTCCATCTCCTAAACCATTGTGGTCAATTTCACTTCTTAATACCTGTTCTTCCTGTAGGTTCGTTATAATATTGTCTAAGCAGGAATACGAGTTGTTGCGAATAAAAGTGGGGCTATCAAAAAGACATCTAAAATTGTAACATGCCAACAAACTCAAAAATTCTGCACGTTTTTTGTTTTCCAGAAGCAAGTTAACATTATAATCTCCGCTAATTATGCATTTCTTATTGAATAAAAACTCAAGCAATAGTTCCATTTTCTTCAAAAAAATATCAAAATTATTATCATTAGGGTTACGATATACACAACATACATACACTCCAGTTGTGGTATCCCTTATGCAGCACACCTCAAAACTCTCTACAGCGTACAGTCTATCAATTGCAGAAATATTCTCTACTTTCTTGTCTGCTTGAGCTAAGATTAGGCTCCCTCCTCTCTTTTTCTTATTTCGTGTATTATAAGACGCTAATTTGTAACCATCTAAGTTAAAAGAAGTTATTGACACACTACTTAAGAAATGCTCAGTCAAGCATAGATAGTCTACTTTTGTCCCAAGAGTTTGTATATAGGCTTCTAATTCGTTTGCCTTGTTAGAAATACCACATATATTCTGGTGAAAGATTATTAAATTTGTACAGTTCATTGGGACAATATTAACATTGTTAGTACATTTTACAGATATATCACTATTACTATTCACGAAAAAAATCGGATTGCAGAGATAAGTCTTTTGTTTTTATCGCTGTATCAACATCATCAGTCTGGACCCCAACACTTTTGAAAGAAACTGTTTGTACGCTAGCATTCTTTCTTACTATATTTTCATTATATGTTTGATAATTGTATTTATAATTTATATGTAGAATCTGCCTATGTATTAATCTACAAGCATGCAGTTTATTTACGTAAGGCCTGTAAACATCACTATGTAACGAAAGAAACGTAGAATTTGTACAATTAACGCACACAAACTTTAGTAGTTTATTTACACTCTTTACATTTAGAAACTTGTGCTTGTAAATTTGACCTACCAACACATTAGTGGATTTTAGTTGACATAATGTATAATATAGATAAGTTTGTATATTCATGGGATTGTTGTCATTTGTGCCAGCTAATATTATGACAAAATCGGTTTTACTAAAGTCTTTACACATACTTGCACACGATTTCAAAACCTGCTCCGTAGTTGCATCTTCCTTAATAAATGACGTTACGATGAACTTTGACCCCAGATAGTACTGAAGGATTTTACGAACACCATATCCAGCTTGATCAGCGAAGATCGCGACTTTCTGAGTTGCTTCGTTTTGCAAATGAGGTTGAGAGATAATGGTCGACTGCTGGGAGTCAGCAGAAGAACATCTACCATTAGACTCTGTCTGCGATGTGGGAATAGACTCATCAACATGTTGCGAACCCTGGATTAAGCTGACCGGGAGTGTGAATGAGTTACAGATGACATCTTTCGGCGACTTAACCTCCAAGTTTCCCTCAGCAATACGTCCAGATAAGGCTGAATTAAAAGAATTGTCACAGCTATGACCATCATTCTGTGCCAATTCGACAGTATCAGATGGATAATTAGTCACCTTAGGAGAGGAATCTATCTTTGTAGGCGTTGAAAAACAGCTTGTCCTTAATAAATTTAATTGGCGTGAAGACTTTGGTGTTATACTTTTTCTCTCCAATAAGTTTACTTTCTTAAATGTTTCAATAAGTTTTTGATACTGACCAATATCCATTTTCAGACGGAAATTTTCGCTATTTAAGTTATCAATCTCCTGGTGAGCGCTTTCTAGTTGTAAGGTTAATCTTTTCACAGTATCTCTTAGATCCAGGGTAGTGTCGCTTTCATTCAACGATGTGCTCGGCAAACTCAGCATGGTAGTATCTAGTACCGTGGTTTCTTTGAAAATATTATCTAATGAGGTCGATTTCTGTGGTCTACGAATAGTAATGTATTCTAGATCCATTTCCATTGCCAATATTATCAATACTCCTCTGCCGACACCTTCGAGAAAACACGCGTGATGCTATGTTATGTATTTCGATTTCTTTTTTGAGATCACGCTCCGTTCGTTGCTTTGTGCTGTGAGTTGTTTTGCACAATATTGATGTGATATTTTTCTATGAAACATCCACTATCCACAAAAAGTCACCTCGTCGCTAGTGAGGTTCGAACCAGCGACCGAGCGCATGGAGGAGTCGTGTACAGCTTTTACCAAGTTCGCCACCCGTGCAGTTGATAACTGTCTCGTAATTGGAGATCCCTTACGGAATATATCGATTTTTTTGATGAAAGTAGGGTCTGTCTGTTAGACACAATTATGGTTTTTGTTAATCTACCCAACAATTTATGAACTGTTCACTAATCAATCTTTAGGTTAACTAATAATAACTTTTTGTTTGTTGTCTGGCACTTTTGATCACTTTATATGTAATGTTAATTTGTATCTTTTACTTGCACTGTCCTAATATTACGTTTCTGCACTTGTTTTCTTGAATTAATGTTCACTATATTACTTGATTTTTTAAATGTTTTTATCCATATTTACGTTGTGATAACACTTTCACTTAACAATTGGTCTATTTAACACTTGTTAGTAACGCGTTTTCTTGATTTTACAGCTTTTAACTATTTTTACGAAATTAAAATACTACGGAGACTTCTACACAGCGTATTTGACATCTGTCATCGAAGAATGAATTCGTTCGAAGTTCGTATGTTACAAGGTAGATGTCGCTACAGCCTGTTTAGTTACCAAAAGAAAACCAGGACCTGAGAAATTGAAAAACTTCAGCCTTATCTGGCTCTATACTCACAGATGTCGTCCGATCTCAGCGAGCGCTAGTAAAGCGAACATGTGATGCGCGTCGGAGGTGGGCTGCGCGGCGTCACGCAGGAACCCGCGCACCACTTCCAACGCATCCGACCCGCCTTCTACTACCACTGCTGCCACGCACTTCGCTAGAGAGTGGAAGGCCTGTGGAGGACTTCATCTGATGATTGATTTCCACAGACTAGATATAGTACTACACCGACAAATAGTGATGTTTATGCGTCGACATTGGTTGGAGGGCTATTGGTAAAAGTTTGTGATTTTTCTGTGGAAATATTCGCATTGAAACAAAAAGATGATGGTGGACCATAATAGATGTTGGTTCCAATTATAGACACGAGCCAAAAGATCGATGTTCGATGTTGTTGCGTTGATTATACCTGCTTTATATGGTGTGCGGAGGCAGTGTGGTCTTGCAAGCGATGTACAGGCGCTACGAGCAGGGCTAATAGCTCGCGGCGAGAGCAACCCGCTACGTCGGCAGCTACAAGAGCGCTTAGTACTCCAAGCATAGCCTTGAGGGCGCCGCCTATAACAATTGTGCGATTTTATTCTTGTTCAGCATCGAGTCTGTGGCTGGAGCTAAATCTTTAGTATAGTCTTACTGAAAAGGAATGGATCGTAGTCCAGCAGGCGGGCTTGGTACAAGTTGGTGGATGATACAATGTCCTCGAATTTAGGTACTACTACTTGCCGGAGCATCAAAATGTATGCCTTAATCGTTTTAAGAGTAATGGTGATGAAATAAATAGCAATAAGTAAAGTACCTCCCTAGGCCTACAACTCTGAACGCTAGAGCCATCACCATTGAGTCACAAATACTTTTTTGAACTGTGTATTGCGTTTACTAGCTGTGACCCGAGGTTTCCCCCGCTGTTTCCGACTTTTTTGTTTGTCCGGCCCCTAAGGGTCGTAACTTTAATGTTAAATAGCATAAAACCTTCCTCAACAATTGAGGTATGAAATTCAAAAAGATTTATTCAAATCCGTCTGGAAGTTCCAGGGATTGGAGTGAAACAAAAAAACAAAGTTCACTTTTATGAAATAAGTATAGATTGTACCTTGCAGCAGTGGTGACTTGGCGAGCGCCAGTATGTTGGGCGTGAGCGCGTGGCGCGCCTCGGGCGTGAGCGCGGCCGGGCAGCGCGCGCACGCGCCGCGCACCAGCGTCAGCGCCGTCTGCGCGCAGTGCAGGTCCGCCTCGCATACCAGCGCCGGCACCTCCATCAGCACCTGCATCATACAAATACTATATTAGTAGCGTCGTAGCCTAGTCGGGCGGCCATACACGGCTAATTCGAGGATTTGGTTGTTGAAGTACTTGCACGGACCGCTGGACCAATCATTGTCAACTGTTTGAGCAGACCCTGTCAACAGCTCAAGTCGTTTTCAATCACTGGAATAGTTGACAATGCAACTGCAGTTTCATTCAGCAATGAAACAGGTGGCACACGCGACACCGGGCGGAGGAGAGATGCAGGATGGAAGGGATTAAAGCACTACAGCAGTTGACACTTGTTATCAATACAAATGTATTACGAATTACGAACAATGTCACATTTTTTTACCAGGGGCGCCCCCTGCCAAGGGAATGTCCCCATGCGGTCTTGATGAAGATTGTAGTTTGGGATGCAGTCGCAACAGTCGCTTATGAACGCCCCAAGTTGCTCTAAGGGTGCAATTCCACCAAAATTATGCGCGAACATTTGTGCAGTTGAAACTGTTCGAACATGATAAGTAGTAATAGAGCCCATGACCAAATATGTTTGCCCATCGTTTTGCGACTAAAACCGAATAAAATCGATAATTTGGTTATTCTGATATCAAAAATACTAATTTAAGATATTTTCTGCGTCACAACTGTCCTGACCGCATTTTCAAATATTATGTCATTTTTTTTTTATCGAATTCGTGCGAACATAAAGTGCGAGTTCGCTGACGCGACTCCATTGCTTGATCGTGTGCGCGCACAAAACTTCGCAGTTGTACGTGAACGTTGCGGTTAACCCGCACACATTTTGTTCATGTTGGGCGGGTCCACCAAAAGAAACATTTATGCCGCACACCGGTAGCATTACGCCTTTAGTTTTGTAAACTAATTGAAAATAGAAAATCCAATATTACAGAAAACATTTTAAGAATATTTAAATTGGGTTTTTTGTCTCCAATGTGAGTAATGTCGAAACAAACAAATAAATAAAAATATATAGTTGAACGTACCTTACTTAAAAGCTCTATACTAATAGCGTGGCTGTAGTTCTGTACTAAAGTATCCAGAAGGACTAGTGTAGACAACTTCAAGGCCCTTTGATTTTTCCTCAGGAAAGATCCAAGGATTGGTACGACATCAGACTGAAAGAAACAATAAATTAAATATTCTAGTTCATAAATATTTTTTTAATATATTAAAATGCTCTAATAAGCTCTTACCAAAATTGGTGTCAGATCAATTCTGAGTGGAGATGCGGCGACCTTGGTAAGAGCCTTCACCGTAGTCAAACGTGTGATTTCATTGCGCAGTCGTTCTAAGAAGATTGGTAGACAAACGGGAAGCTCGTGCTGCATAAGAAATCAGTTGTTTAATTTTATGGATTTTGCAAACGCTTAGAAACTGAAGAAGTAGTTCTATTTTCGTCCAAACGCAACTTATGGCTTTCAGCATTCACACAAAGTGAATCCGTTTATAAGCAAGGAGCATTAAGGTACATACTATCATAGTTTACCAGCGACGTCACAATGTAACGAACACTATTCGCCAACAGTGGAAAGTCAGAATCAACTATCAAGACCGCCAGAAAAGCGCCGAGGCCAGAGAAACGATTCAGCTGTAATAAATCCCGCAATGAAATGTACAGCAGAGGAGTTAAAAAAGAAAAAATAAAGAACGTCCTTCCATATCAAGCAGGAGCTTGTCCTATTGGTACAAAGAGACTGTTAGAAAAAAAGAGAGTTCGAATAAAATAACCGACATACTTGCAAATAATCACCGAAATGGCAGAGCAGCTGTCCGCAAGCAGCGATGGCTCGCTCCTTGACTTCCTGGTCCATGTCCGTTGCTCGCAGGCGCACCAGCGCGCACTCGTACATGGCCGGGATGAACTGCTGCAGCTCCGGGATAGGAGGTTCCACAGTCGGCACGCTCGAGTCGCCGCTCGAAACCAGGTCTGAATAAGGTGATGCATAAGTGAAAATATGAGCATACTGTGCATTAATGGACTAGACACAATGTTTCCGAGTATTGATCATCTATTTGTCTATTGATATGTTAGACGACGAAATTAATTCATTCATTCTGTGCAAAAACTTACGAAATTTGCTGTGAAACACTGTTTGTTGCTTTGTTGTTAGTCAATACAGAAAAAATAGATTCATAGAAAATACCTTATTAAAAATACCACCTTAAGTCATACACAAACATTACTATCGCAATCATCAAGCTTCTTCTTCTTATCGTATAGATCCATATCACACAGTTTGGGCCCAGTAGGTGGCCACGTTTATTGCAGCGGCAAAAGCGCTATTCAGGTCGTCAAGAGTGCAGGTAAACGGACACCTGGGACACTCCAGTAGGTGGGGCATAGTTAGATCCGGAGCGCCGCACTCGCACTCGGTGTTGGAGGCCCCATTTTGCCAGATTATGTATGCAGCGGCCTACTTGGGTACGCAATCGATTCATCATCAAGCTATCATCAAGCTAAAACTAATACATAAAAACTTACCAAGTGGACGCATAACTTTGACGAGCGTCTGCAGCACTCGCAGCGCCTCGGCGGTGACCTTGTAGAAGGGGTCATGTACACAGCCCAGCACAGCCGGCAGTAGTGCAGCCACGTGGGGCCGCATGATTGCACCCGGGTGCCCGCGGACGAGGCACACCACGAACACGAGGGTCTCTATCTTCATTGATGATGCTGTGGTCTTATCACTGTTGAAAGACACTGATAGGTTAAATAGATCCTCGATTTCTAAAGTTTCAGATAAGAACCCTGAGGTTAGAAGACCGCTTTCAGTTTAAAGAAAGACCCTCTGAAAATCCACTCTCCATCTAATGGAAACCCTTCCATTAGGGTTTTGTTTTTACGGATGGGAAGTAATCAAATGACGGGTCCCACTCTGGGCGGAGCGGAAGGGAGTGTCAGACTTGTACCGACTCCATTAGGGATTAAGTGGAGAGCGAATTTTCAGAAAGTCTTTTTAGGGTTCCTTAGCTGAATGGCAAAAAACGGAACCATTATAGATTCGCCATGTCTGTCTGTCCATGTATGTCACAGCCACTTTATTCCGAAACTATTAGGAATACACAGTTGAAACTTAGTAGGTAGATGTATTCTGTGAACCGTTTTACGATTTTTGTACAAAAATTAAAAATAAAAAGATTAAGGGCCCATACATGAAAAAAAGTTTTTCATCAAACCTATACGTGCGGGGTGTCTATAGATAGGTCTTTACAAATGACATTTAGCTTTCGAAAACCATTTTTTCTCAAAGTTAATAGTTTGAAAGATGAACACTTCCAACGCGACGATGTCGGCGGTACGCCTTAAAACACTACAACTTTGGAGTAAGAAGGTAACACAGCATACTGCGATACTGGAGGGATTCTACAACGAGTTCCCCCTGGCGAAAGCAACAAACGATCGGATACCCAAACAGTTCGTATTCGATAAAAAATACAAGATCCAACTCCATGAAGACCACCGCTGCGAGGGACTAAGCCCCGCAGAGCTGCGGATCTTCACGGATGGATCCAAAACAGGTACTGGCACTGGAGCTGGAGTCTTCTCTGAGGATCTCAACATCCACATTGCCGCACCACTAGGGGCCCACAACACGGTATTTCAGGCAGAATGCATGGGCATTACCCTGGCGGCATCAGCCATCTTAGCCAGAGAGGTTGTGGACCACTCTATTCGTATACTCTCAGACAGCATGGCTGTACTGCTAGCACTAAACAACCACATAGTCAACTCTGGGTTAATATACGAGTGTCATCAACGTCTGAACCAGGTTGGTAATCTCAATGGTATAACCATCCAATGGATAAAAGGACACAGCGATTCCCGAGGCAATGATGCAGCGGACGATCTCGCTAGAAGGGGATCAAGTATAGCAGCGGTGGGACCCGAACCCATCGTGCCACTCCCTTTCGGATACCTACGCACACTGGTAAGGAAACGAACTACTGAACAACACCACAAGCTATGGCTGGACCATGGCGAGTGCAGGCAGGCCAAGGAAGCAGTTCCTGCTATCGACGGCCGCTTCACCAAACGGGCGCTTCGGCTGTCCAAACAACAGCTGCGCACAGTTACAGCCGCCATCACTGGACACGGTTCTTTTAATAAACACCTCTTTGTCATAGGAGTCACGGACAGCACCCTGTGCCGAGCCTGCATGGAGGTAGACGAGACAGCAGCCCACGTGCTTCTGCACTGCCCAGGGGTTGCAACATACAGGGCAAAGTACTTCGGTAACCCAGGTACTCTCCGCGAGATTACCAGCAACATCAAGGCGCTGCTGGCCTTTCTCGGGGAGTTAGGGTGGATCGAATAGATTTCCCACCCGCACGCAAAATACGCGCTTAGACGTGGAGTTGCGGACACCAGCCCGCTATACAATACAATACAATACAATAGACACTTCCAAACTGGTAACGTGTGTGTCCCTCTACACTCTCTCTCTCTCTGACTTTTTTTTAATATTATTGTGTGTGCCTAATGTACTGACGTCGAATAAACATTTTTCTTTCTTTTTCTAATTTCTAAAGAGGAAGAAATGTACGATTGTAGAACGTAAATAAAACTTTCAACCAAAATTGGTTTGAATAAGATTTGATGTTTAGTTTTTGAAACATGGAACTTTTTCATAAAATGCAGCAGTAACTTTGTTTTTCATTAACATACTATAAAAAAAAAACAAATTTAGTTTTGCTGTTGAATGTACAACCATACGACTTCAAATGAAAAGAATGAGCCTTCAAAATATTTTTATTATATTGTTTGGTTGGTGCTACGGAACTCTGTATGCGTTTGTGTACGACTTGCACTCGGCCGGTTTTTTTTAAACTGAAAGCGGACTTTTAACCTCAGGGCTCCTATCTGAAACTTTATAAATTTAGTTTTGGCGTTTTCTCATCATGCCCCATCAGCCAACCCATCCTAGCTGTCAAGTTTTAGTGTGGAATATTCTTGCTGTGAAATTCTCTGGGTTCCCTTTCCATAGCCCGAGGATGATCCATCACTTAATCAAGTCTAGTCATACTCAATAATAGTTCTGAAACGTATTTTGTTTTTGCCCAAAATAATAAAATAAAAATCAATTGCGACATGTATAAAATAGAGTCTGGTTCGAGACTAGAGTAAGTCGGTACTCACGTGAGCGCAGGTGTGAGTGCGCGAATAACCTTGGCGGCGTGGTCGGCGAGACAACCGGGCGCGGCCGCCAGGAGTTCGCGCAGCAGTGCAAGCGCGCAGCCGCGGGCGCGGACGCTCCGTCCGCGGATCACTCGCAGCGCGCCGCGGACTACGCCCGAAACCTGCGATTGAACAAGGACTTGCATACGATGAGTTATTTTAAAATATTTATATGAAAGTGGTACTTTAATTGGCATTCTTCGTAGCAGGCACGAAAGAGATGAAGAGATCAATAAGACTGCTTTAGAACTGCCATTAGGAAAGAAGAAATGGAGGTTTTTGCGACGCAGGAGGTCGCTTTAGGCTTAAATTATTGAATAAATTTCGCAACCACTTCCATAGCGCCTCTGGTTGTATTGGAAATGTACATTCCATATGAAATACATGGGAGTAATTATATTCCGATAGAAACTCTCGTAAAAAAGACCGCTTACCCTTTGCAACAACAATGCTTGCGGCGAGTTCTCGGTGGGCACGATAGACATATGTAAAGCCGGTGGTGGACGAGTGGCCCTCAACAGAGCGGTGTACGCGCTCAGAATATCACATTTCACGTTCTCCTCGCGTTCTAAACAGATAATAAACAGACACGTATTATAAGTTTGTTTGTAAATTAGTTCATCTTTTTTTTCATTACTAAAACTTTATCGATCACTGGATCTTACGGAGAAAGTGAGCTTTACCTTTGAATCTAGCAATCAAAGCTGGTGATACAGTTTGGTACATTTCACCGAGAAGTTCGTGACGAGTTGCAATTACTGATTCTAAGCACTTGGCCGCTGCACGCCGCACCTGAGAACAAAATACGAATATACACAAAATATTCATTTAATGTGTGCTTTTTAAAACTTCTTTGCCAAATATCGGTATATTAAAGTAGACATTAACCCCCATAATTATAAACGCCAGTTAAAATTGAACCGGGACCAACTTTGGAGTAGAAAATTATTGAACTATCTAAAAATTCAAAATTTATTCTGACGAAATAACGAAATGCCTTTATTCTATTTACTAGCTGTTGCCTGCGGCTTCGCCGGTTTTGGTCGGAAATTATCCCACGGGCACGTTGTAAATATAGCCTATGGCACTCGGGGATAATTTAGCTTCCTATTAGTGAAAGAATTTTCAAAATCGGTTCAGTAGATCCAGAGATTACCCCTTACAACCTCACAATCTTTACCTCTTTATAAGTATAGATATAGATTATTAAGGGGATTACGGTTTACACAGTATGGTATCTGCAACAACATACCTTCCAAGACATGTCATCATCATCAGAATACTCTTCAGAATCTGATTCTGGTTCAGCATCAGGGGCAAAAGACTCGTCTTCCATTTCCTCGTCCTCACCGCCACCTTCTTCCTCCTCATCTTCATAGTTATAATTAGGATCGTAAGTAATCATTTTTAGGCAGAGGTCGATTATCTGCATAAAGAAAGAATTTGTTAAAGCAAACAAAAATTGCGATAAACTTTGGGCTAGCTAAAAATTATAACGAAAGTATTACACAAAGGAAGCTTTAACAAAATCATATATTGTTTGTCATAATGTAACATGACTGGCAAAGTTCAAGAGTGAGTCATTCTTTTTATCACAGAACACAATGTTTTGAGTATAAAACATTCATACCGTAGGGATATGGGGCTGCACTTCCTTGGGACACTTAAGTACAAAAGCTTCGAGAGCCTGCAGGCAATGTTCGCGGAGCTCTTCATCCGCATCAGTTGAGTATTCTAGGACCTGGGGCGCCACACGCCATAGCTGCTCACCAAATCTATGACCTGCTTGGCGACTGAACGAAGCCAGGTTATTACTGAACTTTTTATTAAATCTATTTAGATTGTTATTTATTTGAATTCAAAATCCCGGATAATTATAATGTATACATGACATGACCATATTCTTTTGAAAACAAACTTGATTTAGGGCTTTTATTAAAAACAGTCAATAAATAGTGACAATACTTGAAATTATCTAAGATTGTATTTTCAAGTAAACAATATTCAAAGAGTTATTTAATAATGATTCTTACCAAATAGATGCAATACACTGTATATGAGTGCGGCTGACGCTGGATGATGTGGAAGAACTTAACCCCTCCAGCAGGTGATCAATAAGTTTGTTGTACAGAGACGCATTGCAAGACATGACCAGGTGTGACAATGCAACTATGGTGCGTTTACGGACAGCCTGTATAAATGACGATATTGTTAGTGTGAGACTACCCATGAAGGGACACATTTTAGTAACAATTTCAATACATAGTGAACTGTTACTAACACAATTTTAAATTTCTATTTAGTAACACAATTTGTATTTTTATCATATGAATGTTAGCCTGTAAGGTATATTATATCTATGGACAAAGTAGCCTGGAAATTAATGTTTGTTGTTGTAATATAATCTAATGTTTATTATACAGAATGTCTCTAAAATGTGCTTTGTTTTGGTCATAGATATACATGTCAAAAGATTAACACAACAAATAATAATAATTAAAATAATGTTCATTATCATTTGCTTATCTTGAAATTAAAACATTGTGATTTTGAATATGGGTTGTGTTCAGAAATTGAGAAATTCTATTTTCTTACTCAATACATACCTGACGTGGTGAGGCGAGTTGTGGCAGTAGTGAATTGAGCAACATTGGGTGAAAAGTTATGAGCAAGCCACCAAACCTGCTCAATAGATCAGCCAGTATATCTAGAGCTTCAAGTTGTACTGAGACATCTTCTTGCTAAAACATCAAAATATGGTTAAAACACTTTACTTGTACAGAATTTTACAGTAACAGATCTTCCTTAAATCAACATTTTTCAATGAGTACCAGAGAGAGAGAGAGACCACACCAATTATTGACACCCCACCCAAACAGTTTTTATCCAAGAAATAAATAAATCCTCTTGCAGTGTTGCTTAAAAAGTGAATTAAAGTGTATTTTATCCTTTATTATATTGGCAATAGAGAACTCTTAAAAATCCAACTTTAATGAGCAGAAACTTGTTTAAATTAAGGTGCTCACACAGTATGAAAATCGATTTTATTGTCACGGCGTGACAACTATGGACACCACTATGTGTATGTAAAGTTCATTTTAGGTGGTGAAGTTCTTTTGTTAATGGACAAACGAAAACCTAATCAATTACAGCGTTTTTAAACCCTCTTTATAGAGCTAATGTAGAAAGCGACTTACATAGCAAGCATATTATAAGTTGGAAGATTTTAAAGGTTTGGAAGAGATGTTCCCCCTCCAGTAATTCTTTTTTTTTTTAATATTTAAATAACAATAATAATAATCTTTATTTCCAGCTTACAATTTCAATGACAGCATATACATGCTTCAATAAAATATTGTTTAAGTTGAGAATTGTACTTAACACATATTTATACACTTCTGACACCCAAGCTAAGATTAAACTTGTGTTATGAGTGTCAGGGCTCTCTAAGTTCACTGTGACAGTAAATACAAGAAAAACTTCGGAGTTAGGTACACGTCAAACGGGAAACAAAGACAAGGTATAAAAAAAATAGAAAATATACTAATTTAAATAAAAGTTAAATAATTAAAAGGCAAACCACAAATATGTGTTTATGATTTGTGTTGATTAATTTTTTTGTGTTTATTAATGTGTATGTGTGTGTGTTTGAGGATATGTGGGATGGAGGAAAGTTTGGGAAAGGGGGAGGGCAATAAGGTTATGTATTGATGAAAAATACTTTGATTACCATTGTTTCATATGAATTAGAAGCTTTATTACAATTTTGGTAAACCATTTTGAAAACCATGTAGACATTCTATGATGGTTAATAAGGCGTATCCTAATCTTTAAGTTATTGTTTTTTTTTTCTTTCTACATTGTGCTCACATACAGGGTGTCAGTAAGGGACAGCCCTCCACAAACTGACAGGGTGCATTCAGCTCCTTATATTGAATCATATTCCACCGGAAATTTTCTCCGCAATTTGTTATTTTATTTTCAGTTACTCTTTTTTTTTTCAATGTAAAATTACATTCCCTGTATGCAGCACTTCATTTACGTAAATTATACGACTAAAATAAAAAAGCCAACAATGGATGTTGAAATACTCTAACAAACGCGGCATGAAATCAGCTGTTCACTTCCTGCCTAGCTACAGAGTTCATCGAACTCGTCGTCGCGCTTGCCGTTCGCTACGTGCGTTTTGCCACGGTAACGATACATTGCGTTACATGAGGAAATAAAACAAATCAAATTTCTTTAATTCCCATAACATTCCTGAAATAATTTCTTCTAACTTTGTTTCTTGGTCATGTTAGTATGATATACTGAATTCACCCCATCAGTTTGTGAAGGGCTGTCCCTGTATAGAGGCAACAATATTGTATTCAGGTCTATTTAATATGTAACTTGATTTGAAAAGAGTGTCCATTCTCCATGAGATCTACTATTTTGGAATAAGCATCTTCAGTCCATTCAGTTATTATGCCTGTGGCTGGACTGTAGGTAGCTTATTTTAGACTATGCAGAAGTGCCTGTCATGAGTCTATTTGAAATAAATGCTTTGAGTTGATACTCTCAAAATAATTCTGGTGGCACCCATGTGGACAACAATTTGCAGCATGACACAAAGTAAGGAAAATATTAAAATAAAAAAAAAGAATAGAAAGACTTCTTCAGTGTAACTTTAAATCTAAAACTTTTTTAGACCTAGACTTTAATAAAAACAATAAGATTAGTTTTATTTGTTTTTTTTTTCAACCTAAACCCAGTATTTCTGGCAAAATAAATTATCAGAGATATTCCTGAACAGTAAGGAGTGTCAATACATTGGTATTTCGAATGACAATAATTGGGAAAGTGTATCAATAAATGGGCATATATTAATTATAAATGAGTTTTTAATGAGTTTTAGTAGCATCCTCCAATATTTATTTTATCTTCAAAAATCATTTATTGTCACTTGCTTCTCACCCGTTTTGTGTGAATTGCACAGAGAAATCCTTAAAGGATGAATAATTGGGAGTTTTACCATCATTAAAATAAATCCCTTGTTTTGGGACTGTTGGTAAAAACCAAGGATAGTATTGAAGATGTTAAAGAAAACTTAGAATATGTTCTGTTTTATGTCAGTTGGTTAAAAACCAGGCATAGTATTGATGAAACCAATGAATGATAAGGTGACATTAAATTTAAAAGAGAAGTGCATTGGTAATAGTAAACACTTTGGTTACCCATACATAAGGATAGTCCCTACTCAAGGTAAATTTATTATTTTCTTTCTTTCTTTTTTTAACCTTGTAGCTTATTTTATTTTATTATTTTGAAAGCTATCATTGATGCTTTGATCTTGGTCAGTTTAATGGCTTAAATTGTGATGGTAATTGACCAAGAAACAAAAGATGAACAACTTTGTTTATGTCTATTGCACTTTACAGAAATATTAAAAACTTCCCACACCACTCTATATAACTCTATTTTACAATGTCTTAATAAGTTATACAATTGCTTTGAATGATCAAAACAAAATTTTGGAAAAATATTATTTTTGATGAATGTTTTGTCTTACCTTCTCAATAGCACTGCTGAGTTTTCCAGTAATTTTTTTGCACACATTTGCAGCCAAAGTGTTGGACCCTAATGGTAGTTCAGATATAACAGTCTTCAAGCCAATGCTGCTGATATCTCGCAGTTGTTCCGTGTCTGAGAGCATGTTTGCACATAGTGTGTCCACTATGCCTTCTACTTGATACTCCTTTACTTTGTTCACAAGGGGACCGAGGCTGCAAAATTTTTATACAATATTATTACTAGAACATGAATAAAAACTTTTTATGTGTGAATCAGTTTGCAAAGCTCACATACCATTTCACAGCTAAATTTTGCACTTCACCGTTTTTGTCTTCGAGGAGACGGAGCAGCATCTTTACGACTTTTCTCTCAGAGTCATCATCAAGCTTTATACTGTCTTTTTGTAATTCAGTCATCAAGTCATTAGTAGCCATGAATCTGAAGTCTTTGTCGTTGGACGTCATCTGGAGACATTTTAGACAAAAATATTATTGATACGCAATTACGGAACTTCTACTCAGTGTTATTGTCAGAACGCCGGCTTACCTTCTCCAGAAGATTTGCAATTTGATAGGATACACTAGCCATTTTGTAATGTGTTTATTCTCCGAAATCACAACAGAAAACTACAAAAGCCAAATAAAGATAAAGTTAACAATTTATCATGAGTAATTGGTGATGAAAAAACATTTGAATGATTATTCGGGAAATAAAAGCGATGAATCGAAAACTTGCTTCGTGGTGCTTCGCTAAAATTGTATAGACAAAATAGGACAAATTTAGGACTTGTCAAAATGTAATCGATTAAACAAAATATTGAGTACACAAATCGGATAAACTTGAATTTATTTAGGCCGCATTCCGAATTACGAAATAATCGCTCACAGCGCTCACGTCTATAATTTGCGTACCGAATTAGATATCGCGATTTTGACAGCTAAGAGCTGTCATCAATACGGAACGCTCGTGAACGTGTTCACAGTGCACATAACCCTGTGACATAACCTCAAACCTTTCACAATCACAAAACATATTTTTGAAAATGGATGTTATGTTGTTTGACTCTATCGACTCTGATAACTCAGATTTTGAGATAGAAAACGACGATTCGCCAAGTGATGAAAATGATGACGTCGAAGTGTTAATATTAGCGTATTTTGCTCCCGGCAAAGATTTACCCCGTAGAAAAATACCACGGATTACAAATTATATTGATGCAACTATAGTTAAATATAATGTTCATGAGTTTAAAACTCATTTCAGGTATGCTGTTACGTCTTGGATTTTAATGTAGGAATGTCATTGAGTATGCCACAAAAAAACTTTGTTGTTACTTTCGTTTTACAGAATGTTTCCTGATACTTTTGAGTACATATTGGGATTAATAGGTCCAAAAATAATGGAAACTGGAATAACTTTTGGAAGAAAACCTACAGAAGCTAAAAAACAGTTTCTTATTGCGCTTTGGATGATGGCTACACCAGATTGTTACAGGTAAAAATTACATTTATTTCATACTGTCTAGTCATTTTATAAAAAGTGGTATTAATATATAAGAACGTGATTTTCATTAAAAAAAAAGTACTATGCTTGTGTATGTGTTTTACACAGGTCAGAAAATGTGTTTTGGCTACTTGAAACAAGTTATCCATTAAGACGACCCACTGACCAAAACAATTAATTTGTATTTTTCAGATCTGTGTGTGAGAAATTTGACATAGGCCAGGCCACTGCCCTGAGAAGTGTACGACGCGTTTCTCATGCTCTCCATTCCCTTGCTCCCCAGTTCATAAGATGGCCTAGAGGGGAGCATGCAAGAGAAGTGGCTAGAGAGTTTGAGAGTCACAGTGCATTCCCAAGGGTAGTGGGAGCCATTGATGGTACACATATTAAAATAAATGCGCCAACCGAGGATGCACAATCCTATATTAACCGGAAAGGAACCCACTCAATCCAAGTGCAAGTAAGGATAGCTCTCTTAATGTACCTAGTAAAATCACATTTCAAATAATATAGTAATTATTATAATGTTAATACATTGTTCCAGGCTGTATGTACTCATAACATGGTGTTCACCAGTGTCTTTGCTGGTTATGCAGGGAGTGTGCATGATGCTCGGGTATTTAGGCTGTCGCCTGTTCAGAGCTTTATTCAGAACCCAGACATCTATTTTGAAGGTGACAGCCACATTATTGGCGATGCTGCTTATGGAGTACACCGGAATGTTATGGTTCCATTTAAAAACAATGGACATTTATCATGTAGACAAAAAAATTACAACTTTTGTATTTCATCAGCACGCATGTCCATTGAGCGAGCATTTGGATTGTGGAAGGCTCGTTGGCGCAGTATACTGGACTGTTTACCAATGGTAACAGTAAAAAAAATACCTGAGTACTTATTAGGTCTAGCAGTACTTCACAATATTTGTATACTGCGAAGAGACATGATCCCGGTTGAAGGGCATTTACGGGTGACGCAAAGAGGGCGCCTTATTAACGACAGCATCGACGGGAGAGAAGAAGGGATGCGCAAACGACAAACATTGGCCAATAATTTAATTATAAGGACAGTATAATTAAAATTGCATATTAATTCAATAAATGTTCATAATTATTGTATATCAATTTTGTAGTTTTACTTTTAACATCCTTATATGACATACGTATATGAATAAGTTTCATATTTACATATAAGTTAATGTAACTGATAGGTAAATATGCAATTCGTTTTTGGCTAGAGGTAATAAATAAGCATTCTTGCAGTTTTAAATATTCATATTCATGTGTTTAAAAGTTGCGAGAAGGGAACTTGTTACCATTGCGACATATGTTGGGATAGGTATGTAAATAATGTTCAACACTATTGATAATAAAACATTTTTATTAACAATCAATTAGAATCACAGTTTAATCAGACTGAACCTCAGGTGCTCCACTCGAACTCCAGGCCACATTATTCTCCTAATGATTAATTATGCTAAGACAAAAGTCAAAAACAGTTCCACAGTCATTTAACTCCTTATCTATTAAGTAAAATCGTAGTAAAAGCTTTACAATTAAACACTAATAAAATTCAAATGTTTTAACAGGTATTTATAATCAAATCTACTTCAAACAGATGCTGATCAAATCTTAAAATCTAATAAAAAATCACAAGTAGACTACTTGTAAATAAAACAGGTACTGATCAAATCATAAAACTAATACAAAATCACAAGTAGACCTATGCTAATAAAATTCACAGGTTTTAACAGGTATTTATATTCAAATCTACTACAAACTAGTACCGATCATATCTTAATATCTAATAAAAAATCACAATGGGACCTATTACTAATTAAAACAAGGTACTGATCAAATCTTAAAACAAATACAAAATCTAGCTATAAAAACAATTAAATTTTACTTATTGTTGTTTAAACACAACAACTGCAAAATGTCCATTTTTTCTCTATGCTGTTGCTCTTTTAGTAGCATATATTTATCAAAATTTTCTTGCTTTTGTTTGGATCTTTCTTCCCTATACTTATTCATATCTTTTCTATAATCTTCTAATATATAATCAAATTTTCTTTTCTTTGGTCCTATATGTTGTGGACTAGTATTTACATTTGGTGTGGGTCCTATCTCTGAAGCCAGCGCTACAGGATTAGCCCATCCAGTTGAGCCAAATAACTCATTCATTCGCTGAAAAAAATAATAACAATAAGCATGGTTTATTAGAATTATCTTCGCAGGGTGGCTGGTAGCAGTTGGATGAGAGTATAGAGAAAAATGGTGTGCAATTGGAGAGGCCTATGTCCAACAGTGGACTGCTGTAGGCTGATAATGATTAGCATTACACTACAAATACATGAAGCACTTGTCTTTTTTTAAATAAATTAGACATGCATTCATAAAATATTATTAATAACTACAACATAATTATTTCAACAAATTATTGCTAATTCTAACACATTTACATAGTAAAGAAATATTAAAGTAAAAAAAACTTACATCAAAGTAAGGCCATGTTGCCCTATTATTTCCAGATGTGGCATTGTGATCCACTATCTTTTTATAGTGTTTTTTTAAACTATTTATTTTTGACTGGCACTGGGTACCATTAACATTATATTGTACGTCGCACATTCTTCTTGCTATGATGTCATATACCATCTTATGACGCATTTTTTCAAAATCTTCTCTATGCTCACTGTATAATGTGAGTAGCAACAAAATGCATGCCTAGTTCCATATGAATAGAGATGGTGACTCTTGATCTGAAATAAAATAATAATAATAAGTACTTCCTACTACATAGATACTAAATAAAATTTATAACTTAAAGTTATAAACACCTTTTATTTATTGGATATGAGAGCAAATTCTTGTACATAAAGAATTTACTGTCAACATACTAATATGACAAAACCATAGAACACTTTTATCTTACTTTTGTTAAAGATTATGTACTGGAGTAAGAGTGGCCACATAAACTGTTGTCAACATGATGTTATGCAAACAAAACACATTCATCTAATAAGTATCTGCACATAACCAGATACAAAATACTTACCATATGGTTCTGTTGGTTCGGTCAGTGGGTCGTGTTGCAGTGACTGTTTCTCGGCTATGCATATTTGCATCAAAGTCATGCACCAATTGCTGTACAAATTCAGTATCTGTAAACAGCAAGTACCAGTTTAGAAAACATTTTTAATTGATCAGAAGAGAATACAGTGGTTGTATGCACTATACAGATGAGGCGAGACGAGGTACCTAGCTTTTGCAAACAGACAGCTTAGCAGTTGTGATGAGTAAAACATTTGCATCACAATCGCTTGAGCAGTCGGTAGAACTGCAAAAGGGCTAAAATTTTGTACTTACCTCTCTGAGCCCTCTCGTATTGCTCTGATGTAAGCATGACAGAAATTTGTCGCCCGTTAGGCTCGTCGGCTATATTCACTTGAATACTCATGGTTGCACTGTACACAATGTCCTAAAATGCCACGATAGAATAGTTAGATGCGACTCCTAAGTTCATAACAAAACAACACAACTGTCATTTTTGACAGCGCTCACGGTGATATTTATTTGGGGCATGGTCGGTGTAATCGCAAGATGGCGCATGTCATGACGTCATCTATGACGATTCAAGAGACATCAATATCGCGCTCACGTTATTTCGGAACGGGTTTATGGACGCTCAAATCGATTACAGCGTAATTCGGAATGCGGCCTTAATTAATTATTTTGTTGTTACAACTTATTTATTTTATTTCCAATCCAACAAATGAAAGAAAGAGAGAACAACCATACTACAAATACTTTTATTTAATTGGAAGTAGAAACTGTGTAATCGACTAAAAAAGTTGAAGTAGAACCTTCGACGGTCAATCTGGCAGCACTAATGGGCAGCACTTCTTCGGTCAGCATCTCGGGCCAGGGTCAGGGTAGGCTGCGAAATTCAAATTTTCCTACTTTTGCTATTTGCAGGTTAGTGTAATTAAAATACGTAATTGAAATACAAATACGTATTTGGTATTTGTATTTCAATTATTTCTTAAAAATGTAATTTGTAATTGGTATTTCAAATACCTGACGATGAGGTATTTTGTAGTTAGTATTTCAAATACTTATGGCTTCAAAATACATTTGAACATAAATACATTTAGCAATCTTATTAATGGGTGCGTTCTGCAGAAAATAGCGCTCGATAGCTTTCGTAAGCAAAATGGCGACTGCTAAATATAAACACTGCACCTTTCCCGTACGTCAAATTGTCAAGTATCTGGTCAATATTGTCATTTTCGTTTTCATTCTTAAACGGTTAATTATGTCGAAACTTCTTACTAAAGTTTATCAGTAGGCAATAGGAGGCATAAAAACTCTGACAATAGGCACTAACCTCACGATAAAGAAGAAGAAGAAGGAAAGAAATGCGAATGCCACGATGAATTATTCTATTTAACTAACCTAATATCTAACTGTATTTTTTAATTTGTATTTTAATTAAAAATAGTTTAAATACTGTATTTTGTATTTTATATTTCAAATACACGACTTAAAAATATTTTGTATTTCGTATTTTTAAAACATACGGTTTTGTAATTTGTATTTTAATTAAAGCAAAGCATGTATTTTGCCCAGCTCTGGTGTCGGGTTGTATATTGATTAAAATATCGTTTGCGAAGGTTACAAATATGGCTTTGCAGAGTTATAATTATTAAGATCATTAATACAATATTTTAAGTTCATACAATGCCATTGAATGACTTTTTCACGAAAAAGTAATTAAATTAAATGAATAGATGGGAAATTAATCATCTCAGAAAAACAAGCCAGTATTGCTAGGCTAGCACAATGCAAATTAATCTAGTTATGCATTTTTATTAGAAGTAAATTAAGATAAGTCAATTTAATCCTTTGGTATATCTTACTATGTGTATGTATGTACACATTATACAGACTACAAATAGAACTAAAATAATGCTAAAAAGAAGATTAAAAGTAAGTTCCTACAAGGGTGTAACACGACCCTTAACGAAACCGAAAGGCACTTGTTCTCCTCGTCATTGCGATATTTTTTTTGTTCTAGACCATACCTGGGAACCTTCTAGTTACGGAGTTATTGGGGGTCAAAGTTCCATCTTTTTCACAAGTTTTATTTTTTTAATACATGTTTTAAATGTAATATTTTTATTTTAAGCACGTCCACGGTTCCCATACTATTCAATATATTTATAAGCACAATGTTTTGAGTGCATTACATTGAGACCTACCGTAAAATGTGACTATCCACCCAAAAAAAAAAAGTTGTTTCCCAGCATGTTTGCGTAGTTACTTAGTTTGATGTACATACATAATGCTTGGTTCACGGCTTCGGTAAGGGTCTATTGTTACACCCTGTATATACAACAACGACAATAGGACACTTATGCGTCAAAGTACTCCTCCCCATCGATGTCATCTGGAAACGTGCTTAAAAGACTGCACTGCTGCTGAATTAGCTTTGCCACGATGAATGGCAATGCTAATTCTTTCACCAAAGAAAGAGCCAGCGAGCTGGCTCACGAAGTCACGTGAAATGTCGACCAGTCGGCGAGATGCTTCCTTAAAAAGCAGACGCGCACTCTGGCGCCATGGCCCAAGTGTTTCGACCCCAAACGGCTCAAAACTGTAGTTACCGATAAGGTTACAATATTTGCACCGCTTGAGGATCTCAGCAGCCGCAGCAGCAGCGCCCGCACAGCCCGCCGTGCTTAATTGAAATAAATAAATTCATTTATTTCAGGTAAATAACACCCATTGCCACACAAATTGATAGACATCAATATTATTACAAGAGATCAGATAAAATTAAGAAGAATCAAAATAAAATGAAATAAAACCAAATAAAATACTATAAAATCAGACTAAATGAAATTGAATCAAAAGCAAACAAATTAAATTAAATCAAAGTAAATCGAATAAAGCTAAATCAAATCAAATTTAAAAACACCGTCAAATAATAAAATTAATACCCTCTCTCCGACACTGGTACAGCAATATGTCTGTCAGAACAATGTCGGATAAAGGGGCAGTCCAGTCTTCCCGCAATCATCAGCAGTACGATGTTGGGGCTACCCCGTACCCTGCGCACCAAGGACGCGGCGCGCTTGCGCATGGTCGCGTGGAAGCAGTCAGTGCGAGCCTCTGCGAACATACCCGATGCACTGCAGTATTGGGGTAGCCCCATCACCGCCCTCAACGCGTTATTGTACTGGACGTGGATGGCGCGGATTAGAGTAATGAGCCCACAGACTGCATGAGTACAGCAATGTACAGTACGCTCTAAAGAGCGTAGCCTTAACCTCATTAGAGCACCGCGCAAATCTGCGGGCAATCATGTTTGCTCTAACAGGCAACGCCCTCCGCTCCCATGTCGTTCCATGTCTGCGTGATCTTTGAGGACAGCAGTCAAAACATGCCCCAAGTATGTAAACTTATCCACTCTTTGCAAAGGAACCCCATTGAGTCTGATTGGCGGTATGCTTCCCGGTCATATTGCCCTGGCGGTCTAAAAGATCATACACTGGCTTTTCTTTACATTATACAATAAACAATGACCACAAGCATATTCCTCGCATATCTGTAAAAGCTTCCTCAAGCCGCAGACCGAAGCGCTCATCAACACCATGTCATCAGCATAACTTACTGTGCATTAAGCAAACCGTCAAACACTTTAGCAGTTATAGTGGCAAGAGAAATAGGCCTGTAGTTACTCTTATCCGTAAGGTCACCCGTTTTGTTGTTCACTACAGGCACTTACCACCGTTTTCATAAAGTAGGCTTATCGGCTTGTCGGCGGGGTGAGATGGCGCAAGGGTTTCGACACAGGTTGCGTCCCACACCAAAGGCCTACCCACCTTCCAAGGCATCAATTTCATGCCGTCTGGTCTCTTCCTATCGTCACGTACCAAGCCGTTTGGTTCTAATACCGCCGGTACGCCGGCGCTGGCAAGGGCTCGACGAATAATGTCGTTAATGCAGGCGTGCCGTGCAATGCGACCTGCGCTCCTGTACCAGGACAGCCATGGTCTGAGGCTGCCGACAGCTTCACTGCAGTGACACCGATATGGAGCAATACAAGGTACGCCTAAGCGTATACTCGTAGCGACACGGAACGATGTGTCGTCCATCATAGCGCTAATGGTAGGTGACGGAAGTGCCTGAAGCCACAAGCCCGACTCCCATTCTCTCACGGCCAGTAGACGGGCACGTTCCACAGTAGATAGACGTATTTTAAAGGGTATTCCGTATAATACTGCAGAGCGGCACGTCCCACTGTCTCTGGGAGGACAGGTTGTCGGGCAAATCCGTATTGGGACCAGCCATTTTCCAAGCGTTAAACGCATCGGTCAAATTCGGCTACTCAAAATCAACCAGTGAGGATGACAAAATATTCCTGGTTAAATTTTTCGGTACCGTAGACCTAGGAGAGGAAGGCTGGTAAACTGATACTTAAAAAAAAAAATGAAATTTTTCGACACATTTTTTTATTAATCATCATCAAACAATCTGACTGACCTGCAAATAGCAAAAAAACTTAAGAATATTGAATTTCGCGGGCTACTCTGACGCTTCCATTAGAGCCCTTAGAGGGATGGGCTAAACGTAGCGCGTCCAGTAGTCTGATCTCACATAATCTCAAATACTCGAGTGGAGATTTTAGGCGAGTTTTAAAAATATGAAATAAATGCTGCCCGGCCGCTTATAATATTTTACCTAAATAATCTGTGGCAAAAGTGGTTAATGACTAGCGAGAAAATCAATCATGGCGGAATTTTGGGGAAATTAATTCCTTGTATTTTCTTTTTTATTTAGATTGGCTTGAAAACATGTTATCAGACTGTATAATTTAAATAGAGAGAGATATACTATCACAGCTAAACACAAAATTCGAAACCTAGTGCAATACTGCAATCAGATGAAAGGTGGGGTGGTGTGCACTGCGGTCACAGAGCATCTCATATACTGGTCTTCGAGTGTTCGTGTGATGTCATGATGTGTGACCCACAGTGTTGCCAGAAGGTTACATTTCTTACATTTTTCGTAACTTTTGACCTCCTCGCGTAACATGTAAGTAATTTTTAAATTTTAGGGTATTTTCGTAACTTTTCAGAACAACGAGATTTGTAATGCTTTTGTGCATTGAAGCGTTCTTGCCCTTTAATAACAGAGCCCGTTTACGACCACTTGGTAGAACAGTACGTTAAGAGGGTTGTTTAAGTACTAATCGAATATTATAGTAGTTAGTTCAGTGTAAAACTAACAGATGCACAACCTCGTAGTTTTGGTTTAAACTAGAATAGAATAAGTTAGGTGCTAGACTAGATAGTAACAACAGTGAAAATGGCGCTGCGAACCAATTAAACTGTTTGTTTTATCATAAGACTATATACACCATTAGACATCATAGATTCCTTTACATTTCGCCATTTTACTGACATCAATTTGCCTCCGACCTCCGACCCCAAAAACAGGTAAATTAAAAAAAAAAAACAAAACGTACTGTAATTTTTACAGCAAAAATGTAACATTTCAGGAAACGAAACGTAACTTACGACTCAAGGGCCCTGGCAACACTGTCACCCATCCATTTTGTCAATAAACATAGGCCGCATTCTGAATTACGCTGTAATCGATTTGAGCGTCCATAAACCCGTTCCGAATTACCGTGAGCGCGAAATTGATGTCCCTTGAATCGTCATAGATGACGTCAGGACATGCGACATCTTGCGATTACACCGACCATGCCCCAAATAAATATCACCGTGAGTGCTATCAAAAATGACAGTTGTGTTCACAGGTTGTGTTGTTTTGTTATGGTGGAAGCGCAAAGGTAGCCCGCGAAATTTAAATTTTCCTACGATTTGAAAATCAGTGTCAAGTTATATGCTGCTGAAAATAATAATCGCGCCAGTAACACGTATAAAGTTATCATTGGAATCATCAGTACAACCCTCCAAGTTCATTTAACCCCATTGAGTAACTTTTTCATGAAATAGTTATTAAATGAGGTTAATTGAACTTGGAGAGTTGTATGTGCAGCAGAGTCAATCAACATATCGTCCAATTTCAAAAACAGGTCTTGTAAAAGGTTTCGGTTTGGGGTTATGTTCACTGTGAACGCGTTCACGAGCGTTCCGAATTGATGACAGCTCTCAGTTGTCATAATCGTGATATCTAAAACGGAACGCAAATTATAGATGTAAGCGCTGTGAGTGATTATTTTGTAATTCGAAATGCGGCCATAGTTTCATATCTCCCTTTTTTTTGTTTAATTTCCTGTTTGAAAAAAGAGTCTCAATAATTATGCGGGGAAAATGATTTGAGAAAAATTCAGAAACCTTATCTAGTAACCCTGAATGTGGCCACAATGCTGCTTTGTTTTGACGTTTTAGCTTTGACTGTCACTGATATTTTTTTAGGTTAGGTTCGGTAAACGTAGTGATTATATACTCTCTGAGGTTCGGTTTTTGCTTGCAAGGGTTAGGATTAATAATTAAACAAAACCAATTACTCTTGATATAATTTTACTTTTAAGAAGAAGAGGTCGTAGATAGAACACACAGAAAGATAATGGATAATTTATTTGTAATAAACAGGTGTGTACGTCTTAGAAGTAATAGAAGTGATCATTTATTTAGAGCCAATGTTGAAATATTCACATTTCTTTTACAGGTATAGAGATGCAAACGAAGAAGTGGTCGTAGATATAGCAGAACAAGAAGCGAAACATTTGGAGAAATTAAAGAAACGAATTGCAGAAAGGAAATCTGCCTATGCAACTAAGAAGACATCTGATGTGATAACCCTCAAACCCCAAAAAGTTGTTGAAGAACCAAAAATAGATCATGTAGAACTAAACGAAGAAGAAGTAGCTAAAACGGCTTCAGAGCCCAAAACTGATAACAATATCAACACAATTCAAAAACAAGACAAAAAAAAACCAAAACCTTCCAATGAATACAAAGTGTTAGGAGTAAATGATTTTGAAAAAAAAACAAAGGTATTTTTCATATTAATGGGTTTACTAAGGAGATAACTGGTTATATGGATAATTGTTAAGTTGATGTGACATTGATTATTAAATTTTGGGTGTTTGTTTCAGGTCTCAAGAGTACTGCCTTTCTGGTTATCACATCCATTTAACATATCAACTAGCTTGAAGTCCTCATCATACACTGTACAGGAACAAGAATGGCTACACAGTACTCTGAAGGCAACATTACTAAGTGAAGGAGTCACTAAGTTGTTCCCTGTCCAAGAAAAAGTTGTACCTTTTATTTTGGATGAACACAAATTAACTTACCCCTTTTGGCCACATGATATTTGTGTTTCAGCTCCAACTGGGAGTGGGAAAACACTGGCATTTGTCTTGCCAATAGTTCAGGTATCACTATAGTCCATTGCATAGCCTATTATTTTATTATTTTTATTAAAATGTCTTGCTGAATGTTTCAATGTTGAACATTTTTATATTTTCAGATTTTAATGAATGAGATTGGGTGCCATGTAAGAGCCTTGGTAGTTCTACCAGTGCAAGAGTTGGCAGCACAAGTAGCCAAGGTCTTTAAAAAGTATTGTATGAAGACAAGACTAAAAGTTGCCTTATTAGGGGGATCCACACCAATGCAACAGGAACAACAAAATATTGTTAGATACAGTAAGTGTGAAATTCAATAAATTTTAATATCTAAAATAATATAGCTAAAAAAATAGCCAAATATTCAACCTACTTCTAAAATACCAATGTTTAATTTATAAGGAAAAAGCATGAGTTTATGTATTGTTTGTTTAATTTCAGCTGAATCATCTGGTTGGGTGAGCGAAGTAGATATTATAGTATGCACAGCGGGACGTTTAGTGGAACATCTACAAAACACAGAAGGATTCTCCCTGAAACTTTTGAAATTCTTAGTCATTGATGAAGCTGATCGAATAATGGACCACATACAAAATGACTGGCTCTATCATGTTGATAAACACATTAAGTTGGAGAATGAGCTAATGACTGGACGTCATTCAAATCTTACATGGTCTAGTGTTGTAGAACAAAAGCCACCACCACACAAATTGCTCTTCTCAGCTACTTTGTCTCAGGACCCTGAAAAGTTAGAACTGTGGGGATTGTTCCAACCAAAATTGTTTTCTGCAGCTAAATCAAACAATTATGAGAATGAAGACCAAATCAGGCTGTATGCTACACCAGAGGAATTAACAGAACAGTATGTTACATGTGATGCTGAACACAAGCCACTCCTCTTGTACCATTTCTTAGCTGAACAAAAGTGGGACAAAGTGTTGTGCTTCACTAATGCAGCTGAGGCAGCACATAGATTAGCTGTACTCCTCAACACCTGGGGAAATGGTCAGTTCAAGGTAGCAGAACTATCCTCCGCTTTAGACAAATCAACAAGAGAAAGTGTATTAAAAAAATTCACACAATCAGAAATCAATGTGTAAGTATTAGCAATAATTCATATAAGAAACTAAATTATGCAGATACTGGTGCCGATTCCCTTGGTTACAAACTAAACCAAATTTAAGTTCAGTGCATCTTTTTCTTTCTATTTCATTAAGAAAAGGACAGAAGATACATTTTAGTTTAGTCCTGTCAATTTAATCAGCGTTTATTACAAGTTTAGACGCGATTAAAAAGTTTACCACTAAAATTACATCAAATTACGTCAGGTGCCGACTAATTTGACAGGACTAAACTAATATTTATCTTCGGTCCTTTTCATAATGAAATAGAAAGAAAAAGATGCACTCAACTTAAATTTAGTTTAGTTTGTGACCAAGGGAATCGGCACCAATACCTACAAAATTACATGTTATAACATTTTTGTTTGCAGTTTAATTGGAACAGATGCTTTAGCAAGAGGTATTGATATCTCGGACTGCAATTACGTCATATCTTACGACCCCCCAAGAAACATCAAAACGTATATTCACAGAGTGGGCCGCACAGGACGAGCAGGACGTATTGGTCACGCTGTCACTATCCTGTTACAGAATCAAGTTAGCCAATTCAAGGTAATGCATAGATGACTCCCTAAATGTTTACCTCCATAATCTAGTTGTAATATGTTCTAGTCTAGTGAAGTATGAGCAATAATCGATGTTGTGTAAAGCTTTAATAATTATTAAATTATTATTACAGGAAATAATACAAGCTGGTGGAAAAGCTGAGCTTCCACAGATAAAAATCGAAGCTGATGTTCTTGATCGTCTAACAAGCAGCTACCAACAAGCAATGAGTGAAACTAAAAAGCAAATTCATGCTGAAATAAATACAAAAGTGAAGAAATCTTTGGAGATTAAAAGAAGATTAAAATCTAAACCACAAAAGCGAAAGTTTAACATGTGATCATATTGTAGTTGTAAATAAACATAGGTTTATGTGAGACAGTAAAATAAATCACAGAATGTTCTTTTTCTTTATTATGTAGAACATCATCTTTTTCGGTTGCTGCAGTCGCTGCTGCGCTGCGTGTCGTGGGTTTGATTCCTGCACTGAACAAATATTTGTATGACTTACATGTAGTTGATCCGGGTTTCCGGTCTGGCTGTTTGTGTATGTGAGTTAAAATGTTTGTAAACGCACTCACGAGTCATGATACAGAAGAAATTCCTAGAGTAGGGCAAACTAAAAAAAAAATGTCAAAGCCAAACTTGCGTTCCATCGCTTTATAAAACAATATTAGATAAATCCCAGTTCGGCGGCGTATGAAATGTTCAACATTCTCGGGATCGAGCACCAAAAAAAAACGCCCTGAATATCGCTTTGATTGAGAACACATGCGGCATCTTCTGTGGTATCTCCAGTCTTTTCATTTTAAAATTTAACTAGCGGCCCGTCCCGGCTACGCACGGGTGGACATAAGATTTTTGTTATATTTTTATAGCCTATGTTACTCAGGGTGAATGTAGCTTTCTAATGGTTAAAGAATTTTTGAAATCGGCGCAGTAGTTTTTGAGTTTAATCATTACAAACATACACACACACAAAAATACATATCTTTCCTCTTTATCATATTAGTGTAGACTAGCGTAGCGGCGGGTCCCGGCTTCGCACATAGACTAATATATGTAAGCTTCGCACGGGTGGACATTTTTTTTTCCAACATAAATGTAGCCTATGTTATTCAGGGATAATGTAGCACACTAATGGTGAAAAATTTTTTTAAATTGATCTAGTAGTTTTTGAAATTATTCGTTATAAACATACAAATCTTTCCTCTATAGAATACTAGCTGTTGTCCACGGCTTCACTCGCATTTTGGTCGGAAATTATCCCATGGGCACGTTGTAAATATTTACAACATTTCATGTAACCCTATTCTGTAACTATCTCATGTAAAAGTCATTCAATGGGGTTAAATTAACTTAGAGGGTTGTATTGATGATTTTAATGATTATAATTCTATAACTACATACGTGTCACTGGCGCGACTCATTTTTCATCAACGTACAACCTAACACTTTCCTGCAAATTGCAAAAAACGCAAGAAAATTTGAATTTCGCGGGATACCCTTGCGCTTCCACCTTTGAGCTCACCAGATGGCGCCACTGCCGAGTAAGGTCCTGTCATTATTCACTTCTTAAAAAGTTTATTTTATTACGAATAAAAACATAATGTAAACTTTAGAAACTACAATATTCTCCAAAAATTAGCAAGTATGAAACCTTTAAAAACAATTGTTTTTAAATTAGATCGTAACTTCCTACTTAAAATGTTCAAGTCTTAATAAATGAATGGCTCAATCTTGAATTGCTTGAATATTGAAAGCAGTTAAAAAAGCGCGCAACGTGCGAACACTATGACATCTGACATTTCTGAAGACCTTACTCTACACGAACGTCTCTAGCGGCGAATTCATGCGCGATAGATAGATAGTGTAGTAGAAGAGACGTAAGTGTCATATGGGAATTGGCCACGTTCCGCACCGCGGTTCGTGAGTTTGTCCAGAGGTGAGGCGATTACGTTACGATTCCGATTAGTGTGCGTTGCAGTAGGGAGTTTCATACAAAGAATACTGAACAGCTCGAGTTGATACGGTGCCGATCCCTTTCCGAGTTGAAATGTGTACTGTGCTGTGGCCTTTACTGTTGACACACGTGCTGTCGTTCACTCACAGGGCAACTTCCAGTCATGCGCGGCGTCGTCGGCGAGTCGTAAGTTTGGCGTCGCCTAGCCGAGTTGACATATCGTAGCTGCTGATCCGCTTGCGTAGGTTAGGTTGACAACTGTTTGACGGCGAGGCAAAATTCGATACGGTGCTGATCCCTTTCCGATTTGAAATGTGTACTGTATTGTAACCTTGATGGAGTAATAGCGTCAAAGAGTAGAATACTAATACCAAACAATTGCGTTTTCATCATCGACATCTAGTCTGAATTAACAAGGAATTTACCTTTTCTTTAGCCATAGTGTTTTAGTCGATTTCTACTTGTGTTACCAGTATAAAATTGTAAAAGTATGACTGACAGTTGTCGATGGATTACTTTGACATAAATTTACGTTGGGTACGAAATTTTCAGTTTCGTAAACAACGAACATAATTATTTTGTTTCGCAAATTTGCATGATTCTTTTTCGGCTCAAAATCGGAGCAGTTTAAATAATTATGACACTAACATTATCTCAAGTAAAAAAGTTAAATACTTCTACTATTGTTTCTAACATCGAAGCTAAACTACTTTACCCAAAATTGATACTTTTTGAAAATAACTTAGGCGTGATAGTAGTAAATTTACAAGGAAGCAATGAAGACGCTCAAGAACCAAGTGGATACCATACATTCCAACAAGAAATTGTGGATAAAATATTACTTGACCACTTTGTGTGGCTCGTTTTCAAGTCTGGTGATATTATAGCAATAGACGTGGTAAAAGGTATACAAATTAAAGTTACGAATGATACTAACACTAGCTTGAAAATCTGTCAAATTGGAAGGATTGAAAATCATTTGTATTTCATCAGTGAAAGTGGAGATACCTTTGTTATACCATTACTCACTTCAGAACTAGTAAAACTATTGGGTGAAAGTACAACAGAACTTTCTGTCCCTTTTAAGAAGGCCCATGTATCCCACTCAAGTGTTAAGACAAAGTTTGAATCAATATATGGTTTGAATATGTACATTGAAGAAGGCTCTGTGATGGTCAAATGCCCAATAACTGGCATATTGGAAGTAATTTCCACTGGAACAAAATTAAACCAAATTGTCACATGGAGAGACCAGGCAATTTTTGCTAATGATACCAATATGTGGATTGTTGACATAAAAGAATCTCAAGTTGTTTATGAATTTGAGAAAACAGAAGCAAATTATTATGCTGTGTTCACTCACAATGATTTATTTTACTATCTGATATGGAGCCAGGAGGAGGTAAGCCAATAGCATTACAAAATCTTTATATTTCAACTTTTTAGTATTTTTCTCATTGGTCTATTGTTTGCAAGAGCTACTGATTCCAAAGTTATTCAAAGTGTTATTGGGTTTTCAATCAGGAATTTATCATTAGCAGCCTGGAGCTTCGGTTGTGCCTTGGTTAGTGACAACAAGCTCGCCCCTTATCGACATGGGACTCAAAACATAACTGGTGAAATGTTGGTGTACAATAAGTTACACCGCTGCCTTACTCTTTATGGATTACAGGCATGATTTTAAGGAGCACTTCGGTCATTTCTATTTTATCTAAGACTAGCGGCCCGTCCCAGCTTCGCACGGGTGCCTATGTTACTCAGGGTGAAAGTAGCTTTCTAATGGTGAAAGAATTTTTGAAATTGGTGCAGTAGTTTTTGAGTTTATTCATTACAAACATACACACAAAAATACAAATGTTTCCTCTTTATAATATTAGTGTAGACTAGTGTTAGTTCTATACTTAGAACTATGTATTGGTACATAAATATAACATAAGCCATAAAAGATAACTTATATTATTTTGATCAGTCTATTAATTCATTGTATTTTGGCATTGCAGGTGCAGATACATTGTGCTGGATTTGCTCAATCTCTAAATCATGCTGGGAATGCTGACCAGTCAGTCTGTTTCAATCAAACACTTACATCTCAAGATACCCTAAAGGCACAACTCAAGAACTTGATTGACTCCATAACAACAGTTACAAAACCAGGGAGTGTGTTACCACAGATACAACCTCTTTTTGAGGCCATAGACGATTTTATATTCCTCATTGAAATGACACAGCAACTATGTCAACAAAATATTACATTCAAATCATTGTTATACCCTCTTCAAAAGAGAATATTTGCCACAAATGATAATAATGTGATTAATATGGTGAGTGACTTATCAATCAAAATAGATTTGATTGAGTACATTCATTTCACAGGCAATAATTCTTATGAGAATGTCAATATCTTTGACCAGAACTTCAAAGAACTATGTATTACATTTATTTCTAAATATGATTTTGATATTGCATCTATTTGCTGGTTGAAATATTCCCAGTTGAAGTTGTCTGTTACTTCTGATGATGTTGTTAATATTCTAAATGCTATACACACTAGTACTAAATTAGCCTCTATCATTATTTGGTTAAAGAACTTCATTCCACCACTGTTAGAACAAAATCCATTTTACATTGACCTATTTGTCCGGTGGGCTAGTGAAAGGGTTTTTATGTTGGAACAGTCAGCTTTTTGGCCAAAGATAGGGTTAAAATTTGTTGAAGAAATAATAGTTATCCTAGAAACATCCCTAAAATCAATTTCTTTAAGACCCATATCAATGGATGACCTAGATATTCTTAAAACAAGAATAACATACATAATGGAATTGAAGGATAAATATAGAATCAATATGTTACTGAATGAGTTGAGCTCACAGGGTCCAAGTGAAGTAGCTTTAATAATGTTACGCCGCTGTTATACTGAAGATCTGAAAACATTTTTACATAATTATTTGCCATCATATGCTATGCAGCATTTATTTGATTTAGATGATATTCTGAGTAAATACATTGAGAGTGAAGCAGCGAGCAGTGGTGGTGGAATTGATGGTACACGCCTACAGATTTTATTAGAATCTTTCCATTCATACAACAATAAACTTGAATGTTTACTACAAGTTTTAAAAGTATTAGATGTTCCATGGAGCTCAACTGTACTGGAGTTAGCAGTAACAACTGTAGCTAATGCTACTAAAACTTTTACAGTATCTGATTCAGAAAGACTACTTTCCCAAGAGGTACAAAAAGAAATAAATTATGCAAATGTCAAAGTGGTGTTGAAGAAATATAATTTTCCAATGACATGTACTGATTACATGTTAGTACTTCACAAAATTGTGAGCATTCCAGTAATAGAATTGGATGATTTGAAAGCAATAACAGGAGTTATGCCTGTTTATTCGAACTATGGTAATGCCCTTTACATTGAAAAATGCCTTCAGGATTGTGAAACTAGGACAGCATTAAATTACTTCAACAACTTAACGTCAAAAGAAAAAAAGTTGTTACTTAAAGCTGTGGTGGCCAAGTATGATCAAATAGTTTGTGGAACCACTAACAATTTGACTATTGAAAGAAACTATATAGATTTCATAAAGGGAACACATCTCATCAATGAAATTGAAATAAAAAATATTGAAACACTGTATAATTTCAAAAACTCATACAGTTTGTTACTCAATATGAATGATATTTATAATGAAAGAGCTTGTGAAGATGCAGTTAATTCTTGGATACGTCAAGATGGCGCCACTGCTAGCTCTGGTCGAGGTGGAAGTGTTATTCAACTAACACATGCCTGTCAGTCCCAACATTCTGTACTTATGGCCTTGTTACGAAGCACTTCTACTTGCCATCAAGTGAGGAAACTTGTTGAATATCTCATAAGAACATTTTCAACACAAGATGTATCAGTAGAAGACTTCATTGCAGTTCTATCTCAATTTCAATATGGAGAGAACTGTGATCTATTGTTGAATTCTTACAATGTTCTAATAGAGCTAGCTGTTAATTGTAGTGAAGAATATCTCCACAATTTAATAAAACAATTGTCCCTGTTGAACAATCTTATAAACGCCAGTATTATTGTGAAGAACTTATCAATAGCATGGAAATTCCATTACATATTTTTGCCCATCTCCTCAAGTACTGCTATAAACGAAATAATTAATTTCTACAAAACCATTCAATACCCTGATAGTGTTGAATCAGAATTTTCCAGTATTCACAGCAAATGTGATTTCACTTCCCTGCGGATGGTATCAAACTCTTTAGCTCTCTCTGATGCCACTAAACCAACATGGCAAGAGGACATGTCTGAGATTGCAAAGAGGCTTCTGGCTAAAGTAGTTGCATACCAAGAGCTTGATGAAGTATTACTGACGAGTTTATTACTAGTAATGAAAACCTATGAGGAAGATAATTGTGTTCTTGAAGTGCTAAGAGGTCAGAATGAATTTTTACCACATAACATTATCGTGTATCTTTCATTACCTCCTATCCGTCGCACATTCGTATTAGACAATGAATCAATATGTAAAGAAATAGGAAATTCTGTATCATATCCTCCTCAATACATTCTCAAGTCTAAATTCAACATTAATTTGTCTGATGTTGCTTTACCTGATAACAGCGAAGAAACTTGGGATGTCAAAGTGATACTGTTTTATGTTCTACTACAATACCCTGAAACCAGTTTCGACAGACTGGTAGAATTGTGTCGTGCTTTAAACATTTCAAGTAACGATGGCCTGTCGCTTCAATTAATAGCTTTACTGTCGACTTGGGAATTAAAATATAAAATATTGACTGATGATTTGGGCCACCGGCAAATATTCCTAGAAAATGACGAAAAATATTTAAACAAATGTTTTGTTGTTTGGGATAGTATAGAAAACAGAGAATTTTTAAAAGATGTCCTAAACGATTTTTGGAAAAACGGCGAAGTCACTCTACATGGCCGTGCGGTTTCCATAAATCCATATTACTATGAAGTTTTTCTGTGCATTTACCGGTTAATATTTGGTACAGCTATCGAGGTAAAGAATACAAAGGAATATTTTCTACTACACTTCCTAAAAGAATACAAACGTAAAAGTACTCCCAAACAGTACGAGTACGAACTCTTCTCTGTGAAGGGAATGTTTCCTGAAATTGGTCATTTCAGGTTACCATTTCATCTCTTCATGCGTGACGATATGTGGGCTAATTTAAAATCGGAAATAACGTTAGAAACATACGAGCGCTGGATCCCCGCAGTTGCTTTGCTTGCTCTTGACTCGGATTCGCAAACAGCAAGAGACATGATTTGTAGTAACGCCGTGAAGCAAACTATGACTTCACGAAAACATAACGATGATGCGGAATCAGAAACTAAAAATGAACCATGGCGTTTAACGAGCCAAGAAGAACCTTTATTACGAGCAGCTCATCGATGTGTAAGGCACATTGCTAACATGGAATGGGCTGGGGCGTGCCTTTTCTACGTGCTTCAAGGATGTGCACGGGGGGCTGATCAAGTGGCTGCTGCTCATCTGTGCTACCAATTTGCGCAACGTTGGGCTGCCCTACAACCTGGAAATCGAGCTGTTCGACAAATGGAACGACTACATGCTACTCTGTCGACACGACATGCTTTATACAAAATCAATTGGGCATGCGAGGAGCTCGTTCGTCTTTCTGCAGAGCCAGCTCAACTCATCCGTAATTTATATTTACATCCAGATTTCGTCTCAAAAATGAGCCGCCATGATGTAAATCGAGCTGTTAATGAAATTGCGGATAAAAACTGCATAAATGTTAGTTCAATACGAATACAAATATTAGAAAACATACTCGACAAAGCTAACGGCGAAAACAAAACTGTCACCGTTTTAAATATAAAAGAGTTAATGACTGCAAAGTATATACTGAAAGCAACATGCCCTAAGATGGGGGCGATATACTTATCGCGTATTGCGTTTGATGATGAGAGTGATAACAACAAGTCGAAAAAATTAAGAGCTCTTCAATGTCTAATGAGTGTAGTGGACTCCGACACTGCCATCAAAGTAGCTAACCGTGAAAGGGATGCTCTATGGATGTCGCTCTTGGAATTGTTGAGTGTTGTGAGCTTGGAGAGCATTGATATGCCGTGGGTTGCAGCTACATTTACGCATGACAAGCTCCGTGGACTGGAACAACTGCTTCAAGGTTCTGACGGAAACACAGATGGATTAAGAACAGCCGCTGAACTTGCACGTAAATTCGGTTCTTCGCAAATTATTCGCAGTCTTATTCCTCTTCTACTGCGCGCAGGTCTTTTTGAAGAAATGATTCCATTATTACTGAAACTTACATCGCAACTAGACAGCGTAATATGCACTGCATGGCGTGCCGTTATTTTGTCTCCATTCCAACGCGCGGACTACCCAATAACAGAGCGTCAAAGAGCTAAGTGTTTGAATGCTATCAATTTATTACCAATCTGTCCCATTATTAAAGATGAAGATTTGGTAGAAATATGGAAAAACTGCGTAAGATGTAAAGTATTTGGATTAGGTTGCTTGATTTTACCATACATGACTTCACAAACAAGGCAATCGTTAATTGAACTACAGAAAATTGATAGGAGAAACCTGATAGCCAATTTGAAAAATTTATATGCTGATACCTACTTGGTGTCTGGGGCTATGCATGTTATTGAGAGAATGGCACCAAGAACATACCGATAATTTCTACAGGCCTACTGCTTAACTGAGAAAACAAACCTCCCTCAGCGAGACGCTAACTGAAGTACCATCTCAATTAAACATTAAGTCTTGTACTAAAATGCAACTCGTATTATATACTCAAGTATGCTAGGGCATTGTCACATCAAGGTGTATTGATTTATGATTATAATTCTGTAACTACATACATGTTACTGGCGTGACTCATTTTTTATCAACATACAACCTGACACTGACCTGCAAATTGCAATAAACGTAATTTCAGGTCAGCGTCAGGTTGTACTGTAAATATGAATCGCGCCAGTAACACGTATGGGGTTACAGAATTATAATCCCATTCAATAACTATTTCATGAAAAAGTCACTCAATAGGATTATATGAACTTGGAGGGTTGTATTGATGATTTGAATGATTGCGAATAATATTTTCATTAACATACAACCTGACACTGACCTGCAAATTGCAATAAACTTAAGAAAATTTAAATTTCGCGCGCTACCCTTGCGCTTCCACCTTTAAGAAAACGTTTATTTTAGCTGGACATGTTTTTGGAAACTTGTATTTTTTCGGAAACATAGTATTTTTTTTCGGAAGTTTGGTATTTGTTTTGGATAGAATTGTAATTTGATTAAGCTCATGTTTGTTTGTTAGATACAACATTTTAGTCGGTTAATTTTGTATTATTTTTTCTGTAATTCATTTTCACCAAGCTGATACGGTCAACCACATTTCCTTAGAAATTAATTCGTTTTTTGGAAGCTTTATTATTACCAATTTTTTTATTTAATTACCTACTATTAATCTTACATTTATTATTTAGTTAATTATTAAGTTATAATTATAAAATATATAACCTACTACATTTTTTGATTCGGACTATAAAAATGGGTTTCTAGATGAAAGTCATAATTTTGAAAAGTCCACAATAATCTACCAATCTAAACTATATTTTGTTTCTACTAATATTTTTGCATGTATTTCATTTTATTGTCCAATTTTTCAAAACTCTATTATAATCGAGCTTTAGTATAATAATATATTGAGTACTTGCATTTTTTTTATTTAGGTAGATACCTACCTACATAAATAACAACAAGAAACATGACCCTTCACGAAGCTGTCAACCAAGTATTCTGTACATCACACTACGCAAAAATTATTGATGGGAAACTACATTTTTTGGGATGAAAAATCACGATTTACGATAGGAATAAATGTAACGCACTCAAAACATTATGCTGATGGATGGATTGAATTAGTACGGGGGTCATGGAGGTGTTTAAAGTAAAAATCTACATTAAAAACATGTATTTAAATAAAAACTTGTGAAAAATCTGTAACTGACCCCCAATATCTCCGTAACGAGAAGGTTCCCAAGTATGGTATAGAACAAAAAAAATATCGCAATAACGGGGAGACCAAGCGCTTTGCGGCTTCGTTAAGGGTCTTGTTACACCCTTTAAACTACAACTAAACGGGTAATTTAGTTTAACACCACCTAATGCTGTGCCATCAAGGATAATCAAAATAAAAAAAAATATAAATAAACTTTAGTGATTTGCTTAATTTATTTATTAATTTATTTACACACAGATTTATGCCTATAATATGGATTAGAAGTAAATGCTAAAGATTTTATATACGACACAGCTGGACAAACCATCTCAAACAGAAGAGAATACATTCCGTGTCTTAGAGCAAGTTGTTCTGGAGTTTCATCAGCATTATTTTTTTTACGAGCAAGGTCTACTGTATCATCTCTCAGGAATAAAATTAATAGTGTTGACTTACAATGACTAATTTTAGCTGCTAGATGCATCGGAGTTTGACCTGAAACAATAGATAAAATGGTTCATTGTGTTGGGAGTTTGTATATCAAAACTCTTTGAAGGTGAAGCTATAAAACCCTCATAGTAGATGGAATAACCATTGACATTCTTCAAACAAGAATAAAATGAAGATGTCGCTTCTTATAATATATTTTCCCTTGATATATGTCTAAAATTCAAAATTCATTTATTATCTTACACAACAGAATCCTGACAGGTTTAACAGCGGGTCCCAAACTAGGCATAGCCTGTATCTTGGTGACCCAGACACTACACTAAGATAAAAAATTACAATGTTCTGCTAGCGCATGAAAAATCAAAATGTAATCACAAGAATAAAACAAAAAGAAAACTAATAATTAATAACATTGAAAATAACTTAAATTAATAGGAAAAAAGTGATAAGTGAAGGAAAAATTAAAACATTGAAATAAAATTAACAAAAACATAGGCATATATCCGTTGAAGTGAGTGTGTGTAGGGTGTGGGGTGAGTGTGTGTGAGTGATTGTGAGGGTATGTATTGCATCTTGGTACTGGGTATTAGCTACAAAGTAAAATCTATTTAAACTTAAATTATTGAATCTATGCCTCTATTTATTTTACTTTAATATGGTAGCAGAGCGTTGAATTGCCTGCGGCTAAATTCTATGAGTGGATAGCAAAATAAAAGTAAGAAACTTGAATTTTACATAAAAGTCGAACTGTATCTACAAGTATGTACAATATGTAAAAGTAAGATAACAAAACTTGGGACTTACATAATGCCACTGCACAAAGGACGCAAAGTCATTTCAACTAAATGGGCTTACAAGATAAAACGAAACTCGAATGGAAACATCGAGAAGTATAAAGCCAGATTAGTAGCTGTTATAATAATAAAAGAAAGGCGTTGACTATGAGAAAACAAAAAAAAAGAGAAAAGAAAAATGAGCTCAATCAGGATTGTTCAATGCGTTTGATCTAGGTATTGCTGGTCGAGACAGTATTATCCTTGCGCAATTTGATGTGTCTACCGCATTTCGTTATGGAAGTTTATTTGGAGAAATTTACGTCAAACAGCCAGAAGGATCTAACGATGGAACTAGCAAAGTATGCAAATTGAAACGCAGTTTATGACTTAAACAAGCACCGTTGTGTTGGAAAAAATGCATGAAAGGCTTTCTTCTAGAAAATGGTTTCAAACAAGGAGAAGATTCTTGTATATTGTCTGTGAAAAAGGGAGAAAGCCAGCCTGCTTCTAGCCCTATTTGTTGACGATGGCATAATTGCTGGCACGTCACAGGCACTAATTGATGTTTTTTCTCGAGAATTTAAAGAAGCTATTTAAAATAAAGGCATAAAGAAAGAGGAAGATTGTATCAAAATACATTGAAGGTGCCTACACCAAAAATGTACTTGAAAATGTTTGTAAGCAGTATAGTAAGGCTGCACCTATCGTCAAAGACTCCGATTATATAATTTCTATGAAAAAGTCTTGCCTGACAAGAGCACTGTGTTGGAACCACTGCATCGACTTTTAGAATCAAAAAGACCTTGGAGCTGGGGTGAGAAGGAACAGGAAGCATTTGGGGAAGCGAAGCGATTACTGTCATCAGATCGAACGTTGGTGGGCTATGACTTGCAGAAAGAACTACTTCTCATTTGTGATTCATCGGAATACGGTCTCGGAGCGATTATTGCACACGTCATGAAGGACGTCTCAGATCGGCCGGTGATGATGGCCTCACGTACACACCAGGCGCACGAGAGACTATATGGGCAGATTGATAAGGATGCCCTGGCTATTATATTTGGATTGACAAAATTTCACGAATTCTTAGCGAGTCGTAAATTTTGTAGAGTGACAGATCATAAGCCGTTGGTCGGTTTATTCAATCCCGCAAAACTCCAGACCAGATATCACCTAGGATGTTGCGCTGGTCATTGAAACTTTTTAGTTATAATTACAGTATACAGTAACTAATCGGCAACGCGGACGCTTTGAGCAGTGGTGGCATTGTCCAGACAAAAGCGTATGCAAGAGGCTACGTATGGTGGGTCGACATGGATCGGCAGATTGAGAGTGAGATGGCCGCGTGTCAGCAATGTCAGTTAGTGAGAAATAACCCACCAAAGGACCCGCAGAATTGGATTGTTCCAGACAAGGCGTGGAGAGCCGTGTGCATGTGGATTTTGCGGGGCCCTTTCAGGGAAAACAGGATGAACAGTGGTACGGTGATAGCTGTTATGAGAAAAAAATTCACTTCACAAGGGCTGCCCGACGTGTTGGTGTCCGATAATGGACGTGCATTTACCTCGGATGAATGTAATAATTTTCTTAAAAAGAATGGAATTAAACATTTGTATAAACAACACACACACAACACCAACAACAACAACAAACAACATACACACAACAACAACAACACACACACAACATGTAACATCTGTTTGTAACATTTGTTTGTGTGTTTTTTGTGTTTGTGCATTTGTTTTGTTGTTTGTTTGTTGCATTTGTGTTTGTTTGTGTTTTGTTTTTTGTTGTTGTTGTTTTTGTGTGTGTTTGTGCATTTGTACATTTGTGTTTGTTTGTATTCACCGCCCTACCACCTATAGACTAACGGGCAGATTGAACGCACGATTCAAACATTTAAGAATAAAATGAAGAAACTAGAGAACATGGACATGCAATGGCAGGAGAAACTTTGCAAAGTTCTGTACTATTTACGGACTGTGCCCAATAGCTCTACTAACAAGACAACTGCTGAGTTGCTGAATGGGGAAGATACAGGACTGCAGTGTCGAGCTTACACCCCGACTCGACGCCGAGCAGCAACTGGAGGCGGCGGCGCAGCGGCCGCCCGCGCGGACTTTTACGCTACTGCAGCCCGTGCTCACACGCATGTACGGGCCCGGGAACAAGTGGCGTCGGGCCACCGCACTATGGGACCAAACAGTATTTTCCATCTCAAAAATGGTTTTGTCGAAAGTCGTAAATCCATAGATTGTTTTATGGTTTTATACTCTCAAAAGATGGAACTTACGAATAAATTACAAAATATAAAAAAATATAAAGTTTTACGTTTATAAAATGAACCTCAAACATTGGGCATAAATATTTTCATGCCAATTAAATTACCGTTAAGGGAGTTCAACACATAATTATTCGGAAGTTTTCCAAGGAAACATATTAGTGTTATACATCATTAGATAGCTTAGAATATACACTTTGCAACCACGTTCAGTTTTTGTAAAAAAAATATTTTTATTTAATTTTTTAATATTTTTTTAGTGAAGTAAAGAAAATTTAGTTTTTGTTAATTTCAATTGGAGTTTTCGTTGTTGCCGAAAGCAGCCGGTGTCAAGTTAATTACTCTATTAGAGACCTTATCTACTCAGTAATATGAGGATTTAAAAAAAACTTGCGCGTTTTTTGCGCCAGAGGTGATTTTGAAGCAATAATGTCAATCGGGGAAAAATCCTCGAAAATTACGGTTCTTCTTTTTTATTATGAAATATTATATTTAGTTATTATCCTTTGATGTCTTTATTGTTTTTTCTATTTCTATGATAAAAACATACATTTGCAAATTAAAAAAACTGCTATTATATTTGAAAGAATCTTCCCATGGCAATTTTGTTTGGGGTGGTCACCTTAACCACAAGTATGATAAACTATATTGCTGCGGAAGTTCTATTTATCTGTTGTGGTAAATAATTACAATCAGTACTGATTACACTATTTCGATGAGAACTGTTATAATCAATTGTCCCATGGTTTTTGCACAAGGCACTAAAATATTAGTCCTTTAAATACCCGTGTATGTTCAGCATACGATTCATCAAAGTGTTCAGATACTTCTTTTCAATGACAATTAACGCATAAAAAACATTATTATCTAACAATGAGTGAATTCGTTTGTGTTCGACGCGATCTTTGTGATCAAATAATAAAAGGGAAAAGTACTTCAGACCTCAAAAAATATTTATTGGAAAATTTTCAACTATCGGAAACTGACGTTAATACTGTAATAGAGAGTATTCAAAAAAATCTAACATCGAGTTGCAACCAGAAATGGACCAAAGCTCAAAGAAAGCCGGACCGGTTCGAGAGCCTATACTCAAATTGGTTAAATGGTGAGTTTAAAGTATCATTGAATTCTTGCAGTACCTCAACCACTGTAAATTCTGGTTTGAATACTTCTGGTGAACGTGGAAGACCAACAAAACAATATGACGAGTGCTCGGAAAACACAAAGAAACGAAAAAATATGGAGCTGGTCCAGGAGTATGGAATGGAACATGTCCGTAACGCTTATGTGCAAGGTTTAAGATCCATGGGGGAAAATGACGAAGCGTCGATTGTGACTATTATCAGAAATAAGGAAAAAGAAGAGAAAAAAGTTATTCTACAAAATATACTCAATCCAGATAACGCACTTTCCTTTACAAAAGAGGAAGCATTGAGTATATGCATTGAAACTGATTTAACCAAAGCACAATATGCGTACCTAAGAAAAAGGCTCGTTGATAAGAATTTAAGTTCTGTATTGCCTTCGTATCAAACACTAAGTGAAGCAAAAAAGGCTTGCTATCCGCCTGCATCCAGCATTACGGTGACAAATATAAGCGCAAAAATCAACCTGCAAGATCTCTTAGACCATACAGTCTGCCGTATTATAAGGATAAAGTCAGGATCGACTTACAATCGTCTCAAGCTTTTCACTAAATGGGGATGTGATGGATCCTCCGGGCAAAGTGAGTATAAACAAACTCTACCGTAAGAAAACGAACAAATATCGGACGCTAATTTGTTTATAGTGTCCCTTGTACCACTGCGACTAGTAGACGAAGAAACTTCTACGGTCATATGGAAAAACCCTACTTGCTCATCTGTTAGATATTGCAGACCAATTTCATTAGAATTTGCAAAAGAAACTCCCGAAAAAACTACAGCGGTTGTCAGTGAAATTGAAGCCAAAATTAATCAATTGATTCCAACTCTTGTGTCAATAGAAGACAAAGTCATCGAAGTTAAACATCAACTGTTTATGACAATGATTGATGGGAAAGTTGCTCAAGTGTTGACAAACACATCATCCAGTGCTACCTGCACTGTTTGTGGAGCAACTCCCAGACAAATGAATGATCTTTTAAAAGTTACAACGAGAGTTGAAAATGAAAATGCGTTTAAATACGGATTGTCGACGCTACACGCATGGATAAGATTTATGGAAATGATCCTCCATATTTCTTACAATTTAGGTTTTGAGAAGTGGTCTGCAACAACTCCAGAAAATAAGCAACTTAAAGAAGACAAGAAAAAATTTGTCCAAAAACGTTTCCGAGAAGTGCTTGGCTTGCATATTGATAAACCACGTCAAGGTTCCGGTAATAGCAATGACGGTAATACGGCAAGGAGATTTTTCCAAAATTACCAATGTTCTGCAGAGATAACCGGAATTGATGAAGAATTAATCAAGAGACTATATGTAATTCTTCAAACTATGTCATCGGGATTTCCTATAAACGCAGAAAAATTTGGTCAGTATACATTGGTAACCGCGCAATTATATGTAAGCAAATATAACTGGTACTACATGCCATCTTCGGTCCATAAAGTACTTATACATGGTGCTAAAATAATAGAGCATTATGCAGTTTTGCCTATAGGACAATTATCCGAAGATGCCCAGGAAGCTCGAAATAAAGATTATAAGAAATATAGGTTACATCACGCTAGGAAGTGTTCCAGATCAGCAACAAACGAAGACGTTCTGCATATTTTGTTATATACATCTGATCCTTATATATCTAGCTTAAATAAACCAAGTTTTCTAATATCCAAAGAATTATTTGACGAAGCTAAAGAATTGTTGGAAATAGAAAGTGATGAGTAGGATAAGTTTAAGTAATAATTTTTTTTTGTCATGTAACTGTTTGTTTAATAATAATAATTTAGTTTTAAACTTATTTTAAGCATAAGTGTAACTTTTATTGCTATTTTAATATAACTTTATGATTTTTTGTATGAAATTTCGTATAACTTTATCTTTGTCATTTTTTTTCGGAAAAAATATTTTTTTTAGAATGATGATGTTTGATTTCTTTTATTGCCTAGATATTCACAAATACGTGAAAAAAAAATCAAGGAGATAAATCACAAAACAACAGAGTTATCGATTTTTGAGATGGAAAATACCGGTTGGTCCCATAGTGCACCGTGGAGACAGTGGAGGGGCCGGCCACTTATGTGAAGATGGAGAGCTGCATCGGCGACACGCAGACCAAATACTGGCCAGACCGCCGGACACATCTGCTAATGGGTCACCGGTAATTGTCAGTCAGCCAGCCAATGATACTGACTTGTCGCAGGATCTGCCGATTGTGATTCCACCGCCTGAATTATGGCCAGATATTATAGGAATTCCTAATGAATGACTTAGTTGATTGCTATGTTAGAAGTAAACATTTTTGTAAAAATTATTTTGTTATCCACTTGAAATTTATTATTGTCTTTACCAATCATTATGAGAGAAAGGTACGTTATGTTTGAACCGTGTTGATGGTTTTCATTAGTTGTCAAGTGTAACATTTTGTAATGAGGGTAAAAAGGAAATAAAACAGTTTGCTTTCTGATCTTGACTTGGTTGTATCTTTTAGTGGGCACAACAAGGCCCGATATAGCTTACGCTCTTAGTGTTGCATCCAGACACTTAGAAGTCCTACAAAAAGAGATATCACAAAAGTGAAAAGAATATTTCGGTATTTGAATGGTACTCGAGATTACTGCATTACATACAAAAAAGGCATGCAGAAAGAACAGGTCTGTTACAGCGATGCGGATCATGGTGGTGATTCACCACCATGATTCGCATCGCTTTAACCTTCCAGTGTTAGGATCACCACTTGTGATCCTGACACTGGGAGGTCAACTTCAGGACTTGAATGTATTTACAGAGGTCCAATATCATGGAGAAGTAAATTACAGACATCAGTCGCGATCTCTAGCACAGAAGCCGAAATTGTAGCTGCTAGTGAAACTGCTAGAGAAATAATATTTGTTAAGCGATTGATTGAAAACATAGAGCAATCATCGTTTGCGGATGATTGCTGTATGTTTGTTTTTGCAATGTGGATAACGAATCTGCCACCAAGCTTGCACTGAATCCGACATATGAGTTCCACAATAGAATCAAGCATATCAAGCTACAGCATTTTTTTATATTAGAAGCCACAGCTGATGGAACCACGATGATTGCAAAGATTTGTACAGAAAACCAAATTGCTGACATGTTTAGAAAGGCACTATATAAACCAAGACTGGCTATGCTTTGTCTTGAGATTGGCCTGCATGTTTAAAGACTATGAATTCATTCACTAACTTCAAGAGAAGATGTTAGAATTTGTACATCAAAACTCTTTGAAGGCGAAGCTATGTAACCTTCATAAATAGATGGAATAACCATTTACATTCTTCAAAAAAGAATAAAATGAAGATGTCACTTTTTTTAATATATTTCCCCTTGTTAAATACTGATACTGTTAGCCTGCGTCATCCCACTGCTGGGCAAAGGCCTCTCCCTTGTTAAATGTCTAAAATATAATTAAACTTATATTATTGTATTTATGTCTCTTTTTATTGTACTTTAATACATTTTAGATAGACCATAGACTGTATAGATTCTAAGTGGAGTGGTAAATTGATATGAAATAAAATTAGAAGAGCTTTTGGCTCATTCAGATCGACCTTTGTGAGGTTTTACATCCATATGTAGCAGTCATAGGTCAACCCAACCCATCTTGTACACATTATAACCTCCCATGTGTACCTTTGAGAAGCCATTGTTGCTATTTGTGACAAAAAAGGCAGTATCCTTCAATACCTTTATACATTTTTGCCTTTTGTTAACACCATGTTATACCTTGTGGAACCCAAATAAATTAATATGAATTTCAACCATTCATAAAATATGTTTTTATAAGTTCGATGTGTGTGAGACAAAATATACAGTTCTCTCCTACCTCCATCAGAAAGAGCCCCTGGATCTGCACCAGCAGCTAATAGTCTTGCAGCAGCCACATAGTTGTTCCAGTTAGAAGCAGAATGCAAGGCTGTCCACCCGAGCTGTGTTTTAGTATGCACGCTGGCTCCAATGCTCAACAAGTACGATATAACATCAGTATGGTTACTGTAAGCTGCTCGGTGAAGTGGCGTGTATCCATCAGCATCTTGTGCATGAACGAGACCCGGCTGTTTCTTCAGCAGCTCTCTTAATATACAGAGCTCACCATGTTCTGCTGCCCACAATACATAGTCTATGGGATTGGCTGTAAAGAACATAAGATTCCAGTTATTGTTCCAAATACATGTACAATACATTATTGTTCCTACCATGCATAAAATATGCACCTTTTGGATCCTTGACTTCTTCAACATCTTGATCAGTATCGTCCCAACCAGATACAAACATTCCCGAAGTTTCTGGGTTCGTTTTGCATTGCTTTATTTCATCGTGTACTTCTGCAAAGCTTTTCATTTCCCTATTTTCATCCTCAGAATCCGACATTACCTTCGATTTTCTATTTGTTTTGACTATTTTATCAGTTAATGCGAAAATCAATCACTGCAATCCACTGACAATCAAATCAATCTGTCAATGTCAACGTGACATTATTTGTTTGCTCTAGAATTCTTGGTTTTTGTTGTGACTAAGAGTTGTAACTATACAAAGCTTACTATCTCTATGCTCGGTTTTATAAGTAAAGCCGGTCCCTCACGTGTGCACAAAGATTTAATAACTTTCACCGGCAAGTCGCTATAAGGAAGGGGTTTGGTTTATAAGATGTGCTCGTAGAGGCCATTTACGCACGTCACCTGTGCCTTACGACCTTAATGCAATGCAACCTATTCATGGCTTTACATAATACAGAACGGACTTGTATCATCGTACTCCGCCGCGCCACGCCGGTCGGTGCTTCAGAAAACGTTGCAAAATTAAAACTACACTATACAGCAATGAGGGCTATCGTTTTTGAGCTCACCAGATGGCGCCACTGTCGATTATTGTCCTGTCAATAATTCTATTCTATACTTTAAAGTACCAATAACTACATAAAAAGTTTATTTTACTACGTATAACAAAATAGTGTAAACTTCAGGTTCATATATTTACCCTAAATATTCTCCCTAAAATGAGCAAGCATGAAACATCTAAAAATCATTTTACCTCCAAGTGCCGAAAGTTAAGATTCTAAGTTGCTACTTAAAATCTTCAAGTCATTATCAATCAGGACTGACTCAATCTAGACCACAATCGTGAATATTTGTAAAAAAAACAGCACGCAATCCGCGAACAATCTATGACATCTGACATTTAGGTGCCCCCGCGCTACACTAGCGCCTCTAGCGGCGAATTCATACGAGATAGCCCCCATTGCGAAGAGACATCCTACTCCTTATACCAGCATTCACGGATTCGTACTATTAGCACCATAAAACCACTACGCCTGTAATCCCCGAAGGGTTAGGCAGTGGTGTGTACTCGTACAACGACGTTTCGCCAAGAGGTGTGTACTCGTACAACCTCTATTTAGGCGTTTCTGTATTCTGTTAAGTATTTCAATAGAGATATTTACATATTTTTACGAAATTATGTTCGAACAATCATCTAATTATGACATGCGTAACTAATATGATTATTCGTAAAAACTATTTACAGTAATCAACCGCCACAGCCGCCGCCACCGCCGTAATGACTGCCTCTTTGATTTAGTGGTCGCAAACGCGATTGCTGAGCATGGGGTCCTGGGTTCGATTCGGATCGGGCAAAGTGTTAGCAGCTACGGAGTCTGGATTTGTGCCCGGTTAATAACAATAGGCTCACCCCCTATTACATGGGACTTAACTCGCGCGCGAGATGTGGTACATAACTATGTATTAGGTACATGTCTGCCTAACCCTTTCGGGGATTACAGGCGTGATATTTACAGTTATGTTATTTACAGTAATATACTGGTCTGACCCGCGGTCCTACTTACCCCTTAGAGCATTCAAAACCTTAAGTTAGATGCTCTAAGACCTTCCTGTAACAATTTGTTTTGGTTTCGAAATGCTCTAAGTATTTTATTATACCTTTGTAAGTCCTTTTTCATTTTCAACGCATTTTTAACATTTTTAAAATATTTCTGAAAAATAAAACGTTTATAAAAACATTAAAAATTGTGTTCCACTGGCGTCTGAAGCAGAGATCTAAGCTACCGGTGGTTAGAGCTATATAGACAGGAAGCTTCTCACAATGTGAGCCATATCGAGGAGTACTCAGGCCCTTGATATAACCTCTAAGCGAGAACCTCGAAAGATTTTGGTTGGAGGTTGGATGGCCATCACCCATCAGGCTATTGACCGTTACGACAATCAGCATAATGATAGCCGAGTTTACACTCCAAATGTCGAAAAACTCGTGTGCTAAGTCGAGATATTTTATTTGTTTCTCTTTCTCAGCTTTCACGAGGTTCTCGTCATGCGGGATGGTAACATTGACTATGATTATGCGGCGCGCTGATCGGTGCCCACTATGTCGGGCTTATTGGCGGCAATAGTCCTGTCAGTAATGAAAATGACAGACTGATCTCAGTATAGCGTGACATGATCTTTCTCGAGAACTGGGTCGGGCACTTACTTGTAGTACGGTACCTCAGATTCCACAAGTTTATATTCCAAGGCAAGTTGATGGTGAATAATCGAGCCAGGATTATTCACCAGCAACTTACCTTGGAACTTGGTTGTGCCTGTGTAAGTACTCGCCGTTAGCCAGACGAAAACAACCAGAAATAATATGTCTGATGGACTCACCCGGATACTGGCATGACGGACACAAGTCAACCGTCCCGTCCTTCATAATATGTTGTTGGTCAACATAGCTTCGTCCATAATCGCACAGACATAACCTTCAGTCAGTTTCCCCAAAGAGGTCGCCGAAACGTAGCCAGGACACGGACGCTAGACAATCAACATCGGGTCCATGAAGAGCCCGGCACAAGCGCTCGCGAAGCTCCTTGCCTTGCCATACTTCCTTGCGGTAACAACAAATTATAAAAGGGCATGAAAAACTCCTCCTCAAAACTATCAGCTGGTAATGTGCCCAAGAAACTTTGGAACTGTATTTATTAATTTACAAAAAACATGATTTTGCAAACACAGATTTTCGTATAATATCAAAATACTGTGAACTCACCTAACTATTTTTACAAGTAAAATACTATTTACACTCCATTATTTGAATAACAACACTGACTGTCCGCCATGATTGGAATTTAGAAATAATTTCAACATGGCGCCCGGTTGTTCAGAGTGTGTGTGTGTGAAAGTGCAGTGAAATTATGTTATTAACTAGAATTTTTAGTGATTATTTTAGTGTTTAAGTGAAAAGTGTGTGCTTTAATGCAGTGGTTTTCTTATCATGGCTTTGGATTTACGCCTGCATTCTCCTGCAGGCGCGGAACCTGTTGTTTATACATGGCCCCTCACTTCAGGTCATGGCTCGGTAAGGAAATCATATATTTTATTATCATGTAGTTAGTTACAGTGACGCTAGTAGGAGTACTAGGTTTCTATTTTCTATTTTTCAATAGACTTGTGTTGTTATCAATGGTGATGTAACTAAATTGTTTCGGAGGCTCGCTATGTCGCTACTCCTATTGTACAACAAGTGACTATCCACCACTAAGTACTTGCTCGTGTTTAGGAATTTTGGAGTGAGCGTTTAAATTATACAATGATATCAATGAAGGTTGTCCAATGTACTTTTATTGATTTGGGTATTATCAAGAAGTTTATCAAATATTTAGACATAGGTAGGTTCTTCTTCACGTCACATGGGTATTGCAGTAGAGTGTATTGACCTCGTGTTTTGTCAAGGTGTCGGCTTTTTTTAGATATGTACACACTGTTGCGTAGTTTTCATTCGTCATTTATTTACATTTTATACGATCATAGCAATGCGACGTTCTGATTGTGTTTCAACAAGTTAATGTTGATTTAGTTAGTATTTATTATCTTTCTACACATGTAACTCTTCTTCATCAGAGGAGATAGCTACTTAATATATTAATCAACAATAATATCTAATTTATTAAAATTGAGTTTATTTGGCTCAAAGATCACACTTTTATCAACAAATAACTTTAAGTAAACAAGCATACATAATTATATGACTTCAATAATTTATTTTGCCTTCTGATATTATGATTTTTTGTTATTTCACATTTAATAATATTGGTCTAAAAATTTAATTTATTGGTTTAAAAAAGCATAACCTGCAAGCAAACAATCTAATAATATTTAGGTATTAATAAGAATTAAAAAAAAAATATTTTGGCTAAAAACCATTAAACATATTGAAAGTCAAATATTGGTTGTTTATACAATATATTAAATTTTATATTTTTCATATTTTTAATTTTATTCACACCTGTTAGAGCTATTTAATTTCAAAACAGAAACATGATGTGGAACTGATTTCAAAGTTGTTGATAAGATTTATTTATTAAAATACAAACATAATTGATTCACATTTATCTTTTCAAGCATCATGAATAATCCGATGCTTGCCATTTTAATGATATTTTTATTACTATGCAAATTGCTTTATATCTTAGTTATGTCAATAGAAAATAACTCTAATTTATAAGCAGTACTAGATAAATATAGATTCTAATTTAACTACTTAAAATTGTAATTTTAATATTGTTTGTGGTGCTCACTAGAAACACTAGTAAGGGTTTACATAGAACCAAATTATCAATAATTAGTTGAACGACTACAATGGTATAGGCACTCGCTGCCCGGGATAAGTGAGGACTAGTTGATACGGAACCATAAAGCTCACTCTATTTTATTAGTATATCAATTATCACATCAACACCCACCATCCATATTTTCATCCAAAAATACCAAAAAATAATTGCAAATGTCTTTAGGAAAATGAAGACATTCTGTGTGATGAGCAGCATGTTTTTTAATGGGATCAACAATTCATCATCGATGATTTCATGTAAAAAAAAAACAGTTAAAATGTGCATTATCGAAATAGAAATAGAAAAAAAAAAGAAAAAAAATAGATATATAGATATATTTATAGAAATTTCTTATGAAATAAGCAGTACCTTTGTGCTCTTCTATCTTGATGTAATGTCCTGTTAAGTATTTTGTGTGTACATAAATAAATAAATAAATTATCTGAATGAAGTACTGTAAAGAAATGTAATTAATATAGAATCTGGGGGCCTAAATTGGAAGCTTTATCAGAATCATAATATGAATCACGTTAAAAATTTAAAATTCTTAAAATGATCTTTATGGTTACTACCACAAAGTCCATTTTAAGAGTTTTAAATTGTTAACGTGATTCATATTATGATTCTGATAAAGCAGCCATTTTAGGCCCCCAGTACTTTAACCTTGATTATTTATTTAAAGAATAAAAATATTTTGCAAGCTGGTTTGGTCTAAGCCAGAAAATCATTTGAAAGTTTCTAACCAGAATTGTTGCTAACAGATCCTTTCGTGTAAATAATTATTATATTTTTGATAGTAACATTATTATTTGAAAACAGTCAGGTAAAGGCTTATACACAAATAGAGAAAAAAGTTCTTAACTTTAGTATAACATAACAGATTAATGTAATAAATGTTGTAGTGAAAGCAAATTCATGTCTGATTATTTTACGAACTTGTGTGCAATGAATAGTGACTTTCTTATCTATCACTAGAAATCATTGCTTTGCTATTTTTTACTTAGATAGAGTATGTCTTTCTTGACTGTAACAGAACCTTGTGAGTATTTCGTTAATAATTCCTTTTGAACAATGAAAGATTTATTTCTTCACAGTACATATACAAATGTTAACATAATTCAAAATACTATTTTTAATCATTTGAAAAATAGTATTGTTTGCAAAAAAAGATAAATTACATTCTTGTCCTAAACTCTTAAAACTTTTAATTCAACAGATTAAAACTGGATTCTTAATGGATAACAAATAGATATTTGAACAGGAAAGGCTCCCGGCTCCCTAAGTATTTTTATTTAGGGAGCCTAATAGGTATTATCGAGTGTTTTGGTTGGGTTTGGTTATCGTATTATTTTCGAACTTTTGGGTAATTTCATACCACAAATTCAAAATTAATTTCATTTGTTTCAGGACAAACACGATGGGGCCTTGGAGATAGTAGAAACTATAAGGTATTTATGTTATATTGTTAATGTTAATTAGAGAGAATACACCTTAGCACTGTAAATCTGAAAAATTATATCTATACCAGTAAATAAAATTGTAGTGTCTGTTTGATTATCAAACTAACAGCTTTTTACTGAATGCATAGGAAAATATATATGGCACTTATAAAGTTATAACAAAAACTCATTTTTTGTAGTTTTTGTCTGTCTGTCTGTTTGTTCCGGCTAATCTCCGAAACGGCTGGACCGATTTTGATGGGACTTTTACTGGTTGTATGTTATAAAATGTAACATGGGCTACTTTTTTGTTAGAAAAATAATAAGAGTAAAACATTGAAATTGGTAACAAAATTATGTTCAAAAAGGGAAGTTTTTTTTTTTTATAAATAATTTTACGCGAACTAAGGTCGTTTGCGAAAGCTGGTTATTAAATAAATTAGAGAGTTGTATAACAGGCTTGTTTCTGAGCACCGAGCAAACTGAAATAGTCTTATATTTTTTTGCATCTCTTTTACTCATAGATAATATTGAAATAATTATATGCTACACAAACTATTGATGAAGGGTTGTGTTGTGTGTTTATAATTTACAAACTAAAACTTCCAATTAAAAGTTGGTGGTGCACTTCAGAAACGGCGCCGCACAGTGGTGCAGGTAGTACGGGCATGCGGAAAATATTATTTTTAAATGAAAAGACGTTGCGTTTCTTCATAATACTTTATTAAAATGATATAATGGATGTACCAGTTTACAAAGAGAAAGATATAACACGTATTTTTTTTTTATTAATATGAAAATATTCATCAAATTTTTTCACATGAATTTCATATAATTAAATCAGCATTTTTAAATAAATAAATATTAATAAACTAAATATTAAATAGAGAAGACATTGATTGAGAGATGGGTGCTATCCACTAATAAAGTTTTGGCATCATCGTGAAGAGGATAGTATTTTTTATTCGGTACTGCACGTAAACTGTTGATAAGGGGATCTGAGGTAGCTAAGAGCATATTCATAACATCTTCATTACATGATAGACGAGAACATTTTCTTGAATGACCTAACCTATAATTGCGGTAATCTTTATTTCGCGCTTCTTGAGCTTCCTCAGATAACATCCCAATAGGTAAGGCAGCAATACTTATTATTTCTTTGCCATGCAGCAAGATTTTATGCACAGTATTTGGCATATTATACCAGCTGTACAGGCTTACGTATAGTTCAGCAGTCTCGTAACAATAACTACCAAACTTATCCGAATCAACTAATGCACTAGAATTAATTGTTTGCAATATTATACCAAACCGATGAATAAGTTCTTTATCGACTCTTGTGACTTCAGCTACAATGTCTGCATTATTGAAAAATCTTCTAGACGTATTTCCATCGTTAGATGTTCCCATTCCTTGCTTTACAAAATCCACTTTTAGACCTAAACGTTGAAACAGCTCACTTTGGATTCTTTTCTTCTCTTCATCTTTTTGTTGTTTGGTAGTTGCGTTCGTTCTCCAACTGGTAAATGACATATTGTACGCAATATGTAATATGCATTCCATAAATTTAATCCGTGCGTGAAGCGGGGATAAACCGACCTTGAGAGCCTCCGTATCCACAGTTTTATTTCGCACTTGGTCAAAGTTATTCATTTCTGATGGCTTTGACTTGCATATAAAACACACTGCACATGATGATGTGTCCGTAACTGTCTGCGCTATTTTGCCATCTATCATTGTGAACACAAGTTTATGGTAGACTTTGTAAGTCTTTTCCTTTAAACTAATAACAGTTTCATTTAAGTTTGCTATTTCAGACTCCATTCTAGCAATTTCATTTTTCGTAGATTCTGTAGTTTCTTTTTGAAATTGGAATTGTACCGGGCGACAACACCTTGTAGAAGAAGGAGTTGCATTTGTCCAATACACAACAGATTTATTTTCCTTTTCATACAGACGCAGTGGAACTAATGATGTCAAAAACATATATGAATCTGACACATTTTCGTCGATAAATGACTGTTTGTACTCAGCATGACCTGATGATCCGTCACATCCCCACTTGTGTAAAAACGTTGAATTTACACTAATCTGTGTAAGGTCGTCTTCAGACATTACTTCAAATAATCTTCTGGTTGTGTGATCCAGTAATGACTGCAAACTTACACAAGCGTAGCTTTCCGTTACATCAATATCCGTGGGGTAGCATTGCCTTTTTACTTCAAGTACTTTATGATAATCGGGAAAAATATCACAACCAATACTTTTTGCTGCATTTCTCAGTACTTGATATTGATGTTTCGAAAGTGATCAAGCATCAAGCAATAATGCCAAGCATTCAAGCATCAAGTAATAATGCCAACGCTTTTTCTGGAGTAAACTTGATAGTATCCGATGATTCTTCTTGTACGAGTACCTTAGAGGCAGCTTTCTTAATCATTTCTTCAGGAACGCTTTCACACAATCTTTTAACTTTATATCGCTTTGTTCGATCGCAACATTCATCAAATGATTTTTCTGGTCGTCCTCTATGAGAGCGTTTTGATGGCCCTGGAACATTACTGTCACAATTCACCACATCAGTCTGCACCGAAGATGTCTCAACGGTAAAAATATTTTTCAGCCACTGTTCATTTTTTGCCATAAAAGCATTTTTATTTCTCGCTGCAGTTTGCCACTTTTTTGTAAATACGGGTAGAAAATTACGGCTTAACTTTTCATAAACTTGATTCCAAACACTTTCTGTAAGCTGTGGATACATAAGTTTTAAATTTTCGAGGCATTTATGTATCTCACGATTACTTGATATTATGATTTCCACTAAATCGGCATAGACAATAGTAAAGCTATCCATCACTATAATAACACTGTTATCGTAAGAGAAAATAATTGTAAGTGAAGTTAAAACTACCATTCAATGCTATTTATACTTACACGATATGATAAAATGTTAATTACCCTCATTAGAAACACTTATTAATATAATGCACTTTTTCTTAATTACAGAGCGTCATTAGTTAAGGACCTGGTATTTCCAAGATCGCAGGTTATCGCAGCCAAAACTAATGTATTCTTAATCTATAGGGTCTAATTAATCTCCGAAAGTATATTATTACGTATCGGTCGATAACGGAGATTAGTTATGATCTCATGATTGAAAACAAAAGGTTCCAAATGACCTTCTTCACTAAAAATGTAATAGCAAGTAATTATTCATTATATTATAACATTATGTTTACTATTTTATTAATACACACAATAAACTTATGACTAAACTAAAAATGAAAGTTGATAATTATAGTATTTTGGTTCTATTCATACTTGAAATAACAATATTTTTTGCACGAAATTTGTAAATTCTCGATCACCCTACTTTGGCATCATATAATTAAATACTGTATAATTATTTATCCGTATTAATTTTAGGACTTGTTTCTACTAACATTCTAGTATGTGTGTACCAAATTGTAGACATTTTAAATAAGGTTGAAACAAAGGATTTTTTTCCGCCCTTGAACCAATGTGCGCCGTCATAAAACTAGGAAACTGTTCGTTTGACCTTGACTCAAATGGTCCTATGTGTATGTACGATAACCATTGTAATTTCTGATACATACAGCGTTGATTATTGCAGTTATGCATTACGTAAGTCATACGATGATTGTTTAAGTAGGTACTCATAATACTTCCGCCTGCATAGATACGACCTTATCAATTTGTTTGTTTAAGTTTAAAAACATACTGTGTTGAGTGTGCTGCGCTTGAGATCAAATACACAACAAGCATTGTGAAAACGTGTTTGCTACCGACGCTACGCTCCGCTCCTTCGAGCTATAACCGATTTAATGTTACTAGCATAAAACGGCGAAAGAAAGTATCACGTGAAAGCCTGTAGGATGTACGTGCACGTGTGCGTTGTTTTGAGATCGGAGATAGGAAGCACCTGTCCTGTCGGGCACGAGCCACCGGCGACCATGCCGACACACGACATCCACATGCGTATAGACGACTATCGAACATAATGTAATATTAAACGGACCAGTGATACAAGAATACCGAAAAATGAACACCCTGATTAGACTGAATTCGTGTTCGTTAAAACAACAAAAGTGGTTTGAGTAAACAAAATCGGCCAAGTGCGAGTTGAACTCGCGTGGAGAGGGTTCCCTACAATGCCAAATTCAAATGTTTCGTCTTCTTTCGTGAATAAAATCAAAAATATTTATTTTACATTAATATCAAAAATATATTTGAGATACTCAAAATGAGCTCTTTCATTTGTTATATTATATGAGACAGTAAGGTTCGCAAAACTTTTTTTTTTAGTTTCCTTATTTTATCCCTCGAAAATTACTTAAATGCTATAGCTTTGAATGCTTATAGGTTTTCATGTAATCTACAAGCAATTAACTATATTGTGTATTTGTTTTTCAAAATTTTAGGCTCAGTAGTTTCGGAGATCAGGGGTAATCAATTTTCGTCTTCTTGCATGAATAAAATCTATTTATTTTACAATAATAACAAATACATATATGTATATTATCTGAGATCCTCATAACAAGCTCTTTCATTTGATATATTATGACACAGTAAGGTTCGCAAAACCTTTTTTTAAATTTCTTCGTCCCCCGAAAATGACTTTATTTTCAATTGATAGAATTCTTATAGGTTTTCCTGTAATCTACAAGCAATAAAATATATTGTGTATTTTTATTTTTAAAAACAATTGTTATCTAACATAATTAAATATGCTATTTTAATTAGTTAAATCAGCCAGATAAAAAAATGGGGGCGTATTATTTGATGCCGTTACTATAAATGTAATCTATTATTTCTGGATGCTCAGTTAGCATCAAATAAATGCTTACAAAATCTTAGTTCCAAAAGTATCTAATATTCGCATTGTATAAACTTGGTTGGGGTTATCTTAAATTAGGATTAAAACGAGAACAAGTCTTGCAGGTCGATTCGAGCTCGAGCAGTCGGGAGCGCGAGAACCTTCACTATGACCTCTTTTTGTCCGGACGCGCTCATTCACCCGTTCGTGACCTTGAAATCGATCCCTGTTATTTCGAAATAAGGGCGCGCCTTTACTAAAATGCTTTATATTTCTTCATCTTATAAAATGTGCAAAAGTATTTTGAATGCCGTGGATGCGTGATAACTATTCAAATGAATTTATTATTTTCATAAGAATATTTATGAGCCTTGTGTTGTTTTTGTAGTAATATATTTTTTAATGGCATTTTAAATTATTGTTCTGTATATAGCAAAAAAAAACTAAACTGCCATAATAATCATAACAGAATTTTAAACGAGTTCGTTGATATGAGGGGTCAAATCGTGGATGTCAGGTTGCATGACCTCGTTTAATAATGACACAGCGTTCGTTAAACTTAGTGCTAAAATGGCAGAAATTATACAGGGTGGTCTAACGATTAAAGTCTAAATATTCCGACGTTTCTCATCTCAATACATGAGATTAAAACTCACTCGGAGTCCATTGTTCATCGCGTTGTCTGAATGAAATTAATATTTGTTAGGTACAAATAAGGTTCGTTGAATTTTTGATAAGAGACCATTTTATCGCAGAGTCAAATTATCAACAAAATAATGTCTGACGTGGAGACAGCCAACTGCTATCAGTCAAATACACGAACTGAGTACATCACACACAATAGCTGACGTATTGTAATTAAATGTTTATAACGCGACCACTAGCTAGGGCACGTGGTTTTGACGTTGGAGTATCTAGATAGTAATATTACAATAGATCTATTTATTTAGCATTTCAAGTTCAGCTTTCGTATCATTCCACCTTCAATATAAAAGTCAATAGTCTTTTAGAGAAATAGTAGAGACCCCATAAATCACAACTATCTAGCGTGAAGCTAGACTTGTATTTGCCAGCGGCCATGACCTTGACCAAACGACTGATAAAGTAGAACATAACATGCTTCACTTTACAACCTAGGACTAGAATTGATATTCTATCCGCGATGTGAGGCTTGCCGTTGTATTTTATTTACTTATATTAGTTACGTGGGTTCTCTATTATACCTAGTTAAATTCAAAAGAAATGATGATGCATGATTATGTTAAATAAATAGTATATTCAGGGAAATGTATTGTTTACCAGTTAGTCTACATTCGTACTCTGCCGTTTTATACAGAGCCATGTCTAACGGCACGACCACGACGACGACGACTGATAAGAATTACAAAAATTGTGATTTGAATACCTACCTAATCATAATGATGTCATCAATTCATCATCTCTTTCTCCTACCCTTATCCCAATTTAATTGGGGTCGCCACAGCATGTCTTACTCTTTCAAACTTCTCTTCACAATCTGTTTTCTTGCCTGACAGTACATAGATACCTAGAGCCTTGCTGCGCCCGTTGCAAATGAAGGTTTCTTTGTTGCAGGTGGGTGTGCGACGACCTGCCGGAGATGAAAGCGGCTCTGGAGAACAACATCTTGTGCGACTACGACACCCACTCGTACGACAGCATGAGAGGCCTGTGCGACCGTTTCAACCGCGTCATCGACTCCGTCGTCGCTCTGGTGAGATCTTACTTTGTTTATGATTACTATAAACTACATATAAACAAATCCAATGAATAAAAAAATATATATACATAAAATATAAAAATAATGAAATCCAATAATGCAAAATCTTATTTGTAACAATAGTTTCATAAAAACAAAACATAATCCCGAAATAATTAATCGCTGATACTAAAAGTGACATTTGAAATTATCATCAGAGGGTGTCTAAAAAAACAAGCAATACAACAGGCTTTATTAAAAATGATTACCGAATCGACTAATAAATCTTTAAATAAAGTTATAAGCCAATTCAACACGTTTACTGCGATACATAGTATTATTATGACTACAAAATTGCAACATACTCGAAACGTTATTGCAAGCCTACAGCACAGGCTTTACTGGAAAAAACGGTGTAGTGACCGAACATTGCTATCACGCATTATTACAATAGTTAACCGCGATATAAAGTAGTTCCTATCATGTATGCGTTATTGACTACATAATACGTGTATTTACATAGCTGGAAATACTATATGCCAGCCAGGATACTTGTTTTTATAGCGTAATGATACATTGTTGAAAAATACTTACAAAGTTACTAAACGATTAATCATATTCATCAGTTAATTAAATTTGGGGCAGTCTTCTAGTAAAAGTATATGCGGATGATAAGAAAATATTTGACGAAGACCATGCCAGAATTATGACCGCCACAAGAAAAGTACTGAGCATTCGGCAATGTCGATATTCAATCGGTGTTATCCTTAGTGGCGTAAGCGGCGCGAAAAACAATGCAAAATTTACATCACCCCCGATAAGCGGTTGCGAAACGATATTATTACATCGACCAGAGTGTGTCGACCAGGGTGGCGTACCATAAACTCAGAATATTCTCAAGATATTCGCTGAAGGTCATTCAGGTCTACGCCCCGACCTCGGCGCACCCCGACGATGAAGTAGAGACCATGTACCTATGAGGATATCTCTAAAGCTATGCATGGTTTCAATATTCACTTCACAGTTGTCATGGGGGACTTCAACGCGGAACTGGGCAAACGAGACAGGCGATGAGCTGCAGGTGGGGCATTTGTGGATTAGAAATCACTATTAGGGGGTATGTTTTGACTCTACTCCAACGCCATCTACATGTAGGAAGTAGAAATACAGCAACAAACGCCAAAAAATACTTAATAATATAAATGATTTTTTATGATATATATCAATACAAAAACGGTTTAAACATCCGTTTTTGTTTGATATATATCATAAAAAATCATTTGATATACATATATCTTGATAAATATATCCATTGATACCTATACCCTCGAACCCTGGGAAATACCGGCAGCTCAATAGACGGATCTCTAAATCCTTGAAGAGCGACCTCCGCCGCTTTAATACTGATCGTATTAGAGACGCAATTGAGCGGAATAAAGGCTCCGAGGTATTTGCAGGAGATCTGGCAATTGGGCAGAGCCAGCTCACGAAACTAAAGACCGACGATGGCAAGATCGTATCCGCCAAACCGGACCTTCTCAGGGAGATCCATAGATTCTATGAGCAGTTGTACACGTCGTACAGTAAACCCGTTGTAGATCTAGTAAACGACCCAAGAGCTAGACTGACCCGATACTATACCGAAGACATCCCGGACATCAGCCGTTACGAGATTAGGATGGCTCTGACAGCTTAAAAACAACAAGGCACAGGATGATTTATGACGGAATAACGACCGAACTCCTGAAGGCGGGTAGAAAACCGGTACTTAAGACCCTTGAAAAGCTGTTTGATATGATATGTCATACTCGAGGGGAAAACGCCACGGGCATGGTGCAGGGGTGTGGTGGTACTCTTCTTCAAGAAGGGCGACCATGCCCGGCTGAAGAATTATAGGCCCAGCTCACTTCTAAGCCATGGTTTTCTAGAGTCATCACGAATCGTCTCGCGCGCATATTTGACGATTTTCAGCCTACCGAACAAACCGGATTCCGAAAAGGCTTTAGCACCGTAGACCACAATACGCTGCGGCAGGTTATACAGAAGACCGAAGAGTATAACCTGCCTCTCTGTTTAGCGTTTGTGAACTATGAGATAGCCTTCGATTCGATCGAGACTTGGGCCGTGCTGCATCTCTCCAACGGGGCCAAATCGTCGAATCCGAATCGGCTGGGCAGCGTTCAGGAAGTTGCGCGGTATCTTCTCGTCCAACTTACTGCAGTGTCTCAAGAAAGTTTATAACCAGTGTGTGTTGCCAGTGATTGATTACATACGGGACCGAAATGTGGTCGCACACAATGGGTCTCATCACTACTCATCAGAAGGCTTAAAGTCACCCAAAGGGCAATGGATAGGGCTATGCTCGGAGTTTCCTTGCGTGATCGAATCAGAAACGAAGACATCCGCAAGAGAACCAAGTTTACCGACGTAGCCCGAAGAATTGCCACTCAAAAGTGGCAGTGGGCAGGGCACATTGCTCGCAGAATGGCTGGCCGATGGGGCCGAAAACTTCTGGAGTGGCGACCGCGAACCGGAAGACGTTGCGTTCTAAGGCCTCCCACTAGGTGGACCGATGACCTGGTGAAGATTGCAGGGATCCGCTGGTTGCGAGGCGCACGGGCGGGACCTGTCAATGTGGCGACACTTGGGGGAGGCCTATGTCCAGCTGGGGGCGTCTTTCGGCTGAAACGATGATAATGATTATTACGAATGAGCGATATCATTCAGGTAGAACAATCACTATGTGTCGAATAAATATCTCCCTTGACATTGAACTTCCCACTCGGAAGATTTCTTTATTTTGAACGCAATGCGCTATTATTGTAATCTAATTTAACAAACCTACCTACACTGACACACAACTAACTAACTACAACAACAACAACTAACAACTAACTGATTTAACAAAGTTACCTACACTGTTTATAATTTGGCATGGGAGTTAAGATAAAATAATAATTAAATTATTTATGGAAATTTAAACAGTTAAAGTTCCACGTGGTAACAGCATAAATACAAATTGATAAATTATGATTCTATTCTCTATTTTCTCAGAATCGCCTGTAATAAACTGGAACGAAGTGTTTCTGTTCTTTAAATACGCGTGGTAAACACCGTGTACTCAATACAGCTCAATAAAAACAGGACCGTAATGTTCCTCGCTAAATATGAATGGGCCTCGAAACAATAATTATAGACATTTTTTATTTACATAAAGGTTGTTGTCTCAGGTACCAAACTATTGTGTAACAACAGCAAAAAAAAGAACGCGCACCCATTTTTAAACTGAGAAATAAAAACGTGCGTGCGCAATCGTTATTATTTTGCCAAAGTTGAAACTACTGCATAATTATCACTAAATATCCGCCCTTACCTAGGTAGATAGATGTAAGTATAGATCAGATACAAATACACTGGATAGGTAACTGATGGCCCTGTAACCACACTTATATTCAATACTCGGGGCTTTTTCAGTTGCGGAAGCATCACTAATGTCACCTTCGTTCGCTATTAATACTCTGTATTGATAATGACTTGAGTTCTGTCGGTGGCATTCGTTTTACGTAATTTTTTACAATGAAGCGCACAGAATTCCAATAATTTTATACTGTAGGATAAATAAAAGTACAGTCAACAGCAAATATAAATGGTTTTTTTTTTTTCGGAATTTCGTTTCGTGTTTAGTTTCGTCATGTGCATTGGATTTTGAATTCGTTGAAAATCCAGTGTACGTTCAAAAAAACACCGCGTTAATAATGCGACCTTGCAAAAGTGGGTTCAAGGTACAGAATTCCGTTTGTATTTCCGGAGCATTAACAGTTTGGAGTCCTCCAATACATAGAGACTGGTCATGGGCTTTACAAAAGCAGGTGTAATCCACCTTGGATTACAATCGCAACACGTCGGCATCGGCATCAACCAAGAATTTGCAAATTCAACAAAAAAATGCATTCTGTTCAACCCCTGACCTTGTTGACTTACTTTAAAGCAAGTAGACAAATTAATGTCATAGAATGTCACAGTTCAATAGACTCTCGTGACCTCAATAATTGTGTAAAGTCTAAAAAATCCAGACATTCTTAGGTTAATCTAAATTCGTGAGACGCACTTGAAAATTCAAATAACTTTCCAGTAATTATTTTAAACGCTGTGATTACATAATTCCAGTATAACAAAAGCGGAACTCCCACAGATCAGAAATAATAACATTCTAACCACAGGTCACGCATAGAATTATACTAACCCTGTATAACCTATTCTGGTCTAAAAAGGAAACACGGAAATCAATTATGTATCTCCTTGAAGATGTTTATTTTTATAGAGCTGCAAACTGTACAGCCAAATGTTGAGTCAGCTAGCTAGAAACAGCGGACATACCGCGTAGTGTAGCATGTGCGAAACGGTGCGGTGAATGTGGGGCAGTGAGGGGAAATAGAGGCGAGGGGGGCGCGGGCTGCAGGAGGGAGACACGAGGGCCAAGATGGCGGCGAGGACGCAACGATCGATGTCCGCAGACGCCGCGCGAGGCTAACTCTATTTATACACGTTGCATACCATTTTCACTGACATGGAGAATTGCCTACTGAGATTATCTTTCAGAAAAAAAAAAAAAACAATTTATTAACTAACATTTTTGGTATCTATTGTGTAAAAAATAGAACTTTTAATGAATTTAGTAGTTGGTTCAGAAAATTGTATAAATGTAGAGTGGGTATTGATTTTGAATGACTACAATGTTAATAAAAAGTATTTTTTATATCAGTTGGTGGTAGCCCCAAGGTGTCGTTTCCCACGGAGCAAACATACTGGGACTACGCTTTTGATCTAAAAGATACAAGTAATTCATTATAATATTATAATCGTACAAAAATCTATGTTTAATAACGAATGATTTTAAATGCTGTATAAATTTTATTCACTACTTGAACAATTGTATTAAACTCTAAATAAATACTATGATTAAGCAAACTTTTGACTAAATGAGCTAAAACTGGTTCGTAAATACTTTATTTTTAAATATCTCAAGATTCGCGTAAATATGAAGGCTGGCAATTGGCCATACTTGTCCAGAATGGCCGTTTTTTAATAATAGAATTATCCTTTGTACGGGGGTGATGTCATTTGTGTTACTTGGTAAGAGGACCAGCATTGAGAAGTTGAACGTTACGTCTATTCTTCAAACGTGACTCGAATAAATACTGTTACGTCTCTACATATTTATCACTTGACTGTACTGTATCAGTAACGTAGGATGAGTACTTGTAATTTTATGGTACGGAAAAAAAAAAGAGTAAATAGGTCGTTAGTTTTGTGTTTCACCTTACAGCCAAAAACGTAACTTCCTGGGAAATGTACTGTTGAATCTGCTATACTTACTAGGATTAGTTGCTAAGCCAGTAATAAAAATATCTTGAATTTTTCTTGGTGCATTTATTTACCATCTTGACATTTATTGAGTAGGTCATTTAAATATGAACGAACTCGAGTCGCGTGCATAGACACCTTTAAGTTCAGTGTAGTGACCTCGGTCACGTTTATATTTATCTTCCGAATGAAATCTTTCTATTAGTTTAGTTCCCTGCGTGAACTCCGATATTTTTATTTGCATTAGTAAAATATGAATGTAGTATGAAGCAGAATGATTAATTAATTAATTTCTATAAAATACCGGTTTACTGCAAATGATAAATATTTATTATTGAAGTCGACCAACTTAAAACTTTTTGATAGTTGTTCATAGTTGTTTCGCAAAACATAATTAAGTAATCAAATGATGAGTTGTTTCTTATTTTACATATGGTTTTTAATTTTAGGTATTCGTTTTTTTGTGAACCCTCCGTGAAACGTACGGTACGGTTTGAAATTGCATGCGGTTCACGAATCAAAAACTTATTTTCCATAAACCAGTCCAGCAGGAATATTGCGTATCTCTGTTGACAGTTCATAGTGATCATCACTTGACGAGTTTTGATATACAATGACAGTTCTGCACGGGTAGCGTCAGTTGAAACCAACAAGAACGGTCATTGTAGTCATCAAATAATTGCTTAGCATTTTTGTAATAAATTAACAATATTATCGCACAACATAATAATTTATTGGGGGTTCAATAGCAGTCTAAAATGAATTTACATTAGGTATATTTGGTGAAGAATGGACTGCGAATCGCATTGTTATAGTGAGTGGCTCAGTGCGGGCCACTTGCGGGGGCGTTGACCGCAATATTGAGCGAACGCGAATGTCTCGCGTAGTGTTAATGACCTTTTTTTTCGGCTGCGCCAGCGTCTTCATTCTGGCTATGAGGTTTTTAAAACTAGCTTTTTACTAACTATATTAGCTTTTTTTAGACCTTATTACTAATTATCCTATTATTTAGACCTTATTATTGATTATTTTATCTCTAAGCATTATAATAATTAATTTGTATGTAAATGTTAGCTTCTAATAGTAGAAAACGTTAAATGCCTGTGAGTTCTGTGACACAGTATAAAAATAACACTGAAAATAAAAAAGGTAATGCACTGTAGGTAGGTATTTGAAAACGTTTACATAATAATATACCTACTAGGTATATTATTTTGTAAACGTTTTGTGTACCTAATGCAATGTTTCTTTGCGATGTTTTATAGGCAGTGAACTTTAAATAAATTACGAAATTATATACTATACATTCTTTTTTAATAAGTTTCTAATCATTCTCTTTAATTGTAAGATAACGCTTCTCTCTTTGTTCACATAATTGATAAACTTATTAACTTTTCTAAGTGTCATTCACAAACGATAACAGAATTTAGTTTGTGATAAATTATAAATTGGTCAAATCTAATACCATCAGCATCGTCGTACCTAATTGAATTGTTTTTTAATTTTAATGCATTAAGTGAATTATTTATAGGCGGTACCTAATACAATGCATATGTAACATAATATTAGTAAACGGTATGTTATTGCATGCACTGCGCTGAATTAACGTGGGGCCGCTTTCTAATTTTCACCGAGTAAGTAGATAGTGAGTGACGCAATGGTTTAGCGCCGTATGGACTGTTTGGGCAACGGTCGGGCCTCTGAGAAACTGAGAACTCAATAACTGATTGCATCATTCTTCTCAGATGCAATGTCTTCCAGTCTGTCAGCGTAACGCACATTGTATGTAGATTTACTGATGTGCGTCGTTATTTATTATGAGTAGAGTAGTATTGACGGAACGTATACGGATCTATTTAGTTGTATTATAACTGGCACAAAAGAATCGAACAATAGTTAACATTGTGTATTTTTATGCGGTTGTGAGGCTACAGTATCATAAAACACCTACACGACTTACTAGGTCGTGCAACTTATTACATTGCGTATATTAATAGACCAAAACCTTGCGGAAGTTACGTCAAGTTTCTATAAACGGACGCGAAAAAGATTGTTTACATTAGACTTGGTATTGATTTCCCGAGCACGCTTGCCTCCCCTGACCCCATTACCTTCTTCAATTTAACGGGAGCACATTATGTGGGGTACGCACACCACTTCGTTTGCACATTATTTATACCAGTGATATTAAACTTCAGATGAAATAAACAAAGCCTCTAGTCCGACAGAACTATAATGTTTACTGTGTATAGCGTACACCTACGTGTACACAAGGTAGTAAGGTAACATTATGAACTGACTATAGAATTGTATATTCAACCAACAACGCCTCTTGCATGACTCTTCTGTGAACATTGTTTTCCTACTTCACAAATATATTGAAGACACGGGAGTGGATTAACTAAAGATAGGTATGCACACTATCTATATTATATAGTTATTGCATAAAATATTAAGTTATGTATCAAATGCAAGGTTATTTCGTGCATTGCATTATCTTTAATGATGAATGAATGAATGCAACATACAAAACGTAAACAAATACATTTAAAAGATTCGACAGCAAGATCATGCATGGCCGCAGTCGGCAACTCCTCATTCCTCACCATGTTAGTACGTACTGAATTTCTGATTAGTAACTAAAGAAAACAAAAGATAAACTGCAAAACGAGCTTAATTTAATGAACACAAAAATAAATAAGTATGCGATTCGTATCAATCGCAGCTGGACTGAGATAAAACTATTTTTATCGCAGATAGGCATTGGCTTTTTTGCGAGCAGAAGTTTAATGCCACATAACTTTATAATGCGAGAAGTTATTGACCTCAAGATTTAAGTTCAAATTGGCAGGTACCTACTCTCATGTTGCTACATTTATTAAACCTTGAACCGTGAATTGGACTCAAGGCCATCGACATTGCTCTTAAATGACGCATATTTTGCCTGTATCGATCGGTCATTTTGCCATGTTCGCAATGTCAAGGCTTATAGGCTAGTATACTATTGTAATAAGCTTAGAGTATGATATCTACAGGAATTTTATTACTGCTATGGTGGCCTAGTTGCACTAGATTGAATGTCATGCATTGATCGGCATGCTTCTCAGTATCAAAACGGAACAAAAAATATGTATTAACATTCCCGCCAGGAAACTGAATGGAAAAACCTGTTGTGATACTTAGTATATTTTTTTGTAGATTTCTGGGATCCCGAACTCATTTAAATTGAGTTGATGAAAAAGATTCATGATTGCTGGATACTTGGATAGGTATCGATCGCATAATATTTATTAAACCAACACGGAACATAAATTTGAATAACTATCCCAGAACTTTGAACCGAATAGAAATTAATCGATGCTATGCAAATAATTGTTATTTTTTAATTACAGGAAAAAGGCACTTCGTTACCAGCCCAACGGTTGAACAAGTATCCATCAAGGGGTTTGCTAAAACACATATTGCAGCAAACATACAACCAAGCAGTGTCTGACCCGGATAAACTCAACCAATATGAACCCTTCTCACCTGAGGTCAGTACTAACGGTTATTTATTACGTAATCCGTATTGTTTATAGCGGCGGTCATTATGTCGTGTTGCCAAGTTTGACCTGAGCTATTAATAGTTGATTTAAAATATACGACATTTTGCTCGGCAAGGAAATGGAACGGGATCCTAGTTGCGTAACAGTGTCGTAATTGTATTTTATTTTGACAATTGAACGATATCCTTGCGACCCGGTTCTTTAGGAAATTCGCCTACCTACTCCACTAAATCGACGCGTTGATGTTGATTGTTGAATTAGGTATGAAGTAATCAAGAATAGTACCCGCACGCAAAATATGCGCTTCCAGGACGTGGATTTGCGGACACCAGCCCGTTATACAATACACTACAATCACACTACATCTACAATCAAGAATAGTAAAAGTTCTGCCATTTCCGAACACACTCGTAAATTGTATTTCAGATTTCTGTTCGACACTTGAAACTCTAATTTAATCTGTTTTGCAGATTGTAGGATAGGAAGATTATAACAATTATAGCCAATTTTGACAGAAGTCGAACTTATTTTTCAGCTAGCACTAACACAATGGAGTGAGTTTTATAGGAAGTAGGAAGTCAGGAAATTGTCGTGTTGTTAATATACGAATGTGAATGTTGTTTCCTGTTTGTAATTTGTGGTAATAAAATGTGTATATATTATTCCGTCAGGTCTACGGCGAAACATCATACGAGCTGGTATGTCAGATGATAGATCAAATAGATATAACCGCCGATGATGTGTTCGTGGACTTGGGTTCGGGCGTAGGACAGGTGGTCCTACAAATGGCGGCCGCAACACCTTGCCGCGTCTGCCTCGGAGTCGAAAAGGCGGAAGTTCCTAGCAAATATGCCGAGGTAAATATCACTTTAACACAGCACCCTGCATAAAACGATGTAATGATAAGTATTACCAGTAAATAACATAAAAATATTACTTTTCAGAGTATGGATGGTCACTTCAGAATGTGGATGAGATGGTATGGGAAGAAATTCGGAGAGTATAAATTAATCAAGGGCGACTTTCTACTGGATGAACACAGAGAAAAGATAAATGCAGCTACGATAGTTTTTGTGAATAACTTTGCATTCGGTCCGCACGTGGACCACCAGTTAAAAGAAAGATTTGCTGACTTGAAAGACGGTGCTAAAATCGTATCATCGAAGAGTTTTTGTCCGCTTAACTTCAGGATAACGGACAGAAATCTCAGTGACATCGGGACCATCATGCACGTCAGCGAGATGTCTCCGCTAAAAGGATCCGTCTCGTGGACGGGGAAGCCAGTCTCTTACTATTTACACATTATAGATAGGACCAAATTGGAGAGATATTTTCAAAGACTGAAAAATCCGAAACTCAAGGTCAGCAAAAGGGTCTGTTCCAATCACTTTACCTTTTATAAGATTAAGTTTTTTTTTCGTTTCTACTGTTTTCATGATGACTGTGAAAATACCTTGTACTAACTGAATGATAAAGAGATCTGGAAATCATCATCATCTGCCTAGCATTTTCCCAACAATGCTGAGGTCGGCTTTAGAAATGTTAATGTAGTAATTGAAATTGAAACAAGAGTTTGATTGGTCTGTTATTTTTTATAATCTTATTTAAACAACTGATCGTCATGTTTGTGAGCTACATTAAATCCATGTGTGCAATCCAGTAGAGTAAGTAAGAAGTGTTGTTGTGTGAATAATGGAAAAAAAAACCTGTTTCATTAGGTTTTTCCTATCTTGGTCCCATAGTTGTAAATAGTAATTTCGTCTTGTCCAATTGTCTAAACTATTTGGCCTAACCTAAACTTGTTAATTTTGAAATACATAGTAACTTCTTATTTAATCTTTTTAAATCTGCAATATTTCAGGCATTTAATCTACACCTTTGTTTGAAATTATATCAACAGACTTCAATGAATAAGTTTGGAAGATATGGTGTACCAAGTTATCTAGCTGTTGACTTCGTTTGAACTGTTCCTTGGCGACTGCACAAATATAAATTAGTGGCAAGTTACAGATTTCAGTGATGATTTCTTACGAGAAATATTAGTTTTTGCATTACAAATGTATCCCAAACTATCGGCAGTGATAACGGAATCCCAAGTGCAGGTTTTTCTCTATTCCACATAGAGAGATAGGTTTCTGGTCATCTGCTTTGCTTGTGACATATCATATAGTTGCTGATTTTCGTTTTTTTCAATTGTTTGCGTTTCATTTCCAAGTAGACCTAAGGCTTTTCCATTTCGCTCAATTTTGTGCATCTTCCTATAGGCGTGCAGTACAAGTCCTCGTTCTCCCTGGTGATTTTTTGATGCGATGAGTTTAATCTGGCATGAGTTTTAATCGCAATTTCAGTGCGTAATTAAAATCGTCGCGTTTAATAATCACCCGTGCGAACAAGGGGTTAATGTGGTCCCTGTAGCAATCCTGTCAAACACTCCCAAACTGTTATTCTGCTTCTTTATAGCTTGTCATTGCTTAACTATTTAAAAATGATAATGAATACAATAACATATTTGAGTTTGTTTATAATCCGGCTTGTTTTGTTTATTTCTCGGATTTGATAAATTCCAACAAATCACATTGAAATGAATTGGTTGTTTAAATCTGCGTTGAGATAGACTTAATGCTAACTGAGTCGAAGCAGCGAAAAATGTTATTGTCTGTCTTCTTGTTTCTAAATAAGAAATGCAGTTGTGAGGACCCATGTTGTCTGCCAGGGCTGCGGCACTGTCGAAAGAGATACCGCGGCCCTGGAACACAATGGGCAACACATGAACATGGATGGGTTTTAGTCAGTAGAAGTCTGACACTCCAACACACTGTTATCAGAAACGAGTTTGATTACCCGACTTAACTATACTATCGAGATTTCTTTTAATTTGCGAATAATTATATTTTCCACTTACACTGTATCTACTTATTGTAAACTTAAGCTCATTTACCCAGGAAGCTGATTAATCGATATCAGGGTCGTCCAGGTCAACGATTATCTTTATTTCAGCAAACTAGATATTTATCGGTGTCAAGGAATGTAAACACTTGTGTACTATTTAGACGATTACTTTACTGATGTTGTTTTTGTTAGGGCACGCATAACGGATGTGAGGACGGCGAAGGGAGCGGGAAGAGACACCTGAGCGCGCCGCCGACGCGCCAGTCGACGCCCGATTTGCTCAATGGCAACAGCAACCACAGCACTGCCTCGCTGCCCGAGCGACGACGGAAGGTGGCAAGACCTAGAGCTGTCAGGTATGCACTATATGAGTCACAAGTATCCTGTGAGTGCTTCCCGATCATCGCACAGTGGTCTGAAAATCGAGCTCCATACTCATAGAAATTCAGTCAAGAATAAACAAAAAAATTGCAATGCCTCTGGTATGGATGGTATTAGTAACACCACGCGTGAGAAAAAAGTTTTGTTTTCTTTTTGTAGGAGAGAAAACACTTATAGCCCATTTTTTGAAACTGAATGAAACTGAAGGGCTGGTGCTCACACGAGCACATACCATACACGGCGATCAAGATGAAGAGACACTAAAAAATGTACTTTAATTATTTTCTCCCGTACAAAAAAAAAACTACCTTTTTTTTTTCTCGTTATACAGGGTGTTTGGCAGAACGTTGAACATACGAAAATGGTAGATAGGTGGGGTCATCTGCTACTTACTCAGCCCTAATTTATTAGGCCCTGGCCCCAAGGACAATAAAAAAATTAAAAAAATATCCAGGGGCCTTAGACGTTGCCATGCATATGACTAATTCAAACCGCAAGTATTGCAGCGCGTTCCTAAACTGCTACCTAAACAGGAACGAAAGTTTTCTCCAAAGCTCACTTCAACCTTCCACGCTGTATGTAGTGAATTAGAATCTGGGGTAGTTAAGTTGTTTACTAATGACTCTTGTAACTAGAAATAAGAGATGTAGCCGCCAAATATATATACCGCTCTACCATAATAAAATGTGTTTTTGTTACACAGAGGCGAGAACGGTCGCACGCGAGCGCGCGCGGCGGTGGCGAAGCGGCGCGTGGTGCGGCGCTCCAGCGACGACAGCGACGAGGAGTCCAGCGGCACGGACGACGCGCCGCCCGCGCCCGAGCCCGCGCCGCGCGAGTGGGGCGCGCCCTGGGCCTCCTCCTCCGACTCCAGTGAGTGCACACACTATTTTCGCCACCAAAGTCGTCAGGTTGCTAACTTGCTACCCGCACTTACTAAGCGGGGCTGCGGAATTTTAACATACCTAGGCTTCAGACTCGCTAAAGTAGATTCATCTTTCATGGGGTACTGTTTGAGATGCTATGTTGGATGATTATATCGCTGACAAAAATGCTTGGCTCCATGCCGGTCCTGCTCCACAAGGACAGGGACGCATAAGTTGATAACATTAAATAGTATTGTTGGAGCTGCTGAAAATTGTACAACTATCTTTGCATTGTATAGAATCAATCTCTTTAGTATTATATAAAGCCCATATTGTGTGAATACTATGTATTAAAAAGCTATCATTTACTGAAAACCTACGTCCTTTCTCGACTTGAATGTGCCCTGGCGGTTGAGTCTGTCATGCTCACTCAAATATTTCGCTGATGGTGGCGCGTGTGTCGGATCATTTAGTTCCCTTCAAAATGGTTGAGTTGAATGGTGCTGACCCATGTGTCATGTGAATAAAGTATTTTTATTTTTTGAATTGTCTCTTGTTTTACTATGGCCACTTTTAACGTGCACATCTTGCTACATCGTTCTCATATAATGTACCATTTCAATATGAATGATGTAACCAAGGTTTTGTAACAATATGGTGATTTAAAAGAGGGTCCATTGAGTTTCTTGCCCGTTCTTCTCCATAGAGATCTACGCTAGGGAATGAGCAACTACAGTACTTTCACAGTTTTTATGCCTTGTGACTGGGACTGTAGCTACATTTCATTGTTATCTTTGTTTCGACTGTTCAAAAGTGCCTGTAACTGGCCTACTTTAAGTAAATGCTTTGATGTTACTTTTGTTTGCTTACGTAGAAAGCGTAATGTTTAATTTGTACCTTAATATATAATGAAGAATAGAATTGAAAGTCATTAATGAGTTGTGTACAGATCGCAGCCGCCGGCCCGCCAGCAAGCGCAGCGCGAGCGCAGGCGGCGCGCGGCGGCGGGCGGCGCGCGCCAAGCGCCGCCGCGCCGCGCCCGCCGCCATCGCCGGCCTGGACCTGCTGCACTCCACCACGCTGGCCTCCACGCTACATAACGGCGCCGTGAGTATACATACGCTTCGCAGGTACCGTACGTCGATAGGGCACCGACCATCTTTTATATTATTTCGTAAAAGACAGATCTGTTGCTCTCGAATTACAACAAATCTGGTTATGATTTTTTGTTGATTTGGCACGCGGTTTCTTAGGACTGGCATAATTACGGTTATGTTTCAGTTTTTTTTTATTGATTTCAATTTTAGAAGACTTAGGGCTAGCCCGCACTGCGATAATAATGCGCGTAAGTTTTATCACAGTGCGAGTTTGGCCACATTATACCGCAGCGTTCTTAACTAGGCGCTTCGAGCTCTTAGGCTGTATACTCAGGCTGGTACTCCCGCAGGTGACGGCGCCGCCGCCGGGCTGCGTGGAGCAGCGGCTGTCGGCGCTGGGCGTGGCGCTGCAGCCCGCGTCGCGCCTGCACTCGGAGCTGGACATCCCGCGCTCGCCGCACACGCCCTACAGCCTGCAGCTGCTGCTCGACATGTTCCGCGACCAGTACCTCGCCTTCATCACGCGTATGAACACGCCCGAGTACGCGCAGGAGATACGACACCAGATCGAAAAGGAAAAGGTATGATCCAGCATCATCATTCTTCTGCCCTTAACCCAATTCAATTGGGATTGATGCAGAGTGTACCTTCTTTTACGATACTTCCCTATAACTCGTCATATCATCCTTCTTACAGTCCATTTATCGTTTCTGTTGTCTTCCCCTCTACTCTTATAGCCATCCACGTCCATACTCCAAACTTTCAGTTTTATCCAATTTATCTTTTCGTTTTAATGCATGTTTTGCTTTATACTTTTTGGTGTTCTTACAAACAGCGTTTGCTTTCTATTAAATATACCGTCCCGGGACCCGGGAAAACCGGTGATGGTTTTTAAAGACGCAATCCATGAAATTACCTACATGCGAAAGACGTGGTATATAAAATTGACAAATATGCAGTCTTTTGTTTGAATAGTTTTATTATTCTCTGTCAAATTGATTGATTGATAAAATTAAACTATCTGTTCAAAACATATACAAGTTTATAATCAAGTTTTTTTCAACACTATGTTTTAATCAAACTGCATAAAATATATGAAGTTTCTTTAAAAATCATAATAAGAAATAGCGTCCGCCGGCTTTATTTATTTAATTATTTTATTTTGTTTTTGTTAGAGTATAGGTACTATTGTATTCCAATTTCGAGCAGATAAAGGAAAGGTTGGGGCAATGTTGCGTGTTAAATGCAATTATATTTACAATGACATCAAAAATCTCCGCTCTATGTCGCAAGTATGATCTTCGTGTGTTCAAAATCGATAATATCTGTGGCATATAATGTAACAGTAAGCCGTATGTCGTTTGTAAGAGCATGATAAAGTCAGTGTGTATAAATACATTATTGAAACCCAAGTATTCGATACAGGAGAGGAACCAGAAACTGAAGTCGCGTGCGTCTCAGTTAGATAAACAGATCAACGTGCTCATAAGCGACAGTGTTGCTCTGTTAAAGGCGCGCATGAGTGAGCTGGGCATACACGCCAATAACACAGTGGATCTGTTGGCCAAAGCGAAGGAAATTGTGGGGAGACATAAAGAGTTGCAGAGCAAGGCAAGCAAACTGCAAGCGCAGGTACCCATCATGATTTATTTGTGTGTGTCATAGTATCGTGCATTGAAAACAATCAGCTTTTATTGTAACTTCAACGATTATAGTGACCGGATACCTCCCCTGCTTCTGTCCCTAGGTACTTTCGCTCTTATAGCTCACTATCACTCGGTCATGCACCTGATAGCTAGCCCGCTCTTGGTATCGCGACGGCTTAGACTCATTTTCGAAGAGTACGTTCATCACTACAATTGATAAAAAAACGGTACTCATCATTTTCATTATTATATTCAGTTTTACATTTATATGACCTTTATTTTCATGCGGATACACCTACTATACGTATTATATCATACCATTATTTTATTATGGTAACTTACCTATATGTTTTTTTTTACATTTTACTTTTTTATGTCATTGCTTTATTGCATCCTATTTTCATTTTCTGTGTACGATATTATGCCAAAAGTTTTATTTTAAAGTAGGTATGTAATGTTATTTTGATGTATCATGTATTTATTTCATCATATTTTTTTGATTATTGTCAGCATTTTAATATAATTGTGTAATTTTTTAGGTGAATAATATTGAAACTGACCAAGCAATGCTCGTCAAACAAAGGACGTTCGAGATAACAGAAAAGTATCGCCAGTTGGGCCACATACCGCCTGACGTTGAGATCACTCAGAACATAGCTCATGATTGTATACTGAAAGAGATATCGGCTACACTAGCGCACCGGAAAAGGTTACACGCACAGGTTGGACATCTTCAAAACGAAATTGTTCAAATGGAAAGATCAAGCGAGCAAAAAGTTGCTCCGCCAACTGTACCTGTTGCTACTGTCAAACCTCATACGGTGAATTCTAAGCCCAGGAAATCTAGAGAACATAGATCACGATCGCAAGAGTGGCCTGACGTCCCGGACGTTGGGAAAATTGAGGAACAGAACCCAGAGATTTTAGCTCAAAAGATATTAGAGACTGGGCGTCAATTCGAAGCTGCCAAGACCACGAAGCCAAACATGATAGTGAATGGGTACCCGAGAGAATCGGAGAGGCACGTCGATCATCACCGGCACTCAAAGGGGGCGCCACCCGTACACCGGGCGCAGCCGCAGCGCCCGGGCCAGCCGCCGCCCAACCTCGCGCACAGGCAGTCGCCTGTCAAGCTGCAGAAACCTCTCAACGTCGTCGGCAAAGTGCAGGAATCGCCGAAGGTGATCAATTTCGAGGACAGACTCAAAAGCATAATAACGTCGGTGCTGAACGAGGACCAGGAGCAGCGGAAAGCGTCCCGGCCGGCGCAGAGCCACACGTACACTAACGGATACGTGCGATCGGGCGCGCCGCACGGGTCGCACGGTACGCACGGGTCGCACGGCGGGCACGGGTCGCACGGCTACCCGCGCGGCTCGGGGCCCGCGGGCGCGCCGGGCTACGCGCGCCAATCGCGCGAGCCGCGGCGCGAGCGTTACCCGTACGAGCGCCGCGACGCGCGCCATGCCGCGCACCCCGCGCACGCCGCGCACCTGGAGCGCGAGCCGAGTGGCGCGCAGCCCGACTACACGCAGGTGAGGCCCGCCCCCCCCGCGCCCCCGCTCCCGCCCTGTGCCCGCAGCTGACCGTGTGTGTGTGCAGGTGTCGCCGGCCAAGCTGGCGCTGCGGCGCCACCTGTCGCAGGAGCGCCTGGCCGCGCCGGGCGCGCGCACCATCGGCGACCTCGTCAACGGAGAGATCGAGCGCACGCTCGAGATCTCCAACCAGAGTATAATCAACGCGGCCGTCAACATGAGCGCACGCTACAACGAGCCCGCCGCGGCTAATCAGCCGCTCGAAGGTAGGTTATCACGATAAACGATACATATCTAAACTTTTAAGTAAAATCAAAATGTCAATAAAATTCTACTAGACTGAATTCAGGTCAAAAATAGAAAACAACAACTGCAACTCGATTTCAACTAGGTGATTGTAAAAGACTTATTTTTAAATGTCATCGAAAAACTTATCACCCGTCAATTTATTTTTTAAATCAAAATTACTGATTGCACATTAAATTTGCCAAAGCGTACAAAAGTAATGCTCACACATATGACAAAATATTATTGCAACATGTTTTCATCGTAAAGGATAACATAGGATACAAGAGCGAACGAAGCGAGCTTGGGGACTTGTGACACCTCGACTCGGGCAGGTTAGGTTTGAAGGGGATGGCGGGATGACTGAGCGAAGTGAGCGGACTAGGACCCCGTCATCCCCTTCGTGTTAGGTTACTTTAAACCCTGCAGACTCGACTCCCTGTCGACTCAGTTTCACTTAAATAAATTGCCATATGCGTTAAAAAACGGAAGCTTTGTTTAAAAAAAACCGGGTAAAGGCATGCTTTTTTTTTTTTTACGGAAATCGGTAAGCGTAAAGCACCCCCGGTTTACGCTTACCGATTTCCGTAAAGAAATACTCTTTTTATTATAGATTAGAGTCGAGAATCATTAGTTTATATACCTCCTTGAATTTGACCAGGATTCAAAGCGACAGCCTGTATAGCACGATATAGTTTACAAAACTTTTTTTTTTCATTTTCTGCTTTACCGCCCAAAAGTGGCTTCCATGTTTAAAATTCATTAATTTACATTACACGTCCGTCTTTAGGTAACCGATTTACATATGATGTGTACCGAATTTCAACTCAATCGGTTCAGTAGTTTCGGAGTAAATTGGTTGTGACAGACGGGCAGACTGACAGACACGCGATTGATCCTATAATGCGACTCCGTTTTTTTTTTCCTTTTGAGGTACGGAATCCTAAGAAATGAATTACAAAGTTGATTGTGCTCTAGTTATTATTAGATATCCGTTCATAAAAAACCTCGGCTTTTCAAAGAATAGCGATGCATCACGAACTCAAATTGTTGCTAAAATTGGTAATAATATTTTGAGGTAACTATTTTGCTGAGCAATCAGTATTTTTGATTAGCATTAGGTTTTTTTTAATGTATAAGGAAGATTTTTTGATTAACAGTTAAATACTAGCCATTGTAAAATATGTCAAATTTGCACCAAAGTACTGTACCAAAGTATGGTGATTGATTAAAAAAATCATAAATATCTATTCTTTATAGAATTTAAAATTTGGAACGGTTTGCAGGGCTAGCGGCATGCCTGCAAGCTCGCGTGCTGGCGTCCGAGTACTGGCGCGGCCGCAACGGAACCGGCGCGCCGCCCGGTGCCGAAGACGAGTCGCGCCGCCGCACGCCGCCGCCCGACCCGCACTCCAACACCTCCACACCGCTCGTGGACGAGCTGCCCGACGCTCGCCTGCAAGGTACGCGCGACGAGCCCGCCGCGCCCGCGCCCGCGCCTCCTCCTCCGCCCGCACGCGCAGATGCACTCACCGCCCGCTCCGTTACAGAGGGCGAGGCCGGCGAGGAGGTGGACGAGAGCAAGTGGCAAGACCGGATAGCCTTCCGGTTCGACCAGATCATATCGTTCGCGTCCACGGCCATGGAGGACAAGCGGCGGCGCTCGGACGAGGCCTGCAACACGTCGCCCGACTCGGGCATCGGGCACGGAGACGCGGGCGCGGCGGCGGCGGCGGGAGCGGCGCGCCAGGCGGGCTCGCCGCCCGCCGCGCACTTCAAGAAGCGCTTCTTCCGGCGCGAGCGCTGGGGCGCGTGGGGCGGCGCCGCGCCCGCCGTGGACTGGGAGCGCCCGCCCATGTGACGCCGCAAGCCCTAGCGCAGCGCCGCGCGCCCGCGCCCTCCGCGCCCTCCGCGTAACTAGCACTGCCGACGGTGGACGCGAGTACGATTGTATTCTATGTAAATAGGGTCGGCCCCGCCCCGCTCGACCCCCCACGGATGTTGACTGTCGATTTTTGTTATTTTTTCGAATATATAATGTAATTATGTATATTATTGAGTTTATTTTATGTTTAAGATGTGTAATTATTTAATGGTAGTTGTATGTCGCCGTTCCGTTCGGTGACGTCGAGACGTTTGCGCCGTGGCGGATTGTATTTCATGTGTTCATTTAGGTCTTAGAGTCTGAAATACATGATTCGGTGACTTAGCAGCGGATCATTCTTGCGCCGGTCGTTTGGTGAATGTTTGTTGTTTTATGTGTTTTGTTTGTCGATGTTACGGAAGCTCTTGTCTGAATAATGTTAATCATTTCTTTGGGAAATCTTAAATTTTAATAATGTACTTACTTATATCGAGTTTGTATAGAATAGATCATTATGAATTTTCTTACGTATCGAATCGGAGAAGTATCGCATTAGGATTTCTTTAGTAAATTATAGCGCAATTATCATTGTAAAATGTATAGAGAACTATCTCATAATGTCATATTCGAAGCAATGAGGTCGTCTATCGTCCTGTGATACACAAAGCACCATTATTGATATCTGTTCGTGAATATTATTTAGGGACATTCGTATATTTCGGGACAGTACTGTTTTGATGATGATGATGATGGCCACATTATGTTGTAAAGAGACTCAGTTTTATTGCTAGAAGCCATTAACTAAATTGTAAAGTGTACTAAAAGCTTAAATAATGGTAAAATAGAACATAGCTCCTTAAAATAACGTTTTCCCAGAGAAAAAAACATGGTGCAGTTAAACAAGTAAATATTGCATAGTATAAATTGACGCGCTATTTTTATACGGGATTATTTTAGATAACATTACGACTCATTTCTAACTAAGTGTTATGAAAGTTATAAAAAACGTGTGCGTTCGTGCTTCCCCAAATATTTCAATAGAACGGGAGTGTTGTAGCACATTTCGTTCGTGTCTCTTTATATAATCAATCTCTATAAATCGCTGTAGAAACAGTCGGCTGTATATGTTTCAAGTTGTCACCAAGTCCCGGTATCTGTTCGTACTCGGCTGTGCTGTTTCTTAAGCTACGATTTACGATACTTAATTGATTAAACAATATTCGAAGTGTTATTGAACTCAGTAAGTAATTCCGGCAGTCTTACTGCCAGGCGCCAAGACTACGTTTTCACAAGCTCGATAATTTTAGATATCCGTAATCTAAAACTCATAATGTTTGTCAGCAAACTCAAAACATCGTATAGCATGTATTCGGAAACGTGTAATACTCTGACAAAACGACCTCTGTTAAAATGAACGGTTTCGTTTGTACTTTATCGTTTACTTCGATAAAATATGCACATAATGTAGATATATTGCGACACGTCATAGCTATAATCATAAAATAATAGGACCAAAGAGTTTCTGGCGACGTGCCTAATTGTATCAATTTTGTCCATGCCCCGAATATATATATTTTTAATTTATTCCTAATTTGTCATTGCCTATGCAGCTCTGAGTTATAATCATGGATGATGTAAATCGATTTATAAGTAACATAAAGTAATTTAAAACTGACCAGTCAATTGCAATTCTACATTATTTCATCGTAATGTTGATAAATATAACATCAAATAGCGTATACAAGGAAGGGGATAGCTAGCGAAAGTTGAATGGCAATGAGACTTCGTCACAAGACGGCAACAGTAGCTTAACTTTCGAGACCCACTTCAAAGTCCATATAAATGTTTAAGAAATAAAGTAAGAGTTTATTATGCTTTCAATCCACCCCTGCTTTAAAGCTGTGTGCTTAGTATTCTAAAACATATCTGCGTTCCTTTGGGGGTTTATATACAAGTTACTTTGAAAGCATCTGTTAAGGTGACAAGCCACAAGTAACTTAGGATTAAACTTTTTTTCGCTCATGACGATTATCCGCCTCTTAGGAATAAGATTTAACAAAAGTAAGCAATTTGTTATGTAATGTGGGTTTCTGAAGTCATTGTTGATATTGGAAAATAGTGAATACGGTTTTATACCTTCAATCGATAAAGCAATTAATTAAATATTTGTGCGTAACAAGTACCTTATTCGAAACTGTAAAAATGTGATTGTGACGTTGAGTGTAAGAACCGACTTGTTTCCTAATTAGCCCAATGGGCGTTGCTATTATAAGAGAGTATCAAAATAGCACAGTGAAAATAATTTAAAGTAATATAATAAGATAAAACCTTGCTATTAAACAATTTAACATACAAAATATGTTATTACAATACATTTCCATTTAGAGCACTGTTTTTTTTTATAAATGGCCAGGGTCAAACATGGATATTTACCTACTCCCAGACTAAACTCGTATCTGTTATAATAGCATCAGCCAACGGGTAGTGCAGCCTTATATTTTAAAATTTAGACATAAATATGTTTAGAAGTCAGAACATGCATAATGTATTGATATCGGAAAGCTTAGAAATTATATTCGTTTCAGAATAATTAATAGATAACTAGGTCGTATTTGATAAGCATAAGACTCGTTGATTAAATTATGTGCACTGACGTAAGAAAATAAATTGTAGGAAATAAATCAATATACAGTATCCAAATTCAATCAAAAAGTAAAAAAGAAAATTAAAATTCAAAACACAAGAGAGAACCAAGATTTTTTGGAAGAAAGTTGTTCATAAAGGACTATCAAACTTTTTGTATTAGTTTTATTATTTAATATTACGGCCGCGGCCAGTAAGAGTGACGTCAATGAAGTCGGTTCTATTTTTTAAGTTATTTTTGTATGTCAGTATGTTTACTTACTGTGCACGGTGTAATGTTTTATTAGATAAGAAGACTTGAAAAAAAAATTACACGAGTATTGTACGATTGTAATAGTTAATTACTTCAGCAGTTTTAATCACTTGAGATCGATGAATATTACATTCTGTAAATGCGAATTTCCAGATATGTTTATAATACATAGGCGACTCTGGAACAGTAATAACTCATTTTTAAACCAAGGTCATGTTTTAAATGAAAACGGTTCTACGAGTTAATTATAAAGTGTCGTTTCATGTATTTTAGACATTGGGGTGCACTGGTTTGATTGTGCCTGAAAAACTCATCAATGCCGCTCCAAACCTCAAAATTATGTATTTGTATATTGATAAGTAAGCTTAAAAATCTAATCTGAAGTAGGTACCAATAGTAATATAGTGTAATGTCGGCAATAAAACATCTATTTTGGTCGGATTAACTCGAAGAGTGATTACATTATTCAGTTATGATTAATTTTATTTTTCGATGGGGAATAATGAGCTAATCTGTGTGACGTTATAGTGTCTAAAATAGTACAAATGAGAAGACTTATCGTCGTAAGCCTCGGACTATTCAACATGCAAATGCTAGGTTTGAGATGTATCCCTGTGTACTAGTTTTATTTTGTACTAAAAGTTAAAAATAAACGAATAATTATATTGTGTTTTAATTATTTACTGTTAATAGCACCTACACCAATGCAGGTTTTCCTAAATTAATTAATAGGCCGCCAAATTCAACATTCTTAGGTTTTCTGGGTTTCTGTGTCTAAAGGGAACCCTATTCTATTTCTTATTATGGCAGTCAAAGCCGATGTCCACGGTTCTGTCAATGTCTTAAGTAAGCATCTAAAAAATATAAAACGATAAAAATCTTCGATGATACAGTTACATTTTATAATGAGGCCTTATTACTCAGGTTCTGGTGTTTGACCATCCGTCCGACCGTCTATCACAGGGCTGTATCTTTTGTTTGAACTGTTAAAGGTAGACACTTGAAATCTTACAAAGTGGGTAATTACTATGGTCGCTTTAATAATAAAATAAAGGTGCCTTATTTCCCAATCCCCATAATAGTACATTATGATACAAGGGTGGAAAGTAGGTTAAACTCGTGTCATTAAAAACCCTCGCCTTCGGCTCGGGCTTATTAATGACACCTCGTTTGCAATAATCTACACACCGTGTATCACACGACGTTTTTCAATACAGTTGTGGGAAATAGTAAAAAACTAATCAAATAATTAAATATGTTTATTGAGACTAGTTTTTAACATGGAATAAATTGACCACAATGTAGATGGTTTATATTTGCCACTCAATTCATGAAAATAAGCTAATAAAACATGTTCTGAAAATGACTATAAAATTATAATAATAAAGTTATAGAATTATAATAATTAAAATAATCAATACAACCCTAGTTCCTAGTTTTAACCCCATTGAATGACTTTTCTATGAAATAGTTACGGAATGGGGTTAAATGAACTTTGAGGGTTGTATTCATCTATTGTCGAGGGCCGAAGGCTCCTGGTGGGTTGGGTGGCAGCGCAGGTGAAGCTGCTGGAGCCCAGACCTCTGAGGTGCTTCCGCCGCCATGTGGGGCACCACGTGTCAGTGCGATGCACCTCGGAGGTTGACCGCAGTGGGCTCTGCTTCCGCTGCGGTCAGCCCGGTCACAAGGCCGCGGCTTGCTTCGCCACGCCGCACTGCGTCGCATGTGCGGTGACTGGGGGGCCGGCTGAGCACCGGGCAGGGAGCAAGGCCTGCGCTCCACCCGCCAAGGCTAGGGGCAATGGAAGGCCCTCAGCCACCACCCCCCACCGTCGCCACCGCCGCAGCCGCCGCCACTGTCGCCACCGCTGCCGCCGCCACCGCCGTCGCTGCTCCTTCCGCAGCGGGGCCCTCACAGGGGTCCCGAGAGGAGACCGAGACCGTTAATGGAGTGCCAATAACGGCCCCATTACGCCTCCTCCAGGCGAACATCAACCACTGCGCCGGCGCTCAGGATCTGTTGCACCAGAGCATGGCGCAGTGGTCGATTAATGTCACCGTGGTCTCTGAGCCTTTGTCCCGCCCAGGGACGACTGGGTGGAGGACCTTAGCGGCTCGGTGGCCATAATTTCGTCGGCCGCCGCCGGTACCCCGACCCATGAAAGTGACAGGAAGGGTTGGGGGTGCGTAGCAGCACGGTTCGGGGAGATCGTTGTAGCGGCAGTCTACTTCTCCCCGAGCCAAACTCTCGCCGAGTTCCACAACTCTCTCAGGGAGTCGAGTGTTGTCATCGGAAGCTATTCCCTCCCCGTGCTTGTGCTCGGGGACTTCAATGCCAAGAACTTGGCTTGGGGTTCTCGTTGCACAGACGTACGGGGAAGGATGGTGGAGGACTGGGCTCTGGAGGCAGGCCTGGTCGTCCTAAATAGGGGTATGCGGATGCGGGGCGAGTCGGTGGTGGACATCTCGTTCGCTAGCCCCGCTCTGTCACCGCGTGTCGTTGACTGGCGAGTCATGGAGGGGGTGGAGACCTACCCAGCTAGCAAAAAATAATCTTACAAATATCCCAAGACCATATTTTTTTCAGTTTTATATCACACTTAAAGACACTTATATATAAGTGGATTTGGGCGGACTTTATAAGCATATTTACCCTTGCAATTGCCTTGTAAAGGTCTCGCGAAGTGTATTTTCAAACTTACAAAACTCTTGCTGATACCTTTATAATGACAAATAAACTTACAAGTCACTTACAATGGCGCGCTGTAAGGGTAAATAACCTTAAAGTCCTCTTACAAATAAAATAAATTGCTATTTTAAGTGTAATATCGCTTGTGTACCGCAGTGGGTTGAGAAGTCCTTGGAACTTTTGTAAAAAAATAAACAGTCGCATAAAAACATAAGTATCTTATTTAAAATTGACCTTTCCTACAAAACGTTAGTGTCTTAATTGTCACGCACTATATGCAATTATTTGATTGCGAAGTAGATTTTCTCGATTACTTTGAAATTATAATACCAATATTTTCACGGGCCTTCTCAAAAATGTTTCTTTTACTATATTATTTTTTTAATTATTTGTTAAATAATATCAAAATGTCGCCATTACGACCAACCACGACTCACGAGTGCTTTATTAGAGCAATGTAAGACCAGTACTCTTGTGTGAGGTTTATATCGCACTCGTAAAAGTCAAATTAAACCTAAAACCACTATCTACACGGCCATGTTGCTCATAATTTTAGGATTCCCTAATAAGTAAAAGAATTTAAGAGAAACTAAATGATAATAATTATGTACTAAATATTAAAATGGTTTACCTGATTGTATAGCAATTTCTGGAGTCAACACAACAAAGAAAATAAACAACCCTTATTAAGGAATTCTATAAGACACTTGTAGGACTTTTTAAAGTGCTACTACTCTTTAATATATCTTAGGTGGGATAAACCACACTTTTTAAATACTAGTTTTACGGAACTCTAATAATACTCTTAGTATAGTCACTTCTAAGGTTGACTGTACTTATAAAATGTATTTATAAGTATGAATTAAGAATCAAATTCAATTAGACTTGTAAAAGGCGCTTATAATGCCACTGCTCTTATTAATATTATATAACGTTTTCTTAAATACGTCTATAAGAATATGTTACAAGTATGAATGCTCTTAAAACTTAAATAGACTTATAAAATATCACTATTAGAGTTCCTGCCTTAATCAGAACACATATAAACCTTATATGAAACCATAGCTCTTACAAGCTTTTGTTTGTAAGGGTATTAAGAGTTTCTGACTTAATCAGAACACGTATAAAACCATCGCTCTTATAGCTTTTGTTTGTAAGGGTATTTTGCTAGCTGGGTATTCCGACCACTGGTATATCCGGTTCGACGTCTCCGCCCAGACCCCAAGCGCGCTGGTCCTACAGGCCCCGAGTCGTCCGCGTTGGGCGCTGAAACAGCTGGACCGCGAGCTCCTCCTGGAAGCCTCGATCGTGCAGGCCTGGGTGACATCACCGGTCAGGCCTGCCGACGTCAACAATGAGGCGGGTTGGTTCCAGGAGGCCATGTCCGAGATATGTGACGTGGCAATGCCCCGGGTTCGGTCAGAAAGCGCCCGGCGTCAGGTGTACTGGTGGTTGCGAGAGCTGACGTCTCTGCGTGAGGCGTGCGTCGCTGCGCGGTACCTGTACGCCAGGCATCGCAGGCTCCGCATCCGCCCTCCGGATGCTGCGGCCATTGAGGCGGAGCTCTATGAGGGATACAGAGCGGCGAAGACCGCCCTCCAAGAGGCTGTCCTGCGGGCCAAGGATGTGGCCCGCGAGGAGATGCTGGAGTCTCTCGACAGAGATCCGTGGGGGCGCCCTTATAAGATGGTGCGGGACAAACTCAGGGCCCCTGCGCTGACGCAGTCTCCGGCCTGAGCTCGTGGAGGACGTGGTGAGCGCTCTGTTCCCTTCACGAGGGGAGCATCCTCCCCCGCCTATAGCTCCGCCGCTTGCGGTGCTGGAAGCGGACCACTCAGAGGATGATGACGACATTCCGGAAGTGACCGGGGTAGACCTGAGAGTGGTGGTAGGCAGGCTTAAGGCCAAAACTGCCGCCCCGGGACCCGATGGCTTGCCTGGCAAAGCCTCCTGGTCCTGGCCGTGGAGGCTCTCAGGCCCCGACTGAAGGGGCTCCTAAGCGCATGCTTGGAGAGAGGCCAGTTCCCGCTTCGTTGGAAGACGGGGAAGCTGGTCCTCATACGGAAGCCAGGGCGCCCTGCGGACTCTCCGTCCGCATACCGTCCATCGTGTTGCTCGACGAGGTAGGCAAACTCTTTGAAAGAGTCATTGCCAACCGCCTCGCCGGGCACCTGGCGGAGATGGGGCCGGATCTTGCGGAACACCAGTTTGGTTTCCGCAGCGGGCGCTCGACGGTGGACGCCATCATGCGCGTGAGAGCCCTCACGACGGGGGATGCGGTGTCCCGGGGTAGAGTGGTCTTGGCGGTGTGTCTCGACATCGCCAACGCCTTCAACACCATGCCCTGTAGCGGCATTGCTACCTTCGTCGTGTGGTCGGGGACTACCTGTCGGACAGGTATGTCATTTACCCTGGTCGCAGTGGAGAATGGAACCGGCGAGAGATGTCGTGCGGTGTTCCACAAGGATCGGTTCTAGGGCCGCTCTTGTGGAATATCGGGTACGACTGGGTGCTGCGCGCCGACCTCCCTGACGGCGTCAGCGTAGTGCTACGCCGACGACACGCTGGTGCTGACATAGGGAAGTTGCACGAGGCGGCGGCCGAGCTAATGACACGCGGGGTTGCGATGGTCGTGGAGAGGATCCGGCAATTGGGTCTCGAGGTGGCATTGCACAAGTCCGAGGCCATGTGCTTTCATGGACCTCGGAATGCGCCACCGTCGGGATCCATGCTGACGGTAGGAGGGGTTCCCGGTGTGGGCGCGTTCCTTGAGGCGGCGAGCCGCCCACTACCTGAACGAGCCCCAAAGGGTGGTAGCCGTAAGGCTGGTCCGGGGATACCGCACGATCACCGGCGAGGCGGGGAGCCTCCTTGCCGGATTGCCGCCATGGGATCTGGAGGCGATAGTCCTCGCGCGCCTGCACGAATGGCGCGTGGAGGCACTACGCCGGGGGGTAACTCCGCTGCCGCGGCAAATTATATCTTAGCGGACAGACCTCAGGCGCGATCTCATGGCGACATGGAGAGAGCGACTGTCGCAACCCCGTGCAGGGCACGCCACAATAGTGGCGATAAGTCCCCTCTTTGAGGAGTGACTAGAGAGGCGCCACGGCGCCCTCACCTTCCGCCTGACGCAGGTCCTCACCGGACACGGTTGTTTCGGGAGGTTCCACCGAATCGGGCGGGAGGAAACGCCCGGGTGCTACCATTTTGTCAGGATCGGCTGGAGCACACGGTGGAGATCTGCCCCGCGTGGGCGGAGCACCACCGCCGTGTCCTCGTAGCGGCGATCGGCGGCGGCGACCTCTAGCGTCCGGCCTTGGTTCAATCCATGGTCCAGAGCGAGACGGAATTGGACGCCGTTACCTCCTTCTGCGAAGCAGTTATGCTAGCGAAGGAGGTGGCGGAACGTGAGAGGGAGAGAACCACACGTCCCAGCCGCCGCGAGAGACGCACCGGGCGTCGGGGGCACGTGGCCACCGTAGGCGTGGGCCTGTGGACGGTGAGCTAAGGGCTAGCTCGCCGTCCGTCCGTCTTATGACGACAGGCCGTGTCGACGGCGCGTTCGTGTACCACGCGCGCCTCAAAGAGTCCGAAAGGACCGATGCCTGCCAGGGTTGCGGGACTGTTCGAAAGAGATAACGCGGCCCTGGAACACAAAGGGTAAAAGAAGGAACATGGATGGGTTTTAGTCAGTAAAAGTCTGACACTCCCTCTTGCTCAGCCCAGAGCGGAAGGGGTTATTTGATGATTTCCCATCCGAAAAAAAAAAGGGTTGGATTGATGATTTTAATTATTTTAATTCTATAACTATATACGTGTTACTGGCGCGACTCATCATACAACCTGAGTCCTGACACTGACCTGCAAATTGCAAAAAACGTAAGAAAATTTGAATTTCGCGGGCTACCCTTACGCTTACACAGTAATGAAGGAGCCCGTAAAAAAAAGTCACGACCGCGTAACAGCTTTAGGCCTATGCAAAAGATTTAATTTTCGAATCGTTAAAGTCCTAGACCTGTCCTGTACACTGTGAAATGATACCCTCCTGCTTCTTTACATAGTATAAAACAAAGTCGCTCCCGCTGTTTGACTGTTTGTACGCTTAGATCTTTTAAACTGCGCAACGGATTTTAATGCAGTTTTAAGAGGAACGGAGATGAGTGCAATGTTTTGCATATAAACCATATACAAAACATTGCACCCTGATATTTAATTTAAATGTATACGATTTTGCCGAAATATCCCTTTAATTTTTAATAGGAGACATATGGCCCTTTCTACTAAACTGGTCCGGGCGAATCTACCCATGCACATTTTAAAAAGTTGACATCTGGCCCGCAGGCCAATTTTTCGTGGGCGACATGTCCCATAACCCGCGAAGCCCAGGGCGGGTCGCCAGATTATAAATATGAAAGTTTGTTTGTTACTCAATCACACTTTAACTAAACGGATTTAACGAAAACTTTGCACATAGATAGACCATGATCCGGATTAGAACATAGACTACTTGTATTCCTAAATAATATATAATCCCTAACATAAATTGTTCCCGAGGGATATAAAATGATGCCGCACTATGAGCGAATGTTAACGCGGGCTAAGCCGCTGACAAAAGTCTATTTTATACATTTGTGTTAAGTAATTATTTGTTTATTTAGTTCCCTTCAAAATGGTTGAGTTGAATGGTGCTGATCCATGCGTCATGTTCGTGAACGGGCGCTGTCAGTTGTGACTGGTCATCTCTTAGTTACCACGGCATAATTGAATTAAATATTTTTTTTTTTTTTTTAATTGTCTTTTTTGTTTTTACTATGGACACTTTTAACGTGCACATCTTGCTACATCGTTCTCACGTAATGTACCATCTCACTATGAATGATGTAACCAAGGTTTTGTAACAATATGCTGATTTAAAAGAGTGTCCATGGAGTTTCTTGCCCGTTCTTCTCCATAGAAATCTACGCTAGGGAATGGGCAACTACAGTACTTTCACAGTTTTTATGCCTTGTGACTGGGACTGTAGCTACATTTCATTGTTATCTTTGTTCCGACAGTTCAAAAGTGTCTGTAACTGGCCTACTTGAAATAAATGCTTTGATTTTGATTTTGTTTCTCTAAATCTTGTTACATTCTCCATAACTTCTTGTTATATTTTTACGATTTTTTAATCATCTCTTAAGTATAAAGTATTTATATTTACAGAATAAAGTATGGCAACGAACAAAACATCAGAGTGGCAAAATTATATATTTTTAATTTAATAATATTAATATTCCTCCTGACCGTTTTCGGTCACGGCGGCCAATCTAAGCGAAGATTAGCCATCGGCGCGGGAGATATTATAGTGCACAAGTGTGTGCGCAAGCACAGGTGCACTCTCTGTTCCTTTACTCTCAAAGTCCGATGGGACGGCAATCCGACATGACCAGAGAGAGATCAGGCGCAGGACCAACGGCTTAACGTGCTTTCCGAGGCACGGGGGTATCATGCCGCCAATTACCAAACTCCGGGCTACTATGCAGAAATTCCTAATGGAAAAACCCAATAGCACTTTTTGCCCGACCCGGGAGTCGAACCCAGGACCCCACGCTCTGCAGGCGCCTGCGATCACTAGACCAACGGGGCAGTCAGGAATAAAACTAAGCCTATTGATCGTTGCGTGAAACGTACAAGAACTTAAAATTATTTTCTGTTTTAGAGTGTATGATTTGAAATCCACAATGCCGCAATGATATTTAAATCCTAAAAAAATCCTTGAGTGGGTTTTTCATGAAATAGTTATTGAATGGGGTTAAATAAATAATGAGAGTTGTATTGATGATTTTAATGATTATACTTCTGTAACTCCACACGCGCTATTAATATTTTCATCAACATACAACCAGACACTGACCTGAAAATGGCAAAAAACATAAGAAAATTTAAATTTCGCGGGCTACCTTTCTGCTTTTTTTTTTAAACCTTGCCCCTCACTAGAAACTTCTCCTGTATCGTGAGTGCGTTTACAAACACTTAAACTCACGTACACAAACAGCCAGACCCGGAACAACTACCTACAGATCATACAAATATTTGTTCCGTGCGGGGGGCAGCACTAGACGTTAAACTGACATTTGAGTGCGCTGTCCATAAAAACTAATAAAAAAAAAAAAATTGAGTGCGCTGTCACGCCTGTCACTGTCACAGTTGATAGCACAGCAATCAGCAAAGCAAAGCAACTACTAATTCTCTTACGTTTTTTCTTTCTCGGTTCAAAATTTGCGTTGACTTAGCAATTAATACTCATTATGTATGATGTGTAACGATATATATTTGATGATTTTGTAGCTTGTGTAAGGTGTACGTGTTCGTTTTATGATTTATTTACGATCTAAACACTGTATGTCCAAATGAAATGCAATATTCGTGAACTCGCTCAACTGAGCGATCAACCTTGTGTGATTGAAGGGAGATTAAACTATAAAAAGATTTCCAATGGTGGTTATCGTAATCAGACAGGTCAGTATAGAACATACTCTACAAATAATTTAGCCAATATCCTTATAAGTTTACATTTTCCTCAAACTTATTTTGGAATGAGTCATGAAAAGTGTCCCTTTCATCGTGTAGTTTATGTTATAAAAAGATACACAATCATAATTATTTCAAGTATTAATACTATTAACTCACAGTCATTGTGTATGGTGTGACTTAAAAATCTTAATTTCTTTAATGGCCCTTACAACCTTGTGGTTAGGTATCTTATGTTGTATGTGTACTTTATGACTGCCAAACAATGCTATACAGTGTACTATTTTATAATGACATCTTTACTAACATAATCTTAAAATATATCTAACTATAAAAATAATTCACATAACCAGTAACTAAGTGCAGCATATGAATTTCTTACTCACAACTTTGGTCTTATTACAGAAAACACTTTTAGTTTTATATTTTGTTAGTTAAATGCATTTGAATGCACTCCCATCCTTCTAGTCAATATTATTTTATGTTTATTTCATTTCAGTGTTCAAAGAGAGATGGTTTCGGCTAGTAAATAATTATTTATTTTATTTTAAAATAAGTGAAATGGGTAAATTTGATACAAAATGTCCAGCGGGAATGTTTATATTAGAGAATTCTTCAATACAGATGGAACATGGGCAGAGTATACCATTTTCATTTTCAATATCATTTATGTAAGTTTATTATTTAATAAGGCTATGGTTCTAAACACATTTTAACTAAAAAAAAAAATGCTTAAAACTGATGTAAAACTTTGGTCCCACAGGATAGCTAGCAATAGACATACTAATAACCATTTTTTTATTGTTTTGGGTATTAACTGTTGTTTCTAATATCTCCTTAAAATGATTACAGAGATGAACCTGAAAAACGACATGTATTTGCTGCCCGTGCTGAAGACAATGTTGTACAGTGGGTCATGAAGTTACGAGAGTGCTCATATGAATACCTACGCAACAAGCTTCACGCACTACAGTCTAAAATATATGCAATCACTGGCAAGGTAATCATTTACGTATTTATATCATCATTATGTCTTATGAGATTTGAAATATCTTGATTGTCTTATCTGAAATACCATAAAGCCCAGAATTATTATTACTGAAGATTAATGATATAATTTTGTGATAAGATACTATTTATTGAGTTTTGTAGCTATGAGCTACAAAATTTTATTTATCTGTTTGAATAATTGTATTACAAATTATTTCCAGGATCCTCTATTGCTAGTACCAAGGAATGAGGGAGCATGTTTGTGGGCACCTGCAGTACCATTCTCAACGGTACCTGCTTGCACGGTGAATACTAGTTCATTCAGTTGTCATCTTCACACAAATGGCGCATTCACACTCGAAAGAAGCAAGTCGGATGTTCAGGCACACAAGCATTTCCGTTCAGAATACACCAAAAAGGCGACATTTTATACTGACGATCACAAAAAAACTATTGAGAAACGAGAAGACAGTACTAGTGAAGTGTACTCTCTGGAGAGAAGTAAAACTGCAGCCATACTACCTGGAAGTATGAATCCAATAAATACGTCTATATTTGACAATCGTCCAATGTATTCTAGAACTGCACCAAGCCCGCCTGTCAGAACAAAACTGTCGCCCAGCAGTCGGCGAGTCGAAATAAATCAAGAAGTTAAATTATTAGCAGAGCAAAGTAGGAGTTTAGGTATAACTGGTATCTTAGATGAAGCACCAATTCCGCCTAGGAGAAAAGTGTCACCCAAAAATTGTGATGTCCAAAATCCAACTATCGAGATTACTAGCAGTAATGCCAGCAGAGACCAAGATGATGGAAGTGAAGATCTGATTAAATTTTAGCATGCCCTGTTGCTCGAAACGAATCCCACCTATTAATTAATTATTCTTATTAGCAACTTGCCAATTGTATAGGTAACCCATAAATAAGGGGTGGAGGGGAAGGAACAACGACGCTACAGCGGTTACCACGTATACCGTACAGCATAACAAAAAGCTGCTATTCCTACAAAAGTGCAATACCTACCTACACGGTCAAAATGTATGGAACAGCTGACTTTTTATAATAACTGATAAAAAAATTCTATATGCGGGGGCTCAGAATGATGTGTGGTCAAACCGTTTTCGCGGTCGGTGTCTCTTCCACCCCGTATAGCTATTGTTTTGTCGAAAAATATGGAAATTATTAGTTGTAAATGTTTTTTTTTTTAACGAAAAAGTGATTTGACAATTTAATTTCATGTAGGTATATTTTAATAGTTGTTTCTATATAGTAGTCACAAGGACTATGCGGTGATAACATTGATTCTTAGATGTACGTAAGAATACATCGAGCTTTTTATAAATTAGATTTTGTAAGTTTTATATACAATACAATATCTGACACCAAAAAAAATTGTTATTATTCACAAAGAATAGCATTTTTGAGAGCCATTTTTGTATTATTGTAAGATATGTACAAACAAACTACCTTCATGATGCTATGTCGTATATTATTCATTAGTAGGACTATAAGAACAAAGTAATAATAGTTACATGTTTGCTTAAATAGTGCTTTTTTTTTTTGTAAAATCCTTTGAACATAATGAGGTGCTGTGTATGCAGGCGTCCAATAAATATATTTCATGTAATATTGATGTTCTTTGTCTTGTTTTAACTATTGCCCTCTTTCTGAAGCCAAGTAATGCATAGTTTATTTTCTGTGTTTAGGTAGCAATATCATCTCTATAGCATTTAGTGACGCTTTGTTAGTCTAGTGGTCTGAAATGCAAACCGCATAGTGTGGGGCCCTCGGTTTCGGCTCGGCTCGGTTCCACAGCTGGTCTGCCATGTGTCCCTAATATGTAGGTACATATAAAATACTAAAATAACCGGCAAAATGTCAACGCTTTCGGGGAAAATATTTGCTATTGTTGGGAAATCCGTGCTAGTACCAATCGGAGCGTGTATAACCATGCTGTTGCTAAAAAGTACAGCAGTAGTAGGTTTATAATATAATCTACACTCCTACTTAATTTAGGCACAGTGTGATAAGATTGACTGATTTTAGCAATTTGTCATTTTTGTTTGATGTTCGTCCGACATCACATCAACGCGACTGAAACACTACTTGTACAGTCAGGAACGAAAGACGATTAAAACTTCTTTTTTAAATGTAAAGTTATCGACTTTATCCTCCCCTTACGTATTATGAGCGTTTTAGCATCCTCATTTACTGTAGGATGATATGTTGTGGCCTGAATGTAGATATCTAAGCACTCACACTAATGCTACTGCAAAAATTGGGTTCTAATTGTGATTGCAGGCGAACCGACCGACCTGCTGGTTGCCGATACAGTGTGTAAACAGCCCTAACACCATGGGCCCTATCGCGTATGAATACGCCGCTAGAGGCGTTCGTGTAAGGTCTTCAGAAATGTCAGATGTCATAGAGTGTTCGCGCGTTGCGCGCCATTTTATCTCGTACTAGTTGTGCCCGCGACCTCGTCCGCGTGGACTTAGATCTTTCTCAGCCTGTTATTTATAAAAGGCAACCCAGTTGCCCCACCGTTGTTAAAGTATTAACAGACGTTCGAATAATTATGGTGCGTCCGAACCGACGGACCGGTACGGTGCGCTCGACACGCCACACCACCGCACCGCATTAAAGACGGTCCAGTGCTTTCCGTGCTACTAGACAGTGATCACGTCGACAATCGACATGCCTCCAACTTTATTCAAACAAGCTAAAATCGAGCTAGTTGCGGCAACCGTCGTAGCTACTACACTTATCGAAAAGAAGAGAAAGAAAAGAATGGGAAAATTATATTTAAAAGACAGAGAGTCATACAGTTTTAGGCGACTTATATATTTATATGCAGCTCTAAGGTGTTCATTTTTTTTTTTCCAATGCTTGATTGCGGGCATCTTTGTTGCAGTGTAGTTGCAGGTTGTGAGACGAATCCCACAAACACAGAAAATCTTTGTAAAGTTCTAATACTTCCACAACTAATCTTTTTTCCGTAATATTCACGACTTCTTGTTCTAACGCCATTGAAACCGTGTATCTCACTCGGAGGTACGGTCCGCACCTAGTTCGATCGTGTGGCCGAACCACCGCACCGTTTAGCGCTTTAGTCGCAATTCTACCTCCGAGTGAGACACACGTTTTCAATGCCATTAGAACAAGAAGCCGTGAATATTACGGTAAAAAGATTAGTTGTGGAAGTATTATAACTTTACATAGATTTTCCGTGTTTGTGGGATTCGTCTCACAACCTGCAACAAACATGCCCGCAATCAAGCGTTGGAAAAAAAAATGAACATCTTAGAGCTGCATATAAATCTTCATCATCAAGGTCTTTTATAAGTCGCATATGACTGTATGACTCTAGTAGCTACGACGGTTGCCGCAACTAGCTCGATTTTAGCTTGTTTGGATAAAGTTGGTGGCATGTCGATTGTTGACGTGATCACTGTCTAGTAGCACGGAAAGCACTGGACCGTCTTTGATGCGGTGCAGACGTGTGGCGTGTCGAGCGCACTGTACCGGTCCGTCGGTTCGGAGTTTCGGACGCACCATATTCGAACGTCTGTTTAAAAGCATTGTGTGACCGCGGTTCGATGATTCCTCCACAGGATTTGGTGCGGTCCGCACCTAGTTCGATCGTGTGGCCGAACCACCGCACCGTTCCGGACTTTAGTTGCAGTTCTACCTCCGAGTGAGACACACGTTTTCAATGGCGTTAGAACAAGAAGCTGAAGTGAATATTACGGAAAAAAGATTAGATGTGGAATTATTAGAACTTTACAAAGATTTTCTGTGTTTGTGGGATTCGTCTCATAACCTGCAACTACACTGCAACAAAGATGCCCGCAATCAAGCGTTGGAAAAAAAAATGAACACCTTAGAGCTGCATATAAATATATAAGTCGCCTAAGACTGTATGACTCTCTGTCTTTTAAATAGAATTTTGCCCATTCTTTTCTTTCTCTTCTTTTCGATAAGTGTAGTAGCTACGACGGTTGTTGCAACTAACTCGATTTTAGCTTGTTTGGATAAAGTTGGAGGCATGTCGACATGATCACTGTCTAAACCGGACCGTCTTTGATCCGGTGCGGTAGTGTGGCGTGTCGAGCGCACCGTGCCGGTCCGTCGGTTCGGACGCACCATATTCGAACGTCTGTTAATTCTTTTAGAACACCTGTCAGCAGTCGCGCTTGTGACCTCTAGCCAAGCGTCATTAGCGAAGCAGTTAAGGTTTTCATCAGTGATTTCTTAATAGTTTCAATCTAATAAGGGGGCGTTTCAAGGCTCTCAATCGTGCTGCAGTGATAGGCCACGTTCACGGTGCAGCCGTCTTTTTACGCCTTCAATGTATTGTTGAAGTTAAGTAAAACAAAAGATAATTAAAGACTGTTTATTTATTGTGTACATTGCTTTTAAGCTTCATCAACACCTTATCTAAATAACATAAATACATTAAAATTTATCGTATGACGTCCCAGTTAACATAACTATGACGTTGATACATTTGAGGCACTCTTGTTTTAAGGTACATACAATACTTAATTTATTACGTATTATGTAAGTTGTTCAGTCAAGACACTGCTTTGACTACAGTCGACTTGATCCAGTGACAGACTTGTCCGGTCGTTGGCAGAGTCAAAAGATAGAGATCAGTGACCTAACATAAATTGTAATATGCTTGGACCAAATATCACTTAAGTAAATAAAAACAATAATAACCCTTGAATACGCTAACTCATTCATATTTAGTTCGAGACACAGCGGGCGTCATAAGTTACATCTCAGCTCATATTTTAATCAGAGCCAGCGTGGGCGTTTTTTTGCGGACGCTATCTTGATTCTACCGTTTGTATTGTTTTTATTATTTTCTAAATTAGATCAATTGAATTTTTAGCGTAGCTCCAGGATATTGCTGTATATTTTAATTATTATCATATTCATGTAAACATATTTATTTCGTATATACGTTACAATAATGTTAATAAAAATCTAATTAAGATGAATGTCAAACATTAAAAAAAATATTCGAAGACACTGTTTTCATACAATTGTGTGACCCTAAAAGTATTTTTTTTTAATGTTATAGATATCTTATTTAATATAAACTTCAATGTACCTACTTATAAAACATTTTATTCAAAGTAGTGCAGGCACTTGATAATCGTGTCTACATGAGCTACAGTCACATAAACTTACGCGCACACATCGAACTCCCATGTATCTACTATGTATTACCTTGATTAACATGATAAATGCGAATTTGTTGAATGTTTGTTATCCAAATACGACGAAATACGCAACGAATCTCTGATGTTTTGAAACAAACCGTCTTTTCCGTATTTGACGTGACAAACTGACAACAGACGCGTATTTGGGGTCGGAGATTATTTTTCTCTTAGAACTACAACTAGGTACTACATACATAGCTATGACGAGATTCGTTTTTATGGAACACACAGCATACATTGCGTAGGCACCATTCATAAGAGTTACGTAGCCCACGGGGCATCCGTTAGTTTAGCTCGCCGGAATGCGAAAAGAGGCACTAGTTTCAGGAGCAACTGCGCAATGGGCAGCTCATTGTCTGATTGTGTCGTGATATCGTGTAGTAGCGCACCACCGCGGTGATGTGACGGGCCTGGTGGCCGTTAGTTGCCGTGGCCGTAGTCGCGCAGGTCGCGGTTGCCCAGCGGCAGCGTCGGCCTGTAGTTGTAGAGGAGCTCCATGGCCTCCACTCCGCATGACGCCTCACCGCACTTCAGTTTCCGCATCGAAGCCAACTGAAAGCCAATCAGTTATGTCATTAGTTACAAACGTTTTTATAGCTAGGGTATAAAGTAGCTCACGAGGAAGTTATTTAAAGTGCAATTAGACATTCTGATAGAACATGGCAAACATTTCTACCCGATTGCGGCGAAGCCAAGAAGGGGGGTTATGTATTTGACCTCTATGTATGATATGTATGTGGGTATGTTATGTATGTCCGTTTCTATGTTCCCTCGTAACTCCTAAACGGATGAATGGATTTGGATAAACTATACGTCGTTAGGTTCGTCTTGGTAGCGCGGGTGTCACTGACTGCATTGAAATAACAAAAAAAAAAGGCGGAATTCGGATGCCATATCGTGGAGTTGCAATTTTTTTTTGAATACCATTACCGAGTGGGATAACAAAATGAAGGGTTTTAAAGGGTGATTACAAAAACTGGATAAAAACTTAAAAGCTGGATAAAAAAAGTAGTTGAAAAAACTAAAAAACCCGACTAGATACTGAAAAGCATAGAACAAGCACATTTTAAATGAAACAAAAGTTGGAAGCAGCCGGGGCCCATTTCAATATAAAATTATAAAAATGGAATGGGCCCCGCCTGCTACCAACTTTTGTTTTATTTAATTTGATTGAACATTTTTAACTTCTACTAAGCAATTAAGCGTAACCGTAATTCGCTTTAGAAAAACATATTCCATATAATGAGTATTTGGAAAGTAGATGGTAAAGTAGGTCGTGATCGGACGTCTGCTATTATTCGTCCGTGGATACTTGAACGGTGTGCATCGGAAACCGGCACCTACAATACATATACATATATCGTAGAAGTGTGTTGCGTCATGTACTATTCGTAATAGGATTATTTTTCAAAAGACTACTAAGCATCAAATTAATGACGTAATTACGTGGGTTGTACTTAGGATTTATGTTTATTTACAAAAGTTTTTGCGTAAGCGTTTTTTTTTCGTGCTTGTCACGTATAATTTAAAAAAATAATGTGCGTTTAAAGAAAGGGATAAATTAGCCAAATTTACCTAAAACGTTACATTTCAGCTTCTTGAAAATGAGTCACAGTATTAAAAAGAAAGTTATTGCAACAGCAGAACAGAAGACTGCTGTGAGCATTGAACTTGAACGATTTGCCAAGCAGATACACAGACTAGTATGAGGAAGGAATCTCATTTGTCGTTATAAGTATCAGCACTTGAACATTATCAGCCTATTCAACAAATGAGACGGGGCACCATTATCTAGCAATACAATTAAACTAAACCCTTTTGATACGATGCAATGGTTTGTTTGATATGGCTTAGTATCAAACTTGAACTCACTTGTTCAGCGGAGACTTGTACGGGCTGCTTGAACAGGATCCATGTGACAGACTCGGTGCAAGGCGGCGTGGTGAGCGAGCCGGGGTAGGTCCAGTACGCGACCTGAGGCGGTAGCAGCTTCAGCGGGTCCAGGGGGTCGGACAGCGTCACCTTGTCGTTCTTATGAGTGATGAACGGTAGCAACCGAATCACTTTATCCAATTCATTATGCTTTGTACCACACTGTAAAATAATAAACAATGATTAACTTACATATATATTTTTCACTTTTGACACGATGTCGCGGCGTACCACGAAGGAGATGTGAGATGAACTGGATGTCTTCCTTGAGAATTCGAAAGAAGTAGCGCAGAATCGTGACCGTTGGAAGGATTGGAGGGAGTCATTTGCCCAGCCGTAGGGTATTAGGTAATTGTGAAAATAAGGAGTCAAAATTACAGTAGTGATTCTGGCGTCCAAGCTAAGTTAGCCAGCCTATGGTCCCAAATGGTTAATTAAGTAAAAACTTATGTAAATTAACAAAACGAACTATTTGAATGCATAAATAACAAATATCCAGACAGAGTATAGGAGTGCAGACGGATTGTTCGCGTGATTCGCTACACCTATAGTGGCATTGTTATCAACATGTTCATGAAGTAAAATTTAAATGAGACTTATTGTATTCAGATTGCGACCTGTTACCGCGGATTACATTAAAACAGCTGAAGTAGGTAAGTAAGAACTAACGAGCTAGGCTGTGAAGTAGCTAGGTATCGATAAAACAGGAAAATTAAAGATGTTGGAAGGAGATTATTATACCCTACCTACGTACACAGTTTCTATTGGTTTTTAACTTTCTTTGGATGCAATGTAAATACCTACATAGGTACCTACTTTTATGACCATTATGCAGCAAACTCATTGACATTTGCACTACATTATAACACTAGTGCAGTTAACAGGATTTCGATGTAAGGCTTCGGTGACATAATAGACTCTCGCGCGAAGTGCAATATTAACTTAGCGAAATCGCTTTACAGCATATTGATCTCTATAAATAGCACAAGAACGTTGCAAGCTTATAATATCATTCATATCTAGTTTATTACTATGATCAGAAAGATAAGATGTTAAGGTATTACCATTAATTACAGGTATTCCACTTCACAGTCAGAAGACCATCAGGACAAATGTAATCACACTCAAAAGAAATAAGCACCGATGAATTTATGAAGGTAAGTAGGTACAGCTACCTACTCAATAAGTCATTAACTAATTGATAGAATGCAAGTTTTAAAATACGTTTATCTATTTTTCCACTGATTAGCCGGAATAAACTTCTCATAAAATCCCCACATTCATATATAAAGCTACAAAGTGATGCTCACAAATCTGAATCCACATTAAGGGCGGTGCATATAAAATGAATTCGAGTGTTTACAAATTCTGCTGTGCAATTCTAAACAGTTTGCTCGAAATAATGTAGCTGTTAGTTATTTTAAAATGGTGGTAAAATGTACACGCTGAGTCACTTCGATACGCATCGGCTTGTTACCTGTAAAATGTTGCATCGAACGTTTTTTACAGTATGGCGCGCGAATAAAGATAGTAGACCAAGAAAGCGACGTGAAATGTTCTCAAAATAAATGTTTATATTGTCTCATTGTCATCGTTGTAACGTTGTGCCGCTGTTCGCTTAGTCAGGAGAAAGTTACTCCGAGTGCGAATGAACGGCTTGTTATCGCACTCATCCCCCACTTTTAAAAGGTAACCGTGTATGAAATCAATTCACTTTATGTTTTTTAATCTGCCAGTATTGAACTCGAACTCTAACATGTGTATCAACTAACATTATCGGGCATTTTAGACACATTGACATTAGACACGTTTAGGTATACGACAAGAGGTACCTAATCAAAAGCAATGAAGATGAACATTTTTTATTCCAATAGTAGAAATCTTCTAAAGTCTTGCAACTTTCGCGATTGCGAATTTGATTAACAATTCGCGTCTCTTATGAAATGAAATGATAGCCTTTGTAGTAAGAATCACTTTCTTTAGATCAAGAGCCGCGGCAGCAGTGCGCCTATCAAAGTCGGAAGCAGATTCTGAAATTCACTTAGGGGTAGGTACCGAATAAGTAAGAAGGTAAATTCTAAAGTAGGTATATCATCATTCTCCTGCCCTTATCCCAACTTATTTGGGGTGGGCGCAGCATGTCTTCTTCTTCCATACTTCTCTATTACTCGTCATTTCAGCAGTCACTTCCTTTTTAGCCATATCATCCTTCACACAGTCCATCCATCGTTTCTTCGGTCTTCCTCAACTCTTAAAGCCATTCATACTCAAAATTTCCCTCACTACATTTTCCTCATTCCTCCGCATTACATGTCCATACCACGACAACTGATTACCACACAACTTTTTGGTCACCGGCGCCAGAGTGTTTTAGACTTCCTCTTATGTACTCATTCCATATTTTATCCACCATACATCACACGGTGTAACGCGAATGGATAAAATATGGAATCATGCCGCTTAAAATTCTTATCTCGGCCACAAGCAAATAAATGTCTTTCATTCATCCCTTTTATGGCCCAACATTCAGATACATACAAGACAGCAGGTCTAACCATGGTTTTATAAATCTTCCCCATGTGAGTTTATGGGGATTGCGGGAGTCGCTTAGCATACCAATCTTCTCTGGATCTCAAGTCCATCTTGGAACAGAACAATGTCGTCGGCAAACAGTATAAACCAGGGTGCCTCTTCATGTATGTCCGATGTAAGAGCGTCCATAATTAACAAGAAGAGGTACTTAAAGTACTTAGGTTTGAATGTACCTAAGTTAGCTTTTCCAATATTTTATTTTTTCCTTATTGTGATCTTTCGGTATACGAGTATGTATTCATATTTTCTTTCATTCATTTACCTACATATTTACATGTTACACATATTCTGATTGTATGAACTTAGGAAAAGTGTGCTCAGTTATACAACCGACGTTCGACTGACTCATTAAGATATAATGTAAGTAGGTACTTAAACACAGATATGGTAGGTACCAGTGTGTAGGTGTAAACATACACAAATACATGTGGCTTGTGTTTAGACAACGCCAATTGATTTCTTTAATACCTATAAATATACTGGTGCAGTCATCCACGGGTAATCTTCTTTAAGTTACGTGAGATTTTTTTTTAATTTTGTGTACTTAATTGTTTGATATTATACTATATATCTTGGTATAACATTAATTTCCTATAGGTAGTTACCGTAGTTAGATACAGGTGTCTACTTTTGGGATAGATGGCAATTCTAGTTCCATGCAACGCCAGATTGGTTTGGAAGTCAAATCCAAACGTACAAGGATATTTTAAGAGAGATCTTCAGCAATCTCACCATTAAAAATACGCCTAGAACGGCGAGTCCATCAGGTTGCCCGGCGGCCTCTTGGAAGCTGTTGTACTTGGTGGTGTTCCAGTGTACCATGTGCAGTTCTCCGGAGAAGGAGCGGCCGTCCACGGTGTGCTCGGAGCCCTCGCCATTGACTGCGCCCCAGTGGCAGTGCCACTGCTGCAGCTTATACACGTCGTGCCCGAGAGGGCCGCCTCGGAGCTCTGGAAATAAATGGAAGTATTGTTAACATAAATGTTAAAGTACCTAGACCATTGCAGGCAATATATGTGCATATTATGCTAAAAGTGATGATAACATACATAGGTCCTTATATTTTAGAACTAGCAGTGCCCCCGACCTATACTTCTGTCCGCATGAAATAATTATAAAAATAATATTTCCCTATTTAAATCGGATTTTGTTCAAGGGTTACATTTTTTTTTTGCTCGGAACTCTAATCTTTTTGTAAAATAGTACCCTCAGTTACTCCTTATAACACCAGCTATCTGCCAGTAAAAGTCAAAATAGGTCCAACCTTTTCGGAGATTAGCCGGAACAAAGATACAGTTTTTCACAATTTCATATGCAATTAGTAAAGAGCTGTTATTTTGAAATTACAAACAGACACTTCAATTTATATATTTGCATAGACGATGTATTAGATGTGTGCACTACAGCAATTTTCATTTCCTAGATGATTATCATTATCGCCTCCAAGACACTCAATCAGAAGTGTTTAATTTGAGATAAAGTAAAAACTTTGAATCGTAGACTTGGGAAACCATAACTTTCTATTTGTAATTTTGCACACACGCACGGGTAGGGTTGAAATCTGACGTCATTCAGGGGTAAAGTAACCCTCAGTTTTCAGGATAGTTTTGTTGCACATGCATGTATCGTGTTCACGAAACTGCGTGGGACAGGAACGAGTGAAACAGTGAGTCATCGCGAGGGGTACGCCGCGCGCCGGCGCGACGCTCGTCGTGTCGATGGAAATGCAAATTGGTCCTCACTTTGCACGAGGACTTACAACTTCCTTTTACACGTTTATATCATCCGAGTTGTTTCAATTCCGATTGTCGCTTATACGCTGACGAACATATCATTCATGTTTATAGGAACCGAGCTACAACATATGAAGGAATTCAAGGCATATCCAATTGAATGTTAATAGGACATAGAGAATAATTATGTGCCATTAAAATGCTCAAAAAATTGGCAGATACAAAATGAGTTTGCGGTAACCTTGGGTAAAGCTGTTTTTTGTTGAGTCGTTCTGTTCTTAAACGCGATAATAGTATAATTTACAATAGTGCTTCCTGAACAACCAGCAGTTTAGTTTATTGAATGGAATAATAAATGTTTGAGTCAATAATGTTATTGAAGGATGTATGTAGGTACCGGTCTATCTATTAATTTCATTAATAAGTAGGTAATCAGCTTGCAGTACGTATCTGCATGTGGTCATCCGCATTCTGTTACTTACAACAAGTGGTTATTGCCACAGACAATCACTTCACTCGAGAGGCAAATTGGAGTTTGTGGTGTGGACTGTGGTGGTATTAGCTTTGATAGGTGGACGTCATTGCTCATCATCATGATGTAATCCATTGTTAAACGTAACAAAATAAACTTAACCTTAGTAACAAATGAATAAATACGGACAGTTTTGTTTATTATTTTGTTTGCTTTTGGAAAATAAGACATCATCATAAAGGCCAGCAGGAGGTGCACATGATACAGTAGGTGGTGCAATTTTGTAAGTTTTATTGCTAAGATTTCAAATAGATAATTCTTAACTTGACGCTTTGCAATATTAGTAGGTACCTAGCATCAAGATAATCAAACTCAAGCATTTATTTTAATTAGACCATAACAGGCACTTTTGAATGTCAGAAAAACAGAGGCGAAGCTACAGTCACAGACACAAGGCATAATAACCTCTGAAAGTACTGTATTTGCCCATTCCAAAGCGTAGATCTCTATGGAGAAGAATGGGCAAGAAACTCCATGGACACTCTTTTCAATCAAAATATTGTTACAAGATCTTGTTTACATCATTCATGTTGAGATTATACATAATATGTGAGAACGATGTAGAAAGTGCATATTAAGAGCGTCCGGAGAATCTTAACAGAATCTTAAGTATACCTATTCGTTTTCGCTGACTGTAAATAATGCCTTTATAAGACCAAGTTCAAAGATCTACCTAGATCTACGACTATCTAATAGGGTTGCTAAACATACCGGAGTCATATCCGTTCTCATCAACCCGCCAGCAGTAGCCAGGGTTGACGATGGAGCGGGGATGGTTGACGGAGTAGCGAAACTTGAAGGGAGGCGCGCTGCCTCCACTGCTACTCTTCGACGTGTCGATGTCCACGGGGCTCTGTCGGGCGCCCCCCGCTTCTGGGAACTTCTCCGTCCAAGTTGAAGGACCTAAAAAAAACAAATTTTATAAATAGAACGTCTTTCCAGGTGCCGCATTGTCGTTTGCGGTTGCAAATTGGGTTTTCCAATCTGACAAGAGTTGAATTATATCTCTTCGTGTTTCTATTAAAATTTCGTTTTCCTTAAACTCTGGTGCACCGAGATATAAAACAAAACAGTTTTAGTAGATCGCCAGTGTCGACTCTACTTAAACTCGACGTTTAAGGGCAATCATTATGTTGACAAAAAAGTAGTTTAATCGGTCGTCTGCACGATTTGCTTCTCTCGAAGATTTTTGAGCGATCATGTAAATAATCCTTATAGGTACTTAAATTCAAGAACTATATTGCCAAGACCGTATTTTAAAGATGATATTATACTGGTCTATCACAAAATGACTAGCCTTAATAAAATAAAGATGCACAGCAATAAAATAATGATTATCAAAGAAACAGATCAGCGACTTTTTATTCTAGGTCCTTGATCAGCGATTAAAATTTCTCCTACCAGGGCACACACGTCTGAATGAACGTTGTTTTTTGTTGGGCGTCCATTGACACACAAATATAAACATTACACCGATTGTTAGCGGCCCAGAACTGCGATATACTAACCAGCTGATCTGATAACTGATGGATGACACATTACGAGACTGGTTATATACAGCATGTAACAGAAAGGGTATAATCATATGGAATACTGTGGTACGGACCATCAAACTGAACAACTTTCTCTATGGGACCACCATCGAACACGTAAAAAAATAATCAGCTGTCCTATACAAAATTTCAATACCTACTCGACCCAAATGTATGGGACAGCTGATTATTTTTTTACGATTTCGATGGTGGTCCCATAGAGAAAGTTGTTCAGTTTGATGGTCCGTACCACAGTATTCCATATGATTATACCCTTTCTGTTACACGCTGTATAGAACAATTTACGTTTTATTTTCTCGCATATTCTTCGAAAGATGATAGCGTTGCCTAATGAATGGGTGGTCTGTATGTAGAAGAGGCACCGATTACGACGACCTTTATTTAATGACAGTGACACTCAGGCTACTTCCGGTTTAGAGTAATGTCTTACAAGTTTTTATGATACAATTTCTTTCATTGGAGCTCATAAGAACCAGTGCCGGATTAAGCAAGCGCTGGACCCGTAGCAAATTCTATCGAGCGGCCCTTGATCGGTCAGAGACGGTACAACGCAAAAAATATTTTGCCAACTTCGTTCAGATATAATTTACGGTGTGCCCGGAGCTAACTTTTAGAAATACGTTAATGTTGTAACTTTTTATACCACTAACTATCCATTGGCCAGATGTCCATTGAATGAATAGGTGGTGGGCAGGGCCGTAGCCAGAAATGGATTCGGGGGGGTTAAAAGAAAATTACTTAGTACGAGTATACGATATATTAGCGAGCGAAGAGAGCTCGAAAATTGTAGTTTAAAGGTTGGTTTCCCTATAGGTAGTTGTTCGGGGTTCTCGTGGGGGTTTGTACCCCCAACGGAGGTGGGCAAGTTTGGATACGCGGGCCCCCGTTTGCGCGGGGCCCGTAGCAATTGCTACTCCAGCTACTGGGTTAATCCGGCACTGTTATGAACATAGTAAAATCAGTTACATCGTAGAGAAGTAGTAACGTTTAACTTGGATCTTGTCCTGCTGGTTTTAAGCCTGTGCAATGCGCATATAGCTGATTTAATTTCGATTTCAGCTCATTTAACCCTTTATAAGGCAGAGAAAACCGGAAGTGTTGAAAACGAAATTTATGTAAGTACTACTTCTATACTGCTACTGGTTTGATGACATCACAAAAGATAAAAGCGTAGTGCAATATTATGGTGGAGGTAGTTTAACCTCAGCTTTCACACCCTTTTTTTTACCGATGGGAAATCATCAAATAACCCCTCCCGCTCTGCGCTGAGCAGGATGGGAGTGTCAGACTTTTACTGACTAAAACCCATCCATGTTCCTTCCTTTGCCCTTTGTGTTCCAGGGCCGCGGTATCTCTTTCGAACAGTCCCGCAACCCTGGCAGGAAGAGTTGGGTTCTGAGTTTCTGACCATAAAAATGTAATATAAATATCGAGAATTGACAAAAAGTAAATATGTATTTAGAATTTTTACAACTGAGTTGTTATGTCCGAATAATTTATGTAAAATTAATGATATAATTAAACAATTTTTTTTTAATGTATCTACCTCTGTTTGTGTAAATATTATAATTATGTATAAAGATTTGTTTGTAATCACGTATCGTATGTGCCTCTTCCTACCCAAAGCTGACTACTTAAAATTTGACATTGCGTAAACTAAACAAAAGGATAGGAAAGTAGATACGATTGTATAATAGTATCTACTTATTAAAATTCTAGAGTCATCGGCAAAGGAATTCCCAAGTTTGGAATAGCTTTCAATTCTTGTCATCATTAACAAATGGTATTCTATTAGATTTATGTATTGCGGTTAATTGATTTTTATATTGATTTGTTTTATTGTTATGTAATAAAGCGGTCATTGACTTACTTAAAACATTTGATTAAAACATAAACTTAAACAAGTCAAGGTGTGAGACTTATGAATAATACGATACGTACGCAAATATTTTGAAATAAGTTTCGATGATACAAAAATATCGCGAAAACACCCACAAACTGGTAATGAAAAGCACGTGCGTGTGGGAACATGAACTAGCGTCATTATCGCGTCATCAAGTGTCGTTCAGTTTACTGCCAAATGGGCGTGGACCTGAATGATTGCTAACAGTACCTGACTAGTCACCACACTATTTACAAATGCTTAAGTATGTGACTCTTTGTAATTATGATAATACACAAAAAAGCTGATAAAACTATGTATTTTCCGGTTTTCTGTACATATCCGACGAAACCTGTCAAGTCGTGATTACAAAGAATTTATAGAGACAACAACAAAATCATATTTTTCGTGAACTTAATTTGCATAGGTGTCATAACGTCAACGTGATAGATGAGTGACTACCTCTCGACACACGGGTGAAGCCGACAGTTTGTTTAACTCATCACATTAGTGTTATCTTATCAGGAAGCCGCCGGCCGCCGGTCTACTCAGAAACGCTTACAGAAACATTTTTATACTGATGAATCCCTGTCTTATTTATGACTACCGAGACATATTTGACCAAGGTATGTTTTCGCTGTAAGATGGGAAAAATATTTATTGAAAAATGAAAATAAAATAACTCACTGCGGAGTGAAGCTTTTAAAACCAGGAAAAATGTTTGCATAGCAGATGAAGTAGATATTGAAAAGTATTGCTAAGTGACGACTGATGTTCGTCCCACGCTGGTTCCGATTCATTTTGGGATCGTAATCATGAACTTCCTGAGTCTACTTGTAAATAGTTCTCTCATTGTTACAAATAAAAGCTCGAAACATTTCAAATTCGTAAAACGTGATCATTTTATTAGCAGTTTTAATTACTCTTTTGTTATTGCTCTTAAATTAAAAAACCGGCAAAGTGCGAGTCGTACTCACACGCACACAGAGTTTCGTAGCACCAAAAAATATTATAAAAATATTTTGAAGGCTCATTCATATGTTGTATTGTTATACATTCAACAACAAAACTAAATTTGTTTTTCATAGTATGCTAATGAAACACAAAGTTGTTGCTACAGTTTGATGAAAAAGTCCCATATCTCAAAAAATAAACAACAAATCTTATTTAAACCAATTTTGGTTGAAAGTTTTTTTTACGTTCTATAATCCTTTATTTTTTTCAGAATTTTCTTCCTCTTACTTTAGAAATTAGAGGGGGACACACATTTGACCACTTTGGAAGTATCTATCTTTCAAACGATTGACTTTGAGAAAAAATGGTTTTAGGAACCTCAATGTCATTTTTAAAGACCTATCTACAGACCCCGCACGAAAAGGTTTGATGGAAAAAAAAATAGTTTCAGTTCCATGTATGTTCCCTTAATCTTTTATTTTTTTTTATTTTTGTATAAAAATCGTAAAGTGGTTCACAGAATACATCTACCTACTAAGTTTCAACTGTGCATAATAGTTTCAGAATAAAGTGGCTGTGACACACACGGACAGACAGACAAACAGACTTGGCGAATCTATAAGGTTTCCATTTTTTGCAATTCGGCTACGGAACTCTAAAAATTAAGGTTACCGAAACAAAAAATAGCTCAAAAACTAGCATGAATAAAATGAAGGCATCCACCGATTCCACCTATATTTTTTACAGTTGAAGGAACACAAATCAATCGTGAAGGTTGTAGTGTCCAGTATAAATATCCATAGATAATTTAGCCCACATTGATGGTAGAGTGTTCATGAAAATAAATAACGTACGGTCATTTTACCAATTGAGCCCACTCGGGTACCGGATGCGCGTGTGTCAATAACAATCGCCAATACCAATATTGATCATATTTACCTATAAATCAGTAATGTATTTATACATAGTATGCTCTATCTACATATTATATTCTAAGTACTTGGGTGTCATTCGTCAATTGAGGGTTCAGTGCACGGATGGCATCTATCTGCGTTGGGGAAATGGGGTTCATGCTAGCATGCCAATGATAGCACCGTCGTCCTGCATATCCTTATTACTGCATTTTCAAGTATAAATTATGCATAATGTTCTATAAAATTATATATATATTTTTATCATTATTTATGTGACAGGAATAAATATTATGTCTGCAAGAGACGGTCTACGTCAGCGCGTCATCATAAATTCTGCTACTGTTTTCATAGCTAAGAGCGTTTTTCGTGGAAGGCTGAGTTCTGCCTACGTATTAAAATTATAATTAATCGTCCGCTGCGTGTGTGTAGCCGCAATTTAACTTATCCAAACACCTGATTCATTCATTGCATGAAATTGTAGCGATGCCGATGGCGATGAGTCAATTCGTATTAATATTCCATACATAGGTAAGTTATCGATGTAAGTTATATGTTGTGAAGAGATAGCTTTATAGGTAATATTTATGAAGATTATCGAACATATTTCTGTGCGTGGCCCATCTGATCTTTGAACCTTTGTCGTATACTTGATTCTACATTATATTCAAATATACCTATTGACCTACTCATGTATCAAATCTTAAAATCCACTGACCTATCATACAATTTAGTGCTATCAATTAAGCATGTAACACTTAGAACATCGCTCCTTGCCCCTTCTGTTTAGTTTACGTAAAGCGTGTCTACAATGTCATGGGTTAAATCATTATAATTACTTACCATATTGTTAGTATTGAAGCTATTTTAATCCCACACTTTTCTGTTGAAATTTATTGAACTGCAAAACAAGTTTCAGCATAAGTTACGGTCGCAAGCGGTGCATGCTGAACTAAAACAACTGTTTAAATAAATAAAAACGTTGTAGCGAGGTGTAATTATCACGTGTAGGTTACAGTAACCGATACCACATGTACCTAATCTTTTCGGTAGAGTAAGTTCATTGAGATAAATTCCAGTCTTTCCTGTTAAAGCGGTGTTTGTTTGTATCGGACGTGTTTACGAACATATTTTATTCCTAACGATATTTTTGTTGTTTCAGTGTAAATATTAGACAAATTCTTTGTTCGTTAATTAAATAATGATTAATAAAACGGTGGAAGTAGCTGCAAGTGTGTACGTCACGAAGCGTGCAGTCGCCTCCGACCTCGGCGAGACTTATCTCCCACAGATTTATTTACCCACTTTTACAAGTGCCCTCGGATTGTTGCCTTCACTGACTCAGTGTGCTCTCTCCCATATGTGCATGTTTTCTTTATAAAACACTGTGACTTTTTTGGCAGGAAGTAGCGTTAAATGTTAACTTCACTTATTGTCGTCAATACTCACCTTTAGTGAGTAATTAGGTTTAACCCTGTGCGGTTGGGGAAGTGGTGGACCTTATGAACCGCTCGTGATGTAAACCAATTACTTTTCTGAAAGGCTGTGACTGTGAATGCGTCGTATCTCTTGCAGTGTCACGGAGACTTATGTCATATAACAAGATAATAATGTCGGTTCTCAATCCTCACCTCGCTACGGTAATGAACTTCAAGTTGAACCGTTTATACAGGCTGTGTATGTATTCAAATCAAACGTGTTCTTATTACAATAGTGTATATAGTAAACATGCTATTTTAATTAAAATAAACACATAACAGGTAGATTTTTTAGAAATTATTTTATGTAGTCACACAATTCTGGTACTTTTGGACATTATATGAGGTCAAAGCCAGCTCTTATTCCGATCACACACAGGTAGGTGCACTATAAAACTGGGGCACTGATACAGCAGACTGTGGAAAATATCTGTGATATGTCCTTACGACTTTACGACCCAGAGGCGCACGCGGCAATTCAAATCATGCGCAAGTGAATTGCGAGTGCGAGGTTCAGAACTTTGTCGTAATTTAGCACGACAACCTAAGATTTTGTAATTATTTCCTTATTGAGTTAACAGTTGATAGAAAATATTAACTGTTGAGCGATTAACCTTCATTTCCGTAATGGAGCGACACGGACGAGGTCGTCAGAGTCCGTCAGTCCGTCGGATAAAGGAACAAAAACGTCTACCGACAATGTTAATCAAGAGAAACAGTTAACAATAACAATTCGTTCTTAATTCAACACGCATGTTTTTAGAACTACTAACCATTAATTACGTTTGTAGCTCAAGCCTCAAGACAGGAAAAAAAGAATCTTTACAGTAACACGTATTTAGTGACAATTGGCTGAGGGACGAATACGCCTCCAGTCTCATCATTGTTCAATAATGGCTACTCTGAACTCTAATAACCTAGCATTAGCTACACGCCATCAAACTGCACTACCTATACAACCTATGTATCATTTACAATCATTCGCGTATGTACGGAGTACATCCTCCTGCAGTTTTTTCTAGCCGTTTTTTAAGTCAGTGTGTCAGTCAAGTGGTTCTTGATTATAGTAGCCATATTATGTACATACATGAGCTCAATTATTACGTTATACTTTTACGGTCTATATTTTATACCATTTCGTTTTAACTGCTTTTATTTTTTACCATTTCATAATATATTAATTTATTTTAGCTTGTGATATTGATTTGTAATTTTTGTCTCAATTTAATGTGAAAAATATCAACTTGCGATAGCCCCATAAAAGATTCGTAAACGCGAAAAATCTGGTGCCAAAGCCTTATTTAATAGATCAGTTCTAATTTCTATTATGTTATCAGGCCAACTCTATTAAATTGTAATGATAGTGTTGGTAGAGTTAATTATCACTTATTTTGACTGACTGATCTAGCTGTTAGCGTGTAGTTGGCGGACATGGTAAATACAATCTCTTTGTTAGCCGTCGTTTGTTGTAGTTTAGTCATGTGGAAATATTTTTTGCCCCGAATTTATGGACTAGTGAATTCGATATAATTAAAGTCAAATAGTATTGATTAACCACAGTACAATAATTGCTGAATAAATAATTGTCATTGACTGTTACAATAAAACGTAAAATGCTGTGTTGAGAGTTTTTATTAACATTTTGTAGAATATGGTTTGGTTATATAAAATAGTTTTGGGATTTTTTCAACATTTTCACGCGGCGGCAGTGTGAAACTAACTTCTGAATTATATTTACTGAAAAGTGTGACTTGGAAAAACATAACCCCGTCTTTAATGTCGCGCAATCGGGTAAAAATTATGTGCACCGTTCCAAAATCATGGTAAGAGCTAAGATAGATGTAAGATCTTAAGGATCCAAAAAGACCACAAGAACCATTTATTTACATCATTTGAGCCAAATTGTCGCGTTTCTCGTTACTGTAATCGTTTTTATATCTATAGTTGGCCAATTACTTAGCTGTACGTAGGTAATGGCGGCTCATTCAGATGAGATGGATTGCATATTTATTAAATGTTTTATTCATCCAATATTATGATACAGTACCCTATGTCTACGAAGAATAGGAGGAGGGCAAGAAAGCTGTCTACCTCTCTGTTTCCAAGACGCACGTGGAATGGTTTCGAGGGCTTTGTACGAAAATACCAAGTGTTCACCCCTTGCAAATGTTTGTTAGTATTTGTCCTTTCCACGTGGATACTTAAGGTGGAAACGTTTTTCTTACCTTTTTTTTGCCATTTTCCGGTCAGTGTCACACTGTATGTTGAACAAAATATGATTCACGGCCGGAATACGTATGTATTAACGGAATTATAATAATTAAACTCATCAATATATTTATACAAACCTATAAGTTAATTTAATCCCCTAGAATGACATTTCTATAAAATAGTCACCAGACCATACATAATACTAGACGATGTTTTTCTTCACTATTTGCGGTTGTGGATGTATGTTGCCAGCTGCAGTGTCAAATTTAATAAAATGGAAGCAATCAAATAATTGGTTCTACTGAAATGGTTTCACTGACCAATTTTTGGGTTTTATTTGATTATAACAAAACGAGACAAATTGTCACTCTGGTGGTCAACGAGCCATACACATGCGTGTGACACTGAAATTACGAAAGAAATAAGTACTAACGCATAATTCAATTCAAAATCAAAAAAGAACCTTCAGATAATCGTGCTAGGTTTTAGAATTGGATAAACAGCAGATCCATTTGGGGCAATGTTAAATAGAGCGCAGTATTTATCCTTTTCTTTGTATTGCTATTCTTACATTGGTGAACCTACTTTTTTTCAGAGCTTTAACAAGCGCAATTAAAAATATATCAATAATCTGAGTCAGAGACATTAGAATGGCAATTGTGTTCGATCGATTACTGCAATGAAGCAATCGTAACTGTGATCAGGCATAATATCCTCGTTTCAACAGCCTGCGAAACACAGAAATTACAGGAAACAAAATCATATCGCGTTTTAAACGTTTTTTTTTTAATAACTCCCCGCTTTATTTCTTTAACGCGTTATAACGATTTTGTGAAAAACAATGCGCACTTTCATGCTTGTGCATAATGCACCAATGAAACAATTAATGTTCGGTTTACATAGATAAGAAGTAGAAGACGGATTGTTGAACACGTCTGTTGCGGTCATGTTAGCGACTAATAAAATATATTGGACATGCTGAAACATGGATTGGCGTTGAAACATGAGGAAACAATTGAAACAACATGGATTATTATAAAAGATAGGAAAGAACGACAACGCTGTAACCGCTCATAGCAATTGTATTATTTTCGGAAGAATGGTAAATATATTAAGATATTTTTAAATACAACTCTAAATATTTATTTTAATTTAACGTTTTCAGGCTATTTTTAACTATTAAGTAAAAATGGTTTTACTGAAACTTTTACAATACCTAATAACCGGCAATAACAGTGCGGGCGGCGAACAGTGGCGATGCATCGCACTAGCTGCTTAATTTATACTTAGCATCATATTATTAACAATTACAAAATGCGATGCGTCCACTAATGGAGGTAGAAAGCAGAAAATCCGGTCGGTCTAAATGGTGATGAGTATATTAACTATTATAAAAATATACCATTTAGAAGTAACTGACTAAAATCGCAGAACTAAAGTTTTAAATACGAGACGCACGTTAAAAAATTTTCCGACATTGCCATTAAAAGTATAGACTCCGGTGTCTAAATACGCTCAGAATCATTTTATTTTCTCGTGCTAAGATTTTGCCCTATAAATTAGTATATTTCGTTTGTTGGTTACATGAATTACTTTTTGCAGTATTCGTATAGTTTTTTTCAAACTTAGATACAGAATAAGTTTATTTGATGCGTCATGGCACTGCGTACTGTATCGAAGTCGCGTGAAAGACGCAAACGATGAGACCGCGTTGAAGCCGCGTAGAGGCGCGTAGCATCAACGTAGGCGCGCGTAGTGGTGGGGTCTCGTAGAGGAATGTCGTAGCAATAAGCAGCGTAGCCGTAGCTTTGTTGCTACGCTAGCGTAGCAACGTAGCAAGTGGCTGCAGTGCGTGTAGTTATTCCTGTTTTTGTGTTTTTTCAATGTAACAACAATACAAAGTGTTTGTTTTTATATCCTGTCACTCTAGGGATATATTCTATAAGTAAAAATAATACAAAAAGTCCTAGAATATGTGGTCCAAAAATACATGGTTTTGAAGATATCAATCTCTTGATGTGTGTAGCTATCTAAGTTTCATTAATAAATACGAGTAATTCATTTTCATTCAAACCAATCATTCATAATTAAAGCTAAGAAGATTCGACGTGATCACATTACACGTAAGGGTTAATCGTGACTTTGTTGAATTATATTGTATGAAAAATTAAAACAAAATCAAAAAATGGTAATTGAAAAAAAGTTATATGCCAGTTGATTTGTCCCATTCATACCCTAAAGTTATGTGATATAAAAACACATTGTTTAATTAATGAGATTCACTAATATTGCTCGAATTATTACGTTTAACAATCAATGCTGCCAAAATCTGGGATTCCCTTATTTTGTACAATAATCGTCTTTTTTCTCTCTTATAATTTGATTAGTCTTGGTATTTGTTATATTAAATTAACGTTTCTTATTCAAATAAATTTAATTTAGTCCTTAGTTTAGAATTAGAATTGAATAAGTAGGCAATAAAATTATCGCCGTAGTTTGTAATTATCGTTTTACGGGCTTTACTCTCGAAATTAAATTGTGTTCCCATTTACATTCGTTGAACCTTAGTTATTCAAGTACTTGGGTAAGTAACGTAAAAAAGAATATTATTCCTCGTTGTGGTTTCTCAATCTGTCAAATAGAGGGCAAGTCCCGAAAGAGGCTGTTTTATTTTATAATTATCTTTAATCCTTTATATAATGTATACTGTATTATAGTGTGTTGTTCGTTGCTTGTTAGCTAGGTGAATAAGTTATTGAGCAAAAGGTAAGCCCGTTTATTTTTATCTTTTCTAAAGTCCATCTCGAAAGCCAATTAGTATAATTACATGAGTATTTTTTTTTATTTTCTGCTGTATTTTAACCATTCAAAAGATAATAGGAACGTGCTATACAATAAGTCTGATTCATGGCTGTCGTTTAAATGTGAAATCGCCGAGCATGTGACGACCAGCTAAATTGTAAAACGAAATCTTGTCTTGAAACAATGTACCTAGCTGTAACAAAACTGAAGGATATAATGGGGTCGGACATTTTGAACATTTTGGGAAAACATCACGAGATGTTAGTAACGGTTAATAAAGCAAGAACCGTGGATGTTCCATGGTCACTATCTACTTAACATAATTAGTAAATTAGCTCTGTGAAAACTTAGATATTGTTAGAAAAACCGCACTGTGAAGCGTTAAGGCATAGTACTCGTACTATTAATGAGTTATGCGACAAACATCGTTACCCACTTGCTGCCTCAATGATTTTGATTGCAGCTCATTTGAAATATTCCTATAATCATTGTATGTCAGTTGCAATAATACGATACTTTGCCGTAATTATTGTATTTGGGAACGCAAATCTCAATAAACATCAGAAATTAAGGGCCTGGAAATTAGCATAACTTTCATATTCGAGCTAGCCCAGACTCAGGTCTTACAATATTATTTTATCCTTAAGGTAAATAATTATGTAAATTTTCAGTGTAAATACATTTTTTGTTATTTTTCCTCATCTTGTCTGTATCAGTTCTGTCTCAATAAACTCGAGACTTATACGTATTTGCGATCTTTTGCATCTTTTTGGCGGCGAACTGGTTTGCCTCCAGCGTTTCGCGTTAAAAGTTGTTAGCACAAAGAACCCTGTCTGTTGGTGTTGGTGTATCGGACCAGTGCAGAAGTTTCATTAGTGGAACCGGCTTACCGTACGGATTTAAGTAGGCCAGCAATCGCCTCACGCGACTCTTGACACCATTATCCGATTTTACGTGAAAATATTTTTTTTTGTTTTACTATTACAAATATTTATCTCGCTTTTCTAGCGCTGTTAACGTGTAGACGCTAAGTTCACGTACGTTGTAAAGATTTACTAAAGTCAACAATACGTAATAAACGATTTTGATGGCTTTATAAGCAGTTACCTGATTTGCGGTGGAAATGAGAATATGATTGTGTATAAACTAAGCATAGCTAGCGGTTTAGTAAGTAAGATAGTAATATTCATTCATTTAGTACCATTAAATTAAACAAATAGCATAATCACATACCAAATAATTGTCGGGTCACGAAATGGAACAGGTGTTTAATATTATGAATGAAACGAATTTAGATAAAGTATGAAGAAGTGCTGAAACCACGTCAATGACAAAGTTATTTAGTTATTCACTGTCATGTTTTATCTTTCCACGGTAATGTACTGATAAATAATACGCTTTTGCTCTGATTGCAGCGGAGTGCATAGCGAAAGTATCATCTAATGTCAGCTTAACTGTTATCAAAAGTAAACACGACTACCAGGATGGGAGCCCTTCATGTACCTATATAATAGTTAATTAACTAACCTATTATTTCTCTTGAATATTCACACTTTGCTCAATATTTGCTCGTCAACCCGGAACACCACACTTATCAGCAAACACATGTTAAACACAAATTCAAAAGAAACGTAAACTGATATCAAAAGCTAGCTTTTCGGAGTTTTATTTACATGGTGTCACGTGCCTCGATGTAAACAAACCGGTCCGCGCCGCTCGCTGCACTTAACATTGAGGTGGACTCACCGTTCTCGCCGCTGTATCCCCAGTCGTTTTCTGCCATTGTTGCTGAGATGTTTATCACTGGTGATGATTGCTTCCTTCCTTGCGGTGCGTTGCGCGTCAAGTGTTTCGCGGCGTAATGTATGTCGCGTGTCCGCGGGGTGCACGAGTGAACGTGGTTGGGTCGTGACTGCGTGCGAGTGTTTGCGGCGGCTTGTCTTTATAGAAAGGCAGTCGTCGGGTGTGACGCGGAGCGGCCGCGGTGGCGGACGCGGGCGCGGGTTACGGCGTCGCGGCGGCGAGCTCGTCGGACGGGAGGCACTGGCACGCGCGCGCTCCGCCGGCCCACTGCGCGCGCGCCGCCGCGCATGCCGCGCTCCGCCCCACCGAATAGCTTTCTACCGTGTTTCTACTAACCATTCGCAATTTACTCTATTTACTCATCAAATACATTACCACAATATGTCAATGTCAATAATACGCCACATTCCCATGCACATGCGTTTATTATATAAAGGTCGCCGCCCCGTAGCTATATACTTCCGCCCCGATTTTTCAGTGGGCGGGAAAAAATCGTCGCACGGGAAAATCGCACGTTTAGGCGCCCCAAAATTTTAATCACATGCGAAAGTATAGTTGAATTATTTTAATCACGATTCTTAAAAGTATTTCTACAAAATAAATGGTATTGACATTCGAACTAAGTGACCATGTACTTGATCTTGCGTTAAATAGCTACGTATTGCATTTTTAATAGACATTAAAATGAATTCTTTTTTTCCAGAAAAACGAGTTCTGTTACCATGAGAATTTTGCTTTGTAAGAAGAAAGAAAGAAGTTTGCTTTGTACGTACTGTGTTGATTTTAGACTGTCTGTTTTTTCTCGAAAATTATGCAAAAAATCATACTCCTTCCTTGGCAGTCGGGTAAAAACATACCAGGAGTAATTTACACATTATCCTGAGATTTTATTAAAAAGTTTCAACTTATTTTACAAGACAGAAACAAAATTACATATATATCATTTATTTCAGGTAACAAAGACCCATAACATATATACCTTAAAGACTATCATACATATTTATAAAAACCAGAAAATAATAAAATGCCATAAAAACCACCACCGTTGTGCCATATAATTATGAGGCACAGTTTTGACTATGCGTGCTTATTGAATTTTCTGACGATCACGGTAAAAGTATTGTAATTTTAGAAAATCGGTTAGTTTGTTTATTTTATTGCAATAAAAATGCATTTCACAGTATAGTTTAGCTACATAATGTAGCTCTAGACTGGATTACATGCAACTTAAAATGATCGAAACACACATAATTTAATATGTTCTAAATGTGCAACAAAATCGCAAAAAGGCGCAAAATATGTTAGAGTAAAGTAGTAAATAAGTAACTAACATAATAATCATGTTTTTGTTTTTCATTTTACATTTTCGACAAGATGATTATTATAACTTTTGCTCTTTAATTTAATAATCGAGTACTATTCCAAATTCTCAGTAGTACGAACGAGTCTTCTATTACTTAAAATATTTTTATAATTTCACAACGATTGTCATAGTGTCACTGGGTACTATTTGAATTTAGGTGCACATTTTTGCATTTTCTAGACGGTGGGAAACAGTTATAAATAAGTACAAAAAACACAAATAATATTTCTAGTCCCTAAATATCAGCTTATATATTATAGCTTATAATTTATCTAATTCCATCCTGAAAATCATAAGAGCGTGTTCCGCACAATAATGTTCATAACATTAAGTAAGTTCTAAAGAAAAGTAACTTGTATTTTTAAGTACTTAACTTACACAACATAACACACAACATACATAACATAACATAACATTATTAATTAGATCGATAAGAAAAAATAAAGTTTCTGTTTCATTGATAAAAATGTATTATACATATTATTACATCGTAATGTATGTTTGTTTTAGGTTATTTTCTGATAACTATTATTTAATTTAGAAGATCAGTAAGTAGGTATGAACCTATTGAAGTTTAGCTTGTGTTCATATTCATATAGCTGGAATGCGATATTATTTCATAGGTAATCTTCATGTTTTGCGTTTCAGTAAGTTCTCTGAAATAATGACTAAGTTTGTACAGTCAACAAATTGTTCGGAATTTTGAAATCTCTTATCGCTGAAGCTAATCAAATCATTAGACTAAATCCATAAATAGATAACGATCCATATACTGTCTGTATAGTATTTCAGCGCATCCATTTAGGATACCTACTTATATTACACACAAGATTGAGAGATTTCCAAAACAGTAACAGAAAGTGTGATTTCATATAATGGTATTCAGAGTTTTATATTATTGACACTTCAGTGATACACTCCGTGATGTTGGAAAATATTTTGAGAATCAGAAACAACGATTTTCTACTGATTTCTTATTCCTGAAAACCGAAAAATAATGAATCATAGGCGCGACACTTTCTTTTGAATTATGTTTCATGTTTGTATACCTACCTATTCATTTTGACCATCTGCAAAAGACTTTAATAAGGTTAGTAAATTTTAGTTCAATAAAAAGCCATAAAATAATAAATATCTGGATATGAAATAAAACTTAAAATTGATTTTAGCAAAACGTTTACTTGGGATACTCGCGCCGTGAAGTTTGTATTTTTATAAATTACTTTTTAACATCCTTCAATTATAATTTGATAAACTCAAAGTGCAACAAATGTATGTGATAAAAACATGTAAATCCAATTAAAAACACGGTCACACATGCACAGGATTATTTACAAAGGCCAATACATTATTTACAAGGTTATTGGTGGTTTTCATTTACAACAAGTCACCTATATGTATCAAGTTAAAACGCCTTAGCTGCATGGTCTCTTGCGGTTAGCCAGCGTGACGTATTGTTTATTTATAAAGTTCAATGAATGCGATATTTTTCCTTTTGAACTACAGTAATCGTACAGATATATTGTTAAGAACAGTAATATTCTGCATTGATTTATATTTGCAATTACGTGACCTCAGTGATAACCTGCGAACTAGTTCGTCGTGGCTACGCGTCGCAACATTACAAATACCTATAGACTTAGGTGTTGGTACCTTGTCACTCAGTATGTACCTACCTACCTAAACAAAGTCCTCAAGGTACACTAATGTTTATTTATATTAAATGACTAGTTGTTTGTGTATTGTTAAATTTGCAGGTCAAAATCGAAAAAATATTCAAATTTTTCTAGCCGCACATTTGTGGCCAACTTCAAATAGAAACTGAACTCTTTCTGCCAATGACAGAAAGCAAGCAAAAAAGGGGAAAATGTAAGAGCAATGTCAACATAACCACGTGCCACCGCAACGTGTCAGGTTTAAAGATCAGTTCATGAATAGTAAATAATAGAAACAAATCGTAATGATTAGGTGCAGTAATAAAAGTAATTTTTCATAATTTATAACAAAACGTTGGGCTTTTATTCCCCGAAGAGGCAGTGGGTGGCAGTCGTCTATTGCCTAACTAATGACTAAAGTCCTATGTAATAAGGAATTACTGGATCCGCTTCGGAAACTAAAAGGAACAATCATAAACCCTACTGCAAAAAAGTCAACGAAATTTAAACATATAACTTAAATATATTTTCGTCATTTCGTAATCCCCTTTTAATTTTCTTTATTTTGAATTTCTACTCGATAGGCTTAGTTCTTTTTATTAGTAACGTATTACTATTTCGCGCCAAAAATTCACCAAACTTGTTTTTTTTCAAACACCTATTTAAGGACACTTGGGTTTTTATGACGAATAACGATACCTTAACCGTCCAAATATATCCAGCCATTTGGAAGATACGAAGTATAAAAGAAATTTATAAAGAAACATGCAAGATACGCGCGAAAAACATAAACCTTCCTTGGCAGTCGGGTATAAAGAAGCCTAAAGAGGACAGCAGTTCATAATTCGTCTACATGAAAAAGACCAAAACGATTAGTTAACATCCGATGATTCTGTTTTAAACTGGAATGGAAAGTAGGTGTTTGAAAATACGGATATCTATTCAGCCGTATCTAGTCTAACCAGACTGGCAACTAACTTGGAGGAATTGTGGAAAGTAGGTAGATAATGTACTGAGAGGCACTTGATGTAAATATCTATTTGTGTGAAATAAATGGACGTATGTACATAAATCAACTGCAATGTACATTGCTTATGTGTTTACGTGTTAAAAACAAGTCCCAGAAAGGCGCGAGCGAAAGGTGCTCAAAATATCACAAGTTACTATACGATCCGATCAATCTTTTACTGTATCAAATAAAATATTTAAATAAAACCAACATTACAGTCTGTACATTGTTTTTAAACCTTATTTTCAGGACTTACCTCTGAAAATACTTAGCTGCTCATGCACATGTCTTTCTTTAGCCTCTCTGAAAATAACAATCTGAAATTGCATTCATAATTACACAATCGTCACTTTAGGCTTTCTCCTTAGAAATTCATTCAATTGAAGAACATTTTTGGCCAATATAGAATTGTTGATGTAAGTACCTACATTCATAATGAAGGAAAATCATGACTTTTTATTTTTTTATTTAGCCAGTATTATCCCACTGCTGGGCAAAGGACTCCCCTATAGCCTTCCACTCTTCTCTACGTACTGCTTTCTCAGGACAATCTGTCACAAACGCCTGTAAGTCGTCACTCCAGCGTTTTCTAGGCCTCCCTCGGCGACGACGCCCGTCTTCTGGCGCCCGCTGAGTGACGACTCTGGCCCATCGGTCCTGATGCATTCTACAGACATGGCCCGGTCATTCCCACTTCAACCTAGCAGTCTTATTGCCCACATCAGCGATTCAAGTTTTTGAGCGTATTGTGATATTGCGAATTCTGTCGCTGAGCTTAATACCCAATACACTACGCTCCATCGCCCTTTGGCAAACCTTGAATATGGACTTTTGCGACTCGGTCAGGGACCAAGTTTGAGCACCGTAGGTAAGGATGGGCAGAATGCACATGTCGATGAGTTTGCGCTTCAGGGATAAACGTAGGTCACCCTTCATCAGCGAGTTCATGGACCAGTAGCTCTTCCCGGCGTTCTCGACACGACGGTCGGTTTCTGTGTCTTGCCTGTTTTCGAAGGAGACTAGCTGGCCTAAATAAATGTACTCATCGACGTAGTGGATTTCTTGCCCATCTACCTCAACTCTACTTTTTGTGCTATTAGTCATGACTTTAGTCATTGACCGATTCATCATTAGTCCAACCTCAAGGCTTGCTGTGCTCAGATCTTGGAGCATCTGTTGTAACTCGGCAGCAGTCGGTGCAAATAAGATGATGTCATCAGCGAAACGTAGGTTTGTGAGTTTTTTGCAACCAACTGTTATAGCTACTGGACCATAGGTTTGCTAGGTTCTTGAATACCTCCTCAAGGGTGCTAGTAAATAATTTGGGAGAGATCGGATCACCCTGTTTCACGCCTTTATCTATTTTGAAATTTTGACCGGGGAGGTAAGTTTAATGTTTGTGATAGTGTTGTAAATTACTTTCAGGATATTGATGTAGGTTTGGTCTAACTGTTGATTTTGTAATGAAGAAAATATGGCTGCATGTTTCACGCTGTCTAATGCCTTTGTATAGTCCATGAAGGCCAAATACAAAGATTTTCTAAATTCTATGTGCTTTTCCATGATTTGGTTTAAAGCATGAAGGTGGTCTGTAGTAGAGAAACTTTGGCGGAAACCAGCTTGTTCGGGTGGTTTGTGGAAATCTAATTTTGCCTCGATACGGTTGTGGATAACTTTGATGAATGCCTTGTAGAGATGTGACTCTCACTAAGCTTATTGGTCTGTAATTATTGATATCGCTTTTATTCCCTGATGATGATGATGTTTGAGTGGCACATATTGATGACGCTGGCATCTTTCCGGTCTGTAGGATGGAATTAAACATGTTGGTGATGTGAGGGAGAAGTGTGGGAAAACCAAGTTTAACTCTCTGGATGCCAGCGTCATTCCTGACTATAATCACGCGACAAATATTGTTGCTTGGGTTGCAGAAATGGTATTAAAATGACGTTTAAATCTTTATGTAATACAGGAGGTTAAGGGCTTCTGTTGTTACACCATCTTCACCTGGACTCTTTTCGTAGTGCATGCTGGTCAGCATTTTTTTTACTTCGTAGTCCGTTATGAAAGGAATCTTTTCAGGGTTGGGGCATTCATAAACTATTTCAGTGTCAGTATTTGTTGGTTCTGAACAGAGATTTTTGTAGTAGTTGGTGCTAATTTCTAAAATGTTATACCTGTTGTGGTGTTTTATTAACCATTAGTTTCCTTTATGCTATTATCCATTTTCTGGTTTTGCATATGCCAAAATAACGGATATCTCGTCTAATATTCCGCTTGACCTGTTTGTCTAAAACTCTGCGTTGTTCGGAGCCGATGCTATGTTTGCATCTTTCTTCTATTTGTCTATTTGTTCTTTAGTTGAATTAGATAGTGGTGAATTTTTGTTTTTTTTTTGTTTTTATCCGATTAGAACATTTGCGGATGCCTTCTACTATTCAGTTGTATTGTTCTTTAACATCAGATACAACGAGGTTTAGACCTTTGAAGTGATTCGTTATTTTCGTGGTCGTGGTCGAAACGATTTGGCGCGATGAATCTTGAAGCTAAATCTAATTTTGCACGAAGTGGCCTATGGTCGGAATAGAACTTCATTTTGTTAATAACACCTACATCTTTTATTATTTGTGTATCTGAAGTTAAGATATAATCTTTGGTGAAATCCAAGTCCATCTTCGCTGTGGTTTTTTAGGAAACAAACTGTTAGGAATATGCATATTTTGTGCAAAAGCTAATTGGAGCAGCCTTGTTCCTCTCTCATTCCGTTGTCCCAAGCCATGCGGCCCTAGAATGCCTTTGTAATCCATTTCCCACCTTGGTCCAACTTTGGCGTTAATATCTCCCAAAACTAAGTTCCAAGTTCCACGGTTCTCGTCGCATGCTCTGTTAAGAATATCATAAAAATCTTCAACATCTTCGTCGGAACTTGTTGATGTAGGAGCGTATGTCTGAACTAATGTTAGTGTTTTTCGGGATGTGATGCGAAATTTAAGAACAGCTATGCGTTCGGAATATCCTCGAAACTCAATGATGTTGTCCTTTCACTTCTTAGAAACCAGAAATCGAACACCGTGAAGTCCTTGGATTTCTCCAAAGTGGAAGAACACCGCGTCGTTTGTTTCTTCAGTAGGTTCTCCCAGTCGCCTCACTTCTGTAAGTGCTATAGTGTCCCACTTTATGTCTTTCAAAGCGTTCTCTAGCACTATTAGACGCTCTTCTCTCATCAGGATACGGACCTTATAGGTGAGAATATTAATATTATCGGAGTCCTTTAGTATTTTTGCCAAAGTCGTTTGACGGTTGATCGATCTCGCCCGGAGATTCACCCCTGACTCCAGTGCTGAGCCGCCCGTCTACGCCAACAGAACAACTGCAGTCGCCGGGTACTTGGGGACATTTTGTCGTTGGCTTCCATTAATGGGGGGTTGGACCATATCCCGCCGCGCTGGTCCAGTGCATTTTGGCGGGTCACCAGAGCCTCGTTGGTCGAAAGCAGGGTGTACCACGAGCAGGTGAGGTTGGCTTGAGTTCCTAGGCTGTTATTGGGAACCCCTGACACCCCTGCTAAGTTAAGTAGTAATTTATAAAAAAAAATGCCTACATAATCTAATGTTCTAAGATTCTTGCCTATACTCGTAGTTTGGTCGCTAGTCCTAGACTCATTAGGTTTTAGAATGGTTTTCTATTCCTTTATTTCCTTTCGACTGCGACTGTTCGAAAGTTCATCGTTATACTAGGCACTCGTGCATAAGTAGGTACCTAGGTACTCGTAAATACTTTATATCATGACTGTCAATTTAAAATTTTGTGGTTAAAATTAGGTTAAGTAAATCATAAAATCAATAGAGTATTGTAAAGTATTGTTTTAACTTTATTTATTACTTATGTTTCCTTTAATGTTTAGTTTCGTAAATATAATACATATTTTGCCTGAGTGCCAATTTGCTCTCAATTGGTTCCGATATAAATATTTTTGTTAGGAGCTTCAAACTATTAACTGTTTTAACAGATGATACTGCGCTTGGGATTATTCCAAATTTTAAGACGCACGAATATTCCAATATTTAATTGATTGTTGATTGACTACGGCTTCCGTATAACCTACTGACTACTGAGGATAAGCAGGACCCGAGGAAAGATGCTTGGAGCTTACGTTGCTGACCGTACGAATAAATACCTAAACTGCAAAACAATCAGTTTATATTCTACATAATTGTACAAAGGTAGCAAAGGTCAGACGGTATGTAGTCAGTCTAGTCACCTTGTGTAAATCTACACATCCCAAATATGGCATTGCACGCGCCGGAAACAAATTCAAGCGATACTTGGCGAAAATTTGGATGAAGAGGAGTTTGATGCATAAGTTTACCTTGACTCGACGTTTCTAACGCTGAATATAATTAATTGCTGGATAGTATGAGTATTCCAAATGTGCCTATTCATCCATAAACCAATATGCCACGAATACAATTTCCTTAATGTCTCCAAGTTTTATTTTTTGAGGGTTATAAAAATGTCAATGATGTAGGTACGTTTTCCCCCTTTTTAGCGTTTCTATGCGTAATCGTCTCACTACGTCGCGTAGTAGGTATATTGCTACAAATATTCATGTAGATACGTCATAACCAATACTTATTGTTTTTCGTTCACTCAATCTTTACAAACAGGCAAAGCTTGAAATGCGGTTATTGTTTTATAATATAGATCATTGTTTCCGTTGGAAATAGTGGCTACTTTAGTCACCCCTCTAGTTTACTTGCTTGTTACAATAATTACCATTTCAACACGATCATGTGACTAGTTACGTGCATGTGAAGCTGAAGTCAGGAAGACGCCAAAACAGATTTATGGAGACATGTCGCCTGTCGGAGTAAACTGTCAGCAGAACATTGCTTCCTCATCCTTGTAGCCACATAGATTAGACTCTATTTATAATCTTTTATTTAAGAAAAGGGGCTCATTTACAATACCTAAGCTTTTTCATTAGGGTAAATAAGTACAGATACTACTTACCGCCATAATATTGTTTTCGAATCTAACGAGCAGTTGGGGCAGTCTGGTGTAGACCAGTTTTGACAAATCAGTCTTGTATCTATAGGCATACCTCATTATCAGCTGCTGCGGGGCCTGAACGGGCTCTACCACATCATCCGCCTAGCCTTTTCTGAACTACGTTAATGTCGGCTTCCAGTCTTACCGGATGCAGCTCAATACCAGTATTTTACATGGAGCGACTGCCTATGTGACGTCCACAACCCAGTTAGTACTGGGTAATACGATATCCCTCGATAAGACTGGTTGTCGGAATTTCGGGTCACTGACTACCTACGTACCGTGTTATTTTAAAGTTATTTTTTTCTTAAAGCCGTGACGGATTTGGTTTTATGGACTGCGTGGGATAAAATCACTTTCAGTCCATTTACATTTGTACTTGATGACTGATAAAAATATTGCCTCTTTGCTTCCACATAAAATGTTATTTTGAACATTTTAAACCACTTGTTAAAAAGTGCAATACACTTTATAAATCATCTTAAAAATAAATCCCGAGGCTGCGTAAACGTTTTGGAATTGTCCAACAAAAACCTCATTCTACCGCAAAAATGTCAATGAGTAAATCACCAGCACTACTTCACGGCGAGGAAAAGAGATATTTTCCTGAGCTGTGGCATACAAAACATCTCACATTTTTATCTTTAATATGCAGCCGCCACTAAAACTAATTAAGCGTCTTTTTTATAGTAACTTCTAAAAAGAGACCCACAGTTTCCGTAATATTTAAGGTTTGCATTTAAAAAAACCTGTCACGTGCGACTCGGGACTCGGACTAGCGCATGAAGGGTTCCATACCATCGAAGTAAAGGAGCCCCTTATTTTTTTATTATATATGTTATTATAGCGGCAACAGAAATACACATTCTGTGAAAATTTCAACTGTCTACCTATTACAGATCATGAGATACTCTCGCTCACAGAGAGACGGACGTACGGCCAGCGTAATAACAGTCAGATAGATATACATACTTTCGCATCCATGATATAAGTATGGATATCATAATAAATCCATGTAATGATGTTAGATTTCTTCCCGGATACAGGCGCATTACTTTCACTCATTTAAGCACCTTATCATGACGCAGCTATTGCATCTTGACTTCAAAAACATTTCATATTTATTACTCAGAAAATACCGTGGCCAAAAACCTGCACGTAACATAATCAAATAGATTAAACTAAGTCTTGTACAACAAAACATAAATAATTTATCAACAAAAAAAGCTCTATTACTGCAGTTGTTTGTGCTTTATAAATTTCTACATACGGGTACATAATCATAATGTAGAGTTGTAGACTCGTTAAGTAAAACATCAGGTAAGTACCTAACCCTGCCAGGGTTGCGGGACTGTTCGAAAGAGATACCGCGGCCCTGGAACACAAAGGGCAAAGGAAGGAACATGGATGGATTTTAGTCAGTAAAAGTCTGACACTCCCTCCTGCTCAGCCAAGAGCGGGAGGAGTTATTTGATGATTTCCCATCCGAAAAAAAATAAATAAATAGGTAAGTACCTAATTCTTTAATTCCAATTACCTACCTGGACAAATTGTTGAATAAAAATGTTTTTGCGCTGTTTGGGAACATGTAACTCTGTTTGGGAAAATCCTTCTATGAAATGATTTATTGACTTTTTCTCATTCTTTCCCCTACGTCACGCACAATGTTATTGAATGACTTTTTTGTTCAGTTCGTGTCCGCTTCATCGCCATATCATCTCAAGCTGTAGCGTTTAACAAACTTTTATTGTGTATCTGCAAGTTTTCTGTTTGCTTGCCTTTCCTAATTTACGGCGTTCTTTATAGTGTTCTCCGAGGCCAACTCCAAAATACGACAAAACACTATTTTTAAACTGAATCCCTTCAGTTCTTTTGCAGACATGAATGTGTAGGCATCTACTTGACAAGAAACACGTGGTCTGCAATAATCTGTCCAGCCTGTCCTCACATTTCTTTGAAATGAGGAAAATTGCATTAAATTACCTTGTTAGCATAGTTACACGGAACCTGCATAACTACTTACGTGTAAGTATTTCATCAGTGATAGCTCGACAAGACAATGATACGGCTCGACAAGAAAATAAATAAATGTCTGTCATGTCCATCATAATCCACTGTCCTTTACCATCTCAGTTCAGCAGCCCTGCGTATCTCTGTTGACAGTTCATAGTGATGCTCACTTGGCGAATTTTGTTCTTGTTGGTTTCAACTGACGCTACCCGTGCAGAACTGTCATTGTTTATCTAAACCAAGATCTAAACTCGTTAAGAACTGTCAACAGAGGTACGTAATAGCCCTGCAGGAGACGGAAAACTAAATCTCTTGATCGAGCCAGGCGTTGGTATCTAGATGTACGCAGGTTGCCCTCGTTACAGGTGTTGTGGTAGTCCTTTGTTATTATTTCTTGTTTTTAGTATTTTTTCCTTAACTGCTTCTTTCCTTATTTGATAATTGCTAAAACGAAAGCAGGTTTTTTTTTTCAGTAGGAATTCATCACGGTGAACATATAGTACTTACCTATTGTCAACAAAAGTGTCCATTCACCCATCACAATTTTTGGCATTAGTTCCACCCAGCAGGCGTTCTTCTAAAGAAACAAGAGGCCTATTAGACTGCATACGTACCTACAGTCTTTCTAAATACCTAAGTTACGAAGTTTGGACTGAGTTTACCATTCAAAGTTTTGCAGCGGAAGTATCGTGCGCAGGGTAATCGGAGTTGCTGCAACAATGAGCTCGCAGGTTAGCGAATAATGAGTTTCATTACCTACTTCACCTGTTTTATACGGCGGGTTCCGTCAGGGGCGTCAGGTCTTATCGAGAATCGAGATTCGGCAGAAAATAAATTATACTGTCAGTACTTGTACGTATTACACCCACCAGGCGCGGTCCCAGGGGGGGGGGGTCATGACCCCCCAAAATCCTACACGCCAATTGATAAACCTTCTTAAAATATCTTTTTTCGGATTTAAATTATTAATCTTATTTTTTTAATTGCTTAATCGCTCAACAAGAGAAACTAAACATTCAAGCTCGCTTCGCTCGCTAATACATCCTGCCCTTTTGAGTTACTTTTATTCTCATCTCTATAAGAATGAACAAAAAAGAACCTGATACACGGGGCGGAGGCGGGCTGCTTCAATTTTGAATTTTGAAGCTTTCATCTCTCGCTCTTGCATTCTATTAGTACCAAGAGTGTATCCAGGGCGCCGGTCATGGCCGACCGTCATGATCACCTCGCCCTGGGCCGGGCCTAGGTCGACCGTGATCATGTTTCTGAACTCATTGATTTAAATAAAATAGAGGCCCGGCTCGCTTTGCTCGCTCTTGCGTTCTCTTCATCTTAAAACTGTAAAATGTAACTATCTCAGGCGCAGGGCCTTAGGCAGGGGTGGTTAATACCCCCCTGAAATCTCCACAATCGACAACTATAAAAAAATCAACCTATCCGAAGCGCAATACTAAAATGTTCACGCTCGCTTTGCTCGCCAATATACATCTTATACTTTTCCAATTCTGCAAAAGTTGATAGTCCCTCTTATTCTCATTTTTGTATAAATTATGTAACAAAAAAAGTGATGCTAAAATTTTCCAGCTCGCTTTACTCGTTAATACATCCTGTACTTTTCAATTCTCCATAACTTGAAAGAGTTCCTCTTATTCTCATTCCTGTATGCATGAACAAAGGACTTAATTTATCCTATGAAGGGTGCAAAAAATTTCGAGTTCCTCTCTCTTGAATCCTGACTTTTCTCAATGGGGGCTATCGCGTATGCATTTGCCACTAGAGGCGCTAGTGTAGCGCGGGGGCACCGAAATGTCAGATATCATAGATTTTTCTCGAGTTGCGTGCTTTATTATCACGTTTTTTACTAATATTCACGATTGTGGTCTAGATTGATCTATTCCTGATTAATTAAGACCTAAAGATTTTAAGTAGCAACTTCGGATCTTATGTGTTAATACTTGGAGGTAAAACGATTTTTAAATGTTTCATGCTTGCTAATTTTAGGGAGAATGTTGTAAATATATGAACCTGAAGTTTACACTATGTTGTTATACATAATAAAATAAACTTTTTATGAAGTTAAAATAGAATTATTGACAGGACCTTAATCGACAGTGTCGCCGTCTGGTGAGCTCAAAAACGATAGCCCTCATTGATGGGCTTTTCTATAGGGTGTAACAAGACTAGAGATGGGTCGAGGGCAAAAACAAATATGGGCACAATGGGCATAAACTTGGCATATTGGGCATAAATGAGTTTACGCCCAAATAAATGCCCGAACACTGCGCATAAAAACTAATTACTTTGTTTTGTAATAAATAAATCAGGAACTTAACTTAAAATTAAACTTAATGTCAGTATTTTGTAAATTAAAATTTGAATCCAATAATCCGTCATAAAATAATCAGTCATGTTAAAAAAAAAACACAGTTGAAAATTCGAATAGGTAAAAGTCCCGGCTGACCGACTGAATATCAACGCAAAACCCAAACTGCTGCTCCTAAAAACATGACATTTGGAGGGTGTAATCATTATGAAGAGTAGGTATCTACTATGAAAGGGATTTTTGAAATTCCCCCCCTAAGAGGGTGAAATGGCGTGTTGAATTTTCTATGAAACTTTTTATTCCCGGGGTCGATTGACTTGAAAATTTGTGTACATACTTTTCAGGTAAAATTATTAGAAACGTATATCAAAGTTTTTCTAAAACCATCCCAAAATTCAAAATTCCATGTCCTGACTGACTGACTGATATATCAACGCACAACCTAAACCGCTGGTCCTAAAAACATGACATTTGGAGGGTATAATCATTATGAAGAGTAGATAGCCACTAAGAAAGGGATTTTTGAAATTCCACCCCTTTTTTTTTTTTTTTTTACCGATGGGAAATCATCAAATAACCCCTCCCGCTCTGGGCTGAGCAGGAGGGAGTGTCAGACTTTTACTGACTAAAACCCATCCATGTTCCTTCCTTTGCCCTTTGTGTTCCACGGCCGCGGTATCTCGAACAGTCCCGCAACCCTGGCAGGCGTCGGCCCTTACGGACCCCTTCCTGTTTGCTGACTCTCTTTGAGGCGCGCGTGGAACACGAACGCGCCGTCGACACGGCCTGTCGTCATAAGATGGACGGACGGCGAGCTAGCCCCTAGCTCACCGTCCACAGGCCCGCGAGCTCACCGTCCACAGGCCCGCGAAATTCCACCCCTAAGAGTGTGAAATGCGGAGTTGAATTTTCTGTGAAACTTTATATTCTCTGGGTCGATTGACTCGAAAATTGGTGTACACACTCTTCAATTAAAATTATGAGACACGTGTATCACAGTTTTTCCAAAATCATACCCCATCGGAGTCAAATAGGGCTTCGAAACTCAGATAGACAGGCGCAAGGCGCGCAGTGTGGCGCAGGGCGTGCGGGTTGCGGGAGTACTTACCTATTAGTAAGTAGGTAGGATTTTTTTAAGGTAGACGCGTCTGTAAATACATTATTATGTGAAATCCCGATTTTCGCATTGGCGTATAAGTCAGTCAGGAGTTTGAATTTTATAAATAGGTATAGATGCGACGGTCTGTGAGGATGGATCGATGTTTGTTACTCTTTCACGCAAAAACTGCTGAACGGATTTGAATGAAGTTTAGTACACAGATAGTTTATAACCTCGATTAACACATAGGATACTTTTATCTCTTTAGTATGATCCCGTGGGACAATTATCGAGCTCCACGCGGACGAAGCCGCGGGCTTAGCTAGTAGAAAATATAATATGAACTATCGTAAAAATGAAAAATGAAGTGAAGTCTTAGTTGTACTGTTATTATAACCATTATACTGTGTGTGTTTTGTTCTGTGCGGGCTAATATATCCATTTTCTTTCTTTCTGTCTGATACTACAATAGTCAGTTAGTTACTATAATAGCAAGTAATTTATGTTCATTAACTATATAAATACTTCCGAATAAAATAAATACATACGAGTATTCCACAATTTTTGCAATTATCGTGGTCCTAATTATAATTTTGGCTTGATTTTGATGTCTATTACCTACGTAAACAATATGATAATGAAAACGCTCAATACAATGTTGATAGCTTCAGTCATCATCATCGTCATTACTAATTCATCATCATCATCAACAAATTCTAGGTTTGGGTTTGTTGAAGTAGATGTTGATGGGCGGGAATCCAAATCATCAGGCGTATTGAATTGAAAGTACCCTTAACGTATAATATCAATTTCTTAAAGTTTATTGCAATAATATAGCTATAGTCCAATATGATTTTATGTGTTTTGTGTGTTTTTCTGCACACTCAATTATAGCTATTTGAATGAAAAATGTAATAAAAGTTCTGTTAAAGTTTTTGCCCAGATAAAGGGCATTTATTCGGCGTTTACGGGCATTTATCCGGCGTTTATTCAATGTGCCCAATTTGCCAGGGCATTAACCCATCTCTAAACAAGACCCTTAACGAAACCGAAAGGCACTTGTTCGCCTCGTTATTGCGATATTTTTTTTTTGTTCTAGACCATACCTAGTTCCAACGTTTTCATAAGTTTTTTTTTTATTCATGTTTTTAATGTAACATTTTTACTTTAAACACCTCCACGACTCCCGTACTATTCTAACCATCCATGCAGCACAATGTTTTGAGTGCGTTACATTGAGTCCTAAAGTAAAAAAAAATTGTTTCCCAGTTGTTGTTTGTGTGCTGTGTTGTCTGTTGTTTTTGCGGAAAGTTACTTAGTTAGTACAAGCTCTTTTCGGGAAGCCTCCCGAAAATAAACCTGTAGGCGCCCATGTTCTTTTTGTATGGGTAAATCCTGAGATGGTAGGATACAATTTTCTTTTGTTAAAAGTTGTTACTAACAGTTTAACACCCCGCCACCCCTCCCAATCTCCTTTTTATAATCGGGGTATCCCGTCCCAAACAAATTCCTGGTTACGGCCCTGTGTGACTCCCCCAAAGTCTTAGGCTGGGACCGCGCCTGACACACACACGTAAGTACAGTACAAGGTCCGGTTCCTAAAGGCCAAAAACTGGTCGTTACCAACACACCGAAGTTCTGGATCCTTTGGGAATCTCTCCTCAACATATTTCTGAGAATGTTAAGATTGCTCATTGAAAATTAGAGAGTATTAAAACTTACTAAAAGTAAATCAAATAGAATTTGTTCTGAGGATTTTGTTTAAAGCTACAAAACGAGCGACAAAATTTTCTTGTTAATTGCCACACACTTTATAATTTTCATCATATATAATAATTATCCTTACACATAGTTGGACGTTTCTGGAAGGTTCTATAATTGTCTTATTTGCTTTTTTAATAATATCTAGGATTTATTATAGACGCAGTAATGATCACCAGTTTGCGATTTATCTTAAAAGTCGGAATAATATTTATTAAAGTCAACAAGATATTTATAGTTGGCTGTGAAGTACAGTTTTATCTCGAACAAAGGGTAATTTTATTTCAAGGTGGCGTTAACTTTCCTTGTATTATTGAACCTTTATAGATAATAATTATTTACTATACCAACAAGAGGAAGTTCCTGGAAACATTTATTTTCAGTATTGGTGTCAATTCGATTTTTTTATGCATGGCGAAATGAAACTGAGATGAAAAAAGGAAATAAGTACTACTATTTTAAGTTAGAAAATAAAAGAAAGAAAGGATCAAGTTAACCGAAGATTAAGGATTGAGAATGAGACGGTTCTGCCGAAATTCAGGCGCCTAGCCTACGAAAATTGTCAATTCGTCGAAATATTCACGCAGGTTTACATTTTTTTTTTGACTACAGAAAGTAATTAATTAATTAATTTTATTACTTTAGTTATTTTAGGACTCTCGCGCCCATTACAAATCCGAGTTCTGTTTCAGCACTCCTTAAGAGATTTTTTCCGATTTCTTACTCTCACAATCATGTTGTCGCTCATATTATATCATTCAGAGTCTGGATTTGAAATTTAAGTAGAGCAGTCTGCAATCCAGACTGCTCTACTTAAATTTTTAACTCTTTTTTTTAGTCGCAAAGAAAAGAAGACTTACCTACGTTTTTACCAAACGTTTGTTTTTTGAATTAAGTATCTACACATGATTGGCGCGAACGAATACTTGCGGGAAATGAGATTCCTTACGATGAATCAAAATCAAATCAAATCAAAATAAGTTTATTAACCAATAGAAACAAAACAGTTGTGTCATATAATCGGTGAGCCACAAACTAAACATTGCTTGTATCTTGTGGCTCGGGAGTGCGAATTTTAGAATACTTACATTAAATTGAGGACATTAAAATTTAATAATAAACATTATCAGGGTATGAAAATAAAGCGAACACAAAGTAGTAAAATTAAAATAAAACAGTGTTTACATTCGTTGGGCTGGTGTTAGTGTGTGTGTGTATGTGTGAGGATGTGAGTGTGTGAGGGTGCATGTGTGTGTGGCTGTTGTGGAGATGCTATATCAAGGCTTCGGTGTCGTCGTATGACAATTTCAAAAGGGCTAATCTTAGTATTTTTTTACAGGTGGTGGTAGAGCAGTCTCGTAGGTCGCAAATTTACTTACTTTATTATAGGTGTTTGGATAAGAAAAATTTGTACAGCGTCTAACTAGTTCCGATTTGGTATAGGTACTCTAAATACTAGTTTGTTTAATAAATCCTCATATTCTGGCAGTTTTCTTAATGTTCCGTGATATTTAAGCGTTGCTTGAAGTATGAATATTTGACGCACCCTTAGGACTTCAAACTCTTGGTAAATAAGGTCTGTGGAGAATCTAAAAGGCTTTTTTAGCGCAACCTTGATCAGTGCCCGTTGTGCCCCCTCTAATGTTATAAATGTGTTTTACCAGCCCGTCCCCATATAGAGATGCAATACTGCATGATTGACTGGCAGAGTGCATAGTAAACCGTTCGCAGTACATCGATTGGGGTACAGTCGCGGAGCTTTTTCATAACATGGATCAGTTTTCGCACTCTGGAGGGTAGGGTATACAATGTGTAACAGAATAAACGCACAACCTCTTACGGGGTCATTGTACTCATAATTGTGAATAACTTTCACTATGGGACCAACACTGAAATCGCGGAAAAAAAGTCGACTGCCCTATACATTTCTGTGCGCATAATTCGACAAAATGTACTGAACAGCTGTTTTTTTTTTCGCGATTTCGGGATTGGTCCCATAGTAAAAGTTGTTCATAATGTTGAGTACAATGACCCCTTAAGAGGTTGTGCGTTTATTCTGTTACACATTGTATATGTGGGATTTGTAGGTTAATTTATTGTCTATGATAATTCCGATGTATTTTATTGTGTCAGTACGTTCTAGGACTTTATATGGGCATGTGAGGTGGGAGCCGTTGTTGTGATCTTATGAGCATAAGTGTGTATTTTTATGTACAGAGTTTGGGATGGGCTGGAGGCACTAGTTTTTGGGAAAGCAATATATTTACTTTTACTGACATTTAATGTCAGTGATAGAAGAATCCCGGGAGATGCGGTGTCGAATGCTATTGCTAAGTCAAGAAAAGCACCGACACAGCATTTTCCATTGTCTATGTGGTGTGAAACGTGATTAGTCAAGAGTGACACTGCGTCTTCAGTAGACTTTCCTCGTCGAAATCCGAGTTGTCTGTCCGAGATTATTTTATTTTTGTCCAGAAAATTAACCAGTTTTATTAACTATTTTCTCCAAAATTTTGGAGACCATACTTAACAAAGCTATAGGCCTGTAGTTTTCTGGCAAGTCTTTGGGATCGCTCTTGTAGATAGGAGATACTGCAGCAACTTTCCAGGCGTCGGGAAAGACACATGTTTCTAAACTCAGGTTAAATATGTGTGTGAGTGGTTTAATTAAGCTTTTTCTACATTTTATTATTAGTGGAACTGTTATTTGATCTGGCCCCGGTGCACTATCACAAGTATTGTATGTCATGTGGGTACTCGTAAAAACTAATTATGTTGTGCTACCTGTAATAATAAATATACCAGTCTTGATCGAATCTGCGTATCATTTACATCATGGTGACAGCGGTGCTAAATAAATAAAGTATTACAGCAACTTTTCATACAATTTACAGTGTGTACAGAATTAGTAGTGCAAAGGCGAAGATATCAACAAATAATTATGGAACATGCGCGTCCGCCGGCGGAATTATGTTTGGAGGGTGGACCGGCAAGTCGGGCCGAAGCATGGCGCAAATGGTACCAACAGTTTATGGTATTTTTGAAGGCATCCGGAATTCACAAAGAAACATCCGATGTACAAGCAAGCTTGCTAATTAATTTGATTGGTTCCGAGGGCTACGACGTATACGTCGTAGCCCTCGGAACCTTGTGAACTTGAATGTGGTGTATACACCACATTCAAGTTCACAAAGAAAATTTTGAAACTCTCATCAGCAAGTTTAATGAACATTTTAAAACGAAACATAACACTACGATGGCTCGTTTTAAGTTTTTTACTAGAAACCAAGTGACAGGCGAATCCGTAGATGAATACGTCACCGCTCTCAAGCTTCTCACTCAACATTGTGAATTTGAACATCTGGAAGAAGGATTGATAAGAGACCGCATTGTATGTGGTGTTGTCGACGGTAGGCTTCGTGACCGTCTCCTCAGATCGGAGGATCTCACCTTGGCTAGAGCAGTCAAATTATGCCAAGCGAATGAGATGTCACATGAAGAAAAACGACAGATCGAGGAAAGCAAGGCTGGAAGTAGCAGTGAGGGTACTGCGGTGGTCGTGGATGCGGTGCAAGGGTCGCGCGGCAGTCGCGGTGGCAGGGGCCGCCGGGCGCAGCGCTGGCGCGGCAGCGGCACGCAGCGGCACCGGCCGGGCGCTGGCCCAGGCGCACGCGCGGCGGAGACCACGTGTACCTCGTGTGCGAGTACGGCATGTGATGGTTATCAGTATCCGGCAGCTAAAGTGATGTGTTATTCGTGTAATAAACGCGGTCATTATAAAAAAGTATGTCCATACTTATCGAAACGTGTAGTTTACCAGTTAGAGGAAAACGAAGTAAGTGATGAGGAAATGTATTATGTATCTGCCATACATGGAAGCAACAATACTGGGGACGCTAAGTGGTACGAAACGTTAATATTACATGCTAATGGTGAAAAAGAGATATTTAAATTAGATACAGGATCAGACTGAAATGTAATATCCATGAATACATTTAAGAGATTGGGTTTTCATGTTCATAACTTAAATTGTGATAACACAAAGGCACAATCTTTTTGTGGCAATTATATACCAATAGTTGGTTCCTATAACATTGATTGGATCTATAAAGGCGAAATATACAAACTACGTTTTGTCATTTCCAAGCAAGATTGTTACAGTTTACTGGGTAAATACGCATGTGAGGAGCTTGGTATAGTTAAGCGAATATTTTCTTTAAATATTCAGAGATATGATGATCTTTTCCGAGGTTTAGGAAAGTTGCCAGGTAGGATAGTAACTAGTCGTGATGCTCAGCCGTCGATCTGTCCAGTTCGTAAGATACCTATAGGTGTGCGAGATAAATTATTGGTCGAGTTTAATCGCATGGAGCGTTTAGGTGTAATAAGAAAGGTGTCACATCCGACGCCGTGGGTGAACGCGATAGTGGTAGCAGCTAAAAAGGATGGCACTATACGTGTGTGTCTAGATCCACGTCCGTTAAACCTCGCCGTACAGCGTGCGCATTACCCATTACCAACACTCACCGAAATTGCTACTAAATTACAAGGAGCCCGATACTTTAGTTAAGCGCTAGGTCCGGATTTTGGATGGTGCAGATTGATGACGAAAGCGCAAATCTATGCACATTCGGAACACCTTTTGGTAGATACCAGTTTCTGCGTTTACCTTATGGAATAAGTTGCGCTTCAGAGGTATTCCATTCAAAAATTCGTCAAATTCTGGAAGACTTGGAAGGTGTAGACTCTTTCGTCGACGACGTTATTGTATGGGCCTCTAGCAAAGCTGAGCATGACGCACGACTCAAGCTATTGCTCGACCGGGCACGGGAGGTAGGTATTAAATTCAACAAGGAAAAGTGTGAATTTTGTGTTCAGGAAGTAACTTATTTAGGGCATACTTTTAGCGCTGAAGGTATGAGCATAGATAAAAATAAATTAAAGGCCATACAGCAGATGTCGAGCCCTGGCGATAGACAGTCTTTAGAGCGTTTCCTAGGCATGATCAATTATTTGTCTAAATTCATTCCAGACTATTCTGAAATCGCTACACCACTGCGTTCGTTGTTAAAAAAAGATTCTGAATGGTTGTGGGATGACGTGCATGAGTCGGCTGTACGACGTTTAAAAGATTTAGTGTGCGAAGCACCTGTATTAGCACTTTATTCGCCGCGTGAACCGGTTCTCTTATCAGTAGACGCAAGTTCGCGCGCATTAGGTGCGGTACTACTGCAGAGCGGCCGGCCAGTCGAATTCGCATCGGCGACTTTGACTGACACACAGTGTCGTTACGCTCAAATTGAAAAAGAGCTATTAGCTATCGTATACGCTCTGGAACGCTTTCATCAGTATGTTTTTGGGCGAAATAATATAACAGTGGAAACCGATCATAAACCCTTGGAAGCATTGTTTAAAAAACCATTAGATTCAATTCCAGCGCGTTTACAGCGTATGATGTTACGTACACAAGGTTATGATTTCACTGTTGTGTATAAACTGGGTAAATACATGTTCGTTGCTGATGCGTTATCCCGTGCGGCTTTGGTCGATAATGTAAAAGAAAGTATTTCCGAAGAAATTGCCGAGCAATCGTGTTTTTTAGTTCAGAATGTAAGGTTCAGCGATACAAAAATGAGTTTGATTAGGGATGAAACAGGTAAAGATAATGAGTGTCAATTATTAATTAAATAAATTCATAATGGATGGCCAGCAAATAAATACGAAGTTGAAGCATGTGTACGGGCACAATGGTCATATAGCCAATATTTGAAATATGTGGATGGGATAATATTTAAAGATAATTTAGTATATATACCGCGTAGTCTGCGGACAGAGATGATATCGCGTGTACACGATGGGCACATGGGGATAGACAGGTGCAAGCGCAATGGTCGTGAGGTGATGTTTTGGCCGGGAATGTCACGTGACATAGAAAATGCTGTAAAGCGGTGTGCAGCTTGTGCGCAGCGGCAACCACGGCCCAAGCGTGAGCCCTTGCTTCCTCATCATATACCGGATATGCCCTGGGCTAAAGTAGGATCCGACATATGTCAATATGGAAATAAATATTTTATGATTTTGGTGGACTACTTTTCTAACTTTATAGAGGTTAATCCATTAAAGAGTATTGGGAGCAAGGCAGTAATTGCGGCTATGAAGGACCAATTTGCCAGACATGGTGTTCCAAGCGAGGTGGTGACCGACAATGGGCCAGCTTACGCTCCCAAAGAATTTGCAGATTTCAAAAATAAGTGGGGATTTGACCACATTACTTCCTCTCCCAACTATCCGCAATCGAATGGCCGCAGTGAGCGCAGTGTGCGAACTATTAAAAATATTTTAATCAAATCAATTGAATCCGGGTCGGACTTTTATTTGGAGTTATTAAATTTTAGGAATACACCACGTGATGGCATCAGCTCACCTGCACAGTTATTAATGGGACGCAGACTTAATAGTAGACTGCCATCACACGTTACAAAACTAATGCCAAGTCGCGATAACACTGCCGATTACCAAAATATTGTGCGTAAGCAGGAAGCTAGCAAACATTATTATGATAAACATGCTAGATCTTTGCCATCACTGAAGACCGGTGACACGGCAATTATGGCCGATGGTAATAGGCGTAAAAATGTCAGGGTGCAATCACAGGCTGTTCAACCGAGGTCATATTTTGTCACAGATAACACGGGAAGGCGATACAGGCGCAATAGGCGTCATTTACTTAAAGTAGAATCAAACTCGCAGCACGATGACGTCATCCCGAGTCAATCTAATAGCTTATACCAACCTGATCGTGACGTAGAGAAATGGTCTAGTGCTGAGAGTGACGACGATAATTCCGCTAGTCCATACAGGGATGAGTCTATTATGGAGACCAATAATTTGTTAAGCAACTTTAACGAAAATGCGCAAAAAGTGCGCACACACAGACCAGCGGCTGTCATAGCACGCTAAAAATTAGGGGAAATATTTAAAGAATAAAACATGTATTAAACATGGATATGTAATTAAATTGAATGATTTTGCATGTATGTACTGATTAAATTTAAATGGAGGAGTATTATTCTAATAACATTTTTTCCTCTACAAAGGGAGGAACATATTGGGTAAATATTTAATAATTACAGTAGTATTTCAGTGTTCAGGTGATAATATTATATTTACATCATATTTATTTACTGGTTAAATAAATAATGTGAGAATGTGTTGTAGTAATTTTTGTATTAAGTATCAATGAATTATATATTACATTAGATTAAAAGATTTGTATAAAATATATCTAAGAAATAATTGCCACTATCAAATGTACCTACATGTATATTTACTAGATAAATATACAATGTGAGAATGTTACTATAACCCATAAGTAGAATATACACTAGGTTAAAATTTATGCACTTACTTAGTATTTATATACCTAAATGGATTATGTCTATAATATAAAATAAAATTGTCTTATTAAAAATATTTGGGGGAAGATATTGTATGTCATGTGGGTACTCGTAAAAACTAATTATGTTGTGCTACCTGTAATAATAAATATACCAGTCTTGATCGAATCTGCGTATCATTTACATCAACAAGAACGCAGGCCCTACAGGGAGAGGACTCAAAGAACATTATTCGTCATTTAGAGTCTTAAACCTGATCCTGGCTCCCAAAAAGGCTAGATCAAGGTAATAACCGATCTCTGTAAAAAAACAAAACGACGTCAGACAAGGGGATTACAACTTACAAGTTTGTGTCGGATTTTCCTTTAAGTTGCGGAAAGTTGGGGGAATTACACTTTTACGCAAACTACTAGTAAGGTGTAAAGGTAAACTATATAGTCTAAACTTTTGAAGCTACCTACTTACGTAAACAGCATATCATCTATTACATAGTCGATTCCTAATGCGTCCGTTGAAATCTACTAAATATGCCAGGCGGACCAACAAAATTTATCTCTTGGCGTTATCAGAATAGCAAATTGGCGTTCAAATTTGAAACACAAAGATTTATGCACGACCACGTAGTCACGGACAGAAGACAAATCAATCGAAGAATATTATTACCGAAAGCAAAGCTTAGATACATACAGTACCTGAATACTCGTGGGAATGGGTGGCTACTTGAACCTGTAGAGCCATGCCGACTCAACCTTAATATATCTGTTCTTCAGATTATAAACTCGCTATCCATAGCCACATTTTAAAGCTTAGGCAGTAAATACCAACATTTTTGTTTCAGCACTCACTCCCACCTACCCAATACCTGGATATTATCCAGGCAAACAGTCTGAACCAGACGTCGTATAATTTTATCAATAAAACGATTGTTATGACCAGATCACAGATGCATTGTGTTTTATAATTAGGAATTACGTAAACGGATCACAAAAAACCAATGATTTCGGTATGTCAGACTCAATATGTATGGAGCATGGGTAGATAATCTATTTGATTAGAACTAGTCTGTTAGAAAAATCTTAATAAAACCAGTTTTTACCTGATTCATTTATTTGTTGAATGGGATTTATGTTAAACAGTTAGATATAAGCTGGTAAAATCTGAATTAACATTAAACTAAAGATCTCTATGATGTGGAACTGGCCCGACTTACGAATTGTATAAAGGGTGTAACAAGATCCCTAGCGAAGCCGAAAGGTGTTGTGTGTTGTGTTGTTGTTCCCCCCAATGTTCTCCCCGTCATTGCAATCATTGTTTTTTTCTAGACCATACCTGGGAACCTTCTGGTTACGGAGATAGTGGGGGTCAAAGTTTCAGCTTTTTCAGAAGTTTTTTGTAAATACATGTTTTTAATGTATAGATTTACTGTAAACACCTCCACGACCCTCGTACTTTTAAATCCATCCATCAGCACAATGTTTTGATTGCGTTACATTGAATCCTATGATAAAACGTGATTTTTCACCCCAAAAAAAAAATTGGTTCCCAGCAATAATTTTCGCTTAAATTTACTCAGTTTGATGTACCTACATAATGCTTGATTGACGGCTTCGTTAAGGGTCTTGTTACACCCTGTATAGGTTGTGGGTTTGTACCCAAGCAGGTACTTTAATTTGTGTATTTTATTGAGAACAACCCAACCAACCATCAAAATCATGGAACTAAGACATGATATACACACCACAAACCCGCACTGGGCCTGCGTGGTACATTACGAATATTTACGACCCATTCCCTCTCTTAAAGAGAATTAAGGCCTGGCCCAGCAGTGGGAACGTTATAAAGTTAGGCTTTTTATAGGTACTTAAGCTCTTCAGGCCACGCGTTGCTTGCTCAATTGCTTATACAGATTTAACAATTGCTTTCTGCGACTGAAGTTAAAGGTACCTACTAGTAGGCCTAGCGGCACGTTTAATTGGCACGTGGTTTTAATATTAATGTGTTTTGTCAACGTCCCTATATAAATTTACACAGAATTACGGACACATATTGTGTGTAAATCGTTCATCCGTTTTTACAAAGCCTTTTGTCACATTGTTTTGTTCCTATGGACTGGGGCCCCTACAGTCGTGTGGTGTTTCGTCAATTACATGGGGTAATGGAGGGTACGCCCATCATTACGTCTTCGTACCAAGTTATTATCATAATAAAATGGCTAAGAAGATATTACGGCCGCCCCTTCATTACAAACGATGACATTTATTGCGTAGTGATCGACGACCGCGGCTTTTTGTGACGTCAACAACTGAATTCATTAATTTCAATTGTTTGCTTTTTCAGAATTTGGCTCAGGGTACAGGCGGATTGATTGTGTATATCCTAATAAGTACCTCAACTTAGTACTTACAGACTGTAAATAAAGCCACTTTATGACCATAGGTTATACGCGTGTAAACGGGTCATACAATAGGCATACAGAGTATGCATTGAAAGTGCAACAAACCGATTGTACCTATGTAATTGTATGCAATTCAATGAATTATTCATTTTGTAGTCTACTTACGTTCTCAGATTATGTGAAGATAAAACTAAATCGTACGCCCGGTACAGTGTAGGTACATATTCCTCTAAAAATTAGAGTACTTAAGTTAACTGATTTTTTGGTACATATTTACCTCAAAAAGTTCATTGAAGTCGTCACAGAACAATTACTATTGGCAAATATCATAAAGTGGCATCACCTGAGTTGATTAGCATATATTACAGTGTAAACAGCGCATCACGCATGCGAAGCCTGAAGGCACTTCATCACGCCCGGTATAACGAAGCTACGCCACGTAGAAGCTCTGACACTAATGTATGAGCCATAGGAACATACAATGTGTACTTACGTGCCTAATGTTCAATTTATTTCGAAGTATAAACTATAAACTATCAATCTTACAGGACAATACTAAGCTCTGCATACATTAAACGAATCTCGACAAAAAACTCATCAAATAAAGCTGCGGCGTACGAATGATTGATTTAAGCCTTTTAAACGCATATAAAAAGATCGTAAAACTAAATGATGAGCAAATTTATGGCTTGCTTCAACTTCAGAAATATTAGCACTGTATTAGAATTTAATTATTTACAGGAGAAAAGCAATGAAAACATGAAATAACTTAATGAAATAAATTAAACCATCATATAAATAGACTGAAGGTGTTTATTCAAAGAAACCAATACGCGATAAAAATACCACATAAAATAAAAACTGAAGTAGTTAAGTAGGTACATTCCGAAGGAAATAAATTTTATGGAAGCATAAAACTAAAACATCTTACTCTATGTTTAAAAAAATACAAAACAGTTGCCCTGTTCATATAAATAGAAAGACTAGGTATTTTACTATCGATCACTAACAATATTCTACGTTTTTATTTACCCTTAACTTTTAATGTAAGTAAGTATGTGATACTTTATCACAAGCATGCACGACAAAAAAGTCGTGCATCCAGTAAACATTTTCAAAAAAAAAAAATTGCAATCTAAGTTAACTACATTACATAAATAATTATACTTTTAATACTCGTACTAATACTGTAAATCCTAATAAATGCTTCAGCAAGGCACTTGACGCCTTCCACATTCTAGCTTAAATTTAAATAAAATAGGACCTAAAACACTACATTTTGGCAAGATTTTATGGTACTTACAACTACGTTGATGCCTTGCAAACTTGCACTATCGAAGGTAGGTAATTATTGATTCTAATTGAATGTTGCGAGTTGTATCCAAAGGATATCTCTCTCTGAACTTTATACCTATAAATATAAATAATTGCTGACAATCAACAGACGATGCTATTTCTGGAGGTAGTGACGTATTATATTGATTGTCTTCAAGACAAAGACATCCTCACAAACTAAACTTTTACCCAAAGTTGGCATTTTAACAAATCATTCCTTCATTGCGAGATAACCTTAGTCCCAAAATAGAACAAAACTATGTATCACGCGAATTTATTCTGGGGTTTCTTTTTCGTTTCAGTTTCTGGTTGGGTATGTCTACGTAATCAACTACTTCCCAGTTGCTTTCTGGTTCCTCCGGCATTTGCGGAGGTAGTGCAGATCTGAAGATGGGCACCCCGGCGTTGTCCAGGGACAGGTAGGCGCGGATCGCTGCTGCTGCAGCCTCGTCATCAGGGGTGGACAAGGCTCGCGCGTTAAACGGGCCGGACACGTCCTCGCTTGGAAGCTCCCAGATATGATACTGCGCTGTCATCTTGAAGTTCTGTAGCAAAAACATTTGAATTGGTAAAGTAGAGTCTTCACCTTTCGGATAGTGGCAATGATATGCGTGTAATAAAATAAGTTGATTGACTGTAGCAGGGATAATACGGCTACGTAGCGTAAAACCCAGAGACACGGTGGACTTATTTGGTACAATTTTGTATTACGTGTATTGCAACCCATTGCCCTTTATAGTGTAAGCATACTCATGGGTTAGAAAATTTAAAGCTACTAGTTATTTTAAACTTAATAATAAAGGCTTTGGATAATAAAGGACGTAGATGCGGAAGTTAGCCGATTTTCTAGGTAAAGGCTACGCGCCTACGTAGCCTTTCCGCGTAGCACCTCTGTAACACTCAAATGGTTTAATGTGGAGTAACTATAGCGTTACCTATGTTTTGTGCATATTTACAGTTTAAAGATAAATGTGATATTGCGACCGCGACCCATTCGTTTGCTATTTGCTCCTAAATTGCCCTTTGTGTGGAGCCTTATACGTTACACTAGCTATTGCCCGCGGCTTCGCTCGCGTTTTGGTTGGAAATTAACCCACGGGCACGTAAATATAGCCTTTGGCACTCAGGGATAATGTAGCTTGCTATTAGTGAAAGAAGTTTCAAAATCGGTTCAGTAGATCCAGAGATTACCCCCTACAACGTCACAAACTTTACCTCTTTATAATATTAGTATAGAAGTATAGATAAACTAAAAATTATTAACAAAGAAGTTCTTTTATATTATGTGATATGCATAGAATGTAGATATGTCATTTCTTTTTACAAATAATAATGCTGTCCCCCGATAGCATTTTTTTCTGTTTTCACACAAATGTCCTTTAACTTGTATCTTTATTCCGAAGCTCATGTTACGAATAAGATAGGAATTCGATTAATTGGAACAATTACACTCACTTTACCAAATGGCAGACGTTTATTTTGTTTGTTTTAATTGCTTGCTGCACTTCGTTTATTTAGTTTTCGTTCTTTTCTGCTGAAGCTATAGTGCATCTACAAGAAAACTTGTGTATTTTGTCATCTATGAGACCGTATTCATAATTTGTAACCACCCTAAACCTCGAGGCTACGGCTAAGAGGAGGACAAGAAATGTTAACTCTTACAAAGCTAAACGTTTATTAGAAATTTGCTGTTGCCCGCGGCTTCGCTCGCGTTTTGTCGGAAATTATCTCACGGGCACGTTGTAAATATTTACAGCCTATGGCACTTGGGGATAATGTAGCTTGCTATTAGTGAAAGAATTTTCAAAATCGGTTCAGTAGATTCAGAGATTACCCCCTACAACAAACAACAACAAACTTACAAACATACAAACTTACAATACATTTTACCTCTTTATAATATTAGTATAGAATTAAACTAAGTCTAGTAATAAGGTTAGTATAATCATGTATTTGAATAAAATAACGTGCTATATAAGATTTCCACGTTCACCGACACCTCTTAATTAAATAAGAATGATATGAGTTTTATCATATCACTCGTTCAAACGGTCGAAATCTGTCGTGAGAAAACTGAGGGCACTTGAGGAATGAAGCACTGACGTCGAGATTAAGATGAGTCATAGCCAATTGAAATATTTATTTGCTTATCTTAATTTTTATTATTGAACTCTATTTATAAGCTCTCTCTCTTCAAAACGATCACATTAAAATAAAGCATAAAGAACATTGAACAACAGACAGTCACACGTGGAAGCCAGATGTGAATAATTTTATTTATCTCTTTGTAATCCTTGAAATGCGAAAATTATATATCAGTTTTATTTTGTAGTGTTCTGTAAAGTGTACTTGTAAAATTTACTTTAGTAAAATACGTAAAGAAACAATATTAGTTTCTCCTCTCCATTTTTGAAGCTACAATACTCTTATCACCTACATTATTAATCGTATTATGGTTTCTTATAGACTGATAACCAAACAATAAAATTGGATAAGTAATTACTTTATATTTTTAAAGCCCTGCAAAAAGAGCACAATAATCGTAAAAGGCCTTGAACATGAGAATACCTCAGGGGACACTACTGGGCCCTGTGCTAATTATGTAATCTGAGCATACGCACTGTTCTCCTTTGGGACCTCGGGTGATGGTAGAAACTGTTGATAATATTATAACAAAATACAAGTTTGGCTTGAACAGTATCAGTAAAACATTGTTGCAATCGGCAATATAAACGACAATGTATAATAGCACAAGCCTTTCCAACTATCAACTACAAATGCATTTAAGAATTCTATAAATAAAATTAAAAACATTAGGCACAGACTTGCACCGTAACTGGTGCACAAAAAACACTTGTAAATATTATGTTTTAAAAACAATAATTATTTCTGCGTTAGATCTAATATTTTTTGCTATGGTACGAATTTGAGAATATGGAAAACAATGGGTGCTATTAAATGAGATTGGTTCAAATATGCTATAATTACGCAATTTTGGAATTTCAGACGATGTTTATAAAAGTTACTGATCCATGAAGTCAGAGCTTGGTAAGTCAGCCTTAGCATGTTTGCGGAACTTCTTGAGAGATATCGACAGTCGAGAGAAAATAATAATATTGACCTACAGCCCTACAGGTAACGTAAACTGTCGTCAATTAGCGACAGCCTTGTTAGAGTACAATGCTTGCCCTCGCTCGCTTCCGTTTGAGGCTTATCTAGGTTCTAATGCACTACATGCGTTATCCGCACATGCTTGCGACCCGAGATTTTGTTCTCACACGTAAATTACACGGTCTACCGTGTAATTTTCATTTATGCATCATTCAATTAGAAAAGTACAGTTGTCAATATATAATTTTAATTCTTAACAGGTTAATACATAGGTAAGTGAAAAATTGTTAGGTGATAAGTTCAATAAGTATAGACGGGGGCATTTATAAGTTTTTCGAATCAGGCCGAGACACTGAAGGATATGTTTTCACGAAGAGGCACAAAAAGGAGGTGAATTTAAAATCGGCATACCGTTAATTTTAACGGTAAAGAGCTATTAAGACATAATAATTATACACATTATACCAAGACATTAAAAGATAATACGAGTATGGTTTTACATTTTTGGCTGTATTGTCGCTCACGTAAAATCCATTTTCTTAAAACACCTCATTTTGTTGGACGAACATAATAAGTTTTTAATCCGGATATCTTATCCAAAGTAAATAGGAGTTAGAGCACCACGAATTATTGAACTAATTACCGAAAGATTGTAAAGACAGACATAATTATGGGTTTATTTTGATGATCCTCACCTGACGAGTGTCGAGTGGTTTAAGCACGTGCTTTTTGTGACATTCACCAAAAGTCAACATGTTTTTAAAATGTTTCAACGTCAAATCTTGCCGAGTAGCTTGCGTAATTTATCATAGTCCAATTTAAACGTCTAGATAAACCATGACTAATTAGGTCCATAATTTACTCTAAATAAGCAAATATATTTAAATTTCTATGACGCACGGAAGAAAGTCGGAATGGGGCGTATGTTTGACGGCCAAACAACACTAAGCACTACATAATAAGTTGTCGTCTGACGTAGGCGCTTGCAAAATATTATCTAATAATTAAATCCAGGCTCAAGTCGAGTTACTTCGAGTAGACGTGAGCTTAAGCACGCTTGGGGCTATGGGCCCTACGTGGATATCGCGTAGCTGCGGCGGTGGCGCTATGTCGGAGCCGCATAGGCTCTTCGTAGATGCTACGGACACCACGCACGAGACCGATAAGACGTAGAAGCAATGCATGCGCTGCGCATAGACAGCGCACTGAGACAATACAATTATGCAGGCCTCATCTTACATGCGAGTTGCTACTTTATAGTCCAAGCACGAGTATACAATTTCAAGAAAAAGAACAGTTAACAATCTAAGTTTACCTTCTGAGGCGCTGCAATTTGTTGTTCTCATGTAAAGAGTAGGTAAAAGTTTTATACGATGAGCTTCCTATTTTTTTTCGTGATTGTTTCCCAAACAATTTGAGAATTTGAAAACTTGCACCCTTACCCCCACCCCCCCACCCCCCATAGAAAATTGCCTCACAATAATACTGACAAATTATCATATCTTGGTGACTGTACGGATATCATAGCATACCTAATTACCTACTTGTCTATATCATTAGTGTAATGTACTAAAGGAGAGAACAATCACGTGAGATGACGCGGCACTGTTGACAAAAACCGAGATTACCCCTGCCTGATGCCTGGTGCCGTTTATGTGCTTATTAGCCTATTTATAACAAGACAATGCACTATAAAAGTACCTAAATAAATGTTCGCACCTTTTATAGACTCTTGTAACAATGTTTAGGGCCTTGTTCTTGTTATAGGTTCCTAATGATCCTTGATTATGTGGTGAGGATGAATATGGAGTTGTAATTACTTTGAAAAATTCAACACGTGTACAGCACCCGGTAATGTTCTAACAATGTTCTATCTGAAGATATTTTGTGACTGATTCATATTTTTTTAGTTAAGTAGGTAAAAGTATTAACTTAATCATCGCGCTTGTAATCCCCGAAATGTAAGTCAAAGCACTGTTAAGCATACACGAAGCAAGTTTTAAAAGTGATTTTCTCATACTGTAGGTAGGTATTTTCACGAAGTGTTTTGGACGTCATAATATATTACTACGAATTAGATCTCTCAAAGTAGAAACCCTTATTTCACGAGAAAATCGCTTTTGAATTTTGCTCAGTTTACATATTAGTGCTCATGGCTATACTTGATAGTACACCTACATCTCGCCAGTTATGTTAAAATCTCATGTTATTGCCATCAACCGGGCACAAATCCAAACTCCGTGGCTGCTACCGAAATGCTGATGGAAAAGCTCAATTCATAAAACTTTGCCCGACCTGAGAATCGAGCGAAAAGCAGTAGCCCTTGCAACCAATAGAAAAACGAGCCAGGCAGGTAAGTATTAATAAAGTATACTATGTCCTCTCATAAATCTGTCATTAGCACAAGGTACTTTTCCAGACAAACTAAAAATACAGTTGTAAAACCGATTTATAAAAAAGGGGATAAAACAGAACCGAACAACTATAGACTTATTGCCCTCATACCTACACTAGCCAAAATTTTAGAAAAAGTTATGTTTAAACGGTTAACATCTTTCCTTAGTAAATTCAATATTCTCAAATCCGAACAACATGGTTTTCAGAAAGGAAAGTCGAAAGGAAACACTAGCCGCTTTTATATTAATAAAAAAAGTCTCAGAAAATGTTGATAAAGGTATTAAGTATTAACACCTGCGCAGTGTTCTTCGATATGAGCAAAGCGTTCGATTTTGTTGATCATGATATGTTGCTCCAAAAAGCTTACGCATACGGTATTCGCGATTGCACACAAATGGTTACTAAGCTACCTCACAAAAATAGGCCACAATATATAGAAATCAACAATATTAATTACGAGAATACAGAATTTGCTTATAAATCAAAACTCGCATATAACAGAGTCGGAGTCCCACAAGGTAGTATATTAGGCCCACTTCTGTTCCTACTCTACATCAACGATTTGCCTAACGTGACAAATCATCACTGTACCCTTTTTGCAGATGATATGTATCGTTGGTAATTCCACAAAAACCTAATACATACTTCATTTGATAACTACAATAAAGAAGTTAACGAAGCTATTCAAAGCATTATCAAATGGCTAGAGTGTAATAATTTAAAAGTAAATGTAGACAAGACTAGAATAATTCAATTTTACAATAGAAAACCATAGAATTACAAATTAACTATTTCATATGATAACAATAACATTGCACAATCCGATAATATATTTTTCCTTGGGATATCATTAGATAGTCAGAGCTCATGGAAATTACACATAAATTAAATTTGTAACAAAATACTCAGGTATGTTTACAAGAATATCCAGCCAAAAAAAAGCTTTACCATGGATAACCAGCACTAAACAAAAGCATCTAACCTACGATATGGTTGGTGGTGGTATGGTTTGACGACCCGAATGGCGCAGCGGTAGTGAGGCTGCCTTACGTACTTAGGGTCCCGGGTTCGAATCCCGGTAGGAGCAAATGTTTGTGTGATGAGCATGGACATTTGTTTCCGAGTCATGGATGTTTATATGTATAATAAGTATGTATTTACAAACAAAAAGTATCTATGTAGTATTATCAACTATCTGGTGTCCACGACACAAGCCTCGTTGCTTAGTGTGGCACCTAGATAGCGCTGTGTGTAATGTCCAGCGATATTTATTTATTTATTTTTATTTTATGGTAGGTATTCTAAATATTATGGAGTGGCTCAATAGAATTTAATAGAGTATTCCTGGCTCAAAAACAGTGCATTCGCGCACTTTGTATTTTCGTCAAAACACATTAGTACCTATACAAATCCTTTGGTGACTATTGTAATTTTAATACACGTTGTCCCAATAGCTTTCCCTTGCCAAACATAAAAACTGATCTGAATAGAAGAAACTGTTACCCATGTCAATCAAATTATTTTACAAATTACCAAGTGAACTGAAAGACCTACCCATTACTTTATTCCGAAAAAAATTGTATGCCTGGTTAGTCAATAAATGTTTCTACACGACCCAGGAATACCTTAGTTATAAGAATAGAACATTATTGTAACACCTCACTATTTTCCTATTCCAGTGCAATAATAGCTAGTTAATTTATATAAAAAATGAAAATGAAAAAGAGCATAATTATAACCTATATGCTTTTAATCTATGTTTCGTATAGCAGAAATGGTTAATATGAGGACCTTTATTGTTACATTATATAATGTAACATTTACGTACATACCATCTATCTTCCCATATTACGCGAATAAATTAATTGATTTGATATGAATCTATCGTAGGGGCTGCGGGACTGTTCGAAAGAGATACCGTGGCCCCGGGCAAAGGCCGATGAAGGAACATTGATGGGTGTTGGTCAGTAAAAGTCTGACACTCCCTCCTTCTCTACCCAGAGCGGGAGGAGTCATTTGAAGATATCCCATCCGAAAAAAAACCTTAGGGTAGTTACGTACTGCTTTGCCGGAAGTGCTACGCAGTTAATTATTTTTTTCATACGAGTATCTTTTTATTGTGTTTTGCGTAGTATGTTTATTTATTTTAGAAGGCAGTGGTATTCCACCACCTTGGCCCACTATTATTAGATAATACAATTAAAATATGCAGGAACTAAATCTGTGTACTGATAAGCTATGGAAATGACGGTTTTCCTTATGATACAGCTTATCAATTTTATCTCAATATTCAAACAATAGAGGGAAACGTTAGAATGAGATACTGGTAGCGCCATCTATTACGGTAGGTGAAAACTACGAGTACAGTCGTTTCGAAAAGAGTCGTACACTTCGTGACTGTAGCCTCGTGTATTTCAATACCTGTAACTTAATACCTTTTCTCACCGTGTGAGGGGGTGGTAAAAAGTTGGAACTTTAACCCCCAATATCTCCGTAACTAGAATGTTCCCAGGTATGGTCTAGAACAAAAAAATAATCGCATGACGGGGAAAACAAGAACGTTTCGGCTTCGTTAAGGGTCTTACTCTTGTTACACCCTTTAGGAATTGAGTAGGCCTACTCCTTCATTAATGAATAGCATGGTATGACGTTGGTACGGTAAAATTAGGTATAGGTACGACTACGACTGGTCTAAGCCCATACTGGTAGTAATAATATTCCAAACCTTAGCAGCCGTAACATCGCCCTTTAAAGCTTGTTGGGGTTAAGGGAATACCTAAATATATTTTTTACTTAAGTACTTCAGTTCTTTTGATTTATGTTCCTAAATGGGTATTCCACAGACATAGGTACTATATCTGCGGTCATGTGAATCTAAGCTAATGAAAACTGGAAGAAGTTTTTTTTAATATAACACCTAAATACTCCTTAGTTCCACATCTCTTATAATATTACAAACCAGAATTAACCTGATGGGCTGGTGGTGATGTGATGACTAAATGTTAAACCGTGAACATACCATAGTTACACGCGCCAACAACAGCATCACAGCGTCAGCATTAAGAGCACCACACATTTGGTCCACGCGCCGGCAACACCAGCACACCGTCAGCGCTAAGAGGTGGCCTACTGAGATCTTCGTTGCATCGGCTAATGTTAAGAAAAGCATTTCTCACCTCGGGCAGACAGTGATGTTGCAGGCAGTAGTAGTCTTGATTTCCATCATTGTGACACCAGGTACCGTCCGGGAAGTAAGGGTCTTTGCCAGCATCGTTGAGTTCAACGCGTGGTGCGTAGAAACCTCCTCCCGAGGCACGTCGGCAGAATACGGCGCAACCCATCCACATACGAGCTGGTCAAGTGAAAAAGCAAAAGATTTGGAAGAAAAAATACTGGATTACATACGGGATAAAAGGAAATATAGACTTTTAGTTATTTATGTCTGATATCGCCAATAGAGATCAAAAATACACTTTTTCTCATTTTGTAATGTTATTTTTTATGGTTTTACTTACTATCAAATAAGTACCTACTAACTTATTTATTGGAATCATCATCATCATTTCGTTTCCGCCGATCGCTTTGATTATGTTGGCCGTAAAGGGCCGATAACTTGACACATTGCACGCGCTGAAAATAACTTTCCATTTTGTGATCAGTTATGATGATTTCTCTCACCCGTAGGTAAGGGATGATCCATTAATTACGCCACACCCGATATACGTTCTTTACAGAGTTGTTTGACGTGCAGTGTCACAATGATCTGATGCGCTTGCATTAATTATGAAGAAATGCTTGTATACAGGGTGGAGAGGGTCATTGACACACAAACGATAACCACCACGAATTCAATATCCACATCATTCCCAACCAAAAAAAGCTCCTTTCTTTTAAATTACTATGAAAACAATACAACAGTGTCAAACAATACAACGCTGTGCAAAGCCCGTGCAATGCGTCAAGTTATCGACCAATTTTCAGCCAACATAATCAAAGCAGTCGGCGGAAATAAGATGATGATAATGATTCCAATAAACAGTTAGTAGGTACTTATTTGATAGTAAAACTATAAAACATATAATATTACAAAAGACAGACTGAGATAATTCTTTGATTTGCTTTCGTAGCATCGAAGCAATGAGAAAAAGTGTATTTTTGATCTCTGTTGGCGATATCCGACATAAATGAACTAAAAGTCACGTTGTTTTGCCCTCACCGAATGTGAACGTGAACATGATGTGAACGATGTCGAATATGAACTTAGGAAGTAGGTACATAATGAATTGAAAAGTCCCATTGGTACTTGCCTGGATTTGGAACCACAGTCGTGTGCATGCATAGGATGCGACGCTTTCTCTTTTCTTAGAAACACATTATAATAACTCAACAATAAAACATGAAATGCCTCACTAGGATCATGCGGCGCCTGCAGGCCCCCTCCACGAGAGTCCAACTCAGGCAATAGAGCTGCGTATTCTGCACACTTGCGTGATGCCAGTTCACTTGATCCTACACGGGTCTTCTTGCCGCAAACCTGGTTTAAAACAAATAGTTATGATTTGACCGTGCACTTATTAATGAACTGATATCTCCATGAGAAAAGATTTCTTATATATAACATGATTATGTTTTTTTTTTAATAATTATAAACGTTAAAAAATAGGAAAGTTTAAAGAACCTTATTATCATCACAAAGTACAACATCATAGGACGCTCCTTGGCATACGTCGCTCGTTGGGTTCGTGCACACTCGTCGTCGCTCGCGGAAGCCTCGGCTGCGCTCGGAACAGCCCGACTGGCAGTTGGCCTCCCTCCACGGACTCCACCCAGCGGCCGCCGAGGTGTCGCCAGCACTGGGCTTCGGTGGAGGCGTGCTCGATGTTGGCAGGGCGGCTGCAGGGACACACTCGCCCCCTTGACACCACTGAAGCATCGGTCAGTTATTTTACAGTATCGATATTTTTTAATAAAAATAAGGATGATAGAGTGGAGTAATGCTGTAATTAAATGTTGCAGTAATAAATAAAGACCAACTTTCCATGACCAAAAATCTACAGTTGGAAACAATGAAAGCTAAAACAATAAAAGGGTGTCCCCTTATTTCGCAGACAGAAATATCATAGAATTTCGTTTCGCCGTAAATGTTTCTTATAATATTTGGTTCTTGTATTTTTATTTAGAATATTGTTGTTTTATCGACTATTTACTTGAATGAAACATATTTCACAGAAATACAATTCAATGAATTTTATAATCACTTTTTTTTTATTTAACATAGTGTATCAAACAGTAGAATAATTTTGTAACGAATATTGTTTGTTCGGTGTTTTTTTCCATGGTATTTTATTTCAACGAAAATATAAAAGTAGACGTTATGCTATCCATAATTTTTTGTTGCTTTGTACACACACCACATCAACATAAACAAGTCATTGTGGCAAGGAAAGGAGGAGCGCTACGTCGGAATTGGTCGCAGTAACAAAATTAGGGCACTCCGACAATTATGAAAAGCTTCCATATAACTATACTACGGTATATAGTTTTATCAATTATAACATAGTCCCATTAAATTTCATGGTTTTTTAATTTTATTGGAGGGTATGCATTTTGTCAAAGGTATGAATTGAAACATTTTAGAAACTGTCACTCGATAAAATGTTTTTCTTGGTAATAAGTTTTATATTAACTAAACAATATGAGTATAAAGAATATTTGATTTGTTATTCTGATATGAATTATCGAAACATTAAATTTTATTTGTAACAAAAATCTATGATTAAATTTTTTCGAAGCAAGTTTTCTGCGTATTGATTATTCTGTGAAATGAAAATATGAGTTTTTTTTTATATCAAACGAAATTCTTTTGAACTTCTGTCTGTAAAACAGTGTACAACCCAATAAAAGCTAAATAATAAAAATCTCGCTGAGTGCAATCTACTACCATTTAGTTAAATAATAAACAGGCAACTGTTGAAATATTATCAAGACTACCGCCACCACGTTGGACGCCATTTAAAATGGAGCCCACAACGTGTTCGCGTAGTCACCACGTGACCGCGTGTTTTGGGCGTTAATTCGATAACAGTCGTTTTCTCTGTTCATGTTATTAGGTTTAATTATTAAGCATTACATATAATAATGGATTGAGACAAAGATCTGACCATATGCATTCCGCAGGGAGTGCCGGGTAGCGCGGGCCCGGCATAGTAGTACCCTGCTCGGTGCGGCGTACGGCAAGCCAGTTGAACGCAGTGCTCACCCACCGGACCGCTGGGAGACGGGGCAGCATCAGCGTCTCGCAACAGGATCTTGCACATGAAAAAATTATCATTAATCAGTTCAGACCCTAATGACCAGTAAAGCACAGCAATCAAATGCTTTACTATCTGGCAGCAATATCTCACAGTTTACCAATTTATGTCGAAAGTGGGTGCATACGACAGCCGGGTGGCAAAATCGAGTAAAGTAGATATACGTTGGGGAAAAGCCCATGATGTGGTAGATGCTGAACGGTGTTTGCCGATCGGTAGGCGCCAAATATGTGTAGGTAGTAAATACTCCAAGTCGGCATTGTCGTACAACAAATGCTGCCGAATTGAACACGTGTTTAAAGCTCTGGACCAATATCCCGCTACTCACTTCACATTGCTTCTTGGCACTCCAGATGGCGCCAGGCGCTCCGCCAAATCTTTCATGTTGGAGTTCACTAGGCGCGTCTAAGTCATCCGAACCGTCAAACAAGCAGGTCGCCCATCTACAACAAATGAACGGTCAGTTTTAAAGAATACAAGAGCTGAAGGCCCAGCAGCCGAATTGTAAACATTTTGTATCTTTGATTGCTAATGTTGCAAATCTAGTGGCGATGTGAGTAGCACCCAAATTATCATTAACCTTAAACTGTAAACGTTCTTACGAAACTAATAGCATGATTGTGCATACGAATTTGGCTTATGCAACACCCCAAAAGTGATTGCTTTCAGCAACCTTTTCGCGTTATTAATACACCAATCACGTTCAATTATGTTTACGTGGACATTTCGAAATGTTGTTTAAATAAACAGGACAGGTACTTATTTTTCTCCAGTTGATTTCCTACAATCACAAAGATACATGTAGTTTTAGAGTAGTTAACAGTTTGACATGACAGGTGGCTAAATGTTATAGCTATCCGTGTCAGCCTTAGGGCGAATTTTAGGAATAAAACTGATCGCGATAAGCACATTAATTTAAATTGTGTTCAAAGCCTGTCAGTGTCATCATTGTTACGTGGTTTAAATGTAGATACTAATGGCGTTATATTGGCTTGATAAAAATTAAGGTAATAAACAGATGGTAAAGTAACTATACTGCAAATCAGCCACGACTCTTGCGCTGCACGTGGACCAGGAGGCTTCGCCGTTGGTGCCTCGCGAGGGTGACATGATGTAGCCGTCGCGGGCGCAGTTGTTGCCCGTGCCGTCGTGGTGCATGCCCAGGCTGGAAGAGGAAAAATATACTTAATTATTGAGCTTAATTCATTGACGAAAATCTAGAAACACTATTATGGATGATGCTTAAGAATAACCTCAGGAGAATTATTATTTTGCTCGATATGGCTGATCACTTTATAATTTCATGCTACATTTATTACAAAATCCATAATTCTTGGTAATAAACTGTTTTACGACCCGCATAATTACCATACCAAGATACTACTGGTACGGAGTCGATTCCAAGTTAATGACCTCACGGAACATGCTGGTAAAGTAACGAGAACTGCCAAACGCTTTTAGCAAGCATTAAGAGGGTGGCTTAATGGCGAGTTAAAACGGCATACTGAGTAATATTGGCCAATATGGGAGTAGGAGGAAAGTAATCGGGTTATGACAGACTTGTGTCCAATCTCGTGCGCAAGGATATAAACGGAGGTGAAGCCAGCTGAAGGATAGGGGCGGCCGAGCAGGTCGGACGTGCCGAACTCGGAGACCACACACGCGTGGGCCGGCAAGCACACACCACCCACCGGCGCCAGGCCCATCGTCACCCCGTTCCGACGACCACCTTCCTCCGAGTAGAAGTCCAACCTGGAATACCAAAAGCGGCCGCTTTATCTTAAGACGTCATAATTTGAAACGATGGTAAAACAGAGGACGACCCCAAGTAAGGCCAACAAACCCCGACGGAATCTAACAAGTTTTGTGTTGACTCAAAACCTCACACCAACAATGGTAATTAGCATTTTGAAGCCTTGGTATTGCACAATATTTGAAGAATTTATTTTTTTGCACAGAATGACTCACCAGGCTTTTTGCAAAATATCAGTGGATCATGTCCGAAACCACAAACCAAACCACAAGAAATGTTAAACACATTTGCATATTTTCAGTAATGCATGCACGTTTGATTTACATTTAGGTAAATACAATAGCAGATTCATCAGTTTTTTTACTGCAAGATGTTAAGTGGGCTAACGGTTTTAAAAATTGGGTCACGCACTTCTGCTTTGTCTTAGGCAGTAACTGTTGCTTTGAAAAAAATCAACATTTCCCACTAATGGTTCTCTGGTCTCAGTCCGCTAATGGTTTTTGTGTATAGTTACCCTGAGAGCAGCAGCGCCATGTCCCAATGCTGAGGATCGTCGTCATCGTCTACATTCAGTGATCGTTGGTACGCGCAGAAGGAGTCGAGGAGACGTCCTCGCTCCGCGTGTGCTGACAGGGATGGTGGTTGCGAGCGGAGTAGCGTCAGACGCACCAGAGACAGCTGGATGTGGGTGCCAAGGGAAGAGTGCTGGTACAGAGCTTGCACCTGGAACACCGAGTATACATTTGATAGTAGCTATAATTTATACGCGTTTGAAAGAACACAATGAACATAGAATGTAAAAGAAACAAAAAAAATCAGAACTTACACCATTTATATACGCCAACAGCATATCACGTAAGTCTGACTCGCTATAGTTGAGGTAAGGGTAGAAAATTTTGTAGGCAGCTTCATCAAGGAACAAGGCTATCTCGATGGTATAATTGGGTGGGCCCGGCTTGTATCGCGGCGGGTAGGCGCGAGGTCTGCGCACGCGCGGTCTCAGGAGGCGCGCGTCGTCGCCGGGAGGCGCAGGCGCCGGTGCGCGCCGGATCACGTGTGCTGTTCGTCCGCTGCCGTTCTCCGCCCGCCCGCTACCCAAAGGCAAGGGTCGCACTTCGTAGGTGGAATTGTCCACAACAATCAAACCGTGCTGGAAACAGGAAACGAAATTGATGCATTTAATCAGCTATCTGCTATTCTATGCCGTCGGGTTTACACGAGAGCTCTGTATTTTTCAGTTATTTACGATCAAAGCATATTTTTTTTAGGTTTGTTGAAGAAAAAAGCAATCTATATAAGTTTCTGACTATGAACAAGAAGAAAACATTTTCATTAGGTAAATTCTGAACCCAAACTGATGTCCTTCAGGGTACTATGATTATTATCCCTGTCCTATTTACTGAATGATAAGAAGAGAGATACAAACAAATATACTTACAAGAGCGTGATCCCTGCAGGCTGAGAATGCCGCGACTGCATTGGGTCCAGAGTGCTGGAAGTGGCACGTGGGGTCCACGGCCGACAGGGTGGCCTCCTGACCCTGGTCGGACCATACTCGAAAGTCGGGCGAAACCAGGCGACGATTTGGTACTAACTGCAGCTCAAAATTTCTAAAAATAAATGAAGTTTCGTTACATAAAGAAGTACATACATATATTTAGTTTTTGTTAAATCCCGATTTAGACTTAATCACTTAGGTCCGTATTACAGAAGGAAACTCAAGTATTGATCTCTGTTTAAAACTAGTTTTAAGTCTGGTTTTAATTTCAGAACGTTCCTCAAGCATAGATTCATTGATCATAGTTCAGCTGAGTTTGGCTTTATTTTAGAACGTTACTCAGTTCGCGAATCGAACTTAAGCAGTGATTTGATCTATAATTACCCAAGTGTGGTCGAGACCACGCTTGAGCATAGGATTGTCACGTCCAATTCTCCAATTGTCAATTTTTGCTGTTCAATTATACTTATCTGCGTTGTCGAATTTTGTATTTTTGTTATTTCAAATTAAATATTCTATCAAAATGGACATATTTGAAGAGGTAGATTATTACAATAATTTCTTTAACGATAATTTAAATAGAAGGTTAAACTTTAGTGTTCCTCTCAGATATTTAAGAGATACACAGGACCCATACAATTGTGAAAACTTTAAAAAGAGGTACAGATTTTCACAAGATGTGGTGAAACATTCAATTCTACCGATGATCTACCACGATTTAAGAAAACCACACAACCGTGGGCATCCCATAGCCCCAGAATTGCAAATCCTTGTGTGTTTACGTTTTTATGCGACGGCTTCATTTCAGGTGAGTGTATTATTTGCACCCTCGCATTAAAATGCTTTTGATGGATTGTACAAACAATAGCAACCAATCTAAATTAAATTAATCTCTTGCAGATAGTGTGTGCTGATCTCTTGAATGTTTCCCAACCAGCTGCTTCAAACATAGTTGCAACTATCTCTCGCCTCATAGCTCTTCAACACAGACAATATATTAAGTATCCACAAGATATGGTCTCACAAAGAGCGCAGTTTCAGCATCTGGGCCAGTACGAAGGATATTCTGGCTTCAGAAGTGTAGATGGTGCAATTGACTGCACACACATTAAAATTGTTAATACTCCAGGTGTGGAACACCATGAAGCATTTAGAAACAGAAAATCGTATTTTTCTATAAATGTTCAGGTTAGCTAAAAATTGAGTACCTAGTTAGTACCTACTTAACCATATTATTCTTTTCAAATACCTACTAACACAAAGGACATTAATTTAATTTCATTTATTCATTTATTTCAGGCAGTTGTTGGTCCATTTGGCCATTTTATGGACATTGTGGCACGTTGGGCAGGCAGTACACATGATAGCAGAATTTTCCAAATGTGTTCCTTACGGAATCAGTATATTCAGCAACAACACAATGGCTGTCTTGTTGGTGACAGTGGCTATCCATGCCTTAGGTTTCTTTTAACCCCAATAAGTACACCAACGAGGAATGCAGAAGTAATTTACAATAGAGTTCATGTCAAAACACGAAATGTGGTTGAAAGAACATTTGGTAGATGGAAACGGAGATTTCCATGCCTAAGTCGAGGGCTGGGAAATAAACTGATTACAGTTTGTAACATAATTGTTTCCTGTGCTGTACTTTTTAATATATCAATAACATGTAACGATACAATGCCAATAAATGATGAACAGATTGATAGTGATGTGAATGAAATTGACCTGAATCATCCCGACAGTCAAGGGACAGTTGATGGGTTTGCTTTTAGAAATACTATAATAAATAATTATGTTTAATTTACAAGTATACATACCTATACTCCATAGGTTTAGATAGTTAAAGGTAAACCAATGGTAAAGTCTGTTACTTGAGAGCTGTCTTGTCACATGGTTTTTTTTTGTTTACCTTTATTTAACTACCTGAACCTATGAAGTATTAATAGTACCTATTATTTATTTTTAATTTTTATAAATAAAACAATATGTAAAATACACAACTTTTTTATTATCAATAATCAGTCTTATGTGTGTACCTACCTAATAAAAATATAAAACAATTTACCTAACAATATAATATCTATCAATTTAAGGAAGCGCAAGGGTAGCCCCCAAAATTTAAATTTTCTTATGTTTATTGCAATTTGTAGGTCAGTGTCAGGTTTTATGTTGATGAAAATATGAATCGCGCCAGTAACACGTATGGAGTTACAGAATTATAATCATTCAAATCATCAATACAGGCCTCCCAAGTTCATGTAACCCCATTCAAGCTATTTGATGAAAAAGTGTGATATGAACTTGCGAGGGGTTGTATTGATGATTTGAATAATTATAATTCTGAAACTGCATACGAGTTACTGGCGCGATTCATGTTTTCATCAATATCCAACCTCACACTGACCTGCAAATTGCAATAAACATAAAATTAAATTTCGCGGGCTACCCTTGCGCATCTACCTTAAAGAAAAAGGAAAAACTGACTGACAGCACAGCAAAAATTAACAAAATAATATAAATACTTGTATAAATAAACAGAGCATAACATACATATAATATCAGCAGAGAAACTTTGGTGCTTGGGTCAGATGTCTCTTTGTAAAAGTCATTTTGAATTATTAGCACTGATTATTTTGTGCTGACTCTGCTTTTGCAGTTGCTTCTTGTAACTGTTTTTTTAATATTTCCATTTCTAATTCATATTTTTGTTTTTTATATTTGACATCTATTGCATGAAGTTCACTTGCTCTTTTTTCTCTATTTAAATACTCGTTTTTTAAAATTTGCACTCTGAGTTTTTTTTCATTAGATGACAAGTCCATGAAACTGTCTTGTGTTGTGTCGTTGTGTTGGGTTGACCTATGAGGTTGGGATACAGGTTCGATTTGAGCAACGGGTTCAGTGGGTCCAACTGCATCTGTTGTTGAGGTATGTTGGCTGGAATCAATTATGGTTGGGGTTTGTTCTATCTCAACAGCATCAAAAGGTTGGGGCGGTATTATAAGTTCCTGCTCTATAATTATATCAGGATCTTGAATTTGATTCACCAAATCTGAAACTAAACATGACAACATAAGCAGTTGCTCAGAGAGGAAGCCCAACAATTGAGACATCATAGGCTGATAATAAATAAATAATGTTGCAACTGTACTGGTAGCAGCTAGCAACTCACAGTAAGGAATAGAATTCAAAAATAAAATTAGTGGCTACCTACCATTGCAGTCAGAGTCTATGCTGTCACGAACTTCTACAAAGAGAGCTGGAGATATCTCGGCTATGTTAGGGTCTATGTCAGCATCAGGGCAGGGCCCACCACCTCCTGTGGCCATCCTATGCTGGCGCTCTCTTGTGAGACCATCTCTTTGGCGGGTTTTGAGATTTTGCCAAAGGCGTCTTAGCTGTTCCCCTGATGCCTGTAACAATTAAATAGTTAGGTTAGTTTATTTTTTAATGATCAATTGAACAGTTAAAAACTACTAAGATATCCCCATTTAATAATTTAACTAATTTAAGAAAATAGATTGGTACTTACTGACTCACATATCATAGGCGAACTATTAAATTTCTCCGCAATACGGATCTAAGCAGCCTTTTTTGTCCCAGTGCTGACACTATCGGTTTTTTTGTTCTCGATAACATGTTTGAATTCTTTTAAAATTTCTATCAGCAGGTTTTTTTCTAAAGTACTAAAATTTTTTTTTCGTCCTGCCATTTTTAAAATGTTATGAGTAAATTAATCAGCAAAACAATTAACAAATACAACAAACTGATGTAGATGTTTGCACTGTTGCACATACACTTATTTGACTTGACAAGTTGACAATTTGACATTTTAAATAGCATACTCATTTACGGCCATAGATACAAGTCTTTTAAGCTTGACAATTTGCTTACAAAATTACTTTATTGTACTTCAAAGAGCTTTACTTCAATAAATGGGGGATTGTACTATTCGGGACCGAAATAATTACACTGATTTCCTAAATAATTGAGCTCGTATGGTATATTTTAATACTTCTAATCCATTGAAGATCCAATTATAAATTGGTAAATAGAATAAATCGTAAACGGAAACATGCTGATGCATAGACAATACAGATCTCTGCTTGAGGCTCGATGTGAGTCTCGATTCAGCTGAGTTCAAATTGATTACCTTTCTGGAATAAGACCAATGCTCAAGTACTGATTCTATACTTAAACAGTGATCAACTGATTGAAGATCAAACTGGACTTGAGAAACGTTCTGTAATACGGACCTTAGTCGTCTAATGTCTTAATGCATTTACATACGCTTTCTCCCGAACGATAAGATTGATTGATCACACGAACATATCTAACACACTAAGAACAATAACGTTATATCTCAAGGTCAGTGAGTCGGTACGTTCAATGAAACCAGTTTTTCTTCAATAGGCGTCGATATTCAAAGAGCACGTTTCGCATAGTCGCGTAGAATAGAAACGTATCTTGATTTGTAAAATAAATACAATGCCGGCCGGCTTTGTCTTGATGTTTTATAAATGGCGACCGAAAAATCCCTTAATGAAATGATCTTTTTCTGGAAATGATAATTTTGAACTTGTTGCAAATAGTCTATTATGCCATATCACGCCAATAAAGTCCGCTGTTTTGAAGAAAATAGAAATGAAATTGATAAATTGAATAATTCTTTTAAGAATAATACGTTCATAAAATCTAATTTATTATTACAATATTATATCCATTTATATGTCGGAGACGGTCATTGGTACGGGCTTAAAATGAATCACAAGTACGCGGTGGTGACACCACGCGATCTACTTAAAAATCTACCCACGCCACAGCTTGCTTGTTACAGAGTCAAGATGGTAAACTCTGAGCCAGGACGACAGTCAGTGTTTGATCGCGGCCGAGTTAAGACCTCTTGGAACTGTACCCGATTCATTTTAGTTATTTTGTTAAGTTGTAATCTCAAGTAATTCGTTAGTTTTGCTAAAAACAGTGTATCGCTCTGTCTTTTCATAGCACGAAACCCATCGTCTGCCCACATGATGTAGAAGCCTAGCGGAATAAATCCTGACACTCCAACATATAAATTAAAACCGATAACATAAAGTAACTAACTTAACAATAAACTAAAAAAATACGTCAAAAAACACTTCCTCAACGCTGTCAGCCGGTAATGTTCCCAAAAGACTAGCGGTGTTGCCACGTTGTATGGCAAAGCTTAGCCTCTGGCCAAGGTAAAAGTCAACCCTTGGGTCACGGGAAGTGTCAACTAAGCGTATTGAAAAGGCTGTGAGCACTCGGACCCCGCGGTCCTAGAGTTTCAACTCCAAACGGCTCGGAAATATAGTATATAGTTACTAGTAAAAAGAAAAGAAAGAAAAAATATTTATTTGTCGCAGGGACATGACGTGCAAATGAGAAAAAACAAAAAAAAATTACAATAAACATACAAAGCATAAATTTAAAAAAGAAAGACGCTTGTAGCTTGCACGTCGTAACTGCGACAAGCAGGTTACTACACAGCATGATGCTGTGCTATGGGGGACCCACAGCACAGCGCTGGTTTTCAGTGGTCACCCGTAAAAAAACGAATGGAAGCCAAAACAGCATAAATAAATTTTACATGAATAAGAAAATAAAATAAACAGTACTTGGGTTATAATAATAAAACAGCTACCTAGAAATATAATAAACACTACAAAAATATACAAGTATGTGTGCAGGCTAAACAAAATGCATAAATACAGAATGAAGGCGTGTTTTTTTGTAAGGTAGGATATTTACACTGCTTGAGCTTCTCCGCAGCCGCAACGGCAGCCCCAGCACAGCACGATGTGCTAGGAAGATGGGATGGCGCAAGAGTATCACATGTTGCGTCCTAAAGGCCTACCCATCTTTCATGCAAACAAAGACATGTCGCCCGGTGTTTTAAGCATTACAATTTTTACTTCTTGTAGCAATGAGAGATTTCCCGGTCGATTTTGAATAGTAATTAAAAAAAGTTACCTTCCAAAAGCGTCAAAGCTGTACGGCATCGGGACATCATCTGTTGGTTTATCGGAGGCGAGCTGAGCCTCTCTTGGCAGTAAAGCTGGTAGGTACACAACCTGGATATCCGGGCTGTCGTGTACACTCTCCGCATTCGTCCACCAGCCGTGCAGCGGGAGTAAATCCTGAAGACGAAATTAAAAGATATATAAAGGGAAGAGAACAAAATTATCTTAAAATGAGTCTTATTATAGTAACCAGGAGAATCAAAGTAGACTGAATCGTCTCCAGTCTACTTGCAGTCTACGCCACGAGTTCATGAGATGAGAATCAATCGAACAGAGAACGATATCACAGTTGACTGCGGACCCTACAATACGCCTAGAAAGTAAGCTCTGTATGTATGTACAGAGACGTGACGACGTGACGTGTCTGACGTGTCCAATTTAGAGAACACGTGTATTGATGTTATTGTTGTTTTCTCGTAGCACGTTGCTACGCCATAGTCAAACTGCTACGAAATTAAAGTAATTATTTTAGATCTAATATGTAATTACTTTACTGCAATTTCAGGAGGTTTAATGTAGGTACATGGCGTGGATGCATGTGAAATGTACCGCTTGCATTCCTTTTCAGGGTTCCGTACCCAAGGGGTAAAAACGGAATCCTATTACTAAGACTCCACTGTCCGTCTGTCTGTCTGGCTGTCTGTCACCAAGCTGTATCTCGTGAACTGTGATAGCTAGACAGTTGAAATTTTCACAGAATCAGATGATTTATTTCTGTTGCCAAATACTAAAAACAGAATATAATAAATATTTAAGGGAGGCTCTCATATGACTAAACGTGTTTTTTTTTAAATTATAATGGTACGGAACCCTTCGTGCGCGAGTCCGACTCGCACTTGGTCGATTATTCTGTTATCTTTGTGTTGTGTTTCCTTAAAAAAAGGTCACCTGTGGTCCGCGCTACGTAGCAAGTGTAGGTGTGTTGTGTATACGCCAAATAAATACTACCTACAGTCAGCGACCCTCGAGCCTCGACATTCTTTCTTGCGTCGCTGCATTTTTTATGGAAGGTGCTTTTCTCCGATATGTTCCTGGGAAAACCAGACATACTCTTTGCTTTTAGATCAGAATTTCGTTTAAACTGTGTTTTTTCCTATTTTGATGGTGTTTGTCATACTAGATTATAAAAAATGTTTTATTAAGGGTTTTTTCCTGACTCAGTGCATCCTCAATTTTAAGGCAATGTCCTACTCAATACGGTAATTGCAGAAAAAGTCAGAAAACTCAGATCAAGACACTATTGATACTAAAACTAATAATTATTATTTCTATTTTGCTATTTAATGTACTTTTATCTTTAAGTAGACATAGGTATGGGTACTGTGTACTGTAAGTAAGGTAATATTATGATCCTTCTTCAATTGTTTGATGAAGGATCATATTATCATCATTAAGAGATCATTAGCAGCTTTTCACGTAACGTTAGCTTACGAAGACGTCTGAAACGCGCTTAACATCTCAGCATCACTTATTGAAACATAATTTAATTTTCCAAAATAATTGGTTTATTATTATAATTAATGGTAAGTGTAAGTATTTATGTAGAATCTCATCTCCCACCAATGAATTGCGATAGAGAAACGAGAGACATTTTATAAGTATAACTAAAAAGATATAAATTGTATATAAATAAACGTTCTAAGCAAAATGAGCAACACAGTAACAACCCCAGGGGCTCAAGCAGGATCGTTCACTCGTATAATGGCCGTACCCTGTCGTCAACCGGCCGTGCTCTGACGAGCTTCACTTCAACCGGCTTGTGAATAATGAATAAACAAATAAAACTTGAAATCGATACATAAACAGCTACGCGATTCAACCATGATGATTAACAATTACCGTTACTACAACGATCGACAACAACCTGTTACTATACAAGTAAAGGTACTTATGCAATAGATTGGTCATAAGCACAGGATACTATTAACTGCAAAGCCACATATTAACTTATTATGTGGCATAACATAACTTATGTAATAGCCAATCGATAGTTTCATGTATCTAAAATTACTTGTTAGCTTTATGTAAACGTGTTCTGAAATTGCAGATTTGCTCACTGCGCTGTTTTTGAGAGGGTGATACTGAGCTAATGTCTGTCGCGTAGACCGATCGATGTTTGGGTGCGAATGTTCTCTACGCGTCGAGTCGAGACCCTTTCGCAGCTCGGAGAGCACGATGAACTGTCTGATGTCTTTCGATCAAGTCAATCGATAGTCAACAAAAGTTAATTTATAAATCCATCTATAGAAATACCTAAAATTATGCAACCGTGTCTCTGAAACGTTTACTGTACAAAATAATAAGGCTCTACGCGACTTTCATAGCAATTATTTCGACTTCACTTAAGTCTGAGTGCTATTGTAAAATTATATGTAGATAAATCCATATTATTAAAAAGTGAAACCCTGTAATCAAATAAACAAATGTCAGCCATAGTGACAAATGCAATTTCTAACAATAAGCTAGACAACTAGGTGCCGCCCGCCGGAATGACTCGAGCTATCATTCATTGAAGATTACTCAGCTTCCGTACTGTTTAGCGAGTATATTACAACAATACAATCAATTTGGGTATCAGGAACATCGAAATAATCCGAACAAGGCGGTGATAAATGCTGTAACGATGTAGGTCGAGGAGCAAGGAGCGCATGCGGTCGTCTGGTGGGCGCTCTCCATTGTCACGAGCATGTCGCCTGCTCCACGTTCTCACACTACTTTTATTGCTCTCATTAATGACTAGACCACACTTTTATTAAACTCGTTAAATAATCCCAATATAACACGCCACAATACAGGCCTTGTTTTTACTTCTGTCTCGCACACCAACATTTTTTTCAAGTTCACCACCAAGTCACGTTACGTTATGGTTAATTGGTTTCGCGGTTCTCGTTTTCAATACAACAATGTATGCATGTTAATCCGTCTGTTAACACCAACTGGGTCAACGATCTCTTCTAATTCTCTTGTTGACGCTTATTGCCCGCGGCAAAAAATTACTGTATCTATTATAATGTCATTAGACATTTTGTTTGTTGATGAACACAAAGCAACAACGTATCTGTCAAACAACATCCTGGTTTCTGACGATACCAGGAACACATTTGTGTAAAAGTCAAGACAAGATAAGTTATCGGTGAAAAGCTTTTGTTAAGTATTTGCTGTTCTGGTTTCATTGTTTTCGCAATTGGAATGATTGATGATAGCGGCCTTACAAGCTTCGACTCAATGAAACTGTAAGTTGTAACTGTAGTTTATCATTATACCTTGGTATACGAGTATGTAGTAAATTTTAGCATGTCAGTCAAAGTGATGGAGAACAGTGAAACCGAAATCAAGTCCACATGAGTCAGCTAAGTGTAGGCTCGATATTAGCGGATGCGAGCGAAGTAAAGGGGAAAGTAAAACTATTTGTTTTTCCTTTTCTTCTACGCGAGACAATGCGCCTTCTGATGAATTAGCGGCTTTGAATAGGACGCAGGGTATAATGGCACCGGTAATTACTTTAATGTTGGCATTCAATTGTGAGTGTTACGTCGGTAGTGTCGGTGTGTGCCGGTGATGAAAGTTACTGGTATCGATCTCAATTACACGGAGGCTGCGAGCACGTCGCGGCGTCGAGCCACAATCAAGACACGCTATGATTCATCGAGAGCGATTGAAAAACTCTACTTGACGTTAGCGTTGTGTAACTTTGTACGTGATCCAGTTCGCGAAACACCTGCAGTTTTATTACGTAACTTAATTGTCAAAATAAAATCGTATCGTAAGGCGTTGTTAATGTACCATAATTTGGTGAAAGTTTTAATAGTTTCGGAAAATGTGCATTGTAGGAAACCCGTTCCTGACGCAACCTTACATAATCGAGGGCTGAAAAGTAGCGTAAAACTATCAGCACAGACAGAGACACATAGAAACACAGATAGTACATTCTACTAACAAAAGATAGTGAAATCGTGTGCTCAGCTAGCCCTTTCTTGTTATATTACTAACTAAGAGCTGTTTTAGAGATCTATTCGCCTACTTGGACAAGCTACACGAAGATTCTAACATGGCACCCACTTCTTTATTTTTAGCTAAAGGTAGGTACGTAACCCGAAACGTGACGAATTGGCATAATATTTTAAAACAAAATCCCGTTTCATGTAAAGGAATATGAGGATCCTGCTGTCACATCATGAAGAATTGTACTCCATTAATCAATTTGAGATCCATTCAGCCCCTGCCGCCTTCGCACGTTCCTATAAATCAAGACCGTGTGTCGAGCCCCGACGAATATTAATATTGCGAATTTTCCCTCGTGTATATAATATATCTTCAAGGTAAGGGTTGCTAAGATCAGATTTAGTAGGTAGGACTAAACCATATTGTTATTTTATCGTTGTATGGGTGCCCTTCTAATGGCTTGCCCTTTAGTCCTGTTTGAGAGAATTCTATTTGCAGCCCGATGCTGATATAACATAACATCACGCCTTTTATACTCGAAGGCTTAGGCAGAAATGTACTTAATAGTACGGGGGTACTATTAAGTACATTTCTGCCTAAGCCTCTAATGATATAACGTTTTCTATCACTAATCCTCATTAAAATGCAATTTTATTATCTTACGTGGCCTCATAATATTCCACATTATGTAGGTTGGTCTTTGTAGGTTTTCGTAACCTTCAGACCTTTTGGGATAACGAGCGTAAGGGTTTAGGTTGTTGATAGTGGCACCCACACAATGTCTGCGCAGCAAAGGTCAAAAAAACAATAGCGTATGTGTCTTTCCCTAAATATTTTACGATATTAAAAATATATCTAGCTATAGAGGGTGTAACAAGACCCTTAACGAAGCCGGAAGGTACTTTTGTTCAAGACCATACCTGGGAACCTTCTAGTAACGGAGATATTGGGGGTCAAAGTTCCAACTTTGTCGCAAGTTTTTTTATGCATGTATTTTTTTTTTAATCTTACGATTTTTACTGTAAACACCTCCATGACCTCCGTACTATTCAATCCATCCATCAGTACAATGTTTTGAGTGCTTTACATTGAGTCCTACCGTAAAACGTGTATTTTCACCCCAAAAAAAAGAGGTTTCCCAGCAATAATTTTTGCATAAAGTTACATAGTTTGATATACGGACATAATGCTTGGTTGACGGCTTCGTTGAGGGTTTTGCTACACCCTGTATTTTTAACCTATTTATCTCCTAATCCAGTGAATGTAAACATATTCATGTTGAATCCCTTAATTAAGTTCCTTATAAAGGAAATTAATTGAGTTTTTACATTGAAACTTTTGGACTTGAAAACGATTATATTGTCTAGTAATTCGATCGCAAGTAAATAATCACAGACAACATACAAGAAGTGGTGATAAGAAGCGCTAACAGAAGCGTGTCAAGCACGGTGTACCTACGTACTACGTAGTGGGACAGTTGTTACACGGCACACACAAATGTTGTGTATTTCCACAACTAACTATCATACATTGCCCATATTGATAATTAAAGTGACCACTAACAGCAATTTCTCCAATACTCTCACGTTTACAATCCTTATTTCGGAAAATTTTATAATGATTTTGAAAAAAATATAGAAAGAGTTTTTCATGGGAAGAGATTTAATTACTCGTATTCGTACTGTGAATAGTTTATTTTAATATGTTGAAGTGAACATCAACGCTTAAGAATGTATTTGTAAGATAATATTCCTCGGGATATTCTAGGAAAATTCAGTTTCATAATGACGACATAACGACACGAACCGCTCTGCTCGCTAAACCATAAAATGTAGCGAAGAGGTAAAGTTAAAACAAAAGGAAAAATGGCCTTTTTTCCAATAACTCAGACACTTTTCTAATTTGCAGTCAAAAGGAAACTTCAAATAACTAAAGAAAGGTTGACAGTTGGACCTGAACCATGAACTGCCCTTCGTTCGATTTTACGGTCTACTACAGGTAGTTTAACTTTTTTGAAACTTTTTTCGACATGTTATGTATTTTTATTAAATAAACTATGTCTAAATAAAATACACTGCGTTAGTTTTTCGTGTCACCAATATTTTATTTTTATTTATTTTTACAATTTTACCAGTCGGCACTCGTACTGATATAAAGTCATCGTAACTATTTGCTATTTTCTTCTTCCGGGATTTTTTTTTTACCGGGCGCCGGTTTTTTTTTACAAATTGTCCTTTAAATTTAATAATTATTTGGGGTTGAACTCGAATTTCAGGGTGAAATTGACTTATCAAATAAAATTTTGTATTTCACCAAACATTTTGAACATTTATGCATATATGCAACTGGGAATAGTCTAGCAGCATCCACGTCATACATAATAAAGGAAAAACAAGCACACGGTAGAGTAATAAATCAATAAATAAGATATGAAGGCGCCGCCCGCCCTCGCGGCGAGCAACAGCGAGTACTCACGGGGAACCGCGCAGGCGCACCGCCGCCGACCACGCACAGCAGCGTTACTAACACTATGGCACTTCTTGAAGCCATGACTGCCTCACATTGCTGGCCAGCAACAACACGGTAAGTTACTTATTCACACTCGGCACACTGCTTATAAACAGGAAAGACTCGGAAGTGGCATGCAGGTGCTTTGAATATCTGAAGCACGCGCGATGCACCGTGGTCCGTGAGAAGCGAGCGAGCGACCGTCGTTGCGCGCGATTAGAACGCGTACACTTATGAGGCGCCAGCTACCGAATAAGCATTGCGAGCCCCCGAATGAAGTGAACACCTTTCGCACCTCCAAGAGAAAGTCGAAGGAAAGTGCAGATTTTGGCTGTCAAGGCACCGCCCACACGCGTCCCCTGAGGAGCATTGTCGCGAGTCATCCATCACTCGACCTCACCGACGCTCAGCGGTTTCCGCTAATCAAAACAAATGAACAATATCGAGTGAGGGACGCGGCCAGTAGCACGCCGCACGCCGCACGCCGCACGCAGGCCGCGCGCTCCCGACCGATACCCGCCAAACTATGACATAAGTTCTAAGTTAACATATGAGTGTCAATGTCATTATACCTCTACGTAAACCTACCAAACTGACTATGACTACTTAAAGTACTTAAATCCTCGCTGCAAGAAAAATTATAAATTCTACAAATTAATTTTCCTGACACTTTGAGTTGTTTGGATAGGACCGATCTTTTTAAGCTCTACATTACTCAAGTAGTCCATAACTTATCAAGTTATCATGCTTTCGGTGATATGTGGAAGACAGCCCGCATTCTCTTTATCAGAAAAGGGTCGACTGTGTCATGAAATTATTGATCGACGTGGAGTTCATTCATGTTTACTTAAGTACGTTATGTTAAGGAGTTAGCACTACTTAATTTTTTTTATTGTGTCAATTTAGTCCCTTGTCAAATGATAGAACGATAGAACAGTTGTATACAACTTTCATAAAATGGAATAGAAATAGTTAGCTCATTATTTCATTTAACCCGACTTAAAACTGAAAGTATATTGACAATTTCTTATTAGAGGTTGTGATCATAAAAGTATAACAAAACTTTTTATCGGTAACCAATTAGGTAGTAGCAGTATAATGCCTTGTATGCCTGTCTTGGTCATGGGGAGTTCATACAGCATGCATGCTTGCATAGTCGCCGCGTAGACACTGCATATCCGCCCCTCAAGACGACGCGTAGCGCGTAGCGGTTCGTAGAAGGTGCGTAAGACTTTGCCAAACCTTTTCCAGCATGTAGAACATTTTAAATTAGAAAAAGTTGAAACCACCAACCGCTGAAATTAAGAATTATTTGATTCCCGATTTCTTGAAAGAATATCAAACAAATTTAGCTTGCTTCTAGCAATTGGCAAAAAAGCAAGCTTAAAGCTGGGATTTATTGAATACGTTTCAGCAGCCTATCTCATAATTATTTTGACACATAGTTTTTTTATTTTTCGTTTCAGAGACCGAGTTTTTAGCCCTAATATGATTGTTAAACGAATACAATGTTCCTACAATTAAAACCTTTGTGTGTAATAACTTAATAAGCTGAGCCAGTTACCTAGCTCGGTGGTGCAATGGTAGCCATACGGTACACACGGCTACACATCAAGCTATACATTTCCAGTTTATGCTGATCTCGCATTGTAAGGATTTCCGAGATCAGCTTATGCTGGAAATGTATAGCCTGTGTAGCAGTGTGTACCTTGTATTGCTGCACCTCAAACCAATAAAATATTAAAAATTTCAGGTTCCTGCATAAGAACCGCCTCCCACCACGAAATATCCACTTTCAACCGACGACGAGACAACAATACTGATAACGAGATGGGGGGAAAATGAGACTTTCAAGAAATCTTAGAATATTGCTCGAAAGAGACCTTCCCGCAAAAGCTTAGTCTTCCCTTTGATTTCAACAATTTGCATTGCCGTTCAACACCGCCAAATATACAATACAAAAGCAATCAATGAGTATCTAAAAAAACAGTTTTCTTTTCAAGAAAAGGTTTTATTGTAATCTGGAATAGGCACGGACTGGCAAACAGTCCCTTGTTCACAACAAAAGGTACATACAAAGTTTTGTTAGCCGGAGCTTCCCAAAAAGGTTCTAATGAAAATAATTTGAAAGAGTAGGTACCTACGTCTTATTGATAACAGGAATACGTAACACTAACAAGATTGATTTTAGACAAATCATAACTTAAGTTGAGTGTTGAGTGAGTTTTATTTTAATCAAAATTAAATATTGCGTTTTCTTTAATTAGTGCGTCAGCATCGCCCGTTGCAGGTCTTAGGTTCGAACCCAGGCAGGTGCATTACTTTGTGCAATTTATTTCATCACCACTGCTCTCAAAACGGTAGAGAAAAACATCGTGACGAATCCGTCCATGACATGTCCTAGAATCAAAAATTCGAAGACATATCAACATAATATGACACTTACCAACCCGCGCTGGGCCAGCATCGTGAATTTTCCTCTCATAGAGATGGGGCCAGTGTCACAGCAGTGGGAACAGGCTGCATTAGGTAGTTATCATATTATGTATCATCATTCACTGCTGCAAGATTTCCTCGTTCCTCGTGCTCTTTTGCCAGGCCACATGGGTGCAGCTTAGATAGGGTTGCCACCTGTCCGATCATGCTTCATTTGTTAGGCCTTTGCTATAAGGCTAAAAACTTGCTAGATACAAAAATGCATAGACACTGCTTATCCGCCCTCTACTTGTAAGTGAAATTAATTGTGGAAGTAATACGAGACAGTAGCCCCCGCCAAATTAAGATTGATAAGTGAACTGTGAGAATTAGACAGTTTTAGTTTAGTTGGTGCAGATTAGATAAATAATAGAGATTGACATGTCTCTTGTTCGAAGTTATGAATATGATCACCCACTTATAATACCTTAGTCCCTCGAATATTATTCAATTGCTTAAACACACGATTGCGGAGGCATAAAAACGCCATGGAAAAGGCTGTGGTGACGCACCGCATAGTGTCAAAACACCTTGCAGAAATACCATCATCTGCCTAGGCTTTTCCCAACTATGTTGCTGTGTGGGTCGGCTTCCAGTCTTGGAAACCGGATGTACTTATTTTAAATGGAGCGACTACCTATCTGCTCTCGACAACCCAGTTAGTACCGGGTAACACAATTCGATATAGGTAGGTACGTCTTGGTAAGAGTGGTTGTCAGACTTTGTGGCCACTGTAACGAGTGTCAAAGATCTACAAATGACAGCCGGGACCAACGGACACAGAGCATCATAATATATCCAACGGATTAACGTGCTTTCCGAGGCACGGAGGAAACTCGGTATGTAATTTTGGTTTGTAGTGAGTTAATGAGTGGTCTCCCAGCCCCGGACCATCCTAGACAAGCGTGGCTTAACCTGAAGATCGGCCTAAGCGGCTGTTATTGTTCAGCCATTACTCCACGAGGTACAACTACAACCAGGACAGTTATGCATATTTATTGTAGCTATTTATTGAGAACTCATTAGGCATATTATTATCATGAAATAGAATAACTATGGATACCTACTAAATTCATTTTATTATAGTATAATATAGCTAAGAATAAATTTTATCTTTATGCTCAAGACGTCTGACTCCTCGTTGCGGGCGCCGGTAGTTGTCTGCGAACGCAGAATAATAATGAACTTACAGCACGCGTACCCGGCTCTTTTATTACGTTATTTGCACACTTGGTAGGCGAGAACAACATACGTACTTAAGGTGACCTGTTGTATATTATAGTAGGCTTGTTAGATGAACTTAGATTTAGAAAATGAGCGCGCAGTCTGTGAAACGTAAGTGTTAGGGGCATAAATACCTCGAATCGTTGGCATTTTCGCGCGCCCTCGTGTGCTGCACATGTTCGGACAGCGGTGAATCACTACTGAAAAAAAAAACTATCGAGGGACGGCGGAGAACGCGGCCCGCGGGTGACGCAGCGGCCGCGAGGCGCGAGTCATTGATCCCGATACAGTCCCGGACGGCCGACGCCATGTCGGAGCCCGCGCACGCCGAGCCGCTCCTCCCGCCGCTCGCGCTCGCCGCGTACGTCGCGTGCGTCGCCGGCGCTGCCGCCCTCGCCAACTGCTCGGTGCTCGCCGCGCTCTTGAAAACCTCACGGAGTGGTAAACAAACTTGTTTCGTTATTAACTTTTCGATAATTCCAGGTCCATGTACCTGTTCTTTTAGTAAGGCGTTAAAAGAAGGCCAACTTTCCTTAGTTATGGATTTATCATTACTATGAATGACCGTAATCTTATTTTTTATACTCACTAACAATTAAATCATGTTGATATTTATGTACCTAGTTCTTATTTATAGTAACGTCCTGTCTTTTGAATGCTTTACATAATGGTCCTACTTAAGTCTATGTACTTAGTCACTTCGTATCCGTACGTTCACATTGGATTCGAAGCATAGGTACCTACTATACAGAATAGCCCTTTAGTTTGTGCCATTAGGTTCATTGATAAGCCTCGTAAGTAGCAGTAGTAAGCCTATAGTAGTACTTGTACTTTTTATACTTATTTATGTAATTATGTATTATACTAACTGATGATATTTGTTTTCTTTTCAGGTTTGCTGACCATAATTTTACAGTTGGCTCTAGCCGACCTGATACTCGGAGCGTCAATAGGACCCGAGTTGTGGTCTTACAATACCAGATCGTGGCATTTTGGTGACCATGGCTGCGTAGTCTATCGAGGACTAAACGTGTTTGCGTCGACTGCGTCGTCCTATTTAGTGGCTACTATTGCACTACATTCACTCGCTACCATCAACATTGAAGAGAAGGTTATCGCAAAACGAATTAAGCGAAACGAACAGGATGAAGATGAAGAAATAAGATCTTCACGTCACAGTTTAGTCACAAGTAGCGACTCCTCAACACCACCAAGAACTATGAACCTAGATTACAGACTGACAGATCGAAGAATCTCAGTGACGCAACCATCTGTGTTTGTTTGGGTGCTGGCTATATCATTAAGTGTTCCGGAGTTTGTGTTGGCCACAACAGTGTACCTCGACAAAGATGTCGTATTATGCACCATTGTCGATACCAGTCAACGTCTGCACATGTACTCAATTCTCGCTGTTTTCAATTTGTTCTTACCACTTATTATCATGAGTATTGCTGGTATTCTTGTCATCATTAAGTTGAGGATAAAGAAAATTATGTCCCAGATTGAATGTTTCGAATCAATCGCAGCATTGAAATTGTCCCTCTGGCTTATAGTGGTTTACATGGTGTTGTGTACTCCTAGGTCCTGTATAACTGCTTACAATATTTACTCCAAATCAATGCAAGGTAATGAAACCTCCCTAATTCAAAATGCTGATATGACAACTGTAAATGTTGCAACCAGCAGTACTTACATTGTTTCAACTTTAGTTAGGCCACTACTCAGTATATGTTTACTGCCGCAAGTGAGGAAGTCATTTTCTTTCGGATCATATCCCAACACAGACAATGTGTGATATATTATGGAAATGTTTCTAAAGTTGCAAATTCTAAATGAGATGTTATATTTTAAGCGCTGTGTACGTAGCATTTGAACAAGGTTGCATTTGAATGTAGGTAAGTGAAAAGTTGGTACCTATTTAGGGAGACCAAGGATTAACATAACAAACTCGATGGTTTGCTATGCAGCGAGTGTTGTGCGAGAGTAAAGGACATTGCTAGTGTTAAAAGTGCCATAGCGGGTAAATGAGTGCATCTATAGCTATTTAAATAGGCATAGGCTACTAGGTATGAATTCGCCTAAATAACACACATATAGCTAGGTATGTGTGTTATTCAATTATACTCGGAACTGGTCATAAACATAATCAACTAACCTACATTATAACTTTTTCCTCATGTACCTAATAAATAAGGGTGGGTGGTTACAATTACAACTATGTAGGTTTTCCTCACGGTCACAGTTGAAAAGCTTTGGTTTTATTTAGGTAGAGACCGCTTGGATGTAGGCCTATAAAAGTAGAGAAAACAAACCTGATTTAAATACTTCCCAAAAGTATCTTTACACCTTTGATTATATAATGTCTAGATGGAGCGTTGCCCTACAATCAAAACAAAGAAAACGAGGCAATGATTTCAAAGATGTGAGCGTGTGGCAGCGTGCTCGCGGCCGGGCACAGAGACAATTTACACTGTGCGTCTTATTATGTCTCTGTGTGCGAACTTATAAGCAAACAGTTGGCTGATACTTATTTTTTTATACGTTTTCGCACATTTGATGCTCCATCTAGACATTATATGTATAAGGTGTATCTATTCATACACGAAATCTTTTAAGGGGTCATTGTACATTTTGACGAGTTAATGCGATCATATTGTAGGGAACAGCTGATTTTTTTTTCACGATTTCGATGTTGGTCCCATAGTAAAAGTTGTTCATAATGATGAGTAGGTACAATGACCCCTTAAGAGATTTCGTGTATGAATACATAGACCCTATATAATCAAAGCTTTACACTGAGCTTCTATTAAAATTTCTTTCAGAAAGTTTTAAGACCCGATTTTAAAAGGTATAATATGAACATAACATTTGTAAAGTATTTTTTTACCGTTTTATACTTACATAATAAAGTTTTAAAGCTTATTGTTTTAATTTCTTTCAACGATTCAGAGCAAAGCGTCCTAAAAGTTGGTTGGTTTTTGTTGTGTTCGTGGTTCGGCCAGGAATCTTATACGTGTGATGCTCAGGTTTTATTGGGATTTTATCCGACTCATTAAAACGACCTTATTGTGTCTTCGCCATGTTCTTTATTGCCCGACCATAAACTATAACTCTACATTATAAAAAGGGGTGTACCAATCAACAATCATAGTGCTTGATTAATTATTATCTATGGACACTACAGTTTTATGCTACCCCGATTGAAAGCATAGAGAATGGATAGATTCGTAAAATGCCTGCCCTGTATTCTTTTCGTTAGTGAACATGACTGTGAAGCGAAACTAATTGATTTAACGATAAGCCTACAGAATACATGAAGCTACAAGTAGAACCTATATCATCTTATGTAGTGGCCAGACCAGACAATGTAATGCACTCCTACTCCGCAAATATAAGCGCAACTTGAGGAGGGCGACTGGGATGGGTCTGTCTCGCCCGCTCCCCCTCCTCAAAACCTCCCGGGTGATGTCATGCAACAAACACTAACTACTGCTACCAAGTAGCCATTTTGTGGGCCATGGCTTTATTGATTTTTTAATACCGAACTATTTTGTCATTTGTCAAAGGGTCAGTAACTAGGTTGGAGTGGCAGGTGAGTGGCACTTACTGAAGGACCTACCTACGTTTATAACATAATATAAACATCACGCCTGTAATCCCCGAAGGGTTAGGCACCTTTATAAGAAAGTATTTTTTTAAATAACTGTGCTGTCTAATTTATTTATAGGCATATAATAATATTCAAACGGCAGATAATCTATGTAGGTACCAACGCAATTGCAAATCACGTACAATCGCTCACTTTACCTAGGAACTTACAAATTTGTAATTTGACAAAGTTCAAAAACCGGTCAAGTGCTGAACACCAAGCATAATATTTCCGTAAAGTAAACAACTAGCAGTATTGCGCATAGCATTAGCCGACTTTAATCATTATTTTTTATCACATATAGACTGACAGTGACACTGAACTTGTTCAAAATTTTTATATGTAGGCATTTCCTACCTATTATGTATAAGCACCTACCATAACGTACATACAACATGGTAGTATTCCGAACAATTTAGGTACCTACCTACTAAGTAGAATATGGTCAAACTGCAGTTCCTGCATTCGTGCGCTTTCGTATATTCAGTCAGTGCTACGATTATGGTGCCAGTGATTCGTTACTACAAATTAATTTCAATTGGCGGAGCACAAAACGCTGTAAGTATCGCAGTTGTCCGTACCGTACAAGCCCTTGGCACATAAGATCGTCCATCAAAATGATTAACAGGGATGAAAGTTCAAGCGGGCCCCGGTGGCGAAGTATCTACCTACTACCTACCTATCTACTTTTACTCAAAGGAAACATAAGATACTAAAAATTCATGCTAAAATTTTTGAAATATCGGATGCCTAACCTTCTGGCCACAGCCAAGCGCGGCGCGGATTGCGGCGCGGCGTGCGGCGCGGCAAGCGGTGATCGGCGAAAACAAATGGTAGACAATGTATGAAGTAAGCCACAGCTACCGGCGGCGCGAATCGCGGCGCGACTTGCAGCGCGGTGAGCGCCGCGCGGCACGCGGCGGCGACGGGCTGCGCGGTGTGCGATTGAAACAAATGTACTAGCGAGTATCGAGGAGGCCACAGCTCAGAGCGGCGCGCGCGGCGGCAGCGGTGGACGTATTCAACATCGCACGATCGAAACAAATAATTTTGTTTTTATCGGGCGTTGAGCTTATACAACGTGTAACAGAAAGGGTATAATCATATAGAATGCTGTGGTACGGACCATCAAACTGAACAACTTTCTCTATGGGACCACCATCGAAATCGTAAAAAAATAATCAGCTGTCCCATAGAAAATTTCAATACCTACTCGACCCAAATGTATGGGTCAGCTGATTTTTTTTTTACGATTTCAATGGTGGTCCCATAGAGAAAGTTGTTCAGTTTGATGGTCCGTACCACAGCATTCCATATGATTATACCCTTTCTGTTACACGTTGTATAAATAATGGATACTGAACAATTTATTAGTGAAATACTGAGTAGATCAGGGTGCCTAAAATGGAAGCTTTATCAGAATCATAATATGAATCACGTTAAAAATTTGAAATTCTGAAAATGGTCTTTATGGTTATGACCACAAAGTCCATTTTAAGAGTTTTAAATTTTTAACTTGATTCGTATTATGATTCTGATATAGTAGTCATTTTAGGCCCCAGTAATCTGGATATCAAAACATGTTGTAAAAAATTGTGGGACGAAATAAAACAACAATTTAAATACCGTGCCACTTTTGATAGGGCCATTTTATAGTTAGCCGTTCTCTAAATACGTCCACCGCTGACGCCGCCGCGGTCGCAGCTAGTCGAGCTGTGGCTTACCACCGCAAGCCGCGCCGCCCGCCGCGCCGCCCGCCGCACCGCGCACCGCGCCGCCAGTAGCTGTGGCCAGGACGTAAATCGGGAACGGACCAATGCGAAAGAAAAATATGTTTTTTGTCACCTATAGATAGGGAAGTTCAGGGTCAAGCACAAGGATAAAAGATACATATCATGACCTTTTTAAAAAAATCTTAAATTGAAACATTTAATTCTGTTTCCACATTTTGACTTGCACTTGACTTACCTACGCGGTACGCCTTTGTCCCAGTGAGCGGCCTCATTCGGAACTAACAACGCTATCTTGTTTTAAATTCCGAGTTTTCATGCAGCAACCTCATGTAAGCGTAGGGTTACAAGTTATCAATGACATTGTATAAATACATCACTAAGAGTTACCATATAAAGTTCTATAGGATTCTTTTGGCGCTTGCTTGGCCATAGGTGAAATATGCTGGTATGGGAATTAAATTAATGCTAATGACACCCGCTTCGACGTCCCTACGCAAGCGTCGCGACTCGCGACGCGCCGTAAGCTCGGTGGTACTGTTTACTAGCCTATCCCTGACCGCAATGCCGTTTTGATGCTTAGGTTACCGGTCAAACTAGTTTTTCCAACCTAGGCCAAACCGGTTTACTGGTTTATAGTGTCTAAACCAAACAAATCAATTACATGTGCTCATCTTGGATCTGGCCGCAGCCGCCGCGGCACCGCTCGCTCGGCTCGCGTGTTTGGTTGGTCACCATTTCTAACCTAACCTAACCCATTTAGTGGGGGGGTAACCCATGAGCGTCCTTTTGTGATGACGATTGTCCTTTTGTGTTTATGATTCAGTTTGGCTTAGGACAAATCAGTTTGGGCCGGTAACACATTAAGAGTGCGATGCAGTTTAAAGTATCTTAGAAACAGGAAAACAGCTCAGCTTATATGGCAATACTGATCCTCCATGTGCAGTGCCTAGAGTGGATTGATCTTTTTCGGTCGCTGTCTGGCAACGAATTAAGAGAGAGCAATAACTTCGAAACTATGTTAGTGTCAGATTTGGGATTTGGAAATCTGGATATTGTTGGGATCTGAAAATTGGCTTATCGCTACTTTACTACGTGTTCCAATTCATGCCCTTTTAAGGATAGGCATATGATTTAATTGATAAGCATACCAAACACAGATCTTAGTTCCTTCCTTCAAAGGAAAAACGTACATGATGCGACGTCTCTCCCGTGTTTTTGAGTTTGTCGGTCATAAAGATTTTGTTTACATCTATTGGTACTGTTTCTTGAGAATGCCAAGAATTATTGGAGATGCCTGGTTCAATTCCTAAAAGAATATAATTGCGGGGGAAACCACTGGTTAGAAACAATTTTGTCCTTGCTTGCTGTGGAGGCCTTTGAAAGACTACACCGGTCTAGCGCTGCTGCTCAGGGGGGGGGGGGGGGCAGCTAGATAGAAAACCCGTAACATACGAAAGCAAAAATTGCTGGAATGTTCGACTTTGGTATCTTTTCCGAGACACCGATACAGATATTTCGGAGAGACCTATGTAGATATGCTTGCTATTTTCATAACAATTTTTCTACCCAAGATTCTTTCATGGTTCCTTGCCCTCGAGCTCAATGTGCCACTGCAGAGTTCCACAATGTTTTGTTCAAACTAAGGACATCATCGCGTAGTTAGCGTGTGTTTACCCTTTTAGGTGTCTCAAGGGTTTTTTGTATAATTTCAAGTAATTTTAGACAAACATCTTTTTGGGGGTTAGGTGGCGGTTTATTTAAATATTGGTTCTAAAACTAAAAATTGTATTTAATACAAAAGTTTATTGGTGAAAACATGAAAAATATAATAGATTAATTAATGGCTGATAAAATGCAGCAGAAATGTTACAATATTGGCCATCACAAAACTATTTCGCTAATAAATGCCTGAAAATTCAGTATGCTATTTTTAATCAATAAGGGGCACAACAAAATGGTTAATGTCAACAATTAAAGACTTCCTTTGGTAATACTTAAAATGTTAGACGACATCACAAAAACCACGAAAGACACTAACAAGTTTTTTGTGCCCTTATTTGATACAGCCATTGTACAGGTGAATTTATTATATTTTACGAAAGTAGATTTCATAGGGTCAGTTTTGGGCGCATTTCAACAAATTTTAAATAACTAATAGCATAATTTTTAAACAATATTCACCATCATGATCTCCATTTCACTGCGGACATGCGGCGAAAGGAATGTTAATTTGGGGCCGACCAGGCTGTTACGTTTTATTCTATGTAGAAAGGAAAACACTTTTAACTTAAGAAACCGTAATTTTAATAACTTAAGTTATAAATATTTATATTCATCGGGTCAGCTCGATATCTGTAATCCAGTGTAAATACAGAAATACAAAACCGTCAAAGATGACACATAACATTTAATTTTAGACGGAACGTGAAGGTCCGCTGCGAACGACATTTTTAACATTTTTTTACAAGCGACGGCTCGCATCAGCGGCGGAGGACCCGCGCCGCGCGGCGTTCTCGAATGTTACTCGTTTTCTTATAAAACACCAATGAGAACAAATGCGTGTGCTGGGAGTGAGCGCGGCGCGAGATTAGTTGTCGCCGCCCTCGGCGGGCTCATCGCCATCGCCCTGCGTGTCTGACGTCCACAGAGTCAGGTTGTCTCGCAGCAACTGCATGATCAGTGTCGAGTCTTTGTACGAGTCTTCATTCAGTGTGTCTAATTCGGCGATCGCGTCATCGAACGCCTGTAAACACAATGACCAACATTAATCTCATCTATCCTAGTGAAAACAGAAACAATATCAAAATATTCATACAAGTTTTTTTTTATATCATTCCCTTTGTGGGGGAGATAGTCATAAATAAACACTCTGATGCTGGCTGGATCGAGGATTAAGGGTTAATTGCTTTACACACGGCCATGCTAAATATAATTATTATTAGTGGTTGATTTTTTTATCTATCAGATTATTTCTAATTTTGAATTACTTTTATCTTCATGCAAATTGAATGAGGAGAATGCACTAGCAAGATACTTGACAGTTAGTAAATTATAATTGTGTCATTATCACACATTAATTTTCTCTTTGATTAAAAAAACCTGTTTAGCTAAGTGGCACGCTCGCGCAGGGGAGTTGATTATCTCGTAATAGAACACGGAAAAGTTGAGCGCAAGGCCGAGTCTGATGGGGTGGGTCGGTTGCATTTTGGCTTTAGCAATGTCGAATGCTTCCTGGTAGGCCTTCTGCGAGTCCTCCACGACGGCTGGGGACAAGCGAGTACATTAATATGCCTAGCCTGAACTTCCCTCTCGTGCCAGCCAGCACAGAGCCTATGCATAACTGACACTAATAATGACCTGTTTGGCGAGCTGACACGCTTTGTCTGGTGAATTTAATATCTCATAATAGAAGACGGAGAAATTTAACGCCAGACCCAGCCTTATTGGGTGTGTGGGCTGCATTTTCGCCTTGCTGATCTCAAAGGCGTCTTGGTATGCTTTCTGTGAATCCTCTACAACAGCTGTAAGGTAAAGTTTTGTTAGCTTCTGAAACTATTGCATAATAAATCAGGTATTATAATACCTTATAATCATTGATGTAATTATTAATAGTATACAGCTCATCTCATCAGTGTTAGTACTTACAATTTCTGGTTTCTCCTGTGGCCACTTCTGCGAGGTACCTATAGTAATCACCCTTCATTTTAAGGTAAAATACTTTACTTTCTGGATTACTAGCTTTAGGAATAAGGTGCTTGTCAAGTAAACCCTGAAACAAAAAAAAGGTAGATCTTGTTTAGAATCCATCAATAATTTTGAATGAAAATAATTTATTAAACAGTAAATCATTTTATCGCACAATTAATACATAGGATTTGAAAACAGGGCAACGAACGAAAACGGGATAGCAGCGCGCGCAATGACGCGGCGCAATACGTCACCCCACCCTCCCCACCCGCGAAAACTCCGCACCGCGCCCTGCATGCTCTCACGTGCTAACCAACATTATAACGCCCATGATTAACAAAAACGTTATGACTGCGGAGGAAATGACCACGGCTACTGTTAGCTTGCATCACCCCTCAAATTGGCGAGGCGCAAATATCATGACGTCATTCGCGTAGGAAGGCAGCAACTGATGTTAATCTTCCTTAGTTTGGAATAAATTCCTCGATCCAATGGACTAACACGGTAATGAGGGACTTAGCCTCAGTTATCAGTAGAAACCTGAAAAACAGAAGTAATATAGAAGGATTCTCACCAAAACGTCGTAGCAGATTTCTCTGAGCTCCTTTTCTACTTTAACCCTATATTCTTTTGCCATCTGTTGTTTTCTTTCCGAGCCTTCGGTTTTCTGTTCAATGGAGGAGATGACGCGCCATGACGATCGTCGAGCGCCCACCACGTTTTTGTAAGCAACGGAAAGCAGGTTTCTTTCCTCGTTGCTCAGCTCGACGCCGGTTTCCGTGACTTCTTTCATCGCGGCCGCCATGTCGTCATATCGTTCAGCCTGCTCCGCCAGCTTGGCGCGTTGCACCAGTTCCTCCTTGTCGACGGACATCGTGGACGATGGGAGAGGATTATTTCACTGATGCCCCTGCAATTAAGTATGATTCACGAATAAACTATTTGAATCGACAGCCAATGACGATTCACTGTGAGTTAAATTTTATCAGAAAGACTAATCGTTAGGCGTCACTTTCACCGAAGCGAATCGCTTATAGGGTATTTGTCATCATGAATGGATGGAAGTCGCACCTTGGGTAGAGGCTCGCGAGCGCACTAGCGCAATATGAAAATTCAACGAAGCTCAAAGAGCGCCTCTCACGCCAAACGCGACATCGACGCGGCGTCCGCTCGGTTTGACAGCATCTCACAGACTCAAGCTACTAGCAGGCTAGGCACGCGCCGTGCCGCCGCGCCGCCGCTTGGTCACCGCCACTGCGCCAACAGTATTGATCCGGCGACGCGGGATAAACACTCCAGACGAAATACGACTAGCGCGACGATTGCACACACCCCTCACCCTCGCGTACGCCCCTCCTGCACCGCGCCCGTCCGCCCGGCGCCTACCTCACGCTACCCTTATCTACCTACCTATACCTTTTTACGCGATTCTCCAGTTACTATGCTATTATAATATGCCAAGCATACGATCATATTATGTAGGTACTTTGGTAAATATTCCTACTATATAAAAGTGAACACACTTTTATTGAAGCACACAAAAAAACCCACAACATTAAATTCTAACTAGAAGGTCATGTTAATATTAAAATTAGCTTCTAATTAACCAGAACTGCATTCTGTGAGGAAGATAATGCAATTATAGCTTATTGAGGCAATATCTTTCTTCTTAAGATATTGCCTCAAAATGGAAGTTTTGTTCTAGGCATGTAGGTATTCTGCTGCAATTTTTCGATTTCTTATAATTCAGTCTTTTACGAAAAAATACAGAATATTAATTTTATAGGTAAATAAGAAGTGCTACCCAGAGAATGCAGCAACATACACCTAATAAGTTAACCAAATTCTTCAGATAAAGTAAGGGTGGGGGGGGTCATGACCCCTGGAATGCCTCCCACTCCCCCCCCCCGTCAACTCCACCCTAGACACCTTTTCCATACATTTGCTTAAAGCTGATGTAATAGTTCATTTTTAATTTAATTAAAATAAAAAAAATACCATCAAGTACAAAGCCGATGAACAATTTAAATGTATTCCAGTTTAAGATTGAAACATTGCCATTTATAGAGGGCCATAATAATTATTGCCTTCTTATGAAATATCTTAGGTATCTATCACACATTGAGTATGATGTCAATCTTTGAAGGGCAATGTGTCATGATAAACATGGCAGTTTCAATCAACATCAAACAGGACAATTATTCAAAATAGCAGTAGCTTAGTACAGATTTAGAATTGGCATGGTAAAATATCACAAGAGATCTGACTCCTGCACATTTACGCCATAGATAAAACCTCAATTATCACTAACATGCCAAGTTATGTCCGAGTCTAGCCAAATGTTGTACTTAGCTGTGGACTAGGTACACAAGTGCGTGAAGACAGCTGATATTTTTACTGCTATATACCTAAGTTTCTTCTTACAGACAGTACCGAGGCATTGCTATGACTGATATAACCCAAGCAAGTTATCTAAGTAAATGTAGATGTAAAAAAAAATGAACTCCTGAAAGAGGCATTAACGTCTATAATATTCTGAGGATGAGGAAAACTATTAACTTAATGATTAACATAAGCCTTGTAATAATAACAGGTACATTAAGAGGTATATCTAGTATCACATACACGAGAGCATTGTGCTGTCGACTCAATGTCACGCACGTGCCTATCTATCTATCTGAAAAGCGATGTAAGTAAATCGAAGGTAAAGACAATAACGTTAGATCAAATACTTACCAACATAATGACGACCTATACCAAGTTACACAACGTAATTTAAATTAAGTAGGTATTATCAATTTATCACTCAAGAGGAGTGGTGAAGGCATGACATCCAAGTTTTGAGGGCTGTAATTACCTCTAAATACGTACTGGGAATACCTCCAATGTCCAATGACATTACATAGTTATTGAATTGACCAAGATAACGGCATGACTACGCACGGCGAAATTACGACGCACTAGTGAGATCGCTAGTTCCCTCTATGAATACGCCAACGTTCGACATACCCACGCACTCCAAACGGAACTAAATGGATTATAGTTTAAAATATATATCAGTTTACAATCTATCTTTTTGATCCTGTTTAATAATCCAAAAATATAATTCAGTCACGTATGAAGAAAATGTTAAAAGAGCTAAAAAAACCAACTTACGCTGCCGAAGTCGTTGTAAGGAACAAGTTATTACACCTTACGAATTACAACGTACGTAATAAAAGTAAATCCGTTGAGCAGGACATAAATCCCGATTACCAAAATTTAGAACTATGTCTAACCGCACCGCGAAATCGTGTCGCCGGCTCGGGCAAAATGGCTGCTGCACAAGGGGCACTCCTTCTATGCGTCACAGTCACAGATTTGTGAGAAAACGATTTTTAAACATCGACACTTCGTGCGAAACACATAAAATTGCATTCACTTAATATAATTTTAATGCACTTACTTGTTGGAAGGGAAAAAAAGTAATTAAACCAGCAAATTACAACACAATATCGGTTTTTGTCTTGCGGTGAACGATATACTACACTGACGGCAGCGGGGCCAGAGGGGAAACAAAAACGGAACAGGGTTCACATTACGAGTCAGCCATCTTGGATTACTATGAAGGAAGCGTAGCACGATGCTACGTATTCTCGTTCACGTAGTTATCTTCGAATGTATTGCGCACTCTTTCTAACGTACGGTAAACCAATGAAACGGATACATTATTTTACACGCGCAAAGTACTTAATAGGTCACTTTGAGTGGTTACAGGAAGTCAGTGTTCTGGCGCGAATTTTTTGAATGATTAGTTAGATAATGCATTGGCTCGATTTTATGAAACCATCACTCATATTTGCGCAAAGTACTTATTTAAACAGTATACAACAGTTGTATAAAATTCTACTGCTGAGGCTCCAACTTGGGTGGGTGACTAAAAAGCCTGATATTCACCTACTTATTTGTGAACAAAGGCGTTTACGAATCCTTCTAAAGAATGCTCTTATCCGGGGGTCCAGACACTTCACAAACTTCGACAAACTGTCAAAAATACCTACAAAATGCATTGACAAGGTTCTTCACGGTCCTTGAGTATGCTTGCGGCCTGAGGAGGCTGGGAGGCTATGGCTTGCAATGTTACTTGTAAGCAGCATTAATCCCAATCCAATGATGTCAAAAAATGAAAGGTAAGTAACCGCAACCACTATGGTCTTTAGTTCACGGCAAGTACGAAGTCGTGCCTGTTTATGCAAAACTTCTTAGTTTGTTACGTTGCGGTCCTGGCTTAAAGTAAGAAAAGAGAAACCGTTCTTTACAGTCGGGTAAGAACAGCTCTATTGCCAGGTGTTTGATAATGTGGCGGAAAACCAAACTCTCAAGTCAACTCAGACTTTTGAAAAATCGCCTAAAATATTGTTTTACTGTTTATGGACATTAACTTTATAGTATTTCTGTGAAATCTTCTACTATTGTCTCTGCCTTTGCATTTATTTTTAGTTATCAGCTGGCACGGTGCACGGTGTCACAGAAGTGCTTTGCTTTCTATTCTGTGGCATATGCCTTGATTAAAGGATATAAGGTGGATGCGCAAGGGTAGCCCGCGAAATTTAAATTTTCTTACGTTTATTGCAATTTGCAGGTCAGTGTCAAGTTGTATGTTGATGAAAATATGAATCGCGTCAGTAACACGTATGGAGTTACAGAATTATAATCATTTAAATCATCAATACAACCCTCTAAGTTCATATAATCTCAAAAAGTGACTTTTTCATGAAATAGCTATTGAATGTGATTATATGAACTTGGAGAGCTGTATTGATGATTTGAATGATTATAATTCTGTATACGTGTATTCTGTATTGTGTACGTGTTACTGGCGCGATTCATATTTTCATCAACATACAACTTGACACTGACCTGCAAATTGCAATAAACTTGAGACAATTTAAATTTCGCGGGCTACCCTTGCGCATCCACCTTAAGTTAAGAATTTACTGCTGACTTGGCTTTGGCCTTACTTTTATTTTATAATAGAAGAATACGAAAATATGATGAGGCTGAATGGTCTATAGATCGATGCCTGCCTTTTTACAGACGAACGAAAAAAATAATAAGTCTGTTCTGTCGTTCTTCTGTCATATCTGTCAATGTCTATGTATGTCACGTTGTTTGTGTTGTGCACAGAGCGTCATATATATACTGGTAGAGGTTAAGTATTGCAGTATTTTGCCTATTCGTTTCTGAAATAATTTGATTTGGTTTAAGACAATTCATGTAAAAAATACCTACACAGTATAAAATAAAACAGCAAAATGCCGAAATCAAAAAGAGATAAGAAAGGTAAGATATTATAACCTCTAATAAAATGCATTCGAATTACCATGCTGGCTTATTTTTATTTTGGAGATTTCTAGCAAAACAACTACTCATGTTAAGTCAACGACACTCAAGTGTTCGTTTCATATTCTTGTCACCTCTAAAAAAGTTAAAGTTAAATCAAAGATATATAAATACTTGATTGGTGCAACCTTTTTTTGTAAATTTTTAATTTATTTTGGATGTTTGTAATTAACTTATTTTAATATTACAGTTTCTCTAACAAAAACAAACAAAAAAGGACTACTAAATAAACAGAAAATCATAGAAGAAATAAGAAATTCACTTTCTAAATATGAACACATATTCCTGTTCACTGTTGATAACATGCGCAACACAAAATTAAAAGACTTGCGCAATGAGTGGAAAGATTCGAGATTCTTTTTTGGTAAAAATAAGGTCATGGCTGTTGCACTTGGTCGGACTAAGAGTGATGAAGTTGAAGACCAATTGAATTTGGTAAGTTTTCATCTGCAGTCCTAATGTATGTTTGGATATTCAAATGCAAGTCAAACAAACTCAAACATAACATTAAACAACATTGCATAACATTGTTTTAATTTTCCAGCTATCCAAGAGATTAAAGGGCCAATGTGGTTTATTGATGACAAACAAGGATGTACCTGAGGTTCTAGAATGGTTCAAAGAATTCCGTGATGCAGAATATGCTCGTGCAGGATTTGTAGCTACTAAGGATGTGATACTCCCACAAGGTCCCCTTGCTGACTTCTCCCACACAATAGAACCTCATTTGAGGCGCCTCGGTTTGCCCACATCACTTGAAAGAGGTGTTGTAAACCTTATCAAAGAATATCAGGTATGTAAACTATAGTTACAACTTATTATTTATACCTTATTGATTTTATGAGGCCTTACACATGAATCTTATCAAAAAATATATTATTATATTATCAAAAAAACTGCACTTGTAATTTTGACTATAAAACCTGGCTAAAACTAAATCCAAAAAAAACTTGTATGAAATCAATAAAGTTTACATACCACATATATATATTATTATTATTTTATATCTGTTGTAAATAATGTACAAACAGTAGTTTATTTTAATTAGTACCCAATAATTAGCCCAAACTGCAGCCCTGCCGAAACTTGATATTTGTGAATTTTCGTACGGCGTTCATCTAACTTCGGGTGAGTTTGGTGCTCATGACCACTGCCATTCTCAGCTTTAAATTGTTAATATAATAATAAAGCTCATTTATTCCATATCCCTCTTTACATAATTATGTCTATACAATTAATAGTTTTATATTTTATTTGGATATGGATCCCTTTTGGGTGTAAGCCTCCTCCATCCCGTGCCAATTTTCCCTGTTTTGGGCCAACTCGGACCAGCTACTTCAATGATGTCTTCTGCCCATCTCTTGCGTGGTCTGCCCCTGTTCCTCTTGCCTCCCAGGTCCAGACCACTTCGTTGACGCCAATGTCCACCTTTGATCTCTGCATCTCGAAAGATGACCTGCCCATTTCCATTTCAGTCGTTGAGCATATATTTCGAAATTGTTAATATAATATTTATAAATAAATAGTTTATATTAACATGCCATACATTTTTTCAAATTCGATTTCGGCCGTAACTGGCCAAGGCCAAGGGCCGAAGTATCAGTTTGGGCTGAAAAATCCTGTCAGTTGGACTCTAATTTTAATTTTATAGTAGCAGCTCCTAAACAGTTTTTGTAAAATAAATAATATATAATATGTATGTTGTTACGAGTATGTATGTGTTTCAGGTGTGCAAAAAAGGTGCTCCATTAACACCAGAGCAGGCAAGTATATTAAAACTTTTGGGGATTCAAATGGCTAAGTTTAAAGTTGTTATAAAGTGCCACTGGACTAAAGGGAAAGGTTTCCACAAAGACCTGGATATCGCTGATGATGATGACGATGATGATAATGATGATGAGGAAGAAGATGCCATGGAAGCAGATGAAACATAGTGTTTAAGGATAAAAATAAAATAATTCATATAATATTTTTTGTTTTATTTCTACTCTAGCAGTAAATAAACTTAGTATTAAACCTTATCCCTAAAAACCCTACTAGGTTGATGTGGCTTGCTATGCGCAGCAAACCACCAATAGAATTTTGTTTGTTGCACTTCACATATTCTATGCTTAGCTTTATTGGAAATGGGCATGGTTGAGCAGGGAAGAGAGATGTCTCGAAATTGTTTGGGGCTAACCACCAGATCTAGTAAAATTTAATGGCAAAAAAACACTTTTTATTGCCAAAAATAGCTAAGAGAAGACTGGGCGGAAGTAAATTATTGCAGATAAATCATTATACGGGGTGAATTTTCCAAATGGGCGTGGATGGCCAAATCCGAAACGATGAGGCATAGCGAAAAATAGCAATAAGGAGCCTCGAGCCTGATTTTGATAAAAACTAAAACTGCATCATTGGATTTTTTAAAAACAATAGATATTCCTAGCCAGGAATCGTTCAATCGAACCCATTGATTTTGGAAAAAAAGCACACTATATTATTACACCATTCGATGTAATGTCGTGTCGCTAATAAGATCAAATTCTGGCAAGTAATGACATCCTACGGCAAACTTAACCCTTAAACCCTACCCATTCCTGGAGAAACACTATTACTACCCAGGGGTTTTAAGGACCCCAATACATAAAAAATTATGCTCACAAAATAAAACTACAATTCAATTACAATTACTGTTTAATATTATGAACGGTTATTTAACAATACAAAAAAAAAAATAATTGTTTTTGGTATCACATTCTTGGCACATAGCCTCAGTATGTTCACCGCAAAGAGGTTTTCGGCACATGCCACAGGTGACCTTGGTTTTCCGGTCCTTACCCCTTGGGCACATGGCACATATTTTCTTAGCAGTGGGAGCAGAACTTGGTTCTTGCAATGGCCGCTTCTTTTGCAAGATTCCACCTAAGAGAACTTGAAGATTCATGGGCAAAGAGGGCCATGTAAAGCGTTCTTTCATTTGAGGAGTGATCAGATCTAAGGCAAGTTTTTTCAAGAAATAACGTCTTTTTGTAGCTCTTTTCGTGGTCATTTTTAGCAAGACATATGAATTAACACCTACTATATTCAGAAGGCCATAAAAAATTGCCATTGGCCACCTTTTTGATCTCCTAGACACGCTGTACTTGTGGCATAGCTGATCCATCAAGTCAACTCCGCCTTTAGTCTTATTATAATACTCTATCATCTCTGTTTCTAAAGAATGAAATACCACTGTTATTGTAATAACTACATCCAAATATGAAACTTACTCTTTATAATATTATATAAAAAATAACAGCATTCACCAATATATCGACGAAATGAAATGACAATATATTGCGTTATTACTACCCTGGGGTCTGACAAACCCATAAATTGCAATAAATCCGTCAAAACAGTGAAAGCGCTGACGCTCGACTAATTACAAGATGGCCGCCGACGTCACTAGAGATTAGACTCGAGTGACATAAAAGTGCGTTCAATTATTGCAAAAATATTTAGAAACATTCATCCTCTGGGGTTTGCTGGACCCCCGGGTAGGGTTTAAGGGTTAAGAAATTAATTTTATAGACTCTTCGCGGAAAGAAAAAAATCGTAAACAATTGAAAGGAGATTGGGCAAAATTGCCCTAGCGTCCAATAGCGTTAAGATTATGTATTAATGGATTGATCTCTTCAAGAAGAATATTTCTTGCTTTGACAACTTTTCTCGATTCAGAGTCAGAGAGGAGCTACAGTTCGGTACCCAATCAACAACTAGTCAGATCATAGAAATATAATAAACAGGAGAAGTGGCAAGTGGGCGTGTCGGTGACGCCGCGACGAGCGCACGATATGCATGTCATAGGGCAAATGGCCGTCTCAGCGAACTAGTGTGCTTTCGACCGCGATCGTGACAACTTACAAGAATTCCGTGTTGTTCAGTGGTTTCTTGTAAAAATCGAAGCATAAACCAAAAGTTTATAAATCATAGAATCACTTACTGTATCTATGTACAAGTATTTTACTATATTTGTCTTTAACATCACAAATCGTAAAATATTTCTTGCTCTTACTATGTTATTTCTGTTTTCAAATTTCACAGCGACTGTACAAGTTTTGCAATAAATACATTGCTCCTTAACCACTACCAAAGTTTGTCGCTAAGTGACTGGACAAGCAATGTAAAAATAACAAAACGATACTTTTGCATCGTGTAGTACGGCCGCTGCTTCTTGCGACGAGTGATGTGCTTGTGCAGATTTAACTAACGTAGACTATCGACAATGTCGATTGACGAAAGATTGCTATTATAGTTTGTTTTTCAATTTTTTTATTTTTTTTCATTTTTGACGTATTTTGGTTGTTTACAGCTTAATAGAGAAATGCGTAACTAATTTTCGTAAAGTAAGTTAATACATATTATGATGGCATAATATTATATGACAATTCCTGTTTTCACCAACACTATGTGGCACCCATGTCAATGCCTAATGCGCGTTTTCACCAACAGTAAGTGATGCCTAAATGAATGCCTATTTCCTGTTATCAGCAACACTAAGTGGCACCTAACTTGATGCCTTAAGCCCGTTTTCACCACCACTAGGCGACACCTAACTGGACGCCTTAAGCCCGTTTTCACCAACACAGAGTTACACCTAACTCGATGCCTTAAGCCCGTTTTCACCAACACTATGTGACACCTAACTCGATGCCTTAAGCCTGTTTTCACCAACACTAATTGTCACCTAACGGAATGCCTAAAGCCCGTTTTCACCAACACTAAGTGACACCTAACTCGATGCCTTAGGCCCGTTTTCACCAACACTAAGTGACACCTAACTCGATGCCCTAAGCCCGTTTTCACCAACACTTTGTGTCACCTAACTGAATGCCCAATCCCCGTTTTCGCCAACACTAAGTGTCACCTAACTGAATGCCCAACTCCTGTTTTCATCACCACTAAGTGGCGCCTAACTCGATGCCTTAAGCCCATTCTCACCAACACTATGTGACACCTAACTCGATGCCTTAAGCCCGTTTTCACCAACACTAAGTGTCACCTAACTGAATGCCCAATTCCCGTTTTCGCCAACACTAAGTGTCAATGCCTAAAGCGCGTTTTCACCAACAGTAAGTGACACCTAACGGAATGCCTAAAGCCCGTTTTCACCAACACTATGTGACACCTAACTCGATGCCTTAAGCCCGTTTTCACCAACACTAAGTATTACCTAACTGAATGCTCAATTTCCGTTTTCGCCAACACTAAGTGTCACCTAACTCAATGCCTAAAGCGCTTTTTCACCAACACTAAGTGTCACCTAACGGAATGCCTAAAGCCCGTTTTCACCAACACTATGTGACTCCTAACTTGATGCCTTAAGCCCGTTATCACCAACACTAAGAGTCACCTAACTGAATACCCAATTCCTGTTTTCACCAACAAAAAGTGGCACCTAACTCGATGCCTTAAGCCCGTTCTCACCAACACTAAGCGGCACCTAACTCGATGCCTTAAGCCCATTCTCACCAACACTAAGTGTCACCTAACTGATTGCCCAATTCCTGTTTTCACCAACAAAAAGTGGCACCTAACTCGATGCCTTAAGCCCGTTTTCACCAACACTAAGTGTCACCTAACTCAATGCATAAAGCGCGTTTTCACCAACAGTAAGTGACACCTAACGGAATGCCTGAAGCCCGTTTTCACCAACACTAAGCGGCGCCTAACTCGATGCCTTAACCCCGTTCTCACCAACACTATGTGACACCTTACTCGATGCCTTAAGCCTGTTTTCACCAACACTAAGTGTCACCTAACTGAATGCCTAATTCCCGTTTTCGCCAACACTAAGTGTCACCTAACTGAATGCCCAATTCCCGTTTTCGCCAACACTAAGTGTCACCTAACTCAATGCCTAAAGCGCGTTTTCACCAAGACTAAGTGTCACCTAACGGAATGCCTAAAGCCCGTTTTCACCAACACTAAGCGGCACCTAACTCGATGCCTTAAGCCCATTCTCACCAACACTAAGTGTCACCTAACTGAATGCCCAATTCCTGTTTTCACCAACAGTAAGTGACACCTAACGGAATGCCTGAAGCCCGTTTTCACCAACACTAAGCGGCGCCTAACTCGATGCCTTAAGCCCGTTTTCACCAACACTAAGTATTACCTAACTGAATGCCCAATTTCCGTTTTCGCCAACACTAAGTGTCACCTAACTCAATGCCTAAAGCGCTTTTTCACCAACACTAAGTGTCACCTAACGGAATGCCTAAAGCCCGTTTTCACCAACACTAAAACGGTTTTCCTGGGGATTACGCTTGATTCAAGGCTACAATGGAGTTCTCATTTAACGTCTCTTGCCGGGCGGCTAAGTTCAGCAGCATATGCTATTAGAAAAATCCGTCAATTTACAGATGTTGATACCGCTAGACTGGTCTATTTTAGTTACTTTCATAGTATAATGTCTTATGGCATTTTGTTATGGGGACGAGCTGCAGACATTCAGTCAATATTTATTCTGCAAAAAAGAGCCATCAGAGCTATATATAATCTTCGTAGGTGCGATTCTCTAAGGGAACTGTTTAAGGACATTAACATCATGACGGTAGGTACATTGTCAATATATCTACGAAAACATAATGTACGTAAGAAAAAATCTGCATCTTTTTAGTAAAAGAGGTGACAGACACAGTTACAGTACTAGAAATAGAGACGAATTAGTTCAGCCGGGCTTCAGACTCGCTAAAGTAGATTCATCTTTCATGGGGTACTGTTTGAGATGCTGTAATAAAATTCCACAAAGTATTCTTGAACTCAATGAGACGAAATTTAAAACATGCATTAAACGCACACTATGTAAGCAAGCATATTACAAGTTGGACGATTATATCGCTGACAAAAATGCTTGGCTCAATGCCGGTCCTGCTCCACAAGGACAGGGACGCATAAATTGATAACATTAAATAGTATTGTTGGAGCTGCTGAAGATTGTACAACTATCTTTGCATTGTATAGATTCAATATCTTTAGTATTATATAAAGCCCATATTGTGTGAGTGCTATGTACTAAAGAGCTATCGTTCACTGGAAACCTACCTCCTTTCCCGACTTGAATGTGCCCTGGCGGTTGAGAGTATGTCATGCTCACTCAATGTCTCGCTGATGGTGGCGCGTGTGTCGGATCATTTAGTTCCATTCAAAATGGTTGAGTTGAATGGTGCTGATCCATGCGTCATGTTCGTGAACGGGCGCTGTCAGTTGTGACTGGTCATCTCTTAGTTGCCACGGCTTATTTGAATTAATTATTTTTTTTTTTTTTTTTAATTGTCTTTTTTGTGTTTACTATGGACACTTTTAACGTGCACATCTTGCTACATCGTTCTCACATAATGTACCATCTCAATATGAATGATGTAACCAAGGTTTTGTAACAATATGCTGATTTAAAAGAGTGTCCATGGAGTTTCTTGCCCGTTCTTCTCCATAGAGATCTACGCTAGGGAATGGGCAACTACAGTACTTTCACAGTTTTTATGCCTTGTGACTGGGACTGTAGCTACATTTCATTGTTATCTTTGTTTCGACAGTTCAAAAGTGCCTGTAACTGGCCTACTTGAAATAAATGCTTTGATTTTGATTTTGATTTTTGACTATGTGACTCCTAACTTGATGCCTTAAGCCCGTTTTCACCAACACTAAGAGTCACCTAACTGAATACCCAATTCCTGTTTTCACCAACAAAAAGTGGCACCTAACTCGATGCCTTAAGCCCGTTCTCACCAACACTAAGCGGCACCTAACTCGATGCCTTAAGCCCATTCTCACCAACACTAAGTGTCACCTAACTGAATGCCCAATTCCTGTTTTCACCAACAAAAAGTGGCACCTAACTCGATGCCTGAAGCCCGTTTTCACCAACACTAAGCGGCGCCTAACTCGATGCCTTAAGCCCGTTTTCACCAACACTAAGTATTACCTAACTGAATGCCCAATTTCCGTTTTCGCCAACACTAAGTGTCACCTAACTCAATGCCTAAAGCGCTTTTTCACCAACACTAAGTGTCACCTAACGGAATGCCTAAAGCCCGTTTTCACCAACACTATGCGACTCCTAACTTGATGCCTTAAGCCCGTTTTCACCAACACTAAGAGTCACCTAACTGAATACCCAATTCCTGTTTTCACCAACAAAAAGTGGCACCTAACTCAATTCCTTAAGCCCGTTCTCACCAACACTAAGCGGCACCTAACTCGATGCCTTAAGCCCATTCTCACCAACACTAAGTGTCACCTAACTGAATGCCCAATTCCTGTTTTCACCAACAAAAAGTGGCACCTAACTCGATGCCTTAAGCCCGTTTTCACCAACACTAAGTGTCACCTAACTCAATGCATAAAGCGCGTTTTCACCAACAGTAAGTGACACCTAACGGAATGCCTGAAGCCCGTTTTCACCAACACTAAGCGGCGCCTAACTCGATGCCTTAACCCCGTTCTCACCAACACTATGTGACACCTTACTCGATGCCTTAAGCCTGTTTTCACCAACACTAAGTGTCACCTAACTGAATGCCTAATTCCCGTTTTCGCCAACACTAAGTGTCACCTAACTGAATGCCCAATTCCCGTTTTCGCCAACACTAAGTGTCACCTAACTCAATGCCTAAAGCGCGTTTTCACCAAGACTAAGTGTCACCTAACGGAATGCCTAAAGCCCGTTTTCACCAACACTAAGCGGCACCTAACTCGATGCCTTAAGCCCATTCTCACCAACACTAAGTGTCACCTAACTGAATGCCCAATTCCTGTTTTCACCAACAGTAAGTGACACCTAACGGAATGCCTGAAGCCCGTTTTCACCAACACTAAGCGGCGCCTAACTCGATGCCTTAACCCCGTTCTCACCAACACTATGTGACACCTTACTCGATGCCTTAAGCCCGTTTTCACCAACACTAAGTGTCACCTAACTGAATGCCTAATTCCCGTTTTCGCCAACACTAAGTGTCACCTAACTGAATGCCCAATTCCCGTTTTCGCCAACACTAAGTGTCACCTAACTCAATGCCTTAAGCCCGTTCTCACCAACACTATGTGACACCTAACTCCATGCCTTAAGCCCGTTTTCACCAACACTAAGTGTCACCTAACTGAATGCCCAATTCCCGTTTTCTCCAACACTAAGTGTCACCTAACTGAATGCCCAATTCCCGTTTTCGCCAACACTAAGTGTCAATGCCTAAAGCGCGTTTTCACCAACAGTAAGTGACACCTAACGGAATGCCTAAAGCCCGTTTTCACCAACACTATGTGACACCTAACTCGATGCCTTAAGCCCGTTTTCACCAACACTAAGTGTTACCTAACTGAATGCCCAATTCCCGTTTTCGCCAACACTAAGTGTCACCTAACTCAATGCCTAAAGCGCGTTTTCACCAACAGTAAGTGACACCTAACGGAATGCCTAAAGCCCGTTTTCACCAACACTAAGCGGCACCTAACTCGATGCCTTAAGCCCGTTCTCACCAACACTAAGTGGCACCTAACTCGATGCCCAATTCCTGTTTTCACCAACAAAAAGTGGCACCTAACTCGATGCCTTAAGCTCGTTTTCACCAACACTAAGTGACGCTTAACTGAACGCCCAATTCCTGTTTTCACCAACACAAAGTGGTACCTAACTGAACACCTTGTGCCTGTTTTTACCAACACTAAGTGACACCTAACTCGACGCCTTAAGCCCGTTTTCACCTACGCAAAGTTACACCTAAACTGTCACCGAAATGAATGCCCAAACCTCGTGCTATTTCCTTACTTTTTGATGTTTTTGTATTTTATCTATATTTTAATTATATTTGTATTATTTTGTATTTTAGCTTAGTGTAATCGGCATGGTTCTGATAAAATAATAGTGACTTTTCTTATAATAAGTCAACATAATTATTCATGCTATTTATTTGTTATGTTTGTTTTCATTTATTTACATTTTTTTTCCTAACTAGGGTTTTTTTTTATAACAAAATCCCCGCGACCTGCCCTGCCCTGGCCTGATCTGCGTTACCTGCGAAGTAATTGCGTAAGAATACTTTTAAGTAAGAATCGATTTCATTATGTCAGTACAACAACTTTCATTGATTTACATTTAATACTTGAACACATGAATATTCGATAACTTTCGATTTAGTCAATCACTAGCGTGGGTATTCAATTAAATTACTTTTGCACAGCACAACGATACTGACCGATACTGACTGATGTTTTTGTGTGGGTAAGTTGTACGGTGCATGGTAAATACACGCTGTGTTTGATAGGATAAGGTTTATAATAAGAATTAGCATAAGTTGTATAGTAGCAAAATATGTTCTCGTTGAAAGCTCTTTCGAATGGTGTATAACAACAACAACATCCATTTATTTTCAGGCTTCTTTGGCCCATAGATATTACCTTACATACTAACATACATATTATAAAATACAAATTGTGTTAGTAAATAGAACCTTAAAACTATGTTAGTAACACTTCACTTGTGCACTAGGTATGTCTTTAATGTCTTTGTCTTTTGTCTTTTTGTGTATGTGTATAACTTATTGCTATTGGTTACCCAGAACATCTTAACTTGGGTGCCCAATTAGATACAGATTTATGTTAAAAATTCCGAACAGACTACGAATCAGCAAAAGTGGTGCTAGTAGCAAAAGTTTTCTATAAAAAGCTCTACCTATCCAAAGTGTATATCTTATGACTATTAGTTGCATCTAAACTCTTAATTAGTTGTAAATAAAGTCTTAACTTCGGTGTCCAACTTCTGATCTATTTAGGTCAATAACTCCGAACGGAATACGAATTAGCCAAATTTGTTAAATGGCAGAGGTTCCCCTTGAAAAGCTCTATCCAATGGTGTATATCTTATTCCTATTGGTTACCCAGAAAATCTTAAGTTCGGTGCTCAAATAGTCACCTATTTAGGTTAATAACTCCGAACGGAATTCGAATTAGCAAAAGTCGTGTAACTGGCAAAGGTTCTTCTTAAAAAAGCTCTATCTAATGATGTATATCTTATGGCTATTAGTTACCCAGAAAATCTTAACTTCGGTGTCCAAATAGTCAGCTATTTAAGTCAATAACTCCGAACCGACAACGAATTGGCGAAAGTCGTGTTACTGGCAAAGTTCTCCATAAGAGCGGCCAACCCGTCATACTTTTCATACAAACGCTCGTACGTGACTATGCAGTTGTTACACATCTATCTTTGAATTTTTTGAACTATTAGGTATTTTGTGCACTATATCTAGGTTTCTATGGTAACAAAAAATAAATTATAATAATTGTAGAAACAAATTCAGTATAAGCCTCCAAAAATTGGTGTTTTGCACAAATTTTAACTGAACTTTGGCCGTTCATAATGTACTCATAAACTGTAAAAGTAAAGAAAACATCTCGATAGAAACCTTGCACATATAATGGACATTCTTAATGACAAATATTTATTTCACACACTGGTAAGATTTATTCAAAATCACGTATTTCCTGGAACAAGTTTAAGAAATTTTCGAACATTATTTTTCGTTCAATGTCATCGCGTTAGGCGGTATGAGGTGCGCGGGAGACGAGATGTGCGGGATCGGGGCGGGGTAAGACGGGGGAATCGAAAGAAAACAGCCGCTGTGGCTCTGGATGAAACAACAAGCTTTTCGACCATGCTCGCGTTGACGATAGACGGACCGGGAAGCTCTATGCAATGGATTATAGGTTATTATTATTGGTTACCCAGAAAACCTTAATTGGTTGCCAAGAAAATCTTAACTTAGTTGTCCAACTAGTTACATATTTAGCTCAATAACTCCGAACAGCCTGCGAATTGCCAAAAGTCGTGTTAGTAGCAAAGGTTCTCCTTGAAAAGCTCTTTTTAATTATGTATACCTTAGGGCTATATTGGACCTTGGGGCAGATAGGCTATACATCGAGGGCCATTCTCCCAATAGTGATTTTGATCGACGTTTCGTTGTTTACATAAAACTGTTTGCATAAATGTTTTATCAAAATGAACTCTTTCCTTTAGTTTGCCGTATGTCATATTTCCCAGAATAAAAAAAAAAAGATATGGGAAAACAGTTTAAGCGGATCTCTCATTGTATAGGAAATCTATACAAAGCGAGGCCAAGTTAAACTACCCTCATCATATATCGCGAAAACTTTGTTGTGTTTTGCACTTCTAATTGGTTTTTTCATGCTAACGGAAGGCAAACTGTTAGCAGCCGACTGAGTTTGCAGCGTATCGGTTTAGTACGCCCTTCCATATATTTGAAATGGAGTGTCCACAGTTTGGTAGTTTTGCGCTCACTTTAGGCAGTTTGCAGCGTTACGTGCGCCGACTGTCTCAGTTAGTGCCCGACTCACGGCAAAACCGGTTCCAGTCGGCGGCGGCGATATGATTGTTCGCCGGGCGTAGTTAGTCCGTTTGCCGCAAACTGTTCATGCGGACAGTTCCTATATATAAAAGTACTCTGTGGGACAGTTGAAAAGAAGCTATCGACATGGTCAGTCGACCTAAATAAGCGGCTAACTCATAACAGTTTGCTTGCGACGCACGAAAATTGATCTTAGTTTGCAGCTAACTCAAATTTCAGTTTGCGGCTCACTCAGTCGGCTGCTAACAATTTGCCTACTGGCGACACAGCCTAATTAGTACCTACGGCTGAATAAGAGAGGGAGCTAGTATATGATAAATAAATCAATTTATAAATAAACTCCTTCGTAATCATATCGGGGTAGAGGTCAGCGTAGCATGTCTCCTTCTTCCTTACTTCTCTATCAGGCCCGGACTCCATCAAAGCGGAGACATGAGGAGATGTGTGAAGCGGAGAGGAAAGGAGATGCTTAGGAGCTAGGGTGTTTCCACTGAAGGTGTACGGACACAGAGCATCTTATCTTATACTGTGTACGGAGATGCGTACTGGCTAGACCGGAACTGAGCTGTGTACTGGCTATTCACGCCCAGTTTAGCGACCGCCGAACACCGCTCACGTCTCTTGTCGTCTCTGCTGCCGAGTGCGGAGGCTGGCCTAAACAAATCCTCTCTGCTCAACCCTTTCCAGTAAAGCTTAGCGGAGACAAGAATTCACGAGAAGTGTAAATAGCGAAATTGTATCGGTGGTTTCGTACTCAAAACTTGCCTCACGGTTTCATATAAGAGGCCAAATAGAAGGCCGTTAGTATCTTAATTCACTGGCCGACAACCTGTTGACAAAACAAAGATGACGCAAGTGGCCACGTGCACTGCGTGTGCACAGATCACGTACCTGAACCTTGTGCACGTGAACATGATTAGAACGTGATGATAAGCCGCTGATTATTGGCATAGATAACTTTAAGTACCAGCGAAATAAACAAGACCATTAAAACAATATTTAGTTATTTCTGAAAATATTTATTGAAACAATCACAGAAACAACAATAAATTATTTTAAAAAATATACCAAATTCTAATTCGACATAATATTAACTATTACAAATCAATGTTTCAAAATCATTAAAGAACTGTTGATTACAAAGAATATAATAAATCTATCAGAAGCTAAGCCTCTGCATTTTACGAATGTGTATTGCTTTAACACAAAAATATAACTTAGCACGTACAAATAGGTAATCACAGTATAAAAATAAAGCATCGTTATCAGTCGACGACATCACAGCTTACATAATCGACGAAACCAAAACTTAACTTGATTCCTTGTAACCTAAATCTGCAAACCATTTACCATCATGTATACACAGTCTTCGCAGAGAATTAATAGTAAATCATATTAATCACCCTCATCAAGTCACACATTACTGCAAAAAGTAAATCAAGATTTTACAAAACAATATTCCGCTAGACACATCACAGGACAACAATCAAACGTACGTAACACACACGAGATACTACAAGTTAAGCATTTCATATTGTTTTTGGTATTCACTACATTCTAGTTATCTCTATATTTTAACTAACGGCGGCGTAAGAAACTAAACTATAACTAAAGCAGCCCAAATGAAACCATCATTCCAGCAAAGTCTACGCAACACTCTAGTTAAATAATGGAATAACCAAGTTTCAAAGGATTGCCTTTCCATTTACATCGTGGAGTTAGCAAAGCCAAGTTAGGCATGTTGATATAATTGAATCTTATGTTCAAAGTAGGAATAAAAGAAGCCACATAGTTTAGAGTTGGAAATTATATCGTAGATGTGTAGAAAGTAGATGATCATTTGATCAATGATGTTTGAGCGGCGGTGGGGATATGGGAGGCAACTGGACCTCGAGTAGCGGCTCGCGCCAGAACACGGTCTGCGAGAACTCGTCGCTGGGCTCGCACTGCGCCGGCGGGAACACCTGGTCCACCAGCACCGACATGTGGGAGTATCTGCAGGGAAACAGTTGCATTGTTATCATCACACTCACGTAAATACTTGAAAGATTCAGCAATTTTATAAGCAAAGTTGTAAATCTTCTGAAAAAATAATCATCTTTAATTTCTTGTCACATTTAAGTTCTCAGTTGGATACCCGCTTAAGGATTCTCCTGTTAAATCGCAACAGGCTTATTCCTCCCTTTATTCTTTTGGGAGCCACAACTATCGTCATTGACGGTTTACGTAATGAAAGACTTCTGGTTTTCATTGCATTTAAAGATAAGATACTTTAATGAAATTGTTTTCATGCTCAAAGAATCAATAGTAAGAGATACAAGTTTTCAATTGTTCACCTAGTTCAGTTTGAAAGTAACAATATTACCAAACAGTCTTCAATAGAAGTGTAGTTATACATTCACAAACAGTTAGGTAGCGCTTTTACACACAAATATGGTTTGTTGGTAGACACAACACAATGATCAACGATTCTTGACGTGATTTTATGTATCTTGACAGATTTGTTTGTATATGATGATGAAACATTATCAAGTTAGAAGGATTTTGTGCAAAATTATTATAGAAAGTGAAAAATTATTATAAAAACCCCGAAGAATCCACAGCACGATGAACACATTATAAGAAAAACCAACACAGAAAAAAGACAAGACAGATGACATGTCGATGATTGCGAGTTATTTGTCAGTAATATTTTAGTATCCAGCTAGTTATGGCGTTACAGAAAATTTTGGTTAAATGGTTTTTTAGATAGTTTTTGAAAATGAATGAAATGCGGCCGCAAACGTGATCAAGCCTTACAAGTCATTACATTCGGCTTACCGGCTTAATATCGTGTGCTCGCTAATCTCATAACTAGACTTATATAATTTTGACACCTAAACCTCGCGCTAGCTAATAACTATTTCAGTTTTCTGTGGTGGGAAGAAATCATCGACCATGTCACTTTGCACGTTGTAACTGAAATAAAAATATAATACTCAGTACAGTGAGTAAAATATGGTGTTAGTGAATAGGCAACGTGAAACAGAACGTGACGGAAAGCTTACATAGTGCGAGAATACTTACGTGGATTGGAATGTCTGAGTCAGTTCATGTTTTAGTTCGCCCTTGTAGTTGATAGTGAAAATTCTCACGATAGGAATGCCAACTGCTTGGTATGCGCATACGTCCTGCGGATTAAAAAAAAACATTTATCATGTTCCTATATCATTAAAAACTTGATACTATTTCAACCAATCCGCTACTCACATTAACTCTGTTGCCATAGCCCGCATAGAAGGGGTTGGAGCCTTGCGGGAAGAGCGCCTTGATATCGGCGAGGCATTGGATCTTGAACTCCTCTGGCTTCTTCTCGATGACTTCGCGGTGGAAGGCGCGTAGCAGTGACGTCGGGTTGAGCAACAGCGGACCGTCCGGCAGGCACACCTCGCCCTGTCTGATCGAGCGGAGATACTCGCGGGTCACCTGACAAAAGACATTTTTTATTATTTATTGAACATGTAAAAGTAGGTATTAGGAGTTTACTGCGTGAATTTGGTTGAGATTTTCGATAGGGTTTTCGTCATAGAACACGAAAGCTGCGGTAGCGTCTAGTGGTGGTAGTTTGATTAAAATTCGTGGCGCCTAAAGCGCGTTGAGCTTGAGCGCACTTCTGTCACGGAAAATCTGTCTTCTGGCATGCCTTCCAAGGTGTCAGTTAATCAGTTTCTAGACATAAAGTGTGTAGTAGTGCAAATAACCGGTAGCTTGATTTGTGTTCACAATGCCGACGAAGCGTTTCCGTGCTCTGTTTTAGTGTACTACAAAGTTACGTCACGTCAAGTACGTCAAGTTTTTAGTGTGAAAACCATCCTTATTGTAACCAAATAATGGCGCTATCAAGTTCCTTTAGTCGTGCGGTTGACTGAATTCTATCGTAATTTTAAGATGTCTGGATGCCACACAATGTTACTTTTGTTTTTTGATATATGATGAACGAGACCAGTGTCTCTGACAAACAAACCTCATCAGACAATTTTATATTACTCACCCTCGCTTGTCCGATAGCTCTCGCAGATAGGTACAGCAACTGGTAGCCATTATTCTTGATCTTAGTAAATAGTTGTGCTACGCCCGACTGCGCCCAATCCTTTCCCACCAGTGGGAAGATGTGCCCCAGAACATCGGACCTGATCAATGAATCATTAAATAACATCTAATCTCATAAAAAAGTTATTAATTTTGTGTTAAAAATACGATTATAAAATGCGTCATACTTGGTGATTGTTCCGTCGATATCTGAGATTACAATCTTGTCATCGTATCGCCATCGGAACACGTTACATTTACACCTCGTCGTGCCCTGATACGCTGTGGTCACACTGAACACCATTTCATTCATGCCTTCGCGGAGATTGAGATTTTTCTACACAAAGAAAAACATACATTATTAGAAAAATCACGTATCTAACCGTAGATAACTTTGTTTTATTGGTCGTAAGTTGTGGACTTACAATTTGTTCCGAAGACAATCGGAGAGTTTTTCTAAAGGACGAATGTCTGCGGCTAGACCTCTTGACTTGTCCATCTTGATCGGAATCCGACGAGCTGTGGTCATGTCGGTCAACTGTGTACAGAAAAATATATAATTATAAAATCTGAACACAACATATCAACAACAGATTTTTTTACAATTTAAATTTTATAATTTTGAACAGTTTTTTGCACAATGAAAAATATAGAAATAAAATGATTAAATATACAACTAAGAAGTTGCGTTTATGAGGTTTTTAGCATGATAATAATAAGCTGTTTAGAATAATATGTAGGTAATGAAAAATTTGAGTAAAATTAAATTGGAAGTATAAATTACTTTGATCTTGGGTCTCGACAATCTGTGGCAGCGATTGCGGCCCGTCTTCAAGGAACTCTCTAGAGTCCAACTCTTCAACAATATCTAATTCTCTGGCTTCATCTGGTTTCTCTTCTAAGGAGTTTTGCTTATCTTCGAGCGGCTCACGAATCGTCACGGTTTTAGCTTCCGCCGCCATCTCGATTTGTGCCACGGTTTCTTTTGGCATGACTTCATCTTTGGGGGGCGAAGACTCGGTGCTGAAATATGAAGATTGTCATAAGTAACATATTAATTAGATTGAGAGTAACCAGTCTATGGCTGCATAGTGTTATACTATCTAGTTTTAAAAGACTAGTATCGGAACTTCAGCACAACTAAACCACAGATTAACAACCTGTACCCTGACAAACTTCCGACAATACGATCAATGGTATCTCGTCTGGGACAGTCCATGTCATATGGTTGCGGTACCAAGTCGGCTTCTATCACAAGGAATGTGATCATGGTTTTTATGGCGCTTGAATGATATTGTCAGGAGCACTATTGATAAGCATTTGTGGAATTGTCTGTGGGAATTGTATTGAAAAAACAAGATGGCGGCATTAGTACCAACTATGGCGACGCGCCAAAAGAAGTGCTCTAGTACTTACTGCTTGGCGTCCGAGGTGGAGCGGCGCCAGCTCCACCACGAGTAGCCGCGCGGCTTGGCCGTGCTGTCCGACACGCGCGGCTGCGACTCGTCCTTCTCAGAGCTCTTCTCTAGGGACTCCAGTACACGCTGCAATGGGGAAAGGAAAAATGTCTAAACAAGTTCTGTTAAAGGTTACGATGGAACTTGACAACAGGCATTGTATCTGTGAAACTAATGGCTCTAGCATAGCTGGTTCCAAGCGTCGTTATTTTATATTTCTAAATAGATTAATCTCATTGGTCAAATTGGGACTTAGCTATAGCCACGCCATTTACAATGAGCTTAGACAGGCCTTCCCCATTATTATTGTTAATGAAAGTAGGGTTTACTCACGTTAGGCAGCGGTCTCCTGTAGGCGAGCAGCGACAGCAGCAGCGGGCCTGCGCTCCGCCACGGCATGGCGCGGCCGCCCAGCCGCACTACCAGGCGCCCCTCTGCAGCTAGGGTTCCGCCCCGCTCACAGAACTCCTCGAACGACAGCGCCCGGGAGACGCGCTCTTCTTGCACGTACACCCCAACTTGACCCCTGAAGGATAACGCAGCGGTTATAATCCATTTCTAGTGTCCATCTTGGCATATTCCCGCCCTTATCCCAATTTATTTGGGTTCGGAGTAGTGTCTTCTTCTTCCATACATCTCTATTAGACGTCAACTCATAAGTCACCTTTCTAGCCATATCGTCTGTCACACAGTCAATCCATTGTTATAGTATAAAGAATGAATCACTTAATTATTAGCTACAGTGAAGAACCGATTGTTTAGCTAATTGTCCGAATCTACATTGATTGTCTATATATTCAAATCACAACTATCGTTCTTTGTATGAAAAGGCTATAACAAGACGAATTTACGTTACGTGTCAATGTCGTCAATGATATAGTTCTCTGACTTCACTTTATACAACCACATTTCTACTTACTTGGCTAGAAGTTTCTCATCGTCATCGGAGTCCAAAGTAGGCGGTAGCGAGGCGGGTGACTGTGGCAGCGAGGGACCGTTACCGGACTCGTATTCCTCCTCCGTGGGGCCGGTGGTGGGGTGTGTTCCACCTGCTGTACCTAGATCAATGACAACATGTTAGAAACGTTGTAAGGAGCAGCAGCAGGATCTAACGAAATAATACTAAAGTGTAAATTTTCGCAGCTTGGTTCAAGAGTAGCAGGAGTCATTGTTTGGCTAATTTTATAATTGCTGTCATTGTTTGCTTATATTATAATTGCTTTTTTGTGGGTATGTATTTATTGTTTAGAACAGTTTACAAAATTACGTTATTTGCATTTTTATTGCGAAACAAAAACGTGAGACGCCAAACACGCCCTTGGCACGGCTCGGACCAAGCTACAGATATAGAACTTACAAATGATCTCACCAGGTCGATATCTGTCAGCGTGATGCTTCGGGAAATAGAGATCGGGGTCGACCTGGCCCCGGTCGAGATCGTCCAGGTAGACGCCCTCGGAGGGCACGTCGTCGCGCGGCGACATGAAGCGGAACATGCCGCTGAGCACGCCGCGGCGGCCGGGCCGCTCCTCGTCCGAGCTCAGCGGCTCCAGCGCCTCGGGCGCCGCGGGGGCCGCGCCCGGCGCCGCCTCGGCCGCGCGCACGGGCGGCTCGGGCAGCTCGCCCCAGCGCCACGACTGCGCCGCCTTGTCGCCCTGCCGCCCCGCCAGCTCCACCTCCGTGTCCGACTGCACCGGCGTGCCGCTGCGCGAACCTCTGTCACAGACACGATGAGGTTACTTACACCCGCACTTGACAACAGCAGAACAAACACAAATGTCTCTCTAGCCAGAGAACATGCCGGATGCGTGGCCAACTAGGCAAGGAATTAAAATAAATTCTGGCCTTAATTAAGATCAAGATTTCTTTTTAGATTCTGCTATTAATTAGCCAAACATCTCTCTCTTATAATAACGTTAACACGTAAGTGCAAATCGAGGCCGGCCATCCAATTATTAAATAATCATTTTACAATTGCATACGAGCGACTTGGACACAGAGGATTGTACTTTAGACTTTAGAATATCCAATTATTTATGAGTTAGTGACTCATCTCCACCATGACTCATATCTTAAATAAAATCCTTTGATTAATATCTGCTGTGACTGTAAAACATTACTGCTATACTTTTATCAAATATTCTTTTTGGGGTAAAAATAGATTTAAGTATTTGTTCAAAACAAGTCATAACAATAAGCTTGTAATGGTTGTCTACTACCACTAGAATACTTTAAAAAATGGTTGATGATGATGATTTAATGGATGTACAGAATGTCTACTGTGGGGGCGGAGTAGTTTAGCACGACACGACAAAGTGAGAACATCAATATTTTAATGAAGACAGCACGAAATAGTATTAGGTACCGAGCGGTGCACTACGCTAACTATAATCAAATAATAACGACAAGCGTGTGATGCGTACAACTTACGGTAGCTACGACGTTGATTGCTCTCAATAGGACATACAGTTCGTTTAGGTATGAGCAGTATTGACTAACTAACGATATGAAGTGGGTCGTGCTTATTGCAAGCGTGTGAGTGAACGGATGTTATTCATTATTGATTATTACGCGTTTCTGGGGGCGGCGTGCACCTCAAACGCAGTGTCCGACAACGCCAGCGGGATGCGGTTGTCGCCGTTCAGCTTGAGGTTGGACATCTCTTCACTGAAACGAGGCCACTGGCTCAACAACGGGCTTGGAACACATCTCACTGGACACTCAAATATCGTCAACTGTCATGTATCACGCGGATGAGACAGAGATAATGTAACATGTTGCTGTTGTAGTTACCTAAGCGCTGCAGCGTGAACCTCGGTGTCACTGTAGAAGTTGATGTCGGTGACGTTGGGGATGGCCGCGGGCTGCGTGGCGCGCTGCTCGGAGCCCGCGCGGTCCGACTGGCTCGAGATGGAACTCGTCGACGACTTCCTTTGGTGTTTCTTCGAACTGGCTTTTCTAGTCTTCTTTTTTTTCTTTCCATTGCCGCCGTTCGGTTTGACTTCGTCTTGGTTGGAGGGCACGGCCTCGATGGGCCGGAAGTCGTTGTGCGCGCTGATCTTCTGTACCACCTGGTGCGCCTCGCTCTCGGCGCCGCCGAGCTGCGTGGCCGCGAATGTCCGCGGCGCTCGATCTACCTTGTCAGTTGCCTCGTCGAGACCGTCCATTTCAAATAAAGCATCATTGTCATTATTTGTGTTGTCCTCTTTGGTAGTAATTTTAGTTATCTTACTTAGGTCAGGTTTCTGCATTGATTGTCCGTCAGCTGTGTATCTGAGGAATATAAACAATATTGTTATGCTTTTATGATAATTTGATGGCGTCAATGATGGAGTGTGGATAAGTGAGTTATAGTGTAGTTACAATTATCATAATCGCTAGTGTGAATAATGCTAATGTATTGGTAAATTCGCTTTCGAACAGTTTGCACGCAATGTAATTCTGATAGTTAACAAACTGTCGCTTTCTATTCTAGCCATAATATTAGATGTTAAACGAACATGATATTCTATGATTAGATTTTTTTTACCTGAATTCTACTTTTTAAATCTCTATTAAGTGCGGAGGTGTTATGAATTACCTTCTCTTCGTATAATCAGAAGCTTGTCCATGGTCGGGTTCGACGACGGAGAGCGAGTTCCTTCTCCTGGGCTCGTACAGATCTTCAAAGCGCGCTGCTGGGATGGGCGAGGTGGCCAGGTGCGCCGAGCATTCGGCCTCGTCTTCGCCTACCTCTTCCACGAAGAAGGCCTCCCCCGACTCGCCGAGCTTCATGTGGATGTCCAACGGCTCACCGTTCAGCTCTAGATCCACCTGTTCATCAAAGTCATAATTGTAGTCTAAATTAATTACCGCATTATATATATTCTTACTTAACACATCAGTTTTTGCATCGTGGTATTTTAATTGCTATGTTTTACAATCTAAAATAGCAAGTATTAACAATACCGAAGAAACTAGCTAGTCAAAAATCTTTTTTACGGTGGAAAATTTAAAAGAGATTTTGATTTTAGGAATCAAGTCAGCTAAAAATAAGTAGTAAAGTTTTCACTCGTTATTTTAGCTGTAAACCGAGTAACATTTAAAATACGTTAGCTATACATAGCATCTGCCCAGCCTTTTCCCAACTATGTTAGGGTCGGCTGCCAGACTAACCGGATGCAGCTGAGTACCAGTATTTTACATGGAGCGACTGCCTATCTGACCTCCACAACCCAGTTAGTACTGGGTAATACGATACCCATAAGTAAGACTGGTTGTCAGACTTTTGGGTCACTGACTACCATTAACGACTGTCAAAGATCTACAATTGACAGCCGGGACCAACGCGGCAACGGCTTAAAGTGCTTTCCGAGGCACGGAGAAAACTCGGTATGTAATGGGCGGTCACCCATCCACAGACCGACATAGGCAAGCGCGGCTTAACCTACAGATCGACCTGAGCGTCTGTTATTATTTTGCCACGAGCTCCTCAGCTATACATAGCATTTCTAAATAATTGGCATCTCATTTACGTAGTGGCTCGATTCAAAATACATTATACATATTCAATTAGGTACAACTGTATAGGACTTAACGTTTGCAACTTCCAAAATTAATTAAACAAAAAATTCGGTGATTGCAGAGTATAATGGAAATGAGACAATTGTTTTATCCCATTTAAATTTTTTACAGGTGCCCGGATGAAGAAAATATTTGTGCCAAATTCTCTTCAGACGCTTGGTAAGAATTGTATCTTACTTTGGCATTATTCCAATTTTCACCCGAAACGAGTACCTAAGACGCAGATTCTTCAGCTCATTTGGCAATGTACCCTAATATACCACTAAACAATGTATACTACTAAAATATTATAAGAATATTCAGTATTCACTAACGACTTTATTAATAATAGTTATCGATCGTTAATTATCCGTACTAGTTATCTTGTGAAGCTTACAAGACATTTTTAAACTTAAATTAATGATACATTATCTTTCTTAGCCCTTTAATATCTACTTTTCGTTATTTTACTCACGTGTCGGCAAACACGTTGTTTTCTAAGGTTGTTTGATAAAAGTAAGTATACATTTATTTGCAAAATGCAAAAGGTTCAGTTTGTACGTGTATTATCAGCGAATAATCTAGACGCAGACGCGTGCATTGAGCGTTAACTGAGAGAGCATCGAGAAAGAATGTGGACGGGGGAGCTCCGTCTACACAGCTAGATTAAAATAAAATTAGTGGGCATATAATATGTGGACGAATATGTGGCTACTGGTGGCGGACGACTTGCGGACGACTAATGAAAGCTGAAATTGTCCGTCAAGTTTTTATAAACTATGAATCACCGTGGTGGTAATTACCAAAGTATGAGAGGAGTTCAGTTTACATTTCAGTAATTGTTCGGCAATTGTCGCTATTGCACCAGCGACTGGAGGACGTCCAAGATACATAATGTGACTAATGAACTGTGAAGAAAAACTAAAACTTTCCTTTCCGTTCTTTTGTCTTTGACCCCACTTTACAATCCTTTTTTTGTATAGCCGTACTCTTGACTTCTGAGGAACCACTATTCAACTGTCACCACCAGTTCAGCATATAATATGATTAAGTAGGTACTTATATAACGAAAATAATGTTTCTCTAACATCGCACATGATGGACGACTTAAAGAACATTTTCGGCTAACAACTTTTTGCTGCGAAATTCAAGAGCTCGCGAATAAAAAATCTTCGTGTCATTTTGAATGATCGTTACCTACTTATGTATATGAGAGGCAAGGCAACATCCTCCATGTAACTTTATTAACATTTATAACTGGTTGAACCAAACTGTTTACATACTCATAGATGAACTCAGATAATCCCAACACTGTTCTTTGCGAAAAACACCATTTAAACACTTACGTACGATAGATAGCAAATACATAGCGTTATGTAAATGCAAATGAGATTAAAAGAACCAGCGACATATTGCAAAAACCAACGTTTGTTACGTGCCCTATACAGACAGAATATACAGAGGTGTGGCTTGTCGCTAGGTGTCGCAAGTTTTGGAGATGCTTTAGTTGGATGACTGATTTGAAGGCCAAACAAGTCTTTACTCTTCGCGTGGGCATTTACATTCAACGTGCGGCTTGCTTTTTCCACCGTGACGCAAACAACGATTCAAATAATTTTCACGTAGACCAAGACTGCATATAAATTTAATTGCAAGACTTGGGAGTCATTTACGTACTTATACATAGGTAATTATTTACTTTTATTGTCGCCCATAAAACAGCTGATACATTACTTTCAGCGTGCGCACATGGAGACCCAAAAAGCAGAATTCATTCACGTCCCAGATGCTATAGTTATTTATAATAATTACGCGACACATTCTTGCAGTCTTCACTTGAGTCAATATAATACGATCTTTAACCAAAAATGTACGACTGTATATGACGTAGACATTGTGAAAGAATTTGGATTAACGGGAAGTATATAAAAGTCCTCCTACGCGTCTGGCGAAAATAAAATGTCTCTTAACATTTCACAGAAGTCTTAGAAGTTAATTGTGGGAGAGAGCCACTGTCTACTTTATTGGCAGATTGCTCTTGCTCTGATTAAGGCTGCGTTTCCACCAGAGATGTGCGAGGATGCGTTGCGAGTAATGTGTTTGTTAAGAACCAATAGAATCACTTCATTTAACTATCCTCGCACAGCGCAGCTCTAGTGGAAACGGTTCAGCGGAGCGAGGTTTTTATACAAAACTAGCGACCCGCCCCGGCCTCGCACGGGTGCAATGTTATACATATAAACCTTCCTCTTGAATCACTCTATCTACTAAAAAAAAACCGCATCAAAATCCGTTGCGTAGTTTCAAAGATTTATGCATACAAAGGGACATAGGGACAGAGAAAGCGACTTTGTTTTATACTATGTAGTGACAAGGCAAAGATGTGTGCGAGGGATGTGTAGCGTTGCGAGGAAAGTGTGTTTTTTTATTTTTTTTATTAGACTACATTTTTCTTTATTTTATATTACTTCAGGTGGAAGCGTCAGGGTAGCCCGCGAAATTCAATTTTTCTTACTTTTTTGCAATTTGCAGATCAGTGTCAGGTTGTATGCTGTACATACGTATTAACGTATGTAGTTACAGAATTATAATCATTAAAATCATCAATACAACTCTATAAGCTTATTTAACCCCAATGAATGACTTTATCAAGAAATAGTTACATCATCATCATCATCATTTCAGCCGAAAGACGTCAACTGCTGGACATAGGCCTCCCCCATGTGTCGCCACACTGACCGGTCCCGTGCGACTCTCATCCAGCGGATCCCCGCAACCTTCACCAGGTCATCGGTCCACCTAGTGGGAGGCCTTCCAACGCAACGTCTTCCGGTTCGCGGTCGCCACTCCAGAACTTTTCGGCCCCATCGGCCATCCGTTCTGTGAGCAATGTGCCCTGCCCACTGCCACTTCAGTTTGGCAATTCTTCAGGCTACGTCGGTAACCTTGGTTCTCTTGCGGATGTCTTCATTTCTGGTTCGATCACGCAAGGAAACTCGCGAGCATAGCCCTCTCCATTGCCTTGCCCTTTGGGTGACTTAGCCTTTGAATGAGGCCCATTGTGAGCGACCACGTTTCGGTCCCGTATGTAATCACTGGCAACACACACTGGTCATAGATTTTCGACACTGCGGGAAGTTGGACGAGAAGATACCGCGCGGCTTCCCGAACGCTGCCCAGCCGAGTCGGATTCGACGGTTGACCTCTTTCTCGAAGTTAGACCTACCAAGCTACATCGATAATCGTCTACAACTTCCAGACCAGTCAATAGTTACGGAATAGGGTTAAATGAACTTAGAGGGTTTTATTAATGATTATAATTCTGTAACTACATACTTGTTACTGGCGCGACTCATTTATTGTCAACATACAACCTGCAAACTGCAAAAAATGTAAGAAAATTTTAATTTCGGGTTACCCTAGCGCTTCCACCTTAATAGATATGATCCCATTTTTTATTTGTTTTAGTACCTACCTACTAATAATCTTTACATTTTGTCCTTTTAAATTTTTTCTCGTAATTAGTAAAATTATAGCGACAACGTTTTTCTTTTAGAATTTAATATTTAGTCAGCTAAGTAAACTCTTAAATTTAAAGAGTTTACTGTTGTATTTCAATTCTAGAGCCACTCGTTTTAATTTTATTTTTCTTATGTTATCACTTATTTTTGTGAATGCTGGTCAAGACTAAGTCCAAGACTGTAAAACTTGTACTTAAGATTTGATGTACACAGAAGCTGTTGGTGTACCTATATTAATAAATAAATAAGTGTGCTAGGGAGGGACGGACGCGACACCGTTTCACAGCCACGCGCCGCCTCGCCTCGCGCATCTCTGGTGGAAACGCAGCCTTAGAGTAATGAAAGTAACTTACCACTTTGAATCTGGAGCGCAGGACGCCGAGCTTCCCAAAGCGCACATGGAAGGGCGAGCACGTGTAGCTGCCGTCCGGCTGTTCCACCACTACCACGTCGATCGCGCCCGTCAGCGTCGCGCCGTTGATCTCGTTGTAAAACTCGCGAAAGTTCGCAATGAACTTGCCAATATAGTTCATAGAATACATGGCTGCTGATTTGTCAGTCTCTCGTTCAACTATATTCTCCACTTCACTAAATAAACACGGTACTCTAAATCACTTAATGTCTTAAAAGTTACCCCATCTTGGGGCTGAGATCAAAAACATTAGGCTTCCTGAAACAATAGAAATAACAATGTGTTAATTACAGACTTGACAAAATTATGACCAATTAAATTAGGAAAAGAACCGACCAGTCTGGGGTAAGTATTGGAACTGTTATATCATTTAGACTGTTTTTTCCTGTTTAAGCTGTAGATATGAGGTGACAAAAACATTATTGTTACGTAGTAGATTGTGATTAGCGGCGATGTGTATCTCATTGATTAGTAAGTTCTAAATATATGTATAACAATAAATTGAATCATATTCATGGAAATTCATGATTCGTAGTATTAACAACTACCTACATAGGATAGATTAAGAAAATCTTATCCAGTCTAAATAATACGCAAAAAGTGATAAATCCCTTATTTATGCGTAATCGAGTAGATAAGTGTCGATGTCGGCTTGATTGTGAAACAACCACGCCACCAGTAATAGTTCTTTTATAACTATCGTTTCACTATCTGAACAACCACGTCCATTCTAGATTTAGATCGCGCCAAGACGTCCCAATTCTGCGTAATGTAGATTTTATTGTAACTGGAATGGTTTACAACGAAGTCGGTACATACATGGACATAAATAGCGCAACTGTTCATTACTAGAGCAGAGGCGGGTTGTTGGGTTCATGCACTATAACTAGGCATCTCTATACATGCAGAATTACCCAATGTTGCATGTTTCAGTCGTGTATAATTAAGATTTCGTAGAAACTATTGAGGTCGCTCACTGACACGGTATCCGAAGTACTAGTTATTCCGTACTATTTGAAAATTCTGCTGGATTGAGAAAATTCGAATATTTAACAAAATGTTCATCATTTCATTCATTGCTGGGGGGAGTTACCTAACAAACGATAGAAAAAGATAGCACGCGATTACAGCGTGCTTGGAGCGTTAGTAGCTGAGGCGTGCGGAGCGACTACGCGCCGCGGGGACTATGCCCCCAGTATCTGCTTACAATGACTAATTTGTAAGAATAGCGACAAGTCGTCATAAAATTATGGTATGTCCTACAGGAAAAGTTGGCAAGAATATTATAATTGCATACGAAACGATAACAAATAGCCATAATATTATTAATCATTTGACACCACAATCAGTGAGAGATATGGAAGGAAGGTACAGTATGCAAATAATTTACTATTATGAAAGTCGAACTGATAATTTGATTTGAATATATTGATGATCGCGGACTTTGCCCCGCTTTACTCACTGAGTGAGGATGTGTCAAGCAACTGATACCCGCTTCACGCCTTGGTATAAATAGTGATTTCAAAGTGACGCGGTCGCCGGTAGCCAGTTTGTGAAGGTTAGATTGCCGGATGGTGAAAATGATAGGGAATTACCCTCTTCAAAGGTTAGAGGAAGTTACAATATGTATACGTGATGCGTTACCTAAAAAGGTATCAGTTGGAAATAAACCTCTTTGCAGCATCCGTATTATTTAAGCTCTCTATTTAAAAAAAAACAATCACGATTAGATGAAATTGCGAAAAATATGACACATTTAATTAAATTACAATGGCTTACAAAAAGAGAAGCTGACCTTGGACATTACTAAAAACGTTAATAAAATATTTAGCAGTGTTTCAAACACGGTAAATGAAAATATATTTTCAGATGGACAGTGTACAGTACACCGACGAACGCATGAGACAAGGTGGCAGGTGTCCAAGGAGACCTGAATGACGGCTGAACTTATTCTTAGTTCCAAGGGCTTCAAGTTCAATGTCTATAGAGATGAACGGCAGACTGCCATTGTAGTTAGGGTCACACACCTCTACACGGAAAACGGAACTCGTAACCGACCAGAATGTCCGTTGGAACCGTTGGAAAATGAAGTACGTAATGACTTTAAACTGTTTGACATACTTAGTGATTAATCATACTTTCAGAGTCCATTGTTTGGTTTAAAAGAAATGGCAGCATAAATTGGATAATTTGTATTAATTTTATTTTACATGGGTTAAGTACGTATAACAATTCGCTTCAATAATAAGGTTTCACGGAACATAGTAAATGCAGCTATTATAGACTATGTTACGATAAAAAGCCGTATGACCGCTACCGCGCCAAGGTTGGACTTCTTTAATTCTTTATTGAACACCTCATCAATATTCTACTAGTTTTCGCAAAACAAGTTGAAAGTGACATTCAAGTTCCTATTTCGCTGAATTTGTATTTTGCCTTTTAATTCAATAATAATCAGCTCTGTTGTTTTGTTCCAACTGTGAACTGTTATCTTAATTTATTGGGTTACGTTACGTCCGACCACTGACCACTTCCTCTATAGTGTTCCAGATCATTTGTATCATTTTTAAGGTGCGTTGTGTACCTAATACAATATGCGCTCAATTAAAATTTTATCAATATTGAAAACTGGGACTGAACTCTTTGACATAAATTAGTTATTCGTGCCACACGATAGTAGTACCTTTGATACTAGGTGTTTGTTTTGATTTTATCTCTTTTATGTAAGTAGGTAGTCTGAAAACCTAATTTGAATCAACTGAAGCTGCTGACTCTACTGGAACGTCATTAGCGGGCACGGCAAACTGACCTATAGTTCATTCAGTTACAATTACAACTTAATGGCGTATATTATGACACGTGACCGTATGAAAAACAGATCGAACGCGACTGAGGAAGAAACAACTGTTTATGAAACCTTATCTGTTCGCCAGTCGAGCATACCACGACTCTTCACGTGTTCCAACCGACATCAATGTGGTTTCGTGACTCCACACTTGTGTGTATTTAACAGGACCACATAACTACATTAGTAAGTTGAAACACAGATCATACCTAGATCTCTTTATCTGAGATACACGTTTAAGTATTGATCAATAAATGATGCTGAGGGCTACGTGTTGCAATCGATCTAATGACAGTTAACGTTATCTTTTCTAAACTGTGGTTTTGACTGTCGACTGATGTATTAGATAATGATATGACAAAATAGCATTATCTGATATATAGGTAAATGTGTTTTTGGTGTGAATATCACTAGTGTGACATAATAAGCGCGTTACAAGGCCATCATGTCAAGATAGCGATGGTTTGAGAGTAGAACGTTTTAGTAAACAACTTTAAGGAGTCAACAGGAGTAGGCTCGACCAGAAGAGTATTTTTAGGGTTAACGAAGACCTATCGCGTTAATGTCACAACGATACCCCTTCACTGAATCAATTCCATGAAAGTCCATATTAATATGGTCATGTGACGACACTTGACGACAAAAGTGGACAATGTGTATAATTATACACATTGTCCACTTTTTATTTTCGCATTAAGTAGAGATTATGTAGGTACCATTCTGTGCCATTGTTTGCAAAAAAACGTAACTTAGTTTGTGTAGACAAAGAAATAGGAAAAAACCCGGCCGAAAGTTTGAAAGGTACGGTAAAGAATTAAAGATACTATGGTTATCACAACTGCGATAATTTAATTATCGATAAACGTACACACGTAATGTAATACGTCTTATTTTATATGGCATGATCAAACTTGGAAATGAGTTTTATTTTGTATTATGTAATACAAAAGGTCATACTTACTAAACGCATGTATGTTTACGAATATTAAGAAAATAAATACTTAGAAAAAGTGAAAATCCCGGCAGTAGTTATTGCTTGGATCCTCCAAAAACTGGTGTAAAGAAGTTAGTCATGCGAGGAGTATCGGAGTGTAGGGAAACGAGTTTCAAAGCCAAGACCGTCGAGGTGAAGGATCGATTTGCGCAATGTTTGTGCATCTACAAGCAGTGGACAACTGGACAACAACTTATTACATAAAAATAAGTAATAGCTTCCTACAAGTTAATACCCATTCTAGGTATTATGTATGACTCACATGGGTAAACATGCAAGCGGTTAAGAGAAAAACAATACAAACAACTGTCATTATCTGATACATTACTTCAATTTCCACAAACAAAAATAATAGCTTTGTTGTTTATAATTTGAGTTAGGTCTTTGAATCTACGGATCGGAAGCATGACAAACTATCTGAAAGAATCGCACGTATTATAAAACCACTGAAAGGTCACGTCCTAAATATAAATAATTTTATATTAAAAATTGTGAGGAATGCTTACTCTCTCGACCGGCAAGGAAAGTGAAAACATGAAGATTATAAAAGCATGAAGGCCTGTGTAAATGAAATAAACATTTCAACAGTAGACTACAAACAGTGCAACAGCTGTAAGGTAAATACTAGTGGTGTACACACAAACACGAATGTGTCAAAAAGGATTTAGTTTAGTTAGAGTTAAATCTAGAAAACAAATATCAACTCGATTGCAATTTATTCATGAGCTGATTAGAATTTTTTAAACTAACAATAGTTTCAAAAATTCTCAAATTCTGAATTCAATAGTTAATTTAGTAATTACCAAATTTATAATTCAATTAAATAATACTAAAGCAAGTACAGATCTTAATGCTAATACTGAAATTGAAAAGGTACCTACGTGCATTATAAATCCATAAACTTCTAAACAATACAACGTTTTGAAAGCAAAAGCAATTAAATTAGAACTAGTAAGTATAACAAAAAAAAATACCTTAGTAAGGAATAACTGGAGAGGTAATACTTCACTGTCAACTCTCTAAGGCACAAAATGTTTCTTAATTAAATTATAAACAATATACAGTCAGCTGTAATTTGCGTACACAATTTCAAAACACAGGTAAGATTTCGACACGTGTTGCTCGCGCCGTCTCTACCAGTAAACTGCCTGTGAGTGGCCGGCTGGCTGGTCTGGTGTGGGTGGGCCGAGGCCAATGCGAGAGTCCAAGACTCGTCCATGGGCTGACGTTGCGTGACGTAGCTCGGTTGTTGATATGATGCCGCACATATCAGTCGTACAACTCACACCACCGACCATGTGCTTTGCTTGCGAACGTTCGCTTTGCTTGTTTTACTGAGAACGCTCCCCGCCGCGCCGTATTGCACTAACAGGCCAGCGCTGGGTCGATCGCGCGACATGGCGTGATGTCGCGCCATAGCGGTTACGAAAGTTACTTTTCCTCCAAGTTTACGGACACGCAATGCAGAAGGAAATTAATTGTAGATGTGAACAAGATGCCCATCATGGTTGAGCTTAATGAGGCTGATCTGATGGAAATGTTATGACATAACTTGAAAGATGTGAATGACTATAGACGCATGTATCAAGTGCAAGCCTCATAGCTGGGCAGTTATAGAATGCTATTTAATTGACCTTGGTTTTTTTTGAAGTCTGTAAAGAATTACAGAGCAGATGCTCAATTAACAATATACTTTTAGTAGAATTGGTTATCAGACGCTTATTAAAAACAAAAGGTAAGTCAATAGTTTGTTTACACAGCGGCTGAAAGTACTTACTCAACTATAGGAATGTAAACAACAACACGTTGTATTTGGCGCAGACTCGCAGCAGTTTAATTTACATCTACATATTTACTGTGCAGCGCACACTACTCTACCTAGGTGTTAGTCACACATGTGATGACCGAAATGTCGTAAACAAAAACAATATTTGTTTGTCAGCTACGAAACGCATGCTATAGCCAAGATGATCCCACGCTGTTCATTATTATTGTCCTATATTTTATTGTTTATTAGTTCTCAATAAAGGCCTCACAAACAATATAATTTATATTGTGTCACAAAGATGCAAATTTTTCTTTGGAAAAGAACCCGTTTAGACAAACTGTTTTGTTATTTTGGCAAACTGGTATAGCCAGGAAGTAAATATTTTTAGTTTCAATATAATATTAGGTAGATACATTTAGATTCAGGGTTAAATCTAAGGTCTTTTTTAGATTCCATGATCTGTGATAGATCATCCATCTCAAGACAAGTTTTTATCCATGCTGTCACCCGTAGCGTTCTACTTAGTTTGCCCTGATCCACAGCCATAATTTCTGTGATTAGAAAATCTTGCTAGCTTTTGGCCAAGAATGCGGAACATAGCTTATTGCTTCCAGCAATCAGGTAATCTTGTAAATTAATTGTTATCGAGATAACTTGGCATTTACGTTATTACCACATCTTGTATTGTTGGAAATCACCTTTCCAAATATTTGGGCTATGGTACCCTAATTAACTTGACCTATAAAATCCTTTGCCTAATTGTCTGTGACCGTTTGACATTTATGTGGTATTTACTCGGGAGATGGGATTAAATGGTCATATTTTCCTACGCATGTGTAGAGAGAATTGGCGATGGAAGTAGGTACCTTGGGAAACAAGACCTATGATAGGTCCCTGCTTAATTAATCTAAAATCATGTTCATTAAACTAAGTAATAGGTACTTAACTGGAATCTTTCAGGTTTTGTAATAGACGAGAAAAACAGTAAAAAGAGTATCACGTAATATAAATCAAACATGTGACCAACATGTTTATCTATAGAGTTTGTTTTGATACTAATATAAATTCTTGACATTCAAACTTGAAGTTCTCTTTTAGCTTCTAGTTAGGTTCTTATTTCCAATGTGTGTTTATTGGAGGTGTGGCTGATGGCTACCTATTTATAATGTCGTACATAGCTTAGATCCTATTAAACATGCGCATTCAAAACTGCACATTAACATTTAAGACAAGATCAAATTATTAGTAGATGATAGCGACGTAACAAAATACAGCCACCTTATTAGTCTATGAATGGGTGTGTCGCGTGACGTGTATTTACGACTAGCCGAGAGGAGCGATGGCGCCAAGCGATGCCTGTTGCGTATTATTTAAACCACAAGGTCAGGCTTAACAGGCGGCTTGAAAAAACACTAACTCAAACGAGGTACTTTCAACCGTATGTATAATAGCTTAAACAATATATTCGCATTTGCAAACTTGCGAAAACCGCGTGCACGCACAAACATTATCGCGCCAGTGGCCTTCGACTTCTTGTAATGCGCATGCCAGTGATATGTGAGTCGCAAAAGTCGCAATATGCGGAAAAACATGCTTTTTTTATCGAAGTCCGCTTATCAAGATGAGATACACGCCCCCCAGTATTATTTTTAATCCCAATTTTCGTCACGATCGTAAGATATTATGTAATTAATGAATGATCGTTGACATTATGACACGCATATAGTACAGCAATAGTGTAATACCATTCAATGTGTCTGATTTTGATATTATATTTTATAAGAAATGTGTTTAATTACTTCATCCTTGTTGCCCTGCACTTCTTTATAATTATTATAATTATGTTAATCGGGAATTAAGCAACAACAGTATCAAAACACAATAGGATAAAATTGGTCCTCGGGGAACCGTTGCCGTTGGGTCAAGTCTTAGAATCAGTGAATTTGATAATTGTTTATCAGTTCACAGCTGTTGTTGTAGTGAAAAAGGTTATAACAAAAGTAGTTAATATCTAAACCATCCCGTCATCATGTCTCAAAAATTATCAAATTTTCTTGTGTCTTGTGATTTTTTACTAAAATTAATAAACGTTATTTCTAAGTAATTGTCTTGCAGGTCATAACTAATTTTCTAATTTATTTTACAATGAAGATATATAATAATTTGTGGTTTGCCGAGTCAAAGCTGAGAAGTTTAAATTGAGGTGTTTTACAAGGGTCTATATTTTTCCTATTTTTAATTATTTTCACTAATGACCGTATAGCGTCCAAGGACTGGAAATAGAAGTGTTAGATTAGGTTAGGTTGGGCAGACGACATTATTGCCACCGCGGGTATATTCTGAATGAGGCTGGCATAAGAACGTGGAGCTTGGCACAAGCAGAGAGGCCACCAGCCAGCCAACCAGCTGGTGGATAACCAGCTGTGGATGATGATGATGAATGAACATATTTTGCATGTAGATACATAAGATTTGCAGCCATAACGGATGTTACAATATTGATAAGAGATTGGAATAACTAGAGGAATTTCGGAAGTTTATGTTATGTTGGGGTAATCCCTGAACTTCATAGCTTGCCAAACTAGGGTAAGCTGAGGGTCAGATTGAGACTATAATGTAGATACATATCAAAGATCGGGATCAAGGAAATGACGAAACTATGAATGAATAGCTATCTCATTCTCGTACGAGTACACATAATTATGTAAGTCGGTGACTCTCAGACGGACGTGTAACGTAAATTAATGAATTTTAAACATGGGGGCCACACCAAACCATTTCGTGTTACAAAGCAACTGAAAGGGCTCATTGTGGGCATATCCTTTTTTATTAAATAATTTTATGATAAATAGTTTTGAAGTTATTTAAGAAAATAGGCGAAAATAAAAATTTGAAAATAAAAAATCAAGAAATAGTTTTTTGCCTACAGATTACAGAAAGCTACGACAATAAAAAATAAATAAAGGGGCTTGCTTACTAAGGTGGTACGTAACCCTTCATACGCGAGTAGCATTTGGCCAGTTTTTTTTATGAATCAACTATGGGGAGTTGGGGACATGATGAATCAAGTACTTAAATGTGATGCAAGACTTACCTTTGGATGTAGTGCGATTAATTTTAAGCATGCAGTTAATGTTAGTATGATGCAATTAGGGTTACCATCTGCATCTGACCGGTAAATCCGTTCGAGATCGGATTTTAAGAATTCAGACCGGATTCAGCCCGGATTTTTTATCATGCCACACAATGCAAATATGGAACGAATGTTTACTTATGAATTCGCAGTGGACGAAGGAAAGGAACAGATTAACAGTCGACTCAATAAGAGCAATTTAACTCACACAATACAATTTCAAACATTTGACATGTGCCGAATTTAACCGCGAAGTTTCTTCAAAACTTTTTTAAAGCTGTTGCCAGTGGGCAAAAATAATGTGTTAATAAAATGACACGATACAATTTCATCAATGTGTTTGCTAATTTTAGGTATCAAAATGGCTTTAAGAACTTTATAGACTGTTGGAAGACCGGTTATAATCGTTCTATAATTTTTAGGCACCGCAGTACTACTTACCCGATTTTTGGAGTAGCTGGGTTCTACCTGTTATCAGGAACTCGGGCAGCGGCCCTGACTCTAATGCTGGTTGGAACAGAGTCGCCAGGCGAGTGTGCAACCTTAAAAACCATTTAATCCAGAACTTGTGCAGCCGGTCTGTCCAGCAGGGCTATTGCGTATCTCTGTTGAAAGTTCATAGTTACGAGTTTTGATTTACAATGACCGTTTTTGTTGGTTTCAATCGACGTTAGCCGTGCAGAACTGTCATTGTATATCAAAACTCGTAACTATGAACTGTCAACAGAGATACGCAATAGCCCTGCTGGAGATTTCCTGTTAGGCAACGGCCGGAACGCACATGCCGCGTCTTGGGGGCTGATAGTGATTGCCCTCATTTCTGATACTAGATCGAACACTCGTTCGACCTCCCGAGTCCATTCACCCTCGGTATCGCTGACAGGCACCGACCAGATGCTGCGCCATAACGAACATATATTATGGCGTCTTCATCCGGCAGTCGCGTTTCAGCCACACCTTGGTCCAGTCGCCCCCAAGCCCTATTAACTCACATTCCATCTCTTTCGAATGTGCAATTCCGAGTGTATTGTTCCAACCGCCGCTTATATCTAAGAATATGGTTGTTGTTGAATTATTGTTGTTGCAGTCCTTTGTTAGAAAATATAGAGAACAAAGAAACGCATACAGTTGGTTGCAACTGCAAGTCATTGTAACTTATAACCAAAGGCTTACTTGTGTGCATGAATAAGACTACATACAATAATGACATATAGGATGGAATTTTTCAACGCCACCTGGAGGGAAAGTAGTTTAAATATTGGAGATAGAAAATTCTACTCGAAGGAATCATTCCTTTATTTTTAAAAAGAAATAAATCAGCATTTAAAGATTTTCGAAAAATCAACTGGCTAAATTCCAAAAAAATAAACACCCTATACTTTTTTTTGCATAAATCGATAGGGTCAATCATAAGGATTAAATCTCTCTAACAAACATGATAAATTGATTTAAAGGAAAACCATGAAATCTTAATTTATTTTAATAGAACAAAAACAAACTGGCTAAGTGCGAGTCGTACTCACACGCATACATGGTTCCGGTTTCGTAGCACTAAACAATATAATCAAATATTTTGAAGGCTCACTCATTATTTACATTCAACGGCAAGCAATTGAAATAAGAAAACATAAAAATTTCAATTGATTTAAATTGTCCAGTACGTGGAATCCAGTTTTGACTATGCTCAAAAGTAGCAGCCGGCATCATAATTATTATGGACTCCAAAAAACCTTGTGATACTGCGAATGTGTTTTGCCGTGACTTAGCGATGAGTTCCAGCAGTGCGCGTAGCAAAATACAAAGACAGAGGGTAGACAGATTTGTCTGCTCTTAAGAATTTATTTTCCATCCACCCGCATTCTCCAGTCAACCCGCGATCATGGCGCTTGCAACAGCGTCGAAATATCGGGAGCTCAAAATAAAAGACAATCACGGAAGTTATTTCGTAAGTGACAGTTTATGTGAAGATATATTTTGTACATCAAGAGTTTTTGATTAAATGACATTTCTATGAAATGTCTAGCTTTATGATAATTTTTATTGTTATTATACATTCAGATCAGCCAATATTGCTCGAGTATAGCTCACAGAAAGTCGAAATTTAATGTCCACCTAGTGGGAGACCTTCGAATGCAAGTTTTGGTTGTTAGTCCTAGATTTTTTTAGGGCTTCTGGAATGTTTAATAGACAACTTTTTTTATTTAGGTAGTTTCTCCTAAGACCTATGAAGTTTGGATTTTAGAAATGACACATACAGATCATTTTTGAGGGTTCCATAGCCGAATGGCAAAAAACGGAACCCTTATAGATTCGCCAAGTCTGTCTGTCCGTGTATGTCACAGCCACTTCACTCCGAAACTATTAGGACTACACAGTTGAAACTTAGTAGGTAGATGTATTCTGTGAACCGCTATAAGGTTTATATACAAAAAAAATAAGATTAGGGGGTCTCCCTATACATGGAACTGAAACTAAAACATATTTTTTTCATCAAACCTATAATTGCGTATATCTGCGTGGTGTCTATAGATAGGTATTTAAAAATGAGGTTCCTAAAACCATTTTCTATCAAAGTCAATCGTTTGAAAGATAGATACTTCCAAAGTGGTAAAATGCGTCCCCCTCCCCTCTAATTTCCAAAGTAAGAGGAGGAAAATTCTGAAAAAAATATAGGATTACAGAACGTAAAAAAAACTTTCAACCAAAATTGGTTTGAATAAGATTTGATGTTTATTTTTTGAGATAAGTGACTTTTTCATCAAACTGCAGCAACAACTTTGATTTCCTTATCATACTATGAAAAACAAATTTAGTTTTTACCATTGCCACTCGAAAAAGGGCATTTTATTCATCGATAACAGTGAGTTAGTTTACTCACTGAGTGAATAAAAACATTTTGAATTTGGAATAAGCAAGAATTAGGAGCAAAAAATTAGTGCCGCCGGACAAGAATATCTGAATTTCAAAAACTTTCTAATTTTAGTTTATATTTAATCCCATCCATTTTTCTCTTATTATATTACCGATTATAACAAAATGTGACAAATACTCATCTGCTTAGACTTATCCCAACTTTATTGGGCTCGACTTCCAGTCTAATCGGATGCAGCTGAATATCAGTATTTTACATGGAGCGACTGCCTATCTGACCCAGGACACAACCCAGATAGTACTGGATGGGTAATACGGTAACTAACCCTTGGTAAGACTGGTTGTCAGACTTTCGGGCCATTACTTGTAACGACTGTCAAAGAAATACAAATGACAGCCGGCTCAACGGCTTTACGTACTTTCCGCGGCACGGAGGAAACTCGGTATGTAATGAATTAGTGGTCACCCATCCACAGACCGACCTTGGTATGACCGGCTTAACCTTGAAGATCGATCCGAGTTGTTGTTAGTATTAACCCACGAGAAATATAAATACTATACTTCTGTTTATTTTCTCGCAGTCAATGGTAAAAAGTAGAGTACACAACTCGTGAAAAAAATAATTTATCTCGGTTCTTGTATCCCTAGCTCCGCTCAGGACTCTACTCTAGAATCCCTTGCTACGCTCGGGATTCTACTCTAGAATCCTTCGCTGCTCTCGGGATCCAACTTTGATCCCTCGAATTAAATTCCCTTTTTTTTCCACTTGTTCTATAATCTACTATTTGTTGATGAATGTAAAACAATACAACATATGAACGAATGCCTTCAAAATGTGTGAGTGTGTGAGTACGACTCGCACTTGGCCGGTTTTTTTTTTTTAATTAGTATAATCATTTTATACATTCTTTAAAGTTTTTGTTAAAAGATAAAGTATAAAATTTTCACAAAAATATAAATACTGTGTTGAGCTATAGTGTGAGCTCAACTTGATCTTGTTTTTTTTAAACTATTGTGTATTTGGTTAGTTACAGACAATGCAGTACTCAAAATGTGGCAATCTTTTCTTTGTATGTTAAATTATTTTATTAATGATTTCACATAGTAATTCCCATTGCTGAAAAGTCTATAATGAAAAAAAAAAAGTTCTCTGGCTTTCAGCTCAGTGTGCATATACCATAATAAACAAATGGTTAATTACGAAGTGAAAGTTGGCTTAAATCAATTACCGGCTAATTATTTAGCATGATTTCAGAGTGTAGCCTCATTATTTTTTCTCGACTACAGAATCAAGTTGAAGGATGCTTTCTGGTTAGTTACAGTAATATGGTTAAGACAATCTCCTGATAATTGTATAAACATAGCGCCAATATTTTAGTAACTCTGAGCTAGTACATTATAACTACAGAATTATTTTTAGCTTATTGTGATTTAGCAATAAATAAAGGAGAATATTTAATTGCGGGTAAACTGTAAATCTTACTCATCCTTTGTTCGACTGTACACATTCGTAATTTCATTTAAAATTGGACGTAGGACGTAAAATCCACAATCTGCTTTTTGTGTTTTGACTCTATGTCATATAAGTAATTAAACATCTGGAGATGGAGATCTAAGGTGATGAAGATTTCGCAATTTTGAAGTCTTTTCTTCATGAACGGTTGAAACATGTTGATAGAAACGAAATTCAATAGAGTTCTTTAGACGAACTAGAATAGAACTTACCAAAATCTCCCAATATCGATAAAGACGTTGTACAGTATAAGGATCAATAACACTACGTAGGTATTGCAGAGAAAATAAAATAAATTATTTTCAAAGAATGTACAATCGTAAGCTCAAATAGAATAGCAAAGCACAAACAAAAGATACCTACAATACAAAGTGTTATTTTCCCGTGATTACATTGACATAATGTAGCAGATTGGCACTAGTGGTGCTATTTTTTCAAAATGTGTACACAGTAATTTAGGCGATTTTAATAATGCAGATATATATCACACTCACACATGACACTATACATAGAGCTGTCTGGAGCACCAAGCAACGAATCATCGAACAAATTTTACTGGGAGGCGATATAGATACACAGATATTAAACCACACTACGGGAATATGATTTTCACACACAGAGACATGTATCTTACTGCTAAAAACGCAATGCTCACGAAATTATTAAAATTATGTACGTGTATCTACCCAATGAGGGCTATCGTTTTTGAGCTCACCAGATGGCGCCACTTTTGGGGTAAGGCCCTGTCAATAATTCTATTTTTAATACTTTTTATTAGCCAATAACTTCATAAAAAGTTTATTTAAAACTTCAGATACATATTTACAATATTCTCCCTATAATTATATAGATATATAGTCCTCGAAGTTCATATAACCCCATTCAATTGCTATTTCATGAAAAAGTCACTCTTTGGGATTATATGAACTTGGAGGGTTGTATTGATGTTTTGAATGAATATAATTCTGTAACTCCATACGTGTTACTGGCGCGATTCATATTTTCATCAACATACAACCTGACAGTGACCTGCAAATTGCAATAAACGTAAGAAAATTTAAATTTCGCGGGTTACCCTTGCCCATCCACCATAAGTCATTGAAGTATGTGAAGTAAGAATAGACATAGAGCATGGATTGAGCCTCTTTTTTATAGAGTGAACACTTTTTGGGAGACCCATTCTCTATGTCTATGGTAGTAAGTGACGTTTTCTAAGTTCGGATACGTTCACGAAAACTATAATTATCATTTTTTTTTTATAATTTTCAATTAAATTGATTCTGAACATTTAAATAACAGAATGCCTGTAAATGTAAGAATCAGCAATCAAAATTGATGACAGCCGGTCTTTATGTGGATTTTGAGGTCTTCACGTGAATATAAATAACGAGTAGAATACCACATAATTATTATTTTTTATGATTAAGTACCTACTAATAAGTTGTGTACAAAAAGTAATGATATCCCAGCAAAAACATAAATGTGAAATGAGAGCCAAGTTCAATAATACTAAATGCCTTGGTTGTTGACTTTAACGATAAAAGAAGTGAGATCTAAATGGGTGCCAAGTTCAGTGGTCAGTCCTGCGATTTATTTCTAACAACATAAAATATTTTATAACAACTTAAAATATCATTTCTTCAACTTAGGATAATATATTGAAGCCTAAGGTCTGACTTGGCTAGCTTTCATATACGAATCTCCGATAATTTGGCTTGCTGGTAGAACATAGCTTTCGAGCATAGGGCTCTTCCATGAGCGTTTTAGTAGGTAGGTACTTAATAATAATTTGTTATATATAAATTGCAGGACTGACCATTGAATTTGGCACCCATTTAAATCTCACTTCTTTTGTCGTTGAAGTCAACAAGGCACCAAGGCATATACCATAATAATGAACTTGGCTCTCATTTCAGATTTATGTTTTGATGGTATGTACCTACCTTTATTAACTGACTTTCTTCAAAAAGAAGGAGGTTCTATTTTCGGTTCGGTTGTATTTTTTTATGTTTGTTACCTCATAACTCCGTCATTTGTAAACCGATTTGAAAAAATATATTTTAATCTGAAAGGATATGCTTCCCGATTGGTCCCATAGAAGTTTCATCAAAATCGGTTTAGGAATTTGATAGTTTTCCTCACGTTAATTGTTACATCACGCGACGTCGCGTAAAGGCGCTTTGATGTACCTACATCACGCGACATCGCATGATACTTGCTACTTAAATTTGACACACTTCCCGATTTCTGATTGAGCTGAAATTTTGCACGCATGTGTATGTCGCGAGACAATGCAATATTATGATGACATGGAGCTGATCTGATGATGAGCTGGAAGGTGGCCTTAGGAACTCTGTAATAAAACGACGCAACGCCGTCGAGTTTGGACTCGTTTGATTCGTCTTGACGAGTACTTTGTCTCTAGATGGTACCCAGGGTCTGGTGATGGAGCTGGAAGGTGGTCACAGGTACTTAGTCCGTAATAAAATGACAAAATCCCATCGAGTTTGGGCTGGTATGATTCGTCTTGACGAGTACTTTGGTTCTAAATGGTACCCAGTGTCTGATGATGGAGCTGGACGGTGGTCATAGGAACTCCGTTATAAAACAACAAAACCTCATCGAGTTTGGGCTCGTATGATTCGTCTTGACAAGTACTATAACTGACTTCTAGTTACAATGTAAAAATTAATTCATGACAAGAATTTGTGTGGTATACCTACTACAACTAAAAAGGATAAAATAAAAAAAACTTTCTGCGAAAACAAAACAGACTTCCAAAAAACAAAAAAGTTATTCTTTACTACTTTTGTTAGTTTTGTATTGATGCAACATGCTTTCTTTGACTGACAAAATATACGAAACATAGTATTTTGGAAACTATTCTACTACTTATATTGTAATACTTTTCTTTTCACGAAGTCACAATCAGTTTCCCACGAAAATTGGTTTTGAATTTTGTATTAGTATATGCTCGTTCGTGACTGTACCAATACTTCGCAGTTGACGAGTTGGTGACAATATCCGTAGTGTAGAACCGTCGATTTAAGGTGGATGCGCAAGGGTAGCCCGCGAAATTTAAATTTTCTCAAGTTTATTGCAATTTCCAGGTCAGTGTCAAGTTGTATGTTGATGAACATATGAATCGCGCCAATAACACGTATGGAGTTACAGAATTATAATCATTCAAATCATCAATACAGCTCTCCGAGTCTCTCAAAAGGAATAAATCCCCGTTTTTGAAACATTTTACATGGATGCTCCGCTCGATAAATGGGCTATCCAACACTAAACTAATTTTTCATTTCGAACCAGTAGTTCCTGAAATTAGCGCGTTCAATCAAACAAACAAACTCTTCAGCATATTAGTACCTACAGATTCAAGTAGTTAACAATTAAATTTATCGGAAATATTTGCATTAATCGCAAAAATATTTTACATAAGTTTTTCCAAATAAGCCCCTTCCATCGACAGCCTTTTTTTACCGATGGGAGAAATCATCAAATGACCCCTCCTACTCTGGGCGGAGCGGAAGGGAGTGTCAGACTAGTACTGACTAAAACCCATCCACGTTTCTTCTTTTGCCCTTTGCGTTCCAGGGCCGCGGTATCTCTTTCGAACAGTCCCACAACCCTGGCAGGCCTCGGTCCTCTCGGACAACTTCCCGTTAGCTGGCATCTCTTTGAGGCTCGCGTGGAACACGAACGCGCCGTCGACACGGCTTGTCGCCATAAGACGGACGGATGGCGAGCTAGCCCATTACTCACCGTCGACAGGCCCGAGACCCTCAACAGCCTTCCGCCTCCATCGTCAAACCTTTGATGATAGACATACTCCAGGCAGGTCTAAAGTTCTTATCAAGATGCATGAAATCAGCCCAAACACGATACAGATGCTGTAAACCCTTCAGGACCTCTTGCAATGGGGGCTATCGCGTGTGAATTCACCGCTAGAGGCGCTAGTGTAGCGCGAGGGCACTGAAATGTCAGATGTCATAGAAAATTCACGCGTTGCTTGCTTTTTTATCACGTATTTTTACTAATATTCACAATTGTGGTTTAGATTGAGCTATTCCTGATTAATTATGACTTGAAGATTTTAAGTAGCAACTTATGATCTTATAAGTTAGTACTTGGAGGTAAAATTATTTTTTAATGTTTCATGCTTGCTAAGTTTAGGGAGAATATTGTAAATAAATTATCTGAAGTTTACACTATATTGTTATACGTATTAAAATAAACTTTTTATGAAGTTATTGGTACTTTTAAGTATAAAATAGAATTATTGACATGACCATAAGAGACAGTGGCGCCATCTGGAGAGCTCAAAAACGATAGCCCCCATTACCTTCTGTCTCCATCGTCAGACATTCGATGACAGTCATACTCCAGCTAGGTCTAAAGTTCTCATCGAGGAGCATGAAATGAGCCCAGACACGATATAGATGCTGTAAACTCTTGAGGACCTCTTGCAACTGCTTTCCTTCTCCATAGTCAGACATTCGATGAAAGTCATACTCCAGCTAGATCTAAAGTTCTCATCAAGGTGCGGGAAGTGAGCCCAAACACGATTTCTCAATTTAACAAAAAGGATCACGCATATCGGACTTCTCTGTAAAAAGTTATGCGTGGTCAGGTCATACATAAAATAAAAAAATATAGACGCGTCGAATTGAGAATCTCCTCTTTTTGTTTCGTCGGTTAAAAAACCAAGCTTCAGACATTTGACACGGGCGAGGATCATTCTTTCACGGAAAACTTAACACCGCGATTCAGAAAATGGAGTGAAATAAATAGTGCCATCTATCGAGCACGAAGTTAAACCGCTAAAATATAATAAGAATAATAGTTTATTGTTTATGGAATTACATTCAATGCATTGCATTGCATAATGCATCTAAAGCGATCGAACACACACTCTACAGGGTTTCAGCGTCATGTAGACTAATCTAGAGTACTTTTTGCTATCAGAACTTTTGTGTAAAGCCGGTCAGCCGATTTAAAAGTTATCTTGCGAGCACATTTTTATTAAGTAATACCATTTTGGTGCAATAGATGTCGTTGAATGTATATGTACACAATGATGATAAAATCTTCTTGAACACTTTACATTCATAAATCTTTTGATTGAGAGCACTGATTACAATGAAATAAAAACTAAAACTTTCTCTAAGGGACGCACAATATTGGTGCATTGAATCTAATCACATTGGTTTTCCCAACAACATGACCGCCCGCCTCGCAGCGCGCGAGTATTTTCATGCAGAGTTATTTTAAAACTGTGATTTCTCCTAAGATATTCATAAAATTAAATGGTGTAATGGGCAATTTTGGTAACAATTGAATGTTAGAGATGAATTACATATTTATTTTTGGTAAGGATTAATACTATGTCAGTAAAAACACCTTCGCAAGTAAAGCATTATTTTGACCAAATTTTAAAATCATAAAAATGGTTATTGTTAGTCAACCTTAAAAAGATAGGCATGTGCAGTTTTTTATTGTTTCAGGAGTTAATGCACTATCACTTTTAGAACTCGACGTAGAACTCATCTTTTTGCAAATTACAATTAAGTCCGTACCGATTACAATTCATTACAAGAACAGGGAAGTAAATCGCGCGCTTCTGTTTTTTTTTCTTTAGCTTTTGCCGCACCTCCCCGCACCGTACAGCCAACACTTACATCCAGAAATTTATACAATTTATGTTCGATTTCAATGAACGAGCCATGTTCTAAATTCAAATCTCATTACTGCCCGCTAAAAAGTCTAGTGGAGAAAAGATCTACTTTGCTCCCGCATATAGAGGAACAAAACGACACTTTTCGAATAGAAGGGATGAAAAATTAAATAATATCGCCTGGATCTTCCCCGACCTGCAACTCCTCAGCAATCTCATCTAACGTCAACCTGTATACTGTACCCTCTATACTGATGTGGACCCCGTCCGGGTGGTGGAAGCTCACACGGTTCATTATCGTACCCCTTTACTCTTGAGGCTCGGGTGTAAAGGGTTATAGGTTATACGTAATAAGACAAAAAAAAACAATACTTACGGTTTAGGCATTTGTAATTCACTTTCTACTGCAAGAGATCACAGAAACTAAGATTACTTCAATTACTCATGAAACAATGAACGAATCTGAAAAATGTTTCCAATTATGTAAGTAAGGATAGATAATGTTTCCAAAAAAATAAATATGAATAGTGTCACTAAATGGCTTTGCAACAATCATGTAAAGATTCAAAAATGAAATATCTGTGTCACCTACACTGACACTGGGAATTGAAGAGTTAAAATGAATTAAACAAGTTATAACATTATTATGCTCTTTTATTCACATACTTAATGTTATTTAAAAATATAGTTACACATATTATTATATTATGTTTGCAAAAATGTGGCGCGGTGATATGCTATGGTAAGTGGGTTTGTGAACGGTCGGAAACACTTTCTGTTGAGTCAGCGGCGCCATTGGGTATGGGTTCAGGAGTAGCTGATGCTGCTCTGGATGTGATTGCATTCTGACATTTGTTGCGTAACTCAAACACCTGCGTTATTGCGTCACGGAAGCACAGGAAATTGTAGTCTATCACGCCTGAAATAATAATCAGAATACATTTTTATCCGCTTATGTTTAGTAACCACCAGATCTAGTAAAATTGAATGGCCAAAAATCATTTTATATTGCCAAAAATGGTAAATGATCACCAAAATTAAGTCCCCATTTTAGCGCGATATGAGAACCAAAAATTTTACAACTTGTGATCCTACATAAAGAACCCAGCTCCAAATTATGATTGTTTAATCCAAAAATAGTTAATGACCACAAACAATTTAACAGTATATTAATATAAAACGACATTTAACTAAGTAACATCTTCTTGTCCTAGTAAATTATTCCAGATAAATCATTGTATACCTAAGAAACCTATAGTTTGACCCTATGTAATTGTAAAATCATTTCGAACGAACACGGACGTGTTTCGGACGGCACGAATTTTATTCGCGTGTTGCACGGCCATAGCCGCTGCCCGTAAACAATATGAGTTTCAAACAACTCATAATCAATGAATTGCTGGCATTCCTGGTACATGCTATTGATTACATGGACGAGGTGAGCATCCTGCAGATTATGCCGGGTCCAATTTCAAGGAGGACGACATTAGGAGCGGAAATCTGTTGCTGTTCCAGTCTCTTGGAAAACTAGAGCAGATGCCCTCTCGTCGCAGAGATGGAACCGAGAATAGCCTTCAGGATATCATCGATATGTTGAAGAAGACTGACCCGGACGTCGTGCTAGATTTCGTGGCGAAGAAGCTAAGTAAACTGGTCCCCGTCACCTTCGATCACGTCGACGTAACGCGGCTGCTAATGGATATCACTTCCTTGAAAGCGTAGATGACCAAGATGCAGTCCAGAATAGAGCTCATCAACTTTAAGTCATTTGTGGTACGAGTTCCAACCCACCATCTACAGACCTGCTTGAAAGAGGACTTTTGGCCGAAAGGTGTCGTATATCGACGTTTCCGAGGACGGTTACGCGACACCACGCAGCGAAACAAGACGCCGACAACGTGTTTGGTTATAGTTTAATTTGGTTTAGAATATGTAGTACTTTATTATTGTTGTAAAATCTAATTTTGTGTATTTTATCTATGGGCCCTTAGATGCCTGATAATAAAAGGATTATTATTGTTATTACTAAAGTCTGCGCTTTTTATGATTCTAATTATTAACCAGTACTAACTAAATAGCTATTTTCTATTTCGCGTTTATTCAATAAGGTTAAGAAATAAACAACTCGTATAATTAAAATAATCCTTTTATTAAAATTTAAACAAACTTAAAAAAACCCGGCCAAGTGCGAGTCGTACTCACACGAACATAGGGTTCCCGAGCAGCAAACAATATAATAAAATTATTTTGAAGGCTCATTCATATGTTGTAGGTATTGTATTACATTCAACAGCAAAACTAACTTTGTTTTTCATAGTATGTTAATGAAAAACAAAGTTACTGCTGCAGTTTGATGAAAAAGTCCCATATCTCGGAAACTAATTATAAAATTTTATTGAAACCAATTATATATATATATTACTTGAGAGTTTTTTTTACGTTCTACAATCCAAATTTTTTTCAGAATTTTCCTCCTCTTACTTTAGAAATTAGAGGGGACATACACACACGTTACAGTGGTAATATATGTGTACCTGACACACACATTATTACCACTTTGGAAGTGTCTATCTTTCAAACGATTGACTTTAAGAAAAAATGGTTTTTAGGAAACTCTATGTCATTTTTAAAGACTTATCTATAGACACCCCGCACGTATAGTTTGATGAAAAAAAATCTTACAGTTTCAGTTCCATGTAGTTCATCTACTTTTTTTTTTATAAAAATCGTAAAGCGGTTTACAGAATACATCTACCTACTAAGTTTCAACTGTGTAGCCCTAATATTTTCGGAATAAAGTGGCTGTGACATACACGGACAGACAGACATGACAAATCTATAAGGGTTCCGTTTTTTGCCATTCGGCTACGGAACCCTAACAACGCTATTATACGCTTGCATCGCAAATACCGAGCGATTTGCGCAACTGTCTGCAGACGGATCCCATCTACTCGTAGTAAAAAATCAGTTAGGAAAGTTTAGTAAATTGAGAAGACAAAAAGAGGGATAAATAAATAAAATAACTACCAAAAATAACTCTAATTCTAAAGTAAAAGGAGGAAGTTCTGAAAAAATGTAGGATTGTAGAACGTAAAAAAAATTCAACCAACATTAGTTTGGATAAAATTTGATTATTAGTTTTTGAGATATGGGACTTTTTCATCAAACTGCAGCAGTAACTTTATTTTAACACACTATGAAAAACAAATTTATTTTTGCTGTTGAATGCAATACAATACCTACATAATTATGAATGAGCCTTCAAAATATGTTTATTATATTGTTTGCTGCTACGGAACCCTGTGTGCGTGTGAGTACGACTCACACTTGGCCGGTATTTTTTCCATACATTTTGACACAGACATCTGATTCACCCTGTTGTTAGTGATTCCTTTACAAACGTGTTTTCAACAAAATCGGCCTAGTCAGAGCTTTTGAGTCCATAACAATCAATTCCGCCAAAATGGGCAGGCGGAAGCGCGGGCTCGCCAAGGGGATATAAAATAAACTCGTTTAATAATAAAATTATCGAATTACCTTGTTTTTGAAAGTTTTCTTCGCGCAGAATACAAACTAGTGCAAGGAATTTGTTGACTTCACGCAAGTATAAAACAGTCCCATTGTTCAGTTTTATTAAACTTGAGCTTTGACTGTTGAATGTATTCACTTCTGTTTCATCCACCATGCTGAAACAACAACAATTAAGGGAACAATTCCACCTAACAATTTATTACAGAATTTTAATCGTTTAGAATGCATGAAGATAGATGAAGGTAAAATAACAAACTAATTCCTTAGCGGCTTAGCAATAAATATTTATGCATGTTATCTCAATTTGTTGCCAGCTAGCAAAACTGAAGGATATTCTGATTCAACCATTTTCTACTACTTTAAAAGTGTTTAACCTAAGCTTAAAATCAAGATGATAAATATCTTACCCATAAATACAAGATATATCAATAACCACATCAATCATATCACAGCACAATTCATAGCTCTGCATATCCACTGGAGAGCTGTCTGTTGCAATGTAGATTTTTGACACCACGTCAAAAAGGAATGCTTTCTCTATACCAGAGTTCTGAAAAAAATAAAATATACAGGGTGTAGCAAGACCCTTAACGAAGCCGTCAACCAAGCACTAAGTACATCAAACTAAGTAACTTTACGCAAAAATTATTGCTGGGAAACAAGTTTTTTTGGGGTGAAAAATCACGTTTTACGAAAGGACTCAATTTAACGCACTCAACACATTGTGCTGATGGATGGATTGAATAGTATGGGGGTCGTGGAGGTGTTTACAGTAAAATCTTACACTAAAAACGTGTTATTAAAAAAACAAAAACTTGTGAAAAAGTTGGAACTTTGACTCCCAATAACTTCGTAACTAGAAGGTTCCCAGGTATGGTCTACAACAAAAGAATGATCGCAATGACGGGGAGAACAAGTGCCTTTCGGCTTCGTTAAGGGTCTTGTTACATCCTTTACATGGTTGTACACAGTTTTATATGCAAACGTTTTATTGAATTTCGTTTCATATTTTTTTATCATATTATAATTTTATAGAATAATCAATACCTATGCAGAATCCTTACTTCGATAAAAATTAAATCATTGATTTTTGTTACAAATAAAATTTAATGTTTCATATCATGTATGTTGTTGTATGTTTCATGTGTCACATCATAGAATAACAAATCAAATATTCTTTATACTCATATTATTTAGTTAATATATAACTTATTACCAAGTAAAACATTTTATCGAGCGACTGTTTCTAAATGTTTCAATTCAAACCTTTGACAAAATGCATGCCTTCCTATAAAATTACAACACCGCGTTCACAAAAACTATGCGGGTAATCTTGTTATTCTCATTAATAGTGACTTCTCATACAAATACAGACGCCAGCCAGCACATCAAGCTACTACAATCTGTCAAATTTCTTTAATAGATTGTCAACTATATCGCTAAAGCATTAGGTTCAAGGTTGATTGGGAAAATTTGGCAGTTTCGGGAAGCTTGATGCGTCTGTACGTACTGTGTTTATTTCGCGGTTCATAATAGTGTCGCTAATTTTATTACTGTGACCAATTTCGTAGTTGGTCACCGTTCTAACCTAACCTAACCTATTTGGTCGGAGTGAACGGAACGTTTCAACGTCAAGCTTCTTCGAACCTAACCTCCGGAGTCCGGAGTCGCGGTGCCCTAAGTCCTGAGCTCGCTTCGCTCGCTCTTGCATCCTAAGTTTTCCTTGCCACAATGTCTTGTTTATGTTGATGTGGTGTGTGCACAAAACAAAATAAAAAATAGGAGTACGAAAGAGGCATTCGACTGTGCGTGTATTTATAAAATTATGGAAAGCATAACGTATACTTTTACATTTTCGTTAAAATAAAATACCATGGAAAAATACACCGAACAAACAATATTCGTTAAAAAATAATTGTACTGTTTGATAAGTTTGTTAAATAACAAAATGTGATTATAAAATTCATTGAATTGTATTTCTGTTAAATAAGTTTAATTCAAGTAAATAGTACTTAAAACAATAATATTCGAAATAAAAATAAAAGATCCAAATATTATATGAACTATTTTCGGCGAAACGAAATTCTATGAAATTTCTGTCTACGAAACTGTCTATTAATAGAGTTAATTCTGCCCCAGCTGCAAATATGCCTGTCGGCTGTCTTTGATTGAGGTAGTCCCAACATAACTGTCCTGACTTAGCAAAAAACTGTGTGGTCTTATTCACTATCATAACATTATTTTTTAAAAGCATTCAATTTTTCAAAATGTTCACTTTACTCACAGATATGAGGATGTTCAGAAGGTTTTCTAAAGTTGGTAGCTGTGGTATAAGCTTTTGTACTACTTTACTGAATGCTTCAAATATGGAGTGATCATATATGGAGGTCAGATGAAACGACAGATGAACATGTTCCAATCCAGCTTCCGCCAAGTCTTCGGTTGCTCGGTGGTGAATATCTCTTTGGGATTCCATCTTGTAATCATCATTAAGACCATCAACCTGAAATTATTATGAAGATTTGATATTTTAATACATAAGCTTTGAAACAGTTTATTTCATTCATTTTTTTTTTGTGTGCTATGCCACCCACCATCCTCTTGCAAACCATATTATGAACTAGCACTTCGTCCGCAAAAATTGCGATACCTCGGCTAATATGCATGACATAAATATAATTAATATCCTATAGCACCCACGAATAATGTAGCTTTCTGCCAGTGAAATAATTATTAGAATTGGTTCATTAGTTCCGGAGATTATCCGCTACATACAAATAAATTTTACCTCTTTATAATATTTGTATACAGGGTGTGACAGGACCCTTCACGAAGCCGTCAACCAAGCATTATGTACATCAAACTAAGTAACTTTACGCAAAAATTATTGCTGGGAAACGACTTTTTTTTTGGGGTGAAAGGTCACGTTTTACGGTAGGACTCAATGTAACGCACTCAAAACATTGTACTTATGGATACATTGAATAGTACGGGGGTCGTGGAGGTGTTTAAAGTAAAAAACTTACATTAAAACACGTTAAAAAAAAAGTTGTGAAAGAGTTGGAACTTTGACCCCCAATATCTCCGTAACAAGAAGGTTCCCAGGTATGGTCTAGAACAAAAAAATGTTCGCAATGACGGGGAGAAGGGAGAACTAGGACTTTTCGGCTTCGTTAAGGGTCTTGTTACACCCTTTTGATAAAAACCGGGGCTAGACACTTATATCGATACTTTAACCTAGGATGTTGTAATTTTTATTGTAGGTTCCTACTAATTTAAGAAAACCATTTGTGAAATTTCAACCATCGGAGATGAATAGTTTCGGAGATATTAATTGCAGAATTATTGATATTATTGTATAGAAAAAGGTGACATTTTACACCATGACACATGATAATGAGTATTTTGAACCACACCACAGACTATTTTAGCATAGAGTATAACGTACGTGTGGAATGTTCAGCGAGCAAAGCACACTTACTACTGGAAACACCCAAAAATTCCAAAAAAACTTTATTCAGGATTTTGATATTCCAATACTTCAAATGGATAAAATATCCATTAGTGGACAAGAATTTCGAAGTTCAAATTTTTTTTGTAGATAGTACATACAAATAGAAAGCTTTTTTCAAATTTTCAATAAGCGGACGGCCACTCCGACCGTCTCGCGGCAGTATCGTTTAAGGGCGGCATGGGCACCGGGCCGTAGGCCGACGAAGGAGGCCGGCGGAGGCCCGGCACTTCGGGGACAGAAGTCAAAGAGTGTTATTTAATATGCGAGCGAAGCGAGCGCGCGTCATGGAGTCGTAGCTTGGTAAAATACCCCCTTTCCACGTAAAAAAAAAGCGGGAAAGCATATATTTTGGGCTAAGTAACAATGTTCTTAAATACTAGTGTTTGTAGACCTTTTAGGCTTTTTAGGTGAATAAAAAGTGTTTTGAGGTTAGATTACATTAATCGGTTTTGGTGCATTACCTTTTTATGAGAGTGATACCAGGAGGCAAGGGGCACCCCCCTGTCCTCCCCCTCCAAGCCCCCCCCCCCGCCTGCGGCATGATACTAAATTTTTACTAAAAAATATGTCACTTTTAAAAAGCTCATAAAAAAAAAACTATGTATCTCCGACGACTTTCGCTCCCCTCGGAGGGTTCCTATGACCTCCCCCCTCCCCCCCACCAAACCCCAACCTCCTACCTAAAAGTAACGATATAAGTGTCCTTCCAAAACCGGCCAAGTGCGTTTCGGACTCGCGCACAAAGGGTTCCGTAGCACCAAACAAAATTTTTAACGCTCATTCTATTTACTCTCGAACAGCAAAACTATTTTGTTTCATAATAAGTTAATGAAAAACCAAGTGTAGTACTGCTGCAGTTTCACGAAAAACTTCCATATCTCAAACTAAGGGGATGGCGGCCATTCCCTTCGAACCCTAACCTGTCCGGAGTCGGGGTGCCCCAAGTCCCGAGCTCGCTTCGCTCGCTCTTACATCCTAAGTTAAAGAGCTTAAGAAAGCGATACTTATTACGTACGAACGTTATTTTAGCAGAACATATTTTCGGAAAATTTGTATTTTTTTTCGGAAAATTTGTTTTTTTTTTTTTTGGTAATTTTGTGTATTACTTTGCATAGAATTATAATTTGAATAAGCTCATGTTTGTTTGTTAAATACAAATATTTTGTCGGTTAATTTTGTATGATTTTTTCTATAAATTCCTTGTATAGGCCCATAAAAACACTGTGTTACACTTGTTTAACTCTCTAATACAACACTTATAACAACTAAACTTACCTACTTTTACAATTTAATATTTTATGTAGCATGTTTTTGGTGAAACGGAACGCAAACTCAAAACGTATCGTCTTCGATAACGCCGGTAGTGACATCAAATACGATGTTGCAAAGAAACACTTTTATTTGAGATTTTAATAAAATACAATTAGTAATTTTTTTCTGTTAAGGGCAAACAATTAGATTTAAAACAAGGCAGATAGAGGTAGGTGACGTTACGAACATGACATGAAATGAAAGGGCCGCGACAGTCACGGACGTTTGAACCGCGTCGTAGAAAATTGTGGGAGTTATTTTTTTTTTTGAGCGAAAATCAGTAGTTGAACTTAACTTTTAATTATTTTCTTGGGTTGCTAAAAGTGAAGAAAAAATTACAAGCATATTCCCAATTTATTTGAACAAAGCATAATACAGTCAACCACAGATCGTTGGAAACTTTTTTTTTTTTTTGAAGCTTTTTTATTTTGAATACTAGATTTCATGGATGAGCTACATGAAAATATCAGACAAGAGCGAGTAGAGTTCCAAACTTAACTACATTGAGCAGTCTGTGGAATGGTTACTACCCTGGCGTAATTAATTTACTCCGTAGAATTAATAAACCAGCGTAGGCTTCTTAATTAAACATAAGGGAAGATAATATTTTTTGAGCTGTATTTTAAAGGCTGAAAAGAAAGAAGCTTTTTTAAATGATATAAAACACTATAGGTACAGGGTGAATTTTTGAAGTGGTCGTGGATGGTCAAAACCGGATCCGCAGCTCCGGTGCTTCGGTGGTGGATCCGAAACTATGAGGAATAGCGAAAAATACTCAAAGGAGTCTCGAGCCCGATTTTGATGAAAACTAAAACTGCATCATTGGTTTTTTGGAAAATCTATATCCCTAGCCAGGAACCGAATCCGTTGAGTTGGAAAAAAAAACACACTGTATTTTTACACCCTTTGATAGCTACACTATTAAGGATCAAATTCTGGGAAGTGTTCACTGACCCAAGGGGTCAGTTCTTTCTTTCTTTATCGTGTGGTTAGTGCCTAACCTGGTGTCAAAGTTTTTATGCCGCCCATGGACCTCTGACTTGGCTTAACCTTTCGTATGCCGAGTATATAGAACAATTAAAAAGCTATTGTGTCTCGCGTAGATCCACTTTCCCGGCACACGAAGGGTTAAGGGGTCAGTGAACATAAACTTGTAAGTCAACGTGATAGAATAGAATAGAATACTCTTTATTATGTACACCATACAAATTACAAATACAAATGTAAACATTATAAAAGGGGTGACACAATGGGCGGTCTTATCGCTAAAAGCGATCTTTTAAAGACAACCTAAAAAAAGATAAAAGATACAACCATTTATGTTGAATATTTTGCGATTGCACAAGGGGATTAAAATTCTATAGAGAACTTTCAGTAGCCCTAGAATCATAAAATTTGGCAAGTAGCAATGACTAGCACATGTAAAGGAAAAAATCTGAAAACCGTAAATCTGTAGTTGAATAACAAAATACCTACAAGTTTATGATATAAATGGTCCCATTACAATAGGTGGACAAATTTTAACACAGCGTTCAGTACGTCTAACCAATGATTTTATTGTGACCTGAAATAATAAATTGCCGGCGGCACTCTAGATTTCTAGAATAAACACATCCATTAGGTCACAATAAAATCGGCAATAGGCAGCGGCGACCTCTCACGTCGGGCCTTGGTTCTATCCATGGTCCGGAGCGAGACGGAATGGGACCCCATTTTTTTTTTTTCTTTATTTTTTCGGATGGGAAATCATCAAATAACCCCTCCCGCTCTGATCTGAGCAGGAGGGAGTGTCAGACTTTTACTGACTAAAACCCATCCATGTTCCTTCCTTTGCCCTTTGTGTTCCAGGGCCGCGGTATCTCTTTCGAACAGTCCCGCAACCCTGGACGGAATAGGATCCCGACGCCTTCTTCTACGAAGCAGTCATGCTAGCGAAGGAGGCGGCGGAACGTGAGAGGGAGAGAACCTCACGTCCCAGCCGTCCGTCTTATGACGACAGGCCGTGTCCACGCGCGCCTCAAAGAGATGCCTGCCGGGGCTGCGGGACTGTTCGAAAGAGATACCGTGGCCCCGGAACACAAAGGGCGATGAAGGAACATGGATGGGTTTTAGTCAGTAAAAGTCTGACACTCCCTCCTGCTCCGCCCAGAGCGGGAGGAGTTATTTGATGAATACCCAACCGAAAAAAAAAAAAATTGTCGCAATAAAATCACTTTAAGAGCGGCCAACCCGTCATACTTTTCATACAAACGCTCGTACGTGATTATGGAGTGGTTATACATCTATCTGTGATTTTTTTGAACTAATAGGTATTTTGTGCACTATATCTAGGTTTCTATGGGAGCAAAAAATAAAAAATTGTAGAAACCAATTCAGTATAAGCCTCCAAAAATGGCTGTTTTGCACAAATTTTACCTGAACTTTGGCCGTTCATAATGTACTCATAAACTCTAAAAGTAAAGAAATCATCACGATAGAAACCTTGCACATGTAATGGAGATTCTTAATGACAAATTTTTATTTCACACACTTGTAAGACTTATTCAAAAACACGTATTTCCTGAAACAAGTTTAAGAAATTTTCGAACACTATTTTTCGTTCAATGTCATCGCGTTAGGCGGTATGAGGTGCGTAGGAGACGAGTTGTGCGGGGTCGGGGCGGGGTAAGACGGGGGAGTTGAAAGAAAATCGCCACTGTGGCTCTGGATGAAGCAACAAGCTTTTCGACCATGCTCGCATTGACGATAGACGCGCCGGGAAGGGCCCTCTTAACAGTGTTTTTTTTGGCTTGGATATCTTTGATTAGACGTACTGAACGCTGTGTTAAAATTTGTCCATCTATTTTAATGGGACCTTATATGGAACCCTTGGTCCAACTCGCACTTGCCTGATTTTTAGGGTTCCGTAGCCGAATGGCAAAAAACGGAACCCTTATAGATTCGCCAAGTCTGTCTGTCTGTCCGTGGATGTCACAGCCACTTTATTCCGAAACTATTAGGACTACACAGTTAAAACTTAGTAGGTAAATGTATTCTGTGAACCGCTTTACGGTTTTTATACAAAAATAAAAAAAATATAACATTAAGGGGGGTCTCTCCATACATGCAACTAAAAAATATTTTTTCATTAAACCTATGCGTGCGGGGTGTCTATAGATAGGTATTTAAAAATGACATTGAGGTTCCTAAAACCATTTTCTATCAAAGTCAATCGTTTGAAAGATAGATACTTTCAAAGTGGTAAAATGCGTCCCCCTCCCCTCTAATTTCTAAAGTGGTGGAAAATTCTGAAAAAAAATATAGGACAGAACGTAAAAAAAACTTTCGACCAAAATTGGTTTGAATAAGATTTGATGTTAATTTTTTGAGATATGGGAATTTGTCATCAAACTGCAGCAACAACTTTGTTTTTCATGAACATACTATGAAAAGCAAATTCAGTTTTGTTGTTGAATGTAAAACAATACAACATATGAATGAGCCTTCAAAATATTTTTATTATATTGTTTGGTGCTACGGAACCCTATGTGCGTGTGAGTACGACTCGCTAGTTTTTTTTTTAAACTAAAATTTTACTACCCCCATTTCAATAAAAACTTGGAATATTTTATTAGAAGTTGTATTTTCATTTCCTGAATATCTTAGATAGTATGACTAGAAGCAAATAATTAGTAGGTATAATTTTCCTATAAGTCAGAACAGTTTACAATACAAACTGAGCTTTGTGGAATTGGATTGTTTCTCTAAGTATCAAATATGTTTATTTAGTTTCTAATTTTAACATACAACCAAAACAGGCCATCTGCTCCTAAATGAGTCATGCTTAATCAAATATTTGTCTCAGATAGTTGAAATAAATACATACAGATGTTGTTATGTAATGAAATCATAATTATACATGATAAATGTCTACTGATTGTACTTACTTTATGTATAAATACTTCAAATTTGATGTTACTGTTCACTCTATATGCTTTTGTGACTGTGAGCTGTAATTTATCCAGAGCATCTTGGTAGTCATCCTGAAAAAGATGGTGTGCAGATATTCATTATTTGTTTCATATGGAAACTTAGTTTCATCACAAATTAACAACTGAGGGAGGACATCACCAGCAATCATAGTTAGGGTGGTGTGACAATCTGATCATGTTTGTAGGGCCAACATGACATTATCTCAAGAAAGAGAGGTTTGGAAGAAGAAAGTGGAACCTTTGTGTAGCAGTGGGACACAATACAGACTTGTGAAAAAGAAAAAAACACACACCTGAGCATCTATCACAAACACCAAGGCACCACAGCCACCAAATATTGTGTCAGAATCGAAGGTGGCATCAAAGAAATCAATCTGGCCCGGAAAGTCCCAGATTTGAAACTGTACAAAACTACTGTTATTTATGTCATCTTTGACTATTTTATTTGTCGACTCCAGGAATAATGTTTCATTTGGAGACATTTTGTGGAAAACCACTTTCTGAATGGATGACTTTCCAGATCTAAAATTGTAAGAGAAAAAATTAGACAATGTATTAATTTATTTAAATCATTCACTAGGTTCAAGCAGAATATGGCTTTGGCAGGCTCTAATTTTGCGCTATACTTACACGATTAAAATATTATTCTTATACGAATTTAAAATAAATATATTATTAATCTTAAAATTTAGCTATGAATTAAATACCAAACAAGTAAATGGTAAAAGCCATGAGATAATATTATAATTAGTAATACTAAATTGCAGTCAATAAGTGAATCTGACTAATTCGGTGAGTTGTGCCCTACACTTGCGCCATTATTTTATATTCATGGTTGTGTAAGTCTTCTTGTACAAATACCTTCTAAGTCCCATTAAAAGAATTCGTGGCTTGTGATCTTCATGTAATGAAGTATTGTCGCCCTCTCCATTTTGTTCGAAAGGCCCGTAACTGAAGTCCTTGGGGAAGGAACCAACATAACAACTGGGATCGTCTTGATAACTCTGAATCATAAAGTTGATAAAAGCTAAATTGTTGTTTCGTTGTTATTCAAAGCAATATTGTAGAAATGGTATTACCACTTACCATTTTAGTAATTATATTACAGAGAAATTATATACAATTATTTATAATTACATATATCCTAATATCTAAATTTATTACACTTTTAACATTTTAAAAAACACTGCGTATTTATGAACAAAACATGAATAGGTTCTCAAATGGGCCCATTGACATAAAATTAATGACATGACAATAATAATCACAGATTATATATAGAAGTAAAATAATTACATGGCACTAATAGTTACTACAGAAGGTCCTTGGGTATATTTTCTCGACAGCAAGAAGCAATAACACAGAGGAATAAGCTAACGAGTTGGCATATCTGGGCTTACCCCTCTGCCAATGTACATACTACAAACAGTGGCATAGCTTTGCTAATGACACATCGCATTGAATACTAGCAGCGTTGCCAGATCGTACCAAAAAGTACGGTTTTCCGTACTATTCAACACACAATCGTACCACAACCGAACCTCAGTGTAGACCGTACCTTTTTCGTACCTTTTCTATACTAGTGATTTATTTTTCACTACAAAGAGTAAAAAAAAAACAAAACTAAGTATTATGATTGTATTTTATTTTATTGTATGGAATGAAGCAAAGCATATCTACAGACAATGACACATATCCAAACTATTGGAGTTTCAAGCATGTATTAGCAAGTTATTTATTTATATATTTATATAACTCGTGGTAAGTTAAATTATTATTTTACGATTACAGTCTGTCGAGAAACTAATAGAAAATAATGAGACTCAATAGTTTCTTCAACTTTCTGTCACATTTGACACAAATTACTTAAATGGAATTTTCTTAGTTCCTAAAACATTATTTTCATTTTTTTTTTGACAAACAACTTGTTTTTGCTGTAGAATATGAGTAGATAGCATTTTTCAAAATTCTAGCAAAACTGTACGGGTCGGAATACTTCTGCAAGAAAGAGATCAGTTCTTTTTTCTTCGAGTTGCGATTGATTTGAACTTCGATTTACAAAGTCTTTTTAGAACTAAAAATATCAAATTACATCTAATTTTTTTTACCGGTATTATAATTCAATTAAACAAATTATTGTAATTTCGTTTCAAGTTTCTGACAGATAAGTAAACAACAGAATTTTGCACACTTGTTTAAAAACAATAAAATAAAACAATACTTTTTGTTCCTTTAAATATAGAGAATAATATCACTTCATATCTGAACTTCATCATCACATTATTCCTATGATAAATTATTATCAAAAAAAAAAATTATTCATTGCATCATTAGCGAATTTAATGACTTTACTTCATTCTATAATTTATTTACAAATGAATTTGTTCGATATTGGCAATCGGTAATAATGTCCTACATCTACCTTACCATATCCCTTTGAATATTTGATTCCCTATCGCTTTTTTTTCCAACCTGTAGTAATATAATATCAACTGTCCATAGTTCGTCAAAGACTGTTGGAAAATAGCACACTCACTTTAGACGATGCATTCAAGCAAGCCCGCGCTCTAGAGATGGCGCAAAAATACAGTGATGATTACCAGAAATCTAGTATTAGTACCTTTGTCAATGCGTTCCCCAATAACAATCAGAGAACTCACATCCAAGAACTATGCTATTTCTGTGGAAACAAGAGACATGCCCGGAAAAATTGTCCGGCTGCTGGTACAACCTGCCTGAAATGTGGAAAAAGGGGGCATTTTGCAAAAGTATGTAAAAGTGCAGTGACTGCGCCAATACAACGGAGTGCTTTTACTAATGCTATAGATGAACCGAACAAACACATGGAAAATAGAGAGTCGCAGAACTTGTTATCATGCATCGTAGCCGCAACAACTGATCTTGATAAAGCTGTGATACCCATTAAAATAAATGGATTATTTGTAGCCAGAGCATTGATTGATACAGGGAGTACTGCTAGTTTTATAGATAGCCGACTAATTAGTCAATACAATATACAAAAAAGCTTATGCTACCAATATGTCAGTATGGCAGCTTCAAATCTAAAAACAAAGGTAGATGCACTGTGTAGCGTCAATATCGATCTGCAAGGTCAAAGTTTTCAAGTGAACTTATTAATAATGGAAAACTTATGTACGGATGTCATAATCGGTCATGATATTCTTAAGAAACACAATACATTAGAAATGCATTTCGGGGGATCTGGAGCACCATTGAAATTATGTGCACTATCTCAGGCCAACGTCGATCCAATCTGTCTATTCCCAAATCTCTTACCAGACTGCAAGCCAATAGCTGTTAAATCACGAAGATACTCAGATAGTGATATGCAGTTTATTCGTACTGAAATAAAGAAATTACTAGCTGAAGGTATTATAGAACCTAGCTCGTCACCATGGAGAGCACAAGTGCTTGTAACTACAAATGAAAATCATAAAAAAGGATGTGTATAGACTACTCTCAGACAGTAAATAGATACACGCAACTAGACGCTTACCCTTTACCAAGTATTGAACAAATAGTCTCTAAAGTAGCTAAACATAGAGTCTACAGCAAAATTGACTTAAAAAGTGCGTACCATCAGATTCCCATTCTTGAAACAGAAAAACCTTATACAGCATTTGAAGCAGAAGGTAATTTATACCAATTTCGAAGAATACCTTTCGGGGTTACCAATGGAGTAGCGGTTTTTCAAAGAACTGTCAATAATATAATCGCAAACGAGCAACTTGAAGGAGTATACGCGTATTTGGATGACATAACAGTCTGTGGGACTAACCAAGCTGATCACAATAAAAAATTGCAGCGTTTTCTTGATATTGCCAAACGGTATAACCTTACACTGAATCTTGAAAAGAGTGACTTTTCATTGAAAGAGATAAGTATTCTAGGATATACTATGAACAATGGAGTAATTAAACCCGACCCAGATCGTCTACGCCCACTATTAGATCTGCCTTCAGACTCGGCATCGCTCCGGCGAGCATTGGGATTATTTGCTCACTATTCTAAATATGTGCCAAGATTCTCTCATAAAGTTTAGTCCCTCGTTTCGAAAGGCACATTCCCTCTCGATTCTGAGGCAGAAACGCTTTTAACACTCTAAAGCAAGAGATAGCCAGATCAGCGGTAAACGCGATTGACGACAACATACAATTTGTTGTTGAAACAGACGCTTCAGACTATGCTATCGCGGGAACTCTGTCACAAGAAGGCAGACCTGTCGCGTTTTTCTCGAGAAGTCTTCACAGTAGCGAACGGAATCACCCAGCCATAGAGAAAGAAGCCGCGGCTATAGTCGAATGTCTTCGAAAATGGAGACAATTCCTCATCGGACGAGAGTTCAAACTGATAACTGACCAAAAATCGGTCGCATTCATGTTCAATCAGCAGCATGCGTCAAGAATTAAAAATGACAAAATACAACGTTGGCGATTAGAACTTTCTGAATACAATTTTGACATAGTTTATCGCCCTGGAAAGGAGAATATAGCAGCTGATGCTTTATCAAGAGCCACCGCACCATTAGTAGCCTCTGTACATAATTCAGAAAATGCACTCAAAGAACTGCATAAAACTTTGTGTCATCCTGGAGTAACAAGAATGCTTCATTGGGTTCGAAGCAAAAATGTACCTTACTCCACTGAAGAAATAAAACGCATTACTGCGAATTGTTCCATTTGTGCAGAAGTAAAGCCTCGTTTTCAACAAAACATAGGAAAACTAATAAAAGCGTTGGCCCCATTCGAAAGAATATCGATAGATTTTAAAGGTCCACTTCCCTCAGATGGTACTGGGAACAATCGATATATCCTTACGATTGTGGATGAATATTCCCGTTTCCCTTTTGCATATTCCTGCCCAGACTTGAGTACAAACACGGTAATTAATAAACTGACTGATTTATTTTCTATATTTGGTATGCCAACTTACGTACACTCAGATCGTGGCACTTCTTTTCTTTCAAAAGAAATGAAAGACTTTCTTCACGAGAAGGGCATTGCTACGAGCTACACTACACCGTACAACCCTCAGGGTAATGGACAAACGGAGAGATACAACGGAATTATTTGGCGAACAGTACAATTGGCTCTGAAAAGCCATGATCTACCTATAACTAAATGGGAGTCAGTTTTAACTCAGGCTCTGCATTCTGTAAGATCACTTCTTTGCACGGCTACAAATAGTACGCCCCATGAGCGGATGTTCTCTCACGCCAGGAGATCTTCAACTGGTCAGTCGATGCCTACATGGCTAAACGTCCCAGGAAAAGTATTAATGCGAAACCATAATCGAACTAGTAAATATGATCCATTGGTTGAAGAAGTAGAGACTCTGGAAAGTAATCCTCAGCATTCTCGTGTGCGTTTGAGCAGTGGTAGAGAAGTTGTCGTATCTAATCGACACTTAGCTTCTGCTGGGGAATCTTCTTTACAACAGGATGAAGCTGATTCCAATGATGACGACGAGTATATCGATGCAGTCGATGGCGATGAGCATGACACAGAACGCCAGCGAGATTTCCAGAATGAGATAGTCCAGCCTCAGAACATCATGACAGAGACTCTGCGTCGTTCTGAAAGAGTACGACGTCCGCCTGCTCATCTAGCTGACTAAGTAGGATAATAAATAAACACAGGAGAATGTAGTAATATAATATCAACTCCTTGGTCAATATTGCACGTCCTATTTAAAGAAGAAACTAAGTTGTCAGGATTGATTGTGTCATTGTATCAATATGTTGAATTTTGTTAAATAAAACCTAAATATTACGGGTATATTCTTTACTACACAACCTATGGTCGCAGACAGCCAACTCGAAGAGGAAAAAAACTGATCTAGTTCTTGCAGAATTATCCCGACCCAACCGTACCTTGAAGTTAAAAACCGTACCTTTTCAGAAAGCCAACCGTCCTTTTTTGGGAAATCATACTGGCAACACTGAATACTAGTCAAACTTTACTTTATAGACTTATTTATGAGACTTATACGAAAACGTTAAGCAACTATCCGACGACATAATAATAGCTCACCAAGAAATTGAGAACCTTAATTCTGAAAACTTAAGGTTAAAATCAGATATGCAGAAATATTTTAAAGTTATAGATGCTTATTAAAACTATAAATCTAGTAGACAAAAATAAGGCTACACCTCGATCTGGACAAACAAGTAAACTGAAACAAAAAACTGACAGAACACCGAGACTAAAGAAATTTCCCTACGAAGATGAAATGACTACGCCTGTAATAACAGAATGTAATCAGACTTCAAGCACTAAATCAAATTCAATAATAAACTACAACATGGCCGCCAATTCGACGCCGCAAAGGAAACTAAACCTCTAAACAGCAAGCAGACAATTCCTTAAGATATCAAGCCTAGAAAATTGTCTGTGCTGAGTAAGAGCTACAAACTGTAGAAGATAATTTCGCTAACGACTTTAATTATTGTAGTTACTCTTTATCTAATTGTAATATTAAATACCTTTTATGCGGTTTAGAATCAAAATAAGGAGATTTTAACTTAAATGACTACCTACTGTATTATTAGGAGAAACTGACGTCAGAGACAATGATTACTTCATTGATTTAGAGAGAGAAATCAATGAAAATTTAGCAAATTTAATGCAGACTAATATAATTGTCAGCGCGCCAACGTATGTACGAGGGGCACTCGTTTATAATTATAAGGTGAAATTATTCAATAATCTTCTTTGCATGGACATACAATATAACAAACAAGCATATTTTTTCGACTCCAACTATGGTCTTACATTTGACATGTTCTCTAGTACATCGGGTAAATTAAATAAAGCTGGAACACTACACATTTAAAAAAAACATAATAAATATTAAAATTGACATGAAATTATTCCCTGTGGGTCCACAGGGAATAATTTCATGTACCCACTAAACGATAGCACAACTGGACACAACTCTCGGTATTTTTGTTCATAATAATTTAGATAATTGGACTGCACACCTCCTGGATCATTGCCCCCAACGATTTGCAACTGATGGAGCTACTGAAGGTAACTGAAACTTTCAGTAGTGCTTTAGGAGATGCAGGGATTCACCGTAGGTAATAAAACTCAGTACTCCAACTGGGATGAACAACGAATGATTTTTTTTTATGTATTACCACTCGCAGCGCAACAACTCTACTGAGGTTGAAGCTGCTTAACCGGACTATCCTGTGGTGGCCGAAAATTACTTTAAGGCCCCCAGCCAGGGCTTACAAACTAAGGATATACATTAAATGAGCGTTCACTAAGGGCACCCCCTGCGGGGTTCGGGCCTAGGCTTAGTGCGTCATTGAGGGGAGGGCAACTAGAATTTGGCTGGGTCGGATTATTTCATGGGGAATTTAACGCTACATGCTTAGCGGCGCGGGCTGGCTTGTCGAGCAAGGGTCGGGCAGTGATGTTACGGGGGGGTCGCGGTGGGCCTCGGCGGCGGGGCCGGAATCGCGGTCGGTATTTGTTTTTGTACTTTCGAAGTGTACTGGTAGTCCCTACAGCTCTCTTGAAGGAGGGTGATGGGGTCATCGGGTTCGAGGAGGGTAAGGCGGGGTCTCCTAATCCTACTTATGTTGGAGGGGACGTATCGAGCGGCCGATACGATCAACGGATTGGGGTGTTTATCGGCTGAATCTAAGAAACGCTTGGTGAGACGTTTCATAAACTGTCTGACAGTCGGAATTTTAAGATCGACATGGAGTCGTTCATTCCTAATGAACCACGGGGCATCCGCGGCTCTTCGGAGAAAACGATTCTGTGGGGTCTGCATCCTATGGAGGAGGTAGGGCTTGACATGTGCGAACACGGGGCACGCGTAAGTCATGATGGGCCGAATGCACGCGGTGTAAATACGCAATTTGCGCCTTCCGAGAGCGAAAGCGGCACGAGAGCGTGCCGTCTTTATGTGCTCTCCGAAGGATAGGCGGCGGTCGGGGATGACCCCTAGGTACTTGGCTCGCTTCTCCCAAGGGATTGGCTTGTCAAACATAGAGATCGGTCGGATGGCGGATGGGAGGGCGTGGCGATGACTGTTGAAGAGGACCACCTGGCTCTTGTCGGGGTTGACTTCGATCCTCCATCTCCGGAACCAAGCGCCTAGTGTGTTTGCGGAGTTTTGGAGAATGCAGGTAATATTATCGGGGCTCCTACCTGAGTAGTAGATAGCAGTGTCGTCAGCAAAAAGTGCTAATTGAGCCTTTCTACTCAGGGGCATGTCGCTGGTGTATAGCGTAAACGCTAGGGGGGTGAGCACAGAGCCCCGAGGGACTCCTGCGCGGATCGGATGTGGAGCGGAAAGGGCACCTTCAATGCGGTACTGGAAGGTGCGATTCGACAGAAGAATGAATTTATTTTCAAAAGCCCGACTTTTATATACATCAACTTGATAGCATCTAGGCATAACCGATACAGTTCTCCAACGCTCGACCAATAGCGACGCGCCGCAGGGCGAGACGCGCGCGGGGCGCGGGGCGCTGTTGCCCCGCGGCACTCAATCGCCGCGAAGGGATAAATAGAAGTGGCACGCGAAGCGCGGTCCTCACTCAGATGAGATCCAGCCTGTCCCTTTGCTGCCCCCCCCAGCGATGCCCTAAGCCGAGGCCCGTACCCCACAGGGGGTGCCCTTAGCGAGTGGTCGCTTAGTTTTTAAGTATAGTTTTAAGCCCCTGGCTGGAGGCCTTAGATTAATTTTTAAGGCATCCATAGGGAATTGCCCGGTTAAGCAGTAGCCAGCCTCGAAGGCTGAACTGCGAGATGCCATCTCCAAAAAAAAAAAAAAGCGCGGCCCTTTCCATCGTGCGCCGCCGTCGAGTGAAGACCGTCTGATCTGCTGGTGCTGTTGCTCCGCCGTGTGTCGTCAGCGCCGCGTGTCCATCTGCGTAGTTCTGGAGTGTGAAGTGAAGATGCCGAGGGAACTGGTGTTATGCTTGCTCTGCCTGCTTGCCTCTGCTTACAAAACCGCTTCTTTCGAAGCGAAATGGCCGGCGTGTGCGGCGTTGTGATGACGCCGTGCTGTGTCCGTGCTTCCATCCTATTTCCTTACAAACCCACGTCTTTTTCAAGATGCTTGCTTCTCTGTTTCTTTGCGGAACGTCATAAACGTGGTAAGGTAACTGGTTCGGTGTTGAGTGGTAATAAATTGGTTTGAAGGTATGTGGTAACTGGTTCAGAGGTATGTGGTAATTGTGTGACGGTACTATGTCACTACAGTGCCATCAGGATGGAATTTGGTGTGGGCAAATGTGCGGTCATGCATGTAAAGCGAGGGGAGATTGTGGAATCTGTGGGAACCCAGCTCTCGGATTTCATAAATCTTAGATCACTCTCAGCAACCGAAACCTATAAGTATTTGGGTATGTCGGAAGCGCTGGGCATCAATGTTGCTGACATGAAGCAATCGCTGAGGGAGCGCTTCTTTGGTCGCCTGAAAAAAGTATTTAATAGTCTTATAACAGGCGGAAATAAGGTGCCTTCAACGGTTGGGTCATGCCGGTTTTGATGTACTCTTTCGGCATACTCAAATTGACTCAAACAGAACTAGAGGCCTTGGATAGGAAGGTCCGTAAATTGTTGACGGCATATCGAATGCATCACCCACGTTCTTCAGTTATGAGACTGTATATCCCGCGGAAGTGTGGGGGTCGAGGCTTTTTAAACGCTAAGACTCTTCACAATCGCGAGATATGCAGTCTCAGGGAATATATCCTAGAAACCGATGTGGGGATGCATCGAGATGTGGTCGCGGTGGACAAGGGCCTCACCCCGCTCTCCTAGCTAAAGAGAACTGGCGCAAACTTGTAGTGCTTGACACTAACGACCGCAGGGAGATATGGCAGAGTAAGGAGCTTCACGGGCGCTTTTTCCGGGCCCTACATGGGCCCGATGTAGACCTATTGGCGTCCGTAGCCTGGCTACGTTCCGGTGACCTTTTCGGAGAAATCGAAGGTTTTGACTGTGCAATTATGGATGAAGTTATGATGACAAATAACTACCGGAGATTTATTGTGAAGGACGGTTGACATGTCGGGCATGCCACCGTCCAGGCGAATCAATACGTCACATTATCTCTGGGTGTTCTCGTCTGGCTAACGGAGAGTACTTGCATAGACACAACCTTGTAGCCAGGATTATCCATCAGCAACTTGCTCTAAAATACAGCTTTGTCGAATTGGAAGTGCCGTACTATAAGTATGTGCCCGACCCAGTTCTCGAAAATGGCAATATCGCATTGTACTGGGATCAATCCATCATCACCGACAGGACTATTGTAGCCAATAAGCCTGATATAGTGGTGGTGGATCGATCAGAGCGGCGCGCAAATATTGATATAACGGTCCCGCATGACGAGAACCTCGTGAAAGCCGAGAAAGATAAGCAAATCAAATACCTTGACTTGGCTCGCGAGGTTGTCGACATGTGGGTGTGAGCTCAGCGATCATTGTGCCGATAGTCGTTTCAGCCAATGGCTTAATTGCCAAGAGCCTCGACCAATACCGAGGAGGCTCTCGTTAGGCAGCTGGATCAAGGGCTTGATTCAGAAAGCGGTACTCCTGGACACGGCTCGTATTGTTAGGAGGTTCCTCTCTCTGGAGCCCTGACTGCCGGTAGCTTGGACCCTGTTCCCGATACCGGTGGGCTACTATTTGTTATATTTTTAAATGTTTTTTTTTGTTTTGAGATTGAAATATTTAAAAATGTAATTTATATGTATGTAAATAAATAAATGAGTAAAGAAAATAATAATAATCTTTTATTTTCAGACAACATGGCCCATATAGTGTTAGTACAAACAATTGCTTAAAACTATGTTAGTAAACACAATTATAATATTACACAATAAACATTTTTATCTTTGGTAAGATTTATCAAGCCCTATGCATGACATTTAGCTTGACAAACCTACCAATTGTAAGCCCAACCAGCCTTTCCGCAAGTACCTTCAGAATGCCATTTGTGCTTCCCCCCATTCTGCGTATGATTGAGGCAACTTTCTTTCGCATTAACGCAAAATAATCATCTGTGTGCGCATCAGCGAACATACCTGATGCACTGCAGCCAGGTGGAAGCCCCAACAGCACCCTGAAGGTATTGTTATATTGGATGCGTAAGGTATTGTCCGATTTTTGAGTATGATGTAACCAAAGGCTGCTGGTGTAAAATGTTTGGCAATATGCTTTGAAAAGTGTAATTTTTACTGGTACTGAACAACCAGCAAACCTACGAGCCACCATATTTCCCCTCACTGCCAACGCCCTAAGCTCCCTTTCCATATCCAAGTCGTCTTCTAAGTCCTCAGTAACATTAAGACCCAAATATTTGAATTGGGTTACTCTCTGTAAAACTAAACCATTAAGTTTTATGGAAGGAACAAATGTGGGACTCTGATTCCTACCTTTAAACACCAAGCGTTCACTTTTCTTAGGATCATTCATTAGGTCGTACATTTCAGTTATAGAAAGTAGCTTTCTTAAACCACATATTGAGGGGCTCAGCAGCACCATGTCATCTGCATAACTCAAGTTATTTATTCCATCTATATGACAGCCAACATGTGTGCTGCTGAGCTAAACAAGAGGAACATTTAAATAAATATTAAAAAGCCTCGGGGAAGTGAGCCCCCCCTGCCTAACACCGCACTCGAGTTTATAAAGGTCTGACAGCGCATTCGACCACTTTACATAATTTCTTTGTTTCTCATACCTTAACGCTAATATGGACACTAATGAAGCAGGAACACCGGACTTCCGTAGCTTTCCCCACAACACTTTATACGAAACCATATCGAATGCATTTGTAAGGTCCAGGAAACAAGCATACACGGGTGTATATTTATTCCATCTATATGACAGCCAACATGTGTGCTGCTGAGCTAAACAAGAGGAACATTTAAATAAATATTAAAAAGCCTCGGGGAAGTGAGCCCCCCCTGCCTAACACCGCACTCGAGTTTATAAAGGTCTGACAGCGCATTCGACCACTTTACATAATTTCTTTGTTTCTCATACCTTAACGGTAATATGGACTCTAATGAAGCAGGAACACCTGACTCCCGAAGCTTTCCCCACAACACTTACTTATACGAAACCATATCGAATGCATTTGTAAGGTCCATGAAACAAGCATACACGGGTGTTTTCCTATCCGTATAATACTTAACCGTGTGATAAACAAAAAACGTGTGTGTGTAAAATGCATGTATTATTTTTTTGTTTTATTTTTTAAAACTATTACCAAAACTATTCGTATGATGAGAGTTTTAATGTGCGTTGCGATCCATACCGTACCCGTGAAATTTGCTGACTGCTGTGCCCTGACAGGGTCTACAACGGCTCAGCAAAAGCTCTAAACATTTTGTTAGCACCATGTTTTACCTTGTGGAACGCAACTAAATGAATATGAATCTCCTTTCCATTTCCAAATAATATTTTATCATTTCGCGAGTAACCGATTCTCACGTTCTGTTATTTAACAAATAAAATAAAATATTGTCAGTGGCAATAAGCACAATTAGTGCAACGCCTAACCCCAGTATATCTGGATGTGTTGACCACTCGTCAGATTGGCTATTTCGTCGCCATCCCTATTAAGTCACATTCACTAATACGTCACCTTGGCAACTGATCAGTTTCCTAACTCGTTTCATGCACTAATTCGTCTCATTCCCAACTCGTCCGACGCATAGTATGTACAATGTACTACCAGCGACATAAATATCGAGACGAACCGCCTGTTCACAAAGGGATCTGGGACTTTTGCGCGAAAAACATTAGCGCGAACCCACTTGCAATAAGGAAAAAAAAAATGAAAATCCAAGATGGCGCCAACGAATATTTTTAGTTTTACCATTATGGGTGTCGTTTCCATGGTTTTCGGGGTCGCTGATAACGAAAATGGGATCAAAATTAAAATCCAATCTGACGAGTGGTCAACACATCCGTATATCTATGATGCTCTGTGGCCACAGATTACTAATATGTAGTAACAGTGGCCTAACCGAAAAAAAAATGGGAATAAACTGACATTACGTCCGCGTCGGTTCCAGTTTTTACAATTCTTAAATAGTGATGTGCCACTACCGCAAATTGCCGTTAATAAAATCAAGTAGTATCGTTTTTTTTAGAATAAGTTATCTGATTATTAGTTATTTAAAACGAAATAATACAAAAGTATTACAGTCTATATAAATATATTATAATATGAAACATACATTTTTAATTAATTAATTTTACAAGTATTCATTAATCATGCATGCATGTCATTTTACTTTAAATCTATGAATATTTTAAACTATTAATGCACGAAATAAAAGACTTTTTATTTTTTATTATTAATTAGATTCCTATAATGACTCTTGCCCCCGTATTCCCAAACGCTCCAATTCAACTTCAATTCGACAAGTCGTATGTCTATCTTTTTTTGGCATTCAAACTCAAACTCAAAGCATTTATTTCAATTAGACCTTAGCAGGCACTTTTGAAAGTCAGAAAAACAAAGGCGAAGCTACAGTCACAGACACAAGGCATAATAACTTGTGAAAGTACTGTAGTTGCCCATTCCAAAGCGTAGATCTCTATGGAGAAGAATGGGCAAGAAACTCCATGGATACTCTTTTCAATCAAAATATTGTTACAAGATCTTGGTTACATCATTTATGTTTAGATCTATACATATAATAAAATTGTAGAAAAGTGGTGTCTGTACAATCGAAATATATAAAAAAAAGTAGCAGGGGTTGTTATTATATCGATGCCGAACCCGAGATTGTAATTAATTTTTTTTTGTCTGTTTGTCTGTGTGTTTGTGCACGCTAATATCAGAAACGGCTTATTCGATTTAGATGCGGTTTTCACTAATATATTGTAGATGTCTGAATCATCAGACTCGCCACCTACTTCTATAATAAATCAGTAAAGTCGTCAACTATATGGCCTAGGTGACACATTTTATCTTCATGTTAACTAACATGAGCCACATAGCCTTTCCACCGCTGCGGGGTCACTTGTCGAAGCCCTTCTTCAAATAGGCTTCATACTTCATTCAATTAGGGTTTACGTATTCAAAATCACTAACTACCGTATTAACATAATTATTTTTAAAATTGTAATAGGGTTTAATAATAATAAGCCAGAAATAAAAAACTTTTTTATTTCTGAAAAATGCCTTGTATTGGCCCTTAAAAACATTGTGGTATAGTTGTGTAATTCTACAATACAACACTTATTTTAAAATTTGATATTTTAGGTAGCGTGTTTTTGGTGAAACGGAACGCAAACACAAAACGCATCGATTCCGGTAGTGACTTCAAATATTATTTGTCAAAGAAACACTTTTGGTTGAAAAGTACTAAGAAGTTTCACTAAGATTTTACTATAATACTAGCTGACCCGCGCAACTTCGTCTGCGTGCGTGTGCACATAAAAGAAAGAGAGGTTAGAGACAGTGTGCGTCATCCTTAAAAGTTAGACATATAGCCATTGCGGATATTTTTTTAGAGCTTTCTAAGAGGGACAATTCCGACATACATGATAATTGCGTAACTTTAACCGTTCACGCACAACGGAAGCTCTCAAAAGGAGTAAATCCCTATTATATACTATTACCGATGGATAATCATCAAATGACCCCTCCCACTCTGGGCGGAGCGGAAGGGAGTGTCAGACTTGTACTGACTAAAATCCATCCACGTTTCTTCTATTTCCCTTTGCGTTCCAGGGCCGCGGTATCTCTTTCGAACAGTCCCGCAACCCTGGCAGGCCTCGCTCCTCTCGGATCCCTTCCCGTTTGCTGACATCTCTTTGAGACGCGTGTGGAACACGAACACGCCGTCACCACGGCCTGTCGTCATAAGACGGACAGATGGCGAGCTAGCCCATTACTCACCGTCCACAGGCCCGCGACCCTCGACAGCCTTACGTCTTCATCTTTAGACACTCGATGACAATCATACACCAGCTAGAACGAAAGTTCTCATCAAAGTTCTTGAAATGAGCCGAGACACGATAAAACTGCTGTAAACTGTAGCGGACCTGTTTCAACTGCCTTCCGTCTCCATCGTCAGACCTTTGATGATAGACATACTCCAGGCAGGTCTAAAGTTCTCATCAAGGTGCATGAAATGAGCCCAGACACGATACAGATGCTGTAAACTCTTGAGGACCTCTTGCAACTGTTTTCCTTCTCCATCGTCAGACATTCGATGAAAGTCATACTGAGTTAGGTATAAAGTTTTCATCAAAGCGAATGCAATGAGCCCAATAACATTATACCTGCTGCAAACTGGTTAGGGCCGCTTGCAACTGCCATTTGTCTCTATCGTTTGATCGTCGATGAGTGTCATACTTCAGCAAGGCCTAAAGTTCTCATCAAGGTGCATGAAATGAACCCAAACACGTTATTATTGCTGCAAACTCTTGAGGACCTCTTGCAAGTGCTTTCCATCTCCATAGTCAGACCTTCGATGACGTCATACTCCAGCTAGATCTAAAGTTCTCATCAAGAAAAATAAGGAAATGAGCCCGAACACGATTTTTCAATTTAAAAAACAAAAGATCATGCATATCGGACTTCTCTGTAAAAAGTTATGCGTGGTCAGGTCATACATAAAATAAAAAAATATAGACGCGTCGAATTGAGAACCTCCTCTTTTTGTTTCGTTGGTTAATAAACCAAGCTTCAGACATTTGACACGGGCGAGGGTCTTCACGGAAAACTTAACACCGCGACTCAGAAAATAGAGTGAAATTAATAGCGCCATCTATCGAGCACGAAATTAAACCGTTAAAATATAATGCATGTAAAGCGATCGAACACACACTCTACAGGGTTATAGCGTCATATAGACTAATCTAGAGTACTTTTTGTTACCAGAACTTTTTTGTAAAGCTGATCAGCCGATTTAAAAGTTATCTTGTGAGCACATTTTTATTAATTAGTACCATTTTGGTGCAATAGATGTCGTTGCATGTATCTTACACAATGATGGTAAGTTCTTGTTGAACACTTTAAATTCATAAATCTTTTGATAGAGAGCACTGATTACAATGAAACAAAAACTAAAACCTTCTCTAAGTTCTCCACAATATTTGTCCATTGAATCTAATCACATTGGTTTTCCCAACAACATGAAGCCCGCCTCGCAGCGCGCGCAGGTTATTATTTTGATGCGGAGTTATTTTAAAACTGTGATATCTCCTAAGATATTCATCTAAATTGAATGGTGTAAAGGGCAATTTTGGTCACAATTGAATGTTAAAGATGACTAACATATTTATTTTGATAAGTATTAATACTATGTTGGTAAAAATACCTATGCAAATAAAACACTATTTTTGACCAAATTTTAAAATCATAAAAATGGTTATTGTTAGTCAACCTTAAAAGATAGGCATGTGCTCTCGCGGACTTTTTTTTAGACATTTTTAAGAGGAATAATTCCCTCATACATTATTTTTGTGCAACTTTAACCGGTTAACCAGCGCACGCAACGAAAGCACTCAAAGATAATACATTTTCCCCGTTTTTGCAACATTTTTCGTTGATGCTCAGCTCCTATTGATTGTAGCGTGATGATATATAGCCTATAGCCTTCCTCGATATATAAGCTATCTAACACTAAAAGATTTTTTCAATTCGAACCAGTAGTTCCTCAGATTAGCGCGTTCAAACAAACAAACAAACAAACAAACAAACAAACAAACAAACTCTTCAGCTTTATAATATTAGTATAGATTGTTATTGCAAGTTTTGCTTGAATAAAGCACATACAATTAGTAAAACTATTCTATAATGGGCAAAAAATTAGATGTAAACAAGTGACATCACATACTATGACATGAATGGCCGCGACAGTCACGGACGTTTGAACGTCGTAGAAAATTGAAGGAGATTAATATTTTTTTTCAGTGACAAGCAGTAGTTGAATTTAACTTTTCATTATTTTCTTGGGTTGGTAATAATGTATTTTATTGATTTAGGGGGGAAGCGCATGGGTAGCCAGCGAAATTCAAATTTTCTTATTTTTTTTGCAATATGCTGATGAACAATAAGTCGCGCCAGTAATACGTATGTAGTTACAGAATTATAATCATTAATCGTCAATACAACCCTCTTACGTGTTAAAAAGTTACATGCATATTCCCTGTGTCCAGTTTCAGTAAGAGAAAAGGGTTTATTAATCCGTTGTACAGTGTACGGGAACAACACTGATGGCATATAATTAATTTCTAATCGTCTAATAAATACAAAAAGTTACGATTCAACAAACCGGTATTGTAGGTACAACACTACACAAAAGACAGTGACACTGACAGACAGCATTTCTTTAAGTTTGACATTTGCATATGTCAATTTATTCTCCGAGATTATATTATTCTTTGACTTTACTCTTTGGTTAATTTGTCGTAAAACGAAAATATAAAAGTCCGTTTCAATACGACAAAGCGATTTAAGCATTTTCAATGGGGCCTCGTAAATTATTATACTTCAGTACTTTTCTCACATATCTCCTGTGCGTTCATTGTGATGACTTTAAAGAAGAATTATATATTAAACCTCTACCACCGACCCATCTCTACAGCTACTTTCAATTTGTCACTTTAGTCAATAGCGAATCATCTTCATGTAAGGATATTTACTACTGGTACGAAATTGTCTATCTTAAATAATTGAAGTAAGACATAATACAATGTTTCCTTTCTTTTAGTTCATTCTCATTTGGCCCCTCGGTCATTGGCTGAAGTTGTATCTCGATTCCAAGTCGAAGAGCTCCATCTAACTTTAACCGAAGGACAATGGAGGCACAACCAATGGGGATATCCAGTATTGGATGCAGCGCCTGGGGCAGAGCTCTTTGCTTGGTTCTCACCTGATGTGGTAGATGTTGATACACAATGGAAAAAACTAAGTGCCACGCTCTCTGGACTCTTTTGTGCTTCACTTAATTTTATTGATAACTTTAATACAGTGACGCCTCAAATGGCTTTATGGCCTATGGGAGCAGTGAAATCTAGTCAAAATGTAACCTCACAACTGCGATATGCATCATTACCTAGAGAGATTGTATGCACTGAGAATCTAACACCATGGAAGAAACTTTTACCATGTGAATCAAGTCGTGGTTTTTCAGCATTGCTAAATTCTAGAATGATCCACAACACCAACTATCATTCAATTGGAGTTCATGTCAGAAAAGTATGTAAATCCAGTGATTGTTTGGAGACTCAATTAGAATTCAAACAAACTGTGGCCCTTGTTTATGACTATGATATAATAGGTAGCAGTGACTGGTCATTCAGAAAATTGTTTGGACAAGGTCTGCCTGGAGCCTGTCCACTATCTTCAGACAGCAAGATTTATGTTGATGTTACCTCGAATGACACACAGAGTTTCATATTGACTCCACCACCAGACAATGTCATAGTGTCACAAAGAGGTGGAAGTGATACTAAACTAGCAGTTTATAACATAAACCCTGATGGTCAAATGATGAACATAGGTGTGAAATATAAATCCAAGTTAGATTTACCAGTTTCTATTCCTCCACCTCTGCACTTTACCCGTTATATCCTTGGCTATGGTAAAGAGTTTGGAGGTATTGTGACAGAGATAACAAACAACTGCTGGACTTCTATAAATGTGGTTGTTTTAGAGAATGCACCATGGTGGTTACCAATACAACTGAGTTCACTAAGAATAAACGGTGAAGCTGAAAGTAGTTTAGTAATGTCTCAGTACTATTCACCAGGCCGTAGCAGACAGAAGCCATACCACTTAGAACTGCTCATGAAATTGCCTCCAAAATCTACCACCACAATAACAATAGACTTTGAATTTGTCTTCTTGAAATGGCAGGAATATCCTCCTGATGCCAATCATGGCTTCTACGTTGGCTCAGCATTAATTTCAGCAAATTTACCCACAGCCCGAAACTATACTAGTGTTCCTATCACAGGCACTGCATTTGATTCTTTTGTTAATGCATCAAAGATATGTAAGTATGTTTAATTGCTAACATTTATAAGTAGGTACTGATATTTAAAATGTTGGACAATCTAAAAGGATTTAGATAAAGCACTAGCAAAATGCAAACTATATCTAAATTACTTAATAATAAAGATATAGCATGTTTACCAGCAAGTGATAAGTATCACTCCTACATCATTTTATATATATTATATCGAAATATGCCTATAAAAAATGTTGCTAATATGCAACATTTTTTCATTTTTCAAAGCATTCAAGTTTATAATGTTTTCCTTCGAGCATGTGATTCCATAATAACTTATAATATACATACTTAGCTTAGCATACTTAATGGGACTATTTACATATTGCTAAAGGCTAATTATCTTACTTTTTTCAGGGTATCCCATAGTTTTCAGGACAAATGGTGCCATGGTATCGCTACCCACCCCAGACTTCAGTATGCCATACAACGTCATCTGCCTTGCCTGTACTGTGGTGGCATTGGCATTTGGTCCACTACATAACATTTGCACAAAAGAGCTGGTTCTGAAGCCCCTGGGTACACCTGTCTCACTTACCCGGAAAATTTTAAACTTATTTAAGAAAAAGAAAGATTAGTTAATGTTGAAATTTTGTTTTGAATTAAAATAATTTGAAATTAAGTATTTTTTGATCTTTAACCCTCCTATTAATAAACACAGAATAAAGTTATTCCAAGTTTAAACTTTTGAAAATGTATGGTTATTCCTTTGTTAGTCCTGGTGTAATTGTATTCTGTGTTTATTAATAAGAGGGTAGGAAACTAACATTTAAAATAAACTCGTTCACCTGAAGTACAGAACACATGAAAAACTCAGCATTCTTCATAACATAGTTGTTCCTGTGCAAAAATTCACATTGAAACTTCTGTTTTCAAAGTGATAATAAAACCAGAATAATTTAATCTGGGGAGCGTTTAAGTCAATTATCCAGTTTAAAATTTAAACTGACTAAACGTCAAACACCCCGTTCAAGCACACCGCGAGGGGAAAAATTAAACTGACTAAAATTGAATCTGCTCCGTTCACGGTCGTCCGCTGGTATAAGTTTTCGCCTGACTAGGATAAATTTTAGCGACCTTTTTACCTCGCTAAATTTTATTCTGCTGTCAGATTGACATTGACATTGAGCTGTCTGTTGTTTTATTTGCTAGATTCGCGCCCTAGAAACGAATATTTCTAACGAGTACTTAATCATCGTCTCCGTGAATTTTATTTGTGGATTATGATTAAAGTTATGATTACTTAGGATGCAAATTGTTGTAGACGAAAGGGGCAGAATGATATACAAGCTGAGCTGTCAATTGAATTTGACAGTCAATATTGATCTAGACCGATGACTCCGTTCAGCGAGCCCTCGCTAGTTTAATTTTTATCGGCGAAAATTTCGCCGGCTTACTTAAACGCACCTCTGGTGATTCAACTGTTAGTGGTAACAGTTGAAGGACCAGAGGTGCGTTTAAGTAAGCCGGCGAAATTTCCACCGACGTTCAGTCGAATGTACAAATTAATTAATTAGTCAAATTGCAAAGTGAGAATTCGGTGCTCACAAAGTACTAACCTTTACTTCAAATTGGCTGGGCCCGCGGCTTTGGTCGAAAATTAATCAATTAATGTACGTACTACTGGGATGAAAAGCTTCCCGAGCTTCCCTCATGTCCTAACCCAAGTCATGGTCTACAACTCTACATGTGTACCTAAAACAAACCAACTCAATGTTACCTAATGAGGGCTATCGTTTTTGAGCTCACCAGATGGCACCACTGTCGATTAAGGGCCTGTCAAAAATTCTATTTTATACTTTAGAGTTTTAAAGTTTATTTTATTACATATAAAAACTTAGTGTAAACTTCAGGTTCATATATAAACAATATTCTCCATAAAATTAGCAAGCATAAAACATTTAAAAATCATTTTATCTCCAAGTACTGAAAATTAAGATTCTAAGTTGCTACTTAAAATCTTCAAGTCTTAATTAATCAGGAATGGTTCAATCTAGACCTCAACTAACTAACTAATAAATAATGTAATTACTAATGTTAACTCTCTCCCTGGTTGACTCTGAAGTGCCGTGCTTGTCCGACGCAGAGGACGCCTGGAAAGTGGCTTGCCCGGATACGGATCGGCCCGAGAACCCGTTTTCCCAGAGACAGTGGGATGAGCCGCTCTGCAGGTTGGTACGGAATAAACTTCTTAATACGTCTACCAATACTGCTGAGCGTGCCCGCCTGCTGGCTGTGGGTGAGTGGGAGTCGGGCCTCTGGCTTCAGGCACTACCGTCACCTAATATAGGCACTATGTTAGGTGACACAACCTTCCGGCTCACTACATGTTTGCGATTGGGCGCTCCTTGCGGCTCCACATCGCTGTCAATGTGGTGAAGCAGTCGACTGCCTCGGACACCATGGGCTTTCTTGTAGTAAGAGTGCAGGTCGGCTTGCGCGGCACGCTAGCATTAATGATCTCATCCGTCGTGCTCTTGCCACCGCCGGGGTGCCAGCTGTCTTAGAACCAACTGGCTTGGCACGCGTCGATGGGAAGAGACCAGATGGTATGACCATAATGCCTTGGAAGTTGGGTAGGCCTTTGGTGTGGGATGCAACTTGCGTCGACACCCTTGCGCCATCCCATCTTCCTAGCACAGTGAGCTGCGCTGGGGCGGCTGCTGCAGGTGCTGAAAACCTCAAACGGCGCAAATACAATAATTTAATTGGTAGTTACGTGTTTGAGCCGTTTGGGGTTGAAACACTAGGCCCATGGGGTCCGAGTGCCCACCTAGTATTTCGGGAAATCGCCAATCGGTTGGTCGACTCTTCACGTGACCAGAGGGCGGGCCTATTTTTTGGCCAAAGAATCAGCATTGCCATTCAACGTGGCAATGCTGCCAGCCTTCTGGGCACTTTTCCTGTTGACAGCGATGTGGTTTTGACGCCCTGTAACCCTTTTGATACTTGTACATATTTTTATTACTATTATAGATTATAGATTTGTAGTTTGTAAATAATGTAAATAACTTGATTGAAATAAAATAATTTTCTAGACCACAATCGTGAATATTTGTAAAAATACGTGTTAAATGAACTTAGAAGGTTGTATTGATGATTTTATTTATTCATATTTCATAGAGAAAGTTGTTCAGTTTGATGGTCCGTACCAGTCTTCCCTAGGACTATACCCTTTTTATTACACGCTGTATTTAAATACATATACATGAAGGCCGGTGAAAGCTGATTGTAGATGGCGTGACCATAGCTTAGTCCCAAACTGACCTGCAGGGCTATTGCGTGTGTCTGTTGACAGTTCATAGTGATCATCGCTTGGCGAGTTTTGTTATACAATGACAGTTCTGCACGCAAATACGCACGCGATACGCAATAGCCCTGCAGAAAGGTGTCCGTTTCAAGCGCGCAGCCATGACAGTTTTTTTTTCAAAAACCATGCCAGTATTTTGTAAAAATTTGTAAAAGTTGATCCCCAAAACCATACATTTGTCAAAGCCATCGTTAAAAAGTTATAAGGGTTTGAACGTGGCCGCGCCATTGAAACGCGGCGAACCGCGCGGCCACGGAGATCTTTAAAACTAAGCGTTACAGTGACCTGAAATTTAGGTAAATAACAGATTGAATTTGTAAAAAAAATGTAAAAATATAGAAAAAAATCCTTGGTTTATATTTTATGAGCTGTAAGACTAAAACCCCGTGGCCGCGCCATTGAAACGGTGAAAAACACGTCTTCGCTGAAAAAGCATCGCAGAGGTCTGATTTTTTTTGTAAAATCCAGATTTGAATTTGTCGAAACCAGTAAAAATACAATAAAAAATCCTAGGTTTATATTTCAGGAGCTATAAGACTAAAACCCTATGGCCGCGCCATTGAAACGGTGAAAAATACGTTATCGCCAATATCTCGCTGAAAAAGCATCGCAGAGGTCTGAAGTTTTTTGTGAAACCTAGATTATAATTTGTCAAAATAGATAAAAATTTTAATTTTTAATTTTCTTATTAATACGTCTTGAATGTGTCGCTAGGGTGACCATGGGTTATTGTCTACAGAAAACTTTACACCTATTTTATTAGAAATTATATCTCAAGGATTCTAAATTAAATTAAAATTGAACGATAAGGTACAAAAAATGTGTTTATTTCTTTAAAAATCGTTGCTAAATATTATAAAAGCGAAAACAATACATATGTATTGTTTACGCTTTTTTTTTGTTTTTTTTTTCCTGTGTTCATATATAAAAGCCATATTACATGCGCATCCATATCCAAGCTATTTTGAAATTTAAAATGACATTGACAGATTTTCAAACAATGATGATGTTTGGTGCAAGTTATGCTAGCGCCATTAAATTTACATTTGCCTTCCCCTAGTGCTCTAGTCAAACCAAACTTTTTATTGCATTGCTCAGACCAGCAAAAAAAGGTTGCATTGTCAATCTGACAAAACTAGTTTTTAATGAGTCTTTAATGAGTTTGGTACACAGGTTTGGTCTGTATTCAAGTTTTTGGATGAGATCTTTTGCGGTTTTCGATAAATATTATCCATAATAAAGATGTCTATCTTTTGATATAATATTTATATTATAAGAGTAAGTGGATCAGACTTGATTTAAAGCTTGATTGTGTTACACAATACTTGTACTAAAACAGTATATTTTTTCGTGCAGTGGGTGAACAACAACAGTGTCCATGCTACACGGAGTGCCAAGGGTTCCACAAGCTTGCGGAACTAAAGGCCCTTGGCTTGGAGGTTTATTGTTATAGGACACAAGCAGAGAATGTTAGTAGATACTTTAATCTCATGTTTTATCGTATTATTTTCTTTGGGCAGTCAACTGGCTTCCCAAAGGGTCCCATTGAGTAAACAATCTACCGGCAGGTTTTTGCCAGCCAATTATCGTAACGGTGGGACTCACACTTACGGGTGATCTGAAGGACTGAATCTATAACCTTTTGTGAACTGCGAGTCTGTGGCGCACAGGTTAAAGCCCTAGGCTGTGTAAGGTCCTACAGTAGGTACACATAGCCACGTCGAAAATATCACGGAGATAGCCTCGCCGTGCCATCAAATTTAGTAGAAAATTGATGGCACGGAGTGGCATTTCGCCTAGCTTTGATTAACGTGGTTATTCATTTATCTAGATCAGTGTTTTTCAACCTTTTCCTTGACACGACCCCCTTAGTATGAAAAAATATTTCGTGACCCTTCGCTTTTTTTTTCATGTATTTTATTATGTTACAATTGCATTCAATCCATAAAACATTTTTATGCATCTGCATGATTAGTTTTTGGATAAATACATAATTATGTACCACTTTTTTTACAAATTTGGAAAAGGATTGGTTTAATTCTCAATGTAGCAAAAACGGATCCACGATGGGAGAAATTAGATAATGAAAAACAAGCGCAACCTTCTTATTAACGTGGAAGCGCAAGAGTAGCCCGCGAAATTCATATTTTCTTAGGTTTTTTGCAATTTGCAGGTCTGTTTCCGGTTGTATGTTGATGAAAAATGAGTCGCGCCAGTAACACGTATGTAACTACAGAATTATTATAATTAAAATCATTAATAAAACCCTCAAAGTTCATTTAACCCTATTCTGTAACTATTTCATGAAAAAGTTATTCAATGGGGTTAAATGCAATTACATACGTGTTACTGGCGCGACTCATTTTTCATCAACATACAACCTGACACTGACCTGCAAATTGCAAAAACTTTGTTTGTTGATTTGTGCGGGGTCGGGGCGGGGTGAGACGCGAGTTGAAAGAAAATCGCTGCTGTGGCTCTGGATGAAACAACAAGCTTTTTGAACATGCTCGCGTTGACGATAGACGGGCCGGGAAGGGCCCTCTAAAGATAGACGAGAACTCATAGGTTTTTATTTGGTTAATTTGTACGAACATAAAAATGTTCACATCTTCATAATAAATCTATCTTTTAAACTTTATTGTTTTTTTTACTGAGGTAGTTTTCGCAACCTCTTGCGACCCTCCTATAACAGCTTTGCGACCCCCAGGTTGAATAACACTGGACTAGATGATTAACATGGCACTGACCGTTACCTAGTAAATAGACGAATAGTGCATTGGCAGCGTGTAATCAAAGTTGCTGGCAGCTGGTGTCCGCAACTCCACGGCCACTTAGAGCGGGTATTTTGCGAAACGAAAATTAGTCTGTAGTTCATAAAATTATGATTATTTATTGCTTAGGTAATCAGTAAGTAATGTGTTATTTTTACATCAACAGACAAGACAAGGTGGAGCGGTTGGAAACGCTGAAAACACATCCGAACGTGTTTTTATCTTTTACAATAAAAAAGAAGTGAAAATAACAACTTCTAAATTATTTTCAGAACTAGGTAAAACCTTGAATTTATTTGATCTTTGTGAAATGGTCGTATATTTGTGTGTGGTGTGACACCGCTAATAGCCTGGAAGTTCAGGCATAGCCCCACGTATTGGGCGGTGCGGCGTGCATGTTAAAATCCTTAATGGACTTACGCAGTTCTGCCGTAATGATCTAAACCACAATCTCTTATTCATTTAGTTAAATACTTCAAACTATTCCCATATTCTACAATGTATTAAATTACTTTCCAGTAAAATCAGCTTCATATTTTTAAGCATAGGTACCTACCGTTTTGATGTGTACATTAAAATTTTCGATAGTTATCGGTAATTCATTTTAATGTGTAAATTAATTAGCGTTAACTATAGAAAATCAGTAAAATTACTTCGAAATGGGAGAAACTAAGGTATGGGCTGGTACAGACGACAGCACATCAAGCTGCTGGGAGAAGTGGTCAAAGAGCCTCCACTGATGAGACTTGTGGGGAATGAAAGTAGGTTGACACATCATTCTGACAAAAAAATATCATAATCTGTCCCAAGATTCTTTTTTTATGATCATGTTGACCTGACTAGCCTAACCTAACCTTATTTTTTTTTACATCGATGTGGAAATGCGCAATGTATGTCATCCGCCCTGGGGAGAGCGGAGGGGTCTGTCAGACTCGTACTGACTAAAACCACACCATTGTTCCCTCGCACAGATGCGCCGAGGGGCAATGGGATATGATGCGACTTCCGCTGCCCCGGACTAGTGCCCGCTTGACCTGCGGGCCTCGTCTCGGGGGGAGTGGGTGTAAAACTCTCTCCGTCTCGGGTCCAGTGTGATGGGGGGCGACAGATGTCTCTGAATCCATCGCCTGACCTATTTAGGGGGACTGGAAGAGGACATTGTCCGCCCTCTGCCGACGCCCTTTGCGTCTGCAACTGGAAGGGCGGGAGGTCGTTATCTCCCTCTCCCTTTCCGCAGCTTCCATCTGCGACAGAAAGTCATAGAAGGTCATCACCGCGTCCCAGGACTCTGCGCTACTCAGCGCTACCAACCATCGAGTGAACAACGGTCGGCAGCGACAGGTCTCCTCTTACCTCTGTAACGAGGGCACGGCGCGGCTCATTCTACGCGGCCAGCGTATGCCGCGCCGTGTCCTCCAGACAGTGGACGCAGCGATGGCACCGGGCGTCCGGCTCCCTGCTTATGCGACACAGGTAATTGCCGAAGCAGCCGTGCTCCGAGAGCACCTGGGTCGTCCGAAACGTCAGAGAGCCGTGCTTCCCGTATGATTCTGACGGCTTGTGCCCTCAGCGGTTTGAGCAGAACCTAGTGCGGGCCGTCAGGTCTGTCGAAAGGGCCGATCGCACGATCCCTATTTACAACCGTCAACAGGCGGTGCTCGGGCTCAGACTGGAACGTAGCGTTGAGAGCGCGCCCGCAGAACGGTGAACCTATATAACCTTGCCTTTTTTTTTTTTTTTTTTTACCGATGGGAAATCATCAAATAACCCCTCCCGCTCTGGGCTGAGCAGGAGGGAGTGTCAGACTTTAACTGACTAAAACCCATCCATGTTCCTTCCTTTGCCCTTTGTGTTCCAGGGCCGCGGTATCTCTTTCGAACAGTCCCGTAACCCTGGCAGGCGTCAGCCCTTACGGACCCCTTCCTGTTTGCTGACTCTCTTTGAGGCGCGCGTGGAACACGAACGCGCCGTCGACACGGCCTGTCGTCATAAGACGGACGGACGGCAAGCTAGCCCATAGCCCACCGTCCACAGGCCCGCGTCTACGGTGGCCGGGGGCCACCACGTGGCCCCCGACGCCCGGTGCGTCTCCCGCGGCGGCTGGGACGTGAGGTTCTCTCCCTCTCACGTCCCGCCACCTCCTTCGCTAGCATGACTGCTTCACAGAAGGAGGTGACGGCGTCCCATTCCGTCTCGCTCCGGACCATGGATCGAAACAGGGCCGGACGCGAGAGGTCGCCGCCGCCGATCGCCGCTACGAGGACACGGCGTTGCTCCGCCCAAGCGGAGCAGACCTGCACAGTGTGCTCCACCGTGTGCTCCGGTCGATCCTCGCAGTGGTGACACCCGGGCGTTTCCTCCCGCCCGATTAGGTGCAGGAACCTCCCGAAACAACCATGTCCGGTGAGGACCTGCGTCAGGCGGAAGGTGAGGGCGCCGTGGCGCCTCTCCAGCCACTCCTCAAAGAGGGGACTTACCGCCACTATAGTGGCGTGCCCTGCACGGGGTTGCGACAGTCGCTCTCTCCATGTCGCCATGAGATCACGCCGGAAGTCTGTCCGCTGAGCGACAATTTGCCGCGGCAGCGGAGTTTCCCCCCAGCGTAGTGCCTCCAATATAACCTTGCCTTTTTTTTTTTTTTTTTTTTTTTTTTTTCTCTCGATGTGGAAATCCTCAATGGATGTCCTCCGCCCTGGGGAGAGCGGAGGGGTCTGTCAGACTCGTACTGACTAAAACCACACCGGTGTTCCCTCGCACACTTACGTCGGGGGGCAACGGGATCTGATGCGACTTCCGCTGTTGCCTAGCCTAACCTTTTTTTATGTCGGGAAGGTAGTGTCAGACTTGTAATACCGGACAGACATAAAAAGTTTTTTTTTTTTTTTAAATGATTAATACTACCGCAGACATGGTGGTCCGCGCCCTTTTTTAAATTATTGGTTGTATGCTTTTTTTTTTTAGTTTTATAAATTAGAGTGACATTCGTGCTCCTACATCGGACACGTTTCATTATACTTAAACTTATATGTTATAACTTAAAATCTACGTGAGTCCATCTTTTTTTTATTTTTTATTGAAGCGATCATGCATTTTTTTTTTTGTCGGGCTTACATTTTTTGTTTAAATTAATTTACGACCAAGTAAATCATAACATAACATAATATAACCTCCCTGTCGCAGTTTATTGCCGCTGTGCAGATGTGTGCTGTTAATCCATCGGGGCCGGGAGCTTTTTTCGGGTTTTGGTTTTGGAGAACCATTTCCAGCTCCGCGGTTGTGAAGGGTGGATCGTCGGCAGACAGTCCTTGGGGGTTCTTTTCCTCCGCTAGCCTCCTCAGTGCTGTGTGGTATGGCTGTTCGGCATCCGTTGAGTCGTCGGGGTAGAAGGTTTTTGCCAGAAGATTCGCGGATTGCTCTGGACTGAACGTCTCGCCTGCGGTGTTTCTCAGGAGTGCGTCATCCTGTCTTCTGGCTGTCTTCCTTAGTACCCTGTAGATGCCGTCCCACATGCTCTCTCGGTCCTGCTTCGAGCAGAACTCCTTCCAGTTTGTTGTGGCCGCTTCCGTCGCTGCTGTTGTGTATGTGTTCTTGGCCAGTACGTATTCTTGGATGGTGAATTGTCTCCGGCTAGCGGCTGCGTTCCGGATCCTTCTCTTCTTTGTCATCGCATCTGTTTGGAGACGGTCTAGAGAAGGTGTCCACCATGGGGGCTTGGCGTTGTGTTTGGGCAACCCCAGTTTTGGGATCGCTTCCTCGCATGAGCGGTGGATGTTTCGAACGTATGATGTGAAGAGTGACTCCAGATCCTCTGGGTTCGGGACGGCTGAGACTCTGACTGGTGTTAGGTCACTCTCCGCCAGGCTGGTCTTGAAGTGCGTGCTGAAGTCGGACCACTTTGCCTTCTTGGTGTTATAGATGCGCGTCGAGATTGGCCTTAAGGGTTCCAAGGCCTTTTTTAAACGCATCGAGAAGGTTATTGCATTGTGGTCCGAAGTAATTGACTCCTTTCAACCCGCCACTCTTCGACCTTCCCTAGCAGCGGCAGGCTGCATACCGTAACGTCGACGTGGCTCGTGCACCATCTGTCTCCTCTGTAGGTCTCGAACGTCGGTGTTTGGCCCGTGTTTAGGATCTGGAGGTCCCGCTCGTTGAGGAACGAGTTGTACGCCGCCCCGCGATGGTTTTCGGAGACGCTTCCCCACCACTGGCTCCAGGCGTTTATATCTCCTGCCACGATGATGTTTTTTGTGTGTAGTTTTTGAAGTGTTGTGTGTGTTTCTGAAAGGTAGGGTTTAATTTCTTGGTCATCTTCAAAATAGACCGATAGCACCCCATAGTTGAGCTGGGCCCGCCTTCAGCAAGACGACGGAGATGTTTTCTGTCACAAGCTGGGGGTCGTGGATGACCTCCAGGTTGTTTCCGAACACAACTCGCCTTTACTGGTTTTTGACGGTTGAGGCTGCACTGGATGACTTGTGTGCCAGGGTTTTGTTTCATCACACCTGTCCTTCCTACATAGGGCTCTTGAACAAGTGCTACTGAAATTCCTTTTGCCTGAGCCGCCATGTGGAGTTCTTCTGTGGCCAGCTTGGAGCGCTGGAGATTGACTTGGATGAAATTCAATCTTGATATCGGTCTTATTGTGTTTTGAAGGGTGACTGGTTGCCGGTTTATGTGAAATAAAAAGTTAGGTTAGGTTAGGTAGTCAGGTAAACATGATCATTCACGAAGTGGCGTAGGGAGTCCAAGCCCAAACCCTGCGGATTTGGAGGGTGAGGCTGGAGACACCCAGTGTAAATCACTGGATAGTGGGGGCTATCCAGCCGATCCTGGAGAAATGGATACGGAGGTGACACGGGACCTTGTGCTTCCAACTGGTGCAGGTGTTGTCAAGGCATGGCTGCTGTGGCAAATACCTGCACAAAGTGGCTAGACGGGAGGCGACTCCCGTGTGTCACCAGTGCGGCTGCAGCGAGGATACGGCGCTTCACACCCTCGAGCATTGTCCTGCTTGAGTGGTGCAGCGCTGTGCTCTCGCAGCAGCAATCGGGGCAGACCTCTCGTTGCCGGCCGTGGCCAAGGCCATGGTCGACAGCAGGGAGGCATGGTAGGCAGTAGCGTCCTTTTGAGAGGATGTCATCTCGCAGAAGGAGTCGGCGAAGTGCGTCAGGGAGGACGACTCCCTCGCTGACGCGATTTGTCGCAGGAGGACAGGGCGGCGGAGGAGGCGCTATGGCGACCCGATGCCGTCCTAAGAGGTGCCAGCGGGCGATAGATCGGGGAGTTTATCGTCGTCGCGTTGCACGGCCCTCACGAGTGGAGGCGATGTCTCAGGTGAGCCCGGATATTGCCAAAAGAGTTTGGTGCCCAGAGGTGGGCTGCGCTGGATGGGTCGCGAACGTTATGCGTAGCAGTTTTCGCGGCCCATCCGCAAAGGCGACAGTAGGCTCTCGGCGCTGTTTTTTTGTAGGTACAAGTCCCATATAACCAAACCGTCTCCCCGGACGGTGCGGTATGCGTTACGCATTATCACCGTTTAATAAAAATAAAAAAAAACCGGCCAAGCGCGAGTCGGACTCGCGCACGAACAGTCACGTACCCATTATCTATAAAAAAAAATATATATTGGCGTCAACTGTGTTTTCATTTTACAACTTTTTTCCAAATTTCCCTTTATAGGTTTTGATTCCCTTGTGTAATCGCATAATATGCGACTTAAACAGTCATATCTTTTGATCTTGACTTACAAGTTTGATTTTTTTCATTGCTCCAAGGGGTAGCAGACCTGAGTATTTGGTACTAATTTCAGCTTGATACCGCAACGCATTCCTGAGAAAAATGGTCTTGACCGACAGACAGACGGACAACAAAGTGATCCTATAAGGGTTCCGTTTTGCCGATTGTGCCGGATCATAAAAAAAAGAATCCTCGGACGGATTTTGATAAACAAGTATGTACTTTCATTCCCCACAAGTCTCATTAGTGCAAGCTCTTGGACCAAGTTCTATACATTTTTGCCCATTGTCCATTCTTAAATTTTTCAACTTTATCGCTAAAGCAGGTTCAAGGTTCAGGTTGATTGGGAGAATTTGACGTTTCGGGTAGCTGGATGTGCTGGCGTCTAGACAATCTGGACAAACCTATTTCTATTATGGTGGCAGTTGCACTTGTAGGGACCGACGACGAGCTGAAAAAAATACTTTTATACTAATAAAGAGCGGGCATATTGCTATCAACCGGGTACAAATCCAAACTCCGTGGCTGCTACTGAGAAATTCCTGATGGGAAAACCTAATATCACTTTGCCCGATCTGGGAATCGAACCCAAGACCTCATGTTCGGCAGTAGCGCTTGCGACCACTAGACCAACGAGGCAGTCACGAAATAATTAAAAAACGAAAAATAATAAAACGAAAAGTATTTTTGTCATTAGTTAAATAAGATTTAATTTGCTTTTTCCCGGGTTTAGCCTTCGCAGGTTGAAGGAGAAGCAAAGGTATTGAGCCGCAAAACAGCCTAATTAGCCGAGTGCAAGTAGCCAAAAAATACTCAAAACGTGGAACGAAGTTTATAGTGCTCGGATTTTCATGGGATTTTTATTGAGTTCCTAGAGGAGTGGAGAAGAAAGATAAAAAAAAAAAAATTTCGCCGCTTGCGATTTTTTTTTCAATTTTTTTTAAATTTTTTTTTCCTTCATGAATAACCTCAAATTCGACGAATTCATATTGTGACGTAATAGCCGTAACCTGCGCATCCATTAAATGTCAATTGGTCTGTTTCTTTGTTCATCGTTGTCGATGTAATGCAAGTTTCAGGTAATTTTTGAAAATTTCCTATTTTCTTCAATTAATTGTAAAATATCGAATTATATGACCGAGATTTCTTTTGAAATTGGTAACTGATGCTTTTTTACAGTTATCTGGGCGTTAAAATATTGAAGAAATCCACTTTTACGACTGAAGTGACAAAAAATATTCGGATATAGACGGGAAACAACAATTATTACTTGCCTTTTTTAATCGCACTTTGTTACCAATTTCAAGGTTTTAACTTTATTGCACGGATCTCTTTTTTTATAATTTAAAAGTATGTTAGACCTTATAATATTAGCTACCTGCCAGTAAAAGTCCCGTCAAAATCGGTCCAGCCGTTTCGGAGACTAGCCGGAACAAACAGACAGAAAAAAAATTGGATAAAATGTGTCTTTGTTATATGTATGTTAAATAACGACGCCATCCGCCAATTGTCTTGACATGACATGATTCTTTATTGTTGGTAGATAGGTCGGTGGGTAGTTGAAATCACACACAACACTTGACTCAAACTCGAACGTTTATTTCTAACTAGCTGTTACCTGCGGCTTCGCTCGCGTTTTGGTGGGAAATTATCCCACGGGCACGTTTTAAATATAGCCTATGGCACTCGGGGATAGTGTAGCTTCCTATTAGTGAAAGAATTTTCAAAATCGGTTCTGTAGATCCAGAGATTACCCCCTACATACAAACAAATTTTACCTCTTTATAATATTAGTTTAGATTAATATAGATTTACAGGCACTTATAAACTTTCTAGAGTCGAGCCACTCGTTCGTAAACATGGTTGGTTAAGGAGAAAAACGGGACCGAAGAAGCTCCTGACACACTCTTTTAAATTGTGTTACAGTTCTCATTTACACAAGTTAATATTGTTCACTTCAAAAACTTATAATTATATAATAATTCAATTGTTTGCTAATCGCGAGCTAACGAAACTCCTCGTTGCCTACGCGCGTATCCTCCGTGGGCAGAAGTAACACACACACCCAATACAGTAATTCATTACATAGTAAGTTCATTAAAACTTACAAACAATACCAGAATACTTCAAAATACCAATATTCACAAACGCAAAGGCGTTATTAAGTGTCGCACGTGATACCACCAAATATCACCAATTTTTAGAACAGAACTACTAACTGACTTGGTGGCTTCATGACTTACTTTCTACAAGAAATCAAAATCAAAATCAAAGCATTTATTTAAAGTAGGCCAGTTACAGGCACTTTTGAATTGTCGAAACAAAGATAACAATTAAATGTAGCTACAGTCCCAGTCACAAGGCATAAAAACTGTGAAAGTACTGTAGTTGCCCATTCCCTATCGTAGATCTCTATGGAGAATAACGGGCAAGAAACTCCATGGACACTCTTTTAAATCAGCAAATTGTTACAAAATCTTGGTTACATCATTCATGTTGAGATGGTACACTATGTGAGAACGATGTAGCAAGATGACAAAAAAGACAATTCAAAAAATAAAAATAATGAATTCAAATAAGCCGTGGCAACTAAGAGATGACCAGTCACACTGACAGCGCCCGTTCACGAACATGACGCATAGATCAGCACCATTCAACTCAACCATTTTGAAGGGAACTAAATGATCCGACACACGCGCCACCATCAGCGAGACATTTGAGTGAGCATGACATATTCTCAACCGCCAGGGCACATTCAGGTCAAGAAAGGACGTAGGTTTCCAGTGAACGATAGCTTTTTAGCACATAGTTCTCACACAATATGGGCTTTATATAATACTAAAGAGTTTGATTCTATACAATGCAAAGATAGTTGTACAATCTTCAGCAGCTCCAACAATACTATTTAGTGTTTATTTATTTATTTATCACAAACACTACTAACATTACAGGGAATTCCTAATGCGTTAGCGTGGTCCTAAATTCAACTATTTTAAGTAACATAACACATACAATATCGTTTTTGTGAATTCATTCAGAGAGCAAGAAAATAAATCGATCCTGTCAGCAGTGTCATTTAGTGCGTGCAAGGCGCGCGTCAGTGGCGCTTTGCTGAGCAAGTTGGTTCGTGCGCGAGGCAGTGCTAGTAACCGTGGCTTCCGGCGCCGCGATACAAAATTTTCAGGCACATTTAAACATATCTCCTTCAAAACACCGGAATTATAGGTCTTACCACGTAACAGTTTGAATACATATTTGGTTATAGCTAGGTCCCTCCTTGTCTCGAGTTTGTTGTACCCGACCATACCGATAACGAATAAGGTTGGGTACATCAACGGATAGAAGGGATAGACACCGTAAAGTTTCATGTATAAAAATCTGGTGAATTTGTTTTGTATACGCTCCAGCATGAGACTATATTTAGTCTCATGCGGAGCCCATATGACTGCATTATACTCAAGCTGCGTTCTTATAAGCGCATTATACAATGCTGCAACTGCTTTTATATTTGTAAAACCTGATGCCCGTCTAAGAACGAAACCCAGACTTCTGTATGATTTCTTACAAACATTTACAATATGTTCACGAAATGTTAACTCAGTGTTCAGGCGTACACCCAGGTCGCGTACCTTTTCTACCCGCTCAATTGATGTGCCCTCTAACTTGTACTCGTGATGATGTGGTTCTCTCATTCTGCTGAAAGTTATGACTGAGCATTTCCGAACGTTAAACTGCAGTTTATTTTTCCTACTCCACTCAGCTACAAAGTCTATATCCTGCTGCAATCGTGCACAGTCACTTTTATCTTTAATGGCCATAAGCAACTTAAGATCATCCGCGAATAACAGACAGGTGGCAAACCTGACAACCTCGGACAGGTCATTTATCATAATAATAAAGCTCAGCGGACCCACGTTACTGCCCTGGCTTACTCCTGATCTTGTATAATAAGGTTCAGATTTACACCCAGCATATTCTACGAACTGCTGTCGATCCCTCATGTAGTTAGCAAAGAACTGAAGCAATTTAGGAGTACATCCGATTGCTGCCAGCTTTTCCAATAATATGGCATTATCAACTAAATCGAAAGCTTTTTTAAAGTCAAAGTAGGCAGCGTCGACTTGTACTCCAGCATCAACATTCGGAACCACGTACGTCATAAAGTTCGGCAAATTGCTAGTTGTGCTACACGCCGGTCGAAATCCGTGCTGGGCGTCCGATAGTAAACTGGTCACTTGATCTAATATGCACCTTTGTATGGTCGACTCAAAAACTTTTGCTGGAGTTGACAGGATTGCCACTGGTCTATAGCCCCTCACGTCTGAATCGATCTCACCCTTAGGTATTGGGATCACGCGCGTGATTTTCCAACTCTCAGGAAAATATGAGGACTCAGTGCACAGATTATAAATGTGTAAGAGTGGCTTCGCTAATACATCGCGGCAATCCCTAACTACAAAAGTAGGAATTCCGTCCGGCCCCGCTGACCGTTTTGGTTTAAGTCGAGTAAGTGCATCCGTTACTTGACTCAATGTTAAGCGACCTATGTGAACACGCGAGCTGTTACCGCCGCTTGAAGCTACCGCTGCATTTACGTCGAGACGCGGCTGCTGACTGTTGTAAACAGAATAAAAATATTGCGCAAACTCTTTAGCACACTCTGAATCAGATAAAATATTGCCGTCTTTTATGATATTTTTACGGTTACCTGCCGCTTTTTTCGATCTCACATAGTCCCAAAAAGATCTAGGATCCTTTGTAAAATGTTGTTGAACCCACTCCTGGTGCTGGGTATGGGCATGCACTATCATTGTCTTTACCGCCGCCCTACACCGAGCAAACATTTCGTAGTCACTGCTTACCCCACTTTCTTTGAACCTCTTATGCAACATCGCCTTTTTTCTAATATAGTGAATAATTTCACCAGTATACCACTCCGGGTACCTATACCTAGAATTTGGACATATTTTCCCTTTCCTTGGAACGCAACTATAAATTGTGTTATTTACGGTGTTATAAAAATATTGAACCGCCGCTTCTGGGTCATGTATGTCATACAACGAACCCCAATCAGTTGTTAATAGCAACGAGTATAATAAAGCATAATCGGCTTTGGCAAAACTCCACTGTGGCCACAAGTCACTTGATTCGGTCACTGCATGATCCGAGGGCGTGTGATTAGTGGATTTACTGTCCGAACGCGCGCACTTACCTTTTGGCACGCTTATCACGAGTGGTGGGTGGTAGGGGTCCACTGGCACAAGCGCGTCGTCCGCCGCACTCACGCGCACATCACCCACACTCAATGAACACAATACTAAATCCAACTGACGCCTATTGCAATTAGGTACGTAATTTGTCTGTATGAATTCACAAAAAGAAAGAAAATATTCGTAACAATTGATCACATTATTATTACAAGAATGTAAATTAAAATCTCCTATAACAACAACGTCCCTGTATTTAACACATAACTGTTCAATCATTCTAAACAAAATCAAATAATCATTTTCGCTACTACTTGGAGGAATATAAACCACACAACACAAAAACAAATATCTATTACGGGTATGTACGGTAGCACATCAGTTCAAAAGCGCATCTATCGACATTGACGTCACCAGGTACTGTCACTTTACGTAGCTCGAACCCATGTGTGGCCACGAGAAACGCGCCTCCTTGTTTTCGTCCGTCCATTCGGTCGCATCGTAATATTTGATAGCCTTGCGGTATTATTTCGGCATCTTCTATTGATTCATTGCAGCCAGTTTCTGTTATTGCAATTAAATCAGCTCCCACCGCTTCTACATTATTATAAAACACATCCAACTTTGTACGCAGTCCTCTTGCGTTTTGATAAAAAATTCCAATATTTCTATTTCCCGTCGTTTGGTCTATTTGTTGGTCTCCGAAACCAAATCCATTCGGAAAATTCTGCATTCAAAGGCCATAATTTGTGGTAAATTCCCTCAGAGATACCAACAATAAAAGAAGAGTAGTCTCTCTCTGTCTTATGCTTAATTTTTTCAATTTTAACATGCACTTCAGATCCACACACCTGTTTTACGTGTTATCAATTTGTGCGTCCCTGTCCTTGTGGAGCAGGACCGGCATTGAGCCAAGCATTTTTATCAACGATATAATCTTTCAACTTGTAATATGCTTGCTTGCAAAGTGTGCGTTTAATGCATGTTTTAAATTTCGTCTCATTGAGTTCAAGAATACTTTGTGGAATTTTATTATAGCATCTCAAACAGTACCCCATGAAAGATGAGTCTACTTTAGCGAGTCTGAAGCCTGGCTGAACTAATTGGTTTCTATTTCTAGTACTGTAATTGTGTCTGTCACCTCTTTTACTAAAAAGATGCAGATTTTTTCTTATGTACATTATGTTTTCATAGATGTATTGACAATGTACCGTCATGATGTTAATGTCTTTAAACAGTTCCCTTAGAGAGTCGCACCTACGAAGATTATATATGGCTCTGATGGCTCTTTTTTGCAGAATAAATATAGACTGAATGTCTGCAGCCCGTCCCCATAACAAAGAGAAGGTTGAATACCTTAATCTTTAGGCTCTGTGCAATACGCGGCGAAAAGACCCGACGAAGCTTCCCATGCGCTGTCCAGCCCAGCTGGATTCTTCTGTTAGCCTGATCTCAAAGTTGTTCTTACCAAACTGCAGTTTGCCCGAGGTAAACATATTCTCTGAGAACATCGAGAGGACCGCCATTGACAACAATAGGTCCTGGGGTGACGTGTTCGTTGAGGGTACACTACATAAATACGAAAAACTTTATTCCGTCAGTCACAAATACGAATTTTTAAAATACCGATTTTCATAATTCCGAATGGTTCAAAATTCTGAATATAACAACTCCGACTTATCATTAATCCTATTTTAATAATTCCTAAATTTCAATATTCCTAACATTTATAATTACTATTGTCAAAATACCGAGTTTCAATATATCGAATAACAAAAAGAGCGACTTAGTGATAATTCGAAACATTAAAAATATGAATTCCGATTATTAAAATACCGATTAATACAATTCCGAAATAAAAACGCTTAGCTTGCTCGCCTTCATGCTTTAACAGTCACAGTTCTAACCTAGCCTAACCGAAGTGATAATCATCAATAATACGGGATTTGAAGCATGTAAGCAAGCATGCAGCGTGCAAGCAGACAAGCAGCAAGGAAGCAGGCATGCAACATGCAGCAAGCATTGTTACTGTCACGGCTCCGGCGCTGCGGGGTTTGGGCGGCCCCACGCGAGCTTATCGTCGTAAATGGTTTTAACGCCCACCACCACCTGCCCTTCAAACCATCTACGACTTTCGGTAAAATAAATTTCGTTATTTTTTAACCCGTGAGAAGGCGCGCTATAAGCAATTTACTCACACAAAAATTGTCTCAAGCTCCTAGGTACCTTCCTAACTATTCATCCCCTACCCCCAGACGCAACTCTCATGCCGATCAGTTCTGTTGCGACCGCGTAGCGAAGTGTTTGTGGAGGCCGCGTACCATCCTACGGTAATTTGCTCATCACGCGCCCATCCGTGTAAATATTTATTTTTTCAATAAAAAAGTATTATTGTATTTTCTAGAATATATAATTTTATTTATTCATGTTCTCACAGTAAATTATTACTTAAATACTCTATGTATATTTAAATAATAATATTTTTGTTTATCTATATATATATATATATACAGCGTGTAACAGAAAGGGTATAATCATATGAAATACTGTGGTACGGACCATCAAACTGAACAACTTTCTCTAAGGGACCACCATCGAAATCGTAAAAAAATAATCAGCTGTCCTATACAAAATTTCAATCTCGACCCAAATGTATGGGACAGCTGATTATTTTTTTACGATTTCGATGGTGGTCCCATAGAGAAAGTTGTTCTTTTTGATGGTCCGTACCACAATATTCCATATGATTATACCCTTTCTGTTACACGCTGTATACATATAATAAAACAGTAAAAGAACTGTGTCTGTACATTGAATATATTAAAAAAAAAAAATATTGAGGGGGGTTTGGAAACAGTAATAGAGCACGAATCCAAAAAAAAAATTCTGTCTGTTTGTCTTTTTGTTTGTACACGCTAATCTTTGGAACTACTTTTAAATGATTTTTTTTACGGATTTAAATGATTTATTTTTGTGGTATAGGTATTAAATCTGGGCAACATATAGGCTATAATTTATCTTGGAAACTTGAACATGTGATGCAGCACCGCAACAGACCAGCTAAACTATAAGAGATACAAAAATGGTACCATAGCAAAAATTGTTCCACGTGATGAGCATTTTCTGCTAAGAGAATAAATTTGAAGATCTGGAACACCTGAAGTGGAACTCCAAGAGCCCAGCTACACTATAACATATATAGGAATGACGTATTAGCAAGAGTTGTTCAGCCTGATGAGCACTCTCTGTTGTCGTATAAAATTTGAAGATCTGGAACAGCTGATGTGGAACTCCAAGAGCCCAGCTACACTATAACATATATAGGAATGACGTCCTAGCAAGAGTTGTTCAGCCTGATGAGCACTCTCTGTTGTCGTATAAAATTTGAAGATCTGGAACAGCTGATGTGGAACTCCAAGAGCCCAGCTACACTATAACATATATAGGAATGACGTCCTAGCAAGAGTTGTTCAGCCTGATGAGCACTCTCTGTTGACGTATAAAAATTGAAGATCTGGCACACGCGTTGTGGAATTCCAAGCGCCCAGCTACACTATAACATATAATTATAGGAATGAAGTCTTAGCAAGAGTTGTTCAGCCTGATGATCACTCTCTGTTGATGTATAAAAATTGAAGATCTGGAACACCTGATATGGAAATCAAAGCTATCACTAATTTCACTGTATAATTATAAAATAACATAAGCTGGGAGTACCTCCACGCGGTGAAGGCGGTAAAAGTTTAGGACTGATTTTCGATGAGAATTCGATGAATCATTGAAAATTTGACTCTACTGGCCAAAACTCCCATTTATTATTTTATTTTATCAAATAAATAAGCCTTCGGGCTTATGTTATTTGAGTGTTTAATTTCCTTTTTCATTTATTTTCGTGACACGGTAGCCTACCCGGTAACGCAGGGGAGCAGTCAAACCTCTTCGGATCGCGAAGCACACCTGCGTTCTCAGCGTATTTACGCATTTACATCCAGGTCTCTAGAGACCAGTGAAGAAAATGATGCGCGACTGACCGCTGATCGTGAACGTCATGCATTGTCTCGTGAGTCGCAGACGTTCACGGATAGAGAATTGCGCATGAGTTCTCAGCGTATCTACGCATCTGCTTCTAGGTCTCTAGAGACAAGTCTTGTGCGGAACGTGATGCGCGACTGTCCGCTGATCGTGAACGTCACGCATTGTCTCGCGAGTCGGAGACGTTCACGGATAGAGAATTGCGCATTTTTTAAAAGTTATTTGCAATATTATTGTTAATTCAGTGTACCCTTGGGATCCGCTGCAGAATAACGGGAAGAAAAGGTATTTGTTGTGTAGGTATTAAGTTTGGGCAACATATAGGCTATAATTTATTTTGGAAATTGGAACACCTGATGCAGAACCGCAACAGAACAGCTAAAGTATAAGAGATATAAAAATGGTGTCATAGCAAAAATTATTCCACGTGAAGAGCATTTTCTGCTGTGAGAATAAATTTGGAGATCTGGAACCCTGTTGTGGAACTCCAAAGCCCAGCGACACTAAAACATATTAAGGAATGACGTCTTAGCAAAAGTTGTTTAGTCTGATGGGCATTTCCTGTGGACTTACGAAAATGAAAGATCTGGAACGTCTTCAATCGTCTCGCTCATCCCGTTGTTTTCCCGTTCCCGGGCCTCAGAATTCTACATCAGACGTTTCAGATCTTCGATTTTCTTGACGACCCCGTTGTCGCTGGCAAAAGCAACAGGATCCGCGTACGAAGTCGCGGGCAGAAGCTAGTAATAATAATAAATTTGTTCGTGGCTGCGATGACGATTTTGGTGATGAAGCATTGGATGAGGATCTTTAGAATGGAAAACAACAGCGTGTTGACACCGTAGAAAGCGATAGTTCCATCTCAAATTCATAATGAAGCGATTTGTGCCGTCTCCTCGACCTATTGCAGAGCCTAGGCCAAGCGGATTCTGTTCAATATTATGTCCTAGACGTAAAAATAGACGGTCGGACGTAAGAATAGAAGTGATGATCACGATGAACCGTCAACAGAGATACGCAATAGCCCTGCTGGACCGAGTTGAAAAGCTCCCAAAGCTCTCCTAATTCAGGACTCTTTCAGGAGCTCAGTCGTTATCCCATCCTCACCAGGGGCTTTTCCATTCTTATGCTGTCTAATAGGCGCCTCGATTTCGTCATGGCTGACTTCTGGTAGGTCTTCTGTGAAATAATGGCGTAATGGAGGAAATGTTTGAAGACATCTCCAAGGCCTTGCACTCCACTACTAAGGCCCTCTACAGCGTTCTCATGGGGTATTTTAATGCTGAAGTGGGAGAACAGAATTGCAGTGAATCGGTAATAGGGTGCTACGGGTTTGGCAGCTAAAATCATAGGGAGAAAGAGAAGAAAGATGTTGTGTGTTCGTGATGAATTCCTTCTTTAAGAAGTAGCCCCAAAGGAAGTGGACGTGGCGAAGCCCCGACACTATGACGAAAAATGACTGAATGGATGACAAATGACTTCATCATAGCGGATAAAAAGCGTAATCAGTGATGTGTCGGTGATCAGCAGGTTAAATACCGGTAGTGATCACAGACTTGTTCGTGCCATTCTGAATATTAATTTCAAACTGGAGCAAATCCGTTTGATGAAGTCAAGGCTCCTTCCTAATATGCTCCAAACCATGCTAGGGTTCTGAAGCGTTTCCAGTCAGATCTGGAGAACCGATTCGCGGCCGTGGAAACCACTAATGGCGTTGACCAGGCGCTCGACCAAATGGTGGAAATTCTCAGGTGGGAAGGGACGCGTTTTTGTAAAATGCGGCGTACCTACAGGCAAGAAGTCCAAAGGACAATGACCAAAAGTGGTACCAAAAAGCCACATGTATCAAGATCAAAATTTTATAGAAATTATTTCCATACTTTTTTACGACATTACGCGTCATGGATTTAATTTTTGAATAGGGGATTTAATCTATATCAAAAAATTAGTTTGTATGTCTGTAATGGGTTGTTGCGAACATCAGTATCAGCATCTGCTGAACTTCAGCATCATTTTCTGCATCAGCATCAGCATCAGCATCCGCGATGATCGATGCTGATTACTAATGCTGAAGTTCGAGTCGTGACATGACCGCAGAGGAGGCGGGGCTTAAATCACGTGTAGTTTTTGCTTGCGAGTTTTGACCAATCAAAGGGGGATCCGCGGGGATTGCGATTGCAAGCAAACACAAACTTGTCTCATTACGTTATAATTCGTCATTGCGCGTGAAAGTTTTTGATTTTTTGTAGAGTTTTTATGTGATAATATAATGCCGGGCGGCATTATATTATCACACACCGTTGAAAAGTGGAATATGTTTTTTTTTTTAAAGAAAATTATTAAAATCAGCTTCAGCATCAGCATCCGCTGATGTCAATGATAAAAGGTCAGCATCCGCTGATGTCAATGATAAAAGGTCAGCATCAGCATCAGCATCCGCTGATGTGAAAAAAATATGCATCAGCAACAACCCTGGCTTTGTATGTAGGGGTTAATCTCTGGACCTCCTGAACCAATTTTGAAAATTCTTTGACTAATTGGAAGCTACAGGATTCCCAAGTGCCATAGGCTATATTTACAACGTTCCGTGCGATGCGATAATTTTCGACCAAAACGCGAGCGAAGCCGCGGGCAATAGCTAGTTTAAAGTATAGAAGTATGAATATTGTTTTACTCACTTTACATGACGTTCACAGTCACGAACGTGTCATAGAGATGTAGAATGCAATAGAAATTATTTTGATAAATCGACAAACCAGTCATTCTAAACGTTATTTTTTAATAATAAATACACATACATAAAAGTGATCTTTTTTTGTTCCACTAAGTGTACGATGCGCGAACTTACTCCCACTACGTCAAAACCTTGCCAAGTTACGTGCCGGGGACTGTATTTATTTTTAAAAAGTAACGTAACATTTAAATTACGAATTATTTGTGTTACCTTTGTTTTCTTTCTGTTGAATATAAGTAACAATTAAGTAAAAGCTATACACCAAATCGATTTAGTATTACTAAATGATACAAAATCTATTTTCTTACTAAAGATTTTGATTTTATCGATCTCATTCCTAAATCCCGGCAGGCACATTTCTTACATTTGATCTGACGTTTACCTACGTACCGTCCGTCAGTGTTTTTGATGAGATTAATTAATTCTTATATTGTGTGTTGAGAAGTAGAACTTGTTTGTATTTTGTGAACTTTATTTCTGTGTATTTCATTATGCAAATATGTCGAGTCGTGGGGTCAACCGAATGACGTTGACGCCGTCAGTAACCTGGATTGTTCATTTCTAGTTGCCTCGTTTTTTGGTTATTATCAATTTTATAAAATTACTCTGAAACTCGGATTTTGTTTACAAAAAATACTTTTGTAGGAGTTAATAATGATAAGTGTAGACTATAAAAAACTAACTTTGATTTCGATGCAGCATGGTACGGGATTGGACATCCATGAGCATTGTCCTTCCGGAGGAGACTCTGGAGCTTATGACGGAATGACGTGAAAACCCACCCATCACTTCGACAGGACTACAGGCACTTAATAAAAGAATTAGTAAATTGGTACGACGCGACCTTCGATGCTCCAGGACACGCTCAATACAAAAAGCGATTGAGCAAAACCGGGGGTCGAAAGTGTTCGTCAAATCACTTGGGAGGAGCCACTTGACGATTGATGAAGTTGAACAAATCTAGTGGGTATCGTCGTTTCGAAGTCGGAGATTCTTTCGGAAATCGAAAACTTCTACGGCCAGTTGTACGCATCGCATGCGTCTCGACCTGATTCCAAAAAGCAGGATTCCTGACCCACCTTAACCCGGATGAATACTATGTCGGTAAAACACCTTCGCAAATAAAGCATTATTCTTTACCAAATTTTATTTATCTTTTTCAAAGATAGGACATATGCTGCCTGGGATTTTGTGTAGACCTTTGGTGATGCCATCTGTTCGTCTCGCTTATAATTCTACCACTCATAAATTGATTATTTCTTATGACGTAGATCATAGGAACAGGCGACGATACGAGTATGTGCCCATCTCTTTCCCTCCCTATCGAAAATTGATCGCGGCGACCTTCACTCCACCTCAAGACACGCCAACGTTCGCATCTTGACCACGCTGCCTATACGCAGCCTGCAGGTCAAACCGCTTTCCGCCGGAATCGCGACAAACAACAAGCTGCCTCGGGGTCCATCCGCGAACTGAGACCTGGTGCACCAGAAGACATTCACAACCAGTGCTTCAACCAAACGCCGGCCGCGCTTTCGAAGCAGCCACGCGGCCCAGGAACAAAGGTAGGTGAGCCTTCATTTCCACCTCCCCTTATTTAATTGTCGCTTGTTCGTCATTTTTGATTCCCCTAGACGATAATCAGAATCCTCCATGTCCATCCATCCAGTCCACGAATAAATAAACCCCATTTCTCAAAGTAAAATTAAATTTAAAAATCGTCTTATAAATTGGTGAATTTACACACCAACCTTTTTAAGAGGAATAATTCCCTCATGCATTATTTTCGTGTAACTTCTATTATTTAAGCAGCGCACGCCACGAAAGGACTATTTTTTCCGTCTTAATTCCAAATATCGTCATTCAAGTAGCTTTCTATCGCAAAATATTTTTAAATTATAGCCTATAACCTTCTCAGCTAATTCCTCTTTCTATTGGTGATAACCGTAACAAAATCTGTTTAGTAGTTCCCGAGTTTACCCCTAATAAATAGACTCTCTGCCCGCGGGGGGGGGGGGACTTTAATTTATAATAATTATGTAGTGATAGTGTAATATTTTTTTCCCTAGCGTGCTCTGTCCCACTTCTGGGTGAAGGCCTATCTATTCTTTCCACTTCTCGGGAACCAGCGCGTCCCCCTTCCAGTACGGACGGAGCTTGTCCAGTTCTTCCCAACGTCTCGTTCATGGCATGCCGCGACCCCGCCTCACTGTGTCAGGGCACCAGTTTCCTGCTATTTTAGCCCACAATTTTTCCGGCATGCGGCAGACATGACCTGCCCAGTCCCATTTGAGTTAGGCAGCTTTTGAGCCACGTCAGCTTTATTTGTTTTGGAGGTCAGTATTGTGTTTCGAACACAATCCGTTAATTTAACACCTATTTATTACACTGCGCTCCATTGCTCGTTGGCAAACCTTGAGTTTGGACTAGTCAAAGACAAAGTCTGCACCATAGGTTAAGACGGGGAGAATACACATGTCCATAAGTTTGCGTTTCAGTGCCATAGGCAGCTCAGGCTTAAATAGTTCCTTCATGGATCAGTAGCTGTCCCAGGCGTTTTCTGTTCGTCTTGCGACTTCTTCATAATATTTTTACGAATAAACTAACATTTATTTGTGTTCTAAATTCAAATACATTTTTTTAGTTTAGCGGCGTCATACCTTTGCTTCTTCTTCAACCTTACGAAAGCAAAGCGCGAAAAGAAGAAAACATACTTTCCTATTATTATATAATTTAAAAACAATATTTTAACCATGGGTCCTATTATAAAATCTGTAACAGAATAAACGCACAACCTCTTACGGGGTCATTGTACTCATCATTATGAATAACTTTCACTATGGGACCAACACTGAAATCGCGAAAAAAAAGTCGACTGCCCTATACATTTCTGTGCGCATAATTCGACAAAATGTACTGAAAAGCTGTTTTTTTTTCCCGCGGTTTCGAGATTGGTCCCATAGTGAAAGTTGTTCATAATGATGAGTACAATGACCCCTTAAGAGGTTGTGCGTTTATTATGTTACACATTGTATATAATAAACTACCGACACAATTAAAAGAATTACCCATCAAAGTTTTTAAAACAAAGTTAACAAAACTGCTACTGGACAAGTGTTACTACGCAATTAAAGATTTCCTTAGTGACAAAACTTTCTGTTAATATGCATACATGTATGCATAATATGTATGCTACTTCCGTGTGATTTAATTTAGCGACATTTTTATTTTTTATTTCAATTCTAATGTTGATTTATTTTATTTTTTTGCCATTTCTCGAATTTATTGACATTATTAATTGAATTTATTGGGATTTTAAACTTAATTTGTTGACATTTGTAATTGAATTTTCTGACATTTAATTGATTGACATTTGTAGTTTTGGTTATTCACATTTATTTTTTTCCTTATAATTCTTTTTTTATTTAGATTATTGACATTGTGCTTACTTCCGAATGTTTTTTTTTTGAATAATATGAGTATTTTTAATAATGATAGTATTGTTGCCAAATGAATGGAATGCTACTTTAATTTAAGATTTTTTTTTTTTGTTTTCTAAATGTACCTATTATGTTAAATAATTTTGCATGCCGTAAGGCAAAATGTATCGGGACGCTCATCAAAATAACCACCTTAATTATCTGTATACCTACATTATTGGCATATAAATGATTTCTATTTCTATTCTATTTCTATTTCTATTAATTCATGACCAAAAATACTTTTCGTGAGATCTATTATTTTATTTCTTCGAAAGTGTATTGAAAAACGTCGTTTGATACACGTGTGTCATGATTTTCAAATATTAATAAGATCTGTTGTGATTTATTAAAAATAAACATAAAATATTGATGTGATAATATTTGATGTGACCAAAGAGTTAATAAAAAGTCCTTGGTCACATTTGTTTATAAGTTCCCACCAAAAAAAAAAGAAAAGAAGGTATTCTACTATTTTTTGGGATGAAGAAAAAGTTCTGCTGATGGAAGCAATCTTTGTTAATAATTACATAGGTATTAGGTATTAAATTGCTACTGATATTAATACCAAGTTTGTATTCTACATGTAATGTGCACAAGTTTATAAATACAATTCTTTGTAGGTACTAGAAAAGGCGTATCATTTCACGTCGGCATTTGTTACTTCAGTTCTCGGCTCCTTAACAACCTCACCTGCGGCTCGACTGTAAAATCCGCCTCGACTGCAATAACTGTGGGGAAACTTTTTCCCCACTTAAGTATATCAAAATGTACTATTTATTACAAGGACACGTGTGATGTAGTTTCTAAGCTCTCCATCGTTCAGTTCTTTGGCAACTTGTTTTAAAAACGTATACTGTTTAGAAATACCTTCTAAGTTTTTGTTAATCCGAATGTGGGTATCAATATTTCGTGTTTACTGCGACCGTGTATTTATCTTAAGGAAGTCGCTTCTAATTTTGAAAAGCCATCGGTATTTTCGGACATTTAAAATGCATTCTAAGATAAAAAGAGAGCGCAGAGTCAGTAGGTATATCGATTTGTTTAAATTTTTCATTCTATAGAGTGCGCGGAATGTCCTCTTATGTAATATAAAAATCGAATGAACATCTGCTACCGATACCCACAGTAGAATGCCATAAGACATAATACTGTAGAACCTGGCTGTGGCTACCTCCGTTAAATGCCTTATTTTCCTCACTGTGTGTGCTTCTGAGCTTAACAGCTGAGCTATAAAAATTGTAGTGGGGTGCGCATATTAGAATTAGCGCGCCCCACTGCAATTTTGAATCAATATACACCTATCACGTAACACCTAAGAATACATTACTACACACATTAATATACCTTGTATGTTACTGTTTCCAGAAAAGAAGAATATAAGTTGTCCACGATGTAGAAAAGCTTTTGAGCACGCTCATGAACTTATGAGAGAAGTAAAATCAATCGATAGGAAGATTGTAATGGGCATATGCGACCACTGTACTAAAAAAGCGCAAACAATTGAAAAGCCATTTTGTGTCTGCGACAAAATTGTAAAGAAATTTAAATCCTCTAACGGTGAACAAAAGGAAGACATTAAACAATATGTTAAAACTGGGTTCCCAAAAGTGGGATATCTACTTAAAGATGGCACTAAACTCATAAAACCACAGCAAATAAAACCTCGCGTTTACTCAGATCCACAAATTAATCAAAGGCTCGCCTCACCTGCGCCTGTACATGAGCCTGAAATCCAACCAATGTTATACTCTGACACGCATAAATCCTACATAAATTTAAATGCAAAAAACGGAGAAACTGATTTAAAAATCGGTTACAAAACGCAATCTGTTACTTTTTTGCAACCGAAGTCGATGGAAACGCCTTTTAGTTTTACACCGCTCGAAACTGGAAGCAAAACAACGGTTCTAGGAAAATCCTTTTTAGACTCAGACAAAATTTTTGTAGACGGCCAAAAACTCCCAAGTCCTACTCTTAAAAACCGCGAACAAGAGGAAATCTTCGAGGATACACCTTCAATGGATGCTAAACAAGAATTGATAAGAAGACATGACCTTAGCTTAAGACAGATGATGAGACTTAACAAGGATTCTAGAGTTCCAAATTCGGATAAATCAGTATACGAAACCCCAAAAACTGCTCCATGGGAACAGAAAGAAATAAAACATCAAATGTCTAACATGGATATGAAACCAACAAAAACCAAACACGATCTTGGCACTCGTGATCTAAATTATGTATCGAATAGCCGAGTAAAATATTATGGATCATCAAGAACCTTAAAACAGGACTTACGGGATTCTTTGTATGAGTCAAAGAAAACCGACAAACATTACGACGATAGACTTAAAAAAGGTTTGTATGATTCTGAAAAAAAACTAAAGACAGTTAAGAAGTTAGAAGACCACCGTTTTACGGATGAAGTTTTGCATTTACAACACAGTGTAGACAAAATAAGTCATAAGGCTAAAACACCAGTTACGCAACTCGCAAAATCAAAAAGTTGGCACAAAAAGCCCCTCAAGCCCAAAGATACTTTAGAAAACATTCTCAAACCGCAATTTAGTTTTTTTTTCCCTAAAGTAAAAGAAAAGGAAGGCAAAACACTTGATGTGCGTTCTTCACTACTCATAAAAGAGACTCAAGAAAAGCTCCATTTACAAACTGAAAGAGAAAAGAAAGACCAAGAAGAGCGTCGCCAGCAAAAACTTGTTCAAGATCAAGAGAAAAAATTACAAGCTGAAGAAAAAAAAAGGCAGGCTGTTGAAGATAAAAAATATGCGGTAAAGCAGAAAGGATTAAGCGAACATAGAAAAAACAACGAAGAAGATTTTGAAAAAAAAGTGGATGTGGGTTCTTCGCAACTCATAGAAGATACTCAAGAAAAGCTCCATTTACAAGCTGAAAGAGAAAAGAAAGACCAAGAAGAGCGTCGCCAGCAAAAACTTGTTCAAGATCAAGAGAAAAAAATTGCGCGAGAAGAAAAAAAAATTCAAGCTAAAGAAAAAAAAAATCAGGCTGTTGAAGATAAAAAATATGCGCTAAAGCAGAAAAGATTAAGCGAACAAAAACTCGTCGGTGAGGAAAAAAAGCAGTACAAAGCTAAAAGGGATAGAATCGGAGAATCGGAGAAAAAAGGCAAAATTTCAAAAGAATCTGTGGGTACTAAAAGAGACAAAACTCATGAACTTTTACAGAAAACTAAAAAAAAATTAAAGCCTAAACCTCAAGAAGGAGATGAAGTATTGCAGGAAACTAAAAAAGAGAAAATTGAAGTGTTCAAAGAAACAAAAGAAGGCATTAAGGAAAAATCTGCACAAGCGGAAAAGACTAAAAAAAATGACCTAAACGAAAAACCTACACAAAAAAGTATGGATGATGATTTGATGATGACATCTTTGAAAGCCCAGAAAAAAGAACATGGAACAAAAGATGAAACAAAAGAGAAGGGAAAACAAAGCGTGAAAGAAAAACTTGAATTGACAGATAAAGATAAAACAGCGAAGAAAGGTGGTAAAAACTTGAAGTCCGGAACAGAACAAAATGATAAAATTAGTGAGTTAGAAAACGTTAACAAAGTCAAGACAAAATCCGAACAAAAAGGTGAAGATGCGGAAAAAGAAGAAAAAAAAAAAACAGCCCAAATAGAAAGTATTGAAAAACCACAAGGAGAAAAAATAACTAAAGAAACTGCAGAAGAAATAAAGCTATTTGAGCAATTGCGGAAAGAAAACGCAAAGAAGCGAGCCATTACGAAAGGAACAGAAGTTATGGAAAAAGATAAATCTGTGGGATTAAAAATGGGTGATATAAAACTCCAAGGAGGAACATCTTTCGAAAATCTGATTTTATCGTTAGTTGAAATAAAAAAAGCTGCAATGAAAATGAAACCTCATGAAGTCAGCGTTTTGATAACAAAGGAACATAAATATGCACATAATCACAAGTACGGATTTAGATCATCGACGTGTCCACTTTGCCTTAATTCTGACTTGGAACTGGACGTTTTAAGCTTAGATAGTAAAATTAATATACCGACAGCAATAACAACAGATATTGTAAAAGGCGAAAAAATCTTTAAACTAAAGGGACATTTTGAGAAAATTAAAGAACTGCAAGTTGAACCTAAACACGAAGAAGAGTTTTTCTTAGGCCATACCGAACCGCCCAAAGAAATAATGCGAATAACGGAACAGGTGCAGAAGCCCATTAAGTCTTCTAAAATAAATGCGGAAAAGGTAAGTGTAATAATACGTGGGTACTTATATAGAATTATTAGTAAATTGGCAAAAACAATTATATATATATATTAATAAATATAAAATTATTTTATGACCGTCATAAAACGCGAAAATTTTCAAACGTACATAAGCGCCGTGCCGCACTTGGGCAAATTATTGAACGCCGCACTAATGCGTCCAGCCGCACTGGGTAGACTTTCTAACAACCGCGCATACGCGTTCATACGAAATATTTATTGAACGTGCAAGTGCGTTTGCCGCACCGGACTACTGAGCTATTTACCTGTGTCTGAAATTATTTCGCAAATAAAACAGCGGGTAACGCGTTATACGTAGACGGGTAGACCCAAGTTTAATACAAGAAATTAATAACGTTAAGGTACAGTTTCAATTATATTTTACATAGGACAACAGCCACCTGCTGTTGTAAGAGGTAAAAAAATCTAAAAAGTTTTTTTTTGGAAGTTGGTTGTATTATTTTCAAAACGATGGTTTTATTTTTTCATACTCTCTTCCTGCTCTTAAGTTACACAATATTTAATCCAATAAAAAAAAAAAACCGGACAAGTGCAAGTCGTGACTCGCGCACCGAGGGTTCCGTACAAACTTGGATGGTTTGGATAAACTTGTCCACCACAGAAATCAGTTCTCTGGAGTGACCACAGATCTTAGTATTTTATATTAATTTAAACTTGATACCACCACGCTTTCTTGATGAAAAGTGTTTTGATAAGTTGACACACAGACAGACGGACAACGAAGTTATTCTGTAAGGGTTCCGTTTTTCCTTTTGATGTACAGAACCCTAAAAAGAATGATTGCAATTCCATAACTCGTTTTTGAGAAATACGTGGACAAACCTTACATACATTCTGTTTACGCGGATTAAGCAAAATAATGCGATCAAATTTTTGAAAACTGACACGTTGCTAAAAGGATATATGACGCACTATGAAGGAACATCAGAAAAGACGCGGTACGCCTAACTAAAGGAAGGGTGCAGAATACCTCGAAATCTTGCTCACAGTCTCCTTGAGCGTGGAACACCATAAAACGACCAAAACACACCAATATTCACTAATTTCAAATTTTTCTTGGGAACACGCGGTTCACGGCGGCGGTGAAAATGTCAGCCATTGATTTGTTCGAAAGCCGCGCGGTAGGGGCGCTTGCGACGCACATTCCTTCTCGCTCATGCGAAGGCGATGGGCATGTGCTGAAGAAGGATGGGGAGGGATTGCAACGGGCCAATCAACGATAATCTAATTTACAGAATTTATATCTACCAATCCGTATGAATCCTCGCAACCATTCCCCCGGGCTTGAAGGAATGCTTTCAAGAGTTGAAGCAAAACTTACGAAAACTAAACTATACGATAACTATTACCTATTGCAATGAAACTAAATACTTAATTACTAATGTTAACCTAACCTTGAATGACGAACTTGACTAATCTATTTGTTAAGTAATGGACAAAGACTCACGACGGGACGCAAGTGATGCAGTCGCTGTCTTAACCCGAGCGTTGATTGAGCGTTGTTAGAGTGACTCCGGTGGAGTCAAGAAAACTTTCTCCAAGACACCCAAAGGCCAGTGTAGTGGAGGCGATTTGACGGTTATAAGAATCACGACGGTGCCGACAGCGACTGGATCGACCGGCGTGTTCCATTTGCGACGCGATTGCAAATTATGGAGATCCTCTCCAGCGCTTCCAAAACGACTGCACTAAACTATCTAGCAACTCGTGTCTAGCAGTAATAGTTTTTTCCTCTATTTTTTCTGCAGGTAAGTACTATCTATGTTCTATGTTAAGGGTTTGGTTTCCGCACTTAGTCCCTAACGTGGACCTCTGTACTTGAGCCATGGTGGCCGTTACTCCAACCAGCCCACCTCCCTCCAGAAGCAGATTAGACTTCCCGGTCTTCTCAGGACATACACAAGGGATCTATCTCGGTGCTGCAAGAGTCTCCTCGCGGAGCTGGGTGACGCCGGTGCACTCGAGGAGTACATGCGCTACCGTTTCCTCCACCTCAATGCACGCTCTGCACAGGGGGCTGTCAGTGATACCTAGGGTGTGGAAGTGTTTATTATTTATTTTATTATTTATGTACACACAGTAGATTACACAGGAAAATAAAATAATAAAATATGAGTACAAAGGTACTGCTTATTTCTTAGAAATATTTATGTTTATTCAGTGAGCAGTGTCCAGTGCTGGTCCCCGCCATCGTTCGTAGACTATCTCTATCCAGGCGCAGAAGGCGCTTAGTCAGCTTTGTATCCAGGGATGGCATAGCCTGCTTGGATTGCCTACACCCTGGTGTCGAGGTCCACCATTTTTCCGCTTGTGAGTGTTTTCCTTTAACCAACTCCTTACCTGCTGGAAAGGAATGGGCACAATGGGTTCGGGTCCGAAGGCTTTAGTGCTGGATCCCCCCTTCTAGCAAGTTCATCAGCTGGATCGTTTCCAAGTGATCAACTGTGTCCTTTGATCCATTGCAGTGTCACCGTGTTGCGGTTTAGTACCATAACGCGTTCTAGGGCATTATGGCATTCTAGTATTAGTCTCGACGTGATCTGGTTTCTCTTCAAGGATTGAAGAACTGAGGCACTGTCGGAGAGTTTACGAATATGGGTATCCATAGCCTCCTTGACTTCTACGGCGTGTGCCGCTTGGATGATGCCTACACACTCAGCTTGATAGACAGAGTTGAGCATTCCCAGGGGTCTGGATATTTTAATGTTAAGGTCGTCAGAGAAGACTCCGACACCTGTCCCTTTTCATTGATTTTTTTTTTTCGGATGGGAAATCATCAAATAACCCCTCCCGCTCTGGGCTGAGCAGGAGGGAGTGTCAGACTTTTACTGACTAAAACCCATCCATTTACCTTCCTTTGCCATTTGTGTTCCAGGGCCGCGGTATCTCTTTCGAACAGTCCCGCAACCCTGGCAGGCATCGGTCCTTACGGACCCCTTCCTGTTTGCTGACTCTCTTTGAGGCGCGCGTGGAACACGAACGCGCCGTCGCGTCGACACGGCCTGTCGTCATAAAACGGACGGACGGCGAGCTAGCCCATAGCTCACCGGCCACAGGCCCGCGGCACCTGTCCCTTCGTCGGTCTTTGATCCATCAGTGTAGATCCTTAGCTCTTTTGGACCAGAGTAGTCACACATTTCCGCTGTGAGCTCTATGTTGTAGTGTTTTTGAAAGCAGTGGGTCTTCAGGGTTCTGTCGCAGGGTGATGCCGTCATGGACTGCTGTTTGATTGCATCATCTTTTATGCGTGTATGTTTTTGTTTCTGGAGTCCTTACTCAGGTTACCGGATACTTCGAGCCTGAAAATCGCTAGAGTCGCCTGCTCTTTTACGACGAGGTGTAGAGGTGGCAGCTCCAGCATCATCTGTCAAGCGGCAGTGTGTGGTGTCCTCATGCTTCCGGTGATTGCTACGCAGGCAAATCTTTGTAGTTTCTCGAGATTATTCTGAGCTGTGCTCAGGTTGGCCGTGGGCCACCAAACTAAAGAGCCGTATGTGATGATTGGTCGGATGACTGTAGTGTATAGCCAGTAGGTGATTTTGGGGCTTAGGCCCCAATTTCTGCCGAGCAGTCTTTTGCATTGCCATAGGGCTATACTGGCTTTTGTGGCGATGTAATCGGTGTGTTTTGCCCAGTTCAGCTGTTTGTCCAAATAGATGCACAGGTATTTGGCCGTTTTAATTAAACAGGGCACAACTAACATTTTTCATGATATTGAGTTATATATATATCCGGAATCAGGAAAAGAAGGCCAATCTGCCTAATTTTTTTGTGATTTCTAACAACTAAATTAATTGAAGATAGCATAAGCTTAAAGGGCACAACTGCAACATTTTTTAAGTTTTAGTACAGGAAAAGGGCGCATTTTGAGATATGACTTTTATGTCACCTTTACCTTTTTAATATATTTAATTGAAAAGGCGTAATTGGCGTACGTCAAATATAAAAGGCCTACGTGGCAATTGTGCTTATTTTTTATACCTTAGCAATTAATGTACGCCATGGGATCTGGAGGCGATAGTCCTCGCGCGCCTGCACGAATGGCGCGTGGAGGCACTACGCCGGGGGGAAACTCCGCTGCCGCGGCAAATTGTCGCTCAGCGGACAGACTACCGGCGTGATCTTATGGCGACATGGAGAGAGCGACTGTCGCAACCCCGTGCAGGGCACGCCACTATAGTGGCGACAAGTCCCCTCTTTGAGGAGTGGCTAGAGAGGCGCCACGGCGCCCTCACCTTCCGCCTGACGCAGGTCCTCACCGGACATGGTTGTTTCGGGAGGTTCCTGCACCTAATCGGGCGGGAGGAAACGCCCGGGTGTCACCACTGCGAGGATCGACCGGAGGACACGGTGGAGCACACTGTGCAGGTCTGCTCCGCTTGGGCGGAGCAACGCCGTGTCCTCGTAGCGGCAATCGGCGCGGCGACATTTCGCGTCCGGCCCTGGTTCAATCCATGGTCCGGAGCGAGAGGGAATGGGACGCCGTCACCTCCTTCTGCGAAGCAGTCATGCTAGCGAAGAAGGTGGCGGGACGTGAGAGGGAGAGAGCCTCACGTCTCAGCCGCCCCGGGAGACGCACCGGGCGTCGGGGGCCACGTGGTGGCCCCCGGCCACCGTAGGCGCGGGCCTGTGGACGGTGAGCTATGGGCTAGCTCGCTGTCCGTCCGTCTTATGACGACAGGCCGTGTCGACGGCGCGTTTGTGTTCCACGCGCGCCTCAAAGAGAGTCAGCAAACAGGAAGGGGTCCGTAAGGACCGACGCCTGCCAGGGTTGCGGGACTGTTCGAAAGAGATACCGCGGCCCTGGAACACAAAGGGCAAAGGAAGGAACATGGATGAGTTTTAGTCAGTAAAAGTCTGACACAGGGAGTGTCAGACTTTCTTGACTTTTCTGCTCAGCCCAGAGCGGGAGGGGTTATTGATGATTTCCCATACGTAAAAAAAAAAAAAACAATTAATGTAGAAGACAAGTCATAACTGGTGCCTTAAAATTTGATATAAAAAAGGCACACTGGAGGTTATGCCTTTACTACTAAACATCTCTGAACGGAGATGAAGTGAGTTAGTTGTGCCTGACTTGTCGAGACGAGTCCACGCTTGTCGGTGCAGCGCCCTGGTAAGATTGTTTTTCATTATTTATTTCTATGCCTATACCATAATTAGTTATTATAATACCCTAGTAACTTAAATTCGTTTGTATTTTCGTTATTTCATTATTATTAGAAGGGTTAGTCGTTGTTAAAACATTTTGATATAGCGAAAATCAAAACCACGCAGCCTGTCTACTGAAACCAATTTGGTTTCAGTAGACAGGCTTAGGGTGGTCCAGGAGAAGCGTGGTAACTGTAGGGTTGCCAACTTTGTTTTCTTTGTGAAGAGGACGAGTTCAGTTTTGATAGGGTTCACTGCTAGTTTGTATTCCTTGCACCTGTCCTCTACTATCTTCAGGGCTTGACGCATAAGGTTGCACAGTGTGGTAGGGTTCGATTATATTTTCTGAAAGTTTTATTACAGTGTCCTCAAGTTGCTTGGGATCCGTTAGAGTTAAGGGTGTTTGGTGCCGTATTAACAGTGAGGCCAAAAGCCATTTGTAGCCGGGTACGTTGGTACGGCGTGGATTGCGCCTAGGTTCGGGTTTTTTGTGTTAGCTATAAGTGAGAAACGAATCCTTCTATGAGCAGAGCAAGAAGGCTCGTTGGATACGTGCCAGTTAGAGATAAGTTTCGTCGCGCTTTCTGAAGCCAGCGCTAAGTCAATAATTGTTTGTCCGCGAGCTGTGATCTAAGTGGGTTCCGAACCCCGGTTAACGATGTTAAGGTTAGTGGAGAATAGATATTTTATGTGCATAATACCTCATCTCTAGTGTTGGCTTTGTTGAAACCCCAAAGCGGGTGATGGGCGTTCGAATCCGTGCAGATGACCAGATCCAGGTCTCGACACAGGTGTCCTCACAGTACCTTACCAGGTCGGCCATCTCTTTTGGTGGGCAGTCTTCATCCTCGCCTGGCATCTAAACCGAGGCTAAGACGATGTCAGGTGCATCACCGTCAGTTTTGAGCCAGACGGCTGTCAAGTCTCTGAAACATAATTGTGTTTGTGGTAGGTACATCTTTGGGTATATAGGCGCAGGTTCGTGGTTTTTTGTCCCCTGTGTGTCGAGAATTAGCTTACCTCCAATGTTTCCAAGGCAGCATATTCTATTACTAGCTGTTGCCCGCGGCTTCGCCCGCGTGATGTTTGGTAACTGTCCCACGGGATCATACTAAAGGGATAAATAGTATCCTGCATGTTAATTCAGGTTAAATCGGTCAAACCGTTTCGGAGGACTTCGATAACAAACAATGTGATAGGAGATACAATACAATTCCAATCATACTTAACATGTTAAATCATGTGCCTACGTTCACCAAATGATAAATGATGTTTATTTTGCAAATAGGTTTTTAAAAACACTTTTACACGTCTCTTTTTTTTTAAACTAGATGGGGCCGGTGTTTCGTACCTGACTACTCTGAGAAGAAACAGCCGAAACAAACTCAGAGGTCATAGTCTCTTTTAAAGTCCAGACATAATCTTGGTTAACTCACATGAGGACTATGCAGATTAGTGTCTGAGATGGTCTCTTGAAGAAAGAACCACACAGATTTGAGTGGACCTGTCCAGTCAGTGCAAGCATTTGTCAGTTATCGTGTAGCTCGACTTATAACTCAAGGAGCTCAACGACACGACGAACAATACCAAAGAAAGGACATTTGGGTAGGTCGCTTGTAGTACTCAAACTGCCAGACAATCGTGGAAAAAATAAAAAAGGAACAAAAAAAGAACCCACATGGTCCTCACATTCACAATAATCAAATAAAATTAATACACAATACTCTACAAAATAAATGTCATTAAATGTGAACATTAACAATAAAAAATAAAAGTAAAATACTTAACAAAGTAAGTATTCATGTCAAATCATTAAATATAACAATAAGAAAAATATAAAACAAAATAATAAAAATAATAATAAAATACTAAAAGTATTCATGTCAAATAAATTACATGTCACAGTGTATATGAGAAAGGAATCAATAATAAACAAGCGAAGTCCGAAATTTCGCATTCACAGAGTAAATTTAATTGGAGCAGCTTAATCCCAAGCCTTTTTATCTTCGAGATAGTGATTAATGTTATAGAAGGCTTTCAGACATAGCTTCCGTTTTATAAACGATTTGAATTTATTTAGGCTTAGTAATTGAATATGACTCGGAAGTTTATTGTAAAAACGTATACATTGGCATCTGAACGTACCCCCTATTTTTTTAGCCTCGTTGCAGGTACAACAAATTTGTGTTTGTTCCTCGTATTTATGTTGTGGATATCACTGTATTTTTTAAACAAATTAATATTTTTATGTGCGTACAAAAGGTTTTCATAAATAAATTGAGAGGGGACGGTAAGTATATTAATCTCTTTAAATTTTTCTGTGGGGGTTTAGGACTCCAGGACTTAATTTATAAATTGAACGAATTGCCCTTTTTTGCAAAACAAATATTGTCTGAATATCGGCGGCATTGCCCCACAAGAGAATACCGTACGACATCACACTGTGGAAATAACTAAAGTAAACTAAACGGGCTGTCTCTAAGTCAGTTAAATCACGAATTTTTCTAACGGCGTATGCTGCAGAGCTAAGTTTTTTTGACAATTTGTCTATATGGGGGCCCCACTGAAGCTTGGCATCCAAAGTTATGCCTAAGAACACTGTGTTATCTTCCGGTTTAAATTCTTCATCCTTGATTAGTACACTAGTTTCCACTTGTCTTACATGGGGTATCGTAAACTTAATACATTTAGTTTTTTTCTCATTTAGGAGTAGATTGTTAACATTAAACCAATTAACGACTTTGCCAGGGCGCTATTAACATCGTCCGTAACTAGCTGCTGACGTTTGAGTTTAAATAAAAGAGAGGTAACGTCTGCAAACAACACTATGTCATGATTATCCTTTATGAGGTAAGGCAAGTCATTTATATAAATAAGAAACAAAAATGGGCCAAGAATTGAGCCCTGGGGTACCCACATTCTTACTACGGATCCGGGGGATCTTTTCCTGTTAACATCAACTCTCTGAATCCTATCGCTCAAATATGACGCAAGAAGATCCAGAGAGGCGTTCCGGATTCCGTAAACTGATTTAACCTGATTAATGTTTCATGAAGAAAGCAATCGAAAGCCTTAGACAAATCGCAAAAAATGCCCAAAGCATCGCATTTATCTTCCCATGCATTATAAATGTGCCCTAAAAGTTCAACACACACAGTTCACATCAGTAGTTGAACGACCCCTTGTAAAACCGAACAGTTTCTGATGCAATAACTTATGTTTATTGAAAAATATTTGCATTTGTTCTAAAATTAGTTTTTCAAAAATTTTACTGAAGGTGGGTAGTACAGAAATGGGTCTATAATTAGTGGGGTCTGATTTACTACCCGATTTAAACAATGGTATTATTTTACTATTTTTCATTAGATCAGGAAACTCACCACGGTCAATACAATCTTTAAATATTACAGCTAAAGAAGGAGCTACAATGGTTATAATGGACTTAGCAACGTCCACAGAATGACCCCATAGATTGGCGGTCTTCTTAACATTTAACGTGTGAAAAGTTTTAATTATATCTTTACAGGTGACATATTGAAAATTAAATTCGGAATCACAGACTGAAACGTTTTCCCTTAATAAAGACTCGGCAGCAGCAGGTGACGAGTTTAGCTATTTAGTAGTCGATACGGGAATATCCTCAAAGAAATTTTCTAATGCTGTGGCAACTTGAGTGTCTGAATTTAAAATATTATCGCCAATAGCAAGGCTGTAGTCACTATCTCGATTGCAAGACTTTCCCGTTTCGCTATTAATAATGTTCCATGTCATTTTAATTATTTTACTACTGTTTTTAATTTTTGAACTCAAATAACGTGACTTTGCTATAAAACAAACTTTTTTAAATACCTTAGAATAATTCTTAACATATAACTTAAATTCTACAGTGTTTATATACGTCCGCTCTTCATACAGCTCATAAAGTCGTTTTCGACTCTTATGAATACCAATGGTGGCCCAGTCGTTGAAGGAAGCTATACTATTAACCGAGATTGTCTTAGGAATAAACGTGGTTTTAAATTGTGTGCAATACATACTGAAAAAATCGTTATATTGTTGGTTGGGATCACCGTTATTGACAAAAGAGGTAATTTAGACAAAAGTTTAGTTTTAAAAGTTTCCAGGCGATTTTTAGTTTTTGGATTACCAATGATATCCTTCTTAGTGACTTTCTTGTTTACATTTGAAATTGTGATCAATTGCCCACAATGATCTGAATCTAATAAGTTAATAATTACTGTGTGGGTAGGTATAACATCTGTGTAAATATTATCAAGGCAAGTGGCACTAGTGGGGGTTATTCTAGTGGGCTCCAGAAATTTGTTTTCAAGATTGTATGACTGAAACAGGCTTGTAATTTTAGTACTTAGCCCAGATTTTTCTAACAAATTAATATTAAAATCACCACAAGTGATTATGGACTTCTTAGAGTTACAAATTTTATGCAACACTTCATCCATTACCTTTTCAAAACTATCATACAACCCTGAAGGAGGTCTATATACACTTAATATGATAAACTGCTCCAATTCTATACAAGCTATTTCAACTGTTCGCTCAACAGATAGGCTTACAATATCCTTGCGGTCTTTAAATTTAAGCTGATTATTTACTAAGATTAATGCGCCGCCATGTATAGCATTTTCCCTGCAGAATGAACTACCAACCTGGTGATTACTAAAATTGAAAATTAATTGGTGACACTTAAGCCAATGCTCCGTTATACAAAGAATATCTATGTTGTTACAATTCAGGAAAAGTTCTACTTCTAATTCTTTGTTCATAAATCCTTGAATATTTTGATGCACCAGGTTGATACTATTGAAATCCTCTGAACATTCTCCTGATTTATTATCTAGCTTCCTCAAAATATTGCAAGAGGTTGCCTCTGTTGTCTCATTTTCTAATTTAAATGATTGACTGATTCATTAATTGTGATCAAACTATTGGCAGAGTAATTTAACTGAATATTGCAGTGCTCAACAGAGGCAACATCCATTATACCCATTGATGTACCCTACACTATTTGTTCTGGGTATGGTAGGGTATAGCACTCTAAGAGTACGACGGGAGTTTTCGCTCGTAGCGTATGTAGTAAAACTACTACGTGGCGTGGCGCATAACCCGGGAGTGCTGCGACACCTACAGCTGTACGTGCCCGACCGGTACGTGTGGAGGCGGCAACGCCCGCCCCTGCTCGCTGTGCCTGCAGCCAGGACCAACCTACTGGCGAGAACTCCTCTCACTAGAGCCATACGCGTGGTGAATGAGGTTCACGGGAGGGTTGATGTATTGTGGTGCAACTTGAGTGAATTCGCAAAAGTTACACTTTATGTAATAAGTTATTTAGATTAAGGATTTTTTTAACTAGGTTTATGGTGTAGATTTAGGATTTAGTTAGTAAGGCCACTCTGTCGCATTGGATTATAAATCTGTAATGATAGTGTAGGTAAGATTGTTATAAATAAATAAATAAATAAATAAATAAACTTGATTAGCCAAGTTCTTGGCTGTAATAGAAAAATAGTATGATAGCGATACAGCTACCTGTCTTCTACAATAGTTTGTTAAATAGCACCGATCCACAAGATATGTGTCTTATGTCAAATAAAAATTATTACCAATATAATTGTTAATGTCAATCAAATGAAATACATTACTATTAGATGTCAAATTATGCAACGTGTTATTAATATTATATCTAAAGAAATTTTCTTCCTGTGGCAAACTTTTACTATATGGAAATGTAAACAACACAATTTTTCTTAAATTTAATTTTGACAATGTTCTATGATACTGGAGCAACTCTCCTTTGTTCACATTTCCTCTGTTACCTATCAAAATTAATAATATGGTGTCCTAGTTAAAGTTACATTTAATTATTTCTTTCATTATATGATATAGAGAACATCCCGGTTGTAACATTACAGTTGTTTATCACTGAGTGTCCTGGATACTCATCTGATAACAAAATAACCTATCATTAACCCTTCAACGAACAGATAGCAAACACAATAGCAAAATCTATTGGCATCACCCCCGGCGGGGTGATCTGATCGTTGATGAATTAAGTAAAGCTACTATCCAGCCTATCAAGACCCTGCGTTCTAGGAAGCTGCCAAGCTAGAAGCAAGAGTGGCCAAGCTGTTTCTCGTCATTTACTGAACCGTTTCTTCCCTTTACCCAGTATAGAAGTCACAGTATAGGATCACTATCACAATCACCATCACAATCAGCATCATTATCACAATTACCATCACTGTCACAATAGCCATCACTATCACCATCATTATAACTGTCACTATCACACTCACTATCACAATCACTATCACAATAACAATCACAATAACTATCGCTATCAACATCACTATCACAATCACTATCACAATCACTATCACAATCACTATCACAATCACTATCACAATCACTATCACAATCACTATCACAATCACAATCACTATCACTATCACTATCACAATCACTATCACTATCTCAATCACTATCTCAATCACTATCACAATCACTATCACAATCACAATCACTATCACAATCACTATCACAATCACTGTCACAATCACTATGACAATTACAATCACAATCACCATCATCGTTATCACAACCTTTATCATCGTAATCCTAATCATTATTATCACAACCATCATCATAATAATCACAATCACAATCATCATTATCACTATGCTGGAGGTTGGTCTGGATGATGTTTAGGGCAGGGGGCGTGGGCGCCGGCGGCAGTGGGGTGGAGTTAGGAGGAGATGGATCCATCGGATAAATCCCCCCCATCTTCCAGTCTATGCCGGTCGTCGCTCAGTGATGGTGACGAGGTGAGGAGCTGTTTTGTCCACCCTGGTGGTTAGGTTGGCATGCTCACAGCGACGGCATCAGCCATCGCCGTTCAGGCCATCTCCTCCTCCAGTTGCGTCATGGTCAGGTCAATGTCTGTCGGTGTCAATTGCGTCAGTGCAGTGTCTGTGTCCGTAGTCTGGGTGTCGGAGGGTTGGGTGTTGGGGAAAAGCGCACGTATATCGATCCAAGTAGGTACGATACCCGCCGCTCTCTCCTCAAGACCAAAGTACAAAGTGCGCTGCTCGGACATGGGTCGGCACGTCGGACAGTTTCATAACTGTCAGGGTCATGTCTGACTTGGTTCAATCCATGGTCCGGAGCGAGACGGAATGGGACGCCGTCACCTCCTTCTGCGAAGCAGTCATGCTAGCGAAGGAGGTGGCGGAACGTGAGAGGGAGAGAACCTCACGTCCCAGCCGCCGCGGGAGACGCACCGGTCGTCGGGGGCCACGTGGTGGCCCCCGGCCACCGTAGGCGCGGGCCTTTGGACGGTGAGCTAGGGCTAGCTCGCCGTCCGTCCAGATTACGAAGGGGGCTGACCAACGGGTCGGCATGGGATTCCCCGACATTGCCGGTACCCACCTGGGGATTATTTGGTCCTTTCTGCGACATTATGTTGTTGAGGGTTTGTGGGCTTTTTATGAGAGATGAGGTTACCCATCCTCATGGACTTGAAGGAGAAAGGAAAAAGGAGGGATTTGACCTGCGTCAGGCGGAAGGTGAGAGCGCCGTGGCACCTCTCTAGCCACTCCTCAAAGACGGGACTTACCGCCCCTATTGTGGCGTGCCCTGCACGAGGTTGCGACAGTCGCTCTCTCCATGTCGCCATGAGATCACGCCCGAAGTCTGTCCGCTGAGCGACAATTTGCCGCGGCAGTGGAGTTTCCCCCCGGCGTAGTGCCTCCACACGCCACTCATGCAGGCGCGCGAGGACCATCGCCTCCAGATCCCTTGGCGGCAAGGAGGCTCACCGCATCGCCGGAGATCGTGCGGTACCCCCGGATCAGCCTTACGGCTATCACCCTTTGGGGCACGTTCAGGTAGTGGGCGGCTCGCCGCCTCAATGAACGCGCCCACGCCGGGGCCCCGTAAAGGGTCATAGACTGCACGACCCCCGCGTAGAGCCTCCGGCAGGAGGCGTTTGGTCCCCCCAGGTTGAACAATAGCCACTTGAAGGCAGCACTTATTTGACGCTAATTTATTTATGTGCGATTGCTCTAAGTCGTGATGGTGCCGACCGTGGAGTACTTTCCTCTTCCAGTCTTTCATTTTATGTTGCTGCGGGTCGTCAATGGTAGTAGTTTGTGCTTCTGCCTAGGCTGCATTCCGAATTACGCTGTAATCGATTTGAGCGTCCATAAACCCGTTCCGTATTACCGTGAGCGCGATATTGATATCCCTTGAATCGTCATAGATGACGTCATGACATGCGCCATCTTGGGATTACACCGATCATGCCCCAAATAAATATCACCGTGAGCGCTGTCAAAAATGACAGTTGTGTTCACAGGTAGTGTTATTTTGTTATGGTGGATGCGCAAGGGTAGCCCGCGAAATTTAAATTTTCTTACGATTTGCAGATCAGTGTCAAGTTGTATGTTGGTGAAAATAACAAACGCGCCAGTAACACGTATGAAGTTACAGAATTATAATCATTCAAATCATCAATACAACCCTTCAAGTTCATTTAACCCCATTGAGTGACTTTTTCATGAAATAGTTATTGAATGGGGTTAATTGAACTTGGAGGGTTGTATGTGCAGCAGAGTCAACCAACATAACGTACATTTTCAAAAATAGGTCTTGTGAAAGGTTCCAGTTTGGGGTTATCTTCACTGTGAACGCGTTCACGAGCGTTCCGAATTGATGACAGCTCTCAGCTGTCATAATCGTGATATCTAAAACGGAACGCAAAATATAGATGTGAGCGCTGTGAGTGATTATTTTGTAATTCGGAATGCGGCCTTAATGTATATTGCTAGTTCGAGATTTTGTGTGAAAGAATGTTTTTTTAAAATGATTAACTTGTTTTCGCCACAGATACTGGATGTCTATTAGGCCTCTCCTTCCATGTTGTCGTTTGATGGTTAGTCTTTCTATGGCAGATTTAGGGTATAAGTTATTGTGTTTTGTAAGTGTTGTTCGTGTCGTTCGTTCCAATTGTTGTGTGTCTGTTTTGGTCCATTTTATAACTCCGGATGAGTACGTTAATACAGGAATGGCGAAGGTGTTTAAGGCTATAATTAGATGTTTACCTGAAACTTGGGTTTTACAAACGGTGTTTAGTCTTCCTTTGTATTCTGCAGTTAATGTGTTTTTAATCCTAACATGGTCGAGACCTTTTAAGTATGAATGTCGGTCGGATCGATTGCCCGGCCGCACCTTGCCTCTCACAACGTGTAATGTTTTACATTTGTGCCCAAATCAAATTTCATGTTGATATCGTTACCAAATTCAGCTGTAATATCTACTAAGTTCTTGATATATTTTTCTGATTTTGCGTATAATTTAATGTCGTCCATAGATTCGATATTGTTGTTTCATCTGGAGTGTGTTTGAGGCAGTAACCGGCCCCGCAGCGCTGTAGCAAATGCGACAGAGGATTGAGAGCAAGACAGAACCACAGGAGGCTCAGGAAGTCGCCTTGATATATGCCTTTTTATAAGTAGATGTTTGTCGCGTAATGACAGTATTCTGGTTACAATTTTATTGTAGTGTTGTTTTCCATTGTAACATTATAAGGCGCATAAAATCAATTATTTTCGGGTTAATTCTATAAATCTCTAATATTAGTATCAATATTATTATTTCCTTTATTTATATATTTACAAATCAATTGCATTTTTAAATATTCCTTAAAAAAACATAAAAAAATATAAAAAAATTCATTGCGGTCAGGGCTCCCGAGAGAGGAACCTCCTAACAATACGAGCCATGTCCAGGAGTACCGCTTTCTGAATCAAGCCCTTGATCCAGCTGCCTAACGAGAGCCTCCTCAGGTATTCATCGAGGCTCTTGGCAATTAAGCCATGCTGATACTACTATCGGCACAATGATCGCTGAGTCTACATCCCATATGTCGACAACCTCGCGAGCCAAGTCATGATACTTGATTTGATTATCTTTCTCGGCTTTTACGAGGTTCCCATCATACGGGATCGTTATTTTAACAATCATTGCGTGCCGCTCTGATCGATCTACCACCACTATATCAGGCTTATTGGTTACAATAGCCCTGTCAGTGATGACGGATCGATCCCAGTACAATGTGATACTACCTTTTTCGAGAACTGGGTCGGACACATACCTATAGTACGAAACTGATTTCCGATCGACTGATTTACTGACCGATTCCACAAGGCTGTATTTTAGAGCAAGTTGCTGATGGATAATCCTGGCTACATGGTTCTGTCTATGCAAGTACTCTCCGCGTCAATGTTGCGATGGCCCAGAGGTTAAGGCCTCGCCTCTCATGCATAAGGTTGTGGGTTCAAATCCGGGCAAGTACCAATGTGACTTTTTCAATTCATATGTACTTTCTAAGTTTATCTTGGACATCACAGATATCGGTGAAGGAAACATCGTGACGAAACCTGGATATATACAAAAAATAAAGTCTGAAGTCGCCAACCCGTCTTGAGCAAGCGTGGTGATCAACGCTTGTTGGTGATCAACCTTCTCTGTTGAGAAGAGGCCTTTGCCCAGCAGTGGGACACTAATAGGCTGGTATTATAAGTACTCTCCGTTAGCTAGACGAGCACACCCGGAGATAATTCGACGGATTAATTCGCCTGGACGGTGGCATGCCCGACATGTGTCAACCGTGCCGTCTTTCACAATAAATCTCCGATAGTTATTCGTCATCATTACTTCATCCATAATTGCACAGACAAAACCTTCGCTTTCTGCGAAGAGGTCTCCAGAACGTAGCCAGCCTACGGACGCTGATACATCTACATCAGGCCCATGCAGAGCCTGGAAAAAGCGTCCGTGAAGCTCCTTACCATCCCATACCTCCCTGCGGTCGTTCGTGTCAAGTACTACAGGTTTGCGCCAGTTTTCTTTAGCCAAGGAGAGCGGGGTGAGGCGCTTGTGCACCGCGACTAAATCTCGATGCATCCCCACGTCGATTTCTAGGAAATATTCCCTGAGACTGCATATCTTGCAATTGTGGAGTCTTAGCGTTTAAAAAGCCTCGACCCCCCCCACACTTCCGAAAGTCTCATAACCGAAGAACGTGGGTGATGCATTCGATTTACCGTCAACGATGTACGGACCCCCCTATCCAGGGCGTCTAGTTCTATTTGAGTCCATTTGAGTATGCCGAAAGAGTACATCAAAACTGGCATGACCCAATCGTTGAAGGCACGCACGATATTTCCGTCCGATAAAAGACTATTAAAGGACTTTTTTCAGGCGGCCATAGAAGCACTCCTTCAACGATTGCTTCATGTCGCAACATTGATGCCCAGCGCTTCCGACATACCCAAATACTTATAGGTTTCGGTTGCTGAGAAGGATCTAAGACTTATGGAATCCGAGAGCTGGGTTCCCACAGACTGTGATTATGGACAATCTCCACACCAAACTCCATCCTGATGGCGCTACTGAAAGTTTCAGTTACCTTCAGTACCTCCATCAGTTGCAAATCGGGCAAAGAGTTTCAGTTCATCCATGTAAAGGAGGTGAGATATAACTTGACAACCTCTCCTCAACCGATAGTCTAGACCTGAATCCTCCAGCAGCGTGCTAAGAAGATTCAAGGCTAAGCAGAACCAAAGTGGACTCAAACTGTCGCCCTGAAATATGCCTCGATCTATCCTTATTGACTGCTATTCCTCTGGATTTGCCGACATCCTGGATAGCGAAGGACTGTCCTCCATTGCCCCATACACGACATCAGGAAGGTGCGCAGAGTTGCATCTACTTTATACAACTCTAGCACCCTCATGAGACATGTATGTGGCACCGAGTCATAGGCCTTCTTATAATCTAGCCAACATGTCGACAGATCCCTTCAGGAACGGCGAACCTGTTGACTAATGGCCATATCAACGAGGAGTAGCTCCTTAGGACCACGGGACCCGTTCCTACATCCATTTTGAGAAGCGGACATGATAGAATTATCATCAATGTGTTTGTCAATTTTAGCTCTCAAAATGGATGTAAGAACTTTATAGACTGTCGGAAGACAGGTAATCGGTCTATAATTTTTGGGCTCCGCAGTACTACCCGATTTATGGAGCAGGTGGGTTATATCTGTTGTCAGGAACTCGGGCAGCGACCCTGACTCTAAGACTGACTGGAACATGGTCGCCAGGCGAGCGTACGACCTTGTGAACCATTTAATCCAGAAGTTGTGCAGTCCATGCGGCCGTGGAGATTTCCAGTTAGGTAACGGACAGACTTCACGAACTACGTCTTGGGGGCTGATGGTGATTGCCCCCATTTCTTGTACTGGATCGCACACTCGCTCAACCTCCTGATTTCATTCATCCTCGGTGTGGCTAACAGGCACCGACCAGATGCTGCGCCAGGACGAACACATGGCATCATAATCCGGCAGGTGCGTGTCCGGGTGCGGGTCAACCACACCTTGGTCCGGTCGCTCCCAAGCCCTATAAACCCACCTTTCATCTCTTTGGAATGTGTGATTCTGAGTGTAACGGTATATTGTTATTATTATTAAAATCATAAACCTGCAAAGGTTCTTGTTGTTTATTCACTAGGTACAGGAACTGATGGATGCTACCGAAAGCGCCAAACTAGTAGCTCAATTCTGGGCTGACACAATTTAGGTTGCCATGGACACGCTAAGAAGAAGAAAGGTTCTTGCGCGGACGAACGATACCAAACGTTGGAAACGCCGATCAGTTTCTTGGATTCCAATCAGTGCCGGATTTATATTTTTGATGAGTGTAGGCCACTTTATTTCCGCCACCCCTTGTACCTTTCTAAAATTTAATTACAGAGTAATTTTTTATATTTCTAATTAAATAACCTATAAATCCACCTATTAATCTCACATAAATAACCATTATTTTTAAATTAAAAGGTAAATAAATTATATAAGGGTAAGAAAAAATTATTCATCTTAAAAATCTCCGTTACAGAAACGAATGAATTAGTCATTAAGAAAGAGAGTAGTAAAAAAGAAACATTTTTTTTCCGGGACTTTTTAATAGCACAATCATCTATTAAAACATATCTCAGAACCATCGCCAAGAAACTAGCTTTCAAATAAAAAAAACGGAATCCCAATCGGTTCACTCGTTTAATAGCTACGGTGCTAGAGACAGACACACACACACACACATAGCGGTCAAACTTACAACACCCCTCTTTTTGCGTCGGGGTTTAATAATATCATCATAGTTTATGGTGTTCACTATTCTCTGCTTCTATTTAGAGAAGAGCTAAAGAATTAATTTTTTCTTGAGACTATGTAGACCTTTGATAATTTTTCACTTTTTGTAATCGAGTGAGCGTCTTCTGAAATCTGCCGCCTCTAGGCCGCGGCCTATACGGCTTATTGACAAATCCAGGACTGATTCCAATGCTGAGAAACATCTGACGAATGTCTGCGGAAAAACGATCGAAAACAAACGAAAACTAATTATAATAATATCGTCCGTCACTATTCTCAGTGGTAGTCCGGTTGTAAATCTCCTCACACAATTTGTCATTCGGGCCGAGTAGCGGGGGGACATCCACTTCCTCCAATTCCCAGAATTTTCGGATCGCAGAGTCCAACGGATCAGCGGTACAACAATATTATGTTACGGTCGTGTTGCTGTCAGCACGAACCGGGGCGTCACCTACAATAACATAACCAAGTTTCTAAAGCGAGAGGCGAGTCATGTGGGGGTTGTCCTTGGACCTTGTTCGATAAGAGTAAATGCGGGAAAATCGAAGCGCCGCACAGTATGTCCCGTAGAACAAGCTAGCCGGACAAAACACCAAAACATAAAGTGTTGTTTTTTTTAAAATGCACCCTACTCCTCTAAAGATAAGACTCCGGTTTACCTTAAACGTATTAACAATACATTCCTACTCTCTGGGAACGCGCTGAGGTAGCAGGCAAACAATAGGTTGCGACGATCCCTTTTTTTGCCACCCGTCAGTCTGCCATAGAACTTGCTGTGTAGCGGTACTATCGCGCATGCTAAATAAAAATTTGTGTTGTTTGGAGATTCTTACAGTTTTGTACTTACCAGGTATGAATTTTATTTTAATTTTCTAATAATAAAAAAAAATCTTAAGTTTTGAGGTAATTTTTCTGTATTTTATTGCATTTCAATAATAGAAAAGTTGTATAGTCGAGTCCAGTCGAGTTGTAATTCATTTTTTATTAAGTTGTTACGTTATTCTTCTTTTGATAACGAATAGTAGTTTCATGCGAAAACGTGCGACTTAAGAGTTTTTTTTTTTCAGTGCTTCTAGTCAAAAGCAATGCAGCGAAGGGAACTTTTTGAAAAATGGAAACAAGTGCCTCAGAAAAATCGTGTTTCTGTGATTTCGGACCACATAATAAGACACTATAATGTGGACAGTGTTACAACTGTTCTAAAAAAAGCGGTCAATAAATTTTCAAAAAAGATATGTGAACAGTTTCGATATAGATGGACTTTGAAAGGAAGAAGTGTCGAACAGTTTGAAAAGTTTTATTCAGTGTGGATGGACCAGTCAATTGAGATACCGGAAAACGTGAAGGATTTGCTTAAGCCAACTTCATCTTAAAAAGCGTCTGGCCGGCCAACTAAACATTTTGGAGAAAGCTCTAGCAAAATTAAAAACCGAAAAGTAGAAAGTTTAGTTGAATCTTATACCCCAGAAGAGCTCACTTTTGCAGCAGAAACAAGTGTTCGTGCTTCCGGAAAAAGAGATGCAGCCAAATTAATTCATGATGCTTTAGTATCGCCAAGGAGACCAAAAAATTACAAGACAGCTCTTGTAACGGTTTCAGCTCCAACTGTTCTGCGTTCATATTCCACGCAAGAAGCATTAGCGTTTTTTATTAACAACAAATTAACAGTGAATCAGTATAAAAATATTCGCGCTGGAGCTCTTGAAAGAGGTCATGATATATACCCAAGCTACAAAAAAAATTACAAAGAGAAGATTGCATGCTGTCCTACTCTAAACGAAATAATCGTAACAGAAGAGTCAGTTGAATGTAATTTGCAGTCACTAATTGACCATACTGTTGACAGACTTTGCAATATTTTGCAAAATGTTATTGAAAGACTGGAGAATAAACTCATTTTGTATTGCAAATGGGGCTGTGATGGCTCCAGTGGCCATAGTTTATATAAAAAAAAAATGACTGCAACAACAGGCACTGACGAATACCTACTGTCCATAGCATTGGTACCAGTGAGACTTTGTGTAAATAATGATAGGAAAACTCTTGTATGGCAGAATCCACGACCATCGTCGACACAATATTGTCGTCCAGTGAAGTTATTATTTAAAAAAGAAACTACACAGTTACTGCAGCAAGAATATCAAAGCATGCAAATTCAGGTACGAAATCTTAGGCCCACGAAGATAGAGTTTGAAAACAGTTTGGAAGTACTTTGCGACTTATCACTGACCATGGTTGACACAAAAGTTTGTAATGCCATAACAGAAACGAAAAGCTCACAAAAATGTTATATATGCGGAGCCACCTCAAAAGAAATGAACACCGAGAAGGTGTTGGATAAAATACCGAATAGAGATTATTATAAATTTGGTATTTCCAGTCTACATGCTTATATACACTGCATGGAATGTCTCCTGAACATTTCATATAGACTTCAATTAAAAATGTGGCAAATCAGAGGAGAAGAAAATAAAACTGTCATGAAAGCAAAAAAGAAAGAAATACATGATAAATTTCTTCGTGAAACCGGGATGCACATCGATGAACCGAAGCAAACTGCCGGAAATGCAAATGATGGTAATACTGCACGCAGATTTTTTGCAGATCCAAACCTTACAAGCAGATTTACTGGATTAAACCAAGACCTTATCCGGAAACTTGGGATAATATTACGAACAATATCTTCGGGATATGAAATTGATACGGACAAATTTGGAATATTTTGTTCTGAGACAAAGGAGCTCTATTTAAGAGAATATTCTTGGTACCCAATGCCAGTAACTCTACATAAGATTTTAATTCATGGTTCCGAAATAATAAAATCATTTTTAATACGTATTGGCCAAATGTAGAAGCACAGGAGGCACGCAACAAAGAATTAAGAAAAGTGCGAGAACACCATACACGCAAAATATCCAGGGTGGCCACAAATATGGACATGTTTAAATATTTATTGATGACTTCTGATCCACTAATAGCTTCCTATAGAAGTACACCACCCAGGAAATCTAAATCATTTCCTAAGGAAGTTTTATGTTTACTGAGAAACCCAAATTTGTAAATGATTATTATTAAGTATCTATTATTACTATTCTCTATTATTTGTTTTGTTCTATTATTATTATTAGCTAGTGTTTATATGATTTAGAAGCTAATGTAAACGGTGCGGAGCCAACATGTGATTTTTCTTACAATAAACAGTTATAGTAATTTTATTTTCGTTTTATTTTCTGAAAATTTACTATTTATTCCATAAACATACAAAACTGATATCCCATTATGTAAAGGCGATCGATCACGATGTAAAATTACTTAAAATAGTGGAATATCAATTTAATAATTACTTAGTAGTTTTGTCCAGCTAGCTTGTTCTACAGGACAGTCTGTGCGCCGATCAATACTTGAATGGGGCCTGGAGAAAAATATTTATCGTCTGCCGTCGGAAAAGTTTTGAAATTAGACAAAACAGAGGCATAAACCGTGTCATTTGGCAAACGTTTGGTAATTTTATCTACAACCCAAGACTCGATATTATATTACATTGAAAGTTTACATTTTAAAGAACATAATTCCAAATTCAAATTAGGAAAATGTGTGATTTTCATTTGTTTTTCGTACCGTCAAGATGACTGAATCTAATGAAGAAATTCGATACATTTTAAAATTTGACTACAAAAAAGGTAAAAATGCAACGCAAGCCGCGAAAAAAATTTGCGATGTTTATGGACCTAATAAGAGTAGCACTTTGGTTTATGCGTTTTCAATCCGGAAATTTTGATGTCAAAGATGCACGTCGCTCTGGTCGCCCTATTACAGATAAAATGGATGCCATTTTTGAGTAGTTTTAGTGATATCAGTAGTTACGACGTAGCTGAAGAACTGGGAATTGACCACAAAACAGTTTTGGCGCATTTGAAAAAAACTGGGTACACAAAAAAGCTCGATATTTACCCAAATATCGAGTTTTTTTGTGTCGTGTGTCGTTGTGCTCGTGAGGTACCCACCTCACGAGCTCACTGAAAGAAACCTAATGAACCGTGTACTCATTTGTGATTCTTTATTACGACGTAATGAAAACGAACCTTTTTTGAAGAAGCTGATAACTGGTGATGGAAAGTGGATCACGCACGACAAGAACGTGCGAAAAAGGTCGTGGTCAAAGGCCGGTCAGGCTTCACAGACTGCAGCGAAACCCGGGTTAACTCGCAACAAGGTGATGCTGTGTGTGTGGTGGGATTGGAAGGGCATTATTCATTATGAGCTGTTACCACCAGGCAGGACCATCGATTCTGAACTCTACTGTGAACAACTGATGAGATTAAAGCAAGAAGTTGAGAGAAAGCGGCCGGAATTAATCAACAGAAGGGGTGTGGTTTTTCATCATGATAACGCTAGACCTCACACATCTTTAGCCACTCAGCAAAAATTAAGAGAGTTTGGCTGGGAGGTGTTAATGACTCCGCCTTATAGTCCTGACCTTCAGATTTCCACCTGTTTCGGTCTCTTCAGAATTCTTTAGGCAGTGTCAGGTTAACATCACGAGAGGGCTGCCAAAACCACTTGTCGCGGTATTTTGATCAGAAGTCCCAAAATTTCTGTAGCAATGGGATCATGTCCCTACCTACAAGATGGCAAAAAGTTATCGAACAAAATGGTATCTACATACTTTAGTTAAATTTAAATAAACTATATTAAAAAATGTTTTGAATTTTCTTAAAAAATGCGAAGAAACTTTTTCCCCAACCTATTATGTTGCGAAGGTTGCGATTGAATGAGAATCAATTTTAATTTTTACGGAACTCTGAATTGGTTTACTAGAACCTCTTTTCTCCCTTATGGTAGCACAGGCAGGTCGATTATAAATGTTCAAACTGTTAGTCCTACCGTCTAATGTATTATTTATTTTTCTTTGTACCTATTATCTTAATTAATCGTAAAATAGAAACAATTGCGCCTAGAGGTACTAGTTTATTTTATGTGGGAAACATTGAGTGTACCAGCTTTTGTAAGACGACAAAAAAGTCACGGTGTAATAAGATCTGTGAATTGTTTCGACCCTTCATAACACAAAATTTATTGTTTTATTTAATTTTGCTTCCTGCTTTAATCACCAACAAGTGCGTGTCGGGCCACGCACAATTTAGGGTTCCGTAGTTGCCCATCAAAATATTCACAAGACACTTTCTAGGGCTCGATTTGCTTCCAAACGATGATTTTTATTGTAATAATAAAAAACAAACTTACATTTGCAGCTGAAAAACCCGTGCTCCCATAAATTATGTTTAGAAAATATGTTATCCAAGTACATTTTATAAGTTAGTCGACTATTACTCGTAAACTTGTAAATCCTACTTGGCTGTGATAGTTTTCCTTTTAACTTTGTTATAAAATACAGGGTGTAAACGGGCCCTTCACGAAGCCGTCAACCAAGCATTCTGTACATCAAACTAAGTAACTTTACACAAAAAATATTGCTGGGAAAAGACTTTTTTTTTGGGGTGAAAACATCACGTTTTATGGTAGGACTCAGTATAACGCACTCAAAACGAATGCAATAAAGATTTGTTTTATTTTCTCATACGCAATGTATCGTTTTCGTGTCAAAACGCACGTAGCAAACGGCAAGCGCGACGACGAGATCGATGAACTCTGTAGCTAGGCAGGAAGTGAACAGCTGATTTCACGCGTCGTTCATTAGAATATTTCGACATCCATTGTTAGATTTTTTTATTTTAGTCGTATTATTTACATAAATAGAGGGCTGCGTACGGAATGTAATTGTACATTGAAATAAAGGATTATTAACTGAAAATCATTCAAAAAATGAAAATTCTCGGGAGGAAAATTCCGGTGAAATACTCGTATGATTCAAAATAAGGAGCTGAATGCACCGTGTCAGTTTGTGGTGGCTTTCCCTTACACCCTGTATACGTTTAGCTGGTAGAGGATCACTTGATTTGAATCTAACAAAAATTAGCACTTTATAGCTTTCACAAACGAAATCCTTAATCGAAAAACAATTTGAACAAACTCGCAATATTGTTTAAAGACCTATCCAACGATATCCCACACTATGTTTTACGTGAGAAAAAAAAACCCTACCTTACGTGTACAGGAAATACCCCAAAAAATCTTTTTTGACATTTATTTTACCACTTTGTCGACGTAATTAATTTGTATATTAATGCCAAATTACAGCTTTCTAGTACTAAGAGTCTTTGAGCTAAGCTGCGGACAGACGGACGGACATGGCGAAACTACAGTAGTGTAGTGTAGTATAAGGATTCCTTGTTGACTACAGAACCCTAAAAGCTGTAAGTCTCTATAATTAAGCAAAATTTTGTTTTTCATTTTTATAAAATAAAATAAAAAGTTTAGTTTTTATTAAAGGGCTTGGAAGATTTTCGTAGAAAGCCTGACCGGCCTAAGTTCCGCCATTTGCGGCAAGGCATACATCCTATATCAATCGATAGCTGGTATCAATACAAACAAGTTTTGTATGAGACAAAATGTGTCACGTTTCCGAGATATAAGCTATTAAAGTTGAACCCATTCACTGATAGCATTTTCAGCACAACTTTACTGCCCATTCCAGCTGGATTCTTCTGGTAGCCTTCCTCTCAAAGTTGTTCTTACCAAACTGCAGAGTTTGCCATTGCGTCATTACTAATAACGTTCTTATAGAGGCATTGCGGTATACTATTTAACTTATAATAGAATTTGCCAAGCCTTAACATACTCAACCGCATTCGTTTTTATATCTCGGTCTTATAGTTAGCTACAAGACTTACCTATAAAACATGTATAGGACACTTTTACCAGTAATAGCATTTCAAAAGCGTAGATATTCTCAAGTGCGTTTGCTTTTATATCTCAGTCTTGTAGTTAGCTACAAGATTATCTTATAGGACACTTTTAGGAATAAGTCTCTTATAATTGTCTACAGTAAAACTAAATAATCCAGAATAACATTTTGATCCTATAATAGCATTTTGTGAGTGAACAAGATATTATAACATACTTAGCTGAGATCACTTTAAGTTTGCGGCGTTATAGTTTTGCTCAAGACTCTTTTAAATCTAATAGTACTTGATAAGAGCGCTTCATGATCAAAAAAGCTTATAAGTTACTAGATCAATAACTTTATTAGTAAACCTCAGCCATTTTATTATATTTATTTTATTTTATTTTATTCTATTCGGGAAACTTACAGCTAATACAAACTATGTTCATAAACAATACAAATTTGAAGGCCATTTACAAGTTTCTACAGATAAACACTTGAAACAAAAAAGATAATTTTGTCGAATTTAAGTTTTGAGTGAATACGCTTAACATGAATTTAAGCGATTGGAAATGATTGAAAAGGAGTGGCGGTTACAGAAGAAAAGTGAAAAATAGGTAAAGCAGGCATATCCCAAGGGAACCCTAATTTGTTTTAAAATGGAGGCCGATGGAGGTGAGTTAACTGGGCTGAAACTACAAGGCTACAAGTACTAATTTACCTATAAAGTACTTACTTACTTGCTACAAGTACTAATTTACTTATAAAGTTCTACAAAGTACCTAATGAAGAGCAATGGCGAATATTCATAAGAATTGATGAAATATTTTATTTACAACAATATACTAATGTGCTATTGTATGTAATACATGTAATACATGTTTACAGTAAAAATGACTTCCCCACGAGTTTATACACTATAATAACGATATATTTTGTAATTAATATTCTACAATAATAGTAATAGAAACTTACGTTATTATTAAGTTTTACCACAAAACAACCGGAACCACCAGCCGAAGCAACAACAAACTCAACAAAAATATATTTATAATATAACCAAAAACTAAGTCCGTTACTAGTGCATTATAAACAAGATTGCTTTGGTAAGATACTTATGTCAGATACTAACAAGAGCGTTTGTGCTTGTAATTGTGTAGTCTCAGATCATTATAGAAGCTATTGCGCTTCGTTAAGTATATTATAGGGCTCAGTAACATTTGATAAGTTGATTATAAGATAGTTATAGAAATAAACGTTCCTATAACTGCGCCCAAATCCAGGCTGCGTATGTAGCGTGCGTTTGTAGCGTATTATAAACAATTTATAAGTAAAAATAAAAGTAGTCTTGAGAGCGTTATAAGTACTGATTTTGCTAGTTGGGACTTTATCAATGCAAAAAAATGTTAGGAAATACGTGGGGGCTGTCTCCAAAGATCACGCTGTGGCTTTACACAGTGGTGATCAGACCAAGGCTGACTTATGTCGCCTTGGTTCGGTGGACGAGAACAGAGTTCTCGACGGTCTCTAGATTTCAGCGGTTCCAAAGGCTGGCCTGTTCCGCTATCACGGGCTGTATGAGGACAATCCCAACTGCGGCAATGGACATAGCCTTACAATTAATTCCCCTTGAATTGTATATACAGCAGGAGGCAGCACAAACAGCTATCACGCTTACGCACTTTGGCATATGGGGCAAGAACCACACCAGTCCCCACGCAGGCATCCTGGACCGGGTGATTGAGTATCAACCTCTCATCGCTGCCCCGTTTGATAGGACCTAGCACACAAACAACAGAGGAATTAAGGGATCAGTTAGGAGTCAATGAAGTACGCAGTACGCGGCAGTGCTAGGCTCGTACCCACTCCTTCCCTTACCTTTCTCACAATTCCGTACATGGATTCGTCAAATATCAACTGAACTACATAACAACAAATGGTCACGGTCTACAGACTACAGGCAGTCAAAAATGGCGATGCCAAGTCTACATCCGCGACTAACAAAACGACTGCTCAGCTCAAGTAGAAATAACCTTTTTTTTTTTTCGGATGGGAATCATCAAATAACAATAACTCCTCCCGTTCTGGGTAACGGAAAGGGTTGTCGTGGTGGAAGTAAACTAATTAAAATTCACGAACCTCGTCAACATAAAAATATATTGTAAAATAAAGGGGGTAGGTAGGTCTATGGTCACAAAATTCCTTTCCCCAATCTCACTCGCGAGTCGCACGGTACTCTCCTGGCTCAGCCCGGGTGACGAAGACCGTAGCGGTGTGCCACACTGCAGACGCCAGGAGGGGTGACGGTCGGCAGGTGTTCGCGCCGACCCGCAGATTCACGGAGCGACCACGCAGGCAAATAAGATCCGACGCGGAGCGCGCGGAACCCGGAAAGCCGGACTTGAGCGGGTATTCCAGCCGGTACTTAAGCCGGAAACGTCAGTCGGAAATTTGGACTTGACAGCCGGAACTTTGGACCCCAGTATGGGGGTTACGAAGACACAGAATTTAATGCGGTTTACTGCTAATTACGAAGAATAAATATCTGCCTGCTTTAGGCCCGAACAAAGTTTGTTATAACGTATAAGGTCACAGGTGATTAAAATCAAGTGAGCGTGTTTCTTCGTTGAGAGCAGCGATTCAAATGTCCCAGCCAATGTAACGGAAAGGGTTGTCGTGGTGGAAGTAAAATAATTAAAAGACAACGAACCTCGTCAACATAAAAATATATTATAAAATAAAGGGGGTAGGTAAGTCTATGTACAATTAATTGTTTAAATTTATTGTTGGGAAAGTTGAAGTACATGAAAATGTGTTGTTTTTTTTTTAAACTAAAAAAAAAATTTGGAATAAAAGAAAAAAAAAATGGTTGACACCTAATAAACCAATAACTCCTCCTGGGCTGAGCAGGAGGGAGTGTCAGACTTTTACTGACTAAAACCCATCCATGTATGTTCCTTCTTTTGCCCTTTGTGTCCCAGGGCCGCGGTATCTCTTTCGAATAGTCCCGCAACCCTGGCAGGCAAGTAGAAATAACCTCAGAATAATAATAGGGACAATAACGGGCCATTACCCCCTAAATAAACATCTCTTTAACATAGGCGCCACGGACAGCCCACTCTGCAGGGGCTGCTTTGACGCCGAAGAATCAGCCGCCCGCGTCATCCTGGAATGCGAGGCCGTGGCTACCCAACGCAAACAAATCCTCGGAACGGTAAGGTCGCTCCACGAAGCCTGTGAAGCTCCCAGGAAACTTCTGTGCTTCTGGGCGGAGCTAGGCTGGCTAACTTAGCCAGGACACCGACGCACAACGGACCGAATGACAGTCTAAGTGCGGAAAATGGAGTCCCTACTCTTCTCTTCTATAGAGGACTTCCTACCGCTTTCAGAAGCTCAGTCGTTATCCCATCCTCACCAGGAGCTTTCCCATTCTTAAGCTGTTTATGAGCCGCCTTATTTTATCTTGGCTGACTTTTGGCAGGTCTTCTGTGAAATGGCGGGTTAAGGTGGCTCTAGAATCCTCATTTTCGGGATCAGGTCCAGATGCATGCGATGCGTACAACTGGTCGTATAAGTTTTCGACTTCCAAAATAATCTACCAATTTTCTAATTGTTTGGTTGAATGCCTGTAATTCTGCCGAAGTGATGGTTGGGTTTTCACGTCGTTCCGTCATAAGCTCCAGAGTCTTCCCTGAAAGTTTGGATTTCTTGTCCGTACGCCGCATTTTGAAAACACGCTCATGGGACGCGTGTTTTCCTCCCTGAAGATTTCGACAACTTGGTCGACTGCCTGGTCAATATTATAACCTTTGTAATTAATAAATAGAGCAAAAGCATATTGTATATTAAAGAAATATCCGGGTAACCCGGTTTTGGATAACACCCGAACCGAAAAAAAAACCGGTCCCGAAAAATGGCCGTTTTTCGATACCCTAATTCAAAACCCTTTTGTGTAGTCATGTGGCGCGCACTGTAACATACGGATCGGTTTGATAACTTTTTTTTTAAGTCTGTTACAAGTTACAACCTGTATGCTACTCTGTGTGTACTGGCCGTTTGTAGCAAAGAAACGGAAAATTTTAAAATTAAAAAACATACTGACGTTGCGCATATTGACATAGCTACATATTGTAAATATATCCTGATTTCCTGGTTGACTATATTTTCTTAATTTGCAATTTCACCCTTCGCGAAGTATTTCCCATAAGTATTAATTTTGTCATCAATAATGTCTAAAAAGAAACATGCCGCAGAACCGGTAAGTTAGAGAGAGAGAGATACCAAGGAACGGGGCAGATTGCGGCGGAGTTGATTGATATAGATTGCTCCTAGGGTTTGAATGACCCTCAATCCTTACAGGAAGGCCAGGCTTACAGTTCAATTTTCTAGTGTTTTTCCATAAACTAGAGAAATTCTTATCTGTACAGAGTCGAGAGTGTTCCTTATGATCTGGACACCACTTCAAGCGTGGTTTAAAAATCTTTCTACTTTCGCACATCGCATCATACAGGGTGTATCAAGACCCTTCACGAAGCCGTCAACCAAGCATTCTGTACATCAAACTAAGTAACTTTACGCAAAAATTATTGCTGGGAAACGACTTTATTTTTTTGGGGTTAAAAATCACATTTTATGGTAAGACTCAATGTAACGCACTCAAAACATTGTGCTGATGGCCATCCATCAGCACAATGTCTTTTACTGGAAACAACTCCACGATCCCCGTACTATTAAATCCATATTGAATAGTACGGGGATCGTGGAGTTGTTTCCAGTAAAAATCTTGGTTAAAAAGATGTATTTAAAAATAAAACTTGTGAAAAAGTTGGAAGTATGACCCCCAATATCTCCGTAACTATGAGGTTCCCAGGTATGGTCTAGAACAAAAAAATAATCACAATGACGGGGAGTACCTTCCGGCTTCGTTAAGGGTCTTGTTACACCGTTTATTAATGTGTAAAGATAACTAAATTAATGTGTTATTAAAATTATCCCCCATGGTACATGTGACAAACGAGGGTGACAGAAGAAAAGATCACAAGGCTTTTTAAATTGCATTGTTATTGAGTTCAAGCCTGCCCGATGGGATTTGTAAATTGTAAATGATGTTAAAACCTCATTGGAAAATGGTTAACAAACATTTAAAACAAATTTTTAAAACAAATTCAAAACATATTTTCATCTCCTCTTTAAACAGTGTAGGTAAGCTGTAAGGGATGAAGTTTCGTACAGCCTCCAGTGCTCACTTTCGTTACTAAAAGTTGGAACTTGTCAAGTCTTCGCGCTAGACGAACCGCTCTTATTTTATTTTTTATGTTTATAAAAGAGTATTGTTCCCCTTTTTGAAGAAAACAACGATTACGCTCCTTGGCCGCCACGCTTTTATACTCAGAAACACTATAGAAATAGTAGCAGTACGCTTGCATGCATGACGTCTTGATACTTGCAAAAGCATACTTGAGCATTCCACTCATAACAAAATGATGCATTTTTTTTCCAGAAAAAAACCTTTTTTTCATAAAACCGCTTACGGTATTATTTTCATGCGAAAGGTAGTTGCGAGCAAAACCTATTTCCCCAATAAATACTTCAAAACATTTCAGGTTGAGGTCGAATCTTGTAAAGGGATTTTACGCTACGCTTTGTCTGATCGCACCTTCATTGAAAAAGGTTGGACTATACTACCAACAGAAAAAGTAGTGCGAAAGGTAAATAAAAGTTTCGTAATTATCAAGACACATGTTATGTTTGGGCTCACTAAAAAGGTACTTGTTAGGAACTTGTATTACCATTCACCATGGTCAACGAACAGTAACTATCCTTAGCTGAAAGGCGGATGGTGCAAAGTGGTCATGTCAATAGTCACCCCGTTTCTAGCTATATCTTTCACACAGTCCATCCACCATTTCTTTGGTCTTCCCCCACTAGCCATCTACAGTCCTACTGTCTCATACCTACTGAAAAACTTTCCTCACGACATTTTCCTCATTCCTCTTCATCACAATTGTCTATACCATTCACCATACCATACCATTCACCATGACTACCGATTATAATCTCACAAGTTCACTAAATTTTCAGTCACCGGTGCCATTTAAGAGGACCAAAGATCAAAATTCCCGTTTTTAATAGTTTACATAATATTCATAATTACCTTTTATACACGGTAGGAATACAAGATAAATTTTATGTTTTTACGTTTTTAAACGAATTATCGGAAGAGTGGATCCAAACAAGGTTACTTTGTACTTAGGTTTTACTGTTTAAAGCGTTAGCGTAAGCGTGCGTAATTTGTACACACACGGTGTATAAATTACGCACTTCTTTGATTTCAGATGAATGTTTATCGTATGCGTCCGGCACACCCCGAGTTTGACTGGTTCGAACACAACAAGAACAAACGACTGATGACTTACGACACCGGCGAAAGGCTAGCCGAGTTCGACGACAACGGACGAGGTCGCTGGTATTACAGAAGTGGTCGACTGGCACTAGATTATTATGATGCTGAAGGTGGTTATCTCCGGGAATTCGTTTGATATTAGTGGCCATTTAGTATCTCTAGCTCTGCAAATGCAATGGGGTTGTTGCAGCAGTTGCAAATGACGAGCCTAGCGTTTCTGAATGTTATATGGGATTGCGAAACATTGTGTGAAGGTTTTATTCTAATCTTATTGTGTAATTATGAATTGCAGAGACAAATGCTCAGCAGCGTTTCGTGATATACAGCAGCGGGGAGCCCGATGAGCGTGGCCGCACTCACCCTATTACGATACTTGCCACTTTTGACTATCTAGGCAATGGTATAGTTTTCGATCATGCTGGCAAGATACGGTAATTATTAATAAGTGGCGATCCGCCTCTCCTAAAAAAAAGTCCAACTTTTTTTGAGCTTTAATACTACAATACCAATCTTTTATACAAACCTTGTCACAATTACGAACCCAACAAAAAAGACAAATCGGTCAAATCGGTCCTGCCTTCATAGCTAGGTGGCTTCAGTTTAATAAAGAAATTTTATTTATTTATTTATTTATTTATGTACACACAAATTACTTAATAGGACATTACATTAAGATAAAAGAGCACAAAGGTACTGCTTATTTCATAAGAAATTTCTTCCAGCAGACCTGCGAGAGGAAAGTAGGATTAGAAATGTAGACACAGTGTGTAGAAAAGACAACAGAAAAATTTCAATTAGAACTTAAAACAAAAATATACCTATATAATTTTATATGTACTTGCTGAACATCATGACGAGGAAGCGAATAGCATCGATTAATTTATCGCGCAAGAAACGTACAACAGATGTAGGGCCCGTGTCAGTAAAAGTGAAAATATATTAATAGTTGATCGCTGACTTTATTAAATCGCTAACTTTAGTAGATCGCTGAGTTTACACTGTCAGCGAGAACTCTCTCTCTCCACTAGTATGTGTTAGCGAGAATAGCTATCAAAAACACGCTCAGCGACGTTCACTCAGCGGACAGAACACTTGCTGAGTATGAGAGACAAAAGTATACTTGCAAGTGACTGGGTGCGAGTAATCGCCCGTTGCATCCGAGCTCCACACTATTCGAACTAGTCAACACTGGTGCTTGTTACTTGCGAACTAGTTTCTTGTTGCTAACTCTTCTAGCAAATCGGCGCCAGAGTCGGGACAGGTGCCTAACAGTAATAATTTTCCTTGGTCTAAGAGATCTGAGCGACAGTTGTCAGTGCAAGTTACAGCGAGTCAAACTTGTAAAAATATTGTGTAATACTTTTATTAGCTTAAAATTGTAATTTGTTTAAGTACAGCCTACTTTTTTTTCCCCAGCCTTAAATACAATCAGACTGAAGGAGTGGTGCTTGATCGCGGAATTGGTCCAGTTTCACATTGGAAATGGCATACATTGAACGATCCGCCAGTACTACAGCAGGTCATGATAGATACCCAAATGGCACACAAGGATCCTCATATTTTAAAACTTGGACCATCATCTGATAAGCGTGATCAACCAGATAATGAAGAAATGTTAGCCATCGAATTCGATAACTTTATTAAAGAGAAGAGCAAGAAGTTATCCCAAAAGTTTAAACCATTTCAGATCAAAATGAAAGCTTTGAAGATCAACGAACATTTTTCTCTGAAAGTACTAGACCAAGCCACAGTTTATCTCATTTTTAGAGATGGCTCAACTAACCTGAAGCTAAACATCGGCATGATACTAGACCATCAAGAAATAGTGGATACCGACACTGCTGAAGTGGGTGAAGTTTCGAACAGTTTAGAGCGGTTTCCAGCTCGTACTGATAGCCTGGCGGGCTTACAGCGTAGTGTCGCCTACGCACAACGCTATGAGAGACAGCGCTCAAATCGAGAGCGCAGACTGCGGCCCGCGGAGCCGTGTGCTAGTGCCGATCATTTGACTGCTGCTGCCTCCCCGCCCATGCGTCTGCCTTTCAGAACAGTGCCTACTGGATCTTCGTCTACCTCTGGACGATGTAGTGGATACTGTAGTAGAAAACCTACAAACAATTTGTACTATAACACCCGTTTCCTTTAAATAATTTACTTGTTTGCGCTTGCTAGTTATTTTATCATAAAAAAATTATTTTGATAATTTAGATTTAAAAAATCAATAAATTAATATTTATTAGTCTTTTACTATTTCGTTTATTTATTTTCATAACTGTATATTTTTTACATTTTTAAATATTTATTAATAAAACAACATATAAAAAACATTGAAAACATAAAAATAGTAGTCCGCTGTTGTCTGGAGCAGGGTCCAAGCTACAGTTCAGTTCAAACTTTATGGCGGCTCGGAAGTTAGCTGCGAGTGACGGTCCGCGCAGGTATAATTGTTTCCACTTTATGGCGGATCGGAACATCTAACGCAAAGCTGCGCAGAACACAATTTTAGGTACCAGCGGGGCGCAGAGGACGCATCGTCTTGACTGTATAATGCGCAGACCGTCACTCGCAGCTAAGTTCCGAGCCGCCATAAAGTTTGAACCGATCTATACAGGTGGTTAGGTTAGGTTAGAGCCGTATCGAGGAGTACTGCTTTCTGAATCAGGCCCTTGATCCAACCGCCTAAGGAGAGCCTCGCAAGATGGTCGTCGAAGCTCTTGGCCATAAGGCCATTGGCTGTCACGACAATCCGTACAATCAATCAATCAAATCAAAGCATTTATTTCAAGTAGGCCAGTACAGGATCTTTTTAATTGTTGAAACAAAATTATAACAATGAAATGTAGCTACAGTCCCAGTCACAAGGCATAAAAACTGAAAGTAGTGTAGTTGTCCATTCCCTAGCGTAGATCTCTATGGAGAAGAACGGGCAAGAAACTCAATGGACACTCTTTTAAATCAGCATGTTGTTACAAAACCTTGGTTACATCATTCTTATTGAGATGGTACATTATGTGAGAACGATGTAGCAAGATGTGCACATTAAAAGTGTCCATAGTAAAAACAAAAAAAGACAATTCAAAAAAATAAAAATAATTTAAATAAGCCGTGGCAACTAAGAGATGACCAGTCACAACTGACAGGGCCCGTTCACGAACATGACTCATCAGATCGGATCAGCACCATTCACCATTTTGAAGGGAACTAAATGATCCGAGACACGCACTTGTTGATGGTGCGTGTGCGAGACATTTGAGTGAGCATGACATACTCTCAAACGCCAGGGCACATTCAAGATAGTTGTACAATCTTCAGCAGCTCCAACAATACTATTTAATGTTATCAATTTATGCGTCCCTGTCCTTGTGGAGCAGGATCGGCATTGATTCAAGCATTTTTGTCAGCGATATAATCGTCCAACTTGTAATATGCTTGCTTACATAGTGTGCGTTTAATGCATGTTTTGAATTTCATCTCATTTAGTTCAAGAATACTTTGTGGAATTTTATAATAGCATCTCAAACACAACCCCATGAAAGATGAGTCTACTTTAGCGAGTCTGAAGCCTGGCTGAACTAATTGGTCCCTATTTCTAGTACTGTAATTGTGTCTGTCACGTCTTTTACTAAAAAGATGCAGATTTTTTCTTATGAACATTATGTTTTCGTAGATGTATTGACAATGTACCGTCATGATGTTAATGTCCTTACACTTACAACATTTACAACAGTTCCCTTAGAGAATCGCACTTACGATGATTATATGTATATGGCTCTGATGGCCCTTTTTTGCAGAATAAATATTGACTAAATGTCTGCAGCCCGTCCCCATAACAAAATGCCATAAGCCATTATACTGTGAAAGTAACTAAAATAGACCAGTCTAGCGGTATCTACATCAGTAAATTGACGGAATTTTTCTAATAGCATATGCTGCTGAACTTAGCCGCCCCGCAAGAGATGTTAAACGAGAACTCCAATTTAGCCTTCAATCAAGCGTAATCCCCAGGAAAACTTTTTTATCTACGAATTCAAGTTTCTCTTTATTCAATATTATATCACAATCACTACTTTTAACGTTCGGTAAAGCAAATCTTATGCATTTAGTCTTAACCCTTCGTATGCCGAGTTTATAGACACAATTAAAAACCTATTGTGTCTCGCGTGGATCTACGTTCCGCACACGAAGGGTTAATACTAAATTGTTTGCTGTAAACCAATTTTGGACCTGAAGTAGGGCATTATTCACGTCATCTAGATTTTGGGCCCGTTTATTTATCTCAATGATAGCCGAGTTCACATTCCACATGTCGACAACCTCGTGCGCCAAGTCAAGATATTTTATTTGTTTCTCTTTATCAGCTTTCACGAGGTTCTCGTCATGCGGGATGGTAACATCGATTATCATTATGCGGCGCGCTGATCGGTCTAACACCACTATGTCAAGCTTATTGGCGACAATAGTCCTGTCAGTAATGATAGACCGATCGCAGTACAGCGTGACATGGTCTTTCTCGAGAACTGGGTCGGGCACATACTCGTAGTACGGTACCTCGGATTCCAAAAGTTTGTATTTCAAGGCAAGTTGCTGGTGAATAATCCTGGCTACTTTGTTGTGCCTGTGCAAGTACTCGCTGTTAAGCGGGGAATTCACTAGACGGGCATGTCCGCGGGCAAGCCTGCAGGCAAGTCCGACGGGCTTCGCTACTATCATGTCTGTGCTTTATCAGTCAGTGTAGTACTGCCGCGGGCGGTCTGGCAGACTGCCCGTATGAAGTCCGCGCGATCTCATTTTGTCTGCACAGGCACCGACAGGTCCGAGCGTGTATGCTTAGTCCAATCGGCCTATGGACAGACCTGGCAGTGACAGCAACCCAAACAGACGTCCGCTTATTATCATTCGACGAGTTGTGGAGTATTTTTAATTTAAAATGAGTTTTAATGAGAATAAAATATTCTGGGAAGAATTTATAGCTGAATACAAAACTTATCCATGTTTATGGAAGGTAAAAAGCAAGGAATTTATGAATAGTGAAATGCGTAATACCAGGCGGTATTACGCATTTCACTATTCATTCGCGAAACGCGCCAATCAAAATCTGATGATTCCTACCGACTAAAACCACGCGGTGTTCCTCTTTGTCACTTCTGGCTGGGGTGCGGGGACACAATTGCATTCTTTACAATAACCCTAGCAGTAGTGGTTTGCTTGCGGCAAACCCCGTCTTAGGTAAAGTGGAGGAGTGAGCTGCTCTTCGTTCTGTCATGTAAGTCAGTGCAAAGTTACCTAGGGGTAATAATAGATAGCACCCTAAGCTTCAAAAAGCATATCAATACCCTTAGCGGCAGGTTACGCAAACTTATATATGTCTTCAAGACCCTAAGACACGTGGCAGACGAGAAGCTAAGGAAATCGGTTTACTTGGCTCTCGCCCAGTCCCTACTAACCTACTGCATAACGTCCTGGGGTGGTGCTACAAAAAACACTATGCTAGAGCTTGAACGAGCGCAGAGAGCCATTCTGAAAGTCTCCTCATTCCGACCTTTCCGATATCCAACGGTTATATTATATAGGGAAGCAAAGGTGCTAACTGTTCGTCAGCTGTTCATACTGCAAACCGTTATAAAACAGCATGGCCTCACTACCTTCAACCACTCACTCCCACATAGAAGTAGACGATTCGATCCCATAGTCCGCCACCACATCCGGCTCACGACTACTTCCTCCCATCGATTCTTTTGCTACCTTGGTTGCTTTCTTTATAATAAGATAAATAGGATACTCCCAATTTATAACCTCCCCAAAACCCAATGCAAAATAAAACTAAGAAATTGGCTCCGGGAGTTAAATTACGAAGACACAGAAAAACTACTTGCTGTCCCAAAGTAGCCAATTTAGCACATTCTGTTCCCCCCCCAACGCTCTACCCCCACACATACACCCACACATACACCCACACATACACCTTACCCACTCACAGATACACAATCATACAAATACCTACTAAGCATACTTTCACCGAGCACCAAAAATTTGTAACTAAAATTTTCTATTGTTTATTTTATCTTTAATCTTAAAAGCTTTGCTTCTTGTTAATTCTTACCGCCTTAATTACTGTACAAAACATTAAAATGTAAGCATTACCCAAGGGGTGGAGACCTGGTGTCCTGAAATACAGACCTCACGTCTAGCTTAGGCACCAGTCTCCCACAGTATAATTATTCCTGTTAAGTACTTTGTATTGATATACCATTCTAATGTACCTATATTGTGGTGAGAAAATAAATCATTATTATTATCATTATTATGTAAGAGGCGCGCGGAAATACCACACATTGCAAACTCAGGCTTATTTTGCGTTCGTGTTCCACGCGCGCCTCAAAGAAACAGGAAGGGGTCCGTAAGGACCGACGCCTGCCAGGGTTGCGGGACTGTTCGAAAGAGATACAGCGGCCCTGGAACACAAAGGGCAAAGGAAGGAACATGGATGGGTTTTAGTCAATAAAAGTCTGACACTCCCTCCTGCTCAGCCCAGAGCGGGAGGGGTTATTTGATGATAAAAAAAAGGCTTATTTCTTTAGACGACGGACTTCCCCGAGTCCATCGCCAGCAGGAAATTTTATGGGGGCCAGAAGAGGGCATTGTCGGACCTCCTCGAGCGCCCAGATCTTCGGGTGCGGATAGGCAGAGTGGAAGACATCCCCCTCTCCCTTTCGGCTGCCTCTTTCCTTGCCATCACTTGTTCAGCGAAGGCAGTTACTATTGAAGAATAAATAAAAATGTTGTTTAAATCTATACAACGTGTTTTTTTTGATATCCCATAAGTTTAGGGTATGATTGAGGCCATATCAAAGAATCAACTGGCATATGAGTTATGTTCCAATCCTTCGTTATTTTTTTTTTTTTCATTTTTCATACAAAATAATTCGGCAAAGTCACGATTATTAATGTAAAACACCCTTACGTGAAATATGACCGATGTCGACAAGGTAGTTTTCCCTTCACTAGCTGCCGCCGGGAAACCCCGATACCAACATACCTACATATTTTATTTTACTATTTATTTTACTACACTACTGCGAAGTTTGGCAACCTCGCAAAAGTAAAGATTCGTCATACTGGTGACAATTTTTGACCTAATTTAATTATGATTGATGATATCTCCGAAACGATGCATTTTTGGACCACCTATTCTAGGAGTTTTAGTATTATTTTTACCTACAGAATATAACCCTAGAGTTATGGGATATCAAAAAAAACAGGTTGTATATATGAAAATATATGAATTGCCCAAATGTATGACGGAGCATCACTTGAGAACGGCTCGACCGATATGGCTGTTTTTTTTTGTTGTATTCGAAATTTTTAGGACAAGGTTTGTATGAAAGAAAATTTTGAAATTAAAAAAAAAACATGAAATTAACTCAGTATGTCCATAGTCTTCAACTGTTTTACCGCATGCATGTAAATAGCTATTCGAGGCGAACCGTCAGTGGTACAAAATAGCCTAATGGTTCCAAGACCTGTAAACCACTGTTCGCAGGTTCGAACCCCAGCCAATTATTTATTTTTGTGATTGATTTATATTTTTTAATGTTGTAAGTTTTTGGTTCGCAAGTTCGATCCCTAAACGGTAGGTATTTAATTTTTGTGTTTGTTACTCTTTTTGATTTTTTTATGCTGTTAAGTTTAAAAAATAGTTAAATACATAGTTTTCATTTTATATAGTTTGCTTATCTATATTTTACACATTTTGTAAAAAATTTGTGGTTGTTGGCGAGAATTCGCAGTCTTGCGATATTTTAATTCAGCGTGTCAGGGAAATTCATCGTTCGTATAATGCTTTACAATATCTGCTGACATTTTGCCGAGGATATAGCGATTGTCACGACATCACAGCACAAAAATTCAAGCAGAAACTCAGTGCACTCCAGAACTTCATTGTGAAGTATCATGCCTTCGGAGACGTGTGTTGTTTGGTGTGGATGTGGATGTGGACTCTGTCAAGTGACAGAAAAAACGATTGTCTATGCGCATATTCTCCTGTGGATGGCCGATAAAATAAGACTGTATAAATTGACGCTATTATATGCACAGAAATTCTAGATCAAAACAGATCCAAAGTTGTATGAAGTTGTAACAACAAATATGATTCATGGACCATATGGCAATCGCAACCGGGAACAAAAAAATGCTCCAAACGTAACGTAATGTTGAGTACTGCAATTCTACGTACGTCACAAAACGAAGCGACATGGCTGTACTCGTATTTGGTTTTGCATCTTCTGATGCCAACGATGAAGTTTTGTAATTCCAAATAGGAATCAAGTTATGTCAGCAGCAATGAGCCGATTTGGAGAATCTTTTCATTCGTCATCTAAGAACGTCGTCCCAATGTGGTCTTTAGCTGTGTACCTAGCGCATGGACACCCAGCTTATTTTACCACTAGCAACAACACTGTCAAGTTTCTTTGCGACATTCGCAAGTGATCAATTTGCACGATCACTGCTATACTCGGAGTTGCCGAGATATTTTGCATGGAACGCATCATCAAAAAAATCTAAAGTCGGAAACAGGGACAGCCTGTTCCTGGATACGTGAATGTATGCTCAACTGATAGTCAATGTTCGACACCCAATTTCATTACAACATTTACGAACTGCTGATGCTGAATTGTTTGGCTCTTACAGAGAAGCATGTTTACAATCGTTTATATGTTTGTAATCGTTAGAAAATGACGTTCATTGGGATCAAACTCTCAATGATGCTGTTATTTCTTCATAAGCTCATCAAATAAGAACAGTGTTTTCTAAAATTAATTCAACGTGCTTCCCATTAAAAAAATGATTTTTGAATGTCGGTGAAGAAAACACGAGGCGTTAATATTAATTGAGGACATGTGCTTGTTGATGGCAAACAAAGTATCATCTCAATCAGGCATGCATTTTAATCAAGAGTTGCAACGCGAAAATCTGTACGTTCTGAGAACCACTTCCAATAAATCCAAAAAGAAAAGTATGTATTTGATATTCTTATTAGTTATAAATTATGGAACTGGAGGGATTTCTTGGCACATAAAGAGTCTTTAGTGGCATTAGACCAAACCATGCAAGATCTGCGGAACAATCAAAACCGAATCGATGGTGCGATGATTTGTAAGCAGAACATTGTCGTCGAACATTACCAGTAATTCTACACTGACCAGGTGAGAGCATCAGGGGAGAGCAGCGGTGGCCCATTGGTGGTGGCCCCGACTTACGAAATGTAAGTCGTGGGTTCGAACCCAGGCTGGCGCATTACTTTGTGTAATTTATTTCATCACCACTGCTCTCAAAAACGGTGAAGGAAATCATCGTTAGGAAATCGGCATGTCCTAAAACCAAAAATTCGAAAGACATGTGACATCTACCAACCCGCACTGGGCCCGCGTGGTGGATTATAGCCCATTCCCTCTCATAGAGAGGAGGCCGTGTGTCCCAGCCGTGGGAACATTATAGGCTGATTATGCTTATGCCACAGTGACAGCCAGCTGATGAACTTATGCATGTTTAAAGTCCTCTATTTTGTGGAAACACTTCAATATACTAAAAAGCAAGAATATGCGTTTGGAGCATGGCATGGCAGCATGGCAAATTACCTGTAGAAATGTTGACTGGCTTTACCTTTCCTAAAAATTTAGTCAGGATACTGAATCAAAAACCGATCTCATTCAAAAGGTGTTCCCAAACTTACAGAGATTATTTGGTTGAGCGAACGATCTATTTTGGCTGCCAAAAACATGAATAAATAATTTAAATTTCAAAATGAAATTGCCGGTGAATTGAGGACATACCAATCAGTTGATTCCGCTACCAACCAAGATGATGCCATCATTTATCCACCAGAATTTTTGAACTAGCTGGATTTGCAAGGATTACCGCATCACAGTTTATTATTTATGGTAAATTTAGGACAATCCTCGAATCTACCATCACTCCTGACATAAATACACGAACCTCCGTGACCTATGCTATGCCGACAGAACCATGACCCTAGCAGATAGTTATTAATGTTCACAACTTTTAGTTCTTGCTCTTTTAGCCAATGCTCTGTCAGGGCCAGCATATCACATTCGAGTTCGCTCCCAAGCAGTACTTCAAGTTGCCTCGTCTTGTTATTTAGCGATTGCACATTCTGGTGGCATCCAATTAGTGAGCGCTCGACATGTTTACTCGTCGTTACGTCGTGATGCCTCGTCGTTGTACCGCCGGCGCCGCCGTCTTGACTGTAGTGCGTGTGCGCCCCACTACACGCGGGGCCGGGTGAGAAACCACTCGGCGAACCGGACTCCTGGTGGCCACACAGTCGGAGTGCATATAAGATCATACAGCGATTCTGGGATACCAATCACGAAAGATGCATGCCTATTTGTTTTAATTTCCCGTTTCTCAACATAAAATAATTCCGATTTTGCAATCTTACTAAGATGACGAGGTACTTAACGAGGTGCAGGGCGCTCTCATCCTTGCTCTCAGGTATTCCGCTCACCTCAATTTCGTTGAGCAGGAGTTCATATTCGCGCTCGTTCAATTGGCATTTGTTCAGCGATAGTGTTTTCTAATGGATCCCTGTCCGGCTGTACTTCTTGCTGCCGTTTATTTCCCCGCGTATGATTTCATTAGCATGATTTGATCGTCTTTGATCTTCTGATGTCGGGGATGTCAGGATTTAGTCCGCTAGGCTTCTACATCTTGTGGGCAAACGATGGGACGATGGGTTTCGTGCTATGAAAAGACACTGAGAGCGATACATTGTTTCTAGCACTAACGAATTACTTGAGATTACAACTTAACACACAATAACACGAGGCACAGCTCCATGAGGTCTCATCTCCGCCGCGATCAGTCTGTCGTCCTGGCGCCGAGTTGTCACCATCAGGGCTCTGTCGAAAGCACGCTGTGGTGTGGGTAGACTGGTACGTAGGTCTCGACAAACCCCACCACTACGTGCTTTTGGTCCATTTTATGCCCATACTAATGACCGGATCCGAGACATAATAAAAAACACCGCCGACGATAGGAATTGAAGCAATTTGGACTTACTCTGTGATTTTTTTTATTTCCGCACTAGTAGATAAATAATTATCATAATATAATTATATCAATTCCGCCTCGGCTGTAGTAACAAAGTTCGCCGTACCGTTCCCCGTTCACCGTTCCCCACTCGTATCAACATGCACCTACTATTTCCTTTTCATGAAAACTATTGAATAATCCCAAGTAATATGGAACAAGGGTAGGAAGAAAATGACATACGAGCTGTTTATTTTGAAATCTTATTTATTTAAAAGTAAAACCTATCAAAATAACATACTTTCAATACGACTAAATTACTTCTAGATATTTTAACATATAATATGATTAAAAAAAACTCTATTACCTACATGGTCCACAAGTACATTTTTCAAAACATATAACGGGTATTATAATACCAATTGTCTGTAGGATTTCTACTACAATGTCCAGTACATTGTCCAGTGCTAGACGAAGACCTAGTGGGCACAGTTATTAAAGGAAGTTTCATGGGCGGGGAAGCGGCAGCAGTCAGAATATCAGCACTGGCACACGGTTTCTGGGGTCGTAATATGCGCTCTCGATTAGTGCGCTGTCTTTCGTGGCGTTGTGCGTACGCCACACCGTCCTGTAAGATCGCCAAGCTATTGGTGCGAGCTGGGAACCGCTCTAAACTGTTCGAGACTTTCCCCAGTTCAGCAGTGTCGGTATCCACAATTTCTTTATGGTCTAACAGCATACCGATGTTTAGCTTCATGTTAGTTGTACCATCCCTATATATGAGATATACTGTTGCTTGATCTAATATTTTCAGAGAGAAATGTTCGTTAATCTTCATAGCTTTCATTTTAATCTGAAAAGGTTTGAATTTTTGGGATAGCTTCTTGGTCTTCTCTCTTATGAAGTTATCAAATTCTATGGCTAACATATCTTCATTTTCTGTACGAATTTGCGGATCAGATTGTAATCCAAGTTTAAGAATTTTTGGATCCTTGTGTGATATTTGGGTATCTATCATAACCTGCTGTAGGACTGGCGGATCGTTCAATGAATGCCATTGCCAGTGTGAACTGGGACCGATCGCACGATCAATTACCACTCCTTCAGTCTGATTGTATTTAAGCCTGAGAAAAGATAAATAATAAATATAATATTGTATATAGTTTAGTTTGGTTTTTATATTAAGTTTTTAAGTGTACTTTTTATGATGCACATAAGAATATCCTCTTTTGCAAATCTCGTAATCGAAGTAAGGTGTGCTGTTAGAAAACTCAATTCTGGGGTAAGCTCGCCGTTGTTCATAAGCTAAGTATTGCAATTTGTGTGCAATAAAGAATCAATAAACATTTACATGAATACAATCATAACTACTTAGGCAACTATTCTAAAAAAAAAAAAAAAAACCTCCACCCCCCTTCCTCCCCCTCCTCCTTTTATCTTAGAAAAGTCTAGGTGTAATGGTAGTAGGTACTAATTAATCGTAATATAGAACAGACCGATATCTCATCAATCTGTTATTCACTGACATGAAACATCACCAAAATTATTGTTAGTAATAATTACCGTATCTTGCCAGCATGATCGAAAACTATACCATTGCCTAGATAGTCAAAAGTGGCAAGTATCGTAATAGGGTGAGTGCGGCCACGCTCATCGGGCTCCCCGCTGCTGTATATCACGAAACGCTGCTGAGCATTTGTCTCTGCAATTCATAATTACACAATAAGATTAGAATAAAACCTTCACACAATGTTTCGCAATCCCATATAACATTCAGAAACGCTAGGCTCGTCATTTGCAACGCTGTAACAACCCCATTGCATTTGCAGAGCTAGAGATACTAAATGGCCACTAATATCAAACGAATTCCCGGAGATAACCACCTTCAGCATCATAATAATCTAGTGCCAGTCGACCACTTCTGTAATACCAGCGACCTCGTCCGTTGTTGTCGAACTCGGCTAGCCTTTCGCCGGTGTCGTAAGTCATCAGTCCTTTGTCCTTATTGTGTTGGAACCAGTCAAACTCGGGGTGTGCCGGATGCATACGATAAACGTTCATCTAAAAATAAAAATAAACGTTACAAAAATATCTTGAACTAAACAAACTAAAGAAATCCATGCCGGTTATGGCGACAACTTGCGTGTACGCCTTTAGTTGACATGCTGCCGACATGTCGGCGACTTACGGCCGTTTTCTATAACTTAAATACGTCTATAATGTTAGTTAATATGCCTATCTCTAGTGGCTATCGGTGTTTCTATAAACAAAGTTAGCAATGAGTTGACATGAATATCCATTCCACGTTACCTACCTGTCTCTCGGAGGGTCGACCGCTTACCATAGAGAGCGGTGAGCTTTCGGGACAGTGGTGGCTGACCGAAATGTGTATTTCTCAGCTAAAAGCGTTTCAAATTTTATTAAACATATGGTGAGAGGCAAATCCCCTGGTCACGACGGTCTCAGTATAGAACACTTTAAGTATGCTGGGGCTCACTTAGCGAGAGTGCCTAGTATGGTATTAAATTTGTTTTTTAACCGACTTTCTTCAAAATAGAGGAGGTTCTCAATTCGGTTGTATTTTGTTTATGTTTGTTACCTCATAACTCCGTCATTTGTAAACCGATTTGAAAAAATCTTTTTTCATCAAGGATGGGAAGCATATCCTTGATGAAAAAAGATTTATTCAAAGCGTGTGGTCCCATAGAAATTTCATCAAAATCGGTTTAGGAATTTGGTTGTTTTCCTCACGTTAATTGTCAGATCACGCGACGACGCGTGAAGGCGCTTTGATGTACATCACGCGACGTCGCGTGAGTTTTGCTAGTTAAATTTGACACACTTCCCGATATCTGATTGAGCTGAAATTTGGACGCATATCGCGAGACAATGCAATATTATGATGACATGTAGCTGATCTGATGATGGCGCTGGAAGGTCGCCATAGGAACTCTGTAATAAAATGACGCAACGCCGTCGAGTTTGGACTCATTTGATTCGTCTTGACAAGTACTTTAGTCCTAAATGGTAACTAGGGTCTGATGATGGAGCTGGAAGGTGGCCAAAGGAACTCCGTTATAAAACGACATAACCCCATCGAGTTTGGGTTCGTATAATTCATCTTGTCGAGTACTTTGTCTCTAGATAGTACTCAGGGTCTGGTGATGGAGCTGGAAGGTGGTCACAGGTAGTCCGTAATAAAACGACAAAACCTCATCGAGTTTGGGCTCGTATTATTCGTCTTGACGAGTACTTTAACTAACTTCTAGTTACAATGTAAAAATTGATTCATGACAAGAATTTGTGTAGTATACTACAACTAAAAAGGGTGAAATAAAAAAACTTTCTGCGAAAAAAAACCCGACTTCCAAAAAGACACTAAAAAAGTCTAAAATAACTTGACTTTCGGAAGTCGGTGGCAAAAAAGTCAATTATACAAACAAAGACACCGCCTTCCGAAAGTCAAGTTATTTTAGAGTTATTACCCGACTGCGCGACGCAAAGGAGGGTAATGTGTTTATCAGTCTATGTATGTATGTATGTATGTTTGTTTCTATGTGGCGTTCTAGAGACCAAATGCGTAGGCCGATTTTGATAATTCTTACGTCAATCGATTCGTCTTAACCTTGCGAGTGTCACTAAAGACATGACAGTAATCAAAATTCACCACAGCGACAACCAGACGCCATATTGTCAAAATGAAAAAAAAAAGTCGATGAATTATGTCAAGTGGGGTGTCGTTGAATAGGTATTTTAAAATGATCTTTAGGTTTCTTTTATCATTTTTTATTTTAAATAATAGTTTAGGATATATAACGATTTAAAGTTGTTTAACAAAACAATCATTCTCGCTAATTTTCTTACTTAATGATTTAAGTTTTTATTTCAAGTAATTTCCATTTACAAGTTGAACCAGACGTGGTGATTGGAGTGATAAAGCCGAATAGACCATCTGAGGTATTGGAAGGTTACTTTACCAGTTTAGATGCAGGTACAGATTTTTTCTTTTCCATGCATGATAAAAGAATAATTACATGTGAAACCGAGTATTCTGTCGCTATAATAAAATTTGATAACAAATACTATATATTTGATTCACATTCGCGAGGTCCTAAAGGTCATAGTGCCAGAAATTCCGGAACTTCCAAGGTAATGCAATGTAATGGAACTCAGTCCTTATGCCAACATCTGCCGATTTCACTACAAGTAGGTAGTCGGATAGGTTTGAAATACTCTATTACGGCAGTAACATCTACTAATACTAATACAGTTGAATATCCACAGCGGACGATAATGTAGACCAACAAATTAACAATGATAATACAGGTCTTGTTAACGGAGCAATGGGTGTTATAAGGACAATGGAGTGGCCAGCTCTTCGGAGGGACCAATTGGAACCGGGAGAATTGCCACAGGCTGTTTATATAGAATTTGACGACAAAGCAATTAAAAACAATGTTCCTGGAGTAGGAGTCAGAATCGAACCATCGACGACAGAATTCGATGCACTTCGCGGACTGGGTACTCGTAAAATAGAGCGAAAAATGTTGCCATTGATATTGTGCTGGGGTGTAACTGTACACAAGCTCCAAGGAACTACTTTGGACCGAGCTGTGGTTGACTTAAGTTCGCGCATTTTTGCTAAAGGTCAAACATATGTAGCTTTGAGCTGAGTTAGGTTTCTAGAGGGAATAATCATCAGTAGTTTAGACCACCGCAAGTTACTTAATAATCCCCACGATATTAACTCCCTCAATGAAATGACTACATTGCGAAATTTACCATCTTATAACGAAGTCAATGAATTGTAACTAAAAAGTATAAAATAAAATAAAAATAAAATTAAATAAAAACAAAAAACCCGACTGCGTAAAAACTAATTTTAAAAAATACGTGAAAAAATTAACTTAAATAAAAACTAAAAAGAAAGAAACAAGCCCAGTAGTTTAGAATTCTGTTAAGTAATACTAAATAACTACACAATTGAAATAGTTTTATAATCGATACACACATAAAACAAATCATAAATTCTAATGCAGAACAGAACGACTCACAGTCGGGGCCCATTCAAATTTTACCAATCAAATCTTCCCAAGGGGAAGTAATATTTTGATAATAATTTCACGCAGACGAAGGTTGCGGGGAATAGCTAGTACATTCTTATTTACCTGAGCCAATTGAAGTACCTTTTATTAAAAACAAGACGGATGACGCGTCCGATAAAGCTAACTAAGCTAGGAAACGCGGGTGTGCCGGTAGAATGTACCTCTCTTCTCAAGTACTAGTACTCATATCAGAGAAATCAGGTGAGAAGGATCGGTACTTTGTCGGGCGACTATAAATTGGAATGTGGGGTGAAACAAGAAGGGTTAAGCTCTCCATTATAGTTTAGTTTGTTTGTAATTAGGTTGATTTAGTGACTCAGTGGTACTTTTAGCTGCTTCGTTGATGACAAATGTGTTAAAAATATTAGCTATGCAGACGACATGGTGTTGCTGAGCACCTCAATCAGCGGATTAAGGAATCTGGTGTCTCAGTGTGAGGAATTTGCGATGTTGCACGGGCTTAAATACAATTCCAATAAAAGTGAATTACTAGCACATAGAGCAGGTACATATACTATCCCGCATATGTTCCTCCTGTTATTCATAGCGGTGCAGCCTTATAAGTAGTTGACAGGTTTAAGTATCTGGGTCACATAGTAACTGGTGACCTTAAGGATGTCGAGGACATAGAGAGGGTGCGCAGGGTATGGCGATAAGAGGCAATATGCTCGCTTGCACCAACGAGGTTTTTTCTTTTTCGTGTGGTTAGTGCCTAACCTGGTGTCAGAGTTTTTATGCCGCCCATGGGACTCTGACTTGGCTTTACATGCCGTCGAGAAATATGTCTCATGCATTCCTCACGATGTTTCCCTTCACCGGAGCAAGAGATAATTATACAATCCGCACATAATCAGAGGTGCGTGCCTTGGGTTCGAACTTGAGACCTATGACTTGGCAGTGCGACGGTCACACCACTAGGCGTCTATTGCTATATACCAACGAGGTGAAAATAACACTTTTTAAGGCGTAGGCGTGAAGTCCAATACAAAAATGAAACATCTCCTTTGTGGATGTGCTTTGTGTAACAGAACGTAACATGAAAGAGAATGGTGGGGTACACTTACATATTTACACGATGGCAAACTGTTACGTTAGAAACAATAGAAGAGGGGTTCATGTATTCTAGTAAACAAGAAACACAAATAAAATCATCAATTATGTTGCACTAATGATTTTGAATGCTGTGCTATAGAATTACCTGAACATAACATAACATAACTATTGAATTATACTATTTATAGATCCCGTAAATTCAAAATTGATTATTTAAATTCCTTTTTCTACCAATTCGAAGGTATGGTAATCACTATCACTACGTATAGAACAAAGTCGCTTCCCGCTGTCTGTCCCTATGTATGCTTAGATCTTTAAAACTACGCAACGGATTTTGATGCGATTTTTTTCAATAGATAGAGTGATTCAAGAGGAAGGTTTATATGTATAACATTGCAGCCGTGCGAAGCCGGGCGGGACTCTAGTTAGGTTATACTTCCAAAAAGAAAGTCATTATTTGTCCCCTTTAACATTGATGTTTTGAAATCTACGAGATCTTCCACAGAACTCGAAAATCTTCTTTATAATTATCGACTGAAATTGAGTGTTCGTCAACCAACCCGATTAGATAGTGGTACCTGTATTGACAACATACACAACATTATTCCCATAATACACATTACAGGCAGTACTAGCGAGGTGTTGGAATTAGCTATATCCGACCATACAGCTCAAATCACAAGATGTCCTGTTTAAAAAAAAGGTACCATTACACATTGGTATACATTCAAACGAGATTTTTGTCAATAAAATATGCTTAAATTTAAGAATGCTCTTCAAACACATAAACTTTCACTTACGGGATATCTTCCGTGGTGGTCTTTAATTTTGAGCTCCCGATATTTCGACGCTGTTGCAAGCGCCATGATCGCGGGAGCTCAAAATTAAAGACCATCACGGAAGATATCCCGTAAGTGACAGTTTATGTGTAGTTGTAAACCGTGAATGTTTAAAACAGTGTTATGCTCTTCAAAGCCTTAGTTTTAGTACTGTTTACAATTTTACGGACCCAGATAGTGCATTCCGTGAATTTAAGCTTGCTTGCTAGCTTGTTAGCTTGTTTAAATTGTTCTGAACTACGATCTTTGCTTCCCCATAGTTAAAGTTAAAATGAATGCTCCGAAAACTCCGAAATGGATTACGAAAGGTATAAAACTATGTCGTAAACGTAAAGAAAGTAATACAGGGCAAAGTACTTCAGTAACCAAGGTACTCTCCGCGAGATTGTCAGCAACATCAAAGCGCTGCTGGCTTTCTCGGGGAGCTGGGGTGGATCGAATAGATTTCCCACCTGCACACAAAATACGCGCTTTGGACGTGGAGTTGAGGACACCAGCCCGTTATACAATACAATTCACTTCCCGAGTTTGCTTCTTACGTCGCACCTGCCTGGGGTTGTGCTGCAATCCTTGACCATTTCCCGCAGAAGCGGGTGCTGCCCCTGCGCGTCGCTTGCGGGTACGCCCTAGTCCTATCGCAAATCATTTTATTTTCACGCATGTTGCAGAAGGTTTTGGCTTGGGTTTTACTGACGCCTGCCTGTCAGACACTAACCCTCCTTGGGAATCCTGGTAGTTCACTCGCCACATATGCATATATGGGTCTTCAGCTCCCTTAGTCGCCTCTTACGAAACCCACAGGACGAGATGGGGTGGTCAGATTTTTCCTCCGACATGGATAATCTTCTATACTAATAATATAAAGGTAAAGATTGTGAGGTTGTAGGGGGTAATCTCTGGATCTACTCAACCGATTTTGAAAATTCTTTCACAAATAGGAAGCTACACATACATATTTACAACGTGCCTGTGCACTGTGGTTCCCCGCCCATACTAAGGTGCAACGAAATTCAAACTACTTTATTTGTGGGATTTAATTAATGAAACATGTTTTAAAGGGAGTATTGACGATTTAATAATGTAAATAACAATAAAAAAAACAGTAGAATACCAAATTACAAATTAAAAATACAAATTCAATTCAATTAAAATTTAAACTCAAATTACAAACAAACATTATTCTTAAATATTTATCAAATCTAAACATAAGTTTATGTTAAACTTATAATATAAAATTATACAAAACCCTTATTAAGAATGTACTTTAGAGTAGGTACATTCTAAATTAATAAAAAACCCGAAAACAAAAAATTACAAAGAAATATAAATTACAAAGCTTATAATATTGACCAGGCGTTCGACCATATACTTAAAATTAACTGAGCATATTTTTCTATTTGTGTCAAGTCCGTTTTTTGCTTGTCCCTAGGGTTTGACTTAATTTTATTCTTAAACCCATTAACTATTCAAGCTTTTAAAGATACTGGATCAAACAAAATACATTTAATTTTAATTTAATTATATCAGTTTCTGTTTAATTATCAATCATTTTGTTTAATCAGCATTTAAATAAACAGGAGTTGGCTACTTTTACCTGTCCCCATCTGAATTTGTATGATTGGATCACGAATATTTAAAGATTTTTCTAAGGACGATGTTTTTTTTTTACCGGTTTTATTTCTAAATATCATCATTAAATAATATTCATTAATTAATTTGTAATGATCTGGCTTATTTAAATAAAAAACCATATAAAAGTACGATGTTGAAATTTTGAACCACCCGGAACATTCAGTATTGTGACCGCATTTTATAGTACTTTTAGCCACTTTTTTTGGGTAATAATACTTTAAAACAGGCAACTCCTTAACATATTCCTGCTCAGGAAGCCATTTTGGACTTAGTGTCAAAACGCCTTTGAGGAACGTAGACGTACTGTTGCTGGCTCGGTACAAGAACGGAATTTATGTTCAGGTATGTGTTTGAATTTTACTACAGCGTAACCAAATATTAGGATTGCTGTTTATTTCTAGAAACTGCCATTTCTTTTAAGTTACTGTTTAAAATTACATCAAAAGGAAAAGAACCACGAATAATTATTTATTTAATTTTTAAAATCGGCAATTAAGAAAATGTGACTTCCGTTTTGTGACCATATCTGTGGTCACATACGGGCTGAGCTAAAAGTCACAACATGACTGAACCTATAAAGTTAAGTTTACATGGATACAACGATGTTGTTTCAGATATTCAGAATAATAGTTTTCTGCGGGAATCGATTTGCAAGAAATATAATATTGTGAGCATCAGTACCTACAGGTAAGGCCAAATTTTTGTTGTTGTAAAAGGTTTCGTAATTTATTAATTGTTTACTATTGTTAAATATTTCATACAGAAACTCACAGGTGTGTGTGTTTTTTCTAGATATTTTGTAACGATATTGTTTTTGTCGAATATACAGGATGTAACAGAATAAAGGCAATACCTTAGACACCACAATTAGTATATTAAATTATAGGTCCGAAACAACATCCGTAATTAAATTAATTTAAACCAAACCTAGTGATTTTAGACAAATTAGTTGTCCTTAATAAACGTAAAACGTTTGGGCGAGCGGCGCGAGCGGCACACACACGAGCGCGCCCGCCAGCTGACGAGCAATAGGCATGAGGTACGTTAGTATAATGACCGAATTTTACGTTGCGTGTGTGTCACAGCACTCACATCACAGCTTGATATTGAAAAGTATTGATGTCGGTTTATTGAATTTCTTTAGATTACCTATTTTTTTGAACGCACACTATCTTTAATGTAAAATGCGTTGATATTATTTACGTGTGTATTACGAGCTATGTGCAAACTACAAATTATGTCGTGCGTTTAAGCAGGCTTTATTGATCTGAGTTAAGGTTGCAATTTCCTTGAATTAAGGATTGTATTAACTTGTCACGACACGGTGCTTCTAATTTAAGTTTTTAAAAGATATTTCCGTCAAAAGTTAACACCTAATTTTAATGACAGAAATCGATTCAGAAGCCCATTCTGAACCAATTACTTTCAGGAATTGCGTTTCTTCCGTTACACGTTGTATTGTTTAATACAAAAATTTTCTCCTTGTATATTTCCATATCGATTGATTGATTCTGACAAACAATTAAACTTCACTTTCTATGGTATTTTCACATTAGCTTCGAGAATTATGTAAACCGTGAATGACGTCTGTTCAATTAGAAGCATTCTCAATAGATATGTTATAAAATAATAAATCTGAATCCCTTTTTAGTTCATAAAATGCCTCTTAGCGGCAAAGAAAAAACGAGAAGGTATAGAGAGAAATTAAAAAGAGAACGCCCAGAGGAATATGCTGCCCAGTGCAAAAGAAATCTAGATAGGATAAAGACGAAAAAGAAGAAAATATCAGAAATGTCGCCAGAAGAAGCTAAAAAACAAAGAGAAATATGGAGAAAAGAAAAAAGAGCCAGTAACGCTAAGAAAAAGTCATTGATAAAAAAAAATGAACAATCAAAAATAGAACCTGAAGAAAATACAAATAAAATATTGCGAAGAAAATATAAGTATATTATTACAAAATACAGATATTTTAGAAATCAGTGCCATAAACTAAAAAAGCAGAAGGAGTCTTACAAAAAACAGTTACAGCGGCTTAAGCAAAGGAATGAGAAAAAAATAAAAGAATTTGAAGATATTATTTTAAAAATGAAGACTAGTGAAGAAATAATGGAAATTACCTTAAAAAAAACTTATGAGAGAAGTCAATCACGTTCGGAAAAAACCGTTTTGAAAACTGTAGTTCATAATTCCACAAATAAACAATACGTTTCGAAAATGCTGGGTTTGAAAGGATCAGCGAGATCAGCAAGTCAGAAAAACAAGAAGCCTGATGGGCTTCTTGTTTTTATTCATCAAAGAAATCACGGATTTTTACTTGAAAGACAACGTTAGTCGAAACACCGCTGGGACCCGACAAACAAAAACTTTGAAAAAAGAAAAGAAGCAGATTAGATATTTGAATGACACGTTAGTCAATCTTCATAAAAAATATAGATTAGAAGGTGGAAGATACGGATTTTCAAGCTTTTACAAATACAAGCCATTTTACGTGCTAGCGCCACGCTTGAATAGCAGGGACACATGCTTGTGTATAAAACACGAAAATACTAAGCTCCAAAACATGGCTTTAAAAAGGGTTGGTGCCTTAAAAACCGGTGTAAAAGATGGATTAGCAGAAATAGTTTGTGATACCAAAAGCTATACCTGCATGTATAATGAATGCGAAGACTGTCGATTGAAGAAACCTCAGTTTCAAGCAGACTCTGAAGAAGTAAATAACATACACGTATCATGGAATCAATGGGAGCGTCAAGATCACACATATAAAAAAAAAAGACGGAATAGAGTTAAAAGAAGTGAAGACCAAAAAAACAGCAAAAATTAGGAAAACCGAAACATTAAATAGTTTAAAAGAATTATACGCCAATAGTTTACAGGAATTCAAACGACATCATTTTAATATGGAACATCAACAAGAACAATATCAAAAAGCAGTAAATGAATTGAAAGACCATGAAGTAGTTATAGTACCTATGCGACTTTTCTCAAAATTATGAAGCCAAATTGGCGAACGAAATTCAAGCGATGCATTTTGGAGCATCTAAAAACCAAATAACGCTACATACAGGGATGATATACTGGCATAATTTTTGCCAGTCATTTTGTACTATATCAGAAGACAATGATCACAAACCAGCAGCTATTTGGGCCCTTTTGACTCCTATCCTAAATTTGATTAAATAACTCCCGAAATAACCGTAATACATTTTTATTCAGATGGTCCATCTTCACAGTACCGCCAAAAAAAATATTTTTATCTGCTTGCACATTTCACCAAAAAATATCATTTTAGTTATTGCTCTTGGTCCTTTTTTGAATCTGGCCACGGGAAAAGTGTAGCAGACGGGATTGGAGGGTGTATAAAGCGATCTTTAGATAAAAAAGTCTCACAAGGAATTGATGTTGCAGATGCAAAGGATGCATATGATGTCCTTAAACTTTGTATAAAACGAATCAAATTCTATTTAGTTTCCGAGAGTGACATTGAAGTAATTAATAGAATCTTGCCAAATAATGTTCAGGCTTTGAAAGGAACCCTTAAAGTACATCAAATTATCACAGACACCGATAAATTCAAAGTACATTATAGAAATGTTAGCTGTTTTTGTGGATCTACTCGTGGGAAATGTGATTTTTTTTCACCAAAAACTCACTTTGTAGTATCCGCTAAAGTTCGACAATCAAAAACTGATACTTCTACGACGTTACATGGAGATTCCGTAATTCCAATTTATAAAACAGCGTCAAGTACAGAGGAAAATAGTTTCATATCTATCAATGGCGTTTCAGCAAATGAAGATTCTAAACTCTTTGAAAATCCGATCAATACAGCTGAGATCCCTATGTTAATTCATGAAGAACCTTCTTTGCTGCATAAAAACCAGTATATCCTTGACGTTGTAGAAGATAAATTAATTGATGTTAAATCACAATCAGCATTATGTAAATCTGAAAATAAATCATTGGATGTTTTAAATCTGGAATCGGAATCATTTAGTGCCTCAGACCTGGAATCTTTAAAAAATATTGAATGTATCGCATTTAATGCCGACCAACCTTCTATTGATGATTTAATGGATATAGATGTGATGCCCATAATCATAGTACCGGATAACCCTAAAGAATGTGTCAAAGTAGAAAATTCTTCCAAGCAACAACATACAAGAAAACCTTTTACAAACAGAATAAATACACTTCAGAATAAAAAACCCAGATCTTTAAACGTCATAAAGTGCCAGAAATGTGAATGTTCGATTTTAGGACAAAAATGCAAATGTATATCCTGCAAAAAATGGCACTGTGATGACTGCGCGGCTGGCGCCATGCCTTTAGATTTTATTTGTGACACTTGTTTAGAAGGTACAAGTGCGTTTTCTTTTATGTTTTTAAAGCAATTAAAGCTTTCTCCATTTTTATAAGTTAGTGAAAGTAAGCTTTTTAAACATTATATTTATTTTATTTCAGGTTAAGCAAGGGAGTTTTTGAAAAGAGAATTCAACAATATGGTGATTTACGTCGAGATCGATAAGGTTCTGAATTATCAAGATTTACTGAATTACTACTGTTTAAATTTATCATGGCCGTGGGTCGAGACTCATTTCGTCGTTTTGGATAATTGCTTTGGTTGTGGGTGTTATATTTACCCATCTAGCAGACCCCGACATTTTAAAGCAACAATGAATCGAAAAGATTCAAAAGTATTACTTCAAAGTTTGAAGTCTCAGAAGTCTCAGAGTTCTCTGAGACTCTGGAGTTTCCATCCATCACTTCAGCAGAACTACAGGCACTCAACAAAACAATAAGAAAATTGGTACGACGCGACCTTCGATGCTCCAACACACAGCAAAACCGGGGGTTGAAAGTGTTCGACCAGTCACTTGGGAGGAGCCACCTGACGATATTGTCCAAATTTGGTTGGGATATCGTCGTTTCGAAGTCTGAGTTTGTTTCAGAAGTCGAAAACTTCTACGGTCAGTTGTACGCATCGCATGCATCTCGACCTGAACCCATTTCACAGAAGACCTGCCAAAAGTCAGCCAAGGTGAAATCGAGGCGGCTCTTAGACAGCTTAAGAATGGAAAAGCCCCTGGTGAGGATGAGTTAACGACTGAGCTTCTGAAAGCGAGAGGATAAATCCTCTATTAAGAGAGCTTCGGGAGCTTTTCAACTCAATCCTGTTCTCTGGGAGAAATCCAAAAGCGTGGAGAAAGAACGTGGTCGGGTGGTTCCATAAAAGAGGGAACAAGACCCTATTAAAGAATTACAGACCCATTTGGCTCCTTAGCCACATGTTTAAGCTGTTTGCAAGAGTCGTTACAAATCGTCTAGCAAGAATACTCGACGACTTCCAGCCACCGGACAAGTCGGGTTTAGAAGAGGATACAGCACCAGATCACATTCACACAGTGCGGCAAATTACGAGTATGCTGAAGTCCGAAGAATATAATCGCATATCGAGACCAGGGTTGTTGCTGATGCATATTTTTGTCACATCAGCGGATGCTGATGCTGATGCTGACCTTTTATCATTGACATCAGCGGATGCTGATGCTGATGCTGATTTTAATTATTTTCTTTAAAAAAAACAGGAGAAATGTAGTTACTACACTCGGTTCCAAAAATAACGGGTCAGTCACATAAACCCGAATATCTCCCAAACTACGTATGCCATCCTAATGAAACGAAGACTGTTCAATTGAGAATTTAATCATACAACTAAAAAATAAAATAAAACTTAGTTGCACCCACAATATTAATCTCTAAATTAAAAAAAAAAACTAAAGTAGTCATATTTTTCTTAAGATTATTTTTTTTTTAGATTGTTTTTTGCTGTTTTTCATCACTTTCTTCATTTAATACTTTGTATTGCCTCCACGAGCTCTTCTGACAGCTTCCAGGCGATTAAGCATGCTGTACACCAAATTTCGGAGCCGGTGCTGAGGAATACCTTCCCATTCCTCCACCAGTGCTTATTTGAGCTCGGGAAGCGTGATTGATCTTTGTCGACTGTTCAGCGGGTAGTCCAGCGGTGCCAAGAGACCGGATCACACCTTAGAAGACCAGGAAATGGCAGACCAAGATGCACAACGGCCAGGGAAGACAGACAACTGGTGGCTACAATGCTCCGAAATCGTTTTCAAACTGCTGTTGGTCTAAAAACTCACTTTATTCGCTTTGGAGGTGGCAATTTAAGCGCTCAAACATTAAATTCTCAATTGAACAGTCTTCGTTTCATTAGGGTGGCATACGTAGTTCGGGAGATATTCGGGTTTATGTGACTGACCCGTTATTTTTGGAGCCGAGTGTAGTTACCATTGTAAATATACATCTAAAAGCTGCATATTATTCCTTGGTGCTCAAATAAAAGATAGTTATATCTTTTATTTAAAAAGTTGTTGAAAGAAAATTGCGTGAAAGTTTTTGTTTTTTTTGTAAACTGTGAGTTTTTGTGTGATATGCATAGTCCACAATGTTGCAGGTACCCCGTTGTTTGTTTGAGATAGATAAGGCACCAAAATTACGAGTGGGAGTGAGACGGCAGAAATTTAAGTGAGTGAGTGAAGTGGCTAAATAATAACAGTCATTACGGCGTCTTCGTCATTTTACTTTAAGTATTTTCGGCGAGCTAAAATTTTCATTCTCTTTGTGCTCCTTCAGCACCCTGTATATTGAAGCTCTGGATATGTTCAGGATTTCGCCAGTTTTTAAAACACATTCGTTTTTTTTTCGGCGTCTCGGTTGGAGATTCGGTTTTGTTTTCAGTACGAACATATTTGTAAGTTTTTTTTTTAAACTTTGCTCCCAATAGAAATTTACCCTGTATCGTGGGTGCGTTTACAAACATTTAAACTCACATACACAAACAGCCAGACCCGGAACAACTACCTGATCGAACCCGCGACACGCAGCGCAGTAACCAATCGCTCAGCCACTGCGCCAACAGTGCCGTAATATTTGTAACCGTTCATGATCATAACTTTTCCGTTTAGCTATGAGCTTACGTTTTTTTCTTGGTGATAAACTTTCTTCATCACGCTAAATTGTTCAGCGAAAACAAAAACGTAACAAAACTACAAAAGTAACAAAAAAAATAACAAAGTAACAGAAACAAACACGACGAAAATATAATAAATAACACTAGATATTGTATCGCAACTAGGGCATACGGACCGGGAATTCCCGGGTTTTAGCTTTGTAAAAAAAAACCGGTTGTTTCGTATAAAACCCGGTCTTTTAGGGTTTTCGGTTTTTTTTTTTTCTTTTTTAAATCCATTAATTATTGATCTGTGAACTTCGCAGATCAGACACACAACACGTCGTAGGTCGTTTAACATGTAGAAACATGAGTAAGTCATTTTTTTCTATTATTCCCACGACTTAATCATCTATTTATTCTCACAAGAATAAATATAATTGGTAAAATTCTCATTCTAAAGTACCCGTTTCATAATATTTTGACGTAAAGAATCGACGAAGCTTCCCAAATGCTGCCCAGCCCAGCTGGATTCTTATGTTATCCTTCCGCTCAAAGTTGATCTTACCAAACTGCAGAGTTTGCCCGAGGTAAATATAATTGACAACAATAGACCCTGGGGCTTCAAAGGATTTAAACGACTTAAATTTAGCATTGTAAAAATAACATAATTGTCTAAGTATGTGTCCTTATATCATTAAATTATTTTATATACAGCGTGACATTTTAATGGTTATTTTCCCGCAGCGAAATGGTTTTGCCTTGGTAATACAATCGTTTAATAAACAATTAAAATATTAGAAACAAAAAATGGCAGATTAACCATTGTGAAAAACAAAACTCGTAACCGACCACGAACCAATAGTTATACCTCCTGATTGCGCTGAGCGCCACCGCCGACCCCGGCCGCGCGGCCGTTGACCCGCGTGCTTTTCAATCAGCTGATAAGTTGATAACTTATTCTTAATAATAAGCTTTACCCAACAAGTTATTCAAATTTTCCCTTTATACTTTTACGGGCTTAGGACCGTCATAAATACCTACGTTTTTAGCTGCAATTTACTGAACACGAAATTAAATAAAAACAAGTTTATCGTTTAAGAAAAATAATTTTCTGAATTAGATACCTAAAAAAGTATTTGTGGCGTATTTCAAAAATTTGATTCAACTTATTTACAATAATTTTAATTAACTAAACTACTTTTAAATGTTCACTATTTACAAAAGTACGAGTAGGTAGGTACTTACACTTCCCGGTAACGGAATAACTGTTCGAAGTGCAAGCCACTGCGTTGTATAACAATCGAGCACGTTTTAATTGGTTGTCTTTCAATTTTAGTAAGGTGTCTCTGTCACTTCTTACGATATTAAAAGCGTCCACTATCGCAGTTATTAACGCGTCGCGAGTTTCGTGTTCCTCACGATACACTAGGCGCTTGAGCTCCGACCAGCGACCACAAATAAAAGTCCAAAAAGTCCGGAATAATGATTTGTAACATTTCAGGTAGGTTCCACTTGTCCTGTCACGAAATGCGGCCCAATGAGGTGGCCAATAATTACCGGGCCCACACATTAACACATAAAACGCACTTGATGCGCACACTCGCGAATAACATGTGGGTTATTCAAAGCCCAAAAATGTTCGTTACGCTGGTTGAGTCCAACTCGCGTAAAAGTTGCTTCATTCGTCCACAAAATGTTCGTATTTTCAATCCATCAACCAACCATCAAGGTTCATAACCCCACGAAGACGGAGCGACTCCAAGTGTTGCGGCTCCGCGTAAAGTCGCCGGGACAGTTGCACCATAGCGACGTTCTCCAAATTGCAATAACTGTAATGGCGATCCATTGCACGATAAGATAACACGTGCTGCGCGTACGACAATCGCGGAAAAACTAAGTAATAAGTATTACATAAGACCTATAATTCCGGTGTTTTGAAGGAGATATGTCTAAATGTGCCTGAAAATTTTGTATCGCGGCGCCGGAAGCCACGGTTACTAGCACTGCCTCGCGCACGAACCAACTTGCTCAGCAAAGCGCCACTGACGCGCGCCTTGCACGCACTAAATGACACTGCTGACAGGATCGATTTATTTTCTTGCTCTCTGAATGAATTCACAAAAACGATATTGTATGTGTTATGTTACTTAAAATAGTTTAATTTAGGACCACGCTAACGCATTAGGAATTCCCTGTAATGTTAGTAGTGTTTGTGATAAATAAATAAATAAATAAATAATACAATAATAATACAATAGGTAGTTAGATTTCGGGAGCGGAGCGGCGAAAATAAAACGTTAGGGCCCGTTATAACTAAGAGTTTTATTAGAAACGACCCGAGCTTACAGATTTTGATGCAAGACTGCTTATTCTACCTAGCCTAATACATACTTAGAACTTAATACTAAGCTGGTGGTCGCTGGCGCCTGCACATCCTGTCATGTCTGGCTGATAAAGACAAAAGTGCAGCGTACGAGCTTATGGCTCTACCACAGCGACAGATAAGGTGAGTTCAGAGAATGTAACTCCTCCCCCCTTGGACCGAAGTTATCGGAAAAACAGAGATTTTCCAAGAACTTCGAAAAAATAATAAACTATAAAATGACAAAACTTAAAGTAGTTAAAACGATTCTAGGATAATGTGAAGATAACATTCACATATTTTATAACTAATGTAAGAGGAGTAGAGATAGAGTCATAGAGTTATGACACTAATAGTACAGGTCTCTGAATAACTCTATTTTCCTCAAGTTGAGTAGGATTGTCTTCAACACCATTCGAACGACGATCCTGCCTTTTACATATTTTCCTTATAATATACTTATACATAACTACAGCTATTAACAATAAAAAGACGATCGCGTACAGAGAGTAAAGAGCGGCACTGACACTATCACTGTTAATTTCACTGAATGCACTGATTTCACTATTCGCACTATTCTTCAGAAGGTAATTTAGTTGGCGTATATCATCCAGGTTAACTCCTTTCAGGTTTACAGGTTCCATTTTCACGGCGTTAGAGGTGAGTTCTCGTAGATCAGGTAAGTTTATCACAGGAACAGGCTTATACTCTGTTTGCAGAAAGTAAGAACGCTGTCCATGAAGTTGGATATTTTCTATAGAAACATCACATTGCGGTTCTATGGTTATAATGTATGTTCCTTGTATGCGTTCCTTGGTGTCGTCATTACCACAAGTTTGCGACATAATTTGTTTGTGTTTGGTATAAACTATCCAACTATTTGAACTAATCTTCTGTAGTTTCAGATGTTCAGACTTTATCTGACGGGGAATACATCGCGATAGATTATGTTGATATTTCATTAGTTGTTCGATACAGGTTTCTTCCACATATTGAATGAGGTTATTTTCAGAGCAGAGGTATTCCTTGACTGTTATCTCTTGGCATGGTTGATCAATTGGACGATATTTCGTCTTTTCTACTAAAAGGTAGGGGAATTCAGGAAAAACAACAAAGGTTTGGTTCATGGAATCCATAGGAAGGGAATACAATTTATAATAATTATAAGTAACATTTAAAATTAACGGAACTTCAATAATAAAGGTTATTTCTTCATTTTTAAGGTAAGCTTTTACAGACAATGACTCTTCTATATTAATTAAATTTCTATCATTTACAGGATACATTAAGTTATCATGTTCATTAATATGTTTTAATAGATTTAACAATTCATTAGAATTTATTACGGCTTTGTGTAAAACTGATACCTTACAAAATGCAACAGCAGTTTCTAATTCGCTAAGTTCCAGAAAAATAGTCCTAAAGTTTACAATAAATTGATTGAGTAATCCAAATACATAGGTCGTATAAATTGAATGCTTATCTTTTGTGTTAAGATTAGCTACAAGGCCTTCAAGTAATTTAATGCGCTTGTTTATTTTATTTGTATTTTCATTAATTATTTCAGTAGTGTTCAGAAAGTGATCCAACATTTCAGAAACCACAGTGAATTTATGCGCTTTTGCCTGTTCTTTAGTCTGAACATTATAAATTAAATTATCATATCTAATCGCATCTTCATGATCAAGGTTACCAGTTATAATTTTGATTATAGAGCCTAAAGGATTTACAATACCACGTTTAAATCTTTTGGATGGAATTAATTGCTGTAATTTCTCTACGGTCTGATTTCGAATGTACTCAACTTGTGTTTTATGTGCCATAAATTCATCTGTATAGAATTTGTTTAGGTGTAACATTTGGCAGAATTCCGAATATTTTTGAATATTAAAGGAAAGGTCAGTGCTTATGCCCTGAAGATTGATTATTTTAACAATAGACCACTTATCATATTGAATAAATGCTTGGCCTATCTTCACCGGAAGTATACCAGGGTTTTGACTAATCTTTACTGCTTGAAGGGCCTGGCTTGGGAGAGTCCAATTGGTTGATGTCCATATCACCAGGATCAAACTCCACCTGTGGAGGACGTTTTATGTTTTTGAGAGGTACTTTGGTATCCCTATTTTTTAATTTAATTGGTATAATATTGCGTTCTATTGGTCCTGTGACAACGGCTTTTTGGTACCTAGGCTTATCTTTTGCTTGTCTCTTATTAACTGTCTTAGCGAAAACAGGATTACCTATTTCTAATGCTGGTTCTAATTCCCCTCCTCGTTTCGTTAAAATGTTTTCTTTGTGACCTTTTACCTTTTCCGAAATATACTTATAGAGTGCCTGAGTTCTCTTCTTATGATCCCTAATCAATTGCTGTTTGTAAGCTTTATCAAATTCAGAGTTAAATGTAGAGTTTAATTCGGTATGACCAAACGCAGCTTCAAACGGTGTTAAATCTGTGGTGCTATGAATAGTGCTATTATAGGCCATAACGGCATAAGTCATTACAGAGGCTGCGTCCGTAAACTTCTTTTCATATTTTGCCAATCTGTAAATTTCTATAATTGTGGAATGAAAACGTTCTATGAGGCCCATAGAGTTTGGATTGTTTGGGGTCCCTATGTGTAATTTTATTTTATGTAAATCTGTTAGTTCTTTTAGTAATTCACTGTTAAATTCAGTTCCAGGGTCAGAACTTATTTTCTGTGGTATACCGTAAAATGAAAAATATTTCATCAACGCTCTAACCACTTCAGGTGATGAACGAGATGGAATTTCTATGGCTTGACCTAACTTACTAAAGGCATCAATTAAAGTTAAATAGTATTTCGATTCTATGCTAAACAGGTCTATAAATATCTCTTGAAAAGGTGCATGTTGAGTTTGTGTAAGTTGTAATAAGGGTTTAATGGGTTTCCTATCATATTTAGAAGTTTTACAAAGCTCACATGAGTTAATAATGGCGGAAACGGTTTCAATCATTTTTGGCCAATAATAATTACGACGAATCCGTTTCATGGTTTCGCTGATTCCACGATGACATGTCTTGCCTTCATGTAATTTAATTACTATAGCTCTTTGTTCCTGCTCGTCTTCGACGTAAACGACACGCTCGGTACATTCATAAAACTTAACCACATCTTTCTTAAACAGAGAAATTATGACATTACTGAAGTCTTTTCTAAGTTCTTGATTTTCGAAATAAATGAAATACTTAATTTTTGGTTTTATGTAGTCTTTCAAAAATTCTGTGATGAGATTATAGTTATGAAGAGGCAGAAATACTTCTAACACCTTTTGTTTGTCTCTAGATAAGTCTTTTACTTGAATCTCATTACGAAACCAGCTAAAGACAAGTATTTGATTAGGCTTGGTATCTATTGCTTCGTTCAAGATCGGTATTCCATTGGATTCGAGATCTTTGGCCGAATGAACTGTCTGTATGGAAGAAGACTCAGACGGTATGGGATAATGATGCAATTCGTCAAGAACTGCCTCAGTCTCTGGTATACTAATTGGACTAGCTGTAGCGGTTCTTTCAGAGTCAGATATGGAAATTGTTGTAGAACCGTCCGTACTTTGTCTGATCATGTCTTCCTGTTCGTCTATATTAACAATCATTGAACTGTTGTCTAAATCGTCGCCTTTTAGGGCATTTAGGCGGATGCGAGATAGCGCATCTGCGTTTACGTTTTGTTTACCGTTTTTATAAATAACGTTAAAATCGTATTCTTGTAAACGCAAACGCCAACGTGTTAATTTGCTATTTGGTTCTTTAAGTTGATATAACCAAACTAGGGGCCTGTGGTCAGTGTAGATGACGAATTTATGTCCGTACAAGTAGGGCCTAAAGTGTTTTGTGGCCCAGACGATTGCCAACAATTCACGTTCAATAGTACTATATCTCGTTTCAGTGTCTGATAACGTTCGACTAGCATAAGCTATGGGCTTGTCGCCGCCTATAGGGCCCTGTGATAAAACAGCACCTATAGCGACTTCTGAAGCGTCAGTGGTTAGTACAAATGGTTTATTCATGTCAGGATATTGCAATATAGGTGCATTAATTAAAAGTTCCTTGCATTTTTCGAAAGCCTCAATATATTTTTGATCCGTCAAAACTTTCTTACCTTTTTTTAAGCAAGCTGTCAAAGGTTGTGTAATTTTAGAAAAGTCTTTAATAAACCGTCTGTAATATCCCACAAACCCTAGGAATCGTTTGATTTCGGTCTGTGTGCGTGGTAATGGATAGTTAAGAACTGCCTGTATTTTGTCGTTATTTGGTCGAAGTCCGTCTTTAGTCAGTGTATGTCCTAAGTACTGCACTTCCTTGCGTAAAAATTCAGACTTATCTAATTGAACTTTAAGATTGGTCTGACGTAATCTATCAAAGACAGATCGTAATCTTTGAATATGTTCTAAAATACCAGTAGAGTAAATAAGAATATCATCTAAATAGACCATGCAATGTATACCCTGCAACCCTCTTAAGACATTGTCCATTGTCCTTTGAAAGGTCGCTGGAGCGGTTTTGAGGCCAAATGGCATACGAAGGAATTCGTAATGCCCATTTTGTGTTGAAAAAGCTGTTTTCTCAGTGTCAGAAATCTCTATTTGGTGATAACCGGAAGCTAAATCTAGGGTTGTAAAATAATTGCTTTTGCCAAGTTTGTCAAGTAAGTCAATAATGTTGGGAAGTGGATATTTGTCATCGATTGTTATGTCGTTGAGTCGGCGATAATCTACAACCATTCTATATTTTACTTGACCGGAAGCATCTGCCTTTTTGGGAACCAAATGCACAGGTGCACTCCATGGTGAGTGTGATTCGCGGATCACATTATCTTGGAGAAGTTTGTCAACTTGTCTTTTGATTTCTTCAGCTTGTGCTGGACCCTGTCGATATGGTTTGATATAAATGGGATCTTCATTAGTGGTTCTTATATGATGTTTAACTTGATTTGTAAAGGTCAAAGGCAGCTCTTCACAGTAAAATATATCTTTGTACTCGTGACATAATTCACTAATAAGATCACATTCTTCTTGATTAAGGTGGTCAAGTCGCAATTTATTTAAATTGTCTGTCAGTAGTGAGTCTATCTCTACGTCAGTTAAATCAGTTAAATTATTTACTATACACTCGTTAGGAAAATAAGTAACCTTGAACGGAGAAGTTATAATTAAAATCATTTCAAGGTTAGTTGCGTTCTGTATAACAGTAGAGGCTAAATAATTTTCACATTTTACAATTGCAGCTGGCATTCGAATGCCTTCATGAAACTCCTTGTAATCTAATATGCCATAGCCATCCTTTTGATTAACAGGTAATTTCACTCGATGTTCGGTCCGGGGTTCTAGTCTAAATTCAGGGTCAGTTGAGTAGATTATAGGAATGTTGACGCCGTTTGTCTTTAATATATTTTCCTTAAACGATAAATCAGCATTAAGTCGAGTTATAAGATCCATTCCAATTAAACCGTCATATCTGTTATCCACATCATAAACATAAAACTTTTGGAACCCATCGTTATTAAAAATGGAAAATAGGGGAATAACAGCCACTTCATGATGTTCACTAGTCGCATGTATGCTTGTAACTGTAAATGGTTCATAGAATTTTAATTGAGCAAAATACTCATCAGCTTTTCTGGGACTTATAAAAGACCGTGTGCTCCCTGTGTCCAACATAAATTTTCCGTTTATCTCAGGGATGTATATGTATGGGTGTTTTAGATTGGCGTTAAAATTAAGTTCTATCATTTCCGGCGGGTTTGTATTGAATGTATTTGAAAATTTTGAACTGCTTCCGGATCATTATTATTTTCAGTTAAATGTACATTTTCCGCAGTTTTGGTAAATTCTACACTAGGCCTCTCATCTACGAAACCATCTTCAGTATTCATATTTTTATAGTCGTAGTCACAGTGATCGTCATGAATGACGTCGTAGTAGTATTGTTCGCCATCCGTATAAAGTTCATTTATAGGAAAACCTTGTGGTTTAACCGCTGCTGGAGCAGTTCTCATTGTCACGTCACTATCGTGGAAATTATTAGTTGGACGATAGGCCGAAGCTTGAACGGGCCTATAGCCAAATTGTCCTACTTGGGGTATATAACCAGGTTGTGCTGTTGGGGGCCTGTAGGCAAATATTCCTTGAGGTCGGAAGCCTAATTGCTGGGGGTTTTTCTTATCAACGACTGGTGGTCCAAATTGAGCCATTTGCGGTCGACCAATTTGTTGATTCGGTATATTCGGACGTACGAAATTTTGATTAGGTATACCAAATTTGAATTGAGTTGGGTTTGTAAAAGGTCTGAAATTATTATTTTGCAAGGGTTTCAGATTGGGTGAATTAAAAACAATTCCTCCATCGCGTGATGGTAACATATGACCTTGCGGTCGGTGTTGTAACATTTTACTACGTAAATTATATTGTTCCTGAAAGTTAACTTCTTCAAGGACATATTTTAAAGCTTCTTCCAACGTAGTAGGGTTTTTAATTCGAACAATCCGCACCATGTGTTCTGGTAAATTATACAGAAATACATTAAGAGAAGTATTGTTATAAATTATTTTTTTAGCTTCTTTTAACATTGTAGAGCTGTTCTGATTGACTTTTGAAATTAATATAGCACGAATGTCTTGAATTCGGCTACAAAACTGTAAGTATGACTCGCCTTGTTTGATTTTTAGGGTTTCCAGTTCAATAGCAACGCATTCCTCACTCCTGGGATCCCCAAAATGTTGGATCAATAAAGATTTTAATTCGCTATACGTCTCAAAATCACCTCTTTCACTAATTAAGGCTGCCGCTTTACCTTTTAATTTACTCGTAATATTCTGCATTAAAAATTCATTTCGATCCGTAGTCCCTTGATACTTTTCAATAACATATTCGCACTTTCTTAAAAATAAACTAAGTAAATTAGTTTCGCCACTAAATTCTGGAATTAAATTTAAAACATCCCGAGGTATCAACGATTCAGCAAGTTGCATAGAAAATTGTGTTTCGGTACGAGCCGACGGGGCTGCACCGGTTGCCGCGGTTACAGGAATCTGACCTTGATTCATTTTAAATGAAATCGTAAAAAAAAAAACAAACAAAAGATAAGCAACAATTTAAAATAAAAATTAATTAAAAGTCAAAATCTTATTCTACAATTATCAAACTTAAGTAATTAAAATTTCTATTAAAAAAAAAACTAACTAATAAAAAGAAAATCTTATGAAAAATCTTATCGTTAAAATAACGTGAAAATAATATTTACTTATTTTATAAATGAATGAATCTTCCTTGTAATAGCGTGAAAATAATATTCACTTAATTTATAAATCACTAATTATAAAGAAATTAATTTCTACCATAAAAGGTTTTTCACTCGATTTTCCAGAATTAATGAAATAATCGATACAATAATTTATTTCATATTAACATTACTAGTATGGGGAAATAGGAAGGAAGTAGAAGGTTACTCACAGTCCAACCGCCTTATAAACTTTCAACATCTCTGCTCACCCACGTTATCTAACTTATTTATTTGGTTCGAAGATTGCCAAGAACGTCTCACTGATTTTAAGTTACGACGACTCTACGTTATCACTCGCGATAAAGTTCTTTAGTGTTCTTTTCCACTTTTCCGTGTTTCACACTTGACTTTCCGCGAAAGCAACGGTTTACGGCAATCCTACCGGCTGCGCCAGTTAGATTTCGGGAGCGGAGCGGCGAAAATAAAACGTTAGGGCCCGTTATAACTAAGAGTTTTATTAGAAACGACCCGAGCTTACAGATTTTGATGCAAGACTGCTTATTCTACCTAGCCTAATACATACTTAGAACTTAATACTAAGCTGGTGGTCGCTGGCGCCTGCACATCCTGTCATGTCTGGCTGATAAAGACAAAAGTGCAGCGTACGAGCTTATGGCTCTACCACAGCGACAGATAAGGTGAGTTCAGAGAATGTAACTAGGTAGCCAGCGCGCGGCGTCGTCGTTTGTAATTGATGCGCGCAGGGTAGTTTATGTCGTATCGCTACACGCGAGAGCTTATTTTGCTTTGAACGTTTATAAATCGGTCTTTCCTTTGTCGGCTTCGCGGCTGTGTTTTGTATTGTTGCGTGAAAACTAGTTTATGCCGTATCACCACAAACGAGAGGTTATTTTGCTTTGAACATTTATGCATCGTGTCTTTCGGCGGCGGGCGGCGCGTGCTATTCGAGTAGTACCCACAAGGAACGTCTAGTGTTACTATTGATTCTCATGTTTTCGAGTTGATGAATATTTTTTTAATTATTTTAAAACAAAAACATATTTATTTTTTTACTTTTACTCTATGCTTCGAAAGTACTCCTTATGGCAAGTTGTTCTGCCGCGGGAAAACAACCATTAAAATTTCAGGCTGTATACCTGACGGCGCTCTTACAAGGCGTCGTTTATAGCCAACATTGCAAAATAAGACGAGAGTGAAGTGAATTTATTTTTTGCTTTATTGTAAACACTTAAAAAATATTCAAAACATTTTTATTCATACTTTGGACTAATGGCGAAACCTATATTTGATGAATTGTTGTAAATAAGACGAGTACAAAGTGGTATACAATATCAGGATACATATTTGAGGCCTTATTATAAGGTGCTATATTATTTTAAGGTGAGCAGGTACATTTAAAAAAAAAATGGTTTAATATTTATACTTTTGAACATACGAACATGATTAAACAGGATTGTTCATGACACTACAGTAACGCGGCGCACTTGTAATCCTATCTGCATTTACCGTTTTCTCCGGTTCTGGTTGTATATTCCTAAAAATATAATCAAATGTTTCGACACTCATTCGGGTACAATTGAAAAAAAAAATGGAGAGGTATATTCTGTATTTGTCGTACTTCTTGTGGAATTCTCCATCCATACCCCAATTCTTATTTAAATCATGTACCCCACAATCTCTTCCAAATATTATGTCTTGAACCAAAAACTACTACTTTCCAAGCAATATCGAGATAACTTTGTTAAAGACATTTCGCTCTCGGTGTGTACTGGTCGCGGCGGCGAACGTTACTGCCCGTGGCATGCAAACTGTGCCGCATGGTTTGCCGCCCCGTCCGTCGCCGTTCGCGTCGCCCGTTTCCGTGGCCAGCCCGTATTATAGTAATAGTAATTAGTTCATTAAATATGTATGTTTCACATCATACGAGTACATCGACAACTTATTGCTTATGTATTATTTCGTTTTAAATAGGTACTGGTTCTTTTTTTTGTGTAAGTCGGTATGTGTATATCGATGTACGCGCGACGCGCTGGCGACCGCTCCTGCGACGCTGCGTGCGCGACCTCAACGTACCCTTGAATGGGCCGCTGCATTAGTTCTATGCCGCACATGAAGGACAATAGACGCTCGTCCTTCACCTTTACAATTATTTGCAAAATAACTCTAATTATTGCGCGCGCGCACCCTATAAGAGTAGGGGATAGACCTCTGAACGTTGTGTGCTTATGTGATTTGGTGATACCTGGACCGCGGAAAATTGTGACCCGCCATCCCGAGGTCGCACCAGATTGTGGGAGTCCCGCTGAAGGCGTTACGTAGGTATGTACAACCGACTTGCATGAAAACTGAATTATTTCTCCTGGCCTCCTACTTTGTGAACCTCCCTTCGTTCTCCGCAGAAATTTTGACAATTTATCAGATCCAGCACCCGCGTGGTGAAAAATAATTTAGTCGGATTAAATTTGAAAGAATTATTTCCACCATATTAATGGTCCTTCGACGCCCGGATTTTGATAATTTTCATAATTTTCATCTTTTCTTATCATTTTTACCAATCCGCATCAAAATCCGCATTTTTTATACTGCGAAGGTAGGCAGCCACTTTGTGTGTCGCGCGTCGTATTTCTCATTTTTTCGTACCAAAGATATTAGGAAGAACTCCTTTGGTTACCGCTTTAAAAATACTTATTTACTTTTCATCACATATTTTATAGTTTTCGCATCGCATTTCATCGCATTTCGCTATCTCTAAACTACCTACCCACATTATTTTGATATCTATCCGCCCGCTAATAAGTAATAATGTCGTCTAATGAACAGAAGTTAAAACTTTTAGAATGCCAACGACAGTTATTTTTCGAACGTATGCAAAATGTATACGATCTTTCGCGTAATTTGAACGATCCTAGTACATTGGACAGTTTTCTTTGTTCGTTTGTGACCTTAGATGAGGTTCGTAGTAATTTTCAACAATGCATATCTGACATTAACGCGCTTTCGTTGAAAATTGATAAAGAATCTGAACCTGACTTCAATAAATGGCTTGCATTTGAGGATTTATATTGTCGCGTCAAACGCAAACATTCTCAGTTAGAACCCAAGTCGAGCTCGAGTATGACTAAACATAATGTAAACAACGATAGCTCGGCACCTAACGTAAGGTTAGCTCGCATCGAAATTCCCGAGTTTGATGGTAGTTCTAAAGATTGGCCGCTTTTTTATGCTACATTTCAAAGCGCTGTCCACTTAAATACGTCGCTTAATGACACAGAACGCATGTTTTATCTGGCCAGTAAACTTACTGGTAAAGCGAAATCTGTTTACGCTGGATTTATTCCATCTGCGGAAAACTACCGTACGATCTATTCCGCACTCATAGATAGGTATCAAGATAAAAGAAACTTAGCTGTCACTTATCTAGATCAGATGTTTTTATTAAAACCTGTTCTTTCCGCTACCGCTGATAATTTAGAGATTTTAATTGATCAATTTTCGAACTCGTATCTCGCATTAAATAATTTAAAATTACCTAACTTGTGTGACTTCATAATATTACACGCATTATCTCAGCGCTTAGACAGAGAAACCACGCAGCTGTTTGAGATGGAGAACCGAGGTAAAGATATACCTACACTCGATAGCTTAATTTATTTTGTCCGTGACCGTATAAAAGTTTTAAATCGGACAGGTGACAACAACACGAACACAAATACCTCGTCTGCGAAAGGTAATAAAAACGCGTCAAGTAGCTCGTCGAATAAAGGCACCGCGCGCTCTTTTGTAGTAAACAATAACAAAACTACTTGTCAATTATGTGAAAAGTCGGACCATGATCGACTTTATTCATGTCCTAAATTCAAATCACTCGCTCCTCGCGAACGTTTTAATTACATTAAAAAACTTCGCGCATGTGTTAATTGCTTGAGTTTACAACATCACACACATTCTTGTGGGTCGAAGTCGACATGTAAACAGTGTGGTTCGAAATTCCACCACTCTTTATTGCACTTCCCGGAGTCTAATGAGTCATTGACCTCAAGCGATAACGCGTCGAGTAGTGCAGTATCTACGGATCCGATACATAACGCGTCTTCCAACTCGTCTTCAAACTCGGTTTCTAATAAACAAGTGGACAACGCAGCTGTAGCCCTTTGCAGCATGAGTGCCAGCAATAAAAACCCGCGAAAATCAAATAGCGTTTTATTGGGCACCGCCCTCGCTGACGTCAAGTGCAGGGACGGATCGATTGCTCAGGTTCGAATTTTGATTGATAATGGTTCTCAAAACCATTTTATAACCCGCCGCGCTTGTAAACGATTAGGTACTCGCATCTTTAATGATTGTTCTGACAGGTCAGTGAACGGATTAGGCAACTGCACTCAGACTATTTCCGGCATCGCTAACATTACTTTATACTCAAAATATGATGAAACCTTTAGATTGCCGATTCAACCGCTAGTTCTTAAAACGATTTCAAGTGATTTGCCGAGCTGTCAGTTTGACATTTCGTCTTTGACCTACTTAGACAATCTACAGCTCGCCGATCCTAACTTCCAGACTCCTGCCGACATAGACCTTTTGTTAGGCGCCGATACTTTCATGGAGATCTTGCGACCTGGAAGATTATTAGGACCACCTGGAAAACCTGATGTACTGGAATCCGCCTTCGGTTATTTAGTTTTCGGGTCGATCGCCTCACTACCCTGTCACTATAATAGCCCACCGATTAGCCAGGCGTTTTTTTCATCTAGTGAGGAATCAATCGAAACTTTAGTTGCAAACTTTTTGCAACTCGAGTCAATACCTAGTAAAACTTACATTTCTAAACCCGAACAAGAATGTGAGGATTTTTATGTGTCGAACACACACCGCGACAATGAATCCGGATGTTACGTCACTGCTTTGCCCTTTTCACAACCAACGTCGTTGCTAGGCGATTCTTTAACTATCGCCTCTCGCCGCTATAATAGTCTAGAACGTCGGTTTCAGACAAATACCGCTTTAAAAATGGAATATGATAACGTGATGAGAGACTATCTCGATCGTAACATAATTTCACCCGCTCCCGCTTCGACAACTGATAAGGACTATTACGTCATACCGCATCATGCAGTTACGCGACCGGACAAGCCGGTGCGAATTGTTTTGAACGCGTCTCAGAAGTGCATCGATTCTAATATATCGTTGAATGATTGTTTACATTCTGGCGCGAATTTACAAGCTAATTTAACCGCGATTATTTTAAAGTTTCGACTATTTCCTGTTGCTCTGACCGCCGACATTAAACAAATGTTTTTAGCTATCGGAATTCGCGAAGAAGACCGCCGTTTTTTGAACATTCTTTATAAATTTGACGAAGACGCAAGTGCTCAATTGTATCATTTTAACCGTGTTTGCTTTGGTTTACGTTGTTCGCCGTACCTTGCCATGAGAACAGTGAAGCAATTAGCTCAAGATGAAACTGATTTACCACTCGCTTCGGAAATCGCTATTAATAATTTGTATATGGACGATTTGGGGGTGTCCGTGGCCTCAGCCGAAGATGGGACTCAGCTCGCCCTAGACTTGATTGAGCTATTCAAACGTGGCAACTTCGATTTAGTCAAATTCGTGAGTAACTCGTCGGAGGTGTTGAAATCGATTCCAATAAACAACCGCTTGTCTTCAAACATTGAATTTGACAAAGAGGACAACCTGAAATTGTTAGGCCTAATTTGGTCTCCGACTGAAGATGAATTTTCGATCGCTATTAAATTTAATCCGCAGTCTAAATGTACTAAGCGACTTATGCTTTCCACGATCGCTAGGTTATGGGATATTAATGGCTTTTGTGCTCCCGTAATTTTACACGCAAAGCTTTTGATAAAAGCTCTTTGGGCCGCGATACCGAAAATCGATTGGGATGATACACCACCACGTGATATCTGTATGGCGTGGAATCGTTTCCTCACTGAACTTCCTGCTTTACAAAGCTTTAAAATACCACGCTTTCTCGGCGTTGTGCCCGAATCCCGTATTATTCTGATTGGGTTCGCGGACGCATCCGAAAAAGCAATGGGTGCTGCCGTGTACCTCTGTGCACATCCCGCTTCTGGACCAAACGAGGTCAACTTGATTGGCGCCAAAAGTAAGGTAGCTCCCCTGCGTAACATAACTTTAGCTCGCCTGGAGCTTTCCGCTCTTTTATTGTTATCGAAACTGTTTCGATTTGTAATCGATATCATTTCTTCCCGCTGTCATATAGACGAAATATTCGCTTTTACTGATTCGACGGTGGCCCTCCACTGGGTTCATTCGTCTCCGCATCGCTTCGATACTTTCGTTGCGAACCGCATCGCTCAAATACAGGACAATCTTAGTTCTAAACACTTTTATCATTGTGAAAGCGCGCAGAACCCCAGCGACTGCATAAGTCGTGGGCTTACTCCCGCTCAATTGTTAGACCATCCACTATGGCTCCACGGCCCCACGTGGGCTCGTGACCCAGTGCACACTTGGCCAATTAGCCGATTCACCTTTGACCCCGCGCAGGACGAAAAGCTTTTAGAGCTCAAAAAACAGTCAAATGTTTTTATCACTACTGATGTGCCGGAACCTTTTCTCTGCACAATATCTAAACGCGTATCTTCTTGGTCTAAATTTCTTCGCATTATAGTATATATCTACCGTTTTTTGGGAAAGCTCCCGCGTTCTAATAGGATGATGCTTTCACATCTGGATTTTGCGGAGACTGCCGTTATAAAGGCACTCCAACAACAATATTTCGCAAGCGACATCAACGCGCTTTCTAAAAGCCACAGGGTGTCTAAGTCGCTTATCCCGCTTTCTCCTTTCCTGAAAAACGACATTCTTCGCGTTGGTGGCCGGTTAGAAAAATCTTCGCTGGAGTTTGATAGCAAGCATCCAATTTTGCTTCCCAAAAGGGATCATATTGTAAATTTGATAATTGATTACTACCACCGAAAATACCTACACGCTGGTCCACAATTATTACTTTCGCTGTTACGACAAAAGTTTTGGATTATCTCTGGACGCAGCACGGTGAAACAACGCTTCCGCTTGTGTAACCGCTGCTTCAAGACTAATCCCCGCACAGAAGCACCCTTTATGGCAGCTCTTCCCGCACCCCGCGTCAATGAAGCTAAGCCTTTTCTTTATTGCGGAGTGGATTATGCGGGACCAATTAATTGTCTAATAAGTAGATATCGTGGTGCTCGTAAGGAAAAGGCGTACATATGCCTTTTTACCTGCTTTGTAACTCGAGCTTGCCATATAGAGGTTGCAGTCGGATTGGATTCGATGTCCTATATTCGCGCCTTACGGCGCTTCCTATCCCGTCGTGGCAAAATTGTTTCCTTATTTTCCGATAATGGAACTAATTTTATTGGAGCGAAAGCTCAGCTTGATGAGTTAAATGGATTTCTTAAATCTAGAGCCTTCCGTGATTCCTTTGAACAGGAAACACTATATCAAGGTATAACCTGGAATCTGAATCCGACTACCGCTAGCCACTTCGGTGGTTGCTGGGAAAGTCAAATCCGCGTCGTAAAAAATCATCTCCGCCGCACTATAGGCGACGTTCTCCTCACCTACGAGGAGCTACTTACTGTCCTCACACAGGTCGAGGCCATGATCAATTCTAGACCGCTAACCGTGCTTAGTTCAGACCCCGCAGAGCCCGAAGCTCTAACACCCGCGCATTTTTTGACCTTTGGTCCGCTAGATTCATTTCATTCCGACCCGCGTTTAGATTCGGTAGATTTGATCCGCAACAAATGCCTACTTGATGCCATAGTTCAGAGATATTGGAATAGGTGGAGGCATGAGTATCTAAACACTTTACAATCTCGTGTTAAGTGGAACACCAAATCTAATCCGGTAACCAAAGGTACTATAGTTCTTATAAAAACAGAAAACTCTCCGCCTTTACAATGGCCCATAGGTGTTATCGATGACGTCAAACCTTCCTCAGATGGAGTAGTCAGAGTCGCTACTGTACGCACACGAAATGGCACCTATGTTCGACCTGTAGTAAAACTCTGCGTTTTACCATCTCAATAATAGTTTTATAAATAGTTATTACATAAGCCATTTAGGCTCCCCTTAGTTATAGGCCTTAGTTTAATCATTATTTTTCTGTTTTCTTAAAAAAGTCATCCATTTAAGCTAACTGGATGTACTTCCGCTTTATCCCGCTCTTGCTTCGCTATAGCTCTCCCTGACTCTTTGGTTCAGGACTTCTTCAAACTCCTGAAGGCCGGGGGGATGGTTCTTTTTTTTGTGTAAGTCGGTATGTGTATATCGATGTACGCGCGACGCGCTGGCGACCGCTCCTGCGACGCTGCGTGCGCGACCTCAACGTACCCTTGAATGGGCCGCTGCATTAGTTCTATGCCGCACATGAAGGACAATAGACGCTCGTCCTTCACCTTTACAATTATTTGCAAAATAACTCTAATTATTGCGCGCGCGCACCCTATAAGAGTAGGGGATAGACCTCTGAACGTTGTGTGCTTATGTGATTTGGTGATACCTGGACCGCGGAAAATTGTGACCCGCCATCCCGAGGTCGCACCAGATTGTGGGAGTCCCGCTGAAGGCGTTACGTAGGTATGTACAACCGACTTGCATGAAAACTGAATTATTTCTCCTGGCCTCCTACTTTGTGAACCTCCCTTCGTTCTCCGCAGAAATTTTGACAATTTATCAGATCCAGCACCCGCGTGGTGAAAAATAATTTAGTCGGATTAAATTTGAAAGAATTATTTCCACCAGGTACCTACACATTTTTTCAAGATAACTTATTATAAAAAACGACTACTAACGACTACTTGATTTTATTAACGTCAATTTACAGTTGTTGTACATCACTATTTGAAAATTCCAAAAAAATGACAACCCACATAATATCAGTTTTGTCTCGGAAATAAAAAAACAGACTATTGTTTGGTTCTTGCACTATTCGCCGCGTCTACCGCGTGACCCCGTGGCATGCGTCGTACTGATCCATACATTTGTTTCTGCCGCCCGCGCCGCGCCGCTAGACGCTCTTGAAATTCGCTCGGCAAATTTCGCCAATCGCGCCGCCGCGCCGCCGCGCCGCGCCGGTCGCCGCTACGCGTGGCATGGCTAGTACATTCCTATACATTTGTTTTAGTCGCAAGACGCTTCGCCGATTGCACCGCGCGAATTTTCGCTGCAGCGAATGTTCCGTGGCCAGGCAGTAACATATAAAAAAAAACTAAGACCGTATCACAACCGTATTAAGCTCCAATGTAAACTAAAACTCGAGAAGTATCTATCTACTATCTAAAATGATATAGAAAAACAGCACATCACGTAGCAGACAAATAAAAAAAAACGAATGATCTTCAAATTCTAAATAAAATTAAAAAAGAATGTACATACCATAATAGATTCATTGAAATCCATCATTAACATAAATCACTTGTGTAATAGGTTTCCGGGAATCGGTGAACAAAAACAGGTAACAAATGTGTGAGTCATTGATAACGTGGAGCACCTGCGGTATTCACACTTTCGTTGACGACATGGGAATAAAAGTAATTAGCCAAGTGCACTTAATTTATATTTTTGTTAAGTTTGGACTTCGTAGATGTTGTGATGATTATTACTTTTGGAGAATTGTACAGTGGCCTTGGGTTATTTTTGTCGTACTAGGGAACCATAGTGCTGTGGGATAATTTCCGACCAAAAAAGAGTGAAGCCGCGGGCAACAGCTAGTAATATTATAAAAAGGTAAAATGTAAGTTTGCAAATTCCATTAAAAAAAACACTGATGGAAAGATACATGCTACTGCGTGTATGGTACTGCTATGCTACTGTGCGTACATAAATAGTAAAATAAATAAATACATTATTCGTGGGTGCTATGGGCTATAATTGATATTAAGATCATGCATATTAGCCGAGCTATCACAATTTTGCGGACGAAGTCGAGGGCGAAGTGCTAGTAGTTTATCACTTCTATATAAGAGTGATAAATCATTCTCCTAAATTATACGTCTGAAAGTGGCGAACCTACATTTTATGTCGCTAGATCATGTAATTCTCAGTTGTCATCAAAATTCATCGTACAACTGAAGCCTGATAGTCATTGACAATCAAAAAGATAACCAATAGCCCTGCTCCTGGGCGGCAGCTGTGCCAGTACCTAGCGAAGGTGTCCAAAATTAACGCATGTCAAAGTAAAAAAAAACTTAATAAAATAGTAGATTTTATACCGCGCATTACACGATATCAAAATAAAAATTCTGACACTGAACTGGTAGGACCGGCGCGCGGCGGTGCACAATCGCCCCCTTACTGCCGGTCGTTTTACCACCTATAAATTAACCTAGCTGATCAAGTGCAGATCATTTTGACTCATTAGTGCAAGCTAGCTGTTAAGAATTAAAATCGTTATCTTAACTATTTCTGTCTGTTTACAATCTTTTGTACGGTATGGAATTACTTATACCAATGTGAGATACTGGAAGTTTGCATTCTTCCTTGTGAGCGGCGACAGATATTCCTAGGGTTTTTTTGATGATTAATTATGGTTTAAAATTAAATTCTTCGCAAAAATCGAGCACCATCTGCTCTCGTGGCCCCGTACTTGCTAATTATTAGGGTTGAACCACATCTTTCAGCACGGAATCGCATTTTTTCATGCTCCTATCCTTTTCTGTCACTCAGAATCTTCATTTGCTGGAGCGAGAAACAGAGCGGGAGTGCTATAACATGTGGCAGCATCGACGATGCATCCGAATGCATTGTCGATGCTGCCACTGCCGACAGTATGCAGATTCCGTGCTGGTAGATGTGGTTCAATCCTTATAGTAGGACGGATACCCAACCATTCTCGATATCAGGTGGCAGGGTGTGGTGGGTGTTTGTGTAGTATATTAAGTACATCATAAGAGCGTTTCTGTAAATCATACGATGATATTGTAAATGTTAATACCTTTCGCACTACTTTTTCTGTAGGTAGCATAGTCCAACCCTTGTCAATGAAGGAGCGGTCAGATAAAGCATAGTGTATAACACCTTTACCAGGTTCCACCTGAAATAATAGCAAAACATTATACTTAGATTAACTTACGTAGCTATTTACGGAGTAACAAAGTTGCGCAACATTAATTCATCAACGTGTCCTTATAAGTTTTGTGGGATGGAGCTTATACTATCATGGGCGCTGGCAGCAGGGAGCAAGGTAGTGCACTTGCACCCTGCTGTCAGGAAAGAAAATATATAGAAAGGATTTAGATTTTTATGGTGTCCCCTTGTTTCGCAGACAGAAATTTCATAGAATTTCGGTTCTTGAATTTTGAATTTTAAATTAGAATTTTGGTTCTTGTATTTTATTTCAAATATTATTGTTTTAACGAATATTTACTTGAATTAAACTTATTTAATTGAAAAACAATTCAATGAATTTTATAATCACATTTTTTTATTTAACAAACAACAAACAGTAGATTTATTTTTTAACGAATATTGTTTGATCGATGTATTTTTCCATGGTATTTTATTTAACGAAAATCTAAAAGTAGACGTTATGCTTTCCATAATTTTATAAATACACACAGTAGAATGCGTCTACCTATAGTAGGTACTCCTATTATTTTATGTTGTTTTGTACACACACCTTATCAACTTAAACAAGTCATTGAAGCAAGGAAAACTTAGGATGCAAGAGCGAGCGAAGCGAGCCCTACTCTGGACAGGTTAGGTTCGAAGAAGCTTGTCGTTGAATGTTTCCGTTCACTCCGACCAAATAGGTTAGGTTAGGTTGGAACGGTGACCAACTACGCGCGAGCCAAGCGAGCGTAGCGAGCGGTGCCGCGGTAGAGGTTAGCGCTACGTCAAAATTGGTCGCAGTAATAAAATTAGGTCACTCCGACAATATTATTAACCCCGAAATAAACACAGTACGTACAGCCGCCAGCAATCACTCTGAATTTGCTCGTCTTTCTACATCGCTGTCCATGGAGATTCTTGCCCATTCTTCTCCATAGAGATCTACGCTTTGGAATGGGCAACTACAGTACTTTCACAAGTTATTATGCCTTGTCTCTATGACTGTAGCTTCGCTTTCTTTGTTTCTCCGACATTCAAAAGTGCTTGTTATGGTCTAATTGAAATAAATGCTTTGAGTTTGATTTTGAATATATCAAATGAAAGGTTCGTTTTGAGAAACTCATTTTTTTTTTATTATTTTAAAATAAATAGTTTTGATTTTATTCATGAAAGAAGACGAAAAATTTGACCTTGGCATAGTACGGATCCCTCTCCACGCGAGTTCATCTCGCACTTGGCCGGTTTTTTTAAACTATTCAGGAATAGGAGCCCCGCCTGTTGGGACACCGTCGACCGGGCCTCCCTCGACTGCGCCACGTCAAGTGGCATAAGATGCAAAAGCGAGCGAAGCGAGCTCTGGACCTGGGGTACCCGAATCGGACAGTTTAGGTTAGGTTAGCGAACGGAGCGAGCGAACTAAGACCCCGACATCCCCTTCGTGTTAGGTTACTGTAAACGCTTTTTTTTTTTAATCGGGTCAGTTAAGGGGACTCGGTCAACAATGACGATGTTGCCCCGTAATTCTAATTATACTACAAATAATGGCTAATAAATAAAAATACATCTATAAAATCCATAAAATAAAATAAAAATACATCTTAACTCTTCAAAATCTTATCCAAATCTTATCTTAACTAATAATACATTTTTTTTTTTTTTACCGATGGGAAATCATCAAATAACCCCTCCCGCTCTGGGCTGAGCAGGAGGGAGTGTCAGACTTTTACTGACTAAAACCCATCCATGTTCCTTCCTTTGCCCTTTATGTTCCAGGGCCGCGGTATCTCTTTCGAACAGTCCCGCAACCCTGGCAGGCGTCGGTCCTTACGGACCCCTCCCTGTTTGCTGACTCTCCTTGAGGCGCGCGTGGAACACGAACGCGCCGTCGACACGGCCTGTCTTCATAAGACGGACGGACGGCGAGCTAGCCCATAGCTCACCGTCCACAGGCCCGCGCCTACGGTGGCCGGGGGCCACCACGTGGCCCCCGACGCCCGGTGCGTCTCCCGCGGCGGCTGGGACGTGAGGTTCTCTCCCTCTCACGTTCCGCCACCTCCTTCGCTAGCATGACTGCTTCGCAGAAGGAGGTGACGGCGTCCCATTCCGTCTCGCTCCGGACCATGGATTGAACCAAGGCCGGAAGCCAGAGGTCGCCGCCGCCGATCGCCGCTACGAGGACACGGCGGTGCTCCGCCCACGCGGGGCAGATCTCCACCGTGTGCTCCACCGTGTCCTCCGGTCGATCCTCACAATGGTAGCACCCGGGCGTTTCCTCCCGCCCGATTCGGTGCAGGAACCTCCCGAAACAACCGTGAGGACCTGCGTCAGGCGGAAGGTGAGGGCGCCGTGGCGCCTCTCTAGCCAAACTAATAATACCTGTGCCGTAAATGGCACAAGTACAATTCACACACCTTCCTGGCTCCTGGGTCCGAAAAAGGGAAGGCCAAGAAGCTGCTGCATAACCCTATATTGTACTGCGAATCCCCAAACTGTGCCTGTCGCCGCTGAGCTTCATACCGGACACACTCCAGCAAAATATGGTGGAAACCTCGTTCGCATTACACTCCGTGCAATAAGGTGAGTCCCTTTTACCCATTAAATGTGCAAATTTATTTGATGGAATGTGCCCGGACCGAAGTCTCAGCAGTGTCACAATATATTGTCTATAGGCTTCCATCTCCTGGAACCACGGCCAACGAAAAGGTCCTGCCTGTATAGTCCTGTACCATATGCCTTTGGCGAGCGACCTCTCATCAAAATATTCCTGCCACAAGTCTTTACAGATCTTTTTGACTGTCTGAACCGGTAAACAAGTGTATGTGATTCCTTCCGATGAAGTTAATTTTGCTGCCTGATCCGCTTTTTCATTGCCCATAATGCCAATATGAGAATGTCAGAACACAACACTCGACATATTTACCTCCCGATTATCTCTAACTTGATTTAATTCTTCCATACTACTTGTCATCTCACTGTTTTCCCTAGTAATTCTGCTCACATTATCACGATCGTTAAAAGCATCTAACTCATCGCTACCGCTTGCCATTCTTAAACAACATCGTAATAAGTTTAAAAAGTAGAAACGACAACACTCGAGCCGTAGTTGGGTGATTTAAACAGGTTTGGCGTCGAGCGAACAGCGCGGAAGTATATTAATCTATGAACAGCGCGTCTATCGATAAGTAGCGCCCGCGCGCAAACTAACTTCTGTAAACCCTGCAGACAGAAATAGGAGCCCCGCCTAGCGGGGCTACGTCGACCACGCTTTTTAGGCGAATATAGAGTGTTTTGAGGTTAGGTTACAATAATTGGTTTTTCTTAAGAACGGCGCGTCACCTTTACATAGGAGTTCCATGGCACAGGAGGCACTTCCTCCTACCAACGATACTAAAGTTTTAGCCGGCTACGCCTTTTAAGCGGCTTTAGTGTTTTGAGGTTAGGTTACAATAATTGTTTTTTCTCAATAACACTGCATTGCCTTTTCATGGGAGTGGTGCCAGGGGAGAAGGGGTACAACCCCCTCCCTCTATTCCACCTCCTACTCCCCTCTGCCTGCCAAACGATACTAAATGTTACCCAAAAACTGTCATTTTGAAATTACAAACACTTCAATTTTATTTATATTTTGTATAACTATGCGTTTCAAACTAAGTGTTTGCGTAAGCAGTAGACACGTGGGTAATGCACTTACCTCAACAGTTCCTAGAATTGGTTTTTTTTGTACAGGTTTTGTCTCCTTGGGAATTATTTGCACTTCCTCCTCGGTTCGATGGTCAGGTTCCGCAACAAAATCCTTTTGGAAAAATATAGGAACACCTTCTAGTTTCTTAGTTTTTTCAAGACGTGGCCTACATTTTAAAATGTTATCACCAATTATAATATCTGTTTTCTGTTTCGATGGTTTTTGTTTCGTTTCTAAGCTTAAAATATCTAATTCCAATTCAGAATCAAGACAAAGTGGACAAAGTGGTGACTGTTGTCCACTCTGTAGATGATGGCATCTATGATGCTTTATGTCTTCGGGGTGGACATCGGAAGGCTTCATTTTCGGTTTTGTTTGTTTTATTTTAATTGATTTTAAAATTTCATTTGAGTTTCTTTTTTTAATTTTGATTTTACAAATTTTTAGTTCCCCTTTTTGTGCTTGCCGCAATAGTTCTTTGTTCCTTTCGTTTTCTTGTGACTCAATTTGTAGCTTTTGTTTTGCTTTTTGTCTTTCTTCTTTTTCCCTTAAGTGTTCAGCTTTTAATTTTTGAAATTCAGCGGCTGACATTCTAGGGCTTTCCTTTGTTGAAGATTTTATGATTTTTTTAGATTCTTGTTTCTTCACAGAGATCTCATTTATTTCTTTACTTAATGATTTCTTTATTTTTGGCATAGAAAAGTTTGTCTCATCCGATGAATCCCGTCCAGTATTTTTAGTTCGCTTAGCTTTCTTAAAAGTTTCATCTTTTTCTTTCTTGAGAGTTGCATCGTCTTTTTCTTGCTTTTCTTTCTTCATGAGTTCTTTCTCTTTAGTGATCTGTTTTAGTATGTTATCATGTTCTGCTTTTTTATTAAGGTCACTCTTCGCACCTTTACCTGTTGGTTCAAATGTTAATTTAAAGGACTAGATAATTATACATATAATTACATTACTTTGCACGTACCTTGGCTAATATATGTAAGAATGTTCTTTCCTCTTGTAACTATAAAAGTTATGCGACATTGACAAGGAAAGGTAATGTTAAGCCAAAGCAACATCTTTTGGCTTAACGCTAAGTTACCCGCTAGCCCGCTTATACTAACACTAGACGACTAACGGCCGTTTTCTATAACATTCTTACGTATAACTGTTAGTTAGTATGCCTATCTCTAGTAGCTATCGGTGTTTCTATAAACAAAGTTCAATACTCAATACTTTATTGCATTCCACATCTTAGGTGGTAAACTTATAATTAGATCATATGGACCCTGTCGGGCAAAGCAAAATAAGTGAGTTAGGAGAGAGGAAGCATTTGTAAATTATAGAACATTTCTCAGCAAACTACTTTGGTATAATGATAATGCAGGTATTTTCCTAGAGAAACTAATAGCTATAATATAAACAGGTATCTATTGAGAGATGTAATGTAATAACAATAATTAAGTCAACAAATTTTTTTTTATATCTCGTGTACATAAGTTATGACTGTATAAGTCTATCACATAGATGACACCATAACTAAGTCATGCGTAATCACAATAGGTAGAGAGAGCGGTTTGTAAATTGGTGGTCTTTTTTATTTCACGAAGGGCGTAAGAGAATTTAGAAATTTATGAGTGAGTTTTTTTTATGTGTGATTTCCAGTTTATGTGTGTGTCTATAACTAGTCCCAGTAATGTAAATTCGTTAACAGTTTCTAATTTTGAGTCGTTGAAAATAAAATCTAAAGTTAAAGGTGTTTTCTGGTAAGGGTGGAAAGTTATTAATTTGGTTTTGGAGTAGTTTATCTCGAGGTTATGTTAGTTCATCCAGTTGTCAGTAGTTGCATGTTTTTGTAAGTATGGAATTGAGAGTTTCTTCTATATTTTCATTTTCTTGGCATGAGACTAATATGGATATATCATCCTCGAATAAGACACATGGCCCTTCTATGGTCTTAGGTAGGTCATTAATAATCAAAAATAAGAGGCATCCTATTACGGTTCCTTGAGGAATTGAGGCGTTAATTACTTTGCTATATGATCGGATTTTTTGGATTTTATTATTTTTATGGTCAAAGTATTCTATTTCAACTAATTGTTCCCTGTTCTTAAGGTAAGATGTTAGCCATTCGTGAGCCTTACCTATTAAGCCGCGTATACCTATTCCGTACAATTTGTTCAGCAATATCCCGAATTGTACTTTGTCGTAGGCTTTGGTCATGTCTAGTAATATTCGTATTGCGTATTTTTTGTTATTTATAATATTAAGGGCTTCCTGGATATACTTATAGACGCTAAGGTGGTGGAACGGTTTTTTCGAAAGCCGTTCTGGCATTCATCAAATATATTGTATTTTTCACAAAACGTATAAATGCGGTCACACATAGCTTTTTCAAAGATTTTTAGAAGTTAGCAATGAATTGACAGGAATGATCCTATCCACGTCACCTACCTGTCCATCTGAGTGTCGACCGCTTACCTTAGATAAGTTGATTCATAGAAAAAACAAAGAAAGGCTTCTGGAACGTTTTTTTACGGTCAGTAAACTAAATGTCAAACGGCTACTTTTGATTCCTACCTCTCTATTTCGAGAGATAATCAAAAGTAAGCGACTCTATCACGCAGCGTGTGTTGTATATTGAAGACAACAAGTGTTATAAAATTATTTGTTCAGTGACGATATGTATGAAGACGATGTATTCGATTCTGAACTAAACATTGCTGGATCTGGGCTGGAAAATCGGCGAGTTAACCCTAGAATAATTCTAGTGATCTGTCTGAATTTGAATTTCGAACAGAAGAAGATTTCGACTAGTCAAAGCAAGAGTCAGTGATTCATTGTTGGAAATAACTCCAGCTGTGAGAGTAACATCCTCCCGGTGAGTTGATTACATTGTTTACACCTACTTGGAAAGTACCTTGATACTTTATCAAAGGACATTGCCACGGGGCAGGTCCCTTTTGTGATATCTTGTGCCTGATTGGAATAATAACCTAAAAATATTATTTATTTTTTTGTGTCGAAATTATTTTTGATACGATTTCTTTCACCCTGGGAATAAAGATAAATTTAATTAATAGTTAAACATTACGTCGACATCCGTTTGATAGGTATACAAAAAAAAGTTGCCAGAAATCAAATAACAATCGAATATGACGTAAAATAAAAAATGGAGTAATCGATATCAAAACAAAACGTTATTTAACAAAAAAAAAAATATTTTTAATTATTATAACTAGTTTACGTCTCAACATTTAAATGAACCATTTGACAACTTCAAAGCTACTGTTTAAGCATTATGTTTTTCGACGATGAGTTATAATGGTGTTAACCCTGTCTTTTTCATAGTACGTACTATTGTAGCATATTATATATGAAATGCACAAAGATAGATGTAGGCCAAGTATCAGTTTAATTATGTAAAATATTCTTAATGACGTAAACTAGTGGATATACACTGTCTAGAGTCTATGCAAGTAATAGCGATAGAACGAGGACAACAATAGGTTGCTTATTTTCATAATAAGTCTATATTGTTGATTAGATGTTCATAAAAGCGATTTACACAAACATAAAAGCCTTACGTATTTTGGAAACGCCGTATTAACAAATCAGTTTTAATCGATAAAAAAACGGAAATCGATTTAGTAATGATTAAAAATAATTGATCTGGCAACATTTACTTGCGCATATCACAGCAATGTCTGAGATTCGTTACCTTCGTGATTGTTTTGTCTAAATACGTTGAGTTTTGAATTCCGTATATACATAGTTATTAATTACGATACGTGCTTTGTCTGCTACCACCGAGTTGAGCTAATAAGTTCCTCGAGTAGAGACATCATTCCATGCTCATAGTGATGTATATAGTCTATGTCAAGTTGTAATTATAACCTAGATTTTTAAAACAGAAAAATAATGATATCTCCTGAACCTGGGTGAATAAATGAAAAAAGGTTTCTGATTATGAAAATGCTATATTTTTACTTTTAGGTAAAATAAAAATCTTCAGGGCACAAGCATTTTCCACTTGGACCGAACTTCCTTTACAAAACGGGCAATCTCCTTTACGGTAGAAAGTACGTCATTGCATATCGAACAAATATGCGGGGAGAAAACACATCTGAGAGGGAGAGAAAAGTGTATGAAAATCCATTTCTTACGTGGTTTTTCTTTTTTAATTTTGGGTAAGACTATGCGCCGGTAACCTAAATATCAAAAGCCAAAAAGTTTTTACAGTGAGTTTTTATCTCCAAGTTCGCAAAATGAGACTGGCCACTAGCTGTGTGTTGGATGGTGTCGGGCTGGCAGTGCGACCCTGCGGCGGCAGGATAAACAATTTGAAAAAAGAACATGTGAAAATTGCAGACGCCATTGGCGCCATTTTCAATTTGTGTGTTGTTTGAGGATTCAGTTTTCGTTTTTTATTTTCCTCGTAGGTGTAGTATAAAGCACTATGTATCACTCGAGAGAAAGTGCGATTCCCGATCTCGGATGTTTTAAAGTTTCAACCGACACCCTCGACGGTAATCGGTCACTTTCTCCTCTCGGTGAACAATGTACTATTCTTGCATGCTATTTTTACATTATGAAACTTCCTATGTTTTTAACGAGGGTCGGCGACGAGAACACATCTACGCTCAGGGTGCAAGTAGTGGCGAAATAAATGCTTAAAATTACCTATTTGGAACGCTGTCAACAGAGGTAGGGTTGCCAACTATACTTTATAATAACGTATCTTACTCTATTTATGGTAATAATACTTTATACTTTGGCATAAAAATAAAGTATGTGAAAATACTCTATTTTCAATCTTTACAGTGATCCGTAAAGTGAAACACTTAGATGGATAATTTCTGAACTATTATCGATATTTCTAAGGTGAAAGCGCTAGAGTAGCCCGCGAAATGCAATTTTCTTTTTTTGCAATTATCACGAAACTATAGAAATTTATTTACATTTTACAGTTTTTCAGGAATGAATTTAAAATGGTGAGAAGAGAGGAACAGATCATCTATTAAATTAATTAAACAATGAGTTACTTGTTTATTTAATATTAAATTGATTGTAAAGATTTACAATAAGAAACTGTTAGTTGGCGTGTGCTAGAAGCACGCAAAAGTATGTTTTTGAGAGAATAAACAAACAATAAATATTATTGTTTTGAAAAATACTTTTTTTTTCTTCCAAATACTTTTTTTTTTCCTACTTAAAACATGTGATACGTTATTTTTTTTCAAAAAAAGTTGGCAACCCTAACAGAGGCCTAGTGTACAAATTTGACAACTATTCATGAAAAAAGGAAAACATAGGGACACAGTATATGTATATCCTTCTCATTCAGTTTATGGGATATCTTTTAAATTGGTCGAATATTGGAGGAGGAAATACTCGAGAGCCAAACCTCGAATTATGACTTTTTCCTTGTCGAATCTGTATTAGATTAGGTTGACAGGTAGTTAGGCAGAAAGTTGTAATTTGTGGGAGATCTGGAGTCTAAACTAAGCCTAGGCCTGTATTATAGAACTCCAGGCCCCCCATTACATCATAGATAGTTATTGTCAACGTGGAAATAGTGCGAAATTGGTGACGGTGTGTATAGGTGTGTGTGTGTATATGTATATATAAGTATGTGTACATTTATTGCACAATAAGTATTTTTATGAATATATAGGTATATATACATAGAGAATACATATTTAATATAACTATAATCTTACCTACAAATATATGTACGTAAGTATGGACTGCCAAGCCTACTTACTTAGCTACCTCAAGTAATTTTTCAGTTTCCGTATAGTTTAACTTCAATAACCGTTTCATAATCTCAGTTTTACATTCAACTTTACTACAATTTGCTATATTTATAATTTTATTTAGTTTGTTATACAATTCAACTCCCCGGAAAGAGAAGAATCTTTGCGCGAAGGAAGTACCAACCGCAGTCGTCCTAAATACTGCGAAGTTTCTCCTGGAGAGACCTATGCATTTTCTGCCTTCTTCGGGTAGGTTTGAGTGTTGGAGAAGTGCAGTAAGCAATACGTACAGTATTGTACAGCTGGCGTACAGTTAGCACCTGCCTGCCTGATTCCTCATAAAGTGTTGAGGTGTTAAAACGTCGTGGTTTGGATAAGCTTACTTTTAGTACCTATCATCCTTTGGGCTCTTTCTACTGTTTTCAGTTTTGTTTTACATGCCCCGCCCCAAAAAATGGTATGTGGTAATGCAGTAGCCAATAGACTGCACCAGAGTATACACGTATATCCATGTATATCACACCAATGTCGAAATAGCGCTCGTTGAGGGACAGCGATAGTTTCTTCAAACACCTACCACATTTAGTCTTAATGGTAGTTTCTATGGAAAAAAAATAGTTTGATGGAGAGCGTTTTCACAAAAAAGTGTACCCCCAACTTTTCGGTTGTCCCTTGTGTTTGAAGTATTACTAACAAGTAATATGATATGATCTGGTGAATATTTTAACGAATAAGCATTAAACACATTTTAAACTAGTAAATAATCTGCCACAAATATGAAAAAATTGAGAGCAATTAAAATAATGACCAATTTTAATCAGCAAGAAGTCAGTTTTTGACGTGTCCCCCACTCGAATTTCTCGATGTTAAAAACTATTCTGAAAAATTTTTGTATGCGATACATTGACTTTTTGGTACGGTTTGAAAGCACTCCGACTCGTCTATCGTCTCCGATACTTTTTAATTTAAACCTAAAATACACAGTAACACAATTCAATTTCCAACAAACATGTAAAAAGTGGTACCGTCCGGACATGACAGGTTTGTCACGGCTAAAACTGCTATTTAAATAATAAATAAGGATTTTTTTAATCTCTGAACTGGCAGCATTAACCGTACAGTCCACCGTTCGAAATAAAATAAAAACTAGTTGTGATACGATTCAACCAAGAAACAATACGTGTTTGTTGTGCCCCGAACGTCAAGATTTCGTGTGTCGGATTTGTAACACATTAACTGCTGATTCCGATAGGTTGACATCATTTCACGATATTTAAAAGACTAACAATTTTATAATGTAATCGTAATATAGTTAATAACAAATTTAGTGTAACTGTTTTCGTTAGAATACAGTTCAGAATATTTTAAGGGAAGTGTTTAGCCTCACAGCGAGAATATTGCAAAATTGTTTGTATTTTTGTCAATAGATGGCGTTGTGCATTTGAGATCGATTTCTACATCGCGGTGTTAAGATTCTCCGCCGATAGTATAAGTGTCTAGGATTAAATTATTTTTGTAACTTCTTTGCTTTACAACTTGAGTTCTATGGTGTAATCACTACATCTACGAATAAATCTGGCTTGGGGTCAAAGTGTCGGTATCAGTGAGCCGCACTCCCAAGAACAAACTGAAACCTTTTTTGATTCAACCCCCAGTTAAACCCTCAGGAAAGCTAGGGTTCTTCATGGTCCTTCGAAGCCGGATGTGGCAAGGGCTGTACTAGCAACAGGTGTGTTCTCCTAATTGGACGGAGAATCATCAACCCCGTACGTTTCTGCCAAGTAGTCTTGGATGGTGAGAGAAGGAGATAGCTACAGCAGCGGGAGGTACGGCGGAGGGAGTACAAATCAGCAGCAAGCAAGCTGCAGACGACTGAGGTCGTAAGGAAGTGAGTGATAGTGCCGTGAGTACTTTGTGATTTCTTATGTGCCAAGCAAAAGTGAACTTTATTGCCTAGAAGATTTTAACTTTAACTTTCGAGAAGTAAATTGGACTTAGAATAATTTAATGTGTGCATGTTTAGACTTAGTTAGATTTAAGCCAAATTGTGTTGAGACGGGGAACCTATGCCCGATTTTAGTAAATTTAAGTTTCAAACACTTAGAAAAATTTGTTGTTTACATTGACTTTTTAGAACTTGTAAAATTTTGGGAAAATATTTTTGTGAAATTTTAAGAAATAACTTGGACTTGTAATTCTTTGGGACTTTGACAAATTTCTTTGTTTACATCGACTTGTAAATTTTTTAAACTTATATTTTTTTTGTTTACTTCAAAATGTCTTTGCAATCACATGTTAAGGTGCAAGATGATATTCACGCTCGATTGTCAAGAGCTAGAACTAATTTTAAAAAGTCGCCAAAGGATAGGATCACTAAACAATATTTAGAAACCCGGTTAGAAAATGTTGATGAATTATGGGCGCAATTAAGTTTAACACATACACAAATTATTAAAGATTTTGAGCCTAAGGAGTTGATATCTTCACCATACACTGTAAACGAAGTTTATTTTAATACTGAGGAATTATATTTGGATTTAAAATGTGACTTAAAACTGCATTAAATAAAATTCAGAGTAGTAATGTTTCGCCAGCTACGGGGTCATCATCAAATAATGGTTCCGAAGGTAAAACCGTATCTATAAAGTTGCCTAGAATAACTATCCCAACATTTTCGGGTAAATACACCGAATGGCCGACTTTCCGAGATTTGTTTGTATCAGCAATACATAAAAATAGCACTATTGATAATGTTCAAAAATTGCACTATTTGAAAAGTTATTTGACTGGGGAAGCCGAGCAGCTCCTTCGTCATATACCAATTTCGGAATCAAATTATGAAAGATGCTGGGCTCAGTTAGAGACCAGGTATAACAATAAGAAATATTTGTCTCATTGTATTTTAGTAAGATTGCTCAGTCAAAAGAACATAGTGCAAGAGTCAGCTTCGGCTTTAAAGGAATTAATGGATACAACATCAGACTGTTTAAATGCACTAACTAACTTAGATATTGATATAACTTCATGGGATATTTTAATCATTCATATCATAACATTGAAACTAGATCCAGACAGTAGAAAGGATTGGGAACTAAAGGTAACTAGTAATACTGATTCAGATAAGCTGCCTACATTTGAACAGTTTAAAGAATTTTTAACAAGCCGGTATAGGGCGTTCGAATTCTTAGGAACTAAGCCAATTAAAAATAATGTTAATGTTAATAAGGCAAAGGTGTTTCACACGGTGGCCAAAGCCGACATGGTTTGTCCGTTTTGTAACAGTAAAGAGCATAAAATAAGAAATTGCAAGCAATTTGTTAACCAGGATGTTAATGTTCGGCGTAAGTTTGTGCAGGATAACAATTTATGTTTTAATTGTCTGGGGCACAACCACTCTGCCAGAGTTTGTAAGTGCACAGCCGCTTGTCAAATATGTAAGCGGAGACATCACTCCTTGTTGCACCCTAAAGGTGAGCAGGAGTCGGTAGGAGAGAAAGGAGATTCGTCTACGAAAGAACATACAAACACAGTCGGAGTAGAATCCGAAAATAACGTAGTAACTTGTTTTTCGAAGGGTATGGCGAATAGCCAAGTCTTATTAGCCACGGCCCTGGTGAGGGCTGTATCGAAAAACGGGGTTATGTTTACGATCAGGGCACTGTTAGACCAAGGCTCTCAAGCATCTTTTGTTACGGAGCATACTGTGCAGAGTTTGGGGTTACAGAAAAAACCAGCTAAAGGTTTAATAACTGGTATAGATGTTCATAACAAATTATTCTTGAATTCAGTTGTTGAGATAAAAATTCAGTCTAGGGTCGATCCATCATTTGAACTTGTAGTTAAAGCATATGTTCTCAAATCTATAACGTCATTATTACCTGGCAGGGAAACGGTATATTTAGATTGGGCTCAAGCTAGCGATATCAAATTAGCAGATCCTAGATATCATAGACCAGATAAAGTGGATATGTTGTTAGGGGCAGAAATTTATAGTCAGATTTTACAAAACGGGTTAAAGAAGGCTCCTGATGGTAGCACTGTAGCTCAGTCTACCTCATTAGGATGGATTTTATCAGGGACAGTAGACTCTGCTGCTCAGAATACATCAAATATTACCGTAATGCATGCTCACCTTGGAGATGACGAAATCCTGAAAAAATTCTGGGAATTAGAAAGGGAACCAAATCAAATTAAGAAACATATACTTACCGAAGAAGAATCTAGATGCGAAGAGATATTTAAGGCTACAACTGTAAGAGACAGTGACGGTCGTTACGTAGTAAACCTTCCATTTAGAAGTCAAGATCCGAGCTGTCAATATGGCGATACAAGAAAGGCAGCAATTAACAGGTTTTATGCATTAGAAGCTAAACTCAGCAAGAACTCAGATTTAAAGTCAAAATATAAAGAAGTTATCAATGAATACTTGGAACTGGAACACATGAGGCCAATAACTAAAGCAGAAGAACAAAATAAACTTGCAGTGTACTTACCTCATCATGCGGTTATACGGAACGATAAGGACACAACCAAGGTTTGGGTTGTGTTCGATGCTTCCTGCAAAGGAAAAAATGGAATATCGCTAAACGATGACCTAATGATTGGTCCAGGGCTGCAACCAGATTTGCGGCATTTGTTGATTCGTTGGAGAACTCACCGCATTTGCCTCGTTTCAGACATTATAAAAATGTACCGAATGGTGCGCGTGGCAGACCATCATACAGATTTTCAACGCATCGTATGGAGAGACAGCAAACAATCTTCAATAAAGGATTACAAGTTACTTACCGTTACTTTTGGAACCTCTTCAGCGCCTTTCTTAGCAGTTCGATCGATGCAGCAAGTAGCGTACGATGAAGGAGGTAAATATCCACTTGCAGCTGAAAGGGTACTTAAAGATTATTACATGGATGATCTTATGACTGGTTGTGACTCGATAGAAGAAGGCATGCAAATCTTTAATCAAATGAACGAGTTATTAGCAAAGGCAGGATTCACTTTACAGAAATGGTCAAGTAACAGCAGTGAATTACTGGAGAAGATAATCGAGGAACGAAGACGAGTTAGTGTAGAAAGAGAGATCAATATAAAACAAGACGAGATATTAAAAACGTTGGGACTTACCTGGAACCGAAGCTGCGACACCTTCCAGTATTCTGTTCAGTTACCTCCGCTGCAGGAACCTGTAACGAAAAGAAAAATATTATCAGATATAGTAAGACCCTTTGGGATGGGTCGCCCCCGTAATTGTTGTAGCGAAAATGCTAATTCAAAAATTATGGGTTTCTGGGGTTGGATGGGATGCGGAAATTCCATATGAATTAAGAAAGGAATGGTTAACTTACCGACAGGAGTTGCAAGGTTTAACGAAGTTTTCAATACCTCGGTGGTTAAATATGAAGCACGGTGACAAGCAGATTGACTTACACGGATTTTGCGACGCGTCAAAATCAGCATATGCTGCGGTAGTGTATGCACGGGTTGTCGATGCTGACGGTGAGATACATGTCACTTTGCTCACGGCAAAAACTAATGTTGCTCCTATAAAAACGGTTTCAGTGCCTCGATTAGAGTTGTGCGGTGCAGTCCTCTTAGCAAAACTCTTATCCGAAGTCTCAGCAGTTATGGGAATAAGTAAATTTAATTTGTACTACTGGACCGATTCAGAGATCGTGTTAGCGTGGTTAAATAGTCATCCTAACAAATGGAAAACATTCGTGGCAAATCGCGTTTCTGAAATTTTGTGCATAAGTGAACCACAACAATGGAATCATGTTCAGACGAAAAGCAATCCTGCCGATTGCGCATCGCGTGGTCTTTATGCATCACAATTTGTAGACTTTCAGTTGTGGTTAGAAGGTCCGGGGTTCTTAAAGGATAAAAAGATTGTATTCGGCAAACGCAAGGAATCGGTATCAACAAACATAGAGGAAATAAAGGTACATGTAGCAACAGACGATAACTTTATTTGGGATAAATATTCATCACTTACCAAACTTGTTAGAATAGTAGCATACCTAAGACGTCCTTTAGAGTTGAGAAAACCAAAAGCTGAAAGAAAGAATCACAGTTTTATAACTGCAGAGGAAATGCGATTAGCTTTGGAGACATGCATAAGGGTATGTCAAAGTCAAAATTTCGATGCGGTAATTCTGGATCTGCAAAAAGAAAACCCTAAAAGAAACGTATTTAAGTCTTTAAATCTTTACCTCGATACCGTTAATATCCTGAGGGTGGGTGGTAGATTGGAACGTTCCGATCTTGCCAGGGATCGTAAAAATCCAATGTTGATTCCAAGTAATACTCATTTTACCAGTCTCCTAATTGCCGACGCACATCATAGGAATCTTCATGGCGGTCCTCAACTTATGCTTGGCTACTTAAGCACAAAATATTATATTCAGGGAGCTAAACGGTTGGTTACTACGTACGTGCGAAGATGTGTAATTTGTTTGCGTTATGCAGCTTCTACAAAACCTCAATTAATGGGTCAATTACCTCCTGCACGAGTAACACCAAATAGGCCATTCAAGAACAGCGGGGTAGATTATGCTGGTCCTATTAATTTGAGGACATCAAAGGGTAGGGGTCACCATGCATATAAGGGATACATTTGTTTATTCGTCTGCATGGCGACTAAAGCTGTCCACATCGAGGTCGTTAGCGACCTAACAACAAAGGGCTTCCTTGCCGCTTTTAAAAGGTTTGTGGCAAGACGAGGTCACTGCAAGGATATATAGAGTGACAACGGTACAAATTTTCAGGGTGCTTCTAGGGAATTAGATATATTACTTCGCTCTGAAAATTCAGGTATAGCGAAGGATATTGCTGCAACTTTGGCTAGTGAGGGTACCACATGGCATTTCATTCCACCACATGCTCCGAACTTTGGCGGATTATGGGAGGCTGGAATAAAGTCATGCAAGAAACATTTAAATAGGGTAATAGGCAGCTCTACTTTAACTTTTGAAGAAATGTCCACTTTATTAAGCCAAGTAGAAGCATGTGTGACTGTCTGTCACGTACTCCTATTTAATAAGCAAACATCTTAGTCTTGAATGTTATTTCAAAAGTCACCACACGATGTCGGCCACGTGCAAAACATTAAACTTCTATTTTATGACTTTACAACTTGACAAGTTATCGTAATGAATGGCGAAACGTCTTTCTTCCTTTGAATTGTAAAACAATATTGGATTTCTTGGGAACGCATAAATCCAATAGTCGGCTGACAGGCCAAATGTAATTATCTTAACAAACTCTTAACAAAGCGATAAAATATCCGATTTCTAAAAACATTTCTGAATACAAATGCTACATGTGTTAGTAATTTACCCTACAGCTAGCGCTCATAGAAACCTCTTAAACAATCGAGACGTACAAAAACAAGGGTGATAAGCGAACTCTGCGGAGGAGGCTGAGAACGGTCGAGGCAGGTACGGGCGAAAAGGACGTTGCGTGAGGATTGGCGAGATGATGCGAGAGGCAGTTGGTTTGAGATCGGGGAAGTGTCCGGACGTTGAGGCAAGTCCAGTTAAGTCAGGGTAGTTAGTCTAACACGTCAAAGTGCTAGGACGCCCTAGGTTAGACTAGTGAAGTTAGCGCTTAGCGTAGTTTTGATACCAAGATGCACAAGCGAAGCAAAGAGCGAAATATATTTTAAGTTAAATATAAGTAGTAGTAATAAGTTTAGTTCAAGTACTACGTGTCGAGAAGTGGAAGGAGACGAGCTGAGGCGGAGGCGAAGCTGGTAAAGTGTGCAGTACTCTGCAAGTGAGTTGTAGACTTCTCTATTTTCAACGAACACGTGGTAAGTGTTAACTATAATGAACTCCTAGCTTAAGTAGCAGTTTGGCGGTAGCGCAGGGGAGCTGTTAATAATCATTTATTTCAGCATGACGGAGTAGCCGCTTTATATCATCACAATTTATACTATTATCTCATGTGTTATGTGTCCACCTCCTAATCCGCACCTCGGCAAATATCCGTCATCTGCGTTTGGTTATAGGGAGCGAGGAACGCCTTTCGCTACACTGTTCACACATTTCATGCATACGACATGTACACTGTACACTAATACACCCGACTATTGACGAATGTTGACTTATATTCTGACGCACCACAAATGGAAGGCAGAATCGTAATATTCACAATTCGACTACAACAATCTATATTGTCTAGACAACCATGGTGAAGGCAACACCGTATTCAGTTTGATTACAACAAATTATATGTACCAGTTCTTTAATGCCTACTTGTACTTGTAGTACAAACCAACCAAACGCTGCTGGTGGATACTGCTTCCTATAGGGTCTTGCTCAGAAACATTGCGTAGAGATTGTTGGCGCACATTTCAGGGAGCGGGGGTAGGCTTCACCAAGTATCACAACCTGAATTTTATAGCTACGTTCTAAGGAACGCTAGGGACTGTATCTCGTTAAAACTAACCCCGGCTGCCACAGGCCTTTTACTGAATCGACAATATTTAGCGAGACACGCAACCACGACATGGGGCAGAGTAAAGAAATGTGAAGTGACGAAAGAATTCCCACTTCGGCGTCCACCAATAACAATCGCAATATGTTCTGCTATAGACTGATACGACGGTACGTTTGTGCAAATTGTGTTGTGATATAGTAATTGGGGTAGTCGGCCGTAAGGGTGTAAGTACGCGTGTAAGTAGAAATACTGAAAACCTGTCTTCCTCAATGGCAATGGCCTCACAACCCATTGCCTTAGGATTGGGAAAGACATGTAGATAGTGCTTAGGGAACGTGACCTGTTAGAGTTCGTAGCAGTGTCCTCAGTAGGACTATGCACTTAGGTCTAACAGTACACGTACGCCGGGCTAACGTTGTAAAACGGTTCCATGTTGAAACATGGAACCGTTTGCGTTTGCGAAACGGCATGTAATATTTTGGAATCAAATAAATTAACTTAACTGGAAATAATGAATTTCCTAAGCGCAAACGTAACGCTTCCTTTACAAAACTTTTCACCATATATCATATCTTTGCGCCCTCTTGTCTTATTAGCTTCATACCTTATTGATGTTTTGCCTCATAAGATTTGATATTATTCATGTATATGTCTAACTGTGAATTCCCCAATATTAACTTCACCTTGTATCCCATCCCTGTCCCTTAGCCTTCAAGGACGGGACAGGGCAGCCCCAAATTGGGAATTCAGTCCTCTTACTCGGTGGGAAGGCGACCAGTCTGGGACGAACCTTACAGGGCCGTGCGGATGGCGGGGCGCGGCCCTTTCCCCTTCGGGGGAAACCGACAATAATACTAATTTAAATATGATTTAGGAAAAACGAAAATTTTATCAGCCTAGGGTATTTTAGGAACAGTCACACATGCTTGAACTCACGTCCCTTGTGTAGGCTGACCGATTCGAACACTTTTGATGCATTAACGCCAGGGCATTTTCTTGTGGGGGAACCAATTGTAAACGCGCCTGATCGTAACTACGAAGATGCAAATATTTCTAGTTTAAAGAGGTGGCATTTAGTGCAGCAGATGACACAACATTTCTGGCGTCGCTGGTCCAGCGAATATTTGACTACACTCTTCCATCGGTATAAATGGTCTAAACAAACTCCGGAACCCAACGTAGGGGATGTAGTGTTAATTAAAGAGGATAACTTACCTCCTTGTCGGTGGCTTCTTGGCAGGGTGGTTGAAAAGCATCCCGGGTTAGACAACCTTACACGAGTAGTCACACTTCGCACCAATAATTCCATATTTAAACGGCCAACATCAAAACTGTGTGTCTTGCCTAATGCCTATTGAGTGTTATTAGTAGATTAAGTGATAATTTTAGGCATTGTTTAGTATTATGATTGCAAGCATTGTTTAAGTTTAATTTAGATGTTTAAGTCATATTATAAGGGTTATTAAAACTGTTTGATTTGCTAAATATTTTGTTTGTAACATTTAACTTTGGAAGGACATAGTGTCGCACTAAATGTCCTTGGTGGGCGGAATGTTTAGCCTCACAGCGAGAATATTGCAAAATTGTTTGTATTTTTGTCAATAGATGGCGTTGTGCATTTGAGATCGATTTCTACATCGCGGTGTTAAGATTCTCCGCCGATAGTATAAGTGTCTAGGATTAAATTATTTTTGTAACTTCTTTGCTTTACAACTTGAGTTCTATGGTGTAATCACTACATCTACGAATAAATCAGGCTTGGGGTCAAAGTGTCGGTATCAGTGAGCCGCACTCCCAAGAACAAACTGAAACCTTTTTTGATTCAACCCCCAGTTAAACCCTCAGGAAAGCTAGGGTTCTTCAGGAAGAGAGCGTCACGTCAGTTTTGCGACATTTAATCCCGTGACCTACCAGGCTGACCAGCAAAGTCGCAAAACCGACACCATAAAGCAAGGTTTACATTAGCATTTATAGTTCCTTTTTTATTTACTTTTTTGTATTATGTGTGTCGGTCTGTTTGAATAGTGGGTTATTTTTTAAAACAAGTATCGTTAATTTGCTTAGGTTTATTAAGTAGTACGTATGTAGAACTTTTTCTAAAGTTTTTTTGTCAGTATTCTTTAAAATTCTTTTTTTTTTATTAGCCTATACTGTCCCACTGCTGGGCAAAGGCCTCCTCTAAAGTTTTTTAAAAAGTTCTTATTAATTTTAAATCTTTATATACATTTTAGGTTACACGATGCCACTCACTAGTGCAGAGAAAGGTCTAGGAGGTATAGAGAAAAGATGAAATTTTTTTTTTACAAGCCTATACATTCCCCTATAATATGAAATATTTAAAATATATTTCGGTTTTATTTTATTCTATCGCATTAGATTTCTCTCAAAAATGTATTCATGTAAGCCCAGCCTTATAAAAAATGGACTGTCGGTTTTGCGACGAGGGAATTCTAAGTTTTTGTCATTTTTTGATATGAAAGGGTACAAATAGTTTAATTTCAACATTTAAAATAGTAATATATGTTTCAAAAGCAATAATGTAGTTTCCCAGTGAAACTACTTAACCATTACATAATGTCAAAAACTAACGGTTATTAACATCAGTTGTGACAAAACCGAACTTAAAATTAGCATATAATTCACATGTTATTAACTTTTTCACTATTAAGTCGTAGTTTTAAAAAAGAAATAATATTATCTTCAAAATACAATTAAAATAATTTGTGTGTTTCTTTAAAGTTGTAAGATATTTAGCTTTTAAGATAATCGCAAAACTGATTTTTTTTTCCGCGGAGCCTGTTTAAGTTTATGATTTCTCGTAAAATAGCTTACTGTTGAAGGAAATAAATATAATTTCATAAATTGCAATACATCTAACTTATATTCTAATAAAAAAAACCGTCGAAAATATCACATTTGAAATCTGACAAAAAATTCGGACATGATACACTTAATTTTGAAAACGCTCTGGAACGAAATAGATAGTACTTTGTAGTACAAAGTGATGTGGATGTGTGGGCAACACTGGGAGCAACAGCCAGTTTAAAAAAAATACTCAATAAAAGTAGATTGTATAACAACGAAAATATTGTTTTATTCAATAAAACACAATACTACATACTTACTATTTCCACATCATATCATTTCTTTAACTTAATATATGTATACGCGCTCATTACTGATAGCAGCTCATTGTTGATCGCAGTAAAACAGCCCTCCTACGTAAAAGCATTTATAAAATGGCTCCAGTAATTTTCAATAAAATTCCACGACGTACAAAAAACCTTAATAATAATTATTGAAAATAGAACGCAAGTTAGTTAAGTCCCTTTGCCACTTGGTGGCGCTTCTCTTCTTCTTGTCAAATATAAATTTCACAAAGTGTGTCGCTCTGAGATTTATTTTAATAAAACTAATTTTCTTAAATATTATTCTTTCTTTGCTCAAAATCCTACATGGTAGCAGAGCGTGGTTGCAAAGAAAGAATACCGCAGTAAGGATTCCGAGTTTTACCGAAAAAAAGCGTAAGTGACGTTATATGGTCGGCGTGGTCGTGTCATAGCGAGTGTTGAAAAATTGCTATGGCGAGCTCAAATTATATGTTTAATATCGAAAAGCTGAACGGTCGAGAGAATTTCACAACGTGGAAATTCTGTATTAAAAAATATCTGGAGCATGAGGGTTTATGGGACTGCATAGAATATGCAGGAAAAACCGTCGACCCAGTGAAAGACGTGAAGGCGAAATCCAAGCTTATTTTGTTAATAAAAACTCAAAACTATGTCCATGTTCAGGAGTGTAAAACTGCCAAGGAAGTGTAGGAAAATTTACATAAAGCCTTCGATGACAACGGGCTGACAAGAAGAGTGGGTTTGTTGAAGGAACTTATTAACACTTCACTTGAATCAAGTGATTGAAGAGTACGTTAGCAGGTTAATGAGTGCCGCCCACAAACTGAGAAATATTGGCTTCGAAGTGAACGATGAGTGGCTTAGTACGTTAATGTTGGCTGGATTATCTGACGAGTATAAACCTATGATAATGGGGTTAGAGAACTCAGGTGCAAGAATCACTGCAGACTTTATAAAAAACAAATTACTTCAAGAAATCAAAACTGAAGATAAGAACAGTGCATTCTATTCAAATTCCAGGAAAAATTATAATAATCAACACAAGTCAAACCCACCTATTAAGAGTAGGGGTCCCCGATGGTGGTGGTGATGGTGGTGTAATGGTTTTGGACACTTGGCAAAGTTTTCCAATACTCGAAGAAAACCGTGAAAAAGGAAAGTAATCAGCAAGAAAGTTTTATTGCAGCTTTTCCAGGTAAAAGTAATGAGAAATGGTTCATTGACTCCGGAGCCTCCATGCATATACGTGCAGTAACAAAGAATGGATGTGAAATGTTCGTGAGCCATTAATAGAAACTTTCACAGTGGCAAACAGAGAGCCATTGTCTGTGGAGCGTGTTGGAGATATTAGTATTCATATTTCGCAACAGGAGAAAGTCTAAGTTAAAAATGTTCTCCATGTACCTGGATTGGCAGCTAACTTACTGTCAGTGAGCACAATTACGAAAAATGGGTATCAGGTATTATTTAATGAGAAAGGTTGTGATATAAAAAATGCTCATGGAGACTTATTGTGCTCAGCCACTTTAATAAATAAGTTATATGTTTTAGACACCTTTACAAATGATGATGAAACCGTTCACTTGGTGTCTAGTAAAGTCAATGAGCATGATATTAATCTATGGCATCTGCGGATGGCTCATTTAAATGTTTCAGCTTTAAATAAATTGCCCGATTGTGCTGAGGGGGTCAGATTGTCGCTGAATTCACTGAAAAATATTCAGTGTTCTACCTGTTATGATTTAGGGCAACAAAGCCATTGGAAATGATACACTCTGACTTATGCGGGCCAATGGAGAAAGCATCTTACGGAGGTATGAAATATTTTATTTCTTTCATTGATGATCACACTAGAATGGTCCATATTTATTTCCTCAAGGATTAGGAAGGAACTAAGGAAGGACTATAAGAAGAATGTAGAGAACCAATTAAATCTTAAAATTAAAGCCATAAGAACTGATAATGGTACAAAGTATTGTAACTCTACTTTTGAGAGATATCTGGCATGTTCTGGGATTACAGAACTATAGTAGAGAAGGCAAGGTGCATGATATTTTATGCAAATTTAGAGAAACCTATTTGGACTGAAGCTATAGCCACAGCAGCATACATTGTCAATAGATCGTCAACTAAAGCACTGGGAGATATTACACCCACACATTATTAGATACACCATATAAAATGTGGACAGGTAAACACCTCAGACTGAACCAATGAGGATATTTGGTTCTAAGGTGATGGTGATGGTTCATGTACCTAAACAAAGGCGTCTTAAATGGGACAGAAAATCAACAGAAATGATCTTTGTTGGTTATTGCGAGAACACAAAAGGATATCGTCTTATGAACCCATTAACTCATCAGGTCACAAAGAGCAGAGATGTTATTTTCTTTGAAAATGTTAATCAGTCTAATGAGTGCTTAATTCCAGTCAATCCTATTATAAATGAGTCAGTCAAGTTGGGAGATTATACCTGCACAGAGCAAACTAATCAACCGAAAGAGTCTGTCATCACTCCTCAGTCAAGTGGATCAGTTATTCAACCTATCTTGAAAGGAGCCGAAGATGAAGACATTAGTGAGTATGAAACTGACACGGATGACCTTGATGAGAGTTACTGGTCTCCGAGGCAGCTACCAACGCAGAGCCAACAGATAAGTAATATGACACTGAGGCCACGTAATAAAATCATGAAGATAAAATGGGATTACTTTTTCTTTATACAAGCGTTTCAGATCCACAAAGTGTAGAGGAAGCTCTATCTTGGCACATGCTCGTGAGTGGAAGAAAGCGATGGATGAAGAATATAGTTCTTTGTTGGAAAATAAAACGTGGCAACTGAAAAAAAGATAAAAAGGCATTACCAAGCAAATGGGTATTTAGAACCAAAACTGACCAACAGGGAAATATTATTCGCTACAAGGCAAGACTTGTTATAAAAGGTTATGCTCAAAAGAGAGGCATAGATTACCAAGAAGTTTACTCTCCAGTAGTAAGATATACTTCCATTCGCTATTTGTTTGCTTTAGCAGCACAGTACAATCTACAGATTGACCAAATGGATGCTGTATCAGCCTTTTTACAAGGAAAAATAGATACTGACATATACATGCTTCAACCAGAGATGTATAATGAAGGAAAACAAGTGTGTTACTTACTTAAGTCTATCTATGGACTCACACAAGCGAGCAGGCTGTGGAATGCTAAGTTAAGCTAAGTCTTGAAGGAGATAGGAATCAAACAATCGAAGACAAATCCCTGTATTTATTATGATATAACTAGAGAAATTTATATAGCAGTATGGGTTGATGACTTAATAATATTTAGCTCTTTGCCAGCAATTACGAAAGAACTAAAGAGGGACCTATGTCAAAAATTTAATATGAAAGATCTTGGTCAAGCAAAACAATGTGTGGGCTTAAATATAATTAGAGATAAAGAGGCAGTTATGTTGGACCAGGAGAAGTTCATAAACGAAATATTATCAAGATTCAATATGACAAATTGTAAGCCAGTAAAAACACCTATAGAAGTTGGACTAAAATTTGAGGACAACAATGGAGGTTCATATGATTGTCCTTATCAGCATGCCATAGGCTGTTTATTGTATGTGGCTCAAGGATCAAGACCAGACATATCGTTCGCTGTAAATGCCCTCAGTAGATATTATAAGGAACCAAAGCCAGAACATTGGGCTGCTGTGAAAAGGGTGCTGAGATACTTACAAGGCACCAAACACTACAAACTTGTCTACACCAAAAACGGTCAAGATGAGATTACAGGCTATTGTGACGCAGATTGGGCGAGTGACATCCGTGACCGCAAATCGTGCACGGGTTACATTTTTCTTTTGCAGGGAGGCGCAGTTTCTTGGGGTTCGCGCAAACAGCAAACCGTGGCCCACTCTACAGCAGAGGCGGAGTACATGGCCATGTCGGCGGCGGCGCAGGAGGCATTGTGGTTGCAATAGCTGCAAGTAGAGCTTGGCGGACGAAGTGATCACACTCTGGTCATCTACAACGACAACCAAAGTGCAATCAAACTCTCTGCTAATGATTGTTACCTACCCAGGTAAAGCATATTCACATAAGATTTCATTTTCTAAAGGAACATGTCAACAATTTAAAGTTAAAGTTTTGTTATGTAAAGGGAATAGAAAATGTTTCTGATATATTAACCAAAGGTACTACTGCAGAAAAGCATTTATTCTGTGTATTGAAAATCGGATTGCGTTCAGGGGCGGGTATTGAAAATAGAACGCAAGTTAGTTAAGTCCCTTTGCCACTTGGTGGCGCTTCTCTTCTTCTTGTCAAATATAACTTTCACAACGTGTGTCGCTCTGAGATTTATTTTAATAAAACTAATATTCTTAAATATTATTCTTTCTTGCTCATAATCCTACAATAATATGTTTAAAAAGAAATTGAAACAATTTTTAATTCATAAATGTTATTACTCCACAGCTGAGTTTATGGAGGACACCACTGACATGTAGATATATATAAAGGGTCAATTTTTATTCAGTGCGCAAAGGAGATTCATTTTGGGCCACCACTATGTACACTATATAGATAAATAGGAAAAAAATAGGGGAATTTCATAAAAATACTAAAAAAATAATTTGAAGAAAGGTACAGTGGTACAATAATGATCATTTGAAAAGTTTTTTTAAAATAAAATAACCCTATTTTTAGGGCAGCCATGACAGTTGTGATTGACAATTGAAGTTTGACGACTTTGATAGTTTTAAAAGTGACGTTTTTGAGTCTTTCCTTGCTTTGAATTTGGATCTGTAGTATTTTATCGAAACTGAAACCCAAGATTTTCGAAATTCGTATTGTTTATTTTTATCGCAGGTATTACGATACACGTCAATCAAATGTCAAAATGACATTTTTCGCTTGCTGGTGATCTGATCCACCATGTTTAATTTCATTTTGTGTTTCTCTCCTTGCCCAAGTTAATTTGAATGTATTTTGAAACGAAGTGAAATTAATGAAAATTATCAATAAAAAACGGTTACTGTAATACATAGCAATATTTACATATAGTGTACATAGTGCTGGCCCAGGCTCCATACATTTCTGGAACATCTCCTTTGATAAATTAAACTTAAATGAGTTTTATTAAATACCTATTTTTTATTTTGATAAGTCGGAGTTGGTTTTGGTTTTCAGTCGGATTCGATAAAATTCGATTCGATGTTTATATTTTCAACTCCAGCACATTCGTCTGAAGGTTGCGCGTCTCCTTTGGAGCTAAAATAAAATCTACTATTGTTTCATATGAAATGATTTTGTTGAAGTTTCTATCGTAGAAATGTAACGAAATACTGTTTTTACCCGACTGCGGCGAAGCCTAAAAGGAGGGTTATGAATCTGACCTGTATGTATGTAAGTACGTCCGTTTCTTTGTTACCTCGTAACTTCTAAACGGATGAACGGATATATACTTACGGATTTGGATAAATTATACGTAATTAGATTGGTCTTGGTAGCGCGAGTGTCATTTGCTATATAAAATTAAGAATCCGGCCAAGTGCGAGTCGTACTCACACGCACATAAGATTCCGTAGCAGCAAGCAATAAATAAAAATATTTTGAAAGCTCATTCATATGTTTAGGTATTGTATTAAGTACATTCAACAGCAAAACTAAATTTGTTTTTATAGTATATTAATGAAAAACAAAGTTACTGCGGCAGATTGATGAAAATGTCCCATATTATGTCAAAAAATAATCATCAAATTTTATTAAAATTAATTTTGCTTGAAAGTTTTTTTCAACGTTCTACAATCCTATATTTTTTCAGAATTTTCCTCCTCTTACTTTAGAAATTGGAGGGGGACGGACACATTTTACCACTTTGGAAGTGTCTGTCTTTCAAATTTTTGACTTTGAGAAAAAATGGTTTTAGGAATCTCAATGTCGTTTTTAAAAACCTATCTATAGACCCCCGCACGTATAGTTTTGATGTTTTTTTAGTTACAGTCCATGTATGGAAACCAATAACTTTTATTTTTGTACAAAAAACGTAAGGAGCCAAGTGACGAGTTCCAGGAGTGCGCGTAGCAAAAGACAAAGAAAGAGGGTAAACAGTTTTGTCTGCTTTTAACAATTTATTTTCCATCCACCCGCATTCTCCAGTCAACCCGCGATCATGGCGCTTGCGTCGAAATATCGCGAGCTCAAAATAATGGACTATCACGGAAGATATCCTGTAAGTGACAGTATAAGTTTAAACGTAAGGAGGTTTACAGAATACTACAAAGAGTAGTTAGTATTCTGCAAAAGAACCTACCAAGTTTCAACTGTGTGTTCAAGTTTAATTTTTTTCTTTATTTGTGCTGTAAGGCCTTGCTTTTTGCCAAATTTCGTGATTCTAGGTCAAAAGGAAAAGTACGTACGTGTAGTAGGTTTTGATTCGCTTGTAAAATCGCATAAACAGTCATATCTTTTGATCGCATTGACTTACAAGTTTGATTTTTTTATTGCTCCAAGGGGTAGCAGATACAAGCAGATTTAAGTATTTGGTATTCATTTGAGCTTGATACCGCCACGCATTCCTAAGAAAAAAGAGTCTTGACAGACAGACAGACGGACAACAAAGTGATCCTACAAGGGTTCCGTTTTGCCGATTCAGGTAAAAAGGAAAAATCGTATACGAGTATTACAAAAAAAAACTTAAACCTAAAATATAAACACCGACGTTTCATCGATTCCGGCTTAACCTTTCGTATGCCGAGTATATAGACACAATTAAAAAGCTATTGTGTCTCGCGTAGATCCACGTTCCCGGCACACGAAGGGTTAAACCAAACCACGTCATCGAGTAGGTACTGGTACTGGTGAACGACAAAAAGACACGCACACGCTGATGTTGCTTTGAAATAGGGGGAGAGGCTTAGTTAGCCCGAAGGTCATGTTATGGGCTCAAGCAGCTCCAGAATCTATCTCGAAATATGTATTTAAAAGGAGACAGCGTAGTAGTAATACTCTAATATTTTTAATCTTTACTGCGCCAGCTGACGGTCTTTCCACCGCTAGCCACGCAGCTGATAGTTGTTTCGTAGTTTTAATAGTTTAAACCATCACCTGGTTAAATTTCATTCGCGGTACTATAACTTTTTCTTTTTTTTTTACAAGTTCATGCGAGCAGCTGACGCATAGTCCCCCCTCCGCCATGCAGTTGACGATTCAGTTCAGTATGATGTGAACTATCTATGAAAAAAGTTTTAGCCGGCTTACTGTGACTTATTTTTTTTTTACTGCTTCTGTAACCACCCACACCCACCGCTACTTGAGCAGATGACGGTTGGTTCACTTGTTAGTTATATAAAATAAGTATCGATGTCAACTTCGGCCGGCTTACTATGACTTTTTCCCGCGATTTTGCTCACTAATAAAAGTGAACAAGTTAGTACCTACTTACTTAAAAAAAACGCATAGGTACTATAGCGACTAGCAAACGGCAAAACTGATCAATATACAATTCAATCTGCTGGTCATGTTCACAAAGCTCAAATGCCATATGGGGTTCATGGGGCCCATGAACCACAATGCGCCCGATACGGTTTGATAGCGCCATACCCATATGACCCGTGACCTCAGTTCAATTTATTATCTAGAAACCACAAGCGGTTGTATCAGGAAGACCCAGGGGATGAGAACGGGTGTGAAGAATCACTCACCGTAGCTAATTGGCACAGAGGCAGTGGCACGCGTCCACAAATTCACCTACCTCGGCAGCGTCGTGGCAGAGACTGGGGGCAGTGAAGAGGACATCGCTTCACGGATCGCCAAAGCCCGAGCTACCTTCGCGCAGCTGAGACCTGTTTGGCAGTCGCGGAAACTGACCCGAAGGATTAAACTTAAGATATTCGGGTCCAATGTAAAATCCGTGCTGCTTTACGGGTCCGAAACGTGGAAGGTCACAAAGGACATCTCACGCCAAATCCAAGTGTTCGTCAACCGCTGTCTTCGTCGCATTTTCGGAATTTACTGGCCCGAGACCATCTCCAACGTAGAGCTTTTGGAGATATGCCACGAGAGACCGCCAGATCAAGCGTCGCAAGTGGAGATGGTTTGGCCACATGCTCCGAAGGGACCCCGACCACATACCCAAACAAGCTTTGGACTGGAATCCCCAAGGTAAAAGAAAACGTGGCCGTCCCCGTCAAACCTGGCGTCGCACCGTGTTGGCAGAAGCGGCAAGCATCGGAATGACGTGGAGCGAGGTGAAGCGTGAAGCTCAAGACCGATCGCGATGGACGACATCTGTGGACGCCCTCTGCCCCATCTAGGGGACATAGGACATTAAGTCAGACAAGCGGTTGTGAGCAGCTTTCCATTGCTTCCCAGTATTATCTTTATTTCACATTTTTATTTTCGTGGTACAAAATAAAAAATTCCACTGCAGAAATAAGCGACACAGGTCCGTTCTCAATAAGGTTCCAGAGAACACCGGCGCGGTGCGGGCGGTACGGAAATCAGCAAGCGTATTTCGTAAAATAAAAATAACATCGTATAAAATTAGAAAAGAATTATTTAATCATTAAATTCAAAACCAGAAGAAATAGACAGACGTATAGCCTCAACGTGGAAGAAGTTTTGGGCCCATAAAGAGATACTAAAATCTCACCTCAGCTGCCAATGAAACTGAAGAAAACTGATAGGGACTCAGCGATACTACCATGTTTAACCTACGGCTGCCAAACATGGATATTCGATAAGAAAGCAAGGATGAAAATTTAAGCCACACAGAGATCAATGGAGAGAAGTTGTATGGGTGACAGAGTAAAAGCTGCTGACATACGAAATAGAACCGAGGTTTCTGACGCAAATGGAAATGGGCTGGCCATGTAGCAAGGTTCACTGACGATAGATGGACATTAACAATAACAAGATGGAAGGGGCCACAGGGAACCAGATGCAGAGGTCGACCATGCTCCAGGTGGCAAGATGAAATAAAGGCAATTGCGGGCAAGAATTGCATTGAGAGAGCGAAAGACGACGAGAGAGCGAGAGACGTTTGGCACTCTTTGCAGGAGGCTTTTACCCGAGAGGGTCCCATGCATAGGAATTAATTATTTATTTTTAATGTACCTAATAATCAATATTTAATTATTTGACTGTATTTTATTTGTTTATTATAAACTATTATCTAAGGCGTGTAAAAATTGATTTTGTTACTATTTAATTTGTTTTTTTGATAATTTACTATTGATTATTTTTAATTATGATTCTTGTGATTATTTTCAAATGTTCTTACTTGATTGATTTATTTATTTCGGTTAGCCAACAACTGTTTACACGTTACATTCAATTTAAAAGTACACAATATACATTTTTAAGTGCAACAATTACTTACAGGCTAACACCACATGCACTATTATATTACATTGTACATTTTCATTAAGTACTCGTATTGCAATTAATTGTGAATTAAGAATGATTAAAAAAATTGCCTAAAATTAAGCATAGATCCAGAAATTTAACAAACAAATCAAGACAGTCGAATTAAATTAAATTAAATATATTATAATGTTTGGTGATAAAATAAAATAACAGATACATTAATAAATTAAACTAAAATTAAATATTTGGTTCACACTAAATAATAATTAAGAATTAAATTGCAATTAAATTTCAATTGACTATTACATAAATTATCACATTAGAATACCTAATAATAATTTATTTGCATTATGTTTTGTAGTTTTGCGAATAGTATTTAATAATTACCTTAAAAAAAAAATCCGATGCTGTCGTGGTGAACGTCAATCAGGTCACTGCAGCTGTTTAAGATTTTACACATTTATTGTGGTATTGGTGAGTTAACACCTAGGACGGTTCTACGCAATGGCGGGTAAAGCGGAGTGACAGGATTTCTAGGATAGCGGGTTGGAGCACGAAACTTGAGGAGACCCAGTAACTGTGGACAGTCTATTTGCTTTCTGAGCAGTTTGTAAAGAAACAGAGCATCCATAACTTCTCTTCGAGTCGACAACGAGAGCATCTTGAAAGTTTGCAGACGGGACAGATGAAAAAAGCAAGGTGCCATAGAAATCGTTTCTGAACTCTTTCTTACAGAAGTTTATGAGTGGCGTAATGTGATCTCCATACGACACTACAATACTCCAGGATGCTCCGCACAAGGCTATTATAAAGCAATATCTAAGTCCTGACCTGTTTGAAACCCTTGGAATTCCGTAGTACGAATCCTAACATTTTGGAAGCTTTTTTAATAGTACTTTCGATGTGGGGGATAAAAGTAACTTTCTTGTCAAACAGAACTCCTAGGTCCCTTATAGTTTCTACTTCTCGAATTTTTTTAAATCAATAAAGTAGATTGAGAGTTGATTGTGAACAACTACAATTCAAGACCTTTATGAAGAATTTTATGAATAAAGCTATTTTGATTTTATTTTTGATTTAATAATAAATAATCTAGCACTGGACGCAGTTTAGCATTTGAAAGCAGATGTTTCATTTTTGTATGGGACTCCGGCCATAACATGTACAGTTTATAAAAGCTGGGAAACAAACTTCTGAATAGTTTTTTTACATAATATTATATGGTTTTTATGCACGCAATAAAAATTAAAAATGTTTGACGTTTGTCGTGAGTGTTATGACAGCTATGCCAAATTGTAGAGATGAAGTTTTCATAACCCACAAATTGTTATTTGATAATAATTGTACACAGCAAAAGTCGTAGGAAAAAAACATAAATAAGAGAACGTAAAATAACATCGAAAACCACGAAAGTCGAGACGAACGAGACTTGACTGACAGACACTGATGGGTTTTGTCAAAACAAAATGTCATTTTGAATATTTCGTTCAGAAGTACACTACAGAAAAGAAGTATCTGTTATATTTTTTTTACAATTAAATCATCACAGTTGCTTATAATTAGTCGAAAATGATGTTTATGAATATAATAATGATTATTTATTACTTTTCGTATTTATCATCGACGTGAGATTAAGTTTTTATGTGACATGATTTCAGAACGAAAGCAGACAATGCAAACAGTAAGACACCATGTTGAATAGAATATGGCAATAATTTAAAAACTATTACTTTTCAGGCACAACAAATCAGGCTTAAATTCTAAAGAGAATATTTTTGATAACTTCGTGGTATTTTTTCCTCTTTTTTGATAAATGTACATCTTATGGCCGAAAATGAAACATCTCCTTTGATGGTATATTTTAAATTATAATTATAATTGTTAATATAGAGATAGACTGCATTTCAAGATAATTAAGAGGTATGTTTGAAGATTTTTTTGATGCATTAAAGTATGTTAAATTATGTTTCGCGTTCCATCACTGTATGCATAAAATTAAATTTAAAATTTAAAAAACCCCCAACGCAAAAAAGAAAAGCGTACACTTAAAAAGTCAAAAATAATGCCTATCGTTGAGCCATCAAATTTTACAAACCTACCACTCGAGCCACATTATAATGTCGCGGCGGAGTACGGCCGCTTATGTAAGTCAGACCCTTCATTTGATTGACTATCTATTAATTTACTAGTATTTCCATCCAACTTGCTTCTATACGATCAATTTTTTGTAGAAAATCTAGTTGGGTGTTAAATTGTTAAGTCTGGGGAGCGCTACGAGTAATGAGTATTTAATCTCCTTTTAGATATTTTTATTGCTTTAAGCTTAGCGGTACCCCGCCGCGACATTATAGCGCCATTGCAACGAGCAAACCTTATCGTGCCATCCATCAATTGTGTACGTACTAGTGTACTGGATATCCTAGCTGCAGAATCAGCTTATCGTGTTGCCACCATTGCATTGTATGTAAAATTAAATACTGATCACAAAACGAATCCAAACACGACATATCTGCTATTATTTTTTCAGGAGTGTACTAGTGTGCTGGATATCCTAGCTGCAGGATCTGCTCATCATGTTGCCATCATTGCATTGTATTTAGAATTAAATACTGATCAAAAAGAATCCAAACACGACATATCTGTTATTATTTTATGAAGAGTGGACTAGTGTACTGGATATCCTGGCTACAGCATCAGCTCATCATGTTGCCATCATTGCATTGTATGTAGAATTAAATACTGATCAAAACAAGTCCAAACACGACATCCTATCTGCTATTATTTTTTCAAGAGTGTACTAGTGTGCTGGATATCCTGGCTGCAGCATCATTTCATCACGTTGCCATCATTGCATTGTATTATGTAGAATTAAATACTGATCAAAATGAATTCAAACACGTCATATCTGTTATTATTTTATGAAGAGTGTACTAGTGTGGTGGATATCCTGGTTGCAGCATCAGCTCATCATGTTGCCACCATTGTATTATATGTAGAATTAAATACTGATCAAAACGAAACCAAACACGATATATCTGCTATTATTTTTTCAAGAGTGTACTGGTGTGCTGGATATCCTGGCTGCAGCATCGGACCAAGAATTCCATAATCTTGCATATTTATATTTGTGACCTAAAATTTGAAACACCCATGTACGCACATGGGTGTTTCAAATTTTAGGTCACACATATGTTTGAAAGTAAAGTAATTTCCGCATATTGCGTCTAAGATCCTTACCGCAGCTAACAAAAGAGATGATTACATTGAAATGGCTGAACCGATTTTGATAAAACATGTCTAAGAACCATCGCTAGAAAACCTGCTTTCAAATAAAAAAAACCGCATTCAAATCGGTTCACCCGTTTAAGACCTACAGTGCCACAGACAGAAACACGGACAGAACCACAGACACACACACACACATAGCGGTTAAACTTATAACACCCCTCTTTTTGCGTCGGGGGTATAAAAGACTTGAATATCACACTTTTTTATTTCTCAAAGTTATTAACGGTTTAAGAGATACACTGCTTTTAAAAACCACTTTTTTACCGTTTCCAAAGAGTCTTCGCCTTAAATAAAATATCTGAGGAGACGATATTCAAGAGATTAAAATCTTTGAATGATGTGTGTGTGATTTACAGAAGAAACGCAATTAAGTTTAATTTACTACGAATACCGAGTCCGATATAATTACGTAACTTGAAAATGTGAATTTTAATTAGTGCAGATATTTTAATGAAAACAGTGTCGATAGGTTTATACCTAGTTAAAAACAATAACACCAAAGAATTTAGGTCGATACATTCATTTGTTTAGGAAAAAATTGAGTTAGAAAAGTCCAATATAATTACGTAACTTGCAAACATGAATTTTAATTAGTGCAGATATTTTAATGAAAATAGTGTCAAAGAATAGGTTTATATTTAAAAACAATAACACAAAAGGATTTAGGTTAATAAACTAATTGGTTTAGGAATTAAGATGAAAATAGTAAATTGTAAACGTAACGCTTCGGAGGGATACGCTTAATAAACTAGTCCTTAGAGGTGCTATCTACCGTTTACGTCAATTTGACAATGAAGTTATAGAAACGCAAGTTACAGTTAATGTTACTTTAACTATTTATCTGAGACAGCAACGTTCAGTTAACTGTTAGTAAGTTATTGAAAACGGCCGTAAATTTATTATGTGAACATTAAACATACTGTTAACATCCGGTTAATCACGATATTATTTTAATTCAAAAGCGATCATATTTAATAAATTGTAAACATATATTTAAAAATACAACACGAATTATTGAATTGTTTGTATATTTTATAACGCTTTCATTAATTTTGGGTTTAATAAAAAGAGCGGAAATGAGGCTGGTGCAGGGGGCGACAGCCATGTTGTAAAAAAAGGATAAAAAGGAGACGAGTGTGGGAATAAAAAAAAACAATTAAAAAGTGAGAAAAGGTCTGGAAAGCGGAATAGTGCTCAATCCAGGACTCCAAGATCTGGGTAAGTGTTTTGTTTATAAATCAGAAGTGGGATAGTGAATCCAAACGCAAAACGAGAACACTTGTTAGTTGAATGAAAGTTTTACAATTTGCAGAACTTTTGTTTTCACCGTTTTCGAGCCCTTACTTACTTAGATTGAAGATATTGCGCGAGAGAATTCCGACAATACTTTGATTATATTATAAATTACTAGTTAAACCTAGTGAATAACTTAGGCTAATCAGTTTTTAATTTGTAATGGGAAGGTAGCTAATTATTGCTATTATCCAATACAGTTTGATGAATAATATACACACATCAAAAGTGTCTAGGGATCAACATATATTTTTGCAATAACTTTTCTCCTGATTGATATTAATTAAAATTTTCTTTAAGGATTCATCAAATAAAGTGTTTTCGTTTGTCACAGTAACGATAAACCAAGTCACCTTTGCATTAATAAAGAAATTTTCCATTTTCCTAATAAAGGGATTTTTGACATTTGAACCACTAACACAAAAGTTCGAAAAAAAGACTGAAATAACAGTTTTCTTTAAAATTTTATTGGGTAACTTAAACAATTAATAATCCGTGTTTCTACCGCGAACACTAACAACACAAGAACATCGGTTTGGCATACTCAAAATGAGTTCATCCAAATCACGCTGTGGAATGGCCGCCCATGTTCGTTGCAACAACAAAAAAAGGTCTTCTTGCGACTGGATACCCTCCATATTCGGCAGAGCTCTTCTCTGTAGCATATCCCATGCATGCTCAATCGGATTCAAGTCTGGCGACTGAGCAGGCCAGGGCAGGACATTGATGTTAGCTGCGGCGAGAGTCTGTCTTACAACTCTTGCGGTGTGCGGTCGTGCATTATCATGCATTAACTGAAATAAGGGACCGATTTGCACTTGTAGAGGAACGATGACGTCTGATACAATCGTCTCAGCATAAATTTGAGCGTTGAGGTTGCCTCTGATCCAAATCAACTCAGTTCTTCCGCCGATCCAAATACCCGCCCATACCATGATGGTTCCACCACTATAAGGATGGACTTCCTGGCAGGATTTTAATCGCTGTTGGCGTCCAGGGGTTCTCCAGTGTCGTATACGTCTTGTATCCGGTCTCATACCAAAACGAGACTCATCAGAAAAGCACACGAAACGCCATTGTTCTTCTGCCCAATTTCTGTGTTCAAGAGCCCATTGATATCGTATCCTACGATTGTGCATTGCTATAGGTGGTACCCGTAGCGGTCTTCGGGAATGAAGGTTCACTTCATGCAAGCGGTTTCTGACTGTTTGGTCGCTAATTAAGTTCCCTGAAGAGTGATGAAGCCTCACGGCTAACATCATGGCGGTTATTGTTGGAGCTCTTCGAGTTAAGATTTGAATGTATCGGTCTTGTCTCCGTGTGGTGCAGCGATACCGTCCTCCATGGCGCTCAGCCACGGTACCAGTGCTTCGGTAACGTGTCCAAAGTCGACTGATAACACTCTGACTTGTATTCAGAGCTAAAGCCACAGTACGTTGCCGGGAACCAGCTTCTATCATTCCCACGGCTCTGAGCATTTCTTCCCTGCTTAAATGACGTCGCCGCTCCATAATAACGTTGGTTTTAATCAGTAGTAGGGAAACAGTAGCACTAATAATGTCTTCAATGCGTTGTATGTTTTTATAGGGAAAATATTGACAGCTGATTTTCATCTTTTACTCGAATTTGATTCACAGTTCCTGATTCAAATTATGAAATGCACCAAAAAGGATCCATATAAATTTATAAAATCATAAATTTATTACAAAGCCACATCTCAATCTCAAGAAATCCACATAAAAATGCTTGATCCCTAGACACTTTTGATGTGTGTATATTGGGACCCACTTATTGAGCATATCTTAATTTTATGTGTACTTATATCATGACTTCTGGGAGTAGTCAATGCTGTGGTAGCTATACGGAGCAAACTTTTGCCAAGGTGAGTGAATACTGACACAATCATACTCACTGAATCATTTGTCACATAAGTATTTAAATAACATAAATAGCTTTCTTCTATAAGCTATTTATGTTATATTATGTACCTACACAGATTCTAGACTTAGCAAAGGAATAAAATAGGAAATAAAATTCTTATAAGAATCTGGTACAGACTAAACAGTAGAAACTTTGATACAGCATTACTATTATGCACTAAGAAATTATCTACCAATGCTGCTGAGATAAGATAAGATACTCAAATTAGAATGTAATTTCAATACCTTGTACATAGCCTAAAGCTTACTTGGAAGTTGACTGCGCTATCATTGCTTCAGTACATAACAGATCAAAATAATAATATAATAGTAGCCGTTTAAATACTGACTTGATAATATTGTGTGAGGAAACTACATGATTCACTTATTAGTTATTATAATTAAATAAATATTTTAGTTCTTAACAAGTGTTTAATTATTATATTTTGAAATGTATAAATAATAATTTGATTTATGGTTGATATAACACTTAAAGTGGGTATTAGATAACTGCCACTTAATACCGTAAAAGCATCTTTATAGCAAATATATTTTACAAACCTAATCTGTAATAATTAAGGGTTGTGCAGTTAAATACCCACTCAAGAGTTCATCGATATGTTTTCTTGCTGTGATACTATAATTGTTTTTTTTTAATGTTTTCAATAGAACTACATAGTTGTGTTAATTTCTTTCTGTCACATTATGAGAAAAACAACTGAAAAGTAATGATATACCATAAGTAGAATACTTAAAAGACAATATCAAATAGTAGTAGTAGTGTAATATTACACAATACATACAATGGACAGGCTTATTGCTAAAGGCAATTTCGCCCAGTGAACCATAATGTGGATGTTATAGTTTTGTTGATTGAATAAGTACTTATCGTGGTATAATTCCAAAATTCACCCTTATAAGCAGCCGTAACTAGTGATAGGCACACTTAACATAACGGAGTAAAGAAAATTTTCTGTACTTGGAAGTGAAGTTATAATGATCAATAAATTACGTATTTAATGATGCAAAGTATATTAGCATAATTATATCTGTATTTATGCTATGGCACAGGATGATTACATGGTTGTACCAGTGTTTACTTACTTTTATCTTCGTACCTAGAGTGTTATGATTGTCTTTGATTCAATTGAAATTGGTTATAATTCTATGCTTGACTTTGTGTTAAAATACTTATATTATTATGTCTCTCTGCCATATCCTACTATGCCCCTGATATTTCCCAACAATTTAAAAAAAAAATATATATATAACAAAAACAATATATATTAATTTAAATTGAACAAATAAATAGATATACCTACGTTGATAACACACACATATAATAGACCAATAAACATGAGTGATACAGACCAAACAATGGGCAGAACTACACCGGCTAGTAGCAGAAATAAGTTTGAACATCGCAAGCGTCGGCGATCAGTGTCTTCGACGTCCACTACTCACATGAATGATCGGGCTAGGTCTAAAGAACGGAAAACAGGCAAAAGATCTCGTCATTGTGGGAGTTCATCCAGAGACCGAATGAGACTATCAAGGCGTAGCCAGAATAAGACGAGGGTAAGACCATATCGTGATCGTAGGTCTTCGACATCTTCAACTCCAGACTCATTGCCATCATCGCGTTCAGGGAGTCGTTACAAACGACGTAGTCAGCAGTCCAAAAGTAAACGTCATACTGAACGCATGCGAGTACATTCACGATCAAAGGAGCAACAAGCGCGCTCAAGGTCATTTGCGGAGGAGAGGTTGCCTAACGACAACACTCTGTTAAAAAAGTTTCTTGGCTTGCTGGGTGACAAGTACACGAATAGTAGTCTCCTTGGGGCACAAAAAGTGATACCAGAATTTGACCCAAAATCCAATACCCAGTCTGCTGCAGACTGGCTTCGAAAGGTCAATGAAATAGCTGCTATTTACAATTGGCACGAGAAACAAATAATTTTCTATGCTCTATCCAAACTTTCTGGCCTAGCGAAACGATGGTATGAAGGGCTAAATTCAGTCGATTTATCTTGGAGCGAATGGCAAAAATGTATATTGAATACATTTCCAGATGACCGGAATTATGCTGATAAACTTACGGAAATGTTGCAACGAAAGAGTAGACGTGAAGAAACGTTAGAAGAATATTATTACGATAAAGCTGCACTTGTGAATGCATGCGGTATTACTAAAAAAAATGCGGTCGATTGCATAACCCATGGTATTTTCGATAATAATATCAGACTGAATGCACAAGGCTCTAATTTTCGCGAACCTAATGACCTCCTTAAATTTTTAAGAAGTATTTCAAATAGAAACACAAGTCAAAACAGAAGAACACAAGCGATAAATAGATCGTATCCTATGGAAAACACAGATAGAAGTGATACTAAGGAAAATAAAAATAGGAATTTGAAATGCTACAATTGTCAAGAAGTGGGTCATATAGCAAACAAGTGTTCTAAACCTCTGAAGAAATGTGGTCTATGTTCTCGAGTTGGTCATGATCAAAAACACTGCTTTAAGGCCAAGGTAAGACAATCTAATATGAATAATAGAGTAGACGCTGGATCATTATCAACGCAAGTTCTTAAAATAACTGAGTTTGACACATCCAAGGGAGATAAATACGTTAAGACCATATCAGTCAATGAAGTACCTCATTCAGCCTACATTGACTTTGGCAGTGAGTGTTCCGTTATTAAGGCTAGTGTAGCTATACAAATGAATCTTGATGTCTGCGAAGAAAACCTCCCAGCACTTAAAGGTTTTGGCTCTGGCAATAATATTTTACCTATGGGAAGCTGCGAGGCAAATGTTAAAGTAGATGGGGTTACTGCTGATATTAAAATGTATGTTGTAGGCGATGATATGCTCAAAACGGACCTTCTAATTGGCCAGACATTAACTGAATTACCCTCAGTGAGGGTATATAAAACCGATACCGACTTATACCTTTACACTAGTGAAACAACTTTAGATAAAGTAGCACTTTATAATGACGTAGATGTTAACTTAACTGGTATGCAACCCGTACCTGTACATGCAAACGGCCAATTTACAGGGTACATGTATATTCCCGCATGTATCTGTATGAAGGAAAATTCGCAATATATTATTCTCCAAGGAATCTATACATTGACTGAAGGTCACGGTCATTTAGTGGTTGTCAACATATCAGGTGGTAATGTACATTTGAAGGAAAACAAATTACTAAGTAGAGGACATATACTACCAAAGATAAATAATTTCAAGACCAAGGCTATAGATATAAAACAAATACGAAGAATAGCAGAATGTAATCAGGAAATAGCCGAAGAGGATACCAAAAGAGATGATATCACATTAGAAATGTTAAATATTGGTGAAAATGTCACAGAGGACGAAAAAGTGAAATTAATTAACTTGTTGAATAGACATCGAGAATGTTTTGCTCTGTCACCACAGGAACTTGGACTTACAGCTGTGACAGAGATGCACATTAGACTGACAGACAACAGTCCAATATCGTATAAACCATATCGACTACCTTTTGCGGAACGAAGAATTGTTCAAGGTATGGTTGAAGAATTACTGCAAAACCAGGTGATAAGAGAATCACAATCGGAGTATGCAAGTCCGATTGTGCTGGTAAAGAAAAAGAACAATGACTATCGGCTCTGTGTGGATTACAGAGCTCTCAATAAAAAAATAGTTAAGGACAAATATCCGATGCCGGTGATCGATGATCAATTAGATCGGTTGAGTGGTAACAAATTCTTCACCAGCCTTGATCTGGCATCCGGCTACCATCAAATTCCAGTTGCTGAAGATTCCAGACATTTAACGGCTTTTATAACACCAGACGGTCACTATGAGTACTCTCGAATGCCATTTGGCTTAGTTAACGCGCCAGCGGTATTCCAACAGATGATTAACAAAGCTCTTGGGTCCAAGAGATTTGAATTAGCTATACCTTATCTGGATGACATCTTAACTGCTGGTCCTACAGTAGAAAAGTCTTTAGAGAAATTAGAATCAATCCTAGTTCTGTTACGGGAAGCAAATTTAACCTTGAATATAAGTAAATGCCACTTTCTGCAGTCTTCCATCGAGTACTTAGGGTACGAAATTTCCGAAGATGGTCTTAAACCAGGTTTAAACAAAGACTCGTGCAGTTTCAAATTTCCCTGTCCCTACTAATGTGCACCAAATACGCCAATTCGTTGGTCTAGCAAGTTTCTTCCGAAGGTTCATAAATGACTTTGCCCGCATAGCACGACCCCTCACGATGCTTACCAAAAATGACGTACCATGGAGTTGGGGAACGGAACAAGAAAATGCCTTTCAAGAGATAAAAGCGCGTCTCACGTCACGTCCCGTGTTGGCATTATACAGCCCTGATAACATAACTGAAGTACATTGCGATGCCAGTAAACACGGATTGGGAGGCATTCTCCTACAGAAATCGCATGATAAAGCTCCGTTAAGACCTGTTGCATATTATAGCCGGCAGACAACAAAGGAGGAGGAGTTCTGGCATTCCTATGAATTGGAGACTATGGCAGTTGTAGCAAGCCTAAAAAAAATTTCGTATATATTTGATAGGGTTACAGTTTAAAGTTCTGACAGACTGTAATGCATTGAGAGCAACTCTCAGTAAAAGGGATTTAATCCCTCGAATCGCAAGATGGTGGCTCCAACTACTCGAATTTGATTTTACTGTGGAATACCGACCAGGGCAGTCGATGAAACACGCTGACGCATTAAGCCGAAACCCAGTTGTTATTAATGAACAACTGGCCATAATGAATATCAGAACGGAAGATTGGTTACATATAGTGCAGATGACTGACCCCAAACTAAAACATATAAAAGATATATTGGACACCAAGGAAACTGATATCAAAGACATCACTAACAACTATGTGATGAAGGAAGATAAGTTATATAGACGAGTGGGTAAAAGCTTGAAATGGGTCGTACCAAATGGCGCTAAATGGCGGATTTGTCAGCTGTGTCATGATGAATCAGGACATTTCGGTTTCGATAAAACTATTGAGAAAATGAATAAAGAATATTGGTTTCCTAAAATGAGACGGTTTGTTAAAAAATATGTAGCAGCCTACTTGAACTGTGCTTACAATAAGAAACCTACTGGAAAAGAATCTGGATATTTACACCCGATTCCAAAAGCTGATGAAGTATTTCATACAATGCACCTAGACCATTTAGGTCCGTTCATCAGAAGCAAAAGAGGAAATTCATACATTCTCGGTGTTATCGACAGCTTTAGCAAATTTATCTTTGTAAAGGGTGTTCGTGATACCAAATCTAAGACAACTATAAAGGCACTGGACGACATATTTTCAACCGTGGGCTGTCCTAAAGTAATAATATCGGACCAAGGAAGCAGCTTCACATCATCTGAGTTTAAAGCTTACATGCAATTGATTGGTGCTAAACATGTGTTAAATGCAGTGGCGACACCTCGTGCTAATGGGCAAATCGAGCGATACAATAGGACCATTTTGAGCTCGCTAGCAGCGATGAACCACAACCACAGTGAAGCTGATTGGGATTTAAATTTACCGAAACTGCAGTTGAGCTTGAATAATACTCGAAATAGAAGCATAGGGAAAACCCCATCGGAGGTCGTCTTTGGAAATAGGTCCGCTGCTCCTTCAGAAGGGATAATTAGGGATCTAACGGAAGGAAACGATACAAGTAACGGAAAAAGTAGAGAAGAGATTCGTGAAGAGGTAAAGAATACAATAGTAAAGCAACAGAGGGCAATGAAAGATCGTTTCGACAAGATGAGAGCCCCTACAAAATTTTATAATGAAGGAGACTTAGTCATGATTCCGAACTTAAATCAAGAACGAGGGAAAAGCAATAAACTTACACCCAAATTTAGAGGGCCGTATAAAATAACAAAGGTGTTAAACTATGACAGATACGAAGTATCCAGTATTGAAGGACACGCCATGCGCAAATACAAAAATATTTTTCCTGCCGATCACTTGAAGCCGTGGATTACTTTTCATTCATCTCCAGAGGCAAGCGAATCTGATTCTATTACATCAGATGAAAACGAAAAATAAAATTTTAATAAAAAAAAAAAATATAACATACAATTAAATCAAATTAAAATTATTTGTTTGGGAAACATGATTAAAATAATAATATTGATTCAGTGATTGGTTGATAATATAACTTAAGCAACGAAAAATATGAAAAAAAAAAAAAAAAAAAATTGATTAATAGAACTTGATTTGTTCATCCCCATTAACCATATAATGCATGCCCCTGCCCCCTTTTCCTCATTTTCCCTCCAAAACCCAACCACAATCCCTGGCAGACTATCACAGATTAAGAGGGGGAAAGAATTTCAATTACTGGAATGGACCATACGTTTAAGGAGGCCGAAGTTCTTGAACAAGCGGTGCACGTATGGGTCGAATGAAACATGTGACGGAGGCCGATGCTCTAAGTGAGCAAACGGTGCGCACATGCCAAATATGAGTTATGACATGTGACGGAGGCCGATGTTCTAAGTGAGCAAGCGGTGCGCACATGACCTATGAGAAAATATGTGACGGAGGCCGAAGTTCTAAGTGAGCAAGCGGTGCGCACATGTATCGTATCTAATGAAGGTTGAAAATCTAAGATGGTAAGTTAACTATGATATTTTAGTATGAAGAATGTTCAACTTAGAGGTTGTCTGGATACTCGATACCAATTTAATTCAAAGAGTAAAGCCTTCAATGTTGTGAATGAGGTGTGGGACCATTCACTTGCAAGATGGCCGATATTGGAATGAGGACATTCCTGAAACAGGATGGCCGACTGTTAACATCCGGTTAATCACGATATTATTTTAATTCAAAAGCGATCATATTTAATAAATTGTAAACATATATTTAAAAATACAACACGAATTATTGAATTGTTTGGATATTTTATAACGCTTTCATTAACTTTGGGTTTAATAAAAAGAGCGGAAATGAGGCTGGTGCAGGGGGCGACAGCCATGTTGTAAAAAAAGGATAAAAAGGAGACGAGTGTGGGAATAAAAAAAAAACAATTAAAAAGTGAGAAAAGGTCTGGAAAGCGGAATAGTGCTCAATCCAGGACTCCAAGAAGATCTGGGTAAGTGTTTTGTTTATAATACTGTGCACGAAAATGTATCACTTAAAGTTAGGACTCTATGCGTCCTGCAAAGTTTTGGTTGACGTTGGTGGATACGGGCAATGCGCGTTTATGTCAGTGGGCCGTGACCATCTACGCGTCGTGCGAATACGAGCACATAAAATGACACAGAAATTTACCGATTTTTGTTTTTTCTTTTTGTTTTGTTCCGAGGTATTCAGCATCGCTCTCTGCCTCTCCATCATCAGCTTTTTTTTCCCCTTTCGCCTTTCCATTATCAGCAATTTTTTTCCCTTTCGCCTCTCCATCATCAGCTTTTTTTCCCCCTTTCACCTCTCTATCATCAGCTATGTTTTTCGCTTTCGCATCTCCACCATCGGATTTTTTTTTCCCTGCCCTGCTTGGTTTACTTTGTAGAGTAGAGATTGATTTCGCGCCTTCTTTAACAACCGCAGGTTCTCCATCTATTTCAGATTCCAGTTCTTTGGATTTGTCCTTTTCGGTTAATATTTTTTGCTCTTCTAGTTTTTTTATTTTATTTTGAAGAGCCTGGTTTTTTTTTTCTTCAAGTGCCTGTCTTTTTTTTTCTGCGGCTTGTAGTTTTTTCTCTTCTAGAGCGAGCTTTCTCTTTAGAGCTTGTTCAAGTTTTTCCTTTTCTCTTTCAGCTTTTAGTACGTACTTTTCTTGAACATCTTTTGTAAGTTGCGAAGAAGTTTTAACAATGAGTTTAATTTTCTTTTCTTTTACTTCTGGAAAAGAGAAACTAAAGTCGGGCTTGAGAACACTTCCCATAGTTCCTAGGGATTCACTTTCTGACACTTGTCTTTTTTTTTTCATTTTGCGACTAATTTTGTCTACACTACGTTGAATTTCAAATTCATCATTCTTTTTTAAAATTTGATCATGGTGAATTTTGTCGAATTTACTTGGCTCGAAATAGGAATCTAGTATGGTTTGCGAAGTTCTTAATGATCTAAATTGTAATTGCCTATTTGGATCATCTTGATCATCTAGATCTCGAGCACTACGATCCTGTTTTAATTTTGTTTTTGTTGGTATTGGTATTTTTTTTATATCCGTTTTAGACCCCACATGATATTTTGAAATTGTTCCCATCTGCTCCCATGGACTAATTTTTGGGGTTTCATATACTTCAGGCCTTTTTGAAACAGAATGTGGACCGTCAGTATCCTTGTCAAGTCTCATCATTTGTCTCAAGCTAAGGTCATATCTTCTTTTCAATGCTTCTTTAGCATTCAATGAAGGTATATCTTCGAAGATTTCTTCTTGTTTGTGATCTTTAACAGAAGTTCTTGGGAATTCTTTGACTTCTTTAAATGTCTTCATAAGAGATGTGTCTGACTCTACCAACGAAGGGGCTGGAACTTTTGGATGTACGTCTTCGTGCGGTTCTATAGGTTGAATAAAGGTAACAGCTTGTTTTCTATAAAACTCTCTTGAATCAGTTTCACTAATTTCTGTCTTAACTGATTTAAGATCTGTATGTGAGTAAAACATTGGTTTAACATCCGGCTCGTGCCTAGAGGGTGAGCTGAGGCCAAGATTGATTTGTAAGTCGGAGTATGTGCGAATCTTTTTTTGTTTTTTGAGCATTTCACCTGTCCGAAGAAATCCGATTTCTGGAGGAATTAACTTTTTAGCGTATTTTGTTGTGTCTTCCTTTTTTTCCCCTTTATCGTACATAAATTTCTTAACAATTTGGTCACAGTCACAAAACAGCTTCTCTGTAGTTTGTGATTTTTTACGACAGTGGTAGCATATGCCCATTACGATTTTCCTATCTATTGATTTTACATCCTGCATGAGTTCTTGAGCATGCTCAAATGTTTTTCTGCATCGTGGGCAACTTATATTTTTCTTTTCTGGAAGCAGTAATATATGAATAATTAGGTAATGTAACTTTGCGGAGTTTTTATGTGCCACGATCATATGACTGTAAAAATACCCATAACGAAGCCGAAAGGCCCCCGTTCTCCCCGTCATTGCGATCATATTTAGGGTTGCTTTACGGAACCCTTAAAATAGTACGGATCTTCCGCACCTCAAAAGGAAAAAACGGAACCCCGATGTTCCACACATTCATACGAAGCGCTTTGCTACATCGTTTATTATGCGCACAGCTAAGTAGTGGAATTCCCTGACTGCGTCGGTGTTCCCAAGTTCATATATGACCCCAATCTATTTAAGTCGCGAGTTCTTATTTTGGTTTAGCTCGTTCCATCGTCGACCTTCAAGACTAAATTGAGGTCAAGAGTTCGAGTAAGCCAGTTTAATATATGTAAAAAAATGATCACTCGCGTGTCTGTCCGTTTGTCACAGACAATTTACTCCGAAACTACTGGACCGATTGAGTTGTTTGGTACACTACACATAAAGGATGTAACAAGACCCTTAACGAAGCTCAAGGCACTTGTTCTCCACGTCATTACGGTATATATTTTTTTGTTTTAGACCATACCTGGGAAACTTCTAGTTACGGAGATATTGGGGGTCAAAGTTAAAAAAATCACAAGTTTTTTTTTTTAAATACCTACGTCATGGTTTTATCTAAGATATTTACTTTAAACACCTCCACGACCCCTATACTATTAAATCCATCAACCAGCACAATGTTTTGAGTCCGTTAAATTAACAACACACATACACATACTACATTACAGAGTCCTAATTACGTAAAACGTGATTTTTCACCACCCCCCCCTCCCCCAAAGTCGTTTCCCAGCAATAATTTTTGCGTAAAGTTACTTAGTTTGATGTCCATAATGCTTCTTGGTTGACAGCTTCGTTAAGGGTCTTGTTACACCCTGTATGTAAGTCGGTGACCCAAAAACGGACGTGTAACGTAAATAATTTAATTCACTTTTTTGAGGTAAATTAGAAATTGAATAAAAAAATTGCTTACTGTATCGTGCAACATATGAAATGAAAGGGCTTGTGCATCTCATTTTTTTTAAATTTAATTTTTAGTTGAAACAGTTTCCGGCAAAGAGAGATGACTGCCGCCATATTGTAAAACGAGACTTGCTCTCACGACTCGACTCAGTGTGTCGCTCTGTTTATTATTTTATCTAACACCAGATATTGGTGAAGATAACTGTTGTTCCCGTATCCACGACTTTTATTAGGAGAGTGGTCGCAGAAGTACGCCCCCATACCCCCAAAAAGTTATTTAAGAAAATAGGCGAAAATTTACCATTCGCCCCCCCTTAACTCCAAAATGCGTAAAAAATGAATTATAAAGTTTACTGTGCGTTAGTTATTATTAGATCCGTTCGTAAAAAAGCTCAGCGATGCGTCACGAACTCAAATTGTTGCTAAAATAATAATATTTTGCTGTGCAATCAGTAACTATTTTGTTGTGCGATTAGCATTTTCGATTAGGATTGGGTTTTTTTTTTACATAACAAAGATTTTTTGATTTACAGTTAATTATTAGCCAAAAAAAAAGTCGTTTCCCAGCAATTATTTTTTTACGTATACTTGTTGGATGTACAGATTGCTTGGTTCACAGCTTCGTTAAGGGTCCGTTCAAACCTTGTATGAGCTTTCCACCATAATCTAATTATATTAAATTTACCGAATTCTGACGTTAATTCAGAAGTTGTTATTTTCACATTTTTCTTATTGTATATAATAAATACATCTTCAGATGGGTTTACTGCGCCTCCAACTGCTTCGCCTTGTCTTATCTGTTGATTCAAAAAAAAAGTTCAAGAGGAATACTTAAAATTGTGATATTAATTCTTTTTCTTCTCTGAAAATGATTATCTATATTGTTACTTCGGCATAATTATGTTTCCGTGAATACAACTTCACGTCCGTAATCCGCGAACTGCGAAGGGTTAGACCGGAGTTGTTTGTCTACAACCATTTTTCCAAAATTGTGTCTACAGTGTACAGCTACAAAACATAGTAAACATTTATGTCACCAAAACCACCTACACAAGCCGGAATCGGCCGGATACATCTATTATTATTTTTATTATTTATTTATTTATTTAGGTTAGCCAACAATTGTTTACACGTTACATACAATTTATAAGTACACAATATACATTTATAAGTGCAACAATTACTTTTAGGCTAACACCACATGCACTATTATATTACATTGTACATTTTCATCAAGTATTGCAATTAATTGTGAATTAAGAATGATAAAAAAAAAGAGTAAAATTAAGCATAGATCCAGAAATTTAACAAACAAATCAAGACAGTCGAATTGAATTAAATTAAATTAAATATATTATAATGTTTGGTGATAAAATAAAATAACAGATAAATTAATAAATTAAACTAAACGTAAATATTTGGTTTACACTAGATAATAATTAAGAATTAATTAACGTTAAATTGTTACATAAATTATCAAATTGGCATTACATTAGAATAATAATAATTTATTTGCATTATATTTTATAGTTTTGCGAATAGTATTTAATAATTCTTTTAGAAAATTTTCCCAAGCTGTCGTGGTGAACGTCAATCAGGTCACTGCAGCTGTTTAAGATTTTACACATTCGCGGTATTGGTGAGTTAGCACCTAGGACAGTTATACGCAATGGCGGGTAAAGCGGAGTGATGGGATTTCTGGGATAGCGGGTTGGAGCACGAAACTTGAGAAGACCCAGTAACTGTGGACAGTCTATTTGCTTTCTGAGCAGTTTGTATAGAAACAGAGCATCCGTAACTTCTCTTCGAGTCGACAACGAGAGCATCTTGAAAGTTTGCAGACGGGACAGATAAGAGGGCACTGCTTGCTTTTCCCTTTGAAAAAAGCAAGGTGCCATAGAAATCGTTTCTGAACCCTTTCTAAGAGAAGTTTATGAGTGGCGTAATGTGGCCTCCATACGACACTACAATACTCCAGGATGCTCCGCACAAGGCTATTATACAGCAATATCTTAGTGCTGACCTGTTTGAAACCCTTGGAATTGCGTAGTACGAATCCTAACATTTTGGAAGCTTTTTTAATAGTACTTTCGATGTGTGGGATAAAAGTAACTTTCTTGTCAAACAGCACTCCTAGGTCCCTTATAGTTTCTACTTCTTGATTTTTTTTTTATCAATAAAGTAGTTCGAATGGATGGGGTGAACTTTTCTAGAGAAAGACAAGTGGTAGCATTTATTGAAGTTCAACTCCATTTTGTTTATCATACACCATTCTATTACTCTGTTCAGATCATCCTGCAGAAGCTCCATATCATTTGATGACTCGACCCTCCTGGCAAACTTTAAGTCATCTGCGTACAAAAAACACTCTGAAAAGTGAAAGCAGCGGGGAAGATCATTTATAAAAATGATAAATAATATAGGGGCCAAGTGGGAGCCCTGTGGGGCTCCGGAAGTCATGCGATAATTGTTGCTAGAGCGAAAACCATTTACCACAACATAAAATTCACGGTTAGCGAGGTATGATTCCAACCAATTCAGCAAGGGTCCCGTGATACCATATGCTGCCAGCTTTTTTATAAGTAAAGAGTGGGAGATTTTATCAAACGCCTTACTGAAATCGGTATATATCACATCAAATTACACATGTTGGTGATCGCAAAGATAAGGCTTAAAAAAGTGTTGGATATGGGGACAGATCATTGACTCGAATACCTTGGCGAAAGTGGATAGAATGGCAATGGGCCGGTAGTTTGAGATAGTTTTTTTTTTATCCGACTTGTGTATGGGTACGATCTTGGTTTTTTTCCACTCCGATGGAAAAAAACCAAGATCTATACTAATATTATAAAGAGGTTAAGTTTGTGAGTTTGTGAGGTTGTAGGGGGTAATCTCTGGATCTACTGAACCAATTTTGAAAATTCTTTCACTAATAGGAAGCTACATTATCCCCGAGTGCCATAGGCTTATTTACAACGTGCCCGTGGAATAATTTTCGACCAAAACGCTAGCGAAGCCGCGGGGAACAGCTAGTAATAATATAAAGACTATGTCCAAAACAGGGTAATCTACATAATATAAATCTCACAAATATGTAAACACCAATTGTTCCAAAACGAATCTAAAAGGCTGTTAGGAATAAGTATACACGCTCACTGCGTTAGTAAAATTTGATGACTTTCAGTTGGTGCGGCGTGGGGTCTTTTATATCCGAAGCACGATTTGTCCCTGGTGCGTTGCTGGGTCGTGCAAAGTGCTGGTAATGTAAGTTTTTTAGTATTTTTACGTAAGTTTTACATGCAATAAGTGAATTTCGGTAACTACAGCGGCGTTTCATCGGTGAGTACATTTATTTTCTTTGGTGTGTGGGACCTGGAAATAATTTTATCAGCCGTTAATCCAAGCCGGAGTCGAGCGTGATTCATCTTCTATACCTCCTCTCACTGTGGCCAAGATACCTTTAGCCGTCATCGGTTCTATGAGTCTGTGGGATCGGCAGTGAGAAAATCATTTCCTGTGTATATTGCACGATGTACGCAAACCCTGTTCATACCCAAATTCCATCTGTTTCCGTAGGTCTCCTTGTAACAGGCTTCCTTCAAGTAAAACCAACGTAACTTACGTTTGGTATGGTTTGTATGATAGGCTAGGGCGTTAGGATAATTAGGGTGCTAATAGGTAATTACTATACGGCTAGGATAACTACGGTGCTAGGTAATTACTGTAGGTCTAGGTTTATAGTCGGTAGGGCCTTAGATACTAAACTAGGCTCAATTGTTTCAACCATAGCCACATCGTGCGCACATGGAATAACGGCCGTATCAAGCATTTTGGTTTGGTTTTTAACGTTCTGATTCGTTTGTTTGAATTTCATAATTTTTAATATGTTGTTAGTGTGTTCTTTGAAACTTCATCTACCTACCTGTAAGCCTAGTGACAACGCATTTCAAATTGCAGACGTTAAAAAAACAAAAACACGAAATCTGGCGTTGTATTACGTGTCGCTAAGGACAACCAAAAAAATAAAATAAAAGTTACAATCGGTAGACGCTATTAGGTCCGCCGGCTTACAACTTGAAAATCCGAAAGCCGAAAGCCTCATTTATTAATTAAGGACGTCCCATTCTCAATGGATGACATTTTTTTTCTGCACGCGTTATACCGTCAAAACATAAGATGAGCTGCCAATAAATGAGGATGATTTTATTAACGGCCGTTTTCAATAACTAGCTAGCGGTTGACCGAGGGTTGCTGTCTCGGATGGACGGTTGAAGTGACATTGGCTTGGCTGCCGTTTCTATAACTTAGTTGTCGGGCGACTATCTGGCGTAAGCGATGGATGGCACCTCTGGCCGCTGGTGGGCGCACCCCTCCGAAGCGTTTTGTTTGCAATTTTCATGTTTCCTAAACTAATAAATTTGTCGACCTAAATCCTTTTGTGTTATTGTTTTTGAATGTAGACCTATCGTTTTACACTATTTTTATTCAAGTATTTGCAATAGTTGAAGTTCACATTTTCAAGTTACGTAGTTGTGGATTCGTAATTCACTGAGGAGAATTTTTGGTTTTTACGTCATAAGTTAACTAAAATTATTCATAGGCATTGCTCAGATAACGGTCGCAAGTGGATAGGCGATGAAACCGAGTCTGTTGCGCGCTCGTGGTGCACCATCGGCTTGACTTGTTTCTTGTTGTGAGTGCAGTGGAAGGAATCCAGTTTATTTTGACATTAAGCAAGACGTTGAAGGGCTTCGCATATAGATACATGGCTTTGGCCTATCCAGGTGTGACATGGGACCGGTTTAGGGAATTGTTCAAGGCTAGATTCGAGTGCGTTGAAACTTCTATGGCTGCCCTCATTAAACTGAGTGGTGGGCAAGCCAAAGAAGAGCCGCTACAGATGTGAGCGCTGGCGCCGGTAGCGAGAGGCGTAGGTTTTCATCGAAATTCTAGAATTTCCCCAAAATATGATGCGATCTTAGGTGGGACGCAACCAAGCCATGGTAGGCCGCAATCAAGGTATCTACATTCACAACTAACTTTAAACTTAACAACTAAGCGCGTGGATATGTATGGAGATGCGCGCATGTTACGACGCGACGTGACAACGGCGGCTATCACGTGTGAATTCACCGCTAGAGGCGCTAATGTAGCGCGAGAGCACCGAAATGATGTCATAGAAAGTTCACGCGTTGCGTGCTTTTTTATCACGTATTTTTACTAATATTCACAATTGTGGTCTAGATTGAGCTATTCCTGATTAATTATGACTTGAAGATTTTAAGTAGCAACTTACGATCTTATTTGTTAGTACTTGGAGGTAAAATGATTTTTAAATGTTTCATGCTTGCTTATTTTAGGGAGAATATTGTAAATAAAAGATCTGAACTTTTCACTATGTTGTTATACGCATTAAAATAAACTTTTTATGAAGTAATTGGTTTTTTAAAGTATAAAATAGAAATATTGACATGACCATAAGCGACAGTGGCGCCATCTGGTGAGCTCAAAAACGGCAGCCCTCACTGGGTGACATTTTTATACGCCAACCGGCGAACAAGCCCCTGGCGAACTGTCACTGCGCCGCCGCCGTTAGGTTTTCATAGCAGTGCGCGCACGGGTGACAAAATGGTCACTCTCCACGTTGCACGGTGGGCTGAAAATCGCCTTTCATAGACAGAGACTTGAATTTTCATGGGTCCTTTTTTTGGTTGGAAATGAATTCTGCTGATCATTACTATTCTAGAAAAAATTCGAATGAGGCTTTTGCGTGTACAAATGAAGGAGTCTTTAAGGAAAATTTGGACGGCACTGACTTGAAAAATGAGGATATCTCTGGAATCATAAGGTTAGCCATTATATCCTTACACACAGATATAGTACTATTTATTAGTATTTTTTTGACATACATCGTATTGCCGCACGATTTGTGCATTTTTTTTTAAATCCTCTAAATTGAAAAAAAAACTTTAAACTGCTTTACATTTGAGTATTTTGGGTCTACTTTAAAATATTTTATTAAGACTACAAGCCAAAACAGTTTAAGAAATCACAAAAGTTCGTTTTACTAAATTAAAATGGCACGGTAATTTTGAATGAATTGCTGTGTTACCTTTTGAATGTAATCTCCTCTAATGGTCAAGTCCTCATCATTATCATCATTAACAAACGACCTCATTGAGGTATTCACCTCATATGCTATTAATAATTAAGCTGCTGCATTAGGTAATTAATACTTATTTACCTAATGCAGCTGCTTCGACTGTGCTTCGGTAAAGGAAAACATCGTGTGGAAAACAGCATGTCTGAGAGATATTTCTTGATGCAAAGCCAAGTCAGAGGCCCATGATGGGCGGCATAAAAACTCTGACACCAGGTTAGGCACTAACCACACGATAAAGAAAAACCTAAGTAATATGTGGAACCGTCGTGGGTTGTACATTGGCCTACCTGTAATACGTTGTAATATTTACTGTAACATATTATATTGTACAATAGGGAATATGCATATATTTTTTTTTTTCACTTAAATCATTAATATGCAGTACTATCAACCCAAGAAAATAATTAAAAATTAATTTCAACTACTGCTTGTCGCACCCAAAAAAATATTAAACTCCTGCAAATTTCTACGACAGTTCAAACGTCCATGACTATCGCGGCTATTCATGTCAGGACTTTGATGTCACTTACCTCTATCTGCCTTATTTCTTTGACACATGGATTTGATACACAGTTACAACTTTTCCCATCCTTTAAGTAATATTAAGTTTGATGTATAATTTGCGCAATTGTCTATTCGCGCATATCATTCGCCCGAATGTCCATACGTGCAAGCCGTCCATATGCGTAAATTCCCTAGATCCGCGACAAATGATGGTAGCACCCGCGCAGGTGACCGCTCTCCACTGTTGCCGTCCTAAAGTCCAATCATTACGTCGGAAAAAACGGGTTAGAAATGCATGTGAACCGAGAAGGCTACCTCTTGGATATTACGTGGGGGGAGGTCTAGAAAAGCTTAACTTCAAATTGTCGACCAAGATTTCCTATATGCATTTTCCGCCATCTTGAAAAATGGGTTTAATTCAGTTTTTTTTTTACAATAACTCTGTTCTCCGTTGAGATAGGAAAATTTTGATGCAATACTTTTGTGTTGCTTTTTTACGATCTACATTTAAGTCCTTAACATTTTTCACCTATCGTTCGTCGTTATTGAGATATCCGAAAAGGCCAAAAATTTCGGTAGTGAAATTTGTTTTTGCTATTTTCTTACTTCTCGAGATAGATACTTATTAAAAAAAAAACTAAAATTAAACTTGTAGAGCGTTTTTTTTTTTTGGCTTGGGTTTGGAATAGAGTCGCCTGAATTTGAGAATTCTGTTTCTGTGGGGGGTCAAGGGGGTTTATTTGAAGTGCCCCCATGTCATTTGCATGTCATCAGCTGCCGGAGCATAGAAAATAATTTTAAATACCTCGAAGTACTTATTTAAAATTATTTTCTAAAAATATTGGTAAATCCCTAACTAAACGCGACACGGAATCTACATTTAACTAAATTCTAACTTTTTTAACGTAAGCCGGCCATTTTGTTGACAGTGACAAATATACTTTGTCATTCCGTTGCTTCCGAGTTTACGTGAATGTGCTCCCTAACGTTTTTATCTGCCTCCTCCTGTTTCGACAACTTCGCTACCCCTCTAGAGATCGTGATACTTGCGTTATCTAGGTCTATCTATATCTGTGGGTGTAACAATACCCTTTACGAAGCCGTAAGGCACTTGTTCTCCCCGTCATTGCGATAAAAAATGTTCAATACACTTTCTCGAAAACTGGTTTTTATCACACTACGATTCCGAGCTTCAACATGCAATGTATTTCACACGTGTGGATTTTTAATATTTTTCAGCACAAGTGTGAAAATAAAAATTTCCACAGATACTTATACCATACTTATACTAAATTCTAATGGGTTCAATAACTATAATAGGCGGTGGTTGTATTTTTTAAATCTCGACAAAGAATTATTATCGGTCTCTTTACGGCGTAAATATTTATATCATAGATGAACATGATTATTTAAAAGAAATATTTACGTTTATGAACAAATTAACATTTAATTTATTTGTGTTCTAAATTCAAAAATATTTGAATTTTCTATTTTTCATATTAATATGCTGTTTAGTGGCATCATACTTTTGCTTCTTCTTAAACCTGGCGAAAGCAAAGCGCGAACAAAAAAGCAAAGTAAATCATAGTTTCGTAATAATTCCTGACAAAAATACTTCCTGTTCTAATATTTTATTTCTTCGAAAGTGTATTGAAAAATGTCGTTTGATACGCGTGGGGATTTTTTACTGTAGTTCTCGGCTCCATAACACCCTCGCCTGCAGTTCGGGTGTTAATTACGCCTCGAATGCATTAACAAAGTTTACCCCCATTAATCAAAATGTACTATTGTTCTGGGCTATAGGTACCTGGGAACCTTCTGGTTACGGAAATATTGCAGGTCAAAGTTTATTTATTTATGTACACACAAAATAAAAAAATTAAAAGCAAAATTATTTTATTAAAATTATATTATTATTGATATTTTTCGACGGCTTGTAAAGCCAAGTCAGAGGCCCATGGGCGGCCTAAAAACTCTGACACCAGGTTAACCACACGATAAAGAAAGAGGAAAAGCAAAACAAAGTTCCAACTTTTTCACAGGATTTTTTTAAGTACCTACTAATACTAGTTTTTAAGGTTATAACTTTACTTATAATGCCTCCATGAGTTGTTTACTCTTCAATGCATACATCAGCACAATGTTTTTAGTGCGTTACATTGAGTTTTATCGTAAAACGTGATTTTCCCTACCAAAAAAAAGTAAAGTAATTTTTGCGCAGAGTTACCTAGTAAGATGTACCTACACTAATTGGTTGACGTCTTCCTGAAGGGTTCGTTTAAACCTTGTATAGAGCATAAACTATTTTATTTATTCTTAAATTGTTTTTATCCTAACTTAAGCCTTGGCGAAATTGGGACGGCTAGCAGCATCATCAATTTATCTTCGGCATTTCACTAACCAGCTAGCGTTTGCAAAAAACAACGCATTGTTTGTACAGTGATAATTGGGAAATATTGCGATTATGTCTTCCTGGGACAAACGGTTCAGCTAGGTAGGTCTAACTTCAAGAAAGAGGTCAACCGTCGAATCCGACTCGGCTGGGCAGCGTTCGGGAAGCTGCGCGGTATCTTCTCGTCCAACTTACCGCAGTGTCTCAAGACGAAAGTCTATGACCAGTGTGTGTTGCCAGTGATTACATACGGGACCGAAACGTGGTCGCTCACAATGGGCCTCATTCGAAGGCTTAAAGTCACCCAAAGGGCAATGGAGAGGGTTATGCTCGGAGTTTCCTTGCGTGATCGAATCAGAAATGAAGACATCCGCAAGATAACCAAGGTTACCGACGTAGCCCGAAGAATTGCCACTCAAAAGTGGCAGTGGGCAGGGCACATTGCTCGCAGAACGGATGGCCGATGGGGCCGAAAAGTTCTGGAGTGGCGACCGCGAACCGGAAGACGTTGCGTTGGAAAGCCTCCCACTAGGTGGATCGATGACCTGGTGAAGGTTGCGGGGATCCGCTGGATGCGAGTCGCACGGGACCCGTCAGTGTGGCGACACTTGGGGGAGGCCTATATCCAGCAGTGGACGTCTTTTGACTGAAATGATGATGATGATGATGAATTGGGAAATCCAATCTGCCTAAGTCTTTATTCACCAGAGTTGAAACGCACAACGCGTAAGTCGTAAAAAACTTAATTTTAAAAACGCATAGTCGACATTTAGTCGAGTACCTACCGTCTACCGAGTGATCAGTGTCAAATGTCTAGCCTTTTCCAGCCCATATGCCACTATTTCCTAGAATTTGATCCTAATTGATTATTGATACTATCGAATGGTGTGACAATAAAGTGAGGAATATTGTTTTGGCCGTTCACGCACGCTTGAAAAATTCACTATGTGTAGGTACCTACTGCACTCAATAACATAAACGTAAAATTAAAATATTTGATTAGTACTAACCATAGATGGTGTACAAACATCGTCTGCACGTGGCCTATGAAGATAGACCACCAAGCCGGAGTTCTTTAGTTCCAAAAGTTTTTGGAACTCTTGGCACTCCTTAGAGCAGGGACATGCCTGCTTTTCTCTGCACGTAAGAAAATGTCGTAGAAAGTATTATATATTTATAATAATCTTTGGTTTATACAGAATAATAACTCTTATGAACTTACTCTCCATATTCGTCCATAATTAAATAAAATTGAAAGAGTAGGTAATCAAAAATGCAAGAAACCCAAATTATAAGGTTTTTTGTGTCATTTTGACAGCACACTGCTTGAATTTAATTATCTAAGGTATGGAATTAATAAGTACAACTAGGCATTATCTAGTCTTGTAGTACTTAGTACAGTATGCTAGTGCTGCTGCTTGGTTCGGTAGAAGCGTGGCCATACGAGGAACTTACGCCGCCGCTGCCCCAACTTGTATTTCCAATAAATTTCACAAATGCCTAACAACAGCGTAATTCTGCCTAAAATATCATAGTCCAGTCATTAGCATCATCATCAGTAATTAGGTTTGTGTAGCGGGTGTGCATGAACCGACAAGTATAGCCAATGCTTCTAAACAACATTTCATGGTAGATTCACTACTTAGAGATCAGACTCAGATGTTCGATGCTAAAGCCGTTTCGGGTGACGTTACCGTCCACTTCACTGCAAAGGAAGTTGCATCGGTGATATCAGGAATGAAAAGAGGTAACTCGCCCGGCCACGGACGCGGCCACGCGACGGTCTTAGCATCGATCATCTGAAACACGGCGGTGTACACCTGCCGCGAGTGTAAGCCATGTTTTTTAACCTTTGTGTTAGTCATGTATTACCTGATGACCTTATATACACTACTGTAGTGCCTACTGTTATAAATAAAACCGGGGATGCCTCTGACATTTCCAATTACAGGCCTATATCAATTGGCGACTGTCATAGCCAAGGTGCTGGACAGTCTGCTTGACAAACAGTTATCGAAGCATATTATATTGGAAGACAGTCAGTTCGGCTTTAGACCAGGACTCTCCACAGAGAGTGGTATTTTATGCCTCAAGCAGACTGTACAGTACTATACTGACAGAAAAACACCATTTTGCTTGTCAAAGGCATTTGATCTCGTTAATTATAAAGCACTGTGGGGTAAGCTACAAGAAGAAACTACCTTGCCTAGTAACATCATAAAAATGTTTAAATGTTGGTATAATAATCAACACAACAGTGTGAAGTGGGAGGGGTCGTTTTCCGATGTGTATCGGTTGGAATGCGGGGTGAGGGGGGATTGAGCTCACCTCGACTTTTCAATCTATACATGAATCGGCTGATCGTTGAGTTCAGCAACACTAATATCGGTTGTCATATAGATGGGGTGTGTGTTAATATAGTTAGTTATGCCGATGATATGGTGTTGCTGAGCCCGTCAATCGGTGCCTTGAGGCGACTGGTGTCAATAATGTGAAGCATACGCGGTATCTCAAGGACTCAAGTATAACACCAAAAAGAGCGAAATAATGGTTTTTAAGGCAGGTGCTATAGCAGCCCAACTATACCAGAGGTATCGCTCTGCGGAGCACCCTTAAATAGGGTGACCAATTTTAAGGACTAGGGGCATTGGGTTACCGACGATTTGAAAGATAACGTGGACATTGACAGGGAACGTAGATCGCTGTACGCTGCAACATGTGCCGCAGGTTTGCGCGATGACAGATGCGGTCAAAATTACTCTGTTTAAAACATTTTGCCCGTTATTTTACACGTGCAGCATGTGGACTAGTTATAGTTTGCGTGCATATAGCGATCTACGAGTCCAGTGTATTACGCACTCAGGATACTGTTGAGGCTGCCATGGCGATGTAGTGCGTCAAAGATGTTTGCGGAAAGGCATATCCATGGTTTTGCGACCATCATACGGAAGAGTAGCTCTTCCCAGCTTGCTCGTCTTCGTGGCAGTAACAACAGTAGCTTGAGTTTATTCGCAGATAGATGGGAGTCTCCAATGCTGCGACATTGGATGAAACTCCACACTGAATAAAAAGTGTACCTATGTCTAGTAACACTATTATATAAGACCATTATTACTAACACTATGGGCGTAGCCCGAAATAAATGCTATTATTATTATTATTCTCGTTTATTCATTTTTGTACATATTCTTTATATTTTTACTTTTTAAAAAATAAAAAAAATAGGTTTCCGCCGGTGTCGGGAGCAGGGTCCAAGCTACCGGTGGTTAGGGCTCCAGAGACAGGAACCTCCTCACAATGCGAGCTGTATCGTGGAGTACTGCCTTCTGAATCAGGCCCTTGATCCAACCGCCTAAGGATAGCCTCGAAAGATGTTCGTCGAGGCTTTTGGCTAAAGGCCGTCACGACAATCGGCTCAATGATAGCCGAGTTCACATTCCACATGTCAACAATCTCGTGTGCGAAGTCGAGATGATTTATTATTATTTCCTTTATTTCTCATTTTTCTTAAATATTCCATAATTATCCAAATATGATTTAAGTTCATTGTTAACATACTCACGTCTGTTGTCTAGATGCAATATACGAGTGCCATGACCAAACTTATTTTTCACTATTGCATTATATTTCTTAAAGCACTCCAGGACATCACTTTTGTGCTTGATTATAAACACATGTCTATAGCTTGTGGCACCATCTTTAAATAAGACAAAATATCTTGCTCCAGATACAGATGTATGTTCTACAGGTCAACACACATTACTGTAGGTTAAATCACCAGGTTCACGTTTTCCTCTACAAGATTTATTAAATGGTAAGCGCCTCCTGTTTGCCATATTGACAAGCCTCACAAACAAACTTTATGTCATCTGTTAACTTTACTGGAATTGCACCATTCATGCTCATGTTTTGCACTTCCTTCAAGTTTAAATGACCCAAACGTTCATGCCAGATTTTCAAACTTAATTTTGCTAAATTACAATATAATATTTGCACTGTGGTTTTAATGTTTACTTCATATAGATTATTCTGCTTCAATGTTGCTATCATAACAAATGTATTATCTTTCAATATTAAAGCCTCATTGTACTTCTTAATTATAATATAGCCTTTTCTTGTTGCCATGCCCTCTGAGAACAAATTCCTGGGTAGCTCTGGTACATAAAGTACATCTTCTAGAATACTTTCCATTCACACGTATATTAATTAATATATTTCCATGGCCTTGCACCACTAGTTCCTTCTTATTTCCCAATCTCACAGTTTTATCATCACTATTCTGGCCATAATCTAGTAACTCGCAGAAATAATCACGCCTGTGTGACATGTGTGCAGAAGCACCACTGTCAAGAATCCATAAATCTATATCAGCTTCAGATTGTAAACATTGCTCGGCACTGAATGCAAGCATTTTTTGCTCTTGAGGTTTCCTCTCAGACTTATTTGGGGCTCGACAATCTCTTGCAAAATGCCCTCTCTTGTTACAGTTATAACATATAAATCGATGCTGATTATTTTGGCCATATGTTGAACTTTGGTGCATATTCTGGTCATCATTTCAGCCGAAAGCCGTCCACTGCTGGACATAGGCCTCCCCCAACTGTCGCCACACTGACCGGTCCCGTGCAACTCGCATCCAGCGGATTCCCGCAACCTTCACCAGGTCATCGGTCCACCTAGTGGGAGGCCTTCCAACGCAACCTCTTCCGGTTCGCGGTCGCCACTCCAGAACTTTTCGGCCCCATCGGCCATCCCTTCTGCGGGCAATGTGCCCTGCCCCCTGCCACTTCAGTTTGGCAATTCTTCGGGCTACGTCGGTAACCTTGGTTCTCTTGCAGACGTCTTCACTTCTGATTCGATCACGCAAGGAAACTCCGAGCATAGCCCTCTCCATTGCCCTTTGGGTGACTTTAAGCCTTCGAATGAGGCCCATTAATTAAGCGTTGCAGTGACCTGAAATTTAGGTAAACAACAGATTGAATTTGAAAAAAAAAATGGTAAAAATCTAGAAAAGAATTCTGGGTTTATATTTTAGGAGCTGTAAGACTAAAACCCACGTGGCCGCGCCATTGAAACGGTGAAAAACACGTTTTTGCTGATATCTCGCTGAAAAAGCATCGCAGAGGTCTGATTTTTTTTGTAAAATCCAGATTTGAATTTGACGAAACTAGTAAAAATACAACAAAAAATCCTAGGTTTATATTTCTGGAGCTTTAAGACCCTAAAAAAACTTTTTTGCAAAAAATAAAACCTACTTCAAAAACAAATAAACGTGGAAAAATAACTTTAGCTTCAGAAGTCGGTGACTTTTGGTTGTTCAATTGAATATTTTTGCCACCGACTTCTGAAGCTAAAGTTATTTTTCCACGTTTATTTGTTTTTAAAGTCGGTTTTTAGGCGGACGGATGGCGAGCTAGCCCATTACTCAACGTCCACAGGCCCGCGACCCTCGACAACCTTAACCGACCATACTCCAGGCAGGTCTAAAATTCTCATCAAGGTGCATGAAATGAGCCCAAACACGATATAGATGCTGTAAACTCTTGAGAACCTCTTGCAAGTGGCTTACCACCGCAAGTCGCGCCGCCCGCCGCACCGCGCACCGCGCCGCCCGCGGTCTTACGCCGCGCCGGTTAATTTTTCATACAAAAAGGTTACACCCTATAGCACCCTGTATCTGTATGTGTAATTCGAATTATCCAAAACACTTTCTTATTGCTCACCTACCTACACCACGAAATCTTCCATCCAAAAATGTGTCTAACTTCAGCCGTTTGGGCTCTGGGCGTATGACAATTTTTTAAAACTCAAAGCATTTATTTCAATTAGACCATAACAGGCACTTTTGAGTGTCAGAAAAACAAAGGCGAAGCTACAGTCACAGACACAAGGCATAATAGTGAAAGTACTGTAGTTGCCCATTCCAAAGCGTAGATCTCTGGAGAAGAATGGGCAAGAAACTCCATGGCCACTCTTTTCAATCAAAATATTGTTACAAGATCTTGGTTACATCATTCATGTTGAGAATTGAGATTATACATACGCACACCTAGATCTAAACTGAGACAACTCAAAAAAGGTCATTTTGCAGGAGACGAAAAAAACGTATATCTGCGTTTTTTGTTAGGGAAGTTATACAATTTCATTTGATTCTAGATAATAAATAGCTTGTGAAATGTCACTGTATATAAACTGGGGCTTAAATTCGGTCCTTTTATGGATAATCACTGTTTTTTGATTTGTTACACTTTATGGTGGTGACCATGTATAAAAAGTAAACATCAATTAGACTTGAAACAGTTTATTGAATCATTTCGGACTTTACAAATACACACATCAAAAGTGTCTAGGGATCAAGCATTTTTATGTGGATTTCTTGAGATTGAGATGTGGCTTTGTAATAAATTTATGATTTTATAAATTTATATGGATCCTTTTTGGTGCATTTCATAATTTGAATCAGGAACTGTGAATCAAATTCGAGTAAAAGATGAAAATCAGCTGTCAATATTTTCCCTATAAAAACATACAACGCATTGAAGACATTATTAGTGCTACTGTTTCCCTACTACTGATTAAAACCAACGTTATTATGGAGCGGCGACGTCATTTAAGCAGGGAAGAAATGCTCAGAGCCGTGGGAATGATAGAAGCTGGTTCCCGGCAACGTACTGTGGCTTTAGCTCTGAATACAAGTCAGAGTGTTATCAGTCGACTTTGGACACGTTACCGAAGCACTGGTACCGTGGCTGAGCGCCATGGAGGACGGTATCGCTGCACCACACGGAGACAAGACCGATACATTCAAATCTTAACTCGAAGAGCTCCAACAATAACCGCCATGATGTTAGCCGTGAGGCTTCATCACTCTTCAGGGAACTTAATTAGCGACCAAACAGTCAGAAACCGCTTGCATGAAGTGAACCTTCATTCCCGAAGACCGCTACGGGTACCACCTATAGCAATGCACAATCGTAGGATACGATATCAATGGGCTCTTGAACACAGAAATTGGGCAGAAGGACAATGGCGTTTCGTGTGCTTTTCTGATGAGTCTCGTTTTGGTATGAGACCGGATACAAGACGTATACGACACTGGAGAACCCCTGGACGCCAACAGCGATTAAAATCCTGCCAGGAAGTCCATCCTTATAGTGGTGGAACCATCATGGTATGGGCGGGTATTTGGATCGGCGGAAGAACTGAGTTGATTTGGATCAGAGGCAACCTCAACGCTCAAATTTATGCTGAGACGATTGTATCAGACGTCATCGTTCCTCTACAAGTGCAAATCGGTCCCTTATTTCAGTTAATGCATGATAATGCACGACCGCACACCGCAAGAGTTGTAAGACAGACTCTCGCCGCAGCTAACATCAATGTCCTGCCCTGGCCTGCTCAGTCGCCAGACTTGAATCCGATTGAGCATGCATGGGATATGCTACAGAGAAGAGCTCTGCCGAATATGGAGGGTATCCAGTCGCAAGAAGACCTTTTTTTTGTTGTTGCAACGAACATGGGCGGCCATTCCACAGCGTGATTTGGATGAACTCATTTTGAGTATGCCAAACCGATGTTCTTGTGTTGTTAGTGTTCGCGGTAGAAACACGGATTATTAATTGTTTAAGTTACCCAATAAAATTTTAAAGAAAACTGTTATTTCAGTCTTTTTTTCGAACTTTTGTGTTAGTGGTTCAAATGTCAAAAATCCCTTTATTAGGAAAATGGCAAATTTCTTTATTAATGCAAAGGTGACTTGGTTTATCGTTACTGTGACAAACGAAAACACTTTATTTGATGAATCCTTAAAGAAAATTTTAATTAATATCAATCAGGAGAAAAGTTATTGCAAAAATATATGTTGATCCCTAGACACTTTTGATGTGTGTATTAGCTTTCCATTCCGATTCTCTTTTTAACCTCTTTTCACTTCTTCATTTGGCTGATCATTGCTAATTTCATTGACAACTTGACTCTGAGGCTGTGCAATAGTATCAGTAACATCCCTGGATTCAGTATCAACAACGCTTTGGGTTTGAGGCTGTCTGGCAGAGTCAGTATCAGCCGTGATTTCAAATTTAAAAAAATCTTGGTTTTGAGGCTATGCTACAGTGTCAGAAATAGCCTTGATGTCAGTTTCGGAATCAGAATCGCTAGAATTCGAAGAGTTTGATGATGTATTGTCACTTGAAGAAGATGAAGATAAAGAAGGAGTTACTTTACGGGAAAGAGTCTTCTTCTTTCGACGGACAGAAATTTTCGTAAATGACTCTGATACTGGTCCGTCAGTATCAGTCATCTACGGAACTTTCTTCACTTGGCGAAATAATAAAATCACTTTCAATTATTTGTCTGCTATGGTCTGGTTTAGTCATCAGCATCACACTAGTGTTTATTGGAATATTTATTTTTATTTTTTGTAGTCTTCTACATTTATAGTTGTAGGTAGTTTAGTCTTCTTCATTAGCTGTTAATAGATCCTCTTTATATATTTCATTGATAATATTAACTAGAAAACGACCTCGTTTCATTTATCTATGAAATAGAATAAACAGTTACTGTTATTTATAATTATCCAGCAATAGTGTGTTAACTCAAAAAAAAAACAAATAATTGAAAATACAAAGCGGTAAATAGTGTTATTTAAAACAGTGTATTGGAAACAGACCTTAATTATAATACCGTACACGATTTTTATGCAATGCATGTAAAATGTCACATTGAGTATAGAAAAAACATTAAAATAAATTTGTTTCAACCTAGCCTTTTGTTGTACCTTTGTTTGTTTGTTCTTAAGATAATTAGAAATTTACATGTTGATCCATCAAAACAAAGTCAAATCCAAATAGTAACTAAATATTTACGTACCTTATCAAACAAAACTGGAACAAGTCAAAATATGCTAAGATAATATGGCAGAACCATTCACCAACACCGTAACAACTCTAATTAACTCAGGTATAAGTTTGATCTAAACTGTAACAATTTGAAATGTCCACGTTTTCGTTCTTGTTAACACGTGCACTCCTTATGACTAGTGATCGTCAACTGATAATAGACTTGTTTAGGTGAGAGAGGGTGAGAGACGTTGATTCAAAAAAAGAAAGTTAACACCATCTAGCAGTTAATTTTATAAGCATTTATTGAACCTGTCATGTTGGATAGTTGCGTACGATCACCGAACATTCGAATACAAGCATAACTCAAAATTAACGGTTTTTGAGTTGTCTCAGTTTAGATCTAGGTGTGCGTTATATGTGAGAACGATGTAGAAAGACGTGCACATTAAGAGCGTCCAGAGTAGGTAAAACATTATAATCTCTTTTACAAGCACGAATTATGAACAAAAAATAAATAAAACAAGAACTCAATTTCGAAAACTGTTCTAATTTTTTTTACTATACATTTTTAATGTTTATATTATTTTATTCCTTTGTTAACTTATTATATTACCGACTAGGTATATATGTAATAAAATGTGATAAATACTCATCTGCTTAGACTTATCCCAACTTTATTGGGGTCGGCTTCCAGTCTAATCGGGTGCAACTTAATATCAGTATTTTAAATGGAGCGACTGCTTTTCTGACCCAGAACACAACCCAGTTAGTACTAGGTGGGTAATACGGTACCCCTTGGTAAGACTGGTTGTCAGACTTTCGGGCCACTGATTACCTGTATAGACTGTCAAAAAAACAGAAATGACAGCCGGCTCAACGGCTTTACGTACTTTCCGAGGCACGGAGGAAAGTCGGTATGTAATGAATTAGTGGTCACCCATCCACAGACCTTGGTAAGCCCGGCTTAACCTTGAAGATCGACCCGAGTTGTTGTTATTATTAACCCACGAGAAATATAAATAATATACTTCTGTTTATTTTCTCGCAGTCAATGGTAAAAAGTAGAGTACACAACTCGTGAAAAAAATAATTTATCTCGGTTTTTGTATCCCTCGCTCCGCTCAGGATTCTACTCTAGAATCCCTTGCTACGCTCGGGATTCTACTCTAGAATCCTTCGCTGCTCTCGGGATCCAACTTTGTCCCTCGAATTAAATTCCCTTTTTTTCACTTGTTGTATAATCTACTATTTTTCGACAATTGTTGACAAATTCAGTCTTCAATTGACAAAAAGAATTAGATCTCTAACCTAAGTAGTTGCTGAGATCTCCATTTTATTCCATTTCCATTTTATTTCTACTTTGAAAATTTTTTGGTTTATTCCCTTCGATTTTGACAAAGGAGAATGAACAAATGTATATGAAGCTTGGCCCAAATGTCCACCACTAACGAGACCTATGTTATTTAATAGCCTACTAAATATTGAGACAATATAACCAGACCGCAACCAAAAATATGTAGTCAGTAAAAAATTATGACGAATTAAATGTCATGTATTTTGACCTTTTTAAGCGAAAAATATCCTTAATACCATTTTGTCCTTCGCACATTTTGAACTACTCTACGCATGTTGTGTCATGCCGCTTGGTGTCCCGCGTTAGGTTCTTGCTGAAATAGATCTTGATCAATGGTCCGGAAGAAAGAAAACACAAGAATAATTCACAATAGTCTGTTTTATTCATGTCTTACTGACTTACACTTAACATGAAACTGATATGATTAAAAATGAACATTAGTTATATATCTATTCAAATAAATAAAACTGAAGTGTCTGTTAATCTGTTTCTAATTTCAAAATAACAGCTTTTTGTTGAATGTATATGAAAGTATATGTAGTATTTATTTATTTATAAAGTATACGTCTTGGTTTTGTCCGCGAACAACTACATACCGCACCGTCAACCAGCAATTGTGGCAGACATAGTGCTCGCAATTTAGTATTAACTGTAACAAATAAAAAAATAGATATTAATCTATATGTTATACTATTCATACGTATTCTTGTCACTCTCTAAACGCCAACCGATCAGCGCGTCCGACATACGCCTTTAATCTAATAAGCATTTTCTCTGTTTAGTACGTTTATCTCAGGATATCATTTCATTGCTTTAAAACATTTCAATACGAATATAGAAGTCAATTATTCTCATATGCGTTTCGGAAATAGTTTGGGCACCATGGCATAAGTGAATAAGAAGTTGTTGGAATAAGTGATGAATTAACCGAAATAATAGAAAGATATAAATAAAAATGAAAAAACATGTACCTATAAATGTACTCACTTGTCGAGGTGCCAAAAGTCCTTGAATATGCTGAGCGGTTCCCGGGTGGTTCAGAAACTGTTGAAGTAACTGATAATTCCTTCGTCATAACAATGAATGATTGCAACAAACGCAGTTTCTTCTTTCCACTTGCAATGTCACAAAAAAATCGAATCACTTAGTAAAAACAGAAAGTCCGAAATGATATAGCCTAGGTCGTAAGTAAAGACTCAGAAATAATTTGTGTGGTATACTACTACCACTAAATAAATACCTGACTACTTACTGAAAAATCACGCTCTAATTAAAAGCGGGGATTTTTTTTTCGGTTTGTAGCCTAAGTTACCCGGGTCTTAATAACGAATCGATTAACATCTTATTCATCAAAATCGGATGAATAGTTTAGGAGCTACAGAGGAACATACGTAAATATAAATATACATACATACATAAACTGCTAAAATCATAACCTTTCCTTTTGGCTTCGCCGTAGTCGGGTAAAAACTCCAGTAAACGATACTCAAAGTCGCAAGACTAGGCAAAAAAAAATTAAACTATTATGTTTTTTCATGTAGTCGTAACTTTTTATTGACTTTTTTTTTTTGTCTCCTACTGAAAGTTACTCTCTGTTTAGTGGCCTATAAGTTAAAAGAGGTCTCATTAGTGGTGGATATTTGGACCACTTCTGTTCATTCTCCTTTCGACAATTGTTTTGGCGAAGTTTTTTTCTGTTTGGATAACTTGGCGGAGCAATCGTAACGCACACAATTTCAGATCACTGCAACGCTTAGTTTTAAAGACCTCCGTGGCCGCGCGGTTCGCCGCGTTTCAATGGCGCGGCCACGTTCAAACCCTTGTATGTTTTTAATCATGGCTTTGACAACGGGGTTTGAGTAACTTTGTATGGACATGTGGCGTCATTTTTTTTTTTGAGCGGCCACCAATAATTTTCATGTTACTTTGTTCTGCTGTGTTAAGTACACATACATGTTCAATTATTTTTATCCCAAGTGAAAGCTGAGATATTTGAATTTGAAGATTTAAAAAATGTAGTCTCTATAAATACTTCAATTACCGTCCTGCGTGAAAAAAATCTTAGTTATGTTTTTAGAAGATTGATATTAGTTATTGGCTTTACTGTTTCACGACCGTCTGTCAATGTGACGTTAGTATTGGGCCATAGGAAATAATAAAAACACATTATTATACTTTATTGCATTTATTACATGATTTTTAAAAACACATTTATTAACTTTCATCGTCCATTTCGTTCTCAATGTCATGTCGAATAATGGTATCTAAAAATTGTGCCGGCGGAGTCAGATTATTTTGATATCTGCCCCATCCCATGTACCATATAATGGACATTATATGCGCAAAGCAGCCTAAGGTCCGTTTCCCGATTATTCATGAGCAATAGTGGCCCAATATTGCATCCAGCCCTTGTGCATCTTGCCCTTCCAGTCTTTCTACGAGAATATACACGTAATATGTCCGTCTAGATGAATGTCTGGATTGCATCCTGCCTCTAAGAAGCCACGGATCAATCCAGTTATAGGTTTCCGCCGAAAAATCATTCATATGGGGTCTCTGCATACTTCAATCACATATTATAACCGTCACTTTTTACATGTTCTCCGTAGTAGCTACGAGCTTGTTGTACTTGATACGTTCCAAGTGCATAGAGAATTAAATCATCTTCACTTAAAATAGGAAAGTCATCCAACCCAGGAACTTCAGCATTATAGATTCAAAATCAGCCCTTCTTCTATTCATATTATTCGTAATGACATACTCGGCTAGTTGATTCCGTGGACTATGGTGAGGTATACGATTTACTATTTCCTGTGTTAGCCTATGATCAGTCAGTGGTACCCCAAACGCATTTAATAATACTGCAGCTATTCTTATTTCTTCAAATAAATGACTTGCAGCTACATTAAAATTCTGAGACCGAAGCTGACAGAACTGATTTTTTAATCTGCCATTAATGGTTTCGACCACCCAACGGCACATGGTTACTTTTCTTGAATCGTTGGCTTGTTGTGTAGTAAGCTGGTATTCATTTTCATCTTTAGATGAGGGCATATATGCACGGTATCCACATGTCTCCACATCTTCGATGCAGTCTCTGAATCCTCTGTCTAAGATTAGCACATAGTCCTCATGAAAGAACCAATGAAAGGGATCATATGGATCCTTAAAGATCTCTGAGAGAATCGTCGCATCGGATTTAGTAGCCTCATATAAACCATATATGTCTATGATGTGGCCATCAGGACAAACCAGTAAAAAAGGCTTTAATAAATGCCGGAACTTGTGTAAGCTATAAGATTTTCTCTGAAAGCAGTAATGGCTACTATTTGCAAATAAATGTACGTGCCATCTAGTATGATTATGGCCTTCCTTTCATTCAAAGAACCATCAGGATTGCCAAATAATGTATTTGGGATTGTTAAACATCTCGATATAACATTATTATTGAGAATTCTTAAAAAAATATGGCAGACACCTAAAAGAGTGCAATAACATACCTATAATAACTTCTTCGATTTCAATTACCAATACAAAACCAAATATCTCAGTTCCGATATGGTTTAGAGAAATGTGTCCATAATAGCTTTTGATCGCTGTATTCTGTTCTTTCATAATATCTAAGTTTCATTACTGGCCGCTCAACTTCAAAACGACGCCAAGTTTACCCAAACCCCTGTATGGTTTTGGGGATAAACTTTTACAATTTTTTACAAAATCATAGCATGGTTTTAAAAAAAAAAAACTGTCGTGGACGCGCCACTGAAACGGACACCTTCTTCGGTGTCTGCCGACATTTAGACACACATTTAGACAATTTGGTTAGGAACTTAAACAGTGACAGTCGAGAAAATTTTATTTAAAATCAATACCTAATGTTATTTTTTCACACTAAAGCCTGTTATACCTACTGAAATGAATGCCTAATCTCCTCAAGTTTTTTTAAACTATTTATAACAAGATGATCTTTAATAGTATCAGAAAATTGTGAAAATTTTAAAGTTGACATGCTTTCTATAGCTTTGTGCCCTGTGATTCTATGTTAGTGCCTGAGTTTGGCCTTTATATTGGGATGACCCGAACTTCAGTTCTATAGTGTCGAAGGCCAATTTAAATCCGGATCTGAGTTCGACGCAGAGCCGAGGCGACACCAGGCTCCAATTCACCTGGCCACGGTGACGAAGGCTGCCCCGACATGCGTTCATCGGGTGTGCGGTGTCCCAGGCCCGCAGTGCGTGTGTGCCGCCGCTCCTGACAGCGTGTCACCAGTTCACTTATTGACTATTCAGCTTTTTTTTATTATTTTTTTATTTTAGTTTAATAAAGTTATTTTTGTTAGGTTTATTTTTTAAGAATTAGTTTAATGAGTAGTAGCAGCCGCGATGTGGTGGGGAATAGTAGTAGTCAACCTTCAACTTCGCTGAACACCCTGGAGAGATGCCCGCTTTGTACCCAGGCACGTTTTTTTAAAGGTAAGCGGGGTCTGAATGTGCATATTGGTAAGGTACATAAACCTCCAAATGCCTCAGACCCTGTTTCAAATCTTCCACCTTCAACTTCGGCTACATCAACTTTCGACCCAATCTGGCAAACCCTTTCCAAATTCAAAAACTCAGTTCCTGTTTTAAAGCGAGTTTCCCGCGGTGCGCCTTGCCGTCCGAGAGAACTCGCTAAGTGCTTGGGAACAGTTGCTTACCTTCCCTTACCGAATACTTCATGTTCAAAAGAATTTGGCCACAAAAAAGACTTTAACAGCTCGAATTAAAGATAATTGTAATATTTCGGCTCAAATTTTTTATTTAAATTTAACGTCCCAGGGATATACCTCCTCGAGAGGTACCCTGGGACGTTAAATTTAAATAAAAAATTTCATCTGGTTGAATCAAAGTTAGGTGAAGGTGACATAAGCGGTGCAGCCAGGATTCTCTTCAGTAGCGATGTGGTGGCACCGTGTTCTCCAGAAACACTCGCAGCTCTGGAGACCAAACATCCCGCCCCCACGGATGGCCTTTCTTTTCCCGAGCCTCCTGATTCAGACATTCACTCCCTCACCATTACAGGTCGAGAGGTGGTCACAGCAGTTTGCTCCTTTCGGAGCGGCTCCGCAGGCGGCCTCGACGGCCTAAGTCCCCAGCACTTAAAGGACCTAATCTGTTCAGGCGCCGGGGAGGTCGGTGAGATGCTCTTGAAGGAGCTTACAGCTCTGATTAACCTTATGCTCTCCGGCAAGGTGAACGAGGCCGTCATCGACGTCTTGTAGGGGCCAATTTATGTGCCCTGCGTAAGAGGGATGGCGGCATTCGTCCCATTGCCGTGGGTACTACTTACCGTCGTATGGCAGCCAAGATTTGCTGTAAATTTTATGGTGAGGCTGTTTCGGAAAAATTTAAGCCCCTGCAGCTAGGTTACGGCTCCAAAGGGGGCTGTGAGGCTGCCGTACACGCTTTGTCGACCTACCTAAATTCTGGCAAAGGTGAGGTCATCCTGAAGGTTGATATAAAGAATGCCTTTAATTCAGTTAATAGGGACACCTTGTTAACAGAAATTGAAAAAGAATTACCTCAAATTTATAGTTTTCTTTGGCAGTGTTACAGACATCCGTCTAAATTACTGTATCGGGACAACCTTCTGGAATCTGCTGTTGGCTGTCAACAAGGTGACCCGCTCGGGTCAGTGATATTTAGTTTAGCTATTCACCCAATTGTTCGACAACTAAATTCTAAATTTAACGTTTGGTATCTTGATGATGGAACCTTGGGGGGCGACGTAGATACTGTTTTAAATGATTTAATTTACTTAAAAAATAAACTTCATTCCATTGGCCTTGACCTTAACCTTGCAAAATGCGAACTTTATTTAACGGACTGTACCAACAGACAACTGACTATTCCTAAATAACGCAACAGCCCCTAACATCAAAATTATTGAAAAAAGTTCTCTTCGTCTCCTTGGGTCTCCAATCTTCGAGATTTCCTTTCCCGATTTTATCGAGGAAAAAATTCAAAATTTCAATGACATTTCGGAAAAATTACTCCAAATTAATATGCATTCGGCTATCACCATAATCCGTTATTGCTGTTTCGGCCCAAAATTAACTTATTTTCTACGTGCTTCCCCTTTATGGAAGCACACTCATCTTTTGGACCAAATGGATCAAATTATCAGAATATCATCCATTTTAAATATGGCCTTGGACGATCGAGCTTGGACACAAGCTACTCTTCCCATTCGTATGGGAGGACTCGGCGTCCGCAAAATTTCTAGTATTAGTTTACCGGCTTTTATATCCTCGGTCCACGGCACTGAGAAATTAATGAGGAATATCCTGGCTTCCACACTGATTGATTTTGATGTGCCGTGCTTCTCCGAGGCTATCAATGCCTGGAAACTCGCTTGCCCAAATTCTGAAGAACCCGACCATCCATTTTCCCAGAGAAGGTGGGACGAGCCGCTCTGCTGAGTAGTTCAGAACAATTTACTGAACACGTCTGCTACTACTGCTGAGCGCGCTCGTCTGCTGGCTGTGGGTGAGTGGGAGTCGGGTCTTTGGCTTCACGCACTACCGTCGTCGAACACAGGTACGTTGCTCGACGACACTACTTTCCGCCTCGCTGCTTCTCTACGCCTAGGTGCCGCATTATGTTCTCCTCATCGCTGTCACTGTGGTGAAGTTGTCAACAGCCTCGGACATCACGGCCTGTCATGCAGCCGAAGTGCGGGCCGCTTTGCACGGCACGCGAATTTAAATGACATCATCCGACGAGCTCTTGTCACCGTCGGCGTTCCAGCTATATTAGAAGCCAATGGCTTGGCACGCGACGATGGCAAGAGACCGGACGGGATGTCTTTGTTTCCATGGAAGATGGGTAGTCCTTTAGTGTGGGACGCAACATGTGTCGATACTCTTGCGCCATCCCATCTTCCTAGCTCATCGTGCTGTGCTGGGGCTGCCGCTGCAGAGAACCTCAAGCGGCGTAAATATAGTAACCTCATTGGTAATATAATATATTTTCGAGCCGTTTGGGGTTGAAACTCTAGGACCGTGGGGTCCGAGCGCTCACAGCCTTTTCAAGGATATTTCTAAACGTTTAGTTGACACTAGAGGTGGTTCGTTACGTCATTTTCAAGAAACGTAACGAAACCAGTTACTTGGTCGGCGTCACCTGTTTCAAAACTAGTGATTTTTGTAACTAGTTATTTTTATTCAGCTACTTTACTCAGGCTTAGGGCTGACTGCATTAAATGTATTTATGACTAATTATTAGTGTTTACTATGAACCTATGATCAACCAGTCGACCAACCGACACTACCAAGAGACTACTCTATTCTCGATCGCTCGAATAACGTAACGACTACTCAGCTACTCACACCCAACAATCACAGATAACTGTAATAACGCAATTACAAAAATCACTACTTATAACTAGATTCGAAACTAGTGATTCGGTTACATGCCGATTCGGTTACATATTGTATCTAGTGACGTGAAATAACGCACATGCCTAGTTGACACTTCCCGTGACCCAACTTGGGTCAAAAGCCAGCCCTTGGGTCACCCAAGGGCTGGCTTTTACATTGGCCAAAGGCTTAGCGTTGCCATACAACGTGGCAACGCCGCCAGTCTCTTGGGTACATTACCAGTTGACAGCGTTGAGGAGTTTTTTGACGCCATTTTTTAAGTTTGTTGCTAGGTTATTTACTTTAGGTTATTTTAATTAATAAATTATACATTCAAAAGAAATTAAATAAAGATAGGAACTTAAAAATTATCTTTTTTTTAAATTTGCGTCCATTATGTAGGTATTTATGGGGACACCCTTTAATTTTCTTCTTTTTTTCGAATTTTTCCTATAATTGTGCTGTAAGGCCTTGATTTTTGCCAAACGTAATTCTAGGTCAACGGGAACTACCATTTAGGTTTTCGACCAAAAACCTATAGGGTACTTCTTGTTGGCCTAGAATTGTCAATTTTGGTTAAAAGAAGGTCTTACAGCACAAGTAAAGGAAAAATTACAAAAAGTAAAAAACGTTAAAAATTAAGGTCAATTTTGGTACATACAAGTTTCGCGAAAATCTTTTGCCGATATCTTTTTATCGTGTTGACTCAGGACCTTGATTTTAATACTCCTTAGGGACTATAAACCTCAGTATCTGGTATAAATATCAACTTGCTAGGTCCACCCGTTCCTTAGAAAATCTGTGGCGACACACGGACAGACAGACAAGAGAGTGATCTTATAAGGGTTTTTACCTTTTGAGGTAGAGGTACAGAACCCTATAAAAGAACAGAGAAAAATAATTTAAGTTTGACACCCGTATCTTTATACAAGTCAAAGTGAGAATAATAAGTAATTACTACTTGTATTAGTATTACTTGAGTAAAAGTAATTAGGGTATGATTTTGATTCTGTAGTTTACTGTTTAGTTTTTATGGCGAGTGTGAACTGTAATTTCTGTTGAATATTTTTTATTAAGTATCAAAACATGTATGTACAAAGCACTGTACTCTTTTGTTTCAAACTTGACAATAATATTTTTTCAAACTTAGATATGAAGCAAAGCTTTATAATATTTGGTTTAAAAATTAATCCCCACATAGAAACTCAAACATTAACACATTAGTCAGAAGCTGTGAGTGCCATCACTGTAAAACGAACTTCATTTGGATCACGAGCCATGAACCCCTTGCATATCTTAGCAGAATCTTCTAGTAGAGAATCAGGTGTAGTCGGCCCATGGTTCACAGGGAAAGATTTACTTCCATCCAATTCATACAGAGAGCCATCTTTGTGAACAAAAGTAATGAAGTGGTGATTAACAGGCTCTTCAGCACTCGGAGTATTAGTTTGTCCTTCCTGGGCTAATTCTTTATGGGCTTTAATAATACCTTCAGATTTTTCAAACAATTTTCCTCTTGCGGGAGCATCCATATCTTTGGCTCCATCTAAGAATGATTTCATGTGCCCATCAGCCAGCTCTATTTTATCAGTATTATTAGCAACACTGTGCACAAGAGCAACAGTGCCACAGGCATTACTTAGAAACTGTTTCATATAAAAAATATTGCTGGAAACTTCTTGACCTTTAGACAGAATATCGCTTTGTTGTTTTTGTTTATGGTCTTCATAAGCATCAGAAATTGGGAAGAGTAGCATGACAGACAGTACAGGACGAGGCACCCAGGCAAGCATGTCTGGTTCTAAGCCCATAACATCGACGACACTCCATTGACTAGGTACTCCTAATTTCTGCAGAAACTTATTCATAACCTCAGGATTTGATTCTAATGGGATCAAGGTTTCACTCGCCATTTCGTTTTTTGTTTGTCTGAAAATAAACAAGTAGGTTACCGGTAGTTCAGAAAGTGCGATACGAACTGTATGTTGAAACCAAAATACATAATTTGCTGGTTACCACAATAATATACACTACAAATCTCGGGAAGTTAATTCAAATTCAATTATTGAATGAGTCAGGGTTTTAGAATTTTGAGGCTATTATTCAAAGAGTACAATAACCTCTATTATTGTTGTGATCACCACAGAGCATCATTTAAATATATACCAGCACAGGGCTATTGCGTATCTTTTTTGACAGTTCATAGTTATCATCACTTGGACACTTGGCGAGTTTTGAAATACAATGAAACGTCGATTAAATAATTAGATTAACTTAAAATCAAATGAACTCTAAATCAAATTATAGTACGTAATATAAGTCTTACAAATTAAATTAAATGATTGAAAATAAATTAAAAACATACATAGCAGTTTTTAACAACCAGTATGTCCAATCCAAGTAGCTTTGTAGAGATGTCTAGTACGTCCAACGTGAACTAAAAGTTAGGAATAGTAATAATAGATGGCGCAACAAAAAAAATATGGTGTACATGTAGGCAAGTTTCAAGTTTATAAAGGCATGTTAGAATATTATTGACAATCGCAAACTTAGAGTGTAGCGACTACCAAATATCGTAAAATCCGGGTCGTATCCGACCGAATTCGGTTGTTTTTGTAGTTGTGATTGTGACTGTTGTGATCGTAAAGTTACGATTGTCAATTTGTTTCTTTTTTTTCCCCGAAGGGAAGGCTATACAACGTGTAACAGAGTAAACGCAAAACCTCTTAAGGGGTCATTGTACTCATCATTATTAACTACTTTCACTATGGGACCAACACTGAAATCGCGAAAAAAAATTCGACTGCCCCATACATTTCTGTCCGCATAACTCGACAAAATGTACTGAACAGCTGATTTTTTTTGCGATTTCGGTTTTGGTCCCATGGTGAAAGTTGTTCTTAATGATGAGTACAATGACCCCTTAAGAGATTTTGCGTTTATTCTGTTACACGTTGTATATACAGTCTATGGAGGTTGTATGTTCCACATAAATAATGAGCGTGTTCAGATTAAGATAACTATTTATTCATATTGATAGGTTAAACAAACAATACAAGGTAGAATTAAAGTCTCGCGGATACAAATATGCGACCCTTCGGATCGGTGACAGCTCGTTCATAGAGCACCCAGTGTTGCCAACTATCGAGTGGCGAACAGATACCATAGACGCCACATCACCCCCCCATGGAGAGAAATAGGCTATTACAAATTAAGAATGTCTCTAAACCGAACTCTACGACCAGATCTGGTCACTATGGAGGGAAGGGGAGAAGGAATAGTTACAGGTGGTGATGTTGGTGGTGGCAGTGGTGCAGCAGGTGTGGGACATGAATCCGCAGATGACAAGGGCGTTAGAGCTGCAGCTGGCGGTGTCGGGGCTGACGGAGGAACCGAATTCGGATGATCGGTAAAGGACTCTCGTTGATCAGGGTCGACTTCCAAGTGCGCAGGCTTGGTGCGGTCTATGCTCACCTCTTTGTTGTTGCCACCAACATCTAGAGACAGCGTCTTAGGGCTTCTAGATACGATTTTGTAGGGCCCTGTATAAGGTGGTTGGAGTGCTCGCCTAACTGTATCGTCGCGCAGGAGGACATGAGTGGCAGTTGGTAAGTCTTTAAAAATAAAGATTGAAGGTCGGGAGTGTCTTGACGCGGGGACGGGGCGGAGGTCAGCCATTTTCGTGCGAAGCTGGGTCATTAAGTCGTGTGTGTTATCCTGCCTTTCTGATGTAGGTACGACGAATTCTCCGGGAAGCCGCAGGGGTTCGCCGTAGACCATTTAAGCTACGGAGCATTTTAAGTCTTCTTTTAAAGCAGTGCGCATGCAAGGAGGACGAGGGGTAGAGCTTGGCTCCATGAGCTGGAGTGGCACATTATTGCTGCTTTCAACTGCCGATGGAGGCGCTCCACCATTCCATTGGCCTGTGGATGGTAGCAGGTTGTCCTGATCCGCTTGGTGGCACAGATCTGCATGAGCTTGTGAAATAAGGCTGACTCAAATTGTCGCCCCTGGTCGGTGGTAATAACAAGAGTAACACCGAAGCGAGAGATCCAGCCGTTGGTAAAAGTTATGGCGACCTCTTCAGCTGTGATGGATGACATCGGCCATACCTCCGGCCAGCGCGAAAACCTGTCGACAGCAGTGAGACAGTAAGTGTTATTATTAGAGCAGGGAAGTGGTCCGATAATGTCCAGGTGGACATGCTGGAATCGTGGTGATGTGCTGGAAAAATTGCCAAGTGGTGAGGAAACGTGACGCGAGACCTTGTTGCGTTGGCACGCTAAGCATGCGCGCGCCCAGGTGCTGCAGTCCTTACGAAGGCCGGGCCAAACGTAGCGTTCAGCCACCAAGCGTGCGCTCGAGCGCGCGCTAGGGTGGCTGAGGCTGTGCAACCTCTGAAACACAGGACGGCGGAATGACACGGGTAAGTATAAACGCGGTTTTCCGGTCGAGGTGTCGCAAGTCACGGTAATATTTGTACCTGGAATGTGAGTTTGCTCTAGTTTGAGTGAGGAATCAGATCTGAGCTTATCAAGCTCTGAATCTGTCGCCTGAGCGGTAGCGAGATAGGCGTAGTCTTCCTCAAGAGATATAGCCTCGATCCTGGACATAGCGTCCGCCACTACGTTGTCTTCCCCTTTTATATGAACAATGTCAGTAGTGAACTGGCTTATAAATGACAGCTGGTTTAGTTGAGTGGGCGGGGGGAGCTTGTCTCGCCGCTGTACGAAAGCGTAAACGAGTGGCTTATGATCCGTGTAGATCGTCGCATTCTGGACTTCTAGGATGTGCCTGAAGTGCTGTATGCTTTCGTAAACGGCGAGGAGCTCTCGGTAGTAAGTAGGCCACTCTACCTGCTTGGGAGTCAGCTTTCGGCTGAAATATGCCAGAGGCTGCCAGTCATCACTGTCACTTAGGCGCTGTTGAAGGCATGAGCCTATGTGCGAGCCTGAAGCATCTGTGAAAAGGCCAAGTTTAGCGTTACAGTCCGGGTGTGCTAACATAGTGGCAGCGGACAAACTCTCCTTGCAAGCTTGGAAAATGTGTTCAAGTTCTGGAGTCCATGGGAAAGGTTTTGCACCTTTGCCATGTGTGGCTGATTCAGCATCAATGAGCGGCGCCTGGAACTTGGCAGCATCGGGAAGGAATCTCCTGTAAAAATTTGTCATGCCGAGAAACCTCCGCACCCCTTGGATGGTCTTAGGGGGGGGAAAGTCCACGAGAGCCTGTATGCGCTCATCGGGAGGCCGTGTTCCTGCGGCATTAATTTGGTATCCCAGAAAGCATACCCCGTCCGCACCAAAAACGCATATTGCTGGGTTGATAACCACGCCATGTTCATGCAGACGTTGAAAGATAATGCGCAAATGTTCTTGGTGTTGGGTATGGTCTTTGGAGAAAACCAATATGTCGTCAAGGTATGCGAAACAGAACTCCAGACCACGCACCACTTCATCGATGAAGCGCTGGAATGTCTGTCCCGCATTCCGTAACCCGAACGACATAAAGAAAAACTCATATAACCCGAACAGGGTTATGATGGCTGTTTTGCTTATGTCTGGTAGATGCACCGGTATCTGTTGATACGCTTTTACAAGGTCCACTGTACTGAATACCGAGGACCCAGCCAGGCTGTGATTGAAATCCCCGATATGCCGCACAGGGTACCGATCAGGAATGGTACGTGCGTTTAAACCTCGGTAGTCTCCGCAAGGGCGATGGGTCAAGTCTTTCTTGAGAACCATTTGCAAGGGTGATGCCCAAGGGCTCATGGAGGGTCGAGCAGTACCGGCTTGTACCATCTCTGAAATGACCTTTTGGGCGGCGCGCAGTTTGTCAGGCACCAACCTACGCGGGCGTGAAGTGACTGGCGGGCCCTCCGTGGTATTGATGTAGTGCACGGTGGAATGCTTCATCACGCGAGACAAGCCGGGCGGGCGCGTGATGTCCGGGAATTCAGCGAGAAGTTCTGAAAAGGGTGAATTACTAATGGTCACTGCCTTGATACTGACTTGAGAAGTCTGTACTAATGAAACGGGCACTGAAAGTTGGGTGTTGCCATCGATTATGGTTTTGTGTTTACAGTCTGGTAAAAGATTGTAAAAACTGAGAAAATCAGAGCCGATAATCGGGGTACTGACATCTGCAATTACAAAATTCCATTTAAAATCTCTACGCAGACCCAAGTTCAAATTAAAGTTAATGCTACCCTAAGTTGTTATGGTACTCCCATTAGCTGCACTAAGGTCATAGTTGCTGCTTTTAAAATGGCCGTTGAGGAGTCGCCGAGGAAAACAGCAAATATCTGAGCCGGTATCAATCAGAAATTTGTTGTTTGTATACCGGTCAGTTATGAATAAGCGGCGACTAGGGGATTGGCGATCGGTGCTCGCCTCTACCGATCGCTGTTTTCGTTTCCCGAGGGATGCTGTTTCTCCTAATCGCAGGGTGGTATACATTTAACAGCTTTTTTGTCAAATCGGTTGTGGTACCAGCAGATTCCCTGGTGTGATCGAGAGCGGCTACGACTGCGGCTCGAACTGCGGTCACGAGAGTGAGCTCTTCTGCTGCCTCCTGCTGTGAGGGAGGCTACTTGTCGAGTCAGTTCCGCCACCTGCTTCTGGAGCAGATTGAGACTGGTTTCAACAGCTGGTGGTGAGGCAGCACTGGCAGAAGGTGTTATGGCACATACCTGGGCTGGTTGAGAAGCTATCTCCATGAGTTGATCGCACTGAGCTAGCACTGAGAGCTCACTTAGCTCTTGTTGGTTCTGTGCTGCCAGTACAATTTGCACTTGTCGAGGCAATCTATTTGCCCATATCGTCTTGAGTAATTGTTCTGGGAAAGCTGTGCCTGCAAGTGCCCGAAGGTGCCTCAAAAACGATGATGGTTTTCGGTCGCCAATAGGTTCGTTCTCCAGTAGGCGCCGCACCTTCTCTTCATAGGAGTCTGAAAATCGAGATATTACAGCATTTTTTAGTTGTGTATATGGGTCGACTTTAGGCGGTTGGGTTATTATGTCTTCCACCTCCCTAGTGCACTCAATGTCTAAGTGAGCTACTGCGTAATGAAACTTGGTGGATTCCCTGGTCACACCTTTAATAAAAAACTGAGCTTCCAAGCTACAAAACCACAGCGCAGGGCGGTCTTTGATAAAAGGTGGAGTGCGGATCGAAACCCTGTGCACTTCCTGTGGATCAGGCGGGTTTTCAGCTACACTGCCACCAGCAGCTCCAGCTTGTAATCCTTGTGTAACGGGTGGGTTATTAGTGCCACAACCACCAGCAGCACCAATCTCGGAGGGAGGGGGGTTATTTGCCGGATTCATCATTGTCCCCAAATTTTTTTTTTTTTTTTTTTTCATATGGGAAATCATCAAATTTTAATGACTCCTCCCGCTCTGGGCTGAGTAGGAGGGAGTGTCAGACTTTTACTGACTAAAACCCATCCATGTTCCTTCATCGCCCTTTGTGTTCCGGGGCCACGGTATCTCTTTCGAACAGTCCCGCAGCCCCGGCAGGCATCAGCCCTTGTGGACCCCTTCCTGTTGCTGACATCTCTTTGAGGCGCGCGTGGAACACGAACGCGCCGTCGACACGGCCTGTCGTCAAAAGACGGACGGACGGCGAGCTAGCCCATAGCTCGCCGTCCACAAGCCCGCGCCTACGGTCGTTGATCGACCACATTGCCTGGAAATGGCTCAATCTACACCACAATTGTGAATATTAGTAAAAATACGTGAATAAAAAGCGAACAACGCGTGAACACTATGACATCCGACCTTTCGGTGACCTCGTGCTACACTAGCGCCTCTAGCGGCGAATTTATGTGCGATAGTCCCCATTCCGTACAAAAACTCGATCCAAATACCTATTCCACCTAGTCCATGAAGTACGCCTAAATTAAAGTATGCTTACCCATCTATACGTGTAGAGTACGACGTAGTAATGAATGATAATCTTTCCTTCATTCTTTACATAATAGTCCAGAGTCCAGTCATTACATGGAAATGCATATGAACCGACTGAACCGAGAGGGCTAAATCTTGGATATTACGTGGGGGGGGGGGGCTAGAAAAGATTAACTTCAAATTGTTGACCAAGATTTCCTGTATGCATTTTCCGCTATCTTGAAATTCGTTTTTTTACAATAACTCGATTCTCTGTTGACGAAAAACGAAATTTTTTTATGCAATACTTTTTTGTTGCTTTGGAGTTGTAGAGTGGCCTCCCACTTCCCCCCTTGCAGTAAGAGCAAAGATTTTTTAAAATTCGGGTGACTCGATTCCAAACCCAACCCTAACGAATAATATAATAATAGCGTCGGGCGCGCTGCGATCAACTTTGCGGCGCGCTAGAGGTCGTAATTTTTTAAATAAAAAAAAGAAATTGTAGGTCTGAAAACGCTCCACAAGTTTAATTTTAGACATTTCTTCGATATCAGGAGAAGAAGGTGAATAGCAAAAAAACAAATTTCACTACCAATATTTTTAGCTTTTTCGCGATAGGTGAAAAATGTAGAGGACCTTAATTGTAGATCGTAAAATAAGCAACAAAAAAGTATTGCATCAAAATCATCGTATTTCAACGGAGAACCGAGTTATTGTAAAAAAAACCGAATTTAACCCTTTTTTCAAGATGGCGGAAAATGCACATAGGAAATCTTGGTCGACAATTTGAAGTTAATTAAGCTTATCTAGACCCTTCCCCCCCATTTCATATCCAAAATTTAGCTTTCTCGGTTCACATGCATATTTAGCCCGTTTTTTCCGACGTAATGGCTGGACTATAGGCTTAGGACTGTCTACGTAAAGATTTATCTACATTGTAGATTGTTGGCGTATTTATAAGATTCAATTTATTTTTCAAGAGTAATCAGAGATTTGCCTTTTTTTGTTTTTTTTTTTATTCACCTTTCTGCGATCATTGTTTTCGGTTGATTTTGCAGAGTAATCAGATTTTTGCCTTCTAAATCACACGCAGAAAATCAGCCTTAGAACTTTGATTCGTCCGCATGAGTTACGCGACTAGTGCAACTACTGCAAGTGCATCATAAATAGTCACAGTATAAATATAGGTTGTAAACGGACCCTTCACGAAGTCGTCAACCAAGCCGTAAGTAACATTAAAAATAAGTAACTTCACGCAAAAGTTATTGCTAGGAAACGTTTTTTTTTATGGGGTGAAAAATCTCGTTTTACCGTCTAGGACTCAATGCAACGCACTCAAAACATTGTGCTGATGGATGGATTGAACAGTAGGGATCGTGGAGGTGTTTAAAGTAAAAATCTTACATTAAAAACACGTATTTAAAAAAAAGTTGCGAAAACGTTGGAACTTTGACCTCAATGTCTCATTTCCAACTAGAATGTTCCCAGGTATGGTCTAGAACAAAAAAAAATAACGCAATGACGGGGAGAACAAGTACCTTTCGGCTTCGTGAAGGGTCTTCTTACACCCTTTACCTATAGTCTTCATTCACATCGATTATTAATTTAGCATTTTAGAAGTACCTAGAAGACTGCGGAATAATGTAGTTAAAAAACCGGCCAAGTGCGAGTCGGACTCGCGCACGACTGGTACTAATCATCTAAAAAAAACACGTTTATTGCATGGATGCCTCACTTAAATATATTTATATAATTCTGTTTTTAGACAGCCAGACAGACAGACAGTGGAGTTTTAGTAATAGGGTTCTGATTTTACCCCTTGGTTATGGACTAAGGACCCCTACAAAGGATGATATATTTTGGCACAACACGAGTGCGCGTCGCGTTATGTTTATTTGTATTAGATCATGGCTCAAATTCAAATGACTGATTAAGATAAACACAAGTGAGCGGCAAAGCAGCAAAACAAAACTAAAACTACGGCAAGTATGGCAACTAAATGCTACCTCCACAGAGCGCTACCTCGCTTCTCCGCGCCCACGCCTGGTACACACGGCTACACATCAAGCTATACATTTCCAGTATAAGCTGACCTCGTATTGCACGGAATCCTATACAATGCAAGATCAGCATAAACTGGAAATGTATAGCTTGATGTGTAGCCGTGTGTACACCTGGTATTTCGGTAAAAATGTACTCTGTGTTAAACACAGAGTTGACAGAGTACTTTTATATAGGTAGTACCGTAGTACATTTCTACTAGTCCCTAGACAGGGACTAGATCGGACTTCGATTCGAGCGGGCCGAGTTTTAAGCAGTGAGAATATAGTGGATCGAGTATTTAATAGTTGCAATCTACTCTCGTTAAATACCTAGTGCGTGGTGCTGTTCCTGTTCTAGTATCTATACGCTAATACGCTTCATCATAGTATTCCGTGTTACACTCACTATCTGGGTACTGTCAGTGGTGATATCACACGATTTACAAGCGAAATGAAAACAAAGCATTTTTTTTATTACTGGGGATTCTGTGTACGTCATGATCATATTATTTAAAGTATAGGTAGCAATTAAATCTCCTACTTTCAATAAAAAAAATCCTGGCTACTGACAGCAGTGAATTTTGAGAAAGTTTTTTTATGAAAAGTGTGCATCTATGTTTGGTAGAAAGAACGTAATTTTCTATTTAAGTTCAAGTTATTGTTAGATATTAATAACACGATGGATTCTGAGTTCGTGCACATATCCACCAGTCTTCGGTTACAGCTTGGCTATGGGATTGGTCATGTATTAAATGATGTCTGTGCAAGTTTATGGTTCACATATTTCTTAGTATTTTTTCATTTAGTACTTGAATTTAGTGCTTCACAATCGGGTAACTTGATGTTGATAGGTCAAGTTATGGATGCTGTATCAACGCCTTTTGTTGGTTATCATTCAGATCACACAGACAATCATATTAGTTCAAAGTATGGTAGGCGGAAACTGTGGCATTTGTTCGGTAAGTGAATTAGAGATGTTGGTCAGTAATGCTTTCTAGGCAATTAATCTAAATATAGTTTAGGCAATGCAAAAGTGTTTTTCAAATTTTTCAAAGATAACAGCCCAAAAAAAAAATGCCCAAGGCATTAAGTCCGCCTTTGTACAGTTTTTTTACTTGTGCATAAAGTTTAATAAATAAATAAATAATATTAACATTTGATTTATATTTCAGGTACATTCTGTGTCCTGGCATCATTTCCGTTCATATTCACAGAATGCATTGGTTGTTCATCAACACACAAATGGGCGCAAATGTACTATTATGCGGCATTTATTGTTATATTCCAAATTGGATGGGCTGCAGTGCAGATATCCCACTTAAGTTTGATTCCAGAGCTTTCAGAAGATGATCACACTCGGACACATTTGACTGCCATCAGGTAAAAATAAAAATTGATCATAGTTGGAACAAAGCTTAGCAGACGATGATCAGTAAATATGGAAAATTTCAATTTCAGCACTTCCATATTCATTATTTGATATTAATGTTTCTGTTCACCACAGCAGCCTTGCAGCATTGGCTCAGCATTGTTCAGCTTGGCTCAATCAAAACTACCATTTATATTTAGGTGTCACTTAGTGTTAGTGAATACAGGCATAAATTTCTTTAAGAATTTGCAAACAGCTGAGTTTACCATACAGGGTGGAAGAAAATTAATGCACATATGGTTACCACATATTCATTTTTATTGGTTATTAAAAAATAAAATAGTTGTTCCTTTGATTTTTTATTTTGGTACTGCATTTTTGTAGGATACAGCAGATTTTATTTTAAATGATTAATTAGAATTTTCTATGTGGTGGGGGTTCAATATGGCATACTGTACATCTGTTTGTGCGTGGATGTCCCCTCCACCCTGTGTAGAACTGGATTTGTTGGACACCCAAATTCATAACAGTTTTTTTTTTGTATTTAATCAGGTGTTACCAAAACAAAAACTAATTATGTTAATATTTTTATTTCAGATATGGATTCACAGTATTCTCAAATCTATTTGTTTACATTATCACTTGGATTATATTACATTTGACTGGGGAATGTGATAAGCATGTATGTTGAAATCATTAAAACTATTTATTTTCTATTCTTGATTTGAATGGCATGTTTCAGCTTTTCCTGTTTTTTAACCAACTTTATTTTATTATGTAAATAATTTAATTCAAAATCTATTCTATTTTTTACATAATTGCCCAAAAAAGGAGTGTTATGTTTTAAGTGTTCATTATTTAATTAATTTGAGCGTCTATTAATCGAAGTGCTAAATGCATAGATTTTTTAATATTTTATTTTATTTTAGCAAGTGGGGCCTTCCGATGCTTGGAAGTTTAGGCATGTTGTCTATATAGTATTGGGAGTAGGAACACTAGCATCAGTAATATTTCACATTTCTGTAACTGAAAAAAACAACTACCGCCATGCGCAGCTCTTAGCTGAAGGTGAAAGTGGCGCCCACTATGATTTCTTACGAAAACCACTTATGTATCAGGTAAATTGAAGGAAAACCTATTTGATAATTTTAACTTTAGCTGACATATTTGGTATAATTATGTAACTACATTAAACAAATATTTAATATACTTAAAATTTGTAATCAGCAAAATTCTAGCACATAGATAACAGTTCTAATTAATTGTATGTTTTAATGTATTATTTACTCTTATATGTAATTGTTTCTAGGTAGCAGGAGTGTACATGTGTACCAGACTTGTGGTAAACATATCCCAGGTGCTGATCCCCCTGTATCTGCACCGCACGCTAGGCCTAGCCGCCCGCGCCCTCGCCGCCGTCCCCCTCGCCCTGTACCTCGGCAGTCTGGCTGCTGCCGGAGTCCAGAGGTTGGCACCACGATCCTTCACCCGAAAACTTAATTATTTGACCGGTTCCGCATGCTCAATAGCTGGTTTTGTGTGGATTTACCTCGGGTCAGATGATGATTACAAAGTATATTTCATTTATGTGGTTGCTGTGTTAATAGGTTAGTACCTACCCACATGTTACATAAATTTATTATATCTACTTAAGTACAATGTACCTAACCATCTTTATCACCATTTGTGTCATAGTGTTTCATTTAAACACTGTCAAACATTGTTTCAAACATAGACCGCCTTGAGTTTGTTTTCAAATACCTAAACTAACTACAATGATGCTGAATGAGCTGCGTTCACGCGCGCTTTGTGGATGTAATAACAGTTATTATTTTTGTATTAGTCATTCTCTGTGTAGGTAATTTCTGTTGTATTGTTTTAGATTGATTGTTTTCGCTATTGTCAGGTTTTGGCGGTGCAGTGATGTTGGTGACAAGTCTAGCTCTGACGGCTGACCTGGTTGGCGCTAGAACAGAAGCTTCCGCCTTTGTATACGGCCTCATGAGCTTTACTGATAAGCTCGCGTGCGGCATTGCTATAGCGAGTATACAAGCATAGTGAGTTCATCTGTGATTCATCGATGTTGTTGATGTAGGAACGCGCGATTCGCCTCAGTTCACTCATAAAATGTTATCTAAATAGGTACATCATTTTAGTCACGTATTGATAATGCTTCCTACTTTCGGTAATTAGCGGTGCTAATCGGGATTATAATCTTTGTTGAGTGGGTTATCAAAACCCGTCAGCTGACGGTTTCCATGACAAAAACTACATAATACTTGAAACTAAAGAAGATAGGGAGTTCAATTAATGTCTGACCTTGATGACCGTCAGACGCTAATTGAAGTCCCAAGACCTGAAAGTTTACTCTTTAGGCTGCGCGATAAGTGTCTTTACCTAGCCTAGGTAGGCTGTCTCCGCTAAGGGTAGCTGGCAGGGCCAGATTAGCCGCGTAGTAGGTGTAGTAAATGCAGAGCTATTGAAGCGAACAAAAAAACGGCAAGAAATCGGTCATTCCAAACTTTGCACGCTGGTTGAGTAACTGCCGTCAAAATCGAAATATTCTTAATTACATCTTTACATGGCCATTATTATTGTATTAATTACCCTTTCAGTGAATGATCGATGTGTTTGCCATTGCATCCAAGAATTTCAAGATACGGGTGCTATACAAAACAAGGCATTTTCATGATACGCCCCGCATAATTTGATGGTCAATACTCATTAGTTGAAGTTATACATTTTGTATGTTTTATGTCTGTAGTGTAGTTTCAAAATAATAATATTATGGTTTGGGTCCTGCCAAAATCAGCCAACACCCAATATTATTATAAATTATAATTCAACATTTTAAATGTGGTATTAATAAAAAAAAACATCCACCACGTCGATTTAAGACAGTGGACCAAAAATGGCCGCTATAATCATGTTAAAATTCTTAAAATGGTCTCAGACGCAGTTAATATTATGAATTGCTTTTTTACGAATTTTAACGTGATCCATTATTATCCTTTGATGGGGCCCATCTGGATATCTGGGGCCCTTTTAGGCCCCCAGATTTAGAATGAGTCAGCATTACGTAGGCAATAACTATCCAAAATCCATACAATTTACATTTTGTCAGAACTATTTTCTTAAAAAAATAAACATTTACAGTGCAGACAGCGCGGGTCCAGCATACTACGGGAGCGCACTTGTGTGGGTGTGTGGCGTTGCAGCCATCACAGGACTAACTCTCACGCTGCTACTGCCGACGCCGACGTTCAGAGCGGATGCTTTAGTGAATAGTGGTAAGCATGTCGCGTGTTTATCATTTGGTTAAAACTGTTTCCAATGACGGCTGTCGTTTTTGAGCTCATCAGATGGCGCCACTGTCGCGTAAGGTTATATCAATAATTCTATTTTAAACTTTACAGTACCAATAACTTCTTATAAAGTTTATATTATTACATAAAACAACATAGGTAAACTTGATACACTTATTTACAATATTCTCCCTAAAATTAGCAAGCATGAAACATTTAAAAATCATTTTACCTCCAAGTACTAACAAATAAGATCCTAAGTTGCTAATTAAAATCTTCAAGTCTTAATTAATCAGGAATAGCTCAATCTAAACCACAATCGTGAATATTAGTAAAAATACGTGATAAAAAACACACACGCGTGAATTTTCTATGAAATCTGACATTTTGGTGGCCTCGCGCTACATTAGCGCCTCTAGCGGCGAATTCACACGCGATAGCCCCCATTGTAACGCTGCTAACCTATTGAATGAAAATATTCCTAACGCCTTGTTGTGACTAGGAGGTTAAAAGGCTATCATAACAATAAAGACCATTTTAAGAATTCTAAATGTTAAACGTGATTCATATTATGATTCTGATAAAGCTTACATTTGGGGCCTAAAATGGCTACTTTATCGGAATCATAATACGAATCACATTAAAAATTGAAAACTTAAAATGGACTTTGTGGTCATAACAATAACGACCATTTTAAGTTTTTTTTTTTAACATGATTCATATTATGATTCTGATAAAGGTTCCATTTTAGGCCCCCTGTAATGTGGTAGCCCCTGCACATAACGCAAAATCACATCGTGACTGTAATTCTTGTTCTACTTACTTACTTATGCTACCAAATATTCATTGCAAATAATTTTATGGCAGAAAATAGATCAATTACTAAGTTTGTGTCAAATAAATGATAAAAAAATGTCCTGTTTCAGTAAACTCATCAATAAACAATGCTGATATGAATACAGAAGAACAAGTTCCTGCACCAATAGAAAGTTTATGAAGTGAATTTTAGTTACCTACTTTAGAAAATAGCTAAGTATGTACCATTAATGATATTATTCACTGCTGGTAAGACTGAAAACAAAGTGTAAAAACAACAAATGGCAAATTTTCTAATAAAATCAGGCGCTGTCTCTCTCTCTTTACATTTATAAGTAAATACAATTGATATTATTAAAGTACGTAAGTGTTCCTAAAAGTAAAATAAAACGAGTTCTTTGTCTACATTTTGTGTCCAGTCTCTTCCAAACAATGTGGGATGAAGTGTAGTGTGAAGTCCGTGCGCCTAAGCGGGCTAAGTATTAGAACCATTGCACAGCAAAGCAACTAGGAAATGAATATTGAATAGATCCCACGTGACTGCTGTGGTGTCGTAGGGGACATTTAGCACAAATGACAAAGTTTATTTAATTCCATTGACTGTTATGAATATTAGTAAAATACGCGAAGGAACGAAGACGCACAAACGGGTTACCGTTTTACGTACCGGGTTACGTATTGGGGGTGGTAACCTTTTGTGCATCGGTGTCCCTTCCACCCTATAAAGCTAAGTATATTTTTAAGATTGGGCTTCAGGGCGAAAATCTAATCGGTTTTTAATTGTATCAACGTGATCCATTTTGGAGAAAACGAATACCTAATGATTTTTTGTTTTAATTTTTCTTAAACTTCGTCGAACAACGTTTGAGCGAACTTACTATTATCAAGAAATCATTTGCTATCGAGCCAGCCCTGAAGTCCCAGCTCAAAAATACACTTTGTATTCATGTTAAGTTTACGAATGGGCGTACCTATTTTAAATAAATAAAATAAACTGTTATTAACTGCAAAAGTAGGAGATTGCTAGTGTATTTATTGTTGTAAATTTTTGTGTACCGTTACTAAGGAGTTTATATGACTTGTTATAATCCTAATTAAAATATTTATAATTGTAATTCTAGAAGCAAAATTTATTCTATATAAGGTAGTTAGAAAATGTGTAATAGAAATATCAGCAATGTGGGAGCAAGCAATGTTAATATGTAGGGTACTAAAGTTAGTTAGTACCTATGAACCTGAAGTTTAAGTATTTGGCATATTCAGTACTTATGTACCTAGCGTATATAAAATATATATATTTTTTAAAGATTTTATAAAAATACTTTTTTTTTGGAAGTTCCATCTATAAAACTCATCCTGTTTAGGAATGTCTGAAAAGAAACTGTCTTTAAGAACTCATGAAGAGTAATATTGTGTAATGCATACAATAGTTTAATTTATGTTGATTTGATATAGTCGGATTATATTATTGGAAAAAAGCCCGACGCGCACCGATGGCGATAGCACTTACCTACGTTTTTTATTTAAGTCAAAATTCTCGCGTGGACAGTGTTCAGCGGCGCGCGACGACTGCTACGCAGCCTATATAGGTGCCTAGGTACATACCCAAGTCTGTCTGCACCCGCTCGATATATTTTGGCGTAACTGCGTAAGTCGTTTGAAGGAGAAAAGGTTATTTGACTTACGCAAAATGGTTTTGAATAGCTGCTTATATTATTAATTATACCAATACCCTAACAAGATTACAAGATCAGCAAGTTTTGAATAAAGATTTGAAGTTACCTCACAAATACAGGAAGCCTTGTTTGAATGGCTTCATTTTTAGGTTTACTTTTAGCCTACCAAATTAAATTTTTCTTTTTTGTAGACTGCGTCTTCGTTAGCCGAGCCGAGAACGGTCGGAGCACAAATTCGGACTTAAGAGCCTCGACCGAGCACTCCCACCATGGGAATTTGTGCTCTGCTCATTGTACTGCATGTGATTCATGAGCCAAGGGTTGAAAATCCTAGTGACCTTTTGCTAAGGCATTTGTTTATATGTGACTTATCACTTATGTGTTCGTATAAACTGACATTTGCACAATTCTTGACGGAATGACAACATTATTAATAAAAAGACATTACATTTATTGACAAATTTATTACGAAGTCTTTCAAAATAAATACTTTATATTAAGTATCACAAAAGCTTGCATTGCACCTTTTTGTATCAAACGACAATATTTTTAAGCTTGAATATAAAGCACAGCTCAATATAAACTACAGCCTGCAAACTGCTGTAGTGTGCTCAAATCTAAACATTGACACATTAGTCAGAAGCTGTGAGTGCCATCACTGTAAAACGAACTTCATCCGGATCACGAGCCATGAACTCCTTGCATATATTAGCAGAATCTTCAAGTAGAGAATCGGGTGTAGTAGGTCCGTGGTTCACAGGGAAAGCTTTACGCCCATCCAATTCATACAGAAAGCCATCCTTGTGAACAAAAGTAATAAAGTGGTGATTCACAGGCTCTTCAGCACTCGGAGTATTAGTTTGTCCTTCCTGGGCTAATTCCTTGTGAGCTTTAATAATACCCTCGGACTTTTCCAATAATTTCCCTCGAGAGGGAGCATCCAGATCTTTGGCTTCATCTAAGAATGACTTCATGTGCCCATCAGCAAGCTCTATTTTATCAGTATTATTAGCAACACTGTGCACAAGAGCAACAGTGCCACAGGCATTACTTATAAACTGTTTCATATAAAAAATATTGTTGGAAATTTCTTGGCCTTTAGACAGAATATCGCTTTCTTCTTTTTTTTTATGTTCTTCATAAGCATCAGAACTTGGGAAGAGGAGCATTACAGAGAGCACAGGACGGGGCACCCAGGACAGCATTTCTGGTTCTAAGCCCATAACATCGACGACACCCCATTGACTAGGTACTCCTAATTTCTGCAGAAACTTGTTCATTACCTCAGGATTTGATTCTAATGGGATTAAAGTTTCAGTCGCCATTTCGAGTTCTGCAAATACGAACAAGTGAGGTTACCGGTATTTCAGTGAACTTACGAATAAATTCGTAAACGTTAAATGAAATAATTATTCATACGTACCAATTAATGCTGTTTTTCACACAAAAAAAAAACCCAGAATTTGGCAGATAGACACAGGTCTTCGAGAAATTCAAATTATGATGAGTAAACTCCGATCAATACAATCCTTGACAATCCAACATAGAGTTGATTAGGAAGAAATCGACTAAGTTAAAAAAATATTGAAATAGGTTTTAGTACGGTCTACAGCGAGCGCTACACCGCTTCAATGTGGCTGTCGGCTTACATCAAGGGTCGGCTCTCAGCCCTTACCTCTTCCTGATGATAATGGACGCTCTCACGTTGGACATCCAGGAAGAGACACACTGGTGTATGCTGTTTGCCGATGACATTGTGCTGGTTGCCGAGAGCGGTCAAGAGGTCCAGAGCAGATTGGAGGTGTGGTAGCAAAGACCGGAGAATGTTGGCCTGAAATTGAGTAGAACAAAAACGGAATACCTACTTGTTTTACGATTTCGGCGGTCTCTCCAGTCTTGTGCCTATATAATTCTAGCCGGAACGCCTGACTCCGACTTCCGGGACCTTGGACCGCTTGTCCAAGGGAATGGCGAAGTAGGCCGGGACGTAACCGGAGTAACTCAGGATGGATGAAATGGCGACAGGTCACTGAAACAACTTGCGAGCCACGGATGCCCATTAAGTTAAACGGGAAAATATACAAGTCTGTGATTAGACTTGTCGTACTGTATGGATAAGAATGCTAGGCTGTGAAAAAGATGGATGAAAAACTATTGCATGTAGCGGAGATGAGAATGTTGAGATGGATGTGTGGATTGTCAAGAATAGATGAATGGAAATAAGATGGATTGTCTAAGGAATGATACGAAAGGGAAAGGAGTAAATGATGCTATGACGGGAGCATGGAAGAAGAAAACGTGTTACATCGACTCCAAATAGAATGGGAAAAGGGCGGGAATACGATGATTGAAATAGGTTTTAGTGGTTTTAAACTAGATATGTAGCAAACTTTGAATTTTTGCTCTAATGTACATAAGTTAAGCATATTATATAGTTAGGCAGTGACATAGATCTTCTAAGCATGATCAGAATAATGCTTGCAATAGAGTACTCATTATTCTGTGCTCCAGGGTCACAGGCCTGGGTTTCCTTCTTTAAATTAAAAGAGTTATTGGGAGATCCATCGTGTAGAGACCGGGTAAACCGAAAATTAATTTGAAATTTCGTTTCTTCACGATGTTTTGTGAGTGGTAAAATGATGAGAAGTAAATTAGCTTTTTTTAAACTTTACCTTAAATGAAATTATTGTTAGTCGATTTGTTGTTTTTTCATCTGCAAATTTTATGACAGTCATTTTAAAACAGGTTAAGTACTACACTATTGGTATTGAAACTTCTCTTTGATTGATGGGACACAGGAAGAAAATATTTTATTCAAAATAATGTTTATATTATACTTTTTTGTATTAAAATGAATTAAAGAAGTGTATATTTAAAATGTGCCCACATATTTAATGAAAAATTACAAAAAGTAATACGATTCAGTCAAGTATTTCATCGAAATGGCAGTTTGTGGTCTAAGAACGTTATTGTTGATCGTCTGTATTTTAGAATTGGTATGTTTATAATTCGTTATATTTTGTAAGAATTTAATATAGTCAACATATTATGTTCATTCATCAATATATATACTAATAACTTCCTTTCAAATGTGAATTTAATTTTCATTGTGGATGACTGGTTATGATAACTTAGATCTTAGAAAACTTAGAGACTGATGACCTCCAATGGGTACCTTGTAGAGTCTGATCATATGATATCATTAATGATTCATCTATTGCGAGTTATTCCGATTACTAATGCCAGTGTTGTTTTACAGATCATCACAATACAGCGACAAGTATTTGATTTCCTGGGATATATGTGGCTGCCAATCATTGCAAACTTCACTAACATACTTTTGATAATATTTGGATCATTTGGAGCAGTTCAGTATATCACGAAATATCTATTAGCAGTAAGTTTATCAGTTATCAGTATGGTACCCTGTGGTGTTGAAGTGACCTACTTTGTTCTTTTGCTTTCACCATGTATGTAAACACATCATTATGTAACTTATGGAGCTAATATACACTAAGTATAACCTTATTTAAAGTCCAAGGGAAAACTTTTAAATCAAGTTTTTTTTTCTAGTTATTATTGTTGGGTCCTGGGTTTCAATTCCCAGGTTGCAGATTGGCAATGCTTTTTACTCCAGTCAAAGGGATTCTTGAGTTATTTCACTTCTCTCTGTTCTTTACTATTTCCACAACTAGATATTATATTTTTACCCATAATCAGAATGGTTTATAACAGGCTCTTTGAGATCTAAACATTATTGTGTATTTTACTTCAACTAGGTAACCATGATTGACAATAAAATTCTATTAAACAATAAAATGAAATGACAAACTACAAGAAATAACAATAGATTCTCCAGTGATCCACTCGATTATTACATTCTTTATTCACTATAGATCATACAAATACTTGAGTACTAGGTTAATGGTGAATACCAATGCTTGAATAAGCATTGATTTAGTTGCTTATTACTGATACTGAATAGCCCGACTAGGCTAACAAAGTCTGCATCATTCCACTGCCGGGCAAAGGCCTGTAGTAGCTTAGTAAACTTCACTTTTTAACCCCCAATGCAAAAAGAAGGTTGTTAGGGTTATAATTTTGACCGCTATTCGTTTCTTTGGCACCGTAGCTCTTAAACAATTGAACCGATTTGAATGTGGTTTTTTCTCACAACTCATAATGATTTGTTTATTCTTAAGGACATTAATTTACAATAGTTACCTATGCCTAACCCTAGGTGAAATACAGACGTACATGTTATCCAATACTTGCAAAACTCTTTAAAATGGAATTTGTTCTATAAGTGTTCTCTACAGGGTGTAACAGAATAAGCGCAATACCTCTTAGTTGGTGATTCAGACCATCAAAGTGGAAAACTTTCCTTAAGGAATATGGGTTTGAAAAAATAATTAGGCCTCTTCATACAAATTGTTACAGTCGATTTAATATTTTGTATGGGATTTTTTTTTCTCAACCGGTTTTCCTTAAGAAATGTTGTTGTGTTTATTCAGTTACATACTATAAAATACAATACAGGGTGAAGGGAACAGACCGATGTGCAAACGCTTACTATGTATTCAGTAAATAATACGTGGTAACCATTTGTGCATTGTTGTCCCTTCCACACTATGTAATTGTAACTAAATATGTAGGTATATGAGTCAAAATACTGTTAATTGTTACAGTATGCAATATGGAGTTTTATGTGGCTGGTTTGGAACATATTCCTAATTTGCTACTACCTAAATTTGGGATCTTTGAATCGGGTATGCATATTCAATTAATATTTGTTTGTATAATATTATTAAGTACAAAGAAAGATTTTATTTGCCTGTTTATACATATTTGCAGGACAGTGGTTTGTTATCATTGGGTACAGGCAGTGTAAGTTGGTGGGAGAGCAACGGTTGGGGATGTCAGCCAGTGTGGGATGAAGTGGACGGGCCTGGCACATGGCGGCCTACGCGTGTCGAGGGCTGCTTCATGCAGTGGGACCATGTCGAGCTGGGCCAGTCAGCTGTTGCCGCTATATTTGCTGCCACAGCATTACCTCTCGCGGTAGTCTTGGCTTATCGATCATTTAAGAAGCAAAAGCCATCAGCAGGTATTATATTATTTATTATGTGATCGCAAGCGCGACTGCTGAGCATGAGGTCCTGGGTTTGATTCCCAGATCGGCAAAGTGTTATTGGGCTTTTCCATCCGGAATTTCTCAGTAGCAGCCACGGAGTCTGGATTTGTGGCGAATTGAGTGCGACCGCGAACCGGAAGACGTTGCGTTGGAATACCTCCCACTAGGTGGACCGATGACCTGGTGAAGGTTGCGGGGATCCGCTGGATCGGAGACGCACGGGACCGGTCAATGTGGCGCCACTGAGGCCTATGTCCACCAGTGGACATCTTTTGGCTGTAATGATGACGATGGCGATAGGCTCACCCCTATTACATGGGACTTAAACAGGACTATGCTAATTCTGGGTGTACTAATAGGTACACCTCCGCCTAACCCTTCGGGGATGAAAGGCGTGATGTTATGTTAAGTTAATTTTAGTGCAATCTTTATGTAACAAGAAATTAGACTCACGAGCTTCATATCTTCACAGATAAAGGAACAATGTCGCGTCGTCCAGTGTACACGATTGAGTTGAGTCCTACAGAAACAAACATCAGCGAAACTTCAATGAAACCAATGACACCCCGCCGAGTGAAACGTCGTTCAGGTTCCCGGGGAAACAACTCTTCAGTGCGCAGATCACGTCGATCATACAGAAATGCTGGATATTTATCGTCTAATGCTTCGTTGCCGCGTGAGGCGAGAGCGTCTCGTCCGACGTCGGCACACTCGTCTTACTCTAACTTCCACGCGGCGCGACCAGTTTCATATCACACAGCAGAAAGGGAAAACTTCCCTGGTATAGAAGACGCTTACGACCCACCGCCTCCTGTCGAATCTGTTCCTATAGTTACTAATAATAGATATAACACCATAGGACGCAGCAGTATGAAATCTGGCTATGACGTCGTCGGGCCGTACAACGAACCGAACCCACCGAAGAAGTATGAATCGAACATTCCATCCTATGATAATATTGAACGAAATTATGAGGCGGCGCCAACTTATGATAATAGAGCGGACAATATAAGTCCTTGCGAGTCTCCGTCGTATGTTTACGGGGGCGCGTACGGCGAGGGCGCGTGGCAGACGCCGCCGCCGCCCGCGCCTCCCTACAGCGCGCGCGCCACGCCGCAGGCGCCCGGCCCGCCCGCCTACCAGCCAACTAATGACCATTATAACTGATTATAGTAACATACACAGCACATGTCCTTAATACTTGCAGAGTACTTAAGTGCCTTACTCCTCTTGTGATGTTATTCGGTAGTCGAAAGGTGAAACATTAAGCCCTTTTACTGAAAAGTATGTAGTTATTAAGTTCTGATTTATATTTATAAGAATATCGAATGAATTGCCATCAAGTGGTGTGTTTATGGATGAATGAATTGTAATGTGAATGTGATTTTATACGAATTACTCTTCTAAACCAGTTTTGAAACTGTTTTACATGCTTATTTTTAAATTGGGTTCTAGGCGAGGATATTTTAAGTCATTGTTATTACTTTATCAAGACATTAGCTTTAATGAAACAATTAGTGTTAAGTTTCTGCCAGAAATAGGTTAGTTTACCGTAATATCAAGAATATTGTCATTCAGAATTTCAGATCTGAGACCAGATTTAGTTAATATTGAACACCAGACCTTCGATATTACTGTCCACTGGCGCAGTTTATACCCAGTGGCTTCGTTTACACTTATTAATGTTTGCACAAGTTTATTTGTATATTCCAGGTGACATTGTACAACCCTGTAACATTCCAATGATAACATTCCCGACGAAAGCTGCAAAGCATAAAATATTATTTTAGAAACATACCTATTCTTCTAGTTCATCAGTGTGAATTCAGTAAATTAGGTACCTACTCGTACATAAAGATGGCGTGTGAAAGCTTTTTTGTAGATGAGAAAGTACGGTACATTATTTGATACTGTTATGGGAATTTACAAGGTTTTAGATTCCGTCCAAGTTATAATCTAGAATCTCATGATTAATTATTATCTCTATACAATACGAACTTCGAATATGTCTATGATTAAAATAATCGAATTTCATTGAACAGTCTTGATGATTATGGACCAATTTTGTACCTAGCAATTAATTAGATTACAACGAGCTTTATTAGGTTAAGAGAATAAGTTATAGGTTATATTTGAACCAGACTGTCTGGTAATTTTTATACCAAATATACACCTACTAAGGAAATATTGTATTTTAATTGAAACACTTCCCATAAATAAGTAGAGCAAAGCGAAGCGAAAACGTACAGGAATAACGGCTGATGTAGATGTCCTGCACGTCTCAGCTCCGCTCCGCTCGCCTCTGCTTCAGAGAAACAGTACCTTGATCAACAGTACCCTCGAGGAAGTCTTCAGGAAGTTGGCAGCCAATTGGAGGAAAAGAGACATTTTCCTCGGCGAGACAAGACTGTCAAAGGAGATGGTGGGTGATCTCCTTTGACGGCCTCCATAAATTTTTGGGTTATTTTCAAAAGTTTCTGGCCTTCAAAAATAAACTTATTACGTATTTAGATAGAGCATCACATCCAGATTGGGGTATTTTTTAGGGCTCCGTAGCCGAAGCAAAAATCGGAACCCTTAAAGATACGTCATGTTCATGTCTGTCTGTCTGTCCGTGTACCTATGTCACAGCAACTTTATTCCGAAACATTAGTACTACTCAGTTGAAACTTAGTAGGTAGATGTATTCTGTGAACCGCTTTACGTTTTTTATACAAAAATAAAAGAGGCCCCCCTCTTTTATTTTTGTATAAAAAGCGTAAAACTGAAACTAAAAAATATTTTCTACATCAAACCTGTACGTGCTGGGTGTCTATAGAAAGGTCTTTAAAAATGACACAGGATCATGAACCATTTTTTCTCAAAGTCAATCGTTTGAAAGATAGACACTTCCAAAGTGGTAAAATGTCTCCCCCCGCCCCGCCCTCTAATTTCTAAAGTACCTAAGAGAATTCTGAAAAAAGTAGGATTGTAGAACGTAAATAAAACTTTCAACCAAAATTGGTTTGAATAAGATTTGATGTTTAGTTTTTGAGATATTGGACTTTTTCATCTAACTGCAGCAGTAACTTTGTTTTTCATAAGCATACCTACTAAGAACAACTTTAGTTTTGCTGTTGAATGTAAAAATATTTTTGATGAGCCTTCAAAATATTTTTATTATATTGTTTGGTGCCCTGTGTGCGTGTGAGTACGACTCGCACGTGGCCGGTTTTTTACTTGCCGGTAATATAATTTAAACGCTATAATTAAATAGAAACGTTTAAAGATGATGTGTACATACGTGTGTGCGTGACGGGGTGGCAGTATGTTATTATTATTATAGCTAGCCCTTATTGCCTCACTGTTGGGCAAAGGCCTCCTCCCTAAATTCCTTCCAACGGTCACGATTCTGTGCTGCTATTTTCCAATTCAAGAAAGACATCCAGTTCGTCCCGCCATCTCCTTCGTGGTCTGCCGCGACCCCGAGTCACTGTTTCAGGGTACCCCGATGCGACACACATGCCCTGCCCAGTCCCATTTAAGTTGGTCAGCATTTTCAGCCACGTCAACGATTTGCTTTTCGGAGCGCAGTGTAGTGTTTCGAACATGATCCGTTAATTTTACACCTAAATACTCCATAGCACGTTGGCAAACCTTAAGTTTGGACATTTGGATGTTAGTCAAAGACCAAGTTTGTGCACCGTAGGTTAAGATGGGGAGAATACACATGCCCATTAGTTTTCGCTTCAGAGACATGGGCAGAGTGCCCTTAAAATACTCCTTATGGACCAGTAACTCTTCCAGGCATTTTCCGTTCGTCTTGCAATTTCCTTATCTTGCCTTGCCTGGAAAGAGAATTACTTGGCCCAAGTAGATATATTCTTGGACATATTGTATATGCTCCCCGCCTACGTGTATGCTCCTTTTGGAGCTGTTGGTCATGAGCTTGGTCTTTGACATGTTCATCTTCAGTCCAACCTCAAGGCTTGCGTCACTAAGATCTTGTAGCATTTGTTCTAGTCCTGTGACTGTGGGGGAGAAAAGGACAATGTCATCAGCGAAACGCAGATTATTCAACTTTGTTTCACCGACGACAAGCCCTTTCTCTTCCCATTTGACTGCCAGCGTCTGAAAGACTTCTTCTAGGGTACTGGTGAACAGTTTTGGAGACAGCGGGTCGCCCTGTTTGACTCTCTTGAGAATGTGTGTGACAGACACTGGCAGAACCACCATCAGGGATTTTAATTTTGATAACACAAAAATTTTGTCGCTAATTAGTTGAAATTAGTCGCCAAATATCAGATTTGGTCGGTCACTCGTTCAAAAGATATAAGGGTTTATAGGTGGCCGATCTGGAGAGAGCCTACCCCAGCAGTGCCACATTAATATCTCAAAAACTAGAGCACCTAGCGAAGACCTGTTTTCTCCCATATTTACTCGCTAAATAGTCGAAACTAGTCGCCAAATATCAGAATTGGTGGGTCAAGGGTTCAAAAGATATAAGGGTTTATAGGTGGCCGATCTGGAGAGAACCTACCCCAGCAGGGCCACATTTATATCTCAAAAACTGGGGCACCTAGTGAAGATCTGTTTTCTCCCATATTTAGTCGCTAATTAGTCGAAATTAGCCGCCAAGTTACAGAATTAATCGGGTCCTAGTTCAGAAGATATAATGAGTTCAATTATTAAGGTATAGTCCAAGAGCTAGATCGAAGAGTTCACGAAAAATTGCCAAGAAAAAGTATATTTCTATTAATATGTGTAATATACTTTTAGTTTTATCTCATCTAGTATGTAAGTATATTTCTATTAATATGTGTAATATACTTCTAGTTTTATCGGTCTGAAGTCCTTAGAAATGTCCCAGAGAGATAAATTGTCTATTAAATACATATTTTCATGTTTTTAACTACTAGGTTAGAGTGTCTTAAACATCTTTGAAACCATTAAACCTTGCTCTTGGTCTATTTAGTGTCAAGATGTACAGTCGCATGCAACTGTTTTACTAATTTACAATGTTGAGCTATAATTAACGTTAGAATAATAAATACGTTAAAATTATGGTACCTTTAGTAAAATGTAATACTTAAACGTTGAAAACGTATTGTAAGTATGTAAGTATCAACCCATTGCTTGAAATACACTACAAAAAAATACATACTTATTTAATAATCTTAAATCAAAGTTGTAAATACTTAGCATACCTAATATGAGCATTAACGGCTCCAATTAAAGTTTAATAGGTAAGTTTATTTACTGTTCCATAGAAATACAACATGTTGAACTGTATCTAAATGCCGGAAATAATATATAAACCAAAATCAAATCAAATTATTTTATAAAAATGAATTTCCACAAAGTTGTGTGTGTATTTTGAAGTGAGTGTTGTGTTGTGGGTGTATGTGTATTGTGTCGTGTATGTACAGTTTGTATGGACGAGTTGAGTTTTTATTTTATCTTAATTTAGGTTAGAATAATAAAACATCTGTCTAGAAACTACTTTAAGTATTTTGTACTTGCTTGTACCACTGTATGGGGAAATTGAATTCTTTAATTTCTTTTTAATGACACACCGACTGAATCTGTAACTTGGCGACAAATTTCGACTAATTAGCGACTAAATATGGGAGAAAACAGATCTTCGCTAGGTGCCCTAGTTTTTGAGATATAAATGTGGCCCTGCTGGGGTAGGCTCTCTCTAGATCGGCCACCTATAAACCCTTATATCTTTTGAACCCTTGACCCACCAATTTTGATATTTGGCGACTAGTTTCGACTATTTAGCGAGTAAATATGGGAGAAAACAGGTCTTCGCTAGGTGCTCTAGTTTTTGAGATATTAATGTGGCTCTGCTGGGGTAGGCTCTCTCCAGATCGGCCACCTATAAACCCTTATAACTTTTGAACCAGTGACCGACAAAATCTGATATTTGGCGACTAATTTCGACTAATTAGCGACTAAATTTTTGTGTTATCAAAATTAAAATCCCTGATGGTGGCTCTGCCAGTGTCAGTCACACTGAGAATGTCAGTACCTATGTATTTATGAAAAATGCTGGGCTAGGATAAGATAGTGAGCAGTTTTCCGTATCCTCATAATTAAGTCCTAAAAGCCACTGCGTGAGCTTCTTTATACATTCTGTGATTCTACCATAGACAAATTCATAATTTCAAGAATTTTGTTTTTGTTGTTTTAACCTTTTGTTTAGCTTTACAAACATTTTAATACGAATGTTTTTACACGACTGCCAAGGGGGGGTTGTTTTTCGCGCGTTTCTTGTATGTTTGTTTGTATTTAGTATCTCGTATCTTCCCAACGGTGGGATGGATTTCGTCTCAAAACCTTTGTATCCATTTTTTTTTCAGATTGGAAATCATCAAATAACTCCTCCCGTCTGGGCTGAGCAGGAGGGAGTGTCAGACTTTTACTGAATAAAACCCATCCATGTTCCTTCATCGCCCTTTGTGTTCCGGGGCCATGGTATGGTATCTCTTTCAAACAGTCCCGCAGCCCCGGCAGGAAACCTTAGTATCCTTAGATAGGGGTTTAAAAAAAAAAAAAACAAAATGCCGGATTTTTTTGCGCTAAATTGTACCTATGTCACTAATTTTTTTTTCATCCATACCTGTCCAAGGCATGGATGAAAAAAAAAGTCCAGTAGGGTTGGTAGGGTATCAAAATGAAAAATTACAAAAATATATAAAGGTACATAGTACAATTTCTAGTCGGGTTTTTAGATACTTTTAATTAAATGTTACTTGTTTTAGAACTGTTACTAGTAGGTATAAATATAGCGGCCTGCTTCTCTAAAGCGGGTTTTTGTAGCGTATAAACGAGCGACAAGCTAGAAGTGGAAGGAATGTTGGGACGCCTGTGTCCACGAGTGGGACAGAGCGGGCTGGGAAAATAACACTTCATATCGAGCATTGGAATTTTATTCTTAACATAAATCTTAACAGACAGTTAGAAGATCGCAAAAATATATCACAAGATATTATTAAATACTGTTCCGTAATAATCAATCAAGTAATAGTAAAATAAGTCACTTTTTAGTAACGTTGTATAAAATTGCCGACTATAAACAGAAAAATGATTTATGAAACATTAGTTGACTATTATTACGATTAAAGTTAATGGATTATGAAATTGTTAGTGACATTCAATACAAATGCATCAACATAATATACAAAATCGACTACTAACTTCCAGTTCACGAAGTTTCGAATAAATCAAAACAGATCTTTATTACGACTAAGACTTCAGAGATTTACGAACATAATAAATTATAGCGTGTAAGGGAGATTCTCTAAGAAATTCAAAGTTACTTGTGCGGAACTAACATGACATTAAATGCTACGCAATTTATCGTCGTTCAATATTCATGTAAAATTGACTAGTTTATTTTCATTACAACAACTCTAAAAGTATTAGTCTTCATTCTTACATAAAAATACTCTTTCGCGCTGCGATTGGTTAGTTGTACGCTTTTTTACTTGATATGGGTACGGTAAAGGCGCATGCACACTATGGCGTGTCAGGTCATCAGATGGGCGGCAGCGTGCGGCGCTCGGCGGGCGTGAGTGCGGGGTGCCACACGTCCACGATGAGCACGAGGCGCGTGCCCGTGCCGTTGTGCCACACTTCGTGCTCAAAGCTGTCGTCGAACATCAACGTCTTGCCCACTTGCCACTGTCTGTGAATAACGTAGTAGTATAAATAAAGCCTTCATGGAAACCAGTTACGTAGACGTATAAAAAAGCCTTCATGGAAACCAGTTACGTAGACGTATAAAAAAAGCCTTCATGGAAACCAGTTACGAAACCCCGGTTTCCTTGACGGCCTAAGCGTAAAAAACTCTCATTATTATTAAAAAAAAAAACCTGTAAACGATAAGTTATTAAGTGGTCACGCGACAGAATATTGGAACTGGTAAAAATTGGTATTCAATCGATCCCCTATGATTTCCATTAAAAATTATAACTGATCCTCTTTTTTGATGTGCAAGCGGTGCCCCGCTCGCTCTGTCTGTTCGTCAAAATTTTAACCAAGTGACAGTTTTAACAAAGACCAGCAAGGTAAAAGAAGAAGATCATTGAGTAATAATAAAAATAATCACCTTGTTTCTTGATCCACTCTTATGTAAGTATCTTTGGTATTGCTGAGACCTAAGTGCATACGTAAACGGCAGTTGGTGGGTCCGACGTGAGGTCGTACATGTGTGCCAGCCTCCATGGCACTGAACTTGACCTGTCCGCGCCGACAGCCCGCCGCGGCGACCTCTGAACGCACGATAGAACATGTTACCGGCGCCCTTTTACATCTATTGGGAACTTCCTGACCCCGGACAAACAAGTCCAGTTGCGACCATTCGCCTCGCTCTTTCAACCCTTCTTTCTCCTGTTCATATAAAGCTTTGGCGGTTTCTCCTTCCTTCAAAATTTCCTTCCAGGATTTTTCTAGCGCACGAGCCAGCTTTGAGTATGGAGTCTGCTCTATATTCCACCACGGTTGACTTTTTAGTCGTTCAACATTGTAGAGTGAACGTTGTGCGGGAGATAAAAAGTATCCCAGTGCCGCCCCTCGCTTGTGCACATCATGGGCTTCTGAGAATCGACCCAGTAGGATAAGCGAGTCTCCCAGATGGTAGTAGAACCGGGGTTCGGTCGCAGGTCCGATGTCTCCCTCCAATGCTTTCTGGAAGGCGGCAACTGCCTCCTCGAGACGGTTATGTTTAGTTTTGAGAACGAAGCCGTGGTGAGCCAGGGCAAAGCGATCTTCGGGCCACTTTTGAAGAGTTTCTTTTATGACCTGTTCTGCAAGGTCAACCCTGAAACAAAAACAAAAATTTTAGTATCTTAAATATTTTACCATACTTTTATCCAGGTTTTATATATTTATAATAGCTACCTGTTAGCCATAAGGAATGACACAGTTAAGTTGTTGTGATAGTCGACAACTTCAGGAAATCTTCGAATCAGCAACCTGTAGACGGGTTCCGCACTTAAATAGTTACCTGAGAACAATCATACATGACTACTGTATGTATATACATAAAACACAGAATCGTTACAAGAAATTATAATAGCGACTGGTAGAACCTTACCCCTAAATCGTATTCTTTCAAGTGTTCGATTGGCGACCTCGAGTAGCCTTTTGTCGGTGAGACGTTCGTTCATTTTGAGCACGTCCAGGTAAGAAGTGATGGCTTTGGTGAGAAGTCGGTTGTCCCGCCGCGCCTCGGCCTCCGCGTCCACGGCGCGCGCAAGCTGCCAACGTGCGCGCGCGCTGCCCGCCAGCTGCGCGGCGCCTGCGCGTTGCTTCGCCGCGCTCCAGTCGCCCTCCGCACGTTAGTACACAATACACTCACACACACGCACACACAACAGCAGTTCACCCGCATACAACGAAGTAGGAAGCAAATTCAACCAATTTCAAAACTATCGGTGCACGAGCTTATGGTATAAACGATTAAGAACTCATTTGGTTCCCACTTCGTGTTTCAGGATGAGCAACCGCTCCTAGTCTAGGGGAGACGATGTCATGGGGATAAGCCGGGCGGGCCACGCGGGGTGCGGGCGCGGCGCGGGCCCGGCTCAACCCGACGAGTCGACGGGAAAATGGCACAACGAGCAAAGTATGATGGATGCGAATTTTGGATGCAAAAAATTAAAATTAAGTTAGTCGAGCCACTCCTGTAATTCGATTAAATTGTCTCATAAGAATTATTCTCAATATTCACAAACCTATCTAGTTTTTAATTATTGTTGGTGTATTCGTAGTGATGTTATGAGATGCGAGCAAAGCTATAAGCTTTAAGAAAAAAACCCATCTGAGTAGCATGCTAGTTAAAAAACACAGATACGCACTTCAAAAAATTTATTTAAGACACAAATCACACCATTCGTAAATTACATTCTGAGAATACACCAACAATTACCTATCAAGTTAAATAATTATTCTAGTTAAGAAAACATAGTATCGAATCGATATTGTAAGCCTCTGTACAGATTTGTTCAGAAATCTTCAACTTGACGAGACTCACCTGGCGCAACTCTTCTTCGGCTTGGTCGAGCTGCTGACGCCAGTACTGGTCACTGGGCTCTCCTGGCCAGTCGTCCTCTATACTGTTCCCACCATCCTCTGAAAATGGAGAATTAAAATTTATCCATAGAAATAGCTTTACTGTAATGGAATACTTTACTTTAATGGAATGGATCATGAACTCATGAAAATCCGGAGTTATTTTCTAGTTGACTGAAATTCTCATGTAACAGATAATATGATCAATGGATCCTAATGTAAATTCTTTATTCTAGAACATTCTCATATCTTTGATGAGTTGTGATATTATCTTCCCAGGATTGAAAATGTGTTGGGAGTAGACACATTTAATTTATACCTAATTAAAACTTCGAACCTATTCTAAAAAAAAGAAACACCTAAAATGTGGACAGCAAAAAATAAGTAAGTACATATCAAAAATTAATAATTCATATCCACTCACGTTACAGTTAGTTCATGCCAGGGAGTATTAATTGGTTAGAATGATGAAGCCAACAGCGAGTCTACACGAGCAAGCGGGCACGCGCATACAGTCGTCTTTACTATGTTTTTGTCCAGGACGCTCCGGCTCGGGCAGACGTCCATATTTAGCTTCAAGACGACTGAGAAGCTCTGCATCATCTACGTCCGATATTTCTTCTTCCTCATCATCTTCCTCTTCTAATTCTTCCTCAATTTGTTCTTCGTCGATTATTTCTACGTCATCAGGTACATCGTCGTCAGGCTCTGGCGCAGCTGCCTTTTGAACAGGCGCGCTTTGTTTCGGAGGCTCCTTTACTACTTTTTTCACAATTTCTACCTCTTCCTCTTCTTCAGCTTCTTCGTCGTCGCTGTACAGTTCTTTGTCTTTCGTGGGTTCTTTTGCAGGTACATTCTGTGGGTATTTTCTTATATTACGTTTATTTGTAAGCGTTATATTATGAAGTACAGGTTTATAATATCAGTTAGTCTTACCTTAGAGTCGATCACTACTTCGTCTTCTTCGTCTTCAACTTCCTCCTCTTCACTTTCTTCTTTGTGAGGTGCAGCAGATTTAAGTACAGAAGAAATATTTTCATGTAAAGTTCCTTCCAATATTGGTTCAACTTCTCCTACAACTTCACTTGGTATTGCTGAAGCACGTAAAACAACTAATTATGAAGAGCTTGAGGTGCTGTTAGTGTATGTAATATAATGTTAGAAATGTTTCCTACCAGCTGCGGCTTCTTCTTCGGATATGAGAGTCATACGTCGGTCAATCACTGGTGTTTCCTCCCTACTAGCGTGCTCGTCACTTGCTGCCGTATCATCTGTTATGGAAATTCATGTTGTGAATATGCACTTCGCAATCCCCAAATGGGTACGAGTCCAGACTGAATAGCTCCATCATTTGGAATAATAGTTAAAGAGAATTATGCTATAATGTTGAATAAGATTCCAAGGTTAGGATTTGATGTATTATTGTACCAATTCAATTGTAACTGGGTAATATATTCTCTAATTGCTGTTAATTTATTACACTTGTCAAATATAAATAGATGCGGTTTATTGGAGTAGTTCCAAATAATAATTATTGGATTCTAATAGGGCAGTAAGCATTTTTAAACTCTCCGTCGCATTTTCTTTCAATAGAAATCGGAATTAGTCTGTTGTACTGTTACTACTCAAATAATAGACACAGACTTTTGTTGCATTGAGTCCTATGAATTCCTCTAACATGGCAATTTGAAAGGATTGACAAATTTTCCATTTCATTTGAATACCTTCACGTCTCCAATACCTGGTCACGCCAGAGACATGCGAAAAGATCTCGTGTGTCGATTTGTTATATCTAGTTGAAAGTGATGATCAATATCTCAATAAGGTTGTTCAGTTAGTATGTACAGTCCTTTCACAGTTTTTTTGCCTCTGACTTCGCATCACCATCAAAAGTACTGTCGTCTTTATTTTCGTTGAAATAAGGCCGCTGTTGAGTTGCTGCCACTGACAAGACTAACGAAATTAAAGTGATCTTTTTTTCTGCAACAATAAGGTTGCTGTTGTCAAAGGTAAAATAGCTGTGCAAGGGCTGTAGTGTACGCACCGCGCGGGGTAAAGGCGCGGCGCACGACCGCGTGTGTGGCGACGAGTAGAGCGCCGCCCACCACCAGTTTCAGCCACACTGCAACACACGCGGCACTCGCGTTAACCCCTCTGCCATTGAGCCACACTCTCTGGGCACTGACTCGTGCAGTCGCAATAACTGGCCGCAAGATAAGCTTTAACCAAGTACCCCTAGCGCGAACATCGAGGAAAATACTTTCGTGTTGGCATCGATCAGGTTTCTTTACGAATATAGCATGTATAACCGGACAAACGTTTGGGAACGCTTAGCGAGAAAAACGTTACCACAACGTTACATAGACACACATGTTGGTGCTAGAAGTACTGCGTATTGCGACAACACAATCTTTCGTAACCCCTTCACGTTGCACCGCTTTGTATTGAACAAGCATAATTGCTTGTGTTGCTTCGTTAATAAAAGATGAGGGGAATGGGCAATACCAATCCACAATTTATTCAAACAAAATTTTGGTTTAAGTATGCAAAGGTCGACACGATTCTGCATTTGTGTTGAGTGTGCCATCTTTAAATAAAAAAGTCTGTTCTACATTTAAATATATGCAAAACATTCCATGCTCAGCATAAATGAAGTCCTTTGTCTTTAAGATGTCTTTAGGAAACAGAAATAGCGCGCCGTAATGAGAACTGCGGGATTCTATTTTGGGTTGGGTTTATTGCAAAGCCCTTTTCACCTCCAAGAGTTCCGGATGAGCGTGGAGTTACAGCTCGTTTGCCTTATTTAAATGGAAAACAAACGAATTATATGACTTTCGCGTGGTAAACTTACAGATTTGGTTTAATTAAAAGAAAACGGGAAATATAATAATTGAGACAATAGTGTGTGTTACAGTATTAACCAATAAAATGTTGGAAAATTGTAAAAATATGAGAAGTACTATCTTGTATATCACTATTCATATTTTTTATCAGAATAAATGACCTGTAAACAATCGTTTAATATTATCATACAATTTTACGGTTCTATTAGAAGAATATAATTTCGTTAAGCCAATCAAAACCTGACTTTTAATCCCTTATGTTTTAAATAACGTTACAAGCATTACAACACAGAAACAAAAAGTACAAAACAAATAGAAAAAAGTAAAAATTAATGAAAATAAAGTATGTGTTTGTGAGCCCGTGTCATAATAACAAAAAAAGAAAATTAAAATAATTTCATCTTAGCACGTCTAAAGCGAATGGGTCGAAATAAAAGAAATTAATTTCAACAACATTTATTTTTACATAGTTCTAAGAAATAATATTTCAGTTGTTAGATCTATTTTTACTTGGTACCTAATTTTTAATCCAGAAACTTTAGTTAGTAAGAGGAGTGGAGGCCAAATATGCAGTGATAAATGTACACTGCAAAAAAACTGTACGCGGAGGAAGTTAGACACAAGGTTAGTGCAAAAAACTGTGATTTTGTACAACTAGTTGTGTTTATGTTATTCCTTGCAGGTGTCAATATGTGTTACTGTGTTAGAGGATGGGCTGAAACCGTCCAGATGGTACAGCAATAAAAGCAACTTAAAAAGCATGTTATTAAAGGTAATTATGGCATGCAGGGAGCAATGATCATCAAATAACTTACTGTGTGAAGCCTGTTCCTGCTCACGTCTCAACTCTTCTTGTTGTTTCTCGTATTCTTCTTCGTCGGCAAGCGTGTCTGCAGGCTTTATTGTTGACGGTTCTTCTTCAACCTAGAGAAAACGAAATTAGTAATTTGTGGCAGTTTAATTGGACTAGTTTTCTATATTCTTAAGCTTTCTGATTTACTCGATAACATAATTAAAAGGCACTGAAGTCAGGCTTAAATCTTTTGAAGTCAACATTTCAGTAAGCCACCCAAAAAGTTGACTGTAACCGATTCCCAGTGATAAAATTGAAAGAAGAAGCGGCGCAATAATCTTGAATCGCGGTTTTATTAAGATTACGACTATCTAAATAAAATCACCCCAGAATTTGGCAACACGCTAAGAAGAGTTGTCAGTCTTGGAATCATAAGCCTACAGTGTACATCATGACCTACCTCAACTAAAGGTTTTCCTTTAGGTACAACAATGGCCTCCACGACGTCGTCTGCATCCAAGAATTCCTCGTCTTCAGCGACTTCATCCTCAACGTCATCGACATCTCCGACGTCGTCGGGAGCAAATTCACTCGAGATTTCTGAAATCAATAAACTCATTTTAACGAGAAGAAACGATTGATCTACGAAAACCATTATTATTGCTCCGAAAGAAAGGCGTTTTCACTGTCAAATTACTACGTACTGGTTAGTTTTGATAATATCGCCAAAAAGTCATTTAATCTTTAAAAATATACGGTACTGATTTACATATTTGCTTTTTTATAGGTTTACCTTCGCTTTTATCGTCTTCCTCCGCTTCGGCTGCAGGCAATTCTTCAGATAACGTATCTTCATCAGAAACCTCTTTCTCTAGCCTCTCTACTTCGATTCCTAGATCTTCTACTTCTTCCTCGTGTTCCTCTTCTTCCTGTAACACTCTCATTCATCAGTACAGTTGTACTTTGTGTCACAAATCGCAACAGTAACAAGAGGGTCTACAAATCAAAGCACTAGATTGGAAATGTAAACCAAAAGTCAAATAGGATAGAAGATGTCTAGACGTTTTATTGTCTCAGTTCACCTTCATTTGAAAGACATTGGTCAATAAATTATTAATGCTAGTCTGAAAGTGATTAGGTTAAAATTTTAAGGTGACAATTTTTTCATATCTGAAAGTTCGTGTCCTAAGATTAAATTCGATTATAACAAACAAGATCCAAATGAAAACGCAACATCCAAACACATCGCGGGCCCGTGGACGGTGAGCTATGGGCTAGCTCGCCGTCCGTCTTATGACGACAGGCCGTGTCAACGGCGCGTTCGTGTTCCACGCGCGCCTCAAAGAGAGTCAGCAAACAGGAAGGGGTCCGTAAGGACCGACGCCCGCCAGGGTTGCGGGACTGTTCGAAAGAGATACCGCGGCCCTGGAACACAAAGGGCAAAGGAAGGAACATGGAGGGCTTTTAGTCAGTAAAAGTCTGACACTCCTCCTGCTCAGCCCAGAGCGGGAGGGGTTATATGATGATTTCCCAAAAAAAAAAGCATCTAAACACATAACGGTAAAATGAATTACGTTTTACACAAACAAATGTTAATTTTGAATTAAACTAAAAAGAATATAAGCCATACTGTAGTCTCGCGATTCATTTTTAATATTGACGGGCAGTACAAGTTAATTGTTATTAATTTTCATTCCCTAACACAAAATGTATTACAAAAACGCACTACAACTTTTGTGCAACAAAGTAAAATTTTGAAAAATAAATAAGCTTAAAATTGTTAGTGCCAATCAAATCAAATTTGTTTATTGTTGCTAAGCATCACACTTTGCACCTCGGTTTCTCGTGTTTCATTGTCATCTTGTTCATTTTCTTCACTATTGTCATTAGTATCATCACCTTCCACATCATTGTCTATACTGTCGCTTTTTGCTTCGTTTTGTTCACTATCAGCATCATCTTCTGCTGTATCGTTTTCGTCTACCCTCTGTAGGTCGTCATCATCATCATCATTCGCATCATCTTTTTCATCTTCACCACTTTCTTCATACTTTCTATAACTGTGTTCTTCATTATCGCCATCCTGATAAAAGTTGAATAAATATGTACAAGGAGTGATATAACTTTAAAGTTTTAAACCATCACAATAGCAAGTGATATGACTGAAAAGAATCACACCTCATTTGATTTGTCCAAGTCTTGTTCTTCACTGTTGTCATCATCTTGTTGATCGTGTTCACCTTCATCATCGTCGTCATCATCATTATCAGGCTGATCATCAAATTCATCATCTTCGTTTTCATCGTCATCTACTCTTTGATTATCATCATCATCTTCTCCATGGTCCTCATCTTCGTCGTCATCTTCTCCATGGTCCTCATCTTCGTCATCATTTTCTCCATGGTCCTCATCTTCGTCATCATTTTCTCCATGGTCCTCATCTTCTCCATGGTCCTCATCTTCTCCATGGTCCTCATCTTCGTCATCATCTTCTCCATGGTCCTCATCTTCCTCATCATCACCGTGATTGTTATCATCTTCATCGTCATGATCATCATCTTCTTCATCATGATCTATTTCTGGGCTATGATCATCATGGTCTATTTCTTCATCATCCTAGATCAGAAGCTTATGATAAAACACTGCACAGCATTGCAGATGAAATTAATAAAAGTTGTTTTTCCTTTACCTTCAGAAGTAGGAGTAGTTTTTTTAAAGAAGATACGTAAATATAATACTTACAGAACTTGATGAGGTAGATAAGCGATCTCTTATAAGCGATCTTCTCACAACTATGATCTTAATTAACACATTTTTGATAAAAGAACTTTTAAAAATGTACCCAAATACCTTATAAACACTTATAAAATAAAATCTATTGTTCCTCAAAGATATGATGGGTACACAATTAGCAATCTGAAAACAAAGATCTCTACTAGGAATTCTTATGCTTATTCATTAAAAACTTACATGGTGCTTCAGTTCTAGAGTATGTTCATCATGATGGTCATCATCGGGTGCATCTTCCAGCCAACCCTCGAGTACTCCTGAATACCTTGACTCCACTGAATTTGCTTCTACTGTAAATTTATTAGAAAACGTAGTGTGTTATGTATCATGGGTTAACTATAAATTCTTTTTCTCAATAGATTTATCTAGAATTAGGTCACTTTAAAACTTAATTTAAGATTAGCAAAAATTTGTATTGGGCATAAGTTGAAATGACTTACTCTGTTTTAGGCAGTTTGATAATACTTACATTCTGAAAGACCTCTGTTTTCCAGTATGATCAGTCCAATAAGAGTTACAAGTATAGCGAGTAATGAGAAGAATATGATCTTGGCACACCAATGTCCACCAGTGCCATGTTCATTAGGAGAATGCATAAACACGTCGCCTTCACCGAGCGCTGCAGCCGTGCCACGAGGCCCTTCTTCTACGCCTAACTCATCTGTAACGCAAATTAAAGGCCATTTAAATCTCATTGGTATGCATCCCACATCTCTTCACTTTGCTGATAATTTCTTACCTTTCTTCCTTTTCTTATCCTTACGTTTCCTTGGCTGCACGTCTCCTGACATGGTTCACAAAGACTGGCGCTCCCGAGGCGACAGAGATCCACTTTATTGTTTCATAACCCTGAGTAAACAATGAACATATAAATGCATATAATTTATGACACGAGTTTTACAATTATCCAAATGCGCAATTTTCATGAATATAGAAATGTTTGGCGCACGATGAAATTTTAAAATAACCTACGTACAAAAGTATGTACCACCGCAGCTTTCTTCAATTTATTTTAGAATTTTAACCTAAAAATAACCGGCAAAGACAGCTGAGGAGGGAGACAGGGATAGATGAGAACTGGCGTTTAGAAATTATATTGTGTCCAGTTATTATGAAATTGGAGATTCCTAGGAATTTAATATTAAAAATTAATTTGTATTTCCTTAATTCTTATATTGTCTTGTAGAGTGAACATAAATTTATCTCCCCACATCAAATTTTGTTGCACCCAGTTCAATAGAATATTGTATTCAAGTTTTTAAACAGAAAGTTGAAAGGGAGTTCTAGAACGAAAAACAAAAAGTCATTTTTTGACGTTAGGATGTTCAGGTGACAACCTACTGCGATTTTATTGCATTGGGAAATTATTTAGATTGTATTCTATCTTTTTTACATGCATGGGAACCATATAAACTTAGCTCAGCTTTTGCTCAGCTATCCTACACACTAAATTGTTAAAGTCTTATGGCCTTTTATTTACAACAACAAATACCTACCTACCTAAGTACCTATATGCAAGCAGGTAGATCTGGCTTGTGGTATACCTGGTTTACGAGGCTTTACTTACTTTCAGAAGACAGAAATTCGTAAACATATGAGCCAAAATGAGTGAAGTAATAGTTTTGTATGATGGTTATTCGGTAATGACGGGAAAAGATCAGATGTCAGCAAATTGCAGTTGTACACTACTAAAAGGACTCCACAATGTTGTAATAGACACAATGACTGCTTGGGATTCTCAGAAAATAATTACTGGTAAGGACTTACGTACCTCTGCAACATGCTTCAGAGGAAACATCCAATTGGTTTTAAATTATTGATCTGTGGTTTCCTTGTTTTGTTACAGCATTAGCTGGAAATAATGTAAGGCCAGAAGATGTAAACTATGTTATTTCCACTCATGGACATTCAGATCACATTGGTAATAATAACCTGTTCTTGATGGCTAAACACATAGTTGGCTTCAGTGTTTCATTCCAAGATGAATATCACATGCATCCTTTTGATAAAGGTAATATTTATGAAGTCAAGTGCCACCTGCTTAAGCTACAGTATACTATAGAATTAGTGATTGCATGAAACACATTGGTGACAAAAAAAACTCAAATGCTACTAATAAAGGGTGTAACAAGACCCTTAACGAAGCGGAAAGGCACTTGTTCTCCCCATCATTGCGATCATTTTTTTGTTCTAGACCATACCTGGGAATCTTCTAGTTATGGACATATTAGGGGTCAAAGTTCCAATTTTTTCACAAGATTTTTTTTTAATTCAAGTTTTTTACTTTAGACACCTCCACGACCCCCGTACCATTAAATACATCCATTAGCATAATGCTTTGATTCCATCCATTGTTGAGTCCTATCGTAAAACATGATTATTCACCCCAAAAAAAAGTCGTTTCCCAGCAATGATGTTTGTGTAAAGTTACTAAGTTTGATGTACATAATAATGACGGCTTTGTGAAGGGTCTTGTTACACCCTGTATATTAATAAAATTTAATATAATTTTACTATTAAAAAACATGTTCATACTTACCTTATTTTCAGGTGAAGAGCTCAGAATTGATGAGAATGTGAAAGTGGTTCCCACACCAGGACACACTCTTTCTGATGTCACTGTACTGGTCACATCTAAACAAGCTACAACAGTAGCTATTGTTGGTAAGTATCAAGTGAGATATCACTTTTGTGATGTTGATCTTGAGGTGCTCCCTAGTGTATAGTCCCGGGAAATCCCGGAATCGAAAGTACCGGGAAATCCCGGAAATTTGCGTCCTTTTAGGAACCGGGATTTTCTTAACCAAGTCCCGGTACTTTCGGGACAAAATACTTCGCCTTCATAATATGTATTTTTAATTTTATTGCTTAAAGCCCGACCGCTTAAAGCGTGCTACACAATATGCTACCTAGTTGTACAAGAGCATGCTACTTAAAACAACACCATCCATTTATTTTCAGACTACTTTGTCCCATAGATATTATTATAAAGGATGTAACAAGACCCTTAATGAAGCCGAAAGGTACTTGCCCTACCCGTCATTGCGATGATTTCTTTCTTTTAGACCATACCTGGGAACCTTCTAGTTACGGAGATATTGGGGGTCAAAGTTCCAACATTTTCACAAGGCTTCTTTTTAATACAAGTTTTTAATGTAAGGTTTTTACTTAAAACACCTCCACGACCCCCGTACTATTCAATGTCCATCAACACAGTGATTTAAGTGCGTTACATAAAGATTTACGGGAAAAGGTGATTTATGACCCCAAAAAAAAAAGTCGTTTCCCAGCAATATTTTTTGCGTAAAGTTACTTAGTTTGATGTACATAATGCTTGGTTGACGGCTTCGTGAAGGATCCTGTTACACCCTGTATACCATACTAACATACATATTATGATAAAATACAAATAGTGTAAGAAAAGTGTAGAAACTTATAAATGTGTTAGTAACACTTCACCCCTTTTTTTTCTTCTTCTTTCTTCTACTTAGCATTCAACTAGTATGTCTATACGAAAAGAGCATGAACATTTTACAGGCACCGAGAGCAATGAGCATGCTACCTAGTAGCAAATGCGATGTGTCGAAGAAATAAAGTTAAAAATTAACAGAGTTTGACCCCCTTAAGTAGGCCGCGTGATAATATACGGCCTATTCAAAATAAAATTCTTATTTTCTCAGTTTCAGCACTTTCAACTCTACTATCTTAGAAAGGCTTACTTAAGTGCCGAAAGTATCGAAAGTACCGGGAATCCCGGTTCTTGGACCAGCAGTTCCCAAAAATCCCGGTTCTTTAAAACGGAACCGATTCTGCATTCCCTAGTGCTCCCCCACTTGGAGCATTCGCCTTAATGTGACATTACAGAATCGAGCGTTACATCAGGGAGGTAGGAGATCCGAGCATTACAGTAAGCAACTTGATGATAATGTCAAAGTATTTGCGTAATATTCGTCTGACATTGCAGAATCAACTTATGCTCAAAATCGAATCTGAAATACACAGGACATCACACACATTACAGGCGAATGCTCTTAAAGTTAGTTCACACCACCCTGACAGCTTATGAAATGGAACAGTATTTGAGTAAAACAAACTATTATATAAATTAACCAGCACTTGTCAGTTGGTGGTGGAAGTGACTATAAAACATCTAAAATTTTACAAATAGAAATTATGTTTTCAGGAGATTTATTTGAAAGATTTGAAGATATTCAAAATCCAAACATCTGGTTGGAGGCAGGGAGTGAAGATCCCGTACAGCAAATGAAGAACAGGGCAAAAGTAGCTGAAATAGCTGACTGGATTGTACCTGGACATGGTCCCAAGTTTCAAGTCAATGAGCAAATTAGACAGACACTAAAGAAACAAATTGGCCCTGATACTCCTTCATAAATCAGTGACTTGAAACTTGGGACCAATCTTAAGACTTGTAGCTTTTCTACATTTGTATTTAGATTTTAAATATAATAAGTTTTAAATCAAGGATATTTTATTTGAATCATGACATAAACATGTGACATTCATTCAAGTTGTATGTAGGAACATGATGTGAACCACAAGTGGTGAAACTTAGGATACGTTTTTTGTCGAGTTGATTGATACAATAGGAATAAGAAATGAAAGTCGAGTTTTAAAGTCAGATTTAATACACATAAAGAAATTCAAATTGCTAAGTTTTTAAAACGAAGCAGATTTATTTTACACAAAACAATGAGGATACTTTAACATTCAGTATAAAATTTTGAAAAATACGGAATTCTTCGACACCTTTTAATCCTGACAATTTGAGATCAAATTAATTTAATCAGTATAATGCTATGTCATACATAATAATGATATGAGACAACTAAAGCAGTATTTTAGGACATTATTAAAAGTATATATAAGTATTTTCGAACATGAAATGCAAAAAGAAATGAAAGATACAATATTATGGAAACTGAAATTCCTCTTCATTCTATCAAAAGATCTTATTAGAAAATAATTATGTGGTTTTAGAAACCTTTTTCTTGCAATAATTAATTTCGTCAATACAATCACGGACACATACATAAAAAAAAAACAAAATAAATTCAACATAACAAGATTAACTACCTACCCTTTCCCAGCAACTTAAACAAAACTGCCCATTTCATGGTCAACAAATAGATCTTAATCAAATTGTTCTAAACAAGCACGACATTAATTTTACAATATTCAGTAAGTAGGTACATAACAATAGACTAGATTGTTTAACATGAAAGTGTATCAATAGGCGAGTTGGTAAAAGTAAGTGAAGTTAAAAGCGTCGAGCTTTTACACATGAAGTACGAACTTTTGGTGAAGTAAAATTGCTACATTTAAGTCAATAAAGTGCTAACCACGCGATTAATTCGGCTAAATGACGACAAAGAATACTTTAAATGATTTTGTTTTCACTTTCTAATAAGAATGAAATAAGATTGCTACATTATAAAGAAAATAAATTGCATTACCTATATCGGGAGTGCTTTCTATACGACTCCCGAGTCTAAAACTTTATAATTATTTGCATTGCAGCCATGGATTCGTAATTACTGTTTATGATCAGATCTTACATTCACGTCTCTTAGTTATCACATTAACATACAAATTCATCTTAAACCCAGATAGTGAATTCGTGTCCACATTACGTTTTAAGCACACACTGGCCATAACAACATTAATTTACTAACACTTTAACTGTTTATATATATCAGATCAGGCATAGAATATTTTGAATCCTTTGGTTTACATATAGAATGATTATAATAATTCTATGTATATTTATACATCCAATATCCAATCCATCCCATAATGTTATAAACAGTTAAAATCTTACATTTGCGCAGAAAAAGTAATTAAATGGTTAATATTTATACAAAAAAATGTGGCACTCAATTTTTCAATTTTTAATTTTTAAGTTATTTCTAATCAAAGTAGCCAATTCAATTATTTATATGTTGCTACCAGTGATACCTTCCACAGAAATCCTTGTGTCCACCAGTCCTGGCCATAATTGCTGCGTGCAATAATTAAAAAGGAATTTCCTATTAATCATACATTTTTCTATATGCTATTAGAGCAAATTTCATATCACAGCCGTGGATCACTAATGCTACAAAGCTCAAACATGCCCATATCCATTCCGAACGTTAATCGATAGCTGCAACCAAAAAAGAAAATATATGAAATACTTACAAAAAAATACGTATACATAATATTATGAGTAAAATAAATAGAAGTAATAAGTATGTTATATATTATACAAAAAAATGGCGAGAAAAATATACCATTAAAGAGAACGATTTTTATTTTTCATGGAAAAATATACCAATAGAATTGTAAAAATATATTGACAATTTCATTTTCATTTATTGCAACACCTCATTGTTTGCGACATGCCAATAAAAATTGGAAGCTTAAAATGTAAGTAAAGCCTGACAATAACAGCTGACATAATTACGATGTACTTGTGTTATCAAGTTTACAATATGAAGTTTACCTGTGGGTCAATACTCGTAGGAATGGGATGTTGATCATCGATGCACAGGTCTGAATCAGAGTCGGTCCTACGCAGCGAATTATCCTGTAAACACAGAGAGTACTGTTTAAATTATTTGTATAAAATTGGACTATTGTGACGTGGAAGGGACATCGGCGCAAAAGCCAATACCACGTATTCCATAGTTCATTCCGAACCCCCCACGTAGAAAATGTCCATAGGCAATTACGAAAACACGTTAGCAAACAACAATTTCTAACCTACAGTCCCACAGAGTAGTGTCCTTGGACTTACCCTGTTTTTTAAAGACATATCAATGACCTATGTAATCTGGCCCTAACTAATACTAAAATTATAACCTACGCGGACGATACCGTCATGCTCATTTATGGAAAAGATCGGTTGGAAACCCGTTCATATGCAGAGTCCGCTCTGCCTGTTGCAATGAAATGGCTGAATAGAATACCTAACCCTCAATGTAAAAAAAAAAAAAGTTTATTACATTTGCTCCAAGTAAAGAATCTCAACCTCCTTCTCACTATAACCTGACGGCCTATAAATGCGGTTTAATTTTGAATTATTGCAGCAGTTGTGCTCAAATTACGCGCACCCGTAGATACTTGGGTGATAAAATCAGTGATCAGAGTTGTTTTTTGTACTTGCGATACGTATGGACACTCCCGGAATCCCGGGATTAGAAATATATATTATTAAAAAAGTTAGAAATTACTTTGTAAACAGGTATTCGCGTCTTAAGCAATTAAGTAGATCTTAATTCCTTAAGACGCGAATACCTGTTTACCGTCGATGTCCCTTTCACCCTGTTTATAGTAGTATACTATTACTAGACTATAGAGAACAGAGGATGTTGGGGTCGGCTTCCAGTCTAACCAGATGCAAGTTGAGTACCATTATTTTACATGGGGCGACTGCCTATCAGACCTGACCTGGTAGCCTACCATGACGTCATAAAGCAGGAGTAATTCCAGTGTGGGAAAGAGATGGCGCTATCATAGTAACCCCTCTGACTGCAGCAGCAGGCGACAAGTCGCCATCTACGGAAGCGTTTTCCTAGAAACGTAACTGTCACTGCTGAAGGCAACATTAGAAGGCGCTGCGGTTTGCCTTCAGAATAGTGCCTAAAAACGGAACTTACTCCCTGCGTATACTGGTGCGTAGTAGTAAGTACCCTCGCCAGTGGCCTCATGAAGCCTGGCAGGGTCTCCGTTAGCGGTGGGCGCGCATGGGTTAGCAGGGGCTTCAGTAGCTTGGAGTCCACAGCGCCCCACAGCCGTGCGAGACGAGCCTTCTGGCCGGTAGCTACGTCACCGTGGTCACGGGGTGTGTCCTAATGTTGCAGAGGGGAAGATTTGATATAGTTTTGTATAGACAAGTAAGTTATATGGAAAAATATAATACATAGATACATTATGTATGTGCAGTAATAATAAATACCATAATCATCATTGTATTTCTGGATAATTGAATATTCAATAAGTATACATATATATGTTTATTGAAATCAATGTTAGAAAACTACAAAACAAATATTTTCAATCTCAATTCAAACAGTAAAGGAATTTACAGTAAGTACCAATGAGGATTAACAGTTGGCATCAAATGTTAATAATTATTACTATAAGTAAACTTTTAGTGATTTTGTAAGTGTCAGCAAATTGCAGAAACAAAACAACACATTTTGATACCGTCTGTGAAATTAAGGACACACTATAAAACTGTACAGGTATTTTAATAATATATGACACTTGGATAAATAAGGTTTTTATAATCATGAACTAAATGGTACTATTGTAAGAACAAAATTCAATAATACGGTCAATAAAAAATATTATAAAGAGAGGTTGACATAAAAAATGTCCACTTATGAAAGGTTTTACGCCAAATTATTTTCACATATTGTATCCAAGCACCGCTCAAGTTATTATATTATTTATTTTAAATTATTAACATTCACCAAATACATGCATAGACCACTGGATGTGCTGTTATTTGCATGATGCTCATGTATTTCATGCATGTGAGTGGTAAACAGTACCATATAAATAATAATATAATAAAAAATATTAACATACTTCGATACCGCTTAGTTCCCAAGGCATAATCACTTCCTTCGCTCCATTAGCCCATTTAACTACCATGCGGCCTCTCTAGATATTAAAAGAAACCAAACAAAGCAATAAAGTAAAAGTAAATATCATGCACGACACAAGACTACATAATTTTTTATCTTTATCTGCATTTATTTTGCCTTTTCCTCATTAAGTGGCGTGATAATTCAAGAATATAGAAATAGTGATAAAATAACTATAGAAATATTAATTTGAAATTATTGTCAAAAGTTCATTCAGCCACGGTGCATTATTGCAAACTGTCCTTGAAATCTTGTAACTAAGAAAGTTAAAAAAAGTTGTTATTTGTTAAAAGTATGGAAATGTGCTGCCAATACCTATAAGTATTAGGTGTAAAAACGTAATGTGATACATCAAACTTCCGTTTGGTTAGTATGTATGTTTAGTAAGACTCGTGCAGAATTTGTAATGCGTGCATGTATTGATTAGTCTTACTGTTGCCCTGTCGCAACTGGCTGGTTGCGTTGAGTCCATGTTACGGAGGCCGAAACCTATGTCAGCGGGCTGAATAACAAAACAGTTTTAGTTACGTGTTAACGGAACTCTAAGGCCAAAACGCCCTTACGGAACAGACAACTTATGTAAGGATGATTTCTATGAAACTACATTAACTGTATAACACTTTCCGTAAAAGAGTTTTGCTTAATTCGGTACCGGTGGTAGCATACAGTTGAGTAATTTCAAAGCTATCCTCCATTTTATGACATATAGATTGATAGGTATACAAAAATAACATTGATATAGTGTAACATTCATCTAGTGACATGAGTGAATCCCTGTAACTAAAAACTATAAATCTTCTCCAAAGACATTATTCTGTTGATGTGGTGGGTGCTGGTAAGCAAGTCATAGTATTTGAAGAAGATAAAATCACCGTTTCTCAACCTGTGGAGCTCACATTTGATAAGAAAAAAAGTAATGCGAGTATGAGGTGTAAGCATAAAGTTGCTTGTAGGTACGGTTATAATTAGATGCCAAAAACCTTTTAACCCTTAAACACAGAGCACATTAAAGATTGAGAAACGAATGCCAAAATGATGGTAAGCGCGATGTGTGAACATCCAAAGCTCCAGTAAAGTGCAAACATAGCGCTATGAATACGTACCGGTCCAGCAGAATCCGTGGCCTGGTACAGCTGCCACAATAATGTTTTATTAATCACATGCTTGCCCGTAGCACACGGTTCTAACGTGCCTTATGTACATACGAGCCAATGATACGTGCGCGGCTGCCCTACTGTGCTCCGATGACCGCCATTATGTACTTTCTTTATACAAAATATTACCTATAATCTAGTTTTGGGATTAGTTTTTGTGCGTTTGTGCTGAATTTACAATTCAGTGTAGTTATTTTTTGTAAAAGCTTACAGTCACTTAAATTTTTAGCTACTTAACTATGTAGTAATAAAAGGCCCCATATCAAAATAGTCTTAAAGAAATTACAAAGGCCGATAATATATGATCTTGGTAATATTTTGTATAAACTTATAAAATCAATAAAGCCTGATCAACTGCTCAAAAAGCTCAAGTAATATAACGATCGGACAATATTATTGTTTTTGTGATCGTCCTTTCCAAAACAAAAACGCGACCTTGCATCAGTTACTTGAAATTCAAATAATTTGTTTTACTATTAAAATATTATACTAAGTAGAAGGATAGAATTTAAGATTGTTAAAAAAAAAGGAAAATAAGGCACACAGAAAGCAGCGGTTGAAAATAAAGGAAATACAAGGGAAAGCTACAAAGAAATTATTGTCCTCTACGATTTGTTAATAAGCTGTTGACGTAGGTACTCATTTTAAATAGAAACACAAGAATGTTTACTGTTCAACCCTTTGCCTGCATTACGTCTAAAAAAAATGTTTTAACAAAATAGAAGTGAAAACATTCTCGCAGGACGTTAATGGGTTAACAAATACAAATGAATGTATATGAACGAAATGCTTACTAGAAAAACTGTTTTGCCAATTGATAGTGTAAATGATATTGTCTACTACTAGTAGAAAAAAAGTGTAATTTCAGCACTACTTTACAAAGTGTCTTAACCAAAGTTTCTTGTGCAACCCAAAGTTAATTTACGATACTATTTACAGGGTGATGAAAAAACTTACGCTTCTGACATCTCGATATGGTAGAGCGTCGTTTTCGTCGTTGCCCGATGATTCCCTGGAAAATATTGGTTTTTGTTAGGTATTTTATAAGCCACACAAGAATCGGCCATAGCTCAACATTCTCAGGTCATCTCGACAGAACGCCACTATGTACCTAGACTGAAAGAGAAGCCATTGAGATTACCAAATAAAGGGTGTAACAAGACCTTTAATGAAGCCGAAAGGCACTTGTTCTCCCCGTCATGGCGATATTTTTTTTGTTTTAGACCATACCTGGGAAACTTCTAGTTACGGAGATATTGGGGATCAAAGTTCCTACTTTTATAAGTTTTTTTTTTAAATACCGGGTTATAATGTAAGATTTTTACTGTACTCCCCCACGGCCCCCGTAGTATCAATGCATCCATCAGCACCATGTTTTAAGTGCGTTACATTGAGTCCTACCGTAGAACGTGATTTTTCACCCCATAAAAAAAGTCGTTTCCTAGCAATAACTTTTGCGTAAAGTTACTTAGTTTGATGTACATAATGTTTGGTTGACGGCTTTGTGAAGGGTCTTGTTACACCCTGTATAAGAACTTCAACCGGGAGGGTGGGTTTCAACTGTTACGTTCGCGAGCGGACACAGTGAGTTTCGTGTGTCGGGAACAGAATCGAGTCGTGAGTGATAGTGGTAGCGGTACCGAGCGCGTAAAACAGACAATGAAGAGGGTAGACCGATTTGTCTGCTCATAAAGACCCACCCGCAATAACTTCAGTGGCATCCGTGACTGTTGCAACAGCGCCGAAATATCGAGAGCTCAAAACAAACAGTAAACATGGTAAATGTCCCGTTTTCAGCGTTAATGATTATGTTATAAGATTCTTTTGAAAGGACACTCGAATCGAGAACAACTGGTGACCGGATAAAGGCTTTCATGCGGTTGCAATTGCAACCAAAGGTGCAAAAATACTACAATAGCTATTTCATGAAAAAGTCACTCAATGGGATTATATGAACTTGGAGGGTTGTATTGATGATTTAAATGATTATAATTCTGTAACCCCATACGTGTTTCTGGCGCGATTCATATTTTCATCAACATTCAACCTGACACTGACCTACAAATTGCAATAAACGTAAGAAAATTTAAATTTCGCGGGTTAACCTTGCGCTTTCACCTTAAATGCAATATTTTTCTTTAGGCGTTTGTGCCATTGACAGGACGGGGCTTGAAAAAAAATGATCATGATCAGATCATGGCGTTCGTTTCGAAGAGCCACGCACCATATGAACCATGCAGGACAATATCAATTACCACCCATACCTAGACGTCCATTAAATGAGGTAAGATCATTATTTAAGGAAGTAATGGAATACATACCCAGTGGGTATACGTAGATAGGCGAGTGCATGCGTGGCGGCGCCGCCCTGCAGTACCACGGTCGCTATCACGATCAAAGAAGTAGTCGTCAACATGGCCTGCCGGGCTTCCGACACCGTGTTACGAATGGCTAGGGCGAACGACATTGCTCCACGAAGACCTGTAAGAGAAAGATTGTGGTAGGTTAATTTACGAATGTGGATATAGATCATTTTGTTATTCATTTTTTCATTTGAATATCATTTGTTTTACAGTTTGAATATTTTCCTATACAAAATATAATATAAAAAAAAACATTAAAAAATAGTAGCCCACCGGCATCGGGTACAGGGTTCGAGCTAACCTAACGATATGCGCTGCGTGTCCAGAAGTACTGCTGCTTTCTGAATCAAGCACTTTTTTTTTTCGGATGGGAAGTCCTCGAATAACTCCTCTCGCTCTGGGTTGAGCAGGAGGAGTGTCAGACTTTTACTGCCTAAACCATGCCATCCATGTTCCTTCATCGCCCTTTGTGTTCCGGAGCCACGGTATCTCTTTCGAACAGTCCCGCAGCCCCGGCAGGTGAATCAAGCCCTTGATCCAGCTTCCAAGCGAGAGCCTTCTCTCCTCATATATTGGTCGAGGCTATTGACTATTAAGCGATTGGACGACACGACTATCGCCACAATGACTGCTGTATCCAAGTTCCACATGTCGACAACCTCGCGAGCCAGATCTACATACTTGAACTGCTTTAGATAACTAATTATTATGTCATCCTCTACTGCAGGGGCCAAACGCCTTCCTACTCTCCTTTCTCTCTCTCTGGGGATTTACTAGATAAATAATGCAGTTGAGATACTGTGTTTCTATTAAGATACCATAAATTATCACCAATTTCTAAAAGGTTCTCTCCAATTGTTTTCCGTTTTTACTCGAGGCAGATATGCTAATCCAAGTTAAAGAAAATCGTTGTTTATGGACTAATTAATACATGGCTAGAGTATTTTAGCTGATGTAAACAAACTTGCAGTCTTCTAATAAATACTGTCAGTCGTTACATGCAAATCACAAGCCGCATCTGGCTTTTATTAATATGAAATAAGGTTTAAATTACAATACCTGAGAAGAACAGCATGTGTTGGAAGTTCATCGGTATCGGAGGTTTTCGCCCTAGATTGAGAAGGAATGACAGTGGGTATATGTTGATAGCGCGCCCAAGGACTGAAGTTACCTGGTTTATGGCTAAGGAATATTATCATTGCATATTATCATGGATAAAAGACTAAAATTGACCGACGCGCAAATGTAGATAAATCCAGTACTTGTTTCTGAAGCCTCAGAGAATACATTTTTCGTCAGTTACTAAAAAAATTACTGGTTCATATACAGCTTGTAACAGAAAGGGTATAATCATATGGAATACTGTGGTGCAGACCATCAAACTAAACAAATTTTTCTATGGGACCACCATCGAAATCATAAAAAAATAATCAGCTGTCCTATACAAAATTTCAATACCTACTCGACCCAAATGTATGGGACAGCTGATAATTTTTTTTACGATTTCGATGGTGGTCCCATAGAGAAAGTTGTTCAGTATGATGGTCCGTACCACAGTGTTCCATATGATTATACCCTTTCTGTTACACTCTGTATAAGTTCAATATCTACACGATCATACTTAAGAAATATTATATGCGACGATTGGCGATTGCGCAATGGAATGCGAGTTCGATTACAGAACGAATTAAATATTTGTTTCGTCTACACTACAGATAGCAGATACCTGATGAAATATACACAAGCAGTATATGTTCTGGCTGTTTTAGCATTTGAGATTAGAGGAAAATTTTCTAGTAGAGTTTACAAAAACAGACACGGTTTCACGGAAGTTTAAACAAACTGATGGATCAGCAAATAACAAGAAGCTGGCAGCCTAAGCTAGTTTTATAGCCCCTCTTAAAATTAGATAAAAATAGACGTACCTAGCTCTTGTAGCATGATAGATATGATGATTATGTTTCTGGTTACTCATTGTTTTAATACTTTTGACATTATAAAGGGCGTAAACAAGACCCTTAACGAAGCCGAGAGGCACGTGTTCTCCCCGTCAATGCGATATTTTTTTTGTTCTAGACCATACCTGGGAACCTTTTAGTTACGGAGATATTGGGGGTCAAAATTTCAACTTTTTCACAAGTTTTTTTAAATACTTACATTTTTTTAATGTAAGATTTTTACTTTAAACACGTCCACGACCTCCGTACTATTCAATCCATCCATCAGCACAAGCATGAGTGCGTTACATTGAGTCCTACCGTAAAACGGGAATTTCACCCCAAAAAAAAAATCGTTTCCCAGCTATATTTTTTGCGTAACGTTATGAGGTACATGGTGCTTGGTTGACAGCTTCGTGAAGGGTCCTGTTACATCCTGTATACGGGGTGGAAAGGACATCGACGCGAAAACGGTTACCACGTATTCAGTACATAATTCTGAGCCTCCCCACATAGAATTTTTTTACCGGTTATTAAAATAAAACAGCTGTTTTTGGTAATCGTTTTCGCGTTGGTGTCCCTTCTACCCTGTATAATTACGGTTTTTTCCAAAGCGTTAGATAGAGGTCTACCTAAGTTACACCTACATTTCGTTAGTTATGTTTACGTCCCATGTAATAGAGTGCGAGTCTATTGCTATTAATCGGGCATAAATCGAGACTCCTGGCTGCGACTAAGCAATTTCAGATATTTTGTCATTTATTTATTTCGAATTGAAATTGATATAAGATTTAGAATAATATTTTTCAATACACTTTCTCGAAAACTGGTTCTAATCGCACTTCGATTAGGTTCAACATGCAATGTATTTCACACGCGTGCGATTTTTAATATTTTTCCGCACACCTGCGGAAATAATAATTTCCACAGATAAGTAAGGGTTCAATAACTATATCTATAGTCGGCGGTGATTGGTTTTTTTTTAATCCCGGCAAAGAGATAATGCGTCTTTACGGATTAAATATTTTTTGAGTATTTAAATTGTGTTTATAAATAGAATATCATAGATAAACATGATTTTTTAAAACAAATATTTATTTTTATGCACAAATTAACATCTTATTGTGTTCTAAATTAAAAAAAAAAAAACTAAAATTTTCTTTTTTTTTCATAGTAGGCTGTATACGGCATCATACCTTTGTATCTTCTTCAACCTGGCGAAAGCAAAGCGCGGCAAAAAAGCAAATTAAATCATGTTCATATTCATTCCTGACAAAAATACTTTCCGTTCTAATATTTTATTTCTTCGAAAGTGTATTGAAAAACGTCGTTTGATACGCGTGGGGATTTGTTATTGCAGTTCTCGGCTCCATAACACCCTCGCTTGCAGCTCGGGTGTTAATTCCGAGCTCGAATGCAATAACAAAGTTTCCCCACTTATATCAAAATGTACTATATTTTATCACTATAGCGATTTATAGATTACAAGATTTGGTTTGATAAAGGTAAGTGCTACATCGCGCTGCGGAAGTCGATAATCCTTTTATTTTATGTTTTCCTTTATAATTCCAACACTGTTTGACCGATCACGGTGACAGGTAAGCAAATAATTTTGTATTTCTTTACGGAATATGAGCTTAGTTGTTTTTATCGGCCGCCACGCTAAGCTGCAGGAAAAAGCTAGTTTATTATACAGTGCAACGTCTATATCTGTGCGCATAAAACACGAGAGCCACTTGATCCTGTATACGAGTTTATTTTATGATAATATCCTCGACTATGTTTTTATACAATCGGGGATATTCTGTTTAGTAGATTGACATGCTGCATAATGTTTTAATTGCGATTTGATGAGACTGAATGATAGATGTGATTTGATTATACGGTCAATGTCAGCGATAATCAATTAGATAAACTAACCATTTCCTCGACTGTACCGTCCCGTAGTTTTTAACTGTTTTATTTAACTTTATAAGCAAAAATAGTCCGTAAGGTGATTAGATTCATCTTAGGCCGACTGTACATTCCGAACAGTAGCGAAGATATATATTTAGGTCCACGTACCACAATGATATAACGATTCTCAAATTTAAACTCTCCAAATTTTGATTCAGTCAATCAAATGACTTAAAATGTATGCTTCAAGGAAGAATCTGGAATCTGTTCTTGATTACTTTTCTATAATACCGACTTTAGTCTTTAAATACATTGTCAAAAGGATACAAATCCAGCGATGATAAACCAGGGGTCGAAGTGATGCTTAGGGAAGGTGAACATAGACACGCCGATGTAGGTGAAGATAAAGTTCTCGGCCAAGAAGTTCAGTAGCTCGAAGAGTTGCTTCGTACGATTGCGGGAGTCCGACGACAGGTTGTTGTACGTGTAGTGAGCCTGGCATATGCCGCAGAATAGGACCGCCACCACACCTGGAGAGAGGTTGATTTATTTATTTGTATTGGAAAAACAAACAGTCGTCTGCCAAGCATTTACCCTCCTATATTGGAACGAACTGGACCATTTTCAATAAGCAACAAGGGCCGAAAAAAAGTTTAGACACTTCAGACTAATTGTGTCACCTGATGCAATATTTTGCATGGTATTTTTTTTTTTCAGCCCATGTTCCTCAAGATTGTTGATTGACCTTAGAGGTATTGCGTTTATTCTGATAAACCCTGTATAAATATTAAATAATAAATAGAAATATCTTAAAATGTACTTAAACAAATACAGGGTGGTTGGGACATCGAGGCAACAAAAAAAACAGCTGCTCTATAAACCGTGACCGTGAAGGTTTTATAGGTGCAAAAGTGCAGTCACACGTGCACATAGTTTTTTTTTTTAAATTGCCAATGAAAAAAACCCTGTTTGGAGCGTTCGGAATGATGTACTGAATACTTGGTACCTATTCGTTTGCGCGTCGATCCACCGTGTATAATACCCACTCCAATTTCCAAAGATTTCTTGTAAAATAACAACTGTTAGCGAATGTTAACTGTAGCCAGGGTAAACATGAAGTATATTAGTATCAACATAGGCAAACGAACGGGCATAAGGTTCTACGATATACCGTTTTCCTTTCAAAGAAAAAACAAGCGGTATTCGGTTGACTTGATATTGTAATAACAAGTCAACCAAATACCGCTCGTTTTTTTTTTACTAAATAGTGGGTAAGTGAGTATTATCGTAACAATACGACCTATGTACCCTCTACCTATTCAGTTGATTCTTTGAGAGGATAGTTATTTATAAACTTTCTAAATTCACCATAAAATCTATGGTACCGGTATACTCTAATTGCGGTAACCACAACTCAGCGTTGTCTTTACCGCAGATAGGATACAAACTGTTTAGCAACGACACCGTCATTATCACAAACCGAACTAGGTTATTCTGGTTATTCCGCAATTTGTATACAACTCAGTACTTGGCTTGACTGTTTAACGAAGCGATAAGACGGGACAAAAGATTTCTTTCACCGTTATGCTTTTTGACGACTTTGGCTTGAACTCATGAATAACAATGTTGGTTTTGTTTGATTGTATTACGGTTTTGTTAAGTAACCCGGTACAATCGATCCAAAATAAATCTGATCACCTTACGGACTATGTTTGCTTGCAGCATCCGGCCGCTATATGTAGAAGCGCTGAGTTAAAAACTTTCTCTTCATTGGTCCTTTTTTGTGTTATTCCTATTTATTCAAAAAAGGTTAGTCAAACATCTGTGACCATTAACAGAGCCTGAGATTTTTCGTAAAACAAAAGATAATGTAAAAAGGTCGCATATTTTTTATTGTTTTTCTACTATTGGTCCGCACTCTCTTTGTGCTGACCAAAAGTAGTAAGGGTGGTGAACAGATGTGGATATCGTGTGCACGGGATTTTGTTTAAAAAGTGATCAGATTAATTTTGGTGTGATGGTACCTACCTACTTGTTGCAAGGCCTATACTGTCCTCTCAGAAATAAGTATTAACACTATGATACTTATGATCAGGTTAAATCAGGTTAAATAAACCTAGATCAGGCACGTCGCTACCTAAAACTTGAGTTCGACTTCTTCATTACTTGCACCTATTAATATATTTGAGTCATAGTTTACTAAGCGCTAATTATAAAATTGTTTAAGAAATTACACTACAGCACCTAAATGTACTTTTGTAATATCTACTTTTTAAAATAAATTCTTCTTCTTCTTCTTATGACAACATTAGATAAGACAAACATTTTTAAAAGAGTGACCGTGGAGTTTGTGAATCTGATTAAAAGTATACAATATATATTCTTTTTTTTTATTATATATTTTGTATTATTGTTTTCCTATAATAATTCATCAACCATATTAATCGAGTATATTTTTAAATATTAAAATCCTTAAAAACATAATAAAATAGTAGCCCACCAGCATCGGGAACAGGGTCCGGCTACCGGTGGTCAGGGCTCCTGAGAGAGGAACCTCCTACCAATACGCGCGGTGTCCAGAAGTACTGCTTTCTGAATCAAGCCCTTGATTATTGTTATAGCCGTGGAGTTTCTTGCCGTTTCTTCTCCATAGGAACGACTACCTTCTGGCGTGTCATAAGTGCCCACGAGGTTTTTTTGGAAATAAATTACTTAGAATTTTTTTAATAACCTTTTTTTTAATTAATTCGGTATGTATATGTCCCACTTTATTGTAGCGTTATTTTACCTACCAATTCAAACAAGCGGAAATGCGACTTACTTAGCCGCAATGCAATTTGGATATCCCGTTTCATTTCCTTATTTTGGCAACTGACCTAATTAATGCAGGCCACTTATAATGTTCTTTGTATTTGTTACCGTCTGAACTAAAACGTCAAAATAATTAGTTTAATTTGGTAAAGTAAGATTAACTTTATTATCATTGTATTTCTAATTTGTTGACACTGTATTTATTATTATTTTATTTTTCATTTTATTTGTATTTTTAAATTGTGATTTAAGATGTGTCCTAATAACGTGTATTTTTAATATGGGGAAACCTGAAATAAATGGATTTTATTATTTTATTTTATTTATTTTTATTATTTTATTTTTGGGTGATATATCAATACTGATCACGTCTGTGAAGTTTACGCCTAAAGATTTTATTTATACTTATAAATTCGAGTACCTACTTAAATATAACTAACGTTAAATACAATGCAAAAAAAAGTTTAAATAATTATCGATATTAATCCAGCACGTCTGTGAAGTTTGGCAATTGTAATGAGCATTTAGTTAAAAATCCTTTGAACGAGAAAATCCATACGAAAAAACGAAGGCTTGCGCTTTACATTTATCTATTTATGTATACTGGTACGTGGATGGACTTTATTACTGTGTATCGTTGTTTGTGCTGCTCTATGAAAACTGTACCCCTTCCTTATCTTTTCTTGGTTGAAATCCTTTTAACTCATCAAACAACACGTTTCTATGTGTGTTACGCGAGTGTGCAGTGTGAACGCATAGTTATTCACACGTTTTCTAAACAACAAGACATTGGATATGCTTTGTAAGATTGAGCTGCAGATTCACACCCGCACTCGAACCGAGTCACTCTTTATCTTAAAATTAAATGTATCGCATTCTGTTTGAGAACGTCTTATAACAAAACAAGTACATCTTTAGACTAGGTTTAAACCTTAGAGACAGTTAATTTGCATTTTTAACCTTATACTTATAATATAAAGTTTGCATAAAAATTTTTACCATACGTAGTGTACGTATGGTAAAATTTTTTATGCAAACTTTCCTGTTTCAGAAATAAAAAAACTGGCGCGAAATGTTATGAAGTGAGATTCAGATTTGTTATGAGACGGATTCTGTATAGTCTTATGTACGTTTTCACTATCACTACGTGCCACCTTAATATTACCGCAGAGAGTTGAAATTACAACAGCATTATAATTAGCCCCAACTATAGAATTGTAACAAGATACATATAATAAATTACCAAATTATATAAAAGATGATCAGAATACAAATTCATTCTATAGTAATCTAAGATTACTTTTAATAGGGAAATGTTATTACACAGTAGACCAATTCATGACAGATAAAACTTTGTAGCTCAATTTATAACTTTTTCTGTTTTTGTAAGATTTGGTCATAATTATCAAAGACATAAATGTACATTTCAGTGACATTTTTAATTTGTATTGTAAAATGACACACCATAATTCAATCTAATCATTTACGTTATTGACATGACATGATTGTAATTATTACCTTTTCCTTATTTTATTTTTTTCTAATTTTTGCTACCTACCCACTAATGCAATCTGACTTAAATATAACTTTGTGTGTGTTATTGTATTGTATTATATTGTGTAGTGTTTATTACTGTTAACTGGACATCCGACTTCTAGAGATATTATCTTTTTCATAATTGTATTGTAATTATTGTGTTTTGATAAGTTTTGACTCAATTTATTATGTTAATTTAATGTTCACTAACTCAACAGCAAACCAGTATTGTGCTTTGCAGTGCCCTGACAGGGTTCATGTACAAAAACCGACAGTTATATTGTAAAATGTGTGATGTGCATGAGGGCAAATAAATAAATAATTACCTGTCAACTCGCAGACTTCAGCGATGAGGAAGGCCGCGTAGGACATCAACACGAAGAGAGCCGACTCGAGCAGCGGCCACTCACGAACGTGGGTGAACTTTGTCATGTACACATTGGTTAAGGAGTCATTGCTATTTGCTATTAATTATACATATGTAACATAACATTACGCCTGTAATCCCCGTAGGTTAGTTAGAGGTGTGCCTAATAGTTAGTAACAGTAATTAAACACATTAGTATCAAATGCTCGATTTGACTAACATTAAGGGTACGTACGCACGCTCAGGTGCCTTGTTTAGGCGCCTAGGGAGTAATCTTTGCATACGGCCGCACTGCGCGCTTTGCGTCTTCGCTAGCCGCCTCCCAGTGCGTACATGGCCTAAGCGACACCTGACAGTCTCAGAGCTAAAAGCTTAAATTCAAACAGTGCAATAATCGCCTAGTATTAGTGAAAACGAGCAGTATAGTTAACGAGGGTCTTGGTAACAGTTTGACTTTGACTGCGCCTTTATTTCGTAGCAAGTAAGGGCGGTTTCCGTTGTTCAAGTTCGTAGCAATGCTTAATGATAATTTTACTGAACACATGGGACATCGTGAGTCACACAACTAATTACTGATTAGATACTAGACGGCGAATGTGTCACGCTTAAGATTTCGGGGTCATCTCTTGTGATTAGCACTTGTTATTTTCCCAAGCCATGCTTGAAAGTCATCTACAAAAATTAAAATAACATCAGATGATTTTACACGTGGCTTCGCCCACGCGGAATTTGGGAAATATTCCACAAGAACATACTACTAGAATAAAAAGTCCATCTCATGTTCTTACCCAGTTCAAGATCAACCTCAGTGTAAAATTACTTACATAAAAATCCGTTCAGACGTTCGCATTTATAATATTATCATGGAAGTATGAATTTTACTGGAATATTTATCATTAACATAAATCTCATACTTTTATGGGGTTAGATAGAAATTACAGAACGCCAGCTACTACTATCCATATACAAGGACCCATTAAAATAGATGGACAAATTTTAACACAGCGTTCAGTGTGTCTAACCAAAGATATCCAAGCAAAAAAAAAACACTGATTAAAGTGATTTTATTTTGACCTAATGGATATATTCTAGAGTGCCGCCGGCAATTTATTATTTTAGGTAACAATAAAATCACTTTAATCAGTGTTTTTTTTTTGCTTGGATATCATTGGTTATACGTACTGAACGACGTGTTAAAATTTGTCCATCTATTTTAATGAGACCTTATATTATACTACTTCGTCCCGCTTTTAGAATGAATAAATTTATTAAAAAGGATATCAATGCAGTCATGCACCCCATTAGAGCGCCAACGAGTAGGGATAAACTAAAGATCCCTATAAAGTCGCCAATCGCTCCCAAGAACGCAGTGATTTCAAATCCGCCATCATTGGAATACCTCAACTCATAGTTTTGTATAGCTCTGTAACAATACAGGGAAAATATAGCACTGATAAGTGTACACATAATCTATGGATAATATAGTACTACACATAGAAATGGCTATAAAAATGTAGCACTATTTACATGATAGTTTTGCAATGTTTACTGTAAGATATTACAACAACATTAAACATCTCGTAACCTGAAACACAGGTTCAACCTAGTTCAGGCAAATAAGCAAATGTGCTCTGTTTTAATTGCTAAGATATTTTATTGTAAATGTCACCCTTTTTATAAATAAACGATTTATTATTATTATTATTTATTAAACTTACTTGCAACTCTTGTAGATCTTTCTAAAGAAATTTTTTGATTAAATTTTAAAATCAAAGGACTGGTTATCCAATACATCGCGTTTGAAATTCTCCAAAGGTTAGGCATAGGTGTAACTATAGTATATCCAGATTAGCCGAGCCATCAATCAGGCACAAATCCAGACGACGGGCTGCTACTAATTGATTCCACATGGCAAAACCAATAACACTTTGCCCGACTTCAGAATCGACCCCAGGACCTCATGCTCAGAAGTGGCGTTTGGGACAGCTAGAGCAATGCTTCGTTTATCTAATACTAGCTGTTGCCCGCGGCTTCGCTCGCGTTTTGGTCGGAAATTATCCTTCGGGCACGTTGTAAATATATGTGCCTATGGAACTCGGGATAATGTAGCTTCCTATTAGTGAAAGAATTTTCAAAATCGGTTCAGTAGATCCAGAGATTACCCTCTACATACAAACTTAGAAACGAATTTTACCTCTTTATAATATTAGTATAGAATAATCAACTAACAAAGGTCCAACAAACAAACTAATAAACGTAAAGTAACAAACTAATAAATGGCGCCTGGTTCGATAGGGATCACATAATTTGACGATCATACTAATGGCATAAAACTAGCGGAGCAAGTTTTGTCAGTACATAATTAGCTAATTAGCTATAAAAAACATGATATCGTGCACACTGGAACTGATTCACTGATGATTCTATCTGATATAAAATAATATAACGTCTGTTTTCCCCTAAGAGATGGGCAGAAGTGGTTACTGCCACTCTTCTTCTTTGTGTCGATGTTACAATGAAAGAGTAAGTGTACCTACTTACTTACAACGCCTCCCATTTTTCGCAAGTTATCAAACTCAAACTCAAAGCATTTATTTCAATTAGACCTTAGCAGGCACTTTTGAAAGTCAGAACAACAAAAGCGAAGCTACAGTCACAGGCACAAGGCATAATAACTTGTGAAAGTACTGTAGTAGCCCATTCCAAAGCCTAGATCTCTATGGAGAAGAATGGGCAAGAAACTCCATGGACACTCTTTTCAATCAAAATATTGTTACAAGATCTTGGTTACATCATTCATGTTGAGATTATACATATATGTGAGAACGATGTAGAAAGACGTGCACATTAAGAGCGTCCAGAGTAAAAGATTATAACTATCAACAATTTAAAAACAAAGTAGTTAAAATAAACCGTGGCAGCTAAGAGATGACCAGTCCCAACTGACAGCGCCCGTTCACGAACATGACGCATGCATCAGCCCCATTCAGCTCAACCATATTGAAGGGCCCGACACACCCGCCACTATCAGCGAGACATTTGTTACGAATCTCATATAAAAGGGGGAGGATATTGTTACCCAGACACAAAATCCAGACTCCACTGATACTGATAATTTAGAATGAAAACCCAATAATGCCTAGCCCAATTCTGGGATGAAAGTAGCGTTAAGCCGACTACTAGACCTAAAGTAGAAGACAAACCTAGTTTTAGAAGGAAACTATTGAGTTTTGACCAAAAGGGATACGAGAGACCAGATAAAAAAATGGAGCTTGAAATCAGTGTTAGTATTGTATTGAAAATTGTTATCATATTTACCCGCTCAGCACTAGAGCCACTGCGTCATTGAGGACACTTTCGCCGAATATCATCGCATACAGATTAACATCCACCTGTAACAATATTGACATATTTCTGATGATTGTATGACAATGGGAGACACCTTGAAAAAAAAAATATGTTAATTACACGTGAATCAGCAGATCTGATCGATAAGGCGTATACAACGTCATAAAGCATTGATATACCGCTATAATCGACATGGATATTATTTTTAATACTAGTGCATTCCTCATATTTCAACGAAAAAATGAAAACATAGTGTTTCATACATTCGATGTTTTTGCTAGCAGCAGTTTTTGTGAACGATATATGTATTTAGCAAACGAATTATCATAGTCTTCGAAAAATATCGAAAGAAGTCACTACTTATTTAATTTATAACAGTTCTAGCTTTTGTTAGCGTGGAGATCAAAATCTTACGGGAACGTACTGGCCACCGATTTTATGTAAATATTAAATAGTAGTGACCAGTGCATTTAAGACTTAATAAACAAATCGGTAAAGTCGTTCAGGCTTGAAATACTGAAAAGGTAACAGAATGACCTACAGACAGAGTTACTTGCGCATTTCCAATATTTAGATACGGATGAAAGTATTCTTGATATCTACTATCTGCATTCGTAAATTGATATACGATTACAGTGTACCTGAAGGGGTACAAACGAACTTATAATTATCATTATATTATACACTCCATCACAATAATATGAATCAGTTAACATTATCTAGTGTTTTTCCCACTTATCTGTCGCTAGTAAACCCAAAACGTGTAGCTGATTATGATTATAATCAACGATAATGCTAAGCTTATTACATGTTATTCCTGCTTTTCTATCCGAAATAATATATTGTGCAAAGACTCAAGGTTACTTTTTACTATGATTGGCACCTATAGAAAGAATCGAATCTATGGAATTTCCATTTGAAGAAGTACTTCTTGTCGTGCAATTTGACTAAACTGTAGCAACACAGTAGGTCAAATTCAATAGAATAAATGTACTTGTTATCTACAATTCTATACAGACAGGTATTAAAACTTGTTTAGTTAATGAATTTATTCGTTAAATACAATATTTACGTCGACGTTTCTCAAAGAAAGGTGTTGTATTTGAGTACTTGCATAAAATTATACTAACTAGCTTTCGTCCGCAATTCGCCCGCTTTTGTGTCGGGAATTATCCCACATGAAGAAACTGTTGGGATAAAAAGTCCTAACTTAGCTCATGGTCTACCTAAGTTTCATCGATTTCCAATTAGCCGTGAAAAGGTATCAGATAAACCGACAGAGTTTCTATCGCATTAACAATATTTTAATGTATCTTTTGCTATTTGATACAATTACTAAAAAATAATGTTACATTACCTTCAATTGCGAGAAAATAGCGAGTACAGTCAGCGGATCGGTGGGTGAGATTAGCGCGCCGAAGTACAAGGTGTCTAGGAAGGTGAAGCTTGTGGCAAGGGATGCCGGCATCAGTTGTACGCAGCCGTACATCAGAGACCCGATGACGAGGGCCGATAGCGCCGTGCCGACCATCGCGAACGTCAATATTGCTCCCAGGTTACGGAAGAAATATTTCTGTAAAATTGTACATTGTATTAGCTGAAAATGTCCCTACAGCTTGGACAGGATGTCTTCCTCTGTGTGTCCCAGACAAGATTCTTTTCTTTTTTGATAGTTACTTATTTCTTATTTATTTCCAAATAAATCCCATTTAGTTGAAAAATCCAGACGGAGGGCCAAAAAAGCAGAACCTGTCCGGACAAATCCTACTTCTTCAATCCATACTTAATAGAACATTACATTAAAATAGACGAGCACAAATGTACTGCTTATTATTTATTTTATAAGAAATTTCTTCCAGCGGACCTGCGAGAGGAAAGTTGGATTAGAAATGTAGGGTTGTAGCCGTTCAAGGTTCAACTTGCGCAAATCCACTGATACTTTATTTGGTTAACTGTAAATAAATACTATCAACTCAGAAGTTTAATGGTATAATTTTTCCGTTAAACTACATTAGGTATAAACTTAATTGTGTAACGTTAATGTATTTTTGTACTAGGGAAAAACTTGTTTACAATTTTTCCGGTTAATAAATGATAGCGTCTATTAATAAATATTTTTTTAGTTTGTTACCAACAAGCACTTGTTGAAGTCATATTGATGTTTAAACGTATTGTTAAAATTGCATGGAATTTATGATGTTCATTTGCTACAAATTTTACTGTATGGAAATTAATATAACCTTGTAGGTAAAGTATATTATTTTACGCCAGTTTTTTTTGTCTTTCTACTTACCCTTTTCAGACAGTATCCAGCATGGAATATGATAGGCGGTAGAATAATGTTAAAAAATATCTCAGGATCAAACGTTGCCTTAAGATCTATCTCATTTTGCTCCACATTCACTATTTCTCCTCTAAAGCTATATGCGTACGTCTTGTTAGGTACAGGAACATCTGTATAAGGAAAAAAGATAATTAAACTACTTGTTGGAGTTGCGAGAACCCCATCTCAAGTTTTCTATGCATAAATTAATATTCCATAAAGAATGTTCTATGTTAAATAAGACGTCGTTGGCGTGGAAATTTTGATTTTAACGTGTTAGAAAAAAATCTCTGCTCCAAATTTCATCCCGATCCGTTCAGCCGGTTTGGCGTCATTGAGTAGCACATCCATCCATCTTAAGTTTTGCATTGATAATAGTAGTGAGCTGTAAGATGTAGTTACTATAATAAGGAATTCAAGACAGACAAGAAAAAAAACATACAAGGCCATATTGTTTGGCCTACAAGTGTGTAACTGATAAAAAAAGCTTGAACAAAAATTCTCAAATAGGCTGATTGCCAAACCATCACAACATTATTTCAAATAAATTATCAACAACATTATAACAATATTTTGAATGCTCATTCATAGGTGTTTAAAAAAATCTTATTGAGGAACCACAAGATCATTTCTTAAGAGCTGTTGATAGACACCCAACACCATAAGCATTGTTTTTTTTCATCTTCAGTTACATAGGTATGGAGCCTATTTTTAATGTCAACAGTCTTGGAGTAAAATGGCTGTTACAGAGGGACAGGACGAATCTATACGGGTGCGTTTTAACCCTAAAAACGAATTTATTCGTACAATGATAAATAAATGAAATCTATGAAGCATTTTGCGTTATAGGACGGAGATTGAAAAAAAAAGTCAAATAGGTATAAACATTAGTTATTCCAAAGATGATTGTTGAACTTTTTACTGTTATGAGTACAAAACTGAGGAACCTTATCCGAGTGTATTTTGTTTCTTATTAATAGGTATTTGAAAATATATTCAAAATAACATAACATATATTCATAATAACATTGAATGGCAACCAAATACCACAAACTGATGACATAAAATATCTGGGTATGCATATTGACAAAAGATTGACCTGGAGGAAACACATCTTTACCAAAAGAAAACAGCTCGGCCTTCTATAACGACAGCTATATCCACTGCTAAGACACAAATCAAAACTAAATCTAGAGAACAAGCTGCTTATCTACAAATGTATACTTCAGCCAGTACGGACATATGGCATACAACTCTGGGGGACTGCCTCAAAATCAAACTTGGGAATCCTTCAAAGGTTCCAGTCCAAAGTCTTGAGGCTAATAACAAATGCCCCCTGGTACGTTACAAACAATATCCTGCACAGAGATCTCCAAGTCACTACAATCGAAGAAGAGGCGTTTAGACAAACCAAGAGATATCAGCACAGACTAACCAAGCATCCTAACAACCTAGCAAGACTGCTTATGTCCAGGAAACCTCATGTGAGGCGATTGAAGAAAAGGATACCACAGGACACAATAACATCAAGTTAAACTTAATAGTGGGTGCATCACTGGATGCAAACCCGGCAAGTCCAACTGCGAGAATATTCAAAGTACAGCTGATTGTCCTCAAACTAGGACATATTGCAGTAGAAAAAAGGGGTTTAAAAAAAATAACAATAATAACATTATACTTCAAAAGAGATTCAATATTTGTCATGATTATGATAATATCTCATATTTTCAGATTTTGCGTTCTGCATTAACTGACCTATGAATTTTTTCCATGTTAACCCAGATAAGAAATGGAAATATCTAACTTTTGTAAATGGTAATTTACATAGTCATTTAGTAATTCTGTAAACAGATTATATGAATAGCTTTAAAATACAATAATTTTTTAAACATTAGCTAGATAGTCTCGACGTTTCATATCTGACTACCCTATGAAGAAATAGTAAAACAAAGTCAGGGACAGGGTGTCTTTTAAAATCAAGGCAATTAAAAAATAAAGAGTAACAAAAATACTGGTATTTTGAGGAACTTATTGGACACAGTTTTGAATTAATCTGTCCCGGCAGACATTACAACTTACCTCCTGATGACATCATTTTATCGGGGAAGTGTAGACGTAGCATATCAGGTGGGACTGATAGATTGTACTTTGTTTCCGGTACAGGATGCACATTGACGTAGGTAACTTGGTTTGTACTAGCGGCATAGCGTATTATTGCTCCTACGATTAGACCTGTTGTGGAAAAAGTAGGTTTTATACATGTGCAGAAATAAATATATAAACCAAGGCAGTATGATCCAAAAATGATTATTTATTAAAACATTATTAGCCTTCTTTGGGACTATTCTATAAATCAATTACATAATTAAAACAATAATTAGGCAATTGAGTAATTTAATCAAATCCAGAAACTACAAAGAACCACATTTCTATAAATAGTACCTACTCCAATTTATTTCTATGACTCAATTTTAAAATGATATACGAGTATTACTTAATATTTGGGATAATAGTAAATAGTAAGTTTTAGTTCAGTAATGTAAAGAGGTAATTAGGTAACTTTTTGATGTATGAATATATAATCAATGTTATGTAAACAACACTAGCACAACAAGAAACTGCAATTCAGTAAACCTCACAAAGGTTGTAATGTTATGATGTTTTGAATTGAAATATTCTGTATGCAAAACATGTTTTTTCTGTGTTATAGTTGAAGTAGCAAAGATGTCATTTTCATTTTGAATTCTTGACATTATAACTTTTTATCGTAGTCAATTATAACAAGATGATATTTTGGTTACTTAAAATTTGTGCTTTAATTTATCATAGGTACCTACCCGAAAAAACATCAGTCAGGGTTAACAGGTTATCTGAATTCCATTCACCATTGAATAAAATAGATACCAAATGACATGAGTAAGTACTTACCTACTAACACAGTAATTTAGCGGCAGATAGGTACATAAAGGTAAATAATTTACGTCAAGGTCTTGAGCATCATATTGTTGAATGATCACATGACTACTCACTGTTATTAAAAAATAACAATGCTGTAAAAGGAAATAAAAAGTATCACTTACCATATATTACAGCAAGCCCTGTTTCGTGAAGCCAACTCACTCGACGATGTTTAAATACCCAAATAGTAAGCACAGTCAGCGTTAGTAGACAAGTGTATATTAAAAGATTCAAGCTGTCTATACGATGTAGAAGTGTAGCTTTTGCGTCCAGCGCGATATCTGTTCCAGAACCTTGACATTGTGCCACCAAATATAAAAGAATCGACGCGAAATTCAGGAATATATTCATGATTTTTAGTGCAATAAAAATAACGTCGTCACATCACAAATACGCACGCTTAATTCACACGAGCCACCCTGTTTAAACGATATTAAAACATTCAACAGTCACGACAATTACACGTAGAAATAAATACGTAATAAATCCCAAATAATTTTCGTTCTAGAAAAATAGTCGATACATTTTTTCCACAAGAATTAACCGTACAGACAACCGTGAGTGAGATTTAGAAATAGCAACTGTCAAATCTGAGTGTCAAAAAGAAAATGTCAATACACGCATTCCGAACGTTTCATTTTGTAGGTAGTTTAGCATGCTAAAGCTTGCCAACATTAATTATCACGTTTTGATATTTAATTATTTAAATTATTATAATTGATAACATTTTTATTATGATAGCTAAAATATATTGAGAGTATTGAGACAGATTTTAGAAAATGTTTTTTTCATAAAATAGAAACGAACATGACTGATACGCCATTTTTTTTTTTTGGGGTGGCTTCTCGTAGTTCAGCCTCTGAGGCTGGCTACTGCTTAACCGGTCTATCCCTGTGGATGCCTAGAATTTATAGCTAGGGGCAAAATGAACTTATAAGCTAAGCGACCACTCGCTAAGGGCACCCCCTGTGGGGTACGAGTCTCGGCTTTGGGCGACGCTGTGGAGGGCGGCAAGGGGACAGGCTGGATCTGATTTAGGGGCTGTTTTATTGCTACTGGAACAGCATCGCGGGCTGGCTCATGCAAGGGTCGGGGGGGGGGGGGGGTTGAAACGGGACGTCGCGACGGACCACGGCGGCGGGGTCGGAATGACGGCGGTCTGTGTTTGTATTTTCTAAGTGTGCCGGTTTCCCTACTGCTTTCCTGGAGGAGGGTGAGAAGAACGTGCCGTGGACGGCGAACGTTACTGATACGCGATGGCTCGCATCGGGCGGCCGATGCGATAAGGGGGTTACTGTGCTTGACAGCTGAGTAGAAGAAACGTTTTGAAAGACGTTTCATAAATTGCTGGGTGGTAGGCAATTTCAGGTCTAAATGAAGGCTTTCGTTGTGGACATAAAAGGGAGCTCCGGTGATCTTACGCAGGAATCGGTTCTGCAAGATCTGCACCCTATGGAGGTGGCGGGGATGGGCATGGGCGAATACGACACAGGCATAAATGTCATAATCGGTCTGATGACTGCGGTATAGAGACGCAACTTACACTTAAGCTGTGCTTAAGGCCGCTCGGTTACGAGCTGCTCTTATATGCGACGCGAAGGTCAGGTGTTCATCGAGTATGACTCCGAGGTACTTGGCTTGCTTCTCCCAAGGGATAGGCTTGCCAAACATGGTGATTGGAATGGGGGGGGGGGGGTGCGACGATGTCGCAACTTGTGGAAGAGTACAGTTTGCCTCTTGTCGGGGTTAACCTCTATTCTCCATTTGCGGAACCAAGCGCCAAGCGCATTGGCTGCTCTTTGGAGATTGAGAAATGGCCGTGTCGTCGGCAAAAAGAGCGAAGTGAGTCTTAACTCGTTTAGGGATGTCGCTGGTGAATAGCGTGAAGATAAGAGGGGAGATAATTGATCCCTGGGGGACACCTGCCCTGATGGGATGAGGAGAGGAGGCATTCCCTATGCGATAGCGAAATGTGCGGTCCGACAAATAGTCTCGTAAGATGAGCACGAGGCGGTCAGGCACACCGAGTTGGTACAGCTTATATAGTAAGCCGTTGTGCCAGACTTTGTCAAACGCTTTCGCAATATCGAAGAATAAGGCACCTGTCATCGAGCCGCGCTGGAAACCTGCGCTGAGGTGCTCGACGATGCGGTGAACCTGTTGGATGCCCGAGTGTTCGGTCCTGAATCCGAATTGCTCGTTGGGGATGAGGCTCTTAGCCTCGGCAAAGTCTTTGAGTCGCTTATGAATAAGCCTCTCGTAGATTTTGCCGAGTGCACTCAGGAGACTGATCGGCCGGTAGCTCGAAGGCTCGGCTTAAGGTTTGCCTGGTTTAGGAATACCTATGACCGTGGCCTCTGTCTTCGCTTTGGGGAAGTTATTATTGCTCAGGGCACCATTGAAGATGGCTGCCAGTAAGACTATGAGCTGGAGGGGGAGGAGTTTAAACACCTTATTGGTGAAGTCATCGGCGCCGGGGGCTTTCCGTGGCTGGAGCCTATCTATGATGTCTTTCACTTCGTCGGGCGTGACTGAAGGAAGAGGATCATCAGGGTCTTCTATTGGGGGGAGATTGGCTCTACGTTTGACTTCCGCGTCCACCATATCAAGGTGACGCTTGTCTACTGGTTGCGAGCTGGGCCTACATTGAGATTCTAGACTGTCGGCTAGACATTCAGCCTTCTTAGAGTCGTCGAAAGCGACGCTCTTGTCGGGGCGAGTGAGTGGAGGCATCGGGGCCTCATTGGTGGCACGCAACTTTCATTGCAGCTGCCAGAAGGCAAGGTGAGTGGGCTCGAGTTCGCTGAGCTCCTTGTCCCATTGATTTGAGCGATGCTCACTAGTGCGGTCTTTTACAGCACGCTGTAATTTCCGCATGTGAGCTTTGTTCGCGTCGCAGGGAAAGGAACTGTAGGCACGTATGGCCGCGTTCTTCTCGGTTATCAGATCACGGATGTCGTAGTTTCCAGCGCCGATCATTCAGCGCTGGGACTTCCCGTGAACAGTCCTTGAGCACGGACTGTACGTGATCTGTAAAGGTGTCGATGGCGGCCGTGGTTTCTTCGACTGAGACAATATGGTCACTTACTTTCTTCCTGTTGGTGATAACTATAGTCGGAGGGGCTGATACGCCATTACAGACATAACACTATAAGTATCAGCGATCTATGGTTTTGCAACATTAATTCTGCGTCGTGTTTCGATGAAACTTAACAGATCCAGACGCTATAGTAGTATGACGCTTCGATGAATGTTGTATCGTGTTTTAGTACCTAATTGAATTCAACATCGTCGGTCGTGTTCACAAGTTTTACAGTACTGGGACTGGGACAGAACCTAATTACACATAAGCACACACTGGCATCCAATTACGAGTGTGCATCCAATCACAAACAAATCTATGTTTTTTGGCACGTGTCCCGAATTGGAACTAACGCCGCCATTTTGCCTTTTTTACTAAAAATTGTTTTAGAAATGTTTAGTAACAGCGCTCAACTGTCAATGTCATTCAAACGTCAAAAGAACCAGTCCATGATGCATTAGATCTCTCCCACATGGCTCTCCGTTAGAGCATTATTATTATATTTTGATTTATGGTTAAGTCCCTATTTGTCTGTATCGGAGTGATTAGTAAGACATTGGGAACTCAAAACTACTTAAGAATGTTCGTAGAAGCCAAAGTTCCGCCTGTACAGGGCCGGATTAACCATGTCGGGGCCAGTAGGCAATGCAATTCTCGGGTCCCTTTTTGAAGATCATTAGCATTTTCACGTTGATGAAGGGATGTGAATAACTTCCAGAGGTCTGATCGACTCTAAATTTGGTATCCTGTCCTGTTCTGTTACTTCAATGTATTCAATGACATGATATGGCAACAACATGGTTAACTCAACCTGATGCTGCAATTGCTGCATCATAAGCAGCGCTTATCAGAAGCTGACTTTTTTTATACGCGCGGTGGGTGTCGATTGACCCACACTCGAAGTATAAAACAAAAAGTTTCTATGCACTGATAGTAAACTAATGACTGTTTACTCAAGTGGATAGACCAAGCTACACTTCACATTTTCACAAGTTGTTTTGTAACTTTAAATGACTACCTTTTTTTACTCCAAGAAACATCTTAATTTCTTTTTTGCGCGGGGCCCATAGCTGATATGGGGCCCCTAGGCAGTTGCCTACTCTGCCTAATGGTTAATCCGGCTCTGCGCCTGTAGCGTGTACGTGGGGCTCAATCGATTGATTTCCGGATTATTGCACAATTTAATCAACTTTGTTGCAACTCGATTGTGCAATAATCCGGAATCTACGTGTTTACGTGGGCAGAAATAGATGCTGATTTGTATAAAAACATTTTATGCTCAGTAAAGCAAACAAAAACTCAATCTTAACTGACTGGAAGCCGCCTACATTTTGTCAATTGCCCAAAAACAAAAAAATGTCTTAAAAGGGGATGTACGAAACATTCAAAATAACGTTAGTGAAACGTATCTACGTATTATTTATCAATTATGATAATAGGTATTATAGATTCTATATTATAGAATTAATTCAGAATTTCGATTAATTTTGTTAATTGAATTCATAAAAGGTTTTGGTGTAGCTAGTTCAAAGCTTGCTTTTAGGTAGGTACCTATAATACCTATCTACATAAGTAAAGCCTATCCATTCAAGAACTGTTATGACACTTCTGTTGTTTCCGCTTGCGGTTAACGTTGAAAATAATGCAACAAGTAAGACCAGGTACCAAGACATAAAATCCGGCTGTTATCGTTAGACTGTGAGGTTTAAGTATTGGCGCAATTCTGTATGAAACTAGGACCAAACTATATTATCTAGGTGTATTATTCATTACTGTTCTTAATTGCAACGGAGTTCGTTTACATACCATAAACAGGTGGGTCAGTCAAGTTACACAGTAGACACGATTTAATATTTAAATTCCACAACAGTGTTTTCCAACATTTAGGTACATCTCTTTGTCATGTCATAATTTAAGATACTTACTTGCTAATATGTTCTGTTAACGTATAGCTTGCCGTAACGTCTGATTAGTCACCTAGTTTAGAAAAAATAAGCCAAGGAATATATTTGCTAGTTTTCTGATGACAACAGAATTACTAAAACTAGTTTTTAAAATAAATTACATAGATCATCTAGAGATTATTTTGGACCAGCATAGAAGACAAGATTTGTTCATTGCTAGGGACTCGACCAGATTTCGGTGTCGGATCCACGGACGAGAAGGGCGGAGATTACTGGCTCGTGAAGAACTCGTGGAGCCGCTCGTGGGGAGACTTGCAGGGCTATTGCGTATCTCTGTTGACAGTTCATAGTGATCATCACTTGGCGAGTTTTGATATACAATGACCGTTCTTGTTAGTTTCAACTGACGCTACCCGTGCAGTACTGTCATTGTATATCAAAACTCGCCAAGTGATGATCACTATGAACTGTCAACTGAGATACGCAATAGCCCTGCTGGGCTACATCAAGATGGCACGCAACAAGAACAACCACTGCGGCATCGCCTACAGCGCCTCCTACCCGCTCGTCGGCAAAACACGCTCACATTACCACAAGGTTATTTATTGCCTTATTTCGATGCCGGCTGCTACTTTTGAGCAAACTCAAAACTGGATTCCACGTACTTGACAATTTGAAGCCATCCTTGCCAGCCTTGTGATACTGTGAGTGTGTTTTGCCGTGACTTATTGATGAGTTCCAGTAGTGCGCGTAGCAAAAGACAAGAAGAGGGTAGACAGATTTGTCTGCTCTTAACAATTTATTTTACAAGCTTTTATTTCTTTTTCGCTATCATTTATTCCAAGTCTCCAAAGTTTTTTTTTCTATAAACTATTTCTTGTACTTAATTTTTTTTTAACTTTTATTTTACTAGAGTAATCCTTTTCAATTTTCTAAGTTGGAAATACGTAACGCGTCGTTGTTGCAAGGTCTTTTGCTGATTAGATTTGTGCAATTCAATACTTCAATTATTGTATTAGTTGAACCCGTATACAAAGCTTCGTGTATAGGTACTTGCTATTAACCGTTGAGGAGTCCCCCTCGTGAGGAGACAGTCCTGGCGATCCTGGATCAGGTCATGTCTGTCATAAAAATGTATTGTCAACAGGATCAAAGGTGTGTGATAATTTTTCAGCTCAATCTGAAACCAAAACTTGCAAGATTTCTTTACAGACAGATAGGACACGAGGACAGGTGAAACTAAAAAAAAAGCTTGTAATAAAGTCATTGGATTGCTTACAGGTGTGTTTCCTAAGTAACTTCGATACAGTTTATTGTTATATAATCGGTCTTGATTCCTTCGTGAGTTTCGTGACTCGTTCAGGATTAATTGCATTTGTTATTTAATTATGTGACGTACTTTACCTAGTAACTAATAATAGTACATACATAATGATAGCATTGTATCATAAGTTCGTAACGGAATAATATGGCCGTAGACATAATCATTTACCTAGGTACTAGGTAGGTAGTGTAGGTACTTACGTAGGTAAATGGTTTTTATTGAGGTAAATAAACTCAATTAATCTGTGTTTATTTAACATACTTATTATGCAGTAGATACTTATTGCTGATCCACAAGAAGATTTAGCGCTTATTGTATGGATAAATAAGCAGAGTAGACAGTAATTAGCCCTTCATATAGGACACCAGCAAGAATAACTCAATTTGATGAAAAACATTTAATTTTTCTATTTTCAAATATCAAACCGACACTAAGTAATTAAAAAAACCTACGTAATTTCCTACTCAGTTGAAATTGTACAAAATGTTGAAGAAATTGACACGGTCGAAGTATTATATTATCTGTGGGTCAAATCAACAGATTGCGAACTGGGGCACCGGACTTTCTCGGAAAATGTCCTGGCTCCCAATTCTGACTCTGAGAAGGGGCTATAGTCTTCAAACCCTTGAGGAAATTTTGACGTTGACGTTTGGAATAGTTTTCTTAGACTAGTGAGCGTAGGGATTTGCCTAAGCTTCGCCATATAGCCATCACAAATATATTGCCAGGGTCACAAAATATTCAGGTATGTGTCAAGGCCTAGTGCATCTGCTATGAAAATGATGTTGCGGAAACAAACATAAATATGGTATAAACTTCCTAATAATATGATAGAAAAGGTCAACTAGTGACGCAGGTACTAAACTATAAAACCACGCGATAATTTCGCAATCTGCGGTTCTATCTAATAAACAAGCTAGTAGGTAACGTAGGCACTACTTGGATTCTGTTTTATTTACTCATTAGCTTTTGCCTGTGGCTTCACCGACGTAATTGTCACGGGACCGTAGATACTAACGAGATAAAAAATATCTTCTAACCCAGGATACAATGGTCTTCCCTGGATGCCAAGTCTTATCTATACGTCCATTCAGTCTTTGAGACGTCAAAAGGCAATCAAAAGGCAGTAGACAGGTAAAGTTAGTTTCGCGTTTATAATATTGGTATTTACCTATGTTGGAGCCACTTGCTTATTTGCAATAAATATTATTGTTTTGGTTTTCGTTTCGTTTGCAAATTATGGTTTTTACTTGGCATCGCGCAAAAAATGGTCAGCTCCGCCCAATATATTCCGAGAAATGATTAGTTTTTGACGGGCCTCCATGTTATGATTACGTAACAGGTAGGTAATCGAATCGAGTCAAGAGGTGATATGAATTCTAACTATTCAAATCTGAGCGAGCAGAGCATAAGAAATGATTAGGTACTTCTAGGACAAGAATGGCACCGAGCTTTAATCTATCTATCTCGTAATGGCGCAAATTACAACGCAACTTTGTTTTGATTTCCTCTGCATACCTATTATATTATAATACTTATGTAGCCACAAATTAAAAGATTAAGGCCATGTACAAATGACTAAAACGCTATTTTTACAGCGTTATTGCATGTTTTAGTCCTTTTTTATCGATAGTGCTTTTGTGTTAGGCGCGTTGCCCTAACACAAAAGTTTGCGTTGCGTTGTTAAACCCGGCGACTTTAAGGCATATAGGAAGTTGACGCGTATATCAACGGCATTGGAGAACCTTTTTTTTTTCGTATGTGTACCTAATCATCAATGACCCTCGCACTCTGGGCGGAGTGGAAGGGAGTGTCAGACTTATACTGACTAAAACCCATCCATGTTCCTTCTTTTGCCCTTTGTGTTCCAGGGCCGCGGTATCTCTTTCAAACAGTCCCGCAACCCTGGCAGGCATCAGTCCTTTCGGACCCCTTCCCGTTTGCTGACATCTCTTTGAGGCGCGCGCGGAACACGAACGCGCCGTCGACACGGCCTGTCGTCATAGGAAGGACGGACAGCGAGCTAGCCCATTACCTTTTCGCTATCGCATGGGGAATGCTCTCTCTTCTCCTCATCCCATCAGAGCAGGTGTCCACCAAGGATCCGTTATTTTCCCTCTTATTTTCACTGTCACCAGCGACATCCCTAAGCGAGTTAAGACACATTTAGCCCTATTTGCCGACGACACGGCCAATTATTATACTGGCCTCAGACGCCATCGCCCTTAGTCTCCAAAGAGCAGCCAATGCACTAGGCGCTTGGTCCCACGCTGTTGGGAGAATAGAGGTTAACCCCGATAAGAGTCAAGCTGTACTCTTCCACAAGATGCGACTTCATCGCACCCCTCCATTCCAATCATCATGTTCGGCAAGCCTATCCCTTGGGAGAAACAAGCCAAATACCTCGGAGTCATAATCGACGAACCCCTGACCTTTGCGTCGCATATATGAGCAGCTCGTATACGAGCGGCCTTTGCTATGGGTAGACTCCACTACATGATAACGGGTAAGAGCAAGTTGTCACTTAAGTGCAAGTTGCGTCTCTACACCGCAGTCATCCGACCGATTATGACATATTCTGCCTGTGTCGTATTCGCACATAGGGTGCAGACTTTGCAGAATCGTTTCCTCCGTAAGATCACCGGAGCTCCCCCGTATGTCCTTAATGACAGCCTTCATAGATCTGAAATAGCCTACCATCCAGCAATTTATCTACGCATTTCCAAGCGTTACTTCCACACAGCTGTCAAATATAAAAACCCCCTAATCGCATCGGCCGCCCGGTACGACCGATCGCGTATCAGTAGCGTTCGCCGTCCACGGCACGCTCTCCTTACTCCCGATGACGTCTGAGACGCGAGGCTCTCTCCCTCTCACTACCCGCCACCTCCTTTGCTAGCATGACCAGGGTTGCCAACTATGCTTTATAATAACGTATCCTACTTTTTTTTTGGTAAATATACTTTATACTTTTGCATCACAATAAGGTATGTGAAAATACTCTATTTCCAATATTTACTGTGCTACTATTCGTTGTTACTATTCGTAAAATTACACACTTAGATGGATAATTACTGAACTATTATTCGTTCCTTTTAAGGTGAAAGCGCCAGTAGCCCGCGAAATGCAATTTTCTTAAGTTTTTTTTGCAATTTACAGGTCAGTATCGAAGAAGAAGAAGAATCACGCAAAAGCACCTTTTCAAGAGAATAAAAAAAAAATGAAATATACATTTTTTTTCCAAATACTTTTTTTTTCCTACTTAAAAAATGTACCACGTTATTTCTTTCAAAAAAAGTTGGCATGACTGTTTCGCAGAAGGAGGTGACGGCGTCCCATTCCGTCTCGCTCCGGACCTGGATTGAACCAGGGTTCGGCCAAACCTTGCCTGAAGAGGTTTCTGCTCAAGGGGTGCGAGAATTCAGGTTTTGTGCATTAACTTCAGTTGACGTTCAGATATCATTTTCAGCCTACCAATTAATATTAAGCTACAAACGTCACAAGTTTGCTCTAGAAAATCTAGAAAAATATTAAATTGTGTGTTGATTGAGCCACAACAATTTCAATTGTTTTTATATTATATTGTGAAAATAAACGTAAATTATAATAATAAATAGTGTTTTGATTTTGCATTTTTGTGCATACTTCGCCCTTTTTGAATGCATGCATATTTTGGCATTTTGACAGTGCATAATTATAATCCGATATCTAGTTATGACTAAGTAAAGGTGGTTGTACGTCATAGGGAAATCCAAATCTGTAGCAGGAGATGACGCTTATTCACAGGTAGGTAACTAGGTACGTTATTAGTACTAAATCGATAGAATGGTTGTGCGGTCATTAGTGGCCTAAGGACAACTACCTAATTATGTTAATGATGAAAAACTATGTGTGTTTACAAACTCAATACACAATGTAATTTTTTAAAGCTCGATCGATCGATAAAACCTCGACCTGCAACATCAGGAGGTACCTAGACAATCATGTTTTTTGACAGAGTCAGGAGAGAGACAGGTTACAAATCATTATTGTTCAACAAAAAATCTTTCATCTGCTATAAGCTATACAAAAACCCATTAGATAAATTACTGATAGTACCTACAGAGAAGATAATAGGTAATAATAATACCAGCCTACTACTGTCCCACTGCTCGGCAAAGACCGCTAATTTTGGAAATTAGTTTCTAGAATTCAAGTGTGTCTAATTGTGTAGACGTACGTATCGTGATCTTTAACCGACTTCCAAAAAGAAGGAGGTTATATGTTCGTGTGTTTGTTTTTTTATATTTATGTTACCTGATTTCTCCCCCATTTGTGGACCGATTCTCAAAATTCTTTTTTTATTTGAAAAATTATACTTCTGAGGTAGTCCCATTTTAATTTGGTGAAGATCTGATGCTGATCTTCGGAGATATACTATGGAACTCTTCAAAAATAGACGGCAAATCTGTCGTGATTGCTGCAATCGGTTGGATGTTTATTGTTTATACAACATCATGACGTAACATCACGCCTGTATGCTCTGAGGGGGTACGCAGATGTGTACAATACACCAAGATTTCCATTTATTGGGGATAAGCCGATTACCATGACATGTATTGTTCATCATCTGCATCATTTTCCCAACTATTTTGTGGTCGGCTTCCAGTCTTACTGGATGCAGCTGAATACCAGTATTTTATACACACAATAGCCACGATATAAATGTTAGTAAAAAATAATTTCTAAAGCTATTAACACATTCGCGTGTGGTCATCATTGTCTCATGACGCTGAGCTGATGAAAGAAGGTACAACTCTTTAACAACTATTAAAGAGTCCTAACCAGGAGTTAGGTGACTTCTTGTTCTAGAATAATGTATAGATAATGCGACTTGTCGATATCGATAGTTGATTTCTCTAGAGACAACAGAGTGAATGCTAGAAACTAGAAGTATTAATCATTTTAACCCACTTTAAGAAAAGAACTGTTGTTGTAATTTAGACGCGTATTTAATAATGTAAAATAAATTCATGGCGACATGGCAACAACTTAAAATGGAAAAATAAAAACGTTTTTGCAAAAAATAAAACCGACTTCAAAAAAAAACAAAAATAACAAACCAAAACACAAAAAAGTGAAAAATAACTTTTTTGTGTTTTGGTTTGTTATTTTTGATTTTTTTTTTTGAAATCGGTTTTATTTTTTTTAGTAAAACCACTGGAATGTTGCATCATTTAGGTACATTTCCATTTCTTTTTTTCTGCAAAAGTAATTTTGGTAGCAGAAAAGTAGGAACTTAAGTCTCGCTTTTGTCCTTTAGCAGTACTAGCAGTACGAAGAGGTGCGCTCAGAGGAGTATAGACATTTTCGTTATGTTATTTTCTTTTTGTACTAACACTGGTATCACCTAAAAAAAGCACATGATTGAATTTTGAAATTGGAAATTCATTTTGGTACCGAAACGAGCATACCTAGCTAGTTCATTAACAACTCAGTTATGTTATTGCATGTAATTATGTAATAGGTAAATCTGAGCACATTGTTACTGACTTGGGCTGCTCTAGCACACAGTGGGCAGTTGAAAATTTTACCCGTTAAAAAATATACGTTTGGTAATCCCAGGATAAACTACCTACTTGGCAAGGTACCTAGGTTACTCATTTGTAATTAAAGCTGCTGCTGATTCAACACCCTCAATCATTGAGACAAGATTATTCTGAATAGGAAGGTAGTTCATACACACTACCAACATAAGTACACGTGGGTACTTCCTTTTCAATCCGACCATAAAACAAGGAAAATTCAGTTCGATGGGATATAATTGTGCCTGGTCTTGTAAATCAGCATGCGTAAATAATTTATGAATGGTACTTAAAGCAGGTAAGTTCCCTTCAAACTGGTCATAGTTTTAGTGGAAATTTTAATGTGTAGCGAACAGGGAATGTTCAGTGAAACAAAAACATGTTTATTTATAAAAGTGATATCAATGATTGCCACCAGCTCATTATTTTTCTGGGAAGAAAATGTGAAACTCATTTAGTTTGTGGTAAGGGGTTTTCTTGAAATGAATGAATGCAGTTTCCCTACGCACTTTTTGAGACAATAGCAGGGAAGGCGATTCTTGGCAACTCTCATCCAGCTGCTTCCACGTAGCCTGAGGAGCTTACCCTTGCCTCCACTCAAGAATAAGTCTACCCCAACGGTCATCGATCCTACGGCTAACATGACCGATCCAAAGACACTTCTTTTTTTTTTCGGGTGGGAAATCATCATATAACTCCCCCCGCTCTGGGCTGAGCAGGATGGAGTGTCAGACTTGTACTGACTAAAACCCATCCATGTTCCTTTTTTTGCCCTTTGTGTTCCAGGGCCGCGGTATCTCTTTCGAACAGTCCCGCAACCCTGGCAGATTGACACTTCAGCTTGCTTTTTCTGTGACCTATGTCAACAACTTTGGTTCTTTGGGGGATCACCTTGTTCCGAATTCGATACCTCAGAGAGTCCAATCAATGCACGAATTAACCTATCTAGGCAAGTTGTTAAGTCTTCTTCTTTTTCTCGAATTGATGACTCAGATTTTGTCCAGCCAGTACGTAGCAACCTGGACAGCTCTGTCGTTGGCCTCGTTCAAGTCCTGGAGGATGCAATTAGTTGTACACAACGGGCAGGAGAGGTCTGGCATATCCTGTGTTGGTCATTTTATAATATTAGGTCCCCACCTATGAAATCAGCGTTTTGTATGGAGGATTTTAAAGCAATGCCATTTTTCATACTAACATTTTCTTAATTTATTTAACAACTATGAACACTAATGTTTTAAAACTTTTATGAAATAATGTTTAAAAACTAAGATAACGTATGCCATTTAGACTAAACGACAAAAATAAGTTTTGGCTAAGTTAAAACAAATAGTGGTCCTCTTTTTGCTAACAAAAAGAGGAGTCCTTTTTAAGGTATTTTTTTTTTTTAGAAAACTGTAAGTAGTAAAATTTTTTACTATGGGTAGTTGTCTATGATGCTCATTATTCGATATAATATCAAGCAATTGATGGAAATTTTAATTCATAGAAGTGACGAGGTTTTCTGTTTGTGAGAAAAAAACGCCAATTTCATAGGCCCCCGGACCCAATATCTACAGAGTAAGAGGGAAAACGTTCCTAGCACCCTCCATTGTGACGGTCAGAAGGTCTTTGCAGTGAATGTCATGCATGACTGTATGTCGCAGACGAGGTAATGGTCTAGGTTAATGACATTACAATGAGCGATACCTTGACCACCTTATTCACAATATCTCGACGAAAATTATGTATCATAATGTAAAAGATAAATGTTTTAATTCAAAAACTAAAATAAATAACATATAACATTACGCTTGTTTTCTCTGAAGGGTAAGGCAGTAGTGTACCGTTAGTAGGTACCACATTTCATGAGTTATGTTTAAGTCCCATATAATAGAGGGCGACCCTATTGCCATCATCAAGTTCCTGCCCTTGTCCCATGTTGCTTGGACACATTTTTGTCTTCGTCCTCTGTCAACCATACTGCCATCAGCCACATACAAAACCGGGCTCCAGACAGAGACTTAGAAATTCCTGATGGATCTGGGAATTGAGCTCAGTACCTCAACAATTAAACAAATAAAAAATTGTGTTTCTGGAGTTCATATCAGTCTGTAGCCTTTTCGTGTCTGTTATGTTCAGCGGGTCAATTAAATTTGACCCCGTGCACATTAAGGCACGGACACACCCAAACGGGACAACAATATAAACTGGAAATTTCTTCGAATTCTCACAACCTAAAGCGGTTAAACAATCTCTTCAATTCTTTTGTATTTTCTAAGATGGCTTTGCTGGACTCCAATCTCCGTGCCTCGGAAAGCGCGTTAAGCCGTTGGTCCCGTCTGTCATTTGTAGATTTTTGACAGTTTTCAGCTAGTCAGTGGCCGGAAGTCTAACAACCATTCTTACTAAGTCCTAACTGTTTTGTGGAGGCCCTATAGGCATTCGCTCCATGTAAAATACTGGTATTCGGCTGCATCCGGTAAGACTGGAAACTTGTTCCAACATAGTTGAGTAATCGAATATACTGTATAGGTATTGCAGCGTCTATGGACGAAACATGAGCTACAGGAAGTTGCAATAGTGGATTCATTTAGCGAGATGACTTTAACCTTATTGTGTTAGATCAATCGTCATACAATTTTATCCTGTAGAAGGGAAGTATACCTATGTTGGACTTAAGAGCGGCCAACCCGTCATACTTTTCATACAAACGCTCGTACGTAATTATGCAGTTGTTATACATCTATCTTTGATTTTTTTTGAACTAATAGGTATTTTGTGCACTATATCTAGGTTTCTATGGGAGCAAAAAATAAAAAAATGTCGAAACAAATTCAGTATAAGCCTCCAAAAAAAGCTGTTTTGCACAAATTTTACCTGAACTTTGGCCGTTCATAATGTACTCATTAACTCTAAAACTAAAGAAATCATCACGATAGAAACCTTGCACATGTAATGGAGATTCTTAATGACAAATTTTTATTTTACACACATTTGTAAGACTTATTCAAAAACACGTATTTCCTGGAACAAGTTTAAGAAATTTTCGAACACTATTTTTCGTTCAATGTCATCGTGTTAAGCGGTATGAGGTGCGCGGGAGACGAGTTGTGCGGGGTCGGGGCGGGGTAAGACTGGGGAGTTGAAAGAAAATCGCCGCTGTGGCTCTGGATGAAACAACAAGCTTTTCGACCATGCTCGCATTGACGATAGACGCGCCGGGAAAGGCCCTCTTAAGACGGAGTCTACAGTCAGGTTCCAGCCGTTTACGAGTTTCATAGACGTCATTATGGCGGCATTACTACTAAACCTTTATCTCAGCCACCTCTCCGTGGGTTCCTTCGAGCGCTCTAAGCTGCGCCGACGCATTCAGTGAGCGTTGGATTTTGGCGCGCATTACACGTCTGAGCTTAACTTTATTATTTTATTTACGTTAATTTATTAACTTATCCTTATTTTAAGCAATGTTAAGAATTATAAGTTAAATTATTTCTGACTCGCAGTGAAGATTAAGTGATACTTACATTTTCTATTTATTTATTTGGATAAGATTTTATTTAGTGATATTTAGAATTATGGAGTTACACAAATTTTTGGTGATATTTGCTGTATTGTGCATTGGGTAAGCATTACAATTTATTTAAAATATAAATCAACACACAGTTTTACAAATTATACAGTTCCATAGTAAAATGCAGATAGATAAGGTATAAAGTCACCTTTAACGAATTAGCTTTATGTAAAGATAATTACTTTTACTAGCACTTTAATTTTCGACATTACTTTATTACTGTCGATGACCGGATATTAAAACATTAGGTAGGTAGTTATTAATTACCTGCCTGTTACTTTGAACTCAGTATTCACCTTAGAATTTGGACCAGTTTTTTCCTGTTTCCATAAGGAATAGACGTCACACACCCGACTGCTTACGTCACTTCTACAAATCTGTGTAAATGATCTGAAACACAAAAATAAAAATAAATAAAGTAATGAAGTTTTATCCAAGTATAATCTACCTTGAACTGGCTATTGTCTTAATACAAACTGTACATTTTATGATTATTAAGTTAATTATTCTAAGAAGATTGTCGTAACCCATACAAAAACTGCTAGGTATTTACAAAACTATATTCCCATCTAAATCAAGTAAAAATAAGCGGATTATGTCCATCGGAATTGTTATGATCTAAACTACTAGAATCAAAAACCGATCGATATGATATTATTGTATGTAGACTATGTAGAGACCACTTTTATACATTACCAGGTGGCCATAAAGACGTTGAACTGTCCCAATCGTTTTACAAATGACATCAACAGCGCCACCTACCGGATAATATCCGACTATCACCATCCAGCATCTGCTTACGCCATCCAGGTGTCGCCATAAGTAAAAAACACAATCATCAAAATCGGTGAAACCATTTATAAGGAAAAGTATTTATGAATCAATATTAATATCGGGGCTTGACCAGTGTTCTTCTAAATATAAATAACTGTTAATCTCGTCAACAAAACTAAATATTCGCAGAAACAGATAGGACCTCAACAAAATAATGATCCATACAACAATGCCCGCCCATTGTGTCATCCTATGTATAATGTTTTCTTTTATTATATATGTTACTTGTATGGTGTACATCTTTACATAATTAAGAATATTCTTTTCTAATGATCAGGCAAGTGTTCAAAATATTCTTTCCAAAGTTGTTGTGCGATATGTACCGGTTACACAAGGAAAAACAAAAATACCTAGTCAATAATAAAAGAGTTTTCTGTCACTACCATTAGTCAATAACCAGTTTTATCTTAATTCTTGCTGCGATAACTGATGTGTTTTGCATTCCGAATGCAACAAAATCTTTTTCTGCAGTAAAAAAAACGTAATTTTGTCACGAGTTTTTCACAAATATTAAGTTGCTTCGTGTAGCGAAAACAACAAATAAAATAATGGTAAGACTTCTCTCTAGATAGAAAAGTAACTAAAAAAATACCAAAGAACACAGTTTAATCCTTTATTTGGGGAAGAAAGTCCCGGGTTTTCATTAAAAAGACCACGAGTCTAAATTGATGCTCTATCGTCATCAGTTTGTTTCAATATAATTCTTCAAATGTTTAATATTAGTTCTATCTTTGTAGAATTTCTCTTATATATTATATAACTTATCAAGTTAACAGTAATCTTATGCACTCGAATTGAGATAAGAGTACTAATATAATTTACGCTTATTTAAGGATTACTTAGGTACTTTGTCTTATCGCAGAAAAGACAATGGTAATATACCAATCACAAATTAGATTTATATTTAATTAGTGCAGCCTTATTAAATACCGATTTAAAGATATATCTAATAATACTTAGTACATTTTGATATAAGTAGGGAAACTTTGTTATTGCATTCGAGGCGGAATTCACACCCGAGCCGCAGACTAGGTTGTTATGGAGCCGAAAACTGAAAGAAATAAAATAATACTTAGAACAAGAAGTATTTTTGTCATGAATTATTAGGAAACTATGACTTAATATGGTTTTTTTTCCGCGGTTTGTTTTTGCCAGGTTGAAGAAGAAGCAAAGGTATGAAGCAGGGATGTTTCGAACGTCGTATTTTTCACATTCGCAAATGCGAATTTTCGGCATGCGAATGTGCGAATGCGAATGTTTGGAAATAACAATAAAAAAAACTTTAATCGACTTAAGTCATCATTTTTATTACTTTTATTAGGAACATGAAAAATACTAGAAGTGTCAAACTTTTACTTACACAGTAATTATATCTAATAGTCAAAGTTCAAAAGAGGCATAATAAATTTCAGAAAAAGTAATTATGCCGCCTTTTCGCCCATAAGGCGGTTTCTAAGGGGTTCGTATATATGGCCGTCTGCACTAAAAAGTCGCCATATTTCGCTTTTCTTTCCCGGAGCCATGGAAAAAACTGTCAAAATAGCTCAATACAATTCTAAACTCACAAACTACTTGTTTATTTGCGTAATGATTAGTTAGAACTGACTGACAACTAAAACAAAACAAGCCTAACTAACCAAGCAATCAGCGAGAAAGAAACGCTTTCTATTGGTCGAATGAAACACGTGATGCCTGCCTGCGCCTTCTGCGCGGCCGCCAGGCAAGACATAACTCGACCTGTACACGCGAACACAATGCGAATGTCGATGCGAATGTTTAAAATGATGCGAATCATTCGCATAAGCGAATGCGAATGCAAATACAAGTATTCGTAACATCCCTGGTATGAAGCCGCTAAACAGCCTAATATAAAAAATAGATAAAACAAATATTTTTGAATTTAGAACACAAATAAATGTAAATTAGTTCATTCAAGTATTTTTTTTTAAATAATCTAAAATCTAAATCTAAATACTATGTTCGTAAAAATATGAAATTTTAATCAGAAAAGTAGAAAAACACTTTTAATAGTTGTTAAGTGTTTACATATTGGTGGTCGTGACTGTACTGCTAGGGCTGCTGCACCACCCCGAGGTGCAAGAAGCGCTGCGGCTGCGCGCACCGGACAGGTGCGTGGGACCGCATTAGACGTGCCAGCGGATAAGCTCATAAAAAAAACATTGCGCGTTTTCATTTTCCTTACTTTCCTGAGAATCGAACTCACTTTCGTCTCTGTATGTACTGTCTTGTGGAGTAATTAAATATGAAGACCTTGATAATCATGGTCCTAGAAGAATAAAATTATAAAACTAATAAATGGTAAATTGACTAATAAAATATCCCTTTTTATTACTCAAGTGAGTAGATACCTAATGTTTATTACAGACTTCTACCCTCTTATTAATAAACACGGAATAAAATTACACCAGGAATAACAAAGGAATAACCATACATTTTCAAAGGTTTAAACTTGGAATAACTTTAGTCTGTGTTTATTAATAGGAGGGTAAATGTTTATAAAAATAAACGTTCATAATTACTCAAGGGACAATTGATACGGAATTAAAACAAAAACTATTGTGTATAATACCTATTATGTTTTGAGAAAAAAATATTATCTATTAATTATTAGACATCAAAATATACTTAAGTATAATAATTTTGTTTAAAAAAATATCTAACTGTATTGATTCACTGCTTTTTGATTTTATTTAAATGCCTAGGTACATTATTTTTATTACATCATAAATTAAACTTCATGATAGCTAATAAAATAACCGAATTCATTATACTATATGTATAAAGCTTTAGTTTTATATTTTTAAACGATTAAAATTACCTTGGTGGGTAAACCAGTTTATCCATATAGTAGAATTCTGCGAAGTCCTATTTATTTATTTGTTTTATAGTTTTTAAGAATTACCTTAATAAAATCGTGTTTTTTTCCGATGTGATTATTGTTAATTTGTTAAAGGAATCTTTAATGACACGCGTCGACAAGTCATTTTAATTCAATGTTTTAGAAAATGTGCACCTTGGTGTTCCCATTGTGAGCCGAAGATTGAATTGATTTAGTGAGTGTCTAAAAATAGCAAAAAATAAAATATTACAATTCTGAAAGTCTCGTCTTCTTAACTAAGCAGAAACCCGAAACGAATTACCATCCCCTGTTCCCATTGAGTGAAAACATTAAAAAAGTCATACTTAGAAGATAAAATGACTTTCACAGTCCAATTTCACTTAGTACCTATGTACAAATTTTGACTTTATGACTACATTGTAAATTGGTAACTATGGAGCCTAAGATGTTTTAAAAAGTTAGTTTTAGAGAGCGGATATTGGGAAAACTGACATACAAAAATATTGATCCCGAAAATTTTCGATTTTGACACACGAATTCTACCTGCCAAGCGGAACACTACGTCGCTCGCATGACCAAAAATCCTATCTCATTTTTTTAGCTGATTTGAGTTAGGACAACTAGGTACATTTTTCAATTCGTGACTCTTTATTTTTTTCACTAACCGTAGTTTCTCTATGTTATTTGGATCCCAAAATATATTTAAAATATATCAGTTTGAAAGTCAACGTATCTCATATTATCTACATTTTTCATTTTTATACTTTTTACATTACATTGAAAAATTTAGTTGACCTAACTCAAATCAACTAAAAAATGAGATAGGACTTTTAGTCATGCGAGCGACGACTAGACAGACCGACTTGGTATAAAGTAGAACAAATAATAGAGTACGATTTTGTTCGTCTTGTCCGGTCTATCGCTCGTAAATATTTGATAGTCTTTTTATGGAACCAAATGTACCTCATACTGGACAAAATTCAATCCTTGCTATCCTTGCTTTTAAACCAAGGAGCGTGGAAAAACAACTCGACTTCGAAGTTTCTACCTCAAAAGTGTCCGAATGATAACTAAACCAACCATTTTTACGGAGTAACTAGAACTTTAAAACTTTACTGAGCGCGAAGGAATGCGTGTGTGTGTATATCCTTATAGCTTCGGTTTTCCCCCTGACAGTGGGAAATGTCATCAAGTATGTAAAGATGTTGAAGCTGAGTGAAGTTTCCGTACAAAAAATAGAACTTGATGCTTCAGGTACTATCTGCTTTCATTTTTATAGAACACTAGGGTACGAACAGATGAACAGACAAGCAGACGTACAGACGAACAGACATTGATTTCCGATGTCCGGAATCGAAATATTCAGGCTGACAATAATATTGCTATTTAAAATATGTGTATACGACTGGTTTCACATAAAAAGAAGGTGAATTGTGTAAGCGAGTCGTGTCTAACAAAAGTAGTGTTATTATTATATTATAACCATTCTTATTTATGGACAAAACTGTCTGTGCCTGCTGAGGCGCTCGGCTAAAGCAAGAAAAATCAATTGTCGACATAGCGGGACTAATTCCTATTACAACTTTCGTATCAATTTAAGTAACTTAGATGTTGTTTAAGCTTCACGGGGTACGTACAAAGATTCATATCCACACACAGAACATTAATATTATGTTCTGTACTACCCCGCACTATAAACCCATTCCGCTAAATTGGACTAAACAAGTTTTGGGTTAATGGTTCGGTTTATCACGTCACCTTGAATTAACTGCGACACTTGTCTTTACCACTTAATACCGCATAAGTAGGGCTTACTCGGCATTTTACACCAATTAATGAACCGAAGACAAATAATTAGGTAGGTACATTTTATTGCATAACTCCAGCACTATAGTTAAATTAGTAATTACCGCGCTTTACCTTGCGCTTTTTATCACTTAGCAATTAATGGAAATTGAGTGACTGTCAGGTATTTGTTGCAGTAGGGTATAAAAGTATTTTGTATTCCGTAAAATCTCAATACGGCAGGCACGAAGGTTTTCCTCGCGGAAACCGGGTAGCAACTTCACATTGACAATGACATAGTTCTTCGAAATATTTTAATAATTCAAGAAAGGGCCTTACGCCCTTACCTTTAAAGGTCTTACGCAACTAGCTTATTAAAAGGCATTGAACAAAAGGGAAAGTAAAGTCTTAAGCGATTTATTTTATTTTTATAGTAGGTACCTATCTACTTTTTATATTCTTCGGAGCAATGACTTTTATTCTTGAGAAGTGGACCAAGATTACCTTCATTAAATCAATTTTTCATTGAAAACAGATACCTACCTCTGTTTTTCTACCACGTGGATTAGTCTTGTCATTTAATAATCTCTATCCAATGAAAAATATTTGTACACCTATCGCAGAATTTGATAATTTATCAATAACAATATTTTCGTCAGCTGTCATAGCTATCGCTGGCAGATGAATCAGTGTGCGATATGGCTGGTCGCTATATGCAATAGAAAGATTATATATAACATGACCTTTTATGTAAAGTTTATTGAGGGTTATGTTCTATTCAATATCTCATATGGTATGTACTTACAATACGTGTATGAAAAAAGGAAGTGGCGTTATGTATCTTTATGTGCGGTTACCTCGAAAATCGAAGTGCGAACTTTGATATAAGGCTGCCCCTTATTTAATATGACTAAAAATGGGAGATATTGTTAAAAAAACAACAAAATTCACACAATTTTCACGATATATGGTTTTATTTTTTCCCGATGTTGTAAAATGGCCATGTCGTCAGTGCCGTCACCTGCTGATTTATTTGATAGCCTTTATAGGCCCCATATTATGAAAAAATACTACCTACAAGAAGCGATCCTTTTTTAATAAACTGAAAACGCAAAAAGTCCTCTTTTCCTTTGTAATGATCATGTTATTCTTAATATTAATTAAAGTAATGACTTTGTTTTCACCTAAATACAAAGAACAGCGGCTTCGTGTACAAAATGAGACCACTTTGGACAGGAAATGCGTGCTTTTTCAATAAACATTTCTCAAGTCGAGTTTGATAGAGCAATCAGACAAGAGTCCATTCGTGTGCAACTGTTTTATAGTAAGTAGGTACCGTCGTACCTAACTTTGCTATGACATAAGCTGGTTTTGCGAAATGGTTCAATTTAGTTTAATGTTTTTCTTTATTACTAATACTATTAGCGAACTCTATTGATTGCATTGCCTTAATTGTTATATTATAAGTTATACAGGCGCGCATCAGTAAATGTAAAAAAATACGAAAAACCAACGTATGATGATGACATCTAATATAGCACTGTTATAACCATGGAAGAGCTTGCCTGTTTTTAACCGACTTCAAAAAAGGAGGAGGTTATATGTTGGTGTGTATGTATTTTTTTTTAAATGTATGTTACCTGATTTCTTCCCCATTTGTGGAGCGATTCTCAAAATTTTTATTTTTTTTATTTGAAAGATTGTACTTCTGAGGTGGTCCCATTTAAATTTGGTGAAGATCGGATGCTGATCTTCGGAGATATACTATGAAACTCTTCAAAAGTTGACTGCAAATCTGTCGTGATTGCTGCAATCTCCTGGATGTTTATTGTTTATACAACATCATGACGTAACATCACGCCTGTATGCTCTGAGGGGGTACGCAGATGTGTACGATCGATACACCCAGTTTTCCATTTATTGGGGATAAGCCCATTGCCATGACATGTATTGTTCATCATCTGCATCATTTTCCCAACTATTTTGTGGTCGGCTTCCAGTCTTACCGGATGCAGCTGAATACCAGTATTTTATACACAACACAATAGCCACGACATAAATGTTGGTAAAAAATATAATTTCTAAACTATTGAGACATTTATTGCATATGGTCATCATCATCTCATGACGCTGAGCTGATGAAGGAAGATACAACTCTTTAACGGTTAGGAGTTAGGTGATTTCTTGTTCTAGAATAATGTATAGATAATGCAGCTCGTCAATATCGATAGTTGATTTCTCTAGAGACAACAGAGTGAGTTCTAGAAACTAGAAGTATTATTCATTTTAACCGACTTTAAGAAAAGAACTGTTGTTGTCATTTAGACGCGTATTTAATACTGTAAAATAAATTCATGGCGACATGGGAACAACTAAAAATGGAAAAATAAATAAAAACTTTTTTGCAAAAAATAAAACCGACTTAAAAAAAAACACAAAAAAGAAGAAAAAGAAAAATAACAAACCAAAATACAAAAAAGTGAAAAATTACTTTAGCTTCAGAAGCCGGTGACAAAAACACCAAATCAATCAAACAAAGATCAAGTTTCAGAAGTCGGTGAGAAAAACACAAAATCAATCAAACAAAAATCAAGTTTCAGAAGTCGGTGACAAAAACACAAAATCAATTCAACAAAGGTCACCGACTTCGAAGCTTGACTTTTGTTTGATTGATTTGGTGTTTTTGTCACCGGCTTTTCAAGCTAAAGTTATTTTTCACTTTTTTGTATTTTGTTTTGTTATTTTTCTTTTTTTTGTGTTTTTTTTTTGAAGTCGGTTTTGTGTTCTTAAGATAGCATAAAATTAAGGACAGCTCTGCAATCCACATTTCAATTTGGATGACAATTGACGAGGTGCAAGCAGAGTAGACACCCGAAAGAGATAAAACGTGCAGTTGTAGGTGCACTACTACAAGCCATGTCAGAACAAAACGAAGATTGTCATTACATCTTTGTCTCGTTTAACTATGCATAAGTTTAATCCATTTTAACTCTTTTACACCGTAACACTAAGGACCTCTTTCACCATCCTCAAGTAAAGTGTTGAGTAGGCTACTCGCCAGTTAAAGTCCCAAGTAACTACACGTACGAATTCCACGACGTTCGAGTAGCACTACTCAAAAGATAAACTGACCCGAACTTACTTGCCAGGTCCTCCGCCAATTAGCTTGTTTACTTGACGGTTAAATATTTTAAAGTTGTCAGTTGTGATTTTGTACGTAGCTTTATTTGATAAGCATGAATAATTGAATGGATTTATTTGATGAACTAGAACTGTCTATGATGCAACGTTTAAATCCTGTGTTGAATATTTTACGGACCTAGATAAAACTCTCTTTTTTTTTGCTAGATTTCGTCTGTCGAAGTGCATAACTACATGAAACTAAAAATATTGCCTAAAACGCAGAGGTGCGTGGTATATTTTTAAATCCTTCAGTCTATGTTCATTGCTTTGTCCATTTTATTAAATTTGTAGTTCAGTACTTAAAAACTAAATTCAATACCACGCAACAAAACAACAATAGACGAACTCACAAAAAATGACAACTGCAATAAATACAGCGATGCTCTTTGTTTTATTTCTACCTAGAACCCCATGTGCCACAGTTTGACAAGGGTTGTTGACGTCACAATGAACGAATGCAACGCCCAATTTGTTACTTCATTCACTTAACCAGCAAGTTGTTACTGGAAGCTTCATTTTCGCTTGTGAAATTGACAGAAGATACTCAGCACTTTTACTTGCCAGTTAACGCTAATCGGCAAGTAACTAATCAACACTTTACTTGGAGATGGTGAAAGAAGCCCTAAGACATGGTTAAACTGATTAGCTAATACTTACTTACTTAACCAGTTTCTCGCTCCTATAAACAACACTTACATAGGTATACCTCGTGGTGTTTGTAAAATTACATTGTTACATAGTTTTCTATGTGTATTTACCTTCAAGCACATAATAGTACCAGCTTCAAGTCTATTTGCGTCGTCTGGTCTAGTAACTGGATGACTCAATAAGGAAAAGAGCGAACAATCAATGAATTACTTTAGATAAGTATTTCTTATGTTGTTTTTTACTTAGCTAGCTTAGTCAAAACTTGATATTAAAAGCGGATCAATAGAGAATTGAAAAAAGAAAACTTAAACTGTGTTTTTATTTTTTATTTTATTTTTTTAACCCATTTGACACCAATGACTTTGACCTAAGATTTTTGCTCAATAAATAGGTAATGGAACAGGGAAGCTGAGGTGACCCTTGAAACTTGGAAACTATTATTGTAACTCAATTTAATATTATCGATATCTGATCGTTGTAGGCTTTGTTTACACATAGGTAAATAACTGAACTAATTCTAAAGTCCAATATCCCTTTCTAATCACAATCCTTTCAGTACGATCTCAAACTACATCAGCGTGTAAATGCAAAAATCGTTATTGTTTGCACATTGCGATCTTATTTATAAAGTTATTTTATGCTTCAACGATTTTAATGTTTTTTTACATTTTTATTTTGGTCATCTTCGGGGACCAAAATAACTGTTTTCAAACCTCTGTTAGCCTTGAAAAGGTTCGCATTCTGTGTTTACTCAGTTGGATTCCCCGGCGCGTCGCGCACCTTTGGGGAAAACCCAAGGTTTCTCCAGATAATTTAATCGTTTGCTTGCTTATTACTCACAGTATGCGTATAATATCATGTCAATAATTGTAAGGGTAGGTGTACAAGATCTAAACCCATATAGGATTTATCTTATTTCTGTGCAGTTTTATCTTTGTGTAATAATATTGAATCATTTCTGTGGTCACCCATATAGCTCGCCGAACGACAGTAAAACTAATAAAATAATCATTTTGATCCATCATCATGTCCCATGTTTCTTGGGGTTGACGCAACTGGTGTTTTTCTTATAATCTCCTCTGTTAGTCGTCACGCTATCATTTACTCCGTTCCATCCATCTTTTCTTTGGCCTTTCTCTCCCTATCCATCCATAAACAACGTTCACATTTACTACCCATTTTTTGTCAAATAAATAATCATTTTGATTATCAAATCAAAATGCAATTATCTGCCTATATATAATACGCAATTAATTTGTAGTAATGATTAAGATCAGTAAGCTTATTTTGAATTGCTTGATAAACTGGTAGTTAATGGTCTCTGAAAAAACAATAAGGCCTATTCATTTATATTGTTAAGATTTTACGATTATAATCAACAATTACCTAATGTAAACTAGGTATTTTAAGAACAATGAAAAATAAAATTAATATGTATTTTTTTTAATAAACTGTCGGTAATAAAACAGCTATTTGTATTTAAATTATACTAAAGCAAAAATAAAGAACAAACCAGCATGTTCTAAAGATAAATAAACGATGAAAATATGTTTTGTAAGACGTTTTAAACCAGGACAATTTATACGAGCAAACAGGTATTTGAAGATGTTATGATTAGTTACGATCTAGCTCGAAGCATATCTAAGAAATATAATATAGGTATAAAATCCGTTTTTATCCAATCATGATAGAAATAATCTAAAAAAAATTCAAAGTTGGAGAGAAGGCATGCGAGTATTTTTCTATTTTAATTTAGTCAAGGTGCCTTAGGTAAATAGGTTAGTTGTCTTTGTTTTTCTAGACTCACTAGACTGTAATATTAGAGCTAGTCAATCTTATTAAGTTTCATGTAGAAATAACCCAAAGGTTGATTGGTAGAGAATGCCTTGTGGCATTAAGTCCGCCTATGTACCACTATTGTACATTTACATGAAGTTTAAATAAATAAATTAATATTGAAGTAATATTCATGTAAGTAGGTAATGAATAAACTAATTTTAACCATTGACTGCTGAAAGTAAACGTTTGTCAAGTTTATCTTGTCAGCTGGAAGACGTCAATCAACGTTTGTAGATCTATGCAGCGTTCGTTGATGATAGTATGAGATGATCTTGCTTAGCTATATCAGATATATCTGATCTGATACAGCTCATGTAATATTACGATAGCATTAGCGTATTGGGGAATCATATTTTGAAAAGGAGTTGAACAAAATAAGATTTCTGTGATTTCAACCGTCAGACAACCAGACAGGTTATTTATTAATTTATAGGTACTAAGTATATATAATTTTATATGTTTTTTATCATAGAGCCGAGGAGCTCGTGGCTAAATAATAACAGCTGCTCGGGTCGATCTTTAGGTTAAGCCGCGCTTGCCTAGGTTGGTCCGTGGATGGGAGACTACCCCATTACATACTAAGTTTTCTCCGTGCCTCGGAAAGCACGTTAGGTTGATCGCGGGTGTCATTTTTAGATCTTTGACAGTCGTTCAGGTAATCAGTGGCCCGAAGGCAAAATATGATGATTATCATGGAGCCGAATTGGTTTGCTATGATATTTTGTAATGATTGACAATGCTCTTTAGCTTATCGAATGCTTGCAGAACGTAAATATAATATTTGAGGCCTTATATTACAACATTCCGTATAAGGAATTTTAACGATATGAATGTCCTTCGTCGGATAATAATTGCGTTCCTAGATCGATGGAATTAACCGTAGCAAGGTTTTAGTCGTGACTTGTCCCTACTACAAACGGTGGAACTGTATTATTTAATTAATCATTTTTCATTGACGATAACCATGGTCTTACATATTTTTTATATCCGCTTCCTACTTTATAAAATAATTGTTGATATCGGGAAATCGGTAAACAGATTGTTGTCTAAGAAGTACACACCACCGTTTAAAAGAGTAAAAAATTAATAAGTAAATGTTTTGTTTACAGAAATGCTGAAATTCTCAACTTTTCCGGGGGCTTAAAATCGAATTACACATTCCCAAAAGACTTCATATTTGGAGTTTCTACGGCGGCTTACCAAATTGAGGGGGGATGGAACGAAGATGGTACGCTACTTTGTTTTTTATTATACTGAACTTTTGAGGTGTCGAACCAAAACAACTATTAACTATAATATTTTCTGTTACTTTTTCAGGAAAATCTGAAAACATATGGGATCATTTAGTACACAACAATAAAACATTCGTGAAAGACGGCTCAAACGGTGATGTTGCAGCAGACTCCTACCATCTCTATGAAAGAGATGTTGAGATGGTCCAGGAACTCGGTGTTGACGTCTACAGATTTTCTATATCATGGGCGAGGGTCTTGCCTACCGGTCTCACAAACAAAATAAACCCTTTGGGTATCAAGTATTACAACAATCTCATTAATGAATGTATAAAGCACAATGTTACTCCTATGGTGACTATTTATCACTGGGACTTACCGCAGAAACTGCAGGATATAGGTGGATTTAGTAGTTCTCACATTGTTGACTACTACACAGATTATGCCAAGGTTTTGTTCGACAATTTCGCGGACAGGGTGAAGTACTGGGTGACTTTCAATGAGCCGATGCAGACATGTCTGGAAGGCTACGGCGGGACGTACCGAGCGCCTGCATTGAACCGGCACGGAGTTGCTGAATACCTCTGCGCACATAACCTTTTGAAAGCACACGCGAGCGTCTACCATCTCTTCAATGAGAACTACCGCCATATCAATCAAGGTAATGAATTCATTCATGGAATAATTCATCTGTTAACGTAGTATACATCCTGGCAGCGTAAATATGATTCATGTTTTTTTTAAACTTTCAGGTAAAATTGGGTTGTCCTTGGATTCCAACTGGGCTGAGCCAAAAGAAGACACGCCACAAGATAGAGAGGCTGCTGAATTGTACTTAAAAACACATGTAGGTATCATTATCTAAATCAGCCTTCTTTTTTTGTTGTTTACTAATATGAGACTACTTAACAACGACCTTCTTAAGCAAATAATGTCATTCTGAAGGACCATTCAAGGTCACTTTTCACTGAAATGTCGACGAAGAATGCTTTTCTATAAAATACCTACCTATCCGGTGTTTAGTGAAACGTAACGTCATACTTAGGTAATATTGTTTGTTGTCTAGGTATACAGAGTATTTGTAGATGTTATAATTGTGTAATGAAGCTGTAACTGATTGCTATTCTAGACTGCAATGGGAATAAGGTTGTTGTTTGATGATTTTATAGTTTACAGTAACTTATTTTAGTCCTTATGACCTTCCATGTGAATTTCCTTTTTGTTTGTGACTAATTATCATTTGGTTTGTTACAAATTCAACAAAAACTGGTACATAATAACTCATTCGTTGGTTTAGGTCAAAACAAAATTTATCTTTGGGTTGCTGAGAGTCTTAATGGATACCTTCTGTGAAACTGGAAACAAATTAATAACGCAAAATTTTCTTTGAATTTCAGTTGGGATGGTACGCACATCCAGTCTACTCGAAAGAAGGCAACTACCCTGCTGAACTTATAAAGCTGGTTGACGAGAAGAGTCTACAACAGAATTACACTCGATCTCGACTGCCCAAGTTCTCTCCTGAGGAGGTGAACTACATCAAAGGAACTGCTGACTTCTTCGGGTTGAACCACTACACCACGTACCTTCTGTCCATGGCTAATAAACCAGTAGGAGCTATACCTTCACACGAAAACGACGTTGGGATAGTCCGAGTTCAGGATCCGAAGTGGCCTTCTGATTCGTCTTCGTCTTGGCTTAAGGTGATTGCACAATTTCTTAATGCAATACTAGCTTTTGTCCACGGCTTCGCTCGTGTTATGGTAGCAAATTATCTCACAAGAATGACTTGTGTACCGGGTGGAAGGGACACCAATGCGAAACCAGTTACCATGAATTCAGTCCATCATTCTGGCCACATAGAAATTATTAATCGATTATTTAAAAAAAAATCTGCTGTTCCGTGTTCCATACGTTCAGATTTCTTTTTAATAACCGATGAAAAATTTCTATGTTTATTTATTTATTTAACACTTCAAGCACATAGTAGGCACAGAGGCGGACTTAATGCCGTAGGCATTTTCTACCAGTCAACCTTTGGGTGATGCAGGTGGTAGGTGTACCTATGAATAAACTACAAGGATATATAAAATACTATAAAATACATCAAAATACTATACATATGTGTCAATATATATATATATATATGTGTAAATAGACATTTACACAAATAAACTAAAATAAAAATACAAACAATGGAGAAAACATTAACGTTGTGACGAAACTGCCAGCTTTTTCCGAATGTACTCGAGAACTTTAATTTTAAAAGATAGACGATTGGTTGCCATCCTGATTTCCTGGGGAAGCGCATTCCACAGAGAAATAGACTGAACGAAGAATGATCGATGAATGAAGTCAGTGCGGTGAGACGGACATTGCATTATGTTTGTGGCTCAGAACGATGATCCGTGGTAACCGTTTTCGCGTAGGTGTCCTATCCACCCCGTATAGCTATGACCTTCGGGGATAATGTAGCTTCCCATTGAGAATTTTCGGATTTGGACCAGTAGTTCCAAAGATTACTCCTACATCCAAACTTACAAACTTAACCTCTTCGTAATCTTCTTCATCGTATTATAAAACGAGATCCAACTTTAGCCTGCGCTTTAATATTCAAACCAGTTTTTGTGTTTTGAACTTTGAATCACTAAAGATAAAGTTCGTCAAATATTCAAAGTTGACGCGATAGTTTAGTGAACCTGGGTCTAAAATTAACCTGGTTGTGTAATAAAGCAGTTTATGTTTATGGTATTATTTAATGGCCCCGAATTTTGGGACATTGTACACATGATCATCACCGTGGGGTGATGACACTTGACTTTTGACATTTTTTATTTAATCTATCACACCAACTCTAAGACCTTTTAAACTGTCTTGGTAACTAACATTATCAACCGAATATAATAATAAAAACATATAATACATAGATAAAATACACTCACACACAACATACATTTATATTAAATTTTTATTTTTTATTTTCTTTATTGAATATCGGGAACTCAAAACAAACAGTAAAACATGGTAAATATGCCATTTCTAGTGTAAGTGATAATTAAAGAACTTCATTTTCCTTGGAATAAAGTTAAATAAATTTAAAAAACCCCCAACGCAAAAAAGAAAAGCGAAAATTTAAAAAGTCAAAAATAATGCATATCGTTGAGCCATCAAATTCGATTAAGTAACACCATATTATATTTTAATTAGGTATAGAAATTGATGGATGGCACGATAAGGTATGCTTGTTGAAATGGCGCTATAATGTCGCGGCGGAGTACCGCCGCTTATGTGAGTCAGACCCTTCATTTGACTGACTATCTATTAATTTACTAGTATTTCCAACCAACTTGCTTTGATACGATCAATTTTTTGTAGAAAATCTAGTTGGGTGTTAAATTGTTAAGTCTGGGAGCTCTATGAGTAATGCGTATGCAATCTCCTATTTTAGCTATTTTTATTGCTTAAGCTTAGCGGTACCCCGCCGCGACATTATAGCGCCATTTCAACGAGCAAACCTTATCGTGCTATCCATCAATTTCTATACCTAATTAAAATATAATATGGTGTTACTTAATCGAATTGATGGCTCAACGATATGCATTATTTTTGACTTTTTAAATTCTCGCTTTTCTTTTTTGCGTTGGAGGTTTTTTAAATTTTAAATTTTTTTTTTTTAAACTTGCAGCATCAGCTCATCGTGTTGCCACCATTATATTGTATGTAGAATTAAATACTGATCAAAACAAGTCCAAACACGACATATCTGCTATTATTTTTTTCAAGAGTGTACCTACTTGTGTGCTGGATATCCTGGCTGCAGCATCAGCTCATCATGTTGCCACCACTGTTTTGTATGTAGAATTAAATACTGATCAAAACGAAACCAAACACGATATATCTGTTACTATTTTTTCAAGAGTGTACTGGTGTGCTGGATATCCTGGCTGCAGCATCAGACCAAGAATTCCATAATCTTGCATATTTATATAGCGTACATGGGTGTTTCATATTTTAGGTCACAAATATGTTTGAAAGTCATTTTGCGTCTAAGATCCTTACCGCAGCTAACAAAAGAGCTGATTACCTTGAAACGGCTGAACCGATTTTGATAAAACATATCTAAGAACCATCGCTAGAAAACCTGCTTTCAATAAAAAAAACCGCATTCAAATCGGTTCACCCGTTTAAGACCTACGGTGGCACAGACAGAAACACGGACAGACACACAGACACACACACACACATAACGGTCAAACTTATAGCACCCCTCTTTTTGCGTCGGGGGTTAAAAATAAACTGATTTGAAGAGCATCTACCTTATGAAATACATGTCACGTTTTTATACTTGTTATCTCATTCGATGGTAACATTGTACAAAGAAGGAACACTCGATAATAAGCATTCTGACAACAGAAACAAATCCATTTAATCTTCTGAGAAGATACTAGTGCTTGAGTACCGTTGAACTGTATGATAGCTATGTTAATTGATGGGACTTATCTATCCAACCATTATTTTATTACGACCTAAAGAATGCAAGATAACTTCTAAACGCGAGCTAAATGATTCCAAATTGCACAGTCTAAACCAGGGATCCCCAAACTATTTTGGACAAGTGACCCCTTTTCCAAAATGAACTGTTACCTCAGACCCCCATGGCCAAATTACCTACTTTTAAGATCAACCCCCTTATTCATAATGGTCCGCTAACTTAAAACAGCTGCTACAGTGTGTTATTTTTCATTCTGACTTAGGTCAAGAGAAGAAGACAGAGTGAGAATTAGCAATGCTTTAAGTTAGCAGACTATTATGAATAAGGGGGCCTATCTTTAGTTTTTTCCTATTGACACAAAATACCTAGGTACTAAGGTACCAATTGGAAAACTTTGCACTTGGTTAAGTGAGTAAAATTGACTTCATTTTCGTATCAAAATTTAACAAAATAAAAAGACATACAATTCAGTAAATATCAAGTTTAATTTATAACGATTATTACAAATTAGGTACTTAAAGAATTTTAAGTAGGTAGGAAATTATATTTAAAAAAGTATTAATTCGCAAAGAGAAAATAAAACATTCAGTGTGATGGATGAACCTGGTGACTATCTACCAATCTAGCTACATCCGGTTCAATATTGGTGAGTTGCAGCCTTAAATCTCCACGTTCGTTGATTTTCAAACGGTTTCTTTGTTTCGTCAAAATGTTTGTTACCACACTGAAGCTTTTTTCAACTAGTTATGATGATGGAAAAGCGATAAGGTATTTTTCAGCAATGTTCCACAATGTAGGATACTGTGTTTCAATGTTGCGTTGCAACCAGAACTTCTGATAGCCTTGGTTGAACTTCTGCTTAAGCTCTTCGTCTGTGCTGATGGTAATCAACTCTTCTTGCATTATCACATTGGCTTCTTCTATGGCTGTGGTATTGTACGGATTTATTATCCATTGAGGAATTTGTAAATTTAAAAGATCCTCAAACCTCTCCGTAAAATCCTTGTGTAATGCGTCCAAGTGAGTGACATATAATAAAATGTCATCATCTTGAAGCGTTTCTGGTAATTTTGACAAATGCAGAAACTGCGAATATTCTTTTCTGCCTAAATTTTGTTTATAAAGGATTAGTTTACCCACGAAGGCCGATATTATTGATTTTGTTTTAATCAAGTTAAGATCGTCACCCTGCAGCTGCAAATTAACTTTGTTGAACATTCCAAAGATATCAGTCAAGTAATAAATATCTGTTTTACAATTGTTCAGATTTTCTTTCAAATTCGGATCTTTTTCTTGTAAAAACTCCAACACAGATTCAAAAACGGCTGAAAATCTTTCTAAGCAAGAGCCTCTTGATAGCCAGCGAACTTCAGTGTGAAGAAGTAATCGAGTAAAGACTTCGTCGTTTTCCTCACATAGCTGAGCAAATAACCGAGAGTTCAAAGAATTGCTTCGAATCTTGTTCATAGCATTTATTATATATTGTAAAGACTTATGCAATCTAGGACTCAGCTTTTTTGCTACTAAATGCTGCCTGTGAATCACGCAGTGAATGACCAGTACATCAGGCAGTTGTCGCTTTAAGTGAGCTATAAAACCACGATGACGACCAACCATAGACGGTGCACCATCAGTCGCAACAGAAACAATGTTCTTCCATGGAATAGCTTTGTCAGTAAAAAAATGTTCCACGGCCTGAAAAATTGATGCTCCTCTGGTATCAGTTTCTAAATATGTAGCAAAAAGCAGTTCTTGGCACATATTTTCATCTTTGATATATCGAACATATCCTAACAACAGAGCTTCATTGCCGGGTAATGTAGACTCGTCCAACTGGAGAGAGAATCTGTTGGTCTGTAAGAACTTGCATAAAATGTTTTCCACATCGCGTCCCATCTCGTCTATGCGTCTCTGAACGGTGTTATTGCTCAAAGGTATTCTCTTTATTTATTTATTTATTTATTTATTTATTGGCCTATCTACAATTGTTACACTTTTTATCCTAATAATACAAGCAATAAGATACAAGCATAGTGCACAATATGATACACTTTAAAATATCATGTGCGGGTTTGTGCAATACATTGTTAAGGACCTCCGCAATGGCTGGTAAGATAAGGTGCTCTCCAATTGTGTGGGGTTTCCCCGACTTCGCTATTAGTAAAGATATATTATAGGACGCTCGTAAACCATCATCGTCTTTAATAGATGATGACGCAAACATCGATCTTATGGATGGCCTTTTGTCTAGTTTTTCTTTAAGTGCTTGAAAAAATGTCAAGGGCTTACTTTTTTTGTCAGCATGTACTCTCGATAAGTGGTCATCCATTTTTGAAGGCTTCATGGCATCGTTACTGAATACTTTTTCACATATGAGACACATCGGCAAGTGTTGATTTGATGGAGATGCAATAAATCCGAACTTCAAGTAGTCCAAACTGTATTGTCTGCATTTTTTTTTCGTGTCCGCCATCATAAAACTCTCAGTAATCCTGCAAATAAAAAAATAAGAAACTAAGTACCTAAATTAAAAACAATACCTAATAAACTGTTAAATTTACTGGTAAATTTTTACAATTGAAACAACTGAGGCAACTGCAAACTGTTGCAAACAATCTACAGATAGCTCAACTGATCACTATCACACAGTGTGCAGTGGGGCAATGCTGATGCGCTGTGCCGGATAAAAACTGTTTGGTACTTACCCTGTTAATTTTTCATAAACTGCAGATATTGTGTGGTTACGCTATTAACTCGCGTAGGGAGCTCAGCATTTTGTAAATTCTTTTTCAGTCACTTTACTTCACTTAATTTAGCTATGTAATAACTTTGTAATCTCTTGAAATAAATGAGTACTTATATGAGTTATTATCGTTCAAGCTCCAACGAATTTCAAAACGCAAATGAACTTTCAACCTAAGTGCAACCTCGTTAAATAGTAAAATAGCAGGAACATGTTTGGACTTGCAACTTGATCATGAATTCGTTCGTGTTAAATCGCGCAAGCGTCAAATAGAGAGCAAGTCAAAACGCGCCTGAAAGACGTACGCTCGAACTCATTATCTTGCACAAACTTGTCCACACTGACTTGCCGAGTTTTTCATCTTGTACGAACTTGAGGCTTTATATTACTACAACAATGCTATTTCCTACATAAATATTAATTATTCTTAGTACACGTAACACAACATAAACAATACAGTACCTACCTACCTATCTTGAAAGTTTTAAATAAGAACTTGTGTTAATTTAATAGGGGTCGATTTTTAGACCTCGTCGACCCCCATAATCAGTTTTCGTTTATGTCGACCCCTAGGAAACCGATATCGACCCCAAGGGGTCGATATCGACCACTTTGGGAATCCCTGGTCTAAACATTTGAAAAAATAACTTTTTACTTACCATTAACGACTACAGTTATTTGCTATTTTGTAACCACAAACGACACTATTCATAGACAACTAAATATCGTCTAACTACCGTCTTTTGTTCAGGTGGTGCCTTTCGGCTTCAGGCGTCTTCTCAAATGGATTAACAAGACTTACAACAATGTTCCTATAATAGTCACTGAGAATGGCTACGCTGACTTCTCTGGATTGGAAGACAAGGCTCGAGTGGCGTATTACAGCCACTACCTGAACGCGTTGCTTCACGCCGTCCACGAAGACAAGGTTAACGTCCAGGGTTATTTCGCGTGGAGTCTCATGGATAACTTCGAATGGGATGACGGTTATGTGTAAGTATTGTTTTTTTTTTCTGGGAAATCATTCACATCAGTCCTTCGGTCAAAGGAGTCATAAGTTTCGTGATCAGTAAAGATCTTGAAAACGGATACATCTTTTAGTTGACATTAAGTTACCTTCTGATTACTGACTGGTTTATCTGGCTGTTTATTCCTGAGGATCTAGACAAAGTCAATATTATTAAAGTTAAAAAAAAAAAACAAAATGACGCTTTAGAGTGACGTCATTTTATTTTTTTAGTTCTTCTCAGCCAACCCTTTCATTTGATGAAAATGCATAAAAAATAACTAGTCCGCCATCTTTGGGAGTCCGCCATATTGGATTTAGAATGAAGTAACTTAGCCGTTAACCATCAATTGTTATCTATACTAAACATGTTTGCAAAATTCCAGCACAATCGAAAACCGGTTCACTTCCCGGTTTTAGATTGAGCTGAAATTTTGCATCAGGTGAAATTGAACTTTTAATTTTGTTCACGTAGTTACAGGTGAAGCTAATAAAAGCCAGTTAAAATTACTATTGTAGGTATGTACCTGCCAAGGTACCTACGTCTTGGATTGACATAAGCTATCGAAAAGTTTAGTCAATGCTGTTGACAGTACTTGCCTGCTGGCTGAATTTAAATGAAGTGACGGCCACTTTGTTTTTCTATGCAAAAATTTACTTGGACGAAATTTGGGCTTAATAATTGCTTGTAATGATTTATAGACAAAAAGGTTAGAGTATCTTGTTAGAACGTAAAAGCTTCGAATCCGGTAATAAAAATTGATGTAATGATGATGTCAGGATAGTAGGAGTAGCAATTTACTGTCGTCTTCAATCGTTTCATTGAACTAATTATGTGGAATCGATTGAATGATACTTAAGTGTGTCACAAAGTAATTTCAATAACTTATATTTTTATCTTTGCAACGACTCAATTAATGGTAAGCTTTGAATAGTAATGTTGAACTGCGAAGGTAGTAAATAGTATTATAGTTAGGTATAGTTATTTGCAGTGCAGAGTTATTTAGTATAGTATTGGCTCGACAATAACAAAGATCTCAATAAACTAGGGCTATTAACCATGCAATAAATTATAGTACCTTTATGATACGAAACTAATTGCTGATGGTTTTATAATTATTAACTCGATAAGGTGTGGAATTCACTGATAGTTCTCAGGGAAACAATGGTAGTGTTGAAAAGCGTCATCTATTGGCAAACTTTTGAATCAAAATTGTTCTATCTAGAGTTGTGTGGTTGTGTCATTTTGAAATCATTCTATAAAATGATACTAGATGGCATTGTAGGGTTACAGACAAACTTATTTGATTTTTAGTAATGCCTTAGATAGCCTTAACATTTATTGGTAATGTTTTCAACAGTTGAAATTAGAGTTCATTTATCCATTTTTGAAGTAGTCGCAAGAGGTTTTCTGAGTTTGACTCTCAAGAGTTTCCACTATCTACATTAGAAAATTGTGTTGACTAATTTATCAAGAATTAGCCAGCTTTTGACAGCAGGTAAGGTTAAAAAAGATCTTATCAGCGATACTGTAGATAGTAAAGTCAAAAATGTATTTTTCATCCCGTTGAAAGTCATTGCAAATAGAATTAATAATTACTAGCTGTTGCCCGCGGCTTCGCTCGCTGTTTGGTCGGAAATAATCCCACGGGCACTTTGTAAATATAGCCTTTGGCACTCGGGGATAATGTAGCTTCTAATTAGTGAAAGAATTTTCAAAATCGTTTCAGTAGATCCAGAGGTTACCCCCTACATACAAACTTACAAATTTTACCTCTTTATAATATTAGTATAGATAAAACACCTAAAACTTTAGTAATCTTGTTGGCCCAATCATAACGTTTTGGGCTCACGTTCATAATCATTATCTCAAGTGTCCTCGACGTCCTTGTAAGCCCATAAAAATGAATCATATTGTTTTTTTTTTAATAACTTATCACCTCCAATCTGATCATCTTTATCATTTAGAAAACCATGCGTCATCATGGAGTTGCAAAGTTATAGATTAGGTGTCTTGAAGAAACTTCGTTTGTATCTGCACATAATGGTGACTTCGGGGTGTCATAACATATACATAACTTTTGCATTGGTGTGTTAAGTTTTTTCAACCGGACCTACGATTATAATTTTTGTATACGTAACTCTAGAGATTGATATATTGTGCCCAGTGTCCATGGAGTTTCTTGCCCGGTCTTCTCCATAGAGATCTACGCTAGGGAATGTGCAACTACAGTACTTTCACAGTTTTTATGCTTTGTGACTGGGACTGTAGCTACATTTAATTGTTATCTTTGTTTCGACAGTTCAAAAGTGCCTGTAACTGGCCTACTTGAAATAAATGCTGTTTTTTTTATTTTGATTGTTTTGAATGTCCTGTCTAATACAAATACTTTGCAAGGCTAATCAATTCTTCAATAGGCTTCGGAGATCAGATGATTAATTGGTACGGTAATCTATACGTCACTATCACTACATAGTATAAAACAAAGTCGCTTCCCGCTGTCTGTCCCTATGTATGCTTAGATCTTTAAAACTACGCAACGGATTTTGATGTGATTTTTTTTAATAGATAGAGTGATTCAAGAGGAAGGTTTATATATATTACATTGCACCCGTGCGAAGCCGGAGCGGTTCGCTAGTAATATTATAAATATAACAGTTTGTGAGGTTGTAGGGGGTAATCTCTGCATCTACTGAACCGATTTTTAAAATTCTTTCACTAATAGCTACATTATCCTCGATATTTACAACGTGCCCATGGGATAATTTCCGACCAAATTCGAGCAAAGTCGCGGGCAACAGCTAGTAATTAATAATTTGAAGAAAAAAACGATGGATCTTAAAAGTTTTAAGTAAAATGTCAATTCAACAGCTAAGTGATTCCATTTTGCTCCTATATTTTACTAATTAGCGAAATATGAGAAATTTAAAAATATAACCGAGTAACCCAAACTACTTTATTTCAAAATGGCCTAGCTTAATCGCTGTTTGCGTCATAAGCCACCTAAATTCGAAACTATTTTTATCGACCTATATCTCGAGGGTGACCTACCTTTATCCCTGAAGCGAAAACTCATCGACATGTGCATTCTGCCCATCCTAACCTACGGTGCTCAAACTTGGTCCCTGACCGAGTCGCAAAAGTCCAAACTCAAGGTTTGTCAAAGGGCGATGGAGCGTAGTGTATTGGGTGTTAAGCTCAGCGACAGAATTCGCAATACCACAATACGCTCAAAACCTGGAATCGCTGATGTGGAAAAATGAACTGTTAGGTTGAAGTGGGAGTGGGCGGGCCATGTCCCTAGAATGAATCAGGACCGATGGGCCAGAGTCGTCACTCAGCGGGTGCCAGAAGACGGGCGTCGTCGCCCAGGGAGGCCTAGGCAACGCTGGAGTGACGACTTAGAGGCGTTTGTGAGAGATTGGCCTGAGAAAGCGGCAAGTACAAAAGAGTGGAAGGCTATTGAGGAGGCCTTTGCCCAGCTGTGGAACATTGACTAAAAATATCTCGAAGAGTACAATTTCTCTTTTTTATCAACTCCAAAAAGTCTATACGTTTCGGAGGCACGTTCTATATGTTATCAATAATTGATGGTTTTATCTAGCGATTGCTGTTTGTTTTATTATGTTTATTTTCGTCGTATATTGGATAGTTTAATACCCTCAATTCCACAGACATCAAAGGGTATCTTAGAAGAATTTATTAAGCTTATTTTGATAATATTACATTGCAGAATAAAGATTCAGAATAGAACGTAAAATTTTAAGAGCTATAAAATATGTTTATATCGGATTTTCTGCATTCAGGTCTCTGCTGTTTAGTTCGCTTTGCAATAAACAACAGTAGATTTATTCTGGTCATGAAAATATCGGCGAAGCTCGTTTATATATAGCGATAGGGTAGGCTACAATGGAAATCAATGATTCAGTTAATTGGACTTTATTAGCTATTTATTACATAATGTAACTAGCTAGGATCGTAAAGTAGGTACTTATTTACAAGTCTATCTACCTTCTATAAAATATCAATAAGTTATAGTCCAAAAATGATATATTTATACATCGATGCTTTCCGTTGTCTTTTTGGTGAGGAATAAAACTCGTACATCAGTCAGAAATGTCTAATTTCACTCATTTCACAGTTGTAAATGCATTTGCAGGTCCCGCTTCGGTCTGTATCTGGTTGATTTCAAGAGTCCGAACAAGACGAGGACGGCGAAGCAATCGGCCAAGCTGTACGCGAGCGTGATCCGCTCGCGCGCTCTGCCCGCCAGCTACGACCCCGAGGACTTCACCGCGTTCTCGGGCGCCGCCCTCCTAGCTCCCTCCATACTCCCTCTACTGTGCATACACAGGCTACTCTTGTAATAGTGTCTACAATACTTTATAGAAAACTGTACGTTGTTACACTATTCTATGCTATAAGTATGTTAAACTTTAAGTATCAATATCCTTAACTGTCATTCCAACTTGCTTGATCCCTTAAAACACATTAAAGTAAAGCTTATGCTAAACTAGTGAGAAGTTATCCGGTGAACGATGTCTCCGGAGTTCAGTACTCGACGGTGGCCAGCTTCTTAGCGTTGTCGCGCGCCACCTCTCTCTTCAGCTGCGCCTGAATGCACGCGAACGACTTGCCCTTCGTCTCTGGCAACATCACCAGCATGAAAACCAGGCCGAGGAATGAAAACACGGAGAATCCCCAGAATACTGTGTATATTTCGTATGCGTCTTTGACCACCTGGAATGACAACAGTTTCATATTAGAGCAAATGATATCGTGATCTAGATAAGATAATAATATTTGCAAAAAATAGAGCTTGTTTATTAGTTTTAAAATATTTTGTTTCGTATTTATTACAGTGAATGTACAAAAAAAAAGTAAAATAAATGGGATTTTTGTTAGAATGTGTCGTTTGCTTTTATCTGAATATTTAGCTTTAAAATCCAATATCTACGTATAGTTAGTGATACTGTGGTGTGAAAAGCAATCTCACCTGAAATAGTTTTTGAACTGCGAACATGGAGATGCCAGTGTAGATATGCGCGACACAGGAAGCGTACAGCTTGACGTTGGTGGGGAACATCTCTCCTATGATGACGTAGGGGACAGTCGACAACCCGATGGCGTAACACACGATGTAAACGAGCAGGGCAGCGAGAGGCAGCCAGTGAAGATGTGACACTGCGTCTTTGCTGACGTGATCAAAGTAGAAATATGTTCCGATCGTGCCATTCATAAGCCCTACTCCAAGAGCTGATAGCAAGAGAAGGGGCTTCCTTCCGACGCGGTCCACGAGTATTACTGACAGGACACAGGTGGCTACTTGTACGCATCCAAGAATTATAGACTCTTGGTAAGGTTCTATGCCGCCAGAGGTGGCGGCGGAATTCTCCAGCGCTGTGATATTGACGGGAGAGGTAGTGCAGTTGAAGATGACCTGCGCGTATGCCACCACGGCGGCGCTGCCACAGAGCTGTTGTATCGTGAACACGCCTAGCGTGATCCACATTGCTTTCCTATTGGTAGCTTCAGAGATCAAGTCCCCCCATGTTCCTCGATTTTTCATGTCCTCTTGGACATTCAGTTCTATACTTTTGAGTTCAGTTCTAATGTCACCACTACGTAGATTCCTGAGGGAGCGTTCTGCTCTCTCACTTCGCTCAAACTTTAAGTAGTAGTAAGGAGATTCTGGCAAAAAGATGAAGGTGATGACGAATGAGACGGGCAGGATCAAGTTGATGGCGGCGAGGGTTTGCATCGAGACGAACGGACCGATGCAGTACTGGGCAAGAATTCCGACCTGGAAAAAAAAGAGAAACACTTCCATAAGTTTCCTGCTATGTTTTCGTCTCCAAAGAGATCATAAAACGAGTTTGGGTGGGTAATTACAATTATCTAGACACGTTTTATTATGCCTACGTTTTCCGGACGCACTCGAATGATACCGGGGTTAGTTGACTGCAACCATAAACAATGGTTTTACATCATTATTTGTCAAGATAAGCCAGATTAGTGCGAGTTTACGAGAAGATAAAAATCATTACAACGATTAACTGAATACAATAGCGGCACATGAATTCCAGGTGTATCACAATCAATATTATTACAGGCAAAGCTGTATTCAATTAAAATTTGGATTTATGATCTGTTGTTGAATAGATTAATTAGGTACAACGTACGTCAGTTCTGAGCTCATCGAGACGTTATTAAATGTAATATTTTCTAAACAGGATTGTGTGTTTCTAGTTTTATATGAATCGCGGGAAACCATGCGCGCTGCGTAATTGAGGTACTGAGTCACGTTTGAGCGCCGCGTCGCGACTGCTCGTGTGCTCGCCGCCTTAATTACGTGCAAATACAACACAATGAGAAATTAATTGTTGTTATAGAAGATCTCGGTGATAGCTTTTGATTAAACCCATGTACGCTGACGATGCAAGCTCTATGAAACGACTCTCCAATGTAATTTCCCCAGTACTTTGTGTCGCGAGGCGTCCTCAAGAGTAATTTAATTTTCTTTATCTAATAGCGATCGTTGATGTACGTACACAAATAATGTGTTTTATAGTAATATCACAGGCTCATCAAGTCATCACGTGAACATTTTATGATTGGATAAAAAATATTACTAGGTATTTTTTGCTGTATGACTGGTTTATACGAGTACATCAGATTATTTACGTAAGTTAGTCTGTGACTAAGTAGGTAACATTTTTGCTCTGATATTATTGGTATCTTCAATGAACAAAAAAACTATGTTAATTTCTACTGATGGATAACTATCCATCTTTTAAATTTGAGACTTAGGTTCATTCTTTTCTCAATTTAACCGAAATATTTCGTATGACGTGGTCGATGTAACAACATGAGTATTGTGTATGTAGTCCAATGGAGTCTGACAAAGGAAACCGTACACCTGTTGGTTGCACAAGTACTTACACACTGCACACCGTGCGATTCTACGAATATATCATTTAGAAATCGCATATCTAACTCTCAAAGCAGAAAGCGAGCTTATGAAACAGGCAACAGAGCATGGAATATGTAAATATTCCGCGATAAGGCAGAGCAGGCTCGACGAGACATAATTTATAATTGGAATTGCCTCTTACTCGTAGTCTGCAAAGGATATCGCCCATTAGTTGAACTTATCCAGAGTGAATAATTGCAATGAGATGGCATTATACTCAATTATTTCATTGAACTTGATCAATTATGCGTCATTACAGTAGACATTGATCTTTCACACAACCGCAGCTTCTCACTGACATCATGATCGGCCTTCTATCAACTTGCATCTCATTCCTTTGATAACTCAATTAAATATTACTCAAATGTGTTTATCTGTGTTCGAAGATGGAACTAAACTAACCAATTAAGGCGATGAATAATTTATTAACACCTGACTGGTATTAGCTCATGTTTTTTAATGTGTCTCTGGGTTTAAAACGATTCGTTTCATAGACGGATTGTGTCGATTTCATTGTACAAATGGGGCATTCTATTCGCTTTGCATCAGTAGTGGGGAATTTGCGATTTGTAGGTAGGTACTTACTTTGTTCATTAACGTGATGAGTGTAGAGAGTGCCCCTCGAACTTGATTGGTGGCGATCTCTCCTGTGTACATTGGAGCAACTGTGTAGACGATGCCGTAGCCCAGCCCGGAGAACATGCGCGCCACGTATAGAAGAGCAACAGAGTTGGCTACGATGACCAGCACCCAGCCGATGATGAAGGGAACCGCCCCGAGGAGCAGCGTTGTCTTCCTGCCGAACCGGTCGGCGAAGTAGGCGGAGGGGATGGGCGTCAGCGCGGAGCACAGGATCATGATGGAGACTATCCATGATCCCTCATCGGGTGAAGTTGGTATCTTGCTCTCAGGTGACTGTAGGTACGGTAATGTAGGTGAGGGCCAGCCATAGCAGGTACCCGCAGTAGCGGTGATAAGCGTTGCTGAAATAGAAGAAAAACAAACATTATTTTCAGGCGACAGTTATGTAAATTAAATCGCAAACAATGCCAAAAGTGCTAATACGTAGAAACGAACTGATTTTGGCAAAAGCATTGTATGTTATAGTAATTAGATTACCTAAGAGAATCAACGATAGTTATTGATGATTACATTGCTTAAGAAAAGTGCATTGCCCTCGATAAAGTGTTAGAAGTAGGTGTTCATCTGTGTACGTTAAGAAATATGAATGTGAAAATGTTTACAGATGTAGATAATGTCGGAGTATACTTTTAACATTATGTTCATATTAGGAGTACCTATGTGTTGTGTACATCCATGTACAGTAGATACAATATGCGTGTTATAATGATGTCTACGACGCACGAGACCTTGACACTAATTATCGCGGCTAAACATTTTCTGGACATCGATAATAATCATCAAGTCTTTTAATTAAACCCATTAAACTGTGCTATTGTTTACTGAAAATTAAGTCATGACAAGACAATTTGAGCTGTCCTTTTTTTCAAAGAACCTTGCTTGTCTAGAAGTTACAGATAAATACAGTTTTTTATAAAAATATAAATAAATAAAAAATGAATGATGAATTGATGAATGAATTAAAATTTTAATGAATGTTTACTAATGATCGAACGACCTTCCTCTAAGCAAATCGGAACCTGGCAGAAGGCCAGGAAACCATAAGAATGAAGAAGAAGAAATTACACATACGTCTACCTTCAACTATACAACTATTGAAATAACTATTGAATAATGGAACAAGAAACTTTTCAAATAATAAATCGAATACAACGAAGATCTAGATTCAGGCTATAAACACGTACACGATTAAATAGAACGAGATTGGTCTGCAAAAGTACATTTTCTCACATATAAATCTGCTCGGAAGATACAAGTTGAATAGAATTAAATATAAGATTCGCGTTCAGACGTGTAGGTAAAATTAAAATAGAGCATTATCTGTTTCCTGCATATATTAATATGCCTAAGATCATAATCTGAGTACATATTTGTAATACCGAACAATCGTAAACATTGTTAATCTAATTAAGTAATTAGGCAAGATTATAATCTGTACATTTCATATTTCGGATAGGTAATTAATACAAATATTATTTAGATTTCAATCTTTCAGTATACAGAGTGTTTATTGACAAGGAAATTTCACTATTATAAGTAGAATAAAATACTATGTACATTTTATACAGATTACAAATAGAACTAAAATAATGCTAAAAAAAGACTAAAACTAAGTTCCTACATCTTTTAGTTAAAATTTTAATGGAAAATAATTTCTAAGGGAAATTATAGTGGTTAGTCATCATAAATATCTGAGGATTAGTAATTAAGAAAGTATGTTAATTGCGTATCTTTCGAAAAGCTGTAAACATACCTATTGATTTTATTGATGGTCCGAGGTTTGATAATTTAATACTAAAACATAAAAATCATCTTTTATGACTCTTATCAGGTTTAGTACCCAAAGCACTATTGGAAACGCGCGCTTGGCGTGAAAATGGTGGATCAAGACAAGACTACAAGAGTAAATACTCCACTGAGTTTAACTGGCTCGAAGAAGAAAACGTGAAGTCGCTCAATCCATCTGATATTTTACTAAGAATATTGAGGTGACATCTCAGTTGTATGTAACAATTTATCTATATAAAGCCCAGGAATTACGCTAACGCGCACTTCCTGTCAGTGTAGTAAAAACAAGTTTGGGAGTGGCGACGCTATCATGTCTTATCTCGCGTTCGTGGAAACTTCTGACCACTCCAATATACTCGACACGTTCCTCGACCCTGTATCTGATAATTAATACGACAGATGCCACAGTTTCATGACAATATGAGATTAGAAAGTTACTACGCCTATTCGCCAAGACGCATATCACTTTTTCCTGTATTATTGCCTACAACAAATTGTATGTCGATGTTCGTTTTTATCTTTCTTATAATTCAAAGACGTACTGAAGACATATTGACCCTGTTCCACTATTATCAGATCTTATTTGAAAAAGGTTTACTGAAGTTGTAAAACACTGAATTATGTTTTCAGAGTGCCTGAAAGTGGGACAACGGTAGGTCATCATAACATTCATAACATTATTTTTATGAGGCAGTATGTTTGTTAGATTTTGATCTGCTCGTTCAATTGAATTTCATTTATACGTTTAGTAAAGCACCCATAAAACGTACTCGAGTCTCGAGTGGCTATCTTACCGCGCAGGTTGTTGAAACTGCTTAATATTTCAGTATATCTGGTGTACGTGCGCTATACGAAATGCAGAAGCGAATTCTAGATGGTACGGTGTACCTACCTAAGTTTAATCACAAATATGTACCTACATAGTTAGTGCAGAACAGAATCAAACTGTGTTCTACGGGCTAAAGTTGACATGGTGGCCGTGTAGTAGTAGTGAGATAGAGGACCGCCCCGCCCACATACACGTAAATACTAAACAGTTCGCGATCACGATGAAACTTTTCATGAAACGGACAACACTCACCTGTTGTGAGTCAAACTGGATCGGGGAAGTTAACATTAAAACATACTTAAGAGAAAATATTGTACAACATGATACAATTCATTTAAATGTGGTGGGGCAGAGATTGCAACATTTAAGTGAGAAACAAACATTTCTCAGACTTCGAGACATATTTCAGGAAAGACAGTTGCGTCTGCTGAACGTGGTTGAAATGTTTCGTACGTCAGAAGTGTAAACAGAGGAGCACAGTGGAGCTGTTTAATTTATATAGCAACAGATTCAGGGGACGAATGCCGAATGCCAGTTGGCACAATCAACGGGCCGTCCATGTTTAGTTATGTACGATTACGTCGGTGGACGCTGGCTTTAAAGTCACATGTGTACTTGCTATTCTTGTTAGAATCAGTATACAAAACTTTTTATTATGATCTTAATCAGTGATACTGATTTTAAACGATTAATTTATTTAGGTACTGTAAGAAAACTTTATATTTGCGTTGCCAAGGCATACAAAACAATGATGTTTACATATATTTTTGGGATTTTCTTAATGGGGAACTAAAAACTGAAAATTCTAATGCGGCTATGGCTTAGGTGTAGTTGTCAGTTCAGTTCTTGAACATCACACACCTGCCCCGTGCTATAGTGAAAAACCATTTTCTCGTGAAATTTCAGTGATTTAAATAATTTAATCTGACGATCAATCAGGCAATAACATAATAAAGAATTCGTATCTATGGCAGACATTGAAAAATTAGTCTGGGCGTTTGAAAAATCGCTTTTGGTTGTGAGTCGGGTCGAGTTTAAATTAAAATTTAAATAGAATTGATAGAGTTGGTACTCTTTTGATAAAATCTCAGAATAATATGATTAATTTTACAGTATTTGATATGGAAAATGAAACTATATTTGTCTACCAACAGTGATTATGTAAAGCTTTAACAGAATACTTACGATTTATTAGTAAAAGGGATTACAGATATTTTTTTAAGATTAATTTATTATTTTTCTATTGAATGGCAATAAGTATATTTGTCTCTGTGTTTCGGAAAATTTCAGCAGTTCAATTTGAACTCTATTTTCGAGCCGTTTGGGTTTGAAACTCTGGGGCCATGGGGTCCGAGTGCTCATAGCCTGTTTAAGGAAATTTCGAAACGCCTAGTTGACGCTTCCCGAGACCCAAGGGCTGGCTTTTACCTTGGCCAGAGGCTTATGTTGCCATACAACGTGGCAACGCCGCCAGTCTCTTGGGCACATTACCAGCTGACAGCGTTGAGGAGGAGTTTTTCGATGCCCTTTTATAGTTTGTTGTTAGTTTATTTATTTTATTTAACCTTTCGTATGCCGAGTATATAGACACAATTAAAAACCTATTGTGTCTCGCGTGGATTTACGTTCCGGGCACACGAAGGGTTAATAGTTTTTAATTAATAATATATATAGTTATTTCACCATGAATTAAATGAGCAGTTATTCTCATTGATCAAATTCATACTAAACTACATTTACTAGTATATTGTCATACAAGCTGCCCGTGTCACCACAAAGTCATCTCGCTTGAACGCTGTTTAGAGATAATGAACCTAATAAAAATGATACTTAAGGTATAATTTAATGAGCTTGGTATAAAATATGGTCTCGTGTGAGGTAGGCGAGGTCGAGGCGCGCGCGGTGCGGGGCGCCGGCGCCGCCGCCGCTACTCCGCTCCGTTCGCCGCGGCCCTCCCGCACCCGCGCGGTGACGCAACGCGCGAACCGTCATACAAAGGGTGCGTTCAAACTACACTCGCATTTAATTTGCATTATTGTGTAGCTAAATAGACAGCTAATTACGCAAAGATATACAAGTCACAATTTAACATATGTTTACATAAGCGATAGCTGATAGAGGCCTTGGTCGCAAAACCTTATCATTTGTTTTTGTTTCGAGCTTTTGAGTAAACAAGTTTTAAAAGAAAATTAAACATTCCACAAAATTCTGTTTCAGGTAATCTGGCACAGCCATGCATAAATAGCTTTCGGGAGAGTAAAAAGTTGGCAATACTTTTTGGGGAAAAATGTAAATGTAGCAGATTCATATTTTTGTTCGGCATGTTTCAGGAGGTGGAAACGTAAAGCGTGAACGTGTCCTAATAACAACACTCATCTCAGAATAACAATAATTGTGATTGTGATATGGTTGAAACTTGTATCGTGCGACACTGTGCCCGTTGCTGAACTTGTACAAGTCGCATCGTTTGTGTGCGTGATTGAGCCGCAACCAAGTAGAACAATGGCTATATTGGACAGCTTTATTTGATGATAAAAAACATGTCCAGTTGACTTGTCAGTTGATCAATGAAAGAAATTATTACGGCGGGCGTCGCGTGAACTTGGCGTGTTTTATTTATAGCTTGCAACAATTACGTTCAATATTGAAGGAAAACAGAGTTAATGTGAATTATGGTTTGCTCAATGAGTTTTTATTGTCAATCTCAGCATTTTATTGAATTACGTGTTTGATTACAATACTTAAAGTATGCATCAAAGAGAGGCGTGTCGCTAAAAGCCGTGTGTTTGATTTAAAGCATTGTTATGTTGACAGGATGTAGTCAATCTCACTAATGCTACAAACTTTAAAGCAAACGGCTTGAGTTGACACTCACGTCACTTATGGTAGCTGTTGATACACTACAGGTTTTTATGTAGTATTTAATCAACACTGAAACGCTAAGAATGTTGAGATAAAAAACCGGTCAATTGCGAGTTTAAAACTCTAAATCTCAATTGTATCTAAAAGTAGATCGACTTAAAACAACTACATATGACCAGCTTAAAATAATATTGCTCCCGTTTGAAATTGACCTTTAAAAGTTTCCATTCGCTAATTTAACCTGTCACCGCGTCACTTATTTTGATGTTAGTACTTATAACGTCCACACGGTACGGAAATAGGAACGTTGGCTTCTCAGAATAAATCAATTGTTTGTTGACCTATTTCGTTTATTAAAAACTTATTTGTCGCAATGGTATTAAACTATAAGGCTGCGTTTACACCAGAAATGAGCGAGGATGCGTAGCCGAGGGATGTGTGTGGCAATAACCAATCACATAGCTAGAATATCACAAGCTGTGAAAAGGAAGCGATATTATTGGTTACTTTCACTCATATCCCTCGATACGCATCCTCGCTCACTCTGGTGGAAACGCAGCCTTAACGTTATATCTTGAATCAGACCATTATAGTCATCTTGCGACATTCTTTATCGTCTGAATGCCAATATTATGCTTCTCCGTATTGAATATTACGATTGGTATCGATAAACAAACTCGTTGTATGGTTAGTAGCACAAAGTACGTTATATTGTAGCCATAAGTAAGACTTCGTGATTGGTCGTCAATATCGATAAGGGAAAACACCGCAATACACATAAACGGTCGAGAGAGCGTGAACGTACTTACACAAGTATTTTCATAGAAATAGAATAGAACAGTAAATCAATTAACAAAAGAATCAGATGACAAGACCAAGCGAACCTGGAAGTCGCAGTTAAAAAAACATTGAAAATTTCAATTTCCTTGTCCACCCGGGATATTAAGTCAATTACATACTTAATCTGATACAGTGAATTGAAGGGAAATAGCGCTGTAGATGAAAAATTTGTGTTCACATTTTCCTTAGATAAAGAAAATTAAAACCCAAACAGCATGTCGTTATTTAATTAGGTTAGGTACCAGTTCGTGTTAGGTGGCGATAACATCATAATAGGTACTTTTTTATTATCATGTAAAGCGGAAATAACATGCGCAGTGGTTAGGGTATTTTAATAATCAGCACCTGATATTAACGGTTTGGCCATTGCAGTAAAATGGTAATTATTGTAACAAAAGGATGCTGCTCACCTTTTGACCTGTAATAAAATTATTCTTAACACTTAAAATAATAATAGTTTCTACATTATAGTGGAATAACATCCTCATTCATTGGTATCGGTATATAATAACAGCTATCTATATTAAACACGTGTCGAAAGCACGTGGTGCCCGAACACTAGCACATCTATAGCCCCCGTCTAGGTTCAAGACCTCTCTGACGTCAGCAGCAGAACAAACCTATTCTGCTATACTATGCCGTAGAGATTTCCACGAATAACTTAACTCCCTTTGTCAGGGTATGAATAAAACAAGCCGACTAATATTTTTTCATCTGTCCGCTTAGTCATAGGACCCAAAAAAGTATTCGTGGGTTTTTCTGACGCATAGTTTGTAAATGGAGTGATTGGTATTCAGTTATTATATCATAATACCAACGAAAAAATAAGTGTAAACGTAACGTTTTGATATTTTGAGCTATTTCTGCACATGAAGAGTGTATTGCATAACATATCTAGACAGTAATCTTTTAAGTAATTTTAATTAGGTATGTTCTGCCATTATTTTCGTCACAGCCATTATTTTATTACTTTTATACTCATTAACCTTGACTAAAATATCTTATATATTTTATTCTTTTAGTAGGTGTAGAAAGAAGCGCTCTATATCTTATTGCAACCCGCATTTCTTTTTAAACATCTGTTTCCCGACGATTTGCAAATGGAAGAAAAACAATGGCGCACCAATTGTTTACCTTCCGTGTTTATTGTTACAACGTTTTCACAGAAATGGGTTATGGTATTGTTTTGGGAGCTTATTAGCGGATAACAATCTTTTACCACCAACCTAACTGATTTCATTCTTGGATAAAATTCTCGATGACAAAACAGCGTAAGTCATTGTTTGCCTACTTCTAGATAGCCACATATGCAAACAACTATTTGATCAATAGCACAATTCGATCGGCACACAAACAGTGAGTTTATTTCTCCCCTCCGATGGTTTGACCATTTTTCCCTAGACCAAACATCGCTCTATCAAGAATCGATTGAATCAACAGCGATATGTCAAAAGCTTTATTGCTGATCAAAGTTTTGCTTAGCTCTGCAAAATAAGCTGGAACGCTCTTTTTAGTAACGTAATTACAGAAATCTAATTAATTTTCACGGATGATCTCCTAAATTCATTCACGTTAAACTGAAGACTTCATAAAAACGTTTGATTGAAGGTTTAAAATGTAAATTATCACGGTGTGTAGTCTTGACAGACAGCATTCATTTTAACATAGGTTAATTAGTGACGGTTCGGTGAAGAATTCAACGTTGTAACTTGTATAAGATAAAAACATAACGATCCACGATAAAAGATAAGTGTAAGCAAGTCTTTATTGGGATAAGACCGTTACTAATGTATACAGATTGGCTATGGCTTCGCTGTTTGAGAAGTGTCTTGTTATTCTAGTACTAAACCTGTCGTAATGAGGTATAGAGTAAGTCATGGAAATCAGAATTACGTTGTGATGAAGTCATGACAACATAGTCCAAACATTACAGCGGTGACATTAATTATTATAATTTCGGTTTGTGCATAGATGTTAAGATAGTGCCAATGACACCAGTCGCGGCCACAAATAGACATATTCCTTTGGAATTTATGGTCGGCGTCAGCAATGCATTCACCTGATCACATCACTAACACTGTAATACCCTCACTACTACGAGTTTTTTTGGCATAGCTCCGAAAATATATAATAAAATACCCAATAGCATAAAAAATTTGCCCTTATTAAAGTTTAAGAAAAGTTTGTCCTCGCTATTAATTAAAAAATGTTATTATACTGTAGAAGATTTATTAAATGATAATTTTTAATATTTCGTGTGCAATAAACATTTGATTTAATTGTTTTTTATATTTTTAAGAAGTCTGTTTCTCTTTTTAAGTAATATTTATTTTTATTGTTTTGTTAGCGTGTAATTTTTGTTTATTTTGCTTTTTCTGTTAGTTTTATTTATGTTTTACTTTTATTTTCTATAATATTTGTACGCCTTCACGGCAAAACATAGCGCTCATATTAACCCAAGACCTTTATGTAAATACCTATGTTTCACAAATAAATATTCTGATTCTGATTCTACAGCTGTCAAACGTAGTGATTTTGGCACAGTCCCACCCAGGTGTGAATGATAAGCTATGGATGGATTTGCATTTGTATGACGTGAGCAGATAGTTATTATATGCAAAACCATAGATGCATTGTCTAAATAAATGTATGTGGCATTAATGGAACCGGTGTGTTACGGTTATCTGCTCATGACGAAGAACGAACATTTTCATTCTTTTATTTTCCTTGGTTATTAGACGCCTTCTTTATTCTGCGAAAACAAAACACGTATTTTGTTGATTGTGTCGAAAAGTTTTGTTTTGTACTTACATTGCACTGTCTGTTTTTGATGCAAATGCATGTTATTGTTTACAATGTTTACATACTTTGTGTACCTAAATACAGGTAATTTGAATATTTAAACAGCGATACCGATACGTCATGTATGTCATGTATTATACTATACCCGAAGGTATATCAAATGACGTGATTGCGTAAGAACTTTTATAATCGCGACGTAATATTATGTGTGTACCTAAGCAACTAAATCATTTTCACCGTGTATTGTGTTGTGGAATTTATAAGTATTCTTCGTAACAACTAAACTCGTGTAAAGATTTTACAATGCCGGAAAATTTTGGTAGAAACATGTTATCACATCATTATGCGTTTTATTTTATTTATCGCCCGGAAAATGAAATGGATATAAGATAATATTACCTACATGAAAACCATTTTATTTAGCTTTGCCAAAATTTACTTTCTAAATTTAAACAAGCAAATGCATGATGAAAATACAGTCATAATTTAATAAACTTTAATTCGCACATAATTTTGAAAATAGTTGATGCAAAACGCGTTTAGTTTTTACCATCTGTGAGTCATCATTCAAAATATGTTGATGACGTCAGCATTAAGAGTTGTGTGTATCTGTCTCAAGCAAAAAAGGGACGCAGAACATTTTATCATTACGTATGATTCCAAGAAGGTGCCTTTGAAGTGGAACAAACGATGGCTGGCTATTGTTTATAAACATGGGCTGTCGTCGCCGCGTCGCCGGCGTTTCCACCGCACTCTCTCCGCGAGTGTGAATCGCAGAAAATCGCAATGCAACTGTAAACTATCGGATGTCGATGTCAATGACATTCGAGTTTAACTGGAACTGAATACCTGAGTTTATAGTAAAAGCCCGCTATTTACCCATATAAAGCACCGTGCAGCCATGCTATTTACATACTTACGAACATTAGCAGCTTTGCGTGCTTAGACGTCATAAACAATATTTTGGGGTACAAATTGAACTTTTTTAAGTGTCTCTGTCATTGTATGGGGAAGGGAAAGACGTCGTGCATGCGATGATTCACTTAATTTCAGAGTGTAGCAAATTGACGATACTGTTTCAATTTGATAGATAAATCTGGAAGCGTCTGTTCTGCATACATAACGATGAAAATGAAAAACATGTTAGGTAGAGAAATTTCCATTCATACAGAAATCATAATTTTAAATTAAGTAGATAACCTAATGCAGTACCTATTAACAGTCCTTGTTATCAGTGGTTTATTAATTAATGCGCGATAAATTCTATTCTAAGCACTAATTGCGAATTTTATTTGGTAACGCAATCTGGACTCCATGGTATCGATAAAACACAATATTGTTGGTATTATATACCTAATATTTATTATTTACACATACGGCCATAATTATCGGGGGCAGTCATAATTATGACAAAATGTTGTCCTATAGATATGAGTGTGACCTGCAGGTCTAACTTGAATATCTCGTGTCGAGTTTGATAATGAAATCTGCTCATGAAGACATTGTATGGGTAGTTAAACGATGTAAGTACAGGAAGCCTTGGCTGACAAATACTCATGACGTTAGAACGTTAAATGCACGAAGTTGTCTACAAAGTTATAGGAACTGCCTCACTAGCTACCAAGTTAACTAGTTAAGTCGAATCACAACGATAACAAGAAAACAAATGGCAAATTGCTACACTTGCTTGCAAAAATACAATGACAGAACATGGAGCTCTTATTAAACAGACACATTAGAATCGAAGTCGTTTGTTAAACAATTGGCACGTGGGCAGTGTAATGTAAACGCAAGTGGAAGTGAATCAATATTTTTCATTATATTATTTCATTTGCTTGATATTTTTGTTATTTATTTAGCTTTTCCATTTAACTTTATACAGTATAAAGTTGAAAAAAAGGAAGAATGAGGAAACGAGGACAATGTTATGAGGAAAGTTTAGAGTAAGAATGTGGCTGGGTGTAAGAGTAGAGGAAGACCACAACAAAATTGATTTACTGTGTGAATGTGAAGCATAATATGGCAAGAAAAGAGATGTTTGATAAGACTTTCCATAGTTTATTACTCGTCAGTAACAGAGTATGGAAGATGAAGACATACTGCGACCCAAATAAATTGCCTTAAGGATAACGATTATGACTTTCTTGTCTGGTTATTTTGGCCATTGCTTAAAAGTATTTGTAAATAATATAATTAATACAGGGTGTTGGTTCCATATAACCAGGGTGAAGGGGTGGGTGTATCCAGGGTGTTATAATCAGGGTGTTGGTTGTTGGTATTGGATACTTTATTGTTTGGTGAGAGTGACTAAACTAAAGATATAATAAATAATTATCCAAAGTTTATAAACTTCGCCATTTTATTTTCTTATAACTTTAAACTGCGGCTCATTGGTTTAATTGCTTGCTATGATTTAAGTACATAATGTATTTTGTTCTATTGTTTCCAAGAACATCAATGTTTAACTTTTGGTTCCTTAACTTTATAACAATATTTACGTTACGGCAATTAATGAGCATGATTAAAAAGTAAAACAACTTAGGTAGGTATAATAAAGTTATTACTTTATGTACTGACGCAAATTACCCAGCGGCACCTATATACTCACGATTATGTACTGTCTATGTTATTACATTGAATTGTTTACATTCGCCGATATACATTTAAAATATTGGATTACTTTAATCTTGATTGCTGTAGAGCAATTATTTTACAGATCTTTATAAGGTTAATAGGAAAGTACTCTTGAATTATATATATTATATATATATATAATATTATGACATTAAAGTGAGTCTATTTTTAACCGACTTTCTTCAAAAAGGAGGAGGTTCTCAATTCGGTTGTATTTTGTTTTTTAATGTTTGTTACCTCATAACTCCGTCATTTGTAAACCGATTTGAAAAAATCTTTTTTCATCTAAAAGGATATGTATTCCGATTGGTCCCATAGAAATTTTATCAAAATCGGTTTAGGAATTTGGTTGTTTTCCTCACGTTGTTCAATTGTCACATCACGCGACGTCGCGTGATGGTGCCACAATCATGTAACAGCCATAAAATAGTGTCCGCAGCGTTCTGGTATTTGGGTTCAGGGTTCTGGTATTTGGTTTAGGCCACTAGTTTATTTACTAGTTTTGCCCATCTAGGTACATAGTTCAGCATTTTGACTTGGCAATGAATGTGATAATACGTACTTTTTCTTCTTGGGCTATGTTGATGACATGACGATCTCTTAATAACTTATAATTACAATGTAAAAATTAATTCATGACAAGATTTTGTGCTACTTATACTTCAACTAAAAAGGGTAAAATAAAAAACACTTTAAATAAACTTTTTGCGAAAAAACCGACTTCCAAAAAAACACTAAAAATGTCTAAAAATAACTTGAATTTCGGAAGTCCGGTGTCTTTGTTTGTTTCATTGACTTTTTTGCCACCGACTTCCAAAAGTCAAGTTATTTTTAGACTTTTTTAGTGTTCTTTTGGAAGTCGGTTTTTTTTTTCGCAGAAAGTTTTTTTTAAGTGTCTAATCTTTCTTTTAGTGGCAGGAAAACCTTTTGGAATAAAACACTTTGAATATAACATATACATTTTGTTTTGTGCAAAAGTCCACAGAACATTCTGATTAGTCACTAGTTAAAGGAAGCCAGATCTTTACATTTGCAAATAGGAAAAAACCGACTTATTCTAATTCGTTACGGTGGATATTCCGCTCGTTATTTAATTCTTATAGAGTCATAGACTTCAGCGGAAACTAGTAGTAAGTATGTTTACCTGTTTATTTATAAATAATTGCGGTTTATTTAAAGGTCGAGTAAACAGTCTGGATTATTGTTATTCACCGTAAAAGATAAAGCGATACAAAACTTTGATAGTAAATGATGTTGAATTAAATAAATTGAATCATCTTTTATTACTTTCATTCCCGTATTTGTAGTATCTATACTTAGTTGTTTGTGGCAAACTCATTATCTGATGCATTTTACCTGTTTTTGTGCTTCTAGCGGTTAAGTTCAAAACAGCCAGCACTTACCCGTTTTTAAATTCTTTCTACCTGATACCTCGGCATTCTTGGTATGAATGGAATTCCCCACCGGAGATACAAACTAAGTTTGAAATGGACGCTTCTAATAAATGTTTACAAATAGTTTTAGAGAATGTTCCATTAGCTTTAAGACGCATCGATAAGAGATATCTTCTAGAAGGATTTAACTCGTTTATTTAATTATTTATCATGGGGTTAGTGCCTAACCTAGTGTCAGAGTTTTTATACCGCCCATGGGCCTCTGACTTGGCTTAGATGCCATCAAGAAATATCTCTCAGGCATGCTGGTTTCCTCACGATGTTTTCCTTCACCAAAGCAAGTGATAATTTTACAATACGCACATGATTCCGAAAAATCAGAGGTGCGTGTCTTGGGTTCGAATTTGAGACTTGGCAGTCCGACGTAACACCACTACTATCAACTGCACACACATTTATGTCATGACAGAGTGTCTTATTATGGTAAATAGAGGGAGTAGAATATGAAGCTTATGGTACTTTACATTTTAATGATTAATAAATCATTCGTTAGTGACAAGTAACAGCGTGGTATGGCATCGCTTTCACGACTTCACGACGCACTAGAAATATGTACTTCGATATACACGAGAATCATATATGATCAAAACATTTATTTCATATTTATTTTTGAAAACTTTTAAAAATATTCGCCAGAGCATTAACCCTACGGAAAAATAAATGCATATTTGTTCTTGAAAAATATTTTTCCAGGCGAAAATGTTTCAGGAATGGGCCAATTTCACAAATGAAACGAAATCATTCAAAGCGATGATGCGACTCATTCCAATGTCCACTTTGTAACACGTCAATAAAGAATGAATGCTTATGATATTTCAGGAAAACTATTAAAAAAACATCTGTAAATAAGTTTCGTTTAATAGACAATAATGTTATAGTTTTACGATACTTTAAATTACCCTGTCGGAAGAGCAGATTGATAACCTATTCACCCACGGTTTGTTGTGGTGAATTAACTATCAAGTGACACAAGTAATTAAGTAAACTTATTAGGGGTTGCAGATACGGATCTACTATTAACAGTATAGTATTAATAAAAAATAAAAATACTAATGATACAAATAAGGAAAATCTATGGCGCATTCTTCATCATAATACGTAGGTACTATTTTAACATTAATCTATGGAATGGAATATAAGTACGTCAGTAGTATGTCGTTTCATGATTTTCCTTGCACTGTGTGCAATTTGACGCCAAGTTTAGAAATAACTTGCACAGGATGTTAATAAACATGAGGTAAAGACGCTATTTGTAGGCCATCATGCAAGCCATGCATGCTATGCGATGTGTTTATATCCTAAAACTTGTCAACAGTATTGCATAACTGTAATTTACACTTCAGGTCAACATTGCTTGTTCAAATTTTCACCACACATCGGAGGCAGCGCAAACAAAGCCAATTGAAGGTTTTCGCTCGAAAGCTTCAATTTGAGGGGTTGTAGAGCTGAAATCTTCACGCTTTATTCAAAGAATATTGAGACCAGCACGTGCAGCTGGATTGCGACTTCTAAAGAATTGTCCTCGAGAAAAACCCGAGGCGTATTGCAAGTTCTGGTTTTAAATAAGAGGCAATACATGTTACAAAATAGCATACGTGGAATGTACATACATTACTAACAATGCCAACAGTAATGGGAATGTGTTCTAACTTTACCTCTGTTTGGTGATAATGACTACTGACAGCGATATGCTCACATTATGACATTCGGTACAGTCATTGTTGTCATTAGGGAGCAGAATTGATTGGCACGGGCAGAGCATGAATGCTACATTAAAAATTGTTTACTGCATTAACTTGAATATTATGTGGTTCTTGGTGAAATCATGCATCGGTGGCTTTCACAAAATCATTTTATAGACGTGGAACAACAGCGACGGCCCAAGGTAAGCCGGGGTGGGATAAAATGAAAATGACAGGGATTTACTGAGTATTTACGGGTAATTAAGTATAATAAATGAGTATTTACGTCATCGGCGCGGCTGGCCTGCCGCGGTCGGTCACATACATACGGACACATGGCCGACGCATGCAATAATGATAGGTTAGAAAACGAACTCACCACATAGCGCTGTTCCATATTCCTTCCAATGTGAACGAGTTTTTGCTGTCATCGCAATTCTTGGAGCAAGACTTTTAGTTAATTACCGCGATTTGGAATGAGATTATCTTGAGCACTGAATTTATTTTATATATTAAAAATAATAATATTAAATAAAGTAAATTGAATTCATCGTAACGATTATAAATATTAAAAATACGGAGAACTAACTAAATATCACAATAATTATATATATATTCGATCTAAATTAAAATTGGGTTTTTTAACAAAACGTTATAACCGATTAGGCTTCATGTTGATGGTTTATGTGTTGTTGGCTTGCTGGTTCATTGCGCGGGAAGTACGCGAGAGTCGTGGTAGCGCGGCGGCGACGAGTGAGTAACTGAACGAAACGGCGCAATAGTGAGGCGAACGAACTAATCGCAACGCACCAAGTGGGATGGAATGAGGCAAAACGGCGCGGGCGCACGCTTTTGCTCCTTGTTTATCGGGCGGTGGAGTAGTTCTTGTTGAGATAAGAAGAAGGTCGATAACGCGGCGCGACACGCGGGTGACGCGGGTGGAGCGGTGACGCCGCTGCAACCACGCCGCCAGACACTGCCGTACACTCCGACTCCCAGAATATTTTGTTAAGACAACTTATAAATAGACTTTACAGGACTAAAATAACACTGACAAACGTTAAACCCGTGCGATGCACGAGACCAGTTTTATAAAAGACTTCTGTCCACTGATAATAATCTCTTAAGCTTATTTTTAAATAATAGGTCATAATTATTGCATGTATTTATTTTTAATACCGCTCTGCTGCCCCTTCCGTCGTACTTAGTTAGAAAGGTGCTTTTCCAATTGGTGCATTTCATAAAGAGCGGGATGAAAACAAGTTCTGAGTCAAGTTTTTAAGTCTTTGTGAAAACTCAGAAGCAAAACATGTCTGTCACTGGAATTGTGCTGACGTGCCGTCGTGCCCAATGTGACACTGATACCTTGTTTTTAGAACATCCGACAGAATCAGCCTCCTAAAATAACTTCAATATTATAATTCTGATCTCACATGATTTACGTATATTTCACCGATTACTTTTCCAATATCTCCCATTCGTGATAAATAAAGTAGGTGACTGTTAAGACCAGACAGACAGGACTCACATTTCATTAAAACGAACTTTTTAATCTCTTGTTATATTGGATTTTTCCATGTTTAACTTACCCCAATAGTCGATATACTCATACATATAAAGTTAAATGAGCCTTTCAACATATATTGATGTTTCATCCCTTGCTCTACTATGTCTTTGCGAACTTCATAATAGCCCATTTTTGTTTAGAAAACACTTCTTTTTCAGGGAGATGTCTGTGTCGGGGTGATGTGTAATATTGCAATTATCGACCGACTCTAATCGATCGAATTGTTTGTTTCTATTATCGACTCTTTAACGTTGATAAAATCAATAAGAATCGGACAAGATTGGATAGGTAGAGTATGAAATATTAAAAAAAAAAAATTGTATCTAATACAAATCCAATGCACTATCTGGAATGTAGGCCGGGAGTTGAAGAAATTCGAAATAGGTTTTAGATTATAATTAGGTCACACTTTCAGGAACGTTGTTCTAAATGTTTCTCGCAGCGAACTTGCTCTGGATCTCTTCCCTTAGCCTTTTAATTGATATTAATTCTTCCGCGTATGTTCGTAAACATCCAAAGTACATAGGTCAATTTATTTACACCACCAAGGACGTAGACACGTTCGTTCTTTCCCGTTGCCGCGTAGGAGCCACAAAAACTGGAAGCTAATATTTTAACGTTAACGTGTCGTGGTACGAATCGTAAGGTCAATACTGATTGTCTAATGAAAGTATAAACATTGATAGCAAAATTACATCCGACAAGGTCAGCAAAAAACAACAAATTACTGTCTTTATTCACTTTATTTATCCCGTACTAGCTGCCCGTTGCCCGCGACCTTCGTTCGCGTGAAATTATTATTAAAAAAAATTATATCCCTATACGAATTGGGTTTTCTTACCAATTTCAAGCGTTCTAATTTTTTTGCATGGAACCCCTTATTATTTTTCTAAAATAAGAGTAGTGTGTTAGACCTAATAACATCAGCTATCTACCAGTAAAAGTCCCGTAAAAATCGGCCCAGGCGTTTCGGAGATTATCCGGAATAAACAGACATACAGACAGACCGACTAACAGACAAAAAATTGAAATAAATGACTTTTTGTTATAAGCGCCGTGTATATATTTTCATTTGCATCCTCAAAAAAACTGTTATTTTGATATTACAAACAGACGCTTCAATATTATTTATTTGTATAGATAGATGTAATGTATACATTCGTTTGCCGAAGTGCTCTGACATTATAATTTAAACAGCGTTAAATCTTACTAGCACATGTACACTTTTTGGCTTCATTCCATTGATTAGATATATTCGACACAGAGGACATTTGCTGTTAGGATGCAAGGGCTCGCAGATGCATGTTTGGCATAAGTGACTTGTTTTGAAACTATTTCTGTTAATAAACATATTCCTGAAACAGATTGATGGCATGCCGAAACGGTAAATTGCATCTTGCAGTATTCTAAGCTTGCAGTAGTAAAATGACAATGTATTAATCTGTATTAGGTACCACAATGAAAACTCGTTACAACTTTATCACAATAACATAATCTTGCTATCATACCTAATCTATTATAAAATTTTAATTGTATTCTTCAAATCATAAAAAAATGGCCTGCATTGCTGCTTGAATATTGTTGAACTGACAATCGCGTTACACAACTAATTTCATTCGCTCATTTTAATTTTATTTCAACAACAGTTATGTACGATTTACTGTTGCTAAAATAATAATTTATTATTCAACATTAGTCATTGGGAATATGGTAACCAAAGAGGCTTAACATTCTCTAGGCCTCGTGTAGCTAGGTATAACTGTAATTGTAGATACGATTTTCCTGTTTACATTTGCACGATTCGCTTAGGTATGCTTAAACATAATGCTACAAAATTTCAATACATGATTACTTCAACGTTGACGTATGCAATACAGACTAATTATATCGTCCAAAAACACGCGTTTCTTGTTTTCTTAGAATTAAATAAAGTTAAAAAGGTACACGGTTAATTAATTTTTAACTTTATATTTTTTTGTTATACCGGCCCATAGCAATAAAGACAGACTCAACACCAACAGACACTTTAAATTTTCACAGGGTGTGTCCGTGTCACAGTCTATTACGGTTCAAAAGATAAAGCTCTGTGACAGACGAACAGACAGACAGCGGAGTCTTAGTAATAGGATCCCGTTGGCACCCTTTGGGTACTGAACAATAAACATATCAGATCATATTTAAAAATCGAACACAAATCTTTACGGGATGGATTAAAAAAAAAACTAAACTATTTGCATTAAGTAATTAATTTTTAAAGATACTCTACTACTCTTGATACTCCTGATACTCCTGATACTCTTGATACTCCTGGCAAGAGATGGATTTGAAATAAATTGAATGAATACCGGAGTAAAGAATAAAACAGACATAAAACGCAAAGGTGAAAGTAAGATTCTTGCGAACAGATAAAGACTGCAAAGCGTTGCTACTGAGGCTCCAAAATAATGCAAAATTACCTACCTATATGAAGAGAGAAAGCAAGAAGATATGGAAACTTGTCTGAAATGCTTACCTTTCTCTATGATTGATTAGAAAACAGTTGCAGTCTTAGTCAATATCGACTATTTTCTAGTAGCTTGATTGTTTTTGGATAAATAAAAATACTTTGGCGCCTAGATTATATTATATTAATATGACCCTTATTTATGTCTTTACAAATTGTATAATTTTTTAAATATTCCTTAAAAAAAACAATGAAAAGATTTCCAGTCCACCGGTATCGGAACCAGGATCTAAGCTACCGGTGGCGGTCAGGGCTCCAGAGAGAGGGACCTCCTAACAATACGAGCAGTGTCCAGGAGTAGCGCTTTCTGAATCAAACCCTTGATCCAGCCTAACGAGAGCCTCCTCAGGTATTGATAAATTAATATTTATATTAATTAATAGCGGGTCGTCCAGGCTTCACTCGGGTACCTATGTTACTCATGGATTATGTAGCATTCTAATGGTGAATTTTTGGTATCGGTCCAGTAGTTTTAGGTTTATTCGTTAAAAATACAAATTTTCCTCTTAATAATATTATTAATGTGATACAAAATCGCATAGACGGGAAACTGGATACACATGAGCCACCAGAACAAGCCGGATTTCGCCCTAGTTTTTCAACAACCGACCACCTTGAACCAAGTACTAGAAAAATATACCGAATTAAATAAACCATTATACTTGGCCTTCGTAGATTATGCAAAGGCTTTTGATAGCATCAAACATGCCGAAATTTTCAAATCTTTAAAAAACCAGGAACTGGAACAGTAATATATAGACCTCGTAAAAAATTTCTACCATAACAGCACCGCTAACATTAAGCTAAATACTGCAGGACAGGTTTAGTATACAAAAGGGTGTTAAGCAGGGTGACCCGCTCTCTCCAAAGTTGTTTACAAGCACTCTTGAGGAAATATTTAGATCGCTAGCAGCCTCATGGTTAACCGAAGGCATTACAGTCGGTAATAAGAGGTTGACGAACCTTCGATTTGCTGACGACATAGTCCTTTTTGCCCCCACAGCTTTGGAACTACAGACCATGCTCCAAGAACTGAGCACGGCCAGCTTCAGGGTGGGACTTGTAATGAACCGTTCTAAAACCCAGATCATGAGCAACAGCACCAAGTGTAGGGTCGAGGTAGATGGGCAGCAAATACACTATGTCGATGAGTATATGTACTTGGGCCAGTTAGTATGTTTCGAAAATAGACAAGAAGAGAAATCGATCGCCGAGTCGAAAATGCCTGGAAAAGCTACTGGTCCATGAAGATGCTAATGAAGGGTGATCTTCCGATCTCTCTGAAGCGCAAGCTCATCGACATGTGCGTCCTGCCCGTCCTAGCCTACGGTGCTCAGACTTGGTCGCTCACTGAGTCTCAGAAGTTCCGCCTTGGAGTTTGCCAAAGGGCAATGGAACGCAGCATTCTGGGTGTCAAAAGACAAGACAGGGTTCGAAACACCACGCTGCGTTCCAAAACGGGCATAGTGGACGTTGGGACGAAAACCTGCTGGGCTAAAATGGGATTGGGCGGGTCACGTCAGCCGCATGCACGATGACCGCTCAGCTAAAATCTCCACAAGATGGTTGCCGGAAGACGGACGGCGCCGCCGAGGCCGGCCCAGAAAGAGGTGGCGAGACGATTTGGACGCGTACCGCGAGGGCTGGTCCGAGGTGGTACGGGAAAAGAGCACATGGAAGGAATTGGGGGAGACCTTTGCCCAGCAGAGGGACAGTACAGGCTAATTAAAAGACAATAAAGATTATTAGTATATACTAGCATAGATTATTGTACAAGGTTCTTTGAGTAGATCGAAATTGAATGTTTCAGCCGAGAATCGTGCTATTTGAGTATCTATTGTGCACTTTTGTTCCTAATGCAGTATTGGTACCTTAAAATTATTTGTTTCAAAATTCATCGTCTGCTCTCATGATTGCTGGGACTCCGCCTTTGTCAATAATTACTTATATATTCCTGTTCTCACTTGTATCGGTGTCTTGACACTTTTCATAAACAGCGGTTTTTCCTTACGGCACGCCCCCAAGTGCTGATTTTCACGCAATTTTATGCTTGTAATGTTTGATAAGGTTTTGGAGGAACTGAAGACATTAGGTACAAATGATGTACGATGTGGGCTCGGCCTGATCGTCGTGACATTCAGATAAAAAAATGTGATAAGGAATAAATAATTTTAATCCCTATCTTATTACATCAGATTTTTATTTGTTTCTTCCCCCACGTCACATTATGCTGATTTCCACGCAATTCGGTGTTGGTTGATAATGTCTTGTATGATGTCTTAATCATGCCGCTGAAAGAAATGTATGAGTAAGCGTTCAATGGCGAAATGGCTTCAGTTATCAGCGGTTATCTGATAGTGTGTGCAGTGACAGGTTTATCGCGCCCCTGCTAAAAATAGCACAATATTGTTTTGCTTAGGATTCACGAGTTAACGGGAAATAAACTTTTCAACGTACCATTGCAACATAATTGTAATTAGCACTTGCACGTGACTTTACACGCATTTTGATAAATAGGGATTCAGATTTTCCTATACGAAGTTCAATACTTCACCGGAGGTTTTAGGGGTTGCTAGCTAGAGCAACCACATTTTATCAGAAATATCTATCTTCCATACAACTGGTTTCGGGTAGCTAGATGTGCTGGCGTCTGTACTTTGACAGGGAAATCAAAATCCAGCGGTCCGGTCGGTTTGACCGAAGTGTAGCGTGAATGCACAATAAAGTGGTTTAATAAATTAATTACACAACATCTTAATGTCATTTAGGATTTTTGTTGTTTAGAAAGAGTTCGGGCTCAGGACGGGCGAAGTTCAATGTACTTGTTAAGACTTAGGTTTATTTATATAGGATCATTGGCGGTATCAATTTTGAAATAACGATAACTGCTTATGAGAAACTTATCGTAAATATCTATAGCACGTATACAGCTGCTATAAATGGTCTCTTGACACTGAATGTAATAATAGAATAATACGCCTACAATGTTGTGGTTTATTTTTATGACGTACTAAGCCTCGACGATCTTGAAAGGTGTAATTAGAACAATTTTGTTGTAATTTGCTAATAACTAAAGCATCTTAGTGTTGGTTTAATATCGAGATGTTTCATCATGTTGGGTTTCACCTTGTTATTAACAGTAAAGCCTTGGTATAAAACAATTGAATTGTAATTTATTTATTCATTTGGGTTATTTATAAGTACTAGAAACTGTAACAAGTAGATAATAAAGTTACATGAAAAATTACCTTAAACTGTCAAAACGTCTAAAGACTAGAAAAGCAGACTATTTATAATTACTATCTCATTGAACATTTTACTTGAAAGTGAAAATCCTATTGTTCATTACTTGAATCATTAATAATAATTATTTTTAGAAGCTGAAAGATAAAGTTTATTATTATTGAACAAAATTACACTTATCTATACAGAGCATCAATGTAGGTTTTATACCAAAAAAGGGAAAAAGAAGTATTTCGGTTGGCACCTAAAGTACCTATTTACCCACATGTTTCTTTTTGTATCAAAGATTGAAGATCAAAGATGTCAGTTTAGCTCATTGGCCCTTCCTAACTCCTATTAATACCTACTGATCCAATCGATTCATACAATTTACGTGGGAAGAAAATATTAAAGTCTATTTATTGATTTTAACTATTACACCTTACAAATAAAAGCATATTAATACTCTATCATTAATCAATGAGTGAAGTGATTTATGGTGCTTTTCTTTGTCCAAGAGTTCAATGAATAATTATGCTGATTTGTATCACGTAAGGAGTTAATGGGCCTCAATTACTGTGAATCATTTTGTGTAGGAGTCCACTCGACTTTGGACCGATCGTTTATGTTGAAGGCATCATTGTCTTCGTGCGTACAAAAAAAGTTTAATCAAAAAAGGCCAGTCGAAGAAGATATTTAATAAGTGGAAGTTAGATTAAGTTTTAATACACAAAACACTCATCATGCCGGAGAAAAGAAGGAAAAATTAGTCATTTTCCGTTGCCAGATACGAGTAGGAATATGCAATGCCATGGAATGTAGTCAAGATATGTAAACACGTGCAGGCAAAAAAATGTTACGGTCAACATAAAATTCAGCTGAATCGGGTATCAGATATCTCTCTTAAATGTCAATCTAATCTAAGCTACCTATTGAATTTCGCACGATTGAATTCTATTTATGTATCACGCAGACGGCAGGTGAGATAAAATTCATTTACCCAAAAAAAATGTGTCGAGGCCATACTCTCGTTTACTAAGAATGGAAAATAATTTCTGTTGGAAATTGCAAGATTATAATTTCGCTTAATTTCGGGTTTGGTATTGTAGCTCTATATACTTACGTAGGAAGGATAGGAGCCCTAGAAACTGCGGAGTGTGCGGCCTTGGAAAACTTTTGGGTACGCCCAGTAGACTTGAAACTAATATCTTTGTTAACAAAAGGTCTACTCCTTTGAGGGTTCATTACATAATGAAGTGAGTACGTTGTTAGTAGGATTCTGAAAAATTAGACAAGTGATTCCGCCTGTCGGTGGAGAATGTTGGCACCGTCACCGCTGTCTCTTCTACTTGTAGATATAAAATCGGCGCGTGGGCATTAAGTGATGATAGCTTACACAAAGGAAATGGAGAATTCAAGAATGCCACATGGTGACAAATCTTCGTAACATGTTTAACTGCATCTGTCGTGTTCAAACTGGATATTATTAAAGTTAGGATTGGTTGCTTCCTCCGAAGATCAGTCAATTTGCTTGGTCAGCCTCTGTGTAAAGTGAACTATTATGTCATATTAAGTCGCAATCAGAAAATAAAACACTTATGTTATGATCATATTATTATACAAGTATTTTATAAAACTGGTAAGTATAACAGTGTGATATAACGCCTTGCTACAATACTTTCTGGTGTCACTTGTTCAAATAAAGGTACGATTGTCAACATCCACTCAAACGGAATGTTTACTGATATAACTGAAGTTTAAAATAAATAATCGTGTAATATTCCATTAAACTTTCCATAATCGACAGGGAATTAATGAAAATGGCTCTCAGCTGTATACTTGAGTCGTCAGTTTAAGTAGGGAGAACTGGTTGATAGTTTACGATGGTATAGCAATATAACGCGATGTCTGCACTATTCACATAATCCATCGATAAATTACCTGCGCCATTTATGGTTCACTAGGGTTTATCGCAATAGGTTCAGAAATGAGCATAATATATTATATTCCCTTTTTGCTACTCGTACTAGGACGGTATCTGCCTAATTATATAAATTTTAAAGAGTCCTTCGGCGATTATAAATAACTACTGAAAGACTTTTCAGAAGATTTTAGTTTTTCGGTTTTTAGTTATCAAAACCCATGAAAAAGTGTCACATGAGTGATGTAAAGACACCTTTTGTTTGAAATACTTGGAGGTTTGCCCACCCTGTAAAAGACAAAACAATGATTTATTAATACCTTTTTCCTGACCGGAAAAATCTGCACGAAATATCATGCCACTGTTGTCAGCTAGCTTTTTGTCAATATTATGTACAGTGATGCCTGTCTCTATGTCTTTTGGCGCTTGAATGACATTGACAGGAGGGCGCTGTTGGTAAACATCTTGTGAAATTGTATTTGATAAAAGCATTATGCTGGCATTAGTTCCGATTTAGGGTACGCGCCAAAAGAGTCACAAATAATAAAATTATAAATCAAATAATCTCGTAGTACAGGATGAAGGGGAGCCCTCTAAAATGACAAACTAAACCTCATTACTCTTACCACAGTGGAAAAACCTACTGGCGAATGGGAAGAGAAACTAGCAGCACACATTGAAGCCTGAATTCAGACGGCCATCGCTCGGTAAAACCAGAAATAAACAGACTAAAGAAACGGATCTTTTGCTAACGAGTGCACTAGTTTCTTCAAGTAAACTAGACCCTGGCGAAAAGCCAGAAAACAATAACACGAACACGAAACAAGTAAGCACACCTAATGATTTGTAAACCAAAATGGTAGAAATGTTTGCTTAGTAACTGCATGGTCAATAATATAATTACAGGAATCAGGACAAAATAAAAACATTTTTTAGTTAAAATCATAATCGTAGAAACAAAACAATGGGTCGATAAGGAATATCAAAGGAAAGAAAATATAGCAATCGGTACATAATGTATAATATAATATTGCCTCAATCGTTTCTTAGAAAATATGGAAAAAGATAGAAGCAAACAAATACGGCTAGGTTTTTCGGATTAAGTATTCCAAGGACTATTATTGATCGAAGGAAGGACCGAATGATGGCGCAGTTAGAGACCATCTTCGTTCTACGGCGGACGCTTATTGTGCAAATGCTAATCCCGTCAAGATAAAAACTTACAGCAACTCCATGACCGTGTTATGAAATCCACATCGAAAATTCTTATGAAACATCATTATTCAGCATTTAATATTACTTATTTGTCACCGCATGCGGCCCGATTACGTCATTTATAATCAAGATACGAAATGTAAAGTGCGAAGTTCAGTTTCATTTTCACATTTTCTTATTTCTTGGCTACCTTGAGACACTAATGGAAACATTTTCACAACAATGACGAGGTGTATTGTGTACTCGTACATTTCCGTCAAAAATGCATATAGTGTGCTTTTGCACAGCGGTTCCAAGCACGTTGGAATGTGAACATTGATCACGCGTCCAGCACGTGAAGTCTGCATACGCACACAGCGAAACGAACACACACATCACACGTGTGCCAAATGCCAATGTACGCATTGTTGGCAGCTACGCGTGTGTGAGCGCTCTTTACAGAGTCACTCACACAAGCAAGTCCAGTGAGCCAGCCATATATTTTCAAATCCGCACGATATGATTTGGGTCAGCTTGACATTATAGGGTAAATTTTTTGTTGACTTTCAGGACGCTTGACAATACTTTAATGTAAGCGGTGCCCGTCAAATATGTATTTTCAGCTTATTTTATTCCAGAATTAAATTTACTCTCGAAGGACGTTGACCCGCTCACTTCAGCTGACATCACCGTTTTGAGCGGAGATTTGTCAGTACATTAGCTGCGCACTGATACTAGTGGAATCTTTGGATTTGGGTTCAGACGTCGTTGATAACCTGCGTTGTTACTACATGACATTATAAACTGTAGATATTTGTCATGTTAAAATAATGATTACATTATAACTTAAACTTTGTAAAGTTGTTTGAAATCAGTAAATTCCTGAACACAGATTGTTGGTCACGTTACATTCACATCCTGGGACATTGTTTGGTAGTCACCTTCACGCAAGAGCAGGCTAATTGTGAATAGGCAGTGCTTCCAAGCGAGCTGGTAATAAGTGGGGTCCCTACTAATGTGTTCTCATACGAGTACACAGTGAGTCAACAAGTTTGTGACGTGCAACGAACACACCCACGGAGATAATGTCAAATTAATTAACAAGCTAACGTTATCGCCGCCATTATTGTGTACTAATGTTTAACTTTAGAGTGTATTTTACTATAGTAAGCTGGGTTGATGTATAGAAAGATAAATAACGCTATAAATTGCAGTACAAACACGTAGGTCGTGCGTCATACTGGTTGAGTGTGCGCTGGGCACAGTCGCTGGTGTCAATATTGTACTGAGATAGTACTTCTTAAGACTGACAGCTTACGTGGGTACCAACGTTCACAATTATGTTTAGCGAGTTAATGGGAATTAAGAACGAGTTGTGCAAAACTCGGACAGATTTTCCTAGAAATGGATGTTGAGGGATCGGTCTAGGTATTTATAGTTTATGCTGAAAGCTCTATGTTATGTTGAAATAAATGTTAGGTACATAAGGGTGACACAATGGGCGGTTAATAAAATATAAAATCAACAGATGTTAATTGAAAAACGTACAAGGCTTGCTATGTATTTTATGATTTTTATTTTTCCACTTTCATTATTCCATTTCCCTTTATCGAGCTCTAAGAAAATTCAATCGAGACATCTTAGAATTTCGAGTAGTTTCCATTTTGAAGAACCTTTGTTAATTTGCGAATAACAACTTTCATTATGTTTCTAAATGTTTTATTCATTACTATAAATTTACATTATTTACAAACTACAAACAGATCTAACTTCATGTACAATAGTGGTACATAGGCGGACTTAATGCCCTAAGGCATTCTCTACCAGTCAACCTGATAATAATTAAAATTGTATCAAAATGGGAAATAATTACAGGGCGACAAGACATTCGTTCAAATCGCTGTCAATAGGAAATGGGCCCAGAATTGGAAACTAGAGCTGGGAAGGGTCACGTGAAGAGTCGGCCAACCGCGTGGTGATATCTCGAAATACTAGGTGGGCACTCGGACCTCATGGCTCATGGTGTTTCAACCACAAACGGGTCAAACTCATAACTACCAATTAAGTTATTGTATTTGCACCGTTTCAGGTTTTCAGCATCTGCAGCTGCCGCCCAAGTGCAGCCCACCGTGCTCGGAAGATGGGACGACGCAAGGGTGCCAACGTAAGTTGCATCTCACACCAAGGGCCTACCCAACTTCCATCCCATCTGGTCTCTTCCCATCGTGGCGTGCTAAACCATTAGGTTCTAAGACAGCTGACAGATGAGAACATTGATCCTAGTGTGCCACGCAATCCAACCTGCACTCATACTGCAATGGAGTCATACTGGAAAGGCAACGGTGTTTGAGGCAGCTGACTGCTTCACCACGTTGACAGCGGTGTGGATCCCCACAAAGAGCGGACGCTTCTAATCGCAGACATGTAGCGAGCCGGAAGGTTGTGTCATCTTGTATAGTTCCTTTGTTAGATGATGGTAAAGCCTGAAGCCAGAGGCCCGACTCTCACTCACCCACAGCCAGCAGGCGCGAGGCGGCTACGTTCAGCAGAATTGGTGGACGTATTAATAAGGTTATTCCACTGATTCTGGGAAAACGGGTTTTCCGGCCGATCCGTTTCTGGGCAAGCCACTTTCCAGGCGCGCTCCGCGTCGGTTATGCACGGCATTTCCGAGTCAACCAGAGAGAGTTAAAATTTTCTTTGTTAGCTTATCAGTGCTGTGGATAGAGGACAGGACCTAAGTAAGTTAGGTAAGCTCATACACTAGAAATTGTGCGGTCGCCGAGGCCACCAAAACGAATTGGTAGGGCTTGCAGCCACGCTCGGTCGTCCAGGGCCACATTAAGAATGGATGTGGATGTTAACGTGTTGCGAATAATTTGGTCAATTTTGTCCAAAAGTTGTGGTGGCTTTCACAGAGGACAACAACGGCGAAAATACATCAAACAAAACATTCATACCATGTTTCTGATTGATAGATATTCAGCAAAAACCGACTGAATCTGAACTAAAAACTTTAGTCCCAAGCTAATCACGCGACGAGGATGTGAGTGGTACGTCAAACTTTAAAGTTGCGTAAAAACCGTAAACATCAATTAATCTGTTATCGGTTAACTTTTGTTTATTCTGCGAAAATCAAGTGACTAGATTTTCGTAGAATAACAAAGTGTTTAGTAAGATCACGTTTATGAAGAAGACGAGAATAATCGCGTATGATACGGCTTCGTTTCTAGGCGCAGTTTTACTTCTCTGTTGTATTTTGTATAGGTACTTATTAGATCTTTTCTCGCCTATCTTGGAGTCGGTCAGTCTATCCAGATACGGGTGAATATCAGTATCACAAGGCGACTGCCATCTGACCTCTGCAACTCAATTACTGGGGCCCTGATATACGAAGGTTAGACCGATTATCTGACTGTCGGGATTTTGAATTCTTGCAGTGTCGTAGGTATGACAAGGTCTCATGTTTTACGGATGCTATCAGCCATAATGAGTATGGATCTGCGGATAAATAAAGATGTCTGTAGATTAAGAGCCTCTTAATAGGAATATCCTCTTTCTAAACAAACAAACAGGAACATTTCGTGACTGCTGATCGACTAACTGAAGGATTATGCACAATCCAATGTACCTACTAACGAAAGACACATCAATACATAATTGTGAAGATTAATTAAATCTCTCGAATATGTAGTGTCTTCAGAAGGATTTTTAAGATTTACTGTTAAGCCAAGAGTGAAGTTTGTTGGTAAAAGAAGTGGTCTTGCAATTCCTGCCCAATATTTTTAGTCAGCGTCATGTCATAATATTTATGTCTAAAGTTTATTATTCATGTCAGCTACCTAAAATTGTACGGTACATTGTTTTTCGCCTGTGCCAGTAAATTATACGTGGCTTTTTGTCCTGTGCTCGACAGCGTAGCAGCAAATAGACGAGAACTGTAACAAAGCTTTGTCCCACCAAAATTATTGTATAGGAGGCTCATTTTGTTAGGCCTTTACGTCCGGTCATCCGGTTTTCTATACCTAATAAAAGTGAAAATTCATTCAATTTTTTTAGGTTGAGTCTAATTTTGACTCACATCAGATAACCACGTAGGTATTGTCAAATGAAATATCTCTCTTGCTTTAGCTGTTCTCTGTCAGTGTCGGTCTAATTTTCTACCGTAAAAGATTGAAACCGCACTTAATTTTGTGTACTTAGCTTTACGAATTTTGGTAAGTTGGTGGAAATCGTCAGTAAGTATGAAAAATCAGGCATTTATGGTCTTAACAACAATGGAAATGCGTAAAACGTGGATGTGGAAATGTTTCGGTACGTCTTCGGTTGGATTAGACAAAAATAATACTTGCATGTTATGAGACGGAATGCAGACAACAATCCAGGTTATTAAGACCAGACTTAGATTACACACGTTTTACACATTGTAAAACGTTTCTCATGTTTAAATGCATAAAGTCATCCTTATTAAGTAGTATAAAGTAAGCTACTACTAACATGCAGGTTGGCAATTTATTTGATTATGGAGATTAGATGTGTTGATTAACGAATAAAATTTTTTCGAAACATCGGAAATGACTTCATCTGGAAAATATTACGGTGTCAAATTATTTTATAACACAGTTTGGAGAAGCAGGTACAGGACTGGTGGAAGTGGTGACACTTGGGGGAAACCTATGTCTAGAAGTGGCTGTATTTCGATTTTATGATGGTGAATTGGTGATAATGTGTTCAGAGTGGAGCTTGTAAAAAATATTGTTATTAACATTTTGTTTACACCTAAGGATTTGTTTTGCTACTATACATAATATCCGCGAAATTATAAAATACTAAGATATGTATAAAATTCACAAGGAAAATAACACCATCAAAACGAACATTAATCAAATACTTGGTCAATCTGACATGCCACTGGAATAGACGTGTTCTCAAGTGGATAGCTCTAATAGGCGTTGTGAAGGCGACATCCAATTGAAACAAGGCGACAATTTGTAGGATTGGATGCCCAATTGAATGGAGTCAAAGGCAAAAACAAGCCTAGTACTGGTTTGCAATTAGGTTAGATTTATAGTGCCTAGGTAGATCTATTAGGTGAACTCGCAGGTCACGAAATCGTTTCTTAAGAAAGCATGTTAACTATAAAAGATATAGTTCACATATGCTTCTATCTAAATAATCTGAAAATTAAAACAAACTACACCTATAATGACTATTAATTTGTTTATATGATGCTGTCGTATTAGAAACATGCAGATTAATCAAGGATCCACATTTATTTTGGTCCTTCGAGCCGGATTCTAGCCTAACTTGGAATAAATTTTGTAATTTCAGTTTAATAGATTCTTCAGATAAAAGTCTCAAGATTTTATCAGTTTTTAGCAACTATTGCATCATGTTTTCATTAATTTTTCATACCAGTTCAGCTGGTAGTAAACCACGCTATGGTGTGGTAACTGCAGGAAAACCAATTCTCGTTATTATTCAATTTTAACCACAAACCCGAATTAAATTAAATCTATACTCTGTACTTAAGTCATATTATTAATTAAAGCCTTCATTCGTCCGTTTTTTCTCAGCAATGAGGAAGTAAATAATAAAATAAATAAATTATTAAATATAATTATATTGCCTGAAAGGCATACCTACTGCGGGAAATGTGATGTAGATACATTATACCAACATATTATTCTTAGTACATCCATTTATGTATTCATGAACTGTGGGGAATCTACGAAGTCATTAGGTACACAACATGTTTGGTACAGACATATCCTGTTACAATAGCGAGCATCAAGCAAGAGGCTCGACTCACGCGGGCTAATGAAAATACACTCTCGTGTATACAGGGCGTCCCATCGGCATCGTCACATATATGGAGGTTATGAAAAATAGGGAGATGAACGTTGAGGAAACTTTATTTTATTTAAAAGCAAATATCTATCAATGCAATGTCAATTATTTATTTATTTAGTAAAATACCTTGTTACATGTAATATCGTAGTAAAAAATAGGTGGACTGTGTGAAGGAGAAGGAAAGGTGATGGACTGTGTAGAGGATGATGTGGAAACGAGGTGACTGCTAAGATGACAAGTAATAGAGTATAGAAGAGGAAGACGTGGTGCGCTGACTCCAAATAAATTGGAAAATACTTTTTTTTAGGGTGAAAAATCACATTTTACGGTAGAACGCAATGTAACGCACTCAAAACATTGTGCTGATGCATGGATTACATAGTATGGGGGTCGTGGAGGTGTTTAAGTAAAATCTTACATTAAAAACATGTAATAATAAAATAAACTTGTGAAAAAGTTAGAACTTTGACCCCCAATATCTCCGAAACTAGAAAGTTCCCAGGTATGGTCAAAAACAAAAAAAAATATCGCAATGACGGGGAGAACAAGTGCCTTTCGGCTTCGTTAAGGGCCTTGTTACGCCCATAATAGTACATACATATCTTAGAGCAGTATTGGAAAATGGAGGTGAGAGATAATACGCCCTGTAGGCATGTATATGTATCTATTATATCAAACACAACGAGATTCAATATTATCCGTTCCTATTTTTCTGTTATATAAGTTTTTACAAACAAATAATAGCTTTTTAATCAAGTTTTAATGTGCACATTCACATAGGCATGTTTTGATCGGCATTGTAGGTGTAGTTTTCTGGCAAAAAGAGATTTATGTTGTTATACTAAGATTTAAAAGTAAGAGTAGGTAGATAGATTTTATTTTAAAACAAACACATCTCAAAGAAAATTGACGTGTCTGATAGATGCACAACAATGGGTATTTGGGAAATTATGATTCTATAGTAGATTATACATCGAGGGGATAAAGCACTGTTTTATGTCACGGGCGCGATATTGAATTCTGAACGTAACGAAGGACTCCAGATTTAACTCCCGAGCGCAGCGAGGGTGTTATGAGTTAATTCCCGAGTGAAGTGAGGGAATAAAGACGAGTCCTGAGTGCAGTGAGGGGTTCAAGTGCGCCCAAGACAAAAACAGCTTTATCCCCGAGGAGTGTATTCTACTTTTCTCACCTTTTGGAGACAATAAAAAAGCAAGGCTACTAAAAACAACGTTTTATTATAGTAAATTAAAATTAAAAGTGAAAATTGATGTTTGAGACATTAGTCCAGTAGGCTTTCAGGTATTTTTCCTTTGAGTACTCTGGGAGTAGATTATGAACAATGCCAAAGGCATCCAATTTAATGGACTCCAGAGTTGAATCACTTTCGTCACTCGACATTTTAACAGAACTTTTCTTCTATTTTGATATATTTTTATGAAATCTTTGCAGTTATTACGTATATTGTTGCAGCGTCTTACAATACTCGCGGCTTTTATTTAATTTCAAATGTGTTCCATTCAGCTTGCCGTGGCCATCCCAGTTTTAGAAAAAGTTCGATTTTCAAATAAGTTCGACGCGGCGCCGGCCCCGGCCTTCGAGTATTAGTTGATCTATTATTACGAAATCAGACTTTTAAGACCATTGCAATAAGAACTATGAAAAGTGAAAATATTACAACCCAGCGGGTTATAATCAGATTCAGTCCAACATTACAACCCAGCGGGTTATAATGAGATTCACACCCTTGCTAAAGCCAAGGGCTTTAATGATTTGCTTTACGTAAGCTTTGCATGATATGTAATTTGGCATTGTCGAGCAGATGGTGTGAAAAATTCATTACGATATCAGCCTGGAATCACTCCACTTCTGGTCTCCGGGGCTTTTTCTGATTCTAAATTAATTAATTTTAAATGTCGTAAAGTTATAGCAGTACCTAACTTACTTTGTGAATGAATACTTATTATGCATATAAAACCGCAAATGTATAAAGTAATAGGTTTATGAATACGGTCTTTAATAGCTTATTGGTAAAAACTGGCTCTCACAGACTCTCACTAGACCAGCGACTTTTGAAGTGGTTTTATGAGTAACGATTTATACATAGAGATATATATATATAGATTTTTATTAGCTGTACTGTCCCACAGCTGGGCAAAGGCTTCCCCCAGTTTCTTTTATAGTAAGTGCTTGCGGCTGATGTGACCCGCCTAATCCCATTTTAGCCTAGGGGCCTTCTTGCCAACGTTCAAGCTGTTGGTCATGTGCTGAGTTTTAGAACAATTCATTGCAAGCCCACCCTAATGCTGGCTGTGCTCAGTTCTTAGATCATGGTCTGTAGTTCCAGGGCTGTGGGAGCAAAAAGGACTATGTCGTCAGCAAATCGAAGGTTCGTCAACCTTTTACTGCCGACTTCTATTTAATTTTAAATACTTCCAAATAATTCAAATACCGGGCGGTATTTGAATTATTATTTATAAAACCCTTACTTATTAGCCCTGATTGTTATTACCGGTATAAAATCATCTAGTTACGAGACGTATAAAAACAACAATATTTTGATAATTTCAATGACACATAAACAAATATTAGTATATTCGTAGTATTAATATGTAAACAACAGATATCAGATAAACGGAACTTAAGAATTTTCCAGTGATATGTCCATGAGTTTACTTTTGATAGCAATACTATCGGACTTTCTAATACCTACAGCTCTATTGTATGAAGAAACCGGTAAAAATGCCGGTATATTTCCATGTAGTAGGTATTTATTTTTAATGCAATTTGATCTGTTTATTTAGTTCAACTGATGGCCACGTTTCATGTGATAAGACTGGTTGTGTAGTATGTAGGTGCGCATAGGTATTATTACCATTGTGATGTGAATTTAAGTTATCCGTGACATGAATTAAAACGGAAGCCTGAAAGAAATGTAGAAGTAGAACCCCCACGAAAGAATGATTTAGTTCATAGCTCCACCTAAAGGGTGTAACAAGACCCTTAACGAATCCGAAAGGCACTTGTTCTCCCCGTCATTGCGATCATTCTTTTGTTCTAGACCATTCCTGAAAACCTTCTATTTACGAAGATATTAGGGGTCAAAATTCCACTTATTCACAAGTTTTTTTTTTTTTAAATACATGTTTTTAACGTAAGTTTTTTAATGTAAACAGCTCCACGACCCCTTTAAAATTTAATCCATCCATCAGTACAATGTTTTGAGTGCGGAACGAGTCCTACCGTAAAACGTGATTTTTCACCCCAAAAAAGAAAGTTGTTTCCCAGCAATAATTCTTGCGTAAAGTTACTTAGTTTGATGTATATACAATGCTTGGTTGACGGCTTCGAAAAATAATTTTAGATGGTGGGGAAACGTGGAACTGCATTTTTCCTACCTGCACGCCAATTCCACCAATTCCGTTTTCTACCAAGAATAGACAAAGCTCTTTTTTATATATACAACTTGACTTCTCTTCTGCCCGAGCATGAGGCGACCCGTAGACTCGAGCTTCTACGAACACAAAGACATAGAATTTCCATAGCAACGGTAGCTAGTGATGCGTGTGTTCTACGAATCTCGATCGCCGTGTCACTTAGTGTTGGTGAAATCGGGTATTAGGCATTGTGTTAGGTGTCAGTTATTGTTGGTGATAACGGGCATTAGGCATTGAGTTACTTATCACTTAATTGAAGACTCCAAACCCAAATTGTTTGTGTATAACTTTTGGACACAATATACGTTATTATTATTATTTGTTTTTATACTTTTACGTATCTCGGCTTTATTGCCGGATTTATAGAATAGCACGGGCCGAAGCCAAGTACTACCCCGGGAAAGTGGTGATATGATGAGATGATGATATGATTGAGTTTTGCGATTATGAGTCTCTGTGTCTGTTAAACTGTGTGTGTGCGGTGACTCGGTGTTGTGTGTTTGTGGTGGTGACTACAGATTCATTTTCATTTTGCAAAAAAAATCTGACAATCCTGCATGTATTCAGTATTGCAGCTTTCTGAAGACTTTGGTATGTGTATGGTGGTAAGTCCAGTGTTTTTAAAGACTGGTGAAGTTGTTTAGGAATAACTCCTGTTGTTGATAGCACAATAGGGACTATGGCGACATGGCTAAAGGCTTTGTTACGTTTGTCTAATAACGTGATGTCTGGTCTATTGTAGTGTATTGTTTTATCTGTGAAAATTCCTCGATCGAAGTACAATTTGTGGGTGGCGTTTTCAAGAACAATTTCGGGGTGGTATTTATAATAAGGCACAGGTGGGGTGGAGATTAAATTATATTTGATTGCTAATTTATGATGGATTATGTTCGCTATTTGGTCATGCCTATGTTTATAATCAGTCTGGACGACTGTTTTACACGCACCGGTGATATGCTGAATGGTCTCTGAAGAACTATTGCATCGCCTACATATGTCTATTGTATGAGGAACTCTCATTATGTGTTTCTGATAATTACGGGTTTCTATGACCTGGTCCTGAATCGCTATCATGAACCCTTCGGTCTCAGGGAACAGTTCTCCACGTCTCAACCATTCGTTCGACGCTAACTTGTCGGCGTTAGGTAGGTTGAGATCGTGTCGGTGTCTCCCATGCAGTCCATTCGGCGATTTTAGTCTGTCTGTCAGTCAGTAGTTCATTATTTTGTGTTGTCCTGTCATACATGTTCAAAGGGGTAAGTTTTTTGTCATTATACGCTATTGCTTTGTGTAGAGATGAAGTAGAACTTTTATTATCAAAATATGTTCTAAATGTTGTAATTTACTTGTTGTGTAGGTTAGTGATATCTATTATTCCCCTGCCACCTTAATTCCTGGGCAGTGTGAGCCTCTGTACACATGACCTAGGATGATGTCTTCTATGTTTAGTGAGAGTGGTGTTCACGATCCTTTGTAAATTTTTGAGATCGGTCTTGTTCCATTGAATGATGCCAAAGGAGTAGGTAAGAATAGGAATGGCATAAGTGTTAATTGCTTTAATTGTGTTTTTTGCGTTAATCTGAGTAGTAAATATTGTTTAAAAACAATATTTACTACTCACACCTATGTTTAAATTGTTTAGTAAGTGTATTTTTTATTTCCAGCATAATCTGTTTAGCTTGTATATACCCTAGATATTTGTATGTCCCGGTTTCGTCTAATGATTCTATTGTCGCGCCTGTCTGCATTTGGTATGGATGTGAAAATGTTTTTCCTGCTTTTATTGAATTAATTTTACATTTGTCAATCCCAAACTCCATAGCTATGTCGTTTGAAATTTTTTCAGTTATATCAGCTAGTTCGTATAAATCACCAGGGGAAGTTGCATACAACTTGATATCGTCCATATAAAGGAGATGGTTTATTTTACAACATTGTTGGTCAGTCAGTATGTCAGTCATTGTGTCATTGTATTGGAGTTCGTAACCGGGTTTCAGGGCATTTAATTTGTTAGAAAAAGGGGTTTAAAGCTAGACAGAACCATTGTGGGCTGAGTGAGTCTCCTTGGAATATTCCTCGCTGGATCTTAATGAGTTCTGTTTCCACTATTTCTGTTGATGTATTCAGTTGTAAACGCGTCTTCCATTTTTCTAAAATATTACCTAAAAAAGTGATGATTTGTGGGTGTATTTTATATATTTTTAAAACTTCGAGTAACCATGAGTGAGGTACTGAATCATATGCTTTCCTATAATCTATATACATAGTGTGTAAACTATTGTTAACTGCTCTTTACATCCTTGGCTTAACTTTTTACACCCCTTCTGTTCTTCTGTTAATATTTTTTGTGTTTCAAGATGTTTATAAATTATATTAGTAATGCATGATGTCATTATTTTGTATATGGTTTGCAGACAAGTAATTGGCCTATATTGGGCTGGATTCGATGAGTCGATAGGATCTTTTGGTAGCATATAGGTCTTACCTTCGGTTATGTATGGGGGAAGGGTTGTATGGTCTTTTATAAAATCGTTAATATGGTTAAAGAGGTGTGGATGTGTATGTGTAAATTTTTTGTACCAGTAGTTATGTATTTGATCTGAACCAGGCGCTTTCCAATTGTGTATTCTTTTAAGGACGTCGTGAAACGTTTCTATATCAACCTGATCAAAAATCATCGCTTCAGTGTTTGTATGGATTACCTCCTCTTCTTTAATCTATTCTGCTTCGGCGTTAAGGGAGACGGGATTTTCCCAAATCCCAGCCCAAACTTGCTGTTACTCTTCTGTGGTTGGAAAAGCTGTATGTGTATTATTATGAGGTGTTGTTTGGTTTGTTGTTGATTTCTTTAGTGATCGGTAAAATAGTTTTTCGTTATTCCTGAATTGGTTATTTTGTGTTTTACGGCGTGTGCATTTAGTGTATCGATTAAGTCTACTTTTTATTACTGTTAGTTTCTGTTTAAGAGTATCTAGATAATGTTCAAGTTGTGTGTTAGGTTGTTGGTGTGTTGTATGTGTTCTGTAGTCTTTTAATATTTTCTCAACTGCCTTAATTAGTTTTCTGCTTCTATGGCCCTGCATATAATGAGTTAATCTACCAATTTAACTCGGATAACCTCTATATTGTGTTCTAGCCTTTTCTGCCACTTTGGTATGTGAACTTGATGCAGTCTACTTCTATCTTCAGGAGGTGTGAGTGAAATTTTACTTCCGTTGGCTTTAGCGGCTATCCACGCAGCGCAATATATTATTGTCTGGAGAGTATTAAAATCTGTGTCACTAGTAACTTGTTCGGGCAAAATGATTTTGTTAATATAATTGACTATATTCGCCAACCTTTTTGAGGTCCTTTGCTTGGGAATATAATTCCTCTCTGTAGGATGGGTGTCTTTGTAGTATTGTAGTGTTTACGAGAATATTTCATCTATGTCAGGATTTCTTTCTGAGCACGTGTGTTGCATGTCAAGAAGTATAGGGTGGTGTGTATCATTATCTGTTCTTTCCCCTATATGCTGTGTTTGCGATGGCTGTATATTTTCTATCTCTATATTTAGTGCATCTATTGACCTACTATTATCAGCTTATCTTTGGAAAGACTGTGTTTCAAATAATTCATTCTCTACCATTGATTTTAGTATTTGTAACCTTGCTTCTGAAATCATACTATTATTTACTATTACTGTTTTTTGGTCTGATATGCGCTGTTCTGATAAATGTGCTAAATGGGGGTAACTTTCTATGAATTTTTCTTTCAATTTTATTCGCCAGACTGTCATATCCGTCTCCATCTTTGTTGCCCTAAAATAACATTTCATGAGTGTTTCGTTGAGTTCATTGGACCATTTCATCCTTCGTTTAGGTTCCGAATTTGAGTGTGGTTGTGTGTCTGTTTGAGATGAAAGAAACTCCGATGGTGACTGTAATTGTAAGTCATTGTTGAGCGTTTGTAGATGGTTGCTTACTTCAAGCCTTATTGTATCTAGTGTGGTGGAAGGTAGTAACTTCTTTGAAACTTTTGCTCTTCTTTGATCTCCAATTCTTTGCTTGGAGACTTTCATGTTTGGGAATTTTTCTATGAATTGATGACGCAATGATGTTAGGTATGCTTTCGTGTCAGATTCTAGTTTTGTGATGATAAGGTAGTTACGCCAAATGAATTCATTCATTTCTTTACTCCATTTTTTTCGCGTAGTAGTTGAGACACCAGTGGGTGAAGGATTATTGGCCAAATTAGCCTCCGACACATCATCTTCTGCCATTGGTGATAATATTGTTGATGATCTTGATGAGCGTGATACATATGAAGGTGGTGATGATGCAATTGATGAAAAGATAGACTTCCATGAAGACGATGAAGAAACCGGTGATGTTTCATCATCTACGGTAGGCATATTTGCCTGGATACTTTTTTTTGTTTTCGACCTTGTTAACATATTGTTCCCACGAGTAGCTAGGGACTAACAAAGTCAACCACAGCAGAGCCCTGCGTTCACTGCGGCAAGGGAAAATAAAACTGGAGCTCCCCTATTATCCAGAGTTAGTACACTAGCGACTCCTATAGGCGTGCAGCCCTCGGCGTGTGCGACCTTGGCTTGGATTGTATCTCTCTTAGTCTGGCCCCTCACCTTAGACCTATCTCGGCAAAGTTAACCCTACCGGCACAGACCTAGGGCTCATTGGAGCACGCAAGCCCCACCACTACGTCAACGTAGAGATACAGCGGTGGTATCACTTAGTGTTGGTGAAAACATGAATTAGGCATTCAGTTAGGTATCACTGAGTCTTGGTGAAAGCGCGGGTTATGCATTGAGTTAGGTATCACTTTGTGTTGATGAAAACGGGCTTTATGCATTGAGGTATGTGTCACTTAGGGTTGGTGATAACGGGCATTATGAATTGTGTTAGGTGTCACTTAGTGTTGGTGATAACGGGCATTAGGCATTGATTTACTTATCAATTAGTGTTGGTGAAAGCGGGCGATATGCATCGAGTTAGATATGACTTAGTGTTGGTGAAAACGGGCTTTATGCATTGAGTCAGGTGTCACTTAGAGTTGGTGATAACGGCCATTAGGCATTGATTTACTTATCGCTTAATGTTGGTGAAAACGGGCATTATGCATTGAGTTATGTGTCGCTTAGAGTTGGTCAAAATGGGCACTAGGCATTGAGTTACTGATCACTTAGTGTTGGTGAAAGCGGGCGATATGCATCGAGTTAGATATGACTTAGTGTTGGTGAAAACGGGCTTTATGCATTGAGTTATGTGTCGCTTAGTGTTGGTGTAAACAGGCACTAGACATTGTGTTAGGTATCACTTAGTGTTGGTAAAAACAGGCACTAGGCATTGTGTTAGGTATCATTTAGAGTTGGTGAAAACAGGCATTAGGCATTCAGTTAGGTATCACTGAGTGTTGGTGAAAACGGGCATTAATCATTGTGTTAGGTGTCACTTAGCGTTGGTGATAACGGGCATTATGCATTGAGTTATGTGTCGCTTAGTGTTGGTGAAAACAGGCACTAAGCATTGTGTTAGGTATCATTTAGAGTTGGTGAAAACAGGCATTAGGCATTGTGTTAGGTATCACTTAGTGTTGGTGAAAACGGGCATTAGGCATTGATTTACTTATCACTTAGTGTTGGTGAAAGCGGGCGATATGCATCGAGTTAGGTATCACTTAGTGTTGGTGAAAACGGGCACTATGCATTGAGTTATGTGTCGTTTAGTGTTGGTCAAAACGGGCATTAGGCATTGAGTTACCATTTTGGTGAAAACGGGCATTTAGCATTAAGTTACCTATCACTTAGTGTTGGTAAAAACGGGCGATATGCATTGGATAGGTATCACTGAGTGTTGGTGAAAACGGGCATTAGGCATTGTGTTAAGTTTCACTTAGCGTTGGTGATACGGGCATTATGCATTGAGTTATGTGTCGCTTAGTGTTGGTGAAAACAGGCACTAGGCATAGTGTTAGGTGTCACTTAGTGTTGAGGAAAACGGGCATTAGGCATTGAGTTACTTATCACTTACTGTTGGTGAAAACATGAATTAGGCATTCAGTTAGGTATCACTGAGTGTTGGTGAAAACGGGCATTAGGCATTGTGTTAGGTGTAACTTAGCGTTGGTGATAACGGGCATTATTCATTGACTTATGTGTCGCTTAGTGTTGGTGAACACACGCACTAGGCATAGTGTTAGGTGTCACTTAGTGTTGAGGAAAACGGGCATTAGGCATTGAGTTACTTATCACTTAGTGTTGGTGAACTTAGTTTGGGGTTTCATGTTGGAACTTACTTATTATGTAACAACTAAATGTACACATGAATGCAATAAAGAATTTGAGTTTGAGTTTGAAAACATGAATTAGGCATTCAGTTAGGTATCACTGAGTGATGGTGAAAGCGAGCATTATGCATTGAGTTATGTGTCGCTTAGTGTTCCGTGCAGGGATCGAACCCGCGACTCTATTTTGCCATACTATATTTTATATTCTTTTGGATGATGAAAAACACAGGTTGGCCAGTCTTAACAAGCTACAGTTGTTGGAAAGAAACAAAGTAGTTCGAGACTTGAATTTAACCACAACTAATTTTAACCTGCGGCTTCACCTATGAGGATTTCGGAAACCATCGTACCACCGGTATAAAAAGTAGCCAATTTCCTAACCCAGGTCATAGTCTACCTGTATTCCAAATTTCATCAAAATCCGTACACCCATTTGGTGGTGTAAAGGTAACAGACAGTCTGACAGACACACAGAGTTGGTTTCACACTAATAATAATAATAATTTCTATATTTGTATAGAATGCAGGTGTTACAATAATGGTGTTAGTTTTAGATATATTCCCAGTACATTCTGCCTGTTGGCATACAAAAATATAGTGATTAACTTACAGATAATTTAGAAACTATACTTACTATACTTAAATTCAAAAAGAGATCGTGGATCAGCATAGTATAAAATTATATATATAATAATTATATGAGACAAACTGAAGCAGATATTACAATTTATAATTTATAAAATCGGTAACTGAGTAATAACATTTCTCTGTCAACAACGACGATAGGAGTTTCTTGAATTTTATTAAGGGCTCATCCTGCTTTAAAATATGCACAATATGTATAATATGCACTGCATTATAATATGACTGTGGATATAAAAACCATTTCAAACTTAATTAAATTACTGCCACTCACGAAGGAGTATTGCCTTTGTGTAAAACAGTACATACCTACCCAACTCATACAAATAAGTGAGGTCATCGAACCGCTACTGAAACAGTGCAAGCTTATGCATCCCAAGCCAATAATTAGGATAATGGGAATAGCAAATGGCAGAGACAGAACCTAACTGTTGCAGACAACACTTTAATTTGTAACTGTACAATGTACTTTCAACGGTTTGTTCGAAGCTTTTTGTGTTTAGTTTTTCAAGTTGCTAATGGATGGACTGACTGGATTTTCACAATGAAAGGTGCTACTTTAGTTTTAGGATAGACATTACAGGTTTCTACAGCACAATCAGTCATAATTCACCACACAAGCCAAGTGTGGCTACGTGGATTTTTTACGGATGGGAAATCATCAAATGACCCCTCCCACTCTGGGCGGAGCGGCTAAAACCCATCTATGTTCCTTCTTTTGCCCTTTGTGTTCCAGGGCCGCGGTAGGTATCTCTTTCGAACATTCCCGCAATCCTGGCAGGCATCGGTCCTTCCGGACCCCTTCCCCTTTGGTGACATCTCTTTGAGACGCACGTGGAACAGGAACGCGCCGTCGACACGACCATTTCAACCCTCAGTTGCATGCCTATGGAGAGCCAGCCCCATTTTTATTTTTTTCATATCTTTACATCACTTTTGGGTAGCGATATAAGAATACACCTACTCTCCAAATTTCAACTCTGTGGTACCAATAGTCTCGGAGTAAAATGGCTATGACATACGGACGGACGGACAGACGGACAGACAGACAGACAGACAGACAGACGGATAGACGGACAGCGCGAAACTATATGGGTTCTGTTTTAGCCATTTGGCTACTACGGAACCCTAAACAACGGGACAGGTTGCTTGAAATGATCTGTCAGATGAGCTAACCGGGACTTGTATGGTAGTGGTGAAACAGGCCAGGTGGCCTACCATGACGTCATACAGCAGGAGTAATTCCAGTGTGGGAAAGAGATGGCCCTAGACGACCTGCCCAGGTCTGCCTCTTTCCCACACTGGAATTACTCCTGCTGTATTAACCCCCTTGTTCGATATTAGGTACTACCTCCTATGACGTCGCCGCTTCTACTACTAAGCACTTGGTTCTGATCAGACTAGACGTATTTTTATTTTATTGTTCGTCACCTACCTAGACTATTGGCCAACTATGTTGGTGTCAGCTTCCAGTCTAACCGGATGCAACTGAATACCAGTATACTAAATGACAGCCTCGTTGGTCGAGTGGTCGCAAGTGTGACTGTTGAGCATGAAGTCCAAGGTTGATTTCCGGGTCAAGCAACTGCTATTGAGTTTTTCCATCAGGGATTTCAATGAATTTGTCTGGATTTGTGCCCGGTTCATGGAAATAGGCTGGACCAAAAAACCATAAATAGAGTGATGTGGGTATACTATTAGATATACCTCTGCCTAATCCTGCGGAGATGCTATGCGTGATGTTATGTAGGTATATGAAGCGACTGCCTATCTGACGGCAACAATCCAGTATCTGGGCAACACGATAACCCTTGGTAAGACTAGTAGATGTTAGTCTTTTGGGCCTATGACCTGTAACGACGGTCAAAGAGCTACAAATGACAGCCGAGGTCAACACTTTAACGTGATTTCCGAGGCACTGAAGGTGATTATGGATTAGGATCAAAATGAAAACATCGAAAGTAAAGTTTAGTTATCACAATAGGTTTTAATTATACAAATATTTAATTAAAAATTAAATAGAGATGTTCACAAAACATTGCATTCCGACTTAACAAAATAATTTATTTATTTTTATATTGTATAAATGGCACGAGGATCCGTGAGACATTCGGAATGTTTGTATCATCACAATTTATTTATGTATTACAAGGTAATATTTAAGTGATGCTTACACCTGACGGCATCAGCAAGTTTTAAAGTAGCCTGCAAATACAACATAGTGTTACATCATTTTACAAAATCACAACATCCTAGAACTCAATTGAATACTGAAGCGCAGGCCACACCGCCAGCTGGCGGGTGGGCGAGCGGGCGAACGACGCATCGGTTCACCTTTTTTCATACTTTGGTTCACACCGCGAACTATCGAAACAGCCGAACGAAGTATGAAAAGGGCGTCGTTCGCGTCGCTCGCCCGCCCGCCAGCTGGCTGTGTGGCCTGCGCTTTAAGCTGAAAACTGTGAAAGGTCCCTTAAACCCGTAATTGGTCGCGTGGGGCATAACACACCCCCAGCGCATCTTTGAAGGTTTGGAACTTTTGTAATTCTGTATAAAGCGTGACCTCTATGATCAAGTATGTATTTCGTAGTTTATTTGTATGACGCACCCCACGCGACCGTTTAAAGAACATTTTAGGCTCAACCAAATAAGGTATAAATTTTTTTTAACGTACACTTAAATATTACCTAATATTAAATGGTGTGGGAACCTAAGTACGTACAAAATCTTACTTACAAATAAACGAAATTATTAATAAATAATTTTTTTTTCGTAGTACCACTATGGTACATAAGTTTAGTGCCGAAAAGAAACTTATTCAAGCTTTGTTAAAAATTATTCTAATAGGTAATAAAATGCATTTTGATTCATAATTATATCCCCTAAATAATGGTCCACAATATTCTTGCTAATACGAAATCACAAGGGCTGCATTAAATTGACGCGTCTTAAACAGACTGAAATCTCAAAAGAAAAGAGGTGTATGGTAAGTTACTCACAGATGTTTGGTATTAATTTTAGGAGCCACTTCAAAACAGCAATCCTACTAAGAAATCTCTGATTTAAAATAGCGTATGAAAAGCTTTTAAGCTAGTAAAGTCACGTGTACTCAAAACCAATAAGTACGTATAGGTACTTTAAACGGAGCAAAACCGCAACAAAGCGTAACCATGCTCTAAAGATTTCACTACAGCAATATAATCCCAGACAGTATCGGCTTAGAGCCGCCAAAATATTGAGCTCTTAACAGCAAAGTAGTTTGAGAGTGAAGTTGGCTGCAAAAATGTAGCAAAGAGCCATAATGAAGTGCAGTTGTACTGACCACTAACGTGCGAAACTGTCTGTGAAGCTATAAACAAGAAAAATAATAGCCAACCCGTTTTAAAACTCCTTCGACAGTCAATTTACCTCCGCCGTAGCATCGTTTTCAAGCACTGTGATCTTTAAGCTCTTAGCGCTAAGGCAGTTGTTAGGTTGCTATCACTAACAAGCCTTTCAAAATTTTAATGATCTTTATTTACGTGACAATAAAGTTGATGTTGGTCTGTTGTCAAAGGTAAAATAACTGTGAAAGGACTATAGTTACCAGTCTGTGTCAGTTTGGGAAATACAAAAAATATGTCACTTTAGTATAGTGTCGTACAATACAACCCATGTAGAACTTTTTACACTTAGAAATTGCGAGTGGCTGCGGGGCCCGCAAGCTGTGCAGATGCGAGTTTGTTTTATAAAAGCAACTTAATAAGCTAAAAGTTTAGGTTCAATGCACCTAATTGGTTTTTTAATGATAATTCGGTTAATTAACAGTAGCTTCTCTTCGATTATTAGAGTAATACAAAATACTGCAGAGCATGCTGGGACCACATTTGAAACCTCACGAGGAATTCTTAGCGCACCCTTCTCACACATACGCTTCTCGGATTCATACAAAGAGCAATGTAAGAGATTCGATATAACATTCGTTTGTTATTTCCAAGCATTAAAGTTTAAATTCCTTTACAAAAATCCCTATGAATACTTACGTCCTTTTAACACTTAGCGAGAGTTTACAAGAACTTACATTACAGTAACTTACACATTATGTTTGTACTTGTTTTGTTATACGGATGTTCTTTATGTATGTTTAAAGGCACATATGAACTAAGCTTACAATAAATATCTTATGTAATAAATAGTAGGTATCTTGTGTATTTATAAAATACTTAAGTATCAAGTTACTTTACGTAGGCACTTGTTACTTTTAGGAAGTGAGTAATATAATATAATTATTATTATCCATCACACATGGATTGTTAAGTAGATGCTCCATGTAATATTATTGGCACAATCATGTAATACTCATAACAAAATTAATACGAAATGATAGATCATGTCTTCTTTTGCGTTCACTACTGTCAATAAGATAGTAGTGAACGACCAGTTTGCAATCTAAGAATATGGTATTTGTAAATTCGAAACCTGAACTTTCGAGAACGCGAAACCTTAAATTCGTGCTCCAACACTTAAAAGTGAATTCTTTGGTCTTTATAGCTCTCGCTGTTACAGTAACAACTACAATATAACACAACAAAGAAGACAGCTGACAAATTAGGTTCTCTACGGAATGTCGCCACGTAGCGGACGGAGAATTAAGTACTGCATAACATTATAGTACTATTTATACCAAACGCCATAAACTGTACACTTTTAAATAACTTATAAAATACTTTAAAGATAATGTACTTCGTCACAAAGTGATCTTTACCCTAGCCATTTGATCCTCATCCTTTTCATACATAACTTTATCCGATGAATACAGTTTCTCCTGAATCGCCGCGAACGACTGCCCTTTAGTTTCAGGCAGTTTTAACAATATAAATATAACGCCGAACACCGACAGCACGCCGAAGCCCCAGAAGGCGACATAGTTCCCTAAATTATCCGCCACCACTTGATACAATTTCGTTACCGCGAACGTCATTAACGCCACAAATATCTGGATTACGCAGGTCGCCTTTGATTTAATGTTCGTTGGAAATATCTCCGACGTAATCGCGAAAGGCACTGTAGCTAAACCTATGGTGTACGAAAATATAAATATAGGTATCACAACGATAGGAATGAACTTTACACTGACGAGGTACTCGCTGTTGTATTGCTTCATGAAGAAGTACGCTCCGATTATGACGTTGGCTAGCCCGACGCCACACGAAGATATAAGAAGTAGAGGCTTTCTTCCCAACCTGTCTACTAGTTGCGAGGACATCGCGGACGTGAGGAGCTGCACAGTACCGAACAATATGCAGGACTCCTCAGCTCCCATTCCTCCGTCAGCTGCTCCGAATATCTGCTGCGCGTATGATATGATAGCAGTGCTGCCGCAGAACTGTTGTGTGAAGTAAATGCCCATCAGAATGATGAGGCCTTTCCTGTTTCCTCCTACGGTGTACAAATCTTTCCACCGACTCTTCTCCTTCATGTTCTCTGTTACCAAGCTGCTCATGCTCTCCAATTCTTCTCTGACGTAGCTTCTACCTCTGAGCTTCTTGAGCGATGACTCTGCTTCCTGCTTCTGCCCCTGCTTGATGTAGTAGTAGGGTGACTCCGGCATGGTGCTGAATGTCACTACGAACAGGATCGGGATGGCGATGTTGAAGCTCGCCAGCCCGAGCATGGACACGTACGGCCCGATGCAATACTGAGACAGGATACCGAACTGAAACAGAATTATAACAATGTTAATATTTTTATGTGCCATTAATTAACGCATTATTATTCTTATTTGTGTTAAGAACTACACACATCAAAAGTGTCTAGGGATCAAGCATTTTTATGTGGATTTCTTGAGATTGAGATGTGGCTTTGTAATAAATTTATGATTTTATAAATTTATATGGATCCTTTTTGGTGCATTTCATAATTTGAATCAGGAACTGTGAATCAAATTCGAGTAAAAGATGAAAATCAGCTGTCAATATTTTCCCTATAAAAACATACAACGCATTGAAGACATTATTAGTGCTACTGTTTCCCTACTACTGATTAAAACCAACGTTATTATGGAGCGGCGACGTCATTTAAGCAGGGAAGAAATGCTCAGAGCCGTGGGAATGATAGAAGCTGGTTCCCGGCAACGTACTGTGGCTTTAGCTCTGAATACAAGTCAGAGTGTTATCAGTCGACTTTGGACACGTTACCGAAGCACTGGTACCGTGGCTGAGCGCCATGGAGGACGGTATCGCTGCACCACACGGAGACAAGACCGATACATTCAAATCTTAACTCGAAGAGCTCCAACAATAACCGCCATGATGTTAGCCGTGAGGCTTCATCACTCTTCAGGGAACTTAATTAGCGACCAAACAGTCAGAAACCGCTTGCATGAAGTGAACCTTCATTCCCGAAGACCGCTACGGGTACCACCTATAGCAATGCACAATCGTAGGATACGATATCAATGGGCTCTTGAACATAGAAATTGGGCAGAAGAACAATGGCGTTTCGTGTGCTTTTCTGATGAGTCTCGTTTTGGTATGAGACCGGATACAAGACGTATACGACACTGGAGAACCCCTGGACGCCAACAGCGATTAAAATCCTGCCAGGAAGTCCATCCTTATAGTGGTGGAACCATCATGGTATGGGCGGGTATTTGGATCGGCGGAAGAACTGAGTTGATTTGGATCAGAGGCAACCTCAACGCTCAAAATTATGCTGAGACGATTGTATCAGACGTCATCGTTCCTCTACAAGTGCAAATCGGTCCCTTATTTCAGTTAATGCATGATAATGCACGACCGCACACCGCAAGAGTTGTAAGACAGACTCTCGCCGCAGCTAACATCAATGTCCTGCCCTGGCCTGCTCAGTCACCAGACTTGAATCCGATTGAGCATGCATGGGATATGCTACAGAGAAGAGCTCTGCCGAATATGGAGGGTATCCAGTCGCAAGAAGACCTTTTTTTGTTGTTGCAACGAACATGGGCGGCCATTCCACAGCGTGATTTGGATGAACTCATTTTGAGTATGCCAAACCGATGTTCTTGTGTTGTTAGTGTTCGCGGTAGAAACACGGATTATTAATTGTTTAAGTTACCCAATAAAATTTTAAAGAAAACTGTTATTTCAGTCTTTTTTTCGAACTTTTGTGTTAGTGGTTCAAATGTCAAAAATCCCTTTATTAGGAAAATGGCAAATTTCTTTATTAATGCAAAGGTGACTTGGTTTATCGTTACTGTGACAAACGAAAACACTTTATTTGATGAATCCTTAAAGAAAATTTTAATTAATATTAATCAGGAGAAAAGTTATTGCAAAAATATATGTTGATCCCTAGACACTTTTGATGTGTGTAGATCTGTTTTCTGATCAGTTATGTTAATATTCTTAGCCTATTATGGCTACAGTGCTATGCTAACAGTACAATCTATGAGGCATAGTTATTTGAATTTAAATCGGTAGTAGTGTCAATATTCTAGCAATATGAAATTGATGCAGTTGTCAGTTCTTCAACCTTCAACCCTTTCATAATATCACCACCAAGCATGCAATTCCTGGAAAGCCACAATGAGCTACACTGCTTTGTCAAAGGATTCCGAGAGTGCATTAGTCAATATCGAATAATTCTCTCAGTAAATTGGTAGTGACATTTTGTGGGTGTTTCCAAATGTGGACTGTAGACACCAGCTCTGTTAGTTGGAATTTCGATGCGAGGATTATGATTTAAACATAAGCTACTAGCGACCCGCCCCGGCTTCGCACGGGTGTGCAATGTTACACATATAAACCTTCCTCTTGAATCATTCTATCTATGAAAAAAAACCGCATCAAAATCTGTTGCGTAGTTTTAAAGATACATGCATACATAGGGATAGACAGAAGGAAGCGACTTTGTTTTATACTAATATCAAAATTACGACAAGAAACTACTTTTCTGCGTCTATTTATTATTTTTCATAACTGTGTGACTGCTTTCATTCTTGTCAAAATTTATGACTAGCATCTGAATCAACTTTAAAAAGTTATTAAAAAAAATGTTAAGTTTATAAAAATATTTCTTAGTTTCCACGAATATCGAATAACGTAGGTGAAACAAGATTGATACTAATTAAATTCGTTTGAGCAGTTCCACTTATTAACGCTTGCATACAAAGTGTCTCTAGATCTTCGGATTATACTTCACATTAGCTTCAAGGTTGAAAAGACTCGTTTTTTAATTAGTCTAGAAGGAGATCAGTGACAACAGGATTTACTTTAATTATTTAATTTTATGCTAATTCAAAAACAAACTTATTAGGTACCGTTTATATTTAGAAATTACATACACGCAAAAAACAAATACTGTATTTTAAATCAGGCAAACGGTAAAGTTCATTTTTGTTTGGTTTGGTAATAAATTATGGTATTTTACGTTTGACAGTGCTAATTGATTGATTCTATACAAAAGTTGTCTAAAAATGATTTGTTGGCATAATAATTACTATAAGCCTATTTTTGGCCAAAAACTCTATTGTTGTAAATAAAAAAGAAAACCGCAGACACGCTAACAATGACTTATTGGTGAGTGACAAATACGTGGGTTTTACGGCTTGTTATCAAAACGAAATTAGCCGTCTGTCTCCAGATAAGTACTTAAACGTCATAATAAAATAGGTGTACGACCCAATTACACACGAGCATTGTTGACCTTGAGATCGAAATTCGGGTAGCAGACTGACCTTCGACATGACAGTGATGAGTGTTGCCATGGCGCCTCTGACATCATCGGAGGCGATTTCGCCGAGATACATGGGTGCGGTGGTGTAGGCGATACCGTAGCCAAGTCCTGAGATGAGCCGAGAGGCGTATATCGTCGGCACATTGCCTGCGAACATCACTAGTATCCACCCGATGATGTACGGTACTGAAGCGAGGAGTAACGTCTTCTTTGTGCCGATCCTGTCTGCCAGGTACGAGGCAGGAATGGGGCTTGCGGCTGAAATCAGAAAACAATAGAATGACGCACACGCAAATAATGATTCGTGATTGTTTTTGTTTTGTCTAGACCTATCCCAAGTTGTGGTTGATAGCTGAACTGGTGATCGCTATTCATTGTTTATTAAAAAAAAAAAAACAAAAGATTCCGTACTGCCCTTGAAAAAACATGACGAAAGCTCTTAATTACCGCTAACGACACCCATGGGTGGAGAGGGTAATAAATGACGAGTCATTGGGACATCAAGTGGAATAAGCTAATAACGCACTTCTTCTGAATAGAATGCAGCGTAAGTACTGAGTCAATAAAGACCCACTCTTGAGTGCCTACTAATATGTTTATAATTCTATATACTTAAAATATAAATCAGCAGTTGACCGCAGTGGTAGTCACTGATATTACAACATTTACGTCTTTATATTCCACCATGAATATAAAGTTATCTACCGCATTGAGTCATAGTATAAAATACTTCAGCGTGAATCAAGATTCATCAGACATCCGATCATCCTCTTCAGTAGCACATTTTTATGTTATCAACAAAGCTTATCAAGTTTCCTACTAAAGCCGACCCCATCATTCGGGATTACCAAACAAGAACAGAGAGGGACAGAAACGCGATCATGTTACGACTCGGATTAATGTGCTGACTAAATATGTAATGCCTTTGGGAAACTTAATTTATTGTGTAATTTGAACGAGATGTTTCCACTTTCCTGTGTGTGTTTTGATTTCTGACCTTGTTTGAAGTTTAGAAATCAAAATCACTTATAAAACGTCAACAAAAGGTGCATGGCTGCACGGTTCGGGTTGGTCGTTCCCTGTCGAGAAAAACCTAGAAAAACCGGCAAGAAACTCCATGGTGACTCTTTTAAAATTATTCGGTTTTACATTATTGGGTTTTACATTAGTACTTAAGTCTGGGACGATAGTAGGTCGTAGGCTCGACAATAAGTCGTTGCTAGGTGCGCAGGTAAGGTAAATACTTGGAAAGCCTCGATATGGACTGCATACGAGAGTGTATTTGCTCTTTATAAGCTGACCTGATTTATTACTCATCACTCGAGATTGAAAATCATATTATGTCGTTTAACTTTCTATCGGTCCTTTGAAACATGAAACAGGGCGTTCGTTGTTTGTAGTGCTCAAACATGGAGTTGTTGACCTGGCTTCGAATAGTCATCACATGATATCAGAGAGCATGATTCAACAGTGTAAAATGGTCATAGAATTTAACGTGTGCGAAAAGTATACACTATACACGACTAATAGCTGTTGCCCGCGGCTTCGGCTTGGTCGGAAATTATCCCACGGGCACGTTGTAAATATAGTCTATGGCACTCGGGGATAAGGTAGCTTCCTATTACTGAAAGAACTTTCAAAATCGGTTTAGTAAATCCAGAGATTACCCCCTACAATCTCGCAAACTCACCTCACTAACCTCTTCATAATATAGTATACTTGATGATTTGGGCTAGAAAAAACAAAATCCTTTAGCTTGGGGCTTTTTATCTGAGGTTCGAGTATGTTCGATAGATTTGAACGGAACAGGACTCCTGTTTAACGTTTCCTCGTTGAAACGTTTCAAGTGAAACGTTTTCAGTTTTGAAGTCCTCATGAACGCCACTCATGTGATTAACCAACCTACCATGTAAGTAAGTAAAAGTACCAATGAGAAAAATTTAAATTGTACCTGAACATAATATCATAAGTGAGGCGATCCATGAGCTCTGGTCTGCCGATGTCTGTATAGGCGAGTCTGGGGCCAGCAGGATGGGCAGAGTGGGCGAGGTCCAGCCGACTGTGGTGCCTGCCGCCGCCGTGATCAAGGTAGCTGAAAACATTATAAAGGAATATTTAAAAACACTTATAATTGGGAAAATTCGAAGTAAGCAGAGAAATGCCCTATCTGAGTATTCCAGAGTGGAAAACAGATGGAGCTAGATGTCCTGTATACAGGGTAGAAGGGACATATTTAGTATATAATTCTGAACATTCACATATAAATTTTTCAAGGGTATTAAAAACGTAGAGCCAATTGTTGGTTTTGCTAAAGAAAAAAAACATGTTATAAAACAACAGGTTATAAACAAAATTATTAGTTGTAAAAACTAAACATTTACCAAGCTAAAAACTTATGAGTTTAATAATTAAAGTTCCATAAAAACAAAGTTATGAAATTAACAATGCACAGAACAAATTATTGCAAACAATAGACTCATTAGTTAAATTGTTAATTAATCAATAGTGCAGTGATGACCATGTACCTCAGGCTAACCTACTTCAAGTTCCTGTTCTACGGCGTCGTAGTCAAAATGTATGGAACTGCAGTTTTTTTTAGTTCTACCCTTCCGTTCCTTCAACCCTGTAATAATCTTATTCCAGAGTGTTAAATCACTCTGGAATAAGATTAAAACAATACTGAGTTATTATTTCCTTTATTCATTAAACTACATATTATTTACATTTTTAAATATTCTAATATAAAACAATATAAAAAACATTAAAAAATATAAAAAGTAGGAGCCCACCGGTATCGGGAACAGGGTCCGAGCTACCGATGGTCAGGGCTCTTGAGAGAGGAACCTCCTAACAATACGCGCCGTGTCCAGAAGTACTGCTTTCTGAATCAAGCCCTTGATCCAGCTGCCAAGCGAGAGCCTCCGCAGATGTTATTCTAGGCTATTGGCTATTAAGCCATTTGCCGACACGACTATCGGCACAATGACTGCTGTACTCACGTCCCACATGTTGACAACCTCACGAGCCTGATCTAGATACTTGAACTGCTTATCTTTCGCTGCTTTCACGAGGTTCTCGTCATGCGGGACCATAACGGTCAACAATCATTGCGCGTCGCACCAATCGATCTATCACCACAATAACAACCGCTTAACAAGCGCTTATTGGCAACAATAGTCCCGTCAGTGACGATAGATCGATCGATCGATCCGACGTGATATTACCATTATCGAGAAGTGGGTCGGGCGCATACTTATAGTATGGCACTTCTGATTCCACAAGGCTGTACTTCAAAGCAAGTTGCTGGTGGATAATCCTGGCGACGAGGTTGTGTCTATGCTAGTACTCTCCGTTAGCCAGACGAGAACACCCAAAAATAATGTGTCGGATTGATTCTCCCGGACTGTGGCATGCCCGACATATGTCAACCGTGCCATCCTTCACAATGTATTTTCGGTAGTTATTCGTCATCATAACTTCGTCCGTTATTGCACTGACAAAACCTTCGGTTTCCCCGAAGAAGTCACCGAAGCGTAGCCAAGAAACGGACGCAGTCCACATCAGGCCTGAGTTATTATTATTAATTCATTTATTTTAGATAATTATAATCCATACAATAAATTCGTACATTAAATGAAAATCGATTCGCACAATACTAACATTCCATAAAATTAAATAATTTACAATAAAATCAAAATTGTATTAGTATTGGACATAAAACAATGTGTTAATGAACGCCCAAAACGATGCGCATCCTTTTGTTTTCGTCATAACGTCATAGTGTTACCTACAGGTTAAATTACACATCTTAAAAAAGGGGCTCTTCTTCCTATCCCTATGTTGAAACCAAAAAAATATGTCAGCCTACGCCATTTTGAAATTCAGACTTTCATACCGAAACATTACGGAAATTTCTGAATAAAACAGTATTTCTGAGCTCAGGTCGGATCGATGCAAATGTGCCGTATATTGATAATGCTTATCTAGCAAGGAAAAAGGGAGCGTAAAAAATAAAAACGGCCATTACGGCTTATGTTATTTTTACACCTTTCAGCGTTCACCTAAAAAGGATAAAAAATAAAGAGCTATCTGTACTTACATTAGAAGGTATAGGTACAGACGGCAGCATATCAGGCTACCCAAAACTAGCGATAAAGTTAAAAATCTATTCAAAAAAATTGTGAGATTGTAGTAGCTTGAAGTGCTGGCATCTGTACAGTCACGAGCACCTGATGGCCTACCATGACGTCTTAAAGCAGAAGCAATTCCAGTGTGGGAAAGAGATGGTGCTAGACGACCTGTATAACTCTGTCTCCTTCACACGCTGGATTTACTCCTACTTTAAGACGTCATAGTAACCCCCCTGTACTGTAACTTTATGCTAATACAATAGCATACTGGAAATAGGTGTAATCTCAAACTTGCAATCGTTATTCCACGAGAAAATCGCATACACATACAAAGGTCATACACACATATTTCTATTAATGACTGTTCGTCTAGAAAACATAACATAACATCACGGCTGTATTCCCCGAAGGTTTAGGTAGAGGTGTACCTAATAGTACACCCACATTTCGTCAGTTATATTTAAGTCCCATGTAATAGGGGACGAGCCAATTGCCATCAACCGGGCACAAATCCGGGCCCCGTGGCTGCTACTGAGAAACTCCTCATGGAAAAACCCTATAATTCTTTGCCTGATCTGGGAATCAAACCCAGGACCTCATACTCAGCAGTTGCGCTTGTGACCACTAATCAGCGTATAATGTTCCCACGGCTGGGACACAAGCCTCCTCTCTAGAGGAGTCCCAGTCTCTCTCCTCTGAGAGGGACTGGGCTATAATCGTCGTAGTCACACGTCTTCGAAAAGAAAATAGAAAACATAAATAAAACGTAAATATAGTGTTTTTTTTTCAAGAATGTTTTCGATGCTGAAATCGAAATCGTTGCCAATTAGGATTTTGAACTACCTGAAGCGCCAAGAATCACTTTCTATTCTAAATATAAAAAACCCGTTAACCTAAATAAAAAATCTACCATGACTGTGGATAATTGGTTAACCTCGACCTCCTAGTTAGTAGGTAGATGATTAATTATCGTTTCTTTATTAGGCTTCCCAGTTTTATCATTAATCATATTTCTGTGTTAATCTGGAATTTTGGATACCGACGGACTTCTTTTCTATAAAAAATGTGTACGGTTGATTGGAGAAAATAAATTATTTTTAGATAATTTTTGAAAGATCATTTCCATTTATAACCAACTACCTTTTGCCCACGGCTTGGCTCGTGTTCATTTAGAATTTGACAGTCAATTCTGGTTGTACTCTGCTTGTAATTAAATAATTCAATCATGATTCGAAAGACACGTGGCGCCATCTATTTTCATAAGAACATTATTGTTGTTTTCTTCGGGAACAGTACTTTTTTTCGGGATGAAAGGTACCCTATGTCCGTTTCTGTACAACTGACAATGTATATGCAAAATTTCAGGATGATCGGTCCAGTGGTTTAGGCGTGAAAAGGTAACAAACACACTTACTTTCGCATTTATTATGTTAGTAAGGAAGTAGGGATAAGGATGGGTACGTTTATAAAAGCTTTGTGAGAAAGAAGTACGTACGAGTACATACGTACTCGTACGTATATATACTGATATAGAACTCAAAAAAAATTGCAAGATGCCTTGAAGTGTCAGTGGTACCTCAATATTGTTTTGTTTACTCCATTATACTCGTACTTAATCCGTATTGGCGGAAATCGGAAGAATATGATAATATTTTCAAGTACCCGTAAAGTCAAGAGGTTCTTAAGCTGTTCAGATTAACTCAGGTACTTTAAATGATCATTTGAAACAACATGTTTACAGCAAAACTAGAATATTTATTTATTCAAAACAAAGGACTGATACGGAGTTCGTGTCTCCTTTCATAAACATTGAGATACAGAAGCAAATATACAAACATTCAGATATGCCATTATTGAATGTTTTAACAAAACTATGGCTGTGTTATCTATTCATAATAATACAATATTCCTGCAAAGACACGACCTATGGTTTTTTTACCGCTTTATTACCATGTTTGAATAATACAGGCTGAATGTCTTTTGTAACGGTATTTATCAGTCATCCTTGTATATAATATATTGTGATTGTGTTTGTGAGAAAATTAATACAAAGAATTGATGTGAAAAGGAGAACAATACCGCAAGTAAAAGTGGGAAATTTTAAACAAAAGATATCAACGGTCGGGCTTAGTAACAGCAGGCGATGAGGTGTCTACTTGAAGGTCTTGAAGATCCTTCTTTCAGAGAAAGATAGAAAGTACCATGAATTAAAAGAGCCACCGTTTTCCTAAAGAAATGAAATTATTTATGAAAATCCGAGAAGAGCGGTGTGTCGGAAGCCCTGAAGGTAGCTTTTATATCGTGATCAATTAAAATGGTACTTTGCTCTCCCTAAATAACTTTACTTTTATCGTTTATAGCAATAACTGATAAACAAAAAACAGTGCTTCATTGAACAGGTTTCACTTTATTAATATCGTTAACTGAAGCTAATTATGTAGATTAAATGGTTGCGAAATGAGGTGGAAAACGATTTGTATTATGAAAAAAATAAACGAAGTAAAAAAATCTGAAATAAAATAAGCACTGCTTTGGCTGGAAGCAATATTCTTTCTATTTTTATTGAACTCGTACAGAGAAACAAACTTAACATACATTCGAAAATAAAAATCTAGATTTCTAAATATAACTGTATGCTTGTACAGGTGATGCCAAAAATATATGCCTACGTAGTTTGCGCAACCATTTCAGGCAATTACATTCAGTGGAGTATCTATGTATTATTAATGAAAACCGGGCACATTAAATTCTTTACAAAAAAATTGTTTTCATGATTTAAAAATACATTTATTACCTGCTTTGATTTATTCGTTCAGGTATATGTTTTATTATAAGTAGGCAAGTTTTTTGTCGTCTCATTAACCATGTTTTATTTGCAATAATAAATCAGAACTGTCAATAAAACTATATATATATGTAAACTAGTGCCTAGTAAAACAAGTTATGTATTTTTCCTTAACAACCAGTTAAATCAGTTTTAATTAAAAAATTATGTCTGTTTTGAAAACCCAATAACAAGTGAAGTTTTTAAACTGAGTTATAAAATTAATTTTGTATTAGTTCATTCTAATATGGACCAAATATGAAAGATAAATAAAACCATAGACTGTCAAAGGAAGCTATCTGATAAACCATATGCAGTTGCATAGATCACTGTACAATCAAAGGATTGGTGCTAAGTGCACCATTAGATGCAGTGACGCGACTTCCTGGTACAAATCCATAGGGGACCTCACGATAGGTGTAGAAATGGCTAGGCGGACTATACATAGTGGAGATTAGGTATAGCATAGTTCGCAACTAACTTGCACAGTGTGAATGTACACTCAGCAAGTCGACTTGCCAACTAAAACTTTCAAACAGTTAACTCCCGGAAGGCACTTGCTAGTGGACATTGGGAAAGCCGTTTTGCAAGACCACACAGACATACTAGTATTAAGTGACAGTATTAAAGGGGACGTAAAATAATCGTGTATTTCATTAAAAATAAAGTCCTGTCCGGGCCTCAATTATGACATCTGTCTAGAATTTATAGTTATCTTTTAAAAGTTCTGCGAATTTCAAACTAGGTTACCTATTACCAGTAAAACCTTTTTGATATTTTCTGTCTAGGTTGAAAGGGGTTTGGGTAAAGTTGGCGTCGTTTTGAAGTTGAGCGGCCAGTAATGAAACTTAGATATTATGAAAGAACAGAATAAAGCGATCAAAAGCTATTATGGACACATTTCTCTAAATCATATCGGAACTGAGATATTTGGTTTTGTATTGGTAATTGAAATCGAAGAAGTTATTATATGTTATTGCACTCTTTTAGGTGGCTGCCATATTTTTTTAAGAATTCTAAATAATAATGTTATATCGAGATGTTTAACAATCCCAAATACATTATTTGGCAATCCTGATGGTTCTTTGAATGAAAGGAAGGCCATAATCATACTAGATGGCACGTACATTTATTTGCAAAAAAGTAGCAATTACTACTTTCAGAGAAAATCTTATAGCTTACACAAGTTCCGGCATTTATTAAAGCCTTTTTTACTGGTTTGTCCTGATGGCCACATCATAGACATATATGGTTTATATGAGGCTACTAAATCCGATGCGACGATTCTCTCAGAGATCTTTAAGGATCCATATGATCCCTTTCATTGGTTCTTTTATGAGGACGATGTGCTAATCTCAGACAGAGGATTCAGAGACTGCATCGAAGATGTGGAGACATGTGGATACCGTGCATATATGCCCTCATCTAAAGATGAAAATGAATACCAGCTTACTACACAACAAGCCAACGATTCAAGAAAAGTAACCATGTGCTGTTGGGTGGTCGAAACCATTAATGGCAGATTAAAAAATTCAGTTCTGTCAGCTTCGGTCTCAGAATTTTAATGTAGCTGCAAGTACTTTATTTGAAGAAATAAGAATAGCTGCAGCATTATTAAATGCGTTTGGGGTACCACTGACTGATCATAGGCTAACACAGGAAATAGTAAATCGTAATGACATACTCGGCTAGTTGATTCCGTGGACTATGGTGAGGTATCACCATAGTCCACGGAATCAACTAGCCGAGTATGTCATTACGAATAATATGAATAGAAGAAGGGCTGATTCTGAATCTATGAATGCTGAAGTTCCTGAGCTGGATGACTTTCCTATTTTAAGTGAAGATGATTTAATTCTCTATGCACTTGGAACGTATCAAGTACAACAAGCTCGTAGCTACTACGGAGAACATGTAAAAAGTGACGGTTCATATGTGATTGAAGTATGCAGAGAACCCAATTTGAATGATTTTTCGGCGGAAACCTATAACTGGATTGATCCGTGGCTTCTTAGAGGCAGGATCCAATCCAGACATTCATCTAGACGGACATATTACGTGTATATTCTCGTAGAAAGACTGGAAGGGCAAGATGCACAAGGGCTGGATGCAATATTGCTCATGTATAATTGGGAAACGGACCTTAGGCTGCCTTGCGCATATAATGTCCATTATATGGTACATGGGATGGGGCAAATATCAAAATAATCTGACTCCACCGGCACAATTTTTAGATACCATTATTCGACATGACATTGAGAACGAAATGGACGAAGAAAGTTAATAAATGTGTTTTTTAAAATCATGTAATAAATGCAATAAAGTATAATAATGTGTTTTTATTATTTCCTATGGCCCAATACTAACGTCACATTGACAGACGGTCGTGAAACAGTAAAGCCAATAACTAATATCAATCTTCTAAAAACATAACTAAGATTTTTTTCACGCAGGACGGTAATTGAAGTATTTATAGAGACTACATTTTTAAAATCTTCAAATTCAAATATCTCAGCTTTGATATAACTTGGGATAAAAATAATTGAACATAAACGTGTACTTAACACAGCAGAACAAAGTAACATAAAAATTATTGGTGGCCGCTGAAAAAAAAAATGACGCCACAAGTCCATACAAAGTTACTCAAACCCCTTTCACAGAAAAGATTGCTATGCTATTCTTATATTTGATTGTTCGTTTTGCTAAGGCTTGTATCAAGGTAAATATTAATGAGAAGATAAAGTCAGTCTTGGTCTGTTTTTCTCTTCCATTTTGATTCTGAAACTAATTTCGCAACGCTTAGAAAAAAAATGCCATACCTAGTAATAATGGGCTTCCATGCATTTTTTCATCGACAAAGACATGGGTCGCCGGACAGTATCTAATGAAGCAATGTGACAGGCGTCAGCTTTTGGCGGGAAAAATATCCATTGTCTCCCCTCGTTTAGTGACGAAGCTAATAACAGTATATTAGATAACGTGTGTTGATAGTACATCGGTCTTTATTACTTTTTTCATATCCATTATTTTCCTCGTTGGTCTATTCTAGTAGTCGCACTTGTGAACACTGTGTATGAGGTCCTAGGCTCGATTCCCAGATCGGGGAAAGTATTATTGGTTTCTTCCATCAGGAATTTCTCAGTAGTTACGACGAAGTCTGGATTAGTGCCCGGTTAATGGCAATGGACTCCCCCCTATTACATACATGGGACTTAATCATAAATGGCGAAATATGGGTGTACTATTAGGTACACCTCTGACTTAAGCTTCGGGGATTACAAACGTGAAGTTATGATGTTATGTTAAGTTAACTATTTTACTATGAGTTTCTTTAGTTTGTAAATGAAAAGTAGAAGGTGAATGACTGTATATCTAAACACTGTTTTAAACTTTCACGGTTTACACTTACACATAAACTGTCACTTACGGGATATCTTCCGTGATTGTCTGTACTTTTGAGCTCCCGATATTTCGACGCTGTTGCAAGCGCCATGATCGCGGGTTGACTCAACTCGCACCCCCCCCCCCCCCCCCTCAACCCGCGATCATGGCGCTTGCATCAGCGTCGAAATATTGGGAGCTCAAAAATACAGACAATCACGGAAGATATCCCGTAAGTGACAGTTCATGTGTGACTGTATATCTGACTGTCATATCGACGCAAAGCTCGGCCAAAAGGATAATGATCAAATCATGACTAACAGGATTTCAGAAGGACAAAAAAAGATTTTTGAATATTTAATTCGAAAGGGATCACGTTTATTGGATTTCTTCTTATTTCTAACGGAATAAAATATCTTACTCATTTTCAGGTCCGAAGCCAAACCTTGTTAACGTATTGTATATTAAAAGGAATTTGCTATTTTTACATTTTATAACGAAACTGCAAGTCGAAAAAAAGGTTCTCGACTCGCGCGCGTCATTTTTATTTATTTATTTATTTAAAATAGGTACACCAACAGTACATACATTTTACATTTTACACTATAAGTATACACGTTAGGGTTCTGATGTAGGTACCAATTACAGGTGTACACAACATTCACAAGTACAATAAAGGCATAAAGCACTAATAACAATAATAGACAAAATATCAAAATAACAACTAATTATAGCCGTTTAGATATCGATTCAAATGAGAACGCAGCAAGCTTTTGAACTTCGGTAGGGAACCAAAGAACACATCCAAGTCAGGCAATTTAGAATTGAGTTCGTTGTATTGAATGCAGATTCTTGATACTGGTGAGTGTCTCCCGATGTTGCTTCTACTGGCTGGCGGTTGAAAAAGTCTAGAAATTGACTGTCTAGGATGATTATGTGGGACTGACAACATGACACGTTCTAGCAACTGTTCGCATTCAATTTGACTTATATTTGTTTTATTTTACGAGTAATTGAAGAACTTTTTTTGCCTCGCTTTTTTATTAAGGGGGATATTTGCAATACGCAACAAAGTTGAGAAAACATAAAAGAGGACATGCTATCAACTATTTAAAACAAATAACTAAGTATGTATGTACTTAATGTGCAGTAATTATGCAGTTAGTGCAGTATGCTGGGTAACACGATACCTACCCCCTTAGTAAGACTGGTTGTCACACTTTCCACTGGACTACCTAACGACTGTCAATTGTAGATCTTTCATCGACCGATCGGCTTAACATGCTTTCCCCACGTTGCCACGTTGCCATCACCAGTTGCCACGGCTTATTTGTTTTTTTTTTTTGTTTTTTTTTTTGTTTTTACTTTGGACACTTTTAATGTGCACATCTTGCTACATCGTTCTCACATAGTGTACTATCTCAACATGAATGATGTAACCAAGATTTTGTAACAATTTGCTGATTTAAAAGAGTGTCCATGGAGTTTCTTGCCCGTTCTTCTCCATAGAGATCTACGCTGCCTTGTGACTGGGGCTACATTTAATTGTTATCTTTGTTTCGACAATTCAAAAGTGCATGTAACTGGCCTACTTGAAATAAATGCTTTGATTTTGATTTTCCGAGGCTCGGAGGATACTCGGTATGAACTGGGTGGTCTCCCCTCCACGGACCCACCTAGGCAAGCGTGGCTTAACCTGAAGATCGACGCGAGTGGCTGTTATTATTTAGCCACAAGCTCTTCACAAGAGTACAGATAATTAATATCCGTTTAGGTATTGCTTTTTACTTCCAGATGGTTAATAATACCGTTTAATGTCAGTGCGATAATATTTATTGCTTTTTCCGATGATTAAAATTCTGCTTGATCACGATTTTTATCCATTATTGCATTGAACGAAGTATGTCGGAAGTATTTGACCTCCTGATAAATACCAATGATCTTGAACCGTGCACAGTGGCGACAATTTAGGCCATCTATCACGAGGTTCATTGAACTCAGCCAATTGAAAAGAAAGTTGGATTATTCAGTTTTTACACGGACTTTGACCATGAGCCAATATAGCCACCAAGTAATTACGACATGGAGTCTTGAAAAACAGCATAATATTTTAAAAAATACGTGTCGATTTGGGAACCTCCTCCTTTCTTTTTCGTCGGTTAAAAATGTACTTGGTGAGTGTCTTTGATCCCTTAGATCATGAAAAGGTTAATGTTAGCCTGCATCATCCCACAGCTAGGCAAAGGTTTCTTCGATCCAGGGCTAATGTGGATAGATATTATATTAACTTATTTCAAATACTTCTTTGGAAATAGTCTGTCGACGTGCCATATTTAGATCAGTTTGTTATTTCAAGTCAAACATTCAAGATGTCAATTTCATTTCCAGGCGTTGGGCAAGGCGTTCAAAGAAACCGTTTTGGCCGCACCCAGAGGCGACAAAATATTGCCTAGTTCAGCTGTGTACGTAGTGAAATTGGATGTAACCATCGATCAAACTTGCTCAAACAAAATTGATCCTATTTCTTGTCCGCACAGTAACAGATAATAGTGCTAGTACCTAACTACTTTAAATTTGTATCTACGTATGTGTTTATGTACAAAACACTGACGCAGCACTAGTTAATATTTTTGACAGTAGTCAATGTAAAAACTATTGACGAACAAAAAATCATTGTCATGAAGAGGCCCGCGTTTGGCATTGGACACGAATTGATTAACATGCATGTGTAGTATGTATTAAATCGTTTTTATTAGCTTTAGTCTAGAAGGAAAAGAAGAATACATATTATTTATACGTAGGTATTTCACGCCTCAGATGCTACTTCATCATCCGTGAACCATGTGGCAGGAGGCGAACCTATCGTCATTTATCAAATATTATTTGAGTTTCATATTTTTCGACGAAGCATTTTTTGTTAAAGTACCGAATTTCCTTTTTCAGATGGACTCTTAGGGAAAAAAAATTTCGTTGTTACTGTTAATCTATCTTCTGAACGATTACTTTTTTTTCTTATAATTGTTAACTTTTATTTATAATGGGATTTCAAAACTAATAATAAAATTTACCTATACTTCTCGTTAAAAAAAAAATTAAATATTGACAAATACTGAACATTCCCTCTCATTGAGAGGAGGCTTAGTGTCCCAGCAGTGGGAACATTAAAGGCTGATTACGCTTATGCTACTGAACTTTCATTTATGGGGAATGCAAGTTTTTGTGTAATAAGTTAATAACTGTTACGTCATTTTTGCCGATGGAAAATTCCATTGAACAGAGGTTGTGTAACATAATCCTTGTTGTGTCCTTCAGCAAGTATGGGGAAAGCAAGGCCTTTGGTTTGTGCGACGATTAGCATAATAGCTGTAAAGTAAGTACCCTTAACGAAGCCGAAAGGCAGTTGTTCTGCATTGCTATAATTGTTTTTGTTTCAAACCATACCTAGGAACCTTCTAGTTACGGAGATATTGGGGGGTCAAATTTCAACCTTTTTTACATTTTTTTTTTTGTTATAACTTTACTTGAAATACCTCCACGTCACCCGTACAGTTGAATCCATCCATCAGCACAATGCTTGGAGTGCGTTACATTGAGTCCTACCGTAAAACGTGATTTCCCCCCTCAAAAAAAAAAAAGTTTACCAGCCATAGTTTCGTAGAGTTATTAAGTTTGAGGTCCCGAATGCTTGGTTGACGGCCTCATGGAGGGTCCGGTTACACTTGTATAGGAGTGTGGTTTCATGGAATTCAATAAAAAGGTAAATTTAAGTAAATCACCTGAAAGATTTTTACCGAACATTACAATTTGCGTGACTACCAAACGAGCTGTGAAGTGTGACTAAAAAAGTGATTTTTATGGAACAAATTGCAAGAAAATATATTTTTACGACAATTGGTTGGATATTTTGTTTTCATACTTTATAAACAAAACATTTATTACTTTTTATAGGCAATTTGTTAGAATTCTACCTTTGTGTATTTTTAAGAGGGTAAATGTGTGTCCTCTGAGATACCTATATCATTTTTATACAAGGTATAAATGTACCCTTTACGAAGCAGTCAACTGAACATTCTGTAAAGCATACTAAGTTACCCTTCGTAAAAAATATTGCTGGGAAACGCCTTTTTTTTGGGGCTAAAAATCACGATTTATGGTAAAACTCAATGTAACACTTAAAACATCGTGCTAATGGATGCATTAAATAGTAAACGGGTCATGAGAGTATTTAAAGTAAAGATAAAACCTTGAAAACTAGTACAAAAAAAAAAAAAACTTAACAAAAAGTTGGAATTTTGACCCCCAAAATCTCCGTAACTTAAAGGCTCCCAAGGTATAGTTCAGAATAAAAATAATCGCAATGACAAAGAGACCAAGTTCGTTTCGGCTTCGTTTAAGGGTCTTTTAATCTATTTACATATAAGTATTATGGTGCCCGTCAGATAGGAATGAATAAATTATACCTAAATCTTTGTTTTTTTTATGTTTATGATTTAGGAAAACTGAATGACTTTAATATTATCAGTTTTATTTATAGTTTTAATAAACCAGAGTTTAAAGAAATAAACGGTTAAATGATAATTTAAATAGGTATGAGGTTGAGGTTACACAGATAAATACTAGATGACGTCATTAACTCGCTTCTTTGGGTTTGCGAAAAATATAGGATACATTTTGGGAAATTTCTGCAGCGTAATGGTGATTTTATATATAATAGAGCGTAGCGCAAAGCACAATTTGCATTACAAATACCAGTAAATATTGTTTTGATATACCTAGTCTTACATGCCCATCACAAGATCACAGTGCGTTTCACAAACGATTGATTAATATTACTTCGAAACGTACGTGTACCGTATATTTTGCTCCACTGACTCACGTTCATGAAAATAAGATCATTGAAAAAAATTACCTTTCTTAAAAACGGTCCATATTTTTGTCAAAAACAAACATGAGAACTGGTATTTCCTCATAATTCTTGGATGTTGACATTCAGAACTTAAATAAACACTTCCGGTATTTTTGTATGCGATAAACGTTTCGTGAGTAGTTTGAATTTAAATAAGAACAATAACGTATAATACCAGTTACGTTACATAAATGGGTTTTTCCCTAAGGAATTTCTCGATAGCAGCTACCGTGTCTGGATTTTTCACATTGATGGCAATGGGCTCGCCCCCTATTATCTACATGGGGCTTGAACATAATTGGCAAAATGTGGGTGTACTATTAGATCCAACCTTGCTTAACCTTCGGGGGATTAACAGGTGTGATTTTATGTTATGTGTTTTACATAAATAATTCAATGTTTTTTGGTTACTGAATGTTTCTTCGTGTTAGGTAAGTTTTGTGGCACAATAGCATAAAAATAATAGGGTAAAAAGGTATGAGATAAACAAAAAGGATCTTACGCTTTAGTTATCCTGAGTGAGTTATTCGATTACTTTGTCACACTGAGGCGTAAGTAGATTTTCGCCTTCTTAATAATAATATAGGGTATCTAAAAATATACTCGTAATTCTGATGGAACCTTTTTCGTAAGCGCAAATACCGGTCATAGTTTTGATGGTTGCACGATTCAAAATAATCCTACATTTTTACAGGGTGGAAGGAGCACCGACGCACAAACGGTTGGTACCGTACTTACGTCTAACGCTACTAGCAGCAATGACTCTTCTAGAAACCTATTAAAGGAAATTTATGTCGTCTCAGTGCAATGTGTCTTGGTGTATTGTATTCCTATATGGGGAGGTGTAGCTAACCTAACCTAACCCTATAAAAAAATTGTCCACAGATAAAGATTTGGTTTCAAAACCCTCGAGCTAGGGAGAGAAGAGAAAAATGTGGTAACATCGCCCCACCGACTGCTGTGACGCTCCCTGCGACTAGCTCAGCTCATGTTTTGCTGATCTCTTCTGGTTCCTAGACATCAAACAGTGATATTCCCGGCCATCCTTTCAACATAGCTCTGATACAAGGTGAGGGAGAAAGAACATTGTTTATAGAAGTAGAACGAGCTCAAAGAGCTCTGATCAAAATTATGCATTTTAAGGTACACCACTTATAGACTTTATCAAATTAGTGATCTGCTTTCTGTGAGAAAATTATGAATATGTTGCTCAAATTGTTTTGAAAAAACACAAAGACACTACCTTATGATGCTGACAATCTAACAAGAAGAAGGAAAGATCTTGTGGCGCATATTCCACAAACTAAAACCAGTTTTTGTAGTATGCAATATGACAGACGTGCACCCCAATTCCCACCTGTACAACAAATTAAACAAATAACTACATTTATACACCAAAAAATATTATCAATGCAAAAAACTTATAACTAAATGGATTAAACTATTTACATATGAGGAAACCGAGACCCTCTTGCAACATGCATCGTAATTATCATCCACACGAACACCCACTCACAAAAACACATATACTCCTCAATCACTGACACACATTGCATCACACACACAGATTTAAAATGTATTGTACACAATGTAAGTTTAGGTTCGGAAGAGCGAAGTAACCTAACACAGGCAATGTTTGTCTTAAAGGTCACCTCAACCACTACTACATTACTTGTAAAAGAAAAATAAATGATTGTATTTATATTATTTGTACATCATTCTGAATTCCCCCCTACATAGGAATTTTTAATAGGTAAAAAAAAACCGCTGTTTCCTACAAACGTGCAAACCCACACGGTCTTAACTGAATACGTGGTAGGTACCAGGTACCCGTTTGTGCGCCGGTGTCCCTTCCACCCTGTATACTCAGATGAAATAATAATGTTTTTAGCATCTATACCTATTATTTTAAAGTCGCCTTTCGTGTCTTTAAGCGTGACCGTGTTGTTGTTCTAGTCTACTCTACGGGTTTTAATGTGGTTTTTACGATCATTTAGAGAATTTATTCTGGAAAATTTATGGGTATCACACGTCATTAATATCAGTCTTGTATTGTATAACTGGATCGTATCCGCATCTCCATGTCCAAAGCGCGTATTTTGCGTACGGTGGGAAAATCATTCAATCCATCTCAGTTCCCCGAGAAAGTCCAGCAACGTCTTGGTGTTACTGACGACCTCGCGAAGAGATCAATCGTCCATAACCCGACTTCACCCACAGCTGGGTATAGATCGCTCTTTGCTTGTGCCAAGCTTCACGCTCTTGTGCCAGCCTCATCCAGGATATACCCGCAATGGCAACAATGTCGTCTGCCCATCTCGCCACCGAACAACCAACACTTCTCTTTCGATTCCTTGAACGCCACTCGGTCATAGCTTTACTCCACCTGTCATCAACTCATTACCGCGGCTTGCTAGGTGACTTACTTATAATAGACTTACTTAAACTTCATAAAGAAACGTCGATGTTCGGTCAAGTCACAAGAAACCGTGAAAAATAGAAGCAGAAGAGCGGGTCTCTAGCAGTCTTTAAAATAATAATAAAATATTCACCAGTGGGCTGTGTGACAGAACCCTAACTCCGCCCGAGGCGATGTCGCTTCTGAATTGATATTACCGTTTTTAACGTTATTTTTTTAAAGTGTAGAATTTAATTACACGATCCCTTTGTCCTTTTAGAGACGAAAAACCTTGTAATTGTCGTGTAAAGAAAGAAATAAAATGAAAAAGTTAATGCTACAAAAAGATTCGCTTTCTTTTTACTTTTTTTTTCGAACTGTAACGTGCTTATTTTGTTCGCTGTCCAGTAGGTTTTAAAGTAGTTCAACGTGTTTTTCTATTAGATAACGTTACATTTAAAAGGGATGTGTTAATGGTTTTCCTTTATAATGAAAATATGATCCTTTTTGTTTTTAGTTCATTTCCATGACGTCAAATTAAATTTTTTGGGAAATATCGTTGTTTATACAGGTGACAGCTGGCGATGAAACTACGAGGAACCGCAGAATATTGGCTAAGGTTATAATATTTATTTTCTTCTGTTTCTGTTTATAAAGGTGTATAACTTTAATTACCAACTAAAGAGAAAGTGATATTGTGAAACATACAATTATTTTCTTTTATACATATTAAACAAGAATCGAAAGTTAAAAAATAGTATTTGAATAAATATAACAATTGAAAGTAATTCTTTATAATGAAAGTAAATTAGCATATTATCATGGCTAATAGGTATTTCTGTTATCATTACGTTCTACATTCAAACATTTCCATTGGAGTATTTTATTTATTAATGTATTACCTAGGTACTGTGGCTGCTCTCAAAAACGGTGAAGCAAAACATCGTGAGGAAACCGGCATGTCCTAGACCCAAAAATTCGAAGACATGTGACATGTACCAACCCGCACTGGGCCCGCGTGTGGATTATAGCCCATTCCCTCTCATAGAGAGGAGGCCGTGTGTCCCAGCAGTGAGAACATTATAGGCTAGTAATGCTTATGCTTACCTAGGTACAGCTGAATTTCACTGCAATCAATAAAATTAGTCTAGTACCTAACTTCTTTTTCATTTCAATCGAACGTTTTAAAAAAAAATGGTATGTATGTAGGTATTCAGCAGAATGACTGGAATGCAACTACAACGTAGCCATGTAGCTATGTTGGGGTCGGCTTGTAGTCTTAGGGCTAGGCAGATGATGATGGTAGGTATCTTCAGCGATATTTTCGCCAATTTTTACCCGATCATTCTTTTATAGGTAATCATTTTGTCAAGATGCAAATAGGAATCACAATTCTTTCGGTGTTATTTTAGCTATAGTTCTTAAAAATCTTTTTTGGTATACATGTATTGGATGAAATTGGATGGATATTACTTTCGTCTACGTGGGTATATTGGGTAATGGGTATTGAGCTATCAATAGAACAGGAGCCTTAGTCTGCTATTGCAATAGTGTCAGAATGGTGTATCATTAATTTAATAAGGCCCCGCGCAGACGAATTACCCTTTGTACGCACGTCAAACGAGTTTCGAACGCGCTTCAATACGCCGTGGGCTAGGGGCCTTATTAAATCAATTATAGACCATTCTGACACTATTGCAATAGCAGACTAAGGCCCCAGTTATCACTTATTTCCTTTGCCGATTAAAGAAATGTACCGCACCATAACAAATTTTCAGCATAGTTGCACTAGCTGGTATACACAATGATACCATAATACTTGGTGAGGACAAATCGATCATATTGATTGTATGCAGATGTACTTCCATTTGCAATAACCTATTATGCACAGATGAATAGGTACATTGTTGATTTGTTGCAGGCGCGAGTGCTGAGCATGAGGTCCTGGGTTTGATTCCCTGATCGGGCAAAGTGTTAAATGTTTTTTTTCATCAGCAATTTCTCAGTAGTAGCCACGGTGTCTGGATTTGTGCCCGGTTGATGTTAATAGGCTCGCTTCTTTTACATGGGACAACATAACAGGGGCCTTAGTCTGCTATTGCAATAGTGTCAGAATGGTCTATAATTGATTTAATAAGGCCCCTAGCCCACGACGTATTAAAGCGCGTTCGAAACTCGTTTGACGTGCGTACAAAGGGTAATTCGTCTGCGCGGGGCCTTATTAATTTTGTTTTTGGACGAAATAAAGAATAAGAATTATATTATGTGGTATCATAAGTCATAAATCAAATCTTCGAATTCTGCAGCCTAACGTAAGGTCACCAAATTATTAAAAATATCTCTTGAACCGTACGCAGGTTTTTATCGTGAACGAGTAGCAGTTATCAGCTAACAATTCAATAGGCCATGGTCCCGTTTTATCATTGATATCGTTAAGAGTAAATAAAGGATTATGTCAAGAGGATGGTTACCAGAGGCTTGCGTGGTAACATGGTGACCGCATGAAATCATCGATCCTTTGGCATGGTTTTTATTCGACTTTTACGCCTTTTATCCATGGAGGTAGGCAGACACTACGGAACGCCACCTGCTATGATCCATTTAGCTTCTTGTTTTGTTTTTTCGGATCTGAAATCATCAAATGACCCCTCTCACTCTGGGCGGAGCGGAAGGGAGTGTCAGACTTGTACTGACTAAAACCCATCCATGTTCTTTCTTTTGCCCTTTGTGTTCCAGGGCCGCGGTATATTTATTTATTTCATACAATACATCTGGTCATTAGTCGTCATACATGCACGCCGGTTACGAGTACCTTTTTTACAAGAGAATTCCTGCGCATCGGCAAGACCATTGCCGTATTCTAAGTATGTGTCTGACTGTCTGCCCAGTGGCCCAACTAATTAGGTACAAAATAACATGTCTTATTCGACTTTGCATTGGTAATTAATTACATTTTATACAATACTGGCTATTTTAAATATGACATAAACTACCAAATAAATTATTCATGACCATTTTATGATTCTACAACCGTCACATACTCGTACAAATAACAAAGTTACAAAGTATTACCTAGCTAGAGACAATAAATAATTAACGACAATAAAAGTGATTAATTTCATAATTTACAGTGCTTACTGGGTCAGCTCATACTTACGTGCTATTTTTATTATATCTTCTTTATCAGTGATGATAAGGGATAAGCCGTTATATTGAAATGCTACTAGTTATGACATCAGCTAATCCATCACTATTGACGGTCCTGACCATGGTGATATAAAAACATTGACGAAAATATCAGTCGCAGACTTGGTTCAAAAATTCGTAGAGTAGGTAGGTACCTAATCGTTGATTTTTATTTATTTCAGGTCGAGTCTCAAGTTCGTACACAAGACAACCACCTCTGATTTTTCGGATTCATGTGCGTATTGTTTAATTATACTCTTGCTTCGGTGAAGGAAAACATCTCGTGACGTAACGTAACCAAACCAGCATGCCTAAAGAGATATTTCTCGATAGCATGCAAAACCAAGTCAGAGGCCCATGGGCGGCATAAAAACTCACACCAGTTACGCGAAAAAGAACCACACGAAAAAGAAAAAGATCAGTTGTTTTAGAAGAATCTGCTTCGCATTTTCTCAATAAAATCATTTAGGTAATCATCTTTCCATCACATATTTCATATTGCTTAACAACCGCAAAGGCATGTTAAAGACGACAAATATTATGAAACATTGTCTAATTCCTGCCCGGATACAATCTTAATTGCACTGAGTCATACCTTAATAAAACCCATTTAGACTGCTGAAGTTTCATCTAGATCTCAATAACGTCTAGACAAAATGGACGTGTTAGAATGCAGAATACACTCCTAATGACCAGAAACACTTGACAAAAGAACGTTTCTTATATGTAGTATTTTTTATAATGAAAATTGGCATATGTTAATATTTCGTAAAATCGTAAATAATAAATTAATTAATCCAGTCTCTTGGGTAAAATACCAGTTGACTGCGTTGAGGAGTTTTTTGACGCCATTTTTTAATTTTATTAATAAGTTAGTTACTTTAGGTTATTTTAATTTATAAATTTTAATAAATCGTAAATACATACAATATTTCGGAAACACGTGTCGAGTATACTTTTTGTGTGCATGGCATGCTATTTGCTTTTCCTGCATGTGTATTATATGGGTGGTGCATCCTGCATCCCCAGCCCTGGATCTTTATCGCTGAATTAAAACTACATAATTTGCATAACATTAAATGTCACGGATTTTTGCAAAGTAACTTATCTATCTATATCTTATTTCGTAAATGTTAATAAAATAGGACATTACAGTTTTAAAGAAATTGTAGTAAAAGTAGGCGGCATTTTTTTAAAAATAAATTACAGCTGACATACAAATTTTTGCCGTCGACTGTATCTTACGAATATAGTTTTTTTTTTTATGCTAGAAATAATCAACATAATCCAATTACTTTATGTAGGTGGGTCAGTGACAAAAAAAGTAGCTTCCAAGCACGCGAAATTAAGGTTGACGACGAAGTTACTACCTACTTTTTGTCAGGTAGGCTTTGATTTTTTTAATCACCTACATTGTATGTGTTATGGCATCCTTTTTAGGGTTCCGTAACCAAGGGGTAAAAATGGAACCCTATTACTAAGACTCCACTGTCCGTCTGTCTGTCTGTCACCAGGCTGTATCTCATCATTCACGAGAACTGTCTAGCTATCACGGTTCACGAGTCATGAACCGTGATAGCTAGACAGTTGAAATTTCCACAGATGATGTATTTCTGTTGCTGCTATAACAACAAATACTAAAAACAGAATAAAATAAATATTGAATGGGGGCTCCCATACAACAAACGTGTTTTTTTTTTAGATAAAGGTGCGGAACCCTTCGTGTTCGAGTCCGACTCTCACTTGGTCGGTTTTGTTTTTATCAAAACGTACAAAAAGTTCCAAACGTATGATGCAAGAAACTGAAATTCAGTAAGTATTAAAAATAGTTTTTTATAAAACGGCAAGTCATCGGCCGCTTGTCTGATCATCTGCTGTTCAATATCAAGATTAAACATGTTGCAACAAGTTTCGGTATCCTAAGGTTTTAGACTGGTTTAACGCGTTTTTAGTTTCTCATTTTCCGGTAGGTTCAACGGTCGACTAGATTAACGTCAGGATCGAACGCTTTACCAGGGTGTACTTGGTTTGGTCTCAGGAGGGAAGGTATTGTCTCATCTAGAAGCAATGGTCACTCATCTAAGACTATAGATATTTTCACAGATATACAGTAATTAATCATTGTGTTGTATGCATGCGTTAGTTACATATTTTTAGATACAGTTTTTCTTAGAAAACTGCCCCACATACTTTCATTCTAATATTATAAAAATGCGAAAGTAACTCTGTTTGTTTGATATTTTTTCACGACTAAACGGCTGATTGGATCGTATTGAAATTTCTCAAGGAGATAGATTATATCCTGGGGCAGGGCATAGGCTATCTTATTTTTGTCACACGGACATATTCAAATTTCTACGAGAACGAAATCGCGGGCAACAGCTAGTTTGGTATAAGTTAAAGATATGGCAATGATGACACGTCGAATACAATACGTAAATATATATTTAACATGTTAATTTATAATATAAATAAGACGTAACATACTTCCGCGTAACCACTGGGTATTAGGTATATTTTCAGTTGTGTACTTAAAATAACGACATGTAAACATTATGTTGTTATTACATGTGCGATAATGGACAATAGTTACCTAAAAACGAAGTTTATGACTGACACGTTAATGAAGATTCATTAGGGAATTTTGTTTCCGTAATACTATTGCCATGGTACTAACAGATCGATTAAATAACAGGATTAACGATTATCAAGGAAACATTAGATCAGTAAGTCACCGGTATTTCAAACGATAATAGATAATGTTTTTGCCTATAAATAAATTATCACATGTGGACATGTTCTTTTGTTGATATGCCTGAACAGTTTGAAAGAAAAATGTGTCAAATTACTGTTTAGGCCACATTCAAGGTAACTATTAGGTCATTTGTGTTGTTTTATCACTAAGTATCTACTATAATCGCACTAACTTCAGCGAAAAGATAATTAATGACATTAAAGTGCGTGGGTGTGCACAGAGTGCAAAACTCACAGTGTTGCCTTAATTTACGCGACCAAAAACATAAATACTAACAAACTGTTTTAAATAACACGCACTGCACACATGATAAATAAATAAAAATAAATGGTACGAACCACTGAGTGCCGTGACATATTCCCTCCACTTGCGGTTGTTGCTCATTGTCGGTGTTGTGGCGCACTTCGGGAACTAACATGAATGTTCTGTGACAGCGCGGCGCACGCATGGGAGCGCACTGTGTCGCACGGTGAGACTCTGTGACCGGACTGGAGCAGCGTGCGATGTAGCATGCCGCTGTCGCTCTAATATAACTCGCCACGTGTTGTCCGCGTTTCGTCGTAAGCGTGAATGGTTTGCTGAACGTATCGCCAGTATCGTGCAGACAACACAATAATATACCCGTTTTGTTGACGGTTTCAGCTGTCAATGTACTGCGTGCAGTCGACCGCGACGGGGCGCCTCCGACCAGCCTGTGTTGCTAACATAGCTACAGATACTGCTGCTATTTCGCTTTATCGTTCGTTGGTGTGCGACTGACAGACAGATAACGTCATAATGTACAAGTAAAACTTCACAGCGTTGATTTTTGTTGTTTTCTGTTTATACGATTACTTAGAAGGATGATAATATTTAGCAATGCCTATGCCTCAACATGACACATACTAAATCGTGACGTAGAACTTGGAATCTGTTAACAAAATGTTTTATTTATAATTGTTTATTGGTCATTATGTAATTATAATTGAATTAAATTCCAATAAGAAATAGAGTAAGTCATTAAAATAGAAGAATTCAATGACGTGTTTATAAATATTTTAACTAGGTAGGTACCTACGCAAGGTTACGACATAACGATTTATTTAGCAAAGCAACAGCTAAAAATAGCTTATCGCCTGGTTTTCGTGACCGGGAAATGTAGTGTAAGAATATTAATAGCTCGTTTGTATAAAGATGAAAATTTATAAGTATTTATCACGAGCGGGTCGCCTAATGGTTACGTACTAATTATCATATGGTACAGAGATCTAGTCTGTAGGTATATAAATAAAGACTGATTGACTGACTCACTACTTTGAACATTGGACTTATGAAATCTAGTGCAAGAATTGTTGTCACTATTACGACGCTTTATAAGATAGTATACTTCTTAATTTTTTGAGTTTCTAAAGTAATCACACCGTATACTTAGGCTATAAACAAAGAATAATTTATGAAATAGGAATAGTTTTCAAATAAGCTATGTGTACGCATGCGATGCTATCGGGAATTGTCAAGGAAAATTAATTTCGGAAAAATATAAAATAAGTACCTTTTTAATTAATTGTTATAATTATCTCGTGTTATATGTATATTATACAAATATATAATACGAGACTATTTAAAATATCCAACAATACTATTTTCTTTATAAAAAAAAAAACAACAAAACGCTTTTGATTCATTCTTTTTTTCATTGAAAATATTGGTCTTTGTAGGTAAATAACGCATCCTTCACTCATAATAAAAGTGCCTACCCGCATTCAGTTAGAGAAACAAAAGCAATGCGAAATTAACTGTGTTTTTATTATTACAATATAATGGGATTATAAGTGCATTGTCCCATTCTAAGCCATAAACGGCATTCTTTGTAAAATTAATGCATTTGTTTGCATATTGTGTCCAGTTTTGCAATGCTTCACGGTGCAACCAAGATGGCGGTTGTGTAAAACGCGGGAAACGTTAATTGTACTTAAATTACTAGTTGTCATCCAGTGCTATCCTTTGTGTATCCCACTTTTCTTTTTAAGTTCGGCGTTCATTAAGGGCCTTTGTTCTTTAAGCTCGACTCGATTACTTTTCAATAGACTGTTATCAGCGGATCTTTTAGTCACTTTAACAATGTACTGGCTTAATTTCCTTAGCAGTAAAAGGTAGGTAGTACCTGAATAATTCACCCTTATACCCTAAGTCATAACGCTGAAAAGTGGTCGACAGGGGAGTGGGGATCAGTTTGGTATTTACATAGATGATTATTTCTTCGAATTTTATGGAATTTAAGTATTTCAGTACTAAGAAAAAAATATAGAAGTGTATCCACAACATAATCCATGCAGGACATATAGATTATAGAAAACTGAAGGGTATGTGAAGCTTGTCAAACCGTCATCAAGTGTTTTGTTTTACACAATGAGGGCTATCGCGTATGAATTCGCCGCTAGAGGCGCTACTATAGCGCGAGGGCACCGAAATGTCAGATGATGTATAGTGTTCGCGCGTTGCGTGCTTTTTTAACACATATTTTTTTCTAATATTCACGATTGTGGTCTAGATTGAGCCATTCCTGATTAAACTTGAAGATATTAAGTAGCAATAAAAGTTTATTTGTTAGCACTTGGAAGTAAAATGATTTTGAAATGTTTCATGCTTGCTAATTTTAGGGAGAATATTGTAAATATTATGTATCTGAAGTTTACACTGTTGTTAATAAAATAAACTTTATTTGAAGTTATTCGTACTTTAAAGTATAAAACAGAATAATTGGCATGACCTTACTCGTCAGAGGCGCCATCTGGTGATCTCAAAAACGATAGCCCTTATTGTATTCACACCGTTACTAAATAAAAGGATTATGTAAAGCGACTCTCAGCGACATTTTAAAATTGCAGGACCCCAATACTTAGACTTTGGGTGCTAAGATGTGTAAAGCTTTACGTAAGTACCTTACTGAAGAAGGTATAAAGTTACTCGGAAACCAGGCGTCTGTTCAATCTCAAGCCGCGAACAAATTGAAGATTTGTTGATCTAATACTTCAAGGTGTCAGAAAGCTAAATTACTATTTGATTTGCTATGAACTTCGTAGGCACTTGGTTAAGTAAATAAAAATGTGTTTGAGAGGTTACTCAAAACTTTGTATTTGCCCTAAAAAAAGTGAAACATAGTTTTTCGCTATCGTCATCTCCCTGCCCACTATATCTGCGTTCCTGCCATAGTCCCATGTTACTCGGGGTCGGCGTAACACTTTTTACCCAACTGTCAAGGATTCGCGCGTATCTGTCATGTATGTATGTGTGCATGTAATATTCTTTATTAATTCATATCTTCCAAACCGCTACTCGGATTTATTTAATTAACATATCCTTAGGTTCGTCTTGGTAGCCCAAGATAAACGCGAAAAAACCCGACTATTGCAGTCAATATGTTCTTTAGCAGAATTTATTATTTGTTTTATTTTATTGCTTTCTACACTTCTGGATTCAACTTGATTTTTCTTTTCAGTTTTTATTTAAAGTTATTAATTAGTTATTATTAGTTATGTTTTACGCAATCGGGTTTTTTTTTTCTTCCATGCTCCTCTGTCCGTCCGTCACGCTATCATATATTTCTTTTTGTTTCAAATCATTCCTCACACAATCCATCCATCGTTTCCTTGGTCATCGTCTCCCCAAATGAGCTATAATGGGACCAAATTAAATAGTTCTGCCATTCGATTTGAGTTTTGCGTTGTTCTTTCATGCCCCTTATTGCTCGTCGGCATTAATATTAAACACTAGATATACAGCGCTACCGTTTCGTCTACGAGACTCCTACGCAGCCTCTACGCGGGGTCTACGCAGAGGCTACGAAGTTTCATTGCAGAGGTTTTATTGATGTTGAAACAATAACTTTACAAGAAGGATCAACTAAAATTACAAACCAAATTCTTCTTCGTGTCGACGATTTATATTTTATCCGACTAGTACGAATCAGAACCAACGAATAATCCCTCGATCCCACTTTTCAGATATGGCAGAAAGGTGTTAGTTCAGCCCCTATCAAATCGACCTTTCAGTAAATAACAGATGAATTCATTTACATAGTTCTATGCTTAGCTGTAATAGACTCGAACTCGAGTAGATTACCGATACCTTCATGATTGAATAGGATTAGATTCGACCACGTTCTGAATAAATAATTATGTTGTTGATAAAATCTTACCTGCTATGTATTAACTGTTGGGACTTAATAAGGTGGTATTATTTTATCGCCTTTGCTTCATTTCAACCTAATCGTGTATTTTATAGATCATATTTTTTTGTTTCATCAAAACAGTTCTTATTTTTTTACTATTAATGTATACACAGTAGACAACACAGGAAAGTAACATTATAAAATATGACTGCTTACTTCTTAAGAAATTTCTGCCAGCAGACCTGCAAAAGGAGAAATGAAAAAGAAACGTAGACTATAGTGTGTGAGAAAAGGAAGAGAATAATGTGTTTACGTGCTTTACCTAACTTAACCTATAATATTACATAAAAATACACATATTAAGTAAATATTAATTGAGTTGAAGTTGTATTTTTATTTTGAAGCAGCTTTTACCCAAGGCTTTGCCCGCGTGAAGGTAAAAAAAATACTACAGAAATGTAAATATAACCGAGGCAAGAAGTGCCCAATGTCTAAATCTTGGGCGTAGAAAGTTAGTACACAGATCGACAGATTATTCTACTACATACATACATAATAAACTAATGTTTTTTTTTCCATTGGGGTAGGCAAAACATAAAGAATGCCACCAGCTACAATTCTTATATACACCTTTTACATCGTCCACGTTCATACATCTGGTCACACGCACGCCGGTTGCTAGTACTACGCACCTGACCTTTCTGAAGAATCTCATCTATAACGTCTCACCTACCTATAGGTCAGTGTTTTCTATTGTATGTCCTTGTAGGGTGTCCACTACTTACTGTCGCATTAATAAATATTGGTGTGGATATGGAAGACGAAAACTTGTTGCACCGACCCCAAGTAGAATGGAACAGGGGCAGAAAATATGATGATGATAGAGGGTGGATTTGTCCAAAGGAAAATAATTATTGCCCAAAATAATAAGTTCTGTGCTCATGAAAATAAAAATAATTATAAACTGGAAAATAAAAAGTCATTTATTAACAGTTCGTAAACTGAAATGCTAATTTTCAGTTTACTCCATTAACACAATAATTAAGTGCTGAAACTTGCTGAAAATACGCAGGCTTCACGTTGGCCATTATTTGTTAGTTTTTTAGAAGTACCTCTAATATGTCTACATTAACTATACAATTATTACTAAAATTATAATACCAGTAATAATACCATAAAAGTTTATCTTATTAATATTTTTTTGCGTTTACCGAGTTTGTGAGTAACATGATTTTTAGGAATACTAGGCGACATCTATATAAAAGCCTAAATGAAGGCTAACTGTAAAACAAAATCCAATCGAAGAGTTGAAAATTCAACGCTGCAAGAATATTAAGGCATTCATTCATGAGGCGTTAGGTGTAAGTAAAAACAAGCATTTTAGCCTATCAAGTGTCCTACTGTTGGGCTGCGTCCCGTGTCTCCTTCTAAACCTTTCTAACTTGTGAGATCTCTAGTCCTGTGTGTCCCGCAAACAAGATCAGATCGTCACACCACCTTTACCAAAGGTAAATTAAAAAAAATAAACACGTACCTACATTACATATCTACCACTTATGTATATTTATTTTTGATTGCCGTACCAATAACGTCACTGCCGTTTAAAACGCGACTGTAAATAGGTAATAAACAACATCGTTGAAATTAACATCTCATTGGATGTTACTGTTAGCCCGCGTGATCCCACTACTGGGCGAATGCCCCATGATTGTGACACGGGCCTGTGTGGTTTTATCTAGCTCGTCCCGAAATCTCAGGCGACGATGCCTTCTTGCTGTGTCAGAAGGAATCTAATTGGATGAAGAAAAACATTTTTATTTATATCAATGTGTTTCTTTTGTTGAAGCAGTTTCATTATGGACTCGTTTCACGCTATTATGTTTTTAGTTCTGTCAATTTTCATGCTACAGTAATGAGATTGTGCATTCAATGATTAAACGTTGCGTCTTGCTTGTTAGGAAGAATTATTATTATACCGTGTCTGAATAGAGCAGCTACGATTGTAGAATAAAACCAAAACATTACCGTGTTTCATCTTTAGATTTTTTTCATTTCCAAGAAACATAATTTCATTGTAGTCATTAATCAATTATCAAGGAGGAAGCGCCAGGGTGGCATCCACCTTAAACGAATAGTGACTTCTTAGCTTTTATTGATTGAAAGAATACATAATAGATCATAATAAGCTTACAGCACAACACCAGATCGCTTATATGTACCTACTAGCTGTTGCCCGCGGCTTCGCTCGCGTTTTGGTCGAAAATTATCCCACGGGTATGAAAAATAGATAGTAGCCGATTCTCAGACCTACTGAATATGCATAAAAAATTTCATAAAAATCGGTCAAGCCGTTTCGGAGGATTATGGTAATTAACATTGTGACACGAGAATATTATATTAAGATATATTGGATAGTTAATAAACTGTCAAAAAATTGTTTTATCAAGAGTTTTTCTAATGCGGCATAAAAGTAAGTCACCAAATACAGGGTTTCAGTTAGGAACCAGAATAAACAAATGTTGCTGTCGAACAAAAATGCTAGCGTGACACGTCTAGAATACTCGGACAAACTCACTAAAAGATGAAACTTTTTTACTACACTAGTTCTAAGAGATGCTTGCTGCTTGTCTGATTTCCTACGGTTCATCAAGAGCTTTCTATCGTATGAAATGTTTTGAGTAGAATTATTTTTTTCTCTATAAACATAGGGCAAACTAGGGCTCATCACAAATAGACGGTCATAGGGCACCCTGACTGAATAGGGCACGCGTGAGTCGAGCGAGCGACGAAAGCGGTGCCGCGGCAGCAGCCGGGCGACCGCTGCGCGCTGCATCCAGGTTTGTCGCAGTTTAATTGCTGTTTGTGTTGGCATAACCTCACACGATATAACATTAAACCGGTTGGGCCTAGGAAAAACTAGTTTGGCCTAAAATCGGGTTTAGCCAGTAACATCCAAATGAACCTCATTAATGAAATTCATGATAATATTTTCAATGTAGGTGACAAGGTTGAATTTGTGCCAATCTAGGCCATTCGATTTGGATGATCATTATTTCATTATAAGCAGTCTTGAAATATTCTATGGAGGACTTCAAAAATTTATAGGTTTTTGGTTGATTAGGAGTAATCATAGGTCTTTCTTTAACATAATTTCTGGAAAACCGATGCCGAATCAGACCAAACCTAGAAACCAAATGAAACAAACAGCGCTGTGTAACTTTACTGTCTCGCATTGGTATGCACTTAAGACTATTAATAACAGCCATGTAAGTGATTTATCTCATCCCTCACCCACACTTAAAACCTTGACTGAAGTGACTTCGTAGTTACGTAGTCACTTCAGTCAAGGTTTTTTATATATTTTAGTAAGCGATTTATCTCATCCCTCACCCACAAAAAAACCTTGACTGAAGTGACTACGTAGTTACGTAGTCAAGTCACTTCAGTCAAGGTTTTTTGTGTGGGTGGGGGATGAGATAAATCGCTTACATGTCTGTTATGAATGGTCTTAAGTGCATACCAATGCGAGACAGTAAAGTTAGGAATAGTTATGCAATATCGATACCTCGACTCGAAATAAATTCAGTTCAAAAATATAAGCAGTTAAGTCGCTTTAGACAACCCTGTCAACTGTGTACATATGAGCATTTATACCTATATAATTACTTCCTATGTACATAATAAAAAACATCCTTTACCAGTTTGTCTTTAGTAAAATATCGTTCAGGGTTGCCGCCATAATTGGCAGGACCAGTTGCGCGCGAGAGTTTGTGCTTGAATGGTTTTATTGATGCAACTCGTTATGTCAGTGCAAGCGCAAGACGATTATATCAATACCGACGGAGACGCACACATGCAGAAAATTGTTTGATATACTATGAATATGAAAGATATGTTTATTCATGTATTAGAAACAATAATAATATTTCTGTTTAATTGAGCGATGGTTTTATCAGTAAATGTAAATGTTATTTGCTACTTAAATATTGGTGTCTAACCTACCTTCATGAATTGCACATTTTCCAATGCGTAATTGAAAGTAGCTTTGATAATATTATATATTTTAGTATAGGAAATCCTCTCTATTAGGTATCCTAGATCTAAAAAACACTTAAAGTGTTTATAATGTAATAATAACATAAACATATAAGATGGACAACTCGTTAAGTACCGCGGCAAAGGGTTTCTTTGATCCCTCGTAAAACAAAATACAAAACAGAAACAAAATAACACTCCCGTTAATATGACTAAGAAAAACAAATACATTTAAGGATTTTACAGATTTGATAAGAAAAGCAATTCTTTACGTTTTACTTAAAGTACTTATCTATTTAAACCAATTCTATCTGATAGTGTAATTCAGAAGTTTACGATGTCATCCAATAAAATAACTGCTGTAGCTCTACGACTCATAAATTTTAGGGACGTCGCAATAGCCGATCCTCCGTTTTTATCGGCCGACGTATATCTAAGTAAAGCCTGACGGATTTACTACATATCTTTATGCTAGTTCCTTTCCAGGATTTAAGCAGAAGTATTCGAAAGGAGATGTTCCAGAAATGTATGGAGCCTGGGCCAGCACTATGTACACTATATGTAAATATCGCTATATATTACAGTAACCGTTTTTTATTGTTAATTTTCTTTAATTTCACTTCGTTTCAAAGTACATTCAAATTAACTTGACCAAGGAGAGCAACACAACATAAAATTAAACATGGTGGATCAGATCAGCAGCAAGCGAAAAATGACATTTTGACAAAGACATTAGATTGACGTCTATCGTAATACCTGCGAAAAAAAAAGAACACGAATTTCGAAAATCTTGGATTTCGGTTTCGATAAAATAAGACTAAAGATCCAAACTCAAAGCAAAGAAGGACTCAAAAACGTCACTTCTTGAAACTGTCAAAGTCCTCAAACTTTATGTCAAACATAACTGACATGGCTGCTCTAAAATAGGGTTATTTTATTAAAAAAACTTTTCAAATGACCATTTTTGCACCACTGTACCTTTCTTCAAATTATTTTTTTAGTATTTTTATGAAATTCCCCTATTTTTTTCCTATTTATATATGTAGTGTACATAGTGGTGGCCCAAAATCAAACATCTCCTTTCATCTGTAGAAGAAAATCAGCTGTGACTCTAAAGCAAAGCCTTTGTCCCTGATTGACAGAGAAAATAAGGGAGACTCTTGAATAGTTAAGTTTAAAACTTCGTGATAGTAATGGGGGAATCAACTGGCTCAGTTACCGAATAATTCAATGAGACAGTTGCTATAAGCCGATAGTTTGTTGTTATTACCCGTGCAAAATGAAACCTACATTTAAGCGATTCAAAAATCTATTTCAACCACATCAAATTACTTGTTTTTCCAAAAAAAAGTTGTCAAAGTTATGGCGGTCCACAAATAAGACGCGACACCAATTGCATTTTTATAAGGCACCTACTCAAATAGGCACTCACGGAGGACGGAGTTATTTCTTCGTAGATTTACGAGTACTAAAGGAACGGATGTCCGTTGAGAGACCCACAGGCTCCTGCGAAGACGGCCGTTTTGAATAGACGTCCGTTGTGTACCTGTACCATACCTACGGGAGCGGATTGAATGCGAAGATGTCCCACTTTGGACGTCCAAATATTTGCAAATATTTGTGAGTTTAATATTTGCATATAAGATTTGATGGAAGGAGAGGGATAGGTTGGTTAAAGAACAGATGGATGGATGGATGGAGACAATGGTAGAAAGATCATAATGATAATATGTGCTCACGCAAAACTCTTTTATTGAATAGATACATCTATACAAATAGATAAAATTGAAGTTTCTGTTTGTAATATCAAAATAACAGCTTCTTACTGAATGCATATGAATACTTTCATATGAATTCAGTAAAAAGCTGTTATTTTAATACGGTACTTATAACAAAAACACATTTTTTTAAATTTTTGTCCGTCTGTTTCGGCTAATCTCCGAAACGGCTGTACCGATTTTACGGACGGACGGACGGGACTTTTATTGCCAGATAGCTGATGTTTAAAGTCTAACATAGGCTACTTTTATTTTAGAATAAGAATTGGGGTTCCGTTGAAAAATAATTAAAACGCTTAAAAATTGGTAACAAAATTCGATTCAAAAAGGGAAGTAATATTTTTATAATAATTTCACGCGAACGAAGGTCGCGGGCAACAGCTGTTCCTATATAAAAACTCTCAATCATAGTGATGTCTCTTGAAAAGTAGTCAGAGATCTTTATTAATCTAATTTCTTACTACAACAAGACATGAGTCAGGTTTGTCAGTACATGGAAACGTACTCAAAATGATGAAATTGTCTCGAGATTACATTGCTTTGCGTCCAGTAATAATCTTTCGAGGTTGCGTCACTTCAATTGAAAATTACACGATAAAGTATATAGCGCCAGTTCAGTTAATATTTAGGTATTTTTAAAGCATGAAAATAAATGCATTGTTTACTTGTTATTTTGATAGATTCCACTTAAATGTTAATGACAGAAGTGGTTTTTTATGGTTGAAAATGTTCAGTTTCAGTATTTGATTCATGGACAGAGTCCTATGTCTAGCAGCATGTATCTCCTAATATTTATTTTAGTACAAACAAGCTGCACATTAACAAAATTTCATTGAAATCGATGGTGTTGGAGATTAGCGTGTACGAATAAATAGTGACACGTGATTTTTATGTATTAAGACTAACTCGACAAACGCCGTATCAAAATCGAGGCATTCAGGCAATATTTTCTTTCCTAAAAACCTTATTCAAACTATTAAGAATATTTCAAAAAGTGACGCTTTTACAAAACCTGATACTCTTCAAACATCCCTGGCTGTGAACTGTCATTCAGCCAGTCACCATTGAATGGCATACAACTGATACAACCATTCAGAAAAAGACAGTCTGGTCTAAATTGACAACCGTGACGTCCTTGAATTTTGGTATAGTTTTATAAACGCTCCTCTTTCGCTGCTAACGATACAGATTTTTGGTTCTACAAAAGTGCTTTAACAATGATATAACGATGTAAGCTAACTATACCGTACCGCAACTAACATTTTCTAACCGTAAAAGCCTCTATCCTCGTGTCCTAGCTAAAACGATCGGTCATGCGAATGCACGGTCATCGCGTTCGAATCTCACTTTTCTTTGGGAAAAGTCGCACTCTGTAGGGACGAGCACGCGTGCGCGTTCACTGAACAAAATGAACGCGACACTCACGTGTTTGCGCGAAGACCGCTTAGGTTAGAACGCGGCCTTTAAGTGTACAAAGAAAAAACAAGTCAACGTCATTTCCATCAATTTCAATACAAAATAATTGAACTGATCGCGTTTTTATGGTATCAGGTCTTAATAATAAATCAGAAAAGGTTATTCAGGTCATCAAAACTGAATACGGCAATTCATACGTTCTATTATCGTGATTATCTCGCAAGATCAAGTGTTTAGGCGAATGAGATAAAATTCTAGATCCTAATCTGTAAATTAACGTTATACAGAACGTATTTAATGGAGTTTAGGAAAGATACCGATGTATCAGATAAGATTTAAAGATAACTGAAAATAGAAAATTCTGGTGTCGACCTAATTGATATGCTCGCCACTCCGGTTGGTCCGATAAAGTTCAGAAAACTCTTTGTTACTTAGAAAATATGCAACAAAGAAAACAGCAAAATTCCCTAGGGTTTAAGTTCCTCGTCTCATCTATTTTGTTCTAGAATCAAGATGCTGGGAGGGTAACGATATTGTTCTTGAACTATGCTTAACTTATTCTGTGTAATCTCAGGGTTCTGGCTTCTAACGTCTTTTGGGGATTGGCAGAGCTCATCGAATTTCGAATGACAGTTGCAGTACATAGAAGGTGGAAAGGACAGCGAAGCAACAACGGTTACCACATATGCAGTACGTCTTTCTGAACTCCGGGAGGTTCATCACAATGTAGAATATTTTCACCGGTAATTAAAAAACAAATCTGCTCAATCTGCGAAAAAAACCGGATCAATATGTAAATGTATGAACCAAACCGCAATGGGGTAGAGTGGTACATTGTGGCCTACTCTTCATTGGGAGAGGGCCTGTCCCAACAGTGGGAAAGTTAATTATACAACGTGTAAACGTATCCTTCACGAAGCCGAAAATATTGCTGGGAATCGTTTTTTTTTGTGGTCGAAAATCATGGTTCTTGGTAGGACTCAATGTAACGCATTCAAAACATTGTGGCGATGGATGCATTTGAAAAACGCACATGGCATTAGCACACTGGAACAACAAGTGCCTTTCAGTTTTGTTTAGGGTCTTTTTTAAACCCATTATGCTGATTAATATGCAAGACTGATCTTCAGCAGAGGAAGTTTTTCCATTATTACGTTATTATCATTAACGATTAGCTTGATATCTTCAGCTCGTAAAAATGGGTCTTCTTGATTGTCAACCACTACGCCTGACTTATGCAGTAACAAGAAGATTCAACAAGAAGATATCGGCAACACAAAAGTGAGCGTCACTTTAGGCACCACAGTCGTAAAAATAGATGCTTATAACTAGGATGTTTTCAAAATCTATTCTAATCTATTCTTTACTTCTTTTATATAAAATTCTCGTGTCACAATGTTAGTTACCATACTCCTCCGAAACGGCTTGACCGATTTTTATGAAATTTTGCATATTTAGCAGGTCTGAGAATCGGCTACTATCTATTTTTCATACCCCTGGGATAATTTTCGACCAAAACGCGAGCGAAGCCGCGGGCAACAGCTAGTAATACTATACAGAGGTAAAATTTGTAAGATTGTATGTAGGGGGTAATTTCTGGATCAACTGAACCGATTTTGAAAATTCTTCCACTAATAGGAAGCTACATTATTGCCGAGTGCTATAGGCTATATTTACAACGTGCCCGTGGGCAGTTTCCGACCAAAACGCGAGCGAAGCCGCGGGCAACAGCTAGTGATAAATAAACTACCTACGACAAAACCTGTTTCTTTAGTAAGATTGTCGTGCTTACAATATGTGCATAATTATACATAAAATAAGGTTGAATAAACATAGTGTCAATTAAAGCAATACGGAATTGTTATTTCCTTCCTCTTAACGAGGATTTATTTCCACCATTCTTTTAATAGAGTACGGTCTTATGAGTAGGAATGATGTATTTTTACGTGTAAGTATGGAATGGGGAATGTGACTGCTTCGTTAGTTTAGTAGTTGCGAACGCGACTGCTGAGCACGAGGTCCTGGGTTCGATCCCAGGTCGGTAATTGGGTTTTTTCATCAGAAATTTCTCAGTAGCAGCCACGGATGGTCACACAGTCTGGATTTGTGTACGGTTAATGGCAATAGGCTCGCCCCATATTACAATGGATTTAAACAAAACTGGAGAAATGTGGGTGTACTATTAGGTACACCTCTGCCTAACTCTTCTGGAATTACAGGCGTCATGTTATGATTATGAATGGAATGCATACCTTATTTTATCTTGACGGAAAAAAAAATGAATCCCTAAAGAGGTTATCTAAGGTCTAAGGAGGAAGATATAGATGTGCCAAATAAACATGATTTCTGTTTTCTTTCGTTCAATTCTTTTTAAAAAACCCAAAATTTTCCAGTTTACAATTATTTACAGTTTGCGCGTCGATGTCCTTTACACCCTGTAGACTATCATGTCTTGTTATAGACGTTTGAGAGCTGATAAGAGACGACGAAAGCTCTAAAATACATGGAGTAGCAACTTCCTTACTAGAAGGAAGGCTACAGGATGAGAACTTTTAATTCGCAAAGAAAATATAGCTCCTACGTAAATAATTAAGAAGACGTTGGATAGTTAGTCGGGGGCCACAAGTTTGTTGACGGTTCCTTCCCTTCGCAGCAGGGGACTGGCAGTTGAATATTAATTCAGCCACTGCTTTCTCTTTACGGAGGTAATTATTTAACTACTAATAGGAAGGACTTGGGAGTAATGGGGAGTGACCTGAATGAGGGTGCACATAACTGCTGGAGAATGGGACCTTTCAACCTTAGTTATGTGGGGACTGTGTTTAACAATTATTTGTAAGTATACCCACATAATATAGGCATGTCTCCTACTCACATAAAATCTTTGATATTTCTGCTTTATTATCTACTAGCTTTTGCCCGCGGTTTCCCTCAAGTTGATTTGGAATTTGACAATCACGTCGGGTTGTACTGCTACTGTCGCCAACGTTATTGTTGTTTTCCTCGAGAACAGAACTTTTTTTCTGGATGAAAGGTACCCTATGTCCGATTCTGTACACTTGACTACGTATATGCAAAATTTCATGATGATCGGTCAAGTGGTTTAGGCGTGAACAGGTAACAAACAAACAAACTTACTTTCGCTTTTATAATATTAGTTAGGAAATTAGGATGGGCAAGGTAAGTGTAGACAACCGAACAATGGCTTAGTGTGAAAATTAAAAAATGTTTGAACACGCAAAGAGGAAATACTTTGAAATACCTACAACCGCATTGATAGTAGCTATATTTTGTCATCTCAATGGTGCAGATGTGACCATACTTTCAATGCGGATTCGTTTGCACCATTTTCAATGGTGCAGATGAGACCATACTATCAATGCAGTTTTATTTGCACTATTAATGGGGCAAACGAAACTAATTAGTCTCCTCTGCACCATTGACGGTGCAGGTCAATGGTGCATACGGTACAACGGGAACAATTTTAGCATACCATAAATGTGTTACCAAGTTGTTGAGAAGCTCACTGATGGCATGAAACGCAGTCACTGCAATATGTATAAACTAGCAACATACATACTTATTAACCTTTTGCCATCTTACCACACTCAGCAGGGTACTTACATAATGATTCCCAGTACGGACAAGATGAAGCGGCTCAGTATCATTCGATGCGGGTAATAAAGATACTCCCATACTATCTGTATACACAAATTATCAGGTGTTTATAGAGAAACAATAAGATGGTTCTTTTTTTCAGGTCCCGACAAATTGGGACTGGAAAATCAGTATCTTTGTGCAAACACCAAGACTAGGAATTATAGGGTACCAGGCTCGAAGGCATCTAAAAAGCCGATTCCTGCCGGTTGCCCTTCGGGAAAAGGCACTCAACGTCGTGTCTACTTGTAAAGGAAACACTTTTTCGGATGCGCCGGACTGGCATTACAAAACTACCAGACGAAACTAATAATGCCACCTCCATATTTTGATGTTTTTAAAGAACACAGCAGCGTACTCCCGTATTTGAGACTAAAAAGAGTATGCTAATGTTTGCAATTCTGTTAATAGAATAGAATAAAATAGAATAGAATACTCTTTATTATGTACACCATAAAAATAATAATAATAATCCCGCAACTGAATGAAAATTTTCCTTATCTCGTGCGTGTATATTTTATTTTTATCTTATCGCGCCAAATTTACTATAGTCATTTCAGTTAGCTATTGTACATTTCTGTACACATAGGTAAATACAACCTACATTGTGAGTTCCACAGTACTCAACAAAGAATAATTTGGCAAATTAGTGGAATTACACCATGTCTTAACATAACATTACGCCTTACCGAAGGATTATGCAGAGGTGTACCTAATAGTACACCCACATTTGGCCAGTTATTTAAGTCCCATGTATAGGGGGCGAGCCTATTGCTATCAACCGGGCACGAATCCAGACTCCGTGGCTGCTGTTGAGAAATTCCTGATGGAAAAACTTAAGGTGGATGCGCAAGGGTAGCCCGCGAAATTTAAATTTTCTTTCGTTTATTGCAATTTGCAGGTCAGTGTCAGATTGTATGTTGATGAAAATATGAATCGCGCCAGTAACACGTATGGAGTTACAGAATTATAATCATTGAAATCATCAATACAACCCTCCAAGTTCATATAATCCCCTTGAGTGACTTTTTCATGAAGAGCTATTGAATGGGGTTATATGAACATGGAGGGCTGTATTAATGTTTTGAATGATTATAATTCTGTATCTCCATACGTGTTACTGGCGCGATTCATATTTTCATCAACTTACAACCTGACACTGACCTGCAAATTGCAATAAACTTAAGAAAATTTAAATTTCGCGGGCTACCCTTGCGCTTCCACCTTAATAACACTTTGCCCGACCCGGAAATTGTACCCAGGATTTCATGCTCAGCGGTCGCGCTTGCGACCACTCGACCAAGGAGGCAGACATTGTATCTCTTGTGTACAATATAGGCCTGGTGTTACATAATGGATTTATTTCAAAATTAAGCCGTCGCTTGTTCCGTACTGGTCGCTCTCAAGCATAATGTCAGCTAACTCGAAGCTATCTTGTCTTTTCTACCAAAGCACAGCCTTTTCCTCTGGGTACTTTTTGTGAATCTTTAAGTGCTACTTTGTACCGTATTAAAACCTCTTATTTTTATGGAGAACGGCTGCGCGAACAAAGCAATGCTTGCAATAAACATGAGTGCCGTCTACAGAAATTGTGTCTTAAAAAATAATGTTTCTATACCATCAAGGCTTTCAACGTATACAAATTGCATGTTTCAAGATTTTACAAACACAATGGCTGGAAGTGAAAAGTCATCTTATAATATTTTCAAACGGCGAAAGTATCTCGCGAGGCTTTCCGCGAGTTCGCGCGAGGTTAGATCACAAAGCCGCAGAGCAGCTCGCTTGGGATGCATTAGAATTTATTTTGTGCTCAACCGCCAACTCAAGCTTGTTCTATCTAGTAAGATTACACTAAACGACATGTTGTTCAAGAACATATCATAATCATTTTGAATAATGTCGCCGAGATTATTCTCCGAGGAGAGATGGCTTTATGATTAGGTTTGCGTAACTATGTTTGGGGAAGTTTGTTTCGTAGCCATCACGTGGAACTGAAAAGGGCTAATGTCGACGTCGGTTGTTTGTTTTTCAGCACGTACCGTACCGTACCATCATCTGCCTAGCCTTCTCTCAACTATGTAGGAGTCGGCTTCCAGTCTAACCGGAGCTGAATACCAGTATTTTACATGGAGCGACTGCCTATCTGACCTCCACAACCCAGTTAGTAGGTACTGGGCCACTGACTACCTGTAACGACTGTCAAAGATCTACAGATGACAGCCGTGACCAACAGCATAACGTGCTTTCCGAGGCACGTAGGAAACTCGGTATGTAATGGGCGGTCACCCATCTACAGACCCACCTAGGCAAGCACGGCTTAACCTAAAGATCGACCAAAGTGTCTGTTATTATTTTATTATTATTATTTTGCCACGAACTCCGACCCGTACCGTACTAACAATATTCTACGCGATGTTCAACATTACTATAATAATCACTACCTACGCTGCCTCATTGGTTGCGCAGTCGTAAGCGCGACTGCTGAGTTCTGGGTCCATTTCCCGGGTCGGGCAAAGTGTGTTTGGGTTTTCTCATCAGAAATTTCTCAATTGCAGCCACAGAGCCTGGATTTGTGCCCGCTTGATGGCAAAACGCTCGCCTCCTATTACATATCACTTAAATCATAACTGGTGAAATGGGCAGACTGTCCTATTATTAGGTACACCTCTGCCTTACCCGTCCGGGCTTACAGGCGTGATGTTATGTTACTACTTACGCTTTTTACGAGATACACATACATACTTACATATGTACATAAACTCACGCCTTGTTCGCATGGCTTATGCCCGACTCGTCACTGTTCCGACTGGTCACCAAAGTCCCGATTCGTCATCATAAGAAAACAAATGAATTTTTATTTAATTTTGATATTCCCGGTTCGTCATCAGTATAAATTTTCGTGTCAAAAAGTACAGTTGGTAAGAAAAATATAGTATGACTTTTAAATCAATTTATTTACTTTAAACTAAAACAAAATCTTACAAACATAATCTATACATATAATGAAACGTCCTTCCTACGATATAATTACATACTTCTTATGCTTCGTTCACCAGATTAGTTACCATGTATGTTTTTGTAAACCTTGTTAAACTAAGTACATATAATATCCAGATCTAAACAAGTTCTCGCAGTAACAAGTTAGTAATTTGCCATGAATAAGAATTAAACGCATGTCATCATGTAAAAGAGCTGTCATGAATATTCAATTCCTAACGAGTTAAACTTGCCTGACCTTTCAGCAATGGTGGATTATTTTCATAATATTATGTAATCTGTGCCGCGAGATGTAGGTAATATAATTCTAAAAATAATAAACACGTGTTTCGTTTTTCTTTTTGTTTGCTATGTTTTTAGTGATATTGTATTAATTACGACCTTCATGGTTCATTTAATTTGAAAATTGTATATATTTGTGATTCCTACGATATAAGGTCATCGGACAAATGAATCGATAGGTACATACTCGCAACAGATGTTGTTGTGTCGACGGTGATGTCCTACCGAAGCTTTTACATGACACATTTATCGAAAGTTAATTAGGTTTTGTAAGATTTCGTTGCAAAAATTCGCTTCCATTTCATTCCTCGGCAATGGGCCGATCGTCAGATATAGCTAATAACTGCAGAATACATTTTTAGGTATGACATATTTTCTGTGCTAAAGCTTGACAGCTTTACTGCTGACCACAATTTTTATTCCCCAGACGAAAGTTACCCAAAGATTGTAAACTAAGACCTTAAATAAAGTGATTATTCGTAGTAATATTTACTTCCACGTGATGGATTGCGGCAGACCTCGTAGAAGATGGTGGGGCAGCTAGACAAGAGCAGCAACCAGTGGTTCACATTGGACCTGGATCGAAATAACTGGAAGTCATGGCGAGAGGCCCTTGCCCAGCAATGGGATGACGCAGGCTAACAGTATCAGTACGTGATGATCCCTCACGTACTGAAAATAAAAGGGGCCATTACGACGTCAACTTAAATGATTAAAGGAAGTTCATATGTCATGCTATAAAAGACCTTGAGGGCTTCAAGTTAATTTTTGTAGACCGAGAAACTGTAGAATGAAGAAAATCGTCCCATAAATGAGGTAATTACTACTGACGACAATCTACCGGAGATAATAGCATAGGGCACAATACCTATGCATTTTTTGTTCTTGCCAAATTGGTATAATGGACGTCAGTGAAGTAGCGAAGCGTGAGGTCCTGATTTCGTTCTGTAGTAGCTTCTAAAGACTGATGAACATAAATGTATGAATAGGATGAAGAAGGAGAATAAAACTAAAGAAAAGGCAATGTATTTATTATGTTATATTGTGTGAAGGATGACATGGAAGGAAAAGAACAGCGGTGAATAGAAGAAAAAATGGGAAAAATACATCTTGCGTAGACCCAAACATGGAACAAGGGCATAGCAGGAAGAAGAATAGATTCGATTTACAACTGCTACGAACATCTGTAGTAGCAGAATATTCAGAAAAAAGGTAGACGAGTTACATTTTGGCAAATAAAATGATGGGTGTATTCATAAGTCTATTATTTGCTTTCTGAAAATACGATCATGTTGAGACGTCTTTTTTGCATTCCATTTTCCTTCCCAAATTAGAAAAAAGTGGGTATATCACATCTTTTACTTCCATACTTCGTCATCATCTCAGGAGTCACCTCTTTTGTAGCCTTATCATCTTTCACACAACCTATCCATGCTTTCTACTATCGAAGCACCTTCATACTCCAAACTTTTCTAACAAAACTTTCCTCATTCTTTCACATTACTTAACAAATGCGTGGTCCAGTCTTTTGTCCATACATTTAAGGTCACGTTTGATTCCCACCACATTAACCCCTTCTACATGAATACATTCCCGAAATCCATGAGTATTCAATAAGTTCATCTGATTATGGATAATTTTTAGTGTCCGACCGAAGGTGCAATTCTGGCCGAAGCCGAAGCCGAAGCCGATTAATCGGTATTCACCAAAACCTTCGGCCGAAGCCGAAGCCGAAGCCGAAGGTGTCATTGACCTTGAGAAATACGATAGTTACTTTGATCTCAGAATATACTAGATACATATTGTCACAATATGTATCTAGTATATTAAAAAATTATCTAAAAATTGCATAAAAAAACATACCAACATTGTTTCCATTTAGTTTCCTACCTAACGTTAGATAACATAAACTATTTTAAACCAGACAATACTTACGGTTTTTTCGTTCTTAGAGTGCCTCACAATAATGAACGTATCACCACAGGTACTACTCACAGTAATAAATAAAATAATTTGTAATAACAAATATGGAATATTTCAAAACAAAACACTTATTGGAATTTTAAGACGCGCTCTCAAACTTGTTTTGACTCGTTTAGTTTACTAACTGCGATTCGTTTGGTCCGGTGCGGCGGCGCGGCGAAACTCTGCTGCTCTGCACACTCTCCGTCTCGCTCTAGCATCGTTCAGTAAATTTCAAATTTTGACAACTAGCAAACCTTCGGCTTCGGCCAAACCTTCGGCAAACTTTTGGCCGAAGCCGAAGATTTGGCCGAAGGTGCTTTTTTGGCCGAAGGTGGCCGAAGCCGAAGCCGAAGCCGAAGCTTCGGTCGGACACTAATAATTTTACACATCAATGGACGCTCCAACGATTTAGGTTCTAATTAGGTTAAATCCCTGATCCATATCATTATTTAGGTATCCAGTGTCTGCTCGTTTTGCCCAAATTGTTATTTTATCTGAAATGGTAGGTAGATAACGTAATTGGTGATTATTGAAATGGATGGCTACCTATAGTGTTGGGGGGAGGAGGTTTACTTAAAAGAGGCCTAGCCTGTTTGATGGTTATGGTAAGTCGTGAATAGACCCATTACGTGTCCTAATAGTCAGGGTTTTATTAAAGGTGACTTTAGGTGACATAATTTAATAAAAGCCCAAGTAAAAGAGCTCTGCTTTACAGCACAATTATGTATAAACATTAGTTTAGGTATCGAATTAGCACCGTGGTTATTGTCTTCATAGAAAAGGTTCACAATTTTCAATGCACTTTTTCCACTGTCCTTTTTCCATTTGGCTTATACCATTCATAATGGGCGCATAGGTGGCGTTAGATGTCAGTAGATATTCGGCTCTGTTGGGAATGTATGAGCAGTGCGGTCCCGCCGGGCTCATAGGGTTTTAATTAAAGTGCTAAACGCTGGCTGCATCTTTTGGGGTCGGGCTGGCTGGCCCTAGCCACCATTCTCTTATTTTGCACACCTACGCTAACTTAATTGAGTTACTTTTTTAGTTTTTTCAACTACGCCGCCGGCCTTTGGAAAGGCAATTATAGTTTTGTGCCTATTCTTGAACTTTATTCTCGTTTCTACGCCGAATAGAAATATAAAGAAACGTTACTAAATATGATGCAATTCAAGGGCAAAGAAAACCTGTTGGTTTGACCGCTACCTTGTTCTACAAACTGGTAAGACCTAGGTGCTAATGGAATTAGAAAAGTTATTGACATTTTAATAGGTATAATAAGTCGCTACAATTATTTGCGATAACTACTTTACGTTTTCTAATACTGATCTAGCAAAAGTCAATGTCCTATAATGTTTGAAAAGATTGCAATTCTGTTGACGCCAATCAATAACCCAACCCATACAGACAGATTTAACAGATATTCTTTAGCAAAAGATAACAGAGATTATCATCAAAGATGATAACACTAAGAACATTCTATATCTTTTGCATTGATTTTTATCTAAATGCGCATTAGTTTTGTTCCAGTTTGATTAGAATATTGCAGCCTGAATAGGTCCATTCTGATTGATTCGATAATAGCATCATGGTTGCCTAGGTGTTGATCTAGATCTCTGGTATTGATATTCACAGAGGTGGAATAAATACGTTCCGTCTTGAGTTCGATATGAATGGGCATTCAAGAGGAACAATTAATCATATTACTTCGAATTAATTACTTTGTGTACACGTGTTACATGTGATGCTGAGTTTTGATATTTAACACTCGTTTGTTTCGTAAACAAAGGTTTCTGCGGTTTCATTAAACCTTCTCCTCATTCTCTCACCCCTCGAGATTAATACCAAGTTTAAAATCCACGTGCGAATTCTTCGGTTCAAAGTTCGGTTCAAACGAAATTAAACGGACACAATGCCGGCCATTGTTTCTGTTCCCCTTTTTCAAGCAATAATGGAGCTTGAAAATAGAAGCAAAGAACACAAACGTTGGATGGTGTGACTTGACACTTAATTTCAGAGCTAGTGTTGTTTGCAACATGGAGGAATGTGCGACGTCTAGTACACCGGCTGTCGAACTATTTCCATGTTCTTAACGTTATTAGGAGAGGCGTAATACCGTGCAAGATATGGATACCCTTGTTGCTGCATGTGTAAGACGATGGAAACTTCAGTCAAATTGTGCGCATATGGGTATTTTCACGAGAGAGGAAACATACTGAGAAGTTTTGCAAAGCTAACACATAATTATACACTTTGTTAAAAACACATAATAATACACTTTATATAGAAATTATTCCTGGTGCCTATTAACATTTTAGTAACTAACATTATGGAAACATTATGGATGCCATTTTAAACTTGTTTGTGTAATTTTCCACAAACAAGCATTATTATTAATCTAAATACTAATGTTACCTACCTAAAGAGCCGGGCGAAAATCTATTTATATAAAGAAAGTCGAGTTAGTTACACTATTTATAACTCAAGAACGGCTTAACCGATTTGGCTGAAAATTGGTAGGGAGGTTGCTTAGAACCAGGAGACGGACATATGATATTTTTATTTTATTTTATCTTTTTTTAAATTTTTAATTTAGGTCGAAGTCCTCGCGGACCAAGTCGCGGGCACATCCAGTATATTATGAAACTTCTCACACATCTCAACAAATACAGTATTTATCTTTATCTTCCATTCCCATAATCTTGTATCGGTAGATGTACTAGTTACATATTCGTCCCGTTAGATCCACGTTCCTTACCCCGCAGTACATATAATACCTTTGAAGGTTACCAATGCATAAATTACAGAACAGTAGCGTTGGAGTTTTCATGTACGCTCGCTGTCAAAATTTACGTGTAAATAAAGCAAATACCATCATGACGGCCGAAGCTAACAAATCATGCGCCACTACTGTGAGTGCGATACATTTGGGCTTATCTACTGGCTGTAGCCAGCTCGTATTGTTCCCAACTAATTTAACATCTAGATCTATCAAACGATTATAGATTAGGTTCATCATTGTGTATCGAGGCTAACAGATCCATTCAATGATTTAGCTTTGTTCGTAAACGCAATGTTTACGCCCTTGTTTGAAACAATCCCCAGTAAAGTAAAACTGAAATCTCTCTCAACCACGTACAGCTCAAGTCGTATCCGTGCAAAATCTCCTACACAATAAAATAGACTGTTAATAACAGCCTAGATCTAAGACTAGATACATGTAAATAATAGCCATGTAAACTTGTTATTTTGTTTTATTAGTCCTGCTAGAGCCCTTTATTGTTTGTTAATCTTGTTAGAATCTTATAGCTCACTTATTAAACCTAAAGAATCTCATTTTGTCATCATTTATAGCTAAATACATAAGTTTATTGTAATTTAACTCAGTAGGTTAAGATATAACGTAGATATGTGTAGAACCGACGTAGATATATAAGAATTTTACGTATTATGTAAAGCTTCAACCCAATATGTAACAGATTTTACCATTAGCAAGTAAATAACTGCATAAATGTACATGATTTACGTAATTATAAATAAAAGCTGCTTTACACACACATACAGACACGCGTTACATCTCACAAACACATATACACAACTCACAGTCGTCTCTGATTGGCTGGAACCAAATCTCCAAGGTAGTTCACCCACGCCGCGCTCTGCGCTAGTGGCGTTTCTTATATAAAGAGGCCGCCCAAATTTTTACGCATTACTCATCTCGACTGCTGCTTGAAGACATCTAGAAGAAGTTACGTTACGCGCTCCTCTACACTCTACACTCACTACACTTCACCCTATGCAGTATATTAAGCATATAAATTCGTTTTAATTATTATCATTCCGCAACATCCTATGAAACTGAAGATACAGTCCAATAAGACTGGTGCAGCGCCTTGAAGAATAAAGCTGCACCTTTCAATGGTCCTTCGAGCCGGATCTCTGAATCAAGCTTTCAAGAAAGAAATTTTCGCCACTGAAGAGAGAAAAACCTCAAGTTCACTGCAGCAAACTTTCAAAAAAGAAACAAGTACGCGCGAGTGTTAGCAGTTGGCCTTGCCTAGCCGCTGTTAATTACTTGGAAGCAATCATTATCACACGTACGTGGCCACCTAGCGGTGTTAAAGGCCATTATATCGTACGGAGGCAGTGGAGCACCTGACCACTCCACGCACCATCCCAGGTGTAGCAGTCAGACCCCGCCGGTACGGTGTGGACACGCCCGGGGCCACAGGTTGGCACGCAACGACGAGCGTTGGTTTTCCCGCCACACTCTGATGCACCCGTAAGCGCCCGCGCCCTCTGCTGGGAGGTTCCTACCTTTCCAATCCCGTACATTCCCATTCCTGGTTCGGCATCACCGCGTTAGGAGTCCGGCCAGGCTGATAGGCAAGGTAGGCGTCACATCAAGAAAAACAGTGAAAGTGAAAGTGATAAAGTGATAAAGTGTTAATTTTAAGTAGTAGGGATAGGGCCCCCTCGTGCGTAAATGGATAACGCACGTGTATTGCGTTCAGGCAAATCTACGCCTGCCACAGACGCCACAACGGCGTCCGGTCAGACAATGTCGGCCGAATCAAATACGTGGAGTAAAGGCACCAGCATAGAGGACACGAACGGTGATAGCAGCACGCGTAATATCGAGAAAGTAATCGAAGAAGGGTTAACGCGAGTCGATGAGTCAAATACTCAAGTTAGGAGTGCGTCGGGCACCGTAGTAAACGTCCCCGTAGACAGGGCAAGTAGCCGATTATCAATGTTAAAAGCCGAGCTAGAGTTACATAATTCCGAGTTAGCACGAGCTCGGGCGGCGTCCGCAGTTGCCTTAAGTCGTCTGGAAATAGCCAGGATCGAACTGGAAAGTTCCTGCGACGCGGAGCGCCCGCCCCAGTTAGAAGAGTTTCGTGTTGAGGGCTGGATTTCGGAACAGTACGTAGCAGAAAGGCCAGCAATTTTAGATAACGCCCAAGTCCCGGGACAGGCGCCGCGACCACCTACGACGAGTAGGAACGAGCCGCGCGTTGGCAACGACATGTCGAATAGTAGCAGCGACATGGCGATGCTGGCCAACGCAATAGTGCAGGCGGTAAATTCAGGCAGACCAGACTCCGCGGCACCTAAATTCATCCACGAACTACCCCATTTCGACGGGGCGATTGCCGAGTGGATGGCATTCAAATCAGTCTTTAGCGACACAGTGAGCATGTTTACTGACGTACAAAACGTAGCTCGATTAAGAAAAGCACTTAGAGGTGCTGCCCGCGAAACAGTTAGGGCGTTATTATTCACGGTGTCGGATCCGTATGAAGTAATGGACACGTTAGAAAGACGTTACGGCCGACCGGAATTACTCGTCTTATCGGAACTCGAAAACATAAAGCGAATGCCCCGCATGAGCGAAGACGGGCGTAACGTAAGTAGTTTCGCGAGCAAAATATCAAATACAGTAGCGGCAATAAAATCACTCAAACAGCCGCAATATCTGTATTCACCTGAGTTAGTGAGTCGAATAGTAGAAAAACTCAGCATAATTTTAAAATATAAATGGTACGAATTTAAATCAGAGCGCAGCGGCGCGCCCGAGTTAGAATTGCTGTCTCAGTTCTTAAACGTTATGGCCGATCAATGTGGCGCTATGTTTGCCTACGAAACGGCGCGAGACGAAAGAAAAAACCGAACGAAACCGCGCGGGGTAAACACAGCGCGTGAACACACACGCCATCAACACGCGGACTCGGACAGCGACGATTCAGAAACCGAGGCCAGCTCATCGCGTAAAATCGTAGCCGCCGTAAATAAGTCAAAGAAACAAACGTCAAAAACGCAAAAACCACAAACATCACGACCAAATAGCGAGTCGTCGGCAGAAAAGGATAAAAAATGTGTTATTTGCGCGGGAGACCACAGCGCTGCAGTGTGCGCAGACTTTGCAAAATTATCCGTAAAAGAAAGATGGGACGCGGCTAAGCGCGATAAGTTATGTTTCAGGTGCCTAAATAGCTCGCACATGCGAATGGCTAGGTGCAAATACGTGCCATGCGGAATTAATGGGTGTGAAGCGTCACACCATAAAATGCTACACGGCAGCGACAATACAGCTCTGCCTACCCGCGGTAACGTTAGCTCGGTAAATCACGTGTACACGTCTAATACCTATTTAAAAATAGTGCCGGTCGAATTAAGCGGACCCATAGGCGCGACTGCTACCTACGCCTTATTAGATGAAGGTTCAACCATGACGCTTGTTGAACGAGGCGTGGCAGACAGCGTGATACCTAGAGGTCGAGGCCAACTATTATCGCTGGAGGGCGTGGGAGGTAATCGAATAGACGACACGGAATCATGCCACGTTAAATTATCAATCCGCGGTTTATGTAGTAGAAACTTAGAAACTATGAGTGCAAACACCATAGAAAATTTAAATCTATCTCCACAGGAGGTAAGCAGAGAAGTAGTAAGCCAGTGCAGCCACCTAACGGAAATAGAGGATGAGCTGTGCTACGAGTTGGGTAAACCGACCATTTTAATAGGCCAGGACAACTGGCATTTAATTACGTCAAGACAACTGCGTGTCGGCAACAAAACCCAACCCGTAGCATCGCTGACCAAATTAGGTTGGGTCTTACATGGAAAAAACTCACGTCCACGCAATACAGTAGCGTTGGTAAATCACGTGCGACCCACGCCATCAGATGACCCCGCGTTAGAGCTTATCAGAAATTTCTTTAGTATCGAATCATTAGGAATAGAGCCTCGCAGGCCAGCGTCCGATCCAGATCAGCGCGCCCTGGCAATCCTAGACAAAACGTGCAAGAAAATAAGCGATAACAGATTCGAAACGGGACTACTGTGGCGAACAGACGACGAGGTAATGCCTAATAACAAAAAACAAGCTCTCAGTCGTCTGTACAATCTTGAAAATAAATTAGATAAAAATTCAAAATTAAAATCCGAATATAACAAGCAAGTAAATAATCTGATAGAAGCGGGCTACGCCGAAAAAATAGACACCCCATCGACGTCACCACGCAGTTGGTATTTACCGCACTTTTCAGTAGTGCATCCGCAAAAGGGTAAAATACGCCTGGTGTTCGACGCAGCAGCAAAAAATGGGGGTAAAAGTTTAAACGACGCGTTGTTAGCAGGCCCTGATTTATTACAATCGCTTTTCGGTGTGTTAGTTAGATTCAGAGAAGGCAAAATAGCCGTAGTAGCCGACATCAAGGAGATGTTTTTACAGGTCAAAATCGCTCAGCAAGACCGCGATAGTCTACGATTTTTATGGAGGGGTGAAGATAGGGAACGACCGCCACAGGAGTACCGAATGACGTCGTTAATTTTCGGTGCGGCCTCCTCCCCATGTACCGCCATCTATGTAAAAAATAAAAACGCAGAATATCACGGCCAGCAATACCCAGAAGTCGCAAGAGCCACCGTGCGTAATTTTTATATGGACGACTATTTAGGCGCGTTCAACTCGGAAAGCGAGGCAAAACAAGTGATAAACGCCATGTATAAAGTACATTTAAATGCATCTTTCGAGTTACGCGGATGGGCGTCGAACGTGCCCAAAGTAATAAGTGACGTCACAGATACGCGCAGTAGCGATTCGACCATGTTAGGAAAAAGCGATGTAGAGCGAACATTAGGCCTTATATGGAACCACGCACGCGATACGTTAGGTTTTAACGTCAATCTAAGAAGTACACCCGCGAACGTCATACAAGGTGACACTCTGCCCACCAAGCGACAAGTAACTAGCGCGGTCATGTCGGTATTCGATCCGCTGGGATTAGTTTCGCCGATTACGATGATAGGCAAATGTCTTATACAAGAAATATGGCGTAGCGGGATAGACTGGGACGACCCCATCACAACCGAGCATCACGTGACCTGGTTATCATTCATAAACAACTTACAATTGCTGAAAAAACTAGAAATAGATAGGTATGTACCTGCCACGTCCTCTAGCGAAGGCGAGTTACACGTTTTCTGCGACGCAAGCGAAAAAGTATATTCAGCCGCGATTTATTTCGTAAGTACAAACTCAGACGGTACACAAGCGTCACGGCTGATAGCAGGTAAAGCCAAAGTGGCTCCGCTGAAACCTATTTCCATACCCCGCCTAGAGCTTCAGGCTGCAGTGTTAGGCAGTCGATTAGCCGAATCGGTCAAGCGCGAGTCCGATTATAAAATATTAAAATGCCATTATTGGTCAGACTCAAAAACCGTGTTAGCCTGGATAAAATCAGACCCGCGCACGTTCAAGTCGTTTGTAGCACATCGACTGGCTGAGATCGAAAGCTTAACTACTCCAGCCAACTGGCGATGGGTGCCCAGCGCTGATAACGTCGCGGACGACGCAACCAAGGGCATTCCTGTCGAATTTAACTCAAATCACAGGTGGTTCACTGGACCCGAGTTCATAAGAGGCGACCCCGCATCATGGCCGCAGGAAAAGCGAGCCGCGGCGCCACCACCCCCTTCAGGGGAAGAAAGAATTTTAAAACAAGTCCATGTGATTATTAGACATGACGTAAGCGATTACTTACCTCAGTTAGAACGTTTCTCGAAATACACTCGATTAATACGTGTTGCTGCCACCGTTCTGCTCGCCGCCGAGGTATTTAAAGCCAAACTACTCAAAAGAATCACAAGTAAAGAACTTGCACCAAATCATATAAAACTAGCTGAACTATTGCTAGTAAGAAGAAGTCAGTATAACTCGTTCGGCGAGGACATCACGACGATCGAAGCCGGACGGCGACTGCCGAGAAAGTCACCGTTTTTCAAGCTCTTCGTAAAAATCGACCGCAACGGGATCCTGTGTTTAGACAGCAGAATAAAAGAAAAGCAAAACCTGCCAGTCCTACATGCCAAAGAAGGCTTTACTCAGCTGTTGGTGCATCACACGCACGCAACCTTCAATCACGGCAACCATCAAACTGTCATGAATGAACTGAGACAACGTTACCACATAATTGGACTGCGCGGTGTTATACGCTACATATGCAATAAATGCCAATGGTGTCGGACCTATAGGGGGATCCCCTCAAAAATCCCTTTAGGCGACTTACCTGCAGAAAGGCTGGCCCAAAACCAACCGCCCTTCACAGCCACTGCGGTGGATTATTTTGGGCCCATGCACATCAATGTCGGGCGAAAGCTAGAAAAGAGGTGGGGCGCGCTATATACATGCCTCACCACACGAGCAGTGCACCTGGAAGTGGCCACATCCCTCTCGGCCTCCTCCATGATCATGAGCCTGCGAAGAATGATAGCTCGCCGCGGCACACCAACAGTAATATACAGCGACAACGGAACCAACTTCGTGGGCGCTGAAAAAGAAATCGCTGAAGCCATGCAAGGCAATGACAATGACTTGAGAGCCTTTGCATCCGAGAAGCTGATCACCTGGAAGAAGATACCACCTGGTGCCCCAAACATGGGCGGCGCCTGGGAAAGAATGGTCAGATCGGTGAAAACAGCGTTACGAGTCACCCTCAAAGAAAGGTTTCCTCCCGATGACATACTTCACACGTTGCTACTAGAAGCAGAGCACATTGTTAACTCGAGACCATTGACTCCGGTGAATCCTAACCTAGATGAAGAAGCGCTAACCCCCAATCACTTCCTTATTGGGCGCTCGAGCGGAATGTCACCACTTGGCTCGTTTAAAGACACACAGATAAACTCCAACTCCTGGAAAGCCACTCAGGCTTTAGCCGATGCCTTTTGGGCACGATGGACGGCAGAATACAGACCTCTTTTAATGCCACGATCCAGCTCCAACCCTCAGCATAAAAACTTAAAAATCGGCGACATCGTCGTAATATGTGATGGCACGATGCCAAGAGGAGTATGGCCTCGAGGCGAGATCATGAAAGTCTACCCAGGCCCAGACGGACGAGTTCGAGTAACTGAAGTACGAACAACAGCTGGATTACTTCGTCGCCCAGCCTCAGCCTCATCCTGATCTCAACGTCGGACTAAAAACATTTATTACGGTGCTTACGCACGAGGGGGAGATTGTTAATAACAGCCTAGATCTAAGACTAGATACATGTAAATAATAGCCATGTAAACTTGTTATTTTGTTTTATTAGTCCTGCTAGAGCCCTTTATTGTTTGTTAATCTTGTTAGAATCTTATAGCTCACTTATTAAACCTAAAGAATCTCATTTTGTCATCATTTATAGCTAAATACATAAGTTTATTGTAATTTAACTCAGTAGGTTAAGATATAACGTAGATATGTGTAGAACCGACGTAGATATATAAGAATTTTACGTATTATGTAAAGCTTCAACCCAATATGTAACAGATTTTACCATTAGCAAGTAAATAACTGCATAAATGTACATGATTTACGTAATTATAAATAAAAGCTGCTTTACACACACATACAGACACGCGTTACATCTCACAAACACATATACACAACTCACAGTCGTCTCTGATTGGCTGGAACCAAATCTCCAAGGTAGTTCACCCACGCCGCGCTCTGCGCTAGTGGCGTTTCTTATATAAAGAGGCCGCCCAAATTTTTACGCATTACTCATCTCGACTGCTGCTTGAAGACATCTAGAAGAAGTTACGTTACGCGCTCCTCTACACTCTACACTCACTACACTTCACCCTATGCAGTATATTAAGCATATAAATTCGTTTTAATTATTATCATTCCGCAACATCCTATGAAACTGAAGATACAGTCCAATAAGACTGGTGCAGCGCCTTGAAGAATAAAGCTGCACCTTTCATAGACTATACTCAAAAGCGTTCCCAGTAAATGGGCATGTATGATTCGATCCAAATCCAATAGTCAGAATAAATGCAAGACGCGCTTCCAGACTACATCGCTTTCGGCAACTAACTTCGTTTGAGCAAACACTCCGGCTAAGAACTCTTTGCCCACTTGGCTCTCGCTTCCACTTGGTTTGCAGAACCTACTAAGTTCTATAAGAATATTCGCTGCCGTTTTAGTGCTCTCAGGCTTAATTAAAAACTTCGACTTCGAGATGCCTTTTCAATTACCGTTAATTATTTTAATCTCTAAGTATCTTTGGAAGACCGCCGTTCATTTTTGTTGGACGCAGGTTTGGATGAGGTCAATACGAGTGAATCATGCGATGAATAATAAGATAACTGTGAAGCAGAGCTAAAGAATCTTCAAGTTTGGTGTCACGGCTAAGCGCAACTGGACAATATAGTTTAGGGATGTGGCAAAATTTATATGCAATCTAGCGCTCTAGCGCCAAAGGAAGAGGGCTCAAAGTTTGTTAATTTCACATAGTGGTTGGCATGCAACAAACTTTATCAATCTATGCGTCGCTAACTTTATAATTCGACTCCAGTAACGTCGTATTCTGGAGTGGCTTTAAACAAGATACATAGTTGAACTCTTTCTAGTACTTTCGACAGCTTCTGCTGCTACTATTAATTTCCTTCAGAATTAAAAAAAAAACTGGAGAATCATTTTAAATCTCTTTTCAGCGCTAGTTTTCTGTAGTGAAAGGCAATCAAAAGGCTAACGGCGTCTTTTTCAAAAGCTGTGCTGGAATCGGATAAAATAAAATACTTTCTGCTTTCAAGACTGTGGAATGGATGTCCGATGTAATACTATAGAATTGCATTATTTTTGTTTTTAATTAGGTATGAAAAATAAATACCGTCCAGGTAAGACGTTCAGGTGACGAATTTTATATATATATTTTTTATTTCTTACTTACATTCAAGTGAGTGTAAGTAAGTGAAACCGATTGAAATGATACGGGCATTGTAAAGCGGTTGTTTGTTTACACCTTCATGAATCCGCTAAATGGCGACGCAGAAGAATACAATAAAGGCGAGATTTACGATACGAACAACTTTACATACGATAGCAGATCTGCTTTCGAAAATGGAGTAGGTAGCATATTTGCATAATATTTCTGATACGCAGGCGAGGAAGTATCCCTTTTGCTCGTATGTGCTCGGAATATTATGACCTTCGCCTTAAAACCATGTAAGTGTTCATATCGACACAAAAAGGTACGATGTTCTCTCACAAGTGGGAATACCGGGATTAGATTAGGCGAGATACGTGATGTGATTACTGATTAGCGATACGGATTATTTTCTGCTTAATGACGAACATTGGTTAAACTTGGGGCAGCCGCTGCGGAGATTATATTTGATACGAAGGTCGGGAAATGCTATCGGGTTTTGTTATTAGAACATTCCTGGCAGTAGCCCAGGCTTTGGAATGCACCCGGTAAATGAGTTGGCTTGCCCTTAGCAACCTCCATGGACCAACTATGGGAAAACAGTACACCTCTGCCTACCCTTCCGTGTAATGTGTTATGTACACGGGGTAATTTGTTGCGTAGCCTGCACTTGTATTTCTCCGGGAGGACGCAGGTAGCGACGAAGCCGTCCATTCCCTCACCCGCGGGGCTTATTCTCGCAATTTATTTTTCCCCGTGACGTCGCGACATACATTCTGAATAGTTTCGCCTGTCGCCGATCCCATTTGTATCGTGTGAAGCGTAAACTTTATTCCCTTAGCCATAACAGAGTAGTCAGTCAACGAAATGTCAAAAGATTCTAAAGTTTGCTTTTCCTTTTTAGTCGTGCTGTTGGCTTTTCTCCTGCATCAACTGTGAAAGCTTCCTGCCTGAGGGATTTAAACTTCATTTTATTTATTCTCCGTTGACATTTAAAGCAACCAATAAATCCAACAGACCCTCGGATAAAGTGGTGATTCTTTTATTTTTAAAATACATCAGTTGGCATACTTTTAAGCGTATTGTAGGTACATTTATCGCTATCGAAAAATAGTCGAAAATAAAATTGTTCGACACAGGAACAAATTAATTCGGCAAATAAATTGACAGACCCATTTAAAAGCGTTGTTGGATGAAACGAAAAAATGTACTGACATAAATAACAATAAATCTAATAAACCACTAAGCCGGGCTCAGTACAGCTGGGGGTAGGTAGCAGCCACGTCGTGATGGACGACCCGCATTCGTTTCCCGCACACAGATAAGCCTCAGGCGGGGTCTGCCCACCATCTGCTTGCTAGATTGCCTTTGTCAGTCCAGGCCCGTGAACATCGGGCGCATACGAATACACTGGAGGTAACTTATCTGTCTGACGCAAGTTACTAGTTAGTTCTAGTGAGTTTAACGGCACTGGTACATAGTTGTGTTATTATCAAGTGAGACCGCACTGGAACAAAGGCGCCACCTGCCCGCGAACTGCTTTCAACTTGTCTAACTAATTCGAAATGCCGTATCGTGTCGAAGTTTTGACTTTGGGGTATCAAGTTTCTGTGATTACTCAGCCAGCAACTACCTGCTTCAGTCATTTTGATACAATGTAGTGTCTATTACTACTTAGTTAGTGTGACCGTCTGAAACGTTCCGATTAAAGTTATCGTTTTGAGTTAAACAGATGTTCGAAGATATCGCAGAGAAAGCGAAAAAGGTTGTGCTAATTTATAGCTGTAGCTCGTAGATAGTCTGGTATCAGGAAGGCAGGTACATATTTCTTGGCGTGACAGTATTATATTGTTCGTGTGATCAGATAATTCGGAAGTGTTTGCTGGGCGGCCGGCCGACCACTCGTAAATTTTACCTTTTATGAGCCATTATATTGGCGATAATTCCGGCGGGTGGACCGTTACATGAACATTTTGGACTGGAAAATATCCTACTTTATATCTAACAAACATTGTTATTTCTAAGCGGCCCTAGAGTTTAAAAACATCGGTGTTTATGGTGTTTTAAATTAGAAAGTGTCCTTTGAGATTATTTTAGTGTTTACACAACAATTGTTTTTAAGCACAGTATATTGTTTTCCAACTCATTCTTGACTGTGTAAAAATAAATCCTGCAAAGAAAAACAGGAAAACTTACGTATTCATGCAGTTTACTTAATCGAAATAACGGCGGAACCCAACGCTGACCTATATTTCGATCAAAGAGCGGACCCCTGTCACTACTACTCGTATATTTACTTGAAAAATAGACAGCTATTAAAACCAGTTCTTAACAGCATGGGACTGAAAAATATTTCCTTGTTGCTGCCATTATTCTGAAGGAAAAGTGCGGCAAGTAAATTGCGGTCTTAAGCGCCGCCATCAACTACGTAGCTTTTGATGTTTGTCATTCGCGAACTTAACGGAGCAGAATCTATTAAAATAAGAAGAGGGCCATTGTTGGATATTTGTTCATACAAATTGTAGGCCAGATCGAAGCTCCACGGACAGGATTAACTGCCCGGGTCGCTACTAGATCTCGCTCTAAGCCTACTATTAAGTGTATTACGTACCTAAACTACAATGTCCCAATGTATATTAGAGTCACAATAGTTGCCAGCCAAGCCGTTAGGAGTCTAACAGCAAAATGGTATGGTAATGAGAAAACAGTCGCGGCGCCGGCGATTACTCTAAGATCCGATAATGCCGTCGTTTTTCTTCTATAATCCTGAAAAAGTGATGCAGCCCCGGCATTACGAGAATGGCTACAAAAACGATTCCCTGACTAATATAAATAAAACCTTTCGGATTCCTGTTTTAAATCCAATTGTTAAAGCTTGGGAGAATTCGGTATTGGATAAATTTAATATCAGGCCGGCCAACCATTTTTATACACAATATTTCGAATAAAAATGTCTATTATTATTGTGTATGAAATGTTTCGATCATTTAAAATGCGAGCGGGGCACATTCTAATTTATTTGTAGCTAATATACAGATTAATTCTTTTCCAAATGAACATCTATCGTTTTAAAAAATGCTGTAATATGTAGTTGTAAAAAAGTCGGAATTTATCTGTAAAAAACAGGATAAAATTAGGTCAGCAGCATTTCAGCCTTTTTGGTCGTGGCCGGTTGAGAAACTAGGACCAAGCGGAAAAAATAAAGGCGAGTAATTAAGTAAGCTAGAGAATTCCACTTAATTCATTGATTAAGTCCATTTCAGTATACACGAGTATTAATGGGTGAAAACTTTCCTTTTACAGTGAAAGCGAAATTAGAAAACTAAAACCTCTTTAAATTGAAGTGTTTATTTAGCTACAGTCCAGTATTTAATGGTTTCAATACTAATTATTTACCTACAAACAAGTTATTAATTACATGTTGAAAGTTTTTGATTTTGGCTTAAATAACTCACAATTTTACCTCTCAAATTTGATTGATTACAGACCCGTTCTATAATAAAATAAATAAACATATTCAAAATTATTCTTCTATCGAAAGTTTCCAGAACAATATAAATTACTCCATGGCGTCCTAAGCGACACGTTTACGACTAGTACCTTAAAATTTCCATTATCAATCTCCACCCATAGTTTAATGTCATAACATAAAATAATATCACGCCTATAATCCTCGAAGGCTTAGGCAGAGTTGTACCCATTAGTACAACCACATTTCGATAGCCACCCATGTAATAGGCCACAAATGAATACTTTTTGGCAGCTACTGAGAAATTCCTGATGGAAAATCCCAATATCACTTTGCCCGACCTGGGAATCGAACCCAGGACCTCATGCTTAGCAGTCGCGCTTGCGACCACTGGACCAGCGAGGTAGTAGTTCAATGTCCTGAACAACAAATGAACATCGCAAATGGCATCAATTGTTATTCACAAGCACAACAAATGAAACAGGAAAATCTTGACTAATTTTATGATCATTACTGACAGCCCCTTTCCACTTTATTCTGTGAATTGGCCTCCTGGCTTTTCGGCCATTATTTTTTGTTTTGAGCGAACCGCTATGTTTTTCCCTTTTTTATTTAAGATGGCTTAGCAAACAGGCCGACGGCAGCGCCCCAGATGATGGAAAGTGTTTGCCGCTGGCCACCTGGAATGCCAAGACCTTATAGATAAGCTAAAGTCGGACTTGCTCTGTGACTGTTTTTATAGACTCTCCCCAAACTGGGACACAACAAATGTTGTAACTTGCGTATATTTGCTCTTCTTATGCGGTACACAACAACAAATTTCGACGGATATGATGTCCTTTCCTCCTTTTGTTTTTTGTTACCTTTACCTACCCACAAATTTGTAACTAATCACCTCGTTCATATGACAATCAGCAAACCAAATCCAGTTTAGTAGTTCCTAAGGCTCAAACCTTTGCTCAAACCAATTTTTTGAATAATCGTTCGTACCAGTTTTTCATAGAAAAGCTAAAGTTGTAAAGACATTGTGCCTGTTTTTATAGACACTTCTGGAACACGAAATGCTGCATCCAGACTTCGTTCTGCCTCATCATCTGCATAGCCTTTTCTCAACTATGTTAGAGTCGGCTTCCAGTCTAACCGGAGCTGAATACCAGTATTTTACAAAGAGCGACTGCCTATCTGACCTCCACAACCCAGATAGTTCTGGGTAATATGATACCCCGTGGTAAGTGATACCCCTTGGTAATACCAGGCTTTGTTTGCCTATAATATGTTAATGTTATTATTTAAGTTTAAGCGTTTGATGTTGTCCTGTTTTTTTTTTGTGGGCAGTGCTGTATTGTTCACACCATCTTTGCCAGTCTGTTTTTTATAAGTGAAGACTTGTAATTGGCTGTCAGTTTCACTCACTATTTTTTATTCTGTTTTGTTTAGCTGTAAGTCTTCCATAGTCCATAAATAAATAAATAAACTCACTTTGTCACCTTCTTTTTAATTGTGTTATACTGTACTACCTCCCATGTTTTAATGGATTGACTGTGTGAAGGATGGTATAGCAAGAATGGGCCGCCTGATGAGGTGCCGAATAATAGAGAGTTTGGAAGTCTTCATAATTAAGTGCCTAACCTGGTGTCAGAGTTTTTAGGCCGCCCATGGGCCTTTGACTTGGCTTTACATGCCGTCAAGAAATATCTCTAAGGCATGCTGGTTTCCTCACGATGTTTCCCTTCACCAGAGCAAGTGATAATTATACAATACGCACATGAATCCGAAAAATCTGAGGTGCGTCTCTTGGGTTCGAATTCGAGACCTATGACATGACAGTCCGACAGTCACACCACTAGGCTATCACTGCTATTGACTCTCTCTTAATTTATTTGGGGTACGGACAGGAGAATGATGGTGATGATTTTTTAATACTGGACTTCTTACCACTTTATTCCTACAGTCAGCCCCAAAAAGATGTAAGTACGGATGACCGACTCTGTGTGCCTTTTTTGGTCATAGGGTAAAATTGGAAATTTTGTCGGATGGCCCCATATTCCTGCCGAGGCTGCGGAACTGTTCGAAAGAGATGATACCGTGGCCCCGAAACACAAAGGGCGATGAAGGAACATGGATGGGTTCTGGTCAGTAAAAGTCTAACACTCCCTCCTGCTCAGCCCAGAGCGGGAGGAGTTAATTGACGATAACCCATCCGAAAAAAAAATTAAAAAAAATGCCCCATATTATTATGTATCCGTCCTGTGTAAAGTGTCCGGTTTTGGTGAAATGAATTGTTTACTATGTTTTGTAGCTTTACATTGTTTACACAATTTTGGAATAATGGTTGTTGGCAATAAAAATGTGCCTTTGTCCGTGTTTTCATCTTTTTGAGACTGACAGGACTAGTAAGAGTATAATCAGCCTGTAACGTTCCCACTGCTGGGAAAAAGGTCTTCCCTCGATGTGAAATAGTGGGCCTTAATCCCACCACGCGGGCCTAGTGCGGATGTTTCTTCGTACTACTGCTAGGTATATTTCGCCACTAATCACCCTGTTCTTACACCGTCTCAACTATCAGCAATCTAAACACAGTTTCACAGTTAAGCGCAAACTAATTTTCGACCACCATTCGACCATAATTTATGCAGATGTCTGTATATATAATATTGGCACATATGTTCACGTCGTAATCAAGGCGTATTAGCATATAGCGGAATTGACAAAGGCCTTCTAACTAGTCTCATCAGCTAGTAGATCTCATTTGTACATCGGTAATGAACTTGCTATTACGTTTGTGTGAAGTTGGCTTATCAAATAGGGTACGTCCAGTTTTGTAACTTTCCCATTTCGCCAACTAAACAAAATACCATCTTAGAAGTGACGTTTCGCAACTATTTTGATCTTCATACATTGAGTCTCGTTTCGTCAACAATGCGTATAACCATTCCCGTGTGGTGAATATGTGTATGTGTTAAGAAAAACCACAAACTACTATTCGGTAAACTCTTATTAATTCTAACTAGCTGTTGCCCGCGGCTTCGCTCGCGTTTTATCGGAAATTATCCCACGGGCACGTTGTAATATACTTAGATACTAATATATAGCCTATGGCACTTGGGGATAATGTAGCTTGCTATTAGTGAAAGAATTTTCAAAATCGGTTCATTAGATCCAGAGATTACCCCCTACATACAAACTTACAAATAAATTTTACCTCTTTATAATATTAGTATAGATAATATAGACTAGCGACCCGCCCCGGCTTTGCACGGGTGCAATGTCATACATATAACCTTCCACTTGAATCACTCTATCTATTCAAAAAACCGCATCAAAATCTGTTGCGTAGTTTTAAAGATCTAAGCATACATAGGGACAGACAGCGGGAAGCGACTTTATTTTATTCTATGTAGTGACTTACCGTGAATACTTAAACAAGGTACACAAAAATAAACCTTCATGGGACATTTAGTGGGTTTATTGTTGTTGTCCTTTGGCTTAGGGTTTTAGGGCTTTGTGCATTGATGAGGTCTGTTTGTTGGTTATGTGGGTCATAAATTAAGGTAATTTTGTGTTGCAGCCAGAGTCGATCCCGAAGATACGAAGGATTTTTAGGATTATGGAGAATAGAAAAGAGAAAAGAGAGAGTGTGTGAGTCTTGACGCTGCCGAATAGGTAGCCACTTCTGCCGCTTCCGAAATTCCGACACATATCGTACCTACTTACGAAGCCCGAAAATGAAGCGGATACACAAATTCCGCAGACGTTCGAGCTTATCAAGAAGATCTTCAGTCGCATCAAGAAATCAGACATCAGCATAATTTACAAGAGGAAGAAGAAGAGACTGAACAAGAGTACCCTAAGCCTGAGTAGAGTAGTATTTTACCTCTTTTAAATATAAGTATAGATAAACACCACGCCTGTAATTCCCGAACGGTTAGGCAGCAGTGTACCTAATAGTACAATCAGCTTCAGAAGTAGATTAACAATACTCAATGTTTCAAAGCAGGTTTTTTAATAAAAACTTGCTAAATATTACTCGTTACTGACATGGTATTGAAGAGTAAGGAAATTTTAAAGAATAATCTTCTGTAACATTAAAAAATAATAGCTGGAGTCCTGTACATAATTTTTTTTAAATTCCGAAATGTTAAGCTACTTCTGTTGCTGACCGTACCACACATTTTGGCAGTACTTGATGTTGGATGGAAATTGTGTTAGGTTCGTCATTTGTTTTGCGTGTTTGTATTTTTATGGCAGCCACGGAGTTTGGGTTTATGCTCGGTTGATATATGTTTTAAACACTAGCTTATGCCCGCGACTTCGCTCACGTATAGTTCAGTAATTGTCCCACAGGATCGTTCCACCGGGATAAAAGTATCCTATGTGTTAATCCAGGTTATAAACTATCTGTGTGCTAATTTAATCTAAATCTGGTCAGTAGTTTTTGTGTGAAAGAGTAAGAAACACCCAGACATCCATACATCTTCATAAACCTTCACATTTATAATATTAGTAGGAAGGATAGTAGGATAACTTGTGAAATGTGAATGTGCAGGTGCAACCTGCCTACTCCTTTGAGGTTTACAGGCGTGATTTTGTATTAGTAATCAAAGTAAGGACTCCATCTTTAGTCGGGTATCAAGGCGACTTGCCAAGACTAAGTTGTCATACAGGGTGTAACAGGAACCTTCACAAAGCCCTCAACTAAGTTACTTTATGCAAAAATTTTTGCTGGGAAACGATTTTTTTTGGACTGAAAAATCACGTTTTATGGCAGTACTCAATGTAACGCACTCAAAACATTATGCTGATGGATGTATTGAATAGTACGGGGGTCATGGCAGTGTTTAAAGTAAAAATCTTACATTAAATAACACATTAAAAAAAAAAAAATGTGAAAAAGTTGGAACTTTGACCCCCAATATCTCCGTAACTAGAAGGTTCCCAGGTATGGTCTAGAACAAAAAAAAAATGCAATGATGAGGAGAACCAGTGCCTCTCGGCTTCGTGAAGGGTCTTGTTACACCTTTTAGACATGATCAAAGTAGGCTCGTCTTTCTATGTCTATGCTAATATTATAAAGAGGGTTTTTTTTTTCAGTTTGTATGTAAGGCGTAATCTTTGGATCTACTGAACCGATTTTGGAAATTATTTCACTAATAGGAAGCTACATTATCCCCAAGTCCTTTAGGTATATTTACAACGTGCCCCTGCAATAATTTCCGACCACAACGCGAGCGAAGTCGCGGGCAACAGCTAATAGGTAAGAAGTATGCTCTCACTAGTCTTTACCGCAACATAAAACACAAACAATTCTCTTTGTTATACTATTACTATGGTAACTAGTTTAGCCAGACAAAACTCCATTCGTTTTCGTAAAAATTGAGCCAGTTCCATCTCATTTATTTGGTTCAGCGGTCTGAGTACTCTCACGTCCCCTTCGGCTCCACGATCTAGTGGTTATAGAGATTTCCAGTTAGTTAAACTCTCCAGTTTTCGTTCCACAAATCAATCTGAAACACAAAAAAACATAGCATCACGCCTGTATTTCCCTGAAGGGTTTGGTAGGAGTGAATCTTAATAAATTTTTTAACTGACATGGTCACCAAAGGATGATTTCCACCGGACGACTCGCATCGCATTAGATCGGAACGAATTTTACAATTTTTAAACGATATCAAATCGTGTACACAGTATTTAAAGTCTATATTACCAAGCCGCGCACATCAGCTTGACCGCGGGAGTCTTCCGCAACACGCGATCGCAGCCGAAAGTATGCTGAGGCGCGCGATCGCATCCGTTCGCCTGTCGTAATAGTATCCGATCGAAAATTAGAACACGTCAACAAAGTGGGAACAAAACTATTTGCCTATAGACGCAGAAACGGATACGTTTTCAAGCGGCGATACGGAGTCCATCGTATGCTTCAACATGGTACCGGACGCGTTCGGCTGTCGCCGCATCCATTCCTATCCTTTCCGATCCGATGCGATGCGAGCCGTTTGGCCTTAACACTATCATTAACGTTGGAAACTGGATATTTATCATGTTTATTTTCCGTTTAGTTCGTTCCGTGTAGTTGTTTTCTATATGTTTAGTTAATGTTAATCCGTAATCATAATGCTTGCAGCAACAATGCCGAAATATCGGGAACTCAAAACAAGTATAGTAAACATACACCCACCTTTCGCACGTTAGGTCTAGTGGACGAGTGAAAGTGCATATTGGCTTTTTCCATCAGGAATTTCTTAGTAGCAGCCACGGAGTCTGGATTCGTGACCAGTTGATGGCAATAGGCTCGCCCCCTATTACATGGGACTTAAACATAACTGGAAAAATGGGGGTGTAATATTAGGTACATCTCTGCCTAACACTGCGGGGATTACAAGCGTGAATTTGTTGGTCAATAGACCAACGAGAAGAAAGACATCTGGTGAAAAGCAAAACAAAGGTTTTACTTCATAAAGGTTCTATTATAATCTGTTCGTAATAATGAATTAACAATGTAATTTGTTCATAGAATGGACGCGGGGTGGACCGTTGTGGTCTACCTAATGACCGGCGCAAGCGTTACGCTTCAATTTACCGCCACAAACCAATTTATATTTTGTCCTTTAAATAAATTAATTCAGTTTCAGTTTATATGCCCTACCTAATTAAACAATGTGAATTCAACATTATCTGGGCGACCTGGTTCACTTTTATTACTTTCGCGCTGTGATTGCGCTTGTGGCTTTTGAGATGGGCTAAAATGTTTTGGAGCGAAATCTCTCCTGCGTTTCTTGTAGTGCTTTTCTTGTTTCTTGTAAAACGAAAGAAGCCACTGGAAATGTTAACTTTTAAAGTACAGACAAAACAAGCCACCCGAAACTGTCAAATTTTCCCAATGAACCTTGAGCCTAATGCTTTAGCCATAATGTTGAAAATCTATAAAAGAAATTTGACAGTTTGTAGTAGCTTGATGTGCTGGCGTCTGTACAGTGATGTATTTTGAATGTCTGTCTTGTAATAACCACAACTTTAATTGTTTCCATTGAACTTCTGTGCAGTTTTAAGAAACGCCTGACTGTACAAAGGCTAAGTATGTCCTCTCTCATACTGATACCTCATCATTTTGTACAAACTATCTGAGCCTGCGACTTCGACCGCGAGGACTTAGATCTAAATAATAACAAAAAAACATAAAAACAAAAAACAATGTACCCTACGTCTCCTGGTTCTAAGCTACCTCCCCACCAATTTTCAGCCAAATCGGTTCAGCCGTTCTTGAGTTATAAATAGTGTAACTAACTCGACTTTTTTATTTATATAATATAGATAACCGATGATCAAGGAGTCTGCATTTTTTTAACTACTTAACAAAACTTTACCAAGCCAACCAAGGGACGTTGTACGACTGACGCCGGTGTAACCTTATTAAAGCACATATTTACTGCTTTTTTGTGATCTCTCGAAAGCATTTGATTGCGTAAGTCACGACACATTACTTTTGAAACTTGAGCATTACGGACTAGGTAAACTTGCACTTAGTTTGGTAAAATCTTATTTGAGTGATAGACAACAACATGTTCAAATAAATGGTATCAATTCACAGGGTTTTAAAAGTAAAAATGGGGGTTCCGCAAGGCTCAATATTGGGTGTTGGGTCTCTTCCTAGTATATATAAATGATCTACCTTATTTACTGAAAAACCAACTTCAAAATATGGTCTTATTTGCTGATGACACTTCTCTAATTTTTAAGATAAATATTTGTCTTAAAAAGTAGTAGAAGCCCAAAATCTAGATGAGGTGAATAATGCCCTACTTCAGGTTCAAAATTGGTTCACAGCAAACAATTTAGTATTAAACGAAAAAAAGACTAAATGCATAAGATTTGCGTTACCGAATGTTAAAAGTAGTGATTGTGATATAATATTGAATAAAAAGAAACTTGAATTCGTAGATAAAACGGTTTTCCTGGGGATTACGCTTGATTCAAGGCTACAGTTGAGTTCTAATTTAACATCTTTTGCGGGGCGGCTAAGTTCAGCAGCATATGCTATTAGAAAAATCCGTCAATTCACTGATGTAGATACCGCTAGACTGGTCTATTTTAGTTACTTTCATAGTATAATGTCTTATGGCATTTTGTTATGGGGACGAGCTGCAGACATTCAGTCAATATTTATTCTGCAAAAAAGAGCCATCAGAGCTATATATAATCTTCGTAGGTGCGATTCTCTAAGGGAACTGTTTAAGGACATTAACATCATGACGGTACATTGTCAATACATCTACGAAAACATAATATACGTAAAAAAAATCTGCATCTTTTTAGTAAAAGAGGTGACAGACACAATTACAGTACTAGAAATAGGGACCAATTAGTTCAGCCAGGCTTCAGACTCGCTAAAGTAGATTCATCTTTCATGGGGTACTGTTTGAGATGCTATAATAAAATTCCACAAAGTATTCTTGAACTCAATGAGACTAAATTTAAAACATGCATTAAACGCACACTATATAAGCAAGCATATTACAAGTTGGACGATTATATCGCTGACAGAATTGCTTGGCTCATTGTCGGTCCTGCTCCACAAGGACAGGGACGCGTAAGTTGATAACATTAAATAGTATTGTTGGAGCTGCTGAAGATTGTACAACTATGTTTGCTTTGATATAGATTCAATCTCTTTAGTATTATATAAAGCCCATATTGTGTGAGTACTATGTACTAAAAAGCTATCGTTCACTGGAAACCTACGTCCTTTCTCGACTTGAATGTGCCCTGGGGGTTGAGAGTATGTCATGCTCACTCAAATGTCTCGCTGATGGTGGCGCGTGTGTCGGATCATTTAGTTCCCTTCAAAATGGTTGTGTTGAATGGTGCTGATCCATGCGTCATGTTCGTGAACGGGCGTTGTCAGTTGTGACTGGTCATCTCTTAGTTGCTACGGCTTATTTGAATAATTTTTTTTTTTTTTTAATTGACTTTTTGTTTCTACTATGGACGCTTTTAACGTGCCCATCTTGCTACATCGTTCTCACATAGTGTACCATCTCAATATGAATGATTTAACTCAGGTTTTGTAACAATATGCTGATTTAAAAGAGTGTCCATGGAGTTTCTTGCCCGTTCTTCTCCATAGAGATCTACGCTAGGGAATGGGCAACTACAGTACCTACTTTCACAGTTTTTATGCTTTATGACTGGGACTGTAGCTACATTTCATTGTTATCTTTGTTTCGACAGTTCAAAAGTGCCTGTAACGGGCCTACTTGAAATAAATGCTTTGATTTTGATTTTTACCTGAAATAAACTAACAGTTATGTAATGACTTGAATTCTATATTGAATTGTGTAATCCCACAAAAATGATGCAATATGTCGCTCAAAAGATTAGCCAGAAATATTTTTAGATAAAGTTACATTGGTATCAAATCATAAAGTACCAAAACAAAAATGATGAAATCAACTCACTTATTACAGTCACATCAATTCCTAAAATAAATGATACCTAAACAATTTTATGGTGCTGTAATGTTCTCGTTGCAAAATTCGGAGATACCTCTATTATGTCCGAAGTTACGATAGTATTTTTACAGATAAGTTTTCATTCAATACTATACGGTGGTAATGAAAATAAAAACCAAAACCTTAAAAAATTAAGTCTTTACTTAGCTTGCACGTGGCACGGCTGGTCCATAATTTCAAAGTCACAGGGAGCTACGGAAAGGGCTATGCTTGGAGTCTCTCTGAGGGGTCGAATCTTAAAGGTGATCCAGCTGAGAACCAAAGTTGTGGCATAGCTAACAGAATAAAGAAGCTGTAGCAGCAATGTGCCGATCATATTAGCACAATCGATAGAATTGATGTCTGTTGGGTTAGATGTTTTCTTGAATCGTGATTCAAGATTCTTTATTTGCATGAGTTATGGTACATTATGGTCTTACAAATAAAAAGGTTTCACATATTTCACTTACTACATTCATCATGCAAACCGAAGACCGCCAATCGGCAAATGTAAGGTAATATACTCGTGTATGTAGTTTGGTGGAGCGACGATATTCGCAGGATAGCTGGTTACAGCTGGAGGAGAGTTGTCGAGAGTTGAGATTTATAGCATGCGGTTGGTGAGGCTCATGATGATTGTTTCTAATTATCCCAATCAAATTGACACCCCCTCATTTCGACTCACTTATCCTTTTTTTAATTCTTACACATATTAATTTTCCAAATAAATCGACAGCATTAGTTGTTCCTGACATAAGAAGTTGTGGTGGCAGTAGACCGACAGTCATGAGATCTTAATTATGGGTTCGTATTTATAATTTTGGTACAAAACCCGTAAAACCATTCCCCATATCGACAATATCCTCGAGCAATAAGCTAGAAGGCATTACCTAAGTATGAAATGACTCATCATAACTGTGTTAATACATGAGAACTATAGTATCAAACTAAGTAAACATTAGTAGGTGACGCATTGAAGGCTTTTAGCTAATAACAAATGTAAGAAAAGGTCACACCTCTTATGTTATGGCGTGTAATACAAATATTTAATGGGTTTCTTATAGCTATATTACGACTTTCGTTGCTGGCAATAACGGGGAATTATTAAAATGGAAAAGTTTTGAAATGGAACTGTCATGCCACTTAGATTTCCTTTTTTGCAATCGAATTTTGTGAAGGTTTTTCACGAATTTGTCACTATTTATTTAAGAAATGTTTGGGACTTCATGATTGGACTTAAACGTAACCTACGAGTATTATCTTCATGGAGATTAAGGAAAATAGTGTAGTAGTTGATGAGTGGTTGAAAATAGAACCTTCATTTTTTTACGTCCTTCGATTCCTTTGTTTTTCATAAGGAAGTGTCCATATAAATATGCCACTCCTCCTTTCCAGCCCATCGTGCACTACCACCTGTATCTTTCAGGATTTAAGAGGTTGAGTCAAATAGAAACGTAAATAAGAGGATAGGGAAAACAAACGTTTGGCACTGCGTGAACAAGTTTATAACAAAAGTTACCCTAAGTAGTCAAATCTTTTTCTTCTTCGCCGTGTGTATGACCAGAAATTACATCGAAGGCGTGAGTATATTCTTCGGACAGCTTCCTAAAAGTAGTAAAATATTTAATATCCTTAAATTATTTTAAGACCTATATTTTAGTACCTTCTAAGAACGCCATAAAATATTTTAATGATTGCTGTAAACTCAGTGGGATATTCGCGAAGTGTCCGGTCAAGTGGTACAGTCGCTTGTGCCATTAATGCCCCAATTTGTAGAGTGCTTCAGGCAATTTGAGGGCCTCAAATAATTAAATTATGTCCTTTACGCCAAATTATCTATGAATAATTTTATTGTAGGATTTGATTATGAATTTTGCGTTTAGCTGATGATTTATAATTTATGGTGGAATAAAGCGAGGATCAAAAGAAGGTCAGTGGGGTAGACGTAAAATGGAAACTGTGGCTTTTGTATTTGCCACTTTCTTGTGGGTTACAACAGTTAAAAGTGATGTAACTGATAGATATAATGACAAGTGATTTGTGAAATAAAGCTATTTAATTATGAATCTTGTGGAAACGCTGGATTTTGAAACGCTCATTCCTGAAACTGATACGATACAAACGTTCTGATATCAGATACCTACACTTGATGATCTACCGAGATAGGGAAAATATCTTGCTCATCTTCTAAAATAGCCATTTTCTCGTGTAATAGATAAAAATACAAGTGTCTACCTACTTCTCTTTATATTGTGTTTTATTTTGATTAGTATGAATCGGCATCGTGGCCCTGAGACCCCTTATCTGTAACATTAGTACGTGCGAGCGCCAGAAAGATAAAAGAAATTACGAGTAGAAGGGATGAACACGAGGAGAGAGAAAGAAAATTCAGAAGGAAAACTTGGGACAAGAATAACTTGCAATCAGAATCATTAGTTTCGTATTATTCGGGAATTCTTGCCTCTGCCCCTGTTTTAACTGCCTCGTTAGTCTAGTGATCGCAATCACGACTGCTGAGCATCTACTGAGGTTCTGGGTTCGATTGTTAGCAATTTGTAGCAGTCACGGAGTCTGGATTTTTGCTCGGTTGATGGCAATAGACTCGGAATAGGGGGCTACATGGGAATCAAACATAATTGGTGAAATGTGGGTGTACTAGTTACACCTCTGAAAATTTGTATGTTATGTTATTAAGATTTTCTAACTGCTGAAAATTACACATATTTTGACCCATATTTGTTGGTGACCCATATTTTTTCACCAACAAATATGGGTGCTATTGCAAAGGTTGTTTTGAAAACCTTGCAGAGACATCTGTAGCTTAAGTTTAATCACTTCTAGAGGTATCCAGGACTGACGAAACTGAAGTAAGTTTGTTGATTTGTTGCACCACATATAGTGACCACAGCAACCAAACCATTTTTACCACCGAGTATGACGGCGACACGGAAAAAGATGAAGTGGAATTTCAGAACTGATTTATTACCATGATTAATGTGTGAGTTTACTTCCTGTATTTTGTTTGAAGCTTCTGTATTTGTTTGTGCAGTAAGGTTCACAATGTTGGGAAGTCTCGTCATAAATTTGGCGGCTCGGACAGGCGGCTTCCTTCCGTCGACGCATGCGCTCTGCACTCGGGAGCCAGAACTTTTTATTTTAGACTTCCGTAAACCCACACACGCTTCAGTTTTCAGCTAACAAATGAATATTTTAACTTCAACCATCGCAGTTTCATCCTGTGACCTAAAATTTAAGATCAATGTGTGCTAGTTAACCTATGTTTATTACTTCGGGAAAATGTTATAAGTTGAGCCTTGATGAGCTCATAGTTATAGTTTTGAAGTCCAAACAAAAGGAATTTTTGTTTTTTGGATGTTCCATGAGACTTAATTATCCTGTAGGTACTTGTTTCAAATCTTTTAAGAAAATTAGCCTGGGAGGAAAGTATTTTTGTTTTCCCGATGTGGTTCAAATCACAGTAGTATCTACAAGTTAACTCAATCGCCAACGCCATGAATGGGAAAAGTTGAGGCTACACAATTTTTTTTTCTTTTTTCGGGTTCGGTACCTTAAAAGGAATAAACGAAACCCATAAAGGATCACTTTGTTGTCCGTCTGTCTGTCAAGACCCTTAATCTCGGGAACGCGTAGAAGTATCGTGGTGTGAAATTAAAATCATATACTTAAGTCAATAGTCTTTTGAAACTGAAAAAATCAAACTAACTTGTAAGTCAACGCGATTAAAAGATATAACCGTTTATGTCGCATATTTTGCGATTTCACAAAGGAATCAAAATGTATAGGGTACTTCCCGTTGACCTAGAATCACGAAATTTGGCAAGAAGCACTGTCTTACGCACATGTAAAGAAAAAAATCTGAAAACTGTAAATTAATATAAAAGATTGAATGCACGTTATTAATGAGGTTGTAGTTTTGCAGATGTATAGTATAAAAACTCAGAATTCAGGGGGCTCATGTGGTTAGAAAATCCCTGTGACACCATACGGTCACTGCATAGTTGCTGGTTCGAAGTTCAGCAGGGAGAGGACACATAGTTTAATCACACGTTAGTAGTATAGTTTAATTACACGTTGTAGTGTGGAGACAGAGTTTCAATGCGAGGCTTATAATGGGTGCAAAAAGAATCATAACGAAGACGAAAGATACTTGTTTTCCCCGTCCCAGCGATTTTTTTTTTGTTCTTATCCATATCTGGGAACTTTTTAGTTATAAAGATATTGGAGGTAAACGTTTTTGATCTTATGAGTTTACTTTAATTACTTCTATGACCCTTGTACACTGTACAGCTATTCAATGCATCCATCAGCACAATGTTTTGAGTGCGTTACATTGAGTACATTTTGATGTACCTAATGTTGGAACTTGCTTGGTTTTGTTACCGCTGAATGACATGCGATGATATCGATTGAGGCTTGAACAATTTTCATAAAATGTAACTGCGGATTTTTCATTAAAAAAGGAAAAATATAATTCCCGGACGCTTTATAGATCAACACAGATACTACGAACTCCATTTTATTTTCAAAAACCTTTTACAATGAATGGAACGTATTGTACTTACTGTTTCCTGGAACATCATGCGAACCCAAATACGAACCAGTAATGATGGTGACATTTTGAATTAAAAAAAATGAAAGCTTTAAAAATGTTGCGTACGGTGGTTTTACGGATGGTAAATTTTTAAATTCAGAAAACTAGGATCAGATCCTACTATACTACTCTTTGATTATATAATGTCTAGATGGAGCATCGTGCGAAAACGTGTCAAAAGATATCAGCCAACTGTTGGCTTTTACAGTTGCCAATTACACGTTAAAACCGACATTCTCAAATGTAATTGATATACAGTTTATGGAATTTTCTACAGGAAAACGGAATGCAAGCATCATCCAGCTTAGTAAGAAATAATCCCTAATGCTCGACTTTTAACCGACGAAAAAATGGACGAGGTTCTGTTTGATAGGTGTTTTTTTTTTCTGTCTGTATCACCACAACTTACAGAGAGGTCAAATTTAAATGCTTTTTTTTAAATTATAATTTAACGAAGGTTTTGCAATCGGCTATTTTATCGAAAATTAATCGTTGCCATTTTTCATTGATGCGTAGCATTTAATAACAAGCATGTGAAAGATTATATGTATTATGTATTAATATCCACTAATTATGAATCTTTGAGTGTCAGGAGAGTTAATTGTTATTCACTGTGTCTAAAAGTACCTCTAAAGAGGTGTGTAGGGAAAAGGGTTTTTGCGAAGAAAAGCACAGAAAGACAAGACTATTCATTTATTTCAATTAGGCTTGTCAGTTATTAATAGGTTACGTTAATTATCTATCAAGCTAAGTCCATTCGCAAACCTAGGTCTTCGTGGAGAAGAATGGACAAGAAACTCCACGGTAACATCTTTTAAAGTATTAAGCCAGGACAACGGATAGTTGTCCTGGCTTAATACTTTAAAAGATGTTCCTGGACCATTCTCAAGTAATAGCAGTTTATCAGTGTAGATAAACACTAAGCAATATTATAACACACATTTCTAGCACATAGTTATCAGTAATAATTCATAGTATAATATCAATTTAAATTTGTACTGAATATTACCCGAACTATTTATGTAAATATTGGTACATAATCATTATTATATGAGACGACCCGAATGGCGCAGCGGTAGTGAGGCTGCCTTACGTTCTTCGGGTCCCGGATTCGAATCCCGGTAGGAGCAAATGTTTGTGTGATGAGCATGGACATTTGTTTCAGAGTCATGGATGTTTATATGTATGATAAGTATGTATTTACAAACAAAAAGTATCACAAGCCTCGTTGCTTAGTGGCCAGCACCTAGATGGCGCTGTGTGTAATGTCTAACGATATGTATTTATTTTATTTTATTTATATCCAACACAATAGCAATCCAACATAATAACAATAGTAAAGCAAGAAATATAAAAAAATAGTATCACATCATAACAGCATAATAACAGCAATAGAATAACTTAACTTTTACCTTTAGGCCAGAGCTCCGTTCTGGTAGATGTCTCCAACAAGAATGGCCTGTTACTCGGAGCACCCCCTTTTATAGTCGTGAACATAAACTTTGACGTTTCTATCTACCGTCATCCAAAATATCAACGACATAAAAGGTGGATATCCGTTTGGAATATTTTCTATGTTTTCCTACATTATTCCTTAATATTTAAACTACTTATTTTACAGACATAAATAATTATTTAATAATGTAATTTAGGTACATATATAGTTGGTTAAGTTTTTGGTTATGCAAAACATTACTATTTTATCAACTTTTAAAAGTAAAAGGAATACTTATGATAACCATAACAATACCTATAATTAGGATAATCTATTACATTCGTGATTTTCATTTGTGTGTAGTAGGTAGTTCATGAAATTTGTAGCATGCGTGTAATAATATTATTAGTAATTAGTTCCTTCTCGTTGGTTCATGAGGTCCTAGGTTCAATCCAGGTCGGGTTAAGTGTTATTGAGTTTTTCCATCAGAAATTTCTCAGTAGCAGCCATCACGGAGTCTGAATTTGGGTCCGGTTGATGGCAATAGGCTCGCCCCCTATTACATGGATCTTAAACTTAACTGGCGAAATGTGGGTGTGCTAATGGGTACACCTCCCCCTAACTCTTCTCACTGCAGGCGTGATGTCATGTTATACAATTCAGTACTTTCATTCGACTCAGTACCCACTACTGGGTATTCCCAGCAGTATATTCCAGGCTTAATGATGCCAATAGCAATTTAATGTTTCGTTACTTGAAGAGACTAATTATAGGAAGATCAATATCTGACGGCAGGTATTGATCTTCCTATTCATGGTTACATGCTATGTGGGATGATCAATACGTGCCGTCAGAACCGATATCACTTACTATTAGTTTCTGGGTACGAAGTAGTCACTTACTATGTAACGCTACAGGAACTGCTTCGTTGCAGTCAGCAGTTTGCATGCACAGGAAACATCCATTAAAAGTTCCAATTGACTTGAACATTGGCACTAGAGTTGGGATTAGTTCCGCGAACTAAATCATTTATCTTTCAAAAGTGTGCTCTTGTACGTTCTTAGCAGTTGCAGTTGCTACGTGCTTGCGTTCCTGAACTGTTTCTAGGATAGTATTGGTTTTTACGTAACAGTATGTAGCTAAATATTTCTTTATTTATATTTATTAAAGACTTCCTCGTTAGATTGCCTCGTTGGTCTAGTGTTCGCAAGCACGACTGCGGAGCAAGAGGTCCTGGGTTTGATTCCCGGGTCGTGCAAAGAAATATTGGGTTTCAGCCGCGGATACAGATTTATGCACAGTCTTTGACAATAAGCTCACCCCGTATTACATGGGACTTAAACATAACCGGCGAAATGTGTGTGTACTATTAGGTACATCTCTGCCTAACACTTCGGGGATTACAGGCGTGAGGTTATGTTATTAAAAATGTCAATGCAGACTACCGGACAAACGAATTGCAGGCGCGTTACTTAATTTCATCACCACTGCTCTCAAAACGGTGAAGGAAAAAATCGTGAGGAACCCAGCATATATCCTAGAACCAAATTTTGAAGACATGTGACATCTACCAGCCAGCAAAATAACTAATATAATGTATTATGCGCACAAACCAAATAATTAATATGCAGATATTCATAATTATACAGCCAATTAATGCACCATCTAATAATTTTATTATAATATTATTGAATTGCTACTTAGCCCTCTTCCTCTCTCCTAATGTTGTTGTGCCCGACAGGGTCCATATTGATCTTTTACCTTGTTACACCATCTATGTAATACATATGGAATGCAATAAAGTATTGAGTATTGAGTATACAGCCCACGCTTATAGGCCTCTGCCCCGGCAGTGAACACTTTATGTGCTGATTCGGCAAACACTTCATTGTACACCACTTAGAACAAAAATAAATGTAAGTACTTATCACCAGCGTACAATGGGCGGGCCTTTTCCAAACCACATTATGGTATTTTACATGGTATTTCGCTATGGACTGACCGAAAAGGGGAAATATTATTGAATAACTATGTGTAAGTACTTGTTATACTCATCAACTCATACAGAACGTATAATTCGAAATAATGCCTGGCAAAAACCTATCCTTTAAAGTATATCGACATCTATACTAATATTATAAAGAGGTAAAGTTTTTAAGTTTGTGAGGTTGTAATCTCTGGATCTACTGAACCGATTTTAAAATTCTTTCACTAATAGGAAGCTAAATTATTCCCGAGTGCCATAGGCTATATTTACAACGTGCCCGTGGGATAATTTCCGACCAAAACGCGAGCGAAGCCGCGGGCAACAGCTAGTAATATAGAATCATCAACTCGCACAGACTATAATGTAATACAGAATGTAATGTCCGAAATAATACCCGGAAATAAGATTTTCTCCTAACATATACAGAACATCGATATATGATTAATAATTGAAAATGGATTATATGGGCATTTTTAATTTTTATTCTGAAATCAAATCAATAATATAATTAATTATATATAAAAAAAAAACTTATGTTGTAGAACAGAACTCCGTTCTGTATTAGAACGGAGTTCTGGTTGTACAAAATTTTGGCAGAAAACTCAATAACTGTTATAGTATGAAAATGTTATTAAACCAAGTATTTAATATTTTGGCTCCAATTTTAATGAAAATTCATTTTCGTTTCGGTTCGTTTCATTTTGCTAATAAAGTTGTTATGTTTAGAACTGAGTTTACACGAGGTTTTGTTTTAACAATGATTTTACATACATATACAGGGTGTAACAAGACCCTTCACGAAGCCGTCAACCAAGCATTCTGTACATCCAACTAAGTAAATTTACGCAAAAAATATTGCTGGGAAATGACTTCTTTATTGGGGTAAAAAATCAGGTTCAACGGTAGGAATCAATGTAAAGCACTTAAAACATTTGCTGATAGATGGATTGAATAGTACGCGGGTCGTGGAGGTGTTTAAAGTAAAAATCTGACATTAAAAACACGTGTTTAACAAAAAACTTGTGAAAAAGTTGCAACTTTGACTCCCAATATCTCCGTAACTATAAGGTTCCCAGGTATGGTCTAGAAAAAAAAATATCGCACTGACGAGGAGAACAAGTGCCTTTCGGCTTCGTTAAGGGTCTTGTTACACCTTCTTGGTAGTACTATCTTCGCTAACTCACACTCAATTTAGTTTCTTTGGCCACTAGTATCATTCTAGTAAGAGTTCCATTCTAAAGATACCCATGTTTTTCCTCATGGTACAATTAAGACACCACTTTCAACTTTGTCTAAGTATAAGGGCAAGAACACAACGGGGTGATCCCCTGAGCGTTGCAGGTAACCGTAGACTATGGGTTTGAGGTGGAGAAGTTAAACAACTTTATTTAATTGCACAAGGGGAAATGAGTTATTCTTCTAATTTATGTGCTTTAAGAAAAACTGACAATTCATTATTTACTAGTACTTCGCCCGCGACTTTGTCCTCTAAAATTGTGACAGCTCGGCTAATATGCATGATTTAGTACGTATAATTTATAGCCTATAGCACCCACGAGTAATGTAACTTTCTATCAGTGAATTTTCTTTAGAATTGAATCATCTTTTCCGGATAATACATTACCCGGACACACAAACAATTGTGATAGCTCGGCTAATATGCATGTTATACGTATAATTTATAGCCAATAGCACCTACGAATACTGTATCTGTCTATCAGTGTTTTTTTTAGAATTGGATCATTAGTTCCGGAGAATAGATTACCCCCTACATACAAACTTACAACAAATTTTACCTCCTTATAATATTAGTATATTAAAGAAAGAAAGAAAGATAATCATTTTTATACAGATAAATAAACATTTTTATGTTTATTTGTCACAGGGACATGACGTGCATATAAGAAATACATTAATAATCATACAACGCATAACAAATATTATAAATTAATACACAGGACAGAAACAAAGAAAAAAAACATTCGACACAAATTCGATTGCAAATTTTCCTTAGGTCAATTCCAATAATAAGTGGCTTCTTATTTCCTCTCCGTAATTGTTTTTACGTTGAGGACCTCGTAGGTCGTAGCTCATGGCTAAACAATAACAGCCGCGCGGGTCGATCTTTAGGAGGCCTCGCTTTCCTAGCTTAGTCCGTGGATGGGTGACCACCCACTACATATCTAGTTTCCGTCATGAGTCGGAAAGCATGTTAAGCCGTTGATCCCGGCTGTCATTTGTAGATCTTTGACAGTCGTTGCAGGTAGTTAGTGGCCCGAAAGTCTGACAACCAGCCTTACCAAGGGTCATCCTATTACCCAGTACTAACTGGGTTGTGGAAATCAGATAGGCCGTCGCTCCATGTAAAATATTGGTGTTCAGTTGCATCTGGTTAGACTGGGAGCCGACCCTTAATATAGTTGGGAGAGGGATATGCAGACGATGAATTGTTATGTTCTTTTTTTTGATTTTCCTTGTGACAGAAGGCTCTTAGTGATAACCACCAGTCTACTTCCATCAGAATTCATTACTCCAAGAGGCTTATATGTATGTTTAAAGCTCTTTTATTACGTAATGTACTGAATAATACTAAAGCCTTAATGCTCGTACAATTTCCTTTCTGGGACAAAGGTATTAAACTTGTGTTTGTATCAAGTGGTTCTATTATGTGTTTTGTGTAAATATTGTCGTTACTGATTCATGATGCATACGTTTGCTGAGTCTGTGTTATTGTAATTTGAATGTATTAATGTTGGCTGGGGACGTGTTGTTCTTGGGCTTAAGATGTGGGTTGCTAGGGAGTGTTTTATATTCAGTTTAAACTTAGTTGTAACTGAAACTGAAACTCGATGCTTAGTTCATACAAGCCTCTTGCTCACAATTTAAAATATACATTTTGAGAATTTGTCTGTAATTAACGCAACCGTTACAGCATTTTGTTTTGAAAATGGCATACTTAGCTGACATTTCCTCAATTCTTTCTTATAAAATAATTATAATTTTATCAGTGCCTTTCCAAGTTTCCCCCTTTTCAAAGAATATAATCTTGTTTTTAAGCTTCAAAGGCAAAACAAATAAGGCAACTGACAATTTCAGCAAAACACACTCAGTTTCGTACGATCCTTCCTTCTCCCTAAACCACAAGGGCTGCGTGGTGGAATTGATAATCACGACATGGTGTCACTGGGTCATAGGTAGGGTAGATGCCCCAGTACCTATCCCTGACATAATCCTTTACTTCGTCCTCACGACACTCCTGGGAGACATTGCCGGGCACCCATGCCCGGCAACCGCTGCCTGTTGTGCGGCAACCGCTGGCCAAAAAACTTGGACACTTTTTTATGTATCGAGGCAATGAATTAAAGTGGTGTTGTTTACATAAATAATGGCAATTGAATGTGTTATGTGTCACGTGGCGGCTTATTTGTTTTTTAGGAGTGTTAGTTGGTGTTAGAGATGCCATTTGCTGTAGAAACTTTTAGGTAAACCATTCTAAGCAGGTGGTCATCTTATCGAGATAAGTAGTCACACATAGGCCTCATGATACGGTGAGGGAGACTATTTATTTTGACTTCAGTGTTGTAACGACAGAAAGTAAGCAATTAACTCCCTAAGGGCTCATTTACGGACAAGCGGCGGGTTGAGCGGCGCGGCCCGCTTTAAATTCAAACATATGGAACGCGCCGGTGCCCGCGGCGGCGCCCGCTGCGTCTCCCGCGGCGGGGAACGCAGCGGTGCACGTGGCGGCACACGCGTTTATAGTCCGGGAGGTACCGTGGCAAATGAAAAAGTCATAGTAAGCCGGCTGAAATTGACATAGATAGTTGATCTTATATGACTAATAAGAGAACCAACCGTCAGCTGCTCAAGTAGCGGGGGTTTGGGTGTGGGAGGTTACGGAAGTTATAAAATATACTATCTATGAAAAAAGTTTCAGCCGGCGATAAAAAATTAAATCATACTATGATTTAATTTTTTATTTTTTTTTACAAATTCAGTAACCTCCCACACCCAAACCCACCGCTACTTGAGCAGCTGACGGTCGGTTCTCTTATTAGTCATATAAGATCACCTATCTATGTCTATCAATTTCAGCCGGCTTACTATGACTTTTTCATTTGCAACGCTACCTCCCGGACTATAAGCGCGTGTACCGCTGCGTGCACCGCGGCGGGCGACGCGGCGGCCATCGCTGCTCCTCATGCACCGCACCACGCGCCGCGTCTCCGTAAACAACATAGTACATTGCCATTATGTTTGTGTTTGGGCGTGCATTAACGCGGGCCACTGCACGCGCCGACTCTCCGTAAACGGAAAAAACGCACGACGCGCCGCCTCTCCGAAAATCAGCACTAAAAGAGTAGCCGATGAACACACGCCTACACATCAAGCTATACATTTCCAGTATAAGCTGACTTCGCATTGTACGGAAATCCTATACAATGCGAGATCAGCATAAACTGGAAATGTATAGCTTGATGTGTAGCCGTGTGTACAAATTGAAAAAGAATTCAATTTTCCCATTTGCATACGATAGGTACAAAATAATTCAAGCTAATTGAAATACTGAAATAAAATAGGTTATCGAACAAATAAATGTCGAGAGGTCACTTTACAAAGTTTTATAGCCTAATAGTATAACACCGGGAATATAATAATTTAACGGAACCGTAATTGCACCGTGAGGGGTTCTTTTCGCCTTTCCGCAACAGTACCCCGACTAAGTGCTCTATAAATTTATTGCACAACTTTAAAATTGTTGCTTTTCGCTCAATAAGGCTTCCTGCAGCCATAAAATATTTTGAACTTGCATATTCCACGTTGCTCTTTACAAAAATGATATTGAAATGTACGTAAATAACAGTAAAAGTCGCTGGAGACCGAGCTCTGCTAACAAAAACTTGGGAAGTACATAAATAATCCGGTGCATGAGCAAGTTACACGGAAGTGACGTTGTCTCATCATAAAGGAACGCTAAGAGCTTAACTTTGAGAGAAACAGTCAGTTATTTTATTTGCTTATTCATAACTGAGGTAGGCACTTAAGAAGTTCAAACGACACTTTTGCGATATAACTTTTCAGATTATCATACAGTATAAAAAATCATTTTATTTATATTCGTTGAGCACCTAACCTCCACCATGACTTGAATGTTAAAGCTTGCCTTCAGCTTTATTGAACCCAGTGTCATCCTAAAAGCTACTACAAATACACACACCACTCTTTTTTGTACCTTCTCTATCATAATGATGTTCTATTTGACCCAAAGGTTGACTGGTAGAAAATGCCTTGTGGCATTTAGTCCGCCTATGTACCACTCCTGCTGATAAAAGTTGCTTAAATGCCAAAAATTTTATGGTTAAGTCATCGCCAAACATTAACTTTATGCAATGTTTATAAGTATGGGGGAAAGTGTTCAGCAACTAATTGACTGTATATGCGGCAACCTTTCATGTATAAATCTGTAGGTATACGCAAAACCACTGTAGGGTATCAATTTTTACGCCGCCTCCCGCCGCGTCTCAAGTAAATCACTTTACGCGTTTTTGTCGCACCGAAGCGTTTCCTAGTTGATCTTATCAAGAGCTACGCCCGTATTGATTCTTCATAAGAGCACCTTTTTATAACGCATATTGTTTTATAAAAGGGCGCTGCCAAGTTTCATCTTCGCAGGCTACATGGGACTAACTGCCAGTCTTAAATTAATCTATTTTCCATGTCCCAGCCATGGTTCATAAAGGGTAAAAGACCCTTAACGAAGCCGAAAGGTACTGATTCTCCCCGTCATTTCGATCATGTTTTTGTTCTAGACTATACCTGGGAACCTTCTAGTTACGGAGATATTGAGGGCCAAAGTTCCAACTTTTTCACAAGTTTTTATTTATTTAAATTCTTGTTTTTATTATAAGATTTTTAATTTAAACACCTCCCTCGTACTATTCAATCCATCCATCAGCACAATGTTTTTAGTCCGTTACATTGAGTCCTACCGTAAAACGTGATTTTTCACCCCAAAAAAAAAAGTCCCAACAATATTTTTTGCGTAGTTACTTAGTTTGATGTACCTACAGAATGCTTGGTTGACAGCTTCGTGAAGCTTCGTGAAGGGGCTGTTTAATATCCTGTATACACTGAAGAAGTAGGTATAGTTTGGATGCATTCAAACAAGGCACAAATTAAGGTCACTTAGACCCGTTGCCGTCCTATCTGAGTAGTTCTAACTTCCCGTTCCTTTGAAGGCCTCCTTCAGAAGAAGCTAACTTCTAAATCATAAACTAAGCGCACTTATATTTTAAAGAAATATTATTTCAAAAGTAAGAAAGCATTTTGTTATTGTTTGTAGCACTAATATCTTACAAAATGTCAGCTCAACACAATTTACAGTGGCCCGCGTCCCGGCCACAGACAACCAATATTTTCGTTCACGAAAATGTCAAAGAAAATTTTATAGCCCTATAAATGCATGGAATTTTTATAAGAAAATATTTATTGACTTATTTATATCGCATTGGCCTTACTCGAAGCTTAGTAAATAACGATAGTGACCTGTTTCAGAAATGGGATAATTTTCGCTTCAATCTTAATTTGACTTTAATACATTTTGCTAATACACACAGTACAGCTACTCGTACTTTTGAGTTTTGAGAAAATCTTAATATTTTATTAAGTCAATCGACAAAGGATTCTGGTGCAAATGTAGCGCTTTTTATTTCTATTTCTAAAGTAGGTTGAGGTTTGTTTTGCTTTCAATGCAGGATGAGGTTCAGAAGTGAAAAATCCTTGTGGAAAGGGAATTATAAAAGTACAGGAAATAAGGAATTCATAAAGGTACAGCGGATTTCACTTTGAGCGAGTCAAAAGCGAGTCGTTTTACACACGTGAATAAACCACGCGATGAAACTTGTGATGTAGGGTCGAGATACGAAACAAGCATGTAGGTATGTACAATACAAGCTACATATGTGTATTAATAATTTCTCCATCCATTTGCAGTTCATTGCGAAGCTCTGCGACTGGCGTAATAATCAGAAATCAATTAGTAGCGACGATATTCAGATAATATCATTATTTTTCACTTTTTCCACCCCGAGTAACAGATATAATGAGCTTGACCGGAACTCCTTTGTTCGCCCATTCCGTCCTTATTGCGATGATAGCGGAATAATAGTAGAAAATCTTCGTAATTAGTTATATTGTACTGACCTGTTAAATGTATGACCTATATATTCGGTGTTGGTAGTCGGTCAAGAGAGGTAGAACCGTAAATCAAAAGTTAGCGCGGCGGAGCTGGGCGGCTATTCCTCAATACTTCCCGGGAGAGCACGCTCACTACATAAGTAATTCCTGTCTGAATATTTCCTGTGTTTCGGTAACAAAAAAATGGCGCGGCCTCGAGGCAAAAGTTTCCGTGAAAACGTCGTTTTGAAGATATTGGATTTTTTGGTTACCCGAGACTTATAACTCGCCTCAAGGCTTATCTATTTACGATGAAAGTGATACAATATACGTCCGTACTTATGGCAGTATTATTCAAATTCTGGTGTCCTTTAACTTCCTATTCGTATCCTTTAGCAAGATAAATGGAAGCTATAATACTTTGAAAGGCAACATAATATAAGACTAGGGTTATCTAAAGACCTGAACAACTATTTTCAGGAGTAAAGTTAAGTAAAGAGGAAAACGCGTCTATTAGTACAAAGCTACCGAGACAAAGGAACCAACGACCGTCGCTGTGGTTATTAATGAATTCATTATCTTTTTTATTTCACCTTGAGCAGATATTAATGGGGTTTGTACCTGTTTAATATAAAATTTGCTGAAACTCCCGCGTCAACTCTTTCAGCTGTCGAAGTAAGTTCGTTAATAGATGATCGATGGACTGACGTGATTCGGAATTTTATCGAAAAATTCGAGCATATTTTAGGAACGTTAGCGAGAGCCCTCATCCTCCTTCGTTAGTTATTAAAAGACTTTATACAGTTTTGTTACTCAAATTGTTGAAGGAAAATTTTAAGGCGCCATTATTGGAATCGGTGAGGGTGATACAGTACCTACCTAATTAAAGTATGCAGCAAATTTTCAAGAGTTCCAACTTTCCACAAACTCAGTTGGTACAGCCGTTGATTTATGCAGTTTAAATAAATGTTCAATGTCAACCCAGCACAAAATATTTTTTTCTAAGAAAGTAATTTCAGTCATGTCACAGTGACTGTCTGTCACTGTTATATTCTAAGGACTAAGCACCGAGTAGTATTTATTAAAGGGAGCTAGTTCGGCTTAGGTACTAGTGTAACAAGTGATTTTCATGAAAATGCCATTGATTTGTTTTGCGTCGCCCACCAATCGCTCGCTGCCCGTTTGCCAGCGCGGAGAGCACTAGATTTTAACGAGTTTTGCTCCAAGAGTCTCCAACAGCAATTATTATTATCCTCCGTTGACTTCTGTTAAGTGAATTTCCACTTACAAGTTTTAATTGTTCATTTTACAACAGGACTAATGCAAAGAATATGCAGTGGGTGTTTAAAACTATTTTATAGACCCGACACCTCTCTATGCACTAAGGGGCCTTTTGTACTAAAGGCGAGCAATAGTCAAGTATTTTCAAATTCTTTCGCAGAAACGAGTCCGTGGTTGGCGAGAGTTTATAGGGAAAGTTTCCCGATGCGCTGGCACAGTGAAATATTCAACTTGTTAGAAAACCGCACGCGACACCCGCCGTGGAAGTGTACGAATCAATAAGTCGTCTATGTATCTCACGTTTTAATGTAACTTTTTACATTTTTAGGACAATGAACTGCTTTATCTAAAGCGTTCCAGGTTTGAGATGAAATCGCCCGATAAGATTGAAGCAGACTTAATTGCTCAATGAAATAAGATCGAAGCAAAACTGCGACCAGGCTAAAGAAAAGAATATTTCCATGTTGCTCAAGTAAAGCTGTGTCCCAGTAGGCGAACTGTTAGCAGCCGACTGAGTGAGCCGCAAATTTGTGGCGAACTGAAATTTGAGTTAGCTGCAACTGTCCGCATGAACAGTCTGCGGCAAAAAGACTCACTACGCCCGGCGAACAACCATATCGCTGCCGCCGCGCCGACTGGAACCGGTTTTGCCGTGAGTCGGCCACTAACTGAGACAGTCGGCGCACGTAACGCTGCAAACTGCGTAAAGTGAGCGCAAAACTAGCAAACTGTGGAAACTCCATTTCATTTCATTTTTATTTTTTCATTTTTGGCGTGAGCGTACTAAACCGATACGCCGTAAACTCAGTCGGCTGCTAAAAGTTTGCCTACTGGGGACACAGCCTAAAACTGTGATAAGGTCGTTATTGTTCACTGTTATTTGGCTCTAAACAAAAACACTGTACTCGTATTGCAGCGGAAATTGGCAAAATAAAAATTGATTTTTATGTTTTGTTGGTTTCTTCACTTGTTTACGTGCGAGCGGCGTTTTCAATCCATGTTCAATCAATTTGCATGTGGCCTACATCGACGCTCTTCAGCGACAAACTTCCGAAGGGCTACCCTTTTTATTCTCGAGTTATGTGATTGAACTCATCGGTATTCCTCCCGCAGCTTCTCAAGTTTTATACTTAATAAAAGACACGCACACGGTACAAATAATGCGAAGGCTATTTTGTTCTGTAATAACGGTTTTATTCCAACTAAATATGTTTAAGAGAGAAACGAAGGACGCGCATCCAAATGAACGCCACGTAATAATGTTTATAAGGTTTATTTTTAGATGCTTTTTAGGTTCTCTGGCAGAGAAATGTTTATTATATCAAGGAAAAGCTCTTTCATGTCATACGAGGAAGACGACTGCAAGACTCAAACGCTCGTTCGTTACGAGAGGAATATTAGCTGTTTCATATGATAAAACTTACTGAAGTAACACGGTGCACATTCGCATATTTATTCTGTTTAGATTTACTATAAACTTGACCGTCGAAGTAGCGTTTAATGTAACGTCTTCGACATATCGCTAGGATGCATTTATTTTTACCGACCAAGGTTGTGATTGTGACTGCATTGCTCTGACATAAACTTTATATAAAAAGTAAATAGTATACAAGCTGTTCGTATAATAGAGTTGGGACATTTCCTAGATCTAGAAAGTTAATGATTCTGCCCGACCACTCCTTTGTTAGAAAATAGAAGGGTGTTTTGAGGGGAAAAGGGGTAAGCAAAGTTACAAGTGAGCCAAAAAAATACCAGAATAACAAAGAGAAGAAAAAACAATTATAGATGAATATCAAACAGAGGGTTTACAGTAATAGCAAGAAGTCACCGTTAATAAACTTATTTATTTCCTTTTAAATTACAACGATCCTATGGCTTAAATTATAATACCTGTGAAGACAGAAAATAATGCCAACAAGACCACTGGCAACAACAACAAACTGTGAAGGCGGCTTCTAACAAAAACTAAAACAATAGATCGATCAAAGGAATAAGTCCCCGTGGCCGCCCGCTTCGTAACTGTAAGCCAGCTTAGACAACAATTCTTAATACTTGAAGAGAAACACTCCATGGAGGTACAAAGGTAATAATATCTCGTCTAGGTACATAAACCGCGTACAATTTGCAAAATGGAAAACGAGCCGATTTCAATTTTACGCAACGCTCGCGCTCAAAAACGTTTCCTACGGACACGAATTCCCTTTCTGCGAACGTCATACGAATGAGCGTAAAAAGGAATTACATAGTAAAGCGATGCTTACTCTTTTACGGCCCAAAGATCGGGAAAATAAAGTTCTTTTTATTGCCCTCAGTTTTACAGCCCTGGTAATAGGTGAATTCGGTGAACTCAGCGTTTGAAATTCCGTAGTGCAAGTCCTGGCGCGCAATGCACACTACTTCTATCTTATGTTATTGGCGAACACTCTTCTGTTTGAGATTGTGGGGTAGATTTTAGTATCAGCAAGTGTAGCTGGTTTTATCTAGGTCGGGAATAACTGTACTGTTGCCTTATTTTATTGAAGCTTGCAACTTTCTTGACCTCTTCCCTTAATACGTCGTATTCAGTGGAATCCGTTCAGACGAGGTTTATATTTATTTTCTTACTCGATTTAACCGACAGAAGCTTGTAGTTGTTTAACTTTAAAGAGTAGAAAAACAACATGACGTCATTTGGTAATTGTCTCGGTTAAATAAGCTACTTGTGTAAAAATAGATACAGCGTCTTGTGTTAATGTTACGATTGCAATAAAACATTTGTAATTACACAAATTGTGTACAATACAAGAACATGGCCCGTAGTGCACAATCCAGACAGTACTAGCTAAGATGATTTGAGGAAATGGCTTATTATTCTGTTCGCATGCGACGAGGTAGGTAATGGCGACGCCACTTAAGTATTATGTAACGCCGTTTAGCTCAATAGATTGTTGTCATACATGATGACAGTTGAAATGATGCATCGTTTGTTTGGCGGATGTGTTTTAAAGTAGTGTTAAACAAGTTGAACCTCACGTGCAATGTGATTGCGTGTAAACTGTTTCTAGAAAATCCTACATTGTTGATATATGCTAGATTAACTGACTAAAAAATTACAAAAGCACTGAACCATTATTTTAATTTTAAGCAAGCTTCCTAATCGATGATCCATATCAAATATTTGTGGAGCCTAAACTTGAACAAACAGCGTTTGTTGACTCTCTAATAACTAATAGTTTATTATTATAGATTAGTTGGATTTGGGAACAGTATAAGCATAGCAATACAATAATGTTATTTCAAATTATCGAGGCAACTTCAACGAGTGCCGGAGGCGCAACGCTGAAATTAAATTCCAGTACTCATTGGTTTCCAACAGACCCGTCATAATCAATACAAGAGGAAATAAGTTTCAGCTCGAAGTCGCGGCTAACAGGTCAAAGTTCGTTACTGTCTTCTCTTACAGTTTTATCCCAGTTATTTTAGTTTTTAAAATATCGTAGCGGGCAAAGAAAATTAAATTAGGAGTTTTATTTTGTCGATACGGGTCTGCGGGTAGACGTGACTAGGGCCACTAGAGCTGGGTTCACACTGGCAAATACTTGACATACTTATTTTGGACTTCTTGATCTGCTCTCTTTCTTTTCTTTATCGTGTGGTTAGTGCATAACCTGGTGTCAGAGTTTTCAGGCCGTCCATGGGCCTCTGACTTGGCTTTACATGCCGCCACGAAATATCTCTCAGGCATGCTGGTTTCCTCACGATGTTTCCCTTCACCGGAGCAAGTGATAATTGTACAATATGCACATGAATCCCAAAAGTCAGAGGTGCATGCCTTGGGTTCGAACTCGAGACCTATGACTTGGCAGTCCGACGGTCACACCACTAAGCTATCACTGCTACAATCTTGATCTGCTTCTACGTATCAACGGCGAAGTAATCATACCACTTTAACTTTAAATTGTGTTCGCCGGAAGCTTGATTTATCAAAAGTACAATATGTATCTTCTAAACAATATACATATAGTACAAATAAAATTGAATTGTCTGTTTGTAATTTCAAAATAACAGCTTTTTACGGAATGCATAATTATGAAAGTATATAGGTTCGGTATTTATAAGTAAAAAAAAAAAAAACATTTTTGTAAATTTTTGTCTGTCTGTCTGTTTGTTCCGGCTAATCTCCAAAACGGCTGGACTAATTTGACGAGCTGATGTTATAAGAAGTAACTAAGGCTACTTTTATATGAGAAAAAGAATAAGGGTTCCGTGCAAAAAATTAAATCCCTTAAAATTGTAAACAAGATCCGATTAAATAGCGAAGTATATGTTTATAATAATTTCACGCGGACGAAAGTCGCGGGCAACAGCTAGTTTTTAATAAATCAAGTGGCTCACTGTAACATTAAATCATTTAAAATAGTAAAAGAGAAAAAATCATCATATGCCTAACCTTTTCCCAACTATTTTGGGGTCGGCTTCCAGTCTAACCGGATGCAGCTGAATACCAGTATTTTATATGAAGCGACTGCCTATCTGACCTCCAAAACCCAGTTAGAACTGGGTAATACGATACCCCTTGGTAAGACTGGTTGTCAGACTTTTTGAGCCACTGACTACTTGTAACGACTGTCAAAGATCTACAAATGACCGCTGGGACCAACGGCTTAGCGTGTTTTCAGAGGCACGGAGGAAACTCGGTATGTAATGGGTGCTCACCCATCCACCGATCAACCTAAGCAAGCGCGGCTTAACCTGAAGATTGATCCGAGCGGTTGTTATTTTTTAACCACACGCTCCTATGCAATCTCAAATCGAGTGTGTTATGTAATTTTAAAACTATACCTACAAGGATCTGTCTCCATTCTATCTCCGATGAATCTAAACGCGCCTTTATACAACAAAATGGTTCTCTCTATGACTCTGGAAGGTGATGGGCCAGTAATTTATAGCTAGTAAAATCCGTAAAGGAAAGTAGACGCCGTAGCTGAGTAAGTAGTTCTAGTTGATGCGAGGGCGAAACAGTCGAGTTACTACGTGCTAAAAGATATGGATAGTGAGGTTCCTCATAATTGCTAGTTTGTGGTGAACGGAGCATTTGAGTGCTCGCCAACGGAAGATTTGATTTGAGATTTAATTAATTTTAGTAACAGTTATTGGTTGATACCAAAATAAATTCAATTGTTTTACGAGTTTGCTTTACGGTTTTAACTTTATAGCTCACAAAAGAAATTCATCGATGCTTTGAAGTTGCAACCTCAATCATAAAAGGTCTATAATATAGATAGTATCAACTGCATCGATAAAACTAAAAACAGCTTAGAGCCAAAAATGTAAAGGTTCATAAAGTTTTTATCTCGTTGACACGATGTTTTCTCAATATAAACGTATCTGACGCCGACGCAATGTCGCGTCTGTTGTCGAGGGATTAAATAACTCTTTTATGAATTTCACTGTAAAATGTTAACTACCCACACCAATAAAATAAAACTTAAATTTATCCGACGGTCAACTAACGCAATTATTGAGGTTTTATTGAAGTAACTTGAGCTGAACGGCTTTGACATGAGCCTTCTATGTCTTTCGCGAAAACGTTATTTCAGTCTGACACTCCCTCCTGCTCAGCCCAGAGCGGGAGGGGTTATTTGATGATTTCCCATCGGTAAAAAAAAAAAAAAAAAGGGTTCGCTAACATGTACCTAATCTCGGAGGTACTGAAGGGGCAATTATAATGGCAATGTTTACGATCCCTCAGATGTTCCATTTTTAAAAGATCTATCGTAAAGTTACACGCTAACTGCAGATCAGTTAGCGTTTGTAATAAGCATGAGGAAGGAAAACTTTCAATACGCACAATATTGTGTTGGCAGAGATTAAAAAATGTGGAGCCCATTGCAAGATTTACATATACCTAACATCACGCGTGTAATCCCCGAAGGGTTAGCCAGAGGGGTTGTTGGGGGCGAGCCTATTACCACCAATCGGGCACAAATCCACATTGATTTGTGATTGACTGCAAAATTACCTCACTACTATCACTATGATAAAAGATCTACATACAAAAAAAAAGATACAAATGACAGCTCCATGTTTTTTCGCAGACACGCAATAAGACCAAGAAGATAATATTTTCCCTGAAAAAAAAAATAACAGTAATAAGAATAGTCCCTGAAAAGCAACAGATGAGAAATCGAAGACTTAAATCACAAAACTGAAATTCAGATACACGCAACAATATCCGTCGAAGTGGAATGGATTGAGTAGGTATCAAAAGATGGAGTCGAATGTTTGGCGCTCTCTTTCAAGTATTTGCTTTTAGGATTAAATCAATTGGAAAACATATGAGGGTCAAAATATGCGTGATTGGCTCGACGACATCTCATTCTAAGATATTTACTTTTGTTATTTTCCTAAAGGTACTTTTCCCACCCCTTTATTTTCCGGAAAAAATATTGAAGAACGACAAAGGGGTATGCCTGGACTCCGATAGGCTGAGTTGATAATACCACAGCCCAGTAGATGAGCAGTAGCACCACCCTGTAAAAGTACGATTACAAATCGATCATCAAGGCGTGCTGTTTCAATGGCAAATAAAGTACAATCGGCCGCCCTTTTTGTACCATCTTTATGCGTAATCAAACGGATTTTTAGTTGATTAGGGACCACTTTATATAGGTACTCTTACCAGTAACTTGTGCCATACTGTACCTAAAGGGTGCACGTACTAGACCATACCTGGGAACCTTCTAGTTACGGAGATATTGGGGATCAAAGTTCCAACTTTTTCACAAGGTTTATTTTAAAGTACATGTTTTTAATGTAAGATTTTTACTTTAAACACCTCCACGACCCCCATACTGTTTAATCCATCCATCAGCACAATGTTTTGAGTGCGTTACATTGAGTCACCCCAAAAAAAAGTATTTTCCCAGCAATCATTTTTGCGTCGCGTTACTTAGTTTGATGTAGACAATGCTTTGTTGACGTCTTCGCGAAGGGTCTGTTTACACCCTGTATATACACAATATTTATATCCATCTATGTCAAAGCTCTGATAACAAACTTTTTTAATGTCTTAGCTTCTAAACTCTGTCTCATTCATATTCACGGACCAAGAGTTTAAAGGCTACGGTCAGAATTATTTTAAATCTCAAGCAAATTACAAATCTCTTAATTCTCTGAGAGTTTATCTTCTCTAATCTCCCTGAACAAAATTCAGAAACAACTCCTTTTAAGTAGCAACTTAGTTAAGAGACAAGATCCAATACTAAAAGGGTTTACTTTGTGACTCCTCGCTTTGTGACTTAGCGACAACATTTTGATGTAGGTAATGTTAAATGAACATCTAAATATAATATGTTATATAACTTTGAACAAAGGGGGGTTAAAACGTCCCTATTTTTGGGACGAGCTCATGTAATTTCTATTTAAGGACTGAAATTAGGAAGCAAGGATATTATGTCGCATGTCCTCTAAAAACTGTAACCACTCAACTTCTTGCTCTATAATTGAAAAAAAAAACCGCCATTAGAGTACTGCGATAATAACTCACCAAATGGCACAAGCGACAATTTTTTTTTAGAGAAAACGTCGGTTAGCACACAATAAAATTCAAAATGCGTATTTTTTTGCTTTGTCTCCTTTGTGTCCAAAAAAAAAGTAAAAAAAACATAAATAAATTCGAAAATTTAAAAAAAAAATCTATGTTTTTTTTTACTTTTTTGCATACTAGATAATGATGAGACAAATCGATATTTTTTTATTTTGAATGTACGTCATCAAACAGTGGAGTAATCGCCATACTACGTTTGCTTGTTTTGTGTGGAAGTACGACCGACTAGTGTACCCTTAAATTGTATGACTTCCCGTATTCAGTGGTGGTTTATAGCTAACCTGGTGTCATAATTATACATGTCACAACATCACGACTAGATACCCCGATGGGTTAGGCAGAGATATATCTACGTATCTGCACACAAACTGTAAATACATTTTGCCAGTTTTGTTTAATTTCAGTAGCCACCAAACAGGCGCCAATCCAGGTTTCGGACAGCTTCTAGGAAATATTTGATGGAAAACCCAATAAAATTTTGCCATAACAGGGAATCGAAGGGCAAAGTGATCAACAGAATAGAATTAAGAAATCACTACGATAATAATGCATAATACTATGGTAGTGATAGATGATTCTTGTTTAGGCCAACAAAGAAGTCACGTACGAAATTCAAAATAAACCTATTCAGATAGATGCCAGATACCTTGTTTACGATAGAATAAACTAATACCAGCCAGTAATATTAAAGGATAAAGGTAGAAAGGTATTTGTAACGTGTCAAGTTTACCCACGTGCGAGTATCAGAAATTTGAGTGTGTTGAATGTGAATCAGTTTAATTTTAAAAGAACGCTCGCTCACCGCGCCTCCTTTGATTTCCCTAGAGTATGAAGTTAGTGGAAACCTGAAGGTTTGTTATGAGTTCCTTCTATACGGAAAGTCTGCTAACTTTAATATAGTCTGCCTTCGATATTGTTTTAGTTATAGCACTTGTTCAATATGAAACTGATTGCTTTTCTTGAACCCTTTTTAGTTTTAAAACTTCTTTCAAATTTTTGGGCTAAAAACTTTTTACTTTGACCTGAATTGGTTTTGAATACGTTAGATTTGAATTTAGAATTAGAATAGAAAGCTTAATTTAAAGTTGTACCGGTAGTTGTTAGATTGTGTTAGTGTGTTAGTTGTTTCGCCGTTATTTTTGCTACTGCGAGTTTTATACTAAGAACACTTTGCTATTAGAAAAATATCAGGAAATATTACCTGATATTTTTTGTCTAATTTTGCACTCCACAAGGAACTTTTGACCGTCAATTATTGCTGGTAAAACATTTGTAAAGTTTTTTCGTGTCATTGTATTAAAAACAAGACTGAAGGGTTAGTTCTGATGACGTATCGACGGCGCGTTCGTGTTCCACGCGCGCCTCAAAGAGATGTCAACAAACAGGAAGGGGTCCGAAAGGACCGATGCCTGCCAGGGTTGCGGGACTGTTCGAAAGAGATACCGCGGCCCTGGAGCACAAAGGGCAAAAGAAGGAACATGGATGGGTTTTAGTCCGTAGAAGTCTGACTCTCCCTTCCGCTCCGCCCAAAAGGGGAGGTCATTTGATGATTTCCCATCCGAAAAAAAAAGGGTTAATTCATATTTTGGTCACGCGTCAGAGGATGAAAGACACGACGTTTTGCAACTACGAGTATATTTAAAAGATGTGTGAAAAGATGAAGTAAGAAGGTTTTTATCTAGCTGGCTTACACCCAGATCTGCTGCTGAGGCTGACAGATTCCGTTTATTTTAATAATTTGTTTTGTTTAACAAAAATTATGAATTTTATAAAGTTTGTAAGGTTCCTTATGTCGTGAACAAATGGAAAGTCAAATAGAAAAGAAGAACAAAGCTGATGAGGTTATGATTACAAAAGAAGCTACACAAAACGTAAAGCTCTCTCTACTAGTAGCTCTGCAATAATAAGAGAAAAACTTTGAAGCTCCTGAAATGAGATAAGATAAAGATTTATTTTCTCACCACAATACCTATATACATTATTAGGTTTCGTGAACAATACATGCGTTTTTCATACTGTGAGAGACTGGTGTCTAAACTAGACGAAAGCCTGTATTTCAGGACACCAGGTCTCCACCCGTTCGGAAGCGCATTTAGACCGAATTATGCACTGGTACACAAAGTAATGCGGAAATTAATATTGAGCAAAAATAAATATACATATTACAACAGTGATTACTAATTATCCAATCAGGGGTTAGTACGTGTTTGTGTGAGTATATGAGTGTGTGTGTAAGTGATGGGTGTGTGTATGTGAGTGTAATAAATTACTTTATTTTCATTAAAATCAATCACTTCTGCTAGTAAAATATTATTTTGTTGTCTTAACATGGTCGGTTCTTCTGACGAATTTACGTAGACAAAACGTAATCGACTTAACGATGAAGGCCTTTTTAGAGGCTAGACGATTCCTAATAAGATCGAATTACCCAAGGACAATTTAGGGAATATCGAGTTTGGCCTTTTGTAGAAGTAAAAGCATCATAGAGTATAGTCGACCATTCCAGACAGATCTAAAGACAGAATGCGAACAGGCTGCGTGCGGCCGTGGAATCGGATTGGGTAGTAAAATCGGTTTTCCCGGTTTTTACTATTGGTCCGGAACCGGGTTTCGCAATCTCTAGCATTCTAGGTTTCGGACCCGGTTGGCCACGAACAATATCAACAAAATTCGCGGTGCTGAAAGTGCGTTCAGCACAACTTCTCACCGCCCACCAACTAAAGCGTGAGTTTCTGCATCTCAGACACTCACGGGTTAAACGTGCTCTCAACATTTAATAAGATAATAATCAATTCATAGGTAGAGAGGTCGAAAACCTTTCGGCAGATTCACCCTCAAAATAAAAACGTTTTCTTTTTTCCTACACTTTACAGCTTTTCGATATGTACTTAAGATTTCAATTGGATCCAATAAGCCAAAAGCAATTGCCACCAATAAACAAAGAATCCCTCTCAGTTCGTTCGTGGAAAAATATAATTAAAGTCTTTACGAGTCCCTAGGTAAGAGTAATAAAATTCTGAAAACTATTAAATCCTTTTAATTGGGTTTTAGCGCAGAATGCGCAGTCAGAAGCAATGCAGGATTATCCTTTGTGAGAAATAATAATGCAAGGGTTTTATGAATTAAACTGAGAATTCCGTGGAATAATTTACAAAGCAATAACTCGTTTCCGTCGAAGAAGATCATCCGGCCTGCTTTGATGAAAGTTAACTCTTCAAAGTTCATCTTAATATTTTCATTTCAAAGGCACCAAGTTTTATAACGGTCCTTCGAAGTCCTTCTTCTAAGAGTTATTACATACGCTTTAACAAGTGACCTCCTGCCCGGGCAGGGCTTAAAGCCAGCAAGGTGTTGGTTCTTAACAACCCTCCCTAATTGCGCCATTGCCTTAGATTACATCAATTAAAATATGAACATGGAGTTACTTAAAACCTCTGATAATGTAACGCGTGTAATTTCGCTGTTAGAATTAGTGAGGCGGGTCCGTACTCCGTGCTTATGTGAATCTGGCTTTAATGAACTTGCGAATGGCTACTTATTTCTGAACTGCTAATTTGTTTCGCTTGTTTGGGCCGTATTTAGGGACGTTGATGTAGGATAGAGTGTAAATATCACAGGGTATTTATAGCCTAAATATACTAAACCAATTTGATACGTATTTAGCTTTTGGAGGGATGAACTTTGTACTTTATTTGGAGAGGCTTGACATGTTGGTAAAGTATAGACCTATGGTAAGTTTATTCATTGATACATTAACTAATGATAAACAACCTAAAATATTAAACACATTACACCACGCTAGTAATCCCCGAAGGGTCACGCAGAGGTGTAGGTACCTAAAAGGACACACACATTTGGCCAGTTATATTTTAAGTTCCATGTAAAATAGGGGGCGAGCCCATTGCCATCAACCGGGCGATGAGAAATTCCTGATGGAAAACCCAGTATCAATTTGCCCGACCCGGAAATCGAACCCAGAACCTCATGCTTAGCGACCTTTCGACCAACAGGGCAGTCTTAAAATATTGAAGTATTGGTTATACCTACCTGTAAATAAAACGTAATGAAAATCTATCCGACACAAAACAACCCCATAGCAACCACGAGACTCCAGTCAAAGTGCAGACATTTTTTGCCCGACATATTTTAGCCTGTTGCCCGGATGTTTTACGAAGCGTGCGCAAAGTTCCGTCATCCATGCTGCCCGCCACCAAACAGCATTAGTCGGGGACCACACGGAATTACCCGCGGGCAACATGGCCTTTTAGGTAAGGATGTAGTTTTACCGCTCTTTTTTTATGCCTGCTTAGTGGTGGAAATAAAATACAAGGATCAATAATGTTGAGGGAATAGGGTCTATCTATTCATACACGAAAAATCTCTTAAGGGGTCATTGTACTCATCAATATGAACAACTTTCACTATGGGACAATCCTCGCAATCGCGAAAAAAAAATCAGCTGTTCCCTACAATATGATCGCATTAACTCGTCAAAATGTACTGAACAGCTGATTTTTTTTTCGCGATTTCGGTTTTGGTCCCATAGTGAAAGTTGTTCATAATGATGAGTACAATGACCCCTTAAAAGATTTCGTGTATGAATCGATACACCTTATACAACATGTAACAGAAAGGGTATAATCATATGGAATACTGTAATAATACATTTGGGTCGAGTAGGTATTGAAATTTTGTATAGGACAGCTGATTATTTTTTTACGATTTCGATGGTGGTCCCATAAAGAAAGTTGTTCAGTTTGATGGTCCGTACCACAGTATTCCATATGATTATACCCTTTCTGTTACATGCTGTATAGTACAAAGGGGGTTATTAATAAAGAAGTTTTTGTACGTATTTTTTGGGTTCGTGCTATATGTATACTTACACGAATGTCGGGCTGATTTTTAGCAGCTTTTTAAAGGACTAGCTGTTGCCCGCGATTCAGTTGCGGTTTGGACGGAAATTATCCCACGGACACGTTGTAAATATAGCCTATAGCACTCGGGGATAAAGTAGCTTCCTTTTAGTGAAATAATTTTCAAAATCGGTTCAGTAGATCCAGAGATTACCCCATACATACAAACTTACAAACAAAGGAGGTGTTTTTTTTTCGGCCAAAACATGTACCGAGGTACAAATTACTATTTAAACTCTTACCAATATATTGTGTTATTAGCAGTATTTTAAATCCTTCAATATTCGATAGGTTAAGAAATAAAAGAATATGAAAAAACACTACCTCGAATCGTAACTGCGTTCAAAGAAACGTTCATAACAGCGCTGGCGGCTGTCAAACTATTCCATCTGTCAAAATATTAAACTCTTTCGAGATCGATCGTCTGACAAGGCCTAGAATAATCTGAATGACAATATTGACAACGACAACAACAAAAGGAATAAAATAGTAAATTATCGACCCTGGAGCACTGTCTTTTGGCTAGTAGCTGACCAAACGCAAAAAATAATCTGAAATGTGAAATAAATGTTTTTTTAATATTCTTGATCCCATAATGTTTCACAAAAAAGTGTGCCGGGGAAAAATAACTTATCTTTAATACAAAACTAAATTCTAAATAGCATATTTTTAGGTTTTCATACGTGTATAAAATGAAGTAACGAAACGCATCATCGGAGAAATGAATCACGAGATTGCCAGATTAAAATTCTTGGGTTGCATGTTTTAGCATCTTTGATCGACAATTTCAGGTGGTACAAATGCATGAATAAATCCAATATTATATTTTTCAGAATCTGCGATTTTTTTCCTATAACTTCGTACCTTTATTGTTAAGGTACATTGTTTGGCCACAATTGTATGGGGGAAAAAACACCTCCTTTACCTCTTTATAATATTAGTATAGATTTACCAACTATGTCGATTTTTGTCTGAGACAAGAAGATATGGCAAGAAAGGGGGTGACTGCTGAGATGATGAGTAATAGAGAAGAATCGAAGAAGAAGACATGCTGTGTCAACACCAAACAAATTGGGATAAGGGCAGGAGAATGACGTCATAAAGTCAGATGTTTAATTCCTTGTGTTAATTTAATTGTTTGTTTTATTCTCAGCAGCCCGGAATCTGAATTTGTTCAACCCTTACAACATGGGAATTGGGAATTAAAAATAACTAGCACAATGTGGAAAGACTATTGATTAACTGTGCCTAACTCTTCGGGGAAAACGGGGTGATGTTATATACTTATAGGTACTATACCAATATTATAAAGAGATAAAACTTGTTTGTATGTAGGGGTAATCTCCAGAAGTAATGATTCAATTCTAAAAATTCTTTCACTGGCAGAAAGCTACATTATTCGAGGGTGCTATAGGCTATAAATATGTATTTATATCATGCATACTAACTGAGCTATCACAATTTTTGCGGACGAAGTCGCGGGTGTAATGGTATTGAATATTCTTATAATTTTACACTCGGGATGGTGGAGCTCGTGGCTACATAATAACAGCCGCTCGGGTCGATCAGGTTAAGCCGTGCTTGCATAGGTTTGTCCGTGGATGGGTGACCACCTATTATATATACATACCGAGTTTCCTCCGTGCCTCGGAAAGCACGTTAAGCCTCAAAGACTGTCAAAGATCGCCGAAGTTAAGACTGTCAAAGATCTACAAATGACAGCCGGGACCAGCTCCCGGCTGTCATTTGTAGATCTTTGACAGTCGTTACAGGTTTTTTTGGGCCACTGACCAGTGGCCCAAAAATCTGACAACCAGTCTTACCAAAGGGTATCGTATTACCAGTACTAACTGGGTTGTGGAGGTCAGATAGGCAGTCGCTCCTTGTAAAATACTGGTATTCAGCTGCATCCGGTTAGATTGGAAGCCGACCCCAACTTAATTAAGAAAACGCTAGGCAGCATTTTTAAATGTTTTAAACTTTACATGAAGCCACCGACACAGCTTGTTAACGAATTTCTCATTCGGAAGTCGGGGCGCCCTGCGGACTCTCCGTCCGCATACCGGCTCGTTGTGCTGCTCGACGAGGCGGGCAAGCTCTTCGAAAGAGTATTTGCAAACCGCCTCGCCGAGCACCTTGCGGGGATGGGGCCGAATCTTGCGGAACACCAGTTTGGTTTCCGCAAGGGGCGCTCTACGGTGGACGCCATCATGCGCCTGAGGGCCCTCACGACGGGGGATGCAGTATCCCGGGGTGGGGCTACCTTGGCGGTGTCTCTCGACATCGCCAACGCCTTCAACTCCATGCCCTAGAGCTTTAATAGGGAGGCACTCCGGTATCACCGGGTGCCGACCTACCTTTGTCGTGTGGTCGAGGACTACCTGACGGACAGGGCCGTCATCTACCCCAGTCGCAGCGGAGAGTGGAACCGGCGAGAGATGTCGTGCGGTGTTCCGCAGGTATCGGTTCTGGGACCGCCCCTGTGGATCATCGGTTACGACTAGGTGCTGCACCGATCTCCTTGACGGCGTCAGCTAGTTTGCTACGCAGACGACACGCTGGTGCTGGCACAGGGGAGGTCACACGAGGCGGTGGCCGAAGTAATGACACGTGGGGTTGCGACAGTCGTTGAGCGGATCCGGCAACTGGGTCTCGAGGTCAAGTCCGAGGCCATGTGTTTTCATGGGCCTCGGAATGCGCCACCGCCGGGATCCTTACTGACGGTAGGAGGGGTTTCCATCGGCGTCGAGTCAACGTTGAAGTACCTAGGACTCGTCCTCGACAGCCGGTGGAACTTCGTGGAGCACTTCCGACGTTTGGCCCCAAAACTGGAACGGGCCAGGAGAGAGAACCTGGGGGGTCCAAACGCCTCCTGCCGGAGGCTCTACGCGGGGATCGTGCGGTCCATGGCCCTTTACGGGCCCCGGTGTGGGCGCGTTCCTTGAGGCTGCGAGCCGCCCACTACCTGAACGTGCCCCAAAAGGTGGTAGCCATAAGCTAGTCCGTGTTTACCGCACGATCTCCCGCGAGGCGGCGAGCCTCCTTGCCGGATTGCCGCCATGGGATCTAGAGGTCCCCTAGTCTAGAGATCCTCGCGCGCCTGCATGAATGGCGCGTGGAGGCTCTACGCCGCGGGGAAACTTCGCTGCCGCGGCAAGTTGCCGCTCAGCGGACAGACTTCCGGCGTGATCTAATGGCGACATGGAGAGAGCGACTGTCGCAACCCCGTGCAGGGCACGCCATAATAGTGGCGATAAGTCCCCTCTTTGAGGAGTGGCTGGAGAGGCGTGACGGCGTCCTCACCTTCCGCCTGACGCAGGTTCTCATTGGACACGGTTGTTTCGGGAGGTACCAGCACCGGATCGGGCGGGAGGAAACGTCCGGGTGTTACCATTGTGAGGATCGACCGGAGGACACGGTGGAGTACACGGTGGAGGTCTGCCCCGCGTGGGCTAAGCACCGCCGTGTCCTTGTAGCGGCGATCGGCGGTGGCGACCTCTCGCGTCCGGCCTTGGTTCAACCCACGGTCCGGAGCGAGACTGAATGGGACGCCGTCGCCTCCTTCTGCGAAGCAGTCATGCTAGCGAAGGAGGCGGCGGAACGTGAGAGGGAGAGAACCTCACGTCCCAGCCGCCGCGGGAGACGCACCGGGCGTCGGGGGCCACCGTAGGTGCGGGCCTATGGACGGTGAGCTATGGGCTAGCTCGCCGTCCGTCCGTCTTATGACGACAGGCCGTATCGACGGCGCGTTCGTGTTCCACGCGCGCCTCAAAGAGATGTTAGCAACAGGAAGGGGTCCGCAAGGGCCGATGCCTGCCGGGGCTGCGGGACTGTTCGAAAGAGATACCGTGGCCCCGGAACACAAAGGGCGATGAAGGAACATGGATGGGTTTTAGTCAGTAAAGTCTGACACTCCCTCCTGCTCCGCCTAGAGCGGTAGGAGGTATTTGATGATTTCCCATAAGAAAAAAAAAAAACTTGTTAACGAAAAATGTCCTCTGATCCCAACGCTGTTTCATCGATTCTGCTGGGAAACTAAACGGGCCGCTTTTGCAGAATCATAATAGGATAATAATATAAACGTCACGTTATAATATTAACTGCGCGTGTGACCGTTTTAAGAATTTTATTGTAGTTCATATTATTATCCTATTATGATTCTGACTGATGATAGTAACGCTATTCAATTCGTTTTAATACCAGGCTCCCATTAAAAAATAATTTAAAACGCTACATGGATCTGGAATCCATCAATTTGCTGTGCGCTCATTCGCTTGTGACAAATGAGGGTTGTTTGATTAATATGTTGCAGCTCAGCTAGTACCTATGTAAATGCGGAAAAGTATTCATTTGGTAGCCGTACTATGTTTAATTTTGGTTGGGAGGTCAACTTTCATTACTGACACAGCTGGACTGAAATCTTATTGATGGCAGGAATTATTCTCCATGCATAACAGGAATTCTTCCCTAATGATTTTCAAATCATTAGAATTTATCATTAGATTTTTAGAATTTTTTCTTTTTGTTTGTTACCTTTTCACGCTTAAACCACTGAACCGAACATCCTGAAAATTTGCGTATACGTTATCAGAAGTACAGAAACGGACATAGGGTAACCATCAACCTTCATCCCGAAAAAACGTACTGTTCCCGAGGAAAAAACAATAACGTTCTTATGACAATAGATGGCGTCACTGGTCTTTCGAATCATGATTGAATTATTTTGACTAATATTATGAAGAGTTGAAGTTTGTGTGTTTGAACCGATTTTGAACATTCTCTCACTAATAGGAAGCTATATTATCCCCGAGTGCCATAGGCTATATTTACAACGTGCCCGTGGGATAATTTCCGACCAACAAACCAACCAACGCGGGCGAAGCCGCGGGCAATAGCTAGTATTATTATAGAAACATTAGTAGTGTGAATTGATTGTCAAATTCTTAATTAACGCGAGCGAAGCCGCGGGCAAATTTGGTAATTGTATACTTTAAAATCGATAAAATGTTTAAAACTTAATTGTTAGACGCATGAATAGGTAATTAACTGGTCAGGTTGTGACGTAAGCCAACACATTAAACAGCTGTCGCCTAGTAACTTGAGTATACATGACCTGTGGTTGATGCCACCAATAATTAAATCTAAGTAGGGTACAGCAGGGCTTCTCAGAGGTCTGATAGCCACTAATAAACCCTAAACTAGGATCATTTTACTGTGAAACTCCACTAATCTGAGATCACGAACATCGATTAATCTTTCAAAGTAAACGGTAGATTAAACTGTAACAATGCATTTTGTAGAATTCGGACTTAGTTTAGCAAGGAATATGTATTTTGTATATTATAATATTGTATGGGGTCCTGGGATCAACTTAATGAGAAGAAAACATATAAAACATACATTACGTAAGCTAGCATATTATAAGTTTGGAATACTATAATATTATAAAGTGGTAGAGTTTGTGAGGTTGTACGGGGTAATCTCTGGATCTACTGAACCGATTTTGAAAATTCTTCCACTAATAGGAAGCTACATTATCCGCGAGTGCCATAGGCTATATTTACAACGTGCCCGTGGGATAATTTTCGACCAAAACGTGAGCGAAGCCGCGGGCAACAGCTAGTCGTTGATAAAAATGCTTAGCTCAATGCTGGTCCTGCTCCACTGCCACTTGGGCTCACGAACTTAGATTTTAACGTTTGGAAGAGCCTCTAGCTCTTTCATATTTTTTTTTCGTTTGGCAAATTAATTACTTTGATTACCATTGATAAATATAAATTAGAAGCATTATTTTAGTTTTTGAAAAATGTGAGTAGGTACCATGTAGACTTTCTTTTATGTTTAGTAGGGCTTATTCTAATCTTTAAGGTTTTAATTGTCTTTTTTTTCTTTTCTATCTTACATTGTGCTCACATATAGAAGCAACAATATTGTACCCCGGACTATTTAATATCTAACTTGATTTAAAAAGAGTGTCCATGGAGTTTCTTGCTCGTTCTTCTCCATGACATCTACGATTTTCGAATGAAAACTGCAACTAGAGTCCATTCATAGTTACTATGCCTGTGGCTGCTTATTTTTGTCAATGCAAAAGTGCCTGTTACTGGTCTACTTGAAATAAATGCTTTGAGTTAATTTTTTTTAAGCTCGTTTCCCGGGTCGGGCAAAGTGTTATTGGTTTTTTCATCAGGATGATCTCGTGCCCAATTGATAGCAATAGGCTCGCACCCTAATACATGGGACTGGGGCTTAAAACATAACTGGCGAAATGTGAGCGAACAGGAACACCTCAACCTAACCCTTTGCGAATTACAGGCGTGATGTTATGTTTATTAGTATAATAGTTTCTGAATTATATTATGTATTATTATTATTATAAGGTTAGTATAAATTTTGTTTCATAAAACATTTTACTATTGCGGTCGGATGTTTACAAGCTCATCGGGGAATTCACTGGAATTCTAAATTGGTATATTAATGAGACCTTTATTATTCATCCCTTTTGTGTGTCGTTATTCGTGTTAATTGGTGTACATTATCATTGCTTGTTTTTAGTTACTAGGCGAGTTAGCAAGTAATTAATCCTTTGAGACAATTACTGGGACTGAGTCAATGCTCTGACGTTTGTCGTAGATATATTTTTCAGGGTTTTTAATCGAATTAATTATAATATAATACATAATATAATTCAGAAACATTTATTAAAACCAATAAACAGACCAAAATTATTTTATAAGACAACAGTCTTGTTCTGACTGAAAATATATAAACACGAGAAAATTCAACCTCCCGAGAATCTGTTTAAAATATATGAACGTAAATCACAATCAGTAATTATGAGGCAGCCTTAAAGGCAGGCGTCGACTAGTCAGTGCTAGCTCAGCTGTGATTCAGGGTCTTTTGTGCCAGGGGGCGACAATTATCTACTGCCACCATAATTACAGGTGAAATCGCCCCCACAAGCCCCGCCAACTCAGCTTTAGTCCAAACTAGGTTTGAAAGCAACGCAAACGGCAGGAAAAGGCGAAATCTTTTTCCGAATTTCGGACTTTCCTGCAATAGACGGTTGATTATTTTCGTTTGTTTTTTCGAAACGTGTTCAGTAAACATAGCCAAATGCTGGAATATTGCTCAGTTATATAGTGAACTGGTATTTCTGAAAATGTTTGCGAAAGCATTTTTATACCACAAAGGTGGTTTTCTCAAAGTAGCGTGTTTATATTAAAAATGTAGTGTTTCTTGTAGCAATAAAGGTGGGGTGGTAAATAACATTAGCTCATAAAAATATTTTTTTAGTATTTTTACAACTCAATTTTTTCTTTCGTCTTTTCTGTCTCAATTCGTTCAAGATTATCACCCACAGAAATCTCTGATCTTTTAATCAATGTATACTTAATATTATAAAGACGTAAAATTTGTAAGTTTGTATGTAGAGGGTAATCTCTGGATCTACTGAACCGATTTTGAAAATTCTTTCACAAAAAGGAAGCTACCCGTAGCCGTAGGCTATATTTACAACGTGCCCGTGAGACAATTTCCGACCAAAATGCGAGCAAAGCCGCGGGCAACAGCTAGTTAATAATAATAATTTATTTCAAATGAACCATTTATTCACCATTTCAATCAACCATTTTATCATTTAATTAAACCTCGAAAGTATTAATCTTGGGTACAAAACAATCCACCATCTTCACAGAGCACTGAGAGCACGCAAAAGAAATGCATCAGAGCCATGCATGCATTAGTGGTATCCGTCCCGACTAGTCATGTAAACAGTTCTTTAAAAAGCTACGTATATTACCACTTCCGTCAGCCTACATTTACGAAACTTGTAATTATGTTTATAATATAAGGGATTGTTCATAAAAGTCTATCAATTGAACTCTCGAAATAGAGGTCCATGCAGACTTGTTGCAGGATACTCCTAAATCAGCCAGGTCTGGGAAAAGTTTCATAGTCATTTGTATACGCATTTATAACAAACTTTCAAAAGAAATATAATTGTTATTTAATATTAACTCATTTAAAAACAGATTATTGAAATGGCTGAAAGAACACATGTTTTATAATATTAAAGATTTTCATAACAGTAAACTATAAATTTCTGGATTTTTGTCATTGCGGATTATGCTGAGATAAACTATTATTTATTATCGACTTTATATCTGTGACAGTGAACAAAAATTAGAACAGAATAGTATAATTTATTTCAGACGTAGTCCATATACTGTTAGTAACACAAAAACCTTATAAAGCTATTGTTAGTACCAAACAAACCCACATAAAAACACGGCACCGCACAGGAGCGCCAATTAACTAATAACAATTATTTTGCATGCAATTGATATACAACGTGTAACAGAAAGGGTATAATCATATGGAATACTGTGGTACGGACCATCAAACTGAACAACTTTCTCTATGGGACCACCATCGAAATCGTAAAAAAATAATCAGCTGTCCCATACATTTGGGTGGAGTAGGTATTGAAATTTTGTATAGGACAGCTGATTATTTTTTTACGATTTCCATGGTGGTCCCATAGAGAAAGTTGTTCAGTTTGATGGTCCGTACCACAGTATTCCATATGATTATACCCTTTCTGTTACACGCTGTATATCCTGTACAGCTAAACATGCGGACTTTAGATTAATACCTGACTGTAACAACTTTATACAATGTTAAGGCAAATAAAGACTTATCATAGCTTATCTGCTTAACCTTTTCCCAACTATGTCAGGGTCAGCTTCCAGTCTAACCGGATGCAGCTGAATACCAGTATTTTACATGGAGCGCTGCCTATCTGACCTCCACAACCCAATTAGTACTGGCTAATATGATACCCCTTGTTAAGACTGGTCGTCAGACTTTCGGGCCAGTGACTTCTAAACGACTGTCAAAGATCTACAATTGGCAGCCGGGACCATCGGCTTAACGTGCTTTCCGAGGCACGGAGGAATCTCGGTATGTAATGGGTGGTCCCATCTACGGACCAACCTAGGCAAGCGCGGCTTAACCTGAGCGGCTGTTATTATTTTGCCACGAGCTCCACAATAGACGATATTAAACTATAAAAAGAAACGGTATAAATAGCATAAAACAATCCGAGACAGCTTTTATGAGATCAGTCAAACTGAGATTCCGCCTGAGTGCAACCTTGCACTTCAGTGCATCTCCAATGGAATAATCTCACGATATCTTTCTTATTCAACATTTGAATCAGTAAACTTTCACTGCTATAGCTGTAATATTACATAGATAAATAATTATTTTGATAGTTTCTTTGGGCTGTAAAATATTAAGCCAGTTAATTACAATTGGTTAGGTTGGAATAAGTTGGTACTGAAATAATTTGTAAGGAATTTAAGAAATAGTGAGGTTTCTATTTTTACACGATTTGGGTTTGCTTGCCTAGGTTGGTCTACGGATGGGTGACCACCCATTACATACCGAGTTTCCTCCGTGCCTCGGAAAGCACGTTAAGCCGTTGGTCCCGGCTGTCATTTTTGTAGATCTTTGACAGTCGTTACAGGTATTCAGTGGCCCAAAAAGTCTGACAACTAGTCTTACCAAGAAATATCGTGTTACCCAGTACTAATTGGGTTATGGAGGTCAGATAGGCAGTCGTCCATGTAGTAAATTAAAAAAAAATAAAAACCCCCAACGCAAAAAAGAAAAGCGAACAAATATTTAAAAAGTCAAAAATAATACCTATTGTTGAGCCATCAAATCCGATCGAGTAACACCTAAGTCTATACTATAGTAATTATAGAAATAGATGGATGGCACTTCAACATTTGCTCGTTAAAATGGTGCTACAATGTCGTGGTAGGGTACCGCTGAACTAAATCAAACCTTTTATTCGATTGACTATCTATTATTTTAATAGAATTTCCGTCCAACTTGTACGACCAAATTTTTGCGATCAAATTACGATACGATACGATCAAATTTTTGTTGCAAATCTAATTAAATTTAATCTAGCGGGTTCAGCGGTATCCCGCCGCGCCGCGACATTGTAGCACCATTCTAACGAGCAAAGGAAGCCGCGTTTAAAACGCAAAAGCGTTGCATAAGATCTATGTTTGGGCTTCAGGTGACGGACAGCTGTGTACCATATTTCAAAAAGCATAAAATTCTGACACCATCAGCTTTGTATATATATGAAACTGCCTTATTTGTTAGATTAAATCCAAATTTGTTTTCCTGTCTATCTGATACTGTACAACGTAACAGGCGAAATGACATGCTACGCGGACGCAGAGCCAAGACAGCTCTAATGCGGAAAAGCATTTTCTGCAGAGCCCCGCAAATTTATAATAAAATTAATAAATCCATTAGAGAGTTAGATTTGGCTAGATTTAAGAAGCAATTTAAAGAATTTTTATGTAATAAATGCTATTATAATTTTAATGAATATTTAAATGACACTGACATATTAATTTAATTCAATTATTATTTATATTGTTTAAATTTGTAACTGATATCCCTTTTTGAATTTTAACTATAATTAATAAAAATATTATTATTTATTAATTGATCAAATGTAACATATTAACATTTGTACGCCCATGTGGTAGAATGTGATGACACGAATCTATGTAAACTCAAGACCATGTAATATACATACCGACCATGTTCTGACAAATAAATGATTTGATTTGATTTGACAAATGTTGAAGTGCCATCCATCTATTTCTAAAATAACAATATGTGTTACTACAATACGTACTCAACAATATAGGTATTATTTTTGACTTTTAAATATTTTTTCGCTTCTCTTTTTTGCGTTGGGGGTTTTTACTTGGGCTACTTATTTTTTTACTTAATTTTTATTTTTTAAACTACGTATGGTTTTGTTTTGTATAAGAATTTACATGTGTGAGTGTATTATTTGTAATTGTGGGTAGTCTAACTTATTATCGTATATATTTTAATTAATTGTTAGGTGGTTGTTATTATTAATGCATTTGATTTCTAAAATGGCTGAGCCGATTTTGATAAAGCATGTCTAATTGTAATATACACACCATGCCCTTTCATTTGATACCCCACTTGGCTAAATTTGAAAACATTCGATTATTTATCACCACTTTGACCACCCTGGCTAAAATGGCTTAACCGATTTTGATAAAACATGTCTAATTGTAATATACACATCATGAGCTTTCATTTGATACCCCATTTGGCTATATTTGAAAATATTCGATTTTTCATACCCACTTTCATCCCCCATATCTATTAAATAGCTACACTGATTTTGATAAAAACATATCTAAAAACCATAATCAAGAAAGTAGCTTTCAAATGAAAAAAACTGTTTCCGGTTCACTCGTTTCAGAGATACGGTGCCAGAGACAGACACACACACACAGATAGCGGTCAAACTTATAACACCCCTCTTTTTGCGTCGGGGGTAAAAAATATTGGTGTTCAGCTGCATCCGCTTAGACTGGAAGGCGACTCCAAAATAGTTGGAAAAAGGCTATGCAGAACATGACAAGAGCGTGATGTGAACAATGTACCTCATTGTTCCATATCCTTCAGACATCATTGCAGTCCAAAATCGTGGGATAATGCTGAAACAGGGTTTTAAAATTATTCAAGGAGATACCTAGCACAATGCAAATTATTAGTTCAGACATAAGCTCAACATTACGTAATCTTCGCTGCTTCAGAATACAAGACAACCTCTTTTGTAGTCTTCGAAATCTATTCAAAGGATTGTCCATGCTCTGACACAGTATTATCAGCTTTGCGCTAATACAGTACAGGACGGCATTCAGGTTCAAGGTAGACACATTGCTCTGTCTTTGTGGGATTAATTTACATGGATTTGTGGACGTCGATGTAACGCCTGGGTGCTTTAATTGTACCGTGACATCTTGTTCGGTATTCGCGCCAAGTGTAGCGTGACTGTGGTTAGGGATTGCAATCCGACGTCATTTCCAACCCAATCGGAGTGATCAAATCTGGATAATTGTCCCTTTTCGTTCCAAAATGGACTGTTAATGAGTTAATCGAGTAACTCTTTTAGGTGTATTATATGGGTTGTTTGTAAAAAAAAACTCCTTCGCTTTCAAATGCAGCCATTTCTTTTTTTTTCTACTTTATCAAAATCGTTCTCATTTATAGTATGACTAGCGACCCGCCCCGGCTTCGCACGGGTGCAATGTTTTATATATAAACCTTCCTCTTGAGTCTCTATCTATTAAAAAAACCGCATCAAAATCCGTTGCGTAGTTTTAAAGATCTAAGCATACATAGGGACAGACAGTGGGAAGCGACTTTGTTTTTTTTTCGTGATTAGTATAAGACGTCGTTTCCTGCTGCATTTGTAGTTGTAATACTTCCTGTAATGTCAAATATTTTTTCAGTGATGGTGAATCTAAGTCCTTTCACTACTATTTCGTACATGTTTTTGTTAGAAATAACATCTCGAATAAGTCTTTCTAAGATTTTTTCATTTCTAGTCGTCTGACTTTTTTTTTGGGAAAAATAAATGTATTATCAGCTCGGTTTGTATCTCTTTGGATTCTGTAAATATGTTAATGTTCCTGTTACTACAGTGCGGCGTTTTTTTTTATCCTCGCGCGTAGTGATTCAGATAATTCAGTACATAACATCGTGTCATGAGTGACAGGAATCGAATCTTTTCTGCATAGAGTCTGTACAGCCAATCTCAGTCCAGCGTCGAACGACTCACACGCAACTCATGCAACAGCGCGATTATTTGCCTAAAACTGCTATCATCGGATCCGGTTTGATTGACAATTTACGGTTTTCAATTTCCAATGGTATGTATCTCCGTAAAGCTCCGTAAAATCTTAGTAAAATGATATCTGCAACTTTTTAAATGTATTTTGTACAGCCTTTGGATTCCCAAAAAGTAATTTTTAATAGTCTGGTATTTCTAAAATGGTCAGCCATTTCTCAACATCTAAAAGAAATGCAATCCTACTTAAAGCTGTCACTGAAAATTGGTTTCAATGGATAAATAATATTTGTGACAAATTTTTGTGCACAACTTTGTTCTAGTTATTTTATTTTTGCAGTAACTGAGCGGAATACAAACGGAACACGGGAAGTAGATTAGCTTTATCGCTTAGATTCATCGACATGCTTCATCCGTAATTTTGTTTTATTCTAGATTCAGATCTGTGATGGGTATGTATGGTGTATTGTTGAAGATCCAGTGCGTTTGTATTTTAATTACGCTAGCTCAAGGTAAGTTGTATTTTCTTACCTTTTTTAATACTAATTTAATGTTTTTTGTGTGCGAACGGTCAAAGAACGATTATATGGTGATGGATGCCTTCTTTAGGATTCATTTCTTCCTGTGAGTGAGTTTTGGGTTAGCGTTTTTAAATTCGTATTTATTATACTTCAAATATGTTTAGTTTTTTTTTATTTACAATGTCATTACATTGATTCCAAAATAGAGTACCATCCAATCCTAATTAGCATAAGTACCCAAAGAAAATTGAAACAATTCCATTTTGTCCCTCACATAAAATTCTGTGGGCTATAAATAATGGCCCGTCAGGTTACGGGTCACATCGTAACTGCATTTTAATGTGACCACATGTCTGTGGGCTCTACATTTTATTGTTGTATTCTCGTTTCTGTCTATGTTACGGCGAATGTCCGAAATTGGCCACTATTAATATGCACCGGAGTGTGTCAACAATTAGTAATTTTGATTCGAAATGACTAATTATAAACAATGATTTTCTTGAATCGTACGTTATACCAGTGTCTTTGTAATTGAATTACAACTTGAATAATATCATGATGAAGAAAATGAGGAATGTGGAAAATGTTTTGAGGAAACTTTTGGGCATAGAGGTGACTCTCAGAGAAGAAGAAGACCAAGGAAACGTTAGATGGACTGTGCGAAGGATGATATGGCTAGGGAGGAGGTGATTGCTGAGATGAAAATTTATAGAGAAATAAACATAATATACATGATGTATACGGGCCCTTCACGAAGTCAACCAAGAATTACATCAAACTATTACTAAGATTCACGTCATCGTGGTGTATGATAACATTCATTGGTAGATGACCGAAATAGTCATAAAAGATTACGGTCATTCACGAGCGAGCTTAGTGAATGTTAAAATAAACATCTTATGGTACAGATGCGGTCACATCAGGCTACACGAAACTGTCAATTTTTCCCAATCAACCTTGAATTTAATGCTTTAGCGACAAAGTTGAAAATCCATTAAAGAAACTTGATAGATTCTAGTAGCTCGATGTGCTGGCGTCTGTGAACACTGCGTTTCGCACATTCACCGTGACATTTCTACTTATGTGAGCTTCGCCCTTTAAAATATTCTATCTGGGTATTTATTTTAATTCTCGGAATTAACTGCTTCACTTTATGGGTGGTTTGTACGTGACTTTGGATTTTCTCGTATATTATCAGTCGTTTAAGCTTTTATAAGCGAAAGTTTTACGTAAATAGAAAGGACAGATAATATTTCAGGTTTATTGTTTTTGGGTTCTTGGATTCTTTTAAAAGTTAGCTTGTGTTTCTGTGAGAGGATGCACGCAAGATGACTATTTCTTGTTATTTTTTAGTATGTTTTTATCATTCCTTATTGGAAATAAGTTTCTGTGAACTGCAATAGCTTGGATTTGTCTGTTATGTTGTAGGGACATGTTTTTTTCAAATAAATAAATTGTTTTTGACATAGGTAATACTAAAATGCAAAAATGTACGCGGCATACTATTAGGAAAGGATTTACAACCTGACGGTTATGTCATGTTCCACGAAAATAATATCAACATTAATTCAAACCAATTACTTTACTTTGTGGGAGTTAATATTGTAATTAATTATTGCAATATACCTACACATGTATTCGGTACGTGAAACTCGTTATAATTATATGCTTGTTAACATTTTCAGACAATAATTTGTAGTGTTTGTAGCTGAGCTATTTAATTTTGCTCGTTTATTAGGTACGAGCGGTTATATTCATTATTATTTTATAGTACAGTATATAATATCCATCTTATAGTTATGAGCATATCTGTTGTGGTAATGTTAAAGGTATGTTCTATTAATAAATTCGACGAAAAAAGCATTCACTGATGAAACAAAGAGACTGATCAAGCACTGTTTTAAGCTGTCACGGTTTAAAACTAATACTTATACTGTCACTGTGATTGTATTTGTTACCGTATTTATTTTTATTTATTTATTTCGACGCTGTTGCAAGCGCCATGGTCGCGGATTGACTGGAGAATGCGGATGGATGAAAAATAAATGTACTATAATTTTAATTATGAACAATCACAGAAGATATCCCATAAGTGTCAGTATAAACAGACTGACAGACGTACTATATGAATTAAATATCGACACTGTTGTACATCACATACTATAATTTCCCATATCTATGCAGCGTGATTTTGAATTCATATGATTCATGAAATTTTTTTTTTCGTTTTATTAAAGATAAATTTTGTTCGTTATTTAGTACTGCGTACATTGTAAAACTTGTTTATATTAATGAGTACTTTACCAGAGGGTACGACAACTTTTAATTATAAATACAAATATAAACTTAAGGTTGTCACTGAATTTTAATTTGTCTTGTATCATTGATATAATATATATAAAAAATCTAGATCCTTGCTCACATCAGAAAGTGTCGTCGACAAGTTTTGATTCGAAACTCAACACAAATTCAAACTTACACCGACCATATGAAGTTGTTTTTTAAACGCGGGCAACGCATGTCACGTTTCTAATTGAATTCCCGGAAAACAATGATTGTCACAAGCTTTTTTTTATTTTATACAATATTTCATTGCCGATGCCGAAGCAGGGTCTAGACATTACAGGGAGGGGTCCGTAAGGACCGACGCCTGCCAGGGTTGCGGGACTGTTCGAAAGAGATACCGCGGCCCTGGAACACAAAGGGCAATGGACGGAACATGGATGGGTTTTAGTCAATAAAAGTCTGACACTCCCTCCTGCTCAGCCCAGAGCGGGAGGGGTTATTTGATGATTTCCCATCGGTAAAAAAAAAAGGGTCTAGACATTCTATCACCCAACTTTGTTGGTGTCGTCTTCCAGTCTAACCGGATGCAGCTTAATACCAGCATTTTACATGAAGCGACTGCCTAGTATCTGACTGCCATAACCCAATTAGTACTGGGTAATACGATACCCCTTAGTAAGACAGGTTGTCAGACTTTCCGGCCACTGACTACCTGTAACGATTGTCAAAGATCTACAAAAACAGCCGGAACCAGCGGTTTAACTTGCTTTCCGAGGCACGGAGTAAACTCGGTATTTAATGGGTCGCCACCCATCCACTGACCAACCTAGGCAAGCGCGTCTTAACCTGAAGATTAATGCGAGCGGTTGTCATTATTTATCCACTAGCTGTTACACTTCGCCGATAACGATTAATGAAATGCCAAAAATCTATTTGATTGACATTAGCTACAGTAAAACTTATGTCAATCGTTTTGAAAGTTAATGTAAAATATAAATTTATTTAAAAGCTATTGTCATTTCTAGGCCACGTTCCCTGGGTATTGTTCCCCATTTAGCTCAGATGAAAAATAAATCCTTTACAAGTGTTTACCATTTACGTTTCACAAGCTAAACTTTGATTAAGACGTGGAATGTTTACTGAACTTGTTAGAGTTCTTTATTTTAGTACCGAACGCAAAAAACTGAAACCTAATAAAGTACGTCCACAACAAAGTAAGTGCGCACTGCGAACGATTGAGAATACTTCACGTGGTCTGAAAATGTTGCTACGTCCTCGAGGTTTTAGTTGTTTGCTAACTTCCAATGCAAACTAAATAAAAAAGTGTAAATACAAAACACGTGCAATGTACTTCGTTACCACACTTATGTGCCAACTTTGTAATTTTATCAATATTCCCACTTAATATTCCGCACTAGTGTATATTTGTTATTGCTTTATTAGTTTCTCTCTTTCTTTGTTTAACCTGTTTCTTATATAAAAAAATGTCCGCGACAATCACGTTCGGTTAATTTGGCTTCGGGGCACGTTTCACCTGAAATGTTTTATTGAGAGACGCTCCCACGTTTCAGCTGCTTTCTGAAAAATCGCATCTTTCCAGCCGGTCGACGATGACCCAGAATTTCGGGATGTTCAGTGTAAAAGCAATTTGGAATGACCCTATTTAGGGAGGCGTGAAATATAGTGCGTTTCCTGTTAATGCTCTGAAATCAATCTGGATTCAGGGGGCCTAAAATGGAAGCTTTATCAGAATCATAATAAGAATCACGTTAAAAATTTAAAATTCTTAAAATGGTCTTTATGGTTATGATCACAAAGTCCAATTTAAGAGTTTTAAATTTTTAACGTGATTCGCATTATGATTCTGATAAAGTGGCCATTTTAGGCCCCCAGGTATTTTGTAGGAAGAGAGATTTTGTATTCCAAGTATGCTGAGTTTAAACGGCTGTGTGATGTTTTCAGCATCAAATAATTTATTTATTTGCTTTCATCTACCATTACAAGATAACCCAATGCGATAAATGCGCCTTAATTAACCCTAACTTAATTGATACTAACATATTGGGTGTAAAACTACCCTTAACGAAACTGAAAGACTTGTTCTCCCCGTCATTGCGACAATTTTTTAGGGTTCCGTAGCCGAAGGCGAAAAACGGAACACTTATAGATTCGCCAAGTCTGTCTGTCTGTCCGTGTATGTCACAGCCACTTTACTCCGAAACTATTAGGACTACACAGTTGAAACTTAGTAGGTAGATGTATTCTGTAAACCGCTATAAGGTTTTTATACAAAAATAAAAAAATGTAAGATTAAGGGAGGTCTCCCCATACATGGAACTGAAACTAAAAAATAATTTTCATCAAACCTATACGTGCGTGTCTATAGATAGGTCTTTAAAAATGACATTGAGGTTCCTAAAACCATTTTCTCTCAAAGTCAATCGTTTGAAAGATAAACACTTCCAAAGTGGTAAAATGTGTCCCCCCCCCCTCTAATTTCTAAAGTAAGAGGAGAAAAATTCTGAAAAAACTATAGGATTATATTATTATGGAACGAAAAAAAAAAACTATCAACCAAAATTGGTTTGAATAAGATTTGATGTTTTTTTTTTTAGATATGGGACTTTTTCATCAAACTGCAGCAACAACTTTGTTTTTTATTAACATACTATGAAAAACAAATTTAGTTTTGTTGATGAATGTAAAACAATACAACGTATGAACGAATGCCTTCAAAATATTTTTATTATATTGTTTGGTGCTACGGAACCCGGTGTGCGTGTGAGTACGACTCGCACTTGGCCGGTTTTTTTATTCTAGACTAGCTGTTGCCCGCGGTTTCACTCGCGTTTTTGCCGGAAAATATCCCAGGTGCACGTTGTAAATATAGCCTATGGCACTCGGGGATAATGTAGCTTCCTATTAGTGGAAGAATTTTCAAATTCATTTCAGTAGATCCAGAGATTACCCCGTACATACAAACTTACTAACAAATTTTACATCTTTATAATATTAGTATAGACAATACCGGGGATCTTTCTAGCTACATAGATATGTGGGGACCAAAGTTTTTTTATTATATACATGTTCCAATGTTTTGAGTGCGTTACATTGAGTCCTACCGTAAAACGTGATATTTCACCCCAAAAACAGTGGTTTCCCAGCAATGACTTTTGCGCAGTATTACTTATTCTGAAGTACAGAATGTTTGGTTGGTGGCTTTGTGAAGGGTGCTTTTACACCCGGTTTATAGCTAATTACTAACAATGCATTCCTTTTGAAATCACAATAGAATAAATGCTCCTCGCTATGAGGTATGAGCTATATGTATGAGTCAGTGGCGTACCCGCTCCCTTTCATTGAAAGGCAGGCAAAGCCCAATTACCACGATAAATTCAGTACAATATCTCCAAATATGTATGATACAATGTATTAAAAATTTGCTAGGAGAAAGTGATACGTCAGAAGCCAGATGCAAGCCAGCGGGTGTGAAAGAGAAAGCGTTAGCACCAGCCGAAACCCCTAAAGAACCCTAAAGACTGTATTTTTTTTTTATTTGTTGAGTTTGGTTGAAAGGCAAGCCGGGCCTTTCGGCTTGTATGATAGGTCCGATGAGTGCATATATCGTAAAATACTTTTTTTCTTGTGGTTATTGCCTAGACTGTGTGTCAAGAGCTTTTATGCCGCCCATGGGCCTCTGACTTGGCTTTACAAGCTGTCGAGAAATATCTCTCAGGCATGTTGGTTTGGTTTCCTCACGATGTTTTCCTTCACCGAAGCAAGTGATAAACAATACGAATTCAACCCAGGGGTTCGAACTCGAGACCTATGACTTAGCAGTCCGGCCGGTCACACCACTAGGCTGTCACTGCTGATGATGTGTAACATCCCTGAAAACTTACAACTACCTACACCTAGTATGCCTTTTAAAGGTTGAATGATGATGCATTTTATTATATGAAGTATGCAATGCCATTATAGTATTTGAGGTATGCAAATATAGATATTCCGCTGATCATCTTGCGTATAAACAGACACCAGTGGCGAAGGTTTAATACAACTCGATTCCTACCGGCTTCCCTTTGAAAAATGGCACAGTCAGAATTCTATAGACAAAAAATCTTTATAATCACATTAGAGATATTTACTCCCGCTTATTTCTCACAAACATTTACCCTTCGCTACTGACAGACACGTGTACTGTTACTGACGAAAGCAACGCGTCTGGCAAGATACCATAATAATGAAAAATCTAAAAATAACCAGTGAGAATTAATTAATAACGAATATTAACTTTTCCTCATAATTATGCGGTAAATAAAATTCCCAGCAATACTAGTATTACATCTTTTAACGGTTTCGTATTAAATATGTATATAAATTATTAGAAACTATGCAAATGAACTACGAACACAGGGAACTTGGTTCATTCTACACACTAACTATTACTAGGGCCAATATGAATAAATAATCGAATAATAAACTTAATGCTCTCCAAGATTTGATTGTTCAAGTCGAAAGCCTTTTCCGTTATTCAGGCGCTGAGCTGTAAAGGAGGACACTTTAGCGGGCTTTCTTATTCATATATAAACCGGAAGAGTTCAGGAGGCCTTTGTGTGTTTGTTGGTGGAAGCGGGAAGAGTGTTGTTGATAAGAAGCCGGTTGACAGGGCGCCGGCTCTAAGGACTTTTGTCTTCCTTAAACAATAGACGGCTGCACGCACACATTCGTAGTGCCTATCTACGCAGAATTCAGCGAGAAAGTACGGGTAGATCTTGCGTTCGAAAACGTAGAACTACGTGAAAGCGAGGTCTGCGTATGTGTGAGTGCATCTGCTAGTGAATGTTTGGAGAGTGCTATCAGTGGGGGGTGTTATCAGCCGGGTGTGTTATCGCGGCGTTGCGTACTGGCGTATGTGCGTAACGACTGACGCCACGCCCCCCGGCGTCTTCCCACGGCGGCACTGTTAAGATGCGCGCGCATTCCTGTTTTAGCGTTAGGGCTCGATCACAATTGGACGGAGTTTTGCATCTTTCTAGCATTATGTTGCCAACTTTCGTGATAGTGTTGTTTATAGTTACAATGATTTATCAAGCGGTTTTATGGGTTGCCGTCTTCTGTGCCCAGTGCCCAGTAAATATTTGTTAAATTAAATGATGTGATTTCAATAAGTTATTAAGAACTAATCTAATTAAATTGTGTTGAAATACCGCATAATACTTAACTTAATACAACAGTTTGTGGAAACTACATTATAAGATTTTTAACAGGTTAGAATTCTTAGGATCTGTCTAAGGGATTCAAAATATTTTTGCAAGCGTTGGTTCCAAATTTGCTTTCCAATAATATCAATAGCAATAAATTCTTCCAGTTTCTAATACACACCAAACTAAACTCAACGATCCGGATTCGCAATATCAACGGTATTAGATTTCTGGCTATAACAGACGCGTTTTCATGTAATAAAGAAGCTAACTCATAAAAACTAATGGTGCACCCTCAGCTGTCGTAAATAGTCGTTTGTACTCGAGATCGCATGTGAGCGAGGCTTAACATCGTGTCGTTCGCGTGATGCGTTGGAAAAATCTGTAGCTAGAATCAGCAGCGCAGCGCCGCCGTTCGGTCGCCGAAACTAAACGTAGCTACGTCACGCGTGCGCCACCCGCGCCATCTAGCGGCTCGCTGCCTGCGCCGCATCGCCTCACCTGCCAAGAGCGACATTTCTCCGTCGCGCTCGCACCAGTGGCACGTAGAAATAACCTCAAAACTCTCGCGTACCAACCAATCACCAAAATATTGCCCCTCGCAGTATTAATAACAGTGACTATAATCTGTAAGACGGCTAACAGTGTTATGAATGTGACGTAATTCTGTCACGTTCCTGGATTTGCCCTGCAGTGTTGCTTTATAGTGATTTTCGTAAAATCGAAAGTTTACAGGACGAATGTTCCTTTTGGTGGGCTGTCATCGGGCAGCCCCTAAATTTTGTGCCATAATGTGGTGGTTAATATTTTTATGTGTTGTAAACGTTAAAACATTTGGTGTGCTAGCGTCGAATAGCAGTGGAACTGTGTCAGAATGTGAGTATTATTTTTGGTCTGTTTTCAAATTGATTATTGTTTAATTGCATGAATGGAACATTATGAGTAAGCATAAGATGTAGTGGTTTGATAATGTAGCATTGATGTAAATTCAAGGTAGAATTTCGTAAAGTAAACAAATCCGTTTGGTTTTTTTTTATGTAAATGTTTGATCGCACGATCTTTTTAACAGCTGGGAACACCTTGCCCGCTGCTCGGTGAATGCGTTAACTAGCTTATTCATAGTACAAACAGGTTTGTTACGTACTACTTGACGTAAACACGTGTGGTTTACGTTTTTTTAGTAGTGTTTATGTTTTTATATAAAGGACAGATTAAAAAAATAAGATAAACAAGATAAGATAATGCCAGGCAGTCACGCCATACCTTGTGATATGACTAAATTGACATAAACACGCCCATTATGGAAATAGGTTTCAAGTTTAGCTACAGTTGGCTATCAAAATGTCATTATTGATTATGAATATAATAATACCGCTAGTATGGTACCGACAGAAATTAACGCCAATTAAATTTTATTTTCAAAATTAGTCACAATAATAAACAAGTAATTGACAAGGTCTTGTTTAATTTTAGAGTTACTGCATGTTTTGGAGATAAATTCAACGTACCTATCAATACACCAGAAATTCCATAGTTTACCATTAATTACCAACACAGTTGAATTGAACAACAATAACATTACAATTAATAATGACTGAACTGATTTCAAGGGTAGTGAAATTAAAAATGGTGATGGAGAACAAATGCGAAACAATTGCAGCAGCTCAACAGTTAACGCGTAGTTAACGGTATCCATGTATGTAGTAGGCAAGATAATAGTATTTCTTGGTCTATTAACATTGTATAATGTAAGTATCTGAGATCTGCGTCGTTGGAGGTAATTCTCCATTGTGTTTAGTATAGCCGCTCAACATCGACACTCATAAAACAGCAATTATAATTGATATTTGGATATCTATCAATTCCACTACCGTTGTCACATACAAAAGACTCCATTGTCAAAATAAGAATTATGAGTAGGACGGAAAAACACGGCGGTAAAGCTATGAATACAAAGGAAGCAAATATAAACATGTTAAACTTACAAGGGACATACATACTTACGCCCTACGGTAAGGGCTACAACAACAGCAATATTTCACTTGAAATAACCTTTTAAAAAAACACGAGAAAATATTGAGAAAACCTTCAAAAGTCAAGTGCTCTCTGTCCGACAAACCTAATTATGAGCGACAAAAGAAACAATTTTACATAAACTGAAGGTTCTCCAATAACAAATATAATATATCAGGACCTTAAGAATCAGATACTAAAATTATTGATTACGATTTGTTGATACATAAAACAGCGTTTAAAACATTCAACGACTGTGTTGATATAAGAGTTTCAAGGTCTTATGTGGTTGCTGCGTCTGATTCGATCGCGGCTGGATATGTAGCAGTACCAATAGTACCTATATCAACTTGTTTGTCATGCAGCTCATAATTAATACAGGTATCCTTAGAATGTTTACCACAGCTAGGTACGCTCATATTCATAACAGCTTGAATGTGATACATTGATGCGTCGGTGACTATCTACATTCTACCATCTCATATTCACAGATATTCGAGAGCCAAGCGGAAATCTACCATCTACCTTTAATGATAGCTATCGTCTCGTATTTATCAGTTTACGATTTCTTGCCTTATAAACAGAACTTTGCTATGCACGTCATGCACTGTATCATTTTTCTTGATTTAGGTATGCGTTTTGTACGACTTGTGCCAAAAGCTGAAAATAGACGGCGTAAACAGATGAAAGTGGCCGAAGACACTACGTTTTCCTGAATCGGTACAAAGTTCAATAGTTGTGGCGGAAAGCCAATGTTTTCAACGAAGCTATACCATATTGTTTACTACTTTTTCATACATGTAACCTTCGTAGAAGTTCATGCTCATATTTACGCTGACGTAGCGGTCAGTTAATGTGACACAAAGAGCTGCAACCGCTAAATGGGTGTCCGAGCGAAAGTAGTTAGTTATACTGTCTCAATTTTGGCGTCCCACAGCACAGCTGACGCGATGCCCATAAAAGTCCCGCTGATGAAAGAGCACAATCCCATTGTGATGGGTATAAAACGGGCTTTGTGCCCCGAGGAGGCCTCATTATATGAAAAATGAAAAACGAATCGCACTTGTCACATTCAACATGATTTTATTGGAGGAACAGACTAAGATCCGAGAATTTGTCAATAGATAGAATTTTGTTTACGGTTTTATTTTTTTTTGGACGGACCGGGCATTTACAAATTTTGCGTAACTGAGACAGACGATTTGGCACCATTATGTTGCTATAAATCTTCCAGTCTTTGCGAAAATTGCACTTATTTTTATGCAAGCGTGTCTGGCTGGGTAGAGCGGGAAAAATCCCGGTCTACCACAGTGCGTCAATAAGGATGACGGTATAAAGAGAGCGTGATTTGATTGGTCAATGAGCGCAATGAAATCTATACAAAGTGACATGCTTGTAAGCCGTGATTTACAGTTCGTTTAATGTGTCTATTCTTACCCATATTTCTGTTACTTTATCCTGTTTACAATATTCATTTGATGTTCTTTACTATTCGTCATAAAATATGCAAAGGAATAAAATAACAAGAAGAGAAAAACTGATTTTGAATAAACTGTCTGAATTTGGTGATGCTACTGCTAGTTATGGGCACTTATAAACCGAGCAAATGGTATACCATAATCATTAAATCATTTTATTATGCTTTGGCAATGATTTGGCATTGCAGAGATTTCTATCATGGGCAAAATCCACTTCTAAATTAGCAGCACATATTTACGAGCACTACACTGCCCCTTAATTAACTTTTATGACACACGCGAGGGTTAGCTGATTCACTATTTTCGTTCTATCATGACAACAATCCAATTTCGGGGAACGATTCAACCGTTTTTAACTACGAGCGAATTTATTTGGGCAGTTGGACAGTAGATAAAATTGGGGTCAAGTTGTACGGTACCAGCTGCAAAGCAAGAAGGGACAACTGCAGATTAGATAAGGACCCACTTTTTACCTTCAAGTTTAATGAAGGGCGCACGATCTGCAAACGCAGCACGTTGCCCCCGAGACCTTCGGGCGAACTATTTTGTACGTGTACTTAGTCGGAGGGCGAGCGCGTCTTTTAATTTTTTTTTTCTATTTCTAAAGACTCCTGCGGCTACGTCTGCCTTTATATCGTGCGTATGTCTTTCGACGTCTAGATTTCTTAATAAGTTGAAAAACAAGAGACTTTTTGTCTAATTTTTTACTACCCGAAGTTATATTGTTAAATTATTTCGAGATTATTTAAAAAATGTAGTTTTTTTTTTGTATATGGTTCGCTCGTTGTTTGAAACACAGTTCAGCGCTTTTGGTAGTTTTGTGTCCCGGAGCGTACCTATTAGGCACTAGTTGTTTTTAAGTTTAAATAAATTCAGCATTAATCTCTCCCATACGTATTTAAAATGCTGAGTATATATTATTTTTCTTTGCCCAGCAGTGGAATGACGCAGGCTAACAGTATCAGTACATATTTTTGAATTCTATAGTGCATTGGCTGTGACATTTATCGGGCGTAATTAATACCTACTTATATGTTCCCTACGTTTTAATAATCAGACAAACTATCAAATAGATAACGTCGTGATAATATTTATTTGTCAAATATGAAGATATCAGACAAAGGGCCTCAGCTAAAGGTATTAAAGATAGCGAAAACTGTAAATAGTAGTAGCAAATATCTACAACATGAAAAGAAATAAATGAATATAGATGAATGAACAAAGAATGTGAAAATATAGGTAGTTCTTTTTACTCAACAAAACATGTTATATAGCAGGTATTGTTTTAAATGTGATTCCTAGTTTTATAGCTAAAATTTTTTCAGAAACTGTAGCACTTGGGTACAATATGCAGTTCAATATAAATTTTAAAATTGCTATTTGAACATGCTTAAATTATTCGAGTACCTATTTATTATTTTCAGTGACCAACATATCCGATATCTGAATACTTAATTTAATTTGCAGGCAAGAAAAGATGTATTTAAGCAAAGAATAATGGTACAAGCTTGTTCAAGACAGGTATATTCTCTAGAGGACTTTGTAATGGATGAAGCAGACACGGCTTGAACTCCTGGATTCTTTATATCTTAGAAAGAATTAAGTACCTTCGTACATTACATTGTTCACAAGTCCACGATTCACGTGTTATTGCGTATGATGTCAGTGACGTAATTGTTTTGTTTGATCATCAGCTGCTTCCGGCTATATTGAATACGGTTTTTATAAATGATTGCGAGCTGATGACAAAAAATCATACTGGTTTTAAGAGTAGAAATACTCTGTTGATTGAGAACATTATTAGTGGCGTCCATTAATTTACTCACCAGCATATCCAGGAAAGTTTTCCTGCTTTCTAACTCACGCACGTACACACACGTCCCAAAAATCACTTCGCAGCGTTATTCCTTACATTTCGGAGCTACAGGGAAATTTACAGGGTAATAGCGAAATATAATTTTTTCCCCGTCCAATATAACCGCAACAGTGAGCTCCGAGCCATCCATTACCTCGTGACGCGCGATGAGGGTCCCCAAATTGGTTATTTTAGCGACTGCGTACCGCCGGTGTAGTCGGACAAATTCACAAACGAGTTTCACACGATGGGTGACGGAATTCTCTTCTATATTAAACATTTCACTTCCTTGGTTAACCAAAAATATTGAAAGACGGAATTACCTAACAGGCAAAGAAGAAGGCCGAGAAGATATTGCGCAAAAAGATGAATAAGCCAGGTGCTGGAGCAATTGGAAATGCTGGTAAACTTAACACCATTAAAACATCATGTAGCAATGGAATTCCTAAATTAGAAAAAAAAGAGAAGTCATGGTCTATGAACTACTAAGGAGAAAGAAGAATAAGAGATCGAAATACTCTAACGGGTATCCATTAGATGTATTTCGATCTCTTGTAAGTTATGGCTATTTGAGCCTTATTTATACACCTAAGGCTCAAATAGCCATAACTTGGATCTTCAAGTCTTTATTAGGTCTATAACAGTATCATCATTATACATTACTTACCATCTGATATAATAGACGTCAAGCAATAGCCTATCAGTCTAATATATAAAGAAAAATGGAACATTTTGGTTCGCTAATGATTAAAGGATGATAAATGAACACTTTGTTCGACGACCTTAATTACTGGTATGTGATTAGCACCGGGTAATATGATTAAAAAGAAATATGAAGTTCAAAGTCATTATGCTTCAGATATATTCGAAATCGCGTTTTTTTTTCATATCGCGATACCTTCGGCCACATCTTCAAGATCTCTTCATTTTATTACTGATTTGAAAGAAAAAATCTTGATCTAAATGTCAGCGCTATTTACCCGACTGCGGCGAACCCAAAAGGATTATTATTTACTTTATTATTCTATGCAGTGGCATATGAAGCCTGTCTTTCGTTTCAAACATTAATTATACATTTAAGATTCAAAGACACATGTAAACAACTTGAATATACATAGTTGTAAACGAGTTAGTCTTCAGACTTAACTCTTCCATTAATTGCAAGCAAGTTGTCTCGCTGCAAGTTTCGTTAAACATGTGTGCTGCGTAGATCTTGTTCGTGATTTGTTTTCTACAACTTATTAGTCTTCAAAGACTTCGGGTGTTAAGTTAAGAATTGATTGTGTTGCGAGTGCGATTTATCAATTACTTTGCCTTGGGAATTCTATTCAAGTCCATTTCTGTATCTTTATGGCTTATTTTGTCTAATCGAATATGATTCATGGCATACGGTTCCAATTAGCTATAAGATAATTACATAACGTCTGTAAGAAACTGAGATGGTTCTTCCACATAGATCACGGTTCGATCAAATCGATACTGCGAATTATACATTCCGAAAAAAAAAACCTATACCTACGCAATATTCAAGTTGGAAAAGTAGGTGTGGGTCTCATACACATCATTACTTCATGACCCGCCAATATCGTCACGTTGATACGCTTACAGGTTCATTTCTTTATACTTTTGTTTCGCCAAATAACTGTACAGCATTGGACAAAACCATGACTTCTCGGCAGTTTTATTAATTTTATTTGTCGTTCCGTTTCTGACCATACGAAACCGCTCAATTAAGGGTGCGTGCCAAGTCCAATGTGACACTTAACGTTGACCTCGATTCTGTATTAGTCCGTTGTCATTAAACCTCACTGCTGCTGCCCTTTGCTATGGCGATGATACAAATAGACGTTTCTATAGCAGGGGTTAGATCGCGAGCATCCCGAAGTTGACAATCGATAACAATCCCTTCATGCTTTAAAATAAGTTCGAGTTTTGAATGACCAGCAACACAGTTTAAGATATTTTACTCGTGAGCCAACCATTTGGTTCCAAGCATGTATTAATTGTGGCCGACTCGGACGTTCAGTACATTTTCGATCAATGGTTTATTTTTGTCGCTCGCAAACTGTGTGTGGTTGACATTCTAAAAGACCCCAATGACATATTTACAGTTTATATAGAAGTTCTTAGTGTTGGGAGGCAGAAAGTCAATTTGTGTTTTGGTGTAAGGCGTATTATTTCCAAAATATTACTGCTTTGTTCTCTTTGGTCTCCAGAAATTATTCGATTGTGACGTAAATAGATTGTAGAATTAAAACAACTTTGAGGAAAATCTCGCAGTCACAGAACTCCAATTCAAGTTCTGTGAAACTTAATAAAATTGAACGTCATGCACGAAAAGTCTTTAGAGACAGTTTTACACTCCTCAAGAGTCTGTTCAAATTCGCGTCTTTGTGGGAGGGAGGCCGGAGCTCCTTACCGCGAAGTTGTTGTTACAATGCTCAATGATGACTATGGAACGCCGCTTCAGACCTTAGTTAATAAAGTTCCGAACAAGTTATTCATACTCACTAATGAGCCAACTCATACTAGGTTTCTCTCGGCGTGTTCTCAATTACGCCGATTCAATTGTAGCAGCGGTGGAAAGTGCTTTCATTATTTAATTGCCTTGGTTCAGCATTCTTTGGAAAATGAATAATTATGGCTCGGATTCAGAATTTCTTCTGCCACCGCCCGCCGACGAAAGCAATACCCAGAACTCTAAAGTATTTTAGGAAATATCTTTTATGCTTTTACTCTAGTGCCCACACCAAAACTTCGTATGAAATTTGTGGAAAATTATTTTAACGAAACTGCGCTATGCAAATAACCATTCCACGTGTGTATTTAAATACGGAACGTTACTGCGAACTATTCATTAAAATACTTTAAAAACTGAAAATTGTGAAGCATTTCAATGTAGAAAGGAGAAAATTGCATATGGAATGCTCGTAACAAGCGCGGAATCGTTTGGTTCTGCAGAACCGGGCCCCGGGCCGCGAATAGTGGCGGAATGGAAAAAGTAAATGCGTCTTACACAGATGCAGACACAATCGTGATAAGATAATATGCACATTATGTTGACGTTATGAGCGAACACTTATTGCAACATTATTGGGTTCTGAATCGCGCGGTAAAGGATAACGATGTGTTATGGTTATATGTATTTCATTCACATGGTTCCTGATATTATTAAAAAGGAAATTGGATATGGAGATACTATGCGTAGCGGTCGGTTTTATGATTCATACTGCAACACCGTTTGCTTGTGCGTTTGCGTTTGAAAAACTCATTTTTCATGAAATTATTACTTAGGTACTATGTTGTAGGTATTGGTATAGAAATCAAAATTACTATTTTGTACAATTCATCAAGCTCCAGAAAGCAATTTCTCAGTCGAACTCAATACAAAGCCAAATGCAGTTAGCGTTTCGTTTGGCTTTTGTTCTGAAACTGTATTCATTAAGTTCTAGCGTCGGGACGATTTCTTCTTTTACAATTCTGTCGCTATTGATACTTCCTGTATAGACAACTTAGCTACTTTTTCGTGGATTTTCATGAAATTTTGAACAAGCCACTTCGCAAGGCGTGTCGGCGTATCTGAGGAAAGTTTGCGCATTAGCGGAACCGGAAAAAGGGGATGAAAAACTTGACGACAACTTCTCGCCAAGACACTAAAATCGCGAGGCGTTTGCAAAAGTTACGCTCAAAGTTAATAGCGAAATGATTTGGACGATTTTACGTTATTTATTATAAGTATGGGTGTTAAGGATTCGGCAACAACTTTAACAGAGACTTTTACAACTGTCTTTTATTAAAATCGTTTAGGCGAATCTCATGCTACGGACACGGCAAGAATTAAAGATTAACCGTGGCATAAACTGAATTCAATTAAACCATCGAACAAAAGAAATATCATTATCAATCACCACCACAATCGAAAAGATTATATTTCAGTCAAACTGAAAATGCAGACGTTCCGAAAATGAGCAACTAACGAGAATAGTTAAACGGACCTGTAATTTGCATACAGATTGGCTTTCAGGGATAAACGGTCCATTTGTATTCAAACGCAGGAACCCAGCTCAGTGGTCGAGGAGCATTTATCCAGTTTAGGATTTAAATCGGCCACAGTATCATCTGCTTATCGATATCATGTACTTCTAAGCTCTCCCGAAACTTTACTGCTGCACAATATTTTCCTTTTTACTTAACCTCATTCTGGCAGTTTGCCAGCTTCCGTCTCTTAGGCACTGAATTTGGCAGGCAGTTGATTCTTCGCCGATTTGTATTAAAATTTATCGATTATGCGATTACGGAAGCTTTTTTCCGATTTTGAAGTTATGCTGTAGTGTTTTTATTTCTAGGTTTAACCTTATTCAATAACAGCGTTTCATGAAGTTTTCTTTGGCATTCAACGAATTCAAACTTAATATTTTCTTTGCATTTCTTTGCTTCTATGAAAATACTTATTTGTTTTCAACTACATTTCTGTAGTATTGTAAGGATATAAACTGCCCTTCGGTCAACCAGGCTTCAGCAGAAACCTATTTAACTTGTACAGAATACGTCTGTTTGTCCGTCCACAAGATATAATCCTCTTACGGTGGCCGAGAGATACCACTAGCTTAAGTTCATTGGGTTATTCTAAGCCGAAGACAAGTAACTTATTTAAACCTTTGTCTTTTTCTACTAAACCTGCATTTTCCCAAATACAGGTAATAAATAATCATACAAACTGATACATATAGCCCAGATAGTCTCTCATCGTTCAAATGACTATCATAACACGATCTACGATCTACACATAGTTGAGGTGAATGACATACGACCAGGCCGAGACGGCCGATGCTGACAAGCGTCGAGGGGAGTGCAAAAATAGACCAATCTCGTGTACATGACGTCATTTCAAGCGTAGATGGGCATAGAAACTGGTACCAAGTCCATGGTAACATTTTGGCTTTGACAGCGTCTTTATTTCATAGCAGTTAGGGTGGTTTTCGTAGTTCAAGTACTGACTCGCGTTTGATTGTACTAGGCCGAATTTTACACCCAATTATTCCCGAGTTCCGATAGTTTGCTTAGAAATTCCGAGTTTTCTGGTTATAAAAGATTGTTTCGCGTGACTCGTTCATTGTTCGAATTTTTAGCGTTCCTAGTCATAGAAGAATTTCCTATCAACTCTGAATTCGAACCAGGTAATCGTAAAATTTATTTTAAGTTCAAGTTACAGGAAACCTTGATTAATGGAAATCTAAGCTTAAAAGCAGTTTTATTTTTGCTTTGTTTGTGGTTCAAACGTTATATACGGTATCATTAACGTATATAACGTTAATGATACCTTATATAACGAAACTGAAAACAGGATATTTACCATGTTCACTATTTGTTTTGAGTTTCCGTTTTCAGTGTTCATGATCATGTCAGTTTAAAATCTTATGCCGGTGTTTCTTAGTAGGTCTTCATATTTACTGGAATCTTGTACGATTTGGCTAAGAAGAGGTTGGAGTGTGATTTCGTAGATACTTACATATCTAATGCTTATAATTCAGTGTGAGATAAGGAGACTGAAGGCAAGGGTAGCAAGTAAGGGATAGCAGGGGCCTGCAATTTGCTGCTATTAATGTCCTCGTTAAACCCAAAGGTTATCGTTGTACGTGTCTTCGATGAATCTCATGGCAACCCTTGGAATATAGACCGTGGCGATGAATAAACATATGAGTACATAGTCATAAAATCTTTGTATGATTTCTGTTTATGACAAGACAGCTACTGGTGTTGTATCTTTTGTTGGTATTATTTTCCTGTGTTTTGAATTTATCTTTAATAAGAAATTGCCTTTGATAATCAACATATTTTATTATTTCTTTTGTTAAAAAAAAATATGGAACCACACGAAGCTCCATGTAAGAAGATATTATTTTTTCTTCAAGATAAATTGTTTATCCTTGATGAAAATAACACTCATTTATCCCTTTCCGCGAAAGGAAAGTGATATTCCTATCATATTGCAATAGTTATCCCTAAACGAATTTCCGAAATACGAGCCGTTTGATGGGGTGGCGGAGTTACCATGGCAACTGTAGATACTGAGAATATTCCAAATAGCGTGGAAATCAATAACGGACTTTGTGGAATATTAAAGTGTCGTTTATATTAAAGTAAACTATATTAAATCACACATATATTTATTTTAAAAGTACGTAAATCTCTCGTTATAGCGTCACCCGTGGCTCGAGTGCACTAAACTTCTCGAAGTAGGGTAGAGTAAGATAATTCCTTCTGAAGTTTAGACAGGAACGCAAGTCACGGTTACGCATCGCCACTAACTATACTCACCACACCACGCCTCCCTCTTTCAAAGTACTACAAACAATAACTACATAGTAATTTAATATAATAAGTTTCACTCAAGTATAATTTGATTAAACCCTACCAAGCAAATAATAAAGAATGCCCACCTCCTTGCTTCCTTTCCTCAGTTTTTTAATTAAAATAATTTTGCGCTCGTGCAAATTCTTGGTTGGGTAGCGATGAAAATATTTCTTGCCTAAATGTTGCCAAATAATATCTGAAAACTTTTTTGGAATCGTATTGTAATTAGCCTGGGTGGAGTTTGGTAACTTTCAAAACGGTTAATTGTATGCTTTCCAAGTTTTTGTGGTGCTTCATATTCAAAGCTCCTACCAATACTCGACGAAACTGGAATTTTTGTTTCTAACAAAAATGAGAGTTATAAAGCAATATGGGATTTTCAAAAAAGGCTTGAAATAAAAACGCGTTTTGTTAAACCTCGGCGCAGAAAATCTCATCTGCTGTGTACCGATTGGCACTTTGAAGCTGATGGTCTTGGAAAAACAAACTTAAAAAAACAAACGCCAAAGAGACCAAATGGAAAGGGATTATTTAATGGACACTAGAAATAACAAGGACAGAAGGGTCCAGCCAGACCTAAAATGGCGACAAACCCTTGTCTATACCGAGAGTCAAATCGAATAACAAATAAATATATTAGTTCTAGTTGGGGTCACGAGTTTCTAATGTAGTAAATTCTAATTGGGATATTCCAATATATTCAATCGGTGGCACACAAGGGTTAATTTCGTAGTTACAGCGATCGTGTTGGTAATTTGGAGCTACATGATTACTAACGTGCGCCATTTAGCTAAATGAGTGAGGTGTCGCGATTAAGATAAATTAGTCTCTGCGCTGTGTCGCTTCATATAGCTTAGGTAAAAGCTTGGAATAGAGCAAGATAAATAATTTGACGTGTAAAACATTTAGACCGTTGTGAATTTGTCGTTCGGCTCAGATTAAAACAAACTCTAACCCAACGCAGACACTGCATTATTTTATCACATCAGAGTTGAAAAATAAATGGCTGCTGGTTGTTATACATTATGACTGGTTAATCGAAGGATTTAATGGGGTATAGTACTCATGAAAATTAACAACTTTCTTATTATTATGGGACCAACTCTGAAGTCGAGGACAAAAATCGGCTTCTCCATACATATATGTTCCCGTAACTTTACATTTTGTAGAGAAAAGCTGTTAATTTTTTACCACAATAATAAATGAATTTATCACACTTGTGAATGGGCAGATCACCTTCGCATTTAACTTCGCACATGTTATAAATGCAACAACACTAGCCTAAGGCAAGTTTCGCGATGCCGATTAATCGAAACAGAATAAATCGAAAGCTGCACAATCGCGCTGCTTGCGTCACATCACGTAGATTGGAAGCTATTGGGCCGCGGGATTTCTGACCCTAAAACAACTTCCAGTGACGTAACCGGTATAGACAAAAGATAGTGGGCAAAAATGTATCGGGTTAGCTTCAAATGTCCAACACTATCGAGATTATAAAATAAAGTTCATCAGTGAAAATTTAGTTTATATTGTTTATATATATATAGGTATCTACAGCATTTCTTTGACTTATATATGCCCCTGGCTGGAGGCCTTAAATTCTAGGCATCCACCGGTTTAGACCAGTTAAGCAGTAGCCAGCCTCATAGGCTGAAATGAGAGAGGCCAACAACAAAAAAAAAATTGACTTTTATTTTTTCATGAGTGTCGTAGTAAAAGTATCTCCGTAAAATATTCAATGACATTTATGTCCAGTTAATGACGGACATTCAGACTAAACGCTTTACATTTTGCCCAATGTCCTTTACCGGGTCAGTCCCGTAGGCTCGAGCGATTTGCTCTCAATGAGACAGACATGAGGGCTCTCCACACAGATTGGATGTCAGGGCGAGCGTACCCCGCCACACGGCCGGCTTTTACTACAACAACCCTCCTAGAGTAATGAAATTAAATTAGTGTCCCTTTCAGACCACTTAGACTCCATGAATGAGATCACCTATACCATTAAAATTAAACGAGTTTTGTCTAGTACCGACTTGGTTCTCTGTTTCAGTCTAGACAGAGGAGACGTTTTAAAGAATTTAACATTCTATACTTGCTGTTTATTTTGAGAAATAATACGTAGTCTAGTGGTTACAGCATTATTCATTAAACGTGAGTTTCGAGACGAAAAAGTCGATGGAATTATTACACATCATTTATGCCTAGACTTTTTTCAACTATGTGGGGGCCGGCTTCTTGTCTAACCGGATGCAACTGAATACCAGTATTGTACATGGAGTGACTGCTTATCCAGCCTCCAAAACCCAGTTAGTACGTTACCCAGTAATACGATACCCCTTGGAAAGACTGGTTGTCAGACTTTCGGGCCACCTGCTGTAACGACTGTCAAAGATCTATAAAAGACAACCGGGACCAAGAGGCACGGAGGAAACTCGGTATGTAATGGGTGGTCACCCATCCACAGAACAACCTACAAGCCTTTTGTTTCGTCATCCACGCAAGTCGGTTGAGAGTATTACCCACCAGACCTTTCTGAATAATATCACCAATAAGGTGATGAAAAACTGATTCAGATTAATCTTTTTAATAGATAAAATTGATCTACTTTATGAGTGCATTAGGCCATGCTGAAAGCACTTGAATAGATACAGAACGCTAAATGAGCGCACGCGCAGATACTTTTAGCAGACCCGACACTGGCAATGAGCCGCGAAAACGGCACGATGAAACATAAGCGGTGTGTATTCACAATATTTCATACTTTATGTGAATTGAAATCACTATATATCACTATCATAACATATAATAAAACAAAGTCACCGCCGCGACTGTCTATCAGACGGTCTGTCTAAATGCGATAAACTCAAAAACTACCGAACGGATTTTAATACGGATTTCACCAATGAATGGAGTGATTTATGAGGTTTAAGTGTGGCAAGCTAGCCCATAGCTCACCGTCCACAGGCCCGCGCCTACGGTGGCCGGGGGCCACCACGTGGCCCCCGACGCCCGGTGCGTCTCCCGCGGTGGCTGAGACGTGAGGCTCTCTCCTTCTCACGTCCCGCCACCTCCTTCGCTAGCATGACTGCTTCGCAGAAGGAGGTGACGGCGTCCCATTCCCTCTCGCTCCGGACCATGGATTGAACCAGGGCCGGACGCGAGAGGTCGCCGCTGCCGATTGCCGCTACGAGGACACGGCGGTGCTCCGCCCAAGCGGAGCAGACCTGCACAGTGTGCTCCACCGTGTCCTCCGGTCGATCCTCGCAGTGGTGACACCCGGGCGTTTCCTCCCGCCCGATTAGGTGCAGGAACTTCCCGAAACAACCATGTCCGGTGAGGACCTGCGTCAGGCGGAAGGTGAGGGCGCCGTGGCGCCTCTCTAGCCACTCCTCAAAGAGGGGACTTACCGCCACTATCGTGGCGTGCCCTAAACTAAGGCTTGCTGTAAGAAAACCCAATTCTGGGTTAAGCTCGCCGTTGTACATAAGTTATATATTTTAATTTTGTGTGTCCCACTTTATATTTTGTGTACAATAAAGAATAAGAATATTACGGAATTATTCCTCTTAAAATGATCAATTAAACTGTAGCAACGCTATATTACGTCAAAAAAAATATATAGCTCTGCTACCCATGTGAAGCCGGGGCGGATTGCTAGTTCTCGATTATTAAAAGATTTTGAAGCAATTTTAGGTTTTGAGTGCGACTATAGCATCGCACGTTAACTGTGTTTCAAATGAATAAAGTCACCCTTTCCTGTTTTTATGCTGTTAGACTTAAGCAAGTAGTTACACAAACAAAAAAAAATGTATACAGGGGTTTCTAAATACATGGTAAAATTAAAATAGTTAGCGAAACTCCACAGACGTTATGATGGATATTAATATAAGACGATAAAACAATAACATAGGTGGATTTTCATTGTAAAAAAAAAAATCGGAAGCGTACTCAATAATGTGTATAGAAATATCCCCATTTCCCCAACAGCATTGTATTAATAAAGGATCATGAAGAGCCTTTTGTTTCACAAATATTTATAGAGAATAATGCAATCTGCTCTGTTTCGCTATAAATCAACAGCACGTATGTAAATCATTGATTGCAATATTCCGTATAAAGAGGAATGGGTGGTTCTTCTCGAAAATATTACCGCATAAATCAAGTCGAGCGGACAGGCAAGATAGTCTCACCGATTGTATTGACCGTCTGATTCCTCGCGTCCATTACATAATGGACTTATAAAAGGCTGTTAAGGATCATGGTAATATACGTCCAATCGTATATTGTAGGAGCATAGCCCCGTTTGAGTTATACGCCAAGTTTTGATAGGCTATTTTCCTCTATTGTATGTTTATCTTTGAAATGTGTGTGGGGCGTGCCAGTGTTATGAATGTAACATTTCCTTGGACACACGTAATTGAGATGTTAACAGAAATAGTTTTGGACTTATGGGCTGGAGGGAGAAAGCGACAAAATAAACTTCGTACTTCAAAAATGTTTCGGCAATATTACGTCAGTTGTTTTGACCGATTTAGGTTAGGGTAAAATCTATGAATCAAATGTTTAATCAAGATTGATTAATTTATCATTATACGATACTTTATTTTTGCAATCTTATCATTGTTAATTGATGATTATGACTCACAAATTGAAAATAAATCAAAATCACGCATGATATAAGCGATCAAGGATTAATGCTATCACTTTTATTTATCTGGTTTTTCGTGTAGAAAATTGCGGTATTATTGAAATAATTCCGCTGTAGGTAGGTATATCGAATGAGTTATGGAGCATAGAACATTACATACATCAGTCGCATGTCATATTAGCGTATATAATGCTATCTTATCATTACACGTGAACGTTTTATTGTTTTCGTTTGCTCGAACAGAGGAAACATTGTGTTCTTACTCAATGAGTCTTTCAGGATCTGCGTTGAAGGCTATCTTAGTATCTCTGACTGTGGGTAATGCAGTTCAGAACACAGAATAAAATTTGAATGAATTAACTAAATAATACTTTATTTTTATTATAAAAAGAAATATTAGAGAAAGGTTACAAGGCAGATGTGAGTGGCGGGCAGGGGACTCCCTAGAAGGACATAAACTGACCTTATTGGTGAGGTTCTTCAGAAAGGTCATGCCCTGCAGTCTAGACATAGATAGCGATCGCAAAACAAACGAATTCGGTCGCAAAATCGTAACGATGCGGATTTAATCGGCTTCGGCTTTCGGCTTCCACAGCCGACACCGGCGAGTCGCGTCCGGCTCGCGTCCACCTTAAATCCGCATCGTCGATTTGCGATCGCTATATCTATGTCGAGACTGCTGGGCCAAGGTGCGTAGTAGTCGCAACCGGCGTGCGTGTATGACCAGATGATAGTATGAACGTGGACGAGGCAAAAGGAGTACCTACGTGAAGTTTCTGCCTACGCCCATGGCAAAAAGGCGTGAAGGTATCTAATAACCTATTTTTCCAATCTACACATAAATAGAAGGGCAACTTTAGGGATATAATAACAACCGAATTAACCTATTCTCGAATCTCTAATCGAATGAATTAATCTTACTCACAGATCTACAACACAAAACCGCAAATCAGTAGTAGGTAAATAAATAATAATAGTACACGATAACATATTCATAAACAACACGCCATACTTAATAATAAAAAAATCCATAATATCACGCCATACTAAATATTAATGAATTAGATATGGTGGACCAGACGTGGTTTTCCGTATGCCTATTTCCTGTTATATTTCATTCAAAAATCATTCTTATTTTCATGATTAGTTAGATGTATTCGGCTCTCTAGTCAACTGATCCCGGTCATTTGGGACCCGCGGGATGAGTTTACTAAATTAAGATTTTTATTTTATTTCCTTTGGTAGATTGGACCCGCTGTTAAAGTTAAAAAAAATATGTTATCGTATTTCAAATTTGAGTACAAGCGTGATGAAAAATTTTAGGAGGCATAAAAATAAAATCAAAGTATGGGATCGAGTAGTGTTAGTTCAGTTCTGCTAGTTAAGGGTTAACCTTAGGAATAGTACTAGGCTGGCATGAATGCAAGATGGATGGTTTTCATTTCATTATGTCCACGACACGTTCTCTTATGTATGGGCAGTAACCCCAAGAAAAGGACTAGGCTAGCATGAGTCAAAGATGGTATTTAAATGATAGTATTCATTTTCCTTACTATGTACTAGACTTTGATTCTTAAGCGGCGTCTATGCTAGGCGAGCTGAACACGAGCGGAGCACAAGCGGAGCGAAAATTTCCTTTGTGTGAGTGCTCGGGCGAGCCTTCTAAGTCCATCTACGCTAAGCAAATGCGTGCTTCGATCGTGTTCGGCTCGCCTAGAGTAGACGCAGCATTATAATACACACCACCTTGAACTCAGGCCAGCCTAGAACTTTTTGGGGTACATAATTTGTGCCATATATCATTTTCAATACACTTTCTCGAAGACTGGTTCTTTTCGCACTACGATTGGGTTCAACATGCAATGTATTTCACACGCGTGGATTTTTAATATTTTTCCGCACACGTGCGGAAATAAAACATTCCACAGATAAGTCCAAATGGGTTCAATGACTATAGCTTTAATCGGTGGTGATTGTTTTTTTTTTAATCTCGGCAAAGACATATTATGCGTCTATACGGCGTAAATATTTTTTTAGTATTTAAATTGTGTTTATAAATAGAATATCATTCATATTTTCATTAATATCATCAAATATTTACTTTTATGAACAAATTAACATTTCTTTGTGGTCTAAATGCAAAAATATTTGATTTTTTTTCTTTTCATATCAGGCTGTATAGCGGCATCATACCTTTGCTTCTTCTTCAACCTGGCGAAAGCAAAGCATGGAAAAAAAGCAAATTTAATCATAGTTTCATAATAATTTCCGCCAAAAATACTTTCTGTTTTAATATTTTATTTCTTCGAAAGTGTATTGAAAAACGTCGTTTGATACGCGTGGGGATTTATTATTGCAGTTTTCGGCTCCATAACACCTTCGCCTGCAGCTCGGGTGTTAATTCCGCGCTCGAATGCAATAACAAAGTTTCCCCACTTATATCAAAATGTACTATATCCATCAATGGCAACAAACGTGTATTTTTTTCCCGTTTATCGCCAGTGTGTGCGGTGACGAAGCCGTTGGTGACGAGTAGGAATAGATGGAAACAGATGGTGATTTAACAAGACAAAGCCAAATGGGTTTTCAAGTGTCTACGGGACACATCTCTTAATATAATTACTACAATAGATATAGATTAAATATCAAGAAAACTTTTCTACTTGACTATACAAATCACAAAATTGGCTAACGGGTCCAGTCGACCAATTCAAAAATGCATTAGGTCGACTGGACCCGCGGGTCCCACCTGTGTGGAATCAGTTTACTAAAGAGCCGTGTATTCTTTCTTTTCTTCACTACCACTACATAGTATAAAACAAAGTCGCTTCCCGCTTCTGTCCTTATGTATGCTTAGATCTTTAAAACTACGCAACGGATTTTGATGCGGTTTGAGTGATTCAGGAGGAAGGTTTATAACATTGCAGCCGTGCAAAGCCGGGACGGGTCGCTAGTTAAATATAACTCGTTTCCTTCCTCTTTGTGTAGTGTTAATAAGCTTCCTGAAATGACCTACGACTTACTTTTTTCATGCATCCTGTAAAGGAAAAAGTAATAGCTTCCATATAAAATAGGGAGCATTTTTAATGATGTGGAGAGAGAGCAGTATTAGGTTTTACCAGCCAGCTATTAGTTAGCCATTCTAGAACGTTATTTTAACTACGTTTTGTGTTATTTACATTTAAAAGAGGCAAGTGTTACTAGCCTACATTTGTAATACGTGTAGCACTATTTTGTATTACATGTTTAAAAAATCCTCAGAAAATGAAAAATCGTCACCACCCTTGTATTATTCAAAACATAGATAATATTGCACTATTATAGAAGATATACATTATAAGACCAAAGTAGATATATTATTGACTGCATCGTTGGTCTAGTGTTCAAATGCAACTGCTGAGCATGAGGTAAACATGCAAAAACCGCTGCGCCACGTTACACCACCAACAATTCCTAGCATGTTAGATGCAGAATTGCAGATGAACTCATAGGTAATTAGAGTTCCGTGTCTGACATGTCAGATGCAAATCCATAGTCACTTAGTTTGTGGGCTGGGGTGTTTCACACCCCACTGAGACTGGTGTGGGTGAAGCCTGGGCAATCATTTAAAACCCTGTTTAATTCTACGAATACACACCTCGTGTTTTTGTATTTTAAATTGCCTTTAAAGTGCAATAGTCGAAGCGTTGACTTGTGAATTTATGAAGAGTTTTTCAATTGAAGTAGGAATACTTGAAACGCTTTGAACCGTGAGTTGAACAGTGTAATTGAATTTAATGAATGAGTTAACAGTATTATTGTACACATAATTTTTGGGCTCATTTATTTTTAAAATATGTGTGACAAGGAGCAGGAAACTTATCGGCCGATTACTTTTCTTTACGCATAAAAATAATTCCACAACGGAAAAATGCCATTGGATTTGCAATTTTCGGCGCTGAGAGGAACATTGAACTTCTACCAGCAAGGCTATTGCGTATCTTTGTTGACAGTTCATAGTGATCATTACTTGCCGAGTTTTGATACACAATGACAATTCTGGACGGGTAGCGCCAGTTGAAACCAACAAGAACGGTCATTGTATATCAAAACTCGCTAAGTGATGATCACTATGACCTGTCAACAGAGATACGCAATAGCCCTGCTGATCACAGAACTAGTGTTAGTGAAAACAGACCTCTATTATAGTCCCTAATTGTTTTGTTTTTTTTTTGTTCCAGCAATATGTTCTCTGAAGCAGTTCCAGTGTGCCAACAGCAAGTGCATACCCCGCATGTGGGTGTGCGACATGGAGAAAGACTGCGAAGACAACTCCGATGAGGAAATTGAAGAATGCAAAAAAGGTCAGTGTTTTAATTTTTAAGAACCTACTAGGAATTATGTCAATAAACCTCTGGATAATATCTTTGAAGAACTGTTTTTGGCGATTCCTTGTACCTTTTCTAATACAGGTGGCCTTCCCACACTGGAATTACTCCTGCTTTAAGACGTCATAGTAACCGCCAGACCTGTTTTACTTCTGTTAAGCATTCCTTCCATAACAATAGACAATTTACTTTAAGACGTTCTTAAACGTCTTTCTGCATGATATCTTAAAAGACCCTTTTGATAAAGGCGTAGTCGAAACGACAAATCGTAGTATTAAGCGTTGAAAAATAAGCTTATCTACGGTTTAACGTCTTCCTGTCTTAACAATGTACCTATAGTATGGTTTGATTTGATAAAATAGTCGTTTTAGAATTCGAAAATCAATCTAGCTGAGCATAACTAGGCTCAATTTTCGTCGCTCACATGACTGAAAGTCCTATTTCATTTTTTAGCTGATTTGAGAGTTAGGACAACTACATTTTCGTTAATTCGTGATTATTTACTTTTTCACTAACCGTCGTTTCTCTATGTTATTTGGATCTCAAAATATAATATTTTGAAAGTCAACGTCTCATATTATCTACATTTTCTTCATTTTTTCAATTACATTGAAAAATGTAGTTTTCCTAACTCAAATCAGCTAAAAAATGAGACAGGACTTTTAGTGATGCGAGCGACGTTTTGTACGTGCGATGCCCCGTGTCTGTGGTGCATGTGACCCTAGTAAGACCACACCCTAATCCCAACCTAATCCCGCAGCTTTGTTGTACCTGCACGAGTTAAAATTAATGATGCATTAGAGCCGCTCTGTTCGTGAATTAATTCTCTCTTGGACGAGACGAATCTGCAGGAGAAACTGACTTTTCCAAATGCATGCAACAACCGTACACAACAAGCAAGTCAAAGAACACTATCTCTCCTCTATACTGTAATATTCTGGATATTATTTATATTATAGGTATTTATTTATTTTGTATATTATGTGTATATATTTGTGTGTATGTTTATATTATACAGCGTGTAACGGAAAGGGTATAATCATGTGGAATACTGTGGTGCGGACCATCAAACTGAACAACTTTCTCTATGGAACTACCATCGAAATCGTAAAAAAATAATCAGCTGTCCCATACATTTGGATCGAGTAGGTATTGAAATTTTGTATAGGACAGCTGATTATTTTTTTACGATTTCGATGGTGGTCCCATAGAGAAAGTTGTTCAGTTTGATGGTCCGTACCACAGTATTCCATATGATTATACCCTTTCTGTTACATGTTGTATAGGTATATTTTTGTTTTAAGTTTTAATTGAAATTTTCCTGTTCTGTCTTTTCTACACACTGTGTCTACATTTCTAATCCTACTTTCCTCTCGCAGGTCTGCTGGAAGAAATTTCTTATGAAATAAGCAGTACCTTTGTGCTCTTTTATCTTAATGTAATGTCCTATTAAGTATTTTGTGTGTACATAAATAAATAAATAAACCGTTTGGTTTAGGAACGGGAATGAAAACGTTAATTGGTTTTAGGATTGGTCGTAAATAATTTAGTACCTATGTCTAATTCGTGGTCTGTGTACCACAAGAATCTATCAGGTGTAGATTTTTCTACAATACTATAGTAACCAGTCTTACCAAGGGGTCTCGTATTACATAGTAGCTGGGTTGTGTAGGTCAGACAGGCAGCTGCTCCATGTAAAATACTGGTATTCAGCTGAATTCGGTAAGACTGGAAGCCGACCCCAACGTGGTTTGGGAAAACGCTAGGCAGATGATGACTACAGTAGCCACAAACCATTATCGTCCACGGCCGTTTATCAAATTCAAAGCACAAAAGAGTAGCAAGGACGTCGCAGCTGCACTGGTCTTTTAATGGCAGTTCGTACACCCGGCGGCACATGAAGCTGTAGGTACACTTCCAGTCTTCTTCTTTATTGCCACCTGCACAGCTCTGACGTTGGCTTCGTTTAAATCCAGGAAGGTGCGGATGGTTCTGCAGGATGGGCCAGAAAGGAGGTGGGGCATATCCTGCAGAGGAGCTACACACTGACAATGTATTTGGGACGGATCGATGATAACCCATTTGGCCAGATTATTTATACAGCGGCCAACCTGGGCCCGCAAACGGTTAAGAGATTTCCAGATTGGCCACTGCAGTTCCTGTCCCGGAGGAAGATGTTCTGCTGGATTGATAAAGTGCGGAGGGCTGGGATGTCTGTTTCTCCACAATTCGCATCTTTCATCTGACGCACTGTCTTCTTAGGAAATCGTGTCTCTCACGAAGCTTTTACGGCTTTTTAAGCGTGAACGTAGTTCCAGTGTAACTTGGCCTCGCTTTGTATAGATTTCCGATACAATGAGAGAACCGCATAAACTGGTTTTGTATAGCTTGATTGGCCGTCGTGCGTATATGCGGTTGTGATTGTGATTTTAGTCTGTAACACGTCTCTTTTGCATCATAGCGTCGGTTACGATACCCTTGTTGTTCGAGTAACTAAATGAATCATTAAACTTATTTTAATATTACTGACGACTTATTTGTCCAGTCTCTGATCGAATTGGTACGTACTTTGATATACTTAATAAATCAATAGTAGTTATTCATTTAATATTGTTGATTCTAGTCATTAGAATATAATAGAATATTCTTTATTATGTAGGGTAGACTGGGTACGATTGAAACAAAGGACGGTTGAAACAGAGCAAATATCTCGTAAACGGTTACGCGGGGAGCGAGGGGGGCAAGGGGAAAACGAAGCGTACGACAGTTCCGAACACGAATTTAGTGCCGCGCTGCTCCCCGCGCGTTGTTGTTGTGTACAGGATGCCGTATTGTTTTTTGTTACCCAAAAGTAAGTATTTTTCTTCTGACATTAACGCTTATAATAACTGTTCTTTCTAAGTGAATGTATTGAGTGAGTGTTTGTGATTATTATGAAGCTTGTAGAATAAGGGATAGTGACTATTTTTAATGTGCTATTATTACTGTCGTAACTATAAAGCATATTTTACCAAAAGTGATGTTGGGGACGGTTGAAACATTTTTTGTGGGTACGGTTGAAACAGAATTATTATTTTTTGTAGATGCCGAGAGTTCGAGTGAGGAAGACTTCCAGAGGCGAAATTAACTTGTCGAGCTATAGTAATGCTTATGAGGAGGTAAAAACTGGAGATTCACTACGGAAAGCGGCGGAAAAGCATGGTATAAACCACTGTTCCCTGTTAAGATACATTCGAAAGCGAGATGCGTCCGGGAAAGACGATGAAGGTATGGGGTATAAAGCACACAATCGTGTTTTCAATGAAGATCAGGAGCGAGAATTATCAAAATATTTGATTCGATGTGCTGATATATATTTCGGACTATCTAAGAAAGAGGTGAGAAAATTAGCTTACGAACTTACCATTAAGTATAATTTATCACGACCTCGAACTTGGGAAGACAACGGAATGGCTGGTGAGGAATGGTTTCGGATGTTTATGAGAAGAAACCCTGAACTGTCCGTACGCGCCGCACAAGCTACAAGCTTGTCAAGGGCGACAAGCTTTAATAAAAGTAACGTAGACGTCTTCTATGATAACCTGTCCATTGTCATGGACCGTTATAAATTTGAGCCCCAAGATATATATAACACAGATGAAACCGGCATAACCACCGTGCAAAAGCCTGACAGAGTTATAGCTAGACGTGGTGCTCGTCAAGTTGGTTCAGTAACATCAGGTGAAAGGGGTACTTTAGTGACAGTAACCTTTGCAGTAAACGCCATTGGAAATGAAAATCCAATCGAAGATGAAACACCACCACTACATCACCTTCTCTTTTAACTGAGGAATTACAGTTGTCTTTTCAGTCAACAGTTGAACAACAAGCTCTCCTTGATTCACCAGTTCCAATAATCCAGCAAGTAAACGTTTATGAACCAGAAGAAACTATAAATACACCACCTAGACTTGACAGCACCGGTATCTATCAAGAAATTTCACCAAGACCGTCTACAAGTGCACAAGCTACTAATGGTTGTACCGTTTTTACTCCGGAGGCAGTAAGGCCATTACCAAAAGCACCCCCAAGAAAATGTAATAAAGGGCGGAAAACTAGAAAATCAACTATTTATACTGATACACCGGAGAAAGAAGAGATAAGAAAAGAGCATGAAGAAAAATTAAAACGGACCAAAGCGAAGCAAGTTAAGAAAAGATTAGATGGAAGAAAAGGTAGAGGAAAAATTTCAAAAGGAAAAAGAAAGAATACTCAGAAGGAATTGTCATCGGAAGAATTTGAAGAGGAAGAATACTTCTGTATTGTTTGCTTAACACCATATTCAGAGAGCAGATCCGGAGAAAAGTGGATTCAATGTACTTTGTGTAAACAGTGGGCTCATGAAGAATGCACAGAAGGTGATCTTAGCTACGTTTGCCACAATTGCAACTCTGAATACTCTGATTAATCTCTAAGCCAAGTTTATTTTGATTGTTTATTTGATTTTTAAAAAGTTTTTATTTAGTTTATTCAAAATGTTAATTTTATTATAATTTTTTAATTGATTTTAGAAATTCTTTAAATGTTTACTACTACCTGTAAGGCTGATGAAACCTTGAAGACTGATTAATGTTGTTATGTGGTGCCATAATTAGTTTAAATGATAAATAAAACACGCTTCCTTAGTATTTATTGTATTATTTATATGTGTTTCAATTGACCACAATCGCTGTTTCAACCGCCCCTAGCATGGGGACGGTTGAAACAAATAAACTTTTTTTTTAAATTTCATATATTTAAAAAAATAATAACCCGGGATCTATAATGATACAACCATATCGTAGCCGTAACTTCACATTTGAATTTCATGTATCATAATCGTCACTCGGTTTATAAACAACAAAATTATAAACGATAAAAGCTAAATTGTTTCAACCGTACCCAGTCTACCCTACGCCATACAAGTAAAATTCATTAAAAAAAAAATACCTCATAGGGTGACACAATGGGCGGTCTTATCGCTAAAAGCGATCTTTTCAAGGCAACCTTTAGATGGATTACAGATGACCTACTATGACGTCTTAAAGCAGGAGTAATTCCAGTGTGTGGGAAAAAGATGGCGCTAGGCGACCTGTATAGCTCTGTCTCTTTCCCACACTGGAATTACTCCTGCTTTAAGACATCATAGTAACCCCCAGGAAGAAGGAGAGACAATACTGCTGATACTCTGTGGTTTGACAATTACATAATTATCATAATACATACATACTTAATGCATATACAAATCTATATAAATATATACATTTATAATAATCATGTAACAAGAGCAGAGAACCATATACCTATATATAGGTATGGTTGTTATCAAGACTTAGAAACCATGGACGTCAAATAGTTCCAAGTATAAACAATAACTCCGTCATGTTTCCTTTTTAATTAATATTGGTTACATTCCCGGCTTCCCTTGAAACTATTTATAGTTACTTATATGTATCTGTGCGTCATTGAGTTAAGTGCATTTATTGTATTATTTTGTTTTACTTTTGATGTGTTATGGATCGAAAATATCGGATTCCGGAATATTTTCATATAACAGTAAAATATTTTTTAAAGGGAAATCAAAAATATGTCGATACTAAAAAGTCAAGTTTTGATTGATGACACAAAACGAGAAGTCATACAATGACGTAACAACAAAATGACAAGGGCCGTCCAAATGACTAAAGGTTATTTAATTGGGGACAGAGACCCATTTATAATTTAATGATGGAGTGTGGACGATATCGTCTTCACACTGACAAAGGCATCTTGTATTGACGGCCTATTAATATTTATTGAGGGAAATAGCTCCAGTAACTTGACGGCCTTCCCCTAATTTTAGATCAATTGCTCTCTCTCTCAATTTAATTTCCAGAAGCAATTTACGAGGATGGCAAAATCAATACTTTGCAGCTTTATGTGAGGGTCGTAAGTCGTGACGTATATTAATTATTAATTTAACTGTGTCGTGGAATACGAGCCCGTGACTAAAAAATAGTATCCGCACGGGGCGTTCTTTAAGATTAAGCCGTGCGTGCCAAGGTCGGTCTGTGTATGGGTGGGGTCTTTACATACCGAGTTTCCTACTTACCTCGGAAAGCACGTAAGTCTCGGCCGTTGGTCCCGGCTGCCATTTGTAGATCTTTGACAGTCGTACTGACTACCTACTAGTCAGTGGCCAGCAAGTCTGTTAACCAGTCTTACCAAGTGGTACTGGTACCGTATTACCCATTACTAATTGGGTTGTAGAGGTCAGATAGACAGTCGCTCCATGATAAATACTGGCATTCAGCTGCATTCAGTTAGAATGGAAGCCGACCCCAATAAAGTTGGGTAAAAGCTAAACAGATGATGAATTTAATGGGTCGGGTAAATAAATGTTTTTGTTGAATGTGGCTCGTGGAACGAAAGCCTAGACAACATGACATACTATCAGCGACGACGATGTAAAACACTGAAATGTAGTGAACATAAGTTAGTTACACTTCACCCAAATCATCTGTGCAGGCGGGAAAACACGTAACTAAAATAATTGTACCAATTTTGACATATTGATGGTTATTTTCTTGACTAGCAGCGCCAACTTGAACTGCAAACTTAAAGTGGTTATACTATACCGAAAAGCTTGTGACTCCGGTTGAAAGTCATAGAAATACAAAACGCTGTGAAGGCAATAGCCACTTGTATACCCCCTCTGGTTTCGATCATAAGATCGGGTAATGAGGCAAATTATTGCGTTTATCTATCAGAATTCTTTCAGTAGCAGCCCAAGCTTGGGATTTTATCAATCTCTTGCCCTTATTCCAATTTATTTAGGGTCGGCGCACGCAGCATGTTTTCTTCCGAACTTCTCTCATCCTTCACACAGTCCAACAGAGCTTGGGACTTTTACACGGGACTTGGCAAACGTGGATCTAAAGATACTAAGCACTTTTGACGTCCCTTTATTAGCGCACTAGCGACCCGCCCCGGCTTCGCACGGGTGCAATGTTACACATATAAACCTTCCTCTGGAATCACTCTATCTATTGAAAAAAACCGCATCAAAATCCGTTGCGTAGTTTTAAAGATCTAAGCATACATAGGGACAGACAGACAGCGGGAAGCGACTTTGTTTTATACCATGTAGTGATAATGTCATGTAATCTAATTATTTACGGGTTTTAATTTAATATGTTCTGCACACAATAGAACGGGGAATGCTTTGTAATAAACAAAGCTAACGTATAAAGCAGGGTCATAAGTTTTACTCATGGTATTACGACAGAATGTTACCTTAAGTCGCGCAACTATTATTTTTGCGCTTAATGTTCGTAATTTTTCCTCTTTTACTCTGTTTTCTTCATTTATAAGGGAAATAGAAATACTTTCTTTACGTTACCTACAATATTTACGAAGTTATCTTTTGAGATTAGATAGAACTAATCTCCACGTATTGATATTCCCTAAACTCGATGATTGGAAAAAGGTTTGTATAAGAGAGGAAATAGAATTGGGTTTTTTTTTTTTTCGAATAATACAAAAAAGTTGGTTGTTTGTGGCAAACATAAACATAATGCCACGCCTTTTAGACTCTAATTCATTCATTTGGAAAAGTTTTATTTAATAAATTAAATATTGTTCTGAAATTTTATCGTTTTAGTACTAAAGGAAGTCCGGAAACCAAATGATGAAAAACATAAATATTTACGTTAAATTCCAACCCTTTTAGATGGAGAACATACGTGTAAGTAAATAGAATTTACATCTGGCACGTGCCGCTCATTGAAATCGTACAGATACAAGTAAGACGTCATCTTTTGTAGCCAACAGTACCAATAAAATCACCCATACAGCATGACTCTTTGTGTAGTCATTTGTTTCATAGGCTACAGTCTGCATACCTAGTATTGTATGGTACGGTATTTAGTGCTGATATTCGTGACCTTCGTTCGCGTGGAATTTAATAAAAATATTAGTTTAACTATAATACAAGCCTATTACTGTCCCACTACTGGGCAAAGGCCTCTTCTCAACAGAGAAGGCACGAGCACTGATCACTACGCTTGCTCAAGACGGGATGGCGATTTCGGACTTTTATAAGTCCAGCTTTCCTCATGAAGTTTTCCTTCACTATGTGATGTCCAAGATAAACTTAGACAGTACATATGAATTGGAAAAGTCATATTTGTACTTGCCCGGATTTGGACCCACAACCTCATGCATGAAAGGCGAGGCCTTAACTTTTGGGCCATCACGACACAGTTTAATTACTCGACTTTAAGTTTAAATAAAAGGAGCCTAAGTTACTTCGTATAACACAAGCTATCTGCCAGTATAAGTCCCGTCAATATCAGTCCAGCCGCTTCGGAAATTACCGGTAACAAACAGACATACAGGCAGACAAAATTAAAACTCATCATGTTGTTTTATAAAGATTGAAAACTTTATACACTCCCATGTTGGTCTAGTGGTCGCAAGCGCAACTGCTGAGCACGAGGTCGTGGCTTCTTATTTTTTAATTTTTTTTATCTCTTACAACAACAAGTTATTTTTTACAGTCTTTTTACTCGCCTAACTTTACAGTTTGATGGCGAGAAGCGCTCGTTTATCATACATCTTAACTTAAAATTATAAACTTAACCTAAAATCGATTAAACGAAACTTACTGCTACATGCTTCTTGAATTTATTTCTCGACAACGGCAGAGCGACACCAACATTTATCAGACAATGAATTCCAAACCAGAGTGACCAGCTGGAGCTGGCCACTCCGGTCCAGAACTCGCCGCCTATCACAGTCCGGCGACGTGTCCACGTTGTTTGATTCCTGGGTAGGGCAGTGTTAGTGGTTTTTTCCTTAAGGTGAATGCGCAAGGGTAGCCCGCGAAATTTAAATTTTCTTACGGATATTGCAATTTGCAGGTCAGTATCAGGTTGTATGTTGATGAAAATATGAATCGCGCCAGTAACACGTATGGAGTTACAGAATTATAATCATTCAAATCATCAATACAGCTCTCCAAGTTCATATAATCACATTCAATAGCTATTTCATGCAAAAGTCACTTTTTGAGATTATATGAACTTGGATGGTTGTATTGATGATTTGAATGATTATAATTCTGTAACTCCATACGTGTTACTGGCGCGATTCATATTTTCATCAACATACAACTTGACACTGACCTGCAAATTGCAATAAACTTGAGAAAATTTAAATTTCGCGGGCTACCCTTGAGCTTCCACCTTAAGGAGTTTTGTGCATGGGACTTTAACATAACTGGCGAAATGTGGGTAAACTATAAGGTACATCTCTGCCAAACCCTACGGGGATTACAGGCCTTATGTTATCCCAAGTAACACATCAAAGCAGTATAACGGCCGACTTACAGCATTTCTGTATCGTTTTCGCATTTTGAGTTAGTTCTATAGTAGCATTACAAACGTTTATACGGCTACTGTAATGCTTATTTGGGCACAAATTATACGGCTTTAGATCCTAAATAGGTTCACAATAGTTGTTTAGTTGCATTACAGGCGCATTATATTAGCATTATTGTGGCCAAAGAACGTACCAATCGCATTACAGAAGCATTACACTAGCAATATTATTGATAATGAAGATGTTGTTTGCATTACAAAAGCATTAGACTAGCATTTGAATGTAGTAAAAGAATGATTGGAGCTTTTTAAGTGTTCACAGTTAGAACTTAAATAAACCCTACATCATTGCAAAAACATCTCTAATACCACGGTACAAATGTCATAATACAATTAACGTGGAATATAATATGGACGAAGACTGTCAAAACTGAGTGAGTGACACCATATTTGTTTGCATCAAAACAAAATTTACTGGGTAAGTTTTTGACTCTTTTGTTACTTCATGCCTTCAAATATTATTCGCAATGTAGTTTACTGTAAATGTCTATATAAGTTTCATTGAAAATTTTCACGCGCCTTCGATATTTTGTGGTTTTGATAGAAAATGTCATATTAAAATATGTGTGAAATCATCAAAACAATTGTGTATTCCTAGTATAGAACGAATTTTTCTTAATTAAAATAATAGTATTGGTTGGGCAGTATTAAATCAAGTTATATCATTATGTTAAAGATCTTTTGCTTTCATAAATAGGTCCGAATGATAATTTTTTTGGTTATAAAATGTTTACAAAATGGTGTCGGGGTATAGCAGCCCGGTGAGCCTTTAACAAGGCTAATTAATGCTGCCAGCTGTATAAATACTCACACGTGAACCATTATTAAGCCAGACGCAAGAGAGAAGGCTTTTGATGAACCACTGTAGTGGCATTGTCTATAAAGTAGGTTTATATGGGTTCACCGGTATACCAGTAGTTTTGATGTAGACTGAAGTAGTGCCATTACTTAAACGCAATTTTGGGGATCCTTGAGCAAAACAATAAAACCCATTTCAGAATTTATACAATTTGATTCGTTTGCCAAGTTGATAAAAAGGCGTCATTAAGATATTTTTCCGTAACTATTTTATAGACAGGACCGTTATTTATTTCATACCCGGTGTAGTGTAGTACGTAGTCAGGTACAGTAGCCATCAAAGATACCTGTACACTTTAAAATGGCCAAACTTTTCAGAAAACGCAATAATATCTTTTTTATGGGTGATGCTTTAAAAAAATATTGTTTTCTTATTTTCAGTGATTTTTATACCAACCATACAATGCCGTACAAAATGGAACAGACGATAGAGAGAAAGGAAAAACAATACGAGGTAGTCTTTGTGGGAAGAAAATGGTAAATTGTGGTGGCCGCCTAAAAAGACACAGTACAAATTAATGAAAGATGAGCAATCCAAGCCCGATAAAAAGAATGGACATTATAGGAGTGCTATTTTAAAATGAACAACATTTGAACATATGAGCTTGCCGAAGCTGAATTATCATTCATGGAAGAACATTCAGACACAGACGCGAATGACACAGGCACGTTTGCACCCTGGACGACAATAGTTCAAAATCAAGAAGTAATGAAAATAAAAATCAACCGTAAAAAATGCTGTTGTTTTATTGATCATTTAATATGTGCTTTTCCCCAATATGTCCGACAAAAGGTTCTACGAATACAGTAAAATGAATGTATAAACAGTTTTACGCATTACAATAACTCACGTATATTTGATTAAAGAGCTGCTAGCTGTACACGGCTAAGTTGATCTTAAAAAACGGAAGCATTACATTGATTCACGTTTATGCTGTTCAGCAATACTAGGCTTTTACTTACCACTCAAAAGTACTATTACACAACAAAGGGCACTTAAGACAGCTCAAAGCTATAACGGTTTTACGGTGCATTATAACGGTAAAAGTTCAAGCTTATAAACAGCAGTAGGCATTATCTTCCTACTTAAAAATGCTATTGTAGAACCTAAGGCACTAAAAACAGCTGAAAGTTGTATAGCGGATTTACGTGGCATTATAATGGTTCATATTTGTGCTGTTAAACGGCATTAAGCATTTATTTACTACTTAAAATGCTATTGTAATTCCAAATGCACTAAAAACTGCTGAAAGCCGTTCAGCTGCGTTGTGGTTTGCTGCACTAAAACTAAAGGGTTTACAAAAGCATTTTGATATGCTATTATCCAACCGTTATACAGTGTAAAGCATCCTAATGGTTTTGAAATACCAATATAAAGCTTCAAGATGCTCGGTGAACTTATTTATGAGTTTATAAGGACCTTAAGTTCTACACAAGTTTGCTATTCGTTTGTTAGAATGCTTTCTGTGTTACTTGGGATGTGACGTAGTTACACAAAACAATTTTGCAAATAAATGTTTACTAGTAACATTCTTCTGTTAAAGCTATAATAGGGCCAAAACAAAACTAAACTGTTTTGTCTAAACATTCAACACCAGTATTGTGTCCAATAGTTTGTTTCATAAGTTGACCCTGAGTGCTGGCACCTTATTATCAATCTATATCAATTTATTAGCGACTGATTGCATGCGCCCACTTGATTCCTTGGGCTTCCTTTATTGATGAGAGATGACTTGCCCCGTCTTGTTGGCGCCATTAGACAATGTTCAGTGCGCATGCTTCGTCCCTTTATAGACTATGAAATTATTAAGCTTGTTAAGATGAGCTTGCCTAGAATATTATTAAACTACACTAGTGGAGTAGTGCGAGTTTATCACTGACAAAAACTAGCTGATCAGCACAAGGTATAATCCAATTTTCATGGAATATTACCCATTTTTGTCAGATAGCGTTAGTATAATTTCAGTGCAGATTGATGTTTGAATTAGTGTAAAACTCGTACTAATGGCCTGGGTACAAATCTCTACACAGTCATTATCTTAATTGGTTTTAAAATGCAAGTATACTGGAATGGAATTTTATGTAAACAAAATTCAGAATTGGAAACGCTTTATTATGAAATCTACCAAGAAACTAAAAGCTTTAGTTCACGCTTCGAAGAATGCTAAACTGCGAACAGGAACATTTATAAGTATTCGCAGAAAATTCATGAATCATCTAATAATAGGAAGGAAGTTTATAAACAAATCATGATTTTACCCTCACACTTCCATGTATGTTTTTTTATTGATTAGTGTTTATTAACAACCTATATTTGAAGAGGCCTATGTCTAGTAGTGCACTGCAGAGCGGTGGGCTGATGATACTTATGAACATCCTATATTCACACGAAGACAACTTTCAATTTAAAATACTCTATTTCTCGTCAACCTACATGAGCACATAAAGGGTGTAACAAGACCCTTAACAAAATGGAAAAGTATTTGTTCTCCCCGTCATTGCGATCATTCTTTTGTTCTAGACCATACCTGGGAACCTTCTAGTTACGGAGATATTGGGGGTCAAAGTTAAGTTAAGTCATTTTCACTACTTTTTTTTTTAAATACATGTTTTTAACGCAAGATTTTACTGTAAACACCTCCACGATCCCCGTACTATTCAATCCATCCATCAGCTCAATGTTTTGATTGCGTTACATTGAGTCCTACCATAAAACGTGATTTTTCACCAAAAAAAAAAGTCGTCTCCCAGCAATAATTTTTGCGTAAAGTTACTTAGTTTGATGTACATAATGCTTGGTTGACGGGTTCGTTAAGGGTCTGGTTATGGTGAAGGACCTACAAAGAAACTCCGCGGTTCCTCTTTTAAAAATATTAGTCGTTTATAATGTTGACATACATTGGTTCTATTACCCAAACGAGTTCACAGAATCAAACCATAAGTGCCACTGTGTCACATTAGCAAAAAGGGTATTGTAAGGAAACCCAGCCCTGTTTAGAAGTTCCCTAAACAAAGCTCGGGCATTCTGGTTTCATTTCTCGTTATCTTTATTCAAAGTTATTTGGGGGAACGAGCCCGGGCCACGTTCCACGAATCTTTGCTCTTGCTAGTCTGTAATTTTATCTATAACTGCAAATACGTGTAACGGCCTTACGTTTTTTTTTGTGAAAAATGTTGTGTGATCTGTTTTTTTACCCGACTGCGCGACGCAAAGGAGGGTAATTTTATATTTACCTTCATTCGAGTTTTTCTTTGCATGTTATGTGTAATTGTCTAAATAAAACGGAGGGAATAGTTATTTATCCAACATGTGAGGAAAGTTCGTTTTTCCTATGAGTTTTGATTTTGAGTCTTGAGCGAACGAAGAATTGAAAAATAAAGCAGCGAGAGATTATAATTTTCAATCCTGAGTAAGCGAAAGACTCAACAAAACGAATAGCAAATGAACTTGCTCACATGTTGCATACAAAACTTTTCACCACTCCCAACAAGAAAGTATTCAGTCATCATAGGTAAATAAATTTATTTTTTAAAATATATTTAAAACTTAACATAAAAAAATCAGGCAAGGTTAGTTTATGAACGGGATCATTACTTACTTTCCTCCCTTTTTTCGTAGAGGAAAGACACTTCTTTCGTGCGGGAGTGGTGAAAACGTTATTTTACTTATTGGTTTTTTTGTACTTCTTATGGAAACATGAGAACCAAAAATTAATATACATTTCTGTACTCTAAAGAGTGTTAAGACAAGACAAGACCCTTAACGAAGCCGAAAACACCGAAAGCACTTGATCTCCCCGTCATTGCGATCATTTTTTTTGTGCTAGACCATACATGGGAACCTTCTAGTTACAGAGATATTGGGGGTCAAAGTTCCGACTTTTTCAAAAGTTTTTTTTTTTAATACATGTTATTAATGTGAGTGTTTTACTTTAAACACCTCCACGACCCCCGTAATATTCAATCCATCCATCAACACAATGTTTTGAGTACGTTACATTGAGTAAAACGTGATTATTCACCCCAAAAAAAAGTCGTTTTCCAATAATTTTTGCGTTAAGTTACTTAGTTTGGATGTAAAGAATGCTTGGTTGACGGCTTTGTTAAGAGTCTTGTGACACCCTGTATAGTAAGACAAAACTTTATAGGTACTACCTCACTAACAGTCGAGCACTCTTCACCCTTATGCCCTGAGTTATAAGGTTGAAAAGTGCTCGACCGTTAGTGAGCGCGGTAGTAGGTTCGTAGGACTCACACATTGAAACTGAACGTTTATTTATATTACGGAACATTGAGCATGCAAAATTTGTTATCCATAGAAAGTGCTTTAAAAAAATCGGATGTTGTTTCCAGTCAGACCAGATGCAGCTGAATACCAGTATATTACATGGAGCAGCTGCTAATCCGATCTCCACAGCCCAGTTAGTACTGGGCGATACGATACCCCTAGGTTAAGACTGGTTGCATCAGACTTTCGGGCCTCTGACTACCCGACCGATCTACAAATGACAGCCGGGACCAGCGGCTTAAAGTGATTTCCTAGGCAAGGAGAAAACTCGGTATGTAATCGGTAGTCACCCATCCATAGACCAACCTAGACAAGCACGGCATAACCTGATGATCGACCCGAGCAGCTGTTATTATGTAGCCACGTGCTGCTAAAAACAATTAAATATTTCTAAGAAAACAATTACTTTTCGTACTTTGAAACGATGTTAGTAGCCGAAAATAACACCTACATTCTATTGTTGTCGAACTAGTCTGATTTTATTCATAGACTAGACTCGAAGTAAAGCTCAGACCGCACTTTGACCTTTGGGATTAATATTACATTTAGGGCTCCGGCACTTCCTCGCTTCTAGAAACTATTTTGTCTTTAGTATAAACCTGTGCTATAACAGTAAATAGGTGCAAATATTTTTATACATTTCGAAATAGGTGCAATCTAACATACAATTTTCTTTAGAAACGTGGTAAAATTTGACAAAAATGTGGTTTGCAGTTGGATATAGGTAATGTACCTATCTAAATTGAAGAATTCACAGACAAAAATACCAAAACTAAGGAATATTTATAGGTAACTAGCGACCCGGCCCGGCCTCGCACGGGTGCAATGTTATATATGTTGCAGTCAAAACTCTTAACCAGTCAAAAGTACTTTTAACTAGAAACATCAGTCAAAAATAGTTTTAACCGTATGCTTTTGACAGTACTAATTTTGACTGAAATAACAGTTAAAAGTAGCTTTGCCCAAAGAAGCGGGTTAAAAGTAGTTTTGACTAATCGATTCCGTCAAAAGTGGTTTTATCTGGATAAATTAGGCAACAGATGTGTATGTTCCACGGGCTGTAAAAACAACAAATGTTTGTGCAAGAGAAAAGGGTTGCTGTGTAATTCAAAGTGCCTTAATAGTTTGAGTTCATCATGAATCAATAATTCGTTATTGTATTATGATAACCTTTTAAAGTTAAAAACACATAATTATGTTGCTTACAATCCATTACATTCATGAGTTACAAGGTTTTCATCATACAATAACGAATAATTTTGTTTTATTTTTATTTCAATTAAACATAAAAATTATTTTAAAAATGATTAACGCAATATTATTAATATACTTTGTTTTTAAAACCTGTGTATTTTCCGATTACCTATTTTGATGATTTTTTTTTAAATCTACTTCTTCTTTGCATTGATTGTAATATCAAACTTTAGTAATAAACGATTTCACATTTAACAAATATCTTTATTTACATTCTAACTAGTTAGTAGTGCTTTTGACTGATGCTTTAGCAGTTAAAACTTGTTTTGACTAAGAGCATCAGTTAAAACATTTTTTAACCGCAAATTTGCGGTCAAAAGCTCTATTAACCAATGATTTTCAGTCAAAACCACTTTTGACCAACCTGTTCAGTCAAAAGTACTTTTGCCTATTTTGTTCAGTAAAAAGTACTTTTGACTGGTTAAGAGTTTTGACTGCAACATATATAAGCCTTACTTGAATCAGTCTATATATTAAAAAAAACCGCATCAAAATCCGTTGCGTAGTTTTAAAAATCTAAGAATACATAGGGACAGACACCGGGAAGCGTCTTTTTTATTTGTTATGCTATTTAATGATAGCTTACCTATAAATATTCCTCAGTTTTGTACTAAACTCAACCACTTCATCAATCGGGCTGTCAAAATAAAGAAGAAAGAGAAAATAAGAATACGGTTTGCGAAAGAGGGATGGAGATGGAGGGATGGGAGGTAGCTACTAACCTTAAAACTGTGTTCAACATTACAGCAGTCTTTGTTAGCGTCAATTTTATTTAACACCGGGGTAGGCCGCGAAATTCAAATTTTCTTAGGTTTTTTGCAGTTTTCCGGTTAGTGTCAGGCTATATGTTGAAAAAAATATGATTCGCGACCGTAACACATATTTACAGAACATTTATAGAATTATAATCATTAAAATCATCAATACAACCCTCTAAGTTCATTTAATCCCATTGGTTTTTGATTATTTCATGAATAAGTCATTCAATATGCCATATTGGTTACGGTCACGAATCATATTTTAATCAATATACAACCTGACACTGACCTTCAAATTGCAAAAAACGTAAAACATAAGAAATTTCGCGTGCTACCTGGCGCTTCCCCTTAAGAGCGGCCAACCCGTCATACTTTTCATACAAACGCTCGCACGTGATTATGCAGTTGTTACATATCTATCTTTGATTTTTTTTAACTAATAGGTATTTTGTGTACTATATCTAGGTTTCTATGGGAGCAAAAAATAAAAAAAATGTAGAAACAAATTCAGTATAAGCCTCCAAAAATGGCTGTTTTGCACAAATTTTCCCTGAACTTTAGCGGTTCATAATGTACTCATAAACTCTAAACGTATAGAAAACATTATGATAGAAACCTAGCACATGTAATGGAGATTCTTAATGTCGAATATTTATTTCACACACTTGTAAGACTTATTCAAAAACACGTATTTCGTGGAACAAGTTTCAGAAACTTTTGAAGACTATTTTTCGTTCAATGTCATCGCGTTAGGCGGTATGAGGTGCGTGGGAAACAAGTTGTGCGGGGTCAGGGCGGGGTACGACGGGGGAGTAGAGACGGGAGAGTCGCCGCTGTGGCTCTGGATGAAACAGCAAGCTTTTTGACCATGCTCGCGTTGACGATAGACGGGCTGGGAAGGGCCCTCTTAAGAAGAACATGCGCTTTCAAAGGTAGCCTAAAACCTTAATTAAGTAACTAGTAGCCTGCTATTTACAATGTTCTATTCACTTAACGAGCCAGCCTTTATGCAGGTACCGACGAAATTCTCTCGGCTGTCGACAGCCTTATCTTTCCCTTCCCAAAGACCCGATTGTCTTATTATCACAAAGCAAAATCATTAATCATTCTTCTACCAATTTTCTTTACTCTCATTGATGTTAATTTATATTTTCAGTGGATCAGTTTGTTTATCTCATTCATCTTGGCGATTCCCTCAAGTAATCAACTAACTTGCTAAGAACTGGTAAAACAAAGTAGACGTGATTAAATTACGTTCGTATTCGCTTTTAATCTTATATTGTGTATTGTTATGCTTTCATGTTTTATTATTTTCCGACTCTGTGACGTGGGTCGACTGCTTTTTGCTACTCTGCGGCCGCCATAAGGAAAGGTTATGAGTCGGCAGTTTGTATTTATATCGAACTTTCGTAATAGTTCACTACTGAAATTATTTCAATTCTCTCGATTCATGTTACGTTGTATTTTCCGTGGACTGGTTTTAATTTTCATAATAGGTACTGTTTATTTCACTGCCTCGCCGCGTGATATTATAAGAAAATGCCTGAAACCGACATTCTAATACGTTTAAAACACATACTGATAAAAAGCACCCTTGGACTGAATTTAAAGTTATTTAAACCATTTTTAAAGGTATTTCTTCAAACTTTTCGAATAAATAACCATACAATAAATGGTTGAAAGCTGAACATGCGAACAACCTACAGGGTTTTTGATTGTAACAGGGAACTGGAATTGTAGTGGTGTTACTAGGTCACCGCTCGACTTATTTCCTCCCGGTGAGACGCGCGGAAAGGAAGCACCGCTGTATATTCTGTAATAAATAGACGAGCCCGCTAAAATGTTTGAATTATATTCTCTAAAATATGTTTGTAGGTAGAAACAGAAATGTATATTGTACAAAGTATAATGTAAAACAGAAATTTGGCGGAGGATATCAAGAGATGTAGAAACAAGATTTTAGAATTTACGAGTATTTGATGTCTCGACAAGCTTCGAGCGTTATAATTTTTTATCAAACGAATCTAGAATTTAGGCTAATCCTAACTCCAAAGAAGTAGGTTCCTGGAGAAAGTCTAGATAAACATTTTCAGAGAAAGCTCTCATTTAATTGTACCTACATAACTTTAAGTTTGACTTGCCTCCGCTTATGTGAACATTTCAAATAAGTCGAGATGTCAATGAATATTTATCAAATTGTTTTGATGTAATTACGTGTGGAAGTTGGCAGCATTTCGTAGAAATAGGGACTAGGGGTTTACGTCGAGCAATTTATTTTGGGAATTTCTTCACGATTTCTTTTCAAAAAGTAGCAAAGTTAGCAGTTACAGTTAATTGTCATTATTTTGACGATGGATTAAGAGCGGTTCGTTACTTTCCTATCAGATGTTTTATTTTCTACAATCCATTTATTTAGAATTGAATTTTTGTTCACTTGATTCGGGACTTCAATAAAATTACTGTAAAATATCTGATATCAGTCTTATTCAAGGCATGTGGCGTTTTTTTATTCGACGAATAAGGTTTTATAGCAATCATAATATCACAGGACCGCTAACAGTTAACACAGATAACACGTTTATTTCTAACTAGCTGTACCCGGAATGCGTTGTAGTACTACGTAAAATTATAGATTTTTTGGGCTAAGAACCTTCGTAGGCATACACAAAATAAACCCACTAAAGTATCATCACAACCAGATCAATGGTTTGGGAAACCATAAAGGACAAACATAGGATATATATGATTACTGATTAGTAGTTTATTTGATTTCATTATTTCTCTCGTAACTTTTACAGTGATCAATGATTGGTTATTATTTATTATTCACAAATAGTGATGCTGATTTAACGAGGTAGCTTTTCTAGGTACATAGGTACCAATATATTTATTTCATAGGTCCCATGTGCCACGTACAGTAAATAACTTATTATAGATACACAACGATAAGGTTCCAAATAAGGTTATGAATAAATTCCGTACGAGATAACAATATACAAAATATTCACAAATAATGAGAAAAATCGCGCCTGGAATATTTCTCGGTGGATTCTGAAACTGCTTTCTCTCACCTAGGTATGTTGCCGTATGTTGTTGACATATGGCAACATATTCGCTCACATTCCACATTTTATAGTTGATAGGTATAAGTGGGTGGGTATACAGGTGTAATACGTCGATGTTCCGAAATCTGGTCACGCACGTCCCTCGATAGCCTCGGCAGCAGAAAATTGTGCGTACATCTAGGACTATTCATGAATAACGGCAGACTGCTACGTTCGGCTACCTGTTATTTTGTACGGACATTTTGTTACATCATACTCATATTATACAGCCCAGATTATTTGCTGGGGACCCACTAAAAATGGGCTTTCTGATGTAACGTAAAACCTTTATGTTGCTTTCTAGTGTCTCGGTTTTCACATGAATAATATTCAGCAGGCGCAATGACCTGAAAATCTCAGTAGGTATCAGTCGCATGTAAAATTGTTGAATTAATTTTCGTGTTTTGAACACAGTGATATTTTAATATTCAACGAACGTGAATACGTGGCTGAAGGCTTAATCATATTTCGAACGTACGTTCCAAAGGTGTAGATTGTAGAATTTTGATTATTCTGCTTTCTTTGATCTCAGGGCAATGGTATTTACGAAAGTTCACAAGGAACGCTGCTAAGAATCACATCACAATCAAATAATTGTGTTTCAAGATTTGCTGAAGAGGGTTGACGAAAAAAAGAAAAGGAAATATTTGACAAGGTAACACAAAATAAAGGCAACTTCCAAACATGGGTTATAATTTCTTAGAAGTAAAACCGAATCCTTTGTTACATTAGATGTCCAACGAAAATATCACGATAACCACGAGACTGAGAAGCAGAAATTTCGTCGGCAGGTATAGTCGAAGGGTGAATGGTAAACCTCAAAGAGAAGGACAGTATCTCTGTGACCGTATTTCCACCGTTGAGTGAGGTACTCCATTGATTTAGTGAAATGACAGCTTTGTAGATGTAGCTAGAAGGCACATTTCATGTGGCTACAGGAATTATTGGTGGGATTTGGGATTGAGGAGGATTGATTTTTGTACCTTTACAAAGCTGACGTGGGCATTTACCTTTATTGGACAAATCTCATGAGTGTTACATAAAGTTTGTACTCACTCTGAAGCCGGCCATAGAGGATAGGTTAAGGTAGCCATACACGCTAGGGTGTGCCTGCCAGGTTTGCCTGTATAATTGGACTGTACACGTAAACAGGAGCGTGTACGTTGCAAAATTGTGCAGGTTTCCTCAAGAGGCAGTTCAAGCTTCCCAGACGCATGTACCGGTACAGGTAAACCTGGCGGGTACACTGTATACCTTTATGCATGTGCAGTTTTGCCTGTACAGGCATGCATGAACGTGTGCAGAAGAGAACTGTACAGTTATCCTTGCCTGTACACGCCACCTAGAGAATATCGCTGTATGTAATTTTCCCGCTTGGCCAGCGCTGATGGCTGCGCAAGCATAACCAGCGTCTGCGCAGGTCGTATGCACAGCTCTCAGTTCTGAGTTGTTTTTATAACCTGTAATAAACCCACTGGCGCAAACATATCGCCGTTAGTTACCGGTGATGCCCTGCTTGCAAGCCAACCGACAGGCTTGACAGGTCCTCTATGGAAGTCGGTTTTGCATGAACATTTAAAACTGTCATACATAGCAGAGCCAGACATACGAAGACATTTGTGTTATCCACCAAAACGCACTGGGCCTGCTTGGTAATACCAGTCACCCTCACAAAGATGAAGCCTGTTTCCCTGCATATGAAGCATTAAAGGCTGACTAAGGTTATGCTACGAAAAGACTTGATAGTTGTAAGCAGGGTTGCCAGACGTCGACGACTTGTCCTCGTACAGACATGGTCCAAATTCTCATACTTTGGCAACACGACCTCGTACACACCATTAAACCATAAAAAATATGCATTTAACTATTTATTTACGACCATATTTTTAATTGTGATACAAGTTTAGCTTTAATTATTAGAAGATAGACATAATTAACGTTATCTATATTTTTCCAATAACAAAACAAACAATGCAACACCTTGTTTAGGTTACAAACATAATATACATATTATGAATACTTAATGTATTTATCGTAGTAGAAAATTCAATTTTAATGTACCTACCTAAAAATTTAATAAAAATAATAGCACAGAAGAACTACAGCTAAAGGTGTGGTGGGCAAACCTAGGGGCGCGAAGTTACAAAAGGGCGCGCTTGAAAACACTTAAACGAAGAAAAAAAGAATAGTAAAGAGTCTTTCTTATGCTGAAACTATTGATTCAATAAAAAAAAAACGGTGAATGAATCTCGTACGAGGATGGATGTGACCTCGTACTTCGTACCAGGACCTCTAAATCTCGTATTTGTATGAGAAACCTCATACGGATGGCAACCCTGGTTGTAAGTTTTTGGAATGCAATAGTTGTAGCTGATACAAAGTTAATGGCTATAATGAGGCGTTTTAATTAATTTAGAACTTTGTAAGAGTAAACCTACGTACATTAATACTCTGTAGAATGTGTATAGGTTCTAGGTATATTGTATCTAGAGAGTTTAGCTTAGCAACCGTAACGCGGCGTTGTGTAAGTCAAACATCAAGATCAAATATCTTAATGTCTAGCTTAGGACTAGACTGCGGTTAAGTTTCAAAAGGAGGTATGTGTTTATTTAATATCAAGTTTGGGCATATTTGGTTTAAGTACTTTATGCTAGCTCGTTTTCCCAGCGAAATTTTTTTTACTGTCTTGTGAGTTCTACTTTCTCACGTACGCTCCTATTCAAAATGTACGTTTTGTACGCCATTTGTGAGCTTAAAAGACGCATTATATAACGTATCTTATTATTCCCTTATGTATTTACCTACCTTTACATAATGCTTATATTTTGAAAGGAGAAATTGTACAGACAGGGTATTTCTACACATAAATACCTGAAATTACAGTACCGTAAAATGATTATACTGTGTCAGGCTTACTGTGAATTTTATGCGCCATTAACTGTCGTTTGCGGCCACGTCAGCTTTATACAAAGTGACAACCCTTTCCGAGGACAACCCTCTAAATGGCAGGCAACATTAGCCTTTATATAATGGGCGATAGGAGCGAATTTTCTTTCAAGTGTCGCTTTGAATATATGAGTTGCTTCCTTCCAATATAGCTTTGGCGAGGTGAGGCACATACAAGTAATGAGGCAGAAAGTAAGCACTTCTGTGGATGATACGGTCAACACTCACCTAGCTGACACAAAAGAAACAAAATGAAATACTTTCAGCAACTTAATGAAAAAGAGGATTATATTGTATATTAATGTCAATGATGTTATATTTACTAGATCAGCAGTTATCGCCGCCAAAGCGTTGCCACGTCGTAAATGGCCATAGCCATATCTGCCTTCAGTTGTCAAGTTAACGTCATGTGGGACATTGCTGAGAACTAAAAAAATATCAAACTGGGGAAATGTGCCGTTAAAATTTGTAAGTCACGGTCTCAAATTATGAATAAAGAATGTGGTGTTACATTTCACAAGTAAGTTCGCAAAATTATCTTTAGAATAACACAAAAAACATTACGAAACGAAGCCAAATTTTCAAACATTTTTAATGTCATCAGTGTTACCAGTAAAAACGATTTTGATTTTACCAGACTGTTGGGCGTTTAGTGAATGACGAAAGTATGTTCCTGTAAGTCTGAATTATTATTATAGTCTCTTTGGTTTAATTCACGTGTATGTCGAAGGTACTTTGATTGAAATATACTTTAAAAAGTGAAAAACCGAATAAAAAAGGTTTAAGAAAAAAAAAATATGCAGTTTAAATTTATTTTAGGTACTTAGAATTTGAAATTTATTTTGTGTACTAATTGTCGTAACCACAAATAATATCATTCCATTTTGAACAACAGTTATTTGACACAATCTTAATAGTCTTAAAATAAAATATTTACGTTTACGCATTCTTCTTTTCTACCTAATCCATCCATTCATCTATTTCTTTAATTTTCAATTGAAAGTTGCATAAGTATGTTTAGTTAGTATATTGTATTGTATAGTATTGTATTCTATAGTATGCATGATACAACCTTTCATAGTAATTGATTCAATAAATACCTTCATTCCTTCTGTGGAAATTATGTTGATCATTGGCAACTCTGGCCGTTCTTCCGCTAACAATGTCTTGTCACTTTCCAACGTCATTAGTTTGACGGTAGAAGAAATGAGACAAACATATTATTTTGGCAGATGACATAATTTATGTATCCGTTTCAAAGCTACGACTTTAAATTCGTAAGTGGCTACGTTTTTCTGAGAGTTGTTAGTATGAGACTGCTCCTCTAGTAAAATATAACCTCATTGATTAATGTTACTTACGAATTTTCCTGCTATCGAGTATTAATAACAAAGGATATTAATAACGTTCTAACGGGCGAATTCATTTAAAACATAACACATTAATGTATCGTAATACTTTTTTTCATATCGATGAAAAAAACCAATCAACACATGCACAAAGACAGGAAGTTAGTTTATTTCATACAAAAAATCTAAACATTAGCGCAATGTGTGCTGAAATTGGATATAAATGATAGTAGAGGAATTAATTTGTATAATAATGATATCGTACTGCGACCACCCGAGCGCAAGCAATAGGCTTTGCTTGCTACGATGGCACCTACCTAGGTATAGATAATTAGTTTACCTAGAACACTACACGTTTACCTACGATTTATTTCAAGAGATATATGTTTGTTCTGTTTGTTAATTACTTGCTGATGCTTAGTCGTGGTGAAATACTCTACTTGTCTATAGCCAAATTCACAAATCTTTACTTACATTATATGGAGGTCAAATTTGTTTGTAAGTTTGTATGTAGGGGGTATATCTTCGAAACTACTGATCCGATTCCAAAAATATTTTTACTAGCTGGAAGCTACATTATCCCCGAGTGTCATAGATCTACATTTAAAACGTACCCGTGGGATATTTTCCGTAGAAAATGGAAGCGAAGCCGCGAGCAAATGCTTGTTTTTATATTAATGATGGGCAAAAGTGTTATTGGGTTATCTGGGGCCTTAGTCTGCTATTGCAATAGTGTCAGAATGGTCTATAATTGATTTAATAAGGCCCCTAGCCCACGGCGTATTGAAGCGCGTTCGAAACTCGTTTGACGTGCGTACAAAGGATAATTCGTCTGCGCGGGGCCTTATTAAATCAATGATAGACCATTCTGACACTATTGCAATAGCAGACTAAGGCCCCTGGTGATAGTGTACACTCATATTTCACCATATAACCCAATAACACCAATGACACTCGAGGATATACGGTTACATCTTTGGTTTACATTTGTGATTATTTTGTTATATTTAATTAATAGATTCAAATGGTAAAGTCAAAATTCCTCAAAAATCAAGAAACAAAGGAATATTGCTATGGTCTTTTAGGAAAGCTGGATTCACAAGCTGTTCCATTTTATTTACCTAAGTGTTGCAAGTACTAGTGGTGAAGCTCTGTGCGCGGTTGTGTCTACCTCTTATAGATCCAATAATAGTGGACAAACAAAACCTATTCCACAGAAAGGCTTAATATATCTAAGATCTAACAATACTATGTCGAGCAAACTTCATACTAGTACAAGAGTAATATCGGAATTATAATCTTAAGCTCTGACCTCAAAGATCTTCTGAGAAGCCAGTGTAATCTAACTCTTCGATACCGCTTGTATCAAATACTTGGAACTCGAGAAATAAAAGACTTTGTTGACGTCACCATCGGCGGTTTAATATTTGCGCGTCTTACCACAGAGCACGGAGACGACTCGGTGGCCACTGTCATGATACTCGTAGCTGTACACTCTCGCTCAGACACTTCGAGGCAGAGTGAGTGCGAGAGTGTATAGCCAAGTGAGGAACATGGAGGTTTTATTTTGCTATTTGCTTCTCGCAGTTCAGCCTATGAGGCTGGCTCCTGCTTAACCGGATTAATCAGGAACATCAAGGCTAGACAAGTGCTCCTATAAAGGGACACATCACGAAGCCGTCAACCAAGCATTATGTACATCAAACTTAGTAACTTTACGCAAAAATTATTACTGGGAAACGACTTTTTTTTTTGGGGTTAAAAACACTCAATGTAACGGACTCAAAGCTTTATGCTAATGGATGGTTTGAATAGTACTGGACGTGTTTAAAGTAAAAATCTTACATTAAAAACACGTCTTTAAAAAAAACTTGTGACAAAGTTGGAACTCTGACCCCCAATATCTCCGTAACTAGAAGGTTCCCAGGTATGGTCTAAAACAAAAAAAGAATAATTGCAATGATGGGGAAAACAAGTGACTTTCGGCTTCGTTAAGGGTCTTGTAACACCCTTTATACACTCGAAGTCACGCTGCCTCGGAGTGTCTTGTGAGAGCGTACAGCCAGTTTTAGAGGCAGCATCGTTAACATTTTCCATACAATCTAAGCATGTTAGTAGGTATCTTCGATCGTTTCCAATGTGACACAAATTACTTGTGATAGAATGAATGCGCTCAGCAAACTTTTGGAGCCACGAATTTTATTAGTGTTGCCGTCTCTAGACGCTGCCAGCGATTCTGTACTCTGTGGTTCTTACTAAACCTTGCGTTTATCATGCTATTGGTATCTGCTAACATCTTGTACCAATCTCTGAATGACACAGTCGAGGTAAACAGGTTTAAGTTCAAACGTCTAAGGGGTTTGTCGAGCAAGATCGATTACTAGAAAAATGTCTAAGACATTTGAGGCTCTATTCTAGAAACCTCGTCATGAATCTCGACCTAAAATTATAAAATATGAGTCGAGATCACTATGAAATAATGTCAGTAATAAATTCAGACTTATGTCTGAGCATCGTTGCAAAATTCTGGCTTAAGAGTGTCTGTCCACATTTTTTGTCTAACCTTTAAAATTAGTTGCGTGTAATGTAATTAGTCCCAGAGCCAGACATATGCAAATGTCAACGGACGTGTAATATGTTTGTACATAATATTTCGTTTAAGTTTACACACAGCGTGCCACACGAGGCCCAACATAATAAAATACCAAGTTTTTCAAGCCATCAACCCTAAAGCTAGTGCCACATAACAATTTCAACTGTGTACGCAGTATTAACCCGATCGACGATGTAAAGAAAGATCTTCACGCGAATTGATCCAATCCAGTTTGGCTTTATGTCAGTTGGAGCTTTCCGATTTGTCGCCAGCGCCGACGTAATTCCAAAATTATTGGAGCACTATAAAGAAGTTGGAATAATCAATGCAGTAACCCCGATTTCCTAAAATCCATAAAAGACAAACCAATCTTCGACATTACTGAGATGAAGGGTAGTAATTGCCGCCATAAAGTGTGGTGTCCCCTCAACTGCTAGCGGCCGGTATTAAATTTTAGTGCTTTCCCAAGTTTTGGCCTTAAATCCTTATCGATTCCTTTGTCCTTTACATTTATTTTTAAACTCGATTTCTCGGAGTGCCTTGAGCTATTTGAGAGATTAACTGGTGACTTGAAATTATTGCTGCAGTAATAATTCTGTCTATCGATCAATTATGGTTAACTATAGCTACTGCTGTTGCCCGCGGCTACGCTCGCGTTTTGGTCGGAAATTGTCCCACGGGCACGTTGTAAATATACAGTATGGCACTCGGGGATAATGTAGCTTCCTATTAGTGAAAGAATTTTCAAAATCGGTTCAGTAGATCCAGAGATTAGCCCCTACATACAAAATTACAAACAAATTTTACAGCTCTTTATAATATTAGCATAGAAGTATAGATTAGTATAGATAACAACTTAATGGATAAAATATTAGAAATTATTGCTATCTCCTTAGCGCTATATTAAACCGTTTAAATACAATATAATCTGGCTCGACTACCTTTTTCCGACTGTGAACTCAATAATGGAGCTGTCATAAATAATTAAAGAGCGTTCTCAGCGTTTTATTTCGATTAAACTTCACAAACGCTAATGAAAATCGTTGGAATAATGTAGCCGAATAAATTGAATAGCCGTAATTAGTATTATCATGAATATTGTCAAAATTACACCGGTAAGGGGTTCGCGTAAAAGCTTTTTGTGTATTAAGTAAAATTGTTTAGTATTTTTTCAATTAACGTTAACACGAATAGTTAGCAGTTAGCACCTGTTTCCATCCCCAAATTGGTGATCCGAATCTTAATAAAAACATGTTTTTTGAGAGTCCTTTAAAACACTCTGTATTAAAACGACTTCTTCGAATCGCATGAAAAATGTTTTTTCACATTTGCAATCACAACGAAAACTAAGATTGAAAAAAAACCATGACACGCTCTTTTTTCTCGGAATGCGTTATTTCTTAAGGTGGGTGCGCAAGGGTAGCCCGCGAATTTAAATTTTCTTACGTTTATTGCAATTTACAGGTCAGCGCCAGGTTGTATGTTGATTAAAATATGAATCGCGCCAGTAACACGTATGGAGTTACAGAATTATAATCATTCAAATCCAACCCTCCAAGTTCATATAATCCCAAAGAGTGACTTTTTCATGAAATAGCTATTGAATGGGGTTATATGAACTTGAAGGGCTGTATTGATGATTTGAATGGTTATAATTCTGTAACTCCATACGTGTTACTGGCGCGATTCATATTTTCATCAACATACAACCTAACTCTGAGCTGCAAATTGCAATAAACTTAAGAAAATTAAAATTTCGCGGGCTACCCTTAGCGCTTCCACCTTAAGGACTTATAAGTGGGGAGGTAAAACATTCGCGGGGGGTATTAAAACATCTATTTTTAAAAAGAGAGAGAGGAGTAAACATGCTAATAATAAAATCCATTAGTAGACTTTATGTCATAAAAATCTTAAGAAAACACCTCTGAGTGAAAGTTCGCAACTGTGCTTTTGAAAGCTCCGTCGTGGGAATTATGAAAAGTGTCACTTGTAGTGAGTACCTACATGGGCTCCGTAATTGTAACAAGTATGGAGGTAACAAGGCGTTGCCTTTGTGTCGTTGAGGCACCGGTCACGTCCCGCGGCCGGCGCGTCGTCGCACTGTAAAATGTACGCAGCCATCTAGGCACGAGGCCGACCCTATTCTGACTAGAACAAAACGCAGATGCCATCAATGATTTACGAAAGTACCCCATATGGCATACAGTAAATGGCTCAGATGTTTTGCAGTATAACTTAAACGAAATCTCGCAGATGTCATGCACGCGCCACAGAAAAGGACACTTTTCTCGACTCGTTTAAAAATATTTCATAAATAAAAAGCACAGTTGCGACCAAATTAACTGGCTACGGTGACAGATCGCTGCGACTGCAATCACAATAAAATTGTGAGTACAACGAAAATTTTAAGAAAGCTAGAGGCGCGTACTTCACCCAATTTACATGAAATTTCCGTCATGGAGAATATTTCTTTCTTTTCTCTTCGCCTTCAAATGGTAATGAGGGTCGGTTGGAAAATTTCAGAAGCAGATTAGATTTCCCCGCTTCTATATTGTCTGTTCAAATGAACGGCATTGAAAGTTGTTCACTTCGTTCGATACGTTTTGTTGGCGTTTTGATTGTGCTCCTAAAAATTCATTGAACCCGTAAATTTTGTTAACGCAAAATGTGTTTTCGTATGTAGGCTAATTACGCATTAAAATTAGTGTTTTGCAAATAAGTGAACGAAATTAACTGTATCTAATTTTTGACGTTACAGTGACACTTATTTATTAGTAACCAGCCTAAAAAATGTTTTAACATTATTTGTTATTTGCAAATCAAAAATATCATCCTATATTTAAAAATCTCATTTTACGGTGTTTGTGATCGCACTCCTCTAGGTTGGCCAATTTCTTAATTAACGCAAGCGAAGCCGCGGGCAAAAGCATATATTTTATATATTTTCTTTACAATTCTATCAAAAATAAAATAGTGATTACTCTTGGACTAAACATACGACCCTAGAATAACAATTGGAAAAATGCACCTTAACGACACTCGCTATAAACACAGGTTTTATAGAAACATAGCTATAAAGTAAAGTAAAACCAGACGTCAGACGGGCTATATATAGAGGGACTTTAAGACCACATCGAGGATCGCTGCCTTGGCGTTAAGATCCGCTGCGAAAACTCACCGGAAGGCAGGAAGACAAGGATTAAGCATAAACCCGGCCCCGGACGTGGGCCTTTATATACACTTAAGTAGAATTTAGTCTATTAAGAAACCTGCACTCGACTCGAGAATACTATAAAAGCATATTTTCGTAGGCACTGGCAGAAGCGGAAAAGTTATCTAGGCTACGAAGTCTGCCGTAGTTGCTTCTCTCTCACTTTTTTCGTCACTATTTTGCTCGCTAAAACGTTTGTATTTTTAATACTTCACTTCTGAAAGCTAAGATGCAAAAATTTTGCTGCAAAATAAAGACTTAGTTGAAAGAAACTCGCTCAAGCGTAATATAAAATCCGCACCCGACGCGCATAATATTAGCGTGAGTGACACAGGTGCATATTTAAGTTGAGTTCGGAGACAGGAGTCAAGAACCTTCACTGTAAATAATGTAATATTAATTCCAATGCACAAACCACTGGTTCGGTGGCCGCTCTATCCAGAAAATTTTCCGCGTCATTAAACATGGCTGGCGTTCTACAGCCAACATGACAAAACAAACGACGCCAAGCTTTGTGTCATAGTTCACAGTAAAGTTGGTGCACCTGCTTGTTGGAATCACATCGCGTTTGTATTACAAGGACCAAATAATACGGTTTTTTGATGTCAGGTGTTTGTTGATTTTGAAATAGTGTCTCCTGTTACTTGTGAATTTTGTGGGTTTACACAGATTATAGATGTGTAAACCGAGATTACATTGTGTTAGGTCTAGTCAGCAGTTTACCAGTAGCATCTAAAATATCTAATAAGATTATTTAGACGGGCAAGTAATCCATATTTTTGCGCAAAAAGAGAAAATTGGCACAGTTGATAAAGTTAACGCATCACGCAAGCCGAACACTCACGTAGCATAAATAACCGAATTTCCCAATTTTAGAACGGAATACACAATGTATCTGATTGCTTTGGAATCTCTGTATAATTTTCTACTCCCAAAACAGTCCGAGGCACATACGCAGAGCAATCGAATACGCGCGAGGCTTAGATTAGTTCGTTTGTATCCTGACCTCACTAGGTTCAGTAATTTTCGCCTCACGTTCGCAGCGGCTGAAAAAATCGCTTGTCTTCATACGATTTTCCGCAAACACCGGCGTCGCCGCGATTGGCTCCGAACGTCGCCGTCTAAATTAAGTTACATCTACCTGCCTAAGTTTTGCGCTAGCTCTTGATAAGCTCGGGGACATGCCGTGTAATTTTAGTTGTGCAACTATGTGCTTCTTGGGTTTCTTTAGTTGAAGTTCGCCGCATTGTTTAAATGTACTGGAGAAATGTTGAAAAGTCAAATAAAGACGTTTAAATGGTTTCTTCCGAGTAAGTTTCCTAGTTCTACCTAGTTGTATAATAGTTTTCTCTGAGGAATGAAATTACCAGGACTTATTTATCAAAGTAACTTTTTGCGCGCACGTTAATAAATGACGTACTTATCTAAAATATGATAGAAAATCTCGCTGATGGTCGAGATTTCCATAAAGTATAAGAAAAAGCCTCCCAAATTACCTGACGTTGAGCCAGCTGAATTCAAAATCAGTCAAAACGCTCACAATTTCAGCCTTAGTACGCGAAATGTTCGCGATTCCAACGTGAAGAGCCGTAAAAAATGGTTTGACTAAGCTGAAAAACAGAGCTCGGCTTGTGACCTTTGTTCCTTCCGAAATAAATGTTGTTTCATTCAAAAAATGAATGTTAGGGCCAAAATGTTCGCCACGGAATTTGTGTTTCTGTTACGTTACGCTACATAAATTATAAGCGGATGAGCCGTCCACTCGTATTTCAGTGGCGGCCAGCGAGTGGTCTTTTCATGATCCCAATTTTTAGCTTTCATAACACTATCGTATGCTAATAAGCTCTCACTGAACAGGATGAAACATGAAAATATAGTTCCTTCCTTTTTACTGCGCGAATAATTTCGAATTTCATGAGAAAGATAATTAGATACCACTTCTACCATCTACAGTGACCTATTTAAGTTATAAAGCGCTATAAAATTGTTAGCAGACATGTTTCAGCGAGTCACTTTCCACCAATTCCTTTATATTGCTTGTCTGCTTGGTCGAAGACCGTTAAATATAGTTTTATTTGTTCGCCGTCTTCTTGACAGTGATCGAAGACTTTAATGGCGTGACTGTGTAAGTGCGGTACGTAGCGCACCGTGTGAGTTTAAAGAGAAGTGGAGCATCTAGATACCAGCTGACAGAAAGATATTACAGGAAGCGGAGTAATCTCAGTGAAGCAAATATAAGAGGTTAGGATGTTTGTCGTGTAATAGCGCTTATTTTGTCACATTCGCGTCGTATAAACGTGACGGAGCGGGCACAATAACGCGTAGGCTATGCCGTAATGGCCGACGCCTCTGATTTATACGTATTCCTTTTATGTGCCAACCAAATAGCTTTCTTTATAGAATGTTTCTTTTTCGGGCGCAGCCACAAGTCAGTGTCGCGGTTGGCCGTCTCTAAGTGAGTTACGGTGGCGGCAATGCTTTTAGATTAAATTAAGTTTAACCTTAGTAGTGCTCCCGAGTCACGATGTTATAAAGTTCTGTCCGATCGATGTATCGAATAGAGTCTATTCCATACATCTATTCAATAGACGCAAAAGATAACTCGAATAGGAAAGTAACAGGCGTTGTATTGTCACCTTGAATATTTAAAAAAAAAGATACATAATCCCACAGGAAAAACTACCCGAATTTAAAACACAACATTAACATGCATACTTTAACAAACCCATCAGGGTAGGCTATAAAACAAACGAGATCCTGCCAACTAATAAATAAAAGTTATTTTGAGCGTCAATTCAGACTAAAAACAAACTCTATTATGAGGAGAATTTAATAGAATAATAGATAGGCTTCGTATTCTTTCGACACGGCAGTGCCACTATATATCAGGGGATGAATAGCAAGCTCACGCGACGCAGATAAGAGGCATCGAACAAAAGGGTTCCATAAATCGTTATTAACTACAGTCTCCTGGTCCCTTGTTCAGGGAGTACTGATAGTATGCGTCACAAGCCAGCAAATTAAATAAGTTGTGAACTGTCACAGCTCACTTGCATTCCATGTATCGGTGGCAAAGTATCGGGGGACTTATGCTGCTATTTTCTATGTACATTGTCGTGCATGGAGTGTAGGTAGCTATTAGAAAATAAGTAGTTTAACAAACAGACAGGCTTGTACCATGACAACGCTTAAGTTGGTTAACTCTATGGAACGCACTTAGCCATTAAAATTCATTACACCAACCTTGAGGGACTGACAAATCTATTTGATATTTAGGATTGACTTAGTTTAAGAGTTTCTTAGCTAAGCTCTTAGGATAAGTATCTAGTAACCACTACCTCTATAAATATAAGGACTATTCGTACAGAAAACCGCAGCACTTAGTTAGGACATCAACTGACTACTTAACTAAACTTAGGAACCTTCTTTTGTCCGAAGTCCTCCAAAGGTCTTACAAAAAATAATATAAAATAAAGAGCTCTGATTTAGGTCACATTATATCAAAAGATTTATTTGAAAAGAATAAGTCTAAGCTCAAAGGGAAGGACAAAAAATCACTAGGACAAAAGAGGTGAGGTGATATTTTAGTCTTTGTGCCTTAGGACTGTTTCACACAGGTTCAGATTGGCAAGATTCGAATAAAATCGAAAAAATCTTGTACCTATAATACATACGTTCGGAAAAGAGCCAATCTTTTCTGCATTGTCCTCATATGATTTACCCAGATTAGATGTTTAAAAGAGACTGACCTTTGAGTTTGTTCCGGATGTTTCCTCTTAGAATAGTCATTTAGGAAACAGTGACCCATCTCGTTATAAAACATAAGGTAAGTTCGTTTTTTTTTTACAACCAATTTACAAAATTAAATATCATCTTACTGTATACATATATTATTTTAATATTATAAACGCGAATGTTTGGATGGATGAATGTTTGTTACTCAATCACGCCAGAACCGCTGAACAGATCTGGATGACATTTGGGACAGAGGTAGATTATAGTCTGGAATAGCACATAGGTTAGTTTTTATCCCGGAAGTACGATCCCGTGGGCTTAGATAGTTTTATATAATTTCACTCAGCGGTAGCGGTTAGCCGAATGAAAGCCTACAAGGTCAGCTTTGTTCTTCAACGAATACAGCCGAATCGAAATCGAATAAAAGTGTGTAGAACTCCTTACATACGCTACCAGTACCTTTGCCTCTAGTACAAAGAGTTTTTGCTTTTATACATAGACGGATCAGAAATATGTTATTTATAAGTATTTATATGCCACAATGTCTGTAAGCAGTGATTGACAAGGCCGTATTCAAAAATAATGATATTATTTATAGATTGACACTCTATTGAATTGATTCTCGTGTCTATTTGATATTTTATGAACAACACTATCTGCTATGAGGTGTTACTATGTGGTAACTAGAGGCAATAATAAAGTTCACAATCATAGTTTGTATAGGATTAATGGAAGCAATTCCTTATCGAATGCTTTTTGATCACTGAATTTCAAATCAAGTATTATTTTAGGGTCTTTGTTAGGTATTGTAGAGGCTATTTCTGGATTTCTTGGCTCAACGACCTCCACAATTTTAATGTACAAAATTCTGGCATATGCTCGTATTATAATTCTTCTCCTCATAAACGAGCAACTTTGAGGATTTTTTTTTGTACTTAAGAGGTCACTCGTATGGTTCTTAGTTATACCTGGTTGGACCCTGTATGTTGCGCTATTGTCAACATCTGCGGGTCTGTAAGTTAATGGCATATGACAACTTATAAACTAATTCGTATTTCGAATAGGAAATGGTGGAAGCAACGCGCGACGTGAAAAGTATCATGTTGATATATAAGTGTATCCTTTGCATAATTGCATAGATGGTTTGGATGGATGGATTCGCTTAGTGGCATCGGAAATTTCTGGAAAACAATTGCGTTTTAATTGAGCTGTCCATGCATGTCACAAACAGACGTCGTGATTTAAAATCAATGTTTGTTTAAATGCATAATATGAAATGCTCGTTAATTTTGCGTATTTAATTTTCATATCCTAAAAGATGTGTTCTTGTAGATTAATATAGGTGTGTTAGTAAGTACCTATTTAAAAGAAAAGCATGTTTGTTTGTTTAATGATTTCGAACCCTGTTTTAAACCAAGCGCAACGCAAACATTTGCACCGATATCCATTGTGAGAAAACGACACCGTTCTATATTCTCGAATAAATGTTGTAAAAACAAGGAGATGGGGGGGCGTAACATAATTCTGTGTGTTCCGTCGCGGGCGCGGAGATAAATCTAATGTAAACACCATCGCGCCGCAGATAAGATGTGAGGAACAAACGAGGGAATGAATCACTATTTATTATGTTTTAATATATCGGCAGGGGGGATTCTTCATCTCTATGAAAAAAATGATAATGGAGGAATAAAAGAAAGTAATCATGTTTGAGGAGGTTTAGGATATGTGTCCGCCACATTTACAGGTCACCAGTACTTGTGTTTAATACTAAGTGCAAACAGTTTTATTGTATCTACAACCGAGTGTTTCAGGAAGTAGGAATGACATAAAACAGCACTCTGTACGGACAGTTGTCACACCAAGAAACACAATAGAAGCCCGAACATTCGACTTTTACGATATGCTCGACACGAAAACCAGCTCATAAATCTTTCCTCTTTGTACAAAAACCTCTAAGAAATAAAACCAAAATATTCCCTGAAGTATTTCCCGTATGTAGTTGGGAATTTTACACGCAAGCGATCGTAAGTGAGATAGGCAGACATAATTATCGAATGTCAGTAGTCGGCGCCGTGCTGAAACCGCCGCGGCACTCGAGCCAGGTATGCTAGGGATGCGCTGCATTTGCGGATATGTGGATATTCCGGGTAAAATGGTACTACACTACAGATTGCGTTTGCTCACAGCGCTCCCTGATATGTTGGTTCGGTTCGTTCTGGTCGGTTTGCTCTAAACAGATTTGGTAACCAAAGCTTATCGAAAGCGTACTTTCAATGAGCCCTTTTGTTTCGTATGTCGACTAGTTTCGAAACAATTCGAATCAGATTCTAGAAATAATAAATATATAGTCATAAACATATACTTAGCCAGTATACTTACTTACTTATAGTTAATTAAGAATGCTTAAGTTATCCGAAATTGAATTCGTTGCAAAATGCTTTCAAAAGCAAAAAGCAAAAAGCTTGCAAAAAGCTTTCTCATATTAAAAGATTTTTGAAGAATAAAATCCCTCCCGGTGGCCTACCATGACGTCTTAAAGCAGGTGTAATTCCAGCGTGTGCATGTATACCTCTGTCTCTTTCCCACACCGGAATTACTCCTGCTTTATGACATCATAGTAAACCCCTGATTTTTTTTCCCTCAGTTTCAAGATCGATCTCTTAATAAAAATAACAACTAATTGTCCCACAAACATTATAATTGGCTCTCCCGCAGCAAATTTTGGAGTTGCACACGCAACCCGCAACTAACCGACCTGCAACCCATAAAACCATCACAATTCTTTTAATCACATGACAGAACAGTCAACACGAGAAAAAACGACACTTTACCTACATAATATGTTTCATACCTGCAATGCTGCTTGTGAACAAAACATTGCAATAGCTCCCGTTTTCAGCACTGGTTGTAGTCCTCATAGCATTACACACGTCACCGTTTTTGTTGGCAAGCTCGGTTCTGTTCCCACTGTTTAAAGAAATTGTTCTGCAATAATGAACCTAACTAAGTAGTATTTAATGATCTTGTTTCAAGCAAGAACATGGGTAATAAATTAACACTTTTGTTTAAAACAAAACAAATTGTTTTGCTGTCAAATTTGTTTTTCTGAAAATTATCTATTTGTCGGAATTATATTTATAGTACCTACTACTCATCACATTTGTACAGAACTCAGCACATCAAGCTACTACAATCTGTCAAATTTCTTTAATAGATTTTCAACTTTATCGCTAAAGCATTAAGTTGAAGGCTGAGAAAATTTTACAGTTTCGGGTAGCTTGATTTGCTCAGTCTGTATTACCGAGTTCGAAGACGGTGATATATTATATATTACTCAGGGCATAAGGGATCCACATACAAGTATTGTAGACCGATGTATGTACATAATTATGAGGCTTGTATACAGAGTCCACTGTTAAAGAGATATATAACACTGTATACCTATTAATAAACAGATTAGTATAGATATGAGATAACTTACAGCTACTTCATTTAGGATATCAAGGCAAATATTCTAAGCAAAAGTCGTTCCATTTAATCAGCTATACAGATGTGAATAGACGATACCTCGTTGCAACTCACGGATTGCTCTTCTCATTAGAAAGCGTTGGTAAACTGCAAAGCGCCTAATTATCAACAAACTGAAAACCGAAACTCGGAAATTCGGGAACTACTTCAAACGAAAGTCAAGCACTAAAAGCTAAAAGCCAAAGCTTTTCTAAATACTAGTACAACACAAACTAAATACTAGATTCCACGGAATGTGTACTGAACTCAACCCAACCATGAAATTGCAATAAGAAGGTAAACGAGGAACTACTATCTATCGATAGAACAACTCCAGGTAATTTGCTGTCATCTATACTAATATTATACAGAGATAAAGTTTGTGAGGTTGTAGGAGGTAATCTTTGGATCTACTGAACTGATTTTGATCATTCTTTCACTACAAGTAAGCTACATTATTCTCGAGAGCCATAGACTATATTTACAACGTACCCGTGGGATAATTTCCGACCAACGCGAGCGAAGCCGCGGGCAACAGCTAGTGTAAAATAAAACAGGGAAACTATGTAGTGAACGCAGTGAACCAGTCTTTTAAAGTAGAAAAAAACTATCCATTGCTTTATTTATAGTGGCTTGGCCCTGGTGAAGTTTGAAATATTTCAAATATGGGGATGTTCCATTGGGATAAAAGTATTCTACGTCCTACTCCAAGACATGATCTCCCTGTGTGCTAAATTTCATCGGTATCCGTCCCGTCAGGTAACAGACAGACCAACATAGTATCTTTCGCACTCATAAGTAATACCCCAGAGCTTTCCAAACACATGTTGCAACAAAACATCAACATGTTATAATATTACAGCCGCAAATACACACAAAGCAATAAAGAGAAACATAAAAGCTATCAAATACTCAATAACATCGCTATTAATTTACATGAAACATTTCAATAGGTACGAAATTGAGCATCGAAATAATCTTCTCATTTTCGTCGTATAAATATATCAACAGCAGTTCGTTCTGAGTATTATGTGAGGGTTAATTGGACGAGCGCTAAACAGTCGGTGTAAACGCATTCATGTGTTTTGACAATCATACATGACGCTGTTAATTATAATTGAACGTTGCGCTAATAATTTAGGATACGGAATAATTGGAGCCGCGAGCATAATTGAAAACATTTCGGAATAACGTGAATATTTTAATGCTCTCGCACTTCAAATACTTCAGGATATTGATTTGTATTGCGTGCACGTGCACGAATCTGTTTGAAATTCAATAATTTGATATTACGTAATATCAAATTATTGAATTTCAAACAGATTATTAAAATGGTGGTTTTGCATTTATTTCAACGATATTAAGTATAATTTATTAATCATAATTATTATGAAAAAGCTTATTAGTTAAATAAATGAACAAGATTTTCCATAATAATTATGAGGGATTAGCTAAATTAAGTATGTAGGATGATAATTTCAAACATAATATTATAAAAGTATATTAGTAGGTATGTCCTTACTTTTACTCTTTTTTATCATTATGTTATTTATATTTGTAGTCTGTTTATAATGTATCTACATAATAACCTTACATAAATAAAAATTGGTACCTCTTAATTTTCATTTAAAATAATGATTAAAACTTAAACAGAACTGTTTCAATTATTAGTATTATCAAATATTGGCACAAATGCTCTTGTTTACAGAACCTGTCGTGTGTTTTTACTCCTTGTATTTCAAGTTTCTTAATCTTTATAACCTCAAACACCTCCAGTGTATGTATAGTTTGTCGCGCATAAAATAATTTTGTCGTTTATGTTCTAGAGTTCTCTTGAATGTCAAACTACTGGCACTTATAATCAGCAAATAATGTTCCCACTGCTGACACACAGGCCTTTTCTCTATTACTGGGAGTGGGCCATAATCCACTAAACGGGCTTAGTGCGGGTCGATGTGATACGTCTTCGATATTGACGTGACTTCGAATGAACGTCTTCGCAGCGAACGGGTGAAATGTCAGAAATGCGAATAAGACAATTTGATTTTGCAAGCTTTATATCTCGAAACGTTTTAATAGATGGCGGGACGGTACGTACGGTACGTACCAATCGTATTCATATGAGCCGAAACGGAAAAATACGGGTTAAAAAAAAAATGCCTAGCAGCGTCTAAAAGTAGACATAAGAAATTCCCTTTTACATACGAATTCACGAAGCAGTGTCGACCTGCCGTTATCGATTCGTGAATTCGTATGGACTGGCAGCCGATTTTTTGGTTCAAGGGCATGCCAGTTCCAACACGATGATTTTCTTTCCTGTGTTGAGAACAGTAGTAATGAAACAAATGACACAAAGTAAAGTGCCTGACTGAACTCAAACCTAAGATCTACGGCACGTAAGTCGGGGCTGTTACCACTGGACCAGCTCTGCTCTAGACTACACTAAGTACCTGGGGGCCTAAAATGGAATCTTTATCAGAATCATAATATGAATCACGTTAAAAATTTAAAATTCTTAAATTTTAATTTAATAAATAAATTAATAATTTAATTTTTTAACGTGTATCGTATTATGATTCTGATAAAGCAGCCATTTTAGGCCCTGATCATCATTATCATCTTCCTTTTCCCAACTATTTTGAGATCAAACTAATACTTTATGTATACTTATAGGTATAAGTTTAGTTATAAACTGTGAAAGCTTAAAGAGTGTTATGTTGGGGTCGGCTTCCAATCCAATCGGATGCAGCTGAATACCAGTATTTTACATGGAGCAACTGCCTATCTTACCTCCATGACCCAGTTAGTACTGGGTAATACGATACCCATTGATAAAACTGGTACGTGCTTGGATATATTGCTGATTAAATTTTAATTACAAGACCGCACCGCATCCCCTGATTTATCGTCAGTATTACTGAGTCCAGGTAATTGAAGCATTACTTTGAGGTGGGCAGGTTTACTAAGCAGGTTAATCAGAGTCGGCAGTTTGTTATTATGTTTAATGACTCGTTCTAATTCTCTCGGCACCCGGCGAGAGCCCCCTGACTAAGTTCTGCGGGACCCCGCGGCCATAAAACAGAAAAGGCACAGAAGATCGGCTGCAAACAATGGCTGAAAAACGCTCGCAAGATTGAAACGTGTTTAATGTTTTCTATGAGTTAGACTCAAAATTTCTTAGGCTTTTTAAAATTGGCATTGTTATTGACATCATTGTAAATATAAATAAATAAAATAATATGTGTCTTAATATTTGGTGAAGCTATGATTCTGTGTTTGCAAGACCTTTTTTTTGCCGTAAATTCACAATGTGAATTTACGGCAAAAAAAGGTTATAAACTCACATTATGAGTTTCGCAGTTAACATGGAAGGAATCACGTATAGTGCTGCGATTGCAAGGAACTGGAATTCTTTCTACAATGTGGTTTGAGATTCGTGTACGTACATTCACGAGCACTAATATGTAAACTTGTAGTAAGATTCAAAGATTCAAAAGCGATTTTCTCATGAAATATCGATTAAAGCTTTGAGTTCCGATTTCGTAATAGTATGGGTTCCAAATACTATACAGGGTGTAAGGGACAGGCCTTCGCAAACTGACAGGCTGCAATCAGCTCCCTATTTTGAATTATATTTCCACCGTTTATTATTTTTATTTTCAGAAAATTATAACACGGCCATTTATGTTAATAGTACGGCTAAAATAAAAATAAAAACCAACAATAGATGTTGAAATACTCTAACAAACGACGCGTGAAGTCAGCTGTTCACTTCCTGCCTAGCTACAGAGTTCATCGAACTCGTCGTCACACTTGCCGATCGCTACATGCGTTTTGCCATGCTAACGATACATTGCGTATGTGGAAATAAAACAAATCAAATTTATTGGATTCCCCGTTTTCCCGATTCCCGTTCCTGAAATAATTTCTTGTACCCATCATCTTATTATGATACTAGCAACCCGCCCCGACTTCGCACGGTTGCAATGTTGTACATATAAACCTTCCTCTTCAATCACCATCTATTCAAAAAAACCGCATCAAAATCCGTTGCGTACTTTTATAGATCTAAGCATACATAGGGACAGACAGCGGGAAGCGACTTTGTTTTATACTATGTAGTGATACCGAATTCACCCCATCAGTCTGCGGAGGGCTGTCCCTTACACCCTGTTTATTTTGTAACAACATAAAATTACAATCAACACAGCAGGAGGAAATCACTTTTTGCTGCGTATTAGTTTACAATATACCAGTGCTCATAACTGTACGCGTCTGTGTGCGTGCTCTTGTTTCGCCTTTTGTACGGAGTCAGCCTTCTGTAACTCTATCTATTCTGTGCCGCGGGTTCGAACCGACTGCATCCATAATGAAAGTTTAATGTGTAAGAATCTAAAGTTCCTTAATGGTACGGTCGACCGAAGATGAGCTATTGAGTTAAATTGCCTGCAGTTAGGAGTAATTGTTGGATGAAGTTATTTGTGGAACGTGTGATTGTGTGTTGTTAACTTGTTAACAGTCAGTGTGGGTGAATTATTGTGACCTTTAAAGGTCGTGTGTTGAACTGAGGTGGTGTGATGTCGTATCAAGTTCGGGTTGAATTATGTGGCTTTCGGTAATGGAGTATGCTTACCTATAATCACATCTATAACATCGTTCGTTTGCAACAAGGATGACATAACTCAAAAATTTAGATTTTTTGATGTTGTTTGTAGTTGAATTAAAATTAACCAAAGTAGTAACAAAATACCTAAAATAAACCTTTCATCTTTTGGAAGAGATTTTTTTCTATGCAAAAAAAAATTGCCAATATAATGAAAATATAATTAGTGTTAATTTAAAAAAAAAATGCTGTCCTTTATTTCTTATTTGTCAAGTTATTTCATTATTGTCGCAAACAACCGACATTTTAAATTTAAGTTTTATAGATTTAGCATTATTTAATTTTTTAGTGTCGAAACATTAACTTAGTACATAATTTAATGTTAATTTGTATACATATGTGAGTAAGCAAAGCAAACTTTTTGTTTGTAACTTTTTCCGTTTTACGTCATGTCAAACATATTACTTTTATTGTAACATAATTTTTAATTGATGTCACAAATTACAGTCAAGTTAACATAAGTATTTTTTTCTGGTATTTTCTGCTTGCCGTGTTAATTGCGCAGTATAAACTTTTACGTCCAATTCATCTTTATTTTCGTAACAATATTCTCGTACACATTTTTATACGTTCATATAATCCGCGCAATAATTCGGCACCATGTGTTGTACGAGTCATGTTATGTCCAAACGAACGCTGTATCATTTCAAATGAATTACACTGACTGTTAACAAGATACGGACTGTGAAGGTTTTGTTAATTTTATTTTCGCCGCCGCTCAATTCTGGTGCCCTTGTTTTATTCAAATTTGATAGCAAAACATATTTCATGCCGAAAGTCAGCTTTCTAGGTCAAGCGATGTAAGCCAGACGATGATGCAGAACAGACGAATAAGTGGATTTCTGAATAATGAAGCTTGAATTCACAAAAGCCTCAACTTGCGACAAGGGTTTTCCAGTCATGCCTGTGCTCTCATGTAGTAGATGATGGAATGAATCATGAATTCATGCTAGCCTTTTGGTCGCCAAAAATACGATAAATCAATATTCAGTTAGAAAATTTGTGTAAAAAAATATATATATCTAAACATATTATAATATAATGAGGGCTATCGTTTTTGAGCTCACCAGATGGCGCCCCTGTCGAGTAAGCTCCTGTCAATAATTATATTTTATACTTTAAAGTACCAATAACTTCATAAAAAGTTTATTTTATAACGTGTAACAACATAGTGGAATCTTCCGATACATATTTACAATATTCTCCCTAAAAATTAGCAAGCATGAAACATTAAAAAATAATTTTACCTCAAATTACTAACAAATAAGATCTTAAGTTGCTACTTAAAATCTTCAAGTCATAATTAATCAGGAATTGCTCAATCTAGACCACAATCGTGAATATTAATAAAAATACGTGATAAAAATGCAACGTAACGCGTGAACACTCTATGACATCTGACATTTCGGTGGCCTCGCGCTACACTAGCGCTTCTAGTGGCGAATTCATACGCGATAGCCCCTACTATAGGCCGATGTCTGTATATTAAATATAAAAAATGGGGGTTCTATAATACAGCAACAGAAGCCAAAACAAAAGTTTGTAGAATTTTTGTTTGTCTGTCTGTATGTTTGTACGCGGATCACGCAAAAACTACTGCATGGATTGGAACGCAGTTTTCATCGCTCTACAGATAGATGCTTAACTTAAAATAATATAGGCTATATTTTATCACTGCAAATAAAATATAGATACTAGATTCTAAGTACACACGGCTACACATCAAGCTATAATTTTCCAGTATAAGCTGACCTCGCATTGAACGGAAATCTTACACAATGCGAGATCAGCATAAACTGGAAATGTATAGCTTGATGTGTAGCTGTGCGTACCACGCGTACGAAGTCGCGGGCAATGCGTGAGTCCGAATCACATGTGGCTGGTTTTTGCTTGACTTACGTACTGCATACATAACAATGTGAAAAAGCTAGTTCGTAAATAAAATCATTTCGTGTACTTTGCCAATCTCGAGGTCAAGCGTAAACTTTTTAAAACAGATGTCATTTTTGTTTCACGAGTCGACATAGAGGGAATGATTATTTTTTCAAATTCTGCTTACGTTATCATCCTTTCGTAAAGCTACGATCGACGAGGAATGGAAAGAGATCTTTGGAAAAAACCGTTTATTCCACCGTTTTAAGCAATTGATTGAAATCCGGATCCGATAAACACTTGGTGATAGGTTAAAATGGAGATTTCTTCTTCTAATCTTCCTGCTTGCAAATTGAAAGTCGGATATAAAGACGTATTTATTAGAGGCACCTTTGTAATGTTACTTTCGTGTCAAGTCACGAGAAAATTGCCTGCAAACCAAATATTTACGACATTCTCATCACTTTGTCACTTTTAAAAAGCTTGTTAGTGAAAATAACGCTATAAAAACATTCTGGATAATTCTGTATTTTTAGTAAACTTCGCGTTGGATCCTTGACGCAAAGATTGTTATACTATAAATACAGCAATTCGTCGTTCATATTTTTTTCCAATATCAATACAAACTAAACTGCCTATCTGTAACACTCGACATAATTTATTGGATAACTGCCACCAAGTTTCAAATCCGGTAGAAATCTAAGAAAATAAGCGGCTACATTTGAAAGCGAGTGAAACTGCCTTCCCTTTATCCGGCTACCTAATGGTACGTAAAATTTGTAACCGTTTCGAGTACTACGGCTACGACCGCGGTGCTACGAGCGTAGCACTTTCGTAGACCGTAGCGCTACGCTGAGTGGGGTTACTCGTTACGCCGAATGTGAGCTTCGTATAATAAAATCGGTCGTTCGTAGCAGTTTAGTAGATGTAACTAGAAACGCTACGGATATTGACGTAGTTGCCGAAGGAGATGCAGAAAATGTGGAACTTTAAAAAGGAAATGTGTTTTCCAGGTGGCGGGCTTGCTGCAATTTATTGCCACTTATGCGATTTTCAAATTTGACTTGATATTGCTTTCAGGTAATTGATCACTCGTATATACGTCCAGTACTGGACGAAGGTCTCCGTTACTAAAGCTACATCACCATCGAGCCTTTTCCCATCTAAGTTCGGGTCGGCTTCAAGTCTAACCGGACGCAGCTGAATACCAGTATTTTACATGGAGCGACTGTCTATCTGACCTCCAGAATCCAGTTCGTACTGGATAATACGATATCCTTTGGTAAGACTGGTTGTCAGACTTTTTGGGCCACTGACTACCTGTAACGACTGTCAAAGATCTACAGATGACAGCCGGGACCAACGGCTTAACGTGCCGTGCGGTCGTGCTTACTAAAGCTACATCAGCTACCAATTTACATTAACTGCGCTTGCCCTCGGCGAGTTTCATTATCTCGGACACATCCAGGCCGGTGCAAAGTTAAGATAATTAAAAAGGAAACACCTAGATTACGTGTATGAAAGAATAACGTACTCTTTAGGGCTGAATAAATCCTACGTTAATATTATAATTGAGAAGAAGGAAGTCATTTCATTCACCTCGGCCCTAATTCCCAGGTGTCATAAAATTGAATATAAATCCGTTCCGAAGGACTATTCCGGGGAAATTCCGCGAGTTATAAATAAAGACAGAATTAATATTAGTCCTTTCACGATTCGTTCCGAGTAATAAATTACAATATTACGAGTTGTAATTAACGCCAAGTGTTCGGCTTTTATATAGTTTCTTTATACTAATAAAACTGGTCGGCAATTTAGTGTTTTATTAGGTACTCGGTTATTATAGGTCACAAAATGTTAGCGTTGAGGGTAATGGGGGATTTTAATTGAAATTACCCCTTTGGGTTCAGTCAACATGGAGTCGTTGGATCCTTCAGAGAATACTTTATTTAAATAGGTTTATTTATGTAGTAAAGCGAAATGACGGACTTAAAAATAACATCTTGTTAATACAGTATTATGTGAGCTGGGAATACTGCTTTTAGATCTAAAAATAATAGTTCATCATCTGCCCAGCCTTTTCCCAACTATGTTAGGGTCGACTTTCAGTCTAACTGGATGCAGCTGAATACCAGTATTTTACATGGAGCGACTGCCTATCTGACCTCCACAACCCAGTTAGTACTGGGGAATATGATACCACTTGGTAAGACTGGTTGTCAGACTTTTTGGGCCGCTGACTACCTGTAACGACTTTCAAAGATCTACAGATGACAGTCGGGACCAACGGTTTAACGTGCTTTCCGAGGCACGGAGGAAACTCGGTATGTAATGGGCGGTCACCCATCCACAGACCAACCTAGGCAAGCACGGCTTAACCTAAAGATTGAGCTGAGTGGCTGTTATTATTTTGCCACGAGTTAAAAATAATACTTGTTTCGTTTTTAGGGTTCCGTATATCAGTCGGCAAAAACGGAACCCTTAAAGGATCATTTTGTTGTCCGTCTGTCAAGACCCTTTTTCGTAGGAACGCGTTAAGGTGATAAGCTGAAATTAATGTCAAATACTAAAGTCTGCTATCCCTTTGACCAGTGAAAAAATCAAACTTGTAAGCCAACGCGATCAAACGATATGATCGTTTATGTCGCATATTCTGCGATTTCACAAGGGAATTAAAACCTATTAGGGTACTTCCCGTTGACCTAGAATCATGAAATTTGACAAGAAGCAATGTCTTACAGCACCTGTAAAGGAAAAAAATTGGAACCGTAACTAAGTAGTACATAATTCAAATTTCAACATTCAAAATATCTACAAGTTTACCCGGAACCCGCGGTGCGCGAGGTTAACTCGCACTTACACTAGGCAAGTTTTTGTAAAAAAAAAAAACAGATAATCAGGAGCAAACATTTGTACATTTTATCCACCCACCAAACTGCGTAATAATTTGTCGGCGGGATTAGCGCTCGTCTTAATACATTTGGTTCAAATAGTAATAGCACAGTAGGTAATAAGAAATAAAAGGAAAAGTAGTACATATTGTGGCAGCACCAACACTGTTGTAACCTTATTAATAACACTAGAAGCGGGATATACCATGTTTACTGTTAATTTTGAGTTCCTGATATTAAAAACTTAAAAAGTTATACTGTTGTAACCGTTTTCATTTTGACTTTAACCATCTGGTCCTCTAAACCTGGCTTTCGATTCAGTCCGGTGCCCCCCCCCCCCACAAACGCCAACGATCACCTATCCCTATTTCAATTTGGTCCTAAAGTACTTAGTAGTACAGTACGCTATCAGATTTCCGCGCCGTTTCGGTATTTGTCGGTGAGGCGCGCTATCACATCGGATCTCATTTGGATTTCAAAGTTTGCATGGCTACGCAGCATCCCATCCCCCCACTTTGGTCCCAGGGGGTGAGTGGGGTGACTCTGGAACCTGTTCCCGTAATTAACTGTTCTACTGTCAAGGGCTTCGTTTAGATACGCACGATTCAATAATAACACGGGCATATCCCTATCGCATATTGCGTTTTGTGTTTCAACGTATATCTGAGTGGCTGATGTGATGGTAGGATTTTGAATAGATGAGGTGATGAAATATTAATCCTTCTGTTTATAATAGGTATAATAGGTATAGAAGGTTCTATGGAGAAGCTGTTATTAAAAAAAATATTGACCAGTTTTTAGAATAAAAGCTTGTTTGCTTACAATATTGTTGTCATCAACATGACATTACGCCTGTAATCGCCGCTGGGTTAGGCAAAGGTGTACCTAATAGTACACCTATGTTTCGCCAGTTATCTTTATGTCCCGTGTAATAGAGGGCGGGCCTATTGCCATCAACCGGGCACGAATCCAGACTCCGTAGCTGCTACTGAGAAATTCCTCATGGAAAAACCAAAAAAAAAAATCCCGACCCGGGAATCTCAGCAGGCTTGCTTGCGACCTCTCGACCAACGATGCAGTTGATAACACTTGAAAAAAACATTGAATTAACGTAGGTGGCCACTAATTTAGTTATACACCGGAATTTCGGAAGACAATAGTCTTTAAGAGATAACCTGTACATATGTCATGCTTTTTTTTCTTTGTCTTCAAAAATAATATTTGGTGTAGAAGGAAAAACGTGACGTTCGCGAAAACACAGTAACGTGATGCGGCAGTAACGTTTTAGTGACGTTGTAAAGAAAAGGTTCGTTTACGCTTTGTTTTATTTTACTCCGCGGTTATGCTAAGACGTTTCCTCTCCACATAAATATGTGCTCTACATTCATGTAAATACGAGAATATTCCTCTGTGAAGGTAAATGGATGTATGCGGATGTAAGCGACAAAGGAATCAATACCATATTTCAGTACCAGTCATTCCATGCAGACTAATTGGTATTTAAAACTGCTTTAAAGGGTTCCATATCCGAAGGTTAATCAACGGGACCTAGCCTCTGCTGTCCGTCAGTCTGTCTGCGTCAGCGGGCTGTATCTCATGATCCGTAATATAGGTAGACGGTTCAAATTTCCACAGAATGTATACCTATTGCATGGACAAAACCAAGGTGATGTTGAATGCCCATGTAACACCCACTCCTATTAAGATCGGAGACTCTATACTCGAAGTTGTAGACGATTATGTCTACCTGGGACAAACGGTCCAGCTAGGTAGGTCTAACTTCGAGAAAGAGGTCAACCGTCGAATCCGACTCGGCTGGGCAGCGTTCGGGAAGCTGCGCGGTATCTTCTCGTCCAACTTACCGCAGTGTCTCAAGACGAAAGTCTATGACCAGTGTGTGTTGCCAGTGATTACATACGGGACCGAAACGTGGTCGCTCACAATGGGCCTCATTCGAAGGCTTAAAGTCACCCAAAGGGCAATGAAGAGGGCTATGCTCGGAGTTTCCTTGCGTGATCGAATCAGAAATGAAGACATCCGCAAGAGAACCAAGGTTACCGACGTAGCCCGAAGAATTGCCAAACTGAAGTGGCAGTGGGCAGGGCACATTGCTCGCAGAACGGATGGCCGATGGGGCCGAAAAGTTCTGGAGTGGCGACCGCGAACCGGAAGACGTTGCGTTGGAAGGCCTCCCACTAGGTGGACCGATGACCTGGTGAAGGTTGCGGGGATCCGCTGGATGCGAGTCGCACGGGACCGGTCAGTGTGGCGACACTTGGGGGAGGCGTATGTCCAGCAGTGGACGTCTTTCGGCTGAAATGATGATGATGATGTATACCTATTTCTATTGCCGCTATAACAACAAATAATAAAAGTAAATTAAAGGGAGCTCCCTTTAATTTACTTTACCCTTACTACGATCTACTACGCACTATGCCGTTTTTTTTTTGCTGTACACACAGAAATGTTCCTATATTGTTTGTAAGATAATTATTATTGTTCACTAACATTTTATTACTTTCCAACTATGCCGTGCTTATTATTGCAGTACGTTCATTGTTGTACTCTTAACAAAGATTGCAAACAACTTTGCATTCCCCTTCAGTCGTCGAGAATATTCAGACTGCACCGTTTTTTGTTCCAACAAAATAATGTGTTCTTAACAAGAGTTTTGACATTGTTACGGAAAATGACACGGAAACGCGAATTTACGGGTTTGTTTCACCCTCCTGCAGACGGCGAACGAGTTTCCGACATAAAACATTTCTTGTAAACTGCGTCTTTTCTTAAACTTACATTATAAACATTTGCGACTTTAAAATAACTTTTAATTATCTCTTGACTTTTTAAGGCGAAAGTTTGTTCCTTAGTTACATAACAGATACAATTGTGGATTCTTATCTCGTTGAAGGATCTCTAAATAGGGTCACATGGTCTCATGTTTGGGGTTCTTTATCGTAATTACTTTTGGTATGTGTTTGCATTAGTTGGTAGAAACGGTCGATATAATCGGGCACCCCTAGGATTAGATGTCCGTCGTCTGCATAATAAATTAGAATCAATACCCCATCTCCATTGGATTGCCTTGTTTATAATACGGCTTTAGTTATCTCGTCTGATATATTTGGTATTTAATCAGGGCTGTGCCTTTCGCCTGCCTCTTCCTCAAGTACATTAATAGAAAGGGATCTGGAGTGGGATTTGATAGAGCAGTCGAGAGGTTATAAGTGAGGGTAGGCGATACTTCACCAGACAGGTATTGGATGTTATTCATTGCCATTCTCAGTTGACTGTAGACTTTAGGAGTTAATTATTGGGTATTTACGTAGGCGTTGAAATGTTTTCTGACGGCATAAACGAGGGTTATGTATCTGTAAGTAAAACAAACGTATTTTCTTCCATAAGCAAATACAACGAGTAACATTTATTTATATCGAACAAACCGAGACAATGTTAAAATACGAGCACCTGAAAAAGTTTATTTTAACCTGGTTACGTTTCCCCGTGTTCCTCCCGGGGGACAAAGGGGAAGTTTTTTCCGAAAGGTTTCCTTGGATTTTATTTCAAATACCCCGATTACTTACCATGGTGCTTCACTATGAATACATTTCAATATTTTTACACAACTCTTTGCTTAAGGGCTTTGTTGGCAGGTATTGTAACTTGTTTCACAATACCGAAAGGATTTTCAACTTTTTGAGTGGCCATTGCAATATACCCTTTATTGTTATGCTTTTTTTTTTTTGTTGTTTTTTTAGGCTTGGTACAGGTTTATTTTAATCAAAATAAGATAAACATGCGTGTGATACACGGGTCGGGTAAATTTACAGAAAGTCGATAGTGACATAGGGCACGACACTTTAGGCATCTACTTAATTTTTAATTTACCTACACAAACACTACGTTATTCTTAACATTAATTACAAAATATAATTGAAAACGTAAAACCATTCATTTAATTTCAACACCTACTAATTGGATTTTTACTAATTAGCGACACTCTCCACATTGAAACGAATTTATTATTAGCCAAATTAATAAAATCCGACTAGGTATTTAAGGTGGAATTTCATTAAATTCTTATTTGGCATAGAATTGCACATTAATTATTTTTTAAGAACATAAGTATCGAAATTTACATTATTTAGTATTTTTATTAATTATTTATGTGGGTTGAAGACTTGCTTTTTTAAACTACCTAAGCTTGAAAAAGAAAGTTAATTTCTAACATATTGCAATGCCAGAAAACACCAAATATTCGTAAACAAAATACAGAATCCGTCCTCAAATAGCAACACCATCAACAAACCGCTTTCAAGCTAATAAAATTCACAAATGTGTGTGCTAATAACGGAATGATTAAAATTAAGCACCTAGATATTTTTCCCTCATCACGAGTGTCTTCGCTGTTACGTGACATGGTAACCTAAGTTCATAAAGATACGGTGTTCGCACGTAGAACATGTCTGGAGCAAATAACAAAACTTATCTAACTTTCGTTCGTCCTATTATTGAACAGAAAACTTCTGCGGTAATTAAATAAAACGTAGGATCAAGCCTAGACATATTTTTATTACAATCTCTGAGTAATAATCATAATAATTGGATTTCGAGAAGATTGGATTCTATTCGAAGAAGAGCTGAATTAAACGGCTGTTGTCAGTTGCCTGTGACTCGTAGCGTCGGCGACGTTTGCTCGTTTAAAGCGAAAACAAATCAACAAAAAGCGCTGAAATCGTTTCTCAATGCTCGATGACGTATGAAATGGGGCTTACCAAGCAAGAGACAGTTTTCCTTTCATTCCAAATGCGTTTGCATCTGTATACAGATGAGGGTTATTGTTCCAAGCCGGTGATGCGGGCGGGTCGGGCTCAGTGTAAAGCCTGACAGTGATAAATGTTTCATTTATTCTCCAGTATGCACACTGCCGTATTCCAAATCTGCCGCCCGAATTTTATTGTTTAATTATTTGTTGCTATCCGCTCGGGGTTTTCCCTTCATTTGGTTTGCGGTACAACCGTTGAAATTGTATTTTTGTTCAAGAAACTTTTTTGTTTTTGTAATTTTCCAGTTCTTACTAATATTATATTTAATCTTACCCTGCGGAACCTGCGGCCGTTAAAAAAGTATATACGGCGAAATCACAAATCTAATTTCAAAATCAGTTTTGCAAAAACTCGTCTTAATGTAATAAAAGTTTTCAAAGAACTAATCCATAACTTTTTCATTTCAGGTAAGAGTCTGCGTATGTAGCGTTAACATGTCGACAAAAGGTTGGTATTATATCACTAAAAAGCGAGAATTCGCGGGACCTATATCAAGCAGAAAAGGTACAAACTGTCTGTGGTGCTATATCATATTTTATCGTAAAAGTGTAATTGCAAAATAGAGGCTCTGGTTGTAAATTATGTGCGAACAGCTAAAATAATGTACGCGGCGCAATACGAGTAGCCGCCGGGGACATATTGAGACACCGAGCCCTTCTCACGGCTTATTTATTGTTTATTTTTACTGTTTAATATTTATAAAATTAACAGCTCAAGCTAGTTTATATTAATTATATTAGAACCGCGATCCTGGTCTAAGTAGGGATAGATAACTCTGAGCATTAGGGTAGGTTTGAGGATAAATAAACTAAAATTATTTTACATTCTTCTGGAATTCCAATTAAGGACAAAGTAAATATTCTATATTAACCGCTGGTTTGGCGGTCAAATTGGATTATGTTAGAGTCTAGAAAATTACCGAAAATTGGATTATATTCGAGGCCTTGTTGCCATCAGCAAAAAAGGTAATGCTCTAAAGTAGGCGTCTAATCTTCATTACTGAGGTGGTTTTCTAAGTAACAAATCTCCAAATACGTCTTGGTCTGGCACGTTTAATCAAAATGAAGTGGCGATCCCAGTACGTCACGTTGGAAACATAATGGTTTTTCCATTTTGCTTTATAATTTAAAAGGCGGGTCGGGTCGAGCCTGCTGGATACAATAACCCGTCGACGTCGCGTCACTGCGGGTCCATCGTCATAATGGAAATAAATAACTCGTTACTACACTAAAGGATTAGCCGTGGCCATAAATACGGATGAATAAGGTTTAATTATATAGCCTTTTTACACACGGCACCACACATGGCACGTACGCGGAGTGCGCACTCGCTCGCCACGCAACAAATGAAGCCTCCAAGTGCCTCCAACTCAGATCAAACTTCCGACCATCGATTGTGCTTAAACTGTTCGGTTTGTTTACTTATAGCTCATGAAGTTTTACTGTAGAGGCAGCTGTTCTCTGGTAAACTGCCATGGTCCCTTAACAATAGTTGGAATTCGGAACAGTACATTAATTTTTAGTTTGCCTGATTGCCGGATAAGAAAAGTATTTGAAGGGCATTTTTAGCTGTAAAAAAATCTTTAATTGCATTTTTACAACCAATGTCTTATGCACAGACAGAAGATCTACTTGTTGTTTGTAAATAAAGTGCTAACACGCCGTTTTTCATTTTACTTTTATATAAGTTTTCCTTACTTTTCTTGTAATGTTAATTTATTTATTTTAAGGTTCACAGGAAACACAGGTTCAACCTAGTTCAGGCAAATAAGCAAATGTGGTCTATTTTAATTGTTAAGACATTTTATTATAAATGGGCCCATTTTTATAAATAAACGATTATGATTATTAAAAAAAAAATGCAGGACATTGTCTCCTTTTATGTGAAAGTAACTGTCTTTTATAGGTTCTCTGGGACATTATCTCCTTATAACTTTCATTGCTGCATGATAAAATTAATACTCAACCTAACTACGCACAAATAAACCAAATCATAGACATATATTAACACGGTTGCTCTACTTTCGCAAATAATTAAAGTTTCCAATTGGCCTTTGTCAATTAATTTAGGTAATTGACATTTGAAGTGGGACATATTTAATTGTTTTAGTGATCGAACAGAAGTATCTACAAGCTTTTAAAAGAATTTGTGTTTCAGTGATTGTGATCTATTTAAAAATCCCAAACATAGAGAGCCAAAGTTTTTTAGCTTAAAATATTTGTAAATTAATTTCGTCGTGTAGTGTCTAGTATAGTCTCTCAAAGGGCTTATCCTTTTTTGCTATCGTATGGGGATTAAGACCTCAGTTATCGTAATCAAAGGTTATTCAATTTTGGTACAATGAAACTTGTCGACATAAAGATAACTCAAAAACATATTTTAGTTCAAAGCCTGGTTTTATCTAGACTGTTTGTGATGTGATCTGAATTTCAGCATCTATTAGTATGTTTAAGCTGGCCCAAGTAGCCTAAGTAAAAGATTTAAACCCGAATCCATCAATAACCTTCGAAGCTCATCCTATTTGGTATCCTTTTACTGAAACGTATTGTATTTCATGTAAATATGCGGGCTTTGAAAAATGTGTAGGCAGGAGGTGCGCTTTCAACGTACGAGCAACTCAGCGAACATGACTAAGAAATTCAATTCTGTTATATTCCACATATACTTAGGTAGGTATGTAGTGAGGGATCGCACTGAGTGTAGCACACATTCATCCTATAGTGTTTCACTCTGAAGCATTTCTTCGGTTACGCGTTTTACCCCACTCTACGTTCCTACTCATTTTGAGTCTCTCTTAGCCTCTCTTTTAACAAATTCGAGGCGCTATTTTTGCTCAACAAAATAAACAAGGGCTGTTATGCTTTATGAAATATGTACATATTAATGCTTTGTTTTCCCCGTTATAACCTTTTGTAACAAAGTAAATGACCCATAAGCTATCAAATGGACGTCCAGATCCTGCGAGAAAATTAACCGTAAGGTATTAATGGTGTTCAGATACATTGTGTTCTTCCGAAAGAACACAATAATAATAAAATAGCTTTTATCATGAAACTATTTATTAAATGTTATGATTTTCAGGCTCTATGTTAAATAAACTAGTGTTGTTCTTTATGTTTCATCTTTATGTGGAAAACGGAATTGCAGTTTCAGCGGTAGACAAAAGTCATGAAAACTGTTGTAAAACGAAAATACAAAGCGAAATGTGTTGAGCCAATATAATAATTTTGTGGAAACACGTGCATCATGTCTCCGTAGTAGTTTTAAACATTTTGCAACTACAAAAGAATTTACTATACAATAAACGTCGTGTATCGCGTCACATATTCGGTGTAAATTAAGCGACGGCTGCGGCCTTATCGCGCGGAATAGAGATGAGTGTCCCCAACACTGGGATTTGTTTGAATAAAACTTTATTTCCGACAACCTCTTGAAACAAATATTTCAGTCAGAAAATTGCTTTTTTTTTGCTCTGTCACTGACAAAACTTCTAAGAAAGGATAACATAGTACGGTAATATTAAATGTCGGAGCTCCTCGTGAACGCTCAACTTGTGTATAATGTTTTTCCAGGTGTAATTTTTGTGAAAAATAGGTGCCTATTAAAGTAAGTTCACGTTGTTAAAAAGGTACATTACTTATAATTTAACGGAGAAGTTATATTCGCGTTAATAACAAGGTAAATGAGATATTGTTGACTTTTACTCCTTTGTCGAGTGAGAACCTTAGGACCTAGCAATTAACTTCACTGACTGCTTGTTAGATTGTCAATTTTACTTTAATGGGTGAGCGTAAAGATTTCGGTGTGTGCTGACAGTTTTATAGCCAAGATAAATTATCGATCTTAAAGCCTTTGCTGGATAATTGGCTATAAAATATCAGGTTACCGGTAACACTCGAATAATGGAGTTGTATCTATCGTTCTTACGAGTCTGCCAAGCGGGCTTGCAGCCCGGAACTAATCAGATCATTATCAGACCCTTGCCACATTAATCATCTCGTAAAGCGAGTCATAAACGTTCGCCGAGCGGTCAAACCCGTGACCGCTTGTACGGAATTCTTCTGCGGCCAGCCGGCAGAGATTGTAAGTGGTTTAACTACGGCGAAACTTTGCGGTCAACCCTTATATTTTACACGAATTGCCCAATAGTAGGTAATATGGCATCGGAACGCATTAAACACTTGAAATAGAGCTTTTGTTTTATTTGAAGGTAAGTATGATAGTCTGTTTATATAACATTTTCAAATTAGGAACATATGTGTAGATATCTAGTCTATTTTGTATTTTTTAGGCATTTTTATTTAAATATCATAACAAAAGAGCCATTGCCATACTTACTAAGTTTAAAAAAATATTTTCGGGCTATTAAATACCTACTATAAATCTTGTTAACATGGAGAGTAGACGATTATTATGATTGATATATCACGAAATAATAAAAAGAATATAAAACAGCTAAAATGTTAATGTTTTTTATCTTTTATTATGTACTACGTTTTGTCATTCGCTTCGATCAAAGAATATAAAAAAAACAGAGTAGGATCTAATAACCATGGAAACGGCTTTGTGCAGCATATTTACCTAGTATTTATCTAGTCCAAGAATTTTGTAAACTATTTCATTAAATAAACAAAATATATGAGATGATACAAAGGGATATTTATGTACAAAACGATACTTTGTTAGAGTCCCCTAAAAGACAGCATAAAGATATGTGAATTTGTTTACATCAATAGAATTTTTTATTATTATGTTAAAGATACCTACTTTTCTACTACGGTAAATATGAGAATTCAAAGAAAAGGGAGGATGGAATAAATGATGCATACCTGAGCAAATCGGTTCGATTAACTTTCTTTTATATAGAAATAAATTAGACCTTTGAACTGAGCCAGACCTTTCGAAGGTGCTTACCTAATTTTGGTCTCATTGAACATTACCTACCTATATTCGTACACAAAAGAATCGATTAAGTAGACAATCTTATTATTTAAAGAATAAAGATTAATGTGGACTATTTGTTTTTATTTTATTATAACATTTTATCTTCACAGTGGGATGCCTGATGTATCTATCAGATGAAAATGTCTGCAAAAAAGTTAAGCACTTTATTTTTTTGGAAGACAATAAAACCTTTTTATTGTACATTTTTTTTTTTTTTATTGTTATGTCTGGAAAGTGCGTGCGTACCATAAAAAATATTTAAAGTGTCAATTAGATTAAATGCCCAAGTATTTTTTTATATCCCAAAAAATAAAATTATTTTCTCAAACCATATTCCAAACTGTTTTTGTTGATGAAAATCTAATTTAATCCTACGTGTTAGCTTGAAAACACGAACTGAAAGTGATTAGCGAATGGGACGCATTATCCCTTAATTTAGTTCTCTCAAAGGGAGGCATGTACTTAGTGATTGGTAACCAAAAGGAGCCCAGAATTCTGCGGGCCACCATTGCTATTATTGGAATGTCCCCGCAGCCAGGAATTCTGCCTAGTAGGCGTATACTAAACAAATATACTATCTATTGAAACTAACCCTTAAATTCAATTAAGTAAGGTATAGGTTTGTTTCGACGAAAAGTCATTGAAAAATCATTCATCTTCTTATAACATTCCAAAAAGTCAGGTCAAGCTTCTTGTAGGTTCCGCCTGACGCAGGTCCTCACCGGACATGGTTGTTTCGGGAGGTTCCTGCACCGAATCGGGCAGGAGGACACGGTGGAGCACACTGTGCAGGTCTGCTCCGCTTGGGCGGAGCACCGCCGTGTGTAGCGGCGATCGGCGGCGGCGACCTCTCGCGTCCGGCCCTGGTTCAATCCATGGTCCGGAGCGAGAGGGGACGCCGTCACCTCCTTCTGCGAAGCAGTCATGCTAGCGAAGGAGGTGGCGGGACGTGAGAGGGAAAGAGCCTTTTTTTTTTTTTTTTTTTTTTTTTTATCGATGGGAAATCATCAAATGACCCCTCCCGCTCTGGGCTGAGCAGGAGGGAGTGTCAGACTTGTACTGACTAAAACCCATCCATGTTCCTTCCTTTGCCCTTTGTGTTCCAGGGCCGCGGTATCTCTTTCGAACAGTCCCGCAACCCTGGAAGGGAAAGAGCCTCACGTCTCAGCCGCCGCGGGAGACGCACCGGGCGACGGGGGCCACGTGGTGGCCCCCGGCCACCGTAGGCGCGGGCCTGTGGACGGTGAGCTATGGGCTAGCTCGCCGTCCGTCCGTCTTATGACGACAGGCCGTGTCGACGGCGCGTTCGTGTTCCACGCGCGCCTCAAAGAGAGTCAGCAAACAGGAAGGGGTCCGTAAGAACCGACGCCTGCCAGGGTTGCGGGACTGTTCGAAAGAGATACCGCGGCCCTGGAACACAAAGGCCAAAGGAAGGAACATGGATGGGTTTTAGTCAGTAAAAGTCTGACACTCCCTCCTGCTCCGCCCAGAGCGGGAGGGGTTATTTGATGATTTCCCATCGGTAAAAAAAAAAGCTTCTTGTAGGTGAAGTTTGAAAGTGACGCCTGTTATAGCTTGAAAGGGAGTCGTCTGTCTTGGTATGGACATTTGGATGGAACACATGTAACTAAAAGAGTGATGATTATAAAAATGTTGATGGATGGAGAGGGAGAGGAAGGCCAAAGAAAAGATGGATAGATTTTGTGAGGAGTGCTATATAGGAAAGAGGATTAAATGATAGCGTGACGATTGACAGGGAAGAATGGTGGAAAAAACGTGTTGTGCCCACCCCAAATAACATGGGACAAGAGCAGGCAGATAGGGACAAAATATATGTAAATATATGTTGCTTTTTTGCACAGCTTTATCGTTGGCTTCGTTTAAATCCTGAAAGGGGCAGCTTGTTGTGCAGGATGGGCAGGAACTAGTGGTGGATATCCCGTGAAGGGGCTCCACATTGACATTATGTTTAGGAATTATAAAGAAAGTAAATTGAATTCTCAATACATCTTTCCATACATGCATGTATGGAAAGATGTATTGAGAATTCAATTTACTTACTTTTTTTTTCGGACGTCTTAAAGGCTGCCTGCTTTAAAAATTTGTATCTAAACCACTTTTTCATAATTTACCGTCCTTTCAGTCTAACAATAACAACTTAAATAAATAAATCTTTTAGAGTTCAGCGTCTTACGTGAACCAGAGATAACAACAGATTTTTAAATTAGGAGAATTCGAAGCGCGTAAAATATTTATGTATTTAAACTTGCAAAAAGAACGAGGCGCACATAATTTATTTTTCATGCATAATTTATTTTACTCCGATGTTTCTTTCCAATAGGTCTACCTTTTAGTAATCATGGGAACTTCAATTAAAACGACTTTTAAAGTATTTATTTTCATCTCTTTCTTTCAGTATTTGCCCATATCTCGTTGTTATATTAATTCGATGCTTGTCACGTCAGCTTTTCACGTCACTAATATTTCCTCTAAATCATTAATTTTATATTTCTTTTATTTTACGTTCGTTTGGCTGCCAAGTGCTCGTTATATAACTATTGATCAGAGAGTAATTTTCTCGTCGAACTTTATTTCATAACACCAATTGTTGTGTTTGCAAAAGTAGAAAAGTGAACGTTTTTATTTTTTACTAGCTTTTGCCCGCGGCTTCACTCGCGTTAATTTAGAATTTAACAATTAACAATTAATCTCATAACACACTGCTAAAGATTCTATAATAATATAATTCAATCATGATTCGAAAGAGACGTAGCGCCATCTATTATCATAAGAAAGTCATTTTTGTTTTCCTCGGGAACGGTAGTTTTTTTCGAGATAAACGGTACCTATAACCATTTTTGTTCACCTGATAACATACCTCTACGCAAATTTCAGGTTGATTGGTTCAGTCGTTCAGTCGTGAAAAGGTAACAAACAACAAACGAATTTCGCATTTATAAGGTCCCATTAAAATAGATGGACTAATTTTAACCTAAAATAATAAATTGCCGGCGGCACTCTAGAATAAACACATCCATTAGGTCAAAATAAAATCACTTTAATCAGTTTTTTTTTTTGCTTGGATATCTTTGGTTAGACGTACTTAACGCTGTGTTAAAATTTGTCCACCTATTTTAATGGGACCTTATATAATATTAAGTTATGATAGGATTAAGATAATGAATCTAGAAACATGCGTTTGCTCATGGGTTAAAAGATGAAGGTTCCTCACCTAAATTGTTTTTGCGTTGTGCTGTCTACATCTGAGTGAATCCGCCGTTTCACGATATACGAGTATATGGGATCTTTCTGGACCTTACGATCTCCCTTCGCATACATGATACGTAAACTCAGTGAATTTCCTCCTCAGCGAATATAAAGTTACGGCACCAGAGCGAGTTACACCGCCTTAAAGTCTGATTGAACGTCTTCCAATGGAATATACTTCGCATTTGTTTAGATTATCCCCAGTAATGGCGGTATAAACTTACCGGCTCCCAGAAATTGGTCGTATAAGTAGTTTATTATTTGTTCCCCCTGTATTTGCTGGGTATAAAACAAACTGAAATGGATGTAGTTGATATGTATTCAAATATATTTTATTGGTTCTACGGATACCCTATTATTTTTTTATGGTTTCTATTTCGAGCATAAGTATGCTTGACCATTCTGGAACTGAAACTGTGTTCAAGACTATCATTTATTGCTGCATGTTTACCTACTTGTGTCATAAACTCGAATAATAAAAGCACCTACAACCAATCCGCCATCTCTTTCGCCAAAGTTAGATAACAATAAGTAAGTAACATCGATAGCGATCAAAGTTTTAAAGCCTGGTGGCATTATCTCGCCATTCTGGCCAAATGGTGGGCTAAAGCGAATGTGTGAGACGTGGGTTCAGTCTATAAATCAAAAAGTTTAGAATGCTACGAGTTCCCTAACAACTCGAGTTGGAGAAAGGCTGCTGTTTAGAAAATAACAAAAAAGAAATTTGATATTTTCTCGCCTTCCAGCAATGAGTTGGTATTCAAATTTCATTTTTGGACCAAATTAAAACTCCTCTTCTTGTTAACAAAGAGAAATGGACATTTTCTGTCCTCATAATAATATTTTCCTATTATTTCGCTTGAAATGGGTTGTAAACTTTTAACTAGGTAATAACTTCAAGTCTTGTTAGTTCCCGAACAAAGGACGGACATCCCATCTATCTATTAAATTACAAATCCGCTCTAGTCCCCACATCACGCTCGGCGGCCATGTTTAAGTTGGCGCTTTGTCGCTGTTTGCGTCGACGACCGGCGACCAACGACCGAAGCGCAACTCAACCTCATTGTTAGACCACATGAAAACCGAAGCTTTGCACGACCACCACATGTTTATGCGCCTACCTAAACTCACTGAAATCCCGTGTCGTTTTACAAAACACGTTACAGAATTTACTGTAGCTATACCTCGAAACGTTACATTGTTAAATACCAACTCGACACACCAACAGGTACATCGCGGGTGTCTAGGGACACGTAAAGTGTACAATGTACGGCCCAAACCACGCTCCCAAAAGGATGTCCTGAGGATTAAGAGAGCGGACAGATGGAGTAATTTCAGCGAAGGATTTGTGTCCGCTTCTTTGTTAATAACGTAGGGGGAGTTCCGTTACAATATGCATGTTGTGTTTTGAAATTCAACTCAGGTAGTAAACAAGAGCAATGTTATCGTTTATCTGGGAACGTTATGTAAACTGGGATGCAACAAATGTCGGTATAAGCATCTTGGTTCCCGGGCTCCATGTAGCGCCGTAGTGCCGTAGATCCGGCGGCGTGGCACCTCAAATAAATCTTGCTTTGTCCGAGGACATTATGTATGCTAACGTCGGCCATTCCTTTGCTTGGTGAGCTGAGCGTTGCGGCATCATTGTCTTCTAACTGAAGACTGTTCAGAGCCCAGATTAATACAATGTTGTTGAGCATGCGCGAACTTTTTAATAATGAAGTTGAGCGCCTTTGTTGCTGACTTTAGTATTTGTGGGTGTCGTAAAAGACGACTTAGGCTTTATGTTTAGGGGAGAGACATAAAGTAGGGATAAAGTCTTCATGCGCGATGACAACAGTCTAAGTATGAACTGTGATCCGCTATTTGTCGTTCGAAGAGGCGGTAGTTACTTGTGGTACCATTTTTTGTATAGCCGGCATTTGGGAAGCCAATGTTCAGATCCTATGTACCTACTTGTATTTACTCATTTGTATTTCAGATTAACTAGCTGTGTACTTACTATCTGTACTAAATACCTAATAAGAAGCTATGGTTAGGTATCCTTATAGCCCGTGTTCGGTGTAGTGTACTCCCCGGGGTAGTGATGTTAGAGATCAATGCTCCGTTTGGACGTTTCCAAACTGCTGTCAATACTAACTGTGTTACTCTGTCGTGTCAACGGCCCAGGCTAACAACCGCCGTGTGTATTTTTGGATAAAATAATATGAGGGCGCTTTTACTCCCACGTCATCGTTCCATTGAAGCCTCGATTAACTTCGATCGTCTAGGTTTATAATATGATATATGGCATGATCGATGTTTGCGACTTATAAAACAAGTCGAACGGCCATCTATCAAACTTGCGCAGTATGCTTGCATTGATCAATCGGCAATCGTGAGGGAGGCGACGGATCGACTGATGTAACTGCACACAACGATCGAAATTGAACGGTCTATTTTCGATTTTGATTGAAACCATTGAACAATGTCGATCGTGGGTGTTACCAATTATATACCTGTTTTTTACGAAAAATATCTGTATGCGCGCCTAGGCAGTAAAACCGACTCGTATGCCGTGATGGAAGATGGCATGACGCTGATGTCATGGCGTGATCCTCTACGCCACGTAAAATCAACCTTTTCCCATTAGAATAAAGTTTGTTTTGGATTGATGGTTGATCTACATATTCCGTTTTCGAAAGTTCCACGGTATACTCAATGAGGGCTACCGTTTTTGAGCTCACCAGATGGCGCCACTGTCGCGTAAGGTTATGTCAATAATTCTATTTTATACTTTACAGTACCAATAACTTCTTAAAAAGTTTATTTTATTACGTATAACGACATAGTGAACTTCAGATACATTTATTTACAATATTCTCCCTAAAATTAGCAAGCATGAAACATTTAAAAATCATTGCATCATCAGTTGCTACTTAAAATCTTCAAGTCTTAATTAATCAGGAATAGCTCAATCTAGACCAAAATCGTGAATGTCATCAATTTCATAGAAAGTTCATGAACTTTCTATGAAATCTGACATTTCGGTGGCCTCGTGCTACACCAACGCCTCTAGCGGCGAATTCACACGCGATAGCTCCCATTGGTGACGTACTTAGTTTTTTAATTCTTCCACCGTTCGATTTTGGTACAATGTTACCTTTTCACCGTACATTAGATCCTAAAGAACTTGTCAGTCTGATATCTAATGGTATAAGAACCGAACTGTTTGAGCAGAAATAACTTTGTACATAAAGAAGCCAAACTATCAGGAGTTGAGGATTTAAATCTCTTCTATACGATAGCTAAGAGTTCATTGGTCTCCTAAAATAGCAGTTCGTGGAATCTTTGAGGAAGATCTACAGTCCCTAACTATTGTGAATTCAGCGTATTCCCTTGCGATGCAGTCGTTCACCTTTAATAAGTTTCAGGATAACAATCGAGAATGTTATTACAGGGAAATGAGGTATTATAGATACAAACAAATTGCATCTATTAATATTATACATCAACAGTCTACACTTATGATATCCAATAAAGACATTATATTTCTAGTTTATGGAAATGACTGTCTAATATATGCCTTGACACACAATGAATACTACCGCCAAAGCGGTCAAAGTCCACAACAGTGGTTGTAACTGCGAATTTTTGCCTCCAATTTGTAGATTGCTACGGAGTCTAGATTTGTGCCCGGTTGATGGCAATGGGCTCGCCCCCTATTACATGGGACTCAAATATAACTGGTGAAATGTGGCACCCCTGCCTAACCCTTCGGGGATTACATGCGTGGTGTTAAGTTAAAATCTATGTAGATACTGACATATTAGATACAGAACACGTTCTAATGAGCACCACTCCAAAACCCTCAGTTTAATGTCTATGAAACAAAATCTTTGAAGAAAATCACCGATCTGAGCTAGACGTATATTAAAGAAGCTCGTCCTGAAATTTCCCGTGGTGGTAATAGTGCGGACGGGCGCGCGATCCGTCGGCCGCACGACATTTATTGGCCCGCCGTCCGACGACCGACGCCGACATTGACGGACGATCGCGCCGAATGCGAAACGAGACTTATTGGCGACTATTTTTCAAAGTCACCCGATGCACGCTTGATACGGACCGCTTCCTCATTTAACTAGTTTTACAAGTATGTCAAAGTTATCCCTTCTCTTGAACGCATTGTGAAGGCAGACTCATTATACTCAACAGACAAAACTGGGGCTATAAAGATATTATTTTCTGTTCGTAAACATGAAATTATCCGACTTCCATGGAAGATTTAACAGAAAGTAATGTTTACCGACTGCTACCGACTCGTAATCCCTCATTTTCCCACTTTCCTTGAGTCAATGTTATCCGACTTGCCCTAACGATTTTCCTTTATTTGTAAAAACTGTAATATGGAATGAAATCGGTTGTTCAATCACGCGTGAAAGAAAATGATGATGGTAATGATTCGGAATGAATTGAATAATCGTTAATCGACCAGAATTCAGTATTGTGCCTTTGTTTGGGAAAAACATGATTTATATTTGGCCACGTGCTGGGTTGGCTCATAGTACTAGCTTATTAATATTTTATAACTTTCCAGATAGTTAATCGGATCTTACAAATTTTTGGATCGATTTATTTAGGTACTTATTATTGATAACAAAGCTAGTCATACTTAATAATGGTAATCATGCCATTAACATTTTTGCTTACTTGGAGAATCGGTTAATACAGACATAATGCAGGTACCAGAAGCACTTAAGAACGCGGATGCTACTCCGGATCAAATAATAAAAACCCCTACGACACCATCTAGTAGCACCGGAGTGTCCTATTTTATTGCTCTGGGACCCTTTAAAATTCATGTAGTGTACAAACAGACAGATTTCAGAGTAATTGCCTTAGGATTGGTACCATTAATTAACGCATTCCCTGGAGTTAACTTTTAGGATTTACGTTGGGAAAAGTCAACATTTAGGTTGGTAAGAATAAACATTATTTTGGAATGTTTATAGCAATTCTAACATTATATGAAGTATGGCTTTTCAGATCCAATCTTTTTGATCATACTGGCTGGATACGGAGACACACACATGGTTACTTTGGGTTTAATTTACAAAAAGCTAAGATCGAAAAGTTCCCTTAAATCCACAATAGATTTCAGGTGTACACGAGCAGAGAAACAACTGTTCCGTAGGATACGTAAAAAATAGATATGTAAGTTAAAACGGGATTTCGGTCTACCGAACGAACCATTATCCTGTTGCGGGGATTACCTTTTCCTATCCACTTTTACCGGCAAAAACATTATTATACTTTTCCCGTGTTTCAACTTCGTATGTTTTGGTATCGAATAACATTCAATGGCTATGTTAAAGCCCTCCTGTTATATACTTTTTATTCATTTTCTCTTTTATCTAAGTGCTTGTAATAGTAACCACTTCTCATCTAAAATTTCATTTATTAGATACAGATTTATTTATAATTTGAAAGTTAACTCAATTCAATGAAAGCTTTTTCTTAGACACAAGAAATATGAATGATGAGTTCTTGGAAACGATTTCTATAGTTCCCAATTGGTAAGCACTCGACTTATTGTAACTTAATTACAGAAAACACGAAATTTCGTGTTCACTTACAAGATACAGTCACATAATTGACAGATACTATGTCCCATTAGTTCAGTATTGATGGGCTAGCTACTGCTAAGATCTATACCAACATACGTACGCAACATAATTATATGAATCTAATAGCACCAACTAGGAAAGAAGTGACTAAAATAAACATAAACAAAAATGATTTTAAGGAAAAAAATATGGCCAAGTGCGTGTCGTACGAAACAAACACGAAGGGTTCCGTAAAAAGTGCTGCAAAGAAACACGTTTCTTGTATCCACTCTCTATTATTAACAACAAATAATAGAGAGTCCGCCATAACAATGGCGGCCATAGTAATACTCATTATGTGAAAAGTGTCTCGGTACAAATTGTATTTACTATTATATTACGGTTAAATGATAAATGATGTTTATTTTGCAAATAGGTTTTTAAAAACACTTTTACACGTCTCTTTTTTTTAAACTAGATGGGGCCGGTGTTTCGTACCTGACTACTCTGAGAAGAAACAGCCGAAACAAACTCAGAGGTCATAGTCTCTTTTAAAGTCCAGACATAATCTTGGTTAACTCACATGAGGACTATGCAGATTAGTGTAATAGTAACAATATAGGTATAATAGGTTCAAAAGATTCAGCCCTATGCCAGAAGGATGGATGGAAGGACCGGCAGACAGACATCAGGGCCTTAATCATCGCTTTGGCCCTTTGGTACGGAACCTTAAAAACACAGGAATATTCATTAAATTGACCATAGTCTTCATTACATAGCCTTTTTTAATATTATAATTGCTTTAATGACTTTGATATTACACCCGCAATTAATACATGGAAAATTGGGATTATGTCTGTGCAAAAGTATCATTATTGTGGTTCATGATCGAGTTACTAAAAGCTAGGATAATTTGATGTGTATCAAAATAAATAGCGAATATTATAATTGGATTTAATTATTAGATATGAGATGTGAAACGGGTAGGTATGTACTATAATTATTTTGTAATCATTTTGATAGTCAGTAATTATAATAATCAGATGGTTTTCTGAGAGTTCTTGTACTTGGTAGACGTAGATTACGTATTTATCAATGTTGGGGTTTGAGCCACCCAATAGTCAAATTTTTAACGGATCTAGTTTCATATCAGCCAATTGGTGTGATTAGATAACTCAATAAATAGATTCGAAAATGGAATCACCTTATTGTAGTCAAACTGAAATAGCTATGCGTATTTACAAACACTTTTATAGAGCCGGTGTCCCCCACCTAGTACTGCACTTTCGATGCAATTGTCGCAACTGGCCGCATTAGGTATTTCGATATCTGAACATGATAGAACTGTTATTATAATAACTACATTACCCGTGCTTGCGTAATAAAATAAAAAATAGCCTATAATATTTTTGATTGCTGATGATGATGATTTTATGATTCATGATTTTGCGGTTCATGATTTTACGGTTCATGATTTTACGGTTCATGATTTTACGGTTCATGATTTTACGCAACTCGTCACGACAGTGGTTGGAGTTTTGCGAAATAAAATTAAATTTTATCACTAAGCAGGCGAACTTACCTATACGACTGTTATTCTTTCCGGAGGCATACATTTAATTACATAACATAACACAAACGCCAAGCCTTTCAAATTGATTTTATTACAAGACACCACTGTAATAGCATCGCATGCACTTAATGCAACCATAATTAAATATCATATAATAATAAAATTTATTTCAGAAAGAAGTCAATATATAAAACATTAAAACTTTGCAGACACACTTAGATTCTGAGGCCTTATTTTAAATACTTAAATGACGCACGATGACTTCAGGTCATCCAGTGCCACTTCATTGGACTACCCATTCCGTCGGCCACGATAGCCACCAAGCTGTTAGAGCCACCGCGCACTCTCCGCATCAGGGATGATATTCGTGTCCGTAGATATACAACGTGTAACAGTATTCTGCTACACGTTCTACAAAGCAAAACAGCTTAAGGGGTCATTGTACTCATCATTATGAACAACTTTCACTATGGTCCCATAGTACACAACACACACAGAACAATGAAATCGCGAAAAAAAAATCGACTGCCCCGTACATTTCTGTGCGCATAACTCGACAAAATGTACTGAAGAGCTGATTTTTATTTCGCGTTTTCGGAGTTGTTCATAATGATGAGTACAATGACCCCTTAAGAGGTTTTGCGTTTGTTCTGTTACAGGTTGTATGAAAAAGAAAAAACCGGTCAAGTGCGAGTCGTACAAACAAGCACATAGGGTTCCGTAGCAGGAAACAATATAATAAAAATATTTTGAAGGCTCATTCACATGTTCTAGCTATTGTATTACATTGAACAGCAAAACTAAATTTGTTTTTTCATAGTATATTGATGAAAAACAAAGTTACTGCTGCAGTTTGATGAATAAGTTAAAACCAATCAATTTTGGTTGAAACTTTTTTACATTCTACAATGCTATTTTTTTTTCAGATATTTCCTCTTCTTACTTTAAAAATTAGAGGGGGGGGGACACAGTTTACCACTTTGGAAGTGTCTATCTGTCAAATGATTGACTTTGAGAAAAAAAATCGAAAAACGGTTTACAGAATACATCTACCTACTAAGTCAACTGTGTAATCCTAATAGTTTCGGAATAAAGTGGCTGTGACATACACGGACAGACAGACAGACAGACAGACCGACAGACATGGCGAATCTATAAGAGTTCCGTTTTTTTGCCATTCGGCTACGGAACCCTAAAAATATGAAGCAAGCTGCATCTAACCAAGATTCCATTAAAAACATCAACTTTTAATACAATATCCGCTTGAAAAACAGAAAGAAAACACTATATTTTTAACAGCTTGCTTTACCAAGTAAATGGATTAAGGGATGCTTCATAGCGATGGGCGTCACTACCTCGCTACTGAATGTATTAAACCATATTCACAAGCTTTTATTGCAGTTTACGGAAACTTCTGAATAGCTTTATTATTCTCCAAAACCTATAAAGGGTGTAACAAGACCCTTAACGAAGCCGAAAGACACTTGCGCGTCATAGCGATATTTTTTTTTGTTCTAGACCATACCTGCGAACCTTCTAGTTACAGAGATATTGGGGTCAAAGTTCCAACTTTTCCACAAGTTTTTTTTATAAGTATACCAGTTTTTAATGTATTTTTTTACTTTAAACACCTCCACAACCCCCGTACTATTCATTGAGTGCGTTACATTGAGTCCTACCGTAAAACGTGATTTTTCACCTCAAAAAAAAAACCTTTCCCAGCAATAATTTTTGGGTAAAGTTACTCAGTTTGATGTACAGAATGCTTGGTTGACGGCTTCGTTAAGAATCTGGTTACATCCTGTATGTTTGACAGGAGAGTATTATTTGAATAAATAATATTGACAAGGATATGGTGCGTGTTTTTGAGCTAACAAAGGTAAGGTCTACTCTTTATTTATTTGGCATTTTATTGGCATTTTAGTGATTGTCATCCTGTCTAGCCTTTTCCTAACTATGTGGGGGTCGGCTTCCAGTCTAACCAGATGCAGCTGACTTCCAGTATTTTACATGGAGCGACTGCCTATCTGACGTTCACAACCCAGTTACTGAGTAATACCATATTACTTGGTAAGACTGGTTACTTGTCAACTTTCTGGTTTCTGACCAGTCGTAACGACTGTCAAAGATCTACAAATGACAGCCGGGACCAACGGCTTAACGTGTTTTCCGAGGCACGGGAGAAACTCGATATGTAATTATCGTCACCCACCCGTTCATGGACCAACCTCGGCAAGCGCTGCTTAACCTTGCATTTTAATGTTTGTTGCACTTAAAAAATAATATACCTTGAAATGGCGCTTCCTAATGCCTATATTCTCAGGGCTGGATTTAACGAAGACAAATTAGATATTTACATCTTATTTATTTATTTATTTATGTACACACAAAATACTTAATAGGACATTACATTAAGATAGAAGAGCACAAAGGTACTGCTTATTTCATAAGAAATTTCTTCCAGCAGACCTCCGAGCGACCTGCGAGAAGAAAGTTGGATTAGAAATGTAGACACAGTGTGTAGACAAGACAGAACAGGAAAATTTCAATTAAACTTAAAACAAAAATATACCTTTATAAAATAAACATACTCACAAATATATACACATAATATGAAAAATAAATATATACCTATAATATGTATAATATCCAGAATATAACAGGTACATCTTAGGTATTTTTAAAGCGAAATTTTAGTAGAAAATAAATTTTGAAGAAACGAAGAGCAGTCTTGACCCTTTATTCGACCACGAAATATAATTTCAGCGTTCCTATAGAGCCAGTTTCTTCCCGGATCGGAATTCACCGCCATCTCATAGTTTCACCTCGGAATTCGCTACACAAAATCTTCGGTCCCTTACAAAGCGATCATGTTCTTGCTCCATCGATCGGACCTAATGAAAGGATATGACTACAACTTGTTAACTATGTGATGTCGAGCACCGTATAAATTCAGGGTTGGCCCGCCTCCCCCAAACCAGAACCAGTAATTAAACTGTAAATTACCGCTAAGTGCAGACCCGGACTGAAGGTCGTATCGGCACCCTCTCCCAAGAATACCAATGAACCTGAGGCTGTAATCAAAAATTTATTCGACTGCCTACCTACAGGTCGAAACATATACGCACAACTATTTGCCAGTTTTATATAGGCACGTCTCACCACTGAAACGTTTGAATAACTTAAGATTCTTATTATTCAAAAGACATCTTTATTTTTTCACAGATTTTTTCTTTTTACTCCAAACTTTTTAAATTGAACTCTAGCAAGTTTCACTACAAACTATATAGAAAAAAGTCTTTAATCTTAATTAAACGTGAAAGTTTTTTAATTTTTACATTATTTTAGTTATTAAATTTTTGAGCAAAGACAGGTTGTTTACTGAAAATAATTATTATGCTTTTAATATGCACAAATTGGCAGCATTTATATTGTTCCGTAAATTATTTTCTGACAATGACGAATGAAGGGCTACATTTGAAGCCATCTATTGCTACGTCCTTTACAATTTACGTACATGAATAGTATTTGAGGTCGCAATAATAGAAATACATTTGCGCTGCGCAGTGTGTCTCAAGAAAGAATAGGTCACCTAACGGTATCTTCAAGGCATCTTAGGGATAGTGGGATTGTCCAGTGACAGAACCCTCACTTTTGTAACTTGGTTGTTGCCATTCATTGCCATACTGCAATCAGTCTGTAAGCCAAGTGTGGCAATTAAGGTAAAAACCGAAGCTACTATAATGTTGGAAATGAGTGAGCTAAAGTCGAGAATAATGGTAGGTATTGAAAATTAAATAACATACTAATCCTTTCAACAAAACTATTTAGTTTACATAAAGCTATGCCTACATGCTGATATGCCCTCTATACATATATACCCAGTGTTAGAAATTGATCCAATCACGCGGGCCGATTGGTATGGCTACGTCGAAACTACACAAATGTACCCTTTATTATATAATCCCTAGAGGTGAAAGGTTTCAAATAACATTGTGGCGAATTGATGAAACCTCAGATAATATAGTTTGGAGAGATTATCGAAGCATTACGCAAACATTGGCTTTTGCTAAGTGTCTATAACTGAAGATATTAACTTACACAAAGGAAAGTCATATACACATATGTGACAAAAACACTTGTCATGTTTTAGTCACCTTTGCTTTCGTGTCAAAGGCAAAAAGGTCTAGATTTCCTGTCTTATGCGATATATTTATATCCTAACAATACCTAGGAATGTAGTAAACGACTGCCTAAGTGAGCTACCTGGTGTCTGGTAAGCTGAGTGGCATCATTATCACAACTTTGGGAAGTTACACACGTTAAACACAGATTGCGTGCTTCTGTTGTCGGTGAACAATTAAGTCGGTTCAGAATGTTCTTCAAGATATTAGCAAAGTTGCGACAAGGAGAGCGCGACGCGATCCCGCGACCGAACTTCTCCGGTGCCGTTTAGCTCGTAAAAGAACGTAACTGCCGCTGTGAATAGATAATAAGGATTTTATTAAAATTCCTTGTCCTTGTTTTGCCATTCGCAGGGCTCGCTTCGGCGGTCTTTTGTTCTGGTGGCATGCGAGCCTAAAGGCTTGCCAAATTCTCCCATCGTCGACTTCAATGAAATTTCAGTGCCACATTTATAGTCCCCCCCTTTGTGTTCGTTTTTATATCAAGTCTTGTGATGATAAGACAGAATTTAGAGTGAGTTTATCTTGTCGCTATAAAACACCAACGCCTGTGTTAATTATGTAAATAGTGTCTGAAATGTTTTCAACTTTTGTGTTGGAGTAAAAAGGGATATTGGAATTGAACATTTTGCGTTCACAATAGGCCGTAATCATTTAAATCGTTAATACGAATCAATGTTGCACAATATGTGAGTTGTACATATTATATGATTTACTACACTGGCGATTGCCGTTTTAATTAATCTCTCTCTACGCGAAATAACAACGAGGATTCAATTTTCTGGTCAAATGGATTGGTGCTGCCAAACGTGCGGGCTGCGGCCCCTGTGAGCTACTCGTTCACTTTTTATTCTTCATACGTCCATTCGTGTGAGTCAATACAATCGATTTCGTGACAGATCATAGCCCTTGTCTGTAGACTAGGTCGAATTGTTTTTTTTCTGTGATAGATGGTTTTTACGTTCGAAATATGATCATATTTTCATTAAGAATGTCTTCAATACATCATTACGTTCTGAAGGGCATGTGGTAGAGTATTTTCCATAAATCATCTCAGAAGGATCCGTGGATAGACTGTGTCTCCCATAGGAATCGTTGAGGGAAAATTACTTTCTCATGGTTTCGGTGGTCGGTGTTTTATTGCTTCATCCCAATGAATAATGTTTATTATACAGAGTATTCAGGGGGAAAAAATGTGTTAACAACAGTTCCGAAACTTTAAATTGGCGCTCTGTTTGGTTGTTTCGTAAAATCCCGACGCTGATTCGTTTAAAACATTTCAACAACTAGGTTTTTAATAAAAATGCAAAGTTTATGTTGTGTAGTTTGTATTCGGAGGGTATCCAGGCGCACCGCTTCGGTTTATGCTCGTATCTTAGTTCAAACACGAAGCGAGCCAGCCGTACTGTGGGCTTGCGGTTCTGCGACTCCAACTTGAGCATACATTTTACCAAGGCGCGACAATTTAGGAGAGAAAACATTTGTAAATCAAAGCTCATTCTCGATATTGCTATTTAATCCGATGTGGTGTTGGTTTTGGAGACGTAAAGCTAGAGAAATACATCCCGACAAGATTTTGTCAAAGGAGTTAATTATTTGGCATACAAGTAAGCTGATGACGGCTCAAAATGTTTTAAGGTCACTAAACTTCAGTACCTACTTAAGAGGGCCCTACCAGGTCCGCCTATCGTCAAAGCGAGCATGGTCAAAAAGCTTGTTGTTTCATCCAGAGCCACAGCAGCGATTTTCTTTCAACTCCCCCGTCTTACCCCGCACCAAACCCGCACAACTCGTTTCCCACGCACCCCATACCGTCTAACGCGACGACATTGAATGAAAAATAGTGTTCGAAAATTTCTTAAACTTGTTCCAGGACATACGTGTTTTTGAATAAGTCTTACAAGTTTGTGAAATAAATATTTATCATTAAGAATTTCCATTACATGTGCAAGGTTTCTATCGAGATGTTTTCTTTATATTTACAGTTAATGAGTACATTATGAACGGCCAAAGTTCAGGTAAAATTTGTGCAAAACAGCAGTTTTTGGAGGCTTATACTGAATTTGTTTCTACTTTTTTTATTTTTTTACGACGATAGAAACCTAGATATAGTGCACAAAATACCTAATAGTTCAAAATAATCAAAGATAGATGTGTAACAACGGCATAATCACGTACGAGCGTTTGTATGAAAGTATGACGGGTTGGCCGCTCTTAAGCGCCTACATTATCGTTAAGTCTGACTTATTAATCTTCAGGTTTACTTATCCAATCTTCAAACACCAGTCACATTTAACTTTAATTTACCACTTAAATCCAGGTCATCTGTATCAACACTTTTCTTGACATAATTGTATTGGCAGTTCTATATTATGTACACTTAGAAGCAATATGCGTATCCAATTCCGTTGAATGGGTCCCGTCAGCCGTCGGGCGCGGTCGCATCACCTGTCAGGCTCCCGAGATCGACGGCTGGTTTACATGCTACCCTGATCTACTAAACATGGCCTATATAATGCCACTTAGTTACATTAGTAAAGGAGGGCAGAAAACAAATCATTTGAAGTGGGGCAAATCGGCTCACGAACATAAGAAGTTAGCAAGGTGGAAGTGTGGCTGACTGCCTCAGGCGTATACTTATAAAATCGAATAGTTCACTGCCTTCTTTGATGTTCAGTTGAATGAAGTTAGTACCTGTTTACCGGTACCTAGGTTTATTGATCTAAAAACAGGAGTTGAACGTTCTAATAAAAGCTTGACAGAGTTCAAACGAGAGGCAACTTTTACTGTTTCCACGACTGACTGTTTCTACCCGGTAAACTGTAATTATTTTGAATTCAATGATTGTTTGAACGGTTTCTAGTTGGTATTATATTCCAGCTGCATTGTAGTCTAAGGCCAAACGTAACCCCAACCCGAGAAATATCAAAACAATAAATAGAATAGTTAATTTTAGTTTGTCTAACAATAGAGTTTCACCCTGCCCACTGACTTAACCCTCTATGTCCATTTGATCGATTTCGCTGTTATTTCATTGAATAGAATTCGACATCTGAAGCCAACCCAAAACTATGTTTTGAATGCCCCCTAGTGCGTTATCTTGAAAAGCAGCTAAGTTTTGGATTAATCGATTACATTGCGGGTTAGATTGGGCGAGTTTAACAGGCGTTTGGACGGGCCAAGTTAACCCATTTGTCTGAAACATGGGCTTACCCTTGACAAGAAAGATTTGACGGGTTCTCCACGACCTTACCGATGTAGTAGACAGTAGACTGCCACCCCACTTCCATGGGTTGTATGTCATGCAAACTTTCCTAACTGTATTTGGCAGGACACGTATTGTACGTAAATTACGAGGACAACAATGTTACGAAATGAAACATGAACGTCGAAAACTGGCGAACTGGTTTAACAAAAGGGACAATGTTTTACACTCCCATGTGGACGAATATAATATTCATCACATTAAACCGTGAGCGCCAATACGGACGTTCATTAAAATACATTGAAATAATCCTTTTCTATTAAATTTAATCTGACCTCGGACGGCTCTGTCTGGCGTCATTAATCTTCATAAATGAAAATGATATGTGCTGCAGGAAATCAATTTTCCGCTTGACTTCATTGCATCGAGTATTCGTTGGTTTGCCATTTGACATTTAATATTCCTCAATGGGTATGAACGTTTTTTGCACGAACGCAGATATCCGAGGGATTTTTTTTTCTAATATGAATTTTTCGAGTGAATTTTTTACGCCAAAACGGAAAAAGCACATTGAAATCTTCATTTAGATGTGCTTTTCTTTTTAACGAGACGCTGCCAGGAAGGTTTTATTATAAACAGACGTCCATAATTTTATTTCTAGTCAATTTAGAAATTTGATATATTTAAATCTGAGAGTGACAAAACGAATCGTTTTATTTATTACATCATTGTTATTGCTCAACCATAATATTTCGTACAACTACTTATTTCCAAAGTTTTCAGGTCCAAAAGCATTATGCTAATAACTAGAAAAAATATCAATACTACAATTTATATTAAACTACTAAACATTCCACCATTTAGGCTCATCCATGAATTGACTACGTTCAGACCCCGAGTTAATAGAACTGTCGATGCATTCAGTCATTCATAGTGCATTACGGATTTTGTCGCTGCGTTCACTCACTATGGCTTGAATAGCTAATATTCAACCGATTCTCATGAATGCTAGCATTAATAATGCTGTTGGCTTATTGGCCTGCCAATCTTGTTGATTAGGTAGGTATAATTATTTTGTGCCTATTTTGAAATGTATTAACCGTTGTCGCTCATGTTGTTGATTCAGATCCATTTATGTAGGTCGCTGGAGAGTTATTAATCAAGGAACAATGTTTCAGATGACAGTGGTCCCTGTGTTGATATTCGAAGATTTTAATTTCCGCATCGACGTCATATTGTTCTTAGGTTCAGATTGAAAACACAATGAATCCTACTGAAGGTTATTTATGTCAAAGAATTTTCTAATTAAAGTGTAAGGATTCTTCATCGTATAAAAGCTTTAATTAGTGTGACTTAATCACAATTTCTTTGATACCAATTTCTAAATAAATTCCTTTGACGATAAAGGCAAGTTTGTGATGGCTGAATAGGAACTATGCCATCCCGTGCCAATTTTCAACTTTGTGTGTCAAACGCTACGAGATACATCTGACTGACAGATAGACATCGGCATGATTCTATAAACGTTCTCTCTTTCCAATTTCGAATACGGAATTCCAAAAAGAATTCGAAATCGCGCTTTGATTTTGAATTTTCCGCTTTTTTTATTTAATATTTTCTGTCGAACGATTGCCTACCCGCTTATAAATGAGTCGCCATTCGATTCAACTCTGATGCGAAAATGTTGCCATCGAATATGTGTGGATTTTTTCCGAATATTCTCTTTTACCATTTTGTTTGTTTTAAATCGCATAAAGCGTACCTACGCAGCGGCAAGAATAATAAATAAGATCTCGAATTTTCCGCAACTTGTTTGCATAATGCTTGGCATGTATGGAAATACACTGACTGGGAATACAATGGACTGTGTCGTTAGCCTAGTGGTCGGGCAAATTGATATCGGGTTTCTTCATCAGGAATTTCTCAGTAGCAGCCACGGAGTCTGGATTAGTACCCGGTTGATGGCAATAGGCTTGCCCCCAATTACTGGGAAATATAACTGGCGAAATGCAGTGTACTATTAGGTACACCTCTGACTAGCCCTTCGGGGATTACATGCGTGATGTGACGGTATGTTCTGATATGTATGGTAATATAATTTTTAGGTATGTAAGATGTTTACCGGTTACGGTATGATTCCAGTATAAACAGACGCGCTATTAAAACTATTTTTTTTAATCAAATGACTTTGTGGTATGTTGACCACGTTGCACGTTTTTTTTTCTAGAAAACACATTTTTTTACATTTATAAGCTCTGCACGTCTCTTAACGATCTTGAGAAGGGTTTGAAATGACAACAACCGATGGAGGTCGTCTTTTATTCGGTATTCTAAAGGATTTTTATCCCCATGTCACTATTAGAACCAATATAATCGTTTATTGGTCGATGTCCATAATTTTAGGTAAACATTTAAATAGTTGAAATGATGTTTAAGTTTTCTCGATATTGAAAAACTATTTTCGGAAAATTATTAATGTACGTTCAATAAATAATTCCAGCATAAAATTACTTTCACTAGTCCTCAAAATAAATTACTTTTCTGTTTATTGATAGATCTCTAACGTATTTTTTGAAAAAAAAATATAAAAACAGATAATTTTATTAAGGATTAAAATATAAACAGATTCTCGCACAATCGCACATTGAAACTTGTAAATATGATTATATTTTAATCCATTATTCAAATACTCTTGAAAATATGAAAGCGTTTTTCGCTCATCGTTCCTTCATTATACGGGAATGTTAAGAATATAGCACCCTATAAAACTCTCATTTATATAGGGTACTTTATCACTGGTAGGTTGTTGAAACTAAGCTGAAACTAGTTTCTGAATTGAAGACAGTTTACAAGTACGCAAGTAACAAACTATGTAAGTACATTTCGAAGTCATATTGAACTCGATTCTCTTCGGATATTAGTTTTACGTTTGTAAGAAGCACTTTTTAACGTATCCTATCTTTATAGCTTACATGAAACAGAAAAGCTAAGGATATCAAGAAAACAATGCATTCGAAATCGCGATCCATTTTAAGGTGCGCTGTCGCCATAAATCATTGTAGATGCTATCAAAACAGCAGTAAAATCGTGCTCTATCTTTGACTGCGAATAAATTTAAAAAAGCTGATATAAAAGCCTCGTTTCGAAATACAATGCCGTGCCTAACTCAGCAGTGAAAAATTATCACATTCACAAAAATGTGTACCTACAAACAAACAGCGCTAAGAAGGTATATAATTAACGAGAAATGTACCCGTTTCAGATGTTCACGTAATACACGCAACCCGTGGGTGGACCGCACATTAATATTAGCGACGAGGCTCACTTTAGAACCTGCTATTTTTGTAACAAAACAAACAAAACGTAATTTTTGGTACCAGGTTTGTGAGCAGTGAGATGTTATGATAAATGTCTAACAATGTACGATATTATGGCGGTGAAAACCCCAGAGGGATCCCAGAGTTGTTCGCGCGGGGTTTGGGGTCTGAGCGCGCCGATTAGACCTTACAAGCAAACATAACAGCAAAATCTCTCGCTCAAAATACTAAATCACATATTCAAACAAACATTATCTAATATTCTGGGCTATTTACGCGTGACCTATTTATGCTTGAGGGATCTGGGCACTAAGTAAATAACTGGAAGGATGACAATTCAAACTCGAACGTGGGTAGGACGCATCGGACAGACTTGACAGTTGAACCGTCCTGTCCCTATTCATCTAGATTCAGAAAAGAACCCTGCATAACAAAATAGTAAATACATTTTACAGTAATAAGTTTATTTTCTTTTTAGACTTGTGTGAATCGTTAACCTTGGAAAGAATTAACCCTTCTTAAGAAAATGCGAAAACAAATTGCATTGCACTTCATTTCGGATGATATGAGAGCAGTAAATAGGATTTCATGCGACCTTGTCTATTTATTTACGTGTTGACAATATCGAAGGAGAATAGGTATTTTGTTTTCCATATACCTACGAAGTTTACGGTAGAGTGGAGCTCGTGGTTAAATAATAACAGCTGCTCGGGTCGATCTTAAGGTTAAGCCGCACTTGCCTAGGATGATCCGTGGATGGGTGACCACCCATTACATACTGACTTTCCTTCGTGCCTGAAAAAGCACATTAAGCTGTTGGTCCCAGCTGTCATTTGTAGATCTTAGACAGTCGTTACAGGTAGGTAGTCAGTGGCCCCAAAGTCTGACAACCAATCTTACCAAGGGGTATCATATTACCTAGTACTAACTAGGTTGTGGAGTACAGATAGGCATGTAAAATACAGCAGTATACAGCTGCATCCGGCTAGACTGGAGGCCCACCCCAACATATTAGGAAGAGGCTAGGCAGATGATGGTATTCAAATTTTACGGCAGCAATATAATTTTCTACTTCGATATTACAGATCCTTGCTCGTTGTTTCTGTTTTGATTTTTCTAAGCACCTTCGCTGTACAACACACTACTAAAGTAGAGTAAGCATCAACAACGGTTTAGGTAGACACTCTAACAAATAACTTTGTTGCGGAGGATAAACGGACGGCGGGAACTTAGGAGCCCCGGAGGCCACTTAAAACTTATGTGGCTTCGTTAACCATAGTCCTATATTCCTACTGTTGTTCAGACCTTCCAGAATTATATAACAAGAGCCGTCTTCAAGTTTAAATTTAGTGTTTCGTCTCGTCATTGTGGTTTCGTTGAATTTAATCAGTATATCACTGAACCCTAGTTTGTTTGGTGGAGTCGAGCTAAACTGTGTGGAACGGTTGAATATTCAGTATCAAAAATACAACGCCAAATCTGAACTGCAGACGGCTTTGTGAGATTTTCATGATTGGATTTGATTGGCGAAATCTTTACAGATGTAACGTTATGGAAGCTGGGAATATTTTTCCGATACGCGTATCCAAGAGTGAGAATAAATACTGTTCAGATAATAGAATAGAATAGAATCTCTTTAATCGAGTATCCATGACTCAAAAACTGTTAATAAAACTTACGACTATGTTAGTAAGCACTGATAACACAAACAACACAACAAATAACGGTGGATCACTGCAGCGACAACCCATGAGTAATTTCACAACAGCGACCCACATAAACACAGTCCAGGCGACTGGCAATCATGCTTAAGATACTGTTGGTGCAGCCCCACACCCTACGCACCAGGGAAGCGCACCTGAACATAGAAACAATCTTGTTTGGATTTTGTAAATTCGCTTTGATATCAGAATGCGGTTCAAATCTCAAATGGTAACAATGGCAACGTTATCATAGTCTTGTTATCGATATCCTTCGAGAATATCTTAATTCCCGGTGACGTATTTTTGCAAATCTCAGAAGCTCTTTCATTTCAAAGCTTCGTACCTTTTGTTTATCGCCTGCCGTTTATTTTAAAGTAAATATTATTTCAATTCGAAGTAAGTAGGTCAAAATAGTATGGATTAGAATATTTCGCTTCAATGGATTCAATTTTATACAAGGTTGTAAAATGTTAATTAAATGCATGGAAAGATACAGAACACTTTTAAATTACAATTCTGGCATTAGCATTTTAGTTATGTTTGATGTGTTTGTCGTAAATGCTTGGACTATTTAGTTGTCCTGGAGCCCTTTGACAAGAGATAAGGACGCCTTAAGTGCCTTTAAGAATTAGCTCCTAAGGAAGGCTCTTAATTATTGTTATCGTGAAGTGCTTCTGGCGTTTTGTTACAGTATTTACTAGCTGTTGCCCCGACCTTCGCCCGCGTAAAATCATTTTGTTACACAATTTCAAGGGTTTTAATTTAGTTTTGCACGAAACCCTATTGTTTTTCTAAAGTTAATATAACATAAGTTACTCCTTATAACATCAGCTATCTGTCAGTAAATTCCCGTCAAAATTGGCCCAGTCGTTTCGGAGATTACCCGGAACAAACAGAACTTTTAACAAACAAGAATTTGTATGGTTTACTACCACTGCAAACCAGACTACTGAAATATCACATTGTAACTAAAATCGTTTACCCGGACTTTACCCGGACTATAATAACGAATCGATTGACACCTTATTCATCAAAATCGGATGAATGGTTTAGGCGCTACGGAGGAACATACGTAAAGACAAACATACATACATAGACTGCTAAAATCATAACCCTTCCTTTTGGCTTCGCTGTAGTCGGGTAAAAAGAAAGAAATGTCTGATTTCTTTTTTTTTGTTAAGAGTACCGTATACTGTCATATGCATTCAGTAAAAAGCTGTTATTTTGGTATTACAAACAGATACTACAATTTTATTTATTTGTACAGATGTTGTTATTATTCTTGTTTTACTATTGGGTCGTTAATAAAAGCCAATTGACATCAATGGACTTTATTGATTTATTTACAACGGGTCCTCGCTCACGATGGGACAGAGTAGGAGCGATTCAATCATTGGTACGTAGCTTGGCTCGTGTAGAAGTAGATAGGTACTACCGTGCTCACTGATGGTCGATCACTTTTCAACCTTATTACTCAGCGCATAAGGGTGAAAAGTGAAACAAAATGTCAGACGTCTGATCAAGAGCTTATTAGGATGATCTTATTCCGACTTTTCAGCAAAAATAGGTTCGTAACATAGTACCTAGCTCATCGTCATTAACATCATTCTTCTTCTTCATCGTGTGGTTAGTGCATAACCTGGTGTCAGAGTTTTTATGCCGTCCATGGGCCTCTGACTTGGCTTTACATGCCGTTGAGAAATATCTCTCAGGCATGCTGGTTTTCCTTCACCGAAGCAAGTGATAATTATACAATACATACATGAATCCGGAAAATCAGAGGTGCGTGTCTTGGGTTCGAACTTGGGACCTATGACTTGGAAGTCCGACGGTCACACCACTAGGCTATCACTGCTATTGATCGTCATTCTTCTACCCTTATCCGAATTTATTTGGGGTCGGCGCAGCAAATCTTCTTCTTCCATACTTCTATATTACTCGTCATCTCGTGAGCCACATCTTTTCTAGACATATCATCCTTCACACAGTCCATTCATCATTTATTTGGGTTTCCTCCTTCTCTGTGGCTTTAAGATTGAGAACTATTTTCTGTTCCTTTTTTCTTTTCTGTATTTAGTGTGTACATAAATTGTTAAATAAATAAATAAAGTCACGAATTCTTCTGATTACTCCTTTGATTGTTTGGCTTCACTTTTGTCAGTGGCGGACCTATCATACAAGCCGAAAAACCCGGCTTGCTTTACAATCAAACTGAACAATTATAAATAAACATTCTTTAGGTTTCTTTAGGGGTTTCGGCCGGTGCTAAAGCTTTCTCTTTCACACCCGCTGGCTTGCATCTGACTTGTGACCTCTCACTTTCTCCTAGCAATTTTTTAATACATCTGTAGGTTCTTGTTTGGAGATATTGTACTGAATTTATCGTGGTAATTGGGCTTTGCCTCCCTTTCAATGAAAGAGAGCGGGCACGCCACTGCTTTTGGTCAACTTAAAGCCAACAGGAACACTTGGAGGCCTTAATAATGTAAAACCTCTTTGTTTAAAATATATATTCACATTCATACTCAAAACTTTCCTCACGATATTTTCCTCATTCCTCCGCATCACATGCTCATACACAACAACCGATTAACACACAACTTTTCAGTCATCAGCGCCACTTACAGACTTCATCTTATGTACTCAACTTTTATTTTGTCCATTCCCGTAACACCTCACATCCCCCTTAGCATTCTCATCTCAGCCGTAAGCAATTGCCTTTCATTTATCGCTTATACATACAATAAGTAGGTACCTGTGTAGAAATAAAGCTCAACCAAAGAAAACTTATTTTTCCTTGAGGACGATTTCTTCTGTGTTCTTATCACGGTGTCTCAGGTGGCGAGTTGGACGTGTGATAATGGAATAATTATAACAAATAGGTGTTACGTGGAACACGGAACGCTAAAACATGAAAACCTACCGATCCAGAATAATGCTGAAAATCGAATAAATTGTGTTGTTGTTTCTCTAACTAAACCAATAAACATAGAAACGACAATTTCAAACGGACCAATATTTAAGCATCTGTTTAATTATTTTCAGCCATCTCTAATCGCGTAATCGTCGACAAACAATCAATCGATCACGATCCAACAAACTGAAGAGTTCGATACTGTTTATAAATGGAAAATTTCTAGAGCAGCTATGCAAATACCACCCTAAAGCAACGTTTATCGTCTATTCAAGAAGAGCTTTCGTCGGTACTCATTGTACTGACGTTCGGTTCCATCGCTTTGTGGCCGAGCAGCATGTTTGTCAACAAAGGACTTGCAGGCACCTAGTACAGGACGGAATGGGTCTTGCATATTTTAGAAATCGGTATGCGCCGACAATCTGTACGGATTTCACCGGGCCGGAGAGCCCGAGAGCCAGGCAAACACTGTATCCGAAGTGGTTCGAATGTTTGTCTATTGATCGAAAGCTAACGAACTTACTAGTAGCTTCACGTCTAATAGTTCCTCAGACAGATTCCACTCGTTTCGACTAAAACCAATATAAATCCAGTAGCCCGCATGAAAATGTCTTTACAGAAATAGCAATATAGGTTCGATAGTTCGCTGCTTTTATTGTATTTATAAGATTTATTATTAGACCAAAACTAAATTGGCAATATGTTATCTTTAATAAAAAAATCGTTGATAAAAATATAAGAAACATTTCGTGTCTATAATCATATCGCCAGATATAAACAGCTGTCACGAACAGCGGTAACAACTCCACGGAATGATATTAGAAAATACAAAATTAATTTAATTTTGTAGTTCTTAGTGGTGTACTTTAAAAGCGACTAGAACAACACTACACGGTCTGCAGGGAGAAATTAATTTGATGGCTGTTCTGTTTTGCTATTAAATTCATAGCGGCGCAAACAACGCCTGGCTTGAACGGCAGAGTGTGCTATTTACTTAAACCAAGAAAACAAACTCTGTGAAAAACTGCAGGCGTTTTATAGTACACTCGCACGATTGCAATGTTGGCATTCTTGTGCTGTAATTATAAGAAAGTTGGTGACGCCTGCGGCTTCGCTTCAGCGGGAATTAAATAAACCTCTTATACTTAGAAATAGGTTGTGTCGAGACTTGCGGTTGCCGAGAAAATGGGAAATCCCTACAAGGTATATGTTTACACTACGATAAGGTCTATTCATTTTTAGACATATTATAACAATAACCATAACAGCATTTTAATTTCAGAGCTGTCACATTTATGCTCGTTTATGTCCCTTCTCTTATATCTTTTTAAATACTCCTAAATGTCTGTGTTAGTATTTTCTTTTGTTGTGTATGGAGATGCCTCAATAACATTTTACGACTGTGCCGGCTATACAGCGAGTTATTTAGGCACTTCAGAAAGTTTGCTTGTTCCAGTATCTCGTCGACATACGAAATAATAACTTGTTCAAATATAATATGATTTAAGAAAACACGAATGTTATTTGAATTTCCTTTGATTTCCCACGCGGTTGAAACCAAATTGCTCAGAATATGTATACCTCAATTTATCAGTAATACAGAATGAACTAATTCTGTCTAGATCGCAATTTCACGACACTAGTTTTCACTTTTCATCTACACCTTTTTCTTCAATTAACATGTATTCTATATTCTGTAGAAAACTCTTTTCGTTTTTAATAATCTCGGTTTTGGAAAAAAAAAATTGCTTTGAACGAAATATTTAAATACAACTGTTTAAGAAATAAATTCGAATCGAAACAGTAACTACCTATTTTATTGGATTATAATTTTAAACCTTTCTTCCGACAGGAATTCCTTCAGTATAGCCTCCCGCAGTCTAAATTTCAGCCCAATTGATGGCAATAGGCTCGCCCCTTTATATAGAACTTACACTTAACTGTAGAAACGTAGTTGTATTTATAGGGTACATCTCTGGCTAACCTTCTGGAATTACAGGCGTGATGATAATACTGTGGTCCGTACCACAGTATTCCATATGATTATACCCTTTCTGTTACACGCTGTATAGACATAAGAGGAAATGCCTATACATTATAATTACGTAATGAATACACAGATTACGTTGACAATACATATTTGATGGGAAACCATTACCGCCATCATTTCAATTAGCAAGGAGTGATATTACAATACGCTAGTTGATTAAAATTTTAATGAATTATATAACTTAGCGTGAATGAAATTATATAAGCTAACTAGCAATTGCCCGTAACCTTTCCACGTGAAATTATTAGAAAAATATGAATTCTCTATTTGAATCGAATTTTGTTAACAGTTTCAAGGGTTTTAATTTTTTTGCACGGAACCCTAATTCTTTTTCTAAAATTAAAGAAAATTACTCCTTATACATCAGCTATCTTTCGGTAAAAATCCCGTTAAAATGGGTAGACCCGTTTCAGAGATTAGCTGGAACAAGGAGACGGACACACAAAACAAATGTTATGTGTATCGTTTAAAATATACTTCCATATGTCTTCAGTAAAAAGCAGTTATTTTGAAATTACAAAGAGATACTTTTATTTTTATATATGTATTATTATTCGGATTATTTGTATAGATACCTACGTACCGAATAATTATTTTAATGGTAGGTGACAGGAAATCAAGACTGATTGGTAGTAGTTTGTAATACGAGGCTAACGAGGCATTTTCCTTATGTCGCAGTTACCTAACACTAATTTATCGATGCTGATTGAGTAGCTACGTAAGCTACATAATCAAACCCTATTATTAACATCGTTTAGTATGATTTCTTCAGTCCGGGGTCCAACTGCTCTGTCCAACTAGTTGGACCATGGGTCTTTTGTCCAACTTAAAAAATAGTTGGGACTACAGCACCTTTTGAGAGTTCCGTAGTCCAATTCATTAAAAAAATAATTTGCCAACTCTAAAAACCTCAACTGCATCTTTATTTTTGTATGGTAGGTACCTACTGGTTTACAGTAATATTGAACCTCTTTGCAGTAAATAGGTAGGTACTGGCTAGTTACCTTAGTATCTTCATTCATAGACACACATAAATCATCACCTTCCTGTTCTTTTGCCATTCTACTTGGGGTCGGTTCTTCCTCCATTCTACACTGTCAGACGTCACGGCATTATATACTCCTACCTCTTTCATATCATTCCTCACAGAATCAATCCATCTTTTCTTTGGCCTTCGTGTCCCTCTCCATCCATCAACATTCATATCTATCACTATTTTAGTCACATGCATATACAACAGAGGAGTAAAGAAAAACCTGGAACAAAAAAAGCTATTGAATTTCACGATGTTTTTTGTCACTATTTATATATTTTTTTGACTAAATCCAAAACATGACTAATTATTTATACCCATAATTGATGCGTTCACAATCATTAATTCATTTGTGTCAGATTTCCTTTAATTTTAAATGCTGCGGTCGACTCTAGTCTGCGTTGATTAAAATGAGCGTAAATAGCACTTGAATACCAGTTTGAAATTGAAATAAAAATGTGAAAAATTGAAATTGTGTATTTTTTTGCTCTAATATGTAAATTAGTCATTTATTTTTCTGAAATAATTCCTCGTTTGTCGAGTGGTTGCAAGTGCGACTGCTCATCATGTGGTTCTGGGTTCGATTCCTGGGTCGGGCAAAGCGCTATCGGGTTTTTCCATTAGACATTTCTCAGTGGCAGCCACGGAGTCTGGAATCGTGCCCGCTTGATGGCAATAAGCTCGCCTCCTTTTACATGGGACTTAAAAACAACTGGCAAAATGTGGGTCTACTATTAGGCACCTCTGCCTGACCCTACGGGGATTACAGGCGTGATGTTATGTTTTTTAAGAACTGAATTATTTTTAAGAACTGAATTATTTTTAAGAACTGAATTATTTTTAAGAACTGAATTACAGATGCATTCAGTTGGTTTGTGGAGGTCAGGGACTTGCTCCAAGCAAAATACTGGTATTAGCTTAGACCGTAAGCCGAACCCGTTATGGTAGGGAAAAGGCTAAATAATGCAGCATTACATCTTCTGTTTTAAATTTGTTTCTCTCTTGTTTTTTTTTAATGGGACCTTTGGCACTATAGTTTCTGAAACTTTCTATTTCTGTGACATTTTATTTCCAGTAATAAGTATATCTTCTTATGTCTAGACCAAAATAATATGTTGACATATTTGATATTTACCGAATTCAGTTGTGAAATTCCTCGTGTATTGGCGCTTGGAGCTATTAATATCCGTAACGTTTGCTGAGCTATTGCGGTTCGGCCCGAGGACGGCTTAGTGCAGCTGACTGGATAGACAACTATTATTTAATCCCTTGAAAATCTTCTTAGATACAGAGGCATTTGTCTTTGCAGCTTATAAAATCTGCATAAACATTTCTCTATTAAAACGTAAGGACTTATAGAGGTTACAATAAGATTTGATATTTAGCTTTTGAGTTATCGAACTTTTCCGTAAAACTGCAGTAGTCAATTTAGTTTTGAATCTTAATTTAGTCTTAAATTGATCTATGAATGATGCATTCAATAATAATTGTTAATACCATTGTTTGGTGCTACGGAACCCTTTATGCGCAAGTAAGACTCGCACTTGTCCTGTTCTTTTTTTCAAATATGGGTCTGTTTTTTGCCATTTGGCTACGGAACTCTAAAAACAGGCCTGACATCATGTTTATAAACTAAATTCCTTTACACTTACAAGTAGGTATGATGATAAGAAAAGAATCTATGCCCTTACAGATTATTTAATTTTATAAGTTTTGGTAATTTACGAAGAGTTATGAGTTTTCTTGAATGCATAAATAGTTACATTAATACTGAAACGGGATATTTAGGTACCATGTTTAATGTTGGTTTTGAGTTGAGTTGTGTTGTTGGTGGTGTTTGTTGTTGGTGTTGGTGAAAAGGGTAGACCAATTTGTCTGCTCATAAACACAGCAAGCACAGCAATAACTTCAATTTATCCGTGATCAATATCACATAGTGCTTGCAGCAGTGCCGAAATATCGGGATTTCAAAACCTACAGGTAAACAGTGGCGTGCCCGCTCCCTTTCATTGAAAGGAAGGCAAAGCCAAATTACCACAATAAATTCAGTACAATATCTCGAAATAAGTACCTACAGATGTATTAAAAATTTGCTAGGAGAATGTAAGAGGTCAGAAGCCAGATGCAAGCCAGCGGGTGTGAAAGAGAAAGCGTCAGCACCGGCCGAAAGCCATAAAGAAACCTAAAGAATGTGTTTTTTTAATTTTTATTTGTTGAGTTTGATTGTAAGGCAAGCCTTTTCGGCTTGTATGATAGGATATTTACCTAAGGTAAATATCCCGTTTCTAGTGTTAATGATAATGTTAGTGACTATGACAGTTTAAAAGCTTATACAGCGTGTAACAGAAAGGGTATAATCATATGGAATACTGTGGTACAGACCATCAAACTGAACAACTTTCTCTATGGGACCACCACCGAAATCGTAAAAAAATAATGCTGTCCTATACAAAATTTCAATACCTACTCGACCCAAATGTATGGGACAGCTGATTATTTTTTTTGGATTTCGATGGTGGTCCCATAGAGAAAGTTGTTTAGTTTGATGGTCCGTACCACAGTATTAAATATGATTATACCCTTTCTGTTACACGCTGTATAGTTGTTTGGGTCTTTTATAAGACAAAGATATACCTGGGTAATTGGATATTTTTTTATATTTCAATGAGTACCTAAGTGTAGGTGGTAACTTTATTTAATAACTTGCTGATGCCCGTGACCTACGTCCGCCTGAAATTATTATAAAAATATTAGGTACTTCCCCATTTGAAACGCATTTTGTTAACATTTTTACAACACCCTAACCGTTTTTCTAAAATTAAAGTAGCCTAAGTTATTCCTTATAACATAAGCCCACTGCCTTAAAAGAATTCGCGTTCAGTAAAAAAATAGCTGTTATTTTGAAATTACAAACTGACACTTCAAAATTATTTATTTGTATAGATGTATTATTCCTACCTACATATTGGTTAAACAATAGTGTGGTCCATACCTTCTTACCACCATATACATTTAAGTCATTAATTATTTATCAATCAAAATCTTCAAAGCGACAGATCATGGACAGTTCACCAAAACAAGAACAAAACTTAGTGATTTCAGACTCAAAAATAACATGATTTAAATAATTATCGTACGATGGTCGTGTTGGACAAAGATAATTATTCTAGAAGAAACAGTGTCAGAAATCGGTAGCCGACTCTAATTAGGTTCTAATATTTAGCGTATCTCTGTAACTGATGGTTATAAAATACGGTTGGTTATAAAATACGGTTGGTTATAAAATACGGAAGGAAAAGTTGAGGATGCGGTCTCAGAAAGTTGGATTTCGGTACCTAACGAAGCAAAAAGGACATTATTTTTTATCTTACTAGGGGGGAGTTGAAAGAAAGGGTAGATTTTACTGAATTATGTCAAGAGTCGAGTTGGGAAGGTAGGTACATTAATATTATTTGTACCTAGGTAGAGGTAAGAGGCTTTAGGTAGTCCTAGGTTTCGTAAGTACGCACCCTTGAGTTCTGCGGCTATCCCGAAAGGTATATTAGTCTGTGTGGGTCTTACATATATTTTTTGAGATGTTGTACCTAAATGAAGAATGAGGACGACTTCAAAATATACTTTTACTTTTTTTGCACCTTGAAATATTTTGAAGTATCTGGCTAAAAACTTAATAAATCGTTATTTAAATGTAAGTTATTAACGTCTTTTATCCAATAAAACATAGTTATGTTAATTCACAACACTGCAAGTTTTTCTTCCATATAAGAAACGCAAGTATGAGAGCTGTATGCACGTCCTTTGATAGTCACACTTCACCGTTCATTGTTCCATTTGTTTACAAGACACACATCAATGTACTTGTACGTAATTGTAGGCTTTAACACAAAGGCTGTAAGTAGGCTTTTTCTCTGAAATAAATGGTTGCAAGAATCATGAATTGTAACATTTATAATTGTTTTGGAAAATGCATTGGTAAAACAAGATGGCGGCGTAAAATTTTGCCCATGCGTCAAAAAATCCATGTTCAATTAAACAATTAATGATCGGCGTTTGCACTTTGTGAATAGTGTACATCAATATTTGCAGGATTACCTTTATAGTTGACTCTCTTTATATTTTACGATCGCTTGGATTTGTGTTGGTAATAAAACTATAGAAGACTGTTAATAACCGACCATCATTCGTGATATTTTGGGGTTAAAAGTTTAGTATCCCATTGGCATGCAGCAGGATTTTTATGATATTTTTAAAACTTACATTTTTATATGGGATTTAGAGAACTAAAACAAAGCTGAACATAGCTATAAAGCTAGCTTTTCTGTTTTACGAGTACTATAGAAAACTTCTTAATCCTAACTTAAAAAATAGATGCGAAAGTAGGTTCTTTGTTACCTTTCACGCTTAAACCACTAAACCTCTCTTCTTGAAATTTTACATATACGTTGTCAGGTGTACAGAAACGGACATAGGGTACCTTTCATCCCAAAAAATAGTACTGTTCCCGAGGTAAAGGTAAGGTTCTTATGATAATAGATGGCGCCACGTGTCTTTATAATCATAATTGAATTATATTTTTACAAGAAAAGTACAACAAATTGATTGTCAAATTCTAAATTAACGCGAGCAAAGCCGCGAGCAAAACCTAGTAATCTGTAAAATGCCATGAAGCTCCATAGTCGATCCTAAGAGCTTCGAATAGTTTGAATAGAAAAATCGGAGAAAAATGTCACTTTAAATAGACGGGGTGACGTATTCAATATCCAGCGAGTTGTTCCTTCAACTCTATTGATCGAGTTCCAACCACCCACGCGTCGGATTAGGTAGCAAGTCTATTCTTAGTTAGAAGTTCTGAACACTTTTACTTCGGAGACCGACCTAGACTGCTTAATTATTTCTCTTGCTATTCTCCCGTATCGATCCCTAATGAAACTGCAACTCTGGCTTGTAGCCGGCGCGTTGCCCGGTGTTGGAGCTCAGAGATACATATTATATTAAGTTATCAACCACTCGGTACTTGCACGAGGCTTGGGGTAAGATTTGTATTGTAAGACTAATCATTCTCCTGCCCTTATGCCAATTTATTTGGGGTCGGCGCAGCATGTCTTAAGTATTGTAGGATCAGTCCTACAATAGGAAATAGTTAAGGCATGAATCTTTCCGCTCGTCTATCTAGGATTTTACCTACTACTAGAAGGACTTAATCCTAGTTTACAACATTAGATTTGCTTGAAAAGGTCAAAATCTTCAATTTACAAATCCAGTACTTTAAAAATCTATACTACCCCACTCCATTCTATTTGCCAAGAAATACTGGTCGCTCTCTGCGATAGCCATAAAATGCTGCGTGACATTTAGCAGGGGCCCGCAACATTCGGGCAGGGGCTCTAAACTTTAAAGCGATGATAAACGCTATAATAAGCTCGTGAATGGGGTCCATTACGGTAACTCGTAGCAAACTCGTAATTTATGTTGTATAACTTCAAACTACCCACACCACGCCCTAAGGATTAACGTGCCAGCGAACTATTTAATTGTACACACAACCATGGATTAAAATAAGGTGTACGTTGTTAAAGTTTTCTCTTTATCATAATTTGGGCTCAGGGTCTTGTTTAAAGTGCTGATAGTTTTAATACTCGTACTAACTTTTGTGACAAGATGGGTGTAAAATTAGTTATTTCAGTGCATGCTCTGGTCATTAAATATTCAATGGTTTTTCCTTATTATTCTTGCCCTTTTCCGGGTCCGTCAAGAGATCTTGAGGGTTCAAGGAAAAGTCTCAAGAAATTTACATGCAGCAAAAGGTAAGGGTTTTTGTTTCCGTGACGAAAATAATAAAAATCTAGTGTAGGTAATGATGATAGCGTTGGTATTAAAATGCTTTTAAAGTTTAGAATTAATCAGAATTTTACCTTAACATATTTAAGCGAAAGTAAACGGTTTTATTTACTTACTTTGTTTAACTGGCCCAAAGGTAATTAAAAAGCAAAAGAAAATCTCAACTTCTATTTAACGTACCGACTTTAAGTTTTAATTGCATAAGAAACTATGTTTAATAGACGTATAAGAAATATTAATGAGCTTTCGTAAAGTTTTTCAAACTAAGCCAGGTAACTAAGTAAACAAATAAGTGGGTAGATGTAGAATATTAATACTCTGCGATACAAAAAGTGTTTATGAAAATGAATAAACATCTAGATACCTATTTTAAATAACAGGAGTATTCCATAAACTTCGTGGAAATTCATTGCATATTCTTTTTTCTCGTTTCCCTTGTTTAATTTGTTTCTGTTTAATTAATTACAATGGTGTTAGACCAGTATGTAGCCACCGGCACAGCTCTAACATTTGCTTCAATTAAATCCTGAAACATGCAGGTAGTTGTGTAGGATAGGCAAGACACTACCTGGGGTATATCCTGCAAAGCGGCTCCACACTGGCAAATATTTGGTATAAACAACTTATTGCTATTTTATTTAAAATTACTTAACATAATCAAAGCAACAGGTTAGAATTTTCCAAACTACTTAGAAAAACTTACTAATTAGCTGTGGGCCAAAATACACACTTTCTGGAGCCCTGACACAGTTAAAAGGCGTTGTGGCAGACTTCGTAGAAGATGGTGGGACGAGCTGGACAAGTTCAGCGACCCCTTGATCGAAATAACTGGTAGTCATGGAGAGAAGCCTTTGCCTAGGAGTGGGATGACGCAGCTCGCAGGCTACCTGTATCAGTTCTTAGAAAAAATATCAAAATCATTACACATGTTGTGATTACACTTGTGATCGTACTTAGGTCGCGCAAGTCTTGTCTCAGTATGGGAAGAGTCATATTGGACATGTGGGCATTCAGAATCGAACGATATATACCTACGATTTTCAGTAACAGTGAGCGAGAAAATACATTTGAAATGTCAACAAAAGTCCCTACGCAGGCATCCTGGACCGGGTGATTGAGTATCAACCTCTCAGCGCTGCCCCGTGTAATAGGACACCTAATAAAACTATGTTCAACAAAAACTATAGCATACAAACAACAGAGGAATTAAGGGATTAGTCAGGAGTCAATGAAGTACGCATCTACACAGATGGGTCTAAAACTCAAAACGGCTCGGGGGCTGGCGTACACTCCCTAGACCTCAATATCAACTTTCACCTACCACTAGGCGAACACAGCTCGATATTCCAATGCGAGTGTGTCGCCCTAACACAAGCTGCAACAGCCGTAAATCGTCTAGGGATTCACAACTACGCAATCAGATTTGTATTTGATAGCCTAGCTGTGCTTAAAGCCCTAGAAAACAAACAAACTAACAGTAAATTAATATTTGAATGTCAGCACGCCCTGGAGAGTATGTCGCTGTCTAACAGAATCACCCTCCAGTGGATAAAGGGGCACAGTGGATCTCTAGGCAATGACGCCGCAGACGAACTTGCTAAGAGAGGTTCCGAGATGGCAGTGCTAGGCCCGTACCCACTCCTTCCCTTACCTTTCTCACAATTCCGTACATGGGTTCGACAGAGATCAACTGAACTTCACAACAACAAATGGTCACGGTCTACGGACTGCAGGCAGTCCAAAATGGCGATGCCAAGTCTATATCCGCGACTAACAAAACGACTGCTCAGCCTTAGTAGAAATAACCTCAGAATAATAATAGGGGCAATAACGGGCCATTGCCCCCTAAATAAACATCTCTTTAACATAGGCGCCACGGACAGCCCACTCTGCAGGGGCTGCTTTGACGCCGAAGAATCAGCCGCCCACGTCATCCTGGAATGCGAGGCCGTGGCTACCCAACGCAAACAAATCCTCGGAACGGTAAGGTCGCTCCGCGAAGCCTGTGAAGCTCCCAGGAAACTTCTTTGCTTCTGGGCGGAGCTAGGCTGGCTAACTTAGCCGGACACCTACGTACGGACCATACATGACGGACCATAACGGACCATATATGAAAGTCTAAGTGCGGAAAATGGAGTCCCTACTCTACTCTACTCTCTACTACTACTCAGTCCCGCAGCCCACACTCTTAATAACAGAAACGAAACCATACATCCTGAGTTCCTGACCTAATTAAATCTAACACATGTAAAACTAAATACAATGTCCTACTTAATAATGGTTCTACTTTTGACGGTACCAGGTAACTTCGTACAGAGCAAGTCCCTGTTAATATTAACGGGCTTCGCAGCACGAGTTTGCTTCGAACAAACATGGTGCACGTTAGCAAATTCATAACATACGTATGTGTATTATAGCTGCATAGGAAGGCCGAAGCTTCTAGACAGCGGACAGCGTCACATTATTGAATTTCAGTTCAAAACGACGACGTTTAAAAAGGCCTTCGAGAAAAATTTAAGGAAAATAAACTGTCTTTTAAGTTATTCATATTTTGGTGTCGTTCTATTTCTGTCACGATTGTATGGTGATATTTTTAGACGAGTGTGAGACGCGTGGTACTGAACCAGGTCTTTAGACCGTTAAACTATTTTGTAAAAGCTTCACTTTTTGCTTGACACAAACATCATAAATGAGAAGTATGAATATGGCTACAGTTTTCACTCACTGAAGTTGACTCTGCTATTTTCTCGTTGAAACGTTCCATTTCTATTTTTTTGGTAAGTATTCCTTAGGTTTCTCCACTGCTAATGCTCCACTGGTATACAATTCAAAAGCTTCATGTGATTTTAAACAATTATACTATTTAGTATAAATTGGTGTTGCAACACTTTGTAAATAAAAGTTTAATACCATGATTTTATTTAAATACTGAGTACTGGCTACAACACGTTTAGTACCTGTTTGGTTTATTTGTTCAGAACTGGTAAAGATCACAACGTTTATGAATATAAAGTGTTAACACTAAAGTAAGTTCAAAACTAAACCACAACTAAACTTCTCTGTCACTTGATCTTCTTCTTCTTAGCGTATCGATGGCAAAAAGCTCAAATATGCCATCGATACGCTAAGAAGAAGATCACTCGATATCTTCCGTGATTATCGATTACCTCCCAGGGAGCTCAGAATAATTTAATACAAATTAATTAAAGTTCACGCAATCAGTCTCCTTGAGATTTCCAATAGCAACGAGTCTCGTTAGCTCTGCGTGCACTTCATTATTACTGTACTATCGGTGTATGGTAATGGTAAAAGTTTTGAAATAAGAATGCGTTTTTTGGCGTTCCTTTTACAAAATCGTAGATTATAGATTTGGGAAAGGTATTTAATTATGTTTCCTTTATTTTTATTTTACACTGCAATTTAGTTTGATGAAATTATAGTGCTTATTATTTTATTTCTTGTTAATTAATTAGGAATTACAGGATTGCTCGGATAAAAACAACAAAATTCATGCAATAATTATACCTACCACCCAAAAATAAATGGAACAACAAAAACTTTCTGCGAAAACCAAACCGACTTCCATAAAAACACTAAAAAAGTTTAAAATAACTTATCTTTTGGAAATCGGTGTCTTTGTTTGTATCATTGACTTTTTGCCACCGACTTCCGAAAGTCAAGCAATTTTAGACTTTTTTGATGTTTTTTGGAAGTCGGTTTTGTTTTCGCAGAAATATTTTTTTATTTTAATCTTTTTAGTTGTAGTATGGTCTTCTTGTCATGAATTAATTTTTACATTGTAACTAGAAGTTAGTTAAAGTACTCGACAAGATGAATTATACGAACCCAAACTCGATGGGGTTATGTCGTTTTATAACGGAATTCCTATGGCTACCTTCCCGCTCCATCATCAGACCCTGGTTACCATTTAGGAATAAAGTACTTGTCAAGACGAATCAAACGAGTCCAAACTCAACGACTTTGCGTCGTTTTATTACAGAGTTCCTATGGCCACCTTCCAGCTCCATCATCAGATCAGCTCCATGTCACCAGCGTGCAAAATTTCAGCGCAATCAGAAATCGTGAAGTGTGTCAAATTTAACTAGCAAGTATCACGCGACGTCGCGTTATGTACATCAAAGCGCCAGCACGCGACGTCGCGTGATGTGACAATTAACGTGAGGAAAACAACCAAATTCCTAAACCGATTTTGATGAAATTTCTATGGGATCAATCGAGAAGCATATCCTTTCAGATGAAAAAAGAATTTTTCAAATCGGTTTACAAATGACGGAGTTATGAGGTAACAAATATTAAAAAAAATATACAATCGAATTGAAAATTTCCTCCTTTTTGAAGAAAGTCGGTTAAAAATAGGTTTCAGTAGAAATGACAATTGGTATAAATTGCTACACGTGTAAAAAAATCTAGGATACAATATTATTTCGACACCCACCGTAGGGCTTTCATTTATTTGATCTCTCAATTAGCACTATGTATCTCCTGAGGATTGTGTTATTCCGTGTTTATGAACAGATTTAAAAGTCTGGTTTAATATTTGTACCCGGGTGACAAGTAGGTACAACACAAACAATAACAATCACATTAAACACCGGCAAATAGTTATTTATATTATCTTTTAGAAACATGGTTTCTTAGTTCACTACTAGAATGTAATGTGTATAAGCAATTTATCTTAATAAGACTCTTTTTATTAGTAATTACCATAACAATAAAACAAAACTTATTTCTTATATCTATGGTAATTACTCATACAATTGATAGTACCTACTTATCCGTGTAGTGATGGTGGGTGCATCCCTATCTTTTCTTTGATAATGACTGCCATTAATCTTGAAATCAATACGGACTTCATTTGCCAATTTAAGTTACCAGGAAAATGGAAAACATTTTCTCGTTACTAACAACCCTCATTACAGAGTATTCACATCATTAGTCAATTCATTAAGTGAGCTTCGTTAAATTTAACAATGTTAAAAATATGAAGTAGGAAATAAAATATCAAATGGAAGTTTCAGTTTTATACACGCATATTTTTCCTCTATTGAAGAGCTTTGCCTGTTAAGCACTCATGTAAATGTTTGTTTTACCCCGATTTCTGTAACACACTTTCTGAAATGACATGACAATTTCATAGTCGGTTATGCTCAGATGGTTTCACATTTTCTGAAATGTAAGAAGGCGAATATAAAGGAAAACTTTCGAGGACATCACAAAGCCAATTCAAAATAATTTGCCAAAGAAATCTGATATCGATGCGAAGGCACTCAGAAAGCGGGGACCGAGAACACGTAATTAGGTAATAATGGCATCAGTCAATGAGCCAATTACAGAGCGGAGCGGAGCGAGCTTGGGCGCAGAGGAATGCCGACCACAAGCACTGACGAACAATAACTTCGTTACGACTTCCCTCCCCCTCGTAAATAAACAAACAACATGGAAAACAAACAAGTTTCAATTATAGTCTCGCTTTCATTCGACTCTTGATTTTCAAGTACGTTTTTTTGTTCCCGACAATTTGTATATTTAACTTCAAAGATAGGAAATAAAATGTCGTTGCTCTTCTGAACTTTCCAAATTATGAAACTCTTCAGCGTTTGTATTGCGTTCTTATGGCGAAGATTAAAGTGCCTCGTGTTTTTCATCGCTGTCTACCTGTAGTTTAATATTTTTGAATTTTGATTAAATTTATTATTAAACCGGTTTGGCTTTTACTTAGATTTTCAATCGTCTTGAAGAATACATAATCTTTACGAAAAGGGATCATAGAACCATTTAAATTAAGTAATGAGATCTAAACTCATTCCATACAATACGAGACCATAATAATCGAATCCACCAATGTTCTAGTGCATAAACAGTAAAGTAAATAGTAAAGCTGATTATAGGCTTTAGCAGAGAGCCTAGGCATTAACCTAAGGAATTGTTACTTTCAGCTAACAGAGTTGGAACAAGTGTAAATCAAAGCAAACAAACACTGAAAGAACCAGAAGTACTTTGTTGACAACTTCATCTATTCATTCATAGAAACTATGAATCCATTGTATGAGGTCGTAAGTGTAAAGTCCGTCGCGTCTTTTTGCGGAAGCTGGATCGTCGCCAACGTTCATACAATGTTGTTATGAGATTGTACTGTGCGGGTGGAATTACCGTAACAACGCTACTATATTTATGGTGGCAGTGGCACCCACAGAACAATCCACGGGACTCAATAAATCTTTACAGCTATACGTCTTTATTGCGACATCCGATTTGATTCGGCTTTGTTTAAGACCTCGGGTAGTTTGTGGAAATGTCTTTTGAGGTTTACCTAGACTGTCGTTCTTCAAATACAGTTCAGCCTGAAATTAGGCTTTAGATTTTGTTTTACACGATGCGAATTTTTGTTAGACGTTTAAAAGATTATTCGCTCAAACAAGTGCCAAGTACAGGCTTCCTCTGCTTTATGCCAACTTTTTCGTTCAGTCATTCTAATTCGAATATGACCTTCGTTTATACCGTCTGCGACTCTGCGTTTCGTCTATCTTAGTAGATAGTTCATCATTTCGTATCGCTATATCCCCCAGCCATCTAACTTCTAAATACTAACAACATCAATTTGCCAACTCTAACTTTAAGATCATGACTTATGCTAATTGATGTCTTACTGGTAGGTAGGTTCCACTTACTCTAATGTCTCAGTCTTGTACAAACTCGATTTACCGCTTACCTACCCGTATTTACTTAGATTGGCTAGTGGAATAACTGAGTACTTATCTTCCGCATTTATGTAGACCACTATCAAACTCTCTCGGTTCTTGTACTTGTTCTACATACAGAGATGCTCCGGTTTAGATGGTGTGAATTAATTTTCAGCATTGGCAATGTATCAAATATTATATAAATATATTTAAGAATGAAACACGAATACGTATGTAAATATGTTGCCAACGCCATAATTTTTACAAGTCACATCCCCAATCCATAAAAGCATTGAGCGGTTTTTCCCTAACTTTTTTTTTAATACATTGGCTTTGCCGACCAATTCGAATCCAATTTACATTTCAATCGGGAGCTTCATGTAAAAACATGAGACTCAGAGAGCATGCCGCTGCGCTGTGGAGGGCTTATGAAATAATGTAACATTGGGGCGTAAATACTCCTATACATTTATAGTAGGTAGGTACGTTATTTTGTGCGCATTCACCAAAAAATTCCTCATAACTCATGTGGAGACAGGAGGTGAGAATTATAAATATTGCTCAGCAAAATTCTTGGTTCGTAGCCGTAGCGCAAGTGTCTCGAGTATCTTGCTTACGCTCATGAGATTTCCAGCGTTCAGACTTATCTGTTTGAATTATTGCTAGTTTTTGTGTACTTTGCCTTGTTTTGGACTGCAGCTCTGAAGATTCCTGAACATAAATTGTAGCGTTATTATTTTATGTTGGAAGTTTTTAAAGGCTCTTGGATGGAGTAGCAGTATGCAGCATATACCTAGATTGTTGATAACCCAAAGTGCAGCACAGCACGAAATAGATAGAAACAGTACTTAACAAAAATATTAACAAGAATAAACAAGCATGAAAAGCAACAGGCAATTTATTTAACACGAATTTAAATGGAAATATCTATATAACCCCTTTGAACCTGAAATAAACCACTCTTTTTCAGAATATCTAGGCACCTATAATCCAATTTGGAACCGAAACAAGTTGGCATCACGGCCGGTTTCTGTTCGCTTAAACATGCATGAAAGAAAATACGTGGGATGTTTCTACGAATATTTTCAGTGCACATGAACCGCTGCATCGGGGAGTTTAGGGGTGTCACTTGAAAACTTGGTTTTGAAATTGGAGATACCACTTTTATGCGTGGAACCGACTTAGCAATGATTCTGATCTACCTAAGAATAGGGGAGGTGTTACCTAAGCGCATTAGCGGCAGACTATTCTCTTAGGGATCTGAGATAACAGCCTAAACGGGGAGGAATTAAGCATTCGAGATGTGGAGACTCTGAAGTCGTAGATATGTCAAATGCGTGGGGACTACGGTTTTAGTAATAGCCCTGTTCACCGATAAAGTTGCTAAGCGCACAGCCCGAGTGCACGCTGTAAACTAGTTTTTATTCGGCAATAACAATACTCTCGCGGGATGCCAGTATATGTCCTCTATAACTCCAACCTTACCCCTTCTTTTTCGTGTAATTTGCGAAACGATGGCTTTTATACGTCGTTAATTCAGAGCTGTTGATGTTAATGCCTCTGATGCGAGCTTTTGAATTGTCTGTTTGCTTAACGTTTCGTTATGGGACGGGTATGAATTATTATGTTTACGTGTAAACCGAGGCTTAATATGTGTTATGAATATTCGTGAATTTCATAATTAGGGACTCTATAATATTTGTTAATGAGTCTGTTCCGTATTTATGCTGTTCCAGGAATCATTAAAAGCCATTTGATATGTAGGTTAGTTTCAATTATTTAATTGGTCTATTTATACTTACACATTTTGCACATACCAGTGTAATTTGAATATTTGCGGGTTTCATAAATCAAATCTGGCATTTACACAAATACTAGTGAAAGGAATAGCTTCAGTAATAAGCGTCGCTTAGATATAATAAGATAAAAGAAAACACATTTATTTATTCTCAACTTTCAACTGCTACTCAGTTGACTTGTAATATTTTTTCATGGATTATAGAAATATGCAAACGAAAAATTTAAATTATCTGTGAAATGATAAAATTTGCACTAACTTGTAGTAAATATTCACAGTCAATCACATCAACACCCCCTTATAATCTTGTCACATTAAGACAGGGTGTGTTTTATCGTTCTTCTCTTTGTCAGAAATAGTAACTGGTGTAGGTCGCCAGTTACTTTTTCTGACCGCGCTGCTCTGTTCGGCTGAAAATAGGGAAAACGAATTTTCTCAGCTATGAGACCTAGCTAGATCGATTTTTCGCCGCCGTAAACCCCCACATTGCAACTGTCATCAAACCGTTTTCGAGAACGTGTTATCAAATATAATTATATAAATATTGCTCATTTAATAATATAGGATGGGATAAAGAAAGTAACTATATTCAATCGACACGTGTCAAAGTAACCCAGGTACCTACATTGTATGTGAAAACGCGTGGATACGTTTAAAAGGGATGGTAATATTTATTTATCCTCCTCTACCCCTTTTAAACCTAATCACTTTTTTTTTAAAAACTACAGCTGGTGTTGGTCGACGCGCTAATCGGTCTCTACGTCCACCGATATTCGATATTTAATCTTTTTTCGTTCAAGCGGTTTTACAAGTTTGATAAAACTGAAACTAAAATGCGTTTGTACTCCACAGGGTGGTTTGTACGCCTTCGCTACTGGGTAGTTCGCAATTGGTGTGTCTTGTTCTTATCTTAAGGACGCAGGGCATTTTGATATTCAATACCAATAAAACGAAGCTTATTGTGTTATTTCTAAATAGAATTTGCTTACATTATACGAGTAGAGATGCTATGCTTATACTATTGGATAATAAATCAATTAATGGGACATATTAGAATATATATGCAAAAATTAGATACCTACTTACTCATCACAATGAGAAACGAATGTAGGTTCCAAGTTTTGCTAATCGACACATAAATTTAAAATACTTAATATTAATTTCGTTTAAATTTTGGTACAAATGTGAGCAAACGAAAGGTACTCACGGGTGGGTAGATAGTAGTTACCTCTTTTCTGAGTTTGCAATATTTCAAGGTACATAAATAACTCAATGGAACGTCCTCAACCAAAAAATAATAATTTAAATTTAGATTCAGACGTGGTTGTGACGCAAAAGATTATTTTTATTTGTGGTTTTCAAATAAATGTTTTATTCTGATCTGAAAATAAGGTAAAAAAGGTATTGGTTGGAGTACCTATTTGTTTGTCAAGGTCGTCTAGTCCTTCAAGGGCTTCAGTCCTAACCCAAAATATTTGATTATAAAAAAAAATATTCTAAACTTACAAATGATAAATATTTTCATCTGATTTATTGAGGCATCTGAATTATACATAAACTGTCACTTAGGGATATCTTCCGTGATTGCTTATGATTGGGAGCTCAAAAGTACAGACAATCACGGAAGATATAAGTAAGTGACAGTTTATGTGTAAGTGTAGTTTAAAACAGCATCTGAATTATAATCATATCTTACGACAAAGATAAAGATACACGAAAAACAAGAGGCAAGACAACTCATTTTACTTCAAGCGTGCTAATTTATTCGTCCAGGACGTTTCTATTTCTGGTAAAACAGACTTCTAAAACATTTAATTTAATTAATTTTATCAGTACTATGGTAGTTAGGTACCTACTATACATACCTAGCTACCTGCTAACTAGATAATCGGAAAGTCAGAAACTTTATGCAAAGTGGAACAGCTTGACACTGTTCTTGTAACGTTGAAGTTCGCTCCATGAAGACTTGATACATAACAGATTAACTGGTTTAATTGAACGATACTTACCCGAAGCTGAACGATATTATAGTTTTCTTAATAGTTATTATACGGTGCAGTACTATTATGAGAGAATTTCACCGATGATACTGAACGCGATTAGCACGTCTAAACGGCGCTCAAGAGCTGCTAATGTCAATTTTCCATAGCAGTTCGGTTCGGTATGTTAAGTAAAAATAACCAATACTGATTCCGAAACCATTTCAAGATTTTAGGTTTCTTACAATTTTATGATGGCGTTTATTTTAACAACTGCCTCGCTGGTCTATTGATCGCAAGTGCGACTGATGAGCACGAGGTCCTGGATTCGATTCCCAGGTCAGGCTAAATATTATTGGATTTTTCCATTAGGAAATTGTCTCTAGCAGCCAGGAGTCTGGATTTGTGCCCGGTTGATGGTAATAGGCTCGCCCTCTATTACATGGGACTTACACATAGCTGGCCCTTCCTTCCCCTTCCCCTTCCCTTCGGGGATTACAGGCCTGATGTTATGTTATGTTATGTTATGTTATTTTAACAAGAATACTTGAAATCACTTGACTTTCCTTTTGAACTCCAAATGATGTAACACGTTGGTCTGATTGAGGCTACTAAATTTTATCTGACAAGTGTCAAGTTTGAAGTTTCTATTAAAAAGCAATAAACGTCAAATTTTGGTGTTTTATTCTCGTATTTTATGTGGCAAAGACATCAAACTCTTCACCCTCATCTCTGACATCATCACGAGACAAATTAAAATAATTACTACAGCTTGGAATACAGAAATATTGAAATTAGTTGATTAAAGTGACCCAACCTACAAAATATTAAATACCTAAGTATAATACAAAAAATATGTATAATACCTGAAAATAACTCTACCTACCTATCTAATTATGACTTTAGAGTCATAATCCGGTATGTAAAGTAAGCATTATAACTTAGGGCTAAGGCTCTAAGCTATAATGCTTCATAAAAATCACTAAAAACAATTTTAATAAAAAAAAATATGTTCTCGCTAAGGACCCTCGCCGATGTTCGCATTTGCAGTAAAATAGGGTTTATCGTTTGACACAAACACTAACTGCCTATTCTTCAAAAAGGATTTGCTAAAATATCTCGCTGTAATGTCCTTTGCTATGTCATAACCCTGGTCAAGAATTCATAACAGCACCTCATTTCAGAGCCACGAAGACATTTTCGTAATTTTCTCGAACGAACTCCCATTTTCTTTTTCTTATTTCGACAAATCTTTTCAACAGTCCTAGAAATGTAACGAATATAAGAATGTCCAAGGACTAGGTCAGGTCAAAACTAAGATACAAGTTTTATTTACGAAGATACTTATGTATTCTCGGTGGCATCTCCTCAGATAAATAATCCTTAGGGTGGCCTTTAGGTATGCACAAAAAAGGTCATATCGTCTAAAACGCTGGCATACAAAATTTATACGCACGTAGGGTATGTGCTTTGTTTTCTCATGTCGGCTGGAAGAGCGCTTGAGGAGTTATTGTTTTCACATGTCATCCGGGAGATATATCGTCCACGTTCCACCGAAGAAATGAAACTGCTCTTCGCCTCGCACAGTTTGGATCCCAAGTTTTCATTTACATGTTGATTTTATTTGCCGCGAATGTCTGCGAGTGTAGAATATCAATGTGACAATTTAAATGTATATGCTGATATCCCATCCATATAAATCACAGCTCTAAATATTCAGGCTTAACTCCTGTTTATTTTTTTACGATTCACTTTAGTGAGAATTGGATTGTGTCTTTATTCTGAAACACGTACGAGTTGTGATGGCATTATTATTATGGCGTTGCGATGCTTTATTAGTATGTTTACTGTTGGTAAATTGTTCTAGTTTAATTTGCTAATATTAATAAATGTTAGTGTTATTTCACTGCTTTTGAGAACAATGAGAGCATTTGTAATGTCAAAAGTGAGTTAGACTTTAGTTTATCTATTGTTACTTCGTTCAGTAACGAAATATATAATAACGTGACGTATGCATCATTAAGTGACTAGAAACTTTGCTAAAATACGCAAACATTGTTGAAATAAAGAGATTTAATGGAGTTAATGCGATTATCAGATAAACTCGAGTTATAAAGCTCCAAATCCAATAAATATAATTGACGATGCTATAAGCTTGTTAGAACGTCTAATTACATACTCAATATTCAACTTTGCGCAGAAGTTTTCCGTTCATTTCATTGTTGGAACCAAAATATTATAAGTAGGTGAAATATAATTGTAGGTAGGTACTCATTAGAGCCCTCACTGTATTGGATGTAATATCCCTCAAAATAATATTGATTTTGTTCGCATAAAATGTAGGCAGCCTTTTTAATCCAGACTATAATAAAGTATCGGTTGACTCATATCCATCAAAATTGGCTTAGTAGTTTAGGTGTTATGGTGGAACATAATTATGATTCAAATATACATGATAAATACTTAGATTTACAGTTGGGAAAAGGCTAGGCAGATGATGATGACTTATATTGCTAAAATATTAATCTTTCATTTTGGCTTTGCCGTAGTAAAGAAGAAAATGTCTTGAAGAGTTTTTATATTTCTATCTTCATCCACAAGATTCTTGCCACGGGACGTCGATTAATTTAACTTAAACTTACTGATCAATACGAACCACAGCTTAATAAATCTAAAACTTAAGTTCTAACTTCAAATGCTAACTTTATAACTTTGTAAATCAAATGAATACTAAGCAGTATTCGGACTTCGATAACTAAACATTCGACTACAAATCGAGTGAAACTTTGTTCGAGGATGAAAACCAATGAAATCGACAATGTTTCAGCAACTCGTACCGAATACGGTGTTACGTTTCGTTATTGCACACAGCACCCCTGTTTATGTCTTGGCGAATAACCGCCTCGTAAATTTTACGAACTTGGGGGTAATATTGTTTGCTTATTACAACGCGTTTCGTTGGTAACGCAACGTATTAAGCGCTCACTACCGCTCGCTGAGACTTATTTGCATAATTTTAATTTTGTTATGTATGATATTAAGTCATTGCACGTCGCTCCGTGCCCTGAAATACCTACATATTTGAATATGATACAGGAAATTGCCTTGAAAAATTCGTTGTGCAAAATACCTGATATGTACTAATGTATCCTATTTTGCTGGACTATCGAGCCAATCCAATAAACTAGACACAAGAAAACAAGTACATAAACAAAGATAACATTCAAAACTTGGCTTGGCGAGCGAACCGAGGAAAAATATGACGAAATCTTCAGGTAAAGGAACAGCAATACAATAAAGAAAACTTAAAATATTCACGAGGCACACGAATAACAAACAGAACCTCGCAATCGCAAACTTACGTAGGCTTCAGCGGAGTAAACTGTGAGCTTCAGTGGCAAATGGTGGGGCGGTCCGGAGAGACCTGGCCGACTGCCAAACACACGTTTAGTGGCCACACGCGTATAAAAACTACGGCGTTTAACATGCTCTGTTCGAAGCTCAAGGGGCGTTCTGTATTACTTAGCACTTGGATTATTAAGCTCATTTTAATGAGAATTAAATCTCTGACTTTGACGAAAATATGAGACATTTTCTCATAAATCAAGCGACGTCATGTCATTCCAAGTTACAAAATTACAATTTCGAAAATTGAAATTGCTACACAGTTACACTTACTATGTTTCTATAAATTCGAAGAAATATCTTGTCTCCAAAGAATCGCAAACACTGACTGGTCTTGGCTATTTTTAAATTATAAAATTTCATAAAAGACTCTTCAATAATTAAATACCACTCGGTAGAGTGAAGCGCCAATGCCGCCAACGTTTCCGCCGGAAGAATTTTTAATTATTTTCTTATAAGTACGAAATATAGCTACAACGGTAAAACACGTAACTTGGAACAAAAATAACTGAATTATGAAGTTGTTCTTCATCCATATTAATACCATGATATAAAGTAGATCGTTCGGTCTTAAATAAAGAGCGTCTAGAATTAATTCACTTGCCACATTATAAATGGCTTTCAATTTAAATGTGAAACGCAAACCATCTATTTTCTTAGCTTTCTGGTTTCTTGTTTAGCCCTGAAACTATTAATATTATCTAGAACTACGACTTATATAAAACGGTAAATAAGTAAATACGTATTTCTACTAAGTTATTTTTTTTTATCAGGCTTAACTTACGAAGTAGTATGGAGACGAACTGAACTTTGCTATTAGCTACTTTATTCATGCGTCACACTCAAAGTTGAGAAGCGAATGAAGATATTCGATGTTTTATTATTGATGCTAGATATTGACATTTATTATATACCTACCCTTTGAGTTATCTCCGAAGGCAACTACTACTTTAATGCTCAATCTACAAATTGATGTCAGAATCTCAAAGATAATATAGTAGCGTAGGTAGATATTAAAATTCTTTAGAATGTTAACTGAAACTCCACGCTGAACTAAAACAACCATCTAATACCTAATATTTAGAAGCTAACTAAAGTAATAAATGTGTTTTAGTGCTAACTAAACCTGTAATTTTCAACGCACTAAGAAAGCCATCTATTTGAGCAACCAACACTTTAGTATAACGTGGGTATAATCTACCTCCACTCTAGAAAAGCCTTGGAATTAAGAGGATTCGTTCTATCTAACTTGTACGTACGTAAGTTTTGACGTGTAAAACGACTTGATATTAGCTTTATATTGAGGCCTTATTCGGACTGAAAATTTATATTAATAGTCTTTACAGAATCAGAAATAAATTAGTCGCAGACGATATTGCTATGGTACCAAAACCTTTGTTGGTCGTCCATCATTGAGTTTCTAAGATCTAAGACCTCTTACTAGAAACGTATCCACTTAACAGTTTCAGTACCAATTACGTAGGTCGATACTATTCATAAAGACCTTGAATGTAATCTGAGCAATTGACAAAAGTGGTTAGAAAGAGGTAGGGGTTGAACTACAAACGCCAATATCCGACTAGGTAGGCATCTATTCGAGTAGCACAATGATCTTTAGATCCAATACGGTGCCCCTGGTTGTGATTTCAGGCGTTAGATACCAGTGCATACGGTTGTGGCCACATTTAAATTTCTGACTTGTAAGGTGTATAGGTACATGAAGCATAGAAGCTCAATCTTCTGTTTGTAGTCACTTTCATTTACTAACATTACTAAGCAGTCTACAACATAAAACAAGTTTTTTTTACCTACCTAATTTCATAACCAAACTTAATAATATGGCTTCCTGACGAATCAAAGCTCTAACATAATGAAACACGACGTCTAGGTTAAAAAGGTCGCGATCCAAATAAATTGAGTCCCCTTTAAAATGTTTATTAGGTTTAAAAAAGCTGTATAGCTCGCGGGTAATTTTGTTTTGGGGAGTTTATTTTTTGTTACTCCCCTCGTTGGTTGTAGGCGGGCAATCGTGACGTAGGTCGACATACAATTTCCTGTCTATGGACCGCTCTGACCGCTGCTCTTTCCCGGGAGATTTAGCTTCGTCTGACAACCTGGAAATGTTCGCCGGATATAGGATGTCAAGCAGCCAACCTTTGCTTTAGGGTTACCGAAATTGCTTCCGACTAACGCTCGCCTTTGTATCGTTGCATACTGCAGAATTTATTTAGATTGCACTACAAATATAATTTAACCCTTCTTCTTTTTGAACGTAGATCTACACGAGACACAATGGCTTTTTAATTGTGTCTATATACTCGGCATACGAAAGGTTAAAAACATCCTTGTAGAATGTCAATAAGTGTTGGCAACTGTTTTCATTGTCCCGGGTCATAAATAGCTCTTAACGAGCATTGAGACGAAGCAATGCAGATAGCAATGCAATTTCAACATTGCAACAATGCTGAAGTAGTAAACATGCTTTTATTCTTTGTGACATTTATTTTCCTAGGTTTTACGACTTACTGACACAGATGAAGTGATAGAACCTTTTGTTTCTAGATTTTTAAATAATGGTATCTAATAATTTTTTTTCGGATGGGAAATCATCAAATAACCCCCCTCCCGCTCTGGGCTGAGCAGGAGGGAGTGTCAGACTTTTACTGACTAAAACCCATCCATGTTCCTTCCTTTGCCCTTTTTCGAACAGTCCCACAACCCTGGCAGGAATGGTATCTATCTGATTTAGTTTTTAACGGCAACAATATTTTTTTTAACGCTGAGACATTTTTGAGGCGGTCTCAGTTCTAATTAGTGCGTTCGTTAGCAGTATTTATCCAGCATTGATATTAATAGAAACACACTTTATAAGTTTAGTAAAATACACAAGTATACTCATTCACATCCTACCGTTCATACATCGGTGGCTTCGTAGGAAGCATGAATTCATTTCTTTCCATCTATTGATGGAATGTCTTCAACGTTCTGGCAATATCTTTCATACACGATCATTAACACAGGGAATACCTAGTAAATAACATCAATGAACTCATTGTGACAGAAATAGACTGGTATCTAAGTATAGAGGAGGTGCTTTATTTCTAAGATAGTTTTTATAAAACTGGTGGGTTAATATTGACTTGATATTTAGGAAAATGGAGATGTTTATTTTAAATTCAATTGACAAAGATTTTCCTCGAATTCTCGAAACTTTTACTATTTAGAGACGTTTTTTTTCCTAGACCTACTTCTACTAGGTACCTCTAACATGTACCTTCCTATTTGTACATTACCTAATTAATCCACTAGAAGGTAAAGGTTACAAAATACTGTTTTACTAAAAAGAGAACTCTTCCTTAGCTAAATATCATATTATTAAGATAATCTCTGTCTGTCTTGCTGGTTCGTCTGTTTAAAAATCGGGAACTTATATCTACTTAGCAAAAATCCTAAATGCCCAAGTCTACAGCTAATCACGGAGCCATCGGGTCGTGCGCAATTACTTGAAATTAGAATACACACAGGCCAAAATGAGGTTCTAGAAAAAAAAAACATGTAATGAAGGCCAGTACTGAGGTAGGCTTTTTGAAAATTCACCCCCTACAGGTGTTTAATAAAAACTGAAAGTTTGAATGGGGTTGTCGGGTGCTTGGCTTGTAAACCATAGACTCTTATGTATATTTATTAATTATAAAAACTTCTTGCTCTACAAACGCTTGTAAAAATCTTGACGGTCGACTAAGCTCAGTTATCACGGGAAAAGATTAAAGCGCCTTGTAAGTGAATGTACACACAATTATAAAAGTTAAGAGGAAAATCTTACTATATTTTTCTTTGTAGATAAATATAATATAGGAAGGTACTGTAATTTTATGGATACAAGATAGAGAAGTAAATAATACATACTTACGTTTTTTCCCCGTATTAACATACATAAAACATACACATATAATACATATTAAGTCTACCGCAAAATATATGCAGATTTTAATCATATTCCTACAAACTTTATCGATCAAATTAACGTGGAATTATACCTAAGTGCCAAAATAATAGACTCTAATTCATCAAAATCTCCTTCAAGTCCTTTCAAACTAACTCTTTTGATACCTGAGGAATTTAAAAATATGTTTATTAATGTACACTTACAAAAAGTGTTGAAGTGGGAATAAAAATGAACGATTCCACTTTAGCCAACGTATAATGTAACGTAAACGTGTAGCTTACACCCACAACCGATAAACACACACAATTATTCAATAATTATTAATCCATGGATAAACAAGCCTCGATAAATTATATAAATTACGGAAACATCCTAAAATAATTTGTTCATTTAGCAATTACGTGGACACATTACATTCAACATTCATAACAATGTTTTCCTTTTTGCGTTCGACACCAACACGCATTGTGTACAAAGCTGGTTCCATACAAAGTGCTTTTTTGTGTTACATCGTTCGTTTTCGCAGTGAAGGTTTGGTTTTCCGATAGGCAAACGCATCAGTGGAAATGCGACATAAATAATTCAATGGAAGTCGATCAGATGCCTCGACGAGACCCTGGGCACACACAAGCGATACAGAAACAGGCAGGCCATACTAAAGTGATTCCCTTATGATGCCATATTGAGAGAGCACCATACCAGTTTGGTATTATTTCGTAGCTCTAATGGAATTGGAGCAAATGTACGCATTTATACATTTTGCTGGGAAACGTGTAACAGTAAGTGCTTTCAGGCAAGTACCGAAGTCCAATTCACGAAAGCGTACCACGTGAATGAATTCCGATTTAACTCCAGTTTTATTACTGTAACAAATCAAACGTCTATTTAACATCTGGAAATAGGGCAATTGACAAATTGAAACCTAAATCGTTGGAGAAACGATAATCGCTAGTCATTAAGTAGTTCAGGTCCCAGCATTGAGAGGACGATTGAACTCGAGATTTGTGGGTAGCAAGAAAACATGTGGATTACATACCTACATACTTTTCCGCGAACAAGGAGAAAACGGGGGCAACAGCGGGTTGGAAGCATCACAAATGCATTTTAGATGCGGATCCAGTTGCGGAATAAAAGGAGTGAAGAGCTTCCTGAACGTTCACATATCTATAGATTATTTGAAATAAGGACTCGCAGATATTATAACTTGCAGTCGGGTGCATGGAGAGTAGATATGTTTTATTCGTTCATACTAAAATGTAGGTCAACGATACGTGTAAGCTGACGCAATAAGTGTCAGATATTTTAAGTTCAAGAGGCAGATAATTAAAACCAAAATACTGATTCGGGTCAAAGGTTCAACATTTGTGGATTTTGGGGACGTGACACGAGGGAACTCCAAAAATTGCGTGAGTAGTATGTTACTCGTAGGTCAATTTCTACTTGCTACCAGTAGATTTTACGTGACTTTGCTATAAAGTCGAAAAAGTGTTGCTTTATTAAAGGTCGGAACGACCTTCTGTACGCTTTGTATTTATCTCCTACATGAAAACATTTTCGGTAGAAAGTGAAAAATTGGCGTAGCAATGAATTTAAAGCTGAAACTTAAACTAATTGATTTTATTATTGAATTTCGATAAATTTCAATACTTATGTATAATGTAGTTCGATGCACAATTAAATCGCGGGTCGAAGTTTAGTCTGCCAATGTTCTATTTATTTGGAACGTAATAAATAAAGTTCAATGTTTACATAATATTCAGCTAAATAACAACGTCATTCAAAAATATTTATAAACGCAATGTTTTCTTTGTGTTCCATCATTTCTGTTCTACAAATAAGTAAAACAGGAAAAATAAAAACAAGGCTTATTGAATTGCCAATAAAACAATTACGTCGCTACTTATGCTTTTTTATTAGTTAGATAAACAATGAACTTTAATTGTATTAGGTAATAATATAAGGGATATTATATTTCCTTAATCTTACAACAATTCAATAATAACAACATTGAACCTACAGTTATTGATATAAGAAATAGGGGCATTACACCGAAAGCGAGAAATGAAGACTCGTCTGAATAAAAATGTATTAGATGGAGTCGCTATAATAAACAAGCACACAACTGTAATACATAGATCTTCTAGTGTAAAATAGAAAAAAATCCAAAATATCAAAGTACTTAGATGATAATGTAATTACCTTGTAGTATTTACACTTTACTCCTTATAAAATCAGCTATCTGCCAGTAAAAGTCCCGTCGAAATCGGTTTAGCCGTTTCGGAGACTAGCCGAAACCATTTTTTTTTTTGTTATAAGTCCCCGAAGGCAGAGAGAAAAACTATAAGAAAATTCGGACAAGTAGTTTGGAGGAGTTAGTGCACTAGCTGAGAGATAAAGACGTTCGTTTTACCTAATTAAAATTAAAGATAAAAAGATAACCCACATTTTTTCGAAATTAGGGTTAAAGAACTGCCAAAAAACGGCATGCGTAAGATAAAAAGCTTACACGTTTTAAAAGATAAGGTTATAATAATACGTATTATCTTTCAAAAGATATGTAAGTGTATTACAAATGAAAAATGCACAATTTTTAATAAGGTCGGCTCTCCACGTAATAATAAATGGACTTTGATCTCGAACAAAGACGACCGCGGAGATTAGCTAACCTAATAATGTGCAAACGTTGTGTGCAATTACAGTGAGGTTTTAATAAGAAAGGTCAGACGTTTGATAAAGTTATGATACTAATATTGAACATCGCAATAGAGCGGAATGTGGGTGAGACGTAATACATTACTCTTTGTTTAATTACTGATAGTAGAAAACAAACAAACGAAATAGGTTCTGTATTCTATTTTATTGGATTTGTTTTTTTTTCTCTATGCACTATCTTACATATAATGAGTTCTTCTTCTTCTTAGCGTGTCGATGGCAATCTAAATTGTGTCGGCCCAGAATTAAGCTACTAGTTTGGAGCTTTCGGTAGCGTCCATCAGTTCCTGTAGTGAACAAACAACAGGACACGCAGGACACGATATTAAGTGCCCCATCGTTTGTGTAACAGCACCACATTTACACTCCAGAGCAGAGTCATCAGTGAAACTCCACCTGAGCAGGTTTTCCTTGTGCGACCAACCTGGGTCCGGAGTATATTTAAAGACTTCCAGGTCAACCATGGCAACTCATGTCCAGGTGGAAGATTCTCAGCAGGTGGAACAACCTTGGAACAGCTTTATTCTTTCCGTAGACCGCGCGCCAGTGAGTGGGGTGGGGTGACACACTTCAATAACCAGATAAAGCTGGTCAATAAATATTCACAAAGCTACCCGTTTGTGTATCTCTATGTTTGTTTCATAGTCACACGTCAAAATGCAGCATTATTTTCGTTCCAGTTGAAATAAAACATGAAGTTCTGAATTATTATCCAGCACCAACCGCTTTTGAATGCTGTAAAAATAAACTACTCGTAGTTGGAGAGGTGTTTCTGGTAAAAGGTAGCTTTACTGTTTTTTATTTCTCCGTTGCTCAGCTTTCTTCAGTTTCTTTAGATCTATAAAGAAAAGGAATCCTCCCCAGCTGTTGCTTACTATACCGTGGTATTGCGAACTAGTAAGCAACTGTTGTTCAACTTTGTTTTTGTTTTTGAGCCAATATTTAAATGGAACTTTACATTTTTTTTCCAATGAACTAGATTTCAGCCAATAGTAATATAGGCAACAAGACTTGGAGGCTTACTTGTTTTCATGAATAGAAACAATGCGAACATAGCTTTTATGAAAAAAAAAAAATGTTTTAAGTACTGTCAACGAAAACACCAGTTTTTAATCAGCAAAGAGTAGTAAAAGATTGTAAGCTTCTTACATTAATACAAGGTGAGGCGAATCGTAAAATAATTCACCAAAATCTCTATTCTTCCGCAACTACATTTACGTACTCATAACAAACAGACACAAATTCTATTTGCTCACCGAATACAAAGCAGCCGTTGAAATCCTGTTCGATCCCTTCGAATACACATTTGAAAACATGGTTGTAACTCGCGTTCAGCCACGCTTAAGTTAATCTGGCGGGCTTTGACGCGATCACTACCAAATCACATCACATGTTCCCATTATAGTCTAACAACTCGGTCATCCGTACGATTCACGTCTACTTCGTTATGCAATAATTAGAAATTGGGAACACAGGAAATATTCCACACAGTTGCAACGTGAGGCACTTGGTCATCTTAAATTTGCACGTACCACCACGAAATAAAATGTGTCAAAAACTGCGAAATGAATTCGATCAAAATTCACGTCCAATATTAAATCCTGTCACGAGTCACAATAAACTAACTAGTCACTATTCCCCCGAATCCCCTTTAATCCGCGTGGTTTGGAGTGCAATACCAATGGCAATATGCCGAATTTGTATCGAACAATTGAATTGGCACTGATCAATTTTTTCAACGAACCCAATTTTTTACACAGACTTTTTGTTGATTGTGGAATTCAAATGAATGTCAAATATGATATTCAATCATTGCCAAAATATAACGGTATGTTTTGGTATGTCACATCTACCATTTCGTGTCCAATTTCCATTTCGACAAAAACCTTGTTATTTTGGTTACGCATCTACATTTTATTTAGATGTAGCACACTGACAATCCTATAGTTTTGTTAAATTCCAGCTGCAATCAAACCTAGCTGTACTGTGTAGGCTATATTTGTTAGATACAAAAGTAAAATCGTGTCCCGAATACGGGCCATCAGCGTAATCGAACTGGGCTTTTTAACTTGAGTCCAATAGATTTTGTTACTTTATTGTGTTTGCGCACATGTCACCTTTTAGACCTGAAGCTAAGTAATTTAGTCGTAATACTGTCTGTATAATAGAATACATTGCCGGCTTTATACAATTTAGCGAATTCAATAACGCGACTGTGAGAATGCATTGTGATGTTGAAAGAGGCACGAGTGTCTCCTCCATTGTACCTACATCTGACGTTTTGGCCCGACCTTATTTGAATTGCGAACACCTCCGAGCGATTCAAAATGGGAGCAGAAACGATTTTTTCTCCTTCATGAATGAGATCAGCGAGATCGGAACATCGTGTTCATGGCACTTAAAAAGTCATAAATTAACGTTGGTCTGCCGCAAGCGGGTGAGGTGGGCTTTTACTTGAATAATGACCCTAAAGCAGTTCGCTGAAGGTATCAAAGCGGCTCCTTAAACATTTTTTTTTTGTATTTATAGAAAATTCAAATAAAAAAGTTTAATTAAGGACCTTGTTTTAAAGGAGTTGGGGAAGATAACAAAAGCTTTTCTGATTAAATATCCCGATATATTTTTCCAACATTGACCTAATATTCTCAAAAGTAACTCGTGCATAGCTATTCGCTTGAATGAAATACATGTTAAGTAGTAAGTCAAACATTAATCAGCATATGGGTAAGGAAACAAAAGGTTCGCCGGATATCGTTTTGATGTGAGGGCTCGGTTTGTTTCTAGGTTTCGTCCAAATTGCCGCGGTGCTCCATGTCGGGGGCACTTAAAGGGCCATAAATTAGTGGTAGCTGCCCACAAACGGCAAGGTGGGTGGTTTGCCACGTGAATAATGGCCGCGGCGAGACCACCGAGACTCGTAATGTTAAAAATCCTCAATAAATATAACATTATTCGTAAATATTTTTTAATGTTTGTGGCTGAAATGTCTCCATTAATTTTGCTGTTGTCATCGCGGTTCGTGTTATTTCAATGACAGCCGCCTGTTTAATATAGCAAGCCGTACAATAATGTAATTGATGAAATATTTGTTCGGCTGTCAGCTCAAATATGCATATAATATTTCAGATGCCTATAATGGCTATGGATTCGAATTTCTATGATCACTTATACATACATATACTTTGTACATAGTAGCTTAATAGAAGAACCTATAAAAGCATTGGCTTTTCTGGCCAAGGGTTTTCGTGGTAGGTAAACGAAAACTAATAATTGTACCAACATCCAAACACGCATTTATGAAGGCTGTTTTGTCCAAATGTTTTGATTATAGTTTGTAACAAGCGACACAAAACACGTAACGTAAACAAGCTGATATTATTAAAAGTTACTATCCACCAATTGGAATAATAACAAAGAGGAAAGTTAGAATTTACAATGTTACAATATGTTATTATTTTATATTAGTAAAATAATAAAATATTGTAACATTGTAAATATAATACCATAATACCAACCTATTACTGTCCCACTGCTGGGCAAAGGCCTCTTCTCAAGAGAGAAGGCACGAACATTGATCACCACGCTTGCTCAAGACGGGTTGGCGATTTCAGACTTCTTTTTTTTTTTTTTTAAATATAAGTCCAGGTTTCCTCACGATGTTTTTCTTTCACCGATGTCTGTGATGTCCAAGATAAACTTAGAAAGTACATATGAATTGAAAAAGTCACATTGGAACTTGCCCGGATTTGAACCCACAACCTCATGCATGACAGATGAGGCCTTAACCTCTGGGCCATCACGACACACTACACATTATTTAACTAATTAATTTTGTTTTTGTTGCAGGTAAGCTTTGTTTGGATACACGACAACAACGCGAGTGCTCGCTCTGCGTGAGTATGTGTACACACGGCGACATATCAAGCTATACATTTCCAGTACAACATGGCCTCGCCTTGTATAGGTTTCCCCTACAATATCCTGGTTCCGCATAAAATGGTTTTGTATAGCTTGATTCGTTGTCGTGCGTACAACTGCAGAACTGTTGCGAAATAGACAAAACATCATCCACATAAATAAACTTTAATACGTAGAAAGAAGGTCTAGATTATATCCAGCAATATCGGTGCCAAGGTCGTATTTTCACCAAAACAATCGTGTTAATAATAACAAAACAAAGAGACGCGAGTGTCTTAAGAGATAAGTAAATGGGTCAGACGCGGGTCAAGTCTGGTCACAGTGATCTGCTGATAACCCAGCACGCGTTCCACGACGTCACATCTTAATGCCGAACACGTATTTCCGTTATTATATCAAACTGCCGCATCAAGATGTGGCTGGACGATGGCGCAAATTAGATTGGACCAAATATGTGCATATATTTCTTCTTTGATTAAGTCAGAGCATCTGATGCTCATATCGTTCAATCGTAGGTCGTCTCGTATGACACTGAAAGAGCTGCTAATCACCACTTTTTATTTCTTAAAAAGCTCGTGAGTACCAGAAGTCCAGAACGTTCCGCAAAACTAAGACGCAGGTACTTCGCATTCTCCCTGGAGAAGAAAAGACAAACAAATTTCTCATAAAAATAAAGTGCCGAATTGCGATCACTTACAAGAATGTGTAAGGCAGTAAATGGCTACAGTGATGTTATTGATCTCCACTTTGACTCTCTTGCTAAACAAAAAGCCATCCTTAATCGTTTACCAAGCCACCCCTAATCATAATCAATTATTTCTTTGTGTCAATTTTACCACTGTTATTAATTTTATATTTTTTTCTTCTTTATGTTTAACAATTTACAGATTTTATCAATTTTTATTACAGATTTTATTTACCAATTAAATTCAATGAATTTTGTTTTTTTTCTAATATATCAATTTTATCAATTCACCAATGTAATATAATTTTAATTTATTTTTTATCTATTTACCAATGTTGCAATTGTCATAAATTAATCACTTTTGTCATAATTCTGTTTTTCACTATTTCTAATTTTATTTAATTGAATATTGGCGCTTAGTACTTACTAAGCTTGTTTTCCTAATGTATTGTTTTGTGCATGTGGTGTTTACCTATAAGTAATTGTTGCGCTGTAAATTAATTTCAAGAATGAATTATGTCGCTGTATTCAGTGTGAACAATTGTTGGTAGACCTAATATAATAAATAAATAAATCACTGATAAGTAAAAAATAAGTTTTTTTTTTTCATTATTTGGATTGAGTCATTGTAAAATTGAAAAGCCTCCGATCGAAAAAAAGAAGCTCATCATTTTCATTGTTTCAGTTTTCAAAACTTTTCCTCTGAATTCCTGAAAAAATCTTCTAACAATACTAACTGTTTACATTCGTCTCAAATTTTAGATACTTACTATTGAACTTTTTATCGAACCAATTTAGCTTGAAATATTTTAAATGCTTCTTTTTATTGGGAAAAACATTTTCCCGAGGGTTTGGTGCAGTTAGTATGTCTCTAAACTAACCGTACGTGCGTTATTTCAGTTGGTCTAGTACAAGGATTTATCTTTGTACCTAGACCATTCCACACTTGACTTTCTATTTCCGGTGGATTGCAATCGGTATCCTGCGGGATCTTCGTTGCGATAAATGAGGAAACTTACTTCCCGTCGGCTTTGTCTTGGCTAAGTGGGATGCTCACCGATTGAGAGTTCATTCCGCACTTGCGCTCTCAGATCGAATGAACGTCTCTGTGCTAATAGACATACTTGATTATTAAGATCTTTATAAGCAGTTCACTTACCTGTTAGATAACCGTTATTATAATTATTGAAGCTGGTAACTGAATTACAGGAAGATATTCTCACGTTTAACGCAAAATTACATTGACAATTAACGAGTTCATATTATTACCAAACACGTCACTTTCAAAAGGAAAGTGTTTTATTTGTTTTAATATTTTAACGTTACGATAGCGTATGTGTTTCATGGAAAGCAATATTGTATTGTGCTCAAAGAAAAATATTGCAAAGCTGTTCTCGCGCAATTTCGCAGCCATTGCTATTTCATATGGTGCATATTCCATTCATTTGTTCTGGTTTTTTGCAGATGCTTTCATGGCGTGAATATTCATGTTTGGAGGCCGTCATAAATATGTAAAGACTTCTGAACTTCTCGCCTAGGTGAGCGTGTGTTTGAAGTGTTGCAGATAACATCTTAGCCTAGGAATATCAGAGCTTACTGTTAGTTTATTTTGACCGTAAGCTTTGACAAGTGATTGGAATTTGAATTGGGGTTGCCTAAGTTATTTTCCGATTTGTTGAAGTGGTCATTGAACCAAAATTTGAATCTAGATACTTGCAGTTACAAAACGTGCACTTGGGTTATTGGCTCTAGATATGCAAATAGTAATATCAATTTTAGTAAACTCGAAATATTCCACCTTTTTTTGCAACTCCCCATAAGCCAAAAGCTTGGTTGATCCTATTTATTACAAATATTATTATTATGTACGAGTAAAATTTTGTATTGTTTTGTGGAGATGGCATCTCGCAGTTCAGCCTCTGAGGCTGGCTACTGCTTAACTGGGCAAATCCTGTGGATGCCTTAAAAGTGACTCTAAGGCCTCCAGCCAGGCCCCTGTGGAACATCGGTTACGACTGGGTGCTGCGCGCCAACGTCCCTGACGGCGGCGGCGTCAGCGTAGTTTGCTACGCTGACGACACGCTGGTGCTGGCACAGGGGAGGTCGCACGAGGCGGCAGCCGAAGTAATGACACGCGGGGTTGCGATAGTCGTTGAACGGATCCGGCAACTGGGTCTCGAGGTGGCGCTGCACGAGTCTGAGGCCATGTGTTTTCATGAGCCTCGGAATGCGCCACCGCCGGGAACCTTACTGACGGTAGGAGGGGTTTCCATCAGCGTCGAGTCGACGTTGAAGTACCTAGGACTCGTCCTCGACAGCCGGTGGAACTTCGTGGACGTCGAACGTTTGGCCCCAAAACTGGAACAGGGAGAGAACCTCACGTCCCAGCCGCCACGGGAGACGCACCGGGCGTCGGGGGCCACCGTAGGTGCGGGCCTGTGGACGGTGAGCTATGGGCTAGCTCGCCGTCCGTCCGTCTTATGACGACAGGCCGTGTCGACGGCGCGTTCGTGTTCCACGCGCGCCTCAAAGAGATGTTGCAACATGAAGGGGTCCGCAGGGGCCGATGCCTGCCGGGGCTGCGGGACTGTTCGAAAGAGATACCGTGGCCCCGGAACACAAAGGGCGATGAAGGAACACGGATGGGTTTTAGTCAGTAAAAGTCTGACACTCCCTCCTGCTCCACCCAGCGCGGGAGGAGTTATTTGATGATTTCGCATTCGAAAAAAAAGCCCTCCAGCCAGGGGCTTAAACTAAACTTAAAAACTAAGCGACCACTCGCTAAGGGCACCCCCTGCGGGGTACGAGCCTCGGCTTAGGGCGTCGCTGGGGAGGACAGCAAAGGGACAGGCTGGATCTGAATGATATTATTTAGGGGCTGGTTTAAAACTACCGGCTCAGCATCGCGGGCTGGCTCTGGCAAGGGTCGGGGGGGGGGGTTCGTTGTACGGGGGCGTCGCGACGAGCCTCGACGGCGAGGACGGAAACTCGGCGGTCTGTGTTTGCGAACTCGAGCCCACTCAATTACCTTTCTGGCAACTGCAACGAAAGTTGCGTGCCAGCAGCGACGAGGTTACGATGCCTCCTCTCATTCGTCCAGATAAGAGCGTCGCTTTTGACGACTCAGAGAAGGCAGAATGCCTGGCCGACAGCCTGGAATCTCAGTGCACGCCCAGCTCTCAACCAGTAACGAGCGTACAGAGAACATACTAGTAAAATATTGGGAACCATATTAAATACACAAACGGTCCCAAGGCAATAAAACAATGAGCTTCATACACACAATGTAAGCATTCTAAAAAATCACCCACTTACTCAACTCCAAAGGAAATCTGCGTGATTACGTCACACTCATTTCATTATCACATAAAGAAGAGCGGAGCGCGCTTGGCAACTTTAAAGAATGAAAGTTTCCGCATAAATTGAGAGTTCCCGAAATAGGGGCGCGCTAACGGCAACTCTATCAGAGCACCTGCGTCCAAGATTCGAGAATTTAGATTAGTGCATCACGAGTTGGCGTATTCGCGGAAAGGCAACGTCTCTCAAAGTTTCCTCCCGCGGAAATCGTATAAATGTTAATGAAAGTCAGACGTCTCTAATGAGATTACCGTTCCCGTGAAATTGGATTCGCGCGGGACTTCTTTAATTTTCATTCAACGCGAAAATTAGGTAGATTCGGGGGCGACTCGCTGCCATCTGACTGATTCACATTGAAGGCCTATGGGCTTATTATACCTGTTAGGAGTGCTTTATTCATGTGAAGTCGCCTTTGTGCGCTTGAAATAACATTTGAATTGCTGAATAATGATATCAATTACGAGGGTTGAGTCGATAATTTGATTCAATGTGCTTTGTTATAATACGATTTACGGAGTCAAGATTAAAAAGAAACACGATATAAACATTTATACATATCATCTTGAAAATGTATAGAGACGCAGTCAACATATTCGCCGGTTCAATCAGTCAGAAGTCCGGGCACACGTCATGAATATAACAGCGGCATGCTGTGCAATATTCACCTCTATATGTCGCTACACCTACATTTATGGAACGTTTTCCGCGTGACGTAGATAGGTACGGAATGGAGTTACTCCGCATACAGTGTGTTTTTAATACTTCGTCGCCCAAACTTTGATATTAGATAGGTACCTACTGTTTCAAATTGTCGAGTTTTTCTTTTGTATTTCATGACTCAACTCAAAGTCATAAGAATAACTGTTTCAGGAAAGTTATAACTTATTTACGTTCGTACGTACATAAAACGCGATGCGTAAGTGCGTTAGGATTTGGAATGAGGATTTTCAATGTTATGTTTTGGCTAAACTTTGCTGGATATTATGTGAAAATAGAAGTTTTTATTAAACTTCAAGCCATCAGTATAAGATTACCTTAAGTTTTTGGAATTACTATGTAGATACAGTGTACAGAAACGCGGAGAAGCTTGATCATTGCGGCGTTAGGTGATCGCTCCGTGTGCCGCAAATTGAGAGGCTATCGGCTCAGTGCAAATTGAAAGCGCTCTCAAATTGCAGCAGACCTTTGTATTTGTAACCAGGGCCGGAGCGTCGAGAATCAATCAGGGTAATGGGGGTTTGTCCGAATCTGCCAGGATTAGTCGCGGTGAACAACCCTCGCCCACTACGGCAACAGACTTTCCAATCGACCAATGGCGGCCCTTTGTCGAATTGATTGAATGGCCTTTATCTAGTCCCTCATTTGAATTTCGAACCGTGATCGTAATAAGAATCAGATACATTTTAGATACCCACTAAAGCTGCAGGTTTCGCAGCATATTATTTTTACAGAATTCCATAATAATTTGCAACTCTGCTCACGAATTGCAAATTTTGGTATTTTCGTATTCAGTTATGAGGGTTGAAAGTAAGTTTTCGCGCACCTGGGTTAGGTGTGTTTTAATTCAAAATAATTTGTTTATTTTCATTTAAATGTTTCAAATGGTATCAAAAAATTCACCACGAAAATACTTAGGCGATTTATTCAATTCATTGCATTTTAAATCTTCAATTGTATGCAAAGCTCTAAACTCTACACTTGATTTAGTAACTATCGACTTCACCCCGTACCATAATATTACGATAGTAGCGGTTAGCGATAGGACACGAGAGAGTGGAATATATGCGACAGCTATAAAGTGAGTTTCGTGGTACGGAGGTCACAAAAGACCGTGGATCAAGCAACAGCCGTCGGATCTAAATCTAAATGTTAATGTGGTTGATAGCTACAGTGAAGTTCATCCTTCGTCTTCATTAACACAGTCTGATATTTTGTTTACAGCGAGAATTATGTTGCATTACCTATAATGCCATATATTCATTGGGACAGGTTATTGTTGCAAACTGCAGCTTAGTGAAGCTTCTACACAATAATAGTAGCGACCACGCAAGCCCATAACGCGACCTACACAAAGCATTTACAGATTGCGAGCGAGGCTGCGGTGCGCCACAGCGGGGCACAAAGCTTTGCGAAATGTTCGTACTCTCCGGGCCTAACAATTAGCGTAATAGACGTTGACCGACCGACCACCTCTCTTGCCTTTGGCTATTGTAAATCACTCCATGCACACATGTGCTCTCAATTAGTTTTTGTCTGTGGTAAGAATTCGTTAGGACAGATTGCTTTTAGCCGTGCACTTACGGGAATAATAAAAAAGCATTCACTAGATTTTCTGAGAATTTTAAACGAAGTTACTCGGAGTAGAGAGGTGAATTTTGCAGAATTAGCTTATACTGAAATATAGGTAAGTTGAGAAAAACCAGGAAACGAGCTAGCAACCTCAATGTTATAACGAGGTAGATACCATAATTGTGTGCTACAGAGCCAAAGTTTCCTTTGTCTAAAACAATGAGTTTCAGTGAGGTAACCTGCGTCTGTCTAGACTAGGGACAGCTGGTATTGGGGACAGGGCAGAGCGGCATACGAATGAAGAATGGTGGACTGGGGACAACACGTACCTACGTATCGCTTTGTCATGTCACTATTGTATCTCTAAACTGTAACCGACGATATTTTACACTCGGAAATCTTTGTACTTGTTCGTTGGGACTGTTGAACATTAGGTGGAATATATCATACGAGACATTTTCAAACGGAAACGAGAACTCTCAAGTTCTTCAACTAAAATAATATAGAAAAGAATTCTATTTAAGTGATACTTTTCACATGTGGCGAAAACAGTAAAAATAAAATCTGGGAATGAAAGGTTTTTTTAACATGCACCAGAAGCATTTCCTTTTGATGAAAATTAAATGGGCAGGCACGTTTTTCAAGGAGATAAAATGTGACAAAACAACAACACTAAGCTTAACCCCCGCTCTCATTATGAATACTGGACATTCCGCCTTTGAAACATATCTCGTTGAGAGCAACCCTCCACTGAAGGGGTCCTTTTAAATACCACGATAGTGCTAATTAAGTGTGAAGTGTTGTACTAATTACCCCAGCTATAGAACAAAGAGCGTGTGTACTCCTTTATTAAACGGAGATGGGAGATTGCACCTTGTTTGTAAGCTAATATATTCTCGACAAGATTTATAGGGGGGTAAACTTAAAGCTAAAGGATCTGACTCACGTTAGCTTGGCTGCGAGGCCCAGTTAGAAATTGCGAGATTCTATCTAACAACAGGAAGTGTAAACGGCGACGGTCTGTGAAAGTTTATAATCAATTCAATCCCGTAACGTTACGTGTTTGTTCAGTTCGTTGTTTAGCAACGAAAAGTTTACTGTTAGCGTTTTCGCTTCCCGCAAAAATGTTGGCAAATGTTTTTAATAAACAGCATGAGCAACCGAAATTATAATTTTACTCATTCGTTTAAATTATGGCTGGGTGTAAATGTCTGTGGGAAGCCTCAGTTTTTGGGAGATACGGGAACATGAATTTTGAAATTCCTCGAGTAAAGTTGTAAGCGAAATACCGAGTTATTTATGTGGAGTTAGAAAGAAATACTTGTTGCTCTGTTGTGCCCTACCTGCGTGAAACATGTCGTTGCGAGGACAAAAATCTACTCTGGTTAGTTGATTGTTTGTCCAAGCAAAGTTTTATTTTGAGGATCCCATTAGAAGAAGTTTGGTAGTTGTATACCCAATTCGGTCAATTGAAGTAACGTGCTGGAGAATACCTATCTATTTTTTCAACTAGTTTATTTAGTGTTCGAGAATTTCCCAAAAAAGGTTTATATGTGTTGATTTGTCCCCGTTTTGATATGATTATCCAGAGCTCTGTCTCTTCGGGGTGAATTTATTGACTGTTTCGCTTAAATCGAAACGAAACTCAATTTGTCTTATCCTACGCTTATCCCAAGGGTATTATTTTTTGTTTTATAAGCTAACGCTGTATGTTTTCTTAGAAAATAGTTTTAATATTCAAAATGGAATTCGTGTTCGCTGTTTTGGTGGCCTACTTGCGAAAATTAAATTGCTTCTATTTTTATAGACATAGTAATGAAATGGTCATTGAACTCCCTAAGTCTCCCTTAGTCTCTGGCGCCGTTGTTTTTCGCATTTTAAGCCAGATTGGATGAAATTAATACAATGTTTGTTTCATAGAAAGAAGGTGTTCCAGCTTTTACCCAAATAAAACAAAGTTTCTAACATAAGAAAAAGCAACACTTTGAGAATATACTGAGGATTATTTCCGCCTTATTCCCTACAGCCTAAAGTTTGCACAGTGAAAAAGGCAATTGTTTCTCCACGCCGACGCTCGAAACATTTTTACGTTTTGAAAATCAACTCGTTCCTTCCCTACGGGTTAGTCGCTGAAACTTAATATTTTTGCTGAAATTCGCAGCATTTCGGGAACAAAGGACTGTCGTACATAACAAACCCAGCTGGACCTTGCGTTTTGTGCACCCTATCGAGTTCCAATTGTTGTGTTCCATGGTAAGATGGAATTCTCATCAAAATTCCTATTTCGCTATTCATAACATTCTGCAATTTGAAAGCAATTGTGGTCTCTATTTATCTACCCAAGTGTTTGTAGTCCACGCCAGACATAACAACTACAATATGTAAATTATTCACTTAAATTAATAATTAATCGAGCTTCAACCATGACTCGGAGCTTGTCTAAAATACTTTCCAAGTTGATACCTTAACTCAAACCTAATTTAGTTCCCCGTTTCTACATTAATTTAATTTTCTCGTATCCATTGAGTTCGAGAGACATGAAGTGTTAATCAATTAATTAATGTACAAAGTTCTTGAAAGACGGTAGGTATGTTTCGACGTTTCGAGTTTGTATACTAAATAACTAAGACGAGTAAGTAGGTAGGAAGTTGGTCCTATATGTATAAAGTCGTACCTATACATGGATATAGCGGTGACAAATTCAAGATGTTTTGGTCTTTAATTAATATTGATAAGGAGTCTTTAGGGGCATCTTTGGGGGCTGATAATATTAAGACAACTAATTAAATCTACAATAATAGACGTTATTCCCAGAAGGGTAGAACGACTTTATACTTCAGCTAGACAAAGTGAATGTAGGATCAAGACTCGCTCTAAGAGTTGCTTAGCAACTTAAGATAGAAAAAGCGACAAGTTCTTGCTATTTCAGCTAAAATTTCTACTATAGTAGAATAATATTCTGGACTTAATATAATTCTGGTTGTTTGAATAAAGTGTAGGATGCCTGAAATTCTAATGTTCGCAGTGAGCATGCAAATTTTGAGGACAGCTTATCCAAACTTTGAAACTACTAAATACGTTAATCACGTACCTAAATTGGCTGTGGTTTTTCATTAAAAAATAATCAGTTCTATGTGTTTGTTTGTGAAGGCATGTTTCCAATTATTATAGGCCTAAATTTTACTGTACTTACAAACGAGATAAAGATCTGAAAACTTAAGGACATCACCATAATAATATGCTCTTTTTTGTACACAATTTACTCTTAGTTCAACTCTTACATCTTCAACCGCTGACATTCTATCACTGCAGTACTAAGATAACATTGCTATTAGGTATATCAAACATCACAAATCAAGATATTGTCATTATGCGTCACTTATGATTAATTCCGACCATTCCTAGCCTTAATTATGCAAGGTTTAGTTAGCACTTCAGGTTATGTACAGACAACAATAACGTAATTGCATTTAACTACTAAGTGCCAATCAATAGTGCATAAGTGGCGACATATGCTTAGTGTGCTTACCTGTTGGGTTATAAATGACGAATTATTTAGCTCATAAACCCCTATTTCAATGTGTTTTGTTACAAAAAACATAAAGCTCAAAACAACATTGAAAAGAAAATAACGGTATAATAATATCAGTAACACTCAAAGCTACAAGAAGCCTACCCTTTGACGCTGAAAGTTATAGAGCTTCCATCGTTTTAGAAAATAACGTTATTTGTCCAATGAATGCCATAACTACGTCATACCTGCAAGTTATAAAGGGTCGCTTGTTAACTACAAACGGCAACAAAGAAGCACTGCACACCAAAGAAACAGCCCCAAACAGCGCATTTCACGTGGTACTGGCCAATTTATTTGTGGTTAAGTGCACACAATAAATTTCTCAAATGGCCCGTGCTTACACCGACGAAGGCTGTCTGCTATTTATTTCCTAAGTCCGTGGTTTATCGTCGAACCTACGGACGCATTGTACTAGACAATGGAGCTTAGATTTGTCGCGTGATGTGATAATAAAAACCACGTATTACGCTCTATTTGTCGCTGCAATATACGCTTTATAGCGCTTTTATGGGCGCGCGTAAACTTAAGCCACTGAGGACGAAACACGTTTACCGTTGACCTTCCTAAATGAAAAGAATGGACTCATCGAAGGGAGTGGTTTTTTACTTTCCAATTTCGCTTCAACTCTCCGAAAATATGGTTTACAGAAAAATTATTGAAGAGTGAATTTTCATTAAAAACCCTACTTGTTTTGGCGTAGAATGCGATGAGCCGATTCGGTAAACAATTAGAGCTCAATCAAAGTAAACAAGGCAACGGCGAACAACGGGCCCCTTGTTGGGTACTGAAGGTTCCTTGAAAACAAAACACTGCGGTCCACAAATTGATTAAACATCTCTTTACTAAAATAGTTAGCCGGAATTTTAAAGTTTTCAGAATTTAGTACGAATAATGTTTTCTGATTTCGACGTGGAAACTTATTCCATTCGAGAAAATGGAATAAAAACTGAATAAAGTTGAGAATAACACCTGCAGCGTCGGGTTTCTATGACGACAGTAGATGTCGGGCTATCAAACTGTCACGACAGTTGTGCTGGCGATTTTAGCTATAAAACCGCAACCAAGAAACGTGGAAGGTATTTAAAAGGAAGAACTTACTTTTAAATTTTCATTTTCCAGGGCGAAATAAGTGGCTAAATATGTTTGTATAAAGTTGGTAGGTGGGCTATTTGTTTGTAATAACGTTTATTAATATAAGTAATGCTATATTTCACAGTAAGTACTTATTCTAATAAAATAAAAGGTAAGGTAGACGAATTTTTAAAAGTTAAAATTACATTAACAATAAAATCTTTCAACTAATCTCAATAGCATTTTTAGTGAAAAGTAAAAGCCAATGAAAACAGACACAATAGAAAAAGAGAGGACGAAAACACTGTCTGGCAAAAGAATCTACATTAATTTATTTTAAATATGCAGTTTCTTCTTATTACCTGTTGGCAATAAAATAAGAGGGGGGTTCGCATAGCGTTAATGGCCGGTGTTAACGTTCGTATTTATGCACCGGCACGGTAACAAGACAACATTACACTGCAGTGCAAACTTCGTGTCTCAAACTTTATAATTAATGCCCCGTTTTATAATTTGCCCACCGTGCGCAGTATTAAAGTTGCGAGGTGATATTTCGGCCACACGGTGTACGGGGTACCGTACTAGATTAGGATAACTTTTAGAACTAGCGCATCAAGCTTGGTATGGTACAATCAATACTAAAATACCTGCCTGCCTAACTAAACCTTATCATATTAGAGCTTATGCAAATATGATAGTTGGATTTAATAATAACGATCGCAGCGTTATTTTATTTTCCATTTATTTCTGTTTGAAAATTGAAAATGTTCGTTCATTATTTTATAATGATAATGCAATAATCCAAATAATGCGCGTAAGAGTCGTTGAATATAAATTATTATTTATGTAAAGAACTTAATCCGACTATAACCGTTAATTACAACCACAAGAGCCTCTGTACGTCACAACAAGGCTAGCATTTTCTCTATTATTTCCATCTAGTCTGGGAGGACAACAGATAATTTTAAATTCCTCGTAGTCATTGAATTTATGAGTGGCCTCTCATTCGTATTTTTGAAATCCACACGTATAATACCGTAGCAATTTGCGTGAAATCGAAAACGCTCATGACAGCTGTCGTCGCAGCAGTTCATTATTTACGCGAAAATACAGAAATAAGGTAGAATTAAATGGTAAAATTCAATTCAAAAGATCCATTTTTAATCATTTTACTGGGACATTTTCCTGCTGGTCTTCGATGTTCCATTTTACTTATATTTTACAATCAACTAAAGCATCGTCTAAGTTCAAATGAACAGTCCGTTTGACCGGTTTGGCCCTCAAACACGTGATTAAACATAAGCATTTACTGCAACATACTTTTCCGTGTCCTTATTTGCGTTATACTGACAGAGGGATAACTCCCAAACACAAACAGTGCCAGAAATATATCCCATAAAACTTTTAGACGTAGGAAAAGCACCCAACATGAATTCAGCCTAGTGCTTACAGAAAAAACAGTACTCAATAAAATAAACAAAAGGCTCTCAAATTGGAAGTGTAAAGCTTTGAGCCGAACTGGGCAAAATTGCCTGAAACATGGTGGCGTTTTTTTAACTCTGCCACCAAAAAACTGTAGTATATCCGTGGTAATTTGCTTTTGAAGCTGACCGTAACTACACGTTTAGTGGGCAAGTTTAAGCTTCTAAATGTTGTAAGCTTTGGTTGCAATTTTTATTCTTGGTTTTTTGGTGTATTTTATCGGAAGAGCGAATTTATTTAGATACGTAAGTATGTTATTGTAGAAGATAGGATGAGATGAGGAGGGGGAAGACCTATATAAGGCGGTGCAGAACCAGCACCGCCCTCTTTTCACTTGGAGTCGTCGTGGGAACAACATCGTGAGGACGTCACTCTGTCGGTTATATTTTTCATTTATGTGTAATTGTTTATTGTGTTAATTTCTTTTGATGTGTTATTTCTGTTAGGAGTATGTTTTTCGTTTAGTTAATTTGTTAATTGGTTTTTAACATTAAATTGTTGTCGGTTTGTTCTGTCTATTTTGAATTATTTCCTGTAGGTACTTGCATAATTATTTTTAAAAAAAAGTCACTTCTGGTCTAATTTCCAAGATCAGAAGTGGGATTCTTCCCATTTCTATTGCCCACTGTTCCCTTGGTTTAATAACAAATCCCCCCATTTTTATTTTAACTCGATTTATTTTTTCTGTTGTGGTTTTATAGTTGCATTTTTTTCATTGGTGTGTGGTTACTTGTGTTGAGTGTTACTGGTGTACGTTTGATCATTTGATAGTTTGCTGTTTTTTCAGTTGTCTTTGATTAGGGAGTGAGGATGGCAGACCGCAAACGTGATTGTAGTCGTAGTCGCAGTCGCTGCGGCAGCCGCGGCAATAGCTCGCGTCGTGATTATAGCCCTCATCGCGACCGTCGCGATTCTCGTCGCAAAAGTCAGGGGCGTCAAAATAGTAGGCACCGCGAGCGATCTCTTAATGAAAACTACACGTTAAGGCTCGAGATACAAACGATGATGTCTCGCCTTAAAACACTAGAAGACAAAACGAGGGCTTCACCCTTGCCAGTGCGTTCGTGTGACCGTGATAGAACTTCAGTGTCTGATAGTGTACGTGGTCGACGGGCATTGCAGCGCCAGCGAACACCGTCGCTGGAACGTAATTCGTTACGATCGCCGGGTCGAATAGAATCGCGTAGCGTGCGTCATTCGTCACCATCGGAGCGCCGCCGCCGCCGTCTAGTTTCACCTTTGCCTAGAGAGACTGTGTCTCAACATGTGACACCAACTCGCGGATATAGCCACCGTTGTTATTCGCGTTCTCGCTCTAGAACACCGCCGTTACGAGTATCGAGACGTGTATCTGAACAGGCGTCTGTGCATATACCGGACCGTTTAGTTAGGAACGAGAATGGAAATTTGAATACGGCACAAGCTACGGTAACTGATCGTATCGTGGATGCTATTCGATCAATTAATACTGCGGGTAGATCTCAGCATTTTTATATTTCAAACTTTGATCCTACCCTACATAATATTGATGATTGGTGTGCGGAGGTCGATCGCGCTAAAGTTTTAAACAATTGGAACGATTTCGAATGCTTGTCGCGTATTGGTAATTGCTTAAAAGGTGACGCTCGATCGTGGCTTAACGAATGGGTAACTAATGACCGATCGTGGGGCAACTTTAAAAAAGAATTCAAGCCTTTGTGCCCTAGGGTACCGGACGTCGCGAATATTTTATATGACGTTATGACCAAGAATTCCGATAACTATTCCACGTATGCGGATTACGTACGTCGGTCATTACTTCGTTTACGAATAGTGCGGGGACTTAGTGACGAACTTATTTCGGCGATAATAATCCGCGGTATCACTGATCCCAACATAAGAGCGTCTGCAATCAACGCCAAGCTGTTGCCCAATGATTTAGTGGAATACTTTTCGATCTACGTTAAGCCAAATAATACTAGTACGTCAAAAAGTGCCGCGTTTCGTTCTGCAAGAGATAAACAAGCTACAGATCTTTCTCGTAAGCGTAATCTAAACGACGTTAAGTGTTTTTCTTGCGGTGAATTAGGACATAGACAGGCAACGTGTAATAAGAAACCGAGAACTGACCAACAGCCAAGCGGTTCGTCAAATAATTCTTCGACTAATCCTACATCTGTTTCTATACCGACTAGGTCCGAAACTTGTAGTTTTTGTAAGAAACCGGGTCATAAAGCCGAAAATTGTTTCGCTAGGCAAAGATCGGAAGCTGCAAACAAAAGTAATGTTAATTTCTGCAATGAGTTTGTAAACACCAACAGTAGTGATGTTGTTGTAGCAATTATACGGGACGTAGCGGTCGATGTTTTGATTGATAGTGGGTCCACTATATCCTTAATTTCATCTTCGTTGCTTAGACATTTTAATTGTTCACGTAAGCCAGCGCTTCGTATTTTAAAGGGGTTAGGTACTCAAGAGGTAGAGAGTACAAGTTACGTGACGTTACCTATTGAATTTGACGGCTTAACCCTCGAGGTAGATTTATTTGTAGTGTCGGCTGAATATATGAACACGCCGGTCATAGTAGGAACGGATGTTCTTAATAGGGACGGTGTTAGGTACGTTCGTACTAGAGACTGTCAGTCACTTACGAGAAGCGTTAATAACTTGCATAGAATAATGAACATACAATCTGAGACTTCAATTCCAATTAATACACCCCTAGTTGACGGACATTTGGATAAGTTGTTGGAAATAATTAATAATTTCTCTCAGTATTTTATTTCTGGTACTGCAACATCAACGGTAAATACAGGGTGTATGTCCATTAAACTTAATAGCAACACTCCTGTTTACTATCGACCGTACCAACTTTCTCACGCTGAGACTCTTCGTGTGCGTGACATAATTAAAGACTTGTTGGACAAAGGAATTATAGAGGAATCGGAGTCTGATTACGCGAGCCCGATTCTTTTAGTTAAAAAGAAAGACGGCACAGATAGGATGTGCGTGGACTTCCGTAAATTAAACGAGATCACCATAAAAGATCGTTTTCCGTTACCACGTATAGATGACTATATAGATCGTTTAGGGCATAACAAATATTTCAGTTCCCTTGACATGGCAACCGGATTTCTCCAGATTCCATTAGACCAGGACTCAGTTCCACTTACGGGCTTTGTCACGCCAGAGGGGCATTATCAATATTTGAAGATGCCTTACGGTTTGGCCAATGCTCCAGTTGTTTATCAACGTATAATCACAAAAACACTTCGCGAACTAATTGAATCCGGTGATATCCTCGTCTACATCGACGATATTTTGATAATGAGCCAAAGCATTGATCAGGGCCTTGTTCTGCTACAAAGGGTTCTTGATACATTGACTAAAGCTGGGTTTTCTATCAATTTGAAAAAGTGTTCGTTCTTGGCTACCGAGATCGAATATTTGGGTAGATCAATATGTGAAGGTCAGGTTAGGCCGAGTCATGAAAAAGTGAAGGCTTTGATTGACTCAGCCGAACCGCAAAATGTAAAGCAGATCCGCCAGTTCATGGGCTTAGCCAGCTATTTTAGGCGGTATATAGCTGGATTTGCCCAAAAGACTGCGTGTATTGCGGCACTCACTAAAAAGGGACTGCGTTTTAATTGGGGAGTCGAAAAACGGGCTGCTCGTAAGTACATTGTGGAATGTCTAACGAGCGAGCCTGTACTTGCAATTTATGACCCTTTATTACCCATAGAAGTCCACACAGACGCGAGTTCTATTGGGTATGGAGCAGTCTTGATGCAAGTGCATGAAGGTAATCGTAAGCGAGTGGTGTCCTACTTTAGCAGGCTTACTCAGGGAGCTGAGAGTAGATACCACTCATATGAGCTTGAGACCCTTGCGGTGGTAAAAGCTCTTCAGTATTTCAGGCACTATCTTGTGGGTATACGATTCACTGTTGTCACCGACTGTAATGCATTGAAGCTTACACAGAGAAAGAAAGATTTGTTGCCAAGGGTGGCTCGGTGGTGGGTATACCTCCAAGATTTCGATTTTAGCCTCGACTATAGGAAAGGTAGCCTTCTGTCCCATGCCGATTACCTTAGTCGGAATCCAGTAAATGTGTGCACGGTTCAGAAACCGCTGAATTGGGCACGGATTGCTCAGGCTTCTGACGAGGAGACTCGGTCTCTTATCCAAAAATTGGCAGATGGCCAATTAGATTCCAGTCGTTATGTTTTTAAAAACGACATCCTTTATGTAAAATTTGCACCTACTGGTGAAGATCCCAAGTTCCTTTGCTATATCCCGAAAGGACATAGACTTAGCCTCTTACGAATTTTCCATGACGAACATGATCATCCCGGTATCGATAAGACTGTTGATCTTGTCACAAAACACTTTTGGTTTCCAGGGCTGAGGGCATTTGTCCAGAAGTATGTAACACACTGTTTAGTTTGTCTCTCTCATAAAAAAGTCCCCAGAGCCCCTCTACAGCCCATCCACTCTTGGGAAAAACCAGAATCACCTTTTGAAACTATTCATTTAGATTCCTTAGGTCCTCTTCCCGAAGCCGACGGTTATCGCCATGTTCTTATAATTGTAGACGCGTTTTCTAAATTCTGTTTATTATACCCAATGTACCGACAAGACGCTGACGAACTAAAACAACATTTCACCAACATGGTCTCCCTTTTTGGAACCCCCAAGCTTATAGTAGCCGATAGAGGTCGCATGTTTCAGAGTACCGAATTTCTGAATTGGGTCAAAGACATGGGTTGCGATACTCACCTTATAACCCCTGAAATGCACCAGTCTAACGGGCAGGTGGAGCGATATTGCCGCACCGTGCTTAACATGGTGCGTATTGAGTGCAACCATCGACAGCAAAAGTGGCCGAGTGTTATGTGGAAACTGCAGTTGATTCTCAATATCACAAAACAAAGAACAACTCAGTATTCAGCTTTGAACCTATTAATAGGTATTGATGCTGCGACACCACTCATTCGTAGCCTGGTTCGCGATGTAGCCTTTGAAGGTTCCAGCCCTAATCGGGAAGCTCTTCGCGAAATGAGTCGTCAAAGAGCATCTGAACGTCTCCGTTTAAATCAAGGACGTCAGGACGATTATGTTAATCAAGGGCGAAAGCCACCCCGTGTTTTTAATTTGAATTCCTTCGTTTTTGTGAGAAAACAGGCACAATCTACTGGAAAGCTGGATTCTTGCATGCGAGGGCCGTATCGTGTGGCGAAGGTACTCCCACACGGTCGCTATGAGTTACATCTTGTGGCTGGCTCGTACGGCAAGACGACACAAGCAGCTGCGGAATATATGATCCCGTGGCATGGGGAATGGACTCCCGATGTGTGTTCTGCTTTCTTTTGTGGTGAGTGATTTATGTTTTTGATAATGAGTTAGTGTAATGAGTTTTGCTTATTTTTATGCAAGCGATACACTTTGCTGAATCTGACTTGTTTGACATTATTGTTTGTAAATTTAGAGGGTTCTATTAACCTCATGAGTGCTTTCTTGTTGGGATTGATAATGCTGAACGATGTTAAAGGGAAGTTGAGTCTTGCAATTTGAAATAGGCCTCTGTCTTGGAGCGCATCGGACATGCTATCTCAAATTGACGGATACACTTCAAGTGAGGTACGGTTTCATGTTATTGGATGGGCCTCTGTCTTGGAGTGCATCGGACATGCTACCTAGTATATGGAACATACCTTGGGGACAGCTCACGAAGGGATACTGTCTTGGAGTAGCCTTACCGGACTTATGGTCTTGGAGTAGCCGTATCGGACCTGTGGTCTTGGAGTAGCTGTATCGGACCTATGGTCTCGGGAGGTGTTCTCGGACATGTTATCCCGGAGCTGTGGTTCACATAGTCAGGTCATGGGTTGGTCTCTGACTATCGTGATTAGTGGTGCTTGTCGATAAGCATCTCGATGACATGTATGGGATTGGTTTGAAACATGCTTGTATGTGAACCGATTCACACACGCAAAGTTATGCCTCACGTAGGTCTCTAACGAGTCGTGAGGTGGCGATCTTCCGACAAGTCCCGCCCCGGGTGGTTGGTTCGGATATTTGTATGTTTCACACCTATTGTGCGTAGGCTATGCTAGGCTAGCCCAAAGCTATTTGCTGTAGAAATGAGTGTTGTTAAAAGAGCTATTTCATCAACAGCTATTTTGTTAACATAGGCTGTTTTGTTATCTTTCAAAATTGATTCTTGTGCGGGTTGTTTGTTTCTTTTGCAGAACCAGAAACTGATAACGAGGAGTCTGAACAGGCTGTCGATGAGGAACCAGAACCCTGCACTTCTGGCATGCAGCAGATGGAGATGCCCATCAACACTTCACCTGCAAGCAGTGAAGACTCAGCCAGGCGTTCCATGCCAACGTTGGACACAGATCTTCAAAGCTAGAAGACGAAGGAGTCCGAGGACGGTCTCCTGTCAGGAAAGGCCGTGTAGAAGATAGGATGAGATGAGGAGGGGGAAGACCTATATAAGGCGGTGCAGAACCAGCACCGCCCTCTTTTCACTTGGAGTCGTCGTGGGAACAACATCGTGAGGACGTCACTCTGTCGGTTATATTTTTCATTTATGTGTAATTGTTTATTGTGTTAATTTCTTTTGATGTGTTATTTCTGTTAGGAGTATGTTTTTCGTTTAGTTAATTTGTTAATTGGTTTTTAATATTAAATTGTTGTCGGTTTGTTCTGTCTATTTTGAATTATTTCCTGTAGGTACTTGCATAATTATTTTTAAAAAAAAGTCACTTCTGGTCTAATTTCCAAGATTATAATAAATAACAAAACCAAGAAATAGGTACTCGAGACACAAACGTATCAATTTGCGTTGTTTATTTTTGATAGGTTTGAAAATAATAGCTTTTCATTTTATTGGATTCTAAGCCCATAGACAAAGGAAACCTCGCCAGAAAATCCTTTTGTATTTTTATCCAAATGCCAGTAAATGAAAATTCAATAGTATTTTCACTCAGCACTAGACAAAGAAGCCTACAATTACAATTTGGTGATTGCAAACCTCTATGGTTTTATTATTTACTTTGACTCGTATCTTTTCGTACATAAATGATTCTAAGAATACATATTTTCCAACTCACTGATCCTACAGCCCATTTACGTAAGCTTATTCTTAGCATTATACGTAATTTTATTTAAATAAGCCGTTTTTCGGAATGCCTAATGGTACGTGAGGGTACAATTTGCAAATCCTAATAACTGACGTCATGTAAAAGCGCACTCCACTTTTCCCGGCGTTGGATTTGAGGGTCTGCCATATACGGGCCCACGGGAGTCTTTTGGACGGCAAATTGCTTCAGATGACTATTCAATGCGGCCTGCCTTCGGGTCGAAACTGCCTGTCAGGAACTCGCATATAGCTAAAGCTCCCATTCTGTGCAAGTTCGACAACTTGTGTTAGTGACGACTATACATGTTCCTCGTATAACGTAGATAGTAGGAAGTGCTTTGAAGCTCAAACATAATACTTACGATAATGGCCACGAAATTAGATGTCGCTTCAACGAACAAACTTTTGGAGGCCTAATTGCCTTAATTTGGGTGGTGCTTCCAACTTTTTATTTACTAAAGAAATCAAATCACAACCAAACTGTCGTTTTCATAAATTGACGGCGATTTCCAAACAACTGCTGCGAAATTTCGCCAAGTAAATAAAACTTTTTATTCGATTCTCTTTATTGTTTTGAATTTATTAATTGGTCAAAGTTTTCAGTTGTAAGCAACCGCGACATTCAGTAAATAATCTCAGCTACATGAAATACGCGACAAGTTTTTGGATCCTAATTGGAAATCAACTGTGTACGCGAAACAACAACACTTACCCATCGTTTGGAAGTTTTGAACTACGAGCCTCGTAATTTATAAAACAAATTTTATTATTCTCTCATTATGTGTATTCAACAACAACACGCGTTAGGCCTGAAAGTGTCGAGTAATTGACTTTGAAATGGGTTTCTTTCATTCCGTTCAAGGCGGATTTTTGAGATGGGTGCCATCCAGTAGAGTTGTAAGTACCTACATACTTTTATTACTTCAAGGTTCATGTTTGTGCATACTTATTTACATAGAAATACCTAATCTCTGTGGGAAATCATATGAGAGTGTATTCTATGTAAAATAATCCGATTTCAATTAGCATTTAAAAATTCAACTTGTTAATGTGTAAGATAAAAATAATGACAGGTAAGTAATTAGGTATTCTCAAAAACTTTCAGAAAAACGTGTGCGTTCCAAACAAATGCATTACACCCACAACAGCCAGACAACCCCTCGAAAATTCAATCCAATTAGCATAAAACATCTGGCAAAGAATTTAGAGTTGGCTAGTTACGAACGGGATTGGAGACAAATGAAGCGAGGACAGCACTCGACTGGGTGCTGCGCCCCAGGCTCACGGAGCTCCTCTGATGAAATTACACAAATGCTAATGAAAGTCGCGCTGCTCCGGTAAGATTAGCGTCGTCGCTGGGAAATTGGACCTGTTTAGAGGCCAATTTCACTCCGATTCGGGAATTAGTTCCAACGTTTTTATTCTCAGATCTACTGAAGGTAGTCTTTACACGTTTGTAGTGAATAGTCCTCTTTATCACGACTAGGGTTTGATAAACAAACACGTCGGTAACGATTGTCAGCTTTATCGTAATCACGTTCAATTGTCTACAATAAAACGAGCGAGACGCTTTACACCACAAGCCTTCATAAAAGCCTTTGTGAAATAATATTTTACGGGCATAGTTATTAAACATCGAGTAATTATGTTTACTTTACCTCTTGACTTATGCGCGTACTCGTGTCGCCAACTATATTCAGGGTATCTAGTGTTTAATTACATGCCAAAATAAATTATCTCCTACATAAATAACGTAACTTAATTATAAGCACCAAGATGGCGTCTGATATCATAGTAGTGTTAATAAGGGTAGAGAGTTCAAGTGTTGGGTAAAGTGTCACAAATAAGGGCTACCTTGCATGCTTGACCGCGTCATCTTACACATGACTTGTGCATGGGGGATCTAACGTTAAACAGTTTATAATGCCCCCTATCTGTCTGCTGCCTCGCCTCTTCATAAATCCCTAACGTCAAAATTCTGTTTGCTTAATATAAGTTGAGAGAACATTTATTTTGAGAGAAGATTAAAGAGAATGTTAAAATTGTTTTAATATGAAGGTATTTATAATCAAAATTAAATTGCTGTAATTATTTACTTTGACATAATATTGATAGGTATCTACAAAAATGCGAATGAACTACGAAAATAAATTATATTTTGACTCGTTTTTAATATCAGCCACAAATTAATACAGTTTTGTCGTGTTCGGTATTCATTATTGGTAGGTAATTGACGTTGTAAAGCTCATGGTGTATATGTATTACTTTACCCAATGAGTAATGCATTGTCATACCTGTCCCGATATTGCCATGATGAGGACGCAATCGAGTTCGTAGAAATACATTGAAATATTATTTCAAATTTTGTATTCGAATTCTGTATTATTAAATCCTTTGTCTGTTCTCTATACTCTCCTCAAAAGACCATACCAGACAATGCCTGTAGGCACACTCACACTCACGTTGATATAATTTCAAATAATAGTGTCTGGACTTTAAAAGAGACCACGATCCCTGAGTTTGTTTCAGCATTTCTTCTCAGGGGTAGTCAGTTACGAAATGCCGGCGCCAACGTTCTTTTAAAAACAAAATATTGACATGTAAAAGTGATTTTAATATCCTATTTGCAAAATAAATAATTTCATTTCATTTCTATAAAAACGTTAATCCTTTATCATTACACACATTAAGCTTCACTTGCATCACAAATCACTTTTTGCATTTTACGCTAAACGTAATTAAATAGATTATTATGTCTATGTCATCTCAAATGAGAGTCAGAATCAGAAAAATGTTTAACGCTACACGCATTTAATGACTCGTAGTGTAAGCAGGCCTTACAGTTAATCATTATTACACATCCGTGAAGCGAGCAACTGGCATCTGTGAGTTATAACTATGTATGTGCTCGACTCTTCACGCAAAATTAAACATTTCCCCACAACTGGGCGTCAACGACGTATCCGGATTCCGGACAATCTGATGGTGTCCCCTGTCTAATCTCCCATTCCGGGATCCCGCGTCGCGCGTCCCCTCTAATCCAGCTCTATGAGCGCTTATTTCATATTTATCCGGGTTGTCGCCGTCGCGTTAATGAAACTTTTCTTCTCTTTGTTTTCATTATGTACTTGTATTTGCCCATTACTATAAATATAAGAATTTATGTGGGTTTATTATAGTTGGGTTTCTGTAGCGTGAAATTACTTATTGGTACTTCAATGGAAGTTTTGTGCGTAGGTGTGAGAACGATGGCAGTAGCCAACTGTAGCTATACAGTTAGTAGAAGAGGTGACAGCTAACCTAACAATTAAAGGAACCATTTCTCTCTGGCAGTATTTAAAGGTTGTTGTGTAAAACAAATATTTGTAGGCTGTAAATAGCTGGGTTGTTTTTCTTTCATTGTTGGTTTGAGAACGATAATAATATGTGTGAAATGCCTTGAGCTTAATATTCATTGGTTTTACTTGACATTTAAGCATCATAATGTTCAAAGGATGTTGTGTAACAAAATGGATAATCTAACTAAAGATAAACTTACACTAGGTATAGCTATGGTAGCAAAAAGTAAGAATATACTGCAGCAAGTTAAGGAATGCAGTGTTCTGCATACCTTAACTTAACCGAGTAGGGTAGAAAAAGACGCGGTTCGGGTTTGGTTCTTTTTCCCGAGTACATTATCACAAGTGAATCTACAGGAAATTCAAGTATGAATAACGTAGTCTTTAGAACCTACTCATGTACCTACTTTAAATATTTTAGGAAGCTCATTTAATTTTCAAGGAAACCTAATTAAAAGCTGACGGAGTCGACTACATCGTGCTTCACGGAAAAACATATTTTAAGAGTTGAAACTTCTAAAATTCATCCATATACTTAATTATAATATTATATGGTTCTAATGTTAAATTATAAGATATAGCTCACTGAGGAAAATGAAAACAGGAAAATACTCAGGAAATTACTTCTAAAACTTTAACTTGTTTAGATACTAAGTAGCATCGTATTAAAATATTTTGTTTTAGCTTAATTGCAAATGCCTTATAACTTGAATGAAATGTTCTTAATATTAATGAAGTTTATATAATTCCAGAATAGGTATTTTAAAGGTATTTTAAGCTTAACCTAGACTTTTATAATAGTGTTTTGTAATTGGAAATGTGAGAGAACGGACTGAATTATTTTCAGCGCTCGATAAGTGCTTTTACCGAAACAAAAATTAAAAGTCACTTGAATTGCTTTAAGTGCTAGCCACTGGTTTAGGTTAACCTTTTTTATTGTATAGTAACCTATTCAATGTAAGTGCTGAGAAAACTACGTAACTAGATTTGTTACGTTTTATAAAACTGTGACGTCAATCGAAGCTACAATAAAAAAACCGACTAAGTGTGTATTGGACTCGCGCACCGAGGCGCGACGGGTCCGTATAAAATTGTAGGTATTTTGTGATTTAACTACATATTTACGGTTTTCAGATTTTTTCCTTTACATGTGCTGTAGGAAGTTGCTTCTTGCCAAATTTCATGATTCTTGGTCAACGGAAATTTATAGGGTACTTTCCGTTGTCCTTTTGGTTCCCTTGTGAAATCGCAAAATATGCGACATAAACGGTCACATCTTTTGATCGCGTTGACTTACAAGTTTGATTTTTTCGCTGCTGTAAGGGGTAGCAAACCTGAGTATTTAATATTAATTTCAGCTTGATACCTCCATGAGTTCCAGATAAAAAAGGGTGACAGACGGACAACAAAATGATCCTATAAGGGTTCCGTTTTTGCCGAGTGAGGCATGGAACCCTAAATAAAATCAATTATTAATCATACTTTTCCTTCAATCAATGTCCCAGCCTGTTCACAATTCTATTAAGATCTACGTTACTTACTAAAATAATATCTCCGTTTATGAATTCCTTAAGAGAAAAGATGACTGCATTGTTTGAGCAGTGGGCGGCTAGTAATTATTTAATTTAGTGACGAGCCACTTATTATTTGGAGGTTGACGTATGACATTGCGTGTAGTAGGTGAACGATTAGAAGATTGTCTAGCGAAGATTAATAAAATACTGACGGGTGGAGACCCAAAATATCAGAGAAAAGATAAAATAATATTAATCTACCTACTGTTTTTGTTCGCATCATAAAACGATTAATATCAAGTTATTTGTAGAACGAAAATAAAATTCTAAATAGAAATTCGAGTTGGTTCACTCTAGACTGGATAGAAAAAGCATCATGGTTGTTAAATGCTCGCTTACAGACTCTTGGTGCACAATTTATCTTCTTAACTTCAGCTGACTGAAGGAAAAATGTTGCTATATACGAAGTATTGTGTGCTGAGCGAAGTGCTTAGCGACCCGTCACAGAGTATATAACACTACACTCCACACGTCTTCCCTAAATGGGTCTTTTAAGACGACAACTCCGCATTTATATTACCGACTGTACCACAACACGACTGTTCCGAGGGATCTTGTTCACATGTCTGTTCGCGGCATGCAGTAGGTACAAGCCTGAACAAAAGTGTTACTGTTAAAGCTAGGGATGTCCTTGCAAGCGCCCGACTGACATCGCCAAATAAAACCGTACAACTTAAAGACAGACGCGAATTATTTTCCTGTTTTTTTTTTATATTTTAATTTCTCTTTTGCGGGATAACCTGTTCAATTATGATAATGTTTTGAAAGTAGATGGAATGAAACAACAAAACCCACGCAGGCTGGGGCGTTTTATGTTTTAGCTTGCCAACCAATGTCTGTGACCTCAATTTTGCTTTACAAAGGAAGCGGATATTTAACTAAATTAGATCAAAGATGGGTTAATTTAAGATGAGCAAAGCTAACTTTAGCAAATCAAGAAAGATCATGATCTGATATAGATAGAGTCTAAAATCGAAGTGTCTAGATACGATCAATGATTCGATATTGTTATATATCTAAGAAGACACGTTGATGTTATATAATGAAGGGTTAATGTATCACAATGTGTATGTTGACACTTTCATATACAAGTATACATAGAAGAGATATTTCTCAATGGCCCATTCTCTTGATTTATGACATCCAGTGAATCTTTGTTTTCTAAATAAGATAAAAACGTTATGAGTCTCATATTTCACTGTGTTATTGCCCGGCAACGTGGTACAATTTTATCGAAAAACGTTCAGTAATGCAAGTTACGTACATAAATCCAGAGTAATGGTAACATTGTGCATGTAATTAATAATTAATAGTTTTCATAAATCAATTTAAATGTTTATTTTCTCGTTCGGTCTCGCTATAAAAAGGAACATTCAATAATATTAGTTATCGCACCGACCAATAAATTATTCATTAAGGTTTATTGCATTACTTTTATCTTTTTACAGCAATAAATGATAGTGCTGTCACACGGGTGAGAGTTGGACACTTATTGAAAACGACTGTACTGAGCACAGGACAAATTGGTATGCTTCCAGACTGAAGTACTCTCAAACTTTACAGAAGTACTCTTAAAGATGTTCTTCGCAAACAAGTTACTGCGTCACTACCAGTAAATGATGTTCACAAACTAAGAGGTCAAACATTCCTTTCAACTGTTTGTCATTATTAAAATGAGTAAACACCTACTACAGGGTGAGACAAATAAATTCATTTGAGCCAACAAAGGGCGTCCAAGCTCGGCTAATGAAGAAGGACGTCTTGTTTAATTACCTTTTGTAATTTTTCTTCTAAGCGGGCCAACGTATAAATTAATTTTCTTTCAGTGGCCCGGCCATGAGCACCGTTATGAAGCACTAAGTGAACCCTCTTTTGTCTGGTATAACCTGGCGGGCTTGTTGGAAGGACTTTAAAAATCTTGCTAACAAGGCTAATTTACGACGAGTATACTATTTCGCAGCTTTTACAAGCAAAGTTGGAATATAAACATCTATTCTTGTATGCGCGCTCTCTTTTATATGGGACTTAACATAACTCGTGAAATGTGGGCGTGTTTAAAGCACACCTCTGCCTAGCCCTTTGAGGATTACATGCGTGACGTTGTAACAAGAATTTATGTATTTTGACGCACCGAATATTTTTTCTTTTTAAAGAGATCAAAAAAACGCATTTTTGATTTTGGACGAGAACTCAAGATTTTAATTGCGCTGTGATTAGATAACGAACCCATTGAATAATGATTGTGTCATAATATGTAATAAATATTGTCAACGCGATGTATGGCGTTATCGAAAAAAAGGAAGTCGAACATTAATAAATTAAAACAAATACATTATTAAAAGTGCGATTGTTGTTTAAAACAATGATGAACTATTTACAGTAGAATTAGTCATGATTTAGTCATAGTTGATCATAGGCTAAGACAGTGATGCATTGACACGGCCCACAAGTAGCATTTTATTATACCTTACATCAAGTCTATAATCCCCGAAGGGTTATGCAGAGGTGTACCTGATAGTACACCCACATTTCGCCGGTTATGTTTAAGTTCAATGTAATAGAGGGCGAGCCTATTGCCACCAACCGGGCACAAATCCAGACTCCGTGCTGCTACAGAGAAATTCCAGATGAAAAAACCTAACAACACTTTGGCCGACCTGGGAATCGTACCCAGAACCTCATGCTCAGCAGTTACACTTGCGATCACTAAACCAACGAAGCATTATTGTTATTGTTGTTATTTTTTTCTTTGTACCTATATGTCCTGTGTATTTATAATATTTGTTATGTGTTGAATGTTTATTGTTAATTTATTTCTTGTACGCACGTCATGTACCTGCGACAAATAAAAAAAATTTCTTTCTTTCTTTCTTTCTTTCATTAGTGAACTTAAACACTATGAGCATAAAACACCAAATACGCATGCTATTAACTTGCATAAAAGTAGGCAAGTAGCTTGCATGCCATTACATTGCTCATGCTATCTAAGGAAAGCCTCGTAAGGAAACCGGCACGTCCTAAAAACAAAAAATTGACGACAAGTGAGTTTTATCTACCTGAATTCCCAATGGAAAATCTCAATAACAATTATTATCTTCAGATTAAAGAGGAAACAATAGTTCAACATGGCACAAAAGTAAATTCTTAGCAAAAACACTTAACTGCAAAGCACTTACTTGGATCTGCAATGGAAATTCTATCGTGTAGAAAAAAAACTAGTTCAATATATTCAATGATTGCACTGCTTAGATAGTATCTACTTTAATAGTAAGTGACTAGCATAGGAACATGTAGATTGGCACAAAAAGTGGGGCATATACCAGCAGTGGGTGAATTCAGGCCGTGGAAGATGATAATGAAGGTATAAGGCAGGTCACTGAGTGAGTTATTTCAATTTAAGTTTAATAACGGTCGCATTGTTCCCAGTCACGACCTGGTAAAAAAAATCTTGGCTACATTTATTACATTGATTGATTAAGTAGCCACGAGGATTGGCTTTCAGATACTTGCTTATAAAAAATGCGTAGTCAAATAACGTTACTTCTTATTAATGCATTACCGAGGCTTCCGAGCCCGTTTTCGTAATTTTCACCAAAATCTCTTAGAACATCATAGGCTTCGCTTAAGAGCTCGCGTAGCAAACTTTTCCAATATTTTTTTCATCAAGTTTGTCAAGTTCCAGGGCCCGTATCACGTCAACAAACAAACAATATTTCCACAGTGACACGAGTTTTTCGAACTCATTTCCATACGACTCGTGTTGCGAGAATTTATTGACACCGCGAACTTGTCACGAATACGCAAAGGACTATTTTGATGGACTAGTTAATTGATGTGCTTATTAGATCGATATTTAAGTGATGAGCGTTTTATAATGTGACGTAAATACATCAATCGTCTCACTACTACGGAAATACTTTTAGCGGAAAAGCACGTACGAGCATGAACATTTTTATAGATATGTTTCCCCTTAATACGTAATTTCCTATTTGTTGTGTTGTATTACTTGGAAAAGTAAAAGTTATTAATAGCCCAAAAGCTAAGTCGAATTGTTACCTAACACATTCTATCTTCATTAACGGCACATCGATTCTCATTAGTACTTAACAGTGACAAACCAACTTTGGTAAACAAGGAAGAGTGACCAACTGTCCAGAGAACTCGCTAACATATCCCTCAACTTTTTGTGCGAGGCGAGAATCGGAAACCTTTCCGATGCGAAGACCCTCGGGAATATTTTATTGAGATTAGAAAATAATCTCTTTTTTTCTGTTTATATTTAGGCTTAATGTTTTAAGAATGAATCAGCTTGGGGAATACGTAGGTAGACTCTCAGGTTATTTTATAAATATACCGCATCAATTATTCCACCTACACAGCTTTATAGCTACACAAAAGAGCTGAATTCGTTCGGTTTCTTGCATGACATATTTAATAATATTAGTTATGATAAAGTCGGTCAGCTGTCTACTCGTAGGCTCGTAGAATGAGTGTCGTATCTGCGCATTTGATAGACACAGATATAGATAGGTACGCTGTAAGTGGGTCGTGCGTATCCGGAGGGTCGCTATCGGCAGATATTGTCGCTATTAGTGCATTAAACTGTTACTGTTATTGCACTCGAGCACTATTAGAAAATCTTTATTAACGCGAAATGTTCGACTCAGTACCGATAGCCTTTATTGAATCCGTAAATGAGGACGGCACGATCGAGAATAATCTTGTTAAAGATATCTATGCCATTGAACTCATTATCACTGACTAAACAGCTTGATTGGATAAACCAATAATGAGCGCAAATAATTCCAAAGTATGAAATGAATTGTGAACTGAATTCCATTACTTTTCAATTCATTCTAAAAGTAATCACAAACCAAAGTTCAAGTAGTTTCAAACCCGATGTAAACAAACGATGAAATCGCTTAAAACTTTTATCCGCCGCGATACCAACAATAAAATTAAGGTTTTATGTCCCGTTTAAGGTCTGAACTTTTAACGCATTACATATATATTTCACGGGGAATAAAAGGCGACGTTGGTATACAATGGTGGGGATCGAGGGATCCTTAATAGTTCTCAATCTTCTATTGGAAGGTCTGTGCAAATCTTCGGGGACCGAGCGGAGTTGGCGACAGAGGCTGTCCCTAAAATATCAGCGTATTCCTGGATGTGACGGGCCGGACGTGTCGCCTATTGAGCGCACTCATTAATGATTCATGTGTAGATGACAGGCCGCCATCGATTTTACATCTTCGAACAGGAATAATGCCAATTTGATATCGTTCGTCGGTATAAAAATGTGCGCGTATATTTTCAATCCGCTAAATGTGTTTGAGACGACTTAACTAGGAGCGACATTTCAGTCAACAGAACTATCATTATACCTACGCTTTCAATTTTGCTAATGCTTACGATTTTTTTCTTCTTGCTTTTGATTACCTATTCGTGTTACTAATATAATGGAATCTCAAATTTCGTAAGAACTTACTTTACCTAATTGACACAATTTAAGAACTGCTATATTTTTTTAGCCAACAGTGTTTTCTTGAGACCAAACATTTGCGACGTCAGCATTTCTTTAAAATGACAGCTGGAATATTTTTTGGACAAATTACACTAAGAGCATTTACGTAAACGTTTTTCTAGCTTTGGAAAAATTACACAAAAAGGGCGAAGGGCGAAAAGGTCCAAAAGTCGTAGTTTCCGTTTTATACAATTTCGTCTGTCACGTCTAGTTAGAATAAATCTGCGTTACTGTCATACTAGACGTTTTTATCTCAAAAGTAAACTGTGAGCAATAACCGAACCGAGTTTAGGAATTGTGCGTCGCCATTTTGGTTTTCGTGCCTCTGGAATTGTGGTTCTTAGTTTATATTTATTCGCTTACTGATGAATATAGGATTTCTGTTTCAAATTAACGAGGGAGCCAGTCAAGTGTCATGTCGTCGAGCCTCATTGCTCCAGTAACGTTACACGTATGCGGCTGACACCTACCCTCAGTTTGATAGGTGTAAACACAAAATTCGTGTCACAATACAAGATTTATGTCGAAATTACTAACTAAACATTTCACTGAACTAAATAACGTGTTTGTATTTGACAGTGTCAGGTTATTTCTAGAAATAGCTCTTTGGAAGTTTGTATTTGACAGTATTCAGGTTATTTGCAGAAATAGTCTTGGCTTCCTAAATAATTATTAGAAACAAGAACATTTTTGTGTGATTCAATTCAAAATTAATAAAACATACGTTTATGTACAGGCAGTTTAAAACGCAACACAAAAATCCCGATTCCCATAGCCCCGATACTGTATATACAGTAACAAAACAATCATCAAACAGAACTCGTGAGAGCATTAAAACCTCAGTTGAAACCAACTTTTTAATTTGAATCGCCAAATTCAAAAAAACATTTTTACAAATACGTAAAACGTAATAACTCCGGGACATCGCTCGATGGCTATTTCCCTGATGCAATTTTCCACCCACAACGGACATTTTATTATCGGTTATTATTTAGACGCAGTAAAATACAGACAGATGTTCATCCTGATGTTTATATTTATAGACGTTTGTGACGACTTATATTATTATCATTTTGTGTAATAACATTTGATTGTTAGAACAATTGGACTTTAGACTGTGGGTTCATCAAGTCATTGAATTGAATGTGTACAAAATGATTGCTTGTATAACACGTAGGTTAATACCATAGCCGTTAAATTAAATTCAAATTAAATATAAAACTGGATATCTCTAAAACTACCGTCAAGTAAAAGATAAGATAAGATCTACTTGGTATTTACTTTTGCCATCATTCGTCGCATCTTATACAGCGTGTAACGGAAAGGGTATAGTCATATGAAAGACTGTGGTACGGACCATCAAACTGAACAACTTTCTCTATGGGACCACCATCGTAATCGTAAAAAAATAATCAGCTGTCCCATACATTTGGGTCAGTAGGTATTGAAATTTTGTATGAGGCAGTTGTTTTTTTTTGTGATTGCGGTTGTCCCATGGAGAAAGTTGTTCGGTTTGATGGTCCTTACCACAGGGTTCTATATGACTATACCCTTTCTGTTTCACGCTGTATAAAGGGGGTAACAATACCCTTAACGAAGTTGATCTCCCCGTCAAAGCGATAATTTTATTGTTTTAGACCATAGCCGGGAACCTTCTAGTTACGGATATACTGGAGGTCAAAGTTTTTTTAAAATACATGTTTTTAATGTAAGATTTTTACTTCAAACACCGTGGGGTAGTACGGGGGCGTGGACCTCCAGTATTCAATAAATTCATCAGCACAATGTTTTGAGTGCGTTACATTGAGTCCTATAACCGTAAAACGTGACCCCAAAAATAAGTCGTTTCCAAGCAATGTTTTTTGCGTAAAGTTGAAAGAACGCTTGATTAACGGCTCCGTGAATGGTCCGGTAACACCCTGTATTGTCCCCGCTTACGCTGGAGGTTCACCGAGAGTTGTTCTATAGTTTTCCCCACTTCTCTCATATGCAGGAACAAAGAGATCTTATCTTCTCTTGTCTCCATAGATGCAGAACTTTAAAACAAGCAACAAAGTAGCGGATTACTCATTTCCATTTCCTGCGTCATTATTACTTACGAACTGACGGAAAATACCGCAAATAGGCGATTATACATTTATCTATTGACCTACCACAAAGACAAATTGACTTCGATACATATTACAAAGTTGCATTCACATCCAACGGCGTCATAGTATATTTCCTGCTCAGCTATTTGACTTGCATAAAAGCTGCAGCAATCATACGTTCTTCAAAAGATTCCAAAAGTAAATACCAAGCAGTATATTTCCAGATATTCATAAAAGTAGATGAAACGTTTTGAAACCTTTTTTTTAAATAAACTACATGAGCGTAAATTACGTAAATACAAGGTTATTGCGGTAGATCAGCCTTGATAAATGATGTGTGAAATAGTTTTTCTTAAGTAACCCGAGAAAAGACAGGCCTAACAAAAAACTAAATTGGAAATGTTGGTGCCATATTGTTTTCTAACTTTAGTTTTGCGAGTGAAATAGGTTTCGTGACTACTTTTTATTTATAAAAAAAACTGTAGTGACAGGGTGTTTATTCCTTTTTGGTTTTTTGAACATAGAAGCCAAAGGGCAAGTTAATTTTACCAAAATCTAACTTTGTTGTTTCTGTGTTTAGCCCGGATCCCTAATTCTGAGAATTCTTCCTCACGTAAAACAGATAGGTTAATTTTATGAAAACTCCTTTCTCAGCTTTCGGGTACCTATGGTAAATCAAGTTTTTCGGAAATCGCGCTCACATGCTCTGTGCAAGCGCAAGTTTTGATCACAGCACGAAAGACACGCGTGAATTGCGTCGGTGCCACACACCTAAAAGCTTTTTGACCTTGAATGATGTCGGAAAACATATAACAGACGATTTAGTACAAGTTTTTTACTTATTCGATCTTGTTACCATAAACTTAAATTCGTACTGAAACTGAATTACCGCTGTCTGGTGACGAAATTGGGAAACACAATTACTCCACACAAATTGAAGTTTACCTACTATAACGTGATCAAGGACTTAAGTTTTTAAAGACGATTCGTTCAATATTGATTGACTTGTATGAAATTTTACGAGAATCCTGTATCATTACGAGACAGTCATGAACGAAAACCATCCGTGTTAAACGCACAGCATTAGGGATAACCATTTTTATCATATCTTTGTTTATACACGCTTTAGCGGGTTTTTTTCCCGCGGCTGCCCTAACGATGTTTTCCTTTGCTCTGGAGACGGGGGCAATACAATAAATATATTTTGTAGACGTTTACAAAACTCTAGCTCATGTACACTGGGATCGTTAATCAACGTTATGTTTTTAGCAGCATCCTGTATATGCGCTACTTAAAACGTTTGTTTCTTTTTTCTTTACTTTATTATCAAGAGCAGTAGGTAATTGCCTGTACATTTCACTGTACTGAAAACTGAATAATATCGTACCTATACAACAGTCAAACTGATTGCTTCAGTTTAATTGAATTCGACTTCAACAAGCTAAAGGCAATGCAGATATATGTATGCGTTTAATAGGAACTAAAGGGGATAAACGGGAATCCGATGATTCGATTCGGTGACGATAGGCCTGCAAGCACTAGGCCATTAATTGGAGAGGGCAAGGCTTCACTCCCATTAACCTATAGTCGACTGTTTAGCTTGTTACAAATGTCTGGTGGCATCCGTGTTGTGTGTTTCATCAAGTGTAAAGACCAACATCACAAGAAAAATATGTTCTGTATTTGCGCATTTTTAAATACTGGCTAGTATGACTACAGACTGGTTAGTAATTTAATCGGGGATTTCCCTTGAAAAAGGTAAACTGTAAAATAGTATTCGAAATTTAAAACTATCGAGTCAGCCTAATAGATAAATAAATGTTTGATAGATGTGCTTGTGTAAGATACATTTTGTTATTTTAATCACTTTGTAGATACAGAGGTAAATAAATGATTTTGCGATGTACGACAAACATTTTGTAGTTTCAGTCTGTGGTCACTTAAGCATTAATTTATCGAAGCTCCTCGTCCGTTTATTACGACCGAAGACGGCAAGGTGTGCAAAGTTAACATTGCCGTGCTGACTTTGCTAAGCCTCTTGGCGAAGTCCAAAATAAGCAAAGTTAACAGGCATGAATTGGTATTATGTTGCGGTTATGGTCCTAACCACGACCAAGACAAGATTGTATCTTCTTTGTTGACAAACGAACCTATTCCAATGATACAGATGCTCAACTTTTTATACAAAAGCATATTTCAGAGAATAAGGAATTAGTGGTGCGGGGGAAAGTTCCATGTTTGTGAATAGTGTAAGTTACAAGGCAATTTTGAGAGATGTATTAAACGGAGCGTAACAGAATTATTACCAGTATTCCTGGAAAATTTAGAGGATTAGATAAGTATTTGGGTGAATATGGGTAACATAATAACTTTGATGTGATTTTAATGAATTATCGAGATGTTAAGGATTCATATTGGTTGAACACATAATATTGAAGTAGGTACCAACACAGCAAGTAAACTTTCAAATTAAATGGTGATGTTCTTCTAGTGTACACGGAATTTTGATACTCGTACTAAAAGTAATATATTTTCCAAGTTATAATAACCAAGAGCACTACCATAGTTACTTTAGAGAAATTCAGAATTAGTATTGAATACCCAAAGGCTTTAACTTTTTCTAAGTATATTGTGTGAAAGTATTGTGTAAACAAAATTTCAAAGTGTAGGTAAGTATGTAAATTGCAGTATCAAGCAACAAATGAATTAATAAAACGTATAGAATGTCTACGTACCTACCTTATTACTATGCCAAATTGCAATTAATTAAACAGACATTCTGAGAATTTCAAATGTCACTCTCGAACTATCTCAACAGACTGAAAAGATTCCAATTTTACTACAAAAGTCACTATTTAAACATACTAATCAATTTGGCATAAAGACTTTCAAATAAATTACAGTCCTAATTATTCAAGTGGAATCTAATCAAAACGGAGTGTAAATGAAATAAAATTTCGTCAGATGTAATTAAGTTGACTGGAAAGGATCTGGCGGGTGTCGTTGACTGACGCAATGTAAGCGGCGCTTGCGCAGAGCTCCGGGTGAATGCGCGCACCATAATTATATGGGAAAAGGGAGTTAACTTTCTGATGTAATAATTCATTAAGTCGTATCAGTTAGTGTTTTGTTTTTGTGAGTTGCATCAGATTCAGGTGTAAAATGGGTACCAGTTTCTGATGTATTTTAGGTGTGAATTGCATTAATTAATTTTGTGGGAAAAACTCAATATTTGGTCAAATAAGACAGAAAAAGATAACTATAGCTAAAGGGTCTAACGTAAGATCTCAGCTTACATATTGGTGGTTGACAACAACTAATGAACGCTCCATCAAACAATTATTTGGGTTTTAATGTTGTAAAGAAAGAACTGGTGAACAGCAACAGCAATGATAGACTAAGTGGCAAATGCCGTACCTATTTACGTACCTAGTCATATGATTTACTTTTTTTTGATACTCTTAAAATGGACTTTGTGGTCATAACCATAAAAACCATTTTAATTTTTTACTTTAGGCCCCCATCTCATCAGGATGCACCTAGCAAGCATTTTGGACATCAATGCAAAGTAGAGGAAAGATAGAGGTTTATGTGATAGTGCTTATGTGGCTATAAAAAAAAGATGCAAAAAAATGCTATGCCTATCTATATATTTTAAGTTTTTTAGAAGGAAAGAGTCTTATTTTTGTTAAAAAACCTTTGTCGTGATGAGAAGTTTATGATAGTTTTTGTATTTCATTGTAGAGGTATTTTGACCCCGACAACCGTTTCTTCACTTACTATATTACTACATCGCGATCTTAACTTTTACAAAGCTTTTAGTGGCGAGCAACGTTAACATTCTCGGCCGCGACACGACTTGATTTCGTAACATCTAATAGGCGATAAAACATCGATTTTCACACAAAGAGAGGTTAGTGGCGCAACACCGACCCCTTTTCAATAAAATTCACATTTTCTTTCACAAGTCGGGTGTTGGTGCCTGGTAACATTCATGACGGAGTTTAGTGACTTCCGAAGTAGCAGGTTATCAGACGTGGGGGTGCGGGGGGCGTGTGGGTGCGCGGTAGGGGGGAGGAGGGAAAAGCTGGATGCTGGTGGTGTATTCGCGCCCCCGCATTCCAGTCCCGGCGCTCGGCGCGCTCGCTCGCGCCTCTTTCCCGCGCGACTCATTACGCGACGCTGTTCTTATTTTTATTTACTTACGCAGCGTCTGATTGCTGCTTTCTATAACGTGTGACGGAGGTTTGTTGTGACTGTTGCAAAGTGTCGGTGTGATTTTTACGGTTCCTTTTGTCATGAATATGGGTAACAACTGAGGCTATAATTTATGGGAATTTTAAATCGTATTGTAATTATTTAAGAATTTATTTTTGGGTTGGAATAACAAAAACAAATTATTGAACTTCGATTCTTTTGTTTGAACAATATTTTAATATTATTTTGCGAGTGTTTATTGGGTCATTTTGATAATTATGAGGATAGATAATATTATTAAATAGATATACTTACTTGCTAGGTTTATTTTATCTTTTTTGTGACAATGCTTGGCTGTTTATTGTGAAACTATGATAATTACGTGAAACAATTTCCTGCATAATATGTTAAATTATCTATTAAAATTGCAGTTTATAAACATGAGTCGATATGCCGCTAAATCCAGCTTGGTCAGTCTGTCTCAAGTGAACCTGCTACCAAGATCGACCGACATCTTTTAATACACATGATATCTACTAAATAATCGAAAAACACATTCAACTAATCGGGATCACATCATGTATCCTGACAGATTCCGATTTGTATTCATTGGAACGCCAACGTCGAAACGCCTGTCGATATACTCAGTAATTTAGTGCGAAAAACAAACACAAACAACACAGAATTAGGTACGGTAATGAAAATACGATTTTGTTAACAATGACATTACAGCAGTAAATTTAGTAGTTGAGTAGTAAATGTATTCACATGGCAATAGGTTGGTACGGTCGTAATTTAAATTCCTAGTTTCAATAACATTTATGCATACAAAGTTTTAACAAGCTAACTAACATGGAACAAATAGGATAAGTAAAACAAATGAAATTATTTAATTTGCAACCTAAACAAATGTAGGTCGGGCCGATGAATAAAACATACTGAAGATTTATTGTTCGAATATGTTAAATAGTGAAAACCGCCAAAATCTTAGATTTAAATCTTAAATATTTATGTATACCCGCGGCTGCTCCCGCTTGGTGTTCTGTGATCGTCCCACAGGTTCGTACTACCAGGATAAAAATAATCCAGGTTATAAACTAGGTATATGTGTGCCAAATTTCAAGTTTTTACGTGAAAGAGTAACAAATATCTCACAAACTTTCGTATTTATAATAGTAGTAAAATTCTTATACGTATTGATGCGAGAAATTACATCTGACGAGAATCGAGATAAAATATCAATCAGTCGTAAAAGTAAAGCGTAGTACGAGAGTATTGGAAGTGATTCCCATGTTCCGTCCTACTCTACTTGTCAGGCACTCACGCAATGTGGCCTCAGAGCCTCACACGCATAGAAAAACCATTAAACTGCGCTTTCGATCCGGACCCGAGGCTCGTGAGCGAGTTTCTATCTAGGATGATAACCAAGTACAGTCGCGTGCGAAACCCCTGGCACTTTTTTACACCGAATCTTAATTGAGGTCGCAATGTAACATCGCAGTTTTTTTAGTACCCGTCATACTTACAGCTGTTTATAAACCCATTATATCCAGGTTTTCTTAAATAACTTTTCAATTTATTTTCTTATTCCAGTTTTTAATTTGTTTTGCTCATTGAAAAGAATGTCAAGTATCCCGTTTCGTTCGGAAAAGTTCGCTATTTACACGGCCCCGTTAATGTTTCCATTGTCCAACATAGAGCCCTCATTAAAAAGTAAACATAAAAAAGAAAAACTTAATCCAAATGAAACGGGGACTTTCCAGATTGTACTAAATTTAACGGCCGTATTATTGTTTATCATCTCAAATAGATTTTATTTTGTAGAATCTTTCCTTACCTTTTTGTACGCAAAGAGGATCGCAAGTGAAAAGTATTTTAACTTTTTTCTTTATTCAAATGAATTTCTAAAAGTAAGGGATATACTTTGGAGTTATTTTTAAAGTTAGGGACGTGACAAAAATTATGGCACCTGCAGAGTGACTAGATCGTTGCTACAGTACTTCAAAATTTTAATTTTATTTAATTGGTTCGCATCTAAGATTCTTGTGTAATTTGATAAACGCCGAAAAGTTTCTCTTCAATGTTATTTTTAAGAAATTCTTGATCTGTAAATAAGTTCCGGCAACAATGCTACCGATCGATCATACAAAGTATACGGATATTATTCACAAGAAAAGTGCTTCTGTGAAGTACGCGATGGCAAGCCAAAGCTGGATTGGCAACTTTCTTAATACGTCCTTACACTGCCATAGCTACTGATGTCTGGTCGGGCCACTTGAGCACAAATCTAAAATAGAAAATTAGTCTCTATGGCTATAAATCGTCGAAAAGAATAACAATATTACAAAAAAAAAAATGTAACAATAGAGATTTTCTACTTAAATGATTTTATGTATTTGTATAAGTTAAATTAAATTCGACCAGAACCCTGCTCTGTCGACAGCGTTGGTAGTGGCCTCGGACAGGTTCCAAAAAGTGAAGGTTTGTGATGTGGTTCCGCTGTCGCAATTTTTTTCATCAGAATACCTGATTAAATTGTTGTTGTAGCGATTTTCAGTTGCTACTTCAGTACAACATCTCGCTTTCAACAGAAAACGAAGCAGATTACCCATAAAAATATATAACATCGGGAAATCTTCTTATTTTTAAGACGGTGTTTAGTAACTTTCTGAAGGATAGAATTCCAATCAATTCCGACAAGGTCTATCGAAGTAATCGGATTGTAGATACACGAACTTGCTGTCTAAACCGATTTATGTTACGTTTTCATATTTCGCAATTTACTCGGCAAATATAATAAGTTATTCTATAAGGTTTCTCATTATAAATTGTATTATGAATAGCTGAGGTCAAACGGTGGAGAAAGATGAACTAAAACTAGAATTTCTAATGAAATTCTGGTGTTTTTACTAAGTTCATTTTGTTTATGAATCGATAAAAGTAAAGCTTTATTTTTGGTTGAATATTTCTTGTTTACTTTGATCATTAAATTCAGGAGTATAATTTTAGCCCCGGAATGGCGAAAGTTTTAATTTCTAGTGCGGGGGAGCTCCCTAGTTGGGGTAGATGTTAGAACATCTGTCGGTACTTCTGACATAACAATCGCAGTACCTATTTATTCAGTCGTTATCTTGTTATCTATTGTCACGAGTTCCTATTTTCAGTTGTACATAGTTAATTTTGCGTTCAACCTTTGTTAAGTTAAGATTCCTTTCGTTTTTCTTCATTGTAGCTTCGTTGTGTAAGTAGTCGTTTAGTTTAGTGGTTCTAGTTACCTGATTTACCGGAGGTCTTAAATAAGATTCAGAGGTCAGGAACTATGTTCTCTATTGGATAGACAAAGTTATTTTGTTGTTATTGTTTACTGTTAAACCACAGTATTAACTACCTATGGACAGGTTCATACATAGGTAACCTTTGACTGCTTAATCAGCAAGTACAAGTACGCGAATATTGTTATTCATGTATGTATACACGATGCGTCTCAATACATAGAATACATAAATAACGATCCAGCTCAAAATCGAATGTGGATTTGGAATAGAACTCCAATTTCATTCTCTAACAAAGCCGAGTAAACCCTTGTATTAAAATATTTTCATTAAGGAAAGGAAGTTTTTCATCGTCTACGTATAACCTTGACATTTCTGCTAACGGGCGAAAACCTACCTTATGTGATATGGAGGTGCTTAAGAATCCATCTCAGTAACATGCAAAATTGTTTGGGGGATCATCCTCGGTTTTATCAACACAAATGTAAAAAAAGATATACCAGAGCTGCGATCAGAGACGTTTTTTGAATATGATTACTAACATGTATCAAATCTACATACAGAAAAACAGAAACTAATAAAAATATTGCCTCCACCGCGTCAACATAAGAAACGTCGGGGATTAATCTGCAAAGAGAAGCAATTTATTTTTTATGTTTTAAGTACTCGTGTCTTTGCCCTGAATGTTGCGAGATAGGTCGCAAGTTTAAGCGTTATTTGAACTTTGACATTGGCATAGTCTAGCAGCGATTTTGCGAAACTAGATACGCCTTTGCAAATAGCTACTGATTTTGTAGCTTTATTTTACACTTGTGTAGAACAAAAAATGATTAATGTTAGTTTATTTGCAATACTGGCTGTAATCAGCGGTGTAATGCAACTTGATATCTCGTACGTTGACCGAACATTGGTGAATGGTGGTAAGTGTCGTTATGATTGTTGGTATGATGTCGTTTCGATTGATCGTGCCACTATCACTATACCGCGATTCGCAATCTAATTGCGTATTGCGAATTTGCGATGGATTAAACTAAACCCTAAATATTTTTTATTTACTATTTTCAATCATTTGTGAGCTCGACTGTACGTTTTAGGGTTCCGTAGCCGAATGGCAAAAAACGGAACCCTTATAGATGGATACATGAAACTGAAACAGAAAAATATTTTTTTCATCAAACCTATACGTGCGGGGTGTCTATAGGTCTTTAAAAATGAAATGAGGTTCCTAAAACCATTTTTTTCTCAAAGTCAATCGTTTGAAAGATAAACACTTCCAAAGCGGTAAAATGTGCGTCCCCCCCTCTAATTCCTAAAGTGAGAGGAGGAAAATTCTGAAAAAATGTAGGATTGTAGAACGTAAATAAAAAATTTTGCCAAAATTAGTTTGAATAAAATTTTATGTTTAGTTTTTGAGATATGGAACTTTTTCATCAAATTGCAGCAGTAACTTTCTTTTTCATTAACATACTATGAAAAACAAATTTAGATTTAAAACAATACAACATATAAAAGAGCCTTCAAAATATTTTATTATATTGTTTGGTGCTACGGAACCCTGTGTGCGTGTGAGTATGACTCGCACTTGGCCGGTTTTTCTTTACATAAGGCTAACGGCATTACAACTAGAAAAACAATTTCTGCGAATAGGTACTTAATTCTCGCCATAAATTGAACTCAATCAATAAAAGACAACAAAATGTAAAGTCCAAACCGAACTGGACGTCCAATATGATATCGGATGCAAATGGATGCACGAGTGATTTGCATATTGTGTTGTAAAAGGGTTTGAATGGTGACCAACTGACCTGTGACCCCAAATTCTTATTTTCAATTAAAAACGTCGGTAAATTCGACGTGGTAGGTGTATTGTTTTAGTTGCATGATGATCGAGGTGAAAACGAAAAATATACACATCGGTTAAATACGGTACATCTCTGTCTTACCCTTCGGGGAAACCAGGCGTAATGTTATGTGAAATTCGATACTTAAATAAGGAAGAGTTTCAGACAGATCGTAGCAATCACAAATATCGGTCCCACGTTTGCATTTCACAAGAATTTCATGAGATTATAAAAATAAGTGATCCTTTTCCGCAAAATTGCACACGTTGGAAGAAAAAATAATGACTGTCGTACCCTTCGTTTGTGAATTGTGATACATAAACTGAATTTGAATATTTTCCTCATTCGTTGGCAGAATCCAGGATCAAACGGATTAGTAGATATGTAAAATGTTTAAATTAAGTCTTATTTGGAAAGCAAAGATACCTTCTTACATGTCGAGTAATTTTGAGTTATGAGTTATACCTACCTTTGAATATTTTTTCAGTAATGAAGCTTAACAAGGTCGATTAACCTACGGCTTTAGATTTCTGCTTTGAATTATGGTTTCAGACCAATTTATCAAGACTTGAGTGAAATATTAAGACTTGCTGAATATTCAGCACCTAACAAATTAGTGATAGAAACTTTCGTCACAAATTCCAAAAAAGAAACTTTCTTTTCGAAAAATAAAAGAGTAAATTATTCAACCACTCGATCACCATTACACCAGATAAATTTTTCTAGGCGAACCTAAGCCGCCTGAAAGTGACACCCAGTTTTGTTCCATTCAAATAAGTAAAGGGGGCGTGGCTCAAAGGAGACGGATGGGTGTGAATTTGACAGAGGTTGTTAATTATATGGTCGTCAGTGTCGATCGCGAGCTCCTTGCGGTTTCAAGGAAAATTACGAGCCACGTACATGCCTCGTTTAACACGCGTACAGTTTAATGAAGTCGTAAAAAGGGAATTTTGAGGTCTGACTGGAAGATTTCTTTCTACGCGTTCAATTTGTTCTTTCTGGAAAACATCTATTTTATGAAAAACGTATAAGAGAAAAATGTAGGATGACCTGATATGCCAAGATTTTCGACGCCTACCATCGGGGGCCACTTCCAGTTGGAGAAAGTAGGAAAATAAGCGTAGATGAATAGGTGCCTTATCATATATTTTCCGGGAAAAATGAAGCAGCCGGAGTGAACTTTTAGGGATTCCCAATAGAGGTTATTTTAATTACTTCCGCCGGCTATGTTTACCTTTTAATAGAGGAGAGTAAATATGCTTTTCTCTCACTGACCCAACATTCCGGAATATTGGGCCTTGTATTGATTTACTTGTCAAGCTTTAACTGCTACTTATAGATCTAAATGAAGGTGTAATTTCACAATAAAGTGAGAATCACAAGTATGTAATCTGAACAAAACGTAGCATGTCTAGAAACTTCACACTATTTATTTTTAAACGAAACTTTAAATGAAAAACTTGTGAAAGCGGTTTGTACCGTTTTTTCTTTTCATTTTACAGTTGTATTCGTCAAGTACATATAATACAATTTCAGTTAATTGTCTGCAAAGTTCGAGTTAATGTGTTTTGTTCTTTAACTCATTTTTCCAAAGCTTTTCATGACCGATCTATAAATAACTTTAAAGCGAGTTACACAACTAATAAGTGCGAAGTTATAAACGACCGAGTAACTAGACTGGGACGAATTAAAATTGTGGCTAGTTCTGTGTATTCTGATTGGCCAGTAAAAAGTTTCAACTATCTGTAACGATTGGTCATTATTTGTACAATCAAACTCGTTTAGATCAGCCCTCCCGCAATGTGGGGAGAGTCCGAATAGAATAATGGCGCGGTGTAATTGACGGTTCCCTGAAGTTCGGGTAATTAATTTTCGACTCGCTCCGATCTATCAGAGTTTACATGGAATTAATAAGGATTTTGGAAGGGCGATAAGCGTGCCTTTTTAGACAGCGGCCGCACTTGCGCGCGTGGTTCCGACAGGGCAGGCCCTGCTGTCGAAACACGCCTAATTTGCATGCAAAACTTTTCATCAAAGTTATAATCCGCGCCACAATATTGGCAACTGGGCGGGCAAATTACTTCTCGGTGTTACCTAACTCGAGTATACCTAACGTTTCAATAAGCTGTGTACGTCAAGGTAAACGATAAGCACATGCGCTAAATTATTAGCTGATTTGGTTATATTACAGGCTAATTAACAAGTCAAAATTACAGTTTTAAAGTTGTGGTTCTGAAATGTTAAGAAAATTGATTAATTATATTTGCAGCTGCCTGACTTTACAAGTTATCCGAGGTTGTAATTATATACTGAGTAACTAAAGTCAGTATTATAATTTTCTGTCCGTTGTTTTTCTAAAAACGTTTCTTGTTTCCATACTATCGGCGATATAAGTGGAGGGCTTTAGTTTTAGAGGATACATGGCAAAAAAAAATTACAAAAAGCTTTTCCAAGGCGTAATAAATTATTGTTTAACTCTGAAAACCCGCAGCAACCGTCTCAGACCGTTTACTTAATTCTTCATTTCTGTCTCACCGCTTTGTGTATCCTTTAATATAGATAAAACAAAACTGTATCTTCATAAATCTTGTTTACCTGCCTTGCGTCCAATAATATTTTGTATTCGGAGCCTTTCGTTTATCTTATTTAATAATTTATTTGATAAATGTCGGTAATGTAGACTGCTCGTACATATTTAAATGCGTATGTGCGGAGTTCATGTTAGCATTCAGCGCGTTCAGTTATTCAGAAGCAGAATTTTGCGAAACACAGTGGACCGCAAGCCTGTTCGATTCTATACGCTAATTCGAGTCACTGTCTAGGAATTCAATTAGGCTGTTACGCTTGTGGACTGTTCACAAGTAACTGCGAGGGCGGAATTGCAGTTTTGGCGCAGAAATCCTCATACTTTGATTGCTCAATCAAACCACTCGCCCCGTGTAACCGGTCCTGGAATTTTAGGAATTATTAATGCACTAGTTTGCTTTGCCCTCACGCCTTAATTGATAACTGAGGGTTGTATTTTATTCACGATTCACCTGTCCATTTGCGAGGTACTTCGTTATGAGAAAGTTATTAGAACTTCTAATGTTGCTCATGTGACGGTTTTATTCGTTTGCAATTTGTATTTAGCTAAATAATAATAGCCGCTTGCGTCGATATTTAGGTTAAGCCTTGCTTGCCTAGGTTGGTCTGTGGATGGGTGACCGCCCATTACATACAGAGTTTCCTCCTTGCCTCGGAAAGCACGATAAGCCGTTGGTCTCGACTGTCATTTATAGATCTTTGACTGTCGTTACAGGTAGTCAGTGGCCCTAAAAGTCTGACAACCAGTCTTACCAAGGGGTATCGTATTACCCAGTACTAACTGGGTTGTGGAGGTCAGATAAGCAGTCGCTCCATGTAAAATACTGGAATTCAGCTGCATCCGGTTAGACTGGAAGCTGACCCCAACATAGCTGGGAAAAGGCTAGGCAGATAATGTAGCTAACCAAGGCTCGTTTGAATTAGACAATAAAAAAATTAATTGTAGTCTTTAATATTCATCCATCTTTCTTTCCTCTTTATTTTAAATTTCGACGATTTAGTGATTTACCAAATCATTAAAAAAACATCTTTTTATATTGTGTTTAAATAGTTAGAAATAAAAATAACTACATATTTTCAACTGCCTAATGTCGTTTCAAAATCTTAAGTCCCTAGGTCCCTATCTTTTGGTGTCCCTAAGAAACATATACAGCATTTATGTAACCTACTTACACTTATAGAATAAAAGTATTATCCGAAGGGTATTACCGTCGTTTGTGGCCTCGTGTAGCTCTTACATACGGGGCAATAGTATTGGAGTGCACTTAGACTATTCTAGTTGACGATCTCCGCAACACATTTACTTACGTAGGTATACTTACTTAAATAAGTAGAGCTTATATCCCGTAACACAAGATTATCCTAGCATGAGCGCCATTAATCTTATTTGTGTTCTCAAGCACCTACTTTAACTATTAAAATGTATGTTGACTTAACTGGCTAAAATCGAGTTTGAACTATAGATGGATACACCTCTGCCAAACCATTCGGGGATTACTTGATTTTATGTTTTAATAGTTCTTGGCCCAAGAAACGTCGATGATTGCTAGATAAACAATAAATTACAGAAAAAAAAACAATTCTATATTTAGTAGGAAATTAAGGCAATATTTGTACCTTTCGAGTTCGACAAAGTAAGCGACATTTATTAGATTTTCGGTGTCCACAGAGAATACTCCACGAGGTAATTACTTAGATATTGCTCGAGTTTTTTTTACTTACTACCAAACCTACACATGTAGATAGCTAGAGGCGGAAAATATGATCGTAATTACTTCTTACGATGCCACTTCTCTAATAGGCAATTGCTATTGTATAAAGCCAGTTTTATCGATAACAAATACTTAATTGACACAATATAACCGAAATTGCGTGGATATGAAAGTAAAACATTGAAAAGGGCAGAATTATAAAGATGGAAATCATGGAAATTGTTTTGAACAATGGGTTTCTTTAAAGGATTTCTGTCGTTTTCCGTAACACTAAGGGACCCCGTGTAAATCCGGCCACGACTTGTCGCATGACCGGCCGCAATTGGTCGGATGCTCGGTTGTGCGACCAAACTTTTTCCTGGTTTCAATCAAAATAAATTCTAAGGCGCGATTTATACATAAACGGCGTAAGGTGAAGGCGTGGCGCAGGCATGATGCCTCTTCAAAACGTTTTCATACAAAATGTACGTACTACGTAGGCAATGGCGACATGTCGTGAATTAAATTGAAGCGGCGCGGCGCAGGCACGCCGTTCTTTCGTTTCCTTACAAACTCCACGCTGCGCCGCGCCTTCACCTTACGCCGTTTCTGTGTAATTCGCGCCTTAGGCCGAATGTCGTGGTCGTGATCGAGTAGTGCGTGAAGTTCTAAAGCGCCACATAAATCAATCTACACTAATATGATAAATGCGAAAGTTTGGAGGATGAATGGATGGATGGATGTTGTTACTCTTTGACGCGAAAACTACTGAACGGATTAGGATGGAATTTGGCACATAGATAGTTAAAACCTGGATTAACATTGAGGACACTTTTTATCCCCGTAGTATGATCCCGTGGGACAGTTACCGAACTTCACGCGGGCGAAGCCGCGGGCTAGTGCTTAAATAATACCGTTGAATTTTCAACGCTTAACGTCTATAATATTAATTTTTTAACGTTACGATTTTGTTTATTAGATGTCTCTTATCTATAGTGAAATAAGGTATAACTATTTACGCTCAGCTGTTAGTAACGAAGGCAATCTCGTTACAGTAAGACCCTGTTATGTCATGTTCGTAGCTTCTCCATGCTTCATGCCAATTACGCGCCGATCGTCCTGAATATTTCAGATTTAATTAAGCTCATTTCTGTCGTTAAAGCAATTTTCCCATTAAAATATGCAGAATTCACTTGTTCATCCTTACATAAAGTACCCGTACATTCAACAGCCTATTATCGACATATACGTTGCGCTTTTTTTTAAATGTTGGTGTTCAATTAATAGTTATGACTACAACAACAACACGCGGATACATACATAGACAGACTATTAAGTAGGCTTAATAGTATGTCTATGTATGTATCCGCGTTGTATCATAGTGGTCTCTGGGTAAGTTTTAGGATTCCTATATTTCGTGTATGTTTGGTATTACACAGCACTTCAGCCATTAAAACAACAGTATGTTATCATACCCCACGAAGGAACCTAAGTCGAAAACATCCATACATTTTAGATCAAAAGCAATAAGTACGTATAATTTCGCGGTGAAACTATAAACAAACTATTCCATACATAATCACTGACCCCATTTAGGGGAGCCGCCCCCGAATCGTAAATAACTAGGTATCACGTGGTTCGGAATCACGACGTGAATAGAGAAATTTATTACAGTCACATAGAAAAATAAATGCGTCTTTATTAACAGAGAAATAGGTTTTAGATTATTTGTTAATGAGAACCTTTTGCTGGGTGCTGAAAGCGTAGGTAGAGATGGGTGATGAGAATAGAATAGAAATGGAGTCGTAGAATGTAAATAACTATTGTCTAAGGGCACTAGTTCACTGAATACTTGTCCATTTTAGGACTACTTCTCAATTCATTAATTGGTTTCAAAGGCTATACAAGCAGAAATACCAATACCAGTCTATAAAATATCCGGCTCAGGTACTCTGTATTTGTATAAATGATTCCCAACCATGGCAGGCTGTACGGGAATGACTGCGTTGTCATCGAATCACTTTCGATAGGGAAAATCGAGTGGATCGGAGTGTTTGCAGAGCGTATGTGCAACGTATCGATGTCACCGCCGCGCGCCATTACCGATATCGAGTCGGAAAATGATCCAGTCTTTATATTAGCCGCCACCAATGTGCGGTAGCATGAGAACGCCTCTTTTACCTTTGTTGACGTTCCGAACTCTCACGCTCAAGGTTAAGGCGAAGTAGATTCCAACACTTCAATCTTGTAGCAAGGATTTTTATTATATGTTACCCAAATCTGGAAAACCTGAGCCATTTTCGCCTTCATAGAATAATTTTACGCAAACATTTTAGTGCGAACCAGTAATATTTTACGGTCAACTTTCAGAAAGTGACCTCCGTGAGACAAAGGGTCGATGGGATTATCCCAACTACCTGCTTTTAATACAGGTAGGTCCCAGTGGATTCATAATTTAACTCTAAACTTCTGATACACTAGTTTGCACGCTGTTCGCTTGTCGGATTTGTTCATCTTTATTATCTGATGTTCAGCATTTGTTATAAGTTTATAACTTAAGTTATATTCCAGATTTATATCAAAGATATCTGTAATTATGTGACCTACATAAATATTGCGAAATCGTTTATTTATTACGTTTAAATTAGAATTCTCGCGAGTCTAACGCGATAAGGCCCAGTAAACAAATTAGGTCTAGTACCGAACAGCGAATAGCCTTAGCGACAGCACTCGTATAGGGAGACGAGTGCCTCGTTGATTTTTAAACGTGTTGTAAGCTAGTTATCCCTACACGCGCGTAGGGCTGGTAACGACGTTAAAAAAGGAACCGTGAAAATCACTGAACGCACGTGTGTACTTAGTATTATAATTCAAGCTCTTTCGTTCCTCACTTGTTTACATTTTATTTTTTAGTGCAATAAGTGCTACAAGGTATACAAAGACTTAAGAGTGAAGAAGACAGTATGGCGTTTTCTTGGATCATTTGTTTCGTGGCTTTAGCAGTGACGGTGGAAGCCACGCTATATGACGACGATTACGACACCTACACAAAAGCGTATGACTACAAGAATGCAGGTAATTTTAATAGTTTCGAAATTTTATTCCGAACTCCAACTATTATGGGACCAATTTGATTTTCACCGTTATGCCACTCAATCGAACGGAATGGAGTCCTCTCAAATTGAGTTTTGTAACGAAGCCTTCAAGGCAATAGTCGCCGGAGCTTCTAACTAGATTTTCGAAACTGCCTAATGGGAATAGATTTGAACAATGCCACTGTATTGTACACTTCAATCTGTGGAAATTTACTACCGTACCTGCAGCTAAGTAAGTATACAGTACACAGCTTAGTAATAAATTGTATTATTGGAATACTTTATAAAACACCTACGAACTAACTATTTAAAAGCCAGTCTTAATTCGGAGAGTAGAACAGGTTTGAATAATACATGTGCCCGAGATGTCTAGTTAGACTAAAATCATAATGCGCAGTTAAAACGGAGCTCCGGTTTTAATACGATTTAGTAAAAACAAGTCTGTAAACTCACTCATTTACATAATGTACATTTGTAATGTAAGGCGAATTAAAATATGGAAACCTAGTAATTCACTTTACACGATTCTGCTTACGCTGTCCTACATGTCACATTTTTTACTGTGTTTTTTTATATAAAATCAACGTTGACCTTATCACAAAGAAAATATTATTACAACATGTTGACAGTACCTACGACAGCACAAACAGCAAAATTCGTAGGCGATCCGCGTCGTAGCAGATGTGACGCTCACCGCGTTTCCGTAGCTCTAACGTAGCGCGCTACGCATGTAGAAAACCAATCCCAACTTTTCGTAGAACTTGGCTACGCGCACAAACTCAATTTCATTTCTGATGGGTCAACAAAGTGTAGATGGTTGTTCCGCTTTGTTGTCCACCTTAATTCTGACAACATAATAGACACAGCACGCAATATGTAAGTTGAGAGGCGAGTAACATATGCAAGTGCGCTCCAAAGCTCCCAGTTACGTCGGTAACGAATGCACTCATCGCTGTTGGCTGCAAGTAAGGCCCGGTAATACAATTTCCCGCTGCTCTGACGCTATTGCCATCTTGGGAACAATTTGGCCTAATGCTTGTGCATCTCGCGTTCGCAACGAACATTGTTTAAAATATTTCATGGAGCTGTAGTCGGCAACAAGTTTTAAGGAAATTGAAACTTTTAATACAGTTTTTAATTCCACTTTCAACACAAACGTGTATTTTCAGCCACAAACACATACAAATGACCTCGTTTACAACAGTTCGGTATGAACACAGAACACGCACGTATAAGCTCAAAGAAATTTCACAGCGACAGAAAAAATAGGTACCCACTACGAACCCGTTTTGAATACAAGCGTACATACCCATACGCAGTTTGTTACAAAGCTCTTTTGAAACATAAAACCCTTGTTCAGTCACCTTTATTCTTTTGAAGCTTGCTCATAAAACCTGTGATATTTTAACTTAAGAAACACAGGTTAGAAGTCACAAGATCAATAATCTGTATTTACAACATCCCATATATTTTGATTTAATCGAGTTCTTAAATGATTTAAAACTACGGACTTGATAACTTGACGTTGCCCATAAATACGTTTTTCGTATCAGTCAGTTGGACTGTTACAAACGAAAGAGCCAGTATTGAGACTGAGGATTTTCAAAAACTATAAAACCCTTCACTCATACAAGTATGAATATACACCATTCTTGTATGAGTGAAGGGATTTTTATGATCTTGCAATAATATTATAAAATCCAATTTCATCCGAATTGGTGAAACATTTGGGCATTAATTTCATCATTGGAAAAGCTACCAGATAAATATGAAACAGTAATTATTATTAACCAGGATATCATAATTTCATTTAAAACATTTCCACAACATAGAGAACGCGTCATTGAAAATTTAACATGTTACAAGCATTTTTACTATGAAATCAAACTACGTAACAGTATTGGGAGCATTAACCCAAAAGCGACATATTGTTCTTAGTAACAATATAATGTTATAGACAAACGAAACTCGAAAACCGAGTGTGTGCGATTGAATGTGAACACGATATGTCATTACATCAATGAGAATCGTAGATATGGAGGGCTCCCGAGGCAATTTCGCGGACGGCAATTTTTGTCGCCATTTCGCGATAGAGTGATTTCATTCCACGAGAAGACATAGCTGTCGAACTAGCTTATCGGACGGGCCCAGCTCAACGTATCTTCGATTTACCCACTTTTCTGGCTGCGGCTCAATACCAAAGACATTTATAGCATTTTCTTGCGGACCCGATTAGTGATTCACATCTCTATCGGTCGTACAATAACTGCGTGCCTAAATTGTGCCTGACAGGACCGTTCGGCTAATGAGACCGTACCCAACGGATTAATTAACTGTACACTATCGAATAATCTTTGTTCTCTAGTAACGACTTGAATGGATACTTGCACAAATTTTAATCAGCAAAATTAACTGCGATAATTGCCTATTAAATAATATATATGTTATAACATTCTAGTTTGACTTTTGTGAAATATTTTGGCTTTGCATTATAAATGTGCGCTCCTACATAAATTAAGTGATATCTTTGGGAGCATAAAGGGCACAGCAATGTATCTAGCAATGAAGAATATTTGCCATGAGCTAAGTTAAATAGCTATCTATTTAACTTAGCTCATGGCAAATATTAACTAACTACATTCCAGTTGGAAATCTCGCGTAAAACATTAATGAGAAAGTTAGCGCGATAAGCGGGCTTCAAACAAGGACTGAAGCAGGACGCTGAGAAGAAGCTCCCATTAACATTCCAGCGTGAAGGCGGCAATAATGTGGGTGTTACACGGTGAACGTTTCACTCGGGCAAATGGCCGCGCTCCGGGGATATGGGTATTCTGTTACGAATAGTCGGGGAATACCGCTTCGGTTACTGCTATCGGGGATGCCAAGGCTATACTTTCGCTGCATATGGGTATATCCTTCAAACTGCAAAGACAGCAAGAATGAAAATATTGCCCTATTTTTAGTACGCTCTTGGAGGGTCTTCGAAATAGGTTATAGTCGCTTGAAAGATCGTTACTTTAATAATATTTTCCGAGAAATTGCTAAGTTTGTACCCAAACCATTTTATGACATAATTTAGCAAATCCTTCTTTATTCGGTGTGTTATTAAAACAACTATCCAAGTTAAAACGTAAGTCTTCTTTAAGTCTAGCGTAATACTAGGATTTCTATAAGTTCATTTTCGGAGAAAAGCTCTTTGTTTATGAATGTATGTATTCATGCTGTGAGTATTACAGTACCATCCAAACAAAAGATACCTAAAATAGCTAAGATTCAAAAGGAACCACGAACGTTGAGATGTGGTAAGAAATCTACATGTAAGGGTACATAATATAACATCATAATTAATATGATAAAATTCAATGCACGTAGGTACTTTGTACATCGTAGAACAAAGATATCGCGCGAAGTTTTATACTTAACGTTAAACGTGAAAAGATTATAAAGACAGAGAATGAATATAAACTGAAACGAGAAGATTACCTATTGCATACAAAGGTACAAAAGTTACAACCTAATATTACAGGCGTAACACAAAGTAAACGTTACAGTAAATTCAAAGGGTAAAATTAGTCAACAGTTTGTAAGTGAAGTGTATACCTATTGTTAGTGAAGTTTTTTACGGCGAGTACGGTGCGAAATACCGCTTTACGTTCCAACAATCTCTGATGGTACACTTGAATTTATCGCGCGGGTAACACAGTAAAAGGGCTACGTAGTCGGCGGTGGCGGCAAGGCGATATTATTCGGCAGGGGTGCGTTTTGTTTACAAATTGCTTGGCGGCGCGTGCCCGCCCTGCCTCGCCTCGAATCACCCCGAGATAAAGCGGCTGCTGCTACCCGCCGATAATTTTCTTAAACCTTGTTTTATACGCACGTTGAACGGTGATTTCAGCCGTAAATGGATTGATCCAGTTTACGGCATCCCCTGCCTCGGCTAAGGGAAATTAGAGCGATGCTGTAAAGTGGATATAATAACGGATTTTTTACAAAAAATATTGTTATTTTTTATTAATGTTGCTGTTCGATTTTCTTCGGTTTATGTAAGATTGGGTTTCCAGTCTGTTAGTTCTTCCAACAAGGTATTTGGAATAATGACAATTTAATACAAAACTTTTGGAATAGTTTTCGAAATTGCTTGTACCAAACTGAGATTAATATTAAATTATTCGTCTTCATAAATATTCTAAAGTGGTAGATGTATGAGGGCACGAATTATTTGTATATGCTAAAAATACATGCTTTCTACATAATGTAGCTTAGTTCAATATAAGTGGAGATTAAAGACCCTCGGAAGCGTTAATATGGTCCCCATCACATCTTCCAAATAAATTAAAAAAGGAGTAAGATCCTTCTCGGGGTGTCACCTCGTTAAATATTAACTTCTACAGATGTGTACTTAAGGTTCATTTCACTTTGACGTTTAGGAGTTACAAAAATATTTGTCAGCAAAATTGCGCTTGGCCGAGAAGTAATGAAAAATTCACCCTTGGCGCGACCTGTGTAACTAAACCTTTAACGATATTGCTGGATACTGTTGTCTTCTGTTGGATAAAGTTTATACTTTGTGTTCTGTTGCTGCTCTACGGTTTCATTCAATTAATTTAATCTTTTTTCTTTACAGAGAGTCGCACTTGTACGCAGTCAGAGTTCCGATGCAAGACAGGAAGATGTATTCCGTTGTCCTGGCACTGTGACAATGAAAAAGACTGTCCTGATGGGTCAGACGAGGAGCCCGGCACTTGCAGTCAGTATCATCTTTATTGCCCACACTCACACGTTCACTCGAACGAGTAAATTTGCCAAATAACATACACTTTTAGTCTTATTACTACTTTTGAAACGAGAAATTTTGGTACAATATGAAACTGGAATTTAATATCAAACTTCTAGTCGTATAAACATACATTCATTAAAATATTACGAGAAAGGGAAGTTACGATGTAGACATGTTTGTAAATACTCTATGAATAAGTTGGTATTAAGTTTTTTTGCTAATCGTAAAAGGAACGTCAACTTTGCCTGGCCGCCCACTTAGTTTATATTTGTGTGTGGAAAATAAGCAAACACTGTTATTTTGGCAAATTTACTTTAGGGTCGAGTTGGCAGTCAGTCGACTATTGTTTAGACGTAGAACAATGAAAAAACAAGCTCGCAAAATGACAAAGCCAGCGAGGGTATGAAAACTGGACGATCCTGTGATCCCAACCCGAGTAATCCCTTGTTATTAGAAACCGAAAAACTTTTTACTAACCACGATTCGGATTTAACCAATCTGTGTGCTCTGCGGTGATGACCATTTATCATAATGATTTTCTAGTCTTTAAAGCATAATGGATCGTTATGCTATTTAAAAAAAGATTAAATGACAAAAAGATTTTAGATTATAAAATATCTCATCACTATCCGTCTAAAACTCGTTATAAGTACAGTTAACAAATCCTAAGGCACCTACTATATTAAACAGATTTTAAATTTTACACCGCAGTGTAATCTAACTCCAGAAATTGCTTGGTAACCAACATTTAAACCGTATATTTGGAGCCAGGCGGTCAACGTAATGGGATGGCATCAATTCAAGAACTGAAACCGTAAAAAATAATTATCTAACGATTTATGAGGAAACTTTTGAAATACGCGTATTTTGTCCTTAGCGGGACTCCCAACGTAGATTAAAATCTTAATTACGACCAAGTTCTCAGGATTAAGTTTATAATCTTTGCCTCCACTCACCTGCTTCTAAAGAAAATAAATTTAGGATCACATTTCAATCAAAATGTTTCTGTACCTTTCAAAGCAGTACTTAATCAAATATTTAAATTGTATTTTACGGCTAACGAGAAGGCTCGTATCCTTTATGTAAAATGTCATTACAGAAATGTAAATATGGTCCTATAAGTAAGTCGGTAAACGTAATGTGAAAAATGTGAATATTCACAAAGACGGGAGGGTCCCCAGGGAGAGGGATTTTTGCCGAGAGCCTGTGGTATTTAAATAAAACACGTAATACGAATTTAGACATTCCATGGGGTGCGTAGAGGATCGCGTTAATTTATTTATGGTTGACACATGAGATAACGGACAAGGAAGGGAATGTCCGCCACAAATTGGACTTGTTCACGTTGAGCCGACGGGTGAACTTGTATATGTAGGTAGATACTGAAAATTTCAGTCTCTAATAAGTTGGAAATATCGATCGATTCAGCGGTTTCCGCTACGGTGGCGACCATGGAGTTCGGTTGGCGACTGACGTAATCCCCGAACTCTCCACCTTGTCACAAGTTTCAAGGCGCGTAATCCTCTTTATGTGAAACACTAGTCTAGGCTTTAGCATTTTCTTTGAAAATACCTTCTTGAAAATATTAGAATTTTCTTTTAAATACGGTTGAAAATGTACATAGTTCAGTATCATTCTAGCGAAAATGAAAGGAATGATATGAAAAATTTATAGTTTTCATATCGGAGCTGTGATGGATCTAGCTGAAAATAGTGGCGCCTTAGGGATTTGTGTTCTTCGTATGAAATATGAGTACTGATAGGTATTTCGCTCCCACAAATCATATAGGTAGGGAAAATGTCTCAATGTTTTTCGGTTCATGTTCTAACGAATTATAAATGGAATGTTTAAAAATAGATATGCCCGAAAAGGACAGTGTATGAAATAAACGACTGCCCACCCCATTATTCAAATGTGAAACGAGTAGAAAATTGCGCGTTCGCTTTTTTTCGTTTGTCGATCCATGGGAGGGTCACGCTATAAATTGCGATTTTTATCACCGACACTTTTCAATATAAGTGACCCGTAAAATTAACATGCCTTTTCACGATTTAGGATATGTATGTAGGTAGTTATTATGATAGATCGACACCGACAGAAATAGTCTTGTTCACATGTTTTACGAAGTCGTTACCTATGTTATTAATTCGAACACATTTTTATTTAGAGAAAAATGCAATACATAAATACCTAAGTAGATTAGGTTCAGAAAGAAATCCAATAATCTCATAGTCAACCATAATCTGTTTTTCTTGTTTCAATTAAAATGTTATTAGTTCATTTACTATCCGCGCTAGCTTTGGAATTATCTTTTGTAATGCAAGCAACCATTGTCAACAAAAGTCTTTATAAAAGAGTTGATCCGGCGTCAAAGGTACTTTTAATTCCTTGTTTTCTGAAACTGCAACGGTGTGTATAAAAAGCTTGTGAAAGTTTGCGAAGGTTTTATTTCGGCGGAGGTGGGGTTATGGCAACCGCGGGCGTAACTTTGTACACTTAGAGCCACTGTAAGTCGTCCCACATAATGGAAAATCCTTTTTTATTTGGCAGGGACACGCAATGTTTTGTAGGCGACAATGTAGAAGGTGGTTATATATATCAAGTTTATATAGGTAATCTGGCATTGTTGTCCTTGTTGACAAATATATTTATCACCGAGGCTTCAACTGGAACGCTATTTTCCGGGGTAAGTAAGCTTTATGGTGTCGTCCTTCGTATAGTAGGAGCCAGTCCTAAGCTTGTGGATATTATCCATCTGGATATTATATCTCTGTCACTGGGAGTATTTACGTTGCACATTATTTACCTATAGTGTGACAAATGCTACCCAATATATAGTATAAGACATCAATCATATTTGGAATTCAAAATCTTTTATTATGAAGTTATTCTTCAATTTCTTTTGTAGTTAGTATAAACACTATATAAATACACACGAGTAACAAATATCATTACAAATTCTGCCATTTACTCGTTAATTGTGGACAAGATTTGAGATAAAAAACGTATTGAAAAAATATATCTAAAACTCTCCTCTTTTTTTGTCTGCTTTATTTACACTTTAAATTCATGGGAGATTTGAGAGCCAATTTTTTATACTTTTAATTTAACAGCTTCACTCTTTCAATGCAACTTAAATGCATTAAACTAAGAATATATACAGTCGACAGAATCGCCAGTAAAAATTTTTGAGCGGGAGTCACTAAAGCTTTCTCAATTTGCGTCTGTTGAATTTCGTTAGCGCCATCGCAAAACAACATTACACTCTAATAAGGGACTGTTTAGAATCATTAATTACGTTTTAGCCGTGCCCGTGCTAAGCATTACCATTTATTATATTGCTAAAGCACTTGACTTGCATTTTAAACGTGTTTGCTTTGTCAACTTATGTTGCTACTGATAGCCTCGTTCCAAGTCAGTCCGTTTGCCAAGATTAATTACATCAGTGTAAATTGTTTATATTGTGAGCCCCCTGATTTATTTGTCTGATCGCAGATAGTTTAATGCTGTTAAATTGTTTGCGCTTCGACTAAAGTTCTGCAAATAGTTTGCAAGTAAAGCGCTCAGGGCAACGTTATCGATACTTCACATTGCAAAGTTACTTTCACGGCAAAGACACTAAAGGCAATAACATAAAATAATCCTAATAAAAGAGCGGAGACAAAAGGGGTTCATTGTAATGTGAGAAATTCGATATCAATCAAAATTTCGTACACAGCTACGGAAAGGCGTTGTCCGGAGCACAAATTTGTGTGCACGACCGGCCAGTGCATACCACTCTCGTGGAAATGTGACGATGTGGCCGACTGTATCGACGGCTCTGACGAACACCAGTGCGGTAAGAGCATGGTCTCGCAACGGATCAAAAGCATGAAACCAGCAACAATTGGCATGTCGGTATACCTGGTTCATATTTAGGATCGACATAAGCATACCTAAGCATGCGAGTATAAAAGCACATTTTACGACTGCTATAAACTTCTTCGTTTTTTATCAAAATTATAGTTGCGATTTTCTATGACGCTCACGGTTACTTTATATATTTTCTATTTTATTACCCGAATCAACAATATTATTTGATTGCCCGAATCGATTACTAGACACAAAAAGGTTTATATAAAACAAAGGGAACACGCAATTTGAACTTTGTTGAACTTTACGAAAAATTAAAAGTAAAAGAAACTTATTATTTTTACAAGAACATCAAAGTAATTGGTGTCCTAGTTATAAAATTTTCTTCTTAGAAGAAAGCAGGAAGGATAAGACGAAAACGGATATCAGGAGATCCCTAAAGGGATTTGTGTACCATAACGTGTCGGTTTATATTCGCATCGTACTTAGCATGTGCATGAATGGGTTGACAGAGGTGAAGTCGTGCGGACCAGAGGAGTTCACTTGCAGAGGAAGAGATGGCGAGTGTGTGCCGCTCACGTGGATGTGCGACGACAACGCGGATTGTTCCGACGGATCTGATGAGAAAGCATGCAGTAAGGGATTTAACATACAATGCAAGAGTAATTATGTAGACAAAAAGGCTACCCAAGTCCTATTTGTCGTCTTGAAGTTAGTCTTTGGCTTTCTCTTTCAAATTTATTTTCTTGTGCACGGAAGAGATAGCGATACCTTGACCTCTTGACTCTTCAAAGTTAATTACGTCAGACGCTTTTATAATTACTCCTGAATTGTTTATTCACATTACACTTCACATTTTATACCTGGGTCAGCATTTATGATGCATTAAAAACAATATAGGCATCGAATCATTTTTTACTCATGGTGACCATTATATGATATCTACATTGTGTAATCGGCAAGTTATATTGTGGAAATTGCATGATGCCGACCTCAATATATTATCTTCTATTTTAAGTTCAGATAATGTAGTACAAAGAGCACATCATAATTTGTTTCTATAAGCGTTCTCAGATATCTCTTTTGTTCCCTTTACCTAGTTATTTCATTCAATGTTATTATTTCATTACCAGTGTGACGTGTCATGCGACACTAATTTTATTTATTATTACTAATAGGCACAACCATGATATAGTAAGTCTAGGATAGTTACATGATTATCTGTCTACAGTCCACCTCGTAATTACTTCACCACTTTTAGGTTGAATAGCATTTGCACGTCAAGACACAAGATAGGTACCTATTGTCTCTATGTCAGGAAGATAGTTGAAACATCAACGAGGTTTCAATTTTGTTGGAATTGTTGACAAGGTCAAATCTTTGTGGGGGCATACTAAACCTATAAATGTTTAGAAAATAATTGTTTTATCAAATTTTGCCTCGCCAACCTCACGATCAAGTTTTAACTATTCGTTCTCAGTATCAGCAGCACCAATCAATCATGGGGTCGGACCCAACTAAACTTTGTGTATTCTATCAACGCTCGACTCATCCATCTATAAATTCTTATCTACCCACACTGGGCGGGCCGAGGCGTGAGCGATGATGTTGCGTGCCTACTTCAATACACGGGAAGGTTTCCTTACGCCCGAAAGCCTCATCACGATTATGTCATCGTTTATCTTATTAGGTACTTGATTCTTCTAGAAATTCTTGGGCAGTACAAATAGGCCTTAATGGTCCAGGTTGTAGCCCTTTCTGAATGTATACAGAAATAAATAATAATAGGTAGTGAGAATCTGAACAAGTATTAAAATCAGTAAAACGTAGTACAAGATGTAGAAATTGAGTTTTTACAACTAGAAATATCTGAGAATAATAGAACACAGAAAGAAAATTTCATTTTTCTGGTAAGTGAACTTTATAGTACTTCCTACAAGAGTTATTTTGTTTTCATAAAATTAGTCTAACTACTTCATTAGATCTGCTTGTTAGCTGAGAATAGTTCATTGCGCTGCATTTTATACGCAATTCGTTTTAAATTCGATGTGCTCTTGGTGCTCTTTGTGAATTTGAAACTCCACATTATTATTATATTAATTTCAATGTACCAGCGAATTGGAAACATTTGATTTCTCGAAATAAGTTCGCCTTTTAGAACAATTTGCTTTGTTTTTTCAATTTACATTGAGGCCTGGAGTAGGTACCTACCCCATTTATCAATTTACTGTCAGAACGTATTTATTTAAAATTTGACTCATTTCAAAGGAATGCTGAAAATATTAGTGTGGCCGTCTGAGCAAACTTAATTAAAATTTTGTCTAATGATTGAGTAACTTCATTACGGGATGAAAACTTTAATTGTCTTTTAAAGATTTAATTTTGTAAGCAAGCCTTTAACAAATCGAACTTTTTAAAATAGATTTTGACACTCAAAGATCCATAAAGATTTTAAAACCACTTTACTAATTTTGTAAAATGATGACCAAATGTTTCCATTTCAGCTGGTACACTATTCTGTCTCTATTCGAACCTATATGTTATAAGGCCGGGTAATTTTCAACGAAATTTTATCTATGTCGTCCTTGAGATCTCTAATGCCCATTGGCTGTTTTCAAAGTCTAATAGAGGACATGGCAGGAAAAAACGTCGTTGAAAACCTAACCCATACACCAATACTCTCACAAATAAGTCTTGACCTGGCCTACCAGATGAGACCTGTCGCTCGGACGAGTTCACATGCGGGAATGGCAAGTGCATCCAGCTACGTTGGGTGTGCGACGGCGATGACGACTGCGGGGACGATAGTGACGAGGTCAAATGTCCTGCGCCGACCTGCCAACCGCAGACACACTTTTCCTGTGGAAATGGACACTGCATATCAGCTTGGTGGCGCTGTGATGGAACTGAAGACTGTCCCGATGGAAGCGACGAAGTGGTAAGTTTGTATAACAATGCTTAGGTTCATTAGAAACTAAGTAATTACAGCTTAGAGAAGCTGGTTTGAAGCAAGCAATGCAAATAAAAAGAGGCTAGGTGAAGCTGGTTTGTCTATTCTGTAATAGTTACACAAATTTCGAATTTAAATATTAAAGCAAGAGGCGGTCACTTAATGTGGCTCTTTCTTCAATAAGCCATTATTGGTCAATGAATAGTTGATAAGCATAAATAATTACTGCTCTTCTTGAGTTAATATCTCAGTCAATTATTGCGACACTCCTCTGAAGCGATCGTGTGGTCTACTCGTAGCAGAGACCACCCGACAGCTAATTTAATTACATTCATAAACCGCTTATCTGAAATTAAACGGCATAATAATTGTAACAGGTCTAATCTAATCAATGGATTAAAGACATCAAATTACAAATGATTCAATCAAAACTAAATGTAGAGAGATAAAATGTAAATGATGTAAGTGTGTGCACGGCCACCCATAAAGGGCTCCGTAATGAAAGCCAATTAAGCATATTTGATTGAGCAAACGATACTAAAGCATAATGCTAGATATGTTTTGGATTACGTTTATTTATCAAGCATGATCCAAGAAAATAATCTAATCAATGTACTTTCCAGGGCTGCACAGCTACTCCAAAGGTCCGTTCACCGTGCATATCATCTGAGTTCGAATGCAAGGACCGCATGACTTGCGTCCACAAGGCTTGGGTGTGTGATGGCGACCGGGACTGCCCTGACGGTGGAGATGAAGATCCTATGCTGTGCCGCGGCAACGTCACCTGCAGACTGGACCAGTTCCAGTGCAAAGACCACAGCTGTATCCCTGGAGCGTTGTACTGCAATGGAGATAAGGACTGCCCTGATGGCAGTGATGAACTTAACTGCAGTAAGTATTCTTTTATTAAAACACAGGGTGTAACAGGACCCTTCACGAAGCCGTCAACCAAGCATTATGTACATCAAACTAAGTAACTTTACGCAAAAAAAAATGCTGGGAAACGACTTTTTTTTTTGGTGAGAAATCACGTTCGGTACGGTAGGACTCAATGTAACGCACTCAAAACATTGTGCTGACGGATAGATTGAATAGTTCGGGGGTCGTGGAGGTGTTTAAAGTAAAAATCTTACATTAAAACCACGTAAGTATGCAAAAAAAAACCTCTGCAAAAAATGGAACTTTGACCCCCAATATCTCCGTAACTAGAAGATTGCCAGGTATGGTGTAAAACAAAAAAATATCGCAATGACGGGGAGAATAAGTGCCTTTCGGCTTCGTTAAGGGTCTTGTAAGTTACACCCTTTATGTAGGTACCCAGTTGCAACCTTATGTGGGTCTTAGAGGTACAAACGATTCTTAAGAGTCTACCACCTATGATCTTCCGGGCCATCTACTGCATAGATTTGACTTTCAGCAAGAGTGCAACACCCGTCAAACTTCTTCTTCTTCTTCGTGTCAATGATTCCTAGGTTTATTTATTTATTTATATACTGACATTTTTATATTCCCGCCAATTATGAAATTTAAAGCTTAAACGCTGTGTATCGTTCAAAACAAAGTTAACCTTTCCATATCTCCTAAACGTTTACAAACATGATTTAGTTTTCATCGTTTTACGAGGTTAATCTCGTCAATTTGTTACTAATTTGCGTAACGAACTTGTTTTATCTTAACTAATTGAAAAACTTTCGTTACATTTCAGCAATATTAAAGACCGTATGCGACAAGAAAACAGAATTTGACTGCGGAGCTGGCATGTGCATCCCTCTATCGAAGGTCTGCGACAAGCATCCAGACTGCCCGAACTTTGAGGATGAACCTCGGGACAGATGTGGGGAGAACGAATGTGCTAAGAACAATGGAGGATGCACGCAGAAGTGTGTGGACACCCCGGTCGGATACTACTGCGACTGTGACAAGGGATACAAGCTTGTTGATAATAGGACTTGCGAAGGTAAGAACCTAATGGAAAAATAATTATGGAATTCCGCAATGAGGTTATGGGGCCAAAAATTATTCCCAAAGAAGTAAAAACATTTCTATTTGCCACTTCTCGTTGTGCTAATTACTATCATTCGTACCACGAACTGTCCTGCAGTGCGAAAATAGTTCGAATGCTATACGAACTCACTCATCTAAAATGTTCGCTGCATGGATTAATTGTTTACTAGCTGTCGTTAGATTTTTTATTTTGACTGATGGTTATGCATACACAAGGCGTGGTGCTGCTATAAACAAAAAATGTCATAGGTAGGCATAGCATGCAAATGGAGCGTGATACCTGTTCCGTATACTAAATTAAATAGTCAAGATAGGGTAAACCAAAAATAACGGAAATGACTAATTAATGACTCAATGATTGGTCTGTTTATATTTATTTGTACTTTCATAACCCAGTACCTAATTAATAAAATAGGGGCAATCAGATTAAAATTACCAGTTTTAATTAAAAGCACAAGTAGGTAGATTTCGATGAGATAATATCACAATTTATCGGCAAAACCATCGATTGCATTGACTTTTCTACGAATTTGACAACTGTATAAGGAAAATGTGTTCAATCTGGCCACTTTGGTATTGGGTATTAACAGACGACAATAAAAAAACAAGCATTGATCTAAATCTTGTTGTTGCTTTTAAAATGTTTATTAATAGGCAAGTATAAATCCTATAAGCGTATGTTGGGTTGAGTCATGAATAAGTCGGTTAAAAAATTACTTATGTAGGACATCTCCTCAGAGATATTTTCCTGTTTACACTTGACGACTCCCACACACCAGGAAATATTTATACTGGAGAACCACTCAACGATGGAAATCTATGGTTGGACAAATATGTTTTCCAAAAGTATCAACATGTTACTTTCCTTTAGCCGTTTTCCTCATATTTAAATCCAACTAACAGATCACTACGCCAGCGTGGTAGATGCTGCCCACTCCCTCCTACAGTCCTGAATGTGGGAGGGAGTGGGCAGTATCTAGAGACCTGCGTCTCAGCAAGAATCTCTTCAAATTCGTGCTGAGACAAAGACCTCTTCTCATAGCTAGGAGTTACGTAGTAGGAAAGTTACAGGCTGATTGTATTATAGATCACTGTGAACTCCAACACACCTTCATTTTCCAGACGTAGACGAGTGCTCGGACCCCGGCGCCTGCTCCCAAATGTGCATCAACGAGAAAGGCACGTTCAAATGCGAATGCCACGCAGGATACGCACGAGACCCTCGGGATCGAACCAGGTGTAAGGCTACGGAAGGTCACCCATCACTCCTGTTTGCAAGGAGGTTTGACATCCGCAAAATTAGCCTAGACCACCATGAAATGGTTGCGATAGTCAATGACACGAAGTCGGCGACTGCGCTGGATTACGTGTTCAGGACCGGAATGATCTTCTGGAGTGATGTTACGGATGAGAAGATTTATAAGTTAGTATTTTATCTAATATATATTTTATTTTAGTGTTTTGAATCAATGCAATAACTACAGGCTGGTCAAATTCAAGGAGGTATCGATACTAATGATTCTTGATCCAAATCGATACTAAAAGGGTAAGTTTTTTCATTTTTTTACGGCGATTTCCGTAAAAAAAAACTGCCCTTTTTACCATCGATTCGGGTCGAGAATCTTTAGTATAGATAAATCCTTGAATTTGACCAGGATGCAAAACGACAGCCTGTATTGAAATAACCTGGATGGTTCGACATTCATTTTTGAAACACGTCTGTCCCAAAAAGATTTGGTTTCTTTTTCTACAATCATCGCAACCAAGGAAGGAACCGCAAGAAATCAAATGAAATTCAATTGATTCTTAATTGAGAAAAACAATCCAAGTGTTGTATTTTTTCCACAGCGGCCATTGCCGTATAACCGACGTCATTCAATAGTTGATGTAGTAAAAGATAATTTCGGGTCCATGAGGTCTAATTAAAAAGACAATGGACTCGCATAATACCGTTATTGTTTACAATAAGATAACAAATTACATAAGTAAACATTTTACACGGTCATAAAAAAGGATTTTTATCGTGTGTCTAAGAATACGAATGACGTCATATCAAGTACATACCGACTGTGTACAAATGATGATGATAATTAACATGACTGCATACATGCCTACTTTTTATAATACTATGAAAAATGAACACTTTCATCTACAGATTTAAGTGTTTTTTTACACGAGCAGGTAATAAAGTTATCTTTATAACCTTCTCGTGTATAGTTTCAAATAAATTTAGCTGACCTTTAGTTCTCTAAAATGTTAAATTGCAGTTCAAATGCAGTACTTACTGACGATCATAAGTCAACTTCAAATGATGATGGCTTGTTATTTTAAGTACTTGACAAAACGTGGCTATAGACGTGGAAAGTTAATGGCAATTTTAGTATTTTAGAGTTCTGTCCCGCTTGAACTGAAAATTACTGACGAATTTATTGCTAAACACAATTAAAACATCCTTATATTTCTGTCAATCGTTTTAAAATGTCAGACGAAAAATTATGTTTTATTTAAGTTCAGCGTTAACGCATATAGTGCTTTTTGGTGCAAATGAGCCTCACTTTCACAACACAAATAAAAATAATTTTAAACTTACATTCTACCAACTTAATTCTATTTATGCTAATCATATTTTCATCAACCCAGGGCTCCAATTGATGAAGGCACACAAAGGACAGTGGTGATCGGCGACCAGTTAATCACATCAGACGGTCTCGCAGTCGACTGGATCTACAACCACCTGTACTGGACTGACACGGGCAAGAACCACATTGAACTTGCAGACCTGCAAGGAAACATGAGGAAGATCCTCATCAGGGACCAGCTGGAAGAACCTAGAGCTATCGCGCTTAACCCTATAGATGGGTAAGTAATCACTCAAGTGCTCTTAAATGGTCGACATAGAACTGTGCCCTACAGTTTGGTGCGTGGACATTAGGCGTAAGAATCAGCATTTTTTTTACTGCGTAAGTGGAAATCACCTAAACCTTCGAAGGCTTTTGAATAAAAAAATAGTCACTGTTGTGGTATTGTTTCCACAAGAGATGCCGTGGCGAGTTGGTCTCCTACCCGAAGGGTTGAGCTCAAATAACTTAAGAGAGAGAGACGGAACTGTCTTTGCACTGCAGTGAAACACAACAAGCTCATAACAGTAATAATGTTACTTAGTAGGATTTTGTTCCTTGCATAAGTCAGATACATAAATCTTAGATCAGACCTTAAACAACTAACTGAAGGCAATACAAATACGTTATATGTACGGGAATCAAACCAGGGGGGTTACTATGACGTCTTAAAGCAGGAGTAATTCCAGTGTGGGAAAGAGACAGAGCTATAGAGGTTGTCTACCGCCATCTTTTTCCCACACTAGAATTACTGCTGCTTTAAGACGTCATGGTAGGCCACCTGAGACACGTAGCGCATCAGTCAGCCACACAGCCAATGCGCCAAAGTTACCGTCATTAACACGCTCTCGGTAGCTGAAAAAATAATTTGCGTACAATGGACACGAAAGAAAAACGATTCGGTTACACCAATACAAAGTACTTTAATATTCAAGAATTCGAACAAAGCAGTTGATAACACATTAGAGTACATTAAACTATCTTTAGATACCTACTTATCTACATTATAATAGTACGTACTACAACTTTTTTTGCCGAATCACAGTCATAAATAGGTATTACATACAACTGCGAAGTTACATTGATAGAAATAAAATACTTAATAGACTAATTTCAAAGAAATAATAAATCGTCTCCTTTTCGCAACTATATTCGAGTCGGCTTCCAGTCTAACTGGATGCTTCTGGTACCAGTATTTCACATAGAGCGACTACCTATCTGATCTTCACAACCTAGTTTATACTGATTAACACGATACCCCTAGGCAAGCCTGGTTGTCGCACTTTTGGGTTTCTGACCCGTAACGACTGTCGTCCACGAATGGCAGCCCGCACCAACTTCTAAAAGTGCTTTATGAGCTACGAAGGCGTCTCGGTATGTAATGGATGCTCAACCATCCACGGACGGACAGACATCGGCGAGCTTTGCGTCTGTTATTACAAGGCCACGATCTATCATACTCCTGCCCTTATCCCAATTTATATGGGGTTAGCGCAGCATGTCTTCTTCTGCCATACTTCAGCAGTCATCTCCTTTCTAGCAACGATCCCTCAAACGACAATTAGGAATGCATGTGGACAGTGTAACTATTAACATAAGACTTAAACATAACTAACGAAATGTGGATATACTATTCGGTACACCTCTGCCTAACTCTTCGGGGAATATAGGCGTGATGTTTTGTTGTAAAATATTGTAACATTATAGAAGCATGAGTTAAAATATTTAATTGAATAGTGTAAGTGCACCAGACTGTGCAGACATAAGCTTTGTATGTAGGTACAGGTTATTATCTACCTAGCATTTTCCCAACTATGCCGGGGTCGGCTTCCAGTCTAACCAGATGCAGCTGAATACCAGTACTTTACATGAAGCGACTACCTATCTGTTCTCCACAACCCAATTAATACTGGGTAATACGATATCCCTTGGTAAGACTGGTTGTCAGACTTTTAAGGTCACTGACTACCTGTAACGACTGTTAAAGATCTACAGATGACAGCCGGTAGGAATCGATTTGTATGGAACCTTCGCCACTGTTACCCAGTACTAACTGGGTTGTGGAGGTCACTTAAGCAGTCGCTTCATGTATAATACTGGTATTCAGCTGCATCCGGTTAGACTGGAAGCCGACCCTAACATAGTTGGGAAAAGGCTTGGCAGATGCTAAGATTTCACTTTCATATGTAAACAATTCAGAAGAAGTTAATAATAGACTACGATAGATGCACAAAATTATCAATCAAAACGTTTATTCATTTTTATTACTTACTTTTTCCTTTTTAATATTCCTCTATTAAATCAATGTAAAATAAATATTTAAAATAGTAGCCCACCGGTATCGAGATCAGTGATGATGGATTGATCCCACAGAACAATGTGATATTGCTATGTTAATTAAAGAACTGAGTCAGACACACCTATAGTATGGCACTTCCGATTCCACATCGCTGTATTTTAGAGATGGATATATACATATATCCATCCATATAGCTGATGGATAATCCTGGATACAAGGTTGTGTCTATGCAAGTACTCTCCGTTAGCCATTCAGCAATCATATCATTAATCCAGTCATATTTTCTAACTAACACTATCATACAGATACCATAAAACTTTCGCAATGAGACTCATTTCTATAGACCAGTAGGCACTTAAGCAGCCTATCAATGAATGTATGACGAATGCAGGTGACTAATTCGCCACCTTGTAGTATTACATTGTGCTGTATTTTTAGCAGAAAAAAGAAAAACTCCAGCAAAATCTAATGACAACTTTCAAATAGAGAATCAGAATGTTTGATTAATATCAACATAGACAATACAGTTAACCAATAATTGTCATTCTCATTTTGTTCTCACGAAATAATAGTGAAGATTTATTGATAAATGATGATTTATTGTCAGCAAATTTTTTTGTAAACTCTTCACCTTCTTTCACTAACTGTCTACTATATGTATCGTAGCTGTACGACTTCCTGAGAAATAAAATAAAGCGATAAAAAAATCCATACTCTGCAGTGCTTTTTGAGGTTGTTGGCTTGTGTATAGCCTGGGCGCGCCCGGACTCAAACAGGCAAGCTCGTGACCCCCCTATATTACCTACTTTTTTCTCGTATCCGCAAAAACTAGTGAGGTTCCATCTCGTGGTATAAATATTAGTCGGACGCGATACTAGGTAACTACAAGCAGTGGCGAAGGTTTCATACAACTCGATTCGTACCGGCTTCTTTTTGAAAAATGGCAGTCCGTATTTTATAGACAAATAATAAAATCGCATAAAGTCCGGCGGCGGCGTTACTCCGGCTTACCTCTTACAAAAATGAACCCTTCGCTACTGCTATGTCGGATATATCACCGGATGTTCCTAAACTTATGAATCACCATTGTGAGGCTATTTTTATGTGCAGTTTTAAAATTAAGTCGGTTTATCATTTTTATTACACATCGTTACTATAAATAGGTGTATTATTGTTATCAAAGGCGATAAACAATACTGGATTAAGTAATTAGTAACAGTTTTCATTAATCATACCTTGTTTTGTGAATCAACAGTTAATAACAATTTTCCTGGTAGGTATAGGGACCATATTGTAGAGTTGTAAGTTAACCTATGGTATTATTATACAATGTGGTGTTGTACATACAGGGTGTAACAAGACCCTTCACGAAGCCGTCAACCAAGCATTATGTACATCAAACTAAGTAACTTTACGCAAAAAATATTGCTGGGAAACGACTTTTTTTTTGGGGTAAAAAATCACATTTTATGGTAGGACTCAATGTAACGCCCTCAAAACATTGTGCTGATGGATGGATTGACTAGTACGGGGATCAACGAGGTATTTACAGTAAAAATCTTACGTTAAAAACAAGTATTTAGAAAAAAAGTTGTGGAAAAGTTGGAACTTTGACCCCCAATATCTCCGTAACTAGAAGGTTCCCAGGTATGGTCTAGAACAAAAAAATTATCGCATTGACGGGGAGAACAAGAACCTTTCGGCTTCGTTAAGGATCTTGTTAGGTACCTACTAGTAAAAGGCAGGCTACCAGCTATCCACAATAACGACAAATCCAGATGCTATTGAGAATTTCCTTATGTAAAAAATAATACGGCTTTGCCCGACCAAAGAAACGAAACTAGAGACCTCATGTTCAGACCACTAAACCAACGAGGCGAACTTTCAAATATCAACCAGCATTCCATTCAAGTACCTACGTCATACGGAAACTTCTCCTACATAATTTAAAACCAGGCCGGTTGTAATCAGCTACATAAATGCCATTTGACTGAAGGCAAATTCGATCAATTGACGAAATAATGTCTTATTATTCCGGGTCATCGCAATGTATTGCAGTAAGAATCGTTATTCGTTGATACAATTGACGTAAGTCGAGTTTTTGATTGTATTTACCACTCAAAATGTCACGTACACTTCGTAAAATCAATAGATCAATAATTTGCCATGGCAATTAGAGCCTTCTAAGTTCCGTCTCTCCTCCTAAAATTCCGCACCGTGTGTGGATTTAAATGACTCAAGTGCTGACGCAGGGTCACCTGTGAGATTGGCATCTCTTAGTATGGTAGGCTTTATAGATCATAGGGCCGGAGTATTCCACCATTTATCGTCAATTAGCAAGCAAACACAAAACTCAATTTAAACGGAATCAGATCTGAATAAAGTAATGTTTACCACATAAAAATGTGATAATTTTTACAAAACCACATGAATTCGCTATGATTTCAAACTGCCTAATTTATTTTGTAACCAAATATAATTTATGTGCATTAGTTAAGTATATTGAAATCCTTCACGCGACATTTGTGCTAAGCCGACGCTAAAATTATTCTAAGTGGCTAATTAAATATTTTTTTAACTCTAGCTGGATGTACTGGACCGACTGGGGTCAGGTACCGAAGATTGAGCGTGCGGGTATGGATGGCTCCCACAGACAAACCATCGTTTCTTATGACGTCAAATGGCCCAACGGCCTCACATTGGACCTTGTGCGCAAGCGCGTTTACTGGGTGCGTATAAAAATAAGCCTTAGTTGAAATAAAAGAAGTTGAGACTTGCGTCAAAGAAGAACGGTCGTCCACCCCAGCCTTCCCTTTTTAATTATAAAGGCTTTGGGGAATTTCCTTTTTTTATTTTATTTATATGGACCTTGGGGAATTTCCTTTTTATTTATAAGGACCTTGGGGAAGTTACTAGGTAAACATTTAAACTTGGGGAAGTTACTTACTAGGTAAAAATTTATTACATTTTATACAATTTGCCTGTTTCCATTTCTACTAAAACAATGGTTTTAGATAATAATGGAAAAGCAACCTAATTAGTGGTTTGTGAAAAACACATGACTTTTGAACAACAGGTCATTCGTCATAATTAAAGTATTAACTACAAGAGATACCAAATGAAACGTCGCTATAAAAATTGGTTTTTCCAACACACCATAGGTAGTTAATTTCGCCTAATGGCTAACGCCAATCTAGTCATTATGAACATTAGCTCTATCTTTAGTGAAATCAAGTGTTCTGAATTAATTAAGTATTACAAAGAGATAGGTTACTAATGGATTATAAAGATAACTGGACCAATTATTCAACTTTTCAATTCTATATGATTCATTGATCGGTCGATAAGTAATTTTATAAACAATACGGAGTCACTGAACTTCAATATTTGTGCAGGTGGATGCCAAAATGAACATGATTTCTTCGTGCAACTACGATGGAACTGGACGCAGGGTTATCTTGTACTCCACTGACGTGTTACGTCATCCATTCTCCATCACCACGTTTGAAGACTGGGTCTACTGGACTGACTGGGACAAAGCTGCGGTCTACCGCGCTAATAAGTTCAACGGAAAAGACATTGAAGCTATTACTCCAACTCATAACGTAAGTTGAATGTGATAAGGTAAGGAAAATGGATATAGAATAAGTCTTGTAAAATGATTTCGGAAGACATTGAAATTTGAAATGAAAACTAGATTCTATTGATTAATAAATTAATAGATCGGATGCGCCAGAGGTGGCATGTCAAGTCAGACTTGTCGCCATCAAAAACGGTACGAGAGCGTGAATGAAGAAATTGGTTGTAGGCACTATATAAGGCCTTGCGCAAATAAAACAAAATGTAAACTATCTGATTAACGAGTTTAAAGCCAATTTTATGCGTTTTTTGGCCATTACCAAAAACGAGATATCGGATGGCCTCCTTGACATCAAATATTTAATTGCCACTTGTATATTGAGAGTCGAAATCGATTTAAAATGTCAAAGATACTCGTAGAGCGAGTGGAGGAGTAAAATAAGGAAGTACTGTAAGTATGGGGACCTTGTAAAATGAATATTTTAACAAACACCATGTTGACTTCCGATTCACGCAATAGATGTAGGTAACTAGGTACAGTATTTTCTTATCTCGATATATCTACGATTGACGGTCATAGTGAATTTCACATAGTTATACGTTTAATTCAAACAAATATATACTCGTACTTACCTAGATGATATCTCATAAAATGATAATATTCATAATTAATTACCCGTAACGATCGGTCATTGTGTTTTTGTTAAAGGAAGGGCCCGCTTCCAGCCACCAACGCGAAAACGGTTCCCACGTATAAATAATATATATAATTCAGTACATCAGTCTGAGCCTCCCCACATAGAAATTTTTCATCGGTTATTTTTTTTTAAATCAGCTGTTTCATACATTTTGACCGTGTAGGTACTGCACTTTTGAAGGCAACTGTTGTTTTCGCGTCGGTGTATCTACCACCCCGTATACTATGTTTGGGCGAGTAGTTTTCCACCAGTTACGAATAAGTAACCACTAGACAAATAAGTCAAATAACAGATTTTATCGACACTTTAATAATTGCGTTAACACATGCGCATGCGAATATTAACTGTTAGAAAAAACAGAATCAACGGTTTCTAACCATTTCATGGAAAAACTGAGAAATCAGTATCTAAAATCATAAACGGCTGTTGTTTTGATTTTCCATCTCTAAAATGAGTTCTTACATTGACAGCTTCAAAACCCCATGGTGATCCACGTCTACCACCCGTACCGTCAACCCGATGGTGTCAACCATTGCGCTGCCGTCAATGGGCACTGTTCCCATCTCTGTCTACCGGCGCCGCGCATCGGGGCCCACTCACCGCGCGTCTCCTGCGCTTGCCCCAACGGACTAAGACTGCTGCCCGACAACCAGATGTGCGTCGAAGACAGTAAGTGTATTTTCATTATTTGGATAATGTTTTGCGTTTCTTTCAGGCACGATGATTGGCCTTGCCCAGTATTTTGCATAAAGCTCTTTTACTTTTTTTGTAGTCGTTTGTCGGAAGAGAAAATAAACGCGTACAACGTATAGGTACTGTGCGCGTTTATTTTACTACTTTTGATAGAATCTCTACTCGGCCGGACGCAAGCGTCTAACCGGCCTCCAGATGTGACGACACCAACAAATATCTGCGGATTTTTAATGAGCATTTTTTTGCCTGAGGTTGTGATAACACAGAAAGATATAAGTAGCATTGATCTGGGGGACTGTATTATGTCAGCGTCAAGGAACATAACAAAAAATAAAACATTAACACACAATGCTGCTGACATAATCTTACCCAACGTAGTGGACTGCACAGCGTGTGATATGTTATGACTTATGAACTACAATCACATACAATTTGAATGTATTTTAAAACACACTTCAACAAAAAAAAGAATTGTTTAAATAATGAACGTCATAAAGCAGAAAAAACTCAAACAATGTTTTTTTTACTATTTCTTGGCATTAATATGGTAATCTAACTTTTTACTTCAGTAGCTTATGTTTTGTTTTTCTTCTTAATAGCGGAAATGAGACCGCCGCACCGTAACTATGTTTGTATAAATTATACCTGTAACGCTTATTGTGTTAAATATTTTTTAGAATGGGAAAACGTTCCATGAAAAAGACTAGATACGTCAAACCAATCACATCAATCTACCTTAAACTGCAAATTTTCCCGATCAACCTTGAACCTATCACCTAATGCGTTATCGATAAAGTTGAAAATCTATTAAAGACATTTGACAGATGTAGCTTGATGTGCTGGCGACTATACTTTCGAATCGTTACAAATCACGAGTTAAGATTCACGTTTCGGAATTTTGAGATATAATTTTCTGGATACAGATTACAGAGTCTGCTTTGTAGAAATACTGTTTCAATTCGATGAAAAAGCAACAACGTTATACGTATTTGTAATCCGGCTACTATTTTATCACTGCTGCTGTTTGTGTTTAAAGGAAAACTTCGTTGTTTGTATGTCTAAAATTATCACATGCGTACGATACCAGGCTCCCATCTGTTAAATAACAAAGATGTATGAAAACGTATAGACAAAACAGGATGATAGTTAAAAAAAAAAATTGCTCCTACTGTTCCTAGGCAAATTGGCATTGAATCAAGTATTTAGATAGCTCGGTTTTCAAGAACATAGGCAGTCTGGCATTTGTCTGCGTTCTGTTACGTAAACTGCGATTCTTTACTTCACCTGTTTGGCATTTTATAGACAGGTAGGGTTACGTTTCATACGATTCCGTGGCATGGAATGTCCGTAGGTACTCTTGACACAATGTAGGTACCTACCTACTTACTGTAAAACAATCGGAATACATCCTTGTTGCTGGATCGATTGTCTATCACACTGTCACACAGCTTGGAGACGCCTTGATAGGGTCTGCTAAAGGCGGCATTGTCAATAACACAAGCTTGTCATCGATTACTCATACTATGACACCAACGACTTATAGAATCTTTGTACGCGGTTTATATTATAAAGAAGAGCGTTTGACTCACTTTCAGCGCCACGATTTGTTTACAACCACTGTTTCCAAGCTCTGTGGTCTATCACAACACAGCCTTATTACAGACTTACACTTTTTGCTGGTGGAAGTGCCAGGCAATTTGCAGTTCAGTGTCAGGTTGTACGTTGACTTTTACATTTAAAAAAAAGTCATTCAATGAGATAAAATTAACTTTTAGGGTTGTATTGACAATTTTAATTGTTATAATTCTGTCAACATACGTGTTACGGTAGCGAATCATAGTTTGATCAACATACATCTTGACAGTGATCTGCAAATTGCAAAAAAACGTAAGAAAATTCGCGGGCTACCTGGCGGTTCTAGAGGAAGTTATAACTTCCTCTAGAACCGCCAGGTAGCCCGCGAATTTAAAGCTGTATACAGCTTTATTCGTATTCGTGACTACTGCATATTTCCTGAACAATGGAAATAATTTTAACACAAGCCCCCGTAAGCATGACCACCGTAGAAACAGGTTTTGTCGACGGAAGAATCGACAAAATGACAAAACCCGTTTTTGCGGTGGTCATGCTACGCTTGCCGCGTGTTTTACGTTACATTTGCGTAAATAAAAGCAGGTGGCGAAATCGTAACCAAATTTCACTATCGTAATCACTTTTATAAAAAGATTATTGTTAATGCGTATATTATGTGGCGTGATTTCGGATAGATGAAACGTGCTTAGTGTATATATGATAATTATGATAAGCTATTTTCAGTAACAATTTTCATTCAATCTTCATTACTATGTTGACGATTTTTTTAAACATATATCGTATTGACGTAAGAGCGTGTTAGCTAATAAACATACCGGTATAAACCAGTTTTGGATCTTGAGTAAATTCGGGGGCCGATATCTTTTTTCTGTAGATACCTACTTTTTTTTTTCGTGTTATATCATAATTGTTAAAGGAAAACCCGTGTGGCTGCATATGAAACATAATTGATTGATGTCAAAATATTCTCAAGGACAAGCATAAAAAGTAAAGTCCATTAAATTTTAATATTTAAATGCTTGCATTTAATGTTAAGATTTTTATCAAAGGTGTCGCTTGAGAGGTTACCTAACTCAATATACTTAACGAACTTGCAATGCACCATGATTAGGCACTTTATTCGGTCTATTTTACATATAAAGAACTAGTCAACATTTCAAAACTGGATTTTAGGTCGATTTTGTTACTAGGCTTTTTTAGTATAGAGTTCATGTCATAAATTCATAAAAATCTTATTATGTAAACAGAAAAAACCGGGAAAACTCAACAAAGTAAAATTGCAACCTTGCGTGATTTAGCACTATGTGTTTTATATGGATCTGTTCTAAAGTTCAAATTGCGGCATGCCCGGAAATGCTAATCATAACATATACGCAAAATGTAGCCAATTAATTAGCAAAGAGAGAGAAAGAGCCTTCATAATTGCAGACATTTCCCTGTAGATAACACCTAAGTAATTCTAGATGTAGACGCGAATTAGTGGATAAAGCAAAAGATAAAAGTAATTGACGGCGAATTAATCACTAAAAATTGGTACGTGCTGATAAGCTAGAATTATAAATTAACACCTGGTTATTTAATAGATTTTAATAAATCATTATTAATTAATTAAAATAACTAAATACATTAATTATGAACATAGTTAGGTTACTCTACTTAATAAAAAGTACATTAAAAAAAAAAAAAAATCACTTGGTTATTATTATAACTAATTTGTTTAGTGGAGCACTGTTCAACATAAGGATAAATAATACTTATAAGTATTGCTAGCTATATTATGGCGTGACTTTTATAACATGGTGTGATTTGGGGAAGGAAGTTACGATTCGATAAAATCCGTACCATAGGAAAAACCCAACTATTTTTTAACTAGACTTATTTATTCAAAAACTTATTTTTCAAGACTCAATAATAGGTACCTAATTCACTAAATATCGTTACTATTTTCCAAGGTACAGTCAAGTATCGAATGGAAAGTAAAAAATGTAACTTAAATAAACGTGAGCTACTTATGAAACTTCTAGCATTCACGTGGACTAATAAAATAATAAACTTAGTTTATATTGTATAAATAATGTTTTGTATAATGGCTAGTTCAATACAGTGACGAGGATTATTATAAATCACTTCCGATAGAAAACGGTAGCAAAACCCCATAGAACCTTTACCCGCAAAATTTTCCGGCTATCGTAGAAAGAAATGGCATCCAATTTGTCTACTGCACTTGTACGACCATTCGATTGGTGGAAGATTACCACACGCAGATAAATCAGATAACGTACCTAGATCGGTTTGCTTACTCTTAAGATCAGTTGGGAAATAGTGACTACTTCGTTACAAAAAGTCAGTACTGTCAGTGTATAGTTTACACTTCGTCGTGTTATGTTATGAAAATAAACAACTGAAGATCATCTATCTACGAGTACGAAGTAGGTTCCGTCTATTGCATACACTCATCTGTTGATTAAAGTACAATTGAATGGGTCAATAAAAAGACAAATTACTACGATTGGTAACGTTTAGTTATGATTGATTGTGTGCCCGATCAATAAGATTCTACCAAGTACATGTTACGTACCATTTTTAAACGAGGAAGCTGTTTACATCTACCAATTTGGAACCTTCTTTAAATATATTCAGCCGTGTAAGCTACACATGGTTTTCGTTTTTTCAAGTAATTTATAACATTGAAAGATCAAGGTGAGGAGAATGTATAATTGATACTATGATCCAATATAGGTTTAATCATTTATGAGAGTTTACCGTTGAATGTTTGTAACTTTCTTAATTGAAAGGTCATCAAACGCATTTAGTCACACCATCACGCCATTGTATTGCGTCAGATAGCGTGACATTAGAGGAAAACAACCGACACCCGTGAATTTGGTCCTTGTGACGATCATTTTCGTAATATCATTGCGGCGACAAGGCCACTAGAACATTGATGTGCATTTTAAAAATACTTGGCCGAATCAGTTAGCGGGCCGAACCGCCGAACACGTAAGGGGCCACGTCACTAGATGACGACACATCGTACGATATTTTTTATCATTGTTAATTTTTAGTATGACTGATCAGTTACGGAGAACTTCCATGTTTTGGTTGGAATATACCGCGCCTACGCCTTATCTCATACTTTTAATCATACGTATAATCGTACAACTTATTACTCATAATTGTTTATAAGCAAATTGTTATCATAAGAAATGCTTTACGTGTAGATATCGCGTGTTGCGGAGATTTGTAATGTATATTTACCTACATAAATCACGTAACAGAAATATTGATTAAGTCGATAATTTTGGCGCGATTAGCGGAATTACTATAAATAAAGTATTGCGGCTCTTTCTTTTATTTATTTTTTTGTAGACGGACTACCAAGGTCACGGAGTGATTTTATTAATCATAAGGCTAATTTTAAGTAGGTAACTAAGTTAAGATAAGCTTTGAGTTTTGCAGGAAAAAATAGTCTCAATCTGATTTAAACTCATTGATAATCATGGAATCGATATCAATGAGTCACTATAGTAATGTTTTTATTACCCTGTGGGGCTTGTGACCTCACACATGGGTGCTTATGCACTGAACAGACCTACTTGAGGCGCTCGCACTCGTGTGGAAACATAGAACGCCCAATAGTCTAACAGTTGGCGAATAAGGCGACGTGACGTCACGGCATCACGCCACCTTTTGTTCAATGGTTCTACCTGCGATCCGGCACGCCGCATGCGCATGCTAGCAACAATGTTACCTCATACCTGGGTTGCTTACTAGAAATATAAAATTAAATATAAAATAATACTTTGATGCGAAGGTATTATTGAATTAAATTGAAATGAATGATGCCAATGACATAATATAACATATATTTTCCATGGCATTAATTAGCCTTACCATAGCATTGAGTAGTTAGCAACACCTATCGTACACACGTACCGTTAGGTATGCCTATAGACTAAGATATATATAAAATGAGGTATAATTTTTAGCCGCCAGTCTCCTCTTAGATATTCCACGGTTATGGAGTAGAAGAAAATTGTTTGGAAACGTTAACGGGGATCAAGAAAAAGTATTTTTAGGCAAAATGGTGCAGTTAAAATTAACCAATGCATGGTTTGAAAGCGCGAGCCTGATCGCGTTTAGTTAAATTGACAGAACAGCCCGGTGGTGGGACGTCAATGGCGGTTACACGCGACCGGTTTTCGGCCTGTCTCATTCCGTTTCGGAAACCCGTACGTGTCGCGTGTGTCGTGCCTATTTACGTGAAATTGTTTCGCTGTGTGATCAATATACAAAAATACTACTTACCCACTTACGGAAAATGAAAACAAGCATTTGTCAATAAGGAAGCATTTTAAGTTGTTTATTTCATAAAATCTACAGATGCAATAAAACCAGATGTGGAGGTGCATAATAAACCGACCATTGGTTCAAATGAAACCATAGTTATTGAAGAAAAACCTGTAACCAGTGAGTATTTTGGAGACATACATTCAATTTATCGTTCAACCAGTTTACCCCTAGATCTGTCTTACATGAGTTTCTTAATTAATCAGAATTGTGACGTTTGAAATGTTGCCTGTTAATCGAATTCATCGAAATGAAAGTGAACGTGGTACATAACTAACCTTGTTTTCAGTAATAGTTAGAGAAAACGTTCATAATTTCAGTATTTTGGTGTCGATCAAACGCCACGATTTTGATTAAAGATTGCTTCATGGATGGGTTGAATCATTTAATCACATCGTTTGATAAGATAAACTATCGCCCATATATACATACGGTAATGGGTATCGAACATCACTAATACTCATCAGGCCATCAAACTAACAACAGTTCACTGTGATGATCAATCAATATCTGTGTGTCTTCAACTTGGGATTCCTTGACTGATTTGCAGGGCATGTCCATCTGCTAGTTGTCAAACAGATGTATAGCTATTTTGAATGCGAATGATTATCGGGAAAGCTTGACACATATGGTGAATTACAAAAGAGAAGGGCTAGGCCTTCTCTTGAAGTTGGGACGTGGTCTCCTGAAGAGTGAAGATACGACTGAGGAGCCTGAGGAGGCAGAGGGACCAATAACTGCGGCCCTATCAGACCCCGAAGCTGAGCCAATGAAGGCGTATTGGGAAGCTGATAAACGAGATCTGGGAAAAAGGAATCAGCCATTTATAGATCTGTTCTTGAAAGGAGAGGCGCTGGAGAGGATACCAGACGCCACGGAAGAGCCCGTCAAAGAATCTCATTATAACTTTGAAAAAATCAGTTTGGTTAATTTACCAGACGCCCTGAAAAACTTAAAGATTGAGGGTAACGTATTATAACTTTATTTTAATTTTGTGCTAAAGTCGGAATCATCACACTTTCGACGACGGGAAGACACACAGATTCATTATGAGCTGGGTGCATGTCGCATAAACTTCCGTTTGTCTACTAACACTAACCAATTTTATCGCAACTAACATTTATTCCAGATCATTCGGATACAATAGTTGTAAATTACTAGCTATATTTTACTGAACACAATTACGACGATTGGTATCGTCAAATAAACAAATGAAAACTGAATTGTCATTTTAGAATGTCCCAGCATTATTTAAAATAATACCAAGTCACTCGGCATAAAGATGAAGTTGATATCAACATTATGTTGTATTTATTGTACCAGGTTTCAGGGTTTTGTTATGTAAATATCAGAAGGCCCATCCTGTCCTGTATTATTTGATACGATCAGTCCTTATTTTATTACAACATTACTCATAACACCAAACAAAAAAGAAAACATCTGTAATGTGAAAGTAGGTTAGGATATTTCAGTTAAATACTATTAGTTGGCACGTTATATTGTCAGTAGCAGCTGTAAATAGAACGTCCAGTGCGATCAGGTTAAGCGCCCACACTTATATAAAGTTAAATTGACAATTAGATGTAAGAAAATTGATCGGAGGCGCACCCGCCCTGTGTATTCAACATGTCTATGTGGAAATACGTCAATCTATAACGCTATTGTCGTCATTCTTCTTCAATGTTTTTAATTTGTTGACAATGAACTTGTCTACGAGAACGGACGTCCAATATTGTGTACTCAAGCTGTTTTACTACCAGGAAGTTTGTTCTTGTCAGTGATTTTTTCTTCTAATCGAAGCCTAAATGAACTTTTCACATTATTATTTGCACCTTTCAGTTAAAAAAATTGGTTTCGTTCATTTCTTCACTTGTTTATGTTTTTCATTTGTTTCTATGTTGCTTTCAATTTAACATCTTCACAAATCACCTTTCTTTTCTGCTTTTTGGTGAAAGTTTCATTTTGTTCATAAAACCAACGCAACAGTTGTAATTAACTATAACCCCTAATTACGTTTAAAAGCTTTGCAACGTTTATTTAGCAGTTAAATGTTAGTAAGTAAAACAATTGTATCTGTACCTATGGTTCATTTACAATTTAATTTGTGCGATCAATTATCAATACTCAGTTAACTTTCGCTTCATTTGTATTGCATATCAATGAACACGTTGCAAGGGTTTAAAGAACTGTTAAGCGTGTCACCTAACAATGTATTAACTGTTATTTTTTTATTAATTCTAGGTGTCCCTGAAACACCCAAGATTGGTACAGGAATCTCAAGCAGCGGCCGCGATGCTGGCATGGTCGCAGGCGTTGTGGTGGCAATAATCTCTGGAATTATCATATTGGCAGCACTGGTAAGCACCCAATTTATTATCTAGAACATTCTAGCAACCTTCCGGTAATAACAATAGTCACCGAACGGCGCCCAAATAGATGGGCAGGTAAAAAATGGGACACCGAAATCTACCGTTGGAATGTGTTAAAAGAAACGAAGCATGAAACTGACACTCCCGTTTTGTTTAATACTAATTCTTAGATCTACCATAGATAATAATTGTCTCGTATAGAATATCAGTGGTGTTGCCACCCAAGTTCAATACTCGGGCATTTTGAAGAATCTGCAATTTATGGAAATGCATTTACAGTTCTAAGAAACGTGTGTGTAGCGAGTTTCTTTATCTCGAACATTCCAATACGTATGCTAGTTTTTTATTTCTGAATTCAGTTGTGTGTTTGTTTTTTTTATTTAATTTTAATTTGAACAATACGCCTCGATTCGGCGAACTCAGTTCTTCGCGTTTGTCGAGTTGTCAAATCAAGGATCGTATTAATAAATGTTGAATCTTTGCGAACATGACCGGGGATTTATGTCCTTACAATAGGTACTTATTATGATAGGTAGGTACTTATATCAAAATATGAAAGAACACATTTAAGATAAATACGTTTGCGAATAATAAAGTATTTGGGTCATTCGTCAACGTTTACTGGGAAATCTATCTGATATTACCAAAAAAACTTCGGCTAAATTTATCGCAAATAAGATACTATTCAATTTAACTTATCTCGCGTGAAATGTCTTTATAGTACGATAATGGCTCTAATTGATTATGATTAATGTAGTACGCCATACGCACTGGTTTGAGTAAGCCGCGATTACATGCAAATGCGAATTCCAAACCAGTACCAGTCATGTCATGACGTTAAGGAAATTTGTTGATTGTGACACTAATGAATAAATTGCTTTCGTTAATGTCTCGGTAACGTTAAATTGCATCTTAGCAACCGCTCTAATAGACATAAATTGGTTCTACTTCTTTGATGATGTAACTTTTTCGACCTTCCACGAGATCTTGCCCAGATACATCTTGTCTATTAAAAATCACGTGTAAAATTAATGTTAACTACTCGTTTCAGATCGCAGTGCTTATGTACAAACATTACGTGAACCGTAACCACACATCTATGAACTTCGACAACCCGGTGTATCGCAAGACGACAGAGGACCAATTCGCGCTGGAGAAGAATGGCTACGCACCGGGCAGCAAGCTGTACCCCAGTACCGTGGGCGAAGAGGTGAGAGCACTTACCGCTATGGAGTGTACGCTTAACATACAAAACAGTCTAAGATAAGTCGCACGAGGACGCACTGCCCTCCGCCAAGCCAATTACCGAGCTAGTGGCTCATACCACTAACTCACTTCTTCTTGTCATAAATATTTTTACTGTAAACTAAGAACATTATTTTCAAAACATCACTCCGACTTCTTGTGTAAAATGAATTATATACCCCGTGTAACTTGGCCAAAAGCATAATTGTTGTAAATATCAATGAAAACTAGCATTATTTAACTATAGTAAAGATTACTATAAGGTCTGCCTAAGACATTTTAAACTTGATGTATTTAGAGTTATTATATTTACTAGAGATTGTTTTAAGGATTTATAGGAAATATTTTCGTTTAGATTTAAAAGATTGTGGCAATTTTATAATGTGCCAACATTTTTACCGCATCAGTATTAAATTATAGTTGCCAAATTATTGGCTCTAAGTGGTAGGTGTAAAATGCTGTAAATAGTCCCTTTTAAATCGCAAATATGATTTTTGTAATCTGCCTAAAGCTTAAAATAGACTTTACTAATAATATTTTACTGCCGAAATATTTATTTTTCATGCGTAAACATGCGAGGGCATTAATATTGGTAAGTTTTAGTAGAATGACCTTAGGCATTAATAACTTTTACGTGACAGTGCGATTTAGTTGCATTTCGTTGTTTCTTAGATGTTTGGTTGAGACTTTCAACTATGTTTGACAATGTTCTCGACTACTAATGTGTATTTTCTCTTTCCAGGCCCAAGAACCTCTCAACACAACGGGTACAAATGACTTTGTATAGTGTACAAGCTGGAAGTAAATACAGTATAATGTCATTGAATGTGAAAAGAAAGAGAAGGACATGTGATACTTAAAATAGTGTTATCCAGTGAATGGGACTTAAGCTAACATTTTTGTAGTAAACTCTAAAACTAGTTAGCGGTAGTGCAGTGAAGTGAAAGCTTATTGGAACATAGTTCTGTTCGCTGTCATGCCTCGCGCCGGGATGGATCTCAAAATTACGATTATTTCATCAGCTGTCATATCACAAGTTTCGGTTTTTTACACGGATATAGAGAAAGATAGATGTGTGTGATAGTGAATGTAACCGGAGTTTTAATTTTACATTTACAGGTACGATTATACTAAATGCGACATTATAGTGATAGCAAATCTAAATTTGTTGAACGATTTGCGTCCGTTGATTTGTAATTCGAACACAATCACTTTGTTCGATCAGTGAGGAAATGATTCGCCAAAGATACGCTGCGTTGGTCAGCTTGCGCTATCCATCTATTTCTATATCTGTGTTCTGTACGTAAAGAGATCTTGGTAATGCTTTTGTACTATCTGTATCACATTATTAAACGTTAGAAGGGACATGTTTGCTCTAATTTTCTCTTTACACTGTGAATAGTATAAACATTCTAAACATTGCTTTATCAAATGCCTGGTGCATTGTAATTATTTATATAGAGTTTACAATTTTTTATTCCAGTTTAGTTGATAATGTTATATTATACACCTATACAGCAATCTTAAACTCTATATTTCCGCATTCAGAGAGAATGAAAAGCTCATGTCTCATAATGAAATGTACTTAGTTAGTAATTTGTCTTGTTTTCCTAAATATTTTTAAAATTGAACTGATTCTGCATATTTGAATATTAAAGTACCTCACCAGGTATTCACCTGGGTTTTTAAATTAAATAATGATTTATTTATTGCGATAACACACTAGAAAAAAGTAGGCTAATATAACAGTATAATGTGCCAATTTTAGTAAAATTTACAATTGTGTCGCCAAATCTTATTGTACTATATTTGATAGTAGTTGAATTCTCATACGGTATATTTGTTGCGTCGATAATTTATTTCTAATAAATGAAATTGTTATTATTAGCATAGTGCAGTTTTAATATGAATTTATATTTTATGTACAAGTTGAGTTTTACCATCGAACATTTTAATGTATTTATATATTTAATAGCAATGAACGCATAGTATTTGGAATGTGACTTTGTCAAGCAAAATCCTGCCAAATCCTCTAAATATAAATTATTACTCTATTTGTAATGTAATTCAATTACATTAATACATACTTGATGCACATTTCATACAATATGCCTAGCTCAATAAGTGTGGTCACTAAAATAAATTATTGTGTAAATATTGTCAGTAAAATATATGTAAAAGGTGTTAATACTATGTCTTTTATTTAATACTGTCTTTTTATTTGCCTTTATCTTCGAAACTTTGAAAGCTTTTATCTACAGCTACGCGATACCAAAAAATATATTTGGTGGAAGAAATCGATCCTGTTTGAACACTGTACTTAAATACTCTACAATATCTTTTTTCAAGGAACTAGATAGTAGACAGGCCCATAAGAAAGATGCTGTTTTACTAAGGAACCGACCATCCAAAACGCATTAGGCCCACTTGGTGGTTTATAGCTCCTTTTCACCTAGAGGCGGTATTATGTCCCAGCAATCTATACTAATATTCTAGAGGTAAAATTTGTTTGTAAGTTTGTATGTCGGGGGTAATCTCTGGAACTACAGAACCGATTTTGAAAATTCTTTCACAAATAGAAAGCTACATTACCCCCGAGTGCCATAGGTATTTACAACGTGCCCGTGGGATAATTTCCGACCAAAACGCGAGCGAAGCCGCGGGCAACAGCTAGTGGTATATAGTTTCGTTCGAATCTTATGGCGGCTCTGAAGTTAGCTGCGAGTGACCGTCTGCGCAGGTATAACGGTTCAAACTTTATGACGGCTCCGAACATCTAACGTGAAGCTAAGCAGATCACAATTTTAGATATCAGCGGGGCGCAAAGGATGCATCGTCTAGACTGTATAATGCGCAGACTGTCACTCGCAGCTAACTTCCCAGCCGCCATAAAATTTGAACCGAACTATAACGTCATAACGGTTCGAAATTGCTTAAGATGTATAGTAAACTTTGGATGGTATTGTCGCATACGCGTAAGTTGAGACCAAATCCGGAAAGACATTGCCGAAGCAATTAAACCAATATTTATAAAAAACACTTACACTATGGGAGATGATGTGTTGATAGGATATGAAATTAAACAACTGCCTCTTGTTACGAACAGTAGTAGCCAATATACGGTCGTTTTCTATAACTTACTTAAGTATAACGGTTAGTTAATATACTCTAGTAGCTATCGATGTTTCTATAAAAAAAGTTAGCAATGAATTGTCAGGAATATCATATCTACGTCACTTATCTGTCTCTGGGAGGGTTGACAGTTGATGTTTCTTTAACTGTTTATCTGAGATAGCAACGTTCAGTTAACTGTTAGTAAGCTATTGAAAACGGCAGATAGAGATCTATGAACAGACTGCGGGCTCAAGTAGGCCTCCGTAGTTCTAATCTGGCCAAATGCTGTATCATCGCCCCATCTCAAACTCAGGACTGCGGAGCCCCGTGACAAGATTTGCGGCATCTTCTGCCCTGCCCGTCGTGTACTACCTGGACCCTCCAAGACTAAAATGAGGCAATCCACAGAGCTGTTCAGGTTGCTACGTACTGGTTGGTAGGTTGAAAAATTCAATCATCGACAAAAAAAGAAGAAATTAAACATTTAGTAATAATCACGTGGTTTATTGTAATATAACAACTAAGCTACATGTACGGTATACAGGCGGAAAATATATACTATGAATATCCATCACACCGAATCCCTGACATAGCCTTTTACATCATATTAATTAGCATCATTACTTCTGATCCAGCATATCAATATTAACGGAGGTATTCATCTTATAAATATAATATAAATAAATAATATAAGTTATTAATGCTAGTTACAGCCACACTGTTGTAAACAGTCCTTTGTTTTACATACCGTACATTTTATGCGAGGTTATAAAATAAACTTAAAATTATTTTATAGAGTAAAATTAACTAAACGAAAAGGTTTATCACTGGGTAGTGACAGCAAAATATTGGGTAACGAATGTGAACGTACACTTCGGGGAAATATTAATTTACTAACTCACAAACTTTAACACGCCACAAAGGTGAGGTACAGTCAGCAACAGAAGTAGCTCAACATTTCGGAATTTTAATTATTTGATGTTCAGGACTCCAGCAGCTATTATTGTTTTTAATATTTCAGAAGATTATTCTTAAAAATATTCCTTACTCTTCAATACGTAGTTAGTAACATCTAACAAGTATTTATTAAAAAACCTGCTTTGAAATTTTGAGTAGTGTTAATCTACTTCTGATACTGACTGTACCACAAAAGGATCAAGCTTAGCTATTTACGTGCGGAATCTTAATATATATAATACATAAAATAACGCCTGAAATCCCACACGAGTAAGTCAGAGGTGTACCTAATAGTACACCCACATTTCGCCAGTTATGTTTAAGTCCCATGTAATAAGGGACGAGCCTATTGTCATCAACCGGGCACAAATCCAGACTCCGTGGCTACTTATTACATTTCCTGACGGAAAAACCCAATAACACTGCCCGAATTGGGAATTGAACCCAGCAGTCGCGATTGCGACCCCAAGCCCAACGAGGCAATCTTAAATTCTGAATTAGAAATCTTACTTTAAAGAAAATTAATTTTAACCAGGTGATTCGCTTCGTATCAACATAATTAACATAGATATTTAAGTACCTACGTGACTCCTACGGAAAGTAGGCTACGAAATGAATTAGTCTGGATTAAATACGTTAGTTAAAACGTTAATATATTTAACTTGTACTATGCTCAGTAAATACTTGGACAGGTGGTGGACTTGGTACATAAAATTGGTTTTTCTGTTACATACTATCAATGCTGTTATCTATTTTATATTTTCACTATCAATGCAATCGATATCTCGAAGTGTCGAGGTAGATAAACTTAATGCAATATATCTCTGGTTTCCGTGTTATTATCAAGGTTTAAATTGTTTGGTTTTATATTTCGGTGAAATGAAAAACTTAAAATTAACAACGAAAGAGATAAAAATAACGCAAAGGATTCAGATACGCAAGGTAAACCTATCTATCATCTTTGAATTATTGAATAATTATTATAAATGCCAAATATTAATCATATACAACCACGCCATACAGATTTTCAATAAGACAATTTCTTTTTAATCTTCCAACGATCAGACGAAAAAGAGAACAAGAATTTTAAAGCCAACATTATTTTAAGATTACAAAATCAGTGTTAGTTTTTGGTTCTAAATCACATTATTATAAATTAAATCAACAACTTATCACAACTTGCAATTCGTAAGCACGATCACTGCTTAAAAGTGATGTGACTTACTTATTATATTTCTTACATCATTGCTACACTACTATTTTACTCCATACAGTCAACTATCGTACGCGATAAGGATGCTATTATGTGTCATACTTATTTTGCTTACGAACGGGGGCTAGGCGCGCAATGCACCTTTTGAGAGTCAGCTTCCACTGTTACAGTCTAAACCGGATGCAACTGAATACCAGTAATTTACTTAGAGCGACTGTCTATCTCATCCCTGCAGTTACTAGGTTACATGATCTGGCCTTCTGATTACCCTTACAGTCACTAGCCTACCCTGTCAAGGATACAAATGACAGCAGGGACCGTTTCATTTCATCATGCGGCGGAAAGCGAGGTGGTGATTCGCATAATCAAGTCTAAATTCACCACCACGATGATAGACTGTTTGGAGTACAAGCCGTAAATTTTTAGTAGCTAGAAAGTTATTCAAAATATACATAAACAAAAAAATCTTCTAATCTTCAAGTTTACCAACAATATTTCTTGCAAGCCACTAAAAATATACGGAGTATTACAAAACTAGGTACTACATAGTACTTTCTAGAACTAAAAGCTAACTAAACAACGCTATTACAGACTACCATTAACTAATTGACTAGAATTAATCTCATCGTCACTCACGCGCAGTCTTTTTTTGATGTAGTCACCAGTTCCATTGATTTTGATATCAATTTCTTTGATATCTGTGTGCCCATTGGCTGAATGAGGTAGTTTATATGCTTCATACTGTTTGGTGATGTGGTTCTTGTATTTTTGGAATGTGTTCGCTGCGATGTGCTGTCGGGCGTGGCGGAACAGCTGATCGAAGTGATGGAGATTATGGCTGGAAGGTGAAAATGGCAAGTTTTATATCTACAGTAGGTAAAAATAGAAGCGAAGACTTTAAAAATGTGGCTAGTTCAAACTGTTTGTGGAAGGCGGGGGGAGAGGGGGGGTGTTGAGTCGTAGCACAACCAACCGCAAATGGTGTTGTTTGCTGACGATACTTCTTTAATATTTAGGATAAACAGACGTGCCACTAATCTTGACGACGTCAATACCGCCCTACTGCAGCTCCATAATTTGTTTACGGCTAATAAATTAGTACTAAATGGGAAAAAAACTAAGTGCATAAAATTTTCTCCGCCAAATGTCAAGGTGATTGTGACATAATATTGAATCAAGAGAAACTAGAATTTGTCGATAAAACTGTTTTCTTGGGAATCACGCTCGACACAAGGCTACAATGGGGTCCTCATTTAACATCTCTTGCAGGGCGGCTGAGTTCAGCAGCATATTATGCTGTTAGAAAAATCCGTAAGTTTACTGATGTAGATACCGCGAGGCTAGTTTATTTTAGTTATTTTCATAGTATTATGTCATACGGTATTTTACTATGGGGACGGGCTGCTGGCATTGACTCTATATTTATTCTGCAGAAAAGAGCCATCAGGGCCATATATGATCTACGTAGGCGCGATTCTCTAAGAGAACTGTTTAAAGAAATTAACATCATGACAGTACCTTGTCAATACATCTATGAAAACATCATGTATGTTAGGAAAAATCTGACAGAACACCACTATAATACTAGAAATAGGGACCAACTAGTTCAGCCAGGTTTCAGGCTAGCTAAAGTAGACTCATCTTTCATGGGGTACTGTTTAAAATGCTACAATAAAATACCTCCTCACATTCTACAACTGAATGAGACGAAATTTAAATCTTGTATAAAACGCACACTATGTAGGCAAGCATATTATAAGTTGGGGGACTATATTGATGATAAAAATGCTTGGCTCAATGCTGGTCCTGCTCCACAACCATGGGAGCAAACTAATTGATTATCAAGTTAAGTTATTGTGGAAGCTGCAGAAGATTGTAATAATATCCTTGCTTTGTATAGATTCCATCTCTTAGTATTATATAATTGCATAGCACATGTGTGAGTACTATTTACTGTAAAGCAACCATTTACATTTATTTATTTATCTTTCATTGACTTGAATGTAGCCTGGTGGCTGAGAGAATGTCATGCTCACTCAAATTTCTCGCTGATGGTGGCGCGTGTGTCGGGTCATTTGGTTCCCTTCAATATGGTTGAGTTGAATAGCGCCGAGCCATGCGTCATGTTCGTGAACGGGCGCTGTCAGTTGGGACTGGTCATCTCTTAGCTGCCACGGTTTATTTTAATTACTTTATTTTGAAAGTGTTGATTATTTTAATCTTTTACTCTGGGCGCTCTTAATGTGCACGTCTTTCTACATCGTTCTCACATATATGTATAATCTCAACGTGAATGATGTTACCAAGATTTTGTAACAATATTTTGATTAAAAAGAGTGTCCATGGAGTTTCTTGCCCATTCTTCTCCATAGAGATCTACGCTTTGGAATGTACAACTACAGTACTTTCTCAAGTTATTATGCCTTGTGACTGTGACTGTGACTGTAGCTTAGCTTTTTTTTGTTTGACTTTCAAAAGTGCCTGTAATGGTCTGATTGAAATGATTTGAGTTTGAGTTTGCAGTTTGGGAGAGGCCTTCGTCCAGCAGTGTACTGCAATAGACTAAAATTGCATTTGTTAAAACCTAATATCGTTTTGAAGTGTTTATGGTTACAAAGCTGAGATAATGGTGACTGTGTCAAGGTTTATTACACCGATGTAGACACAAATGATGATCATTATTGGTTTGAAGTACTTGAGCGGACGATTTGGAATGTCTTTCCGCCTTCCGGTGTTTATTTGTCATCATGGCATACTTTGAATGTTGATTTTTGATTATTTTCAAGTAAACAGGGTCAAACGTTAATATTGACGTCAAACATCACCCTGACTTGCACTGTAGTTACGAGTATCTGTTTCCTTAACACTAATTTGTGAAGTTCGCTTTATCTTTGTAAATTGCCTTGGATTATTAACAGGGCCTATACATAAGAAAAAGCCGATTACATAGGATGCGATAAAGTTTACGATCAAAATGACAGACGTCAGTGTGACTGAAGGTACACTTAACGCCACGCCTGTAATCATCGAAGGGCTAGGCAGAAATGTACCAATAGTACAACCACATAATTATGTTATGTTCGAGTCAGATGTAACAGTGATTGAGCCTATTGACATCAGCCAGGCACAAATGGAGTCTCAGGGCGCCTACTTAGAAATTCCCATTCCAAATCCTTTGATAAAAAAACCCAATAACACTTAGGCCGTCACCTTACCTTGGCTTTAACTTGAGGATCGAACCCAGGATCTCATGCTTACCAGTAGGGCTTGCGACCACTAGACTAACCAGGCACAATTAAAAAACTATTATGTCTCGCGTAGATCTACGTTCCGGCACATGAAGGGTTAAAAGAACGTGTTTCATACTTACATGCTCAACAAAACAGAAGAAAGCATTTCTCTAGTGTTCAAAAGATGGCGGATATACGCCCGCGTATGCTTCTTACAAGTTAAACATTCGCAGCCTTCTAATACTGGGATGAAATCTTCTTTATACCTGTAATTTAAATATTAAAATGCCTTCAAATTTGTTTACGAAGATGATAATTGTTTTGTTTTGTGGCTGGTAACAACTTTTTATATTTGCAGGAAATACTTTGTAACAAAAAGTTAATGGTAAGACATCAAACACGATTACCTAAAAAAATCAGTGAAGTTGTTGGATTCAACTTACAAAAATGGAATTCAAGGTTTTCTGTATTTTATGTTTCATCTCAGAATAAGCTTTTTGGAGTAACATCAGCGTATGTTAATACAACGCTATTTTTGTTGTTAAAACTGTACCTACATTTATCCACACAAACGTTTGTGTGAGTAGTACCAAGAATAGATATTAGTTGGGTATAGCTTTAGAGCTAGTAGGCCTAAATCAAGTTTAACAAGACTGTTTCCTAAACTGCAGAAGACAGCGTTAGTTCTTTCCAGATTCAATCTTTTAAATTTATAACATACAAAAGGCCTAAGCTATGCGCTTTTTTAGAATTCTATCACTACTGTTGCAACTGATTGCTGCCATACCTAGAAAAGAGAATGTCGCTTCGGGGCGATGATCTGCTCACAAAACACGTGAGGACGATCTCTCGTGGACCAACACGTGCGCACCGCCGTAAATTTTGAGGTCTGACCCCAAAGTTTAGTCGGTGACGAGATGCAACAAGGCCGTATAGTTTCCGTCGGAAGATCGCCATCGTCTGAACTTTGCTTCGAAGTGTTAAGAACAGGTTTATATATCGAACGAGTACGTCTATGGTCAGTTCAAAGTTCGAAGTGGTTCGAAGTCCAGTCAATTTTATAGAACCAGTAACAACAAATAAAACCTTCGACCTTATTTGAAAAAAGAACTTGAGGAAAACGTTTAACAATTATTACACCGTTCATTGTTATTTAAATGAGAAAGATCATGAAAAACAGGCCAAAAGATCAAACATACCTTTCGTCATTGAGATCTAAGATACACGGTTCAGTACAGAGTTGGTCTGGGTCGAAGTTTAGGGTCAACACATGTCCTGCGTTGCTGAGTTTGATTGGGTAGGACCCGTCGAAGACGTCCCAACCGTGTTCTATTGCTGCTACTATGATTGCCGGGTTCCAACAGCCTTCTACTACCCGTAACAAGTCTTTCGGTATCGCGTCCTGGAATCATGTAATTAAAGATTGTCTTAAAACTCTATTAGTAATCTACACAGATTCTTCACGAAGTTACCCCACACCGTTCTCATTCTCACTGCTGGGGCACAGACGAGAGAGAGAGACTGAAGAGCTGGCCGAAATTCACCACGCCGGTGGTAATTATCATTGCCAGCCCACTTCTTCTTTCGTGTCGATTCTTAGGTCAAGTGGCCACGTTAATTGCGGCGTCCATGGCGTCTTTAAGGTCCCCTAAAGTGCAGGTGTTGGGACACTTCGGACACTCCAGTGTTTTGTTTATGGCGACTAAAAAATTGCCGAGACATGACGTCAAAGGGAGGAGCTGACCTGTACTGGGTTGAAAAAGGTTGTGTATGATGTTACGTGTACAAACAAATTAATTATACAGGCACATTTAAATTATGTAAATTCTATGATAATCAGCAGTTTGCAGCATTTTCCTGTTTCCAGTGATAATTACTAAATAATTATGTAACGTTATGATAACTGACCCATCCTAACCATTATTAAGCTATGTAATGGGAAGTCTAAGTACGCCGGTGGAATTTTTATGGGCTGATAAGAACATTCTTATCTACTATTCTACAAAGGTGATAAGTGTGATAACAGTATGCGTGTATGCAAAATTCGAACGCAGTGTTGAATGTTTATTCTACGTAGGTACGTAATAACATACGTTTTCACATGTCTGCTCAAGGTGAAAAATGACGAATTATATGCGTTACGTAAACTATTTGCTTACTATGTGTGTTTTTGGAACAAATTGACTTGCGTAGGCTCGTTTGGTAACCGTTATTTTATACTGACACAGAGTTTACGTCGAGTTCAATGATGAATTGTTTACGGAGAAGTCTGATCGATCTAAATTTTTTTTTTTTTGTAATGATGAATTAATTGTTTACGGGAAATTACGGTCTTCTGTAGTATTTTTCCCATGTTTGTTACTGAGTTAACAGATAAATGTCACATTCTTAAACACTACGTCCAGCAAGGACGAATATACTACAAGATGCCATTGCACATTTATCATTCAATACACTCAATCAATACCTCAGTATTGACGAGTACTATTAAGAAAGAGGTCTTCAAAGAAACCCAATAAAGAATTCGATCAATAAACTTTCCTAAACATAAAAGAAAAAGGTTCTATTACCGCTGACTAATAAGAGGCGTGGGATTAAGCACCAACCATTCTGATGTCAGCAAGAACACGAAATGTTGCATCACGTTTTAGTAATGTACAGTATATAGGTGATGATGTGTACAAAATAAAGTTAGGTATGCTCTTTTTATTGACTGTTTTCCTGGTATTTCTACAGCTAAGAATGAATTATAAATTCAAATTTTACTTGTGTGACAATATTCAAATTTATTTTAATTTGTTTAGTTTTTTCATTATTCAAATTGAATAAATGAATTGTAGAAATGACTATCTTTTGCCATGAAGGTTTATGTAGGCGTCGGAAATCAAAATTTCAATTTGCATCGGCAATACTTCGTTCTAATGTTGACGCAAGCTGAATTTTGAACATGCTGGCAAAAGCATAATTATGCAAATGTTTTTGTGGTCTACTAATTTTTGTGGCCAGCCCAGTTTCTCATAAGATAAAATTTTTGTGGTTTACTAATGTCTTCGAGTTGCCGAGACATTGAAGAGGCCTATGTCCAGCAGTGGAGGCTGTAGGCTGGCGCCCTAAAATGGAAGCTTTATCACAATCATAATATGAATCACGTTAAAAATTTAAAATTCTTAAAATGGTCTTTATGGTTATGACCACAAAGTCCATTTTAAGAGTTTTAAATTTTTAACTTGATTCGTATTACGATTCTGATAAAGTGGCGATTTTAGACACCCTGATCTATCATAAGTATAACAGGTAATTTCTGAACTGACAACTTACTGATTTGAAGTCCAATCACAAAATAGTCTTACAAGCTTTTATATCATCCATTATAAATTAAGAAAACAATATTTTATTAAAATATTACTGCTTATTAAAGGAGATGTTTCATTTTCGGCAATAAGATGTACATTTATCGAAAAAGAGGAACAAATGCCACGAAGTTATCAAAAATATTCTCTAGAACATTTAAACCTGATTTGTTGTGCCTGAAAAGTAATAGTTTTTCAATTATTGCCATATTCTATTCAACATGGCGTCTTAATGTTTGCATTGTCTGCTTTCGTTCTGAAATCATGGCACATAAAAACTTAATCTCACGTCGATGTTAAATACGAAAAGTATGTGTGCTTGTAATAAATAATCATTATTATACTCATAAACATCATTTTCGACTAATTAAAAGCAACTGTGACAATAACATTGCTAAAAAATTATAAAAGGTACTACTTTTTTGTAGTGTAGGTACTTCTGAACGAAATATTCAAAATTACATTTTGTTTTGATAAAACCTATCAGTGTCTATCAGTCGAGTCTCGTTCGTCTCGACTTTCGTGGTTTTCGATGTTATTTTACGTTCTCTCATTTATGTTTTGTTCCTACGACTTTTGCTTTGTACAATTATTATCAAACAGTGGCGTGCAGTAGTTCTTCTGGTAAGGCAGGCCACGCATACTGAATTACTGACACCCAAAACAAAAAACTCGGCAACATCACAGCGTCGCTCTTACTTAGGATGACCCTCAAAGTAGTCACATCTATTGATATATTCAGTCACCCTTCCGGGACCCCCGCACCCGCCCCTGGTATTTTTAGTACTTAAGCTAATGAGAAACAACGCCATCTAGCTTAAATATCAGGAATTTCAATGGCATTCAGTCAATACAAAAACGAAGGTAGAAGCTTCGTTAAAAAAATCTTAAAAATAAAACAGAGTGCGCTGTCAACAAAAAAATAAAATTACCTAAAATTACCATGGTATAGTGTAGATTTTTGGAATATTAGAAAAAAAACATTGGAAATAAGCCTGTAAAAACCAAAGTTATAAATACAAGAACTCACCACATTATTCAAAGTTCAAATCACGATTTTCTGACAATGCAAACAGAAGCAAGATTCATTTGAAATGACGAGTACGAGATGAATTTTGGGTTAATTCTCGTAATTCGGGTACCTACACCTTTAGACACAACTTGAATCTTATCATTAAACGATTGTGAATACTTACTGTTTTTAACTTATAACAAACACACATTATCAGCGCAAACTTCACAACGGAACACCATTTTACGTAAATAAACAAATACAACAAATAATATTTACACTACTGTACGTTTCAAAGCGAATTACAACCGTCAGATATTATAAAAAGCAAAAAATTCAAGATCGCGAAATAAATTTTGCTTGTCACATGAAACAAATATGGCTTACAACTTTCTAAGAAAAACATAATTGCTACTTTGTCGATAAAAAACACTACCAAATATAATTGCATCACTGCATACCGTTTTAGCCGGATAATACTTTGTGGCCAATCAGTGGCCAGCTACACTCGCAGGAGTTGAGCCGCCAATCTATCAATGATCTATACATGTGTGCCGTTCATACACACGAAAATGTGCATCAGTGTGCGTAAATTTATCAATGGAAATTAGGCCGGCGGCGTTGTTGCCTAGAAGAGCCGGGAGCGAGCGTCGTAGGTACGTAGTATTATTATCAGTTACGTCACACGGGCGCGACAAGTTGCTATAAGTATTTTAACAGGAGTTTTAATTATTTTTTTAAATATTTTGCATTATTTTATTACATAGTTATAATAAATACATTTGTTGCGTTGTTGGTAGGAATGGTAGGGTAGGCTAGGCCTAATTGCCTCTATGGACGGCACGCCCCTGTTATCAAATAACAATTTCTGAGTTAAGCAAACGTCTTCTCTACAACCTAGCATAGCTGTCATAACACTCACGACAAACGTCAAACATTTTTAATTTTTATTGCGTGCATAAACACCATATTTTATTATGTAAAAAATGTTAGTTTAATCTATTTAGAGGTTTGTTTCCCAGCTTTTATAAACTGTACATGTTATGGCCGGAGTCCAATACAAAAATGAAACATCTCCTTTCGACAAACAGAATAAAATTCAAAATACTTACACCAACTGTCTTAAAAATATCATTCAAATTCTGAGCTGCCAGCTTGTCAGATTCATCTGTTGCATCCGTTATTCCTGCCAAAGCTACTCCTGTCAGAGATTCTTTATGTTTCAGTACGTGTTTGATGGATTCATTACTTTTTTTAGGCATCCCAGTGGCTACCACCACACCTGAAAAATATATCAACAGATGTTCTATGTTAAGGGTTTGGTTTCCGCACTTAGTGCCTAGAGTGGACCATTGTGCGTGATATAATCAACAGATTTTAAAGGACTGCCACGTTGGTCAAGTGGTCGCAAGTACGACTGCTGAGCACGAGGTCCTGGGTTCGATTCCCAGGTTGGGCAGTGTTATTGGGTTTTTCCTTGTTTTTCCTTGAGTTGTGCCCGGTTGATGGCAACAGGCTCACCCTCTATTAATGGGACTTAAACATACCGGCGAAATGTCGGTGTACTGTTAGGTACACCTCTGCCTACCCCTTGGGGGATTACAAGGCGTGATGTTAACTTGTTTTTGAGCTTTTGACCATTAATTCAATACTTTCACATCCCTGTTTTAACAAGGTTATCTGTGTCAGTATACCAACTAGAGGGACACATAGAAAAGGATGTACTTAGGTACTAACCAGATTTAAAATAACCCTTTAACAGTGCAAAAGAAAAGAAGCCCAAAATAAGGCTAATGTCAGCCAAGCAGGCAGATCTCTGTTATACATAAAACATCCTATCCTATTTAATGAAAAAGATAACAAGACAAGTACTAGGGCACTCACTGATGGACAAGCACTTTTGACCCTTATGCCATGAAACATAGGGTTGCCACAAAAGTGGTTGACTGTCAGTGAGTGCAGTAGTAAATTGTATGATAAATAATCTCACTGAATGAGTCAACTCATGTTGTAATGTCTGTAGTAGCAACTATTCATACTAACCAATGAGAGCACTATCTTGAAGCTGCTTTGAGGCCTTATATCGATACACACAAGTATCCAACATATTGCAGGTCCTATCCAATGACTTCAGGATTCTCTTGTACCCCTCTTTGAGTGATGTGCGGCCATCTGCAATCGCCAAAATTATTTCTGGTTTGTACACTTCCATCAAATCCATATATCTGAAAAATTCATTCAATTTGAAGAAGTGAGATATGGATTTTTGAACATTATTATTAATAGAAAGTTTAATTATTCGTCAATACTACAATGCAATGAAAGTTTCAAAAAAATATAAAATAAAAATAAAAATTATCATGTTTTAAATAATTATGTAGGACAGTAAACATTAACATACAAAGCATGATCTTTTTAGACACCATATTTGTTAATTTAGCTAAATCATTTCTGTTTAGTAATATATAAATAGGTGAAACTCCATTTGCCCTACTTAAAAGTCATGTACCTTTCTTACCTCTCTGCATTAACCATTTTCTTTCCATTCTTGGTCCAAAGAGGTACTTTTTCAAGCTCAAAATGTCCTGAAGGGGTTGGTTCACTCATATTGTGTGAGGTCACACAAACCAGATGTTCTGGTAAGCCAGCAAACTTGGCAACCCCTTGCCCTTGGGCCTTCATACCTAGTTCTAATTGTAATGAGTTTGACACTGGCACCCATAACAGTTGTGGGGTTAAAAACACTTTTGATAAAACCTCTGCGGTAAGGTGGGATACACTGCCACCCTGAAAAAGTAAACATTCTATTTTTAACCTTGAGAGAATTGTTCTTCATACAAATCATGTAAGATACCTTAGTGACGTATCAGCATACAGACAGCGCCCAGTTTCTCATAAGATAAAAATATTTAAAGAAAAACTCGCAAATAAGAGTTGTACAATATTGTTATGTCAGTATTGAGGTAATTAAAGCGGATTCGCCAATCCAAAAGGCAGATAAGTACTGGCTGGTTAGGATGACGACACTTTGAACAGCAGACTTAAAAGGAAAATTCGGTGGGAAAATCCTATTTCGGGTATTATCGGGACATTATAAAGAGTCTGTTACGTTAGCCACTACATTAACATTTAATCAATATTTTTGTGAAGTACCTGAGTTAATAATGCTGCTGTTGGAGTTTCAATAACAGTGCTTGGAGATTTAATAAATCCTGTCAATGTACCAATTCGTTCGCTACCACAGCTTACTTGTTTGATTGCGAAACGCATCTTGAGGTAATTCTTAGGATTATTTATTAATGTAGGTAACTTTATTTACACTTATTTACGCGCTTTTGGTGCGTAGCAATAACCTCCAAAATAAATATTGCCGTCTGTCTTGCCGACTGTCATGTCACAGATGTTGCTCTATTGCCAGCTTTCAAAACAAATTTTATTGAAATGTTGATGGTTACATTTTTTGTAATAAACCAACTATTTGAAAATTCATTATCTTCAATTGAAAGAATGAGTTTATCTGGACTAACTATATATTTAGATTTTTCAGTTTTTTGTAGTTCAATGAGGTTATTTCTAGGCCAACTTCCACTAAAAAACAATAGATGGAGCTTTAAAGAAAGATACTGTACACGATTTTATATTATATCTACCCTAAACGGCTTGAACGACAAAAGAGTGACAAAATTCAGGCATCTTCTCACTGACGACCAGAATAATTAAACGACCAATATTGATATTGAAAGGGAGCGTAGGGCATTGGCGATCCGAGGTAACATGTTGGCCCGAAGATTCGCTCGATGTAGCAGTCTTTAAAAAGTAACACTATAATTAAGGCATATTGCCAGTGCTTTTACATGGGGAAAACTGTGGTGGAGAGTATCGGCTCTCCGATTGTTAAAAGTTTTGTTTTGTGAGAAGGAAAATCACTAAGCGTTCATTTGGGGATGTCCTTTTCACAATAGGGTATTGTGCTTAAGATGACATACTCAGATAAGATGACACAACAGCAGTATTCTTTAAATTATTGGCGGTATAAGTGAACCCGTGACGTTTTTGGAGAGCGTCATAGATGTCGCTAGTACCGAAGTGCAGTTTGGCGGACAGTGAATGCACATCGCAGAGTAGTGAACGTTTTCGTGTTTTTAATGTGAAAAAAATTTTGCTAACGCTTTTGTTTGGTGGTGGAAATACACGTAAGGTAAGAATCTTCAGTTTGAACTAATTTTAATTGTAAATGGGGTTTATTATACGGCACAAATATTGATAATAACGTATTCTAACCTAAAAAGTTTTGCTATGACATTTAAATGTAATTTTTACTGTCTATTTGGTAAGATGACATACTAGACGTCGGTGTAAGATGGCATACTATGCCATCTTACCCTTAATAGTAGGATTAGTAAAAAGATACTTATTTATTTAGTTTTTTCTTATTTCTATACAGAATGCCTGGCAATTACAAAAGAACATCGACTCGGAAGAGTTGGTCACAAGAAGACATGACTAAGGCCATCGAAGCTGTAAAAGAAAATAGGATGGGTTGGCTCTTAGCATCCAAACATTTTAATGTACCACAAGCAACTCTTCGTCGTCATTTCTATAGAGTTCCAGTAAACCTTGGTCGTTTTAACCAACTTTTAACGCAAATATGGAAAAAGCACTAGTAGATCACATGCTCGAGTTCGAAAGTCGACTATTCGGATTTAATACAACCGAAATAAGAAAATTAGCTTTTGAATTTGCTGAAAGATTAGGGCTGGAACACAGATTTGATAAGAATGAAAAAATAGCTGGCTGGGATTGGTTAAAAGGATTTAGAGAACGCAATCCTCAAATCTCACTCAGAGCTCCAGAGCCGACGTCTGCAGCGAGGGCAAAGGCATTCAATAAACCTCAAGTAATGAAGTTTTTTTCTCTTTTGGAAAAAACAGTGACAGACAATGAAATTCAGGCACATAGAATTTACAATATGGACGAGTCTGGACTAACAACTGTTCAAAAACCCCCAAAAGTCTTTGCATCCAAAGGAAAAAAACAAGTCGGTTCTGTCACTAGTGATGAACGGGGTCAACTTTTCACAGTTGTTGTCTGTGTCAATGCCATCGGAAATTTTGTTCCACCCGCAATAATTATTCCTAGAAAAAATCACAAAGCCGAATATTTTGACGGTGCTCCACCAGGTACTTTGCAGCTGTGCAACCCTTCTGGGTATATGATTGGTGACTTATTTGTGAGGTGGATGCGCCACTTTGTTGCTTTTGTTAATGCTTCTGTAACTAACAAGGTGTTGCTAATCCTAGATGGTCACTCCAGCCACAAAAACCTGGAGGCACTTGAATTTGCCAAGGCCAACGGCGTGATTTTGCTCTGTTTTCCACCACATTGCACTCACCGAATGCAGCCGACTGATGTATCATTTTTTGGTCCACTGAAAGCGTATTATGATCGCGAGATGGCAACATGGATGAAGAACCATCCTGGCAGAACCGTAGGCCTATACCAAGTTGCTCAGATATTTGGAAGAGCTTACGAAAATGCAGCTACCGTTAGAAATATAACAAGCGGTTTTGAGAAAACTGGGATTTATCCCTTCAACCCACACATTTTCCCAGATGACATGTATTTACCGAGCGAAGTTACCGAAAACGAATTAAACAGTGACGAGCCGATTGCTAGTAGTTCATCACAGATCCAGCAAAATCAGGATGAATCAAATTCCTCAGAATCAACTAACGCAGAAGAACAATTACTGACATATTTAGAAGCTGGTAACTCTCACGGCCAAATAAATTTTGAGGCTGATGGCACTTTTAGAGAAGTAGAAACTCGTCACCCGTCTCCTACAATTTTGTCACCAAATTTTGTTCCGCATTTGATTCTAAATGACACCGCCGCTGCTCCGAACAAAGACGCTATTCCTCAAGAAGCTGAAAATATTCCACTATCTCTTAAACAGTTATCAGAAAATGTTGTTATGAATTTGTTACAAGATCAAGACGTTAATATTTTGTCTCTCCAACCAATGCTTCTAGAGTCTGATCCTAAGAATGCCAAAGAGCAGATAGAACAGACGAATGTCATTGCTCAAAAAAATAGCTATCAAGAGCAGATAGACAACGATATAGCTGTTCCAGAAACTCTCTGTGAAAATAATACAGAATCATCCTTGGATACAAATCAAATAGCTGGACATTTACTTTTGCAACCAGAATTAATTTCTCAAAGTAATGATTTTGCTAAAAATTCTATACTGAAAGAAATTTCACCATTGCCAAAAGCTGCTTCTACAGGAAAGTTAAGAGTAAACAGAAGAGTCGGCGGATCGCAAGTTTTCACGTCCAGTCCTTTTATGAATGAAATAAAAGCAGCAGCACAACAGAAAAAGGAAAAGGAAAATCGTATATCCCTTAAAAAACAAAAGCAAACCAAGCGTACCATTTTTAATGATAGTGTGGAGTTTAAACCGGCAATTAAAAAATCTAAAGTCAACAGAGGTCCAAATAATCCGAAGCCTATCGTTTTGGACGATGGCAAGAATCTGGAGAAAGGTACTAGCGTAGAATCTAAGTCCGCGCCTAAAAAACGCAGGTCCACGAGGACTCGAAAGCAAAAGCAGTGTGTTAGTTTTGATGATGACCTCGAGGATCCTTACGCTAGCGAAGACGAGGGAGAAGATGATGCAGCTTGCATATACTGCAATGAACTATTTAGTCAATCTAGGCCAAAAGAAAACTGGGTGAAATGTCAACTGTGTTCCAATTGGTGTCATACACTTTGCGCAGGCATACCTGCAAAAAAGAAACAATTTGTCTGCGAAATGTGCACAGAAAATTATTATTAATTTCAATATTTAAACTACAACTTACGGTTTGGTTTTTGTTACTTGTGTAAGACGACATACCAATAAGTCTAAGATGACATAGTGTGTCATCTTACACTATTGATATGTCATCTTACACACGTAGACTTAAGTGCGAATAATGTTATTTTTTTAATTTTCCATTACGTTGATTGTTCTAAAACTCTATTAATGTTGTTGATTATGAAACATTTATAAATATACGTAAGTTGCTGATCTGACATGGCTTCATTTATTTTTAATATTTTTCTTAAAACAAAAAGTATGTCATCTTAAGCACAATTCCCTGTTTAGTCTGTCCTTTAAGAGATTAATAAAAATAGAAAACAGAAGAGGAGAAAGAATACCGCCTTGAGGAACACCAGTTTCCACATCACACCAACATGATGAGGAGTTCCCAACATTAAGTGACTGCTGGCGTTCCTGAAGGTAAGAGGAGAACCATGCCAGAGCTCCGGGCGAGACAATGGCTAAAAGGATGTCATGACTAACAGTATTGAAGGCATTCGAGATATCTACCAGCACCAGTACCATTACCTTGGTGTCTTCCAGTCCTGCGCATATATGTGCCCGGCTCTGAATGAACCCAGATTTAAGTGGGATAAGCGAGTTCCGATGGACTAAATGGGAGAATTGTTTGTGCACAGAGGCCTCAAGCACTTTGGCTAGAAAGGGAAGGATAGAAATGAGACGGAAATGGGTAGGAAGAGAAGGATTAGGGACCTTGGGTAGCGGACAAACATAGGTTTTGGGGCCCAGGGAAGGAAATACTCCGGTAAACAGGGAAAATTTCACAATTTACCCTAAATCGCAGGTAAGAGATCATCCAAAAGATTTGTGATCAATCATACCACGGGTGATATTATCACAACCCACTGCTTTCGATTTGATGGAATATTATAGTCAGCCTAAATGCATCCATCTTCTTTTAAACACTTCTATACTTTTACTGATAGGAGGTGTCTGATGAGATGACGAGTAAGAGAGATGAATGGAAGAAGAAGACATGCTGCGCTGACCCCAAATAAATTGGGACAAGGGCAAGAGAATGATGATAAGATTTTGCGTAAATTGTGAAGAAAGAAAGACAGAAAACGCGCTCCCTGCTTACCTTGCTACTGCAAAAAAAAAAAGTAAGGAAATCACCTCTAGTATGAGCAATCGGAAGTGGAAATTCACACGTCTGCAGTACATAAATACCGATATTAGGTATGGGAACGTAATTATTTATCGTGCCGTTCACAAAATAGGCTTTTCAGCGGCCGCTATTGTAAGTAGGTACCCTTCGGTAGGGTGGTCCTACAGAAGGGTACCCACCCTTTTACGTCTCATTGTTTCAAAGAATGTTGCGAGATCTAATGGATATATTAATTAAGTTTGCTCATTTACGACGGATACAGTACTTTGTAGCATTAATTATAACTGAAAAGCCCCTTTGATTAAGTGAGTACCTACCTACACAGCAGGAAGTTTATTTTAAGAAAGCCATACGGGACTGCAGTTCGTATAATTTCGTATTCCATGCCTTCGGGCATTTCATCATTTATTAATTTTCATATCATTTCAGAGGGGAGATAGTCCGGTGGAAGTTTATTTGCAATTTAGTTAGTAGGTAGCTATTATTTATTGTGAAACTAACTACAGACTTTGGCTAAATTAATGACGCCCATGTTTTTCAAATTTCGTGCCAGTAGGTACTAATCTAATGTCTTAACTAGATAAATAAATAAAAAGGTAGTAGAAGCGTTTATATGGGCAATTTATTAAATATGCTTGAGGCTTGAATTAGAAACATTATTTCAAGAACATGGTTTTCACTGGTAGGTAACTGGTACTAGCTAATCAAGCCGTACAGGTAATTTTAATTCGATAGAGAATATAAATAATGTGGTGAAGTGGAGGATAGGGTGCTGGCTGAAGCTTAGCTTGGGGGAGGCCTAGTTAGGACTAGCAGTGGACTACGTTAGTCTGACTTGAGTGTTTTGTAAAGATGAAAGGTTTGTGGAGTCTGTTCTAATGGCTCTCTATGGTCAATGATTTTGGCTATAAAATAATATGGTCAACGATTTTGAGCCGTCTTCGCTCTCTCTAGGGCGTCGAAGGCATTTAGACTAAGCAGGACTAGCCCGACTGGCAAAATAACTTCAGATAACTTTTGAAGTATTACACTACAAAATCGAGGATCGATCCTACAAAATGTTTAAACTTACTATTAAATAAGTATGTTAATTTCATTAAGATACGAAAAGTGGCTCCTCAATCCATAGGGACATCAAAACTAGTAGGTACAATAATGCTAGGACCCTAACTAACTTGTTTATAACCGCTTTGATTCAGTTTATATCGAAGTACCGTAGGTCTAGGTACCTACTGCTTGATATTCGTAGTGCGTTATTAAATATTAATACTGCATTATATACTTACCTAGTCGCGTATTTCATTTTTTTAGTACTTAGGTACTAAAAAAATGCTGCTGGGGTTGGCTGCCGAGTCGGGGGAGTATCATTGCCACTGAAAATTATTTATTCATAACCGTTTATTTTAACTTCAGACCGTTTACTGAGCCACTGCTAAGATATTAATTTTGAGCTCTATGTTTAAATGAATGCTCAAAAGCTTTGTTAAATACCCCGGATTTCTTGTCGTGGTAAACTTGAATTCCAAAACGTTTTGAGATTCAGAGTTGAACGAACATTTCGATGACAATAAGAAACGTTGTGCATCTTGGAAAAGGTAATCTTGGCATTTCATTTGGCAGCTCCTGCTATAAAATACGAGGTCATTTATGGCTGAAATTCAGTTTTAATATAAAACTTGAGTAAACTGCGTCAAAGCGACCAGAAACTTTTTAGAGACACGAATTTTCCTGGAACCCTAATATCAATGTATGCAAGCTAATTTGTGAGTCACACTCAGAATTTTAATGCGGGTGGGAGTGGAAAAACCTAGTTTACGGCAGGAAAGCTGGTAAAAAGTTAGCATAATAAGTTTCTCGTATGTGCTGGCATGGTCATGCCCCGCGCGTCGGTGCATTAATGCCTTACAACTTAATGCTAGCTTGCACGCGGACCACTCGTGCCAGTAACGAGTCTTTGCAAAGATTATGTGATGGATCACGTGTGTGTGTTTTTGCCTGCGTTGGTTGGGACTTTGAGCGGCTGACGATTCTTGTGAGTTTATTTCTAAAAACAACCTTATTTTTCAGGAAATAAAATTGTAGTCAGTATCTAGCAACAACGGTACGTTTAATATTTTTAATCGAAATGTATCTACAATATGTAAGTGCGTAACCTTAGCATAACTTCAAGAACTAATTAATTGATTTCTCTGCAGGTTGCCTTAATATTCGGTGTTACTGGTACTTATAGACGACAAGAGCTGTATAATATTACAACAAAAGATGTAGAAATCCACGGAGATATACCTACTTCTTGTCAAAATTATCCAGACTAAAACCAAGATTCCTCGATCTTTTACAATCCAATCTGATTGAAAGTAGTTTATATTAATTTCGTATTCATCTCAAAACATTGATCAACGATCTAGCTACTGCTGCATTGGCCTCAAAGGTGGCTTTCATCGATCGAACATTCGATTGTAGGTACCTTTAGCTACTGTGAGAAAAACATTTAGGTACCTAAAACTATTTGTAAAGTAAAGTTGTGAATTGTAGAAAAGTACCTACCTAATAATTATTCGGCAACCGTGATTTATTTTGTAGATAATAAAGATCAGTAGGTACGTAGTTACTAAGCTTCGCTCTCCAAACATCTACGAGAATTATGGCAATGTTATTAGTAGGTATTTTCAGCGCCTTCCTCATCAAATGCAAATGTCTGTCGCATCTGCATCAGTTTACCTAAAAGTCGCTACTCTTCTAGCAGCTGGTGGCTAAAAGTCTGAAAGCCTTTGTGCCTCGGTGGAATCTAGGACCACTTGCGCAGCGTACATGTAGGTATACCTGCGTCTCTTTATTTTTGTTTACACTTTGCATTATGTTTGCATGCGTGGATTATTTTTAAGGTAACATACCTATCTACCTTCTCTTGACAAAAGCAGCTGTGTAGGTAATATTAATGAATTGTCGTTTTATTTTTACGTTTCATGATTACACCTTCCACAGTAATATGTATTTTCACGGATTTCCTCAATAAGTAGGATACCTACTTACTTTCAATCTCAGCATGATTTTAGTCGGGAAGTTCTGATAAGGTACCGGAGGCAAATAACGCCTGGAGTATAATAACGCCCATCTGAAAAATAATGGACTTACAACAGTGTAAACGTTTTGGTTATTAAAGGGAACGTACAAAATAATCATTAAAAGCTAACACCAATTCAGTATATAAATTATATCTCAACAATTTCTTAATAATTAGACTTATTAAAATTGCGGCTAATAAGGCCCATGTGCATCGCGCAATTAAGCCTATTCAATTAAAGGGAACCGATTTTGCTTAAAATTGTGTTCTCACAGAAATAATAATACCTAACACAACTAAACAACGATGAGTACTTACAGTTTAAATATTATTAGTGAATCATTTCTGATGGTTTTACATTTTTCCGAAAACGTGGCGTTAATAAACAACCCGGGCCTTATTAGGCTACCTTGTACGTGATTTTTGTTTTAATTGTAATATAAAATATGACGCTTATACACATTTATTTCATTTCTACGTCTGTTTAAATTTATATGAAGCAATACTGGCCGACCTTAAAAAATAGCTATTTTAAAGCAATAAATAAATAAAGCGAATCGAAATTAGGTAGGCCTTATTACCCTCAGGTACCTTACGTAGGTAATCCTTATAGTCAAAGTATGGTCAATATAACGATTTTTTTTTTAAATTATTTATTTATTTAACATTTCAAGCACAAAGTACAGAGGCGGACTTAACGCCATAGGTAAGTATTTTCTACCAGTCAACCTTTGGGTGATGCAGAGACAAACATTGGTAGGTGTGTAGTACCTATATCAATGAGAATTAAACCATTATAGGCTGTATACTATTATTATTAGGCTGTATAGTCATTGACTTATACATACCTATATATATAAACTACAAGGATATATAAAATACTATAAAAATATCAAATTACGAGCTAACAATGACGGATTAATCGACTGTTCCAATCTAACATCTTTACCCTTGTCAACTAAACCAACACAGGAGACTTAGGTAGGTACCTAGTGTAACTAGGACACTACACTGTCTGGGCCAGCAGCCATACTTGTGTGAACAATGACGAACGTCTGTCCCCAAGGACCGCATACACGTCAGCTTTACATAATAAGTTAGTGTGTACCAAACACTAACCACTAATTTCTTTAGGGCGTGGGCCAAATTGTCCCCCGTGACCCTCCTATACACATTTATCTTATCATAACTCGGTTCAAAACCAACATTGCTTGATATTTCATTCAGGTACGTAGGTAGGTAAGCCAGACAACAGGCCCCGTAGGTAATGTAATATGTAACTTTATAAACATGTTAACTTGTCGTCTTATTTACAAATGCAATATTCAACGTTTCACACGAGAGTGGTTTAGACGCCATATTAAAATTGGGTACTTCTCTCAAAGCGGGATTACGTTTAGCTGAGGTTAAGAGGTATTTCACATAATTCTCTCTCGCATCTTGTAATTTCTCTTATCCAACGCAGTCGGCTTCACTCTGCATCAATGTTAATACTTTCGTATTAACTCACGTTTAAACGACCTATAACGCAAAGCTTTGAGAAAAATACATTTATTTATTTAAGAAGAATGTCGTTGGATGAGCATCCAGATTGTATTAAGAAGATAACCATGTTGAAAGTACCTATTTCGCATGATGTTAGTCGTTTACTTATTTCAACACCCCAGAGTTTATTTTTCATTTCATGCTAAACCATAATACCCCATTACTTACAACAATAAAAACAGGTACATATTTAAAATGACGTCAGTCATAATTAATAAATTCATCATTGTTACAGATATAACTTAAAGGACCTACAACATACATAAATTATTGTGTCCCACAATTAAGAGGGAACCGAGGCTGCCATTCTACATACAAATGTATACTCCTTTTTTGCTCCTGAATAATGCCTCTAGCGAGAGCAACCGAATCGGCTCGGTTTTGGCGGAGAAAAAAGCGGAATACGAAACGTCGTTCTTGTGAATAATTTTATGATACTCGTATAATCGGTCTGAGCTGCAACTGTCCCTATCACACTCTAGGGCTTCATGCTTGATGCAGGTGCAGTGCGACGGCAATAGTTTCTTATTAATACCTACCTCACAGGCCCTGTTCCCTCTTTAGTTCCCAAACTAGGAATAGGTATGCCTGCGACTTAGGAGACAGTAAAAATATCAGTAAAATCTATCCACGGTTTTATTAGATTACTACCCTCCAATACCGTTGAAATAATATTGGTGTACATAAACATGTACACAGTCTACACAAACACCTAATGTAATGTAACATTAGAATCGTTCATTCAATTACACTGAATTACGTCGTTCTATTTGAACTAACGAATTACAGAAGCAGGTGGTAACAACGACATCGAGTAATTAATAAATGGAGTGTACTTACGTTTCCGGAACAAAGTAATCGAACTTGTGAGGTGTTTAGTGAAAATAATGCGATGCGTGATTCAGCCAGGATTGTGGGTAGGTAGGTATAGTGACCCAAATAGGTGTTACATTTCGAGCTGTACAAATGTTCGAAAAGTCATCATCTAGGTAATTACTTTTATTACAAATGGTCGATGTACAGTACCTGTAACCACTTCTGCAATACGTACACTGATTTTTGAGAATATTGCTCTAGCACTCCATTGGCTAACTAAGTACTCTGTGACAAATTATAACAACAATTTGTACAAATGGGATTTAGAAAATTACTAAGTACTAGATCTGGAATTCTGGATACGTCGCTTCTCTCAAGGTATAGCCTTAAATATAAATAGTTACTGCTAGTAATTTCAATTTGAAGTTAATTATTACAAGGCACTTGAAATTGTTTTAAGTAGCTCTCATCTTTTACTGAAGTGAGCACTAGGTATATCTATTTTAAACTAGGTTTTATATTTGTACTTACCTACGTAGGTACTTCTAGTTTCATCAACATCATCTAATAAACTAAAGTAGGTATTTCCATTATTTCTAGTAGTTATTATATCTCTAGTTATAGTTATTCGGTTTATTATTACTATTAGAAAAGATAATTTTAACATTGCTTACTATTCTCTACTTTGCATAAATTATAAGATGACAGAAAAGGGTCAGGAACGTAATCATGAATATCTAGAAGCACTCGTAGACCGACAGTCTATCACTTTTCAACCTTATTATATAGGCCATATGAGTGAAAAGTGGCAGACCGTCAGTGAACTCGGGAGTACTACCAACCTTCAAGTCTAACGTTAGAGAAGGCACAAATAATAAAAAGACAAAAACATTTTCTGTAACAACACCAGCGTTAATATCTAGGACCTACTTGGTTTTATCACATAAACATTTACGACAACGACTTAATATTTTACAGAGATCTCGTTTACATGCTATTCTTGAAAGGTTTGGTAGCAGTTGTCCCAGAAAATTATTTTGTTGCCTACTTATTTTTTGCCTCCATTTTAGTTGGTAGCCTGCAAGACAATTTTCGAGTTGAGTGAAAACTCTTTATGATGTCATGTTCAGCCACTGAAATGTTTTACAAATCCCGAGCCAGCGAAAATTTTAATTTTTGATGAAGGTTTATTTTTATGGTCTGTTACGGACCCACTGGGGAATGTTTAAAATAAAGTGAGCATAAATAATTCAAAATTCGAATGTAAAATACTCACTACGGAGGAATTGTAATAGGTACTGGAAAAAGAAGCTAAGCTTTCTATCTAAGGTTTTATTGTATTTTTATTTATGCAAGCAAGATTTAAACGGCACAAGCTTCTTATAAAGCTACTTTACTACTATTTTCTGTACAATTCCACCTATAAGTAAGCCAATATTAAACTAGAAGTGGCCGTAAAACTGTAGGTAAGTCTACGAAACGGAAAGGCCGAAATAAAAAGTTACGGGCTCGAATCCGACAATGGAGTAAAATTCGCTCCCATAAAACGAAGGTCGAAACGCATTAGTATTAAAAATTTACGCCATGAAAAATATGTCTGCGGACTAAACCAACCTTGACTAAATATTTTATTCCCATTTATCAGCGAGCGTGTTCCATAAACGTCAGAAAAAGCTTCGATGTGTAATACATTGGAGACACGTGATGTGACGACGCCAATCGACAGGACTTGGAATCCCGACATCGGAGATAAATCATGTAAAACTCGAGTAAGCCACTCTCACTGGTTATAAAGTAAAAGTCAGTCGTTTTTATATTGCCTCAAATTCAAATCTGCTATTTCAGATGAAAGCTTTCAGTTGGTAATTTTACAAACAAATTCAGCTGACAGTTACATTATTTTGGTTTTTTATGGTAATAAAATCTTTGATTAATATTTTTTCCAGTGGATTGTTTTCCAGCCAGCGTTGCTTACTTATATCATAAAATACTAGTAGCTTCATTGAGCTCTTATTTATGTTGTTTATGTACGTCTAAGCTGGTCACATATTAAGATCCTATAATAGAAAAAGATTTAGTGAAGCAAGCACATTTGTATTCGAGCATAAAATACCAAATGAAAATAGAAGCTCATCTCTACCAGTAATAAAATACGTTAAATTATAGGATTACCGTCAAATACGTACAAAGGAAGCCAATTTCTCTAAGAGGTTGGCGTCGACTGTGTATACAAAGCCAATATACTTTATGTGCTACTCATTTCATATGCCTAGGAAATGTGCCAAATGTCCTTTCTTACTGAAAGCCTGTTCTACAAAATCGTACTAAGTAAATGAACATGGTAATATACATTTAAAATGGCGTTGCTCTCTTTATTTTCGTTACTTATGCACATAAAATATTGTGTTTTGTTATTTCTAACTTCAGAATACTCGTATTTGTGTGAAGTATTTACTTTTTAAGAATGTTTTTTGGCATTGAGGTTACATCTAGTTGGTTTTGTTGAATTTAGAGGTTTCTGGCTGTCATATAATTATTTATTTATTTATTTATTTAACACTTCAAGTACATAGTACAGAGGCGGACTTAATGCCATAGGCATAATAATAATATGTATAATTATGAAAGACTGAGCTTTTAGTAAAACTCCTTATGAAACATTTATTTGTCTGGGCAATCATTATTACAGACACCAAGCTCTTTCACATCCAATGGGATTGACCTATAAAACGACGAATTAAAAAAAAAAAACCTGCAATGCTCCCTTTCGTTAGACAACACGGGTCTTTCACGAAACCGTCAACCAAGCATTCTGTATATCAAACTAAATAGTAGTCTAGATGCAATTGTTATTACTAGGAAAAGACTTTTTTTTTGGGGTGAAACATCACGGTTTACTGTGCTGAAGGATGCATTGAATAGGTAACTGGGGTCGTGGGAGTATTTAAAGTAAAATTAAAACAATAGAAACTTGTATTTTTTTTTACTTGAGAAAAAGTTGGAACTTTGATATCTACTATGTAGAAGGTAGAATATATGGTCTAGAACAAAAAAAATCGTAATGACGTGGAGAGCACGTGCCTTGCGGCTTCGTTAAAAGTATTTTTACATACAAATTACAAAAATCTTGTACAAAATATCAAGCTTCTTAGGACAAGCAAGTAGTGTGTGGTTTGCCAGTAACAGTCAGTTTCATCATTCTCTAACCCTTATACCAATTAATTTGAGATCGGCGCAGCATGTCTTCTTCCTCCATATACTTCTCGTTTTCTATTACTCGTCATCTCATCAGACACCTCCTTTCTTCTTTCATCCTTTACCCAGTCCATCCATTGTTTCTTTGGACAAAAAAAAAACTCAGTTTATTGAGTAGAAAATCAAGAAGATATTTCAGTTATATTGTCTTAGGTTATTAGTTGCACTTTCATCGACGACCCGAATGGCGCAGCGGTAGTGAGGCTGCCTTACGTTCTTAGGGTCCCAGGTTCGAATCCCGGTAAATATAAATGTTTGTGTGATGAGCATGGACATTTGTTTCCGAGTCATGGATGTTTATATGTATAATAAGTATGTATTTACAAACAAAAAGTATCTATGTAGTATTATCAAATATCTGGTGTCCACGACACAAGCCTCGTTGCTTAGTGTGGCACCTAGATGGCGCTGTGTGTAATGTTCAGCGATATTTATTTATTTATTTATTTTATCTCCTTGCCACTAAAACAGGGGTCTGTGTGGCAACGTAGAATAAACCGGCAAAGAGCGAGTCAGACTCCCGCACGAAGGGTTCCGAAACATTATCTAAAAAAAAAAGCTTGTTGTGTGGGAGCCCCCTTGATTATTTAAGTAATTCAATTTTTTGTATTTGTTGTTAGAGCGGCAACAGAAATACATCATCTGTGAAAATTTCAACTTTCTAGCTATCACGGTTCATGAGATACAGCCTGGTAACAGACAGCCAGACAGACAGACAGAAAGTCGGACTGTGGAGTCTTAGTAATAGGGTTTCGTTTTTACCCTTTGGGTACGGAACTCTAAAAAAAGACAGAAAATAAATTCAGTTTTAGGAGTAGAACTGAGTTAAAAAAACTCAACAGTTATTTTTTTCATTTAAAAACGTTAATCTTTAACTCAACCAAGATGGACTCCTACGTTAACGGCCATCCCTTTGAAAGCTCTATCAGCCTCTGATATCTTCCTATTGATAACATCTCTAACGACCGAAACCCGGTATAAAAAGGTAAATGTCGGTTTTGCAAGTAGGTCAGGATTTGTGAATAAATCTAGATTGGGCGTAATGTGTGTCGACATTACCCTCCGGGGGGTGGGTCATGTCTGTTTGGGTCGATAGATAACATTAGACTGCTGTGTCGAAGGAAATAAATCTGATAATAGTGGCCATAATTACCTTCAACTATCGGTGGGATTAGTGGCGTATGTTGTATGTGATAGTGGGTCTAGCTTCAGGATTTAGATTTTTGGCTAGATTATTGGGTGAGCTTTTGTGGGTAGAAATTGTTTAGTAATATTTTTATCTATTAATTGAGAGTGGCCAAAGTTTAGAGTGGATTTATTTTATTTAAATTGAAAGGTAGCCCTTTGCAGAGGAGTAAGACAGAGAAGGCTAGGAAAAAAAAGGTAGGTACTGTATTTAACACATTCGAGTCCACCCCCGTTTCATAGTGCGCATGTGCCATCCCACCATACATATTGCAAGTGGACCCTCCAGGTGGGTCCGTGGCATTACGTTTGTCCAAAAGTGAACCCACCTGGAGGGCTCTCGGCATTAGGTTTGAGATTAAGATTTAAAACCCTAAAATAAATGGTAAAATAGAGTTTTCAGGACGTATTATCGCTGTAGTTGCTATCTGGGGGGGTATTTTCATGCCCTAGTAGGGTGGGGGATGTGCAATAATCAAGAAATAAAAAAAAATGAAAAAGTAAAATCACCCGCTCTGATCCCGTGACAGGGGTGTTCAACCTTTTGTGAGATTTTCATGCAATTTTTTTTATTAATTTTATTTACGTTATAGCAATTATTGTTTCTATTCGATTTTAATAAAAAAACATTTGAATGATTACAAACGTTGCATTGCATTAATAGGTAGTTTCTTTGACAGTTAGTTTTGTGTGAACTGAAATATTCTATTCAATTAGCTAGCGATACTCCGCATCTGTGATGGATATCGATATTTAAACATAATAAATTAAACAAAAAATGGATGATGAAAGATTTGATGACATTTCAAGTAGTGCAGTTATTTTAAATACAACATCGATTTAAATCATAGACGTGCCCTTGCCGTACTTCGCGCGACCGTGTTCACACTGAGATGTGCTCGCTCGTTTGAACTTCACGGTTTCTATACACGGTATACAAATATTAAAGTAGCTAAAAAAAAAAGTTAAAATTACTTTCGGAAGTCGGTGCCTTTTGCTTGTTTCATCGACATTTTGCATGTTTACAAGGTTTAAAGAAACCTCATTTTCCTGGCCTAAAATCTAAAAATAGTTATTTTTAGAAAATACTTAAAATCGTGCCTATGGTTTTTCACCCCTGAAAAAGGACCCACCACGGGGGTTCTCGGCATCTAGGAAGAGGTCGAAAATTTATTGAAAATAAAAATGGTTGTAATTTGAAACCACGGCGTATTCTTATTAATCTTGTTAAAATATACAACTGTTTTTATTTTTACTTTATTTGATGCTGTATTCGCTAAGAAAAACCTACATTTAAAATGAGCCCACCAGGTGGGTTCTCGGCATCCCAAGTGCGACTTGAGTGAACCCACCAGGTGGGTTCCCGGCACTGAATGTGTTAATGGCTTATAAAACAAATCGTCCTGTTACCTATTACTCGCAGGTACATTGCCTCGTTCACATTCAATAGCTTATATATATATATTTTTATTATAATGCATTTTGGGGAAAGCTTCAAAGACAAAGACATTTATTCGTAGGATACGGTAGGCACAAAGTTGTTAAATAGAAATAGCATGGTTCAGGACATATCCGCCGCTAGACGCGGCATACGAATATTTACATTATTTACACTTGAAAACACTAAAATATTAGTACATAAATGAAATAAAAAATAATTATTATCTTGGTTTTAACTTTTTTCGTACATATACCTTTAATAACTTACTTACACTCTATTAGAACAAAACACTGGTGTCCCACACTAGGAATTTCTCCTGTGTCGTGGGTGTGTTTACAAACATTTAAACTCACATACACAAACAGCCAGACCCGGAACAACTATCTGTAGGCCATGCAAATATTTGTTCCGTGTGGGGATCGAACCCGCGACACGCAACGCAGCAATCAATCGCTCAGCCACTGCGCCAACCGTGCCGTCAAACCGGCTACTAGTGCTAGCTTATTATTTCCATACCAGGAGAAGCTTCTTCTGAAACTTTTTTTAGACAAATGTGTCTGCTCTTGAGCTCGATCTCGCCTAATGAAACCTAAGGAAGAGGCCTGTACTTGCTTAAAAGGATGGCGGGCATATAAGGACGGGTCATAATAATAATTATTAGCATAGTTGTTAGTGTACTGTTAATGCATCCTAGGTATCCTGTTTTGAAAATCTTGCAATCGAAATTAGGTTTGCTGTAAGAAAACCCAATTCTGGGTTATGCTCGCCATTGTACATAAGCTATACTATTGCAATTTGTGTGTGTGTATATTTTTATTTAGCGTGCAATAAATAATAAGAATCAATGGGAACATAATCCATACCAGCAGTCAATCACCGATATTATTAGTTACTAATGGCGGATAATGGATTAAGTACGTACGAGTACATAAATTAATTAGACCCAAAACAATTTACCTAATCGTTACTACCTACCTACAAATAGTTCCCGCGTACCAGTCTATCATACATGACAGTAAGTAACAGGCTTCCGTCATATAATTCCCTCAATTCTCCGGAACATAATCACTTCATGTTTTTATTTCATTACAGTATAACATTAAGCTTCGTTGTTTCGCAGTCAGTCTTTATCTTATTAACTTTTATTATGATACTTGTTTATATTTCTCTGAAATTATAAGTTGCCAGAATTGTCTAGTAATAAAAACATTTATGAAACGATCTGTAATACAAGATACGCCTGAGGCAACTAATGAAAATCTTTAACTTTCCACTCTGTTTTGATAAATGAGGACAAAAAATAAATAAAACAATTAGGAAAACGTTTGTGTTAAAACATCTACTCAAGGCCTAAGCAATTTCTATCTGCGTAACCTCAGTAAAACCCATCCCTCATAACTCCAACAAAAACATCTCAATCAACAAATTTTAAAACAAACGTCAATACTAAACCCCACAAAAAGCAGCATCAATCTATGTTCCCAATAAGTTACAGAACCGATCATTTGTCACGGAGTACATAACAAACTTTGTACCTATGACATTTATACACAGAACCAATAAATTAATATCGCCATGATAAAGGGAAGGGGTTTCATACGACAGCCTAACCAAGAGGTTATATCCGGCCCATCCGTCAATGTGAAAGTACTCGATTACGACGTACGTGCGATTTATAACTTTACATAACCACATTAATCATTGAGGAGATTTGACCCAGTTTAATGGTATCAGTGACGAGGAGTTTGTGTAGTTAAGCTTTGATGGTTGGTTTTTCTCTTATACGGGTAAATACCGATTCGATGAATGGATATATGGACTCGACACAGACCTTATGATTACATAATTATTTGTGTACTTAATCAAGGAAAATAGTCGTATAATAGAGTACGACACTACTTTGGTTTGCCCTAAATAGTATAGCAATATAATTATGTGCAGCAGTGGACTACTATAGGCTTAGTCGATTGATAAGTTGATCTGACTTGAAACGATTTGACTGAACAGGTAAATGATTAATCACCAATTACATTTCCAGCACTTGTAGCAAAAATTAGCAGTTTACCTATACCTATAGGTTTACCAGCCGACTAGGAAAAGCTCAAAGTTATCTGGATACTTTCGTACACACGTGGTTAGCTCAAAGTTACCCGGATACTTTCCACACACGTCAATATATTTGCGACACTCATAAGGCGCTAGTTCACTTATCTTGTCATACAGCCCGTTTAGTAGTGCATTAGGCAGTGATTGAGCTAAGTGCGCGACGCATTAGCGATGCGACGCCGGCGGACATCCGCACCGCGCCGTACCGCGTCCCGCCATGTCCCGCCACGTCCCACCGCGGTCCTGCGACGTCACTTGGTGGCCATATTGTAATGTAAACATAATGCAAGCCTTCGGCTATTTGAAAACAATGCTTGTTTGTGAGAAGAGGAAATGCGGAGAATATGTCTGGAGTTTGAAGCTAAATTTTTCGGATGAGACGTTGCGTTAGTATTCTTAGAGGTGTGATTGGACTTGATATTTGACCTTGAAAATAAAAGCCAGAACCAAAGATTTCTCCTTTAGGCACCTGTTTGCCATGATTATTCCAACATTTATCATAGTTACACATTCCAGCAAGAAGAAAACTAATACGAAAACGAGGTTACGCAATTAATATTTCTTAGCAGCAAAACCACTTGTAATATCGGAAAGATTGTGAAGAATATGAATGAAAAAGTTAATATGGAGGACGCCAAGCGCGTGCGGCCGAGAAAAAAAAAGATGGATGTCCGTGAATAATGTTCGGTCGCGAACTGTAGTAATGGACAGCACTAAATATTGCACCAAGGGAAAATAAATTACACCACTTTTTCAGAGGCACAAAAAGAACTCTTCGTTTTCTCTTTCAGTAAAGCGGTGAGCAGAAAAAAGTTTAATATGTTAGGACGCCGGACACTGATTATGTAGGCTGAGTGGTCGTAGGCGTGTGCCTCCGATGGCTTGTTTACTTTTCTATATGTATTTACTGCTATTTTACGTCTACTAAAATAAATAGAGCGTTGAGGTCTGCTTTTGTTAGTTTTATTTGTGCTAGATCCATTGTTTAACCTGAGTAAAATTAAGCCATACCTTATACCTACTGAACAAGAGCTATAAAACGTCATAGCAAGTCGTACCCACGTAATTTGAGTCTACAAAACGAATTAGTTTAAAAGTTAAACCAACCAGCAGAAAGTTATTAAATCAGCATCGCAGTGCAAACTGCAACTCAATCTGGTGGCATTGTAAAGAAAAATTTGCTCCGACCGAAACCAAATTCACAAATTGTGTAGTCAAACTAATTTCCTGTTAATGAGGTTACGGACAGCTGCATGCGAGTGAGAAGTTTAAATTGGTTCATGACCATTGCCGCTTCGGTTTTTGTCGGAGGAATCAGCGGCGCCTTCAGCGGTAAATGGATTTATTACCCAACGCCGTTCAGGTGTAGTCGTAATTACTCTTATTGTGCAGCGAGGATTGTTTATTGTTTGCAGTTGGAAAATTGCAACATATATTTTATGTTCGACGCGCTCGATGTATGAAATATTACGACTGCAATTCGATATATAATTCTCTCTCATTGCGGAATTAAACGAAGGATGCTGTAGCTAATTTATCTATTACAATGATGCATGTTAGAGCTAGTAAATATTAAATGTGCAATAACGTGGTTCTAGCTTTTCATCCATCATAGAAAATGAAAACGCAGAATAGTGGTCCTTTTATTCAGATGCAATGTGGTTTGTTCTTGGTTGATAGCTATAAAAAAATAAAAACACAACATAATGAGAATTATTCCCAGTCTTCAGATGACCCCATTGTTTTAGAAGGCACTTTAGACCACGCCTTTTAATTAACAGCAAACTCAATTCACATAAAATATTCACGCCGCCATGATGGACCAATCACGTCGCACAAAGATTCAATTGTACAAAAGAAGTTACTGTTAGGTGTGTACTAAATTGCTACCTAAGATAGAAATGTGTGTTTCATGCTCAAATCCTCGTTTCCAATTAATGTTATTTACAATTTAACAAATATAAACTTTAAACATATTAGAGTATGTTCAGTGGATAAAACAATGAAAGATATTGCAGCGCGAACTGAACTGAACTGAATGGAACTATTCGTTTACATAATTGGAACACAGAAGATACACTATCTCTTCTAAAAGGAAAATCCTCATGTATCGGTTGTTCCAATTTAAATATCCTAATCCCCTCTGTAGTGGCGGGCAGTAATCAGTCGACAGTAACCGGCATCCGAAGGGATTTAGTTTCAATCACGCCGGTGGCCGAGAGCTTGTGATTAATGCATACTAAACAGGGCCACGCAGACGATTTCCAGATAATTTACTTTCCTGTATAATCATCTCGTACGTTCCGTTTTAAAGTTTTTCAATTTCAGAGATGTGGTTGAGAATTTTGAGATGCTATGGGAAGTTTTGTTTGCGGTTTTGGATTATGAAGATGTATTTTTGTTTGGATTTCAGACCGGGGAAACACACCTTAAAGTTGATTGTATATACTCGCAAGTACAAAAACAAAGTTATTGTTTCAAATTATACCTTTATTCGTTACTTAATAAAGCTGCTGATCCACTGCAGACCCACCGTAACCCTGGCCGTGCCTCTGGTGGTACGGTGGGTGTTTTAAAGTTAAACGTTACCACCAACCAGGTAGCAGTGTTGTAGCACTAGTTAAAACCACTTCTGACAACAACGATTTTATTTAATCATTTTATTCATAAATTTTTACAGAACAAATCTTAAATACAATATACCTTCTAGCAATTAAGTAAATAATTATATTGATCACCAAGGATAGGTGTCTGATATTGGTACCGTAGATTTGACCATATTTTCGACAGAATTTGGATAAAGTCAGTGTGTATTAAAACTGAATAAAAAAGCTTAATAAACGTATTTCAATCTCCATAAGCCAGACACAACAACTCAACAAACACACTTAATAACAAAACTCTCTCTTCACGTTATCAAATTAATGAAACGCAAATAATGTTTTGTTATTTTGTTTTTGCTTAGATTTCGTTTTATAAACTCAAGTGGGTAAATAAAGCGTTGCTGATGACAAGTGACTGACTGGCGGGCAATTAGCGAGTGGGCAGGCCAAGGAAACAAAAGGGCCTCTTAGTTTCACTTAATTAAAAAAGAGGAAGCCGGCGCGAGGCAGAGAAAAATTGCTGTGAAATAACGCTGGGTTTGTGAGTATACGAGACCACGTGAAGATATTTTTTAAAGAAAATTTAGGACAACAAAGCTTGGTAAGTGGCCAGTCACAGTCTCACAGTTAAGACTTCTTTGTATGTAAGTACAAGCGGAACATGCAGTATTTAAAGGGTTTTGTTGATTAATGGTTTCACAGCCCTGTATTGAAATGACGGGTTGACAATAGTTAGAAAAGGTACCGTACGTCTCTGCTACTATTCGAAATCGGAAAAACTGTTTTAATCTGTTCCATTTTCGACAAAAGCAATTATAAATAATGAAGTACTAGTTGTAATATTTAGTCACGTAACCTGCTATTACTGTCACCATTCCAAACCAGAATTTTGCTCACAACACAATAGGTGGAATATTTCTGTGGCGTACTGCTGAAATTTAGTTTATAACAAGCTCAGTAACGTCAATTTTATGTTATTCTACTATGAGTTCACTTGGGGGAATCGTTAAAATTATTTATAATTTTTCCTGTTCGCATGCGAAAAATTCCGTCGGCTCGAAGTTTGTAGCGTGTGAAAAACTAAATTGCTCGTTGCCAGTCGACGCGCGAAATTCTAGCAAGTTTAGTTACTATAATTTTCCGGCGCGGGTTCCGCACAATGATGCGACGCCCGCAGCCATCATTAAGGTGTGTATGCGACGCCCGCGCCGCTTCTTTCATCCCTATTTCCACTCCGCGAACTTTTCCGTGTGAATGTTTGGCTCCTGAATTCTGATACATCTCGTAATACACAGTCACCAAGTATATTGTCTGAGAAAAATAGAACGAAATGCTTTGCAATTTTTTTCTTTGCCAAACAAAATAATGTCGATGTGCATTTGTTTTTTGTTTTGCAGTTCATTCTTAATTCAAAATCTGATGTTAGAGTTAAATGTATCAGGGTATACGAATACAGTGTGCATTATTTCCTTCATCAGAATGTTAGCAAATTAATATTTCAGGACATAATTTAGTACTGAACTGTGGCATAAAATTTTACATGCATTACGATTATCAGCTAGATAACAATACATTGCGCTATACAACCATACACATATAAATCAAGCTCAAATAACAGGCATTAGTTACTCACACAAAACTTTACCTAAGTCTATGAAAAGGTACTCTTACAAAGGCAGTAGAGAGAAGCCTACAGTGTCTATTACAAAAACTTTTTGTTCCTACTAGTCTAGTTAAGGTATACACCGAAAAAGCTTGTTATTTATCTTACTAATTGTATTGATTTAGTAAATGTTCAGAAGAGTCGAGTTTGTCCTAAGTTTGGTTAAAGTAGAAAGTTTTGCCGTAGCGTGTCGACTAGCAAATAAATGATTAATGAGACGACCACTGGTCGAAGCGTGTAATTTCTTTTTTCAGTAATTAAGACATGAAAATTTAGGTTAATAATGAATTGACCCTGCTTTTATTAAATTCTTAAGGATGTGTTCAGTTGCTAAACGAAACCTAGAATAAGTATCTACATAAGACGACCGTTCTAAGTTCATTTAACCGCATTAAATAACGATTTCATGAAAAAGTCATTCAATGGGGTTAAATAAACATAAAGGGTTGTATTAAGCATTTTAATGATCGTAATTCTGTAACTACATACGTGTTACTTGCGCGACTCATATTTTATCAACATAAAATCTGTCAGTGGCCTGCAATTTCGAAAATTTGAATTTCGCGGGCTACCCTGGCGCTTACACCTTAAATAAAATTCACAAGGCACACGTCAAAAAACGAAACGCAAGTTTGACGCGTAGCATCAGAGCGCGTAGCTATGACGTAGCGTGACGGCTACGCCGTAGCAAACGCGTAGTGCTTCAATGTAAGATTCGTGCACCGATGTCGATAAGAGGAGAAACCTGGTATGTACTTGTAAACAAGCCTGACATTTTTTTAAAGAAAATTTACCTATTACGCATTAATTGAATTGAAACACTAAATTTCAATTGAGTTCTAAATCAAATAATGTATATAAAAACTAGTTCATTGATGGTTTAATAATAAATAATAATAATAAATAAATTTATTTACGTTAACTTTAAACTTCTACAATACATAATCTAACATAGAGGCCTCCTTTTAAGTATGAAAAATACCTGTGCTGGGAGACCCCGCTCTTCTAAAACTAGAAACAGTAATAATATAGGAGTGTCTATACAAAATAAATTAAACTTAAATCTAGGAGCATGTGCGTGTGTGTGTGTTAGTGTGTGTGTGTGTAGTAAGTGTGTGTGGGGGTGTGTGTGTGTGTGTGTAGGGGTGTGTGTGTGCATGTGGGTGTGTGTATGTATGTATTTTCACGTGGTACTTTGCAAGAGAGTTTCAATGTCGTCATAAGTCTTGCGTTTCAGCCAGTCTATTAAAGATTTCTTACATTCACGATAACACATAGGGTAAATATTTAAAAGTTTATTTAATTTGTTATAGATGGAAGCGGATTGTCTAGTGAACTGTCTTTTCGCATATGTGGTTTTAACCGAGACTTCTGGTGCAACAAGATATTTTCTTCTTTTTTTGTTGAGGCTAGAATCATAGCGGAGGGTTTTGTGTAATTTTAAAGTAGCATGGAGTACATATAGTTTCCTGACTGTGAGAAGGCCAGAAAGCGAGTAAAGATTATCGGTAGGGAATCTATACGGTTTAAAATACATTACTTTCATGAGAGCCCTTTGCGCTCTCTCTAGTTCTAGGAATTTTATTTTAGTTGCCCCGCCCCAAACAGGTATACAATAAACTAGAACTGACTGTGCTAGAGCAACGTATATTTGATTTAATATAGTCTTTGAAGTAACATGTCTTAGAGTCTTGAAAATACAAATTAATTTCCTAGTTCTAGACATGACCATATCTGCATGTAAATGCCAAGATGACCGTTGGTCCAGCATAATACCTAGATATTTTATATTTGTCACTTTTGCTATTTTAATGCAAGAACAATTTGTGCTTGTAGGGTTATCACAGCTATGTAGTCTAAGGTTATGATTAGGTCCCGGTTGACTGTTGTTGTAATTTGTGAATGCTATATATTTAGTTTTAGAGGTGTTAAGTGTTAACAAAAAATAATTTAACCATTTAGCAACCTTTCTGAGGCCCTCTTCAGCATATTGATGTACCGATTCCCATGTCTCTCCAGAAAAGACAATGGCTGTGTCATCTGCATAGGAAAAAACACGCCCATTTTGGAGCTTCATTTCGCAAAGGTTGTTTATATATATTAAGAAAAGCGTAGGCCCCAAAACACTGCCTTGCGGGACACCGAAGCTAACCTGTAACTCATCACTGACGTAATTTCCTATCTTTACACGTTGCTTTCTATCCTGGAGATAATCTGCTATCTGGTTTGACATTGATAATAAAAGATACGATATAAGAAGATTAAGCGTTATGAAGTTTCCTTATTTTTTCAAGGAAAATTAATTTTTTAGGGGTCATAACATCACGTAATTAGTGGGAGGCGGTGGCTAAAGATGCTTTCAAGTATATTTGTGAGTAAACCACGATGTTCCCTTTTAATGTTATTTCAGAACGAATTCTGCGAGCAAAAGTAAAGTGAAATTAAATTGAAATCAACGTTATTGCTTATTGTTCCCAAATTTACGTAATTAGATTAACGCAGTTGGTATTATTTAAATTAATAATATGAATAGTTTAACATTAATGTTTGAGTTAATAATTTTCAGATTTCATGTGAAAATAACTGGAAAAGTACTTAGTAATGTTTAAATAAATGAAGACAGAAAAACAAAAGATCGTGATTTAAATATTAACATAAAACAATAACATGTACATATGTATGAATTATGTTGTAGTTTTATACACTTTACACTTTTTGTTGTTTATAACACTGGTGTCATCTTAAAAATACTCCATCTTGTGATCCCTGGAGTACAGACACTAACTATCCCATAAAACCCGTTAAAAACAAACCCATGTCGTCTCCGGTGAAATTGATACCCATCAAGTGGGCTATCCTATCAAAAGTTATAATATCAGTATGCATTAAATGAGCCGTGTGCGGTATCCGAGGCTTCCAAGAATTAAACGCGAAGATTTTCGTGCCAGCGGCACTCCCCTCTGAACAACCCCTGCAATTAAAACGCACCCGAAGGGTTGCACCGCTTTCCAAATTGCAAACACGTCCATTGTTTTAATCTACTCCTCTCGTAGAATCCTGGGTATAATACTGGAATAAGGACATCTAGTTTACTTTGACCCCCTCTTCTTCAACACTGACGTACTATCATGTTCTAAAAGAGGGCTCTATATTAGCTGGATGGCTTTATTGGTGTGGAATTCACCGATGTATACTTGATTGAAATATTAATTTCAAGCTTCCTTACTGACAATGCCGCGGAGTTAAATATTATCACCATCATCTTAAGTAACGATTTCATAAGAAAAGAGCAGCCTTTTCTTATGTCATTGTTCTTTATAAAATGTAGACATCTCTTTATTTTTACAAGGACGAATAAATAATAAGTATTTAGTAAGTTGAAAGAAATTACAATTTCATAATTGAATTTATATACAAAAAAAAACTCTGGTTTGTGCACATCCCTTTACTGCGCAATATTTATAAGTGATGCCACTTACCTACCTACATTTGCCGTAGATCATAGGTGTGTAATTACTCCATACATACATGATAGAAAAGAATTGGATTATAAGAAAGGCGTAATAGGGGTAAAATACATAATGATACGTCTTTTGCACACTTTATATATTTTTCAGTAGAAAGAAAATTAACGCTTTTGACATTATAAAAGGACGTTACGTATGTAATGTTTTAAACATTTTCCTTGCTAAGCCGTTCAGAACGAATCATGCCGTCCGATCAGTCAAGCATGTTCAACAAAAATTTTTTCTTTTTAAAAATTTTCGGCCTTTGGCCTGGGAATACGCCCTGGAAATATTACAGATACTACTCATTCATATACCTTTTCGTGACTTTTGCATGTTACAATTTACTTCTCACTCTGAATTTACTGTATACTCCCCTGAAAATCGAATTATTGCTTCGCGAAGTGATTTTTTATTTCACTGAAATAACAGTAGCAACGAAAGTTTTGACGATTTTCTTCATGCGTGACAAAATAATTGACGCAATTAAATTAATTGATTGCGATGAATTTGTAGGCGATTATAAAAATAAGGACGGAATTCAGTTCAAAACTATTATGAGTTATCAACTAGGTTGGAAATTATACACCATTTTATCAAACGCGGCCTATTCGAGCCAAGTAGTCGCACCAATATTCTCGGATTTGATACGAGGAACCAAGTCTGAATTGCCAATATGCAAATATTACTTCTTAAGTGATGAAGTGCGGGAGTCCCATTTCTATTTTTGGTTCATATATCAATCCGTCGGGATGTACGGACATATGATGTATAACGTGAACATTGATTCTTTGACCGCAGGGCTGTTGGTTATAGCTATTGTTCAGTTGAGATTACTCAACAACAACTTGACGAATTTCAAATTATCGGAAGAAGAGACTAAACTTCCAATCGAAATTCAAGACAAGATACAAAAGACGAGGCTCAACAAATTGTTACGACATTATGAAGTTATTTTGAAGTAAGTGCTATGTTTCAATATGTTAAGATTCGTAGCTGTTCCGGTATAAAAGAGATGCTACAAAATAATTTCTATTGTTACAGTTACTGTGAAACAGTTCAAGACATGTTGAGTGTAACGCTATTCTTTCAATTCGGCGTGGCAGCTATGATTATATGTGTGGTGATGGCCGGACTACTTTTGGTGAGTACCTAACTACATTAAATATTTCTGTAACTTAACAATGACGATGAAAATGTGAAAAATTTGATCCAATAATTATCCTGTCAAATTGTCTGACGTGTTATTTGTTTAGTTTCCATGTGCTTATTGAAAATCTGCGCTAAACCTATTCATTCGTATGTCGTGGTGACAATAAATCAACAAAATTCTTCAAAATTCTAATCTATTCTTTTCAGCAATCATCAACGGAGACCCGAGTCTTTTTAGTAATGTACCTTTTTACGATGACACTGCAGATTTTTGTTCCAGGATTTTTAGGAACTCAGCTGTCTTACGAAGTAAGTATTTATGTCTTCAGGTAATAAATAAATATATATATATTTTGCTGGACATCACACACAGCGCCATCTAGGTGCCACACTAAGCAACGAGGCTTGTGTCGTGGACACCAGATAGTTGATAATACTACATAGATACTTTTTTTATGGTACCTACTTATACTTAGTTCTAAAACGAGATGACGAATACCGAATAGACTACAAAGGAAAAGATGTTTGACCATGCTGTCATCATTCCCTCTGCCTTCAATTTGACTCTTGCCTTCCCAATTTATTTGGGGTTGGCGCAGCATAACTTTTTCTTCCATTTTTGGCAACGCTCTACCAACAATGATATTATATAAAGAAAGATACGCATACTGAGCGGCGTTCAAATATCATTGCGTTTTTATGACTGCGATAGATAATACGACGCACGATACAGAAAGAGATAGCTATTGCGCTTGAAGTATCTACTTAAATTAAGACAATTGTCTGAATTTGTCTGCAACAATTTACGCGCGCTAGTGCGATATCTACCTCTTTTTATTTATAATATCATTGTTTACCAACCCTAAATAAATTCGGATTTGGGCAGGAGAATGATATTGACATCGCAGTTTTAAAATTATTCTGTTTTTTTTCTAGAGTCAAGAATTAGTGACAGCAGCTTACAACAGTGAATGGATAACGAGATCCGAATCATTTAAAAGGAGTTTGAAACTCTTTAGAGAACGGGCTGCAACCCCAATTATGGTGTCAGGTCTTAATATGTTTCCTCTCTCACTCATCACATTTACTTCAGTAAGTTGGTTATTTGCTTTTATATGTAGATCGACATTCGATTCAACGGTTTCTCTAAAAATGATACTAGTATCTATAGTCAAGTTAAAGTGATTATTTGAGTAAAAGTAATAACTTAAGATACGATTTTTATTCTGTAGTTTAGTAATTGCTTGAAGTTAGAACTGTCAAAAGTTTGAATTCTTAGCTATTCTCTCTTTGACGCTTCTCACTTTCGGTTCAAATTTTGTTCTATTACATAAAAATGGTTGCATAAGTTGACTTTAGATAGATAATTACTTTAACTTGTCTAAGTGACATCTAAATGATTTTCGAAGTATTATTGCACTGTTGATTCGCATTTCGGCGGTGACCCAGGCATTGGAAAACCAACAACGGGCATGTGTCGCAGTTTAGTGGCAATAATATCGGGCATTAGATCGAATTAACAAAACAATAAAGGTTTTTAGTAAAATATTTCGTTCCATTAAACTTACCATACCTTGACAGATTACAGATAAATAAACGAGACCTTGCTTTAGCGTTAAATAAATTTTCTCATGTAGTTTAGTATCGTGTTAAATACTGTGGTTTCAACTAAATCTTAATTAAACTTGTAAAAAAAATCTCGTAAATGCCAGCGTTAAACAATTAATATACTTCATAGTTTACATTATTTTTACTCTTTTTACAGATTATGAAGACTGCTTATTCTTTCTTTACGCTAATTAGAAACGTTCAAGAACAATAGGAAAGGGGAGTAAAAGAATATTATCATAAGACTCACAACTTCATCTAGGAAAATGGAGTTGAAACTTCAGGCTTTTTCTTATTTTATTGCTTGAATAAAGTTTATATTTAAGTTGCAGTATTGCAAAGTGTAAACAGAAATAAAACATTTAATTGTAGTTTTATTAATCACTGGTTTAGATAATAAACAAAGCAATCAAATTGATTAATGGATTCGACCTTCCTAAGTTTAGAATGGCGTGAAATCTCCACGTTCCAAACAAGGACAAAGTTTAGTTTCGGTTCTGTTCGGTTTTAGGTCCATAACTATAGGATTTCTGGAGAAAATTCCGGACTCTTGAAGAAATTCTGGACTTTGAATTTTTACAACGATTTATAAATAAAGAAGCATTTGTTGCAGAAGATTGCGGTGTGCTTAAAATATAGATTATAAACGCTACTTACATTATAATACGTATGTGGACGCCTTTGCAAGTGATGCAGTTGATTTATATGTTTATAATTTAATTAAAAATATTTTTGTATTATGTTATAAAATTCAAATTTTTGGATATTCCGGACATTTTAGTATTCCCCCCGCACTGCTGAAACTAAGCTTTAATTCCGGACGTGTCCGGAAAGTTCTGGATGTATGGCACCGTAGTGGTGGCAAGCTTTGCTATCAAGTACATTCAACCAAGGAGTTTGGTGTGCAGACAATTAACAAAAATCTGTTCACCACGCGTTCTACCATTTTAAATCTTGGACACATTTAAAAAGTAGTTGGTAGTAGATTACTTTATGACTATTATTATACCTGTCTGATTATAACTTTAGATTGCTAAGAGGCTCAGTAACTGGGCTGTGGAGGTCAGATAGGCAGTCGCTCCATGTAAAATAAAATAGTGGTATTCAGCTGCATACTGTTAGACTGGAAGTCGACCCCTAGTACGGAATAGACTATTCAATTTCAGATGACAACTTATCACTTTAGCTAACAGTACCAAGAAACCATTACCATACCATTAGTGCAACGCAATGCGCGGTCGAGTACGGACGTGTTTGCGCTGCTCGATACGAATATTATATTCACGTGTCGCGCGGCTTTAGCCGTTGCCCGGTTGTCGTCGTTATGAGTTCACAACCACTCATAGCCAACGAAGTCTTGGCGTTTATCAAACATGCCATCGACTACATGGACGAAGTCAGCATCTTGCAGATCTGCAAGTCCAGTTTCAAGGAGGAGGAGATCAGCAGTGCCAAGCTGCTGCTGTTCCAGTCGCTTGGCAAAGTCGAGCAGATGCAGTCCCGCCGGAGGGATGGTGGCCAGAAGTGTGTGCAGGACATCATCACGTTGATGAAGAGCACCGACCCGGACGACGTGCCCGCTTTTGTGGCGAAGGAGCTTCATAAGCTGCCCCCCGTCACGTTTGACCACGTCGACGTCACCAGGTTGCTGAAGGACATCACAACTCTCAAGGCAAGCCTGGCCGAGGTGCAGTCCACGTTGGAGATGTCGAATAACACCATTGGTGAGCTACGTGCCGAAGTGGAGTTGTTGCGCAGCGCCGTTTCGGTAAATAGGTCACCTGATGCCTCCAACGTGAACACGCGTCGCGAAGCAAGTAACGCTAGCGTCGGCAGTTTCGAGTCGGCGAGCTCTACTACGTCACCCGCTGCTGATACTGCACGCGTTGCAACTTGCGCCGCCGCCGTCGCTGACTCTATGCCGGTCGAAACAGTGACTTGTGTGGGTACGTTGACCCCTAAACGTGCCTACGCTGATATCGTCGCCACGCACAAACCTGTGTCGCAGGCCAAGAAGGGGGAAAAGAAGAGTTGCTGTGAACCTGCCAGGCGTTCGAAACAGCAAGGCCCAGCTACGGGCACGTGTGACAAGGAGGGCTTCGTGAAGGTAGAGAGGAAGAAGAGGAAGAAGCCCCCTAGTCGGAACCAGTGCGGGACCGCACTGGCAGGACCCAATGGGCTGCGTCCGGCAATACCAACGACGCAGCTTTATGTATCCCGGCTACATCACACCACGAAGGTTGAAGAGATCGTGGAGTATGTCCGATCGAAGACCAGCTGGACCTTGAGGGTTGAGAAGTTGGAGTCGCGCCATAACACGAATTTCAAGTCGTTCGTGGTGCGAGTTCCGACTCATCATATTGAGACCTTCCTCAAGGAAGAGTTTTGGCCGAAGGGTGTCATGTATCGACGTTTCCGCGGAAGGCTACGTGACACCACGCAGCGCAACACGATGCCGTCACTTCGTGTACAATAGTTATATTTTCTGGTTTTTATATATATGTATGATAGTCTTTAAGGTATTTATGTTATGGGTCTTTGTAACCTGCAATAAATGATATATTATTATTATTTCCTTTATTCAATTATATACATATAAATTACATTTTTAAATATTTCTAAATAAATTAATATTAAAAAAACATTTAAAAATATAAAAAATAGTGGTCCGCCGGTATCGGGAGCAGGGTCCAAGCTACCGGTGGTTAGGGCTCCAGAGACAGGAACCTCCTCACGATGCGAGCCGTATCGAGGAGTACTGCCTTCTGAATCAGGCCCTTGATCCAACCGCCTAAGGAGAGCCTCGAGAGATGTTCGTCGAGGCTTTTGGTCATAAGGCCATTGGCCGTCACAACAATCGGCACAATGATAGCCGAGTTCACATTCCACATGTCGACAACCTCGTGTGCTAAGTCAAGATATTTCATTTGTTTCTCTTTCTCAGCTTTCACGAGGTTCTCGTCATGTGGGATGGTAACATCGATTATCATTACGCGGCGCGCTGATCGGTCTATCACCACTATGTCAGGCTTATTGGCGACAATAGTCCTGTCAGTGATGATAGACCGATCCCAGTACAGCGTGACATGGTCTTTCTCGAGAACTGGGTCGGGCACATACCTGTAGTACGGTACCTCAGATTCCACAAGTTTATATTTCAAGGCAAGTTGCTGGTGAATAATCCTGGCTACTTGGTTATGCCTGTGCAAGTACTCGCCGTTAGCCAGACGAGAACAACCAGAAATAATATGTCTGATGGACTCGCCCGGACGGTGGCATGCCCGACACACGTCAACCGTCCCGTCCTTCATAATATATTTCCGGTAGTTGTTCGTCAACATAACTTCGTCCATAATCGCACAGACAAAACCTTCAGTTTCCCCAAAGAGGTCACCGAAACGTAGCCAGGACACGGATGCTAGAAAATCTACATCGGGCCCATGAAGAGCCCGGTAGAAGCGCCCGTGAAGCTCCTTGCCTTGCCATACTTCCTTGCGGTCATCGGTAGTAAGTACTACAGGTTTGCGCCAGTTCTCTTTAGCCATGGACAGCGGGGTGAGGCCCTTGTCCACTGCGACCACATCTCGGTGCATACCCACCTCGGCTTTTAAAAAGTATTCTCTGAGACTGCATACCTCGCGGTTGTGGAGCGTCTTCGCGTTTAAAAAGCCTCGACCCCCGCACTTCCGCGGGATATACAGTCTCATCACCGATGATCGTGGGTGATGCATCCGGTTTGCAGTGAGCTGTGTACGGACTCTCCTATCCAGGGTATCGAGTTCGGTCTGAGTCCATTTGAGTATGCCGAAAGAGTACATTAAAACCGGCATGACCCAACCGTTGAAGGCGCGCACCTTGTTCCCGCCCGAAAGAAGGCTATTTAATACCTTCTTCAGGCGACCGAAGAAGCGTTCCTTCAACGATTGCTTCATGTCAGTTACGTTAATGCCTAACGCTTCCGACATACCCAAATATTTATAGCTTTCGGATGAGGAGAGGGATCTCAGGTGTATGGAATCCGAGAGCTGAATTCCCTCGGATTCCATAATCTCCCCTCGCTTTACATACATGACTGCACATTTGTCCACACCAAATTCCATCCTGATGGCGCTACTAAAAGTTTCAGTTACTTTCAGTAACTCCATCAGTTGCAATTTGTTGGGGGCAAAGAGTTTCAGATCATCCATGTAAAGAAGGTGAGATATGACCTGACCATCTCTCCTCAACCGGTAGCCTAAGCCTGAATCCTCCAGTAATGTGCTTAGAGGATTCAGGGCTAGACAGAACCAAAGTGGACTCAGACTATCGCCCTGGAATATTCCCCTTTTAATCCATACAGGTTCATCATTCCCCTGAATCTGTCGACATCCTGGATATCGAAGGACCGTCCTCCATTGCCCCATACACGACTTAAGGAAGGCGCGTAGAGTTGTATCTATCTTGTACAACTCTAGCACCTTCATGAGCCATGTATGTGGAACAGAGTCGTAGGCTTTCTTATAATCTATCCAGCATGTCGACAGATCCTTGCGGGATCGACGAACCTGTTGGCTAATGGCCATGTCGATGAGGAGTAGCTCCTTAGTACCGCGGGACCCATTCCTACATCCATTTTGAGAGGCAGACATAATGGAGTTATTGTCAATGTGTGTATTAATTTTCACTCTCAAAATGGATGTAAGAAGTTTATAGACTGTTGACAAACATGTTATCGGTCTATAATTCTTGGGTTCCGCAGGACTACCTGACTTATGGAGCAGGTGGGTAATACCAGTTGTTAGAAATTGCGGTAGCGACCCAGACTCTAAGGATGACTGGAATTGAGATGCTAGGCAAGTGTGTGAACTACTTAGCCATTTAAGCCAGAAGTTGTGCAGTCCGTCCGGTCCCGGTGATTTCCAGTTCGGTAACGGACGAACTGCTCTGGCTACGTCTATCGGCGTAATTGAAATTGGTTCCATTTCTGGAATAGATTCACACACTCGCTCAACATGTCGCATCCAGTCAACCTCAGTATGACAGACGGGTACCGACCAGATGCTGCGCCAGAAAGAACTCGTGGTGGCATCATCCGGGCGGCACACGTCCATCATATTTTGATCAGGTCGCTCCCAATTATTATTATTATTATTATTACTCGTAAACGATTAACGAATAAGATATCACGTATCACTAATAGGTGACGCCACCTGGCTGAACTCATTAGTGATGAAACTTCGAAATTGTCGTCGATTAAAATTTACTAACATCGTTTTGGTTACAAAGGGTATCACGTTGATTTTGGCACGTGCTTATAACAATTATAATATTATATTAATAGCTACCACTATAGTGATATTATGTAATATTAAAGCCTTAAATTAAAGCGGATTACGTAATGTTTTTTATTTGTGTGATGTTACGGCCATTAATAAGTCTAGTCCTAGTAATAGATAGTCCTAGGCTGAGGCAAATTGGAGATTTAGTATGTCTGATTCAAAAGCACTATATTTTTAGGGTGATTTAGAATCTGAAAGTAGGTGAAGTACCTTACTCACTTACTGTTTTTCTTTTTCCAAGGTCAAGGTTTTCAAATTTCTAATTCAACACTCAGACAGACTTATTAAACCCGTTTACTGACCATTACTTGAGTTTAAGTTACTACTATTTATACAAACATTTTTATGCCATAGACAAGAATTTAAATGAAGTTAGAACGTTAGTAATTACTTTTACTTATGCTGTTAGCTGTTTTTTTCGTTACGCTTTCCACGCCTGCGCCGCGCCGTCACCTTATCGTCACCGTTTGTGTATAATTCGCGCCTTGCAAGTAAAGCAGTTACAGACTATACAGATTCCTTTCCCAACCATAATTTAATCTCTGAAGTCTTAAGTAATTATACTAGTACCTTCGGACTTGGGGACCGATAAACCAGAAGTTGAAAACCTTTGATGAATCCAATGATGGTTACCGCAATGCCAATGAAAGGCACACTTTCATGAATAAATTAATATTTTTATTCGATTAAACTCAGTTTATTAGTTTCATTTCACTTTGACTGCACTGAAACTGCTGACTATTAAATTTTTATCGGCCGTATAAATTTTTTTTGAGTTTAATTCGGTCGAGGATTTTAATGATTTTTGGCAAATAAAACGAGTTTATGGGTTTAATGGTTGAATATAAGCTTCATAGTCGAAAATGATTTGTTTTAAAGTTACATTTTATTTCTATCGTGATAATGCCTTTGGTCATTGCTTTGATGAGCGTGATAACACTAAAATTATGTCATTTTTTTGCACAATAAGGCATACTTATACGTCTGTCTTATACGTACTGTCATACAAAACAAGCTGTACAATAGACTGGAAACAACGTGAATGTGTAAAGTTTGTCTATTTACATAGTTATCACGGAGCGTTCGCATCGTCACTCGGGAGCAACGGTAATGGCTTGGCTCATTACACGACTCCTTACACACATCGTTGGCAGAAAACAATTAGAACTCAGTGCTAAACGGCCTGCTTTTTAAAAAAGAAACGGGACAACAAAATAGAACTGCAAAAAGAAAGTGAACTATTTTTGCAGTCAAATAAATAGAGCTGTCACTAGCCATGTGGTAAGAGATCAGGGGGGTTACTATGACGTCTTAAAGCAGGAGTTATTCCAGAGTCGGAAAGAGACAGAGCTATACAGGTCGCCTAGCGCCATCGCTTTCCCACACTGGAATTACTCCTGCTTTAAGACGTCAAGGCAGGCCACCAGAACTGTCATCATCATCATTCTCCTACCCTTATCCCAACTTATTTGGGGTCGGCGCAGCGTGTCGTCTTCTTCCATACTTCTCTGTTACTTGTCATCTCAGCAGTCACCTCCTTTCGAGCCATATCATCCTTCACACAGTCCATCCATCGTTTCTTTGGTCTTCATCTATTCTTATAGCCATCTACATTCATACTCAAATTTTCCTCATCCCTCCGTATCACCACCATACCACGATAACCGATTATCACACATCTTTCAGTCACCGGCGCCACTTTCAGACTTCCTCTTATGTATTCATTCCTTATTTTATCCATTCGCGAGATCAGAACTGTATACTAATATAATAAAGATACAGAGTTTGACTGTGTGTTAGAACGCGCTAATCTCTGGAATTACCAGTCGGATTTAAAAAGTTATTTTTGCATCAGCCCAACTATTGTTGGATTAACAGACTATTGATCAACTATTGTTAAATTATTTTGTTATTTCAAATTATTGTTTTTATTTCTTTTATGTGACGACCCGAATGGCGCAGCGGTAGTGAGGCTGCCTTACGTTCTTAGGGTCCCGGGTTCGAATCCCGGTAGGAGCAAATGTTTGTGTGATGAGCATGGACATTTGTTTCCGCGTCATGGATGTTTATATGTATAATAAGTATGTATTTACAAACAAAAAGTATCTATGTAGTATTATCAACTATCTGGTGTCCACGACACAAGCCTCGTTGCTTAGTGTGGCACCTAGATGGCGCTGTGTGTAATGTCCAGCGATATTTATTTTATTTTATTTTATTTATGTATTTTGATTTATAATTCAATATTTTTGTGTTTTGTCGATTATATGTTTGAAATTATGGACTTTTTTGTCTGACTAAATAAATGAATTGAATTGAAGTGTCGAGGAAGTTTAAAGGCTATTTAACATCACGCTGTTACCCTTAGGAACCGGGCACAAAAGAAAAACGGCGGGCGAAACCGTGGGTCACAGCTAATACATAATGTTTTAAACAGGTAACTGTAATTTATTCTTTGTAGGCCGAAAAACAATAGTAAAAGTAATTTAAAATTGCAGCTGATACAATAAAAAGATACAACAACAGCACTTAGTAACAAAAACTCATTTTGCCTTCGTTCAAACAGCAGCCATGTATATTGTGTGGAGGCTAGACAAGGGCTCTCCAGTTAGTCTTAATGAGCTTGGTCATTACCGAGCGTGCGTGCTCCGGAAACCAGTTTCTGTAAGGAAACTAAAACACCCTGAATAAACAGTAGTATAAGGTCTAAGAAATCATAAACGATGACGTGTAATGTAGCTTGTAAGTAAGGTAGCATGTTGTCTTTGATATTGTAAGTAAGTGAACGGAAAATGTTGGCAACGTCTGGAGGCAATTGAGTCTAGACCGGAAAAATATGGTTGCTTAATTTTTTGTACAAAATCATATTCTTTTCGTCCTTTTTTGTTTGTACATACAATCTTCTTCTCCATCTGCACTGTGTATCTAAACCTGAATATTAGTATAACACTGTGTAGCTGAAACTGAATATTAGTATAAATTTACGGATCATAGATTATCCTAGGCTGATAACATTTTCGTTTTTCCTAAATTATGTTAATATTTGTATTTAGTTTAGTTTCCCTCGAATAGTTATGTGTAGGTACAATACAGTCATATTGATGAATGGAATACATATTGAGAAACGGTTTGAGTTTTCAATCAGTTGTAATAGTTTCAAATCAAAGTGAAGAAAAAAAATATTTACAAATTAAATAGGTATAAACATAAAGCCTGCACAGCCTAAACTACTGTAAATAGCGGTATTTTGTTACTATTGAGCTTGCCTTTTATTATGAACTAGCTGTTGCCCGCGACTTTCGTTCGCGTGAACTTATTATTATAAAAAATATTACTTACTTTTTTTGAATCAGATTTTGTTAACCATTTCAAGGGTTTTAGTTTTTTTGCACGAAACCCTAATAATGTTTCTAAAATAATTGCTTATGTTAGATCTTATAACATCAGCTATCTGCCAGTAAATCTCGTCCAAATCGGTCCAGCCATTTCGGAGATTAGCCGGAACAAACAGACAGACAGAGAGACAACAATTGAAAAAAAAAATGTTTTTGTTATAAGTGCCGTGCTTATTAAACATATATTTCCATATGCATTTATTAAAAAGCTGTTATTTTGATATAACAAACAGACACTTCAGTTTTATTTATTTGTAGGTATGTATACATACTATGTACAGAGTATAGATTCTTCGAACCCACCGACTGCCTCGTTGATCTAGTGGTCGCAAGCGCGAACTGAGCGTCCTTCTCAGAACGGGCAAAGGTTTCGGTTATTCCATCTGGAATTTCATAGTAGTACCCCCGTGTTGGTATCTATGTCCGGTTGATGGCAATAGGTTCACCCCCTACCCCAACATAGATACACCTCTGCCTAACTCTTTGGGGAAGACAAACGTTATGTTATGTTTGAATCCAGTGAAATAAGAAAACAAAACGAAAATACTAACTAATCATTGATGCTAATGATATCAAAACATGGCGGTCGCATTCGTATTACTTTGTTAATTACACAATGTCAAACTTCATTAGTGCACACACAACAAAATTTAATTTTGCCGAGTCTGAATTTGCGAGTTCGAGTTCAAACATTGAATAACATTGTGCTTACTTTATTTGACTGAGTAATGTGTGTGGTGTACTAACTTCTTCCCGTATTTGGTCGGTTTTATGCAGGTTTGGTGTTAGGCAAACATTTAATTTAATTTTATACATAGACTAGCGACCCGCTCGGCTTCGCACTGGTTCAATGTTATACATATACAGCTTCCTCTTGAATCACTCTATCTATTTAAAAAAACCGCATCAAAATCCGTTGCGAAGTTTTAAAGATCTAAGCATATGTACATAGGGACAGACAGCGGGAAGCGACTTTGTTTTATATAATATAGTGATGCCCGTTCTCGGAATATTAATCTGAGTTTAAAATGCACTTCCACTGATTTCAAAAGGCATGTCCACTTTTCGATTCACAGATATATTAACTTGATTAGCTTGTTAGTTTTCGTATATATATTTTATTCTTGTTATTTGATCATAGTGCTCCACCGCCGCACCGATAGCGTTATTTGTGTAACGATGAGTCTATTGTTAAGATACTCAAAATAATGTGTACCTTAGTACTAAAGTTATTACTAAATCCAGTAAACTATTTGCCATGAAAAACTCCTCAGCGGAAACCCGAGATAAAGAAATAGGACAAAAAACTGACAAAACAAAACCAGGACCACTCCCAATCCCATTCTCAAACAGAAAAACAAAGGTATTTTTGTTCTTCCTTTAAATTAATCCATTACAAAAATAGTTTACCTACCCTATTAATTTGAAAAATCACAAGTCACATCCCGGCTTTCAAGTATAATTTAAACATTACAGCGAGATTCCCGCAGGGTCGGGATTAATCACTGGCTGTTTAAAAATTCAAATTATCCATTCTACGTGGCTACTTTCCGAATTCGGTTGGAAAACGAGAATTAATATTTAAAATTTTAGATGCTAAAACTTGGTTGTACTTACAGATCTCTTCGTTGTTTCAAGGGGTATTTATAGCTCAAGACATTTTCCTTATGGTATAAATTATGGGGTTATAGTATTACGAAGGAAAGACTCATGTTTTATTTATTTGCAGGAAAATTTTCGGAATTTTCTTTATGTTTGACAGCGAAATACTGATAAAAAACCGTACTATTACTAGTAGATACATATCTATTCACAACAAAAGAGTTTCAAAAAGCGCTCTTTGAAAAATTCACGCCATCATTAGTGCTATGTATCACCTGCATTTTAAATAAAGATTCTAACAATGCCTTCACACTTACAACACAAACGCAATGCGCCGTAAAATGCAATCCGAAGCCTACTTCACCAGGTAGCCCTACAATCTCAAGCAAAACAATGGGAGGTAAAGAGCTTCCATCGGGAGCGAGATGATGTGCTCACGTAACGAACCCCTGGAGGCATGCTTTATCCTCTGAATAAAAATAACACATAGGTACAGTCGAACAAACTACTTGATATGCAGCCTTAGTTTTAGTTGACCCTAAACCTCTTATGGTTTAATTTTACTCTTAAATAATGAACAATTTTCAATGAAAATTGAAATAACAATATGAAACGTCAAATCTTGAAATCGAATAAAAATCAGGCTCCTTCTACATTTTGACCATTTATGCTAACACAAAATGTGTTGTACAATAACCTCATAAGAGGTGTAGAGTAAACTATTAAAACTAAGCTTGTATACATAAACTGTCACTTACGGGATATCTTCCGTGATTGTCTATTATTTTGAGCTCCCAAGTGACAGTGTTTAACCCTTTGTGTGCCGGAACGTAGATCCACGCGAGACACAATAGGTTTTTAATTGTGTCTATATACTACTACGAAAGGTTAAGTGACAGTTTATGTATAAGTGTAAACCGTGAAAGTTTAAAACAGTGTTTAAGCTTGTGTAGTCAAAATATTCGTTACTTCAATGCCTGTATTCATTTTAATTGTGAGTATAATCGTTTTAAGCATATGGCATGCTTAAGAGAGTGATTTAAAATAATTGTGTCTACTCATAAAACCATTTAAGAGTTGCAAGACGTTACATGCCTGTATCCCAAATCCCTTGTTTGACTGTACATAGAAATATCACATACGTACGCAATCAGTTGATGCTACCTGTAAACGTCTGTCTTTGGGCGCCATACTTTTCCCCGACAGAAAAACAAATTACTGTTAGGTTCTGTGGATTTTCTGCGGGCTTTCTGATAATGGATTTGGGCTTATAGTTGTACAAAAAAACAAGAAGCTTTTACGGTTGTAAGAAATAATAAAGTACGCAAAGTCAAGGTAAGGAGATTTCATTTTGGTGTAATGTTTATGGGCTCATGAAATATGTGGTAATATTTTGTTTGTTGAAGTAAATAGAGGTGTCGGAGATAAAATGTTTAGGTGGTAAATTATATTAAATAAAATATCTTGTAACACGAAAGCGCATAATAAACGTAGCAGAATTGTAAACACATTCTCTTTTAGATCCATTGATGGAATAAAAAAAGAGTAGATAGTAATTGGTAGTGGCACGGGTGACTGAAAACTTGTACGGAACTCGATTGTCATGGTATGGACACGTGATGCGGAGATTGAAGAAAATGTGAGGAAAGTTTTGAGTGTGAATGTGGATGGCTATGCAAGTAAGAGAAGACCAAAGAAGAGATGAAGGGATTGTGTGAAAGACGTTTTGGCTAAAAATACTCATGAGATGATGACTTAGGTAGAGAATATGGAGAAGATGTACTGCCGACCAGAAATAAATTAGGGTAAGAGAATGATGATGATAGAATATTGTATTTACTTATGGCAGACTTTATACCACAATGTATTTTCAAATTATTTAAAATTTTAACGAGATATCGGAACAGGTAGTCATAGCAGAGGTGTACCTAGTAGTACTCCAACATTTCGTCAGTTATGTTTAGGTACCAAATAATACAGGGCGAGCCCATTACCATCAACCGGCCACAAATCTAGACTCCGAGGCTGCTACTGAAAAATTCCTGATGGAACTCAGGACCTCATGCTCAGTTGTTGCGCTTTCGACCACTAGACCAACGAAGTAGTCACACCAGTCATATTTTATTAAATGACAGACCCAAATTATTCTCAAATAATAACTCCGAAGTGTTTGTTTCAACGAGGTATCAAAACCGGTAGTCATATTTTATACAGCCAGTGAAACCCAGTCATAATTGAAAGTGTTCCAACTATGCCGAACTGAGCATCACTAGTTTTCGTGCAACAATTTTCGTTCGACGCTGAAAGTTACCTGTTGTGGCCGAAGTTTATCATACGTGAAAACAACACTGAAACTTCGCAACTGTGCTACGGGTCAACAGTTTTCACCTCTATTATGCATGGAGCAAAACATGGTAAACTCCTTTATTACATTACTAGCAGCTATATAGCCCATGCTTTGCACGAACTTTACGATTTGACAAAACATTTGGTTCTCGTTTTTGTCTCACTGTTGGGCAAAGGTTGTCCCATAGCTTTCCACTTCGTCCTTCGTGTGGCTATCTATGTTTAATCTATACTTTAATATTATAAAGAGGTAAAGTTTGTGAGTTTGTGAGGTTTTAGGGGCTAATATCTGGATCTACTGAACCGATTTTGAAAATTCTTTCACTAATAGGAAAGTATATTATCCCCGAGTGCCATAGGCTATATTTACAATGTGCCCGTGGGATAATTTCCGACCAAAACGCGAGCGAAACCGCGGGCAACAGCTAGTATATTATACACTCATCATCATCATTCGGTTTTCCCCGGAGGGACTGCTTCGTTGATCTAGCTAGTGGTTGCAAGCGCGACTGCTGAGCAAGAGGTCCTGGGTTCTATTCCCGGGTCGGGCAAAGTGTTATTGGGTTTTTCCTTAAGGTATTTTTGGAAGCGACGAACGAATAGCAAGCCAAAGATCGATACGAATAACTAAGCGCTTTTACACATAACCGAGAGAGGGCGCTATTCATAGACCAAAGCGAGTGTACCTTATATACGATCGATCTGAGTTACGTTTACCTAGCAAACTGACTTAACAATTCAGCAAAAGAGGGCGCGGTTCACAATTGCAGAACATTTGTTCAAACAATCCTTCGTATTAAAATACTAAAAATGGAAGAAATAAAAAAGCTTTTGGAAAATATGCAACAAGAAATACGGCAACATAAAACGGACATGTTAGAAATGAAAGAAGATATAAAAAGCACAATAAACAACAACATAAAAGAAAAATTTAAAAATTTAGAACTCAAAAACGAACTCTTAGAGAAGAAAGTCGAGGAACAGACTATAGCAATCAACAACTTCGAACGATAGATAAGGCGTAAAAATCTGATTATTTTTGGGGTCGAAGAACAGGAAAAATCATACTTTGACCTAGAGAAACTCATAATAGAGATAATCAACACATATTTTGGCTTTCAATATGAGAATAATTGCATCGAAGCGGTTAGAAGATTAGGAAAAAAAAGTGAGAAAGTCAGACCAATAGTAATAACGTTCACTACCATGGGGTTAAAATTAAAAATCCAGAAAAACGGCAAGTGCCTTGAAAAATCACCATATTACATAAATCAAGACTATCCCCTGGAAGTACTAAACAAACGCAAAGAGCTACAACCCCAACTTAAAATTCAAAAAGAACTGGGAAACAAAGCATTTATTAAGTATGATAAGTTAATTGTATTGAACAACAAAGAAACAAACACATCCCCAAATTTCACAAACAAGAGGAACCTGTCTGAATCACCGGAAATAACCACAAATATTAGGGAAAAAAGTCAGCATAACAATAATAATAAAAAACAACCGAATAAGAAGACCAAGACAGTTAACATGAATATGGAAAAGTTTATAATACAAAAACCGAAGCTCACCTTCCACTCTCTAGAAGAAGAAAATACCCAAGCCACATACTCGTAGCAACCACAGCTGGCCCCCTCTCGCGATCTCCCAATACGGCTTGTCACCGCGGGGGATAAAGACAATAACCCTCCAATACACCAACAACTGTACATCTGCACATATAATGTAAGATCGCTCCTATCTGCACAAAGAATGATTTTACTCGAACATTCCTTTTTTTTTTTTTTTTTTTTTTTTTTATCGATGGGAAATCATCAAATGACCCCTCCCGCTCTGGGCTGAGCAGGAGGGAGTGTCAGACTTGTACTGACTAAAACCCATCCATGTTCCTTCCTTTGCCCTTTGTGTTCCAGGGCCGCGGTATCTCTTTCGAACAGTCCCGCAACCCTGGCAGGCGTCGGCCCTTACGGACCCCTTCATGTTTGCTGACTCTCTTTGAGGCGCGCGTGGAACACGAACGCGCCGTCGACACGGCCTGTCGTCATAAGACGGACGGACGGCGAGCTAGCCCATAGCTCACCGTCCACAGGCCCGCGTCTACGGTGGCCGGGAGCCACCACGTGGCCCCCGACGCCCGGTGCGTCTCCCGCGGCGGCTGGGACGTGAGATTCTCTCCCTCTCACGTCCCGCCACCTCCTTCGCTAGCATGACTGCTTCGCAGAAGGAGGTGACGGCGTCCCATTCCGTCTCGCTCCGGACCATGGATTGAACCAGGGCCGGACGCGAGAGGTCGCCGCCGCCGAAATCGAACATTCCTTAAACGAAATTAAATATGATATTATTGGTCTAGCTGAAGTCAGAAGAACTGGAAGCCACATAATAGAGCTAGAAAAACATATATTTTGCCATACAGGAGAAACAAAAGGCCTGTACGGAGTTGGCTTTCTGATTAAAAAGAAATATAAGTCAAACATTGAAAACTACATAAGACTATCAGAAAGAGTGTGCTTACTAAACCTAAAATTTGAAACCCAAAAAATATCACTAATACAAGTATACGCTCCTACCCACGACGCACCCGAAGAAGAAATAACATCCTTCTATGACCTATTACAAGCAGCTGTAAACCTCGCCAACGGAATACTAATTATAATGGGTGACTGGAATGCAAAAATTGGGCAGCGAAAGCAGGGCGAAAATGTAGTGATGGGACCGTACGGCTACGGAAACAGAAATAGTAGCGGCGATCGTCTGCTACAGTATGCATTTGAAAACAAACTAACAGTAATAAATACAAAATTTAAGAAAAATAAAAAACATTTCTGGACTTGGATTAGTCCAGACGGAAATATAAAAAACCAAATTGATTATATTCTCAGTAATAAGCCAGAAAGTTTTACAAATATAGAAACCGTGAACAATAACTGTTTCCCGAGTGACCATAGGCTTATACGAGGTACATTTATTTTAAGAAATCAGAAGAAAAGCAGATCCAAATTTGGCAATAAACGAGCCTTTTTGAAAGGCGAAGAAAATATAAATACTTTCCTAAACGCACTAAAGACAACAGTAAGCGCAGAAATTTGTTACGAAACTGACGACGTAGAATCTTATTATAACAAATTAGAATCAGCCATAACACAAAGCTTAAATAAAATAAGTTCCACAAAAGAAACAAAAGATATAATTTCAGTGGAAACAAAGGATATGATAAAGAGACGAATTGAATTACAAGGCAAACCAGCAAAAAGTAAAGCTGACAAGCAAGAACTTTCAAGCCTATACAAGAACACAAATAAACTTCTCAAAAAAGACTACAAAAACCATAGGATGAGAATAATAGAAACCAACCTACTAAAATCTGGAAGCCAAAAAAGAGCGTACAAAGAACTTAACACCAACAAAACATGGATACCAAAACTAAGACCAAAAAATCCCCAAAAAAGAACGCAAACAAGGGAAGATATTGTCAAAATAGCCTCAGACTTCTACAAAGACCTCTATAGCCACCAAAGCCGGAATGAAAAACTAACACCACCTGAAAAACAAGAAAAAATTACAAAGCCACCACCAACGGTCAAACCTTTCGATGAACCTGAAATAATAATGCAAATAGATATACTTAAACAAGAAAAAAGCCCTGGACACGACAATATACCAAGCGAAGCTCTCAAGCTCGGGAAGTTTATTCTGGCTAGCCCGCTCACAACTCTTTTTAATAAAATCCTCGAAGAACAGAAAGTGCCCACAAAATGGGCTGAGTCCAGAATAGTACTCTTGTACAAAAAAGGAGACCCGTCAGACGTAAGTAATTACCGGCCTATCAGCCTTCTGCCGTCTATCTACAAACTATTCGCAGCCTGCCTAAATAAGAGAATTGGGCCAGAAATTGAAACACACCAACCAGTAGAACAGGCCGGCTTTCGAAGAGGTTTTTGTACCATCGACCATATTCATACCTGTAGTGAAACACACGTAGGTTGGTTAAACACTGATTTATTTACGGACACCCTCACATACAATTATAATCTTATGTTGACCTACCGTCAACTACTTAATATACTACATCTCTTCCCTTTTATGAAAACAATGCAAGATTTTATTATAAATTAAAGAACTAACTAATAACTAACATGTTGTTTACAGGACGTACTAACTACTACTAACTTACACTACTACTACATACTAATTATATATATCTATTTCATTTCACTTATTTTCTATGTATACCTATATCTATTGTGTTGTTAATTTGTTACAAAGCCAAATTGTAACCCTTCCTTAATAACACCGCGGGAAAATATTGGTCAGCATTCGTACAGTTCTTTCCTTAGATCTCTCAATAGGAACCGCTAGTGGCGATGGTGTAGACGAATGATCGCGAGTATCACCTGGACTTTCATATTCCCCACTCTTATCGAGCAGTGCTGACTGATTGTTGCTAGCTGGACTTGTCTGCGCTTGGGTTGGGACTTCTGCCTGCGCTCTCTGTCTGCGTCTACGGACACCTGTCGCCGTCACCGCACTCCATGTTTTGCTACTACCTACGCTGTCTGTTGGTTGTCTCGCTGACTCCCCTACTCTTTCTGTTGACCCTACCGTACGCCTAACTAACTGACTTTGAGTTCGCCGATAGCGACCACCGCATTCGTCTTCCACAATAAACGAGCGTGGTTGTGATGTACGTTCCGCTATTGTAACTAGTTTCCTGTCGCCGTTACCGATCAAAGTTGCCTTATCTCCTGATGATAGGCTTTTTAGTGTGTTCGCTGATTTGTCGTAATTTATTTTAACTTGTTTTCTGTCTGACATTATTGTTTTATAGTTTTGGTTGTTGTCTACCTTCTCCGTTAGCAACTTAGCACTAATTGGTAACCTAGTTTTAAGTCGTCTACCCATTAACATTTGTGCGGGTGAGTCAATGTTATGACGTGGTGTTGCCCTAAAATTTAACAGTGCCAAGTTAAAATCCTGTCCCGAATCTACACACTTCTTTAATAAATTTTTAACTGTTTGTACGGTTCTTTCGCTTTTACCGTTTGACTGTGGATAGTGTGGCGATGCCGTCTCATACTGTATTTCCCAATCGCACATAAACTTTTTAAACTCTTGTGAGCTATAAGCCGGTCCGTTATCACTCACCAGCTCCGCTGGTATTCCATGCCGCGAGAATTGCTCTTTCATGAAAGTAATAACTTGTCTTGAGTTGACTCTCGACAACTGCCCGACCTCAACATAGTTAGTAAAGTAATCGACTAGTACAATGTAATTTTTTTTTCTATATTCGAATGTATCCGAGGCTAGTTTGTGCCAGGGCAGTGCCGGCACACTGTGCTGCAGCAGCGGCTGGCGGCGAGGGCGGGGCGCGTGCAGCGCGCATGCTGCGCATGATCGCACTACACGCTCCACGTCCTCACACATTCCTGGCCAAAACATTACTTCGCGCGCGCGCCGCTTGCATCTTTCTATACCTAAATGTCCTTCGTGGACTCGTGACAGCATGTTTTCTCGTAAAGCACGCGGAATAAACACAGTCTCCTCCTTGAAAACTATACCGTCAACGCAATGTAGTTGTTCGCGATATGGCCAGAAAACATTAACTTTCTCGTTAACATCACGCCTATTTTTTGGCCATCCGTTCGTAATATACCTAATTAACCATCTGCAGTCACTGTCTAACTATGTTTCTTTTTTAATCGCTTTCATATTTGATTGGCTGAAAGGCACATTCTGCAACATAAAGCAAGTTTGTACGTCAACTTCTGCTGACACTCGACCATGCATAATTTCCTTTAAAGGAGCCCGCGATAGTGTGTCCGCTATATACATATATTTGCCAGGCATGTATACCACCTTAAAGTCGTATCCTTGCACTCTCATCATCATTCGTTGTAACCGGGCTGGAACCGAAACTAATGGCTTGCTAAATAAAGTTTCCAGTGGCTTATGGTCACTATGCACGGTGATATCAGACCTACCATAAATATACTGCCTGAACCGCTCGACCCCAAACACAATAGCCAGCATTTCTTTTTCTATATGTGCATACCTGGTCTGGGTGTCGGAGAGCGTGAGCGAGGCGAACTCCACTGGGCGGCCACTCTGCAGCAGCACGGCACCCAGTGCGACGCTGGACGCGTCCACCGACAGCACTATCGGCTCGCTGTCGCTGTACAGCGCCAGCACCGGTGCGCTGCTGAGTTTTGCTTTTAGCCTATCTACAGCCTCTGAGTGTTGGGATTCCCATGACCACTCCGATTCCTTTTTTAACAAAGACCTAAGTACATTCACACTCTCCGAGTAGTTTTGTATAAATTTTGCCAAATAATTGACCATTCCTAAAAATCTCTCCAGAGCCTTCCTATCGGTTGGATATGGCATTTCCCTTATTGCTTTGACTTTTGAGTCGTCTGCCCGCATTCCGTTTGCATCAAACTTGTGACCTAAGTATGTGATTTCCGGTACGCCAAATTTACATTTTTCCCGATTAAATTTTACACCGATATCCTTAGCACGCCGCAAGAGGCACTGCAATCTCCGGTCGTGCTCATCCCTAGTGCGCCCCCATACTATTACGTCATCAATAAAAGATTCTACTCCTTCTAAATCTTCTAAATGCTGCCTAAGCTTTGCATGAAATACCTCCGGCGCACAGTTTATACCGTAAGGTAAACGTAGAAATTGGTACCGACCGAACGGTGTGCTGAACGTGCAGAGGTCGGCACTCGCGTCATCTAGCTGAACCATCCAGAACCCGCAGCGAGCGTCCAGCACGCTGAATACCGTAGCACCGCGCAGGCGCGCTGCCAACTCTGGCACTGTCGGCAACGAGTACTGCGCACGTCGCACCGCGCGATTAAGAGGTCGTGGATCTAAACAAACACGAATGCTGCCATCTTTTTTCGCGACCAAAACAATAGCATTAACCCAAGAGGTTGGATGTGTAACCTTTCTAACTACACCCAACTGTTCCATTCTATGTATCTCGTCCAACAATTTATCCTTAAGTCCTAATGGAGTTTTCCTAGTTGGGCAAACAACTGGCTGTACATTTTTATCCACTACGATACTATATTTACCAGGTAATTTTCCCAGTCCTTGAAACAAATCGTAATAGCGATCAATATTAATTGTATGAATTTGACTTATTAATCCTAATGCAATGCAACCCTCCAAACCGAGTACATTCTGACAGTTTAAATCAGCAACAACAAATGACAACTCGTAACGTGTTTTATTAAATACAAACGGCACTTTACCAATGCCTATAATTGGCAATTGATTACCTGTAAAGGAATGTACACGTTTTGTGAATGGCATAAGGTCTGTTATTAATAATCCTAAGTTTAAATAGGTAACTTTAGAGATAACATTTATCATTGATCCTGTGTCTATTTTTAATGATATGTTTATACCTTTGCATTTTACAACTTCTATCCATTCCATTGACGACTTACATTGTTGTTTATCCGCTTCTAGTGTATTAACAAAAAACAATTCGTCCCCGCTATCATCACTATTTACGGTTTCCACACTGAGATTTAACACTTTGCGTATTGCTTTCTTTTATTTATTTATTTATTTATTTATTTTATTTTAGGAAGGCTTACAGACTAATAACATAATAGAAACAAGAATATATAATTAAATTGCTAATAACAAGCCTCCACAGATAGAAACATAAAAAAAAAAGTTAAAAATAATAATATAAAAAATAATAATATTAATATTAGTTCCTTATGACAAAATAATCTAACAATACTGTCAAATTACTGATTAATATCAAGAGGTGGTTCAAGAGCAAGAAGGTGCCTCCTGTACAAAAAATTGCTTTGCCAATACTTTTCTTACTGTGCTTGCATTGGTGCAGAATAGATCAATACCGGGTTCACAAGAAACTTCGTTAAAACTGCGACTGGCTCTCGGAAAGTATGCATTACGCCTATAATTAGTGTTCGCAAAAGGTACATGTAAGAGTGGTCGTTGTCGCAGTCCCATCTGATTAGTGCGCAACGTTAATTTTGAAACCAGTTCAGGACAGTCGATTGAACCATTTGCGATATTAAGCAAGTAGCATACATCGTTAATATGACGTCTACGGTCAAGTGGTAGAAAATGGTACCTCCTGCATCGGTGAGTGTAATCAACAGATACTTGCTTTGCCCTGTAATCGAGATACTTAAGAAATTTGCTCACACACTCGCGAGAAGTGACCTTTCTTTTCACAAACATAACACTTGGCGCTCCGCGCCGGACAGCGCTCGCCGCCGTGACACCACCTGCTGCCGCACAGTTCGCAGGTGCTGCGCTGCGTGCGCGTCGGCCGCGGCCCGGCGGCGCGCCTTCCTCGTGCGCGCCGTCCGCCTTGTGCACTGCTATCGGCTTGAACTGCATTCACTTGCACTCCCGCTGATACGCCATCAATGCATTGACCTTCCTCTTTGGACATCTCTGCCGCCTGGCAGATTTGTATCGCCTTCAGTAATGATAAATCATCTGTGCGAAGAAGTCGATCCCTCACAGTGTTGTTGAGAATACCACACACGATCCTATCTCGCAACAAGCTCTCGTGCAATTCACTGAACTCGCACTGCTGACTCAATACCCTCAATGATGTTACGTATTGGTCGATGTTTTCGCCGTCTTCTTGATTGCGAGTAAAAAATTTAAACCGTCTTACTGTGATATTTGGTTTTGTGCCGAAATACTTGTCAAACTTTTTCAATAAACAATTTATGTCGTCTTCACTTTCCCCTTGATCGAACGTGAACATTGTATATGCCTCATAACCAGCTGGTCCAATGAGGTTAACCAACAAACTAGCCTGGACTTCCTTAGGCTCTTTGCTCACTCCAGATGCTTTAAGAAAAACTTCGAACAGCTTCCGCCATTTGTGCCACGCGTCGGATCGCGCGGCCGGACCGCCGTCGAGCGATAATTCCACTGGAGGACGTGCGTGTTCCATTATTATTTATTTGTGTTACTCTCACTATATATCACGGCACTAAGATATAATAGGTTCAAGTCCGTTTTAACTGTTTTAAGTGTTAAAAAGGCACACCGCTGTCACCATGTAGTGAAACACACGTAGGTTGGTTAAACACTGATTTATTTACGGACACCCTCACATACAATTATAATCTTATGTTGACCTACCGTCAACTACTTAATATACTACAATACCTTAGAACAGGTCATCGAAAAATTCCAAGAACTCCAACAACCCTTATACTTGGCTTTTATCGACTACGCGAAGGCCTTTGACTCCATATCCCACGAAAGCTTATGACAAGCGCTTAACAATCAAGGCATACCAAAAATGTATATAGATATCTTAAACGATATCTATAACAAAAGCGTAAGTCGCGTAAAGCTAGACCGGCTGGGGCCAAAAATCCGAATATGTAGAGGCGTAAAACAGGGAGATCCGTTATCACCTACAATCTTCATATCTGTTCTACAACACATAATGCAAGACTTAAACTGGAAACAAAAAGGGATTAATATTAACGGAAAATACCTCAGCAACCTTCGATTCGCAGATGACATAGTTCTCTTCTCAAAATCATCTAGCCAATTGGAGGAAATGATAGCAGAATTATGCGAGGTTAGCAACAATATAGGATTACAACTTAACACAGCCAAAACAAAAGTAATGACTAACGCTGTTCAAAATCCTATACTAGTAAATGAAACACATAGACTAGAGTATGTGGAAAACTACGTATATTTAGGAAAACGCATTTCTTTCAGCAATTCGAGAAACAAAGATGAGATTGATAGGAGAATCAACTCAACATGGAATAAGTTCTGGAGTTTAAAAGAAATACTAAAGTCAAAATTACCCTTAAAATTAAAAAAGAAAGTCATGGACTCATGTCTGCTACCCTGCCTATCTTACGGTTCTCAAACCTGGATTTACAATAACTATACACGAGACAAAATACAAAAATCCCAACGCGCGATTGAAAGAAGCATTCTGAATATAAGGTTAAAAGATAAGCAAAAATCAAAAAACATACGCAAGAAAACTAATATAATAGATGCTCTTCAACATACGAAACGCCTGAAGTGGAAGTAGGCTGGACACGTAGCAAGAATGACAGATGGAAGATGGACACAATTGGTAACTCAATGGCAAGGCCCAAGCGGCAAGAGGGCCAGAGGCCGCCCGAGAGATCGCTGGGCAGATGAAATAAAACATATTGCCGGAACGGACTGGACAAAGCAAGCGAAGGAGAGAAACTCGTGGAAACAGTTGGAGGAGGCCTATACCCAAAAGGGGCCTTAAAAAAAAAAAAAAAAAACCTATCAATAGAATATTTTGTAAAAGTGTAATGTATCGTGAAATGTAATATTAAAGAAATGCTAAATTAAATACTAAATTAAAAGAAATGTTAAAAATGTTTAAAATATAATATTTTATGAAATGTTATAAATCGCATGAAATGTAAAAAAATAAATGAAATATATATATATATATATAATAATGTACTAATGCTTTCTTAAATGTTTTAAATCGTATGAAATTGTTAAATTAAATGATAAATGTAACTTTAAATGTAATATGTATATGTTTCATGAAATGTTAAAAATGTAATAAAATATAAAGAAATACTAAATGAAATGTAAATGTGATGAATAGTTAAATGTATTGTTACGTATCATTGAAATGTTAAAGGTAATGTTAAATGAAATGTTAACTCTGAAGTGTATCCTACAAATTGTAATTGTTAAGGAAAATAAAGGCTAAATTATTATTATTATTATTTTTGGAAGCAGCCACGGAGTCTACATCTATGCCTCGTTGATGGCAATAGCCTCGACCCCCTATTACATGGAACTATAACAAAGCCGGCAAAATGTAGGTGTACTATTAGGTACACCTCTGCCTAAAGCTTCAGACATTACAGGCGTGATGTTATGTTATGTTCATATAGATCTCATGACAAAACCACTGGTATTTTACCAAATAATTTACCAAAAATAAATAAATTATTATTAAGTTAATTCTGGGTACTCTGCATTCACGACGAAACAGCTTTAATAAGTTGTAAAAGCATATGCGGCAATCAATTTATGGTACCTACACTCAATATTTTGCGTCGGAAGCTGTAATTCCGTATTCATAAAGTTTACTCACCATGTTTATGAATATCAAATAAAAAGGACAAACAGACAAAAACGCAGATACAATGAGGATATCCCAATATCCCTGCAGACCGGAAAACGCCCAAAGGCTCAATGAAACAACATTCAATTGCGTTTAATTAAAAAAAAAAGAGATTTTTAAAAACAATTTTGAATGTAGACACAAGGTATGGTATAGAGATTCAGAAAAATGCATCATTTCATAGATTACGGTGAAAATACATTACCAGCGACATATTTATTACCCGAGAGACTAGACAGAGTGACATCGACGACACGGACGCAGTGGCTGAGCGATTGGTTGCTGCGATGCGTGTCGCTGGTTCGATCCACACACGGAACAATTATTTATATGCCCTACAGGTAGTTGTTCCGGGTCTGGGTGTTTGTGTATGTGATTTTAAATGTTTGTAAACGCATTCACAACACAGGAGAAAATCCTAGAAGGGGGGGGGGGGGGGGGAATAATAAAAAAAACTATCAACGAAAACGAAGATGGAAAGTAAAAAATGTAAGGCCTCCACTTAAGTCATTTTTTTTATTTCTTTTTATTATTATTTTTTTTATAAAAAACGTGGAATAAACCGTGTTATTCCACTTTGTAAGTAGAATTTTTGGTGTCCTCATTTCACCTTGGAAGAATTTCACCTAGGTGAAATCTTCCAGGTGAAATAATTCGACATAAGCAGAAGCCTTTGTTCACCTTGGAATAGATTCACCCAGGTGTTTAAAAGCGATTATTTTAATTCATCTTGTGGACTTTTGTCACCCACCTAAAGCATGCTAATAAAAAACCAATGATTTGACATAAGCTATCGAAAATCATCGAAAGCGAGTGACTTTACAAGTTTGAATTATAAAGAAGTGGTTTTAAACAAAATAATTTTATATATATTAAGTGATGTATTTATATGTAAAATTATTTTGTTATTTTGTAGTATTCATAACAGGTGTTTTTCATGAAGCGGAGAACTTTAACTTGGCCACATAGGTACCCAAAATCATAACTCAAACGGCATAAAAGCAAATAAAGACATTTTCATTCATATTAAAACCATTTTTTCTGTGTTTTACTTCAATTTAAAGTTATTCGGCTCTAAAAAAAACAACCTTTATGTATTTCACAATCTATATTCCAAGTCATAAATAACCGCAATAGTACATGTAACTACATTTAACTAAGTAATAAATAAAGATGCTTTTTCTGCACTAAAATGTGAACGTAGCCATTCTAACGATTGATCAGGTAAACACAAAGGTAAAACAAAGGAGAAGTATGGAGACCCGCATTCAATTTATGAATAAATATTGACATGCAAGGCGGGGTGGCCCGAGGCGATTGATTGCGATGCGACGCTCACCTAGGCATTCTGAGGAAACACGAAAATCAAGAGCTTTGTGGAAATATAACTATCCTGAACACAGTATATTACGACATGGAAAAGTACCAAGTACACTAGAAATACATTTTCATCTACCTAGCCATTTCGCAAATTGATTGGGGTCGGCTTCCAGTCTTATCGAATGCAGCTGAATACCAGTATTTTACATAGAGCGTCTGCTTAACTGACCTCCAAAACACAGTTAGTATTGGGTTATATAGTATCCCTTGGTAAGACTGCCATGGTTTTCAAACTTTCGGGCCTCTGACTCTGTAACGACTGTCAAAAATCTGTAAATGACAGCCGGGACCAACGGGTTTGTGCTTTCGGCACAGAGGCACGGGGGAAACTCGGAATGTGATAATGGTCACCCATCCACAGACCGACCTTGGCAAGCGCGGCTTAACCTGGAAGATCGACCCGTGCGGCAGTTATTAATTGGCCGCGAATCCCTGCACTAGAAATACCACTAGAAGTGAAAATTTACTGTCCGTCTATCGTAAACGCGAGCATGGTCGAAAAGCTTGGTGTTTCATCCAGAGCCAAAGCAGCGTTTTTTTTTTTCAACTTCCCCCTTCTTGCCCCGCCCCGACCCCGCTCGACTCGTCTCCAGCGCACCTCATACCGCTTAACGCGATGACATTGAACGAAAACTAGTGTTCGAAAATTTCTTAAACTTGTCCCAGGAAATACGTGTTTTTGAATAAGTCTTACATATTTGTCATTTAGAATCTCCATTACATGTGCAAGGTTTATAACAAGATGTTTTCTTTACTTTTACCGTTTATGAGTACATTATAAACGGTCAAAGTTCAGGTAAAATTTGTGTAAAACAGAAATTTTTGGAGGCTTATACTGAACTTGTTTCTACAAACTTTTATTTTTTGCTTTCGTAGGAACCTAGAATAGTGCACAAAATAACAATTAGTTCAAAAATCAAAAATAGATGTGTAACAGCGGCATAATGACGTACGAGCGTTTTGTATGAAAAGAATGCCGTGGTTGGCCGCTCTTAATGACAATTGGCGTTATACTCAAGAGGAAAGGCTAGCGACGGCGCTTCGCCGATACAAACGTGTTCCCCTATTTTCTCCCTGGAATAAAATTAGACCAACTTTTTTTTTTAAATTAGTAATCTTTATACCTTCTGTCATGCAGGCCTTTTTGTTTATTTATTTTTTTCGGATGGAAAATCATCAATTAACTCCTCCCGCTCTGGGCTGAACAGGAGGGAGTGTCAGACTTTTAGTAGACTACAACCCATCCATGTTCCTTCTTTTGCCCTTTGTGTTCCACGGCCGCGGTATCTCTTCCAAACAGTCCCGCAACAATGGCAGGACCTGCATCCATATTTACCATATTTATTTTTTAAATTTAACAATAAATTTAAGGAAAAAATCTTACATTCACGGAAAAGCATCCTTGCCAAATATAATACTATGAAGATAAAATGATATAGTAAAGTAGCTATGACAACCTAAGTACGCTGAGGCCGTAAATCAAACGAAGGAAATTGGTTGCTTTGTAGATACTCGAGCTATCGGCAACCTGTTACTATTTGTTAGCTATATTCGAACCTAATATATTACGCCTGTGTTCGACTGTAAGCGGTATTTCCTCGGAACAATCAAGTCCGCGTTATTGTTACCATTTATCGAACGTATTTTCCGTAGTATAATAATATAATGGAAATAATAGTACCAGTCTTAGCAAGGGGTATCGAATTACCCAGTACTAACTGGTTTGTGGAGGTAAAAATACTGGTATTCAGTGGCATGCGGTTAGATTGCAAACCCAGCTCAGCATTCTTGGAAAGGCTGGACAGATGATGGATATAATCTAAAAGTTAGATATGATGATGATGGGTGCGAGCGTTGCCTTTAACTGGGCACAAAACCAGACTCTGCTGCTAGTAAGTTTCTGATAGAAACTGTTGTGTTTGTTCAGTACAGGAACTGATGGACGCTACCGAAAGCGCCAAACTAGTAGCCAGTCAATTCTATGCCGACACAAATTAGACTGCCATCATCACACTGCCAAGGAGTAGTGGTTGTAAACATTGGACTAATGAGGCACCTAACCATAGCAAGTATATCAAAATATACAATTCGGTCCCTCGTATGTACCGTGCAGAGTTTGCTCTTTAGGTACAGGAGTACAGGACAATCTATACTAATATTATAGAGAGGAAAAATTTGTTGTAAGTTTGTATGTAGGGGATAATCTCTGGATCTACTGAACCGATTTCGAAAATTCTTTCACTAATAGCAAGCTACATTATCCTCGAGTACCATAGGCTATATTTACAACTTGCCCGTGGGATATTTTCTGATCAAAACGCGAGCGAAGCCGCGGGCAACAGCTAGTATTTTAACTAATTTCAAATCATTTCAAACCATCTAGGTTATTCTGATAAAAATATCTTCATCTACCATAAATAAAAAGCTTCATTTTAGTGAACCCCTTGCCGCTACTGTTTGCTTAAATACAACAAAAGGGTTTTCGAGGCCTTTATAAATACTTTTTTTACTTTCTTTAGTTTCATAGTCTTTTATAATTAGAACGGATCTCTGGTTCCGCTTGCGGATGGACGAACGTCACCTTCGCTAATTGCATCTCATTTAAAAAGTACGGAACTCTCAATTAACCTACATCCTTTCCCAACGGCCCCTGTTAAGTAGAGAAGGCACTTATTGTAATTTTAACCCCTTTTTAAAATACCCGTGAATTAATAGCTCCACATTCACTTTGAAGAAACGTTAATGTAGTAGTCTAGTGTGGCCAGTCTGTAATTATGAATAGAACTGCGTTTTTGTAGAAAAGGGAACCAATAAAATGTCAGGGTCACGCATAGAATGAAAGTGCTAAAGAATTTACTAAATTTTAATAAATATTAATATATTTATTAAAATTTATATTTATTAAAATTATATCTAATTGCTGTAGAATGGCTAACTTGGGATTTTCCGATTCTATAATTTTGATCTCTATTTCTCTCACTATCTGTTCAACCCAATATTATCAAATTCTCAAAACCAACAGTAAAATTATGGTCTTTTCCATTGCACTATTCCATAATTTCACACCTGTAATCCCCGACGGGTTAGGCAGAGGTGTGCCTATTAGTACGCCCACATTTCGCCAATTATGTACCAGTCCTATGCCATAGGGGGCGAGCCTATTGCCATCAACCGGGCACAAATTCACACAGACAGACTCCGTGGCTGCTACTAAGAAATTCCATGGGTTAAAGAATTAAAATGAACATAGGGTTTTGATACCTTCTTACGATTTTGGCCCGAGAACAATTTCAGCTGTTATGACAATTATTAGGGTATTCAAAAGTAGTTCTTACTATCTTCGTTATTGTCTTCTATTTACTGTTTTCCATAAACTTTTATATCTTGCCGAGACAATTGGACATTTCGTAGAAAAATGATATTTTATTTTACCGATCTAGCCATGTCGTCTAAAATCTGACCTTAGTTTTTATGTGTGACAAAATAACTGAGGTATTCGACGTACTGAAAAGTGAAATAACCAAACCAAACGATGTTGAAGGTTTGGCTATAATAGTAACTTTTTATCATCTTTAGTACTGCGGTCTGTATCCTAAATAATGTTAATATAAACGGGAGTACCTGAAGGTAATGTCTTAGGTCCGGTCTTGTAATATTATTTTCCTTCGCAGACAAAATCATAGGTACAGTCTTAAGACTCGGACATAAATTTGTAGTTGAAATATATGAAGTATCGTCAAGATACATAATAAATAATAGTAAGAGTTATTTTTAATTCTTTTGTAAAACACTCATAAATTAAACTCTCTTTGAACAAAGTCATAGTCGTCGTGGTAGTATGTTATGCTCTTTAATTAAAAAATAAATGCATTTTTGTAGAAAAAGTGCTAATAACAAGCCAGAGTCATGAATATAACAAAATGCAATGGAGACGTGGCTTTTCCTTAAACTTTTGTAAATATCAGTGACATTTTAGTTACCGTGTAAAATAAGTATGTACGGAACCCAATTAACTAATTGGGTACTAGGAGTATATGTTTGTGTGTAACCACTGTTGCATTTAAGTTTGATGCAATCAGAATTTCTTAAAATAAGCAGAATAATACTGAATACGTAAATTTTTTATTAATATTTTTAAGAAACCGAAATTGTTTAAAGTCCCATTATTATTGTAAGCCAAAATACGGCTTTCTAAAAAATACAAGCAGTTCAAACGCCACTCCACTCCACTCTAAACGTTATCTTTTCTGCAAGTCCTGGCTACTTTGTAACAACGCGGCTATCAGATCCACACACAGGAGCAACACAGTTGTACCTCACTCGCTCGCAATACAACAATTTGGATAATGGAATTGCATCAAGTAGACTGCTTTAAAATAAACATGAAGTTTTGGAGGTTTCTTGCTATTTGGCCCGGCGACGATTCAAGCCGTAGTTACAGCTACTATTCCAAACTATTTCTTATGGCCTTCGTTTTCGTCTACTATCTCCTATTCTCCATAAATTTCTATTTCTTGCCGAGACGATTGGATATTTTCATTGACGATTTAATGTTCTATTTCACTGATTGTTCCGTATTATCTAAAGTTCTGACGTTTCTTTTAATGCGTAAGAAAATTATTGCGATACTAGATGTTTTAGAGAGTGAAATATTCCAGCCTGAGGATGCTGAAGGGAAGGCTATTATAAAAAGAGCCAAAAAGTTTAACAAGTTATATTATAAATCTGTAGCATTTGTGTCGGTTTTATCAAATGGTACATTACTTTCACCATTGATAGTGCATTTTATTAAGGGAACACAACTATTATTTCCCGTCTGCAGTTATGGTTTCTTTTCTGAGTCATTCAGAGATATGTTTGTCTATCCCTTATATTTCTACCAAAGTGTCGGTATAACTTTTCACATGTTCTACAATTTGAATGTTGATACTTTTTTCTTGGGATTGTTGGTTTCCACAATTGCCCAACTGGAGGTACTTGATGTTAAGTTAAGGAAAGTAACAGATGAAAATAAACTTGATGACGTAGATGGTGGAATATCTAGAAAACCAACCGACAGAAATAAGGAAGCTGTTATGAAAATTAATAAATGTATTATACATTTTGATGAAGTGGGCAGGTGAATTAATGAACTATCTTCTTCTTTAAACATCTCCATGTATCATTCCGATGCCACTAAATAAGTTTGTGTTATGCTTGCTCCCAGGTTTTGCAATCTCGTAGAAGAAGTTTTCAGTGTGACATTATTTGTACAATTCAGCATGGCATCCTGTATTATATGCGTTTGCTTGATGAGGTTCACCATGGTAAGATATTTTTAGTATTTGTTTTAATTTAAATCAATTTCGACTCCGAAATAGATGTTTTATATTATGTTGAATATTGATTTCAGCCAGCACCTTTGGACTATTACTTATTTCTTGGTACCTACATGATTGTGATGATCCTACAAATCATGGTTCCTTGTTGGTTTGGCACACGGATTATGGACAAGGTAAACTATAATTTTTATTGGGCCTTTTTAAAGATCAAAATCATTATAAAGTTTATGATGAAGTTGGCATACAGTATGCGAATATCATGCAAGGTCAAAACAAGGCTTTTAAATTTGGCCGAACTTACAAGTTGATATATTTACATGAAAATTTTTACGTCAGGTCTGTTAAGGATTGTAAGTTCAAAGCTTGAAAAAAACGTGTTTGAGGCTACATATTTCTATTTCTTATTTTTCTCAGAGCAACCTGCTAGCATTCTCCGTTTACAACTGCGACTGGACTGCTAGATCACGTCAGTTCAAGAGCAACATGCGTCTCTTCGTAGAGAGAACCAACAAGCCTCTCTCTATCACTGGAGGCAAGATGTTCTGTCTTTCTCTGCCTGCCTTTACTTCTGTTAGTATTCTACTTCATTGTAATATTGAAAAAATACCAACCTGCATCAACATTCACTGAGTGATGCTGTTGCAAGGAACAATTCCAAAGTTGACCGCAACCGCAAACGACAACGGCAAAGCCGCCCAAAACAGGCTAAAGAACAGGCTGCGTGTCACGGTTCGATTCCCGCACGGAACAAATATTTGTATGTCCTACAGGTAGTGGTTTCGGTTCTAGCTGTTTGTGAGCTTAAATCTTTGCAAACGCACCCACAATACAGGAAAAATCCTAGAGTGAGTAATAACTTTAAAAAAAAGAAAGCAAAACATTTCTATGACATGACAAATCATCATCATTATTGACAACATTGTTCCACCCACCGCTGAGTATGAGCCTCCTTTCTTAAGTGCAATTCATTCCTGGTATGCACGAGCCTCAACTTGTGTTTCTATGTACGTAAACTCCTTTTTGCTTTTTACGGTTCTCAGAGAGCGGCGACGGCTTTGTTATTGCGCTTTGCGGCTGGACTGCCTTCAGAGATAATTTTGTTTAAAGAACCTTTTTGTTTCAGATCATGAATTCAGCTTATTCATTCTTCACGCTGCTTCAACAAATGCAAGAATAAAATGATTAACAATGTACTTTGAATGACCTTATCACACGCTCTGACTTCTGCTGCTTGTGCAGTACCTAAGGGATCTAGTAATGTATGGATAAATATGATTAAAGCTGATGAAGCTTAGATAAATCTACCAACGGATTTCGCTCGCTATTACACCTACAAACCGATTTCAGCCTATTTAGAAATACACTCGCTGCCGAGTCTAAAAGTGTGAAAAGGGCTTTCAGAATATAGTGTACTTAGTATTAATTACCTAAAATGAAGACTAGCTTGCCATTTTCAAAGTTTCAGTCTATTAGGCAATGCTTGCTGTTTATTTTGATTGACGTTACTTTAATATTAGACTATGTAATTCATGATTGATTACCTTTCAAGATCAAATAAGTTAATTTTCAGCAAATACGTGCTTAGTTTTTAGCTGAATTAATTCGGAGCACGGACTTTTAATTACATTTTGCAAAGTAAATGTCTTGTTTTATTAATGAGAAGCGTTATTTATATATAAAACAGAATTTTAAATCTGCAGCTTTTAATTTTTGAAAAATTAATTTCATTAAAATGCTTTACTTCGTTAAACTTACTTTTATTTGGGACTTTATTGTCTATGATGTTTGAACTTCCAACTTAATTTTCAAATAATTATAATACAGATCAATACATATTTTTGACTTTAAATTGAACCATTTTATATAGCCGTAAGCGCAAATCGTTCAGAATCTAGTACCGCCCTTTTACAGAAATCTAGAGCGACAGGAACCCATTGCTGTAGGTTTTCATACTTAAAGAATGATTTCCTGGATCATTTTGCGGCTGGACGAACATCACCTTCACTAATTGCATCTCATTTAAAAACCACGACGGGAGCAATTAACCTACATCCATTAAAACCTCCATATACTTCGGCCATACATTAATATTTTATACGTCTTGGAAGTATACCTGCAAATTAATTTCTAGAGGCTGTTAATTTCCTTTGAACTATAAAATGGGTGTAAATTAGAAATTTCAAGACGAATGGAAGGTGCGATGCATTTAAGCACCTCTAGTTATTAATTAAGACTATACGGAGTTTTGGTGTAATTACAGGCCTTTTCCTAGCCTATAAGTCCTCCAGGTATATAAGTCAAAACAGTCCAACTTTATCAGTAAAAGCAAATAATAGTTGCTTAAGTCAGGCAAACGCTAAAAAATGGAGTACTATCAAATTGATTGTTTCAATATACATCTGACCATTTTACGAATCCTTGGCGTTTGGTCCGAAGAAACTCCAAGCCTGTGTTATATCTATTCGTCCAGAATATTCGTGTTTGTCTTCACTGTGCTATATGTCGTGATATACACCATGAACTTTTATTTCCTACCACAACAATTGGAGATTTTTGCTGAAGAACTAATATTTTACTTCACTAATGTTGGAGCTCTATCTAAGGCTTTAGCATTTATATTTTTGCATGATAAAGTGAAGAAAATGCTTGATATGTTGGAAAGTGATATGTTCCAGCCAGATGACCCTGGAGAAGTAAAACTAATAGAGAAAGCCAAGGAGAAATCTTTGTTTTACTGGAAAATCACTGCAGGTTTATCTGTATCAGCAAATACAGTGAATGTGCTCCTCCCATTCTTGGTGCATTTAGTTTTCAATGTAAAGTTGGAGTTTCCAGTTTGTAGATATTCTTTTATACCGGAGCAATATGAGGCTTTGTTTTTATATCCAGCATACTTGTATCAAAGTATAGGAATAACTTCTCACATGTTGTACAACGTGAATATTGACACGTTTCTTCTGGGAGTGATGTTTCTTGCTATGGCGCAGTTGGAGATACTTGATAAGAAGTTGAGAAAGATAACAGATGTTTGTGTAAATGTGAACGCAGCTCATGGGTCTGTTGATAAGTTTATAGATGATCAGAATGCTGTTTTGGAAATCATTAAGTGTATTAAACATTATGATGCGGTGTCAGAGTAAGTTCTTGTTTTAAAACAACTTTTAAACGAATTATGTTAGTTGGCATTATATTGATACTTGTGTACTTGTATCTTTTCAGATATTGTAAATTAATTCAGGAAGCCTTCAGTGAGATATTATTTGTCTTATTCAGTTCTGGGTCCTGTAAAATATGCATGTGCCTATTCCGATTTACTATGGTAAAGTCTCTCATTAAATAATATGTCATTAAATTTAAAAAACAATTATTTAGAAATTGTGTGATTATTTTTAGCCTGCTGAGACGAAGTATTTAGTTTTCCTAACTCTGTATACAGTGGTGATGACACTCCAAGTGATGGTTCCTTGTTGGTTTGGATCTCGGCTCATTGAAAAGGTAGATTTATTTTGTATTTTGTAACTGGCTGTAATTGTTTTTATTGCTGGATGTGGAAAGCGGAGTACCATATGCTGTAGTAGTATCCTGCATATCTTACATGATAAAACAATCTATTTTTCAGAGCAGTCAAATAACTTTCGCAGTATACGATTGCGATTGGACACCGCGATGTCGCAGATTCAAGAGCAATTTGCGACTTTTGGTCGAAAGAGCAAACAGACCTATTACCATTAAAGGAGGAAAGATGTTCCTGCTTTCACTTGGGACTTTCACTGCGGTACGTAAATCATGACTCAACTACTATTCCAATTAAAGTCTGTTTTTCCTCATATCTATTTAATCTACCAAAATCTTTCAAAGATGTGTAAGCAATTTTAAGTTTATTCTATTTATTTGTGCAAATTCAATGTATTTATAACATAATAATTCTTATTAAAAGTATATTTTTAATAGTTTGTAAAAGAAACTTAAAAGAAAGAAAAGAAAGAAAGAAAGAAAGAAAATATATTTATTTGTCGCAGGGACATGACGTGCATCATACAAAATGATAAAAACACAAAAAAAAAATAACAATAAACATACAAAGCATTAAAAAAAAAAGACGTTCGTAGCTTGCACGTCGTGACTGCGACAAGCAGGTTACCACTCAGCATGATGCTGTGCTATGGGGGACCCACAGCACAGCGCTGGTTTTCAGTGGTCACCCGTGAAAAAACGTACGGAAGCCAAAACAGCATAAATAAATAAATTTTACATGTGTAACAAAATAAAATAAACAGTACTTGGGTTATAATAATAAAACAGCTACCTAGAAATATAATAAACACTACAAAAAATATACATGTGTGCAGGCTAAACAAAATGCATAAATACAGAATGAAGGCGCGTTTTTTTTGTCTCGCTCCCACCACGCGCGCGCGCTGCCGATGCCGACTTCCTCATACTACGCGTACGCATTTCTCCTCTGTGCCTGTTAGCGTGATGACGTGACGTGAAAAAAGTCAGTGCAGGCGCCGCGCGCCACGCCAACCGCCAGCGGCGGCGGCGACGCAGTGTCGCACCAGACTTGTGTGCTCACGGGACGCGACTCGCGTGGTTAGTAACTAGGGCGTTTCCGATGGCTACCTTGCTTTGTGCCTACTTGTATCTAGTCGAAGCTTAATAACAAGTAACGTGTTTTCTTGGCCGTTAAATAAACGTTATGCCGTCTCGAGTCGCTTGGATAGATATGCCTTGCCGATAGATGATGGTCTTATGTGAGTATTTATTTATAATATATTTGCTGTTCATACTTTTGTTTTTCTAAAAGGAGTTTTTTCAAGTGTAATTTAAAATTTTCTTTTGTTTTTAGGGATCTTATGGGAGGTGGCAGATCATTCCAGCAACGAGTGGCGGCATGCTTGAAACATCCCCTAAAACGATCATTTGACTAACTTCACACCTATCAAAGAAGGGGGATGTGACGTCACATCCGGAATAGTTTTTAGAATATTCACCCTTGTTGATCACTAGTTAGTTGTCAAATGGGCGTCGAGCAAGCAAGTCGTGCGGTTCTATCGCAAGTATTAATTATTGTCGCTTAACGCTATTTAATTGTGAAGTGCTAATAAAGGATTTTGAAATCTGAAATTATCGACTTTATTTATGAAACGCTTTCGCAAAAGCGAGGAGGATGACAGATGAGAACCCTCTTAGACTCGGTATAGAAGATATTGCAAGGCCTAACCTATTTAGGACCTTTCGTCCTTTGAAATATTTTGGTATCAACAGATGTGAGGACGACTGCCATCAGTCTCTCGTCCTCTCAGATCTATAACCTAAAAAGACCCTTCGGGAAATTGATCATTTGACCTTTAGAAGCTTCCATCATCAATTCTTGATCGAAGTACAGAAGCCATGCCTTCGTAGGTTGTCAATTTGATTAAGATCTACCCTCTTTTGTTTCAGATTATGAATTCTTCTTATTCATTTTTCACTTTATTACGTCACATGCAATCTCGTTAATTAGATTGCTTATAAACCAAATGCAATATAATGTATAGATGTATAAGATCTACATACAGTAGGTACTTTGAGTAGACAAAAGTATAATTTGCGCATAAGTTAATTTCTGAGCAATTAGATCTGTTATTCACTTTTATTTGGACCGGTGACGGAGCTAGGATGGAATATTATTGTTAATGAAGCTTTGATAAATATTATATGTACCCGGATAAATTAGACGAATACACATACATAATGTACATGTAATTAATAATAAGTTGAATAAACATTAATAAGTGGGTTAACCTTTTAAATTAATTAGAATAAATAATATATTGACATTATATAATGTGACTGTGTCTTAATAAAAATGAGGTTGTACGGCAAGTGTAAATTGACTGTCTACTTACGCAACTCTCGGTAGTTTTCCTTTTATTTTACTTCACGAGCAGAAAAATAAATATACTGAACACATGAATAAATAGTCGTTTCTCAACGAGGGAGTACAATTTTTTCTTCGCGTCTGCGAGAAACAAACGTCACACACAAGGTCCGGGGACAATGGTGCTGTTCACCAGTTCATCTGTTACCCGGTGGCTGTAATAAGGCGTGTTTTTGCCCGAACACACAACGGAAAAGGAAACAATGATTTTGCTCGTGACTAGATAAATAAGATGTCCGGACGTGACGAGGGTACCATTACAGTTTTTATGGATTCTTTCAGTTGGTACAGCACCAGCCGCTCCACCTGCCTCTCTTTGTTAAGGTCAACATTGAAAATACGCAAAATTATAACGAATCCCGATCGCCGAACGAGGTCACAAGCTGAATCGAATTCGTAATCATTAGCCCCTGACATTTGTTCAGAAAATGGAAATTGTAATTATGGACACAATGGCAATGTATCCATTTGTTTCCATCGATGAAAAATGGATAAAAATTGCGCCCGCACACGTCCTTCCGCCGCCGCCTGCAAACGATGATTTAGTGGCGATCCCTGGATTTATAGAGCGTCCCGCCCCGCCCAGCGACTTCAATGAATAATAAATTGAAGATCTTTTTCGATATTATTGATACTTCGGGTATCTTCGCGTGATGTATGTTCGGGTGAGAATTGAAACCCTTTTATTAAAACATATATTACAGGACACGTCCCGACGGTGACACTGAATAATACGCTCCTTGTTGCGACTATTCTTTGCGGAGCTCTCTCTTATTTCGGATTTTATTACTCTAGGATTATTTATAGCATTGTCTTTATACTTTTGTAGACATTCGTCGGGTCATAAATCTTTTGACTTTATTATGTTTTGCTTAAAGTGCACGCCAAATGGGATAATACGTAAGTAAATCGTAGCTGTACTCCAGTTTTTTGCATGCCAAAATACAAATCTACGAATTAACTTAACAAAGTTAAAGTAAACCTGCGCACTGCAGCGTAAATGTCTTTAGAAAACCTCAGGCACAACATTCTCTTGCAAACTGCGCTGGGTAATCAAGACTGTACGTTAACTTGGTGGCTTTCAAAATTCTGACAACAGCTATCGTCGCTAGTTGTCAGGCGTACAAGTGGCGGAGTTGGCTGTTTGAATTTGCCGAGCTAATTCCGAAGGGCGTACGAACCAGTTTGTCTTGCCGAGTCGCGTTCTCGGCACTCACAAGACGTACCCACGACGAGGCAACGCAAACATATGCTAGTGGAGTTAAAACTTGCCCCGCATGTAAAATTAGTTAAATAACTCCCCAGGAATCTTCACTCTCTATATGGAAACACGTCTTTGCTCTAAACCCGAGCAAATTAGACTAGCGAACTTGCACACATTAAGCTCGCTTTCTAAATTAATCTACGTACTGTGGCTAATTAAGAAAAAACATTGTTCGTGGACTGGAATTTATGTTTGTTTGTGTTACAAATTACTAAAGCATTGTTGTTATTCAGTGTTGAGTTGTTGAGTCTGTGCCAGAAATAAATTGTGTAACAATATCAAATGGACCGAGTCTAACGTGAAGTGATACATCTTTATACTAGTGAGGTTTTGCATTTCTGTTCCAGCTAGTTAATATGTTAATAGATCTGTTATTCCCGTTGGATTTAGAACCTAGAAGTTTCGAATAGCATTCATTTTACATATACTTAAGTATGTTATAGTTGTAAAGGCTCGTAGCAAGGGAACAGTCTGAAATCAAGATCAATTTTTATCACTCAACGAGTAGACAGCCGTTTGTTATACCTTCTCCTTTTTGCACTTAAACAACAGTACTTTATATAAATAACCAAACTCACAAGTAAGTAAGCTTTTAGACGATTTATTGACATCCATTCAGTGAACGAATGGCTGGCTCCGATCATTCGACGTTACTTTCATATAGAAACAATGTTATAAGGATATACTTGGCATAGGAAAAAGTACATTTGCTGTCCACCATAATGCGTATTTGAAGAAAGCCGTGGCGTGGCGTTTGATTTTGTGAAATTGAGTGCAACATATTTTTGACATAAAAAAACAACTAACGATTCCAAGACAGATATTAGAGAACCTACATACTATTGTTGAATCTAAGAATACTGCATTCCACAATATAATGAATTTATTTTATAAAAACACATTTTTTTTTTTTTAAAGATCTTTTCAGAATTGGTTACTGGAATAAAAATATTAAAATTTTATAACTTTTACCTGTACCTACTTAAATAGTCTACTACAGAGCAACATATCCAAGAAGAGGCTAGTCAGATGATGCTGAGTCAACTATAAAATCCTTTCCGAACTTCGCAATCTACCAAATGGACGAAGCACGCTATAAACACATGTTTATACAATAAAGCGACTTTAGAATTTCAATGTAGGTACCTAGTCCTCAGTTCTCACTAATTCTGGAAACTCAAAGCGTCGACATGTTGTTTGTGTCATTTGTGTGACTTGATCGTCTAAACACTTGGACGTTTAAACTCTTGGTCGGCTAATTTCTTCAGTCTGCCCTGGCAGTCTGACTGCTCAGGCGTGTTTTGGGAGAAAATGGTTTAATTTAATATAGGTGGGTGGATCTAAAGATGTTATTACGTGAAGCTCGCTTCGCTTCGCGTGAAGAGTGATTCGGTGAAGCTATGAAGATTCAATAGGAACGTGTATGTCTTAATTGATTCAAGGTCTAGCCTTTCTATTTATAAGCACAATATATCTTCATTTTCAGACTCTGTTGTGTGTATTAATTAAGTGGATATCTATATTAATTCTAATTAAATTATTTTTGTCATGATGTTTGGCTCACTCGCCCACTTGTTTTCGGTAAAACAAGTCATTCCGATTATGTTTACCAAGGTTAAAATAAAAGCCACCATGAACTCAAACTCAAAGCATTTATTTCAATTAGACCATTACAGACACTTTTAAATGTCAGAAAAACAAATAAAGTGAAGCTACAGTCACAGTCATAAGGCATAATAACTTGTCAAAGTACTGGAGTTGCCCATTCCAAAATGTAGATCTCTATGGAGAACAATGGGCAAGAAACTCCATGGACACTCTTTTTTTAAATCAAAATATTGATGCAAAATCTTGGTTACATCATGAGAACATAAATACATATATGTCAGAACGATGTATAGGAAACATAGCAACCAGCATAGCGTGCATAGGAAACTCTTTATCATCATCATATTTACCTACCATCAGAATCTCCAAGATGTCCTCAGCTAAAACAAAACCTTCCAAAGTGTGTGTATGTGTTTAAACAATTGTGCATCGTGATCTTTTGTTTTTCGATGACAAGTATGAACAGTGACGAGTCGGGCATAAGCCACTCTAAGCTCTACTACAATGATCGATGTATTCCCGTTGACCCCACCACCCGTGGCCCCACTGGTGGGGTCAGCGGGAATTAATTAAAAATTGTTCCGGGAACGGGAATTGATAAAAACATTAAAATTGTTCCCGTTATCCCCACTAGTGGGGCGGGGCAGTAAAGCCAACGGGAATTGATTAAAACAGTTAAAAATTGTTCCCGTTGGCCCCACCGTATTTTTGAATAATAAAATATGATCGCTCACGAGATAATTATTGCAATCATTATCTAACTTGGCAAGCAAATAGATGATAGAAAAACGTCTTTCTGAACCTTTTCAGGTTTGTGTCACCTAGCCAGTTTTCTAGCCTTTCACCGGATACAACCCTGTAACTAAATCCTTTTAATGACAATAAACAGGTCTGTTTGAACGTCGTCGTCATGAACGGACGCTGATTAGTAGCGAATGTCTGCGGTTGTGGCGCTGCAACTCTGCTGCACTGGCTGGTTTGTCACCGCGGAGGTCGATGGAAATGGAAGAAACTTCAGTTGGTTGAGTCTAAAAGTTGGGATTTTGAAAAACCCGTTTAGTTTTGTGAATGAGGTTTATTAATTTGAGAGAAAGGGAGAGAGGAATAGGTTTAATCTGTACTATAATATTATAAAGAAAAAAAAATGAAAAATGTTTGTAAGTTTGTATTTATGGGGTAATCTATGGATCTACTGAACCGATTTTGAAAATTCTTTCACTAATAGCAAGCTACTTTATCCCCGAGTGCCATAAGTTTTTTTTTTTTTTTTACCGGTGGGAAATCATCAAATAACCCCTCCCGCTCTAGGCTGAGCAGGAGGGAGTGTCAGACTTTTACTGACTAAAACCCATCCATGTTCCTTCCTTTGCCCTTTGTGTTCCAGGGCCGCGGTATCTCTTTCGAACAGTCCCGCAACCCTGGCAGGACCTGCATCGGTATTTATTTTAATTTTTAAATTTAACAATAAGAGTGCCATAAGCTGTATTTACAATGTGCCCGTGAGATAATTTCTGACCAAAAACGGGAGCGAAGCCGCGGGCAACAGCTAGTATTACAAATAAGTTCGTTGCTGCACAAAATAAATATTTATTTTTAAGTTATAATTTGTGGACATAGATAAATATTATATGTAATGGGGATGCCCATTACAGCCACGATTGATGTCGCACAGGTAATGATCATGAGAGACATAGAAAGTTTACCAAGATGAACAGCAAGGCTATTGCGTATCTCTGTTGACAGTTCATAGTGAGCATTACTTGGCGAGTTTTGATATACAATGACCGTTCTTAATAATTTCAACTGACGCTACCCGTGCACAACTGTCATTGTATATCAAAACTCGCCAAGTGATCATCACTATGAACTGTCAACAGAGATACGCAATAGCCCTGCTGATCTTTTCATTCCAATTGAAATGAGATGCTTACGGTTTATTTATATTAGGTAAATATTTACCTGGAACAAACCGTACCAAGAAAAGAAATCTCTACTTTTAAGTTAAGGCTTCTTGCCTATTAACCATGAAATAACCAGGCCAAAGATAAAACCTACACAAATATCTGTCCCATTATTCTCCTAACCCTCCTTCCAGTGTCTTTACATTCCCGGGCACATTTGTTGGGTCGAGTGATCGCGAGCGAGTCCAGTCGTTGGGAAAGAGTTTTCTATTTATCTAAAGAGTCAACTAAGCCCAGGCGGTTAGTTAGTTGTGGCAATGGATGGTTTAGATAGTTGCGGCCATGTTTGTGCTGTGATCAAGATTGCTAGAGGAAATTGGTGACAGATTAGATGGATGTAGCTACTTGGATGCAGGTTTGTATTTACTGCAGCTCTTTTGTTTTTGTTTGTTGCTGGCTTGTTAACTTCCAGCAGCGCAAATATGTGAACCTTACTAACTATAGGCTATTCTATTCAACCACTACGTGAACCTATTTTTTTTAGCCGGATGATGATGAAATATTTTGCATAATGTATTTCATTTTTGGCAGTGGCATTTTTTTCCCTGTGAAAATATCAGATCATATTATTATATCTGGGATAAACCCCGTAGGTAAGCCTAAAATTAATACGTCGTACCGTATTGCTAGCGACTGTGATAATGAGTCCAAGTTCATCTAATATCGATTTGTGACAGTCCGCGAAAGTGTTATTCTAGATTATGACGTTTCTAGGTCACTTTCATAACCCAATTCTAATGTTAATATAGAGTTGAGAAACCGTCTAAGAAAGGAAAAAATTGCACTCACTATTGAAACGAAAACCATCGATTGCTTAGAAAACTGCAGATTCGACTGAACCAACTTAGAAAACTATTTGTATGCGAACAAACAGTAATATAAAAGTCCCCGCTCAACATATTCCCACAAAAGCCATTGAACAAGTCCATTTATTCAATGTTTTAAAGACACATGGTCTCTTGAAACTGTTGCGGGTAGAAGGATAGAAGAAAAGCTTTGAGTTGATCCGTTCAACTAAAAGTTTTCAACAACAGTTCAAACATTTTGCGGCACGACATACAGGGTTCCCCTTTCAGCGTGGAGTCTTTGTGCTTGGTGCATTAGATCGATTGTTTAGTGCCACCAATTGCTGTAATGTGTTGCTAGACGAATGGGAGCTGTTCTAATCGCTGGATAAGGTTACATTGTGTACTGTTCAAGAGGATTTTGTTGTATTGAATCGGCGTTGGTGTAAATTCGCACAGATCTTTTGAACTGTAACATATTTAAATAAATGAATTTATTATTTTAGAATTTAAGTAATATTCTGTTTTAATGGAAATTACCTCCCTATTTCTTTAATCAGTAATAAGCAGATAAGTGGTCGAGCGAAAGCATACGCTTATCCATGCTCTTAGTTATGAATAAAATTAAAATAAAAGCTATCATAATTTTAAATAAACATAAATAACACCCGCAAAGCGATTAGCAAACATCTAAAATGCCTATAACAATAAACAAATTATGTCTTTGCATAATTTGTTCGCGAAAATTAACTTTAATTATTCCATAAATTCAAACGGACACCCTTCACATTATTAGCATTCACAACGTAACAGACGAAATAAAAGGGTCGAAGTCCAAATATTTCAGGTCAACTTAATTTGCACGAAAATTGCAAGTTTAATTTCTTCCTGTTAAGAGTCCATTTCGCCTGTTCCCCGTTCGGCTTTGTCTTCACAATTAATTTAGTATGAGGAAATCTCCATTCCGTGACAATGTCACAGCATTTACTTTTCTTACGGGCCTGACTTTCATTTATATTTCAAAGGGACTAGCCGCTGTAGTGAAATTGTTTTAAAGGCCGGCTTATGATTTATTTATTAACATAGAATCCGGTGAATTATGTCGTTATGGCAGCCTTTATTATGATTAAATAATTATGAAGTAAACTGTTTCGCTTTTTTGTTGGATGTTTTAAACGTCAAAAAATTTTGATGAGGTGTTTATTTGGTGTTTTTTTTTTCAGGTTTTCATACTTTAGTAGGTAAGCCAGAAATAAGTTGAAAGACGAAGCTTTCGACTTTGATTAGAATATGCTTTACTTACGTACTGCCGTACTTTTTCGAGCATGAACATGAACATGGGTTGACCTGTTTTGAAGTGTGTGGTTTCCAGTAACATGTTGTGTTTGCTTTATGTTAAGGCTTTATTAAAGGCCAAAAAAAACTGCTAAATAAATAACTTTATAACATGCACTGGTCAAACCACAAAAAATAGCACTAAAGCGACACAGCGCTGTAATGTAAATAAAAAAAAGCTAAAAGCACTCTATTATTTTAATAGCGGATCATTTTTCCACACTTCCCCTCGTTTCATGTTTAAAGAAATAGCCACTAGTGCGATTTTATCGGTAAAAAAACTCGCCCCAACTCACCCTCGGTTAGTTGACCTGTGGCGCTAGTTTTTCAGTGGGTAAATACGACTAGCATCTCCCTAGGGAGTAATTCATCACGACGGTGAGTAGCCTCTAGGACTCTTCCCTCTCAAAGAAAGTATATTATACTAAGGGACTATGATTTTTCTGTTTGAGTTATTTTGAAGCTCAGGTATGAAGTTTATGTGCTTGTTTAGTTATTTAATAATGTTAGGGTGTTGTAAAAAGTTGTTTTATGTGGAGAAACGTCAGCATTAGTATTTTTTATTGGGATTCTAGATGACAAATCCGTCTTTTTGTTGAATCTGGTACTCTGATGACTCTTAAGAGTTATAAAATGTATTTGGAAGATGTGACGTTCGTAATTTGAATATAATTCGATTTAAGTTTCATCCCACCTAAAAAGTATTTCGGTGAAAATACTCATCCGCGTATACATAGGTACCCAACTGCCTGATAGGTAACATAACATGACGCCTGTAATTCCAGAAGGGTTAGGCATAGGTATACCTAATACATAGTACACCCACATTTCGCCAGGTTTGTTTAAGTCCCATGTAATCACGATGTCGACGATTAACGACGAGCCTATTGCAATCAACCGGGCACAAATCCGGACTCCGTAGCTGCTACTGAGAAATTCCTGATGGTAAAAACCCAAGAACACTTTGCTCTACCTGGGAATCGAACCCAGAACCTCATTTTAAGTAAAATTTTGATCAAAATGCACTTTGCATTATATGCCTACTTTTAGCTGTTACGACGTTGGCGGCACGTAGCTAATAATATCAGACAATTAATTCATTATTTAAACAGCACATGACAATATCCCAATCACAGCAGATTACTGAAACGTGATCCTAACTCAACATTAGTCTAAACAAAATAATATACTAACTGTAACAGAGTAAACTAAGTAAATACTAATAAATGCAATCCAAATAAGTTTGTTGCCGAAATGTATATTAACTACGGCTTTGTCATCGTGATGCAACTAATTGGACGTGCGACTATTTGTTTTAATTTAGTTCTAATGAAATTGTGGCTAGGTTAAACAAGAATTGAAATAAATGGTACCTAAAGTTTATCTAGATAACTAACGATGACATTGGTAGGTAGACTAGAGGGTCTAGACAAAATGACATTTTGTCAGCAACATGGAAACATATTTTTTTTTATTGGACTTATAGCATAAATGTCAATCTTATTGAAAAATATTGTAGAAATGCGAAACGCGTCGAAACGATTGCTGCTTGTCTAGTCCTTCAGAATAAGGGCTGGTTACTGTATTTAGGTTCATCATTGAGCATTCGTTGATCTTAAACGCCGGTAACAACGGAAATAAATAATAGGCGTTGGCACAGCAACTGAAAAAAACGAAACTAAATGTAGATCATGTGTGTCTCACCGATGCGCCAAATAGGTTAATTTCAGCTCAATTGCCAAAGCGATAGTGTTTTGTCACAAACTAGTAGTTTTTAAATAATTATTTATAATGTTGGTAATAGATGAATGGCTATACGCTATTACAAAGGTAACAAATTGACACTAAAGCTGTTTTCTTTTCAGTAAAAATATATTTCGTCGCAATATCACTTAATGGTGAATGATCTACGTCATAAAAAGCCTACTTACTCTCAATTCAAAGACCCGTCGTAATTTATTGAATGTATACTAGACAAAGACAAAGGCTTAGCCACTCAGTAGGTGTACTTAACTGGCTTGCTTATCTTCCCTGATCGTACAGTACACAAAAGTTGCGAGGAATATCGTGCAAGCGCCGACTGAAAGTGTTTGCTCTAATGAAACGCAATTGTTCGCGAGGCACACCTGATGTCGTCTTTCTCTATGCTCACAAAACTCCCCTCGCCCGGAACTGGCTTAGATATGAAAAAGTTATTCTTTTTTTAAAATCGGAATTGTGTGTTCTTTGCTCAGTTCTTAACGAGGTAGGCAGAAAGTGCCAACGGCGATTCGGTTTGTGTACTCTTTTTAGTTTGCTTAGTTATTCTTTGTTTATTCTGAGAAATAAAAGAATTGTTTTGTGCTCATTGCATAGAAATGCTTGACTAAAAGAACGCAAAGATTATTAATATCTTTTTACATGGAAATAAAGTATTTTAAGTCATAACTCAGATCTACCAGCGTGCCACTTTAAAATCCATTCAGGCGCTAAAAGGTGCTTCAGAAAAGCTAACAGACAGGCAAGCACACTACTTTTGGATTTATAATTTAAGACTATAATATCATTTCGGTTTTCTTTCAACAATCTTGATACTTGGAATTTATTTTCAGGTCTACGTTACCTATAGAAAACCACTAAATTTACCAGTCTATGCTTAAATCATAAGGTACTAACTACCCGTACGTGTACTTATTTCTATGTAGTTCTTACAAAACAGTAGGTACCTACGTAATCATAGAAAGTAACTTCAGCAATATCAACATTCTTTACACAACATCACTCAAATGCCATTACAACACGTTTCATTTAACATTCTACATCACGTGAGTACATATAACCAAACTAATTTGTTGGGCAAACAATTTCAGTTTTAGTTAGTGATTTATTTATAGCGCACATAGTTTAATTAGATCGGTCTGCACAAAACTGAATGCGATTTACGTATTTATTCACGCATGCGGCACAAATCTGGTGGTGGCGCAAATGTGATAGATACCAATGAGGGCTATCGTTTTTGAGCTCACCAGATGGCACCACTGTCGATTAAGGTCCTGTCCAAAATTCTATTTTAGACTTGAGAGTACCAATAACTTCATGAAAAGTTTATTTTATTACGTATAAAAACATAGTGTAAGCTTCAGGTTCATATATATACAATATTCTCCATAAAATTAGCAAGCATGAAACATTTAAAAATCATTTTATCTCCAAGTACTGAAAATTAAGATTCTAAGTTGCTACTTAAAATCTTCAAGTCTTAATTAATCAGGAATGGCTCAATCTAGACCACAATCGTGAATATTTGTAAAAATACGTGTCAAAAAAGCACGCAAAGCGTGAACTTTCTATGACATCTGACATTTCGGTGCCCCCGCGGTACACTAGCGCCTCTAGCGGCGAATTCATACGCGATAGCCCCCATTAGTTACATGCGTGTGATTAGATCATAGATAATATAAATAGTCTTTGGATTAGATGAATAGTTTTGTCAACATTTTATGCGGTGTAAGAGAAATGTTGTCATAAAGGTGTAAGTTAAAAACCGGCCAAGTGCACGAAGGTTTCCGTACAATAATCTAAAAAAAACTACGTTTGTTGTATTAAACACCTCCACGATCCCCGTACTATTCAATCCATCCATCAGCACAATGTTTTGAGTCCGTTACATTGAGTCCTACCGTAAAACGTGATTTTTCACCCCAAAAAAAAAGTCGTTTCCCAGCAATATTTTTTGCGTAAAGTTACTTAGTTTGATGTACATAATGCTTGGTTGACGGCTTCGTGTAGATTACCATGTACATCATGGAAAAAATAATCTGTTGTTAAAAATTCAGGGTCTGTTTTTGTTTTGGGAAAACGTCAAAACATGAAATCAAAATGGATGAAAACATCAAAATATGAAATCAAAATGGATGAAAACATCAAGATATGAAATCAAAATGGATGAAAACATCAACATATGAAATCAAAATGGCGTCGTGATGAACCAATAATGTTTCGACTTAAATACTAAACACGAAAACTATTCTTAGATTCTTCGAAACAAACTACCCATAGTGCGCACATCACATGAAACTTAAATACTAACTTTAAACAAGATCTTAACGCGTCATCGTTTAGGCTGGGTGTTGCTGAGAACATTATCTTAGGAAGGAACCACGTCGTTAGTGTATCTACAATGGGGTAATGGGGCCATAAAAGGATCATAATATTCAACCATGTTGGCTACTTGGTAATTATCATGAAATTAATTTGGCGGGAGATGTTATTCTACTGAAGTAAGTGTAACAGCTGTATTAAGCGAGTAAGGAAAATTTTGGACTCTTGTGTTGAAAAAAAAAGATTTAAAGGTCAATTTCTACAAATAGAACTAAATTGCTCGAAATTAACTAAGTTTTATGTAAAAGTACCTAAACAAATAAACCGCCAAAATGACTGGTTCCATATAGACGTAAAATTATATTACGGTCGGTTACTTGGGGCATTTACCATCATTTTGGCGGCGTCCTAAAAATATTAAAAGTCCAGTTGACGACTTCGTAAACTTTAATATAATGTGCAAATATAGCATTCCATTATTCCGCGGGCGGACAGAATAGCACTGCACTTTTATATTCACATGCAAAATGTGACATTTACCCACTTGCGTGGAAAAAATAGTTCGTACACAGTAATTTTTCCGTTGAATTGGGTCACAGACGTTATACAGTAGTTATTGGCCCATTCTCCAATTTTTGTATTGTCAAACGAAAATATTTATTGTATTAAGTCAGACTACAGGATTGGTTTTCAGTCGAGCGATGCCCAGCCAAGCGTCAATATTCTTTTTCCCCTATAATAAATTGTACATAAAGGCACCGCGTGCGGGTCACGCATACCATCTCATGGATTTATATCCCACACTTCTGTCCAAATTTAGATTTAGTGTTATGTTTAGCTATAATTCAAGTTTATTCTAGCCACCACTTACGTTTTCGTGGAATTGAGAAAAATAGGATTACGAGGGCAGTAATTATTAATATTTTATAAGGTTGCAACGGAACACAAATTGAAAATAATAAAGTAGCCCGTCGGAGTCCCACGGATGCTGCGGACGTTTTAGATAAGCGCAGTAGTTAATTTATAGCAAGAGAAGCAGTGACTTGTGTATAATATTTTATTATTCAGTTTGCATTTTCATAATATTGCGTCTAGACAGTAAACCATATGGCGTACAATAAAAGCGCTCTCGAGCGAGCCCCTATCAAGGCAAGTGGACGATTCATCTAAAAATGCTGCGGATTCATATTCGGGCGTAATATCCTGCAATTACCCAGCTTTCCAACTGACGGAGGGGCTTAATACATCCAGGGGTCCGCCGTAGTTATTCGTCGCTCAAACCGTCCGCTCACATATGAGTTTTACGTCATTTGGGCAAATTTTTCAAAGCGGAACAATTTTTCCACGAAACGAACCGACCGGCCCGGTTTAAATAACACTCGTTAACTTTTCCGCACAGTAACGGGCTTCGCGATTATTTTCGAGAATGCGATTTTTTAACGGGTTGATTAAAACGAGCGTTTTTTTTTTTTCTCTGAAGCACGAGTAATTTTTCACGTTAATGCACGGCTGGGCGAAATAGGCACTTATTATGCTAACGTTGTTTACGTTGAGTTTGTAACTGAAAGTAATTAAGTTAAAAATATTGACGTAACAATAAAGTATTCGTTTTGATACTAAAAATTTTGGTATTTAAATTTTAGGCTGGAAAATAAATTATACATATTCGTATGTGACTCGCGTTTATTTTAAAACGAATGAAAAGTAACTGGTGTGGCCATAAATAAAATGCTTCTATATAAATATAAGAGGATTAAATGTCAAATTAGTATTCAAGAGCATGTCTATCCAGAGCTAGCCGGTACCAGGGCAACAGTGCCCTGGGGAGGCTTCGGTATCACCGCGTGGCTATGTGAAAAATTTAATTCATTGCCAGCAAATTTATATGCATACCGCGATTGCAGTCTATTAGGAATGCACCGTTCACCGTCGCCGGGAACTCTAAACTAAAACGGTCAGCTTCATTTCATCCGTCATACCTATCGAGGGTTAAAAAAAATTAAATCTGTTTTTCCTGCTATTGGAGTTTTGAAGTGCTTGCTTGCATTACTTTTAATAGCGATTACCTTTTAATAGCGATTACCTTTTAATAGCGATTACCTTTTAATAGCGATTATAGCGATTTTACTCGTGGTTGCACACCAGTCGGTGTGTTGCATTTAGAAGCTGTGTTTGGTTTGTAAGTAATGTAACTAACTGAGAAAAGTGAATTAAAAAATTTGTTTTAGGTTACTTTTAGTCCTTGTTATCCAGCATTATATTGGTCGTTAAAGCCTCATCAATAAATAACAGTACGCGCTTTCGGTTTTAGAAACCTTTGATGCATTAACTTACTCCGTAAACCTGACAGAGTATGTTCATTGTCACAAAAGCATAAAAAACTGTTATTGCTCTTTCATTTCCTGGTCCATCAGCCAAAAATAACACGACGAATCTCCTTAAAGGCCATCGCCTAATTTCAACCAAATGAAGCACTTAAGTGCTAGCTTTACACCAGCGAAGTTGTTTTATCCGATCTCTTACAAAGTAAATGTCGGGTCTCCATGAAATATGCATTAAATATTTACTGAGCCTCGGGCAAGCCATTCCCTTGAAGTTGACTGAACCGAACAGATTTGCAATTCACCGAACATCCTGTAAGAAAAAAGAGCTACCGAACAAAGGGGAAGTAGAATCGAAATGAACCACTAAATATCAACTGGCTAAGTGTTCGCTTGCCGAGAAATGGCTTATTGTGGAAACCTTTTGTTTTTTGCTATATTTTGCTGCTGCGCCTTTAAGATGTTTGAGTGCAGTCTTGTTCTAAATGTCTTATCGAAGATCTTGTGAAGGTATGCCAGAGAAATATCGTTGTGGAATCACAGTTTAAAAAGTAAAGCTAAGGCAACGTTTAACTGCCTCATTTTCAGCTATCACAACGGATAATACAGTAAAATATGCAATTTAACTACTTATATTTATTATAAGTAGTTAAATTGCAAGCAATATGCTCTAACAAATTCGATAAATTTAAAACTCGAAAACTTTTACATTTATAAGCATAATCAGTCAATATCAGTAGTCAGTAGTCACAGGCCCGAAAGTATGACAAACAGTCTTACCAAGGGGTAAGACTGTTGTCCCAGTACCTACTAACTGGGTTGTGGAGGTCAGACAGGCAGTCGCTTCATGTAAAATTCAGATATTCAGACTGGAAGCCGACCAACCAAAACAGTTGGGAAAAGGTTAAGCACGATGATGACGATGACCGTTCTCCACTGCCTTATCTCTGTAAGAGAATGCGGAACATAGGTAGGTACTCTCTCTCACACTAAACGAGATTCTTCTTTAAAAAACCAGCAAGAAAATAATTCACTCGAGAATCGAAGAGCTACCCCAGCTTGACAAAGCGTACCTACGCTTTGTCAAGCTGGGGTAGCTCTTCGATTCGAACACTGACCACTGACGAACACTGACCTCTTATCGGAGGGCCTACACAAAGTGACTTTCTGTCATTGATAACGGTGACGGAAAAGTAAAAAAACCAAACAAGTGCGGGTCGGATTCGTCCACAGAGGGCTCCGTACTTTGTAGGTACATTATCAGGAATCGTGTCCCGCAGTTTTTTTCCGAGATTTTCGTTTTTTTTTTACTAATTTATAGTTTTCAGAGTTTTTCCTGTACTTGTAGTATAAGACAATATTACTTGCCAAATTTCATAGTTCTAGGTAAACGGGAAGTACCCTTTAATGATTCCCTTGAGAGTTTCGAAAAATACGTTTTTCTTCGGGTTTAAACGGCCGTACTTTTTTAAGTAAACTTAGAAGTTTGATTTTTTCACAGCTATATCGTTTTAATTTCAACTCGATACCTACACATGTGTCCGAGATAAAGAGTCTTGACAGACAGACGGACAACAAAGTGGTCCTATAAGGGTTCTGTTTTTTTCCTTTTGAGGTACGGAACACTAAAAATTTAAGGGACTGACACAAGCTAACGAAAATCTTATCTCAAAGCTATTGAAACTGTCACATTGTCATGAGGCCCTCAACACCCATCAATGTCCATTATCAAAGAAAAAAAAAGTATTACAATAATAATTAATCGAATAACGACACTAGAAAAAAAAAAACAATTGAAATCCGCAGATGATTAATTAGAGAAAAGTGTAGCTTAAGCGTGCTCTGATGCCTGCACACTACAGAATTTCACCAAAGCAAGAATATTATACAATGCGCACATAAATTCGAAAAATCATCTTGAGAAAACCAAACCAGCATACCTCACAAATATTTTTCGAGGGCATGTAAAGCCAAGTCAGAGGCTCATGGGTGGCATAAACACTCTGACACACGAAAAAGAAAGAATACAGAAATTAATGGCCGCTAGTGATAGCTCCAAACTCATATCTAAAAACCCTCAGGTCTGGGCCGTCCCAGTATAAATTGTCATTGTCGTACCAAGAAAGAGATTTTTTTTATCTTGCCCTTACTTTCCTACTGCTTGACTAAAGCCTCCCCTAAATCATTCCAAAAACAAAAACAAAATTGTTAATTTACCTCCTAATGACTTCAAACTATATTCATAAAAGCAAACATTATCGCTGTGAACTAAGTGAACTGCTCATTTTATGAACGTACGGTAGAAGTTAGTTTTATGCTGCAGTATAAAACGTTATTTAAAATCAATGAACACTTTATCTTCACGCTCTGTTTCGTAAGGTACCGGTAGTAAAGTTTTAACATTATTACCGCTAGTGCTTATATGCATCAAGCATCAGGAATCATTGCAGCTTATAAATATCAAAAGATCTTCACTTTATCCAAAATCTTAAAAGGAAGTTAATGTAGCTACTTACTCGAATATTATACAAATTATTCAATGGTACTTAGAAATTTGAAAGTTCGTATTCAAAATGCTTGTGTTGATGGACAAAAAACTATTCACTCAAGCTGTTGTCTATCTTTTATAGTCTAAAATGTGTCTATTCTAGACACAAAACGATTGCTTTTCTCCATATGAATAGTCACTTCACAATCAGCTTATTTTTGTACCAATAGATGCATTACTATCCCCCTTATAAGTACCAAAAGACAGGCAGAGAAAATTCCATATCACATAGGACACAGCGAGACGATTGTCATCGAAAACGTCCCTATTCCAAAGGTAATAACTTTTGATTTTTCATATTAGATCGGGAACGGCAAACGACATCGATTGTTGGGGACATTAAAGAATCGCTGGAAGACTGTTACGTCCCCGCAGGCATTCTAATAGAGTTCGCTACTGCCTGTGGGATGTTGATATAGAATCTTACAGAATAGGGCACTGGGTATTTTGATAGGGAGAGACTGATTTGCAAATTAATGTAAAAGCAATAGAAGAAATATGTATAAATGGTAGAATAGTTTCAGTTTGAAAATGATTTAAAAATAAGTGCTACATCATTTTATTCCGTAGCTGCGTAGTTGCGTAGCTGCTACGAGAATTACGTTCGTAGCAGCTACGCAATTTAAATATTACTTAATTCTATTATATTCTACGTAGTACTTAGAGGCAGCATTTGTAAAGAGTTTTTGATTAGTCCAGCGCAGGAAGGGATAAATAAAATCAAATCTAGGCAAAATAATGATTTAATGGTTTCTAAATACACACATCAAAAGTGTCTAGGGATCAACATATATTTTTGCAATAACTTTTCTCCTGATTGATATTAATTAAAATTTTCTTTAAGGATTCATCAAATAAAGTGTTTTCGTTTGTCACAGTAACGATAAACCAAGTCACCTTTGCATTAATAAAGAAATTTGCCATTTTCCTAATAAAGGGATTTTTGACATTTGAACCACTAACACAAAAGTTCGAAAAAAAGACTGAAATAACAGTTTTCTTTAAAATTTTATTGGGTAACTTAAACAATTAATAATCCGTGTTTCTACCGCGAACACTAACAACACAAGAACATCGGTTTGGCATACTCAAAATGAGTTCATCCAAATCACGCTGTGGAATGGCCGCCCATGTTCGTTGCAACAACAAAAAAAGGTCTTCTTGCGACTGGATACCCTCCATATTCGGCAGAGCTCTTCTCTGTAGCATATCCCATGCATGCTCAATCGGATTCAAGTCTGGCGACTGAGCAGGCCAGGGCAGGACATTGATGTTAGCTGCGGCGACAGTCTGTCTTACAACTCTTGCGGTGTGCGGTCGTGCATTATCATGCATTAACTGAAATAAGGGACCGATTTGCACTTGTAGAGGAACGATGACGTCTGATACAATCGTCTCAGCATAAATTTGAGCGTTGAGGTTGCCTCTGATCCAAATCAACTCAGTTCTTCCGCCGATCCAAATACCCGCCCATACCATGATGGTTCCACCACTATAAGGATGGACTTCCTGGCAGGATTTTAATCGCTGTTGGCGTCCAGGGGTTCTCCAGTGTCGTATACGTCTTGTATCCGGTCTCATACCAAAACGAGACTCATCAGAAAAGCACACGAAACGCCATTGTTCTTCTGCCCAATTTCTGTGTTCAAGAGCCCATTGATATCGTATCCTACGATTGTGCATTGCTATAGGTGGTACCCGTAGCGGTCTTCGGGAATGAAGGTTCACTTCATGCAAGCGGTTTCTGACTGTTTGGTCGCTAATTAAGTTCCCTGAAGAGTGATGAAGCCTCACGGCTAACATCATGGCGGTTATTGTTGGAGCTCTTCGAGTTAAGATTTGAATGTATCGGTCTTGTCTCCGTGTGGTGCAGCGATACCGTCCTCCATGGCGCTCAGCCACGGTACCAGTGCTTCGGTAACGTGTCCAAAGTCGACTGATAACACTCTGACTTGTATTCAGAGCTAAAGCCACAGTACGTTGCCGGGAACCAGCTTCTATCATTCCCACGGCTCTGAGCATTTCTTCCCTGCTTAAATGACGTCGCCGCTCCATAATAACGTTGGTTTTAATCAGTAGCAGGGAAACAGTAGCACTAATAATGTCTTCAATGCGTTGTATGTTTTTATAGGGAAAATATTGACAGCTGATTTTCATCTTTTACTCGAATTTGATTCACAGTTCCTGATTCAAATTATGAAATGCACCAAAAAGGATCCATATAAATTTATAAAATCATAAATTTATTACAAAGCCACATCTCAATCTCAAGAAATCCACATAAAAATGCTTGATCCCTAGACACTTTTGATGTGTGTATTAACTTAGGCTTAAGCGGACAGAGCAGAATAATAGGCACAATTTTATTTACCTACTCATACTCAGAATCCTTTTAACAGTGGACCAAAAAACCTACCACCCACGTTCCTCTCCAACAAAATAGATCGCACCAATCTAAGACTGTCTCCGACCTAAACTAAAATATCAATCACCCCTGACCCGCTGCCCCATCCAGTTCTAACAGTTCCATTTAAGAAGCGTTGCCGTTATTAAACGCATCAATTCGACGGCGACAAGAGATAAGGCGTGCACTCACGATCTGAAGAGACAGTTATTACCCTCTAATGTAATGCCAGTTTGGCACATCCATTCAATTACAGCTTAACTGTTTGTTACTAACCTAACCGTTGGAATTTGTTCTATCTATGTATGTATAGAACATTGTTGGCATGTTAGTTGGAAATAGATTGGGTGGTTGAATTTCGTGAGATGAAACTCTGAGACAAAAGATGTTACTACTGTAATCCCCGCAGGGTTATGCAGAGCTGTGCTGAATACTACACCCACATTTCGACAGTTGTTTAAAGTCTCATGTAATAGGGGCTGAGCCTATCGCCATCAACGTGGCACAAATTCAGACTCCGTGGCTACTACTGAAAAAATCCTGATAGAAAAACCCAATACCACTTCGCCCGACCAGGGAATCGAACCCAGGACCTCATGCTTAGCTGTCGAAGACTATAATAGAATACATACTTGAATTTTAAATATAAACTATCGCTTTTTTCTCTTTTGGGGTAGGCGGAGACTACGGAACGCCATTACATACTCTTTTTAATTAGACTACACTCATATACATAGACCGGTTGCTGAAGAACCTCACCAGTCCTTGTATATCTATGAAAGTCTGGAAAGAAAAATCTCTAATAGACATCTTTTCACTCTATAAATAATAAAGCGTTTATTGGATACTACTTATTGGTGACTGTTAAATTAGTGACCGATACTTAAACCATTTGTACTCATGATTGTACGCGCGAATTGCATACGGCTGTTGTGTTATTGTGATAGTGAATAAGTTTATAACAAAATGATTCTTTGGGAAAGTTGTTTGTTGTCATAAGTACACTCACGTTTTTACCAGTCACCCTATATGTTGTCTATAGTCAAGTTAAAGTAATTACTTAAGTTTAAGAAATTACTTACGCAACCATTTTCATGCAATAGCCAAGAATTTGATGAAGCAAGAACCGTCAAAGAAAGCAAAGCTATGAATTCTAACTTTTGACAGTACTAACTTCAAGCAATTAATAAACTAAAGACTCATATCTTATGTTATAAAGGGTGTAACAAGAGCCTTCACGAAGCCGAAAGGCACTTGTTCTCCCCGTCATTGCGATATTTTTTTTGTTCTGTACTATACCGGGTAACCTTCTAGTTACGGAGATATTGGGGATCAAAGTTCCAACTTTTTTTGAACTATGTGTTTTTAATGTTAGATTTTTACTTCAAACAGCTCTACGTACCCCGTACTATTCAATCCATCCATCAGCACAATGTTTTTAGTGCGTTACATTGAGCCCTACCGTAAAACCTGATTTTTCAACCCAAAAAAAAAGGCGATTGCCAGCAATAATTTTTGCGTAAAGTTACTTAGTATGATGTTCAGAATGCTTGGTTGACGGCTTCGTGAAGGGTCTTGTTACACCCTGTATACGTTTATTTTAGTAATCACTTTGACTTGTTTATTGATACGGGTGTAAATCTCCTAAATTGAACTATACTTTAGTTTTTTTTTCGTTAGCCGGAACTATCCCACTCCTGAGCAAAGGTCACCCCCTATTCCTTCCACTTTTCTCGATGTTGCGCCTCTTCGAGAAACTTAACGAGAAAGCCGTACAAAGCGTCCCACCATCTCCTCCTCGGTCTGCCGCGATCCCCTATAGCTGTCTCAGGGCTCCAGTTTTGTGATATGAGGGCCCACAGCTTTGTCGACAGAGTTGGCCTACGGTAGTCCCATTTTATTTTGGCAGCTTTATGAGCTACGTTAGCAATTTGAGTTCTGGAGCGCAATGTGGTGTTTCTTATTCGATCGGTAAGTTTAACGTTAAGTATGCTGCGCTGCATGGCCCGTTGGCAAACCATGAACCTACAGTCGGTGTAACGATTGATCTACTTATGGCCGTTTTCTTTATCTTACTTACGTTTAACGGTTATTTAATATGCCTTACTCTAGTAGCTATCGGTGTTTCTATAAACAAAGTTAGCAATGAATTTACAGGAATATCCTATCCACGTCACTTATACAGGGTTAGTTTCCAAAGACTATCCAAATTCTCAGATATGATGCAGCACGACATTCTGAGCCACATAGAAATTTTTCTTCGGTTATTAAAAAAAAAAATCTGCTGTTTCCTAGAAAAGTGCAATACCTACATGGTCAAAATGTATGGAACAGCTGTTTATTTTTTTAATAACCGATGAAAAATTTCTATGTGGGGGGGCTCAGAATGTCGTGCTGCATCATATCTGAGAATTTGGATAGTCTTTGGAAACTAACCCTGTATATCTCTCGGAGGGTGATGTTTCTTTAACTGTTTATCGGAGATAGCAACATTCCGTTAACTGTTAGTAAGTTATTGAAAATGGCCATTAGTTGATTATAATGGAAGTTCTATGTCTTGTAAAATACTGTAGAACAAACACTCATAAAAATTGTTCAGGGTAAACCCGGAAAATGGTTAAAATCGCACAACCCTTAAGCAATATTAGTTTGAAATTCCAGTTTTAATATTATACCGTTTACGATCCAACTTTTGTTATCGTCACGTTAAAATCGTTAATGACTTTAGCCGTTTTATGAAAGGTTTTACGATATAAGTTACGTGTAAATTGTTCCTGAACTGTTCTGTAAACGAGAGGTGAAGTCAGGTAGGCAAAGTAGTAAATCGACCTCTATGAATGATTTGACGAGGTAGCAACTAAATGAGGCTTCAGGTAGCGCTATGTGGTTTCTGCTTACCAAAATGGGAAAAAAGCGTGAGTTTATGTACGGTTGAACAAGCTATTTGCTATACACGCGGAAATTTTCATAATCCAATGCCGAAGCGTATACTTTTCCAAATTTTGTTTAATAAAGCTTTTTTCATTATGAGACTGACTCATAATGACATAAGCTTTATAAAATAAAATTGCAAACAATATTGTCAGTGTACTAGGATTGTGAATATTTCTGCGTACATACCAAATAGCTTGTTCGACCGTACGTACAGACGCCAGCACATCAAGCTACCCGAAACTGTCAAGTTTTCCCAAAAAACCTTGAACCTTATGCTTTAGGCATAAAGTTGAAAATCTATTAAAGAAATATGACAGATAGTAGTTATATAGATGTGCTGGCGTCTGTAAATATATTTATTTGCAACACCCCTGTATAACCTATGTTTACAAATAAAGAATTTATTTTTCATTCATTTTCATTTGAGCTTCGTTCTGCCAAAACATACCAACCCACACCACTTCTTCCATTTTCCGAAGTAATGATTTCACATTGTCGGCGCTGATTAATTTTGTATCTGTTCTGAACACAATACGTTTATCCATATATTTGGAACTGATTTTCCTGGACTTTTTTTTTCAACATTTACACATTAGAATATTGGATTAGTTCAAAAATTAGTAGAAAAGTAAAGTGTTCAATTAGTAGCAAAAGTATCGAGAATAAAACAAAAAACATGAGCTGAAAATAATTAACAATCACGGAAGATATCCCGTAAGTACACGTTTAGTTTTAAACCTTAAAAGCAGTGTTAGTTTACATAGCCGACTGACCTTTGAACGATAAGACGACTACATTAATAATACGAACGTATGTACATTTTCACGCAGACACGTGTAGGCTTTAACTTGTTATGTGTTTAATTAAAATTGTTACCATGTGAAAACTGCTTGTTTGTTTGGTAACTAAAATCTATTTGATTTTAGAAGCAATATTACTGATCTATCGTGCAACACTACAAACAGACTGCATTTGTCGCATCCAGGGCGAAACTTTGCATTTTTTTGCAAGCAATTGACTTTTATAATTGTCGCTGGGATGATATTACGATTTGAATTAGAATGTTTATAAGTACGAAAACTTCTTTTGGTTTTTATGTTGTTTAATTCCAGCTTATTCAAAAAGTAGTTTACTTTAATAGTAGAATCTAAAGATACAAAACCTTTTTATCTTAGATCGAAGTCAAAAAAATAATGCTTCTAACAGAAAATATAACTTCTATTATGTTATCTCCACTCACACGTGTAACATATTGATTAAAGGACTCGCTAGTAATTCTCTGGTCAAAAGATAATTAAGTCCATTCACATATCTGTAGAAAATAACGTGATTACAACCTACAAGCAGATAAGGAGGGTCAAAAAGAATAGAGGATTAAAAGCTATTGGCTGACTGCCCATCCAATTTCCTTTGTTGACGTCTCCTGGGAGCAGGCTAAGATAATCTTAACAAAGCAAAGGCGTTAGCGCCAAGTTCGGCCTCTGAAACAATGTTATCCAACATCCCAACAAAGAAAACAATTACAACTTTTTTACAGATAATTTATCACATTACTTTTGTGTCTAAAATACTCGTACTATGTGTTGGTGGAGAAATATCGCGCCCTTCTTTGTTATTTCTGTTTTTGTTTAAGCTAGGTTTGTATTTTTGTTAGACAAAAATGTGCGGTGAATATTTTTTATTAGGGTTTGTTGTAGCCAAATTATGTTTGCAGCATTTTTTAAAGAAATAAAATTAACGGCCAGAGCTGACAAATCCAGACAGCACACACACACTTCATCAACAAAAAAATAGAATACACAAAGTTTAAACATCTTTATTGTACAATGATTGTAGCTATATTGGTAATGACCGTTGAAAAAACTGAATCACTGAACCCAGTAATACGACTGCTTCCTAACGACCACTCGGTAATTTCAACCGACGGACGAGACGTAAAGTTGGTTATCGCTCTGGGAACCGTCTGACCATCGACCTACTACCGTCCGTTTACTGATGTTCGCAGTATTGAATACTCCTTTAATGTTTCGAGTATAAATTGATTTGTAAAATACATGGATAAAGAGAATAAAGTATAATATAATATTGTATTGGTGGTACATTGTTGTACATGTATGGAGAATTCTAAAGGCTTTTTATGTCGTTTCAGTTATTGGAATGCTTGATTATAATATTTAAATGCCCTTCAGATATTCGATTAACTGAATTAAATAATTATGAATAGAGATATTCTTTCTTTTGTTTCCAGCCAAATACTTACATTGGCCACAGATAACTTACACCTCTATAAAATACACCTATATAAATATGTAAACTCCAAGCCATTTTGTCTATTATTGACTGTACTAACTAAATCCATTCAACTTCGCTAATCCCCAAGTAACTAATCCTCAGAACCTCAATTCTAATTACAGATAACGATTATAACTTACAGCCAAACTGTTTGCGGCCTATAAATATCGGTTCTCAATTCAATAGACCTCTTGCAAACGTTTGGTACCCTGGTACCCTGATATTGATGGTCGATATCAGCACATCCTGCAGATTTCCGTTCACTGAGTAATACGTTTGCTTTAACGACTGTATACTCGTAGCTGTATTGGTTTATGTTAGCCTGGTGACTGATGTGACGGCGCCATTTGGCAGTTTTTTGGTTCGCTTGCAATTTTTAACTGCGAGGTTTTTTAGTGATGGATTTGGGTGTTTTAATTAGTAGAGTTAAAACTTTATGGGTACTTTTTTTTCTTTATATCCACTAGGATTTGCCCGCGCCTTCGGTCGCGTTATGGTCGTCGGTATTATCCCACGGGAACGTTTAAAATACGGATAACGGTAACTGTCATTGGTGAATAAAAATTTTTGAATCAGATCAGTAGAATACCTATTAGTAGAGTAGATCGAAACCAATATACAAACTTAAAATAAACCTCTTTAATTTACAACTAGGGTTGTATTACTACTATAATAAATGCGAAAGTTTATGAGGATGTTTGTTCCTCTTGCACGTAAAAACGGTTGAACGGATTTGGGTGAAATTTGGCACACAGTTCACGAAGCCGTCAACCAAGCATTACGTGATGCTTGGTTGACGGATCAAAATAAGTAAGTTTACGCAAAAATTATTGCTGGGAAACGACTTTTTTTTTGGGGTAAAAAAATACGTTTTATGGTAGGACTCAATGTAACGCACTCAAAACTTTGTGCTGATGGATGGGTTGAATAGTAAGGGGGTCGTGGAGGTGTTTAAAGTAAAAATCTTACATTAAAAACACGTCCGTAACTAGAAGGTTCCCAGGTATGGTCTAGAACAAAAAAAATATCGCAATGACGGGGAGAACAAGTGCCTTTCGGCTTCGTGAAGGGTCTTGTTACACCCTTTAGAGGATAGCTTTTTACCGGTGTACGATCCCGTGGGATAGTTAGTGGAAGCCTAGCATAATATTAAGTAAAGATGACATCAGAATGTATGGGAAACTTTTATGCATTTATTTGAGTATAAGAATTTTTTCACCAATTATTGAATCTGAATCTTCTAATTATGGATAAGAAAGTATTGGTATTTAGTTACTAAAAACTATAACATATGTAGCTTACTTATTTTATTTAACTAAGGTTTATAGTTTTGAAGAACTTTGAACTAAATAACCGTTAATTAGTCGGGAAAGTTCGCCACCAAAATTACTTATTCTGTTTCACATGCGTTGAAAATCCCAATAAAACAACTTTTCGCTGACTTCAAGTAACCTCAATCAGAATAACTAATAAAGTTATTAGAAAATAATAAAACGTGACTTTAGGTGTGAGTTTACTGAAGGTATTTCGTAACTGTAAAAGTTCAATTTCGTTCAAAAGTTATTTTTATCCAAGTTTCGAATTAAAACTCATCAGGGGGCCTAAAATGGCTGCTTTATCAGAATCCTAATACGAATCACGTTAAAAATTTAAAACTCTTAAAATGGACTTTGTGGTCATAACCATAGAATTTTAAATTTTTGACGAGATTCATACTATGATTCTGATACAGCTTCCATTTTAGGCCCCTGGCCTTTAACTGTCCACGTAGACGCACAGACATAGCTTCTTATATGCGAACCTATTCATCCTTTTCCACACTTGATATACGCCAACCATTTTGAATGCTTGTGAACTTATGTCTAAATCTATGCATCCTTTTTACTTCATTTGCTTATATAGATACATAGATAGATAGATAAACCATTTATTTAGTGCACACAAAACACAGAAGCACAATTAAATGCTACAATTTACATGAATATTGTTTAAAAAAGGAAAACATAATTTACGAAAAAGTATAGTAATACCGTGACAAACTACAAATAAAATAATATCTGCGTTTGGTTATGTTTTATACGCTATTGCGCGCTTAAATAGCTACTTAAAGACTTTCGTTCGCCTTACACGAGATGTAAGTACAGAATAATACAAAATGATGATTTCCAGATACTGTCCTTACAGGGGGTCTAAAATGGCCACTTTATCACAATCGTAATACGAATCACGTTAAAAATTTAAAACTCTTAAAATGGACTTTGTGGTCATAACCATAAAGACCATTTTAAGAATTTTTAACGTGATTCTTATTACGATTCTGATAAAGCTTCCATTTTAGGCCCCAGGTCATAACATAACATCACGCCTGTAATCCCGGAAAGGTAAGGCAGAGGTATACAGACGCCAGCACATCAACTATAATCTGTCAAATTTCTATAATAGATTTTTTAGGTTAAAGTTTGGTTGGGAAAATTGGTCAGTAGGAGGAAGCTTAATGTGCTGGCCTAGTAACACCCCCATATTTCGCCAGTTATGTTAATGTCCCATGTAGTAAGCGGCAAGCCTGTTGCCATCAACTGGGCACAAATCCAGATTCCATGGGTGCGAGCCTATTGAGCCTAACGAATCACACTGTGACACGATTGGGTGTGATTCGCTGGGAATCCCTCGCCTATACCCCCCCCCCATTTGCCATCAACTGGGTACAAATCCAGACTCCGTGACTGCTACTGAGAAATGGATGATTGATGAAACAGCTCATTCAGGTTAAATAACTGTGAAGGGAATGCACAATGTCAATATGCACGCAATCCCTGTAATATAATTCCAGCACTAACTTTACAAACGAAATAACACAGAAACCAAACGACCAACACCTCGTAGGCGTATTCAGCACTCATTCATTTTAATTCTAAACGTGATTAATACACCGACTTGTTAGTACAAATCGGTGTACAGATGGCTGAACAGACTCGGGTGACAATTTATCACTTCATCTAATAATAACGCGTCTGTCTTGTCAAAGAACAGATGGTGGAGACGCGCTGACCAGCACGATCATTTTTGTGAGATGATTAATTTTCTCATCTGAAATTAGGTACACTGTGACATTTTTGGGAGTGATGTTTTTGTGACGAAGGTTTAGGTGATAAGTGGACATGGAAAATTTAATTAAATGTGTTAGTCTATTCCAATAGCTGGTTGTAGTAGATAGTCAGTGGCCCAAAAGTCTGACAACCAGTCTTACCAAGAGGTATTGTATTACCCAGTACTAACTGCGTTGTGGAGGTCAGGCAAGCTTTGGGGATGACACTTTTATTAACAATGTAAAGAAAATATTTTTAAAGTCTCCGAATAGAGTACGACTGTTTAAAGAGTTATATCCAGATTTACCCTTGCCTCCACAGCCAGTTATTACTAGATGGGGAAAATGGTTAAAGGCGGCATTTTACTACGCCAAACATTTAGACATAATATCAAATGTTGTAGCTTTATAGGATAGCAATGAAGCCATATCTATTAGAAATACTAAAGAAGACTGGTTGTCAGACTTACCAAGAGGTATTGTATTACCCAGAACTAACTGGGTTGTGGAGGTCAGATAGGCAGTTGCACCATGTAAAATACTGGTATTCAGCTGCAACCGGTTAGACTGAAAGCCGACCCCAACAGTTGTGGAAAGGCTAGGCAGGTGATGATGAGTCTACACTAAATATTATAAAGAGGTAAAACTTGTTTGAAAATTTGTATAATAAAATCTTTATTGACCAGTGATTGCTCAAACATCAGTGTAGCCCTGGCTCTTGTACTAGGAGTTCCTGTATCACAAGAGCCAAAATGTATGTCGGGGGTAATCTTCGCGGGCCTGTGGACGGTGAGCTATGGGCTAGCTCGCCGTCCGTCCGTCTTATGACGACAGGCCGTGTCGACGGCGCGATCGTGTTCCACGCGCAAAAAAAAAAGGGGGGTAATCTTCGGAACCGATAATTAATTCAATAACGGCAAGCCACATAATCCCCGAGTGTCATAGAACACATTTAAAACGTCCCAAAGTTAATTTCCGTACATGACGGGCGCGAAACAGCAAGTAAAAGGTAGTCGTAAATAAATTAAAGAAAGTATTGAGAATAGTTACACAAATAAATATAGGGCTAATGTCAAAACGCTTAGAGTTAATTATTGTTTAACGTCTTTTTTTTTTACCGATGGGAAATCATCAAAATATAACCCCTCCTATAATCCTCGAAGGGTTAGGCAGAGGTGTACCTAATAGTACACCCACATTTCGGCGGTTATGTATAAGTCCCATGTAATAGAGGGCGAGCATATTGCCATCATTCGGGCACAAATCTAGCCTCCGTTGCTGCTACTGAGAAATTCCCGATGGAAAAATCCAATATCGCTTTACCTGACCTGGGAATCGAACCCAGGACCTCATGCTCAGCATTCACGCCTGCGACCACTAGACTAACGAGGCAGTCAAAACAGTAAATCAATACAATAAAATGTAAAACAAAACCCTCTATTTTCCTTATCGAAACAGCTGGCTTCATCATGTTTAAGGTAAAATGCAAGTTGGCGAAGCGATAGCATTTTCATTATCTCTAATTTTAAAACCCACTCGAGCAAAACTGAACACAGGTGCTCGACCTGAATGAATGGATAGAAAACAGGAGACAAAAGAAATGAAAATACTTCGCTTTACATGTAAAACACGGTAAATTAGACTTTTACAATGAAAAGACTAGAAAATATCTTCTATTCTAGTTTTTACAAGCATCTATAGGTATTCACTTTTTGTTGCCGTCAAAAAATATTGCTAGAATCCCGGTGCGTTAATAGTAAATCATTATTATAAATCATTATTATAGTAAAACAAATCCATTCACTTACTTGACTTAAAAAATATTTAAGTCAAGTAAGTGAATGGATTTGTTTCGAATTGATTGAAATTGCTCTGGGATTTATAAAAAAAAACATCTTTTAAATCCTGACCAGCATCTTAATTCACCTCTTAGCAACTTAATTGCTTAATTTTCAGAAAAAATATGCATTATTAGTCACAAAAAACACCACTTATATTACACATTACTACATTCTCGATTTTCTTGTAGGCACGGTTCAGTCATTTATCTTTGTATTAAGTACCCTTGTACTTTAATTATACATTCAAGGTTTCCAAACTGTAGACGAGAAAGGGTAGTTAGAATTTCGTATTAGTTAGAAACCAATCACAGAGCGATGAGGTCTCTCCAATTAACTAATCACATGTCGTTAAAGCAAACTCTATCAACTTTGTATCACCCTTTGGGTCGATAGGTTATATATCTTGGGACAGTTATACAATAGCTATGTATTACGTCGTCATGTGATACTACAAAGGACTTGAAATTGGTAATCAAAGAAAGTATCTGTGTCTACTAATCAATGGAAGTACGCATTTCTACATTAAATGTAAGCTTGCTACGAACTACACGTCTTGCAACTGCGACTGTGGAGCAATCAACTCGAACTTTAGAGTACGTCATGAGGCACCGGCAACGTGGAGCAGCGGTATCTACTTGTAGAAAGAAAATACTTGTCAAAAGTCGCGTCGCAAGTCGCAACGCCCGACTCCGTGGACGGGGATTTGCCAGACTTATACTATATACTTAGTAGGTAGGTTCATTTTGAATTCTCTATAGATTTTTCATAAAAAAATAACTTCCATTTTATTACACGGATTAACAAAAAACTAACTTTGGTTAAATCCATCGTTACCATGAATGATGTAAAAATAAATGGTTTTAGTGTACCATGCAGATAGCAGAGAATTTTGTAGCTACCATAGTTCTCATGAATATAGGCAATACAATTCCTCTGAATACATAATTTGCCTGTCTATCAAACGTAGTGATGTTCGTCACTTTTTCCAAGAATTAATAAACATACGAACAGTCTTTAAAGCCAACGGTTATACGGGTACCTATTTACCTTACTATTCTCGGAACTCATTATAGAGCAGTACATAATATTCTGTCGGAAGAAGCTATTTCTATAATGCTCACCCTTCTATAGAAGCTTAGGTACGTACTTATATGTATTTACTGAACAACAAAATTTACAAAAGCTCTTAAAACCAAAATTATCTAACCACTCATAAAATAAACATGTCTATTTATATAATTAAGGGAATAACTGTTAGGGCCCCGGACATTACATATGGTGCACCCCTACCTTAGTTCCGGGATCTCGCCCCAGTTTTTCGGGAAAACTTCTCAAATATGCGCGGGGGGAGATAGGGTTGTCACCTGCATCGGGACCTAATGTGCCATTAGGTCGGAAACGGGTAGCGATGGGTTAGACACCGCGTGTCGGCAGCATAAGGGTTAAGTGATATGGACCAACTTGCGTTTTCAATTAGAGTTTTGTTTCGTTCTTCAGAATTTATTTGTTTTAGAATTCGGTGGGTAGTTTTATGGTGGTAAGTATATTTACTTACATTTGTGTTATTAAACAACTAGCTGACCCGCGCAACTTCGTCTGCGTGCGTGCGTACATAAAAGAAAGAGAGGTTAGAGAGAGTGTGCGTCAACCTTAAAAGTTAGACATTATGGCCATTGCGGATATTTTTTTAGAGCTTTTTAAGAGGGACAATTCCGACATACATGATAATTGCGTAACTTTAACCGTTCACGCACAACGGAAGCTCTCAAAAGGAGTAAATCCCTATTATATACTATTACCGATAGATAATCATCAAATGACCCCTCCCACTCTGGACGGAGCGGAAGGGATTGTCAGTCTTGTACTGACTAAAATCCACCCACGTTTCTTCTGTTGCCCTTTGCGTACCAGGGCCGCGGTATCTCTTTCGAACAGTCCCGCAACCCTGGCAGGCCTCGCTCCTCTCGGATCCCTTCCCGTTTGCTGACATCTCTTTGAGGCGCGTGTGGAACACGAACACGCCGTCACCACGGCCTGTCGTCATAAGACGGACGGATGGCGAGCTAGCCCATTACTCACTGTCCACAGGCCCGCGACCCTCGACAGCCTTACTTCTTCATTTTTAGACACTCGATGACAATCATACACCAGCTAGAACGAAAGTTCTCATCAAAGTTCTTGAAATGGGCCGAGACACGATAAAACTGCTGTAAACTGTTGCGGACCTCTTGCAACTGCCTCCCGTCTCCATCGTCAGACCTTTGATGATAGACATACTCCAGGCAGGTCTAAAGTGAGAACTTTGAGTGTTTCGGCTGATTTCATGCACCTTGATGAGAATCAAGGTGCATGAAATCAGCCGAAACACGATATAGATGCTGTAAACTCTTGAGGACCTCTTGCAACTACCTTCCGTCTCCATCGTCAGACCTTCGATGACAGTCATACTCCAGATAGGTCTAAAGTTCTCATCAAGGTGCATGAAATGAGCCCACGATATAGATGCTGTAAACTCTTGAGGACCACTTGCAACTGCTTTCCTTCTCCATCGTCAGACATTCGATGAAAGTCATACTGACAACTCAGTATGGTTTAAAGTTTTCATCAAAGTGAATGAAATGAGCCCAATAACATTATACCTGCTGCAAACTGTTTAGGACCGCTTGCAACTGCCATTTGTCTCTATCGTTTGACCGTCGATGACAGTAATACTTCAGCAAGGTCTAAAGTTCTCATCAAGGTGCATGAATTGAGCCCAAACACGTTATTGTTGCTGCAAACTCTTGAGGACCTCTTGCAAGTGCCTTCCGTCTCCATCGTCAGACCTTCGATGACGTCATACTCCAGCTAGATCTAAAGTTCTCATCAAGGTGCAGGAAATGAGCCCAAACATGATTTCTCAATTTAAAAAACAAAAGATCATGTATATCGGACTTCTCTGTAAAAAGTTATGCGTGGTCAGGTCATACATAAAATGAAAAAATATATACGCGTCGAATTGAGAACCTCCTCTTTTTGTTTCGTTGGTTAATAAACCAAGCTTCAGACATTTGACACGGGCGAGGGTCATTCTTTCACGGAAAACTTAACACCGCGACTCAGAAGATGGAGTGAAATTAATAGCGCCATCTATCGAGCACGAAATTTAACCGTTAAAATATAATGCATGTAAAGCGATCGAACACACACTCTACAGGGTTATAGCGTCATGTAGACTAATCTAGAGTACTTTTTGCTCTCAGACCCGATTTAAAAGTTATCTTGAGAGCACATTTTTATTAATTAGTACCATTTTGGTGCAATAGATGTCGTTGCATGTATCTTACACAATGATGGTAAGTTCTTCTTGAACACTTTAAATTTATAAATCTTTTGATAGAGAGCACTGATTACAGCATGAAACAACAACTAAAACCTTCTCTAAGTTCCCCACAATATTTGTGCATTGAATCTAATCACATTGGTTTTCCCAACAACATGAACACCCGCCTCGCAGCGCGCGCGGGTCATTATTTTGATGCGGAGTTATTTTAAAACTGTGATATCTCCTAAGATATTCATCTAAATTGAATAGTGTAAAGGTCAATTTTGGTCACAATTGAATGCTAAAGATGACTAACATATTTATTTTGATAAGGATTAATACTATGTCGGTAAAAACACCTTCACAAATAAAACATTAATTTTGACCAAATTTTAAAATCATAAAAATGGTTATTGTGAGTCAACCTTAAAAGATAGGCATGTGCCGTCGCGGACTTTTTTTGAGACCTTTTTAAGAGGAATAATTCCCTGCTACATTATATTTGTGCAACTTTAACCGTTTACGCAGCGCACGCAACGGAAACTATCAAAGAGAATAACTTTTCCCCGTTTTTGCAACATTTGTCATTGATGCTCCGCTCCTATTGGTTGTAGCGTGATGATATATAGCCTATAGCCTTCCTCGATAAATAAGCTAACCAACACAAAAATAATTTTTCAATTCGAAACAGTAGTTCCTGAGATTACCGCGTTCAAACAAACAAACAAACAAACAAACTCTTCAGCTTTATAATATTAGTATAGATTTCTTTCTAGTGATAGATAGTTAAACAACACTGAAAAAACAAAAACAAATCGTGTGTGCGGGGGAGCTCCCCTTTGACATCCTGCCCTACTCAAATAATCTGATATGATGCCAAAGATGCTCTACGTTCTTGTCAGGATAATATTCGCATTCGCATTAGCATTTGGAATCACTTTTCCAATAAAATTAGGTTACCTATTTTGGAAATCAGATATTTTGAAATAGGTAACAATGTACCTGAGAATCAACCATGTGAAGCAGGATTCAGAAAACATTTTTCAACGATCGATCATATCCACGTCATGGCACAACTAATAGAGAAAAGTAAAGAATATGGAAAGACGCTGTACATAATAATATGCTTCATAGATTTCTCCAAAGCTTTCGACTCTTTAGAACACACAGCTATCTGGAAAGCACTAATACAACAAAGCTTAGACATAGACTACGTTGAGCTCCTACACAGCATACATTCTAGAAGTTTAGCTAAAATACGACTGGAAAGAGATGGACCGGAATTCCGCATTGAAAAAGGCTTAAGACAGGGCGACCCCCTCTTACCCAAAATATTCTTAGCAGTTCTGGAGATGGTTTTTAGAAATATCAACTGGGAAAAACAATGCATCAAAATAGATGGAGAATACTTGAGCCATCTACGGTTCGCGGATGATATCGCTATATTTGCTGAGGAGAGTACTCAGTTAGACAGCATGATAAACGATTTGAGAGAGAGCAGCAAGGTTGGCTTATCGCTAAACGCCTCAAAAACAAAAATTATCACGAATGGTAGTGTTCAAACCATCAGAGTGAACGGAGAAAACATCGAGTATGTTACAGAATATATTTAACTAGGTCAGTCAATTTCATTCCAAGATCTCACAGAAAAAGAAATACACCGACGAATTGCAATTGCTTGGAAAAAGTATTGGAACTTGAAAGAAATTATGAAGAATAGAGAAATAAGAATCGAAATAAAAAGGAAACTGTACGACACAGTAACCCTACCATGCCTAACATATGGTTGTCAAACATGGTCGTTGAGGAAGATAGACGAATACAAATTAGCCATACACCAACGAAAAATGGAGAGAAGCATGTTAGGAATAAAATTATCAGATAAGATAAAAAACGAATCAATAAGAAGGAAAACCAAAGTAACTGACATGAAATTTAAAATGGAGATGGGCAGGTCATGTGTGCAGGATAACCAATGACAGATGGACCAAGAAACTGACCGAATGAGTGCCAAGAGAAGGACAAAGAAGTAGAGGTAGACCGAAAAAACGATGGGAGGACATATTTAAGGAAAGATGTGGACCAGGCTGGAGAAGACAGACTAGGAGCAGAAACAACTGGAGGAAGCTGGGGGAGAACTACGCCAAAGAGGCGACTTCCACAAATTAAATGCATATATAATAATTGGAATAATGCATGTAAATGATACCTAATTTATATTTTTTTAATCAATAATGATATTAATTTAAATTAACAATTTTTCAGAATATATAATATAGTTCATTGTGATTATTTCATAACTTTGTTTAATAATTGTAAAATTGTGGTAGAATAAAGGCTATTTTTATTTTATTTTTATTTTAACAATGTACCTATTTCTATGACATGGTAAAATTTGTTTTTTTAAATTCTGTATTCGTTCTGTTACTGAAACATGCCTCTAAATATTATAATACCACTTCCTTCAGAATCTCAGAACCTCTTCAACTTTTATTAATTAGCCAAAACAACAACCAGGTTTAGCCAAACTAAATCCTAATAGATGCGTTGTTTAATATTTACAAATGCAAGGCAGCAGGTGTGAGGGACAGGCCGTCCCTTCTAATTTGTTAGCTGGTCTGGAAGATCCCTTATCACGTGACGTCATCTGTTTTCAATTATACAACGTGTATCTATAACTTTACTTATTGTTACAAGCGTAACTATATCGTTTTTGTTTTAGATTTAGGTCGTATAGTGGGAAGGGTGAAATAAAACTTTTCGGGATTATCCGTTTCTATTCGGAGGTACTCGGAAAATGTATCTGTGTAAGACAATTTAAAAATACTATGCTCGAGTAGTAATGAACAATTCAAATAGAATTCTCATTATTACGAAGTCCTCTTTCAAATTTTGTTCAAATCGTGACTGTATTTCATTCACCTTTTTCTGGGAATAGTTCTAAGTTATCATCGTCTTTCTATGTTTTATAAAATCACATTTTATAAAATCACGCCTGTAATCTCCGAAGAGCTAAGCTGAGGTCTACCTCGAACTTGTACACCCACATTTCGATAACTATGTTTTAAGTTCCATATAATGGCGAGACAATTGCCATCTACCGAGCACAAATCCAGACTCCGTGGCTGCCACTGAGAATTTCATAATGGAAAAACCAGTACCCCTTGGCCCGACCTGGGAATCGAACCCAGGAATTCATGTTCAGCAGTCGCGCTTGCGACCACAAGACCACCGCTGGATGCGAGACGCACGGGACCGGTCAACGTGGCGACACTTGGGGGAGGCCTATGCCCAGCAGTGGACGTCTTTCGGCTGAAATGATGATGACTTTCATCACGAACGCACATGAATAAATTCCCACCACCCCAAAACATTAGAAGTCAATACAAAAAGAACCTAAACACAAGTATATTTCACAGGCCATGTTCGGAAGCGGGCCAAACAGATCGTTACCCGAAGTCGTTTTGTGGGAACAAGTCTCATTTATCGCACGCGTTGCACTATCCGATATTACTGAGAGTGGCTCTTATAGATTTTATAGCCCAACGATGATTGCCCATGGGGTACGTATATCACTGTACATCTCTATAATTTATGGAGTGGATAATGATGTTGAGTGCTATATGAGCTGGGAAGCTAAGAGGATTTTTATTGGAGAAGTGATCGGGCTTATTGAAGGAGCAGAAAATTGATGAGAAAGCTGCTGAAACGAAAATTGAACGAATTTTTATCATGGAGGTAAATATGTTACAATCTATAAATCTATATACAAGGTGTAAGGGTCAGCCCTCCACAGACTGATGGGGTGAAATCAGTATATCATACTAAGATGACCGGTACAAGAAATTATTTCAGGAATTTTATGGGAATTCAATAAATTTGATTTGTTTTATTTCCTTATACGCAATGTATCATTACCGTGGCAAAACGCACGTAACGAACAGCAAGCGCGACGACGAGTTCGGTGAACTCTGTAGCTAGACAGGAAGTGAACACCTGATTTCACGCGTCGTTCGTTAGAGTATTCAACATCCATTGTTGGATTTTTGATTTTAGCCATATTATTTACATAAATGGAGTGCTGCGTACAGGGAATGTAATTTAACATTGAAATAAAGGAATGGTAACTGAAAAACGAGTACAAAATGAAAATTTTCCGGAGGAAAATTCCGGTGGAATATGGATCTAAATGAACCTTGTCAGTTTGTGGAGGGTTGTCTCTTACACCCTGTATTATAAATGCGAAAGTTTGGATGTATGGATAGATATTTGCTACTCAATCACGCCAGAACGGCTAGCGGATCTGCAGGAAAGGCACAGAAATTATTATAGTCTAGAATAGCATGTAGGCTACTTTTTTTCTCACTCATAAACAGCAAAATTTTCACGCGAACAAAGTCACGGGCATCTGCTAGTATCTAATAAAAACACAACATTTTATACATTTTTTTTTTTAATTTCCATACGCTTAGTTGACACTTCCCGTGACCCAAGGGCTGGCTTTTACCTTGGCCAAAGGATTAGCATTGCCATACAACGTGGCAACGCCGCCAGTCTCTTGGGTACATTACCAGTTGACTGCGTTGAGGAAGAGTTTTTTGACGCCATTTTAATGTTAGTTACTTTAGGACACTAAAAAAAACATTTTATACTCGGAAATTATAAACGGATTGCTTCTTCGCTTTTGCAGTCAATTAATATTTTTCACCCTGTCCCGTAACACTTTGAGTTGCTAGGGTCGCAGCCTCCATCAGCATGTCATTTGTCTCCTGCCTTGATTTCCTTACTGAAACTTTTACCTTACCTTTAAGAAAAATAATATACAACGTCTGCCTTTTACAGAAAATGTCTACATTGAGGTATACCTGTGGATAACTAAGCATAAGCTTTATCTAAATTCCGAGTAAACTGCCAATAACCTTTAAAACAACGGCCGAGGTACCAGGGTCGCAGCGGCCACAGGACGTCACTCCGAACAACTATTAATTAGGAGCCCCGGGGTCATCATCCGGTAGCAAGACAGCTGTCTACCCGAATTGCACGGACCCTCCCAAACGTGTTGCTTGCAAATGACGGCTGGGCTTTTTTTTGGATTGCTCTAGAGTTTGTTTTCCACTAATAATGCGGTGCGATGCATTAAGAGGACTATTTAAATAAGGGTTTTAGATTTCTGTTTCTGTTATTTCAAAAAAAGTTAGTGTCGTTGCGTGCTGCCAGTTGATCTCATTGTTGTCCGCCATTACGTTTCCCTGTCATTTTCTAGGTACGAGGCTACCTTTTTGTAAATGTATTTATGTGGGATCAGTGGTTTACGTGTGGAAATATTACTAGGTAAGTATCTTATAGTTACCTAATATTAAACACAATTACTCCGACTTATGGATTTTAGACTTTCAGGATGCACAGGTGAAATACTGAAGAAAATTCAGGTAACATGAAACAACTTTATTGTTCTTCATAACCTTCTCGACCAACAGCCCGAGTCAGAATGTTCAACCGACTTTTTCCCACCTCCCAGGTTTTAAATAAATTGCGCGGTAAAATCGAGTTCTGTGATTGGTTAACGATTTAATGTCGCCAACCAATCAAAAATGACAATCTGCTGGTCTCTGATTGGTTAGCCAATCAGAAGCATCCAAAGACCAACTGACAAACCAAAGTGTTGCCAGTACAAATATTTAAATCAAATAGTTACTGGCTTGGAAACTAGGCTTTTAGCGTTTCAATTTAATTAAATAAAAAAAGTAAATTAGAGAACCCTAACAATCGACCATCCTGATATCGTGTGCGTCCCTGCACACGGTACCAGGTGGAACCCTAATAATCGGAATTAGATCAGTTGAACAAACTTCACAATCCATGTACACAATATTTCAAAATCAATTCAAATTACATGCTGATATCATACATGATAAATTAAAACATTCAAACCTTTCTAATGACTATCTATTTATACATTAATTTAAACTCAATGATTTAGAAGTTTTACAAATTATCATAATATTAAATACAAATTTACTTTACATCATTTACTATTCAGAAATTCATGGATTAATACAACTATTGTTGTAACTAAAAGAATATTAAATATTTAATACCTATTTACAAAATTGTTTAGCTTTTATGGATGTACGCACTTCTACGGAAGAGCAACTTCAAATGAATCATAGGCAAGGTGTAAAAATCACAACGATCGATTAGTTGTGTTTAGTACATTAAATAATTCAGGTCCCAATGATCGATTAATCGGGATACCTGATGATCGACGATCGATTAGTCGATATACTTCAAAGATTCCCTCGACGATCGATTAATCGAGGAAGCCTTTGCTAACCCTTTGCTCAAGCCGATCGATTAAGCTTGTGCAACAGGATCAAGACGAACGAGTAGCTCTGGCATAGTTGATCAGACGCGAACCAATCGATTCTCGCGTCCAATCTGAAACAACACACCATTTTGTAGTAACATGCCTCACAAGGGACACCAAAACTTATATTAAAAGTATATCTAATCATCATCTGTGTCGGAAGCAGCATCAGAGTTCTCGTTTACATCTAATGCAGCCACGTGGATCCAAGGCATCATGCGATCCGCAGCCACAGTCGTTGGACGCTTGCCTTGTGTATTACATAAGCCAGGTACTGGAGCTACTACATATCGGTCAGTACCCAAGATCTTTGTAACCCGATAGGGACCGATATACGACGGCAGGAGCTTCTTACTCTGCCCTTCATTATTAAAGCAAGTTTTAGTAATTTTAACAAGGTCCCCTTCCGCATATGCGAGCGCAGGTTTCCTACCCTTATCATAGTACCGTTTTTGCTTGATCTGCTCATTGTCTATCCTACTTTTAACTTCCTGGCGTATGGTGGGTAAATCAGTGGATTCGCGAGTTTCATCAGAAATCTCATTAAGGATGGGATTTGCTGAAACATTCATAGAGGTACCAAACATCACCTCGGCTGGTGTCCTGCCGGTCGTTTTTTGGATAGTGTTGTTTAGTCCCCACTGAATCCTTCCTAAATGGCAATCCCATTCTTTTTCGCCATATTTCACGCTTAAAGCCTTCATAGAGCCGAGAATTGTGCGGTTATACCGCTCGACTTGACCGTTTGATCGGGGACTAGAGACAGCATTCAGGATATGTTTAATGCCCTCGTCTAGACAAAATCTTTTGAACATATGCGATGTGAAGCAGCTGCCGCGGTCACTCACGAGGCGATCAGGGGTTCTAAATATCCGGAATATGTCTTCTAGCACCCGTATTACGTTCCGAGTGTGCGTGTTCCGAACCGGTCTGATAAAACAAAACTTTGTGAAAGCGTCAACTACTACTAATAGGTAAGAAAAACCTCGCTTGGATTTCACGAAAGGTCCGAGATGGTCAATATGTAGTGTATGAAAAGGTACCTCAACTTTTGTTATAGGGTGAAGAAGACCTTCTCTGCCACTTTGATTATTTTTAGCGTATGCACATTCAATACAGGCGTTTACGTACTTTTTAACGAATCGTGTCATTTTTGAGAACCAATAGTTTTTCTTTAATCGTTCCAAAGTCTTTTCAACCCCAAAATGACCGATATCGTCATGATTCATTCGGCATAATTGCCATCTCGCACCTTTCGGTACTACCCAGCGCACATCTCCCTTGTCTTTACCTACATAACGAAATAGCTTGTTGTCCTTAACGACGTAGTTTTCCTTAATATATTGCAAGCCCTTCTGATCTAGACTACTATCCAAAATATCTCTAATCCTCCTAAGTTCTGAATCTCCAAGTTGGAGGGTATGTAACCAGTCTTCACCTGAAATGGCCATAACGGTTGGAAGGTTATCAGATTGATTTTCTTCGGACTCTACTACAGGATTACGGGATAGCGCGTCAACATGACCCATTTTTATGCCAGCTCTATATTCGATTGTGCAATTAAATTCTTGCAGTTGCAGCCACCAGCGCGCTATCCTAGGAATGAGATCCCTTTTAGTAAAAGTAGACCGAAGAGCGCTGCAATCTGTAACGATTTTAAAGTCTTTCCCTAGCAAATAAACTCGAAACTTTCGAAGGGAACAAACCACTGCTAAAGTTTCCAATTCATAGGAATGGAAATTCTTCTCCTCCGGCGATGTTTGCCTGCTATAGTATGCAACTGGTCGCAGCGTATTATCCACTGAACGCTGAAGGAGGATGCCTCCGATACCTATCCTACTCGCGTCAGTGTGCAGTTCCAGCTCTCCTGATGGATTGAATATTGCGAGAATAGGTCTATTTATCAACCTAACCTTCAAATCCTGAAAAGCAGTTTCCTGATTATCGCCCCATTCCCATGGTACACCTTTCTTTAGCAATTTGCTGAGAGGAAAAGCTATCAAGGCAAAATTTTCGACGAATTTCCGGAAATAGCTTGCCAGCCCAAGGAATTGGCGAACATTGTGCACATTTTCAGGACGCGGAAAATTCATTACACTAGAGATCTTTTTCTCCCCAGGCCTTACTCCTGCTGCTCCAATTTCATATCCGAGATAGTCGATCTTATCGCGCAGAAAATCACATTTCGATAAATTCAAAGTAAGATTCGCCTTTTCTAACAATTGCAATACGTCTTCAAAATTTTTCAGACATTCCGAAGAGTCCTTCCCAAAAATTAGAATATCATCCATATATGCGGTTGCCTTACAGAAACGAGCTGACCCTAGAATTGTGTTGATCATGCGCTGAAATACAGCAGGCGCATTTGCCAACCCGAACGGCATGCGATTAAACTCGTATTGGCCGTCCGGTGTGACAAACGAGGTGAATCGCTTACTTTGTTCTACGAGTGGTACCTGGTAATAACCTGACGCGAGGTCCAGAGAAATAAAACAGGCCTGACCAGAGAGGCGAGCTATTTCATCCTCAATGATTGGCATTGGATATCTCTCCTTAAGAGTTACAGAATTTAGCATGCGGTAATCTATACACATTCTTAGAGATCCATCTTTCTTGCGTACAAGCAGAATAGGACTAGCATAGTCAGAAGATGATTCGCGCACTATACCTGCGTCTAACATCTCATCCACCATTGTACGCACCTGCGAGCGTTCATGATGTGACAGCCGATACGGACGGTATACAACGGGACGTTGACTGTTAAGCTCTATTTTCATTTCGGCAACGTTAGTACAACCTAGATCCTTCAAGGATGACGCAAAACAATGCTTGTACTTCCTAAGCAAATCTAGCAACAGTTTTCTAGTGTCATCAGGCACTTTTTGACAAACACGGACCTGGCTTTCATCGAATTTATTACCGGCAGCATCACTCATCAGTTCAGGTGACTCAACGACAACCTTGTTGACAAAATAGACCTTTTCAGCTCGGCTAAAGACATTATCTTTTGAAATTAGACAGAAGCTAGCATGGGGAATAACAACTATATTCACACAGCCATTTTGCGAATTATAAAGTCCTCCGCAAACTGAAAATTGCTGATTGGGTTTTCCTGCAACACTATTTTTCAGTAAGATACTGCCACCAATGGTAGGATCAACTCTGGCTCTGATCGAAACAGGTCCCCAAAATTTGACAGCTCCTAAAGTGCGAACCTTTAAAGAGTTTCCACTCTCAATGTCAACATCAGAAAATGGCAATTTACTGCCATTGTCGAAGAATCTCAATTCAGAAACATTTTTATAAGCAACTATATGTGGAAGTTCCGTGTAAGTCTGACCAATTAACAAAGGCTTCTCCAAAAAGTCGTCACTCACAACCTTACATATAACCCTGGCGTTGACATAGTCAATACTCAAATCTAGCGACAACTCTCCAAGAGATTGCACAACACTATTACCAAAACCTTTCATTTGAGAGGGCGTGTTATTGTGAATTAAGCCTAGCTCCTTAGTTACAGACTCTTTAATCAAAGTAACCTCGCTCCCAAAATCTATGAAACCCTGTAGGGGCACCCCATTAACAATAACCTCTTTAATAAATTTAGAGTTTGAGGTTTCAGTACCCTTTTTTACAGAATTTATGCGCATTGTCTTTGAAACAGTGGCACTAGAATTCGTTGGCTTTTCCCCTGGCTTGCTAAAACAGGTCTCTATCGTATGGCCAAGTTTATTGCATCGTTGGCACTTCAGTAGAGGTTTGGGACAATGTAGGAAACTATGCCCCTTCTCCTTACAATTATAGCATCCAATAGGCTGACCCGATCTAGCTATAGATTTCGGAGCTTGGTTTTGGTTATTATTCTGGTTATTATTGTCTACAGTTTTATTACGAAAGTGGCCACGGTCCACTGAAGACTGAGAATCTTTATTGCTTAATAAGAACTGCAAAAGTTGATCAGGGTGATTACAACGTAATGCCAAAGCACTTGATCTAAGCGTCCTATCACTCAAGCCGTGAATAATGCAGTCCACGGCACGCTTTCCTACTATATCGCATTGATTCACGAGAGCAAGCTTTTCGTAATAATAAATTTCGATAGGCTCATTGAACTTGCTCCTCCTTTTCAGCATATCCTCCAAGGTCTGGCCATAATTTTGTTCGCAAGGAAATGCATTTATCAATTTATCTTGCCATTCTTTCCAGCTGAAAAGAATGGAATTCAAACTTTCGTACCACATTTTAGCCAGGCCTTGGAGTTTCTGCATGGCAAAGTGAGTGGTAGTTCTGTCGTCCCAACCATAAACCGACGCACATTCGTTGACCTTTTTCAGCCATATATCAATACGTTGATTTTTAGTTGAAGGGTCAAAGTTAGGCAATATATTTTGGTGGTCTATCTTTTGAGACTGTGCATTTTTGTTATGTGGCTGTGACGACAGATCCTCTTTCAACAGTTTTAAAACATTAACAAGATCGTTCTTAGAAAAAGATGGACTACGTGACCTTAAATATTCTCCCGGATTGCTCCGTTGCTCGGCACGTGGCTCTGCCCGACGCTCAGCTTCCCGACGCTCAGCTTCCCGACGCTCAGCTTCCCGACGTCCGGAGGGCTCGCGATGCTCGCTGGCACGTGGCTCTGCCCGACGCTCTGCTTCCCGACGTCCGGAGGGCTCGCGACGCTCGCTGGCACGTCGTGACGATGATCGACGACGGTCCTCGGTAGCACGAAGTCGTTCACGTTCTCGGCGTAATTCCTGCTCCAGCATCTGTACTCTCTGCTGTCCCAGCAGGAAGTCTCGCTCATCTCGAGATCGATTCGGGCTGCGCATACGCAGGCCGCTTCGACTTCGTGAGCGATCCTCTCGACTAGGTGTCTCCAGTCTACGCAGACTAGAGTCTCGATCTGAGCGCTCTCTGCGTCCTGGTAGCTCATCCATGATCTAAACACTCGCAGAGAAAAAGAAAAGGTTTGTTAATAACAAGCGACTAAAATATGGTGAATCGGTTCAAATAAAGGATAAAAATGCCTCATATCTCGGAAACGGTGCGTCCTACATCAAAAATAAGCAAATTTTCGTACCCCTTTTAGGAACCCCCATAGAATAATATTCTCGATCATTTCAGACACTTTAGACACACACACCCACACACAAATGTAGGCACAAAATAAAATAAACCGTTATAAAATATTGTAGGTCGCATTACAAAACGATAGAACCACTCCCAAGTCTTAGAGCTGCCATTTAGATAGGTTTAAACACGGTTTATCTTTAAACACTTGTTCGACGCATGTTCGTTCTTTCCGTAATACGACCGTTATGATTTAAATTACCACTGATTTCAGTACCATCACTAGTATTTAACACATTTGAATTAACTGTATGATTATAATAAATATTGTAATGCAAAGATAAAACAAGAAGAAACATAATTCAGAATATCAATAATAAAAACCTTGGGCGTGTACTTACGTTTTAAGTTTGGTTAGCGTGTCACTTCTGATATATTAAACACAATTACTCCGACTTATGGATTTTAGACTTTCAGGATGCACAGGTGAAATACTGAAGAAAATTCAGGTAACATGAAACAACTTTATTGTTCTTCACAACCTTCTCGACCAACAGCCCGAGTCAGAATGTTCAACCGACTTTTTCCCACCTCCCAGGTTTTAAATAAATTGCGCGGTAAAATCGAGTTCTGTGATTGGTTAACGATTTAATGTCGCCAACCAATCAAAAATGACAATCTGCTGGTCTCTGATTGGTTAGCCAATCAGAAGCATCCAAAGACCAACTGACAAACCAAAGTGTTGCCAGTACAAATATTTAAATCAAATAGTTACTGGCTTGGAAACTAGGCTTTTAGCGTTTCAATTTAATTAAATAAAAAAAGTAAATTAGAGAACCCTAACACTAAGACCTAAAAATCAATTGTAACTTTATAGCAAGCTTATCTTTTCTAATGACTTTTTCATAACCTTAGAGATCCCCCTGTCTCTCAGACATAGCAAATCCTCTGCTTTTCATGTGCTGCTGTCTTTAGGTAACACGATATAAATAACGTTAGAGAGATGTTTAGGTCTACGTCAGTTAATAGTTTTGCTGTTTGTTATGTCTCTAGTATAGGTAGGTATATTCCCTTCCAGTGCGTCTATTTTCATGTACCCGCCTTGGCTTAAATTTAGGCATATCAATGATAAAAATAAAACAAACATATTTAAGTAACAAAGAAGCTATAGGTATGTGTTTATAACGAACGTTAGAATATGATGGATGAATATGATGTAGTTCGTAATTCCAAACTTTCTGTTTTTTTAATTATAATATTTTAGTTCTAACTACTATTTTAGTATTTATAAGTTAATACTGTGTCATGTGGAGAAATAATTACCTATATGTTTAAATAGTTTGGACAAATAAAGCGACTCTTTTACGAAGGACACAACTCACACTCAATTTCATTGTTCAAATAAAACTGTGTCTACCTTCCTATCTCCCACACTTACTAACAGTAACTTATACGTCTCAAGCTAAGTACGTGACGAGATCCAGCAAATTTTTGTTACACTCAATAAAGGTGATACCGAGCAATGTTTGACGACTCGAAACAATGTCTCTCGATCCTCCCCTATCACCTTTGATGCACAGAAATTCGCAAAAACATGTAGACGATATCAAGCGTACGTGTTATGATGTACGGGGGCTTATTATTGACATTACATTAGAAGCGAGTACGAGTGGATTTTTGGATAAAAAATATTATTTAATGATGATATAATTTTAAACAAAAATTCAAATTTGTTGACTGCCTCGTTAGGGATCGCAAGCGCGACTGCTGAGCATGAGGGCCTGGGTTCGATTCCCAAGTCCGGCAAAGTGTTATTGGATTTTTCCGACCGGAATTTCTCAGTAGCACCCACTCGGCTCGCCCTCTATTACACGGGACATAAAGATAACTGTCGAAACATAGGTGTACTATTAGGTACACCTCTGCCTAGCCCTTCGGGAATTACAGGCGTGATTTTATGTTATGATGTCATAATTTTCCGTTTTTGCATTAGATGGAGTCTTCTGGAGGAGAGGATTCTGGAGTCACACGTGGTTACTAAATATGTAATGAACTACTGATAACGTGCCTACTTTACACTCTAATATCATCATCATCATCATCATTTCAGCCGAAAGACGTCCACTACTGGACATAGGCCTCTCCCAAAGGGGAGTTTTGCCCTAATCGCCACGAGTCGCCGGCGGGTTGGCGATCGCAGTACGGTTGTTGAAAATCACAGAGAACGCTGCTGCCCATTCTCTGGTAAGTCCCTTAGTCGCCCCTTACGACACCTACGGGAAGATATGGGATGGTGCTATTCTTTACGTCTGACACAGTCAGTATCACTCTGATATTATAACTTAAATTTAGACAGACTGAATTTGGAAGGCTGAATACTTGGGTATATTGGCACAAAACTGGAGAAACTTACGCGGCATTTTTAGTGTAGGCATCTACACTCATGAAAGCATATTTTTTCTTTCTAAATCGAGAAAAGTCTAGATGAACTTGGCTACGTCTTTTTAAAGGTAAAGAACCAAACCTGCCAAACAAAATAACATCCAAACGTCGCTGTCGTGCCAAAGCGAGTAAAACAGGCCTACATACAATATTCAAGATATCGAACGTTGCCTGAATAGCGTACCCGTCGTCAGCGTTCCCGATTTCGCGTGAATTGCTTGTTTAACATATTTTTTCGTCTCTGTCTCGTTTACGTTTAGCGTAACGACTTCGAACGCGTTATGTATTTGAATTGGAAGTCGAAGTCGGCCCATTGTGATTGCTCTTTTTATAACAACGTATTCTCTTCAATGCAGATTTGGGAGAACACTCCAATTTTTCAAGTATTTTAGCTGTTGATTTTCAAGCCAAATGGATTCTGATTTGGGTCATGTGTTATGTATGTGGGTATGTGTCGATGTTTCCTCATGCATACGTAATATTATATGTGGCAGCAGTGGCAGGGACAGCCGAGTGACAATTAGTGGTATTGCAGTACTTGGAATTATATATTTGCCATGGATACGATGGGTTTAATTGCTATATGTTATGTTAGACGACGTGTTTACATCGTATCCACATAACGGAGGCGCTAGCACAAACACGTGATGTAAACGTAATGTGAATTAGAATAGATTTTCAATGGATTAATCCATGGCAAATGCGTTTACTTCGTGTGTTTGAACAAGCGACGCCATATCATAAACCAAAATGCATATGGCCGCCACGCCCATCCTTCATTCCTGGAATTGTGTATTGTCCATTGTTGAAAATTTATTTTCATGCTGTGATCAGTGCCTGGAGATTAAATGGATATTTAATTTCAGATTTTAATAATTAGTTAATGTTAGTTGTTGAGCATCTTTCAATCTTAGCTTTGTGTTGGTTTTTGTATGTTGGCATAACATAAAGCATGTATTTTTATTTTGTTTCAAAATATTCTGTACACTTGCAAATATGATATTCGTGTTACAACTCACAATCATTATGTTTATATATTTATTTTCCAAATATACATACATTTAATATTAGTACTTACCATTATTCTTATTAGTGTATAAATAATGACTGAAACACCATAGCACACACCATGGCGGCGTCAATATGTCACTCTTTTGGTCTTTGCTGAAAATCAGCGCTGAGGACTTACGGTCCGTCCGAAGCCACAGCATTTAGCTGAGCATCGACCATTTTTGCACGGATGGGACGCGCAGTTTCATTTATGTTTCACATAGTTATCTTGCCATCATATTTATTGTAACGTTTTAAATTTAGTTTTGTACATGTACTGATGTGATGTGAATGTTTTTGTTTTGGGATCTCCTTATGTCAACGTTGTGTCAAAATGTCGCGTCGAAAGTGCTTGTCTATGGTGTCACCAAAGCCAAAGACATGCACTTTCTAGGGTTCTCTATGGTGTGACCATAGGGGATCTCAAGACAGAATCGTAGATGTAGAATAGTATTCTCTGCGAAGGTAATATTAGATTTCATTTTATTTGTTTTGACGTTCTTTTTCAATTTTTTTATGGTTATGTTTTATTATTGCGCGTTTCTAGTCGGTGCAAAATAAATGATTTTTCTTTCTTTCTTTTCTTTATTTTTGTATTCCTATAGTAAAGCATTTTGTTTACGACAACCATATTATTTAGAACTTACCATCACGCCTGTAACTCCCGAAGGGTTAGACAGAGGTGTACCTAATAGTACACCCACATTTTGCTAGTTATGTTTATGTCCCATGTAATAGGGGGCGAGCCTATTGCCATCAACCGGGCCCTAATCCAGACTCAAGTAATTATTGCGTCAGAAAGGAGTTTATTCAATGTAAAAATACTTTGAATGTACAGACGCGCATATCAAGTTATCCGAAACTGTTAAATTTTCCTAATCATTCTTGATCCTAATGCTAAAGCAATAAAGTTGAAAATCTATTAAAGAAATTTAACCGAATGTAGTAGCTTGATAAGCTGGCGTCTGTACGATACGTTTACTCTGCGCGTTCGTTCAAGCTCTTTTTAAAATTCAACATTGCAGTTAAGTAGCTCAAACTTATTTGTGACAACAGCTGTCTACGAATTCTTTTTATTAAGGGATAAGTACGACTACGTAAGTCTCAGGAATACACTGCTACTTTGCTGCGTTAGATACGGGTTCCGGGAAACGGTTAGCAGCTGGGACTTTCTATTTATGATCCAAGCTTCAGTGCTTTGTCGACACGTGGAACAGGCATGGAAATCTTCTTATATTTGCTGTTAAAATCTAGGAAGGAGCCATGTGGCATTCTGTATTTTAGATAGTGTTATTTTTACGTATTTTTACGGCTAGCAATCTTTCTACTTTTGGACTTTTTGATCTGAATTGGTTGACTCGACGTGCAAATGCCTGTTAAGTTTTTTAATAGTCTTTCTTCAGCTCGCGAGTTCGTCCTCGTGGAGTAAGACTATAATTACACAGTATGACACTTGGTAATAGTGTTTAGCTTTCAATTAGTGTAAGATTGTTTGTAGCAGTGAAATAATTTTTGAACACTAGTAGTTTTTTTTTGACCAGAGAAAACCTCATGGAGCGAAGAGTGGAAGGCTTAAGCTGAGGTCTTTGCCTAGGAGTGGCAATAGAGTTTAAGTAAAAATAAAAGTAGTTTTTACCTCTGTATAATTTTAGTCTAGATATATATCTTGGGCTCTACGATAGACCCAAATTATTCCAGAAACTAATAATTCCATCTATACATCCATCTATACAAATAAATGAAATTGAAGTGTATTTTTGTAATATCAAAATAACACCTTTTTACTGCACGAATAAGTGCATATGAAAATAATTACAGCACTTATAAACAAAAATACATTTTTTTAAATTTTTGTCTCTTTCTCTGTCTTTCTGTATTTGTTCCGGCTGATGTACAAAGGGTCTGGTCCGATTTTGACGGGACTTTTACAGGCAGATAGCTGATGTTATAAGGTCTAACATAGGCTACTTTTATTTTAGAAACATAATTAGGGTTCCGTGCAAAAAAATTAAAACTCTTGAAATGTTAACAAAATCCGATTCAAACGACTAATCTCCGAAACGGCTAGACCAATTTTGACTGACTTTTACTGGAAGACATGCCGTAACTAAAGCTACTTTTATTTGAGAATAAGAATTAAGGTTCCATGCATAAAAATTAAAACCCTCGAAATCAAAATTCGAATCAAAAAGGAAGTTTTTTTATAATAATTTCATGCGAACGAAGGTCGAGGGTAGTTAGCTAGTATATAATTAAATAAAACTCTAAGTCGGTTCAGAATGAAATACTGAAAACGTGGTAACATGGTGCGTCGGTTCACCTTGTATTATCTAACTAGCTTCTGCGTATGAAGGTCAAAAATGAACGCACTATCCAGAAACATGTATGTCCTAACCCAGCTCATGATCTACCTTTGTGAAAAATTTCATCGAAAGTCCTAATCATAATAATCATAATAATCGGAACTCGGCTATCATTGTGCCGATTGTCGTGACGGCCAATGGCCTTATGGCCAAGAGCCTCGACGACCACCTTTCGAGGCTCTCCTTAGGCGGTTGGATCAAGGGCCTGATTCAGAAGGCAGTACTCCTCGATACGGCTCGCATTGTGAGGAGGTTCCTGTCTCTGGAGCCCTAACCACCGGTAGCTTGGACCCTGCTCCCGATACCGTCGGACCACTATTTTTTATATTTTTAAATGGTTTTTTAATATTAATTTGTTTAGAAATATTTAAAAATGTAATTTATATGTATATAATTCAATAAAGGAGATAATAATCATAATCATAATAATCATTTATTTATTTGCTCAAACATGAGTACAATACATGATACAACAAATTGTCAGCATGCAAGAGATGTTAAAAGTATGAAAACAGATCATCACGTTTGCCCTAAACAATGGCATGCAAATATTAAACATAATAGGTAATTTATACAAAATGTATAATGTCACCGAGTCGAATTATTCAAAAATTGACATGATAATATAAATAAAATAAAATATAGAATAAAAGATAAGTAAAATATGTAAGTATCCCTCTCACCCCCTCTCTCTCGCTCTATCCCTTTCTATAATATAGTCCTCTCGCTGTTAAGACTTGAAAAGGTAGCAGACAGACAGACTTACTTTCATAACTTTCATATTAACATTATTACCTATCAGTAGTTCGTATAAACTCAGAAATTCAGCAAGTATAAGATAATCGTATTACGCAGCTGATGTAACAGTTAAGTAGACACCAAACTGAAGGAACTACGTAGTCTAAGATAAGTAAGTAGCAAACTACGTAAATCATATTCAAAGCGATTATTCACGGCAGTGATCGCATAAATTACGCTAAACTAAAGCAACTAAATTCGTATAAGACGTTACGATGCCTGAGTTAGTGGATTAGATAATGTGTGTCTACTTTTATCTAATATGTGAGTTAATTAATTAGGTCCTGTCTTGTTCCTGTAGTTTAGCATCCTGGTCAAATGGAGATATCTATACTAATGATTCTCGACCCGAATCGATAAAAAAGGGCAGGTTTTGTTTTTTTTTAAATACGGCAATTGTAAGCGTAAACCACCCCCTAGTTTCCATAATTATACTGTGGAATAAATGTTTGCGTTTGTGTGTCTGACGGCGCGTTTATAGGGCTAGGGACAGACGGGCTGCGTCACTACACTACACTTATCGACATGCGTAAAAAAAAAAAACACAGTAAGCCTTCCCTTTTTATTATCGATTCGGCTCGAGAATCATTAAGTCATAAGTCATTTATTTCATAACAATATGGTAACATTGTGTTGAAAATAATATAAAAATAACAAATTGCAATGAAATTAAATTAAAAATAACAATTAATACGGATCAAAATTCATTAAAATACATCAAAAACGTTGAAAATATAAAACAGTAAATGGCAATTAAATTACAATAATAACAAAATATAAAAAATTACAGTGAAATCAGATTAAAATTTGATAACATAAAACATTATAATTAAATCAGATTAAAATATTTAGAAATGTCAATAAATAAAAACACTAATAGTCAATTGAGAATTCAAATACAATAAGATTATAAATAATAAATGTCAAATTAAATTATATCAAATACAACTTTACAATAATATTACAATGTCAAATGTCTTCCATGAATTCATTGATACCATAATAGCCTTTCCTCAATAAATGGGCCCTCAATTTATTTTTAAATAAGTTGACACTGTAAATACTTTTCAATTCTGTGGGCAACTTATTGTATAAAATTACTGATTGATATCGTGGGCTGTGATGCACAACTTGCAATTTCGGTTGAATGTTGTTGGGCACATCTTTCCTACGTGTACTAGCTCTAGTAATTCTCTGCTCATCGGTCTCAATTTTGTTCAAGTTTTTAACAAAGCTAGTCAGTAAAACCAATATATAGAGGCATGGCACTGTTAAAATATTTAGTCTTATGAAATGCTCTCTACATGATTCCGTCTGTTTCATGCGGAGCATTGTCCTAAGAGCTCTTTTTTGAATGACAAATGCCATTTGAACATTGTACTTGTAACTGTTGCCCCAAAATTCGATGCTGTATCTGAGCTTGGATTCTACCAAAGCAAAGTACACACTTCTAAGTTGAGGCAACGTTAAAACTTCTCTCAGAGTTCGGATAGCGTAACATGCCGAGCTAACTGATTTAGTCACAGCTAATGTCTCAACCTTCCAATTTAATAATGTATCAATGTGTACACCCAGGAACTTGACACTATCAACTATTTCCACACTGTTTTCACAAGAAACAATGTCCAACTTAATGTCATTCCGTACAGTGGGCTTAAATAAGACACATTTTGTTTTACTTACATTAAGTTTCAGATTATTTGTGCTAAACCAGATTTCGAAAGCTTTCAAAAGAGCATTGATCTTACATTCCAATTCTAGTGTATTGTCTGCCGAAACTATTGCATTTGTATCGTCAGCAAAGATAATTAGTTGTGCGTCATTAATACGTTTTTTGATGTACTCAACTAAATCATTCAGGAATATAATAAAAAAGATTGGACCAAGAACGGATCCCTGGGGAACACCACGGCACACAGTAGCTAGATTAGATGTATAAGTTTTTTCTTCTCCATCTATTACGGATTTTATCTCCACATACTGCCGTCGGTTATGCAGATAAGAGCCAAGTAGTTCCAAAACATTCTCTCTTACACCATAATGTTCTAATTTGGCCAGGAGAATACCATGGTCCACTGTGTCGAAGGCGAAACTGAGGTCTAGAAAGATACCAGCTACTTTTAGTTTATTATTTAAGTTACAAATAATATTGTCTATTAATGCCTCAATAGCATCGGAGGTTCCTAGTGATGTTTGGTAGCCGAACTGTTGATCATTTATTATACCATACATCTTTAAATGCTTTATAAGCCTATCCTTTATTATTTTTTCAAATATTTTTGATAATACAGGCAAGAGAGAAATAGGTCTGTAGTTTCCAGGTTCCGTCTTTGATCCCTTTTTGAAAACCGGTATCACTCTTGCTATTTTAAGCTGATCAGAAAACAGGCTTTTCTCGATGCACTCGTTATAAAATGATGCTAACGGAGTTGCTAACAAGTCTATATTCTCCTTGATTATTGTTAAGGGAATTTCATCATAACCCGAAGAAGGCTTGTTGATCATTTTATTTACCAAATTGAAAATTTCTCTAGGTGTGACAATATCAAAACTCATTTTATATTCAACACGACTAACACCTTCAGTTAAGAATACCATTGCCAATTGTTTGTCACAAGCCTCTAAGTGGACCGTGTTGTCAAACCTTTTGGAAAATATTTTTGCCACTTCTAGAGCATTATTAGTAGCTGCGTTATCAATTTTTAGTGTAATAGTTTCATTATTTATTTCCTTAGTAGCATTGCGCTGTCTATTAACTATTTTCCATATCGTTTTAGAAGAATTTGATGCCATGTTTATTTGTTTTCTGACATCATTCCTTTTTGCACAACTCACTACTTTCCTGAAGATACGGATATAGTTGTTCCGATACTCCAAAACCGAACTGTCACAATGTGTTTTATCTGATGTGTTAAGGAAACGTTTCATTTTACTAGCTATCCGTATTCCGCTTGTTATCCATCCAGAACCTCGATTCCTTTTAATATTAACCTTTATTTTACTCTTTTTAAAGACGGTAGAATGGATTTCTTTAAATTGTGTCAAGAATGTATTAATGCCTGTGCTCCAGTCAGTCTCAGAGAGCAATTTTCTGTAATTACTTTTATTTTCATCATTATATCTCCTTTTATAAATACATACATAACTTGACATCTTCTTAAACTCAGTTCTTTCCAAACGCAAAGTGCAGAATATACCAGGATGCCCATCAGCTAAACTATTGTGATCGACATGTGTGTTTTCTATAAGGGAGGCTGGTAAGTTCGTTATAAAGTTATCCAAACATGATTCGGACTTATTTCTTCGAAAAGTAGGATCTTTTATTAGATACCTAAAATTGTAACACGATAATAATGATAAGAAAGAACCATGTCTCAGATCATTCTTTAACACGTCTATGTTAAAATCACCACAAATTAAACATAATTTATTGAGGAAGTGCTGTAATAGCTTTTCAAGGCCATTCATGAAGTTGTCAAAATTTTTGTTTGTGGGAGTTCGATAACAACAAATAATATTTAAATTGGTTTCAACGTCTCTAACCCCACATATTTCAAAACAATCAATTTTATAAAGTTGTTTACACACTTGCATTTCGTCTACGTTATTAGCTCTATTTGTTAATATCATTGAACCTCCCCTTTTCTTATTGAGTCTAGCATTGTAAGACCCCATTCTGTAATTAGTAAAACTGAATTGGTTTGCTAGAGCATCATTTAGAAAATGTTCAGTCACACATAGGAAGTCAACTTTCCTAGAAATTTCACTAACATATATTTCCAGATCATCCCGTTTATTTGTAATACCACAAACATTTTGGTGAAAGATATTAATGATCAATGTATATTGTTCAAAGTTATTATTATGTTCAAGCTTACCATTAGGTTTTCCTTCACAACTAATATCAGGAACGAAAAAACTGTTCTTTAATAATGTCAGTACTAACGCCTAAATATGATTCCTCAATGTCAGTAAGAAAATTATTCGTTAAATTGTCAAGATAGCACTTAAGATTGTCAAAAATATTTTTCATACCATAATTATTCAGAATTCCTCGTCGTTTATAAAACATTGTATAATCATATGTCAAATTTAAATTAGAATCAAATATCATTGCATAATTGTTAGTACGAACGTCTTCATAAAGCAAATGACTAAATGTCTCTATTCTGGAGTTGAACATTGAACTAATTCCATCGAATTTATAAGTTGGTAAACAAAGTAAAATGTTCGTATGATGTATTGCCATTAATCTATTCCTTATGCTATTAATTAATTCGAAGTAGTTGCCAGTTTTCCTAAAGTCTTCTTCGCCTATCAATATCAAGCAATAATCATTCATGGTATAGTTTGTTAATTTTTGTTCCAGTTGGTTGATCAACTGTAATACTCCACAATTTGTAAAAATGAGATGACATATTTTATCATTCGGAAACGTAGTCTGTGCTATAGGTACTATTTTATTGGTTTTGTTACTACTAATTATACAAAGTCTGCGCGGCTTTCCTTCCAACAACTGTGATTGTTGTAGTGTACCGCCAACAACTATCCGAGTTCCGTCTTCAACAGCTCTTTCATTGCTTGTTCTATCCGAATTTTTGTACAGTTTGGATGTGTCGCTGGTGGCGCCATCTGATATCACCTCCACTGTATCTGTAGTTTCAAGCCCCAGGTCTACGCAGCTACTGTTGAATTCTTCATTCAAGGAATGTCTCAGCTCTCTTGAGATTCTTTTATTTCTCTTGCTTTTACTCTTCTGGTTGTTAGTTCCTCTAATTTTTGTTTCTGAGCATATTTTTTGTAAATGTTTGGATTTATTTTTTTCTTTGTCTAAAGCGGTTTTTAATGTCATGTTTTCCTCATTAAGACTTTCTATTTCCGCGTGTGCACCGTTTAACTCACTTTCAAGCTGTGTTATTCTTGCTTTTAAATCTTCCATATCACTGTCATATACAGTCGACAAGTCAGGTAAACTGTATTTTCTGATCTCAGAGTTAGTTGATTCAAATGAAAAATCTAATGATTCATTTGAAGTGGTCTTTGGTCGACGAATCGTTACATTACCTTCCATTATATGTTTTTATTAAATTTAGAATCTAACAATGATTTATATTTTTTTTTTTTTAAATTACACTATTATTTACAGTGCTAAAATTCTCTTCATAATACTTCATAAACTTGAATTGCTTGGAATGCGTGAAACGGAACACAATCTCAAAAGGCTGGTATTCAAGACTTAAAATTTTCTTAGGAGTTAATTTCCGAACGGCAGCTGTTACGTCAAATGTTTTCTCGTGAATTCTGATTGGTCAACAGTCTTAGCAGAATGGCAATGAGTCAGCTGTGGTTTGTTTACATTACCAAAATTTCGTGAATTTGAATTAATAACTGTTTTCAATATATGGTTTTTGCCGTAGCAGCACTTTCACTTTTAGCAATTTTCGCTCACAATTGGCATTTTAAGTGTATAATCCAGTGTCATGCACTAATTTGAAGTTTAAACTTGTTTATAGTCCACAATCACCAACAGTCACTGGTCATGAATTTATCGTTTTATTCATTAAATACTTTTATAACTTATAGGAATAACACTCTCACGATGTTTTTATTGAAAACTATGCGTAATTCTTGATATTTTAACTTTGCAGAATAATAACACAATTGATTAGTATAGATACCTCCTTGAATTTGACCAGGATGCAAACCGACAGCCTGTATAGTGGAGCTATAAAGCCGCGGCCGCTCGAGTCGAAGTTAAGCCTTGCATGCCTAGGTTGGTCCGTAGATGGGTTACCATCCATTACATAACGAGTTTCCCCCGTGCCTCGGAAAGCACGTTAAGCCTTTGGTCCCGGCTGTCATTTGTAGATCTTTGACAGTCGTTATAGGTAGCCAGTGGCTCGAAAATCTGCCAACCAGTGTCACCAAGGGGTATTGTATTACCCAGTGCTACCTGGGTCGTGAAGGTCGGATAGGCAGTAGCTCTATGTAGAATACTGGTATTCAGCTGCATCTGGTTAGCGTAAAAGCCGTCTCCAAACATAGTTGGGAAAAGGCTAGGCAGATGATGATGTCCTGTTCCTATAGGCTATACGAAGCGTTGTAAGTGAAATTGCGATTCGTATCTTGGTCATGTTGTGTCTTTCTATGATCTTTTGACAGAGGTTACAGGAGTCTGTCCGTCTGTCTGTCTGTCTGCTGTATATGTCTGTCTGATTTTGACAGCCAGTTTTGCCAAGTAGTATCGTATTGTTACCCATCACCTAGGTTGAGGAGGTCAGAGACGCAGTAGCTCTATGTACCTACAATATATGTTGCCAGCTACATCTGGTTAAGAAAATGTTTGGAATAAGCCTCGGCATCTTTGTGTTTGGTCTGAGTAAAAGTCATACAGATGACAAGACAGTAGGAGATACTTCACTCAGTTACTGAAATACAGGTTTCAACCTCAAGGTAAAATTTATAGTTCTTTTTTAAATATACTAGGTGTTTTATTATCATTTTTGTCTAAAATAGAGGAAGTTTCCATTGTAGCACGTGGAAAATACTTTATGTGCATTGTCAAATTAAAAGTTTAGACTACCGAATTATATCATACCCAGTTTTATGCTAATGGATTAGTTGCAAACTTTTATCTAATCGTACAACTCGCTAATTAGCTTAGAGTCATTTGAACTATCCTGAAGGCTGACTGCGTAATACAATTTCAAACAATACAATTCTGTGGCTCCTCCATGTAGTTCCCAGCTACTTTGCTCTTTTATTTATTACTTGCACACTGAACGTGCTCAACGCGAATTTGTTTTCATAATATTTCTCACAGGCACCGCTCCTACGTTATATGCTCATCCTACACACAATACTCAACCCTAACATAAAGACACAAGCTCCAAATTGGATTGTTAACCTCTGGGAGCATGTACATTTGTCTCTTTATTTACTTTATTGCGACGTTTTATAATATTCTACGTTTTGTGCGATAAGGCGCAAGACGCTCAACCGTTACAAAGTGCTTCTTGTTTTGAAATCATAAGGAGTTTTGCGTGAAAAGTTTTCATTAAAAAAACGTTTTTCTTCGTATAATTTCTGCGGAACACGAAGGTGGGTGAAAACTAAAACTGGCCGGTAAAACGATTGCGCTATTCAATGGGCTAAGTTATGAGGTTCAAACCACTTATTTTTTAGGATTTTCTGCATAAACAGCTTGTAATGTACCCAACGCTGGGATACATCGGAATGCCTCGTGTTTGTGATTGGTGTTTGCGAAAAACTGTGTGTGATGGTGCTTTAGTACAAGCCTACATGCTAGGCTTGCCTTTATAACATACTTACACTACATGATATTAGGGTTTTAAACAGTCTGCAGCTTGCCGTATTGTTAGCCCCTAAGCACGCCATGTCCGTAATGCTTATTTTAATTTTTCGAGTGCGTTAGACAAAAAAAAATCACAGACAGGAGTAAATTTGTTAATACTAATATGGTAGATATTAGTATGAAACAAATTTAAGCACAGAGAGGAAACACATAGTTTATTGAAAACCAACGTGGTGCAACTTGAAAGTATATTTTTGAATTGAGTTAAGTAGGTAAGTACAGTTTAATTTCTATACAAGAATGTTGTACCTAATAAAAATCTTATTTATAACTACAACCTTCTTCGTTCACACTTTGGTGCAATGATAAATAAACTCACGCTTATATTTATTGGGGACAGGTAGAAACTACATGAGAAATATAGAATAAGACATGCTGCGCCGACCCCGAAGATGAGGTAGAAACTATATAACGTTACCTTTGACGACACGGTTGGCGCAATGGCTGAGCGATGGGCTGCGCTGCGTGTCGCGGGTTCGATCCCCGCACGGAACAAATATTTGTATGATCTACAGGTAGTTAGTAGTTAATAGCTCCGGGCCTGGATGGTTGTGTATGTGAGTTTAAATGTTTGTAAACGCACCCACAATACATGAGAAATTCCTAGTGCGGGGCACAGTTTAAAAAAAAAAACCTTTTTACGATGATAACATCCAACTTCTGCTTCCACCCTTTGTTCAATAAAATTAAAATTAAGTAAAATCCGATAATTTAATTATTAAAAGATTCCAGTTGGCAGACTCTAAAACTCGCACCTGCCGCTATCCGACGATTCCGCTTACCCAAACTTTCGTTTTCAATGAATGTTGGAAATCTTTTTCTTTTGTTATTGTTTTCGATTGGCGAAGTTCAAGGGAAATGGCGGAAACTCTGAGATCATAACATTCAACTTAATGTCTTCAATGCGACCTTTTTAAGCGAGTTTGTTAAGTAAATGTCGGTTCGTTTTATGGACAGAAAAAGTAATATTTTGTTTTTATGAAAAGATATGTTTGGTACGATGGGTTATTTTGGAACGGCCTTGTCAATTGAATTTAAACTTATTTTGTTTATGCAATAGGTACAAGTTTAATGGATATAAGGTAGAGGAATAGGTAAAAGGTTTTTCTTCAAGTCTAAATCATTAAGACAGTTTTTGTATTCAGAACCCAACTTTCATAGAAATAGAGTTCTTTTCAGTTCTGATCAATTCGTCCAGTACTAACTTGTCATTTGTGTATAAAAACGTTAAAATATTTGAAATGGTTAAGGCTAGAAGTCAAGTTAACTCAATAAGTTCTGCTGGAAAATGATTCAACATTGGAAAAAAAAAAAAAACTATGCACTCGAAAGTAATAGTAAATCAAAAATATTTCCACCACTGTATATCAAAGTTAGAAAAGTGAAAAATCTCCCCTTTCTGGATAAAAAGTCTGAAAAGTTTTGGCTACAAATCTAAAAGTTGGTCACCAATTCTCGCCTAAAATATGACAGTACGAATATTTTTCACGTAGATATCATCGATACTACTGTCCTTTCGTTTTTATTTAACCTCTAATTTTTAAGTGACCTTTATTTTCGTTGTTATAAGGTTTATAATTGAGATAAAATAAATGTTAAAGGACTGTAAACGGTCTTGTTTCGTATCAATAACGAGACAGGTTGTTATAAAACATTTTTGTGCCTTTCCTGCACAGTCAAATGTGTTCATCTGTCAGCTTAGCCTTTTCCCAATTATCTTGGGGACGGCTATTTTTTTCGGATAAGAATTGAATCATCCCTCCCACTCTGGGCGGAGTGGAAGGGAGTATCAGACTTGTACTGACTAAAACCCATCCATGTTCCTTCTTTTGCCCTTTGTGTTCCAGGGCCGCGGTATCTCTGTCGAACAGTCCCGCAACCCTGGCAGGCATTAGTCCTTTCGGACCCCTTTCCGTTTACTGACATCTCTATGAGGCGCGCGTGGAACACGAACGCGCCGTCGATACGGCCTGTCGTCATAAGGCGGACGGACGGCGAGCTAGCTCATTACTCACCGTCCACAGGCCCGCTCCCAGCTCAGCCGACCGGCCAGCTCGGCTTCCAGTCTAAACGGATGCAGCTAAATACCAGTATTTTACATGGAGCGACTGCCTATCTGACCTCCACAACCCAGTTAGTACTGGGTTATACGATACCCCTTGGTAAGACTGGTTGTCAGCCTTTCGGGCCACTGACTACTAATAACGACTGTCTTAAATCTACAACTGTCAGCCAGGACCAAACCAACCTAGGCAAGCGCGGCTTAACCGAAAGATCAACCCGAGTGCACGTTATTATTTAGCCACCAGCTCCTCCTGCAAAGTTAAATGTAACGAATTTAAAATATTGAGTCTAGTTCTAATGCCAAAACCATGTGTTGATGCTGACGAGCACGTATGGACAACGCGTTAGACCTTTGCAATCGAGAAAATCATTCATAATACGCAATGAGGGCTATTGTGTGTGAATTCACCGCTAGAGGCGCTAGTGTAGCGCGAGGTCACCGAAATTTCAGATGTCATAGAAAGTTCACGCGTTGCGCGCTTTTCTATCACGTATTTTTACTAATATTCACGATTGTGTTGTGATCTAGATGGAGATATTCCTGAATTATTATGACTTGAAGATTTTGAGTAGCAACTGAGGATACTATTTGTTAGTACTTGGAGGTAAAATGATTTTTAGATGTTTCATGCTTGCTAATTTTAGGGAGAGTATTGTAAATAAATGTATGTGAAGTTATTGATACTTTAAAATATAAAATATAATTATTGGCATGACCATAAGTGACAGTGGCACCATCTGGTGAGCTCAAAAACGATAGCCCTCAATATGAAGTCACAATCATTGTTGAATAATCCACTGCTATTAAAAACAAAGCCTGCGTGTTATTTTTTCTATTAGCAGTATATAACTCATAACACAATCTCAATCTTGTGCAAACAAGAGCAAAATAATTAAACGAGCCGTCGGCCGCTCGTTGCTTACTTCCTATAAATTCTACTGAAAATATGAACGGTGTCGCAGTATTTCAAAAGGCTATTACTTATTAAAGAATTATGCACACAGTGTGGTAGCTTTACGTGGCTTAAGACCTCGCTTATGAAAAGAATTTAATAATAATGTCGCATTTTTATGCCTGTGATATGGTTTACTTAGCTTCCGTCGACGCGTTTATTCATACTCTTTTATTAATAAGTGTGTTGTTAGTACTATTTCCTTTAAAGAAAAGCTTTTTAAAATTAAATTGCAATGTTCTTTTAAAAAGCAACGTTCATTTAGCCTGGCCGTTCTATTCTTATCCTATATACTGGCTGTTGCCCGCGAGTTTCCTCCGCGTGAAATTATTATGAAAACACAATTTTCCCCGTTTTTGCAACATTTTTATTGATGTTCCACTCCTTTTGGCCGTAGCATGATGTTATATAGCCTATAGCCTTCCTGGATAAATGAGCTATCCAACACTAAAATAATTTTCCAATTCGAACCGGCAATTCCTGAGTTTAGCGCGTTCAACCAAACAAACTCTTCAACTTTTTAATATTAGTAATAGAAGAGAAGAGTCTGTATATTTCGAGATCTAGTTTCGTACGCACTCGTGTGCCAAGACGCCGTTCGATGCGAAACTGAAACAAAAAAAGCGCAAACAAGGAACGGCCTTGCCAAAGATCCTTGTCAACTGGATTAATTCTGTTAAACAAACCACCAAGTAAATGCTTGCAGGTTGAGGTAGATAAGGGCTCCGGAAATTGCCTTAGAGTAGGAACCGAGTGGCCATTGCCAGTGGCACAGGGCAAGTGGGTGATGGATTGGTTGCTCGCATGACCAAGTAATTGTTACTTGAGGTCCGCTGACCGCCCCACGCTTGCGTGCCAACACTCGGCCTTTCTATAGAACATAATCTTTGGACCTTTTATTGTTGCTTTAAGTGAGACTTAGCGAAGTGACGCTTTCGAATGGAAATGGTGGAGACATTTTCATGGCGTGTACCTAATTATGTGGATAGTGTGATAGCTGTCGATATTTTAGTCTGAATTTATGGCATCGTAGTAAAATTATAAAACAAAGCCCTCCACCGAGATTGTCTGTCTGTTCGCGATAAACTCAAAAACTACTGAACGGATTTTCATGCGGTTTTCACTAATAGATATAATGATTTATGACGGAGGTTCGGGGATATAATTGTCAAGGTTTTGTGGTAAATTATTTGAAATATGACGATAATTTTTGGAAGTGTCGGAAAAAGTAATGCCGCCTGGCTGTACTCTACCCGTGCGAAGCCGGTTCGGGTCGCTAGTTCTACTTGAATTAAATGAAACCTTTATTCGGGGGGGTTAGACAGAAACTAAAGAACGCTGTTGCTATCTGATACGATCTTTACATGCTCCCTTTGCTTTGTTCACGTTCGTACACCGGGTGAAACACGCGCGCTAGTTAAGAGTTTCTACTAGGTAACTAGGCCCATAATCGTTTAGGAGAACATCACCATTAAAGTCACAAAGTTGTATAAAGAAAACAAATGATTTTTAAAAGGTGTACCCAATTATTGTATACCCACATTTTGCCAGTTATGTTTAAGTCCCATGTAATAGGGGGCGAGCCTATTGCCATCAACTGGGCACAAATGCAGACTCCGTGACTGATACTGAGAAATTCCTGACGGAAAAACCCGATAACATTTGGCCCAACCCAGGAATCGAACCCAAGACCTCATGCTCAGCAGTCACGCTCGACCAACGAGGCAATCGAGATTTATAAAGCTTAGTCAAACTGGGCTCTAACTCTACTGTACATTAATGACTAGCTGTTTTCCGCAGCTTCGCTCGCGTTTTGGTCGGAAATTATCCTTTTTTTTTTTTTGGCTGGCTACTGCTTAACCGGGCAAATCCTGTGGATGCTTAAAAATGAATCTAAGGCCTCCAGCCAGGGGAGGAAATTATCCAATGGGCACGTTGTAAATATAGCCTGTGGCACTCGGGGATAATGTAGCTTCCTATTAGTGAAAATTTTCAAAATCGGTTCTATAGATCCAGAGATTACCCCATACAACCTCACAAACTCACAAACTTTACCTCTCTAAAATATTAGTTTAGATTAAATCCACTCACTCGACAACAGCACTGCAAAACATTATCCAGTAATTTAGCAACCACACGATAGTGCACGGACAGGTACACACAGGCACGGAAATCTAGATGAAACGACAAAACTTTTACACAAAACATAATGCTCAATGGTCCTCAAAGGGAAAAAAGCGAGTGTGCAGCCTATCATATGATATTCAGAAAGGCAGAAACAGACGGTTACTCGTACACAAATAGGCCGCTGATGTGGCGATTGTCAGCGCAGTTTGTTTTTGATTTCATTCAACAAAGCGAGCGGGATGCAGCCCGTCGTAGCGTTTGTGACACATCACTAGCTTACACTGTCGAGCTAATAAATTCTGCGATAACGTTTAATATTTTTTGGTGGAAATGATTTAATTGAAATAATTAATGACTTAGCGATGAGTTCAAAACTCGTACAGGCTGTTTATACGTCAGACAAATTGTTACATACTGAATTTTGTGAAATTAACAGAATTTTGTGAAATTAAAAGAATGGTGTGACATTAACAGAATTTTGTGAAATTAACAGAATTTTCTGAAATTAACAGAATTTTGTTTCAACTTTATGAATGTGATTTTGACAGAGGATTGTCAGTATTGTCATCACGTGTGATGCTAGTTGTCGAAGCTATTGTCACTGATAAACGAAGATAGAAGAATATTTTTTTCACCTGGCAGTTGTACACAACAGGTAGACGGTCTTATGTTTTTCAAGAGTATCTATTTATTTTTGTATGTCATGTGAGATACACCCTTTGAATATTGAATCCTATTGACTCGGCCAATAACGTACGTAGTTCTTGTTAGAAGTACCTATATACAGAGTGAAAATTTTCAACGCCGCCTGGAGGGAATGTACTCTAAATAATGGAGATAGAAAGTTTTACTCAAAGGAAACATTCCTTTATTTTAAAAAGAAATAAATCTGCATTCATAGACTTTCAAAAATTCGTTTGCCACTCTCGGGAATCTAACCGGCTAAATTCCAAAAAGTAACATTCTGTACTTTTATGCCTTATACTGCCTCATACTGCCGGGCAAATGCCTCTCTCCATTTCATCCAACGGTCACAATTCTGTACCACTTCTTTCCAATTTTCAAGGGAGACATCCAGTTCGTCCCGCCATCTCCTTCGTGGTCTGCCGCGACCTCGTGTCATTGTTTCAAAACCAATCTTGAGCTTTACGTATCGGCCCACAGTTCAACAATGTTATAACTGAACAATACAATTAAGCTAATAAAATTACTATGAGGTGATCCACACATTACTAGCTCAATGAAAGCGTGTCGCAGACTGCACGCGATTGCCTCCGCCTGGCCACTCTCGGGCATAATACGGCAACTGTAAACATGTAACCGAGTTTACACGATTATTGAGCATGAATGGGCATCACCCTTTATTTTTGGATTCGATTAATTGAATCAGAAATTGAATTGGTTTTGTTTATTTTTGATTGAAATTTAAGTGAAGATTTTTTTAAAAATTAACATGAAGTTTTTTTTTTCAGAATTGATCTGGCTTATTAGGTATGATTGTAGGTAGTTTCGTCTGTTTGTTTTAAACTTGCACTAGTAGACTAATGGACGAAATGAAGAACTTCTTCCTGAGCTCGTAGCAGATAAGTTTAATAACGCTTGTTAATAAAGATTGAGTCACAACAATGAATAAAAGCAAAGAAATAAACCAGAATCCAAACTTCACTTCGTGATTTCCCATACAGCAAGCAGAATATCTATGAGAAAACTAATCCTATTAACCTAACAAATAGACATGCAAATACCCACCATTCATCTTAAGCCTAAATAACGATCGACTCTCATATAGACTCATCACTTCATCAGCTAACATGCAATACATTCAGCGGAGAAACTCGCAGATTATTACTAGCACCAAACATGTATTATTCATAGTTGTCAGTCCGTATTACAGCGGTCATACATCACGGGATGGCTTCCCCTTTTATCAACAATGTGTTATTCAGTTCCTGCGTCAGTAGTCAATATGTTATAATAATCTGACTGCACGAAAATTTTGTGCCGGGGAACTGATTTTCATGATTGAAATTCTAGGAAGTTTCGGACAAAAGCGACGGACCGCAATTTACATTTGCATCTAATATTCGCTGCAATTTCGTGTATGAATTCCAATCGCTTTCATTTTCAATACAAAATTGAGAGGAAACACACCAAAGAGAGAAGAGGAAGGAATGGGAAGAAGCCTTTGCTCAAGCGTATGACAGTTTAAGGTTATATCTGTTATGCAAGTAAACTACAGATTGGCCAAGTCTGTCTGTCTGTCTGTCCGTGTATGTCACAGCCACTTTACTCCGAAACTATTAGGACTACACAGTTGAAGCTTAGCATGTAGATGTATTCTGTGAACCGCTTTAAGGTTTTCATACAAAAATAAAAAAAATATAAGATTAAGGGGGTTTCCCCATACATGTAACTGAAACTAAAAAATATTTGTTTCACAGACCTATACATGTGGGGTGTTTATAGATAGGTCTTTAAAAATGACATTGAGGTTCCTAAAACCATTTTCTCTCAAAGTCAATCGTTTGAAAGATAAACACTTCCAAAGTGGTTAAATGTGTGTCCCCCTCCCTCTAATTTCTAAAATAAGAGGAGAAAAATTTTGAAAAAAATATAGAATTATAGAACGTAAAAAAATATTTCAACCAAAATTGGTTTGAAAAAGATTTGATGTCTATTTTTTGAGATATGGGACTTTTTCATCAAACTGCAGCAACAACTTTGTTTTTCATTAACATACTATGAAAAACAAATTTAGTTTTGTTGATGAATGTAAAACAATACAATATGTTATGAACGAATGCCTTCAAAATATTTTTATTATATTGTTTGGTGCTACGTAACCCGGTGTGCGTGTGAGTACGATTCGCACTTGGCCGGTTTTTTTATCACCAAAACACGAACGTGACGGAACACATCGCTAGAAAATTAAAATTAAAAAAAACTAAAACTCCGAAAACTTGAGTCATCCACAAAAACTCTCACAACAGGCGAAACCTGCGACCCAGCAATGAAAACGTTAAAAAGCTGATAATGCTTTATCGTGACTAGAAAATAAATGAGCATTTCCGCCATTTTCAAAGCACAATATCTAACAAAACCATGTCAAAAACTAGGGCACGGTACCACATGACGGTAAGCTTAAGCGGTATTAGATTAAGACCTCAGACCTGCCCTATTACTTTTTTGCTTAAAAAACAAACAATAATGCAGCAACCGCTTTCATAGCTAATGCAAACTTGGCGTGAGAGCAAAGCTTTCGCTTTGTTCTGAGGTACTGCAGTGTATTCTAGATTCTATAGGTAGGTAGGTTTATAAAGTGTGGTGGGCTACGGTGGTTTAATTAGGTTCATAGGTCTTGTCATTTTTTGTGTTTAATTGGTACTTAACCGAAGTACTATATTTTTCAGCCTTCACGAAAAGGCCCATATAAATATAAGACTAGATTTCAGTCTATGATATCAATGACAATGTTCTGTCGTCTCTCGTTTAGTAAGCATTGCGCGGTATGGTCAAGAGTGCTCGGTCAATAGGTGTGAAATGCGACGGCATAAGAAATGATGCTCTTAACAGTCGAGCCGATGTTATACCATATACACATAGGTACACATGGCGGCACATCAAGTTTTAATAACCAGTATAACCTGACTTTGCTTTGTATGAGTTTCCCGAACGATGAGAGCAGCTTAATTTGGTTCTACTTAGCTTGATTGGATTTGGTGTCAATTCTGATAAATCCGTGTTATAAGCCATATAGGGTCACCTTAGGGGTAGCCGTGTTCTCGTAGCGGCGATCGGCGGCGGCGACCTCTCGCTTCCGGCCTTGGTTCAATCCATGGTCCGGAGCGAGACGGAATGGGACGCCGTCACCTCCTTCTGCGAAGCAGTCATGCTAGCGAAGGAGGTGGCGGAACGTGAGAGGGAGAGAACCTCACGTCCCAGCCGCCGCGGGAGACGCACCGGACGTCGGGGGCCACGTGGTGGCCCCCGGCCACCGTAGGCGCGGGCCTGTGGACGGTGACCTATGGGCTAGCTCGCCGTCCGTCCGTCTTATGACGACAGGCCGTGTCGACGGCGCGTTCGTGTGCGCGCGCCTCAAGGAGAGTCAGCAAACAGGAAGGAGTCCAGAAGGACCGATGCCTGCCAGGGTTGCGGGACTGTTCGAAAGAGATACCGCGGCCCTGGAACACAAAGGGCAAAGGAAGGAACATGGATGGGTTTTAGTCAGTAAAAGTCTTACACTCCCTCCTGCTCAGCCCAGAGCGGGAGGGGTGTTTTTTTTTTTTTTTACCGATGGGAAATCATCAAATTACCCCTCCCGCTCTGGGCTGAGCAGGAGGGAGTGTCAGACTTTTACTGACTAAAACCCATCCATGTTCCTTCCTTTGCCCTTTGTATTCCAGGGCCGCGGCATCTCTTTCGAACAGTCCCGCAACCCTGGGGAGGGGTTATTTGATGATTTCCCATCGGTAAAAAAAAAGGGGTAGTCGACCCAATTTCAAGCAACCGGGCACACATCCAGACTCCGCTACTGATAAATTACCGATGGAAATAACATAACAACAATAACATTTTGAACGACCTGACAACCGAACCCAGGGGGCCTTAAATTGCCGGTTTTGCAGAACCATAATAGGTTAATACTATGAATTACGTTACAATTCGTAAAATGATCACAAATTCACATCATAATGATTATTAACTGCGTCTGTGACCGTTTTATGATTTATGTATTATGATTCTGTTAAAGCGGCCATTTTTGACCCCCAGGACCTCATGATTAGTAGTCACATTAGCAACCACAAGACTAACGCCAACCACATTTAATACTTTAGTGTCCTGTCCCTACTACTGCACTCGTACACGAAGTATTGCCTACATTGGACTGCCGATGTCTTATCTGGGGTTCGGCCGTCTCTTGTAGAACGATTCTTCCTTTTACACTCAACGTTTCACTTTCAAAAATAACGCGTAATCTACAAAGTACGGATGCTGAGGAATCGCATCCGAAACGAGGTAATCCGACAGAGAACCAGAGTTGTCGACATAGCTCACAGAGTACGTAACCTGAAGTGGCAATGGGTAGGTCATATTAGCCGTAGAACCGATGGCCGTTGGGGTAGACGTGTTCTTGAGTGGAGACCGCGAATCGGCAAACGTAAGGTGGGACGCCCTCAGGCTCGGTGGAGAGACGATCGTCGCAGGGTGGCTTTTTTTTTTTTTTTTACCGATGGAAAATCATCAAATAACCCCTCCCGCTCTGGGCTGAGCAGGAGGGAGTGTCAGACTTCTACTGACTAAAACCCATCCATGTTCCTTCCTTTGCCCTTTGTGTTCCAGGGCCGCGGTATCTCTTTCGAACAGTCCCGCAACCCTGGCAGGCGTCGGCCCTTACGGACCCCTTCCTGTTTGCTGACTCTCTTTGAGGCGCGCGTGGAACACGAACGCGCCGTCGACACGGCCTGTCGTCATAAGACGGACGGACGGCGAGCTAGCCCATAGCTCACCGTCCACAGGCCCGCGTCTACGGTGGCCGGGGGCCACCACGTGGCCCCCGACGCCCGGTGCGTCTCCCGCGGAGGCTGGGACGTGAGGTTCTCTCCCTCTCACGTCCCGCCACCTCCTTCGCTAGCATGACTGCTTCGCAGAAGGAGGTGACGGCGTCCCATTCCGTCTCGCTCCGGACCATGGATTGAACCAGGGCCGGACGCGAGAGGTCGCCGCCGCCGATCGCCGCTACGAGGACACGGCGTTGCTCCGCCCAAGCGGAGCAGACCTGCACAGTGTGCTCCACCGTGTCCTCCGGTCGATCCTCGCAGTGGTGACACCCGGGCGTTTCCTCCCGCCCGATTAGGTGCAGGAACCTCCCGAAACAACCATGTCCGGTAAGGACCTGCGTCAGGCGGAAGGTGAAGGCGCCGTGGCGCCTCTCCAGCCACTCCTCAAAGAGGGGACTTACCGCCATTATAGTGGCGTGCCCTGCACGGGGTTGCGACAGTCGCTCTCTCCATGTCGCCATGAGATCACGCCGGAAGTCTGTCCGCTGAGCGACAATTTGCCGCGGCAGCGGAGTTTCCCCCCGGCGTAGTGCCTCCACGCGCCACTCGTGCAGGCGCGCGAGGACTATCGCCTCCAGATCCCATGGCGGCAATCCGGCAAGGAGGCTCGCCGCCTCGCCGAAGATCGTGCGGTACCCCCGGATTAGCCTTACGGCTACCACCCTTTGGGGCGCGTTCAGATAGTGGGCGGCTCGCCGCCTCAAAGAAAGTGCCCACACCGGGGCCCCGTAAAGGGCCATGGACCGCACGACCCCCGCGTAGAGCCTCCGGCAGGAGGCGTTTGGACCCCCCAGGTTGGGCAAGAGCCGCTTGAAGGCAGTCGCAGGGTGGCTGGTAGCAACTGGTTGAGAGTTGCTGAAAATCGAGTTGAGAGGCGTGCTATTGGCCATGTCCAGCAGTGGACTGCCGTAGGCTGATGATGATGATAACACAGTCACAGTTACACAATAACTGATAGTTTTCATTAAAGACAGAATAGGTGCCTGCTGCTTCACCTTGTTAGTTAGTGTTCTGAGGGTTCAGATATTGCGTAAAGTTTCGACCCACATCCCAACAATATGCTTTCAACTTTTAGTAATCTACTAACATGTTAGTACTAAATAGACACAAGGTGCTAACTAGATTGGTGCTTTATTAACCCTCCAATAAAAATCTCAATATAGGAAAGGAAATAATATTTATAGTATTTTTCCTGCACAGGATTTTCATAATTATCACTTTACTTAATTACTACCACCGTTTTCTAAGCTTTGGCAGTCTCATTCCTAATGTAACTTTTTGTGAAGGTCACTTATAAAACGTCATCTTGTTACATAACCGAAACCAAAGTTTATATGAAGTGATGAATGCATGACAGATCACTGCCGAAGAATGGTCTCTTTCAAACTGCCCTTATCTTATTTCTTCTTCTTTATCGTGTGGTTAGTGCCTAACCGGGTGTCAGAGTTTTTATGCCACCCATGGGCCTCTGACTTCGCTTTAAATGCCGTCGAGAAATACCTCGAAGGCATGCAGATTCGGTTTCCTCACGATGTTTTCCTTCTTCACCGAAGCGAGTGATAATTATACAATACGCACATTAATTCGAAAAAATCAGAAGTGCGAGTCTTGGGTTTGTACTCAAGACTTATGATATCCATCGGACTGACCTCATTATGAGCTGATTTAGATCCCTTCTATTCTTCTTCTTGCTACTATATCCTGAACTCAATTCTATTACCAATTTCCTACCAATAAAGAAAAAAAGCAACAACAAATTAAAGTTAGATCGGTTCGCTACCGCAGCAACGCGATAAAGGAACCCGTATACGAAACAGACTATCGTGCGATGTTACTATACGTATTAATCACGAGTTTGCGGACCAAGTGATAAATTAAACCGGAGCCTTATATTTAGGGTTGCTGTACCTAATATTTACTTATTTTTATCCCTCGTTTGATGATATATATTTATTGTAAGAACCCAGATAGTTTTCCTTAGAGAGTAGATTATTTGCTCTCATTTGTTTATTTGGTAAATAGTGTAAATATTATCATATTCGGTAAATTCTTGTGTTTAGTGTGGTAGGTGACATTTTTGTTGGCAGATTAATGTTTCGTGAACTATAGATGAGCATTATCTTTTGACAACATTTTTTTGCAACTTTTGTATGTATTATTTATGTTTGTTCTTTTAAATTATTTTAAAATAGTTATCCCCAACCGATTGAACTGTAATTTTGCATACAAGTTTAGTTTAGATGACAATGCATGGTTAGCTAAGTGATGTCATTCTAAATCTGATATGGCTGACTCAAAAAGTTCGCGGACTAGTTATTTTTATGCACCCCATGATATCAATGAAAATGGGTATCAATTAAAAGGGTTTGCTAAGACGAATATGAAAAAAAAAATACGTCAAATCTAAATTTAAAAGCTTGCTAGTCATCTCCGTCACGTTATACGACATGCAGTTAATTTTAAAACTTTATTTATACTAGAGAATTAAATCCTTATCTAGGGTCATACATATTATCATTTCCTTAAACCTAACATACAACTGAGACAAAACTTACAATTTTGTTTTTATAAAATAAGACGACTTAATTGGATAAGACGTTTATACTATTACTTTCAATTCATCCTTCACGGAGAGGTGTGACTATTGTGGTGAGGAGTGTATTCCCCAAAAAACATCAAATGTAATTAATTAAAAAGAAAGCCCCGATGACAACCCTAGTCGTATCGCAAACGTGTGATCTAAACGCCGCGTTTTTGGTACGCCCGCTCACTAGCAACGCGTTTTCATTAATCACGATGATCTGACTTCTATTTATTTTATTTTAGCTATAAATAAAACACATGGAGGTATGATTTATTTTGTTGCATTAGCTCTAATGTTTTGTGATATATGTCCTTTACGTGTGACAGAGAAATCTAGTTGTGTTTTCATCGATATGTGTGTGTATTTAACTCTAGAACTGAACTGAAAGAACAGAAAGGCCATTCAAAAATTTCTCTATCTAGGGTTTGAACCCGTTTAGTTCCCTTCAATATGGTTGAGCTGAATGGAGCTGATGCATGCGTCATGTTCGTGAACGGGCGCTGTCAGTTGGGACTGGTCATCTCTTAGCTGCCACGGTTTATTTTAACTACTTTGTTTTTAAATTGTTGATAGTTATAATCTTTTACTCTGGACGCTCTTAATGTATATGTATAATCTCAACATGAATTATGTAACCAAGACCTTGTAACAATATTTTGATTGAAAAGAGTGTCCATGGAGTTTCTTGCCCATTCTTCTCCATAGAGATCTACGCTTTGGAATGGGCAACTACAGTACTTTCACAAGTTATTATGTCTTGTGTCTGTGACTGTAGCTTCGCCTTTGTTTTTCTGACGTTCAAAAGTGCCTGCTAAGGTTTAATTGAAATAAACGCTTTGAGTTTGAGTTGTCTGGTGACACAAAACCCAATCGCTCAGCTAATGCGTTGAGCCAAAAGAAAACACTAAGAAAAGTTCATGTCTGAAATGGTCATGAATTATCATTGTGATGAAATTACAGAAAAAAAGAAAAATATTTCATTGATCTGCCTAGCCTTTTCCCAACTATGTTGGGGTCGGCTTTTAGTCTTACCGGATTCAGCTGAATACCAGTATTTTATATGGAGCGGCTGCCTATCTGACCTCCACAACCCAGTTAGTACTGGATAAAATGAAACCCCTTAGTAAGACTGATGACAGACTTTCGGGCCACTGACTACCTGTAACGACTGTCAAAGATCTTAAATGACAGCCGAGACCAACGTCTTATAAAGACCGAAACACACCGGATCCGTACACGTAGACGTGCACGTGCACGTGCACGTACCATGACGTTGTAATATATGGAACTTTATAGAGACATGGCACACCGCTTGCGTGACGTACACGTGCGCGTAGACTACATGCGTAACGCTACGCATTGCAGCTGCCATGTGTCAAATTTGCTGCGTACCTACGCAGAGCGGAACAGGAACGTCACATTGATGCGTGTAGTAATGACGTTGTAGTCAATGGCATTCCGTATTGGACGTCACACCGAACAAGTTTGAACACGCACGTATCTTTGCTGCGCGTGACTACGCGCGTGACTTACGCATTCAGTTTTATTTGTTTTCAAGTTTTACCGATAGTAAGGGATGTTTTGTTTCGGTTTTAATGATGAATAATGAAATTAAAGAAAAACTAATTGTTTGTACAACACAAAAAACAAAGAGTAAAAAATATGTCATATAAAACTTGAGCCCATTGTTTTTTGGCACACCCAGGAATATTCTGTCACAATAACAGTAATATTGCTTCTTCTTCATCAGATGAACTACTTGGTCCATTTACCCAATCTTCTTCAGACAACGTGCACAAAAATTGCTGGGTACGCAAAGGACCGGTGCGTTGCGTGCGTACCACGTATGCGTAAGCGTAAGCGTACACGTATGCGTAACCCGGTGTGTCAGGGGTTCACGCGCGTCACCACGCGCGTGTACACGTGTACGTCACGCCACGCATCTGGTCTGACCAGGCCTTTAACGTGCTTTTCGAGGCACGGAGGAAAGTCGGCATGTAGTGGGTTGGCACCCATCCACGGACCAACCTATGCAAGCACGGCTTAACCTAAAGATCGACCCGAGCGTCTGTTATTACTTAGCCATGAGCTCCTCGGAAAATAAAAGATTTTCATTGATATCATGAAAAATATAGAAAGATTTTCCATTAGGTACTTACTATAGTTATGGATTTAATCCCTAAGCCATATAAAGTGTGTGGTAGTGTTACTTTACTGCGCTTTAATTTAACCGCCGTTTTCAAGTCCAGATTTACTTGAAATAGCTTAGTTAATTTGTATTTACGTTCATAGCAGCTGCTAGCTCAATTATAAAACAGTGTATCCAAAACAATGGTTTACTTTAATGAGAAGACACACAAGGCTCAAATCATATTCAGGCGTAACTGCAACTATGTAACGCGCTGCTGTAACATGTTACATACAATGTAAGGTTGGCAATTTAAACCCACTTTATATGATAACGCCCAATTAAGTGCTTAAGTTCAAATTAATTTGAAACTTTAAGGTGCTTTCGACCTAGACGGGCCTAGTTGGATGATGTATGGGTCTTAGCTTATTTGTTGAATATGAAGAAAATGAATCGTGTCTAGAGATGTATAACATAACATGACAACTGAAATCCCCGAAGAATTTCACCAGTAAACAGGGGCGAACCTATTGCCGGACATAAATCCAGACTCTATTGCCGCTACTGAGAAATTCTTGATGGAAAAACCTAATAACACTTAGCCCGACCTGGGAATCGAACCCAAGACCTCTTGCTCAGCAGTCGCTGTTGCTACCACTAGACCAAACGACTCAGCCAATTATAGATTTAGTATGAAATTTGACACAAATGTGCATCTAAGAACTTTTGTTAGCTGTTACCGATTGGCCACGAGCTAACCGCTCAAGTGACACACGTATTACGTCAGAGATTGTGATGAAAATTAATAAAAGAAATTGATTAGAGTTACCGCGACAAAACTTGTGACACGATGGTACACACGCGAAGGCGACAAGTGACACACGTACATGTCGCTTGACGCAAGTCGCTTCGATTGAGATTGTGACCGGGCCATAAATCAGTATGTTAAAACTACCAAGTAATACCATTGCTGATACTAGCAAACTCTTGTATAAAAGTATCTATGCCTACAATAGTATAGAAGTGTAATTTCTATCTAAAATCGCTCAAAAACACAACAAATACTCCACAGAATAGCAGTAAGTATCTTTTCGTAATTAATTTCAAAAACTCCGTATTGTTGAAACAACACAAGCAACGTCAATTCGGAACTGGAAACGCAATCAGGAGCACAATAAGATAGCCGAGCTGACCAATGCCCGAGAATCGCATCATCTGGTGGTATTGAAAATGTAATAAAACGATGCACAGTGGACCCGATACCCAGTTTTGTTGACAAAGTTACGCAAAAATGATTTGAACAACAAGTATCTGGATTTTGCTTAGTAACTAATCATACTACAATTGCATTTGATTTAGAAACTAGAAAACCACAGAAAAATACAATCTGCTTAGCCTTTTCCCAACTAAGTTGGGGTCAGCTTCTTGTCTAACCGGACGCAGCTGAATACCATAATTTTACAGGGAGCGACTGCCTATCTGACCTTCACGGCCACCTGGGTAAAACGATACTTCTTCACAAAAGAAATGTAAACGAATTATTTTTTAAACTTGGGCTTCCGTTTAATCAGCTGATCATTTACTGGTATATTTATCTTAAATCACTACACAGGGTCAAATTAACTTATCGAGAGAAACTCTGCAAACGTAATGCAACTAAGACTACGGGACTGTTCGAAAGAGATACCGCGGCCCTGTAACACAAAGGGCAAAGAAGAAACATGGGTATAGTACAATGCAGCATTTTATTCAATACGGTGGGTTGTAGTCAGTACAATTCTGACACTCCCTTCCGTTTCGCCCAGAGTGGGAGGAGTCGTAAGAAGATTTCCCACCATAAAAAAGGGTCAAATTTACTTAGCTAGTGAAACTCTGCAAATGTGATAATACTAATACTGAATACCTACACTGCCAAAATGTATGGAACCACATTTTTTTTTAAATAACCGACGAATAATTTCTATGTTGGGGGGTTCAGAATAATGTACTGAACTGGTAACCGTTTTAGCGTCGGTATCCCTTCCACTCCGTATAAAATTATTTATATCCATCTCATTTTTTAACCTTGTTTATCTTTATGCTGTTCTTAGATTTCTTAAAGATATCATATTAACGGAATATACTAGACCGGAATCACTGAAACCCAGGAATGATCCACATATACAAAGTTACAAACTGTTCAACTACCCATGAATGTTCACATCTTCACAACCCTTAGTTTTTGTCTGTAAAACTCTTAATCGCGCCCACTGTGCGCCAGTTGCGCTGTGCACTCGTGAATTTTGTTCCAACTCTCTGATAGATTGTTAAGTCCTGCTTCTGTGCAGTTTGCCGGCTCCTAATGCTGCTTTTTACGTGACTGGATTCGAGTTTTTGTACTGTTGATCTCTTGATCTGGAAATAATTGTAATGAATCTGTGTTAGCGTTACTGGTACCGTCAGATTTTTTTTATCTTAACCTGAAGTAAATATACGTTGGTATTGTCTCGTTTTGTATGTCTGTAATTCGAAAAATAGAGGTATTGAACTAAACGAGACAGCGAAATAATTTGATTTAATTTAATTTAATATCAGATAACAATTATTACCCATTCGTTGGTAACAATTTTTAACTTACACTGTATTGGTAGGGTTACAAAAATACAGTCACAAAACGATGAAATGAAATGAAAACCAAAACTGAAATGATAGCCTATTAAAATGTTAATAATTGTGAAAATATGATTGTATTATGTTACAAAGAAAGTTAAAATTCCAATACTTAAACGTTTAAATTGTAAGTCGCAAAAATCCTAGCATCACTCTATTATACTAGGAATTCTAACAAAATTCTTGGAAAACTGTATAAAAGTTTGCATGCCTGAATAAAATTCAAGGTAAGCGGCGTAGCAACGTGTCATGATTGCCGCCGACAGTGACACATTACCCTTGCATTCACTCCCTATTCTCCCCTCTACATTGCTTAATAACCATTATGGAAATTACCATTTTCTAACCCTACTTTAATTCATTATTAGCTTAGGTATGTCTAGGGATTTCAACTTTGCCACGAAACGTACTTTTTATCGGTTTTTACGGGAAAGGTGACATCTCTTTTTAGGATTATTGTAAGAAAACCCAATCCTGGGTTAAGCTCGCCGTTGTACATAAGCTTTATTATTTCAATTTTGTGTGTATATTTTTATTTTTAATGTTGCGTGCATTAAAGAATAAAAAATATTATTGTTTCTTTCTGGTAGATATTTGTACAAGTTTCAAGCAAACTATAAGTTTGCTATTATGCTTATTAGTTGAGTTTTCTTTTAAAACATAATATTTAAGTTTGGTAATGGAAATTTTGCTTGAAGTCGGAAATAAAGGATTGACAGACACGTACGAATATACAACAAAACAGCAACTTTAAAGAAGAGTCAAAAAACTGCATAATTTTACATCGTTGCTTGTTTCTGGCTTGGGATTGGCTAAAACAACGTGTCTTCCGATTCTCTAGCAAAAGGCATTCAAATGCCAAACCCGTCAAAAATTCATTTTACGTGGTGTTAGAACTTTAACGACGATAAGCATATAGAGGCCCACCAGTTTCCGCTACTGTAACACAGGCCTCCTATCAATGAGAGGGAATATCCTAATGAGACCTGACGTTACACAAATCCTTCACCTTTGAACTACAGTTACTTCGGGTAGTTTATCCCACCAGACACAACACTCGCCTGGTCGGAGGATCCTTCCATATCTATGGAGGATGAAGGACTTTCTACTCTTTGCCTCTTAACGTTATAAGAAAGTTGATGTCACAGTGGCTGTGCGATGGGTTTCAGGGTAGTCAGAGTAGTCCCAGTTTGAAACAGATTCAGCTTTGTAACAAACATAAATCAAAAATAAAAAGATTGGCCAAATGTTAGTCTGACTCGCGCATGAAGGGTGCCATGGTAGTAAGGGTTTAATTTTCAATTTATTTTTATAGTGGAAACAGAAATATATATCGTGTGTTATTATAGTGGCAACAGAAATACACATTCTGTGAAAATTTCAACTGTCTACCTATTACGGATCATGAGATACAGCCTGCTGATAGACAGACGGATAGACAGCGGAAGCTTAGTAATAGGTTCCCGTTGGATACCGTTCGTACTGAACCCTATCAGCCCCAACGGCAACCAAGTTCTGCCAGAACCATAATTTTACACAATATTTTGCTGAAATAGTCATAAATTATTACATCTTCCTATTGCCTTTTGTAACATAATTCTGTATTTTACAGGATGTGTACCGAATTCAAGCTATAAATTATGTCCTTTTGAGGTCAGCGGGTGCTGCGAATGCTAATCTATGAGAGCACTTGCTAGACAAAAGCCGAGAAATAGCCTAATTTTACACTCAGCGCTTCTGTACAAACCTGCATATAAAATAAATTATGGAACCATATTTTGGTTTAGAAATAATTCACCCACGTCGTCGACATAGAACGATGTCAGCTTTAAAATAATCTGTATTTTTTCATAAACTTCAATAGTTCAGGCATTTATTTCCTATGGAACATAATTCTATATTGTAAAAACAAAAAATTCTTTCACTGCTTGAAAACTACAATGCCGTATGCCATAGGGTATATGTTTCTTCAACGTGGATAGAAGCGATCATCTATACAATGACCTAAGTGTAATTTAGAGAACACATGACCAATTAGACTCATTTTTGTTAAGGCAACATTGATCCCAGTACAAAATTCTAAAAAAAAACCGCTATCACAGTAAAAAAAAGAAACAAGATTAATGTACTTACTAAAGTGATTACCCTTATGAAAATACACTCAAGCAAATTGTGTTACGTAAACGGTTTTCTAAACACCAGTAATTTCCCGGGCAGATTATCCGCACCCACTCTCATATTGAAATCAACGAAATGCAATAGTGGTTAGGTGTTATCGTATAATAATAATGGTTAATTGAAAAATAATAGCAGCAAAATGCACCCCTGATGTAAGGAACCCTCTAAAACACAGGCAACACGTCAACTTGTCACTCACAAGAATTTTTAAAGCGTTGAAACATTTTTCTTTTATATTTATTCAAAATAGCCTGCTATGTTTTATGCATTTATTTGGGTGTTTGGAAAAGGTAAAAACGTTTAATTTTATTTTTAAATAGTCCTCATCTTGTTTGTTTTTTTTGGAAACAGAAAGTAATCTCTCCATGGAAGTATGAAGTACAATATATTAAAACTCCTTGGAAATTTCCTTTAAAGAAAAATACAGTTTTTAATAAGACTTATGTACAAAAAATACGAAGCCAATAATTGCTTCAAAATATATAAAAACATATTTTTCAAAACGAACAATGGAAAAGCGAAATAATTGCTTGTTTGTTCTATCATAAACGTATGTTATGATAGAACACAAGAAAAAAATGGGAATAAACAAAGAGATGGTTTTATTTTAAAAATCCCAGACAAATACTACTAAGACAAAACAATCGTTTAAGTTGACTCAAATAAAGTAACAAGACAAAGAAAAATGTGATATCCTTTATGGAGACTAAATTAAAAGTCTAAAGCTAATTTCTTGGTCTGTGACCTCGACGGCTTACAAATTGTTGTTGATCGATGAACAAGGATTTTAATAAAAATCCGAGTTTTATTAAAAGAATAATTTCCGGAATGGATATTAAGTATCTTGTAAAATATGATTTATTGTTATTATTTCAAAGAAACGGTGTGCCAAATTGTTTCAGCAGCTTTTAAAAAAAATGGTAGTTCAAATAATGCTTAAAGTTGCAATAATAAAATAAAAATAAAATAAGTTTATTGCGTATAAATTTGTGTTACATAGCATGTCAAGGACTCTCCATTTAGGCATAGAAAATGCCTGTAGTTGCTCTTCCCATACATCTTAAAGATACAAAATAAATAGGCAACAAAAAGAGAAAAAATAAATAAAATAAAAAACAAACAAAACTATACAAAGAACGATAAATTGTATAAGCGTGTGTGCGCCCGTGTGTGTGTGTGTGTGTGTGTGAGTGTGTGTGTGTGAGTGAGTGTGCGAAAGAGAGATATTGAGTGTACATAATGTGTCTGTGTGTATTTATTATTAAGTCACACGTTGCAAAAGTAACTCTGTGTCATCATAATTTAAATTGTGTAACCATATTGCTAGCTTTTTTTTGCATTCATATTTTTTTTAACCATAAATATAAATATATTTTTTATCATAAATAATGCTTAGGTAAAAATCGATTCAGTATTTTAGTCATAATAGTGTACGAAAGGAAAAACACAGTAACAGTAATTATAATAATTAGTCTGGATTTTTCCACCGCGTGGCAAAAAAGGGCAAAGCATGGGTATTATGGGATGTAAATGAGTAATAATCTTTCCGCTGCGCAATAATTAGTCTGATAAAATAAAAATATGGTACCTTTACGTTAATTCACGTACCGTCCACAAACCATGAGCGTAAGTTCCATGTTTTTTACGACACGCCTAGACTTGCAATATATATTTTTTTTAATTTAAAGCGGCAGAATCTTGGAATTCCCTGGTATTGTTCAACTAATTCTGAGTAATCAAAAGGGTACGTGACTGTCGACGCAAAAAAAAAACAAAAAAGAATTCATTCCCTGAAATTGCAGAGGTCTTTGATCTTTCACATACAAAGAAAAATTAGTATTATTGAATACATGAATTTATAATCAACTAAGAGTTGCACCTGTTGGCCTATAAAATATTCATTTTAACTTCCTAACTAGTATTCTATTTGCGAAAGTAAGTTTGTTTGTTTGTTATCTTTTCACGCCTAAAGCACTGAACCGATCATCCTGAAATTTTGCATATACCTTGCCAGAGGTACAGAAACGGACATAGGGCACTATTCATCCCCAAAAAAGTACTGTTCCCGAGGAAAACAACAATAACGTTCTTATTATAATAGATGGCACCACGTGTCTTTCGAACTAAGATTGAATTATATTATTACAAGCAGAGTACAACGAAAATTGATTGTCAAATTCTAAATTAACGCGAAAGAAGCCGCGAGCAGACGCTAGTATATATTATTATATAAATGCAAGTAATTGGTCTATACTATAGAAGTGGATTATATCTATACTAATTCGCTTTAATATTTAATAGGCTGATATTATGCTCAAGTGGCTTTACATGCACTGTTATACGTGGTTGGATCAAACATATAATTATTTAATACGTATGCAAATCACTTCATTGCCCCCGTGCCGTGTACATAGTAACGGGTACAGATGAGTACAGTTTAACTTTAGGGTGATTTAACTTCTATAATCATATTGTGTGCTGGGGTTTGACTTCCTGCTTTGAATTCATTATTAAATCTTATTTAGGGCCTACAGAAAACTCTTCCTGAAAGTTTTATATTGCGGTTACTTTCAGTGAATATTATAGTGCGAAAGTGTGTGTGCTAACTCAGGTGCACTCTTTCTTTTCTTACTCTCATTGTCCAATTGGAATAGGGCGAAAATTCGACACGACCGAAAATAGATCAGGTGCACGACCAACGGCTTAAAGTGCTTTCCGAAGCACGGGGTATCATACCACAACTTTCTAAGTCCGGGAAGAAAAAAAAAAAACCTTATGGAAAAAGCCAGCAATTGCAATAATATAGCAACTGAAAATCGAACCCAAGGGCCACCAGGCCGGCTAGCGTTGCGGGACTGTTCGAAAGAGATACCGCGGCCCTAGAACTCCAAGGGCAAAAGAAGGAACATGGGTGGGTTTTAGTCAGTACAAGTCTGATACTCTCTTCCGCTCTGCCCAGAGTGGGATTCAAAGTGGGGGTCATTTGATGATTTCAAATCCGAAAAAAAAAAATGGCCACCAGGCGCATCAGTCACTTTTTATACCACGAAAACAATCGCAGCAGTTCAATTATTATGTTATTAATATGTTTGAACTAAAATTCAAGCTTTCTAGGTATCAAAAGTGGTTATGGCTGGATCCACACCAAGATTGCAATTGCTCACTGGTTTATAATTGCAGGTTTCAGATCAGAATTGCATTTTATAGCTGATGAAATGATGATTGCGTAAAAGGTTTGATGCAGCTGACTATCCTTCATTTAAATGGAGAGGGTCACAGAAAGGGATAATACAGTGTGTAACAGGACCCTTCACGACGTCTTCAACCAAGCATTAAGTACTTCAAACTAAATAACTTTACGCAAAAATGATTGCTGGGAAACGACTTTTTTTTTGGGGCGAAAAATCACGTTTTATGGTAGGACTCAATGTAAAGATGGATAGATTGAAAAGTATGGGGGTCGTGAAGTTGTTTAAAGTAAAAATCTTACATTAAAAACATGTATTTACAATAAAAAAAACTTGTGAAAAAGTTGGAACTTAGACCCCCAATATCTCCGTAACTAGAAGGTTCCCAGGTATGGTCTAGAACAAAAAAGTGATCGCAATGACGGGGAGCCTTTCGGGTCTTGTTACACCCTTTATAATTATGTATTATCTATGATAAAATTGTTTGGCGAGTGGTTATGTTGTTCTTTTGTCATCATTTTGAAATTAGAACGCCTTCAAAGGGACCCGCTGCCACCAAATTTGCTGATGATGAAAACAAAAAAAAAAAATTTACTGCCTCGTTGGCTTTACTGCTGAGCCTGAGGTCCTACGCAAGATGATCAGGGGGGTTACTATTGTTACTATGACGTCTTAAAGCAGGAGTAATTCCAGTGTGGGAAGGAGACAGAGCTATACAGGTTGTCTAGCGCTATCTCTTTCCCACAATGGAATTGCTCCTGCTTTAAGACATCATGGTAGGCCATCAGGACGGGTAACGTATATTTGGGTTTATAACTAAGAATTTGTTAGCCGCAGTCCGGATTCTGTAAAGGAACTTAAACATAACTTGGAAAATGTGGGTGTAGATACTAAAAAAGTACTTTGCAATAGTTTGTTTCCTAATTAAAAGACTCGAAATTGACTTTTCAGAAACACAGTACAGTGGCTAACAACCTTTTCACAGATGTGTGTGACTGTACATTCATCGCGTGATACCTGACATCCCATGTAACATAGAGTTTACTTTCCGTGATACAAACAAAATATTGCAAAACGTAATAATTTGCATTACACTTGCCCAAGGAAGGGCGGGGTGGAGTCGTCATTAATAATAGAATAAAGTTAGAGGGCGTTTCCTTCCCTGCAGGACGGGGTTAACAACCCTTGTTTAACTGTATAGTCTGGATTCATTTTCCGCTATAATGACTAGTACATATTTATGCTTTACGAGAAAGAAAATTAGTGGTTTTTAAGGTTCCGTACCCAAGGGGTAAAAGCGGAACCCTATTACTAAAAAATAAAATAAAAAATAAATATCGCTGGACATTACACACAGCGCCATCTAGGTGCCACACTAAGCTACGAGGCTTGTGTCGTGGACACCAGATAGTTGATAATATTACATAGATACTTTTTTGTTTGTAAATACATACTTATTATACATATAAACATCCATGACTCAGAAACAAATGTCCATGCTCATCACACAAACATTTGCTCCTACCTAACCTACTAAGACCTACTAAGACTCCACTATCCGTCTGTCTGTCTGTCATCAGGCTGTATCTCATGAACCGTGATAGCACGACAGTTGAAATTTTCACAGATGTTGTATTTCTGTTGCCGCTATAAGAACAAATACTAAAAACGGAATAAAATAAATATTTAAGGGGGACCGCAAGGGCCGATGCCTGCCGGGGCTGCGGGACTGTTCGAAAGAGATACCGTGGCCCCGGAACACAAAGGGCGATGAAGCAACATGGATGGGTTTTAGTCAGTAAAAGTCTGACATTCCCTCCTGCTCAGCCCAGAGCGGGAAGAGTTATTTGATGATTTCCCATCCGAAAAAAAAGGGGGCTCCCATACAACAATCGTGTTTTTTTTTTTAGATAATGGTAGGGAACCCTTCGTGCGCGAGTCCGAATCGCACTTGGCTGGTTTTTAATATAAATTATACCTTTGCTTGATACGTCCTGTTAGTTGGTTAGATGGAATGAATTTGTTTTTGTTGATTGTATCTTTGTTGCAGATATTACGGCAACTACAGTACTTTCACAAGTTATTATGCCTTGTGTCTGTGACTGTAGTTTCGCTTTCTTTGTTTTCTGACATTTAAAAGTGTCTGCAATAGTCTAATTGTTAATGTTTTGAGTGTAAAATTTGTGGACTATACATTAGTATGCCAGAAAACGTTACTTGTCAGTGATATCTTAGTGGTTTGACCGTCGGAATGCCAAATCAGGGGCCTATGAGCAACATAAAAACTCTGACACTAGGTTAGATAGATAAATCATTTATTTAGTTCACACAAAAGACACGACACACGGAAGTACAATAAAATTATGCAATTTATATGAATATTCTTTAAATACCTATAAAAAAACAAGGTGCCAATATACAAAAAGGAAAACATAATTTATGAAATAAGTATGGTATCACCATGACAAACTTCAACTAAAATAACGAGTAACTATTTAAACAAGGTGCGGTGTGCGCCTCAAGATTAGGCACTAACCAGAAGAAAAAAAAGTCATATTTTCATCCGCCTAATTAATGAACATCATACATCTGTTTATCCATCTTTTTATCCCCAGAGAATCCCCATAATAATAAAAAAAGTCTCGTTAAACCCAAGAAAGAATTAGTGATTGCAAGTAATAATTCACTTCAGCCCTGTTGGCGGCCCGACTAGCGGTCGCAATCCGTGAAATTGCCCGCAGAATACTCTAAAAATTGTCCGCATATTACTCTTAAACTTGACCGCATATTTTACAAAAAATTGGCTTCACATTATTTTTAAATAAGGGGCTATCATCGCTCTTGTTTTGTGACTTAATTATCTTCAGTCTTTCAGCGGTAATGTACTTATTGTGGAAGATTAATGGCGACCAGATTTGGTCCTGTAAGTAATTGAATAGGCTGTTTTTTTGTTATCTTTATCCGAGAAAATTACAGAAAATTATATCTGTGATGTTTTCAAGTTATACTATCTTATCTTAGTGGCTGTTTAATACCAAATGCTAATGGGCAGAATGAGAAATAATCAAAGAAATATAATAAGAAAATATGGGACTAACAGAAGAAATTCCATGGAACTAATAAGTACTAAGAGCGCCTCGGTAAGGGTATTAGCAAAATGACGTAATTACCCGTTTTGATACTTTACACGCTTCGTTTCATGTAAAACCATTTTGTTCGCTTTGTGTTGTCTATCGTCAGTATATATGTTGCAGTCAAAACTCTTAACCAGTCAAAAGTACTTTTAACTGAATAAAATAGGCAAAAGTAACTTTGACTGAACAGGTCGGTCAAAAGGGATTTTGACTGAAATTCAATGGTTAATAGTGCTTTTGACTGCAAATTTGCGGTTACAAGTTTTTTTAACTGACGCTCTTAGCCAAACTAGTTTTATCTGATAAAACATCAGTCAAAAGCACTAATAATGTTAGAATAAATAATAATAATATAATCTAATAGTTAGAATGTAAATAAAGATGTTTATTAAAAGTGAAATCGAAACTTACGAAAGTTTGGTATTACAATCAATACAAAGAAGAAGTGCACTTGAAAATACACAAGAATGTTACGTTAATCGTTTTTTTTTAAATAACTTTTAGCTTTTATTGAAATTAAAAAAATCAAAACATTGTTCGTTATTGTATACTTAAAGTAAATCCCTGTAAATCATAAATGTAAGTATGTTTTAGTTATTACACTAAATGTTTCATAGGTATTTTTTTAACTTTACAAGGTTACCATTCTACAATGACGAATGATTTATTATGGCACTTTGAATTAAACAGCACCCTTTTTCTTGCGTAAACATTTGTTGTTTTTACGGTCCGTGGAACATATACATCTGTTGACTGATATAACCAGTCAAAACCACTTTTGACGGAATCAGTTAGTCAAAACTACTTTTAACAATCTCCATTGGATAAAACTACTTTTAACTGCTTTTTCAGTCAAAAGTAGTATTGTCGAAAGCATACGGTTAAAACTACTTTTGACTGGTTAAGAGTTTGGACTGCAACATATATAAATGTCTGAAATATAAATTTATTATGATTTAACACTTAATCAAATTACTAGGTGAAGTATGCGTGGTCAGTCCTAAATCTCTAACATCAAATTAACCGTTAATTCACTTTCAGTTCTTAATGAAACCTTCAAACAATCCACGCAAGAACAACGCCACTAGAAACCTAAAGCCTGCGGCTTCAATAAAGCACTTTATAATTAAATTACATTAATATTGATGGAGGCTAGAAAGTACGTAGTTAGCATTACATTGACGGGACCGAACCCTATTCGTAAGCCGATTAAAGACCAACGCACACGATACCAATTCGGCACCACTCTAATCACGTGGCCACGAGGTACACGCTCAGAGCAGTTTCAGACTAGCGATTTTTTGCAGCGCGTATAATGTCGCCAGAATACCACGCGCGTTAGCGTGGAGTGAGCGGGCGCGCGCGGAGGCGTCTGTACGGCGCACGCTCAAACGAGCTTATAATAAGCGCGCGACAACGCTCGTACGAGTCACGCGTGAAACAAAAAGCGTTAGAATACGCACGCACACACGCTTCCAAAAACGAGCTTATACGTGCCAAAAATAAGCTAATCTGAAACCACACGTGTTTTGCGACAGGGACTACGGAGAAAACCTACTACTAGGTAATGATTATTTTTTCGAGCATACCACGGGCTCCTCGATGTAACTTGCGGAGCGAGGATATTCACTCAACTCCAACTTTTGGTTCAACGTCGTCGTCGGCTAGTCAACTCGGTGTCCAGTTGTAGACTGCTTGTTCTTAGATTGACAACACGACGACGTCGTGAATTACAATTGGACTCGAGGCTGACGACTTTTCAATGCAAAAGCTGAGTAGAGCACATGCCCTACTCGTCAGCTAACATGTCTGCACGGAAATATTAGGGACACGTCAGAAATACGTATTTTACGAATCACGTGATATAGTCATATACCATATTAATGAAAACTTTGCAGGAAGTGACTCGATATGGAGCTCACATTTGAATGTTTATCTTGAGGGCAAGTTTCTGTTGAAGTTAGGTGTACGATACCCTTTATTCAACCTAAACAACTGGCAAAATTAATCTGAAGACCATTATTGTTGACATGTAAAACGCATTAAGCGCCCAAAAGCCTCTTTGGTAATAAAATAGTCGATATCGAAAGTCGAATCCGATGAACTGACATACGGAATAAAAATGTACGTTTACTTTTTGGTCTGCGGAATATTATTTTTTGTGTAAAAAGGAGATTGAAACATTTATTTTTACTGTAGAATTAATTGGGGATTATTTTTTGCTGTGTCGAAACGTTTTTATACACGTGTTTTCTGAACTGAATTAAGCCCAAAGTTTGAAGTTCAAGGCCTTTATTCATTAATCTGTTAACAATATTACATAACTTTCAGTAGTTATGTTATGGTATTATATTATTTTTATTTTTCATTTGAGGCGCTTATTTCAATTTCAAATGTTCAGAGTTAGGAAAAACAATGCCGAAGCTTTTATTACATTTTATTGAATAAAAGGTTCCTGCAGTGATTAAAAATAATAACATAAATAAGTTTTCTACTATTTTCTTTAAACATTGACTTCCAGAAGTCGCAGACGATATATAATTGTATATTTTGATCATATCAGTTACCTTATAAAAGCTTGTATTGTACGTGTTCTGAATGTTCCTCTGTTATAGTGCAAACTCAACACACTAAACCAGCATTCGAATGTTGTTGAGAATTTCTAGCTTATTTTACAAAAGAATCAACAAAAGAGAAAATATTAGGACTCTGACTTATCAAAAAAGGGTTAACATATAACTGGGTTGCGCAACAAAATTACATTGTATATTTTATGAAAATCACGGAACACGGGAAGGATATGCTGATTTGCCCTGTAAAATTTTATTATAAAGAGGCAATTAAAACAAAAATTAAACGCGTGTTTTTCGTGCATCCCTTAATCAAATAAAGCGACAAAATTAATCTGCGCGATTCACCGCTCCCTTCCGAGCGGCTTCGATCCCGTCCGGTTTCGTTTGGACCCCGCCAATTTCATACAATAACACATCACGTATTTGTGTTGGCGTAATGGAAACGTATACATACTTGTTTTGTTTGCTCCCGTTATTAATTCATCGTATTCATAGAAAGGGTACCCAAAGCATATCGCTTGCCATTTTGATTGGATTTCACAGAAAGAACATTTTTATAACTCGAGCACATACGTTTGATTCAATAACCGTTCGGAGATTCCTTTGATTACGTTATACGAACGTAATATTTTTCTCTACCCTTTCAATAGATATTTAATTTCTTCGGAGGCAAAACAGATTATCTCAGAAAAGTAATATCCACGTGAAATATCAGGACGATGACTTTGTTTTACAAAACGAATTTCTTTTCTTTTATATAAGAAAAAGCGGATAAGTCATTAAAAGTGTCAACGAAGCGTAAGAATAAAGTGAGCCAAGCAAAAGTGGTCGAATCCAAGCGAAGCCGCGTTTTATCGAAAACTTGAAACTAGTATGGTTCGTATCCAACGAACGGTTATTAAACTTTTCTTCACTTTAACGAGTCGAACGTCAAATTTCTAGAATAGTTACCAGCTTCGTATCTCGCTGTAATAGTTCCATCTTTCTTTTCGTCCGTATTTAATTCAATTAGTTATAGCAAGAGTTACAGACTCATTGATTTCTTGGAAACTTTTGCCTTTTCCAGATTTTTCTGGAGCATAGAATAATCCAGAAAGAATTATCGTTCAGTGGAAAACAGATAAAGAAATAAATCGTTTAGTAGTATCATTTTGTTTACTAAGCAAAATAAAATAACACTCAACAATAAATAAATGACTGCCTCGCTGGTCGAGTGGTCGTAAGCGCGACTGCTGAGCATGAGGTCATGGGTTCGATTCTCGGGTCGGGTAAAGTGTTATTGGGTTTTTCCAACGGGAATTTCTCAGTAGCAGCCGCGGTGTTTAGATTTGTGCCCAGCTGATGGCAATAGGCTCGCCCCCTATTACATTGAACTTAAACATAACTGGCGAAATGTGGGTGTACTATTAGGTACACCTCTGCCTAACCCTTCTGGATTAAAGGCATCGTGTTATGATGTTATAAAATAACAAAGCTCTAGGTTATTGTTTGAAGCTGTTTACTTTCATTGCCCAACTAACTAAATCGAAAAAAGCGTTCCGCACTAAAAGGCAACATTCCCTGAGACAAAGCAGAATTTTCTAGAAACGTCTTCAAAATTACTTCTCCAACACGTAACGGAACCAAATAGACCTGTCCTCAACAAATAGGTCAGCGATCCTTGTTTTCTCTTTCAATAAACAGGTCAAGCTTAAAATGCCTTATCCAGTAGATAAAACCAGATTGGGCCCACGTTTTTTGTCCGTCGAGAGTCGGTAATGAGTCGTCTCAATGCTTCGATTGACCGTCCCTCCACCTTCCGAGCCAATTCACTCGCCTTTTATATATTTTTTAAACCCTCCGATCTGACTTTTAGAAGGAAACTGTTGCCAAGTACCGTCGAATGCAGAAATAGAAGTGTATTTTAATATGAGCTATATTTGGAGTTTAAGAAGCCGAGTCTTGTTAATTCTGAGGATGTTGAGTGATAATTTTGGAGGCTTGTTTTATGTGTCTATATATCTCCAGGGTTGTTGCAGATGCATATTTTTTTCACATCAGCGGATGCTGATGCCGATGCTGACCTTTTATCATTGACATCAGCGGATACTGATGCTGATTTTCAGTATTTTCTTTAAAAAAAAAAAAGATCTCTTTTGAACCGTACAACGAAAAAAAGAAAAAAAAATATGATTACAAAAAAAATGAATATGAATATGAAAGAAGAAAGTGGTCAACCGTCGTGCCAAGTTTACCTTCATAAAACAACAAATTTAATCATTTTAACGTTGCTAATGGAACAAGAATATGTGTGTTAAACTACCACTAAAAATCCGACAACTGAAAAATCACGCTCTAATTAAAATTTGGGATTTTTTTTCCGGTTTTTAGCCTATTTTACCCGGGTAATATTAACGAATCGATTGACACCTTATTCATCAAAATCGCATGAATAGTTTAGGCGCTACGGAGGAACCTACGTTAATACAAACATATGTACATAATTACATACATACGTAGACTGCTAAAATCATAACCCTTCCTTTTGGCTTCGCCGTAGTCGGTTAAAAAGAAGTATAATCAAACGTTTTGATGTCCTAACTATGACGAACTCCTCTAACTTAAACATTTTTCTTAAACATACCTATAGCACATAATAATAACGTAAACCAGAAATAAACCCAGACCATATTCAAGTAATATAACTTGAATAAGAACGCAAGCTGCTCTGGCTTCGTGGATGCACTAAGAAAACACACGTGATCTAACTTTGAATTAAACTCATACATGGCTCATACATAGGTATCTACTGGTATCTACATCAGTATAAGCTCAGAGATAAGATTGTTCCTGGGTTGTATAAAACTTTCGATATATTAATGAGTTTTTATGACGAGTCACAGCTCAGGGTTGGCCGGTAATACTCTTATTACGAATTATAATTATTGTAAAATACCCCTAATGAAGCCGAAAGGCACTAACTTGTTCTCCATGATTGCGATTTTGTTTTGTTCTTCTAGACCAGTGGTCGTCACACTTTTCTGGTGAAGGGCCACATAGGACAATGTGAGGTATCACTGCAGGCCGCACATTCTTGTATCGTTTAGTTGGCAGTACCAATCAATGGACATAATTAGTATCTTCTGTCACGCGATTGCCAAAATAAATTGAGCGCAGTCTCGTAAACTTTTATAGTTATTAGTATTTTTTTTCCAAAATTCAATGTGTTCCTGCTTTGTCAATGAATTGAGCTTTGAGTACTTTGTCGTACTTTAGTTCAATGAGTTCATTCAGCAACTGAGTTTGTGAAACATAACTAAATAAATGATTGATTGATTGAAATGCCAAAGATATGACTAATTAAAATCATATCATTGTCTTCAAAATGATAAGGGTTTTCTACAAGAATAACAGTTCTTGATATTTCTCACATCATTGAATCTTTTTTTAATTTTAGAATAATAATATTTCTTAGAAAAATAATATTCCTTCAATTATGAAGCCACATCTTGATAAATAATAATATGGATATAGGTCCCTCTGATTGAATCGATTGCCCACATTTATTTAAAAAAAATCTCTTGTGCAAATTCATATTTTTATATTTCCCATATTTTTTTTATTTATTTTTCATATTTCCCATAAGAAAAAAAAAAAAAACTTGCCCCCAATGTCTCTGTAACTAGTCTGCCCATTACCAGGGTAGACTAGTTACAGAGACATTGGGGGCAAGTTTTTTTTTTAAATTCATACACGACCCTATACTATTCAATGTAGGTATCGTTTTTTGTTTTTCTGTCGCGCCTGCCAGGGTTGCGGGACTGTTCGAAAGAGACACCGCGGCCCTGGAACACAAAGGGCAAAGGAATGTAGGTATCTATCAGCACAATGTTTTGAGTGCGTTTCATTGAGTAGGTACTACCGTAAAACGTGATTTTTCCCCCAAAAAAAAGTCGTTTCCCTGCAATATTTGTTGCGTAGAGTAGGTAGGTACTTAATTTGATGTACAGAATGCTTGATACTGGCTTCGCGAAGAGCCCGTTCGCACCTTGTACGTAGACTTTTAAAATAAAATAGGTTCACCGTGCAGTATCTAAAAAATAATATTTTTTTTAAAGTTAAGTACTAATGTTTCTGAATAATTAAAACAAAATATCAACAAACAAAAAAGATTAATTTTTAATGAACATTCTTATCTTTAGATGACATGACATGGTCTTGACCGAAACTACAACATTCTTTATATCTTGACCTCAATAATAAATTACTATGTGCCACTGTCAACGGAGACATTTTTCAATTTGCAAGAACAAAATTAAACATTTTTTTATGACACTACTTTGAATTAACATTTTACAACGATTTATTTGATGAATTTTACATTAATTATCTTGTTCTGATTAAACCACGTAATTAATTTTCAAGAAACCTCTGAGTGATATTTAATGTGAATTCAAATTCATATTTGCATTGCAAATATTCGTCCTTTGCAAATATTGATAATGAAATGTGCGTGCGTGAATGATTATAATATTCTATAGCATAAAATAATTAAGTACATCTTTAATATTTGAAATACGATAAGCCATCTAGAGAAGCCTACGGCAATGTCATAACTTTAATTATATTTTGACAATAGGCTTAATATTATGAGTATAATAAATCGTCAGTTAGATTGGATTAAAAGAAACATTAATCCCAATTGTTGAGTCAAAAAAAAACTTTTCTTTTTTCAAAAAACATTTGTAACAGTACTGTTAGCTACAAAAAATACTTTCTGTGAAAAAAAACCGACTTCCAAAAAGACACTAAAAATAACTAAAATAACTTTAATTTCCGAAGTCGGCCACTTTGTTGGTTTCATTGACTTTTTGCCACCGACTTCCGAAAGTAAAGTTATTTTTGACATTTTTAGTGTCTTTTTGGAAGTCTGTTTTTTTTTCGCAGAAAGTTTTTTATTTTACCCTTTTTAGTTGTAGTATACCACACAAATTCTTGTCACGAAACAATTTTTTACATTGTTACTAGCATTGTTACCATCATGTCATCTCCCTAGCCCAAGAAGAAAAAAATACATACCTATTCAAGGAAAAAAAAACAAATTACTGAACTGATTTTGATGAAATTTCTATGGGACCAATCGAGAAGTAAATCCTTAAAAAAAGAATTTTCCTAATCGAATTAGTATGAAGTAACAAAAAAATTCCCCCCGAATTGAGAACCTCCTCCTTTTTGAAGAAAGTCGTTTAAAAAAACTACGTACGGGTACTGAGAAAAAGATCCGTTGAAAACTAAAGTCTTCATCATATCAGCCCAGAATCACCCACTGTAGTGAGTAGTAGTGAGTATAGGCCTCCTCTTTCTTCCACCATACTTCCCGGTTCAGAACGTCCCATAACCAGGCGTTTCCCGCGATTTTGACGATGTCGTCGACCCAACGAGCTTTAGGACGGCCCTGGTTTTTTTAACCTAACCTTGGCCACCGCTCGGTCAGAACCATAAAAAAACTTGGTATATAAGTACCTGCTAACATCATAATTATACATAAACAACATTACGCCTATAATCCCCAAAGGGTAAAGCAGAGGTGTACCTAATAGTACACCCACATTTTCCCAGTTATGTTTTAAATCCCATGTAATAGGTGGCGAGCCGGGCACACATCCAGGCTCCGTGGCTGCTACTGAGAAATTCCTGATGGAAAAAAACCAATAACACTTTGCCCGTCCTGGGAATCGAACCCAGGACCTCATGCTAAGTAGTCGCTCTAACTAAATAATTATTACTACTAATGAAATATGGCGAACATTCCTTACAAACACAAGGGTAATTAAATTATGTAGCTAAAATAAAATAAAAGCTTAGGGAAAGGTTATTAACTATACTCACGACCCCTCCTTAGTTAGCAAAGTTTTAATTCTGTTTTGTTTAATATAAAGTGCAGTAAATTATTACGCATTAAAGGGTAGGCTAATAACGCCAACTGCCTCGCTTATGGCTGCTGTAGAAATTAATAGCGCTAATAGTGACGTGAATAGCTTGGGTTATCGATACGTTTATTTTGGGAAATGAAAGAATACAATTTTTTGTTCAACGTGGATCCAATTAGTGTTCTCTAGCCTCTATTTGTTTACATAAATAATTAAGCAAAGATAAATATGTAGGCTTACTGTTACTGTTAGCCTGTGTCATCCCACTGCTGGGCAAAGGCAAGAGGCCCATGAATTCCAAATTTTTCGATCCAGGGCGTTGGTTTTGTCCAGCTCGTCCTGCTATCTCCTGCGACTTCCGCGTCGCATTCTGGCTGTTAGGTTACATATTTATGTAACCATACATAAACAAACAAACGTAAACATGTTTATATTAATATTATGATTTGTGTCTTTGTTGGTCTAGAAAATCGGCAATCTAAAATTAGAATAATTTTATATTTAACGGTACTACCCTGATTGTTTAGGCTAAAATAACATCTTCAATCTTTAAACATAATTCTTGTTTGAGGTTTTATCGATGCGTAGAAGGACACTTCAGGATCGAACTTCAAAAGCTCATTATTACCCGATAATTACTTCTCTACTTCACACAATGCTTTTAGTTCTCAAAACCACTCCAGACTATCGACACCCAAAACTTCCACCATAACCCATCACTAAACGTTCTTTAGATACGTGCTAGGGCGCCGGCGGGGGATTTCCGGCTCTCGGGTGGGTCGCTAATATAGCTATCCTCACTCGGGGCGAGCGGGCGATGTCGCCGGCCTAGCGAGAAACTCATTAAAATTACACACCGGCACAAAAGCATACAGTACACAGCCTCCCGCCGAATACGGCCTTTGCCGTGTCAATTTGTCGCGTCAATTACTTTATTTAACGGCTATAGAGGTATATTGCTATTTTGTTTTAGATTCTGTTAAAGATTCATTAACGTTTGATTCGACTGAATTATAAATGGCAATCCGAAAAGTCTGACAACCAGTTTTGCACAATTATGTCGTCTAGTCGATTTTGGCCACAGCGACTTCATTCGTTAGCACTCTATGGTTGGCTTGTTATTGAGAGATTTGGCGTGCTCTCTTTCATGTGCGCCAAGGATCGTGTTTTCCAGTGACTGGGTTGTGAAGCTCCATAGGCAGCATGCTCCATGAGAAGCATATTGATATTTAAATGCATCCCGTTAATTGGAAACTGACCCCTATATTGGGATAAGACTAGGCAGGTGACGATCTTCTTTGTCGTGTGGTTAGTGCCAAAACCAAAATCAAAGCATTTATTTCAAGTAGGCCAGTTACAGGCACTTTTGAATTGTCGAAACAAAGATAACAATTAAATGTAGCTACAGTCCCAGTCACAAAACATCAAAACTGTGAAAGTACTGTAGTTGCCCATTCCCATCGTAGATCTCTATGGAGAAGAACGGGCAAGAAACTCCATGGACACTCTTTTAAATCAGCATATTGTTACAAAACCTTGGTTACATCATTCATGTTGAGATGGTGCACTATGTGAGAACGATGTAGCAAGATGTGCACATTAAAAGTGTCCACAGTAAAACCAAAAAAAGACAATTCAAAAAATAAAAAAATAAATGCCTAAACTGGTATCAGAGTTTTTATGCCGCCCATGGGTCTCTGACTTAGTTTTACATGCCGTCAAGAAATATACTAAATACTCAAGTCTATATTGCATTCCATATGTATTACATAGATGGTGTAACAAGGTAAAAGATCAATATGGACCATGTCGGGCACAACAACATTAGGCGAGACGAATAGGGCTAAGTAGCAATTCAATAATATTATTATAAATGATTAGATGTGTTTCATTGGGTATATATCTCTGAGGCATGCTGGTTTCCTCACGATGTTTTTCTTCGCAGAAGCAAATAATAATTAAACAATACGCAAATGAATCCGAAAAATCAGAAGTGCATGCCTTGGGTTCGAACTCGAGACCTATGACGTGGTAGTCCGACGGTCACACCACTAAGCTATCAATCACTGCTACGCAGGTGATGCTGGCAGAGGGCGACGTTGATGATAATATTTGGGCGGTTAGTAAGTGATCAATGATAACTGTTTAATTAATATTTATTTATTTATTTTTAACAACTTAAACTATCATTACAGGGTTTACCCTAATGCGACAGTTAATAACTTAAACTAATAACCTAAACTTACTTATAAATAACAAATTAGAAAAATTAAAACTAACAACATTATAAAATTAAAACACAAAACATAATAACATAATTACTTGCTTAAACATAGTATTTACAAACATAAACACAAACATAATTTACTTACATTAGAGCATTTAAGTATTATTTTGCTTGTAACATAATATTAATAGTAATACCCTTGCGAATTCACTCAAACAACATGTAAACACATCGATAATAAACAAGAAGTGTCCGATTTTTCCACATTATTTGCTAGCTTTGGTATTTTCTGTATTAGGCTGCGTTTCCACCAGAGATGCGCGAGGATGCGTAGCGAGGGATGCAGGATGTGTGTGAAACTAACCAATAATATCGCTACTTTTTCACAGCTTAAGCTATTCTAGCTATGTGAGTGGTCAGTTTCACACACATCCCTCGCTACGCATCCTCGCTCATCTCTGGTGGAAACGCAGCCTTAAGTCGATTTTTCAATTTAAATGCTTCACTCGCCATTTACATTTAATCTAATAAAGTGCCAAAAAGGCCTTTCATACATTTGCGTAGGCCAGAAAAAAAACTTACTTATCCAAATTATAATAAACCTATCCGTGTAAAATAAATAGCGCCGAAACACTTTGTATATTAAACCTGTAAAATCAAAATATAATAAAAAACAAACCTTGTTTAAAATAAAGCCTAAAATCGCGTAAAATACAACAAGGACGGAAGATAAAGCGTCTGTATTTAATTGTACCTAAAACCCATATTTCTCTATGAGATATACCCGGAGTCTTTACCAAAAATTAGATGACAGTTAAATTTTTTACGGGCTTTTGCTCAACCGCATTGGACAATAAAACTCAGGCAATCCCGGGGGTATTTCACGGTAGCCTGACGCTTGCAATGAATTCGTTCAGAACAAATTTTAAATATTAGACTGGTAGGAAAGTAAAAATATAGTTCTTTGTAGTCTGTTCGTTTAAGCTTAGTTTTACTATATTGTGCTAGACTGAAAGAAAACTGAAATATGTATTTAAGAGGGCCCTTCCCGGCCCGTCTATCGTCAACGCGAGCATGGTCAAAAAGCTTGTTGTTTCATCCAGAGCCAAAGCGGCGATTTTCTTTCAACCCCCCGGCTTACCCCGCCCCGACCCCGCACAAATCGTCTCCCGCGCACCTCATACCGCCTAACGCGATGACATTGAACGAAAAATAGTGTTCGAAAATTTCTTAAACTTGTTCCAGGAAATACGTGTTTTTGAATAAGTCTTACAAGTGTGTGAAATAATTATTTGTCATTAAGAATCTCCATAAAATTTGCAAGGTTTCTATCGAGATGTTTTTTTTATTTTTACATTTTATGAGTACATTATGAACGGCCAAAGTTCAGGTAAAATTTGTGAAAAACCGCAATTTTTGGAGGCTTATACTGAATTTGTTTCTACTTTTTTTTATTTTTTTGCAACCATGGAAACCTAGATATATTGCACAACATACATATTACTTTAAAAAAAAACCAAAGATAGATGTGTAACATCGGCATAATCACGTACGAGCGTTTGTATGAAAAGTATAACGGGTTGGCCGCTCTTAAGTTGTGTCTATTTATATGGCCTGTTGGATTTCTAAAAATAATCGTCCATCCTTAAGTAGGTACATCATCTGCCTAGCCTTTTCCCAACTATGCTGGGGTCGGCTTCCAGTCTAAACGGATGCAGATGAGTATTCTGTATTTAACATGGAGTGACTGATTGTCTGACCTCCACAACCTGGTTAGTACTGAAGATACTGAGTAATAATACATATAATACCCCTTGGTAGGACTGGTTGTCAGACTTTCGGTCCACTGACTATCTGCAACGACTGACAAAGATTTACAATTGACAGCCGGGACCGACGGCTTAACGTGCTTTCCGAGGCATGGAGGAAATCCGGTATGTTGTGATGGTCACCCATCCACAGATCGACCTAAGCAAGCGTGGCTTAACCTTGAAGATAAACATGGCCACGAGCTTCTCCTTAAGGTGGAAGCGTCCGTGTAGCCCGCGAAATTCAAATTTTCTTACGTTTTTTGCAATTTGCAGGTCAGTGTCAGGTTGTATGTTGATGAAAAATGAGTCGCGCCAGTAACACGTATTTTGTTATAGAATTGTAGTCATTAAAATCATCAATACAACCATTTAAATTCATTTAACCCTATATTGAATGTCTTTTTCATTAAATAGTTACAGAATAGGGTTATATGAACTAAGAGGGTTGTATTAATGATTTTAATGATTAGAATTCTGTAACAACATACGAGTTACTGGCGCGACTCATTTTTCATCAACATACAACCTTACACTGACCCGAAAATTGCAAAAAATCAAAAACAATTTGAATTTCACTGGCTACCCTGACGCTTCCACCATAAATACAATTTAAGGTTAATCGACGATGGCCAAAGTATTCTTTCCACGAGTGTCCATGACTACCGTGCATCTCTATTTGATTATGATGAAAACCACAACATTCTGAAATTTTCAAACATTTGTTAAGCGTGTTGGTATTATTTCTTTACGGCTATTTTATGTTTTCTACATAATTTCAGGCTTTTATTGTTGTTATATTTGGATTTATGGGCATCAATCAAGTAATGCCACAGGCACACAATTGTTAATATTCTGTACATTTTCCTGGAAATGAAATACACTTTTGAAAGCAAAGCCTTTATCAGTTAGCTACAGGCTATTTCCGGGCTTCCAGGTTTTATTTTCTGTACCTACTAACAGATAAAAGTCTGAACAATGAATTAGTTTACTACTTACAAATTAAAAAGAAGTCTATCTATTAGAAATCGAGACAGCACGAAATTATTTTCATTATTAGTTTGTTGCTTTTCAGCTGAACGATATTATTAGGGATCTGGTAAATATTATAGATATTTTTATAAATAGCTAAGACTATAATCTATCTCTATGCCAAATTCCATCCAGATCTGTCCAGCCGTTCTGGCGTGATTGAGTACCAAACATCCATCCATTCAAACTTTCGCATTTTTAATAGGAAATAAGAATCACTGATATTATGTGTTATGTCACTTCGTCTAGGCCTGCATTAGCATGGGTGATGCCTGAAATTTTGTAACTGGTAACATAAATTAGGTTTTACAGACTATAAAAGTACCGATTTTGAAAATTCTTTCACTAATAGGAAGCTAAATTATCCCCGAGTGCCATAGACTATACAGGGTGTAACAAGACCCTTCATGAAGCCGTCAACCAAACATAATGTACATCAAACTAAGCAACATTACGGAAAAATTATTGCTGGGAAACGCCTTATTTTTTGGATGAAATTTTACGTTTTACGGTAGGACTCAATGTAACGCACCCAATCATTATGCTGATAGATGGATAGATAGTACGGAGGTCGTAGAGGTGTTTAAAGTAACAAAAAAAAAAAAAAAGGTTTTAAAAAAAAAGTTGAAAACGTTGGAACTTTGACCCCCAATATCTCCGTAACTAGAATGTTCCCAGGTATGGTCTAGAACAAAAAAATGATCGCAATAACGGGGAAAGCAAGTGCCTTTCGGCTTCGTGAAGGGTCTAGTTACACACCCTTTATTTACAACGTGCCCGGGGGATAATTTCCAACCAAAACGCGAGCGCAGCCGCGGGCATCAGCTAGTCATGGATAAACTGAATAGATGATTAATATCCCGTTTTCAACCTTAATGATACTGTTAGTGACCATGTCAGTTAAAAACGTTGATGTAGATCGCACAGTGACTTTAATCAGAAGAAATGAAGTAAGCATGAAGGCCTATAGGCCTACCTATAGGTTCAAAGCCTAGGAACCTATAGGTTCAAAGCTCTCCATCTTATCACACAGACAACCAATAACCTATCCCCCACCACAACGCAAACTTAGCACTAAATCAACATGACGTAAATCGCGTCACCAAAAGGATGGAATAATTAATGAGGTGCATTGCTCGTGACAGTGGCGGAGAATCATTTGGGCCATAATTAACATGTTCTGTTCCGCACAGTAGGCGGAACCGCGGGACAATGGCTAACATGTTTAGACCAGGTCAGTGTATTGTCCGCATACAATTTACTGACAAATGGACGTGCTCAATACTTGATCGATATTATGAATTAGTGTTTTGATTTATTGTGTGTGCATAATAGTGATGTAGATGGTAGGAGACTGCCTCTTTGGTTCAGTGGTCGCAAGAGCATGAGGCCAAGGTTCGATTCCCAGGTGGAGCAAAGTGTTATTGGGTTTTATCATCAGGAATTTCTCAGTAGCAGCTACGGAGTCTCGATTTGTGCCCGGTTGTTGGCAATATGCTCGCCCCCTATTACATGGTACTTGAAAATAACTGGTGAAATGTGGATGTTCTATTAGGTATACCTCTGCTGAAGCCTTCGGGGACCACAGGCGTGATGGTAGATAGTAGGTAGCCTATAATTTGAAATGGATTCTAGATGTTGATAGCACATATTTGATATTCGTCGCATTGCTTATGTTTTCTGTAAAATACACAGTTAGTTAGAATCTGTGCTTGAACCAAGCTTTTTTACCATTTATCGTTCAATCTCAGAAGATCCATTGGCCAGATCCATGATGGATCTAGTGACGATTGTTTTTCTCATTAGGTCTATTTTTATAAAAAAATAAGTAAAATGTATCTAATGAGAATTTTTGGATTTATTCTTCGTTCGTCCTAAATTTTTGTCCCACATATTTTGAAAAATTCTTAGTTAGTCCCATATCAATATTGAACTTGTGCTTCGTCCCAAATTAAAAGAACTATAACCACTCGTATGCGAGTATACGATCTACGTTACGTTACGAATACGAAGGGTTAATGGTAAAGCAATCAAAAAAAAAAATGCGTCACGGGAGCTAGCGTGAAGTGCTAAGTCATACATTTGAGATTGTATTCTGTTCACGACACGTTCTCTTAAGTATTAGGCAGTAATCTCACGAAAAGTACTAGGCTACCATGAGTTCAAGATGGTATTTAAATAATTCATTACTAGGCTAGCATGATTCCAAGATGGTATTGTATTGTATTGTGTAGCGTGCTGGTGTTCAAATAATTAATTACTAGTAATACTAGTACTTAACACTCGTATCATCTTGAACTCATGCCTAGTACTTTTTGGGGTACGTAATTTGTGCCATAATTTTTTTCCCATTTGCCTCTAGTACGAGTAGTGACAAAGCCGGTGGTGACGACTGGGGAATAAACGGATATAGATGTACAAAAAAGAAATCAGCCAAATCGGTTGAGCCGGTCTCAAGTGATGCTCCGTCATACATTTAATTTTCGGCAATTGATTTTTATATTTAGAGATAGGTTACTTATATTTGCCCATAGCAAAAATACGCATCATGTAGGTTGAATAAGATCCATCATGGGTCTGGCTCATGGGTCTTTTGTAAACCAATAATCTCAGTAGATCCAAATCTTGAAATCAGGATCCAATGAGAAAAAAAATTGTCACTAGATCCATCATGGATTTGGCCAATGGATCTTCTGAGATGGAACGCCATTTATTAGTGACAAAGGACATGGATCAACGCGTGTCTTTCGACGGTTTAAGCATGAAACATTAAAAAATTGTGGATAACATACCGAAGGCATTTATTTACACATTATAAACTAATATACCTAGAGTTTACGGTTCCGTAAGGCCCGTTATACGTCACTCCATCTAAGATTAACTATTCCCAGACAGACTATAGATAAGACAGACATGACTACAAGAACAAGAATCCTTTTTCATACATAAAATATCGGTTCACGCTAAAGTTACCAGGAAACAGTAAAAAACACCAAAGCGCTAGACGAATTATTTAGAAATCAATTTCGGTCGTGCAGCGCGCAATCGAATCGTCGGCTGGCAACGATATTGGGAACGTAATAAACTGCTCCAAGATTATTTCCACTTGATCCAATACGTACAGATTCTACGAGAATTCTCGACCAACGTCGGTATGTGGATGTTAACACAAACGATTTCAATGGGCACTTGTGAGCTTGGCTATCAACAGACTTTCAATCTTGTCTGTGGTGTAATATTGAGGATTCATTATAAGGTTCGATATCGGTTTCGCCGTTTTTTTTTTTTTTTATCGATGGTCTTGGTGAAACTAGCAGAGTGAAACTGAAATCAATTTCATTTTTCGCGTAGCGCATAGCACGTCGCGTAGGCCGTGGGTTTTCTTTCGTAGACATCTCGTAGCGATACCAACATCGCCGGTTTCATAATCCGTGATCCACTTTTTGATCCGTGATACACAGAAAAATAAATACGGCAGGAAAGAACATACGGAACATCCCGTAGACATACCGTAGTCGCCGCGCCACTTACTCTCTTTTGAGAATCTGTGAAATATTAATTTTAAATTGAATGTTACTTTTTCTACAAGTACGTACAGGATTAAAAGTAAGAATATAAGTAACGAGAAGTTATTTTCATTAGTAATCTAAGTAAAATTCCACCTCATTTTTCATTTAAATTCTCCTCTAAACCAAACAAACATACATTTCCTCAATAATCCAGTCCTATCTGCCTAAACAGTGCCCCACATTTGCACGTGTAACTCAAAGGGTGTGTCGTTTTAATTTGAATATTTGCGACACCGGAACCATTACCATAATATAGTGGTCTGTCTGTGATGTTGGTATTCTGGTTAGAATGAATTTAAGGTGGAAGCGTCAGGCTGCCCCGCGAAATTCAAATTTTCTTACGTTTTTTTGCAATTTGCACGTCAATGTCAGGATATATGTTGATAAAAAATGAGTCACGCCAGTAGCACGTATCTAGTTACAGAATTATAATAATTGAAATCATGAATAAAACCCTCTAAGTTCATTTAACCCTATTCTGTAACTATTTCATGAAAAAGCCATTCAATGGGGTTATATAAATTTAGATGGTTGTATATCTTAACCGAGAAATGGATTGTGTTAGTGCGTTTTGGGTGTTCTATGTTTGAAAACCTGGAATTCCTTTGAGTGTGAAAATTTCTACATTCATGCATTCAAAGGACACACTTAAAGGAATTCCAAGTTTTCAAAAATAGAATAACCAAAACACACTAACACAATCCATAATATCAGTCAGTCTCACGTACTTTTTTAAATCTGTTTTGTTAGCTGTCAGTGTTCCATAGATGATAAATAAATAGATATGTAACTCAGTCACAGAAACTTTCGCTAATAATTGGGACAGCAGAAGATACTTTTTCATCAAGTTAATTAAAAACTATGACAAAGTATGCTGTGTAATTAAAAAAAAAAATCATTACCGTCTTTTCGGCTTTCCCACAGTCGAGTAAAATATGCTCTGTAGTTTGATCATATAAAAAAAGAACAGCCGTCTTTTTTATACCTGTTTCGAAATTCAATTTAATCTCCCGTAACGATGGCGAGAAAGTTCATTCAGCCAGATTCAATTTCATCGAAAACACTCTAAAACCAGCCCATCTCATTTAGTATTCCCCATGGACTATTCATATCCTACACCAAAGATGCATTCGCCGCTGAAATCTTTATGAATATTTTGGCGCGAGAATAGTGCTCAGTTGTGTCCGTATTCAATGAGGCAGTCGCGATTCACTGAAGAACTGAAATATTTCATATTGTGCAATCTCTTTCAACCAGCAGACAATGCGATACGCGGTGGAACGCATCACTCAACGTCACCGCTAGACGTGTATTTTTACATCCTCACAATACTCAAGGGGGAATAATTTCTATTGTCAGTAAACAGAGCCTTACGATCGGCAACTATGAGGTGCCTACTGTTTATTTATTTTTCGAGTCAGAAATTCCGAGAATTTGTAATTCAGCTGTGCGTTATTTTTCGTCAGTCAACTGTTTTTGTGTGTTCAGCTGATATTTTTTTTTTCAATGTTTCGGTTTTAGGTTACTTAGTTGTGTTCGAAAAAGGAATGCAATTAACTTTCGTAGAAAAATCCAAAAAATCACTCAAACTAGTATTGAAACTTTGGACAGTTAGTTTAGGCTTTTAGATTGCAAGACACTGCTAAATGTACAAGCTCGTTCACCCCAAATTGTAAGCTGGTTTTTCTGGCAGTTTTTTTTTTTTTCAGTAGAATGTTAATCTTTGTAGTGTAAAGCATTAACAGCTTTGTTTCTTGATTATTAAGGCCATTAATCCCAGACTATTGTCTCCTATGAGTGTACATAGCATAAAACCGAAACTGAGGTGGCAGGATGCGATTCATTCATTCTGTAGCAGTCTACTCCTGGACATATGCCTCTCCCAAGAAGTGCCACATTAACAGACCCTGCACAGAGTTTTTTAGCTCACTGGTTCATCTATTTACGCATAACACGATCTCCACATTCTCCACACATAGGACTCGTTTGTTAGGACGAGCTTCACTCCTCTCAAAACTGCTCTTTAGTAGCTATAGAAGGAGAACTTTCTCCAAGAGTAAGAAGAATTTTAATACAAACATCATGACTTGACCTGGGCCCTGCATGTTGATTGCACCACTTCAAAGGACTGTCTTACTGAGCAAATACCTTATAATAACATTAACCTTTTAAAGCTCACTTCAATCATTTCAAACCAAGAAACGAGTTCAACATCAACCAACGCGAATCATTAATCAGCTATCAGGCAGTTGTAGCAGAAAATAAAATATGGCAATTCGTAGTCCACAGAGTCGTGCTGTCAGCTCCTATGATGTATTTGAACGTTACGATATTTCGGTTGGTTTTGGTGCTGGTAGGTACGCGTGTTCATATCGGAAGAACTGTGTGAACGTGATAGTGGCAACATAGAGCAAAAATAAAAGGGTGTCACTTTTATATCGAGAAAGCTCGTGGCAAAATAATAACAGCTGCTCGGGTCGATCTTTGCGTTCCTTAGGTTGGTCTGTGGATGGGTGACCGCCCATTACATACCGAGTTTAATCTGTGCTTCAGAAAGCACGTTAAGCCGTTGGTCCTGGCTGTCATCTGTAGAACTTTGACAGTCGTTACAGGTAGTCAGTGGCCCAAGAAGTCGGACAATAAGTCTTACCAAGGGATATCGTATTACCCAGTACTAACTGGGTTTTGGAGGTCAGATAGGCAGTCTCTGCATGTAAAATACTGGTATTCAGCTGCATTAGGTTAGACTGGAAGCTGACCCCGACATAATTGGGAAAATGCTAGGCAGATGATGACTTTTATATCGGGAGACCTTCTTATGCTTACTTACTGATACTGGCTATTATGTAGAAAACTAAGTAAATACAATGGCAAGCATTTATGCTTGCCATATATTGCACTAAGCAGTAACATCATTAAGCAGTTGCAAATGGTTAAGTATTTTCGAACAAGGAACTGGTCCGAGTAGTTCAAACGATATTGTGAAAGGAATTTTGTAACGACGACAATCTCACAATTTCAAAGTAAGTACTGAATGTAACCCCTGAAAGTTATTGCCATCGTTAGGAACATAGTTCCATTTTATCACTTTGAATGTAGACGATAAATACAAACGAATGGTTGAGCGACGCTCATTACCGGCAGCACTCGAAACTCCTCGTAAAGCCGCAGAAGAGTGATGCAACTACCAGTAATGGACGGACACAGAACGAGTGGTGGATCAAGCATTACTCCCGCTTTGATCGCGAGCACATCTAAGCGAGCTACTCCCGTTTATGTGCACCTAGTACTCATTCCTCCCCACGCGAATAAAAACGAAAATTCTCTCAAAGACAAATTCTCATAAATCCCTCTCGCTATTTCTCACTTTTAATACAGCCCTACTTCAATAATTATTTTCGTCACAGAGAAAATGAAAGCCGAATTCGGCGTCGTCGCACGCACGGCAGATGGCAGCCGCACCTGGCATTCACAACTTTCCTTTTCAATAAATCCAACCGACATTCGCGCGACATTGTTCTACCAGAATATACTCAAATTATGATTTATTATTATGAAATGTTAGTTCTAGTAATAAGGGGAAGTTTGCACGCTTATTCCGAATGTTAATTAGGGGCGAAATGAAAACCATGTAGACAATGTAACGATTATCCGGCGGTTCGTATACGAACCACAGAATACAATAGAAAAGTTTATTACAGTACCCGCGGGTGAAGTCAGGTTTCTCGTTAAGAGGTAAATATTTGCAGAAAGCGAAGCAACGTGTGAGCACGAGTAAATAATGAAGGCTACGTCTCGTAACGAGATGAATGTTTGCGGACTACCGGCGAAAGTAATTAAGAGTTTAACAAGAGTTACAGAATAAGACAATTTTGTCAAAAACTCGTCAACTTTGAACCCTTCTCGCAAACTCGGATTTTGCTACTTCTGAATTATTATTTTTTAATTATGTCATAATACCGGCAGCAAGAACCACAAGCTTTAATTAAGTTGATATTGGCAACATTTCTGAAAGTATCAACAATAATATTTAAACGTTTCAAAACTTAATTTTATTAGAGTTGTTATCAAAAGTGAAAAAGATTTTCAAACGAAATTTTCACTAATTGAACTTTATTCAGAATTAGAATTGCGTACAAAGAAATTGGGAATAAAAACTTTAGAGATGTTTTCAGACACAAAATTTAATCATCGAATATTAAACAATTGAGTTCTCGCGTGCAAATAATAGAAAAAAAAATAGTAAAAAGATTCGTTAGGCTTTTATTAAATTTCTTTAATAACAGGCCAGACTCTTACCTTCTTATTTGTACAAGCACAGCAATAGCAACTGATAAAATTAAATAACTTTTGTTATGGCACTCCCAAATACTTTTAATAAGAACTTAGTTTTATATTTGAGCTTAGTAACACGGTCACTGACTTTTATTGCAAAAGTAATTCTTAATTTGTCTGTGTGTGTGGAAAAGCAAAAATAATATATTTTTGTAACAGATAATTTTATTAAGTTTAGTAATTTCAAGATTTAAAAGTATGTTTTGAGTAATATTATAAAGTAACAAAGCCATAATTAATAATTTGACAATTAATTTTTTTTATAGAAATCTCTTCCATATAATATTTATGATACCTGCGAAAGTAGGGTACATAAAAAGAGATATAGATACAGTGTGTAAAAGAAGAAGACAAAATAGAATACATAAAAAATAAGGCAAGTAAGTAATTTAAAAATATATAACAGCTATACTTCTATACTAATATTATAAAGAGGTATTTGTTTGTAAGTTTGTATGTTTGTACGTAGGGGGTAATCTCTGGATCTACTGAACCGATTTTGAAAATTCTTTCACTAATAGGAAGTTACATTATCCCCGAGTGCCATAAGCTATATTTACAATGTGCCCGTGGGATAATTTCCGACAAAAACGCGAGCGAAGCAGCGGGCAACAGCTAGTACAATATAAGAATATACTAACATACGTACAAGTATAAAAACAAAATATATGTATAACACAATATACAATACAATATACACATACAGTAGGTACACGAAACACGCAATACCACAAAATACTTAATTAAAAAACCCCAAAACACGGAACCTTTCGTTAAAAAACCCAGCATTTATCTTAATAAAGAAACATAGTGGCGAGAAAGACGGACAGTCCCGATAAAGTAATCCCCGACCCATACTTCGTCACTGTCCGTTCCTTCGATGCCACCCATCTCCGGCTTAACGAACGTGTACAAATTTAAGGATACACAGCCATGTGGTTACAGCCCTAAACCGAAGCTTAATCCTCGGTTACCGAACAAAAGGTTCGGGCGTTAATTCTTAACAAGCGTTTGTCTTAATCCTGATTGTATAGAAATCCTATTTAAGTTTTAATGCTGCCGAAAAGTTTTGAGGCTTTGGTATGCGGAGCGAAGTACCTACTTATTTACTTAAGTTGGTGCTGTTTTACCGGTCGACTGGATTTCTACACGATGTATAAAGTTCATAGATTTTACCTAATATGCTATTGGTAGTATTGCACTGTTCCTAGGCTGAATCAGGCGTTACTTTGCGGAAATCTATGACATTAAATGCTATGCTAAACTAATGGGTGTGAAAGGACCCTAAAAGAAGGAGAAATGCACTTTTTTGTTCTGGACCATTACCAGGAGCCTTGTAGATACGGAGATATTGGAGATCAAAGTCCAAACTTTACCACAAGTTTTTTTGAGTAATTTTTTTAATCATATGACTTTACTTTAAATATCTCCATTATCCCTTTTTTTTCTTTTTTTTTTTTACCGATGGGAAATCATCAAATAACCCCTCCCGCTCTGGGCTGAGCAGGAGGGAGTGTCAGACTTTTACTGACTAAAACCCATCCATGTTCCTTCCTTTGCCCTTTGTGTTCCAGGGCCGCGGTATCTCTTTCGAACAGTCCCGCAACCCTGGCAGGCGTCGGTCCTTACGGACCCCTCCCTGTTTGCTGACTCTCCTTGAGGCGCGCGTGGAACACGAACGCGCCGTCGACACGGCCTGTCGTCATAAGACGGACGGACGGCGGGCTAGCCCATAGCTCACCGTCCACAGGCCCCCGACGCCCGGTGCGTCTCCCGCGGCGGCTGGGACGTGAGGTTCTCTCCCTCTCACGTTCCGCCACCTCCTTCGCTAGCATGACTGCTTCGCAGAAGGAGGTGACGGCGTCCCATTCCGTCTCGCTCCGGACCATGGATTGAACCAAGGCTGGAAGCGAGAGGTCGCCGCCGCCGATCGCCGCTACGAGGACACGGCGGTGCTCCGCCCACGCGGGGCAGATCTCCACCGTGTGCTCCACCGTGTCCTCCGGTCGATCCTCACAATGGTAGCACCCGGGCGTTTCCTCCCGCCCGATTCGGTGCAGGAACCTCCCGAAACAACCGTGTCCGGTGAGGACCTGCGTCAGGCGGAAGGTGAGGGCGCCGTGGCGCCTCTCTAGCCACTCCTCAAAGAGGGGACTTATCGCCACTATTGTGACGTGCCCTGCACGGGGTTGCGACAGTCGCTCTCTCCATGTCGCCATGAGATCGCGCCGGAGGTCTGTCCGCTGAGCGACAATTTGCCGCGGCAGCGGAGTTAACCCCCGGCGTAGTGCCTCCACGCGCCATTCGTGTAGGCGCGCGAGGACTATCGCCTCCAGATCCCATGGCGGCAATCCGGCAAGGAGGCTCGCCGCCTCGCCGGAGATCGTGCGGTATCCCCGGACCAGCCTTACGGCTACCACCTTTTGGGGCGCGTTCAGGTAGTGGGCGGCTCGCCGCCTCAAGGAACGCGCCCACACCGGGGCCCCGTAAAGGGCCATGGACCGCACGACCCCCGCGTAGAGCCTCCGGCAGGAGGCGTTTGGACCCCCCAGGTTGGGCAGGAGCCGCTTGAAGGCAGCCCCGGCCCGTTCCAGTTTGGGGGCCAAACGTCGGAAGTGCTCCACGAAGTTCCACCGGCTGTCGAGGACGAGACCCAGGTACTTTAACGTCGGCTCGACGCCGATGGAAACCCCTCCTACCGTGAGCATGGATCCCGACGGTGGCGCATTCCGAGGCCCATGAAAGCACATGGCCTCGGACTTGTGCAATGCCACCTCGAGACCCAATTGCCGGATCCTCTCCACGACCATCGCAACCCGCGTGTCATTAGCTCGGCCGCCGCCTCGTGCGACCTCCCTTGTGCCAGCACCAGCGTGTCGCAAACTACGCTGACGCCGTCAGGGAGGTCGGCGCGCAGCACCCAGTCGTACCCGATGTTCCACAAGGGCGGCCCTAGAACCGATCCCTGTGGAACACCGCACGACATCTCTCGCCGGTTCCATTCTCCGCTGTGACCAGGGTAAATGACAAACCTGTCCGACAGGTAGTCCCCGACCACACGACGAAGGTAGGTCGGCACCCGGTGATACCGGAGTGCCTCCCTGATGCAGCTCCAGGGCATGGAGTTGAAGGCGTTGGCGATGTCGAGAGACACCGCCAAGACCACCCCACCCCGGGACACCGCATACCCCGTCGTGAGGGCTCTCACGCGCATGATGGCGTCCACCGTCGAGCGCCCCCTGCGGAAACCAAACTGGTGTTCCGCAAGATCCGGCCCCATCTCCGCCAGGTGCCCGGCGAGGCGGTTGGCAATGACTCTTTCAAAGAGTTTGCCCACCTCGTCGAGCAACACGATGGGCCGGTATGCGGACGGAGAGTCCGTAGGGCGCCCCGGCTTCCGTATGAGGACCAGCTTCCCCGTCTTCCAACGAAGCGGGAACTGGCCTCTCTCCAAGCATGCGCTTAGGAGCCCCTCCAGTCGGGGCATCTCCATTATCCCTGTACTATGTAATGCATCAATCAGCACAATGCACAATTTTAAATGCGTTACATTGAGTCCTACCGGAAACTGTGATATATTACCGCAAAAAAAGTCGTTTCCCAGCAATATTTTTTTGTAAAAACAAAATATTTTGTAAACCATTTAGTGGTCAATATCATCAAGGCCACGTTTAATTTCTTTAATAGATTTTCAACTTTATTGTTAAAGCATTAGGTTCAAGGTTAATTGGAAAAAAATACAGTTTCGGATAGCTTGATGTGCTGGCAACTGTACCATATACAGCGTGTAACAGAAAGGGTATAATCATATGGAATACTGTGGTACGGACCATCAAACTGAACAACTTTCTCTATGGGACCACCATCGAAATCGTAAAAAAATAATCAGCTGTCCCATACATTTGGGTCGAGTAGGTATTGAAATTTTGTAAGGTGCAGTTGATTATTTTATTACGATTTCGATGGTGGTCCCATAGAAAAAGTTATTCAGTTTGATGGTCCGTACGATAGCATTCCATATGATTTTACCCTTTCTGTTACAAGACATAAGTAACACGCCTATATATATTCCTTACAAGCTTGAACTACAACTAAGACACACAAACAAGGCCTCAAGAAGTATAGAGTTTCAATCAGGACACTGTTTACTCTGTCTAGGCTAAATCTAATCTATGCCTACACGGGAACATTCCTGATGTTACTGACGACGCAGTTTGTAAATCGAGTTACAAATTGTGTTAGTAAGTTTGTCTTGGAACAGGATTTTATGAAACAATGGTGGCTATTTGTAATGGAATACTATCCAGAAATGCCTATCCGACTGCTGTAGAAAAGATTGATTTTATTCTATATTATAAAGAATAACTTGAAACAGTGTAGGACTAGGGAAAGTAAATGAAGCAGTAACTGTTGGTGCTGTCTGATGTGCACGACCTCATGCAATGCGATGCGTCGCGACCTGCGTCAAGTGACACGTGGGTTGGTCACTTGGTTCCTTACCGTGAGTACAGTGGCATGCTCAAAGCAAGATCTGAGTCCGCAGGCTCTGATGCAACACGCGTATTTTTCGAGCGTGTAGTGTGGCCAAGTGATAATACCGTGAGTACAGTGGCATGCTCAAAGCAAGATCTGAGTCCGCAGGCTCTGATGCAACACGCGTATTTTTCGAGCGTGTAGTGTGGCCAAGTGATAATAGTGTAACTGTAGCCAACATATTATTAATATATTATTGGATAGTTTTATATAAGTATAAAGTAACTATGTAGGTAGGTATGTGTATAAAAACTACACATAAATCGCCTGAAAAACTATTACCAGAAAAAAAAACATTCAATTTCCACACAAAAGAGACGATAGTCCAAGCCGTCCATCTATCCGGGCCATCGCGGTCACATAACTCACATTTACGTGTTAAAAATGTTTGTCTATTCGTCTTAATAAAGGCGGATCGGTCCGGTTCGTTCCGTATCGTCCGAGTTCGGACGAGATCGGTCGGGATCGTATACTAATCCTGCCCGCTCCTCAGTCAATGTCGTGACCGTTCGTTCGCCCATTGCCGCCCAATGGCCAATGGGATTATTTGACACATGTTTGGATTTAGTATATTCGGTGGCGTAATGTGTGGATATTGGTCTTTTGCGTTATTTTTCGGGGCAAAAGGTTCGAATTAAGGTTTGGTTTTGATGAGAGAGATTTGTACCTTACTGCTCAGGTCGCATTTTATTACGTTGTATAGCCATATTTATTTTACCTTACTTTATGTACTTACGTACTTATCTACTGGCATATGCGACAGCTAAGTAGCGACAGCTTATTATTTACTCGATGTAAGGTACTCATCTAGGCCATTATTAAACGAAACCGCACGTCCACGCGGTCGGGTGGTGAAGCGGATCTAACGTCGCATTGGCTTGTATGAAATCCGTTGATTCCTGACACACGCGTACACTGTGCGACCGCGCGGACGAGCGGCGGTCACCGCCTCTCCGCACGACGCACTGCCAGTACATCCATCTGGCCGACTTCGCCCGACCGCGTGAAGAAGCGGTGTCGTGTGGGAATCGCCTTAGGGCTCATTTACGGACACGCGGCGCGTTGAGCGGTGCGGCCCGCTTTAAATTCAAACATGGAAATGTATAAGAGCGTTTACGGAGAAACGATTTTACGCGCGTTTGCTTGAAATGCAACGTTGCCCGCGGCGGCGCCCGCTTGATTTAGTATATTCGGGCGACGCGGCGGCCAACGCGGCGGCCACCGCTGCTCCTCACGCACCGCACAATACGCCGCGTCTCCGTAAACAACATCGTACTTTGCCATATGTTTGTGTTTGGGCATGCGGTAACGCGGACCGTTGCACGCGCCGCCTCTCCGTAAACGGAAAAAACGCTCAACGCACCGTGCGACGCGCCGCCCGACGCGACGCTTCTCCGTAAATGAGCACTTAGAGGTAGGTACTCAGTCACATGACACAGCTTTGAATGATAGAAATTACACTCTACAAAGCCAGATCTTTGTCATATTAACGTCCACTTAAACAAAATAGAATCTATTATATTTCAAAAAAATCTTTTAAGGTAATCATGTTTCTTTCAAGAAGTTCCCTGTTTGTAAGAACCTACTCTCTTCATGCTCCTAGCTGGAAATAGGTTGGCCCATTCAGGCTAGGGATCAAACGAGGCATGAATATTTTAAACTAGCTATGGTCGTGACTCCCCCTTGTAATTTTCCGGGACATAAAGAACCATAATGTTCTTTTTGATAGAAAGCCATCTCTACCAAAAACTTTTCAGTAGTTTTTGTTTAAAGATTTACAGAAAGATCCTACTAATCAGATTTAATAAGTACAGCGAGATTTTCAAATACTACAGTTTGTGTATTTTTAACCTACCTAGAAAAGTATAAACAAGTAACTGTGGTACTTATACAATTAACATCAAAACACTTTTTGTGCTCATGATTGATTGACACAACACACAATTATTTTCCATGGCTACTCGCGTGACCACGCTCACATAATTCCCGTGTTTTAATACAAAATACACAGTTTATTTTATATAAATTCTGTGCAACATTACAGAAAAGGTCGTCGGTAAAGTTTATAAAAAAAAATCTAGGCACGTGTGGCATGAAATAAAACAATTTGTTTATAAGAAATCGTCGGGGCGAAAGAGCGTCGTTGAGGCAGGCGACCGTAAGTAATGGAGAGGTTGAATATTTGTCCACCGACCCTCTGCAAAGTCCTTAGCGCATGAAATTTTCATCAGGAGTACAGATTAGTACAGAAGGTTGACTTCTTACAATGACTGAAACGTTTCACGTAATAAGGCTGAGATAGTTCTTTGTTCTAAACGAATTTCAGACATGGCGGTTATTCTCAACGGAGATAATGCATTGTAAGTGCGCAGATAATGTTGTACTCTCTCTTTCGTCACTATTTCCAGTCCAGTAAGACGGCAATTCGACTCTGTCGGTGGGAGATCAGGCGCAAGATAGAAGTAAAAAAATTGGTTTCGAGGCGCGGAGGTCTCAAACTCCGGGCTGCTGATCAGAAATTCTTAATTCAAAAGTCCAATAGCAAAAAGTACTGTCCAAATTACTGGACCTCAGCAATCACGTTGGCGACCACGAGACTTACCGGGTTGTCAAAAGTGCTAAACAATGTTTAGGTTACAATAGATCTCAGCCTGGGATCGCGTTGTGTGCGTGCAATGCGTTTGGTTTCACCTATTGCCATGGTATGGATCCGACCTTCTGTCCTATTACTCTGAGTCGGTTCAGGATCCTTGTATTGTACTAAACTTGAGAGGTGTTGCTGCCTATTGACGTTTTAAGCTTTCATGTCTGTTGCGTCTTTGAGACGTCCATCATTCTGTTACGATTCTGGGTCGGGTCAAGTTGCCTTTTGTCTTACATTGTGTTATACAGCTACATGTGTCTAGAGGAAACGGTTCACAGAATAAGGCTCACTATCCTGAGCATCCCGACGATAACGGTTCATATATACTTAAACATAACATCAAGGCAGTAATCTCCGAAGGATTAGGCAGAGGTGTATCTAATAGTACATTGACATTTCAACAGTTATGACCCAAGCAATAGGGGGAACCTATTGCCATCAATCGGGCAGAAATCTAAGCTCCATGGCTGCTACTGAAAAACGAACCGAACCCACAACCTCATGCTCAGCAGTCGCGCTTGTGACCACTAGACCAATAAGGCAGTCTAATATAATTAAACACAGGCACATAAATGCCAAATGAGCTGTAAAACTAAAACTAGTGATTCTAATCAACGAATAACGTCGTCTAATTGAATCATAAAACAATAAATTGGACAGCAAGAAAAGCATTTTACGTAGAAGTATTTGTAAAACGGAAGCAACGTAGAAAATAAGCCTCCTCCCCTCCAACAAATCAAAGCGAATGGTCCAATAAAATAAAAGTACCAGAGCGTATCGTCTAGATGTCCCCTTAAAAAGTTAACTTCATATCATGCACCTGGACACACAAGAAAAGTAGAATTAGGGAGGAGACTAAAATAATTTCAGTCATAAATTCAACTTTTATAACTGCCGCGTTACGTGGCAAGGTCTGACTCCTCAGACATCGACATAATTTAACTTTTTCCTATTATCTTTATGCTGACGCGGTTAAGTGGCTCACTCACATATTGCAGAGCGAGCGTTTTTGTTATAATTTCGAATTTACTCCGCCTTTTCATGCATTTTTACCAAGTTTAATTTTATTCGGAGGAGGTAGAAGCCCAAAGTTTGACTCCAATTATTACTTTGGAATTAAGTTACACATTGTTAAAGAGATGCCTAACCACGTACTACGTTAAGTTAGTTGGTTTCAGTTACTATGGGCGAAGAGTAATGAAGTTTTTCTGTACAATAAGTGGTTAGTGGATTTCTTTATAAGATTTGTGTCTCTCATTTTTTGTGGCGAAAATACTTTTATATCTGGCATGTTATAAATGTAGGCTCTCGTATTTCGTGTTATGTGTTATATGTAGCCTCAGGCGTGCGTTAGGCTCTGTTATACATTTTATTTGATAGCAATCTTTAGGGTGTTTCCTAAGTAGAATAAACTACTTATTTTTTATAGTATTGTCTTTTTTATCTCTGCTCTTTTCTTTAACTTTATTCTGCAGTTAAGCTTATATATGAAGCGTAATACCATCCTATCTCTAAACATTCTTTTATGAGCAAGAAGTACTTGAGTCTAGTTTTCCTAAAATAAGCTAACAAATCTTTTTTGACTCTTGGTAATAACTGGTACTGGCGTTTTATTCTGAATAGGATCGTGGTTCTCTTTTCAATATTCTTGGGACGTAATAGATAAATCAATTCCGGTGAATCTTATAACGAAATAATAACTACTTCTTTAATTTTAAACTATTTTTTCTTACCTCATATATTTATCATATATTTATTCTATCGATTTTTCCTGGTATATACTTTTAGAAAATATGTTGCTAAGGACCAGTAGATTATGGACATGAGAAGGCGTCTGCCTTAATTGATAAAGTTAATTTTATATTTATGTAGTGCCTTAAATATTTTTAATTTAAATTATTACAATTAAAACTAGCACCACAATGCCCGTTTATTCAACATTTTAAAATGTTTTTTCCCTAGTTTTTTTTTTGTCAATTATGAATCACAGTTTTTTTTTTGTATTGTACATGAATCAAATCTTTGTCAATATAAAGCACGATTTTATTTCGCCAAAGTTCAACAAAATAAAACTCAATAACAAAATACAAAATCAAAAATCAATCGTCCTATAACTGCCTATCACACAATCTCCGATTCGTCCTCACAAATGCAAAATACCGATACATTTAACGTTTCCTGACGTCACATTAAGTACAAACCTAGAACGGCCCTCGGCTATACACTACACATTCGCATCTTACCATCGGAACACCGTTTTGCTCTCAAACACGTCGTATCGCGACTCCTACGTCTCTGCTGGCCAACTTCGAGTCAAAGTTCCCTCGGGCCAAATCTATAAGACTGTTTTGCCACATGATCGCTTTCACGATTTGCCAAGAAAATAAAGTAGAATTGAACAGGAAACTAGTTCCCACCACAAGTGAGTTGATAAAAGTAGATATCTTTGCAGCGTTCTATCTTCGCCAGTGAATAATAATGTTACGGTTTGTAAGTCGATGTTTAAGTTAAAGTAAATGCTTTGCGTATTGGTTGGTGTCAGAATAATTGTTGCATAAAACGCCGTATTCGTTTGAATTTGTTACCGTCTTTTTTGTGTAATTGTCTTGTATATTTATTTAAACTTCATGTACAATAGTGGTACATAGGCGGACTTAATGCCATAAGGTATTCTCTACCAGTCAACCTTTGGGTTAAATAAGAAAACGCTGTGGTAAAAAAAAATCCTAAAACAATAATTTATATAAGTACTTATAGTGATACTAATACACTTAAACATATAAAATAAAGTAATAAATATTTTACCAAATAAAAAACGAAAAACCTAAAAATAATTACCGTGACTCGACTTCAAGTTGAGAGTTATTTATTCTGACATAAATAGAGGTTACGAACTTTTCTTTTAAAAGTGAATTTGCTTTCCATTTCCTTTTTTTTGCAGCTCAGTATATTCCTTTGTTAGTTAAAACTTGCAAATAAAGAAATATATCATCTGCCGCGTGTCGTGTGACCTGTGTCCTGTGTAGCTTCCAGTCTAACCGGACGCAGTTATACGGACATATAGAACATAATGTCGGATCCGCTCATTGATACGGCCATAAAATGAATCGCAAGCGCACCAGTGGTGACATCACGCGACCTACTTACAAGTCTACCCACACCTACAGCGTGCTTCTACAGAGTCGTGATGTTTTGAGCTCGCAGCGATGAAAACATTCAGTGTCTGATCACAGTGGAGTTGAGACGTCCCCGAACTGTACCCGATTCTTGTGCCCCGTGTATTTGTGTTAAATTGTAATTTCAAGTAATTTGTTAGTATGATAAAATCAGTGTATTGCACACAATGTATTTTCATTGGCTCGTCCTTTTTATAACGCACCTTAATTTGGTGTTACTGAGCCTAGATAATTAATAATAGACTTGTATATTTATTTATTTTTGAACCGTTGCCCCATACTAGGTATTTGTTCTGTATCGTGGGTGCGTTTACAAACATTTTAATTTTATTTGTTACGTGCGGGGACCGAACTCGCCACACGCAGCGCAGTAGCCTATCACGTAGCCACTGCGCCAACCGTGCCGATATCATTGTTATTAAACCATATCCACAACTCAATTACTACGGATAACACGTCCCACTTGCTAAGACTATTTCTGAAACTATCAGGCTTTTGACTACCTGTAACATCTGTGGGTAAGATGTATATCATAATAACTATAAAAATCTGTTAGCAATTGTTTCAAACTGGTTTTCTAGTAATATTAACTAATTTTGTTCAAAAAGCACCCGTTGTGCACCTAACCTTGTGAAAACAATTTGGAAGACAACAAGGAAAGCTCAGTTTTAATTATGTTTATAATATTTGTCTCAGGAATAAACACAGTGTCTTTTAGGACTTTGTTCGTACAATTAAGAGAGTACACAAGTAATTAACAGAGTACCTAATTGAATTTCTATTATTTACGTGTCGTTTTTGTATCCTTGTAGAAATATTTTTTTAAAGAAACCACGCGCATGTTAGTGTGTACACTACCCATAATCAAGAAGAATAATATTTGTCGAAATGTCTTTCAAAAACTGATGCACGTAATGGAATAATGAAAGCGACTGCCTATCTGACCTCTACAACCCAGTTAGTACTGAGTAATACGATACCCAATACTAACTGGGTATATCAGGAAGTATATCCCAACCCAAAATACATACTTTCTTACAGTCAAAAATATTATAAAATGTATGGAACAGCAGATTTATTTTAAATAATATAACATATAGTTTTTTTCTTTAAATCCGTCTTATGTTAGTGCTGAAATAAAAGGAGCTTAACTTTCCAAGTAAGTACTTAATTATCTAGCATCTCTTGGGGTTGTTTCGTTTACCACACTTCAAGAATAAGTAACGTAATAAGATAAAGTGTAGTCATTTCACCTCATTGTAAGCGCAACTTTAAAGTCTCATAACATTTTCATTTCTAGAGATGGATTAATGACTTTTCATTTTATTTTTCTTCTTCTTTAAATTATTAAAATGAACACAAAAAAATGGAAACTTCTCCATTGGCTCGAGCAGGTCAAAAAGAGCTTTACGTGCATGCAATTCTATCACGAATTTTTCCGTAGGTATTCTATCCAGTAACTTCATGAAACTTTACCTTAAGTCTGGCATGACATCGCTGGAATAATCCACTAGAGCTTCATGAATATATCGCTTAATCTTAATTAGATCTTGCTTAATTAGATCCTTATACTGCGGCCAAAATTTGACTTAGGTCTAGACACCATGCACATAGGATGTTGTTTGTTCCGCAAAGTGCACACATTACGACATTTCTTATGTACCTCTGGATATACAATGTGTAACAGAATAAACGCACAACCTCTTAAGGGGTCATTGTACTCATCATTATGAACAACTTTTACTATGGGACCAATCCCGAAATCGCGAAAAAAAAACAGCTGTTCAGTACATTTTGTCGAATTATGCGCACAGAAATGTATAGGGCAGTCGACTTTTTTTTCGCGATTTCAGTGTTGGTCCCATAGTGAAAGTTATTCATAATGATGAGTACAATGACCCCGTAAGAGGTTGTGCGTTTATTCTGTTACACATTGTAGATGGTGGTATATTGTGAATAGTCTCTAGTGACCATAGAATCAATGCAGCTGACATTGGACCGCAATGGACTATGGGAAACGTACAATACTCTCTAAAGATGAACAACTGCAATTTATCGATTTTCCTGCGACTACAAAACCATTAAAAATCGTTATTGTTTACTGATACGTTTATTACATAACAGTTTAGCGTGAACCTTTTGAAACTGCTAAAATATAAAATATACCTAGCTGTTGCCCGCGGCTTCGCTCGCGTTTTGGTCGGAAATTATCCCACGGGCACGTTGTAAATAGCCTATGGCACTCGGGGATAATGTAGCTTCCTATTAGTGAAAGAATTTTCAAAATCGGTTCAGTAGATCCGGAGATTACATACACCCTACATACAAATTTAAAAATTTGAAATTTTACCTCTTTATAATATTAATTTAGAAGACGTTTCAGCCCGCTAGTGTTCAATTCTAGCCATCAAATTGAAAGTCTAGTTTCATGTCAACTGCACATAGATGGTTTGTTTCAGCTTGTGGACGATAACTATCTCTTCAGTCAACCGTTTCCTAGATTAAGTAAAAAACCTTTTTCGCTGCTCTAATAATTATCACATCCATTAATCTATCACTGAAAACAGAACCACAACATCTACCACTTGCTTACGTATACGAGTGCATGCTAAGAGCCGCCAAACCTGAATGATGGATGAAGGCGGGACTCCCGACAGTTCAGATAATGTCTGCGCCGCGGAACGATCTGCGGGCCTAATGAATTTTTCATATAACTCTTAATGCCCGGATTTTGTTTGATGCAGTTTCGGTGATAGATATGTGGTTTTGCTTGAGTGAACTTGGTCAAAGAGGTTTCTATCTGTTCCTTTGAATAACAAGCAGAGAATATTGTAACAACAAACCCGTAATTCCCATCTACAGTTTTGTTTCTTTTTTTGTCAGATATTAGGGATTTTTAGCCTTGGGCTTGAAGCTTAGTGTTTTTGAAAGTAATTTATTGTTTATGAATTTTGTAGCCTTGGAAACCTAAACATAATTGATTAAAAATACAAAAACTATACGTAAAATATTATTCGCAACGTAGTGTAGCTACCTGAAAATTGAAAAAGAAAACGCTGATAAAAGAAGCAATAAAACGAAAGCATTCACAACCCAATCGAATCCGACTGAAAATAAAGAAAAAGCACCAATGAATACCAAAATCGAATTACAAAAAGACTGCAGAAAACCGCAACCCAATTCACAAATCGTATGATAACAGTTTAGTATTCCCTTCGAAATCTCTCTTTACGAAAACAAATGTATGATTTACGGCGAAATTTTACTCTCGTTATCAGCTAGGGGCGGTTGATTTACACGGCGCCGAACCTACCGTTATCACTACACCGCGAAAGTAATCGGAGACGTTTATCTCTTCACTCCTAACTCACAAAGAAAAACAAAACAGAGTCGACCCTACAGAAACAATCCTGGTGAACAATATTTTAAAGTTGTGCGAGTAATGTTTATGATACTTGCTCTCGGTTTTAATCGCATCCTAGGGAAATTACTGAGTGCAAGATAATAAAAAGTATTCAATGCTTTAATGTAGGTCATAGTTTACCTATGTGTGAAGTTTCATCAAAATCCATTCACCCGATAAAGCGTGATTAAACAATATAAATTACATTGTATTACAATGTTATAGCAAAAGTTCGCAAGTACTACGAGTACTACACACTATGTGGGTACTAAAAAGTGTAATGACAATCCAATTCCGTCGCAAAAACAGCTTTTAAAAACACTGTTGCGGACTAATTATGAATGTAGATATAACTTCGTCGGGAACCTGTCTTTCCCCATTAATCTTTCGCTACAGAAATTGAAAATCAAGGATGGCAGGTTGAGGAAAAAGCGAACGTTTTTCCGCGACGAATTAATTAGGGAGCTGGGCTGGCGCTACATTGAATTTCACAGCGGCCTTTCGATTCCTTTTTTAAACTGCGCTATGTGGGTGAATCGGCGGTAAAGCAATCTGTGACGTGACACTGTAATTTTCTTTTGCTGTAAATATTCTCTTTAATGGATGATGATGGTTTTTTTTGTTGGGACCACATACTTATTCATTTCAACTTTTATTGCACTATTTGTGGGTTTGGAATATATAGAGAGCTAAAATGTGTTCTATTGTCCTTACACCAAAATTAAGTAAAAGCATTTTAACGAATCTATAATATTCTGGGTAATTCGGTGGGATATTTTAAATAGCACTTAATACATCGAAACTTAATGGACACATTGCCGTTTCGACATCAAAATATAGGCAGCATTAAACACAATGTAGATGGGTCAGAATTACCCATTCAATAAAGCTGTACCCTTTTTTAAATCCGTTGATCACAACCCGACCGTATTGCAGACTTTCGTTGACACAGTTTAGTGACACAACAACCTCGATGGCTTTGTCCTATCAAACAAAAACTCGAAAAATAAAAACGGGTACAATATTTTATCGTCGAAGCGTTTCGCGATATTAATGCCCAGTTTTACGTTATCAGTATGTGTTTCGGGTTTTCGGGTTGTCGGCTAGTCACATTCATCAATCAGGGAAGTGAACTCGTTACCGAGTTTCCCGAAACGGCAATGAGGCCGAATATGTTTGTAAAAACTTTTTAGATCATTCACTTTCGCGTGAAAAGGTTCGAAAGTTGGGAACTATCTACATAGATGCGTAACTAGTGGGCTACGTGACTTATTTTCTTAACAGTGGTTTTCCTTTTTCTTTGAACTATTGGTTTTTCTTGGGGAATGATTGTTTTATTGTGTGGCAAGAAGAACAGTTTCTATTGCGTTTATCAAGATAGGTCTTGTTAAACGTTATGTAATATTTCTGGTGAGCTAAGTGCAAGCAATGCCATCGCGGGATCAGGACCAGGCTAGCACAATAAAATGGGGCTTGGCACAATCAATGACAGGCCCATACCCAGCAGTGAGTGAAGTCGAAATATCCTTAAATACAATGGTCGAATATAATGTGCATGTAGCGGCACTATAAGAATACTGCAGCAATATAGAACAAAAAGCACTACAGGGCCATCTATGTCACAGATGAAGAACTAAACATCGAAATACATTGAAATCCTACATCGCGCAAGTCAAGTTCCCAGAACCCGACAACCACTGTCAGGCTGTAGCCCACCAGACATAACACCCTTCTAGTCGGAGGATCCCCCTTTTCTATGGGGGATGAAGAACTTAACACCATGTTCTCCATACCCCCAAATGCACTTAGGTGTCAAAGGAATGCTTTGGTACTCTTACAAGGTTTGCCTTGTACACGAATGTCATCACCTTCTTCCAGACCGGGTAGGTAGTCAAAAAATTTCATTTTGAGAAAAAATCTGTAATTTTTGTAAAAATCTGTAATCGGAAGATCGAAGAGACCTATTGTTTAGATCCCACAGCTCGACAAAAAGAAACGTTAAAATAATGTTTCATTCGAACTGTAAAAAACAAAATACCAGGAAATCTCATTACCATTCCTCCAATAATTCGCCAACAAAGCAGATTGACTGGCGTTTTACGTCGTATCCGGAACATTATTAACACGTTCCGAACCCCGCTATAAACAAAAGGGATTATTTAATATAAATTGGAAACAGGAAGTTAATCAGAGTCGGCAACAGACGGCGAAACTAAATGGGTCAGTCGTGCCTGAGACTCGGGCATCGAGCAGCAGACACGGCCTTTCAATTGCTCTAAATTAGGTAAATAGTCGACCCTTGTTGAATTAGCTTTTATTAGCTCAAGATTTTCTCTTGTTCCAGCTTTTGTTGCCGGTGATCGACAAATTATATGTTTCTAGCGTTCTGTGCAGAAAATTTTCTTTATTTTTTTCACACTACCCTTTCGCATAGGGTTGCACGAGCACAGTTAAGATTTTATTCTAAAAACTCTTCTTTCTTTTCCATGTGGTTAGTGTCTAACTTGATTTCAGAGTTTTTATGCCGTCCATGGGCCTTTAAGGTTTATCACATTACACGATTTCTCGGGCCCTGTCTATCGTGTACCCTGCCTACCAGCCAGGGCGCCGCTTACGCTAGAAATCGCGTCCTACCTCAGACGTGCATAGTATAATTTACTCTGTGGCCACGCAACTAAGCTCCCTGTCTCCCTGTCGCTTATTACACTACTCGATCGACAGCGCGGCAGATAAGCAGGGCGGTCGGAACCCTGTTTCTTATTACACTTCCCTGTACCTGTGTGCAGGGCCCGATAAATCGTGTAATGTAATAAGCCTTTTTGACTTGGTTTTACATGCTGTCGAAGAATATCTCTCAGGCATGCTGGTTTTCGCACAATGTTTTCCTTCACCAAAGCAAGTCTTATCGAAGTAAATTAATGCACCTTTTTTGGCATGTACTGCTGATAAGTGACGGTCGTTTTCAAACCGTTTCGTATAAATTCTACAACGAATTTAAATAGTCTGAGATCCCACCTAAGACCGACTTCTACTCATTTGTTCACCTACCAATGACAAACACCGGTTAACATGTGGGAATGGTCGATATTAGGCGGGATCCCAGATAACAGGATAAGAAACTGAGCTTATTTCAATCTACTGAATGTTCACTTATCCATTATTTATCATGTCTATTATTTTACACATTTTTAAATATTTATTTAAAAAAATTAATAGAATATCATTTTTTCTAGGCCATCCACTGTTATGATTGGGCCGATTCCTCGGCCACCATATTTGACATTTGAATGTCTAGCCTAAAAATTCCGTAACTTTTTCACAAGGCTGTCATTATAATCAGCCTACAACAACAACAGCAACAACAGTTCACTGCTGGACAGAGGCTTCTTCAACCGCACGTCACTCAACTAGATTTTCGGCTACTCTCATCCAGTTAGTACCAGCTACCCTGCGAAGATCGTCGCTCCACCGCTTGAGCCTGAGAGCGTCCCACCTTACGCTTCCCGATTCGCAGTCTCCACAACACAAGGCTGTGCTAGGTTGAAATTAAATAAGTAGGTCCGACTTCGCACACATCAATAATTCAATAATTCAGGCAGAATAAACGTATAAACAAAGAATTTAAATTGCTCTAAATAAAATAGTTGGACTTTGTTGAGCAGGCTGTTGAGCTCAACAGCTCTAGATTTTGTCTTGAAAACAATAAATTTAATAATTAAATATTTCGCAATAAAATTAGAGCAGGTACAAGGTCGTCTGTTCTCATTTTAAATGCGAAATATTTCAATTTGCGTCAGCTGTTAGTAAACTTAAACTAGTTTTTCTTTTTACATATTTTAAACAACCAACTACACATCGGCTAATAAATCATATTTCATAAGTCTACTGTACCTTTCCGTATTCATCTCTATTCGTCGCTATTTGTCGAGTCGTAAGATGGCTAGTTTCATAATCATCTAAATGCATTATCCGTTTCACTGGCTATCAAAGTATGATATACTTTAGATTAGATATACTATAAACATAATTACATAAGTCTACAACACCAACTTTCCTTGTCAAGTTGTGTAGGAATTCGAAGTATTTCATCTCATTAATAATGCCAAGGAGGATGCTGGTGCGTGCGCCCATTCTTGACTTCTTATAAATTTATGATACCAATATAAATACTTCGTAACTTGGTTATGATCAAGTGCTCAAACTCAGGTTGTGAGATAATATAAAGTATGTGTTATATCGTTCAATGTATCGGAGTTTTGGCAATATATTGTGCGAAGTCTTCATTGCAAATTAAAGTGAGATGTGCCCAGTAATTTATGTTCGAGAGCGAGGTTATAAATCGTTGTATTGAAGTTGCTCTTTTGTTTTTATTTCGCGATGTAGCGAGCGGGGCAAGTTAAAAGCTTTCAATTTTTATATGAATTTAAATCGAAATATCAGATGGAAATGGTCGATTACTCAAAGTATGGATTAGCTCTTGGTTATTAAAAAGTAACACGAACATTCGAAAAGCAGTGGTCAACATTTTTATTTAAAAACAAAGAAGCCAAAAATGTACACTTTTTACATATAGAAGAATACACAAAAGATGAGACGAAACGAAGGCTTTGTCCCACAATAATTAATGATTGAATGGGTGTAACTGGTAAAAAGTGGGTGAACTATAAAGGGTGTAACAAGACCCTTATCGAAACCGAAAGGTACTTGTTCTCCCCATCATCATTTTTTTGTTCTAGACCATACCTGGGAACCTTCTAGTTAGGGAGATATTGGGGGTCAAAGTTCCAACTTTTTACCAATTTATTTTTTAAATACTTGTTTTTAACGTAAGATTTTTACTGTAAACGCCTCCACGACCCCCATACTATTCAATCCATCCATCACCACAATGTTTTGATTGCGTTACATTGAGTCCTACCGTAAAACGTGATTTTTCACCCAAAAAAGAAGTCGTTTCACAGCAATATTTTTTTGCGTAAAGTTACTTAGTTTGATGTACATAATGCTTGGTTGACGGCTTCGTTAAGGGTCTTGTTACACCCTGTATGAACACCTCTAGCAAGGCTACAAGCGTGTTGTTTTGTTATATAATAAACGATAATTGGTTAAAAAATTACATAGTAGTGTTAAGGTACAAACGTGTATTGTTGATCGAAGTTGGAAAATCCCTCAAATATCTCCAACATGTCTCCGTTTATCCAAACAGTCACTCCACCAAACTCTAATCCGAACATACACGTACAAATCAGAACATTCTAAGCCCATGTACACAACCGATCACTTACATTGAAGTAGCACAAACAATAGCGATAATCCCATTCAATAAGCAGTTGACTATCGATCGACAGTCGATAGTCGGTGCCGAGCTGATGTCCATTGCAAGGCCGACACAATGCGATACAGTGAGCACTGGACTTAACCAAAGCTGCTTATAGATACAGTTTAGACACAGAGACAGAACCGAATTTTGCGAAAATAGTTTTGGTACATTAAACGAACTAGAACACATACATGCTGAATCTAACAATCAAGAAAGCAGGTGGAAAAGTATTTCGAATCAATAAAAGATACTCTTTCAGATTACGCTGAAAAAACTGATAACTCTAGCCTCAGTACTCATACTTGATAGGTTGAACATTACTCATCAGATAGTAAGATTCAGTGTTACTTAAAAAAGGGGGAAAGAGGTATTTATCAGCTTTCCTTTCAGATGATTGTAATAAATCTTATGGTATATGCTATACTTACACTTTATACTATACTTACAATTTCATACCATATACCATTTATCATTCTTTTTTATTGATTTGTTTATTTATACTCAGCGAATCAATCTAAATACGATTCGTTTCCATTGTATTTGCTGAAATAAAATATAAATTTTCATAATTTTCAATGTTGTGACATGTACGTCAGATTTGCCAAACTGTCAGTTACTTTTTCTTTCTGTCATAGAGTTTCTTACTAGCTTAGTCTATGATGAATACTTTTTGGTTTATCTAATCTAAATTATATTTTTCAATGTTTAGCTGAAATAATGTATTTTATAGATACGAGTAATAATGATTGTTTACTAATAACTTAATTTTAAATTATATTTATAAATTCTTTACGCACTCATGATTTATGAAGTAAGTCTGTTATGTCCTGGCCGACTACACTTGTCAGATGAGATGATTATATGGCCGCAAGAAGAAAACCTGAGATTCAAAAATGGAAGGAGACTACTGTGGAGACGAGACTAGACTAGACGAGACCAGAGGGGAGAGCGTTTCTTGAATGTGATACTGAAGGAATTCCTCAAATTGGAGAAAAGACCAATTCTTCAAGGTCATCCATCTAAAGATACACCTGGGACTACTACTCCCAATCTTATTATTAAAAACTGTATTTGTGCCATTCCTGCTGTTCATCTCGCGGAGCTGCCCTGGGTCTAAAAGCCAACTAAAAGATCTACCAGGACCTCAACTCCTGTTCTTCGAAACGCCGCCTTCCTGTGGAGTAGACCTGATAGAACTGGGTGCATTGTCCTACATCTCCACCTCAACGTTTGATCGTGCTTCATTAACAGTGCTACTAATCGTGTGTATATACTCAAAAACTACTTCCAGAGTGCGGGTTTGATAGGTCTTTTTTATAATCACTTGTATTTTTTATTTCACTTGTAAAACCATCCGTTTACCTCTATTAAATTTTTAAATGTATAAGTCTACTTTAATCCTTTAATTTTTAATAGGATCAAGTAGATTTGCTACAACCTTTATCATAAAACAATTCAAAACTCAAGCAATTACTTCAACAACAAGTCAACAAATTGCTTTAATCGCACCAGAACCAATAAAATAAAGTTACACACGAATAGATAGCGCTAAAATAAAGACATAACTCAAAGAACGGTAAAACCGAACTCCGTATTCGATATTAATTAATTTCGCTTCCAAAGGCGACGAAGACTAATGCCCAGTAATGTATTTTTCCCGGCGAACTTGGACGAAACAAATGATAATCGGGAAAGAATGAAGTCAACATTAATGAGGTTTAATTAATTATAGGTCGTGTACGAGAAATGGGTGGAGCAGTGTGGTAAGTAGCGGTCGTTATCACTTTAAATAAGAGCCAAAGGGACAGGGGACCGAGATTGAATGGAGATCTCGGAAGATATATGAACGTTTTTGTATTGTTTTCTTTGTTTAACAAAGGAAAACAGATACCTATACGCCCTCTTTGGTCCCATACATGTTGGACACGACACGACACACCGTCTAGAGAATTACGTCTCTTTGAGTACTTGAGGTTCATACAAAGTGAACAGTATACTAGACAGAAGAGGAATTCCGTGCGGCATTGAAACTTGATACCTTGAGCGACATCGCCTGAAGTCTATGTTGCTTTTCGTTGTCTTTGAATAATAGGATAAGAAGTTTTGGTATATTTTCCAGGGTAAAATGAAACTATGAATATCAAGAGAATATGAATAACGGTAAGGTAAAAGATTGTAAGCGTCGCTTGTATTTTGTCAGATTAAGATAGGAATTATTTGGTTGATTAAATTAAAGAAAACTAAAAAGATTTAAAAAGTGCCGTTTAACAGCTTTTGAATGAAAAAAATCATATTAAACCGCCATATTTATTAAGTAACGTAATATTTTTGAAAAACCGGCCCAATTTTTACAAATTCTACTTAAAATAGAAACAGACACAAACAAAAGCGAAACGTTCTAAAACTAAATCAAAATAACAAAACAATATCGCATTTATAACTCAAGGAACGCTATCTAATCTGTAGCAGAAGTTTACAATGGACACCAGTGCCAAGTTGATGGATGGCCAATGGGAATGGCGGTGACGTCAGTAGGGGAATCTTATGGCTCGTTTTCATGAGTAAAATCTGTTGCATCGAATAGATTCCTGAAAAGAAATAATTCCACCTGGACTTAAGTGAATTTTATCTGTATGTGCAAGTACTACATTTTGTATAAGTTTATTGATGTACGCCAGAAGGAGAGTTATGTTTTTTGTGAGTATGTATGTATGTATGTTTAATTGTTTGGCACGCTCTGTGGCCTGAACGACTCGATGGATTTTAGCTTGAGAGGTGTCGTTAGATTCGTATTTACTGTGAGAGTAACACTGGGTATACCAAAATAAAAATTATTCAAAAAAAAAAAAAAAAAGGTAATTTAAAAAATTAAAAACCCGACTGCGTAAAAAAAATAAAATAAAAAGCATAGAACATAGCGACTTAACAGTCGGGACCCATTAACATATATGGACCGGCTTAAATCGTCCCAATAATGGGTCCCGACTGTTTAAGTCGCTTGTTCTATGCTTTTTTTTTTGCCGTGTAATCAAAAATTGTATGTATTTAGAGTTTCCAGATAACAGTTCGAAAAAATTTTTGACGTGATTGTTTACTTCATTATGATGTCTATCGTCGTACTTGCTCAAGATTTTGTTTCCCGAGAAAAACATCGAGCAATTATCGCCTGGCGAGATTCACGTCATTCTCTTGCTCAACAAGCGAGAAACTCGCTCCGTGTAAATGAGCCTTTATTGTGTTTATTTCTTATCTGTGCGCAATTCCTTAAAACTTCCAAATAAACCGCTGAAGGATTAGAGATAAAGGGCTTATTGTGACGTCACAAAGGATAGGACAGGACGAATCAATCTTCGAAATGTCTTTGTAGGGAAATGATTTTCCAATTATAATACCTTTATTAATGATTTAAAGTGTAATTTGTCGGAATGAGTTTTCGATGAAAATTATATTGATTAACTTACTGGCTATGACGGCTTTATTGTGACTATATTAAAGGTTTATTTAGTGTTTCAGTAATTTTCAGACCACATTGTTCTATCTTATTTCTGTTTGTAAATGTTCTAAGAAGCTAAAAACTAATGTTTTTAAACTGAGATGGTCTATTACGCTATAATTAACACGGTAAATATCCCGTTTTCTGTATTAATGATATAGCTAAAAATTCACTAAGTAATTCATAAAATCTAACCAATCCTTATTCTGAAATATTTTCTAGCTTGAATATTAATCGCGTAAGTACTAAGGTACTTATTGAAATACGAAATTATTTCGTCAACAATTCAAACAATGCTAAAGGCTCGATTAATATTCTTGAATACAGAATCACAATTCACAGCCTACAGTAATTGCTTACTGCAAGCGCCTATTTATTAGTGAATAGCAACGAGCCGCGTTATAATTGCGGCGTAAGTTTTTGTAGGCGCTTTCGGCACGCATCTGTATCAGATTGCGATAATGATCTTTTGTAGTGCTGAACAATTTGTTTCGTTATTCGAGTTTTAAGTAAACAAAGGATTGGTTAATAAAAATTATAGTTTGTTTTTCATAATCAGCAATTCATAAATGTTTTCATAAAAGGCAGGAGCAATTCATAAATGTTTTCATAGAGGAATTTAATGTTTGAATTATCAGAAAATTATTAGTTGTTTTAACGCATCCCTGCGGTCACGTTAATGTCCCTTTTCACTTGTTTCAGTCAGACACTACCGAAATGCAGCTCAACCGAAAGGCAATAAGAAAAAACAAGGCCTCATTGCGTGCCTCTACACGTTTTATCATTGTTATTTTTTTATTTAAATTCCCACAATGTCGGTGAAATTCCCACATGAACCGCCGAAAACACCATTTGTTTGTCTTAAGTCCAAGTCGTTAATTTCCTAATTACAGTTTCAAAATAAAAGCGTGTTTTTGTTCGGTGGCGTCCCTTCCGTGGGGCGTACAATCCCGGGCGAAAGGTTAATGGAAGAAAAAATACGCTGTACAAATTTGCATAACATTTTTCTCTGTCTTCTACCAAAATTAAGTCCTCTGGCCCTGCATTGGCTTTGTTTAAATTACTGAAGTGAATTCCGTGATTCGCTTGTTATATTCAATTTTATGTTTGCTGCCCCTGCTTTTCCTTCTTTCTTGCTCTGAATTATTTTGGATTTATATTTTTTGTGTTAAAGCTTGTGGTGACATTATTTGCTTACCTCTGTTTATGCTTACATTTAACTAAATAAACGCCCAGTTTCGCGCTGAGCGAATTTAACATTTTGTGCTGTTTCTTTTTATTACCCGACTACGGCGACGCCAAAAGGAAAGGTTATGATTTTAGCAGTATATGTATGTATGTTTGTATTTACGTATGTTCCTCCGTAGCGCCTAAACTATCTATCCGATTTTGATGAATAAGGTGTCAATCGTTATCATGACCCCCGTAACACAGGATAAAAACCGAAAAAAACCGCGATTTTAATTAGAGCGTGATTTTTCAGTAGGAGGGGTTTTAGTGGTAGTATACAACACAAATTCTTGTTAAGATTAAGGCTATAACTGACTTTGTTTGAGTTGCAATGATCTAGCGTGAAATGATTGTCTAATTCTTTTACAATGGAATTAATTTTTATTTCTGTATTACTCGAAATTGCCTACAAAGGAGTGTATCAATTTCTGACTTTCAAATATGATCCTATCCACACTTTGAACCACATACGATAATAAATAAGTAAGCGAGTGTCAGAGGAAGTTATCGATATAGTCTGGCAAGTTGAAACTGGCGTAGGCCCGATGGGAAATCTGCAATCTTGGCCTTCCGCTAACAAAGTTTTCAACTAAAATCCTATTGTGTTCTCTGTCGTGAGGGAGTGTACTTGATTAGTACTATGAAGACTTGAAAACTGATGGCAAACCACGTTATCATTCTGAGTATCTGAGGAAGCCTGTTAAAATCTTGCTAAGAAACTCTGATTAATTAGTCGAGAAAGTTCCAAACACATGAGGAGTTCCCGTTTGTGGGCTTTTTGGTAAGTTTTCGGGAAATGAGGGTTTTTATACGAAGACCAGCTAGAAACGTAACTTGTTGAGGAAGCTGCCGGTTGAGAAGCGAAAGTTTTTGGGAGCTGCGTTCATGTAGTATTAATCTATACATAAACACTAATATTATAAAGAGGTAAAGTTTGTGAGGTTGCAGGGGGTAATCTCTGGATCTACTGAACTGACTTTGAAAATTCTTTCACTAATAAGAAGCTACATTATCCCCAAATGCCATTGGCATATTTACATTGTGTCCGTGGGATAATTTCCGACCAAAACGAGAGCGAAGCCGCGGGCAACAGCTAGTACTAAAATAATTATGGAATTTATTTATTTATGTACACTTAAAATACTTAACAGGACATTACATTAAATAAAATACACACACACACACACTTACATTAATTAAATTAGTTAACTTACTTTTGAGTTTTTTTACGGTCTTATGACTTTTATAATTTAATATATTATTTAGATTTTGAATTAAAATTTTGTTTAGCTTTACGACAGGATTTGACTGCCTCATTGGTCTAGTAGTCGCAATCACGACTGCTGAGCATGAGGTCCGGGGTTCGTTTCCCGGGTCCGGCAAATTGTTATTGAGGTTTTCCATCAGGAGTTTCTAAGTAGCAGCCACGGAGTATAAATTTGTGTCCTGTTGATGACAATAAGCTCGCCCCTAATTACAACATCAGTTTCTAGAAACGACTTAATTCACGGCATTGACAGTCATTTCGAAGTCATATAGGGAACCCGTCTTGGAAACCTTGTGACTATAGCACGTTGTCGAGTAGTCCCTCCAGACATAGTGCAAACATAGGTTGAGGAGGTCACCTTCAAGGCAAAATCCAACGTGTGATCTTTTCTCCAAAGAAACATATAGGTCGAATATCCTCAAGCAATGAGTTCAACAAATATCAAAATACGAAAGAGCGTGAAAAAAAAAAACAAATCAGTTCTTATAAAAAACTCTTGATATCTGAGTGAAGGGAGCCAGTGAATGATCTCTAAATGAATAGAGCCTGCCGAAGAACAAAGCAAGGCTGGATGAGAAATCGTAATAAACGCAGAGAGGTCTCATTTTAACTACAACTGTGAAGATAACGGCTCTGTTGGTGCACATCAAAGATCAAATAAATTGTAATCATTTTCAACAGATAACATTTTTTTTTCTTTAATAGAAATGCCTAAGTATCTTAGTTTATTTTAATATTTTTGCTACCAAATTGCTCATTTTTACTTTTTTTTTTTGTTATAATTTTTCGTTGTTGGTTGTCTGGCTAGGTACTTCCACAGGTTCATTCATAGATAAAAGAAAGATACAGGTACTTGGCAGAATAAGCGTATAACGTTCCACCTTACAGTCCTGTTTGCAAGATTTAATTAAATGTAATCCACCACTCGTGGTGTCACAAGTACGTACAGTATCGTGTAGGACATATTCTCGGGGGAACTATCAACTACCCCAAAAACGTCCATAATAAAAGGACAATCGTAAAACACAACGACACTATCACCCTTCATCCAAAAATAGGTCAAGCCCGCTACGATCCTAATACGCGATAACTAAACCATTTTATTAAACAAACTCATGCATCGTACTATAATGATCTCATAACCCTCATTAATAACGACGGTACTAATTCCTATATGACCTTTGTTTACCCTTATAACCCCTTGCCGTGCCATTTGTCACAGAATAGATAAGTACAGAAGGTCAGACACATAGACACGTTCCAAACACGGCGTGTGGTCTCAAATTAATTCATTCATTCACTTTCAATTTATGCACAACCTGAACCTCTGGATTTAGAAGGATTAAATTCTGCGCAAGATTCCTTCATATTATAGAAGATAACTACTAAGGAAGTTTTTTAGAAAATTCGTTTTTATAGGGCTCAAATAGGAGAAAAAAATGGCATAGATATTCCGAGATTTTTACCGACGGGAAATACCATTGGGGAACAATGTTTGTAAGTTCAAGATCTTCGTACGTTGCGTGTGTATGTATGTGAGCATGGACTGGCATTTTTTTATGGTAGTTTTAGTTCTGCATGTGCGTGCACGAGATATTGTGTGCATGCGCCTGTAAATTGAACTTCTGTAATCAACTATTTGTGGTGGTTTTGCGAAACGGAGCGAACTTGCGATAAGCCACGATACGAATCGCGCCAAATCAAACGCTCCCCCGACGCAAGCAGCGATTTGGCGTACTACGAAATATGGCCGCGATACGAAATACGTTTACAGTGCGTTTGGGAATTTTTCTTGTTACCTCCAGATTATATCTTGCGCAAGGCATGTTAGCAATTACGTTTTTCGTTTAAGGGTGTCTTCGGATGAGACGAGCGGTCGTTAATGTGGTTATAGCGCTTATGTACTGCAAATACTTACATGTAAATTGTGATTTTTATCTTCGGGAACGAAAATTACAAAGTAGGAGGAAAATTACTAAGTTATACTGCATAATAAACCTGTAACATAATATTCCCACTGCTATGACTTTGACTGCCTCTCTGGGAATGTCTCTCATCTGAGAATGAGTGTGAGTACAGTTGCCAGCACATGAAGTAGCCACAAACTGTCAAATGTCTCCAAATGATTTTGAACCTTAAATTGTTAAGTTCATAATTGAATGAGAAAATTTGAAAGTTTGTGATAACTTGAAACGCCTTCGACTGTACTACAATCTACCACGCAGGCCAAATGTGAGTTGGACTTTTAGGCGGTTCTCAAACGAAACCGCTCGTCCGCGCAGTCAGTCAGAAGCAGCGAAGCGAAAGTATTGGACAGGGGCGTGCCGTCCATAGAGGCAATTAGGCCTAGCCTACCCTACCATTCCTACCAACAACGCAACAAATGCATTTATTATAACTATATTAATAAAAAATTAAAAACTCCTGTTATAATACTTATAGCAACTTGTTGCGGCCGTGTGACGTAACTGATAAATACTACGACGCTCGCTCCCGGCCGTCTAGGCAAGGCCGCAGCCGGCCTAATTTCCATTGATAAATTTACGCACACTGATGCGTATTTTCGTGTATATCGTGGCACACATGGTAAAGAGGGGCGTAAACTCCTGCGAGTGTAGCTGGCTAGCTGGCCACTGATTGGCTGCCCCACAAAGTATTATCCGGCTAAAACGGTATGCAGTGATGCAATTATATTTGGTAGTGTTTTTTTATCGACAAAATAACAATTTTATTTTTCTTAGAAGGCATATTTGTTTCATGTGACTAGCAAAATTTATTTCGCGATCTTCTGTTTTGATTTTTCTTTGATCTTGTGTTTTGATTTTTATAATATCTGACGTTTGTAATTCGTTTTGAAACGTATAGTAGTATAAATATTATTTTGTTGTATTTGTTTATTAACTTAGAAATGGTGTTCTGTTGTGAAGTTTGCGCTGTTAGTGTGTTTGTTAAAAGTTAAAAACAGTAAGTATTCACAATCGTTTAATGATAAGATTCAAGTTGTGTCCAAAGAAAGATGTATAGGTACCCGAATTACGAGAATTAACCTAAAATTCATCGTCATTTCAAATTAACCTTTCTTCTGTTTGCATTGTCAGAAAATCGTGATTTGAACCTTGATTAATGCGGAGTTCTTGTATTTATAACTTTGGTTTTAATAGGCTTATTTTAAACGTTTGTTTTTCAAATATTCCGGTCAGAAAACTCTACCTTTTTTTTTGTTTACAGCGCACTCTGTTTTATTTTTTAGAATTTTTTGTAGCAGAGCGACATCCTTCGTTCTTGTATTGACAGAATTCCATTGAAATTCCTGATATTTAAGCTAGATGGCGTTGTTTCTCATACGCTTACTAAAAACACCAGGGGTGGGCGGTGGGCCCGGAAGGGTAAGTGAATATATCAATAGATGTGAGTACTTTGAGGGTCATCTTAGCTTGGCCTACCTTCCGCGGGGAACCACTGCACGCCACTGGTATTGGAACTGCGCCGCGCGGAAAGGCGGTGAACGTCAATCGTCCGCGACGTCGGGCGGTGAACGCGTGTTAGGTATCAACGGATATCATAAAAACCAATGCGACGTGAGATCTGTTTCACCAGAATATAATTGCTTGCTTGCATAAGCTCCTCAAGACGAACATCTAGGTCAGGTAGGGTAAGAGTCAGTTGTCGTAAGTTTTAGTCTTGTGTTCAGTTCCTACGTACAAATCACGTTACTAGAGGGATTTCCTAACTAAGTTTGCATGCATACAAACGCTTCTGTTGGCGAAGATAGAAGTGTGTTATTTTATACAATAGGCAAATATAGACCAAAGAAAGGAATGACTAAAGTTCACAGCACACCCATAAGCACGTACCAAATCACCTCACCTCATTTTTTACTAGCTGATCCCTAGTCGAGGCAATAGGGTTGCAGTTCTTATAAGTGACAAGCAAAGGTTTTTAAACATTATACGGCGTGTGATACTGATGTGACACAGGGAAGCGTAGGTAATTATACAAGGTATAAACCAGACCCTTCACGAAGCCGTCAAGCAAGCATTATGTGTACACCAAACTAAGTCTATGCAAAAATTGGTGGGAAACGATATGTTTTTTGGGGTGAAACACAGAAATCTTATTTCTGTGGGGTGAAATATCACGTTTTACTGTAGGACTCAATGTAACGCATTCAAAACATTGTGCTGGTGGATGCATCGAATAGTACGGTATGTAGTGGGCGATGGAAACTACTTGGAGCTAATTAAAGTAAAGTAACAACTTTAAAAAATTGTGAAAGAGTTGGAACTTTGACCCCCAAGCTAGAAGGTTCCCAGGTATGGTCAAGAACAAAAAAAAAATCACAATGACCGGGAAAACAAGCACCTTTCGGCTTCGGGGTACTTTTACAACCGTTATTATCAATCAGCCACTTAGCTACCCAAATAAAATATTTCCTATATTTATATTCGATACATCGTTCTCATATAGTGTACATCTCAAGATGAATGATGTAACCAAGGTTTTGTAACAATATGCTGATTTAAAAGAGTGTCCATGGAGATTCTTGCCCGTTTTTCTCCATAGAGATCTACGCTAGGGAATGGGCAACTACAGTACTATCACAGTTTTGATGTTTTGTGACTGGGACTATAGCTACATTTCAGTGTTATCTTTGTTTCAACAGTTCAACAGTGCCTGTAACTGGCCTACTTGAAATAAATGCTTTGATTTTGATGCTGGCAGCTAACATTTACCTAATATTTGACGAATACACAACGTACGTTCAAACTTTAAACCCTTTTTAGTGCCAAACTAGATGGCAACTGCCACAGTTTCCGTATTTGGCATATTGAATAAACCCCTGAATATTATTTCAGACACCGTCGAACTTCAGTTACACAACTATAAATCGGGGTGCTGCTCCTAAACCGGCGCTCTCGCCCCAAAATCAATTTTTCACTAATTAATTAGTTTATTCAGTTCAGGAGGGTGTTTATTCGCTACCTAATCAGATTAATAATACAATCAGGTTATTTTAGCCACGTTAGCTGTTTCGTCAGTATTTGCCATGAACAATATGCAGTTACAATGTTTTGTCATGTTGGCACTTAGAACAATGAGAATTCGTAAGTATAAGTTTTAAATAATTGTATGTTCATTATTGTATTGTCTGTAATGGAGGAACCGGTAATACAAATGATTTTATTGCTGGATCCATCTTTACGATGATGTCTCAGAAAATCGTCTGTACTAGTATCATTCATTACGTGTTAAATTCACAAACTCTCATCATTTTCACATCGATATCTAGACATAGCCAGGCAAAAATTTCAGATGAAAAAAAAAGAGTGTTCATGTTGAATAGCTATTTTTAACCGACTTCAAAAAGGAGGAGGTTCCCAATTCGACGGATACTTTTTTATTTTTTATGAATGTTCCCCGATTACTCGAAGATTTGTTGGTTTGGCCAATTTGTTTTTTTTATAGTTTGTACGGGTATACTTCCCAGGTGGTCTCATGATCATCAATTCAGGATCTGATGATGGGATCTTGGAGAAATAGAGGGGGCTCTTCAAATTTTATAGGCACACTTGAAGCGATTTGGGTAGTTTATGGAAGAGTACTTTCTCGGAGTGGTCCCATTTCAATTTGGTGAAGATCTGATGAAGAACTTCGGAGATAGGCAACGGAACTCCTCAATAAATGATAGCAAATGGACTGGGATTGCTGAAATCTCATGTTTGTCCATTGTTTACACCAGTTAATAACATAAGATCACGCCGGTACGCTGTGAAGGGGTAAGCACATGTGAACCACTAAATAGTGAACAACAAAAAACTTTTTTGCAAAAACTTAACAGTTTAATTTTTTTTCCAAAAAGTTTTTTATACAGCTTGTAACAGAAAGGGTATAATCATATGGAATACTGTGGTACGGACCATCAAACTGAACAACTTTCTCTATGGGACCACCATCGAAATCGTAAAAAAATAATCAGCTGTCCTATACAAAATTTCAATACCTACTCGACCCAAATGTATGGGACAGCTGATTATTTTTTTACGATTTCGATGGTGGTCCCATAGAGAAAATTTTTCAGTTTGATGGTCCGCACCACAGTATTCCATATGATTATACCCTTTCTGTTACACGCTGTATAAGCTAGTTTCCATAAGATGACCTGCCTGAATTAAGATCATAAGTCTGAATGCTGTCAAGACACATTTCTGCATAGGTTTGGTTAATTACATTGCATTCTTGGTAGATTTATTACTCGAATTTCAATATTAAAGGTGAAATTCTGAGTCACGTTCAAAATATTCGTTTCATAGACGAGAATATACCCATTTAAAGCATATTATTAGTTTTAAAGAACATGTGGTCGTTACGTAATGGTTACGAATTGATTTCCATATTGCTGATAAGGAAAAAATAGAGTGACAACTTTAATGACACAAGGTCGAATGAGACAAATGAGGTAAAACACCTCGAAATTGTTCTTTTATTGGTTGATAAACAGGCCGAATATTAACCTGATGGAAAGCGATACCAGTCACTTGCAACAACAAGGTTTTTTTTTTGTTTGGCAAACTTTTGAATAAACTATTTTTATCTTTGTTTCGACAATCCAAAAGTGCCTGTAACTGAAAACTGTACTTAACTGTACTTGAAATAAATGCTTTGATTTTGAATTTAAATTTCCTTGTCTGATTTTTATTTGTTCTAAACCCAAGTCTAAGTTAAAAGGTTATTTTTGTCTCTTAGGTTACGTAATGTCAAAGTGTGAGCATATAATAAAAAGCCTTTCAGACAATCTGAGCTGCCCATATGTATGGGCAGTATTCCAAAATTATCATTCTAGCAGAATCTTCTTGTCGCCAAATAAGGTCTATGATGCCTCGATCATCTTGTCCTAGTCTTTGGTTTTCTCCGGCTAATAAAAAGCGTCGAATCCTCTTTTTAATGTCGCATTTTTAATCTCTACAGACTTAAAGTAGGTCGTCCGTAATAAAAAGGAAATTCAAAATAAAAACGAACTACCTTCATAACTCTCCAGTCTTTCACATGTTGACAATGAAGATTAAACATAATTACGATAAGATAAGTCAGCGAGGATTCAAATATAATTATACACATAATTATACAGGATTGTGACACAAAACAAGAAGAAGTACATACAAAGCCTGCTTAACGTAGGAGTTACAAGAAAGATATGACGACGTGTCACGGATAGAACATGAATTCAGGCTAAGAATTATGTGACTAATTTGTTCTTTGGAAAAGTATACATGATACGTATTGTCTATCCCGCGCGCCCGGTTAGAGGATTATGGTCCATTCTTTCACACAGCGCTCTTTGAGAGGGAATAGGCCATGCTTGTGTCATAGCTATAGAAGCAATAGACCACTTAAAATTCACTTCGATAAAGTTAACCTATAAACCATGATTAATGGCATTAAAATAACTACACTAATAGTAATAAAGGAAGCAGCCCATACAAGACTCTCTCTTAAATAAGAATCGCCAGCTTCCGATATTCATAAACATTATTTCACACGGTCAGACAAATCATTGTGTTATTGGATTCTTCCATTGGGAATTTCTCAGTAGCAGCCATGGAGTCTGGATTTGTGCCCGATTGATGGCATTAGGCTCGTCCCCTATTACATGAGATTTACACTTATGGGTGGACTTATGAGAGGGTGTACTACTGGGAACTCCTGGGAACTCCTCTGCCTAACAATTCGGGGATTACAGGCGTTCGGGGGATGCTATGATAAGTCAAATCAATCAACTCAGCTTATCACAGTACACTACTAGACGTAAGCCTCTCCCCAGCTGCAGCACCAAATCTTGTCCACGACTTCTGCACACGCATTATGACAAATTGTCAATGCACATGCATACAAATCTTCAGTCAACTATTGATTACATTCAAATCTGAGGCGACCGATATGGCATCAGTGAAGATGTTTATAAAACATTCCCTAAAACCACAACCAAGGAATAAAATTGTTTTTACCATTGCCACTCGAAAAGGGGCATTTTATTCATCGATAACAGTGAATAAAACGATCTTTTACTCACTAAGTGAATAAAAACATTTTGAATTTGAAACAAGCACGAATTATGAACAAAAAATAAATAAAACGTCAAGACGACAAGAACTGAATTTCGAAAACTGTTCTAATTTTTTTTACTATACATTTTTAATGTTTATATTTATTCCTTTGTCAACTTATTACTCGTATATTACCGATTAGGTATATAATAAAATGTGATAAATACTGATCTGCTTAGACTTATCCCAACTTTATTGGGGTCGGCTTCCAGTCTAATCGGGTGCAACTTAATATCAGTATTTTAAATGGAGCGACTGCCTTTCTGACCCAGAAAACAACCCAGTTAGTACTAGGTGGGTAATACGGTACCCCTTGGTAAGACTGGTTGTCAGACTTCGGGCCACTGATTACCTGTAACGACTGTCAAAGAAATACAAATGACAGTCGGCTCAACGGCTTTACGTACTTTCCGAGGCACGGAGGAAAGTCGGTATGTAATGAATTAGTGGTCACCCATCCACAGACCGACCTTGGTAAGCCCGGCTTAACCTTGAAGATCGATCCGAGTGGTTGTTATTATTAACCCACGAGAAATATAAATAATATACTTCTGTTTATTTTCTCGCAGTCAATGGTAAAAAGTAGAGTACACAACTCGTGAAAAAAATAATGTATCTCGGTTCTTGTATCCCTCGCTCCGCTCAGGATTCTACTCTAGAATCCCTTGCTACGCTCGGGATTCTACTTTAGAATCCTTCGCTGCTCTCGGGATCCAACTTTGATCCCTCGAATTAAATTCCCTTTTTTTCACTTGTTGTATGATCTGCTATTATCAAATTGACAAACTACGTCAATAACTTATTTGCCAAGTTGTAACCATGTCAAAGAACGACTATTATTGTGATTCGAGTCGATTTGATAACCAGCTAATGTTCCTTACGTCACATTAATTAATTCATAGAACAAGCATCACAGATAAGCACAAATAGATATTCCATACAATCACAGAATTCCAACCCTAACTGCAACGCTCGTAAAGACTATAATTCCGATAAAGTCACAACCGCGAAAGCTTTAATGCCTACATTTGTAATCAGGGCCGCGTTCTAACATAGGTATTCTAATAACTAAACTTGCTTGTATACGTGCAAAATGAGTTTAAATCCGCCAACTAAATTAAAGTTGCTTTACCTTGTGACTACTAATTTTATTCAGATATACAATGTTTAGATGAAATGCTTTGGTTTCGTTTTTAGGAGTTTGAATTTCATGCTGAAAACAATCTAACAAAAAATAATGTATTGATATTCTGTAGGAGTGAAGAAGGCCGCTTTGATCGATGCGATTCTCAACTGTCTAAATGAGGCAATTGAACATCGCTTTGATCAAAGCGTTTCTATTTCTAAAGGTCTATCCACACATATCAGGGCCATGTTCGGGACGTGACAGGGCCGAATGTATGCAGGCATTGAAGCTTCGTCGCTGGCCCGAGCTCGGGCGTGGGTGAACGAGTTCATATGAAATGAACACACCGATTTTTTTTTGAGGGCACGGTCCGTCTACGTCCCGGGCATGGCCCTGATATGTGTGGATAGACCTTAAAACGGCTTTCAAGAGGATTCTTATCAACATTTTGTAAATTCCATACATTTTTAAATATCGTACCGACATCGCGTCATATGTATTGCTAAATATTGCTTTATCGTTTACGGGTTTCCTCACCCAAAAGTTGTAGCAGAACGTCTTAAGGCCTTGCTCATTAATCATAACAATCACTATTATTTAAAAACAGTTTTATGGCTTTTTTTTTTCAGATTAAAAAAACAAAAACAACTTTTCATCACAAAGTGATAATTCAGAAACGTTTAAAATGAGGTTAATCAGGAACTGACAAGCGTCTTACTTTGGTCAAAAGAAATAATTGGTTAATAGGCGAATAAATTAATAACACTCATTAAAAAATTAACGATGATGCCAACTAAATTGTATATTCATCAAATTTCAAATTTTGCAACCAATTGGAGTTATTATATGGCAATAAAGTCATTTTACGAGTTACGTCTGATTGTTTTTTTTTCTTTGGAATTTACGAGATATGACATCATTTAGGAGATCTTCTGGTATTGTGTTTTGATTCCTGAGTACTTAGGTATTTACTATAATTATGTATCAAGAATATCATCTCATCTGCCTACAGCAGTCCACTGCTGGACATAGGCCTTCTCAATCACACGCCAATCAACTCGATTTTCGGCTACTCCCATCCAGTTGCTACCCTGCGAAGATCGTCGCTCCACCGAACCTGAAGGTTTCCCACCAAGCAAGAACATACAAGAAACGAATCGATAACACTCTTCAAAAATTGTCATCCATTTTGTGTTTATGTGCTGCTAGAAAAAAATCTGCAATTGTTAACTTTTGAGTTAGATAAATCGAAATGATTAATGCTTTTACCTATGAAGGAATTAACAAAAGAGTCAAGTGTTTCCTAGTAACAAATAAAATACTGATATAAAATAAATGAACGTATTCCAAAATATTTAGTCAACAGTAACATATTAGTTACAGATACCTATATTTTCGCTATTTACGTTAAAAATGAAAGATGATTTATGATTTTGCACGGCCTTGCACTGCACCTAAAAGCATATTTAACATTATTCACGGCTTTTTATTTGGAGGCGGCTTTTTTGAAGTTCTAGTTTTTATTTTAAACGTTGTCACGTTTAGTCATCATCTAAATCTTATTGGTATGTGAAACAATAAATTCGAAGATAATTGCCATAAAATCCTATGCGATGATATGCTTCAAACTATCTGAGATCATCAGACTATCAGTATTAAGAAAAGGGTAATATTTGTTATCATAGAAGCTCCATGTAACATTTTGGTTTCTTTAGAAATGTATAATAGTACAGGTGAGGGTCTAGTGTGTATTTATTGGGCCCTCAATAGATCTGGAGGCCTAAAATGGTTGCTTTATCAGAATCATAATACGAATCACATTAAAAATTGAAAACTCTTAAAATGGACTTTGTGGTTATAAGCATTTTAGGCCCACTGGTCTGTTCAGCGGTGACCGAGCAGTAACGGCCCCGACTTTCGTGAGTCTGAACTGAGGTATACACTGTACTTTGTGAAATTTATGTCATCAGCACTGCTCCAAAAACGGTGAAGGAAAACATCGTGATGGGAACGGAAATGATCTAAAAAAATATTCAAAGACATGTGAAATCTACCAACCCCCTCCAGGCACATTTGTCGGATTATCTGACCACTCTGTCTCACATAGAGAGGAAGCTTTGTACCCCAGCAGAGGAAACGTAATAGGCGTAGATTTTGCTATCATGCCGTGTGTTCTTGTAAGGTAAATGTGTGCAAAATATTGAAACCTACTGACCTAACAAAACTTAGATTACATAAACAAACTATTATCAAAAGTCTAGATCTTTATGATATACGATATGGCTGAAAACTAGTGAAAACCACTACCATTTACAGCAGAAAGTTACGATTTGTATTGAAATTTGTAGAAATATGTGGCAGCAGATGCAACAAGATATTATGTTACAAACTAAATTACCGAATGGAATATTGATACCAGACACATTATGTTAATGGATGTTATTTATTTGATAGTTAAATCAAATTAGTACTAGTTAAAGTAGTAGTTAAAATATGACAGATTAGGTCCCTTTCAAACGCCTCCCAAGTGGTAGACCTCTTCTACTGCACTCCATGATGACCGATCCTCAGATTCTCTCATCTAGCTGCTACCAGCTTTGCTCCTAGTTCCTACTCTACCGTTACTGATTAGTTTTTCAAGGTATACCTAAGAAGTATGCCATGTACGATATATCTGTATGTATGAAGGCATAAAAAACATCTAGACAAACTTACCCATTTAGCAAGGATTAGCAAGAATATTCTATGACTCGTCATACACCACAGCCTAGACTACAATCGTCATCAAAGTGCAATGTCACTTTACAATGATACGAACAGCATCCGTGAATGACGTCCGTGTAATAACCACGCATCTAAATTGGCATTAAATGTCTTTCCCTATTGCTTAGTGTTGTGTACTGGCAAGGCTATGCATAGCCGATGATGGTGCAGCTTGTTAGAAAACAGAATAGTGACGAAATGAAAGGGTTTGTCTGGATAGAAAATAATATATTTTCCTATGGCATATAATATATATTTTGATATTTATATTTAACTTTCAGGTTGATAAAAAAAAACGGAAATAATAGGGAACACCTTTTTATTTTTATGTAATACTAGCGACCCGCCCCGGCTTCACACGGGTGCAATGTTATACATATAAACCTTCCTCTTGAATCACTCTATCTATTAAAAAAAAACCGCATCAAAATCCGTTGCGTAGTTTCAAAGATTTAAGCATACAAAGGGACATAGGGACAGAGAAAGCGACTTTGTTTTATACTATGTAGTGAAGTACTGTAAAGTCACCACTTACATTTAGTTATCCTTCATTGACTCGAATGTGCCCTGGTGGCTGAGAGAATGTCAGGCTCACTCAAATGTCTCGCTGATGGTGACGGGTGTGTCGGGTCGTTTAGTTTCCTTCAATATGGTTGAGCTGAATGGGCTGATCCATGCGTAATGTCTGTAAACGGGCGCTGTCAGTTGGGACAGATCATCTCTTAGCTGCCACGGTTTATTTTAACTACCTTGTTTTTTAAATTGTTTATAATTATAATCTTTTACTCTAGACGCTCTTAATGTGCACGTCTTTCTACATTGTTCTCACATATATGTATAATCTCAACATGTATGATGTAACCAAGATCTTGTAACAATATTTTGATTGAAAAGAGTGTCCATGGAGTTTCTTGCCCATTCTTCTCCATAGAGATCTACGCTTTGGAATGGGCAACTACACCTTCGCATTTGTTTTTCTGACATTCAAAAGTGCCTGCTAAGGTCTAATTGAAATAAATGCTTTGAGTTGGAGTTTGAGTTTAAGAAAAATATTTTATAGTTTAGTACTACTGCAAAATGTAGTATATAATTATGACATTGAAAATAGCCTGTTATGGAAAATACCAAAGAAAAGAAAAGAAAATATTACGATTTTGAGTGGTGATATTTTGATGCATCTTATTGAAGATTCCCATGGGAACTACTTATTATGAGTGTTGTACAGACACCAGTACATCAAGCTACTACAATCTATCAAATTTCTATAATATATTTTCAACTTTATCGCTTAAGCATTAGGTTCAAGGTTGATTGGGAAAATCTGACAGTTCCGGGTGAAGTGTTGGCGTCTGTACATTTCATCGTTTAATACGTTTAAGAGTTGTACCGAGATTTATGTATGCATATTTAGTTTATGAAGCTAGTATAGAGGAAATAGTTGTTGGTAGATCTAATAAATGATGACAAAAAGATTTTGGAGTCATTTTCCCACGTATTAAATAAAGTCTCCTACGCTAAATGCGGGCGTTTCATCAACGAACGGAAAGAAGGGGCATTCCCTCTTGTCAAATGTCTCGTGAGAAAAAATACGTCATTAATTTTACTCTTCAAGCATTTATCTTTCCTTAAATAGGTGAGGAAAAAAGTTCATCGATTTATATGGTTTTTTTATTTTAGAAACAAAAATCAAAATCAAAGCGTTTATTTCAAGTAGGCCAGTTACAGGCACTGTTGAACTGTCGAAACAAAGATAACAATGAAATGTAGCTACAGTCCCAGTCACAAGGCATAAAAACTGTGAAAGTACTGTAGTTGCCCATTCCCTAGCATAGATCTCTATGGAGAAGAACGGGCAAGAAACTCCATGGACACTCTTTTAAATCAGCATATTGTTACAAAACCTTGGTTACATCATTCATATTGAGATGGTACATTATGTGAGAACGATGTAGCGAGATGTGCACGTTAAAAGTGTCCATAGTAAAATCAAAAAAGACAATTAAAAAAAAAAAAATTCAAGTAAGCCGTGGCAAATAAGCATGGCAACTGAGCGTGGCAACTAAACATTAAATATGTTATTTTACAAATATTTGCATTATTACACAATAGTAGATATGAAAACAGGTTAACACGATTCCATCACGTGCTCTATTTGACAATGCAAAACAGAAGAAAAGATCTTCAACGGTTAAACTAATAGATATTGTTTCACCTAAATGTCTTTATCATTAATTAGGTGTAATATGAAACGAGTATTCTAGAACTACTACTACTAATATTTTTAATTTAAAATTAAATTCAACTCATTCAGTTTAAAATAGAGATCATTGACGAATCATTGGCCTAGGATAGGTATCTACAACTATGATATGTTGAAATAATCAATGTCTAGTATTCGTTTACAAGACGTTAATAATTTGTTAGTGACTGAACCGACTGCCTTGTTTGTAAATATGTAAGTTAGTAGTAACTAACTATGCAAGTAAGTAGTTAGATGACTCGAAGGCACCTAGCAACCCGATTTCTGCCGGCTTCACTTTTCAAAATCGACCATTCTACGTAGTATCTGATTTAGCTATACTTAGCCTATGAATACAAAAAATATTCGGTTTTATTGGCTATCAATCACCGGGAATCAGTATAGCCGCAAACCACTAATACTCGTATCCACATCACTAAACTCGATGACTGCACGCATTGCCTCGGCAGACACGTCATCTCATTACCAGCTTTATTGCAATGTAAATAATTGATGCTTACCACGCAATGCATAGGAAATGGAGTGCGGGCTGGATTTTTTTGATGCACGGGGTACGTTAGACACGTGCATTGATTTCGTCTGTCTCCTGTGAGAATAAGCAATAAAAGGAGTAAGCAAAATCAAAACTGAAAAACTAAAATTTATACTGTACGAGAGGTTTTACGATAAATATATTCATACTCATATATTTTAAATATTGGTACCGGAAGTATTATGTCACAAGAAGGATGATACGTTGAGGGATCTAAGACGGTTTAATAGTTTCTCCGAACTTGTCGAACTTCATTATATCGGCGTTTTTTATTTTATTCGCCAGTGTTGTAACAATATAGATAGATACAACAATACAGTTACAGAAAGTAATAGTTAATACAATCCACGACAACAACTAGACAACAGCCGATTTCAAACTATTAAATTTCGATGTAATATACACATTGTAACTCTATATACCGACTACTCTGTGACACTCCGTATTACTGAACAATTCATAGAATACGCTACTGCGAGAAGGGAGGACTTAGTCCACTGTCTGCGGACTTAGACGGCCGTAGGCGGTTGCCCGGACGTCCCAAACAATTGTTCACTAATTGTTCCTACTTGCCCCCGTCAGCCCCTATAACAAGGATGGTCCAAGAATTCTCAATACCTTGGTATTCGAACCCGATTATTTGATTAATTTTGTGAATAGGTACATACTTTAGTATCGATTTGTAAACTAGGTTAAACAAGAAAGATGAACACGTGGCGACTTAAACGTTACGTAAATTCAAACGGTTTTTTAATCTACTCGTATGTATATCCTGTAGCAATTTGTCTTTTTTTTGACAAACACATTTAGTATCACCCGCAGATTCGAAAAAAGTCTGAATTCAGAAAATATTTGATTTCCTGCGAAATAAGTATCTGTTGTTTCATTCATGTTTTATTTTAAAACCGTTCCGTCCAAATTTACGTTAAGTTTACTCCGGCGCAGGGCTAGCCCTAGGATATTATGAATAAATGCCTAGGATTTAGGTAATCACTTTCTTGATCCTCAACCTCGTCCATCAACATTCAGATTTATGGACTAGGTTTGAACGAATAATTCGAGTTCAGACTACTGAGTAAACCTCTTTTATAAAGTATAGTAACCTATCTGTAATATACATTATTAATAAAAAAAAACTACTATTTAAACTAACAACAAACTATAGAAGGGCATCACAAAACTCCTCAACGCTGTCAGCTGGTAACATGCCCTAGAGACTGGCGGCGTTGCCATTTTTAGCTTCTCGCCAAGGTAAAATCTTGTTTCCCTTGGGTCACGGGAAGTATCAACTAGGCGTTTCGAAATTTCCTTGTACAGGCTATGAGCACTCGGAGCGATTGCCAACCCCAAACGGCTCGAAAATATAGTTTCCACAAAAGTTTCTTTATTTACGCCGCTTGAGGTTAAGATATAGCAGGTAGGTTAAGGTATAGATATATTCGCAGCATAATTCTGAGTAAATATCTAGTTTTTATTAAAGTCAAAAATAATGATGAGTATAAAAGTTATACCAAGCAAGTACTTAGACTTGGAAGGTTCTCCTATCCTATAACTTTGCTAGTTTCTTTATTTTAAAGTTTTGAATAAAGTAAGAAGTTTGTTCGCGTGCAATCCTGCCGGCTTAACGTGAATCCGGCTGAAGCTCAGCATTTCCTGCAATGAAAAGAAAATGAGGGAGATAAGTGTTTTGAATATTGTACTGGTTTTAAGTTTTGCTAGAACCATGGTCACAATATAAGAAACTAGCTTTTGTTCGCGCTTCGCTCGCGTTAATTTAGAATTTGACAATCAATTCGGGTAATAATTCAATCATGATTCGAAAGAGACGTGGCGCCATCTATTAGCATAACGACGTTATTGTTATTTTCCTCGGGGACAGTACTTTTTTTCGGGATAAATGATACCCTATGTCCGTTTCTGTAAACCTGACAAAGTATAAGCAAATTTTCAGTATGAATGGTTCAGTGAGCGTGAAAAGGAAACAAACAAACTTACATTCGCATTTATAATATTAGTAAAGTAAGTATGTAAGGATTAGTAAGGATAAGGATAAGAAGCGAGTGCTATAGCTTAATAATTGTTTGGTAATTTCTAATTTCTGAGCATCTGAAAAGAGCGGAAATGATACGGCCATCTTTGTGTATTTAGATGATGGAACAACGAATCTTTTTTTTTTTTTTTTAATATTGTAAAGGCCTTTGTGTTAGTGTTATTCACGGTAAGAGAATAACACCTGTGTTTAAAACATGCATACAAAACTAAAACAAACAAATACACCTGGGACAAACAACGCAGTTTCCAAATGATTTAACAAAAAACAATATCCTAATTAAGATTGTTTTTAAAGAACTAACCAAAATACACATGACATGGAGAATACTCCAATATTTATGTTTACATAAAGTTTTATTAAAAATGGACGACTACAATGGGCAAGATGAGATAAAATTATAAAGAAAAGAAAAATACAACCAAATCATTTACATAATAGTGTAGGTACCTAACGACCCATTTTTCCTCTAACAGGTGCTACAATAGATACCTAATAGGAATATGTCCTTTTTTATAGTTTAAGTTTTTTTAATATAAAATCTGTCAGTGATTAAGTTAGTTTATAAGTTCTTTATTTATCCTTACATCACATTCATTACATTTTTTTATTCACTAAATATTTCTTTAAAAAAACATGAAACAACGTCAAAAATGTAAAAAGTTGTGGTACGGCCGGTTTCGGGAGTAAAGTCCAACCTATTCGTAGTTAGGGCTGCAGAGACAGGAACGTCCTCACAAAGCGGGCCGTATCAAGGACTACTGCAACTGCCTTTTAAATCAGGGCTAACTTAAGGTGTTATTAAAATAAAATAAGTTATTATAACAGGTGTAATGAAACATTGAAGTCAATATAGTATTTTTGAAAAATGAAGGCGTTGTTTAATACAATCCAATCACTATAGTTGATCAAAGATAGGCAAAACCCACATGAATACATTTCCATCACTGATATTTACTTAATTAACATTTATTTGATTGTTCTCTTAAACACTAATATTGGCAGTATCGTCTTTTATTTCCAATGTTAGATATCTATCAGACTCAAACTTTTGCAATAAAATATATGACCTTCTTAGAAAGTGTAAAGAAAAAACGACACACAATAAATTGGCACAATTTATCAATATTTTAATTACTTACACAAAAATTCCAAACATCTAAATTGTAAAAGGTAGCGTGAAATATGTTATTAGTCATCCACGCTTTTAACCTTTTAACCTCAACCGGTACTCAATATAATTTCTTATAATAGAATATAAATTGTTTGTGTGCCTAATATGACAAGATGTAAGACTACTAATAGGAGAATAACTCGTTTAGTCCAATGGACCAATGGGACAAGAAGACATTTTAATCAGTTTATTTATTTAAAAAAAAGGACCGTAAAAAAATGGAACCCTCTGGTATCGAGAATAGGGGCCAGGCTACCGACGCTCAGTGCTCTAGAGAGAGGAACCTTTTAAATATAAGAACCTTGTCCAGAAGTAGCAATTACTGAATCAAGCCCTTGATCCAGCTGCCTAACGAGAGGCTCCTTTTTTTTTTTCGGGTGGTAAGTTATCAAATAACTCCTCCGCTCTGGGCTGAGCAGGAGGGAGTGTCAGACTATTACTGACTAAAACCCATCCATGTTCCTTCATCGCCCGTTGTGTTCCAGGGCCACGGTATCTCTTTCGAACAGTCCCGCAGCCCTGGCTAACGAGAGGCTCCTCATGTGTTGGTCGAAGCTCTAGGCAATTAAGCCATTAGCTGACACGGCTATCGGCACAATGATTACTGAGTCCACATCCCACATGTCGATAACTTCCCGAGCCAAGTCAAGATACTTGAGTCACACAGAAATTCATTATTATATAGTACTAACCAAACAATGCTTTTAAACGTAACCGTAAATACAAGATTATTATCATTAAAAAGTATGACTTTATGAATGCAATCTCAAAGAAACAGTAATCGTTATTATCACAGATTGACTCATAACCGTTACGTAAAATAAAAGTAATAGCGTAACATTATTTGACTTGTCTGCCTCGTTTGTCTCGTAGAAGTCCTAGGTTGGATTCCCTAGTAGGGCAAGGTGCAATGGATATCATCAGTGCCCCGGGCGTCTGCATTTTTACCCGGTTTATTGCAATAGGCTCACCACCTGCAACATGGAACTTAAATTATTTAACTGGCGATTATTTTACTGGAGAGGGGATGCCTAACAGTCTTGATAATGTTACGTATTACTACGTAAAAATTCAACTGATGACTTACACTCACAGTCACACACTCTCACTCACTCTCACTCACTCTGACTCTGTCTATTCTGACTGATTTTGTATTCAAGCCTTTGTCAAGAGCATTTTTAAAAGTACAATTAATCAAGTCAAGTGATAAGTCCTAATTTAGGTACTTAATTACTTACTTTTATTTTTTAAAGCAAGGAGTTGGGACGCCATTTATTAAACTCTCTTTAATTTATAGAACTGATCCCTAACCATATTCTGTAGTTGCATAATTTTTGTAAATAGTTGAAGGTAATCATGAATTCCGCTTAAACTTTTCTTACCGCTGCTTACCTTGTTCTAAGCGAATCCATCCAGCAAAGTGTCAATTTTCTCATGACAATATTATAACTGCACAAGTAACTCGGTATTCTAGTCTGTTTGTTTGTTGCCTTTTTATGTTTTAACGGCATAAGTTGTAGATATGTTTGCGTCCTCCGCTAATTTCCGGCCTCAATGCGGGTGAAGCTGCGATCAAAAGCTAGTAGTAAATATAAACTTAAGGCAAATTAAGATGATCAGTTCAAAAAGACACCACATGACACCCTATCCATTGAAGAAATCAAAACCAAAGGAAGTGCCAACATAATAGTACACGTTCACAGTTGGCACGCCTGATCCTGCCGGAACCGGATGCCGTGTTAATTGGATATGTCAGATGCCTCTGGCTTTCTCGCCCCGAGATAGTTTCCCTAGTTGTGCTTACTAGACATTAATTATTAGGAAACTCGTCTGTTCGCTGTCACTATATGGTGGGAGGTAGCGTGTGTTATGTGCGAATTAAAATTTTAGTAGGGGTTGAAGACTCGTTGAACGGAATTCCCTACTAATGGAATTAAAATTAGCTTAATGAGCCACCTTTTTCTCAGAAAATGTAGTCTACCATGTGGCTGTTGCTTTAGACCCAGCCAGGCACTATTCTTTATGTAATGTATTTCATTATCTGCTCCCAAAATATAAACATGCAGAATTCAAGAACCAAATGCTCGAAGCCATGTGATAATCACTTTTCTGCAGCGGGCCCGCGTGGTTCTTTATGGCCCACTGCCTCTCATAGAAAGGAGGCTCGTGTACCAGCAGGCTGATAACGCGAACGCTACGTGACACTATGAATTACTTTGATTTTAATTTATTGTATCCACCACTCCCATTTTCGTAGTTTGTTTTGGAATTCTTTCTACTGGAGAATAACCCAATTCAGCAAGAAATGATAATCCCTCTTTATCAAAATTTCAAAAAAAAAAAAACAACCATATATCTATTGACCATAGTCATCGTAATGTCAATACACAGTTACCACTAACTGATCCTAACCTACTTAAATATACAACAAAAGATGAGTTTGAGTGGTGTCGATGTACTGTTTGATAAACATTCCTGTCCACCATGAGAGCAATACGTTAGATGATCGAGAAGATTATTGAGTCATAACCCCATTTCAATAATTTCTAACAGTAACAAAAAGCTATCGTAACTTAATTAAGTGGGTAGTACATTAAAGACAAAAAACTTCATCGTAAAGATGTGACCCCTCGATACGAACGTAATCATTCGGAAATATATGAAGAAAAAAAACTTGAAGAAATGAATCTCGAAGTTCAAATACGAAGCAAGATCTTTATCAAATCAAACAAAGATCCATTCACCGCTGATGACTCGCGTCGAACATACGTCTTTAGGCAATACGAAAAAGGAAATCAAGTTTGCGTTTCATCTAAATGTCTTTAAATAAACGAAAAGCGAGAAAACCTGCTAAAGTAATATTTCAGCGTGTATCTTAACGCAGGATCTCCTGATATACCTAAAAGTAATTCTGCCGCTTAAGACTTGTGACAAGATTGATTGATGGCTGAGTAACCGACAAATTCACTCCGTCTCCTAATGCGAAACTTTAGAGGGAAACGAGGGAGCATTTAACTTGGACGATTTTGGCGACTTATTTTATGCAGAATTTGGTTTTTTTTTCCTCCTTCTGTTCGTTTCCTGGCAGGTGTTGAAAATGTTGAGGATAAAGAGACTTTCAAAGTTACAGACAGTGAAAGGTGCTTAACAATGAGAAGCACATTGAACTGAAACTGACTATTTGTCATGAATCATTTCGTGATTGATAAGAACAGAAAAACCCATAAGGTGAGTCCAAACATAGCGGCAATCGCGCGCGGAAGCAGTGTGCGGTCCGCCGAGCTTTGATTGGACGACAGCCGAACAATTTTAGTAATAAATTGTCAGTAATTGTGTTTGGACGTATTTCTGATTCTGACGGCCAATGGACAACAAAACATCGATTCACTTGATCGAAACGTATGCATCTTTAATGTGTTATGGGAATCTCGGCAAAAAGAATACCTTAGAAACAAACGTAAAGACTTATGGGATGAAATAACCTGCAGCTGATAAAGTGGTTTCATCCAGCATTTCCTTATTTTAAGATATTTTTTTCTTCTTCGCAATTTTAGAATAATAAGCGGAGCCGACACACGCAGCCGCTTTCATTTTAGTTCTGATGCCAACTGAAGAGTGCGACGTGTCTCTGCCACCCAGTACTGCCGGCAAACATGCGCCGGTTTAGTCCTAACTAGAGCGCAGCAGAAAAGCGTCCTGTAAACGACGCGTGTTGCTGCCGTGGTCTTGCCGCTCAGTGAACAAACCTTTAGAGCATCTACAGTTATGATTTCACCACTAAAGACATCGACCTATGAACACGGAAGCTAAAAGCACGATTTGGTGCATAGAAAACGCCAGTGGAGTAAAAATCAAAAGACAATCATCAAAACTTATCGGGATACGAGTTAATGATTACTGATCAAATATACTTACACAAGGTTAACACAGCCCTATCAACAGTAGGTGAAATAATTGCCAACGGTGCACCAAGTCCAGGAAAAATACGACTCGAATATATCGTTAGGTAAATTAACATATATTACGAATAGTTTTAATTATGAGACGAGTCTCGTAAACACTTGTGTGTTTATGTTATCATTTCTGCATACCTTTAGAATGATTCATCCAAAACCAATATCGATAAACGTGACAATAAGTCATTCTTCAAATTATTTCAATGTCAACATTCATCCGGTAAACTTATGTAGATTTTAATTTCGTCACCATCTTTAGAACGTCATGAATGACCTCAAAGATGGCGGCATTGTGACGTCAGAGTTATAAGAGTAGTCACTGGTACGAACGAAGCTGATCCTTGAACTGTCTCGGAGAATCCCTAAGATGAGTATTCTTCATGAACTTTATATTATTGACTTTTGATTAGCATCTACTTCTTAGATTTTTGATGCAAAACGGAGCCTGTACGACCTACAAATACCAACCCATCAATGTCAGTAATGTTATAATTCTAAGAATATCTCTGACTCGCTGTGAAGGAAAACCCGTCAGGTACTTAATCGATTAATATAATGTCGTGTCACTTCATGTCAAATACTGATATTCAGTAATCAGCTGCTTGCTGTTAGACTACAAGCTGTAAACTTGAAAGTTATCAATTCACTATGCCATGACCCGACTCTTAAGGCATAAGAGATGCCTCTGGAGCTCATGGCTAAATAATAACAGCCAAGCGGCTAAATGTTCACGTTAAGCCGTGCTTGCCTAGGTTGGTTTGTGGATGGGTGACCACCCATTACTTAACGAAGTTAAGTCAAGTTTCCGTGCCTCGGAAATCACGTTAAGCCGTTAGTCCCGACTGTCATTTGTAAATCTTTGACAGTTGTCGTAACATGTAGTCAGTGGCCCGAAAGTCTGACAACCAGTCTTACGTATGGGTATCGTATTACCCAGTACTAACTGGGTTGTGGAGGTCAGATAGGCAGTCGCTCCATTTAAAATACTGGTATTCAGCTGCATCCGGTTAGACTGGAAGCTGAGAAAAGGCTAGGCAGATGATGATGACCCGACTCTTATGCCCGACTAAGCGACACCTAAAAGATTGCGAAAATATCATTACAATAGCATTGGAATGAACATTCAACAGTGTGATTATGTGATTGTGCAAAACGGGTATATCTTGCGCTTTTAAAATTTCAGTTGCACTACAGCAGCTGGACAAACTGTCAACCAAGCTATTTGCTAACTAATCAACCGCAAACTTGAAAGTCACCAACTCCACCAACTGCTCTATGACCCAGATCTTACACGTGTTTCTTAACATCAATACTGTTTGTAAACAACACCACTAATCCACTAGGGAACTATTTCGTTACAAATTACCAATTTTCGTGTATCCTTATAATTAGTTTCATTTTAATTGGTTTCACCTATGTTATGATTACAGAGGATCTAGCATGAACGAACATTCATGACGTAAACATAACGTAAACCTATACGATGAACTTTCACCAAAGACCACCTTCAAAGTCGTAGAATTAGCAATATTGTAAAATTGCTATGTGACAAACAAGCACAATTGTATCTATCAACCATGAATATGAATATAGTTTTAAAACTAAGTAAATAGGATGCAAGAGAACCAAGGTTACCGACGTAGGCTGAAGAATTGCCAAACGTAAGTGGCACTGGGCAGGGCACATTGCTCGCAGAATGGATGGCCAATGGAGCTGAAAAGTTCCGGAGTGAGACATTGCGTTGGAACGCCTCCCATTATGGTGGACCGATGACTGAAGGTTGCAGGGATCCGCTGGATGCCAGACGCACGGGACTGGTCAAAATGGACTTAGGGGAGGCCTATGTCCAGCAGTAGACGTCTTTTGCCTGAAATGATGATGATGATGAAATAGGATACGAGAAACGAGTATATTCAATTGATAATTGCTCCAATTTACGTTGCGTTTAATCCGTGTTTTTATGCTAGGCCCACAAAATTCTTGTTACATAAATTCAGTGTTACGCCTTTGTGAACTTGTATACAATGTTTATCGAACGATCGAAATCGAGTTTAATCTTTGGTGTAAGTAATTAGTAGAAGCTGATCGGTTATTCTTAGAAAGAAGTGATGAAGTTGTTTGTATTAATCGTTCGTCCGTTCGTCGTTCGTTCGTCTTCTTTTACTTGCCAAGCATGAACTACATATTTGAGAACAACACAGCATGTAAGAATTGGTATAATACAGGGTGTAACAGGACCCTTCACGAAGCCGTCAACCAAGCATTATGGACATGCACCAAACTAAGTAACTTTACGCAAAAATTATTGCTGGCAAACGGGAATTTGGGGTGAAAAATCACGTTTTATGGTAGGACTGAATGTAACGCACTCAAAACATTGTGCTGATGGACGGATTGAATAGTACGGGGGTAGTTAAGGTGTTTAAAGTAAAAAACTTACATTAAAAATATATATTAAAAAAAAAAAAACTTGTGAAAAACTTGGAACTTTGACCTCCAATATCTCCGTAATCAGAAAGTTCCCAGGTATGGGTTAGAACAAAAAAAAAATTGCAATGACTGCAATTTATTTAAGGTTCAGGTTAACCTAACCTGTAAGCATACGATCACCATCCACAGACTGCCACGGCTTAGACCCTTCTAATTTTCTTGCCATTTTTCACGTTTTTGTGCCAGCCTCATCCATCATACCCGAAAAAAGCACTTACCTAACCAATAAATGTAATGATACAAAACTTAACAGTCGTGCAAATGATGTTCAGTTGTATAACAGTAAAGTTCTAATTTCTTCAGTGGTTTGCCAGTCGTGGGACAATACACAGGTGCTCAAAGAAAACTTGTTTCTTACAATTTTATTATTCACTTAAAACTACGGATATATCGGTCAGGCAGCTGTAGGCTTAGAAACGTTAGTAGAACTTGATTGGAATTATATGCAAAAATATAAAATATTGATATAAAAAATCTACAAAAAGTAATATTTTTGGAATAAACTTTGATTTCTTGTACAAAAAGTCAGATACGAAAATAATTACAAACGCCGTTAGTACCAAACTCTAATACAACGTATGTGTCGTATGTTTTATAAAGGACCATGGGCAATTTTCTATGAACTTTGGATGTAAGACCAACAGAATTATATAGCCATTTCAAATTATAGTAGCTTAATAATAAAGACTACACTTCATTCTAAAACAACAAATGCCTAAGTCACCGGAGAACAGAAATAGAGCCACTTGAAATCTGTTGCCTTTTTCTGTATTTTACCAAAGATTTGCCCTATTTATTCAAACTTAATAAACCTAGTTTAACAGGGGGGTTCAGTTACACAGCCCTAATAGTACTTCCACAATGTTTTTTGACATAATCTACTTTAAAAACAACGACAAAATGCAGGAAATTATATTTTGAATTGATTGTAGTTCTGGTCTCCGGTGAGCTTGGTACTTGTCGCTTTACTATGCTTTGGATTCCTTGTGATAGCTATGATTTGAGATATATTTAAATTCTCATGGTCTTACACCCATTTTGACCGAGACCCTTAATATTAATATGCGTAGAGCTTAAAATGTAACTTTTTATGACTGTTATTAATGTTTACTAGACCTATTATTTACACCCTGTATAGAGCCAAGCAAGGTAAGTACTGTGACTAAGATTTTTTTTGAAGTAAGTCACATTCAGTAAGTTAATGCAAAGTTGCAATGTAATAGAATAGACGTATGTCAACCCACAACTTGAATTCCGTCCGTTGAAGCCGAATAATAGTTTACCATCGACACGCTAGGAAGAAGAAAGACTTGGGTTTTCAACCGTAGTTAATCTGCAATCTCCAAAGAGGGTGCTCTGTTTTTGCAGTATCCGTAAACACTCACCAACTCCTCAGAAAACATCAATAACTTCATTGAAGTAAGTCTAACATTATCAGATGGATTTACCACATCATGCTATAACATATTATTTTAAAACCAGACGATCCAGGTTGCATTCTAATTAATACATTTAAAATCAAAACAGCCTTATAAATAATGAGGTTATGATCACATGATAACAATAAAATTATTTACTTTATAACACAACTAGCTGTTGCCCGCGGCTTCGCTCGCGTTTTTGTCGGATATTATCACACGGGTACGTTGTAAATATAGCCTATGGCACTCGGGGATAGTGTAGCTTCCTATTATTGAAAGAATTATCACAAATCGGTTCAGTAGATCCAGAGATTACCCCTTAGTTACAAACATACAAACAAATTTTACCTTTATATAATATTAGTATAGATTATAGGATTTTATAATCAAAATAAGGGTACGTATTATAAAACAACACTAAGAATGCAGCATTGCTAATTGCAATACAACGTGGCGCCTAAAATCGCCGCTTTATCAGAATCAAAATACGAATCACGTTAAAAATGTAAAACTCTTAAAATGGACTTTACGGTTATGACCACAAAGTCCATTATAAGAGTTTTAAATTTTTAACGTGTATCATATTATGATTCTGAAAAAGCGGCCATTTTAGACCCTCTGGCCACTTATCCTGTTGACAGTGATGTGGACGAATTTTTTGATGCCCTGTTATGTAACCCTTTTGATATCGGTACATATTTTTATTACTATTATTTAATTGTAGTTTGTAATAATGTAAATAACCAGATCTTAAACACAGAATTGATAAGTAGTATTGTAACAATACTTTGTTACATTACGTAAACTTGTCATTAGAGTAAACATAATGCGGTGACATTATCCTTTTTATTTCAAGCAATTTTTACAAGCAGAATTTGAAGAAAATTAAATAATTATTTTATGATAATATTTTGTCGGTGTAACCGCAGAACAAAAAAGTAATAGATCTTTTGAACTGAGATCGTACAAAGATCTCTGTCCTAACTCATGTCCTAGAAAGGATCTCTGAAGGCATTGCTTAAAGTGGACGCCAAGCATCATTGGCAGTTCTCCAATAATTGTTTGATATTTAAGTTCAAAAATCACCCTTGGGTCCAACCCAGTGGCGGTAACAGTGGCGCTTCACTTAGCATTTATATAATAGCCGAGTCCAAATGTCATCCTAACTAATATTATAAATGCAAAGTAAGTTTATTTGTTGCCTTTTCACACCTAAACCACTGAACCGATCATACTGAAATTTTGCATACACATTGTCAGCAGCTGTACAGAAACGGACATAACCTTTCATCTAAAAAAAAAGTACTGTTTCCGAGGAAAACAACAATAACGTTCTTATGATAATAGATGGTACCATGTGCTTTACGAATCATGATTGAATTGTATTATTACAAGCAGAGTACAAGCCAAATTGTCAAATTCTAATTTAACGCGACTGAAGCCGTGGGCAAAAGCTAGTTACCTGTATAGCTAAAGCCTTCTCTTAAGTTGTACAAAAAATATAGAAGATAGGGTACCTAACTATCTTAGATATACGCAAACGTAGGTCGGAGTCTAGTCATTGAATCCTGCTCACATGTGGCGCATAAGTTCTAAATGCGATATTAATGCACTTATCTCAGAATTAATGCCTACATTTCTACATTCCAGTAAAACAAGTATAATCAACAGTGATTCTGGTTGCGTAATGAGCCGGTAAGTTCCAAGGATGTCTTGAATATGGGTTCTAAGAATTTTCATGCCATGCTAAGATGATACTGATTTAAACGTCAACTTGGGATTTACCTATTCATATGATACCCCTAAACGAGGAGGAGCTCATGGTTAATTATTAACAGCCGTTCGGATCAATCTTCAGGTTAAGCTGCTAGGTGATCTTTAGATGGGTGACCTCCCATTACATACCGAGTTTCATCCGTGCCTCAGAAAAGTGCGTTAAGCCGTTGGCCCCGGCTGTCATCATCTGGAGATCTTTGACAGTCGTTACAGACAGTTTTACCAAGAGGTATCGTATAACCAAGTACTAACTGGGTTGTGGTGGTCACATAGGCAGTTGCTCCATGTTAAATACTGGTATTCAGCTGCATCCGGTCCGCTTACTCTGGAAGCCGAATCCAACACCGTTAGAAAAAAGCTAGCCAGATGATGACTACTAACCTACCTATACGGGGTGGACGGTACACACAGGGACACAAGAAGAAATTTTTCATCGGTTAGTAAAAAAAAAAAAACAGCTGTTCCATACATTTTGACTGTGTAGCTGTAGGTATTGCACTTTTAGTAGGGCACAGTAGATATTTTTTTTAATAACCGATGTTAAATTTCTATGTAGGAGGGCTCAGAATCAAACTCAAACTCAAAGCATTTATTTCAATTAGACCATTCCAGGCACTTTTGAAAGTCAAACAAAAAAAAAAAGCTAAGCTACAGTCACAGTCACAAAGCATAATAACTTGAGAAAGTACTGTAGTTGCACATTCCAAAGCGTAGATCTCTATGGAGAAGAATGGGCAAGAAACTCCATGGACACTCTTTTTAATCAAAATATTGTTACAAAATCTTGGTAACATCATTCACGTTGAGATTATACATATATGTATAATCCTTGCAGGATAAAAACCCGTCTAGCAAATCTTTTTTCGCAACGCCAACTGACGACGTAGAGGTTAAAAAGATCATAACAAACCTCAAAGACAACTCGGCACCTGGATGGGATGGTATCACAAACAGGACACTTAAGCTAAGCAAAAATTACCTTGCAGCACCAATCACCTTTTTGTGCAATCTAAGTATCTCAACTGGCAAAGTACCAACGATCATGAAAACAGCGAATGTAAGCCCAATTTTTAAATCAGGTGACAAAACTGTCCCATCGAATTATCGTCCAATTTCCTTACTGACATCTCTGTCCAAAATCTTGGAAAAGATTATGAACAACAGACTCCTCAGCTACCTTGAGAAGAATGGTCTGATATCTCACAATCAATATGGCTTTCGCAAGCATAGGTCAACGGAAGATGCAGTCACTTACCTGGTTGATTTTGTAGTAAACAAAATGGACAATGGCTATAAGTGTACTGGTGTTTTCCTTGATCTGGCAAAGGCTTTTGATACGGTGTCCAGGCGTATTCTTCTTAAAAAGATGGAAGCTATTGGAATTCGAGGTGTAGCTCTCGAGTGGTTCCAGTCCTATCTCACGGACCGCACACAAAGAGTCTGTATGAGTGACAAGGGTAGCAGTTATGCCAATCTCAACTACGGAGTTCCTCAGGGCAGCGTGCTTGGGCCAACCCTTTTCATCCTTTACATAAATAGTCTCTGCACAATGGAACTGGACCGAGCTAAAATATTTGCCTATGCTGACGATACCGCCATAGTTTTCTTTGATAAAACCTGGGAGGGGGTTCAAGAGGCTGCTAACTTGGGTTTAAAACTGGTTTCCAGTTGGCTTACACACAATCTACTGACGCTTAATGTAGATAAAACAAAAGTCGTAAATTTTAGCGTCAGCATAAGAACATCGTGCCCAGGAAATCTATCAGTTAAGCTGCACTCTTGCAATATTAATGCGATAACAAGATGTACCTGCCCAAGCCTTGAGCGAATCAAACAAATTAGGTATCTTGGGGTCTACATAGACTAACACCTTAACTGGTCAAAACAAATAGAGCATGTTACTGGAAGGGTCAGAAAGCTTCTTCACATTTTCAAAAAAATGGGTCGTATTGCTAATGCACGTGTTCTGAACATGCTATATTACACACTCTGCCAATCCGTTATCAACTACTGCATCTTATCGTGGGGTGTAGCTCACAAGACGCGTCTCATAAAAGTAGAACGTGCACAACGGTCACTTCTAAAGGTTACTTACAAGAAGCCAATGCGCTTCTCAACTGACACACTGTACCAAGAGTCCGGTGTTTTACGTGTGCGGCAACTGTACATAATGGCTGTGGCACTGAGGTTCCACAAAAATGCCCATAGCGCAATAACCTACCCCAAAGTGCGCTATCTTAGAAACGGAGATAAGCCTCGATGGCAGATTCCTAAATGTAGACTCGCTTTCGGCAACAGATGTTTTCATTATATGGGACCCTTTATTTACAGTAAGCTTAATAGGGAAACGGATGTACTGTCGATGACTAGAAATAAATTCAAAACTCACCTCTTAAAATTTCTGGCAGGAATGGACTATGAAAGCACGGAGAAGTTCCTTAACCCATGACTACAACACATACATTCACGACACAAATACATAAAGGAAGAGTCGGACCAAACGTAAGAATTTTCATTCTGTCCCCAATGTGATGGTTTATGTTTTTTTTATTTCGCTTGGTCTCAATCCACCTTAACTCAGTCATTCATCACACACCCATACCTCACTTACACACCACACACATGCACACGACACACTTCTAATTAATCCATACCTTTAATTTAACTTTTACTTATATTTTACTATTGCTCTGGATTTGCATATTTCCTACTGTAGCCTAACTAAGTAATCTTACCTGTACGATGCTACTGTATAGTACGCCATACTTCCTATTTATTTTTTGTAAGACGAAGGAGACTAGTCTCCACGACACAGGGAATCCTAGTGTGGAGGCTAGTGATATTTCAGCTTGTGTAATGCTCTTTTGAACAATAAAGCTTTATTATTATTATTATATCCTTTATTCATATATATACATATAAATTACATTTTTAAATATTTCTAAACAAATTAATATTAAAAAAACATTTAAAAATATAAAAAATAGTGGTCCGCCGGTATCGGGAGCAGGGTCCAAGCTACCGGTGGTTAGGGCTCCAGAGACAGGAACCTCCTCACAATGCGAGCCGTATCGAGGAGTACTGCCTTCTGAATCAGGCCCTTGATCCAACCGCCTAAGGAGAGCCTCGAAAGGTGGTCGTCGAGGCTCTTGGCCATAAGGCCATTGGCCGTCACGACAATCGGCACAATGATAGCCGAGTTCACATTCCACATGTCGACAACCTCGTGTGCCAAGTCGAGATATTTTATTTGTTTCTCCTTCTCAGCTTTCACGAGGTTCTCGTCATGCGGAATGGTAACATCGATTATCATTACGCGGCGCGCTGATCGGTCTATCACCACTATGTCAGGCTTATTGGCGACAATAGTCCTGTCAGTGATGATAGACCGATCCCAGTACAGCGTGACATGGTCTTTCTCGAGAACTGGGTCGGGCACATACTTGTAGTACGGTACCTCTGATTCCACAAGTTTATATTTCAAGGCAAGTTGCTGGTGGATAATCCTGGCTACTTGGTTATGCCTGTGCAAGTACTCGCCGTTAGCCAGACGAGAACAACCAGAAATAATATGTCTGATGGACTCACCCGGACGGTGGCATGCCCGACACACGTCAACCGTCCCGTCCTTCATAATATATTTCCGGTAGTTGTTCGTCAACATAACTTCGTCCATAATCGCACAGACAAAACCTTCAGTTTCCCCAAAGAGGTCACCGAAACGTAGCCAGGACACGGATGCTAGAAAATCTACATCGGGCCCATGAAGAGCCCGGTAGAAGCGCCCGTGAAGCTCCTTGCCTTGCCATACTTCCTTGCGGTCATCGGTAGTAAGTACTACAGGTTTGCGCCAGTTCTCTTTAGCCATGGACAGCGGGGTGAGGCCCTTGTCCACTGCGACCACATGTCGGTGCATACCCACCTCGGCTTTTAAAAAATATTCTCTGAGACTGCATACCTCGCGGTTGTGGAGCGTCTTCGCGTTTAAAAAGCCTCGACCCCCGCACTTCCGCGGGATATACAGTCTCATCACCGATGATCGTGGGTGATGCATCCGGTTTGCAGTCAGCAGTGTACGGACTCTCCTATCCAGGGTATCGAGTTCGGTCTGAGTCCATTTGAGTATGCCGAAAGAGTACATTAAAACCGGCATGACCCAACCGTTGAAGGCGCGCACCTTGTTCCCGCCCGAAAGAAGGCTATTTAATACCTTCTTCAGGCGACCGAAGAAGCGCTCCTTCAACGATTGCTTCATGTCAGTTACGTTAATGCCTAACGCTTCCGACATACCCAAATATTTATAACTTTCGGATGAGGAGAGGGATCTCAGGTGTATGGAATCCGAGAGCTGAATTCCTTCGGATTCCATAATCTCCCCTCGCTTTACATACATGACTGCACATTTGTCCACACCAAATTCCATCCTGATGGCGCTACTAAAAGTTTCAGTTACTTTCAGTAGCTTCATCAGTTGCAATTTGTTGGGGGCAAAGAGTTTCAGATCATCCATGTAAAGAAGGTGAGATATGACCTGACCATCTCTCCTCAACCGATAGCCTAGACCTGAATCCTCCAGCAATGTACTTAGAGGATTCAGGGCTAGACAGAACCAAAGTGGACTCAAACTGTCGCCCTGGAATATTCCCCGTTTAATCCATACAGGCTCATCGTTCCCCTGAATCTGTCGACATCCTGGATATCGAAGGACCGTCCTCCATTGCTCCATACACGACTCAAGGAAGGCGCGTAGAGTTGCATCTATCTTGTACAACTCCAGCACCCTCATGAGCCATGTATGTGGAATCGAGTCGTAGGCCTTCTTATAATCTATCCTATTATTATTATGTGAGAACGATGTAGAAAGACGTGCACATTAAGAGCGTCCAGTGTAAAAGATTATGAATGAATGATGTACTGAATACATGGTGACCGTTTTCGCGTCAGTGTCTTCCACCCCGTTTAGATTTCTGGAGGCTGAGGAAGTATTGCCAGTTTTTACTAAGCAACACCGAAGCCGCGGGTAGGCAGTAAATACAGAACGCCACCTATTTATATAAAATTCTAGCGGTGAGATTTTCCACAGGATTATGACCGATTTGTTTCATGATTTGCCTGGTGTAATTTGTTTTATCGATGACATTTTAGTATTTAGCTCAAATGAAACTGAACATAAACAGCACTCAGAAAATAGTCGAAACTTTCACTTGTGATCGTAGGTCATCAAAAGTAGGGAAAGGATTATGAGGTCTCTTTATATCTGATGATGCCAGAAAATATGACTAATCTATTTCAACTTGCCAACAGAACAAAAATCGGATATTTTCTTTAATGAAAGACAACATTCATGATGTACAATCCACATTATACATACTCCTTTCGCCTCGTCCACGTTCATACTTACATCTGGTCATACACTCACGACGGTTGCGAGTATTACGCACCTGACCTTTCTGAAGACATTACTTCTCTAGCAATAAATTGCACCAACTTATTGATTAAATAACGCGAATCCTGGCACCATACACGCGTTATTATAACTAAATAATGTATGCAACCAACAGTCATTGACTTGATGACAATATTTATACGACTTCACATCAAGACGATTATGTAAAAACAAGTATTTGTGTAATTATACATTTAATTAAATAACGAAAGTGACTAATAATTGTATTTAGCCTTAATTTCAGAATACGTTAACTGATTATAATTAATATTCTTCGCGTGGCTAGTCAATAAAACGTTTATATACAAGGTGTTTATGAAGTAGCCCAAGAACAGTTATATTTTTTAACATATTAAAGGGTGTTACTAGACCCTTATCGAAGCCGAAAGGTACTTGTTCTCCCCGTTGTTGCGATCATTTTTTTGTTCTGTACCATACCTGGGAACCTTCTAATTACGGAGATATTGAGGATCTAATTTCCAACTTTTTCATTTTTTTTTTTACTTTTAATACTTACATGACCCTTTTACTATTCAATGCATTCATCAGCACAATGTTTTGTGTGCGTTACATTGAGTTTTACTGTAACAGGTAATTTTCACCCTAAAAAAAATTCGTTGCCGAGCAATCATTTTTTTGTAGGGTTTCTTAGTTTGATATATTTACACCATGTATATGAACAAGATCGCATCATTTCGTACGAGTATACAAGTAGGAATAGCCATGCAAATTCACATTATCATTATGGAAAACTTGAATTAGTTTTTGAGATCGTTAATATAAAGAATTTAACGCCCCGACCCACATCTCGCGAGTCTAAAAAAAAATAATTTAATTTTCGATTTGGCGACCAATAGCGTCTCGAAGCAATTTAATCTTACGACTCTCATACCCGGATACGAATTCCCCAATCAAGGGAGTATTCAGGCTTGTTCGGACGCGTGGGTTTTGTACACTAAAACATGGAGGTGAGTGCAAATGGAATGCTCGTTCGCATTTTCATTTACCAAGTCTTGCAGACCAAGAACCGACGCATCTGTTATTAGGAATTTCTTCACTGTATTTTATCAAGCTTATTGTTTTTTTTAAGTAAGGTCTAATCTGCAATTTCTAAAGAAATAAAAACTAGGGCTACTTTCCCACAAACAATTTTTTTAAATACCTGCAGACCAGAAATTGCGGTCAATCCTGGATACAGGCAGACATTTTCTGTTTTGTGAGGTCGAAGTCACATATTTTCCCACATTTCCCAACATCAACACTCCATTATCTCGATACTCTGTGTCTAAAATCATAAATCACGCATTTATTTCGTGAGGCACGGACCGTTGCGGCAACGGGACGTGCTTATCTGTTATTTGCAGCGAAAACGCAGCGTTCGCCCGGCGGTTTTCACCAACATGTTGATAAATATTGGGCCACACTAGATATAATGGCGGCGGTTGGTTGATTGTCCGTCCGAGTACAGTAAATCTAACGCTAAGTGTGGTACGAATGGGCAGTGTACACGAATTATTGCTTAATCGTCTGGATTTATGCCAATAGATTGCTTGTTTCGAACAAAGCGCGCTAGTTATGAAACACTGATTATTCGGAGTTTCTGTCAGTAGTACGAAATTTTCCGGAAAATGTGGGCATAGTACTGCTAATGGATTCCCAGAAGGCTGTAGGCATGTTGGCAGGGCGATAAAGGGATTACCTTCAAGCGTTGTCCATTTGATTTATTTTTCGTACTTACAGAGAACAGGCATTATATTATGTTGTATTTGTATTTATAAAGAGGTCTGTATACTTTGAGGATAAAACCATTGAATAGGAAAGAGATCTTGTTTGTTTGTTATGAAGAATTTTTTCAACAGACACTAGACATGAGGAGGAGCTCGTAGCAACACAATAACAGCCGCTTGGGTCAATCTTCAGGTTAAGCCGCGCTTGCTTAGGTTGGTCCGTGGATGGGTGATCACCCATTACATGTCGAGTTTCCTCAATGCCTCTGAAAACACGTTAAGCCGTTGGTCACAGTTGACATTTAAAGATCTTTGACAGTCGTTACAGGTAGTGTCCCGCAAATCTGACAACCAATCTTAACAAGAGTATTATCGTATTACCCAGTACTGACTGGGTTGTGGAGGTCAGATAAGCTGCCTCCGGTGAAGCCGACCCCAACACAGTTGGGAAAAGGCTAGGCAGATGATGAGACCCTAGAAACGATCTAAGCAAACAATATCAACAGGATATTACGTAGCTCCTTTAAAATCTTGAAGAATGTCGTTTTATGTCTCAATAACTGTTATCGTTTATGATCTACAAATTAGTCTTCGATTATCTAGGAATATTGATCACAAATCTATTGGAAAACCAGTTTGACTATTGACGTTAGATAGGTCATCATGACCGATGAGATATATGTCACTTGTTTTATTTTTTTGTTTCTGGGTTATGCCGGTTTTCTCACGGTGTGTTCCTTCACTGTTTATAGAGCAGTGGTGATGAAATAATTTGCACAAATTAAGGTACCTGTGTGTGTGAAGGAAGTGCTAGAGTGGAGATCACGGACAGGACGGAGGTATGTGGAAAGACAACCGACTAGGAGGACAGACGATCTGATTAAAGTGGCCGGAAGAAACTGGATAGCCATGACACAAAACCGCGAAAACTGGAGAGATTTTTAAGAGACACGCAGCATCAGGTGGTGAAAGGTCGAAAAAGAAGCAGGAGAAGAAGAAGGCACCTGTCTTGATTGATGATGAGTCATCCTATCTCCAGGTCACAGTCGTTATTTCTCGCGAAAATTGCTTTTAAATTTAGGAAAGTGTATACTTATTGGTGCTTGTGACTGTACGCACGACGGTCAATCAAGCTATACAAAACCAGTTTATGCGGATCTCTCATTGTAAAGGAAATCTATACAAAGCGAGGCCAAGGTATACTGGAAATATACAGCTTCATGTACGTATAGTGAAAATAGTGGCTTTTCAAAGCTGGTGGCGATCTATCTAGCAAGTTTTTACCAATCGTCGCAATAATGAATAGTTATCGTTTTCCTTAATTTAGCCCTAGTCATTAACTACTCGTAGCTTATAATAGCTTCACCTGGTGGCCTACCATGACGTCTTAAAGTAGGAGAAATTCCAGTGTGGGAAAGAGATGGCGCTAGACGACCTGTATTAATTAGTAATTAGTTATAGTAATAGTATTAGTAATTACTCCTGCTTTAAGACGACATAATAACCCCCCTGTAACCAACTATGTAAAAAATCTTAGAAGTTATATTTGACTCACTTCTCCGTTTCCGATTGAGCTGAAATTTTGCATGCATGTTTAGTTTTATGACAATGCATGGTTAGCTTAATCATTCGGTCATTCTCGGTACGGTCATTCTATATCTAATATGGTGGTCTCCCAAAGATGGCTGACTGGTTATTTTTTATGCATTCCCATAATATGGGTGTCAAATGAAATGGGTTTGCTGAGAAAAATACGAGAAATAAAATGACGTCACTATAAATCGTGTTTTTTTTACTATTATATTTTATTTATTTATTTATGTACACAAAATACATAACACGACATTAAGATAGATGAGCACAAAGGTTCTAATACATCCTGTATACAAGACAACTTTTCCTCACCGCTTCAAAAAGTCACGAGTAAATTGACGTTCATAGGCGCTAAGTTCTTCTATCGGTCATCAATCATCAGGCAATCGGCCGGTAAACGTGCGACGCGCGGTCGTAAGCCCCTCCGTGCCTCCCTGGGCCCGATATTACCCGGATTTTATTCCTGAGAATTTAGATTTTCCAAGTTTTCTAAACTACATCGTGAGCTGAAGATCAAAATCTAAGCATTTATATCATATAGACCAGTTACAGGCGCATTTGAAATGTCAAAAACAAAAAGATGAAGCTACAGTCCTAGTCAGCAGAAGGCCATATTAACTGTGAAAGTACTCTAGTCAGATCAGAATATATGCCTATTGCCGTGGTTTTGGAAAAATGAGACAGCCAAATTGTGTGCGAAAGTTCTTAAAAGTACGGGATTGCACAATGGATCATACAATCTATTGTAAAAGAAACTTTTACAATTTTACGGCGTATAATACCCCCAATTTCATTCTGCACGAAGCATAATAACTTATACGGCTAACGTATTAGAACACACAATGACTCTACCACAAATGCGACGAAACTTGCATAACATAACATCACGCCTGTAATTGCCGAAGGTTGAGGCAGAGGTGTACCTAATAGTACACCCACATTTTGCCAGTTATGTTTAAGTCCCATGTAATAGCGGGCGAGTCTATTACCATCAACCGGGCAAAAATCGAGACTCCGTGGCTTCTATTGAGAAATTCCTGATGGAAAAAGCAAATAATAATTTGCCCGACCCGGAAATCAAACCCAGGACCACATGCTCAGCAGTCGCGATTGCAAACACTAGACCACCGAGGCAGTCGACTTTTTTTGGGGTGAAAAATCACGTTTTTCGGTAGGACTCAATGAAACGCACTCAAAACATTGTGCTGATGGATGCATTAAATAGTACGGGGGACGCGGAGATATTTAAAGTAATGTATAATAATATATAATTTATGTATTTTATAAATAATATATATTAAAAATTAAAAATAAACTTGTGAAAAGGTTGAAACTTTGACCCCCAATATTTCCGTAACTATAAGGTGTACAGGTATGGTCTAGCTAGAACAAAAAAAATATCGCTATGATGGGAGAACAAGTGCCTTTCGGCTTCGTTAAGGATACTTTTACACCCGTTTTAACACAAAATGACCAATCCAACAAAACTTACACTATACTGAAATACATTTCGTAACTCAATCACAACCCAATAAGGCATATTATATAATTTTACCAAATCACACACAACAGTAACTCAATTCCACACCCAGATTTAAATTAGGTGTTTAGATTCAATAATGGTGTTACTACAGGCATATAGAGGTGATCAAACAAGGCGAGCTTATGGCAGATCTGTAAACAGCCAACGCATCCATCAGCGAGGCTTAATGGCTTATCCAAATCAATTAGAAACTTGAGGCTTATGTTCAGTATCAGATCGCTTGTGTATGTGTTATGTTTTGGGGTAGGCTGTAGGAGTAGTATGTGTAAGGAATTGCTTGATTTTGTGTGATAGTGTGGCTTGAATCGTAGATATTTGATAAAAAGTAAGGGAAGTAATACAGCCTCTACTAGTACAGGGAACAACGGGCCTAAAATGGCCGCTTTAGCAGAATCATTATAGAATAATAAAATTGATTACGTTACAAGGCGTAAAATGGTCACAAAGTGACAATTTATAATATTAGCTGCGGCCGTGACCATTATAAGAATTTTAACGTGCTTCATATTATTATCTTAATGTGCGGCCACTTTAGGCCCTCAGATAAGTTGCTTACACTTGACGGAGTAGGTTATTGTTTACCTACCAAATAACTTTGATATATCGACGTATAGGTAGGTAGCTAAGTACTTATAAATGGCCATAAACTAAATCAAAAATGTAAATATTATTTGAGTGATTATGGCGCCTGAGCGTTTAATCTTCGTCGAGACAACCTCTAAAAAGTCATTATAAGGTATATATTAAACATATTATTTACAAAACTAGTAACGAACTCATCATTGGCACGCAACAAAACAATCATTAACTCTATAATCCTCAAAATCCGTTGCCAATAATTAATATATAGAATATTGCGTCAAAAATGTGATAAATTAACATAATATTGACATTTGTCACAGTGACACTTGTCACAGAAAGGTTGCCTTCCTTGATCGTTTGATAAATTGGGCAAGTTTAAACGTTTTTTATAAAAAGAACGGCTCATCGGAATGTGATATTTAGAACATAATTATTCAAAATATCTATCCAATTTGTATGAACTAACACGACTTTGTAATAACCTATATTATTTTTATGATGTCTGCTTTTGTTATGGTTTCCTATATTTTGTAGTACGTCACAAAAAAAAAAAAGAACGCAGCATAAAGCGTAGGTCACACCGCCAGCTAGCGAGCGAGCCGGGCCGGCCAACCTCTTTTCATACTGCGTTTCGGCTCCACCACCATCGAAGCACTCGAACCAACCAAAGTATCAAAAGAGATGAAACGATGCCTCGCCCAGCTCGCTCGCTCGCTGGCATTTTTTTTTTTGTTTTTTTTTTTGGGGTTGGCATCTCGCAGTTAAGCCTCTGAGGCTGGCTACTGCTTAGCCGGGCAAATGCTGTAGATGCCTTAAAATGAATCTAAGGCCTCCAGCCAGGGGCTTAAAATTATACTTAAAAACTAAGCGACCACTCGCTAAGGGCACCCGGTGTGGCCTGCGCTTAAATGGGATCGTTTATTTATCTGTCCGTCAGAAGACTTGTAATAAATAAAAATGTTTTGTTAACGTTTAAACCTAATCAATTGGCTCATAAGTGGGTCTATCAAATATGGGATCAGTGTTTAAACCGTATAAATTTAACGTGAAACAAAAGAAAATAACATAACATAACATCACGCTTTCAGCACGAACGGTTAGGCAGAGATGTACCTAACAAGTACACCCAAATTTCGCCACTTATCTTTAAGTCCCATATAAAAGGGGGCGAGCCTGTTGCCATCAACCGGGCACAAATACAGGGTCCGTGACTGCTACTGAGAAATTCCTGATGGAAATCCCCAATAACGCTTTGCCCGACCCGGGAATCGAACCCCGGACCCACTGCTCGGCAGTCAAATGAAAATAATAAACAATAAAAGAAAAATATGTCGCTGTTTATAATCAGTACCTATATAAAACTGTGTGGTTTTACCTTTACCTCAGTTTCTTCGAAATCTTTGTAACGTACTCGAAAAGTTTTCTTCACGTTAGAGATTTTCATGCAATTTGTATTTTACGTCAAAACAAAGCTGGTACAGCACAAAGAAAATTTGCCTTAATAAAAATAATTTCCCATCATTGATACAGTGCCGAGTTCTATTATTAATTCACAAACTTTAATATCCTGGTATTTAAAACCTACCGATCCACGCGATTCCAGTCCCTATTATAAGCGCTTCTAATTGAATTAAATTTCACATTCCCGAAGTCGTATCTACTCAATGAACGGGAACGTGAACATCAATAGTTATTCCATTATAGTTGATTAAAATAGATATAGAGAATGGGAATTCAAATTAAGTAATAGAAGTTAATGAAAATGAGTTATGAAAGTGGATCATTGACCGTAGCCTAGTTCCATAATTATGTGGAAATAATAATATGGATCAAGATTAGGTTTTATTTGAAAATTGGAATTATGTTTGCAGGTTGATATTTCGATAAGTTATGTAATATAAAGGGTGTAACAAGACCCTTAACGAAGCTGAAAGGCACTTGTTATCCCCGTCATTGCGATATTTTTTTTTTGTTCTGGACCATACCTGGGAACCTTCTAGTTACGGAGATATTAGGGGTCAAAGTTCCAACCTTTTCACAAGTTTTTTTTAAATACCTATATGTTTTTAATGTAAGTTTTTTTTACTTTAAACGCCTGCACGACCCCCGTACTATTCAATCCATTCATCAGCACAATGTTTTGAGTGCGTTACATTGAGTCCTACTGTAAAACGTGACTTTTCACCACAAAAAAAAGCCGTTTCCCAGCAATAATTTTTGCGTAAGTTACTTAGTCTTTTTTTTTTTTACCGATGGGAAATCATCAAATAACCCCTCCCGCTCTGGGCTGAGCAGGAGGGAGTGTCAGACTTTTACTGACTAAAACCCATCCATGTTCCTTCCTTTGCCCTTTGTGTTCCAGGGCCGCGGTATCTCTTTCGAACAGTCCCGCAACCCTGGCAGGCGTCGGTCCTTACGGACCCCTCCCTGTTTGCTGACTCTCCTTGAGGCGCGCGTGGAACACGAACGCGCCGTCGACACGGCCTGTCGTCATAAGACGGACGGACGGCGAGCTAGCCCATAGCTCACCGTCCACAGGCCCGCGCCTACGGTGGCCGGGGGCCACCACGTGGCCCCCGGCGCCCGGTGCGTCTCCCGCGGTGGCTGGGACGTGAGGTTCTCTCCCTCTCACGTTCCGCCACCTCCTTCGCTAGCATGACTGCTTCGCAGAAGGAGGTGACGGCGTCCCATTCCGTCTCGCTCCGGACCATGGATTGAACCAAGGCCGGAAGCGAGAGGTCGCCGCCGCCGATCGCCGCTACGAGGACACGGCGGTGCTCCGCCCACGCGGGGCAGATCTCCACCGTGTGCTCCACCGTGTCCTCCGGTCGATCCTCACAATGGTAGCACCCGGGCGTTTCCTCCCGCCCGATTCGGTGCAGGAACCTCCCGAAACAACCGTGTCCGGTGAGGACCTGCGTCAGGCGGAAGGTGAGGGCGCCGTGGCGCCTCTCTAGCCACTCCTCAAAGAGGGGACTTATCGCCACTATTGTGGCGTGCCCTGCACGGGGTTGCGATAGTCGCTCTCTCCATGTCGCCATGAGATCGCGCCGGAGGTCTGTCCGCTGAGCGACAATTTGCCGTGGCAGCGGAGTTACCCCCCGGCGTAGTGCCTCCACGCGCCATTCGTGTAGGCGCGCGAGGACTATCGCCTCCAGATCCCATGGCGGCAATCCGGCAAGGAGGCTCGCCGCCTCGCCGGAGATCGTGCGGTATCCCCGGACCAGCCTTACGGCTACCACCTTTTGGGGCGCGTTCAGGTAGTGGGCGGCTCGCCGCCTCAAGGAACGCGAAGTTACTTAGTCTGATGTAAAGAATGTTTGATTGACGGCTTCGTGAAGGGTCCTGTAATACCCTGTAGGTGCTTCTCTGAAATTAATTGTGAACATAATTATTATTAACTAGCTTATGCCCGTGGCTTCGCCCGTTAGGATTTCGGCAATTGTCCTGCGGGATCGAACTACCGGGATAAAACGTGTTAATCCAGGTTATAAACTATCTATTATATCCAAATTTCATCCAAATCCGTTCAGTAGTTTTTACGTGAAAGAGTAAAAAAGATCCCGACATCCATACATTTTCACAAATTTTCTCGTAGGATTTTGGAGTTAAACACTTTTGAGTAAATAGACTCATCAAATGAAATAATGTGACAAGATAAGATTAAGGTGAACCTTGTGACTGAAAATCAATAAAATAATAGAGCATCATAAATAAACCATAATGCCATACATAATTTTATTGTGATACTTCTAAATGACATTGCTGAAATTGGTATGTGTCCGTGTACGCTTTATATCTTATCACACAAAACACATTAGCATGCCTGTAATATTCCAATTGGTAGGTAGGGGTTTATTTTACCCACAATTCGCCAATTATGTTTTAAGTCTATGTTTTAGGGTGCCATCAACCAGGCACAAATCCAAACTCCGTGATGGCTGCTACTGAAAAATTCCTGATCGAAAATTCTGGGTATTGGAACCCAGGACCTCAACCTTAAAAAAAAAACATTATTCGCGATAAATTATAAAAACGCATATAAAAAAATACAACATACGACCACTAAAACCGACGATGGAGATAAAAAGAAGTGTTAAAATTGAAGCATTAAACTGAAATAATGAGAGGATGCTTCGCAACTCTCTCGGGAAGTCGTAAAAAAGAGCTCAAACTAACTTATATGGAGACCATCTGTTCTACAATGTATTGGATTAAAAGATCTTATAAGATACAGAAGCACGCCCAAGGGGATGGTAAAACACCTGACGTCATGACCTAGTAGGAAAAGTCAATTACTAAGGGATAAGCCAGGCAATGTTTTTGTGTTTGTTGTTAGTGTATTCATAGTTGAACTTTTTGAGTAAAGTACGACCACGGTGTATAATTAGGACCAAAAAGCGTTGCGCGATGCAACCAGTCTTACCAAGAGATATCGTATTACCCACGTACTAACTGCATTGTAGAGGTCAGATAGGCAGTGGTTCCATGATAAATATCATCTTAATTTCCCATCCCATAAAACCGAATTCTATTCTAATTCCTTCTCTGTTCACCCAGTACGTTTGTGGAACTCTCATCCGCCTAACATTCGAAATTCTAAAACTGTCTTTGTCTTCAAAAAGCAAGTCAAAGAGCTCTTCTCCTCTATACTGTAATATTCTGGATATTATTCATATTATAGGTACATATTTATTTTGTATATTACTCGTATACCTATGTCTAAAATTGTGTGTATGTTTATAACATAGGTATATTTTTGTTTTAAGTTCTAATTGAAATTTTCCTGTTCTGTCTTTTCTACACACTGTGTCTACGTTTCTAATCCAACTTTCCTCTCGCAGGTCTGCTGGAAGAAATTTTTTATGAAATAAGCGGTACCTTTGTGCTCTTCTATCTTATTGTAATGTCCTATTAAGGATTTTGTGTGTGTAGGTACATAAATAAATAAATAAAATACTGCTATTCAGCTGCACCCGGTTAGACTGGAAGCCAACCACAATATAGTTAGGAAAAGTCTAGGCAGATGATGATGACCGTCGCGCGTTGCTATGTTCAGGTGGCCTACCATGACGTCTTAAAGCAGGAGTAATTCCTGTGTGGGAAAGAGACAGAGCCATACAGGTCATCTAGCGCCATTTCTTTCCCACACTGGAATTACTCCTGCTTTAGTTGGGAGAACATGGGTCCTACCCCTTCATCTCTGGAAAAGCCACACGTCTCTGATGTATTGCAGATGTATACGCGTTGGTAACCACCTTCTCTACTACTACCTTTACACCAAGCCGTGCCTGCTTCATTGCCAACCAATAAGATACAAACCCGTTACCGTACCGTTTTAATCAGTTAAGTCTACTAAATACAAATAATATCGGAGAATAACTTAAGCCTAATTTTCTTGAAACAAAACTCACAATTATTTATTAAAGCTAGTTAAAGGGTAGTAAATTTATATACAATTATTCCCAGCTGCGGCGCAATCATAAATTAATTAATCCTAAATACTAATTTCCTCTCTAAGTCTAAGTTTTTGATTAACATGAATCTTAATGCACTAACGTTGGTATCTATAATAATCAAGTTGAAGTAATTACTTGAGCTTATGTAGAAAATAACTGAGATATATGCAGAATTTGAACGAAGTAAGAACCGTCAAAGAAATCTAAGCTACTTTTGAAAGTTCTAACTTCAAGCAATTACTATAGAATAAAAATCAAATCACTTTGACTTATGATAGATTATAGAATCAGGCGTTACTTTGCGGAAATCCACGTCATTAATTAATGTTACACAAAACATTTGATTTAATTCCGCGAGAAAATTTCACTCACTTTGACTTGTCTATAGGTACAGGCGTAAGAGTCTGAAACCATATTATGACAAGAAACAGTAGAATGGACACTAATACTTTTGGTAATAGAAACGCTCATAATAGGTGGAGGTACCAAAATTCTTTCCGACCACAATCACCATTAAAGGAGTTTCTACAATGTGTCATCTATATATTTGAAGTTGACTTTAGAAAAATGTGAAACTAGGTGGGCAGGTCTCCTTAGATGTCATTTTATATTACAAGACAATGGAATGCGAAATCGGATCAAAAATACCATAAAAAATAATGTAAACATGTTGGAATGTTCATAATATTTCAACGCCTACGTAAGAGGATTGTTTTGAATTCTGCTCTAGTTTTTTAGTATTTTTATTGGTATGTATATTTCAAAATACATTGTATTTATGATGGAATGAAACATATAGACGTCATATGCGACATCAAGGTCGACAAGAACGTCCGTCCTTACCCAAGTCTCGATCTTCATCAAAAATCTTGAAATCTGACTTTGGATTATTTTGTATTTGACATAGAATTCCTGTGTTTAATGCCTGTGATTTATCTCGACGTCAAATTAATTCTTGATAAGTGAAATCTTTTAGCAATGACATTAATGTTTGATCGAAAATCCGGTAGATAAGATCCGAGATGATTGGTCAAGAATTCCTTCAAATTCTTCTATGCAGTCACGTCATTTGATTGAGCCATCATTGTCGGTTTCCGCATACATTCAATATTTTACGACCAAAAAATGATCAATTAACATTCCTGGCAAGGTAAAATAGAATCTATTTTGAAAATTGAACTAAATGTAATTTGCGAGTGATCGTGTGTGAAAAAAAAAGTAGCTAAAGGTTTCCGCAGCAGAAGATTGGTTTTGTTTTTTTTTCGAATCGCGTCTCTGAGGTCATCGCTTTTCGGCGGCCTTGCCCGGTCGCCGACCAAAGATGACACTGCGACCCACGACATTTGCAGCCAAGAGCTCGAGTTACAAATTATTCACATTCATTACAAAACACAACTTAATTCCATGATATAAGGTATACTCTTGAATGGGATTAATGACAAAATCCTGAGACGTAGGCGCCTTAGTGCTAATATGTATTTATTCCACAAAACACCTAAGATGTATAAATTGGAGTAGTGTTTAGTAAATGTTGCCAGTTTTTGTTCTAAAACGTTTAATAGAAATCGATTCAATATTGTGACTCCGTTTAAATAATGAGCTTTTGTGAGTTCTTTTGAAGCTATGTTCATTAGTAGTTTACTACGTTTTTTGTCTTCAGAAGTTATGGTTCAGTTTTATTGAAACAAAAATCAATCATAGGTCTGTACCTACCAGTTTGGGGTACCCGAAACTATCAAATTTTCCCAATCGACCTTGAACCTAATTCTTTAGCGATAAAGTTGAAAATTGATGTGCTGGCGTCTGTACTACCTAGTTTACTGAAGGTCTGCCACTTTTGACCCGTATGCCTTAAGTAATAAGGTTGAAAAGTGACTAGATCAAAAACTGTGACTATCGCGTCATAGCTTACAAAGCATAAATGAATGTTATGCAGCTGCTTCAGTTTTCACGGATACAATACTTCCAAACTATCTTCTAATTAATAAAAAAAAAAAATATATGCCATATTTAACGAGAAAAATTTCATGTTTTACTTACGTATTTGAATATTCATTACAGAGTCAAAAATCATTATTATATAAAAACAGGATATTTCAGACACAGGTTAACAGTTCAGTTAAACTTTTGAGTTTATTTGAAAACAAATAAATTATATAAATAACATAACGTTTCTATACGGATTCCTTTTCAAAAATATAACACCGCACGTGTAGTAACTTACACGAGATAAATCGTTTAAATTACAATAATTTAAAATAAATTGCCCATTCTAAACGATTGCTACTCGATTATGTAACGAAATCGATTAGTAAACCAAATAAAGATATATTTTAATACGAAAACTAGACTAGGTTTTGAAACATCCTGTACTTTAAATGTCAAACTGTACAGGTAGTGACGATTTTCAGAAGAGGAAAATTTTCGCATTTTAATTGTTATTCAAGCTGATCATTAGTATAATGTCACAAGAAACATTTTAGTTGTTTACGTTAATGAAAAGTAAAACACGAAAATAGAGTATTATTGTAAGCTTTACTCAGATACCTCTACGATCATGTGTTTGGATATTATCCATATTGATGTATCCTACTAAGTTTATTTTAGGATGTTTCTGTGAATTTTAATGCCCTTAAATTTTGGCGTGCTGTGGACCAAATAACAACAGCGTATAAAATTATACATGGTTATACCGACGCCTCGGATTTACTTGCAGAACTGTGCTAATTATTTGTTCCAAAAAAATTATAATCGCTCTAGAAAGTATTATATATATCGCTCTATTAAGCATTATAGCTCTAAACCGCGTATGCTTACGATGCTCAACGCGCTCGTGAAGACCAACCCTGGATTGGTTTTGTTTGCTGATGAATGGAAGACGATAATGTTAGAATGTTTATGGTTCGCTTCCCGGGGTGCCCTTAGCGAGTGGTCGCTTAGTTTTTAAGTATAGTTTTAAGCCCCTGGCTGGAGGCCTTAGATTCATTTTTAAGGCATCCACAGGGATTTGTCCGGTTAAGCAGTAGCCAGCCTCTGAGGCTGAACTGCGAGATGCCATTCCAAAAAAAAAATACTCTGTCCCTGTGTATGCTTAGATATTTTAAACTACGCAACGGATTTTGATGCGGTATTTTCATAGATAGAGTGATTCAAGAGGAAGGTTTGTATGTATAACATTGAACCTGTGCGAAGCCGGGGCTGGTCGCTAGTTTAGTATAAATGGCTTATGCTGTCAACATCATCAGCCTTTAGCAGTCCACTGCTGGACATAGGCTTCCTCAATCGCACGCCACTCAACTCGATCCTCAGCAACTCGCACTCGCGCAAGCTGTACTAAATGTAATAAATAGTTGGAATATAAAACGGTTCGTGATTGACCAGTTGTCTAACGTCTGACCTAGACCTATGTTGGTACGATTCTAAGTATTGAACTTGAAAGTAACCTATTGTGATCTGACGATTGACGTGGATTGTTATAATATTGTGATGTTGGTGCTTCTTTATTATATCACAGACTAGCGGTGGGCCACGACCTTTGTCCGCGTGAAATTATTATAATAATATTAAGTACTTCCTTATTTAAATCGGATTTTGTTAAAAAAAAACACACAGTACTCTATGTATAATGCTTTTTCTAGAATAAAAATAGCCAAGTTACTCCTTCTAACATCAGCTACCTATCCGCCAGTCCCGTCAAAATCGGTCAAGCCGTTTCGGATATTACCCGGAATAAACAGACAGACAAAAATTAAAAAATAATAATTTTAGTTTTAAATAAGTACCATATTTACTTTCATACGCAATCACAAAAAAATTGTTATTTTGAAATTACAAACAGACACTTATTTTTTTTTTTTTGTATAGGTATATATTTGATTGCATTGAAATCAACAATCTTCTAACTTAAAAATTATGGGATCAGCAACTTTTGCCACCTGTTACTACATTAGAATCAAAACGGAGTTTAAAGATTTCTTAAATTGGTTGTCAAAATTGCGACAAAACAACACATATGCTACTCTAGGGATCATTTAAGTAAACGCTTAAATTGCTAGTTATACTGCTAGACATAATTAAATAAATATAAATATCGCTGGACATTACACACAGCGCCATCTAGGTGCCACACTAAGCAACGAGGCTTGTGTCGTGGACACCAGATAGTTGATAATACTACATAGATACTTTTTGTTTGTAAACACATATTTATTATACATATAAACATCAATAACTCGGAAACAAATATCCATGCTCATCACACAAACATTTGCTCCTACCGGGATTCGAACCCGGGACCCTAAGAACGTAAGGCAGCCTCACTACCGCTGCGCTATTCGGGTCGTCAAAAATAAACTAAAAAATTGAAACCATGCCATTGGAATAACATAATTGAAACCATGGTATTTACATAGGCTACACGTAAAATATAAAAGATTTTCTGAGTGATTTTGGATACAAATTGGCAACTGACAGAGAACGCGCGAAACTTTATGCTAATATAAAAATAGAAACTTAAAAATAGCCAAAAAATCCCGCTCCTATATTCGTTCCGAGCTCTCTAGTTTAGAGATTATCAAGGCCGTAATTTGTAACTATATTGATTTTATGCTTTTAGCAATCTCGAGTAGGACGTAGAACATAAATTCAAGAAATTATGACCGCATTTCTTATTTAGACTTGAAGTCATTAGTCACTGTACACGAATGCATTTTATTATCAAGTCCTGTTCTCTATCAAACCAAAAGCTTTGGTTCGGTTTGGTACAAACGGCGACACATTAACCTAAAATCCAGTATAACCTGACCTCGCTTTGTATGAGCTTCCCGCACAATGAGAGATCAGCGTATACTGGTTATGTATAGATTGATTGGTCTTCGTGCGTACATTAACACCTAACGGGTCCACGACACGAGTGCAAGCATATTGATGTCAGAAAATAAACATGAGCTTATAACAACACAGCGATTAATTATTTCCACATCTGACACAGAATCAATGATTGATATCTCACTTACATCTGACTAATCCAGGCTTTAGTGAATTATGTTTGTTCATTTATGTTCACTCGCATCGAATGCTGCGTTAATCAATGTTTACTGTTACCAACGAAGGTTCAAACTTATAATTATTGCTCATTCAAACACAATAAATTACCAATACGTTTGATTGATATTTTAATTTCGGACGCATAACTGTTTAGCGAATGCGATGACCCGACGGTCTCAATGTTTTAGGAAATCGTCGTAACTCAAACAATGGAGGTTATTCTAGCCTTTTTTGGACAAAAAAGTAATGGCCTTTTATCGGTTGTAATAAATCGGCCACATTAATATTGTCCATCAGCAAAAACTGAGTACCTATTGTTCGATTTGACACGGGTGATAGAGATCCTCACCGTTATGTTGAGGTAGGTAATATACACTTGATCTTTGTCCACCGAAGAGGTGATACACCGTTAAGTATTGTCGATTATATCCCACTTAATCCGTTTCACTGATCACAAACCAGTGATTCGCCACTGCCGATAAACTATCAGACGGAATTCACGTCTTGTTGTAAATTCTCCAAATATGACAACAATTTCCGATGAAGATATTCCTTGGAATTACAAACTTATCCATATTCGATCAACGTTCGGGTTCAGGAGCATCATAAACAACAATTACGGAGCCATTACGAATTTCGATCTTGCAGAAATGTCCACAAATTACGGGATATTAAAACGGCTAAATGAAATCACTATTGCGAATTGCGAAATTTCAGCGTTCGAACGGTTTTAATGCGCGGATCCGGCGTCGTACTCAATATTGAACTTGGTTGTATTCCATTACTGAGAACAGGAATCTGTAAGAATGTTCGGAATGTACGGGCTATTAATTTTGTTTCGCGGGCGGATGTCGCGAGGCTTTGGCTGCGGCTGGCGTCTCGCGCCGCACACTGGTCCCAAATTTAAAAAAAGTGGACATTGATAGTAGACCGCTGATATTTTTTTTTTATTGTTGATACAATGATAACAGATAAGGCAAAAAAATATTATTGTCCTACTTCAAATACTTTTCTGTAAAAAAAATATTTCTTTTTTTTTTGTATGGGAGCGATTACATTTTACTCAATTTCTCAAAAACTTTAAGCGATGTCGAGATGGCAATCACATATGTTAGAAAACTAATAATTCTGAGTATTTGGCTCGAAGAAACTTATTGCTTATCTCTGCGTACTTTCGAGATAATAGTGACAGAAAATAACATTTTTTTTTAATGTTAATTTTTTGCTTTTTTTTAATCATAGCCTTACTTTAGCACATAATTATAATGTATGCGTAATGTCAAATAAGTAAAAAGAGACTTCTCTGTAAAAGAGGTTATGGGGGCTCACTAATGACTGAAAAGCTATGACCTTTCTGAAGGAGTACTTTCATCAGTTCTAAAAAACAATCAAAATGAAGACAAATAAAGCTGCAAACATAAAGTTGAATATGTTCACAAACGATTCTGAAAAAATATTATGGTGAAAGATTAATATTTGGGTCTATATTCTCTTGAGAAATCTCTATTTCCTCGTTTTCCAACGAAAGCAATTCATTGTTCAAGATCAAAGCACTAGCCTCTGGAAACAACTGTTTATGTAAACGAGCAAACTTTGGTTTGATATGGCTGATGTAAGGATCTGAGCTAATTAGAAAGCTGTGGATAATGTCTAAATTAGTCTGAACTCTACCGATTTTTCTTGTATGTGCCATTCTAACATTCCGGAAATCTTTATTCCTCGCTTCGGAAGCTTCTTCGGAAAGCATGCCTATCGGAATAAAGGAGAAATTTTCACAAATATCAGCACCGTGTATCAACAATTTATGGACACTTGAAGGCATGTAATACCATGGATATAAGTTTACATATAGCATTGCTGTTTCTTTACAATATTCCCTAAACAAGTTGGTATTAATAAGTTGACCAGATGAAATTGTTTGTAAAATGACTGCAAATCTCTTGATTAAATCAGGGTGGATACCCGTTATTTCAGCAGATACTTCATAATTTTCAAAAAACCTTCTTGCCGTGTTACCGTCATTGGTTGTACCAAATCCCTGTTTTACTATGTCAATTAACAAACCAGTTCTTTCCCGGAATTCTTCTTGTGTCAAATTCTTTTTAATTTCTTTTAACAATTTATCTTCTTTTCGTGCAGCCCACTTTTTGAAGTCTAAGTTGTACGAAATGTGTAAAATACATTCCATACATCTTATCCACATATGAAGCGAAGACAGACCATATTTATACATATCTTCTCTGATGAGTCTTTTGGATACAAAGTCCAAGTCATTCATTTTGCTAGGTGGGGTATTGCAAATATTACAAACAGCTGCAGAAGAAGTATTGGAAATCACAGTAGAAATTTTCCCATCAATCATAGTCATGTACAAATCATGTTTAATATCAAAATTATCTACAATTGTGGGAACAAGATTACGAATTTCTTCCTCTAAGGATGCACTTTCCTTCTTTATCAATTCATTTGTTTCTTTTGCAAATATAAAGCCAATTGGACGACAATAGTTTGTTGAAGAGGGAGCAGGATTTTGCCACAAGATAGTACCACTCTCTTCTTCCAAACGAAGCGGAACCAAACTAATCATGAAAACTGAAGAATCGTCAATTTTAGTGTCGGAGTGTGACTTTTGTTTATAATTACTTTGAGAAGATGACCCGTCAAAACCCCATTTGCTTATTAGTTTTAGCGATTTTTTGTCGGCAGAGTTGTGCTGAATTGTTTTTAATATCCTATTAGTTGTCAAATCTAGAAGCGATTGAAGTCTTATCTTAGCATCAGATTCAGTTACAGTTATGTCTGACTCTGGAGGATAACAAGTTTTTTTAGCTTCCAGGAGCTTTTGATAGGATGGAAGACCATACATTTTCTCTGAAGCAAGAATAGTTCTTAAATTTCGATATTGCCATTTTGACAAATTTGTTGAGGTGTAAAGCGCTAACGTTTTATCATCTGGTAAACACGGTTTGTCAGTCTTTTTAGCGAATAGTACATCATGTACCATCTCACATTTTTCCTTGTTTTGGCTGAGTTCGTTTAATATAGCTGCTAATTTTGTTTTTTTAGACTCTTTTAATTTGGCACATAAAGCATAAACTAATTCCTCCTCTGTGTGATCTAGAAGTGTTAGAGAACGCCTTTTCTTCTGTTTATCAGATATATCAACAAATGGTTTTTTACTTGTACCATAACTTAATTGATGAGTATCCACTTGCGTTTCGAAATTTGGAATTACTTCCTCGGCAACTTTAAAAATGCTGCTTAAATCGATATTTTGACATTTTGGCCAAACTATTTGGGATTGTAACCAGTCTGAATTTTTGTTAAGAAAGGTCTTTTGAGCTCTACTGGAAGCAGACCATCTTTTTGAGATATTACTTGAAAAATTACGACAAAATAATTTAATATTACTCAAATCTTCGGAAGACAATTCAACACCAATACGTTCAATAAGGGCATTAAATAAAAATTCGACATTTTTAAAACCACCTCCTGATTTAAGAACAACGTATAAGTCTAAGTTGGTGACAAATGCGGACATATTATAATTTTAAGGAAAATTGAAAACAAATTAGAATCAAAGATATCAAAGACAAAGTGACTTTGATTTTAACAAAAAAAATTACGAAAACAAATTCGACGAAAGAAAGACAAACAAAAATTATTTGATTTTAAAATCCAAAGATTCAAAATACAACAATAACAAAACAAACAAACAACAAGCATTTCTTCAAGCGCACAGAAAAAATAAGGACACGTCTTATCGCAACCACATTTAGTTGTACACTGAGTGAGGTGTACGCGCGCGATTCGTGACCGTATTACGTTACGTCATGAGAGGCGGCCATCTTGTTATCCCGGCAAACTCGCGTCGAAGCTCCATTTTGCTGGCCAGCGGACCTATTGCGATATGAGTAAGGCTATGATTAAAAAAAAGCGAACAATTAACATTAAAAAAAATTGTTATTTTCTGTCACTATTATCTCGAAAGTACGCAGAGATAAGCAATAAGTTTCTTCGAGCCAAATACTCAGAATTATTAGTTGTCTAACATATGTGAATGCTATCTCGACATCGCTTAAGGTTTTTGAGAAATTGAGTAAAATGTAATCACTCCCATACAAAAAAAAAAGAAATATTTTTTATAGAGAAAAGTATTTGAAGTAGGACAATAATATTTTTTTGCCTTATCTGTTATCATTATATCAACAATAAAAAAAAATATCAGCGGTCTACTATCAATGTCCACTTTTTTTTAATTTGGGACCAGTGTGCGCCGGCGCCAGTGTAACCGCGACGCGCCGCTTGCGCATAAAATATAGCAGCCTCATTGTTGCACTCCGCTAAAGAAGTAAACAACGTTAGTACGATTCCGTGAACTGGCCAGTTTTGGCGACATATTGAATAAATATTCCACATTCCATCAAAACCAGTTGATTAAAGTTTGTCTTTATTGATCACATTAATTTATTTCGATCAAAAATTAGCATTTCGCGGGCGTCGGTGACTTAATTAGTTTTGAGGTGTAGTTTAAGCCTACAATCCGACCGTTAATGAGACATTATATTCAAAAGTTTGGACAATTAGTTAAACCAGATCTTTAGTCAAATAAAACGTTTTATCTGTAGCATTTAATCGCCCACGCCCCAGGATTATCGATGAGCGTTGTACTTTGTAAGTTTATAACAGGAATTAAATCTTCGGATTTACACTGTCTGAATTCTGCACTGTCACGTTAACGCATTAAAAAAAACCAAAAACAAGATTTTAAAGAGCTTTAGACGTCAATAACCCGTGTACTAACGGGAAGGTTACTTTGCCAATATTGACATCAAATTATTCAGAAGTTATTGCTCACGATTAAGCCCATATGTCGCCATAAATGGTCCTCTGAACAAGGAAATGACAAATATATCAATCTTATATAAGATATAAATAACACTAATGTAAATCTAAACGGCAAATTAACAAGACGCTGTTAATCATTTGATTGTCAGGCCCTTAATTATCACATTCTTATCTTTACATTTAAAATCGCTGACGCAATTCGTTTTTAGTCAATTGATTTGTTAGACGAAATTAATAATGCTATGCTATGATAAATCAATTAATTTAACAAATAGGCGAACAGCAGCATTCTTTTGAGAGGTCGTTTATTGTTGATACTCGGAATTTACAAAGGTAACATTGAAAGCTTAGAATTTGGTACAGGAAGATGTGTGTAAACAATTCTTGAAAAGATGACCTCGACAGCGCATCGGTTGTACCTCCAAAACGATTCGTAGAAACCTTTACTTTATATTTTTGATTGAAACCGCTTTTATGTGATTGTGGTAGAATGTTCTGAGCCGATGCGCACGATTTGCTTTCAATTGTATCTTTTCACATTTAGCAGTTGTCGTGTTTTTAAAGTTCCGTGTCAGAAAATTCCAACGTGTGCTTTGAATGTCGTAAGGGTTCTGTGACTTATCAGTTTCTATAAATTCTAACCAGTACATTAGAGTAACACAGCCTAAAATAATTGTATAACCAATGTAAGGCTGAAATATGTAATAAATTAAGCTTCTAATGTGTTAAAACAACTGTTAGACATAACCATTGTTTTAAAAACATAGGTAGGTACAGTCATAAGCATCAATATGTATCCATTAAGCAACTTTTTAAAGAAATTTTCTTCTATGGTATTGATTGTAATTTTATGTTATTATTATGAAATTAGTCTTATTTCAAAGTTTTATTTCAATCAAGATATTTACATTATTTACAAACTAGAAATCTATAATCTATAATAGTAATAAAAATATGTACAAGTATCAAAAGGGTTACAGGGCGTCAAAAAATTCGTCCACATCGCTGTCAACAGGAAAAGTGCCCAGAAAGCTGTATGTATGACAATGCTGATTCTTTGGCCAAAAAATAGGCCCGCCCTCTGGTCACGTGAAGAGTCGACCAACCGCTTGGCGATTTCAAAGTTGCAATCGTTATTACACGAGAATCGCTTTTGAATTTAAGTAAGTGTTTACATGTTGAAGCTCTTGACTGTACAGAACTCTGTACAATTTCAAAGGTTTTTTAAATACATACCAACAACTCTAATGAGATGAAAACAATGTGTCATATAATGTGACATAATTATTTTTATGATCATGGGCTTTGAATACAAAAATAGAAATCAAACGTGTTAGTGGTATTTTTTATATGTTAGCAAAATAGAGCGTTAAAAATAGCATGTTATGTTAAATTAATTGACCGATAAACTTTGTGGGATGATTTCAGATTCGAGTATTTTAACAGGTTAATTCATATTAAAATAACAATACATGATTTCCATGTCAATGGTGGGTTATAATATATTTCCTTGATCTACATAATTGATGTCCCTAAGCGCGTATTACGAATGGAAGATCTTAATTAAGGTCAAAAATAAACGAGATGGACGCTCAATCAATATGTTTTTTTTAAAATGCAAATTAGAAATCATCCAATTTAATGCCTATAAAATTAAACGGACATCGAAATGCCAATCTATCGCCGAAAAACATTATAATAAAGAATTTGCAATAAAAACAGCAGGAGGCGTAATTATTTTGTAATTTTGACTCCTCTTAAATGATTTTTGACAAGGGAGCTCCGTTGTCGTTAACGCTATGGCAAATATGTTTTTAATTAAAAATTATTAATTAAAACTGAATTGAGTGATAAATTATTAAGTTGATTTAAACTGAACCAAAATAAATCTTGAGATTAATCGTAACTTGGCCATGTGAACTTGAATAACGAAATGATACCCTATCTAACAGTCAGTAGCTATTTATGTAGGCAATTTAAACACGCTCAAAATGGAATTTTGGAAATGGAAATTTGTTTTAATTCTTCTTTTTCTGGCCTTATCCCATCTTTATTTGGGGTCGGCTCTCATTCATTCTTCTTCAAAGATAGAGAAGAATGATTAGGAGAACCGACCCCAGATTAGTTATTATTTTTTAAACCGATTTGATAAAAGCAAAAAAATACCATATCCATTACTGAATATACCGACCTAGATATTATTACAAGCAGCGGTAGATATTGATTCGCAAAATTCGGTCAAGATTAATTTGATCGCATATTGTTCAACATTTAACAAGATTTTATTGCGCATCATCTCTTTTTTTCTCAAATAACTTAGCGGTATTCTGACAGCTTCATAATCAAATCGACAAGCATGAAATGTACTACTTCCAATTTACTTTTGAGTGCCCAACGATCGTGCAGACAAAAGTTCAGTGGAATCTTCGTCTTTTTTGAAGACAGAACCCTAAATTTAATATAATGTGTATATAGAACAAAAAGAGGAAGACTTACAAATAAATGTCATGGTTGGTGGGCGCAACACACGGTGCCAAAATCTCGAGTAAGGACACTCGCGAAGGTCGCATTCCGTTGTCAAGTTTCCTTCTTTTTTTCTAAGTGGCAATGCACCCCGATAACATGGCGGGTTGAGGGTCGATCACATCGGGCAACGTTCTGGCAGTTTCTGACGAAACCTGTCCAGGCACCTGCTTCAACAATAAAACTAAAACCCAAAGTGTTGCCAATCAATAAAATTGTCATTAAAATGATGATGCTTCTTTCCGCTTACCCGAGATTGTGAGAAGATGAAATTCTTAATTTTAAGCACAATTTGTCAAACATGGTCATGAAGTCAGAATTAATTTAGATGGAGTTTCTTGACGGTTCTTCTCCAAAAAAAGACCAATTAAATCCGTATACTTTATCTTCTGACGTTTCATAAGTGCCTATGTACACACGGCTACACAACAAGCTATACATTTCTAGTATACGCTGACCTCGCATTGTACGGATATCCTATACAATGCGAGATCAATCCTAGAAATGTATAGCTTGATGTGTAGCCGTGTGTACTTCGTACGTCTATTTAAAAGTACAAATAAATAAAATTTTTGTGTCTGTTTGTAATATCAAAATAACAGCATTTTACTGAATGCATATGAAACTTTAAACGCTACTGATATATATATTTTTTTAATTTGTCTTTCTTTCTGTCTGTTTGTAATCTCCAAAACGGTTGAACCAATTTGACGGGGCTTTTACTGGCAGATAGCTGATGTTATAAGGAGTAACTTACTCTACGTCTTACATTTTCTGGTAGATTTGATAAGGGTTCCTTGCAAAAAAATCTAAAACCTTTAAATTTTTAACAAAGTTCGATTGAAGTAATATTTTTATAATAATTTTACGCAGACGAATGTCGCGGGGCACAGCTAGTTTGAAATGAAAGAATTTTAATTTTGATCCTGCTAAGGAAACAAAGTAACAATAAGAACAGCTCTATAACAAGATACACATAGCTATGAGCATGTATTAGTGAGTATCAAAATCTTTACAGACGTCGAATGGTGCATGTTACATCGGAATTTTAACCGATATTAGACATTCTCCAATATTTCAGATAACGATCAGAGATATCGATGATCGTAAAAAAACTAATTGAATAGCAGTTACTTTTAAGTCAATCAATTTTTTATTCGGCAAGATCAGTTTTAGGGTCTTTCATTCCGACATTTTGTTGCAATGTCATACAAATAATTGTATTTTTATTAATATTAAACTGATTACACGTTAGCGGTGCGTTTCATCTTGATGTAAAGTTAAGTTATATTTAATTGCTGAATCCTAAATTCAAATGGCGGTGACTGAAAAATATTATTCCATTTAGCTATCTAAGGAATGTTATCATTTGAAGATCGTTCTTCAAATATTATTGCAAATTTGATTGCATCAAAGCAGCCAAATTGCTTCATATCGTGAGTTTAATGTCATTTGCAGATATTAGTCGTAGCTGAATCGAGATCAACCTTAAATGAACTCTGACGAAATATACTGTAGAAAACGTTTGTGAAACTTTTGCATTAAATTAAGTAATACAAATCTTTAGAAATCCCTTAAACTAAAATTAAAAATAATGCTATCTGTATTACATAAATAGTCTATAGTTTTGAAATTAGGCCAAAAATCCCAAACTAAAAAAGCTACTAAAAAGCTTATTGTACTTTTATTATGTGATCGGATTCATGAACTAATCCCTCTCTCAAAACGGCGAAGAAAAACATCGTAAGAAAGCCAGCAACAGACCAAAAGTTCGAAGACATGATGCAATATAAACCAATTTACGTTGGTCTCGCATGGTGGAATACGGACTAGTAGGTATCAGACGGGAGGCCTGCGTTTTTGGTGTGAAAACATTGCATTATGCTATGGACTGAGAAGCACAACTCACTTAGGTCGCAAAAAACAGTTGCAGTACCTAAACGGCTTTGCATAGAAGGACGGGTAGCGGGTCTTCATCAATTACCTAGCCTTTTCCCAAGTTTATTGAGCTCGGCTTCCATTATAACCGGATGAAGCTGGGTATTTTACATGGAGATACCTCAGTATCTCCATGTAAAATGCATGTGTCTCCATGTGTATCTGCATTTGTTTTGTTAGAAGCACTCACGCTTCTAACAAAACAAATGCAACACCAGATATCATAAGTGCATCAACAAGGATTTGGGCAAAACATCAGTAAACAAAACACTAAACATGTCAACATTTGAACAAATATTAGTTTAGGAAATAATATTTTAGAGTTATCGGAGCAAAAACGATTAAGTTGAAGAGCCAATTGAAGTCTTGAAATGTTTGCATAAATCATCAATAACGACTTTCGGAAATGGACAGTAAAATTAATATGAAACCAATAAGTACTTCGATTTTGGAAAAAAATAAGATCCTTCATGATACCATCTACAAATTATTTTGTTGGTCTTGCCCTTCAACATCGCTGCTCTCAAAACGGTGAAATACCGTAGAACTAAGGATTCGAAGACCTAAGCCCCTCCCTCACTAAGCCCGCAGTGGATTGCACACCACACCCTCTCCCAGAGATGAGGTCTGTGTTCCAGCCGTGGGAACTTCATAGGGCTGTTCGTGAAGGGTTTAGGGTAGAGGCGTACCTAATAGTGCACTCACATTTTACCAGTTATTTTTTAGCCCCTTGTAATAGGGGGCATGTACTGTATGTATGTTTCAAATAGGTAGTTGTTTGATATTATAATTAAAATACTGTTTATTTTATATTTCTTGTAATAATATTTATTCTATTTTGGCTCGTCTCTGTATTTATTTATTGTAACCAGTATTACTTTCGAACACGTTATAATACTTATTACCTACTCACATTTTTATCCTAACTCGTACCTACATACACATTTCATAAATTAACTGATATCTATTTATTGTACTTAATCATTTATTCATATACTATCTTTGAAACTGTTTTCTGTATGTCATTTACCCCCTCAAGGTTCATTGGAAGACCAGCGTCAGACAGCATCACCTCTCTGGCATGAATGCTGAAATGGACCTTTTTGGCGCAGCCGTGAGGCACACAGTACAGTCATACTATGTATTTTCTCTTTTTTATAACTTTTTTAATATTATTGTGTGTGTGCCTAATGTATTGACGTCGAATAAACATTTTTATTTCTTTCTTTCTTTATGGTTTCGGACGTAAAGAATAGCGCCATCCCATATCTTCCAGTGGTGAGTGTCGTAAGGGGCGTCTAAGGGACTTACCAGAGAATGGGCATCAGCGTTCTCTGTGCTCTCGTTACAACCGTACAGCGATCGCCAACCCGCTTGCCAAGCGTGGCAATTATGGCAAAACCTCCCCTTTGGGGGAGGCCTATGTCCAGCAGTGGCTGTCCTTCGGCTGAAATTATGATGATGAATAGGGGACGATCCTATTGCCACCAACTGGGCACAGATCCAGACTCCGTGGCTGCTACTGAGAAATGGAAAACGCAATAACAACCCGGGGAAATCGAACTCAGTACCTCATGTTCAGCAGTTGCGCTTGCAACCATCAAACCAACGAGGCAGTCTATCTGTTTGTGCTGTAATGGGCAAACTACGCGAAGCTGCGACTTTTAACCCGTTGCATAGCAACAATGCTTTGTGGGTAGTGGTTACGAAATTAATATCACATGGCAAGTTTCTAGCATTAGCTTCTCGGACATCGCATAGGTTTATTGTTGTTTTTAGACAAAAGTACATTATGCATTGCAGAGATCTTACAAATTCCGCTGGTCACATGAGATATCCTCTACCGAAAGTTCTAATGAACAATCCATTATACGTGGACGATAATATACATAAACGATAGTAGACGTTGATCCAATGGTCACAAACGCAACTGCTGAGCATGAGGTCCTGGGTTCGATTCACGGGTCCAAACGGGTCGGGAAAGTCCTATTGGGTTTTTTTATCACGAATTTCTCAGTAGCAGCCACGGAGTTTCAATGCGGTTGATGGCAATAAGCTTCCCTTACTACTCACAAAACATAAAAATAATTGGCGAAATGTGAGTGTAAAATTAAGTACACCTCTGCCTAACCCTTGGGAACTATATTATGTTAAGAATTCGGATATGATGGTTGACTTCAAGATAAGTAAATTAATTAATTGTAATTAATTAATTTAATTAGTAATTAATTGTAATTAATTAATTTAATTAGTAATTAATTGTAATTAATTAATTAATTAATTTAATAAAATTAATTAATTGTAATTAATTAATTGTAGTAATTAATTAATTAATTGACACAAGCCTCGTTGCTTAGTGTGGCACCTAGATGGCGCTGTGTGTAATGTCCAGCAATATTTATATATTTTATTTAAAAAAAAAAACTTTTCGAATTTAGTGGCGTCACGGAATTTTACAGAATACCCCCACAGGTTGTAAACGCATTACACAAGTATTTATGATACTGTGTAGTTCCTTAAATCTGAGGGTCGTGACCTAATGAGGTGTCACCTTCTTCACGACCTTAAGCCAGTATCGCTATATTGAGCGAAATGTATGTAGTTTATTGTTGATGCCTTTGGGAGATGTACGAACGAACTTCACCTTTTTGTAGGACAGAGGTCTCTTGTCTAGGTAAAGGACCTAAAAGATGAGAAAATAGGTCTAAAATGAGTCACGTGATGCGTCAGTCTACGATGATAAAGGCCGAAACACACCGGATCCGTACACGTAGACGTGCACGTGCACGTGCACGTACCATGACGTTGTAATATATGGAACTTTATAGAGACATGGCACACCGCTTGCGTGACGTACACGTGCGCGTAGACTACATGCGTAACGCTACGCATTGCATGTGTCAAACTTGCTGCGTACCTATGCAGAGCGGAACAGCAACGTCACATTGATGCGTGCAGTGATGACGTTTTAGTCAATGGCATTCCGTATTGGACGTCACACCGAACAAGTTTGAACACGCACGTATCTTTGCTGCGCGTGACTACGCGCGTGACTTACGCATTCAGTTGTATTTGTTTTCAAGTTTTACCGATAGTAAGTGATGTTTTGTTTCGGTTTTAATGATGAATAATGAAATTAAAGAAAAACTAATTGTTTTTACAACACAAAAAACAAAGAGTAAAAAATATGTCATATAAAACTTGAACCCATTGTTTTTTGGCACACCCAGGAATATTCTGTCACAATAACAGTAATATTGCTTCTTCTTCATCAGAAGAACTACTTGGTCCATTTACCCAATCTTCTTCAGATATCGTGCACAAGAATTGCTGGGTACGCAAAGGACCGGTGCGTTGCGTGAATTAAGTAAGCGACAACGGAAGTATTTAAAAATAACTTTATTTCGACAGAGTGACAGCGAAACAGTAATTACTTATTCTAATAAAATATTGATCTTATATACTAACTTTATTGCTAACGTAGTACATGGTACAGCGTGGTCGGATATGACGCATATCCTAGATAATTATTAATGCTGATCAAACAATGGAATATTCTAGAAAGAACTGTATCTAATAAATACTATTTGCTGACGAAGCTAATATTGGTAGGTTGGGGTTCCTTAACTCGTGCGTACCACGTATGCGTAAGCGTAAGCGTACGCATATGTGTAACCCGGTCTGTCAGGGGTTCAAGCGCGTCACCACGCGCGTGTACACGTGTACGTCACGCCACGCATCTGGTCTGACCAGGCCTTTAGAGTGATGTGTCTGGTAAATAAAAGTGTCTATTACAAAAGCTTTTTTATTTTTATTTATTATTAGCTGCTTATTTCTTGAACGAACCAAAAATACAATCATTCCTTGTAAAAATAAACTGCTATCTTTTTTTATTTCGGTAAAGTAAATAATTTATTATTTCTTGTACCTCTATTTGCCCACAAAGGTTTATAAAGACATCAAATATTTTACAAAAAAATTTGAAGGACAGTATCTTTATTACAATCGGTATGGATTAAGACAGGCAAAATTATGGTGATCCGACAATAACCACGCACAAGAGAATTGAATAACAAAATGCAAGACGACATGACAAAATAGGTACTACAAAAGCTAAAAAATACAGTGTCCATCGATGGCCCGGCTAGCCTATGGACAAATGTGCACATCCATGCTTCCATACTCCTTAATAATACTATAAATGCGAAGGTAAGTTTGTTTTTTTTGTTACCTTTTCACGCCTAAACCACTGGACCGATCATCCTGAAATTTTGCATAATAATACGTTGTCCGGTGTACGGACATAATTACACATTCATTGACATTCGGAATTCATCTCGAAAAAAGGACTGTTTCCGAGGAAAACAACAATAACGTTCTTATGGCGCCACGTGTCTTTCCGAGTCAAGATTGAATCATACAACCCGAATACAAGCAGAGTACATACAACCCGAATTGATTGTCAAATTCGAAATTAAAGCGAGCGAAGCCGCGGGCAAAAGCTAGTCAGAAATAATATTCGAAATTTGAATTGCTGGTCTTCTGTTCCTTTTGTCAAGACCGTTATTCTTGACAAAAGGAACAAAAGACTACCAATTCAAATTTCGAGTGCCATTGAGGAAAATGCTAAAACAAAAATTTGAAAACTATTATACTGTTTATCATGACAAACAAATACAGTTACTTGATATTGTTAGCCTGCATCATCCACCATGACAACCAGTTCTCTCAATCTATGGCTAAATGTGGACCACTTATCTTGTCGTTGATTTTGTCCAGCTCGTCCCACCATCTTCTACAAAGTCTACCGTATCACCTAAGCTTATTCCTCATGCCTATTGCCCACCCATTCAATACTTTTTTTTTTTTTTAATAAGCGTATCTACATATTAGTCATCTTAAAATACACTCAGTGTCAAAAGTGTATTGACATGGACGAAGTGATATGAGTACGCAAAAAGAAACACTGAAGCATTATGTGATGACAAATCTCGATCAACGATATTTTATGCTGACACTAAAGCCTAATTTGTTACAAGCACACAAAAAATACCTCATATTTTGTTTTTATTTTTTATTCCAGTTGTTTCTTTAAGTACTTGAACAACTTAATTGACTTGTAAACTCAGTAGCTTGAAGTACTTAAAGAAAAAGTAAACTGCTGTGCTGGTTGAAGATTTTTTTTGCCGTCGCAGAACTTATAATATAATTTTTCACTTTTCTTTTATTAGTTTTGAAAGTCGGTACAATGATTATTATATACATTATTGCATTAACTCAAGTTTCTCTGAAAATTCAGTATGCTTACGTCAGATTTTATTTCATTTTTAAAAGTTTTTTTAGGGATTACAGGATAAAAGCATTGGAGTGACTTCAGATCAGCACCATGAGTAAGGGGGCATCCCCGTATAATTTATAAGCTTTACGTAGGCTGACCTATAGATGGTATTTTTAATCTCGTGAGTAAACACGAGCATATTTCTACGAATCCATTCAAATTATTAATAAACGTTAAGGTGACATACATTTAGAACAAAATATCTACATTTATAGGAAATAATGTTTATCATAATATTTTGAGGAAAACTTTATACCTAAACACTATGACTGTACCTACTTCAGAATAATTTTATTGTGCGCCATTGAACTAATAATGGCGACTTTTTTGCGGTTTCGTATATCTGAATGTTATACACTTAGTGGAATTGCCGAATTGTTGACAAACGAACAAAGTATCATCTTTTAATTTCATCAATGGATACCCATATTACCCATACCTTAGTTTTTTATTATTTATTTTTTAAATTTTATTAGTCTATTCTGTCTCACAGCTGGGCAAAGGCCTCCCGATTCCTTTCCAACTATGCCGGTGTTATGCCTACTCTGGCCAACCAGTCAGGAACTAGTCCAAATCGTCACGCCTAGCGTTTCCCGGGCCTGCCTCGGTGACGAGGACCGTTTGCAAGTACCCACTGTGTGACGATTCTGGCCCATCTGTCCGGACCCATCCCGGAAATGTGACCGGTCCTCCAGTCCAGACCAGTCCCATTTTAACCTCGTAGACTTATCGCCAAGATCGGCGATGCCTGTCTTGGATCGTTCTGTGGCGTTGCGCATTCGATCCATACTTATTGAGTACAAAAATATTTTTAGACTGTTTAATTATGTTACAATGAAAATAAAGACTTCTTGAATTGATTCAATGTGCCAAGATTACAAAAATACTCGTTACAGCGGGCTACTGGCCGCATCTTCATAATCTGCCTAGCCAGCCATCCTGCTTGTCCCAACTATGTTGGGGTATTTAACATGTATGACTGCCTATCTGACCTCCGCAACCCAGTTAGTACTTGGCAATACGATACCCCGTGTTGAGACTGGTTGTCAGACTTTCGGACCACTGACTAGCTGTAATGACTCAAAGATCTACAAATGACAGCCGGGCCCAACGGCTTACCGTGTCCCTATAAGTAACGGGTGGTCACCCATCCACAGACCAACATATCCAAGCGTTGCTTAACCCAAAGATTGATACGAGAGGCTGTTATCATTTCACCACGAGCTCATTATGGCCACGTCTTATTGATCACAAATAACGCACGCTCTTGAGCTTTATTGAAAGCTCAACGTTGGAACGGTTAGGCTAAACTTATCATTTATGCAGCACTGTGTTTCATGTTCACCTAACCACAACGAAGCCAAGTTAAAACATTTACGTCTGAAATCTCCAATCTGTCTTGAAAAATAGTGTGGTGATAATTACTCATACTCTATATGAGAAGAATTCTTTTCCCTGCAGAGGTAGGTACCGGTATTATTATACCATAGCATGCTTACTTAAAAACTTACTTGCTTACTTGCCGTTGGTCCCGGCTGTCATCTATAGATCTTTGACAGTCGTTACAGGTAGTCAGCAGTGGCCTGAAAGTCTGACCACCAGTCTTACCATGAGGTATCGTATTACCCAGTATTAACTGGGTTGTGGAGGTCAGATAGACAGTCGCTCCATGTAAAATACTGGTATTCAGCTGCCTCCGGTGAGACTGGAAGCCAACCCTAACATAGTTGGGAAAAGGCTAGGCTGATGATGAGCTTACTTACTTATAAAACGTTGACCTCAGAACATCTCACAGCAACCTCTACCCTCATACTATCACGCCTGTAATCCCCGATTGATTAGGCAGAGGTGTATCAATCATCATCATCATCATTTCAGCCGAAAGACGTCCACTGCTGGACATAGGCCTCCCCCAAGTGTCGCCACATTGACTTGTCCCGTGCAACTCGCATCCAACGGATCCCCGCAACCTTCACCTGTCAGAATGGTCTATAATTGATTTAATAAGGCCCCTAGCCCACGGCGTATTGAAGCACGTTCGAAACTCGTTTGACGTGCGTACAAAGGGTAATTCGTCTGCGCGGGGCCTTATTAAATCAATGATAGACCATTCTGACACTATTGCAATAGCAGACTAAGGCCCCAGGTCATCGGTTCCCACAACGCAACGTCTTCCGGTTCGCGGTCGCCACTCCAGAACTTTTCTCTGTATCTAATGTACATGTCGCCAGTTATGTTAAACTCCCATGTAACAGGAGCATGTACATGACTCCGCCGCTACTACCCAATAACACTTTGCCTGACCTGGGAATCGCACCCAGGAAGGACTTCACCTCAGCAGTCGCTAGCGCTAGCTGTTAATTATGTTACGTTGTTCCCTTCGTTTGCCCTTTTTTGATTGCAATAACAGTCTCATATTATTTTAATAATTATTGACCAACTCTAAAGATAACGTTTCGAATTAAATACCGAAAAACCCCGAACCTAAAAGGGCGATGACACTTTTATTGTAGGAACATTCTCGATTAGTGTTCATTTATTGACTTTTAAAGTATGACTAAAGACTTGGCTTAAAAGCAAAAAAGGGTTAAACAAAAACCCGTTTATTAATCAACCGTTAATACTTGAACACATGTCAAATCATTGTAAGTTTAAGATTACACAACAAAAAGTAAGTAAAATTATTACAAATCACCCTAACATAATGTAAATATTGCTTTTAGAGGTATTCTTGAATATAAGATGGGGACCCTCAATAAATAATAACCACTTTATTTTCTGCTTTAAGGTTGACTGCCGCGGGAGACGCACCGGGCGTCGGGGGCCACGTGGTGGCTCCCGGCCACCGTAGGCGCGGGCCTGTGGACGGTGAGCTATGGGCTAGCTCGCCGTCCGTCCGTCTTATGACGACAGGCCGTGTCGACGGCGCGTTCGTGTTCCACGCGCGCCTCATAGAGAGTCAGCAAACAGGAAGGGGTCCGTAAGGACCGACGCCTGCCAGGGTTGCGGGACTGTTCGAAAGAGATACCGCGGCCCTGGAACACAAAGGGCAAAGGAAGGAACATGGATGGGTTTTAGTCAGTAAAAGTCTGACACTGCTCAGCCCAGAGCGGGAGGGGTTATTTGATGATTTCCCATCAATAATAAAAAATTGTGTCACCTCTTACTTTAATATTTTATTGATGAAACAGATAACAGATACAGAAAAATAGTAACTATACAAGATGTTCAATAAATGGACACCCGCAGCGTTCACCACAGTGTCCACCAGCAGCGTTGAAAATTTTCGTCAGATAAAGCACTCATACAAAAAAAATCCCTCGGCAAGCCGCAGGAGGAGGTAGATTTCGAAGAAGGTTCTACCCTTATTTTTTCAACCTCTTGGATCAAAAAACTTTTTAGACAAAAGTTGTAGAGGTTAATGAGCAGAATATTATAAATTTTACACCAACTTGATAACGTGCAAAGTAAGGGAGATAAGAATTTTTAAACAAAATAGGTATATCTCGTCAGAAAAAATCTACCTATTGGTCTTGCACTTAAAGTCGGGTTTTCAAAAATTTCACCATAGGGGGTTTAGTTATGACCCAAATCAACCGCCGGTTAAAAAGTTTATAAATATGTATACGAATGTATGTATGTAGGGCGACAAGCAAAATTTAGCCACACTCTACAGGTCGCAATCATGCACCGATTGTTTTCAAACTTGGCCATAAAATTGAAAGGGTCAAAACTTACGTTAAGTTCGTGAATGGGCCGAATGCGACCTTGGGGGGTGGCGGGGTGGTTTTGCCATAACTTTTTTCCTATGGAAAATTTTTGAAACGTTTAACATTTTTTATGATTTCGAGTAAGAATACGGACAACTTTTAAATTTAAACTTTTTTAATGCATAAAATAATACTCGTAATGAAAAAAAAATTAAATATCCTAAACAGTAAGTAAACCTTTTTACCGCCGCAATTTTTTTTTTTGAAAGCAAATTATTTACTTTACAATTTTTAACTTTAAAGTTTAGCGATAAAACTTATAGTCTTCAAAATAAAAACTGCTACTATTATGAACTTCCATAAAGTATGCCCATAATTCGCCAGTTATGATTTAAGTTGAGGGTAAAAACAGGCACAAACACAGACCCCGTGGCCGTTACTGAGAAATTCCTGATGCAATGATGATGGTAATATGGTTACAATGGAAGTTTTTTAATAGGAAAAATTTCTCGATTCAGGTTAGATATTCATTGGCCTGTCTCGTGAACAAACATATTTTTTTATAATTATATTTCTTATCCTTTCAAAAGTAGACTTATCGTGTGGTGCATAAGTTGTAAACCACCCTACCTATTTTTTATTTCGATTGGGGCCGGTTTATCATCATCTTATTTAATATAGTAAACCAATTGTTTCGCATCAAATTATTTTGAAAATCGAGTTAGATGCTTATAAATAGCTTATTTAATAAAAATATATAATGCTACTGTATAATAACGTACCTCTCCAATTATAACGATTTTATTTTTCCAATTAAATTGACAAACTGACATATTTATAACGTTTGACATGATCACTCTTATGTCAATACTAGCTGACCCGCGCAACTTCGTCTGCGTGCATGCGTACATCAGAGAAAGAGAGGGTTAGAGAGAGTGTGCCTCAACCTTAAAAGTTAGACGTATGCCAGTGTGGACATTTTTTTAGAGCTTTTTAAGAGGGATAATTCCGACATGCATGATAATTGCGTATTTTTAACCGTTCACGTACAACGGAAGCTGTCAAAAGGAATAAATCCCTGTTTTTGAAACATTTTTCATTGATGTTCCGCTCCTCGATAAATGGGCTATCCAACACTTAACTAATTTATACCAGCACTTCCTGAAATTAGCGCGTTCAATCAACGAAACAAACAAACCCTTCAGCTTTATAATATTAGTACAGATTCAAGTAGTTAACAATTTAATTTCTCGGAAATATTTGCATTAATCGCAAACATATTCTACTTTTCCAAATAAGGCCTACGTTTTTTTTACCGATGGGAAATAATCAAATGACCCCTCCCACTCTGGGCGGAGCCGAAGGGAGTGTCAGACTTGTACTGACTAAAACCCATCCATGTTCCTTCTTTTGCCCTTTGTGTTCTAGGGCCGCGGTATCTCTTTCGAACAGTCCCGCAATCCAGGCCTGCCTCGGTCTTCTCGGACCCCTTCCCGTTTGCTGACATCTCTTTGAGGCGCGCGTGGAACACGAATGCGCCGTCGACACGGCCTGTCGTTATTAGACGGACGGATGGCGAGCTAGCCCATTACTCAACGTCCACAGGCCCGCGACCCTCGACAACCTTAACCGACCATACTCCAGGCAGGTCTAAAGTTCTCATCAAGGTGCATGAAATGAGCCCAAACACGTTATAGATGCTGTAAACTCTTGAGAACCTCTTGCAACTACCATTCGCCTCCATCGTCAGACATTCGATGAAAGTCATACTGAGTTAGGTTTAAAGTTTTTCATCAAAGTGCATGAAATGAGCCCAATAATATTATACCTGCTGCAAACTGTTTAGGACCGCTTGCAACTGCCATTTGTCTCTATGGTTTGACCGTCGATGACAGTCATACTCCAGCAAGGCATAAAGTTCTCATCAAGGTGCATAAAATGAGCCCAAAAACGTTATTGTTGCTGCAAACTCTTGAGGACGTCTTGCAACTGCCTTCCGTCTCCATCGTCAGACCTTCGATGACAGTCATACTTCAGCAATGTCTAAAGTTCTCATCAAGGTGCATGAAATGAGCCCAAACACGTTATTCTTGCTGCAAACTCTTGAGGACCTCTAGCAACTGCCTTCCGTCTCCATCGTTAGAACTTCAATGACGTCATACTCCAGCTAGATCTAAAGTTCTCATCAAGGTGCAGGAAATGGGCCTAAACACGATTTCTCAATTTAAAAAAAGGATCATGCATACCGGACTTCTCTGTAAAAAGTTATGCGTGGTCAGGTTATACATAAAATAAAATAAATATAGAAACGTCGAATTGAGAAGCTCCTATTTTTGTTTCGTCGGTTAAAAAACCAAGCTTCCGACATGTTACACGGGCGAGGGTCATTCTTTCACGAAAAACACCGCGATTCAGAAAATGGAGTGAAATGAACAGCGCCACCTATCGAGCATCAAGTTAGACCGATAGAATATACTGCATGGAAAGCGATTGAACACACACTCTACAGGGTTATAGCGTCATGTAGACTAATCTAGAGTATTTTTGTGCCACCAGAACTTTTTTGTAAAGCCGGTCAGCCGATTTAAAAGTTATCTTGTGAGCACATTTTTATTAATTAGTACCATTTTGGTGCAATAGATGTCGTTGCATGTATCTTACAGCTTACACAATGATCATAAGTTCTTCTTGAACACTTTAAATTCATAAATCTTTTGATAGAGAGCACTGATTACAATGAAACCAAAACTAAAACCTTCTCTAAGTTACGCACAATATTTGTGCATTGAATCTAATCACATTGGTTTTCCCGACAACATAAACGCCCCGCCTCACAGCGCGCGCGTCTTTATTTTGATGCGGAGTTATTTTAAAACTGTGATATCTCCTAAGATATTCATCTAAATTGAATGGTGTAAAGGGCAATTTTGGTCACAATTGAATTCTAAAGATGACTAACATATTTATTTCGATAAGGATTAATACTATGTCGGTAAAAATACCTTTGCAAATAAAACATTATTTTTGACCAAATTTTAAAATCATAAAAATGGTTATTGTTAGTCAACCTTAAAAGATAGGCATGTGCTGTCGCGGACTTTTTTTTAGACATTTTTAAGAGAAATAATTCTCTCATACATTATTTTTGTGCAACTTTAACCGTTTAACCAGCGCACGCAAAGGAAGCTCTCAAAAATAATAACTTTTCCCCGTTTTTGCAACATTTTTCATTGATGCTCCGCTCCTATTGATTGTAGCGTGATGATATATAGCCTATAGCCTTCCTCGATAAATGAGCTATCCAACACTAAAAGAATTTTTCAATTCGAACCAGTAGTTCCTGAGATTAGCGCGTTCAAACAAACAAACAAACAAACAAACAAACTCTTCAGCTTTATAATATTAGTATAGATTAATTAGTAAATTAAGCAATCATAGATTCACGATAATTTGCAAATTAAACAAATAATAATTAAAATAATGGTATTATAAATTAATATTCAACGATGTAGCATAATTGTAGAGAATTATAGATATATGTCAGATGTAGATATAGCAATAATTATGTATCAAACGTTTTTACTCTTCCGAAGTACTTAGAAGTAACTGAGATACTTAGTAGAAGCTAACTCCATGGGGCATCCCCCATAATGCGCACCAAAATTTAATTTGAATTCAATATTAAAATCAGGTTTTATCAAATTTGTAGCTCAGTATCAGGTTGTACGATAACCACCAACCAATCTGATACTGACCTCCGAAAATGGAAGAAAATTAAAACAAATAACGGTCTATGGAAAACATCGTGAGGAAATTGGCATATCCTAGAATCAAATGTTTGAGGTCATGTGACATACCAACTTGCATTGGTCCCGCGTGGTGGATTACAGGCCATTCCCTCTCAAAGAGATACCTGTGTTCCAGCAAAGGGAACATAACAGGCTGAATATGGGCAAGTCCTTGCGCTTTTGCCTTAATTAAGTTCATGTAGAACTAAATAAGCTACTCAAGCAACTTAAGTTGATCTAACTCAAACGTATACAGCGTGTAACAGAAAGGGTATAATCATATGGAATACTGTGGTACGGACCATCAAACTGAACAACTTTCTCTATGGGACCACCATCGAAATCGTCAAAAATAATCAGCTGTCCCATACATTTGGGTCGAGTAGGTATTGAAATTTTGTATAGGACAGCTGATTATTTTTTTACGATTTCGATGGTGATCCCATAGAGAAAGTTGTTCAGTTTGATGATCCGTACCACAGTATTCCATGTGATTATACCCTTTCTGTTACACGCTGTATACGTTTGAGTTAGATCAACCTAAGTTGCTTGAGTAGCTTATTTAGTTCTACATGAACTTATGGCAAAAGCATAATATATAAGTATAGTTGTTCATCTCAGTGTACTTTTAAACTCAGCCGGACACTGTGCAGCCTTGCCGAATATCTTGGAAGTATTTGCAAGACGGATTCGCATTGATTCAAATCAAATAATTCTAGATGCCTAGATGATATCTGTCAAAAAGGAATCTAGATTTATGCACAGTGGCAATAGGGAAGTTGTTGCTAAGCAACGGAAATGTCAATAAATAAAATATATCATATTAATCTAAGTCTAAACCCTGGCATTTTATTTATAAACACTATAAATTTTATCAACAATGAGTATGCTAATACTTAAGGTTAGAATGAACTGGAACATTATAATTCTGAACATCAGGCTTGAAATTCTCATAGGGTTAGACACAGGTACCTAATAATACGCCCACTATTCCCATGTAATACGGGGCGATCCTATTCCCATCAACCGAGCTCAATTCCAGACTCCGTGGCTTTTACTGAGAAATTCCTGATGGAAAAACCAAACCCAATACCATTTGGCTTGATATAGGAATCGAACCCACGATCTCAACTGAACAATTTGTGTAACATTTCATTGTGCCAAGACACGCGACCTGCAGATCCAAACATTTCAACGAAAAGTAAATGCAAAGTAGAAATAATTGTTACAGGTAAATAAATGCCCACACGCCGTCATCGCGTCAGGTTGTCTTCGAAAACCGTGTCGAGCATTCGCAGGAATGTTACATTACAAGGAAATGATAAATTGTGCCTTTGCTTGTGTTGTACACGTCCTAAGAACGTTGCATTACATGGAAATGCTCGAGAAAATGCTCTAGTGTATATTCACCTTAACAGCATCTTAATTATTGACCCGACATTAATAAAAATGGCTAATTTTACAAAGTTAACCTACTTTGTGACACCGCCGTGACCTCTGTTTTTGCTTTATTGATTAACAAACAAAAAATATTTAAATAATGTCATTTATATATATTTTTAAGACGCAATTTGACAATTCTTCATGTTATCAAAAATAATCTTGAATAATTAGTATTTGTTCGAAAATGTCAAGAGTAAATTGCTGTTAGCCCATTGGCTTAGTCGTTGCAAGCGTGACTGTATAAGTGTATATAAGGTCCCATTAAAATAGATGGACAAATTTTAACATAGCGTTAGACGTACTGAATACCTCTAACCAAAGATATCCATGAAAAAAAAAGATTGATTAAAGTGATTTTATTTTGACCTAGTGTATGTGTATATTCTAGAGTGCCGCCGGCAATTTATTATTTTAGGTCAAAATAAAATCACTTTAATCAGTGTTTTTTTGCTTGAATATCATTGGTTAGACGTACTAAACGCTGTATTAAAATTTGTCCATCTATTTTAATGGGACCTTATATAAACAGGCCTGGGTTTGATCCCTAGTCTCGCAGGCGAGTAGTCCCCAAAGCAAACGATTTTCAACTTAAAGAAATTTCTCAGTTAAGGCGCGTTATCTGATCATCAGAATTTTTGATTAGCAATAAGCTCGCGTCCTGAACATACTAAAAATACTTAAAAAATAGGTTTCTGGGTTGAACTGGTTCTAATTTAACTCTATGGCTAAATTAACCTAATAGAAACAGTAAGTATAGGATGTAAAAAGACATCCCACAGCCGACAATTCTATGCGTTCAAACTGTATCAAACTAAGTAACTTTGGTTAAAAATAATTCATGGAATTAACGCTAGGGATTATTTTTTATTATCTATTTTAGTTGAAATGCCACCATTTCATACGTCAGCAAACAAGGTTTAAGTAATTAATTAATTTTCAAGAAATTTCCATTTTAATTTCCGTTAATAATACACAATCGACAAAATTATGCATATGCAAGTATTGATTTTTTTCCATGAATACTTACATAAATCAAATTCTATTAGTAAACAATCTTAATTAATAGATGGTGACAAGGTTATACCTCCGAAGATATTAGTTTTCGCATATTTTTCCGTTGCAAATAACTTAGAACCAGTACTAATAATGATCAGTCATTGGCTATCACAACAGGCCTCCATGAGCCCAGAGAATTCTGCATATCTTTAATTTCTTAGTCGTGGTGATTAAGTAATTAACGACTTGTGAAATTTTATAGATGATTAATTATTATTAAACTTAGGACGTCACCTTCTTCTTCGTCGTCCCCTCACTGCTGAGTATCGCAACCTATGTATAGGTCACATCTCCAAGCCATGCGGTCTCCTGCAGTCCACACTGTAGGAGACCGTATCAAGAATGACGCGATCAAGAAGGCTGCTGGTGGCAGCTTGTGTTGGGGACTAAGCAGCCTCCAACAGCCTTCTTGATCGCGTCTGACCATCTTACCGATCCTATGTCTCGCGCTCGTGTCCCTTCTACGTGGCCCAGCATTATTAGCCTTTCCAGATAATACCTAGGCCAACGCATAATATGTCTGAAAAAGTTGAAGACTCGCTCCAGGCAGAATTTGGAATTGAGGACTTTCTTATGTTTTAAATATCCATGTCGATGGTCGATGGCAATCTAAATTGTGTCGGCCCAGAATTAAGCTACTAGTTTGGCGTTTTCGGTAGCTTCCATCAGTTCCTGTATTGAACAAACACCAGGACACGCAGGACACGATATTAAGTGCCCCACCGTTTGTGTAACAGCACCACATTTACACTCCAGAGCAGAGTCATCAATGAAACTCCATCTGAGCAGGTTTTCCTTGCTGCGACCAACCTGGTCCGGAGTCTATTTAAAGACTTCCAGATCCGCCATGGCAACTCATGTCTAGGTTGGAGATTTTCAGCAGTAATGTAGCACTGCAGGTCGCTCCTGGTCGTCAGTGTAATCACCGAAGACTTTTATTAAAGTTTGTAGTTTATGCTATACTTACACTTTATACTATACTTACAATTGTCATACCATATACCATTTATCATGCTTTTTTATTGATTTGTTTGTTTATACTCAGCGAATCGATCTAAATACGATTCGCTTTCATAGTATTTGCTAAAATAAAATATTAATTTTCAATGTTGTGACCTGTACGTCAGATTTGCCAAACTGTCAGTTACTTTTTCTTTCTGTCATAGAGTTTCTTACTAGCTTAGTCTATGATGAATACTTTTTGGTTTTTCTAATCTAAATTATATTTTTCAATGTTTAGCTGAAATATTGTATTTTATAGACAATAATGATTGTTAACTAATAACTTAATTTTAGATTATATTTATAAATTCTTTACGCACTCATGGTTTTATGAAGTAAGTCTGCTATGTCCTGGCCGACTACACTTGTCAGATGAGATGATTATATGGCCGCAAGAAGAAAATCTGAGATTCAAAAATGGAAGGAGACTACTGTGGAGACTGGAGGAGACCGGTCGAGTCGAGACTAGACTAGACGAGAGAGCGTTTCTTGAATGTGAGACTGAAGGAATTCTTAAAATTGGAGACAAGACAGATTCTTGAAGGTGATCCATCTAAAAGATACACCTGGGACTACTACTCCCAATCTTATTATTAAAAACTGTCGTTGTGCCATCCCTGCTGTTCATCTCGTGGAGCTTCCCTGGGTCTAAAAGCTGGTGATCCAACTCAAAGATCCACCAGGACCTCAACTCTTGTTCTTCAGAACGCCGCCTTCCTGTGGAGCAGACCTGATAGAACGTGCATCGTCCTACATCTCCACCTCTACGTTTCATCGTGCTTCACCAACAGTGCTACTAATCTTGTGTATATACTCAAAAACTACTTCCAGAGTGCGGGTTTGATAGGTTTTTTTTATAAACACTTGTATTTTTTATTTCATTTGTAAAACCACCCATATCTCTATTAAATTTTTAAATGTACAAGTCTACTTTTATCCTTTAATTTGTAATAGGATCAAGTAGATTTGTTACAAGTTATAATTACTCATAATAGTTCTGTAGGCAAATAATCATATCAAAATCTGGGCAATGGTCACCAAGTTTGGTTCCAATATTGGCAATGGGAAAAACACCTGGCAGTCTATAAATAAAAACCATAGGTCGCGTTTAGCGGCATCCGCAGAAGAACAAAAGATGATCTATATTTTATCATAAACTACACGGATGTATACAAACGAACAAATGCATTAAAAACCAGAAAAGATTATAATCCCAATCATAATAAAAAATGTATCATATTTTAATAACATAACCATCAATTTTCAAAATCCATAAATACTACTTATAATCAAAGCTTCCTCAATTTGTACTAGAATCAAAGAAATCATACTTTAAATTAATTTCCTTGATATTTTAAATGTAGATCTCTCATTAGAGTCAATGTAATAAATTGTTATAGGCTTATAAACCGGTATGAACGAATAAAGCATTTAGTTAGAGATAAATCATTTTTTCATCACCTCTTATTAATCTTTTGGATGAAAGGAAGAGTGATACAAGTTTATAGTAGGTATTATATAGAAGGTGACGCTAATAGGAATCTGTTGGCTAACTGAATCGTAATAGGTCATCAATTGATTGGCAATCAATCAATTTTGGCTACCACTGTTCCAGTCTCTTGAAGATTGTTTTTTTCAAGTTGGAGGATGTTGCCTTTTTACAATGGGGTAAGAGTTGAAGAAACCTCGAATATCCATGGTCTTACTAGCGTTATATTGTGCAAAAGCACACACAGCGTCAGTAAGTGCTAACCCTTCAAGCTTTAACATTTTAAAGCTTGAGGGGTTAGCACTTGCCCGTGTCGATGGCGTGTTCGTGTTCCACGCGTGCCTCAAAGAGATGTTAGCAAAAGGAAGGGGTCCGCAAGGGCCGATGCCTGCCGGGGCTGCGGGACTGTTCGAAAGAGATACCGTGGCCCCGGGACACAAAGGGCGATGAAGGAACATGGATGGGTTTTAGCCAGTAAAAATCTGACACTCCCTCCTGCTCCACCCAGAGCGAGAGGAGTAATTAGATGATTTCACATCCGAAAAAAAAAGAAAAACAAGGGGTTAGCACTTAGTGACGCTGTATGTACCTATAACCTCGTGGCAAACATTATGATCAATTCATCTAATTTCGCTAATTTTTCTGTTAGGACATGCCTATTCCTTGCAATTTTTTCCTTCACCGTTATTGTGCCGCTCTAAAGATCAATCATAAAATTATTAATTCCTTACGAATCAATTGCATAGCAATCAGCTTTTGTTGAAACCTAGTTACAACATGCTTTTGACCACGGCTTCACCCACGTGCAGTTCTATAGTTATACAACGAGAACGAAGTATAGGGATATAAAGTATCATAAGTCCCAACCCAGCTTATGGTCTATCTGTGTGTACTTTGCCATCCAAACCCGATCAGCCATTTACGCATGAAAAGGCAACAGACACTACAGTTACTTTCGCATTTATAATATTAGGTATGGACCTACATCACGTTCTGACGTTAAATTCTAACATGTTATTATTTATTTCGAAGGAGTGTAGGAGGCAAATAAAGAATCACCGTTACTGGATCAGATATCCAAACAACTAAATACCAAAGTAAAACCACAAAATTATTGTATTATCCTTGTGTAAATTGCGACTAAACATTGAAGTTTAGTCTGCTGTTTTTTTCATTATTGGAATTAACAACTAGGCGACTAAAATCATTGTTTTGAGTCGAAAAGTTCCGATACGGTCCTTCAGAAGTGGGACAAAGTATGATGAATTGTGAAAGCTGTTAATTGATTTATTTGAATACCAATAAACATGTAATTTTTAAAAGCTAATAAATACTTTAATAAATAAATTTATAAAATCTTTAGCACCTATAATTATAGCTCAAAGTTGCTTTTTGTGTCTGTTTGTACGAACACATTGTTTGTCTAAATTACGCATCTGATTTTAATTCACATTCGCATTTGTTTTAAATTTTACAGCACCAAGGTGAGATAGCCTTTTGGCCTCTTACCGTAGCAATTTTAGTTTAATGTTTGTCTTATTTTTAATCTTTTCTATGTCTTTTTTTTATATTTAATTTTAATTCTTTTGTTCCGTGTCCTGTGTGAGACAAATAAATATCTATTTATTTATTTATAAACAACTTATACTTACAGTTTACACCACACATACAAGGAGAATGAACATACAGGAAGGTTTATAATAATAACACATTGATATAAAACTTGCACATAATAAAGAAATCTCGATGTTTTGCGAAGTCGTATAACCCGTGCGAAGCACGGCCGGGTCGCTTGTATACATATATAGTTTTTTTTACATCGTATTGTGACATTTCTTCGAGATTTTTACCAAGCTATAAAACTAAGCTGGCTATGGTATCCAAAAGGTTTCTTTTGTTCGGATTAAAGCCGTGGATTCTAAGAACTCTAAAGTTTAGGGGGATTTTGTAAAATACACGAAATCTAACTTTCTTATACAGAAAAAAGCACTTAAGTTTTTTTTTTTATTTGAACAGACGAAAGAAACCAGTGGAAAGATTTATGATTATGACTGAGGTGTTATTTATTGGACCAAATTATTATCTTTGCCTATGCACCGGCGTTTAATGTGAGATCTTTATTGTTATTAAAGAATACGCCCACTTAAGGCTGGTCCACATCGTCCTGGCCCGATTTCTGCCGCGATCTAACCTACTTATCTCTGGGCACATTTAATTACGTTGTTTGGTTTTCACAGTTTTGCTAGGGGGCGTTATGATATAAATCTTTGTTGGTGTGGCTAACGCCTTAGAGCTAATGTAGAGGATTTAATCACTTTGTACGTGGTTTGGTTTTTTATGATTTATTAGTATGTTTGACTTACTTTTCACAGTTTATAGGCTTTAATAACGGTATTAAATCAGTAATATGGGCCTAATATATATTTTTTTGAAATATAAATTAAAACCTACTGCAAAATCACAAAAAGTGTTAAACTTTACATACACAGCTCGATATCCTGATTAGCTACTTAGATTGGGTACTTTATTTCGGACAATCCTTTAATAAAGCAACTAGCTGGACATCCCTTTTTAAGGCATCCACAGGGAATTGTCCGGTTAAGCAGTAGCCAGCCTCAGAGGCTGCACTGCGAGAAACCATCTACAAAAAAAAAAAAAAAAAATATCCCTTTACTTCAGTGGGGTAGGCTGGAAGATAAGTCTTCTTTCAGTCACACATTCAATTGGACGGAGGTACGGAGTCTCAATTTTTCTGAAGTTAATTCCATATTATGAGCAGATGTAGACATGACGGAACAGTATTTTGTGATCTTTAAAATATTGTAATACAAAGCCGTGTTTTGTTTCTCTTTTTCCGTGTTCTATTCCAAATAGATAAGCCTCGTAAAATAAGATTACCAGTCCATTTAATAGCCTATTAACGCCGGTTTTCACTTATACTAGGCGACACCTAAACTAATGCCTAAACAAAAACTTATTGTTGGATTTTAAACGGTCAGCTCAGCGCTTAAAGTTCCAAAACTGCCTAATATTTGGGCATACGTTTCATTATCGCTTAGTGATAGTGAACACTATCATTAGATACCTACATTTTCGCAATAAAACATCAAGTTAAGGTGGATGCGCAAGGGTAGCCCGCGAAATTTAAATTGTCTTACGTTTATTGCAATTTGCAGGTCAGTATCAGGTTGTATGTTGATGAAAATATGAATCGCACTAGTTAAAATAAATTTAAAAAATATAAATAAAATTTAAATTTCGCGGGCTACCCTTGCACTTCCACCTTAAGCCTAATTATTAAAGCAGTTTCACACTTTAATAGCCAATTAAAATAATTTTCACTTCCAGAATACTTTTAAAATTAATTTCACCGAGGGCGTCGCAGCGCCGTTAAACAGCCGATATAAAAATCGTAAAAGTAACTGTTTTACTATCTACTTATGAGATCCAAATTTTTATTTGCTATTATAATAAAGTTAACGCCTCCTTTAATAAATAAATTTAACATGGTAGCGCATCCGATAAAAATACCGTTTGCACTACAGACCATGCTATTTATATACTAATATTCTAAAGAGGTAAAATTTGTTTGTAAGTTTGTATGTGGGGTGTAATCTCTGGATCTACTGAACCGATTTTGAAAATTCTTTCACTAATAGGCAGCTACTTTATCCCCGAGTGCTATAAGACTATATTTACAACGTGCCCGTGGAATAATTTCCGACCAAAACGCGAGCGAAGCCGCGTGCAACAGCTAGTAATTCATATACTTATAAAATAACCTTATAGAAGCCGAAAGACACTGACTTGTTCTCCCCATCATTGCGATATTTTTTTTTTTCTAGACCATACCTGGGAACCTTCTAGTTACTGAAGTATTGGGACTCAAAGTTTTTTTGGTGATGATATTATAGGTGAGTGATGATAAAAGTTTACTTTAAATACCTCCATTATCCCCATACTATTCAATGTAATATATGTAATAATTACAATGTTTTGAGTGCGTTACATTGAGTCCTACAAGAAAACGTGATTTTCTACCCCAAAACAAGTTTTTGCGTAGCGTATCTAATTAATTTGATGTATGGAATCATACACGTACAATGGTCCACTTTAAGGACTAAGTGCCGAAACCAAACCCTTAACATAGAACATAAATGATGAATGATAAATGATGTTTATTTTGCAAATAGGTTTTTAAAAACACTTTTACACGTCTCTTTTTTAAACTAGATGGGGCCGGTGTTTCGTACCTGACTACTCTGAGAAGAAACAGCCGAAACAAACTCAGAGGTCATAGTCTCTTTTAAAGTCCAGTCATACTTTTCATACAAACGCTCGTACGTGATTATGCAGTTGTTACAAATCTATCTTTGATTTTTTTGAACTAATATGTAGGTTGTTTCTATGGTACTCGTAGTAAAAAATAAAAAAATTGTAGAAACAAATTCAGTATAAGCCTCCAAAAATTGCTGTTTTGCTCAAATTTTAACTGAACTTTGGCCGTTCATAATGTACTCATAAACTGTAAAAGTAAAGAAAACATCATGCTCATGTAATGGAGATTCTTAATGACAAATATTTATTTCAAACACTTGTAAAACTTATTCAAAAACACGTATTTCCTGGAACAAGTTTAAGAAATTTTCGAACACTATTTTTCGTTCAATGTCATCGCGTTAAGCGGTATGAGGTGCGCGGGAGGCGAGATGTGCGGGGTCGGGCGAGGTAAGACGGGGGAATTAAAAGAAAATGTGGCCGCTGTGGCTCTGGATGAAAAAACAAGCTTTTCGACCATGCTCGCATTGACGATAGACGGACCGGGAAGGGCCCTCTTAACGTCAATGGGTTTCGATAAAATTTGGTTAAAAGGTATCCTAGACTATGATCTAGGTGAGGATATAGGACCATTTCAGATTTGTTAACGGGCGCAGCTGGAGGCAAAATCTAGTGAATATACCAACTATGGAACTATAACAATTTAGCGTAGACACAAAGAAAACTATACTGTGTATGTATAAAGATTAGAAATCAAAACAGCATTTATTAAGTACATTATATTTACATAATGATCTGCGTTATTGTATTGATGGTATTATGAAAGTCAAATGAGGGAAAGGATCCCTATAATGGTTCCGTAGACCAGATTTTGGATTGTTTGTTTATAAATCACCTGATTACTTTTTGCTAGCGATGGGTCTATCTGGAATTCAAGACAAAATTATACTGAGTAGTATTGCTATAGCACTAAGGTATTTTTTGGATGTAGACGGTAGATGATAGACTTCACCGCCGAAGCTGGCTGAGAAAAATGTGGCAAAAAGACCACCTAGTAAGATGATAAGATGGCACAGGCCTATGCGCAGCATCAGTTCATTCCTGGTTACTAAAACAAAACAAGACAACGGTTTAATAACCGCTTAAATTCTTAAATAAATTCACTGCTCCGGGAAACAACAGGAACGGGAAACATTTTTGGTTAAACCAAACAAAACTTTCCCAGCAGTTGTGGGACCGTTATAACGTTCTCACTGCTGGTACGCAGATCTTTTCAGTGTGAGAAGGAGTGGGCCATAATATACCACGTGGGTTGGTGGATGGCACAATAGTGTCTTCAAAGTTTGGTTTCTAAGACATGTCGGTTTCTTTATCCTTTTGCGATTGTGATGGAATATTTTAAGTCTGCAAAGTAAAGTGCATTCTTGGGTTCGAACCCATGTCTTAAAGCAATGACCACTATTAGGTTGTTAATGATTATGAAGTTTAGGCTCATACATTCCTGCCCACAATTAGACAGGTAATAAAATGTATGGCCAAAGATCCGGGACCGTGGTTTATGTAGGTATTGACCTACATAAACCATAATCCCTGACTTCGGTCATTTCAAACCCTTTGAATTTATGGTTTCTGCATTTTTCACCTACACCTCACACACCTCGGAATACACCTCGTATTGAACCGGCTCAGAATTTAGCTCACATAATAAGGAAAAAGCCGGCCAAGTTGTACTCACACGCACATAGGGTTCCGTAGCAGCAAACAATATAATAAACATATTTTGAAGGCTCATTCATATGTTGGAGGTTTTGTATGACATTCAACAGCAAAACTAAATTTGTTTTTCAATTCAAACCAATTTTTGTTGAAAGTTTTTTTTTACGTTCTACAATCCTACATTTTTTTCAGAATTTACCTCCTCTTATTTTAGAAATTAGAGGGCGGTCACACATTTTACCACTTTGGAACCGTCTATCTTTCAAACGATTGACTTTGAGAAAAAATAGTAGAAGAAACATAAATGTCATTTTTGAAGACCTATCTATAAACACCCCGACATATAGGTTTGATGAATTTTTTTTTTTGTTTCAGTTCCATGTATTATTTTTGTACAAAAAACGTAAAGCGGTTTACAGAATACATCTACAAACCAAGTTTAAACTGTATAGTCTTAATAGTTTCGGAATAAAGTGGCTGCGACAAACACGGACAGTCATGACGAATCTATAAAAGTTCCGATTTTTGCCATTCGGCTACGGAACCCTAAAAAAGGTAGGGCCACGTAAAATAACCATTTGAAGAAGAAGGAGTAAAGCGCATACCGTATTTGGCCCAAGTCCTATTCCGTTCCTTCCAAACAATCTTTAACGCATTAAAAAGTATACGACTGGTTACCGCCCCAATATATTTAAAAGAAATTGAACGCGTACATAAACCTCCGACGATTTAAGGTACTCCCTGATTTGTATACGACGACGCTAAATACATTTATGAAGGATTTTAATGCGATTATATGAAATTTTAGTGTTGTGCGACGGCATTTTGTCATTACGATACGAAGGCCGAGGTGACCCGAACGGCAGACTTTACGATCTACCCATATACGCATTCAGGTGCACGCTAAATAATTTTAGTTCTTTTTATTATTGAAAAACGTAGGCGTATTTTTATGTAAGCAATAATATTTGACTATAACTCAGCCAGTAAGGAGGCGATAAGTGATACTTGTAAAGGTTTAGCGTGATGGGCAGTTTTTGGAGCCGAAAATCTGTTTACTCATTGTTGTGTCGCCCTCTCTTGTCATAGCTTAATATTTTATTGCCCCTCACTAGTGGTATCGGGGTGAATAAAGTTATTTTCGTGAACTGTCAGGAGGCACAGTGGGTGTCTTAAATTAATATTACAGTTTATTAATCCTCTTTACAAAGCGGAAAGAATTTTATTATTCGGAGCCGATCTTGAGAGGTGATTTTTGTTCTTTTTGAAATAGGCATGGAGGAAAATCTGACCTAGTATGAAAATAATACTGGGTTTTGAGTTCAATACTTTAAAGGTTTAAGTAGGTACCTACTCTACACGAACTTTTTCCACGTAAATGTATGAATTTTCAATATAGGAAAGATGGTTGTTTTAGCCTTCGGTGAAATTAGAAGTCAATGAACCGCGATCGTCATTGTCCATTTAGTATGAACAAACATAAATTAAAAGTTGTAGTACTTACAGTAATTTATAGCGGTCAACATGACATGTTACTAAAAACCGCAAATGATGTCCAAATTTATTAATTGTCAATGCAATTAATATTTTACGACGTACCTACTTGATGCTTTGATCCATATTCAAAGTATTTGATTTGATCAACAAAGAAGAGGTGACATACTAAAATTCTGAAAAAAAATATCAAATAAAATCTACGACATTATAAATTTTATGGTACTCGTTAGTATCAATTTAATGAAGTGCTAAGTTTTAATTATTTAATTTTATGGTTGTTAGCAAAAACAAAGGTTTTATCAGCGGAAAATCTGTGTGACATTACCATGTTTGTTCGGGAATAAAGCCGTACTTCAAGTTCGTACATCTTTATTATTGTCCAGTCATTGACCCGCTGATTAAGGATCTTCGACTGATTCACAATGATTTCCAAGGACTTTCAGATAGGGTCGATTATCATTGTTAAAAAAATAAAACAAAAATGGGGTTTGTACCCGGATACGAACCTGAAGACTTTGGTCACATAATTATCGACCAATGTTGAGTTTTAAAGTAAACGCATGTCGGGTCGCAACTCATCGTATTTGAATACCAAAGAGCACGGTGCGGCCTGCCCGAATCTTCGTAGAACATATTTTGTCCCCTCGTTCATGTGCTTAGCCTTTTACCGACTGATGGGGTCGGCTTACACGACGACATAGATAGGTGTCCAACTATGGGAAAAGTACATATAAAAAGATTTGATAGACTGCCTCGTCTAGTGGTCGCAAGCACAACTGCTGAGCGTCAGGGTTCAATTTCCGGGTCGGGCGAAGTGTTATTGGGTTTCGCCATCAGAAATTTCCCAGTAGCAGCCACGGAGTCTGGATTTGTGCCCGGTTATAGGCTTGCTCCCTATTACGTAAGACTTAAATATAACTGACGAAATGTGGGTGTCCTATTAGGTACACCTCTGCCTTACCCTTTGGCGATTACAGGTGTAATGTTATAATATTAAAAAATGTAGAAGAATATACTGTTGCAGCTAACCTGCTGGGAGTTGACTCAATGTGATTAGTCAGAGACTCCTCCCTAATTGCCCCCATATAATTGTCAGAAAACCTGAAATATTTCACAACAATTAAATACTCCCAGCATCGTCATTAAATCCTTTTCATACGAAGAAGGCTACATTGTCACTGGGCTCGTTTATTGACCCTTAAGTACAATTTTTCACAGACAACAAAAACGATTCACAAAATTCAGAGAAGCGAATGCACAAAGGTTAGGATTTTTGCTCGTTTTCATTTATACTAGGTGCTACCTGAATTTAATGCTTAAATAAAAGCTTGGTGTTGGATTTTCAATGCACTGTTCAGTGCCAAGAGTCGAAACTCCCATGACAGGGCAATCAAACTTAGGTGACGTTAAAGGAGGTTGCCGTAGGAGGAAACGATGAAAATATTTGTCACGTCATTTTAATTGTTATAATTTTATCAACATTGTAATTAATTTGTTTTGTCGAGTTCATTGTAAATGGTTTAACAATGAGTAATATTTGAACTATGTCCGGTATTCGTAGGTACTGTTCGATTAGTTGACAACGTCGTCAATTATAATTTTCATGAATAACTTCGCTGTAATCATGTGTTTGCGTCGTGTAATATTTAAATATTATTATTAAATTTGTCCTGTTTGTTTATTCAAACTTCGTTCTATAAAGGTACTTGTTTTCCCCGTCATTGAGATATTTTTTTTTGTTCTAGACCAAACCTACTCTTGGAATCTTTTAGTTACGGAGATATTGGGGGTCAATGTTCCAACTTTTTTACATGTATCTTCCACGACCATCGTAGTATTCAATGCATCTATAACAGCACAGTATTTTGAGTCCGACCGTAAAACGTAATTTCGCAACCAAAAAAAAAAGACTTTTCCCTGCAATAATTTTCGTTATTATTGTTTGAGTTACTTAGTGTGATGTACAGAATGCTTGGTTGCCGACTTTGTGAAGAGTCTGTTTTCACCTTGTATTTATCCTATAAAGTTTATGTCTAGAAGTTAGCGTTGGCACTGGATGTGGAAGGGGGAGTTAGGATAGTGTGGTACAGACGCCTTGAACCTAATGCTTTAGCGATAAAGTTGAAAATCTATTAACGAAATTTGACAGGTGGTTAAAAGCCAGCTTGGTGTGATCAGTCTGTACCCTTACCAGGCGAGGCCTATATCTTGTCCAGCAGTGGATTGTGAGTGATCGGTTGAGTTGATTGTCTTTCGCTGTCAACTAACTTAGAAACTGAATAGAAGTTTATGAAGTATATTAAAAGGGGTCGGGGGGCTTTTGGGACCGGGACCGCGGTAATTCCACCTAAAAATTCAATAATTATTTTTGAGTAGTATTTTGGGACCAGAAACAAAAAACTTAAGAGGCCGGCGACCGATGCGTTTTTCATACAAACGTAATACCAAAATAACTTGTAAATCAAAAACATTCTTAAGGTACTGTCTCTTTATTCCGATCGAAATACAAAATATCTAGGTTCCCAATGAAATATTTTGAATGGACACTGATTTAAACAAGAGTTATGAGAAAAATAAGTTTTCTATAGAAATTTTAAATTCCTCATATCTCGTCTTTATATCATTGTCCTTTCAAAATATTTCATTGGGAACCTAGATATTTTGTATTCCAATCGGAATAAAGAGACAGTACCTTAAGAATGTTTTTGATTTACAAGTTATTTTGGTATTACGTTTGTATGAAAAACGCATCGGTCGCCGGCCTCTTAACTAAACTTAACTTATACTTATCAACTTTTTTTTTAACTTATTTTTTCTCGTGGACCCGAAATACTCCTCCAAATTATTATTGCATAAAAGATAGAAACAGTTTACAAAAAAATTGTGGGGAACTTTACTATTAAAAAAAAAAATGATACGCAGTACTTTTTTTTTTTCATAAAGATTTGTTGCCATAATTATGTCGAAAAATGCGGAAAAATATATTAGCTGGACATAATTATTACCTACGGAAAAATCCGGATGTACGATAACCTTAACTAATCTTAAGGCTTTTATCTACTATTGCTAGTGGCCTACTATTAAACGGATATGTAGGTATCACCATCTGCAACTTACAAGCCATCGATATTATGATAGTACACTTTTACCGAAACCGTTATTATATCGACATAAATTCAGATCAATAACAAACAATCGAAAGATAAGTGAATCCCGTTTTAACTTTACGAGTAAAGGGCAATGACCGGCATTACGTTTTGAAAACCATATCTTTGTCATACATAATCGAAGTATTGCCACAATGAGAGTTTTAAAAGATGTGAAATGAGGGGTTGACCAAAGAGGCATCGTTTGTCTAGTGATTGCAAGAGGTCCAGCTGACCGTGAGATTTTGGGTTAGATACGTCCCAGGTGGGGGAAAAGTTACTGGGTTTTTCTATCGGAAATTTCACATAAGCAGACAGTAGCTTAAATTTGAACCCAGGTGATGCCAATAATCTCGCCCCAATTACAGGCTTTTTTTTTTTACCGATGAGAAATCATCAAATAACCCCTCCCGCTCTGGGCTGAGCAGGAGGGAGTGTCAGACTTTTACTGACTAAAACCCATCCATGTTCTTTCCTTTGCCCTTTGTGTTCCAGGGCCGCGGTATCTCTTTCGAACAGTCCCGCAACCCTGGCAGGCGTCGGTCCTTACGGACCCCTTCCTGTTTGCTGACTCTCGCTCTGAGGCGCGCGTGGAACACGAACGCGCCTTCGACACGGCCTGTCGTCATAAGACGGACGGACGGCAAGCTAGTTCATAACTCACCGTCCACAGGCCCGCGCCTACGGTGGCCGGGGGCCAATATGAGTTAAAGTGCCTTCAGTAGAGGCAAGACCTCAACCCTGCCCCAATACACTACCACCTACCCACCTACCTATACCTCTGTCTAACCCTTCGGAGAACAAGCGCGAAGTTATGTTTATATGAAAGGCTTGTGTAACTCCAAATGATGATTCACGGTGGTTTCGGAACACTAGCTAATTAATTCATAATCGATAAATTATTGATACTTAGAATACACAAAATCGCAGAAAAAAGACATTTGAATCGAAGAAGGGGACTTTTAAAGAATGTATAGCTACGTCACCTAGTTCGATATAATCATGTTAACATTGTCTTTTATAGCCCTATCTACATAATTAGGACTTTCCCATTCGTGTCTATGTTTTCTTAGTAGAATGTAAACATAGCACATTCTAGGATATCCGGTTCATCTACGACGAACTGTCAATGAGATAATTACAATGATTTGTGTCAATCGAAAATTATGGATACCACATTTTACTTGGTAGCTTACGTATAGATGAAATGGGTTTCGATTGATTCAGACGGGTGAGGTTAGGTAGAGGATTATAAATGCAGGTATACATGCAAATGGTCACGAATCGATTGAATCGATTAAGCCCGATAAATAAGCGTAATCGATTTATGATCGAAACTTTACTGCGCTGTCAATTGAATTGCTTGTGAACTGCAAAATAGTTTCAATTAATGCTATAAGATGATTAATATGGCAACAATTACGTCTGTTTTCACTAACGATTTAGCTTAGTGACCAGTGGTGTTTACTGGAAATAGCCGCGACATGCGACTGTGGTGGGTTCGTACCCATACAGGCCACTTTTTATAAATTATTTCAACACCTTTTCTCAAAATGGAAAACATCGCGGGGAAACCATGTTTAAGGAACAAAAATTTGAAGACGTGTGACATCTGCCAACTTAGAACGGGCCCCCATGGTCGTTTTTTTTTCAGGTTAAGCCGTGCTCCACGCCACGGGTCCCTTGACGGGTGACCACCCTACATACCGAGTTTCCACCGTACCTCGGAAAGCACGCACATAAGCCGTTGGTTACGGCCGTCAATTATAGATCTTTGACAGTCGTTACAGGTAGTCAGTGGCTCAAAAGTCTGACAACCAGTTTCACCAAAGGGTGTTGTATTACCCAGTAACTAACTGGGTTGAGGAGGTGATATAGGCAGTTGCTCCAAGTAAAATACTGACATTCAGCTGCATCAGGTTAAACTGGAAGCCGGCCCCTAAGATTGCTGGGAAAAGGCAACGCAGATGATGATGACCTCGCATAGTGGGGAGGCCTATGTCCGATCTGTGGGAAAATTATAATCATAAGGTCTGCAAGTAAACGTTGTAGGATATCCGGTTTATCTACGACGAACTGTCAATGAGATAATTACAATGATTTGTGTCAATCGAAAACTATGAATACCACATTTTTCTTGGTAGCTTACGTATAGATGAAGATGGGTTCCGATTGATTCAGACGGGTGAGGTTAGGTAGAGGATTATAAATGCAGGTATACATGCAAATGGTCACGAATCGATTGAATCGATTAAGCCCGATAAATATGCGTAATCGATTTATGATCAAAACTTTACTGCACTGTCAATTGCTTGTGAACCGAAAAATAGTTTCAATGAATGCTATAAGATGATTAATATGGCAACAATTATGTCTCTTTTCACTAACGTTAAGATAAGTAACGCCTAGTTTGACTAATGTTGGGAGCCTAAGCAACCACTTCTTTTTTACTATTCATTTCTCAGTAGCCAAATTAATTCCTCAAAATCCAGATTTTTTATTACTTTTCAGTCTGATTTTTTAATAAAGTTCGATGTCTCTAATCAGAAATCTGTTTCTGGTTACCTGTACCTAATTGGTGTCGTAACTTAAGTCATCGCTTAGTGGAAATTAAATGTTGAGCTAAGGAACTGCTTAATCTACGCATCTTAATCTCTATGTATCTGCACAATTTTTGTCAATGTCGAATAGATAATTATAAAATTCTTGTATCGTCATACTCACGGTGAAACACGCGAAGATCCTGCATATAAATAATTTGGGTTTTTATAGCAATTAAAAAGGGCAAAACGCTGATTTTATATGATCCGGGAAATCGATGATTCAAAAATTGACACTACCTACCGATACCTTCCTACATTAAAAAAATCTTAACGTACCTCTTACATCGCAATAAAGTTACATAAAAAAAAACGATTTATATTGATCCTTATAGATTTACATTCAATTAGATTGCATTCCTTTGAACCATAGGATCCGGGTGACAAATGCCTAAACACTAACAGAATGCTAAAAGAATCTTACCAGAAACAAATTATTCTACACTAGCGTCCTGCCCCGGCTTCGCCCGATTGTGACGACTTAATAAAACATCGAGGTTTATTTATTACATGTAAGATTAATATAAAAAATTTGAATCGGAAGATTTATGTTTACATTGTACACATTAATCTTCAGATTCTAATTATTTTGGAGCCAATTCCCTAAATCATGTTGAAAATCGCCTCAAAATGCGTTGCGTAGTTTAGTAGAATATAGCGGTCATACAGACTGACACGAAAAGCGACCTTAATTTATATTAAGAATATTTTATCTATTTTTAACGAAGTTTAGACTCGGCCATTCAGTGTAGACATTAATAAATTAGTATTCTTTATTTCGATATTTGGCAATAATATGTATATATTTTTTAAACTATTATCCAGTTTCGCTCAGGTGCTATATATTTTGAAAATGACAAAAATGTCTGTTAGAACGACTACTAGAGCATAGCAAGGCATAGGTCAAGCTACTGTTCAATAAATTGGCTCTTATAATAGATTAATCATAAATTCATAACGAAGCATAGATTTGTAGATTTATGTAATGTATTGTTAAATAAATACATAAGTAAGTTCTTTTCAAACGTAATTTAATAATTTTGTATTGCAAAATAATATCACCAAATAAAATAATTGTAGTACATGCATCAAGCTTCTATGTCTGTCATCTGTCAAATAATCTGTCAAATTTCTTTAATAGATTTTCAACTTCATCGCTAAAGCATTTGGTTTAAGGTTGACTGGGAAAATTTGAAAGTTTCGAGTAGCTTGATGTGCTGGCCATCTGTACCTACTTAGGTACCGAAACTTTTACCTCACATGGAAAAGCAAAGCCTAAATCAAGTTAGAAAGCCTCGCGTTAGTCTAGTGGTCACAAGTACGACTGCTGAGCATGAGGTCCTGGGTTCGATTCCCGGGTCGGGCAAATTTTTATTGGGTTTTTTCATCAGGAATTTTTCAGTAGTGGCCACGGAGTATGGATTTATGCCCGATTGATGCCAATAGTCTCGCCCCTATTACATGGCACTTAAACATAAATGGTGAAATGTGGGTGTACTATTAGGTCCTTACCCTTGGGGGTTATTTTAATGAGGAAAAGGCAACCCTACACTCCTTTATGTCTCACAGGCTTAATCTTTTAAAGTTTTTTTTTTTTAATTTTCTATAAAACACTTTAAATCAATTAACATAGGCTCACCATAACAACATTCCACAAATATTGTTTTGACTGTCAACACCCTTTATATTCCAAAATTAAATTAAAGGCCCAGACGACTGCTACAGTTTAGTAGCAGATGTTTAATGTCTTGAATAAAAAAATAATTAAATAAATTATGTAAAACCTGTATGGATGGCCGTTGGCGCCAAATACACTGCGTCATCGGCGCCTTATGATAAAATTTTCCCAGGAATGTCATATTATAATTTGTGGTATTTGGTGAACAAACAATCAGGGTTGATTCGACGAAAAAACGCGTCAATATTTGACTTCTTATCAATCGGATACAAATAGAAACATTAGTATAAATTAATTTGTTCAATGTAATCAAATGACGCAGGAATCGGAATGTTATATAGAATTATAATGACGACTCTGTTCGCTTTAGTTTTGATAAGCGCCGTTTTGCTGTCGGACCTTTGAACCATGGCTTCTTGAAATCAGTCTGTTGTTGGGGTTTTTTGGCCTTCCCCTTGGATACAATTCTTAGTACAATTCGAATGATACATTAAAAATATCACGAGCTTTGTGACTGATCATTGCTTATTACCGTTAGCCCTTTCAACTTGGCTGATATGTCGGACGCAGTGTTAAGAACGGATGGCCGATGGGGCCGAAAAGTTCTGGAGTGGCAACCGCGAACCGGAAGACGTTGCGTTGGAAGGCTCCCCAATAGATGAACCGATGACCTGGTGAAGGTTGCGAGGATCCACTGGATGCGAGACGCACGGGACCGGTCAATGTGGCGACACTTGGGGAGGCCTATGTCCAGCAGTGGGCGTCTTTCGGCTGAAATGATGATGAGTGTAAAGAGCGGGTTCACGTCAATCACGACCTGTCTATTTTGGTTTTTTAGATGGCGTTTAGTTAAAAACTCTTTTAAACCTTTTCTTATACAGCGTGTAACAGAAAGGGTATAATCATATGGAATACTGTGGTACGGACCATCAAACTGAACAACTTTCTCTATGGGACCACCATCGAAATCGTAAAAAAATAATCAGCTGTCCTATACAAAATTTCAATACCTACTCGACCCAAATGTATGGGACAGCTGATTATTTTTTTAAGATTTCGATGGTGGTCCCATAGAGAAAGTTGTTCAGTTTGATGGTCCGTACCACAGTATTCCATATGATTATACCCTCTCTGTTACACGCTGTATAGTGATTGCCTCGTTGGTCTAGTAGTTACGAGCACAACTGCTGAGCATGAGGTTCTGGGTTCGATGCCCAGGTCGGCCAAAGTGTTATTGATTTTTTTTTATCCAGAACTTGTCAGTAGCAGCCACGGAGTCCGGATTTCGGCCCGATTGATGGCAATAGGCTCGCCCTATTGCGTTGGGTTTAAACATAACTGGCGAAATGTGGGTGTTCTATTAAGTACTTTTCTGCCTAACCCTTCCGAGATTACAGGCGTAAAGTTATGTTGTTCTATAGTTTTTGAGGTATGATCAGGATCGTTATTTAAGTTACACTATAGAATGATGAAGACTCTGTCAATCACCCCTTGAAAGATTTTGTTCACGTAGAAGTAAACCTGGGAAGTAACTGTCATACTCATACACCTAGTACCCATTAACAGGGTTTAATACATAATGCATTTATCCATGTTAAAGCAGAAAGGTAAGGTTAACGGTATCGTTGACCTTTGACCCTGCGTTATTTAATATAGCATGTTGAAAAACACGCACCAAAAAATACTTAATTTCTTCTATCACGTTATCGTATTAAACAGAGTAAAAATATACCACAGTAACCAACAAACACTGTTTTTTTTTAGAATTGAATGAATTTCCAAAAAAAAAGCAGTTTAAAAAAAAATAATATTAGAGTCCAAACTCTAATATTATTTTACCCAGTAGACGAATAAAATACGGATGCACCTACTACTTAGATTTTATAACTTTAATGTTAATATAATTTGTACTATAATAAAAAGTAAAATTTTGTCAATAAAAAAAAAATTGAAAAGAAAACACAATAAAAGTGTTTCGGCCTTGACTGACCTTACCGTAAAAACTAAACATGCTACCTACCATAAATAACTTTCTTCGGAAAACTACACAGATTAATCTTACTGACAAATAAATATAAAAATCAGCTTCTTCAATAAATTAACTAATAAATTGATTTTTATTCACTTAACTAATGATAAAAAGAGAAATGTACAAAAATATTGGAGTGCAATCATTAATCTTGTTTCTTTAAATGGTTTTGATATATCACAGCTTCTCCCAATACGATATTTATTGTTATTTTTTTTTAATATTAGGTATATATTTTTAGCTACGGCTTAAGTATGGGTAAACCCATCTGTTTAAGATGCGTTGTAATATGCAAAACAGAGATATTTTTTTTAATAACGTGAAATTCTATAAAGCAATACATGGAATGCAACTACTTATACAAATATTTTAGTCATAATATCCTGTTCGATGTTTTTAACCTAATCAGTTCAATTAATCAAACTGGTTTTTTTTTTTTTGGAATGGCTTTAATGAAAGACTTTTAGATTACAAACTTAAAGTTTATCAAATACCTACTTTGCATTCTCATATCGAAAATTTGGGAATGGACTTATTTTGTCAACATATTTTCATAACACATTTTGATCTCCAGTAAACTGCAGCATAAAATGTAAACACATTTTAATAATGAAGAATCATTAAAATAATAAGTTAAAAAAAAAAAACAAATAAAATTTACATAAAACGTAAAACCCATGGCGTTAATGACTTTTATTTTTATAAAACGTCATTTATTATTGCGTATTAAAGACAAAAGTTAAGTAACAGATTCCATTCAAAACAATTATGCACATAATATTCAACTAATAAATATAATCGCCCGAGATGGTCTGATGTCAACACAAACACAAACATACAAACTATACTTCTAAGTCAGATTATTACCCACTTACCTTCTACAAGTCAAGATCCTCATTATATACTGCATAATTATAGAAATATACATTAGAAATTAGCCCCACTACTGATCCATACAATTATGATCTAAGCTCAGTATAAAATCGCATTTTATTTAACACTTTGAATAAATGTTGGAAGAAAAGAGCGCACTGCACTACGAAAAATATCGCACTAATTTTAAAATTTGTTGTTTTTAAGTAAAAAAAATAACAAACACAGTCCAATAACACTTTTGATTTGATCACAATGACATTGCCATAATTGCGTTTATATAATTATTTATTCACAACAATATTGGAACCCAACAATAAATATCAAATGTGTAAAAAAAAAACACTTTGTTTATTGTTATATTCGTAATTGTACAAGTTTTCTGAAAAGGCAGGATTACGCGAGGGCAACCAAAATATTTGTCTCTACAGAGGTGAATCATTTAATTCGGAAAAACATTATTTGTCACCCTACTTAAAAGAAAAAAAAAGTTTAGAAATCCCCTGTAAGTATCACTTGCACTATGGTAATTTTTCATGAAAATTCACCAAGTACAATTTGACGAACATCTGTGATTAGTTAAGAGCTTTTAAAGCCGAAGATAATTTTTTATATGACACCGATACCCCAATAAAGTAACTCTGACCAACAATGGTATGCAAAGATGATAAAAAAATGCGTGAAGTGTATGTGTGTGGCGCTCGTGTATGACGCACGCTCGCGCGTCTGGGTGTGTATTCCTGCAGAAGAGATGACTTGATGTTGCAAAATGTATAAAAGCGAAGCGTGGATTTCGAAATCAACACAACGATTTGAAATCCTCTAAGGTGTGTACACACGGAGAACAGTGTGACCGTGAAATAAAAATTTCCGCATTGTGATACCAAGTTCAGTAGCAGTGACAAGTGCCCTGAAGAACTGTAGCGTTCCAAGTTTAAAATAATATTTTTTTTATACGAGCTTTCGTGAAGTGTGAATCCAGGATGTGTTCTTTAGAGGTATGTACCGAAAAGGATTTAATTTAATTTAATTTTGAGCCCTATTTATTTTATTTTATTAATGTTTATTATTTTCTTCATTTTAAAAATTATTCACCCTCTTATAAAAGAAAAATATTTATTAGTAACTATCAGTGATAAAAAAATAACACAAAATAATACTTTCAGATCGTGCTTGCATTGTGCATCGTGGCGGTGGCCAGCTCTCCTATTGAAAATGGCAAATGGAACCCCTACAAATACGGCAGCGATGGCAAGTAAGTAAATGTCAATGCAACTTGTTTATTCATTTAGGCATTTAATCAGCACCGAGTAGACTTGCAGGAATGATAACGATCGACTAGCAAATTCTATTACTAAGTCTTAAATACCTGCATTCCACTGATTTGCCCCGGATTTTATCCATCGATTTTAAAACCGTTCTTGCTAATCCCTGGAAGGTTCCCACAGTAATGTAAAATTCGAGTAAATAAAATATACTTCTACTCGGTCCCAACTAGGCCAAGTCTACTTAATCCCTGAACAACAACAAAACTTCTAAAAATACGTCGAAGTTAAACGGGAATCCAGATTTCAACGAAAAGTGGAGCAGATTTAGAGATTTTATTAATTGTCGGTGACCTATTACCGTTACATGAAGCGATTAAAAAAAAAAATAGAGCATTATGTTAATATTTTGCATTAAATTACGGTATTTAACCGTAATTTAATGCTAACGGTTTGTTTGCCATAAAGCAGATGAAAGTGCATACTAAAAAATCGATAAAACAAACAGTAAAAGAAAGACAAATATTTATAAGTTTATTTTTTTCTTCACAGATACATTCCCAGCAACGAAGGAAAGTACATCCACATTCCGAACCCCTACATCCACATCGACAATCCTTATGATGGTGGTTTTGGGCCTTATGCCCATGACTATGAGCCCTACGTTGGGGAGGCGTCCGTAGATCAGTACAGACTTGTCCAGTACCAAGGTGAAGATAACCCTTTCTACAAGGATGGGTACTACAAGAACAATGGCATTAAGATCATCAAGCAGAACCACAACTACAACGAAGACAAATACGATTTTGAGTGAGTATTTTTTATAAACAATAACATTAAAGATCAACGCTCGCGGATCAATCTAGAATACCGACTGGCCGAAAACAATGTCAACATCGAATTCGATTATTAAATTGAAACAAGATAGTTAGTCGTAAAGATTCAAACTGATTTAAAAAAAAGATCGAACAAAAAAGTCTGTAATCTGAAGCCACTGACACGCAGAGAAAAAGAATACACCAAATAGAAAAAAAAAAAAAAAAAAACTCAAGTAGTAATTTTTAAATCTTTTTAGTCCTTTCTCAGTTGTTTAACCTCCAGCCCCATTATCGCCGTAGAAATCAAAGTGATATTAATTTATTGATGTAAAAATAAGGTTGATATTGAACCGCAGCTGTCAGAGGTAAAGTAATTGTTGAAATACTGTAAGCTAAAGTAGATTCACCGCACTATATCAGAATCGATCACGACCTTTTACTCACAGAATTCGTTTTCGTACCCGAGATACGATATTTGCATTTATATATTCAGCGATTGCAATGAAAAATAACAAAGTGCCAACTGCAACGTTTTACTTTGTTTTGAATTGGAATTTAAAGGACGAGATTTTAGATCAAGAGACAATTCGAGTCGAAGTTGTTTAGATAAAAACGACTTCAGATTATACTTCAAGTGACAACAGCACGCTTATAATTCGCAAATGGTTAGGCAGAAGTGGCTTTGTGCCCTTTTATCAATCCAGCCTATTACTAAGAAATTCCAAAAACAATCATACTTTTCTCGACCTAGGGATCAAACTCAGAACCTCATGTTCAGCAATCGACCTTGCGACCACTAACCAATCAGACAACTTCAAAACATTGAACGAAATACGAGTCACCTACTAAAACCAAAAGAATTCCGCTCGTAATAGAATGCAAAGTTATTTTTAAAGAACATTAATTCTCTAATAAAACACTGAACGAGCTTTATTGATAAACTATAATTGATTTACAACTTTTTTGAAGAGCCAACTTATGGTAATAGAAGCATTAACATACTGGAGAAGCGTAATGTATAGATTTATGAGCTTCCCGTCTCCTACACAGATTTTAGCCTTGCATCGCTGAATGTCAAGCTTATCAGGATGATTTGAATATGCAAGACTTCAGAGCCAGAATATAAATGAAAGTAAATAATGATAATATTCCATACGATTATGATGTTACTGCAGAACCGCGGGGCGTTATCCAATAACATTGGGCGTGCGTATAAAAGTATCTTTCGCTTGAGTATAGCTATAAATATTGTGCGCTCGTATTCCGGTTCCGACATATCTTTTTACGCGGCGATAAATCTAATCGACGGATAAATAACATCAATACAAAAACACATACAATTACTCCTTTAAATACTGCATCTTATCACAACATTAATCAAGTAATTAATGAGACTGACGATAATCAAGCAATCAAAGGAGTCCTAACAACTTTTGTGTAAAGTCCTTGGTTACTTAATAGGGATAAAACAGATCAATTCAATACTACTAAAATTTGCCTTGACCGACAAAAACGCCGGCGGGTCATAGTTCATAACAATTTATAATCAGTTACGACAGCCAAATTGACATTATACGAGCTTGTTATAGTATCTGTGACGAGGAATCTGGTTAGCGTTGATTGAAATATTGTTAACAATGAGCCAGTAATATCAAATACAAATCAGATAATTATTACAAAAAATTACATAACCAACATAACAGACAGTCAAATAAATGCGTATTCGATTGAAAGCGACGTGTTTTGAAAAGTAATCAGTCATTAATACATCAAACGCTGGATAACACAAGTATATCCCAATATGAAATTTGTTTTGTAGGAAACCAATATTAATTCTTAATTTCTTTTACAGTTTTGAGACCGAAAACAAAATTCGTGCTGAAGAAAAGGCAGTTCTGAAGAACCCGAACACAATCGATGAAGGCATCGCTTCCAAGGGCTTCTACGAGTACATCGGACCCGACGGCTTCATGTACCGAGTAGACTACACCGCTGACGAGAAAGGCTTCCGCCCCTCAGTAAAGAGATTAGAAACCCCTTACTCCGGCAAATGGATATACGAGAAAATCAACTAAATAAATAATATCATTATCATCTTCCACTGAATCAGTATTTTGAAATAAGTAGGCGATGTTACATTTTCCATTGTAACCTCATTTATCTTCCGACTGACTGCAATTTATTTAACAATCACCTTCATTTAGTTCAAGATCAAAATATTGTTCACGAATATGACATTTGAATTTAACATAGCCAGGATATCATTGACGCATTTTGATGTACAGATCAACCTCGATCACCATTTGTAATGTATAATTCTTTCGGTAATGTCTAAAGTACAAAAGTGGGTCAATTTGGACATAACTCGGTCTAGCAAAATGTCTGCTTAGATAAATGTAATTTATACTTTAGTTTTAAGTGCTTAGATATTTTTTAATTTAGATACTTATTTATGAAATGTGATAATAAATTTATATTGCAAAAAACTTATTTGTATTATTTAAGAAATTTTCTTCTAATCTAAATCAATCTGCTGCTCTAACTACACGCTAACACCTTCAGACCCCAACTTCAAAGTCTACGAAATATAAATAGAAACTAGTAAACACATAGAATTACGATTATATCAAAAGAATGTAAATACGTAGGCCTAGCCAGACCCTACATATTTGTTTGAATTGAATGGCATTCCAACCTTTCACCTCACAGGTACATATACCTACATAATATAGAGTACAACAAGGTATGGAGGTATATTTTAATACTGAATTCTTAGACATTTTTGTAATACAATTACTTAGCTTTACAATTTTAGTCTAGGTGATATGGTATGGTCTAGGTAATACGGCAAGAAAGGAGTTGTCTGATGAGATGTCGAGTAACAAAGAAGTATGGAAAAAGAAGACTTGCTGCGACCGACCCCAAATAAATTGAGATAAGGGCAGTAGACCTGGTCTAGGTCTATGCTAATACCATACCTAATAGTTAGTAAAGTAACTGCGATCGCGGCTCGCAAGATTTGAAATATCGGTCGGTGTCCGAGGGCCACAGATGCAATACGGCCGTGCTGGTTTAACCAATGCTAGGCATCACATATCCATGGGTTGTGGTTATGGGCTACTCCGTCACCCCAAAGATATCACCCGAATTACCCAGTTGGACCATTTGTCATTAATTCATCAACCAGTTTGTTAAAGAATATAAACAGATATTGTTTAAGGAGTTCATCGTTTGGTTGGTTTCAAAGGACCCGATGACTTGGAGACTTTCGGAGACTTTGGGAGTTCTTCATGATACTAATTTTTAAATAACTTTGTCTAACACACATACATAAACTGTATTGACTACCTGTAACGCCTGTCAAAGATCTACGGATGACAGCGGGGACCAACGGCTTAACGTGCTTCCCGAGGTACGGCGGAAACTCGGTATGTAATGGGCGGTCACCCATCCACAGACCAACCTAGGCAAGCACGGCTTAACCTAAAGATCGACCCAAGCGGCTGTTACTATTTTGCCACGAGCTCCTTATTTCAACTACTGTTTTATAAAAATATTGGGACATCCAAAGGTTTGTAAAAACTAAAGATTTTAGAAAGCTCTTCCAAAATAATGTGTAAAAAGGCATCTCGCTTCCTAAGCTACAGAATTTTTACAACAATAAACAAAACTTGTGGAATTTCACAACTATTTGTAGAAAAATCTTTACGATAAATTGTACACTTCTATTGTGTGAATAAAAGATACGGAAGTACAATACTAAACACACAAAACATCGTTAGGTGTGCCATAATACAATGTGCAAGCGTCGGAAATATAGCACCTTTTGACCTCACGGCGCCGAGGTCCCTAAGCCAACCCATATCGCGTTGGCTTGACGAATGTTCGGTGTAGGAATCAATATAATTTATTGGCGGCATATTTTTTGTGCGCCTGATTAATCGAAATCGGTCCATAACTTAGACGAGGCCAAATTTTCTGCCATTTGGAACACATCGGAAGAATGAGGGTTAGAGGAAACCATTTATTAAGTAGGTACTTGAATTTATTGTTCTATTATGGGGCAACGTTCGGAGGACAAACCATTTTAATCAGTCTTTATACTATGCTTTTTAATTTGAAACCGTCTTTTACATAAAATGGTAATGAAATGAAATCATTAATATTTTGTTCCAATGTGTTTTAAATGTTCAACGGGTAGTCCAACACTGTTCGATTTAGGCGGTGGTGTAATATCCTTCTCATACAATAATATCAGAAACAATAAGCTAAAGTCGTGGCTTCATCGAAAATTAACACTGTCAAAAATTAAATGGTTAGATTAACAGGGTCACTTTAAACAACCTTAAGTTTAATTTGAGCATAGTTAAGGCGTCCAACCCGGATTGGCAATAAACATCAGGATGTGAAGGCAATATTCCATCTGATATCGCGATAAATAAATACCGAAGCGCGTCGAATTTCAATAAAAATATCACGAGTGGCTCAACCAAAAATAAACGAGCCCATCCAGAGGAGAGAGGAGCGGAAGGATCGTAAAATCATGCGTGTTAGGGCACTGGCAAGAAATTTGGCGAAATTGTTTTGGCTCAAGCTTGTGGAGGCTTTTATGGAGGCGGAGGACATTGACCGAGAGCTGTGCCAAGTGGCTGGCGCCACTCTGCCCGACGCACTGCGAACCCGAGGATGCTGCACTGCGCACCGCCTTATCTTTCTCCAAGCTTCCTTCTCGAAATAATTTAAAACATTCGATACACTGCCAAATAGGTCCCGGCCAGGATATCTCCGCACATCCCCGAAGCTAACCGGAAAAATACGATCTGAAATCCGAGGTGCAACGCCCTTTCAAATATTTCTATCGAAGGACGTCCCAAGGCAGGCGATTTAAAAGTGACCTTTTTTTTTGTAATTATATCGCCGAATGATATTTATATGGAAATCAGGCGGAGTTTGATTAGCGTGTCTTCTCTTCGAGACGTTTATTGCTACTCTGTTACGCGAGCTTGAAATATAATGTGGTGACCCAAAAATGGGGCTTCGACTCCGTCTATAATAGGATAATCATACAAATTAGTGTTGTACCGTAATGTCAAACAAATCGATTATGATTATAGCTCTCGTTTGTTCAGAATGTCAATAATGCATTTTTATGGCTGTATTAAAAAAATAATGTAGCTGTTCTATGCCCGTGCTTCGTCTTTTGTTTTTCTAAAAGACAAAGCCTTAACTATTTCAGTTTTATGACCCATAAAAGTAAAAGAGAAAAATAAACTTTATTACGCGTAAGTTTAAGATTTGTCTTGGAAATTGACAAAAACAGTGTGCTAAAGCACATTGCCAGTTTATTTAAAGAGACTGAATTTTATTTTGGTAAAAAATAAATCTTTTTTGCTGCAATAAGTTTAAAACTGTCCTGCCCTACATAGAAGATTGGTAGCTTGCCCTCCCATGCAATTTAAAAGTCAACTAGGGGAACGGGTTTGTATGCCTTTCGTGGTCAATGGGGCGGCTTCCTATTGCAATCTTTGAACTCAATTTGGTTTCACTATAGATCGTTTCAAGCGATACTATGCTTTGTTTAACAAGACAAAGAGTCCAAAATTATATTCTTCGGGTTTTATTTCTATGCTAGTTGATTATATCAAGAGGATGGGTAGTGTATGATTCTAAAGTATAATGATTAGACATCCCTTTTGTGTTAACGCCAAAATTAAAGGATTTGAACTTTATAAGTAATCTGAGGGCAATTTCGCATTCAATAAGTAGGGATACTGGGTCTATATCTAGATGACAGTCAAACACACAAGTCACCAAAATGATGATGTCATAGAAAGTTCATGTTGCGTGCTTTTTTATCACGTATTTTTGCTAATATTCACGATTGTTGTCATCTGGTGAACTCAAAAACGATTGCCCTCAATATCCAATCCCACACAAAACTGTAATAAAATGTTCAGTGGGCAGCTAAATTCGATGTAATTCATACAATAAAGATTCGGCCAGCGATTTGTCGGTGAACCACCGGAAGTTGGACGATGGCGCCTGCTGGCTTAATTGGCCTGCTGGCCAACTAACCAAAAAGACATCCAAACGTGAGGCGGTTAAAAGAAAAAAGGGTGGAGAAACTATATAATATTCGCTACTGTTTTTGGGTTGCGTACGCTTTGAGCAGAAACGGTTTGGTTCTGGGAATATTTGAAAGGATAAACTATGATGTTTTTTTAGATCCCATAAGTCTAGCGTATGAATGAGATCATATCAAATAATCAACTACATAATCAGCCTATAATGTTTCCACTGCTGGGACACAGCCTCCTCTCTATGAGAGTGCGATTTGGTAGATGCCACACGTCTTCGAATTTTTGGTTCTAGGACATGCCTGTTTCCGTACGATTTTTTTTTTTTGTTTTTTTTTTTTTGGTGATGGCATCTCGCAGTTCAGCCTCTGAGGCTGGCTACTGCTTAACCGGACTATTCCCTGTGGATGCCTTAAAAATGAATCTAAGGCCTCCAGCCAGGGGCTTAAAACTATACTTAAAAACTAAGCGACCACTCGCTAAGGGCACCCCCTGTGGGGTACGGGCCTCGGCTTAGGGCGTCGCTGGGGGGGGCAGCAAAGGGACACGCTGGATCTGAGTGATATTATTTAGGGGCTGGTTTAGAACTACCGGCTCAGCATCGCGGGCTGGCTCTGGCAAGGGTCGGGGGGGGGTTCGTTGAACTTGGGCGTCGCGTCGGGCCTCGGCGGCGAGGACGGAAACATGGCGGTCTGTATTTGTGTTTACGCAATGTACTGGTTTCCCTACTGCTCTCCTGGAGGAGGGTGATGGGGTCATCGGGGGTGGTGAGAGCATGTCGCGGACGGCGAACCATGCTAATACGCGAGGGCTCGTATCGGGCGGCCGATGCGATCAGGGGGTTCCTATGCTTGATAGCGGAATCGAAGAAACGCTTGGAAAGACGTTTCATAAACTGAGCTAAGGTGGGGATCCTAAGGTCTAAGTGGAGACTGTCATTACGGACATAATAGGGGGCACCGGTAATCTTACGGAGAAAACGGTTCTGAAGGGTCTGCATCCAGTGCAGATGACGCGGGTGGGCATGGGCAAAAGTGACACAAGCGTATGTCATAATGGGACGGATGACGGCGGTATAGAGTCGCAACTTGCACTTAAGTGACAATTTGCTCTTTGCCGTGATCATAAAATGGAGCCTACCCATGGCAAAGGCAGCCCGGTCGCGAGCTGCTCTTATATGCGCAGCAAAGGACAGGTGGTTGTCGAGAATGACTCCTAAGTATTTGCCTTGCTTCTCCCAAGGGATCGGCTTGCCGAACATAGTGATCGGAGAGGGGACGGGACGTTTGAGACGCGCCTTATGGAATAGAACTGCCTGGCTTTTATCGGGATTGACCTCGATTCGCCACTTACGGAACCAGGCTCCTAAAGCATTGGCTGCTTTTTGGAGCTGACGGGCGATGGCGTCTTGGCCGTGCCCAGTATAATAGATTGCCGTATCGTCGGCGAAAAGGGCCAAGTGAGCCTTTTTGCTCTTGGGGATATCAGAAGTGAATAAAGTGAATATGAGGGGGGAAACGACAGAGCCCTGAGGGACTCCCGCGCGAATGGGGTGGGGGGAAGAAAGGGTTTTCCCTATGCGATAGCGGAAAGTGCGATTCGCCAAAAAGTCTCGCAAGATGAGCACGAGACGATCTGGCACACCGAGCTGATATAGCTTGTATATCAGCCCGTTGTGCCAGACTTTGTCGAACGCTTTCGCTATATCGAAAAATAACACACCGGTCATCGCTCCACGCTGGAAGCCAGCGCTCAAGTGCTCTACGATGCGGTGGACCTGTTGGACGCACGAGTGTTCGGTCCTGAAACCAAACTGCTCGTTGGGAATGAGGCTCTTAGCCTCGGCAAAGTCTTTGAGGCGCTTATAAATAAGCCTCTCATAGATTTTACCGAGCGCGCTAAGGAGACTGATCGGCCGATAGCTAGTCGGCTCGGATTTAGGTTTACCCGGTTTGGGAATACCTATGACGGTGGCCTCTTTCCACACTTGGGGAAAGATGTTATTGCTCAAGGCGCCATTGAAGATGGCCGCCAACAAGACTATGAGCTGAGAGGGGAGGACTTTGAACACCCTATTGGTGAAGCCATCGGCGCCAGGGGCTTTCCGAGGCTGTAGCCTATCTATTATGTCTTTCACTTCGTCGGGCGTGACTGAAGGAAGAGGACAGTCGGGGTCTTCTACTGGGGGGAGAGCGGCTCTACGTTCGACTTCCGCGTCCACCTCAGCGAGATGTCGCAAGTCTACTGGTAGAGAGCTGGGCGTGCACTGAGATTCCAGGCTGTCGGCCAGGCATTCAGCCTTCTCAGAGTCGTCAAAGGCGACGCTCTTATCGGGGCGAATGAGAGGAGGCATAGTAACCTCGTCGCTGCTAGCACGCAACTTCCGTTGCAGTTGCCAGAAAGCTAAGTGAGTGGGCTCGAGTTCGCTAAGCTCCTTGTCCCAACGATTCGAACGAAACTCACTGGTGCGCTGCTTTACAGCAAGCTGCAAGCTGCGCATGTGAGCCTTGTTCGCATAGCAGGGAAAGACGCTATAGGCACGAACGGCCGCGTTCTTCTTGGTTATCAGATCACGTATGTCATCGGGTAGTTTCCAGCGGTGATCGCTCATCGCTGGGACTTCCCGTGAACAATCCTTCAGTACGGATTGTACGTGATCTGTAAACAAGTTGATGGCGGCCGTCGTGTCTGCGACTGAGACTATGTGATCGGGGATACCGTCCGTGAGAGGAGACATGTCGGATTTCAGCTTATCGCTTACTTTCTTCCAGTCTGTTATTAAAATAGGGGCAGGGGGCTGGCTGGGGTCAAAGAGGCCCGAGCTAGAAACGAGATGCATGACTACCGGACGGTGGTCAGAGTTAAGCTCGTGTAGCGTCTCAATCGAGTCCAGCCTGAGGCTGACGTTCCTGAGCAGCGCTATATCGAGCACATCGGAGCGCAAACCGACAGTGTCGGGGTAGTGGGTGTGCTCCATAGGAGCGATAGGGTCAAAAGAAAGGGAGTCGCTTAGGTCGTATAACGCCCGCCCTCTCGGGTTGGTCGTTATGCTGTTCCAAGCAGGGTGTTTGGCATTGAGGTCGCCCGCTATGATAACGGACTCGCTCAAGCCGAAGAGAGAGGTGAGATCCTTCTCTAACAGGGAATGGTCCTCAGATGAATTTACGGGGGGCATGTAGGCAGAGATGATATGGACCGACTGATGGCCGGTCATACCTAGCCGACAGATTGAAACCTCAAGTAGTGATTCTAGAGGGGGTGAGTCTACTGGGATGCAGTGCAGTTCTTTACGGTAATAAATGAGCGTGCCGCCTCTGTGGCAGCGGGAACGGTCATTGCGAACTATATGAAAGTTTGCAATCTTGGGGTTGCGGAGATGGGGCTTTAAGAACGTCTCTTGGACAAGAAAGACATCTATCTGATGATCGCGGAGGAACGCGGCGATCTCATCGCGTTGTCCACTAATGCCGTTAGCATTGTAAAAGCCTACTCTAAGGGATCGGGGTTGGGTACTCGTTAAGGGCCTAGTTAGATCCATTATCGGTCTGGTTGTGAGAGAGCGCGCGGAGAGCTGCACGTATCCTAGGATACGATTTGAAGATCATGTTGATCTTTTTCATGTCATTCGTTCCTCTGAGCTCGGCCGCTAAGCGGTCGGCCTCAGGGGATTCGAAGATCGCGAACCTAGCGATTGTGTCGAAGGAGCTTTCCTCGGCATCCTCAGACACTGGGCCGGGTGGCCTGGAGGGAGGGCGCGCTGTTGAGGCTAGGGAGCGGCCGTTGGAATGGGCGCAGGGCAAGGGACCGGGTTATCTAATAACCCGGGCATGGGGGCGGTGGTCTTGGGGCTACCAAGTGCTGGCACGCTGATGATTCAGCGCGTTCCAGTGGGACGGTCTCTGGGGACTGAGACGCTCAGGCAACTGAGCAGAGGGGATCGGGACTGATGAGGGGGCTTCCCTCAGCTGGCGGGCGTTAAAACGCTTCGCCAGCTTACCCGGAAATTGTTTGGGGGCTTTGGGGCAACCCCTGTAGTTGGCCGGGTGGCCTGACTGACCGCATAGCACACAACTGGGTGGCTCGGTACAGAGGTTCCTGTCCTTGGGACGGGAGCAATCGGTCGTGGCGTGATCGCCTAGGCACTTAACGCACCGGGGAGGAGCGAAGCAGTGCTTTTGGGCGTGGCCGTAAAGTTGGCAACCGTGGCACTGGGAAAGTACCTTGTTGCGGTGAGGCCGCTCAATGAGGATGCCCGATAAGGAGCAGACGGTCTTTACTTTAAAAATGGGGTGATGACCCTCGACGGGGTCACAGATGACGAGCACCATGTCGTACTCGTCACCTCCCCTCGCCTTGTGCAGGCGGTGGAAGGCGGAGACTGGGACGTTCTGTGAGGTGAGGTCGTCCAGAATGTCCTGGGATGGGATCTCTTTGGGGATCCGCCTGATCACCACGCGGGTGGGCTTCTCCTCAGGGAGAGAGTAAGTGTGGAAGGCGACGTGCCTCCCACGAAGATTGCGGACAAGGTCCCTGAAGTCCGAGGACGAAGGGACGGTGACCTTTATACCCTGTAGGGTAGATTTGGCTGAGGTGTAATTGATGCGCAACTCAGTGCACATCTTGGACACATCGGTCCATTTCGCCTTATCTTGGATGAAGATAGGCGGCGGGGGCTTTAGCTTCTTGGAAGAAGAAGCAGAGGGGGCGGTAGGGGCGGTAGCCATAGGGCTAACGGGGCGGCTAGACGCGGCCGGAGCTGTCGAAGCGACAGGAGAAACGGGGTGAGATAAGGGGGCAGGGGAGGGTGGGGTGGTGGTAGAGCGAGCCGCTACGGGCTTTTTGGCCTTATTGGCTTTAGCGCCCTTGCCCTTCCTACGCTTGCCCTTGCCTACCATCGTGTACTCCTCAGAGTCAGAGGTAGCGTCAGACGATCCCGAGTACTCCGAGGCCTCGGAAAGCACGTCCGCAATCTCCATAGGAGAAGCATCGGGACTTGCAGGTGAGGCCTGAGAGTGCACTAACGGGGGTGGGTCGGAACTCGCCGGCGAGATCGGCACGAATACCTTCTCGGATAGGATACCCATAAGGGGCTCCGCGATACTCATATAATTTTCCCTTATATGAGGGTTGGGGTCACTAAGGAGCCTCTTAAGGAGGTCCGTGAGGGACTTAGCCCAGGCATCCTTCGATGCGAGGGTAGGAATCATGTCTATCTAATGGGACTAATCTTGACTAATATATAGTGGGGGAGGGGGGAAAAACTCCTAGCCCTAGTCCCGAGGAGACACGAAAATCGTGAACCCCCCGGGCGGACAATTCCCACAAAAACGAACCCACCCGTGTGACTTTCCTAGTGCTATACTGGCGAGAAGAAAGGCACAAACAAACTCGCCAGCTACACTGTTGTCCTGGCCAGAGGGGCCGCTAAGCCTTACTCCCCGGGAGGGATAGCCCGGGGATGAGTGCACTCCCTGTCGGGTGACACAGGGAGGTGAGTGCCTAAGGTGTGCCCTAAGCTTGAGTACCTGTCGCCAATCTTAATGTGTGACAGGGCCCTATGGGTCTTGCGACCGATCCGGGCCGCTGGGGTAGAGACACCCAGACGTCCCGGGTGCAGCTGTGGACAAACGTGGGTTAGGTACTACCAGACTGTGACTAGGAGTCCCCCCAAGGCCACAGTCGGAGCCCTTCCGACTGACTGCTTTCCCTTGAAGAGGGTCGGCGGGTGTGGCGGGTCACCACCCACTTGGGATCGTTGGCACCGTGAGGTTTCCACCCAAGTACCACCGAAACTGGTGGATTTTGCTCTTAGGGAGCCAAGCGAACGCGACACGATACGCGAACGTAGAAAACCGACTACAAGCACTGAAGCACTCGTAGCCGATCTGCTACGATGACGTAGTCTAACTCGAAACCACGGTGGCGGAGCTAGACGACCGGCATGCGGTGGTGTAGCACTGAGCGCAATGTGCGCGTCAGAGCGACGGGGGAGGGGGGAGCTTTCGATCGCAACGACAGAGCGCACGTGTGCACTCTGCGGCTGCCGAGAGCGGAATGGGTTCCGTACGATGTTTTCCTTCACCGTTTTGAGAGCAGTGGTGATGAAATAAATTACAAAAAGTAATGCGCCTACCTGGGCAGGCGCATTACTTTTGGGGCTTTTGTAAGTCGACTTACTGTTTGTAAGTCGAGGCCGCGACCACTGGGCCACTGCTGCTCTCATAATAATAATACCTATTTATTTAACACTAGAGTTATTTTTACCTGAACAGAGGAATTTTACGAAATTACACAAAAGCTCCAATTTTTGTACGGAATCCTTTATAGTTACAGACTTCAAATATTCGAACCCAATTATTACAGACACCACTTTTTTAGTATCGATCTGTCTGATTTGACCAAAGAACAAAATGAAAGTTTTTTTCATAATATTTTTCTTTCATTTCAGTGCCTACGATTGTTTTCATAGGGTTCTTTCGGTCCGGCCATAAGTAAACTTTCAGTCTAATAATGCGGCAGAATAATTTTTGAGGTTATTTACATATTCCCGTAGGGATCCCCTTATTTTAATTAAGTATTTGGATATTAAGGCTGGTTTTATAATACCTAATTTTCATTTTTGAAAGATTAAAAGAAATTGTAAATTGAAAGCTTAGTCCCACGCAATGCGTTACTTAAAACTATAAAGCAACTTAAAATTACGGTACCTTGCTCAAACTTTAACACCACGTAAGTTAAAAATAGCAACATTACAGGAGAGTACAAAAACTGAATAATTATACCTAGGTAATGGTACAATTCAATTTTATATTTTGTGTTCACTTTAAGTTAAGTTGCTTGTTTCTGATTGGCTGAAACAACGTGTCTTCCTATTCTCTAGCAAGCGGCATCAAAATGTCAAACCGCTAAAAATTTACTTACGTGATTTTAGAACTTGAACGAAGATATCGTCAATTTTAAACATCGGCGTCATTTAATAAACCCTATTTGTTTTCTGATACAATGTATTGAAGGATGACCAAGAGCCGAAATTACTCTTGTAGACATACAGGGTCAATGTAAAAACAATAAGTCTGTAATTTGATAAATTGCAGTTGATCTTCCTTTTGTGATCGAAGAAACATAAACACACCTAATTTTAGGGTTAACGAAACCAATGCAATTATTTATTCAATGTATAACGATCAAACATTTGTTAGTCCTTTATCGAGGTAATAACGTTAAGTTCCTAATTTATTTTTAATTATATTTTTATGGCCATACTTAGCTAATGAGCGATCTAAAATGCGAGCACTCAAGGGTAATAAATTAATTTTACAGTTTAAAGGCGTGTTGATCCGCATGACATATGATTTGGTACCTATAATTATGCAGATATGAAGTGTTTTCTGAGCGTAGGCCGTGTACCGATATGGAACCAGATAGCCTTAGCTTCAAATAATATTGCTGACCAAGACGGTGATGATACAGAGATTAACAACAGTTTACCTATATTTATACTCACTAACTGTGCCCCGCGGTTTTACCTGCTGTTTCTCTTTTTAATCGGCTCCTAAGGGTCATAGAATGATGTTAAGTAGCCTATAAGCTTTCTTAAGAATGGGGCTTTTTAATTAAATAGCCCTCCTGACAGCTGTCGGCGACGGCGACCAATTCTAGCTGAGATTTGCCATCGGCGCGGGAGATATTATTATAGTGCACTAGTGTGTGCGCAGGCACAGGTGCAGTCTCTATTCCTTTACTCTCATAGGTCAATGGGACGGCAATCCGACAAGTGAGAGATCAGGCGCAGGACCAACGGCTTATCGTGCTTTCTGAGGCACGAGGGTATCATACCGCCAATATCCAAACTCCAGGCTACTACTGAGAAATTTCTAATGGAAAATCCCAGTAGCACCTTTTGCCCGACCTGGGAATCGAACCAAGGACCTCGCCTCAAGCTCAGCAGCCGCGCTTGCGACCACTATACCAATGGTGCTATTTTATTATTATACATAGACTCCGACAGCGACAGTGTGGTGTGAGTGATGGAAAGGTACCGGATCAATGTGTCAAATTGCCCCATATATAAAAAAAATATTCCCTATAGATATTATATTTATATTTTGTATCAAATAACTACAATGTATATAAAAATAATCTCAAATTGTAACTATAATGGCGCTTCAAAGTATTTAATCAAAATATTTGATTTCACATTGACCTACATGGGCACTTAAAAAAGGTGCACGGTTCGCGTTGATCGTTTCCTATGGAGAAGAACCAGCAAGGAACTCCATGGCTAATCTTATATCTCCATGGTTACTCTATAGACTCTTTTTAAAACGTCAAACCTGAAAATCTCTTTCGAAAGCTCAGTGCATACATTTGCTTGTATGACATTATAAGCATATGTCCTGACCAATTTTTATCCAATGTGGACCCTACATTGGATAAAAATTGGTCAGGACATGACACATTAGATAAACTTCGCAAAACTAATTATGTATACTCCTTCGTATAACTAAATACGGCTTCAATGTGCTCACAATGTATGTCATAAGGATATAGAAGTCTTGTTATTCCATCATCTCCCTAGCCTTTCCAAAGAATGTTGGGTTCGGCTCTTACACCGGTATTCTTAGTCGTGGATTGAACTTAAGTCGGACTTGACACGTCTACATTCCAGCTGCAGTTTGTTTATAATTTGACATAAACGCCCGTATAAACGTAATAAACGGCGTTTATGTCCAATTATAAAAAAAAACTGTAGCTGTCAATATGTCTAATGGGGTGGAATGTAGGCGTGTCAAGTCCGACTTAAGTTCAATCCACGACTAAGAATACCGGTGTTAGTCTTACCAAATGCGTCTGAATACCTCCTTGATTATTTGCAAAGGTATTGTGTTTTAGACGACCTAGTCCTACAAACATTTTATTAACCTTTATAGTAAACTTTAAATTACATTAATTAGTAAGGGCTAGTAATAAATGAATAATCTTAAACATTTTTTTCGTGATTTCAGTGTTATTTATAATGATATGATATCTACATATAGAATGATGATTATGAAAAAAGTATAATGATTTGTACAGTCACAATCATGTCTAAATATCGGTCACTAATTAATTACCAGTCACCCTATCTATACAAGGCATTCTATATAAACCAATAATTTTGGTATAAGGAAATTCCTTATAGAAGCTTTCGTAGGTACAATGCCTTTTTTTTACTTAGGGAATATCAAAACCCATCCATGTTCCTTCTTTTGCCCTTTGTGTTCCAGGGCCGCGGTATCTCTTTCGAACAGTCCCACAACCCTGGCAGGCATCGGTCCTTACGGACCCCTTCCCGTTTGCTGACATCTCTCTGAGGCGCGCGTGGAACACGAACGCGCCGTCGACACGGCCTGTCGTCATAAGACGGACGGACGGCGAACTATGCCTTTTTTTTTTTTTTATCGATGGGAAATCATCAAATAACCCCTCCCGCTCTGGGCTGAGCAGGAGGGAGTGTCAGACTTTTACTGACTAAAACCCATCCATGTTCCTTCCTTTGCCCTTTATGTTCCAGGGCCGCGGTATCTCTTTCGAACAGTCCCGCAACCCTGGCAGGACGGCGAACTATGCCTAAGTTCTAATTCCTGACGGTATGCAGCCGGGCGGCGTAAAAACAGGCAAATGAGTGTATTTTTTCGTTTTGTTTGTGGATGGTTGCTTTCCATCAGGTGACCACGTAATAACATATAAAAATCAATTTTTGTTTTGGCAAAAGTTCATATTTGCTAAATTTCTATATACGACTCTAACATACTATAATTAAAGCACCGTCTGACATCTTTGCATATCTTTGCAATGACTGGACCAATCTTAAAAGTCAGACAAACAAAGAGTGTGTCAAAGTTGATGAATTTAATAATCAATATGCGAATAGCCAAGGTGATTCAGTTATTCACCTAATTCTTATAATAAACATGCATATTATTATATAACAAAATTAATCTAAAAACCAAATAACTTCGTAAAATAAAATGCCAAATGTTCCTAAAAAGTTGTTATAGTCTTCCGCAAAACTACTCAGATCAAAGGCGTGGCAAGAAGATCATTTTACGTCAATTATACAAAATATGTCTAAGAATTAATCTTTGTTTGGCTTCTAAATATCACGCCTAACACGTCACCACAAATTACGTCAGTTATAGAAGAATTTTAATAAACTGGCACTAATCCATAAATCTGCATAATGAGAGCGGTCTCTTTGGGTTGGCTCCAGAATAAAGTTCAATAACAAAGTAGGGGTCTATCGGATTGCAAATGCAATTCTTTCAGTTAAACCGCATTGAAATAACATAAAAGTTTGCAGGGTGATGCTGGACTGAAGCCAAATAAGGTGACTGTCGTGAACATCCGCTAGGGGCAACAGGAGCAGCAAGTTTTATCCTGCATTTCCTCTGCACCTTACCACCTGTCTCATAAAGTCCAGAATCTATTACCCAAAAGGTCACGTAACTTGGTTTCTGGTCAACTGCTCGGTTCCGGAGTCGCTGGCTACTCGTTCAGTTTTATTGCGAACCGATTGAATTTGCTGGTGATTATTACAAAGTTTCAGACCTAGTTTTCGATTCGGGAGTTTTTGTTTTGTTTTGTAAAACTTTGGTGGAACTGAAATGTGGGTTTGGTAACTGTTTGAAATTGGTCAAATATTAACAAAACAGTACGCGATACAGCAACCAGGGGCATTTTTTGTGTTGTTTCTATGTGGTTATCTGGCATACAGAGGAAAAACTTAATTGTAGGTACAGTCACAAGTTTATTATATCTATATCACAAATTATGTACAATTAGGCAATAATAAATCTGGTACTAAATGCAATGGATAAATATAACCTATCATTAACTCGTCAAAATTATTAAAGAGATCTACTTCAAAGTCACTGAACTGTCTACGATCCAAGTGGGTAGATGCAACACCAAATTGGGAAAGTCTATCGCGCTATAGGATGCGCTCAAGGAAATGCATCACAGAATTAAACCTTTCACACAGAATTAAACCTTTCCTTTCCGGCCTTCTGCAGGACATTACCACAGAAATTGTGTAGTATATTGGGGCAATCAAATTTAATAGTAGAGTGTAAAATTAAACGGATGACTCACAAAAACAGATAGGTTCAGAACAATTCAGACCCGCAATTGAAAAAATCTGAACCAGAATTAGATTTCCAGATTGTATACCACTTAATATGACGTCATACGTGTTTCAAAAATCAAGTTTAAAAAACGCTGTTAGTTATTCAGAGCTGGTCCATATTTAAAATGGTTTTCACTGTATAGGTTTATCGGCGAGGTTAAAACTGTCCATTAAAATATTTTGAATAATAGAGTTCACTTCAAAGAGAGTACTGTATTTTTAAAAGCCATTAGCTGGCCAGCGGATCTTTTTCAGCTTTTCATTTTAAAAACTTGATTGACTATTTACGCTGGAAACGATGCAGGGACGCAAAATGTTAGACCCTTTTTTTCAATTTTGTGGATGTGGTGTTTAGGCTTCGTTAGACTTGGTCCTAAAGAGAGTGAACTGTTTTATGCCGTGGCAAATTTAGTTGTGTCAACTGTTTATCTTCGGTCTATGGTAGTCTACTGCTGGATATAGGCGTCTCCAAATGCCATTGAACTTCACCTTCGACTAGCTACTCGTCATTGCACCTTAAGCATTCTACCTCCCGTCTGGCGTTATATCCCAGGAAAAAATTAAAATTTAGGACACGGTCAAGCCTTATCCCTCCACCAGCCAATAGACCAAAAGTGAGGTGGGTTATGTTGCTCAAAATTGACCTGGATAATCAATTGGTTTCCATTTGGCAAGAAAATGCGATACATTATTCCCTTTTCATCCCAATTAACTTCAATTCAGTATTCAAACTATTTGTACCCAACTAAACCAAATAATAATATATAGTATTATTATATTTGTTTGCAATTTTATACCACACGCAATGCCAATTAAGGGATATTCATTAAACAATACATTTTATGAAGCTTTCAATAAATTAAAATTAATTAAGTATACTCTACCTGTTGGGACCTAATTGCTTATGCAAGCAATGCATCATTAGATTCTAGGATATCAGCCGGTGCTCGGAATTTATCTGACTCTGAATATATTACTAACATAGGAATCATTATCTGCTTTGCCTTCTCGGTCGGCTTCCATTCTAACCGAATGCAGCTGAATACCAGTATTGCTACATGGAGCGACTGCCTGATTCCACAACCCAGTTAGTATTGGGTAATACGATACTCCTTGGTAAGACTGTTTGTCAGACTTTCGGACCACTGACTTGTAACAACTGTCAAGGATCTACAAATCACAGCCGGGATCAACGTTTTTAACGTGCTTTCTGAGGCAGGGAGCAAACTCTGAACATGTAATTGGTGATCCCATCCACGGACCGAACTAAACAAGCGCGGTTTAACCTAGAGATCGACCCAAGAGGCTGTTATTATTTAGCTTATGAGCTCCTCTAACATAGGAATATCTACTACTAGTAGATATTACCCTTCTAATTGCTTTCTATACTCTTATTGGAATACTCGTATCTACCTTATCACAAAGAATATTGATGAAAAGGTCGGTCTGAAACCTATCTCATTTCTTTTTCAATTAATATCTCTATAGAGATATATTATCTTATTTTTTCTTACTACCTAACATCAGAGCTGAATACATCCAAAATCGTATATTATATTGATAGCCTTCCAATTGAATAAACGCTAAAGATAAATGAAGACCACTAAAATAAAAATCAGCAATTATTCCCGCCCTCTACCACTAAAATTCTCTCCTAATTCACTTAAGTGTGATAACAATGAGTATAAAATTCAATAAATTTGCGGCCGTAGTGCGCCGCTCAAAGGAAATGGGTCCCCTAAAACTACAATCGTAAAACGGTAGTAGAATTCTCGTCTTGGGAGTAACGTATGCTAAAAAATGCAAACAGGAAAATTTAATGGTTCGTGAAGTAAACCCGCTACGCAGAGCACCCCGGAATTGCCTTCCATGTTCTACTTGCGACCCCTACTAGGGTAACTTTTGTAGATAGAGAAAAGTCGAATGGTTCTTTTTAAACGCATATAGCTGCCGACTGTACTAGATTCATTTGTTGTAAAAAGTGCTTGTTTACTTTATCTAAAAAGGGAGTTTGAGAAATAAATAATGCATGTGACACAGTGTTTTGTCTTGAGCGGAAAATATTTATTCATGAATTTCCGCACACAGTTGGGAAAACTTTCTACGATATTGATTTTTTACCAGCGCTGTTCACGATGGGGTTTCTCATTAACTAAAATGACGAACTTTCATACAAACTTTTATTCCATTTATATGATGAATTTTAAATGTCCTTCCGCAGTGCTGACATTTGTGCAAAATTTCTTGTGTTTAGACCCAGCAGCTTAGACTGTGCATTGCCTGACAGTGAATAAATGCATGAATTTAAGGTAGATTTAAACAAATATGTATACATTCACAAAAGCTGTTGTTTATAAACACTTAAAATACTTTCCTTCAATCAGTGTAAGCGAGAAAATAATGAGAACGAATAGTAACGTTAAAGAATAAAAGGGGACTCTTATGTGGATTTCCCCAATATTACTTACTATTACTTATTATTCTAAGCTATTGACTTGAGCATGAAAATTGCTCTGTTTTGTTTATGTAAGGGTGTATCTAAAAGGATGCATGTCGGGACAGATAAGAGCATAAATACAATAAGGCTGAAATTTAGAGCACACCGTATATTATCATAAATCTTTGAAAATGGGGTGAATTATAATAGGTATCGTGTGTGGTGTAAGATATTGCATTGCATGTATTTTTTATTAGGCTTGTGTAATCGGTTGTGTCAATTTATTTTTACTGTCGCACCCTTCATAATAAAAATAACGCCCCTTAATAAAACCCTTCCCTATACGGAACCTGTAACACTGGTCGTAGTTACTGATAATTATTATGTAGTCAACACTGACTTATGAGTGAAAGACTAATTATGTTAATTCGGGAGGCCTATACTCAATATCTAAACATTGACCTAACCTAGAATGGTATAAACTGTCTTCAGATGCAGATTGGCCGAAGCAAGGAAAAACCTGCTTTACATAGGCAGAGGTGTACCTAATAGCACACCTAAATTTCGCCGGTTATGTTTAAGTCCCATGTTAAAGGTGCGGCTGCTACTGAGAAGCTCCTGATAGAAAAATCCAATAACAACTTGCCCGACCCGAGAATCGAACCCAAGAACTCGTGCTCAGCAGTCGCAATTGCGATCACTAGACCAACAAGTCGGTCCACTTAATTATAACACTGAAGGTGTTATTCTATAAACAGCCTACCGATCGATTGAGGCCACTGAAAGCACGAAGTTCGCAGCTAAATTCAGGGGTAACCTACCGTCCCTGCCGAGTACCGAGTGTTCCTTACGTTAATAAGCTAACGTCTTATTTATTGGTCAAGGTCAAACTACTAAAGTATGTGCAGTAGTCTGCTTGTGTTGTTCACTATCTATCAATAGTCAAGGAGGATATTATAGCCTCGAGTATCCCTACTCAAGTGCGGCCCTTAAAAACATTGGCTGACCTAAACAGCAAAAAAGTTGAAAGGGGTAGCCATAAATACAGGGGATATTATTCATTATCTTTTAGCCCAATCGTTAATCAATCCCTCTAGAATACAATGCTTCAGACCTTCACACAAAGTCTTGCATCCTATTAGTTAAATCAAAAGTCATTTGAAAAAAATGGCAGCTAATTGTCCAATCGGTCTATGATGTGCCCACAGCTGGGAAACAGACAATTTATACAAAAAGATGAAATTAGAGTTCCTAAATAAAAAAAAACTATTTTTAATTTTAATTTTAGCAGCCTTTTAGGCCTCCCCTATACTCTTCCACGTTTCACGGTCTCGAGTTTCCCTCTTCCACATTGACCCCGCTGTCGCTTTGAGATCGTCATCGTCGGAAACCAATGTCTGAAGAAAAAAAAACCTTATTAAGTAAATAATATTTATGTGTAAGTAACTAAATTGTAAGATTGTTAATAAAGGCTGTTATTATTATTAACCAGCGCCCCGCCCCGTCTTCGTACGGGTGCAATGTAAACATATAAACCTTCCTTTTGAAACATCGACAAAAAAAAAAGAGTCAAAATCCGTTGCTGTTTTAAAGATTTAAGCATACATATATATCGCTGGACATTACACACAGCGCCATCTAGGTACCACACTAAGCTACGAGGCTTGTATCGTGGACACCAGATAGTTGATAATACTACATAGATACTTTTTTGTTCGTAAATACATACTTATTATACATATAAACATCCATGACTCGGAAACAAATGTCCATGCTCATCACACAAACATTTGCTCCTACCGGGACTCGAACCCGGAACCCTAGGACCGAAAGGCAGTCTCACTACCGCTGCGCCATTCGGGTCGTCAAAACATACATAGGGACAGACAGCGGGAAGCGACTTTGCTTTAAACTATTTAATGACTACCACAGGGCAAAAGTCTCCCCTTATATCCTTCCAGCTCAGATCCTCAATCTTATTTTAAACTATCGATATTTTTGAATAAACTGTCTTTGTCTAATACTTTTTGTGCTCTTATTTTGTTTGCTCTGGATGAAACCTCAAACAACTTACACAAAGTAATGGGCCTACTCAGAATCGGTTCCACAACTACTCGTAACAACTCATATTATTAAGTCGGGGTCGATAGCATTGGACCACTACTGCTCATGTGCCTGCTGCGACTAACAAAAAGTTTTTGAATACTGCGCAAACATTTTGTCCCCCGACTGTACATACACCCAACTAAAACACCAAAAAACATCAAGAGTAATTAATGAACAGAACAGTACAAAACGCTGGGCCGTGAGGCCACTTCTGTCCAACATGCCTTCGAGTGTCACTTCAGTATTTAATTAAACGTAAACGAAAAGAGAAACTGAGAAGGTTGGGTAATTTGTCAAAATTAATTAAAAAAGAAAATGTAAGAACTGAAGAATAACAAGGAATTTAGCAAGATGATGTTTAACTGAAGAATTTGTTGTTGACTCCGTTTACTAAGTAGCTATTTTGTAGGTTTCAAGTGTTTCAGAGAACAGGGTAATGAATCTTTTATTTTGGTTGTAATTTTCAATGTACAGCATCAAGTTTCTGAATCGTTGGTGCCTAGGTAACAAAACTCTAATAAACATTAAACATGTTTACTGAGAAAAGTAAACGATCGAGTTGTTTAAACAAATTATAGTGTTTATTTGCGAACTTTCCTACAATGTCAGATTCAAAATCTTTCTACAAAATAAAAATTTTACAGGTTGACGCACATAAAAATTTCTTAGTATAAACATTTATACCTGCTTTTTCAGTTCATCGTTCTAAAATTTTCAGTAATTGCGTGTTGTACCATCAAACAACCATAATTTTGAAATTTACGTTTATTTGTTTTGGTTGAAACCAAAACATTTTTTTTATAAACTACACATCGTTTTAATGGCTTGTTGTAGGTACAAAAAGCCAAACTTAAAAAAAAACTTGTATGAACTATATTAGCAACTATTTCCAATAATAGAATAAAAATGGGCCCTGGTATTTGTAAACGAAGACATTGTATTTTATTTGTTTAGCCTACAGCAAACAGACGGTTTATTATAAAATACAAATTTTCATAAATACTTTAATCCAGTTTCCAGTTCCAAAACGCATTTAATCTATTCAATATTTTTAGGTTGTCACCCAGTTTTCAACACACAAAAACTGCTTACTATGATCCTATCTTTCCCCTAACTACAGCGGATAACCACAAAAACAAAAGAAAGACACAGTTTTCTACAAAAAATACATCAAAGAAATATCTACACATCTGATCAGTCACCTTTACAATGCGGAGACTTGCAATCCAGGCTTGGCAAACCCCTGCGTTCGTGCGGTCTTTACATACAAAAGACCGAATTGCTTCGCTTGATTGAATTATCTACCTTCTTACATCGGGTCACGGCTTTCAAAGATATTTATGCAAACCTACTTTCCGTATAGAACAGCTTCTTTGTAGCGAAGTCAATCAGTAGTGTTTGTTTTGAATTTTGTGTTCGAATATTTTTCAATGCAACTGAAATATTGAAGCAGGATTTTGAGCAAGGCTGAGCAAGGCTGTATGGTATGTGTGTCTGACGTTTGTGAATCAATTTGTTTCACGGTACCGTTTGCTTCCTGAAAGAATTTAGAAATGTGTTTTTTTATGGATAACGGTGGATTAGAATGTTTGTGCTGGTGCCATATATTGTATTTATTCAGATAAATAAGAGCAGTTAGTTAAAACCATCAGTTTACCGTCATATTTTATATTTTTCCAAGTGAATTTTTCTAATCACGAACCAGTTGGTAGTCTTGTTCCAGCGACGAGCTCTTCTCCCCACCGTCGACACCAACACCAACACGACGGCAAGAATAAGGAAGATGCTAACAGGCTTAGGACCTTTGCCAACAGGCTCCGAATGAAATTGAATTTGTCGCGCATGCGATGGTGGGTCTATCAATGAAAATGTCAAACGCGCCTATTATGGGGTTACTGAGGCTCTCTTTAGTAGCCCCGTAATAGGTGCGCATGATAACTAGTAGTCATGTAGTTTATACATTCTTGTCCTTTTATCAAACAGTGAAAATAAAACCAAATACAAACAAAACAGCCCAGAAAAGGGTACGTCATAAATACTTGACACGTCGTTATAACACAAACACGCGGAGTTTTGGAATTTATGTTTCCCCGAAAATAAAAATCAGTATACAAAGGCTAGACAAAAAAAAATCCTTAATAAAAAGGAAGCGAACTCGTCAGCAATGTGTCGACCCCGAGCCAATTGAATTTCAAAGCCGACAACGTCTACCACAAAATTTATTCAAAGAATAAATCTGAAAATTTGTAGATCTAAAGGCATAAAGGCAAAGTGGCGCCGAGATGTCGACAAAGGAATTTCTAAATTTCACGGCTTCCGCCTTGGCTGTTTGTATTTATATGAGGGCGTTGTAAGAGATGACAAACGATCTGGGGGGTTAAAACTGTGGCCGGTAGTGTAGACAGGCGGCGGACGAAAGGGTCATACGCGTTACTGCTTGGCCACGAGTTTCGAGGTTCAAGCGACAAGCGTATGGCGATAGTGAATGTAGAGAAAAACAAATGAAAGACCCTGAGACTGAGAGCCTGCCATTTGTCATAGAAACGTGACTGCGACGCGGTGTACCCACGCAAAGGAAACAGTGAAGCACTTACGTATTGCTTGAGAAAGTCACATGGCTTGAGGTCGTGAGCGACCTTCGCGGGATTGTGATTTCCTTTGAATGCATCAAGGCATAATTAAACTTGGTCGTTCCCCCGAATTCGATTGTCTATGGAAATCGGGGGAACGACCAAGTGTAAATGAACGGGGTCGAGTACGGTTGTTGGACAATCTCGTCCGGACTCAACGTTCGATCTCATTCAAACTACTCGTAGTGTAATAGAAACATCGTGTAGCCGATTACGAGTAAAATCATTCAAACACCCGAATATGGTCAAACGACCAAGTGTACTCGCCTCAGCACTCCACAAATCACGTCATGGCGACTAATGGCATTCTCTAAGCATCCTCTGGTATTAGTTGGTTCCTTATTAGTCGCGAGACGCATGTCGCTTGAGCTTGTAGCTTGTGTCTAAGAGGTTATCGTAGGGGTGTGCAGTGCGGTGCAAAAGTCGCGAATCATTTTCATAGTGATGTATTGTGTGGATGCGTTTCCCCTTTGTCTATTATTGAGGGCGTTTGTTGAAATAGTTTGCGTACCAAATCATCGTGATTGTGCACTTACGAGAACAGGTTGTGTGATACAAACTTTATGGAACAATCCATCAAACATAATGCATAACTTCCTTCTCTCTTATTCAACACAATATTTCGTTATTTACCTTAAAGGCTAGGGGTATGGTAAGACTAGTCTTACCAAGGGGTGTCGTGTTACCCGCTAACAGCCTTGCAGAGTTTAGATATGCAGCCGTTCCTTGTAAAATACTGGTATTCAGCAACATTCGGTTAGATGGAAACCGACCCCAACGTGGTTGGAATAAGGTTAGGCGAGTGATGATGATTTCATTATTTGTTATTTCTTTAATGATGTCTAACTACTAAAGAAGTTATACTTAAAAAATTACTCAAGTACAAAGAAAATGGAGAAACATCATTTGGCACTATTTTTGATACAGGACCTTTTTTTGGTCAAAACCGAGTACTAATTTGACCATGCAACAAGACTATAAAAACAGTACCTTCTCGAACTATATTCCAGTAGAAATCAGCACCCAGACATTCCTCAACGTTAAAAAACATTGTCAAAGAGTGGCACTATTCAGAAAGTACGCAGCTCCTCAACGTCTCGCAGGGTCGAGTATTAATGCACGTAACCCATTGTTAACTAGCTCCTACACTGAGTGACAAGTTTGTTAGTGCATGCTCTTCGCGGGAACAACTTCACTTTGAGGCTGTAGTGTGATATTTTGTGGAGTAAAAAGTTTTTGTAGTGTAGTTTGGATTATGATGAGGATGTTGGATTTGTTTATGGTTTGATATTTTTGTGGAAGGTACTTATTTTTTAATACAAGGTGTAACTTTTTTAAACGCAACACCTTCCGTGTGGTCTCTCGGACCATGAAACTGAACAACTGTTGTTTTAAGAGATTTTGAAATTCGCAACTGGACGCGATCAGCTAATCAACATGTAGGTAAGGTAAACCTAAAAAAAAATATTAATTTCCAAAGGTCATAAAAAGGTTGTTCTTTTTCATGGTCTGAGAGACCACGCAGGTCTTGCGTTTATTATTTATTTATTTATGTACATACAAAATACTTAACAGGACATTACATTAAGATAGAAGAGCACAAAGGTACTTTTTTTTAGGTACTTTTTATGTTACACCTTGTATGTAAAAAAATAAATGCCTTCCCAAAAACATCAAAACTTGAAAAAATCTGGTGTAAACCTGCATCTGGTTGGACTGGAAGCTGATCCCAACAAAGTTGGGATGTATAGCTAAAGCAGATGATGATGATACGAGTAATGACGAAGTTGTAGGATGAAGAAAAATAATTTATTACCAAATGGACCTTCCAGCCTGTCTCAGTTCAATCACAAGTGCGATTGTTTTTCATAAATGATTAGGAGCGCCAGGGCAGCCCGCGAAATTAGAATTTTCTTACGTTTTTTTTTTAAATTTGCCGGTCAGTTTCAGGCTGTATCTTGATTAAAATATGATTCGCGACCGTAACAAATATGGCTTTACTGAATTCTGTAAACACATACGTATTACGGTCGCGAATCATATTTTAATCAACATACAGCCTGGCACTGACCGACAAATGGCAAAATACTGGCCAAGTGCGAGTCGTACTCACGCACGAAGGGTTCGTACCATTATCTTAACCATTATCTTATCTTGTAGGTATTTATGGTACGAGTTCCAACCTACCATCTACAGACCTGTTTTAAAGAGGACTTTTGGCCGAAAGGTGTCGTATATCGACGTTTCCGAGGACGGTTACGCGACACCACGCTGCGAAACACGACTCTGACAACGTGTGTTTAGCTATAGTTTTATATGTTTTAGATTAGAATATGTATTAGTTTATTATTGTTGAAAATGTAATTTTCTATATTTTATCTATGGGCCTTAGATGCCTGATAATAAAATGATTATTTTAGTTCCTTTATTCAATTATATACATATAAATTACATTTTCAAATATTTCTAAACAAATTAATATTTAAAAAAAACATTTAAAAATATAAAAAAATTGTGGTCCGCCGGTATCGGGAGCAGGGTCCAAGCTGATTATTATTATTATCTAAAAAAAAAACTTAATTGGCGCCAACTATGTATGTATGGGGACAACCTTTAATTTTCAACGTTTTTATTTAATTTTGCCTTTATTAGTGCTGTAAGGCCTTGCTTTTTGCCAAATTTCATTATTCTAGGTCAAAGGGAAGCACCCTATAGCTTTTGATTCCCTTGTGAAATCGCAGAAATGCGACATAAAAAGTCATATCTTTTGATCGCGTTGACTTACAAGTTTAATTTTTCATTTTCATTTCATTGCTCCAAGGGGTAACAGACTTGAGTATTTGGTATTAATGTCAGCTTGATACCGCCAAGCATTCCTGAGAAAAAGGCTCTTGTTAGACAGACTGACGGACAACAAAGTGATCCTATAGGGTTTCGTTTTGTCGAATGAGGTATAGAACCCTAAAAACGTAAGAACATTTGAATGGCGCTTCTACCTTAAGTAATATTAATTACCCAGGTAATAATCACTACCCAGTAAAGTTATAAATTCATACCGTCAACACAAAACAAAAAATAACACCAATTAAAATCGAAAACATTATAACCAATTATTTTTGTACCGTTGTTAGCTAATTCTTCCTAGTGCCTGCCTCAACAGTAATTTCACTGTTTATGACGAAATTGTAAATGTTACCTATAAAATAATAAGGCCTAGTAACTTGATACTTTCATACTAATAAATATAAAAGCGAAAGTAAATTAAACAGAAAAAAAAATTGGCAAACATGTCGACCATGCAAAAAATTGGCAAACATATACAATGTGTAACATAATTAACGCACAACCTCTTAAGGGGTCATTGTACTTATCATTATGAACAACTTTCACTATGGGACCAAAACTGAAATCGCAAAAAAAAAATCGACTGCCCCATACATTTCTGTGCGCATAATTCGACAAAATGTACTGAACAGCTGTTTTTTTTTTCGCGTTTCGGGGTTAGTCCCATAGTGAAAGTTGTTCATAATGATGAGTACAATGACCCCTTAAGAGGTTGTGCGTTTATTCTGTTACACATTGTATATATATTTTCTCAGACAGGCCAGAATCAAGTTTTCTGCAAAACTAGAAAATGCGCATTACTAAAAATATTGGAAGAATAAAAGATATGAGGTTGTTCAAGTAATAAATTTCTTTCATCTTTAACTAGTAAAATTGTGGTTAGTTTATTTACTCCTGTGCATTATGTCTAAGTGACATCTACTAGGTAAATATTTTATGCAAATAGGAGTACATAGGTAACTAAGTTACCATACTAAGTGTTGTTTAATTACTTATTATGAGCTCCAAATTATGAGTTTCCTGGAACTAAACTCAGTAAAAGACAGTCGCGGCAATATTTGCTCATGGCTGTTGCAGTTTGCTTCAGTGCAGGCGCTTTAGATTGCCGCATTAGTGGGTACTTAGTATTAGTACGGTTTGCTATGTTTATTTATGATATGTAAAGGTTAGTACTGTATTTTGAGACGTGTGTTGACTGCGAAAAGGTTTGGTTAGTATTCATCGTTTTTTAGTAGATATAAGATATATTTGGGGAAGCTTCTGATATGAGTGACGATACAAAACCAAAGTATTTGCTATACTTTTTTATTTTGATTATCCAAGATTTGTAACATATTTTGATTTAAACCAGTGTCCATGGAGTTTCTTGCCCATTCTTCTCCACTTTCCAGATCTTCGATATGGAATGGGCAACTACAGTACTTTCACAAGTTATTATGCCTTGAGACTGGGACTGTAGCTTCGTTTTCTTTGATTTTTTGACATTAGAAAGTGACTGAAATGGTCTAATTGAAATAAATACTTTGAGTGTAAGATTAAACGAGCAATAAAGTCATAAAAATGTGATTTCTGCTGTATAAAGGAACTATTGAGTGGAATTTCTACCCAATAAGTTGAAAAACGCCTTACTAATTGTTTACTGCAACACGTACAGAAGTAGGTACCTACTATCAACAACAACATGAATAAATAATAAATATAACTTATTTAAATTAATATATAATACTTATTTAAATTAATATTCGAAATTAATAAAATGTAATTTAACCTACTTATCTGGAATAACAAAAGTCAATTTGGTTACCATTCACTCAGCATATTGATGCAAAGTTTAAAACTTTCGAACTTAACTAATAGGCAAAAATAGCATAGACCCTTTGTATTTTTTCACAGAAATCCATTATCACATATATTTAAAAAATAAACTACACTTACTTAGACATTGATATAAATATTAGACCTAGGAAAGAACATGAATAGTACCGAATCAGAAAAATACAAGCAAGATATTTACCTCTTTAGTTTGCCACCTACGAAGCGCAGGCGCCATGGCTGCAAAGGTGTTACTATTTTAAAAGTTATTGGAACTCGTATATCATACTCTAATATGCTTGAACTATATTTTAGCTGCACCAGACACTAGGTTAGTAGGTCAAACTTGCAATTTCAGTGGGCATATAAGTAAATGAGTTTGAATAAACTTTACGAGGTAGGTAAACATTGGGTGTAATAAAGCTAGCGTATTTTACTTTTATATTACGGTTTTAGTAATTTTGGCCCTTACCTGTAATCCCCAATTGGTTAAGCATGCAGAGGTCTGAGAAGTGCCTGATTAAAAGGTAAATCTACATTTCACCAGTTATGTCTATGTCCCATGTAATAAGGATGAAGAACCAGGCACAAATCTAGACTCCGTAACAGCATACTGAGAAATTTCTGATGGAAATACCCAATAACACTTTGTCTGGCCTGGGAATCTAACCCAGGACTACAAACAAGACAACGGGGTCGTTGTCTTGTTTGTAGTCCTGGTTTCTTCCTTATCTTTGGCTCTCATGATAATTTAAATGGAAGTTAAGACAACTTTCATTTAAACATTTAAACTTACTATGGAATAGTTACAAAAATTAAGAATGTCTAAGGACCTGCGTAGATTCACCGGACACGGTGGTTTCGGGAGGTTCCTGCACCGAATCGGGTGGGAGGAAACGCCCGGGTGCTGCCATTGTGAGGATCGGCCGGACGACACGGTGGAGATCTGCCCCGCGTGGGCGGAGCATCCGCCGTGTCTTCGTAGCGGCGATCGGCGGCGGCGACCTGGCGGCGGCTGGGATAGGCCCATAGAGTTAACCCATAGAACAACAGCACTCCAGTAAACACTCAATTGTATTTCACTGCATTTCACTTACACTTATCACCCAAAAACCTACAGAACTATTTACGAACTTAAGTACCAGAAGAGACATTAAAAAGAGCGGTAAGTACCCGCCCTAACATTTTCCGCAACCGTCTAAATTTCTCGCATTTACATAGGTTTCCCGTATTTATGTCAACCGGAAGATTCTATTGTCGTTCATTCTACCTGAGGATCGGATAAGAATCTACTTCCTCACGTAATAAGAATAAATAAGGGTTTAGAACTGTTCCTTTCGGGTTCTTCCTGTGATGTTTACGTTTTTGGACGAAAAAATACGGCGGGAACCAAATGTGGTCTGTAAACTGAATTAAGGGTTAAAATTGAAGGCAAAATAGGAAACAAGAAACAATAATTCAATATCTATACTAATATTATGAAGAAGTAAAATTTGTTTGTGAGTTTGTATGTAGGGGGTAATTACTCCGGAACTCATGATCCAATTCTAAAAATTCTTTCACTGCTAAAAAGCTACATTATTTGTAGGTGTTACAGGCTATACACATATGCTATACCTACACATAAATATGATTCACTAAATAGTTTTTTAAATATTGTTACTTTTGTATCCCAACTGATTAGTAAAATTAAAGACCTCTTCCTCTCTCCTACTTTGCTGTGCCCTTACAGGGTCCATATTTAAGTACCTAGATTTAAGCCCTTTGTAACATCTTTTATACAATATGGAATGCAAAATAAATGAATACGAATACATTATATCATGCATATTAGTCGAGCTATCACAGTTTTCGCGGACGAAGTCGCAGGTAAAGTGCTAGTTATCCAATATAGGGCCTAGATTTGACAGCAAATGAACTGTAACAACCATTAAACTAAAACAAAAATAAAATAAAAGCATATCCGCCTTTTGACGCAGCACAAAATAATCCAATGAAAAACGATAGTGACAATTTTATTTTCAATATAAAAGACTATGCGAACATCGCATTCCGATATATCCAAAAAAAAATACATTCAATAGATATATAAAATTGAAACAAATAACACGACCAATTTAAATCCTTCGTGTACAACTTCAAAATAAAATGTTCCCATTTAGAGTTCCGTGTACCTTTCATGTCGGAGTTAAAACTACTGTAAAAAGCTGGTTCCGTATAAAATGGCGGCGTTATTGCTACTACGGTTGTCATCTGCTGGAAGTTGGAACTTTATTAGTGCACTTACTCTTATGATCTTAGTTTATGACCTGCAGATGGCCAGGTGCTATTTGAATGAGGAAATTGGCTTTGTTTAAGGAAAGGTTTTTGTACGGAACCATTTTAGTTATCAATGTAGATAAAATATATTTTATTGTACACCAAAATTGATTATTAGGCAATTGTACCTTTCCTCTCAACTAAGATTTATTATGTATATTAATATTTACTTATTATGTGTATTTTTATTTAATATTATAGGTTAAGTTAGGTAAGGCACGTAAACACATTATTCTCTTCCTTTTCTCACACACTATAGTCTACGTTTCTTTTTTCTTTTCATTTCTCCTTTTGGCAGGTCTGCTGGCAGAAATTTCTTAAGAAATAAGCAGTACCTATGTACTCATATTTAAAATGTTATTTTCCTGTGTTGTCTACTGTGTGTACATAAATAGTAAAAAAAAAATGCAGGATGGTATAAAAATAAGAAAATTCAAAAATATGGCTGCATTTTAGTTAGGGTGCAATCCTAATAATTATTTATAATTTTAATATTTTTTTAAATTATTATTTCTAGCTTGCAATGTAACATTGGTTGCCGATGGGTACTGCTGAATATTTTCAAACTGCATTTATCTATACTAATACTCGTTTTATAAAGAGTTAAAATTTGTTTGTAAGTTTGTATGTAGGGTATAATCTCTGCATATTATACTGCACCAATTTTGAAAATTCTTTCACTAATAGGAAGCTTCATTATCCCCGAGTGCCATAGGCTATATTTACAACGTGCCTGTGTGATAATTTTTGCGAAATAACGCGAGCGAAGCCGGGTGCAACAGCTAGTATTTATATAATTCGTAATCTCTGCACACAATGATCTTAAAACACGCTTATATTAAGCTTACAAGCACAAAGCACCAACTAAAACGTAGCCCTCAAACAATCTAAAGTCGTTGTAAAAGTTAAATTTTACGTTTACCTTCTAACTAGGTATCCTGAGTACTAACTGGAAGCCTGCCCGACTAAGCTCATTTTACTCTACTTATATAAACACTTTTATAGTGGAACAAATAAAACAACTGTCGACAGCCTTATCGCCGCCCTAGACGGAACAATAAAACAACTGCAAATTGTTACTTTCCTCAACTACTGACGGCAGAGGCAACCCTAAATGAAATGTCGATTTTTCTAGTTAGAAACGTTTTACCTAGCAGTAATAAATCAAGAAACCTGGTATTAAAGAATGTCAGATTTTTATTTTAGAACTGTCTAATTCTAACGTACACATATCATAATATCACGCCTGTAAAATGTAAAATCTTCAAAGCAGAGCAGAGGTGTACTCATTAGTATACCGTTGTACACTGTTGTATCCAAAATGTTTTTTATGCCTTGTAATAGGTCTTTAACTATGAAATTGCCGTTTTTTTCTCGCATTTTGTTCTGTTTGTAACTTTGAAGTATAGTTATATTTTTTCCTAATTCCATTTTATTGGATTAATTATTGTTAAATTACGTACTTTTAGAGTTAAAAAACTTAATAATAGTTACATAAATTACCTCATAGGATAATGTGTCAAAACACCTGTTTCAATGTGCCGTCGGTTTCATTACTTCAAGTAGGTTTATTTTGTTCATTCACTGTGTTTTAACCCTCCTATTAATAAACACAGAATAAAGTTATTCCAAGTTTAAACCTTTGAAAATGTATGGTTATTCCTGCTGTAATTTTATTCCGTGTTTATTAATAAGAGGGTTAGAGTTTAAGATACACAGTGCAGCACAACTTTTTTCACTCTGACTATAGTTTGCAATTGCATCATAATCGGTGCAGACGTTACCAAGAAAAATAATAAAATATTAGTATGGAAATATCACTTTTCACGAAATCGTTCGTACAAATCGGCAATTTCATTCTTTAACCCCTAATTTGTTTATTGTTTATTTATTTATTTTTTCTTATTTTGTATGCACGTCATGTCCCTGCGACAAATAAATGTATTTTCTTTCTTTCTTTTCTTTACACCCATATTTCGCCAGTTATGGTTGTGTGTGTGTTATATTGTGTGTGTATGTTGTGTACTGTCTAATCTATGTCGGAATTTGTATTTTTGGTCTACATGATCAACACCAATTGGCGTGACCAACAGATCAATGTTGACTTATTAATTTTTTATGAAATATTTTAGGAGTAGAATAGAATTAAACCAAGCCTTGGGAATTGACCATCGGCAAATAAATATGAGCTTACATGCAAGATTCGTCCCCAATGAATATTTTTTGATCCTTCTGTTTATTAATGTTATGAAACTCTTGTACAAAACATGCATCTAGTAAACTAGACAGTGATTTAGTCTGTGCTTTATTTGTTAGTGTATTTATGATTTTTATCCCATAGTTAGATAATGGGTAATACAATTAAGAAGACTGTTGTGAAACTTTCAGCAGATCATTATTTAAAAGTTGTTTTTTCTTTAAAAAACCGTTGCGACACATTTGGAATTACTCCTGTATCGTGGGTGCGTTTACAAACATTTAAACCCACATACACAAACAGCCAGACCCGGAACAACTACCTGTAGATCATGCAAATATTTGTTCCGTGCGGGGCTCGAACCCGCGACCCGCAGTGCAGCAGCCAATCGCTCAGGCACTGAGCCAACATATTAATTCTTAATATATATAAATTCTAAAAACATTTAATTTTACCGATGTAACAATATAAAATATCGTAATTCACAAAAAATAACCTCATTTTCAAAAACTACCAACCAATTCTGGCATTATCATAAATTCACAAACAAACAATGTGTCATTCCAACCAAATAACCGACCGGTTCCAAACAAACAAAAGTAGCTCAACTCGTTTCATAGTTACGACATTTAAATCATCACAAACGAATAAATAAACAACAAGAAATCAGCTTCAATGACTCGTTATTTATGAATCTTTGATAATCATTTTTAAATTTACAATGGCTAGATCATTCACAAAAGAAGCCGCATTGATCAACGTTGCCGCGTGAGAAAATACAGTTCGAAACTTAAATTTGAAATTAATTTAAGCCAGTGTTAATATCTGTTGTACATGTCAGGCCAAATGGAATGCTATTATAGGAGATTTGATGTTGCTTTTTGTGTTGTACTGTACAATTATAATGCAACTCTTATTTATTGCATGTCGTGGATGGTGTGAATCTGCGTTTTGATTCACGATTAACTGTTTTTTTTTTTTTTTGCGAATTTCAGTAAATATTGTTTATTTTATGGATCTGAAAAAAGCTTAAAGTTTTGCAAACATCTTCCAGTTAATCATCATTTGCCTAGCCTTTTCCCAGGACAAAAGTACACATATTTTGCAACTGCATCATCCTCAAATGCAGTTAAAAAAAGAACAAAAAAAAACTAAACCTTTTTATTCCTTCACCCCTTTCGATTCGCACATACTGTCCCCATATCTCCGGCCAACAGTGCACTGATCTCTCGCCGAGAGCTCTTTGCGTTTCAATAAATCAGAAGAAATGACGGCGCGCGCGTTAAGCAGTCATCGTCCCACTGGGTGGTCGGCTTCACGACGCCTTCACGGCTATTTCACACACTACAAATACAAATACAACAAATAAAGTTCGACACGGAAACAGTGAAACTAAAAGAGAACTCGCACTTAAAGTGCGAATGCGTGAAGAGTCGGTAATTGATGAACGCGTTCATAGAAGTGTTATGTCTTGGTGTTTCATGTCTGTGTTTTGGGTTTCAAGCTTGATTAGCTGCTTTTGTTTTGCCAATTGATTTCGCAAGCGTATTCTGAGAAATCTTTTTCATTATGAAAAGACACACATTTACAGGGTGAACAGGACACATTTCTAATTCTTTTTTTTATGAATGGCATCTTGCAGTTCAACCTAGGAGGTTGTCGACTGCTTAACCGGACAAGGGCTAAAAAACTTGCAAACTACACGCTAAGGGCACCCCCTGTGGGGTACGAGCCTCGGCTTAGGGCGTCGCTGGGGGAGGACAGCAAAGGGACAGGCTGGATCTGAATGGTGTCATTAGTTAGGGGCTGATTTTGGACTACAGGCTCAGCTTAATTCTAAACCCCCCACATAGAAATATTTCATCGGTAATTAAAAAAAAACAACCGTTCCATACATTTTGACTGTGTAAGCTTTAAATTACCGATAACAAATTTCTATGTGTGGGAAAAAATGAGTGAAAATGGGTTCATCTTTTGGATTCGATACCATTCCTTTGATGATTACAAAAAACTACTTCGATGATAAATAATGAGGTTTTATAAAGCCTCTATAACGAAAATAAAGTAACTCAGTAAAGAAGAAGAGTTGAAGAGAAGAAGGTCTAGCCTTATAAATTTTAAAATCCCTTCTAGCATTCATACTACAAATCTTGTTCTTCGATATTAATACTGAAATGGCGATTCCAAATCCTGCCACAGCACTTTAACTGACAAATCGATTCTAGATCTCATCGGGCATGCACTTTAAATACGTTACCTATTTATTAAGTCCTGAGCATTATTTGTGATATATTGAATTTACATACCTAATACCGCTTGATATTGGGATTAACCGAAATCTACACAGACAACAAGATATTTGATATTAAAACGAGCCGCTTGCGCACAAATCGCTAAATTAATGCGTTCAGCGCCAAAATTATATAAAACAACGCTCTGCAGCTGTCAATCATTAAAGGCCTGGTCAGACCAGATGCGTGGCGTGACGTACACGTGTACACGCGCATGGTGACGCGCGTGAACCCCTGACACTCCGGGTTACGCATACGTGTACGCTTACGCATACGTGGTACGCACGCAACGCACCGGTCCTTTGCGTACCCAGCAATTCTTGTGCACGATGTCTGAAGAAGATTGGGTAAACGGACCAAGTAGTTCATCTGATGAAGAAGAAGCAATATTACTGTTATTGTGACAGAATATTCCTGGGTGTGCCAAAAAACAATGGGTTCAAGTTTTATATGACATATTTTTTACTCTTTGTTTTTTGTGTTGTACAAACAATTTTTTTTTTTAATTTCATTATTCATCATTAAAACCGAAACAAAACATCACTTACTATCGGTAAAACTTGAAAACAAATACAACTGAATGCGTAAGTCACGCGCAGCAAAGATACGTGCGTGTTCAAACTTTTTCAGTGTGACGACCAATACGGAATGCCATTGACTACATCGTCATTACTGCACGCATCAATGTGACGTTGCTGTTCCGCTCTGCGTAGGTACGCAGCAAGTTTGACACATGGGAGCTGCAATGCGTAGCGTTACGCATGTAGTCTACGCGCACGTGTACGTCACGCAAGCGGTGTGCCATGTCTCTATAAAGTTCCATATATTACAACGTCATGGTACGTGCACGTGCACGTGCACGTCTACGTGTACGCATCCGGTGTGTTTTGGCCTTTAATGTTGACAGAAACAGAATGACATCAAAAATCTTTAGTGCTAAAAAGAGTGAATAGTGATGCAAGCAGGTCGGGCCTTCTATAATTAGTCTCGGTTGAGCTTTTGATTTTAAGCTCTAACATTACTAACCTATTGGAAATAAAGTAACCTTTTCAGTCATACTTGATTAGTATTTTAATCATTATGAGCCCTCAATCATAAGCTCACTCTTTCAGAAACAAAATGTTCTCTGTCAAAGTTATGATTGATCTTGACCAGCGCAATCAAAAACTCGAAAATAAAAGTAAATTTAAATAAAAGTAACATTCACAGCAAAAATTTTTACGAAATAAAAGTTACTAAAAGAAATATGCACAAAACAACGCAGCTGCGAGGCACAATGATTTCGCAACAAGATTTTACCGAGCTATCCTAAAATTCTCCCCTTCCGTCTGGTTTGAGCTACCTACTGCGAAAGATATCCTCGCCAGTTCATTCTGCAGAAGCAAATTTTTAATTTCTTTCTCTTCCTTATATTTAAATGCCATCCGCACGTAACACGAACTACTTGAAGCGGAATTTCAAAGTTCGGCGCCATATTTTTATTGCAAAACAAACTCATAAAGTTGAGCTGCGAGTCGTATTTCATTAAATGTAAAAGCAATACTTCATTAACTACAGCAGGCTTTCAGATATTGTAAAAGTTCATTCCGTATAAAATCGGATTTAACGTTATTCCAAAATGTTAATTACTCCTTGTAATAATGCAAACTTTAATCAAAATTGGCGTCTGCTGCGAACCCGATTAACAACAAATAAGTAGACAAATAAACAAGAACGAAACGAACTCGAGTTTACCTCCAATAGGAGAGTAAACGAAGCATAAAAGTAATGTACGAAAAGACAAAAACATTTTTTAAGGTAAACGGAACAGGAACACAACAGCTTAAAACAATTTGCTGAAGGTGCCACTTGAAAGTGTTAACTGAATTTGAAAATGTTAAGATGCCTTTACAGCGAAGTTACCGGGGACCATGTTGGCGGAATGTTTGCTATTCACATTGTGTTGGTATCGAGTGGTAGTAGTGTGTGGAATATATGTGTCGTGGGTGTTTTCCTCTTGATTTTCTTTGGCATTAAATGTAGGTCACATTGCCATTTTGTCAGCAACGTTTTACTATCACTTATGTTTTTTAGTAGAACCGGCTCTGTCAGTACCTATTGCCAATGGCATTTTAAAGCAGACTCAAAAAACAAAAGTTAATTCCAGTGTTGTTAAAAACGTCACGTTCACTTTAGAAGCACCCTAACAATTGGAGCATTCAGTTGTTCAAATTGAGTCAAACAAACGAAACTCATCGACAAGATTCTATCGTAGAGTTTAAGAGCAATTTTTCTCTTAAAGCCAAACAAATGAGGCGCCATTAGATGGAGTGAGAGAGCTTAATCTATTTCTGACGAGTTCAGTGACGCCGACAATGACAAATCGACGTTAGCCTACCCACACGGCGCAAAGGCGTTCTACTTCTGTTTCAATTCCACTTTTATTTGCGGATTAACTTCTTATTAGTCATTGTGCCGGGACGGGCCCCGAACCGCTATCACGAGCCTTATGAATGGCTCAATTATTTTGCAGACTCAGTACGCATTCTGGCGAATTTGAACTGTATAAACGCTAAGCGTGAATTATTCGAGCCCTCAGATCTATTATCTTAGCTTACCCTGTTCGTTCCCTTGCGTTGACGATAATCATAAACGCGCTAATCGACAAAAAGTTAATAAAGAAGTACCGTTTGTTTAACATGTGTACGTCTTTAGTAACTCGTGTAACACGGGTATTAATAAACTGACAACATATTTATGCTCTCTCCATGACAGATATAATGGTCTCAATAAATTGTACGTGATTAAATATTCACTGTTGAACTGACATAGAAATATTATTTTTCGTCCTATCCAAATATTAATCCTCCGACCTTTTAATTCTCACTGTAAACTAAAACTGAAATTTTCTTGTATACTGAAGTGATACTGTGTTTAACTAATTGCCCACTAACCCGTATCGGTCACATTAGCGTGTTCAAGAATTAGATTTAAACTGACTTTTTGTCTGCTCTTATTAAAGTGAAGGGTGTTATGTAGAAAATAGCCAGCCCGATTGCGCTGAAGCACTTCAATTTAGACTCTACGGTTAAAACAATAAGTTATAGAGTTCTATTCTTGTGTTGGGTGATTCAAACGGTGACGAGCAAAAATAAATATAAAAAGGGCGGTGCGGCGCGTATTTCAGAAACGACAAGTTGAAGAATGTCGAAATGTGTCATCTGTCACTCGGCATTTAAAACGATATGTTATTCTGAAAGTGTCGTCCCGTGTCCGCGTTCGTCGTGTATCTAAATAGTTAAGCAGCTGTCTCGCTGTAAAGATTACACATTTTCTTAGAAGCCAATGAGAATTCCAAAGTCTTTAATGTGTTTTTCGACTTAAAATAAAGCATAAATTATTAAAAAATAGTGCTAACTGTATCGGGACTAAAGTGATCTTAAAGTGTTGTCTCCTTGAATTGATGAGCTTCTTAATATAGCAAATGCCACCGCATGGTTGTAATCCAAAAATACACGATCTAATGCATGTTCTTTTTAGGCATTTTTTAGACATTATCTTTGTGACAGTTTTAGTAGACTTCTCAATGGTTTTTATTAATCAAATAATTTAGTAACCCATAAATTTATTTATCTTTAATTCAGGCACTCAACGCTCAATTCGAGCAGCGGTGGCCCAGTGGTGGCGCATTACTTTGTGTAATTTATTTCATCACCACTGCTCTCAAAACGGTGAAGGAAAACATCGTGAGGAAACCGGCATGTCCTAGAGCCAAAAATTCAAAGACATGTGACACCTACCAACCCGCACTGGGCCCGTGTGGTGGATTAGCCCATTCTCTCTCATAGATAGGAGGCCGTGTGTCCCAACAGTGGGAACATTATAGGCTGATTATTTTATGCTCAACGGCATACATTTTTACGCCATTATTTCCTATTTTAATAAGTTTACATTAAGAACGGTTAGCAGTGCTTATCTCACCTCAAAAATCTATCTTCCGGCTGCAGACGACAAAGACAAACAAAATTTACGCCGCAATATAAAATAATAGCCAATGGAATTGCAAAACTGTAAAATGCACCCCCAGTTTCCGTCGAAAATGTCCCAATATTTCTTCAGTTTGTAAAGATATTGTTTTTGCAAAGCAAAGTCGTGCTCAAAGTGACCACTTCCACCTTCAATAGAAAGTATTATGTTGCACGCTCAGCAGTTGTGCACTTGAAATACCTAGGCTGCTACCATATTGATAGACTGAGCGGGGAAATAATTGTTTTTACAATACAAATAATTTCACTTTTTATAAAGAGATTCTATGGTAAGTTCAAGTAAATGTTTTAGAACCCGATGGCTTGGCCCGTGACGATGGCAAGAGATGGGACGGCATGTCTTTGTTTCCTTGGAAGGTTAGCAAGGCTTAGCATTGCCATACGTGGCAACGCCGCCAGGCTCTTGGGTACATTACTAGTTGACTGCATTGAGGAGGAGTTTTTTGACGCCATTTTTTAATTTTATTAATAAGTTAGTTACTTTAGGTTATTTTAATTTATAAATTTTAATGTATATATGCATAAATTTGAATCATATCAGACGAAAAAAAAAAAGTTAATGGTAAAGAGTTTTATATTAAATAAGTTTGCACCATTATAATATTACTGTTGGGTAAAAAGACATACTCAAGTACCTACCTACTAGTACCGTATACCATATTTTGTACTTGTTCTGTTCTAAGCAATCCATTCATCAGTCATCATCATTCTCCTGCCCATAACCCAATTTATTTGGGGTCGGCGCTGAATGTCTTGATACTTCATATCTTCTCTACTACTCATCTGATTAGACACCTCCTTTCTTGCTATATGATCCTTCACACAGTCCATCCATCGTGTCTTTGGTCTTCCTCTACTCTTATCAATCCACACTCATACTGAAAACTTTCCTCACGACATTTTCCTCATTCCTCCGCATCATATAGTTATACCACGATAACTGACTGCCACACGACTTTTCAGCCACCCGCGTTACTTTCAGACTTCTTCTCACGTACTCATTCCTCATTTTATTCACTCGCGTAACACCACACATCTCCCTTAGCATTCTCATCTCAGCCACATAAGCAATTTATTAAGTCTTGAATTGAATTCACAATATAATAATTAAACAAGGTTAAAGCCAAATAAATACAGAATAACATTCAAAACTAGGCAAAAAATTGTATGCCAATTCCAGAAATCCACATCCACATAAACAAAACATACTACAAACAAAACATTATTACCGGAAAAATATATATCCAATCTTCATTACTAAGTATCCAATTTTCATTTCGGCACTGTAACCGTACCCGCTTACGGTGAGCAATAACGATTTTCCGCAAACTCCGGGCAGGTAATAGCTGCTGCGATGTTATATCGAGTGCATCGTGATTCCACCTCGTTACGTTCCCTGTCGAGAAAAAAATGCCTTTTTTATTTAAATACTTTGTACCTTCTGTGTAAGACCGTCCCAGACTTTCAGGGTGCTACTGGCGGAATAGTTTTAGAGGAGGACTGGTATTTACTATGTTGTTTAATGAGTTTTCTATCAAGGATGGATACCGGGGTGATTGCTGTGTGGTTCGATGGGAGAAAATAAACTTGAAGCAAGAATCTGTCGACTCGAGGGTAAATAACTATTGATAGTCTATAACAAGCAAAAGAATCAATAGTAGACATAGTAGGCTCATCTGCCTAGTCTCTTCTCAACCGGATGCAGCTGAATACAAGTTTTTTTCATGGAGCAACTGCCTGTCTGTAATTTCACAATTTATCATTATAAAACAATTAAATATTATTCGGTTTAGTTCAGTTTAGCGCCGAACAACCTTCCAACCAATTTCAAATAAGCACTATTAATCTATGGCGCCAGAAACACAGCAAAACGTGTCAGCCATTCACCATCAACACCATACTGTGACCGCGAATTCAAAGGCCAAGTTTATATTATGGTCATTTACTTTTATGTTCTTTGGTCTGGTCTATTCGGAAGAGTCCATTTATTTGAATGTTAAACATCAGCATAACACCGTCCCAGACGTTCAAGCGTGGTACTGGTAGAATAGTTTTATAGACGCGTATTTTAAACAAGATTTTTAAAGTGAGATAAGATAGTTTTGTTGTGGTTTTCGCTATCCTCACCGTGTGAGGTTTGAAAATGCAAAATTGTTTTGGGGGTGGGTGGGATACCGTGGCCCTGAAACACAAAGGGCAAAAGAAGGAGAACATGGATAGGTTTTAGTCAGAGAAGTCTGACACTACCTTCCGCTCCTCCCAGAGGGGGAGGCGTCATTTGAGGATAACCCATCCGAAAAATAAAAGTGTGGTGTCATAGGTGGATTTATCATTTGATAGCGTAGGCAAATATGAAGTAAGTTAATTTATGTTGTGACTACGTTCATATAACCCTTCACAACCCCTGCCAAAGTCAATTAAAATAACAATTTTTGGGAAGTAAGTAACTAAGTAAGTAAAGTTCTTTCAGTTGAGGCCACTGCGTCGACAGTGACCTTGAAACTCCATATCAACTTTTACGATCAAATATTTCCGTAAATATTCCCATGAGCAATAAACACATCTTAATAAATAATTATCAGCTTTAAAGTTAACTAATAAAAGAATTTTGTTGGAAGCGAACAAGTTGCGAGGCAAAATGTTTGGGAGTTCAACAAAGGTCTGACAAGGGTCCAACAACGCCTGACTGTTGGTAACTTTTAAAGATTACGTAACCCTTCTTAAAGTTTCGCTTAATAAGGCACCTTTTAAATTGTAATGCCTTATTTAGAGCTATCAACTGGTTTGGAAATATTATCATGATAGTTTGACTTTAGGTGATCTTAGCAGAGAAACTAATTTGTTGACATTGACCTGCCTTGCCTTTTCCCAATTATGATGGGGTCGGCTTCCAGTCTAAATGGATGCAGCTGAATACCAGTATTTTACATGGAGCGACTGCCTATTTTACCATCACAACCCAGTTAGAACTCGGATATAAGATACTTCTTGGTAAGACTGGTTGTCAGACTTTCGGGCCACTGCTGACTACCTGTAACAACTACTGTTCAATTGTAGATCTTTGCCAGTGCAAAGATCTACAATTGACAGCGGCTTAACGTGTTTTCCGAGGCACGGAGGAAACTCGGTATGTAATGGGTGTCCACCCATCCACGGATCAACCCAGGCAAGCGCGGCTTAAACTGAAGATCGACCCGAGTGCCTGTTAGTATTTAACCACGAGCTTGTCTTTGTTGACACAGTTCACAGAATAAGCAAGCTGAAGTGGCAATGGTCATATTAGGCCTAGACCCGATGACCGTTGGGGTAGACAGTTCATGAATGGATACCGCGAATCAGCGCCCTCAGGCTAGGTGGAGGTATGATCTCCGTAGGGCGACTGGTAGCAGCCTAATGAGTGTTGCCGAGAATCGAGCGGATTGGCGTGCGATTGAAGATGCCTATGTCTAATAGGAGACTGCTGCGGGCTGATGATGATGACGATGATAGCTTTTTTTTCGGATGGTAAATCTTCCGTAAATGAAGAGGTCTCCCTCTGGGCGGAGCGGAAGGGAGTGTCAGACTTCTACTAACTAAAACCCAACCATGTTCCTTCTTTTGCCCTTTGTGTTCCAGGGCCATGGTATCTCTTTCAAACAGTCCCGCAGCCCTGGCAGGTATCGGCCCTTTCGGACCCCTTCCCGTTGGCTGACATCTCTTTGAGGCGCGCGTGGAACTCGAACGCGCCGTCGACACGGCCTGTCGTCATAAGACGGACGGACGGACGGCGAGCTGGCCCATTAATCACCGTCCACAGGCCCTTCAGGATCATTCGAACTGGACAGGACATCACAGACAGATATTTCTGTAAAAAAATTGTGTTGGTATTCAGAACGGTAAGTTCGAGTCAATACATGACACGTATGATTTTGCAAGCATGACCATCAAATACTATAGGACTACCTTTCAAACGCTATTACCATTGAATTATAATCCTCTTCTCCACTTTTATGCAGTATTAAAACTTCATGACGCTTAAAATCAGAGCCGTTATGAATACCAACGATTATAAGAATAGATACTTTACCTAAAGAAGGAACCAAATCACTGTTTTAAATCAAAAGACAATTGCCCATTTGATCCCAAATTGGACCGACACCGACGTAAAAAGTTTTATTCGGAACTTTTTCCTAAGTAAAGACCAAGATGTTAGCGAGGCTTGTCTAAGTCCTATCAGGTTCCGACGTCAGTGGTCGAAGTTCAGGATTTCAGCTATTTATTGCAATCCCCGAGGATTCGGGAATTTACGCGTCGAACGATAAAAGACCGTAGTTTTATAGGGATATGCGGTAAGTTCCTGCTATCACGCTATTATAGCAACTAACTCTATTTTATAGGGCCTAAAGAAGTTTTTCTTCAGCCATTACATTTTAAGATTCTCAATTCGGTTATCTAGATAGTAGTTGAGAGTAATGGCTGAGATTTACTTTGAGCTCTTTCTTTATTTAAGTTTATGTCGTTTAGTTGAATTGGTCTGAATAATACAGCAGATTATTTATTCTGTGAATTGCATTGTCTTCGAATGTAATGTAAGAAATGAAAGAAGATGGGTAGGTACTTAATAATTTAGTCTGTTAATACTAGTTCGGCTTGGAATTTTAGAAATAGTGACATTAAATTAGATCTGAATGTTGGGCCACAAAAGAGATGATAAAAAAGCATTGCATGGCTGAGATGAGAATGTTATGGAGGATGTGTGGTGTTACGGGAATGGATAAAATAAAAAATGAGTACATAAGAGGAAGTCTGAAAGTAGTGCCGGTGACTGAAAACTTGTGTGGTAATCGGTTGTCGAAGTATGGGCAATATGTGATGCGGAAAATGTCGTGAGGAAAGTTTTGAGTATGAATGGCGATGGCTATGAGAGTAGACGAAGACAAATGAAATGGCAAGAAAGGAGGTGTCTGCTGAGATGACGAGGAATAGAAAAGTATGGAAGACATGCTGGGCCGACTCCAAATAAATTGGAAATGATGATAAGCTGTATTTATTAGAGCACTAGCTGTTCGCACATTTTGGAAGTTATAGCTGATACTCATTGCATGCTTTGATGGCCAACTTTCAGATACTTAATGAGGCTTCTTAAAACATTTCTAATTTGATCCACTCTTAAGCAGAAACTACTACTATTTGTCCGGAACTGTTTGCAGTTTCAGACAAATTGCAGACAAATACCACACATGCACATTGACAGATACTTCAGATTGACCGATTCCATACTTATGCTCGGACACAAAGTTCTCTTCTCGACATACAAAATCGCTTTCCATACTAACCGTCATATTTTAAGTTCGTTTTTCCAACGAAAACGTTCACGAAGTTTCTTCATGTCACAACCGCTGTATGAAATCGATTCCTCGAACTATTCCTTACATGATTGAATAGCTTGTTGCGAGTTTAAGCTGAACTTATTGAAATATGGGCCAGCATTACGTACGTTTAAATTTACTCCATTTGGACTTGCTTTACCAGGAAACTTGGCCTGAGAAGTAGGTAAGTATTTAAGTACATTTCGCCGGTAAATTAGATTTTTAGGTGAAATCTACGTTTTAATATCTGTGATGTATTGTGTAGTAACTAGAAAAGTAAGAAACCTTTTCTTCAAGCTTCGTCTTGCCCTAATCCCATGTTACTTTCGGTCAGCGCAATACTTAGGAAGCCGTTTGACCTCTTGAAATTAAATCATTCAAATAATTACTTGTTGTTAATGTTTTAGGCATTTTTAATGATAAAAAGTTTTCCTTGGTAAAAAACTAAATTCAACAATCATAACATTACGCCTATAATCCCCGAAGGGTTAGGTAGAGGCGTACCTAATTGTACACCCACATTTCGCCAGTTATGTTTACATCCAATGTAATAGGGGCTGATATTGCCATAAACTGGGCACAAATCTAGACTCCGTGGCTGCTACTGAGAAATTCCTGATGGACAAAACCCAATAAGACTTTACCTTACCTGAGAAGCGAACCCAGGACCTCATGCTCAGCAGTCGCGCTTGCTAGACCAACGCGCAACGAGGCAGTCAACAATTAATAATTCTAATTGAACGAGCTTTATACTACAAGACAAGAAACACTATGGTTAACACAAAGTCCACGCACAACGTGAAGAACTTAATACGCATGGAAAGGAAATATTTGCAACATATAATGAGAGAGCTAATAATGAAATAAAAACATGTTGTTTGTTTTGCCGATGAGCACACAAAGGGCTAACAACGGCAGCCAATAAATTGCGCGTCACGCCACGCACGCATCTTAGTACTCAGGGCTGTTACCAAAGATATCTAAGCACCGGTGTATCATTAAAGTGTAGTCGAATTTAAGAGTGTTGTATAGACCATCACAAACTGAAAACCCAACTTCTCTTTGGGTCGAACAGTTTATATGGATTCAGTAAAAAGCTGTTATTTCAATGAGATTATATTTTACTAGAGGAGCAGTTTCATACTAACAACTCTCAGAAAAACGTAGCCACTTACGAATTTAAAGTCGTAGCTTTGAAACAGATACAAAAATTATGTCATCTGCCAAAATAATATGTTTGTCTCATTTCTTCTACCGTCAAACTAATGACGTTGGAAAGTGACAAGACATTGTTATCGGAAGAACGGCCAGAGTTGCCAATGATCAACATAATTTCCCCAGAATGAATGAAGGTATTTATTGCATCAATTACTATGAAAGGTTGTATCATGCAACTTTCAATTGAAAATTAAAGAAATAGATGAATGGATGGATTAGGTTGAAAAGAAGAATGCGTAAACGTAAATATTTTATTTTAAGACTATTTATTTATTTATCAGGAACAATTTACATTGTGTTTGATACATTACATACATTATAAATAATAATAATATAAATTCTGAAGAAGCATGCAATAATATAAAACATGCAGCAACAATTAAAAACAAAAACATACAAGATTAAAAAAATACATGATTACCAAAAATAAATTTAACAATTAATATCATTTTTTTTTTTAATAGAAAAATTAGAATTATAAATTACAGTTCGTCTACCGAGTACAAATTTTTATCCAACAGAAATGCTTTTAGCTTAGCCTTAAAAGAGCTAGTAAGATTGTGTCAAATAACTGTTGTTCAAAATGGAATGATATTATTTCTGGTTACGACAATTAGTACACACAATAAATTTCAAATTCTAAGTACCTAAAATAAATTTAAACTGCATTCATTTTTTTTTCTTAATCTTTTTTGTAGTCGGTTTTCCAATTTTTAAATTATATTTCAATCAAAGTACCTTCGACATACATGTGAATTAAACCAAACAGACTATAATAATGATTCAGACTTACAGGAACATACTTTCGTCATTCACTAAACTCCCAACAGTCTGGTAAAATCAAAATCGTTTTTACTGGTAACACTGATGATATTAAAAATGTTTGAAAATTTGGCTTCGTTTCGTAATGTTTTTTGTGTTATTCTGAAGATAATTTTGCTAACTTACTTGTGAAATGTAACACCACATTCTTTAGTCATAATTTGAGACCGTGACTTACAAATTTTAACGGCACATTTCCCCATTTTGATATTTTTTTAGTTCTCAGCAATGTCCCACATGACGTTAACTTGACAACTGAAGGCAGATATCGCTATGGCCATTTACGACGTGGCAACGCTTTGGCGGCGATAACTGCTGATCTAGTAAATATAACATCATTGTGTTATTTTAATATTACAGACACTTCAATTTTTTTTTTCAAGCTACCTACTATGGGGGTAAAATCCTCACAAAATCATAATTTACATTCGTGCAACCGACTGGTTGCTGTCTTAGCAATTCTGTCATTCTTTACAGGTCAAGCTGGACTCTGTCCACAGCTAGTCCACAGAACACCCCGCTCGATTGGACCGCTTCTTAACGGGTCACTGAGACAGGAGTCACATTGTTTACAACATTTCTTCTGATCGCCCTTCTTTACTATGTTCAATCTCTTTGACTGCCAAAGACAGGATAAGGAATACTAGATTAATGGAAACATGATGTAAACACAATACGACACCTTTTCTTCACTGATTTTTGTCTCAACGGAAAGTCGATTTAGAAGATTTAATACAAAACCAATAATTAAATAAAACGTCTGCAGGAAACAACGTTGAAGGTGAATCGCTGAAAAGGTTAGATGAGGCTTACGATGTCTTTTTCTTCTTAGTAGTTTTATATTTTCGAAGAAGTAAAACCAATATTACTAATGTTACGTTTATGAATGTACCTACGTCTAAGATCCCATATAAAATAACGGAGATAAAAAGACTGGAAAGAGCAATATATCACCAGAAAACAAATGCTTCTGAAAAAAAAAGAAATACTTATCATTTATCTCCCGCACGTAGTTTCGCAATTTAAACTTTAAACAAACTGTCCTGCCAACCCTGCTGTCTATTCGTAACAATAGCTGAAGCAACAATTTTAGCAACGTAACCAGCAATATATACACACGCACAATATAAGGGCAACGACCTTATGTTACACCCGCATGAAAATTATCTTTAGTACTGGAAACGTCTAAACAGGTGTTGTTTATTATGCACTTAAACCAGATAATGTTTAATCGCAACTCAGTCTTTGTGAAACGTTCATAATTTTGATTAGGTACCACGTTCTTTACTGTTAAAATAAGAATAACTTTTACCCGCGGCTGCACCCGTATGACGGTCGGGAATTATCCCACGGGAACGTACTACGGACTTATGGGGATAAAAATTAAATGTACCTAACCTACCAACGGTCTACTTGTGCGGCAAATTTCATTTGTTTTTGTTTAATGTTTATTTTAATAAAGATTGCATATTAGGTAATCATCAGTAATAACAGTGGTTTTAGCTTTCATTTAAGTTTCAATTTAAGTTTTTATACTCGTAAAAACTAAAACCTGCACTGTGTTAACATTATTTGTACGCCTTGCAAGGCAACACATAGTGAGACAACTTTATTGATAACACCATGTATACTTACTTTTACCTATGTGTCACAAATAAACATATTATTTGAATTTAAATCATTTCAGGCGATGACGTCAAAAAGTGAAAGATAGAACAGAAACCCCATCAGACGGACATAGTTACCTTCACATTTATAATACAGTAACTATGGATGCGAATGGATTGTATTCTTAGCCACATTATTCGTAGGATCCACATTTCACTATGACTTTTACTGTTAGTATCTGAGTCCTGTATTTATCTCTCAACCTTTTGAGTTGGTGATGTGTTTATGTAACTGTATGCTTCCTGATTGTCTTGGCGTTCTTCGACACTAGATCATCCATGAAATGTCATGTTATTGGATTGTCAGCAATACTTGTCAAACTTGAAAACAACTTGTAAAATAAATATAGAAATATTGGTGCCATCATTTGTGAATGGGAAAGACGATTATGGCTAGGAACACGGTGACTAATAAGATGACAAATACTTGGAAGAGTGAAGTGTTGCTGAGGAGTTTCTTGCCCTACTTCGTCTTCACAGTGTTAGTACACTAGGAACTGCCGTGCCTTGGTGGACTGTCTTATGGATAAAAAAGGCTAATCCTCGGCTTTATTTGCATTAATGACTTTTGATTTTGAAAAGAAAGTATGGAAAATAATTATATGGTGCGTTGACCGCGAATAAATAATCATAAGATCAAAAGAATGATGATGGTGTGAATGGGGAACAGGCAACTCTTTGGAGAAGCATTTTTTGTTGTACCTAGGGGCTTTCTACACAGAAGGGATAAGAGACTAGCTGTTGCCCTCGGCTTCGCTCGCGTTTTTGTCGGCAATTATCCCACGGGGACGTTATAAATATAGCGTGGCATTCGGGGATAATTTAGCTTCCTACTAGTGAAAGAATTTACAAAATCGTTTCTGTAGTTCCAGAGATTACCCCCTACATACAAACTTACAAACTTACAAATTTTACCGATTTATAATATTAGTATATAAATAGATTATGTATTATATTATATAGTATAGAAATAGAGATGTGAAATCTGGCAGTAAGTAGGCACGATTATATGCATGTTGTTTAATGAACCTGTTAATTCGTAAGTTGATTTTCGTTGGTTTGCCTGTCCTTTGCAGGTACCTATGTATATTCAGACTTATGTACTCAACAAACACCTTTGTGTTTGTGTAGCACCTGATAAACAATTGTAATACTAATTAATTGTATTGATTAACCAAGTTATAATTAGCCCATCACAGTGGTTGTTGTATTTTCATGTATACTTCCTACTCATTTTTTCAACAAAAAAAAAATCATTTTTCCTGATGAAATTTCCGGAAAGATCATACATAACTTACTAACCTTTTTGTTAATTTTATTCATACTATATATTAAAATATGGTAACATAACTCTGCCTGTCTATAACATTTAACCATGTCATGCCTTAACGGCTTAACAGATTTAGATGAAATTTGGTACATACACGGAACTGTACAGAGGAGTGTGACCTGTGTTGGGACCTAAATTATTATCAGAAGAAATTTCTGTGAGATAATTTTCGACCTCCATGGGGGTGAAGCCGCGGACAGAAGCTATGTAGTTGGCAACAAAACTTCATTGCTTCAAAAGCTCGTAATATTAACATATTTCTAAATTAGTTCTAGTTTAAATATTTACAGTGTCAACTTTTAATCTTAAATAATGTTATGTACTTTCAGTAATGGTGTTTAATTTGCATTTTGAGTAACAGATTTTCATTTAAGATAGTTTTGTTTTGAACGGGGGTAAATCTATCACATTTGAATATAACACATTGCTGGATGCTTTTGGGTGATGGATTAATGATGAATTTACTTTGAATAATTATGTCCAACCTTTTTAATTTATCAGCAAGTTCTTCTTTTGTTTTTCATGTGGTTAGTGTCTAACTTTTTATGCCACATATGGACCTCGGGCTTGGCTTTACAAATGGCTTTCTGGCATGCTGGTTTCCTCTTGATGATTTTCCTTCACCAAAACAAGTGATAATTATACAATACTCACAATCTCACAATACACAATATAAATTATACAATACTACAATTCTCGTATTTGTGGAAGCTGAACGCTTCCACAAATACGAGAATTTACTTTGATCGATCTTTTATTTTTGATCACAAATTAGAAGCAAGGGATTAGCTTCCTCAGCGACACGCATCGTAACAAAAAGGAGTAAAGTGTTGGAGACAAATAAAGTATGAGAGAACAATGCGACGAGTCAGTGAATAATTTTAGCCCCGACGCCACGTAGCTGCTACTTACATAGATGTGCAGTTCCTGGAAGCGTCTCTCGAGTCTTTTGTGGGATTGGAGCGTGGATGCGGTATTAATAGTGCACTGGGCGTAGTTGTACCGTAATATATTGTTGAGATTTTTTCTTCTATATGGGAGTCTTTTGGATTTCGATCTGCGCAGGTTTCTTTCCGAAAAGTAGAAAAGTTTATAGATATTTTACCATTGATTTTGCATAACTGTTTACATAATACTGTGCTTTATTTTCGGTTCGGCTGTAATAGCCTAGCGGTGGGACTTTCGGACGATTTCGTAGCACGATGCACTATGACAATTTTTTTGGACTTTCAAGTAACGGGTAGCTCAATGCCAACATTTTGAAACCATCATACATTTGATCGTGTGATGCCAACAATCGCATTATGACAAAAAAATCTTAATACATCTTCCAAGTCATAGGTCACCAATTCGAACCCAAGGCCTCTGAATTTTCGGATTCTTGTGCGTATTGTTTGGTTACCACTAGCTTCGGTGAAGGAAAACATTGCGAGGAAACCAAACATGCCTGAGAGATATTTCTCGACGGCATGTAAAGTCAAGTCCCTTGGGTGGCATAAAAACTCTGACACCAGGTTAGGCATTAACTACACAAAAAAGAAAGATTCTCGGTTTAGAAAGGTTGCAGTGATCAGACATACAAATGCACTGTCAACATGATCCTGTATTCTGTAGATGCCTAATTTTATCGTAGTGATGTAACGTAGAATTTCATTAGCACCAAATTATCGTCAAATCTGCCACTTTACAATCAAAACCCAAACCCAATGACAACCATGTCCTTTCCCAAAAGCGGCCAAAAATAACTCACACTCATTTTAAAAATTCAACGATTCCAGTAAATTTTTCACACATGTACCGCGCCCGCTATCTTTACCGCCCTCCAGGGAAATAACGTACTGTCACGCAGAATATACTGGTCCACACCACAATTAGAGAACGCCAGAAATTGCGTAATTAGGGGGTATTAATCGATCTTGCATAGTGTCGGCCACTTCCCTCTTTGTTAACTGGCTGGTTCCCTTCGGTTTGTACGTTGGACGATAAATTAGTTTGATATATTGTTCTAGTATTAGTTTCGCAGTTCTTGTTACTGGCTAGTTTGTTGTTGAGGAAGAGTTTTGATTTTATTGTTTTTGATTGGGTGTCTCGTTTGAATTTGAGTTTATTACGTGTTTCATTTTTGAGAGTTTTATACCACAAACTAATTTGAGAAACTTGCAGAGTAGTTTTCCAAAAAATAAAATCTTTTTGTTTTCTTATAATTTTTGAAATTGGATTAGTAGTTCTCCTACTTTCAAACTTATACCGCTTTATAATACTAATGTACAAGTAATATCTCTATGAGTACATATTTTTACGTATAAACTATCTCTATTTTAATATCTCTCATGGTAACGTGACTTTATTCAACACCCTGGACAAAAGGTCAACACTTACCACGAAATTGAGGTAGGCAGGTCCGAACCTCGTCCTTTTCAACCCCTAATTTCTATAAGTACACCAATTTCAATCCTCAATAACAGCCATGTCCGTCCGATCTCTTCAATAATAGTTCCAGAAATCCAGACGACGGAAATAGTGGACGAAAAATTCTAAAGAATTTCTGCGACTGTACTTTTTGTGTGGTCACCCTATTAGATGATCATGGGGAAGAGTAATGATGGTAAATGGCAGGAAATTACCGTGGCACCTTATCGTCCGATTCAATAACCCCATAGACCAATGGGTGTACACTGTAGGGGAGGTAATAATGAAACTGCACGCGCAGACTTTCTGGCTGACATGCGGTAGAACACGGTATGTGGTCTTCATTTTCGTTTTTTGTTTGACCGGCTACATTGTTAGAGGAACAAATAGTAATAAGTCACCTTTACGCGCAGCACTAAAAGTCTTGAAGGGTTTAGAAATAAATTATGTTTTTAAGTGTACTTCGTGACACTAACACTGTTTTTTTTGGTGTTCATTTGCTTAAAGTTAACTTTATCTTTAATTCTGGGTATAAAACTATATGCTGCGTTTACTTGTTTATTTAGTATGTTCGCACAACAAGAATATTTCATAAAATTCTGAGCATTTTAAAATTCACGAATAAAACATCATAAAGTTTGACAGAATTCTCTAACATCTACATACAGAATACACAATGGGTGACATTGACATAAGTCGAAATTGAACAAAAAGACATTTACCACGTGTTGATAGGGGTCAGCCGATTTTGGCTGGAACTATACAGTCGCTTCAATGGGTGTAATTGCCGCCTTCGAGTCGGTCTGACCGTCAAAGTGACGTATTGACACGTTTCTTTATTTAAAGGTGATCTTCCATGTATGCGAACAGGCTATTTTAAGTGTCTGTAACTTAGAAAAAAATCGGTGAAACTATGTATTTACTGCAGTGCTAGTGGCTGATGTTTCCCTTTGAACCATAACCTATAATTATAGGTACTTACATATTTTAAATAATTAAATATATAGGACTGCCTCGTTGGTCTAGTGGTCGCAATCGCGCCTGCTGAGCTTTTCGGGCTTATTTGGGTTTTCCATCAAGAATTTCTCAGTAGCAGCCGCGGAGTCCGGATTTGTGCCCAGTTGATGGCAATAGGCTCGCCCTCTATTACATGGGGCTTAAACATAACTGGCGAAATGCGGGTTTACTATGGGTACACATCTGCCTAACCCTTCGGGCATTAGAGGCGTGGTGTTGTGTACCGTGTATGTTATACTGCAGTGCTAGAAGGTGATTTTTCCCTTTCATAGCGAACTTAATTATATAATGATAGAAATTGTCTATCGAATAATTTCATAGCAATACTGTGTGTTACTTCGTATGAATATCAATTTGGAAATTCCTTATTTACCTATAAGCTTTTCTTCGAAACGTGCTACCATTTTTTTGAAAATTACAGTAAATATAAGTATCAAGACGCTTGCGCGAAAGACACTTGCGCGAACCCATTTGCGCGAAAAGACATATGCGCGAATGGAGTTTTGCGCGATTGGTCATTTGCGCGCCAGGACACATGCGCGAATGGACATTTGCGCGACTTAATGGTCAAAGAGGTTTACTCTGTGGAGTAAACATAACATCACGCCTGTTACTCGTATTACTTGAAGGCAGTTTTTTTTTTATTTCCGTCATGGGTGTCGTTTTCATGGTTTTCGTGGTCGCTGATTACGAAAATAAAGTCAAAAAGAAAATCCAAGATGGCGCCGAGGAATATTTTGGATTTTTCATCATGGGTGTCGTTTTCATGGTTTTTGGGGTCGCTGATTACGAAAAGAGTGTCAAAATGAAAATCAAAGATGGCGTCTAGAAAATATTTTGATACCAAACTAAAAGCCCAATTTCTGTTTTCACCAACACTAGGTGACACCTAACAGAATGCTTAACGCCCGCTTTTACCAACCCTAAGGGATACCTAACTGAATGCCCAATTTCTGTTTTCACCAAAACTGGGTGACACCTAACAGAATGCCTAATGCCCGCTTTCACCAACCCTAAGGGATGCCCAACTGAATGCCCAATTTCTGTTTTCACCAACACTACGTGTCACCTAACTGAATGCCCAATTACTGTTTTCACCAACGCTAAGGGATACCTAACTGAATGCCCAATTTCTGTTTTCACCAACACTAAGGGATACCTAACTGAATGCCCAATTTCTGTTTTCACCAACACTAGGTGACACCTAAAAGAATGCTAACGCCCGTTTTCACCAACACTACTTGTCACCTAACTCAATGCCTAATGCCCGCTTTCACTAACACTAAGGGACACCTAACTGAATGCCCAATTTCTGTTTTCACCAACACTACGTGTCACCTAACTCAATGCCCAATTTCTGTTTTCACCAACTGTTGTCACCTAACTCAATGCGCAATCAGACTGTTTACAGCAACACTAGGTGACACCTAACTCAATAACCTAATGCCCACTTTCACCAACACTAGGGATACCTAACTGAATGCCCAATTTCTGTTTTCACCAACACTGGGTGACACCTAACAGAATGCCTAATGCCCGCTTTCACCAACCCTAAGGGATGCCCAACTGAATGCCCAATTTCTGTTTTCACCAACACTACGTGTCACCTAACTGAATGCCCAATTACTGTTTTCACCAACGCTAAGGGATACCTAACTGAATGCCCAATTTCTGTTTTCACCAACACTAAGGGATACCTAACTGAATGCCCAATTTCTGTTTTCACCAACACTAGGTGACACCTAAAAGAATGCTAACGCCCGTTTTCACCAACACTACTTGTCACCTAACTCAATGCCTAATGCCCGCTTTCACTAACACTAAGGGACACCTAACTGAATGCCCAATTTCTGTTTTCACCAACACTACGTGTCACCTAACTCAATGCCCAATTTCTGTTTTCACCAACTGTTGTCACCTAACTCAATGCGCAATCAGACTGTTTACAGCAACACTAGGTGACACCTAACTCAATAACCTAATGCCCACTTTCACCAACACTAGGGATACCCAACTGAATGCCCAATTTCTGTTTTCACCAACACTACGTGTCACCTAAGTCAATGCCCAATTACTGTTTTCACCAACACTAAGGGATACCTAACTGAATGCCCAATTTCTGTTTTCACCAACACTAAGGGATACCTAACTGAATGCCCAATTTTTGTTTTACCAACACTAGGTGACACCTAAGAGAATGCTAACGCCGTTTTCACCAACACTACGTGTCACCTAACTCAATGCACAATTTCTGTTTTCACCAACTGTTGTCACCTAACTCAATGCGCAATCAGACTGTTTTCACCAACACTAGGTGACACCTAACGGAATGCCTAGTATCCGTTTTCACCAACATTAAGTGACACCTAACTCAATGCCCAATTTCTGTTTTCATCAACACTGGGTGACACCTAACAGAATGCCTAACGCCCGTTTTCACCAACACTACGTGTCACCTGGTATCAAGACACTTGCGCAAAGGACTTTTGCGCGAAAGACACTTGCGCGAACCCATATGCGCGAAAAGACAAATGCGAGAATGGACTTATGCGCGATTGGACATTTGCGCGAACAGACATTTGCGCTCCAGGACACATGCGCGAATGGACTTATGCGCGATTGGACATTTTCGCGAACAGTCATTTGCGCGCCAGGACACATGCGCGAATGGACATTTGCGTGACTTAATGGTCAAAGAGGTTTACTCTGTGGAGTAAACATAACATCACGCCTGTTATTACTTGAAGGCAGTTTTTTTTTCTTTCCGTCATGGGTCGTTTTCATGGTTTTTGGAGTCGCTGATTACGAAAATGAGGTCAAAATGAAAATACAAACGAAAATACACGGAAAAACCAAAAAAAAACCGGGGCGCCATCTTGGATTTTCTTTTTGACCCCATTTTCGTAATCAGCGACCCCGAAAACCATGAAAACGACACCCATGACGAAAAACCTAATATTACCAGGGCGCCATCTTGGAATTTCTTTTTGATATCATTTTCGTAATCAGCGACCCCAAAAACCATGAAAACGACACCCATGACGGAAAGAAAAAAAACTGCCTTCAAGTAATAACAGGCGTGATGTTATGTTTACTCCACAGAGTAAACCTCTTTGACCATTAAGTCGCGCAAATGTCCATTCGCGCAAAAGTCCATTCGCGCATGTGTCCTGGCGCGCAAATGTCCAATCGCGCAAATGTCCAATCGCGCAAAAGTCCATTCGCGCAGGTTTCCTGGCGCGCAAATGTCTGTTCGCGCAAATGTCCAATCGCGCAAAAGTCCATTCGCGCATTTGTCTTTTCGCGCAAATGGGTTCGCGCAAGTGTCTTTCGTGCAAATGTCTTTCGCGTAAAAGTCCCAGATCCGTAAATATACAGTACCTACTTTAAAAGTGTTGCAGTCAATAACACTAGAATCTAAAGTAAATCAAATCATTCAACTTTTAAACTCCTCGTTCGCGACAGTGAAGAAGCGCCTTTATAAGTTGCATAGTACGGCTGTCGTTAGAGTCATTTTACGCGTATCATAAATGTCCATTCTCGGAAAGGAAGCTTTGTATGTAATAGTATATTTTGTAACACAAGAAATTAGTAATCATCACTCAGTAGTATAAAATAAGCATGATCATCAATCAGTCCATCACATTTGTCTTCAAGTACAATTAAAAATATACACTTTGTTATACGTTTGTCGATATCAATCTGCAAGTATTAGTTACTGCAGGACTTGTGATATACTAATAAACGTAGCGTGGACCTTTGAGGTTCCGTGTGACGGCTGGTCCCCACATAACCCGGGCAGCGAGTGCACGTACCCTTAAAGTACATTACTTGCTGATAGTTTGGTGATTCTACACCTTTACTAGTGTTTCTAGTGAACACCACACACTGATTAACGTAGCTTAACGTAGTAAACTCTAATCATAGACTACTGCTAAGGTATCTACATATTAATAATAATATAAATGGTTACCATAAAAAAGGTTATCAACATCTGCCTGGCCTTTTCCCAAATTCGTTGGGGTCGGCTTTTGGACTGACCAGATGCAGCTAAAAACTGGATTTTTCTTCGAATGATCTGTTTGACCTCCACAACCTAGTTACCGGATATTCCTTGGAAAGCCTTCTTGTCAGACTTTCAGGCTTCTGACTATCCATGTTGAGTATCACAGGTCTATGAATGAACAAAAAGTTTAACTTGCTACAGCAGGCCCCAACGACTTACCCTACTTTCCGAGGCATATAGAGGTCTTCATATGTAATGGATGGTCTGTTCCCAACTGTGTTAGGGTCGGCTTCCAGGCTAACTGGATGCAGCTGAGAACCAGTATTTTACATGGAGCGATTGCCTATCTTACCTCCACAACCTACTTAGGACTGGGTAATACGATACCCCTTAGTAAGACTGGTTGTCAGACTTTCGGGCCGTTGACTACCTGTAACGACTGCCAAAGATCTACAAATGAATGAATGAATAACAGCCGGGATCAACGGCTTAACGTGTTTTCCGTGGCACGGAGAAAACTCAGTATGTAATGGGTGGTCATCCATCCAAGAGCCAACGTAGGTAAGCACGGCTTAACTTAAAGATCGATTAGACACAAGCTCCTCCTTTTCCAGTCTGACTTATGCCTAGCCTAAATCTAGAATCAGATCGAAAGAGCGGTTTTACCGATTCCTAACACCTAACCAACGCATAAAACCCAATATACGAGCTAAGATTCACCACGAAATAAAACGTGCGGCACATAAGTTAAGCCGAATCTTGAGGGAACATTTGTTCAGTGAGACGCGTGACAAAATTGTAGCGACCTACGTTTTTCGATCACTTTCGGCATAGAGTAAGAATGTTGTCTAGAAGTGACACTTATGTACAGTTAGAAAGAAATATAGAAAAAGTATCTATTGAGAAACTATCTAATCGGGCAATATTACAAGAGAAATTACTAATACTTACATTAAATTGTTCCTGTACGAGATCAAAATGGCCCTATCTCAGCGTGGTGGTAAATGTTAAACAGCGCGGCCATTCTGATGAAGCCAAGGGTAGTTAGGGAAGTTCAGTGATTAGCATTTTGGCAGATTATTTAATATAGTTGCAAATCACCACGGTATAGGATATATTGGACATAGGTCAGAGGTACACAAAGGCTATAAACATGGTATGTAGGCGTAGTGTGTCAATTTGCAAAAAAAAAATAAGTTCCCTGTCAGTTCATAGTCAACTTCTTCTTTATGCGTGGGCTGATGTGCCTAAAACAATCACCTACCGCTCTTTTTCACCCCGCTGCGACTCAACATATCAGGGTTGTCCATATAACATAATATTACGCCTGTAATTTTCAAATGGTTAAGCAGAGGTACACCCACATTTCGCCAATTATGTTTAACTATAACTAGAGAGAGAAATTCCTGATGAAAAACCCAGTAAAACTTAGCCCGACCTGGGAATCGAATCCAGGACATCATGCTCAGCAGTCGTCATTATTGTCTTTGGTTGTCAATGTTGTCGATGATAGAGCTGAAAGCACATTACATAAGCCTTGACAGGCGATGACATAATCTCAACTGCGGTTCACGCGCCGAAACTGCCGTTGCCGCCGAACGTAGACTGGTCGTGTCTATAGATCTACAGTCTATGCCCCCGCCCCCTTACACTTAGCCTTCCCTTTTTGCCAATTTCAAGAGCTTTTTTCACACATCAATCTCGTTCAATGCGAGAGTAATATGATGTAAAAGCGTCATACTACGTGAATGCCGGCCGTTCCAAACCGTTCGTTAGTAAATATATTGGAGGTTTTTTTTTTAAAGTGAATATTTTGGAAAGGGGCTGATGCAGTTCCCTTTTGAAGTTTCTATAAGTGTTAGGGTATTGGGAGCTTGTATTTTTTAATTGGATATTTTGATATAATGGGTTATATAATATAGACTGTTCAACAGATAATGATTTGCAATGTTTTGTTATCACCTACACTGTTTATGTAATCAAAAATATTTATTACTTACCCAGGCATGTTTAAACACTTACAAAAACTTCATAATTGTCATTTATATTTTTTTTATTGACTGCCTGCCTGCCAGCGTGGGTACTGGGTTCGATTACCGGATCTGGAATTTCTCAGTAGCAGCCATGGAGTCTGGAGTTTTGCTCGGTTGATGGCAATAGGCTCGCCCCCTATTACATGGGTCTTAAACATAACTGGCGAAATATGGGTGTACTTGTGTACACTTCTGCCAAACCCTTCAAGGATTACAAGGCGTGATGTTGCGATGATTTCTTTAATTTAAGCCGTTTTTTATGTCCAGAAGCAATTTTTTTTTTTTCAAATCGGGACCCCGTGTTTCTTTTTATTTCAAAATTCAAGCTGTACCTACTGACAAAAACACTCCCAGAGAAAAGGTTTTATATTTTTCTGCGAAAACAAACAAAAAAAAAATATGAAAAATAAAAATCGGATTCAGGAACAGGAATCTCCAAATGTTCGGTATTGTTTTGTTATTTCCAAACAGCTTTCACGTATCTATGCAATATTGTTGAATTGGATTGTTCCTGGTATTTATCACGAATGCTCTTATTTTCAAAAAAGTGCACCTGTGAAAAACAGTAAAGGTTTTTGTACCAACTCTATTTTCAATCACCTTTTTAAACTTTCACGGTTTACACTTACACATAAAATGTTACTTACGGGTATCTTCCGTGATTGTCTGTTATTTTGAGCACCACGGAATACACGGGAGAAACGCGAAACACGGAAGATATCCCGTAAGTGACGGTTTATGTCTATTTTCAATGTTACTTTTTAGCGGGAATTCCTGCGAACTCAAGGAGCTTTATCATTTGACTGTAAGAAGTATTAAGTATATGCGTCCAATAATGTACATTGTATACATACATAACAACACGCTGGTAATGCCCGAAGCATTAGGCAGAGGTGTTAATAATATACTCACTTTCACCGGTTTTGTTTTCATGTAGTCTAAGGGACGAACCTTGTGCCATCACTGGGCACGATTCCAAATTCAAGGCTGCTCCTAAAAAAAATTTGATGGAAAAAACCAAATAAAACTTTGCACAAATTGAGAATCAAACCCAGGACCTCACGCCCCCATATTTTCTTGTGCATTTTAACTACACAAGCAGCGGTGGCCCAGTGGTGAAGACTTACGAACGAACCCAGGCAGGCGCATTGATTTGTGCAATTTATTGCATCACCACTGCTCTCAAAACGGTGAAGGAAAACATCATGAGGAAACCGGAATGTCTTATCTGTGACATCTGTGACATCTCTGTGACATCTACCAACCCGCACTGGGCCCACGTGGTGGATTATAGCCCATTCCCTCTCATAGAGAGGAGGCCGAGTGTCCCAGCAGTGGGAACATTATAGGCTGATTATGCTTATCTACACAAGTACTGCATCCATCACACAAGTCGTCAGGATTATGCTAGTAATTACCAAAACATCATTATTTGTAGCCCTATATTGTCTTATCTGCCCTCAACAAACACATTATCCTATGTAAGTTGGCGTGTATAGAAAAAGTTACAGCCACCGGAGCGGTGTCGGTTGATTAGGTCGGCTTCCAAATGGTCGTATGTGCCATAAACATTTTTGGGTAAACGTAATATGGAGTCGTTAGGATAATAGAATGGACCACAACGCGCCCGCTGGGCCGTTAGGGCGGTATCTGCCGATTTACTTCATGTAAACTGACAGATAAAGAAACATATCCCTTGTATTTTTGGGTGTTTGCTCGGGTTTAGGCGCTTTTTTTTCTGAGGGATAGGGTTTGGGTCTGGTCTTTAGGTTATGGAGTAAAGCTGTGTCTACAATAAAGTCTAACTAACATAATGTTATTTTTTTAACACTTGGAATTTCTTCTGTATCGTGGGTGCGTTTACAAACTTTTAAAGTCACAAGCACATACAGCTAGACCCGCAACAACTACCGATAATAATGGTCATACAAATATTTGTTCCGTGCGGGGATCGAACCTACGACACAAGACGTAGTAGCCAATCGCTTAGCCACAACCGTGCCGTCCGCACATTGAACCGATATTGTTCAGCATTTTATTAGACAAGAATGTGAACTGTAGCAGCTTCTGTGTTAAAGAATCAAAGTAATTGGTGTGTTAAGAAAGGCATGCCAAAAACATTTATAATTATAAGCGTAATTGTTCTACTATAAAGCTCTGGAACGCGCTACCTTTTGGCATTAAGAAAGCGGAAAGCAAATTCACTTTTAAAAGAAAAGTTCGTAACCACTATCTAAGTCAGAATAAATAACTCTCAATTTGAAGTCGAGTCACGGTAATTATTATTAGGTTTTTCGTTTTATATTTTGGTATTTGTTATAATATTTATTAGTTTATCTTAGTATTATGTGTATTAGTATCACTATAAGCACTTTTTTTTTTTTTTTTTTAGATTATTATTTTGTACCCTACCACAGCGTTTCTTATTGAACCCAAAGGTTGACTGGTAGAGAATGCCTAATGGAATTAAGTCCTCCTATGTACCACTATTGTACATGAAGTTTAAATAAATAAATAAATAATTGTGTTACAGGAAGAAACACATTAATTAATTGAATTTGATCATTTAACAAGCTATGTATCAATTTAAAAAAAAACAAACAAAGGCAATAGATGTGGACCTGACACTGAAATGGAAATGGTCAGGCCATATTCAGAGAGTTACGGATGAAAGATGGTCACAGAATGATTACAAATGGGTATCGAATTACCAAAAAAAGGAAGAAAAAAATATAGAGTGACGACAACGTACAAACAGCCGGAAACTTATGGCCTAGACTGGCAAAAGACAGAGTGAGCTAGATCCGTTTAGAGGAGGCTTTCACCGCAAAAGGCGGCCCTTACACCTTACAAAACTAATCTTATTTTAACTACAAAAACTACCATTACTAACAAATACATAAGTACACAACATATTTAATAGTACTTAGATAGGTATAAACTAAATGTAAGGGACCAAATAAAGTTAAATGAAAATTAAGCAATTACTGTTAAGTTATTGCTTATTAGTTTAGTACTTATTGATGTTACCATATTAATTACCTATATGGGTATGTAGGTTGTGTCGCAGGTTGCAGGTGGCATTGCACCGGACACTTTGGAAATCGATTGGGGAGGCCTATTTTCAGCACTGGACAACAACGGGCAGAAATGATGATGGTGATGATAGGTATCTATACCGGGTATAAAAATACCTTTAACGAAGCCGAGAGATACTTGTTCGTTCCGTCATTGTGATATTTTTCTTGTTCTGGACCATGCCTGAGAATTTTCTAGGTACCGAGTTCCACTTTTCACACTATTTTTAAAATACAAGTCTTAAATGTTATAACTTTATTTTGAATACCCCCATGTCCCTTGTGCTATTCAATTAACCCATCAGCTCAATGGTTTGAGTGCGTTACATTGAGCGCTATCGTAAACCGTGATTTTACACGAATAAAAAGTCGCTGCACAGCAATCGTTTGACGTACAGAGAATGCTTGGATGAAGCTTTCGTGAAGGATCCATTTAGACCCTGTATAGTACATACATTCTTATATAAACCTTGTCTTTACTACTCAGAATGATCAAACAATATTTCATTACATAACATAAACGATGAAAGGTCGAGGACCTTAGCTCTAAACGTGGCAGATATTAGTAAGGACATCTGAACTCAAGGAACATATTACGTCATACGTCTTAGAATAAGATCGTCAAGCTGTTTTCATGTAATTGTCTATCGGTTTTGTGAAAATTATAATAAAAAAGACAGTCAGTTTTTAGAAGACATACTAAATGATGCACACAGAAAATGGTTTTTCTTTATAGCGCCCCGTTTAAGACATCAGGCGATGCCACTCACTTGTTTCATGAGTGACGTCACATCTCTTGTCACTTTGCGATAGCCTGGGGTTCTTATTTTTTTGTCGCATTCGCTGCCGCAACAAGCGTGATGTCGTTCATGATCAAGCGGTTTTAATGTTAAATTATTTACCTAATCTATCAAACAGCATTCCCTTTTTCAAAAAAACGTTCAGTTTAGTTTGCTGAGAAACCATACTAGCCAAAATAAAAATTTCAAAATAACTGAAACCTTCTCCAAGCCAAGCTTTATCGTAGACCACTGCAAAAACCAAGTAAAACGAACAGAAAAATTACGGTACTGCGTGCTAAAAGCAAAGTGCAAAGCACGGTACCTACTCACTAAATATCTGCATAAGCCTAGCCTTTTCCCAGCTATGTTGGACTAGCTGCCTGTCTAACCATCTGCGGCTGAATATCAGCATTTCACTAGTAGCGAGTGCAATCTGACCTCCCTAACCTGAATACTGAGGGAGACCGAATTCGGTCGATATACAAGCATTGTGCATATTATGTTCTATGGATATCAATACCTGCCTAGCCCCGTGAAAACCTCAAGCGTATCAATTACGTTTGTATCTGTGTTTAGTTACTAAACAAACATGAATTTCAGCAAGTAATCGGGTAATATTATTCATTTATAATTCATTCTAAAGGTAACTTTGAGGTATTTTTCTATCGAGAAAATGTTAAGAAATCGTGTTTTCCAAACATAGCTAAACAATTTAGAAGTAGTCCTCAACTTTGGTATTTATATTTATCACAAAGTGAATGCTGCAGTAATATTATAACAATAGCATTAAATTTTCACAATTTGGGGTTATTTTGGCCCTTAAAAATGAGTTTATTTCAATAATTATCATCTACTAGCTGACCCGCGCAACTTCGTCTGCGTCACATAAGAGAGTGACATTTTTTTTGATGATGATTGATGCTCCGCTCCTATTGGTTGTATCATGATGTTATAATAGCCTATAGCCATCCTCGATAAATGGACTATCAAACACTAAAATATTTGTTTAACTCGAACCAGAAATTCCTGAGATTAGCGCGTTCAACCCAACAAACAAACAAACTCTTCAAGCTTTATCATATTAGTATAGACGTTAGCTAATGTTGTGCTTTTGCTGTTGGTCTAGTGGTTGCAAACGCCACTGCTGAGCATGGGGTCATGTATTCGATTCCTAAGTCAGGCAAAATGTTGTTAGGTTTGTCCATGGAATTACTCTGTCCAGGAATTTCTCTGTAGCAGTTCGGAGTCTGGATTTATGCCTGGTAATGGCAATAGGATCGCCCCATATTATATGGGTCTTAAGGCCTGGTCAGACCAGATGCGTGGCGTGACGTACACGTGTACACGCGCGTGGTGACGCGTGTGAACCCCTGACAGGCCGGGTTACGTATATGCGTACGCTTACGCTTACGCATACGTGGTACGCACGCAACGCACCGGTCCTTTGCGTACCCAGCAATTCTTGTGCACGATGTCTGAAGAAGATTGGGTAAATGGACCAAGTAGTTCATCTGATGAAGAAGAAGCAATATTACTGTTATTGTGACAGAATATTCCTGGGTGTGCCAAAAAACAATGGGTTCAAGTTTTATATGACATATTTTTGACTCTTTGTTTTTTGTGTTGTACAAACAATTAGTTTTTCTTTAATTTCATTATTTATCATTAAAACCGAAACAAAACATCACTTACTATCGGTAAAACTTGAAAACAAATACAACTGAATGCGTAAGTCACGCGCGTAGTCACGCGCAGCAAAGATACGTGCGTGTTCAAACTTGTTCGGTGTGACGTCCAATACGGAATACCATTGACTACAACGTCATCACTGCACGCATCAATGTGACGTTGCTGTTCCGCTCTGCGTAGGTACGCAGCAAGTTTGACACATGGCAGCTGCAATGCGTAGCGTTACGCATGTAGTCTACGCGCACGTGTACGTCACGCAAGCGGTGTGCCATGTCTCTATAAAGTTCCATATATTACAACGTCATGGTACGTGCACGTGCACGTCTACGTGTACGGATCCGGTGTGTTTCGGCCTTTAAACATAACTGGCAAAATGTGAGTGTACTACAGGTATACCTCCGCCTAACCCTTCCTGGATTACAGGCGTGATGTTATGCTTTTTTCAACTAATGTAGAATACTTATGGAAAGCAAAAACCTTGTTGAAAACCCTGACCAAAAATAATCATTGATGCTGATTGAAATCTGGTTATTTCACCCACTGATCAAACGTGGTGAATACTACTTTTTTAGTTGTCTAGATTCACAGCCTCTGTGAGAGCTAATCAAATATGTCACAATGTTCTTATTCTACGTATGTATTAAACTTTATGTCAGGTGCGTGTACAGAAAACTTTGTTGACTTTTTATAGTACCACTAAGCAACTGTTTATAGTACCGCGAAGTACTTCGATTAGTAGAAATGGGTTTCATTGTTGCTGAAGCTAGTAAATAGTTGCTTCAGAACTATTAAAATGTTCAAAGTAATACGAAAATGTGCATGACGGACGGTGCGTTCTGGAAAATTGTGTTTTATGTAGACATGAACTTGCTGTGGTTTTTCAATAAAAGTTAGTTAGTGTTTGTTAGACTTGTGTACCTGACTATAATATTATTAATTGACTTCACTTTCATTTCTGTTTTATTGACATAATTTTTCGTATTAATATTTTTGTTTATGTAATAATTTGCACGCCGTAAGGTAGACTGTAGCCGATCTCATTAATTTATGTACATCTTATACCTGTACCTACTTTCATAGCAAATAAAGTTCTGATTCTGAAGTTATTTCCCAACTAACTTTACTTAAGATCACCCTACCTTAGATACGATGTAAATCATAAATAGATCAAAACTATGTTAAGTTTACCCTATTGTATAAGCCATTTCTTGTAAATGTAATATTTTTATCTAACTACCTCTATTTTTTTAAAACCCTATTGTCTAAACCAAACATTTCTTGTACGCCATTCCAATAAGGCAAAACATGTAGCTACTTTAATTATTTATAAGACCCATAAAATATTTAACAAAATAAATATATCTTTATCATATTGAACAACAAGCCTTCGTTATGTCGATGATTCCCGGGACCTGAATTACACCAATAACTGCTCTGTGACTTGAGTGCAACGTCAACAACTTGCACTTGGAAAAGTTAATGTTTGGCGTAATTCGACAGCTACAGGGTTATATATAGGTATATATTATATACCTGAGAACACTGTCAAAGTTTTCTGCAAACCGTTCCCCAAAATTCTTTTTAACTTTAATCTTAACGACCACCCAATCTTTCCCTGAAAACTATAAAATTATTTAACGTCCGTCAACTTTCAATGTAACTGAACTATTCGGCCATGTTGCTCAGATAGTCTGGTCCCTATGCTCCTATCAGATCGAGGATCTAAATTGAATCCTGGTGAGGGGTGCATAGTCCGTAAAATACCCTCAGCCCGTAACCTATCAGAAAGAAGTATATCTCAAGGAATATCTCAGATTAGGGCATTCGTGAGAAATAAGGAAGCCATTTCATGGTTTCTTTTGGATTATGGATTTATGGGATATGTGAATGAAATATTACTTTTATTCGTGTGGCCTCATTTTGATTTTTCTGTGCTAGTTCAAATTTATGTAACCAGTCATCTTTTAGAGCAATATCTATAAAGATTCAACCTAATTTACTTATTTATTTAGTAGTGATGCTCTAAAAGTCATGCTCATTTGTGTAAAGACGACATCACTTCCATGTTTTGGTTCCACTAATTTTTATCAAATGTGTAATCTTACGAAAACTAAAATCAATAAAAACGATACACAGGTTAATAAATAATTATTTTGTCTTTATGCCTCTAAACGTATTCTAGCTGCTGAAAAATAAATACCTACAAGTCAACGGCATCAGCTGCATTTTAGCTAGTGCGATTTATAACAATCAATTTAGGGAAAAGGGGGTTTAAAGTGGCTTTCAGCTACGGGTTCTGTGTAATGTTTTGTCTAAATAAATTCATTGTTATTTGCTGGCTATCTGGGCCAGCCATCTGTTATTATCCGTGCTCCATAAGTGCATTACTGTATAGAGGAAAACGGGTACAAATTATGTTCACTTAATGGATCAGTGCAGCTGAATGGTAACTGTATGTATGTACACATTGTGTAGATGAATGAGGTATACATTCGATTTAATTAATTAGGTATTGTTTGAGTAGGATTTCTCATTTTAGGAAAATTTTAACGTTTTACCATCATGAAAAGAAGTCACCAGGGTTGTTATCGTTAAGATTTTTAAGACTCCTTACCGATATTTTATTCGTTTATTTTAAACTATCAGTAATTTGTCGATGAACACATTGCTTGTCGAATCATAAAAATAAAGTAAAACCTTAGGGCCATTCAGTTGAAATAAATGCAGACCGTTATCGTAATGATAATAATTATCGCCTTCCAGGTGCAATAGTTTTCTCCGGTCGCCAAAATATAAAAAAATCCTAAAATCTCCCCGAATTATCGTCATTCCGAAATACCCAACCCTGCACAACATGACGACAAAAAAAAACAAAAGAAAAATGACCTAACTGAAAAGTCGTAATAGGTAGAGAGTAGTCCCCATCAGCCTCCCTCCATCATTTGTTACAGTCGCCGCGTTAGATGAAAGCTTGCGATACAAACGTCTCGTTCACGAGTCACTAGCCAAGCGGGACTGCGGTATCGATAGTGGGTCCATGCTGCACTTATTTGCAGTGACGGGTTATATAGTAACGGTTTTAAATAAAGTTGAAGTTTGTTCGTTGGGAGGGAAGATTTTTTGAAGTGGACGACGACGGGTACAGATGAATTTCTATATAAAAATAATTATTGTTATCTTGCAAACAAAACCATTCAATCATCCAATCAGTCATCCCAACTGATTCAGCTGAACTAAAAGAGCGAAACTAAAAAACGTGTATGCAAAAATGCATACACGTTGAATTTGGATGACATTGCATTTTTAGCTAAGTGACGTCATTCAAAGATGGCGGACGTTATTTTTTATGTACCCCATGATATTTGTATCAATTAAAAGGGTTTGCTGAGAAGATTATGAAAAAACTACGTTACACCTATATTTTAAAGCTTGCTTTTTTTCTGTAAGCTTTTTCGTGTAATAAGAATTAAAAACTCTTTAAAAACAGTGAAAGGTCGAAATTTCGTAATCAACCCAAGAGTTTACATTTCCATAGAAACTAATCGTGCCGCTGTGGTCTGAATTTGCATTCGGGCAACATTGTCGCTGCGATTAGTTATTGCGTTGCATTCATTCACATAAAATTGAGAAAAACAGACAAAATATTTACAAATCTACACTATGACCAAATTAAACGTTTCTGTTAAATTGAGATTTATACTTCTCTTACACTAATTTATCTGAAACTTACTACACAATACTGCGACAAAACTACGCAATTAACAAAACACCACTCAATTTCCCAATCTTCCTTCGCAATCAATGGATCAAAACAAATGCGTTTATTTCCCCCAAATTCCCGTAATTCCTTGTACCATTGTCCCCACTACTTTATCGGGATATCGGGAGATTTCCGGTCCATTATTGTAGAGATCAAACTTTGATTCGATACAATATAACTTTTGACGACGACTTTGTTTGCAACTTAATGGTGTCTTTTGACTCGATGTTAGCGGTAAAAGATTTTATGATCGTATTATTAAATTTTTGAAGAAAAGCTTACAAAGAATAGCCTTTGATATACAGTACACAAATAAAGAACCAAGTACAGCACAATGATGAGCAGACCTGTGGTCTTCGCTATGATCGATGGACACCATCTGATTCGCAGAATTAAAAGAGTGCCTACATAATACAGGCTGTAACAGGACCCTTCACGAAGCCGTCAACCAGACAATCTGTACATCAAACTAAGTAACTACGCAAAAATTAAGGCTGTGAAACGACATTTTTTTTGGGGTGAAAAATCATGTGTGATGATGGATGGATTGATTAGTACGGGGGTCATGGAGGTGTAAAAAACAAAAATCTCAACAAAAAAAAATTAGAACTTCGGCCCCTAATTTTTTCACAAGTTTTCCCAGGTATGGGCTAGAACAAAAAATGATCGCAATGACGGGGAGAATATGTGCCTTTCAGCTTCGTTAAGGGTCTTGTTACACCCTTTATAATTGTATTCAATTATTGCCTTTTGCTTTATTTAAAATGTTAAAGCAACACGTGGAAATCGTACGTTTTTTGGAAATAGAAGTTCTGGGAATTAGGTGATTTACGAATCGGACTTTCTTCCAAGCGAGGTGATTAGTTTAGTATCACTAAAACTGTTCTTTGTAGAGATTATCGGATATGAAAAATCAAAATGAAGATGAGCATCTACTATTTTGTTGTTGCTGACTAAAACGTTGTCCATAACATGTCCAGACCATGAATCAATTTGCTGTTAAATCATGTTGCCTCGTGTGGAAAAGCTATACCTACCGACTAGAATAAACTAACATAGAATCAAAGGTCGGTCTACATTTTACTTTTGTTCGACTCGTGTTTCATTACCTAACAAGATTCCCGTAACTACATGAATTTCCAACTACCTACATAGTACCCATATTACATTTTACAAATACCCATCGTTAGAAACTTGTAGAGGCAACAAGTTTTAATAACTACCGACTACCCACAAGGTTTGCAGAGTTGGCAACATTTTATAAAGCACCCGGTCCTCCAGTTGATTGATGAGCTGAAAGTTTGGGAAGAACAATACAGGTATCATGTATTATGGGCACTGATTAGTTGTAGGGTGGGTACGTGAAGTGTGGGGTAGTTTTGAGTGGGTTGTAGAGGGTTATGTTTTAGTTCATAGTTATTTAATGACGACCTATATTTCATAAAGTGTATGCTGTCTTCTTTATTGTTTTTTTGTTACTAAGCGAAAGAGATAGGTGAATATTGTTGCAAAGATTTATAACAATTCAAAACCGTTTAGAACGAAGAGAGGGAATTGTCTTTTGCCCAATAATCTCATCGTTGATTATCGATTTAAATTTAATTATGATTATCAAGAATCCTTATATAGCACTGTTTCAAAATCTACCTAATCTGTAATGTTGGTATTACTGGCAAAAGAAAAGACAAATATAAATTATATAGAAAATCTTACACTATCTTAGCTGACTCAAAACAGACACCACTACAAAACCAATTTCGCCTCAAAACACATAAACAAAAACCAAAGCACATCATATTTTAGATAAATAAATACCCCATCAGCTCTTTCTGTCCGATATGAGATCAACATTATTTGCTAGCTTTGTTACATAGTAGAGAGCGTGGTTTATAGACATTGGCGAAAGGGGGAGCGAATGGAATCGCGTTTGCGGGATGTAGCTAAAATCGGTTTCTTTATTAAAGCGCGACACACTTGGCGACTGTTTGTTGCTACGACGTTGCTGTAATTGGTCCTTTTTTATGTAGGTAAAGCCTGAGCCATACCAAACGCCGTACGTTTTCTGTGACATCTAATTATAAGAATTGTGAAAGTTCACAATTTTTACATTACGTAGAAATTGCACAGAAGTGCAATGGTAATCAATGCGAGTAGGTGATGCAGCCACAGTACAGCACAGAGTAAATAGTGATAAAAGTAGCCTAAGTTCCTCCTTGTAAGATCAGCTATCTGCCAGTAAAAATCCCGTCAAATTCGGTCTAGCCGTTTCGGAGATTAGCAAAATGTAAAAAAAAAAATGTTTTATGTACATACCGTACATACATTTATATTTTTTTTAGGTTTTTTTTTTTTTTTTTAACTTTGCCCACACTAAGAATTTCCCCTGTATCGTGGGTGCGTTTTACAAACATTTAAACTCACATACACAAACATCCAGACCCAGAACAATTCAATTTTATTTATTTATTTATGTATAGTCTTCGCCAATAAAGTCAAATTCGTTCCACTTCACCTTTAAAATCCAAAAATATAGTCGCGCAACAGTATCCCCACAAAAAGTTGCCACGTGTGCAGCTTCGGTTCAGGTTGTGATAGGTGCGTCTGTAGTGCTATAACGCGGTCGTCCCTCAGGAAATAAGAGACACTGTAGGTCGAGCTAGGTCCCAGTCCCACCCCAGGCTAACACCACTCGTTTTATTATTTTCCTATTATTTCGTATATTGTGCGAATGATTTGATTTTCTGTTCCGCTGTGGTGTTACGTATGATATGGAAGGTTGTTTTTTTCAAGGGGGTTGTATCAAATCGTAGTTTTCAAATTTAAGGGCGATACTATAATATTGCTTTTATTGATATTTATATGTAAATACGGGTTTTTCTTCATGGTTCTCGCATTTCTTAAGTTATTCTAATTTATATAACCTTATTTTTCACTCAACTGGTTTTCAGTAGGTACAATTTAAGATACTTAAATAAAATGGAATCTGTACAAATTACCGTTAAGCCAAAAAGCCTGAAACAAATAAAGTTTCATACGTGCAATATGACTCAAGTTTTCCCTATTTGTCATCATACTAATAATATTAGTCATAAATACGAAAGTTTTGGTCATTTTATCACCAATAGCTTAACCAAGTGACATGATTTACTTAGTTCGGATTAGTGTAGCTATTTGATTGATAAGGGATGTTAAAACAAAGTTTGTTTGGTAATCCTTTTATTAGGCAAAAGTGTTGGGGCAGGCCAGTTAACATCATCGCACACATGTAAGCGGCTGTTTTTTACCAGCTGGTCCTGATCAGCCATGATGCCATTAATCCATACTTCCATATCATACTACCAAAGGTTGACTGGTAAAAAATGCCTATGGCATTAAGTCCGCCTTTGTGATTTGCGTTTTAGGTGTTAAATAAATAAATACTAACATTATAAATGCGAAAGTAACTCTGTTTGTTTGTTTGTTACGTTTTCACGACTAAACGGCTGATCTGATTATAATGAAATTGGGCAAGGAGATATATTATATCCTAGATGGATATAAGCTTTTTTCTCACTCATAGTTACACAGCAAAATTTCCACGCGGACGATCTCGCGGGCAATAGCTTATATGTGTGTGTCGCAGCGTGAAGTTTCATAGAACAAATCCCTTACGAATCGAGGTTATGCTGATCCCGTGTAATGGTTATAAATGTGCGGTGACCCTTATCGGTGACATGAAATCGTTGTATAATTACGGATTCTAATTCTTTCAGTTTTCAAGCATTACGCATTCTATGATTTAGATTAATTGCTTTCAGCAACTGTGGTAGAACAAGAATTTGTTTGCAATTAAGATTGAGCTGACTTTCATCTTGGCCAGAGGCTAAGCGTTGCCATATTACGTGGCAACGCCCGCCGCAAGGCTCTTGGCCACATTACTATTACTGGCTGACTGCGTTGAGGAGTTTCTTGATGACCTTTTGTAACTTGTTGTTGGTTTACTTTAGTTAATTTTTGATTTTTAGTAATAATGTATAGTTAGTTTTGAACATAGTAAAATATTAGTAATTATGATTCGTATGATGTTAACCTAGATTCAACTTTCAGGGTGCTACATCAGTCAGTGCTCACAAAAATAAGTCCAAAAATTATGTAATTACCTCCACAAAAATCCAGCTTCATAATTTTAAAATTAGGGCATCCTTTTGAAATGACTAAAAATATTTCCTGTATAGAACTCATTCATACCACGCAAGCCGCAACTCACAAAGAATTTGAGGTTATTTTTCTCATTTCAAATTCTACGTGCGAGGAGTGGAATCGTAAAAAACGGATTATAGTCGGTGTGCTGGCGTGGCGGATAGAATTCGTGAGAATAAGCCGAGTCGGCAATATGGGCTGCTTTATTTACCCGTAGCTACTAAGCTGCATATAATGAAAACGCACTGTCGCGGGGCGTCAAACGACGAGGAACAAGTAAAAATGTCTAGTCATAGCGGTGTGAACCGTCAAGATACTTGATTTATTTTTAAAAGACTTTTATTATGTAGCTTTTCTTGTGACTTTATAAAGAATGTTTCGTTGGAAACAAGTTAATGTAATTTCTGTAGCTTGAAGCTATTTTGTTGTATAACATTGAAGTTTTAATAATATTTACCGAAAGAAATCTTGAAATATGATAATGTTTTAATAAAAATACTTGTTGCTAATGGAAAAAAAAACTGTGGGAAAATTACGTTTTTAATGGCTGCACAGATTTAAACGAGGCTGCATAGATACTTTAACAATTATAATATTATAAACGCTTTTCCTACAATTTTACCACACTAACGTTTTATGTGTGTGAAAGGTATTTTAAATGCACATAAACAGTACGTTCTACGGAAAAGGTTGTAACAGAAGTGGGACATTAATGTAATTTACAGATTACAAACGCATAGCAAACACAATCAAATTTATTTTATGAAGCCTCGTTTATGAGCTTGTAACACGTATTACTGTTTTACGTAATGCATAATTCCCCATAGACATGCAATTGCAAGCGCTCCGCCTATTTAACTTCATGATAACATGATTTGTAATTTCATGATACGCTCGAATGTGGAGTAACAGGTACGTTTATTGTTTCTGATAGTGAATACTACAATTAATATGTTAAGTGAATGCGGTTTTGGATCAATTTGTACACTTTTTCCTCTTTTTAATTCGTGTTACTATGTTATTTTAACGTGATCTAGAAAAGCTTACCTTGACTTGTTTGTAGGAATTTCTTTATAAAAATAAATTCGATTCCCCCTGTATCGAATCAATTCTGAAACACAATATATCTTTCCTTTGCAAGAATTTTAAAATACAAAATACTTTCATTAGTTTCCGGCATGTTAGACACAAGTATCAAAACCACAAGCTCGGAGTGGTTCATCCTGGTGGTTGCTTATCCGTGCACGACTTGTCACTTGTCGCACGCCATGTCGACTCCCCACTCCCCACTAGCGAGATACTGAAACCCTATAGGGGTTTTCCTGTCCTTTATTCAAAATGTCTCTATGTCTAATTGGAAGAAATTGTCTCACGAACTGACGGTACAATTGGGGAGGTAATAATTACCACACTCTTCTCTTCTCGTTATTTTTGTGATGGTTGTTTGTGTTGGTCGAGGTTAGAAACAGTATGCAGCGGCTGGCGGTTACGGCTTTTTTAATAAGTTTTGTTTCAAGGAGCGGGTTCCCATAATTACAACATTTTTTGTATCTTTTGAAGAGATCCAGCAACGTTACTTCAAATAAAATTTGTTTATAAATTTGTAAGTTTGTATTTAAAGGAGGTAATCTCCGGAACGAATGATCCAATTCTAAAAATTCTTTCACTCACTGGCAGAAGCTACATTATTAGCGGGTGCTATTCGCTAAAAATTATATTTGTACCACGCATCTTAGCCGAGCTATGATATTTTTTGTGGACGAAGTCGCGGGCAAACTGCTAGTCTTTACATATAATTGGTGACTGTCGTTATAACAGTAATTCACAAAGCAGTTTCACTCCGGGAAATGTTTACTGAACAGCAAATCTGACATACATATCACGAATAAGCAAAAACAAAGCAAAACGTTGCGAAGCAATACAATTTTATATTCGTCCATAAATCGTTTCTTCTTATTCCGACGAAGAGCTTCCCAACTATTGTGAGTCTCATATCACTTCCCATAAAAATGTTTTATGTTAGTGGCTAATAAATGACGTCGGCAAATTCAGTAAGACAATATGAGGAGGCTCTGCATCCGTTTCTTTTATTCCCTCCCTCCCCTTGTAATCATTGTTTCGGCTGAGGGGCGCCAACCCGACAGACGGCTACAGCTAATATCCCCTTGTTTCCTCTTTGCCAAACAGAACACCATGTATGTATGTATAATTGGAATCGCTTTACTGAATGGGTGATAAAATTTTATTAAGCCGCGGGTTAATTAAAACTTACAGTATCGGTGGCGGGTAAACCGCGGGCAGAAATTTTCTGTTATTTAGATTTTGTTGTAGCCTAGCTGTGATATTCGAGTAACGTGATGAAATATTAGCAAAATTGCCGAACGAGACGCAAAGAATTACTAGCTTTTAGTTCATAACGCGAGAAATTAGAAAACCTTTGATTAATTAAAAAAGAAGTTCCATATCAGATTTAACTGAACGAATAAATTGTCGATCTAGGTTTTCTCTGTGTTTGTTTGGCTTAGTACTAGTTTATTTTCCCCTTGTATCATCACGAACTATTACAAACATCTCGTAAAATGAGAAAGAACAGACTTGATATGAGTTAAATTAATGTCACACTTTGAACACACCTTTGCACAAACTAGTGCTTGTATTCATAATCACTTTAATCCCCTAGCTCAGAAAATATTGCAACCGTTGCAACTTCAGTTGGTCTAATATTTGCACGCAGTGTAAGTTACTGTAAAGTTACGAATGCGTAATAAACGGCGAACCTTCACTTGTGCATAATATTACAACTTTTCAGTTTTACACGGGGGTCAATTCATCTTGGATATAATTATACGATTTTATACACACATCAAAAGTGTCTAGGGATCAAGCATTTTTATGTGGATTTCTTGAGATTGAGATGTGGCTTTGTAATAAATTTATGATTTTATAAATTTATATGGATCCTTTTTGGTGCATTTCATAATTTGAATCAGGAACTGTGAATCAAATTCGAGTAAAAGATGAAAATCAGCTGTCAATATTTTCCCTATAAAAACATACAACGCATTGAAGACATTATTAGTGCTACTGTTTCCCTACTACTGATTAAAACCAACGTTATTATGGAGCGGCGACGTCATTTAAGCAGGGAAGAAATGCTCAGAGCCGTGGGAATGATAGAAGCTGGTTCCCGGCAACGTACTGTGGCTTTAGCTCTGAATACAAGTCAGAGTGTTATCAGTCGACTTTGGACACGTTACCGAAGCACTGGTACCGTGGCTGAGCGCCATGGAGGACGGTATCGGTGCACCACACGGAGACAAGACCGATACATTCAAATCTTAACTCGAAGAGCTCCAACAATAACCGCCATGATGTTAGCCGTGAGGCTTCATCACTCTTCAGGGAACTTAATTAGCGACCAAACAGTCAGAAACCGCTTGCATGAAGTGAACCTTCATTCCCGAAGACCGCTACGGGTACCACCTATAGCAATGCACAATCGTAGGATACGATATCAATGGGCTCTTGAACACAGAAATTGGGCAGAAGAACAATGGCGTTTCGTGTGCTTTTCTGATGAGTCTCGTTTTGGTATGAGACCGGATACAAGACGTATACGACACTGGAGAACCCCTGGACGCCAACAGCGATTAAAATCCTGCCAGGAAGTCCATCCTTATAGTGGTGGAACCATCATGGTATGGGCGGGTATTTGGATCGGCGGAAGAACTGAGTTGATTTGGATCAGAGGCAACCTCAACGCTCAAATTTATGCTGAGACGATTGTATCAGACGTCATCGTTCCTCTACAAGTGCAAATCGGTCCCTTATTTCAGTTAATGCATGATAATGCACGACCGCACACCGCAAGAGTTGTAAGACAGACTCTCGCCGCAGCTAACATCAATGTCCTGCCCTGGCCTGCTCAGTCGCCAGACTTGAATCCGATTGAGCATGCATGGGATATGCTACAGAGAAGAGCTCTGCCGAATATGGAGGGTATCCAGTCGCAAGAAGACCTTTTTTTGTTGTTGCAACGAACATGGGCGGCCATTCCACAGCGTGATTTGGATGAACTCATTTGAATATGCCAAACCGATGTTCTTGTGTTGTTAGTGTTCGCGGTAGAAACACGGATTATTAATTGTTTAAGTTACCCAATAAAATTTTAAAGAAAACTGTTATTTCAGTCTTTTTTTCGAACTTTTGTGTTAGTGGTTCAAATGTCAAAAATCCCTTTATTAGGAAAATGGCAAATTTCTTTATTAATGCAAAGGTGACTTGGTTTATCGTTACTGTGACAAACGAAAACACTTTATTTGATGAATCCTTTAAGAAAATTTTAATTAATATCAATCAGGAGAAAAGTTATTGCAAAAATATATGTTGATTCCTAGACACTTTTGATGTGTGTATATACTCCGTTGTTAAAGTAGAGACTTTTTGCTTTATCGACTGCCTATCTGACCTCCACAATCGAGTTTTGGGCACCTTTTATAAGACTAGTCTTTGGTTTTACGGGCTGCTGAATACTCGTAAAGAATGACAAAGATCTAAAAATTCTTATTCATTATTGCACAAAAAAAAAAAAAAGTAGCACACAAAATTACAATAAATCGATTATGTACAACGGCGAGCTTTACCCAGAATGACAAATGATAGACAAATCACCAAATTACGTATTATACCAGTGGCTATTTATGAAGGACGTCGAAAAGATTTCCTCTTGTACGTAATAAGCTTGGCAGACGGATAAGATTTTAGTTTGTTGATATTAGCAGACAGGAAGACGCCACTTCTAGACGTAATCCCGCAGTCGCCTTTTATGACACATACTGGTAGAAAAGACGAGTTTATTTCGTAGTACAAACTACACAGTACACAAGTACCTACCCACTTGTCTAGTTCAATCATTATTTATCATCAGAATTTAAAAAAATACAATCCAAAACAAGACAATCGCAGCAATAACTGAAATGCCGTTTATTCTTCAAAAAAAGGTAAGGTAATAAGACCAGCTATCTACTTGATTACCTTCAACTTTGTTGAAAGAAATCTAAAGACAAAGAAAAACCTAACGTATCCAGCATTAACATAATGGTTCAATTCGATAAGTGAATTCACTTGATTGCCTTGCACAGGATCAAGTACCCACCATTTATAACTTTGAATAAAAGTTTTATATTTTCATAAAACTAACTGCAAGACAGGTTGATGGATTGATCGAGAGTCTTGCCAAGGTTAGTCCGAAGTCATAATATTTATGGTCATGTGCACTTATCAATCCACATTTCTTGGATTAAGTTTTTGGTAAATCTGACAGTCAGTCTTACCAAAGGGTATCATTTAACCCAGTACTAACTGCAGGTTTATGGAGGTCTGATAGGAAGTTGCTCCATGTAACATACTGGTATTCAGCTACATCCGGAAACTGGAAGACTACCCCAATATACGCCCAAAAGTTAGACCTCCAAAAGTTAGTTGTTATTTTTTTAAATACTGGCTTTACGATATAAATTCGATAATCACAAGGCTCTTTAGAAAGTTATTGACCGCACATGCAACTGCAGATTTGGCAACTTAACCAGTATCTCTAATCAATCACATAAATCTTCACAAACCCACAAAAAGATAATAGAATAGCTCCTTTATCGAGAGCAGACAGCAAATTCAAGAATTATTACGCCATTAAACTTTTATTCACCGAAGAAACTAACCCACTATCTCCGTCCCTTCAGATTCTGACACATGGAACAAAGTTGCGTTCGCATGATTCAGGCACTTTGTCACTCCGGACTCTTTTGTTCGACCCCCTCTAGCTTTAGTGAGATTGGTTTTACTCTTTTGCACCTAAAGTTATTGTTCTAGGCCCACACGTTATTATTCAACGTCATATAATTCAAATGGTAACACTTCGAGGGGACTGAAGTGTTTTCTATGAAATATCTATCGTCTTTTGTTTTAGAGATTGTTTTTTAAGATGAAGAGTTAACGCATTTGTTTGTGTTTTTGAGCCATTTAGAATCTGGAATACCACGTATTACAGTTTATAGAACTATCAGATATAGAGTAGCGTGTATTAAATGTAACTCATAAAAGAAGGATAAAAGTTCGCATCACTGACACTTTATTCACGGTACCACAACAAAGAGACGTAAATAAAAATTCTAAAACACGTTAACCTTACCACGCCATTCAACGTCAACGTCAACTTACGCTGAAGTTGACGTTTGTGTTGTGAACTCCGTAACAGCTATTCTCACATCAAAATCTAAAATGATAACCTAAGACCCACACCACACTATTCATGAATAAAAAGCATCTATGTATGCATAATAAAATCGTATATGAAACCTAATACCGTTCTCTACATACACAGGTGCTATATCCATCGTGATAAAAATTCAGTGCACATCGCGAAAAAATCTGTGAGTGAGAAAATAACCAAGATTCCATCCCCAGTGTTTGCTCTTCGTGGTTAAGCTGCATCTAATGAAATCCCCTGTCAGGATATTCTTGCACCATATCTTTATTCGATCGTGTAGTCTTGATACTTTCTTAACAGGAATTTATTATATTGTAGAAAAGTTTTCCATATTGGAAAACTATTTTCCATCAATATAGTTGTGTAATTAGATTTTTAATTTAATAAAACTAAGTACAACTTTGCAGTATGTTAGGTTTTATACTTATGTGTTTGAAACAGAAAGATAACTTATTTTTTTACCCATTTTACTGTTCATAGAAACATTGTCAATTTGAAACTTATATAGCCACGATAAAGAGTTATGATAACGTCATTTTCAAAATCGTTTATAATAAACTTTTATTGATACTGTTTAAGATACAGGTCATTATGTGGGATCATTTCTAAGCTGTCATATCTATAAACACTCTACAAAAGAACCTTTTTCTAAAACTATCGAAAGTATCAAGACATATCGTCCCCTCTGCCGTCGCCACGTGGACACTGAGCATTTTCAGTGTTGTTACGTTTGCCGTCTATTTTTGGGGCGTTATTCCCGACACGAAGACACTAATCTTCTTTATTTCATAAATATCCATTAACAATATCATTTATTTAGGGAATATTAGGGGCATGCTGATTAGGGGATCAGGGAAAAATGTTATATTATCAACACCTTGACACCTTGAGCAGTAAGCCATAGTTATAGGTACCTAAAAAACAGAGTAAGGCGGCTGTAGGGTAGCAAGCAACGTCAACAGTTTCCTCAATTTTGTTGTTCTTTTCGAAATCAATAAATTAAGATCGGCGATATTAACCAAACAAAAGATAAGGCCATAATTCAATCAAGGCTGGCAATTCAAACTTTTGTGCGGCTAAGGGTGCTTTCTAAGAAATCTTCGTGCGTAGCCAACTGTACATATCTTTGAATAAAACCCCCCTCTTCAATTGAACAATGGGACGGTTCAGCCTAGTGGACAATAACGCTTGACCAATTTTCTTTTGTGCGAATGCCTACGATTGGAGAATATCAAACGGGGTGGCCAGACGGTGCCCTGATTGAGCCTCTTTTTTTGTTGAAAAACCAATGATTTTGACAAATTCACTGAACAATATTACAGGGTAACAGCCACTTTGAGAGCCAGAATGTGTGATACATGTGCGACTTTTGAATTTTACGAAGCGATGCTCTTGAGAGGCACTTAGACGATTATTTTGAATTCGCTTAGCTCTGTCATTTGCAACAAATGTGCTGTTAAATCTTTTTTTTGTTGTGTTCTCATGTTAAATGAAAATGTGCTTGAGGCATTGTAGCATAGAAGTCTCGAAATATAGAGTGTAGAATTCAATTTCAGGGGATCTTTAAAACACAGTGAGGCATATTTTATGTTTTTAACATTTTTATTAAAATCCTTGAAGGATATAGGGAGGCCTTTGCCCAGCAGTGGGACACAAAGCTACTGAAAAAAGGGCCGACTACGACCTAAGTTAGAACAAAAGGTAACCTATGTTACTTTTTATCCCAATAGAACCTCGCTCGTATAATTTTTGACTATGCGCAGAACAAGACATGGGCCAGGCCAATGAACATAAATATTGGAAGGCAACTAATAAACCTATGACCAATCAAACGAAAAATCCACTCCTGATCCCACTATATTATAAAAGCTGTCTAATTACATATGGCGGGCATGTTCACCCCATCTTGGAGAGCAAGTTAAGCCTTGTCTTGGCAGATATCAGCGAGCGCCTTAATTGGCTTTTATGGCGTACTGAACACCTTAACACAATGGTGAGGGAATGGGAAATTAAGTCCGGCAATTACTGGCTGTGTCATCTCTGTGGTAGGTTTGTTTTGTATAAAATGATTGAGGAGTTGTTGAAGACATGGACAGTGTTTTGTTGGCCATGTACTTAAGTGTTTTTTTATCTGCATGGGGAAAAGCGTGACCGGTTTTAATGTAATATGAAACATTGTAACAAAAATTTCTCAAATCAATAAACAACGGTTAACATTGTATTATTTTTGGAAATATGGTATGTCCTCCGGCTTAGGAAAATATGATTGAGTCTATAGTTCCTTTCTTTTTCCATAGACAAATGATTGATAAATTATTTCCTGAAGAAATAATTTCCTATTTATAACATTTCCCAACAACAACGTCTTTACAAAAATTCACTAACAACCAAGTTAAAAAACGTTCTATTGAACAAATAACCTTCGGAAAGCACAATCAATTTTCAAAGGAAACAATCTTCCGCCAACAAAATAGACTTGCCAACCTACTTTACAGGAATTCGATAATTTATAGCCACAAATAGAAAATAACTGTTTCGGCGGTGAACCATCTAATTTTCAACATTGTAGCTCCGTGTATTTATTTCCGTGGGCTTTGTTCTCCTATCCGCGAATTAAGCTGGGATCCGCGAGTCGCCGAATGATTTATACAAGCCACGCTCATCCCGCTTTATTTACGACTACCGTCCTACAGAATAATTACAGGGCGGTATAAACGTTCGCAGATGTAAAAAGGGATTACCCTTTAATGATTACGGCGTAATTGCGCAAAGAAAATTGAGAGAAAAAAGGTTTTATTCACCTCCTGAGCTCGCGTTAAATGTTGAAGCACCGCCAACTTTAAACGAATAAAACTTTGTTATTTCAAGTAAAGGAGAGCCTTTCCTTCTCTTTTTAATTTACAGAAATTATGTTATAATAGTAAACCAATTTAATATTTCCGCACCAAAGCTCGGAACACCGAAAAACATAAACATTTTCTACATGCGTTAACAAAAACAATGGAAGAGCGATACCCAAACATTTCTGTTTATGTTTCCCACAAAAAGATAAAAAAAAACTTTAGGTACCCGGTTGGCCGCATTCAGCCGGGTTACCGGGTAGCCGAGCATTGTTAGCGCGATCAGGGTCTATTCATGCCTCCCGGGGTAAACGGAAAGCTTGAAAACATTCAAATTAGTCTATTGTGATTTATTTTTCTTGCTATCACCGAATAATACGGCCGATGTTGATAAAGGTCAATGTCATGAATTAGGTTTTAGGCTCGTTCTAGGTTGGTCATTATTTCTGCTCGATGTCTGGGTCTGTGTTCTTTTATTTGATATATTGTGCCTAACGTTGATAAATGGTTACGACCTAAACGTATTTCCTTCAATGTAAGTTATTCTTCATCGCGTAACGAATTTATGATTTCTGTTGAAAATATATCGAGATTTACTGAATCCGTTTATATTACTTATATTAACACAATTACTCCGACTTATGGATTTTAGACTTTTAGGATGCACAGGTGAAATACTGAAGAAAATTCAGGTAACAAGAAACAACTTTATTGTTCTTCACAACCTTCTCGACCAACAGCCCGAGTCAGAATGTTCAACCGACTTTTTCCCACCTCCCAGGTTTTAAATAAATTGCGCGGTAAAATCGAGTTTTGTGATTGGTTAACGATTTAATGTCGCCAACCAATCAAAAATGACAATCTGCTGGTCTCTGATTGGTTAGCCAATCAGAAGCATCCAAAGACCAACTGACAAACCAAAGTGTTGCCAGTACAAATATTTAAATCAAATAGTTACTGGCTTGGAAACTAGGCTTTTAGCGTTTCAATTTAATTAAATAAAAAAGTAAATTAGAGAACCCTAACAATCGACCATCCTGATATCGTGTGCGTCCCTGCACACGGTACCAGGTGGAACCCTAATAATCGGAATTAGATCAGTTGAACAAACTTCACAATCCATGTACACAATATTTCAAAATCAATTCAAATTACATGCTGATATCATACATGATAAATTAAAACATTCAAACCTTTCTAATGACTATCTATTTATACATTAATTTAAACTCAATGATTTAGAAGTTTTACAAATTATCATAATATTAAATACAAATTTACTTTACATCATTTACTATTCAGAAATTCATGGATTAATACAACTATTGTTGTAACTAAAAGAATATTAAATATTTAATACCTATTTACAAAATTGTTTAGCTTTTATGGATGTACGCACTTCTACGGAAGAGCAACTTCAAATGAATCATAGGCAAGGTGTAAAAATCACAACGATCGATTAGTTGTGTTTAGTACATTAAATAATTCAGGTCCCAATGATCGATTAATCGGGATACCTGATGATCGACGATCGATTAGTCGATATACTTCAAAGATTCCCTCGACGATCGATTAATCGAGGAAGCCTTTGCTAACCCTTTGCTCAAGCCGATCGATTAAGCTTGTGCAACAGGATCAAGACGAACGAGTAGCTCTGGCATAGTTGATCAGACGCGAACCAATCGATTCTCGCGTCCAATCTGAAACAACACACCATTTTGTAGTAACATGCCTCACAAGGGACACCAAAACTTATATTAAAAGTATATCTAATCATCATCTGTGTCGGAAGCAGCATCAGAGTTCTCGTTTACATCTAATGCAGCCACGTGGATCCAAGGCATCATGCGATCCGCAGCCACAGTCGTTGGACGCTTGCCTTGTGTATTACATAAGCCAGGTACTGGAGCTACTACATATCGGTCAGTACCCAAGATCTTTGTAACCCGATAGGGACCGATATACGACGGCAGGAGCTTCTTACTCTGCCCTTCATTATTAAAGCAAGTTTTAGTAATTTTAACAAGGTCCCCTTCCGCATATGCGAGCGCAGGTTTCCTACCCTTATCATAGTACCGTTTTTGCTTGATCTGCTCATTGTCTATCCTACTTTTAACTTCCTGGCGTATGGTGGGTAAATCAGTGGATTCGCGAGTTTCATCAGAAATCTCATTAAGGATGGGATTTGCTGAAACATTCATAGAGGTACCAAACATCACCTCGGCTGGTGTCCTGCCGGTCGTTTTTTGGATAGTGTTGTTTAGTCCCCACTGAATCCTTCCTAAATGGCAATCCCATTCTTTTTCGCCATATTTCACGCTTAAAGCCTTCATAGAGCCGAGAATTGTGCGGTTATACCGCTCGACTTGACCGTTTGATCGGGGACTAGAGACAGCATTCAGGATATGTTTAATGCCCTCGTCTAGACAAAATCTTTTGAACATATGCGATGTGAAGCAGCTGCCGCGGTCACTCACGAGGCGATCAGGGGTTCTAAATATCCGGAATATGTCTTCTAGCACCCGTATTACGTTCCGAGTGTGCGTGTTCCGAACCGGTCTGATAAAACAAAACTTTGTGAAAGCGTCAACTACTACTAATAGGTAAGAAAAACCTCGCTTGGATTTCACGAAAGGTCCGAGATGGTCAATATGTAGTGTATGAAAAGGTACCTCAACTTTTGTTATAGGGTGAAGAAGACCTTCTCTGCCACTTTGATTATTTTTAGCGTATGCACATTCAATACAGGCGTTTACGTACTTTTTAACGAATCGTGTCATTTTTGAGAACCAATAGTTTTTCTTTAATCGTTCCAAAGTCTTTTCAACCCCAAAATGACCGATATCGTCATGATTCATTCGGCATAATTGCCATCTCGCACCTTTCGGTACTACCCAGCGCACATCTCCCTTGTCTTTACCTACATAACGAAATAGCTTGTTGTCCTTAACGACGTAGTTTTCCTTAATATATTGCAAGCCCTTCTGATCTAGACTACTATCCAAAATATCTCTAATCCTCCTAAGTTCTGAATCTCCAAGTTGGAGGGTATGTAACCAGTCTTCACCTGAAATGGCCATAACGGTTGGAAGGTTATCAGATTGATTTTCTTCGGACTCTACTACAGGATTACGGGATAGCGCGTCAACATGACCCATTTTTATGCCAGCTCTATATTCGATTGTGCAATTAAATTCTTGCAGTTGCAGCCACCAGCGCGCTATCCTAGGAATGAGATCCCTTTTAGTAAAAGTAGACCGAAGAGCGCTGCAATCTGTAACGATTTTAAAGTCTTTCCCTAGCAAATAAACTCGAAACTTTCGAAGGGAACAAACCACTGCTAAAGTTTCCAATTCATAGGAATGGAAATTCTTCTCCTCCGGCGATGTTTGCCTGCTATAGTATGCAACTGGTCGCAGCGTATTATCCACTGAACGCTGAAGGAGGATGCCTCCGATACCTATCCTACTCGCGTCAGTGTGCAGTTCCAGCTCTCCTGATGGATTGAATATTGCGAGAATAGGTCTATTTATCAACCTAACCTTCAAATCCTGAAAAGCAGTTTCCTGATTATCGCCCCATTCCCATGGTACACCTTTCTTTAGCAATTTGCTGAGAGGAAAAGCTATCAAGGCAAAATTTTCGACGAATTTCCGGAAATAGCTTGCCAGCCCAAGGAATTGGCGAACATTGTGCACATTTTCAGGACGCGGAAAATTCATTACACTAGAGATCTTTTTCTCCCCAGGCCTTACTCCTGCTGCTCCAATTTCATATCCGAGATAGTCGATCTTATCGCGCAGAAAATCACATTTCGATAAATTCAAAGTAAGATTCGCCTTTTCCAACAATTGCAATACGTCTTCAAAATTTTTCAGACATTCCGAAGAGTCCTTCCCAAAAATTAGAATATCATCCATATATGCGGTTGCCTTACAGAAACGAGCTGACCCTAGAATTGTGTTGATCATGCGCTGAAATACAGCAGGCGCATTTGCCAACCCGAACGGCATGCGATTAAACTCGTATTGGCCGTCCGGTGTGACAAACGAGGTGAATCGCTTACTTTGTTCTACGAGTGGTACCTGGTAATAACCTGACGCGAGGTCCAGAGAAATAAAACAGGCCTGACCAGAGAGGCGAGCTATTTCATCCTCAATGATTGGCATTGGATATCTCTCCTTAAGAGTTACAGAATTTAGCATGCGGTAATCTATACACATTCTTAGAGATCCATCTTTCTTGCGTACAAGCAGAATAGGACTAGCATAGTCAGAAGATGATTCGCGCACTATACCTGCGTCTAACATCTCATCCACCATTGTACGCACCTGCGAGCGTTCATGATGTGACAGCCGATACGGACGGTATACAACGGGACGTTGACTGTTAAGCTCTATTTTCATTTCGGCAACGTTAGTACAACCTAGATCCTTCAAGGATGACGCAAAACAATGCTTGTACTTCCTAAGCAAATCTAGCAACAGTTTTCTAGTGTCATCAGGCACTTTTTGACAAACACGGACCTGGCTTTCATCGAATTTATTACCGGCAGCATCACTCATCAGTTCAGGTGACTCAACGACAACCTTGTTGACAAAATAGACCTTTTCAGCTCGGCTAAAGACATTGTCTTTTGAAATTAGACAGAAGCTAGCATGGGGAATAACAACTATATTCACACAGCCATTTTGCGAATTATAAAGTCCTCCGCAAACTGAAAATTGCTGATTGGGTTTTCCTGCAACACTATTTTTCAGTAAGATACTGCCACCAATGGTAGGATCAACTCTGGCTCTGATCGAAACAGGTCCCCAAAATTTGACAGCTCCTAAAGTGCGAACCTTTAAAGAGTTTCCACTCTCAATGTCAACATCAGAAAATGGCAATTTACTGCCATTGTCGAAGAATCTCAATTCAGAAACATTTTTATAAGCAACTATATGTGGAAGTTCCGTGTAAGTCTGACCAATTAACAAAGGCTTCTCCAAAAAGTCGTCACTCACAACCTTACATATAACCCTGGCGTTGACATAGTCAATACTCAAATCTAGCGACAACTCTCCAAGAGATTGCACAACACTATTACCAAAACCTTTCATTTGAGAGGGCGTGTTATTGTGAATTAAGCCTAGCTCCTTAGTTACAGACTCTTTAATCAAAGTAACCTCGCTCCCAAAATCTATGAAACCCTGTAGGGGCACCCCATTAACAATAACCTCTTTAATAAATTTAGAGTTTGAGGTTTCAGTACCCTTTTTTACAGAATTTATGCGCATTGTCTTTGAAACAGTGGCACTAGAATTCGTTGGCTTTTCCCCTGGCTTGCTAAAACAGGTCTCTATCGTATGGCCAAGTTTATTGCATCGTTGGCACTTCAGTAGAGGTTTGGGACAATGTAGGAAACTATGCCCCTTCTCCTTACAATTATAGCATCCAATAGGCCGACCCGATCTAGCTATAGATTTCGGAGCTTGGTTTTGGTTATTATTCTGGTTATTATTGTCTACAGTTTTATTACGAAAGTGGCCACGGTCCACTGAAGACTGAGAATCTTTATTGCTTAATAAGAACTGCAAAAGTTGATCAGGGTGATTACAACGTAATGCCAAAGCACTTGATCTAAGCGTCCTATCACTCAAGCCGTGAATAATGCAGTCCACGGCACGCTTTCCTACTATATCGCATTGATTCACGAGAGCAAGCTTTTCGTAATAATAAATTTCGATAGGCTCATTGAACTTGCTCCTCCTTTTCAGCATATCCTCCAAGGTCTGGCCATAATTTTGTTCGCAAGGAAATGCATTTATCAATTTATCTTGCCATTCTTTCCAGCTGAAAAGAATGGAATTCAAACTTTCGTACCACATTTTAGCCAGGCCTTGGAGTTTCTGCATGGCAAAGTGAGTGGTAGTTCTGTCGTCCCAACCATAAACCGACGCACATTCGTTGACCTTTTTCAGCCATATATCAATACGTTGATTTTTAGTTGAAGGATCAAAGTTAGGCAATATATTTTGGTGGTCTATCTTTTGAGACTGTGCATTTTTGTTATGTGGCTGTGACGACAGATCCTCTTTCAACAGTTTTAAAACATTAACAAGATCGTTCTTAGAAAAAGATGGACTACGTGACCTTAAATATTCTCCCGGATTGCTCCGTTGCTCGGCACGTGGCTCTGCCCGACGCTCAGCTTCCCGACGCTCAGCTTCCCGACGCTCAGCTTCCCGACGCTCAGCTTCCCGACGTCCGGAGGGCTCGCGATGCTCGCTGGCACGTGGCTCTGCCCGACGCTCTGCTTCCCGACGTCCGGAGGGCTCGCGACGCTCGCTGGCACGTCGTGACGATGATCGACGACGGTCCTTGGTAGCACGAAGTCGTTCACGTTCTCGGCGTAATTCCTGCTCCAGCATCTGTACTCTCTGCTGTCCCAGCAGGAAGTCTCGCTCATCTCGAGATCGATTCGGGCTGCGCATACGCAGGCCGCTTCGACTTCGTGAGCGATCCTCTCGACTAGGTGTCTCCAGTCTACGCAGACTAGAGTCTCGATCTGAGCGCTCTCTGCGTCCTGGTAGCTCATCCATGATCTAAACACTCGCAGAGAAAAAGAAAAGGTTTGTTAATAACAAGCGACTAAAATATGGTGAATCGGTTCAAATAAAGGATAAAAATGCCTCATATCTCGGAAACGGTGCGTCCTACATCAAAAATAAGCAAATTTTCGTACCCCTTTTAGGAACCCCCATAGAATAATATTCTCGATCATTTCAGACACTTTAGACACACACACCCACACACACACACACACACACACACACAAATGTAGGCACAAAATAAAATAAACCGTTATAAAATATTGTAGGTCGCATTACAAAACGATAGAACCACTCCAAGTCTTAGAGCTGCCATTTAGATAGGTTTAAACACGGTTTATCTTTAAACACTTGTTCAACGCATGTTCGTTCTTTCCGTAATACGACCGTTATGATTTAAATTACCACTGATTTCAGTACCATCACTAGTATTTAACACATTTGAATTAACTGTATGATTATAATAAATATTGTAATGCAAAGATAAAACAAGAAGAAACATAATTCAGAATATCAATAATAAAAACCTTGGGCGTGTACTTACGTTTTAAGTTTGGTTAGCGTGTCACTTCTGATATATTAACACAATTACTCCGACTTATGGATTTTAGACTTTTAGGATGCACAGGTGAAATACTGAAGAAAATTCAGGTAACAAGAAACAACTTTATTGTTCTTCACAACCTTCTCGACCAACAGCCCGAGTCAGAATGTTCAACCGACTTTTTCCCACCTCCCAGGTTTTAAATAAATTGCGCGGTAAAATCGAGTTTTGTGATTGGTTAACGATTTAATGTCGCCAACCAATCAAAAATGACAATCTGCTGGTCTCTGATTGGTTAGCCAATCAGAAGCATCCAAAGACCAACTGACAAACCAAAGTGTTGCCAGTACAAATATTTAAATCAAATAGTTACTGGCTTGGAAACTAGGCTTTTAGCGTTTCAATTTAATTAAATAAAAAAGTAAATTAGAGAACCCTAACACTTAAAAAAAAAAATACTGTCACGAATATATAAAATTCTGCAGAAACCAGGTATAAAATGTCATCATCACCATCATCATTTCAGCCGAAAGACGTCCACTGCTGGACATAGGCCTCCCCCAAGTGTCGCCACATTGACCAGTCCCGTGCTTCTCGCATCCAACGGATCCCCGCAACCTTCATGAGGTCATCGGTCCACCTAGTGGGAGGCCTTCCAACGCAACGTCTTCCTGTTCGCGCTCGCCACTCTTGAATTTTTCGGTATACAATGTAAAATCCGTTAATTATTTAACATGAGCTCAAAAAAGCAAAAGCAAATTTCCGTGAAAAAAGCTTCAAAAGAAATATTCCCAAAATTCACGAGCAGGAAATGCAACACTGGTGGAAAACAAAACAAGCCGGTTTCCCAGCGATTTCACTCCCAAATCCAAGCAGAAACATTCGAGAATTCTAAAGCTAGAAATAAACCAAACATTTAGGCAAGCGAAAATTCATTGCTTATTTCTATCTATTGAAAGAAATTCCATCGCAGTTTGCAATTCATAGCGGGGGTGTCGAGTGCATTAGCTCCCGCAACCCGACGCGGGCATGTAATCGTATTTGCATTATAAATTTGTTCGTACACCTAATGGCCTCTTGCAAGGCTGCAACTGAGAGTAAACAAGCCGCGAGCAATGAAAACACTTGCGGTATTGGCAGTGATAGAACTTTACCGTGCGACAGACGCCTGCGTCGTTTGACTACCACTAGGCTGGTGGCATTCGGACTAAAGTTGGCCGTTTGAGTGTGAATGAAGAGTGACGTAGTTCTGGGCCTTATTAACCCCCGACGAAAAAAGAGGGGCTAAAGTGGGACCGCTGTGTGTTTGTGTGTGTCTTTCTCTGGCACCGTAGCTCTTAAACGAGTGAACCGATTTGGATGCAGTTATTTAAAGCTATTTTCTTGGCGATGGTACTTAGATATGTTAAATCAAAATCGGTGCAGCCATTTACTAGGTTTATTTAAATTTTGAATTTAATGATTATTAATTGTTTGCTCTTTTCATGGAACCCAAAATGAGGATACTATAGCTTCATTTGTATAACTAAAAACATCAAGAGCGCAGTGGATTGTATTGATGAATAACTATTTTATCTTAAGAGTTTATCTCTAAAGAAACATTCGAGAAAAAATTAATAAATCCATTAGAGAGTTAGATTTGGCTAGATTTAAGAAGCAATTTAAAGAATTTTTATGTAATAAATGCTATTATAATTTGAATGACTATTTAAATGACACTGACATATTAATCTAATTCAATTATTATTTATATTTTTTAAATTTGTAACTGACATCCCTTTTTGAATTTTAACTATAATTAATAAAAATATTATTATTTATTAATTGATCAAATGTTACATAATTATTAACATTTGTACGCCCATGTGGTAGAATGTGATGACACGAAACTATGTAAACTCAAGACCATGTAATATACATACCGACCATGTTCTGGCAAATAAATGATTTGATTTGATTTGATTTGATACTTTCAGAGATCACCAAATAAAAGAAAACAGAAAAAAAACACAAGCAAGCTAGACAATCGATAGTACAATCAGACAGTTTATAGAATAGAAAATGAGTTAGACAGGGATTGCGTACTGACTCAAAAATGTATATAGGGCAAAGAATATTTTTCCAGCATTATAACATAAAATAAATTACTTTTAGAGACGATTAATGTCCTAAAGGAAGACTTAACAAATAAAGTAGACATATTAAAGACCTCTTCGCCCAAATAACTTAGATTAATGAATAGTAATGACAAGCAACTATTAAAATGGATGACAGCTGTGTAATCAATCATTAAAGAAATCTTGAGAATAACAATTGGCGAAAATCTTGCAAGTTTACTAGATAAAAAATATTTATTCATTGTTTATTACAGTTTATAAGGTAGGCATGAAAATTAAAATTGACCCCATTCAATAAATATTTCATGAAAAGTCATTCAATGGGGTTAAATGAACTTAGAGGGTTGTATTTATGATTTTAATGATTATAATTCTGTAGTACGTGTAATACGTGTTACTTGCGCGAATCATATGTTCATTGTTCTAGGGAACGTAAAAAGATCATTCAATAAAAATTGGTTTGAATAAGAATTGATATTTAGTTATGGGTTTTTTTTTCAAACAGGTGTTTATACTAGGTAAATAGTCATTGCATCAGTTATGTTTAAGAGCGGCCAACCCGTCATACTTTTCATACAAACGCTCGTACGTGATTATACCGTTGTTACACATCTATCTTTGAATTTTTTGAAGTAATAGGTATCTTATGTACCATAACTAGGTTTCTATGGAAGCAAAAAATAAAAAATTGTAGAAACAAATTCAGGATAAGCCTCCAAGAATTGCTTTTTTGCACAAATTTTCGCTGAACTTTGGCCTTTCATAATGTACTCATAAATAGTAAAAGTAAAGAAAACATCTCGATTGAAACCTTGCACATGTAATTTATTTCACAAACTTGTAACACTTATTCAAAAACACGTATTTCCTGAAACAAGTTTAAGAAATTTTCGATCACTATTTTTCGTTCAATATATCGCGATAAGCGGTATGAGGTGCGCGGGAGACGAGTTGTGCGGGGTCGGGGCGGGGTAAGATGGGGGAGTTGAAGGAAAATCACCGCTGTGGCTCTGGATGAAACAACAAGCTTTTCGACCATGCTCGCGTTAACGATAGACGGACCGGGAAGGGCCCTCTTAAGCCCCACATGGGACTTAATAATGAAATTTGGAATTGACTTAATCATACTGAACTTAGATTACTTGAAATGTTTGTGTGATGAGCATGGACATTTGTTTCCGAGTCATGGATGTGTATATGTATAATAAGTATGTATTTACAAACAAAAAGTATCTATGTAGTATTATCAACTACCTGGTGTCCACGACACAAGCCTCGTTGCTTAGTGTGGCACCTAGATGGCGATGTGTGTAATGTACGGCGATATTTATTTATTTATTTTTATTATACAAAAACTATTCCCAATGGATTATAACGCATAGTGAGATTCAGATCCGCAAAATTTTCTGAAGGAAAAATTCGAATCACCGCTTTAATCGAACTCCAGGTAGTCATGGCTAATATTTTTGTTTCATTGAAAAAGGATCAGTACGTTCTAACTGTATCATTATGTCGAACACTATACGAAAGCTTTTTTTTTTTTTTACCGTTTGGAAATCATCAAATAACCCCTCCCGCTCTGGGCTGAGCAGGAGGGAGTGTCAGACTTTTACTGACTAAAACCCATCCATGTTCCTTCCTTTGCCCTTTGTATTCCAGGGCCGCGGTATCTCTTTCAAACAGTCCCGCAACCCTGGCAGGCGTCGGTCCTTACGGACCCCTTCCTGTTTGCTGACTCTCTTTGAGGCGCGCGTGGAACACGAACGCGCCATCGACACGGCCTGTCGTCATAAGACGGACGGACGGCGAGCTAGCCCATAGCTCACCGTCCACAGGCCCGCGCCTACGGTGGCCGGGGGCCACCACGTGGCCCCCGACGCCCGGTGCGTCTCCCGCGGCGGACTATACGAACGCTAGCTTCACTTATTCATGTACAAACTAATGTGACCCGTGAGTTATGGGCCATAATCTGGGATATGACAATCATAATACTGGATTACGACAGCGTAATACGGACATTATGTGTAAATAAACAATGGAATTAGTATTTCATGTGTAAAATTTTGAAACTAAATGTTGACCCTGCCCAGTCGAAAAATACCTATGATAACTGATGATATGAACAATAAATGACGAATAAATTGCTGAGCCCGGCAATATTAAAACCAGAGTTTATTCATAAATTTTATCGGGAACACATGACGCAAAATAACTACTCGTTTTGTATGTAACCAAAAAGTAATCGTCAGTCTAATTCTCCTGGCCTTATCACAATTTACTTGGGGTCGGCGCAGCATGTCTTCTTCTTCCACACGTATCTATTACTCGTCATCTCAGCAGTCACCTCCTTTCTTGACATATTAATTTGATCCATTACACAGTCCATCCATCGTTTCTTTGGTCTTTCTCAAATCTTATATACCCACCTCCATACATAAGTACTCAATACTTTTCTCAAGACATTTTCCTTACAACTTTTCAGTCACCGGCGTCACTTTCAGACTTATCTTATATATCCATTTCTTATTTTATCCATTCGCGTTACACCACACCTCCTCCTTAGTATTCTCATCTCATCTCAGTACCCAAGAAGTAAATGGTATTTAAAAGAATAAGAGAAAATATGATGACATCTGCACCCAGTTTACTGTTTTGAAAATCTGTTGTTGTTGGTGAATATTTTTGTGAAATTGTATTAAAAAAATAAAAACGCGGGGTTAGTTCCGATTTCGGTTTTACTATTCGGAAGTTGGTACATATTTTTATCATGAAACTTTTTATTACGTTTTGTGATGTTCAGTTGATGTCGATCTCAGGGATAAACACGCTGCGAGCGTTTATAATTTCAGTTTCTGAACACATAAGCGCCATAGCGCACAAGAAACTAATTCCATCCCAAAAGGCCATAAGATCCCACACGAATATAATATCAAGCTATTTATAGATAGCTCCGTAGTTAAGCCATGCCATTCGCATCGTCGAGATTGTTGGCACAGGGCGGCTTGCGGTCAGCCTCAAGCCCGCAGCCATTTTACAAGTGGTTGTTACGCTGTTATACTCAGAATGCTGTACACATCGTATAATTAATAATCTTTGAGATACACCGTTATTATGCGCGATTGCTGGTTAGAAATTCAAGTTCAACGGGTAAGGGACGAATTAATTGTAGGTACTGTGTGTGGGTATTAATGATTGTTACATTCTATCCCAGACAGGAATTTGACTTTGTGTAATTAATTTCATCATCAGTGTAAATTTAACGTAAATACGTCGATTTTAAAATTAACAATAATAACGAGTATCACTTTATTTTCATAATTTTAAGAATTGATTCATATCTATTGAGGATACTCAATGTGCTTGTTGCAAACAATTGAACTAAAATGCTATAGAATAATTGTATTTTCGATTCATAAATCGGTCTTTTCTCAAAACTGTGGTACAGATCAATGTGAGGAAACAGGCAGGTCCTTGAGCTAAATGGAAGACATATAACATTCACTAACATTGGGCCAGCATAAGGAGGCCTAGTGTCCCAGCAGTGGGAACATTCAAGGCTTATTATGCCTAAATACTAAGTACAGGAGAAATGGTCGTATTGTTTGTGAATGTTCAATTGATACTTTCTAGATTGTATTTTTGTGTTTTTTTGCCACATTTGAAATAATGGTAGCATCGTAATAAGCACTCTTACAAAAACTAAAACATGTTAAGATGAAGTGTTTAAGGGCTGTTACACACAAAATTAAATGTTTGGCACAGTTGGGCGACAAAATGGAGTTATTAAGACCTGTCGGAAGCCACTTCACCGGTCGAAACAAATTTAAAAACTATGAGAATCATTGACACAAAGGAGAAGAATTAAGTATTTTTGAAATACGTTCGGGAAAACGCCGTTTGGCTTAGCTCACTAACTGAGCCGAACCCGCCTGAATATGATCGAGCGACGGTAGGTGTCGACCGGAGTTTGTCGATCATCTAATGGGCAGCAGAGTATTTGTAGGCTTTATTGCAAACAATATTAGCAGTATTTGTTAAACAAATACTGCTTGCTTGTGGAAATATTTGAAAACGTGCACCCCTAAAGAAAAAAGTTAATACGTTACCAAAATGTATTTTGAAATGCTCGTACAAGCATAAAAAGCTAAGCTATTTATTTTAAGAGCACAGTTTCTTGCACCCAAACAACATTACTGTAATCCTTACATTTCACGCGAAATATATAATTTCTAAAGAAAATTCTCTTTCATAACAAACACATTAGGTACAAACCTTGTTAAGGGTGCAAAAAGGTAAGAAACTCGTGAAGTGTGTTTGAGGAATACTTTGAGGGATCCGTACGTTTACAAATAGTACGATTTGCTCCTTTATACAGCGTGTATCAGAAATGGATGGTCATATTTGTGAAACAGGCAATCAAACTGATTACTTTCAACATAGTAATCGTGAAAAAATGATCAGCTGTCCCATACATTTGGGTCAAGTAGGAATGTAAGTTTTGTATGTGACAATTTATTTTCAACTTAATAACGTTTCACTCAACAACCACAATTTCAAACCATACAAGTTAAGGAAAATACTTTTGAATCTACCATATACAGATAATAACATTAAGGGATTCATTTCCATCCTTCCACAACCCCAAAACCACTGTCTGTTCTGCTATTCTGTCTAAGTACCTACCTACGTCGGAGTGTTTGCAACGGGTGAAAGAAGCAAGGTCATTAATGCACCCTCCTCGGTGCCCTCACAGTCAGATAAGTAAGTAAAACAACTTTATTTGATGTACGCGTCAGTGGACGGCATCATGACACTGGGGGACGGCCAGACGTGATAAACCTTGGGTGATAGTACTTGATACTGAAGATTTACATCCTTAGATTGGTCCTGCAGCGTTAAAAGATGGTCACGTTTATACAGGGTGTAACAGGACCCTTCACGAAGCCGTCAACCAAGCATTATAAACATCAAATTACGTAACTTTACGCAAAAAATATTGCAGGGAAACGACTTTTTTTTTTACGGTAGGACTCAATTTTATGCATTCAAAATATTATGCTGATAGATGGATTGAATACTACGGGGGTCGTGGAGGTGTTTAAAGTAAAAATCTTACATTAAAAACATGAATTTAAAAAAAAAACTTGTGAAAAAGTTGGAACTTTGACCCCCAATATCTCCGTAACTAGAAGGTTCCCAGGTATGGTCTAGAACAAAATTATCTCAAGGACGTGGAGAACAAGTGCCTTTCGGTTTCGTTAAGGGTCTTGTTACACCCTTTATTTTGCTGTAAATAACAAATCCGAAGCAGTTTTCGAGCGTATAGCACTCATGGGCCGTAGCTGACAATCAGCGTCAGGCGTCAGGTCCTAGGGTTATAAAGTCGGGGGTGCGGTCGGTCTTGATCGGTTAGAGTCCGACATAACCCTCCGCTTGCCCCAGACGGAGGGTATCAACGGGTATTTTCCGATCCAAAAAATTAAAAGAGGTCCTAGTGTTGGCGTTGGCATCTGTCATTATTTACTGAGTTGAGGCTCTTTTGGCATAAGTATTTTTTTTATAATTACTTTTAAGAAGCTGTGAGTATAAATAACAATAAATAAAACCCTTTTTCGTTCTTTCAAATAGTATTGTTATTCTGTAAATCATACCAATGGTTCCATGCGGTATTGTGAGTTTACTCTTTTCATTGTGAACACCTTTTCGCTCAACCAAAGTAAGTCATCTAACGGTTTAAATCTTTGCTCGGTACTGAATTATGCGACCTCATATTTGCGTGCTAGAAGGAATTTAGAATGGTATGTTTTTTCTTAGGGGAACCTTTATGCGTTTTGACTGATGCCTGCTTTGTTTTTTAGAGAGATTTAGTTAATTTTACGTCTGTTGAATTGTTTGAGTACTAATGTAATTTGATTCACAATTTGGTGTCAGTTTTTGGGAAAGTGGGGATTTTTTGAATCAATAATGAAAGACTACTAGCACTATTGTGAGATCTTTGATGAAAATGTTTCATGCTTGTCCCCGAAAGTTTTTATTGGACTTATTGAAAACGTAGGTATTTCAAAAAAGTTTCAGCTAAATCCGAATCCAACTAAACGCAGCAGTTTTAAACATTTTGAACTGAATAAAACACGTACAAAAAAATAACGAAATTGAGAAACTTAGTTTGAGAACCTGCAGTGACACTTCACAAATAATTGTAGGTACCAACTTCAACTACATGACGTGTACAATCAAAGGCAAAAATATGTAGTAACAAACACTGATTGAAATTAAACAACAATTTTCTACATAGTTTTGGCCGAAATCATTGTGATTTTTGCACAGTTATTTAGTACACGATACCTTTGTACACATACCTTTTGTAAATCTTGTATATCACAAATCAATAATTAACCTGAAAAGTCTAAAGCAAGTTTCTCATATAGTCCATTACTGAGCTACTACTTAGCAACTTTTAGAAGCGCGATAAATTAAAGAAATATTTGGACCAAAACATATTTTTGCTTTTGCTGTCACTTATAGATATTTGACAGTCGTTATAGGTGGTCAGTGGCCAAAAAGATACTATACAGCTGCATCTGGTTAGAAGCCGATCCTAACATAGTTAAGAAAAGGCTAAGCGGATGATGATAATATTTTTGCTTTTGACGGTACCTTGTTTAATCTGGTATAATTTTCAAACGTGCACGATTCCCGTGCATTAACAAAAGTACCGACGTATAACGACCTCGTACTCCTGGCAAATGGATCGCTCACCCGATAGCCTATGCCATCCAAACTGAACCGGCTCTGCATAGAGACAATAGTTCTTAAAGCGGCACTCACTTAAAACGTCCCATTTAGCCCCACAAAGGAACTTTTACGATTGCACTTTCTACAATATGAGTTTGTGAGTTGGCATTATGTAAATTCTTTGTTGGATATTGTCATGGAAATGGAATAAGTAGAATTTCTTGCTAAGTTCGTCAGGTAGTGTAAATTGCTTTTAATTTATGTTTTTGAAGCGAAGTATTTTGGTAATAATGGTCTAATAATTGTTGTCATAATATCTGCTTATAAATAAAGTTATAAATAAAAATAAAGTTAATAACAGCAAATACACCAAATACAGAAGCGTTGGTCTATATCTAAAATCAAACTGTCACCGCTTCTGCGCTCCGCTGCATTTTACAACCGAACAGTGTTGCAACTGGACAAAAACAATCTACACTGATACAGAACGCTTCACCCAATTTAAATCTTTTATCAACAACAAAAATAAAAACGGAGGGCCAACCCAATCTAAAGCTGATCCCAAAAATGTCAAAATAAAAAAATACAACGTTTTGAATGCACGATTGGAATAGGCACATGAATTACATAATTTACACGAGCGATGTCAGTGTAGCGTCCCAATCACTTTTCAACGGGGGCTACGGCTGCGGCCGCCAGATGGCGCTCCGAAATCCGCGGTAATCCCGAATTTATTATCTGTTTGCAACCATTTGCCGTTGCGATGCAATCCGACGAATGCCACGGACGAAATGAATGTGAGCGAATTCGCACCGATACCGTATTGAAAAGCGGTTAAAATCTGCCCATAGAATGTAGTACAAGTTGGGAAAATATTTGGAATAGCACTAAATTGCGAGTTGAACCAACGTAAATACACGAAAAAATTGTCCATTGTGTAACGGAATAATTCAATGAACGAGTTTTTATGTCTTTACAAAAAAGTTTCTAATATCAGCACTGGAAAAATAATCCAAAATTGCCAGAGTGAAATAAATATTGGCACATTTCTTTTTTTTTTTAATGTGTAAAGTTTCGTTGTGTGATTTCCATTCGATGACTGGTTGATGATGGTTTGGAAAAATCTGGATGTAACTTTATGAACAAAACTTTTCGTTGAAAAGGCTTTGTTAAATATGATGTTTCCGAAAACCTTTTACTCAATAATTGTTGGCGTAACCTACATTTACGCTTTGAATTTTCACATACTCGTTTCGTGTTCACGTCACATTCACGAAAAATTACTAGCAATTTCTAACACATATTATTCTCAACGACTCTTCGACACTTACGAAAAACAAGTTCCGAACCTAACGCTAGGAAAACACATTAAGGAAACTAGAGCATCTCAAGATTTTAGCAGAAACCGGATCCAAAATCCGCTAAGACGCCTCAAAACCGAGATTAAGGTTACTAAGTGACGATAAACAGCTGAACACACTTGTAACACGTTTACCAGTTTCTACCGTACAATAAGTGTGGCAAGTGGGATTTTAATCACCTGCATCGAGCCTGACACAGATGTGCCTGCAAATCCGCGGTAAGCCCCGACTTAGTTCACGCTGTTCATGTAATCAGGCCGGTTGAATTATCGTCCGTTTTAAATACAATTGTTTCATGTTGTGTTTCTGTTTCGTATTGGGAGACAATGAGGAGCTTGTGCCTTAATAAAAACACCCACTAGGGTCGATGTTTAGGTTAAGGCGCGCTTGCCTAGGTTGGTCCGTGGATGGGTGACCACCCATTACATACTGAGTTTCCTCCGTGCCTCGAAAAACACGTTAAGCTGTTGGTCCCGGCCGTCATTTGTAGATCTTTGACAGTCGCTAAGAGCGTTTACCACTTACGGAATTTCATACAAACTTTCAAGTCCATATTTTTCGAAATTACTAAACCGATGTAATGAAACTTCATTCACAAAACCAGGATACATTAAGAAATTATGAAGAACATTTTCGAAAAATAGTGTTACAGCTACATTACCGATTTTAATTTTTTCATAGAAACAGAAATTTACAATTAACTTTTTTTAAAGACATTTCGAAAATGTAGTCTATAAACTTTTTAATGTGTCGCTCCATAGTATGCTCCGTATTTAGCTGCATCAGGTCAGTTTATACTGGAAGCTGACCCCAACATAGTTGGGAAAAGGCTAGGCAGATGATTGGGAGACAATGAGGTGTTTGCCTAGCGATTTTGGAAGCTCAAAAAGACATATTCAAATGTAGGTTATGTTATGATTATGAAACAGCTGTAAGGTTCTTTTTTCTAAGAAATCGTTTCTGTCTAGACAATGTTTGTTTTATTCAAATTAACGAAAGAACATCTTCAGAATACGTTCTAGAATCGGTTAATTTTATTATCCTAAACTTTCAGTGAGCTATAACACAGGATCAAATTCGAATGAAACATTAATTTCTCTAGAAGTACAAGGCAGTAACTTTGAAGTTAAACTACTTACCGAAGATACAATATTACGTAACGATGTATTCACGGATCTATGTAGCAATAATGACGTCAATTTTGAAGCAGGTTCAGGAATATTCAGCCATAAATCTCAACCTACACTGCGCTGAGAATGATTTATATACTTACTTTTGAAATGTCTTTTAAGGAGAAAACCTTGTCTGGAACATTGATAGATACTGTGCTTCTAAAATTCAAACTCCAAAATTAGTATCTTGTATGGTTGGTACCTACCTTTTCCTTTTCCTTTTGGATCGGCTTCCAGTCTTACCGGATGCAGCTGAATACCAGTATTTTACATGGAGTGACTGCCTATCTGACCTTCACAATCCAGTTAGGACATAGTAATACGATACCTCTTCGTAAGACTGGTTGTCAGACTTTCGGGGCATTTACTACTTGTAACGACTGTCGAAGATCTACAATTTGACTGCCTAGACCATCAGCTAAACGGTTAGGTAATCGGTGGTCACTCATCAACGGACCAACCTAGGCAAGCACCGCTTAACTTGAAGATCGACCGAAGCGTCTGTTATTATGTATTTTGCCACGAGCTCCTTACCTTGGTATCTTGTATGTTTCTAAACCGTTTTTAGGACAAAAGAGGCTGAAGTTTCTGTACGCAAAATCAACTGTCGAAGGGGGAAGGAGGTAACTCAATGCCAGTCAAAGAACTGTCAGATTAACTGTCTGAAATTGCAACTTTCCAACGGCTTTTGGTATTCTCTTGAAAAGCAGTTATGAAAATAGGTTTTTATTTATGAAAATTCTGTTCGGTTATGGTACAACTATTGGCTAACCCTAATCATGTGGACAGAGTAAGCATCTAAAACTGATGAAGTAACGTTATCTGGCAGACCCGTTTAAAATTCATTACTTACCATGAGACATACAAAAAACTGACTTAATCATTCCCAACATTTCGTAAAACCGTAAAACCAGACGGCAAGAAAAAAATATTAAAATCCATACATTAAAAAAAAAAAGAACAAGTCATTCCAATTTTAAAACTCCAATATTTATGAGCTGCACTTTTTACCTTTATTAAAATCCCTACATAGTCTTTATACGTTGCTGCATCTGTGGTCCCACTCCCTCATTCCCGATATTGGCTGGAGATGCAGTAATCCAACACCTGAGACTGTCCTGGGATTAAAAGCAGTATGGCGGAGGTATGAACTGGTTGCCACAAATATGTAGATACAGGTTCCTATAAGACAATGATTGCATACTAAATTTTGTGGCGGATTATTGCTTGCTGCTTGAATTATTATCTCCTTGCGTAGAGCAGTATTGGTATGTTTATTAAATACTTCAACGTACTCAACCTTTGGATCGACTGAATTAAAGGACAAATATTTTAGTAGTTGTCATTCTTCTATAATAAATTTTCAAGTATAAAGGTATTTTGATATCAAGTACGCAATGGACACGTAACTTGTCTATTTATCTAGTCTCAACTTGGTACAATTTTCAATTCCCTACTTCAATTTGAAATGAGAACAAATACCAGCCAAAACTATTTTTTAATTATATTTCTTAGAAATTAAGACAATACTGAGACATTTGAAAAGCAATCAATAGTTTTGTTATTCATAGGTTTTATAAATGTGCTGTCTTTTAGTCGTAATAAACCAAAGTACAATGAATTGATAATATGTTTTCAGTGCAAAGAACCCAGATGTTAATTTTCCTTGCCTTTGTCATTGTGACAAATTCAATGTTACAATGATAATAACAAGAGGCATTCAAACTCTGAATTATTTTATTCTGTGGTCATATTTGTGTCTGAGGTTTATCCTCGTCATATTTTTCCTTAAAAAAATGTTCGTTTGGCTGTAAAATTGTGGAAAAAATGTGTAACAAAGACGTTAAAATAAAGAACCTTCTAAAGAAAACATGGAATTTCTTTGACCTTTCCAAAATTTCGAAAGTATTCTCTCAAAAAAGAAAAGATGAAAAGAGAAAAATTGAATTACTATACGAATTTGAAATCTCTGTGATGTTTGTTTGTGGCAATGGAAAAAAGTGAATGCATTAGATGTCCCACCCCTAAAAAGGTGTCTCACACACAAAGGTGAAATTCTTGGACCCTCCGCTTGCACTACTCATGAATATTTTAGTGACGTTCTTACAATACGTAAAGTGGTGAATATGCTCTCAGATAATATTACCGAGTTGTTTCAAATAACGTAATGTACATTTCCTGGATATGAGGACATCAAATACCTACAGAACTAAATCAAATAAACCACTCTGAGTATGAAAGGAAAACGGTGAATAATTTAAAAGAAATATTGTGAACTGCATGCAAGCTCTTCTCTCAATTGAACCAGTTATCTATTCAAACGATATTGAACCTTGTTTTAGTTATTTTTCGATGGCACAAGATATCTAATTGTTCCAGAGAAAATATTGATACGGACACATATTTACATAAAGATGTCTTGGCCTCGGTTTCTTGAGCATGTTTCTAATAAGTAGGTTAACTATATTGGATTTTCATTCGCATGCAAATACTGTTAGCTGTACGAGTATACATACGTGTTCAGCAGATTTGCACAAGGAAGCTGTTCAAATATAGATAGGTCAGATCGCATATACAGACAAACATATTGGAGTTGCCTTGGGTATTGCCGAAATTCTATTTTCTGTTATTCTTGGTAGAAATAACGGAGAATTTGATATCTGAATATAAAATTGCAGGTTTAAAGGAAATAGACAACTGGGAGTTTAGAAAAGCTAGAAGATTTGAAAATCCATTGTGGGTCCTGCAAATTCTATTACTTTATGAGAGTGTGTTCCCGGCTTCTCTTTTATCGTATCTGTTTGAAGTTTGCTTTCAGTCAAAGGGTAATTTGTTAGTATTTTTGTTTTGTTTTGAATCTATCTAGATGATTAATTCGTATGTCATTTTCATTTCTTGATATTGTCGAGATGAAAATCGCCCGGACGAGACCGTTCGTCGAGTCAACACGCCTCTTGAGGATGCCCCGTGGTGGGCGAAACAGGTGTCGGGTATAGGTTTGGGTGCATGGCATGCTAATAATTATTATTGCTTTTCCTGCATGTGTATATTTGGAGGGTGTTGCTGCATCTAGGTCTAGATCTTTTCCACGGAATTAAAACTACATAATTATTGTTTTGCATAACATTTAATGTCATGGATTTCCCCAAAATAACGTCTGATTCTATAACTTGAATTACAACTAGGCTATTTAAGGGTAGGTACTTTAACTTCGGTGATTAAACTAATAATTTCAAAACACTCAAAAACCACACCAATTCAAGAGAACCTTTTGATATCGCTTAATAACAAAACCGCAGAACAATTTAACATTGCACGTTTAAACCTGGTATATCGTATGTCTGCGGCTATAATAACCTTGGTAATTAACCAGGGAAGTTCGGGAAAATGTATGGTTAACATTTTATGTTCAAAACTCTTGCGATTTTTCTTCCGAAGCCCTCGTTACGCTGACCGCATTTCTGTTTAGATTTCTGCGAATTATATTTTTATTGGCGTAGTTGGAAACTGGGATGAATGTTGTGCTTAGAGCTTAAGTTGTCTGAATGGCTTTTGTTCACGGAAATTTTAACGATTTTTTTTTTATAGTTTGGTCGTACTTACTGGTAACGGTAAAGGAAAACATTCTGAGGAAACCAAAAACCAGCATATCCAAAAATTTAAAAATCGAAGACTTGTGCCACTACGTTGGGTATGGGTGGTGGATTATGGCCCACTCCCTCCCACAAAGGGCAGGCCAGTGTCTCAGCAATGGTAACGTAATAGTTGATAATGCTTACTGGGAACAACATCGATAAAAGTTCTCATAAAAAAACGCGGTCGCAAAAAAAAACGAATAAAATTGTAACCTAACACAACATCACGTCTGTAATCCCCTAAGGCATAGGCAGAGATGTAACTATAGTAGGTACACCTACATTTCGCTAGTAATATAAACCTAGCAAACAAAAAAGAATATTGAAATAAGACGGTCTATATACGCTCCCTATAAAACTGAAAACAAGCCATGAAACTGATAAAGAAACCGATTGCACACTTGCTAATTAACACACTACAATCTATTTTAATCAAGTCGGTTCGAAGCCAGTGAGAACAAAGAAAATGTCTTAGTAAAAGAATATAACAGTGATCACATACGTTAATTTAGCTCCTATATACTTGCCTGTTTAATTATTCATCTCATTAGAGAAGTTCTAGGCGTACTCCTTTGTAGATAGTTGGATCGGGTGCACTGTCGATAGCCTAGTTCCCAGCGAACTTCCGAGGTAAAGTTTTGAGAATATGTGTCGTACCCAACTTAATGCTTCTCCAATTGAGAGTCAAAGATAATATATTCCGAGTATTGGAACTGCCGAACGCATTGTTCGCTTGCTTATTGTTTTGAAAGCGCATTTTGGAAGACAAATATCAAAATGGCTGTTGTATTTTTGGATGCTAAATTTTAGTGGAATATTAATTGGAATAGGATTGAATGGTGTACTAAATTCCAACGCGGCATGTCATAATTTTGGTCAGAATGGTTTAGGTGTTAAGCTGTACTTTATCGACAACAATATTTATTGATGTTCATTTGAAAGGCTATTCACGCTATTGTTGTCGATAAAATATTTAATTTCTATAAATTCAATTACGAATAATCATGAATTTCTCTATATATAAATAATATATAATAAATAATTTAAATTCCATGTTTTTGATTCCATTAGCCCTTTCACCACCCGTAGATCAGTTATTGAAATGATTGTTTAAATAATACAACATCCGAATTGAGAACCTCCTCCTTTTTTAAATCGGTTAAAAAGTCATTGTGACTTACTAAAGATTGGATACGAAAATAAAACTATTGAAATAAAAATTTATTATAGTCGAAATCATAAGCTTCATTTTCAAAAATTCAAATACTGTGTTCCTTACTTCATATTATATATTTATGTAATATAATATAATATAATTTATAATATATACAGCGTGTAACAGAAAGGGTATAATCATATGGAAGACTGTGGTACGGACCATCAAACTGAACAACTTTCTCTATGGGACCACCGTCGAAATCGTAAAAAAATAATCAACTGTCCCATACATTTGGGTCGAGTAGGTATTGAAGTTTTGTATAGGACAGCTGATTTTTTTTTTACGATTTCGATGGTGGTTCCATAGAGAAAGTTGTTCAGTTTGATGGTCCGTACCACAGTATTCCATATGATTATACCCTTTCTGTTACACGCTGTATATATATATATTTATATATTATATTATAAACTAGCGACCCGCCCCGCACGGGTACAATGTTATATCTATTAAAAAAAACCGCATCAAAATCTGTTGCGTAGTTTTAAAGATCTAAGCATTTACAGTAACTTTGTTTTATACTATGTAGTGATGCAAGAATAAGTTTTGTTTTTTTTTTTTGTTTTTTTTTTTTTTTTTTTTGTTTTTTTTTTTTTTCCTTTTCACGCCTAAACCACTGAACCGATCATCCTGAAATTTTGCACATACGTTGTCAGGTATACAGCAACGGACATAAGGCATCTTTCATCCCGAAAAAAAGTACTGTTGCCGAGGAAAACAACAATAACGTTGTTATGATAATAGATGGCGCTACGTGTCTTTTGAATCATGATTGAATTTTATTACAAGCAGAGTACAACCCGAATTGATCGTCAATTTTAAAATAAAGCGAGCGAAGCCAAGGGCAACAGCTAGTAATATCATATTATAAATAATCCGTTAAAGTTGTATTATGATAACACGCCAAAAATAAAATCCAGGCATCGATATCAAAAACAAAATACGACACGTGACCATTCCATGCAACCTTCAATCAATTTAAGCGGAGAGCACTGTCAGAGTTCAGGCGGGCATAACATATCGTGTGTCGGGGACAGACAGACGGACGGACGGACCATAGTGGCGTGACGAGGGGTACGTCACGAGCATCCCAGTCAATTCTGTTTATAGCAATTCATTTGTTATATCGCACAATCACAATAACTTGGTAACGTGATCGCGTTGACTTTCTTTTGTTTGGGATGAATGTTCGAGAATCAACGCGTCGTTGTGATGGACTTATTTTGGGATATTATTGTCTATTATATATTTTTGTAGTCACGTTAATTTTTCTTTTCGAGGGACAATTACACTTTGTGCATTGGGTTTTGCGCTTCGGGTAACTGATAAACGATTTTTTGTTTATAATCTTATATCTAATAGCTAAGAAAATTATTAAAATTTTTTTTAGTTAGTTAACTAAGCCATATGGATATTGATCCGTTTTGGTGTATAATAGGTAGTTCCAAATGTTACTTTTATTCAGAAATAGTAAACTACGAAATAACATAAAAGCGAGGTTTTCATTGAAAATGAATAAAAGAAATAAATCCTTAGAAGATCAGATAAAAGTACGATTAACCCCTTCAACAGTCTCTTCTATTGTTACACTGAATTGGATTCATCGTCTGTACTGTAATTACAGTATTGGAGCACCTTTCAACGTCGCACAATAGATTACTCAGAACATTAATCTTAAGGCATTGAAAAGTGCACCGTTAAAGCCCTTTGCATACCCTTCACGAAATCGCAAACCAATTTAGCGTGAAAACGGAGGGAAGCAGTCGACAGGTTAGACGGGACAGAAGCAAACAAGTTCAATATCGTAGTGAAAGAACAATAGGGAGTGTGACGTGACAAATGACGTGCAGATGTCACGCGCGTGTTATCGGCACGCCGCAGTCGCGAGACGCCGTGATTGTGAATACGCTATGATTAAACACCGTAAACTAGCACACGCCTAAAATCTGAAGCGTGTTAAAAGAGAGAGAGAGATGGGTTAAATTGGGAAACTTTGGTTTTTGGGATCAATTAGGAGAGAAGGAATAACAAGGAGTGTGACGTGACAAATGACGGCAGGTGTCACGCGGCGTGTTATCGGCGCGCCGCAGCTGCGAAGCTCCACCGCGTTAGTGAATATGCTATGATTAAAGAAAAATACGGCTAAAGTTGTGTGGCTCCGCTAAATCTAAAAATGCCGATATTTTCACACGTTCTTCAGTCTTTTGGCTTTTGTTGTAAATGATAAAACACGTAACAAAAGCGAAGGGTTTAGGGTTAAGTTAATCCACCCTTATTATTATAGGCGAGCCTGTCTTTCCTTTGAGGCAGAGTTCAGTACATGGTTAAAACTTTGCTGGTTCGCTAACACAACATATAACTTATATTAACATATCTAATAAGATAAACGTAGATGGTTTTAGAACTTTAGCAAAACAAAGCGGATAAATCATTGTCAGATCAATACCCAAATATTCACAAAGACAGAAAATCAGATACGTCAGTCCGAGATAGCGTAATTTCCAACTCCCCCGAGAGAGCGTGACGACTGTCATGCGGTCGCGACTTTACAACCGTCTCGTCCTTATCAGTACGCTTTAATGAAGCAGTAAGTATAGGCTCGAGGCATCCTTGTTTGCAAACCTGTCGGAATGAGAATTAACATTGTGTAAATGCGATTTGCCGTGACACCGTGACGTGACAAGACCGGTTTAGATAAGTTGGCGGTAATGTTGTTATTATTGTAGCTAATCCGAGGCGGATTAAAATGAAATATTGTTGTTGGTATGTTGAAATGATACTACAGTAAAACAAGGCAAAATTATTTAAGGTCTTTAGTTATTTAATACTATAATCGAATGTGAGGTCATAATATACGAGGTGTGAACGGACTCTTCATGAAGCCCATCAACCATCAACCGAGAATTCAGTACATCAAACTAAGTAACTCTTCGCAAAAATTATTGCTGGGTAACGACTTTTCTTTGCGGTTGGACTCAGTGTAACGGACTCAAAGCATTGTGTACATCGAGTAGTATATAGAGGTAATAAAGTGTTTAAAGTAATGTTATAACATTTGAAACATTCATTCATTTCAATTGAACTTGTTTTTTTTATAAACGCTTGAAAAAAACGTTAGTTTTACGTTCAATATGTTGTTCATAACGTTCTGTTCATAACGTTCTCAGGTATGCTCCACAACAAAAAAAATAATCGCATTGACGGGGAAAATAAGTGCATCAGTCTCGGCTTCCTTAAGGTTGTATTTACGTTTATTAAGAGTACTAAGGTATGTCTGCAGTAGATTCTAGAAATCTTTATACATAGTTTGTAAAACAGATCGAACTAGAATGCAAAGAATATCATTACTTGGCAAGAAAGGCCAATGGAATGAGTGTGGTGAAGACAGGACGGGAAAGGACCATTATTCGGTTATGGAATATTGACAAGGCAGCTGATGATGATACTGGAATAATCAGTCAAAAATTTTGTCACTGCTGAGACACAAATCTCCTCCCTGTGAGATGGTGTAGGTTGTAATTCACCACATGGGTGCCACCCACTGCGGGTTGGTGGATGATCAAATCAATCTTCGAATTTTTGGTTTTCGGACATGGCCGGGGTCCTCATACATAATGCTTTCATCACCGTTTTGAGAGCAATGGTGTAGAAATAAATTCCTCAACCCGCTTGCTCGGATTCAAACCTGAACTTTGACAAGGAAGTCAGGATTGATACTACTATAATAAAAAGAGCTATTTATGTTCATTTTGCAGATTATAAGCATAGCACTTGCCACCGTGGAAACACACCACACAAAGCTCACTTGTTTGCAAACTTGTCCGTTGAAACCCTACTACGTGTAAGCGTGATTTGTAGCGACACTGATGGTGTTATGTAATTGTTATTGCGACATTTATCTGAGCATTATTCAGGTTGGGGTTACACTTATTTCTTGTGCTTGTTTCTATTGAAATTAAACTTGTTTTACTGTGTTGTCTCTTGCGATAAAGTGTTGGAAACTGCTTAAATTTCGAGAGAATCGTGACAATTTAGGATGTAATAAGCTGTGTACTGTATCGGCAAAAATAAAATAACATATTTTCCTCACACAAAAGAAGATGTATTGACAATAATTGAAAAGAGTATGCTTAGGGTTTGGTCATGTGGAGAGGATGAGTGAAAAGCGACTAACAAAAGATATTTACAAGGCTGATGTGAGTGGCAATGCCGGGAGGGATCGCTCTCGAAGGACATACACTGACCTTATTGATGAGGTTCTTCAGAAAGGTCAGGTGCGTAGTATACTCGCAACCGGCGTGTGGCGTGTGAGTATGTAAGGATCGTAGCAAGTGGCGTTCTGTGGTTTCTGCTTGCTCCCATGGGAAAAGGCGTGAGTTTATGTATGCTTGTATTTCTAACCTTTATGGAATGGATTTATAAAAAATCTTGATGAACAGCTTCGTTATACAGCATGTATCAGAAAAGTTTAGTCTTCGGTTTAGACCATCAAACTGTAGTTTCTCCATGATAAAATCAGCTTCTACATACATTGTTTATACATTATACCTACATTGGGTTGAGTAGGTATTGAAGTTTTCTGTGGGACATCCGATCGTGCTGCCAGAGACTGTTCGAAAGACATACCGCGGCCCTGGAACACAAACGGCAAAGAAGGAACATGGACGGGTTTTAGTCAGTAGAAGTCTGACACTCCCTTCCACTCCGCCCAGAGCGGGGTCATTTGATGATATCCCATCCTAAAAAAAAAGGCCCAGCGGTAGAGATTGTGCGTTGTCTATCACTGAGTACGTTTAAGATAGATAAAAAAAAAAACACTTGCTATTTTGATAATAAATTAACTTTCTTACAGAGAACTGCTACAAAACGTTGTTTATTGATTCATATAAATCGTTGTCAATAATCACTAAAAAAAACTACCACTAACAACACTAATCATTCGAAGCACGGTATTAAAAATCGGTTGCCTATCAGCCAAGCTTCATTTTCGGCCGGTCACGCAAATGCCAGCTCGTAATGAACAGACACGGCTGCAATATACCAATGAGGTTCATTGTTTGTCAACCTGTCTGTGAACATGAAAACATGCTTTGCGCACCGTCCGAGTCCATTCCAACGCGTTGCACGAGGGCAGCACCTAATTTTATGTTTAAAGTATTCAGATTAGTAAAATCATTCATTTCAACGGTTATTATGAATAAATGTAGATTTTAGATGATAAAAGATTGTACATGTCTGTTTCACTCTAACACCGGGATCTATAAACGTTACCTTAGCACATAGTTTTGTGTTAGATTCAAACATTCCTGTGACAGACGCACAACTGTCAAAATATATGCTCAAGACAGAGACGGGAACATGTCAAAGTCAAAGCACGACCTGAGTAAAGTTTATAGATCTTGGCTTTAGATAGCTTTCGTAGTCCACGACTGATCATGGCCCCAGTTTTTCATGATTTGAAGTAAATGCAGGACATTGCATTGAAGGCACGTTTGGCGCAGTGGCTGAGCGATTGGCTGCTGCGCTGCGTGTCGCGGGTGCGCTCCCCGCATGGAACAATTAATATTTTTAGGGCCTACAGATAGTTGTTCAAGGTCTAGCTGTGTGCGAGTATATCTACAGCAGAAATTCCTAGTGTGGGCAACGTTTTTTTAAAAAAGAAAGAAAGATTTACGTACCTTTGGGTGATTTTGGAAAATGTTTTCAAATAGGTATAGGTTCTCAAATTTCCCCACACTAATCTATACTTCTATACTAATATTATAAAGAGATATTCGTTAGTTCGTGAGGTTGTAGGGGGTAATCTCTGGATCTACTGAACCGATTTAGAAAATTATTTCACTAATAGAAAGCTACATTAACGCCGAGTGAAATAGGCTATATTTACAATGTACCCGTGGGATAATTTCAGACCAAAACGCGAGCGAAGCCGCGGGCAACAGCTAGTATCTTATAATTATAGTCAAAAAAATAAAGATAAAGAAGACAACTTAACCACAACCAACAAAACATATTCCAACTCTTGCAAAAGACATTCTTATACTTACAGAAACAGTAAGTACAATTTTTAACGCACATAAATTTTGTTCAGGAACGAATCACGTTGGCTCACAGTGTTATCAGTTTGTCGTGAGATAAAACTTTACAGACGTTTGCAAGGAACGTTTCGGATAAATTAAATTCCTTCACGTTGAAGGCATAGTCAAATCGACGGTGCACCGCAAGGAGCTTCGGCGAATTTTCTAGCGGCATTTCCTATATCTTTATATACCGTACCTGTAGGTATTTTATGTGCCTTAAGGCTGTATTTTGATAGTTGGCAACGTTGCAAATAGTTGTCAAATATTTTGCCGTTTTAATTAATTAATGAAAATAGAAAGATCGAATCGATCGAAAGAAGTATCGTTGTGTTTTACTAAAATTGCAATAATAAAACGACATTAGGTATCGTAACGATTTAAGTGTAAACATTATCATTAACATTGTTTATGTTTATGTTTGGTTTTGAGTTCCTTTTTCATGAAAAAACTAAATATTCGGTAAGACTTATGTGGTAAGAGTATGAAATCGCTGTGACGAACATGATGATTACTGCCACTTGACAAACATTTTTTTTTGGGTTTAGAAAGAGACTAGATTTCGCTTCTTATTTTATGTATCCAGTAGAATAGGGTTGTTTCCCACGTTTACGTAACAACAAAGAAATAAATTTTAATCATAAAGTAAAATGAATAGCATTTTCGCCTCATCCTAACATAACCTAAAATCTATGCCTGAAAAAACTTACTTCATAACGTCACACTTGTAATCTCCGAAGAGTTAGGCAGAGATGTATCTAATAGAAGAATAATACACCCACCCACATTTCGCCAGTTCTATTTGAGCATAAAAAAACATCACCATAAAGTAAGAACTACATAACCCGGCAGACTAATCCGTTACCAAAGTCACATCTGTTTCCGCAGTGCACTCTATCTTCACTGCAAATCTAGAAGATAGCTCAATATATTCTAGGAAAAACCACTGCAGTGCTTCTCTAGTGAAACGTAGAATGCCTTTTATCATAACATAACATCACGACTGTAATCCTCGATGGGTTAGGTAGAGGTGAACCTAAGACTACACCTACATTTCGCGAGTTATGTGGGGTGAGCCTATTGCCATAATCCAGACACAAATCCAGACTCCGAGGCTGCTACTGAGAAATTCTTCAAACCTTCAAATCTCAATTAACACTTTGCCTAACCTGAGAATCAAACATAGAACCTCAAGTTCAGCAGCCACGCTCGCAAACACTAGACGACCGAGGCAGTTAATCATTTCATCATTTCTCTTCCGTATTTAAAACAACGATTCATTATTAAATTTTATCTGTAAGCTGCAATAATAAATTACATCATCAGCCCCAACACAGGTCTATAATTATTCGAACGCTCCCTTAGCAGCCGTAAAATTCGTCACGGAACGAAAACACGGTTCGTGTGATCGTGTGTCATTGCGGTATAATGCATATTATTTTAAGAGGTGCCTGAAATAACAGTTTAGCGGTATCTGGGGCTACCACGCGTTTTGTTGCCTTTTGTCCGGTACTGTGGAAAATGCTGAATGTGTGTTCTGTTGCGCAGGTGCAAGATAATGTGGGTTTTAGTGCAATTATGTGTTCTGTTATTCTTTATGGCCCGTGGTTGGAAATGTAGAGGTGAAAATTTTAATTCGAACCTTTTTGGAGCTCAATATTTGTTATAAAAAAAGAAAGAAAAACAAAAAAAGATGTGTTATCTTAATCATCATCATTTCAGCCGCAAGACGTCCACTTCGACCGGTCCCGTGCTACTCGCATCCAGCGGATCCCCGCAACCTTCACCAGGTCATCGGTCCACCTAGTGGGAGGCCTTCCAACGCAACGTTTTCCGGTTCGCGGTCGCCACTCCAGAACTTTTCGGCCCCATCGGCCATACGTTTTGCGAGCAATGTGCCCTGCCCACTGCCACTAAGTTTTGCAATTCTTCGGGCTACGTCGGTAGCCTTGGTTCTCTTGCGGATGTCCTAATTTCTGATTTGATTACGCAAGGAAACTCCGAGCATAGCCCTCTCCATACACATATTTGTTATATCTGTCGGTAAATATTAATATTTTGTGGAGTAACACAGTAACCAATTAAAATCATTGAAACGGAAAATGGTAGTCTTCAGAATGGAAAATTAATTCGCAAAATTCCGATTTCCCACCCGTCAGCAGGTCTATTTCCGACTGAAACATTTTCTGCTCACTTAAGTAAGTAAACACAGTTGAGTACTATTTACCACTTCACTAAATCTCAGAGTATTTTCCTAACACTTTACCTAAACACCAACAGGTTGACAAAGCGCTCTCATTTCACCTAACCCATTTACACCTGTACAGAATCGCGCGCTGATTCGATATAGCGCTAATGTAATGAAAGTGCAAACAACAGCCCACTAAAAGAATACACGCCAGGGTTAATACGAGCACGTGTTGTATTCCTCTCACGTACCACGTAAGTAACGGCGTCTTCGCACCGAGCGTGTGACACCTAGCGTTAGGTGCCGTGAAAAATGGTCCATTTCCCGACGCGAGGATAAATTTATCTTCCCGAGGACTATTGCGACGCGCCGCGTTATTCCTGTGTTAATATTCATTGTGCCACAACAACGTGACTTTCACAGTCACAACCTTTACTCTCTTCACGCATAATCAGTCTATAATGTTCCCACTGCTGGGACACACGCCTCCTCTATCTAAGAGGGAATGGCCAGTGCAGGTTGGTAGATGTCACATGTCTTCGAATTTTTGGTTCTTATACGACATGTCAGCAGCATGTCCTTCACCGTTTTGAGAGCCTTAGTAATGAAATAAATTACACAAAGTCCGCGCCAGCCTGGGTTCGAACCCATGACTTAATGCTCGTAAGTCGGGGCCGCCACCTCTAGACCACCGCTGCTCTCTTTCGACTCTTCCCGATTCACTGCTTCAAACAAACACGACACTTAACTATTCTCGTTTGCAATTCATATTTACCGTACGGGGAACGTTAAACCCGTTGCCAATTTTATTTATTCGTTATTTAATTCGCAAAAATGGTCCTACCAAAATTTTAAACCGATGACAAAGGCAATGCACCGAAAATGTCACGCGACCGCAACGCCAAACCAATTAAGCGTATATCTGGCTATAATTCGTCTCCACAGTGGGGTGGGCAAAACGGAATGAGTCGAAAATATGACAAAAATCGCGTTGAGACCAGACGACATTAATTCAATTGTCGCCGGTCAGAACGTATCAGCTTTAGACAGATCAACGTGAAATCTGATATTTGGCGGGGACGCACAATTTCCTTACCGGTCTAATGGATTGTGAGGGGCCGGCTTATGCGATTATTCATATTATTGCCATGTGTGGGGACATCCACTATTTATAGGGACGTATATTGGGTCCACGTCCACGCCTTCTGCTTATCGTCAGCTTTAGCAGCGACCGGCGACCCATAGTCCAATTTTTATTGATATAGATATTTATTGCTGATTATATTGATACGTATGAAATGAACTAGATGGATCGACTGTGGTCAAAGTGTACCCATAATTACAATTCGATCGTTTCTCGATTGCGTTCTCATTAACGCTAAATTTTGCTGTGAATTTAATTTAACTTATCAACGACCATTTTTAATTAAAGTTTAATTTGTATCGGTATTTTTAATGGTTATTAAACAAACATGTACGTTAGGTACAACTAGTTGTTTTTGGCAACAAGGACCCTACTAAAAATGTAATACATACAACCTACCTTTTCTCATACAAAAATCTTCATACAGGTGATCACAATTATTTCTGTAGCTCTATATAAATGCAACAACATTGCAAAACTAGACTAAAATAATCTTAATTATTTTAATCTAGTTAGACCTGTAGATAAGTCCTTAGCCTTATCTACACGATACGAAGCCAATATCTTGCTTTATGTCAACTGTCAAAAGATCATGGCTGCTTCGATGCGTGCTCTGCAAGTGTATGTGACATTTAGCGATACAGTGCACTGTATCGCCGAGGATCCCGGCGCGTGCAAATTGAGTTTTCTGCTTCCCAGCACCGCACTGATGTCGATTGACAAGTGAACAAGCCCCTTTATTAATTAATGTGGGTGTGCGGAACGTGTTTTATCTGTCGCGGATTCTTTTTTTTATTCGAGTGCTTTGGTTACTGTTTTGCAGGCTCTTTGTATACCACCATCTATCTATCTTTAAAAATCAATATCTGTTCGTAGCCTCCTTAGCCGATTTTGATGAAATTTTGCACAGTAGTTCTACATGGAAGGTTTCTGAAAAAATATGCCCTAATAAAGTAAAGGCATTGCAACGCACAAAACAATTGTATTGAATAAAATATTGAATTGATACAAGGTATCAAAAATCTTGTGTCTTTTCTCTTAACAGTTTTTGTAAATAAATATACGAAAAAAAAAAATAACTTTAGCTTCAGAAGTCGGTGACTTTTGTTTGTTCGATTGAACAAATAATATTTTTGCCACCGACTTCTGAAGCTAAAGTTATTTTTCCACGTTTTTTGGTTTTTGAAGTCGGTTTTATTTTTTGCAAAAAGTTTTTTTATTTTTCCCTTTTTTAGTTTCAATATTCTAAACAAATATTTGCTATACATTTATTTTACATTGTTAACAACTCCTTTCATGGTAATAGGCTTATCCCCAATAAAATGTAACTTATATCGTTATCATACCTAACTGTCGAAATCTGGGTGTAGGTACTATACACATCTGCGCACTTCCTCAGAGCATACAGGCGTTATGTTATGTTCTAATATTGTGTATAAAATAAACATCGAAACGTTGCGATTGCAGCAATCACGACAGATTTTCTGTCTATTAATGAAGCGTTCCATTGTATATCTCCGAAGATCAGCATCAGATCCTGACTTATACCTTCCATCATCAGCTCAGCAACATGAGATAATGATTATCAGGTACAAATATCGTTAGAAAGTATCTATATGAAAAACATTGTAAAATGTCAGGGTTGCCCTCGATATCCCTGGGATCCCATCATCAGATTCTAACTTTGTGACAACGTGGTCCCGTTGTCAGTAGTATAGGCTTAACCCCAATAAAATAGAACTTAACATACCTAAATATCGAAAAGTTGTACAGTACACATCCCCATTCGTACATATCTGCGTACCCCCTAGAGCATACAAGCGTGATATTATGTTATGATGTTGTATAAACAATAAACATCCAAGCGATTGCAGCAATCACGTCAGGTTTGCCGTCTATTTTTGAAGAGTTCCATAGTATATCTCCGAAGATCAGCATCAGATCTTCACCAAATTTAAAATGGGACCACCGCGAAACAATATTCTACCAAACAAAAAAAGAATAATGGAAATCGGTTCACAATTGGCGAAGATATCGCTGAAAATACACACAAAAAAAAATCAGACGACTTGATAACCTCCTCCTTTTGGAAGTCGGTTAAAAAGATTTGAAAGCGATGGCCTTTTGTCTAGACCCCCTGGAAGTGTACCACGAGGTCAGGTCCGAAGTGGAAAGAGAAAATATTTCCTAACAGGATTTTTTATATTTTTTTCATGAGCCTGTTGTATCACACTGTAGGGCAGAGGCCTCCTTTTTAAATTTTTCCATTCTTCTCTCTCTAGAGCTATTTAAGCCCAATCGGGTAGGAGTCCATCTCATCACGCCATTGCCAAGGAATCTAAAAATCTTAGCATCGCCGAATATTGCCCAGCGCTTTAATAACGGGTTTCGGGAATTTTATTAAATGACCTATTCAATACGTAATGTACAAAGCATTAAGTTTTAAATTTTATTTACAAAAGTTCCTTCAATCAATATTCTCTGGCTAGACTACGTAAATAAAACAAGTAACTGCTACCTACTCCTGTCAAGATAGTCATGTAGGTCGAAGTGCAAAACAGTGCCAGCATTGATAGAGCTTGTATTACATTGCACCTAACTATCTATAAGAATAGATATAGAAGTGTAGTAATAGGAGACCACCGGCGAAGTGCAATGAATATTTACGACTGGGTATTCCTTTCTTTCGTACTGGCGTTTAATTAATGACATTGTTGTGGTAAAAGATTGGCCATTCTGTAGATTAGGCCGGACGTAAACCATTAAATGAGAAAAATTGTTTTTCGCAGTCGTTGGATTAAAATGTCGAATGAAAAAAAATACCATGGGAACCGACTAGTACTACGAGATATTTACGAGTGTATGTCCTAAGCCTGGTCATCTACCTGTAAGCATAAGCTAAGTTTCATCGAAATTCGTTCAGCAGACCTGAAAAGATAACAGACAGACGGACTGAGATACTTAGGTACTTTCGTATTATAAACTTGGCCCCTTAACGTATTTTACAATTGGTAGACGAAAAGAAAGAGGCCCTACTATACGCAGAAACAGTAAAAAACTTTTTCATTCAGAACTTTCCAATTTAGTATTTATAAGAAAAACACTTTTACGATAGCTTCAAGTCAAAGTTATCGCAGTCAGACATTGCCAAATTTTATTATTACAGGCCTATTAATCCGTTTATAAAACTATATATATTGTTACTCAATAAAACTTGCGAAAAGCTTGTAAAAGCAGCCGTCGAATTGAGATATTAAAATCACATCAAAAACTTTGAGTTTAAGTTTAAGTGGCACACAAAATTAAACTGCTACTTTGACTTCTAGACGGCCAAATAATAGCTTAATTTGTCACGTTATTTTGAAATATTGTTCATTAAAAGGGCTTTGAAATCGATTTGAAAGACTTAAATCATTCTATTTTAGTTAAACCTATAGTAGACACAATATACGGGGTGGGACCGACGCAAAAACGGCTATTGAGCAAGATCCCAGGGCCGCCAGACCTTACTTATTTTCTCATGTACAAAATGTGTGGCATCAAGTAGTGTTAGTATGTACTGTGTACGTATGCATACCTGCTAACTTGTGTACTGCAAATTTTTAGATATCAGGTGCTAAAGTTGCGTAAAAATAATATTTTTTTTTCTCAAAGGCCGTGCTGATTTTTTAATATGTTGTAACGTATTCTGTACATCATTCTGAGTTTCTATAGCCCACATAGAAATAATACGACGGTTATTAAAAAAAAAATCTGCTGTTTCCTACAAAAGTGCAAACCGATGAAACATTTATATGTGGGGGGCTCAGAATGATGTACCTGAATACGTGGAAACCATTTTCGCGTCAGTGTCCTTTCCAACCCGTATATTTTAATACATACACTCGTATCAATGGTCTACTAGAACCGTCAAAGAAAGCAAAGCTAAGAACTTTAGACTGCTCTAACTTCAAGCAATTACTAAACTACAGAATAAGTAATCCAGTCAAGTAATCACTTTGGCTTTAATTGTTTATAGATACGGGGGTGTTAGTATTAGTAACAGCTAGATGGATTCACAAATGAAAATGTCGAAAAATTTAAAATTGGTTAATTATATGAACCTTTCGAGCTCTCATATAGTTTGTCGTCGACAGCTGGATAGTGCACAGTTGAACGATAAAATCTTACTGGAAAGGAAATATCACACACAACTACCACGAAGCTTTTTGAAATGTAAACAGTCTGTTCCCAACCTTACTTAGACCTCCGTTTTCACCGAAGTGGAAATGAGTGGACTGAAGAGAAGACGTATAGGAATCGGCCTATTATATTAGTGTAAATCCACATCTCATCTCCCGTGTCTTCTATTATTGGTCTTACATTCCAAGTCTTCGCAACGCTACGCTTGCTTGAAAACCGAACCTCAAACTTCGCTGTAAACAGCCACTAACATTTACATTTTTAAAGATGGTTACCTACTTTATAACGCTGTTTACCTCATCACAGATTTTCTAAGGGTAATGTTGTGTACAGCAACTAAGTAACTTACGACCTGAGACATGTTGATGATATAAATAAACTTAATACTTAATACACATGAGCCGTAAATCCTAGAACAACAAAATAAGGTGCAGATATGAAATTTACTTAGGCTTTGTTTGTCTAGGCTCAACTTAAAGCGTTATTATTAAAGTGAGGAGGTTTAGCGCCTAAGACAGTTTGTACACGAGAGGCAAAATAATTTCGCCTTTGTTAGGACAAGTCATCATCTGCCCAGCCTTTTACCAACTATGGGTCGGCTTCCAGTCTAACCATGATGCAGCTGAATACTAGTATTTTACATGGAGCGACTGCCTATCTGACCTCCACAGCCCAGTTAGTACTGAGTAATACGATACTCCTTGGTAAGACTGGTTGGCAGACTTTCGGGCCTTTGACTACCTGTAACTACTGTTAAAGATCTACAAATGACAGCCGGGACCGATGGCTTAACGAGCTTTCCGAGGCACGAGGAGGAAACTCGTTATGTAATGTGTGGTCACCCATCCACGGACCAACCTAGGCAAGCGCGGCTTAATCTGAAGATCAACCACGCAGGCTAGATCCACAATCTATCCACGACCTCCTCGTTCCTCATTTACTGCCAGTGATTGAATGAATTTAAGATTTTTAATAAGTAGGTAGATAATTTTATCATTGTTTCTTATTAATTTAAAAAAAAGCACACAAATAAGATTTTCCTTTTTCAAAAAGATACTCATAATAAGCAATTTTCTTTGAAGACGTTTTCATATAAGCATGCGTAATTTATATAATTTAAATGTTATGTGTGCTTAAGAAAGTTCACTGAATCCGCAAATAGAATTTCTGTGGCTTTTATTATAAACAACATGGTCTGTTTATGATATAACATTATTACCTATAATTTGATTTTATAAAAATGGATTCTATCTTCACCGTTTTTCGGTCGACCTTTACCTAATAGCGTTTATTTTATAGTATACATTTTTTTTGGAAATACGGAGTGGAAGGACACCGACGCGAAAACGATTACCAATTATTCAGTACAGCATTAGAAATTTCTCATGGTTAATTTAAAAAAAAAACAGCTGTTTCTTGCAAAAGTGCAATCAAAATGTATGGAACACCTGATTTGTTTAAATTAACCGATGAAAAATTTAAATTTATATGTGTTCCACGGGCTCAGAATGATATACTGAATACGAAGTAACCGTTTTCGCGTTGGTGTCCCTTCCTCCCTGTACAGTACCTATGTTAGATGGGTACACTACATAAATACGAAAAACTTTATTCCGTCAGTCACAAATACGAATTTCAAAATACCGATTTTCATAATTCCGAATGGTTCATAATTCCGAATATAACAACTCCGACTTATCATTACCTTACTTAATCTGTGTCATTACTCCTATTTTTATAATTCCTAAATTTCAATATTCCTAAAGTTTATAATTACTATTCTCAAAATACCGAATTTCAATAGATCGAATAACAAAAAGACCGACTTAATGATAATTCGAAAAATCAAAAATATGAATTCCGATTATTAAAATACCGATTAAAACAATTCCGAAATAAAAACGCTTGGCTTGCTCGCCTTCGCGCTTTAATAGTCACAGTTCTAACCTAGCCTAACCGAAGTAATTCATCAATAAAACAGGGGATTTGAAGCATGCAAGCAAGCATGCAGCTTGCAAGCAGACATGCAGCATGCAAGCAAGTATGCAACATGCAAGCAGGGATGCAGCATGCAAGCAGGCATGCAGCATGCAAGCAGACAAGCAGCAACGAAGCAGGCATGCAACATGCAGCAAGCATTGTTTTTGTCACGGCTCTGGCGCTGCGGGGTTTGGGCGGCCCCACGCGAGCTTATCGTCGTAGATGGTTTTAACGCTCACCACCGCAGCTTCGGCTTAGCCGGCCAGCCTCAGCCGCGGCGGCGGGCCTTCAAACCACCTGCTCCTCAGCTCGTAGGCCACCCCACCCCTCCGCGCCTACGCGGGCTTAAATTACACTCTAGGGTAGGGCAGACAAAACTGCGTGAAGTCGGTTTTGCAGAGATTCGTTTGTGTCACAAAATTTTGTAGCACAACATATTGACTTTAAAAACAAAACAGCAAAAAAGACGTCGGTCAATAGTTTTCGATAAAATGAAATTCGAACAAATAAAATTCGGAAAAGTGATTCAGAAACCTAATTTTAGTAGTTTATTCGAAGTATTGAAAGTCGGATTGTCGTTTTTCGGGCCGAGAACAAAATCGGAAAAATAACAAATAGCATTTAAGACTTTCGGTAAAATAAATTTCGTGATTTTTTATAATAGACATTATAATTCTTAGGTATTATGAAATTCAGACTTTTGAAAATCGGAACATCGAAATTCGGAATAAAATATTTCGGAGTATTTGGGTGTTCCCATGTTAGATACTTCCATCAAACTCCATTAATTGCCTCGTTGGTCTTATGGTCGCAAGGGCCCTAGGTTCTATTCCCAGGTGGGTCAAAGTGTTATTTGGTTTTTCCATCAGGCATTTCTCAGTAGCAGCCACGGAGTCTGATTATGTACCCCGTGTGTTGATGGCAATAAGTACGTCATGTTAAGAAATGCGGGTGTACTTTAAAGTACACCTCTGCCTTAGATTTACGTGAATGAATGATTAGTTACTGTTCATCATCATCTTCTTCCTGCCTTTCCCATGATACTTGGGACCAGTTTTTTTACTCCCCTGGCAACCGTCCTGCTATCATATTTTACTCCTTTTTCTTTCATAATTATCATTCGATTAGTTACTGTTATGAAAATATAACCTTCATCCCTACTAATAATACACTTTGCCCTAAACTAAACTCGCCGCAATATGTCTTCACAGACAGGAACGGCTCACTCAACTTTTTCATAAGAACCTTCATTTTCCTAAAATACACGATATTATACCTATTCCTACTAACCGGTATTACTTACGCAACGTCTACAAATAAACAATTACGAATAGACAATATTATTGTGCTTATTGTTTCATCAAAATCAAAGGCTTTTCAGTTCCATTAAAATGTTTTTAGTTATCGAACTTTATAGCAGCTTGTTAACAAATGTTTGACAGCGTCACTTCTTGATAACTCGTCCGTATTGGCTGAGTACGACGGAGCGCAAAGGAGAGATGAAACAGAAGTTTAATTAAAAATGTATTTCCACCCATTAGCCATTACCAGGGTTAGACAAAGCTGTACCTAATAGTACAGTACGAGCAATTTTTTTTTTTAAATCTTATTTGTGCCTAAACTGGTGCCCATGGGCGTCTGATTTGGCTTTTCATGCCGTCGAGAAATATCTCTCAGTCATGCTGGTTTGGTTTCCTAACGATGTTTTCCTTCACCGAAGCAAGTGACAAATATGCTAAACGCAATGAAATGTATAGACCAGTCACGATATGACAGTATGTAAATGTAAACCACTATCACTAAACTGCTACTTATATTATTGTATGTCTAAGATATCAAGGTGCATATAGTGAATGCAAACATATAGAAGAAATATAGTGATCATACAATCTGGACGCCTAGATTCATTTTAAGAACAGAATTAGCCGAATTAAAATGCGATTTTCTTATATAAGTGCATTTAACATACAACAACACGCACACACGTTAACAACATTAAACATTTAACGTTTTCACGAACATAGTATTTTGAAACCCATACTATTATGAATTATTAGGTCTTATTTCGATGTAGAAACCGTAATTTTCCGAGAAAACCGCTTTTGAATTTTGCACATTATGCCAGAGAGAACATTAGAAAACATCATAACTTAACTTAGAGTACTCGTACAAAGGCACAGCTTATTTCAAAAGAAATTCCTACCAGCAGTAATTGAATAAATAAGTTAATTAATTAATAAGTTAATTTGAGTATTACAAGTTGAGACAACAATGGGTTGGTTGAAATCACAAAAAATCCTGATACAATTAATATAAATGTTTATATTAATTGTAAAGCGTTTCAATAGCGCTTTGCTGTATTTCAAAACTCCTCTCTGTATCGGTATAACAGTCCGATATGAAACAATAGATACCAGTAACAGTCGCGAATCACACCAAAACACAGATCTATATCAAAGGATAGTCAAACACAATGTACTCATATTGCAGGTAGTAAATAACAAGCTTCCATAACTACCAATAAATCTAACTGAGTCTGCCGAATATTCCATTTCCCGAATATATCACGGCCAAATTGAGTCAATGTCGCCCATGTTAGTTTTTTTTGTGACTTTCATATTTTCGGGAAACGCGTTTGGATGTATTTTTAGAGTGATAGAAAAACATTGAACGGTTTTTTCTCCATATTACTAAAAATATCATAGTGCGGTCATCAATTTTGTTCGGCTGCCAATGTGATGATTATCTCGACTTCGCCCCTTATCTTTTGTTAGTGCAGTGTACATTGAAAACTATGTAGTGCAAAAAAATCGAGTTGATCATTTTATGAAACATAGACATAAACGCCCCGCTTGCACCAAAAATGACTAAATGTGTTTAGCTCAGACCTTAATTAGTTCTTTCTGTTATTCCTTTGAAGATGACAAAAACTGAATGATTTTTTGATAGGTTTAGAGGTTGTTCATTAGAGTGGTTCTGCATGCATTAGCTCCACCTTCCCGTAAAACGTCAGAATACAAGTTAGAAGTGATTTCTTTATTTTACAGATGTCGAAGTGTCCATCATATTACCAGCGTGCAGCGGCGTCATTCCAAAACGCTTGGAGCGTCAGGTAACTAAACGTCTTCAAGTATTAACATACTAGAGAGAAATCGAAGTACCCACACTTCAATTTCTGCTCATATTTCTGTAAGGCGGCCCGTTTCTAGTCAGTACGAAGTTTGATGGCATTGCTCTGATCAAATTAATACTCTGTATACAGATGTTTCGCTTACTTCATCAGAATTTTGATCATTAGTACGCAGTTCCTTGTTTACAGTTACATAGCTTTGTTTGATGTTACGTTACTGGTGAAATTTGAACTAACTGTTCGTTTGAAGACGGGTAGAATGACGTCAGAAAGTCGTGCAAATCATCATCTGCCAAGTCTTTTCCCAACTATTCTGGGGTCGACAAGCAGCAGTCGTGCAAATATGGAATCTAAAATCGTACTAGAAAGGTCTAATGCTTTATAAAACAACAACAACCATCCATTTATTTAAGGCTACTTTGGCGCATAGCTATATACGTTACAGACTAACATATATATTATAAAACAATAATATACAGCGTGTAACGGAAAGGGTATAATCATCTGGAATACTGTGGTACGGACCATCAAACTGAACAACTTTCTCTATGGGACCACCATCGAAATCGTAAAAAAATAATCAGCTGTCCCATACATTTGGGTCGAGTAGGTATTGAAATTTTGTATAGGACAGCTGATTATTTTTTTACGATTTCGATGGTGGTCCCATAGAGAAAGTTGTTCAGTTTGATGGTTCGTACCACAGTATTCCATATGATTATACCCTTTCTGTTACACGCTGTATAAACAAATAACTTTATCATTTATTTTTTGATGAATTTATGGAATACTCGAAAAGGTCAGACACGTTTTCTTGGTATAAATTCTGATTAACTAGAGTTAAATTTAAACAACAATTATTACCAGTTAAAAAGCTTACTTTCAGTTTCAATAATTGATGACTAAGCTATTGGATAAAACCCCTAAAGTTAATTAAGTAAGCCCTGTTGAATTTGTTTAAAGGGTTTATGAGATGTAGGGGATGTAAATATTTACCAGAGGGAAATTAATACAGAGCTCGTTCAACAACTTGTTAATGTTACCTAAACTACAGTTAAAGCTGTTTATACTAGCTTAAGTAGGTCAGGAAGTGCTAAAGTGCTAACATGTGCAACTTTCATTTTGGACTTGAGTTGAAGTTTTTACTGAAAATGAGTTGAAATGAATTTAACGAATACTTTGAGAGGAAAAGTAGCAATTACCAGTCATTTTTCACCTGAAAAGTACTGCTGACTGCAAAACTAAGCAAAGCATAATACTTTTGGTTGTAGTTCCCGAAGTAAATACCACAGTCTTTTATTATATGTGAGCCTTGGTGAATAAATAAATAAGTTTAGGTACACACGGCTACAAATCAAGCTATACATTTCCAGTAAAAGCTGACCTCGCATTGTAACGCGAGATCAGTATGAACTGGAAATGTTAAACTTCAGGAATGAACTTGAGGAAAATCTTGTAAAGAAAAGGTTGAGAATGAATTTAAATGGCTATAAGAGTAGAGGAAGACCAAAGATTTATGATGGATGGACTGTGAGATGGCTGATATGGCTAGAAAGGAGGTGACTGCTGAGATGACGAGTAATAGAGAAGTATGGAAGAAGACATGCTGTGCCGACCCCAAATAAATTCGGATAAGGGCAGGAAAATGATGATGATGACTTCAAACCGCTGTTATGTTATCTCTTTACTGTATGAGTTCGTTTGTTGCAAGAACAGCGAACGCAGATATCATAATGCAGTTTTTAACCAATTTGTTACAAGGGATAACGACTGAATACTTACTTTTCTTCCATATATTTCTGTCAGCCGCCAGCACAATGTATACTTCCATCACCACATCATATTTCTCACTATCCATCGAACGCCTCACTAAAAATACAAAACAGCCGAACATCTCACGAAAACTCTTTTTAAAATGGGTCAAGACGACAATGGCGCCATTCCCTGTACCTATACATCCAGTTAATAGTTTAAACAAGACTAGCAGAGATGTAATCTTGTTATCTAACAACGCGCGGTCTAAGGGCCCTCGTGGCAGAGTTGAGGCAATTTCCCTTTACTTACAAAGCAAGTACAGCGTCGAGATACAGTTAGACCAGGAAAGGGATGCGCTTCGGTAATTTTCGTGTTTTAGAATTCGCGCGAACGTTGTGCTTCAGGGCCTATGGATAAGGGTTTTAAGTTTTATACTGCAGTGTTTTTCAGTATTGCGTAAATTAAATGAAGGAAGAGAATAACTATTGTACCCATCATTTAATGAAGTTTTCCTTCCATAAAATTTCCAGCTCCAGTTGCAGATCGTCATTTATCACTGAACAGTTTTTTTTTTTATGGAATTGCCTTGATTTGTTATTAGACAATTTTGTAATCATGTCGACACATAAAACCGGCAAGTATGTCAATGATTGCGTTGCGATAGCTCTATATTTGATCTCATCATCTCATGATCGTATTTCCAAAGTTATTTAAGAACTTCCGAAGCGTATAGTTTTTCTGGGAGAACTGTACATACCTGTATTCAAGGGATGATGTGTGGAAGGTTTGATACTAAGACTTGGTTGGAAATGGTTGTATTAGATAATAAAGTTATAGACTAGAGTAGATGTGTTTAGTGTTTACTAAGGTTTGAATTAATATTTGGTTTTGGCTTAAGTGGCGCTAACGTATTTCGAAGTTGTTAGACGGACATATTGTATATGAATTTACCAATGCTACGTTATTTAAATAAACATTACCTGACTGCCTCCGTCTTTGCTCTAGTCGTCGCAAGTGCGACTGCTAGGCATTGAGGTCCTGCGTTCGATTCCCAGGTCGGGCAAAGTGTTATTGGGTTTTTCCATCAGGAATTTCTCAGTAGCAGCCACGGAGTCTGAATATGCACCCGGTTGATGGCAATAGGCTCGCCCCCTATTAAATGGGACTTAGACATAACTGGCGAAATGTGTTGTACTATTAGGTATAGCTCTGCCTAACCCTTCGGGGAGTACGGGCGTGATGTTTATGTTATGGAAGTTGAGGTCGGTAAAATTGGGGCTACTACTGTTCCCATGTAGTGACCTATCTATACAACTTTATCTTTACAAATAAATAAAATTGAAATGTCTGTCTGTAATATCAAAATAACAGCTTTTTACTGAATGCATATGAAAATATATAATTATGGCACTTATAACAAAAACACATTTTTTTTTTAATTTTTGTGTTTCTATCTGTTTGTTCCGACTAATCTTCGAAACGGCTGGACTGATTTTAACGGGACTTTGACTGGCAGTTAGTTGATTTTATATGGTCTATAATAGGCAAGGCAGTGCAAAAAAAATGAAAACCCTTAAAATTGGTAACAAAATTCGATTAAAAAATTACAAGTAATTTTTTAATAAAAATTTCACGCGAACGAATGTCGCAGACAACAGCTAGTTTGTACCTATAGTAATAAAGGAAACGCGTTGCAAGTATTATGGGACAGGAAGATGATGATTTTTAAAATGATTACTGTTTTGCGGTTTTAATACATTTGAAACTAATCAAATAGGTATTGCAAAAATATATAAAACCTACTTGGTTGTCAACTCGGCTAAGATCGGAGATAACTCGGTTTGCTTCAATGTGCAGGTGTCAAAAGAAACCTGGCATAAGTCCAGAAGCTCAAACTAGGGGAGCAGGTTTTTCTCCACTAGGCGTATCGTAAATGCATACAGAATTTTAAGCTGTTTTTATTCATAGTAACTTTTTTGAGCCTCACGTTTAAAATTGCGATGTACGAATCAGTATTATTTGTACTTTGTTTAAATTTTTTTGTGATTGTAGTCAATTCATTAATACAAACAGTAGTGTTTATTTTAATATTTTTAATTGAATGTTTGATTAACTCCTCTGGGAAGTACATGATTCATGATTTTTGACAAATACTTTAAATAAAAACAATGTGAGTAGATTCAAAACTACATCACGCTAACATTAAAAGGCGAAAGTTTGTATGTGTGTATGTTTGTTAATCCTTCACGCTCAAACGGTTTAACGGATTTGGATGAAATTTGGTATAAGATAGCTTATATTCTGGATTAACACATAGGCTACTTTTTATCTCGGTAGTACAATCCCGTGAAACAATTACCGAACACCACGCGGGCGAAGCCGCGGACACAAGCTAGTTTTAATAAAAAACACGTTGAAGCAAAAGAAACGTCCTAAATTCTACATTTTACAAGCAGAATATTTTTTCATAAAGAATTAGAGATTCAGTACCTACTATTCTGTTGCAGACTTATAGCGTTGCTAAAAATATCTAAGTATTAAGGTATTTTCATGCAGATAATGTTCTAAAATTCAAAACGATGTTCCAGCATTCTACTAAAAAGCCGTGTCTCTATCTACAATGGTAGATTTTGTAATAATGTAGGCAGACAACCGCCTAAGGGGTGACGACTAGACAGTAGGCGCTCTTCATTCAGCCCAGGGCAGTCTGCTACCCACTTCATTTGAATACAACGAATGTTTTCATAATACCTATACTCGTACTAGCCGTTTCCCGCAGTTTTGTCTGCGTATATTTTATTTTTCATCATATTTATATTATCTACTTTATAAATACTTGAAGGCTTATATATACAAGATAAATGAGAACACTAGTGTTGGCCTAGTGGTAACCGTTCCGACTTACGTGCTGTCGTAGATCCGAATCCTGTCAGGCAAGTTTTTGTATAATCATTACAATTATAAGAATTATGTTAATGTATAATTACTATATTAAAATAATATAACGTTAAATACGCACACATTTTTTTTTTACAATATTTATAAAAATCCAGATAATAACCCTTGTATAAGTATTGTATTTGTGCTGTTACCAGCTAGTTTTAGATACTTTAAATTGTAATCTGTGGAGTAGGTAGTGGGTAGCATAATTATTTAAAATGTAAGATATTATGACTAATTGTTATTGATCTACTGTTTGTTTTTCCTTAAATAAATAAATAAAAATATATTATTATAATTACTAACAATTTATGGATTACTTAGTTGTCCGAAATAAAATGTTTTTTATTTTTATTTTATATAATTTATTTGATCATTGATCTCTTAATGGTTAAAGAAAATTTCATGGAGAACACGGCTTGTCCTGGATCTAAAAGATCACATGAGACATCTACTAATCCACACTAAGCCTCGTCCTCTCTAAAGGAGGAAACCTGATTCCCAGCAGATGGGATCATTAATTATAACCAGATTATCCTAGAATGCTAGAAATTAAAACTCGAAACACTACGCTGCGTTCCAAAACAGGCATAGTGGACGTTGGCAAGAAAGCTGCTAGGTTACAATGGAATTAGGAGGGTCACGACAGCCGCATGCATGATGATCGCTGGGCAAGTCTCCACACTATGGGTGACGCCGGCCCAGAAAGAGGTGGCGAGACGATCTGGACTCATACCGCGAGGACTGTTGTGAGGAGGCACGAGACAAGAGCTCATAGAAGGAATTGGAGGAGGCCTTCGCCCAGCAGTGAGACAGTAAAGGCCAAGTTAAAAAATGCTAGAGTGTAAAGTAGCCTATGTCTTCTTTTCCAGGTCCCAGGATGTACCAGTTGCGGATGCGCGCGAACGTACAAAGGCAGTAGGTTTTTATTCGGTTAGAGACCGACATAACCCTCCGCTAGCGAATATTCCGAAAAAAAAAATTGTCGTAAGGAAGTCCCCACCTTTCGTTTCTGTTCCTTGAACTTTAGACACATTAGCTCTACCTATTCCGATCACTGCTTATAACAGAGTTAATTTTGTATTTATAATACTACATAGTATGGAAGTCTGGACAATATGTAAGTAGGTACTACAAAAACGTTATTAAAACCTCTGTATAACCTAGCAAGTAAAATACTGTAACTGCTTGGAACAATGTTGGACTTAGCGTAACTCACAGGAACTCACTGCGTAGAACGGTTTTTATTGTAGACAAATGAACACGGCGCGAGCATTTTGCATGATTACGAGTATCTAAGGTAAGAAAAAAATTCGATGTAATTTTTCTTCGGGCGTGTGGGTGTGTGATATTTTGCAAGGTGAGAAATATTTAAAGATCACATAAACAAAACCAGGAGAATCTCCTGGCAAAATAATAGCCGTGCTTGCCTAGGTTGGTCTGTGGATGGGTGACCGCCCATTACATACTGAGTTTCTTCCGTGCATCAGAACGCATGTTAAGTCGTTGGTCCCGGCTGTCATCTGTAGATCTTTGACAGTCGTTACAGGTAGTCAGTGGCCCAAAAAGTCTGACAACCAGTCTTACAAGGGGCATCGTATTACCCAGTACTAACTGGGTAACTAAAATACTGGTATTCAGCTGCATCCAGTTAGGCCGTAAGCCAAGATAGTTGGGAAAAGGCTAGGCAGATAATGATAAACGAAACCAGGAGATATGCAACGTTATTTATAATTCTTAAATAACAATTGGAAACGAATCGCTATTTGAGGAATAAAACAGCATTTTTGTAAAAAAAAAGATTGGATATAATACCACCACACCACCACCACCATCATCATCCATCATACCATCTACAGACCTGTTTGAAAGAGGACTTTTGGCCGAAAGGTGTCGTATATCGACGTTTCCGAGGACGGCTACGCGACACCACGCTGCGAAACACGACGCCGACAACGTGTGTTTAGTTATAGTTTCATATGTTTTAGAATATGTATTAGTTTATTATTGTTGTAAAATGTAATTTTGTGTATTTTATCTATGGGCCTTAGATGCCTGATAATAAAATGAATATTATATTATTATTATATTAATACGCCAAAGTGCATAATAGAGTCTTATGGCGAAATAAATACGCACGACGACCATCAAGCTAAAGAAAACCAGTTTTTGCGGATGTCTCATTGTACGGGAAATCTACAACGTGTAACAGAAAGGGTATAGTCATATAGAAGACTGTGGTACGGACCATCAACCTGAACAACTTTCTCTATGGGACCACCATCGAAATCGTAAAAAAATAATCAGCTGTCCCATACATTTGGGTCTAGTAGGTATTGAAATTTTATATAGGGCAGTTGATTATTATTTTGTGATTACGAAGGGGGTTCTATATAGAAAGTTGTTCAGTTTGATGGTCCGTACCACACTCTTCCATATGACTATACCCTTTCTGTTACACACTGTATACAAAGCGAGTCCATGTTACACTGGAAATGTACCTATAGCTTGATGTGTCGCCGTGTGTACACATTTTTACTATGAACATCGTAGATTTCCACGGTACGACATTGCATCGGTTCAGGAAATCGCAAGGTGTAAACACACGCCAGCCCATAAGTAGTCGGAAAAAACGCAAAAAAGAGAATCAAGTTTACCGACGTAGCCCGAAGAAATGCCAATCTTAAGTGGCAGTGGGCAGGGCACATTGTTTGCAGAATGGATGGCCGGTGGGACTGAAAAGTTCTGGAGTGGCGACCGCGAACCGGAAGACGTTGCATTGGAAGGCCTCCCACTAGGTAGGCCGATGACCTGGTGAAGGTTGCAGGGATCCGCTGGATGCGAGATGCACGGGACCGATCAATGTGGCGACACTTGGGGGAGGCCTATGTCCAGCAGTGGACGTCTTTCGGTTGAAATGATCATGATGATTCGGAAAAAAAAAGTCTTCCGAGACACCGGGGCCCTTCGTTTATTTTTGCGGTAAGTGTAGATACAGAAAATGTTTTACCTACTCTTTGGAATTTTTACTGAAAGATGCTATGAAACATCTGGTCTTCGGCTAACCCAGCCAGCGATAAAGTAATAGTTTAGTTAAAAATTCAGCTCACATTTTATAGACCTGAGATCGTTGCCAACTGCTGGTCTTTGAACCGCGCAGGCTGTTGCCATTTGACATACTTATTATTGTGGTTTTATCAAAGTAAAATGTTTTTCTGTTTTATTGGGTCTGGGGAAAGCTTTTGTAATCATTCACTTAGTATCATGTTAGTTTATTTTATTTCTGAGAATTGGGATTAGTTTGTTTTTCATTTGGATTAGCTTTTTAGTTCTGACTCATAATAGGACTTCACGGAATATCCACTTTACAGAGTACTATAAAATTACAATTACATTATGTACCACGTAATTTGAGAGCCATAGAAACAACTCTAACAGCAAAACAAACTCAATCAACTAATGCACAAAACGTATTCTGGAAAAGCATTAAAAAACAAATATCAATTAAAACGTATCTAAAAAGTACAGCGAGCATGTCACTCAACCTGTTGTAACAACATCATATTTCAGTGCAGTGAAACTTTTCAATTGGCGTAAAGTTGCGCGGTGCCCGGCGCCTGATCAAATTATTACCATGTTGCGGTTCCGACTGCGTCAGACTCCCACATCAGTACCAAAAAGTCTTATATACGTGAATGATGCTAACTCGCAACCGTCCCCCACCTTAAAGCAAGAACGTCGTAACTACAAACTAGGTTCACTCAAACACGTCCTTTTGAGTTAAGACGTTATAACTCTCGTCTTCGCTTAGTTGACAGGAATGATTACAGACTGTGTGTGGCAACTTCTTAATAAGTCCTCACGACATTTGCATCAGCAACGGAGACTTCCACCGCTGAAATGTACACCAACTTTCTTCTTGAATCTTCAAGTTTGTGTCGTGAAATAAGTTTCTCACTAAAGTGTCGAAGCGATAAAGAATGTACGTAAGTACTGACTTTTATTGTTGTTTACTTTATTCACGCATTTTTCGCGTGAATGAAGTCCTGAACAAGTATAATAAAAAAGTATTTTTCTATATTGTGTTGCGAAGAAAGTTTTTCAACTGAAAACTGTTTGGAAGTCCAATGCACGCATTTAGGAGGTGTTCTTACAAGTATTACAATATCAAACGAATCATTTATTTACTGACTTTGATCTTCAAGTCAGGCAAAGGCATCTTCATCATCATCATTTCAGCCAAAAGACGTCCACTGCTGGTCATAGGCCTCCCCCAAGTGTCGCCACATTGACCGGCCCCGTGACTCTCGCATCCAGCGGATCCCTGCAACCTTCACCAGGTAATCGGTCCACCCAGTGGGAGGCAAAGGCATAGGTATATTGTATCTTTCTTAAAGAAAATTATTAGTAGCATCCCTAAACTGTTTTTTTTTGCCCTCTTTATAAAATAGGGTCGCCTTCTTGTCACTTGGAACTTACCAGGTGAAACACAACATTATGATCCATGCCTACCCTCGTGAAGAATATGAGCGTAATTTTGTTATTTTGTAAAAATATTCCGATTACACATTTAAACTTTGTAAGTTGAAGAGCAACGCACAAGATGTAGGTGGCTCTGTGTAGCGTGTAGGTGTCAGATGATTGAAGCTCTGTTTTGTTTTCATAAAATGCAAGCAAAAATCATATGCTGAAGTAAGCGTATTTTCTTTTTACTTAGAAGGTTATAAGTTTAATTTCACCAACTTTACACCTACGACACAAGATCATCCCGGATCTTGTGTCATAGGTGTAAAGTTGGTGAAACTATTATAGCAGTACAGTCACGAGCAATTAAATGCTACAACTCACACCCTCACAAATCTCTCAAATTATAAATCGTTATTTCACGAAAAAATCCCATTTTAATTTTGCTTAGTGTATACATTACATTGTAGGTGACTGTACACACCTTTAAGACTTCGATATCTATCTGCCAGTGTCACTTTTGTATCTGAGTGACCATTTTGATCTTTTTAACTGTACTTCTTAACTGTGTGTACTAATTGTTTTAGTTTTCGCAATCATTTAAAGCAATTATTGCGACATTTTTTGTATAAACTATATTACTACAATAAAATGACGCCATTGCAACCGTGTGAAGCAAGGTAGGACGCTGCTTTTATAATGCAAATATTCGATATCTGCAGATAAAGATGAAAAAGATAATCAGTAATGCACGGTGCATTTTTCACCATCCACACTCTTTAATAATTACGTATTATGAACCTAATTTTATTTAAAAAGTACGAAGAACTCCCAAAATATCCTTACGTATAAGGGAGAGTTTAATAACGAGTCCAAACAGTACTTGTAAGGGTGGAAAATTTCTAAGATTAGGTGTTCTATTTTGCCAAGGTTAATTTTACTCTTTATAAGGTCATCGCCCTTTACGAAGGTTCTAATAATTATTATCATAATGTAGAATATTACTTCTAACGTCTAGAGAAATTCCAACAACAATATTGTCGCATAATCGTATACTTTTATGACTGCTATTGCTTTCTCCCTGCTATGTACAATGTGTACATTATAAACAATGTTGTATATTATTATGTTGTTTCAGTGTACGCTAAGATTCCTTTACTTTACTTTTTAACCGACTTCCAAAAGGAGGAGGTTATCAAGTCGTCTGATTTTTTTTTTTTTCATTAAAACAAATACGCACTTGGATATTAACTGGGACTTGTGACTTTGTCTGCGTTTATTTGTATTTCATTTTAAAATATTCACTGTAATAAAAAGTAAGTTCCCAGGTTACCTAGTATCCAAAAGCGAACAGACCTACTTGCAGAAGTGTCACATTATTTCAAAATACCTAAATAAGGTGTCCTGATGTTTCATTGTCTACAAAAATTATGCTATGTACTACTTTTGTACATGAAGTTTAAATAAATAAATAAAACTCTCTCCTTTAAATTAGACAAATAAATTGCTGGGTTCGTTATTCTAAACTTGTAAGGAAGTGTGACTAACAAGGAAGGAACAAAATCTCGCTTTTCCGCATTTTCTCTGACGTTAAGCTCATTTTAGTTAATTTCCCAGATTTCCCAAGACACACGTTACGATGAAGCTCCAATTTCGAGGCACAATTTTTAAACCACTTCAAAATGCGATTAACGAAAACTAATCCCGCAGCCGACACTCTTTTCCAATAAAAATGAAGCATTGGACAGTCAAACACAATCGTGTCGTTTTAAAAATATTGCAAAAAGTTCTGACTGACATGAATAGCGCTGTAAGTGAACTTTTTATTTTGTCGCGCGAGAACAATCGCGTTCCTCGGCGGTCTACCGGTCATCAGTCACATGAAGTGGCCACTAGACTGCACAGACAAGAGGATTGTGGCCCTCTATGCACTTTTACTTTATGAATTTATGGTCCGCCACTATTCGCTAACACCGTCGTTTGTCATGTTGCGATTTCGAAACGAATTTGGAATGATTTTCGAAGTCCGTTAGTTTATTCAATGTTATGAGATTATTTGCTGTCAACATTATTTGCGCAACTATTTCCACACTTGGTTTCAATCACAAAATTGTTTCCATTATAACCTATTTAAACATTAGTGATCTGATGATGATCATGAAACGTTTAGTACTTACCTATTTACAACAAACCAAAACGCGTAACACGAATATCTAAAAATATCCTCACATATTCGAAAACAGTTTTCAGACCACGTAATTCGAATCCATCCTTATTTTTATATATTAAAGCTGAAACTCTTTATTAATTCGACAGCCGAAAGGATTAGTCTAAAGCCAATATAGCTCGCTGAATTTATTTCTACACAGCATGTCAGCTAGATTTTTTTTAGTTTTTTCGAAACTTAAATACTTAAGTCAATTTCGTAATAACTTTAAGTTCAGCATTGAGCTCAAAGCCTTTATTAACTAAGAAGTGACGAGCTGTCAATATAATTGATCTTAACTTCTGATCGAAATTAATTTGAGGTTTTGAAGCCAAAAAACTGGTTAGTAAAAGAATTACTTTAATTAATAAATAATTTTATGTATATTCGTTTTTAAAGCCTTTTTATAGATAAAAACCAAATTTTGATGTTATAAAATTACATGGTGTAGAGGTTATTCTTAAATCTTAACATTCTTAAAAACAGTATAAATAAGACATACCTGTCCTTGCAATCGTTAAAATTATCAAATAAGTGTAAGAGCAATAACTTGGACATTAAATTTAAAATGGCGGTAACAAAGAAGTTAGTAACATTATCTGTCACATGTGTCCTCTTTCTTAACCCTCTAAAACACTCGTTAGTTTTCCACCGCAGGTTTCAAATCAAATAACTCTTGGACTCTCGGTCTCCTAACCGGTTGACCACGTACTACACGCTCAAACGACACGCTTGTTGCAACAACAAATGTAGCTAATGCGAGAAAACAAATGAAAGACGTTTTGCCACAAGTCACCGAGACGGGACTCGCGCAAATTAAACAACTGGAGGAGCAGTCCAAGTCGCGTGCCTACGGGCTGACAATACGGCAAGCCCCTAGGGCAAGTAGACTGTTCAGAAACCATAACATCATAAAGTGAAGAATAGTAGATTATAAGCGCAAGCCAAGCTATTAGGCTTGAATGAAAGTACCACCACTAGGTTGGACAGACACTGAAGAACTGAACTGAAGTCTCAGAACTGCAACAGATAATGTACTGAAACATCTGTATAATAAGTCTGGTGTCCGGAAACAGTTCAGTCGGTTCGACCGCACTTCACTCGCACGCGCATCCTTTGACAAAAGTCGCATCGCCTGAGGTCATGAACAGGGCGTAAGACAGTGGAAAGCTCGTAAGAAGTGACGTCATCAGTCACGAGAAGTGGCCACGCTCCATCGCCTTGACAAAGAGATGGTGAAATTCATTTCAGTGCAGTCCCGCGAGCTTCCGTGAGATATGACGTTCTTTATTGCACTACACTGTTTCATTTCAAGTTGTTCTTCAGTTTATTATGGTTTAATAGTGCGGAATGATACTTTAAGACTGGGGTTAGAACGTTTTGTTGCAGAAAAGGAAAAGATACGGGAAGTTTCTTTTTGAAGTTAGAAAAGGAAATATAAGGTTTTGGTTTTACTTATTCTAGATCATATCTGTTATAAAGGGTGTTAACTAGCCATTTATCACCTTGAAAAAGTGGCTCTTATTTTACGCCGTTCTAGAAAAACTACTTATCTGATTTATGACCCAAAATTCAGCACCCCAAATAAAAAAAAAAACCGACACCCTCAACCAAGTACATTAACCTGTCTGCACATTAGCATAACAATAAACCAGAAAATCATACCATTCCAAATTTTAACTTGCGCAAAATTACATCCAGTACATAAACACGCGGTAGCGTAAACCACTCTGTATTCGCTTTATTACCACAAAATAATAGATGCAGAAGGTCGGCTACCTACACTAAGAGAAAATGGATACACACATGGAGATACAGTTCAAGTATACCGAATGCACGCACTGCCGGAAGTCCCATTCAGTCAAGATATTCTTAGATCGCCGCATACGCATTTACAGATCCCCCAGAAAAAGTATGCGCTTCGGTAATTATAGTCTATCTTCGGAAACATGATTTTTGAGTGTCAGATGACGAGGTGGAACCGGAATAGACAACTTGACAGAGAAGAGAAGAACTTCATGCATAATCAGCCTATTATTTTCCCACAGCTGGGACTCATGGCCTCTCTATGAGAATGGGCTATTAATCCACCACTCGGGCCCAGTGCGGGTTGGTTGGAAAACTTCATACAAGCCCGCTATGATGGGTGCACCACTACAAGAGTAGCAGTAGAGAACTTAGAAGCGTTGCCTCAGTCACAATAACTCTGTGGCACGATGTTCGTGTTTTCGGAAACACGAAGATTACCGAAGCTCATATTTTTTCTGGGGGATCTGTAAATGCGTATGCGGCGGTAATATTACTGAATGTGTGTCTGCTGGCGCCTATTTTCGCATGTTGTATGTAGCCGACTTCACCTTCTATACTATTCTGTGTCATCACATTGTCCTGTGACGTCATCCTATTCGCAAACCAAATGTTCCAATTATCATAGCTAATGTGCCGAAGAGATGGCGAACAGGCCGTAAGGAAACAGACGTCTTTAACATATTCCCGGCGCTTTTTGTTGATACGTTCTCTTCTGTTTTGTGACGGAATTACTTATGGAATGAGGTTAGAATGGTAACAATTAGGAAAGTTAAATGTGCAGCTTAGAGGAGTGGAATTGATTTAAATATCAAAGCGACTGGGATAAATGTGGGACTAAGATGTTCGTGATCGTTCTTTCTTTGTGGTTAGTGCCTAACCTCTGACTTGGCTTTACATGCCGTCTAGAAATATCTCTCAGGCATGCTGGTTTCCTTGCGATGTTTTCCTTCACCGAAGCAAGTGATAATTGTGCAATACGCACGTCTTGGGTTCGTTATTCTATTGACGTGAAGGCACTCTCAAGTGCTGGACGTAACTTCCTACAACCAAAAATATACGCAAAATATTGTTAGACCCCCTTATAATTGCTTCTCCAGCAGAATCATGTTGCTGATTTGCTAGTATTCGGTTTATTACGCATGATTTCTTTCTTATAGCTACATTTCGTGTCATACTATACGCTTGATCAGATCCAGCCTGTCCCCTTTCTGCCATCCCCAGCGACGCCCTAAGCCGAGGCTCGTACCCCACAAGGGGTGCCCTTAGCGAGTGCTCGCTTAGTTTTTAAGTATTTTTAAATCCCTGGCTGGATGCCTTGCATTCTAAGGCATCCACAGGATTTGCCCGGTTAAGCAGTAGCCAGCCTCATAGGCTGAACTGCAAGAGGCAATTTAAAAAAGAAACATACCATACGAAAGAAAAAGAAAAAAATATCAACCACAGTTCACGAGTTAAACTTCATTCCCGTTGCACGTAGATATTGACGGAAACTCACTTTTCATCACCACAATTGTTTTGTTCGTAGAGCACATAAAAGTTTTAGCTCAGATCAAATATGAGACTATCATGCGTGCCAGCAAATGGAATGGTACATGATAAATTAGTTTTATGTCACACACAATTTGTGCACTAAAACCACTCTCAATAATATCTTTTTTATCTCAATTCGTATTCGCTTTGCGGAGTTTTAAGACGTGTGTAACACACCATTTTCAAATGTAACATGAAATATTTATCACATCACCGAGACATTATGTTCGATGGATATCTTAAAGTTTTATTTTATTTGAACGTGTTGCATTTTGTTGTGACTTTACTCAGGAGACAGCAAACTAGATTTTTTTTTAAAAAAAAAGCCTCGTCTTTTTTAAGGGTTGTTACGCATATGTTTTGGTCGGCATAGAGATATAGATAAAATTGGATTTGTAGGAAATAGTGTTTTGGCTTAGTACGTCTTTGCCACTAGTTACAGGTAGTCAGCCCGAAAGTCTAACACCAGTCTTACCAAGGGGTGTCGTATTAGATAGGCAGTCGCTCCATGTAAAATACTGGTATTCAGCTGCATCCGTTTAGTCTGGAAGACGACTCTAACATAGTTGGGAAAAGGCTCAGCAGATGATGATGAGACTTTTAGCTTAGCACGAACTGTGCTGAACTAACCCGAACATGATGATGAAAGATGTCGAACGGAGTTTTACCGATCGGCACGAGGCGAATAAATGCTATAGGTTTTAATTGCTTCGGGTCAGAGTTATTCAACGAATACTGACGAATTAAAAATACCCAATCAAGACATGTGTAGCGCCCCTGACGTATAGAATAGAAACGGTTGTTAAAAGTATATTATGAAGAGTTACTTACTACGCACTATGTTCTGAACGACGGCGACGCCTAAGTTCTTTCTTTTATTTTACGAATATTGTAATTTGTAATACATAATGTATGAAGCTTCGACATCTTTATTCTGCAAGTTCCAAATACATGTAGATTATAAACATGGAGATCCAATCTCACAAAACCTCGATTTTTTCAGATCTCTCCAAGGCCTGAATCCAGGCAGAACGTTTATCTTGCTACCAAGACGTTGAATTAAGTTTAACTGCTTGCGAATAAAGATGTCCTTCTCAGATAAAAATATCCGATGGGGGAAAGAATTTTCTAGCTTTCTTTGAAACGTTCTCAGTGGCAGAGGGTTCGACGGACGTCGGCGAGTGACAATAAAATTAGATAAGTACAGGATAGCCCCGATCCCGCCCGGTCCGTCTTGCGGACGGAATCAATCGCAGTAAAACATGGTATAGGGGAACTAAACTCACTGACGTTTAAATAACAAAACACAAAGCATTATAAACTTTGTCTCTTGAAGTTAAGAACTAGTTTCGACAATTCCAGCAGCCAAATATAACTTTGCCGATGTGTATATCAGTCCGCGTTTCTGTAATGACACGAAACGAGTGGACTTTGAACGAAACGGGGAAATCAGAATGGATTACAGAAATCTCCCTGTGAATCGGCGGGACGAAAAATGCGCTAGACTCTTTAAAGTGCTACGTTTTCGTTGAAATTTTAAACAATATCTTTTCGGCTGAAATGTAGCAATTTTCCAGGACGCTGTATTAAAGAAAAATAGGCACTTATAAACAGATATAGAAAGAGAAAAATGTATTGTACCTACAACAAAATTGTTAGACAGCTCTTTGATTATGATTGTAAAATTTATACACTAGAACCGATGTCAAGGGGCCTAAAATGGCCGCTTTAACTGAATCATAATAGGATAATAATATGAATTACGTTACAATTCGTAAAATGGTTACAAAGTGACAATTCATAATATTAATTGCGTCTGTGACCATTTTAAAAGTTTTTTTTTTTTTTTTGGAGATGGCATCTCGCTGTTCAGCCTCTTAGGCTCTCTACTGCTTAACCGGGCAAATCCCTGTGGATGCCTTAAAAATGAATCTAAGGCCTCCAGCCAGGGGCTTAAAACTATACTTAAAAACTAAGCGACCACTCGCTAAGGGCACGAGCCTCGGCTTAGGGCGTCGCTGGGGAGGACAGCAAAGGGACAGGCTGGATCTGAGTGATATTATTTAGGGGCTGGTTTAAAACTACCGGCTCAGCATCGCGGGCTGGCTCTGGCAAGGGTCGGGGGGGGGGGTTCGTTGAACGGGGGCGTCGCGACGGGCCTGGACAGGGAGGACGGAAACTCGGCGGTCTGTGTTTGTGTGGTCTACGAATTGTGCTGGTTTAAACTTGCACTTGAGTGACAATTTGCTCTTTGCCGTGATCATAATTTTAATATTAGGTATTTAAAATTATGATGAACAGAAACTGAAGCGTTTTAAAACTGCAGTAGGTACCTACTTAAGTATCTCATAGTCTTGGAAATACATAATTTGAATAATTAAGTAATTGTATAAGATTGTATTCACTAATTGCCATTAGCACATTATGAAACTGTTCAACTGATTAAACAATTTGATTGCAGACAGTGCGTGCATGGAATGCTGTTTGAGATTTACATCTTTGAGCGTAAATTACTGGATAGCCTTGATAGGAATATCGATTAAAATGGAATATTTAAGACTCTCAATTTTGCAACTTAGGTACCTACTTATGAAGAATATACGCTACACTTGTTAGTAATACTTTACATAAAGGTCAGGTGCGTATTACATACTCGCAACCAGCTTGTCTATTTAAAGACTGTCCCAAAATATACGCCAGATTTTTTAATAAATAGAAAACACGTTTTAAAAAAATATTTATAATTTAATTTATTGAATCATAAGGTACAGAGAATAGATTAATTATGCATGGAATAACACATCGGGCAAATGGCTTCCACGGCTTTGCTGGCACATACGCACTGTTCTGTCGTCTTTCATGTCAATTATGCATCAATGTTGCTGAATTCCGTTTATGTAGTGAGTGTTGAAGCTCCTCCTTCAACGCACGAGTGGTTGTGGGCTTGCTAGTTCCTGTGACTTTAAATAACCCCATAAAAAGAAATCTGTCCTATCTGTTAAGTCACATGATAGTAAGCCAATTTTGATCACCGAAGCGAGAGAGTACACGACAAAAAAAATGTGTCATGCAGTTTTTGAATTGTTTTACGGGCTGTATAGCGTTGTTCTCTCGTGTATTTCTATTTTTACTAACCCTAAACTGTCAGCTACCTTACTGTTTATTTTCGGTCGCCAACCTTTTACCGCACTAATGGCGGCAAATTAAAATTTTGCGTCAAGTGTAAGATCGTGGAAGAAGCAAAAGGAGTGTGTGAGGATCGTATAGCAGGTTGCGTTCTGTAATTTCTGTCTACCCTCATGAGACACTGGCGTGAGTTTATGTACGTTTGTATGTATGTACTACGCAAAAAAAAACAATAAAGTCAACGTAAAATGTAAATTTAATGTAAGACTTTTCTATGCAATAAAATACACCCCTACAAAATCATTATCACCACATTAATAGACAATTTGAACACCTATAGACATAAATAAACACCATTAAATAGGCACTGATGCCAAGGCAAATGCGGTTTCAATCGCCATAAACGTAATGCTTGTGTCGAAAAATGAAATTGATTTTGCTCCCGCTTCCGTCTTCGTGCCGTATCACGGCGTTTCAAGAGGATGGGGTGGCGCTAATAACTAGCAGCGAACCTGCCAGAGATGTTTATTTAATGGCGTACGCTATAGACGCCTCTAATGGGGATTCGTACTCGATACCACACAATAAATAGCACCAGAAGGTCCGCACCGCTCGCACACATAGACACGCCTCACGTACAGCGAGTGCAAGCTGCTAGCGAGGTTCACTTGTTTGAGATCAATGTACTTACCTTACGTACTGCCCCTCACTAACTTAATCTGTCTTCCCTTTTTTTTCTTATGAGGGCCCAAGTAATGCAGCAATATAGAGCCAAGCATGCACTAGCAACAGGGTGCGCCTCTGTATGTGCATCTGCTTATGTTCGTCCGTTACATGAAGCTGGCTTTCTGGTAGCTATCTATTCTGTGCCCCTCATGGGGAATCGCACTCGGTTCTGCGGGTCTTGCGTATCTGAAGCCGCACCGCGACGAAAATTATTTTTCAATGTGTTGTGATTCTTGTGTGCAACAAAAATGAGATAAGGGGAGAACAATTTGGATGTTTGTTTGCTTTCAAAATATGATGTGAATATGTAGCGTGGAATGAATTTGGAAGGCGGGTATGGGAGTGTTCAGTTGGTGCTGATAAGCTTGGGTGCTTGATTTTAGAGCGTGCAAACGCGTTTAAAGGTATGTAGATTGTAGATACCTTAAACTCGATGCATTTTACAACAAATAAATAACAGTTTTTGTCTAAATTTTTCTCAGCAATGGTGCTTTATTTTTGAGTTTCTTTTAAATTTAGTATAATTTTTGTAATTTCATAGTAGTTTATATTATAAATGCTTAGCAGAAATGATTAAATTCTTTGACAAAATATTTATTAAAAACGCTATGAGACGAGACGAGATGAGATACGTGATGAGAGTAGACAGTGGGGGAAGCAATTATATTTGTAACTATTCATAACTGAATGTCCTGTAGAGTGATTAAAAAATAGGGATCGTTTCAAAATAACCACTCCTCAACAGTAGAAGTGGGAAAAACGGGATGACTTAATCTGCCAGTTATCAGAACTGAAACTTATCCCAAGGTGATAAAACCTAAATACATTATTCTGTAATTTACAGCCCAGCAAACATATCATCATTTTCTCCGTCGATTTGACAGCTGTGGTGTGAGACTAAGGAAGTATTCAGACGTTGCGATTAAATGTGCACATTCACCTACATAACGCGACGTCAGGTAGCACGTGTAAATCAGGCTAATGTGACATTTCTGGCATCGGCCGTGCCCGCCACGTATTACGAATGAAACTGAAAACATCATTAGGTTATGCTACCTGAACTTCGGGAATGGGAAAAGTGTTTAGGTAGATATCTACTATGTTTTGGTTATTGCTGTGAAAAGCTTATTTATTGTAGTTGTAGAAAAAAGAAGTTCTATAACATTGTTAAACGTCATTTTAAAACGCATTTATTTGCTCGCAGTTAACTGAATTGACACCATCATAATGCATGAAAATTACTTGTCTACTGCTTCTTTATAGGACAAGATGTAGGACAGTTCACCATATGACTGGGTGATAATATACCTTGTCCAAGTATTATAATTAAAACCATTAACACTGTAATTTATTATGGTTGTCATCGAAACAGTATGGCTGTTCAAAGAATAAAAATAATAGAAGTGTAATCCAAGTAGCACATATTAAATTACACTATCAAATGTGTGCCGCATTATAAGACTGACAAGTAACCGTATCACAAAACTTTCCAACATCTGCTAAACACATACCAACTGCATTAAACTAAAGTTACAGCGAGCATAACTTAGAGTACGTCTCAACACTGTTATATAAACGCATTAAAACTAATGCAACTGACATCACAGACGTCATTACTTACGTAGTGGCGTATACTAAATGTGTTCGCAGCTTAATTCGCAAAGCGTATGGTGAGATTATCATTTGAATGTGCCCTCAGACGATTGTCGGATTTTGTGACACTTGCACAATGGGTAGGTTGGCCTGAAGCAAAATATTTTTGTCGAATAAAAACCCGGTGCTTGCTGTGTACCTATACGAGGAAATTACATTTTTATCACGAGTCACATTTTACATTTTCCCTGTTATCTCACACTTCGTTTGTATCACGCGTTATTTTTGTGTTTTGTTTTCGTATCAATGTGTTTTTTGAAAGGGTGCGCTGATTGCTTATTTGTTGCTCTGTTTTCCGGTTGTTTTGATTTGCGGATTTTATTGATCACTACATTGTTTTTTTCTTTTTAATTCCATTTATGCTGATGCTGCTTTGTTGAAAAGAAATCCCCTACCAATCAGCTAATGCACTCTCTAATTAGACTTTCACGGTCAATTTTATTTACCGTCACTACCGTATTGCGTCCCTGTCTTCCCTGGTTCCTAAGGGCCCTATTGTGCAGGTTCAGGAACGATAGTTGGTGACTTAGGGCCCATTCTCACGCGATACACCTATGCATTGGAGCATAATGAGCTGTTAAATCGACTGTACTGCCTATCGGAACATCTTTGTTCATTTCCGTGACAATGAGTGTAAATAACATGTTTGTTGGTACGTGTCTTGGTAGCTTAATGGTTTATTTACAGGAACGTTATTTTCTTTGTAAGGATTTTCACGTGTTTAAAGGCTTTAGTAAAGGAATCCATATTAATATTATAAATGAGTCTCTCGGTCTGCCCTTATGACGTCTTAACGGCAGAACGGATATGGATAGAATTTGGCACAGAGAGAGACCATTACCTGGGTTAGGACATGGGGATAGATTACTTTTTATCTCGGTAGGTTCCTGTGAGAATTTATGTACGACCGCGCGGGTGGACCCGCGAGCAAGTGCTGGTCTACCTATAAATTATTAATGTACGAGTTTAGTTATCTTTGTTCGTTTCTAGGATTTGAAATAAACAGTGTAGATTCTTCAAAAAAGTTATTTTCTCAAACATGCTTATTAATTTGAGCATTATTTTGACAACATTCTTCGAGATAAATTGAAATTGCTGTACTGGCCAGATACATGCGACCAGCGGCCGGCAAAACTTATATGAAAATCCATATCTGTCGTGTTTAGCGGCCAAATAAATTACATAACTAGGCATTGATGGACCCACGTATGTGTGCCTCGGCTTCGCCTCGGCCCACATTTACACGTTCGTCCACCAATGCCTCTGTTGCTGGCAGCTGCAGTAATGTACTATGTTCTTCTTTAAACCATACATGGAATTACTTTATTTTATGATACATTTTTTTTCACCAGTTTTCAGTTTTTTACTGAGGGTACAAGGGTGAAAAGAGGAAGACCGCGACTGAACTCAGTCGTACCTAGAACTTCAAAAGATTACAATATTTATGCTAAATCTAGCTAACATTTCCACAAGTCACTAACAATCATTATAATGGCTGAAGAGCGTCCATTTTCCGACGAAAAACAAATTGTGGAGTGATAAAGCACGAAATATGGAAGCAGAAAATTAGATTTAAAAGCAATTAAGTGACGGTGTACTTTTAAAAATGAAAATATCGTTCGGGTCAGTCGGTCCGGCAAAGTGGATGAAGGCGGTACTTTTTGCCGTGGAAAGAGGGTTCCGTTCATTCTGTGTCATCATAATATTCTTAATAATCTGTCATGATTTTCAAATATTAATAAGATCTGTTGTGATAATTTATTGAAAATAAACATAAAATATTGATAGTGTTTAATGTGAGCAAAGAGTTCATAAAAACTCTTTGGTCAAATTTTTGAATCTGTTCCCGCCAAATAAAAAAAATAAAAAAATCTAATTTCGGATGATGAACCAAAAGTCCTTCTATTGAAAAATATTACACATTTTATAAGCTTGCTACTGATAATACCAAGTTTGTATTCTATATGTATGTGCACAAGTTTATAAATAAAATTGTTGGTACTGGAAAAGGCGTATCATTTCAAGTCATCATAATAATCATCGTTGAAAAGAATTGAGGATGTGACCCATGTGCCTAATGAGTTTGGTTCTAATTTATAGCATAACATCACGCCTATAATCCCTAAAGCGGTAGGCAGAGATGTACCTATAGTAACTATACCCACACTTCACCAGTTGTGTTTAAATCCCATGAAATAGGGAGCAAACCGGTTGCTACTTAGAAATTCCTGATGGAAAACGCAATGACACTAAGCCCGACCTGGGAATCAAACCCAGAACCCCATGTTCAGCAGTCGGTCTTGCGCTTCATTATACCATCGAGGCAGTTCTAATTTATTTAGTAGCTAGAATCATTCTGAAGATAGCTGAAGGTCCACGTTGAATTTAAATGAATGAATTATCAACTTGTTAAACTCATTGAAAAACGAACAAACTAAAGTTGTGATAAATTATTGAGTTAATTTGCATCTCTTTATGTGCAGGTAGATGCGTACTTATTTACTTTCCAAATAACTAAAAAGGTTATTTGACAGGTGTCAAACTAACAAACAGCCACGACATTGTTCCATCCTTTGGATAGAATTGATTGACTGAGATTAAATTTATTTTATGGTGTAAAAAAATCTGTTGTTTATGGAGATACATTGTAAGAGCGTGAAAACTCTAATTTAATTTAGCAATTATAATTATGACAGTCCTTCCAGGTACTCTTCTCCTGCGCCACCTAGAACCTTCGTGATTCGCGTCTAGATCATCTCGCCACCTCTTTCTAGACCGGCCTTGGCAGCGCCACCCATCCTCAGGGAAGCCTTTGTGCAGCTGTGGGAACAAAAATGTTATAAAGAAAAAATACAGTTCGATTTCGTGTGTTTATACATATTTATCGTGTCATGACATCATCGTCATGTGACCGTCATGAAAACGTCAAAAATTATCATTTAACAAGCTTTTCCCGAATTATGTTAGGGTCAGCTTCCCGTTTAACCGGATGCAGCTGAATAACAGTATTTTATACGGAACTACGATACTCCTTGTTCACACATCAAGAATTATCATCATTCGTGCCCTTGTCCCAATTCATTTGAGGTCGGCGCAGCATATATATCTTCTTCTTCCATACTTCTCTAATTACTCGTCATCTCTTCAGACACCTCCTTTCGTGCCAAATCATCCTTCACACAGTCCATCAATCATTTCTTAGGTCACACATCAAGAATTATTCAATTATTTTAAGAAAGTAAATAAGCATTTTTGTCGCATTGTATTGTGGCAAGAACATACATACACATGCAAATCTAATTGTGTGGAAAGGCTCCTTGTATCTTATGATATTTCGTGCGGCAAATGTACGAGTATGAAGGCACAGAGAATTGTGCCGAAATTGATTTTACTCTTAGCTAGAGGCGCTGCGACCTACCATACATATTAGGAATCCGTGTCGAAACGGCGAAGTCGAAATATTATGAGTTAATCTAAGGAACAATATTTTGAATAAGGTACGCTGATTATTTTTACGTATGATGTAGATTCAAGTGATATAGAAGACAATTATTTACAGTATTTATTAAGTAGATGATTTTTAATTACCTACTCAGAAACTAGAGAATACTACCTGCTACGACTTTTACATACTCCTTTCGCCTTGTCCACCCTCATACATCTGGTCAAAGACACACACTGGTTTAATTATTTTTATTTAAAAAAAAGACATACTTCACACTTGGCTGATTACATTTTTGAAGATTATTCTTTCATTTGTTACTAGCTTGTGCTCTCGGATTCTCTCCCGTTATGTACGGAAATTAACCCACCAGAACATTTTGACACTTGGGGATAGTGTAGCTTTCCATCAGTGAAAGAATTTTCGGAATCGGATCAGTAGTTCGGAAGATCATACAAACTTACAATTTTTACTTCTTTATAATTTTATTAGTACCTATCTATAGATTTAGTCATTAAGTCGGTTTAGTCCCATCTCGGCACCTTTCCCGTCTCGGCTCCCATAAAATATTATTCCCATCTCGGCACCCTCGTTACTTACACAGTCATCAAAAAATGGATACACAGTATCAGTACAGTCAGTAAATCCACTTGATTATTAATTCATAATTTCAGCCCAAAGACGTCCACTGTTGGACATAGGCCTCCCCCAAGTGTCGCCACATTGACCAGTCCCGTGCGTCTCGCATCCAGCGGATCCCCGCAACCTATTATTACGATTATATATTAAATCAAAATATTTTTTTTTTAAATTGTGTACTGTTTCTAAAATAAGTTAAATTTTAAAATACTAGTGTATAATGTAATTAGAAGCTCCATTATCTCGGCAGTATCTTGGCAAATCTCTAAAAATGAGCATAGCGTTTTAAAATGAATGTTTTTAGTTTAAATAGATATTGTAAAATAAATAAACATTGCTTAAAAATATTATTGGAAATCCTTTAGTATTCAGTGAGCAATATTTTTATATTTGTTATCACGTTTTGTTTTTTACGTTTTGATTTTGTGCAGTTGTGACTGTGGATTGAGTAATTGTAATTGATTTAATTCTTTCCGAGCTTTGCTTATATTTCATCTTTTGTATTTGTGTTAGTAGTTTGTTATTAATTATAGTTGTCTTACTCTTTGTCTGCTGACTTGCATGTTATGGTATTTCTCTATGAATTTCAGGTGGAGCGGCTCAAGGTAAGTTTTTCTATCTATATCTAATGAGGTAAGTTCAAGATAAGTACGCAGTATGAACTTCTTGCTGCTTTTGTTGTTGTTTACTTGTTGCTTTGTATCTGGCGTCAATCGTCTGCGTGTTCTAGGAGCGCTTATAGCGGGTGCAAGGTTGACTTCTTGCACAACACAGTCAAGCGTTGTAGTGGTGGACAAGTTAGTTGTTCTTCTTGTCATGTACGTTGGGCGAGTTGAAGGGATGGATGAGAATTAAGAAGTGGTATCATCGCCCGTGAAATCTGTGTTTGCTTGTGGTATAAGATACTAGATCCGACGAAAATGCTTGAAAAGTTGACTCTTCGGCAGCAGATTCGTTGTATGTTTAACAGGATTCAAATCTGTCCATTCACACTTTTCATGTGTGTATTATAATGATTTCAATCTATAACAGATTTTCAATCGAGGAGCAGTTAAACTTTTTTGTTGGTAACATAGATTTCTGAGCAGCCAGCTCTATCTGCTAGACATGTAGCTTTTTGAAGAAGGGCTTCGTCAAGTGACCCCGCAGTGATGGAAGGACAATGTGTGGCTTAAGTTAAATCAAATTTTTAATAAATTATCAATGAATTAATTTGCAATTAATCAATGTGGATATGTGTATTTCCTCATTTATTTGTTTTTATCAATTTGAAAGAATATCGATTTATTCGAAACATTACAAAAAGATTATATTCATTATTTTTTTCTTTTTAGCCGACTTCGACAACAAGGAGAACGTTCTCAAAAAGCCAGTAGATACGTTTTCTATTGTTATTAATTCAGGTAAAGAACGCGGCGGACCCTCCGCCTCATGTTTTCGTTTTCCAGAATAATTCTGATGAAAACTGTACCGATTCAGATTAAGGGACAACTTTCAACATCAACGGAATTAATATTCTGACTGAATCTTAAGATTTGTAACTATCTTAATTATTGAGGTTGATTTATTTTTACTTATAGTTCCAATAATTGTACAAAATGAATAAACTAATGGTATGAAAACCTATAATTTGTTTTTTTTTTTTACCTTACTAGCTCTAACTATTAAAGCTGGTATGAAAATTAAATAAGCTTTCGCACTTACTTACGGCGTTCAAACGAAGATAAGGAGATTACCTTTATTTTTTATAAAAATTTTGCACTTTTTTTCAAACAGAAACAGTAAATGAATTCGATAGTTGTTTTACTTTATTAGTTTTAGTTGTACTTAAGTAATGTTCCGACATCCGGAACAATTATTCCGAATAAAAATTTAGTTGTAAGGAAGTCTCCATTTTTCATTTCTGTTCCTTGAACATTAGGCACATTAGCTCTTCCATATTTTGATCACTGATTATAACACAATGTTAAGGAAACTTATTTATGGCAAATAAAACATATGACTTATAAGTTGTTAAGAAAAGCATTATTAGTATATAAATGATAATAGTGTGAGTAAATTTTATGAGGGAGGTGATTATGGAAAACAATAAAAGTACAAATAATTTTATAGAAAACAAGACAATACCATATTTTATATTTGATTATATTGAATATTGCGACGGGCTGTCAATCTTGCTGGACTGGGCCCTTAATAAATAATAAAGTTGATTTACTTAATACACTGATACTGTGTTTCCATTTTTGACAATGATTTTTGACAGGGTGCCGAAATTCATGGGTGCCGAGCTGGGAAGGTGCCGAGATGGGACTAAACCATTAAGTCGACTCTCACACAACACCGCTCGGATGCGCAGTCTTATCTGGTCCATAACGTAATAAAACAGGCTAGTGATTTTCAATAGACTAATTTATTGTCTTTATTATACTTAAATTGGTACATAGATGGCGGTAGCAGTTGTACTGTTTTGTTACTTACTAACAAAGGCGGCGAATCGAATGTATTGGCAGTGCCAGTGGCGAAGGATCCATTCAACTCGATTCCTACCGGCTTCCCTTTGAAAAATGGCACAGTCAGTATTCTATAGACAAATAATTTACTCACATTAAAGATATGTACCTACTCCGGGTTGCCGCTTACAAAAATTGACCCTTCGCTACTGGGCGGTGCGCCCCGCGTGAGCTTTCACTTCTTTCATACAAGCCAATTCGACGTGAGATCCGCTTCACCGCCAAACCGCGCGGACAAGCGGTGGCATGAAGAAGAAATTTTTGCTCTTTTCAAACGTTAAATTACAAAAGATATTATGTTTGAAAAGAGCAACAATGTCTATTTGATCAGACACTGTAAATACATAAACAGACTACGTAAGGAACCTATGTAAATTATTGTTACGCAAATAATTACTTTCAAGGTCTTGCAGAATACAAAATTTATCCAAGAACTTGTTCTATTAATAATTCATGATTTATTCAGGATTGGCTTAGATGTTATTTTGATTATTATTTAGACCTTTAGTTGGCTTATAAATTTATTGTTTTACATTAAATGTAAAGGGTATAAATATTCAAAAATTTAAGATAACACACACCTATAAAATCCTCATACTTACACATTTTAAAACATAAAATAAAAATAATTCTTAAGTTTTTGCAACTAAAAGTAAAACCATGTTCTACACTATTTAATGAAAATGTAGTATCTAAGAACATTACTTTCTATGTAAATACGACCCTCTTGTTCTAGAAAACTAAGTAACTAATGTAGGTAGTTACGTAACTAGAAGTCTCAGAATTTCTGTAAACCCTTGTATGAGTTGTGTGCCTTAACATTAACACACACAAATTAATTTCTCTTTGATAGCTACTTACTAACTTGAACATAAATACATTTTTGCCGGCATAAAAAAACCAAGTTCCAACCTGATGGAATGTGGTTACATCAGCCATCAGCAACTTCACCAGAACGACCGATGTATTGTAAACCTCAATGATGTTATAAAGAAAGATACGCTACGTTCATACTGAGCGGCGTTCAAATATCGTTGAGCTGTTACGACTGCGATAGATAATACGGAACGTACGATACAGAAAGAGATAGCTATTGCACTGGAAGCGCTTAAATTAAGACAATTGTTTGAATTTGTCTGCAAAAATTTGCGCGCGCTAGTACGATATCTACCTCTTTTTATTTATCATATTATTGGACAACCTCACAAAAAAGCAGGTAAGCTACGCAACTACTGTTCCTGATGGCTGAAATAGCACACTCGTTGGAAATTGATCCGCGTCATTTTTTTGTGAATGGCATCTCGCAGGTTAATCTAGGAGGTTGTCATCTGCTTAACCGGACTATCGTGTACGTGCCTTAGGTGTAGGACCTCCAGCGATGGGCTTAAAATTAAGCGACTACACTCTAAGAGCACACCCTATGGGGTGCAAGCCTCGGTTTTGGGCGTCGCTGGGGGAGGACAACAAGGGACAAGCTGTATCTGAACAAGATTATTAGTCAAAAACCTAACAGCATTAGCCCTTAATTTTTTCACTACAGGGTTATAAGTCAACTCTCTGTGAGAGCCAGTGGGATATAAACCCACTACGCGAGTCAAGTGCGGGCTGGTAGATGTCACATGACTTCAAATTTTAGGTTCTAGGACTTTTTTTATACTAAATAGGCTGATGTTGGGCACGCTTGCTTAGGCTTGCACTTGACCTTCGAAGAGATCTAGATAATAATGATCGGGAAACTGAGGAACCGGCAGTGAATTCCATAGACTGACAGGTCGCCAGTTTACTCACAATATTTTCCTTCATCATTTTTTTTAGTACTGGTGATGAAATGAAGAACGCAAAGTAACGAACCATTGATCTAACCACTCGTAAGTTGGAGTTGACACTAAATAAAAGTAAATACACATTTAAAATACTCAACTCAACACTTGACAAAATATTGATCATAGTTACTTCACTCACAATAACAGAACATTCTAGAATTCAGTGCTAAAACACTCCTCAAATATCCTTCACATTTTCCCGCCCGTAATAACATTTCCCTGAAACGTTATATTAGGCGTAGTTGACACTATCAGATTCGTCGTCACACATCCGAATCTCACGTATCACCCAAACGAAGTTATGGTAAACAGCCCCCTATCGATGGAATAAGTAAACTAAAGTGCTAACAAAACCGTTGTGTTGTCTAAACGTTACCTTTTTACTGTATGCCGTACGCGTACTAACTAGGTTTCCCCTACAAATTATGCTAAACGATTTTGAACTGTAACACGTCGGAATAGTGACGTGATTGGTGTAGGGAAATCAGGCCTGTCCCTTGCCTGTCACATCGGTTTGTATTCAGATTCGCAATTTGAAATTACTGGGGAAGTTTTCGTTTGTAATCAGTTAAACTGCGGCGTTGAACTAGGCGTTATTGTTCGACATGTTTGGTTAAATAGAATATGTATTTCTGTCACATTATCTTTTTTCTTTAGCGTGTGGTTAGTGCCTAACCTGGTGTCAAAGTTGTTATGCCGCCGTTGTTGTTCTCTGAGTTGGCTTTACTCCCGTCAAGGAATATAGAGATATTTTACAGGCATGCTGGTTCCCTCACGATGTTTTCCTTCACCGAAGCAAGTGATAATTATACAATACGCACATTAATGAGTTAGCGTACTACTGGTCAGTTTCCTTACTCACTAAGCTATCACTGCTAATAATGAACATTATGATATAAATAAATAACCGGAATAGTTCGTGATTCGCCCAAGGAAAGAGTAGTAGGTATATAGTCAGGATGAACATAATTTGAAATGTTCAAAATGAGTTCAGAATTGAATGATGGAATTATAAGGCTTCCGATTTTTTATTGGTCTTCGGAACCCTCAATATAAGTTAATTCATTAAATGTATTGCTTTGCAAGGTTGTTTTATCGCTCAGAAAAGCTCCATGAAAAATGTAGCAATTCTTTTCACCTTTTATTTTCACTGGATATTATTTTATTTTCGCATTTTAATCGAATCAAACAACACCTCACTTGTCAAAGGTTTCGTGAATTTAATACCGAGGAGATCAAAAAGCATTTTTCGATTTTGAGAAAAAGTTGTGATTGATCTGTTTCTAAGATATTAAAGGTTTTCGAGTTGTCTTATTTTTAAATAGATACCTTTATTTCTAAAAGAAATTATATCCTCAGTTGGTAGAACCGAAACGTCATAACTGTGTACTTACAATTTTGTTACCTATTCTAATGAGATGACCAAAGGCCCTAGCACGAGCGCGCGGCGTAAAAGTAACGTAAATTCGTAGATTTTTTAATTGTAAATAATCGTTTCACACTATGGGTATAAACATAAAGTACTATTAACGAAGCTGAAAGACTGTGCTGTGCTCTCCTCGTCATTGCGATCATTTTTTTTTGTTCTGTACTATACCTTGGAATGTTGGAACCTTTTAGTTACGGAGTTATTGGGGGCCAAAATTCCAACTTTTTCGCAAGTTTATTTTTTTTAATATGTGTTTTTTATAAATACCTCCACGTCCCGTACTACTACTTCGTAAATGGTCCATTTATAACACATTTGCTCGTAAAGGGTCTCTTATTTCAGCAATTTCAATATCGTATTGTATCTCATTACGGACTTGTGCGGTAATGTAATGTAAAACGCACGGTTTATCAAGATGCTCCGTCTAAAACAAACGGTTTTTTTAAATCTAAGCAAAGAGTTTTTATGTCAGAAAAGTGGTCAACATTTTAAGAATAAAATTAACTTTGGTAGATAAAATAAAATAAATAAACATTTAATTCTTTAATTTAATTAATTTTGACAGTAAATTACAACCATTTGTCTGTAACAAAAACAAAAAAAAACATTAATTTACTTTATTAGTAATACTGGCTGTTTTTTGTGACTTTGCCTTAAAAAGAAGCGCTGATGCGCGCGCATCACTCATTTGTGAACAAGTAAAAATTATTCCGCGCGCTTTTTCTTTTCGCTGTATTGTTTTTATTGACAGCTGTACGTCTTGCTTACTGCTCTTCTCCGACTCTCGAACCTACCCGAAGATGGCAGAACACGCATAGGTCTCTCCAGGAGAAATTTCGCAGTATGTAGGACGACTGCGGTTGGTACTTCCTTCGCGCAAAGATTCTTTCCTTTCCGGGGAGGTGAATTGTACAACAAACTAAATACAATTTTAAATATAGCAAATTGCAGTAAAGTTGAATGTAAAAATAAAATTATGAAATGGTTATTGAAGTTAAACTATACGGAAACAGAAAAATTACTTGAGGTAGCTAAGTAAGTAGGCTTAGCAGTCCATACTTACATACATATAATTGTAGGCAAGATTATAGTCATATTATTATATATTATACTCTAAGTATATTTACATATATAGATTCATGAAAATACTTATTTTGCAATAAATGTACACTTACTTGTATACACACACACACACACGTATACACACCGTCACCAATTTCGCACTATTTCCACGTTGACAATAACTATCTATGATGTAATGGGGGGCCTGGAGTTCTATAATACAGGCCTAGGCTTAGTTTAGACTCCAGATCTCCCACAAATTACAATTTTCTGCCTAACTACCTGTCAACCTATATAACTAACAACGATGTAATTTGTGGAGATGAATAAACGTTTTTATTATTATTATTTCCTTTATTCATATATATACATATAAATTACATTTTTAAATATTTCTAAACAAATTAATATTAAAAAAACATTTAAAAATATAAAAAATAGTGGTCCGCCGGTATCGGGAGCAGGGTCCAAGCTACCGGTGGTTAGGGCTGCAGAGACAGGAACCTCCTCACAATGCGAGCCGTATCGAGGAGTACTGCCTTCTGAATCAGGCCCTTGATCCAACCGCCTAAGGAGAGCCTCGAAAGGTGGTCGTCGAGGCTCTTGGCCATAAGGCCATTGGCCGTCACGACAATCGGCACAATGATAGCCGAGTTCACATTCCACATGTCGACAACCTCGTGTGCCAAGTCGAGATATTTTATTTGTTTCTCCTTCTCAGCTTTCACGAGGTTCTCGTCATGCGGAATGGTAACATCGATTATCATTACGCGGCGCGCTGATCGGTCTATCACCACTATGTCAGGCTTATTGGCGACAATAGTCCTGTCAGTGATGATAGACCGATCCCAGTACAGCGTGACATGGTCTTTCTCGAGAACTGGGTCGGGCACATACTTGTAGTACGGTACCTCTGATTCCACAAGTTTATATTTCAAGGCAAGTTGCTGGTGGATAATCCTGGCTACTTGGTTATGCCTGTGCAAGTACTCGCCGTTAGCCAGACGAGAACAACCAGAAATAATATGTCTGATGGACTCACCCGGACGGTGGCATGCCCGACACACGTCAACCGTCCCGTCCTTCATAATATATTTCCGGTAGTTGTTCGTCAACATAACTTCGTCCATAATCGCACAGACAAAACCTTCAGTTTCCCCAAAGAGGTCACCGAAACGTAGCCAGGACACGGATGCTAGAAAATCTACATCGGGCCTATGAAGAGCCCGGTAGAAGCGCCCGTGAAGCTCCTTGCCTTGCCATACTTCCTTGCGGTCATCGGTAGTAAGTACTACAGGTTTGCGCCAGTTCTCTTTAGCCATGGACAGCGGGGTGAGGCCCTTGTCCACTGCGACCACATCTCGGTGCATACCCACCTCGGCTTTTAAAAAATATTCTCTGAGACTGCATACCTCGCGGTTGTGGAGCGTCTTCGCGTTTAAAAAGCCTCGACCCCCGCACTTCCGCGGGATATACAGTCTCATCACCGATAATCGTGGGTGATGCATCCGGTTTGCAGTCAGCAGTGTACGGACTCTCCTATCCAGGGTATCGAGTTCGGTCTGAGTCCATTTGAGTATGCCGAAAGAGTACATTAAAACCGGCATGACCCAACCGTTGAAGGCGCGCACCTTGTTCCCGCCCGAAAGAAGGCTATTTAATACCTTCTTCAGGCGACCGAAGAAGCGCTCCTTCAACGATTGCTTCATGTCAGTTACGTTAATGCCTAACGCTTCCGACATACCCAAATATTTATAGCTTTCGGATGAGGAGAGGGATCTCAGGTGTATGGAATCCGAGAGCTGAATTCCTTCGGATTCCATAATCTCCCCTCGCTTTACATACATGACTGCACATTTGTCCACACCAAATTCCATCCTGATGGCGCTACTAAAAGTTTCAGTTACTTTCAGTAGCTTCATCAGTTGCAATTTGTTGGGGGCAAAGAGTTTCAGATCATCCATGTAAAGAAGGTGAGATATGACCTGACCACCTCTCCTCAACCGATAGCCTAGACCTGAATCCTCCAGCAATGTACTTAGAGGATTCAGGGCTAGACAGAACCATAGTGGACTCAAACTGTCGCCCTGGAATATTCCCCGCTTAATCCATACGGGCTCATCGTTCCCCTGAATCTGTCGACATCCTGGATATCGAAGGACCGTCTTCCATTGCCCCATACACGACTCAAGGAAGGCGCGTAGAGTTGCATCTATCTTGTACAACTCCAGCACCCTCATGAGCCATGTATGTGGAATCGAGTCGTAGGCCTTCTTATAATCTATCCAACATGTCGACAGATCCTTGCGGGATCGACGAACCTGTTGGCTAATGGCCATGTCGATGAGGAGTAGCTCCTTAGTACCGCGGGACCCGTTCCTACATCCATTTTGAGAGGCAGACATAATGGAGTTTTTGTCAATGTGTGTATTATTTTTCGCTCTCAAAATGGATGTAAGAAGCTTATAGACCGTCGACAAACACGTGATCGGTCTATAATTCTTGGGTTCCGAGGGACTACCTGACTTATGGAGCAGGTGGGTAACGCCTGTTGTTAAAAACTGCGGTAGAGACCCAGACTCTAAGGATGACTGAAATTGAGATGCCAGGCAAGTGTGTGAACTACTAAACCATTTGAGCCAGAAATTGTGCAGTCCGTCCGGTCCCGGTGATTTCCAGTTCGGTAACGGACGAACTGCTCTGGCTACATCTAAAGGTGTAATTACAATCGGTTCCATTTCTGGGATAGGTTCACACACTTGCTCGACATCACGCATCCAGTCAGCCTCAGTATGACGGACGGGCACCGACCAGATGCTGTGCCAGAAAGAACTTGTGGTGGCATCATCCGGGCGGCACACGTCCGTCATATTTTGATCGGGTCGCTCCCAAGCTCTGTACACCCACCTTTCATCGCTCTGGAACATGCGATTCTGTGAGTACCGATCAACCCGCCGCTTATACCGCCGAATACGGTTCGCCCATGCATAAACTTTCTGCTTCAGGAAGTCGATGCGCTCTGTAACACGGGACATGAATTCTTGAGGACTGATTTCAGTCCCCGAGAATGCCCGCCTCACAAAGCGCATCACACGTGGTCGTGTATTACCCTCCCTGAAGCAGTATAGTTTGCCAATGAGTACCCTGGCATCGTCGATACGACGCTCGATCCTGCGCTGCCAGGATGGTACGGCTGGTTTTGGTCGAGTAGCTACGTCACAATTTGGAAACTTGACATTAGCTACTCGACATGCCGCAACAGCCCCACAGTACAGGATCGAGTGTGCATCAACGAGGTTCTCGCTACTCTCGAAAAGATTCTTGAGTTGCGAGTCCAGGGCACACACCAACGCCCTATTTTTATTATGCATGGGTAACCGTGGTAATCGGGGCCTAAGTTCGGTAGGAGTGGATCGATACTCGCGAAGCGCATCCTCCAGTGCGCTCCTCAATCGGTCGTTGCACTGGCTACTTACCGTGGCAACCCTATCATCCTCCTCTACAACAGCAGGGTTTGACCGCGGTGGGGTTGCGTCAATAGCTAACGCTTGCACCGCGGTTTGTGCCGGAGCTAAGTCGATACGGTTGCTCAGTACATCTGAGCGTAGCCTATCAAGTGCGGCGTCGTCCAACATGTGATTGCGTTGGATGACCCGCACCTGATCCGACAGTCGTTGGGCCGAGACGTTGACGGTTGGTTCAAGTTCCTGGAACAGAGACAGCATCCTAACACGGTACGCAGTGAGGTTAGTTCCCCCCTCTGTAGACCCGTAGTATGCGCGCATGACGTTCTCGTTTATTGATTGAGTCCATTTCATGCGCTGCACACAACCACTGGCAGCGGGGACCCGGCTCGGGGTCGGATGGCCCCTAAGTCCCAAGCTTCTCGGTGGCCGGCCTCTCCCCTGCCGACGCACAGGTGTTGGCGACGTCGGCGGAGAGAAATACTCGTCGCTCGAGCTCGACGCAACTACCACGGCCGGTGTCACAGCACTCACGACGGGGCTGGATTCCGGCGGCGGCGAGGCGGAGCTGAGCTAATATTATTATTATTATTATTTGAAAATGTCGTCAAGTAATGATGAATGTATTAATTCGACACCACCAGAAGTCTCAGAGGCAGTTTTATTTATTTCCTCGCAAATATGTTATAAAACGTCGTATGAAATACGTGCGCTTTGATAATTGCAGCCTCTGCTTTCTTGTAGCCCTCGCCTGCGGCTCGGGCTAGCAATATCGCCTCGGCTGTAATTTTCAACTTACCGCACTTATATCATAATGTACTATTTCATCCTGCATAATATTTTCATAATTTTAAGAACGTATACTTAAATCTATGGAAAATAATTGTGCTTGCTGCAAACAATTTTACTAAAATGTAAAAGGATAAATTGTATTCGATTCAAAAATTGGCGTATTATTATCATTACGTTTACACTGCGCGCTCTTGCGAGGGCCTCAGAACAGATAATGTGTTGTAGGTATAGGTATATAACCAAATTAGAAGACCCATTCACTCGTTAAGGTCCTTATGAAGCAAAGGCTTTTACATAAACAAAAAAAAGTGACGGGACACCCCACCCTATACAACTGTATAACGTAACCATATCAAAAACAACCGGGTGGCCGCACCAGTCTGCGGTCAACGAATTCATTTTACAAAATTTATTACATTTCGATAATCTGTTATTTTCAACCAGCAAGTTGAATTTCATTGACGGCTATTGGCCAGGATATACGCAGTTATTCATAGATAAAAACCAATCATTTTTATTGTTGATTGTCGGAAGCTGTAAATTGTGACCCTTTTGAGTAAGGTTGGATGTAAAATTGAGCTTCCGAGCGATGTATTGTGCTTTAACAAAATGTAAATGATGTGTGAGTGATCGTTAAGGGTGGTTATAATAGCTGTGGTAATGTACAAAAAATATGTTTTCAGTTATGTGTTCAGTGTTGTGTTCATAGATGTTTTTGGCTACTCTGATTAGTCTTATGATTAAGAGTGGAGTGATGTTTTAACAAGCTTTTCTTTAACTTGCAGTGTTTGTATTTATGTTTGTTTGTTTTGGTCAAATCTTGCAACTGAATTTTAAAATAATTATCCCCAACTGATTTGGATGAATGCATCCACGTTTAGTTTGAGTGACAATACATGGTTAGCTAAGTGACGTCATTCTAAATCCAATATGGTGGACTCCCAAAGAAGGTGGACTAGTTATTTTTTATAGACCCCCATGATATCAGTATCAATTAAAAGTTTTTGCTGAGAAGAATTCGAAAAAAATCACCAATTTAAAACAATTATCTATTTTTTTTTGTTTTTCTTTTCGAATTCTTCTTCCTCTTCGTATTTAAAAGTTTTTTTTTTAAATGTTCTTTTTAATACCCTAACCTCGTTTTTACACTAAATAGACTAGTTGCGGTCAAACGACCGTAACTCGCCTGACGTGAAACAATGATGTTTCTAAACTGTCCATTAGGAATCAAGGAACATCTATAATTTAGATTGATTACAGTTGTTTTTAAAAGTGGGGGCTTTTTATCACCTTTTTACACATACCTTCAACAATGGAAAATAAATACTTGACTTAAAATATTGTGTTATGACAATGAATCTAGTAGAAGTCTTTTAGTTTTTGAGGAATGATCAGAAATTTAAAATCCGTTCAAAATTTTACTCCCAAACTAGAGTACCAACATACACTCCCAACACAACGTGTGCTTCAGCTAGTTGGCACTATTAATTTACATTGTAATCAACATGTCAAAGGAACTAGCTGGCTGGAACCAGAAACAAATGAACTAAATGCAAATGCCATTGTCAAGTATCTATCCAAGGGTTTAAGTGGGCTTAAGCCAACAATCGTTAGAGATCCAAGCCGTGGCCGACATTCCAATGTTTTCGTATGCTAATCGTCGGGAAATAAAGTCGGTATTAGATGTATTTATTGAAGAGACATTTTCAGGCTGTAATTCTGTTCACCTTAAACTACAGTCTCCGCTGTCTCTGTGGTCTTTACTTAACAAATATGCCTACTTAATAACTAGCTAATGCCCGCGGCTTCGCTTGCGTGAAGTTCGGTAATTGGCCTACGGGATAAAAAGTATCCTATGTTCCATCCAGGTTATAAACTATCTGTTTGCCAAATTTCATCCAAATCCGGTCAGTAGTTTTTGCATAAAGAGTAACAAACATCCATCCATCCATCCATCCTCACAAACTTTCGCATTTATATTATAATAATAATATTATATTATCTATGATTCTAATTAGGAAGTCTAGGATTATAAACATTCATTCCTAAATGAATATTTAAATGATTTATTTGTACGAATCTAAAAAAAACACTAAAACGTCTAAAATAACTTGACTTTCGGAAGTCGGTGTCTTTGTTTGTATCTTTTTTGCCACCGACTTCCGAAAGCCTAGTTATTTTATTTTACCCTTTTTAGTTGTAGTTTACTACACAAATTCTTACAAAAAATTAATTACTAAAACTTAATTTTTACATTGTAACTAGAAGTTAGTTAAAGTACTTGTCAAGACGAATCAAACTAGTCCAAATTCGATGGTGTTGCGTCGTTTTATTACAGAGTTCCTATGGCCACCCTCCAGCTCCATCACCAGATCAGCTCCATGTCATCATAATATTGCATTGTGTCGCGATATACACATGCGTGCAAAATTTCAGCTCAATCAGAAATCGGGAAGTGTCTCAAATTTAACTAGCAAGTATCACGCGACGTCGCGTGATGTACATCAAAGCGTCTGCACGCGACGTCGCGTGATGTGATAATTAACGTGAGGAAAACAACCAAATTCCTGAACCGATTTTGATGAAATTTCTATGGGACTAATCGGGAACCATATCCTTTCTGATGAAAAATCAAATCGGTTTACAAATGACGGAGAGGTAATAAACATTAAAAAAAAAAATCCAACCGAATTGAGAACCTCCTCCTTTTTGAAGAAAGTCGGTTAAAAAACAATGACGTAAATAGATAGTCTATTCTTTACCCAAGACATGCCTATTCGTTCACAAAACATTTGAACGCAGAATCTCCTATCCCCTTGAGCGAGACAATACATCAAATAGGCGACAATTCCAACCTGAAATAACTATTGGACTTGCAAATAAAGCTACAAAACTCAACACGAGGAGCCGAGACAACGTTCCAGTTTACTGAGCGAGTAACTTTACATAGAATCAGCGAAATACATCGAACGACGTCCACCGAGTCTGCATGTAAACAATTTCTCATGCCGATAAGATAATATTGTTCGCAGAAAATCATGAATTATTCTGTTGAAGTGTAGAAATATTTTCTACGTTCTTAATCTATGGTGGTAAGCGGATCACGTCGGCTTATTTGTGTTTGTTATGAGATCTGGGCCCCCGGGCCCCTTCTGCAGTCTTGTCTTGCACTCGCCCTCTATTGTGCAAATTGAACTAGTTTGTTAGGGTGAATGCTCATTGATTGTGATGCAAGACAACTGACTGCCGATGAAGCGGACGTACGACGCGACGGGCCAGTCTGTTCTAGGCCCTGAATTGGTTAATCGTTTAAACATGTATTCTGAACGGAGGTTTTGAATTGCAAAAGAGAGTGTTACCTAAACATTTTGTCTTGCTTAAGGTTTTCTTGAAATACTGGCTCATATTTTAGGATAATGTTTAGGGACTGAATAATTATGCATGATAAAATAATAATGAAATCCTTGAGACAAAATAACCTACTTTTCGATCTTTTACTTTACGATAATATTAAAATTATGCTCGTTAAATTATATATATATTTTGCACCTCATCAATCTACATATTCGTAAATTTTATAGCTTTTATTTCATACTAAAACATCCATATAAAGCTAAAGAGAAAATAGTTCTCACATTTTCGCTTGTACGGTCCCCTGTGACTCATCCAGTTATTAGGCGAGAAAGGGGCTAATATTTCATCCATTTTCGCTGTTATTCTTGCAATCTTGTGTACTACCAGCCTTACATCTACCTGGCATCTGGTTCGCGGAACAATACAGTAATTTATGTTTCAGTCCCTGGAGTAATGATAAAGCTAACAAGCCGTTGAATAGTAATGTACAGCGTCAAACAGAAAGTAGGTGACCGATGGTTCCGTATGGTTACGAAGTACAATCAAGTACTTATTTGCTTTAGCACTCTAAAGGATTCTACACCGTACCAATAAAATCATGACCGTTAAAATCCGGTATATTAAAAATAATTGAAGAAAATAGGAGTTTTTTCAAAAAATACTTTAAATATGCATTAGATGGCTAATGGACAAAGAAACAGACCAAATTGGCGTTTACCTAATGAACACAAGCAGGTCACACTATTACGCCACAATATGAATTCGAAAGAAAATTCAAAAAAAAAGTCGTGAGCGACCAAATTTTTTCTTTTAACTTTATTCTCCACTCCTCTAGGAACTCAATAAAAAAGTCCCATGAAAATCCGACCGCTATAAACTTCGTTCCACTTTTTGAGTATTTTTTGTCTAATTGCACTCGGCTAGGTATATGTAATCCTGATGAAGAGCCTTGTAGACGCATGAAACGTCTATCCATGCTTTAGGACTAATGCGCCGGTTCTGTATGTATAATTTAACCTAAGTGTACTTTTTTACGGTGCGTTTTCTAAAGTAGGTAGTAAAGCAGTTACGAGGTTGACTATATATTATACTCATGTAATTGTATAGTACCGATAATACCCAGTTTTATTGTTGTACTGTACGATATTTTAAAGTTTATTAATGCAGTTGTATGGCAATTTCAATATGTGAGTGGGGAATGTTTTAATGAACTGGTGTATCATGTTATGAACCGTTATTTTAGCTTTGAATGTATTAAATTTAAATATTAAATATGGAATTGGTATAAATTATGTGTTACACATTTTGTGTAATATTGTAAATTGTAGTGTATTTACCTACCGTTCGCGTTCACACTATTCGATGAGAAAGCAACTCGATCCTACATAACTATATAGCTCAAAATTTTCTAAACAAAGCCAAGATATAAAAATATAACTCTTCTTTTGTACGCCGAAGTCAGGTAAGACTGAAGACCAAAACAAGCCCTTGTAACAAAATAAATAAGTGAGTCTAAATTTACATCTGTTCACAATACAAACAAAGATTAACATCACAATTATTAGCGATGCTAACGAAAACAGCACAGTGCAACAAAATAGGCGTCCAGACATGACAACTGTGCAGTTTATAGCAAAACCTCAAAGCTATAAACAAGAAAACTGTTGGCGAACAATAAGTTTACTATCAGTATCATGTGGGCTGTACAAAGCAGTTGGGATGAAACACGGAGTATTCAGCATATGGAGTGCTTATGTACAGGAGGAAAGCGCTGAAGGATCACACACGCATTTAATTCACTTAACCAATAAATATAAAGAGGAGCAAGAAAAATCTGTACATGTGGGTGCCTCTACCTACATGTACAGTTTAATCAATTCACTTAGTAGACACAGTACTACTCAAAATTGTCACGAGATAATTAGAATGAATCTTGTATAGAAATATTTGCCTCCAAATAACTCACGAACGTGCCACTTTAAAAACCAAAATAACGATGGGTTTCGGTACCACTTCGGTTCTTATCCCTATCATGCTCAATGAGAAAATTCCATAATATTTATTGTAAACCGTTATAAAACTATCTTTTTTTGTCTGAAAGATGATATAGTTCAAAGCAGCTGATAGGGAGTTGTCATAAAGCCATACAAGTAGTGCAATGACTGAGTATTACTTCCCATGATGATGTGTCTTATAATTCCACGAAAACTTTTGTTACACAAAAACTTTAAAATAGCACTAGCACTCCATTTGTAGCTAACTCTGTGTAATGGGCAGTACGAAGCAGTCAGTATAAACGCATTCAAGTCACACATGCAGTGTTAAATTTATTCAACGTAAGTGTAGACCGTTCGCTTTGTGTCAAAGTTAGTCCGCTGCCTAACTTAGTGCCGACTACTACAGACAACTGACTGGCATTTTCAACTGCCTGGATCAACGGCCGTTGTCGGTAATATTAACAAGTTTTGGCCACTCGTGCATAAATTGGTAAATAGTAATCACGAAAAAGTACCATAAGCAAAATGTTATAGTAAGTATGTTTTTGCTGCATTCTTGATTTATTTTAATTGATTTAGGGATTTCTTAATGCAAATTTAACAAAAAAGTAATGTCGACATACCACATGTTTGTCCCTGTATAACTAATGCCTATTTCTCGAATTATTGCAACTTAAAAAAATGGCTGTAGAGTTATTCTATTCCTTACCTTTGATATCAAATTAATCTCCTTCGCAATGCGAGTGCCGTCCGAATTTCCTGTTTTATATTTTCAAATTCATGCTCCTGTCCATTCAGCTGACATAATCCTTTATCTTTTGTTACGACATCTACCGGAAGATATAGGGACGGCTATTCTTAGCCGAATGCCACACGGTAAGCGACCAAGAGCATTATGTTTGCGGTGTATTTTTCCTCGCTGATCATTTCTTTACTGATACTGGTTCTGCTAGCTTGTGTCACCTGACATAGCTGGTCATAGGTCTCTCTTCTCCATGACTTCCTTTGACTTCATTGCTTTGACCGGAAAAATTGGTTTAGCCCAATCATGATACAAATTAAGTAGGCGTTAATGAATATGCTTCATCACGTATTAGCAGTTGAAATAAGTGAAATAAAATTCGGTGCGCTTTTAAACTATGCCCTGAAAATAAACCATTACCTTCTTGAGGATGCGAGGGATAAAATTAAAAAAAATATACAATGATTAGTAGGTCTCTTTTACGGGTGACCTATTAATTTTTGTACATTATTTACAACTAAGCCAAAATAATAATAAAAAAATGTACGAGTATCGTTGGAAATATTGGAAAACAAATTACAGGTACAAATTACGTCAAAAAATTCTTCTACATCGCTGTTAACAGGAAAAGTGAATGTAAGTTATTTTATTTGCGCCTTATGAGGTTTGTAGAACCTGCAGCAGCCACCCCAGAGCAGCTCACCGTGCTAGGAAGATGGGATAGCGCAAAAGTTGCATGTATCGATTGATTCTGATAACGTTTTATTTACGAACTAAGATTTTAGGAAATGCTGGAAACCGTTACAGCTGATTTTTTTTATTATTTTCTTGTTGTAAACAATTTACACAGAGGCCAGGGCAAGGTAGCGCATGACCGATAATGATCACAGCATCATTCACTATTTTCTCTTAAATTATTTAGCCAATCAGTTCAGAGCATAGTAATTATGTAGGTGCTGCCGGCATCCATTGTAATAACGCTGATTATGCGCTAATAGACAATTAATTATAGAGTTAAGTGATTGCTAGACATAGTCAATTACCACGAAGCGTGATTTGATTGTAAATGTTACAGTGACTGCCTTGACTTTCTTTTTACGGAACGTGCAGAAAGCTTTTTGAAATTAACAATTATACATTCAGAAAAGCTATTTATTGACAACTAGCACATATCCCGCAAAAATTGTGATAACTCGGCTAATAAGCATGATATAAATATAATTTAGAGCTTAAAGCACCCACGAATAATGTAGCTTTTTAGCAATGAAAAGTTTTTAGAATTGGATCATTCGTTCCGGAGATTACCCCCTACATACAAACTTACAAAACCTCTTTATAATATTTACAAGTATAAACTATTAGGTATGAGTAATAAAATCTGTATTTTTCAAGTTTGTGTATCCAAATATTTTGTAAATTACCAATGGATTACTTTTATAGTACAGCTAACCTCTTGTGTCAAATTATATAGTCAACAACTAGCTGTTGCCCGCGGCTTCGCTCGCGTTTTGGTCGGAAATTATCCCACGGGCACGTTGTAAATATAGCCTATGGCACTCGGGGATAATGTAGCTTTCTATTAGTGAAAGAATTTTCAAAATCGGTTCAGTAGATCCAGAGATTTACCCCCTTCATACAAACTTACAAACAAATTTTACCTCTTTATAATAATAGTATAGATAGCTATTGCCCGCGGCTTCGCTCGCGTTTTGGTCGGGAATTATCCCATGGGTACGTTGTAAATATAGTCTATGGCATTCAGGGATAATGTAGCTTCCTATAAGTGAAAGAATTTTCAAAATCGGTTCAGTAGATCCAGAGATTACCTACAACCTCACAAACTTTACCTCTTTATAATATTAGTATAGATTGGTAAGTACAGTCTATTTTATTTTTTTATATATGTACTCTGGCTATCGTAATATGATTTTAGTGTCTAGCTATATTCAATCCAACACTTTCTACGCTATGAAATTCTATAACAATATATAACGGTTTCATTTATTTAACCCAAAACAAATGATACGAAGCTACATTGCTTCTTTTGATAAATATCTTCACTAACTTTATTTTTTAGTTGAGTGCTCAGACAAATGTTCTTAACGTGAATAAATGAAAAAACTTTCACAATGCATTTAACGTGTAACTCAAATAGTTTAGCCTAAATAAATGTCATAAGGGGGTAACTTTTTTTTATGTTGTTCTTTTTTTGTAAAAAAAGATAAATATCTACTGACTGAAGTCGTTGGTGGGAAATATAATCGTATAACGGATTAATTTTAACACATATTTTAATAAGATACTCGCAACTTTGCACCTTTTTTTTTCTTTGCAACTTTTACTTTTTTTTATTTAGAAAATAATAACTTGCTCAAACAGAAGTTATGTAAACGATTTGAAAACGGAATGCCTGGAATGATCAAATAGGTACTTATTGACAGAATAGGGAATATGCATGTAATTTTTTTTTTCACTTAAATCAATAATATGCAGTACTATCAACCCAAGAAAATAACTAAAAGTTAATTTCAACTACTGCTTGTCGCACAAAAAATATTTAACTCCTACAATTTTCTACGACAGTTCAAACCAGTTCAAGTCCATGACTATCGCGGCCATTCATGCATTTGATGTCAATTACCTATATCTGCCTTGTTTAAATCTAATTTTTTGCCCTTAGTAGAATAGTTTTAATATAATGTAAGTGCTTTATTTAAGCAAAAATTGCATTAACAATATTATAGTATAATCTTAGTTAAACTTTAAGTACTTTTCAACTAAAAGTGTTATTAAGAAATAAAAAAAGTTTGTATTTCTTGCATATACCCTATTTCATGACATGACTAAGAATGCCCCTTAAAAAAATCATAAATGTAAAATGTAAGTGTAAAATTGTTGCAAAAGTTATTTTTGCTTGCTTCAATTTGGTTTTATATGGCAAATTTACTATAAGTTACACAGTTACAGTATAATCTTATTGAAACTTAGGATTAAGCAAATTTTAATATTAAACCTAAAATAAATAACTAAGAATGTCAAGAGAATTCTTAAGAATAAGAAATTGTTTAAATAGAGTGTTACAAAAGCAAGTATTTTTTTTTTTAAATTGTATTATTCATAAACCTTAATGTTTAATCAGGCTTAAATCGCACCTTAATACTTACTTAAGATTTGCGTGAGAACAAAATAAAACTATTTTTAAAGAATCCTTTATGTGAAAAGTAAAAATCGAAATACATTTGTCACTACTTTTTTACCTTCACAATCTCTACAAAATGTATCTTTTTTTCAGCAAATATATCTTTTATTTTAAAATACAACAGTGAAAAATAAAATCACCTCAGCAGCGTGAATGCAGTGCTTGACAGAAATAGGGCTTTTAAAAGGTATTCGAGTTATTCGAAACATATTATTGAACTTCTTATATTTAAGGCTTTCTAGCATCATCATTTAAGTACTTATTTTAGTCAAAAGTTATAGGTATTACAAGTATTGTTAAATTAGTAGATACCCAAGTTTATTTCAAGGCCTTGTTATACGTTAGACGTACATGTACAATTAACTTTTTTTTTTTTGTTTACCGATGGGAAATCATCAAATAACCCCTCCCGCTCGGTTAGGTTAGGTTAGGTTAGCAGTATTGTTAAATTAGTAGATACCCAAGTTTATTTCAAGGCCTTGTTATACGTTAGACGTACATGTACAATTAACTTTTTTTTTTTTTTCACCGATGGGAAATCATCAAATAACCCCTCCCGCTCGGTTAGGTTAGGTTAGGATCCATGTTCCTTCCTTTGCCCTTTGTGTTCCAGGGCCGCGGTATCTCTTTCGAACAGTCCCGCAACCCTGGCAGGCGTCGGTCCTTACGGACCCCTTCCTGTTTGCTGACTCTCTTTGAGGCGTGCGTGGAACACGAACGCGCCGTCAACACGGCCTGTCGTCATAAGACGGACGGACCGGACGGCGAGCTAGCCCATAGCTCACCGTCCACAGGCCCGCTTTTACAATTAACCTTCAAGTGGTTGTTTAGAGATTTTAAAATAAATTCACAAACACAATAATAAAGCGATCTCTGTAATGTTTTATTTTACACGAAAATAAATGTTAAGTTCCTTTGTTCTTACTATTCAAACGACGTAGATAAATTATATAATTTTGTGTTCTATGCTCCACTGGGTTGGCCAGAATACAACAAATCAGTATGTTTTGCTTTGCCAACTACATGCTGTGTCCTGAATTGTCTTCATATTGTCTTTTATTTATTTGTTCCGCGTTCAAAATCTATGACAACGTAGTTTTTGAAATATGAAAAAAGACTTATCTTTTCATGGAAAAAAAGAACTGGTGCTCGAAAAGTGTGATTTTTAACACATACCACATATACAGCATTCTTCTTCCACGGCATTAAAATACTTTAAATGAATATAAAGCAATTGTGTAAAGAAAAACACTTTCAAATTTTTATGCAAATTTCCAATCGTCGGGTAAACGGCACAAAACGGGCATGAAGAACAAATGTGGCTAACACAGGTAATGGATTGGTGCACAAATATGTAAACTATACAATTTTGCCATTACTAAAAAGTTCCACAAAAGTAAGATCATTATTCCGTAGTGTTTTTGTACACAGGGTTGGGAATCAAATTATGATTGCTAGCTATTTAATTTTGTACTGTAATAAGGTTGATATTTGTGATACTTATTTTAGAAAATGTTTTTTAACGTTTGTTTCCAAGTTTCTCAATTCCATTAAGTACTTGTTTGTTTATAACTCGCTTCCAAAAAAATCTAAAAGGTTAAAAATAGAATATTCTTATACAAATAACATTTTTAGAAGAAAACATTTTACATAGGGTGACACAACAGGCGGTCATATTGCTAAAAGCGATCTTTCAAGTCAACCTTTGCACAGCAGTGAGAGCCTAGTGGTGTGATCATCGGACTTGTCAGTCCGATGATCACACCAAAAAGAAGAAGAAGAAGTCCAGAAGAAGAAGAAGACAGAAGTCTGGTCTCGAGTTCGAACCCAACACACGCACCTCTAATTTTTCGGATTCATGTGTGTATTGTATAATTATCACTTACTTCGTTGCAGAAAAAATCATGAGGAAACCAGCATGCCTGATAGATATTTCTTGACGGTTTGTAAAGTCAAGTCAGAGGCCCATGGGCGACATAAAAACTCTGACACAACACAGAAGAAAGCAACCTTTGGATGGATTTCAAGAAGACAAGAGACGATACTGATGGTAGTCGGTGGTGTACCAATTACATAATAATATACATACAAAAACAAATCTATAGGTATTATAAATATATAACAATCATGTAACAAGAGAGAGAACCATGTATAATTACTATAAGTTAGTACGTTTAGAGAGAGGTAATAGTGCATGTTTTTTTTTCCTACTGCAATACCAATCGTACCAACCAAAATGGGGCCCACGGAAGCGTTAAATCGAATCGAATACATTACGTACAGTTTATTAAATCAAACTAAATGCAAACTGGGACCAATTAGCGGTGGACAACCCTAGCTGTTGGTGGCGCGTAAACACAACTCGCTAACGAACCGAACGGGCCCCCTGCACAAATTTGCAATTTCGATTGCTACTGTTTGCGTGTACCTGGCAACCCTGCGTGTGTTGTGGAAAAATTCCAAAAGAAACGAGATCGCAAATCTGCGGAACTAATCTAGGACGGTTCAACCATGATCTGAAAAGAAAACTTGGCCAAAAAGGAGGTTAAATCTACACTGAACAACTAATACTAATTTATCTCATTCACTAATTAACTAAACTTATTTGAAAATCTTAAAGGTAAATCTAATTGAAAATCAATGCAGAGAAACTCATGACAGAAATTCAACAACGCATCCTCTGTCTTTGAAAACCATCCATGACAATTATACTTTTTTTTTGTTTTTTTTTATTAAAATGTTGCCCCACACTAGGAATTTCTCCTATATCGTGGATGCGTTTACGAACATTTAAACTCACATATACAAACAGCCAGACCCGAAATACCTGTAGGCCGTACTACAAATATTTGTTCCGTGCGGGGATCGAACACGCGACACGCAGCGAAGCAGCCAATCGCTCATCCACTGCGCCAATTATTGTGCCGTCACTTTGAAAACTGAGGTGGACTGTACATTGAAACAGCACCCCGACTGAATATTTCCGTAGTGGACTGTATATTAAAACATTTACTTGAAGAATCACTGTTTATTTCACTATTATAAGTTGTTACATGGTAAAGAGTTTGCAATCGACTGTGTCCTGGTATCGTTTGTAACGGAGGGGCATCCGATAGGTCTCAACCTGTCGCGACCTGTACAAAACGTGAATGCGACTCCGTTGGTCAACCAATCAGTCTTTGTTTACTTTAATATGATAGAACTTTGTCTTTTTTAGACATACATATGCTTGTTTCTTATTTCCTATTTACTTATGCTATTAATCAATTTCTTTATTGGTTTTATACATAATTCCATACTCTAATTCGTTTCGGAGATCCGGCGTCCGCAACAAAAACCATTCATGACGATTATACTCACTCAAATAAAAAGGCACTAGCATCGTTGCTCATCGAGTGTTACTAACTATCCCAACTGATACTATTCCTATGATTCTCATACAGATTTTAAATTAATCTTACACATTTTCACTTTGGGTTTCCTTTACTTTCCACACTTGTGAAAACACTTCACTAGTGATTTCAGTTCCAGTGTTTGCGTGCCCTACTAATGTACAGAACGTGTGACTCTAGCAAGGCAAATACAGCCGCAGTAATTTTTCAAAGCCTGTTGAATTATGTAATTGGATAAAAGCGACGATTTGCATGTGTCGCGAACTTTTATTGTACTGTAAAATGGGGTTATGGAAAGCTCAGTACCTGGCTAATTGTGACGGAGAATATTTACTAGAATTTGCGATTTTTGAAAAGGTTTCCTGAAAATAATTTCTTTTAAAAGGCCTTTTTTATGTTCATACTTAACTATGTGCATAAAAGTTTCGATTCGTGCGATTGTAATTACGATTTTCATATTACGTTCAGGTGCGTAACTGAAAACTGTTTATCTTAAAAACTGTGGTCGAGTCTTATTACTGTAATTCTTAGAACTGAGTGAGGTTTGCCCGACATTCATTTAAATGTATGGATAGAAAACTAGAGGTACATATAAATTGCGTTTATATATTCCGAAACAACTATATCACAAACTAAATTACAATGTAACTTCACTACTGATACATAAAATGGAAAACTACACTCTTTCTATGTTTTATAAATCAACAAAATACACTATGGACCACTTTACAAACAGTTTTTATGTACTTTTTATTCATAAACCGGCGAATGGAGTGGGTTGCTCTGATAGAATCATAAAATCATTTTTATGTGATCTGAAACATGTCTGCTCCCATAGGATTTTGGTCACAATGTTGTCTTAACGATTTGAATGTAAAATCGCGCCGAGGTGTGCCAGGCTATTCCCAGAATTGGGTTAAAAAGATGTAGACACCCATAAAACGATTTTATGAATCGCAATCGAATGTTTCAAGGAAACAAGTCGACAGTTGCTTTGGAATAAAATAACGAGGAGTGACCAGAAACAAAAAATCTTGGAATTTAATGCGGAGATGCGGGCAAGACGGGGTACCTAACGTTTTAAAATTGAAACTATTGTATTTATATAATCTCTTTAATTTTTATTACCACCGTTGGTAATCAGTCTTTCAAATTACTATAATTTTAGGAACGAATAAATAATAATTAAATTTAAAAAAATATAAAAGTAAAAAATAAAAAAATGGGTACGCCTGGGGAGCAAGATGGGGTATAGCAATTTCCCCACTGTTCCATATAAAATTCGCACGTTAAGTCCGTGAAATAGACTCTCCATATATACGTAATAATCATAGCAACATAATCAGAAAGTATGAGCGGGCAAGGTGGGGTACCCTATACCCCATCTTGCCCGCGTACGCCAAATTGTATTTAAAAAACCACACAAGAAAAGCAATACACGATACAGAAATAAACAAGTTCTTACCTGCTGGCGCATTGACGAATGAGAATAACTTCGAAGTTAATACACACCACTAATATTTCCGTAGTAAACACAGTCTGCGAAACATATCTTATATCTTCTCTATTCTTGACATCAAAATGATGTTAGCGACCAATCAACTAGATCGCATACTGGCTTTGGTCTTTTGGTCTCCAAACTAGATTTTGTCAAAAAGTATTTTCGTATAAAAGTATTATTTTAGCTTTGTTTACGTTTCTCGTAACGTCCTACTCCCATGTTCTTACTTTCTTGTTGTAGTTACTATCTTATTGAGTAAACAGTAAACATACATTGTAACATTAAGACGCAGTCCTGCACATTTAACTGAAAATACGTGCTCAATGTTGCCACACCTAGACATTCTGAGACTAATTCAGTCACTGGGGAAAATACATAGTTATCTACTTACTTATTACAAGAGCGATGACACCCACTAAGATCTCATTGTGTGCTACTCATCCTCTTTCAATGAATAGAATAATATCTGCACAATGTATAAATGCGAAAGTCTAAAATTTTTATCCTTAATTAAGACATAGGTTTGTACCTCTTTCACGCTGAAACGAGTGGATGTTTATTATTTCAATTACATCATTTAGATGTAAGACCCTGAAAGAACACATAGGCTACACAAAACCAAATTTAACATAAGCCGCGAGCAAACATTAGTAAACCGAAATTACGAGAACCTTCGTTGGTTCTCTTAATATCAGACTGGAAAGTATACAAAATCGCTTCATAGGTTGGTAGTGTGCTACCTATTACAGAAATTCAAGCTTGCCAAAAATGGATTGATTTGTCAGGAAACTGCAGGTGAGCAATCGAATTCGGCAAATAGGTAAATTAAATGCATAACACTATTGATGAAAATAATTCATTATCGGAAGTTGGGTTCGGCTTCCAGTCTAATATTATGCAACTGAACTACAGTATTTTATATAGTTTGTCTGCCTATCTGACCTCCACCCAGTTGTTGAGTAATACGATATCTCTTAGTAAAACTGGCTCATCATTTTGGGCTTCTGGCTAACTGTAACGAAGGTAGTCCAATCGACCCATGTTGTTGTTTTTATTTAGCCTCAAGTCCTTCCTTAATTTCTTATACCTTTAGTAGAAATTATATCTAGACTGGAACCCCGAGGTTTTAAGAATACATAGTAAAAAAAAAACAAAAAAAAAATTAATTTGAAAAAAAAAATGTTTTTTTTTTATTTTTTTTTATTTGACTCGGTGCGAACGTCGAAACTGCACGAATGCAGACGGAAGACAATCCGCATCTGCGCCACTCTGCTTTATGTATGTCTTTCATTTGTTTTCAAAACTACCGCGGTGTAATGTTCACACTACAAAAAAGTCTAAAAACGATCTGTCCCATAAGTAGAACCACGAAAACCAAACCCCTGCTCGTTATTAATCAATCAGTATACTTGGCTAAGGTGTCCTAAATAATGCGATTATGGCTTTTATTTTATTCGGTGACCAGACTGCGTGGTCATTGCCAACAGGGGGCATCTAAAGGATGATTTCCACCAAACGGCTCTCATCGCATCGGATCGGAACGGATTGTACAATCTGTAAACGATATTAAATCGTATACACAGTATTTGAACTCTATATTACCAAGCCGCGCACAGCAGCATGACCGCGGGCGTCTTCCGCGACACGCGATCGTAGCCGAAAGTATGCTGCGACGCGCGATCGGCTCCGTTCGCCTGACGTCGTATCCGATTTGATCCTCTCGGCTGTCAGCTCGTGCACTCAAACCTCTTTTCTTTTCCTCTTCTGTGTTGTATGATTATTTTCTTCTTAATTGTTCTAATACAATTATAGCCAACAATACTAAGTCAACTTCAACCATTTAAAAAAATTAGAACACGTCAATACGGTAGGAATGACACTATAATTTGACTAGGCGCAGAAACGGATACTTACGATCGTATGCGTCGACATCCTACCTGAAGTGATCGGCTGTCGCCGCATCCGTTCGTATCCTTTCCGGTCCGATGCAATGCGAGCCGTTGATGGAAATGTTCCTTAACGTTTTTCCAAACAGATGAGTGACATATAAAGATCGTGTATTCGCGCAAGCAGTCGCTTTGGTTAGGACGCGATGTAACATGGCTAATGTGAGTGTCGTAGTAAGTTGTTGGATATACACAACCAAATAGAGGAGAATGAGCATTACTTTACTAAACATAGTGTCTGCGGCAAAAAAAATGGCGGAACCTTCATAATGCAATTTCATGTCAGGTCCACATTTCATTCATGCCAGTGCTAGTGATGGGCTTTTGAAGTAGATAATTGTATCCTCAGCTATCTCGCATACAAAATCGATACTTGTATCCACTACAGGGCAACGTGCATCACTCGTCCGTTTTGCAAGTTTAACAATATTTCAGCTGGCCGTCATATGAACAAGCCAGTTTTATTTTATTGTCGAAGCACGATCGACTGTCGTCATTTTGTTTTTCATGACGCTGTTTCGTTATGCGTACCAATATTTTTGAGAGTTGAAGTTTTGGAGTTTCAAAATGCGGGGTTGCGACTTTTAGAATGACGATTTTAACCGTCAATATGGGATAAAACTTTTACCGTATTTTTATTTATTCTAACATCAAAAGATACTTATTCAAATTAGGCTTCCCAGCCTAATTCCCATTAACGATTTTTAAGTCAAAATTACCTAAAGCAACTCCCTAAAACGCTCACCTGTTAGCACTTCCTCGTATTTTAGCCGAGGAGTTAGAAGTGGTGGAATGAATTCCTCAGCATCATCATTTCATTCTATATCTTACCATTATAATTTAGCACTATCTTTTAATTACATAACACAACATGACGCCTGCATCCCCGAAGGATTAGGCAGAGGCGTACCTAATAGTATACCAACATTTTGCCTGTTTTGTATAAGACTCGTGTAACAGCAGGCGAGCCTATTGCTATCAACCCGACAAGATCTCAACAAACAAGATTCCGTGGCTGATACTCAGAAATTCATGAAGGTAAAACCTAATCAAAATTTGCTCGACCCGGGAATCGAATCCAGGACCTCATGCTCAGCAGTCGCGATTGCGACCACTAGACCAACGAGGCAGTCATTTTAATTTATTAATAAGGTATTTTTTTCCATTTAAGGTGGAAGCGCAAGGGTATATAGGGTAATTAAGGGTAATTAAGGGTATATTATAATCATTCCAATCATCAATACAACCCTCCAAGTTCATATAATCTCAAAAAGTGACTTTTTCATGAAATAGCTATTGAATGTGATTATATGAACTTGGAGAGCTGTATTGATGATTTGAATGATTATTTATTCTGTAACGCCATACGTGTTACTGGCGCGATTCATATTTTCATCAACATACAACTTGACACTGACCTGCAAATTGCAATAAACTTGAGAAAATTTAAATTTCGCGGGCTACCCTTGCGCATCCACCTTAACGTTTTCAGCTTCATCAATATGAAATAAATCGAAATTTTGAGTAACTTGCGCTGGATGTTTATTTACAAATAAGAAAATCGAAGTCGAATTCTGGGGGAAACAGGCGCTTTTTTTAATAGCTCTTCTAAATTCATCTTTATTGTTGAAAACTCAAATTATAATGTTGCTGGCGAAACAAAAATTATCACCATTACCTAGCTAATTAAGCAGGTACATAATATTATATCAACTTATTTTTATACCTACTTCACTGCAACGTAAGTACTTAGAAACCTTTCTACCGCCATAAACTAGAAAAAATACCCGCATATACCCCTGTAATTACCATAACACTTATGTGTTTAGTGCTTTAAGTGCATGTTGATGTACAAGGCCGCTAGAGACTGCGTCCTTGCATATATTCATGTACGTTTTCATCTATAGAATTACAAAGCCCAGTGGCTCTAACGTATATATACACTGAGGCTTACGGGAGAACTTGGCCTTAAATAATTAAGAGGTGTTGCGTGTTTGTTTCTTTTTTTGGCATTTTAGTTTAAATTCAGAATGGTATGATTAAAAAAATTCAAGGCACGAAAAAAAAACAAAGTAACGTATTTAAATATTATTCCGTCAATTTTCATTTGCTTTTTATATTCCAGACACGAAGTCGAAGAAATGACACACATAATTATATATGTACAATTAAAATCCATTTGATTGAAAACTGAGATGGGTTAGACACAAATCAACACTTTTTCAGTATAACATTGTCTCAAAAACATCGTACCTATAGCAAAAACTAGAAGCAGGATTTTAGTAAAGTTCTAAAACATTATTAAAGATAACATTCATTCCATAAAAAAAATCTCAATATCCCATTCAAATCAACGACAAAACGTTCCCTTATTAAACCGCTATCTCAAAAATTGGCAAGCCCGAAAAAAACCCCAAACACTGCGTAATTTAATAATAAAGTAACTACCAATCATCGCTAACGGAGACGATAGTAATAAATCTAATGGCGGTTACCACAATAACCATTGACACGACGGTAGTTCATCGATTAGCCGAGGCGACTGCGACCTACGATACTCGTAATTAAAATCCAATATTGTCTAACCAAAATTGATTGCCAGGAACCACGTTCGATACTACACCAGCTTAATCTACCGTTTATTGTGAAGTAACAAGGTGGAGAAACGAAATTATGAACTGCAAATATTTGGAATAATGTCCCAATTTTATCGAGATTTTATGGCGCTTGCTCTGAGGATTTATCGCTTTTTATTTTGTTTTATTTTATGGTGTAGTAAGTGGATGTTAAATTAAGTTTTGGTTGTTTACTGTTTAGTTACTTTGATAAAATGAAAACAGGTTTTAGCGTTGGAGTTTACAGCAGAACGTTTGTTACCTTCCAAAAATTAGTTAGTCGTTTTGTCCACTATAAACACTCAACTTGAATGATAGTCTGTTTTATATAAACATATTCTAACAAACTTCATACTTGTTTATTCTATAAAAATAGTTTAGAACGTAGACATTGCCATTTTCAATCCCACTGACCTCAAAAGTCCCACACACCCCACAATTTCCATACAAGAAAAGTTGACCAACTCCCATCCATCGATAGCCGGCAATTTGCAAGCGCCCGAGCACGATACAGATTCGAAACAGAGCACCTTGCTAGATTTACGACGTAACATGGTTTACAGGGGAGCCCTCAAGGCTTACTTACAATGTGAACTCAGCTCACAGCATGCAAGACACTTTAACATGTATTGAACGGGATTTATTTGAAGTAACGTACCGTATTCAGTTTTATTGGTACCTAGTTAGGTATGGGAGCTAGGTTTGTTCGTAATAATTGTGAGACTAACGTAATACTGGCTGGTCCTAGTTCTAAGATCTGGTTCCAGATAGGTATGTGGGTAGGGCCTAAGGAGTGAGTAGTTCACAGATAGGTATGTCGGTATTGTTCAGATTTAACACCATGTCTGCTGAAACTTTCTAGAAGGGTCTAATTGATTTACCCTAGAGTACTTTAGATATTCGTTAAATATAGCTATGACCCGTTAACGCCATTTAATTTTGGAAATCAATAAAAAACGCTTCAACTCCAAAGTTTAATTTAACAGACCATTGGAAACAAAAGAATCTCGAAAAGTTATCAGCACGCATTCAGATAATAAAATCCAATTTTCGATTTCTATTAATCGGCTACAATCGGAGTGGGCCCAATTGTTCTTTGATATCGTTGGCATTGAATCGGCGGCTCGATTGCGTCGACACTGGACAGCAAATTAATCCAGTAGACAATGGCAGTCGTGACGCGGCGAGCGCCATGTTTGCGTAGACAATAACAAATTATTCATACTCGGTGATGGAATGTAAACAGAATATGATTGGCTATTAGCATGTGGGGTGTTGAGGCCTCCTGGCACTGCGGCCTCCGGGGACCGGGGGACCGCATACGGCCGCTCGGACCGACGGATCATCCCCTTAGCTATTAACAAGTCGCCGGTAGCCACATCCAACTTTGTTCCTAACGTATTCTGAACATAATTTAATTAATTACCTACCCTCACATCGTACTCCATTTCGTTAAATATTATTATTTTCGAGTAAAGGGGACTTAGTAACTAAGATCAAACGAACGCACGGACGGAGCTCACATTCGTCATGTTTTAACGAAGAAAGTAAAATGGAATTATATCATATGTTTTGGAGGCGCGCTATAAAAGCTCTTTGGGATTACACGCGGTCGCGTTTGGTAGGTTTTATTGATCATTATTCATTATAAACGCCGACGTAACTGGCCAGTGCGTGTTGTATTAAGTTGTTAAAAGGGTTTATGGCTCGAAAAAATAATTTACGTTGTACCTACAGTGAACGTAATGGCTGACGCAGGACATGGCAACTCAGGACATGAAATAATCATTATGAGAGCTTTACTGTTATAGGCACAGGATCGGTCGATGAGGTGAAGCTTGGGGTGTGGAACTGGTGTCCAGTGCAGTGGTATTTTGGTCTTTTGGCGGATAGAATTACAATAATGAACAGCTGAAAAAAGAAAGAAACATGAAAATATGAAAATAGTACATTTTGATATAAACTTTGTTATTGCATTCGAGGCGGAATTAACGCCCGAGCTGCAGGTGAGGGTATTATGGGGCCGAGAACTGCAGTAACCAATTCTCACGCGAGTCCAACGACCCACATTTCCAAATATTAGAAGGGAAAGTATTTTTGACAGGAATGATTAGGAAACTATGATTTCATTTGCTTTTTTCCGCGCTTTGCTTTCGCCATGTTGAAAAAGAAGCAAAGGTATGATGCCGCTAAACAGCCTAATATGAAAAACAGAAAATTCAAATATTTTTGAATTCAGAACACAAATAAATGTTAGTTTTTGCATAAAAGTAAATATTTGATTTAAATAATTATGTTTATCTATTTTAATCTATTTATAAACACAATTTAAATATTCAAAAAATATTTACGCCGTAAAGACGCATATCTCTTTGCAGAGATTAAAAAAAAAAAATAACACCGCCTACTATAGCTATAGTCATTGAACCCATTTGGACTTAGTATTTATAGTACAGTTTTCCGTGGATTTTTTTGTTTCCGCACGTGTGACGAAAAAAATTAAAAATCCACGCGTGTGAAATACATTGCATGTTGATCCTTATCGTAGCGCGGTAAGAAGTAGTTTTCTAGAAAGTGTATTGAAAGTATTTTATAAAACTAAAATCACGAATTAATGTAAAAGTTTGAAAATAACCACAAACGCCAATTAATGTGAAACCCGCTTTATAGCACAGCAAAATAAATGCCTTCAAATAACTTCAGCACAATGTAAATAAATATTTTTATCGGTGTTATTACGAGCTATAAAGTGCACAATCTAGGTTTATTTAGACGTTTAGAATATCAAAAGGAAAATCTGACATTCTTGGAAAAGTGGGTTTGTTTCTTTTATTTTCTTCAGGGGTGACTTAATTATTCTGAGTACATTTTTATGAGTAGGTTTTAATATTTCAAACCTAGATAAACATGCCCATCAATTCCCAGCTAAAAACTAGCTACTACGCTTATGAAATGCGCACGCATTCATGCGATATCCTAAAGAAAAAGTTTATTAAAAAGTAAATTCCACCTCGGCTGCAATAACAATGTTTCGCCACTGGTATCAAAATGTACTTATTCCTTAACGAGGATCGGAAAAATGATTTCTCTCATTTTATCACTAAAAGCCGTACTATTGTCCACACAGCAGCCATTTACCACTTCATCGAATCCTCACAGAATATTGGAACACCCGTTTACATTTTTACGAATGCAATGTAAAGACAATCTTGTTAATGCCAGTTCGCATAGTTAACGAAGCAACGCTGAAATTTGCAATTTTGATTGGCGGTACAACGGTACCGGTATTTCGTACAACTGTTAGAGCTGATTGGCAAATTATAATTTAATCGACGTGTATTTCAATGAAAACACTGCATTTCATTGACACGGTTTGGCCGATAAAGTAATTAGTGTCCGTTGGAATAACTATGTTCGTGTTAGTTCAACTTTACTTTAGTACCGCGACTTCGCCTCTGGGAAAGTAAAAATGTTTGTATAATTATTATGTCGGTGTTGGCGATAGGAATTTGTTTCGTACACGCTACCGATTCCCGTGGGCGTGCATAGGGTTACGTTAATGTTTGCAGTAATTTATAATTTAAATTAGGTTAATTTATAATTGGTTTTATTAAATAACTTACGCTTCGATGCGTTGGTCCCTCTGAGACTTCGAAGTTTTTTGGAGACCTAAGCTCATGTAAGTAGAGAATGTAAGCAGAGAAATAACCTAATAAAATAGAGAGATAAGAATAAATTCAATCACGAATATACAGACAAATTGTATTAGGGATCTATGTACGTGATCCATACTTTATTCAAAAGCCTTTTCATGAAAACAGAATCATAACTGAGCCGTCTGTAGCTACAAGTTTCTAAACACACATGTTCTGGTAGATAAAAAAATTGTCTATTCACCTAACTAGGAGATTTCTAGAATCACGTGCTTTAAAATAAATAAAGGCGAAAAAAAAACAAGTAAAAAATACAATTTAAAAGTTACAAAGTTGATAAGTAAAGAAGCGAAAATAAAAACTGCCGCAACCGAACTACACGCAAAAGCTGCACAAAATAAACGCTTATATTTCCATAACGTGGTCTGCAGTGATTACATCAATAAATCATAAACAATTCAGAGCAGCAGGCAAGCACGTACGAGTATTTAAGTGCAGGCCCACAAGCCTGCGCCACCAAGGCACAGTCTCATTCGATTTATTTTATAGCTCGTAAACAAAGCTGCCAAGTTCTGCCACTCTCGTTTGACAGTTTATGGTAAATAAGATTTTACGGTAACGCGCATTTCCAATACCTCCTTTTCTATAGCATTTTCTCTCTACATGCAAATGACAGTAACCATAAAGAGCATTGTACTTGAACTACAATTGCTCTACAGACAATATAAATGTTGATTTCTGTGAATCCTGCAATACAGCGTGCAAATCGGCCAATGTTATCTTTTGTGGTGTGTTTGTGCTGAGCCAATAACACAGGCGTCGTAATCGCTGAGAGCTCCACCTTGTTTTCGCCAATAATTAGATTTTGTAAAGTTTGGTAACATAAAAAACAAACGACTGCAGCAGAACTTTTACTGCGGTTTCATGAAATCGAAGTCCTCGAGGCGGTACCACGACACCGTTTTTAATAACCGCGCCCGCTGAATGTTCGAATTCTAATCGAGTTTTAAATTGCAGCTATTCTTGTCTGGCGCTCTCGTTCGTCTCCCTCCCAGCTCGGGCCTGAACTTTCATCTCTCATCTACGGTTCTATTCCTCGTTAGCTTCTCCTTAAAACTTCGCCGGCGACTTCGATAAGTTTTTTAACTTCAGTAGAACTCGCTTCTCATGATTAATTAATTCGATTGTGCGTGAGCTATTTGCGACGTGATCGCTTGCTGTGGTGTCCATTATTTCACGATTTGGGTCGAGGGGAGCCTCTATAGTAGGGGTGGATTCTGCTCGGTCACCGCACTAAACGGTCTTGTTCCATTCCGTCTTTACAGTTTCGTCTTTTTATACGAAAAGTTGAAAGGGGAAGCGTGTTCCTTACGGGACAAGGACAGCTCAATTTAGACTATAGTTTTATGAGGCGCATTGCAATTTTCCTGTCATAGGCACTTGCTGTTTTTTTTTAAACTGGAAACTAAATAATAATTCTGTTTTGTTTTGTCGCCCCTTCGATTGTATACAGGTTTATACAGATTTCCCTGAAAAGCATTGTAGAAAAAAATGTAAATCAGTTTCAAAACACACATAAAAAGCAAAAACTCCGCATTCAAACATACGCTTCTACGTTCCAAGCGTTGAAAATGAAAAATACAGGTTGTAAAAAAACACCGTCAAAATAAATCATTTTAATTTCCACACGGCATTAAGGACATAATCCGCTATATTTTAATAAATTTTACTACTCATAAAAACATGAACAGAGCGTACGTTACACGTACGCGGGCGTTTGCGGCTTTCGGAGCACGCAATGTAATTTAATTAAAAGCGACGTATAAAACATTGGTGTGCGTTCGTACTTAAGACGGCGTTAATTCACGGGGGCTTGATGTACCCACGTGTACCCCGCTAATGTTCGCATTACTCAGGCGGCGACGGGTTGATTGTTTATATGCGGATTCGCGGTCCTGTTGTTATTGGCCACTGTATAACCTTGGGATCTAAGATAAATAGGTATAGGTCTAGTCAATATTTTACGAAGATGTTTGCGGATGATATTGGTGACTTCTATCGGTTAGTTAAACTTGGTCCAGGTCGGTCGTTGGATATATGCGGAGATATAACGTAGCAGTGTTTTTATATTGACCTAGGATGAAAAGAAAACGTAGATTGCCATCTCATCGAAAAGATAGGTTGGTACTTCCGATTTTGATTTTATTTGACAATAAATGTTAACCAGTAAATGTCGACTATTGTATGGTAAGTTCAACTAGAGAAATAATGAACAATCAAAAAGAAAATTGCGTAACATTCCTGAACAGCGACCTCAAAAGCCAGAAGAGCACCGTGACATTTGGTCGCCAACTATTGTTTAGAGTAGGTGACTAAAAGTTCACCTGTGTGTGAGCACAGGTGAACTTTTAGTGGCTCCGTTTTTAGCCTCAATAGCTTCTTCTCGAATATTGCAAACTTATACAAATATCGTGCTTTTTTTTGGCCTTTTTCGGTTTTCGTCAATTTTCGCTACTTTACAATGTAAGTTTACTAACTTACATTGTAAAGTAGCGAAAATTGACGAAAACCGAAAAAGGCCAAAAAAAAGCACGATATTTGTATAAGTTAAGGTAGGTAAAGGTAGGTTAAGGTAGGTAAGGTGGGTTACCTTACCTACTTCGAAAAAGCCTTAATACAGGCTTCCACATGGCCAATTATAAAACACGTATTATTTAAACGTGAAAGGTTTTCTCAATATAAACCGATTACGCAAAGGTAAGGAACATGAAAAACGAAATTATGAATATGCAGGTAGCTTGATATTTTTCTTTCGTGAAGCGTTTTCCCCGATTTTCTCCGCATTTTATTCAATAAAGGCCTTTCAATAACATCCCCTGAGTCTTATTAAAATTATAAAAATTGAAGGGTTTTTTATTAATGCCGTCACTAAGAAATAAATTACTTTCATTTTCACATCACGGCGTGTTTTTAAGAAACCGCTCGGAAAAGAAATAATAATAACATTGGCACCTGTTATTTTCGCAGGCGGGAAAAGATTTGACAATTGTTTTGTAAACTTGATGAAAAGATACTACAGAATTAGGCTAATCAAACCACTCCGGTGCCTGGAAAACCGTTTTTATAAATGGGTGAAATGTCGGGTTATGTATGAAGTTCTATTCTGAGTTGTTTTCGCTTGTTAAAAGCTAGGTACCTCTTGTCAATTTTCTTTTTTTCAAATAAAAAATAATTTGTAAAAATTACCAAAAAAACTCACGTCGCTGGAATAACTGCTTTTTTTTGTATCAATTGTTTAGCTTTATTGTAAATAATATGTACCTAAATACAGTACTGTCAAATTATTGATTAACTATCTTATAAAACAAGCTCATTTATCCATCGCAATATACTGCAATCGGCGTCTTCTTGTTCGTCGGCCGCATCCACATTAGTCTTTTCTAGGTAGGACTGCTCCATCGCCGAAGCTAAATAATATTTTTTTCTGCCTGTTTTTTTGCTTCAAATTCGACTTAGCTGACAAATAAACATAACATCACGCCTGTAATTCCCGAAGGCAGGACAGAGAAGCAGGGAGACCTAAGCATTTGACATTCTTTTTTTTTATTCAAATCCATAAACCAAAACCAGCCAGCACTTCCACACAGAACTAAAAACTAAATTCATTTGCAAAAATTTCAAATCCAAACGCATACAGTGCAAGCTGGCTGTATAATTGAACAGACGAAACCCACAGCGGGTACATAAATAAAAGATGGCTGTCGATAGATACAGGAAAGATGGGGGGACAATTAATTAAATTAAGACTGAATAAAGTTTGCTATCTTTTCTTTCATCCCGTCGACGACGCTATGGGGATAAGACGAAACCTCGATCCGAACAATTATAATTTTACTTTTGTTATTTAAAGGTTAGGCATTAGGTCTTTTACAACCCTTGATTGATTATTTTAAAATAGTGATCGACATTTTTTTTCTGCTCCCAGGTACTTTGAGAAAGGTGGGCATGGATGCCAAAGTTTATAAGTTTTGAAAGACAAAAGAGGAGAAATCTCGAATCGAATCCAGATAAAGAAATAGGTGTTGGCAAAAATCTCCATTTGTCTTTTAACTGGCTGTGTCTGTTCTAAAAACAGCTTCTGTCTAGCACTTAATAAATTCTCTTGCAAGCTGACCCTGAGTTTTCCAAACGAATTACTTGTAAGCTATCGTTAATTTAGTTTCAGGTTATTTTCAGTAGGTGACATACATATACAGGGTGTAACAGGACCCTTCACGAAGCCGTCAACCAATCATTATGTACATCAAAATAAGCAACTTTACGCAAAAAATATTGCTGGGGAACGACTTTTTTTTGGGGTGTAAAATCATGTTTTACGGTAGGACTCAATGTAACGCATTCAAAACATTGTTGCTGATGGATGGATTGAGTAGTACAGGGGTTGTGGAGGTGTTAAAAGTCTTACAATAAAAACACGTATTTAAAAAAAAATGCTGAGAAAATGTCTAATTGTGTGACTTTGACCCCCAATATCTCCGTAACGAGAAGGTTCCCAGGTATGGTCTAGAACAAAAAATTGATCGGAATGACGGGGAAAACAAGCGGCTTTCGGCTTCGTGAAGGATCCTGTTACACCCTTTATAATTACACTATAGTGTGATTATGCGTTAAGTCGGCCTTTAACAAACAAATGAACATTAAAAAATCAAAATCAAAGCATTTATTTCAAGTAGGCCAGTTACAGGCACTTTTGAACTGTCGAAACAAAGATAACAATGAAATGTAGCTACAGTCCCAGTCACAAGGCATAAAAACTGTGAAAGTACTGTAGTTGCCCATTCCCTAGCGTAGATCTCTATGGAGAAGAACGGGCAAGAAACTCCATGGACACTCTTTTAAATCAGCATATTGTTACAAAACCTTGGTTACATCATTCATATTGAGATGGTACATTATGTGAGAACGATGTAGCAAGATGTGCACGTTAAAAGTGTCCATAGTAAATACAAAAGAACACCAGGCGCAGAGCTAATGTGTTGACCTTCTTTTTCGTAGACAAAACTATCTCCCGTTCTGTCTACCGCAGACACAGACACAGTCTGCGCACAGTCTAACCAATTATGAACAAAAACTTTTTGCGAACATTGGACCATTTGTTATAAATTGTCCATTTCAAATTCATGTTTATGTCACGACCTTTTCTCTTGGCGTGTCACGTACCTACCCTTACACACACAAGCTTCACAATATGCTTTTTATTCGACAAAAATAACTTATTTTTGGACATATCTAAGTACCTCCGTTTTTATTAAGGGATGTATATGGTCAAAAGGAGCGATGAGAGTAGGTACCTATGCTCCTATTGTCAGTACAAAAAGCTAGCACGTCCTAGAATAATGATCATGATGTAATAGAAAAACAAATGGTGAAAGTAATATTATTTGGGGTATGAGCAGTGAAGCGGGTCAAGGTGGCACATTCTTATACTCGTAATGTACTCAAGCTTACTCACGGCTTCGCCCGCGTGGAGTTCGATAATTGTCCCATAGCATCATACTGCAGGAATAAAAAGTGTCCTTTGTATTCATTCAGGTTATAAACTATCTGTGTGCTAAATTGCATCCAAATCTGTTCAGTCGTTTTTGCGTGAAAGAGTAACAAACATCCATCCATCCTCACAAACTTTTTCATTTATAATTTCCTTTATTCATATTTTTACAAACTAATTACATTTTTAAATATTCCTTAGAAAAAAACAATATAAAAAACATTTAAAAATATAAAAAATTGTAGCCCACCGGTATCGGGAACAGGGTCCAAGCTACCGGGGCGGTCAGGGCTCCAGAGAGAGGAACCTCCTAACAATACGATCCGTGTCCGCTTTCTGAATCAAGCCCTTGATCCAACTGCCTAACGAAAGCCTCCTCAGGTATTCATTAAGGCTCTTGGCAATTAAGCCATGGGCTGATACGACTATCGGCACAATGATCGCTGCGTCTACATCCCACATGTCGACAACCTCGCGAGCCAAGTCAAGATACTTGATTTGCTTATCTTTTTCGGCTTTCACATAATATTATTATTTTGCATTTATAATATTATTAGGATATTATTTATCACTAACACACCCATTCTTCTCCTATTAGTCACATTGGTTAACACCAAAGCTCAAATCATTAAACATAACCAAAAAAATCTGAACACAAAACCAAAACTTTTACAAACCATAGTGAAAAACGATAGGCTGGATGCACACGACATAACTGTAGGTACAGTACACACTACCCGTTGTATTGTGGTGTGGGGACGAGTCCCTGGGGTGTAACGCGCCCCTTATAGCCATATCCATCAAAACGTGTATAGATTTACATGTTATTACACATTACACTCAATTTACATATTCGCACTGCACTTTACGCTTCTCACTTTGAACAGCAAAGGTAAATATGAGTAGGCTGTGGATAAAGGTAAAAATATGATTGGGTATTATACAACGTATGTTAAATACTAAGATAAAATGTTGGCAAGGAAAAAAATGAAAAATTGGCTTGGATAGGTAAAGGATGGAAACCAAACATTTTGAGGGAGGTATCTATATATTATAAAGAGGTAAAATTTGTATGTATGTTTGTATATAGGGGTAATCCCTAGATCTACTGAACCGATTTTGAAAATTATTTCACTAATAGGAAGCCGAGTATATTTACAATATGCCCGTGGGATAAATTCTGACCAAAACGCGAGCGAAGCCGCGGGCAACAGCTAGTTTTTTTAACGTCTGTTTTTAACGGGTCTGCGTTGCTAGATTATTGGATCAGTACCAATCATCACCAAAATATCACAAAGTTTCATGTTTTTACTGTAGGTACCAAAAATACTTCAGATTAATTTGGCCGTTTCGATAATCCATAATTATTATGAAAAACTTATTACTTTTTACGGTTAAGAAGAACAGGGTGTAAAGTTTTTCAACCCCCATAGAAAAAGAAGGGAGGATCCTTCGACCAGACGGACGATAAGTCTGGTGGGCGTCCATATAATCGTAAGTCAAGCGATTTAGAATATTGATGTTAATTCTTCATTTGTATCATAGATGGCGCTATAGTTCTTTTTGTACCATGTTGGTGTAATACTGTTTTAGTGCCGCTACACTTTACTTTTAACTTATTAATTTTTTTCACGAAAACTCATTCCACTCAATTCGACATCGTTAATTGTTTCTTACGATTATTTTTATCAACAGAGAACTTAAAAATAAAATATTTACTTCGTGAATTAAGTAAAAACTAACTATGACTTATGAAAGTACTGACATTTAATTATAGGGATCCCATACAAATTAGCAATACCAATAAAACCGATACCGTAGAGTCTCCGGCGCAGACGAAGATCATAAATCTAAAATTGTATCCTTGCTGTACTCATAACAAATGGCCGAACTTCTCCCAAAAGACCATGTTACCAACAATAATATCGTAAATAAGATAAGCTCTTGTGTTTATGGAGTAGGACCTACCTAAACTGATGTCAAAAACTCGAGTGGGGTAAACGCCTCAGGCACGGTCCGAGTCACAATATTCCATATTATATAGAGACCATTTTATATATGAACATCATGATGTGTATGAAGGATTTATGTTCCTAATTCATCTTGGTTTATCATTACTTTGATATATTTGTAAATTTCTAAGGGCAAGTCATTTATTTTTCATTCTCATAAGCATTTTGACCATGAAATACATAATATACCATTCACTTAATATACATGAATAAGCCCCTCACATTTGCTTTTCTGTTTTCCCCAAAGGGATCATGAAGGGTTAAAATCCACATTTGTAGACCCTCGGCTACTGATAAGTATTTACGATTATTTCTACCATGATACTGCGGTAATATTTATTTAAGAAAACGCTAACATTGAAATAAATAACATAGTAATAATTATTAAGAACTAGTTTTTGCCCGCGGCTTTGCTCTCATTAAGGTCAAAAATTATCTCACGGGACCGTTTTAAATATAATAATGTGGCTTCCAATTAGTGAAAGTACTTTCGGAATTTATCAGTATAGTTCCGAAGATTCCCTACTTAAACCAAATGTACAAAATGTACCTCTCTATAATATTACTCGTAATTTAGTATAATGTATTGCCAACAAAACGATTACACTTTTTTTTTATAATAAAATATATGTTTAACTCCAAAAATATACAAACAAATATTGCGTTATGTAACCTAGATATACACTGTCATGTTTCAACGTTTCAATAAATCCTGCGACGAAAAGTCTCGTTAATCCAAGCTTTCCCTTTATGCCTGGATTACAATAAATAAACCAACAAATGACACAATATTTTGGACTGTGATGTAAGACAAAATAACGTTAAGAAGATGAGAGTTTGACAATTTGTTTTTTAATAGACATACTTAATAATGTTCCACTTTTCTTTTATTTTTAACCGACTTCAAAAAGGAGGAGGTTCTCAATTCGTCGAAACCATTTTTTATTTTTTGTGTATGTTCACCGATTACTCGAAGATGGCTGGACCGATTTGGTTTTTTTTTTTTTAGTTTGAAAGGTATATATACTTCCCAGGTGGTCCCATGATCATCAATTCAGGATCTGATGATGGGATCTTGGAGAAATAAAGAGGACTCTTAATATCAAATTTTATAGGCACACTTGAAGCGATTTGGGTAGTTTATGCAAGATTACTTTCTCGTCCCATCTCAATTTGGTGAAGATCTGATGAAGAACTTCGGAGATAGGCAACGGAACTCCTCAATAAATGATAGCAAATGGACTGGGATTGCTGAAATTTCATGTTTGTCTATTGTTTACACCAGTTCATAACATAATATCACGCCGGTTGGCTGTGAAGGGGTAAGGACATGTGAACCACTAAAAAGTGAAAAATAAAAAACTTTTTTGCAAAAAATTAAACCGACTTCAAAACACACAAAAAAACAAAATCAAACTAGCAAAAGTCACCGACTTCTGAAGCTAAAGTTATTTTTTACTTTTTTTTTGTTTTTGAAGTCGGTTTAATTTTTTGCAAAAAAGTTTTTATACTGTAAATATAACTAAGTAGGTATGTAACCAAAAGGATACAATCAATTCGAATCTTGCACAGATCCTATTAGAGCTGATTACCAGTATTTTACATGAAGCGACTGCCTATCTGACCTCCACAACCCAGTTAGTTCTGAGTAATACGATAACCCTTGGTAAGACTGGTTGTCAGACTTTCGGTTTCTGACTACTCGTAACGACTGTCAAAGATCTACAAATGACAGCCGGGACCAACAACTTAAGTGTTTTCCGAGGCACGAAGGAAACTCGGATGAAATGATGTTTACCCATCCACGGACCAACCTCGGCAAGCACGGCTTAACGTGCAACTGTAATTAATATTCTTTACAAGCTCCTCTTTACAAATTATAAAGAATCGTGGTTTCGAAAGCAAGCCAAGGTTTTTCACTTTTTTGAAAGTATCGTCACTGTACGTGTATTCTAATGAAGTCCTCGGAGTTTCATATCCATGAAAATGTGTAGAAAAAGTAATACGAAGAATACAGTGCCAAGTGACAGCCGTTTGCAGAAAATTTTGCACATTACTCATTTGTTAGACGTGTGGTTTTCCTCGCGCTGTTTTCCTTCAACGAACAGTGATTAATTGATGGCACGGTGGTCGACTTTGGCTAATAATAAAGAAATTCTCTACCATGAAACTATTTACGGTTTTACACATTTTATAAACACAGAAAGCCCTGTGTCTGATTGAATTTCTTATCGGCGAAAATGATGAATATCTACACGAATTTCCATTATAAACTAATCAGTCAAAGTCCTATTGAATCCATTTAGGGCTTTTAATAAATCCTTCTTTAGTGCTTTCTTTCGTTGTAATAGGAACCGAAATTTCATGTTTCTAAACCCAGCGACTTAGGCTGTACGATATCTGTCAATGAATTCAATAAGGTTCATATAGGTACCTATATTTAAGTTCACCGACTTCCTCGTGAGTATTGCGGTAGATTTCAGTTGACCCATCTCCCATCTAATAAGTTTAACTCGAGCGTGAAGTGTCGCCTGGCACCCCGCCAGTATTACTGCCAAATAGATATCTTTTATTCAGTAAAGCTCAAACTTTTCTGAGCATAAATTCCACAACTAGAGGGAGCCTTCATGAAAATGTAATGAGGAAGAACTATTTATGGCTAATCCTTTCGAAACAAACTGCACGAACCGTTGTCCATTCGAGTTACGCATGGTCGTTGCAAGAAAGTGTCTAGTGGCATTGTTGGTGGCGAAAAAGCGGTGGTGTGAGACAAGGATCGATATACATTTTAATGGGAGTGTGAAAGAGAGGGGTCTGCTAAAGACAGGCGAATGAGCTGGAAGGCAGAGTGAATTTTTGAATTGCAAATGGGGGAAATGAAACCGCCGACGCCTTGGTCGACTCCGCCGCCAGCGTGCCACCCTCAGACCTCTTCCGGCGTTAATAATCATCGTTAATAACAGAGGAGTACTTTAATGAATTTATGTAGTGATCAAAGTAAGAAGCTAATTCGAGTAAAGTTAAACTCACACGTTTCTATAGGGTTTAGGGATTATTGCTTAATCCCCAATTCGTGTTGAAGTTGCTTGCATTTGTTAACCAAAATAGACCAACTGAATTAGTTGAGAGCTAAGTTTGTTGCTTTATTTAAATAGAATGAATTATTCAAATCTAGGCATTTTTTTGTGCGCTGTCGAATCGTCTGGTGTGCTAATCTAATTAAAGTTAATGCTAGCAATTCAGCGTTGGAATGTCAATTTACTTTCAGTCGGTGTGTTTGTAGGCAAAGCATGGAGCTTTTAGCGACAACACACAAAATAAAGGATTCATAAGACCGTTTAACATTGTCTAACTAAACACGAGGGACAGAGATTACAAATAGGTGGATTTAATTATAAACATGAGTCACTGGATATTTAAACTTACCCTAAAATGACCCCGTAGAAATTAAGCAAAGTTACACTACAACTAATTGTAAAAGAGCTGGGTAACAATTTTAGAAATCTGTCTATGTACAATTTAAGTAATATAAAATATTGATAGAGATTGCTTTCTTACTTTTGTTTGAGTTTTGCTCAATTAGTTTATGTAAACGAAACAAAAAATAAACAAACGTTGGTAATTTAGAAGCTTCTAGTTAACTCGAAAACTTAATTACAAACAGCCAGTAGGATTACTAATACCAACAAGAAAACAAAATAAAAAACCTATTTAGCGTTTACAAATTTAAAAAAAATTTAGGTTAAACGGAAAACAAAAGATAGTTCGTATTAAAAATTCAATTACCATAAAAGTCATATTTACAAATGCCTCGGGATCGTAAAAGAACTTGACTGATGCACTACCGAGCAAGGATAGGTAAAATTTAATTCTAGTGGGGAGCATTCCGCCGCAGATTGCATTCCTTTGCCGCCGTGGCACCGCTCGCACTTGACGATCCCTGATGGAAGTTTTAAAGTGTTCATACAGAGACGTTATTATTAATTTTATGTCGTTTAATTACTTTTTGTATTAATTTGTGAGCATTTTTGTAATCATTAAGATTCAATTACTAAGAATGGATTTTTTTATTTAAAACAAAAATAAAGAAAACATATTATCGACTTATAAAAGTCTAAAATCGCCAACCCGTCTTGAGCAAGCGTGGTGATCAATGCTCGTGCCTTCTCTGTTGAGAAGAGGCCTTTGCCCAGCAGTGGGACAGTAATAGGCTGGTGTATAGTCATGTCATTACCGAAAATTACGCGAAGTAAAAAGTTTTCTTTTTTGGGATCAAAGACTAAACATTTTTCTTCTCACGTCATAAAATTGTGCATAGAGAACATTTGTCGCTGCTTCTGCTTCTGTCTGATGTAAATTGATACAAGGGCTTTTGAACTTTTCTATAATAATTGTTGTTGATGGCAGAATATCAAAGTTCTTTGGTGCTTATGTGTTAGAAATGCACAAGTTTATATGCAATATTAATCATTTCTTCGATTATCATCTGTATTTCCCCAATAAAAAACCAACCAATCTCTACGCAGGCTCCGCATTTTCTTTCCATCCCACACAAATACGAAAGCAATCACGAATCTCATCAGTAAAATTCTGCTCATAGCATTAGTGCCATAAATGTCCCAAAATTAGCTGAACAAATGGGATGTCCACGTCTCTCTCGAGTTTTTCCAAAATAAGTAGATACTGCGCTCCTGGCTACTAACGTATACGTAACTTAAACATTCTTTGGAATTCGAAATGATTCTCCTGCAAATGTCGAAAGACCACAACTTTCTAACGATTAGATCGCTATTTGTAACATAGTGATATATTGTGATTTCTGCCCTGTTATTTGTCTTTCCAATTAACAACATAGATATAAATCTATCTATCTGAACTAGCATTAGTGATTCTTGGAATTAAAATCCGGATACCTACAGTTTCTGTGTAAAAAATCGGTCAGTTTCTAATAAAATTTGCCAATATTCGTGAAAATGTTTTAGTCAGATCATTAAGATCTCTAGATCACTAGATGTCTAGATTAGATTTTTCTCTTTTATACACTTAAGGAAATCCCGTTTATTTTAATACCACACTAGGTATTAAGTGCCTACAATAATTGACGATTACAATGTTTTGATCGGATTTTATGTTTAAGTTTAAGAGCAATCGTTAAATATAAGGCTTTAACTTATTACTTGGCAGCATAAATATTACCACCTTACGATTATGAGAAAGCTAACACCTGACTTTTACAACGCCTTTGGTTACTATTATAAGTGTAGTAAACTTTTAGGATTTAGTTAGTTATAAAGGAACCTAACATGGCCATCCCTAAATAGAGGTCGCATGTGATACGTTCTTGCAACACTTCCATTTACCAGCAATTTTATTAAATTCTGGACAGCATTCTTGATAATAATTTTAGCTATCCTTTTTACGTTTTTATTCATTTTTTTCTCCAATTATTTGCATTTATATATTTTTTTTTAAACAAAAGTATTATAGTTACTTATAAAACATTTAAAAAAAATAGATGACCCATCGGCACCAGGAACAAGGTCCTGGCTGCCGGTGGTAGGGGCTTCAGAGAGAGGAGCCTCCTCACTATGCGTGCCGTGTCCAGGAGTACTGCTGAACTTGACCAAGCCGCGCAATGAGAGCCTCCTAAGATGTTGGTCGAGGCTCATTGTGATCCTGAGATTTATCGTTAATTGTTAAAAACACTCGAAATGTTTTGATAGATTAATTCGAAAACAGCTTATTTAGCTGTTACAAATTAGGGCCTGGTGTTGTGTCCTGAACAAACATTTTGTGACGCACAACTTATACGATGGAGTCCACAATACACCCTAGTTTCCGAATATTGGCTGGTTTTATTCTTACAAGATGAATAGTAGGGATAAACAATAAACTCGTACGGATTCCACGTTTTTCCGAACTTCAAATAATAGTGAAAATATGTCCTTAAGTGTCGTGTCGTTGGTTAATGATTGAATGATTAAACAATTTACAAAATTAGATGATTAGTAAACGCTGGAAAAAAAACAATGGTCACAATACTGTCCTTTCAAATACTTTTGGAGCCTTGATGCCCAAGCAGCTATTTTACTTAATAGCCTTTCCGTTAATTCTTGCAATGACTCCCCCAACACTAACACCACACATGGTATTAGTTTTTCACACTCCCAAAAATTCAGCATAACGACCTCTAAACTTGAAAAAGTTTTTCAACTAAAATAATTAAATTAGAGAATTCCTCTAACACTAATAACCAAGAATACTTAACCCAGGTATTCGGGTTTGCTCGAGACTTGATTAAAATAATAATTGCTTACCTACGGGGTCCGCTAGTCTCTGTCATTATAGCGCCACCCTAAATATTTTGACGCGAGCTGTTATTCGTGAACACGGCTCGCCGCACTGAGCCTGAACTTGTGAATGAATTTGTAACATTCTTTGGGAACACAACCCTATGCAGTACAAAATATTTGATTTCATTAAGGATTTGCGTGCTTTGTTAATGGGGTTTGGAATTGAGCTGCGAGTATATTATTTAATCAACTTGCGGTTACACTAAGTAATTCTTTAGTTATATATTACTAGCGACCCGCCCGGCTTCGCACGGGTACAATGTTTTACATACCTATATACCTTTCTCTTGAATTACTCTCTCTATTGCTGAAAACTGCACTAAAATCCGTTGCGTAATTTTAAAGATCTAAGCGTACAAACAGCATTAGTGACTTTGTTTTATAATTAAATTACACAAGGAAAAAAAACTCCATGCTTCATGTTCTTAATTTAAAAAATGCCATCCAGCTTCATCATAAAAGTTTTTATTTCCACAAATAACATTTCATTCATTTTGAGCCCGCCAGTCAGTCGGAGATTCCATTAAATCTTACTCAAATACACAAAATGAAGGCAAGAGGCAAAAACGATTGTTTCAAAGGGACAACCCTCGAAATGCCCTCCATTGGAGTGCATGCAAATTGATATCTCTCTGGCAACGCGACAAAGTCGAGAGTTGCGACCTCTGTATAAACTTACCCACTACACTGAATTTGTTAGGGAAATTATAAAGCGCAGCCGTTTGGACGGACTGATATTTCAGTGACATTGTTTTAGTGAGGAGTTCACAAGTCAACAACGTAAATCGATCAATCGATTTTTTAAGGATCTAATTAAATCTTATAGCTATGGATGGTCTTTTCTTCTCTAAATGGTGTAACATAATAAACGCCACCGTGACCACCGTGTGGTCTCTCGGATTATGAAACTGAACAACTTTTTTCTACGAGTTTTTGGAAATTCGCAAAAAAGGCCTCCCTGTACACACATCTAGGTACAAAGTAGATTGGTAAGTAATGGATTGGTTCCAAACATATTTTTATCAAACAGTAAAGTTGTTAATATAAAATTAATATAAATGTACAAACGCCGCCAACATAACTAGCACGCTAAAGAAGCACAGAGGCAATCAGCCGTCATTCCGTCCCCGCCGCGCCGTCGAGGCCCGTCGCGACATCCCGTTCCATGCCCTCCCCGACCCTTGCTCGAGCCAGCCCGCGCAGCTGAGCCTGTAGTTCAAAATCAGCCCCTAAATAATGACACCACTACCCCACCACACACACACAGATACAGCCTGTCCCTTTGCCAGCTGTCCTCCCCCAGCGACGCCCTAAGTCAAGGCTCGTACCCCACAGGTGCCCTTAGCGTGTAGTCGCTTAGTTTGTAAGTTTTTGGCCCTCGCTGGAGACCTTACACTCACGTCACCCACAGGATTGTCCGGTTAAGCAGTTGACAACCTCCTAGGTTGAACTGCGAGATGCCATTCATAAAAAATAAAAAATATCAGGCTACCCAAAACTGTCTAATTTTCCCAAACAACCTTGAACTTAATGCAATAGCGATCAAGTTCAAAATCTGTAAATAAATTTGAGAGAATATTGTAGCTTTAAGTGCTGGCGTCTGTACATAGTTATAACGCAATAGATTTTTTCCAATCGGAATTTTCCCAACAGCAGTCCAAGAGATCCATATTTGTGTCCACATGATGACAACAGACTTCTTCCATAATACTACCTATATGGGACGTAAACACAACTGGCGAAATTGAGGTATTACTTTAACACCTCTTTCCAATCCTTCAGGCATAACATTATGTCATTAACAAAGGTACAATGTGAAATTATGACCACATCGTAAACCACTAAATCTCAAGAATTTTCTCACAAATTTATGAATCGGCTTCCCGGAAAACTTCCATCCTTCACCAAGGTAGGTACATAAATTATATTCAATGATGAAAGTTCTACTTTCACAGAAAACTTGGCTAAAAACATCAACTTAGGTAATTTCGGCGTCAAAATCTTTGTTTTAAAGACCTATTCTGTTTGACGGCTTCTGCGAAAATCTGACACTTATAAATATAATTTTCTTCTCGCAAAGTTTGTAGTATAAATAGAATTTACAAAGATTTCGTTTCGTCGAAGTCAATAGTGTTACATTTTATCATGAAACTAGCGACCAACCCTTGCTTCGCACGGCACCACCTATCGGGGCCAAAACTATATCTAATGTAGCCTATATTTTAAGATAAGCATCTAGCAGTAGAGCGGTGAAAACTGCGTTCAAATACATGCAGTAGTTTTTGCGTGATGCGCGTACAAACATACAGACAGACAGACGGACACAATTCTAAAAACTGTTGTCTTCGCTTCTGCTCTAAAAACCCCACATATTTTTTATTTTCAATATCTTCAATGTACAGACATCGCCCTGTTACAATAATTTTACTAGGTATAATGTCATGTATAGATTTCGGTGACAGGCTCTTTTTATTATAACTAGAAGTTCTTGTTCTTTTCTTTTATTATATCTAGAAATATATTTATTTGCCAGCGAATATTTATTTCATTGTCTTCATTCTTTGCGAAGATCTCTCTCAATCCACGCATATTTTTAGGATTCTCTACCGTAAGGTCACATAGAAATATTTATTATTATTTTCAGTCTCCTTTAGCGTAACGTGAGTAGATTGGGTCAGTAGCAATACAATATAATTGTGGCTGTTCCTCGTCAACATTCTAGGAGAAAAATGACCACTGCTGGACTTAGGCCTCCCCTTAGGACTTAGGTCCGCCTTGATGGACCTATTAGACTGCAGAAAAAGTGTACTGCACTTTGGTCGCAGTTGGCCACTGCAAGCTCAATTAAGCGAAATGGGGGATTACAGACCACACTGACACCCAGTGCACTTGCTGTGACCTGATTAAGATCAGGGGGTCTTAAAGCAGGAGTAATTCCAGTGTGGGAAAGAGACAGAGTCGTATAGCGCCATCTCTTTCCCACACTGGAATTGCTCCTGGCCTTAAGACGTCATGGTAGGCCACCAGATGATCATGACTATCCAAAGTGCCCAAAACGCCTGCACTTCTGAGGACCTCAAAAATGCTACTGATGCGGCGATTGGCGTTGCCACCTGCGGGGTCCTCATGTGGTTATTTTTCCATTGATTCAAAAAAAGAAGAAAAAACGTATTGCCCTGGAAAATGTTCAGAATTATATATTAACTATTTCCACCATTGATATGCAATATAACGCAAATCCCTTTAACGAAGGCATTCATATTATTTTAGTTATGTGTACGGAACAGAAATAGTTGGAGCAAGTCTCGGAATTATTTCTCTGAAACTACCGACGCAACAATCTTGGCAACAACCTAGCTCAATTTCGCATAAACTTAACTATTATTATAAATATAGTATTATTTAACTAGTTTCATAATATATTCAGTTCAGAAACTGATACAACCACAAGCTACCAGGATCGGAAAAAAAAATCTGCCCAAAATGTATAGAACGATTTTTTTATAAGTGACGGATTTCAGTAGGGACTTACTAGTGGAATTAAAATCAGGTAAATCCATTTTTCTTTTCTTGCTGCCATTTCGGGAATATCCTGGATGAGGCTGGCCCAAGCAGAGAGAGGCCTATACCCAGCCGTGGGTGAAGTCGGGCTGTGAATGATGATGATGATGATTAAATCCATGGTAAAAGTTTGTCACGATGTCTTCTTTACACCGTGTATAGATTGTTATTAAATGATATTTAATAATAAGAAATCGCCTTTTCAATCGACCCTAGAATGAAAAGCTCATTTCTTGTGTTATTATTTTGAATCGCAGATGCTTTAACATTCCTATCGTGGTTTGTTTTAATAATTTTTCAATTTATACTAATATTATAAAAATGGTAAAATTTGTTTGTAAGTTTGTATGTAGGGGGAAATCTCCAGATCTCCTGAACCGATTTAAAAAATTCTTTCACTAAAAGGAAGCTACATTATTCCCGAGTGCCATAGGCTATATGTACAACGTGCCCGTGGGATAATTTCCGACCAAAACGCGAGCGAAGCCGCGGGCAACAGCTAGTTCATTTATAAAGTTACCATTTTTTGGTTATATAAAGTTGAAATCCATCTAATCTCTTGAGTTGTGGTCGCTAATTTAATTTTTCCTTGAATAACTTCACTTGAACAAAATCTAAACTAACGCCACCATCAATTCTGCTATAAACTTTTACTTCGGCTAGTTTTCATACTAGCCGCCATTAGCCTGTAAAGGTTATTCTCACATAATGAAATAGCCGCCTGAAGGCAATGTGGCTAATTTTAGCGTAGCTTATTAAAGCATAATGCTGATGGAATTTCGCTGTCATGGACCTCTGCCCGCTTCGGCCGTATACCTGGTGAAATAATTTGAGAGTTTCGGTAATAAAATTAATTGTGGACTAATATGTTTGTGTTGGCATAGTTGAGTAATGAGGGAAATTTATCATTGTTTGGGAGGTATGTTTTTTAATTTTACAGGTTGTAAACGGAGCAGGTACAATGTATTAAGTATTACACGCTATTTATTGTCCGCAGCCACAATGGGTGGCAATGTGGTTATCTAGAACGCCAAACGCCGTCTTTCCACACGTGTGAACCAATGCTGCCACAATTTACGGCATCAAAACACACACTGTATTTATTTACATTTCTTAGAATTAAAACATAATCTTTCTTAATAGACTGTAGTGTCTATGGTCCCACAGACGCACATTTAAGTTTCTGAACGCGTCCCAATCTTTTTGTGATCAGTTTACTTTGTATGTAAATCTGACATCCTGCAATATTGTATCCGCCCTTAAAAGACAAAAAAACATCAAAAAGGTACATACTTTTTTCTATAAAATATGTATTCTCGATGTGCAATTCTTTAGTAACGAGAATGGCGGTTAAATTCTGCAAATTATAGTCATAAATAATAGCTATATAAAATGTTATGCCTTGATAATATCGTAACAGTTTACTATTACTACCTACATTAATAAAGGTCACTGACTCAATGCCTATAAACACGGTGCCCCATTTCTCCCTCATAACATTTTGAATTTGAGATGGCAAGAGGTCGGTATTTAGGTTGTATTTGATAAAAATTGTAACAAGAAATGTTTCATATTATTTTACCTGTAAAAATATAAAGTGAAATATCAGCGTGCAACGCCGCGCTTTTTATTTTACAATACATTTGACAGCTTATCTGACAGTTGCTTTTTTTTAATAGCGCCATTTTGAACACAGATAAAAGAATAGCCGCTACAAAATATCGAACATTTAGTGAGTAGTCACTGTCAAAACCAAACTTTAAACATTTTATCAAAAAGGATGTTAAGATAATTTACCTGAATAAAACGTTGTCTCGAGAGACAGCCGAGTCGTCGGTTAAGTCAATTTAATTAACATTATAATCCCGATGAAAAAATCCAGACCGTACTTTTCCTTCTAGAATTCCGTCCCGATATTACTCTTAAAATTGGGCCAACGTGGTCCATTTATAAATTAAAAACACGAACTGCAACTACAAGCAATAAAGTTATTAAGTAGAGCTGCAGTCGACAGAAAAAACGAGTTTATAGCTGCACAGAAGTTTGTAAACGCTGGCCAAAAAACATTAGCGAAATATATTGTCGGGAGTGTAGTGTTGCTTTGTAAATATCGCTGGTTGCGGAGAAGTTAAATTGTATCTCATTGTTGGGGGACATTAAGTACAGATTGTAAATCTCCTGGTGTCCTATGTGCTGGGTTCCGCGCCGGGTTTCGACGGGACACGGTGCAGCGTGCATGTGGCGATGCGGCCGATATGTCTGTGAATTCGTTTGCGAATTTCCGCACAGCACTGTTTTTAGTTTGTGTTGGGAATAAATCAGAATTATTTGGGAGAACAATGTTATCTTTACCTACCGTATTTTGTGATGTTCTTTTTTAGGTTATAACTAACTTTTTACATACTTGATACATACGGTAACCTTATGATATTTGTGCCTTGTTCATTCGTGCATCTTCTTTGATAAAAAAAGGAAACTAAAATGGTGTTTACCTCTCAACTTCTTATAGTGAAGAACTTTTTTAAATTCTTCGATCTATTTTATTTCCAGAAACAATCATGAAAACATGAAATGTAATATCCTTCTGAAAGACTCATATTTCACCTAAGGCATAATAAAGTTAGACTGTACATGGCAAACAGACTTTTTCATATTAGCAGTAGAACCATCAAGAACAAAACTAATATTGTTACCCGTCAGAAAAGTCTAAAACATACAACAAAAACATTCAATAAAACTCACGACACGCGCCGTTGAATGAACTTGATAAATATCCCTCTATAATGGAAAATGTAATAAGAAATCGTAATTTATTTCTTATTGAAATGAGGATAATAGACGCCCAGCCGCCCTAAGAAGTACCCAAATTGTTCCCCGTAGAGAGAGAGCACCCCAAATCATGATATTAACATTATAATCCAATTTGCGGTACGAAGCGAGGTGAAACTCATTAACGAAGTTCGTGCATTATTGCATCTAACGTTAGATCTACGGAACGTCTAATTTCTGTCTCTCAAATGCATTTTATATCACCCGGATGTCAGTTAAACAGCTCCGAATCGCTTGGGGATGGGTAATAAGATTTCCTGCTTCCTATTACTGTCAGACCTAAATTGAATAAGTTTTGCAATTGAAAATTTAAGTAAAAATAAACGTTGAATATGTATGAAGAAGATGGCGGTACAATAAAAGAACTAAGGGAGCTTTACCTAATTTTTCTTAAGAGTTTGCGTAAAGTTGTATAAAAAATTCTCAGGTCTTTCGGTTATAATGGCTAGCGTTCGCGAACGGAGCGAATTACGGTTAAATTTTCTGAGCCAGCCTTTTTACGGTAGTCTCTCGCTAGATCGGCTAAAATATAAAATTAAGTTGCTAAAAATTGTTCCTTAATACTTACACTTTTTGTAATCGAATTGCCTATGTTCCTGGAAAATTAAGAGCACTTACTTGAAGTGTGATTCCTGAAAAATAACAGGTCCAAGAGTCTCTGTGTGGGTACGTAATTAGTTGAAATTACTTACCTTGTTTGAGGGTTCATTCAAAATATGGAACATTACACAGCGTTTCAGCGGCAATCGTTAACGGGTTCTCAGACAAAAATGTAAACTATTTAGGTACGAAATTAGGTACCTGAGTAGACCTGAGTAGACGGAAACGTAAGTTAGAAAATGTTTTCTTGCAATATGTTCCCAAGCAATTTCCTTGCCTTTACTTCGAAAGCCAAAACACAGTCCAACGGGACACTTTTATATTCTCAAAGCATGCTTACGACAACTTTATAATTTGTACAAAAATTATAATCCCATTGAATCCCATGACCCGGTACAACTTTACATAAATACTTACGATTTACATAAGCGAGTTCACACATGTATCAAATATTATTTGAATATTTTACACCTGTCTTCTTTATAGAAGGTTTAGTGAAGTCTTTAATATGAACCTTTATCTTCGTATTACGTTTGATATTATTAACCTTTGCCTTCAATATATATATATATATATTTTACGTTAATACTGATCCCACTATACTTCAATTCTCTAAATATTTTTTTCAGATTCTTTATGATTTTAGTGTTGCAAGTATTTTTTTTAGCCTTGTATGTCCCGCTGCTGGGCAAAGGTCTCCCCCATATCCTTCCAGGTACTCTTCTCCTGCACCACCTTGAACTATAGCCTTCGTGATGCGCGTCTAGATCATCTCGCCACATCTTTCTAGGCCGGCCACGGCGACGCCGTCCGTCCTCGGGCACCCATCGTGTTGAGACCTTTGCCAGCAATCGTTATGCAATCGGCGAAAGTTTACAGGGTGAAATTATCTCTAGTAAATATACATCCCAGTTTTTAATGAAAACACCGAGACAAAACGAGTTTTTTTTTTGGTTTCAAACCATAATCTCTGCTACATTATCTGATAAGTCAACGCAAATAACGTGGCGAAATCCCACCTTCAATAGTCCATTTTCGTCAGCTCTATCCCCATAGACAACATCCCCGAGAACAAGGACCTCTTGCTTCCCACTCATAGACTTGTAACTGGCGAAAGTCGAGTGCAGGGTCCTCTTGTCTGTTAATAATAACCAAACGCAACTTATTTGGAAAGCTGATAAATGTACCTACTCTCCGTATTTTCTCTACAATAAAAGACTTATGACAATCGAATTTGGCAGAAATATAATCCGCATATCGACTATGGAAATGCTACACAAATGCCGTCAGTGATGATTATTGCAGCATTTATTACTTACCTATGTAATTATGTTGAATGTAACATAACTCAACTGCTGCAGGTGGTGAAAACCTAAAGCGGCGCAAATACAAAAACATAATAGGTATGTTAGGTTTGTGTTTGAGCCGTTTGAACTTATTATTTCAGGATATCGCCAAGCGGTTGGCCGACTCTTCACGTGACCAGACGGCCGGCCTTTTTTGGGCCAAAGAATCAGCATTGCCATCTAACGAGGCTGCAAGGTTTCTGGGCACTTTTCGTATTAACAGCAATGTGGACTAGGTACTTTGTAATAATATTGCTAAAATTATTTTATTCCAAAATCGCCCATATTTCTACAGCTAAACAAATCCATTGAAGCTTTGCTCTTGCCAAGTAATGTAACAATTTCGACAACAAGTTAACCCTATAAATATTAGCTAAATTCAACTATTAACCTACATTTCTAGTACTTACAGCGACCGAATGTTACAATATTATTATTATTACATATAGGTGGAAACGTGCTCGTCTCGTCAAATTTTAATCTCAGTACATAATTAATATGTTTTCAGAGCTCCGGCAAAGCGCAGGTGTGTAATAGCTTTCATAATATAATAAACAATAAACTGAACTAATGTTTTATTAATTAATTATATTGAATTGTTTTTGTAGGTGTGCGGTTTCCGGGTTAAATGGGTCACCATGTGTTTACTCTATGATTGTTATCGATAGATGCCTCGTTGGTCTAGTAGTAACAACTACTGACCATGACGTCCTGGCTTCGATTCCCAGGTCGGGCGTTCATTCCAGGGCGGACATTTTCAATAGCAGCCACCACGGAGTTTACATTTTTGTGCCCGGTTGGTGGCAATTGGCTCGCCCTCTTATGGCGAATCATGGGTGTACTAATTAGTCACAGGTCTGTCTAATCCTTTGGCGAAACGGCAATTTGTGTGTAGGCCCAATGGTTTACTCTATGATTGTTGTCGATAGATGCAATTTATGGGCGATTTTATTATTTTCACATGTCACTTTCGTGTGACCCCGTCGTTCTTTTAAAAGATGCAACGGATTTTGATGCAGTTTTGACCATTATTTAGAAAATGTATTCCGAAAGGTTTATGTGTAGGTACTATTGAACTAGTATACAATACGAAAATCTCCATATTTTCTCAAGTCGTTAAAACCGCGCGAAGCTGAGACGGCTCGCTAGTATAAGATTATGATGAAGTGCGTTTGAATTAACTGGTGAAAAGACTTCGTCCCTAAATATAAATAATTTAACATCATACATAATTAAAGCTTGCATATATAAAGTCCAATTAGGCTATAAAGCCATATGTTGCTTTATAGTTTAATTGAACTCTATTTACTTGCAATATGAGCATGTAGGCTATTTTGACCTAATTTTAACGTGTGTGGTGACATACTTACTTATTTGATAGAGGTTTTGCATAGAACAGAGCAAACAGAACCTAAGTACGGCCATCGTGTACTGAAGCTACATACCATCACGCCTGTAGTCCCCGACGGGTTAGGCAGAGATGTACGTACACCCACATTTCGACAGTCATGTTTAAGTTCCATGTAATAGGGTACGAGCCTATTGCCATCAACCGGGCACAAATCCAGACTCCGTGGCTGCTACTGAGAAATTCCTGATGGAAATTCAATTGACGGCACGGTTGGCGCAGTGGCTGAGCGATTGACTGCTGCGTTGCGTATCGCGGGTACGATCACCGCACGGAACAAATATTTGTATGACCTACAGATAGTTGTTCCGCGTCTGGCTGTTTGTGTATGTAAGTTTAAATGCTTGTAAGCGCACCGACAGGAGAAATTCCTAGTGAGGGGCAGCGGCTAGAAAAAAAAAATATATATTTGGCCGACCCGCGAAACACAAGCTATATTTTCTTTTATTTTTAATTCTCTTTAGCTTCTATTCAAACCTTATAAGCGAAGAGTCGTCAACATATCTACATTTTATCATACATTTCAAGTCCAGTAAAACCTAAATCTGACCCAATATTCTCATCTCTCCGCACCGCAATCTCTCTTGCAAGATGCCACTGCATACCTCGTAGGTGTCATAAAATTCGACTTAGGGATTTTATCACGTGGAATTTGTAGCTGCCTTTTTATGTCCACGGCTCATATGTTCATATCGGCTAGGAAAGTTACTGGCTATCAATATGTAGGTGGCGATTTGCGAATCGAGGGATATCGTGACTTGCATTGTGGTGTAAGCAGGCGTTAAAGACTTTCTGAATTACTGTAACAGTTAAATACAATAGTTGGCAACAACATATTTTCGGTGGAAATAGACTTTTTATAGATATATTCATGTTTGTCATGGATGTTTATATGTATAATAAGTATGTATTTACAAACAAAAAAGTATCTATGTAGTATTATCAACTATCTGGTGTCCACGACACAAGCCTCGTAGCTTAGTGTGGCACCTAGATGGCGCTGTGTGTAATGTCCAGCGATATTTATTTATTTTATTATTATTTATTAACTAACTTACCCGCAACTTCGCCGCTGTGGAATTTAATAAACATGCGCTTAATTACTCGACCTTTTTTTCTAAAATAAATGTTTTTTTAGCTACTCCTTATAATATCCCGTCAAAAGCGGTCCAGCCATATCAGAGATTAGCCGGAACAAAAATAAAGACGAACAAAAAAAATACATGTTTTTTTGTTAATTACCGTATATACTTTCATAAGCATTCAGTAAAAAGCTATAATTTTGAAATTACAAGCAGACAATCAATTTCATTTATTTATAGAGGTAAACGAATTTATCCTGAATATTTACCAGCTTTTATTGCCAAATTTATATCTACAAAAAGCTTTTCTCAGTCAGGATTATTTAAAGTCAATCTTCTTTATTCTTTCTGTGTGCAATGGTATGTCTACTCAACTATATAACATTATTTTAGTCAATGTTTCATACATGAACATTGATAGCAGTTTGATCAGATAGTCTTAGACAGCATCGCATTTTGCCTACAGTCATCCCAATTTATTTGGGGTCGACGCAGCATGTCTTCTTCTTCCATACTTCACACACACCTCATCAGGCACTTCCATATCATCCTTCACACATTCCATCCATGGTTTCTTTGGTCTTCCTTTACTCTTAAACCTTTCCACATTCATACTCAAAACTTTCCTAACGACATTTGCCTCATTCCTCCGCATTACATACCAAACCAGCCGATTACCACACAACTTTTCAGTCACCGGCGCCACTTGCAGACCTCCTCTTATCGAAAAATGACCTTCCTCAACCGTCACGAATACGAAAACTGCTACACTTTGCCTACCCACACCCGCAAAATCAACAAAAAAATGAAGCGACGCATTTGCTTGTAATTTTTTCGTAACTTTAAGTGGATTACAATGTTAATTTTATTGATGCGAACGAAGGATAGATAGAGGAGTCCTGTAGACCCCAATATTAGTATGCCGATGGTGGAAAAAGATAAATTTGTTGGCGGAACATTTAATTTATGCGATTTTGTAGGGAGAAGTGCTGTTCTGTAAATATATTTTTGCTTAAGTTACTCTTGTCTGGCGATGAAGGTGGAAAGGTATTTAGTTATTATGCATGATTTGAGCTGCTTTGGTAGAATGAACTCTAGGATGCCTACCTAACCTCTGGTTTACGATAGTAAAATCTAGCGGAAAAGTTATTGTAAGCCAGTACTCCATGTAAAAGTATGGGTAACTGCAATTACATAGTATAAAAGAAAACTTTTGAGAACTTTGCCTTTTTTTGTTGAGACAATTTTTTTTTTCATTGTTTCACATCCAGAATTATTATGAAATCATCAACTTGTGTAAAAGTAGAAAAAATACGTATTGGAGCCGAGTGAACCAAATGAAAGAAGAATCACGTAAACCGCCCAGTAATCACGGAGAAATCGGTGTACCTACATACAATATGTAAAAAAAAAGATGTGGGCTGAATACAAAGACTATAAATATTTTATATGGCTGAATACATAACCTCCTCGTTTTTCAAAGGTCAGGTCAGAGTCGAGTAAAAACTTATTTTCCCTATATAATTCAAGCTATAACGTGCAATGCTGCTAGTCTTCTGGGCACACTTCTGGGGATAGCGATGGGGAGAAAAACTTTGATGCCTAAGTGTCCTATTGTCGTCGTTGTATATAGGTCCAGGACAGTCTAAATATTAAATAGACAATTAGGATTCAATAATCAAAACTTTCCCAAAGTTTTCAACGGTTTTAGCATTTTACGACAATGGCTGTCAATGTAGGATAAGCAAAGCCTAAAATTACTTTGGAAAACAAGCTACCATCATGATAATAATTATGTATTATTAAAATGGATATCTGTAGAAATGTTTAATTTGCATAACAAAGCAGTTTTCATATTTTCTTGTAACTAAACTCTCTAACAATTAACTAACTAACAATTATTACGAAATTACAATAATTATTATGTGGTATATGCTAACTCTTTCATATTAACATTGTTTTAAAACATAGTTATTCAGATCCTAAACTAACATTAAAAGATAAAGTAGTTAATTATGTGAGTTTGTTTATCTGACCGTAAATCATTACATAAATGTAAAACAAAAACGTATGATAAATCATACGTTTTTGTTTTAAATAGGGTGCGAAATAGCTAGGGGCCTTAATCAACATATTATTGATATTATTTCAGTATTATAAAATTTTATATAAAAACCAACCTTGGTTTTCTCAATTAAAAAATATTTTAGGATTGGCTAAAATAATGCCTTTTCTCATGCATACACAATTTACATTAACCACCGCTCATACTATAAAATGTTTTAATTTTTTATTGCAACTAATTATAACAGGTCCTGTGACTCTAACCCTTATTTAAAATCTACCAAGGTTTATTATAAAAACTGGTTTTAGATTTTGTTAACTACTGTTATCAGATAAGGAAGCATCATATTATTTAATTTCCGACGGGGACCTGAGATTGGAGGCTTTTAATAACGAAAATATTTTTAAGAAATTGTACAGCACTTAAAATTAAGTTAAAGGTAATCCATAATTTTAGACATATTTTAAATTATTATTAACACTAGAAGCGGGATATTTACCAAGTGTTTTTTTATAAACTTAATTTAAATACCCAACCCAATATATATAGACCTAATTTTTTAATACTGTTTGTTCCGTTCCCACGGACAAACCGTGAAAACGGTTTTGTGGGGCATAGTTTCTAAGTTAAGGTTTTTTTTTTGGTAAACATGTCATTAATAAAATATAAATAATAAAATAAATACTCAAAAAATATTTACGCCGTAAGGACGCATTTCTCTTTTCCAAGATTTATAAAAAACAATCACCGCCGATCCACGTGTGTGAAATACATTGCACGGTTGCACCATGTTGAACCTAATCGTAGTGCTATAAAAACCAGTTTTCCAGAAAGTGTATTGTTTTTTTTTAATTTATTTATTTAGAAATAAGTATCACCTTTGTACCAATATTTCTGTTTATTTCTCCTTTTCTGTAATTAGTATGTGCATAAATTGCGTGAGTACTATTTATATACTAGAAAGTTCACTAGAACTTGACTTGAATGTGACCTGGCGGTTGAGAGCATGTCATGCTCACTCAAATGTCTCGCCGATGGTGGCGCGTGTGTTGGATCATTTAGTTGCCTTCAAAATGGTTTAGTTGAATGGATCCATGCGTCATGTTTGTGAACGGGCGCTGTCAGTTGTGACTGGTCATCTCTTAGTTGCCAGGGCTTATTTGAATTAATTATTTTATTTTTGAACTGTATTTTTTGTCTTAACTATGGACAGTTTTAACGGGCACATCTTGCTACATCGTTCTCACATAATGTACCACCTCAACAGAAATGATGTAACCAAGGCTTTGTAACAATATTCTGATTTAAAGAGAGTCCATGGTGTTTCTTGCCCGTTCTTCTCCATAGAGATCTAAGCTTTGTAACGGGCAACTACAGCACTTTCACAGTTATTATGCCTTGTGCCTGGGACTGTAGCTTCATTTTATAGTTGTCTTTGTTTCGACAATTCAAAAGTGCCTCTAACTGGCCTACTTGAAATTTTTGTTTAATTAATAAAGATAATTTCCCAATTTCGTTTTAAACTGTAAGAAAACAATAAAATCCCACTTTTCAACAACGTTCCTTTAGTGATAGTAGACAGGAGCCAGCCAAAGTAAATAGGTTTTATCTATAAAATGTAGCGCTTATGGTGAAATCCTATAGCTCGCAAGCTTTATCATTGAAAGCTAAGGCCGTCTGAAACCCTTAGATCCGACGCTGAAACTTTCAAACACGCCCGCATTTTTCTTTTATGCTTTTAAAACAACGGGTAGTTTGAGAATATCCTTTGTTTTCCTCCCGTAACTTTAAAATCGTGTTTATTTTGAAGCGATCTTTTTTTAATTTAATCTTATATTGGATTTGGAAGTTTTTGTTCAGTATTGGCCGGTTCGATGTTATTGTTCTAGTGTATTGTTTTCTTACGTTCTTTTGTGAAAAAATGTGTAATGACAATACTTTATTTCAGTTAATGTATGACAGGTATCCATCTCTGATACGAAGCAATAACTCACCTTCATTAACTAAAGTTTCTTCAGGTTTTGGGATTTGGTTCAGTTTCCCAAATAATTTCAGAATTAAACTTTGTATTGTTCCAAACATAAAGAAACTATACTAACTACTATACTAACTACTGACGGCACGGTTGGCGCAGTGGCTAAGCGATTGGCTGCTGCGCTGCGTGTTGCGGGTTCGATCCCCGCACGGAACAAATATTTGTGTGATCTACAGGTAGTGTTTCCGGGTCTGGCTGTTTGTGTATGTGAGTTTAAATGTTTGTAAACACACCCACGATACAGGAGAAATTCCTAGTGTGGGGCATCGTTTTTTAAAGAAACAAAAAAAACTATGACACCAAATTTACAGTACAGATAAGTCTGCCTAACATTCATTTCAACCTACAACATGGATTCAGAGACAACTGCACACTCAATAACATATTCTGTACCCTGTAGTTCAACCCGCATTTACCTCTCTCGCATCTACATAGACACTCAAAGAATAATCCCTCCCAGCACCATATTGGTCCACACTCCACATCTCAGTACAAACAGACAGGCCGACCGTTTAACTTGCTGTCCGAGGCTCAATTACTGCGCGCCCTGGGGAGCAAATTTATTCATAAACCATAAAATTACATAGACTTTCTCGTTTGTTTAACGTTGCTGGCCAAATATGAAACCCTCGAGTTATATACGGCTATGTATGGGGTCCTATGAATACTTATTTATCTTCGTGTTTTTAATCGCTGATGGGGTTCGAATGTATGGAAATGTTGCTGGTAAATAATAATGGGAGAAAAACTAAAAATACACCAGAAAAGGAAATTGTTATTATTATTGTTGGAAAACATCTAACCATGAACTTGATTTTTATAAATACACGTCAAAAAATACGAAACCTAGTTGATGTCGGATTTGTGACCAATAACCAAAAAAAATCTTCGTCTTACCGAAGATTTTGCAAGCTAATCTAAAAGTAAATTGTCTGGATGACCCCTTGGCCCAATTCCCAGCGAATAAAGATTTTCCTAAAAATAGATTTGTATGACATTAAGTGGGTATTTAACGCCATTTATGTATTTGACAGCAGGCCTCCCCCAAGATTCCATTTAAAATCCTCTTGGGATACTGAGTACATTTCAAATGTCATTAAATAAATTCCAGCGCCAGAATATAAATAAAGTTTTAATAAACATTTCAAGATTTATTATGTGTGTTTATCTTGCGGTACAGTGCATCACTTCAGTTTATAATTTATTGGTCGACTTTTCAACCCCACACTACAAGTACACACGGCGGCACATCAAGCTATACATTTCCAGTATAACTTGGCCTCGCTTTGTATGGATTTCCCGTACAACAAGAGATCCGCATTAACTTGAATGGCCGTCGTGCATACTAACGAGTTCACTGTCGATCACTTTTCACACCCTTATGCCCTGAGTTAGGTTGAAAAGTAATCGAGCATCAATGAGCGCGGTGGTACATACAAAAAAATAACGTCTTTTTCTATGACGGTAGTCAGAAACCACAGAACACCACCTGCTAAGATCCTTACTGAATACCTTGCTTCGTCCACTGCCTGTCACATGCAATCCAGTTGCAAGTACTATGCACCTAACTGACCTTCCCGAAGAACACCTCCAGTAAAGTGTATTTCCCTCTAGGGCGTGTCCTCCCGGCCGTTTTCACTCACATCTTGCCTTGTAAAGTAAAACTAAATGAAGAAATTCATCTCAGAAAGTTTGCCCATATCTATGTATATGGTAAAGCTGTGAACATGTATACTGTGCCTAGAATTATTCTCAGAAATACATCATACTGTACTCAAAGCAAACAATATCGAAACTAAATTTTGACGTCTTGCCGTCGTTCTGCCGTCGTTCTCTTTGACGTCTTTTATTTTGTATGTATGTTACCCGATTACTCAAAGATGGCTGGACCGATTTGGATTGTTTTTTTTTTTTTGTTTGAAAGAGTATTAATACTTCTCAGGTGGTCCCATGATTATCAAGTCAGGATCTGATGTTGGGATCCTGGAGAAATAGAGAGAACTCTTCAAATTTTACAGGCACAATTGAAGCAATTTGGGTACTTTTTGGAAGAGTACTTTCTCGAAGTGGTCCAATTTCAATTTGGTGAAGATCTGATGAAGAACTTCGGAGATAAGCAACGGAACTCCTCAATAAATGATAGCAAATGGACTGGGATTGCTGATATCTCATGTCTGTCTATTGTTTACACCAGTTCATAACATAACATAACTAACTTCTTTTAGCTTTTCCTGTAGCCTGTTTGATGGCAATACGCTCACCCCTTATTACGTGGGACTTAAACACAATTAGCCAACTACAGGTACTATTACAGGTGCTGTACTATTACACCTCTGCCAAAGCTGTCAGAGAATACAGGTGTCATATTTGAGTTCTATAATAAAGAATAATGAGCGAATTAACAGAGCCCAAGAAGACGTTTTGGCGACATGTTGAAAACATCAATCGCTAACTTGTTATTAAAAGTTGCTTTAACCGGACACGCAATGGTATCGTTTAATACGAACCCACCGTCAAAAGCCAATATTATTCCGTTATCAGAATAATTCGGTAAGCAATATTCAACGAACAAATATTTGCCTTAACGAAGTATTATAATATCTGTGCCTTAACATTCCATTTCCTTATTATTCTGTGGTTGTAGCATAAGCTGCCTCAACCAAATTGCACTAGACTTAGTAGGCATAATAACATTACATGCGGCAAATGACTAAAACATTATTATTTTAAATACCTCTACCCCAGACCTGTTTATTTTCCGTATGTTGTACAGGGTGTGGAAGAAATATTCAGATTAGTCTAGAAGAATTTATTGTGTGCTTTTATTTACTTAGCATTTATTTTTAGCAGTAATATGATTAAGGATGTCTTTTAATAAAGTTAATAACTACAGCAATATAAATACCTTGAATACGACTTCATTTGATCAAAGTTCTCTGTCGTGAATTATAAGAAAAAACTCTAGGCTACTTATGGAAGAAAAAAAAACGGGGCAGTAAACAAACTCTGTCAGTCTTTTCTTGCATTCTCGACTTGACACCAAAATAAGGTTGCTTTAGAACTCCACCTAACCTTCGGAACACCCCGTACAGTAAGTTATAAACGTCCCCTGCATAACGTTGCATCATTAGGGGAGTGCCTCTCGTAAACCACGCGCAATGGGTTTTATCTTGAACTATAAAATTTATTTACACATCCACGGCCGTATCGAGCCAGTAATGTGCTGAAAACTGTTATTTATCATGGAAAATGTAATTATGTATGGGGTGAGGAACCAAGACTACTATTTTCGACCTTAAAAACGTGACCTTAAAAACGTGACCTTAAATGCGATACTACATAGATATTTGCGCTTTTGAGTGGGTCTGTAAATGCACTTCGCTTTGATCAGTGCCATTGGAACAGTAACTATGAATTGTTAGCATATTCGACCTTGTAATTGCTAAATTAGGTGCCATTTCCCAACCATGATGGGGCTGGCTCCCAGTCTGAAAACCAGTATTTTTCCATATGGGAGCGACTGCCTTTCCAACGTTCACGACCTCGATAATACTAGGTAATACGATACCCCTCGGTAAGACTGGTTGTCAGACTTTCGGGCCACAACTACCTTTAACGACTGCCCAAGATACAAATGGCAGTCGAAACCTACGGTTTAACGTACTTTCCGAGGCAAGTTGGAAACTCGTTATATAATGGATGGTCTCCCATCCACAGACCGAGCTTAACAAGTGCTGCTTAACCTTGAAAATCGATCCGAGCGGCTGTTATTTGTGAACCGCTTGTTGTTTTATCAAAATTAACCTTAAAAAGTTGAGTTGTCGACTATATACCTAAACAATCATAATTATTAATGACTGATAACTTTCATAATACTTCAATCGTATGTATCAAAGAGATACAATCCCTCCCATACTCAAAATGTATTATGTACCGAACAGACAATACACGCTTCTACTAATTGGTAACCATTCATATCGACGAGACAATCAATCCATCGTATTTGTTAATCGTGACAATACAGGAACAATCGATTTCGCTATCGAATAATCGGAACAATCGATTTCGCTATCGAACAACAGACAAATAACTTTACAGTTTCGAAAATTTAATTAACAAGAAGAGAACGAAACTCGTCCCAATTCCCACGGAACCACGGAATACGGCTCTGATCTCCCAATCTGCGGTCATATAATACAGGGATGGTATGTCCCCTTTTCAGGGGCGCACTTGTGTGGTTTCGGAAAAATCCCAATTTTGAATTGAGTTCCGTTTCTGTTGAAGCTTTGTTTGTTTAAGCAATCATGTGGATACTCTCCTTTGAGTTCGTAAATATCTAATTCAAACGAGTTTCGTGATCTTCCTTTATACAACGTTTATAATGCCGATAAAGAACGATTATAAACACACACCAATAGGTAGCCATCATCACTGCGCCATATTTAACCGTCTGGTGTCATTTAAAAATCGAATTAACAAAACGATTGTGTAGAATACATACTTCAATAGTGGCTTACAATTAAAAAAAAACCTAGATGATCTTTAAAAAAATTGTTAGTCCTTCAATTTGAAAGCACGGGCTCTTTTTCAAATTCGCCTCATCACAATAAACCTACAATCAACGTCGAACAGTTGTAAAACAGATTCGCGAATCCCAACGGCTATAATAAAGTCCCGATTCGACGATCATAACAACATAATCACGACATTGTCACGAGAATTAAAAGAGCCCGGCCCTGTATTCTATGTTGCAGACCAGACTGCATTCTCCAACACCGTCCCTTTGGTGCCATAACGAGTACTGTCGTGAAATAAATCTTGCCACCCTAGCTGTAACGCGCCGGTTCAGTCGCCTTTCAGGACGGGGATAAAAGGTCTTTATTTTTTTTTCATTGATGCCCCTTTATGTGACATGTTTTGATTGGTTCTATTTTTACGACAAAAAGGCCTACTTACTCGCTTAGATACAAAATAACATAATGCCTGTAATTCCTAAAGGGTTTGGTAGAAGTGTAACTATTGGTACACCAACATTTCGCCAGTTATGTAATCGAGGGCGAGTCTATTGCCATCAACAAGATCACAAATCCAGACTCTGTGGCGTAACCAACAAACTTCGATGGAAACCCAATAACACTTTGTCTGACCTGAGAATTGACCCCAGGACCTCATGCTTAGCAGTCGCACATGTGACCACTAGACGAGGCAGTCTCTTTTAGATTAGATGACACTTGTATTAAACCTATAATTTAGCTACCTACTTGTTAGTTCCGATTTATTGTCCGATTCGGGAACTGTGATTTACGAGTATGGGAAATTATATTGGTTAAGTTCCAGAATTTTAATTGTTGATCCCGAACAAAGATACGATTGGCCGGATACTGAATGAGAGTCACGTACAGGAAAATGGAATTTGTTACAGAGTCCTTTCACGCCGTCGTTATTATTATAATGATATTTTGATTCGGTGATAAAAAGAGCGAAATCATTGGGTTTGATCCCGAGGCTTGTTTGAGTGACAATTATTATTTTCGACAAAAACAAATATACTTACCAAAAAATAATGAATGTGGTAGAAAACAAATTATACAGAAACACCAATTTCTGCATCGAATTACCCAGCCACCCTATTATCGAATTCATATTAATTAAACAGCAAGCAGAGCGTACAATACAGGAACAGACAAATAAATTAAAAGCCAATAGACTGCGCCGGCCGGCCGGGCGGAAAACATTTCCAAAAATCGGAATTGCCTAACTAACGCAAGCCAGACGGTATCAGGGTCCAAAAATGTATTCTCTACCTACAAGTCCCTTACCGAGGCCATTAAAACCGTCAGTCCATCCGTTCGCAGATTTAAACCAAACGTTCGGGTGTCACGAATCTAAAAAACATTTATCACTCTCGATTTTCTACCGGTCGTAGCGTGGGCAAGGAGCGTGTAGTCTGTGTATTTTTCATTGAATGTTGTCGAGCAACCCTGAACGAGCCAACTTTATGGCTCACAGTACTGTAATGCGGATAAGAATTTATGCTTTAATAGATACTACGTTTCGTTGGATAAGTATTTATGTTGTCTGTGTAGCGATCGCGTTAATATTTAGGTTGGTTTTTCACGAGGCAGGAATCAGTGACACAATATATTATGGTAATTTGATGTAATTCAGTGAGTCCTAGTGTTGTTTTATGGTGAGTAATTCTACTGAGAACGCAAATTCATGGCATGATGTCACATTTAGTTGAGTGAATGAAGTTTATATGGAAATCAAACATAGTTTCATATTTCACGAATATCTTTTAAGTCATTGCTAATCTAAGTAGGTACACAATATGTAACTTATAATGAAAAATTACTGTTTTTTTTAACCTTGATAATTCTTAATAAAATTTTGTTTCCTACAAAATAGTCTGGAACCAATTAATACTATTCTTGTATGGAGTTGATAGCTGCGCCGCAGTATTATACTTTCGTAGGTATCATCGTTTGTGTTGCAAAATTGTTAAACCTAAATTGTTCTAAATAGACGTCTTTATATTATGTATTTTCTATATTGCAAATTTAATTGAGCAGTGGAAGCCCAGTGGTATTGACTCTGACTTGTGGATTATAGGTAGATAAGTACTAAGAATAAACATAACATAACATCACGAATGTCATTCCCGAAGGGTTTGGCAGAGGTGTACTTAATAGTACACCCACATTTGACCAGTTATGTTAAAGTCCCATGTAATAGGGGGCGAGCCTATTGCCATCAACCAGACACAGACCCACATTCCGTGACTGCTACTGAGAAATTCCTGATGGAAAAACTCAATAACGCTTTGCCCGGCCCGGGAATCGAGCCCAGGACCTCTTGTTCAGCAGTCGCGCTTACGACCACTAGTTCAACGAGACAGAAATAAATACACAATTTGTCAAAAACCGCAGGCTTTACCTACCGGTAAGTTTCAACAAACAACAAAACGAGTTCAAATATTACCTTTCCTAAACTTAGTTTAATTTAAAGCCAGCTGCACAAAATAGTTTCTAATCCTAATCAACAGCTGCATCTCGGGGAACGCAGTCAAATTTCGTACGTGACGTGCCGTACGACAACGACACGATACGACAGCGACACGACACGACGTGGACACACAATCTCTTAATTACTATCCACGCCGCAGTGTGCCGCAAACACGCTTGATTTTAAGTATCCCGAATGAGCAGAACTCCTGTTGGTATTCGTGTTAGAATTACTAATGTTTGGGCTTTGTTCTAAGCGTAGACTGAAGCGACGGATTGTGCTGTATAAAATATTAGCGTCATTTTTTATCAATACAGAAACCACATTCACTTCACACATCCTTGAATGAAATAAATAATATTATAGTTAAAAAACAAAAAACACGCTTAAGAGTCACGTAATTTTATTTCTCAGAAAACTCTTGGCACCCATATCATGGGGATGCATAAAAAATAACTAGTCGGCCATATTTGGGAGTCCGCCATATTAGATTTAGAAAGACGTCACTTAGCTCACCATGCATTGTCATCTAAACTAAACAATATGTGTGTAAAGTTTTAGCTGTATCGGAAACGGGGAAGTAGATCACATTTAACTTCTACATTTTTTTTACATATTTACAGGTGAAGCTATTAAAAGCGTGTTATATAGGAACTCATGCAAATCATATCAAATTATATACATATTTGCTAGAATATGGTACTTAAGGTGTTGCAGTAAATTTGTCTCAGCATATCCTGCCACAACATGGCGAGCAAATGTATTCAAAATAAGCGATGTTAATTAGTCTAACATACAAATTACAGATTCTATAACGGTTTAACGGTATAATATCTTTTAATTAATAAGAACTTGAAAATTTCTTTTTTAAGCGATAACTCTTGAAAACTATTCGGTAAATGATTGAAAATAATAATCGACATGCAGTATACATTTTTCTTAAAATAATTTTTGTTTTATTGGTGGCAGCCGAAGTCTATCTTTATGCCGTGTTCGGCTTTTTAACTGTTAGTGCTGGTTTCAAATAAATTGTACTTTCGCCTAACAAAAACATATATTTCAAAAAATATATAAACATGGCAAAGGTAGAATATACAATATACGGGGTGATGGAAAGTCGAAGGGACACAGACGCGGAAACTGTCAAAATGCAATACCTACATGGTCAAAATGTATGGGACAAGTATTTAAGATCTGGTTGATAGTAATAAAAATATGTACAAGTATCAAAAGGATTACAGGGCGTCAGAAAATTCGTCCACAACGCTGTCAACAGGAAAAGTGCCCAGAAGGCTGGCAAAAGAAGCGATTTTTTTTTTAATAACCTTTAATATTTACCATGTGGGGCGGCACAGAATGATGTTACCGTTGGTGGTAGGCGTTTTCGCGTCGGTGTATGTGGAAGGGACAAGACAAGACAAGACCCTTAACGAAGCCGAAAAGTACTTGTTCTCCCCGCCATTGCGTTTTTTGTATTCTAGACCATACCTGGGAACCTTCTAGTTACGGGGGTCAAAGCTCCAACTTTTTCACAAGTTTTTTTATAAATGTACATGTTTTTATTGTAAGATTTTTGATCTTTAAACACCTCCACGACCCCCGTACTATTCAATCCATACATCAGCACAATGTTTTGAGTACGTTACATTGGAGTCCTACCGTAAATCGTGATGTTTACCCCAAAAAGAAGTCGTTTCCAAGCAATCATTTTTGCGTAAAGTTACTTAGTTTGATATACATAATGCTCGGTTGACGGCTTATCCTGTATGGACGGGAAAGTCCAAACCGTAATCTCTCTTGTATTCTCAGCTAATCAAAGAAACTGCAGACAGCCTCCTTTGGTTTAGTGGTTGCAAGGGCTACTGCTGATCATGTGGTCTTGGGTTCAATCCCAACTTAGATAAAATGTTATTTGAGTTTTTCTATTAGGAATTTCTTAGTAGCAGCCCAGAGTGCCTTGTATTCGGCAATAGGCTTGTCCCTTATTACAGGAGACTTAACATAACTGGCGAAAATGTGGGTGTATATAGGTACACTTCTGTCTAACCCTTCAAGAATTGCTGGCGTGATGCTTTGTAAAAATACCACTAATGAATCTCACTTACTCTCTCTCTCACTTCGGTCCCCCATGTCCAAAAAAAATCCAAAGGCGTTCTACAGAAACCCAGAAAATCGCTACATCAAGGTTGACGAAAATAGTCAAGCTCTTGATGATGATCGAACGCGAAGCCTTTCACGAAAAATCTGGCAATATTCCATGAAAATGTTTAGATGAAATACACATTTCGCTCGCCCATTGCTTAGCAACAGTAATCCATTTTATACCGTGACATACAATATTAACAAAACTCTTTTTATGGGAATCTCGTTTCGCTAAAATGTTACGTAAATATAATGTTAAAAACTGTACCGTTTTAGCTGTAAATATAATATATAATTTGTGAAATATATTTAGTTTAGGCCCGTTTTAGTATTCCATTATTCCCAAGAGCACAGGTGTCAAATTGTCAGGCCTAAGTTAAACGTTCACTAATTACTTGACGTTTTTATAGTATTTGTTTTAAAATTCAGTCTATCGAGCACTCATTTTAAAATTATACACTGGAGAGAAGATAAATAAATCGCTATCATTTATTCCATTTCTATTCTAAGAATAGAATTACTAAACAAAATCGTTTAAAAAGAATAAACGATTTTGTTTTTTTAGACTGAGCTGACTGGTTAGGCTCCTTTATACAAGCTTTTATTTAATTCCTTCTTATCGTGTGGTTAGTGCCTAACCTGGTGTCGGAGTTTTTATGCGACCCATGGGCCTCTGACTTGACTTTACATGTCGTCAAGAAATGTCTCTTGGGCATGCTGGTTTCCTCACGATGTTTCCCTTCACCGGAGCTTATTGTGATAATTATACAATCGCACATGATTTTCGGATTCATGTGCGTGCGAGAATCAGAGGTGCGTGCACGGATCGAACTCGAGACCTGTGACTTGGCAGTCCGACGGTCACACCACTAGACTATCATTGGTATTTTTTTTTGCAATGTTGTACGAGTATGTTTGTTTAGGTCAAATCTTGCAACTGAATTTTAAAACAGTTGACCCCAACCGATTGAGCTGAAATTTTGCACACACGTTTAGTTTGGATGACAATACATGGTTAGCTAAGTGACGTCATCCTAAACCCAATATGGCGGACTAGTAGTTTTTGGTGCATAGGGTGCACCTCCATGCATCAAAAACTGAGTATTAATTTTATGAGTATTAATTAAAACGAAAAAAAATGACGTCACACCTATATTTTTTTCACCTTTATTTAAAAGCTTATTTTAAAATGTTATTTTTTACTTAAAGCTTATTTATAATTGAACAGTGGCCATACGTTTGTATAGTTCAATAATAAAAATATACCTAGACTAGTCCCCGTAGTTTCAAACGGCCCCATTCCCGTCTATTTTCGTATGTACACATTAGCATCAAACGATATCTGATTCTCTGACCCAAATTCTAAAACATCTACCCCTTTTATATAGAGAGAACTCCAAACAATGCACATCTGACGTCCAATTAATGTTGCCATATCTGAGCTTTAACTAATTAGGGGACACAAAAATGTACACTTTTCTGTGCCGAGTCATTTAATAAGCCCAAATGGGGGTATATTTAAGCGTGGTCTAATTGAGAAACAAATGCCCTACACGCTTCCTCCATTATGCGAGTAACCCGGTGTTTTACTTTTGAGGGAGAACTGGGCGGCAATTTGAGTGCTTTGACATTCATTTATCTCCATTATAGATCTGTGGAGGTAACCGGCTGGGTAACGGGTCCCCGGTGTGTAGTACCCTCACTAGCCTGGATGAGGTGGGGCAGCGGCCTTGGTGTATGTTTGCTTAGGTGTGGGTAGTTCGCAGGTTTTAACTGAAGTGTCATCTGAATGTCCTTCTACGACATGAAACTGTATCTCTTTGAAATTAGGGTTCTAGCTCCAATGCGACTTACTTTCGCATTATACCTACCAAGATCAAGGATGACGAACACATTTAGACATTTCAATTGAAAAAATAGAGACTCACACAATATTTATTTGTACATTCTGTTCATGTGACAATTTGCTCTACTTGGAAACTTAGGAATTTATTTTTAATTTGAATCTTGTAAACTTTGAGATAGACCAATACCTGAAGCAAACAAATTACCATTACACATTTATTTTTACACCAATTTCAAAAAGTGTTTTTTTTTTATTGGCGATCAACCAGATCGCCTCACACACTCAAATTGTTACAATAAAAACAAAGAAATTCCCTCATAAAATATTCACTAGACCCTTTTACATCACAAACCGTTCGCATTTACCAATAATTTACATGAAAATTCCACACATTGAGCCATTTAACGTCCCATTGATACGTAATTGTGCATAATAAAAAGGTGGACCGTGGCATTTTTCACGCACCCCTTGTTAGCCGTCAAATGACTGTCATTCGTCGATACTGACCAGGGAAAATCACTTTATTACTTATAATCAACTTGTTGCAAACGAAACGAAATTTATTAACAACCACATAATTTTATTTAAAACATAAAGTGACGTAAAGTGTAATTGTGGACGTTTTAATTGATAATTTTATTGTTTTTGGTCGAATGAATGTGGTGTGGTTAAGTATAATTTTAGACTTTCAAATCAAAAAACTTTCATTTGATTTCATTTGGAACTCAGAATAATGGAAAATCACGGAAGATATCCCATAAGTGACACTATAAGCTTAGCTATAAATAAACCCTGTAAGCTTAAAACGGTATACTTTTCTATATAGCTCTTATTTTCTTATAGCTCTTATCTATATAGCTCTTATTTTATTATAGCTCTTATCTTCGGTATAGCTCTCATTTTTCATAGAAAATATTTACCCCCCCAGTCCGTCTGACTTTCTCGAATTGAGTCATCACAACCAATGTTTATTTTAAAGATATAAAATAACCTCACTCACCCCTCAATTTGGATTGACGATAGGCGCATGGCTTTTATTGCTTCACCGGACAATGAGTTTTCACCCCTTCGAGCTTGCCCTGCCCTTGCATATTGTAAAAGAAAAATAACTTTTTCTTAAAATGTTTGTGAGTAATGGGTATGGTTTTCTTAGGAGAATGAATCATCTTTAGAAACTAAAACGCAACATGTCTCTGTGGATGAGTTTAATAAACTCATCCACAGAGACATGTTAACTTTTAAATAGATAATTTATTTTTACTTTTTTTTTCTTCTATTTCAAAACTTATCTTCATAGGTTAATTTATAGTATTTCCTACCTCTGTATTGGACGACGTTGATGACACGGTTGGCTCAGTGGCTGAGCGATTGGCTGTTGCGCTGCTTGTCGCGGCTTCGATCCCCGCACGGAACAAATATTCGTATGATCTACAGGTAGTTATTCCGGGTCTGACTGTTTGTGTATGTGAGTTTAAATGTTTGTAAAAGCACCCACGATACAGGAGAAAATCCTAGTGGAGGCAAAGATTTAAAGAAAAGGTCGTTGGTTGGTCTCAAATGCGAATACTGAATATGAGGGCCTGGGTTCGATTCCCGTGTTGGGCAAAGTGTTTTGGATTTTTCCATCAGGAATTTCTCACTACCAGCCACAAAGTGTAGATTATGCCCGGTTGATGGCAAAAGTCTCGCCCGCTACATGGGACTTGGACATAACTAGCGAAATGTGGGTGTACTATTAGTTATACCTCGACCTAACTCTTCGGGGTTTACGGGCGTGATGTTTAACAAAGAACACACAGTACAAATCTAGGGCTCCGTTAGGCGAGAAATAATAAGACTTAAGTACAACTAGTACTCTTAATCGTTTATTCTATGAAACAGTTGTCGGAAAAACTCATTGGTAGGACCATTAACTAAATAGGAAAATAGACATAACAAGAAACTGCTAACGTAAACATTGAACACTAAAACTTACTTTTAATTCTATTAAACAGTACTTATCGACGTAATTAAACAAACAAGATGTTTTCAACTGGTTTTTACGAAACTTTTTACTCTAGAACTTCGATTAATTTTACGATTCCCGTATTTGCTTTTAGTAAGCATTTTATTTCCAATGTTTTATGGTATCGATGTACATAAATTAGCTTTTATTTACGTATTTAAATCGCCTAATTAATACTGCAGTAAAACTGAGGTATTTACATAGTTATGTATCCGATAATGTTCAGATTTGTTCCCAATGGAGTGGTTTTTGTGGTAAATGTAGCGGTTTGTGATTTGTGTGTAAATGATGTTTGATAGGTGATTATGAAAGAAAATAGTCATGAAATTATGGCATAGTTAATAATTAGCCATACTCTAATGTGTGGAAATTTCGGTAGATCATAGCATTCCAAAATAAATAAAAATACGCTGCTGAATTTTCAATATTCAGCGTTGAGTGTAACGTTGAAATTTAGCCGTGCGATTTTATTTAGATATTCTAACCCTTGGGGGGTTGTCTTATGTAAAAGTATTTTTTATTTATTTAAACTTCATGTACAAGAGTGGTACATAGGCGGACTTAATGCCACAAGGCATTCTCTACCAGTCAACCTTTGGGTCAAATAGGACAGCAGTATGATTGAGTACAAAAAAATAAATAAGATAAATACTATTTTGTTTGTATTTTGTCTGTTTTGTGTAATTTTCAAACCAAGTTTGACCTCAGTAATTTATTCGTTAAAAATAACAAAGATCTATGTGTAATTAAACTCAAACTCAAACTCAAAGCGTTTATTTCAATTAGACCTTCGCAGGCACTTTTGAAAGTCAGAAAAACAAAGGCGAAGCTACAGTCACAGACACAAGGCATAATAACTTGTGAAAGTACTGTAGTTGCCCATTCCAAAGCGTAGATCTCTATGGAGAAGAATGGGCAAGAAACTCCATGGACACTCTTTTCAATCAAAATATTGTTACAAGATCTTGGTTACATCATTCATGTTGAGATTATACATATATGTGAGAACGATGTAGAAAGACGTGCACATTAAGAGCGTCTAGAGTAAAAGATTATAACTATCAACAATTTAAAAACAAAGTAATTAAAATAAACCGTGGCAGCTAAGAGATGACCAGTCCCAACTGACAGCGCCCGTTCACGAACATGACGCATGCATCAGCTCCATTCAGCTCAACCATATTGAAGGGAACTAAACGACCCAACACACCCGCCACTATCAGCGAGACATTTGACATTAACCGAAGAGGCTTATGCGCAATGTCTGATTAAAAAAAAATATTTACCTTTAAATACAATTAAGGTGCTTCATTCAATGTAGTGTTTCACTCGAAATTCAAAAACTTAAGATGAAAGAGCCAAGGTAGCCCGCGAAATTCAACTTTTCTTACGTTTTTTTGCAATTTGCAGTAGTATTATGTAGTATTGTAATTTGCAATACTACATGATACAACCTGTATCATATTTTACTGATGATTTAAACTATTATAATTCTGTAAATCGTCTGTTCTGTTCTGTTACGTCCACAATTCATATTCTGTTCAACATACAGCCTGACACTGACAATTGCAATAAAAATAAGAAAATTTGAATTTTGCGAGTTAGCTTGACGCTTTCATCTCAAGTGCTTAAAGTTCAATCATCAATTTGGAAACCGGCAATTACCCCAAACTTCGTGATAACTGAAGAGACGAAGAATTTAACAACAAATATCAGTGGTTTATTAAGGTTCCATAATCCTGCTATGTTGTACTTGTATGTTAGTAGATACAACCTCGGTCTAATTTGAGAGCACTTTCATGTCCCGGCTAATTTGCAAGCTTCCAGAGTGCTCTCGAATATTCTCGAATCATCTTGATTCCGTTGAGAATAATTAGGTAGATCCTTTTTTCAGCTTTGTAAAGGAATTTAGCTGTCTATATACATATATTGCGTGTATTTTTGTCCAGTGTTGGACTAATTAGCTACTGATACGTGAAAATTATATATTAGGTACTAGCGACCCGCCCCGGCTTCGCACGGGTACAATGTCATACATAATAAACCTTCCTCCTTGAATCAATCTATGTTTAAAAAAAAACCGTATCAAAATCCGTTGCGTTTTAAAGATTTAAGCAGACATAGGGACAGACAGACAGCGGGAAGCGACTTTGATACTATGTAGTGATAGTGATGATAATGATACATCAGTATGAGATTGGTCAACGTGATATTGGGGTTTTCTATCAAGAGTTTCTCGGTAGCAGCTCGGAGCCTGCACCGCCCCTCCCCCAATCACATTGGACTTAACCATAAAGTTCGGTACGGGTACCTTTGGGGGCGCGACACACAAACCTCCGCTGACTTGGTACCGGCCCCTAAAGGGGCAAGCGTTTAAGTCATACGTCATCCTCATTAAATAAGTAAATATTTAATATTCCGATTATCAAATGCTATGAGTGTGCGCTATTATTAAGAGAGTTGGATAAAAAGTTCATATGTCCTCGCCATTAAAACTTCTGTCTTTAGCGCGCAAGTTTCTTAATTTACCCTTAAAAAATCCAAGTGCGTAAATACGGTCATCGCCATTTTGACGGCAGTGCTGGCCGAGGCTAAAAATCATGAAAATAGTGGTTTTCGGACATCCAAGCTCCAGTATGTTGAGAATGATTAACTTGTCATTTAATTATGTGACGAATTAATCCAGGGTTCAATTTAAGTAAGCAGTGGTAATGACGAATTTTGATATAAAAAGTCGAAGTTTCGCGCCAAGCTTGCGTGTTTACATTTTTATTTTTCACATTACATCACACAGACGCGTATTAATTCGATAACAAATATGACAAAATATCATTCCAATTATTCTAAACAACATGAAAATGCCCTGATCTTAGAGTAGTTTACTAATGCGGGACCAATAACTCGTAATATTCATTACCACTCCTCAATTTATATTCGAAATTGACGACCATTTTTTTTTTTTTGTTGGCATGTTTGGAAGCGATTATTTCAATCGATTCTTTTTTTGTAAATTTCGATCAAATCGAGAAATTAAATTAAGGAATTTAAAAAATTGATAGATTGAAATTAAAATAAATTTGTTTTAAGCGTAAAATACAATAAATAAACACTAATTATTTTTTTAAAGTTTATAATAGCCATTTTAATACTTTTTCGTACATTGTTGTACTAAAACCGACACAACAAACAGCACAGACTAACTATGGCTAAATTCGCGCCGTTTTTATTCTATACTTATAAAAAATTAAATTATGAATGCATTCGCTGTTCAATTTTATATTGTATTTAAATTATCTACATAATTTGTTAGTAAGTATTGGCCAAATCTTGAAACTGAATTTCAAACCAGTTCCCCTATACCGATTGAGCTGAAATTTTGCACACACTTTTGGTTCTGGTGACAATACATTCTTATGAGAAACATTACTTAGTCCTGCAGCCAGGATCGTCTCCTCACGAGAGAACTCCTCAACGGTTAATAGCGCGGACACAAAACTCTATCTACGCGTTTGATTTTGATAGATATAGATAATTTCTTTCATGACTTTATTCTGCAAGCAGGATCGTCTTCTCATGACGGAACTCCTTAACAGTTAATAGCACAGATAAGAAATTTTTTATATGCGTTCATATTTGATGAATAAATATGATTTCTATCATGACATCATCCTGCAGCCAGGATATTCTCCTCACGAGGGAACTCCTCAACGCTTAATAGCCCAGACACGAAATAGATACTCGTTCAATTTGGATGAATTTGGATGAATAATTTCAATCGTATTTGATCCTTCAGCCAGGATTATCTTTTCAGGATGACACTACTCAACGCTGAATAACATAATATAATGATGCGGTATACTGATACCGCTGCTACCGCTGTTAAAATTTTTAGTTTTGCCGTTTCAGTAAACGGCAAAACTAAAAATTTTAAAAAGAGACTTAAGTATTTTTTTGTAGAATTACTTAAAAATAAATATTTTTCTATTGTTTGGTCGATTGGACGAAGTATTATATTATCTGTGGTTGGATATAGAATACCCAGGTCTTGGGCCCTTAGAAAAAAAATTATTTGGTTCCCAAGCAAGGCCTCTGTTAAGGCTTGTGGGTTGTAATATTGAGAGAGAGAGGTTTTGTGGAAATAAAAAACCGTGACTTGTTTCATGGAGACAATCGAGTTGCTATATTTTTGAACTGAACGTTGATCTGACATAAAAATATTGACATTGACAGTTAAAGTGTTGCAAGACAACAAATATAATTTATAAAATGTTGGGGATGCCAACAGCCTCCCCGTGGGTAAATGCAAAAAATTAAAAAAAATGTAAATGTAAATGCCAAATCTCACGCTGTTAGTTCAGTCTGTAGGTCAGTCTGTCTACCGGTCTGTCGATCAGTCTGTCTACCGGTCTGTCGGTCAGTCTGTCTACCAGTCTGTCGATCAGTCCGTCTGTCAATCTGTCTGCCAGTAAGTCTGTCTACCCGTCCGTCTGCCAATCTGTCGGTCTGTTTGTCTACCGGTCTGTCAGCCAGTCTGTCTACCAGTCTGTCTTTCAATCTGTCTATCAGTCTGCCTGTCTGCAGTCAGTCTGTTGGTCTGTCTGTCAGTCGGTCGATCAGTCTGTCTGTCTCTCCATCTGTCAGAAAGTCTGTCTACCAGTCTGTCTGTCAGTCTTTCGGTCAGTCTGTCTACCGGTCTGTCAGTCAGTCTGTCTGCCGGTCTGTCAGTCAGTCTGTCTGCCAGTCTGTCGATCAGTCTGTCTATCAATCCGTTTGGTAACCTGTCTGTCAGTCAGTCTGTCGACCCGTCCGTCTATCAGTCTGTCGGTCAGTCTGTCTACCGGTCTGTCGGTCAGTCTGTGTACCGGTCTGTCGTCCAGTCTGTATACCAGTCTGTCTGTCAGTCTGTCGATCAGTCTGTGTATCAATCGGTCTGTCAATCTGTCAGTCTGTCTGTCAGTCTGTCGGTCAGTCTATCTCTCGATCTGTCAGTCAGTCTGTCTACCAGTCTGTCTGTCAGTCTTTCGGTCAGTCTGTCTACCAGTCCGTCGGTCAGTCTGTCTAACAGTCTGTCTGTCAGTCTGTCGATCAGTCCGTATATCAATCCGTTTGTCAACTGGTCTGTCAGTCAGTCTGTCTACCGGTCTGTCAGTCAGTCTGTCTACCGGTCTGTCGGCCAGTCTGTATACCAGTCTGTCTGTCAGTCTGTCGATCAGTCTGTGTATCAATCGGTCTGTCAATCTGTCAGTCTGTCTGTCAGTCTGTCGGTCAGTCTATCTCTCGATCTGTCAGTCAGTCTGTCTACCAGTCTGTCGGTCAGTCTCTCTACCAGTCTGTCTGTCAGTATTTCGGTCAGTCTGTCTACCAGTCTGTCGGTCAGTCTGTCTACCAGTCTGTCTGTCAGTCTGTCGATCAGTCCGTCTATCAATCCGTTTGTCAACCGGTCTGTCAGTCAGTCTGTCTACCCGTCCGTCTGTCAGTCTGTCAGTCAGTCTGTCTACCGGTCTGTCGTTCAGTATGTCTACCGGTCTGTCGGCCAGTCTGTATACCAGTCTGTCTGTCAGTCTGTCGATCTGTCTGTGTATCAATTGGTCTGTCAATCTGTCAGTCTGTCTGTCAGTCTGTCGGTCAGTCTATCTCTCGATCTGTCAGTCAGTCTGTCTACCAGTCTGTCGGTCAGTCTCTCTACCAGTCTGTTTGTCAGTATTTCGGTCAGTCTGTCTACCAGTCTGTCGGTCAGTCTGTCTACCAGTCTGTCTGTCAGTCTGTCGATCAGTCCGTCTATCAATCCGTTTGTCAACCGGTCTGTCAGTCAGTCTGTCTACCCGTCCGTCTGTCAGTCTGTCAGTCAGTCTGTCTACCGGTCTGTCGGTCAGTATGTCTACCGGTCTGTCGGCTAGTCTGTATACCAGTCTGTCTGTCAGTCTGTCGATCAGTCTGTGTATCAATCGGTCTGTCAATCAGTCAGTCTGTCTGTCAGTCAGTCGATCAGTCTGTCTATCAAACTGTCTGTCAATCTGTTTGTCAGTCAGTCTGTCGACCCGTCCGTCTGTCAGTCTGTCGGTCAGCCTGTCTACCGGTCTGTCGGTCAGTCTGTCTAAAAGTCTGTCTGTCGGTCAGTCTGTCTTTCAACCAGTCTGCCAGTCAATCTGTCTGCCAGTACAGACTGACATACAGATGTCAGTCTGTCGACCTGTCCGTCTGTCAGTCTGTCTATCAGTCTGTCTTTCAATCTGTCTATCAGTCTGCCTGTCTGCAGTCAGTCTGTCTGTCAGGCTGTTGATCAGTCTGTCTGTGGGCCTGTCTGTCAGTCTGTCTTTTAATCAGTCTGCCAGTCTGTCTATCTGTCTATCTCTCGATCTGTCGGTCAGTCTGTCTACCAGTCTGTCGGTCAGTCTGTCTACCAGTTAGAAGTGGGCGCCGACCAAAAATTTGTCGGCGGCGGCGCGCCTTGTGGAACTGGTCGGCGCGGCGGCGGGCGCCAAGCCGCGGCGCGGGTGTTTAAAAAAAAAAAGAACCATTTCTGGTTTTAGTGTGTGTTGTGTGGTGTGTGTTATAAAGCGATCAAAGGAAGGAAATAAACATTAAAATCAGAAAAAAAAATATTTTAAAGTTTTTACAATATTTATAATTGTCATGGATGAAAATTATTTTGTTGACGCGTGTAGGGCTCAACCGCGATCTTTTAGTGCTCAAAACCAATCCTGCTATTGAAAAAACACGTTCACTCGGCGTACTTATAGCAGGAATTACAAGAATAGTCCTGGCAAGCGCAGCAAGTCCTGGGATCACATTTTTCTTCTCTCGCCAATAGGCAAGCACATCTCCGTTCAAAATCTCCACTTCTTTGGGGTAGACCGAAGCTAGGTATCTCCAGCATATCGAAAAGAAAAATCTGTTCGCGTTACCTCTTCAATGTCGCTGAAACTACTATGCTTCTTATATAATTTTGTCAGCAAAGATTGAGTCGAAGAGGACCTTGGATCTGATAGGATGCTCTGTAAGATCACGGGAAGTATTTACATGTTCATTGATGCAATCTGCCATAAAAGCCACACGATTGGTATTTCTTTCTTCTACATAAGAATCGATTTCTTTCAATTCTGAAAACAGGGATCTAAAAGAGATGCCACTGCCGTTTTTGGTCAAAAGAAATCTGTGATGAAACTTTGGTATTCTATTTTTAAGCGATATCATTGTGACTCTTTCTTTGTCTGAGATCGAATATAAAATCTCTTTTAATTCAGAGCGAAAACACAAGAGCAAGAAATTAACAGAAACAGACTTTTGCGCACATAAAACTTCCGACAGCTTCGCGAAACTTTCGAAGAAATATAAACAAGAAGTATTGAACGTTTGAAAATTCTGTAAAACGTCATCATCGTCACCAGTTGGTTCATTTTCGAGTCAAAGTCAGTCAGGTTCCAAGTCAAGAGCGTACGTGGCAACTAGCGCGAAAGTGCCGTGACGACTGGCGGTGACGCGTACCGCGCGGGCGCGGGTTCACAGCGGCCTGGGCCCTCGGCGCCGCCCGGCTCAATCGGCGCCAAATTTCAAATGATCGGCGGCGGCGGCGGCGCCCAAAACGCGGCGCGGTGCCGCCGCGCCGGCGCGGCGCCCACCCCTACTACCAGTCTGTCGGTCAGTCTGTCTACCAGTCTGTCTGTCAGTTGGTCCGTCAGTCTGTCAATCTGTCTGTCAGTCAGTCTGTCGATCTGTCCGACTGTCTATTTACTAGCTGTTGCCTGCGGTTTCGCTAGCGTTTTGGTCGAAAATTATCCCACGGGCACATTGTAAATATAGCCTATGGCACTCGCGGATAATGTAGCTACCTATTAGTGAAAGAATTTTCAAAATCGGTTCAGCAGATCCAGAGTTTAACCCCTACAACCTCACAAACTTTACCTCTTTATAATATTAGTATAGAATAGAGGAGGAGAGGAGATTTATTCTCCTTCTCTTGAAATCAGCCAAAAGCATCGAATAATTACTAAATAAGATTATTCTAAAAGATAGCATAAATGTTAATTTTAAAATGATATAATTATTTGAAATTATACCAAGGAGTTTTAATTCCGTTTCAACTTTTTTTTTCCAAACTTGATTTCATTGCGAGTAATCGATTAGGCTGACTGCAACTTTTTAATCGAATGTTGAATCTTGGGTTTACGGTCAGCACTAAGAGGTTTTAGTAATATTTGTCAAGACTTGGAACGTGTTTTTTTATGAAATTTTGTATGAATAATGGTAAAAATAAGAACGCATGGTGAAAATAATTTACACATATTTGGCAATAGACTGACGCCATTTTACCGACATCAACACGTTTTTGGAGATATTAACCACAAACTTATCGTATGAAACAGCTGCCGCGACATATTTTTCATTATAAAATCGAATGCTGAAAGTTCACGAAAATTCTTGAATTTCTTGACAATGCGCATCACCCCGCCGATTCAGCTGATGTGTCATGTGTCAAAATTCTGTCGTGCATAGTGGTTAAACATATCTGGTGACGGTTGTGATGTTGTGTTACGATGATTATCGTTTTCCTTTTTTGAAAAACGTTGCCCCACACTACGAATTTCTCCTGTAACGTAACTCATATACACAAAAAGCCAGACCCGGAACATACACAAATATCCTGAATCGAACGCGCGACACGCAGCGTAGCAGCCACTACACCAATCGTGTTGCCAATGTCGATAATAGGTACGTGGATTTAAAAGATTATTCATCTTTTACATTTTCATTGAATTGAACTTGATGACTTGCTCAATGAAAGTTTATTTCTTACGACTCTCCAATTCATTTTGTATCTTTCGCATGAAGTTGCCATCGATCTTTAAGTGCCCAAAAGTGTGTGTGTGATCAATTTGATTATATTTATAGGCAGTATTCTATTTGGGGTGGGTTATTTCACAGACAGAAATTTCATAGAATTTCGTTTCGCCGAAAATGTTTCTTATAATATTTGGTTCTTCTATTTTTATTTCGAATGTTATTGTTTTAACGACTACTTACTTGAATGAAATATATTTCAGAGAAATACAATTCAATGAATTTTATAATCACATTTTATGATTTAACATACGTATCAAACAGTAGAATTATTTTTTAACGAATATTGTTTGTTCGGTGTTTTTTTTCCATGGTATTTTATTTCAACGAAAATGTAAAAGTAGACGTTATATCCATATTTTTTTGTTGTTTTGTACACACAACATAAACAAGGCAATGTGGCAAGGAAAACTTAGGATGCAAGAGTAAGCGAAGTGAGCTCAGGACTCCGGACGGTAGAACGGTGACCAACTACGTCGAAATTGGTCGCAGTAACAAAATTAGGGCACTCCGACAATTATGAAACGCTTTCATATAATTATACTATGGTATATTAGTGTTATCAATTATAACATAGTCCAAGTAAATTTCATGGTGTTTTAATTTTATTGGAGGGTATGCATTTTGTCAAAGGTATGAATTTAAACATTTTAGAAACTGTCACTCGATAAAATGTTTTTCTTGGTAATAAGTTTTATATTAACTAAACATTATGAGTATAAAGAATATTTGATTTGTTATTCTATGTTATGAATTATCGAAACATTAAATTTTATTTGTAACAAAAATCTATGATTTAAGATTTTTCGAAACAAGCTTTCTGCGTATTGATATTATTTTATTCTATGAAATAATAATATGAGAAAAAAATATATATGAAACGAAATTCTTTTGAACTTCTGCCTCTAAAACAGTGTACAACCATTCTCTTTAGGTGCCATGTATGTCTTATGTTTACTTACATAAGTGCTAAGTGACAACATTTATATTTTTGATTTCAGCACATCTTACGTGGATATCTGCCTTCTCTGCTAAGATGAGTAGTGGATTTTCAGCATCAGGAACAGGTTACCATGAGGTCATGGATTCGATTCCCAGGTCGGGCGTATGGATTTGTGCCCGGTTGATGGCAACAGGCTCGGTCCTTATTACTCGGGAGTTAAACATAACCGGCGAAATGTGGGTGAACTATTAGGTACATCTCTGCCTAACCCTTCCTGTATCATAGGCGTGATGTTCTGTTAAGAACAGGTTAGGTTGTAACCACTAGATTACATGTAACTTTTGCATAGGACTTTACACTTGCCAGGCCTAGTTAAGTATAAAGTAGTTAATTTTTGTCTAGGAGCTGCGAGCGCTAGCGCTACGTGGTCCTGGGATCGATTTCTAGGTCAAGCTAAATTTTATTGTGTCTTCATTCGAAAATTCGCTGTAGTAACCTTGAGTCTGGATATGTGCCTGGTTGATGACAAAAGGCTGGCTCCTATTACATGGAACTTCAATATAACTAAGTAAATGTGAGTGTACTTTAAGTACATATCTGTCGAGCCCATAGGGGATTACAGGCATATTTATAGGCGTAGTCGATCAAGTACGGTGTCATCCAACATATGATTAAAGGCCGAAACACACCGGATCCGTACACGTAGACGTGCACGTGCACGTGCACGTACCATGACGTTGTAATATATGGAACTTTATAGAGACATGGCACACCGCTTGCGTGACGTACACGTGCGCGTAGACTACATGCGTAACGCTACGCATTGCAGCTGCCATGTGTCAAACTTGCTGCGTACCTACGCAGAGCGGAACAGCAATGTCACATTGATGCGTGCAGTAATGACGTTGTAGTCAATGGTATTCCGTATTGGACGTCACACCGATCAAGTTTGAACACGCACGTATCTTTGCTGCGCGTGACTACGCGCGTGACTTACGCATTCAGTTGTATTTGTTTTCAAGTTTTACCGATAGTAAGTGATGTTTCGTTTCGGTTTTAATGATGAATGATGAAATTAAAGAAAAACTAATTGTTTGTACAACACAAAAAACAAAGAGTAAAAAATATATCATATAAAACTTGAACCCATTGTTTTTTGGCACACCCAGGAATATTCTGTCCCAATAACAGTAATATTGCTTCTTCTTCATCAGATGAACTATTTGGTCCATTTACCCAATCTTCTTCAGACATCGTGCACAAGAATTGCTGGGTACGCAAAGGACCGGTGCGTTGCGTGCGTACCACGTATGCGTAAGCGTAAGCGTACACGTATGCGTAACCCGGTGTGTCAGGGGCTCACGCGCGTCACCACGCGCGTGTACACGTGTACGTCACGCCACGCATCTGGTCTGACCAGGCCTTAAGCTGGATCAGGTACGGGTCGCACCTGATCCGACAGTCGTTGCGCCGACACGCTGACAGCTGGCTCAAGCACCTGAAACAGAGAGAGCATCCGACCACGGTACGCAGTCAAGTTGCTTCCCCCTCTGTAGCCCCATATATGCGCGCCTGTCGTTCTCATTTATGGACTGAGTCCATTGCATGCGCGACACATTTATTATTATTTTAACATAACTTTGCGTTGGGTTGAAAAATAACATCCTTTGCAAAGACTGCAAAATATACAGTACCTATCTACTTAGAAATTGTTGATACTGATGATGCAAACCATAACGACCACCCTATAATAATTGGATGTAATTCAAGTGGTCAGGCAGACATGTAGGTAGCTACGTATTGAAATATTATTTCTCACTCCAATTATGAATTGCCTCAAAATAATTAATTGGAATGAACGTTCAGGGTGCTTACTTCAATTAAAATGCAATTAATAATTTTAATTGTTTATTTGTCGTTTGTTTTAATGCATTATATATTTAAATAAGTTCCATAACAAAAGGTTTTTCTTTAAGTAGTATGTATAAATAGCCTTACACTATCGTTACGTCTGTAGGTATCGACTGAATAGGTTGTTTATGAAGCAGATATATCTTTATGTAATTCGTATTAGACATTCTTTATATGTTATGTATAAAAATTATTATAATTGCAGTGATTACTTCAGCTAGAACAATTTAAACTGTGGGCTCTAAAAGTTTTTGGTATGGAATCAAGAACAATACTAACAGTCACATCTCTCCTTTGTGAAGTAATCTGAACTTTAAATTTTGGACTTTAGTGGTGATTTCAGCTTGTGTTCTTTATTAAAATGTAACATTACTTTGAACGTGTCACTTTTCTCAAAACATAATGACACAAACTGAAACTTAAGTACCGTTAAGTTTACATAACGCACTAGACAGGCAGGTCAGGCAGTACAGTCGCAAGCACCAATATGTATACATTAAGCAGAATTTCCCTGTTAAATGGAACTTAAACATCACTTGCGAAATATGGGTGTACTATTAGGTACACCTCTGTTTAACCCTTCGGGGATTATAGGTGTGATGTTTTGTTATGTTAGCAGAATTCAAACGAACATAGAAACATAGTACTGCCTTAGTATTTTGGTACCCATTTTATTATTAAATAGGTCTTATTTCAAAGTTGCAATCGATAAATAAGACCCATTTTAGAAAATTTGTGTTTGAAAATACTGCACGTAAAATACCTTAAAAAAATCAACCTGTTGTTAACCCTAAGTATAGTTTGATACATATTAGTGCTCGTGACTGTACAATGAGACTTGACATTTCAGCAAACAATATAACTTAGTTAGGGCACATCTAGCAGTCAGCAGTCTAGCTAGTGCGTTTTCTGCCTAAGCGATGTTCACACAAGATCTAATGTCGCTTGAAACATACAATTCTAAAACAATTCTGGAAAATGTCATTACATTATTCACAAATTGAAAAATAACAATCACATTCTATCCTATTTAAATTTAGAAAAAAATTAAATACAAACAGTCACACTGGTTAAAATTAAAACGAGTTTCATTTGAATTCATAGATCACTTCAATTGTCTTTTAATTTGAATAGTTCTTTCAAATGTCGTCGCAGCCATTTGTAATCTGTATGCGAAAAAGCTACGACCAAACCCAAGGCATTCAGTTCTCTAAACCGAAAACTTTTAGACCCAACCATTCACGTATTCACTAAGTACAAAAATATTAATTTCAGAATATCTATTAACAGAATAATTATTAAAATAATTTCCATTGAAATCATTTTGTGAAGCCAATAAAACTGTATTTGTACCCCTTACCATCAGAGCAACTGGTTTATTGTATATTCTATTTATTTATGTAGATAGGTAATTAATGTCTCTTAGCATTTACTGTCAAAAAGTTTCATCTATAAATACAACTAATAAGTATGATATAACAATGTACCGAATTAAAATAACGACATGATAACATTTCAAATTATTCTATATTGCTCATATTTGTACAAAGTTTTCATCAAGTATTGGTGTTTTCAATTCTGAAAAATATATAATTGTATACTATATTTATTACACATGAATATAATATTCATTTAATATTGAACATCTTAGAGAACTTTACAAAGCACTTAACAATAATCGAGTACCCATATAATCGAGGAACTAGTAAATAAAACAACTGAACGTCGACACTACATACAGGTGAATGTGACAATCAATATTAGGTATAAACATGACTAAATAAGTAAGTACAAAATCGAAAATTTCTATAAAGTAATGTCTTTATCTGTACCGAGTTATATATTTACACGTCTATATACAAAGCTATCACATATTACATTTTATTCATATCACTATATACATTATTGCAAATTCAATGTTCCTCGTCGTTTTGACGACAGTACACAACTTCGTTCGTATAACTTAGCAAAGAAAATATACCCGCGATATTGTCCTTTGCGCACAACTTATGTTAGACGTACACTATGTGTGGTTTCTCTGGCGTCCTGTGATGAGGGATCGTCTCATAGGCAAACTGTTGGTAGATGTGTTCTTCACTGTCCTCCTGGTAGTAAGGATTCTTGTCCACACTATGCCAAGGAGGGTTCAACGAATGAAAGTTATTACTCACTGACGAACCGATCATTAGATACCGGTCTACGTCTCTCTTGGCATCCTGCTCCCTACTACGAGTTGAATAACCTAATCCGTTCCCTAATTTGGAAACGTCACCGTTCATCATGACACTCGTCATAACTTGTTTAGACTTATCACCCTTGCACTTCTTCAAGGGTCCCATGAAGTATAAAACACCACCCACCACGCTTATAACGATACTCACAGACAGCACCACAACCGCTCCTATCACCCATCCACTCGAGCACCCAAATTCCGACTCCGGAATCTGTACAAAGAGCACACCCTTCAGGTGCGCCGGAGCAGCACACTTCACGTCCTCATAGTCTATTTTAAGAATGGAGCTCGCGTTCCCAGACTTCCTGCTGCTGATTTCACTCTCTCTTCCAAGTTTCCACAACCACAATAATGAACAATTGCAAGCGAAAGGGTTCCCAGCAATTTCGAGTTCCTGCAGTCTATCTATTGGAAAGTGTGACGCTTCCAGAGCCACCAGTGCATTGTTTCTCATGTAAATGTGCGTCAGCTTCGGATTGCCATGAAACAGTCTGGGAGGAACATCGCCAACTTTCACATTCTCATTCATCCATATTTTTTGTAAATTAATATTGTCCACAAAAGCTCTTGAGTCAATTCTCTCCAATTCGTAAAGTCTACTCAAGTGTAAATGTTTCAAATGGAAGAGACTTTGGAACGAAAGCGCTGTGACGTTTTGAAAGAAGTTTCCACTTAGGTACAGATGCGACAAGTTGGATAGCTTAGAGAGAGCCGACGTCGGGATTGATGTCATGTTGTTATCACTTAGATCCAGGTGGCGCAGCGTCGGCAGATTGTGGAATCCTAATTGATCCACTCCTTCAATTAAGTTATTGTTCAAGTCTAAATGCTTCAATTCCTGTAAATATGGAATACCGTGCTTGGGTACTTGCTCTATTAAGTTTTCTGATAGGTCTAAAACTTCTAGATGCATTATGAAGGCGAGATTAGCTGACGGTATGTCTAATATGGAATTGTTTTTGAGCGATATTATCTTCAGTGATGTCAAAGGCTTAAAAGTATCCGGCTCAAACTTCACTAACTTATTGTTGGACAAGTCTAGCGTTTCTAGCGCAGATAAGTCTTTGAACGTCTGAACGTGTATGTTCGTTATTTCATTGTTTGATAGATTTAAGTCTACAAGACTTTTCAGTCCAATAAATGTGTCCTTATCTAAGCGTTTTAGAAAATTATGGCTTAAATTGAGATGCGTCATCTCGTTGTTGTTCTCAAAGTTTCTACTACCTAAGTCTAGGATTCTGTTGTAGGAGATGTCGAGGACAGTGAGCTGCGTGTAGAAGCCGAAGGTATAGAGGAGGTTGTCGATGGCATTGTGTGTCAGGTTGATGTGAGTAGCTTCGGGGTTGAGTTGTATGGGGACGATCTCGAGGCTGGCGTTGGCGCAGGAGGCAGCGCGCAGTGCGTCGTCGCAGGCGCAGCGCGCGGGGCAGAGCGTGCGCGCGGCCGCGCCCCACGCCCACGCCACCACTACCACCCACCAGCGCCACTTCGCTACGCAGGAGCCCATAACATCTCATGTATACGCCACAGGGGACCTGCAACAATCAAATAAAGTGTTAAGAAACTTCGTCGTAAATAATAAATGTGTCTGTAGGTCAACTGCAGTTAACTTTGTTTATTTTTCAGCTTAATTAAGATTAACAACTTAATCTACTGAATTTGAATTTGAATAAGATTTACAAAAACAAAAAAAGGAATGATAAGTTTATCGTAGTTACTTAAACTACTCTTGGGAGATTTTTGAGTCTAATCTCTAAAAAGAAATTTAATTTATTTATCTACACAAAAAAAAAGAAAATCTCATTGCCACAGATGATGCTATCTAGTTTATTTTTCGCGTAATTTATTGTTATCATAAAATCCTGCTCCCTCAGGATGCAGTGCCCTCCACAAGGAGAGTAAAAATATACAACATTATCGTAACACAAAATCTTAATATAATTTCTCCCGAAAACTGCAGATAACAAATGTGCCTCTCCGCAATTTGTATGGGGGAGTGGAATTGTTTGATCCAAATTAGGCCGATAAGAGACGTGCCGCGCCGGCGGAATGGTAGGCTCGCCACAAAAACTTTTTTATTATCCTGCTACGGCATCGTGGACGCAGACAGAAGGCTGTCTCATCGGACCATATTACACAAACGCTGTTTACGTCGTTGATTTGTTATTCAATATAGCATTATGAGAACGACTTGTCATTTGTCCGCGGGCGCCGCGCGTGCCGGCGGGTTAATGCGTTCCGCGGCGCGCGCCCACTAGCGCACACCCGGCGAGCGAGCAACCCATATTGCGCACCTTTATTTATCGTCCCGCATTTCCCCGCAAGACGAATGTTCTCCGTAAACGGGAAACTAGCGGGCAGCACTCTGCCGCTAATCCTCCGCCGCTCCAGCGCTTCCTCAACAATACCGCCCAAAATGCTCGGCGATTTAACAAAGGAGCCTTCGGTAGGTACTTTAAATTAAATGTTCGGCTTTACAATTCGACGGAATGTATAATGAATAGCACCGTAACATCTGTTAACGAAGGCGAACGATCTAGAAAGTTTTCACGCGCGGGAATAACTAATTGCGAAGGTTGGAATTCAATTTATGGTTTCTAGTGCGCCTCCCGGGAGATCACGCCAAGCTGAAGTATTAATAATGCAAAACAGTGTCACGGAAAGTTTTCGATTCCAAATGCAAATTGAATTAGGAAACAAAGTTGTGAGTGTTGAACTTTCGCTTTGTCATCATCGGCTGTATCGCGATTAACATCCATTTTGAGTAATTAACATGAAAACCATACCAACTTTTCGTAATCTGGAATTCAGAATATTTTAACTCTTTAGCCAGGAAACCTTAAGTTTGGTGCGCAAACAACGGGCAGCTACAACAAGCAATCCATTTGCAGTTTGAATGCATTGGATCCTATCATTATGGACGACACTTTGCAAACCAAACATATTCAGATCCCACAAAGGGGAGCATAAACAGGCAGCATCTCCACGGAATCCCGCGTCTCGAGCCGCATTGTTCCACGCGGTAGGTAGCACGAGCGAGTCCATATAAAGATGCGAGAAAACGGCACCTAGCCTCCCCCAGAAACTCGATATCGCTCGAAGCGAATGGATTACACCGACCCGCCTGAATTACAGAAACCATACGTAGTCTTGATACATTGAGGATCCCGTATTAGGAAGGATTAATTCTGTTACGTTCCAAATGTATTCGGCATCGCGTCAACGTGAAAGATTGCATGTTTAATCATTTTGATACTCGTAGCATGGAGAATGATTACTTTTAGTAGATAAGGGTCTTGGAAAGTATACGATTTTCTTGGGGGATTCCGTGTTAACTTTTATGTGTTCTGATTATAGCTTACATTAACGAAGATACCTATATTCCTTTCAGCTTATATCACAAGAATTGATGTTGTTGCCTTTAATAAAGCTTGTCTACACAGCCCATAGTCGTTATTGTTTTCGCTGTCGTGAGTAAAACGGTATAACCGAATAATCACAACACAATATACGTCAGCACCGTTTTTTTAATATTCATACAGAGGTGGTTGCGGTTTGGCGCCGATGATAAAACGCAGAGGGTAGGGCACGGCCTCCATTTCCGAACTAAGCTGCCCTGGCCGCCACTCTTTTGTCTTTTAATTTCCTGTCCGCCAGAGTGCGCTCCCATCGTGAATTTTGCTTTCGTGAGCTTCGTTAACTTATATAGCCTTTGTTGTTGCCTATTGAACTTTTCCATTACCGACGTCATCGATTGAAACCGCTAAATTCGTTGGAAAATTCTCGTCGCAGATATCGACGCCCCCTCCAAATAACAATATGAACGACTCCATTCCCGTTTTCCTTTTATAAATCGCGTATGTTTTCAAGTTTTTGTTTTGTTTTCGCTCCGTCGAAGCTCTTGAAATGGAAATTAAATATTTCCTTATTGAAAAGTTTGAGAGTATAACATTTAGATGCGGATTTTAATAATTGTAAGAGACTTTCTTTCGCTTCTGACTGACTGCAAATAAGGTCTTTTATTAAAGTTTATTCAGTTATTTTCTTTTTAAAACCGAATTACAAACTTGTAAAAGTTCGTCGGATTGATGTTTTCCTCAACAATGAGTCGTAGCTTGTTCATTTACGTCACGTATCAGCGCTTATTATCGCTCGTTTTACTATTCGTGTGTCGCCACGTTTTAATGAACTCATTATTTTAAGTTAATATTCATTGTACCCCGTCGTTTCCTGTCCCAATTCCGTAACGCGTGTTTAGTATTAGTTTCACATTTAGAGAATATTAACCCGGCAACCGCTTTTGTAAAGCGATTTCGGTACTCGACCCGGCAGAACTGGCGACCTTCCTAATTACACCATAACATCTAAACACCGTTTAGGGCGCGACGCTAAGGGATGCCCGTAATTTATTATACAGTTTCGCTTACGAAATTCAATATCAAGGGTCTGAATCTCCGGAGTATTAAGTAGGACTGAACGTCATCGGCACCATTTAAATTATTACCAAAACTATCGGCTTACCTCGGCCTCTCGTGCTCTCGGCCTAATTGTGTCGACGAGCCAATCGGACTCGCCGAAGCAAACGGGCCCCACTAAAGTTATCACGGTGTTAATACAACTTGAGACGTTACTAACACAAAGGACGCTTTACGAGGGGCTGAGATAATAAAACCAGTGTAAAAGTCGGCTAACCGCTCCTCTCGCCCTCCCCGGGAAAATATCTTAGCCCTCTCCACTTTTATGAGTTGCTTAAGTCGTGCTCTGCCGTTTTTAAAATAGTCTCCCGGAGTTAAGCCGAAAACTTTGGTGCTCAACATATTGAAATAGAAGACGTTTTACTTTGAGCGTATGGGTAGTTTTCCTGGGGGATGTTTCTGCGATAAATGTGTTTTGTTGCATTCGGGGGTTGTGCGTACGTGTCGTGTTTGACGCTCGTAAGTAATAGTGTGAGTGGCGGGCGGCACTAACGGCCATAATGAGAAAACTTGGCCGGCTGAGGAGAATGCAGCCGGTAGTTACTCGCAGCGGGCGAGACTACGCGGAGCGCGGCACGGCGAGCGCACGTTCACTCCTCACAATGAGTTCTATTAGAATGAATGCCTGCGCCTACATACATTATGAACTCTACAGCGAAGGTGCTTAAATATTTAAGCGCTTTTAAACTTCAGTTCTCAAACACACTCCAGCAAATTGGCAGTTCACCATCAAAGAAGATAAAACTAAGTTCGCAATTTAAAAACAAACTCAAATATAATTACTCAAATGCATTCTCATCAGAACTACTAATTAACCTAACTTGCAAGTACACAAAAAAGTTTACAAATATATTCTCATTAATGGGTATATAAATGAAAATCTCGCTGGTGCACGGTAGTGTTGAACTGCTGAAAGAAACTTTTAATTTGATCTCGGAAATTCAAATGTCCTTGACTCGGGAGTGCCTAAGTTAGCACGCTTTGGCGCACTCCTCTCTAGAGTCCTCGCCTTAACAATCTGCAACCTGTAGCCAGCTGCAATTGCTGTAAACTGCAGGTAGTTAAACAAGAAATGTTACTTCTTTCAAATGGAAACAGTTTATAGTTCGCGTAAATCGGAAATTACCACAATCACTTTAAATGTTAACGAGGATCTCTAGGAGAATCGTAATGGCGCTCAACATTAGTAAAACTACAGTCGTTTGTAATTCTATCGGGACTCCTAACTTTAAAAAACTTAGACAGCAAAAGCTTTATCCCTGAATTTATCCAGCACATGCAATAAGAAACACCACTCTTACCACCTCTCATTGTCAACTTTATGGTGCTCTTACACCATTTTAGCTTGCACATGTGTATCGCAAAATGTGAACAACTTTGTAGTAAGGTGCTAACAATACCATTATTTATATTAACAGTAAAACGAAATACAGCGGCAGCTTTAATGGAAGCATTAAGTAATTAAACACCTCAATGACGTCAACGTTTCATAATTATGATTTATTAATCATAATTATGAAACGTTGACGTCATTGAGGTATCGTCATTGGGTTTTGGTGTATTCACCAATTGACCCTCACCAATCAAAGCGGGGTGCCGCTAATCGATGCTGCAAATCAATTTAATCAAAGGGCCATCGATTTAAAGCAGATAACGCTGGCCATCGCTGGTTAGCAGCGTGCTCGCGCCCTAATCGGCGAGCGGAGCTGCTAACAAATTTTAATATCACCGGCCAACACACCTGCCGATAGTTGCACGCCCCGCCGATATTGATTTTGCAATCAAAGCCCCGTTAGAGAACCACGCCACTTCTATTCCAACCAGATTTATTAATATAATAATATATTACCGGTAACACTCTTCCGAACTATTCCCAACACAGGAAATACATTTTTCAAACAAACATTCCCACATCGCTGCATGCGCTACCACATTTTTATGTAGCTCAAGTTTCTAACAGACTCCTAACTAGGATTTCCTGTCCTATAAAAACTGGAGCCACCGCAACCCGGTCCAGTGCGAATAAAAAGTAAGCTAGTTCATTAAAGCACAAAATAAAGTCACCTATGTGGAAAACGACGAGTCTATTTTATGTACTCCTATTACTTTAATGTCTAACGTTAACTAAAGAACAGGAGAAACGTCACGTCGTTACGTTCACAATGCAGAATGTTGCCACAAAATATCTTTCCTTGAGATACGCTCTCCCGACGAAGGCTTACGGTAAAGAATAAAAAAGGAACTTTAGCGAACAAAACGTCTACACAATTCCATTTCCTCTTTCACCAACAGAGCGAGTCTTAGTGAATCAGGCTCCTGTATGGAGCGCCTTTATAAACGCAATAATGAGCAGTGCTAAGGCGGTATTCAGGCGTGCGCCCTAACGAGAGGTGCCGATGAATCGCCCATGAGCCGAGCACAAAACTTGCCACTTGGGGCGGTAATGGCGAGCCAGGACGGCTGCCGCACGCGCCTCGCCGCCGCCGCCTCGGCACCGACTCGACGCCTCGCCAAAGGGCTTTTAGCGAGCACCAACTTGCTTTCGCTTTGACTTTCATCGCTGAGCGAGGATTAGGCGTGCCCCGGCGCGATTGGATGCGGCCCACGGATGAATAGTCAATGAATTTAGGCCAAGCAACGGCGGCGCAAATTAAAAGCGTACCTACTTGTTTACATTTGACTCCATTTCAAAAAAAGTGTCTGGTCTAATTCGTGCTGGGAAAAGTGAATACATCGTGACTCGTGTCGTAAACTGGACTACCTAAATTGAACCGTTTTTGCAATAAAGCATTTAATTACAGGGAACTCAACATGTTTTCAGAGCTTTCATTCAGTGTGTAGCAAGAAGCTTGCCTTTATTCCCGAGAGCTTTCAAGAATAGAAGTTTGCATCTGTAGGTACGGGATTTCCGCGGTGTTCGCCGCAAGTCTACGGATCGCGGTACACGTTTAGAAACTCCAACTTTGACTTTCGTAGACAGGAATAAAAAACAACAGTCATGAATTGTTTGGCTGTTATTAAAACTTTTCCTTTGAGAAATGTTCTCTATAATAAAATTAAAGTTACCATTTGCATTAAAAGTTAAATTTAGATGGACGAGGAGGTTCTGAGTTCTGAGAGGAAGTTGTAAACGACGTGCTTACGTGAGAGAGATATCGAGCGATCTCTTGCTAAGCCCGCAAAACGGTCTCGGCCTAAATGAAGTCGCGACGCGGCGCTCATCTAAAGCATACTGCGAAATTAGTCAATCCTATCGCAGCCATCTTTAACGGAGTTGGTAAGGCTGAATAATGAAATAGCTCGTTGAGACGGCGGATCGACGGTATCGACACTGTGGCTCATTGGAACGCGATCGCGCGGCCGAGCATAAGCGAAAATCCCACGGATTCCGTGTGAGATATCTGGCTCCTCTTTTAGGGTTATTAAGTGAAGTGGGTTTTAGGGAAATGAGCCGACGAATAAATCTACTCTCCCTTAGAATGGGAAAATCTGTGTTCTCCGTAAATAAGGAATGCCCATGAAATAAATTAGACAGGCTCATATATTGTCTTCATCGGGGCGGTGGGAAGCAACCCTGACAGATAAAAATTCGCGCTCGTACGGCCCGATTGCCAATAAGGCGAATGGGAGTGGAACAGTTATCGTTGATAAAACCGTTGTTCTTTGTTTATACGAGAGAAAGTCGAATGTTAATATTGTGATTGTAAATAAAAGTAGGATTTCTGATACAATGAAGCGACGTGCTGGGATAGACCGCGGTACACACCGGCGGACGGGAATTGTTTTAAACTTATAATCTCCCCGATCGTGGGTCAATTTTTAATTATTAAATAACTTTTCCAGCAGATTGTGTGATATTATACTTTAGGCACAGACTTGTACAAAAGTTGAGTGAAATAACTAGCCATTAAATATTCAGAATTTCAGATGTAGCATTCGGTACGTAGTGATTTTAATTGATGTCATGTACAATGACAAGTAATAACATTGCAAATAGCTTCAAAGAGACAAAGGTTTTGAATGACCTACATAGCAAATAATATTCTGAGTCTGTAACTAAAACATTAATTGAGCCTAAAGTACTTCGTACTAATGAAAATCTATTTGATGTTGTAGTAGGACTAGGACATTTAGAATTCTGTTAGCTTTGATTTTAATAAACATGACTATTAATGTGAGTTCTTTGGTAAACAATAACACAGACATTTTTAATAAATATTTTGACTGCTTTGAAACTAGGCCGGAGAGAGACTAATTAAAAAACTGCGAAAAAAGTTCTCAAACAAAAATTCAGACCGTACACCGAATATCATCCCCCAATCTTCGAAAAACTGACATATTCATTCCTTTCCTCCGGTTTTATTAAAGGCGAATACAAAACGCGGCGGCCTTGCCCGAGCGGGCACAAAGCCCGATGCACACCCAGGAGCTAAGCTTACCCGGGACTCCGCAAGCATAACTTGCAACAAAATCCCGCGTTTACGTTTCCATCCCGTATTGCAGTGTACCGAGGATCCCCCTTTAACGTATTCCACGTTGCAACCGAGACGGCAGGGTTAGGGCGCGCGGTGACGGTAATGCGTTTTATGAATGAATGAACGAATGAATGGGAGGATTTCACTTCCAACTAACCGTTGGTTTGAGCAAAAGCGCAGCCGACGCACCGGTAAGATTTTTACGGCTTTGACTGGAGCTTCCGCGTTTGGTTTGAAACGATAAATTTTGAATAGTTTTGCTGTAATGTCGTCGCCTGGAAAATCGCTGTAACACAAATATTGGCTCAATTTCATAGGCGACGTGTCGTTGTGAGTACCGTTGCAGTTTATTACAGTGCATAAAGTTTGCGAGAGAATACGACACTTGAGTTGAGACAGCATAAAGAGGACGAGGTGATTTAGTGAGCATGTCTCGAGGACGGCATTCTTGGATTAAATGACTAGCGCACATAAATTCCGCTACCCTCTACTACTACACGTCACTCAAAATTGACTCTTGTAATAAAACCCTTTCTCACAATGGACGCTTCAATGTTGTCGCTTACTTGATCTAGAGACAAAGGACACACTTGAATGCTCATAGAGTATGTGAGTAGGATATAGGGTAGTCTCGCTTTCGGAAACTACTGAAAAGAACCGAAAGATGTCCCAAAAGGTGTGTTTAGTTTTTATGAGGTTTTGCGGTCATTCCTGACAAACATAGCATTTAAACAATGTCGACCTTCTCTGATGACCTCATACCGAAGTGGACATAACAGTATAATTTTATAGTGCATCACTATAATTGCTTCAAAGAAGTGTGAAATCGACCTACCCAGTGGGGCGCACCCTGGCCAGGCTAGGTATTTATTAATGAATGCGCCTGCAAACGGTCGGCGACACTCAAAGGACAGATGATTCGATTAATTCAATTTTCCGTTTGGACGCTTTGATTGCGAGTGCAACAAGACCAAAACAGTTTTCTATCAAACCACTTTGTTTGTGTGTCATGTGCCTTAGAAAAACGTAAGTCAGTGATAGTTGTGGGACTGAGATATACGTTTGGTATGTCAGTGTGACTGGTGCTACGGACTGCATCTACTAACAAGAATTTGTGTGGTATACTACAACTAAAAGACCCCGGCTACTGAAAAATCACGCTCTAATTAAATTCGGGCTTTACAACATAAAATCGACTCCTCCTGTTTTTGAAGTTGTTTAAATTTAACTAATGTTACCCGAGCCATAATAACTAATCTATTGATACCTTATTCATCAAAATCGGATGAATATTTTAGGCGCTACGGAGGAACATACGTAAATACAAACATACATCCATAGACTGCTGAAATTACAACCCTTCCTTTTGGTTTCGCCGTAGTCGGGTAAAAAGAGGTCAAAGACAAAGACATTTATATGTACGATGCGGTAGGCACAAAGTTGTTATAATAGCATTAAATCAGGACATATCCGTTGCTAGAAGCGGCATACGAATATTACATTAAATTTGTTACATTTACAACACGAAATTAGGTGTGTGAATCGTGTTGAAAAATCTAATAGATGTCTAATAAGTATAAAGTTTATACATAGTATTAAAACACGGTAGTTTCTTTAACAATAGGGTTCTTACCATAGGCTCGCTCCCTATTACATATGACTTTAACATAACAGGCGAAATGTGGGTGTACTATTAGGTACACCTGTGCCTAACCCTTAGGGAATAACATGCGTGATGATCGATTATGATTATGATTATCGAGCATGTTTGTGTTATGTAATTTCTTTAAAATTATACTTAGTTTTCACTAAGAAAACTTTTAATTAAAACAAACAACTTTTTTTTAACAGGTCTGTAGACAATAATAATTTTAAACACTGTTTTAAACTTTCACAGTTTACAACTAATACATAAACTGTCACTTAGATATCTTCCGTGATTGTCTTTTAATATCGTGAGCTCAAAATAAAAGACAATCACGGAAGATATCCCGTAAGTGACAGTTTATGTTTAATAATTATTTTGGCGACTTATGTACACTTTTTAAGTACATTGTGTGTTGCTGTCTCTGACACAACCACTACACTTGAATGATTTGCTACACCCTGTGTACTAGGAACATAATAACATGTACCAATCTCCAAATGGTTAAAATGAGGTGTGATGATATTATGAACAATTTATAACTGCGTAAGTACCCTTAGGACTGGAGCACACGACACATTTGTACTTTAAATTTTATAACGCGTTCATAAAATGCCCTTCGCGTAGTCTTTCTACATACGTAGTAAAGAACAATGTCTCATTGTTATGGCCTGACTAACTGTCGGAGAATTTAAACCTTAAACACATTATAATTTTATTAAATAATTCAGCCGCAACGTCAACGTCAAAGGCTTTTTAAGTAATAACTTTTAAAGCGAAGAAAGATTGTGATTTCATTGACGACTTTTTCATGCTAATCGGATAAGATTTTCGCAGGAGTTGAGTACTAGTTGAGTTTTTGCTACCGTCGCCGTCGCTAATGTTAGTGCCCTATTGAGTTTTAAGTTCTATAAATTGCCAGTTTTATTTCTAGCGGTAAAACTAATATAAAAAAATACAATTCCGAATGCTCTAAAATCATAATTCATAAACACAACATAATCGTTTGTTTTTTGTTTTAAACCTTGCCACCCTCTAGTAATTTCTCCAATATCGTGGGTGTGTTTACAAACACAAACAGCCAGACCCGGAACAACTATCTTGTGTGTGGTGGCTTACTACCATTCAAATATATTTTGTTCCGTCCGGGAACCGAACCCGCGACACCACTCGCTCAGCCAGTCGCTCAGTCACTGCACCAACATACTGTCGTTATCTTCGATCACACTAATCTTTCTCGAAACTGTCCCACATAATATTTGCATAAGAATATAAACTTAGCAATTTCACAGAAAAAACTGAACTTGTTTCTAATTTCTATGAAAACTTCTAACAACACGTCCACATTCCTGAGCCGCGCATGCGCCCTGCAAGTGGCGATTATAAAAACATCGCCTGCGCAAGTACGTTACACCGTTAGTAGTCAGGGGTATCACATTATATATTATGTGACATTATTGAGATTCCTGCGTTTTAGATAATATTTAAAATGATAATAGAAATCCGGGAGCTTTTATGTAATATTAAACTTATTTAATAATAAAATACTTGTAAGGAATTGCTTTAACCATAAGTAATTGTAATTTGTAATAAACTTATAAGTGTTCATGAGATGTTCTATGGATATTAATGATGCATTGCCTAAAATTACTCTGGTCAGCTACTTTCATAACAGGCCATTTTAAAACGACTTAGGTAGTGAATTCTAATTTGCAAAACCTGGATAATATACATATTGTATTTAGAACATATCAATATTTAAACAAACCGTCTCTTTGGTATCCATCAAAGTGAGTCGGTAGATTAGTCAATTGTTTGTTTTTGACCTATTTTGTATGACAAACGTGGCAAAAACACACAATCGAAAAACCAGTGAATCACTTGTAAATTACAAGAGTTTATTCCTTCAATCATGCAAAGAGACCAAGTAAGAAATGTGCCACAAAACAAAACACGGAAACATAAAACAAAACACTAACAATGTTCAAAAACCCAGTTCTAGACCACAGCGGACATAATATTTTACTATGAAGGGCGATAACTCACGATCGGGAAGACGCCAGCCCTACGGTAAGTCTGCTTTAGGCCGTTTTACAACCTGTCTCGTGACAGCTGTTTCCTTTCCATTACTCGTGATAGACGAGCGAAATGTTACAAACGGTAACGTGCGAACAAAAATAACGATGAAGAAAAACAACGTAATATTAAAATATTTGGTAGTTACATCATGCTATCTGTCTAGTGTCTGATGGGCTGATAAACTTGAGCTTTCATGTCAGGATGGACCTGGAATTGGTAAACATAAGTAAAATCTGACCACATCTTGAACATATAAAGGGTGTAACAAGACCCTTAACGAAGCCGAAAGGCACTTGTTTTCCCCATCATTGCGATCATTTTTTTGTTCTAGACCATACCTGGGAACCTTCTATTTACGGAGATATTAGGGGTCAAAGTTCCAATTTTTTCACAAGTTTTTTTTGAAATACATGTTTTTAATGTAGGATTTTTACTTTAATCACCTCCACGACCCCCGTACTATTCAATCCCTCCATCACCACAATGTTTTGAGTGCGTTACATTTAGTCCTACCGTAAAACGTGATTTTCACCCCAGAAAAATGTCGTTTACAGCAATCATTTTTGCGTAAAGTTACTTAGTTTTATGTACATAATTCCCGCGGCTTCGCTCGCGTTTTTGTCGGAAATTTTCCCACGGGCACGTTGTAGATATAGCCTATGGCACTCGGGGATAATGTAGCTTCCTATTCGTGAAAGAATTTTCAAAATCGGTTCAGTAGATCCAGAGATTATCCCCTACATACAAACACACAAACTTACAAACAAATTTTACCTCTTTATAATATTAGTAAGTACAAATTGTAGGGATTTAAGGCTCATGAGTGCTTGGTCAATTGCAATAGGCTGGCCTTTAAATTAAGCTGCTTTTTAAGCCGTTTAAAATATAAAGCCAATCTTGACATAAGAATTATATTATATTCTTCGCAATATATGTAAAAAAAACTTAAAATTTAGTGGTAATCACGAGTTCAAGAGTCAGAAACATTAACTTAAGATGTTGGTAGCATTTAAGATCACAGCCCATATAAAAATCATAACGATGCACTAAAATTCCGTAGTTAACAGCGTTGAATCATCTTATGATTTCATAGGAATCAGAAGGCAGATTAAATTGTTCAACTACCTTTAACATTTGAAAGTCACAACGAAATAAATTAAATCTACAGCGTATCCGACGGTACAAAAATGAATTCTGGGAACGATATAACGTGATCCATACAAAACATCTTATTATAATGGGCACAATCATAATATTATTCGAATTTGAATGCATAAGATAGATATCGCTTCGGTATTAATAAAGTGAAGGTAAAGGACAGTAATGATCACATTAAGATATCAGAATTTTAAAGCAGTATGAAATGAGAGTCACCTCGCGACCCCCACTAACCGCATTAATAAACAAACTTGATTATGTTTACGTTTATATTTAGATAATACGAACTTTACTGTTGCCGTACTAACAAGGTTACGTGACTATATGCAGTAAAACTTTTAAACCAGAGTCAGTTCACGTGTGAAATCGGAACTCTGTTCCCATGATACATTATTAAACGTCAAAACTACACGCGTATAGGCGATTGTGAACGGTCTCCCACGAAACGTAGTGGCCTACCTCAGTGGCGGAGTTGGCCGTTATTCGAGGATATCTATGCTCTGTTACACAATATAGCGTATCGAATATCGCTGTGACCGACTCGCGTAGGTACTCAAAAATGTAGATTGACGTGGGCCTTATGGACCGTGAAACCGCGGTTTTTCTGACCGTGTGAAGATACCCGAAAATAGACGAACATAAAAAACATAAAACAACCATCTACAAACACCAAACACGAAGTACTTTTAGTTTAAAATGTCAGCTCTCCAGAGGAACTTTATGCGACTTTTAATTGAACAGGAAATAATATGAAAGACTCGGTAAACTAATTAATTTTTAAAGTATTCTGTACTCTATAAAACTTATTGACCTCATTTTTAAATCAAAGTGTTCAGCGTTAAGTATGTTTAACTATACCGTTAATTAAAAAAACTTTAGTGCAGGGAATGAATCGGTAGTTTCCTTTAACTATTCATGTTTTACTCGAGAAATTCTTGATTAAAAAGAAGCAGTTCAGTTCAGTCCCGCGATAAGATATTATATACTGCGAGTATACTTCGCCTATACTTACTTGCCCCCAGTATTCTCAAGTATCTAAACCAAAGCTATGGCATATGCAAGTAGACCATTGTCACCTAAATAAAACATTCAAAGACAGTGAACCATCCCAATCTTGCGGTAAAAAAACCACGGCCATGTTCCTTTCGGTATCAAATGTAGATTACCAAAATTCAAAAAGTTCTCACCGTTGCGCTCCAATGCCCATCAATATAACGTCTTCAAAACTTCCATAATTATTTTTCTCGTGAACCAATACAACAATTACACAATTCGACACGTTCTCTGTGATTTGATCCTATATATTACGAGCAGTAAAAAACTATTTTTTTTCATTTTTATAATTGTTAGAAATAGTTTAAATGGCTCGAATCGGCGTGAAGTGAAAACAAAGTGTTTATGGAAGTATGGAACTAGATACATGGTCGTCAATTTGCGTTTAATTATAGCCTCTAGTAATTATTATTATGTGCACTTGTGAAGTGCAGGCTATTTGAAGTATTAATTTTTATGGGCGCTGTTAACTGGGTAGTGATAGATGATGGGTATTTAAAAAACTCTGTGTGACTGTTTTGACCTAATTAAGCATGAGAAATCATGTAATCATGTAGGTCAGGTTAGTAATATTTGTAATGTGTAAAGCTTGCAAAGTCGTAAGTTTATTGAAATAATGACTTCCACCTTTTTTCGAATAGAAAACTGAAACAGTTTTTAGCATTTAGATATTATACTTACTATTATTTTATTTTTAAAAAGAAACCGTTGCTCGGATAAACAAGCCTCCGTAGAGGCACAACCGCGGGCAAAAACAAATAAATAAGTAGTTCAACAATACCGCAAGAAAATAATCACTCGCTTGAACGGTGAAAACTATTACCTACTTTTTCACAGAACATAAACTTTAAAACTAAAGCTACACTGCCACTTAACTCAAACTACAGCAAAAAGGTAAAAGAAAAAAGATTTTCTTATCAGACAGAACACTTGTTTAGGTGTAAACACGATAGCGAAGCAATTACGTGCTTGGAAAATTCAACGGTACCTTTACTTTATAGGGCATCAACTTATTAAGCTTGGGACACGGTGAAGGACATGGTAAGATATGGTCACGAAAAACGAAGAAGAATACTGGCAGGTTTTTTAATCGCAAGATGACTGTCTTTTTTATTATGTACATCAAACTAAGTAACTTTACGCAAAAATTATTGCTGGGAAACGACTTTTTTTTGGGGTGAAAAATCACGTTTTACGGTAGGACTCAATGTAACGCACTCAAAACATTATGCTGGTGGATGGATTGAATAGTATGGGGGTCGTGGAGGTGTTTACAGTAAAAATCTTACGTTAAAAATATGTATTTAAAAAAAACTTAGTATATCTCCGAAGATCAGCATCAGATCTTCACCAAATTTGAAATGGGACCACCGCTATATTCTACCAAACAAAAAAATAATCATCGAAATTAGTTCATAATTGGCGAAGATATCGCTGAACATAAAAAAAAATTAAAAAAATCGGACGACTTGATAACCTCCTCCTTTTGGAAGTCGGTTAAAAAATGATCGCAATGACGGGGAGAACTTTTCCGCTTCGATAAGGGTCTTGTCAAACCCTTTATACATGTTGTCATACACAAGCTGTCAAAACAAAAAACAAAATCCTCCTGAAAAAAGTTATCTGTCGATTGAAAATTTGCTCTAAATAAACTGCAAAGAAAACAACACGGATTTTTTTTTAAACATGTCTTTGCAAGGTTTAGCCACAGTTGACTCTAGTAACTGTATCGGGATTTTCGTGAACAAACGAATCATGCTAATCTATTTTTTCTTCATAGCTACTGGGCTTAAAATAGACAAAAATGCGACTGTCCACAATGCTACGGTATGCTCATGATTTTTATTGTACTATTATTGAATTCTTTGATTGACGTGTAGGCCCATTTTTTTGACATATTTCGAGAATCGAAAACTGAATTCCTTCAACATATCCCTCGTTTACCCAGTGACTCTGTTTAACATAAAACATATCACTCCTTCAGTTGCGTCCCTATTCTAATTCACGTCAAGTCTTTCGTATTTGTAATTCAAGGCGGGGTCCCGACACTCCCGACAGTATGTATTGTTTCACTCACTACTACTTAGGCACCTATCCCCACCGCCGACGACAAAGCGACTATCTGTCAACAATTTTCTCGCTCAAGAATCGTACTAAAGATTATAGCAAAACATCACGCCTGTACGCCCGTAGTTAGGCAGAAGTGTACCAAATATAATATAATACGAGTAAACCCAAATTACGCACGTGAAAATTCCTGATGGAATAACCAAATATCAGTTTGGCGCACCTGGGAATCGAACCCAGGACCTCATGGTCAGCAGTCGCGCTTACGAACACTAGACTAACGAGGCAGACTAAAAATTATAGGTCTCATGTTAATAAAAAAGATCTATACATGTACTGATACGCTTACTGTTCATACTGTCGCTGGCGAGTACTCGTATGTCGCGGCGACAAAAGATTACTCGCACAGCAACGCTCGCTTGGCAGTTAGAACCCTTTACTGAAGCATGCCTTGCAAAGAACGATAAGCCATTGGTCTTGGCTGTCATTTGTAGATCTTGGACAGTCGTTACAGGTAGTCATTTTCCCAAACTACAATCAGTCTTACCAATGGGTTTCGTATTACCCAGTACCTACTGCTGATGATAACTCGATTAAAGTTACCAGCTCTTAACGCTTGTCGCTAATCGCTGATGGTGGAACATGTCCCTTAAGGCGAGGTTCAGTTGTACAGTTCAGACCGTTTATTGATAATCAGAATAGGCATTTAGACTGAGCGGTCGGTAGTTACGAATTAATTTGTGGGTATTACGCTCTGTTTATTGAATCGAATGGTTGTGGTGTGAGTTGTTTCAGAATTTGTGAGTTAAATTGTACTGGCCTATTGGCACATTGTTTATTGTTATTGTTGAAAGCCTACGTCTAATGTAATGTTTTACTTTTGCATTGGAGGGGGGGAGAGGAAATGATTAGGGGGTGATTAAATCAAATACCTGGAGTCCTAGCACTCTAAAATCAAAATCGATTTACTGTTCGTGATTTTTGCATGAAGTGGCGCTGAGTGACTTAAGACGACCAATCAAACTATGCGATACCAGTTTAAGCAGACCTTTCATCGTGCTAAAGCCTATGCAAAATGAGATCTGGGTAATTCGGTATACTGGATATGTATAGCTTGATATGTCGCCGTGTGTACTGCTTACCTCAGTTTCTAAAAAAGATCGTTTCCGGATTTATTTTGCACAAAAAACGCATAAAATACATAGAGGTAACCTAGTTTCTTAACCAACGTTATCATTATAACTAACAACTAGAAAAACAAAAGCGCAACTTTTCAAGGCACCCTTTACCCCATAAAAACCACGCAAAGACACAAAACACAAACTACCATCTATTTCAAAAGTCACAACACACAAACACAAAAACAATAATATAAAAGAATCGTTTTCATAACCGCTTCACATCGTTCGTTATCGGATCCAATCAGAGTAATTAAAATAAACGTAATCGTTAGGATAATGGTCGGTAATAGGCCAAGCCGCAGTAAGTCAGTGAAACTGATTACAGAGTACAGACACCGGCGGTTCCCAATAACAGTATAGAACTGTTAATTTGGTATAACATAAATTGGATGGTTTTGGACAGCCCTAGACTTAACTACGCGGCTATAAAATGGAAACAAGGATGTGCCGACATAGTAGCGATGGGGGAAAGTAGATGTATACGAAAGGAAAAAGTATTTTTCTACACTTAACATAATATAATGCATGCAATCTCCGAAGGGTTGTAGGCAGAAGTTTTAAGCCCCATGTAGTAGGGGGCGAGCTTATTGCCAACAACCGGGCGCAATTCCAGACTCCGTGGCTACTACTGAGAAATTCCTGATGAAAAAAACTCAATTAATGAATTGGAATGATGTTTTTTTTTTTACTAAAAATATAAATGCGTAAGTATGTCTGCCTTCTATCTGGCTGTCCGCGTGTTACCTTTTCACACATTACCGTCAAAAATTAGCTACACACGTAGAAATAGGTACCTGGTTTAGGACATAGTATTTTTTTATTCCGTTACTAAGTTCCCGTGGGGAATGTAGGTAAAGTTGAACGAAACAACTCATAATTGAAACTGTTTCAATTGTCTGTTGTCTCGTTCAACTTTTCGTTGGCTTAATTGATAATTAACGCATTCATTACAAATCCTGATAACGAAAATACAGTCAATTGTTATAGTTGACAATACGCATGATAAAATGCAAAAGTTTCACCTAGTTATTTCCATCAAACTTTATCCATACGTCTGTACGAGCTGACAATAGCGTGTCAGTATACCCAAGCCTACTTCCACAGTAGCTCAAACAAAATTCGACCCAAGTCGAGATAAATAACCCACATTTCCTTTACTACAGCGACTGAAACTACAATATTCATAAACTTTATGTTATCATTGCCATAAAAATGCGTTGCTTTCGCCCGCTGATGAACTTAATCAAAGTTTATTCATTTGGGGTTATTTTTTTCGTAAGAATAGTTAACATTTTTCCTCGCAGAACCTTTGTTTTAGTATCGTACCTTTTATATGGAACTTAAGCAAGAAACAATTAGTGTTTTAAAAGGATTACTCCAGCTTCGCTTTATTCCTAAACGAATTACTGTCTTCAAAGCGAGACAGACCCAAAAACGTGTTAGTCTGGAATCTCGCTCCTAATTGCAGCATGTATGCAAACCAATTTCGGGGCGAATCTAATTTCGTCATGTATCTACAGGCCACGTAAACCACTGTGGAGATGACGGACGTGGGCTTCCGTCCGAGATGCTCCTCTTCATTAAGAGCGAGGGGCGGGGCGGGACGGGGCGAGCGATGGCTTTATGGGACAATTTGCATTTACACGAGCTCCGGCACAGATTACGGCCGCACTTATCCGCCTGTCGAAATGAGGCGCTTGCCACCCCACGCCGAACAACCTACGACCAAACAAGCCTTTGTTTAGATTCCCTTGTATTTTTCACCCGCCATTTGTTTTGACGGCCCATTTCTAAAACATGAAGGTTTTGAAACCCCGAAAATACTTTACGACGGCTACCGCGGGCACTCTTGATTTTTCACGACTGCTTTTATTGTTACCTACCCTGACCAATCGGATATACGTAAAACAATCATTTTCAACGCCCAAACATTGAAGTCGCAATGTGTTTGCGTATAACAATGATAAAAAAAACGTCCATGTGAACGTATTGTTGCGAAAAGTGGCAGTATTTGCACAAAAATATTCCGCGTCGTCGGTAAAAAAGTCCGCTATAAAACGGAGAACGTCAGTTTGTATGGGTTTTAGGTTTATACATAGCTGTAGGGGAATTAAGTGTAGGTAAACAACAGAGCACGTTCACTAAATAGCTGTCGCAAAGCTAAAAGGTAATAACAAAGAGCAGCCACAATCGCTGCAAGGCACATATAACTGAATACATCGAACGCAAATCCCAGCTGACCCACTTACGGACAACCACCTTTGAATCGCTCTGACAAAAGCATGTCTCTGCAAGAACATTATGTCCGGCGGCCGTCGAGCCTCAATTTAGAGCCCGCATGGACCTATCTAGAGATCACGTAGAACGACGAAGCAAGCCCTGAAATCTACATACTAAAGGCAGCAGCTATCGAATCAAGTATCACGGTATCACCTACGAGGTAAATGTTGAGGCGATTACTGCAAACGATACTGGAAACGAACCATAAAATTTTATCACGAAGCTCTGATTCGAAATAGGTGGTTGCTATTAACCTTTGTTACTACAAGTTAGTAAATTGCGAGAAATTGGAGATAGATAATTTGCCTCTTTGAGATACAATAACCTTTGGAGAAGTTCAATGTAACCTGAGACTAAGATTTGTTTTCAAGTTACAATTACTTTGTGAGTCACGCGCCGTTTTATTCTAGGCATCCTGTAATTAAATTAACTTAGTTTAATTTATCTGTGATATTAATTGAGTTCGCCGATTAAGGCACGATTATTAAAAGGTTTTGTCGATTTTGATTGCTACCTACGCCTTTTATCTTAGAAACAAATTACTACCGCGCTAACTGACGGTCTTTTCACCCTTATGCCCTGAGTGATAAGGTTGAAAAGTGGTCGACCGTAAGTGAACGCTGTAGAACGTCTCATTGCCGGTAGCGTCACCTAATTTACCTTCCCTTGTGCTTAAAGTATCTCCTCTGCAACTAGAAGACTGTGAAATATACAGGTAACCTTTTATGCAAAAGCGCTACAAACAAACACATTGACCTACTCAGCTTTAATTAAAATTCCGCTACATCATCTTGGAAAATAAACAAGACTAAAGAAAATAAAATGAGGGAAAATAATCTTGTCTCTGACGGCCGTAGAATGATGAGCACATCTCACCAGATGATAATGATTTTTCTACGTAATTTTTCCAAAGAAAACAATGGGATTTGAATTACTTTTATGGCTTAAAGATTTAATTAAGTAATTACGTTGTCCGAGGTATCAAACAGAAGGAAAAGCTTGCGGTCAAGTTAAATAAATCGCGGACTAATCTGTAAAAGTAGTTTTCATTTCATTCACTTCTCGGTAAGCGAGATTTCGCAGAAATTAAATAGAGAGAGGTTTTTTCCAGTAACTTGCTTATAGCCAACAGCCGGCGGTGGGGAAAGAAAATACGATTACTTGAAACAACGAAAAAACGTCAGTTGAAAAAATATATGTTCTGCCTCACAAGTCATAGGCCTAAACGAACTCGAATATATTGCAGAATTGATTCAAGAAACCATTTACCAAAGACTATGTCCAATTTAAACGAACATACCTCATCCAAACGACATCGCTGTGCACATAAATATTCATTGTGGAATACCCACAACCCGATGGTCCTATTTGCCGGTCCATCGCTGTCGCACTGTGTGTACACGCCCTTAATCAGCGAGATTGCTAAGTAATCGAGATCAACCAAAGTATGATAATGAAACGCGACGGGAGACTGCGTTAGCTCTTTTTTTTTTTTTACCGATGGGAAATCATCAAATAACCCCTCCCGCTCTGGGCTGAGCAGAAGGGAGTGTCAGACTTCTACTGACTAAAACCCATCCATGTTCCTTCCTTTGCCCCTTTGCCCTTTGTGTTCCAGGGCCGCGGTATCTCTTTCGAATAGTCCCGCAACGTGTCCCGCAGGCGTCGGCCCTTACGGATCCCTTCCTGTTTGCTGACTCTCTTTGAGGCGCGCGTGGAACACGAACGCGCCGTCGACACGGCCTGTCGTCATAAGACGGACGGACGGCGAGCTAGCCCATAGCTCACCGTCCACAGGCCCGCGTCTACGGTGGCCGGGGGCCACCACGTGGCCCCCGACGCCCGGTGCGTCTCCCGCGGCGGCTGGGACGTGAGGTTCTGTCCTTCTCACGTCCCGCCACCTCCTTCGCTAGCATGACTGCTTCGCAGCAGGAGGTGACGGCGTCCCATTCCGGGCCCGACGCGAGAGGTCGCCGCCGCCGATCGCCGCTACGAGGACACGGCGTTGCTCCGCCCAAGCGGAGCAGACCTGCACAGTGTGCTCCACCGTGTCCTCCGGTCGATCCTCGCAGTGGTGACACCCGGGCGTTTCCTCCCGCCCGATTAGGTGCAGGAACCTCCCGAAACAAGACTGCGTTGGCTTCCGCGGTGATTTTGAAATGTTGGTGTTTCGACACTTGAGTTATTATTTTTCTCGTGATTGTACATTACATTTTATAATTATGTAATTACAAGATAAGTAGTACTCGTAGTTTCGTGAAATGTATAAAGGAAATTGAGCGGTTTTATTGCTTTTCTGAATGCTGTACGTAGATCTGGTATTTTAATTATGAATGAGTTAATTAGGCTAACATTTTAGGAGATCTATTTTAACTTTTTATTCACCGAGCCTCAAAAAAACCTAAAAAAAAACTTATCCTGATAACTTTTTACAACGACCTATTTCATGCTCAAAATATCTTTTATCCCAGACTTATTTTTAATCAAATAATTCCCGTATAAAAGTCAGTACCCTACTTACAAAACCTACAATTTTAACCTTTACCTTTTTTCTGGACTTTGTTTGTTTAACTTTGTTAATGGTGTTGGTTTAGCTTAGAACATTAGTACGGCCAGTGCCACAAACAACATCGATTTTATTATTTACAAGAAAAAATGTCATGCCTTTATTTTATCTTGAGTCAATAAAACTTGACAATTTACGCACTAGTGCTAGATTCGTGCCCTTATTCATCAGGATAACATTATCTATGGTAAGAGACCGTAACCGTAAACAATCAAGTGGACAGATTGATACAGCTTCTAATAGTATGATATTTTTTTTTTTTTTTTTTTTGTAATTTTTGAATGTAAATCATTTCAGGAACATACAACAGTTCACTACGACTTAGATGTCGATTAGGTTTACTTTTCAAATATGCCATAAGTGCCTGATTACTAAAACCTAACCTGATTAATGCTAAGCTAAATCCTCTCTAATCAGTACACTAGCGGGTGACAATTTTAGACGAATCCCTGACGTACGCCACTGTACATTTAGGGGCAGCCATACGTGTGATTGACACATTGGAAATAGACGTCATTCAAACCACGCTTTAAATCTGTCTGAAAGCGAGTGTCGTTGAAAAATGATTGGTCATATATTTTGAACGGCAGTGTACGGGACAAACATGGCCCGTTGAATGCCCATAAAGAAATAAAAGGAAAAATATACGCTGTATCTTTAATATAATAGTTATTTTACTAATAGTAATTTATTAAGGCCAATTGACTGGGTTTGTCGTTGGTTAGTGATGCGTTGTATTGTTGAACGAAGTTCTATTGAGCGCTTTGATTTTTGACAGGCACATAAAAGTTACTTTTTTGATACGTTTTTATGACAGTGGTATGTTTGTTGAGAATTTTAAATGAAGGGAATCTTAAGAAAGTTATGTACCTACCTCGCTTTCTTCTTCTTATTTAAACTTTTCTCAGAGTTTGCGTATCGTTTTACAAAGTAAAGTACAACGTTGTTGCTGAACAAGTATCTATTACCCTAAAGTATAGCTTATTTTACGAGTCTTTAGAACGTTAAAAACAGAACGTCAATAATCTGCATAGGGGGGCACAATAACAAAAAAAAACGACCAAGTGCGAGTCGTACTCACACGCACATAGGGTTCCGTAGCAGCAAACAATATAATAAAAATATTTTGAAGGCTCATTCATATATTGTAGCTATTGTATTACATTAAACGGCAAAACTAAATTTGTTTTTCATAGCATGTTAATAAAAAACAATGTTACTGCTGCAGTTTGATGAAAAAGTCCCATATCTCAAAAAGTAATCATCAAACTTTATTCAAACCAATTTTGGTTGAAAATTTTTTTTACGTTCTACTAACCCTACATTTTTTCAGAATTTTCCTCCTCTTACTTTACAAATTAGAGGGGGGGGACACACATTTTACCACTTTGGAACTGTCTATCTGTCAAATTATTGACTTTGAGAAAAAATGGTTTTTGGAACCTCAAGGTCATTTTTAAAGACCTATCTATAAACACCCCGCACGAGTAAGTCTGATGAAAAACGAATTTTTTAGTTTCAGTTCCAAGAATGGGGAAAAAAAATTTTTGGTATAAAAATCGTAGAGCAGTTTACAGAATACATCTAACTACTAAGTTTCAACTGTGTAAACCTAATAGTTTCGCAATAAAGTGGCTGTGACATACACGGACAGACAGACAGACCGACAGACATGGCGAATCTATAAGGATTCCGTTTTTTTGCCATTCAGCTACGGAACCCTAAAAAGGGACAAGAAAATATCTAATAACCCGTACAAACCCCGTATTATTCCAGCAATTACGAAGTCTAAAACTTATTATTAAACAACACAACAACACTAGCACGACACATGTTATGTACTCAACAAAAAAAGTAAATAAAAGAGCATCGTGACAAATAAGGCTCACTCCACACAGTCCACACCACACGACACACTGTTGCGACGGCGAAACGAAACAGTTTTTCAATTCCGCTACAAATGGTGTTACATTTACAAAGCTTTAAGCTTAGAGGGAGCACAAATGGCCGCGGCACAGGTGTTGCTTTATTGAAAAAAAGATACAAATTACCCCTTTTTACGCAATTTGATGGCGGATTGATGCCTTCACAAGCAGAAGTTGGTAAACGGTCCGCAGATTGTTTCTTGTTTTGTCTTTTTTTTTCAGGCTTTTCGTTCAGTCTTTGGGATTGCTTGCATAAATAAACATTTTGGGTTGTTTACTAAAAACGCTTGTAAGCAATGAGATTTTCTTTTGTATTGACGATTTGTTTTGCTGCAGTTATTGCTACACAAGTTTATTTTTTTATTTTACCGAATAGCAGAATTTTGGGTTTAATCTGGTTGTGCTTACCGAATGGTGGGCAGGGCTTGATGTTATAACTTGGCGATACTTGAGTTCATGAGCTCAAAGTAAACACGGAAAATCCTGAAACAAAGAGAAGAAGTTATAAATAAAAGCGTTCATTTACATCTGTAATGCACTTAACCCACAAACTTTATTATCTTTCCGGATAACCGTAACATTATAAAGCATCGATAAAGAAGTTCCTTCCTTAGGGCCCTATAAAAACAGACCTTCATAAACAAGCAATAACTTTTATACACCCTCATAATTCGTTTTCTTTCCCATTTCTTTGAATATGATAGAAAAGGTCAAGCAAATTACGCTTAAAATAATAATATTTATATTTACTTTTCATAACTATATTCAAAAACTAAAGGCATATAGACAGAAAAAGAAGAAAAGCTTTTCCTGAATTAGCCATTACGAGAAATTCAAGAGGAAATCGCTGATGAAATAAAACGAAATATATCGCAGTGAAATTTCGTTTCTGTCGGGCAAAAGTCAAACGATGCCCGCATCGCGTCGGTCCTCAGCGATAAAACTTCGTCGGGGTAGCGTTCAGAATTCCAAAACAAAGCGCACTGAAAAGTCGGCACACAGATGGCGCAGGTGTCCTCGGCGACTCGTACGTCCTCTAATCAAGCGGAAATGTGTGCTTGGACGGCCGGCAGCCGGACAACCGGGCCGGGCCGGCGGCGGCCGCCTCACTGGTCGCGCCCGGCGCCCGCCACGCTACACCTGAACGCTACAATCCCGCGCCCGCCGGAATTTGAATCGAGTTCACATTCGGTCAATTCTAACAGGAAATTTAGATTCCGTTTCGAGCCATCTTTCTATTTATTTGCTTGAGGCGCTCCTCAAATGCTTTTACATCTTTACTTTTGTTACTTACAACGGTGAAGCACTGTGCGGCAATAAAAGCTTTACGATAACACAGTGAGCACAATCAATTTAACAATTCCAAACGGGTTTATATCAGAGCCTTAAATTAATGTGGTCAGACAAAGAGCGGACTTGCCGCTTATCTGGGAGAAAGCCGGCTGTCGGCTATCGGTGCGTCCGACTGCATCATGCATCAATCTTCACGGATGTACGTACTTAAAGTATCGAGTTTCCAACATAATATATTTTACCAAAAAATAGTTTAAAAAGCCTGATTTTAATTAAGGCCATCTTTCATATTCTTTTAGCGCTGATTGGAGTTCGACAAAGTCAATTTAAAATACACAAGAGGTCTTTACGGGGTGGTCTATCAAATGACCTCTGATTCTATATCGAGCGCTTACCGCAGCTATTTCATTTCCCCCGTCCTGTAGCCGTGCAGACGGAACATTCTTTTGTTTCTACTATCCGTGCCTCGTTACCAAGGTCCTGGTAAACCTTTTGACATTTCGCTAAAAGGTTCATTTCGGCTGATTAATGCTGTAATTCCATCGGTTGAGAACAAAAAGACACTACAACATTTGTACGGATACGGAAGCGAGTTGAGAGTAATGGTGAGAATTTATCTGGCACGTGGGGAATGGCCGGAGTATATCTGTTTTTAACACGAGTACCTTAAAAAAGTAACCCAGTTTAGTCACTGTAAATCTATCAAACGCGAATGAACAAATAAATAGGACCGTTAAATTGAGAAGAGTGGATACAAATAGTTGTCGTGCCTGTTTGTGGTTTTGCCATCCCTCAATATGTGACTTGTTTGCGATAGGATGTTTGGAATATTATATGAAACCTTTACTAGGGTTAGGAATGTCATTACTATCAAAATATTTTCTAATTTGTTGTATATGTCACTTCCTCAATATATAGATAAAAATTACATAAATAATAGTCTAATCCCTTTTATTTGACGTTAATTATAACACTATAACTTATTATCTGCTACAGGAATTCACCTCATTAACTCTGAAGATAAAAAATAATGGACGGACACCATCTCATTATAGCGACCAGTTTTCTAAAGAAATTATTTTAATAACAAAATGCATTACAACCTCTTTGAAGACAGCATTCGAAAGAAAGTTCTAAAACCAAAAAGTAAACGTTTCAATTTCGTCCCTCGAACGCGTTCGGATACATTTCCCAGCTGACTTTGTTCTGCGACGCCATTGTTATGCAGAACGCTGTAGCAAAGTTGTAGATGCATAAATTATGTTATTTTGTCGTTTATTATTACAAGCGTGAAGTTTAGTAGATAGAGACACTTCGCCTTGTTTATGCAGATATTTGAATGGATGAATAATAAAGTGGGCTCGAAAAAAGTGGTCGAATTGGACAGAAAGGTCGTAATTTTTCCGAGACCACCCGTATTCATGTGGTTAATAGAATCAGGGTAATACGTCCCGCCCGTTACAGCTGCTCCAATCGATAGTAAGATAAGCACACCTTGTTTAGGGGACCAGCTACAAGCCGTTATGTCTTTATTACCCAATAACAACGGTATAAATCGCACTACGGGGTTACTTTGACTGATAGACGTAAGCTGAAATTGAAATATCATGCTCATAAATGAGGTGATTTTTCAATTCAGCTTGTAGAAATGAAAGAAACGACTAGCAGCTGCTCATCAACATGATCTTATTGAAGTCCGACATGAAAAAATGGAAAAATGAAATGAAAATCTATACGTACAAAAAAGAATGTTCGTATAATCGTTTTTTGTCTCTGTTTAGTTAAACTTATTTTATGTTTAAACGTCTTTCTTGGATTCTGATTTTTTTACCCAGTGGCGTATTTACGAGTAGATAGATAATGTTACAAAAAAAAAACAAAGCAATGTTATTCACATTAATGAAGTTTTCAGAAAGCTAAACAGAGGCGAGCTGCCACAAAGGCAGCGTCGGGCGAAGGCTAACAATCTAGCTCATTAGCAGAGGTATATACTTTTAGGAAAAAAGCATCCTAGATTAATTTGAGTTTTACTTCTGTAATATTTCGTCGCGCCCGTTAACGAGGTAACTCACTGTGCCTAACAAAGTTACGCGATGCAAGTCTTCGCCAACGGTTTCAAAACCTCCGTCGCGTTCCTTAATTTTCTTCAGAAACTTTTTAAATTTTACTTTGCTTTTAAGATTCGCGACTCGAGTCTCGCGAGAAACTATGTCGATGGTCCTGACATCTCGTCAGATGAATTTATTAATGATGTTTTTAATTACGCTTTTCCATGTACGGGCGTTTAAATTATGGATCACGCTCTTTGCGTCTTTGAACTTTTGATTTATATTTCTCTTTTGCTTTTATTTTTAAAGTTCTACCTACAAACTTAATTGGCATTGCTCTAGAAAGCTGGCATTAATTCGTGTATTGTAAGGATAACGAAATTCAAATGTCTGAGAATATTAATGCTATTTTCCGGGACAACAACGACACTGTACAAGTGTTCATGTCTCTCAATAAACCTAACATCAAGAATACTAACACAGGATTTTAGTCTAACAATAACGACATACTAGCACAAGTACCCACAGTTTCGTTCCCTGATGTTCGAAATAATCTGATTACGGAGCCCACAAACGTTGAATATTACAAGCTTATCGAACCCTCTACATTCTCATACGCAAAAGAAGTTCTTAAACCTTAATATCGTGCTTAAATTTTACAACATGTTTATAGTCAGTTATCGCATGGTCCATTGATTGTAGGTAAACATTTTTATTAGGAGATATTTTTATAGATTTATCCGGAGTGTTTTGTATGGCGTGGGAGGCTGTTAAGTTAGCGTGGGCAGTTTATTTATTCACATGCTTTTGTGTCCAGCCTTTGTGGTCCCTGCGTACACTTTTCTATGCATAACAGGTAGTTTTTCATTGATTATATCGTTGATACAGGCCATTTGTAGCGCCTCGCTTACATTTCTTTCCGTAATGTTAATATAAATATCCATTGGTTTGATATTACTGTTCATATTGTAAAGTGTGTCTTTATATGAATATGGTTCAGTAGGAGGAAATGATATCTCTTTTGTGTCATATTTCTTTCCATTTTATGCTTACTTTATCGTCTGACTCAGAATCTGTATCCATTTGAATGTTTATAACTTCTCTAAGTAAAATTCTAGCTGTTGCGTCATCAGTAAGCATTGAACTAAAAACAAAAACTGGTCCTATATTCGCAATGACTCAACCACATTAATAGTTCTTAAAAAAACTAACAGCTGGTCTTCTGAGAACCCATAAGACAAGCTGAGTTCTATGAATAGCCTTATCTTATTAACACTTATGAATCTCCTACAATTATGCGCCCGTATTCAGCATATACGTTGAGCAAGTCTTTTTAAAACCTGTATCAAAGATGTAATGTGGACAGCTGCGACTTGTTCCACTCAAGTAATGTGATTGCGTCTACTATAACTTGTTTCAACTATTTGACAGGTGTACCAACGATACTTTTTGTACGAATGTCTTATGTGATTATTGCTGTTAATTGTCTAATGTTTATCGAGTTCCCCGACTCGGAACTGATTAGGAACACCTGCTTTTATTGAATGCAAGAGTTATTTTTTAGAACTTTCGAAGATCTTTTTGATGTAATTACTTGTAGTTACACAAATTTGAACAACTCTGCACTAGTCAAAGACGTAGGAATATTTTTGCATTATACCGCTTTCGTTTTTATTCGAATAGAGACAGGTATTATTACCAAAGACCTTTTACCAAGAAAATGATGAATCTAGGTCTTGTCAAGAGTTTCAATTTCAAGAAATTCAAACGAAACAACCTTTATAAGATCCTTTTAAGTTTTAATAATAGCAGGCCCTGTGCAATATACAAGGTGTTATGAAATATTTCAGCTAATAATAAATTAGCGTCTACAAACTATTTTCATCAACAATATATCTTTCCCGCCGACATAATATACGTCAGTCTAATGTCTAATTCAACGCACAACATTCGAGCACTCGCAACAAATTCGAGCATTAAAACAATCACAAATGATCGAGACAGACATATTCGCCGCCATTTAATTTTATTACCGTACAGTCTGACGGCAAACTGCAAACAATTTATAATTTTGTACTACTTACGCTTTCATAATATACAACGTTTATTAATGCACTAACTTATGTAACATTATAGTGGTTGGTTTTTGAAATTATTTCTGCTCCATTTGTCATTTTAGCTATTGCCCGAGGCTTTTCTAGTTAGAAATGTGAATGGTTAATTGTGTTTGCTTTTGGGCTGTTATGTAACGAAAACTGGTTGCTAGTTAGCAATGTTGACAGTAGTTTACAAACAATCTAATCATCGAGATGAGACAGATAGCCCGCAGCTAATCTACAAACTTAGTAACTTAGCTCCGGGCAATCTCTCTGAACATTAGTCGTTGGCATTCATGACGTCTGTTGTAACCGAGAAAAAAATTGCATACGAGAACATGAGCAGACGTCGCGACGCTTATCAACGTTAGTCACCCTGAAGCGGTGAGTTGACATGCAGGCGCAGTGACTTGTAATAACGCGGTAATATTATGTAGACAAGCGTTATACTTGCTCCCCCACTTCGGCGAGTCTACACACGAACGGGGGCGACAGTACTGGGGTACTGGTGAGTACACAAGCTATTTTTATACCTCCCATTGATATATTCCACAGCTTGGATACAATTTATTTTATATGTGGAAGTGCTCGCAGGAAGTGCGGTTCCAGATTGTTTTAATTTCCAGATTGACAGCTGTCAACGTATTCTTTTTATAGAGCTGTTTAATGAAACATTGCTACACATTTTTTACGACACTCTGTAACACAATTATTTAATCATATTTCTACCTGAAAAACGTTTTTAATATACCGTCCTACCTCAAAAAAGGTTTACTGGCGGAAACATTATCAAAACATTTTTCACGAAAAAAAACAACACTTTTACCATAAGTAATCCGACCCAACCCCTATTTTGCATAAAAAATATTAAAACGTTGCACAAATAAATATGTGCCTACCATACCATTACTCTAGTGGTACATTTTATTATTAATTACATGGAGACTGACGGCATGCGGCGTTATGGCGGGTGAAAAAATGCAAAGTATACATTTAATTTCGACCCTCGTGGATAGGGGGCCACCGACTAATTAATTAGATGCCCACCTGCCGTAAAGCACCCTGTATTGTGGCAAGTTTATGTTAAAATAAATATCTATGATTGCCGACCGTTATTGGATTAATAGCCGTTTGCGTAAAATAAACTATAAACACGTGTTATTTGAAATTAATTTGAATTTAGCTGAACATTCATTTTATTGGATTATTCTATCTGACAGACATTCGTTTCCAAATATGAAATATGCCAAACAATTTTGTTTGAATGACGAATTGTAATTTAAGAGCTTGAACGCTAAAATGTTTCTGAATTTTAAAAGCTGCTTACAAGGGTAATAAAGAGTATTGAGTTCCAATTCACTCAAGTAGCAGCGCCGAAACACAAATAAAACAATGCATTATTGCATGTTCTCGCCTATTCCCGGGCGGTTGGCGGCTCTCGAACGATATTTCCTTGAAAAATTGCCGCCGGCATTGCTCGCTACTCGCTGGATGGGCGAATTTGTAAGTAATATTTATGAGGGCACGAAGCGAAATAATGATATGTATATTATTTGGGCCTCAGCGCGGGTGCCGAGGGAGCGCGGCCTAACAGCAGCATTTGTCAATGCCGCCCAGGTTGGGCCGCCCGTGATCCTGTTATTACTTTATTTTTTGGTCCATTTCAATAACCTACGCAGCTTCTTATAAATGCCCACGATCGTGCAGGCATTCGATGTTATAGACGCGTGTGTGGTCTCAGATTGGCCCTCGGGCAACCTACGCATAATAATTATTTCTTTACAGGACCTCTACAAAAATGTAATACTCTAATATTACGAACCTATCTACTAGGTACTTGAAACAATTTAAAAGCTATATTTCATTCTAATTAAGAATTCAAAAGGGTCGAGCCTCGAGAGTTGAGACAAGTGGACATATCAATTATAAAAGTTGATATTTTCATCCTCTTGCCCTCGCGCCCTTATTCCGACAATTTAATAAATGTCGGATAAGTGAGCATTAATATCCAACAGTCAATGACCGGATCATAACCGAAAATCTTCAGTAAGTCAGTGCGAGAGAGGGCTCACGGTACCCGACGTGAAAAACGACGTCCATTAAGGAAGTGAATAGCATGTGAATACATTTAAAATAATCGGCTTAGCCGTCCGACGTTGACGTATATTCGTACTTATCTCACGGAGATACCGGCACAGATATCCCGACTAATCCCTTACACAAACATCTGAAAAAGACTCGGCACTCCTTGTACGGTTGATCCGTAATTGAATGGGCCGCGAGTAGCTCTTTGACTTGAACAAAAGTGCCTAATAATTTATGCCTATAATCTGACGCGCGGTGCACTCTGTTCAACTCGTGTTCGTTTTTCGTATCGGACTTTATTTCCTTTGTGGGATTCAGATATTAACTGCGCTATGCCGGCGACAGTCACAATATTACCCGCATGCAGGTTCTTTATCCGATTCTTTAGTGGCTGTCACGCCCTCTGGCGCGGATATTTATGTGCTGTTGGATTAAGAAAATATCAACAGGAATTCGACTTAACCACTGAAAGGAAATGCAAAGTTACAGGGAAGATTAAATCGTAAAGATGTTTGTGTCAACAGAAATAGACTCGGTAGTCTAAATACACCTCATACCTTGGATCTTTAGAGTAATCAGGATGTCTCCATTAATTTTTAAGGACTTCCTTTGAGTGGCGCCGTGTTTACTTCAAAAACAAGGAAACTTTTAATGGAGTTACAATTCGTTGACCCTCAAACACGGTTTCTGGAAGTAAGTTCCGAGTTCTGACACCGCTTTGACGACTATCACCTTTCATTAGTTGTTGAAACTGAAAGTTTCACTTTGTAACTAAAAAACTGTTTTACGACCCAAGTTTATTAAGTCAAACTATAATCGAAATTCATCACCTAATGCCTTTCTCGTTTCAACGAAAAACACATATCTAATTACTAGCGAGCAGTTAGTTCACCTATCAGAACATAATTTTCGTCGTCACTGCTCCGAGCGAAGCCGACGTCCAAACTACGTATAGGATTACACACAATGCAAATTTCATTAATTAATGCAATGTAACCTAAGTATATTCTGGTGTACATGTGGTACAAAATAGTAGACTCGTTGAATATTCCCCCGGCGTACAATCAAACACGACTTATCGATATCCGAGTTAATACTGTTGCCGTGTCGCCAATTATACATAGCAAAGGAATACACAAAGATCATACATAGATGACCCGCTGACGATTTTCCGTATCGTACGGTAAGTGAAACGGAACTATCGTTACGATTTTTTCTTGAATTTGGAAGAGTTATTCTCGTATTTATGATCCAAATTCGATAAAAACCAATTTATCGAAGGCGCAATAAGCTTTTGCATCGTTTCCTGAAATTCATATACTTATACCTTATTGATCTTCTTAGACTCGATTTTTACGCATCAAAAAGTATTTTTAATATCAATGTAACCCTTTTTCGCGAACACTTGAATATCGAAGTAACGATGTCAATAACTAATTCGAACCTTCCACACAAAAACTGTCAAATAAAATATGTATGAACAGTAGTCCAATTTTCGCACAAAGAAATATTAACAGACATAACTTCGTGAAACAGTCGAACCGTAGGAAGTCTTATAAAAATGATGTTAAAGGTGAGTCCCCGTGACTCTTAACAAGTAGTGGAGTGGCTTCCATCGAAGCGACACGACGGGACATGAATTATTATGAGGAGGCGACTATCTGAACTTCAAGTAGTGTTCCGAAGCACATCTCGTCGCCCTACCGACGAGTGTGTACAAATAATTATGACAGTTCTCATAGGAATGGCGCTTGAAGCACCTGTCGAGTACCTGAGGAATTTATAGACTATAAGAATTTATACAAGTTTATTAATGTGTTCTTGATGACCCCGCCTCATCAGTGCGAGGGGAAATTTTCATTTAAGTGTGAAAAGTTTTATTGGAGTAGAAAGTTTATTGCGATACTAAAGTTACAATAACTTAATACATTGCTCACGCGTAGGTACCTACCTAATTATCACTGAAAATAAAACTATGTATTTATATCTACTGGAACGTTTCAAAGCTTCATTTTGTTGACGGCCATCTTGATGATCATTTGGGCGGCTTGATTAATGTTTATCGCGGTTAGCAGTCAATTAGACGCGCTCTCAACTCAAGTAGTTGCCGATGTATACACAAATCGTTCAACAGCCGCACTTTCAAAGCGAGCTGGCGACGGCACAGCGTCATCCCTGCTCCCGCGCACAACACAACGTTTCCTCGGCGCCTGCACATGTACTCATCCACTAAAACCCTCTTCCCGTCGCGTAGACTCTGACGAATTAAGTTATTAACGCTGCCAGCTGCCTCACACAAATCAAAGTGCCTACACCCGAACACTCCAAAAGCACGATCGTCACTCTTCATAGAGTTTACGACCGTTTTATGAGCCCTTTCATATTCAACTTTCAGTCGCAACGTTCTTAAGTGTGGACGAAGTGCGATTGTTTCTACGACAAAATAAATTAATGCGGGTGACTCGTAAACGTGTTTATTTTCTGCGCCAGCTCACGATATCCTCGGTTATTGTTCTTTGAAGTCAGGCGAGAGCTCCATCGTTCGACACCTTTGATGTTCTCGATAGTGTTGACGATCTAATAAAGCTTCAAGTCGGATATTTCATAAGTCATTTCCACATTTGTCGAGTCACGCGTAAGTTTGTTTAGGCGGCATTATTACTCGCCTAATGCCAAAATAGCTTTGATGTGCTCTGGAAACGATAGCGGAATTACAGAGCCCCGAATCGGGTAGGTTTCCGTACGTCGTCAGCAATAATTCCACTTAGCGGCGATGTATTTTGGGCAATATCTTCGGCCTGGCCTCGTCCTGTCATCGCGGTGTTGGAAACATCGTAAAACAGGCCCGGTTATAAATTATGAACAGTTTCCACGCGAACGCCGTGTATTTGTCACCCCGGGCGAAGGTGGGTATTAAGATATTGCTTGGTATTCCTGCGGGTCTCATTACAGGCCGGGGCGGGGCCGACACCTCTAATATTTCATCCTTAGCAAGGGCCGCGACGACGTTACTCGACGAAACAGCTTTTTTCGAAACGATACGCGAATACACTGAAGAGTTTTCTCATTTTCATAAAACGCTCTTGTTGAATGTGTTCCTTTTCGTACATTTGCTCTTAATTTCATTAGGAGCAAACGTTTCGTGGGGAAAAAAGAAGGAACGATTCGCTAAAAAGGTTATTTTGATGGTAGTTACATTAAGGTAATTGGTGTACGGCTGCGAAACATTTTTATAGCCCATCGCATCGGCCGTTTGAGGCTGCGCTAGGCCAATCATTGTCAATCTTTGCCGCCGGCCAAATTTAATACGGGATACAATGCTAATGGAACGAATTTAAATATCAGCCAGATAAATTGCTTCTCAAGATTTATAGAACAACAAACTGTAGAACATGTGTATTTAAATTAAAAAGCGGCAATTTACAACCTATTGTCATGTTAATTTAATAGTATTCGCGCTATTTTAATTGGGTATAAACTAAACCAATATTTATAACTATTAATCATTGAAGCTATAATCGTACTAGCAGAAAAATGCCCGTGGTTCAATTAGATTTGTATAATTGCGATCGCACCCGCTCGGCGGAGGCTCACAGATCAATTTACTCTCACAATGACCTTAATATGGAGTCATCTCGGGGCACTGAATGGAGAGTAATATAATTTTCATGTGAGTATTAAAGAAATTCTATGTGGATGTTATCTCGAGCGCGAGTCGCGTGTGCGAGAGGAAACCGAGCCGCGACGTTATTAAAAAAGCACATGTGGCTCGAGATGCGTATCGCAGCGTCTGTTAATTACTTTTGACACGCAGCATATGATTCAATTATCATATGATTTATTCGGAGCGAAGGGTCGCGACTGCGCTGGGACAGGTTCGCCGTCGAGACGGTTTATTTAAGCGTTAACTATCGCATTAATTTCGAAGGATCGCATTCCTGGAGCAGATGGGAAATGGTAGCAAAATCAAGACGGTAGCTCATTTTTTTTTTTCGTCATACAAATTCGTAAACATGCCAACTATTTGTGTGGGCCGGGACCAACGCGAAGGTATTCGGAATATGCGAAATATTTAGACTATTAACGATGCCGTCTTCCGAAATGAGAATAATGTGTTCGAATTGTTACGACTTTGAGGTTACTTGAACAGTGATACCAATCTTCAACACCTATAACAACATAAATTCTATGATTATCACATGCCGCATCAAGAAGTCCACGTAGTTCACATAAAAACAGTTTTAATTGCTTAACTCTTCCGTCCCGTAACCACATAATTCACATTAAGCCGCTTTCACACTCGAAGATCGCTCCGAGATCAGACGCACGAAGCCACTCGGCAATAAATACTAATTACTAGTAAAATAACAAACGATAACATCGCGACCGAAATATTTAACATTATAATGCGGCATCGGTAAAAAAGCAGTCGTTACCCATACATAGTAAATCTTGCGTGACGCGTAATGGTCTTATGGAGTTTATTTATCGTCGTCGGTCGTTTCGAGTGAACCGTTTAATAAATATTATCACACTTTAAGTCGTCAACAAACGTGAGAAGATAGCCGTTGACCCGGTTCGTGATATTTGTCTCATTTCGAGGATTAAAAGTGATCGTTGTTGAACGGCAACGCCTTCTGTTTGTTCAATCTGTCTTTACAATAAACATCGGGGGTTGGTTTACGCGCGTCTTTCGTACGAACATCTCGTATAATTAGAGCCGTTCGAAATGGCTTTGCTGTTCGAGTGTTCTCCAATGACAAAAGAGGACTTATAACAGCCTCCAAAGAAGGGATCTCAGCCTAATTCTGGAGGCGGTTCAATGACATCTCGAACGGTATTTCGTTTGTAGAAGGTAAAGTTTTTTAAATTCGCATCCGGTGCTACTTAAAAGCTTTTAAAAAGTTTTAAACGCAAAAAAATACATTAAAAAGAAACTGCACGTGGATTTTGAACAGAAAACGTAAGTGCACTTGATCGGGGTATTCACTACTCATTTCAAATTAAATCTATCCGACCGGAAACACGTGTCTCACTTGAAATCCGAAATGTCAAACAATATTTTTGTCATGGATCATGAAAAAGTATGAGCTACTGAATAAAAACTAAACAGCCGTATAAAAGAGTTTATTTCTGAAACAAACACATTTATAACAACACAACAATGAAGTAACAAAGTCGTTAGTAGGACAACATCTTGGCGGGGTTCCCACATTTGCCACCACATGGCTCGCATTGAAACATATCTCCTACACTGCAGCCTACTTTCAATAAATCCGGATTATCATTTATTTAAGCATACCCAGGCACGAACACCATCTAATGGACTTTAAAAATGTTTTATATTACATTGTCACAAGGTTTATAATACATTAAATGCCGGTAACAAATGTGCAACCGTGGCCGGGTACCGCGCTTTCAGCCCGTAGGAAGTGCGTGTTATTGCAGCTTATGTTTCGTAGTCGCCCGCTGAGATATTCGAAGCACCCGTCCGTTTTTTGTGACAGACCAACCGAGTGCCATAAATAATAGGTAGGGGTTCCCGAACCAAAGAGCTTTGTAATAAATTCGATGCTCTTTTTGGTAGCAAAGGAACGGGCCACGATTGAATTATGGTGATGCGTTAAGCCAGCAAACTCGGCTGGAATTCCACGTTTTTATTTCCTTTACATTTGGCGTTAAGCCCTGCTCGCTGCAGTCGTGTCATTACATTCATATTCTTCGAAGTCTCTTCTTTGTTCAGTCAATACAATAAGTTTATTTTGCTACACACTCACTCATCCTGTGCGGAGTCCCGGATTAAGTTACTACTCCCGAGTCGGGACCATTTGAAAAAGACAACACACAGATGGTACCTACATCCGTATTAGCTTTCTCTTAAAACAGAAGACATTTAAATCACATGAGACCGTCGATATTTCCTTCCCTTAGTAAAACAAAGGCATTTGTCCGAGGCGGGCCGTTCTAAACTAAGATAGATTAGTGTTAGTCGCTGTGGCCGACGCGACGCGAGCCGCGACACAACACGACTGACTTGGACCATGTCGGAGATTTATTCTGTTTACTTGCTGTTAACTATTAAAGTCAACTTAACTCGATTCAAGCTCGTAGAATATCATATTTTCTAAAAACACATTGAATAAATTAAGCAACCGTGATCTTTGAGATACGGCAACCGAGATGCGCTTTGGGAATCATATCTCTTTAGGAAATTTTACGCCCGGTCGACGCATATCCGACTGAATTATGAAATCCGTGATATATGTATCAGAGATATTTAAACGACCTTTCACTTTAAGATAGCTGTCAGTGTTTGAGTTGTGTTTGTCGTCGGAGAGCTGGGATAGTGTTACAAGTGCAGAGTCGATGGCGGCCGGCGAGCGGGCCGCGTCGGGCCGCAGCGGCCGCACGTCGCGAGAGCCTCTCAAGTTACCCCCGGATAAGTCAATCATTGGAACGTCCACATTTACCCAAAATAAAACACCGTCGAATGTTACGTGTGGCGCTCGGCGGCATAATGTGGAGCGACAGCCGACATGTTTTGTGCGAGAAAATAAAAATGATGGCGCGCAGACCTAAATAGATCACTATTCGTGCTTTAGCTAAACGCTTTTGTCTATTTTATGACCGGCGTCGCATCTCTCTGTTTTCCTTTTATTTTCGTGTAACGTATTAGTTTTTCCGACGACTATTTCGTGTCTCACGGAAATTGTTCTGTCACACATGTTTTGCGATGAAATGTACGATGCCCTTTATTAAAACGAGTGCTTGTATTTAACAGTTAAACTGTTGAAAAGAAAGTAATGGACAAGTGTTAGCGTAGTCGAAACCGGTAGCTAGGTCCAATTTCCTGCTCCAGTCGCAGTCTTCGACGAGCAAATAGCTCTTTGCAAATCAAACAAGGGACCGTCTGGCGAATCCACATATCAACTTCGCATTGTTTCTCTGCCATCATTCGGGCTAACCAGAGGCGTTTTCGATTATCCGCCCTCCGGAGAACAAAGCCTGCGACCGCAGAACCAAGTCAATTACATAGTTCAACAACTCAGCCCTTATAACTTTCATGGGCCACCACCGGAATACAGAAGAGGGTATCTGTTTTCAATACACTGGCCGAGCGATGCGATTGACCCTTTCGAGTGTCCGCATTGACTTTTAAATTACTAATCCCGCGGGGGCAAACAGAAAAAGCGCCTCCGGGTTGGCTTGTTTACACGGTCGAGTGTACTTGCATATCTTCATTAGCTGCTGTAACTCTGCGCGCCTGCTTGCTCAACACTCATGAGCTTGACCGACTTCTACCTGGGAACTCTCATTACGACTCTTTCATTTCTAAACGCTACTCGAATTTTGATGACACCCGTACAATTGATGACTTTCCACGTAAATAAATTACCTTATCACCATTAAATTACCTACATAAACAGCGCATTACGTATACATATGCGCACTAATTTGATACGTATCTTAACAAAACACACGCATAATGAATTTAACATTCTTTCACATCGTTCGAGTTCGAGTGGATGGTGCATAACTCGTTTTCCGGAAATAATTAAACTTGCCAACCGCCATTTTAGATACATATAGAATAGGGAATGCCTGTGGGACTTATTAATGTTTATCTAAACATCAGAATAAGAATGCGTCGGACGGGAGAGTGAGCGGTGCCCGCCCGTGGGGAGCAGCCAAGCGCGCCCATTCCGACTGCTGCCTGTATAGAAGGTACCGCTTTTTTCTACGTCAGATACAAACATTCTACCCTTTCAAACCGAATGAATTACTTAATTTTTCTATATTGGGTCTGTGCCCAACGATACTCGATGTCGAAATAAATTAGCGTTATCCATTGTTATACGCCATAAAGAAAGCTACGCTTGGATTTGAGTGGTTTTGCGGCTGCTGAACACAGGGTGGTATTATTATTTCGACAAACATTTGCTAATGGCCGAATGCTTTAAATATAAATCAGACAAATTGGTCTTTCTACCGTGAAAACGACTATTCTTTTTAATGATAGCAATAAGAGAAATTGGGAAAGAAGCATTAGACAAAGGCGGGCGAGGTTAATCACCGTCATAATGAAGAGCATGATATTAATTAGAAGTTTTATATCGTACTGATGCAATAGCGGCATATGATCTGAATAAAACATTTAACATTATTAATGCGAGCGTTACCATCGAGTGTAACTCGAGCCCGCCGCTCAAATGTGTTCTTTCGCTCCAGTGCTTATTAATGAGATGAAATTGTTAATAACGAGTACGGACATAAAGTAAAAAATAACGATTAACTGTGTTAAACTAGCGTAACCGATCGGAATTCGGCGCGCCAGTTTTAGTCCGCCATTGTACTCCGAATAATAGAAGTGTTTATGTTTGGGTAGATGTTTTTCTGGCGAAAAAAAGTGTAATAATCACCACGTCTACCTGGCTGTTTAGACCATCCATCACGCGATATAACGAGCAATATTGTCCGTTTTATCCTTCCGAGAAGATACATCTTGCTGCGAAACGGAGGCTCGACTCTTTATTTGCAAACATTGTAAGGCTAAATTAATGGAATTGACTTGTCAGATTTTTTCTATTTTGGACTCATAAATAAGCTGACATGACATCTGTGATAAACTTATTAAAGGCAACGTCCTACTCGTGTTCATGTGACCATGAATAAAATACTTTTTACACTGCCATAAAATGTATGAACTCATCGCCGCTTCAAAATCAAGACCAAAGCACGCGACAAAGGAATTTTCACCTTGCATTTTGGAAGTGAAAATTGTTGGCTTTTATGGTATGGGCATAAGGTTGATAATTGAATTTTATGATGTAGACTTGTGCATATAATGTTTGGAAGTCCAATATGCAGATTAGTAGAGGGATAGTTGTCCGCGCCGCCCAACGCGCCACGTTTCAATTCACGGAACACACGTGGGCCCTTTGAAATTATCATTGTTTAACTTGTACACTCGCCGAGATCAATGTACAAGGGATAAACCGAAGCTAACATTTACTTTATTAACATAAAGATTTACATCGCATAAATTTACACACACACACGTAGTAAATTTATTAATTTAAATATCGTTTATAATGTTCAAATGATGTTGGGATGACTTAAGGATATTTTATTTATCGTAAATCGCCATTATACAGAAACGTGACTTCGTTTGCTTTTTACTCTGCTACAATTCGTTCATAATAGTTTTGTAGTTTGTAATATTTTTTCACTTTCTGAACTTTGCCAGTCTCTGGCGCTAGTTGTAATGAGTTGTTATATTTCTCTTGGGCACAAAACAATACAACTGCTAGCAGTTGAGTGAGTACCTAGGTACTCAACTTACACAGTGCAATCTTCCAATTGGATTTGAAATTTTTAGAGATATACTAAAGTAATACGTATTCCCCAGTCATCATACTCGTGAACTTAACGAAGTTAGGCTTTCTAAGTTCGTTAAGTTCTTAGAAATAATATAATAAAAGTCTCAATCTTTTCTAAGCAGCACCGAGAATTCATAATAGAACTAAATCCTTTCAATCATGACAAAAGATTGGCTACAGAAGGCAACGTAAAGAACCTTCGATCGGCAATAGAAAACCTGATGTAGGTTATAAAAAAAAGATCATTAAACCAACAATACAGCAAAAGAAAGTCTCACATTTCGAAGAAAAAAACAATGGACGATCGTTACCAAAGTTTTGTTACTAAGAAAAGTGCACTAGACAGCCATAAGTCGACAAGAATATTACAATAATACTAAGTAAGTATGCTTATGTTAAGTAAGCATTATAAACTTGACTTGACTGTATAAACAAGTTGAACAAGATTCTTATCGCGGGCAAAGTGCCAGATTCAAATGAAATTTTTAACTCTAAACAGTGAGTGCCAAATAAATGCGTGGGTACATACAAACAAGTGGTTTATGCTAATATGAAAGGCTTTTTATAGAGCATCAAGAGTGTTTTACTTAGAAGTTGAAATGTGTGGCATAAAGATGTGAAGTGACGACAGGCAAACAGCTGTAGACTTAACAAGCAATCAAATAACTGTACGTCCAGCGGGCCCGAAGGCACCTAAGAAGCCGATTCCTTCGGGCTCCTCTTCGGGAATAAGGCACTTTGTCGTCCAGATTCTATTCAGGATAAAAACCACGGTTCTTATGAAATTGGTCCATCCAAAAGAGAATTGAACCAACTCTCAAGAAGAAAATATGTAATGCTTTATAAGCAACAATTAAATAAAATAAATAAACCCTTTCAGACACACTGTTGATGGACCCATAATTCCCCTAAACATAAACAATAGACCAGAAAAGGCTGAGAACATTTTCTTTCAACAACACATTGTCCTGATATAATTTAAAAAAGCTCTCGATTCCTTTCAATTAAACCCAACAGCATGTATAGAGTCAACACCCATGTATAAAGTGTATTACATTAACTTTAAAATAAATGTGCATATCATTAGAGCAGAGAGAGATACGGCGGTGTGTGGTCCCGCTAAAGTATTCCACATACACTCCTCCCTTTTTCAATCGAAAACATTTTATTCCTATTAAATCAATGGACTACGAGATTCAACGCGTGTGGAGCATTTAAGTCATTAGGGTCGTTAGCAGAAGGCTTCGAATTCGGTACGGTGCCTTTAATTAATTAATAGCTATTACCCAAATGATAGTTATTATACAGATTGTTGAAGGACAGCCGTGCCTCACCCAATGGTGTTACAATACGACCATTTCGATTAAAGTCCACAAAGTTATTAGTTTCGTCATCCACATTGGATTATAACATCTATCTTAGTTTATCTCGTAGAGTATTTAGATCGAGCCTATTATTTTGTATGAACTATAAACTTATCATTTTATCAAGCGCAACACTTCCTGCTTTCAATTCAGCTGAATATCTAATTAGAACTGGGGGCCTAAAATGGAAGCTTTATCAGAATCATAACATGAATCACGTTAAAAATTTAAAATTCTTAAAATGGTCTTTATGTTTATGAACACAAAGTCCATTTTAAGAGTTTTAAATTTTTAACGTGATTCGTATTATGATTCTGATAAAGCGGCGATTTTAGAGCCCCTGGTATATTTACCCAAAGAAGAACGTAAGTACGTAATAGATTATGCAAAAGAAAAATAAAGAGTAACGAAACTAGTATTCATCTTGCGAACTGTTTCAGCGCCGGGAAATTAGCAATAATTACTAGCTACATCAAGCTTTCATGAATTTTTTTGTTCTCTTCCTTACATCTCTTTCTTTCATTCGTAAAAGATGGTGTGTAAAAGAGATAGATATAGAGAAAGCGAGAGATAGAGAGTAATACAAAATACACTCAATGTCTCGAAGTTTTGTTCGAGCAACGCCTCCGCGTTTCCGCTCGTCTCAATGTTGCCTGGTGATTTAAATTCATTTGTTTTTCTTTGAATCATGTTAACAATAATGCTTAGTACATCGTAAGGCGATGACTCGGCACAATCAAATGGATCTCTTACACGATTAGAATGACTTTTGTTTGTTTTTTCTTGTTTGTACACCAGGACTACAAGAATGTCTTTCGGTTAACCACTAAAAGTGCTTACAAGAAGGTTGTAACAATCTTGTAATAAGAAACTTTTATTTTAAATTAATGAGGTCTTCAGTTTTTTACTTACGAAGTCTTTTTTCAAAGGAGTTATGGAGAGAAGGAAACTTTCTTCAAAGTTATACTCACCTAGATCCTCCAAAGGATTTGTACACAAAGAGAACTTCACAAGCGTTTCCATTTTCCACTGTGTTCAAAATACCTTTTCTAATTGAAAATTAATTAGAATACATTACTAACACGAGTTAGAAAGTTACCATATAGGACGGAGTAATATACAATGTATTATAGATGGTATCAAGTTAAGTAACGAACTATGCTAATGCGTGTATAATGGGCTAGGAAACAATACTCGAGCACACTTAATAGAATTCCTAAGTAATATCAGGCGGAGTTCCATCAATCATCCGAGATATCGGATATGATCTTATCTGAAACGAAACTCATCATTTATAGATCTGTCCGTCGGCACTGTCCGAATGTTATTAATAGATTTCTATCTGGTCATCAACTGAATCTGGTAACGGTAATCCCGGTCATTTTGTCGGTTGCTGCTATTGGTAACAAATTATTGCTCTTAGTCATTGCCTCGCTTCGATAGTCATTCATATGTGGAGCGATCAACGTTGTCGGCAAACAAAAATATTGACATTCTATCGACTAACTAACCTTCCGAAGTGGCTGAAACAAAATTGAAAATACAGCGTTTCTAAAATTTAATCAATAACATAAAAATGCTATATAGTTTTATGACACGCCTGTAATCTCTAGGCATTTGTATAACTTTAATTTTATTATACGTTCGTCAATTTACTCTTAATAAAGTTTATCTTAATGTCAAAGCTCTTTTGACCTGGCACTCAAATATTCGAAGAATTATCATCTTCCATTTTAATACTGCGTAACACAGTCACGGGACAATGTAATCTATTATATTAATAAGTTATCAATAAAATTCTCATAAAACTTATTAAGCATAAATTTTTATCTGGAAAAAGATGATAAAGTATAGTCAGGTATACTTTTAGATAACAGAAGTTTAATAGAATAAGCTTGAAGGTAATTTGAGCTTTGGTCCTAAGTGGCGCGGTTGTAAACCAGTAAAATGTTACGACGGTGCATTAACGGGTAATAATTCGTCTAGTGACGATTTCGAAACGTCACTATCCGCCTATCCGGCCATTCCGTGAGATGTCAGATTAGTGTTATTGACAGCAACGATAACTTAAAAACTTTTTTCTTGTATTACTATTATCGCGAGTACCGTCTTGATGGGAGCGTTAGATAAAAAGAAATCTTGTCAATATCATTATACGTGCACCAAGAGCTAACAAGATTGTAGGTTCGTGTACGATAATGGTTTTGTTTTATTAGTTCTATATGTCTTACATGAGTATCTCGTGTCTCTTATTGATTAGATGCTTGGATACTTGTTCTGGTTAATAGCGTCATCAGAATCTATTGGATTTATTGTGTAATCTTGTAATACATGTGTTTGGAGATTCTTTATTGTTTACTTTCCATTTCTCTCCTTTAACTATGGTAATAGTATTGTTTGTGTCGTATAAAAAAAGTTTTCACGATTGATTTTCTAAGCGAATTTTGATGCCAACTGCCAGAGAGGCCGCGTGGTGGTTTTAAGAAATCAGATATTTTTTTATTTGGAAACAAGTTATTAATATAAACAGCATGTTTTAACTTTAATTTGATAATAATCTAGAGCTTCGGGAGACTGCTGGCTGTTTAATTTTATATGCAAAAATAGTAAACAAGTCTACAATAAATTAGGACGTCCCATTACAATATTTCTGCAGTTAACGTCATAAAAAACTATGAGGGTAAGTTATCGACCCCTACATCTCTATACTGAGAATTTCCTATTCATGTCGTTTAAAAATACTATTAAATACAAACAGTCGTACCGGGAGCAATAACGACATCCAACTGCAGATCCCCTTTTCGTACAAATTCAGAAGGACCGAGCTCCTAATGGAGCGCAAAAAAGACCATTGTTTGTCTAATATGTCCAGTCATTACTCTCTATTGTAAACTAAACTAAACTTTTAGGGGTTTTCAAATACAATAATAGAACTTTAAAATTTCGCGAAACTACGGGCGGTTTATTTCGCAACTTTAACTAATGATTAATCTTTCGTAAACTAGTGGTAAAATTGGAATAGTTTCTTATTTGGTTGGGTTTGTTTTAACAAATTGGTGGACTAAACTTATTTTTAGGGCAGTGTCGGCACATTTTGAATACCAATAAATGAAGTATTTAAACTATAAAATTTCTGTATTAGACATTTATTTTGCTTAACTATTTTACTGTAACGTATTTTTTAAAATTTAATCTGGCCTACTCTATGAGTATTCATAACACGTAAGGATTTAAAAATCGTATTGCTCTCTTTAATTCATTTTTAATTTAAGTTAAATTTATAACTAGCTGTTGCCTACGACGTTCGTTCGCGTGAAATAATTATAAAAAAATATTGCTTCACTTTTTTTATCGAATTTGTTACCAATTTTAAGGGTTTTGTTTTTTTTTTGCAAGGAACCCTAATTATTTTTCTAAAATTAAAGTAGCCTATGTTAGACCTTAAAATGTGAGCTATCCAGTAAAACTCCCGTCAAAATCGGTCCAGCAGTTTTGGAGTTTAGACGGAACAAACAGACAGAGAGGCAGACAGACCGACAGACAGTCAAAAATTTTAAAAATGTATTTTTTTTTTGTTTTAAGTACCGTATATACTTTCATATGCATTCAGTAAAAAGTTGTTATTTTGATATTACAAACAGACACAAAAAATTTATTTATTTGTATAGAAAACAATTGAACCGAAGCACTCCATTTCATGTTACTCACAAGGGCTTGCCAGACGCTCTTGTCATACCAATCAAGGGCCTCGAGTTAGAAATAAACAGTACCATTATAATAACAAGTCCCGAGTAGTTCTCATGAGTTGTCACACGTTTATCCCTAGGCAATTTACATAACACCTCACCGCATCATACTGGACGGCCCATATTAATAGGTTTACACAGTCAAATGCACCCTATTGAGCATTCTCAAACACGCCTTGCGGACTAACGCTTATACAAATATATTCAGCAGGTGTTCACGTATTTACATACAATTTACGAAGGCACACACACGATAAGTTGGTATTTAGCATTAGATCCGGTGCGATCGGTTGCAGGCCTTTGTCGTATTATAATGATTGTAAACCTGTGGTTAATGTGATCGGCATTAAGAGGACCAATCGACCACATAGAATGGGTGGTATTTGCATGATTTTCTGGCCACGCATACTGTACCTACAAAAGACTTTAACAACATCCTGTATTAATATTTTACAACGCTGAATTTTAATTTTATTCATGCCGTTAAGTTAAACTAAAGCTCTGTAAAAGTACAAGGAATACTACAAAAGACGCATAAATAAATCATACACGAAAAAATGCTACACGTTGACAACACATTTCCATAAAACCTTGTTTAAAGGGCATACAAAAGCGAGTAGTTAAAGTAAATTCTCTAGATGGAAACGACATTCGTATTCAAATACATTAACGTACATATCTTAAGACTACTTTGCGAAAAATCTAAAAAAAAACATTTTATATTCCGTGCCTTCTATTCAAATACACGCATAGTACTCGGAAGATGTTTTATTTCGTTCACAGACAGTATTTCAAGGATAAGTGAGCTAAAATATGAGTTACCTATTTACTTGAAGACGGTTTATGAAAAGAAGGCTTTTCTTCTGAGGGTAAAGGCTGTACGGTAACTACATAGATGACTTTGTTTTCTTTTATTTCCACGTGAGAAATATTAACTGGGAAATGTATATTTAGCACTTTTTATCATATTTTGAAAGAGAAAAAGCACTAATAGGGCAACAGCTTTAAGCTCTATTTCGATTTTCTACTTACATCATTATTAACCTAACCCATCATACCCTAAAACAAATTAACTCTTCACGAAAGCACTATATTTCAGCACAAGTTCGACAATTTGCATGAACATCACTAATCGCCGAAGTGAACGATGCAGGAAACGTTAGGCAAACAAAGCACAATGAATTGTGGGCCACCCTCAGACGATGCCGCCCGCGAGCGATCGTGACGGTTACTGCCTACTGCATCGAGGTTTGCGGTGTGGTCTTAGTATTAGCGGGTAGCGCGGAAAGGGTTGAAGCGAGTTTTCTAGTGTGGAGAAGGCTCTGCATTTACTATGAGTAAAGTGTCATTTTCACTGCTATTTATGTTTTTAAACTGTCTTGGTCACTCATATCGGGAACTCAAAACCAACAGTAAACATGGTATCCCGTTTCTAACGTTAACGTTTGTTAATAATAATTTTCACTGCTTTTGAAGTACTTTGACAAGCTCTGCTATAAAAGTGTTACTTAGGTAGTGAAGCCGACATTGATATCAGAAAGAAGCTATATGATAACGTTTTTTTTCTCCATAGATAAGTTAACTTTACTAACAGAAAACTGAAAAAGATCAAGAAGAAAAGGACCTACTTTCAGGATTAATCTTAGCTGTTCATAATTATGTGTTTTGCTCCTTAAGTTCAATTTCATACCGCCGGCTTTCCGCGATTTTTAGCGATAAAAGAACAAGATAATCTGGATAGCTAATACGAGTAAGTCAACGTCAATCAGTTTATCTTTGTATTACGGGTCAAACCATCTTCAGAAAATTAAGTTCAAAGTAAACATGAGCTAAGTTACAACAAATTGAAAGTAATTACTTCATACTAAATAATTACTAAAGGAACTTGAGCTACGCTTCAATCGAGACCGCACTCGGGGCATTGTACTCATAAGAATGATTATGAAATTACGGATTACGACAGATGAATAGACAGAAGATTCAGTGAAATTACATAATATGAGATATCAAGGCAGAGTTATTTATTACAGTGAGTGGTATTTCACGCACAAACTGAATTCAGGACTTAAAAAAAATACAAAAAATTCGTATTTGAGTAGCGACCAGGGGGCCTAAAATGTAAGCTTTATCAGAATCATAATACGAATCACGTTAAAAATTTAAAACTCTTAAAATGGACTTTGTGGTCATAACCATAAAGACCATTTTTAGAATTTTAAATTTTTAACTTGATTCATATTATGATTCTGATAAAGCTTCCATTTTAGGCCCTCTGTAAGTCATCGACACATTATACCAAAATACGAATTTCTTCGTCGCATAGATCTGGAGAAAAATCTCTGCGACAGATGGACGAATAAGTGTGAGAGCGAGAGAGATAGCTAAAACTAAGACCTTGCCACTACTCTAACGTAGTACTCGGCTTCAATGGAATGGGAGGTCAACTTATACTGGTTTTTTTACCACTGAGATGCGATCTTCTCTGTAGAAGCTCTCGCTTAACCAAAGTAAAGCTCAATATGTAAATCATTTGTTTTTATTTACAGAACCGTGACGACATTAAAACTAAGCATTGATTGGTAATAAAATCCCAATTACCAATTTTATCCTCTTACATTTTTATCTAACATTAGATCATGTTCTTATCAGAGATCAAGCTTTAACTTTAGTCGTTTTCAATAAAAAAATAAATCGGCAATAAAATTGGTGTGTATTTCGTAAACTCGAATGTATATGGGAATATAATATGCCTTCATATGTAATATAGGTACAGGGGAATTGTAAATTAATATTAACGCTGGCAAACATTTGCCGCGTCTGTGGTTCTCTTGTTAGCAATCAACTTGAAGCACCCTGTATAGAGGTGTTGCCCGGGGCGAACCGCGGTTCATATAATTCTGCATGGTTCTTTCGGCATAAAAAATGGCGACACGGCGATTAAGGCATTAATCGGAAGTAACGCCGTGCGCGTATTGATACAATTTGCTACCAACAGCACCCTCAGACATTGACAGTTGTCATTCAAGCACTAACTAAAAGAACTAACATCCCTAACATCATCATTGGCAACCTTGCGCTGAGTATATGCTTCCTCCGTTTTTTGTGATCGTTCCCTAGTCTGGGTGAGTCTCAACCAGGGGGCCTAAAATGGCCGCATGAATTGTCACTTTGTGATTCTTATTAGGATAATAATATAATTCGCGAATCGCTGTCACGAGCGCCTCGACTCACACTCACGTAAAGTTTTATACCCACCCGCTGATATCTCGTCCGATGTGCAAGGAATATCAATAAGAGGCGCAAACTATAAATGAAATACCGCACAAAGAGAATTGTTTGTTTTCATGTTGTTTTAAGAAATTGCCTCTATCAATATCTAATGTGGTTTACTCTCTTGTTTATACGAAAATGAATATATAAATACTAGGGAAAAGAGGTTTCAGATACTGTAGACAGACTAATATATCTATGAGGACTTAATTGTGGCAAACTTACTTATCAATAAAGTTTAACTTAAATTTTTACCGAAACTCACCAATTTGAAATGAAGATCACGATATTGTTCGCTTTGTAGCGTCTATTGTAAGTTTCTTTAAATATCTATGACTGAAAAAGCTTAGTTGTTGCAATGCTGTATATAATCTTAAATAAGTTACAGTATCCAATAGATACCTCAACTTTTCCCAACAAAAATAACGATAGACTTTGCGTTGGCGTTCATAAATGTCATTATCGTGGTTATTAGCTTTATTATTGCGGGGAGGACGCCTTTATTGTGCTGTAAATATTTTATTCGACGATAAGAGCTATCCATAGATAAAGCAAATTGATCGGGGAATAGAGAATAGAGTTTTGGTGTGTTTACGACATAAGTGGGTGGTTTTAATTGATATTGTGAGATTGTGCCAACGATGCCACACATAAATTAATATTTTACGTACCTGTTTAGCGGCCTAATGCATAATTAGCAGATAAGCTCTCGAGCGCGTCCGTCACAATGAAAAGTTATACATTATAACGACTAATTTGAATTTACAATAATTATAAACACGTTGTATACAAGGTGTAAATAGACCCTTCACGAAGCCGCCAACCTAGCTTTCTGTACATCAAAATAAGTAACTGTACGCTAAAATTATTGCTGGGAAACACTTTTTTTTGTGTGTGAAAAATCACGTTTTACGTACTCAAAACATTATGCTGGTGCATTGAATAGTGCGCGTGTCGTGGGGGTATTTAAATTAATGTTATAACATTTAAAAAAACTTGTGAAAAAGTTAGAACTTTAACCCTCAATGTCTCCGTCTCGAGAAGGTTCCCAGGTATGGTCAGAACAAAAAAAAGATCGCAATGACGGGAAGAACAAGGGCTTTTCAGTTTTGATAAGAGTACTTTCACACCCATTATGTATTCATACATGGCGTTACGACATAGGCGTAGGCAAGCAAACAATATCAAATATCCAATATTATCCCAAACATTACAGAAACGAAAAGCACCAAAATCAATATCGTAGTTATGTTTAACTAACTGTAATTCCGTCGGTTTTACCTCCACATTAGACCTATCACGAAGTAGCCTGGAGCGCTTCCCGCAACTCCGCTGTAAAACATAACATAAAGACGCTAACCCATATTTTCCTTTATCTAATCATCAAGTTGTTGTGCTTCCACCTTAAGTAAAGGGATCCCCCCTTTACTTAAGGTGGAAGCACAAGGGTAGGCCGCAAAATTCAAATTTTCTTACGTTTTTTGCAATTTGCAGGTTTGTTTCAGGTTGTATGTTGATGAAAAAGGAGTCGCGCCAGTAACAAGTATGTAGCTACAAAATTATAATCATTAAAATCATCAATACAACCCTCTAAGACCAAAAAGTCATTCAATGGGGTTACCCATTGAATGACTTTTTCATGAAATAGTTACAGAATAGGGTTAAATGAACTTTGAGGGTTGTATTGATGATTTTAATGATTATAATTCTGTAGCTACATACGTGTTACTGGCGTGACTCATTTTGTACGAGTATCAACACACAACCTGAAACAGACCTGCAAATTGCAAAAAACGTAAGACAATTCGAATTTTGCGTGCTACCCGTGCGCTTCCACCTTAAGCACACGCGTTTTTTTATTAAGATTTAATTAACATTCGCTAACGGCTGCGCTAGTCGCTCGTGCGTGCGATTACCTACAACCCTGCGCTATTTACACTAACCCGCTCCATATTGCACGATAATAGAAAGCCGTATTAAATGTGCTTTAACTTAATAGTAGGTTATCGAGCATCTTATGTTTTATTCAGTAGAGATTAGCGGCGGGTGCGCCGGGCGCGCGTGCCTTCTAGGATTTTTCTTAATGTTAATATCCTACACAGTATTTCAATATGAAAATCTGCTGGAATTGAGCGCAGCGGGACGCCAGCCGCCACTGTTGAAGCAAAATTATTAAAGTGTCTTATGTTGATTAATTTATCGTAGAATTGATTTCGGTGCCCTCGCTCGGCTCACCTCTACTAACTTGAATTTATTTGTGATTTTCTGTGTAATGGGCACACTGACTAAATAAAATATTGTTCGTTATATTTTAGGTAATTTGATAAAGTTTCCAAATTGCTCGGCGCGGTTTAATAAAATACTAATGAAAAATAATTATATTTAGATAGTCTGAAAACGAGTTAAATGTAAACTGATAGTTCTGGTTGAAAGCTTTCAGGAACAATTATAGACATTACATGTTATTAATAATTTCTACCGCGTAGATAAGTGTATATTTAATGCACAATGAATTATAAGTAGAATCTAGTTTACCTCTTATCAAAAGCTACCATATTATATAAATTCAATTTGTATCAACCCACTAATCCACATTATTTCAAACTGCTGCATTAAACAACGAAAGGCGATCTAATACGAGCCAAGTATGGGCGCATAATCTAAATCAGGGTTAATTTTACATTGTCGAACCAACTATTATCGAAAATACGTAACATTTCCACGTACGTAAAGTAGCTGCGGTTTAGCGAGAGCATATACGCTACGCGTAACCGAATATGTTGAAATTAAAAATAATGATTGCCTGTAATATTTTTGTGGAATTCGTTGTTACAATGTTACAAAAGGACGGTCGGACCCGGTTCGAATCGATGCTCGCTTGACGGGCGACGGGCAGCTGCAGAATGGAATTATGAGCATTTTTATTTCCCGCCTCGGACTCCACCTGCCTACCTCGGCCGCGATTGACACCTACCCCATTATACACCACGATCCACACGCACACAAAAAATAACACAACAATAGAGTCGATCGCAGGCGCATGAGAACTTATTATTAGCCCTTTATAAGATAGGCCATTCATTTTTACATCTTCATACAATCCTGACCATTAGCCGAGGCGTGTGGGCAGTGGGCTCGCAGCTAAATAAAACTATTGTTGCGCCAAACAAAACGAAGTGAACATCTTCATAAGACGACATCTCCGTCTATTGTTACGAAAGGTTGAGTTCCAGTCAACGGGGCGATATTTTAGAGGGGAATTTATTGCCAATTTCAGAAAATGTTTACCGAAAAGTGACGGAATGGTAGGCGAGTGAATTACTTATTGTAATGAAATAAAGGAGGGCCAGATTGAAAGCGCCCGATGAAAGCCGACGTCGTCGCCGGCCCGGAGTACACTGTTTGATGATAATGATTTATGGTGACAGTAGCACGACACGATTTTAGCGCGTTAATGCTGAGAAAGATAAATGTTCGTCTTTGTGGAGCTATGAAAAATAAAGGTTTTCATTATTAAGTCACAATGGGTAGGTGAGGAACCATTTAGATGTCCTCCACACAAATATGACTGCTCAAAAGTTCCACAACAAACATTATTATTTGGAGTGCGAGGCGGGGTATTCGCTCGGCGATCACATAACTGGAGATGACCGCAGGTGTGAACAAAAACGTGCAACCGCAGAAAAGCCGAACAAACCGCAGGCTCGTTCGCAGCAAGTACAATCATCTCCATACTCGTTCTATATTTAGAAGAACGCTCCGGACTGGATCAGACACGGTGCAAGGTGTCTGTCCCCAGTCTCACCGCACACGCGACACGTATTACATTATTACGCTTACTGGAAGCTACAAAATTACAATGTATCACGAACTACTTCGAAGAAAAGTCGTAGAATCCGAACACGCAACTTAATTAGTAAATAATCTGAAATGTACAATGACGGTCATTACGACAAGAAGGGAATTAAATATAGGCACCGAATGTTCTGTGCTCGACGGTACTGCGTTAATGATTTCGAGTCGTCGCCGTATTCGGGGGCGAAACTGAACCTTCCGGTTATGAGGCGGTGGCGGCGCGGGACGAGCGACTTCGTTAGCCGCTCCTGTAATGACTCGCTTAATTCGAGATAATTACGCTTCCAGCAAACGCAAACGTGGGCCACGGAAATTTATCGAGACTAGTCGACAGAACTTCCATGTTCCTCTTACTTAAACCGACCTAGTGTAGGCAGTTTACATTCATGTAACAAGATTCCATAAATCAGTGGCCGGCTATAAAATCTCGGCTAAACACTCACTTTATTCGATTTTAAGAGCGCACCCTAATTTGTATTCACGAAATAAGCGGGCCCTTCCTATCACGAAGTTCAAATATCCATATTTTAATAAACAATGTTATTCCTCGAAATCACGTGCGCATCAGTCATCCTGTCCAAAATCGCTTCTCTTTAATCAGAAGCGAGTCGAGCGGTTAATATTCGCGATCCGGCAGCGACTTGGCACGACTCGGAGACATCCTGCTATTTTAATATTCTTCACCAAACAAAGAGTTCTCTTTATTCGAAACTTTTCCCCTTTAGGTAGCCAACTTATTGTTTTTTTTTCAGTGAGTGTCGCTTAGACATTCTGTCAGTCAGTTTTCGAATAATTCAGATTAAATACACCTACCGCGCGCGGCCGCCCTGTGAATGTTAAGGAGCGGCGCCGCACTCGCTGGAATTAGAAATGAGTGCGCCTCATGTTTTGTTTTAATAAACTCACATACTTCCCTTCAAAGTGAGAGCTTTTTATTTGATTTGTTCTCCCGCACCGAACGAGTTCCAGTTATGATTATTAGGGATCGCATTAACTTTGTCACACACAGAAAAAAACATCAATTCGGTTGAACTCGACGCATACACTTGGTCTGTTAGCATTCATTAATACAAACTAATGCTGAAGTCAAGTTCATAATACTTTCTCGTATGCCCAAAAAATATCAGATGACATCAAACAGACTCTTGAGCCTGCATTTACATTCCGAAAAGGACTTGCCGCTGGAAGACGGACAGGTCGATAATGGTCCGTTTCAAATTATACAATATGTCTGCATATTGCTTAGAAATATTACGTCTAGACTGCTGGAACGTAAGGAGAGCAAAACGACTACAGGATACGAACTATGCAGCCCAGTCCGGCCTATTGTTAGCGTGATGAGGCGCTGTAAATCCCAAACCACCGCCTCTGGCGGATCTCACTGCACTATAATTACTTAATATAATTATGCCATAAATAATTCTGGCTTTCGCGAACAAATTAAAGATGTACATTTATCCTAATTTGTGGCTTTGGGAACGGCATCTAAATTGGCCATTGTATAACAAATGGTAAATTTACTTTGACGCATACTTCATCATGTTCTAACTTGGAGAATTGTTTTACTATTTCTCAGGTCCTAGTTGTGAGAAATAACAATCTGAGAAAGACGTTCATCGAACCGTTTACCGCGTGGGACTTGGAGATCGCAGAACTGCATAGGAGACAGCTCCACGCCATCGCGGCATCATCGTCTAATTATACCGAATGTAAAGGTGAAGATAATGTTAAAATATTACACACGGCATAAACATTTTTATAGGCTTCTCGTTTTTATGAATAACCAACATTGTTAAATTAGACAAAAAGCTGCGTGAAATAAATTAATTATTAATAACTTTAGCGCCAACTAACACGACTTTATCAACATCCAAATGGCGAGCGTCACGTTCGCACGCGCGTTCGTGACGCATGAGAATTATTTTTTCTATCCTGATCCTGCCGTCCTTACCGACACGACATGTGCCGAAAAACTACGAACGTCCTTTTAGCAACATATATTTTAATCTGTTTTGTGTCGCACGTAAGCTCCAATTCATTACTTATTAACACCAGTGCACGTGCTAACTTTGATTTCCACTATTTCCTCCACAAAGCAAACGTACTCGGCTTTAAATTATTGATTGTCTCGCGGGACCGTTTATAATTAAATAATTATATGGTAGGTACGGCCGTAAGTTCTGACGCCGTAGTTACGATTTAATTAAGATGTATTGTTCATCGAGCCGAGGCGTGACTTTGCTTTTAAAAACTCCGCCGCGTTTCACATCACTCCATTAAACATGCGTAGGTAAAGGTACGGCCTTCCGTTACTTATATAATGTAACTTTTGTATTAAGTTTTGTAAGCCTCGTCAAGAATACCACGCTTTATTATTCTACATGCTCGTACATTTTGTATGTTTATATCGCCCCCACTGTTTAATTTTTTGAAGCTGCTTACTTAGCTAGAGATAATTATCCTTTAAGGTACATTTTATGCGAAACTATAATAATGAGAATGACAAACTTAATAGGATATCTTTATAGTTGCTCTATTCAAGAAGCATCATAACATTTACTATTAACTTAAACTAAGTTACGGCGAGTGAAGCGCCCGAGAGCGTAATAATAAATCTCTTAGATTAAAAATAATATAGTGTACCGTTATTCTCCGAATGAGGTTCTCAGTACAGACACGCTTCTTTATTGATTCGATGTTGTGATATTGCGACCCGTTGGGATGCCTATTAATTCTACAACACAATGACTAAGCCCCAAGCAGCGCCATGTTTTCCATCTCGCACTCTATATTGTTGTTTATAATTGATTTTTTATTTGTCGAACTGATTGTACGATTAGCTACGAGCACAACACGAAAGAATGTTAAAAAGAGACGGCGAAATCCAATCTAAACTCCGGAGTAAACACCGCGAAAGACGGCCGAGACGAACCGTAGACAGAAGAAAAACAAAACTCTGAGAACACGATCAATGCTACCGAGGGGCGAAGGCAAGTGAAAAATCAAACCTCACAGAAAAAAAGGATGAGAACATCCCATAAATTACACCTGCCTCGATGAAATATAAAGCGGAGATATTGTTTTAAAAGTAAGTCCCGGGCGGGTGATTACGGCCGGCAGCTAACCCAGACTTGAAATTCCGATAGTTTTTGCGCCGGTAAAAACTGATATTCCGTTCGGCCGCGTTCCGTCCGTCGTATATTGAGTTAATATCGGTCGTGATTGTGCGGCCGTCCCTTTTATCTGTGCGAGTGTGAGTGAGATGAAGCTTTGTTTCAACAGGGTTGGTTCGAATCGCATTTTATGGTAAGTTGGCGGGCCGGGCAGGTGTACGCGGTGCACCTGCGGCGCGGTCGAGCGAGATGCGATCGCAAGGACGTCGACCCGCCGGCCGGAGCTACTCGGACGAGTATCTCAGCATAGATAACACTGGCCACATAATTCTGAACAGAAAGCAACATAAATTAACTAATGATACGTGGTGAAGAAACCAGAGCGGGATAAGAGCGTTTCAGACGCTAGATCTGCGGTTGCGATAATGCTTCTCGCGGCGGCGCTGCGTACTGATGCAAAATCGTATCTGTCAGCAAATATCTACTGATTCCATGTTGATTCGCGGTGAGGCCGAGGGAGGCAATTGCGAGATTAATTCACGTGCCAACATAGTGAGGTATAACCAAGTTGGATTGAAACTGGAATCTTTGCATTGGTGGTTGGGTCAGTGCCGTAATTATTGAACAGAAAGTTTTAAAAAGGTCAAAGTAGACATAAGAAAGCACCTGCTCCAATGATTCGGATAAAAAAGACAGAACAACATCCTTTCACAAGGTGGACTCGTGAGAAAAGGACAATAAAAGAGAAAATACGCTTGGATATTTCCAGACAGGTTTATTCAAGGGTTGCTAACTTGGGTTAATAACTCTGGGCAAAATTAAAAACAAATAAACTAGCTTTTGCCCGCGGCTTCGCTCGCGTTAATTTAAATTTGACAACCTAGCGGGGTGAAATATACTTTACGGCCTATTCTCATAGGTTTCGGAGGAGTGCGACCACAAACACCGTGACACGAGATTTTCACAGATTTTAATATCGTCATTAAACATGGAAGGCTTCACAACTAAAATTAGATCAGATATTTAGACTAGTACTAAAACATTACGTTAGTTAAAACGTAATGTTTTAGTACTAGGTATTGAGCTATTAACGGTTTTCATTATTATTATGTTAGTTTTAATTTTCCTAGAATTTTTTCTACGGGACTAATTCCGTAGACAAAGAAAATTCTAGGAAAATTAAAACTAATTCCGTTCGGACTAATTCCGTAGGCAAAGAAAATTCTAGAAAAATTAAAACTAACATAATAATAATGAAAACCGTTAATAGCTCAATACCTAGTACTAAAACATTACGTTCTTCATACTAAGTTCATAATAACATTACCTTGTAATAAGATATAATTAAATCGTAGAATATATTGAAATTACCTACTTAAGGTGGATGCGCAAGGGTAGCCCGCGAAATTTAAATTTTCTTAGTTTTATTTCAATTTGCAGGTCAGTGTCAGGTTGTATGTTGATGAAAATATGAATCGCGCCAGTAACACGTATGGAGTTACAGAATTATAATCATTCAAATCATCAATACAACCCTCCAAGTTCTTATAATCTCAAAGAGTGACTTTTTCATGAAATAGCTATTGAATGTGATTATATGAACTTGGAGCCATTCATATTTTCATCAATATACAAGTTGACACTGACCTGCAAATTGCAATAAACTTGAGAAAATTTAAATTTCGCGGGCTACCCTTGCGCTTCCACCTTAAATAAATATTTTAAAAGGGTTGCCCGTGCCTCTAGCTTCTGAACAATTGCCTATTATTTTTGTTTCAAGATAATAAAAGAATTATTAATAATTGTATTAATAATGCAAAAAATAATATTATTTTGAGTTAAAATTTATTGAATCTGGTTTTTTAAGAAGAAAAAAACGATTATTATTTGTTTTCGATAATTTGATAGATAAATTTTTCTTCAAAAACAAACACTTTGTTTGATGAAGTTTGATGTTAAACTTAAGTGCCTACTATTGTCTGCCCTTAATAACTTTATGAATCATTTATATTCTAAGTAGGTAGGTTATATTATTAATTATATACTGCGAACTATTAATAATTAATTATTAATATTCGATACGATCGTGTTGTCACTAATTACATCAAACATTAGTTTAGCAGCACAATGGATGATATTTATTCGTGTTACGTAAATATTATTTGTTTATTATGTAGATAATACATACGCATATTATAAAGTTATGCCATTTTAGATATTATATGGTTAATATCAATTTGAGCTAGCTTACCAATTAGCTCTTCAGATTTTCTTATTTCAATGTAGCTTACCTGAAAGAGAACAAACCTTTACTTACACTACCAATAAATACAAAAAAAAATATATATTACATTCTTCAAAACACTTTTCAGCCAGTTAGATTGACGTAAAAACTTTTTCGTTTTCACCGTTAATAAGTTTATACTTAAATGAAACCTCTTTCATGGGATAATCAGAGAGTTGAGTGACTGTATCCCAGGGAATGTAGTAATACCAAGAGTAATACTCGTTTATATACATATTGCTGTTCAAGTGGACAAGGATGTTTTGGCACGTGACCGAATTTGAAACTAAAGCCTGCTAGTTTTTTCAGTACAATATTTCACAAAGCAATTGTAGAAATGTTTACTAACAGCGCCCCCTTGTCAGCATCAATCGAACGCAATATACAAGGTGCATTGTATAATACAACAAACTCACTTAGAACTCATCTGTCGGTCCGTAGGTATAGATTATTTTATTTCTAGATGAAAATTTGGGTTGGGTGCATCGTCCTACAATTTTCACCACATTCGGTAGCTATATTATATCACGTACGAAGCCCCTGGCGTTGTGCTAACGTTTCATAATTAAAGCTAAAAATATTGCATGTTACAATATCCTTAGTCATGTTATAAAAAGGGGAGAGTTCGCCCGTCTGTCTGTTTGGTTATACTCAAAGTCGCAACACACAAACATTACTTGGAATATTTTAAATGAGCTTTTCATTGGGTTCAGCCTCTTGAAGTGTCTTTTTTATGTTAAATGGGCCTACTCTCGACCTCAATCTTGTCCTAAGGACAGAGATGAGGTCAACGTTGGAAAGAGCTAACCCAAAAGAAGCCTAATCTCTGTCTTTAATTTGCAAACTTTTGATTTTTTATTGTGTGATTGGAAATTAACTTTAATGTTAAACATGGGACTAGACTTAATTATGGCATCACTTTAAAGAAAATCTAAAACCCTTATTCATAAACGAGGATTAAAGTTATGCTAAACACAAACCTTGATAAAAAACCCGGCAAAGTGCGAGTCGGACTCACGCATGAAGTGTTCCGTACCATAACGCAAAAAAAAAAAAAACACGTTTGTTGTATGGGAGCCCCCCTTAAATATTTATGTTATTCTGATTTTAGTATTTTTTGTTAGAGCGGCAACAGAAATACATCATCTGTGAAAAGTTCAACTCTCTAGCTATCACGGTTCATGAGATACAGTCTGGTGACAGACAGCCATACAGACAGACAGTCGGACAGTGGAGTAGATTCTTAGTAATAGGGTTTCGTCTTTACCCCTTGGGTAACGAACCCTAAAAATGTATAGTTAATCTAAAAGTTGCACCGTCCTTTTTGTAACCTAACTCCAATTAACAAGGGATAAGGAATCAAATTAAGTTATACGTCTTATGCTTTACATATATAGCGATCAAAACGGCGGGCAAAAAGAACTAAAAATAAAAATACACCGCATAGGAGCAGCTTATCATGCGCAAGTTATAAAAGTCAGCTGAAGGGAAACTCGTTATGGGTTTGTCCTTAGACGATGGGCTAGCAACATGCTACTTGTGCAGCTATACCTATAAACCTTACTGGTTATAGCTGGACGTGGCTCTTGACGATACTGGTGTAAAAATACTACGAATGAGTACACAATTTTGAAGGTTTCAGGTAGAACCTTCTCCTTGATACGAAAATATTTTCGGCTTTACTGAAATTAAAATGTATTGGAATATTTTGGCACTCTAAAGGACCTTTAAGTGTAGGTTACATTTTTAGCTGACTTGTCCTGAATCAAATTTACGCGACGTCTTTACTTAATCTATTAATGCACATCTATAAATATTTGATAAATTAAACCTGTTGCTTTATGATAACGGGTCGCCTAATAACCGCTCCTATACTAACTTAGCTTAATCAGCCTATAATGTTCCCGCTGCTGGGATACATGGGCCCATTCCCTCGGGTTGGTGCGGGTTGGTAGATGTCACATGTCTTCGAATTTTTGGTTCTAGGACATGCCGGTTTCCTCACGATGTTTTCCTTCACCGTTTTGAGAGCAGTAGTGATGAAATAAATTACACAACACCACCACTGCGCCTGCCTGGATTCGAACCCACGACTTACTGTTCGTAAGTCGGAGCCGCCACCACTGGGCCACCGCTGCTCTATACTAACTACTAACTAATAATAAAATACGCCACCATAACACTATAACCACTTAAACGTTCAGACGGTCCGCCAAAAATGTTTTCAACAAAAACCAAAATGGCCTCAAAAAGGCTACATTATTACTGTGTTTTAGATTGATGTAAGAGCATACGTCACTCAGGAGACTGAGTGAGGTCAGTTTGAGTTAGCAGAGGGATTTTTTTGCCACAGATTCCTGCATTGAGCTAAAAATGGGTCAGATGGCTAATCCCCCGCCGTAACAGTTTCTAACTGGCCCCCTCGATTGCCTCCTCGCCGAGCGGTTAATGAATTTAAAAATACGAAAGCGGAATCTACGTATCGGTTGTTAAAACCACCACGCCTTGATTTCTGCAGTTTTGAGTAACTTGCATTTCAGTTAATTTTTTAAAAGTTCCGCTGAATGTCTTATTCAGCGGGACTTTACCGGGGCTAACCCAAATCCTACTAAAATTATAAATGCGGAATTTTGTGAGGATGTATCGATGTCTGGATGTTTCTTACTCTTTCACGCAAAAACTACTCACCGGATTTAGATGAAATTGGGCACACGGATAGGTGACCTGGATTAACACATAGTGTTATTTTATTCCGGTAATACGATCCTATGAGACAATTATCGAACTCCACGCAGGCGAAGCCGCGGGCATAAACTAGTACTACATAATATTGTTTTAGGTAGATAATGTACTACTGACAATTTGAGAGTTGCCGACTTTCAAGTGAAATCACAATACCACTATTCCCGATCAGAGGATCGAACCTACGCGCGCTAAGCAGTTACGCTTTCGACCACTAGTCGAAGTAGGCACTCAAAGTCATGACAGTCGTTCAAAGATAATTATAATGCAACAACGCACAATGCCGATCACGATCCTAGATTGCGGACCAAATATCACGATTCCTGATACCTACCATGTTTATTCATCGTGTGGGTGTTACCATTGCCACCATAGATGCCACCATTTGCAATTCCACTTTACATATCGCAAAATGTTTCATAAAGTCTTTACGTTGTGGGTCTATTCTAATGTGGTCTATCCATACATTCCATACTACTATTATGAATGCGAATCGAGATCGTCACACAGTGGGTTCCTGAAGACGATCGTCGTCACCAAGGCAGGCCCAAGAACGCTGACGTGTCGATTTGGACTCGTTCCTTACTGATTGGTCAGAGAAAACAAAACACCGAGAGAGTCGGAAAGGAATGGGGTTTGTCCAGCAGTGGGACAAAATAGGATAAACTAAAAAAACCGCTGAACGGCTTTGGATGTCTTTTGTGAAGACACTGTTATGACACGAATATGAATTTCTATCCCTGGTAGTGCGTTCCTGTATAATTTCCGACCTCTGCGGGTGAAGTCGCGGGCCAAAGCAAGTGCCTCATAAAGTCCAAGGATTGTGGTTCTATTCTAATGTAAAATATCTTTTATATCTAACTCGTGTCTCCCCCAGAAGTTATAGTGACGGAAATGTAGGTTACGATGCTCGCTGGTGATGCACTGGCAACCTGTGGCTAATGCTCGCATTATACTTTAATCTGTCGGTTTGTTGTAAGTGCTTTTGGGTCTACTTTTACCCGACTTGTGGACCGGGATCATTCCTTGAAAAGGTACTACTCGCGTTTTGGTCAGAAATTATCCCACGGCCACGATGTACAAATACTCGGGAATAACGTAACTTCCTGTTAGTGTAAGAATTTTCAAAATCGGTTCAGTAGATCCAGAGATCCCTACAACCTCACCAACTTTACCTCTTGATAATATTATAGTATAGATTGCAAAATGCTTGATAACCAGCATCAATCTGTATTTTTTTCTTCTTTCTAGTGGTGTAGTTTATGTCAGTTATTATTGCCGCTTTTTGCTCCAAGACATTGTCAGCAGTTATATATTTAAGGTAAATATTTCAGGCAGTTCAGTGCACTCTTGTATGTATAAATCGATTCACTTTGTCGCATTAACTTAGCTTATCACAGTTCACTATAGACGACTACAGGTTTAACGAGAATACCTTATCATCATGAGGTATGTTATGTAATAATAAAACCAGCATATTTACTATCCCACTGCGGGGCAAAAGCCCCTTATTTAACCCCAAAAATCCGACCTTCAAATCGGCAGTCTTAGACTTAATTCCCATAGCAACAAAGCCCTAAGCACACGATTACCGCATACCCTAGTTGGCGTACTAAAAATAGGATATTACGTATTCAAACCTCCGTAGAAAGTTTGCATAATCTTTCATTCCAGTTATTTGTCACCGAGTTAATCTGGGAAAGAATTTAAAAGAAAGTGTCGACTTCTTATCGTGAGTAAGCGAAGGGAATTGATTACTTAATGGCGTTGTTGGTCAACTACCTCTATTATCATGCTGGCCACTTACAGTTGCAGCTGCATAGCGTTAGCTTCATTTGATATTGCGTTGTTACTTTGTACTTGTGCTTTTGATTGCTTTTGGCTGGCGGGTATTTGGGAGGAAAATACGGAGGTTTTTCTCGTGGTTGTCAAAAGTCACATGATATGGTGCTTATTAGTCACCAATCAATATGCTAATCATGGTAATTGTTACAGAACTTCCTGCAGAGAGTTTTTATATAAATCTACAGAAGAACAATCAACAGTACTCGTTTACGAATAAAATACGATACCCGGAACCCATTGTTCAATTCGGTTTACACACGTGAAAATACATCAATATTTTCACTTAATTTGAGCGAATGTGCCACAGATAAATCCGGTCATGTAACTAGTTAGTATATCCGGAGATCGGAAGAGGCGAATTCTAGCCGGATATTGAATATTGATCGTATACCCTTAACCCTGATGTATCGGGTCGTTACCGGGCCTTCGGGACGATAAAAGGATATTCGGCGATTATTCAATTGTGCCCGGTAAAAAATACAATAATAGAAAAACGAGTGGTTATAATAAAGCCATTGGTTGCTTGTTATAACTTCTTTGATCGTGATCGTATATCGAATTAGCTTTGTGTTGTAATGTATTTTGTTAATCCGGTTTGGATGGAGTTTCTGGATTTTTGTAACTGTAAGATTCTTCATGCGTTGATTGGTTTAAATTGGCTTAAAAGCTACTGAAGAAAATAATCCCACTAATATTATAAATGCCAAAGATTGAGAGGATAGATGGATATGTGTTTCTCCTTTACGCAAAAACAGTTAAACGAATTAGGGTGACACAAAGATACTTGATAACCTAAATTACCACAAAAGATAGTTTTATCACGGTAGTACGTTCCTTTGGGATAATTACCGGCATCAGCTAGTAGTTTATAATTTTGAATTGTTATTCCCAAATTTTTGCTAAAATTGTAAAAACTTACTCCAGATAAAACCTTAACATCAATCAATTTTAAAGCAAAATGCAGGTAGCCAATATATTTATAGGGTTAACCCCTACGAATTCCGACCAACCCAAGAGTCTATAATTACACCTCTTCATATTCATTTACTAACCTACCTATGTACAGGCTACGTAGGCCTCTTCCCTTCTAATCTATAATTATAAAGGCGCATAAAACAGGAGCGAGTCAAGACTTTGCAGGGTTATATTTCTACTTGAAAAATACTGTGAGTCAAGACGGTTTACCAATAATTGTATTTGTTTTTATGAAGAACTAAAAAGAAATTGTACGTTTATGTCTGGAACTTAAAATAGACTATGACCTCTGAGTTTGATTCGGCTGTTTCTTCTCACAGTCGTCAGGTAAGAAACACCGGCCTCATCTAGTTATAAAAAAAGGTGACGTGCAAAAGTGTTTGTAAAAACCTATTTGCAAATGAAACATCATTATTTTATCATTTACCAAGGTGGACTTAAAACTTTAAGCATGTGTACCAGTCAAGCTTAGGGTGGTTTAGAGACAAAACATGGCTAAGTTAAAGATAATTCTCAGTTAAAAAATATCAGTATTTCTAAATAAATACTGACACCGTACTACATTACCTGTGTGCTGACAATCGCGCCAACCGTAGCTAGGTCTTACTCGGCTGAGCATCATCTACCGGTATGCAGAACTTTAAGCCAACACCAGGGGGCTTAAAATGGCCGCTTTATCAGAATCATAATATGAATCACGTTAAAAATTTAAAATTCTTAAAATGGGCTTTATGGTTATGATCACAAAGACTTAAGAGTTTTACATTTTTAACGTTTTTCGTATTATGATTCTGATATAGCAGCCATTTTAGGCCCCCAGATTTACTGTGGTATGAGTGCGATGTGTTAATAAGGGTTCTTCTGTTCAGTTTGACTTAAGAGTTTCATTGAAACAATTATTAGATGAGATGTTTGTTTAATTTATTGTCAACTAGCTTTTTTTGGAGGTTCGAAACCAAAATAAAAATATCATAACCAGGGGGCCTAAAATGGCCGCTTTATCCGAATCATAATAGGATATATGTAGGACGTTAAAATTCTTAAAATGGTAACAGACGCAGTTAAAATTATTCATTGTCACTTTGTGACCATGTCACGAATTGTAACGTAATTCATATTATTAGCCTAATTATGATTCTGCTAAAGCGGGCGTTTTAGACCCTCTGATCATGGTCTCCATATTCTGTGCTAATTTCCGTTGAAAAGGCGTCAAAACGACGCGGAAGGAAAAGAACTTACTTCTGAAATAAAATACTAGAATATATAGAATAATATGGATACGTTAGAAGTATAGATGGATGGAATAGCCAAAGGATCGAGCTCACAGTCACGTGAAATCGGAGAATATCGTATCTCTTCAGGTATCAGTAGCCTAGCAGTATATTTTATTAATTTAAACCATCGCTCTATTAGACCCCTCCCACATAACCATAACATACCATATTCATCTATAACTTCTGTTCCCTCCTACGACCAGATGACAGGAGCCGATAGTACACATTTTGGGGTCAATTTTTACGACCAAAGTTAACAAAACGGTGTCCAATGACCATCAACTATGCAAAATGTCCGACGTTTACGTCGAAAGATGTTATCGTTAATATTTTTACGATGTAACTTGAGCTAATAGGTCATCCTGTGTTTGATTTATGAATATTTTAACGACTGGAGAAATTTATTTGACCTATATAAAATTATTATGTTAAGATAAATGATGTCTAAATCCATCTCCAACTCAAAACGTAGTTAAATTCCAAATTAGCTTAATTTTATCAGCTCTTAAAAGTATTCTCCCTGTGTTTACAATCTATGGATCCTATAAAAGAAAGACAATAGTATGTTTTTATTAGATACCGCCACATATATTTGTGGCAAAGTCAAATGAAGATAAGGCTAACTTATCCATTTCAAATTATTTCTCTCTTTCTTACAACTTTTCTCTAAAACAAGCAAAGAACCAAATCCTGAATATAAATGTCTAAACGAGCCACGAACGTATTGCACATAGTTTTGCTCTGAAAACAGGAATAAACTATTAAAATCCAGCAGGCCGTAAGTACAGGCCACAGCAGCATGGCCTAGGACTGTGTGTAAATAACTTATTCATATCGTTCATGTGGGCCCCCGTATGAACGTGAGTCGTGTGCAAATTATATAATATACGACAACTTTTCGTACTTTCTTGTTACCCTAGTACCCTCTACCCCAGAATTTCGTTGTTTTTTGTGCAATAAATACTTTATTTGAGGGTAAGGGCGTAAAAGTAAGATCTCGTGGTTTATGTTATGGCTTTGAAGGGTTAAGTCTGTTGCAATTTCGGTTTAATTGACTGGTTTGAAGCATTATTTTGTGTTACACGTAGGTATGTTTATCAGCCATTATTTTCAGCTATCACTTTCCAGAAAACTTTATTTGTAAGGTATCTATTTTTTTGGATGGAAAACCATCAAATGTCCTCTCCCGCTCTGGGCGGAGTGGGAGTGTCAGACATCTACTGACTAAAGCCCATCCATGTTCCTTCTTTTGTCCGTTCCGTTCCAGGGCCGCGGTATCTCTTTCGAACAGTCCCGCATCTCAATTTGTAAGGTACCTAAGCCCCAATTCTGATATGCTTGAAATTCAAATTAAATATCATGACCTGATCTTTAGGGCGATTGTTTTAGTTATCTTATCCCTCAATATGAGTAAAGTGATGCTTTTCTAATATGAATATAGAGGCCCCCAAACGCAGGAGCTCATAAAAGATCCGCCATACAGATAGGGCATGAACTCGAAACACCCGTAGACACTTCCGAAAACTCTTAATACCCGGCCAAAAACTTTCAACAACCATACATTATTCAGATTCAAACAGTCAGAACGGCGACAATTCAGTAAGAACAATATTACTGGAAAACACGTGCTATAAATGTAAAATATCAAGTAATACAGTAACAAACCTCGACACGGAACTTGCAAAAGTAAAATGTTTATGAATGTACGAAGAAACTTCGGTGGACGAACTTTTAACGCTTTCGTGGAGCCAGGGATTACATGAGAACTGCGTTACTAGCCTCTCTCGCGGCGTCCGATAATGGAATAAAATTGTGAACTTTCATGCCACATTAATTCTCTACGCTGAGGATAATCGCGAGTCAATACACTTTGACCTTACCCAGTAATGCTGGCTGAGAAGACCTTGTTAAGTCGTATAGTTATTAATGTAGTTTTGACAGCCGTTTAAAGTTGTGCGTTTTATCGGCTTTTCGAATAAACTTTTTTTTAAAGTTTGGCTGTTGATTGACAGATAGCGTAAAATATTATTACTAAATAAAGATTTATTATTACAAAATCTATAAGTGTAGGAATGCGATTTGTTACAGTGATATTGCAATTAGGCAGTCGAAACAATCAATTAAGTACAGGTTCGTCTTCTAAAATTTCTTACACAGATTTGATTTAATGCCTCTAATAATATACAAATACTTGATAGATTATAATTTCTACATCGTATTCAGATACTTCCGTGCCACCGTTAAGCGTACTTCTGTTTAAAACCACGCTATTAGCTTCCAAACCGTGTAATTTTCTCAACAAAAATTACGTACATATAGAAATAATCCGTAGGCCAAAGATAGCCCGGGGCGACGTCTCATATATTAAACTATTTCCTAGAGTTTTAACGATCAGAAACAAAAATAAAGGCTCTGACTAGTTTCCAATTAATCGTAATAATTGGTAGTGAGCGTGGCTATGTATATGTGGGGCTATTTATTTGAAACACACCTGGTGTTCATTGCCCGCGGGCTGAGCTTAGGCCGTTGTTCAGAACAGCCATTCTTCTGGTAAATAAATGAACGGATATTGTTCGCTGGGTTTAAAGTTTAATACGTAGCATGTGTGTGGTACATTTTTAAGATCCTTTTGGAAATATGGCTTGCCGTATTGTTGAAGTGATAAGGAGTTTGTTTTTTCTTCAATAACTGAAATTATTTTGATCGATGTCCATTTGATACATTTGAAAAGACCTTTCTTCTTTGACACACGATCTTAGTAGAAACGAAGCGAAGACGTTGCATCAAGAAGCAATAAAATATACACGGATAGATGCATCATAAAACAGTAACTTTGCCTCTAAACGCTAACTAAACTGAGCAACAAACAAGCCGGTTGAAGCAAACCAAATTGAACACGATTGATAGCCATTGATCCACTCTCAAAATACTTTGTGCATTTAAATAAAACTACACATCATCTCCGGGGCGGTCCGGATCAATTTTCTGTTTACAACCCAATACCATCAAAGAAAACCGACTGCATATACTAATTGACCGTAATAGTACACTTATAAACCAACTTAGTTCGATTTACAACCCGACATACTGGACATACAACTTTTTATATCCAAGTATTAGACTTAATTAGGACGATGAAGGTTCCTTTTATAAGTATTTAAATTAGGAACTTGTTTTTTTTTTATTGACGTTCGTCGTGTACAGTCAGCTCGAAAATTTATAGCCTCCGCTGTAAAAGTTCTTTTCTAGTGTTGTAAAATGTGTGGAATAAAAACTTGACGGTCGATAATGACATATGCATTTTTAAAACCTCGGCAGTGAGGGATTGTCGCTGCATTATTATGACCTAGTTGAAATTGCAGTTATTAGACTACTTGGTTATGAATGTACCTTCAAGTGCTACTTTATAAAAGGTATTACTGTTTTTAAATATAGTTGTTGTTATTATGTCTAGGTAATGGTCTGGGAACGAAGCAAAAACAGGGAATATGCAATAACAAAGTACAATCATTTGCAAAATCTTTAGAGGGTTCTAAATGGCAAAGGGAAATGAAATGTTCTTAAATGGTCTTGGGTGATAGGGTTGCCAATTGTCATACTTACAAATTGACACCCCGTAAGGAAAAATGTTTTGACCTTTTTCGTTGTTTTTACACGTTTCTGGTTTTGTATTTACTGAATAAGAATAAATAAGACCGACCAACATGCGTAAATTGCAGTAAATCCAATATACATGGCGTAAAATCAACAAAGAGCGGTGTAAATCTCACGTCGATGCACTCTTGCATAGGAAACCTGTTAATCAAATATTACTTCACCGTAGGCCTGTACATAATAAGCAATTTAATACTAAATAATCATTAAATATTTTGACTTCGTAAGTTCCTGTTTGGTCGCACCGTTGAGTCAACTATAACGAGTTTAACAATTAAATTTTCGATTAGTAATGAATGCCGGAAAAAGGTTGTTGAAATGGACCCCGAATATTGTCGTCAAACGCATTACTTGGGTACATAGATAGTGCAACGCACTTGATTATGCTACGGAGTGTACAATTAAATTAAGCTGTTGGTACACTTGTTTGAGTACCTGCCTAACAAAAGCAGTTTATATAATTTCACTTATTTAAAATAAAGTATACGTAAAGAAATTCGTTAAAACACTAACAAAGGGATATAACTTTTATTTATTTTAGTTTTTTTAGTAGTAAAATAATATAATTATGAGTAAAAACTAAAGATATCATCTGATTTTTCCGCACACACAAGTTTGATTTGTTTGATTTGTTCACAACTACCTGTGGTGGGGTCGGCTTCCAGTCTAACCGGATGCAGCTGAATACCAGTGTTTTACATGAAGCGGCTGCATATCTGATCTCCACAACTCAGTTTCTGGAAGACATGATGAGAAGATGAAGACGTGACATCTTATCGGGGGCCCGATAAAACTAATCTCAACAAGAAGTAGTGTGGTATACTACCAATAAAAATCAGACTACTGAAAAATCACGCTCTAATTAAAATCGGTTTTTGTTTTCGGTTTGTAGCCTATGTTACCCGGGCGATAATAACGAATCGATTGGCACCTTACTCATCAAAATCGGATGAATACTTTAGGCACTACGGAGGAACATACGTAAATACAAACATACATACGTACATACGACTACTATAAACCGTTCCTTTTGGCTTCGCCGTAGTCGGGTAAAGTGGTAAAAAGGTAAAGACTAAAGTAGCATAGTTGTTTATTTTTACATTTTATCATTTAATAAACTACCTAATGAATTTCAAAGTTGCATCGTAATTCACACTTAGGTGCTAATACTCGTAATACTTCGCTCTACATATATTATGTAGGATTTTATTGCTACATCATATTTTTGGAACCTGATATAAATATGGAAGAAATTGACACTACAGTGTGAACTGACGCTTTATGTGTGTCAAAATTTACTTCATCATAAAGCAACTTATCCATACTAACATTATTAATACGAAAGTAACTTTTTCCGTATGTCTCTGTTACTCACTAAATGGCTGAACAGAATTCGATGAAATTTTGCACACAGGTAGGCCATGACCAAAATCAAAGGAGGTAGAATATAACCCTGTAGTGCATTGCCGTCAAATTATTTCTTATCTCCAAACGGGAGAAGTCACGGACACAAGCTAGTTTAAAGTGAAATATTCATATCCCAAAATATAGCCACCAAAATAATTTTCATTTCGGAAGTATTAAAATAATAATAATTTCATTTATTTCAGGTTCGAGACCCTTAGAAAACAAACAAGATAAAAATACAAACAGACACATAAAATATTGTATTAAGTATGTATTAAATATTGTATTAAGTGTGTAATGTATTAAGAGTAATCCACTATTTATTTCAGTTAGCCCTTCAAAATTGAATCCAAAACTAGATTTTTTGCCCCTTTTTATTGCAAATAAAAATTTATTGTATATCTTAGGGGCTGCGGCAAACATGAAAGCTACTTGAAGAAATAACAAATCGTCGAGTGAAATGCTACGCTCCCGACGAGTTTTTGCTCCAGAAATTGTCGAAAGGCTGCGCTCAATAATACAGAGGGACCACATACCTATAGTCAGTTATTTATATTCTGTGTTGCTGTATCCCTCATATGATTTGGTGTTTGTAGATTTATTCAGGTTATAGGGAAACCTTTTTTTAGATCGAAAAATTAGGTAACTTAAAATCTATACAAATAAAAAAAACTTGTAGTGTCTGTTTTTAATATCAAAATGACAATGTTTACTGAATGCATGAAATGAAAATAAATTCGGCACTTAAAACATAAGTTCATTTTGCCCCTGGCTGGAGGCCTTAAATTCTAGGCATCCACAGGGATAGACCGGTTAAGCAGTAGCCAGCCTCAGAGGCTGAACTGCGAGATGCCATCTCCTAAAATAAAAATAAAAAACACATTTTTTTTTCAATTTTTGTCTGTCTTTCTGTCTGTTTGTTCCGGCTAATCTCCGAAACGGCTGGGCCATTTAACGAGACTTTTACTGGTAGATAGCTGATATTGTAAGGTCTACCATAGTTTACCTTTATTTTAGAAAAATAATTAGAGTTCCGTGCAAAAAAATGAAACCCTTGAAATTTTTATCAAAATTCGATTAAAAAAGAAAATTAATATTTTTATAATGATTTCACGCGAACAACGGTCGCGGGTTAATACTAGTTTGTTATGAAACTATACAACATAAGAGTACTCAATAGATTTACTACATCCCCCACCACCAGGCAATGAAAAATAACTAAAAAAATATTCCACTACCAAACCTTTCCTTAAAATGATTACATAAAATTTAACCTACAAACCTACCCAAACTGAAATTACAAAAACCCTATTACGTAAAATCTTCAACATGATTGAACATCACTAAAATACCTTTTAAAAACGTAGGTAAACACCGCTAGACCCCATAATCTGTTAGTTATCTAAGCTTCAAGCTCGTAGTCAAAGCTCTGTATGTGGAATATTTCCGGCTGCTAACGTTAGCAAAGTGGAAATTCCTGACGTGAACCACCTGAACAACTCACTGACCGAGAAGCCGTTTTAACATGTTAAAGATTCACTATTAAACAAATATAAGCCTTTGAAGGTATTGCTCGATTGAGGGAAAATCTGACAGTTGGAAATGAGAAAATATCACGGTTGAACTATGAAACCGAAAAGAGGTTTTAATTGACATTAACTCATGCTTTTTCTTTACCAAGAGAACCTACAGAATGTCATTTTTCTATGATCCTTACTTACATATTCCATCCTTCTTATTTTAAAGGATATTAAAGTTGTTATATTAGACGCAAATTTAGCGTCTACATACATAGTTACTTGTCCAATATGGTTAAAAGAAATAATAAGAAATTTCATAATATGGTGTCCAAATAACAGAATCAATGTCTCCTAACGAAGCGAAACTTGTCTTCCAAACAGTAAGTATAATTCCCAAATGACAAAAGCTCAATTCTGAACTCTGATAAAGTTCAAACTCAATTTCAGCAAGTTTTTCATCAAAGATTTCTAGACACAATGGGGCACTTAGTTTAACAAACTCAACTCAACAAAATAAAATAATAGAAACTAATAATTCAATAAATCAAAGCAACTAGAATAAGATGTCATGATAAAATGAAATATATAGCGTGTAAAGATACCTCTTATCATTGACAATAACTCATTAATATTTGATGTCTGGTCTACTTCTCGAGACGTTAAAATATCCATCTGCATCGTTTGTTATCGTACAGAATACTAAACAAACCGTTATTTTATACGATAAAATATTAAAGTTATACGAATTCACATTGAAACTAGGTTGATTTTTGAATAAAACGAGCTATTTTATTATCATGAAAACTATCATAGCGGCGTTTAGTAACCGAATCAAAGCCGCTGCTATATTTTCTTATAAAATATCCGTGTTTACAAAATGTGTCATATTTATGGGACACACACTTAAATTGTTATTAGAAGTAAATTATATTTTAATTATATATTTAATTTTTATTTAATGGGAAATGCTAAAAGCGTTGCTTTTGTGAACATATTTCAATTAAGTTTTCATTTGAAGAGAAGTTTTAACTTTTATGGTGTTTGTTTATTTTTTCTAATCACATTTTTTAAAATATTAACCGTAAGTTTAAGTTATTGACATAAGTTTTAGTGAGATTTCTACCGTTGTAAACAATATTTTTGATTAAGAAGAAAATTATATGAACTCATTCTATTTCAAACACACATTATCAGACGCATTTAACGACCAATTTTATACATACTAAAACAATTCTGATAATAAAGCAGTTAATGTTTAAAAAATATTATCTCCCTTACTAAAGCATTGTTGTTAATGCCGACGACCCAGTCAATTAAAGTCGTATCACTTAATTATAGCTTGCAATACCCAGAAAGGGTTTAACTACTAACAATTAAAAAATGAATAGCAATTATTTCCCATACCTTGTATCGAAGAAACGAAGTCAATTTTTCAATAAAAGTCCATTCACGTTAAAGATGCGAGGAGTTATTAAATAATCATACAGTCACTGAAAACCGGAAAAATATTCTGATAGTCCACAGGGTAGCACAGGGCACGATCAAATCCAGTTCGGGGCACACAACACACCAGTAATGCTCTATTAATTAATTTCAATTTATGTTAATTACGGAATCGGGTACGATGCGATAGCGAAAGGGGAAGACGGGGACGCGTGCGCTCGGTTCGCGCGCCAAGCGTGGACTGCCGGCTGGCTGGTAGAAGCATTTCTAAATATACACCCCCCGAACGTTTCCCGCGCACCCTATGGGCGCAACGCGTATACCATGCAATTTTCTATAAATTTTCGCATAAGCTCCGAAGCCGCGCTGTCAAAAGCTGTTTTTACTGAAGCTCACCCCCAAACGCTGTGCACGGTTTAATTGAATTAAGTGTTATGCGGGGTTTTGAAGAGTAAATTGAAAATATGCACACGTAAAACAACCTGTGCCGCATTAAGAATTGTTTTCGATACTGCGAGGACTTCTTGTTGTACAAATTTTTCGTTTTTAATAAAAACTAAAAACCTTGGAAGGTAAAAATCGTTAAGGAACAGTCATGTTTTAGAATTAAAATATCGAAGAAAAAAAAGAAGGATGCTTAATGCTAAGCTATGCTATGATTATAACCACTACCGGAACCAGTTAACGGTAAAGCTTCTGAATGACAAATTACTTAAAGCTTTAAATTATGGTAATGATCGTTAATTTGCTACGAGCAAATTGCTACATTATTCCACCTAATATCATGGGCCGTAGCGCTACGCTTTTTCGTAGGCCCGGCGTAGCATTTTTTCGCGAACTCCCAAAAGTCGTTAGACAGAAGTTGTTAGCAGCTGAAACCCTTAGAACAGAATGTTAATCGTCAAAGATCAGTCGCTTTTGTTTAAAACTGAACGAGATTTCTGTAAATAAAACATCGCTTCGAAGTTTTAATTGAACAACATACCTACTCGGCAGAAGTATTGAGATAAAGTTTTGTTTTGTTTCGAACATTTTCTTTACGAATTAATCTGTAAATGGGAATAAATCAACAGAAATTACTTTTCTAATGTTTCAACGTTATTGGATATAGTAAATTTTAAGATACCGACGATTGCTACGTCTGACGATCGGCTCACCCCTTTTGCCCTAAACAAATAATGAAAAGCATAAACATTGTTAGTAAAACTGAGGGTTCGCGATAGTTTACGATGGGATCATTTATATCATAACATCGTAACTGTTTTCTCCGGACATAATCAGAGATGTAGTAAACTCTCATTTTCCAATCATATGGAACAATAGTGGCATCAACCGGGCACAAAACCAGACTCTGGGATGTTCTTGACTTTAACTTTTACTATTGCTCTGGAATTGCATATTTTTTTACTGTAGCCTAAGTAGTCTTACCTATACGATGCTTGTATAGTACGCCTTGCTTACTATTTATTTTTTGTAAGACGAAGGAGACTAGTCTCCACGACACAGGGAATCCTAATGTGGAGGTTAGTGATATTTCAGCTTATGTGTAATGCTCTCTTGAACAATAAAGCTTTTTATTATTTTATTATAATTTCTAATGGCAATTAAACCACTTTAACCAACCAAGGGATCAAACCTTCTTAGGTTTGATCACTTGGTTGTTTTTTTTTGGTAATATCATCTCGCAGATCAACCTATGAGATTAGGGTGGCTTCTGCTTAACCGGACTATGCCGTGGATGCCTTGAGAGTAAGGGCTCCAGCCAGGCAGCCAGCACCCTCTGTGGGGTACGAGTCTCAGCTTAGGGTGTCTCTGGGAGGGCAGCAAAGGGACAGCCTGGATCTGAGTGAGATTATCTAGGAGCTGGTTTTTAAACTAGCTCGAGCAAGGGCCACCCTTGCTGGGGGGGGAACGGGGACGTCGCGACGGACCTCAACGGCGAGGTCGGAATGACGGCGGTTTGTATCTGTGTTTACGTAGAGTACTGGTTTACCTACTGATTGCCTGGAGGAGAACTAAGAACCTATGCTCAACGGACACTATACTACTACACCACCAAGGGCACCAGTGGCGAAGGTAACATACAACTCGATTCCTACTGGCTTCCCTTTGAAAAATGGCACAGTCAGTATTTTATAGGCAAATAAAAAAATTACATAAAAGATATGTACTCCGGCTTACCTCGAACAAAAATTGACCCTTCGCTACTGAAGGGCACCAAGGGTTACAAGACTAAATAATTAGATATACAAGATGGAACGCTAAAATGGTTACCACGTCATATTCAGTACATGATTCTGAACCACAACATGTATGTACAATAGATTTGTAGGACAACATGTTTTTTTTATTTTTATAAAGGATGTATACCCTTATTAATGAAGCCGAAAGGTACTTGTTCTCCTCGTCATTGCGATCATTTTTTCATTCTAGACCATTCCTGGGAATCTTCTAGTTACGGAGATATTGGGGATCAAAGAACTTATTATTCTGTGGTCAAAGTACCAACTTTTTCACAAGTGTTTTTTTTTAAATACTTGTTTTTAACGTAAGATTTTTACTGTAAACATCTCCACGACCCCCGTACTATTCAATCCATCCATTAGCAGAATGTTTAGAGTACGTTACATTGAGTTCTACTGTAAAACGTGATTTTCCACCCCAAAAAAAAATACATAATGTATGGTAATTTGAAAAAAAAAAAAAAAACACCTGTTTCTTACAAATCTGCAATTTTAGCTTCGTTCCCCGGGTTCCACGTTGTATTTGAAAAAACTGTTATTTCTCATGAAATATCGATATATTATTATACATATACCCGCTCGATCACCATGTATATTTTATTACAATTAAACGAACACTGTATAAAACTGTTTTGATCGTGGGATTCGTTCGTTGATACTTTTTTACGATCTCCCGAATTATACGATCGTCAACACAATAAACTGGAATATAAAGTTACAGATAAATATATTATCATGTTACTAATTAAGTCAAATAATCAGATAAAAGTTTAGAGATGTTTTTCTTTTAAGTTTTTAGAAAACCATAGAGATCGGAAGATACACGTATTTCCCTTGTAGACACAGGCACAAAATGCAAAGCAATACAAGGTTTACGCTGTTTCTTTTACATACATACGATCCGTTTTTGGTTTCATTTGAATAAACACAACAAACACACAATCACTATAACATCATAATTCTCCTGCCCTTATCCCAACTTATTTAGGCTCGGCGTAGCATGTCTTCTTCTTCCATAATTCTCTATTACTCGTCATCTCAGCAGTCACCTCCTTTCTAGCCATATCATCCTTCACACAGTCCATCCATCATATCTTTGATCTTCCTCTACTCTTATAGCCATCTACATTCATTCTCAACATTTTCCTCATTCCTTTGCATCACATGTCCATACCACGATAACTGATTAGCACACACCTTTTGAGTCACTGGCGCCATTTTCAGACTGAAAAGTTGTGTGGTAATCGGTTCACAAAATCACTACATATATATAAACAATAACGATATAAACAATAACGTAGCTGATACTGAGAAGTTTTAGTATTTTAGTTATTATCATAATTTACAATAAATTATTGTCTACCTGTAGCCATCATCCAGTACCAAATCTCAACCTCATCTGCCTTGCCAATCACTATATAGTACAAAACAAAGTCGCTTCCCGCTGTCTGTCTGTCCCTACGTATGCTTAGATCTTTAAAACTACGCAACGGATTTTGATGCGGTTTTTGTAATAAATAGAGTGATTCAAGACGGAGATTTATATGTAGAACATTGCACCCGTGTGAAGCCGGGCTTCTAGGGGACCCGGGCGGGTCGCTAGTGACCTATAAATGTTTAAAGGGATACTAAACGTTCCGAGCTTCTAACAACACCGGCAATTGTATTGGTCGTCGCAGTTTGTGTATTTGCAGATAGACAGTCAGACGCTATAGCTCTTGGCATTATCCTTTAGTTGCCCTTTTTAGATACTAACTGAATTACTTTTATGGTAAAAGTTTTAAAAAAACCGGCAAAGAATGAGTCGTACTCACACGCACACAAGGTTCCGTAGCACCAAACATTTCTTCCCGTTAATCTTTTTTTTGTATAAAAATCGTAAAGCGGTTCTCAGAATTCATCTCCCTACCATGTTTCAACTGTGTAGTCTTAATAGTTTCGGAATAAAGTGGCTGTGACATACAGACGGACAGACAGACATCGCGAATCTATAAGGATTCCGTCTTTTACCTTCTTATAACGTATCCATCCATACTTAAGATTATGAAAACTTATGTAACTCAGAACCCTATCTGTCAGACTGTTAGCTTTTCACTTTGTATCGACTCCACCAACGTGGAGACGAGCAGAGATGTGCAAAGCGGAGGGGAGAGGAGATGCGTAAAAGCTAGCGTGTATCCGCCGAAGCTGTATGGAGATGTGCAAAGCGGAGAGAAGAGGAGATGCGTAAAAGCTAGGGTGTTTCCACCGAAGCTGTGTGGAGATGTGCAAAGCGAAGAGGAGAGGAGATGCGTAAAAGCTAGGGTGTATCCACCGAAGCTGTGTAGAGATGTGCAAAGCGGAGAAGAGAGGAGATGCGTAAAAGCTAGGGTGTAACCACCGAAGCTGTGTGGAGATGTGCAAAGCGGAGAGGAGAGGAGATGCGTAAAAGCTAGGGTGTATCCACCGAAGCTGTGTAGAGATGTGCAAAGCGGAGAAGAGAGGAGATGCGTAAAAGCTAGCGTGTATCCGCCGAAGCTGTATGGAGATGTGCAAAGCGGAGAGAAGAGGAGATGCGTAAAAGCTAGCGTGTATCCACCGAAGCTGTATGGAGATGTGCAAAGCGGAGAGAAGAGGAGATGCGTAAAAGCTAGGGTGTTTCCACCGAAGCTGTGTGGAGATGTGCAAAGCGGAGAGAAGAGGAGATGCGTAAAAGCTAGGGTGTATCCACCGAAGCTGTATGGAGATGTGCAAAGCGGAGAGAAGAGGAGATGCGTAAAAGCTAGGGTGTTTCCACCGAAGCTGTGTGGAGATGTGCAAAGCGAAGAGGAGAGGAGATGCGTAAAAGCTAGGGTGTATCCACCGAAGCTGTGTAGAGATGTGCAAAGCGGAGAGAAGAGGAGATGCGTAAAAGCTAGCCTGTATCCGCCGAAGCTGTATGGAGATGTGCAAAGCGGAGAGAAGAGGAGATGCGTAAAAGCTAGCCTGTATCCGCCGAAGCTGTATGGAGATGTGCAAAGCGAAGAGGAGAGGAGATGCGTAAAAGCTAGGGTGTATCCACCGAAGCTGTGTAGAGATGTGCAAAGCGGAGAAAAGAGGAGATGCGTAAAAGCTAGGGTGTAACCACCGAAGCTGTGTGGAGATGTGCAAAGCGGAGAAGAGAGGAGATGCGTAAAAGCTAGGGTGTATACACCAAAGCTGAGTGGCGATGTGCAAAGCGGAGGAAAGATGTGCAAAGTGGCACGACAGCAGACCGTTCACAGCGCACCGCTCACAGCACATCGCTCACCGCACGCCGCTCATGTCAATTCTCGTCTCCACTGGCCTAAAGAATTACGAGACATCTCCTCTCCTCTCTGCTCCACCTTTTCCACTAAAACTAAGCGGAGAAGAAAATTTTAAATAACGAGATTCTATTGGTGGTTACCACACATCTCTCCTCTTGTCTCGTCTCCGCGGAACCCAGCCCTTAGCCGAGAACAAAAGCTAGTCATACTATAAACCTCTATTTATAATGCAAAGAAAAAACAGCATACTATTAGCTTCTTTAAGGTTCTTATTAAAGTAAGCCACACAGCAAAAAATAGAAGCTTCGCATTAACAGCCTATCTAACTCGATCTCGTTTCGGAGTACAAAAGTTTTGGTTCTGCAAATCATGCGCAGCTATTTACGACCACAAATCAAACAGGTTATAAAAAGTTATTTGCTGTGTGTGCTCGACTTGTGAAATTAATTATTGATTTATTTGTTAGTTCTTAATATGTAGTTGAAGTACGAATAATTTGTGTTGATTCAAAAGTCGCTTAATTAGATTTTCTGTAAGTTATTTAGTACTTACTTACAGTATATAATTCTTTCACTGGACCTCTCGAACGTATGTAGCTACCAACCTACCAAATCACGTAATTGTAACTCAAATATTAAATGATTTTTAATTGGAACTATTCTTTTTACTCAAAATATTTATTTTGTTTAATGTAAGTAATACAATGAATGACACAAATTAAGCTTATTTATTTAAATGAAAGTGTTAAGGGATGCTTATATTTTCAATCTAAACTTCACTTAAATTAATGAACTTTTACGTTACTGCAATCGAGCTACACCCAACCTGCTAGTTGACAAATTGCCGAAGTGCAAGTGACGAAATACTAAAACTATGTATATGTGTACCACAAACACTCACGGTCTACAAACAAACGCCTCCTGCTAACATAAACATTTCTATCATCTCCATTCACAAATATTTTGGGACGCCTATTTTACCGTCACAACTCTTCAGGTAGAAACTGACCGCAATGAGATTACATCTGCAGACGGGACAGGTGTGTTCTTATCCGTATTAACTGATAAATGATCCCAACTCGCTCAGTCACAATAAAAGAAGCATGAACAAGGCAGGTGTATTTTGTTCTCCATTGTTTTGGTCTTCGTCACAATCTGGTAGGTAACAAATCCTGTGTAGCAAAAATATTTTAAAATACTTAGAACTAGCTGTGGCCGTCGACCTTCGTTCGCGTAAAATTATTATAAAAATATGACTTGAATTATTTGAATCGGATTTTGTTAAAATTTTTAAGGTTTTTAATTTTTTTGCACGGAGCCCTCATTCTTTTTATAAAATAAAAGTAGCCTTTATTCCTTATAACATCAGCTATTAGCTTTAATTATAATATTACGGGGTAATCCTGTGACGGAAACTTCTGGTAAAATAATAACCGTGTTTCTTACCGATTCTTCTCCATAAGCTAAAGAACCGTTCGCCTTGCTTCAGACGTCCGTAAGTAGGTATAGGTACTTAGGTTGTTATGAAATAAAATATTTTGTTTTTGAGCAGATTTTATAAAAAAATAACTATGCCTATAATTAATATACAAACAAAAACATGGGAGAAATTCCAAGAAAAGCATTGCAATCTGTATTGAGCTGAACTATGTAGGTATAATTTAAAAATTTAAAATATTAGGTTGGTGCCATGCTTCGCAAAAGAACGGTAATAATCAAATGATTAGAGGATTTAATCAGGATATTTTGAAGAAAAGTACCCACTTACGTTTTCGCACTCAAGGCTGTTCAAAGCAAGAAGGTACGTAAGTATTATTTCCATTATTTACATCCAAATGAAGCGAAACAACTTTGGCAATTATTTCGCCCGTAGCTGTACGTAATTTACAAAATCTTCGCATTCTTAAACAAAAATAATGGATTGCACGATAAACGAAAAGTTAGATTGGAAACGAACTTGTTACAACTTCGCTAAGGAATATTATTTTGTTAGTGACAATGCTAGGAAATACAAAATTCTTTTGCTCGAACTGTTTACTACAATGTCTCCTACAAATGAAAATAAAATTGGTCTTACAATTAAGGAATCTAAAAGTGTTCAAATTGCTGTTGCCAGACGGCTGGATTGGCGCAGTGGCCGCCTTGACTTTCAGCGCTACGTGACGCGGGTTCGATTCTATCGCGTAACAAATACGTGGCTAAACGGTCGACCGTCTGCTGCCACGGCTGAAGATCCGTACAAGCTAGATTTTTGTCTGTGAACGCATCCAAGGTAAAAAAAATGGATCTTTGAACACCAACCTTAGAACCTTATATCTTTGCTTGTTTGCAGATTTCTGCTGCAGCATATTTTTAAAATAAGCCATTAATATAATTTTGTTGTGTTCATGTTCTTAAAAGATATATAATATTTGGAAAAAACATTAATAAATCATTTGTAATAATAAAATATATGCGTTAATACAGGGTACTCTATTTTCATGGCGACATCGATAGAGCGACTGTCGCAACCCCGTGCAGGGCACGCCACAATAGTGGCGATAAGCCTCCTCTTTGAGGAGTGGCTAGAGAGGCGCCACGGCGCGGCGCCCTCACCTTCCGCCTGACGCAGGTCCTCACCGGACACGGTTGTTTCGGGAGGTTCCAGCACCGAATCGGGCGGGAACAAACGCCCGGGCGCTACCATTGTGAGGATCGACCGCAGGACACGGTGGAGATCTGCGGTGGTCACGGTGGACCCCGCGTCGGCGGATCACCGCCGTGTCCTCGTAGCGGCGATCGGCGGCGGCGACCTCTCGCGTCCGGTCTTGGTTCAATCCATGGTCCGGAGCGAGACGGAATGGGACGCCGTCACCTCCTTCTGCGAAGCAGTCATGCTAGCGAAGGAGGTGGCGGAACGTGAGAGGGAGAGAAGCTCACGTCCCAGCCGCCGCGGGAGACGCACCGGGCGTCGGGGGCCACGCGGTGGCCCCCGGCCACCGTAGGCGCGGGCCTGTGGACGGTGAGCTATGGATTAGCTCGCCGTCCGACCGACTTATGACGACAAGCCGTGTCGACGGCGCGTTCGTGTTCCACGCGCGCCTCAAAGAGAGTCAGCAAACAGGAAGGGGTCCGAAAGGACCGATGCCTGCCAGGGTTGCGGGACTGTACGAAAGAGATACCGCGGCCCTAGAACACAAAGGGCAAAGGAAGGAACATGGATGGGTTTTAGTCACTAAAAGTCTGATAATCCCTCCTGCTCAGCCCAGATCCGAAAAAAAAAGGGTAATTTATTTCGGGGTTAGCCCAGTTTAAAAAAATAAATACCTTTTTTAATTAATAACTATGAAGAAATGGAACCCTTTATATCAAATAAACATTTGAAAATGGCTCACAAATAGGCAGTGACAGTCTTGTAATCTTAAATTTTCTCTACTGAAAAATTGAATCGGATTGACATTCATCCTTTTTCCCCTGACCCTTTCAATTGTGATTCAGTACAAGGAAATGATTGCAAGGGTGATGGGAAAATTAAGCGACTTTCATTGCTTTAGGGGAGGCCTTTGCCCAGCAGTGGGATAATAGAGGCCATTTTTTTTTTTTTTTTTAATTTTATCTCTCCAAGCCCAAGCGCTGAAAACGGTTGGGTCAGCTGCTCAGCTCAGATAGTTGAAATTCAATTCAACAATGCTTTTATTTAGATATTCAATTAGGTGTCAATTTTTTTTTTGTCCTGTGCGAGTCAAATAAATACTTTTTCTTTCTTTCTTTTCTTTTCACCTACCACCAGTAAATCCAGGAATGCTACCTAGCAAACGAGCCCTAGGCTCAGTCAGCTTGTACCTACATTGTAAGACTAAACAACACCGCGCTTGCAACCTATAGACAAATGAATGTCTGGCGAATTATAAAAACAAACACTTCGATTATAATTTTTAGACTTAGAGGCTACTTCAGCCCGGTTTTCCTTTACTTCGGTTCTTCACTATACTGCTGTTTTACCTCGAGCGCCATCTAGAGCCTATTTCTCGAAACGTATACCTTCAGTAACTCTGTCATAGACAACGGTACTTATGAAAATCGTTAGAGGGCAGTTTTGTAAGCAATTGACTGGGGAATCACCTAGTATATTTTGAGGTGTTTAAATAGGTTTGAAAAGCCATATACATTTACTCACAAACACCAAGCACTTTGGTAAATTGAGTTTTCATGGTCAGACTCGGAATCCGGTTCTGTAAATCTGAGCTGAGTTCTGTAAACCCGGTTTTGTAATCAAGGTAGGTATTGATTATAGCGTAAACTGACAGATTTTCTTTAAGATACAAGTATTTTGTGCGGATTGATGAAATAGTAAATTTTTTGACCGCAGATTAATTAATAAAACGGTCTACTCGCCTTTTTTTTGTTTTTTTTTTTCAGTTGCCCTTTCTTTTGGCCTCCATCCCGGTCTATGATGGAACGAGATGTCCAGAAGATGCCTGGTTAATCTTGCTTTGAATTGAAGGCTTTAGCGTGGGAGTTCCACATTTGCATAATATTAGCAAGCCTTGTCGACAGCAGACTGACTGAAATACAATAGCAATAAAAAACATTACATATTTATATATACATCCAATTAGCATACACGCAACCACACAAGTACTTCTCGTAACTGAACGTAACGATGTAAACGAACCTCGCAATCAATTAGAGACATGTGTGTTCATCGTGGTTGCAGTGAGTTGTTCTCACGGGTGTGTCGTACTATAGACATCGATCTCTTTCTATATTAGTTCTCTTTTTGATTAGGATTTTTTTTTTAATTCATCTACAATACCTGTTTACTAAAATTGTTAGTAAAGGGAAAAAAATCTCTAAATAAAGGATACTGAATATCTTCGACTTTACAAAATCTAAATTCACTCACTGGCAGTGCGAGAACGCTGGCTAGCCCGAGAGTACCGTGTATTACTACGGAATAAATTCAAAAAATTCATCCCTTAAAGGGGTTACATAGAAGATGAAAGTTTGGGGAATCCTGGGCCAGAAATGTTTTGAAAATATTAAAAACACCAATTTGAAATGAAAAGAAGATTATAATGAGCCATTATTAACAACATAGGTATGCACTGTCAGTTTTAAAAATAAACTTATCACAATCTTAACTTTGCAAAACGTAATCAGTACTGATTCGGTTCTAAAAATTTCATTATCATCGCAGCACTTTTTGGCGGAAAATCATTGACAAAATTATCATATCCGTTTTGACACTCCTCCACTCCATTTTTTTATTTTTTTTATTGGTGGTTTGTGCTTCATACATGAATGTGTGAAAAATGTTAATTGCACTGAATTGCACAAAAATACCACCATATTTTTAATTTGTTTCATCATCATCATTTCAGCCTAAAGATGTCCACTGCTGGACATACTCCGCTCCCAAGTTTTGCCACATTGCCCGGTAAAAAATGTTTAATTTATTTATCAAACAAAAAAATGCATACCTATTTTTATTTATATAATCAAAATTGTTACGGTTCTCATCAGTTTTTCGTTAGTGAAGAAAAAACGCTCTCTCTCCACTTTCGTTCTTGGCTTTCGGTACAACAGTTCTTGATACTTGCTATATAACAGCTGTGCCATTTAAACTAATAAAGAATTGGCAAATACAGAAACGCAACCCACTTAGTTAGAGCCTACAATGGTTTTATTGTGTAAACTAAAAGGTGCTAGTAATATACTCGTGGCATCGTCAGTTGTTTCTAAGTGTTCAGGCAAACTATGAGTGTGCTCGGAAAATTAGGATCAGTTCTGTTAGGTAAATAGAAAAAGTAGGATGGTGCAAATCGTGTTTCAATTACAGGTAATTGTACTTTAATTTGGAAATTGACGTGTTCTGCTAATTGGTTAATAAATAATAATATAGAACAAAGTGTTTAAAAAGTTCCATGTTTTAATATTATTTCAGAGTTAAACTTATAGAGTAGGTAATATATTACAATATTCACTACTGTACGTAAGTAACTATTAAACGCTCAATACGTATTTTGTTTTGTGTAGAAAACATGTTTAAGGCATGTTTAACTTAGTAAAATCAATGAATTAACCTAGAACAGGTAAAGTGTTTTAAAAAAAATTGTGTACTTTTCCCCATCGATAGCAAAACCAGGTCAATCACTCACAAAATTAAGTATTTAATATTTAAAATAACACAGTTTACAGTTTTTTGTAGAAACAAATACCCAAAACACGTCTCAGAAACGAAGAAAAACAATCATCCAAATACTTCAGTTTCCAATTCATGCCAGATTGCATCACATAAGTATAATATGATAATCGCCACCTCAATCAACTAATATTAATCTTTGGCCGTTGAGTGGCGCTTATCAAAATTAATCATACGCCTTAGTCAGTCAGTGTCAGTGATAGCTGACAGTGGTTCGTGCTTGTGCCCGTCAGTTCGTGCCATGTTGTGTTTGTTTTGTGCATTTTCTGTGATAGTGCCGTTTTGTTGACAAATATGGTGAGTGTTTATGTTCTTTTTTAATTAATTCTGTGCGTTTAATAGCGTCTGTTGATAGTGCAATGGATTTTGTGAGCGATAAATGACGGTGGAGTGTTTTTCCCCGATAATTGCGCGAGGTTGTCAAATTTTTATTTTGTTGTGTGATGGGTTAGGTCAGGATCTATTTTACGTTTCATAAGTGCCCATGTGAGCTCGTGGCAAAACAATAACAGCCGCTTGGGTCAACCTTTAGGTTAAGCCGTGCTTGCCTAGGTTGGTCTGTGGAAAGTCAGTGACCCGAAAGTCTGACAAACAGTCTTACCAAAGTCAGATTGACTGACTGGTATTGCCACTGTACTAACTGGGTTGTGGAGGTCAGATAGGCAGTCGCTCCATGTAAAGTACTGGTATTCAGCTGCATCCGGTTAGACTGGAAGCCGACCCCAACATAGTTGGGAAAAGGCTAGGCAGATGACCAAGTGCCCATGTAGGCCTATGTGAAATAATATTTTTATATTTACATAAAAAATGATTAAGTTATATACTTTTATTATAGAAGAACCAACTACGACTAAGAAAGACATTTTAAACATTGTCAAATTAATTGACTTTGAATTTGAACAAAATGGCAATCGTAAGAAAAGCAGTTATTGACTATGTTTAATAATCAATATGTGTTGCCCACCGAGGTTGTTGGGGTATCGTTTTACCCAGTTGTGGTTGCCGGTTGTGGAGGTCAGATAAGCAGTCGCTCCACAGAAAATACTGGTATTTAGCTGCATCCGGTTAGACTGCAAGCCGTGGATGCTGGGGAGCATTAGGGAAAAGGCTACGCAGATGACGATGATGTTGATGATGAGACAAACGTTAAGTAATATAAAGTTAAGTAAGTATTTATAAAGTTAGTTAGTTACCTTACCATACCTGTAAATAACTAACCTACGGATCCTGCCGCACCACTATCGTGTATCTTCAACCTTGAAGATTCCCAAACAGTTACTCATCGAATCTAACGATAGTGAAAAGTAATTAAATACATAAGACATGCTCTATAACGCATAACAATCAAACATAAAGTATTTTATTTGTGTACAGGTACGATGTACGATAAAAATCTAAAGCTGAGTCTACAATAACAAAAAAATGTGACAAAACGGTTTGTTTACAATTGTTTTTCGCTACCTAAATAATGTTGTCAAACCCTGATGGTGCTAAGAATCCTCGACTGATTTATCGAGATAGATTCGATAAATCAGTCCCTTCCCGAACTATGTTGAGGTGGGGTTCCAGTACAACTGGAAGCAACTGAATACCAGTATTTTACATGGACCGACTGCCTATCTAACCTCCACAACCCAGTTAGTACTGGGTAATACGATACCCCTTGGTAAGACTGTTTGTCAGACTTTCAAACGACTGTCAAAGTTCCACAAATGACAGTCTAGACTCTAGACCAACGGCTTAACGTGCTTTCTGAGGCACGGGGGAAACTCGGTATGTAATGGATGGTCACCCATCCACAGACCATCCTAGGCAAAACATCGACTCGAGCGGTTGTTATTTATTAGGCACGAGCTCCTCGAGTTATCGAGATAGATTAAAAGCCCCAAATAAATTTCCTATCGATTTGGACGCGACCTTAGACCCATGACATTGCAGAACTATGTTAGTGCTAACGTCTTGTTTTCCAATAATCCTGTTATCAATGAAATAATTCAATGTGGAAGGATAAGGACGGTAGTGCCTTGATATCGTATCGACTGATATAAATCTGGTTCTATTGTCATGTTGTAATTACATCTAACAAATGTTTTTTTTGTCGTGATTGTTGCAACACTTTCTTGACCAACATAGATGTGTGATATTCTTGTGGTTTTGTAACACAAAGTAACACGTAACACGTATACAGGATGTAAGGAACAGCCCTCCACAAACTGATGGGGTGAATTCAGTATATCATACTAAGATTACCGGTACAAGAAATTATTTCAGGAATGTTATGGGAATTAAATATTTTTTTTATTTCCTCATACGCAATGTATCTGCCTACAAAATGTGTACAACGTCGCTTATATCCGCTGAATTTTTAGAAAACATGATGGTGTTTTAATTTTCTGAATATCTGATATGGATTGATTTAATTTGACTTGAAGCACGCTATACAAATCTGCTAATAGTGAGATGATCACGTCCCTAGCGGATTTCTAAGGAATTATGCATTTGACGAGTTTCTTGAAAATTGTTGTTACTGAAAAATTTTAAAAAATTGAAGCAATTATTTAAGACATTCGCGAATTCTAGAAGCAATTTACATACAATCCAATCTATGCTTACGGATAACACAGATTAATAAGCAGGTATTTATAATAAAAAATGCGATAAAATAAAATATGTAATAGAGCATATCTAACTAGATAAGTGACTGTTTGGATACATTATGGTTGCAATCATTGCTTTCATAGAACGATTTACGACAGTTTTTCAAACAGTCTTGTGTCAAGTAACAAATAAAAACTGTATAGACTTTGAAGTCTGTTTACGGGCTGGGTTCAAAGTCAAAGTTTATCTTAATCATTATTTGTCCAGCCTTTTTCAACCATATTGGGGTCTGCTTCAATTATAACCGGATGCACCTTACTATTTTTCATTGAGCGACTGCCATTCAGACCTCTACAGCCTAGTTAGTAGTAGTAACACGATACCCCTTCGTAAGACTGGGTTTTAGAATTTTGTGCTTTTAACTGTAACAACTGCCAAATATCTATGTTCACAGCGTTTGATAAAACACGAATAAATTTGCCTCATTTTAGTGATCTAGTGCTCAATTAATTTACTTAGTAGCTAAAGCCCCAATGATGGTAACCTGTATAATTTACAATAACTAATACAGGCAAATCGAACATCAGTTTCTAATTGTACAGGCTATCCAATTCGATAGTAGTAATCCCTTCATTCTTCTTAGGATGACCAATCTACTCGGACCATGGGGTCCGTAGTACTCCAAGTGGGAGCCCTGGAGCTACTGGCACGGTACTCCATGAACTCCGGCAGAGCTACCAGCCTTTTATCTTCGTTACATGAATTCAGAATGCAAGAAGTGGAACTTGCTCATGGGAAACAATGGAATTGGAAGTATTTGAGGGTGAGTTTTCTTAAGGCGTTTTCCTTTTTTGGTCAGCTGAATATTTTTGAGTAGATTCATGCTTTAAGAGTGAAGATAGAATGACCAAACTCGATTTCCAACTATAGTCTGTTTTTATTAAATTTGCTGATTTACTGCTAGATTCCAATTCAATAACATAAAGAGAGTAAACGTAAATGTAATTAATAATGCTGTTAATTAACACCTAAATGTAATTAACAATGCTGGAAGTGTAAAGATACAATTCTGAATGCGACCGTAGCCGTGAACTGCTACGGACTGTAATCGCGATTACAGTCCGCAGTGACACTAGTTTCTATAATGTAACCCTGTGAAAGCAACAGGCGATAATCTCGATCACCTACGACAGCGTTTTCATTGAGGTCTGTATAAAATTGTGTTGTGGCAGCTTTGCCACTATGGTTCGCGGAAGCGGTCACCTTTGGAACTGCAGTTTTAACTTCACGTTTTTCGCTCGTTGCTATTTCAAGCTTTTGCTGGAGTCCATTACAATAATTCTAGAACTATTGATGAAATATGAAATAAGTAACAAGTAAATCTTTATTTTTAGGACCAATTTGACCAGAAAGATTTGGAAGGCTTGTACAGAAAATATGATGACAAACTGAGAGAAACTCTGATTTATATTTATTTAAGTTTATTAGTAGTTTTTTCAACCGTACACGTAGGCTTAGTTGTCGCTAGTACATTTTCCGAGGTAAGTTCCTTTTTATCATTTCTTTCGTTGTTTTTTGTTCGTCTGATTTAGTATGTGTATACAGGGTGTAACAAGACCCTTCACGAAGTCGTCAACCAAGCATTCTGTACAACAAATTAACTTTACTCAAAAATTATTGCTGGAAAACGATTTTTTTTTTTGGGTGATAAATCACGTTTTACGGTAGGACTCAATGTAACGCACTCAAAACATTGTGCTGATGGATGCATTGAACAGTACCGGATCTTGAAGGTGTTTAAACTAGAAATCTTACATTAAAAACATTGTGTTAAAAAAAAAACTTGTGAAAAAGTTGGAACTTTGACCCTAAATATCTCCGTAACTAGAAGGTTCCCAGGTATGGTCTAGAACAAAAAAAATATCGCAAAGACGCGCAGAACAAGTGGCATTCGGCTTCGCTAAGGGTCTTGTTACACCATTTATTATTTGGACTATTGGGACACAAGGCAAAAATGTTTGCAATTATAATATCATATTATGATGTCATAAAATTCATCAGGCATAGTCTATTTATAAGTACAGCAATTTATCATATTACCATAGTCCACTAATTTACCGTGATATTGCCATTCTATACCACTGTCAGAATGATAGTTATGATTTGAATTTATGGACCATTAAAGTTGGTAGTAAACTTAAGCAATTAATCTCCCTGACTTTACACTCATATGCAGAGCTCTGTTGTGCACTGCTATAAGCTGATAATGATGACAATTTATCTGAAGTCTCGCATTCCTACACATAGCAAAAATCTCACACTGCAGCGTCGAGTCTGGGCACAGGGTGGAGGCGTACATTGTAATGGCCAAACATTCATTCTTCGAGCTACTTTACAGGACGACCTGGAAACCGAAAATATAGACGAGACATTATCATCAATCGCGGTTTTCTTCCAGCAAATACAATCAACATCAACATATTTAACGATGGGAATGTACATTTTAAGGATAGCTATACCATTTATATCCTTATGGAAACCTTTATACTATTCTATGAAAAAGAAATGCTTCTTGATGCCTATACTTGTCACCTTTATTGTGACTTTGGACCTCGTTTTTACCGGTAAGAGATTTCATTATTGAGTTGCTCGCCTAAATGCCTGTCAAACTTTACATGTCTCATGTGACTCCAAACCATCAGCAAATAGAACTACTGAAGTTTGTATAATTTTCAGTTGATCAAATTATAACAAACCGTAATGGGTTCAATACACTACCCTGAGGGACACCAAACTGAATCTTGCAAAATCATGATCACGCAACGTTTTCTCTTAAAACGTATATTGAAACCTTTTTATTACAGCTACGTTCAGCAGTATTTGCAGTTTTACGTCGATGTCATTGATCAATTAAATATTCTTATACCGCAGATATCGCAGTAAGCATCTACAGCTCGTTCGAAGGCATCTCCTTAAGACCTGCATACGCGACCATGGCTCTTCTCTCCAACTACATTTTCCTTCCCATGAGGAATAACTTCTTGGCAATATTCCTCGGCGTCTTCGTCAGTGCTATTTATGTGCTGATCTTCGCTTTCTTCACTTATGACCAGGATCCCTTAATCGGAACAGTGGTAAGTGATAAACACTAGATGATAGGTGACAGATGAAATTCTGAAAACATGATATTTTTGTTTCACAAAGTATATATTATTATAGATCTGAGATCATACTAAGAAGCCATTGGTGCTAATGCTATCAACCGGGCACAAATGACACCTATGGAATACCTATTAAGGTATTTTAACGGAAGACTTTAATCAAATTTACCAGAACTTCTAACCTATGAGCGCATGGTCATAAGTCAAGCTAACATAATTAAAGATGCTTGTAAGGTCCGCTGAAAAAAGGCATTAAAGGTGACCGTAATTTTATGATCACGGTTATTCTGGTTATAACTGGTAACGATAAATAAAAAGACTAAGTTTGAAATTAATTTTTACTCATAATCGCCTTATTGGCTTGAACATTTAATCCTTTTGGGTTTTTCCAATATAAATTATTTGGGATGATATTGAGTTCTGCCATTTATTCATAATATTTTAATCGTTCGTTTATCGATCACGCCACTCACCGATAAAGTGACTTATACAGAACTAGCGACCCGCCCGTGCTTCGCACAGTTGGCACAGTTTTAACGACTTAATTATATAACATTTAAGTTAAATTAAAATGTATAATAAATTCATAAACCTACTTGAGTAAATGTTCAAAATTATGGTAAAAACTGCATCCAATGCGAAGCTTAGAAGAAGCAGTCACACAGACGGACACGCAAAACAACTTTATTTCATATTACGTAGATCATCAATACTATTTTACGATTTGATGAAATGTTCACCACAACATCTTGTTGTGAGGCCTTTTGTTTTACAAGTAACTGTAACATACCATTTTACCGGGTAGGTTTAAGTCCTATGAAATACGAAACCGGGCACGAATCCTGATTCCGTGGTTGCCATTGAGAAATTCCTGATGGAAAGACTTAATTACACTTTACCCGATCTGGAAATAGAACCAACAAATAGAACGATTCCATTGCTCAGCAGTCCCGCATGCGACCACTAGACTAACGAGGCAGATTACAACAATATGACTGATTGTTGTTATTGTGATACAGATATGTGCAAGAGATCTGGCAGCAGATTAAACTTATCAGAGACTATGGTTTCAGACTTAGCTCATCTATCATATTGATGCTTTGAAACATTTCGCTCTTTTATATGATGAAAATTGGAACTTGGTACAGCGCAAGCGTTTGAAAAATAGATTTATTGGAACGCAAGGGAAGGCGAAGGAGTTCTCGGGTAAATTTAAGGCTGCAGACATTAAAATACCACTGTTTGTAAATAACGTGGATAAGGAGTCATCAGTTAAGGACGTCGCTGACTATATTTTAGGCAAGACGAGCGTTTCGGTGGAGTTGACAGAGATTAAGATGAAGCGGCTAAGAGATTATAAGGCTTTTAAAGTGTTTGTTCCTAGGCATAAGTTGGATATGTTTCTAGATGAGCAACTGTGGCCTGAAGGTATTTCTTTTCGTCGATTTATTAATTTTAAGGATCGGAATGTGCAGAGCTCCCCTAAAATAGGGGTGACTAATGCTGGGACTGAGGCTATTATGAAAAACGTCTAATTTATGATGGACACTACAAATAATCAGAATATAAAAATGATCAGTTTCAATTGTAAGTCTGCTACGAGATCCGTGGAGGGGATAAAGGAGCTGTGTAAGACTGCGCACGTTATTGCTCTGCAGGAGACGTGGCTCTTGCCTCATGATACAGCATTCATTGGAGGCATTGATAAAAACTTCGAGTACACCAGTAAGTCAGCGGTAGATACATCGACAGGCGTGCTGCGTGGTCGGCCGTACGGTGGAGTGGCATTGATGTGGCGAAAGGGTGTTTTCTCTTCCGTAACGGTTGTGCCGTGTAGTAGCGAGAGACTGACAGCTGTTAAGGTATGTGCGGGTGAGCGTAGTTCGTTAGTGTTTTCAGTGTATATGCCAACAGACAGTGCAGAGAACTTATTAGAATTCACGGATGTGTTAAGTGAAAGACATGCGGTAATTGAAAGTTGTGACATTGAATCCGCTATTATTCTCGGGGACTTTAATGCTCATCCAAGGAAGTTATTCTTTAAGGAATTAGCCAACTTTTGTGAGGAGCGAAGCTGGCTCTGTGCAGACGTGATGAAGTTAGACGTTTTGTCAGACACACACACTTTTATAAGTGAAAGTCATGATAACTGTAAGCGATGGCTTGATCACTGTCTGACAACAGAGGCAGCTTGGCAATGTGTGACTGATATTAAGGTATGTTATGATGTTTTTTGGTCGGACCATTTTCCACTGGAAGTGTATTGCAACTTGGGAATATTACCATGTAAAGTGCAATATACTGGGAATGTTTACAGTGAAGTGAGATGGGGTGAGAGGGACGCTGAACAGATAAGAATATATAGGGAACTGTGTACAGCTACTTTAAGGGACATTGATTTCCCGGTGGAACTTGGTCTGTGTGCTGATAATGTTTGTTCTGATAATTCTCATCATGTAACTATTGATAAGTTGTATAATATTATTGTAGTATTGTTAGTTGTTTGACGGAAGCGTCGCGAAGGAGCCGTAATGTAAGGAAAGGGACAAAACAAAAATATGTTATTGGTTGGAACAAGCATGTCCGAAAGTTTCACGTAGATGCACGAAACAGCTTTCAGGCTTGGTTACTTCATGGCAAACCAGAGTCTGGTGATATATATAACACTATGCGTGAAACCCGTAAGCGTTTTAAATCTAAGTTGAAATGGTGTCAAGACAATGAGGATAAGATTAAAATGGATATCTTAGCAACACACCACAAAGAGAGGGATTTCAAAAACTTTTGGAAGCACACCAAGAAACTGGAAGCTGGTTCGTGTGTCCCTGTGTGGGTTGAGGGTAGGAGTGAGCCCCGTCAAATAGCTGAAGTATTTAAGGATCATTTTAAGGTAGTGTCTCCTCTAGGATGTGGGCAGCAGGTGCTCGGTGCTGAGGTTGCAGATTGCGAGTATTTCAGATTGAAGGCGAAAGAAGTTGCCCATACTATACAAAATATGACTAGAAGTAAGTCTCCAGGACATGACGACCTTAGCATCGAGCACTTGCAGTTTGCAGGTGTTCATTTACCTAGGGTGTTGGTCATGTTTTTCAATTTGTGTATAGCCCATTCATATTTACCTAGGGAGCTTATGAAGACCACTGTTATACCAATACTTAAAAACAAGACGGGTGATGCCTCCGACAGGGACAACTACAGACCTATCTCATTGGCTACAGTGATCGCCAAGGTACTGGATGGTTTACTTGATAGTCAGCTAAGTGAGCATATTGATCTCCACGAAGCTCAGTTTGGTTTCAGGGCTGGGCAATCGACTGAAACTGCAGTACTGCGTCTCAAGCACACTGTCCAGTACTACGTAACGAGGAAGACACCTGTATACGGTTGTTTTTTGGACCTGTCGAAGGCATTTGACCTGGTGTCTTATGACGTGCTGTGGGATAAGCTCCAGGGGGAAACCAGCACACCCAGAGATGTGATAAATATATTAAGATATTGGTACGGCAACCAGACCAATAATGTTAGGTGGGCGGGTATAATATTTATAATACCCGCCCTTTTGTATATTTATACAATAATGTATTGCAATGTGATATTATTTTAATGTATTTTATGTAATTAGTTATAATTATGGGTTGATACCTGAAATAAACGATTTTAATATCGTATCCAAAACCACCTAGTACAAGTTACATAGTACAATCGTTTTCAAAATGTTTTGAAGAAATGCGAAACTCTATAAATGACTTTAGAAATACAGAGATATTTTATCTCTTCAATACTCTGATAGAATGTCAATTGGTCTCCGCCCTAAGTTAGGTATGCAGCACTACAGACTGCAGTGTCGATTTTCCATTCGCTTTTACAGTATTTTCTCAAATCTTGCGTTCTCCTGTTTCAGGTATCGTCAGATATAATTTATCTTATTGGTGTGAATCTTATGGGTGTGTACTTTAGACTGATGAACGAAATAGTGACGAGACGATCCTTCTTGGACCGTAGAGCGTGTGTTGAAAGCACGCTGAGACTGAAGTTTGTTAAGGATCAAGAGGCAAGTAACTGAATTTTATTTTAAGATATCCCTCAAAGATTGTAAGACGATGGAAAAAAAATTTGAAACGTATTTTCTCAGACAATTCAAGAAATTGGTGAAAGCATTTGCACAACTCCATTTTCTGGGTCTGGATTGTCCCAATTTTATTATTTTTGTGCGAAAGTAAAATCCACAGAACTGTGGATTTAGATTATCAGTTGGCTAACGATCTCACTAAGACGACATTCTCACGGACACTTTCTAACCAAAGCGATCATCGCTGGAACATGGGATTAGCACGTTCAATTTGTTCGGTGAACAACGTTGCGTGGTTGTGTGACACGTGGCCGTCTGGTTGTCCGAACAAATGGACGAAATCACTTTGGACACAGAGTCGTATATTTAAAAAAAATCGAAAGAACATTGAATTGTCCTTGCAATAATGAGTTGTCCTTTGTTTAGGTTTTTTCCCTTTTATAAGTTACATAAAAACAGTGGTATGTTAATCTAATCTACCGATAAGAAGCACTTACTACTTAAATACATTTAGAACGATTATACAATAACGATTGATAGTTTATTTTGACATGGGTATCGCTTGATTCGTACATTTTTGAAGATTTTTCTGTAAATTATTATCAAAGTTAATCGCTTTCTAACACATAAGTGTTCCATTTAAAAACAATTAACTTCTTGGTCCAAAGTTCTATCAACCAATTTAAAACTGCTATCCTATAGGAGCATATCGAACTATGCGGAGCTCAAAACCTTCGTTATCTACTACTACAGATCAGCAGATATCATAATCAGCCTCCTACGATTCCACTGCTGGTACACAAGCGAGACAGACGGGCCGTAAATGCGGGCTCAAACCGGATTGGTGGACGTTACATGTAATAACATTATTTGCATGTATCCCAACTGATGCGAAATCTCTCTGAAATAATGCAAACTTTATTCGAGTTTCATTATAAACATTTTTCTTTCAGGAACGTCTTATGATGAGCATATTACCAGAGCACATAGTATCCAAAGTGCGTCAAGACATCCGAAATATGTTTATGGGAATCGAAACACGTTCCATAAGTAGCAATTTGAGATCGTTCAAGTAAGTTCACGAAATCTTAGGCTAAGGACATATCAGAAGACATAGCTTATACTTTAGGCTAAGGACAAATCAGAAGAAAACACCCGCTGTCTTTTGAGCGAAGTTACAAGCAAGATATTCCAACGCATTGTTCAGCACAATTTGCCATACCGCCCTCGGCAGTGCTGCATGGCATGCTAATTATCATTGCTTTCCCTGCATCCAGGCCTGGGCCTTTTTCGCGGAATTAAATCTTAATATTTTGCATAATTAACTTTGTTAATGTTTTCTTGATAGTTTGCATTTTTCGGGGCAATAACATAAATAATCCTCAAATACAGTTATTTGTCGATTACAGCCAACTTTACGTGGAAGAGCATGATAATGTGAGCATTTTGTATGCGGATGTGGTGAACTACACGATGATTTCAACTACTTTGTCTCCAATGAGAATGGTGGAGCTATTGAACGAGCTTTTCGGGAGATTTGATGAAGCTTCTGAGGTACTTGCGTCTTTTGTTGGAAAATGTTTTAATTTGTACCGTAGATTGCTAAACACATTTATTAAACGTTTAAAACTTCGTTTCTGACAATCGTTTAAGGAACAAATAAGGATTGTGTTGAATTCTGAACTGAAAGGCATGGCAGAATGACGGCTAGGTTCGGTGAAATATTGTCTCTGAAGTCGTCTAAAGTTTCGTGTAAAAGACGTGAAAAAATGAAATTGAAATATAGCCAAAGTGAAAGACTTACCAAATAAATATCACCATATTTTTTTTCAAAATCTTGAAGACCTAATTTAGTTAGTGCTAGGGCATATATTAATAAAGATTATTTTCAGGAACACGATGTACTAAGAATAAAATTCTTGGGAGACTGTTACTACTGCGTCAGCGGAATACCAAAGCCCAGTGAACAGCACGCCAAGAACTGCGTAGACCTTGGGCTGGAGATGATCCACATTATCAAAGACGTCAGGTATGATATCAGTTTCACTTGGGATTCTAGTATGATTGAACATTGATCAGGAAGTTCGCTAACCCAATGGTCTAATCGCGTAGCATGAAGAATTATTAACGGTAGTAATAGTGCAGTCCGGTGCGGTGCGGTGTGGTGCGGTAGTGGGTAAAAACGCGTGGTGCAGGTACCTAAGTCTAAGGACTTTTTTACTACCTATTAGGCACTGCTTCAAACCGAAGGTGAATTAAAACATCGTGAGGAAAACAGTATGTTCTAGCACCAAATATTCGAAGATACCCGCCAGCCCACACTAGCAGCACTAGCACAGGAGCCCCTTTCACAAGGAGTATACCTGTGTCTGCCTGTGTGCAAACAGTAGAAACGTTATACATATGCTGATTTTGCTAGGTAGGCATCACTTTTGGACTGTATCCGTACAGTCGAATCAAATGATTAGACTACTGCGTGTAGTTTTATCTTTCTAAAATCTGTGTAGATAGAAATTTAAAATGCTTTTGATACTTAAGAGTTCAATAATCGAAAATACCGACAGCCTCATTACATATGTTTTTAGATTAGATAAACAATCACTTTGTATTTACTGCAATCGGTAAATGTTTTGCTGTTTGTGGCTTGCGACGTCAAAATTCAACCAAACCACACCTACTGCAACTTGCTGCTATACTTGGTGGTGCTTGCGGTGATATTGTGGGAATCAAAGATAATGTTGCTTCCAAAATAATACATAAATTATCGATTTATTTGCATTGCAACAATTGAAGGCATATTTCGGAACTGACTTACAATGCCATGTTTGATAGCCACAAAAGTAACATAGGAAGTAACATAGGGGGGGCCAGTTCACACTTGTTCTGGCACATTCAGTAGTGTTGCAGGCAATAATCACTACACTTATTAGGATTTCATTTTGCTCGTGCCGATCGGTAGCCTCGGGTCGGCTTCTACCATTACTGAATCATGTTCTTTTCAGCTCGACACAATTCGAGCAAAGACTGCGCCGAATCATACCTGAATATGAACGAAGTATCAGGAAATATATAAAATGTACAATAAAATGCGTATTACTTACGTAGTTTAAATATGATTACGATAAAATTCAACTGTTAACGTATTTTGCAGGGAAAAGAGATCGCTAAACATTGACATGAGGATTGGAGTTCACTCTGGGAAGATCTTAAGTGGCTTGATAGGCATCAGAAAATGGCAATTTGATATTTGGTCAAAGGATGTTACAATAGCTAACAAGATGGAATCCACTGGAAAATCTGGGTATGTCAAACCACTGTTTTCATCTTCTGCATAAACAATGCACAGTTTAAACTGCGTATATAATTGGTGTCAGGTATAGAAGCGTATCGTGTTTGCGCAAAAAAATCCTCAAACAACGAAACTGGAAAAGGAAGGATTTATTTAACCTCTAAAGGGACTTATTTAGGGATGAACATTTGTTTGTCGATAGAAAATACCATACAAACAGCTTGTCTCTTACTTAATTTGTTTTATAGTAGAGTCCAAATAAATAGTATAGAACATGAATACTCAAATACCTCTAAGAGATTAGAGTCGTTGGCAAAATCGTAAACAGTATTAACAATAAACATGACGTTAGTAAGATACCAATTTTATTATTAAACTCATTAGTGAGCGCCACGGTAACCCGCGAAATTCAATTTGTCTTACGTTTTCTTGCAATTTGCAGGTCAGTGTTGAAAATAAGAAAATTTTAATTTCCCGGTCTACCCTGTGCGACGAAAAAGCAGATGATAATATTATGTAAAATCTCTTTTTCCAGAAAAGTGCACGTCACAAAACAAACTCTCGAATTACTTGTAGAATACGCCAGAGAATACATTATCGAACCAAACTTTGAATCTCAAAATGATCCGTTTATTGCGAAAAATAAATTGGAAACATTTCTGCTGTCGAGACCAGCAAGGGTAAATATCTGTGAAGTTACATTTATTTTTAAAAAAAGTGGAAAAATGTCCGTGTGTGAACGAATCTAAACTGTTTATTTCCAGGCTCTTGAATACAAACCATTCAGGCGAGCATCAGTCGGTTTCAACAAAATAATAACAAAAACCAATACTTCTACTAGAGTAAGTCCAATTCATGCATTTATTTATAGAAGACATTATCACGCAATAATTTGCTATATTATTTATGTATTTCTAGTAGCGAGCGGAGAATAGAAAGACGAATAACTTCCGAAGAACCACAACGTTCATGGATGAGAATTTAGTGGAATACCAACAAATGTTGAAAGCTGCTGACGCGCAAATGGCAAAGGAAATTGAAGATATGACAAACGGCAAGTAAGTTCAAATCCATTTCGACTGAGAGTTGTTCGTAGCTATCAATAAATTATATTGAATTGTATAAGGGTGTAACAAGATCCTTACCGAAGCCAAAAGGCACTTGTTCTCCCCGTCATTGCGATAATTTTTTTGTTCTAGACCATACCTGGGAACCTTCTAGTTACTGAGATATTGCAGGTCAAAGTTCCAACATTTTCGCAAGTTTTTTTTTTTAAATACATGTTTTTAATGTAAGAGTTTTACTTTAAACCCCCGTAATATTAAATCCATCCATCAGCACAATGTTTTGAGTGCTTTACATTGAGTCCTATCATAAAACGTGATTTTTCACTCCAAAAAAAAAAGTCGTTTCCCAGCAATAATGTTTGCTTAAAGTTACTTAGTTTGATGTACAAAATGCTTGGTTATCGGCTTCTGAAGGGTCCTGTTACACCCTGTATACGAACTTCTATAGGACATGAACATTGTGAGACTTTTTCTAAATAACAAAAACGATTGAGATAATGTTCTAGAGGACAATGTCGATAAGCAAGTTTTGAGTATGAAAGAAAGACCAAACAAACGATGCATGGACTGATAAAGACCAGGCTACTGACATCACGACTAATTTAGAAGATCTCGACCCTATAGACATTGAAACAAGGACAAGAGAATGATTATTCTGATAATAATCAAATTAGTGACTTGTCAATTCAAATTGTATTTGTTTGCAGAGAACATTTCCGAAATGAGTCTAAGCTGAACAGGTTCACATTGATGTACAAGAACTTCCAAATGGAGAAGACATTCCTACTGCTACCAGACCCACTATTCAAATATTACATAACTTGCTGCCTGATCATTTTCTCACTGATGTTGTTGATTAATGGACTGACTACGATGTGGTAAGTAACTTGTACTACTAGTTTTTAAATTAGTAGGCACGATTTAGCCAGGTAATAACTGTGTGTTCATCTTTCTAGGTTTGAAGGCTTCCAATGGTACGCTTGGACGCTACTAGGTGCTTTACTATTTGCACTAATCATAATGCAGCCCTTCACTTGGTTCCAATTCCTCTGGACCAAATATAAAGGCTATGAAGAGCCGCGGAATAAATGCTTACGATGGGTCTACGACATTTCTGCTAAAATTATCAGATCAGCAGTTATAAGGACTACCATTTATCTAGTAATAAGTATTGGACTTGCTGCTACTTCTGTGGTGAATGTTATTGCTTGCAGAGAAGTTAAGGTGCCTGAAGGTGAAACTGTGCTGTCCAACTGCATATCGTCGTGGGTAATCACATTTCTATATTTTAATTTCTATTGATAACCAATGTTTCTTTAGTGTGCTAACATCAACTTTCTTTCCAGCATGTGACTCAGTGCTGGGGTTTAGCCTTGCTTTTGAACTTTCTGTTCAGCAGAGTTTTTTTCATCTTCAAGTGGATCGTCGCTGGCGGCATGACGTTCTTCTACTTATGGATTGTATGGGAGATCAAAACTTCGCTCTTTATCGATGACGTGACATGGAATGTTGGATTGGATCCCAGATTATCCCACACTTTAGCCGTCATCGTTATAACTGTAACTTTGTACTGGATTGATAGAACTACGGAGTACAGGAACAGATTGGATCACTTGTGGCAATTACAGTTGAGTGCAGAGCAAACCGAGGCAGAGACAATGTTGAAAGTAAATAATATGCTTCTGGAGAACATTTTACCGGCTCATGTAGGTGCGTATTTAGAACTTTAACACAACCTGTTCTTGACATTGAATGGAAGAAGTAATCAAATCTTGTTTTATTTTCAGTCCAAGTATATCTGAACTTAAACAGATCTTTAGACGAGTTGTATAACGAGAAGTATGACAACGTAGCAGTTATGTTCGCGTCTTTAACTGATTACAAACTGGGCGTAGAAGGCGATGCTGATATGAGTGACAAATTTCTCCTGAGCATTCTGGATGAAATCATATCAGATTTTGATAGAGTGCGTAATCGATTACATGAATTTCTTGAACGAAAAAAGATTAAGTGTTACCTGAAAATACGCTAATTAAACCCTGTTTTTTAGCTGTTGCTTGCGGGAACTTCAGATTACAAGGTGGAGAAAATAAAACTGGCAGGTTGGACCTACATGGCTGCTTGTGGCTTGGACCCAAGTAGGAGAGAGTCTACGGACTCCATATCCAACGCCAGTCTTCGTCAGAACAGTCCATACGGTCGAGCAGTGGTGCTGACTATGGTAGAATTTGCTGCAGCAATGCTGATGCAGGTGCAGAACTTCAATCGAGGCTCGTTCCAGAGCTTAAACTTGCGGATCGGTGAGTTCTACCTTAATATACTTAACATTGTTCTCGAATTATCAATAGTGATCATTCTTCATAGACCCGTAGGCTGATTGAGATATTGGTATTCATCACTTATTCATCCAAATGTTTGTGTTTACAGGAATATCAAATGGTGAAGTAGCAGCTGGAGTGGTAGGGTCACAGAAGCCTTTGTATGATATTTGGGGTCATGCTGTGAATATGGCGTCACGGATGGACTCTACTGGCGAATCTGGAAAGATACAGGTAAAAGCTTACTTCGCTCCATTTTTGAATAAGTCTTATATTTTATCTTTAAAATATCATATCTGAAATCATGCAAATTATATCATTCAGTTGTGTGTTTATAACTGTAACTGCACCAAATATATTCTGTATTTTATCAACCAGGTGACTGAGAACACAGCCATAATTCTGGATGAATGTGGTATCCTCACAACGTGCCGCGGCGAAACCTTCGTAAAGGGAGCTGGCTACATCAAAACCTACTTCGTTCCCCTCAACGAGAACTTCAACCTTATCAAAAAGAAAAACAGCATGGACTTCTACAGAATAGAAGACAGAAGTCGGTACTACGCTGTCAGAGCTAGTAAATTCAGTAATAATTCTAACAGTTCTAGTGTCTATGGATACTCTACTTTTGATGTAAGGAGATTGTCGTTCAATAGTGACGCTACTGTTGACAGTTTGGATACTGAACATGCAAGAACAGCAACACCGGTGGATGACCCGGTGGATGAGCCGGTTGACGTGTATGAGCCGGTTGGTTTCAATGAACCGGAAGATTTGTATGAACCGGCTGGTTTGTATGAACCGGATGATGTGTATGAACCGGTTGATATGAATATACCAGTTGATTTGAATGAACTGGTTGATGTAGATGTTACCAGTGTTTCAACAACAAGCGAAGTCAAAGAGACTCGTTGCTGACGAATGTATAGTTTAGATTTTAAGTTAGATGTAGTGGTCCGTTCTCAAACTGGCCAGCCAATCCATAAGGCCGCATCCTCACCAAAGCGACCGCGTGAACACATGAGCTTCTCGGTTTTCTAAATAATAAGTGGCATATAAACGCGACGACCGCGTGACCAATTACTTTGTTTAGGCCGCGGAGTAATGTTCTTTTTGTGTTGGTATAAGCCAATATTGCCAATACTCTTTTTCTCATAGAAAATGACGGGATTAGAGAATATAATGTTTTAATATTTTTATGTGGTTAAGTTCTCCATAGTTTGACGTATTTATTTATTTAAGCAATTAATCAATAGATTACGTACCTATTACTTTTTATTACCAGGTTTATTTTGTAGGTAGGTATTTAGATTAAGAATTTAGAGATTTCTACTGTGGAATCCTGATAGTTCAATCAAACTACTTCAATAATTTATAGCTCAGTACATATTTTTGTTTAACAAATATCTCATCCCATCGAAAATTAACGAGGCAAGAGACATTAAAACCTTCATTTAGATACCAGTGGCGAAGGTTCCATACAAGTCGATTCCTACCGACTTCCCTTTGAAAAACGGCACAGTCAGTATTTTAAAAGGCAAATAATAAAACCACATAAAATATATGTACTCCAGCTTACCTCTAACAACAATTGACCCTTCGCTACTGATAGATACCTAGATGAAGTTTTGTTTCAAACGACTGACACATCTGTTTTACTAACTTGTATATGTTATACAAAGAACAATTAAATTTATTTTAGGTATGTTTTACAAACTGCAACAACCGACCGCCTTAAAATTACCTCAGTATATAAAGAATAAACATTAATAAAACTTAGTATTATTACTGACCAAAGTATTTCACTAACCTATGCTTATCTTATCGATTAATTACATAAATCTCATCACATGGAGTAGATATCTTTATTTTGTTTCGGTACAGTCTTAGGCACCAATATGTATGCAACTCAGTGATTGGAATTGCTGCATTGATTATAATTTCGATAAACTTAGAAGTTTTTAAACCAGAACCGATTCCTCCGTAAGATCACCGGAGCTCTCTTTTATGTCCGCAACGAAAGCCTTCATTTAGACCTCAAATTGCCTACCATCCAGCAATTTATGAAACGTCTTTCAAAACGTTTCTTCGACTCAGCTGTCAAGCACAGAAACCCCCTTATCGCATCGGCCACCCGATACGAGCCATCGCGTATCAGTAGCGTTCGCCGTCCACGGCACGTTCTTCTCACTCCCGATGGCCCTACCACCCTCCTCCAGGAAAGCAGTAGGGAAACCAGCACACTTAGAAAATACAAACACAGACCGCCGTCATTCCGACCCTGCCGCCGTGGTCCGTCGCGACGTCCTGTTTCAAACACGGGATATTTACCGTGGTATTTACCGGGATATTTAACATGAAAGAAAGAAAGAAAGAAAAATGTTTATTCGACGTCAGTACATTAGGGTACGTCACAATAATATTAAAAAAAGTTACAAAAAGAGAAATTACATAGTATGACTGTACTGTGTGCCTCACGGCTGCGCCAAAAAGGTCCATTTCAGCATTAATGCCAGACAGGTGAGGCTGTCTGACGCTGGTCTTCCAATGAACCTTGAGGGGGTAAGTGACATACAGAAAACAGTTTCAAAGATAGTACGAGTATATGAATAAATGATTAAGTACAATAAATAGATATTGAGTTAATTTATGAAATGTGTATGCGAGTTAGGATAAAAATGTGAGTAGGTAATAAGTATTATAACGTGTTCGAAAGTACTACTGGTTACAATATATAAAACATGGTAAATGTCACGTTTCTAGTTTTAATGATAACAAACATAGTATTTTAGAACCCGTAAATTTATGAGATAGCTCAAATTTGCAAATGTTATTCCACCAGAAAACCGCGTTTGAATTTAGGTAATGTATAGGGTACAAGTAACAGTAACAGTAGTAGTAGTAGTGGTAGTGGTAGTCAGTAGTAGTGGTAGTCAGTAGTAGTAGTGTAGTGTAGTAGTAGTATTTATAGGTTGTAGTTTATGTATAGGTTAGGTTGTATAGGTTATGTCGTGATGGCCCAGAGGTTAAGGCCTCGCCTCTCATACATGAGGTTGTGGGTTCAAATCCGGGCCAGTACCAATGTGACTTTATCAATTCATATGTACTTTCTAAGTTTACCTTGGACACCACAAACATCGGTGAAGGAAAAACATCGTGAGGAAACCTGGACTTGTAAAAGTCTGAAATCGCCAACCTGTCTTGAGCAAGCGCGGTGATCAATGCTCGTGCCTTCTCTGTTGAGAAGAGGCCTTTGCCCAGCAGTGGGACAGTAATAGGCTGGTATTATTATGTCCATGCGTTTTTTTTTGCTCGGCTAGCCGGGTAGCCGGAAAGTACTGATAGCACAGGCCTAAGCCAAGTGATTATCAGCTGGGTTAGGAGTTAAAGAGGTAGTAATAGGTACAATACGGTTTTGCGTTGTAGCTTGAAAGAGAGATGAGGGTATGTTTAAGTGGATATGTTGGTGATTATTTTTTATAGGTTACAACCCGTCTTGAGCAAACGTGGTGATCAATGCTAGTGCCTTCTCTGTAGGAGAAAAGGCATTTGCTCAGCAGTGGGACAGTAATAGGCTTGTATTATTTAATACTACCTAGCTGTTGCCCGCGGCTTCGCTTGCGTTTTAGTCGGAAATTATTCCACGGGCATTTTGTAAATATAGCCTATAGCAGATAATGTAGCTTCCAAATAGTGAAAGAATTTTCAAAATCGGTTCAGAAGATCCAGAGATTACCCCCTACATACAAACTTACAAACAAATTTTACCTCTTTATAATATTAGTATAGTTAGAGATTATAATATTTTACAAGGTACATAGTTAATTAGTATAGTATACATTAGTAGTATTTATTAGTTATTCACCTATTGGTACTCGTTGATTCTACCTAAAGCTGGACTGGCCAGTGACGTCAATCTATGATTAATTTTTATTAAGTATCTTCATCAACATGTGTAATTAATTATCTAAAACTATAGCGTCATGATAGCCCGGATAAAGAAAATCGAAATAAATACGAATAATAAGAACATGAATAAGGAACACAATTTTTTTCCAGTATCCTTTTCTTCACATAAGCTGTCATTGAAGGAAATATGATATTTGAGAGATTTGGGCATACCTATATAATCAATGGTAAGTATGTATACGTAACTGGCACGTTTTTCAATACCTTTTTCAGTAATATGCATACCGTACGACAAAAATATCATGAAGTGTTGAATCCGTACAAATGACAGAGAACGCCAACATTTGGCCGGAAAAAAACAAAATATTTGTTTTTACAGTATATATTTTATTTCTATGTTTTTCTGATAATTAATATGGATTAAATGCAATTGTCCGTGACACAATTAAATTGAAGATTAAAATAGCGAATTTATTGACAGATAAGAATTTCCGTGCGGGAAAAAACACTGCAATTCAATCATAAAAATGGATTAGCGTTTCGACCAAATCCTAGTGACAGTGTATTTTTGTAAAGCCGTATATTGTAGTTAATTGATAAGTCGTACAAGGTTTTGATTTTTAATGTTTTTTACCTTATTGAAATACTGTAAGTTTCCTCAAAAAATATATGCACATAATCTCGGATATTGCTACTAGGTTTAAACGAACATCCATAGTCACATCCTTTTTATTTAGACATATCATCACACAGTCCATCCATCGTTTCTTTAGTGTTCTAACTCTAGCCATCCGCATTTCTATCCTCACGACGGTTTGTTGCCGCCAAGAACTCGAACTCAACTCAAACATTTATCAAACAGACCGATTAGAAGCACTTTTGAATTTTTAAAAACAAACAGATCAAGGTACCTACATTCCAGCCACAAGCTACAACATCTGTGAAAAGATTGTCCTTTCAACATCGTAGCCGAGTTAATTTATTATGGTTTTACACCCCTATCCAACACAGTAAAATGTTACTCCCACCTGGTAAAAAACAGCGCAGATTAGTGACATAGGGCTTCGGTCTAGAGCCCGCAAGCCATCTACTTAGCCGCCGTCTGCCCCAGTGTCCGCCCACCATTCATGGATACCACGTCATTGTACAAAATCAAGACGCGTTTCACCAACTAAAAGATCAGCTGGTGTGGTTTTTCGAAGAATTTCCATTTTTTGGTAAGCTTTTTTGTTTTTTTTTTTTTTTTTTTAATATATTATCTGTTGTGTAACATACAGCGTAAGATATTACTGTAAGAATTAGAAATTGGCACTAACGGACTTCAAGGCCATATCTCTTCATATTAACAAAGAGGTCTGTGTAAAAATTCACTAGATCTACGTCTACAGCAGTTCAACCGTCCTCTCAATAGCTTTCTCAACTTATTAGATCTTCATCGCCATCTTATTTCCCCATGTTTTTAGTTACAGATGGTAACTAAGGTAGACTGGGTACGGTTGAAACATTTTAGCTTTTTTCGTCCATAGCATCGGGATTAGTAAAGCAAGCGATGATGGAAATATATTAAATACAAGACCGTATGTCTGTCTACTAATGGGCAATGAGATCCCTATTTTTTTTATGAGTAAAATCAAATAAAATAAAAAAAGAAAATATATTTCAACCATCTCCACACCAGGGTCGGTTGAAACAGTACCTCAAGACACATACTAATGATTTTCTTCTCGAGATATTGGCCTGGTTTCACCCGTCCACCGTTTAAAGCGTACCCAGTCTACCGTTTAAAGCGTACCCAGTCCACCCTTTGACAACCTAAACCTAGTCTATCGAAATCTGTAAAGGGGTTCCGGTTCTGTACCAAAGTCCAGCCTTAGATTTTACTAGTTGCTTTCCATTTCAGTTATAAAACCATAACAAAATGGCCGACGATCCCGAATGCCAACTGCGTCGACGAAAGGTGTCTGGCAACCCTAATCTGCCGTTGGACCTCGATGTGGAGTATCTGGTCAGCGATGGTGACCCTGACCAGGGAACGCCGTCTCCTAGCAACATAAAGCGTCTGGCTCACCACAAACAGAAGTCATCATCTTCCGCACTCCTTGACTATAAGAATAAGCAGCTGTCTTTTGATATTCAAGTGAGTCATGTAAATCACGTAACAGGCCTAAAATGTCCCATAGTAAATGATACATGGCATCGAACTTTTAGCCCTAGGACACAGGACAAAGGTACCTTGGTGTCATTATTTTGTGCTTTCACGTTAGTCTGCCTTGCCCATGGGCACACTACCCAGCAAAACCGTCCAAATACGTCTCAGACACGAAAAGAAGAGATAATGCTCTTCAATAATCTCCCACCAACCCAGAAGCGCCAGCTGCGGCCGCCAATCCAAGAACGATGTGAAGCAGTTTAATTTTCACTTTTCGGTTATTAATATCGGGGTTCAAACCTGTTTCCACGAGCAATTAGTGTGCATATTATGTAAGACATGGCCTGCGATATTTTGTTCAACCAATGGGATAGTTAACGCTCTATTGTGACAGATGCAGTACGCCACGTAGACAGTACTGTCTACTGTAGTGTTGGCACTGGCTGACGTATGTATGACCTTGACCAAGTCCACCATTTTAGTACCTAAAGACTATACAAGTAGGTTCCTACTAATTTCCTTTGTTTTTCCAGGTGGAAGAGTGTGAAGAAATAGATATCATAATAGAGAGTGATGACGATGAGGAGGACAACGCTGAAGGTGGTGATGATGATGACGACCGTTCAATCACGCCGACGCCAATACAAGACTTCGGGGCCAATACCGTTTATACTGAAAAATGTAAGTTTTTTGACCAAAATTTACCTAGTCGTCGCCATAAGGTTCATTTAAACAGGTCGGTCCAGACCTCGGAAACTGGATTGTGACAGATATTTTTACATTGAAGTATCTACCAAAGTCCGGTCCACAGCTAGTATGGAATCCGGTCCGATCGGTTTGACTGAAACTTCAAAATAGGCCCATCCACGGGTCTACGACTAAGCAACCACATGTGTACTTCGCTTCGCTTTGTGTGAAACGGTTTGTAGTGGTCGGTAACGTCCACTGCGACACGCGGTCTTAGTACGAAAACCTTTTCATGCCCATCCTACGCAGCAGTGGGGTTAGATTTATCCTTGATTCATAAATGATTGCGAATTTTAATGCTGAACAGATTTTTTTAGCCAATACTGCCGCTATCGTATTGGGGTGATTAAAGTTGCAAGCTCAAGAGCTTGCTTAATGCCAAGGCTTTAAGAAACATATTAGAGATCCCTGGGGCCTTTCCACTTTTGTGGATTTCCGTAAACCCTCAAACCCTCCCCCTAAAAGGAGTGGAGAGATTTGAAAGAGACCTACCTACACCCGGCATTAGGTGGCCAAAGGAAGAGGAGAAGGAGGATGAAGAAGAGAAAGAGAGAGAGGGACCCAGGGTGATTCAGAAATCTCACCTTGCTTATAGCACAGTAGCGAACTTCTACTTCGCTCACCCAAAAATAATATGAGAAACCGCATTGAAGAAATTAAAAAGTCCTTTTACTTTTTTTGAAAATTTTAAAACCTTACGCACTATAATTATCAGTGCCTAGTACAGAAATTGTGGCTTGTCACAATCACAGTCCATATTAAAAACTAGGGCAAAAAACAGGTGACGGCCGGGTCAAATGAAGGTCACGTGGACCTAATTCAATTTGAATGTTACACAAGGCTAGGTTTAGCTGTAATCCTATTATGTAGTCTGTCTTTGGTATGAGTCATTACAGTAATTTGAAGGTGCGATAATAGTATTTGGTTTTGTTTGGACTTGGCCGATGATGCCGAAGCATCATTGCCCACATTATTCTTGTTGTGAGTTTTTGTTGAAAATAAGTTATCTACGACAGCCAAAGATTAAATTTTATGACACAAATGTAACCCGTATAGGAAATTGAATTCTCTTTTCTAATTTTTTCAGTACCTATTTATTGATTTTCGTTTTCGCCACTTCTGTAGATCTGACTAAGCGATTTCAAACGGTTCTGGCTGAAGTCTGACTTCATAGTTACGACTCAACCGGTCATTAAGTCAGCGCCAAAAAAGCTGCGTCTCCATTTTTAAAAAACACGCCACAGTAGTGACCACCATGTTTCGCATTGTGTGGACGAGGATTTTAGCATTTTACTAACCTCCGAACTAGAGTTATGGAACCTTTGCTCAAAGATGACATACTCCTCTACTCAATATCCAGCTACAGCGAGAAACACCTAGACCTTATTCTTTATTGCACACAAAATAACAAATGTACATACAAATTGCATTAATATAGCTTATGTACAATGGCGAACTTAACCCAGAATTGGGTTTTCTTTCAGCAAACCTAATTTTGATTGCGAGATTTGCAGGAGAGGATCTTCCTTCCTCCTGCTTCTCTGACTACGAAACGCGAAAGACAGAACCTATACCGTGGACCGTGGCCTTCATCAAAACAATGTACTTGCGTGACGCAAACTGTTAATCTAGCAAGTTTATTTTGGGCACGGGTTTTTGTAAACATCTAAAAAAATAGAGTTTTTCACCACCCGCTGACAACCCCCGGGATGTCAAGATGTTCGTCGACTCATTGAGGGATGACCTTAAATTGAACTCACCGTGACCTTTCCCAAAATGTTAGATGTTCACTTCGTTTCACATAAATTCATTAATTTAGTCTTAAAGCCATCAACGTAAAGACATTTTAAGCACATTTAACGAATAATAAGTGTAATCACCAATACTTTGATTCCAGGTCCAAAATCCAACGACTTCCTGAAGGTAAAAGCCGTGGAGACCGAATGCTACACAGACGTTTCAGATGCAGACACCGACGAAGAAGATAACTAATAAATTATATCAAATAGTGTCAAATTCTCTTCGACTACTCAATGAATCATTTATAACATCACTATCTGACACTGTTTAAAACTAACTTTTGTGAAATAGCGTTGAAAATATATAAGTAAATGCTTTGATATTTTGTATTGTTTATTTTACTACTTTTAATATGGGGTGACTCCATTATTCACCATATTATTGTCACCAGGGATGTGTACAAAATGAAATTAAGCGACTCTTCAAGACGAAAAATTAAATAATTGATTTTGTGGGTGTATCTCACTATTTCTATTAGGTATTGAGAATCCCATTGAAGTAAATCTTTTTATTTACTGCCTCGTGGTTTAGTCGCAAGCGCGACTGCTGAGCAAGAGGCACTGATATTGCGTTTTCCATCAGGAATTTCTCAGTAGCAGCCACGGTGTCTGGATTTGTGCCCGGTTGATGGTAATATGCTCGCTCCCTATTACATGGGACATAACTGGCGAAATGTGGGTATACTATTCTGCCTGCTTACAGCTGTGATTTTGTTTTTTTTTTTTTACTTTTCACTGGGTCAGGAGGACGAAAATAAAAAACTTTTTATCTTTTAATGATTTTTATTGCACATTTAAAAATCATCTTGATTTCACATTTCCGTCTATACACACGTTAATAATTACAATAAAACAATACAAATAATTTACATAATGTTGCATTACCGGGGTTCACTACATAATCTGTACTTCAATAAAATATTCTGATAAAATTTAATAAATTATAGCGCGTAAAAACATCTTGATACTTTAAGCCTATAGCCTTCATGACTACAATGTATGGGATAGAAGATTCGAGACTTTGCAGTACATTATTTGTAAAATCAATACAGAAATATTGACTGATTTACGAACTTACAGGCCTAAGACACTGTCCATTATTTTTATTACCGAGCTATAGAAATCTTAACAAAAAAACATTTACATCGATATAGGTCACATATTATATTACCGACCAGTAAAATATATGAAGAGACTAGCTAGACAGCTTCCACCATGTCATCTTGATAGCTGCTTTGTTCATAACCTAGGTTGCAAGTATCAACTCTTGAAATAATTCTCCTGTTAAAACATGTCAATAATTACACTAGTTTTATAATAGGAAAATGTCTATGTACTGAGAAATCAAATTCCGGGGGGACTGTCGAGTCCCTTTTGTGTCCTCCAGCTAATAATTTTAATACTACGAAGTTTGTTTTGGCTACTTTCAGAAGATCTTGAACCTGAAAGAAAGAATAAAATTTCGTTCATTATTATCACTTCACCTATCATTCGAATTCCTTTAAAAAAAATATAGTTCATCACTCCCCGAGTGAATAAAAACTTTTTTTGCAAAAATAACAGACTTCCATGATTCTTCACCACACTTTTGATGAGTCTCAATTTAACATTGTAACTAGAAGTTATTACACATCATCTACATAAGCGTGGAAGAAAACTGCATAATTATTATTAAGAATAACTCTTAGAGTACTTATGCAAAGTTAACAAAATTTATATGGAACCGCCGCGCGAGGCGCCGAGTTGAAATACACTCAGTTACTCGATAAATGATTGCCTTCACTTACGTGGCCTTAGTCAATAAAACCCTATAAAATATATATATACTTACTTCTTGATCCGGCGTTGTGACGGTTTCAAGTAGAGATCGAGCCTGCTGGAAATGCTTGCATCCACCGAGATACAGTATCACAGGGTTCTCGTATCTGTAAGTAAATTACATAAGACATAATTATTAGCAGACTGAAATATTATACAAACCAAAGTGTTAAGGGGCAGAAAAATTACTTACTTTTGAGAGACCGGTAAAAAGTGCTGATATTTTGAGAAATTGTTGATGGAGCAAAAGATATCTGGTGTTGGATGAAAACAATCAATGAATGGACCAAATCAAAAGTATTTTTAAACTGAACCAAAATTGTTGAACTGAAAAATGTTTGAGCGACCAGGGATCGAAGACAGCTTGATTTATGAAAAGCGTAATCATAAAAACAAAATGACATTAGATTAGATAGATCCACGCATCGATATTAGTTGTAAATCTGTATTTACAACTAATATCGATGCGTGGATCTTGTTAGCTCTGCCAGCGCCATTAGTTTCACTGTTACCAGCCCCATTACAAAAATGTAGTGTTATACTCACTGTAGCGGCTGTGTCATCTCGCAGAACTCATGGTAGTGCACCTGTGGCGGCGTGAGCACGGAGAGCGGCGCGAACCGGTGCTTGTAGCGAACTGCCTCGTTGTCGAACTCCGACTGCGGCTGCCGGATCTTGCCTTGCAGCTTGAAGGCGACTAGGGCCTGGAAAATTAAGATACCTATTAATTTTGTAGTTTGACCGCAAATATAAACTCAACTGTGGAAATAGTGGGTAAAAATATAAATTACCCTGATAGAAACAATTGTGCATTGAAAAACTTGAAAAAAAATGTTTAATGTACTGAAAATTAACGGTTGTAGAAAAAAAGTAAACGGTTGGAAAAAAAAAAGAAAGGCTTAGGGTCCGAAACTGAATACAGTTTCAGTTTCGGACCCTAAGCCTTTCTTTTTTTTGCCTTGCTGTTGATTTTAAACAAATCTTTTGTTGAACACCCGTCACATTTTACAAATGAGGGTTAACTCTGCTGTAACAACTAAATGCTGTAACATGATAATATTGTAACACCAAATGATTTGAAAAGAGTAACCATGGAGTTTCTTGCCGGTTCTTCTCCATAGGAAACGACCAACCCGAACCGTGCACCTTTTTGTCGATGTTTTATAAGTGCCCATCTAGGCCTATGTGAAATAAAAATATTTTGATTTTTGACTCTTATTACAAAACTATACCAGATAACTAACAAGTCATGTAACCAAAGATATTCGATAAATCGTAGCATATTATTCAGAGAAAACCTCACCTTATAATACCCGCCGCACATATTCTGCATCACATTACACAGCAACCCCTCCCGCGCATACGGCCGCACCTTCTTCTTGCTCTTGCGTTGTTTGCGCAAATCCCGACTATCTCGCCTCGCGGCGTCGCCTGCCAAGTTCTCGGCACGGCCTAGAGCTGATACTAACCAGCCGTAAAGGAACTCATAGAGATACCTGAAACAGTATACAATGGTAATTATGGCCCGGTTTACATTGGTCAAGGATAGAGGCGAGTAGAGACTACGAGTACAGAGGCGAGTGGTGAAAACCTAGATAGTGACGGTTGACTCGCTGGTGTCCGAACGGTTTACACCACTATCCTTATTTACTTTGCACTTCATCATCGTCATCATTTCAGCCGACAGACGTCCACTGCTGGACCTAGGCCTCCCCCAAGGGTCGCCACATTGACCATGCTTCTCGCATCCAGCGGATCCCTTACCAGGCAACCTTCACCAGGTCATCGGTCCACCTAGTGGAAGGCCTTCGAACGCAACGTCTTCCGGTTCGCGGTCGCCACTCCAGAACTTTTCGGCCCCATCGGCCATCCGTTCTGCGTGCAATGTGCCCCGCCCACTGCCACTTTAAGTTTGTCAATTCTTCGGGCTACGGCGATAACCTTGTTTCTCTTGCGGATGTCTTCATTTCTGATTCGATCACGCAAGGAAACTCCGAGCATAGCCCTCGCTCTTGCCCAATGTAAATCAGGTTTTTTTTTCGGCCTTATCGTAACTGTAAGTAACTATGAGACTTGAACATTTACTTATACCTTTGCCTTTGCCAATACCTAAAAAATACAGGCTGTTGTTTTGCATCCTGGTCAAATTCAAGGAAGTATCTATACCAATGATTATCGACCCCAATCTATAATAAAAAGGGTAGTTTTACATTTTTATTTTATTTTTTTACTGAAATTGGTAAGTGTAAATCACCCGTATTAAAACGCAGCCAATCAGTTCCTAGCCCCATAAACGCGCCGTCACACACGCAAACGCAAACGTTTATTCCACAGTATAAATTTGGACAATATGGAAGCTAGGGAGGGGGTGGTTTACGCTTACCAATTTCCGTAAAAAATAAAAATAAAACCTTCCCTTTTTATTATAGATTCGGGTCGAGAATCCCTAGTATAGATACCTCCTTGAATTTGACCAGAATCCAAAGCGGCAGCGACAATTATAGCGACAAATAATTCGTTATCATAATCAGCATGTGGTGGTTTGCCATCAGGATGATACTGGGCTTAAATGAAGCCCGGAATCACCCACTGCTGGGTATAAGCCTAACCTTTTTTATGCGATTCATCTTGGCACCGTGCGCTTACATCCAGGTGTTCCCACGATTTTAACGATATAGTCCAACCAACGCGCTTTTGGACAATGCTTGACAAAAACAGTGACTCACCAGAAAATATAATGATATTCATGCACGCTATACAGCTCGAGTTCAAGCCCGGACAGCAGATACGCGATCATGACGCGCAGCACGTGGTACAGCACCCACGTGCCGAAGCACGCGCGAGGGCCCGTGCCCGCCGCGCCACTTACTACCGCGTCCACACTCTCCGCCTACATACATAATAATAATAATATCAGCCCAAGATCAGCCCATAGAACGGCGCATTGGCGATTACGGACTTCATCAGCAGTCCAAACTATGTTTGGGTCAGCTAACAGATGTAGCTGAATACCAGTATTGTCCATGGAGAGCGATTGCCTATCTGACCTCCACAACTTAGTTAAGGGTTATACCATACCACTCTGTTTGCCAGACTTTTAAACTCCTGACTACCCATCAACACCGTAAAAAATATTCAAATGAAATAAAACTTCAAAATAGTCGGAAAAAACGGAGAATATCATGACATAGAACGCCATTTCTGCAAAACTAGTAGTAATACTGAACTTGTTGCACATCAAAACCATTACCTCCTCCTGTAGTGCGGCGAACTCATCCAACAATAGCGCGAGCTTGTCCCGCTGTCGCGCGCGGTTGTGTCCGCACACCTGTAGCAGCACCGCAAACGGACGTACGCAACGAGCCAGGAAGTTTTCCACGAACTCACGGGCCTGTAACAGGTCAAACAAAATTATAAATAATTAACCTAGTTGGACTTTGAAAAAGTTTGATATTTGATTGGCACTTTTCAACAACGTCACAAATCGCAAATTTCAAAGACGTGCCATCTACCAACCCGCACTGAGCCTGCATGATGGCTTACAGCCCACTCCCTCTCACCGAGCAGAGACTTGTGTCCCAGCAGTGGGAACGTTATAGGCTTGCTTAGAAGAATATGTGAAGGTTTTGCTTAATTTAAAAAGGCTTTAAAAAAACTTACTTGCGGCGTAGAGAGCATGGGTGACTTAGGCGTCAAAGCGGGCGGGTTGACGAAATTCTTGACGGATTCCCTCAGTATCTCCACGAATGGATGCACGGGGCGCGGCTGGCCTTGCGGACCGTTCATCGCCGACTGCGCCATGGACGCCGTGTTGGCCGGCGACGGGCTGAGGTACAGCAACTGTAGCGCCGAGCGGGATAGGATGCAGGCACGTTGCCGACTGAACTCCATGAAGAAGTCCTGTAAATGTGTGTAAATATGAATAAGGCAAGCTTTTATGGTATTGCATGTATATCCAGCGGGTTGTACACCTGGTGATAGAGGTCCCAGCCGCCTTTCGCCATCATTATTACACCGACCAACAAATGCTTGAAAAGGACCACCCAATGCATCTCCACGACAAACGTCATCTTGTTCCGCCGCCTGTGAGCGTGTACACTTGCAATACTAGAGGCACCGTAGGTTTGTTGCAATCCGGCCGTTGCCAGTCGGATTGTCATTTGATAGGGAAACGGGAGTGATAAGTGATCAACACTTATGCAATAACAAGTGCAAAACGAATTGTGCAAATTATTATATTATCCGTGAGCGACATTCAGTCGCCTGAAATATTAGTGCAGATATCATTAATGCTTTCATAAACAATGTAATAATAATGTCAACGGCTATATTACCAGGGCAGTATGGAAGTTGGTGCAGGACGTGATCTTCCAGGCGTGTCGCAGCCTGCCCACCAGCTCGTCGAAGTAATGCAGCGCCTCGGCCCGGGGCTTGATGCGAGTGTAGCGCGGGAACGTAGGTGGGAGGAGGCGCTGGTTGATCATCGGCTCGAACCCCATTGGGTTTGGGGAGTCGGCTGCAAAGTTAAATAATTGCAAAGTAAAAAAACTGTGTGCTGTATTTTGTTGATGGGTTTAATTCCCTCAAGAAATGTTTATTTGTAAATGGATTGTTTACTCGTGTAACCTCTAAAGTTTAATTTGAAATATGCGGAATAAGAATACATTTAAAAATTGCTACCTGTACATGCAAAACTATTTCATACAACTCACAATTTTCCACAGGCTGTGTTCCTTTCCCCGAAGTTTTGATAATGACCTTCATCATCTCAGTGCAGCCGTTGAGCAGAGCGACGCAATCCGCTCCGGACTGGGAGTCCCTCTTGGTAATCATGAGGAGCGCTTGGAAGAACATTCTGGTGAATCTGATGCGGGCTTGTAGGGCAGCCCATTGATTGTCCTGGAGAAGAAAACGGAGTAGTTTAGGATATTACATTGGTATAAGCACAATCAACCTTTACAATATCCATCGCCGATCTCTGTAAGAGGGAGTGGGTGGTAAGACACAATCAAAATATTTTATTTCACATAGGTCTACATTGGCCATTATAAAACGTCGAGAATAAGTTCTATGGAGAAGAAACAGCAAGACATTCCATGGTAACTCTTTTACAATTATTGTGTTTTTGGTTACAAAGGTATTTAATGTAGCCCATGCCTTGAATTAGTGTACTGCCCTATTGGGCTCGTGGTCGCAAGCGCGATTACTGAGCGTCCAGGTCCTGGGTTCCATTCCCGACTCAACAGTATTATTGAATTTTGCCTTTAGGAATTTTTCAGTAGCAGCCCAGTCAGGAAATGGCCCCTATGGCAACACTGACTGTGATATCACGTAAAGACATTGGAACTGCCCCAGATCTCTATCCGGTCGTGTCGGATTTCTGTCCTGTTATGAGAGTAAAGAAATAGAGAGTGCACCAGAGACTGCACACACTAGTGTACTTGGGTATATTGCTAGTCTCCATTGAAATTGGCCGCTGTGGCCTAAACTCGGTCAGAACACAAAAATAACCTCCCCCTCTCTCTCCCCCCCTTGTTTCCTCACCTCCTCATCACAACTCTTTGCCTTCTTATTGAGTTTCTCCTCTTGCTCTCTAAGCATGAATACGCACTTCTGCTCACTGACTTCAAGACGTGCATCATATGTGTTGCCTGACTGTGGGTTCGAGCCCAGACGATAACCGTAACCCATTGGTTGGAAGTCTTCTTCTTCAAATACTTGAGCCCTGGGAAGGTGGAAAGAAATATTATTATTATGAATCTGATATACAGGGTGGAACACGACGCGAAAACGATTACCACATATTCAAAACATCATGCTGCTTTTTTTTTATAACCAATGAAAAAAACAAATTTTAAGTTATTAAGAGAAAAGCTGATTCCTACACCACCCGTTTCCGTGTAGGTACAATACCAACACCGTCAAACTGGAACAGCAGATTTTTTTTAAACCGATGAAAAATTTCTATGTAGGGGAGGGGGCTCATAATGATGTACTGGATACGTAGTAACTGTTTTCGCGTCGGTGTCCCTTCCACCCGTATAGTTAAAGAGTTGAAAGTTGGTAAAGCAAGTGGGAAAGTATTCAATTATTTTTTTTGAACAATTTCTGCAATAACCTTGAGTCTAAAATTTACTACTAGTTCAATTTCAGTTACCAACAAGGAAAAAAGTACTTTGTGCCAAGGTACAGAGCAAGTCAAAAGCTTTTTTTTTTTTCATGGTTTAATTAGGCCCACTTATACCAAAGAACACTCAACACCTCTAACACTAAACCAATTTAGATCTTCCACTGGCAAAGATATCATCAACTTACTTGTTAATACAATCTCTGATGCAATCCAGCAGTTTGTAGATGGCAATACAATATGCCTTCAAAGTCTTGTCTCCAATAGAATGGGGTTGGTGCAGGTACAGGTTTGTGAAGACAGTCTGAGCCAGCGAGTGGCCTTCCAACCATGACACTATGCAGGCCATTGTGGCATCCATGATGCCTATTAGCTCCGCTGGCTCAAGATTATCTATTTTCAACTTTCCAGCCTGTGAATAGGAATAAAATCATTTTGATATGTATAATGACCTCAACCTCTGCCTAGCATTTTCTCAACTCTTTTGGGGTTGGCTTTCAGTCTAACCAAATGCAGCTGAATACCAGCATAATGACCTGTAATCTAAATTCTATAATGATGCAGAACCATGATTTGTGATCTGGGTAATCAAATCTGTCAGTTTTGTAATGAGATTCATTGGGAAAATTCACCATTTCCATTATTAAAAATTAGAATTTGTTCTCAGGTTATTTTTGTGCTTGTTATGTTTTGCTTTAGTTTATTTTTTCGTTTGTTTTTTTTATTTGTAGTTGATCAACTCCAGTCTATTGCTAGGCATAGGCCACTCCCAATCTGTGCCAGGAAACCCTGTCCTCCGCTTTCCGCATCCAATCTGACCTAGCAACCGTTTCACTTTTAAATTACTATAAAATCCAATACTTACAGCAACAGCCTGCTGGAAGTTCAGTGGTTTAGGATTCCCTCTGTTGCAGAGCATGCCTGCATCCATCTTAGGATCCATCATCTCGATGGCAGACATGGCCTCAAAGAGACCGAATAAGTGGCCATCGTGAAGTAACTCACCAAGTTGAAGATCTAAAACATGTCAGGTTTTATAGAAATGTACGTATTAGAACCCAATCTTTTGAAACATAGGAATACTATGTTACTTCTGTGTGCAAGAGGCGAAAGGAGTGCCTATGTAAGGATAGCAGCAGGTGACTTTTTGTGACTTCTGCTTATCCCCAAGTGAAAAAAGCGTATGTATGGAAGTTACTTGTATAACTAGTCAGGGGTAGGCAGACCCTTACGTATCATATACCCACGTTGTGCAAGTCACGTTCAGTCCAAGTAATAGTGCGTGAGTCTAATGCAGTTAGCCAGGCACAAATCTTGACTCTGGGATGCTACAGAGAAATTTATGGTGCAAAAACCAAATAACACTGCCCAATCTCTGGTTCAAACCCAGGATTAAGGAGCTGAGCATTTTCTTGCTTCTACAAGTTGGTTTTCGATGAACGAAGCAAGCATGAAAATAAACAGTTTGTTCAATATTTACCTTGGATATGAGTGAAGAAGTCTGAAGTGATGTCAACCCAGTTGTAGATGACCTCAGGTGTTGCCCCCAAGGAATCCATTCTCCTATATCAAAGATGTTTTAGTAAATGTAAATAGCGGTATTTTTTTTTAATTAACCCCTTCTTGCAATTATATATACAATCAGCCCTCTCCTTGTAAAAGCTCTACAGGTTTAAAAACTACATTTATTGTTATTTCAAGTATGCATAATAATTGTATTTCTTCTGTACTATTGTTGGTTTATATGACACGTATTGGTTGAAAAATGTGTACACAGACTCAAATTGAGAGGATACAGTTCATCAGTTTTTTGTTATCAATTGAAAGTGGATGGAACAGTATTCCTTCTTTATTTTTAGTTTTTACTATTGTATTTACAATTGTCTGTTTTCTTAATAAAATAATATCATGGTTAATTTGGTGGTTGCTTCACTGCTAGCTTCTCGGGTAATTTTTTCCCGATAATGTGTCACAAATAGTTCAATATTTTAAATTCACAGCAAGAACAACCAAACACTGAAATACTGTATTTTTTACACAAATAATTAACAATGGTTCAATCTGCCTAGCCTTCTCCCAACTATGTTAGAGTTGGCTTTCATTCTGATTCGATGCAACTGAATGACTAACAATGGTTCATATTGTGGAAACTTTTATTCCCTCTTTAAAAAATTAGACACACCATACAAACCTAGCTTATGTTAAATTACTTCACTGATACATAAAATGAAGGTGTTTTTTTTTTTAATATAAAAGTACAAGTAGGTAGGTAGTCACTGACACAAATCAATGAACTTATCTAAATACAGTGAAGGTCTAAATTATGAGATAGTTGCCAACTAAGTCTACAGAAAGCTGGGCGAGATGACCATCAATTTAGAGCAGAAATGTTACAAATGTTTTCATTCCAAGCGATTGTTGAGCGTCGCGATGCATTTACGAAAGATAAGAAGTGTCAAATAAAAGCCGGCACAATATCACATTCCAACCACTACTCACGCCGAAAATACCAAACAAACTACGTAGACACACAGTCCGTAACAAACCACGAGGATTAATCAATAATATCTACAGGAGTTATGTAAAATGAATACCATACACTATCTAACATGCAAACTGTACTAACCCGTCACCATCATAATAATCATCATTATCGCCCATTTAAAGTGCACTTCGGAATCTAAGGTAGAGGAAGACTAAATTACCATTAAATTTGGGGAAGACTTGCTACATTTACAAGTAGAAATACATAAAAATAAGTTAGAACCCTCAACTTTTCAGTTTCCACACCTCTCCTGCTTGCTTCAATTCTATTAAACGTCAATCAAATGTCAAAGTCATATTTTAACTGTCAACAAACCATAGTGTAGGGCGAATAGTTGGTATTGTAACAGGTGCAAATTGTTTAGTCGATTTCTTACAATAATTAATGTCACAATGTAGAAACTTCGCGATACTACTTTGGCTAACACAAATAAATAAAGGCGCTTCCTTAACGGAGAATTTTCCCGTAATTTAACAATCCAAGATTCGATTTTGTAAAGAAACAAATGTTTTTTAGAAATTGTGTCCTTAGAGGTGTGTGCTGTACATAGATGCTCTTCACTAAATAAAAAAAAATATTCTTAGAGAGGAACCGAACGTGAGGGTAACGTACCAGTGAAAATACGGAACCGCGGGCGCATGTCTATTTGGGTCATGAATGGGAGGATGTAGTAACGTACCTATCTTTAAGCGTGGCGACGCGGACGGGAGGCAAAGACCCCCGCCCGTGCCCCTGCGCACTCTTTCAGTGGACCATAAATTGCGAATACATACGCCACGCTCATGATACTCTTGCAGTTTAATATATTGTTTAATTCCATAGTTTACCTGTTTGCGCATATACTGTGTTTTACTCAATTAGTCAAACAAATTATTCAATAGCCCAAAATACACAACCCCCTGAGAAAAACTCTTCTAGTATCATTATTTTGATCTATCATTATCTCACTATAGGGCTGAGAGAATTGATGTCTAAGAGAGGTGCAGCATAAAATAAGGGGTGATTTAAAAAAAATGTTTTTATAAGTTATTTAAATATATTTAACAGTATTATTAAATACAGGGTGTCGCGTGGTTACACTGGCATTTTCAGTGACAGGGTCAAAGACATCTCCATTGAGCTGAGGTGGCTCGTTAGGATCGCTGCCTCCGGTAATTTGATTTGTGTTTGGCTTTGTCAAACTTATTCCACCAAGACCCAAGTCCATGCAGTCGAAGTGAAGGATCTGAAATTATGCGAAAATATAAATAAATATTGTGTGTTTGCAATGAGAAAATTCATATGTGAAAAGAACCTTTTTTTGTTTTTTTTTTCGAATTGGAAATCATCAAATAACTCCTCCCGCTCTGAGGTCTGTCAGACTTTTACTGACTAAAACCAAAAGAAGGAACATGGATGATGTTCCTTCTTTTGCCCTTTGTGTTCCAGGGCCGCGGTATCTCTTTCGAACAGTCTCGCAACCCTGGCATGTAAAAAGAGCCTGAGATGAAGTTTACGTAATCAGTACCTATTATTAATGACTGATCACGAATAACATCCCAAATCGATTTTCCACTCAGGCAAATAAATCGACTAAAACAATATTGTAATGCAGTACTGTAACTTTTTGTAAGCCCTACTATGAACATCACGCTGTAATGTTGTAAGGGATAAGCAGAGTGGTTTTCATAACATTTATAACTCCCGTTAATCGAAGTTTATTGTACCAACAATAAGATATCTGCTGCACTGCTTAAAAAAAAGGGAGTCATGCTGACCAGTGTCTAACATTATTTTTACGTTATTTGTTATTTTTACGTGTTGTCCTTACCAGAACTGGAGCTTTGTCGACTCTAGTGTCCCAATCCATGCAGACGTGCATCTTGGTGAAGTCGATAGTGATGTCGAACAGTCGGATGCACATGTCCAGAATAGTGACGGGCACGTACGGAATAGGGATCGGGATACAGAATGGCGGTGGGTTGCTTGCTGGAAATTCAGAAAAACGTTGATGATATTGTGAAGTGGCCAGCGACTTCTCATTCTGAGAAAAATCGTTATGAGAATAGATAAGACGACTCGAGGAGAGTCACCAGGTGGTCACAAAAAACAAAGCTCTCGCATGCTCACGTGAGTACCACGTATACTCAAGTGAGCATGCGAGAGCTTTTAAAATTTCATCAGTGACCGTTGGTTCTATTCTAGCGCTTGAGGAATAAAAAAATAGTGTAGTTCACATAGTGTATTGTCTTTACCTGAGTAAGATTTGTGGTAAATGCTCTCGTTGTTCATTTTCACATCTAGGTTCAAATATCCCTCACTGGGATCAAAAGTCAGCTCGGCGCAGGCTACAAAAAACAAAGTTATTTCATTATGTAACATGATTTGGTGAAGGAAAACATCGTGAGGAAACCAGCATGCCTGAGAGATATTTCTCGACGGTATGTATAGCCAAGTCAGAGGCCCATGCACACATGGGCCTCTGACTTGGCCTAACCTGGTGTCAAAGTTTTTATGCCACAACATAAAAACTCTGACACCAGGTTAGGCACTAACCACACGATAAACTAAAATAAAAATTATGTAACATAACACTACGTATAATCGTATTTTTCCCCGATGGATTGGGTAGAGCAGAGGTGTATAATAAACTAGTACGAAAGACGCCAACCGCGTTTTAAACATTTGCAGGCAACGCAAACCTCACCAATACAACTCCAGCCCGCCAGCAGCCCTTTGCTTCTTCACAAAGATATTCTTTTATTTTTAGGCATTACCTGAGAGACTACCCAACGTGACATTTTAGCAACAAATTATAACAGAAACAAAAGTCAGAAATGTATGGAACTGACATTATAATAAGTTATCGACAAGCTTATGTCAACGGTTTTGAAAGTCGTGAAAATACGATACGCTTTAGAAGCATATGTCATTTGTCTTGGCCCTATAGTCTAATTCAGATATGCTAAAGAGATAATTATATGGTTGGATAATATCCAATAATCTCGGATCGTGTTCATACTTACTTTGTCTATCAAAGTTAAACGCTGGGATGCGCATTCCTGAACAGCAGTTACACTTGAGTCCATCACAATCGCACTTCCCGCCTCTGAATGGCAGCCGTAGTCTCCAGCCAGGCTGGTACCAGGGACGGGGCATCATCTTTCTTATGGTCTGGAACATAAAGAGACGTATCTACAGCTAGAAAGGCCATATGGTTTTAAAGCAAGGGACACATTCATTGAAATTAATGAAGAAATTAATAGAGACCTGTAGGTTACAATTTGAGGATAAGAATTTTAACCAAAGCGCGAATCACTTTGGTTTCTGTTTGCCTGCGCCATCACACCGCTGGGCAAAGATGTGGACCAATAGTCGTAGGTTTTGTCTAGCTCGAGCCAACATCTTCTAAGAGGTCTACCACGACGCCTTGTGGCAGTGTCAGGGCTACACATACTTAGTGCCAATTTTTCGCACACGGGCTCATTTGCTAAAAGAACAGCAGCTTTTTGGGTTAACAAATATTTGTTCCATAGTTTTTCTTGCACCCTTTTGCACTCACAGACTTTATTTTTGTTTATTTTTGGTTTTTTATGTCACAAACACAGAAATCTTTTATAAGCCGGTAACCTAAAAGCTAGTAGGAAACAACCACTCACCGTGTTCGAGTCTATATCGTAGTAGATGGAAAAGTCAGTCACATCCATTGAATTGTCCTCTTTATTGTTGAAACGATGTCTTGATGCATCGCCTAAAAATATGGAATACAAACGAATGATTAGAAACTCCCGCAAAATTCTCGTCTAATTACTTGATTCAGTAGGCACTGTCCACTAACATATTAACTCAATTGAGTTAATTACCGTAACGCTATGTAAATTCAGTCTCAATATTATGGTAATAGGAAATTGCACGACTGTGACATTCTTAGGATACACAAAATTAATTAACACACGCTTGTAAACAAGTAAATTAAGAAAAAAAAAATGCACGTACCTGAACCAAATTGAACAAAACACAGAACAACAAAAAGTGCAAACATTTTCGTTTTCATTTTGACTAAAGTTCGTTCAACTCCACAGCTCTGGGGACCAAATTCAAATGATCGGTTTCCGATACCCTATGTCGATACTTCCAAAGGTAACTCAGTATTTGTATGCAAGTTATGCGATGCGCGAGCGACTGACTTGCGGTACTTTCTAGAGAGAAACTCCTGCGCATCGGATCGATGCGATACCACCACTGTTCGGATAATGGCTAGGTATTTTCACGTATATATTTTCACGCATGTTCATTAATGTGAAAATGAGTAATGATGCGCTTGACAAATACTCCTGTAAGTGTGTCTAATACCGCGACTTATTCGAGTAATGCTGACCTTTGATCAGACATCGATCTGTCAAGCTAGACAGCCGCTGAAAGCTGCCAATTATGGGTAGGTACTTTCTTTATATTAATATCTTCGTACTCACTATTCAACATTATATTTTACTTAATGATGATCATTTTACGGTCGTCGCTCTTTGGGGGTAGGTAGAACTAGAAATTGATGGGAATAGATTCTACATTTTAAGCTATATTGATGGAATTTCAGAACTGAAGAGTCCTGTCATTTTTATTATAGACTAGCTGACCCGCGCAACTTCGTCTGCGTGCGTGCGTACATAAAAGAAAGAGAGGTTAGAGAGAGTGTGCGTCAACCTTAAAAGTTAGACATTATGGCCATTGCGGATATTTTTTTAGAGCTTTTTAAGAGGGACAATTCCGACATACATGATAATTGCGTAACTTTAACCGTTCACGCACAACGGAAGCTCTCAAAAGGAGTAAATCCCTATTATAAGTATACTATTACCGATGGATAATCATCAAATGACCCCTCCCACTCTGGACGGAGCGGAAGGGATTGTCAGACTTGTACTGACTAAAATCCACCCACGTTTCTTCTGTTGCCCTTTGCGTACCAGGGCCGCGGTATCTCTTTCGAACAGTCCCGCAACCCTGGCAGGCCTCGCTCCTCTCGGATCCCTTCCCGTTTGCTGACATCTCTTTAAGGCGCGTGTGGAACACGAACACGCCGTCACCACGGCCTGTCGTCATAAGACGGACGGATGGCGAGCTAGCCCATTACTTACTGTCCACAGGCCCGCGACCCTCGACAGCCTTACGTCTTTATCTTTAGACACTCGATGACAATCATACACCAGCTAGAACGAAAGTTCTCATCAAAGTTCTTGAAATGGGCCGAGACACGATAAAACTGCTGTAAACTGTTGCGGACCTCTTGCAACTGCCTTCCGTCTCCATCGTCAGACCTTTGATGATAGACATACTCCAGGCAGGTCTAAAGTTCTCATCAAGGTGCATGAAATCAGCCGAAACACAATATAGATGCTGTAAACTCTTGAGGACCTCTTGCAACTACCTTCCGTCTCCATCGTCAGACCTTCGATGACAGTCATACTCCAGCTAGGTCTAAAGTTCTCATCAAGGTGCATGAAATGAGCCCAGACACGATATAGATGCTGTAAACTCTTGAGGACCACTTGCAACTGCTTTCCTTCTCCATCGTCAGACATTCGATGAAAGTCATACTGACAACTCAGTATGGTTTAAAGTTTTCATCAAAGTGAATGAAATGAGCCCAATAACATTATACCTGCTGCAAACTGTTTAGGACCGCTTGCAACTGCCATTTGTCTCTATCGTTTGACCGTCGATGACAGTAATACTTCAGCAAGGCCTAAAGTTCTCATCAAGGTGCATGAATTGAGCCCAAACACGTTATTGTTGCTGCAAACTCTTGAGGACCTCTTGCAAGTGCCTTCCGTCTCCATCGTCAGACCTTCGATGACGTCATACTCCAGCTAGATCTAAAGTTCTCATCAAGGTGCAGGAAATGAGCCCAAACATGATTTCTCAATTTAAAAAACAAAAGATCATGTATATCGGACTTCTCTGTAAAAAGTTATGCGTGGTCAGGTCATACATAAAATAAAAAAATATATACGCGTCGAATTGAGAACCTCCTCTTTTTGTTTCGTTGGTTAATAAACCAAGCTTCAGACATTTGACACGGGCGAGGGTCATTCTTTCACGGAAAACTTAACACCGCGACTCAGAAAATGGAGTGAAATTAATAGCGCCATCTATCGAGCACGAAATTTAACCGTTAAAATATAATGCATGTAAAGCGATCGAACACACAGTCTACAGGGTTATAGCGTCATGTAGACTAATCTAGAGTACTTTTTGCTCTCAGACCCGATTTAAAAGTTATCTTGTGAGCACATTTTTATTAATTAGTACCATTTTGGTGCAATAGATGTCGTTGCATGTATCTTACACAATGATGGTAAGTTCTTCTTGAACACTTTAAATTTATAAATCTTTTGATAGAGAGCACTGATTACAGCATGAAACAAAAACTAAAACCTTCTCTAAGTTCCCCACAATATTTGTGCATTGAATCTAATCACATTGGTTTTCCCAACAACATGAACACCCGCCTCGCAGCGCGCGCGGGTCATTATTTTGATGCGGAGTTATTTTAAAACTGTGATATCTCCTAAGATATTCATCTAAATTGAATAGTGTAAAGGTCAATTTTGGTCACAATTGAATGCTAAAGATGACTAACATATTTATTTTGATAAGGATTAATACTATGTCGGTAAAAACACCTTCACAAATAAAACATTAATTTTGACCAAATTTTAAAATCATAAAAATGGTTATTGTGAGTCAACCTTAAAAGATAGGCATGTGCCGTCGCGGACTTTTTTTGAGACCTTTTTAAGAGGAATAATTTCCTGCTACATTACATTTGTGCAACTTTAACCGTTTACGCAGCGCACGCAACGGAAGCTATCAAAGAGAATAATTTTTCCCCGTTTTTGCAACATTTGTCATTGATGCTCCGCTCCTATTGGTTGTAGCGTGATGATATATAGCCTATAGCCTTCCTCGATAAATAGGCTAACCAACACAAAAATAATTTTTCAATTCGAACCAGTAGTTCCTGAGATTACCGCGTTCAAACAAACAAACAAACAAACAAACAAACAAACAAACTCTTCAGCTTTATAATATTAAAGTATAGATTCATATTAATTGCCAGATTTAAGTTCGATATTATGAATTCTAATACTGTTATCCTAATACCTAGATAACTCGGCGCGAAAAGTGCAGACTGAAAGCCCGCAAGACTTGTTACATGCTACAGTAGCCAGCTTAATACCTACTTATGACTTTACTGGACACGTCTGCCACGTGCCCAACGAGCTGTGGGCCAAAATAGCCACTTTCTGGAGCCCTGACACAGTCAGAAGGCGTCGCGGCAGACCTCGAAGAAGATGGCGGGACGAGCTGGACAAAATCAACGACCAGCGGCCCACATTAGCCCTGGATAGAAATACCTTGAAGAAGAAGAAGAAGAAGAAGTCAAAGGGGATTCCTTTGCACAGCAGTGGGATGATGCAGGCTAACAGTGTCAGTATCAATATCAAGCAAGATAGTATTAGCATAGTTCAGCAATGGAATGATGCACTCAGTTGGAGTTTCATAATGTCATTGTATTGGTATTCTCTTCCAGAATTAAGGCAAATCATTTTAATGTCAGGCCAAAAGCTGCTTGCTACTCTTTGATGATATTTTGTGATATACTCACATAGCCAAGTCTTGGGAAGGCTTCATGTTTCTACCACAAGATGTATATGGTTAATTTGCCTCTTCATCTGCCCAGCCTTTTCCCAACTATGTTAGGGTCGGCTTCCGGTCTAACCGGATGCAGCTGAATACCACTATTTTACATGGCGCGACTGCCTATCTGACCTCCACAACCCAGTTAGTACTGGGTAATACGATACCTCTTGGTAAAACCTCAGCGGCATTGTTTAGTTACTTCGTCAGTTATCATATTTCTTTCTGGAATATTCAGAACTTCATCATTCTCCTGCCCATAGCCTGATTTACTTGGAGTTGGCGCAGCATGTCTTTTTCTTCCGTATTTTCTCTATTAGTAAAGTTGACATCTCAAACGTCACCTACTTGTATTGTATTGTATTGTTGAGGGCTCCCTTTTCCGCATTTAGACTCAAAGGCGGTCCATTATGCGTGGGGTGGGACGGTTGGCTACAGGAGCCAACTCAGCTCCTTCCAGAAGCTCAGAAGTCTCCTGGGACGTTCACAGGCTTCTAGGAGAACTCGGACTGCCGAAGATTTGTGCCCGTTGGTCAGCAACCCCCTTACATTCCAGGATTACGTGGGCTGCCGTTTCATCCGCGCTAAGGCAGCCCCTGCACAGCGGGCTGTCTGTCGCGTTGAGGGTGAACAGATGTTTGTTGAGTGGGCAGTGGCCTGTGAGCATACCCACCACAATTCGCAGGTCCGTTCGTTGGAGACTGAGTAGTCTGCTAGTCAGTCGCGGTGTTAGTGCAGGTACCGCCTCTTTAGACTGTCTACAGTTGGTTGTAGTTGCCCAGCGGGCATTGTGTTCTGTTTGGGTTAACAGACGCATCAAGGTCCTTATCTGACTGAATGGAACCGGCAAGTGAGGCTCGGGGCCGGCCACAACCCCTTCCGAGCCCCTCCTTGCAAGCTCGTCTGCTGCATCATTACCCAATGATCCACTATGCCCCTTGATCCATTGTAAGGTGACCCTGTTGTGGTCGGAAATGGTTTGCAATGTTAGGTGACATTCATAAATAAGGCTGGAAGACATAATATTACTGTCTAGTGCCATTAGGACAGCCAAGCTATCGGAGAGAATTCTAATACCGCGATTGGAAATCTTTCTTTTAATGACTGCGTTGGCAGCTTGGGAAATCGCTACACATTCACATTGGAATATGGAGCTTTGTTCCCCTAGCGATAGTGATATTTTGATATTGAGATCCATGGAGAAAACATCAGCACCAGTACCGGTTTTGGTTTTTGAGCCATCCGTATAAATACGGACTTCGTCGGCTCCTGATTGATCTCGCTCGGTCTCTGCTAATTGTATTCGATAGAGTTTATCGAACACGTGGACTTTGGGGATTCTATCACAGGGCGCGTCAATGAGCGGTACCTTACGCAGCGCTCTGTCCCATATTGTGGTGTGATTGCCCCTTTGTTGTTTCCACATGTCTGAGTGTCTTAGTCTGATTGCCGCCATACAGGCCTCCGGCCGGATGAAAAGATCCAGCGGCTGCAGATCAAGCATTATCTCCAAGGCATTAGTTGGTGCTGTCCGCATACATCCAGTGGTGGCTGAGCAAGCCAGTCTCTGGAACGACTGCAGTTTTTTACTGGTGGTAATGAGTTCAGTTCTGGGCCACCAAACTACCGCACCGTAGGTGATTATAGGTTTGATTACGGCTTTATATAGCCATAGTGTAATTTTCGGCGAAAGGCTTCCCTAGAAGTCTTCTGCATTGCCAAAATGTTGCGCTAGCCTTATTAATCTTGTGGTCCAAGTGTTTGTTCCATAACAGTTTGCTGTCAATAATAACGTCACTACTAGTTTCAAGCCATTATGATCTTTCACACAGTTAATCCATCGTTTATTTTGTCATCCGGGGCTCTTATAATTTATCCACATTCATACTCAAAAGTTTCCTCACGACATTTTCGTGATACATGATATTGAACGGCGTCTAAAGTACCTACTTAGTTCCAAATTATTTTTAGCTCCCGATGATTCGACGCCGTAGTATAAGTTTAGTTTTAAACCTTGAAAGCTTAAAACATTGTTTACTTAGTTCCAATTTCTGCCGCCATTAGCTATTTCTACGGTGTTTACGGATTGTACAGACGCCAGCACATCAAGCTAGCCGAAACTGTCAAATTTTAACTATCAACCTTGTACCTAATGCTTTAGCGATAAAGTTGAAAAACTATTAAAGAAATTTGAAACTATTACTAAGTCCTTGACTGGACAAGAACTTAATTTTCTTTAAAATATTTAGATATGTATTTTTTTTTTATTTCAATTTGATAAAGGGTTATTGACGATTACATAACAGCATTTTTTTTTAATACAGCAATATTTGTAGGTACAGTTAGCAAAATAGCCCCACAAGAGGTATAATTTTTAGTTTAAAAAAAAATTCCAATTATTTTTTTTAAATACCCAGAGGGGATTTATTTTTTTATTTTTCTGGTGACCCTTGTGACCACCCCTATCACCCCCCTTCCCAGCTACGTAACCTTTTGGGACACCCTGTATATATTAATGGGTCCCGACTGTTAAGTCGCTATGTTCTATGCTTTTTGTTTTTTTACGCAGCCGGTATTTTTATTTTTTTAAATTACCGTTTATTTATTTTTTTTGTCACTCTCACACTACATACGAAACTAACGACACCTCTCAAGCTAAAATCCATCGAGCCGTTCAGGCCACAGAGCGTGCCAAATAATTATACATACATATATACATACTCTCGAAAAACACCAAACCACCCTTCTTCTGGCGCAGTCGGGTAAAAAGTAGGAGCCACCATGATGTATGACAGTCCGTTTAGAAGGTTATATGAACAAAAATAGTTAAAATTTCCCTCCCAGATTTTGTTAACTCTAAAGTTTGCTTGATAAGTATTTGTCTTGCATCCACATTATCTATTTTATTGAGTCAAACGGTACGTCCCTTAGGTGGTAATCAAACTGCCTATGTACTCTGAATACCAGAAATATAACTGTGGTTTGTGATAAACAGTCCATTTGTATTCACAGCGGCAGCGTAGATGTATAGTCTAGCTATATCCCTATTTTTAACTAAAGGGTACTACATACCTCTTCAGGTCGGTACGTTGATTTCGGCAGTTATTCATATAACTGCCGAAATCAACATAAAAACCGACCCGAAGCAATTATTACATACTTTCGGCAAATTCCGTTCGGCATCTACGATTGCTGAATCATGATCGGGTGTGCATATACATCTACATTCAATTCGGTTAAACCGCTCGGTTGTGCTAAATCATGCTGACCCTCAAATATTGCAGCAAATGAGATAGCACTTTGAACTCATTTTGAAACAAATTAATGTCATTGAGGCTTTCGTGTCTGTCGTGGAGCAACTTGACGGAGAGTATCTAGTATTTTATTGATTGATTGCTGTTTCAAGGTTGTGGGTGGCGAGAGCAAACGCTTGTGAAGATACAAGCAATTCATCATCGAATATTCATGAACTTCATGTGAATATAAAACCCTCAAGCACTTCTAAAGTAGTAGACATAAATGTTAATACGTAACTTGAATTGTTGAAATGGATGTATGTAATCGGTTGTCGTGGTATGGGCATGTAATGCAGAGGAATGAGAAAAATGTCATGAGGACATTTTTGAGTACCTATATATATGGATGGCTTTATGAGAAGCGTAAGAAACGCTGGATGGACTGTGTAAAGGATGATATGGCAAGGAAGGAGGTGTCTGCTGAGATGACGAGTAATAGAGAAGTATGGAAGAAGACATGTTGAGCCGACCCCAAATAAATTGGGATAAGGGCAGGACAGAAATTAACTTAATTGAAGACATTTAAATTAACTACAGACTGGGAAAAGCAAACAAAACCATACAAAATAAATAATTTAATCAATAACTCAGCCGCAATTCACATTTTCAAACACCAGAATCATCTCCATCATCGGTCAAACAGACTTAGTATTGATCTGACGACGTTTTCATCATAGTCTTCGATATCGTCTTCGCCAGCATCCACCACGGCGTCCACCCCACCTTGAGGGTTGGCTATAGGGATCCCCACGTCATCGTATGGTTTCACCGTCGCTATACCATTGGCTCCCATTCTGAGGATGAAATATTTTGTTTTATTGGTGAACTAGCTGTTGCCCGCGACCTTCGTTCGCGTGAAATAATTTTTATTTACCAATTTCAAGGGTTTTATTTTTTTTGCACGGAACCCTAATTATTTTTCTAAAATAAAAGTAGCCTATGTTAGACATTGTAACATCAGCTATCTGTCAGTAATAAACCCGTCAAAATCAGTTCAGCGGTTTCGGAGATTAGCCGGGACAAACAGACAGACAGATAAAAATAAAAAATAAAGTGTTTTTGTTATAAGTACCGAATACTCGTATCCTTTCATATGCATTCAGTAAAATGCTGTTATTTTGATATTACAAACAGACACTTCCATTTTAATTATTTGTATAGATCATTTGTAAATGATCTATACAAATAATTGTGCAATTATTTGTAATAATCTTCTACGTGTATATACATATATACTCGTAGAAGATTATTTGTAAAGATAAGTAGCGCTTAAGGACAATGATGCAAGGGGGAGAAAACTAATATAGTTATTAAAGTTTGCTTAAAAATCTTGTCGAAACAAATTTATTCCCCTTGTTTTTGAAATATGAAATTTTTATCAATGTTACTAATGCTCATTTCCCCTATCTGTGTGGGATGTGGGGAGATGGCTTGCCTTGCCGTCCCACTGATTACAGAAGTGGTTTAGTTTAATTTAAAATATAGTATCTAACATCATAACCTGTTAGCCGCGAAGGGTTAGACAGAAAAGTATATAATAGTACACCCACATTTCTCCAGTTGTGTTTAGGTCCCATGTAATAAGGGGCGAGCCTATTGCCATCAACCGGGCACAAATCCAGACTCCGTGGCTGCTACTGAGAAATTCCTGATGGAAAAACCCAAAGACAATTTGTCTGACTCGAGAACCGAACCCAGGACCTCATGCTTAGCAGTCACGATTGCTATAACTAAGCCAACGAGGCAGTCAAATATATAAATAATCTAATAATTGAAAATAAGACTAATCTCTACATAGTATAAAACAAAGTCGCTTCCCGCTGTCTGTCCCTATGTATGCTTAGATCTTTAAAACTACGCAACGCTTTTTGATGCAGTATTTTTTAATAGATAGAGTGATTCAAGAGGAAGGTTTACATGTATACATTGCACCCGTGCGAAGCCGGGGCGGGTCACTAGTAAGTATTAAAGCAGTTATCGATTTCTTTTCCGTTATAAAATGGTAGGTATGGATAACTTAAAAATATTTATGACGCAAAGAATCATTAATTACAAATGACCTATGTATGTACGTGTTGTAAATTATGAAGAACATTACAAATAATAAGGCGAAGCGTTCCGCAGGTACATTTTCAACTTGGAAGCGAACCCATCGTGGGTTTCAGCCCAAGATAATGTGCTGAACTAAATATTAGACTTGCACATAGTAGAGGACATAAACCTCTGTTTTCCCCTCCGAGAACACAAGTGAGTGATTACATAATATGTTTATGTAAACAACGCAACATCCGTTCCAAGAAATAGTAAATATGAGGATCCTTGTTGCTGTATTGATGTATTGTTATATAAAAAAAAACATTTATGTACTACCCATATAACGCGAATAAATGTTTCGATTTGAAAATATAAACAAGCCAAGTTCGAGTCGGGATCGCGCACGAAGGTTTCCGTACCATATCTAAAAAATAAACACCTTCGTTGTATGTACCTTCCTTAAATATTTATTTTATTCCATTTTTATTGTATTTGTTGTTATAGCGGCAACAGAAATACATCATCTGTGAAAATTTCGACTGTCTAGCTATCACGGTTCATGAGATACATCCTGGTGACAGACAGCGAGACAGACAGACCAGACGGACAGACAGACAGTGAAGTCCCCCTTGGGTACGAAAAATAAAATATGTGGAGCTTTCATGATTATTAAAAATGTTTTTAAGATTTTTTCCTACAAAACTTACATTCCAAAGAAAGTTCACATCAACAACAAATTACTAACTAGAAAGTGTGGTTAATTTCTTTATCCGATACTTAAATAGTCGTATCACTCACCGGAGGCAGTCAAAAGCGAAATTGAAGAGCTCAAACGAGCGCCACTGTCCTGTCATAGCTAAACAGAAGTGAAAGTTGCGTCCTGGGAAGAATACATTGTAGAACTTCGCGCACACTTTTAAATTGTTCATTCTTGGTGGACTTATGCATATTGGTCTGGGGTTCTTTCCTGAAAACAGATTATATTTTCTCTAAACACACTAGTACATCATCACGCCTGCATCCCCGAAGGGTTAAGTGGAGGTGTACCTATTGGTAGCTACACCCACATTTTTCCAGTTATGTTTAAGCCCCATGTAATAGGGGGCGAGCCTATGGCTATTAACCGGGAACAAATCCAGACTCCGTGGCTGCTGCTGAGAAATTCCTGGAAAACTCCAAAGACAATTTACCCGACCCGGGAATCGAACCCAGAACCTCTGCTAAGCAGTCGCCAACGAGAACTAGACCAGCGAGGCAGTATTTTCTCTAGATAAGATAAAAACCTAATTCTAGAAAAATCTACCTTGAAAAGTGTGGGTTAAAGGAAATAGGTAAATTCCCGCCATTCATTCAGGAGTGATTGGATATAATCCTTGAGTCATTTACAAAGTTTTATAAAATATTTAAATATATCTGTTAAAATGGGTTCGTTGCCATTATAAGCATTTCATATAATTTATTGCATTCACCTATTAGAATAAGTATTTTCATGATTATAACCGCCATTAGGTATCATTATAATTTTTGGGAAAACCATTTCCAAGAATTAAACAGGTCGTTGTACTTTTAACGACACAAACTATAATAGACGAGTAGTATAAAATGTTAGCTCACCTGACAAAGAGTTTTCATAAAGCACCCTGTTATTGAGGGACATAGCCACATCGAAAGCAAAGTCTCCGGGATGATACGTCACTCTCATACAAGCCTTCTGATTCAGCAAGTCCAAGAAGTAACCAGTGCAGCATTTGCAGATACCCTTGTCACAAACACAGCGCCTGTTGGTCGAAGAGGTCCCGTTTTGAGTTTGCTGATTCTGCCTTGACAGTGTTGTTGCCATCAATGACGAATTGCTTCTTAACTGATCCAGCATCAGCAAGAAATCGTCTGGAACTTCCATTCCATTTATGTGTTGTGGTGTCACTTTTGTTTTGTTTACATTATCTTCTAATGTTGCTGCAACAAAGTCAGTTTCACTGTTAGAATTAATCCCATAAATTCAAATTAGATTTTTAGAAATTAGTGATTGAATAATCTTACCTCCTAGTATATTTTGGAGACAAAAAACTGCGAGTAAAAATATCACTAAACAACACATTTTTCTTGAGTTTGTGGCGCGAATCTGCGCGTGCGCCTATCGTCTGAACAAGCCCGACACTCCAATTCACATGCACAACAGTGAACCGGTTCAACAGGGGCAGAGAAAGATCTGTTTATCTCATTATTTACACTTTCACGTTGAGATTAATTCACCCAAGTTTATTCGAATAAAGTTCTCAGCTTTATTAATATATTTCGATTTTATTGGTAACAATAAATAAGCCTAGTTACATAATAAATTATTTGTACGTTAAACGTTCCTAACAATACTGGAATGTAAAGTTACAATCACAATTGTCTAAGAGTCTCCGTCGAACAAGTCACCGAACGCGTCACCGATGCCATCGAAAGGGCCGTCATCGCTAGAGCTTCCACCTCCGAATAAGCCATCTCCGCCGAAAACATTGCCAGCGGCGTTTTCTAAGAAACCACCACCACCGTCGTCATCATTGTTGCCGTTGCCAAACAGACTGACGGGTTTAGGTCCTGATGAAACTGGCCTCGGTTTTAATCCTGTCTGAACTCCAGATGCTCCAAGTCTGTTAAGATAGAAGAACGTAACATTGAGATCAATAAATATAACAGTTTTAAATGTTATATTTGTAGTAGTTTAGTTTAAAAAAATATATTACCTAAAACATCTGAAGGACGCTGAATAAACTGGAAATCCACCAATGTCTGCATTGATATCTAAACAGGCATGGGCGTTTCTGTTTCTAATTTGAATATTAGATATTTCGGCACAAATACGAACGAATGGAGCTCTTCTAGGATTGAAGCAAATCGGCGGCGGGTCGCTGGCTGAAAATACTTTCTATTAACACCTTTGTCTTTTAACATATGTCATTGATTTTAAATAGCTTACTTATGAATTCATTAAAAAGAAACCTTATTTGTATTCCAAACTATGTTTCAAAACAAAAGACTAGCGACTTTCTTAAACCGACGTGAATGTTCATTCTCACCTGAAACTCTTCGTCGTACAACAGTGTTATTATTGATGCTCATCCTCACGTCGAATACAAAGTCCTCTGGTATAAAGGTGATGTTTCCGCACGCTTTCATTCTGAATCGGTCCATAAGAGCGCCTGTACAACATCCGCATTGTCCTCCTCGACATGCACAAGGGAATCTAATGACTTGTCCAGGAACACCTCCTGCGGGTTGTTCACTTGCCACTTCATCTTGGAGAAGTGGAGCCTGTGTAACTGGTGCAGCCGTACTGATGCCTGGTATTGGCTCCTGTAGGACTTGAGTAGCATTGACAGTTTCCACAATTGCATCGGCTACTGGTGGAGCTTCCACTTCTATGTCTTGTTCAACCTCATCTCCTATCTCGTTGTCATCGTCTTCAATATCATCATCCTGAACGTGTATAGGCACAGTAATTGTAACGGGAGATTTTAAAACAGGAGTTGGCTGCAATGCTTGCCTCCAAACCGTTTGAGGCACTTTGAATTTTATTACTTTGTATGCTTTGTCACCTGCAATAAATTGATAAATATATTTTTTGTCAATAGTAAATATAAGAATAATGTTAGATTTGCATTGAAAAAACACTCACCGAATCCCAAAGGGCAAGTTGATATCATTAGCAATATAAACAGTTTTACTGAAGGACCCATTTTCAATAGAGCAAGTAAATAAAGTTGGACAGTTATGCCTGACTCTTCATTACGGATTGTAGGCGTAGCAAGTAACTGGGAGTATTTAACGGTCGACCACTAAACATTCAATGTTTATTTAAAGCTGTACAGTCAGTGACAGGAACAAGTTTTAAATTTTAATGCCAGTAGGTACCTACAAGAGAAAGTTGAAATTTAAAACTATATTATGTTGCGTACTTTCAATATGGATACGTGAAAAGAATTTGTATTGATAGATTACATTAACGTTTATTATTTAATGCTTGTGCAAGTTGGGTAATGAAAGTGATTGTGCAATAAGTCACTTCACACATTTACTGCTAATATAATTGTTTATTTACAGACACAGACCAACAAACGTCTTATCCTTCTAAAAACTGATCACAAAAATGAGGAAAATATTTCGAAGTATTCATAATGAATTTTTGGATGTCTTCCATTACAATTTTACGTAAGCTGTGATTACGCAATCACGTATTTTTTAAACGTCATTCGAATACGCATAGTCACTATTTATGCAGTATTTATGACTGATAATAAGGCATTTATGGTTTTAACTGAACCTTATTGAGGTCAGGGTCCTTTTCATGTTACAAGATGGGTAATTTCAATTTTCTTGCGATTACTGTATTGTTTTTTTATTGGATCGGGCGCCTTTTGAAGTTAGAATAGCAATATTTCTAAAGTAAAAACATCGCAATAGCCGCTCACTTGTACATTATTCTCGTGCCCTTAACCCAATTTATTTGGGGTACGCGCAGCATGTCTTCTTTTTCCATACTTGTCTATTACTCGTCAAGTCGTCATCTCTCTTTTTCCATTAGTCCATCAGTCGTTATCGCAAAATGGGGGGAGGCCTATTCTTAGCTGTTGATGGAACCAGCCTGCCAATGATGATGAGATCATTTCCTTTGTTTCCTATAACTTCGATTTGATGATCTTATAGTCTTAACTGCATAACATTTTTTGGGAGCATTCATAAATACTCCAAAACTGAATTACTCATAACTCTTTGACTCGGTACCTACCTGTCAAGCATTAATGATTATTGATTATATTTGGATAAATAAACAGAGGCATATAATTGAAAAAGTTTTTACTCATTCATGCATAATAAATAACGTCATACAAAAAAATAACTATTTACAACACACACAATAAATAAGTTAAAGTACAAAAATAAATAATGTCTAGAGCTACTTAGAACTATCCTGACTACGACGTCATACTTGTGACCATTCGCGCATCATTTTGTTCTGTCTTCTCCTGTCCTTCTTATTTTTATTGTTCTTATTGTCATTTGACTTCCTCATCATCAAAGCTAGTTCACTAAAATCATCAACAAAGTCATTGTATTCATTGCTCTGATCTTTTCCACCATGTACTTTCGTGTCCTTGTTGTCTCTATCCTGCCTCTTATTTTTACCAAATATTCCCAGTTCATCGCCCAGAGTTTCTCCGATTTGACCCAGATTGAGTACGTCTAAATCATGCAAGTTGAATTGTTTGTTCCTGTTCTTCTTCTTAGGGAAATTCAGACCTTCATAATAACTTTCTGGGACAGGGGCACCAAATTGATACATATGAGCTCTACTTTCATCTCCAGATATTGGTTCTCTTTCGGGCATGGCTTCTGCAGATGCCACGGTTTCTGCGGAGTCGAGACTTTGTACAATTTGAATCATGTCATCATTGACGGCTTCCTCAGAAGTGGGGATGAATGAAATGGTGGATGGAGTTTTTGGGGTGATTGTAATCACTTTCTCGTAGTTGGCTGGTTCTTTCTCTTTGTTCATTACGTTTGTATCTTTGCCTTCATTTGAAATCATTGGTGTAACAGGCATCGCAGATAATTGACCAGTGATATGGGCTAACGACATTTCTAGTCCTGGATCTTCAAAATCGGTTACACTTTTGGGAGTAGTTGTTAGCAAGGTTGGCGTGGGATTCTCAACCATCATAGATACTGGTGCAAGGGATTCCTCTTGAATGGTGCTCATAACTGCACTACGTTCTGTTGTTGGAATAACAGTGGCTACTGAACTTAATATTGCGGGAGAACTTGGGCTAACTGTAGTAGTAGTGGTAGTTGTCGTGAGGATTGACGTAGAAGTACTCTCTGTAGTTGGTTTCCTAGTCGGTCTCCTGTTCGGTCTGCGAGTTGGTCGCCTGTTTCCACCGGCAGGTCTAGTTACTCTTGCAGTAGTTGTGCGCCTTGGGCGTGGTGTTGTAGACCTGGTACCAGGTCTCCTTGTTGGCCTTCGTGAGGGTCGAGGGCGTCTGGTAGTGGTCGTCGTTGTGGACGGGGCAGGTGCTTGCTTCTTCTTATTCTTGTTCGTTTTTTTTCCTCCTGTAGATCCAAACAGATCTCCTAATATATCTTCTCCAAGAAGACTAAAACCTGTGTAATCAGCAGAGTCTACGTCGTTGACGGCAGCGAGTGTTCCTGGAAAATGTAAAACATCGTTGTTAGATAACTATATTTTACTTGATTTATTTAAACTAATTTAGTATTTGAATACGTTCATATGACACCTACCATCATCATCATCATCATCGTCGTCGTCGTCGTCGTCGTCGTCGTCGTCTTCTCCGGCTCCTAGCCCGAATGTATCATCATCTTCATAATCGTCATCATCATCGTCTTCGGACTTCTCATCTTGAGGGACCAAAGGCAATGGGTCAGCTGGTTCTGACGTCACGCCTCTAGGCCCAAACTTGAAGCAGGAAACTCGAACAGCAGCTTCCACTGTTCTCTTCGATTGAAGCTCTAACCCGAGACAAGCTCTGAATTCTTCACCAGCTCTTGCGATGTTGTAAACGCGTCCACAGAACTTGGACACACCGCCTGGCAGTGGCATGCAGACAGGGCTGGGCTTGCGGCCTATAGAGAAAAAAAAAGTAAATAAGTCCAATATATAATCATATAATATCGAAGACACTAAACGACATCGTCAAGTTTATGGCATCCGTAAAAGTCTTAATAGCTTAAAAACAAAAGTGAAAATATCAACTTACTCGACAGAGTCCGGTTTGTTATGACCTTCTTTCCAAAACTTAGCGACACGGACATCTTGTCACCGTTGAGGTACATCAAGGAGGCACATCCTGGAAGTATACAAAACATGTTTGGTATATTTGAGGCCAACGTTAAAGCAACTCAGTTCATTATTGCGGAAATTCAACGTTTACTTCCTGTCAAAAACTTTCTTAAAAAGGAGAAATTGCATTGTCCAATCTAGTTTTACTTCATATTAAGTACGTATTTCATAATTTCGTCAGCTTAAACGTAATTTCCAAGTTGAAGATCCGGAACGTCTTTCCCATAATCGAAATGAGTCAGTTCAATATTCCGGAGTTTACCATCAGTGCAAGTGTTGTAACTGACCTCGACTTACTTTCACGAGTTATGCCTTTTACGAGTAGTTTAGAACTCATGAATGGCATTACATAACAGAGTTGAATGAGTTAGAGAACATTCTAGCAAAAATGATATTATATTTTCACCGGCAGCAACCAAAGCAAAGTAATAAACTTAGGTAGGACAAAAATGTGGATGTGAAATTGTTTACGCCTATGAATATTTGTTGTGCTCGATTTTCTATAGCAGTATAAGACAATATTCGTTATTAAATATTCATAGCCCCATTTAAAATTCGAAACAGTATCACTAAGTAAGATATTATTCACACTTAAGCCTATTACGTACGACATTGATAAGCCGTCCGATTTCTATTCTAATGGTACATGAAAGCTGATGAGCTTAAGATTCAGACACTATAACTGTAACAAGATGCGATTGCTTTTACCAGAAACCTCATTAGAATGATGTTATGATGATGTCAGCTGGAAAACGTCCACAGTTGAACATAGGCCAAGCATCGCCACATCAAACGGTACTGCGTTTTTTCCAAGGCATTCCCACGGCCTTCTTCAGGACATTGTGTACTTCTTAGAAGTTTAAAACCTTCAGATACATAACAAGATATTACCTGGTCCATTTAGTTCAACAACAGGCAGTCTGAACTCCCGACAGCAGTTGCAGTAAGACTCCACACATTTGCAGTATTTGTTGATGTCGTTCTGTTCAATTTTGTCGTCATCATTCCTGTTCTGGATAACCTGGATACCTTTCTTCACATTTTTCTTTTCTTTTCCTAAAAAGAGGCATATTACTTTTTTCTCTTTGATATAATGAACAGCTACAATTAACTATTGATGTATTTTTCACACAGCGTCATTTTGAGACTTGTATCCGTTTGATTTATTTGAAAATTGTGGAGCAATTTTTTTTCTAACATTTCTGATTAATTGTAATTATTAGTTTAGTCTTTGATGGATTCATTCATTGCGTTTTGCACTTGACAGGAGTGAAGATTTATTGCATCTTTGTAAAAGCATAAAGATTAATTACTTCTGTTCATAAATATAACACTTTCCATACAAGTGTTGATTACAATCGTGGACAAATTATGAAACATTTAGAATACATTGAGGAAAAACTACAGAAATATCAGCGTAGCAATATCATACGTTGGTTTATACATCTCAGTTACAAAAAAAAAAACTATGCTCGACACGCTACGTGATGTTTTATTGAAAGTAATTCAGCACAAAAAATTGAAGACGACCGGTCGATCGTCGACTTTCACAGTTTTTTAAAAGGACACCTGTACGCTGTATTCGGCATACAAATGTTGATACGTTTAATTGACTGTATAAGTAGTGCGTTCGAGGTTCGGACACGACAACTATCAATCATCAGTACATGGTTTTTTGTAGGAAAATTAAATTCTGACGCTTGGCTAATGTGAACATGGTTATTGACTAATTAGTGATGCATAGTCCAGGATACTTACTGACACTCATCGACGCGGCAAAGGCCAGGAGTATGAATATTAGAAGCAACTCAAAAACCAGGGAGAGCTTCATCTTGAAGACTGGCTCCCTGTCTGAAAAATATTAAAATATAAAATATAGACAAACCAAAATGACACCTATTTTTCTTCCCCTAGCATAAACATTGGTTTAACTAAATAAGTATCGATTAAATTATTTGTTTAAATATAATTTTACGTATATGACTAAATAACTTGTGTGCCATACTAATGAATTTTGCATATAGCGAAGATATATAGAACTGACAGCATATCGCTTAAAAATCAACTGTTTGGAAAACATAATTTTCGTACAAAGTAGAGATAGTAACGCGTTGAAGTCTTTTCCACTGAGCATTGCACCGACACTTGAGATGCATGCAGCGTGTTTACATTAATATGCATGTTTTGTTATTGAACTTTGTTCCAATCATTACATATTTTGGCAGAATAAAATATATTGAAATTTTAAAAATACATAACTAAAAAAATGCAATGAAAAATATTCAGGCAAAAAACCTGCATTTGGATAAAGAAAAAATCAAAAAATAATTCTTACCTTCTAGTACAAAACTTCAATAAATCAAACAATTAATTCAACACTCAAATACATCCAACACCTTCGATCCGCGTTCTAATAAATACAAATATTATTACGAGTTCACACTTTACGGATCTAAAAACGCAGACGACACCGTAGTAACAGCTACACTGATTTGTTGTAAGCCTCGACTCGTACCGGGAGAAATGTGCAGTGACGTATAACAGTGGGCGAGAAAGGAAAACTGCCTTTCGGACCTCTCTTTCACACTCGTACGAACGGTGAAGGATGGGTGAAAGCCGAGACGCAGTTGGTCGGGTATGTAGAATTCAGTGTCAAGTAAAGTCGGCATTCAAGTGTCGATTGTACATTCTACTTGGGAAGGAAATGATACGCACTTAATGTGAGCTTTTTTGGGGTGTGAAAACGATTTGCTAGGTTAATTGACGGATGCAATTGTTTTTGTTTGTTGCTTTAATTGCTTGACGTTTTTTATTTGTGTTTACGTAGGATTTATAGTCTCGAGTCTTACTTTATTTTAGCAACAGTTGGTGTATATTAAACAAAACAATTTTACTTACTTAAAAATGTTGCTACGTACTACTTTAATTACATGATAGTTTTTGTTTCCTCATATATTTTGGGAAATAAACCTTACGTAACTCCATCAAAACCACGTACATTAATAGTGGCATTTCCACGGAAATTAAGAAACCTTGATTGTTTCTCAGAAAGGCGTTTCATTTCTCCGTAACTTCCAGAAACGTCTCATACAGAACGATGCTCTCGGATATAAAAGGGGCTCTAAGCATTGGCGTAAAACTTAATTTTGAATCAGTTGTTCTGACAAGAATAATTATGTACGATACTAAAATATAAAATAGTTTTCGATGCTCGTGCATGGAGGGTTGAAAATCATCGATATAGTGTTCATAGAACGAAAATAAATAACATTATTTCCAGTAATAAATAATTCTGCTACTTAATTAGGTGTAATCTCCTTATTCCTTTCGTAACATAATCTTCAAAGGATTACATCGAGCTGGACCGTACAGTGCCCCCATATTCCGATTATGCTAAGCTATTTCATAAACTGAATAAGAAGGATATATAATGTGTCCCTATGATTTCTTTTTTCATTAATAGTGGTCAAATTTGTACACGGACCACTGTCAAGAAAGACCTACTCAGTTGACAGCGGTCCAAATAGGTGATTTTGAGCATTTTGTAAAGGTTCTCGTGCTGATACAGATAATGTATCATCAAAAAGGAAACCATAGAGACATAGAAAAGGTTGATATTTATTTAACTGTAAAAAATCATATCTTTAAAGATATAAACCAGAAAGAAAACCGGCGAGAGCGTTTGTATGGAGAAAAGACCACCCGCAGTTCCTACTAAGTCCCATGTCACAGGGGCCGAGCCTATTGCCATCAACCAGTAACACGTACATTTTTGTTCTAAAGGATAAATCTGTAGAATACGAGTTACTTTGTAGTACTATCTCCTAGTTTGTTAAATAAACATTTTGTGTAAAATGTGTTTTTAATTATTAACAGAACAATACAATTAAGTGTTCCTTCTAAAATCAACTAAAAGATAAAAATTAAGTTAAATCCGCTTTCAACTATTAAAATTAACTATGTAAGCCCATTTACATAATATCCTCAGTCCTAAAACACAGTGGCCAATTCACATCGTCCCTACTAAACCAGTTGGGTCGGTCACCACTGGCATTTGGTCCATGAGTGGTCACTTTCCCGCGGAGAAAGTGGACGCGATCGAATTCTGACCACTCGTGTACACGTGCTTACACAGCGGGCCATCGTTGGGCTATCTTTAGCGGGCACATGATGATGGCTATGGTGTAACCTCCGTGGGGCCATATTATATTGTATTGTGTTATATGTTTGTATGTAATATGCGGATGTAAATATTTTGTGTAGTTATGTTTTGTATGACTATTTTTAGAAGAGAGAGTCTGTTAGATTTTTTAATAATAATAAAATATTTTTTATGTGGTTTTGTATAGTGTTGTTTGTATATTGTATAGTGTTTAGATCATATAGTGTGCGGCTAGAAAAGAGGTGTCTGACGAAATGACGAGTAATAGGGAAGTATGGATGAAAATACATATTGCGCCGACGCCAAATAATTTGGGATAAGGACAAGAGAATGACGACTGATGATGAATAAATTATATGCAATGTATGTGGTTCAGTCATTATTTCAGTGTTTTGTATTCTTTCATTTTAAACTAACAGCAGCATTTCAAAAAAAAAATGCTCACACCAGCACTAATTGTTTTAGTTTTCATATAAATGTCGTTTTTACTTAGTGTCGTGTGTTTACATATTGCTAGAATGTTTTTGGTTATTCCTTAACAAAAAGAAACGTAATAACAAACCTTAACTATAAATAAAATATTTCTACACTACTTAGAATACCGAAAAGAATTGTATAGCGAGTATCTACATACTATCCTAATCCTAACTATTAATATTATAAATACGAAAGTAAGGTTGTGTTATCTTTTCACGCCTCAACCACTGAACCGATCATCCAGAAATTTTGCATTTACTTTGTCAGGTGTACAGCAACGGACATAGCGTGGTACCTTTCATTCTGAAAAAAAAGTACTGTTCCCGAGGAAAACAACAATAACGTTCTTATGATAATAGATGGCGCCACGTGTTTTTGAATCATGATCGAATTATAGAAAATTTAATAGTGTGTTAGTTTAATTGTCAAATTCTAAATTAACGCAAGCGCGCGCAAACCGCGCAAGCCGCGCAAGCCGCGGGCAAAAGTTAGTAGGTCATATTTTAGTACCCAGACTACAGTAGGTAATTTCGGAAGCAATAAAAATACTTGAAATCCAACTATGGCAATTGAAAGCTGACTCCATAATCGATATTCAACTTTTCTTTCTTTTGTAATTGGGCCACAGCTTCCTACAAACACACGTCGATTCAACTTCCCACGTAAAACTCTCTTTTTTTTTATAAAAACCTACAAGATATACGCATGAGAATCTACAGAATCAAGTGTGTAACATTTAAGAAGATACGTTAAATCTCATTAAAACCTGATTCCTTTATCTGAACATACGGTTTTTGGAGGATCCTGAAATTTTGAAATTGAATGACTACTTTCAAGTACTAGAAGGCACTTTACATAGTTTGATATAGGCTGACTATATGCCATAATATACAATGGTATAATATTACTAGTTCGTATTTTCATGATGTAATTATGTATGATGAGAGGACATTGAGTAGACTGAATAACAAAGGCTTAGCAGCATAATTTGCAAAAGCCACAAATCGATTTCACTCTGAAATTTCATTTCAGCGGTTTATATTGGTCATTTATTTTTAAGATCTGGTTATTTACATTATTTACAAACTACAAATCTATAATCTATAATAGTAATAAAAATATGTAAAAGTATCAGAAGGGTTACAGGGCGTCAAAAAATAAAATATATGTTTTATTAAATAAAATCATCATCATTATTTCAGCCGAAAGACGTCCACTGCTGGACATAGGCCTCCCCCAAGTGTCGCCACATTGACCGGTCCCGTGCATCTCGCATCCAGCGGATCCCTGCAACCTTCACCAGGTCATCGGTACACCTAGTGGAAGGCCTTCCAACGCAACGTCTTTCGGTTCGCGGTCGCCACTCCAGAACTTTAACTTGCAGATGTCTACAATAAAATACCAAAATACAATCTAAAAGCGGTATTTATTGGTTGAATAAAATACCAAAATACAATCTAAAAACGGTATTTATTGGTTGAATAAAATACCAAAATACAATCTAAAAACGGTATTTATTGGTTGAATAAAATACCAAAATACAATCTAAAAGCGGTATTTATTGGTTGAATAAAATACCAAAATACAATCTAAAAACGGTATTTATTGGTTGAATAAAATACCAAAATACAATCTAAAAACGGTATTTATTGGTTGAATAAAATACCAAAATACAATCTAAAAGCGGTATTTATTGGTTGAATAAAATACCAAAATACAATCTAAAAACGGTATTTATTGGTTGAATAAAATGTCGAAATACAATCTAAAAGCGGTATTTATTGGTTGAATAAAATACAAAAAAACCGATTTAAATGAAGCTTCCAGTAGCCAAAGGATAAGAACCATACTCCTAATACTACTCACCTCAGAAAGACCGTTAGTGTTTCACTGCAAAGTTGAAAACTACATGACCACATCGTTGGTCTAGTGGTTGCAATCGCGACTGTTGAGCATGAGGTCCTGGGTTCGATTTCCGGGTCGGGCAAATTCTTATTTGGTTTTTCCATTAGAATTTCTCAATAGTAGCCACGGAGTCTGGATTTATACCACGTGGATGGACATGGGACTTTTAACATAACTGACGAAATGTGGGTGTACTATTAGGTACACCTCTGCCTAACACTTCGGGGATTACAGGCGTTATGTTATGTTATGTCGAAAACTAAATCAATGAACTACTATTACGAATCAGTTATATGCCAATTCATTAGTTACGCTTACCTATAACTACAGTTTTTGTTTAATTATAAACGGCGAAAAGCATGTGCGAATTTTGTTACAAAAACTAAGTTAAGTCGGCTAGCACGGAATCAATTTATGTTCCATTAAATTCCGTACATAGGTTTGCGGTAGGTTTTAGTTATGTGTAGCTAGACACGCTACTGTTACATTGTTATAATAACGGTGAAGGAAAACATCGTGAGGAAACCGGCATGTCCTAGAACCAAAAATTCGGACACATGTGACATCTACCAACCCGACTAGCAGGATTGCGTATCTCTGTTAACAGTTCATAGTGATCATCACTTGGCGAGTTTTGATATACAATGACCGTTCTTGTTGGTTTCAACTGACGCTACCCGTGCAGAACTGTCATTGTATATCAAAACTCGCCCAGTGAAGATCGCTATGAACTGTCAACAGAGATACGCAATAACCCTGCTGGGCCCGCGTGGTGGATTATAACCCATTTCCCTCTCATAGAGAGGAGGCCGTGGGCCCTAGCAGTGGGAACATTATAGGCTGATTATGCTGCTATGCTGCCTCATTGGTCTAGTGGTCGCAATCGTGACTGCTAAGCATGAGGTCCTGGGTTCAATTCCCGGATCGGACAAATTGTTATTGGATTTTTTCCTCAGGAATTTATCATTAGCAGCCACGGAGTCTGGTGATTAGTTCCCGGTTGATGGCAATAGGCTCGCCCTATTACATGGGGCTTAAACATAACTGGCGAAATGTGCGTGTACTATTAGGTATATCTCTGCCTAGCCCTTTGGGAATTACAGGAGTAATGTTATGTTATGCAGACACCCTGGCAATGGCGGTCTTAATCAAACTTAAACGACGTTTAAACAGTAACAAAAAACTGCTGTGACTGTCTCCTAAGATATAGGTTAAAACACACCAGATAGGGATAGATCATGCCTGATCTGATCGACCAGGGGGCCTAAAATGGAAGCTTTATCAGAATCATAATATGAATCACGTTAAAAATTAAAAAAATCTTAAAATGGTCTTTATGGTTATGACTACAAAGTCCATTTTAAGAGTTTTCAATTTTTAACATGATTCGTATTATGATTCTGATAAAGCAGCCATTTTAGGCCCCCAGGACCGTTAAGCAAATCATTGGCTGGACTAGCTGGTCCCCCAAGAAAGTTTTAACGGCTTTTCAGCCTCTGGGGTACTGAGACGAAGATTAGAAGATTATTGGATGGCGTGAGTCAGTTCATAGCTTCGCCCTCTCGATGCGGCCGGCTATAGTCCTACGAACCTTTGGAGGCGCAATGCCAGTCAAAATTAAGATTATTATGCTTATACTAATACAATGACAGTTCTCCATGGATAGCGTCAGTTGAAACCAACAAGAACGGTCATTGTATATCAAAATTCGCCAAGTGATGATCACTATGAACTGTCAACAGAGATCCGCAATAACCCGGCAGATTAGGCACTAACCACACCATAAAAAATAATTCGTATAACTTTCAATACTTATAAAATCTATAATGTATGAACGTCGACAAAGCGAAAGGAGTTTGTAAGGATCTTAGCTATCGGCCAATTGTAGTTTCTGCCCACCCCCGTGGGAAAATGGCGTCGTATCTTTACATCTATACATACAAATAAATAAAATTGAAGCGTCTGTAAAATAACAGTTTTTTACTGAATGCATAAGAAATTATATACGGTACTTATAACAAAAACACTCTTTTTCAAATTTTGGCTGTCTGTCTGTTTGTTACGGCTAATATCCGAAACGGCTGGACCGATTTTGACGGGACTTTTACTGGCAGATAGCTGAATTCATAAGGTCTGACATAGGCAATAACCATAACAATAACATACTTTTATTTTAGAATAAGAAAAAGGGAATAAACATTTTTTATACTAATTTCACGCGAACGAAGGTCGCGGGCAACAGTTAGTGTACTTATAAAATACTAGCTGTTGTCCGCGGCTTCGCCCGCGGTTTTGTCGGAAATTATCCCACGGGCACTTTGTAAATATAGCCTATGGCACTCAGGGATAATATGGCTTCCTACCCTACATACAAACTTACTAACAAATTTTACCTCTTTGTAATATTAGTATAGAATACATGCGTAACCAATCTAAAGTTAGCTACATTATTATCGAGACTGCAGGACCAGTATAATAAGTATTCTAGTAATATTAAACGTTCTTTTTAACAGACTTGTTTTTAAAAGCTGACTTGCCAATAAAGGTAGATCTTCTGCAGCTTGCACGTTCATGAACTTGACAATACGTACGTGCAACCACAGTGCATCGAATGTGTCGCAATAAACGCAGCCGTTTGAATTAAAATAATATTCGATCCGATGATACTCGTATCTAGAAAAAAACGATGAATTGTTTACTGAATAAATAATTAATTGATTGATGCTTAACATACCTATTAAATAGTTTAAGAAGTGTTCAAGAATATTATTTATTTATTTGTCAATTCATGCCCACAAATGCATAGAGGCAAAATTAATGCTATATGCATTTTCTACCAGTCATTCTTTGGGTGATGCGGGAAAAACATTGGTAGGTGTAATTAAAATATAAAAAACAGACCAAGTGCGATTTGGACTCGCGCACCGATGATTCCGTATAAAGTTGTAGGTATTTTGTTATTGAACTATACATTTACGATTTCCATTTTTTTTCCCTTACATGTGCTGTAAGACATAGCTTCTTGCCAAATTTCATGATTCTAGGTCAACGGGGCACCCAAGCTTTGATTACCTTGTGAAATCGAAAAATATGCGACATAAACACTCATATCTTTAGCTCGCGAAGACATAAAAGTTTTTTGTTTTAATGCTCCAAGAGGTAGCAGACTTGAGTACTTGATTTTAATTTTAGCTTGTAGGGACACATGTAAGCGTGCACGATAGACAGAACGCAAGGTAAGCAAAATGCATTTGTGAGCGACACTAAAAGCTTAAAACCTCCACGCGTTCCTGAGAACAAGGGTCTTGACAGACGGTCCGACAGACGGACAACAAAGGGTTCCGTTTTTGCCGACTGAGGTACGACACCCTAAAAATATGGATGGACTCCATAGACCCCTTGGTAAAATATTTTGACCTGTACCTATACCTATTCAAACGTAAGTCTAAAAATTTACACGAAGTTCTTCATGGGCTGGGCACGTACCTTAATCTTAACCTTTTAAACCTTCAGTTACATACTTCATCAATAATCATAATCTTCTCTCACCACATAACAATTATACTCGCCATTCGCCAGTTCTATCACGTAACGTGGTCTACGAGACAACGACCCGCAACTGGGGCAGTGGCGCGTGCGCACCTGACTGTGCACACTGTGTACCGTCAGACAGACATGCAGACGGACCTGAATAACACTAGCTTTCTATGTGCATGCCCCTTTTTTACGTTATTGTTAAGTATTGTTGTTAAAATGGAAATTATTTGAAAGGTTATCTTGCTTCGAACTTAATTAAACTTAAAAATACCTGCCAAGTCCGAGTCGTACTCACACGCACACAGGGTTCCGTAGCACCAAACAATATAACACAAATATTTTGAAGGCTCATTCATATATTTGTATTGCTTTACATTCAACAGCAAAACTAAATTTGTTTTTCATAGTATTTTAATGAAAAACAAAGTTACTGCTACAGTTTGATGCAAAATTCCCATATCTCAAAAACTGAACATCAAATCAATTTTTATTAAAAAAAATATTTACGTTCCACATGCCTAATTTTTTTCAGAGTTTTCCTCCTCTTACTTCTTTGATTGACTTTGAGAAAAAATGGTTTATCGAACCTCAATGTTTAAAAATATTTTTCAATACAATTTCTCGAAAACTGTCTCTTATCACAGTACGATTAGGTTCAACATGCAATGTATTTCACACGCGTGGATTTTTTAATACTTTTCCGCACACGTACGGAAATAAAAATTTCCACAGATAAGTCCAAATGGGTTCAATGACTATAGCTATAGTCGGCGGTGATTGTTTTTTTTAATCTCGGCAAAGAGATATGCGTCTTTACGGCATAAATATTTTTTGAGTATTTAAATTGTGTTTATAAATAGAATATTATATGTAGATAAACATGATTATTCAAAACAAATATTTACATATAAGAAGAAATTAACATTTATTTGTGTTCTAAATTAAAAAATATTTGAATTTTCTTTTTTTGATATTAGGCTGAATAGCTTATCATACCTTTACTTCTTCTACAACCTGGCGAAAGCAAAGCGCGGTAAAATAGCAAATTAAATCATAGTCCTAATAATTCCTGATAAAAATACTTTCCGTTCTAAAAAATATTTCTTCGAAAGTGTATTGAAAGACGTCGTTTGATACGCGTGAGGATTTGTTACTGCAGTTCTCGGCTCCATAACACCCTCCCCTACAGCTCGGGTGTTAATTCTGCACTCGAATGCAATAACAAAGTTTCCCCACTTATATCAAAATGTACTATTTTAGTTTCAGTTCCATGTATGGGGAGCCACCCCCTCCACTTTTTTCCGGATGGGAAATCATGAAATAACCCCTCCCGCTCTGGGCTGAGCAGGAGGGAGTGTCAGACTTTTACTGACTAAAACCCATCCAAGTTCCTTCCTTTGGCCTTTGTGTTCCAGGGCCGCGGTATCTCTTTCGAACAGTCCCGCAACCAAACACCCCCCCCCCTTAATCTTTTTTTGGTTTAAATATCGTAAAGATGTTCACAGAATGCATCTACCTACTAAGTTTCAACTGTGTAGTCTTAATAGTTTGGGAATAAAGTGGCTGAGACATACACGGACACACAGACAGACATGACGAATCTATAAGAGTTCCGTTTTTTGCCATTCGGCTACGGAACCCTTGAAAAACCAAGCTTTTATTAAAAACAAACTCCTGTCAAGTAATACAAAATTTTTAGCCAACTACGCCTCTTCTAAGCGATGTAAAGTGTTTTGACGTTAGGTTACAATAATTGGTTTTTCTCAAGAACGGTGCATTTGTGCATTCCCTTTCCATGGGAGTGGTTCCAGGGGAGAAACGGAACCCCCTGTCCCTCCACTCCCCCTCTTACGCCCCTCCACCTGCCAAACGATACTAAATTTTTACCCAAGGTAAATAAACAGTTATTTATAAAACATCTTTTAAATTATTATTATTCATAATTATATGCAGTTTCTGCTTGCACCTCATGATATTGGAAGAGACTTGAATTTATGTATATGTGCATTTTCAGTAAAATCTGAAAGGAAATGGGTTGTCCTGAGCTTTAAGTTAATTTTCCTTGTCTTTCAACAATATTTTATACTAGCTGTTGCACGTGGCTTCGCTCGCGTTTTGGTCAGAAATCCCACGGGCACATTGTAAATATAGCCTACGGCACTCGGGGATAATGTAGCTTCCTATTTGTGAAAGAATTCACAAATAGGAAGAAAAAATCGGTTATGTAGATCCAGAGATCACCCCCTACAACCTAACAAACTTTACCTCTTTATAATATTAGTATAGAATCTATAATAATATTATAAAGAGGTAAAGTTAGAGAAAGTTAGTTAGAGGCCTAATATTGTGTATCTATAGTATAGATACACTGCGAATACGATACTGTAATCCGCAAAGGCCCATCCTTTTGGGGATACAGTGGTATAGGTTTTCTATGGGGCAGAGTTGATTAGTTTGCAACATTTTACTAAAATACAGTTCCACAGAACTTCGCCGTATGCGATGAAAGTTATACAATTGATAAAATTCCACTCGCTTTTATTTACTTCTGTCTAACATGATCTTATTTCTTGGAGATCGCATATTAATTTAAAAAAAAAAACAGCCAGATTTAAAATACGGAGACAGATTATTTTTATCATATTACAAACTGGAAAATTCGCAAACAATTTTCTCATTGTCGAAAACGTAACGAAGCTAAGTAAAATAATAACACTTGTATTACGAACTGAAGTCCATCCGTCATCATTGTAAGTAAAATGTAAATTGTCAAATTAAAAACTATTATGCAAATTAATTACACGCCGATATCGATATCAGTTACGATTAAATGATTCATTCATATTTTTTAAGTTCATTCTGGTTATGAGTGCAAAAAAAAAAAATGAATCACTTCTACAAATCCTTATGATGTAATCAGTTCTAAAATTATACAAAAGTCCTAATTAAACAGTAGCTAGTACCTAAGTACGTACACTTAAATTTCTCTAAACACACGATCATTATTATGAATGAGAAACGTCACCAGAGTCACCAGCCACTTTTATTGTTTGCCTTATAAACACATCGAAGCGTCTATAACGTCTGAGAGAAAGCGAACAAACAAGTTTCGAGCTCCTACATTATACTCAAGTACGTAGGTACTAAAATGTCCATAATACAAAACACTAGTTTTCCCCAATACCAATGACAAACATGGCTGAATTAGGGGGAGTGTGGATGACAGCCGCTTTCTCAATGCATCTCGCTGATGCATGTCGTTATAATACTGCGTTATGCTTTATTTAAATTTCACCTTCTATTGTGAGCGAGGTGAAACGGCCGCAGCGAGATCTCTGGAAAGGAGCAGTGTATTGCCGGCGCTTGCGACGGTCGCCTTCTCCAAGCACACGAGCCTAGCTCCTTTATAAAACGCGGTATAAAATAATACGACTTTTTCGTTCGTTTTTCATCGAGATCCGTGACAGTGACAGCTGATCGACATGTCGGTCAAACTCACGGTTTCTTTGGTCTTCACTGTATTTGCGTTTGCCCACTGTGCAAGCATTTTGGGTAAGTACTTTTGATCTTGTATGTTAGTACTTGATTAGAAAGTGTATGTATTAGGGCAACAATTGACTTCCAGTGATTAATGTAAGCGTGATTGACAGCTGTGTGCGACAGGAAGCTATTAAGGTTGCGTCTAATGAATAACAGATACGGTGTGAATGAAAATTGAATTGATTATTTGTTTTAATTTAATGAACCGTTGTACATAAGGAACTTGGTAGATACATATACGTAAATATATATCGGAAAATGTTTCCAGGAGAAACAAATTGTATTTTTTTTTTTTTTGGATAATTATAATTTTGTTTGTCCATGATAGTGCACTTCGTGGTTACCGCTGCAATAGATCGTCATGTATATTAAACATTACCAAAGGAAAAATAATTGATTGACTTAATACTGTCCTCAATTTCTGGCAAATTGAGTTATCCGCAGTTTTTTATTGGCGACTTTTAAGATAATACTGTTCTTAATTAAAAATAACTTTTTTGTTTGACTGTATTCTTGATCATTCTCAGTATTTTATAACTTTTTCTTACGGAGATGAATGGAGATATTTATAGGAGATGCCGTAAGCATCCTAGCCGTGTAAATTCTTAAATAAATCCATTATATAACAATAGATCAAAGTCAATACGTTTACTGATATTCTAAGTGCGAATTGATTTCAAAAGGGATAAGCTGAAATTCTTTAAAGGTACCCTCTCAATTTCAATTGCCCCCAAGAGAAATGAGTGAATTTTATAATACAGGTAGACTTATAATTTTCTTCTGTTCTTTTTGGTTTCAATTAGACGGCACGCACCATGAGCCTACTTTTTCAGTTATGACTTAGTTGAACTAAATGCTAAAATGTGCGGAAACAAAACGTTAGTGTTCATTCACTCTACTATATTGTAAAGAACAATTATAATAATAATAGAAAATTAATAAATAGTTATAAAAACCAAACCGTGGTAAAATTGTTATACTGGATGTAATTTCTTTTCATTTTATAACTTATGTAGTCCTCCATGCCTTGAAAAGCTTTTGGTTATGGCTGTCATTTATAGATCTTCGGCAGTCATCATGGGTAGTGACAAGTCTAGATTCTGACTACCAGTCTCTAACCGAGGGATGTCATGTTAACCAGTAACTGTAATGTGATGTTCAGATAAGCAAGTGCTTCATGTAAAATATTAGTATTTGGCTCCATCCGAGTAGGCTGAAAGCCGATCCCAATGCAGTTGGGGAAGGGCTAAGCCTATACTGAACTTAGTATTAGAAATTACCGACAAGTAACAACATCAATACAATTCAGTATTTTGTATAAAGCGACTAGGTGTCTACAAATCGCTCTTTACAGTCAAATGCCTTTTTTCAGACAATCATTCAGTCTGCCTCGTTGCATGCGCCTCGAGCATGAGGTCCTGGTTTCGATTCCCGGATCGGGCAAAGTGTTAATGAGTTTTTCGATCAGGAATTTTTCAGCAGTCAGGATTTGAGCCCGGTTGATGGTAATAGGGTCGCCCCCTATTACATGTTACTTAAACATAACTGGCGAAACGAGGGTGTACTACACACATCAAAAGTGTCTAGGGATCAAGCATTTTTATGTGGATTTCTTGAGATTGAGATGTAGCTTTGTAATAAATTTATGATTTTATAAATTTATATGGATCCTTTTTGGTGCATTTCATAATTTGAATCAGGAACTGTGAATCAAATTCGAGTAAAAGATGAAAATCAGCTGTCAATATTTTCCCTATAAAAACATACAACGCATTGAAGACATTATTAGTGCTACTGTTTCCCTACTACTGATTAAAACCAACGTTATTATGGAGCGGCGACGTCATTTAAGCAGGGAAGAAATGCTCAGAGCCGTGGGAATGATAGAAGCTGGTTCCCGGCAACGTACTGTGGCTTTAGCTCTGAATACAAGTCAGAGTGTTATCAGTCGACTTTGGACACGTTACCGAAGCACTGGTACCGTGACTGAGCGCCATGGAGGACGGTATCGCTGCACCACACGGAGACAAGACCGATACATTCAAATCTTAACTCGAAGAGCTCCAACAATAACCGCCATGATGTTAGCCGTGAGGCTTCATCACTCTTCAGGGAACTTAATTAGCGACCAAACAGTCAGAAACCGCTTGCATGAAGTGAACCTTCATTCCCGAAGACCGCTACGGGTACCACCTATAGCAATGCACAATCGTAGGATACGATATCAATGGGCTCTTGAACACAGAAATTGGGCAGAAGAACAATGGCGTTTCGTGTGCTTTTCTGATGAGTCTCGTTTTGGTATGAGACCGGATACAAGACGTATACGACACTGGAGAACCCCTGGACGCCAACAGCGATTAAAATCCTGCCAGGAAGTCCATCCTTATAGTGGTGGAACCATCATGGTATGGGCGGGTATTTGGATCGGCGGAAGAACTGAGTTGATTTGGATCAGAGGCAACCTCAACGCTCAAATTTATGCTGAGACGATTGTATCAGACGTCATCGTTCCTCTACAAGTGCAAATCGGTCCCTTATTTCAGTTAATGCATGATAATGCACGACCGCACACCGCAAGAGTTGTAAGATAGACTCTCGCCGCAGCTAACATCAATGTCCTGCCCTGGCCTGCTCAGTCGCCAGACTTGAATCCGATTGAGCATGCATGGGATATGCTACAGAGAAGAGCTCTGCCGAATATGGAGGGTATCCAGTCGCAAGAAGACCTTTTTTTGTTGTTGCAACGAACATGGGCGGCCATTCCACAGCGTGATTTGGATGAACTCATTTTGAGTATGCCAAACCGATGTTCTTGTGTTGTTAGTGTTCGCGGTAGAAACACGGATTATTAATTGTTTAAGTTACCCAATAAAATTTTAAAGAAAACTGTTATTTCAGTCTTTTTTTCGAACTTTTGTGTTAGTGGTTCAAATGTCAAAAATCCCTTTATTAGGAAAATGGCAAATTTCTTTATTAATGCAAAGGTGACTTGGTTTATCGTTACTGTGACAAACGAAAACACTTTATTTGATGAATCCTTAAAGAAAATTTTAATTAATATCAATCAGGAGAAAAGTTATTGCAAAAATATATGTTGATCCCTAGACACTTTTGATGTGTGTATTAGGTACACCTCTGCCTAAACCTTCGGAGTTTATGTTATCAATACTGAATATCAAATTGTTCCTTACAGTCAAGCGCCTTTTTTCAAAAAAATCATCCAAAGAAACATGACAGAAAAGTTTAGAAAACTTAGAATGACACTGCAATAATAACAACATTCAAAACAGAAACCGATTCAGCCATCATGCATACAAAAACAAGAACTCTTGTCACGCTTTCATACCCAACAACATACAAATTTATCTGCAATAAAACGGCGTTCAAAAGAAATCTCTTACCTACCGTGACATACGTCTTACATAACCAAACAAAATATACATTGTTCCATCATTTACAGTAACAGGTAACCATGGACAAAACAAAGGCGCAAGCGCAGTACTAGTGAAAGTTAGAACTACACATGAGTGAAAGTGACGAACAATATTTGGACGTAAACTTTTTTTGGCTGTCGTCATGTCACCCACTGCATTTGATACATGTTTTTTTCCTTATAACAGTTATGATCACGTATTTAACTGACGCGTGACGCGTATTGTTCACGAAAACACGCAAGTATCGAAGCTTAACAATAAATATTAAAAACTTTATTAAAAAAATATAATATATTGTGTGGTAGTCAGAAAGGGACAATGATCGTTTTGGAAATTGAATGTTAGCTCCTCCGATAAATTAACCTTTATCGGATTTCTCGTACACACGAAAGAAAATACTGTTTTCATCTTGTTTTTTAGTGTTTCGTACGGCAATCGGCAAAACAGACCCCTTATAGGATCACTTTATTGTCCGTCTGTCTGTCAAAACCCTTTTTCTCAGGAATTCGTGGCGGTATCAAGCTGAAATTAATATCAACTATTCAAATCTACTACCCCTTGGATAAAGATAAAGATATATTTATTGCGTAACAATGTTTGTCGTAGTTTGTAAAAAATCAAACTTGTAAGTCAATGCGATCAAAAGATATGACTGTTTATGTCGTATGCGATTTCACAAGGAAATTAAAACCTATAGGTACTTCCCTTTAACCTAGACTCGTGAAATTTGGCAAAAACCAAGGCCTTACAGCACAAATAAAAAATGAAAAATTCAAAAAAAAAAAAAAGTGAATATTAAAGGATGTCCTCATAACGCCAATTAAGATTTTTTTAGATAATGGTACGGAACCCTTCGTGCACGAGTCCGACTCGCCCTTGGCCGGCTTTTTCTGTTTGTACATTTCTCGTAGGCAACTGTTTCTGCAATTTTATCGCATTTGAGGACCTGTTTAGAGATGTTATTTAAAAAAAAAATGGCTTTTGATGAACCAGATATTTCCTGCCAGTAAACTAATTTCAAAGAGAGATCTAGGCGGTAGGCCTCAGCTCCTCCTATATTAGGGATTTACTTTCATTGTATGGTTAGAAAGCGTTACAATACTAACAATATAATAGAATCTAATTAAGATTACGTTCACCGCAGTCGTATTATAATAAATTATACAGGTCGTTTGCTACAAAGAGAAAAGTTTCCAATCTAGATTAGAATCTAGTTCAATTACCTTCATAAATACCCACCATGTTTAAGTTTAATGACTACCATTTCGAAATCGACAATGTCTAAATGGATCGTTATAGATCTTAGGATTCCTTTCTTTATTGCTACTACGGTAGCTTTCCCGTTTTAAGAAAAAAAAAGCTAGCAAGCAGTTCAATTAGTCAAAGGGGCACAGGAATGAATAGAGACAAAACTTTGAAAGGGATTTTAACCTTGAATTGATATGATATATATTCGCAACTATTTAGAGACCTTGTTGGCAACATAACATATTTATTCAACTTTGAATTATCTTTCAATTTTTTGTTTTGTCTGTATTAACCCCTGCTTTCCTATGCACCCTGTTTTACCCGATACATGAACATTTACAATAGCGGTAATCCCTGAAGGGTTTGCCAGAGGTGTTGGTGTGTGAAAAGTTCTATGTATACGTGGATCGGCCTATTGCCGTCAATTGATTGCAGACTCTGAGCTTCTACAGCATAATTCCTGAAATAAAACACTTTGTCCAACATGAAAAGGGAATCCAAATCCTCATGCTCATAAATTCAATATGGAGCCCAAGAGCCGACATGTTGTACCCACACTAAATTAATGTTCATTCATTTTTATTTCGTTCACAGATTTCCTGAACATAGAAGATGCCAAGAAGCTCTTAGACCCAGCGGCACCAGCAGCTGCAGAGTCCCGTGAGGACCTGTCCTGCAAGTGGAAGTGCAAGGGTCCCGCCTGCGCCTGTTGCATCGACCAGAACATCACGTCTTACGATCCATCAGGAGCAAGTAAGTATCTTCATTCGTTTATTTATTCTTTATATTCGTGATGCTAGATATTTATGTACATCTTTTGAAGGAAAATACAGAAGAGAGACAAAATAAACACAAAAGTTATTTCCGATGATTAAAAATCTTTCAAACTTAGTGTCTCTTTCTACGGTTCATGATTAAATGACTATTCCAAGTAAATGTTGACTTCAATGATGTTTTTATTTTGCTTTTCAGAATGCATCCACATGAGGTATCTTTCCAAGGATGAAGGGTTCTTCGTTCAGATCTCACATGGCAAGAAAGTTGACTATGAAAAAATCCAAGGTACGTTTCATTATTTACATTTTTCATGTGTGTTATTGTTTTCAAATTCATTTTAGAAACGGCCATAATACGATTATAGTATTGAATCTATTGGGAACGACACGTTCTTGGCTTTAAATAATTTTCTAATTTGTAACCACATCTATTTGGTTGGCTCGAACAGAACTTTCAATAAGGGCGCTCACCCGCATTTTTATAGAAAGTTGTTCCGCCAACTGAGCAGCTGCAATCACCTATATTTGCATCTAGAAGTTTCTCGGATAATCTCGCGAGAAAGTCGAATGCAATGCCTGTTACTCTCATGGCTTATACTTCCTCTTAGCTTTCATTTACTTCGGAAGCTGTGCTCCTATCTTGTAAAACAACAATGTTTTACGCAAATGTATTACAGTTGTTGCAGTTCTAAGATCCTTAAACTTATTTATTGGGCTTTTGGGTTCATAGAAACTTGCGAGACAGTATTAAAACCACATAGCAATTTGATGTTGAAGAATATCAGTTAGTTTTTCTAAAATTCTCACTTTACTGCCTCGCTGGTCTAGTGGTCGCAAGCGCAGCCGCTGAGCATAAGGTTCCGGGTTCGATTCCCAGGTCGGGCAAAGTTTTATTAGGCTTTTCCATCAGGAATTTTTCAGTAGCCGTCACGCAGTCAGGATTTGTGCCCGGTTGATGGCAATGAGCTCGCCCCTTACTTTAAGGGACTTAATCACAACTGGTGAAATGTGGGTGTACTATTTCACCTCTGCCTAGCTCTTCGGGGATTACAGGCTTATGTTATGTTACTGACTTGACTTTTTCTCGGAAATAAGTAGATAAAGTGTATTAGCAAAATAGCTAGTTGTTTACCATCAACTTTCGGTCGAGTTATAAACATATCTCTGTATTTTCAACACATTTTACCTCCGATAATACTATGTATGCAATACCATAAGCTCACAAATATGGAGAGGCAGACTTAATGCCAAAGGATGATGTGAAGTCGGAGAATCAAACTAATTTCTATCAAGCCTTCTATGGTTCTTATTATTTCTGTTACAGGAACAAACCCAGATCCATTGTGCCTAGTGATGGGCATGCTATTTCAAATGTGCGCCACCTTCAGCAACATGGCTCCTACCACCGATGGTCTGCGAGGTTGTGTCAACTTAGAGCCAGGAACTATATTCGTGTCCCAGCGGAAGGTTCCACTAGGCTGCTTCAAGGCTAACGAGAGTCTAATGGAAATGTCGGAGCCACCGAATGAAACGTAAGTTAACAACATTTTTATAGAACGAAAATATGTTGTTATTCAGTTATTGCTAACTAAACGTGGACTTTCTAAAAGGAATATTGCTGTTTTATTGAGATAACTCAATAAATTTTATGAACATAGTCCGCTCCATAACTCTGGAGTTGCTTGCAATAAAATTCACGACTCTGCCGGGGCTGCGGGACTGTTCGAAAGGGATACCGTGGCCACGAAACACAAAGGGCGATGAAGGAACATGGATGGGTTTTTTTTAAGGTGTATTTCATACATAGGACAAATTACTCGTTTCGTCGCGTATGGTCAAATTCGCAATCTGTCAAGTCACTGGAAAACCGTCAAAATCGCACTGACTTTATAGACTATTAAAAAATAATGTTTTTTTTTTGATTAGGTTACGAGGTGGCCTTGAGTCTGTATTTATCATTGTCATTATCATTTGGAATGATTAATTCTTTAAATCTAAATCTTGGATTACCTCGATAACATTGAATAACAACAAAAATAAAATTCTGAAATATATTTTCGCGGAAATAAAGATAAAGATGTTCTCGAATAAAACCACAGACACATACAAATATTTTGTTTTGCAATTGTATTTTTAATTGATGAAAAGAAAACTTGAAATTAATATTCGAATGTAATACTTAATTCCAGAGCCGTGGAAGAAGACAACAATACAGATGACAACACTGAAGAAGGCGAGGACGTTGATTTTGATCCGAACAAGTTCTTTGCTGGAATGTATCAAACTGCACAGCAGAGCCTTGCACTACTCAGCAGCCTCTTAGAGACACCAAGCACTAACACTTCAGTAAAACCAGCCAGTTCCACAGAACCAAGCAGTTCCTTGCCCCAAGAGAACCCGACAGAGTCTTCACAAAGAAGAGGACCCAAAAATTTGAAACATCCTAATCAATTGTGATAAAATACTTTGCGGATTGTTAGATACAAAAACGCATTTATCTTAGGTTATAAACTTCAGTTCTCATGCTTATAATGAATGATCAGTATCCTATTTATTGCTTTAAACTTTGTGATGCGAGTGACTATTAACTAGTAATAAATAATTTTGAGTGTTAGTGTCTTGTTTGCTTCAATCTTGAGAGAATGGAGGAGAGGCGTTTGTTTCCAACAAGTATACACCAGATTGCCTGAAAGACAAATTGATTGTTTAGTTTAGCATTAAATGATTTCTTCATTTACACGAATAAAATAAAAAATAACGTAATTTTTCACGATTCTGATGAAAATATTTACCTAGTGGTACTGAATTAAGAAATGAAGGATTTGAAGGTAAAGAATTAACAAAGATATCAAAACATTCACCCAATTTTAGGCCTAAGTCCTCCCATCTGCAGTCTACCAGGCAACAGGTCACAGGTGCCCAAAATAGCAGCGAAGTAATTAACACATTGTCTTCCAGTAAATCCTCCAGAAGTAATAGACTCCGCCAAGTAGAAGTAGCTCCTTGCATGGTCACACGCGTGGGAGTCGCAGCCAGGCATGGAGATACCACCGTTGGGGTAAAAGTCAACGTCACCGAGGTCAGCCAGGAAGCCGTTGATGCCGTAGTTCGTGTGGATCACTTCGGTGTACTGTCCGTCGTTTCGGTCGAAGCGATCGGGGTGACTCGACCAGCCGACGAAAGCAGGGTCAAGGGCTGAAATAACAATGTAGTTATTATAAGATTAGGTTAGACGGTGGTTCAACTGAAAGAAATGGTTGACTGCTTTCTTATAAAGCCGTCTTAAAGACTCTTGATTTTCTTTTCATTCATTTTCTTTATACAAACCAATTTTGTGGGCCCCTTTTATCTCATTTATCATTCTATGGTGCCTGTACCTATTTCTTGTACCTATGTTTCACATCTAGAATCCTTTAGCTCAGTTCAAATCTCACCTGTAATGTACGCAATATCTCCATCAACATTCCTGCCAATAATACCAGCTTGGTGGCCGCCGGCGCCGTGCCCTACAATATGGTACATGACAGGCGTAGCACCAGACTCCTGGTTCACCCAGTTTATGAACGCGGCGACTGCTTCACCAGAAGCAATGGTGTTTAGGATGATAAACCTGAAGTCAACAGCACTGGCTCCGACGCTCCAGTCTACCACGATGATGTTCACATCCTCTGCGGCGAGGAATACTGGAAATGAGATGAGAAAAATGTTAGTTACAATTCATATGAATTGCCGAAAACTTAATCATCCGTTTCCTTTACAGCCAAATATTTGCGCTACGTCTAAAAGTGATTTTATAGTAATTATGTCATTACATATTGCTTTCTTTAAACATTTTTCCTTACGATGTATTTTCTGCCAATACTGACATCCATTCTTTTTCTTCTTTCTTTATTTGAGTTTTTATGCCGCCCATGACCCTCTGACTTGGCTTTACATGCTGTCGAGAAATATCTCTCAAGCATGCTAGTTTCCTCACGATGTTTTCCTTCACCGAAGCTTGTGATAATTATACATTAAGCACATGAATCCGAAAAATCAGAGGTGCGTGTCTTGGTTCGAAGTCGAGACCTATGACTTACTGACATCCATTGATCATCATATACTAAGGCATCCCATCTTGGAACATATATTATCCTAGAACTACTGGGATACGGCGATCTTGCAAAGATTACAAGAGACAGTTTTCCAAAACGTGGATGTGTGGTGTAATGTGAATGGATAAAATACGAAATGAGTACACAAGAGGAAGTCTGAAAGTGGCGCCGGTGACTGAAAATCCTTGGGATGCCTTAGTATTGAGAAATAAAAAAATGCTTACCAGGAATAAGTACACTGTTAAAGTTAGAAACCACTGATTCCATCCATCCATGTACAAGGACAATTGTACGTTTGTCGCTTCTGTAGTTAGTAGTCTGGAGAAGAGTAGGGTTGTTCAAAATGAGAGGCTGGCTTACTACTGGATTGTCCCTGAAAATTATTGGTGTTTATGTACTCACAATTCCATTAAAAATAAAAATGGCAAAAAAAAAATGTTATATATGTACATGTGTGTGTGTGTGTGTTGTGTTGTATGTATGTGTGTGTGTGTGTGTGTGTTTGTGTGTGTAGTATGTGTATGTGTGTGTAATGTGTGTGTTGTGTGTAATTGGCTTTCAGACTAATGTACTGTCCTTGATCTGTTTGTTTTAGCTGTAAGTCTCCCATGTTATTTAAATAAATAAAATGGTAACATCTATGGTCAATGGTCATGGTTCAACGTACATTCAAAACATAAATGCGACACAATCAACAATTATGGTTCCGTACGTAGAACGGTACCAACGGGACCCTATTAATAAGCCTCCGCTTCTTTATCGTGTGGTTAGTGCCTAACCTGGTGTCAGAGTTTTCCGTACGTAGAACGGTACCAACGGGACCCTATTAATAAGCCTCCGCTTCTTTATCGTGTGGTTAGTGCCTAACCTAGTCTCAGAGTTTTTTAGGCCGCCCATGCATGGGCCTCTGACTTGGCTTTACATGCCGTCGAGAGATATCTCTTAGGCATGCTGGTTTCCTCACGATGTTTTCCTTCACCGGAGCAAGTGATAATTATCCAATACGTACATAAATCCGAAAATTCAGAGGTGCGTGCCTCGGGTTCGAACTCGAGACCTATGACTTGGCAGTCCGACGGTCGCACCACTAAGCTATTACTGCTATGCTAGCTATGCTAGCCTCCGCTGTCCATCCGTCTGTCTGTCAGTGGGCTGTATCTCATGATCCGTAATAGTATTACAGTGAAACTATCACAGAATGTGTATTTTTGTTGCCGCTATAACAACAGTTAGTACATATAAATTAAAAATCAAAGGGGGCTCCCCTACAACGATGGTACGGGGCGGTTTTTTGTAACACTTAATCCCACTTGTACCAGAAACATAAACTACAACAGGAACACAGCGAAGATTTGAAATTGAACGGTAAACGTATTAAATGCATTTTTGGTGCAAGCTGGCATTAATAGACACCATCTACTAGCTACTAGAACTTACTACCCTCTAAAACATACCTTGTAAACAAGTGATAGACATTTGTCTGAACTGGATCGTATCTCATAGCTTCACCAGCTGTCTTCGATAACTCCACCAAACCATCTTGTCCAGGTGCATTCTGATTGGGGTGATTTAAATCAAGCGGCTGAGGCAGTGGATTCGGCAGACCTGAAGAATGAGAGAATTGCATTCTTAATTAAAAGTCATTAAGATATATTTAGCAAGCGTGGTGATCAATGCTCGTGCCTTCTCTGTATGATAAGAGGCCCAACAGTGGGACAGTTATATGCTATCAATATAATTATTACAAGGTTGGTTTTAAACTAATAACCAACTGCCTTCTACTGATCCTATATTCAGTGGAAGTTATATTTTTCCTGCAAGTGGAAATTATGTTTGTTGTACTCCTCCGCTAATCTTATCTGATAAATTTCATTGCGGGATCCAAAACATATAAATTGTTACTCTGGGACTTCATCGAGCTTCATTGTCTCGGCGCTTGTTTGTTGGCCGCCACTGTTGATTCTGGCTTTTGGGAGTAGCAGTGGTTTAGGAATAGTGAGGAGAGATTGTCTCATATATAAAAATGTCCTATATTCATGGGTGGTAAGTATAAAGTACCTAAAAGCGAAACTATTATAAAACAGGACGACAAACACAAAATATCGAGTATAGATAGAGAAGAGATCTACGGAATGAGGATACAACCAATAGTTCACCAAAAATGTTGAACCATTAAGTTGGAAATAACAAATAAGTAGTCGATGTAACAAGGTAACTAGCTCTGCTTGTGTTCTTACTTTACGTAACTTGGTGTTGAATAGTTTAATGTTAATGAAAATAGGCAATCAATTGCAGCACAAATAACATTAAAACCTCGTTTAAAACTTCAATACTAAGAAAAAAACTTACCATAGCCAAGACCGAGTATCGAAAAACAAAGTAAAGCTGTTAATTTGTTCATGGTCACTTCACAAATGTATTAATTAATTATTCCGATAATTAATCATTAGTGCTTGACCAATGTCGGCAAGATAAACACCTGCCTAATTATCTAACAGATTATTTCGTCAAAAATTTGTTTAAATCGATAAATCTTTCGTCGCCTCGTAGATAAAGCTTAGGGTATAGATAAATATAACATCACGCCTGTGATCCCCGAAGGGTTAGGCAGAAAAAACACCTAGTTGGAGGAGATGGCTGATGGATGGATGGATGGATGATGGGTATGGATGGATGGTGATGGATGGATGATGGGTATGGATGGATGGTGATGGATGGATGGATGGTGATGGATGGATGGTGATGGATGGATGGATGGATGGATGGATGGGTGGATGGATGATGGGTATGGATGGATGGTGATGGATGGATGGATGGTCTGGGTGGGGATGTCCTAATAGTACACCCACATTTCACCAGTTATGTTTAAGGCCTATTTAATAAGGGGGGAGCCTATTGCCATCAACCAGTCACAAAGTCCGACTCCGTAGCTACTGCTACTGAGAAATTCCTGATGGTAACCCACTTTGCCCGACCTGGGAATCGAATCCAGGACCTCATACTCAGCAATCGTGCCTGCGACCACTAAACCAACGAAGTAGTCATAACGATAATGTTAAAGCCAAAAAACAATGGGACTGTTGAAATCGAAACGCTTGCGAAGCGCAAGCGATTGCTACTGGTCTGGGTCATCATCATTCGATTGTCCTTATCCTCTCTAGGTGCTCTGTCTAAATAATAAAACAAAATTACTTTCTTGGACTAAACACAGTTGCTTTTGATCGTGTTTATAACAATAAAACTATACTCATTATTGTTTTGGTCTGGCATACGACTTATCTTTTCACTAAAACCAGATAAAACAAAAGTTGTACAGCTTAACTAAAACAATTTTGGCAATGTCGTCGTTGGGGATGAAGATAATAATATATTGTCCCGTCTAAAAAACTTGTGTAAATGTTCCTTACCTACCTACCCTAAAATAGGTTTTTAATACAGTTGCTCAAAAAGTGGTGTATTGCAGGGACGTATAGCGTTCGGGATGTGGGCTATTACATACTAGTGCTTATTTTTTACTTTTCCCGAACTCGTGCGTTCTCTTTCCCAACTGTCAAAATAATGTCTATTAAAAAGAAAAACCAACCATGAAGTTTTTACTAAAGAGTTTTTGTGATTCATACAAATATACGTATATTTCTAAAAAGAAGCTACTAATTTATTTCAATATCAGATTTAATGATTTAATTGAATGAGTTATGTTAGGTTTCATTTCATTTCATCTCATTAAATTACATTTTCATTTCATATCAATAAAAAAAATCTACTGAAGACTAAGCTGTATGGATAGTTCCCTTTGCCTTCCAAAATGGGTGAAGAAAAAAAGAACTCTTGTTATATTCTACGGTTGGCGCCATTTTCCAGAAATTTTCTTTGCGAGTTTAGTTGTTTGTTGCACAAAATGAGTAATTCCGACCCTATTTTTTTTTAATTAACACCACCGGAACTCAGTATAATTGCACAAAATGCTTCGGAGAATATTTTAACGGAAAAGTCAAAAAGTCGTTACAAAAACTGTACCAATTTCAATGTACATGTGTACTATAACTTTTATAAGAAATAAATGATTAGTTAGTTGAGTTTATTGTGTTTTTATTATTTTATTAAATTGCTTCATTTTTCGCAACTGTATTAAAAATAGTCGTGCAGTAGATCTGCGGAACCGGCATTGCAACTTGTTCCGACTGTCAACCCTCGGCTGCGCCTCGGCTCGGGTAGACATTTGTCGGAACTCTTTGCAATGACAGCCTTTCCGCACTTGTAATGAAATATACTATTGTCAAGTTTGTTCACTTGACGATACTTTAGCATCGATGACGAATCGGTACTATGAAAACATTTTTTTTTAAACAGTTGTGTATCGTAATCTTTTGTTTTTCGATGACAAGTTAGAGCAGTGACGAGTCGGGCATAAGCCAATGTAACTACATGGCACTAGCACTTTCTTTTACTCGCGGCTTCACTCCCGTTATGTACGGAATGTACTCACGGTTACGTTATTAGCCTATAACACTCGGGCTAGCGTAGGTAGCTTCCCGTTCGTGACAGATTTTTTTTTTCTCAATTCTCAATTCTTTATTGCATCCATAATGTAATTAGTTAGTAGGGAAATAAATATATTAGACACAATTATGGACCCTGTCGGGCACAGATAGAATCTGAATTTTTCGGAATCGGTTCAGTAGTGTCGAAGATTAATCGCTACATACAAACTTACAAACAAATACCTCTTTATAATATTAAGTATAGATTTAGTACTTACAGAATAACCAGTATAACCTGACCTCACTTTGTATGAGCTTCCGGTACAATGAGAAATCAGTTTATATTGGTTTTGCATAGATTGATTGGTCGTCGTGCGTACAACGAATTACTAGAAATTACAATGATTAGGTTTATTGTAAAGTTCTGAACAAGTTTTACTTTGATAGGAACTCATTTTTATCTCATCGAACTGTTCCATATCTATGGAAAATGATCAAGTTAACAAAGTCATACCTAAAATAAAAGAATATTGAAGATGAAAGTAAATAAGTTTGGCGTACAGCCTATGTACATAGATCCTAGTTTTTGTTAGTCTAAAATTCTAGTTTTTCGACCGTCCTTGTAAACTAAAAGGCTAATTACGATAAAATAATGGGTGTCCAAATAACCCTTAACGAACCATGGACCGGGAGAACATGTGCCTTTCGTACATGTTCTCCCCGTCATGTCATTGCGATATTTTTTTTGTCCTAGACCATACCTGAGAACCTTCTAGTTACGGAGATATTGGGGGTCAAAGTTCCAACTTTTTCACTAGTTTTTAATATTATCACGTGAATTGAAATACCTCCACGACTCCCGTAATATTCAGTGCGTCCATCAGCACAATGTTTTGAGTGCGTTACATTGAGTTCTACCCTAAAAACTAGATTTTTCACCCAAAAAAAAATCGCTTCCCTGCAATAATTTTTGCGAAGAGTTACTTAGCCTGCTGAGATTATCACAACTACAAATCTACTTTCGTGCTGGCTAAGCCGTATAATCCAATGAAACCTTCTTCCTACAGATATAACGATCTAATCGTAAAGTGACGTCATAAGAATAATATAACACGATTTCGATACTTATCTACTACTTCATTAGTTCTTTTGAAAACAATTGATAAAGACATAATTAAGGAAATTATAGATTATCTTTAGATATAAATGTAAGTAAGCTGGTGGTTTTCCCAAAGTTTTATTGAGATGGTTTAGATTTCAGATAAAATTATTCATAACTAAGGGTCACGATACATTGATCGACGGCGTTGTAAGGTTTGTCAAAAAATAATGAACTGAAAAGGGAAAAACAAGTATCACAATACCTGTATAAAATTCGATTGAGTAATGTATAATTTACCATGCATTGTTTTGTAAGATACTTAATCAAGTAATGAAATAACTACATAATACATTTAATACTACATACTACATTTAATCTATGTGATTATTATTCTTGGCCCGCTCACTGGAAGTTAATTATCTATAGAGGTAAAGATTGCCAGTTTGGATGTAAATAATCTCTGAAACTACTTATCCAATTTAAAAAATAATAATTTTGGAAAGCCACATTATTGCCGAGTATTATAGAACGTGTATTTCACGTGAGCAAAGTCGAGGCTACAAATAAACAAATCAATAAATTAAAAATAGAGAATATCAGAAAGAGGAGAAGCAATGTATGTTGTATAATTTAGAATCGTATCAGTGCAGACTAGGAGATTAATCTATCTAACCTATTTGGACAGCAAGACGAACTGTAGTGATGTCCTTGACTTGTACCGTACATGACTCCGCTCATACGGTGAAGGTGTTGCCGTCGCAAATAACTATTTCTCTATTTTGATAATGTTGTCAATATTCCTAAATTAAATTGCAATAATAACACTGAATTGGGTGTATCCATACTGATAGATTTAAAAAGCATCGGTCTATAGCTGCTAAAATTAAAGTGAATTGTTTTTTTTAACAACCAAGATGACTATTCACTGAAAGCATTTCACAATAATATTCATGAACATCGACGAAATTAACTCATGACCGAATTTTATCAATAATCCATTAAATACACTTAATCCATTCGTCATTCCAGGACACACTAAAATGATTACATTTGCTAAAAATTTGATATGAAGCTTCGTATCTCATTTTCCTTGAATTTCCATGAGTTCTGTAAGTCAATATAGAATAATAAAAACGGTAGTACATCTTATCACTTGGTTTCTGTAGTTTTATTGTACAAGTTTAACAATTATCTTTGTTGGGATTAACTGTCTTGTAATCTAAGATAGATTGTATTAATATAAATCCGTGGTTATTCCGTGGTTGAGTTAGTTTGTGAAAAATGTTCGGGCTCGTGAAGTGTGCTTTTATCCTGTGCGCTGCTGTTGCAGGTAGGAATCTAATGTGTATTTGGCCCCGTGTATGTGCATGGATTAGAACAACCATGTGCTTCCGGGTGACATTAGGTCAAGGTTGAGATGGCACCCCAAGCTCGCAAATATTTATTTTTCTCAATTAGGGGATCGGCACTGCCTCTCCTTAACACAGGCTAAATTCTAGCCTATCTAGGAGTACAGTACTTCACCCATCTTTATATTGTATAGTTGAACCTAAAAAAATATATAAATGCAATATTTGTAAACCTTGCAATCCTATTTTGAAATAAACTATTTTTATTATTATTATTTATTGTGTCCCTTTTTTTTTTCAACCACTTTTCAACTTTATTACTCAGGGCATAAGGGTGAAAAGTGGTCAAAACGTTAGTAAACGCAGTACCTAATACAGGCCGAGCCTATTGCCAATTTCATTACTATGTGTCATTGTAATAGTCTCTGCGTAGTCTTTGTTTTTCTTTTACATCCCCTCTTATGTAAGTATTTCTAACATCATAACCAAGTCATACTTGTTATAGAATTAGCAGTAGGTACCTAACTAATATCGCATCACAGATCTATCTCTTCTATTTTTTTTTATCAATAATTTTTTTATTTGTTCTCCTAATTAATTGATAAAAATAATAAAAACTATGCATGCGGTACCTATCTGTTAAGTTGTTTTAACTCAAAGCTTTCCATATCAACAGGTATAATCAATCAACATGACACCTACCCACAAATAATACCAGAGCGTGATAAACACCTTTTGATTCTACAAAAGATAGGCCAGGCCGCCTCTTGGTCACGAGATATACAAGACTTGATTTTCACGGATAATTAGCGCAATATCAATTTGATATAGGGGCATAATCTATAAATATCGGCCTGTAAACATACAAATAACTGCTTTGAAACATGAAAGTTTTGCCTTTAACTTGTTGGCCAGATATGTGATAAGGCGTTCCCTCATCAAGAGCAGTGAGTGAGGAGAACTGAGCATTACTGTGCGTAACCTGTACCAATACAATTTGTATAGATCAGTTCAAACCATAGATATAATAAAATAAGGAGATATGCCCGTTAAGGTGGATGCGCAAGGGTAGCCCGCGAAATTTAAATTTTCTTACGTTTATTGCAATTTGCAGATCAGTGTCAGGTTGTATGTTGATGAAAATATGAATCGCGCCAGTAACGCGTATGGAGTTACAGAATTATAATCATTCAAATCATCAATACAGCTCTCCAAGTTCATATAATCACATTCAATAGCTATTTCATGAAAAAGTCACTTTTTGAGATTATATAAACTTGGAAGGCTGTATTTATGATTTTAATTATTATAATTCTATAACTCCATACGTGTTACTGGCGCGATTCATATTTTCATCAACGTACAACCTGACACTGACCTGCAAATTGCAATAAACGTAAGAAAATTTAAATTTCGCGGGCTACCCTTGCGCATCCACCTTAAACGAAAATGTATCGCAACCTACTGTCTCCGTTTTCTCCCACCACCCGGCAACTACTACACATGCAATTCAGTAAAAGCAATAGATACGCAGTCGCGCACACACCCGCAATTCTTAAAACAGAACGTACTACACAATCAATTATAAACCTTATCCTATCAAACACAGCGTGTATTTACCATGCACCGTACAACTTACCCACACAAAAACATCGGTCGGTATCGTTGTGCTGTGCAAAAGCAATTTAATTGAATACCCACGCTAGTGATTGACTAAATTAAAAAGTTATCGAATATTCATGTGTTCAAGTAATATGTAAATCAATGAATGTTGTTGTACTGACATAATGAAATCGATTCTTACTGAAAGTGTGTTATGCAATTACTTCGCAGGTAATAGATTTTTGTTATAAAAAAAAACCCTGGTTAGGAAAAAAAAATGTAAATAAATGAAAACAAACAAACATAACAAATAAATAGCATGAATAATTATGTTGACTTATTATAAGCAAAAGTCACTATTATATTATCTGAACCATGCCGATTACTATAACGTATTGTAAGCTAAAATACAAAAAAAAAAAACATAAAAAAGTAAGAAAATAGCACGAGATTTGGGCATTCGGTTAGGTGTCAGTTTAAGTGTGACTTTGCGTAGGTGAAAGCGGGCTCAAGGCGCCGAGTTCAATTAGGTGCCACTTTGTGTTGGTGAAAACAGGAATTGGGCGTTCAGTTAAGCGTCACTTACTGTTGGTGAAAACGCGCATTAGGCATTGAGTTAGGTGACGCTTAGTGTTGGCGAAAACGGGCTTTAGGCATTCCTTTAAGTGACACTTATTGTTTGTGAAAACGTGCTTAAGGCATCGAGTTAGGTGCCACTTAGTGTTGGTGATAACAGGAACTAGGCTTTCAGTTAGGCGTCACTTACTGTTGGTGAAAACGCGCATTAGGCATTAACTTAGGTGTCGCTTAGTGTTGGTGAAAACAGGAACTAGGCGTTCAGTTAGGTGCCACTTTGTGTTGGTGAAAACAGGAATTGGGCATTCAGTTAAACGTCACTTACTGTTGGTGAAAACGCGCTTTAGGCATTGAGTTAGGTGACACTTAGTGTTGGTGAGAATGGGCTTAAGGCGTCGAGTTAGGCGTCGCTTAGCGTTGGTGATAACAGAAACTAGGCGTTCAGTTAGGCGTCACTTACTGTTAGTGAAAACGCGCATTAGGCATTAACTTAGGTGTCGCTTATTGTTGGTGAAAACAGGAACTAGGCGTTCAGTTAGGTGCCACTTTGTGTTGGTGAAAACAGGAATTGGGCATTCAGTTAAGCGTCACTTACTGTTGGTGAAAACGCGCTTTAGGCATTGAGTTAGGAGACACTTAGTGTTGGTGAGAACGGGCTTAAGGCACCGAGTTAGGTGTCGCTTAGTGGTGGTGAAAACAGGAACTAGGGGTTCAGTTAGGTGCCACTTTGTGTTGGTGAAAACAGAAATTGGGCATTCAGTTAAGCGTCACTTACTGTTGGTGAAAACACTGGCAGGCATTGAGTTAGGTGACACTTAGTGTTGGTGAAAACGGGTTTAAGGCATTGAAATTGGGCAGGAATTGTCATATATTATGCCATCATAATATGCGATCATTCAAAGCCAAAAACACTCCACCGATTATTAAACTGAAATTTAATTAACTTACTTTACGAAAATTATTTACGCATTTCTCTACTACGCTGTAAAATAGCAATATTTCTTTCGTCAATCGACATTTTCGATAGCCTACGTTAGTTGAATCTGCACAAGCAAATCACTCGTCGCAAGAAGCAGCGGCCGTACTACGAGATGCATATGCTTAAAAAAGTATCGTTTGGTGATTTTTACATTGCTTGTCCATTCACTTAGCGACAAACTTTGGTAGTGGTTAAGGAGCAATGTATTTATTGCAAAACTTGTACAGTCGCTTTGATATTTGAAAACAGAAATAACATATAGAGCAAGAAATATTTTACGATTTGTGATATTAAAGACAAATATAGTAAAATACTTGTACATACATATAGTAAGTGATTCTATGATTTATAAAGTTTTGGTTTATGCTTCGATTTTTACAAGAAACTACTGAACAACCCGGCATTCTTATATAAGTTGTCACGATCGCGGTCGAAAACACACTACTTCGCGGAGACGGCCATTTGTCCTATGACATGCTTATCGTGTGCTCTTCGCGGCGTCACCGACACACCCCCTTGCCACTTCTCCTGTTTTTTATATTTTTGTGGTTCAAACTATAAGGCGGCTCGGAAGTTAGCTGTGAGTGACGGTCTGCGCATTATACAGTCAAGACGATGGGTCTCTGCGCCCCACTGATACCTAAAATTGTGTTCTGCGCAGCCTTTCGTTAGATGTTCCAAGCCCCCATAAAATTTGAACCCTTAAACGATATACGATATATACCTGTCTGCGCAAGTATAACGTCACTCGCTGCTAACTTCCGAGCCGCCATAAAGTTTGAACAGAACTATAACAATCGATTGTTTCTATGCAAAATTGAATCCACGTTCATGATAAAATTGCATTGTTGCCATCGTGGGTAGAACATGGCTGACAATTATATTCCCAGCAGTTTATGAAGTCCGGCTACGCATGGATGATCAGCAGTGATCGGAATAGGTAGAGCTAATGTACCTAAAGTTCAAGCAAGGAACAGAAATGAAAAGTGTTCGTTTTGACTAAAAATTTATTTCCGAATATATTTTTCTGAAACTCGGAAATGTCTCGGAATCAGTTAAGTACATTTAATAATAATGTTATTTATTAATTAGTACAGTAAACTAATTGAATTTATTATTTTTCCTTTTTAACCGAATTCGGCAACAAGGAGAACGTTCTCTAAAAGTTACGTTTAGTTCCAATAATATAAAAAGATTTGTATTTCTTGCATATACCCATGCAAGAAATACAACACTTTTTTTATTTCTTTAAAATGCCTTCTATTGGACCATAAAAACATTGTGGTACACTTGTTTAATTCTCTAATACAACACTTATTGTACAATTTTATATTTTATTTAGCGTGTTTTTGGTGAAACGGAACGCAAACACAAAACGCATCGATTTCGGTAGTGACGTCAAAATCTATGTGTCAAAGAAACACTTTTAATTGAAAAGTACTTAAAGTTTCACTAAGATTTTACTATAATATTGTTATTGCAATTTTTGCTTAAATAAAGCACTTACATTTTAGTAAAACTAATCTACTAAGGGCAAAAAAATAGTTTTAAACAAGGCAGATAGAGGTAAGTGACATCAAAGTCCTGACATGAATGGCCGCGATAGTCATGGACGTTTGAACTGGCGTAGAAAATTGCAGGAGTTTTTGTACGACAAGCAGTAGGTGAAATTAACTTTTTATTATTTTCTTGGGTTGATAGTACTGCATATTAATGATTTAAGTGAAAAAAAAAATACATGTATATTCCCTATTGTACAAAATGAATAAATGGTATGAAAACCTCTAATTGTTTTTCTTTACCTTGTTAGTTCTAACAAATAAAGCAGGTATGAAAATTTAATTAGCTTCCGCACTTACTTACGGCGTTCAAACGAAGATTTTTCAAGTTCAAGAAGATTACCTTTACCGCTGCGCCGCCGCGGCGGTGCCCGCGGCGGCACACGCGCTTATAGTCCAGGAGGTACCTTTGCAAATGAAAAAGTCATAGTAAGCCGGCTGAAATTGACATAGATAGTTGACCTTATATGTCTAATAAGACAACCGACCGTCAGCTACTCAAGTAGCGGTGGGTTTGGGTGTGGGATATTACGTAAATGAGCACTAACAATGACGAAGACTCAGTCATGATCGCCTGACTTATTTCTTGAACTTGAAATTACAATAAATATAATATTTTTGTCATGATACTTTACTCATAATCTACGCTTAATTCCTTCTTTTGATAAAAACTATCAGCTTCGTGCAATTTATCATCACACGACTTTGATATAAGAGATTAAGTACTACCTAAATATTATTAAAGGAATAAAAAGTTCACTTGTTTACGACAAATTAACTCAATTCAGAAACATAATAGGATATTATTTAAGACAGTCTTTAATGGATGGGCCAACCATTGCTTTCCCTATAATAGCGCCGTCAATAAAACCTAGACAAAGGCAACCACTTTCAAAACGTTTCGTACAACTTCACCAACTTATCTGTGCAGACAACAACGTTTCGTGCAACTTATCTGTGTGTGTTTGACATATCGAAGCCTTTTTCTTGACAAGCACCGCCACCTTGAACTGCACACTTCAAGTGGTCATACTGTATCTATATCTACAACGACTTTTTCAACAGGTGTGACATTTGCTTTTCGATAGCTTATGTCAATCTAATCGATTTTTTTAATTTCTTTTTCATCGTTTTTACCGCTGATAGAATATCACTTTATCGCAAGAAATAGCTTGAATCTTGAACCATTTTTTGAGATTGAGATCCCATGGGACTAAAAATTTTGATCGATAGGTCGACCACATCGCTGTGAAACTTTAATAATTAGGTATTATTTCTAAAATAAAAGTTATCTATTCTGATAATTGAGTAATCAGTTCTAATCTATAATTTTTACTTCATTTTTTTATTTTTTTATTTTACAAGTTTGAGAGAAAATTCTCTTTCGTTACTAAATAATCACGGTTAATCATAAAATAAAACCAATCTAATCTGTGTACATAATTCGCCGATGCTTTATCTACATAATACATCAATCCACGACAGTAGTTCTAAATTATCAGCTTGGATGTCAATCCTTTGATTAGCTACCGCTGATTATATTAAGCGTGACTCCATCATAATACTATACAGTACACTTTTTTTGGATTATATTATTATATAGTACCTATCTATCAGCCAAGCCATGGGAAGTTTCGAGCATCTAGCGAAACAAATATACTAATTAATTAGTGTCCGACTGATGGTCTTGTCGATGCCGAAGTCGAAGCGGAACCGCGGACACAGTTTTTTTTTTTTTTTTAATTTTTTAATTATTTAAAACCTTTTGCTGACTTTATAAAATCCACTTAACGATATGATTAAAATGGACTTGAAAAGTAATAACATTCGAAATATTTGACTCCTTTCCCCCCGCGCGTCGCGCAATCGTAAAAGTTCGTTCAATTTCAGCGCTTGCTAGAAATCTTCAGCGTCGGCCAAAACCTCAGCCCATTTTGCCCGAAGCCGAAGGTTTCTGTATTGTCTCATAATTTTATTAACCACTTGCTACTACCAAAAGCACCACGCCACAGCACATTGTGCATATTTGTAACGGGTGGTGGTGCATTCAAACCTAGATCTTGATATAGGCAGAATTCATTACATCATCTTCATCATTTCAGCCGAAAGACGTCAACTGCTGGACATAGGCCTCCCCGAAGTGTCGCCACATTGACCGGTCCCCTGCGACTCGCATCCAGCGGATCCCCGCAACCTTCACCAGATCGTTGTTCCACCTAGTGGGAGGCCTTCATTAATTCACTGCATACCACAATGTAATAATCTATCATTATAAACCCGAGGAAAAGTGTTCAATGTAACACAATACCTTTCCTCGGATTTTTATCTACTCGATGGTCTACTAGACGTTTCTGTTTAAATATAAGAATGTTGGTATTGAGAAAAGCGAGTAAACAAATAAAAACTTACTTTTTATTTTTACAGCGTCCGGATCCAATTTGGCGGAAAACGATGTCCAACTTCACCTTTTCACCAGGTTTGTACACGATACGATACGTATTTAATATTGACAGCGCAGTGACAACAGCTTCTAAATATTTTAATTTAGAAGTTGACTTCTTTCCCTGAATCGAGAATTTGACGTTGAGTGAGACCTTGTCAAACTCTACAATAGCAGTATACAAGATGTAAGCAGCCAAGAATTCCTAATATAAAAATAAGTAAATCAATGCAAAAATTATTGTTGAAATCACGGTTTTCGGTAGGGCCCAATTTAACACACTCAAATATATCAGTAACTAAAAGATTCCCAGATATGGTCGAATCTACTGAACCGATTTTAAAAATTCCTTCACTAATAAGAAGCTACATTATCCCCGAGTGCCATAGTCTATAATATAATAGAATAGAATGTCTCTTTATATTGAAAACGTGCCCGTATAAATTATCCCAATTTCCACCCAAAACGCGAGCGACGCCGCAGGCTACAGCTAGTTTATTATGATTATGTTTTACGTTTTAAGGGCTAATCCGCAACTGAGTATACCTCTGCTGATCACCCCTGGGTCCATCATGGCGTCCACATTCAATCCCTCCGTCCCGACCATCATCACCATTCACAGCAATGGTGAAGGCGTCACAGGAAACTTCAATGCCCACGTTGTTCCAGGTAATCGGTTTATTTACATAACAGCACTCATATTTTTATAATGTTTAATTCCATACAATGTACATACAATTTATAATTTTCATAAGAATATCTTTGGTAGGATATACAAAATTACATCCTGTATACTTGTATTCTAGCCAAAGACATACTTAAATATACGTCTCGTAGACACGGCGACAAATCAAGCACTACACTACATACTAATCCAGTATAACATGGCCTGGCTTTTGTATAGATTACCCTTACAATGACAGATACGCTTAAACTGGTTAAGCATAGTTTGATTGGTCATCGAACGTACATACGTACGAGAAGCGGGACAGCGCGAACAAATTTGTAAACTTATAGAGCCTAAGGTCCTATCGGTACAAGTCGGGTCAAACTTGGCAATTTCGTCATAATATCTTATCACATAATTTCTTGTAATAGCTTGTCTATCGTATCATAAATCTCTTTGATTCTAGCTCACCTCGGCGCTCAAGCCGTGAACCTGGTTGCTGTCGACTGGAGCGCGGTGTCCGGCATGTACACCCAAGGTCTCAGCTACGCTGTCCCTGTCGCCGAGCGTATCGCCTCGTTCGTCAACCTGCTGTCCTCGGCCTTCAACTACGGCCCCAATAACGTCCGCATCGTCGGTGTTGGCCTCGGTGGACATATCGCCGGCATTACTGCAGACCGTGTCAATGGAGTGATTCCCCTCGTTACTGGTTAGTTGATTTTCTCGTCACATTCTTCACTAAGAGGAAGACTGGGACTGTAGCTACGTTTCATTGCTGTCTTTGTTTCGCAAGTTTAAAAGTGCCTGTAACCTGGAGGCCTTCTTTAAATAAATGCTTTGATTTAGATTTTTTGATTTTGACTATGTATTTAGCTATCTTGTTTTTTTGTGTCGTTTATTTTTCGTTGCGTCACGTTTAATGTAAATAAATGATTTTTCCTTCTCTATTTTATGTCCTTGTGTAAACTTTTTTGTTTCTTCAACAGCTATTGATCCTTCCTTGGTCGGCTGGACTCACCACCCTGACATCCTGAAGCGTGGACAAGCTGCAGTGGTTGAGGTTCTCCATGCTACTGCTGGCAGCCTTGGCTACGACTATCCTTTGGGAGACCTTGATTTCTACCCCAACGGTGGTAGCTACCAAACCAGCTGCGGTGCCGACTCTGATTGCTCCCACATCTTGGCTTACGCCTTCTACGCCGAATCCATCTCTACTGAAGGTGGCAGCAGATTCGTCGGTACAAAATGTGCAAGCTACGAAGAAGCCATCGCTCAGAATTGCGATGGTGAAAAGGACGCGGTCTTCGGTGGTCTCGGAGACAAGAGCGGGTAAGCATATGCGTAACTTTTGAAAATATAGTCGGTAGCCAAATAGTTTTTTATACAAGTTTTGCTAGTCTCAAACTTGAGTATATTAAAGTTTCATTTGATAACTGAATAACTAAACATTTTTCTCTTTCAGGCAATCCGGTATCTACAGCTTCCAGACCAACTGGCAGCAACCCTTCGCTCAGGGATAAGGACTTATTTTAAGCGTTTCCGATCAACTGTAATAAATAAGATTATTGTAGCACCGTTTGTTATTATTTGATGTCCTTTAAAAACTATTCAGATTCTGTGTTCCCTAGTATGTCGCTAGGGCAAAAGGTAACGGAATAAAACACATTCAATACATCAATGTCTATGCTAAAACGTGTTTTAGAGAAATTATAGATTGATAAAGCACAAAAAGTAAATAGCACACACTGCTTATTAGGGTGGAGCGTCAATTTTTTTGTTTGGATTTCGATTCTTATAGTTCCGGACAATTGCAATTGGACATAAGGAACACGAAAATAATGAGAATAAGATTTTAGAACCAATTTTAACCCTCTACCAGTTACGGAGATGACGGCCTTCTGCTCATTTAGTCAAGTACTCGGGCTGGACTCGATAATTAGGCTGACCCTTGCCTTTTTTTTTTTTTTTTACCGATGGGAAATCATCAAATAACCCCTCCCGCTCTGGGCTGAGCAGGAGGGAGTGTCAGACTTTTACTGACTAAAACCCATCCATGTTCCTTCTTTTGCCCTTTGTGTTCCAGGGCCGCGGTATCTCTTTCGAACAGTCCCGCAACCCTGGCAGGCGTCGGTCCTTACGGACCCCTCCCTGTTTGCTGACTCTCCTTGAGGCGCGCGTGGAACACGAACGCGCCGTCGACACGGCCTGTCGTCATAAGACGGACGGACGGCGAGCTAGCCCATAGCTCACCGTCCACAGGCCCGCGCCTACGGTGGCCGGGGGCCACCACGTGGCCCCGACGCCCGGTGCGTCTCCCGCGGCGGCTGGGACGTGAGGTTCTCTCCCTCTCACGTTCCGCCACCTCCTTCGCTAGCATGACTGCTTCGCAGAAGGAGGTGACGGCGTCCCATTCCGTCTCGCTCCGGACCATGGATTGAACCAGGGCCGGACGCGAGAGGTCGCCGCCGCCAATCGCCGCTACGAGGACACGGCGTTGCTCCGCCCAAGCGGAGCAGACCTGCACAGTGTGCTCCACCGTGTCCTCCGGCTGACCCCTGCGTAGGCAAGGGTCAGCCGGAGGACACGGTATCGGACACGGAATCGTAGGATTAATATCTCAGTGCTACTTACTGGGGGTGTACCTATGTGCTACGGGGCACTAGTTTGGACCGATAGGGCCACCACAGGGGTGGTACGACGTAAATTGTTTCAAAGCCAGGGTGTAGCTTTGGTATTCTCGACAGACCCCGGACGCAGGCTTTTTAACGCAACGTGACTATACTAAAATCTCTTTGGACTCTAGATGATTTCAACCACACATTAAGGTGTGGGAGGAACTTTCATCTGAATTGCAATGTAGGTGGGATAGTAACATCATGGGCCGACACCGCCACCACTTTTTGTCATCCGTTCGTGGGCGGCTGGCCAAGACATGGCTAGAGGTAACTCAGGAGGTGCCCAATTTCTCACAGGTCATGGACTGAGCGCACACAACCGCAGCCACATCGTCTGCGTATATAAAGACAAGCCTCACTTATTGCTACAGGTAGGTCATTCAGCAATATACTGAACATTCAATGTTAGATACGAGCCTTCGTATCTAACATTGAATGTTCAGTGCCAGGTGCCCACCTTGTGTAACACCCTGAATAATCTTTAGAGGTTCTGACCTGACCTGCGATTCACCTTTTAAGAAGTCAAGTAGCAACTCTAAAGCTTTTTCTTCTACACCTAGATCATCAGAGCTGAGCAACCCACCCCCGTGACTTCCAGCTTATTCGATCCAGGGTTAAAATTTGTAAAATGTGGGATCAAACAGTACATACACTACTCGACACAGGGGCGCTGGGGTCTCGGACTACCGACCTACGGCAAACGATCAGCGTCGACGTCATTAGGAAAAATGTCATAATTTTAAGGATTAGAGAACAATTAATAACGACCGTGATATAATTACATGCGGGTGACATCTTCATACTTGATAGATAAATGTTATTATATAGCTAGGTAGGTAGTATAGTTAGTAAAATTGTTATTTTGAACCTTTTTGGAGTACATATCTAGCAAGATATCTAGGAAGATATCTAGCCAAGATCTGCATGGAAATCTAGAAGATCTTGGCTAGTCTTTTTCCAATCCCTTTCGAAGTATTTCCGGTTTTCACAGTTACTTTCAACTGGTTGCTATAAGCTTGTCGGTTGGCTAAAAATACATTGGCTTCACGTCCCAAGCACTTTTTCTAGGTCATCTGAGGATGCGAGCTCTGATTCTTCTCAGTTTACTTATCTTCTTCTTGCTATACTTTCATTATTTTATTGACATTTTGAAAAAATATTAATAACATTGATTGAGGCTTAAAAAAATCATTTTGTGATTAGAAAATCAAAAGTAAATCAGTTTTTTTTTTACGCTGTACTGTCCTCTTCTATTGGGCAAAGGCCTTCCATGAGCTCTTTTAAAGTGCTTCCTCGCCAGTAGCCCTTGCGGTACGCCTCCAGATCATCTTGCCACTTCTTTCAGCATTCTGCATCCATCCGCATTCACCCATTGTGTTGAGGCTTTTGCCCAACGGTCATCGTGCATGCGGCTTTAGGTTTACTAAATAAATAATTTAGCAATATTAATTTAGAAGCAAAATTGCAAGTCTTTACAATTTTTATAAATTAATCTCGCCTGAAATTCGCACAATTTAGAATTCCATTCTTAATAACTTGATAATAATGATAAAACCATTCAAAACAACATATTAATTAATCCGCTCTATCAAAGAAATGATATATTTGTTTAAGTACCTACACGAGTCAATAGAAAATCACATTAAATCATCAATCGATCGGTGTGGTATCCGGTACAGCTACCAATTACTGATACTGGCGTTATTCTGTTCAAGCACCCACCACCATAATGGTGGGTTTGGATGGAGTTCTCCTAAGAGATGAATAAGATACAATGTTTTAATAGACTATTAAGTATAATAAAAATATATAACACACATAATTTTGAGCTATCTAAAAAAACTATAAAGTATTTATATTTTTAGAAAGCAGCCCCACATTTTATTACTTAGTCTATGTAAAAACGAAAATAAATTCAATGAATTTGTATCAGGCTTACAGTCATCTCATCTGCAGCGCAACACGTTTTGTTCTTCCATTTTCTCATCTCTCAACTATCCCACGGGATCATACTAAAGGGATAAATAGTATCCAACATGTTAATCCAGGTTAAATCGGTTAAACCGTTTCGGAGGACTTCGATAACAAACAACGTGATACGAGAGTTATATATATTAAGCTTTGACGGCGGCTTCGCTCGCGTTGAATTCGGGGTACTAATCACCGATGCAGAAAGTTTTCCGATGAGTACTCCTCCCGTCCAGTCGCGCTGCCTGCATTCGCCTAAGCACCGATTGACGTCGATCGAGATGGCACCAAATACAAATTGAATAACGTGTTAGGATGACGTGAATGTCGTTCCATACCTCAAAAGGAAAATATGAAACCGTTATATGATCTTAGAAAAAGTACTTTCGTTTATAAGCTAAAAGGTTTTATTGCGATCCATAGCTACCCTAAAAGTATTTTTCGTCTATCTAGGTATATACCACACACTATACAATTCCAATCATACCTATCATTTTCAATCATGTACCTACGTTCACCTATCATTAACCCTTCAACGAACAGACAGCATACACAATAGCAAGATCTATTGTCATCACCCCCTGGGGGGTGATCTGACCGTTGATGAATTAAGGTAAAACTGCTATCCAGCATATCAAGATCCCTGCGTTCTAGGAAGCTGTATATAAAAGAAAGCTGTTTCTCGTGATTTACTGAACCGTTTTTTTCCCTTTACCCTGTATTGAAGTCGAATCCGCCATCTTCTGGATCTCAAAATAAAGAGAATCACAATCACCATCACTATAACAATTACCATCACCATCATTACCACAATCACCATCACTATCACCGTCATTATCACTGTCACTATCACTATCGCAATCACTATTACCATCACTCTCACAATCACAATAACTATCACAATCACCATCATCCTTATAACAATCATTATCATCGTAATCACAATCATCATCATCATCATCACAAACATCATCAATATCACAATCATCATCATCACCGTAATCATCATCACAATCATCATAATCATTATCACAAACATCATCATTGTAATCACAATCATTATCATCGTAATCACAATCATCATCATCTTTATCACAGTCATCACAATAAATCAAAGATAACCCTATACAGAAGTCAAATCCGTCATCTTCTGGATCTCAAAATAAATGCCACATTCGTAATCAGCAGCACCCCTGATAATCTCGGAATAGACACCCGCTGACAGACCGCCACATTAAATCTTAAAATCGTTGTTTTTGTGATACACCCGACTTTTTCACGTTTTTTTTTCAGACTTCGCCATCCAATTTCCCCCTTTAGGGGTTGAATTCTTAAAAAATATGAAACCTGTTTCTACTCATTTATTAATAGGAGCACTCCTGTGAAGTTTTTAATAAAATAGTCTAACTAATCTTGTTTCCCCATACAAACTTTGGAGCCCCATTTAACCCCCCTTTTTTTTTCGGATGGGAAATCATCAAATAACCCCTCCCGCTCTGGGCTGAGCAGGAGAGAGTGTCAGACTTTTACTGACTAAAACCCATCCATGTTCCTTCCTTTGCCCTTTGTGTTCCAGGGCCGCGGTATCTCTTTCGAACAGTCCCGCAACCCTGGCAGGCATCGGTCCTTTCGGACCCCTTCCTGTTTGCTGACTCTCTTTGAGGCGCGCGTGGAACACGAACGCGCCGTCGACACGGCCGCTCGTCATAAGACGGACGGGTGGCGAGCTAGCCCATAGCTCACCGTCCACAGGCCCGCGCCTACAGTGGCCGGGAGCCACCACGTGGCCCCCGACGCCCGGTGCGTCTCCCGCGGCGGCTGGGACGTGAGGTTCGCTCCCTCTCACGTTGCGCCACCTCCTTCGCTAGCATGACTGCTTCACAGAAGGAGGTGACGGCGCCATTTAACCCCCTTAGGGGTTGAATTTTGGAAAATTATTTCTTAGTGCACCCATAGACCACATAAGGACACAGCGATTCTCGAGACAATGACGCAGCGGACGAACTCGCTAGAAGGGGATCGAGCATGGCAGCAGTGGGACCCGAACCCATCGTGCCACTCCCTTTCGGGTACCTACGCACACTGGTAAGGAAACGAACCAGTGAACAACACCACAAGCTGTGGCTTGACCATGGCGAGTGCAGGCAGGCCGAGGAAGCACTTCCTACTATCGACGGCCGCTTCACCAAACGAGCGCTTCGGCTGACCAAGCTACAGCTGCGCACAGTTACAGCCGCCATCACTGGACACGGCTCTTTTAACAAACACCTCTCTGTCATAGGAGTCACAGACAGCCCCCTGTGCCGAGCCTGCATGGAGGAGGACGAGACGGCAGCCCACGTGCTTCTGCACTGCTCGGTGGTTGCATTACACAGGGCAAAGTACTTCGGTAACCCAGGTACTCTCCGCGAGATCGTCAGCAACATCAAAGCGCTGCTGGCCTTTCTCGGGGAGCTAGGGTGGATCGAATAAATTTCCCACCCGCACGCAAAATACGCGCTTAGACGTGGAGTTGCGGACACCAGCCCGCTATACAATACAATACAAGGAACGTACTTGCCAAATTTGGAGTCTGTAGACCCAGCGGTTTGGGCTGTGCTTTGATATGTGAGTCAGTCAGTTTCAGTTTGTTTTATACACGGTGTAACGAGAAAGCTCGATGAGCTATCCATTTATTATTAGTCTAATGTGACCTGGAAACTGTAGTACCTCAAGGTACTGTGTGGTGTCTTGTGGATTTTTTTGTTAAATTAATAAGGTAGAAGATTTTTTATTAATTTGTAACATCTGAATCTTAGTTAGTAATGCACTATTAATTGCTGGTACAGTCTCTGTCATAATATTAATATTCCTATTTGTGCCAAAATATGCCTTAAATTTATCAATATAATGGAAACTAACCTAGATGGTAATAGAAAGATTAAATTACCTACATATCTTTAAAAAATCTCATGTATCAACAGATTACTGTAATTCATTCTAATCATTTCGCATTCCTCTAAACAGATAACACCATTTATAAAAACCGCTACGAAGTCGTCTACTGAAGTAGTGCAAAACTATCTCGTGAACATGAAAATATTTGTGGTAGCTGCTGCTTTCGTAGCGTGTTAGTACTCAACATTTATTCACTTAACTCTTGAAGCAGCTATAATATCCCAACACAACTTTATTTTAATCCAGAAATGATATAATGTACATACATAACTCCTCCATATTACAGCTTTGACTTTTCCCAATCTCTTGGGCTATTTGGTCAGTTCAAAAAAATGGTACTGCACTGGTGCAATTGAATTATAATTCAGTGGGAGCATTTAAAAAATCATGTTATTGCATTATTAGGAACAAAGCGGCTAACAGAAATGTGTTTTTGAGACCTCTACATCCCGCGATGTGGTCACGATAACTCATATCATCAAATATAAACTCAAATCGTTAGGTTCAAAATAGAGAATAAAGTTTAAAATATAATCGAGGTCTATAATGAAGTTTTGAATTTTATTTCAAGTGTGCTCCGGCCACGCTCTTCCCTCCGTCCCGGGAGACAACAGCCACTATGTGGAGGGAGAGAGCCGGTACATCTGGATGCCTGATGGTGAAGGCACACCTGTCCTCGTTGACCTCCAGGAGCCAGTCGATGAAGCCCTGCTGAACTCTAGAAACGGAGCCAACAACGCCTATTGGTTGTACACCAGGTAAACGATGATTGGAATTCTTAGATAGTTTTGATGTTTTTCTGTTCTGATTAAAGTCCTTTACTTGCAGACCATAACATGATGTGATAATTTATCAGCTCTGAACTGTATGAAATATTTTCAGGAGTAACCCCAACAATCCCAATGTCATTGTCAATGGCAATGCCAACACAATCTGGTCATCCAACTACAATGGCGCCCGTCCTCTTAAAGTCATCGTCCACGGATGGAACAACAACGGCAACACTGCCATGAACCCTCTCATCACATCTGCATTCCTCGCAGTCCAAGACTGCAACGTCATCGTTGTTGACTGGCGCGCTCTCGCTAACAGCAACTACAACACTGCTGCCGCCGGTGTCCCCGGTGTAGGCCAGCACCTCGGTAACTTCATCAACTGGCTCATGAACACCGCTGGTGGTAACTGGAACCAGGTCCACTTTGTTGGCTTCAGTTTGGGTGCTCACGTTGTTGGAAGCGCTGGTCGCCAGGTCGGTGGCCGTCCTGCCCGTGTTACTGGTCAGTATTTTTTATTTTTTAATATATATATTGCTTAACAAGCATACTGTAACTTGTCTGTAAAGATCAATTGCTTGGAAATAAAATGATAAAATTAAAGTCAACTAATAAACCAAATTGGTTACAGGTCTGGACCCCGCTGGTCCTAACTGGCATAACAACGGTAACGCATTGAACCGTAACTCTGGTCAACAAGTCGAAGCCATCCACACCGATGGTAACATCCTCGGTATCATGACCCCTATTGCTAACGCTGACTTCTACCCCAACGGTGGGAAGAACCCACAGCCTGGTTGCTGGGTGAGCACCTGCTCTCACAGTCGTTCGACTGAGCTGTTCGCCTCCACCGTCCGCCACAACCACTTGGTCGGAAGACAGTGCGCCAACGTTTGGGAGGCTGAGCTCAATACTTGCGGCGGATTTTCCTTCCACATGGGAAATGCCAACGTCAACAAGCGTGGGTAAGTAACTTAAAAAAGAACTGTACTTTCCATACAAGATATCGCATCGGCTGACGCATTTAGCAAAAAGTATGGCACTTCCTTATCTTGTCATTTAGAACCTGAATATTCCAGGTTCCATCTTAATCGTCATTTTTAGGGTTCCGTAGCCGAATCGCAAAAAAATGGAACCCTTATAGATTCGCCATGTCTGTGTGTCGGTCTGTCTGTCTGTCCGTGTAAGTCACAACCACTTTATTCCGAAACTATTAGGACTACACAGTTGAAGCTTAGCAGGTAGATGTATTCTGTAAACCGCTTTACGATTTCTATCCAAAAAAAAAGCATCAAACCTATACGTGCGGGGTGTCCATAGATAGGTCTTTAAAAATAACATTGAGGTTCCTAAAACCATTTTTTCTCATAGTCAATCGTTTGAATGAAAGACACTTCCAAAGTGGTAAAATGCCCCCCTTCTAATTTCTAAAGTAAGAGGAGGAAAATTCTGAAAAAATGTAGGATTGTAGAACGTAAATAAAACTTTCAACCAAAATTGATTTGAATAAGATTTGATGTTTAGTTTTTGAGATATGGGACTTTTTCATCAAACTGTAGCAGTAACTTTGTTTTTCATTGGCATACTATGAAAAACAAAGGAGATGTTTCATTTTTGTATGGGACTCCGGCCATAACCTGTACTTAATAAAAAAAGCTGGGAAACAATCCCCTGAATAGAATGAAGTGACATTTTTTACATAATAATACATGGTTTTTATGCACACAATAAAGATTAAAAATGTTTGTAATTAACATCTTTATTTTCTTTACAGAAACGGTGTCTTCGGGCTCAGGACTGGAGCAGGCTGGCCTTTCTAAACTACGGCCTACAACTTAAATTGATGCTGTAAACTGATTGATTGACCGATTAACATCTGACTAATATAGTGTGTACGTACAAGTTTAATAATGAATCTGATTATTTGGTTAAACCGAATAAATTGCTTTTCTTAATTATTAACATTCAATTTTATTTTTCTTTCCTATACCTACAGTATTCAACATTAAAAATATTTTTACATCTTTAAAGATAATGTACGAATTAATTCTGTCGGAATCAAGTAATCAAGTACAGAACACCCGTGATATGAGGGTGCCATCTTCATGCTTGATTAATTAGATAAATGTTATTATATAGGTAAGTAGTTAGTAAAATTGTTATGTTGAAGCTTTTTGGAGTACATATCTAGCAATTCCATGCAGATCTTGGCGACCCATGGCAATTTTCCAATGGCAATCCCTTTCGAAGTATTTCTTGTTTTCACAGCTACTTTCAACAGGGTTGCTATAAGCTTGCCGGTTGGCTAAAAATACATTGGCTTCACATCCCAGGCACTTTGTCCAGGTCATCTGAGGATTTGAGCTCTGATTCGTCTCAGTTTACTTGTTTTCTTCTTGCTAGAGTTTCAATGACATTGATTGAGGTTTCAAAATATCATTTTGTGTTTAGAATCAAAATATATTTTTTTACGCTGTACTGTCCCACTATTTATTTATTTATGTTCTAACATGTAAAACACTGGTTAGTAGGCATGCATTAAAATTTCATGACACAGTATTAAGACATGCACCCTGTAAGAGCACTGAAAATTATATCTATTTTTTTCTAACTATTGGGCAAAGGCCTCCCCCAATTCCTTCCATAAGCTCTTTTCCCGTGCCTCCTCACCACCAGCCCTTGCGGTACGCCTCCAGATCGTCTCGCCACTTCTTTCTGCATCCGTCCGCATTCACCCATCATGTTAGACTTTTGCCCAACGGTCATCGTGCATGCGGCTTTAGGTTTACTAAATAAATCATTTAGAAACAATAGTTTAGAAGCAAAATTGCAAGTCTTTACAATTTTTATAAATTAATCTCGCCTGAAATTTGCACAATTTAGAAATCCATTCTTAACAACTTGATAATATTAATAAAACTATTCAAAAGAACATATTAATTAAACCTGATTTAATCCGCTCTATCAAAGAAATGATACATTTGTTTAAGTACCTACACGAGTCAATAGAAAATCACATTAAATCATCAATCGATCGGTGTGGTATCCGGTACAGCTACCAATTACTGATAATGACGTTATTCTGTTCAAGCACCCACCACCATAAGTACTTAGTATGGAATTATAAAAAAATAAAATAAGAATATATAGAAGGGTACTATCTAAGGCCAAAAAAATAACAATAGGTAACGGAAACTACATATTAACAATTCTTGTAATTTAGGCAAAGAGGTTTGGAGAGTTATAAATAAAAGTACGAATAGAATCAAAGCACCGCATTCTGAAATTTTCTTGCTTAAATTTGACGGTAAAATTATAGAAAATCCCATAGATGTTGCAAACGTATTAGTAAATCAATTTAACTGCAAAAGTCTTGTGAGTAACTTCAAGAATCTAGATCCCCTAAAAATTCTAGAACAAAGCACTAACAGAGTTCAAAATGACATTGTTATTGCGCCTGTAACTCCATGTGAATTAGCAAAAATTGTTAATCGTATGGAAAATAAGAAATCATGTGGTTATGACGACCTTCCCATAGCAATTATTAAAGAAAATTTAGATATACTAGCTGAACCTTTGACTAGTTTTTACAATAAATGCATTTCAGAAGGTATTTTTCCGGAACAGTTAAAAATAGCAAAAATTATCCCACTCCACAAGAAGGGCTCGAAGACAGATCCAAAAAATTATAGACCTATCTTTTTGCTCCCTATTCGTTCCAAAATTTTTGAAAACATTATTAAGAGTAGACTTGTAGTTCATCTAAATTTAAACAAGGTTTTGCATTTGAGACAATTTGGATACCAGAAAAATATCAGAACAGGGGACGCTATACAGCGTGTAACAGAAAGGGTATAATCATATGGAATACTGTGGTACGGACCATCAAACTGAACAAATTTCTCTATGGGACCATCATCGAAATCGTAAAAAAATAATCAGCTGTCCCATACATTTGGGTCGAGTAGGTATTGAAATTTTGTATAGGACAGCTGATTATTTTTTTACGATTTCGATGGTGGTCCCATAGAGAAAGTTGTTCAGTTTGATGGTCCGTACCACAGTATTCCATATGATTATACCCTTTCTGTTACATGTTGTATATACATTAGTGGAAGACATTAGGATATTATATTGAATAGGAAAAAGAGGGTAGCTGGCATTTTTCTTGATTTAAGCTCAGCCTTTGATAGAATTGACCACAAAATACTCATTGCAAAATTGGAGCATTATGGTGTGAGAGGCAAAACTTTACAACTTTTCTCTTCATATTTACGAAACAGGAGAATGTATGTAGATATTAGTAATATGCAAGCTAATGGTAATAATAATTGCAGTAAATCTTCTATGCAAGATATAGTAGCGGGCGTACCTCAAGGTTCGATTTTGGGGCCTATTTTGTTTATATTATTTACAAATGATTAAATTAATTACATTAATTCAATGTTTCCCGACACACAGCTGACAGTTTTTGCAGATGACACCAAGGCAATAGTTGAAGCTCACGACATACAGGAGCTTTCCGCTAAGGTTAATGCAGTGTTGGCAGTTTTTGAATCTTGGTTTGATAGTAGCAAGCTTTTAATTAACTCCGAAAAACCAAAATAATGTTATTTAATACAACAGCTCGTAATAAAGACAACATGACAATCGTACTTAATGAAGTTAAAATCGACATAGTTAGTGAGGTAAAGTTCCTAGGGATATATATTGACAAATATTTAAATTGGAAAAGGGAATTACAAGCCATTGATTCATATATTTCCTCAGCATGTTATGCCTTACGCAGTCTTAGGGATGTAATAGACATAAAACACCTTAAAATTGTATATTATGCTCTAATAGAATCAAGGTTGAGATATAGTGTTCAGTTTTGGGGGAATAGTTTTAGCCAGAGAGCCTTTGTGCTCCAAAAAAAAGACATACGAACCATGGTCCGGATATCACAAATAGAGAGCTGTTGGCCACACTATATAAATTTAAAAATTCTTACTAAACCCGGCCTCTATGTTTTAGATTTGTTGGTGAATTTAAAAAAAAAATACCTACATAATTATGAAACAGATGAGGGAAAGTACGCGAAGGAAAGATTTTAAAAACAAATTAATACCACAACTTGATATTGTGCAACATAGTGCTCAATATCAAGCAGTGTGGATTTTTAACAGATTGCCATTGGACTTAAAAACTATAATTTACAAAGGCTCTTTAAAGTCAAGACTTAAAGCATTCCTATTGGAGAAATGTCTGTATTCAAAAGACGATGACATTTCCACATTTTAATTTTTTTATATCAGTTAATGTGAGAGAGATATTTTGGTATAATATGTTATTGAATTTTTATTTTTGTGTGCTTGTAATGTTATTAAATTTTTAATTGTATTGTTCTCTTAATTTATAATGTTATTAATTTTTTTTGTTTATTTTTCGTATTATTACTTTTTGCTAAATTTCATTTGCTGTACTACAAATGTTAGTTTTATAATTTTAATTTTAATGAATTTGATTTTATGTTTATTATTTAGTACAGATTTAAGATTTCAAACAAAATATGAATTGTTCATGAATAAAATTGAATTGAATACAATATTTGCGATGAGCTAATCGCCATTGTTTGTCCGGATGGTGTCGTAGACATCGATTTATTTAACGCATTTAACTACGTGCTAAACCGATGTAAATTAGAATTTCGTTGCCCTTTCGCCACTCTCAGTACCTAAAAACACGTTGTAACGAGAAAGCTCGATGAGCTTTCCATTTATTAATTAGTCTAATGTGACCTGGAAAGTGTAGTACCTCAAGGCACTGTGTTGTGTCTTGTGTAGTTTTTTGTTAAAGTATTAAGGTAGCAGAATTTTTAATAATGTGGATCATCTGAATCTTAGTTAGTAATGCACTATTAATTGCTGATACAGTCTCTGTCATAATATTAATATTCCTATTTGTGCCAAAATATGCCTTACATTTATCAATTTATTGGAAACAAACGTAAATGGTAAAAGAAAGATTAAATTACATATCTTTAAAAAACCTCATGTATCAACAGATTACCGTAATTAATTCCTAATTAATCATTTCGCATTTCTCTAAACAGATAACACCATTTATAAAAACCCTTATGCAGTCGTCCACTGAAGTAGTGCATTTATAACTATCTCGTGAACATGAAAATATTTGTGGTAGCTGCTGCTTTCGTAGCGTGTTAGTACTCAACATTTATTCACTTAACTCTTGAAGCAGCTATAATATCCCAAAACAACTTTATTTTAATCCAGAAGTGATATAATGTACATACATAACTCCTCCATATTAGAGCTTTGACTTTTCCCAATCTGTTGGGCTATTTGGCCAGTTCAAAAAATTTGTGCTGCACTGGTGCAATTAAATTATAATTCAGTGGGAGCATTTAAAAAATCATGTTATTGCATTATTAGGAACAAAGCGGCTAACAGAAATGTGTTTTTGAGACCTCTACATCCCGCGATGTGGCCACGAAAACTCATATCATCAAGTATAAACTCAAATCGTTAGGTTCAAAATAGAGAACAAAGTTTAAAATAAAATAGAGGTCTATAATGGAGTTTTGAATTTTATTTCAAGTGTGCTCCGGCCACGCTCTTCCCTCCGTCCCGGGGGACAACAGCCACTATGTGGAGGGAGAGAGCCGGTACATATGGATGCCTGATGGTGAAGGCACACCTGTCCTCGTCGACCTCCAGGAGCCAGTCGATGAAGCCCTGCTGAACTCTAGAAACGGAGCCAACAACGCCTATTGGTTGTACACCAGGTAAACGATGATTGGAATTCTTAGATAGTTTTGATCTTTTTCTGTTCAGATTAATGACTCTGTTTGAAAACATAAGATTTTCAATCAGTACTGTTATAAAATGAAAACAATAATGTTTTCTTACAAAATAATATTTTCTGATTTCTCAAAGTCCTTTATTTGCAGCCTATAACATGATGTGACAATTTATCAGCTCTGAACTGTATGAAATATTTTCAGGAGTAACCCCAATAACCCCAATGTCATTGTTAATGGCAATGCCAACACAATCTGGTCATCCAACTACAATGGCGCCCGTCCTCTTAAAGTCATCGTCCACGGATGGAACAACAACGGCAACACTGCCATGAACCCTCTCATCACATCTGCATTCCTCGCAGTCCAAGATTGCAACGTCATCGTTGTTGACTGGCGCGCTCTCGCTAACAGCAACTACAACACTGCTGCCGCCGGTGTCCCCGGTGTAGGCCAGCATCTCGGTAACTTCATCAACTGGCTCATCAACACCGCTGGTGGTAACTGGAACCAGGTCCACTTTGTTGGCTTCAGTTTGGGTGCTCACGTTGTTGGAAGCGCTGGTCGCCAGGTCGGTGGCCGTCCTGCCCGTGTTACTGGTCAGTATTTTGTATTTTTTAATATGTATTGCTTTACAAGCTTAATGTAACTTGTCTGTAAAGATCAATTGCTTGAAATAAAGTTATAAAATTAAAGTCAACTAATAAACCAAATTGGTTACAGGTCTGGACCCCGCTGGTCCTAGCTGGCATAACAACGGCAACGCATTGAACCATAACTCTGGTCAACAAGTCGAAGCCATCCACACCGATGGTAACATCCTCGGTATCATGACCCCTATTGCTAACGCTGACTTCTACCCCAACGGTGGAAAGAACCCACAGCCTGGTTGCTGGGTGAGCACCTGCTCTCACGGTCGTTCGACTGAGCTGTTCGCCTCCACCGTCCGCCACAACCACTTGGTCGGAAGACAGTGCGCCAACGTTTGGGAGGCTGAGCTCAGTACTTGCAGCGGATCTTCCTTCCACATGGGAAATGCCATCGTCAACAAGCGCGGGTAAGTAGCTTGAAAAAAAAAATTGACTTTCCATACAAGATATCGCGTCGGCTTAGTATAAAGATTTTTTTATTATACCTTAGTTCCTTAGTGAGCGTTGTCCAGTTTCATGATCTAATTCATCACCAAAGTAGTAATGCGCTTATTCTCTAATACCCTGTATATCTTTTCTCTGTATGGCACTTCCATAACTTGTCATTTAGAACCTGAATAGGTTCCATCTTAATCGTCATTTCTTAAATCATGTGATGAGAAGAAAGGGGCAGCCTTTGTTCATTATTCAATCCAAAGATATCATAAGTAGGTAAAATTTTAATTTTTCGTTATTAACATCTTTATTTTCTTTACAGAAACGGTATCTTCGGACTCAGGACCGGATCAGGCTGGCCTTTCTAAACTAAGGACTACAACTTAAATTGATGCTGTAAACTGATTGCGATTAACATCTGACTAATATAGTGTGTACAAGTTTAATAATGAATCTGATTATTTGGTTAAACCGATTAAATTGCTTTTCTTAATTATTTATATTCAATTTTATTTTTCTTCCTAGACCACCTATATATTCATCTATCTGTTTTACATCTTTAAGAATAATGTACGAATTAATTCTGTTGGAATCAAGTACAGAGACAAATAAAGAACAAAAAACGATCTTATAAAAAACCCAACCACTAAAAAAAACCCTGGAAAATAACTTTACTTTCGTCCGTGATTTTTTGTTTGCTTCTTTGCATTGTTCGCACAATCTCCCGTCAAGATTTTTGCCTAAAGCCGAAGGTATAATAACCCTAAGAAATTCGGTTCAAAACTGGCTAAAATTGTTTTTAAGGATTGTATTTTAAAAAAAAAACTTAAAGAGATGAATAAAATTACCTTGTATTTGTCAAAAATAATTATACTTCAGAAGGCTTAAAGTCACCCAAAGGGCAATGGAGAGGGCTATGCTCGGAGTTTCCTTGCGTGATCAAATCAGAAATTACGACATCCGCAAAAGCCTTGGTTAGGTTACCGACGTAAACCAAAAAATTTCCAAACATAAGTGGCAGTGGGCAGGGCACATTGTTCACGGATCGGATGGCCGATGGGGCCGAAAATTTCTGGAGTGGCGACCGCGAACCGGAAGACGTTGCGTTTGAAGACCTCCCACTAGGTGGACCGATGACCTGGTGTAGGCTGTTTCAGCGCCCAACGTGGACCACTCGGGGCCTGTAGGATCAGCACGCTTGGGGTCTGGGCGGAGACGTCGAACCGGATATACCGGTGGTTGGAATAGGTCTCCACCCCCTCCATGACGCGCCAGTCAACGACACGCGGTGACAGAGCGGGGCTAGCGAACGAGATGTCCACCACCGATTCGCCCCGCATCCGCACACACGTGGGAACAGAACCCCTATTTAGGACGACCAGGCCTGCCGCCAGAGCCCAGTCCTCCACCATCCTTCCCCTTACGTCTGAGCAACGAGAATCCCGAGAGACTTTGAAATCCATCCACAGTGTAAGAAGAAATGAAGTTGAAGAAATGAAATACCTACTTCTTTCTTATAGACACATTTTGACCTAGGATCATCGTACATTTTGATTCTCATATAAATGTTCTGGTATCATTTACATCCTGCAGGAACGTGTTATGTGTGTGACACTCATGTTACCCACAATTTGCCAGCTATGTTTGTATCCCGTGTAATAGCAAATATACCAAAACCAACATCACCATCATCATCATCTTATCAACCGAAAACGGTCTCCCCCCAAGCGTCATCACGTTTACCATCTACAGTATATAAAGCTTTTTTTTTTTTCGGATTGGTAATCGTCAAATAACTCCTCCCTCTCTGGGCTGAGCAGGAAGGAGTGTCAAACTTTTACTGACTAAAACCCATCCATGTTCCTTCTTTTGCCCTTTGTGTTCCAGGGCCGCGGTATCTCTTTCGAACAGTCCCGCAACCCTGGCAGGCATCGGTCCTTTCGGACCCCTTTCTGTTTGCTGACATCTCTTTGAGGCGCGCGTGGCACCCGAACGCACCGTCGACACGGCCTGTCGTCATAAGAAGGACGGACGGCGAGCTAGCCCATAGCTCGCCGTCCACAGGCCCGCGCACTACATAACGCCTGTACCTTACCTTCACCCAACTGTGACATATTAGTAACTAAAGATAAAGGTATCAAAAACGGCGCCGTCTACAATCAGCATTTTAAAGTAGTAGCAATTTGATACGAATACACTGTCCATCTACATGCTGTGCAGCTTTGCACGTTGAAAGCGAAATAGCTTTAGCAGCAAACCACACACATGCTGCTACCATCAGGGGATCAATGGTGCTCCAGGAGTGTAGGAGGTGGCCGATTACTGACTTAAAAATAAGAATAATTAAATTTAAAAAAAAAAAAGTACTTTGCCTCCAGCTGTCAATTTAGGCCTATTGCATGCAACCTGCATATGACAACGGGCGTAGTTTGTAACTTCCATATAGTCTTCAAACAATCCAAATGCAAGCTGCAACATTTTTAGAAGAAGCATCGCGGAGGTTCGTCTGTTCTTTGGGAAAATGTCAAGTAATCATAATAGCCTGGTCAAGTTAGACATGCAAGATTACAATGTTTCGCATAGAGATCAAAATTTGTACAAATGTTCGGAACACCATTATAGATGAAACGTGAAAAGTCCACATCGATCCGACATTTGCAAAAAAATATGTTCAATCTCGAAGTTCGCAAATATGGGTTTTTGCGTTTTTCAGCGAAACGGTAAGTTTAAAATACGTCAAGCTGAAATTGTAGATCATGCAATTAATTGATTTTATACTTTTTTCTAAAATTCACCATTTCTAAGATAGGGTAGACATACCCTTCACGAAGCCGTCAACAAAGCATTATGTATAGACGCCAGCACAACAAGCTACTACAATCTGTCAAATTTCTGTAATAGCTTTTTAACTTTATCATGGGGATTAAGCATGAGGTTCAAATTTGATTGGGAAAATTTGGCAGTTTGGGGTAGCTTGATGTACTGGCGTCTGTACATCAAACTAAGTAACTCTGCGCAAAAAATATTGCTGGGAAACGACTTTTTTTTGGGATTAAAATCACATTTTACGGTAGGTTTCAATGTAACGCACTCAACACATTATGCTGATGGATGAATTGAATAGTACAAAATCTTACATTTAAAAAATTTTTTTTGAAAGAACTAGTAAAAAAGTTGGAATTTTGACCCCCAATATCTCCGTAACTAGAAAGTTCCCAGGTATTGTCTAGAACAAAAAAAATATCGCAATGATGGGGTGAACATGAACAAGTGCCTTTCGGCTTCGTTAAGGGTCTTGTTACACCCTTTATACATAGCTAGTCAAAAAGATATTATGTTCTTCATAATATGCATCCGTTTCTACGCCGGTAAAGTACACTAAATCACAGGTGGCGTTGTTGTAGCCTTGTTTATTAATCACTTTCTTGATTCCGTTCCAAACTGCAAAAACGGAAACTTTTTAGAATCGTCCTGTCCGTCTGTCTGTCTATCCGTTCATATGTCACAGTCCTTTTACTCCGAGACTGTTGGCACTACACAATTGAGAGCAGGTGCCTCCTATGAACCGCTAGACAAATATGATGTGAAATTAAGAAAAAAATTAAATAAGGGAGAGGGGGAGGGGGATTTCTAAAGTAAGAGGAGAAAAATTATAAAACAAATTGGGTTCGTAGAAAATAAAAATAAAAATTCAACGAAATTTGGTTTTATTAAGAGTTGATATTAAATCTTTCAGATATAGGACCTTTTTGTAAAACTGCAGCAGTAACATACTACGAAAAACGAATTAAGTTTTTCTTTTAAGTGCAAACTGACATATAAATGAGTGTTAAAAATATTGTTTATTATATTGTTTAGTGCTACAGAAACCTTTGTATGTGTAGTGACATCAATGTGGAGCAACACAAGGCGCGGAGCGCCTAAGCGAAGGCTTGTAGCAATCCGAAACGTGGAGGATGACGAGAATTCCTGAAGCCGTAGGGTCCACTCCCATTCCTCACGGCCAGCAGATGGGCACGCTCCACAGTATTAGTTAATACTGCAGAGTGGCATGACCCACCGTGTGGGAGGACAGGTTGTCGGGCAAATCAGTAAACAAAAAATCAATAAAAAATCACAGGTATCATTTATTAGGACATTTGCCTAAAGAAATAATCATGCTTTCGGAAAAACCAATCGATATATCAAATAATTAAGTAACAAATTAGCCTTACCGACAAATATCGGAAACAGTTTATAATCCTCTGCTTATTATTGATTAACGTTACCTACACGTGTCTGAGATAACATTTTTTTTATAAAAAACCCCTGTGAAGCTAAATTTCTCCAAACTCCAGCATGAAGGCTATCCTAGTAGTGGCAGCTCTCGTAGCTTGTAAGTATCATAGCATGTATAGGTAGTACACACATCAAAAGTGTCTAGGGATCAAGCATTTTTATGTGGATTTCTTGAGATTGAGATGTGGCTTTGTAATAAATTTATGATTTTATAAATTTATATGGATCCTTTTTGGTGCATTTCATAATTTGAATCAGGAACTGTGAATCAAATTCGAGTAAAAGATGAAAATCAGCTGTCAATATTTTCCCTATAAAAACATACAACGCATTGAAGACATTATTAGTGCTACTGTTTCCCTACTACTGATTAAAACCAACGTTATTATGGAGCGGCGACGTCATTTAAGCGGGGAAGAAATGCTCAGAGCCGTGGGAATGATAGAAGCTGGTTCCCGGCAACGTACTGTGGCTTTAGCTCTGAATACAAGTCAGAGTGTTATCAGTCGACTTTGGACACGTTACCGAAGCACTGGTACCGTGGCTGAGCGCCATGGAGGACGGTATCGCTGCACCACACGGAGACAAGACCGATACATTCAAATCTTAACTCGAAGAGCTCCAACAATAACCGCCATGATGTTAGCCGTGAGGCTTCATCACTCTTCAGGGAACTTAATTAGCGACCAAACAGTCAGAAACCGCTTGCATGAAGTGAACCTTCATTCCCGAAGACCGCTACGGGTACCACCTATAGCAATGCACAATCGTAGGATACGATATCAATGGGCTCTTGAACACAGAAATTGGGCAGAAGAACAATGGCGTTTCGTGTGCTTTTCTGATGAGTCTCGTTTTGGTATGAGACCGGATACAAGACGTATACGACACTGGAGAACCCCTGGACGCCAACAGCGATTAAAATCCTGCCAGGAAGTCCATCCTTATAGTGGTGGAACCATCATGGTATGGGCGGGTATTTGGATCGGCGGAAGAACTGAGTTGATTTGGATCAGAGGCAACCTCAACCCTCAAATTTATGCTGAGACGATTGTATCAGACGTCATCGTTCCTCTACAAGTGCAAATCGGTCCCTTATTTCAGTTAATGCATGATAATGCACGACCGCACACCGCAAGAGTTGTAAGACAGACTCTCGCCGCAGCTAACATCAATGTCCTGCCCTGGCCTGCTCAGTCGCCAGACTTGAATCCGATTGAGCATGCATGGGATATGCTACAGAGAAGAGCTCTGCCGAATATGGAGGGTATCCAGTCGCAAGAAGACCTTTTTTTGTTGTTGCAACGAACATGGGCGGCCATTCCACAGCGTGATTTGGATGAACTCATTTTGAGTATGCCAAACCGATGTTCTTGTGTTGTTAGTGTTCGCGGTAGAAACACGGATTATTAATTGTTTAAGTTACCCAATAAAATTTTAAAGAAAACTGTTATTTCAGTCTTTTTTTCGAACTTTTGTGTTAGTGGTTCAAATGTCAAAAATCCCTTTATTAGGAAAATGGCAAATTTCTTTATTAATGCAAAGGTGACTTGGTTTATCGTTACTGTGACAAACGAAAACACTTTATTTGATGAATCCTTAAAGAAAATTTTAATTAATATCAATCAGGAGAAAAGTTATTGCAAAAATATATGTTGATCCCTAGACACTTTTGATGTGTGTATTTCATTTGTTTTCTGGCGTCGGCGTCGGTGGCCAAGCGGTCTAGACTTTCCCTGTAATTATCCAGCTTATACAATGTACCTATGTACTGAGAATATATAGCTTGATATTATGTATGTTGTTGTTGTATTGTGTATGTGTGTTGTAGATTTTTACTTTAAACACCTCTAGGACCCCCGTACTATTTAATCCATCCACCAGCACAATGTTTTGGGTCCGTTACATTGAGTCCTACCGTAAAACGTGTTTTTTCACCCCAAAATAAGTCATCTTCCCGTCTCTTGAATTGACGTCGTTTTCGTTCTTTGTATAAGATACCATTCAATTTCGTCTTTCGTCCATTTTTTTCTGTTCATTCTCATAATGTGACCTGTCCAGTTCCATCTGAGTTCATAAATTTTTAGTAAAACATTGTTTACTTTGACCTTTTCTTTATTTTTGAAGTCGTTCACTTATTTCGTAGCCCTTATGTTTAGCATGCTACAATTAGAAAATACTACTGCCCAAATGGTATTTTCTCAGAGCCTAAACTGCTGACGTTAATATTTTAATTTCGTAATATTATAAAAATAATAATCACCATTAAAGTATGCTCCGGCCATGTCATCCCGAGTGGCAACGAAGGTGACAGCCGCTACGTGTGGATGCCTGATGCTGACGGCGAACCAGTACTAGTGGACCTCGACGAGCCAGTCGACGAAGAGTTGTTAAAGACCAGGAATGGCGCCAACAACCAGTACTGGCTGTTTACACGGTTAGTTTGTTTTTAATCTTCTCTTCCTCTGCCACTTCATTGCTGAAGAATCCATAATTCCTCATAAAATTATAAGAGGTAAATGTTTGTTGTGGTAGTAGAGAGATTGAATTGGAATAAATGCTTAGGCATTCTTTGCCCAATTGAAGGACGTGACTATGTAAATGGTGATCTCTGTAAAAAGGCCTGAGCTAATGTCAAATAATGAACGAGTCCCTTTTTATTTCAGGCAAAACCAACACAACGCCCAAGTAATCGTCCATGGCAATGCCAACATAATTTGGGGCTCCAATTACAATGGCGCTCGGCCTTTGAACGTCATCGTTCACGGTTTGAACAACAACGGAAACACTGCAATGAACCCTCTCATCACTTCTGCATTCCTCGCAACTCAAGACTGCAACGTCATCGTTGTTGATTGGCGTGCTCTCGCTAACGGCAACTACTACACTGCTGTGGCTGGTGTACCTGGTGTAGGACACCACCTCGGAGACTTCCTCACCTGGCTCATCAACACCGCCGGTGGTAACTGGAACCAGGTCCACTTGGTGGGCTTCAGTTTGGGTGCTCACGTTGTCGGTAATGCTGGTCGTCGTACTGGTGGTCGCCCTGCTCGTATTACTGGTTAGTTACACCTTTGACCGTCTGCTGCCCGCGGTTTACCTGCATAGACGGAAATGAATATTATTGGTCCTAGTCTGATTGATAATGTCTTCGTTCGTTAACACGAAATTAAAAAATATTTTAATCAGATTTGCATATGTTTACGATCGATAGTGATATCGATCTAAGGCTTGTTGTTATAAGGTTTTTTTAAGGCCATATCGATCTTTTCTCAGGAAATAACCTTCGTCTAGATTTTTGAGAACCTTGTCTTCAATATTCCAGGTCTGGACCCTGCTGGCTACAGGTGGCACACTAACGCCAACAGGTTGGGCCCCAACGATGGTCAATACGTAGAAGCCATCCACACCGATGGTCATGCCCTCGGTATCTTCAACCCAAGTGGTAATGCTGACTTCTACCCCAACGGCGGTCAGCACTTCCAGCCCGGCTGCTTAGGTCAAACGAGCATCTGCTCTCACGGTCGTGCCACCGATCTGTTCGCCTCCACAGTCCGTCACAACCATTTGATTGGAAGACAATGCCCCAATATTTGGGAGGCTTCGCTCGGAAACTGCAGCGGTGCTCAATTACATATGGGCAATGGCATTATTAACAAGCGAGGGTAAGTTGTTATATATATATATAATGCTGCATAACGCCCTTAGGTCGTGTCGGATTCAGTCCCATTGGAGTATGAGACGCACACACAATACATAATTATGGCTTCTGCGTCAATGGCTAGTCTTCACTGGCTTTGATCGCTACGACCGAACTTCGGTCAGGAAGACGATAGTATTGATTATATTCAAATTCAAATATGTTTATTCACGACACATATGTAGGTGCTGCCTTGCAAGGCGTGCAAATAATGTTTACACATTAAGTAGTGCAGGTAGTAGTAGTACCAGTGTGTGGCAGTGTGTTGGTAGTTTTTATGAGTTTAAAACTAAGTGTTATTACAGCTAATATTAAATCTTTAATAAAACATACACTAAACCACTCAGCATTAACCTAATGGAATGTTTAAGTGTTCATAAGATAATAAGTCTATTCGTTTCACAAATACCATTGACCTGTTTCATCGACTCCGTATTTGTTGCGGTAAACTCTATTATTATAATAGAGTTGCGGTTGGTAGACTCTTCACGTGACCAGAGGGCGGGCCAATTTTTTGGCCAAAGAATCAGCATTGCCATACAACGTGGCTGCCAGCCTTCTGGGCACTTTTCCTGTTGACAGCGATGTGGACGAATTTTTTGACGCCCTGTAACCCTTTTGATACTTGTACATATTTTTATTACTATTATAGATTATAGATTTGTAGTTCGTAAATAATGTAAATAACCTTAACTTAAATAAAGTCCTCTTATTATTATAATTATAGTAATTAATTCACTCAACAAAGTTTACTGTAAAACTACAAATTTTATTTATTTTCATTTCCAGAAACGGCCTTTTCTCTCTCCGGACTGGATCAAGTTGGCCTTTCTAAACTACGGATGTCACTTTATAGAGTTCATGCTGAAACCGGATTATGACAACAGCTTGCAAATTAGCAGATATTGTGCACAATAATGTATTTATTGTCAAATAACTACGTGCAAAAGTGATTATACCAGTTTTTATAAAAGAAAAGCTATCTTTTTATTTTAAAATCGATAGGGTAAAACACCCAATTGTTGACCCTTTGAGGATTTATCTGTGCTTCACGCGCAAAAGAATCCATCCGGCGTGTTGTGAGTGAAAATAAATTGTTTGGAAGATAAAATAAATAATACTGGAGAATGCTAAAACTACTATAAAAACTTCAGCAAGAGGAGCATATTCCTCCAGTTAATTCGAAATACCTACCAATTTATTGACACCCCTTACAGTTCAGGAATAACTTCTGATAATTTATTATGTATGAATTATTAGGTTTGGGTAGTTGAAAAGCAACTAATCTTGAAAGTACTCTTCCAAAAAATCCTACAAAAAGCCCACTCAAATTCGTGCACCTACTACAAGTATGATACCGTATCATAACATCATCAACATAGGCGTAATAGATTAAATACGCATTATGGAAGCTACCTTAAAGTAGTCGTCAGAACTTGACCAAACTAGGACCATCCCTGAGATATCCCCTTTCCAATATAAGAACCGGCCGACGTGGTTCAGTTATCGCCGAACATACGCACAAAACAAAACATAGACACGATATCCTTTGACATTGACAACCTCCTCCTTTTGGAAGTCGGTTAAAAACTGTTATCAACTAAAGGAAAGGACTAAATTAGAACGCATTAAAGTTAAGAAAAGCCGGCCAAGTCGAGTTCCCATTAATTTGAATTTATTTTTAATACTTGTTGTTATAGCGGCAACAGAAATACACATTTTGTGAAAATTTCAACTGTCTACTTATTACGGATCTTGAGATACAGCCCGCTGACAGACAGACGGACGGACGGACGGACGGAAAAACGGACGGACAGACAGCTGAGGCATAGTATTAGGGTCCCGTAGGTTACCCTTCGGGTACGGAACCCTAATAATTAAGCCTCAATTAACGCAAAATGCGGCAAACATCAATCTTGTTGTTATTCTATAAATGACCAACTTATTACTTAACGTTTCCAGCTAAAACCCTTGGTTTGATAGCTAATAGCTAAAATTCAAGAAGTAGGTGCAATCTCTGACGACGGAATTCTCTCCTATCTGAGACTGTAACTTCCTGAAGCATCACGTCACCATTGTATAAGTGGTAGTATTGTGAAAGTAATTTATGAAAGTGTGAACCTTTACTTTGTTATTTTGTTTATTTTAATTGTATGTATAACTCTTTTAGTTCTTTTTTAGTTACTATAATTGGTTTAACAGCCGCTGTAATTAAATAAAAATAAATAAAATAATTAAATTATAATTGTAATGTTATCTATACAACCCACAATCTAACCGATTAGAATTCAGAAGGTCGAGACCAAAGTGACGTTCCATCAGCGATAATGTAGTAATAATCATCCAATATTTTGATTAGCATCAAAATATTGGATTAGCATCCTCGTTGGTCTAGTGGTCGCAAACGCGACTGCCGAGCATGAGTTCCTGGGTTCGATTCCCGGGTTGAGCCAAGTGTTATTGGGTTTTTTCCATCAAGAATTTCCCTGTAGCAGCCAAAGAGTCTGGATTTGCGCCCAGTTGATGGAAATAGACATTACATGGGACTTAAACATTACTGGTGAAATGTGGGTGACACTATTAGGTACACCTCTGCCATTCCCTTCGTGGATTACATGCGTGATGTTATGATAACATAGAATGCTAGCGAAAAGCTTACGTCAATCTTTTTGAAAGTTGTTGCAGATATTCAAAACGCTTTAAATTGCTACCTGTCCACGGCCTCTGGACCTCCTTCGCCCTTAAGTGTGTTTACTGAAAAGTCTACGTCTAATCACGAGGCAGTTATATTTAACTGTCTGAAAAGACCCTCAACGAAGCCAAAACGCACTAGTTCTCCACGTCATTGCTATATTTTGATCTGGGCCATACCTGGGAATCTTCTAGTTACGTAGATATTGAAGGAAAAAGTTTAAACTTTTTATAAGTTGAAAAAAAACAAGTTTATCATGTCAAAACTTTACTTTATATATACCTTTATGACTCCTGTACTATTCAATGCATCCATCCATCAGCACAATGTTTTGAGTGCGTCACATTGTCATAACGTAAACTGTGATTTTTCACCCCAAAAAAGTCGTTACCCAGCAATATTTTTTGCGTAGTTACTTACTTAGTTTGATGAACAGAATGCTTGGTTGACGGCTTCGCGAAGGGTTAGTTTACACCTTGTATTAATGTCTAAAGTTAAATACCTAAGTCGTCATTGAAGTTCTATCACCCCGTAAGCGCACGTAAGTTTTTTGGCGGTTATGACATTTTTATATTTGATGCCGTTTGCGTCACGCATTGTTTCAGCCAATCGGAAACAAGCAATATCTCTATGTAATGTGAAGTGAAAACAAATTATAAAATAGTATTGTACCATTACCTAAGTATAATTATGCAGTTTTTTCACTCTCTTGTACAATTTTTAACTTACGTAGTGTTAGAACTTCAACGACAAAATGCACAATTTAGGTCTGAATATAAATATTTGGGATCCTTTGGCGCGTTGTCAAATTAGAAACTAACGCCGTCATATTGTTTTTTGAAGACAATTTCTCATAACAATTTCACAAATATTTGCTGACAACGCCCTTTTATCACCTCCATAAATAGATACCTCATCACAAAATGTAATTTCCCGAAGAGTAGATAAAATAATATGGTTTTATAAAAAGTTTTCCTGTAAAGGATGCAAATTCAATCTAGATCAAGGCATGTAAACACTTACAAAAAGAAAGTGATAACGTTTTAATTACTGTTTGATGGTAAAGATTAATTAATCAACAGATTTTAGATAACATTGTTTATAAAAACTCCTACGAAGCTAACTATTGCGGTAAATACCAAAATGAAGACAGTCGCAGTAGTTGCCACCCTCCTAGCTTGTAAGTCTTTGCAACCAGTAAAATCCGGTATATAAGTCGAACCTAATCTTATCTTCTGTTTTTACGTGATTTATTAACGCCAGAATGTAATGTTGATGAAATGCTTATTTTTAAACAGACAAACGCCAGCACATCAAGCTACTACAATCTGTCAAATTTCTTTAATATATTTTCAAAGTTATCGCTAAAGCATTAGGTTCAAAGTTAATTGGGAGAATTTTACAGTTTCGGGTAGCTTGATTTGCTGGTCTCTCGGTCTTTAAGTCCATCGTCCCACCATAACCACTCATCAATCATAGTTTAATGCGAAAACCGTGTAAGAAAACTTGAATAAAATAACTCTAAAACATATTTAGTGTGTTCCGGCCATGTCATCCCGAGTGACAATGAGGGCGACAGCCGCTTCGTGTGGATGCCTGTTGCTGAAGGCGAACCGGTACTAGTGGATCTCGAAGAGCCAGTCGATGAAGAGTTGCTGAAGACCAGGAGTGGTGCTAACAACCAGTACTTGCTGCATACCCGGTACGTATATTAAATATAAATAAATTAAAATAGCCTTTATTTACTCTGACCTTCGTAAACACAATAGTTAGTTATTTGAATAAAAATAAAATAGGAGCTACACTTATTTGTTTTAAAGCTCGATTTTATACTATATCTATACTTAAATTATAGCTTTAACTAAACTTAAATTATTTTTATTATAACATACACATAAACTGTCACTTACGGGATATCTTCCGTGATTGTCTGTTATTTTGAGCTCCCAACAAACACGGAACAACCACGGGCTCAATCGCGGAAGATATCCCTTAAGTGACAGTTTATGTGTAGGTGGAAACTGTGAAAGTTTAAAACTGTGTCTATACATATTTTTCCTTTAATTTGTTCATCTTATCAGCTACCAGGTCAGGCTGTCTTGCGACATAGGGCTCCTTAAGTTCCCTCCACATTTGTCGATCCTTTACTATCCCCCTCCTGCCTCTTCATTGCTGTAACCTTAACTACTTTCTTATTTCAGTTTAAACCCACACTTTCCTCAAGTACTCATCCATGGCAATTCAAACTCAATTATTGCCTCTGTTTACGATAGCAGAAGGCCTTTGAACGTTATCGTACACGGATGGAGGGGTGAAGACTTAAACGCTCCGTATTACGCTCTCACCACTTCGGCATTCCTCGCAGCTCAGCACTGTAATGTCATCGTTGTTGATTGGCAAGCTGTCGCTAACAGCAACTACGTCACTGCTGGGGCTGGTGTTCCCAGTGTAGGCGAACACCTCGGAGAATTTCTCACCTGGCTCATCAACGTCACCGGTAGTAACTGGGACCAAGTCCACTTGATCGGGTTCGGCTTAGGTGCTCATGTTGCTGGGACCGCTGGACGTCACTCTGGTGGTCGACCAGCTCGAATTACAGGTGAGGTTACTTATTTCTTTCCACCATGATCTTAGGCACTAAAAACGTTTTCAGTAAAATTTGAATCTCATTTTGAGAAGCATTTTATTTCACATCTATTCTGATTGACATACAGGGTGTAACAAGACCCTTCACAAAGCCGTCAACCAAGCATTCTGTACATGAAACTAAGTAACTTTAAGCAAAAAATATTGCAGGGAAACGACTTTTTTTTTGGGTGAAAAATCACGTTTTACGGTAGGACGCAATGTAACGCACTCAAAGCATAGTACTGAAGAATGGATTGAATAGTACGGGGGTCGTGGAGATGTTTAAAGTAAAAGTATTTCACTAAAAACTTGTATTTAAAAATAAACTTGTGAAAAAGTTGGAACTTTGACCCCCAATTTCTCCGTAACTAGAGGGTTCCCAGGTATGGTCTAGACCAAAAAAATTATCGCAATGACGGGGGAAACAAGTGCATTCAGCTTCGTTAAGGGTCTTGTTACACCCTTTAGATGTTACCTTTCCTAATAGTTAGTTAGATACAGTACCCAAACAAATTAGAAGGGTCTCGCCAAGTCAGGCGGGAGTTAATAGGTAAAATTCTCTTTCTTTTTAACCGACTTCCAAAAGGAAAAAACATTTTTGCAAAAAATAAAACCGACTTCAAAAACACAAAAAAGTAAAAAATTACATACTTTGGCTTCAGAAGTCGGTGGCAGAAAAACAAATCAAACTAACGAAAGTCACCGACTTCTGAAGCTAAAGTATTTTTTTAATTTTTTGTGTTTTTGAAGGCGGTTTTATTTTTTACAAAAAAAGATATTTTATTTCCTTTTTTATTTTCTCGAAATCATTGCTGTGATGGGATCTAGTCTTCTATACATACAAATAAATAAAATTAAAGCGTCTGTTTGTAATATCAAAATAACAACTTGTTTCTGAATGCATATATGAAAATAATAAAAACACATTTTTTTTCATTTTTTGTCTGTCTGTCTATCTTTCTGTCTGTTTGATTCCGTCTAATCTCCGAAACGGCTGGGCTGATTTTGACGCGACTATTACTGGCAGATAGCTGATGTTATAAGGTCTAACATAGGCTACTTTTATTTTAGAAAAATAGTTAGGGTTCCGTACATAAAATTTAAAACCCTTGAAATTGTTTACAAAATCCTATTAAAAAAGAAAAGTAATATTTTTTTTTAATAATTTCACGCGAACGAAGGGCGCGGGCAACAGCTAGTGTTATTTATAATGAATAAATTCACAGTTAGTTCCATGTGAACATCGTAAGGACCAAATAGAAGAACACAATTGTAAGTTCCCACGTTTCAAAGACAAAAAAAATAATAACATTACCACTGAATATTCCTAACTTCATGATTGCAGGTTTGGACCCAGCGGGTCCTTTGTGGCTAACCAACCCCAGCAGGTTGAACTCCGGTGACGGTCGATATGTTGAAGTCATCCACACTGATGGTCACGGCTACGGAATCCTCGACCCAAGTGGTGATGCTGACTTCTACCCTAACCGTGGCCTGCATCCTCAGCCAGGCTGTGAAAGAAACATATGCTCCCATAACCGTGCCACCCAACTGTTTGACGCCACCGTCCGTTTCAGCATATACGGAAGGCAGTGCGTCGATCTTTTGCAGGCTTTGCAAGGAGCCTGCGTCGACGGTGCTGAATTCCCTATGGGCAATAGCAATTTGAACAAGAAAGGGTGAGTCCCTGTCAATACCTATACTTATAGAAATTAATGAATTGTGTTTTTTAGGGTTCCGTACCTCAAAAGGAAAAAACGGAACGCCTAAGAGGATCACTCGCGTGTCTGTCTGTCTGTCCGTCTGTCACAGCCAATTTACTCCGAAACTACTGGTCCGATTGAGTTGAAATTTGGTACACAAATGTAAGTCGGTAACCCAAAGACGGACATGTAACGTAAATTAATGAATTATAATTATACGGGCCCCTTTTGAGGGGGTAAATTATAAAATGAAAGAAAAAGTTTTGAACAATAATATATCGTGTTACATATCAAATGAAATGGCTCATTGTGAGCATCTCAAATAGTTTTTTTTTTTATAATTAGGGCTAAATAGTTTTTAATTTATTTAAGAAAATAGGCGAAAGTTTACCATTGCCCCTTTTTTTTTCGGATGCGAAATCGTCAAATAACCCAGCCCGCTCTGGACTGAGCAAGAGGGAGTGTCAGACTTTTACTGACTAAAACCCATCCATGTTCCTTCCTTTGCCCTTTGTGTTCCAGGGCCGCAGTATCTCTTTCGAACAGTCCCGCAACCCTGGCGGGCATCGGCCCTTTTGGACCCCTTCCTGTTTGCTGACTCTCTTTGAGGCGCGCGTGGAACACGAACGCGCCGTCGACACGGACTGTCGTCATAAGACGGACGGACGGCGAGCTAGCCCATAGCTCACCGTCCACAGGCCCGCGCCTACTGTGGCCAGGGGCCACCACGTGGCCCCCGACGCCCGGTGCGTCTCCCACGGCGGCTGGGACGTGAGGTTCTCTCTCCCTCACGTTCCGCCACCTCCTTCGCTAGCATGACTCCTTCGCAGAAGGAGGTGACGGCGTCCCATTCCGTCTCGCTCCGGACCATGGATTGAAGCAAAGCCGTACGCGAGAGGTCGCCGCTGCCGATCGCCGCGCGCCGCTACGAGGACACGGTGGTGCTCCGCCCACGCGGGGCAGATCTCCACCGTGTGCTCCACCGTGTCCTCCGGTCGATCCCCACAATGGTAGCACCCGGGCGTTTCCTCCCGCCCGATTCGGTGCAGGAACCTCCCAAAACAACCGTGTCCGGTGAGGACCTGCGTCAGGCGGAAGGTGAGGGCGCCGTGGCGCCACCCTAGCCACTCCTCAAAGAGGGGACCATTGCCCCCCTTAACTCCGAAACTACAGAGCCGAAGATTTTGAAAAAAAAAATACAAAATTCTTTGCCTATAGATTACAGGAAAACCTATAAGAAATCTATAAACGTACGGAACCCTCTCCACGCGAGACAAACGCGAGTTCGACAAAACCCGGAAAAGTGCGAACTTGTCCGGTTTTTGTTGCTTATCCCCACAGAGGAGGCTTACGTTATAAAATGAAATCTTATGAGAGCTTCAGAACAGATATTAGTTCGAGCTTTGATCAGTTGTACACTTTAAACACATGACCAATTCATAGCAAATTCATGAATTCTCTGAATTACGGGGTCAACGCGGAAAGCGCAAACAAATTCTGATGCACACTTAAATATAAATATATACTTTAATATGCTTACTTCCTAATAATTATAATAAACTAGCTGTTGCCCGCGGCTCTGCTCGCGTTTTTGTCGGAAATTATCACACAGGCACTTTGTAAATATAGCTTATGGCACTCGGGGATAATGTAGCTTCCTACTAGTGAAAGAATTTCAAAATCGGTTCAGTAGATCCAGAGATTACCCCTTACATACAAACATACAAACTTCAAAAACATTTTACCTCTTTATAATATTGGTAGGAAGCTATAGATTCGTTCGAAAATAATAATCTCTCGCCGTTGTCCTATATTACTTGGGATCTGCGCAACACGTTTTTTTCTTTCATTATTTTTGTTATTTCTCCTAGAATAACAAAAAACATTTTAATTAAGTATTGAATTTTTCTGTTTCATAGTTTTTTTTTTTTTACAGGACCGGTATTTTCGGCTTCCGCGTTGCTGCAACCTGGCTTTTTTAAAGTACGGATTTGGAACGAAACGGACTGAGAAATCGAAACGGAAACTTATCTATTCGTTTTACGTTTTTGTTTTTTTCATTTCAGTTTTTCTTAATTTTGATATTGTATTGTTGATACGAGTACCTTACCTTTCTTCCTTTTTTATTATCAGACATTGTTGTGTGCAATAAATGATTTAAATATATGCATGTGTGATGGTTTTTATTTAATGTATGTACTTCTTGCTTGTTTTATTAAATGTAACACTAAAAACGTACTAAAAAAAAAAAAAATAGATGCAGTTATAGTAGATGTCAACATTTGGTCAACATTGTCAAGACATGGGTCGTAGACTAGCAAAATCGAGTACCAGGGCTTCCAAGTATGCCCCACCTCAAGATATCAGTGCTAAAACCAGGGCTCGAGATACTTTCAAGTATTTTCTTTCTGCATTTAAGATTGATCCGTAACGTCATAAAAATCAGGAGCACTATCGCTTTTATAAATCCATTCATTCATATCCATTCCAGTCAAAACAGTTTTCTCATTATAAATCCGTAAAAGTTTGTAATGCACGTAATTACAAACTTTTACGGATTTATAATGAGAATACTGTTTTGCAAAAAATAAAACCGATTTCAAAAACACAAAAAAGTGAAAAATAACTTTAGCTTCAGAAGTCGGTGACTTTTGATTGTTTGATTTTCCAGTTATCAGCGGAGAAGAGGAGAGCAGTATCATCAGCAAAGGAAATGATATCGCCCTAGGGAAGTTTTAGGATCACTTCATTATCCGTCTGTCTGTCTGACCGTCTCTTATGTCCGTCTGTCTATCTATCTGTCTAACCGTCTGCTTGTACGTCTGTCTGTCCGTCTGTCAAGAACCTTTTCTCAGGAACGCGTTGAGTTATCAAGCTGAAATTAATATAAAATACTCAGGTCTGCTACCTCATGGAGCAGAGAATAAGCCAGTAAACGCGATCAGAAGATATGACCGTTTATGGTCGAGTGCAATTAGACAATAAGGTGGAACGAAGCTTATAGCGGTCGGATTTTCATGAAGCGTTTTTATTGAGTTCCAAGAAGAGTGGAGAAGAAAGTTAAAAAAAAAATCGCGATTATTTTTTTTCGGTAATGAATATCCATATATGGTGTATTGGTATATATTAGTTTTGTTTTTTAGTCGGTGACAAAAAAACAAAATCAAACTAGCAAAAGTCACCGCCTTCTGAAGCTAAAGTTATTTTTTACTTTTTTGTGTTTTTGAAGTCGGTTTAATTTTTTGCAAATAGCAGAAAATCATCTTAGTTAATGTAATTTTTTTTTTCGAAACTTTTCTTCTGAAACTCAATGTGCAAATTATTGTCGAAATCCTCATTTTATTAGCTATCTAATGAGGTATATTAACTAGAAAAATATTTAAGGATACTTCTTGTTTTTTGTTTTATTTATTTGGGAAAACAAATGGTTACGCATTACAGTATTACAGAGAATTATATCTAGGGTGTGAGTAAATGTATAACTAACGACATTTTCCACATATTATAAAAACAAATGCGACTTGCGCTAACAATTAAATGCGAACAACAAAATTCCATAATGTGGTAATGTTTAACAAGCAGGCATATAAATTAAAAAGAACAAGAAAATACATGAAATGATAGTAATCTAGGTTAAGAGGTGAAAAAATACCACTCAATCCGAAATGGTTTTACGAACAACGTCTTTAAATTTCCCTATTGGTACAGCAAAGATGACAAAATTTTCGAACAGATTCTTGTATTGACTAGTTAGGCGACGTAGGGGTGCTCGTAAGCCCGAGTTCGTACGACTAGAAGATACGGCAAATAGGGGTCGTGCGCGCACCCCACGGCTTATAGTTGTTCTAGGTAGGTACTACGTAACTAATCTTATTAGTGATGTCCATACAATCACACACATTATTACATAAATCATATAAAAACATCGCCTCCAAAATAATACGTCTGGCTTTAAGATTATGTAGTTTATACTTATTCAAAAGATATTAAGAAGAATACGTACGAAAGAACGGAAATGCATGGATTTCAAACTTGATTTGAACTTTTTCGATCGCATCTGAGTATTTTCTATAGAAGGGACTGCATACCGCAACAGCATACTCTAACTGGGACCTGATTAACGATTTGTAATGATATAACTATGTGTGTAACTGTGTATGTATATGGGCGGACCAATACAATGGCTGATCTCATGACAAATTCGTACATTCGGAAAGCATTATTCACTATTTTACTAATATGAGCGTCAAGGTGTAATTTGTCGTCTAATAGAACTCCAAGATCACGCACTAACATTTCTCTTGTTAATGTTACATTATTTAAGGAGTACGGATGCATGATAGTATTTTTGGTTTTAGTAAAACTTATACAGCAACATTTATTTATGAAAAATTGTAGTTTATTATTTGAACAATATGCAGACAATCTATCCAGGTCTTCCTGTAAGAGTAGGCAATCTAGCAAACTCCTAACAGGCCTAAACATTTTGAGATCGTCTGCATATAGTAACAATTTTGAATTTCATTTGTCAATGTCAATAAATAAATATAACAAAATTTAATAAATATAACAAATAAAAGAGGCCCCAAAATGGAGCCTTGAGGCACTCCAGAAGTAACACTCAGAGTGCTGGAAATGAAACCATTTATGACAACACGCTGAGTCCTATTAGAAACGTAAGAAGAGAACCATCTCAGAAGGTCCCAAAGGGAACGTATACCATTGAATGCAATTTTACTCATTAGCAGCTGATGGTCAACCTTGTCAAATGGTTTGCGGAAATCGGTGTATTAGTGTCAACTTGAATACGGGAGTCCATGTTGTTGAACAAATTGTCAACGAAAGTCACCAGGTTGGTTGTAGTTGACCTTCTTTGGACAAATCCATGCTGTTGTGAAATGATTATATTGGGCAACAGAGGGTATATTTTATCATGAACTAATCTCTCGAAAACCTTTGACAAAGCTGACAGAGGACGGTAATTCTGCACATCATCCTTGGGTCCCGACTTATAAACAGGTGTTATATTTACGAGTTTCCATGCTTCAGGAAAGCATCCTTGAGAGATAGAGAGATTAAATATGATGTGCAGGGGTATACATAACTTAGCAGCTGTATGCTTTAAAAAAATTACTGGTAGACCGTCCGACCCAGGCCCTTTAGCAGGAGTTGTTTTTGTATTGTGGAACATTAGTTACAGCTGAAAAAGTAAAACAAAAGGCCTCTATCGCTAAGAATTGGAAGCGGCTTAAGTATCGGTATTGATATTAAATTTCGCGCAGAAACCCAAGCTTGCAACTAATCTAAGGTATAAATCGTGAGAAATGGTTACAGTACCAAATTCGAAAGAAATCTAAGTCTTAAAAGTCGATATTTTAAAGATTATTGAAGGAAATATAAAATTTTCAAAAAATATTTGAAATATGCTCAACATATATCGACAATAATTAACAAAGAAACAGACCAAATTGGCGTTTAATGGATGCACGCAGGTCACACTATTACGCCACAATATGAATTCGTTGAATTTGAAACAACAAAAACCAAAAAAAAACAAAGGAAATTAAAAAAAAAGAGACGGGAGTGCCGAATTTTTTTTTTAACTTTCTTCTCCACTCCTCTAGGAACTCAATAAAAAAAGTTCCATGAAAATCCGACCGCTATGAACTTCGTTCTACCTTTTGAGTATTTTTTGTCTAATTGCACTCGGCTAAAGGGAATCAAAACCTATAGGGTTTTGATCTAGAACCACGAAATTTGGCAATAAGCAATGTTTTACAGCACATGTAAAGGAAAAAATCTGAAAACCGTAAATATGTAGTTTAATAACCAAATACCTAAAATACCTTTTGAACAAACCCTTATCTATCTTGCTTATCGATAAAGTTAAGACTAAACAATTCCGTGCACTGATTTGATTTCTGTGCTATTGTGTGTATACTTAATCCTTAATCAATCATTTATTATGTCAGATATGTTTACTTATCTATCGCGAAATTCATTTGTTTTCATGTCATTCGATTCAAGACGACTGCAATTATTACTTGATCGCTTTGATTTTTAATCATATTACCAAGATAATTCAATGATGGATGGTTCCGCGACTTTATGGGTAGGTAACCTTGACAAACATGATAAAAGATTATTATGCCTTCTTAGAGCACACTTGTTGTTGATCTGGGGACATTGTTACATAAAAGTTTTTAACAAAAAATCAAACCGACGAAAACACGAACTGAAAAGCGAAAATTAAAAACCTTTAAGTCTAGTTAAGCTCCAAATTTAAATTAGTCGTTTAGTAAGTCGGTGCTTGTATTCGAAACACAAGAGTCTATACAATTAGTTCCATCGACGAGTCTCGCGAAATAGCTACCTATGGGAAGAGACCTCTAGACATTAAAGTACAGAAATATGTCAACAATTGTGGTGGCCTTTTATTAGGGTCTCGTAGCCGAATGGCAAAAAACGGAACCCTTAAAGATTCGTCATGTCTGTCTGTCAGTCTGTCCGTAGGACACAGCCACTTTATTCCGAAACTATTAGGACTACGCAGTTGAAACTTAGTAGGTAGATGTATTCTGTGAACCGCTTTACGATTTTTATACAAAAATAAAAAATTGAAAGTTTAAGGATCCCCATACATGGAAATGAAACTAAAAAAAAATCATCAGATCTATACGTCCGCACGTATAGGTCTGATGATTTTTTTTTAGTTTCATTTTAGTGTCTATAGATAGGTCTTTAAAAATGGTATTGAGGTTACTAAAACCATTTTTTCTCAAAGTTAGAAAAAAATTAGGATTGTAGAACTTAAAAAAACGTAACATGATAAACTAATTTAGTTTTGCTGTTGAATGTCAATACAACATATGAATGAGCCTTTAAAATATTTTTGTTATGTTGATTGGTGCTACGGAACCCTATGTGCTTGTGAGTACAACTGGCACTAAAAAAACAGTTACACGATACAAACTTTCAAACGATTGACTTTGACAAAAAATGGTTTAAGGAACCTCAATGTCATTTTTACCTATCGACGAGACCTGAAACCTATCTATAGATACCCCGCACGTATACGTTTGATGAAAAAAATATTTTGGGGAGCCTCCTCTTAATCTTTTGTATAAAAATCGTAAAGCGGTTTACAGAATACATCTACCTACTAAGTTTCAACTGTGTTATCCTGATAGTTTCGGAATAAGACAGACAGAAAGACAGACAGACAGACAGTCACACCGACAGACAGACATAGCGAATCTATAAGGGTTCCGTTTGTGGCCATTCGGCTACGGAACCCTAAAAATGGTCATCACTGCGCAGTGCGCAGGAATAAGCAAGAGGAAAGAGAATTACCGGATTGAATATTAGTGAAAGACGTCGAAAGCATAGGAAGCAGACTGAAAGATAGCGCCGGTAGTGTGGCTGTACCTCCAGTGGTTGCAATTTTCCAAGGAACAAAGAATTACGGTGACATTGAACGCAGGATGTTGCTGGTAATTCTATGCTGGGCCGTCAAAGTACATAAACTACAACGGACAACCCTCGATAAAACAGTAATCGACCTAGGAATACAGTTTTGCTATAGGACACTGTGCACTAGACCATAGTGAAAAGACTCGATGGCATTGCGTTATTAGATTTAGAAGCAACCCACATGATGAACGATAGTTGTTATCTTTGTTTCTACAATTCAAAAGTGCCTGTAACTGGCCTACTTGAAATAAATGCTTTGATTTTTGATTTTGGAACACAGGCTGAAATGCAGACTAACAGGTCTACCCGCTCGACCCGGAATGTATTTAAGTAGGTAACAATTAGTTTCTCGGAAATATTTGCATCAATTGCTAAAATATTCTTATTATGTTTTTCCAAAAAAGGGCTTCCCTCGACAGCCACGTCTTCATTTTCAGACACTCGGTGGCAGCCCTAGCCCAGTTGGGTCTAAAGTTCTTATCAAGGTGATTGATATGCACCCGAACACGGTATAGCCTGTATAAACTGTTGAAGACTTCGTGGAACTGCCTTCTGTCTCCATCGTCAGACCTTCAATGACAGTTATACTCCAGCTAGGTCTAAAGTTCTTGTCAAGGTGTAATTCCAGTGTGGGAGTTGGCGCTAGACGACCTATATAGCTCTGTCTCTTTCCACACTGAAATTACAACTGCTTTAAAATGTGGTGTTCACTAGTAACACTAGTTAGGGTTTAGAATAAAACCACCAAATTATCAGTGAGTAGAGTAATGTCCAGCGATATTTATTTTTTTATTATTTTTTTATTATTAGTAGGTATATCACACGTCATAGTAACCCCCGCAGGTCTTCAATCCGTTAGAGTAAGTATGTGAGCCATTATCCACCTCGAGGGCACAATCATTGTTGATAAATTTCACGTTTTCTATTTTTTTATCTCAAGAACGTACCAATGCTGTTTTATTCCAATACATAGGTATTATTAATAGAAGATAAAATACCTAACACAAAGATAATAAATATACATCAACACAAAAACACAAGACCTACGCTGCAGCTACCACTGGGTCAACACTATTCTGACGTATTATTATTAGGTATCTTTTTTAATCTGAAAATTTGTACAATACATATCATAGAAATCAGTACGTGATTAGTTAAATCGGATATATTTCCATAAATCCAGGTTTTGCCCAGGGCGTTGGCTGCCGGATAAAAAAAACACCAGATTAGGAATACAAAAGGGAAACTTTGACATTGTACCTTTAATGCTTTGTCATTGAAATATAGTACCTATCCTTAATTCCTTACTATATCATTTACACATCAATTCAAGATGAGTCTATTCTTTCGGTAGCCATGCTTCGCAGGGTAGATTGTTATAAGTTTAATAAACACAAACTTTCCGCAAAAAAATTGTTAACACCTACCTCATCAAAATCCTTTACGTAATTTAGAAAAGCATCAAGGTTACAAAGGTTTCTTTTGTAATTTTGGAAATTTTCCCAACAAACAAACTTACCAACCACTTTTTCACTGTGATATTAATTATTATAGAGTATCAATCAATTCCACTATCGCAGTCGTCATTATCATACTCATTCAACATTTTACACAAGATTTGTTGATATTTAGGTGAGATTAAACGCGTATAAATACTCATTCGTGTTCACATGATTTAATTCTCCTGAAAGCCATGAAGTTTCTAGTAGTGTTGGCAGCTTTGGTTGCATGTGAGTTTATTTACTTTAATTTACCTATTACCTGGCATATGCATAATACTAATTATACATGTTTTGGAATCATTCAATTTGTATTGTCACTTTTCAGTTGTCAATCATGCATTTTTTTTTTGCCACATTTATATTAATTTTGCCTAAAAATCTAGGTAATCCAAAATCCTGTTGACGGCGATGTGGACGAATTTTTGACGCCCTTAAATTCTTTTCCTGCGTTCTATATGTACATACATATTTTTATTATTTTTTTAGTTTGGTTAAAGATAATTATGTAAATTTAAAAATAACTATCCAAAATTAACAATTGTTTTCAGTATGCGCTAGCAGCGCGATCCCTCTTATTCCCGGGGACAATAGCCACTATGTGGAAGGCGAAAGTCGCTACTTCTGGATGCCAGATGGCGATGGTGTTCCTCATTTAGTGGACCTGGAAGAACCTGTGGATGAGGCTGCTCTGAGCAGAAATGGCGCCAACAACCAGTACTGGCTCTACACCAGGTAACTATTACGAAACTTATTGCTATATTTCCCCTTCTACACTTTATTTTTAAGTAATACTAACGCTGATATGCTCATTTTTATAGATGAATATATTTTAAATTAAAAGCAAAATTATTCTATACGCTGTTATCAAATTTATACCAACAAGTATGAACTTTAACTCAAACCCAAAAAGTATTTATTCAAATTAGGCTAATAGCGGCAATTCTAATTGGTTTTAAGTTTATTTTTGATATAAATATATGATTATGATATGAAAATAAACTAAATATGAACTAGAACACAATACGATGCCATTGCAATACTACTTTTCCTAACATGATTATCATTTATTTCAGGCAGAACCCCACCAACCCCCAAGTTATCGTTAATGGCAACGCTAATACTATCTGGAACTCTAACTACCGCAACACCCGTGGCTTGAAAGTCATCGTTCACGGATGGAACAGCAATGGAAACTCCGGGATGAACCCCCAAATCACATCTGCTTTCCTCGCAGTTCAGGATGTCAACGTTATCGTAGTTGACTGGCGTGCTCTCGCTAACTCTAACTACATTACTGCTACCAACGGTGTCCCCGGCGTTGGACAGTTCCTCGGGAACTTCCTCGTATGGCTCATCAACACCGCCGGCGGTAACTGGAACAATGTCCACTTGGTTGGCTTCAGTTTGGGTGCTCACGTCGTTGGTAGCGCTGGTCGTCAGGCAGGAGGTCGTCCTTCTAGAGTAACAGGTAATTTATTTATACTGAAGATATAATCATTCCAATGACATATGATGTTAATAGATAAGTATTAACACATTGTATTTTCCAGGCTTGGACCCTGCCGGACCCAACTGGGGCGGAAACTCCAACGCTTTGAATGGCAACGCCGGCGCATATGTCGAAGCTATCCACACTGACGGTGGTCTCCTAGGCATCTTCGACCGCATTGCTAACGGTGACTTCTACCCTAACGGTGGCAGGAACCCTCAGCCTGGTTGCTGGATCAGTACCTGCTCTCACAGCAGGGCGCCCGAACTCTTCGCGTCTAGTGTCCGCAGCAACCACTTCGTCGGCAGATTGTGCTCCAACATCCAACAAGCCCAGAACGTTCAGTGCTCTGGTGGTGCCCTCAACATGGGTAACGGCATTGTATCAAAGCGAGGGTAAGAAATTGTTGACCTTGCTAGCACATAAATAACTCTCTGTGCCACAGAGAACAAGCTTCTATAATTTTTTCATAACTGTAACAGTTGTTCCATGTGTGTGTTCATTCAAATTTAAATTCATTTATTTGCAAAAACATGTGTAGATAATAGGTGTACATGGTATGATGCTTATATAGGTGTTACAAGGTAAATTGCACCTTCTCAAGGAATCGATGATCTTATACACAAACCTAGGTCTAGGTCTAGGTTCTTTTTTTAATGTTATTCACCATCAAATTTTGAGATAAGGATAGAATGTTGAATTTAAGTAGGCCAGATCCGGCAGGACTTTTCTAATATAGGTCTCTCTTGATTACAGAAACGGTATCTACGGCCTCCGCACTGGTTCCAGCTGGCCCTTCTAAAAGAAACGATGATGACGATAAAGTATTATAACGATTAAAGCTTAATTTATCAACATTGCATTGTTTTGAATTACTCTCATCACGTAAAATGGTGTACAGTTGTGACACAGTCATATCTATAGATTTCATAGATAGGTTAACGAGTAAGCGGCAAGGAGATGGTGTTGCCGACATTCTCACCAGCTCTCTTGCACAAATGCACAGTAGTACACTATTGCTTAACATTGATACATAAAAATAAAAATCTTCAATTCATTCATTCACTGTCGTTCACGTACAGTCTAGAAGCATGGTTTGCCCAAGAGTTCTATACTATGATGTATATGTACTACGATGTTTCGGGCCGGGATTTTCGAAATGTTATCCCAGGTTTTTAAACAGGGGAACAAACTTAGTATGGAAGTTCGTGAATTTCGTAGAAGTTTATACTTACGACTTCTACTTGTAAAAGTTTTTTGATAAATCGTCGCCTTAGTCTTCTGCGCAGTTGAAGATGGGAAAACCCATCAGCTTATCGTAAACGAACGAATGACGAATCAGTAGACGAGCTTAACGTTTTTCGGTTTAATCTGGTTAACTACCACATAAGTAGGTATAAGATAAATAAACAAGCAGGTACTTGTTTACGTATCATCGATGCGTACTCGTATCAAGAATAATTACGATAGGTAAATATACCTATCGTAATTAATCAATAATAAATGATTATAATTAATAAATGATTGTGATTATTTAGCATCCAAAACAGGGATTAGTGATATTCACGTCAGAGACATGCTTATAGATTAAACATTATATTATATCACGCTACTGTTGACCTTAGTCGTGTCCTACTCCAGCACATGGTCGAGTGGTAACACTTTGCATGGTCTATCTGGTCTAGCGTATTAAGTGCTGAGTTTCAATAGAATAAGAGGCCAGCTTATATTGGTGTTGTTAATAGTAAGGTGCGGCCTATTGTACTACTCCGCCAAGAGATATGACAGTCTTAAAAATAATGCTTATATGTATAGAGGGTGTGTGATACCCTGATCTTCTGTAATGCCCTCTAAATGCCAAAAGTGGCCATCTAAGCTATCAGACGACTTACCTACCTATTGAAAAACACGCCAAGTCAGGATGAATGTACATTATTGATTTTATCAACGGAAAAAATATACTTGTAATCCTCAAAAAAAACTGAAAAACTAACTCAGAAATTCAGCGGTTGTAGTCAAAAAAATCTCAAAACTGTCTAATAATTGAGTAAGTATTTGTAGCTGAAAAAGCGAAGGGCACATTTCTTTACGTCTATCGAGGCGCTTATCTCACCAATAACATTATAAGCTTTTTAAATTTAATTATGGGCACCAAGAACACCTCTTTATGTGCAGCTGTTTATGTGCAGTGTTTTGTTTTTAATTCTTCGATTACAGTACATTTTGATTTGTAGGGAAACTTTGTTATTGCATTCGAGGCAGAATTCACACAGCCGAGAACTGCAGTAACAAATGCCCACATGTATCAAACAACGTTTTTCAATAGAGTTTCGAAGAAATAAAATAATACAACGAAAAGTAACTTTTTCATGAATTATTAGGAAACTATGATTTAATTGCCTTTTTTTTTTCTGCGCTTTGCTCTCGCCAGGAGAAGCAGAGGTATGAAGCCGCTAAACAGCCAAATATGAAAAATACAGCAATTCAACTATTTTTGAATTTAGAACACAAATATAAATGATAATTTGTACTTATAAGTATTTTTTTAATAATCACGATTATTAATGATATTCTATTTATAAACACAACTAAAATATTCAAAAAATATTTACGCCGTAAATACGCATATCTCTTTTGCGAGATTAAAAAATAAAACAATCACCGCCGACTGCCGCCGACTATAGGCATTGAACCAATTTGGTTGGGTTGGCTTAGTATAAGTATGGTTACTCGTAACAGTGGATTTTTTTATTTCCGCACACGTGATAAATGAAAAAAAAATCCACGCGTGCAAAATACATTGCATGTTGAACCTAATCGTACTGCTATAAGAACCAGTTTTCGAGGAAGTGTATTGAAAATATATTAACGGGGGACTCCAATTGTTTTTTTTTTGTAATTCTAATAAACAATTCGAGTAAAATTAGTCCATAAAGCTTGAACGAAGTGCCACTTGGAGCATGGAAAAGACCGATACCGTGCTGCCAGATGAGGTTCACCCTTAACAGTGACATCTTCAGCTTGTCTCAACCCTATCGGCATTGGCTTCCCATCCGACCAGATGTAGCTGAATTCCAGTATTTTACATGGACCATCAAATTGACCTCGATAATCTACTGGTAATACGATTCCCTTGGCAATACTGTTTGTCAAACTTTCAAGCTTTCGACTACCCGGCACAACTGTCAGAAATTTACAAATGGCAGCCGGGCGGGACGAAAACGGCTTCACGTGCTTTTCAAGTCACGGATGGGTCTCAATATGTCTTTGTATTGCATCACACCTCCACGAGCCGATTAATATCGTTGATAATATAAGGAAAAAATGCATGCATTCTTTAATCAGTCAATTCGATCGACAAAACCACGCAATCAAAATCAATTAACTGACTATTTATAAATAGTCAGTTAACTGATTTTGATTAGGGTGTATTCCTGATACTGCTTATATTCGATTACTTGATAAACGTTGATACTTGACGTAGAGGAAATAATCGATCGTCTCTTAACTGGACAAATGATCTTCATAATCCTGTGTATCCGGTCTATTTTTAAAACTAACTTCTCCAAAAAACAAAACATCAGAAGTCAGTACAGATGGATTTAACGGTCCTAGACAATATTGGCAAACGCTTTCGAAATATTTCGTATTTCTACAACGACTTTCAACAGGAATAAGAGAAGCTTTTTTATTTAAATCCGATACATCTTTGATATTTCCAACCACATTATTCGCATTGCTGATTCCACACACATCTTTACTCAAACCTAAAAACATGTATTCATAAGCGGGTTCAAAAATACTAATTTCTAATTCTAAAGGCTAGATGGATATAATTATACGATCGTAGTCGTGGCTGCCCTCAGTTTCACTCGCGCCCTAGACAAATCTCTCAACAATAATAAACGTATATATTTATGAATCTGGCAAAATGTAGCACCCACATCCGTCTACTTTTCGTGTTTAAGGTGAAAGCGCCAGGGTAGCCCAAAAAATCCAAATTTTCTTGAATGACTTTTTATGAAATAGTTATTGAATGAGATTAAATGAACTTAAGGGCGCGCCTCAAATAGATGTCAGCAACAGGAAGGGGTCCGCAAGGGCCGATGCCTACCGGGGCTGCGGGACTGTTCGAAAGAGATACCGTGGCCCCGGAACACAAAGGGCGATGAAGGAACATGGATGGGTTTTAGTCAGTAAAAGTCTGACACTCCCTCCTGCTCAGCCCAAAGCGGGAGGAGTCATTTGATGATTTCCCACCCGGAATAAAAAAAAAGGGTTTGCGTTGATGATTTTAATGGGTATAATTCTGTAACTACATTACACTTACACAGGGTGTAACAGGAACCTTCACGAAGCCTTATGTACATGCGGCGGCGACCTCTCGCGTCCGGCCCTGGTTCAATCCATGGTCCGGAGCGAGACGGAATGGGACGCCGTCTCCTCCTTCTGCGAAGCAGTCATGCTAGCGAAGGAGGTGGCGGGACGTGAGAGGGAGAGAACCTCACGTCCCAGCCGCCGCGGGAGACGCACCGGGCGTCGGGGGCCACGTGGTGGCCCCCGGCCACCGTAGGCGCGGGCCTGTGGACGGTGAGCTATGGGCTAGCTCGCCGTCCGTCCGTCTTATGACGACAGGCCGTGTCGACGACGCGTTCGTGTTCCACGCGCGCCTCAAAGAGAGTCAGCAAACAGGAAGGGGTCCGAAAGGACCGATGCCTGCCAGGGTTGCGGGACTGTTCGAAAGAGATACCGCGGCCCTGGAACACAAAGGGCAAAGGAAGGAACATGGATGGGTTTTAGTCAGTAAAAGTCTGACACTCCCTCCTGCTCAGCCCAGAGCGGGAGGGGTTATTTGATGATTTCCCACCGGTAAAAAAAAAAACAAAAAAAAAGCCTTATGTACATCTAACTAAGTCATCATTATCAACATCTGCCTAGACTTTTTCCCAACTTGTTGGGGTCGGCTTCCAGTCTAACCGGATCCAGCTGAATACCAGTATTCTACATTGAGCGACTGCCTATCTAACGTCCACAACCCAGTTAGTATTGGGTAATACGATACCCCTTGGAAAGACTGGTTGTCAGACTTTTTGGACCACCTGTAACGACTGTCAAAGATCTACGCCGGGACCAACGGCTTAACGTGCTTTTCGAACCACGGAGAAAACTGTAATGTAATGTAATGGGCGGTCACCCATCCACAGAACAACCTAGGCAAGCACGGCTTAACCTCAAGATAGACCTGAGGTGGTGTTATTATTTTTCCACGAGCTCCTACATCAAACTAAGTAACTTTACGTAAAAATTATTGCTGAGAAACGACTTTTTTTAATGGGGTGCAAAATCACGTTTAATGGTAGGACTCAGTGTAACGCACTTAAATGGTGGGTGGATTGAATAATACGGGGATCGTGGAGGTGTTTAAAGTAAAAATCTTACAAAAAAACAAGTATTTCAAAAAAAATAATTACAAACGTTGGGACTTTGAGCCCCAATATCTCCGTAACTAGACAGTTAGTAGAGAGAATAAGTGCCTTTCGGCTTCGTTAAGGGTCTTATTACACCGTTTATACGTTTTACGGTCGCGAATCTTATTTTTATCAACATACACTTGAATTTCGGGCAAAATGAGGCGTAAAAAGTAACGAAACCACAAACAGACGCACTTTTGGATTTATAAATTCGTATGTGTTGAACAGGTGAGAATCTTATCAGTAATATTATTGATCGAAGTCAGCGCACGAACAAAAAGACCCATTTGTGATGAGTTAATGACGTAGATACTAAATCATAAATCGACATTATCTTTTAATCGATACATTGGGCGCGCAGCTTTTGTTTTGATTTTAAATCAGCGAGATTTTGGATAAGCACACAGATAAACATGTAACTGGTTTTTTCCTTTATTTTCTTTAGGTGGAAGCTCCAGGGTATCGAATCATATTTTAATCAACATATAAATCAATAAATTGGAAAAAAAAACGTAAGAAAATTTATATTTCGCAGGCTACCTTGGCGCTTGACCCTTAATGAAAGAAATAATTGTCGATCCGAGGCGTCGGCAACTTGATAATGGGACCAACATTGAAATCGTGATAAAATTATGGCCAGCACACCTTACTGGTACATACTGTATGTATAATGCCTTTGTACACCTGTACAATCACATCTCGTAGGAAGCAAATACCTAAGTCAACCTTTTCATTACCGTAAGACTACCCACCAGTTTCTAAAAGCGTGTCTTTTTAGAAGACTCTTAGTCTTCTTTATATAACAATATAATTGTCTACAATGCTAAGGTAAGAAGGTAATAAGGAAAACCTACCATTTAAGAAAACAACCTATTTGGGAGCTTTGCTTTGGTGAAAATAGAGAAAGCGAATTTTCCCAATATGAGACCTAAGCTAGATCGATTGTTCGACCCCGTAATCAGCTATATTGCAACTCTCATCGATATCGTTAGAACGGTTTTCGAGAACGTGATTACAAATATATATGTATGTATAGTTTACGGCTCAAGGTAAGTGTGAAATTAAACTTAAGATTAGCCGGCTAAACTTAACATAACCTAACCTAATCTAAGTTTAGCCGGCTAATCTTAAGTTTCTGTTCAGGCCTACCTTAAGCCGTAACATAATGTATATATCATACAAATGTTGCTCATTTAATAGAATAGCTACAGGATTTGTAAAAATACAAACAAAATACTTAATCTGTAGTAGAATCTAATACGTATTTAGGTAAAGGGTTTTTACCGAGACCTCCCCGACAATATCGTACAAACACACCTGCTACATTTATAATCTAATCAAAGAACCGATCAAATCAATAGATAACCTAATGAGAGGCCTCTGTTTTGAATCAATCAATCGAAAATACTTTAACAATAACATAACGAGTATGAATAACCACGTTGTGTTAAGCCTAGTTCACATTAGCGCGGGCAATGCTACGCATTCTCGTTAGAAAATTTTCCCATATAGGTAATATTCACACACACACACACATAGACACCTAATCACATTTCGATCATACACACTCTCTAGCTAGATACTCACACACGTTCTGATATTTCCACAATAATTTTGTATTTTTTTATTTTATGTTTTTTGTTTGTGTTTTAAATTAGTTTCCTGCACTCTTCTTAATATGCATAAACTATTCCATTAAAGTTAGCAGCCAAATAGCTGCGGGAGGGCCCTGGTGACTTGTAATACAGGTTTCTATAGAGACCTACTTCAAGCACCAGTCTCTCACAAAGTTAATTCCTTGTTCGTGCTCCACTGTAACCCTAGCATTAAGTAACTTGTGTAGAGAAAATAAATTATATTTATTATTATTAGTAATAAAGATTATAAAGATTATTCTCATTTTCATTTATTCTTTATCTGTATGAACTATGCAAACCGCAGTGTCCGCAGCAGGCCGCAACCCAAAGCTCTGACGTTCTTATGTTTCAGTCGCAGAACCTAGTGACCATAGATATAATAAACAAGCTATAGTGACCATCTAGTGACCGATGAAACTCGCAGTTTACAGAGTTTTTTTAACCAGCAAAGCTGTAGAAATTTATTTAGAAGTTAAGAGGTAATAAGGATCCAATATTTCAAAAGCACAAAATACTTTTCATCTATGTTAGACAAAAATATAGACTAACAAATTATATTCTAATCTTTCTTTTTGCAAACATGGCATGACGAGTGTTTTGTTTTGACTATTTTGTTCTCCTCATTAAATACAATTTTTTTTTTGTTCTAAAGGATCACGTTTGGATAAAAGTTGATAAAGCAATGTCAAGAGCCAACTGATTTGAATATTCACAAGTCCTACATGTGCGATGCGTTGATGCACCATGCACCGATACTGTAATGTACACTACTCATTATGTCATATCTCACCTTTGTTGATATATTTTCTAATTCGATTAATGATATCTAAAAATCGAATACTTCATTAATAACGGTATAAAAAAATACATTAAAGCTATTATTTTGCTGTATCAACCAATAAAATAACACTTAGGTAGCTAAACCGATTCTCAGCATTAAGTTCCTATCTCTACTTACGACGGAAACATTATCTTTGTTAAGATACCTTGTCCATCCTGCGCAACAAAAATATGCGCCTCGAGAGTATCCCACACTGCGCACATACGATTCGATGGTAGTTAGGAAGTCATCATCCTAGCCTTCTCCCAACTATGTTAGAGTCGGCTTCCAGTCTAACCGAATGCAGCTGAATACCAATATTTTACATTGAACGACTATCTGACCTCCACAACCCAGTTAGTACTGGGTAATACGTTAAGTTGTTGGGGGTTGGAATGATCATGTACTGAACAAGTGATAATCTTCCACCCTGTATGTGGAACCTTAGCGGAAACTATATTTATGAGCCTTTTGGGATTGAGACTCGGCCGTGGGGTCCGAGTGCTCACAGCCTTTGACGGTGACCCAAAGGCTGGCTTTTACCTTGGCCAGAGGCTAAACGTTGCCATAAAACGTGGCAACGCCACCATTCTCTTGGACACGTTAACAGCTGACAGCATTGAGGAGTTTTGTGATGCTTTTTTATAGTTTATTTTAGTATTGTAATCGTTTTTAATTTTAAAAATGTATATGGTCTGTTTTTAAATAAGTGCAACTAAATTAATTTCAATATTCACTTTCGATAAACCTATTCGTGATAACTAAATATGAATGTCCAAAAAAAAAAAAAAAAAAAAATGGTGGCAAAGAAAAGTCGTTTAGGTTACATCCGAGAGCTGACCACCCATCCTGTAGAAGAATTATATACATAGACTCACTTATCAAACTCTGGCCTTATCAAATATTTTAAACGAATCAAACGGAAATATTAACGTATTACCCGTAGGTAAGTTTTGATTTGAACTACTGAGATTAAACTAGACAAGCTGATAGCAGTTCGATACACGATAAAGCATATTATTTTTGATCATATCACGATAAATGAGTATAATCACATATAAAACGCGGTGTATCAAATAAATACAATAAATTACTTCATAGTTATTTGGACTAGCTGATAGTGTGTCTCTCTTGTGTATTATGAAGTGCTTGTTTCTGTTATCCGTCGCTATAGCAGGTAATTTTAGCCTAAATATTATTATTTTAAAATAGATAAAAACATTTTTTTAAATAAGCTAATGCTCATAATCATTTAAATTTTGCGTATAATACATAAAAAGTATCATCTGTGTATCTATTTATCTATTCCTTTCTTCTTTTCTGTATTTTGGGTGTATATACTTATACTGATAAATAAATAGTTAGTACATAACCAGAATTTGTGTGGAACCTCAATTTAATTAGCCTTTTTAGTTGTGTTATCCCGCACGAATTCTTAACTCGAAATTCTTAATTGTGACTAAAACAGAACATACGAGTAACATCACTCTTGTAATCTCCGACCCTCCTATTAATAAACACAGAATAAAGTTATTCCAAGTTTAAACCTTTGAAAATGTATGGTTATTCCTTTGTTATTCCTGGTGTAATTTTATTCCGTGTTTATTAATAAGAGGGCGAAGGTTTAGGCAGAGGTGTACCGAACAGTACGAGTACACCCACATTTCGCCTGTTATGTTTAAGTCCCATGTTATAGGGGGCGAGCCAATTGCCACCAACCGGGCACAAATCCAGACTCCGTGTCTGCTACTGAGAAATTCCTGATGGAAAAACCCAACTTTGCCTGATCCGGGAATCGAACCTAGGACCTCATGCTCAGCAGTCGCTAACTAAACTTTTGTTAATAAAAGTTTTATTATAACATCTTTAATATTAATAGACAATGTAAACTAAATACGACTCATAGACCACAAAGTTAATATTTACCACCGCACGGTTTTTTGTAAGTAAAACGGTTTGGTCTTCACGAAGAAATCGATGCTAGTACATAAAAAAGATACTCGGCGAAAGCAAATAACCCGCCACTTTTTTATATCGGTCTAAAATACGATACAACCATAGAATACAGTCACATTTTATCAGCCAGTATTGAGATTCAGGCTTTTTTTAATTAAAAAAAACTTTTTTGCAGAAAATAAAACCGACTTAAAAAACAACACCAAAAAGGGAAAAATAACTTTAGCTTCAGAAGTCAATGACCTCTGTTTGTTTGATTCAGTTTTTTGAAGTCGGTTTTATTATTTGCAAAAGAAAAAATATTTTTCCATTTTTAGTATTTACTTTTTTAACAACACAATCATGTCATAGTAATACGCGTATCCCCGATAAAATGGAACTTAAGCATAACTAGCGAAAGGGGGTACTGTTGCTGTCAAAACTCTTAACCAGTCAAAAGTTTTTTTAACTAGCAAAATCAGTCAAAAGTACTTATAACCGTATGCTTTCGACGATACTACTTTGGACAGAAATAACAGTTAAGTAGTTTTGCCTAACTGATTCCGTCAAAAGTGGTTTTGACTGGTTATATCAGTCAAAACTCTTAAAAGTTAAGGAGGTCAATAAAAATACCAAAAAACGCACCTATACGTTTTTTTTGGTATGTTGCTTACAATCCATAAATAAAGTGTAATAAGTAGAACATACTCGTAGTTACATTTATTTACAAGGTTCTCATTATACAATAGCGAATAATGTGTCGATTTTTTTTTTCAATTAAAATAAATAATTATTTTAAAAAACGATTAACATGATAGTCTTAATTTACATTGTTTTTAGAACCTGTGTATTTTCTGATTACCTATTTTAATGTCAATTTTTTAAGTGTACTTCAGCTTTGTATTGATTTGTACTCGTACTCGTATTTGTATTGATACCAAAGGCGAACGGCAGGGTTGTATGGGAGTTTCGTACACCTAATAAAATATCGTGTTTTGGGATATTTTTTGTTTTAATTGGTAGTCAATACGATAGGCAAGCCCTTTTAAAATTCTTAGATTTTTAGAAGTTGGGACCTAAAAGTTATAACTAGTTTTATTTTTGAGGTTATGTCCCAATAAATATTATTACGTGTAGGCACATAAACATTGTTTTGGTGAAAAAGGATATGTTCTAGACAGCTGGTGCTATCTTTGTAGTGTTTTACTTATCATTAAGTTGGCAAATTGACATGATAATTGTACCTATTCAGTAGGGTGCTTTAGGAGAGACCTACGCCCAGCAGCGGTCTGCAATAGTTTGATGATGATGATGAATGATGAAGTGCTGATGGAGTTTTGAGTGTGGGTAAATAAAAAAAACTTTGTTTATGTAAGAACTTACATTTATTTTATTGTTCATATAATTACCTAATCGATTCTTAATATTATTTCATCTAAGAAAGGAGCAGGTCGGGTCATACCTTCATGGCGAGCGTAACTAAGGTACCAAATAATGCTCATAACATGTGAGCAGCATCCCACTGTTCTTAAACCTACAATGCAATTACAGCAATAACTTTTGATTGCGTCCCGACCATTCATATTTGTTTCTGCAACTATGAAAACAAAATAAGTTCTAGCAGAAGAATGGCGGGACTTTATTTTAGCACGAAGCAACATTGGGTTTATTCCCTCTAAGCCATGTATTCTCTCTCGAGATACCTCTAATGTATACACTCCATGAAAACGAAAATGCTCACCCACATATGAACGAGCCTGGCGAATTTGGTATATACCACAAGCAAATAATATCAATTCCTCCATGGATAGCCGCGGAAAGGAGAGGGTTGTCGCATCTATGGGTACAAACCAGGAACCGCGCCTGTTTAAATTATGTAATCTAACTAATTCAGCTACAGTATTTGTTAAAAACAGGCGCTCAAATATGATTGACACAAACTGCTCTGCATGTATATTTTCTGTAAATGGCGGAGTAAACGCATTCAGCAGAGCAGCTGCTATTTTAAAATCTGCCATTAAATTGCGACAACCACGGTTAAAATATTCATGGCGGAATATTTTGAAGTCTCTCTTAAAACGGCCATTCACCGCTTCTACTACCCACCTGTTAATAGTGACACAGCGTGAACGGTTGGCATCAAGAGTAGATAGCTGTGATTGGCCGTCTTCTTTGGTTTCAGGCATATGACCTATGTATCCTTTCTGATGCTTCAAATCTCGAGCTTGGCCCCAGCAAACTCCGCAAACTTCATTCATGGATGACATCTGTAAATAAATACTATTGATGAAATATAAATTAAACACTAAGTACAGATAGACATAAATTGCGCCCAACATGACCAAGCTACAGAATAGTTCTTGACGTACAAAGATTGGCGTTCACCTTACAGAAAACCATTACCAAAAATATCTATGTTGTGTTAATATGAGAGAGAAGGGCTAAGTTACAATGGAAAAACCAGTATCCTTTTGTTGTTAGTAGAGCCAACATCATGACTGTCCCAACATGACATGTTTCGCAACATAAAATAGTAATTGCCCTTTGCATGACACGTTTTTATAAGCTAATTACCATAAATATATTATTTCATATAAACCTGTTGGTGCTCCAACAAACGAGCAGTGTTGTCAGGATTCCACTCTTGATCTGATGTTGGGGTGGATAGACTCTGACCACATACAGCACACATCAAGTCAGAATGATCACCCTCCAGATGATCAGGTACAATGGGTTGAATATCTTCATTTGGTGAAACAACCCTAGTTCTTCTAGCTCTTAGCCAACACGGCACACAAGCTTCATCTTCAGAACGAAGCTAAAATAAAAAATATAAATAAAAAAGCTTGCATTTAAAAATGCATGGATTAGTGGGAAATAATTTACATTGTTTTAACACATACATCAAATCAAGATACCTAATTGATAAATGTATGTTGTGATACCTCTCGTGGTTGGATCCAAGTAGCAACTGTGTTAGCCATTCTTTGTTCTTCTTCATTTGCACCTTCAATCAAAATCCTGCGTCGACTGATTCTTAGTAAGGATCGTCCGCATACAACACAAACACTTTGATGGCCTATGCGTCTCCTATTATCAGAAGAACGTGGATGAGTAGCTAGCTGCCAGCATGCATGGCAAACATGGTCAGCAGGAGTTATCTGGAAATAATGAAGTGATTTTGAGTACGGCTCAACATTGCTTTATATGACTATGACAGTCATACTAACAGAGTAATAACTATTATAACCTAGACTCTGCCCAAGTTTGAGCAAAATCGTTATAGTAAAATACGCTGTCTGTGTCAAAACATAAAGTAGAGTAAAAGAAGGCCTTAGAGGCTTCCTACACAGATGCGGGTTTTTTGACAGAAAGCCCTAGGGGCTTTCTACACAGACGAGGGGCAGCAACCAAGTGTTAGGCAAGAAAACAATACATGTAAACGATCACTTAAGTGTTTGTTCATGTAAAAGGATAAATTGTAAATATTTATACAACCACAACGGTGTTTGTTATTTTTTCAAATAATATTTAGATTAGTTTTAGTACACACATATTATTTTAATAAGATATCGTATAGTTTAAATGGTAAGGACTACTTTTTAACACGTAAAAGATATCACTTCGTAACTGGCACACTCGTGCGCAAAATGTTATTTAGAAACTACTTACATCTCTAGGATATGTCCACAGTCGAATAGTATTGACGATATCTTCACTCTCATCGGATAAAGCGTGCCTTCTTATTCGGGACAAGCGAACGTTGCAATTGATGCATTGCAAACTCGTCATTTTAATTATAGACCGTACACACACAGCACAATTAATAAAGCGTCCTTTCGCGAAAGTACTATCAACAGATAGAGTACGGAGGAGCAGTAGCTCAACTCAACGTAAAAATGTCCAGATAATTTGCTAAATTGCTCAGATGCAGTTAAAAACCACAATCCAAAACAACAGCAAAGAACTGAACAGAGACTCGGAAAGATTTTCCTAACCTGTCAATAAAATAATTGCCAATACAAAAAAAAACATTGATGGTGAAAATAATTCCTATCATTAAATAGTTAATTATTAAGAACAATCTTAATAATGCAATAGTTATTCGTTGTAAGGTATAATGTGTAATTGGTTAATTATATTTACTGTTATTTCTATTTTTAAATAATTATTTATCATTTTGAGCGTCGTGATATTTTACAAATGGCAACTTCTAAATAAATAACTACGCTTAGTTGCGTTTAGTATAAGATTATATTACGTTTAATTACTTAAATCTTTTAATTGATATAATTAATTAATCCGGACTTCTAAAAATACTAATTTTACATGAAAATGAATGGTTTAGTTGCCTTATTAAGTGGTACAAATTCTATCACAGAACAACAAAAAAAGTATGTTGTACGAATTCTGCCGTTCACCTTTCATAATAAACGATTTCACATTTAATAAATTCTTTATTTACATTCTAACTTGTTAATAGTGCTTTTGACTGATGCTTTAGCAGTTAAAACTAGTTTTGACTAAGAGCGTTAGTTAAAACTACTTTTAGCCGCAATTGCAGTCAAAAGCACTTTTAACCAATGATTTTCAGTCAAAACCACTTTTGTTTTTTTTTTTTTAAACGCAACTCTGTTGAGCGACATTCTATCAGCGATAACCATGATGGCGATGACCTATTTAAATATAAGAAATATACGTAAAGATTTACCGATGATTGTACTTAAGAAGAAAAGTTTTCTTATTTATTTCAGCGTGTGCTGCAAGCGTCCTCAAAGACCCTGTTCAGGGTTACAAGGAAGGTGACAGGTACTTCTACTTCCCTGGAGATGGCGACGATACCATGCACCTTGTGGACGCTGAGGAGCCAATAGATTTTGAATTTATTGAAGAATTTACCAGAAATCCAGCGAATAACGCTTATTGGCTCTTTACTAGGTAATACAATATAAACTTTTTTGGATGAGAGAAAATACTTTAACTGACCTAACAGATATTTTATTTGTATAACCATCTCATTTTCAGGGACAATCCTACTTCAGCTCAAATCATTGGGTTTGGTAACGCAAGCTCCGTAGCACAATCAAATTTTGATTTTTCAAAGGTTACCGTATTTTTCGCTCATGGATGGAATGGTCATGGAGGAAACACAATGAATCGATTACTGACTGAAGGTAACGTGAATTAACGCAAGCTGTGTGGTAAAACAATGCAGGTTTTAAAGATACACTGGCACTATTAATTATTGTGAGCTCCCGATGTTTCGACGCTGTTGCAAAGTCAGTCATCCCGCGATCATGGCGCTTGCAACAGCGTCGAAATATCGGGAGCTCACAATAATTGAAAATCATCGAAGATGTACCGTAAGTGACACTGTATGTTTTGTTATAAGCCGAGAAAGCTTGAAACAGTGTTTGAATGCAGGTTTTGTAATTTGACAATTTCTTTTAGCTTTTCTACAAGATGCCGATGTGAATATTATTGTTCTCGATTGGAATAGACTAGCCAACAGAGGTTACACTACGGCGAAAGGTGGAACTGCTGCAGTGGGCAGAGGACTCGGAGAATTTGTAAACTGGCTCGTTTCTTTGGGGGCGTCATACGATAGAATACATCTAGTAGGTTTCAGTCTCGGCGGTCACCTAGTTGGAAATGCTGGCAGGGAAACGGGAGGCTTGGTCAGGAGGGTTACAGGTAACGACCATATTCTTACACTTTTAAAGCTAAATACGTTGTACATATAGCCTATGGCACTAATGCACACTACGCAAACTTTACTTCTTTATAATATTAGTATAGATTTGAAGCATTTAATTGCAGTAAGAAAGTTATATCAGCTAAATAATTAAACGATTTATTTTTCCAGCTTTGGACCCCGCTGGTCCTCTATGGACCAGAGATAACGGTCGCGTGGTGCCTACGGATGCCCAATACGTAGAAGTTATTCACACAAACACTGGTTTGCTTGGATATTCTGACCCTTGCGGTGATGCCGATTTCTATCCCAACGGAGGTTCAGGAATGCCTGGATGTATCTTAAACTCGTGCGACCACAGCCGTTCCTACGAGTACATGGCCAGCTCCGTCAAGTATAACCATCTCCACGCCAATACATGTGCAACTCTGAGGGAAGCCACTCGCAATAGATGCACTGGTGAACTTAACCCTATGGGTAACAGTGACGTATCTAAATCAAGGTGAGAATTCCGTGATCACTGCTTCATTTAATCAGTTTGGTTTGAATTATTATAAAGTAGCAATGAATTACGTCCTTCATCCTTTAGGGTTTTCAATAAATGCAATTGCTGCGCATGAGATCCTGGTATCGATTCCCGGGTTTCCATCAGGAATTCCTCAGAAGAAGCCACGGATTTTAGATTTGTGCCCGGTAATGGCAATAGGCTCGCTCCCTATTAGTAGGACTAAAACATGAGGGGCGAAATGTGGATGTACTTGTTAGATACACCTCTGCCTTATCCTTCGGGGATTACAAGGCGTGATGTTATGTTATTATCCTTGAATATACAGGGTGGCCCGTTTAGAGAGTGAACAAATTATGTATTAGACGCCTCTCGACATTTGCTTGCAGCCCCATCTATGTTTAAGGATTTTCTATATTTCAGGAGAAAACCTAGCTCATTAATTGTTGGCCAAAAACCTTTCGAGATTTTCTCTCTCTAAAAATTAAATTAAGGGAGTCTGCCAATGACTTCCCAATACCTACTTTAAAAACTCTTATAGACTTCTTATTGACTGCTTACACGAAAATTTTAAACATGATTGTGTCTTTTTCAGATCGGGTATATTCCGAGTGAACACAGACAGAAGATACCCATACTAAATGGAAGATAATTTGTTTGATTACATAAAGAATACTATAAGAATATAACTACGCTTAGGCCTATCCTCATAACGAATAAGTTAATTAATTTCTAAGAACAGCAACACAATAAAATAATTATTTATAATTATTCATATGAACTTTTATTTTGTACCCAAAACCCTCAATTTCTTTTGAAAATAGTTATTGAAGTTACTTGTAAAACAACAAAAACATCCATTTATTTTCAGATTACTTCGCCCATAGATACCTCGACCTCGACCTTACAGAACATACATTATGATAAAATACAAATTGTGTTAGTAAATAGAACCATATGAGCGTGTTAGTAACAGTACTTCACTTGTGCTACTTCACTATGAATAATATACCTACGCGACGTAACAGAGGGCCGAAAATGAAACCCTGAGATATCCTTCAATTTAAGTGTCTTGGAATATTTGGATTTTGGTTAAATTATTTAGTTTTTAGCACTGAAAGAAAATCATAGAGAAACATGATTGTGTGGCTACATCTATCTCGCAACATACGAACTAATAATCCGGCATCGCGCTCACGCAGAGTAATCTGCGAGATAGTGCATCAGCATTAGCACGTCTTTATGCAACCGTCTAGCCCACCTGACATGTCTTGTCGAAGGGTCCTCACTTTTCTACGAGGGTGAAGAACTTTACACCATATAATATCTCAATACCTCATGTATTTGATGAGGGGTTCTTGTCGTTCGATAGATCAAGGTAGCAAATTAATGTTAAAACTCATCGGACTGGTCTTCTAAGGTACGGTAGGTGCTAGGTATGTGAGACAACCACTAGGCTATTATGATAAATCATTTAAGAAACAGCGGAATTGGTTTCCAGGTAGGGCAAAGTACTATGCGATGTGGGTGTTTTTAAGACATAAATACATTCTTATCTACTCTAGGTTATATTTAATACTGTGGTTGTGCTTCCTTATTTCTTATCTGAATCATTTAATGCATTCATTTCATTGTATTACTGTGGTGATTAAAAATCACGGCCATTAGCGGCAAGTTATCTTTACAATCTCTTAATTAGGCAGTTATTACTATCATTTATGTATTCAAAAAGATACCGATCATGGATAAAATAAACGTTTTTCCTGTCCTTCCCCTCTGTACAGTGGGCTACGCCTTACTGGTAACAAAACCAGTAATATTGAAACTCCGTACAACGCTAGCCCAACTCAAATCCAAAGTGTAATAGTCATACAGACGTGAAGTCGACTGTATCTAATACAGGGTGTAAACAGAGCTTTCACGAAGCCGTTAACCAAGCATTAAACTAAATTTTACGCAAATTATTGCTGGGAAAAGACTTTTTTCGGGGTCAAAAATCACGTTTTACGGAAGGACTCAATGTAACGAACTCAGAACATTGTGTTGATGGATGGATTGAATAGCACAGGTGTCGTGGAGGTGTTTAAGTCTTACATTAAAAACATGTATTAAAAATAAAGTTGTGAAAAAGTTGGAACTTTGACCCAATATCTTCGTAACTAGAAGGTACCCCAGCTTTTTTTTGTTCTAGACCAAGTTTTTTTATGTTCTAGACCATACTAGAACAAAAAAAAAATATCACAATGACCCTTTCGGCTTCGTTAAGGATCTTGTTACGTTCTTTATAGTACCACCTACCTAACTCCTAAATTTTGTCAGTTATATTTCAGTCACATATTGTAGGGGCAATCCTACCAACCGGACACTAATTAAGAGTCATAATGGTAATAGGAGTTAATAAGGCTGTGGTCACACACTGTGCACAGCCGGCGGGTGCCTAGGTGCCTATAGGAAACTCCAGGCCAGACTGATGAAAGTATATTGCCTAGTTTAGTTTAGTTTAGTTTATTTATTAATAATTATCAACAATTACAGGAAAACCTAACTAACTGACTTCAAAAAGGAGGAGGTTCTCAATTCGTCGGAATCTTTTTTTTATTTTTTATCTATGTTCCCCGATTACTCGAAGATGGCTGGACTGGTTTGGTTTTTTTTTTTTGCAAGGTCGTACTTCCCAGGTGGACCCATAATCATCAAGTCAGGTTCTGATGATGGGATCCTGGAGAAATAGAGAGAACTCTTCAAATTTTATAGGCATACTTGAAGCGATTTGTATAGTTTTTGGAAGGGTACTTTCTCGGAGTGGTTCCATTTCAATTTGGTGAAGATCTGATGAAGAACTTCGGATATAGGCAACGGAACTCCTCAATAAATGATAGGTAGCAAATCGACTGGAATTGCTGAAATCTCATGTCTGTCTATTGTTTACACCAGTTCATAACCTAACATCACGCAGGTACGCTATGTGAACCACTAAAAAGTGAAAAATAAAAAAACTTTTTTGCAAAATATTAAACCGACTTCGAAAACACAAAAAAGTAAAAAATAGTCGGTGACTTTTGTTAGTTTGATTTTGTTTTTTTGTCACCGACTTCTGAAGCTAAAGTTATTTTTTTACTTTTTTGTGTTTTAAAGTCCGTTTAATTTTTTGCAAAAAAGTTTAAAAAAAATACCATACCTACGATCTCTTTAACGCGATATAATCTTGAGTAAAAATAATATAAATAGCATTGGAGCGTTATTAATTTGACTAGATAGTGTTACTATAGTGCGTAATGAATTGTATTTTACTGTTATTCGTCGTTACATCGGGTAAGCACCACCAAAATCGAAGCATTGATTTCAAATTGATGGCACGGTTGGCGCAGTGGCTGAGCGATTGACTGCCGCGTTGCGTGTCGTGGGTTCGATCCCCGCACGGAGCAAATATTTGTTAGGCCTACAGATAGTTGTTCCGGGTCTGGCTGTTTGTGTATGTGAGTTTATATGTTTGTAAACACACCCACGATATAGGAGAAGTTCCTAGTGTGGGAACCTGTATTTAGAAAAAAAAAACAATTACGGGAATTGTCAAAGTACTTAGGAATCAATCTAAAACTAAAAAAAAAATAACAGACTACCAAAAAAAAACCAAAAAATTCGAAGAAAAGTTTTTTTTTTTTTTATTCCCTATGACAAGGGAACAAAGTAAATTTCGGCTTTGCCAAAAATCTTTCTACACCTATATTCTATAATTATAATAATAATATTTATGTCATTATAATTTATTTTTACATCTTAACCAAGTTTGGTACCTACTCTTTTCCACGTGGAATATTAACAATTTAATTAATTTATTGTTCTTTTATTTCCCGTATGTTCTGCTCAATGTATGTTTTAGCATTTATATAGGTAGGTACTTAGTTTCACTTTCCATGTGATTGCAATACAAAATGCACGAAACCGTTATATGAGGACTTTTGCAATGCGGTGCAGTCCAGCCAATTCTGCGTCAACCTTGAAGATAAAGATGGCCCTCTTTTGATGAAAGAGCCGTTCCTCGCACTCATGATTCATCCAGACGTTGTGAAAAATGTACCCAAACATACGGTCCGTTTATTTCGAACTTATTCTCATTCCAGCTCGTCTGAGTACCGAAAATATGAAGCCTGATGTAATTATAAACGAGCAGCCTGCAAATCTGATCTACGCAGCTAAAATGCGGTGCGTGGCAGCAATAAAAATAGGGTACAAAAAAAAAAGATAACATTCTGTACGTCAAACCAGAGATAGCGAAAAAAATATTCTAGTGAGTTCTGACTACATGAATTAAATGCCTTTGTAAGCTGAAATGTCACATGTCCCTGTAATAACACCGATACCCTTATAATAGGAACAAAGCACTTCAACGCCGTTTAGCAGCTACCCTTTGTCCATTTATTTTAGACTGGCGACTATCAATGGTCTAACGAGATACAGCTGAATGAAAGCCAATATATATGCAGCGAGTACATAACCGACTTCCACAACCGTACAAAAGTATCCAGGTAATACCTAGCCCTTGGTATTACTGGCTGTCGGACTTTCGTGCTTTTAACTAAGAGCTGAAAAACATCTTCAAATAATAGCCGATATCAATTATTACCAATGGTTTAACGTGCTTTCCGAGGCATGGTAGGGTTTGTAAACTAGCATCTTATGAATGGTCCTCTAAAAGCGTAGCGTATCTGTGCGACTGGTATTAAATAACCACGACCCCCGCCCCATTTATATCGTATTTTTTTAATGCTTCAAAACTTTTTTGGTCAGTAATTTGCTTACCATTGCCTCCTACTTGCTAGTTCACTACCTGATAAAAAATAAGCACCCATATCTCTTTATCACGGTAAATGGAAAATAATCATGAATTGAAATCTTCTCGTATATAAGTATAACATTCAAACACAATCGGATCATAATTAATTTGACTAGATAGTGCTAGTCTTGTGCGTTATGAAGTGCTTGTTCCTTTTATTCGTCGTTATAGCAGGTAAGAACTTATCTATACTGTGATCCCGGTGGTATGTAAAAAGATTTCGTTAAAAGAGTAAAAAATAGTAAGCTATTTGACAACATTGAAAAAAAAAATTGTCCTTCAGTTAGATCACCAAAAAATGTTAAACATGTATTTCACGTATGTCACATCATCAAAAAATTGACGACGGTACAGGGCATCCAAGTTCAAGAGGGGGGGGCTTGTGACGCCACTGGCTAGTAAAAAGTAACAGGCTTGTGACGTCACGATAGATTACAACGCGCTGTATCGTGGTAATTTTTCGTTTACATATAACTGACGGACTGAATTGATTTTTTCAGGCAAGTACCTTATTGAGTCATAAGGTTACTACCTTTTATTGTATTGTATTTGTTAAGTTATATTTTTTCTGACATTATGATCCGCACACAATCATAATGACAACACAATTTATTTTGTGCCTTGCGTAGATCTACGTTCCGAAAGAATACGGAGGGCATACATTTCCTTTTTTTTTTTCTTTATTCTACATGACGCAAGCATTATATAAACCAATACTCCTTTATTTTAAAATAATCCGTCTCTCGTTCACAGCATGTGCTGCGAGCGTCCTCAGAGACCCCTTACAGGGTTACAAGGAAGGTGACAGGTACTTCTACATGCCTGGAGATGGCGACGATACCCTGCACCTTGTGGATGCTGAAGAGCCCGTGGATTGGGCATTTATTGAAGAATATACCAGAAATTCAGCGAATAACGCATATTGGCTTTATACCAGGTACGGTTCATTGGTTTATACGTACAGCAATGAACATTGCTAAGAGTTTCCCACTCAATATGCAAAATATTAATACTACATTTGTTTTTTTTTAAACGTTGCTGTTGTAATGAGAAATATTGCTTTCTGCGATAGATGTACTCCTTATTATAATAATTGTGTGTTCCATTTTCAGGTCTAATCGCAATTCAGCCCAAGTCTTAGTCCGTGGAAATGCGGCTTCCGTATCCAACTCCAACTTTAGTTTCTCAAAAATCACCGTATTCCTCGCTCACGGGTGGAATGGAAACGGCGGAAACACCATGAACAGATTGCTCATTGACGGTAAATTACCTGCTATTTATTGTACCCATGTCTTGTCGAATTTGTTAAGCAAATAATTTGATACCAGTAACAGTGTTCATAGAACCGAAAAAGTTTGCTCAACTCGCATTCTAATTACTTGTAGAGCTGTTTTGACATCTTGTATCAACAGTTGTTAAAAACTTAAATATTAAAATGTTTAAATTTGTTTCAGCTTTTCTCCAGAATGCTGATGTCAACGTTATTGTTCTCGACTGGAGCGCTCTAGCCAACAGATCTTATACTACAGCAAAAGGCGGCACCGCCGAAGTTGGCAGAGGACTCGGACAATTTGTGATCTGGCTCAATAGTTTGGGAATGGCATACAACCGAGTACACTTAGTAGGTTTCAGTCTTGGTGGTCATCTAGTTGGAAATGCTGGCAGGGAAACTGGATCTAGGGTTCACAGAGTTACAGGTAAAGCTTTGTGATAAGTAAACTCGAATACTTAGACAAATCTCGACGTCAAAGTAAAGTTACTATAACTATGAGTGTTCTGTTCTAGCTTTGGATCCCGCTGGTCCACTGTGGGGCTCAGACCGCAACCGCATAGTGCGGTCGGATGCTCGCTACGTAGAAGTGATCCACACAGAAACTACAACTCTTGGATACGAGGGCCTTTGTGGTGATGCTGACTTCTACCCTAATGGAGGATCCAACATGCCTGGCTGCGTGATTGGAAACTTCGGATGTTCCCACAGCCGTTCCTATGAGTACATGGCTAGTTCCGTCAAATACAACCGTCTTCTGGCTAACGAATGCGCAAGTCTCAGGGATGCTACTCGTGACAGATGCACGGGTTCTCTCAACCCTATGGGCAATAGCGATATCAACAAGTCACGGTAAGGGTCATTTACACCAAATTCTATGAACCATGTAGCAAGTATCAACTATGAAGCCATACTAAAGTGCATGTTTTGTATTTTTACAGAGCTGGAATATTTAGAGTCAACACGGCGCGAAACTACCCATACTGAGTGGAGCAAAGGCTGATGAATCAAATGATCTTTTGATAATAATTTAATATCGTGTAAAAACTTCGTACGCTTTAATTATGTGATATTTAAAAACAAAAAATTACAAATACATGGTCTTAAAAATGATTAACATTTTTATTCATATTGTTTGACACAATATTCTTGGTATGCTTTATATCTAAAATTGGGTATTATTATGGTTTTATATAAATCAAATAAACTAGAATATCCCTTCAACTTCACGACTAAGAACATAGCTACGCTATGGCAACCCGTAATTCTTCCCTTATTGTCATATTCTCTATTCTTCCTGCTGTAGGTATCACATACATTTTTATCAAATTAAGTATTCGATTTTACTTTAATTTTCATCCTTCAACTGCACCAACACACTGCACAATCCTTTCTTCTTTCCTTCAGTTGTACTTATCGTAAGTTTTCTTTACCTAAATAATATAAAAAATTCTCGACGACCTTCAGCTTCTTCATAGTTTTTCACACTACAATTCATTTCTGAATCGTTTTTAGAGGAATTTGATTTATCTGTAACAATAGTTATTGTTGAAATATCTTACTTTAGAACTCGTTCTTGCCCAAACAGACCCTGCACGAGTAAGTAACACAACCCAATTGCAAATAGCAAGGCAAATAATATCAAAGAATCATCAGTTGCATAGAATGTCTAGTAAACTCTTGACCAGAGCGTGTCTAGGCCACAAGTGCAAAGCATTTTGTATCGCAACAACGACTTTACACTTCAGCCAACTTATTTGTGCAGGCAGGAAAACAGAACTAAAATAAATGTACCAAGTTTGACATATCGATGCATTTTTTGCATGCACACTTAAAGTTGTCATACTGTAAACAAGATTAACAAAAGCTTTTCGTTAGAGCACATATATGTCAATGCAGTACATGAATTTCTGACTTTTCTATGCTGATTGAATGTCATTTGGTCTAGTCCCACAAGACATTCATGGACATTCTGCGTCAGATCCGATATTACAACTAAAAATGGAAAAGTAATATTTTTTTGGCAATATATAAATAAATGCAAAAACAAAAAAAGTGAAAAATAACATTAGCCTCAAAAGTCAGTGACAAAAAAAACTAAATCGAGCAAATAAAAGTCGCCGACTACTGAAGCTAAAGTTATTTTTCACTTTTTTTGTGTTTTTGAAGTCGGTTTTTTATATCAACCTGGACATACGGTGGGAACTGGAAAGTGGGCTCAAATAGCCTTTCACTATCAGTGTTGAACATTGGTCTACTACAAGAAAATAATTATGGGATCGGACCAAATGGTGAATATTTAGTTTCATTAAATTGCTCTAGTTGCAATTATCAGCGCAGCATGTCTTGTTTTTCCTTACTTCTTTAGGTATTAGTCGTAATCTCCCACATCAACGCCTTTCTAGCTATATCTTTCTTTCATCTTTTATATCATCCATCCAGAATACTCAATTGTAAAGATTGATATAATAACTTGCAGAAAATATCACGGCCTTAATCAATACCGATAAAAACATGGGAAAAACAAATTAAAGACAATTTAATGACGTCCAACCTAATCGATTATATTAATCTAAATCACAGTGGCACCACCAGTGATTTTGATAATTAAGTAGATTATATTCTTATCAAGATCTGTAGATAATGGTAATTTAATAAATAGTGGTGTCGGTTGTTATTCAATAGCATCGCTAGGTACAATTTAATTAGGTACCTACACAGTTATTAAAGCAAAAGAATTCTTAGCATAAATACGAGAATAGAAAGCCAGGGTTGTTGCTAATGCATATTTTTGTCACATCAGCGGATGCTGATGCTGATGCTGACCTTTTAATTATTTTCTTTAAAAAAACAGGAGAAAATATGTAGTTACCATTGCAAAATATACATCTAAAAGTTGCATATTTTTCCTTGGTGCTCAAATAAAAGATTGTTTCAATAATTTTTAATTCCATATTCCACTTTTCAACGGGGGCGGCATTATATTATCACACATAAACTCAACAGTTTACAAAAAAATCAAATACTTTCACGCGCAATGACGAATTATAACGTAATGAGACAAGTTTGTGTCACTTTCCCTCTTATTAATAAACACGGAATAAATTTACACCAGGAATAACAAAGGAATAACCATACATTTTCAATGGTTTAAACTTGGAATAACTTTATTCTGTGTTTATTAATAGGAGGGTCAGTGTTTGTTTGCGATCGCAATCGCCGCGGTCGACCCTTTGATTGGTTAAACTCGCAAGCAAAAACTACACGTGATATAAGCCCCGCCTCCTCTGCGGTCATGTCACGACTCGAACTTCAGCATTAGTAATCAGCATCGATCATCGCACATGCTGATGTAGAAAACGATGCTGAAGTTCAGCGGATGCTGATGCTGATACTGATGTTCGCAACAACCCTGATAGACACATTTAATTTTTCTCAAAATTTTCAATTTTAACAGTTTTTTTTTAACTCAAGTCATTGCTCGACCAGGCACTGTTAAACTATCAAGAATTTGGTAATTTACTTAGAGAGTTAAAGTTTTCTGTTCCAAAACGAAGAGCTCATACATCATACTTGATCATAGCGATGACGATGTTCATCCTATGGATATAGTTATTTCGTTTGATGGTTTATATATCACATCCTTAAATATGACCACATCTTTCTGACACATGCTGTAAGTACATGAAAAATACCTAGGTACTCGTACCTCCTAAAACAGTACTGAAAGCCCTTATTGGAGTGCGAATGAATGAAAGCTTTAGAACGAATGTAAATTTTACCTTATCTTTCTCCAACCACTTTCGTATAAAAGGAGCGAACAAGCGATGGTCGTGGTGCACTTTAGAGGTTCGCCTCAAGTTGACTATGCATGCAATAACGATGGTCACGATACACCCGAACGCAGTGAACCACATGAATGAGATCCGGTATAGGTACAGCACTTTACTGAAACAAACAAAAGCAGGATTCATTGGGGTTTCAAAGCACCATAGATTTAATTATTTATTTTACTTTAATATAAACGTTTTTCGCCAATTACATCGGTTAGTCTCACGTTCCCACGACTATGAATGAGATTGGGACACTGGTCTTCTGCTTTTGTATGGGAGAGATTTTCACATAAAGTGAAACATTATGTTGTTCTACAAGTGTTATAAGAAGGCTTGTGTCCCAAACAATGGTCCCAGCAGTGGGAATGCCATAGGCGGAATAAAGATAAGATTTTCATTAACACTTATAAAAACGGGATATTTACCATGTTTACTATTTATTTTGAATTATTTGCTATAAGATTTCCACTACAGACTACTTAAGAAAACATATTATAGAACAGATTTTGAAAAAAATACAAACCTTTCAGGATCAACCACATTAGGTAGAACTGGATCGAAATCGTAAGTACAGTTTTGGGTGAACCTCGGTTTCTCGTTGGACTGCATCAATCCTCTCGCTTGGGCTAATTGTGACTGTGCAGCGATCCACCACGCTGACGACAAACCTATGATGCCTCCGGTTAATGCACTCTGAAATAACACAGACGTGATTTATGTGAACACAGAAAATAATCAAGCAAAACGAGATATACCAAACTCAAAGGAAGAAAGAAAATAATTTCAAGTTTATCTACCAAACACAAATAGTGAGTAGTAATAAGTTATTCAAACACAAATGACATGTAGACACAAATTAAATGCACACAACTCACTTTTGTTTTCATTTTTTGTCATGCTTTCGTTTCGATTTTCAAGCCGAACGTCCACTGCCGGCTAAACTAAGTTAGTTTAGCTTAGCTCGCATAGTTGAGCCAGTTTTTCATACATTTGCGGTGGACGCACGGCTTCAAGGTTTTCGACTTCGCAGCTTTTTTCGTGCACTAAGAATAATTCATGCTAACACTATCAGCGGATCAAATCAGTCTTCAAATGAAAGTAATAGAAATAAATGAAAGTAACAAAAGATATCCACTTACCGTCGAATCGATGAAAGGCAAAAAGATTCCCATGAGGAACACCCCTGCCAGAGGTCCCATAGATGCCGAAGATAAACTCATTGTCAGCTGCAGAACTGATCCCAACATTTCTACCACGTACACTAAACCTGGAAATTATTCATTCGTATAAGAAAGTATGCTACTCGTACCAAACAAAGGCTAAGGTACAAAGGATTCGGATATCCCTAAGGAAAATCTATTTTCTCACAACGGCTAAAACAATCTAACATTGCAATTATCAGCCACACCGAATTTACTTTTTTATGGCAACATTTAGTTACTTTAATAACTTTTGTGACTTTTGCTTTCAGGCTGTTGTTCGCAAAGGGATTAAAAAGATCATAATGTTGTAAACATACCAACACAAATTACTCCAAGAACAACAACCACAGATCGAATCAATATCTGCGTTTGTCTGTGAGTCAACTCTTTGAAGAATGGCTTCCAGAAGTCTTCCAATACAACAGCAGCCATTGAGTTCAAGCCCGTAGAGAGGGAGCTGAAACAGAGCTTGCAATCTTACAAATACGCTGTGAAAATCCATGGTTGGTCTTATTTCACTGTATCTCTCTAACATTTTGGGGCTAAAGTAATTATTATAATTATCATGCGGCTAAAGTAATACACCCTCGTTACATATTTTCCAAGAAGCTAATTTGCCTCCGTCTATGCCTTTGCATTTACATATGCATATACCGGAGCAATTAAACGCCAGGCTAAGTATATATTAAAGGGCCTAGACAAGTGTCAATTGCTTTCAACTGTGAATGTATCTTTAACTTTTCCACTATTGTTGATCGCTGACAGAATATCATTTGAACTAGGCCCTCAGATCTCGCATAATGTACACCTCCAGTCAGTTCAGTATTGATCACAAGTTCGCTTTGACAGCTTGTTTTAATAGTAAATTACTGCAGCGGCCAGCAACAGAGGCACTGATGGACGAACGTGTAAATGTGTAATTCCATCAATGCCTAGTTGTGGCCAAAGCTTGTATAGTACTTTTCTCAAATAATGCCAGGAAATTAAAACTATTTCATTGAAGAGTTCATTTGTTTATTTTTCAATAAACCGCTTTCTACTTGCAAGCCAATTCGAAATTTAAATAAAACCTTTTATAAGTTACCTCCTTGGTTGCCATGTTTCAGAGTAAAAGATCGTTCCATTTTTAAATAACACGACAGATATGGATTTTCATACAACTTTCATCTCGACGAAGGTTGTCAAAATAATGCTCAAATTTCCAAGCATGTTTGAGAAAGGTAAATAACGAAATTGCTCTAAGAACGTACAACATATTTGTTTCCAAAGGACTTACCTAAGAGAAGCACTGAACACTCCCGCCACAAATATCCCAGGCATGCCTGGCCAGTCTCCTAGCACATCCATGACTAGTAGAGGCAGTAACTGATCCTTAGCTAAAGCCAGGCGGGAGTCCAAAGGATCACAGTCGTGGTATTTAGCGTACGCCAACAGACCACTGTACCCGCATATTAGAACTATGAATATGACTCCGCCTAGAAAACCCCAGATAGCCCTTAAAATTAATATAGTGTTATTAATAGGTCTTCCATCTCACTATCGTTGGATATCGTAATAAATGGGAATAGAATGAAAAAGATTGAGCTTAGTACTAAAAATGTCATGTTTTAATTAGCAACTCGCAACTATCTGGTTAAGACATTATTCACATATAAAAAGAATGGAATGCAAAGTAAACGCACGGAGTAAACGTAGCTGCAACTGGTCACCGTCAAACGATTTTACAACTTTAGTCTTTAGTTTGTAAAAACAAATTCATCTTTTCCGTCGACTAAAGTTGCTACGCGCAGCGAGTTGCTAACGAAAAAAAATAGGAGGTAAGTAGGTGTAGGTAAGTAGGTTCAGTTTTCATAATGGAATAAAAATACAAGTAAACTTACCTTTTTGAAGATTTCAGTTCGGACAACGCCAAAAACCTTTGCATCATTGATTGATTCACAGCTACATTGCCGATCCAGTAAAATGTAGAGCCAATGGAAACAGACCATATCGAAAGTCTCACGGTTAGATCAGGACTGGCACTGGAAAGGGGGAAAATAAAACTAATTTTATTAACGATGGACTAAACGCTCGTGCAAGTGAGCGGTCGTCCCTGAGAGGACTACTATGCTGGGGTTATTTATGGCGGCAAAAACCCGCCGGCTATGCAGCCAGCATAGTATGTAGCATAGCCTTAATGGGACCAAAGTCCCGGGCATGTCGGTTGGCGGCATGTAACTCAACGTATACGAAACTTGTAAGTAGTTGGCGGAAAAGACGATCGTCGTTTGTTTACGTATTATAGAACAGACCGTCATTGCAGGTTGCCATTTCTGAAATATGAAAATATACGAAAAAAATATTACGATGGTATTTCCAGTCGTCCTGTATTCCAATTTTCTCTGAAAACCTCTTTGAAACCGCCTGCGATGATGGTGCCTTTTACAACAACTATGATCATGGCTGCTATCATCACTATAGTCTGAATGACATCAGTCCATACCACGGCTTTCAGGCCTCCCTGGGAACAAGAAAATATGGTGCTGTATAGCTTTGAAAATCAATTTACGTAATTAATTACGTAAATTGATTTTCAAAGCTATACAAAAGCAGAAAATTTTATTATTCCCTGTTTCATTGTCTCCGAGTAAGTTCAGATTTGATTATAATTTCATAAATCCTGCTTTATAAAAGAAAAAGAAACACCTTACCTGCTGGTAAGAAGGTGCTCTAAAAACATTTTCTGATAAAAAATAGTAGGTTAAATAGGTTCTTACCAAAGACGTATAGAATATGCAAACAATGCATACTATCGAGGTAGTAATATGAATATTGACCCCAGTCACTGAAAAAGTTCAATAAATTGATAACGGCACATTGAGTTTTATAAAAAGTTCGCATTTGTGGAACGTTACCGTTAAATTCCAAATAAAAGTCTGATACATAATAAAACAAGATTAATGTGGTAACTACTGGACCTACAATCAGTGCAGCATTATCTGATCCATCTTTCCTTATGCTTCTTTGTAAGGGGGCTTAAGGTGGAAGCACGTACGTACGTAAGCAGTGTAGGTAGGTACCTACATGTTTAAGTAGCCGCTAAATTAAAAAATAATATCCAAAGACTGCGTGTTCCACAGTAGTCTTAAGTATAACTACTTTTAAGATGCAACGTATGTCCGCATAACTACAAATATCTAGGAACGCGCGCGCCCAACATAAAAAGTAGGTACAATCTATCAGCTGATAGTCTGACCTCGGGAAGGGGCAAAAATGTATTCGTACTAGTAGCGTCTCGCGCTCCCCACCCGCCCGCACCCTTTGCCTCAGTGCAATAATGACGTAAAACACTAAAAACAGTCACCCCGGAGAGCGCGTCGCAGGCGCATGTTTTGATTTTCTTTGATGCCCATGCGCACTATGCCGTACAATTACACAGCGAGTGAGTACAGTGATATGGTGATGTGTTACTACTCGGAAGGCGGTAATGGCGAAGCATTAAAATACATACATTTTGATTGCCATGCTTCTGATTCAGACTCAAATATCGTTAACAGACTGCTAGTCCAAAGCCTAGAAAAGTGTGATGGGAAACTTGGAATAACTTGAACAATTCCCGGTGTCGAGAAGTCAGGTGGTAATGTAGCTGTATCTTTGCCGTTTCTAAACATCGTGTATGTAACAAAACAAACGCAATTTCTGAAGTTAGTTTGTTTAGATAGAAAGATAATGCATTTAGGTATTTATTGTAGCGCGCGCACGTAAAGTGCCAAAATACTAGAAAATTTATTATTTATTTTACTCTCCTCACCGTGTCGTAAACAGAGAAGCTTTATATAGGAACATCACTGTGTACCTAAATGGCCACGCGGCGGTCGGAACGTCGCGTCTGCAGCGTAGGCCTACGCTCCGTGGCTCAGTTTTTGATGTCATTGGTTATTATTTTTTAATTTAGCGGCTACCTAAACATGTAGGTACCTACCTACACTGCTTATGTACACCGATAACGTCACGTGGCGGCCTATGTGGTCGGGCGCGGGCGCCGTTTACGGAGCGGGCTTGCGAGCCGCGCAGGGAGCTCTGCTTACCCACCCATTGTAATGAGACATAACGGCGTCACGCGGCTACCAGTTGATAGGCCAAAAGCGCGCGCGTGGGAATTTCATACAGCTGTTGTGTTATTGTGATAAAACTAAATGAGTTTAAAAAAAAAAGTTCCTTTGGGAAAGTTGTTTGTTATCATGAGTACTATCACGTGTTTATGTATCGGTCTCTAATTACCAGTCACCCTATATATACCGGCCGCATGGTGCCGCACGCACACATGTTTGAAATCGTTGCCTCGTTTTCTTTGTTTTGATTGTGGGGCGACGCTCCATCTAGACAATCATAGATATAGTCATAGATAATCAAAGAATCTGACACTGACCTGCAAATTGCAAAAAGAACATTTGATTTTCGCGGGGTACCCTGGCGCTGCCCCTTTAAGTAATGCATCTACCAATAAAAGAGGTACACAAACTGTCATTACATTTACCTTGATTAAACGCTAAAGCGGGTACGTAAATTACGATCGGCAGCCACGCCATCTGAAAAAGTAATTGTTTTACTAACACTTAATTTCAGTAAGGTTCTACTATATTTATTTATCTTGTTTGACAACGTACCAAATAAACGCTGAAAAGCACAGACCCGAAAAGTCTCATACGTTTATCGTATCGAAGTTCTAAGTACTGAAACAAAAAGAAAATCAATTAACTTTTCATTAAACTTCATTCCCGCCACTATTACATAACATAATTATGTCAAGTTTTCATACCAATTCGTCATGTTCATCACTTACACATCAAATTCCCGACAACGCGAAAAGGCGAGATATTCTGAATTCCACACATGCACCCATAATATGAAAACGTTTCTTTCATTTTGCAATCCATATTTTTGGTACATTCCCGTAATGAAACATGTAGTTCTTTAACATTCAATTAATTATATATACAATAAACCTTTTTATGGCCATTTTTGGCGCCTATTGGGCCTATTTGAAATTGAAACGTTCTGTCAAAAACACATTGCTTTTTTATACGAGTTCTAAGTATTCATACTCCCATTACATTACCACATAAATACTAATAAAAAAATCTTATCTTAAGTAATACATTTACTTACCTCATAGGCTGACGTGAGTTTCAATTCATGGAGAACTGGTAAGAACGTAAATGCAACTATTATTGACATCAAAAGAGTTCCGATCAATGTGAACACATAAGCTGTTCCGTAAATGTATAACTCTGTTGGAATGCCTAAAAGAGATATTCCTGAAATAAAACTGAAAAAAATTGAATAAATTAGATTCATTAAAAAAACATCAACGAGATCGATGATCTGTGAGATAGTTAAACAACTTGGTCGTTTTATTTGGAATATTATAACAATAGAATAAGAATATGCTTAATTTTTATTTTATTGCGCGATAAAAAAATACGGGATGTTTTAAGAAATGTGCAAAAATCATAATAATAACTACCTTGCCACTAACGAGAAGCAGACAGGCAGTAACTTCATATTTCTTCCTCCCATCAAATAATCTTGAGTAGAACTTTGTTTCTTCACAAATCCGAAATATACTCCGATTCCACCACATATTGTTAACATAAAGATAAACACTACATAATCAAACCACGCAAAATGTTGCAGAGAAAGTCTGACTGCAGACACGTGTAGCCTTTCTTCAGACATTTTGACGAAGTTTTACGACGTTCGAATTTAATTTTATTTTATTTTTTCATATCAAATATGTAACTTCACTCACATCCAGCTAAGGCACATCTCAGTGTCAAAGTGTGAATGAATGTTAAAGCAATTTTACAATTGCCGCCCGCGATTTTCCTCGATGGTCAGGGGCTATTTTTGTGCCAATTGACCATTTCCTGTGTTGGTCTAAAATAGACTTTAATGTATCTTCAAAGGATACTGTTACGTCTTGGCTCGGACTATATACATCACTGTTGTTCATGGTGATACCGTTTACTTTTCGAAAACACTAATATGGCTAGACTTCGATCAACTATAGTGGCTAGATAATGCTTTTATACCAAACAAATAAGGTCGCACACCTGAAAAGGTACACGCCGTTTTAGGTGAAAAAGAAATACGAAGCCATTTAATGAAGAAAAATAAATGAATAAAAGTAATAATAAATGGCATTCAGTGATTACTTTGAACTAAAACAGCCAGTTTAAAGACTGTTTTTCGATGTACTAAAGAGGTTGCACTAAAAATACTCAAGTAAACTGGAATTTAGAAGTGAGCATAGCACAATAAGCCTTTAATGTTCCCACTGCTGGACACAAGCCGTCTTTATGAGAGGGAATGGGCTATAATCTACCAAGCGGGCCCAGTGCGGGTTGGTAGAGTCATGAGCTTCTAGGACATGCCAGTTTCATCACGATGTTTTCCTTCACCGTTTTGAGAGCAGTGCGCAATTACACAAAGTAATGCGACGGGTTCGAAACTTACTGCTCGTAAGTCGGAGCCGCACCACTGGGTCACCGCTCGCGCTGCTCTAGAAGTGAGAGATTATCATATACAGGGTGGATAAGTTCAACGGGGCAGTAAGGAGAACTACCTTAGCCGTTGCAGGCTGCAGCAACCCGAAAACGGTCTTTGGAGACTAACTATAATTTTGCGTGAAATTTTGATCACCATTCACAAATTTTCAAAAAAATGTACAGTTAGCAAGAAAATGTCCATTTTACACAAACATTTTTTGATGCCAATCAGTCCTGTTTTTAACACTAATCAAAAACTTCTATGGGGCCAACCTAGATTGGTACTAAAAAAGTAAGAAATAAAAAATAAAAAACCACTACATTTTGTTTGAAAATTGCGCTGTATCATGGTCATTTTTCGTTTACATCTAACTGACGGACTAAATAATTTTTTTCAGGCAAATACCCTATTGAGGCATAAGGTAATAGGTATTTGTTAAGAATATACATATTATTATTTTTTCTGACATTATGATCCTCACACAATCATAATCACAATACAATTTATACTGTGCCTTGCGTAGATCTACGTTCCGAATATATACGAAGGGCAAAGATTACTTCTTTATTTTAAATGACTTCATCTTTGAGGCCGCAAGCATTGTAAAACACTAAGATTCTTAATTAAAAAATATCTGCCTCTCCTCCACATCATGTGCTGCGAGCGTCCTCAGAGACTCCTTACAGGGTAACAAGGAAGGTGACAGGTACTTCTACATGCCTGGAGATGGCGACAATACCCTGCACCATGTGGATGCTGAAGAACCCGTGAATTGGGCATTTATTGCAGAATTTACCAGAAATTCAGCGAATAACGCATGTTGGTTTTATACAATTTTTTGATAGATTCTTTGATTGAGAGGTACAACAATTAATGTTACTAAGAGTTTTTCTATCTACTTACCTACTCAATATGCAAAATATTATAAAGACTAGATTTGTTTTTTTTTTTTAAACCTTGCTGTTAGTATGTGAAATAATGCTTTCTACGTTAGATGTACTCCTTATTATAATTATTTTGTGTTCCATTTTCAGGTCCAATCGCTATCAGCCCAAGTTTCAGTCCGTGGCTTCCGTATCCAAGTTCAACTTTAGTTTCTCAAAAACCACCGTGTTCCTCGCTCACGGGTGGAATGGAAACGGCGGAAACACCATGAACAGATTGGGACATTGACAGCACTTGCTATTTATTGTGTCTTGTCGAATTTGTTAAGCAAATGATTTGATACCAGTAACAGTGGTTACAGAACCGTAAAATAGCTCATCTCGCATTCAAATTACTTGTAGAGCTATTTTGACATCTTGTATCAACAGTTTTAAAAACGTAAATATTAAAATGTTTATATTTGTTTCAGCTTTTCTCCAGAATGCTGATGTCAACGTTATTGTTCTCGACTGGAGCGCTCTAGCCAACAGATCTTATACTACAGCAAAAGGTGGTACCGCCTAAGTTGGCAGACGACTCGGACAATTTGTGATCTGGCTCAATAGTTTGGGAATGACATACAACAGAGTACACTTCGTTTTTTCAGTCTTCAAATTAAAATAAAAAATCATTTATTTCTTCATTAAGTATTTTACAAGAACAGAATTAGTGATTGGAGCCTCCCTTTAAGCAAGTAATGCCTGTATTGGGAGACTCCGCTCCTCCATATCAAATATTATTAGAAAAAACTTAAAATATTTGTGTGAGTGTATGTGTGTGTAATGCAATTGTGTATGTTTGTGAATGTGTGAGCAAGTTTGTGTGTGTGTATAATATGTGTCCAACATGTGATGTGAGGTAAGTAAGTGCCACCGCACTTCCACTATCCCTACGACACTTAAACAGTGCCATTGCCCACTTGAACGGTTCCATTGCATGGAACCGTTCAAGTGGACAGAGCCACAGATATTATAATACTACAGAGCCAAGCATCATGATACAAGTGTTAACAGTGCTTCTGTTTCATCATAGTTCAAAATTTTATCCAATCAATTAAAGATTTTTTGCAACAATAGTATTGTTTTGTATATATACGTTTATACAAAACTCGTATGTGTTTCCCTATTAATCTCATTATATAAATGGGCCGAACGTTTTTGTAGTTGTACACTAGCAAACCGAGTACGTGATTGGGGAATTTGTGGAATATTCTCCTTTCGTCTTTTTGTTAATTTGGAGGAGTCGAACAGTAAAGTTTTGTGCATTTTCAAGATGGTCCGTATAATATATAATTTTCTCAAAGAGAGATAGTTCGTCGGTGTAAAGTCTCGATTTTATATCGTGGATAACGAGATCGTTTCAATAAAAGTTGCTCAATTGATTAATGTAGTAGTGGGGCAAACGCCGTGACGATATTTTGTATTTGGCGGCACGTGGACAGAGTCGTTTTGGAAGGTGGGGATTGTCGATCGGGCACTTCGCATATACACGCGGACCAAGTCACTTCTCCAAAACGAAACTGTCGGTTTGCTTATTTAAATTATTATCACCTGTGTATTTAGTTCATGTGATTAAGAGTGAGGTTATATTTACACTTTGTGATTATAATTCAACGAAACCTACGAAAAGGACCCTTTACCACCGGACCAAGATGGTGATGACCATCGCTCCGCCGTCGCTGACGTCGTCATACATAATTTCTATTAAAGCGCGTTGTGCACGCTCAACATCTATGTATTTTGATTTACTAGCCCCTCCCCTAACGAGGATGCAGTACGTCAAAACTGACTGTACCAGAGAAATATATATTTCACTCCGTAGATTTCTTGGCGAATTCTGGCGAGAATACAATGGTTTTTTGATGACATGTCGTAATGAGTTAAATAACCAGCATAGCTTTCTGACTCTGCTTGTTACTTGTTCGAGATGTTAGTACCAAGATAAACTTTGGTCAAAAACCACTCCTAAGTATTTCGTATGAGTTAATATTGTCACATTAATGAATTTTTAACAGCATAGTCTTTGACCTCTTTTCAGGACTTCCCAGAAAATACAAGAGCTGTATCATCGTCGTAAGTGTCATAAGCTAAAATTTTGGCATTTTTGATGCTCAAGTTGCAGAGGTAATTAATATAGGTCAAAAATAATGTTGGACCTAGTACGCTTCCTTGGGGCACGCCGTATGATACTTGTGCGTCTCCACTAATATAGTCACCAACTCTTACTCTCTCTTTTCTATTAGAAAGATAGTTACGAAGTAGGTCTGGAGGATTACCTGTTATTCCGAATTCTTGTTTAATTTGTCTTGGTGATCATCTAGTTGGAAATGCTGGCAGGGAAACTGGATCTAGGGTTCACAGAGTCACAGGTAAAGTTTGTGATATGTAAATTCGAATACTTGAACAAATCTCGACATCAAAGTAAAGTTACTATAACCATAACTGTTCTGTTCTAGCTTTGGATCCCGCTGGTCCACTGTGGGGCTCAGACCGCAAACGCACAGAAACTACAACTCTTGGATACGAGGACCTTTGTGGTGATGCTGATTTCTACCCAAATAGAGGATCCAACATGCCTGGCTGCATGATTGGAAACTTCGGATGTTCCCACAGCCGTTCCTATGAGTACATGGCTAGCTCCGTTAAATACAACCGTCTTCTGGCTAACGAATGCGCTAGTCTCAAGGATGCTACTCGTGACAGATGCGATATCAACAAATCACGGTAAGGGTTACACCAAATTCTATGAACCATGTAGCAAGTATCATCTATGAAGCCATACTAAAGTGCCTGTTTTTTTTTTATATATATATTTAGAGTCAACACAACGCGGAACTATCCATTCAGAGCAAAGGCTGATGAATTAAATGATCTTTTGATAATAATCTATTATCGTGTAAAAACTTCGTACGCTTTAATTATGTGATATTTAAAAACACAAAATTGCAAATATTTTATTTTTAATCATTTTATTCATATTGTTTGACACAATATGCTCGGTATGCTTTATATCTAAAATTGGGTATTATTATGGTTTTATATAAATCAAATAAAGTTGAATACCCCTTCAACGCTGTGGTAACCTGTGGTATTCTTCCCAATTTTCCTCCTTCAACTGCACCAACACACTGCACAATCCATCCTTCTTTGCTTCAATAGCCCTTAACGTAAGTTACTTTTACCTAAATAATATAAACAATTCTCGACGACTTCATCTTCTTCATTTCATCTTCTTCGTATTTTTTCTCACTATAATTCATTTCTGAATCGTTTTTAAAGGAATTTGATTTATCTGTAACAATAGTTAACAGTAGTAACATAAAAAATATGATCTTCTTAACCGACTTTCTTAAAAAAGAAGGAGGTTCGCAATTCAGTTGTATTTTTTTTTGTTACCTCATAACATTTGTAAAGCGATTTAAAAAATATTTTTACTAATAAATGTTATTGTTGTTTGAATAGTAAAATTGTTATAAGTTTGTCGTATATGGTTTTACTCTTATCTAGCATCGGCGTAGACCATCGACCGCCAGTTTTAAAAAGGGCTTGAATAAAAACTGTTCTAATGAGAAAACTAATCGATCATTTGAAAATATTTTTCAGCCATGCACTAGATTATGAAATCCTCAATAATTTGACGTTTTATTGTCCGTCGTAAATCATCAATTTTGACTTCAGCGTGGTTCTTACGGATGAACGCTCTTAATAACTTCTAGTTACAATGTAAAAAAATTATATGACAAGAATTTGTGTGTACAACTAAAAAGGGTAAAATAAAAATAAAATCTTCGAAAAAACAACTGACTTCCAAACAAACTCTAAAAATGTCTAAAATAACTTGAGTTTTGGAAGTCGGTGGCAAAAAAGTCAATGAAACAAACAAAGACACCGACTTCCGAAAGTTAAGTTATTTTAGACATTTTAATGTTTTTTTTGGAAGTCGGATTTATATCGCAGAAAGTTTCTATTATCGAACTGCACATGCTGTCCTTCTTGGCAGTGATCTCAAATACCGTTTCACTCATATCAATCGAATATTGGTCTACTACAAGAAAATAATTATGTAATCATCATCTGCCTAGTCTTTTCCCAACTAAGTTAGGGTCGGCTTCCAGTCTAACCAGATGCAGCTGAATACCAGTATTTTACATGGAGCGACTGCCTATCTGACCTCCGCAACCCAGTTAGTACTGAGTAATACGATACCCCTTGGTAAGACTGGTTGCCAGACTTTCGGGCGACTGACTACCTGTAACGACTGTCAAAGATGTACAAATGACAGCCGAGACCAACGGCTTAACGTAAGAAAATAATTATGTCATCAGACCAAATGGTAAATTAATTATTAATTAACTAATTATTATTAATAATCCAACTAGCGGAAATTATCCTTTACAGGCACTATTCAACTTTAAAAAATTTGGTAAGTAATTTACTTTGTTCCAAAACGAAGAGCTCATATCATACTCGATCATAGCTATGACGATGTTGATCATGGAGAAAGTTGTTCAGTTTGATGATTTATATCATATCTTTAAAAATGACCACAACTTTCTGACAGATGCTGTACATAAAAAATACCTAGGTACTTCCTAAAACAGTACTGAAAGCCCTGCCTAACCTTATTATTGGAATGTGAATGAATGAAAGCTTTAGAACGAATGTAAATTTTACCTTTTCTTTCTCCAACCACTTTCGTATAAAAGGAGCGAACAAGCGATGGTCGTGGTGCACTTTAGAGGTTCGCCTCATGTTGACTATGCATGCAATAACGATGGTCACGATACACCCGAACGCAGTAAACCACATGAATGAGATCCGGTATAGGTATAGCACTTTACTGAAACAAAAAAAAACAGGGTTCATTGGACTTTAAAGCACCAAACAGTAAACAAGAATTCTTACCAACTATGAAACTTGTTGAAAACAATTTTTAAACGAATATTAATTCACCATACCTAGTAATATAAAAACCTACTTAGAACAACACAATATATTCTTTGAAAAAATAAATCTTCCTTACACAGAAAGAAGGCCTATGCCCAATTTATGATTCCATCAGTGAAAATGTAATAAGCTGATTAAAGCGTAAAAAAAAACAAATCCATATCTTGAGATTCTATGAGATTTACACTGCAGAGAGATAACCCTGAGAAAACATTAAAAAAAAAAAATGTAATAGAATGACAAACCTTTCAGGATCAACCACATTAGGTACAACTGGGTCGAAATCGTAAGTACAGTTTTGCGTGAACCTCGGTTTCTCGTTGGACTGCATCAATCCTCTCGCTTGGGCTAATTGCGACTGTGCAGCGATCCACCACGCTGACAACAAACCTACGATGCCTCCGCTTAATGCGCTCTGAAATAACACAGGCGTGATATTATTTGAACAAAGAAAAACATCTAGCAAAACGAGGTCTAACAAACTCAAAAGGAGTAAAGAAAACAATTACATGCGAAGTTTATTTATCATTTACAAATATTGAGTAGTATTAAGTTTTTCACACACAAATGACATGTAGACACAAATTAAATGCATACAACTTACTTTTGTTTTCATTTATTTGTCATGCTTTCGTTTCGATTCCAAGGTAACAATATCAGCGGATCAAATCAGTCTTAAAATGAAAGTAATAGAAATAAATGAAAGTATCAAAAGATATCCACTCACTGTCGAATCGATGAAAGGCAAAAAGATTCCCATGAGGAACACCCCTGCCAGAGGTCCCATAGATGCCGAAGATAAACTCATTGTCAGCTGCAGAACTGATCCCAACATTTCTACCACGTACACTAAACCTGGAAATTATTCATTCGTTTAAGAAAGTATGCTACCAAACAAAGGCTAAGGTACAAAGGATTCGGATATCGCTAAGGAAAATCTATTTTCTCACAACGGCTAAAACAATCTAACATTGCAATTATCAGCCACACCGAATTTACTTTTTTAGGGCAACATTTAGTTACTTTAATAACTTTTGTGACTTTTGCTTTCAGGCTGTTGTTCGCAAAGGGATTAAAAAGATCATAATGTTGTAAACATACCAACACAAATTACTCCAAGAACAACAACCACAGATCGAATCAATATCTGCGTTTGTCTGTGAGTCAACTCTTTGAAGAATGGCTTCCAGAAGTCTTCCAATACAACAGCAGCCATTGAGTTCAAGCCCGTAGAGAGGGAGCTGAAACAGAGCTTGCAATCTTACTAATACGAAAGTAGGTCTTGTTACACTATATATCTCTAACATTTAAGGCCTGTTTGCTATTCGGCTAAAATAATACACCCTCGTGACATATTTTTAAAAAGGCTAATTTTTTCAGTCTATGAGCTTGCATTTAAAATGTATGGACTGAAGCCACTAACCGTCAGTCTAAGTATATCGTAGAGGGCGTAGACAAGTGTCAAGCTTACAAAGCGTTTCGTATTTCTACAATGACTTTCAACTGCATATCTTTGACTTTTCCACTATTGTTAATCGCTGAAATTAAGTAATTTCACTTGAACTAGGCCAGTATTAATCACAAATTCGTTTTGATTGCTTGTTTCAAAGTTAATAACGTTGTGGTTTCTAAAACTAAAATAGACTTACCTAAGAGAAGCACTGAACACTCCTGCCACAAATATCCCAGGCATGCCAGGCCAGTCTCCTAGCACATCCATGACTAGTAGAGGCAGTAACTGATCCTTAGCTAAAGCCAGGCGGGAGTCCAAAGGATCACAGTCGTGGTATTTAGCGTACGCCAACAGACCACTGTACGCGCATATTAGAACTATGAATACGACTCCACCTAGAAAACCCCAGATAGCCCTGAAAAATATTTTTTGTTGTAAAATAGGCCTTCCATCTCGGGATTTATCGTTGGATATCGTAATAAATGGGTATGGAATGAACGTGACGGAGCTTAAAAAATTACATATTATAATTGGCAACTCGCAACTATCTGGTTAGGATATTATTTACACAATAACAAGAATGGAATGCAAGGTAAACGCATAGAGTAAACTTTGCTGCAACTGGTCATCGTCAAACAATTTTACAACTTTAGTCTTTAGTTTATAAAAAGCAAAGTCGTTTTTTCCGTCGACTAAAGATGCTACGCGCAGCGAGTTGCTAACGAGAAAGAATAGTAGGTAAGTAGGTACAGTTTTCATAATGGAATAAAAATACAAACTTACCTTTTTGAAGATTTCAGTTCGGACAGCGCCAAAAACCTTTGCATCATTGTTTGATTCACAGCTACACTGCCGATCCAGTAAAATGAAGAGCCAATGGAAACAGACCATATCGAAAGTCTCACGGTTAGATCAGGACTGGCACTGAAAGGGGGTAAAATCCAACCAATTTGACTAAACGCTCATGCAAGTGAGCGGCCGTCCACGAGAGGACTACTATGCTCGGGTTTCGCTAAGCAACTTGTCTTTAAAGGCTCCTACAGGCACACTATGCCGGCGTCACTGTCACCGGGCATACCGCCGGCACACACGGCGGCAAGCCGTGCCATGCTTGGCGGCTATTTAAGGCTTGAATTACACAGAAACGGCGTAAGATGCAGGCGCGGCGCAGGCATGATGCCGCTTTAAAACGTTTTCATCCAAAATGTACGAAGGTGACGTGTCGTGAATTACACTCAAGCGGCGCGCCTGCGCTGCGGCTGCACCGCGCCGTCACCTTACGCCGCAGTTTGTGTATAATTCGCGCCTTACCCGTTAAGAATAAGGATAATGGGGCGACAAAAACCCGCCGATTGTGCAGCCGGCATAGTGTGTAGTAGCCTTAATGGGGCCTACACACCAAAACCCCGGGAATGTCGGTAGGCGGCATGTCACTCAACGCATACGAAACTTGCAGGTAGTTGGCGACTTTGGTGTGTGGGCGCCGCCATGGTTTATCGGAAAAGCGTTATATACAAGTAGCCATTTCCACCAAGAGGATCGTCGTTTGTTTACGTATTAACATTTAGAACGGGCCATCATTTACAGGTTGCCTTTTCTGTTTCCTGGAATATGAAATATGTACAAAAAAAAGTTTTACGATGGTATTTCCAGTCGTCCTGTATTCCAATTTTCTCTGAGCACCTCTTTGAAACCGCCTGCGATGATTGTGCCTTTTACAACGACTATGATCATGGCTCCTACCATTACTATTGTCTGAATGACATCAGTCCATACCACGGCTTTCAGGCCACCCTGGGAACAAGAAAATATGGTGTTGTATAGTTTTGAAAGTCAATTACGTAAATGTAGACGAAAATTATGGCGTATTTTATCGTCTCCGAGTAAATTCAGGTTTGGCTTTAATATCATATAAATCCTGGTTTATTTATCTGGTAAGAATTTATCTGGTATTTCTAAATTAATAAATATATATTTAAAAAAAAATATAATAATAAAGAAATATATATAATATAAAAAAAATAAAAAAATATATATAAAATAAAAAAAATATATAAAAAAATATATATAATAATTTTCGGAAAAAACAGTAAGTGATAGTAGATACTTACCAAAGACGTATAGAATATGCAAACAATGCATACTATCGAGGTAGTAATGTGAATATTGACCCCAGTCACTGAAAAATAAAGCACAATAAGTTGAAAACGGCACATCGGGTTTCATAAAAAAATAATATAAAATAGGGTTCAGTGCAAATGAAATAAAACGCTTGAAATTGTTAACAAAACATAAATTTAAAATGAGACCCAAGTTCAATATTATAATACAAATATGCCTTGGTTGTTGACTTTAACGACATAAGAAGTGAGATCTAAATGGGTGCCAAGTTCAATGGTCAGTCCTGAAATTTATTTATAACAACATAAAATAATTTATAACAACTTATAATATCATTTCTTCATAAAACATAAGAAAATATTTATTTATTTATTTATAACACCTTAAACTATCATTACAGGGTTTACCCTAATGCGACAGCTAAGAACTTAAAAACTAACCATACACTTGCAACCACTTTATAAAAGATTAAACTAACAACATTATTAAAATATTACATTATTTAAAAACACATAGACATAACCGACTTTGAATGACACCGAATTTGAATTTGAATAACATAAACATAGTACATAAAATAAAAATAAAATTAAATATTATTTCGCCTGTAACATAATATAAATAGTAATACCCTTGCGAATTCACTAAAACAACATGTAAATACATCAACGTGAGTTTGAAGATCGTTGATGGTACGGATGGCTCTGGTAAGGGGTGCCTTGGCAAGCAGGTTCGTTCTGGCTGTAGGTACCAGTAGCAGTGGCGGGCTGCGCCGCCTCCACACGTAGCGGTCCGGCACACACAGACTCAAGCGCTGCAATACTCCCGGGTGACTCACCACTCCACGAAGCACCTTCACCAAGTAGGCGACCAGCGTAAACTCCCGTCGGACATGCAGCTGATTATAGCCAACCATGCCCAGGACAAACAGAGTGGGATACATCAGTGGGTAAAACGGATATACCCCATATAATTTCCTGTACAAATGGCGCGTGAACTTATTCTGAACGCGCTCCAACATTGCAGAGTACTTAGCTTCATGTGGAGCCCATATGACCGCACTATGTTCCAGATGACTCCTGACTAGTGCATCATACAGGACCCTAACGGCTGTGATGTTTGTGAAGCTTTGTGTCTGTCTCAGAACAAATCCTAAGTTTCTGTACGCCTTCTTACAGATCTTGGTTACATGCACACGGAATGTCAGATCGGGAGTCATGAAAACACCCAAGTCTCGCACCTCCGTGACTCGCTGCAGTGGCGCCGCGTCCACCACGTACTCATAGAGCAGAGGTGCACGAGCACGGGTGAAACTCATCAACGAGCACTTGGATACGTTGAAGTACAGTTTGTTTTCATGGCTCCATTGTACTATTCGATCGATGTCATCCTGTAGGCGCCTACAATCAGACTCGGACCTAATCTCAAGCAGCAACTTGAAGTCATCAGCAAATAATAAACAAGCGCCATGTCTTACGACTTCCGGCAAGTTGTTTATCATGATAAGGAATTCCAGAGGCCCCAAGTTGGTGCCCTGACTTACACCCGACCAAGTGTAATATAAGTCGGATTCACATCCGTTGCAGTCCACATACTGCTGTCTGCCTTGCATGTAACTGGCGAAAAACCGCAATAGATGCTGGGTGCATCCGACCTCTGCTAACTTCCGCAGTAAGATGTCATTATCGACGGTGTCAAAAGCTTTTCTAAAGTCAAAATAAGCTGCATCCACCTGCACCCCAGCATCTACCGCTGGCACCACGCGTCCCATGAAATCAAGGAGATTGGTAGCAGTGCTGCGCCCCGGCCGGAATCCGTGCTGCGCATCCGATAACTGTCCGCGCACTTGCTCTTGCATACAGCGCTGAATGGCAGACTCGAACACCTTTGCCGGCGTCGACAACACCGCCACCGGCCTATACCCACTGATGTCAGCTCCCGCCCTGCCTTTGGGCACTGGAATGACTCGCGTAATCTTCCACCGAGCTGGGAACTTCGCAGAATGAAGACAGGCGTTGAATATATAAAGTAACGGCTCCGCGAGTACCCTACCACAATCTTTAAAAATAAACGCTGGTATACCATCCGGGCCCGCAGATCGCTTTAGCTTGAGGCGGTTGAGTGCACTTCTAACGTCCCTAAGACGTAGATTATTAATTTGTACGAATGCACTGCCAGTGTTCCACGCTTCCGATGCCGCTGCTTCTGAGTCTAATCGTGGCGGCGCATTACTATATACCGACTCAAAATAAGCCGCGAACTGCTCAGCACACTCCTCATCTGACAGATACTGACCGTCCTTCATAATGTCCTGTCTACTCGTTGTACTTTTCTGCGATCGTATATATTGCCAAAATGACTTAGGGTCTTTCGCGAATTGACATTGAATCTTATTTTCATGCAGTTTGCGTGCAATTTCTATTGATTTTTTAATATGTGATCTATATTTCGAATATTCGTCGTAATCACTATTTAATTTAGTTGTTTTATATATTTTATGTAGTCTTGCTTTAATTTTTAAGTTTTTCATTATATCACTTGTGTACCATTTGGGGTAAATATATCGCTGTTTGACATTAATTTTTTTCCTAGGAACACTTGCATCTAAAATAGCATTAAGTTTATTATAAAAGGAATTCAAAATATCTTCCACATCGCTCTGCTGAAACATATCGGTCCAATCAGTAGATGCTAACATCGAATATAGCAATTCATAATCCGCTTTATAAAAATTCCAACGCGGTCTAGTAGCAGTGCGTGTGCCGACGGCGCCGGCGGGCGCGGGGCGCGGGACGCTCGCGCCCGTGAGCCGCACGCTCGCCGCGAGCGGCGGGTGATGTGCGTCGACGGGCACGAGCGAGCCATCCGCCATCACCACTGACACCTCGCGAAGACCCGAACTCAATATCAAATCTAGTTGTCTATTTAAACAGTTAGATACATTATTGTTTTGAGTGAATCCGCAGTAGGACAAAAAATATTCATAATAATTCTTCACATTTATGGGACACGAATATAGATTAAAATCACCTAACACAATTATTTCTTTATATTTAGTACACAATTTCTCTATTATGCCAAACAGAACCATATAGTCATTCTCAGAACTACCAGGCGGAATATAAATCACTGAGCACAAAAATAAAAATCGTTTATTTAGGTAAACCGTTGCATTGACTAATTCAAAAACGCAGGTGTCTATAGATACGTCACTCACGTACACTTCTCGCAGCTCGAACCGATGTGTGGCCACTAAAAGCGCTCCTCCCTGTTTCCGACCGTCCGCTCGGTCGCAGCGAAGTATTTGATATCCCGGCGGGATTAATTCCGGGTCATGTATGGAAGGGTTGCAACCCGATTCCGTGATTGCATATAAATCTGCATCCATTAATTCTAAGCTATTTCTGAAGTCGTTTAGCTTTGTTCGAAGACCTCTAACATTTTGGTAGTATAAATCAATGGTATTAATTTGATCTGTTTTTGGTGGAGTTTCGAAACCAAATCCACTCGTTAAACTCAGTATTCATGGGCCAGATTTCTGGCTGATGCAATTTCTGGAACCAATTTTCAGGCACTCCTATTATAAACGACGAGTAGTCTCGTTTAGTTTTATGATTGATTTTATCAACTTTTATTTGCACATCTGGACCACATACACTTTTAACATGATCTGTCATAGCTTCAATAGTAGTCTCAGGATGCAGTCGCCACACATGCAAGTGTTTTTTTCTTTCCGTTGCTTGAATAGCCTTCAGTTCCTTATTTGTTCCTACTGCTATATTTTTAATTGGTCTGTTATTTTTCTTCTTAATTACTGTTGTCCAGCCCATTCCAGTATCACCTTCCTCTACGTCCACTTGTTCATACGGTGTGCTTGTTTGTGAGGTAGTGATAATAGCCGTTTCCGCTATCGGTAATACAGCGGTCTTCGTGGCCCCGCCTTTGTTTACTTTTTGTGTTTTGGTGGTAGCCTTTTTAGATATTTTCTGCATTGTATGGTTATTAAAACTATTCTGTTGACTCGCCACATCTGAGAATGTAGGAGGGCCGTTGTCGACTATCTCGCTATTATTAATGTCTTGAGTATGTTTAGTATCTATTTTTTCTTCCAGTACCCTCATCAGTTTTATTAAATTATCCAAATCGGATCTTGTTTGGGTAAATTGATTCATCAAGAGATTAATCGCTTTAGCCTGGCTGTCCATACGGGCCGTCATTTCGGCTCGAAACTCCCTTAATTCCTCAAGCAGCATTGAATCAGAATCCATTGTCGGTGAAAAACTAGCCTGACTACCGCGCTGCGTATTTATGTTATTCATGGGCGTGGTGGTGGTGCTGGTGGCAGTCTTAAATGCAGGTGTCTTAACGGTTACCGGGGTATCCACGTTCCCTCTTTTAGGCATTAAGCAGATGCACTCTGGGCTCATATATTGAAGCCTAAGGTCTGACTTGGCCAGTTCTCTTATACGAATTATTATTAAGTACCAAAACAGTGATGGAAGAGCCCTATGTTCGATTCCTAGTTTCTACCAGCAAGCCAAATTTTCGGAAGAATAAAATAAGAACTTGCAGCTTTAAAACTTGCGAAGGCTACAATATGTGGTTACTACTGGACCTACAGTCAGTGCAGCATGACCTGACCCGCCTTTCCTTTCATTAACCTTTCGTATGCCGAGTATATAGACATAATTAAAAATCTATTCTGTCTCGCGTGGATCTACGTTCCGGCACACGAAGGGTTAAGTAATGCATCTTCTACCAATAAAAGAGATACACAAACTGTCATTAGGTAAATTTACCTTGATTAAAAGCTAAAGCGGGTACGTAAATAACGATCGGCAGCCACGCCATCTGAAAAAGTAATTGTGTTATTGAATTATTTTACTAACACTTAATTTCAGTAAGATTCTACTATATTTATATATCTTGTTTGACAACGTACCAAATAAACGCTGAAAAGCACAGACCCGAAAAGTCTCATACGTTTATCGTATCGCAGTTCTAAGTACTGAAACAAAAAGAAAATTAACGAACTTTTCATTAAACTTCATTCCCTCCACCATTACATTATTTAAGTGATTTTTTTCATAGCAATTCGTCATATTACAACTTACACTACAAATTCTCGACAACGCAAAAAGGCGAGATTATTCTGAATTCCACACACATCCTTATTATGAAAACATTTATTTTATTTTACATTCCATATTTTTGGTACTTTCCCATAATTAACGATGTAATTCTTTAACATTTTATTTATTACATAAATTATTTGTAAAGTACTTACTTAATTCTTAAAACTAACAAAAAATCTTTTACAATTTTTCTTTTTTTTATTGGCGCCGTGTTTGGAATTGGAACTGTCAAAAACATATTTTTTTACGAGTTCCAAGTATTCATACTGCCATAATTATTACTTCAAAATAACAAATAAACAAAATTCCCATTAAGCAATGTAATTTAATGGTGGGGCCATTAAATTACTTTTTTAAATTACATTGTGAATATTTCATAGCAATTCGTCATGTTACAACTTACACTACAAATTCTCGACAACGCGATCAGGCGAGATATTATGAATTCCACACATCCATCATCGGCCTAGCCTTTTCCCGACTCTGTTGCAGTCGGCTTCCAGCCTAACCAGTTGCAGCTGAATACCAGGATTTTACATGGAGCGACCGCCTATCTGACCTCCACATCCCAGTTAGTACTGGGTAATACGAATACCCCTTGGTAAGTCTGGTTGTCAGACTTTTCGGGACACTGACTACGTGTGACGACTATCAAAGACCTACAGATGACAGCCGGGACAAACGGCTTAATGTGCTTTCCGAGGCACGCAGGAAGCTCGGTATGCAATGGGCGGTCACCCATCCACAAACCAACAAAGGCAAGCACGGCTTAACCTAAAGATCAACCCGAGTGGCTGTTTGTTTAGCCACATCCATAGTATGAAAATATTTCTTTAATTTTACAACCCATATTTTTGGTACATAACCCTCATGAAATGTAATAATGTCCTATTACCTATGTAAAATATTTTTCTATTTGGCTATTTTTGGCGCCTATTTGAAATTGGACCGTTCTATCAATAAGACGTTTTTTTTACGAGTTCTAAGTATTCATACTGCTATTACATTACTACATAAATACTGCTAAAGAAGTTTTTGTGTCAATTTGTAAAAGGTAGGCATTAAGTCCTCCAATGTATCACTGTTGTACATGAAGTTTAAATAATTAAATAAAACAATAATTAATTTCATGATTTTTGTTCTCCTGTCCTAAGTAATAAATCGACTTACCTCATAGGCTGACGTGAGTTTTAATTCATGGAGAACTGGTAAGAACGTTACTGAGACTATTATTGACATCAAAAGAGGTCCGATCAAAGTGAACATATAAGCTGTCCCGTAAATGTATATCTCTGTTGGAATGCCTAAAAGAGCTATTCCTGAAATGAAACTGAAAAATAATTGGATAAATAAGATTCATTAAAACTAACATCGACGAGATCGATAATCTGTGAGAGAGCTAAACAACTTGGTCGCTTTACTTGGAATATTATACCAAAACAAATTAGGTACGCAATAAAAAAAAATGAGGGATATTTTATCAAATGTGCAAAAATCATAATAATAACTACCTTGCCACTAACGAGAAGCAGACAGGCAGTAACTTCATATTTCTTCCTCCCATCAAATAATCTTGAGTAGAACTTTGTTTCTTCACAAATCCGAAATACACTCCGATTCCACCACATATTGTTAACATAAAGATAAACAATACATAATCAAACCACGCAAAATGTTGCAGAGAAAGTCTGACTGCAGACACGTGTAACCTTTCTTCAGACATTTTGGCGAAGTCGAATTTATTTTAACATTATTTTTTCATATCAAATATGTAACTTCACTCACAGTCAGCTAAGGCACATCTCAGTGTCGAAGTGTGAATGAATGTAAAGGAATTTTACAATTGCCGCCAGCGATTTTCCTCGATGGTAAGGGCCTATTTTTGTGCCAATTGACCATTTCCTGTGTTGATCTAAAATAGACTTTAATGTATCTTCAAAGGATACTGACGCGTGACGTCTTGGCTCAGACTATATACATCACTGTTGTTCATGGCGATACTGTTACATACTTGGGGAGGTTAGTGTATAAATTGGCCTAATATTTTCGAAACACCAATACAGTTAGATAATGCTTTTGTAACAAGGAAATAAGGTCGCATTGCACACCTGAAAGCGTACACGCCGTTTGGGGCAGGAAAAAAATACAAAGCCATTTAATCAGGAAAAATAAATTAAGAAAAAGAATATTTAAATGGCATCCTGTGATTACTTTGACCTAAAACGGCCAGTTTAAACTGTTCTGTAATGTACTAAAGAGGTTGCACTGATTATGCGATATTACGCTGATTATGTTAGCCTGAACTAGAATGTATGGATTAATTAATTACCGGCAACTATTATCAGAACACGTGCGGCTAGGGTGGTAGTAGTAAAGAAACCACAGTATTTTTTGCTCAAACGATTTATTACACAAATATAAAATCGGAATGGTCTTAAAATACAAAATTAACTGATTTCTTCGGTTTCGGTGATTGGTTTCATATTTATTGAGGTAGAGTTGACGTGGCAGGCTTCCTGTAACAAGTTCATACTTATTTATTTGAATAAAACTGGAAAATTAAAATAAATCTGGAAAAAAAATTACTCAAAAAGGTTTACTTTTAAACTATTTTACTTTGAAACGGTTTACTTCGGTCGGAAAAGATTTACTTTGAAACTATTTTTTTTTTTTTTTTTTCATTTAATTAATTTATTCTTGACTTTTTAATTACGTTTTCTCTCTTATGAGTTTGATTATTTCAGACGTTTTCTTCTCAGTTTGATAACCAAAATTATCTTCCAGGAGTTACTCACTACAAGCATCTTTAGGCGTGTATCTAAAATCGGAACTAACGCCCGCCGCGATTTTGTTTTTCAATACAACAATTCACCAATGTTAACCAAAAACTGTTAATTTAATTCACTAAAAGATCCTTGTAGCACTATTATTATCACATTGTTCGTACCCATACCTACGAGAGAAGAAAAAATTTCGTGTGTATTTCTCGTATCAAACCAAGAATCAGAACATCAATATTCTCAACTGCTCAAACATTAACCAACCTTATTCTGTCCATAAGCACTGATATACGGCGCATCGGTAGGGTGCGGCGGATCCTTGTACAGCCTCCTCAACTGAGGCGCTAGCAGGTGCGGCGCGGGGGGCAGGTGCGGGATGCCACGCGCGCGGTTGATGCGCGATACTATAGCGCCCACGCATATGCTCACCATCATACCGGCGAGGGTGTACCACATGTATGATACCCGGAGGATTGGGTTTGCTTCCTCGCTAGACAATCAAAGAGGGGTATCAGTAAGTCCGATATGGTAGTACTCGCAGCCGGGTGCTTGTTGCAGAACTTCGATCATCAATACCACGTGATATCATTGATCGAAGGTCCAGAAGTATGAATAGGTCAGGTGCGTCGTACTCGCAACCGGCGTGCCTGTATGACCAGATGTATCAACATGGACGAGGTAAAAGAATCGAATGTGAGGATGATGTGAGATGATGTTGTATGTAGAGAAATATGGAAGAAGACAGGTTGCGCCAACCCCAAATAAATTAGGTTAAAGACAAGAGAATGATTATGAGATCAATGACAAATATGCAGGTAGAGTTTCCGTTTGGGGTAGAGTTTAAAGGGTTCTAAAAATAAATAGGCCGCCAAAACGATAGAATACTCTTTATTATGATAAAAGATTATTTGACCAGGATCTATGATACTAATTTGTTAATAGAGAATGCGTTGAGGTGCCTTTTAAAACAGTATTGTACAGGCAAGTAACTGGCAGCCGTAAAATTCTTCCCTTCAGTTAAGTTTGTGAGTTTATGATTTGATAGCAAGAGAATTTTACCGGCGCACTATTGGTATTCAAGACACAATTGGTGATAACACATGGAGTACAATATTTATGAATCTATAATGTCAAATACCTTAGGCGTCTTCTTCCTTCTTAATTCTATCTTCAGAGCTGAGGATTAAAACTCATCTTGATTTCTTGTACTGTTTTGGCTCCTAAAGCTAACCGCTTCAAGGTACCCTTGACTTACCAGCGATAACCTATTGGTATGACCGTCGGACTGCCCAGTCTAAGGTTTCGAATTCGAATCCAAGATTTATACTTCTGATTTTTAGGAGTCAGGTGCCTATTGTATAATTATCACTTTGATTCGGTGAAGGAAAACATCGTGAGGAAACCAAACCAGCATGCCCTGAGAGATATTTCTCGACAGCATGTAGCAAGCCAAGTCAGAGGCCCAATAAAAACTCTGACACCAGGTTAAACAGGTTAAACACCAACCATACGAAAAAGAAAATGACTTACATGAAAACTGAGTCTTCAACAAGATCCTCAACTCTAGTAAAGTTGTAGGTGCATCCTTCAGTTGATAGAGATTTGTGTTCGTGCGTTATTTGACCACTGGCTATGGCAAGTTGTGACGTCAGACACCACCAGGACATGATAGCCAGCCCGCTCATACCACCAACTAGGGCCCCCTGGTGGAAAGTACAGAAAATTATAGGGTTTAGTTCTGGCCAAACGTAACCAACTCGCATGAAAATTTCTCCTAATCTCCGAAGTGTTTGTAATAGTTGTAGATAGAAGGCTTTTCTTTTAAATATAGACCCATACATTTTGTTTGTTGAATTACTTTGACGTATTTAACTGAATTAATAAAAAGATTGTGATTTGTGGGTTGTACTCAGAACTAGGTCCTTTCGTGTGCCATAGCAACGTTTTCGGTTATTGAATGACACATTAAGTTGGTTATCGAAGAGTATTCTCTGCCAGCCAAAATATTCAGATCATATAGCCTACCAAACTTACCTTGACGACTGACGCCATTTTTGGTTTTAATTTGAAACGTAAGCATTAGACGAACATTTCTCTCAAAACAGACCCATGATTATGACATTTTAACTCACCGTAGCATCCACCCACGGCATAAGGATCCCCATGGTGAACACCCCGAGCTGTGGCCCCATCGTCATAGACTCCAGCGTCATCGTCAACTGCAAGATTGTTCCCATCTTCTCTACTATGAACACTAGACCTGAAATCAACAAAACACTAAGTTAATCAGGGCTGGTCAAGATGGACTTGCAACTGGCATATCACCTGTGTTAGTAACTGTGGCACGCAAAGATATTGTAATGCCCTCAACATCATTTAACTTTAGCAAGCCTCAAAACAAACATTGACTTTTATGCCGATAAAGTTTAATTTGGCATTCTCAATTCTTTGACTATAACTACAATACGTTTCGAAGAGTGCTGCTCAAAGTATTTACCTACACAGAGCGTGCCCAGGAGTATGACGACGCCTCTCATGAGCCAACTGGCCTGTCTGTCAGTAAGCGTTCTCTTGAAGAACGGCTTGTAGAAATCTTCTAACACCACCGCTGACATCGAATTTAGACTCGTTGATAATGAACTGGAAATGATGATTGTCATTTGTTACTATTTCAGGAAACCAAATCATTAGCATTCTCATGCAATCACGGCTGCGTTTTTAGACTCATCATTTCGGTACAACCTCGTCTTAAAGATGTTGTAACGTGTCTCAAAAACCAAAGAACTGGGCCAAAATTAAATCTATAGTATACCTCAACGCTGCACTGAAAATGCCAGCAATGAAGACTCCTGGTAATCCGGGGATTTCACCAAGCACGTCCATGACTAGAAGAGGAAGAAGTTGATCCTTCGCTTTTGCTAACTGAAAAGGACATCATGAAGATGTTATTGAGAATGTCTTGAATAGTTTTTTTTTATTTAAGGTTACTATTAAATTCAAACATTAGGTCTATCGACGTTCTCCTACAATGTTCACCCACACATAATGGTGATGACCATGAAACATAGTCATTCAATCAAAGCTTTCGCACTCCATGGTACACATGGCATAAATGGCGGCTCAATAGATGCATTTTAAATTGCAAGATTGGTTCCACAATCCACACTGTTCTCGATCCCGTGCAATTTATAGGAATCAATTGCGGGATGTGAGTCATTGGTGTTAGTAGGCTACCAACCCATCCATCGTCTATTGTGGACTAGTATAAAACCTACCTTAGTTTGTAAAGGGTCGCAGTCGTGGAATCTTGCGTAAATCAACAGCCCGCAGTAGAGGCAGAAGCAATAGAGGAAGGAGATTCCGATGCAGAAAAGAAAAACTGCCCTGTTAACAATAACGAACATATCTGAGTAGACAATTGAGTAACGTTAATCGGCCTTCTAATTTATCTTCAGGGGGCCTACCATGACGTCTTAAAGCAGGAGTAATTCCAGTGTGGGAAAGAGATGGCGCTAGACGACCTGTATACCTCTGTCTCTTTCCGACGCTGGAATTACTCCTGCTTTACGATGTCATAGTTACCCCTCAGTTCAGTATAGAGATTTTATTACGAAACCGTATCATCTACAAGTAGGAAAATTAGAAACTTACCATTGAGCACCCCTCAGTGTTGGTAAAGCAAGGTACCTTTGCACCATGGTCTGATTGACAGCGTTAGCTTGGAGCCAGTAGATAGTGCCACCTATCAGGAGACTCCATATTGTATGCCTCGTCAGAGGATTCGGATCCCAACTGAGAAAATCAATCATCGTTTTAACTGACTAGACTTTATGATGAGACATTCCCGTATCGTGTTACCAAGTAACTGTAATGTAGAGGTTAGATACGTAGTCGTTCTATGTAAAATACTGGTAGTCAGCTGCATCAGACTGGAAGCAGTCCCCAACAAAAAGGCTAGCATAACGTCTTAATGAAACAAAACTTGGTACATGATGATGGACATTACATGGAGGAAGGAATAAAAAAACGTGAACCAGAAGAAATACTTTTACGTACATTCCTTATGCTCTTCGACTACGTAATTTTCCACGAGCTTATTTCCTGCCATAAATATTGCAGTTACGAGTGTTACGAGTAGGTATGTCAGCGAGGTGCAATTCTTCGAGATAAACGACTTCCATTAAATCAGAGCAGTCGCTGTGGGTGTCTAGCAATCACGTTGAATTATGTTACAAAGAAACTAGGAACTATACTCCATGTAGTAGAGAGATTATAGGAATTGATGTCTTAGGATCCTTAAAATTATAATAGGTAGAACAACAGCGTATAACGCTGTCGCTGTACCTCTATATCAATTGTTTCAGATATATTCTTTTAATTTGTGTCTATAAAGAAGATCACCTTAGTATGACTTCCTGAATTTAATGCTAACCATTTTGAGATCGATAAAATTAGACCTAAAAAAACTAGTACCTATTTTAGTTCATCGTACATAGTTGTTGTTAGCTAATCCTTACTTTGGCAGTTCAATCCTTCCGCTGTTCATGTTCCTCTGCCAGACGACTCCTATGCCTCCCACATCAATGGTCCCTTTTATTGCGACCAAGGCCATTGCGCCAAACATTGCCGTAATTTGGATCACGTCCGTCCAAACTACCGCTTGTAATCCACCCTAGATAGAAATTTATGAATCACCCGTTTGATTTAACAGAAACATGAATCACAAGCGACAATGCTCAGAACTTACTGCACTTGTGTAGAATATGCACACCAAACACACTATTGGAGTAATAACGTGTATGTTAACACCCGTTACTGAAAGAAAATAATGGAATAAGATTTACTTTGTAGCTTAAAAATCATGATCTTCGATGAATGAGAGGGATTAAATAGTACAAACACAAATAACACTTTAATCTAACACTATCCTTTAAATTATGCAGAAAATAGGTAGTTAGCAGTGGTCCTATAAAACTACCCTGTGAGTCCCTGTGGGACTCCTTATAGCAACCGTTACAAAGAAGTTACCAAACCAAATCTTAGAGGAAAGAGGACGGTCGTATGTTGTGATTAAAAACTGCGGATTAATAGTGAGTTAAATGTTAGGAAAATTAAAAAAATAAAATAAGTTAACCTTGGTTAAATGCCAGTGCTGGAACATAAATCACAATGGGTAACCAGCCTATCTGAAAACAAAAACAATTTTAATTCATAGCTGCTCATACATAAAAATCAGTAAGTTTTGGTCAGATAGAGTACTTACCAACGTAAAAGCGAATAAAATCGAACCAAACAATCGCACTCTATTGTCAAATCTGATTGATAAGTACTGAAAATAAAAAAAACGGTGTTAATATTGTTAGGTATGTATGTGAATTATTAGCATTGACTGAATAAACTTGTTATCATGCCTTACCTCGTAATTAGAAGTCATCTTGAGGTCATGGAACACGGGAAGATAGATTTGGGTCATGATGAAGGACATCAAGAAAATCGCCCCAATGATGTAAGCGTACTGAGTCCCGTACATGTATACTTCTGTCGGTGACCCTAACAGGGTTATACCTGACACGAAACTGGGGACAGGAAATCATTTTGGATTACTCCGTCCTCATATGTGTAGTGTGTGACGCACCTCCACCAAAAGGATTCATATTTTAATTTACCTGGGCTGGCAAAATGTGGAGCTAGCATGTTAACATTTCTTGCAAAGTGTTAAGATGAAATAAGAATATGGTATAAAATTTCAGGCCTGGTGCCGCATAAATTTGTGAAGGCTACGTGATAGATGATGACTTGCACAGCACATATTGTGACTGAGTCAAGTCAGAAATGGTGTCGACCTCCAAATGAGAAATTCGTAAGGACTCGTACGAACTGCGAATTTTGGCAGACGTCAAATTAAATACATTGTAAAGTTCAAAGCATATCTATTAGTACCTATAATTTAGTTATATCTAATAACATTCGCCGCGTGGACTTAGATCTTTCTCAGCCGGTTAATATAAAAGGCAACATGACTTTGTCTGTTCGTTAGAATGACAATTTACACCATTTTTTTGTGTTTGTTGAATGTGCAGGTTATAGACTTGATTCCAACTCAAAGCATTTATTTCAAATAGACCAGGCTGAGAAAGACCAAAATCCACGCTGACGAAGTCGCGGGCACAGCTAGTATCTAATAGTACTGGTTGGTTATTGTGAATTGATGAAATTACCAAGCATTTTGATGCCGATTGATGGTTATAGGCTCGTCCCTTATAAGCCCTTATTACATGGGACTTAAACATTACTGCCATAATGTGGGTATTAGGTACTATTAATGGCACACCTCTGCCAAAACCCTTCTGGGAAATACAGGCGGAATGTTATACAGTAACATAATGTGTTGTTGATTGTGGTGTACATCATATTGCAGCATCATATAGCGTACTTTCCCATTGAGAGTCATCTTATAATGGACCCTCGTCGTCGTCGTTATGATATTAGTTTGTTGCGCGAGTTACTTGCATTCTATGATATTTCCTAAGATATTCATCTAAATTGAAAGGTGTAAAATTTTGATATGGATTAATACTATGTCTGATGTCAGTAAAAACACCTTCGCAAATAAGCATTAGTTTTGACCAAATTTTAAAATCATAAAAATAGTTATTAGTAGTCAACCTTAAAAGATAGGCATGTACTGTCGCAGACATTTTTTTAGACCTTTTAAAAGAAATAAATCCCTCGTACATTATTTTTTTGCAACTCCGTTTACGCAGCGCACGCACGCGGAAATTCTCAAAAAGAATCAATTAACCCCGTTTTTGCAACAGTTTTCATTGCTGCTCTGCTCCTATTGGCTGTAGCGTGATGATATATAGCCTAGGCCTTCTTTGATAAATGGGCTATCCAACACTAAAAGATTTTTTCTGTTTGAACCAGAGTCTCTGAGATTAACACGTTCACAGTACGGTAGCACAGTAGACACATTTAGAAGACGTTTACGGCAGTATCTAATAGAATCGCAACGAAAGTTGGATGTGGTCACACTGAATATCTCAATTATATGAATTACAAACTATTCTACCCACTTTCTAATTAGCTTGATCACGGAACAAATAATTTTGTCGACTAATGCTGCACAAAAATAAAGTAAATTGATGTATACAATAATTATTCACAATTAGCTCGATTTCTATATTATTTCTATTTTAAGTTTTATTATTATATGTAGTTATATTTATATTATAGTATATAGTATTATATTTGTTATCATTACACATACATTTATTGCCTATTCAGACATACCATAATAGTAACACGAACTTCAAAACTGATTTATATCCGTCATATCACCATCTCAGGTCCAGTTGAAAACCAGCGTCGGGCACTAGCTGCTCGGCAGTTTGCTGAACTGGGCCTATTTGGCGCAGCCGTGAGACACACAATTATCTCTTGTTTTTTCTTGTTTAGATTTAAGCTCTTTTTTATGTAATTTTTTGTAGTGTGCACTTGTGGCATGTGCCAAATAAATATGTTTTATTTCTTATTTATTTCTTATTTCAACCAAACAAACAAACTCTTCAGCTTTATAATATTACTTATATTAGTATAGAGAGTCTTACAATAAGAATTCCATTGTTGGTTGCAAAATTATCGAGTGTCCTGTATCCTATGCATTAGACGATCGTATTTCAATTATTTCAATTAAGATTAGACAATTGAGATTAGATTATTTTTTTCAATTATTTTCTTAGTATTCACATATTACATCAACAGTTTAACAGCGCATTTATTTTATTCAAATAAAATACCAGTATTAACTTATTTTTGCTTGTTTTTTTTGTGGATCTATTGGAAGCTGATGGTATTGATGGTAACAAATCTGAAACTTTAACCTTGACAGTGGCCTATGTAGGGCAAGTGGTGAGTGGCGAATTCGTTTGTTCTAAAAGTTTGTCAATTTTATATTAGGCTAATGCCTAATACCTGTAGGAAAACCTACCTTGCAACAAGGGACATTGAAACGGGAATCACTTTCATGTTTCTTCCGCCGAGAAGATAATCAGCTTGCGTGGTCTGTTTCTTCATAAAACCCCAGTACACTCCGACAACAGCACTAATAGCCAACATAAACACGAACACAACATAATCCACCCATGAAAACCTCTGCATTAGATGCGTTAGTTCCAAAACTTCCCCATGCATTTCCCCCATTTTGCCAAGGGTCGAATCACCTTCGATAAAAAATCACATAGAATTTAAAACGAGGCACTTTCCAAGTGTTCCTTGACTAGACTTTCTTTTTGATAAAACTTTTAATTTCAGGTCAAGGGTTTTTTAATATTGAAATTGATAACCCGTATCATATCGATATGCGTAGCGCTAAAGGCACCCAACATTCAAATGCATGAATCCGTCGTAAGCTCAATCTGTTACAATGAAACAATTACGATAACTCGCAATTTAAAAGAGGATGTTGCGAGATCGCCCCCCAACGGTAGCTAGGAGCGAATCGGGAACTGACTACTTGTACTTAAAAACGTGTAGGTTGGCCATCACCGTAAACGCTTCCTCGGCTGATAACTCGTATAGATATCCTGTGTTATAAACATGAAAATTGCCCATCCAGCTAGTTGACATGGTATACCTATCCTGGGTGCGCTAGTACATCAAGCGCACCCAGGATAACTCGTGGTGACTCTCTAGCTCACGATGAAGTCTATCTCGTGCACCCCAATTCAGTAACATAACTTAATCTTTACTTACTGTTCCTATTAATTATACGTTATAATACCTTAGTATACTTGTCTTAATTGCCTCTAGTTTGTTTAGTTGTGAAAAAACGGCCTGCAGACTGACAGTGCTATTGTACCTGTACTTATGCTAACATAATTTTAAATATATGCTTATTCTAATATTATCCGATATTTCCGAACTTCTGACCACTGGACCACTCCACCACAGAAAAACGGGTCAGTGGGTCGTCTTAGAAACGCGACCCCAGTCATTCAGTTACTATAAAAGTTTTTAAAAATTAAAATTGTTGGTATAAGTAATTAAAACTGACTTGCCCATTTCATTAATAGTACCTGGGCTACCGAGCTCTGCTCGGGCAAAATTAGAGGAAATATAGATACCGCGGCCCTGGAACTCAAAGGGCAAAAGAAGGAACATGGATGGGTTTTAGTCAGTACAAGTCTGACCCTCCCTGCCGCTCCGCCCAGAGTGGGAGGGATCATTTGATGATTTCCCATCCGTAAAAAAGGGGGTCGTCCATTAATCACGTGATGTTTTCAGCAAATTTTTACCCCCCCCCCCTCCCCCATGGTGATACGGTGAGGTTTAGATTAACCCCCCCCCACCCAAAATCAAGTGTCATTTTTTGGTATAGGTATAACCTAATTTAATTCTGGAAAATTATGCACCGTGATAAAAATGTCCAGACAGACATTAATAAATAATAAATAAATAAATATCGCTGGACATTACACACAGCGCCATCTAGATGCCACACTAAGCAACGAGGCTTGTGTCGTGGACACCAGATAGTTGATACTACTACTACATAGATACTTTTTTGTTTGTAAATACATACTAATTATACATATAAACATCCATGACTCGGAAACGAATGTCCATGCTCATCACACAAACATTTGCCCCTACCGGGATACGAACCTAGGACCCTAAGAACGTAAGGCAGCCTCACAACCGCTGCGCCATTCGGGTCGTCGCCATTAAGGTTGCTGTAGTAGTTTCTGATCTGACTGGCATAAAAATAATAAAGAAAAGGTGTAATCATGTGTCTATGTTATTAGCTCATAAATACCCCCACCGATGGGCACGAGCATACCCCAGATTAGGGTGATAAAAATTAGAAAAACATATATTAATTGTACTGGTACATAAATATATTTAATCGACATTGTCGTCAGACCACGGATTAGCGAGACTTTCTTCAACACTAACAAGTACATAAGCATCTTGCAAGTCAGCTGCTGCCGCTGTGCTTTGTTGAAGATCAACTTTAGTCTCATCGAGCCATTCCGCGGCGTCATCATTTTCACGCACTACGTAGAGAGTTCTCTCTCGGGGAGGATGCGTGAAGGATATCTCACTACACCCCTCCTCCCCCCTAGTGATATTTCGTGATTTTTTCCGAACCCCAACCCACCCCTGTCCACCCCTTTCGAGCCTCACGTGATTAATAGACGACCCCTAGCTAGATCCATTTATCGCCCCCATAAACGCGTACATTGCAACTTTCATCGAAATCGTTAGAGCCGTTTTCGAGAACGTGATTACAAATACAGCTCGTTGGATATTTAGGTTATGATATAGTAATAAAGGATAACATTTTGATTTCCCGCCATATTCTCAATAGTATTACCCGCGAAACCGCGACGTTTCGTTTTCGCTCATTAATGGACTTCACGTGCTTTCAACGTGAATTAATAATTATAATTAGAAATATATTTTCACTACTTTATAGATTGAAGGTTACTCTAGTTTTATGTAAAAAATGTTCATATTTAACTTCAAAAATTATACAAAAACAATTCCTAACTAAACGTGATTTGGGTTATACTGTCGGATTTGATTGTCTGTGGCTTAGTTCAACTTTTCTGTCAGTCTGTGAATGTCATTGTCAAACTGAAAGATATTTGTTTTGTATTGTGCACGATAGACTGAAATCAAAACAATTTTTTCATAATATTTATTGTGCTTTGATATTTATTCCTCAAGACTAAAAGACTCACCTTGCCGCCCAAATGGCAGGACTCTTACTTAGTCCATCAGAAAAGTTATTTATCGTTCATGGTGTACAAGTAAGTTTAAACATAACCTAAAATAACCATCTTAAAAAAATATTATTTTAACTTCTTACTGTACAATTGCTTGCAGAAAATGAAATAAAGTCGTTTCAAAAGCGATTTATTAAAATTTTGGTATGTCATACCCATTCAATATTATTATTTTCTGCACAGGATGACTATCGATCCGATGGACGATCAAACATTGATTACCGGCCGATGGAGCTCGAAACAAGCCTCGTAGACAGTGCTACAGGATCAGCAAGGCTCCGCTTGGCTAACACGGATTTACTTGTTGCTGTTAAGACTGAAATAGACACCCCAAGTCCAGATAAACCTGACTTGGGCAAAATTGAATTTAATGTTGATTGGTGAGTCGATATTACTTTGTTTCTGTATATTATATAGCATAAAATCAAGCTTATAATACTCGACAGGTTAAGCAGAGGTGTATCTATACTATTATAGTACACCCACTTTTCACCAGTTGTGTTTAAGTCCCATGTAATAGGGGGGGAGGCCTATTGCCATCAAGCAGGCATAAATCCGGACTCCAAGCTTCTACTGGGAGGCTCTCAATGGAAAAACTAAAATAACACTGCTTGACCTGGGAATCAAAACTGAAACCTCATGCTCAGCACAATCATGATACTTACTAACTTTCCAAAAAAAAAGTCCAACATTTCTTTCTGTAAACCTAAAATACAAACGAAATCTGTTTATTTCCACAGTTCAGCAAATGCTACTCCACAGTTTGAAGGCAGGGGTGGTGAACAATTAGCCATCAGTATAGCTAACTTGATGCAAGCAGCATACCAATCGTCACAGGCTTTCAATTTGAAACAACTGTGTATATTTGAGGGCAAGCAGTGCTGGAAACTTTTTGTTGATATATTGGTAAGGACCTGATACATTATCAATTTCACTTATTGCTTCAGGCTATCCCATGCTTGTATTGGATAACTCGCACTGGGTCTGTGTGGTGGATAATGGTTCACTCCCTACTCACAAAGAAGAAGCCCCAGGCCTGAACGCTGATAATTTAGTGGAAATGCAGTAGGTATTTGAAGAAACTATTGGTGTCCCTCTACGAGCGCGATTTCGACATTGGTGCGATAAAGACAACTACAGATCTGACAAGTAAAAAGTCATAATTCCAGGTTAGGCTCGTCGACTATTTCCTCCTCCAATATTCAACCAATTTAAAAGATATTTCATTAACTGATAAGAAGGATATTTACTGTGTCCCTATGTTTTTCTTTTTTCATAAATAGTTGTCAAATTTGTACACTAGGCCTCTGTTGACAACGGTCCAATTTGGCTTAATTTAGCATTTTGTAAAGGTTCTAGTACTGATACAGATTATGTATCATCAAAAAGGGAAACATAGGGACATAGAAAACGTTGATATTTATTTGACTGTAACAAATCATAGCTCTAAAGTCATAAACCAGAAAGAAAATAGGCGAGAGTGTTTGTATGGAGAAAAGGCCACCCGCATTTCCTCTTAAATGTGTATTTGTTGCCTAGTGTTGCAATCAGAATTATATAATTACTAGCTTATGCCCACGGCTTCGCCTGCGTGGAGTTCGGTATTTGTACCACGGGATCGTACCACTGAGATTTAAGGTATCCAGGTTATAAACTATCTGTGTGTCTGTGTAAATTTCATCCAAATCCAGTCAGCAGTTTTTGCATGAAAGAGTAAGAAACATCTATCCATCCCCTCAAACTTTTATAATATTATGTAGGTTTTTGTGGTTCTTTCAGATATTGGAATGTGGAGGCAATCTATGCGATGCTGTATCATTAGCTGTGAAGGCTGCCCTTTTCAACACAAGGATACCTTGTGTGAAGGCAATACTCATGGATGGAGGGGATGTAGACTTGCAGTTGTCAGATGACCCATATGACAGTAAGCTGTTGGATGTGGGAACTGCTCCTTTACTGGTATGATGCATTATATGCTTTACTCTTTCTTTCCATGAAGTATATGCTCACATGTTTATTTGTGAGCATATCATTATTCTCTTGGATAACTATGGATTTAATTACTAGAATACACACAATTTCATATAAACAAATAATAATGCTATTGGCCTGTTTCCATGCCATATTAAGACTTTGCGGGGCATGCGACGTGAACGGCGCGGCGCACAGCGAATGCCTCGCAAGGTGTGACCTTGAACCTTTGTATTCGTGGCGAGGCATGTGCTACGCACGTGCGAAGGCGAGCCAACAAATGTCGGCAAATGCTTCAAAATCAAAGTGCCTCAGTACATTAGTTGTGGACGTAGTCGCGCATGCACGTTCGAGGTGTGCGCCGTGTACGATATCCACGGACGCCTCGACTGAGAAAATGAAATTGCGTTTGCTCGGGCCGAACAGCGCGCAGCGCATGCTCGAGCTGATCCAACCGGTACAGCAGCAGTCAAGGTGCCACCTTTGCATCGCGTGCGCGTATCCGCTGCTGCTTTTATAATAGGGAATATGCATGTATTTTTTTTTCACTTAAATCAATAATATACAGTACTATCAACCCAAGAAAATAATTCAAAGTTAATTTCAACTACTGCTTGTCGCAAAAAAAAAAAAAAAAAAACCTACAATTTTCTACGACAGTTCAAACGTCCATGACTGTCGCGGCCATTCAAGCCATAGCATTTGATGTCACTTCCCTCTATCTGCCTTGTTTAAATCAAATTTTTTGCCCTTAACAAAATAGTTTTACTATATTGTAAGTGCTATAATAAAGCAAAAATTGCATTAACAACGACCCGAATGGCGCAGCGGATGTGAGGCTGCCTTACGTTCTTAGGGTCCCGGGTTCGAATCCCGGTAGGAGCAAATGTTTGTGTGATGAGCATGGACATTTGTTTCCGAGTCATGGATGTTTATATGTATAATAAGTATGTATTTACAAACAAAAAAGTATCTATGTATTAGTATCAACTATCTGGTTTTCACGACACAAGCCTTGTTGCTTAGTGTGGCACCTAGATGGCGCTGTGTGTAATGTCCATCGATATTTATTTATTTATTTAATATTATAGTGAAATCTTAGTGAAACTTTAAGCACTTTTCAACTAAAAGTGTTTCTTTGACACATAGCATTTGACGTCACTACCGGAATCGATGCGTTTTGTGTTTGCGTTCTGTTTCACCAAAAACACGCTACACAAAATATTAAATTGTAAAAAAGTGTTGTATTAGAGAATTAAACAAGTGTACCACAATGTTTTTATGGGCCAATACAAGTCATTTTTAAGAAATAAAAAAAGTTTTGTATTTCTTGCATATACCTTATCAGTAATACAATTATTGAAAAGAAAAGAAAAATGTCGTCGTCGTTGGTGGGTTAAAAAGTTCTTCCGCCTGCGTTATGAATATGCGCGCCTTGCACGCGCGCATCTGTTCGTAGCACATGCCCGACATTGTTTCGCGCCGTAATTTTTAAAGTTCCCAAACGATTATTTTATTTTGTCATTAGACAAATTTTGTCTAAGAATTTTTTGTCTAAAAATTCTTAGAGAGCAGGTTGGGGCAGATGCCCCACCTTGTCCCACCGTGGGTACGCCCATGCATGTCTCGCAACAAACATGAAGACAGACAAACGAGGATTTGCTTCACACGCGATGGCTCGACCCGAGCATATGTTGGTATATTTTTTCAACACGCACGCCTAAAGCAGAGGCATTCGTTGTGCGCCGTTCGTGGCCCATGCCTCGCAAAGTCTGTATCCACCTTTAGAAACATGCAGAACCTAGCCATAAGGCCTCTTTTCCACATGTTTATTTTTTCCATGGCATAGTGACCGTACAACACTGGGGCCGTGCCCTAGACACGGCGAAACAATCGTAGTTTCACGGGAAAACCACGTGTGAACTCTGGTTCACAAGCACTCAAACCTTTGAATGATTTATGTAATTTCTAACAAAATTGACTTCATACAAATAATTACAAATAATTTTTTTTTTTTTCTTTTACAAGGTATGTACTACATCTAGTGGTTGAAGAGACCTTTTAGACAAAAAATGCCTGTGTTAGGTCACTTCGCTCTTCCGAAGCTTAAATTTACCTGGTGTACAAACAATTATAAATCTGTGTGTGTGATGTATGTGTGTGAGTGATTGAGGAGTGTATGTGTTTTTGTGAGTATGTTTGTGTGGATGATAATTACGATGCATGTTTCAAGAAGGCCTCGGTTTCCTCATATGTAAGTAGTATAATCCATTTAGTTATAAGTTTCTTGCATTCATAATGTTTTTTGGTGTATAAATGTAGTTCTTTGTTTAATTTGTTGTACAGGTGGGATGCACGTCTGTCATATTGCATACTACAAAAACTGGTTTTAGATTGTGGAATATGCGCCACAAGATCTTTCCTTCTTCTTGTTAGAATGTCAGCATCATAAGGCAGTGTCTTGTGTTTCTTCAAAAATTAGAGCAATATATAATTGTCTGACTGTTAGCAGATCACTAATCTGATAAAGTCTATCAGTGGGGAACCTTGATCTCTTAAAGTGCATAATTTTAATCAGAGCTCTTTGAGCTCGTTCTACTTCTATAAATTTGGACTTAGCTACACCTCCCCATAAAGGAATACAATACACCAAGACAGATTGCACTAAGGTGACATAAATTTCCGTTAATAGGTTTCTAGAAGAGTCATTGCTGCTAGTAGCATTAGATGGAACAATGTGTCTTAGTGTCTTGAATATCCAGCTCAAATTTCTAATCCTTTTTACAACTTGTTCAAGATGGGGGTACCAGCATAACTTTGGTCAAGAATAATACCTAAGTATTTGGTCTGTGAGACCTTGGTTATAATAGAACACGTACAGTTTTGGTTTTGAGGGTCGCCACATACGTGAACTTTGATAGTAAAGTCATTCTTAGGTTGTGTCCGATTGCTGATAGTAAAACATATGTAATTTGTTTTTGAGGTGTTCAGAGTGAGTAAGTTGTTATTTAGCCATCTAGTAATTTGAGCCATACCTGTGGAAGCACTTTGCCTAATATCATCCCAAGATTTTCCATAAAATACAGTAGCTGTGTCATCGGCACAAGAAAAGACTTTAGCGTTATGTAAATTCATGTTACATATGTAGCGGACTGAGCCTAATCACCACACTGCTGGTTTACAAGACTTCCTATTTTAAAGGGGACTGTTATACGAAAGTAAACGCCGTGATGGTTGGTGGTAGACTGGTCTTTTTAATGGAAAACAAAATATCAAAAATACAGCATTCGAAATATAAAAGAAACATTGTACAAAATATACCAAAAAGTATAAAAATTACAAAAAGGTGCGTCGTGCACATTCCTTCCCCCCAAAGTTAAGCACTCAGCTTGAGCAGCTTCCTCAAGGGCCTCTTCAGTGTGCCCGCTGCAGTCCTGACTTCCGCCACTCGGATCACCCCATCGCGGCCCGGGTAAGTCGCTGAGATGCGCCCTCTCGGCCAGGAGCCCCTCGGTAGGTTGCCGTCAGCCACCAGGACCAGATCGCCCACAGCCAACTCTGGAACGTCGCCTTGCCTGGGTCTGGGAATGAGATTCGGCAAGTACTCTTTAACCCAGCGCTGCCAGAAGTGGTCCGCCAGTCTGACCGCTTTGCGCCAACCGCTTCTCGACACCAGATCACGGTCCGTCAAGGTTGCTGGAACGGGACGCCCCGATGAAGCTGCAAGGAGGAAATGATTTGGGGTGAGCGCCTCTTCGCTGCCGGGCTCTACCGAAACGTGCGTCAGGGGGCGGGAGTTGATTAGCCCTTCTGCTTCTGCGAGTACGGTTCGGAGAACTTCTTCTGTCGGAGCACGTTCGGTGAGGGTCGCTCGGAGTGCTGTCTTCACACTTCTCACCAGTCGCTCCCATACTCCACCCATAAATGGAGCCGATGGAGGAATGAAGCGCCAACTAATTTTCTCCGTTGCAGCATATTCTATGGCTGCGTCCCCGTAGAGTGCACGGAGTTCTCTTCTTGCCCCGATGAATGCGGTGCCATTGTCAGACCAAATCTCAGAAGGCGTTCCTCTGCGAGCCACGAAGCGCCGAAGACTCATTACAGCAGAATCTGTCGACAAGCTTCCAACAACGTCCAAGTGGATGGCGCGGACGACTAGGCACGTGTACAAAGCGACCCATCTCTTCTCCCGTCTTCGGCCAATAGTCACTTGAACTGGTCCAAAGTAGTCTAGCCCAGTGAATGTAAAGGGGCGCTTGTGGTGAGCTAAACGTGCCTCCGGTAAATTCCCTGTAGGCGGCTGGAATTTCTCAGCTCGGCGAATGCGGCATAGCTGACAACGGAAGGCAACGGAGCGGACGACGTTTCTTAAGCCGAGCAAGTAGAAGCTCTGACGAAGCTCGTTGACCACGGTCTCTGTGTTGGCATGGGCGGCTCGGCGGTGGTGGTGGTCTACTAGTAGCTGGACGGCAGGGTGCTTCCCATCGAGGATGATGGGGTTTTTTGTGGCTTCAGGCACTCCCGAGGCTGCGGCGATACGGCTGGATAGGCGTATGAGGCCGTCTTCATCCACAATCAGTGACAGTCGGAACAGCCGACTGGTGCGAGGTATGGGCAAGGGAGGGAGACTGCTCAAACACATCATCTCAACAGGAAATGAGTCCAGCTGTGCCTGGAGTAAAATGTGCGTCTCGGCCAGGCGCATATCGGCAGCTGTCTCATGCGCTGAATGTGGAGAGCCAAAAGAGCTTGAAGGCTGAAAAGAAAAGGTTAGTATCCGCCCTTGCTCACGCACTAAATTATCTACCTGAAGCCCCCTACGTGATAATGAATGGAGTCTTATAAGAGTTATATATTTATGAGCTTTATAAGTTGCACGTACCAATCTCAGCCAAGAGCTAAACCGCTTGGGATCAGCTGAGACTGGCACATGCCTCTCTACGCTACCGATGAGGTAAACTGCTGTGGTATATGCCGGATTCCTACTCTCTTCATTTACGGTTGGGAAGGAACTAGGCTCACTAGGCCAGTCAGAAGAAAGCAAGAATTCTGGACCAGTGATCCAGCGAGACTCTAGGGATAACGTAGTGCGTTTTAACCGGGTTGCATCGTCAGCGACGTTCAACTCGCTAGGCACCCACCGCCAATCACTGGCACTCGTTAACTCCAGGATCTCGCCGACTCTATGCGAAACAAAAGGTTTGAATGAGCGGGCCTCGCTTCGTAACCAACTCAACACCGTCATTGAATCACACCAAAAAACTTGCCTGACGGGTCTCAAACGATGAGAATTGCAGATTGTTGAAGCGAGGCGCGCGGCGATCAACGCTCCCTGCAGCTCCAACCGCGGAATCGACACCGGCTTTAAAGGAGCTACACGGACCTTGCTGCAAACCAGTGCGAGCTTGACTCCTCCATCCTTAAGTACGAACCGCCAGTAAGCCACCGCAGCAAAGGCAGACTCGCTGGCGTCAGAAAAAACATGAAGCTCGCAATGATTCACTTCATAGTCGGCTAGGCAGTAGCAGCGTGGGATCTGCAATTCGGCAACCCCAAACAAATCCTGAAACCATAGCCTCCACGCTGCACTGTCCTGCTGTGAAAGTTCTTCATCCCACTCGAGACCCTTGCGCCACGCATTTTGAAACATGATGCGACCGGTCACTACTAGAGGCGCAATAATTCCGAGGGGGTCGAAAACTCGCATCACGTGGGCCAAAACCACCCGCTTGGTAAGCTTTTTTGGCAGCCCATCCTTTTTTAATCCAATATTGAAACCGACACAGTCTGTAGTGGGCTGCCAAATAAGGCCAAGCGTCCTCACAGGAGTGGCCAGGTGGCCCAGGTCCACGGGTGAAGTCACCGGCACCTCCAGCAATGTCTCCTTCGGTAACAACGTCAGAGCCGAGGCACTGTTGGAGGCCCAGCCACGCATTTCAAAACCCCCGTTTTTGTGGACAGCGTGAATATCAGCGGCCAGTTTTGCTGCTTCATCCACACTGTCAAGGCTGCAGATGCAATCGTCCATATAATGGTCGCAAATGATTGCACGTGCTGCGTCCGGGTATTGTGTCTGATGCTCGGCCGCATTTTTATTTTTAATGTAAATTGCCGTAAAGGGACTAGAAGCGGCACCGAACATCATCGACGACATCCGGTAAACGCGCAGCGGTTCGCGTGGATTATCGCGCCACAAAAACCTCTGCGCGTCGCGGTCTTCAACGCGAATTTTAATTTGCGGAAACATTTCCCGAATGTCCGCGGTCAACCCAATTTTGCCTTCTCTAAATCGAAAAAGAACGCCGAGTAGTGGCACAAGCAGGTCAGGGCCCGGTAACAACAACGAGTTTAGTGAGACGCCCTTGGATTTGGCAGCGGCATCGTGCACAACCCGCAGCTTATTAGGCTTGTTTGGGTTGACCACGCCGAAGTGAGGCAGGTACCAAATACGTGGCCCTGTGGGTGTCTCTGGACACAGCTCGGCGTAGCCCTTCCCAACCATATCGAGAACGTTGGCACGATACCGCTCCGCGTAGGCACCATCCCTACACAACTTCTTCTCCAAGCCTAAAAACCTAGATAAGGCGAGGTTGTAACTATTAGGTACCGATAAAACGTCAGACTTCCAGATCAGACCTACTTCAAAACGACCACTGGGCAGGCGGCGTGCTGTGCGCTCAATAATCTGATCAGCACGTTCGTCATCAGCATTGCGCGCCTCACGTTTCGAAATACCTATAGACTCGAGTTTGTACTGCTCCTTAATAAGCTGCTCTAATTCGGAACGGTCGCTGTGGGCTACAGTCGCGGATTCAAACAGTGTGGCGTGGCTAACAACATCAACCTGAGTAGTTGAACTACAACCGAAACCGAATAATACCCAACCAAGCGCAGTACGAATCGCGACAGGTTGTGACTTAGACCCCTTACGTGTGGCCCTAGATACGGTGAGATGCCAGTTGTCAATGCCAATGATGAGCATTGGCTGAATATTACCGTAACACAACTCATCTGCAAGATCCGCAAGATATGGGTATTTCGTGACGGCGTCCCTGTTGACAAACTGAGACGACACCCCTAGACTGCCAATAGATCTAGCCCTACGAATAAGGTGACTATCTTTCGCGTGACGACCCTTGATGTAGAAGTCGACGTAACGCACCAGTGCGTTCTTATTAAGGCCCCCTATGCAATCTACGTGAACGCGTCCTTCTGGCCCCTTAACACCTATCTTAGCAGCAACCTCCGCATCAATAAAAGTAGCGGTCGACCCGTCGTCCAATAAGGCATAAGTATCGACACTACCAGACGGACCAGACACAGTTACAGCAACAACTTTCAGTAACGGGCGAAGACTCAGCGATTGCGCCGGACTTTCAGCTGAAAAAGAAGTTGACGCGTGGGACAGGATTTCTTTTCCTTCAGCAAGAGAAACTATAGGTACGGAGCTCGACGCGCACGGGGCGGAGCTCAGCGTGGACGGCGCAGTATCGTCGTCCTCTTCTAAGCCTACGTGAGCTGCGGCTGCGCGCTCACTAGCACTGTGCAACAACCTATGATGGCGGAATTTACAATCGCCAATGTCACACAAACTTTTTGCTGAACACGAACTTAGCCTATGCCAACCTTCTTTGAGGCACCTGTGACAAATTCTTTTCTTTTTTATAAAACGCCACTTGTCATCTACTGACAAGGAAAGAAATTTGTCACATTGCGTCAATGAATGCTGTTGTTGACATAAAACACAATGAATTTTGCCTGAAACAGTCGTGGATGAACTATTTTTAGATTTTGACCGAGATTTCTCTCCATCAACGACTGCGTGCACCTTATCCCTGAATCGGCTATTGGCAGCGGAAGTCGAACTCGGTGCGCCAGCCGATTCAGGGAGGAGACCGAATCTAGACTGAAGCTCGACTATGTTGGCCAGGAAATCGGCGAACATGTCGAGCATGGGTAGACCACTGGCCGCGTGACTGCTGGCGTAGGCCACCCATTGTGCTCGTAACAGTGCGGGGACTTTAGAAATAACCGATTGAATCAGCTCTGGCGATGTTAGGTAGTGAGGCTGGTCGAGTAGCCGAATCGCTTCCACACAATTACGAACACGACTGGCAAAAATAGCAAGGTCTTTACCTTCACCGGAGACGCGCGGTAAAGTGCGCATTGCAGCTGCCTCCTGAGCCACTATAAGCTCGGGGCGGCCGAAGCGCGTATCAAGCGCGCGCAGCACGACATCAGGCTCACGCGCCGTTGCCAGCAGCATCATGACCGCTTCACGCGCGCATCCCTTCAATGCTTTGTTCAACCTAGCTAGATTTTCCACTGCAGAATGTGAGTCCATCGTATCTAGAAAGGCTCTTTTTAAAGAAAGCCATTCTAGATGCGATTTACCGTCGAAAAACGGCAATGGAAAATCCCTATCACCCCTACGGTGGCATGCGCCTTTATTAACATTATCTATGAGAATGCCTAACGACTTCACAAGGCGGTCTGAATCGCTGGAACAGAGATGCATGTTAGCATTTGTAGCTGTTGTGGCTAGGTCAGCCGGTTTTATAGGCGAAACCGGGGCTGGGGCTAGGCGAGAGGGGGCGACCGAGATAATTGAATGAAACTCGACGGGGTCAGCTAGGCCAACTGGATCAACTTTCAGAGCAGCTTGCGATTTTTGCAGCCAGTCATTGACCGAACGACTGCTTCTCGAACTACGATGACTGGCATCAGCATCTATAGCCGCCAATTCTGCTCGGAGTTCCAACTCCGCTGCCTCGCGCTCTCGCGCGGCGACCCTCTCTGCGGCGACCCTCTCTGCGGCGACCCTCTCTGCGGCGACCCTCTCTGCGGCGACCCTCTCTGCGGCCTCCTGCTCTAATTCAGCCATACGGCGAGCATGTAAAGCCTCTGCGGCTAACTTTCTAGCCACCATTGTAGCAGAAGAACGAGATGAAGTTCTACTTACTGGTCTCGACGGAGTCTGGATTGTAGTGACGGGCCTCGGCGGGGTCTGATTGCCGGAGACGGAAGGGGTCTGGACTGCGGCCGCCGCGTCGGCGGGTGAATGGCTGGGCCCTGGTTGCTCCAGCTCCTTCTCCACAGCGTTCCCTTCAGCCCCCATCTTGGCACCCGCACGAGTACGCACCATCACCAATATTTGCTAGACTGGCTATCGAAGGACCACGATGTAGCGGACTGAGCCTAATCACCACACTGCTGGTTTACAAGACTTCCTATTTTAAAGGGGACTGTTATACGAAAGTAAACGCCGTGATGGTTGGTGGTAGACTGGTCTTTTTAATGGAAAACAAAATATCAAAAATACAGCATTCGAAATATAAAAGAAACATTGTACAAAATATACCAAAAAGTATAAAAATTACAAAAAGGTGCGTCGTGCACAACATAAATCATTAATATATATCAGAAATAGGCTGGGACCCAAAACGCTACCCTGAGGCACGCCATATGATACCATTGCATCATCACTGCTGTATTGCCCCAGTTTGACCCTCTGCTTCCTATTTGAAAGATAATCTTTCAAAAGATCGAGTGGAGTTCCTCTTATTCCTATTTTATCAAGTTTGTTCACCAGGATTGGGACAGAGACGGTGTCAAATGCCTTCTTGAGGTCTAAGAAGATGGTTAGACATTTGTCCCCGTTATCAAGATGATTAGTTATAAGTGAAGTATTAGTTGTAAAAGAAGTAGTTCATCATAGTATCTTTTCCAGTTTTTGACTAATTTGAATTAATTTCCAGGTGACACTATGTAAAATCGGCGACAAATGTGTAGTAGATCCATCGGCAGAAGAGGAAAGTTGCAGTGTCGTTTCACTCATCGTCGGGATCACTGGAAGTCCAAGCTGCTACAGCGATCAAGAAAACTTAACAGAAATAGGGGGCAAATTCAGTACAATTGATATGAATGGACCAGGCAGTGTTGCACCCAAAACTTTGAAAGATGCCATCAACCAGGGAATGTAGGTTTATTGTTGCCTGAAACTGAAATGATTATAAAAATATAACTATTTGAATTTACCTACCTATTTGAATTGGATTTTGTTAACAATTTCATAGGTTTTATTTTTTTTGCACGGAACCCAAATCCATTTTCAAAAATAAAACCTAGCCTAGCCTAAGTTACTCCTTTGAGCATCAGCTACCTGCCAGTTAAAGTCCCGTCAAAATCGATCCAACCGTTTCGGAGATTACAGACAGACCGACAGTCAAAATTTTAAAAATGTTTTCTTTGCTCGATGTATTGAATATTCAGTAATTTCGTAAACAATCAGTAAAAAGCTGTTATTTTGAAGTTAAAAGACGGATATTTCAATTTCATTTATTTGTGTAGATTAACCGTTCGTCTGCCGGAAGACACAATAGGTTTTTAATTGTGTCTATATACTCGGCATACGAAAGGTTAATATTTACTTTACTTAATTACTGAAATGCATTAGTTCAGGGCCATTGTAATATGACCCCGAACTAAAGAGTATAAAAATAGGGTGACTAGTAAACAGAATTAATTAGTCTCATCTTGCTCGGAATTTTTAATAAGAAATGTGAAGATAGCTTGAAATTAAAATATTAATGTATTTTTGTTTACAGTGTTGCGGCTAAGTTACTGGACAAAGCATTAGCAAAGGCATTGATAAATGAGAGGCATGAAAGCGTCAAAACGAAAAAATATTCATATGGTTTCCTAAAATAAAATATGTGCATTAAAACTCTGTTTCCCTTTAAATCCTTTATTGATATAACCATTAAATTTATTATAATAATACATATGTATTCTTCTATATCATAACATAAATCTATATTCTAAAATACGTATTAATGTCACTAAATGTATGATACTACTATAAATTCAGTCATAACTAAATATCACATTCGTTTTGAATTATCCACACTGAAAAATATATATTTTAGAATTTAATACAAAGTAAAAACATTTCGGAAAGTAAAACAAAAGAAACAAAAAGAACTACGTCGATGTTAAAAATAAGTATTTTTATTTTCAGGAATGTGGATTATAAATCATACATAAACACATATTTATGTTCATAGCATTATACATATAATTTTACCATCACTAAAACTACTAAAGGCAAGATCTGTAAATACAATGGATAGAGAGAAGACAAAATAGAACTACAAAATCTATGGATAATATTTTATTTATTATCTTATTCCCTGCACCCATATAATAAAGTTTATAGGGCATACGTTACATGTCTAAATTAGCAAGATATTATTCCTTTCCATCTTAATCCCTATCACAAATTGTTGATAACTTTTATGGTATGCCTCCTTTGAGACCAATCACATATGATAATATATTTGACAATAAATGTGAAGTAACATCGTTGTCCTAATCAAGAAAATTAAAAACTAATATGTAGGCCATAAGTGGCAAGAGAAAGCTTCGTCTACTTCTTGGGGTTGACGGGTGTAAGGAGGTCCAACACAGCAGCGATGTTGCCATCCTTACTCTCAAGGAGTTGAGTCAACCAGCCGCCCTCGTTGGTGAAGCCCATTGCCAGCATATGCTGGATCGCCGCATCGATGTGCGCTTCTGTGGAAAGAAAAAAACAAAATATTATTTAATGAACTACAAATTAAATTAGATTACATTTTTAATATTTATTCTGTAGCGTGGGATTGATTACAAAGTAAAAAAATCTACAGGCAAATTGTCGTATTTGCCTGTAGATTTTTTTACTTTGTAATCAATCCCACGCTACCGCAACCCGCGATGGGTACTTCGTCAATCGGTCAGCCAGCACGCCAAACGTGCAGAGGAACTTCTATGAAAAAAATTAAAATATTCACACCATTTCTATATCCACTATGTGTGTAGTTTGTAAGCAACATTGTGCAACAACCAACAGTCTAGCTATTGTGACCCTCGGTTTCGTTTACTTCGACCTACTTTGTACATCACTTATAGCTAAGTGTGTTAGCCCTCGCTTATATCAAACACTTCATACATTATGGTTGTATATACAACTAGCTGTTGCCCGCGGCTTCGCTCGCGTTTTGGCCGGAAATTATTCCACGGGCACGTTGTAAATATAGCCCATAGCACTCGGGGATAATGCAGCTTCCTATTAGTGAAACAATTTTCAAAATCGGTTCAGTAGATCCAGAGATTACCCCCTACATACAAACTTACAAAATTACAAACAAATTTTACCTCTTTATAATATTACTGTACATTAATCTTACAGATCATGGAAGTACCTAGTTTGGTGTCCATCAAGAATTGAAATTCAAGTGATTTTTGTCCGTGAGTAAATGGAACGCCAAAAGAAGGTCATGTCAAGCGTCATATCATAATACCTACGACGCAGTATTTGTACAAAATCAACGATGACTAAGTTCCGCATTAAGTACTTAGCTAGCTATAATCGATTGAACCATAATAATACAGTAATGATTCAAAGTGCTCACTGCATATTTTCATATCGATAAAGAAGATAAGTAGGCTAGTACCGAGATATGATGTATTTGTTAAAAAAACCTAATAAGTTTATTATTATGCACTTATATTATTTCTAAGGATAATAAATACTTTTGGGGTATTCATTTATAATCTGCATCCTAAATCTCTTACTCAATTTTGAAGCATATTAATAAAAAATCCTTGAGTCACACTAATATCTTCTTATAGACTTCATAACTAAATATTGAATGCAAGAAAAATAAAGAAACTGAACTAAGAGCACAAATAAGTTGGTTATGTGAATGTTGAGTTCAACAGTCTCTTTCCCAACTCATTCATTGGCCGTGACGCGCAACTTTACTGGCGTGAGGTCACCGACAGTTACTTACACTAACATACGACCATGTATGTTTTGAAATAATATTCCACTAGATGGCTTATGTTAACATTAGAAAAAACGATGTAATTCTCTGCTTATTAAAAATCTTAAATTCAGTGACAGATACCGCACAGTCACACCACTGGGTAAGTAACATGAGATTCCAGAGTTCAGTGTTCTATAAATAACTTAAATAACGAACATGAACACTAAGGAAGAATTTATGCAAATTCATCCCCTAACTTAGGGGATGGAAGTTTGGAGAAATCACATCAGGCACGGCTTGTCCAATAGATAAGAAACACTTACGTGGGTGACGTTGCCTGGGTTGAGGTGGAGTCTCCGGTTTGGCAGCAGCCGGCTTCTCCTGTGGCGTGGGGGCAGGAGCGGCGGCGGCGGGCGCAGGAGGCGCGGTCGGCGCAGGCGTAGGCTTCAGCACTTCGGGCTCTTTAGGATTCAACACTAAACGGTCAGCATACGTCAATAGTGATGGATCATGACCTAACAAGCAGGTTATAGTTTATACTGTTGGATCTATATCTGATTAAGCTGAATCTAAACCATGCTAACCTTTCTAATTTTGGAAAACTAAATAGAGAAGCTAGAATTTATTCAATAGAACCATGAAAAAAAAAAATGAGACAGAAAATGAACTTACACATCACAAAACAAAATGTCGACAACAAAAGTTAGTTATTAAAATTTATAATTACCTGCAGTAGAGGGGTTCAGGGGTGGATACAGAGCACCTGTGGAGATCTTCACACGCTCTTGGAACTCTTCGGGCAAGTTGAAACCAATTGGGGCAGCAGGAAGAGCACTGGCTGTGTCCATCAAGTCTAAAAAAACCACACATTTAGTAACAATTCTTAGGACATTTTTTTTTACATATGTTTACTAAGTAGAATCGAACTATAAATACCTTTCTCCTTGTTAATCATGGTCCAGTCATCAGCTTTGTCAGGGGAAGCATCCCTGCCGAAGTCAGTAGCACTTGAAAAAGAGGAAGTTTCAGTCTTGACAGAAACCGAAACATCAGCTTCAGCTGACTTCCTGTCTCCTTGTCCCATATCCGCGTCGCCAGCTGCTGCTGGTGTTGGGGCAGCAGCATTTGCAGTTGGAGTCGGAGGCTGAGATGTTTCAGGCATATAATTACCGCGGATGAAGTTTTCCAAGAGGTTTTGGATTTCCAAGACATTTATTGTCTTTCGGGGCATAAAGGGACATTGAGTCTCAGCATGTGCAGAGGTGTTAGCCTCAGGTTTCGGAGCTTGAGTAGATTCGGTACTAGTCTGTGCCTTCTCTTGGGTCTCTTGTGGGTTTTGCGCCTGTGTTTCGGGAGTCTGCCCTGGTGTCTTAGTTTCTGGAGCCTTTGGCTTTCCGTCATCTCCAGTCAGGTCAATGTCTCCAGCGAGATTGGCGAACTCGTTCATGTAGGTAGTGAAAGTGTCGAGCCAGCTGACGCGGTTACGGCGGCGGTGGTGCTCGCCGTGGGGTCCGTGCGGGCCATGGGGTCCATGGGGACCATGCTCAGCGCCGTGCGGTCCTTGGTGCCCGCGGTGCTTCCTCTCACCACTCCTCTCGCTGCGATGCTTCTTATAGGGACAATCCTCGCCCATAGTAGCGGCGACGGACTTCAAGAAATGGCGAGACCTCTTGATTGCAGCTTTAATAACTGTGCGCTGTAAACGTAAAATACCTACATGTATTATCAATTAACAAAGGAGTTATGTATAAAATGTTTGTTAATCGCGTTTATACGAAGCTGTGATGCGTATTCTGTGGTACTTACAGGCATGGTCGGCGTGGGCACTCGCACCATGCAATGTTCTGGGTGAAGACCCGCGGCCTCGCATCGTGAGCACAGGTCGTAGTCATCACAGACAGAGCACTTGTATCGGAACCCGATGACAGCCCCATCGCAAGAGTCGCACTGCACACCATAGTGCTGCCCAGGTGTAGTGGGTGCTACAAAACATTGTTTTATTAAAACATGTTCAGTGCTAATTAATCAAGGTTATCATTCAGACCCAGATAAATAAAAGATGCTATAGTGTAAGCGTAACAAATACATAAATAGCACACAATGTTTACTTTCATTTCAATCTATGAATATAAATTAACTATCTATTCTAACTTATTAAATTGATATAAGTTATTGAAGGCTTAACAATGTGGAAAGTACTGTTCATTGCCAACAGACAAAGTACTAACCTAATTCATATAGTATGACACCAATAATTAGAACTCACCACAAAAGTTGGGAAAAGCTATGCTTATGATACTGATATGTATATAATTATGTACATAGTTCACAGTTGGTCATGGGCCTCTCCAAGTACCTACTTGTACCAACACCCTTCTATGTATGTATTACCTTCTAAAGAGTGTTGTTGCATCATCTTTTCTAGTATGTCATCAGTCCAAAACAACAACTAGTAATAGAAACTTACCACTAGGATTACCAGGTAAGGCAGTGAAGACAATGTCGCAGTCATCATCTTTAGCTTCATCTGCCTTGTAGTAGACAAAAAGTTTGATGATATCTCCATTCAACGCCTGCAGGGCAGTCATCACTTCATCATCGGATGATACAACCACGTCATCACCATCCTCATCTGAATAGGACAAAGAAAATTAACATTATTTTCTACATGTTAAAGTTAAAACTCTAATGAGAGCCAAATTGGCTAAACCCTACAAAAATCACTGTCCTTTGTTGGAAGAGTATGTATGAAGCAGAATTTAAATGAGTAAACAAATGCTAATTCACGATTCAGAGGTCACCATATTTTTTATTTTATTTAAATATACTAGCTGTTGCCTGCAACCTTCGTTCGGGTGAAATTATTATAAAAAATATTACTTCCCTTTTGAATTGAATTTTGTTACCAATTTCAAGGGTTTTAATTTTTTTGCACGGAACCCTAATTCTTATCTATGCAAAAAAAAACTAAAATAAAAGTAGCCTTATCTGCAAGTAAAAGTCTCGTCAAATTCGGTCCAGCCGATTCGGAGATTAGCTGTTTCAATCGGATTTTGTTAACATTTTCAAGGGTTTTATTTTTTTCGCACAGAACTCTAATTATTTTTCTAAAATAAAAGTAGCCTATGTTAGACCTTCTAACATCAGCTATCTGCCAGTAAAAGTCCCGTCAAAATCGGTTCAGCCGTTTCGGAGATTAGCCGAATTAAACACAGACAAAAATTGAAAAAAATTGTTTTGTTATATACTTTCTTAAGCATTCAGATAAAATCTGTTATTTTGATATTACAAACAGACACTTCAATTTTATTTATATGTATAGATTTGTTTAATCTGTGGTTCTATTGTGTTTAATTTGAGATGTCATGACACGTGAATCAACTTCTAAATTATTATTATGTCAATCCATATTTATTAAAAACGGATGAAGAGCGGGTCAAGACTTATTTCTCTATTTCTTGACCCACTTCATCCGTGACCCACTTTTCAGACTTTGGAACATAGGGTATTTCCCAATCTTTATATCTCTATCAGAATTTTTATAAAATTCAACCACATCTAGATTAATCTGTAGTCCTAGTAAACCATTTAAGACTAATTAGAAATTACCTCTCCAAGCTACAGAGTAGGTCTTCCCTTTGAGACCAGGGTACACCTCCTGCAGCTTAGCATTCAAGTAGTGAAAGCTGGTGACCACACTCTTCTCCACTCCAAATCTCCTGACTTCCGGTTTCTCGCCCTCCCTCCAGAATGTATAAACTTTGAATGGAACTTGGTCTTCCATGGCTGAAATAAATGTGATTTAAATGTTTGTCTTGCAATTAAAAGTACATAAAATAGGTTTTGTCAAAATTAACAATCATGGAAGGTAGCTTTTACAGTTTATATGATTACCTAATGTAAAGAAGTCACAGTCAAGTGAAATTCAGTACTTATGTACCAAAAATATTGCTGACTTTCTATGATGCAACACTATAAATTAATTTTGAAATAATTAATAATAGCAAAATAGTAAGTACACACATCCAAATATAGGTACTAACATATTATTGAATTGCAATACGAAATACGCATTTCTACCCAAAAATTATAATTAGAATATTTAATCACTCTAGAAAGCATTAGATAAACATTGAATATAAATTTTGATATTTTTCTTCTATTTTGATGTACAAAGTAGGTAATAAACACAATGGAAAATGTCCTCATGTTTTATCTAAAACCATTTTGTTTATCTAGAAGCCATTTTGTGTCGACTTCCAGTCTACATGAGATATCTTATTTTAGGATGTTCATGATGCAACAAAGCTCAAATCTATATTCAAGCCTTGCTTTACTGCGTAAAAGCCGTTGATAATGCTTTAAACTTATTTAGGAACTCACCTGCTGTTCAAACTTGGCAAAGAACTTGTTGGTAGTAAATAAACACTGACACAGTAATACGTCGCACTTGTGATAAAGTTTCAAAGTGAATGAATGTTGTTAGACGCCGCACACGGTATATAAAGCTTCAAAATAATATGAATCATCGAATGGAACAGTTGAGAAAAACAATATTTTGTTGTGCAATATAGCTGTCAAAACAAAAAGTCATCGTCAACATTCCATAAACTGTTTCTCTAAATCTGTAGCATCAACATACTTCTTTTCCTTGTCGTTCTCTTTGACAACACGTTTAAGCTGACTTGCTAGATTACCACTAATGCTCAATATTAAAAATAATAAGAAAAAAATATGGACCCCGCGGGAGAACTCCTTTTCACGCAGTATTTTTTTGGCTGAATGCAAAAAAAAATAAACAAAACGATGAATGAGATTAAAATTTTTAAGTTATTGAAGAATGTTTGTTGTATTTTTCAAAACAGCCTTGGCGTTCGCTTGACGTTACAAGGAACTTATTGGGAACCTGGATGAGGCTGGCACAGTATCAACGTGGAGGTTGGCACAAATAAAAGACAGACAGCTCTCTCTCTCTTTGCCTATACTTTTTCTCAGCAATGGTTGGTACAAATATAATAAACCAAAAGAGGGTGAAGTCGGGATGTGGGCGGTGACATTGGAAGGGAAAGGGAACAGATGACGAACATGGACCATGACGAAGAAATGTCTGCCGGCAAAATCAAAATCAATCAAAGCATTTATTTCAAGTAGGCCAGTTACAGGCACTTTTGAATTGTCGAAACAAAGATAACAATTAAATATAGCTACAGTCCAAGTCACAATGCATAAAAACTGTGAAAGTACTTTAATTTAACTGCCAATAGTCTTTGGTACTACCAAAGACTATTGGCAGTTAAAGTGGGCAACTACCAAATTGGTAGTTGCCCATTCCCTAGAGTAGATCTCTATGGAGAAGAACGGGCAACGGCACACGTTTTTTTTATTTTTATAGTGGGTATTTAATTTGCCACCTAGAGCAAATATTTTTAGGATATGTATTTGCATTGTGGATCAACACTCTAATACAGAAAATAATTTTAATAACTAGACATGTAGGTAAACTAATATTTCTTGGCGTGTAATAAACAATGAGTACTCATGTTCTTACAACTTATACTAACTCTACTAGACATATCGTCGTAACGTTGCCATATCGACTCTCATCGGCAATGAGATTTGTAATGTCCTACACCTTCGAGAGTCGCAGATGGCACAATTCAATAACAGACAATAGATTGTACTCTTTATCTTTTTAAAGTTATCTTTTCTGGTAAATCATTGATGCAAAGATTTAAAAATTGATGAGCTTTCTCAAAGGATCGTGAATCGTGAAATGTGGAAGGAGGCAAGGGAGGCCTTTGCCCTGCAGTGGGACAATATAGGCTTTTAATATAATATTAAAAAAAATCATTCGTAACATTTTCTTGGTAGGTATATAAATTTGAGAAAATTATATGTTGATGTATTAAGAAGGTAGTAAATATTTACAAAGAGAAAAAATAGGTAGGTACCTAGTGATGTTGGCTCAATCTATGAAAAAAAAAGTATGTCCAGACAACCTAAAGTCAGGAATGTCCGTCCACTTTCTTTACGCGTTTTTTCGCTGTCCATCGAGGTAGTAAATATCCGAAGTTAGGTATCAAATAGTAGCAAAAAGGTAGTGCATTTTGGTATTTTCTAAACATCAAATATCTCTATTGGTCCAGGGATTCTGACGCTTACGAATAATCGAACTCCCAAAATTCTGTTTCCATCCGGAAATCAATGTCATTATTTCATCAAAATAAAGTGCAACATTCTTAGCTACATTGCTTTTGTTACTCTAGAAGTCGAAGAAAACTTATAGGCACTATACTAGGTGGGCGAACCCGCGGGGTTGCGGGTTCGAACCTGGCTTACAATTTTGGGTGAAATTTCAATGCTAAATAATTATGTAGTACTGAGGTGTATAAAAATAAAAATGTCTGTTTGTAATATCATTTAACAGCTTTTTACTGAATGCTTGAAAATATAGACATACCTTTTTATGTATAATACCATAGGCTTACTATACTTACTTATAACAAAAACACGTTTCATTTCAATATTTCGTGTCCCTTTGTTCCGACTAATCTCCGAAACGACTGGGCCGATTTTGACGGGACTTTTACTGGCAGATAGCCGATGTTATAAAGTCTAACATAAGCTATTAATAAAACTTGGTGCATTAGTAACAAAATCAGATGCAAAAAGGGAAGTAATTGGTAGGTACCTGATATTTTTGTGATTATTTCACGCGAACGAAGATCATGGGCAACAACTAGTGTTCTATAAAGTATGGTTTGGTAATCATCATCATTGGCAGCCGTAAGTGGAACAATCCACCCACTGCTGAGTAGGTAAAGGCCTTCTCCACTTTAGTTATCATGATCAAAGCTTTAGCCTTGATTTCGATTGGCTAAGTTCTCCTAAGACAAACATAATCAACAAATCATTCTTTGTCTGTAAGTACAAGAACTTAGCCAGTCGAAAAATCGCGGACCAGTAGGATAGTGTATTAAGTACCATTATTATTATTTTTGTTTACCGTAAAGCCTTTATGTATACTTCCGGAAATACCAAAGAGTAGAATACTTATACCAAACAACCCAAAGTTGGTAAAACCAGTTTTCCTTTCTCCGTTCACTCCCAAACACCTTTAGTGAATATAATTAAGTAACTACTAACCATCCTTGCCCAATCAGAATGGTTGCTTTCAATCGACGTGGCTACTTATAATATTTATTTCTGACTCAGCATAAATTATTAAATGATTAATTTTGTGGTGAAATAGTTCTGGAATAGTCACATAGTTTTAAGCAATATTATATTTTTTTACGTTACTCTTTATCTACGGTTTGGGTTTTCTTGTGTACACAGACAAATAAAAATAGACAGTTTTCATAGATAAAAAGTTTATAACATCTTTTTCACAATCCTGTAACTATGTAGGTACTAAATGACAAAATAATAACAAATATACATAATAATATACTTAACACAAATCATAAACTAGTCCTGATGTTCTTTATCATTCACCTTGTTGCTTAATCGTGGCACATAATATGGTGAGGATTCTGCAAATTTTGGAGGACCACCCAATTGTACAGTTTCCGTAACATTCAATTCTTCATTCAATTTTTTGGCTAAGAAGTATATTTCTGCAAGGGCGATTACTAGGGCACACATTACACCTAGTAATAGCCTAAAACCGAAATCTATATTGCCCACCATCCATTCAACGCCTCTAAATCCAAATAGGAATCCAGCAAATATTGAAAGGATGAACTGTCCAATTGCAATCAACTGGCGATTCATATGCTTCACTGAAAATACAAAAACATGATTATGAATGATTCATTCCATATAGATTTACAATAATATACATAGTACAACTACTTTTCTCGGCTAACACAAACTGATAATTTCACATTCTCACTTCTGAAATAAAGCATTGTGTCATAGTAGCATCATAGGAATTGATCAGCTTAAAATTAAAAGAGATTTTTTTATTGGGACAAGCCCGGTACTCTATTCCCAAACCAATGTTCTAAAAGCCAAAATCAACAGTGGCAACGAAAGTGCAGAGACAATGAAGCTCGACAAACTCCCAGAGAATGAATTTAACTGTATTGGATCCCACAACAAAATTAATCAGAAAAGTATAGCAGAGGAGTAGGAAAACCATAATTTTCACTACCCTCCATGTTAGCAGGAGTTCTAAGTTGTGAGTTGTGAGCTGTTATATTTGATTCCAATATTAGGTAATTATTAAATTTGTTCTAGTTACTACAAGGTCCATAAAGTAACTAACTCCGGATGTAACCTGTACACTATCCAACATAAATTGCGTTGATTCTGCCTAAGACTGCACTGCCATAAAATATGATGTGCAGATTGTTCTTATTCATAGTCAGATGTAGAACATTAACCAAAAGGCGAGGCAACAAGCTTGAAGGAAAATAATTTACTCTTAAAGTTACCATGACCTGTAAGAAATTGGGCAACACTACACACGAAAATAGAGTATGCAGGAATTATTCTATACTTACATTGATAAGCGATAGTATCTTCTGGAAACCTCATTCTAACATTGTCTACAGATTTCGTCATCGCTCGATATTCCCTAGCTTCCTGTTGAGACCTCAATTTAACACACCTAGCCTCAAGAACAGGATTTCTCTTAATAACTTGGTTTTCTGGCATCTCAATGGAAGCGCCTTCTAATAGAACATGTAAGTATGGAACACTTTTGTCTATTTCTCTTTGTCTTTGCAAATATGTGTAAAGCCAGTCTATATCAGCAGTAGTTAAATGCAATTTGTCTTCCTCCTCAGTATAATCTTCATTAAGTTCCCTTTTAGATATTGTTTTTTCATCAGAGTCTGCTTTTTCAGAATCTTCATTCTTCTCAACTTTCTCTGTACTGTCCTCTGTAGAACTCTCCCCAACATCCTCTTGTTCAACTTCTTCTGTGACCTCTTCAATTTCAACCTTAACAAGAGCTCTTATTTTATTTAAATTTTCAATGTCATTGCTATTTAGATGTACTGGAATAATCTTTGTTTGTTCTTTAGGTGCTGTATGTTTGGGTTCATAACTTTCTCCTTTGGACAGACTTGCAATATTTAAAGGTACATTATCATCAATATATATAGTTTTGAGGTAATCTATTAAATACTTTGATGGGAAGATCCTGAGGTTAGTGTCAACAAGTGATCCTATAGAATCCATTGTTTATTTTGCAATATTTAGTTTATGGTTTAGATCAGCATACAAGTCTCTTAGTTCTTCTTCTTTTTCTTCAAAAGTGTTGTCTACTCTTTGACATTTGAAGTTCATATCATCAATGAACTGATCCCATTCTTTTTGCCTCTTTTCTTTCAGTTCTAGTCGGCGTTGTTCATGCACCTGAAAGAAAAAACAAGTTTATCAAAAAACCAGTAAGTTTATGAAGGACCACTTCAAAGACAAACAAAAAATGTCTTCTTTAACTATTTCAGCTACATTATTTTGCAAAATAAATAAAACTTGCATCATTGTCACTTAACTGGACTAGTGACACATGAAAAATAACAAAGTATTATTAAAAATTATAAATACCTTTTGTGATTCAAGATAATTGTTTTCAACCTCTTCACTCAGCTGCAATGCTTGTTCCAACTTCTCTTTCAGCACTGGAAGCCCTGTTTCACCAGTCTTTTTAATCTTGTCTGCCTGACTGTCTTTTATATCTGTTAATTTTTCAAGTATAGCAAACAAATTTTCAACTTCCCGGTCTCCACGTTTCTCCTAAAAATATGGAATGATTGTTATGTTGAAAGTTGGTCCATCAGACTGTCGTGGTTAAGTTGGAATAGAAGGCCCATGAAATAAAACATACCTCAAACTCCTTCAGCATAAACTTTATTTCACCATTTAGGAAAGGACGATGGTCGAATAATCGTGACCAGATTTCTCCGATTTCTGTAACGAAATAATAAACGATAGGTCATGGACTCCATGAAAAGTTATTGTCAATGCAAGAACGGCTCTTAGGAACTAATCTATACCTAAGTAATTACAACTTGAATTTAAAGTGTAGAAACAGTTCCAGTGGTGAGCTTGCATTTATTAAGAAAATAGTTTAATAAACGGACAGAAAATAGTAATGTTTTCTCACACATAAGCATGTAAATAAACAGTATGTCTTTTTCTCTGAAATATTTTATGGTCTAAAGATTAAATGTGGTATTATTTGTTCTGCTTGTATGATAAAAACTTACAAAAACCGGAGGTAAACAATATTCTTAAAATTTTAGAATACCAAACTAGGCCACACATACCTCGTGACAGCTCCGTCATTATATTTTTGTCGTTCAGTCCTTCATTCATTCAATGTTTTGAAAGTCTGTGTTTTCAACACGTATGACTTCCGCCGTGTGTTCGGATAAATAGTCTAGTGAGTCATACAAAAATAATCTAAAAATTAACAATATTGGTAACTATTCAGCTGCTTAGCGTAGCTATGCTAAGTGTTAAACTTGTTTTTATGACTTAAATTTATTTAAATTATGCGTGAACACAAATCATAAAACATGTGCATCGTAAGAAAAGTCATAGTCTTCAGTAAAAACACAAATTTGAAAAATCTCATTTTTCAGTGAAACTTAAATTTCTAATAATAATTTCGCTATTTACAACATGTTTCGGCAATGTGCAAAAAAATTTAATAGTAAGCTTGCTTTCACTTGAATGAAATATCCGAAATAAACAGCGAAGTACCGGAAACAGATTATGCAACCTAAAGAAACATGGAATCGTTCATCGTTTTTTAAGTTTCAATTTTACATTCGGTCCTCGTCGACGTTCGATGTTCAATCAATTTAGTAACTTCATTCATCTTTGTTGAGAATGGGCGGTTAGTGAGTTGACGTGTTTAGATGCGATATTGTTTTTATTTGCGCAGTGTTTTGCTGGTGATAATGTGTTCTATTTGCATATTGATGTTCGTTAGTTTTGTGTGATTTGTTAACCATAGACGAATGTGAAGTTTTGGACTTGAACTAGTGGAACTTCGTGTTTGACCACCATGCCGGGTCTTATTGGTATCGGTGAATTCATTGAGGAAACTCGAGAGGATTACAGTTCACCTACTACTTCTACATTCGTTTCCCGCATGCCACAATGTCGCCAGACTATCAGCGCTTTGGAAGAGGTAATTACAGCCATTATAATTCGGTAGATTGCCAACAAATCTAAGCCAAACGGTTGACAAGATAAGAAAACATTATCTTCCTGTTTAAAAACAGGGTCCAAATAATTTTGACCGCATACCGAAAACGGAATACACATGAACCTCAATAAATTATTTATTGGATGTGTAAGTAGGTCTGGCTTAATATTCACCAGTTGTCGAAAATGTTTTCATTGCAAATATGAAATCTGCGTTTACTTTTACTTGACAAAAGACAAACATCTTGAAGCACATCTGTTTATTTTTTTGACGTACTTACCTGCCAATAGTTTATACCGATACGTTGCTAAGTCCGTGTTTAGTTGGGAGTATTCATTTCATAAATAGTTATTGTCAATTCAGGACAATGATGTTGATAAGAGACCGGGAGCGTAGGAGCGCCTCGACCTTGGAAACGCCCCCATAAAAATATTACACCCCTGCTAAAATGTGCCCACACAAGGACAATATAAAAATATGAATTACCTACGTTATTCTGTAATTTTATTTATTACGAACGCTGATCAGCCTACATACGATAGATACTTTGCAAAAACATATCGCTACGCAGCATCATTAGTATTGGTTGATGAACAAAATAAACACAGATTTTACGTGTATTTTATTTGTAGATAAGAATTTCCCAATGACCACCACTAAACCCTATCCATCTATTTAGGAATTTACGTTTCGACACACACGCGAATGCAATTGGGATAAAATGCGTACTTATGCTCAAGGTTGTATCTTGGGTAATTCGCTTTCAGTTTTCAAATGACCAAATAGGTACCTACCTATCTATCGGGCGTCATCATCATCACCATCAATGAACAATTTGTTTTGCCATTCTTTCTTCAGTCAGGACAATCAATGCTCGGAATCGGAAACACGGAACCGAAAGTTCTCCGTGGAGAGAAACAGATATCGGTAAACGGCGTGTGCGCTAGTTATTCAAGGAAGTTGCCCCAAAGGGACGCTTGTGGAATTCCTAAACGTAACGTTAGTCTTCATAATTTGTAACAACACACAAAGCTGAAATAGTTTTAACTCTCTATTTCGGGATTTTATTGTACCTAGTTCTTGGATCAGCCAACAACAAACAAGAAGAACTCACATTTCCTTTGTCTGGAATTCTATATTACTTTTTGACTGAAGTTCAGTAACTGAACATCAGTAATCAAAAAGTAGTATACAGTGTGGCCACAACAGTATAACAGTCAAAAAGTAGTATACTGTTATACTACTGTCAGGCAACTTTTTCTATGATTGGTAGGTACACACAATACAAACAATAGGCACCTGCTCCTTGATAAAAATGTTCGTAGGTAAGCAATCAGTGTAATCACTGTGATGGAGCACTTTCTAGATGAGCTAACTAAAAATAATCCTGATCCTTGTCAGCAAAGACTGCGATTTATTATTCTTCTTCTTCTTAGCGTGTCGATGGCAATCTAAATTGTGTCTGCCCAGAATTGAGCTACTATTTTGACGCTTTCGGTAGCGTCCATCAGTTATTATTATTAATGAATCTCCACCTGAGCAGGAAATTTGGATTAAGCTGAGGTTTCACTAGTGCTCTGGCTCTCCAACTCTATTCCAACATTTTACGAAATCCAAAGATATTGTCTCCGCAATTATAAAGGAAGTCGTGTTGATTAATCACCGGAAATGCTTATTAGGGGACGACACGCTTGACATCTGTCGAGCATTCCAATGTTCAGGTGAGTTCTGCTTGGTAGGTACATTACATCCGGTGGTTTTCTTGGCCGATCGAGCCCGATATTCTGAGCAGAAAAGGATTCAAAAAGTAGTTATAAGGCGATAAGCTTTCATGCCGTCGTAAATATCGAGCCAGCAAGGTATTAGCGGGGCTGTATGACCAGGATATTCAAGACGTGGGGCTATAAAGCCATAATAAAAATATTTAGAATAGATCTGTGCTAATAGATACGGACAATTTGTCGGAAAAAAACACGTCGTAAACTAAAGGCAGTAGAATGAAACAAAAACTGTTTTTTCCGTTTCATACCATTTCATTACAATCTCGCGAACCTCATAACAATAACAAGGTCATATAGCCTAGTTCATACGACGTTGACGTATTGATGTGGGATGAGGACTTGGCAATCATTGTCAATAATCGTGACGGTCAACTGCCTAGCGGCTACCGGCTTGAGCCTCGATAAACGCCCTAAGAGGCTCTTGTTAGCCCGGGTCAAGGGTTTGATGCCGAGAGCTGTATAGTATTCCTGAACACGACGGCCAATCTTGATGGATCCCTTTCCCCTAAATACAAGTTAATAATAACGATTCAAATGGTTATCAAATCAACCATAATCGATCACTTTATCGTAAAAATGGTTGTTGGGGCAATGGTTTGTCAGATTCCTAAAAAATACCTTTCCATTCCATATGCGGTTTGAATTCCTTGAGGGAATTGTATAATTTTGAAACTTGCAGACTTGAAAATAACCGATATTGAACGTAAATGAAAAATAGCTTTTACGTAATACAATAATTGTAACAAAGAAAACATGATAGCCATACAAAAATGCTGGAGAACAAGCACGCACCTTTCCATGTGCCTAACTTTTTAGATTTTAGATTCCTACTTGATTTGTGTGGGCATCACAAGCATAAGCAGTAATGATACCTTCAAATCGTGGTAGACGCTTCGGAATTTACGATTATTCAAATATAACGTTCATAGTCATCATCATATATATAATGTACATATAACAGCTAGGAATCGCATTCGCAGCATCAGCGAACTTGTTGACTTAACGTTTCATGGAAATGTCGACTCACAGACACGGAATTTGATGGGATCTCTGGTCCCCGTCCCCTTACAATATAAATAAGTAGGTACAGCTGTCTAGACTTCTCAAATGAGACATTATCACATTTTATTCTTCAATTTCTACTTGAGAATTCAGTAATATTAATGATTAATAAAGATTTGCATGCTAAAAGAATGCAAGTCTTTTATCGATTTTGCACTCTTCTAGCTCATCATTGGTGGAACCTCAACTGTCCTCGTCAAGTATTTTATTGTCAATAAACACTGCCTCTTGTTCACCTTGCGATTTTGTCCTGCCTACCTTCTTGAACATAAAACAAGATGGTTCCATATTGAATTTGCAAGTCTCGGTTGCTATTAAAACTTTTATTTTAGTCGTCGTAATACTAGACAAAACAAAAATATTAACATATTCCGCATAATAAACACCAGAACCGGGATGACGAGTTTAGAGAAAGTTCGACATTGATATCTCTCCGACTACATTGCAAAAGGAAACCTTGACCGGTTGGTCGACTGATCGACAAACAAGTTTCAGTCTGCGGAAGATCGCATTTTATATTCATTGTTAAAATTATGCTTTTCAAACACGCATTTCATGATCAATACAAAATGATGTGTTGATATTACGTTGTTCTCGAAAGGTCCTACAATAAATAAGAGCGAATCAATGTTGACTCTCATTGGCATAGATCTAACTTTTTGTTCTGCAGTTTTATGAATTTTCACATGGTCAGACATGTTTTGCACGACCTATTACAGTATCCTTCAAAAGTTCACAAAAAAGACCGCGTCTGATATCCTTATCAAATAGAAATGTAAATTGCAATTGGCTGGATACTTGTTATTTTCTGTTATCAAACTAAATACAAGTGGCAGTTTCCAATTTCCTGCGTGAGCGGACTAACTGACCAGTGGTTGTTATATCGGAACACGTTTCCGCTAACGAGTAAAACAAACTCTGATAGAAAGGTGGGTAGCTCTACGAGTGAACGTAGGTCACTGGGTCGCTAGGCGGTCTTGGAAATTATCAATTTAAACATAATCATGTATTGGAAAGTAGAGTCATTAACATGAATTTAAAATACTTGAAATTTAGATTTTTATTCGTGCCATCACTCATTAAAGTCTCCGAGAAGCTGAAAGCTGGCGAATTCTTGTCTGATTTATTATAGACGATGAGGAATGAAATAGTGCAGTACTATGCATATCAATCAAGGCACATAGCTTCACTGTCGTCATCCGGTTAATCTAATGGAAGCTTATGAGGCCGTGCAGTGGGATAAATTGCAGTGTAGCCCACAAACACGACAAGACTGAATTATCTACTGGTCAGAAGTGTTATGACGATGACGCACACTGAATGCTGATGACATTTTGACGACAGGGACGCTTAGATACTTAGAAGATTGGGAAATGATTGTGTGGCCAGCCCACTACAATCGAGGCTAAATACTGACCACCCATTACAGGGAGACACGAAATTATTTTACACTTTCCCACTAAAGTAAACAACGCAAAGAACAGTTTAAATTACACATTACGAAATTTTTGGCTTTTAAAAATAAATAAAACTAAACTCTAGTCTTAAAGTAACGACTAATTTATGTAATTTCAGCATCTTATACCATTTCAATGCGTGCGTTTAAAACGTTTGGCGTATAGCCAGCAAGCACTGGGTACAAATTGAATAAACGAATCAGTACTTGATCACTGTCGGATAGTCGGTGAGTTCCGAGAAAAAAGAAACCGACAATGGAAAAGAACTTATACATTCCTACGTAATATGCATAAATCCATGTATATAATACTGCACATTATGTATACTGAAGGTCTCTATTCGCGATGGTCGAAGGATGTGGGATGAATTTGAAGATACTTTTACTAAGATTTCGTAAAATGCCACAGACGTTCTTCGAAGACTGCAAAATATTTGAATGTGTCCTTTCCTAAAGAATTCTTTTGATTACTCTGATAACCTACAATAATTACATTGCAGTATGCAAATCCAACTACGTACTAAACGTGTACGGTTTTCATTTCACTTTTTCAACTATTTTATTCTAAGGTGTCTAATTAATCTCAAAACCCAAGACAAAAATTAATATTGTTATCCTAGCTGATATCTCACCGACAAATGTCGGTGAGCTATCGGTTTCGTCGTTACAAGTGCACTGTATGAATAGGCCTTAAAAGGTCAACAGCCAATGAGTCATCACCCATGCCACTATCTCGCGGTGCATAGCGAAGACTACGGCTAAGCAAGCACCTCAGATGCGGTAGGGCGATAAAAATCATGTGTGACTCATCTGCGATGTTTGTTTATAACATGAGGAGACTTAAACTAAGACATTTTTTGTCCTGCTTGATGAATAATATGATAATTATAATCAATGAATCAAAGTACCTAAACCATGTTTGTAGGTATTTATTTATTTATTTATTTATGGTGGCCAATCATGCTAAAGTCAACGTACAGTGATTTCTTCGCCGAATTTTTCTCATAATAGACATTGCGTGTTTGATACCGCCCTATTTTATGAATTCGTCCTTCATTTGACTTGTGGTGATTTCACAGTCACACCGTACCTATTCGCTATTCAGAAAACATTTTCTTCTTGAAGACATAATACCCTAGATAGTAGTCCTAGCAGTAATGGCGTAGTTTAATCCACGGCAATGCAGACACGATTATGCATGCCGGTAGCGGCATGCATTAGACTCGTCCCCTTCAGACCCTCTGCGATAGAGTTACGGGCACTTGAGCACGGCAGGTTACTATACTGTAAAGTTTCTATGAAAAGGTAGTGCTTTTAACCCTTCTACCAAAGAGCTTTGTATGAGGAATAAGGAGGTATCCATATGTTATGAACAAGCTACTCAGTAGAGACCTAGGGTGCCACTGAAGAGCAGACTAATTTCAGATTTTGTATACAGTGTTTTGGATATCAAATGCATTGAAATTGTAAAACATTAATAAACCTTCAAACATTTTTGGTTTTAAAACAAACGGTAAAACCAAAGACAACAAATCTCGTATCACAAAAGATGAATTAGAAATGTTTGTCTAGCAATACAAAATGAAGCCGTAAAAAATATGATAATTATTGACTTAAAGAAATAAAAGAAAATTAATAAAGGCAATGCACACGCAACGTCTCCAGCTAGTATCTCTGTTAATATTTCATCAACTTGACTAGCTAAACATAGTATTTCGCACATAATATTTCCATATTGTTTTTGCTGGTAAAGCAGATCAGGCAAATATCAATGTAAAACAATGCACTAACTTATGATGTGCTCGCGTTCAATCGGTTCTTTATCTGTTCCTATCTTTGTTATGATCGATCGTTTGCTTGCTTGCAATAAAATCGGAACTTGTTACTTTCTTAAGTATTCATGTAATTTATGTTATCTTGCTTTCGCTTTGGGATATTAAATATTATTTACAGAATATAAGGCACAAGTCTATTGGGAGTTCAACGAAGCCGTGGCACAAATAAATAAAACATAAATAATGAAAGAGGACATTACTATGGAACATCGAGGAGTATGGTCGTTTACCTCACGCTAGTCACAATGAGCACCTATTCAATGCAGTACAATAGGAATAGCCCGAAACGGCCATCAAGATGTAACAGAAAGCGATAAACAAAAACATTTTCTACCACCGGCCGCCATGGAATTAAAAATGTTTGAAAAACTTCGGGAACAACAAATTAGGGGAAACGAATTTCAGTACGTTATTGTTCTAGACATAAAAGAAGTTAACATCTTTGAACTACGTCTCTTTAAACTAAGCCATTTAAAAGACAAAAGCAAAGATGATGATAAAACTTCTGTGCATTTTGTTCGCTTCGAAGTTAATCGGGAGTTCGCCTGCAGAATTTGTGTTCTCCATTCATAAGGTTTTAATTTTGACATCGAGAACTGTATTCTGCTCGACTGTTTGCTGCCGATAGACAGATGCGACATATTAGAGTAAGTATGTCGTCAGCTCAGCTTTCTCATTTCCTTTATGACAATCATGAAGAATGTAATGTATGCGTAAAGCCTGCAGAGCAAGGTTTTTACCATAATATTCGTATCTGCCTTGAGAAACATCCTCTGTTCTCATTTCTGAATTAATATATCGATTCGTTCTTATTTCTTTATTATAACCAGCGTTAACTTTCGTTTCATAATAAATAAGTTCTAGTAGTTTGGAGGCGAGGGCATTCAGTCGTACTTGAAAGGTAAAATTCTCGTGTTTATCGAATAGTAAAATAAAGTGTGGTGTTCCTTGATCAGATGTGATAAAGCGAAAGTACCTGCTTGTGGTTACTCGCCGTGTTGGTACATTTTGTAATGAACTTTCTCTTTAAATTAGTGTGGGTGTGCTATTACATCCAAATTTTATTTATGATCGATTGCTGTAATCAATATGTAAATATTTAATGTCTGTACTTAGAACCCACGGATGAACATACGTCTGATTGTAAATAATTAACTGAATTCGCTAGAGACCAGCCCATACTGAGCTTAGTTTGTCGGAGCCGAATTAATGTTGAGTTCTGCGGGACGCAGTAATTAAACAATCCTATTAGATTATGATATAAAACTCACAAACATCTATCAGATTTGTATGAAAGGAAAAATACAACAATGAGTCACTTTGACAGGTCACAAGAGGATTTAAACACTACGCAACGAACTTATTTATGTTTGTTTAAATAATAAAATACTTACATGAGTGTATAACTGTTTAGATAATTAATTAGCATGAAAGTCACAGTCAAGAATGAGTAACAGACCGCAATGCAACGTAATAGTAACAAAAAAGTAATGTAACTGAGATCTGCCTGAGGCTCGCAATTTTTTGACCCACTGACAAACTGGTTCTGTATTACTCGTATTTTGATAATAATCTAGATTACCACTGTACATCGTATCTACCTGTCGAATTAAGATGTGTTCAATGATATAATATTCTATTCCTTACAATACTTTCCATGCCTCCTTCCCTCACAATAAATGTTAAGATAAGCCCGTGCCAAAGTTGAACTAACACCTGCTGCCGTTGGCAACGAAACTTCTGCTGTATATTTGAATAAGTTTAACAATAAATACTTTTTATTATTTAATCTTTTTACTTATGAATTAGGTTATTTTTTGTTATGATTGGGATTTAGTCTTATATTTATTTATCTTAGTATCCAACTGAAGCGTACCCTCACCTATGGCTTTTAACCGAAAACAAAATGATGTTCATCAGTAAATGAGGCGAAAATGGCGCCCAACATGTTAATGTGTTAATTAGAATCAAACTCATTCAACGTGTTTACAAACAACATCCCCGAATAAACGAAGTAACGAACACGTTTAAAGATCACTGCTCATGTTTTGGTAATCCGATAGCATAAACAGGATCCTAATACTTAGTCGGTACGATACTTCCCTACAATGTTAGGCTATAAAAAATAAACAGTACTTTAGTAGCTGTTACTGTACTCGGAAGATATCTACCACTTTTATATTAAGAGTAAAAATCTTGTTTTATTCTAAATCGGAAAACAGCGTCTGATTCACAGATCCCCTCGGGACATTTTACTAGAGAAAGTTTTTGAGCTTTGCTGCAAATGGTGGCACTGGAGCTGACGAAAAATAGATTGTGAGTTCCTAACTTTCTAACAAACGGGATTTTGAATATGTCAGATCAGTATTGTTTGTTAAAATTATTCGCTAAGTAGTTTTATTAAGGTGGAAACGTCAGGGTAGCCCGCGAAATTCAAATTTTCTTAACATTTTTATTTTGTAACTATTTCATGAAAAAGCCATTCTATAGGGTTAAATGAACTTAGAGGGTTGTAATGGTGATTTTAATGATTATAATTCTGTAGCTACATACGTGTTACTGACGCGACTCATTTTTTATCAACATACAACCTAACACTGACCTGCAAATTGCAAAAAACGCAAGAAATTTTGAATTTCGCGGGCTGCCCTTGCTTCCACCATAAAGGTTGCATGTTGATTACAAATTAAAACCTGTATTAACCGTAACCATACCGTATTTTGACTGTACCTATTAATAATTTATAGATTCGATTACCCAATCGTATCATCGGGGATTAAGTTGCGGTGGCGAGGCTTACCCTTAGTAAACCCGAAGTCGTATTAACGTAATTATCAAGTAAAATCAATATAATTCCATGACTTTTGCTCAAGATAATAGGTACTATGCTTAGTAAAATTTTCTGCAGAATTCTTCTAGTTGGTTTAAAAATTAAACTGCTTCAATTTGGCAGAATCTTCTTGGTCGTTCGTTGTCAGTCGGAGAATAAATACGCAAGGTCAACCGCTTTCGCTGTAGGAACCCACTTACCATGGACGACCCTTTTGCAGCTGACGCTTCTAACGAGTCTTTTTCTCCTCGAAATACCCCATCAGTTTGTCTGGCCGTATAACTTTGGCTGCTTGTTGTATTGAAATAAAATTACCATGTCCATTCAAATTCAATTCAATGAAGGTATCTTACCAGGTATTGGAGTTAAAGTTACAATACTGGCCGATGCAAAAAATATGTTAAAGAAACATCCGTATGTGACGCATAACTGTGGTTACAATACAAAACACATTAAATTAAGTAACAACACAGATGACTCACTTCCACCATCATTGTGCTGAAATCCTACGCTTTGTGCTATAGCAATCACTGTTCTGCTATTACTATCTACTCTATTATATGTCTACAGATGCGACTGACGTTTTAATTACTCGACCTATTTGAAACAGCTGTTTATTTTATTGCTCAATAAATTTTGGAAATGCTACACCTTGCCCTTCAGTTAGTAAAACGCGGGTGTTTACAACTGGGAGGATCCCATTTGATGACTGTAAGATAATTTCGATAGACGTCCGATTTATAGAGTTCTGTAATTTATTTAAAAAAAGAATACTGGTAATAAACAGCCAGCAAGAGCAGTGACTGTAAAGAGACGTGACCCATTTTCAGAAACCCTATGCGGACTTGCGGGGCGTTAAGCGTGCAGAACTGAGAGGTGATAGTTCGATCCGCTTAGAAGACAGAACAAAGGGGCGTTTGTCTATGACTGGAACAACAACTATTGTGTACGTGGCCTGGCTCTAGTCTCGGTTACATTGTTCATGTATGCTAAACGTTTTAGTAAAATGTTTAATAGGAGTAACTCTCTTGGCCCGTTTTAACGCACTGTGTAATGCCGATTTAACCTGCGTAAAGGTCGTTTAGTTTCCTTTAGTAGGCGGCTTTTAGCGTGGGTCACTGGATTACATGGCACATGATTTGTGTTTTATTAAATGTGTCAGGTACTGGACTGGCATTGGCATTTCTTTCTTCAAACAAATGTACAGGCTGAGTGAAGGAAGTAGGTTACTAAATTGCTTACAGGTGGAAGGCGGGGAACAAATGCATGTTGTTTAAAAATAAAATTGCTGTACATTAATACCATGTCGTGATATGTTAAGTATACAAGCTTCGCTGCCATTTTAGATGTTATCTTTTACGTTATTATAATGCAGGTGCCGCATATGCAACACTGCCTTCACTGCAAGGAAGCGAAAAAGACACAATAATGACGTAATCGATATGAAAATTGATAGTTGATTATTATGAGATTGCAATTTAGGGTCTCTAATAGTCGTTATTATCATAATAGAGATTACGATGACTTACGTTTGTTTTGTGCGTCCGATGTCGTGGTTTACGCAACTTTTCATGCGTCGGTGGTCACGAGCAAGAAAGCGAATATTCTCATTGTCTTCGGTTATCTCGTACTTATCATCTTTATGTTTGGACAAATGCGGATTATGTAACTTGTGGACATCGTCAACGATGATATTGTAATAGCTCCTTACCTCTGCTTTGATGCTTAAACTGGCATTAAATATTATGTTCTCAAGACGGAAATAAACAGTAGAAAAACCGCATTCAATAATTCTAGAGCTTAACACAATGTTGGTAATTTCAGTAACCATTTTTTAACAACGTCATTTCCAGGGCAATGTTTGCTGGCGGGTTAGTTTACTTCGTCACGCCACGCTTGGCGCTATAATAACTTAACTACAAGGGTTGTAAGATCCGTACCAGTACGAGTATAACATTTATCATTATCACCTCATTACGTTATTCTAATTTATGTCGTTTAACCCTATATGGTTACTTACGTGTGTTATTTCCCTCATCGTCATCATGCAAGTTTTTTTCTTTCTGATGCACCTTGTAATTAATTACATTTTTTTTTGTTTTTAATCAATCTTCATGATTTATTATTCACGTTACTCTGTGGTTCCACAGTAGCCAGGCGTTATGAACTAATTTTAATAATGGACAGCGATAAGAATAGCAAGACGTGTCCGTCTTTAATGAGGGCTGAAAATTATTGTAATATTTATTATTTTAACTTAACAAAGCTTAACATTATCAACCACATTATTATTTTAAAAAAATGATTGGTTTTATTTACTTTCAATTAAAGGTCATTGACACAAAATTCGATGTTTCCTTATCGTACTGTATCAACATCAATGAGAGAGTTCGCTCAAGCCGACTGCAAATGAACACTTGAGCCAAACAGAAATCAAGGTGCACCGAATCGTTGCGACTTGCGAGTTTTATTTTAGTACGGGCCGATTGCTTAATTCAAGGGGAGCCATTGATTAATCGCCGGCTGAGGCGACAGATGTTCGCTGGGCTCCCAAACCGAGTTGAATGGCTCGTGGCTCCTATTGTAAACGAGCCTTTATGCCGGTGACAGCTTGTCCACGTAAAAAAGTTTTGACCGAATCCGATGTCGCAATCCGCAATCGCAACGGACGTTTCGGTCGATAACAATATTTTTAATTTTAAAAAATTTACCGCCATTTTGACGTCACGTAGCATGTTTAATATTTTCCTTTATCTTGTTTCAGACGTTGGATTTCGACCGAGATGGCCTAACGAAGTTGAAAAAGGCGATAAAGGCAATACATAACTCTGGAAATGGTGAGTAGTACGCACCTAAGTAAACAAACTTGGCCTCTAGCTCTTTGCCAAAATAAACAAAAGGAAACTCGAGCGTTCACGTGTACCATATTAATTTCGCTCCAATTTAACACCAGGCAACTATTCAATTGTTTGCAAAGTAATAGGCGTATTCAATAATCCCACTGTCTCTATGGTAATAGGTACCTACTTTTCTACATTTACAAAAGCCAAGTCGTCTAGTTCTCTTTTAGTCCGTAACAGGCGGCAACCGGACAAAATACTTTCTGACGCGTTTATTTGTATTCCCTTCTCTACAGGCGACACGAGAATGAAACTCGATTAAAAATAGAAATAGAGGAAGTATACGGTATGAATAGCAGACTGGAATAGATGAGATATCCGATGCATGTTTGGTAACTTTAAAAATAAATTCCTTTTTGATATTTGAAAATGAGACTCTGAGAACACAAAACCAATGGAGAGGTGTGTCTTGTCTTCGATGACTGAGTGATACATACTACTTACATTGTTTAATACATTATTGGTTAAATTATCATTGATTTTCTATTACTTTGCCGCGTCGCCGTTTACAGGTATCGTTTGGAATCCGACCTTGGGATTCAAAAAATTGCGATTCGTAAAACCACACTTTTTCAAATAGGTACCTTATTACCTTACCATAAAAGTGCAAAGGGCCTGGATTCTCAATATTCAAAACTATAGAAACTACTTGCATAGCTTAGGCCCAGCATAGAACCGGCTTGCTAGGACGAAAGGCCGTTCAACCCGCTGAACTAGAATGACCCAAATATCGCAACAAATAGTGCTTGCAGACAGACATTAATGCATTATTTGTAAACACTACCATTCACTTGTTATGTCATTTCGGATTCATTTTATAATGTACGCAAGTATTTAATAACTTTCCTTCCTGTTGCGACGAATTTCTTTTATTTCCGTAATATACAGCTGAGCAATCAAATTATAAAAAGAATCGATATGTCTGCAACTGAATGCAAAGTGGTAAGCAGATTTTAATAACCACATCATTTCACGATTTGACTGAGCTTACTTTACAAAAGGGTATCACGAGAACCAGTTTTTCAATTGAATGAAACGACTATGTGGCTTTATAAATTTTATCTTCTTTTATCTTTTAAAGTACGGTTTCTGCATTTGAACAAATATAAATTGAAATTTAAACCGATTCGAGTCGCGGTGGCCGGTCACGAATGAATTTCCCTTCATGTGCGACTTGTCAAGGAAAGTGGGTCGAACGTCTGGTTTCGCTGGCTGCGGTGTAACTGGACATATTAGATTATTGTTTCGAACCTGAGATATCATGGAGAACACCCCACACCTGCTCTAGCTTCCTGTTATAACGAGTGTAATGTGAATCGTGATTTACATGGCAGTGAGCGCACGCGCTAGCTATTTCGCAACTGCAACATTCTCATTCCACACTATGGTATTTCCTCAACTTTACACAGTATTCATGAGACAATGTTTTGATTTGATAAGATAAATCTTGTTTATTCACACATTACACCTAGAATGTCTAATTCTAAAATGATAAACTACAAAATTATGCAGTTCCCCATCACATCTCTGTTTAAATAACCTGAATGAGATTAAATCCACTTAAGTGCTCGACTGCTTTGCTCTATTCTTTACACGCGACCGCTGCCGCTGCCGCGTTTTATAAATAGTACGTTTTAGTTTTTTTCTTAGTTGTAAGCACTTACAGGTTTATTGAGTGCAATTCCATCGCGTGCTAGGGTTTGTTTATTGTGGTCGCGTTTAGCGCCTGTGTCGCCTGTGTCGCCTGTGTCGGCCGTGTTCAAGCCGAGCACTCGGAACTGGTCGTGCGAGTTCGGATTGTGCGCTGGCGCAGCTGGCAAGGTCGTGCGCTCCGCGAGCACGCGCTCGCAAAAACAACCAATCGAAAACACGAACATTCCTACACCATGATGCGGTGTTTAGGTTTAGGGAAGACGCACGTTGCTAGTGAATTCTTCTGCGCAAATAGCCAACTTCCCCATACAAACTTTCATCCCCCGTTTGCCATCCTAGTGGTAGAATTTCAAAAACCGTCCAAGTGCGAGTCGGTCCCACGTACGAAGGGCTCCGTACCATAACCTAAAAAACTTTTTTCATTTAAATTTCAATTTTTTCCTTTATTTGTGTTGTAAGGGCTTGCTTTTTCCCACGTGATTCTAGGTCAACGGGAACTACCATAGAGGTTTTCGACCCAAAACCTATAGGGTATCCGGTTGACCTAGTATTGTAAATTTTGGTTAAAAGCAAGGGAAAATTCCGACACATGAAAGTTGAAAATGTTGGTACTTACAAGTTTTCGCGAAAATCTAAATATGATATCTTTTTATAGTGTTGACTCAGGACCTTAATTATTATACATCTAATAGCTAGTATAGACCTCAGTATCTTGTATACGCTTCAACTTGCTAGCTCCACCCGTTCTTGAGAAAATCGGTGGTAACACACGGATAGATAGACGGACAAGAGAGGTCTATTAGTTACGTAATACGGCACAACAAAAGGGACCTAAGAAATATCATATTGCCAGATTCAGTAGTTTCAGTAGTAGTTGTTAGGCTCTGCGATTCTGAGTAACGCGTAGTCTGCGTTGATGAATCGGTCAGGTTATCTACCTTTATATTTTTATAAAAAAGTAACCCAAAGGGCAATGGAGAGGGCTATGCTCGGAGTTACCTTGCATGATCGAATCAGAAATGAAGACATCCGCAAGATAACCAAGGTTACCGACGTAGCCCGGAGAATTGCCAAACTTAAGTGGCAGTGGGCAGGGCACATTGCTCGCAGAACGGATGGCCGATGGGGCCGAAATGTTCTGGAGTGGCGACCGCGAACCGAAAGACGTTGCGTTGAAAGGCCTCCCACTAGGTGGACTGAAGACCTGGTGAAGGTTGCGGGGATCCGCTGGATGAGAGTCGCACGGGACCGGTCAATGAGGCGACACTTGCAGCAGTAGACGTCTTTCGGCTGAAATGATGATGATATTATTATGGTACCTTTAAGATGGTTCTCTAAATTTACTTTATTTCTCGGAAGAACGAAATGCAGGAACATTTATCTTTTTCTAATACCTACTACAATGTTCACAGTTCCAAGTAGGCACCTACTTATTGTAAAACCTTAATGGATGGAAGGACGCGTTCTTGGAACGTATCCAACTATACTCAGGCGTTAGTGTTGTGGTCAGCATTTTGTTGCTTACTTTACAAGTTTTCACACTGTACATAGAACTTTGTTACATTATTTGTCTAGCGTTAGCCTTTACAATTTCAATATGTTCGCAGTCACCCACATGTAATTACATTTTACTGTTACAAGTCACGACATCACTTTCGTTTTATGTTAAAATCCCTTGTTATTGGCAATTTGGGCGACCAGTTTGACGAACCCCGCCCGAGGCTATGTAAACCTCATATTAAGTGGAAGGTCCACGGAGAAATTGAATGGCGTGTGTTCTGTGCCTTGCCATTTAATATTCAAAAAGCGTCGGTGGGATTGAGCTAGGCAAATGTGGGCCGCGACACGGATCTGCGAGACTCATCAGTTCGCCACCTTTATTTCGTGTTTATTTTTAACTGGACCCATGATTTGTTGCTGTATTTCAAAATCCCGAGAATCCATTTCAAAATTTCGTAGCAACAAGTCAGCAACGGCTATAAATAAATCCGAACTCATTAGCGGACATCCCCTTTAAAAATGTTATTTTATGGAGCTCTTATCCCGGCCTCGAGAAATGTTCACCTTTGAACGAAACGTGTCTATGTATGAAGTAGTTCTAAAATTTGTCGATTAAATAAAAGTCTTGCAATTAAATACTAGCACTTACGGCACTGGACGAGTTATAAACTGCAGTTAAGTGCATCTCACTTTACTGGCGCCTCTCTTTATAGCAACCGACTGGAAAACTAATTAAATTTCCGACGGCTTAAGGAAGATAAAACGAGTCTTTGTCGAATCACCTAGAAACTTCATGAAACAGAATTTTTCATTGGAAGAAAATTGTGCTGGCGTTGCGCGATTAATTAAGTATATTGGCTACATTTTATTGTTCTTCGTTCTTTGTACGCTCTGTACTGGATTTATATTTCGCACGGCTCACTGTGGTTTACTTATCCAATAACTTGTAACAAATATTGATTTTATTATGTTTGTACACGTGCTAGCTTAGATTGTTTGAATTATTCTGGCAGCGTATTACATTACATGTCCTAATCCCTAATTGTTTGTATTTAGCTCACGTGGACAACGAGATGTACCTCGCCCGGGCGCTGGAGCGGCTGGGAGGGAACGCCCTCAGCAAAGACTCGGAGCCAGACATCGGCGCCGCATTCTTCAAGTTCGCTGTCGTCACCAAAGAACTGTCTGCTCTCATGAAAACACTGGTATGTTGGAAATACTCAAAGGCATAACTCAAATCAACCTCATTTGTATAGAACTGTACAGTACCACTTTCTGGTTTCCACTGGTCACTAGCTGTCTGTTAGGTAACATATATCTTCAGAGGGTGTTTTTCGCGACGGCTGAAATAGTATACGTAGGTACCTACCAATGATCTGCTAATGAATCAAACTATATACCTAGATGAAGAGATGTTATCGTAAAACTATGCTCCACTTTCCATAGCAATAAATAACAATCACAGAAACTGTTTAAAATCTAATCCAGGTCAAAGAACATGCAGATTTTATAAATTAACTTTCCTTTAGAAATGAATAACCAGAGTATACTGCAAATACAGTCGAAAGAAATTCGTTCGTTTTCTAACCATTACTAGATTCAATACATTCCACATGTTGCTGGATTTATAAGTACATTGAACTGAAGACGATTTTTGGGAATACAATTTGAATAAAAAAAGTTGTGTTGTGATTGTGACAGCAATTTCATACGCTGAACTGTAATTGGATGTGTACGTGAACTAATCAAAATAAAATGGAACATTCTGCTGCAGAAATCAATTTCCATATTTGAACGCAACAACTAAACAGATTTGATTGTAGAGTTAAAGCAATTTCCAGTTAACAAACATACATAAATAGTGTCCCAGTTTGCATGTGTTTGTACGAAACGGTAGCTAATACGGTCATCGACCGACAACATGCATATTTACGAGCTAGAATGTTTTACATGCCACGCGAATAACCTCAAATCATATACATTTTTAACATAAACGAAGTTAATAAAAATCATTGATAAACATATCCTTGACAGTGAAAGTGATAACTAGGTTTAAGCTTTCACTTTTAATCTGTTGAAGCAGTCGTAGCTACGTACACAGACAGGTTATAAAGATATAAGAAAACAAACCACAACACAAGGTGTAAATCGGAACCTATGATGGTGGCACATACGTGATTTGGAACATGGAACTTGCGGTTTCCAGAAGAAAGTTAAAATGTCGCACGTTTCATAAAGTTCCATGGCTTTCTTGTAAGAAAAATAGAGAGTAAAGTAAAATCCATTATTACCTTCATGAGGCCAAATGTGACCAAATCATGTAACTAAATCAACCACAATGTTTTAGAGAGCACGATTATTTTTATTACAATTTTCTTCTAATAAGACTAACTTTGTAACGAAGTGGTTGCTTTGTTTTGTGTTATTTCTTGTAGCGCATCAACAAAACGTCTGAACTTGACAAAGTGCGAATTTGTTCAAGAGTATCAAGTCGCTCATCAACCCTCGATCTCAATGTAATCAGAAACCGTCGCAACAGCAAGCGGAAATTATACTATTGAGGGAGCCTGCGGCGGATGTCTCGCGAACATCTCGTTGCGGAGGGAGCCAGAGCGTGCCGACTTCAATAAGTCCGCAGACGGAATAGGCTCGTTTAAACGTCATCACTCAAAATTAATTGAAAAACGGCGACAATTTCATTACTGATTTATTGCTTCTCAATGACGCTTTCGCTAAAGCAATGTCTACTAGCAGGCTGATTGATATTTCTTCTGCTGTTTCCTTGGATGGTATTTTTTGATTAATTGTATGACATATTATTTTTAAATGTTAGGTTTTAATTACAAGTCTCGTAACTTGTACCGTCGCATCAGTTTATTCCATGAAATTAACACATATGGAATTAATTTAACACCGTTATCTTAGCAATAATAGAGCATTGCATTCAATCTATTATCAGGCTGACATTAATCAATCCTCGTCCGTAATTGATGTTGTGTCCTTCAATATATTGGCCAGCCGGTCTATTTAGTGGTGTTCATAAATAAGCTAGCCAGCTGGGGCAACCTTATCGACATAAGATCACCCACTATGCTCTATAGACTAGTTGTGTGCTAATAGGGGCTGTATCTAACTGCTCATCTTGGCCCAAGTCATAATATCCCCAGGTTAACAAGTTTGAATGCCACTCGCTTGCGATGAGCAATATTTTATGGATGTGCTGCAAAACATGCTAGTGCATTACCTCATACCAGAAATAATGTAATTAGATCTTCATGTTAGAATTTTAACGAATCGTCCTTCTTGGATGTTGGATGTTTCAAATTCAACATTTAATAGCCCCCGTGGGCTATTAAATGTTGAATTTGAAACATGCGATAGTTGACGGTTGACGCAGATACCGGTGCGTAGGCGCACAACAGATTTGCTTGTAAATGGGTCAGGGTGATGACACGACCTGCCTAATGTTGCTAGCCAGTAAATACAGTTGATGTTGCATCGTAAAATTCGTAAACCAAATCCTCTTTTGTGAAACGTTTACGGTTTATTTGTGGTTGTAATTACTTTGCTAATAAGAATTTACATTCGTTCTAGCTACTAACCTAAATAGGGCTCATAAATGGTTAGCAACCGATTCTAATTTCCATAAAAAAACATGCTGTAATTGACTATGTAAACAACACAAGACGCAAACGCAGACGCAAATATTTTTTAGATTTACTCCGTCGTTGATAATTCAGAAGACATGCCTTGCTTCATTAGCATTATTTTTGCAATGGCCAATCCACAAACAACGGAAAAGTACTTTGTTTGTGTTGGAAAATCTCAAGTATCCAAGGACTTTTCATAGTAAAAAAAGCTCGTCCATTCCCCAAAAGAATACAATTTTCCATATTGCCTGGGTAGTTTGAGAGTGAACCACAATTTTCAACAAGGATCCAACCTCGCTCCATTTCTGCAGTTCTACGTGCCGAACCCCCAACTCTATTGCGCAGAATCCTCGACCTGGCCTTGACATGTTGCTCCTTTGTCCTTCCTCATAGCTCCCTGATCATGTGTAAAGTTATATTTTACTCTGTTTTATGAAACTCAATTTTCGTTTCAAGTAATTAGATTGCTTCCATTGATGCTATCATCTAATGCTTTCAAAGAAATATCTGAAAGAAATGTCCCAAAAATATTTGAATCTCATTCTGAATTATTCAGGGAAGCTTTTCTCAAAGGCTTGCAAATAGGATTAGAATCGGAAAGCCTTCTATTGATTGTATTCGGGAGATTTTCATTGATTTCCACGGGCCTGGAGGATTTGTGGGTGTGTATTAACCATTAGCAAGAGTGAGGCAAAGAAAAATCTAATAGAACTAAAATAAATTCTGCGCAAAAAAAGGCGTGTCCGAAGACAAAAGGAAAACAACTTATAACTATTAATGCCTGCACACGCACGCTATTCTTAAACGGCTTCAAACGATAATAATGCGTATAAGCCTCGTCGATTTTCTTAGTGTACCAGCACCTGAGTATCTTTGTTCTCGAATGCTCGATTTTATGTGATACTTTTTATGGGTTATATGAGACTGCATCGTTCCAAAGTAAAACTTGTCCGGAATTACTCACCGATGACTCGACAACTTGTCGCGTTTCGCATGAGGAGATTGCCGCTCTCCGCTTCGTTTACCACTCCGAATTGTGTCTGTTACAGTAATCATAATAATGTACGAGTTGTATGACTAAAGTCACCTAAGCTGCGCTATTTGTCTGGTTTTATTCGCATACTTGTCTGAACAATCTACTTTTGTGGACGACGTATAACATCATTTTCGTGCTTTGTGCCGTCGTGTTATGATCCATTCATCAACCATTAACACAAATACCATTTGATGTGGATTCCTTTCTTATGACTTGTCGTTCTACATGTACGGATATGGTGTATCACGGACTCTACAATTCGAGATATTTCAGAGTGGCTGGTTACTACGAGTATAAATACGATTCTCATCATTACCAGATGATTTTCCGATATAGCGTTGATCATTTTCGGAACTAATCAATCACAATTTACCAAATGAACAAAATCAATCCCAAAAGGCTTTCCTCGTATTTCAGATTATGCGTTTAATTACAGAGTAGCCCAGAGTTGCTTCGCTAAGAGGATCATTCATTTCTACTGTTTCATTGGCTTGTTGTTTCACTGAGTGTAAATATTTGATTAGGTAAACGCCCTCGGAGTCGTCTAAATTTTAATTTATTTACGAGCCTTAATCAACAGCTTTTAAGTCCTTACACCTCGTTGTACATTTGGGAATTAGGTAATTAATTATTTTCGACAGAATTGTTTGATCAAATATGTAGTACCTACTCGACACTCGCTCTTTCGGTCTTTTCATGTACTCGCAAGAGGAATTTACCGGTGCTTTAAAGGTGATACTCTTGCTCCTTACTTTATTACTTATGTATACTAAAACGGTCTTGTCTAGAGCATCCAATCTATCTTGCACGAGCATCAAAGGCGATGCTGCACTCTACATAATGCACATTTATGTGTTCCAGTGGGAATATTGAAGAGTTATAAATACTATCATCGAGTTCCCTACCAATTAATGGAGTTAAATGAACTGTGGGATGGTTGGTAGTTCATTTATTTTCAGTGGAAGCAATCAACGAAAGTTGAAGCTACTGGGAAGCTGCTCAAGTGAAGCGCCATAGTTGAAATTAATTCTTCATATTCACGAAATTAGTTGGTGGAACTCCTCTCTTCCGTTTATATTTGTTTTTCTGTTTACTGTTTATCTTAATTTGGAACAACCCATGTTCAATATAAATGGTTACTGGGGATAAATTAACCAACTACAGTTTAGTATCGCGTTCATTACATGTATTTAATAGAACCAAATATTTAAACTCAGTCCCAAAATCCCAAATAATTTCATTGGCGGATTGGTATGCTAAGAAATTTGATGCTTCTGCAAAAAGATTGCAATAAAAATATACCTCGTTGGTCATTTCTTGTGATTTTGGAATCTGCGCATCAAAATAATTGTCGATATCAAATGATTTCGAAGTAAAAGAAAAACAAATGACTGTGGTTTGCGTAATTACTTAGGTATGGGGATGGGTCAGATGGGTATAGTATATTTCATTACAAGTGCGGAAATCATGCAGTGCAATCAGCGGTCATTGCAGAGTTCCGACAAATGTCTACCCGAGCCGAGGCGCAGCCGAAGGCGAGGGTTGACAGTCGGAACAAGTTGCAATGACGGTTCCGCAGGTGTACTGAACGACTATTTTTAATATAGTTGCGAAAAAATGAAACAATTTAATAAAATAATAAAAACAATAAACTCAACTAACTAATCATTTATTTCTTATAAAAGTTATAGTACACATGTACATTGAAATTGGTACAGTTTTTGTAACGACTTTTTGACTTTTCCGGTAAAATATTTTCCGAAGCATTTTGTGCAATTATACTGAGTTCCGGTGGTGTTAATTAAAAAAAAATAGGGTCGAAATTACTCATTTTGTGCAACAAACAACTAAACTCGCAAAGAAAATTTCTGGAAAATGGCGCCAACCGTAGAATATAAGCAGAGTTTTTTTTCTTCACCCATTTTGGTAAGCAAATCTATACAGCTTAGTCTTCAGTAGATTTTTTTATTGATATGAAATGAAAATGAAATTTAATGAAATTTCATGTAAATGAAATTAAACCTAACTTAACTCATTCAATTAAATCATTAAATCTGATATTGAAATAAATTAGTAGCTTCTTTTTAGAAATATACGTATTTGTATGAATCACAAAAACTTTAGTAAAAACTTCATGGTTGGTTTTTCTTTTTAATAGACATTATTTTGACAGTTGGGAAAGAGAACGCACGAGTTCGGGATAGGTAAAAAAAAAGCACTAGTATGTAATAGCCCACATCCCGAACGCTATACATCCCTGCAATACCACACTGTTTGAGCAACTGTATTAAAAAGTGTTATTTGAAAATTATTAAGGACTTCGAATGACATCAGTTCAGGGGATTCAAATGCACAACTGTAGCAAATATTTCGGGTTAAAAATGTTAATAGGACTATATTACCACTTACCAGTGAACATTATCTTATTAGCAGATTTGACTGATAGGCAAAAACATCAGTCTCGACTTCTCGGTAAGCCCCTGATTACCTCACCATGGGGGAAAAACGACTACAAACATTACTATTATGAGTATCATATTGTACCGGTGTTTTAGCGTGTGACTTTGAATTACCATACAATATAATAAAGCGTACGGATCGCACGTGCTCTCGTTGCTCTCAATTCGAACAATGATCATTGTTACACCGCGTAACTAGTGCTGCAAAAACGTTCATTTTGCACCCATTTTGTACTTAATTAATTTTGACGTTTGTTCTATGGTTTAATAATGTAATGAGTTGTGTTAACACTCCTTAGGGGTTATACGTCACTTTATTTTAAAAGCAATATTCTGTAAATTATTTAGTTCTTCGCTTCTTGACTGCTGTTGTTGCGATATGCAATATCCACATTATTATTTGAACGATTTGATTCGTCTTTCAGGTCAATACAATTAACATTTCCAGGATCAGTGGTTATAAGTACAATTCTTGAATATCAACTTGAATCAAGTTAGGTTTTCTTTCCATTAATAAAACAGTCACAAGAAATATCCATACAAAATGCGGTTGACGTAACGGAATCGATACTTATACACCGAACTAATCTGTGAGATAATATTCAGTGTATCAATGAAATTAAACATTCAATCGTCACGCTTTATCAATTTATTATGTCAAAAGAGAACTGAATTACTTACAAAGGTTGTGTAATTATCTTTCCGAGCATGTTAGCCTCAAAAATTAACCGACGGAGCTCTCAAGACCTCATTGCTTTTTGGACTGAGCTTCAATTTTGTCTTAGCGTTGAGTTTAATTGGCATTTCTCACGCTACCCTTAGAATTTGATCCCGTGACACTTGTGCAACTTCACAGAACGCGGAAAGCGAAACCTCTTTGGTAATTCAATTCTGCGTTCAGTCAGACAGGCGTTTCGCGATTAATCGAGCGTGTTTGTGACGTGTCGTATGGTACCCCCAGTATCGCGTGCGGATAACATTGTGTCCGAGTATCGAGTTGTTATCAAGATCGCGCCAGATTGCACTTCCACCGGCCCGCAGCTATGTGCGACACATTCACTGAATTGATTAACCTTGTCGAAAGTGAATTTATCGCGGTAATCGATTTTGTGTTATCCAACGTTGTCCTTTCCCGAAATTCTGTTGCTAAAGCGATTTGAATGGTTGGAATTCGAATGAGTGTTTTGGAGCAGTTGGAGAGGATACCTCATGTGATGTAACCTAGCGTAACATAGTACTAATTGTCTTTTGAGCGTTACACATTTGCACAGTTAAAGATAGGTTGTTTCTAAACACTTCATTTATATCTTCTACTACCTGTTGCCCGCGGCTTCGATCGCGTTTTTGTCGGAAATTAACCCACGGGCACGTAAATATAGCCTATGGCACTCGGGGATAATGTAGCTACCTAATAGTGATTATAGATATAGATTTTAAATTATATATTCTATTAATAGTTTGTCAAGTGTTTGTTTGTTTGTTTGTTGTGTGTGTGTGTGTGAGCAATCATAGTGCCTATTACCGGTCAGTTTTCTCCCTTAATCGGTGAGTAGTATTCCTAGTGGTTCAACAAAACCGCTTTGAACGCCACACATCAGTAACCTGTTGGACTTAAAGACGAGCAGTCAATGCCCTCCACGTTTTTCTTTCATTGTTACTGAAACAGAGTTACATTATAAGTGACACGTCTTACGTTATTTATTTGTTGACGTTCTGAAAGTTGGAAAACGTTAACCTGTTCATAGAAATTTACGATGTTTCGCTTCTGGCAATAAATTAAACGTACACATGTCCCCAGTTTTCCTGTGACGTTATAATTAGCAACATTCAATGACCAGCAACAGTGTTCAGGAAGGGTTTCATTGTGTTCATCAACCCTTTGTCCCTCATTGCCTCCCGAGTGTCGTCTGTCGGAGCATTTCGCTTCATTGATTCCTTAATAGACCCTCCGTGAACGGGGTTGCCGTATAGCGTGTTGACTTTTTGTTCTCATCTGTTTAATTACTTTATCTGCTCCACTCATGGCACTCATTAGTGTTACTAACATTCTTAATGGTGTTGCATGCCTCGTTACGTTATGTTGGCGGGTAACAATACATAAACGGTTCTTATGATGTAACGTTCTACGTACTTACAATAAAATATTGTATGTAACTATGAATAGTAGTAATTACGTTTCGTTTTGAGGTCAAGGTCTACGTTCAATATTCTTCTGCCAATGATGCTTAGTCATATCCAAATGCACATTAGGGTTTCTCAACCTGGTATCATTATTCAATTCACGACGCGACGTTTGGCGCCTATTCGGGCGATGCATTTGCAACCTCGTGGGTTCGTGGCGTGTTTCGTCTGTCAAAACTGCGCTAGTAAAGCAACTGTGGCAACATATCGCGGGTAAATGACTAGGAATGCAAGCTGTGCAACGTAGTAAGCCGTGCACAATTTTAGACGAACTTTGATGGTTGTCACAGAACTTGCTATTGTAACAATCATTGAATTTACCGATACAGATGAATCAAAATGATTATCATGTTACCAGGGACAATATTGAAATGGTTACTGCTTTTGTTATTAGAATTATATGAAACTCTCCCTCTTGTTCCAGATGCAAAATGTAAACAACATCGTCATGTTTCCGGTCGATAGTCTGCTAAAAGGTGACCTGCGGGGAGTGAAGGGGGATCTAAAAAGGCCGTTCGACAAAGCGTCCAAAGACTACGAGTCAAAGTACCTGAAAATTGAGAAAGAGAAGAAATCACAGGCGAAGGAAGCCGGACTCATCCGAAGTGAGGTGACACCGGCTGAGATAGCAGATGAGATGGAGAAGGAGAGGAGACTGTTTCAGCTGCAAATGTGTGAGGTGAGTAGATAAAAATGCATCGTAACAGTAGTGAAAAGTACCATAAAAACTAACTACCCACTGTTAACCTTAAAGTGTTTAAAACGAAGCAAACAAATCTCGGGGTATTTAGTCTTCACGAGCTTCGAATATAAATAAAACTCACCGTTTGTTTACATAACTTCTGGCTCTTAATTTGTTTTGTGTGGCAGCTTTATTACGTCTTAGTACTTTTACGGATGTCTCGCAAGAAAATGTAGTATCGATTGCAATTTATTTATCTTCCGTTATTTCCCAACAAAAGATGGCATCTTACATAAAAGTGCCTTGTCTGCCATAAAGTCTGAATAAATACTTGGCCATGCAGAGCCAATGCTTAAACTATTCATTAGAAGAAGTAAACCATGCCTTTTATAATACGTTCTCCTAGTTCTACTTTTATAGCTGTAAAATACGATCACTATCTTTGCAAAATGTCCGTCTTAGCACAGTTTTAAGACATTCCGATGCTAATCCATTTTGGACGATGATTATCACGAACGTATGTGATATATGATTATAAATGACTTGGTTACCCGATTCTTGGAACAAACAATTTTTCATACAAATTGCGCTTCAAAATTTCAAATATCAAGTTTGTTTATGGTTTTATTGTTGAAGAGCACGTTATCCCTTTTAAATACTGTTCCACGAAGTGTGTCTGACACCGACTGACATTTGGCCGGTAGCCGAGCTAAGCCAAAAGGTGGATAATTAATAATTGGTGGTGGGCAATTTGTGGCTTCATTTCACACGCCCTGTGGGCAGGACCTGTTGGTCGCTTACCACTTTAATAAGTCATTTTATACACGTACGTAGCGCTGTATAGCAACGCCTTCTCATTACGCTTTGTAAATGATCGCTCTGGGGGCAACAGCTCGTAACAAATGGTGGTACTTTATTAGATAAATTTTAGGAAAATTCTGAACGGGGTAGGTATGTCTATACGTTTATGTGCCTTATGTTTTCATCCCGGTTCAATGAGTTTGCTTTCAGAGTTTGGATATTCAATATTGGATACCCTTTTAAGAAGCTTGTGTTTAGATTTATGGAGTCTTGTAAATTATCCGTTGGGATCCCTATCTCATCCTCAATGTTCTCGTTGAAGGACCGACATATCCCTAGTCCACTCTCTTGAGCCCGCTCCATAGTCACAAATACAACGTTAATTAATGACACGGATCGCGTGACAGCTGTTAATGAGCGTGCCACTCACACGTGCACTTATTGCTGATATATGGTACTGCCTGTATTACCTTTGATGTTTTAACCTAATGAAAACGTTCCAATAACACGTTGATATGGCCAGTTTTATCGAAAGCTTTTCCCTGAATTAATCGAAGGACTGACTGCACTCCCATCAAAAGAGTACTAATTCTTTTGATGAATTCGGGGGAACTGCTTGTGTGAAGATTAACTATGACCTTTGCACAAAGGAATATAAATGGCCAGCAAATTGATAATGCTTTATCAGTTTAACCGCGAGCATCGCTGACAAGATAAGCTCAACTTCGCGTGCTTAAGTTCAAGAACTCAAGACAGGTAGCCTTTGTTCGCGACTAGCAACAGGAGTAATGACCGAAAGAATAACTGTCGCAGACGCACATTTACGCAAGGCTTATGTCCCAGAATGCAATTAACAATGCGTGTGCAACAATACTAACAATATGTTTGTCCGTGACAGCCATTTACCTACGCAGTGTAGCAGTTAGCCTCCATACAATAGCTGTGGCAATAGCTGTCATTGTGGACAGCTCCAGTGCCGTTATGCGCGTAACCTGTGGCTGCAAAAGGTCGTATGTCCATTGGCAATGACACTGGTGTACAGTTATATTAAACGTACGTTGCCAAAAATCTAGCTCTATCGTTCATTTCAGCATTTTGATCGGGCGGATTCATGCCAATTTTGTACATTTCAGTCTTTTGGTTTATTTACTTTCTTTGAGATACAAATGACTTAAAGGAATGTGTACATATTTTTGATAGGACTACCATAACTATTTGTAGGTGTCTCCTTAAATTAACGGTGATAATTAAATCTCGAAGTATTTAGCGTACTGCTGTAATGTTAGGATTGGTATTGGATTGATTGGTATTAGGATTGGTAAAAATCTAACAATATTGCTCTACAAAATGGAAACCTGAATATTGAATTTCAGTCGCCACGTATGCTTTACAGTCATATGAAAGGCCTATAGGTACTTTCCTCTCTTCAACAACGGATATAGTATTTTATTAGCAATTGCATAATGTTTGCAGTTTTACGATATTATATTGATAAGATAGTAATATTGTGCTGGTTAGTAAATATTGGCACGCTACACGCTTCCATATAAAATAATCGTTATCGACGTTCGTAAATTATTATAATTATTCTGATTTCATACACACTAGACCTGAAGGTACCTATGAATCCTATTCCTACCGGCTTCCCTTCGAGAACAACCACTCTACATAGTGTCTAGTCACACACTCATTGTTATGTTGCAATCAGCGTTTCGATGGCAATCTGTACATATTATTGAGTCAGCCCAGAAGTCAGTTACGAGTTTAAGTCCATCAGAAACGACCATCAATTATCCTATAGCGTGAAAGTATCAGAGCACGCAAGACCCTATATCAGGTATCCTGTTTGTGGAACAGTATCACATTTGATCTCCAGGCTGGAATCTCCACCGGAACAGAGCTTTCAACTTAATAATTGACTATTAGACGACCATACGACCGTGAACTTATAAGGCGAAACTTGAGCACCTATCAGAATGCACTACTTCCTGAAAGATGAAAAAAGCAGTTCCCAAGTTCCCCACACAACTTTTATCATTGCATCAGTTTTAAGTGTGATATTTTAGCCACAATACTCCATCCAAACTTTAGTACCTTTTAAGACGTAAAAACAGTGAGTGCCAATCGTGTGTTGCATACATACACGACTATCTGTGGTGCAGAATGCAATGCCAAATGTCTCGGTAAATATCTTTAGCTGTGACAAACTTGCCAAATGGCAGCAGACAGGGTTCACGGGCGAATTGCTAAATCACGACTGTTAATCCGGCTCTGTGATTGGCTAGACTTAATAAGGTGCTAAAACAATTGAAATAATGTTGTTTAAATTGTTAGGAATCGATTGCGTTGGTGCATTTTGTTGCTCTGTAGAAATCTATCTTGGTATTTTAGAAACTGCTATTGGACATAACAAATATGACTTCTTAGTCTTGAAAATAATTAACTGTTTTGTAAATGAAGCCTTGGTGAAGATTAGAATACAAAGAGAAGTTCAGAGAGACTAAGTAATTTCATTTTGGCAATCACACCTGTACTTAGGCAAATCTCAATTTATTACGAGGACTAAAAATGTAAACAGGGTGTAACTCTCAAAGCGCAATGTCATTTGAGTGCTGATTCAGATCATCAGACAGGACAACTTTCCATAAGGAAAACGAGTTGAAAAAATCAAAATAAACTAAATATCGAATAGGGAATGTTGTCCAGTTTGACGGTCTGCATCACGACCTAAGATGGTATTACGCTTTTAGAGTTACACCTTGTATAGGTTACCCCTAGGTATACCAAGATGTAATTAGCTCATCAACTAAGGCAATTGCAATCTATGCTAATAATTGATAACAAACATACATAGCATTGATAGTAGCACTAGCTGGCATATAATCTAGTTATAGACCTAACGATATTATCACGATACGGAATTAAGTTTATATTCAGCATCCGAGTTTGAAAGCTCTCCATTCATCCTTTCAGCACCCCCGGGAACTTATCACAAGCTTTAGAAAACTTTAACCCAAGTTATTCCGAGCTTTTCCATGAACGAAACTTTAATGTTGGAAATCCTGACAGTATTTTTAATTTACAGCGTGTTCAAAACATAACATTCTCAGTTGTTTTATGTTTATTTTCCATACAAGTCTTTTTCCGTTTCGATATGATGTTTGTGACGCTGCGTGAATGTGGTGAATGACCTGTGATACACCTAAAACTTTGTGGAGTAAGTTCCACTTTATGAAAATATGAAGGATTTTCCTGTCCCAAATAAAGCCCGTAGTAGGCGCATCCTACTACACCCTAATGCGTCATACAATTCATATAAAATAAAGTTCTATAAAGTAATGTTAACAGTGAATTCAGTGAAAAGTATAAATTACAGCAATAAGAAATAATCAAATAACGTTTCCTATTTGCATTTATTTATAGAAAATAAATAGATACGAGAAACCGCAATTACACGTTGGTGGAAAAACCCACTATTCAATTGCCTTTATAATGCAATTCTTCTTTTTTATGTTGTGGGTAGCGGCTAACCTGGTGTCAGAGTTTTTATGCCGTCGAAAAATATCTCTCAGGCATGCTGGTTTCTTCACGATGTTTTCCTTCACCGAAGCAAGTGATAATTCTACAATACGCACATGAATCCGAAAAATCAGAGATGTGTGTCAAGGGCTCGAACTTGGCGGCGGCGACCTCTCGCGTCCGGCCCTGGTTCAATCCATGGTCCGGAGCGAGACGGAATGGGACGCCGTCACCTCCTTCTGCGAAGCAGTCATGCTAGCGAAGGAGGTGGCGGGACGTGAGAGGGAGAGAACCGCACGTCCCAGCCGCCGCGGGAGACGCACCGGGCGTCGGGGGCCACGTGGTGGCCCCTGGCCACCGTAGGCGCGGGCCTGTGGACGGTGAGCTATGGGCTAGCTCGCCGTCCGTCCGCGCGCGTTCGTGTTCCACGCGCGCCTCAAAGAGAGTCAGCAAACAGGAAGGGGTCCATAAGGACCGACGCCTGCCAGGGTTGCGGGACTGTTCGAAAGAGATACCGCGGCCCTGGAACACAAAGGGCTAAGGAAGGAACATGGATGGGTTTTAGTCAGTAAAAGTCTGACACTCCCTCCTGCTCAGCCCAGAGCGGGAGGGGTTATTTGATGATTTCCCATCGGTAAAAAAAAAAAAGGGCTCGAACTTGAGACCTATGATTGGGTAGTCTGATGGCCACACCACTAGGCTACCACTTTTCCAATACATTGGGTTTTGTCCATTCTTTGCTTTAATTAATTTATCGAGAATGTCCAATTAACCGTTGGTATTTATAGTATGCTTATTTGTTTGTTGGTTCACAGCTATCCCATTGGTTTGATGTTCCACCGTACGAACTCCCGTTCCCCAGTCCCGACTCAACTTCATTGGTTTAGTTAGGATGTTTGCTCAAAGTCTGGCAGTCGACAAATGCAAAGGTTGAGAAGGGATGTGTTTCACAACCTTAATGGGGTTTTAAACATACCTAAATGTTTCGGAAAGTTGTAATATTCTAAACATACTTAAGATATGCAGATAGATTGAATGGATGGATGAGCTTCAAGAAGGTTCGTTAGGGAACTTTCGCAAAGTTATCGATAACTTGTGTCTTTATTAAGTGCTAAAAAAAGAAACCTAGAAGCCCTGTGGTGGTTGGGTCGGTGCGGTACCGCGGAGGCGCGCGTCAGGTCGTCGACCGGCCTTGCGCCGCGCAGGGCCGACGACGACGCGCTGACCCTCGCTTTGTTCCACGACTCACTCGGTGCAAATACCGCTTCAGCCACAACATACCCACAGCCCACGCAGTTACCTCTGTTGTGACCGCTTAACTATAATAAATAAATACTACAAGGACGTGCAGCGGCTGCGGCCAGCTTTGTCTCAAGTTAACAGAAGTGCATATTCTAGGAATGTAATAAACTTGTTACTACAACAAACAAAAAGATAAAAGTTAAACCGGCGACACGCCAAGAAAGTTGTGCAAGGTCGCGCGCTGAGCTTTATTATTATTATACAACTCTGCAAGACAAATCTGGATCCACTACATCGCGAATGCGCGTGCGCGTGCGTCATCAAGTATAATTTTAACTCGCGGAAGGGCACGTAGTAATATCGGTGCGTTTCCACAGTCCCGGGTGCCGCTCCGCGCTCGTGTCTGTCTCGCGTCCCATTAGACACGGTCTCTGATGAAGTAATAAGCACGCTCGTGCCCACGCGATGTTTTCGGCGTCGTTCTGTCTGCCCAGTGCCCAATCAACTGGCTCCATTCCATTTTTGATCGTTGTTATGACTGGCCCTGTTAAAGTGTTAGCTCCTGTGTTAAATAGATGTTGTTGTTGCAGTACCTGATAAAGTTCAACGAGATAAAGACGAAGAAGGGGATCGAGCTGCTCCAACACTTGGTGGAGTACTATCACGCACAGACGAATTACTTTCAAGACGGCCTGAAGACGATTGAACACTTTGGTGTATACGTCGCAGATTTGAGTGTGCAACTGCAGAAGATCAGGCAACAGCAAGACGACGAACGGCGGAGGTTATTAGAGCTCAGGAACATGCTGCGAGCAGCTGCGCCTCAGGATAGAGAGGTAATGAATTTTACAATTTATTATTTAGCATTTGCGCGACTTTTGAGAATCACGATGAGTTGCCAGATATTTGTAGTCGCAGCGCATTAGTCGTACTGTTGCTTGCAAAACAGCTAGATTTGTTTATTTTCCTTCGTTTATCGGTGTTTCTAACTAGGGTATGTTGGTATTCCAGGTGGTGTCATCGGTGGGTGGCTACTCTCTGCACCAGATGCAAGGCGACAAGCAGCACGGGGTGAGCCGGAGCGGCTACTTGCTCAAGAAGTCGGAGGGCAAGGTGAGGCGCGTGTGGCAGAAGCGCCGCTGCCGCGTCACTGCGGAAGGTTTCCTCGACATCTTCCACGCAGACGAGAACAAGACTCCGGCGAGGGTCAACCTCCTTACATGCCAAATTAAAGTTGCCGCGGATGATAAACGGGCATTTGATCTAGTCTCATGTGAGTATTAATCATTTCTCGTTGTTCGAAAGTTTTGCTTCCAAGATTAACATTATTATCGAACTACTGAGAAACTTTGCAGAGGCTCCAACTAAAGTTGTAGCTTCGATTCCATACGGGGTGAAACTTTAACAAGTTAGGCAACTTTCATTTAATATTTATGATGCAACATCTTATCCAATTATGGATGGTAATTACAGGCATCTCTTTACCACTTTCGTTTAGAAGCTTAGATTCGTTTTAAATGGCCTGAAAACTCGAAAGTCGCATTTTCTCAATTACAATATACAGGCTGATTTTTTCAAGTGGGCGTGGATGGCCAAATCCGAAACTATGAGTCTCGAGCCCGATTTTGATGAAAACTAAAACTGCTTCATTAGATTTTTTGAAAAATCAATATTCGTGGCCAAGAATCGAAACTGTTGGTTTAGTAAAAAAAACACTTTATTTTTACACCATTCCATAGTCTCGTTAATAAGGATCAAATTCTGGGAAGTTCAGATTCGCCCACGCCTACTTGAAAAATTCAACCTGTATATTATAATTGAGGAAATACGACTTTCGAGTTTCAGTCCATTATTATAATTTGTGGAAGTAGACTGGTAAAAAAAGGGCTAATTAGTTTTATTTGGGTTCAAATTGAATCAATTTTAACCCAAATAAAACTAATTAGCTCCAAATAATTTTGTCTGGCTTAGTTTAGGTCTGCTACTTTCCTTTTTAGAAACACTTAGTACTTAATTAAACTAGTAACAATACTGGCAAGGTCACAACTATCACTCTCTTTAACAGACAACCGAACATACCATTTCCAAGCTGAGGACGAGAACGAGCAGCGAGCATGGACATCAGTCCTAGTCAACTGCAAGGAGGGCGCGTTAATGAGGGCGTTCCACCAACAGGCAGGCGAGAGCAATGACAACGGTCACTCGTTGCTGGACCTACAGCGGTCCATCATTCGGGCTGTCAGGGCCATGTCTGGCAACCAAGTGTGTGCTGACTGTGGGTCTACTAATGGTAGGTTTTATTTGATCATGTTCGCGCTTCACCCGTGTTGGGAAAAAGTATCTGGTGTAACCTAGGTCTAACTCAGTATCTGATGTAACGCAGGCGTCACCCCTGTGGGTACAAAGTACATGATCTAACCCTGGTTCATTATCCAAATCCGTTAATTTATTAAGAACTTACTGAAGACAGACAGACAGAGTTACTTTCGCAATTATAATATTAGTGCGAATAACTGGTTAATATAGATAAACTGTGATTCAACTGAATATCTTTTCTTCATTGCTCTCTTGATGTGTAATGCCGTAATAGATGGTGCAAAACATACCACACACTTGTGACTTATTGTTTAGCAACCTCGGAAAATGCGATAATTATTTGTTTAGCCATAAAAATCTGCAGTTAAACTAAAATACTAAAAGTATATTTTTTCCCGCGCGTTTTAATTGCGTATTTACATATTTCCTACCCTTGACCAAAGCGACATTGAATAGATAAAGGACTTCCTTTCCCTATAGATAGCTACTGTAACCTTCAAATTCGGTTATGTCGTATATCCTATTTTTTATCTGAACCTGGATAAACCCGGTTCAAATGACATTAGGGTTGTGAAATTTTGCACTACTCCTACAATACAAGAATAGTCCATGCACTACCTACATACAGGGTGTAACAGGACCCTTCACGAAGCCGTCAGCCAAGCATTATGTACATCAAACTAAGTAACTTTACGCAAAAATTTATGCTGGGAAACAAAAATTTTTTTTTGGGGTCAAAAATCACGTTTTTCCGTAAGTCTCTATGTAACGCACTTAAATCACTGTGCTGATGGATACATTGAATAGTACGGGGGTCGTGGAGGTGTTTTAAGTAAAAATCTTACATTAAAAACTTGTGAAAAAGTTGGAACTTTGACCCCCAATATCTCCGTAACTAGAAGGTTCCCAGGTATGGTCTAAAAAAAAAAAATGATCGCAATGACGTGACGGGGAGAACAAGTACCTTTCGGCTTCGTTAAGGGTCTTGTTACACTCTTTATATCTAAATATAACTGCTTTATAAGGCCACAGACAGTCGTATTATAATCAGTGGCAATGGTATTAAAATGGTCGCGGGTAAGTCGTTGAGATTCGTACAAACCTGGGAAGGATGCATGACCAAAAAAGATGGAGGGGTATACTTAGCAGTGGGTACCTAGAACCAGTCTCCCGATGATGATGATTTGTGTTTGACTAATTGTCTAGTGGTCGCAATCAGGTCTGCTGAGCATGAGGTCCTGGGTTCGATTCCCGGGTCAGGGAAATTTATATTTTGTTTTTCTATCAGGAATTTGTCAGTAACAGCCACGGAGTCTAGATTTGTGCTCGGTTGTTGGCAATAGACTCGCCCCCAATTAAATGGGACTTAAACATAACTGTCGAGATGTGGGTGTACTATTAGGTACACCTCTGCCTAGCTCTTCGGGGATTTCTTTTTTTTTTTTTCGTAATTATGAATATAATGATTACAACAAACAAACAATATAACGATTACTGTAATAACAATTACAGGAGTAATGATGTTAAGTGTTAAATTAATTTATGTATACTTATTTTATATTCCAGACCCCACCTGGCTATCCACAAACTTCGGCATCATAGTCTGCATAGAGTGTTCAGGCAGTCACCGAGAGCTAGGCGTGCACATATCCCGCATACAGTCACTGACGCTGGACCGACTCAGCACGTCGCAACTGTTGCTCGCGCGAAATATGGGCAATCAGATGTTCAATGAGGTTATGGAGAACACGCTTGACGACAGGGATAAGCTTACGCCTGAAAGTTCTATGTAAGTTTCTAGGTTGATAAGCGGAGATAAAAGATGAAAAAGAAAAATTTAGTTTAGCTGGTACACACGGCTACACATCAAGCTGTACATTTCCAGTATAAGCTGACCTCGCATTGTACGGAAATCCTATACAATGCGAGATCTGCAAAAACTGGAAATGTATAGCTTGATGTGTAGCCGTGTGTACTTGTATAGCTACAAAGTTAAAGTTAAAAGGCTCCCATACATTTTGCACTTTAAATTGTGATATCCTACTATTCCGATGGCCCACATATTCTTACAGAACATTGTTGGTTTTCCTTGTGATCTCTCGGAGAATCGTATAAAAGGTTAAGAATTCTCGACCATACAGAGAAGTAGATTTCTTCCAAAAAAGAAGATGGATGTCCACATTAGAGTTTTAGTTTAATGCTTGACGTAAGTAACATTACCTCGAAGCTGAATTCTATGTTTTCTGTCTTTCTAAATATTCTCTAGGCATTATACCACTGACAAATATTCAATTTCCAGGGAGGACCGTCTCCGATTCATTCGTGAGAAGTACGTATACAGGGCGTTTGCAGCGCAGACGTGTTGCGACGCGGCCGAGCGCCTGTCGGAAGTGGAGCACGCTGTGAATAACGGACACCTGCAGAACTTGCTGCAGGCGTACGCCGAGGGAGCCGACCTGGCTGCTGCGCTGCCCGGCTCGGTTAGTACACTTGGCTAAAGATTCTTACGTTCTACATATCGACGGTGTTGTGGGACTTAATATGTACGGTGTTGAGCCGAAAAATGTTTAGCGAAGTAAAAAAATAAAAACATTTTGTGAATACGATGCAGCCAGCAGGCCAAAATGATGTCAATAGAATACAGCATCAGATATTATCAATATACTTAAAGTTTTAAGCTAATGAAAAAATCACATTTTCCAGGACCTTGGCGAAACATCACTACACTTAGCAATATCGCGGGAAATAGGCGACGGTTCCTCTCTACATATAGTCGATTTTCTAGTCCAAAACGGTGGCTCCCAGGTGCTAGACAAGCCCAACTCTCAGGGCATGACGGCGCTGCACCTGTGCGCGGCCACCGACAGAACTGAACCCATGAAGTTGTTGCTCAAGGCGGGCGCGGACTCCACTATCAAGGATAACAGCGGCAGGACCGCTTTGCAGATCGCGAGGCAGTATGGTCACCTTGGATGTTTGGAGTTGGTATGTATATTATTGATGTAACGTTTGTACATGGGGAAAAATATAAATGCGGCTTATAAATATAAGGTTATTGTGAAGAGTCCGCTTCCACCACAAATGACGAAACTATGCGCTAAGCGCTAAACACATTTAATACATTGTTTGTTTTGTCGATTTCTTGGGAATGAGTGTTTTAAATATGTTTAGCCTAAAAAGGGGGTACAAGGGGGTAACATAATTCTCTGTGCTATTGTATGCTTTATTGAAGTGTTGTTTTTCAGTTGGAAAATGTGGATAAACGAGAGAAGAGTATATTCGAGAATATCAACATAGACTGGAATTTATCACACGATGACGGCTCAACAGATTTCTCCGACGATGACACAGTTATAGACGAAAGAGTAAGTTCTTTAAGGATCTTAATATCGCTGTATTTTGAGTGCTTCCTTCTCGATATGTGGAGTCGCCTTCTTTGGTGCATGTCTTTTCTTGAGCATACAGTATTCAACTGTAACAAACAGTCATGCTCGTGTTTATTTGTGACTAATGCTCATTACTTGTCAGTATGTGAACTTACCTACTCTATTTTTTCTATAAACACATTGTTTTCAACTTAAAGGCGCTCCCTCACCGGGATCCATTGGCTTGTAATGTAACATTCCAAGATTCAATTTTGAATGGAAACGTGAGTCTGAACAACATTACAGGCGAATGCCGTTATAAAAGCTCACTATCACTTGTGAAATACTCTATTAACTGTTTAAGTTTTACGACTCTCCTAACTTCAACAGCAAAACGGCAGCTTAACTCCTGAGAAGAAGTGTCCCCGTTCGCGACCGCCCTCATACGCGGGCGGCGCGGTACTAACTACGGAGCGATGTCCTCCCGCGGGAGACTCGCCCGTCCTACGCTCCAGGTCCTCCACGTGCGACTCGCTGCACCACGCGCCGCCCACTCCCACCACGTTACCTCGGAAACCTAACGTTTGTGAGTACGAACAGCTTTACCACTCATACGCGAGCGGCGCAGTACTCACCACAGAGCGATGTCCACTCCAAGGATGATTCTTGTACCACATCGCCGATCGAAAAGGCGACTATGTGGTAAATCGTGTTTTACGGTCTGCCATTGGGGGTATGATACAACAGTTTTTCAGACCTCACCTACTAATAAATATACAAAACGCAATGCACTTTATTGGCGTCAGAACGACGAACACGAAGTAAAATTTAAAGAAGGTGTTTGTGGGGCCTGGACCGGCCACTCTGTTCGCTCTATGGACGATGCCTTAGATGGGACGCCCTCAGGCTAGTTGGAGCGACGATCTTCGCTGGATACCAGACCAAGACTCGAGTTGAATGCCATGACCTATGTCCGGACTACTGTAGGTTGATGATGATGTTAATATTGTAGTAATGATAACAAAACAAGTTGAATGTTACAGATAACCTCGGCAGCCTGAAGAAGCGCGTGGCCCCGCTGCCGCCCGCGGTGTCGCTGTCGCAGCCGCTCGCGCCGCACGCGCGCTCCACGCCCTCGCCCTCGGCCGACAGCGCGCGCTCGCTGCACGGTATTCAATACAAACATACATAAACCGCCTATTTCTTATAGGGCAGAAACTACAGAGCGCCAGCTTCTACGATCGTTAGATACACCTTTCACCTCGTAAACGTTCATACATCTGGTCATACACATAGTATGGAGTAACATAACTATATCATACAACATAAAATGCAACAGTGTGCCCTGTGGTACACCCACGTAAGGGCGCGTTCCCATTATGTCGTGACGACAGATTGTCGTGTCGTTTTAAGCGTCGTGGCTTGTGTATTTAAATGGAGGTGTTCACATATAGGACGACACGATTAACTGTCGCCCATGACTTTTCCATAATAATATCCAACGATAAATAAATCGTCACGACATAGTGGGAACGCGCCCTTACTCTAGTATTTTTTTTGACACGGGGTGGTGGTGTGATAGGTTGCCGTGTCCGTGTACAAGCTGCCGTAGTGATCCAGTGATGACCGTAGATTTTCATGGCGTTCACACGTTTTAGAGTAACTTAAAGGTTGATAACGTTTTTACACGATAAAAAAAAAACGTGTGTGCCTACAAAAGACCCAAATCCCATGATATAAGGGTGAGCCTGTTATAACCGGGTAAAAAACCAGCCACTACTAAAACGCTGTCTATCATGTACTGTAGGTATCTCTCTAAAACTATAAACGAATATTCACCCGAAAAAATGGCCATAAAAAAGACGGGGACTTACGTGTCCCGACAAAATATTATCAATGATACAATATCAACTTGGCGGTTCTTGATACGCTGCAATTTCCGCATTAAATTTATCAAATAAAAATATAAACTAATTCCAAGCAATAAAAGAGTGCAACAGTACCGGCCTGTTATTTTCCAAGGTGATCGTGAACTTATATAGCTACTACGTGGTGGATTATTTATGCTATCAACAGTGCATTATCTTATCGAAATGATACCATATTCGTTTCGATGCTATGGACAGTAATAAAAGTATTTATTTACATATACAAGTCTTAAAGAAAGTCCAATCACTTTTGAATGGAAGTTTGAAAAATAGACATGTGTCCGCCATGGTGCATAACCAATTTCTTTTCCTTTAATTTACTTGACGACTCCAGACATTCAATACCTACTCGACCCAAATGTATGGGACAGCTGATGATTTTTTTACGATTTCGATGGTGGTCCAATAGAGAAAATTATTCAGTTTGATGGTCCGTACCACACTCTTCCATATGACTATACCCTTTCTGTTACATGCTGTATAACTACTTTATAAGGAAAAATGTAATAAATAAAATTGAAGTGTTTTTAATTTCAAAATAATAGCATTTTACTGAATACAAAAAAGTACTTTAGGGTAGTTATAACAAAAAGTTTTTTTTTTAAATTTTTTCTATCAGCAAAACGTCAAAGTCAGCCATTTCGGAGATTATAGCCTGAACAAACAGACATTGTTTCTAATTTCCGAAATGGCTGACCGATTTTGACGGGACTTTTAATGCCAGATAGCTGATATCATAAGGAGTAACTTAGACTTACTTTTATTTTAGAAAAAGGATTAGATTTCCGTGCAAAAAAAATAAAACCCTTGAACTTTTTAACCAAATCCGGTTCAAGTCGGTTTTTTATTTCACGCAGATGAAGGACGCGGACAACAGCTAGTCTACGCATTTAAAACGCGCTTTTATCAACAAGTGAAGCTTATATAAGCGTGTTACAAATCACTACATAGTATAAAACAAAGTCGCTTCCCTCTGTCTGTCTCTATGTTAGCTTAGATCTTTAAAACTACGCAACGGATGTTGATGCGGTTTTTTTTAACAGATAGAGTGATTCAAGAGGAATGTTTATATGTATAACATTACACTCGTGCAAAGCCGGTAGTTAATGTATAATTTTCTGTGTCAACAGTAGTAGGCGTCGGGCAAGCGAAGACCCGGCCGGCGCAGCCCCCGCCCACCCCCCCGCCCGCCGCGCTACACAACGGCGCGCACCACCGGGACGAGCCCACCCCGCCGCCCAGAAAGGTACGCACTATACCTTACTATACTGTTTATCTATCGTGCTAGGCTGGGGAGCGGGATGATCTGTATCTTGGGTGCAAGTTATGTGGGTAGTCAACATTCTCAAGTTACTCTGACGTGGTGACAGCCTTAAAAATGTCAGATCACACAGATCAAGGCCTTCAAGGGCTCCGGGACAGCCAGCTCAGTGTACTGTCAGAAAGGGGAAAAAGATCGTTTCTATTTTGTACGTAGATTGTGTCCATGCTGTCAGTGTTTCATAGTTTCCTCTGATAACACTGACTTGGGCAGCCCAGAACATTGAAGGCCTTGACTCGAAACTATGTGAATAAAACTATGACCACGTTCACACTAAACGGATGTATGTCGCCAAATGTGAGCGTCTCGGTCAAAGTATGTACAGGGTGTAAACAGACCCTTCCCTTGGTACACCCTTTATAAGTAAAAATAACGTCCACCGACTGACTGCATCCAAATTAAAGTTTTATTCCGTCTTTTGCAATTTGCATGTCAGTGTCAGGTTGTATGTTGATTAAGATTGATTCGCGACCGTACATTTGAATTTCGCAGGCTATCCTGGGGCTTTCACCTTAGGACATTTTACGGCTGGCTATACGTTTGGTGTGAACGCGGCCTAAATATTGACTACTTACAAAACTTGCAGTAAGCCTCTACTGTGTGCTATACTCTCTCGCTCCAATATGGGAAGGGGGTGTGAGTGGGACACAAGTATTTTAAGTTTATGACGCTTTTGAATCAACTCCATTAAAAAACTTGGTACATCTTTATCTCATTTTTTTATGGATTTGATTGCAAAAGCTTGACAAAAATTATGAAAACCGTATCCGAATTTGTAAAAAAAATGTACATAAATCTAAGGGTCCTAATGTAACAAAATTATTGGAAAAGTAAAAAAATACTAATATAAAAATTATAGCTACTAACACGATATTCAAATAGTACAGGGTTATATTTGTTTTTGCTACAGAAGAAAAATAGATTGCACCTGGAAAAGGCTGTGAAAGCGAAACTGAAAAGGGTAACGAACGACAGACAGAGAACTTAGTGTACTTACTCGCTTACCCTTGTTTGATTTACGCCCTTACATTGTTATTAATAATTGTTTTAATTTATATTTTATTGTCAAGAGAACACCAACAAAACTAAATATGCAATATTAAAAACTAAACAGTGCCGGAGTTATCCGCAAAATTGTGCACGCTATTTTAGCCTTTATCTAATTGAGAAGTTATCAAATCGTTTGATACCTACACCATTTTGTAATACAGTGCAACTTATTTGATTAGTTCGCGGCTTGATTCCTCTATGTTGGCAAATTGAGGGATCTTTACTTTTGGCAATACAAGACTCTTGACAATCGGTTCCTATACTTACACCACATATTATGCATTTTGCTGCAATTATGTGTATTTTATGGGTTTTTGATTTCGTCCTCACTGCATGCCGTATTTATCTAATAGCTTTCAGCTTTCTTGTATTTGAATAAACATTCCCCTTTGTTTTAGATCCTCCTTCATAGAATACATAGAAGTATTATTGTGTAGATATTTAATTTATTAGGACCTCATCTAATATAATGTTTATGGTGTATTTTTTTGTTCCTATTAATATTTAAACCAACTCTTAAAAAAAGTGTGGAACATTAACTTTTGTAATTGTTCTGCATGAATAACATTGCATCATTTATTTATTTTTAAATGCATTCACTATTATTTTGATACAAAACCTAGCTACCAAATTAGAAAAGAAATATTCCTGAGCTTTTAACATTTTCTTTTTTTTCAAGCATTGTAGCGTCAAATCTTCAAATTCCTTAGGACTTTCAACAAAGCTTAGCTGATAGCATTTGTTCTCCAAAAACATATTCCTTTTACTAAGACAATGTCCCAATTTCCAGGAATGTTCTAGTCAAGACTCGTCGTTGGAGCTATGCGACATGACAGAGTCGTGTTTGGACGACAGTCGGCTGCAGTCGGCGTTGTCGTGCGACAGCTCACGGTCACGTGAACGGTCGCGGCGGAGTGATAGTCGCTCGCTCGACGTGTCAGATACGTCGAGCGTACACTCCCGGTCGCCCTCGGCGTCTATCACGATGGTGAGTTATTCGGGAAAAAGAAAATGTAGGAGAGAGTAATTCATGAAATCTGGACAGAAAAATATTCATCTTTAAAGCTCTCACGCAAATGCTCAGCAAAAGTTGATGCGGGGAGCGTGACGCGGGTTCGATTCTCGCACCCAACAAATATTTGCATGTCCTACAGTCTACAGTATTTTTTCCGGGGCTGGCTATTTGAGTATGTGAGTTAAAATGTTTCTAAACCTACCCACGATACAGGAGAAATTAAATTGACATGTAATTCTTCTTCCAGATGGGAGGAGGGCTGCGACGGTGTCGGGCGCTATACGACTGCTCAGCAGACAACGAGGACGAGCTATCATTCCGCGAGGGAGAAGTCATTGTCGTGATCAACGAACGCACTGAAGACGACAACTGGATGGAGGGCCAGGTGGAAGGCACCAGCCGGCGGGGCATGTTTCCCGTCTCGTTCGTACACATGCTACCCGACTAAGGAAGATAGAGACGCAACATCTGGCAGCCATGGAACGTAGGTCAACACCAATGTTCGTAGAAAACCTGTGTTAAATCTATATCGGTAGTAACCACGTATTACGTCAGCAGCCGCAGCAATGCAAGCTTGACATTGTATTCCTGCTTAGCAAGCTGCACCAAAGGCCATAAAACTGACAAGTTCAAATGTTCCAGTCAGTCTGGGGATTGTATTCAAAATGTCTATTGAGCTCTGTGTCTACGACACACATTAAATTCTTATTGTATTGTATATTCGTCTCATAATGTTAATGGAAACCAAAAATGTTGGTTATTATATAGGGCTGGATTGTATCGCTGAGTCTGACTGAATGGATTATGTGTTCAAAATTACTAAAGAAAAAAAAACACCAGTGTAAAGCGATCTTGGAAGTGTTATGAATTTCAACTATAAAACTTTACTTTGGAGGTCTGGCCTAAGGCTTGAATTTTGTTTGTACGGCTACGAGCTTATTTATTCTAGTATTTTATACAATCGCAGTTCAATACACGGCATAAACACACGTTATTGTTGTAAAACAGTTATGTTAAAGCAGCTAAACGATCAACGTTACTTAATTTTACGGCGTTGACATCACTATAGATTGTCCAGTAATATACTACTGTTTAAAACATGTATGTCATTGTTATTATACACGGTTTTCATACTCAAACATTTTAACCATTCCACATTTGGACAGTCGTCTATGTACATACATTGTACACAGTATAGTTACATTATTGAAATGTTACGATAGTTTCACTACGTGTTAGTTACTGCTTTAGCGTCGCTACGAATTTATAACACCAATATTGTAAGTTTTGCCAATAGACCGTCCGTCCCGACGCGGATTTTTTACTTCCATTTTGTCAAAATTCGTAAATCTTTTCCAAAACTTCTGTAATATGTATTGTCTTCTATTATTTGGTAGTTTCAAGAAAATTGGTTGGTGTGACGTTTGTGAGGAGTCTACGCTCAATTGCTCACTCTTTTTATAATAATTCCAAAGTATTTCTTAATCAAAGTGAAAAATTGGTGTTGTATATTGAGTAATTCTACTTGTTCATATAGAATTGTAGCGAAATAAGCTAGTTTTGAATCACAATATAAAAAATCTGTAACGACTGTGATTGTGGCGTCGTTTAGTTTGTTATAATGTGATCTCCTAGCTTATAAAATTTTAATCGAGTCTTAGCATTGGTGTCACGTACATTAAAATATTAAACACTGTTTTAATATCTCACGGTATACATTTACACATAAACGTCACTTACGGGATATCATCCGTGATTGTCTGTAATTTTGAGCTCCCGATATTTCGACGTTGTTGCAAGCGCCATGACCGTGGGTTGACTGGAGAATGCGGGTGGATGGAAAATAAATTGTTAAGAGCAGACAAATCTATCTACCCTCTGTCTTTGTATTTTGCTACGCGCACTGCTGGAACTCATCACTAAGTCACGGCAAAACACACTCACAGTATCACAAGGCTTTTTGGAGTCTTTATTACGATGCCGGCTGCTATTTTGAGCATACTCAAAACTGGATTCCACGTAGGTACTGGACAATTTGAAGACATCCTCTCGATTTAAATTTTAATATTTTCTTATTTCAATTGCTTCTCTTGTCAGCCTTGGTAAGTTATGTTTGTCCGTTGACAAAATACGTGGCTTGTGAAATACAGACAATCACGGAAGATATCCCGTAAGTGACAGTTTATATTAAAATATTAGTTTGTTACAGATTATCAGCAATAGTAACCGCTGGTTTATTGAATTACTGCTTCCAATTTAACTAGGTTTTTAAACAACCAAAACCTTAGTGATGATACCCAAGCTTATGTACAAAGTAACAATCATTATGTTATAGATAAAGTTCTATTTAGCTCTCGTTCGTAAGCTATGATAGTTTCGTAACACCAGTATTTCGCCTCGCGTAAACGAAGCAATAGATATGTGTTTACAGCTCAGTTAGATTTGCCAAATATGTAATTGTGATGAGTAGTGAAAGAGATAGTATATATCAGCGACAAGCTATCGGACCAGTGACTGTTTGTTGTCTAGTTTGTTCTAGTAGATCATATTGAGGTGTCTTAGATTGTTGGTGCATGCTGTCTATAGATATCGTGTTCTTACTTCGAGACTATAGGCCCGAAAATTTATTTATACTATATATGTGTATAGTCGTTTGAAAGTCAAACGATCCATTCGGTATTTTTAGGCTGATTCATCTGCTGCCCGTTATTCAATATGGACCAAAGAAATTCTTTATAGTTGCTATACGAGGATAATGTTCGCCTATGGTCTCTCAAGTGACGATGAACACTGAAAATTGTTGTTACATGTTAAATTTTAACAATTTCCACATTCTAATAGACGAAAGTATCGTAATAATAGCAATAGTTATTCGCGTTTGTAAGACGACGGAAGATTATTTAAGAAAACAAATGTAATTAAATTAATATTATATATTATGCTCATTATTTCCTCTTCGTTGTGTTCGAGCAGATACCATGTACTCACAACTACACATTCCCATATTTATAATCGTAGTTTTCTGTATATTAAGTTCACGATCACTTTTATTCATAGGTAGTAATAGTGATACTGCTAATACCTTTATACGATATAGTTACCTACATACCGCGCGCGTTGCCATACATTAGTATTAACTAAAGTGAGCGTACTACACATACATTTGATTACCCATATAATAGCAATAATTTTAGAATTGTAAATCATATTTTGTGATCATATTATCTTTGCGTGCACAGTCCCACATTACAATCGCATGATACAAAGTAGGTATCAAGATTTTTTCGTAAGAAAGAATCTTTGTAAATCGTTGCCATGAAAGAATTTCGCATATAGTTATAGCAACACTGCAGTCGTGTAAATAGATATTTTACCTATTAGTTCGTAAATATGTTAAAGAATTATAAGTTATATTGATTATTTCGAGAGATTTCGAGATATTATTTAAGTAAATGCTAAAACCTTTTTTATGTTCTTTCGTCTTATACACAAATTGTATTTATTTATTAATATATTGTGAAATCTAAATGTGATGAAATATTTTAATGCCATTTTAGCCTATCAGTACGTTACTTATTGAAAGTATGTAACCAAATGATGCTAATAGCGTGTAAGATGTTTTATTCTTTATGGAGTTGTAGTTGAGATAGTTTTTTCTATTGTGTATTATGTGAACGAAATCTGTATGAATTTATTAATACATCACTTGGATGTCTACTTTGGCTTTTATTTAATTAGCGTAGAAGTCGTTAACTAGTTCACATTCGATTCTCTTTCGAATTTCGATCATCATTGAAAAACACCTGAAACCAGCCGCCATAGCCAGCCACGTATTCTATGACTAGAATCAATATGGCTCTATGCATATGTGTCGCTAGACGTAACGTAGTGCTAACGATGAACTAAATAGCCAATTATGGCGAAAGTCCTACTAATATGTGAATTCCGGTTCGATTCATAAATACTTGTATGGCCTACAGATCCAGGTTACAGTTCCGGGTTTTTTGTCTATGTGAGTTTAAATGTTTGTAAAGCATCCACGATACTTGAAAAAAATAATGATAGAACTTAAAGTGACGATTCACGAAAGTTATGAATTATCAGTTGTTGATCGCAACTGGTTACCGTTTTACTACCATATGGCCATTTTGATTCCGCAAATAGCACTTTGGTTTACTTGTACTTACGCAAAGGTAGTTAAAAGATTTGCTAGAGGTTAGCCAATCCATTTGTAGGGTGGACTTTAGTCAGTTTATAAATTGCAGCTTTTTAAAATAAAATAGGCTTTTGTGCAGCACCTCATTAACCTTGTCCATAGAAACCATTTAACCTCTGAGAATCGTGGTCCGCATACCGCATACCGTTTCAGAGTTACGGGCCTTGGAAAAAGAAACCAGTTTTTACCTTACCAAATAATTAACCCTTGTGCCTCTGAAAGCACGTTATACTGTTGGCCCAGACTATAATAATTTGTAGATCTTCTACAGTCGTTACAGGTAGTCAGTGGCTTATGACTTATTTATTCCCAATAGGAACTTTAAGAGCGAAGTGAACGTCGAATTATTTTATAAAATACTAGCTGACCCGCGCAACTTCGTCTGCGTGCGTGCGTACATAAAAGAAAGAGAGGTTGGAGAGAGTGTGCGTCAACCTTAAAAGTTAGACATATGGCCATTGCGGATATTTTTTTAGAGCTTTTTAAGAGGGACAATTCCGACATACATGATAATTGCGTAACTTTAACCGTTCACGCACAACGGAAGCTCTCAAAAGGAGTAAATCCCTATAATATACTATTACCGATGGATAATCATTAAATGACCCCTCCCACTCTGGACGGAGCGGAAGGGATTGTCAGACTTGTACTGACTAAAATCCACCCACGTTTCTTCTGTTGCCCTTTGCGTTCCAGGGCCGCGGTATCTCTTTCGAACAGTCCCGCAACCCTGGCAGGCCTCGCTCCTCTCGGATCCCTTCCCGTTTGCTGACATCTCTTTGAGGCGCGTGTGGAACACGAACACGCCGTCACCACTGCCTGTCGTCATAAGACGGACGGATGGCGAGCTAGCCCATTACTCACTGTCCACAGGCCCGCGACCCTCGACAGCCTTACGTCTTCATCTTTAGACACTCGATGACAATCATACACCAGCTAGAACGAAAGTTCTCATCAAAGTTCTTGAAATGGGCCGAGACACGATAAAACTGCTGTAAACTGTTGCGGACCTCTTGCAACTGCCTTCCGTCTCCATCGTCAGACCTTTGATGATAGACATACTCCAGGCAGGTCTAAAGTTCTCATCAAGGTGCATGAAATCAGCCGAAACACGATATAGATGCTGTAAACTCTTGAGGACCTCTTGCAACTACCTTCCGTCTCCATCGTCAGACCTTCGATGACAGTCATACTCCAGCTAGGTCTAAAGTTCTCATCAAGGTGCATGAAATGAGCCCAGACACGATATAGATGCTGTAAACTCTTGAGGACCACTTGCAACTGCTTTCCTTCTCCATCGTCAGACATTCGATGAAAGTCATACTGACAACTCAGTATGGTTTAAAGTTTTCATCAAAGTGAATGAAATGAGCCCAATAACATTATACCTGCTGCAAACTGTTTAGGACCGCTTGCAACTGCCATTTGTCTCTATCGTTTGACCGTCGATGACAGTCATACTTCAGCAAGGCCTAAAGTTCTCATCAAGGTGCATGAATTGAGCCCAAACACGTTATTGTTGCTGCAAACTCTTGAGGACCCCTTGCAAGTGCCTTCCGTCTCCATCGTCAGACCTTCGATGACGTCATACTCCAGCTAGATCTAAAGTTCTCATCAAGGTGCAGGAAATGAGCCCAAACATGATTTCTCAATTTAAAAAACAAAAGATCATGTATATCGGACTTCTCTGTAAAAAGTTATGCGTGGTCAGGTCATACATAAAATAAAAAAATATAGACGCGTCGAATTGAGAACCTCCTCTTTTTGTTTCGTTGGTTAATAAACCAAGCTTTAGACATTTGACACGGGCGAGGGTCATTCTTTCACGGAAAACTTAACACCGCGACTCAGAAAATGGAGTGAAATTAATAGCGCCATCTATCGAGCACGAAATTTAACCGTTAAAATATAATGCATGTAAAGCGATCGAACACACACTCTACAGGGTTATAGCGTCAGGTAGACTAATCTAGAGTACTTTTTGCTCTCAGACCCGATTTAAAAGTTATCTTGTGAGCACATTTTTATTAATTAGTACCATTTTGGTGCAATAGATGTCGTTGCATGTATCTTACACAATGATGGTAAGTTCTTCTTGAACACTTTAAATTTATAAATCTTTTGATAGAGAGCACTGATTACAGCATGAAACAAAAACTAAAACCGTCTCTAAGTTCCCCACAGTATTTGTGCATTGAATCTAATCACATTGGTTTTCCCAACAACATGAACACCCGCCTCGCAGCGCGCGCGGGTCATTATTTTGATGCGGAGTTATTTTAAAACTGTGATATCTCCTAAGATATTCATCTAAATTGAATAGTGTAAAGGGCAATTTTGGTCACAATTGAATGCTAAAGATGACTAACATATTTATTTTGATAAGGATTAATACTATGTCGGTAAAAACACCTTCACAAGTAAAACATTAATTTTGACCAAATTTTAAAATCATAAAAATGGTTATTGTGAGTCAACCTTAAAAGATAGGCATGTGCCGTCGCGGACTTTTTTTGAGACCTTTTTAAGAGGAATAATTCCCTGCTACATTATATTTGTGCAACTTTAACCGTTTACGCAGCGCACGCAACGGAAGCTATCAAAGAGAATAATTGTTCCCCGTTTTTGCAACATTTGTCATTGATGCTCCGCTCCTATTGGTTGTAGCGTGATGATATATAGCCTATAGCCTTCCTCGATAAATAGGCTAACCAACACAAAAAGAATTTTTCAATTCGAACCAGTAGTTCCTGAGATTACCGCGTTCAAACAAACAAACAAACAAACAAATAAACAAACAAACTCTTCAGCTTTATAATATTAGTATAGATTTCCGAACGGATGACAAATTGTTTGACAGTGACAAGTGACAGGCGTCAATGTGCGGGAATTCAATTATTGTTTACATTTACAAAATACTTTTTACAATCTTTATTATTATATGATAACGTAAAGTAATGTAAATATTTATTAAATACTAAGTCACAGTAAACGATAACCTAGGTCTCAAAATAGTTAAATCTTGAAAACAAAACGCATAACAAGTTATTCACTCATCATTCAGATTCATAAAATATAAAGATACGGTTTTCTTGTCAAGCGAGTCGTGTTTTCATGTGATAAGCCGCAAGATAAAAGTCCATAATAAATATTTCGAGTGACTTTGATCCAGTTGCAAAGAACACGACAACATGGGGAACCGCAAAAGAGTGTTTGAGTTACTGAGAACAATCAATGTTGCGTCGTAAGTACTTCTAATAAATTTAATTACCTATTGTTTATTTTTAAATTAGCAAGAAGTGGAGTAGAACCGGGATTGATGGATACACATTTCTCTGGATTTAATGGAGGGAGGACTTTGCCCAGCTTGCCAGCTTGCCATAATAATATGGCACTGTTTATGTAATAATTGTTTGTCATGTGATTTGTTTTGCAGCAAATATTTGTCTGATTTTCTTCTAGGTGCCAGTGTCCAGCTCATGGCAATCGGGGCAACTTTCAAGTTTCAAATGCTACTCCACAAAAAGACTATGCTTTTGAAGTAAGTATTATTCCAAAATATTACCAGTTCTTAGATTGTCAAGTAAGATTTTACGCTGCCAAATAACAAAATCTCAAAACTATATTTACCTGTCTTATCAGTTTATGCCAGTTTGTTATGAAACATTTATCAATTCTTATCTCATCACACTGAACACACAAATTTCTTGTCAATTGTATAGGTATGACCTTTACCAAGCATTTCAAGGCCGAGCTATTACTGGCCATTTGCAAGTATTTGAAGCCCAAGATGTTACTAAGGAAAACTGTTGAAATTTGAACTTTTAAAATTAAAAAAACCGGTCAAGTGCGAGTTGAACTCGAGTGGAGAGGGTTCTGTACAATGCCAAAGTCAAATGTTTTTATTCAATTGTGGTATGTTTTACACTGAATGTGAACTTTGTTTTTTTTTATTTTAATTTCCTAATTTGTGCCCTTTATTTTCGATTGATAGAATTGTTATAGGTTTTCCTGTTATCTACAAGCAATTAACTATATTTTGATTTTTTTCAACATTTTAGGTCTTATTAGTTTCAGAGATCAGGGCGGGAATGGTCAATTTTCGTCTTGTTTCATGAATAAAGACAAAACTATTTATTTTCCAATAATAACAAACATAATTTATATTTGAGATCCTTATAACCAGCTCTTTCATTTGATATATGACACAGTAAGGTTTGCTAAACTTTTTTTTAATTTCCTAATTTGTCCCCCAAAAATGACCCCTAATAAAAAAAAAATATTTACTTTGCACATCTGTGTTTGGGTGATAGGATTACAGCATCCTACCAAATTTTACCTGGTCCAGTAGATTCGGAGCAAATTGGCGGACAGACAGACAGACGCACGAGTGATCCTATATGGGTTCCGTTTTTTTAATTTTTTTGTATGGAGCCCTAAAACATTGATTTATTCATCAATCATCATTCTCCTGTCGTTATCCCAGTTTTCTTGCGGTCGGCGCAGCATGTCTATTCTTCCGTACTTCTCTATCACTCCTCATCCCATCACTCACCTCCTTTCTTGCCATATCATCCTTCACACAATCTATGCATAATTTCTTTGGTCTCTCTCTACTGTACAACACATCAACATACGTAGGCAAAACTTTCCTTACTACATTTTATTGATTTATTCTAAAGTTAAAAATTCAGAACTTTGCAAGCTGGTATATTATGATTAGGGTTGCCATCACCTAAGCCGGCGATACCGGACAAAAACTTTAAAACCCCGGTCATTTAAGTGAAATAGATTATATTTCCCAGACACCCCAAAAAAAAGAGAGAAAAATGAAAAACATCGCAAGACGAATAGTATGGTGATAGGGCGCGGCCGAAGGGTTCTTACTTTCTTTTAAGTGTTACAGAAATGTGCATTTAATTTATCGACTTACAAAATTAGGAACGTTTCTTAAGAAGTACTTAAGAGTACCGAGAATGAAAGAGCGAGCGAAGCCAGCTCAAAATTTTTTGCATCCCGGTAGATAACAATTGGGTTCAGACGGTATTATAATGAAACTATCACAAAAAGTTTTAACCGGACACCTATTTAAACCCCGGCCGAACGGCCCCCGGACGCCCTCCAAATTAGGACAAATCTGGGGAAACCTGGACGGATGGCAACCCTATGATAATGATATGAATAATAACTGGTATTATTATTATAATACCAGCACATTGAGTTAGTAAATGACAAAATTCACATTAGATTTTATGTCTTTATAGATAAAATGCTCAACTGTACGTTATGGACTGGGCGTGACAAGAGAAGTCGGCCAGGACTTGGTCAACATGAGCTCAAAGAATGTATGCGTGATGACCGATCCCAACGTTGTAGCCTTGAAACCTATGAAGGCTACACTTGACTCGCTCACAAGAAATGGAGTCAATTTTAAAGTGTTTGATAAAGTCCGAGTAGAACCTACTGATACAAGGTAAGTTAAGTTACTAAATGAATACTTTTATATTGAAAAGTATGTATAAAAAATCTGGTTGGCAAATAATTTCAAAAAGCAGGAATACTATCCTAGGGTGCTTGCACCTTTACCTAGGAAATCTCTGGCATACCAAACTTCTAGCTGCTTCTGACAGATTCGCTGGGAAGTTGGATTTATACTTGAATTCAGAATTTTACATAATTTATATTCATTACCACTTACTCAAACATCAACTTTAATGTTATGTAGTCTGTAGATTTTTGAGTGATAGAATTGTCCTAATCTTTGACTTTGAACTTTGTCATGTAAGATATTGAGTTTGTTGTTCCAAAACCCTGAAATTTATCTGCGATAAGCTGGTCTCATCAAAAAAATATATTTTTACACAGCTTCAAAGAAGCGATAGCCTTCGCGAAGGAGCATGACTTCGACAGTTTTGTGGCCGTAGGCGGTGGTTCCGTGATGGACACTTGTAAAGCAGCTAACTTATACGCTTCCGACCCTGACGCTGAACTCCTGGACTATGTTAACGCGCCAGTGGGCAAGGGGAAGCCTGTTAATGTGCATCTAAAACCTATGATTGCCAGTAAGTAAAGAGTCTGTTCTATTAGCTTGGATTTTGGTAATGTTAGCACTTAGTAGTACTTAGCACTGGCACTGCACTGGCAGTAGCATCGTCTTTGCACAATGATAACCTAATGCAAACACTAATCCATTTGCAAGCTGTTGTGAATAAATTGAAGCTTGTTTAATAGATGTATGCCATTTTTTTAAATTAACCCACATAGGTTTTGTTTTGATTAGCTTCTTTGTTGTAGGCGTTGTAGCACAGTTTGATTCACTTTATCTGCACCAGCGCCATTTGGTGACTAGTAAAACCAAAGCATTGTTGTGCGCCCCTTAAGGTAGTTTTGTGTTGATTGTTTTGCGGTCAGATAAACCGCTCTATTGTAATGGCATATAGTCATAATTTATCACCTTGTTCTCTTTAGACTATAGTATCTAACGTCTACAATATTTAATAAAACTGCAATTAGATTAGATAACTTCTTTCCTAGTACCAACAACAAGCGGTACAGGCAGCGAGACGACTGGAGTCAGCATCTTCGACTACGAGTCGATCCACGCTAAGACTGGCATATCGCACGGCGCGCTACGACCGATGATTGCTATGATTGACCCTCTACACACTCTTACGATGCCAGAGAAGGTAATGAATACATACTATTTAATAAAAATATGTATGATGCGTCAAGTTATTGTTATTTCGGGACCGGCTACCATAAATTAGACTTTTCAATGATTTTTGAGCTATTTCTTATTCTGTCGGCCTTACTTGTGATCTACGTAAAGTTTTGGTTATACCATGGTAAAAAGATAAGGCAGTCAGCAGTCAGTAAGAGGATGCCTATAATACCGGGGTACTACCTTGGAAATCACAGTGCGGATTTCACCATTGCGCACGTTGGAAATAAGTAGATATTAAAATAACTTGAACCATGCGCATTGTTTGTGTTCTTGGGATAGTATTCGTGAGCGCTTCCGTTGAGCATGAGGTCATGGTTTCGATTCCTATGTCGGGGAGAGTGCTATTGGGTTTTTATATCAGGTATTTTTCAGGAGTGGCCCAAAGTCACTAATTTGTGCCCGACTGATGGCAATAGGATGGCACTCTATTATTACACGGGACTTAAACGTAACTGACGAAATATGGGTGTACTTTAGGGGCACCTTTGCCTATCCTTTCGGAGATTGGGGCATGATGTTAAGTAAACCACGTGTCCTTAAGAGAATCAAAGCGACCAGAAGCTATTGAATCTTGCCATTCACATTGCTCAATATCTCACAGGTCTCAAACTACTCTGGCTTCGACATCTTCTGCCACGCGCTGGAGAGTTTCACCGCAATTCCGTACAGTGAGAGAGGACCGGCGCCGGCCAACCCTGCGCTGAGACCTACGTACCAAGGCAGCAACCCTATTTCTGACGTCTGGGCGAGATTCTGCTTACACGTATGTTAACATTTGACCGAGGTCATTTTCTTTTTAAACATGTTAACCTGAAAAAGTTGGCGAAATGACTTCCATGGACTCGTACAATCAGCTTGAAGCTTGAGACACTTAAAGGCTTAATCAAATCTAATCTTTGCTGAGCTAGGATGAAAATAAATGTCTATAAAAAATAAACACTCATATTTTCAAAGGTTTGTCCTAGAGTTGCATTCGATGGAGAAAACTGGTAAGAGAGAAGAGGAGCGTTTGCCCTACTGTGGGACAACAGAGGCTTATGATGATAATGTTAACAACAACATCCATTTATTTTCTACTATTATTTTTTATTCGGATACTTTGACCCATAGATATACATATACCTTATACTCGTAGACTACAAGGCATAATAAAATACAAATTGTGTTAGTAAATAGATACTTATAACTATGTTAGTAACACTTCACTTAAGCGAAAGTGCAGTAGGAAGGAGCTTTGCAAGAACCTCCAAAAACACCACTTTCTTCTATTTTAAAGAGAAGTTATGAGATGTACAAGCAGATGTAGTTAAGAACAAAAATCTACCCAGTTATCAGTAATTGCATAATACATGTTGTTTATCTGTAACCCAGATGAATAAATAATTAAAATAACGTACATTTTATAAGTTTTTTAACTCTCATGGTCACTAACATTATCATTAACACTAGAAACGGGATTTTTACCATGTTACTGTTCATTTTGAGTTCCCGATATTTCGGCGTGCTTGCTAGCACCCATGATCACGGATAAACTGAAGTTATTGCCGGTGGGTGTTTTTGAGCAGACAAATCGGTCTACACTCTTTCTTGTTCGTTTTTTGCACTCAGTACCAGTGTCACTCGCAACTTGATTTCCCGACACACGAAACTCACTGTGTCCGCTCGCGAACGTTTTTACAAAGCTGAACTACTGGATTCCAGGCTCTCGACTCTATGTTTCGTAATTTCAATGGCTTCTCTCACCAGTCTAGAAATATAGTGGCGTTCTGTCACAATGAACAGTTAACATGGTAAATATCCCGTTTTTAGTGTTAATGATAACGTACATTTTCCTTGCATCATTGAAAGAAAAGACACAAGAAAAAAACATACAAACAGAAACAATGATAGTTAGCAGAGTACATAAGATTAAATAACCGTGGGCCCCAAACTAGGCACAGCCTGTATCTTGGTGGCCCAATATAGACAAAAAATGCAGATTGACTTATTGACTGGTAAGCGTGACATAGCACAGCAAGACACAAGTGACAATTAATTAAGAAAATGTATTTCGTCATTACATATGGAATCAACTCATTCAAACCTGTCTTCGTCACCGTTTGCTACACGTTCGTTTTTTACAAAATGAGAATGGATGGAAAAGAAAAATGTGAATGTATATAATTTCCTATTTAGTCATACTAAAACTGTGAACACAGTTTTTGAGTCAAAATTGCTTTGCGTAACTGTGATTGATGTCAACCTATTTTTTTTTTGCCAGAACACCAAGCCCAATTTCACCTACCATTTTGTCACATATTTGTGTCGTTTGGCGTATAGGCCCCGCGCTTGTTTGTCATGTATATGTGACTATGGCAGTCGAAAGGAACGGGCACTGATCATGTTTTTAAAATATGTACATAAAAATATATGAGCGAACATGTGATCAGTAGGCTTGGTAGGCATTTGATGCGGCGGAATGAGGAAAGCTTTGAGTATGAATGTGGATGGGTGTAAGAGTAGAGGAAGATCAAATAAACTATGTATGGACTGTGTGAAGGATCAAATGGCCAAAAAGGAGATGTCTGCTGAGATGACGAGTAATAGAGAAGTATGGAAGAAGAAGATATGCTGCGCTGACTTAACTTGGGATAAGGGCGATAATGATGATGATATACGAGCAAACATGTATGGATAGATTCTTTAATATCTTAAATATAGGTAAATAATCGAAATAGGGAATATGCATGTAATTTTTGCTTCACATCTATCAATAAAATACAGTATCACCAACCCAAGAAAATAATGAAAAGTTAAGTTCAACTACTGCTTGTCACTTAAACAATATATTAAACTCTTACAATTTCTACGACAGTTCAAACGTCCGTGACTGTCGCGGCCATTCATGTCATAGTTTATGATGTCACTATCTGCCTTGTTTACATCTATTTTTTTTGCCCTTAATAGAATAGTTTTACTAATTGCATGTGTATTTAAGCAAACATTACAATAACAATAATATAGTAAAATCTTAGTGAAACTTGAAGTAGGTACTTTTCAACTAAAAGTGTTCCTTTGACACATAGTATTTGACGTCACTACTGGAGTTATCGAAGACGATGTGTTTTGTGTTTGCGTTCCGTTTCACCAAAAATACACTACATGAAATATTAAATTGTAAAAAAATGTTGTATTAGAGAATTAAACAAGTGTAATAAAAAAGTTTTGTATTTCTTGCAAATCTATTTGGCTTTCTAGATGTTTCCAATAAATAGAGCCATTGTTCAAAAGTTTTCCTTCCTCAAACCAAATGCATTATCAATTGCTATGAATGGTTTCATTCACAGCTTGAAAGGTAAATAACCGGAATTTTGTTTTATAGCTGTTTCGAATAAACAACAATGTCTTGTCTCTACATTGTTCAGAAGTTTTCCTTCCTCAAGCCAAATGCATTATTATATCAATTGCATGATGCGTATGAATTAGTTATGTTGGCGAAGTTACCAAATGATTTATCATCGAGAAAAAAAATGAATCACGTCAAAAACATTTTGGTCAGCGATGTAATTAGCGGGACCGGTTTGAGAGGACTCACCGACTCGATTGACGTAACACATTATTTTCAATCTTATATAGATCTGCTATTAATGCTACCAAATGGAGGATGTTATTCATTAGGTACTAATGTGTGTTCTCTGACAGAATGCTAAATTATTTATAACTTTATTCAATGCCAGTGCTTATTTGAATAGTAAGTATGCCGCCTTAAATTTTCTGGGACACGCGTCCAGTGGCATTGGCGTGTAGGTAGTAAATTTTATAAGCACACAAGATCTGCATATTTATTGCTTTTGGCATACCTAAATATTAGTTTGCGAGACCAATCATTCAATTCAGATGAATGTGCGCAAATTTTTGCAAATATTTTGCCCATTTTTGTTTGTCTGTACAAACAAACGCACGGACAAACACACACAGATGTCTGTACGGACAAACTATACTAAGATAGCCTATTGTAGGTATCTTTGATCTCATAGATAGGTATAATAATATATCTATATTTGATCCTAATAGGTGGGAATGAATAGTAGCTGGCTAGCTCGATAGCCTGCCCTTTGTCGTCGGCGACCTGTAACTGTGATCATCAAACTCTTTCTCAAGCCAGTCACTTCTGTATCGGATTGGAAAAAAAGACCAAGTGGGCAGTGGCCTACCATGACGTCTGGTGTAATTCCAGTGTGGGAAAGAGATGGCGCTACGGACCTGTAGAGCTCTGTCTCTTTCCACACTGGAATTACTCCTGCTTTATGACGTCATAGTAAGCCCCCTGGTTTGGTCCCCGGGCTGTAACATTTAGTATTTAAGTATCGACCTACAATGTGGATAATACATCATCATTCTGCTGACCTTACAACTAGCGCAATTATGACTGAAAATTATAGACCGTAGAAAGAAAAAAATTACAAGATTCGTAAATATCTTGACAAGATTACCTCAAAAAATTTATAAGTAGCGTAAGAAGCTGGTGATATGCAGTGTATTGACAAACAGAATCATGATGCGTATTTGTTTCACAGACGCTTCAGAAGTACTTCGCCCGTTCGGTGTACAACCCCGATGACATCGAGGCACGTTCTTCAATGCACCTGGCGGCTACAATGGCTGGCGTCGGCATCGGCAACGCCGGAGTACATCTGTGCCACGGACTTGCGTACCCCATTGCAGGGAACGTCAAGACTTTTGTGCCTGCAGACTATGGGTAGGTAATTGGACCGAATTTACTAATAGGGGTAAAATTTGGTTCTAAGTTTGTATGTAGGGGGTAATCTTCGGAACTACTGATCCGACATGAAAAATTCTTACACTGACGGGAAGCTACTAAGCTAATACAACGTTCCCGTGAGTTTATTCCGTACATAACGGGAGCGAAGCCACGGGGAAAAGCTAGTATGCCATAAAGTAGATAAAGTGATTCGATTCAAATGTCTTAAGAGATGCTTTGGGAGTAGGTAAACATATTCTAGTCCTGAGTTTTCGTATGAAGGATTACAAACAAACAAAGCAAGCTAGTCTAGTAAGTGCCAAAAGGAAAAGCACAATGCGAATAATAATGAGTAGGTTTCAGAATTTGTAATGTTTTTTTCCTTGTTTTTGATGAGAAGGTATAAGAAGGTTTTGGCCATTGTTTTGAACTTAATTTTAATATAATTATTAAATGGTTTACCTAGATACCCACTGTAAACAACTGAAACCACTAGGTACTGCTCGGCTAACCGCTTGAACTACCTACCTTACATTGAAGTTACTAGGTATGCATAATCGATGAAGTATAGAATAGATGTAGGTTATAACTGGTCAAAGACCTCAATAACAGCACTCTTGTGACCTAGATCCTGGCCACTCTTGTTCATCCATTTGCATTGAAATTAAAATTTCAATGTTTTTTTTAAACTGCACTTTAAAGGGTGCTACAAGACCCATAACGAAGCCGAAAGGTACATAATTCTTCTCCCCATCATTGTGATAATTTTTTGTTCTAGACCATACCTCGGAACCTTCTAGTTACGGACATATTGAGGGTCAAAGATCCAACTTTTTTTTATAAATAAGTACCTGTTTTTAACGTAAGATTTTTACTGTAAACACATACATAATGCTTGGTTGACGGCTTCGCTAAGGGTATTGTTACACCTTGTATAAACAAGCCAATATTTTTCTCCATGTTAGACTCTGTGTAACCTAAAAAACGTGACCTATTATAAGCAACATCTGCGCCAATTCTTCTAAATAGACTTCAGTAAAGTTATCAGATGTTTACCGTTTACGTCAATTGTGAATTGAAGAAAATGTGTTGTTACGGTTCCGAGACAATGGCCCACCGAACTAACATTGAAGCGACGATAACGAAAACGACCTCATTACCCGTTACGCCTCATGTATTTCTTAAAAATACAGTTTATAGCATAGGTTTTAATTTTATTTTTGAATGGCATCTCGTAGTTCAACCTACTAGGCTGGCTTCTGCTTAACCGGACTATCCTTTTTTAGGATGGGAAATCATCAAACGACCCCTCCCGCGGGCGGATCGGAAGGGAGTTTTAGACTTGTACTGACTAAAACCCATCCAAGTTCCTCCTTGGCCCTTTGTGTTCCAGGGCCGCGGTATGTCTTTCGAGTAGTCCCGCAGCGCCGGCAGGATCCTGTGGGTGCCTTAAGTGTAATCCATCCAGCCAGGTGCAAATAATTTATAAACTAAGTGACAGCGCGCTAGGGGCACCCCATGTGGGGTTCGAGCCTCGGCTTAGGGCGTCGTTGGGACTGTTCGAAAGAGATACCGCGGCCCTGGAACACAAAGGGCAAAGGAAGGAACATGGATGGGTTTTAGTCAGTAAAAGTCTGACACTCCCTCCTGCTCAGTCCAGAGCGGGAGGGGTTATTTGATGATTTCCCATCGGTAAAAAAAAAAGGGTGTCGTTGGGGGAGGGCAGCAAAGGGATATAGGCTGGATCTTTATAAAACCTGAGTCTGAGGTTCATACAAAATCGTTCTCTAAGAAAGCATGTGAAACTGCGGCCAAAACCTGGGGGGCTAAAATGGCTCAGACTCAGTTAATACTATGATTTGTCACTTGTCACCATTTTACGAATTCTAACGTAATTCATATTATTTTCCTAATATGAGTCAGCTAAACCGGCCATTTTAGACCCCCTGGTGTACCATAATTAGTATAGGTAGTCAGTCCATAATGATGTAGATATCACAATAACATGAACACCAAATAAATAAGTGTTATTTACACAGTTTCAATAGATTATTATCTATTTTTGCCGCCAACTAGTAGCTTGGCTGGCTGTATTCCGGTTCTAAAGGTGTGGTGAAATTACAGACACATGAGACAATTCAACTTTGACCCGTCGATGTTTGCAGGGTCTTCTTACAGACCGTGGTAACCACTTTCCATAAGATGAACCGCCTGATCTTTCACTAACCATAAGAAAACCCTTATACTTATGTAAAGTCTGAGAAATAATGGGTATAAAAATACCCTTAACGACGCCGAAAGGCGTCTCGTTCTCCCCGAAATTTCGATATTTTTTTTTGTTCTTGACCATACCTTCTAGTTACTGAGATATTGGGGGTCAAAGTTACATTTTTACAAGTTTTTTTAAATACCTCGACGACCCCGTACTATTCAATGCATCCATCAGCACAATGTTTTGAGTGCTATACATTGAGTCAGACCGTAAAACTTAATTTTTCAGCCCAAAAAAAAGTCGTTTCCCAGCTATGTCTTTTGCGCAAAATTACTTTATTATTTTGATGTTCAGCACATCAAGCTACCCGAAACCGTCATATTTTCCCAATCAACCTTGAACATAAAGCTTTAGCGATGAAATTGAAAATCGATTAAAGAAATTTAACACATTGTAGTAATTAACTTGATACGCTGGCGTCTGTACTTAATGCTTGGTTGACGGCTTCCCTGTATAAACATAATGAAAATCAAAATAAATAATCCCTATTCTTTATGTTGTATGAAATGGCTACACGGCAAATTGACGTAGGGCATCACATTCACTTACTTCAAATACTCATTACTCCAACTTAAAATAATACTTACTCCAGTTCAGATCCAATAATCCCGCATGGTCTGTCAGTCGTGATGACAGCGCCGGCCGTCTTTCGCTTCACCGGTCCCAGTGACCCGGCGAAACATCTAGAAGCCGCCAACCTACTCGGCACAGATGTCTCCAATGTAAAGGAAGCTGATGCCGGACAAGTACTGGCTGACACCATACTCAAGTATATGGACAAGATGAAGATTGAAAATGGACTGAGTACTCTAGGATATACTAGTCAAGATATCCCTGATTTGGTTAAGGGAGCCTTGCCACAGGTAATTTTTTGTGTTAATTTGTTGGTGATTAGAAAGGTTAGGATTCTCAGGATGGGGGCAAAGCGTTGGTTTTTCCATCACAATGGAATTTCTCCAGTCACTGTCTGAAATCTGGATACGTGGTGGGATATGATAAGCATTATGTAGCATGTCTGACATTAGACAACATATCGTGTATAATTTTAGACATTAGCTGGTTTCTCCAAAGGTCACATCTTTGACGATAACTATGGTGTATCTGGATACATTATATCTGTGTTATGTTATAAAGTTTCCTCAATTATTTCTCCATTAAGTTTTTCCACTATAATTAACTATGATCTGTTTTGTTTCGTGATTGTTACATATTTAAACTCATTTGTTTCAGAAACGACTATTGAGTATGACGCCACTGCCACAAACAGAAGAGGATTTGTATAAACTGTTAGAAGACTCACTTACCATTTATTGAGCAAAAGCAAGTTGTCACTAATAATAGTTAACAGCTTGTAGAAACAGTGTAAAAACCTCTTATATTTTTATAAAAGCGTATGTAAATAACTGGGAAATTTATATCTATGGTTTTGGATATTTATGTAAATAGCTAAGATTATAATAATTATGTATTGTATATTGTTGTTTAACAAACGTAGTATATATTGTTGAAATACTATTTTTTCTCGTATATTATGTGAAATGAAGAAATCGAGTTGTTACAAAGTTGTTTTTGAATAAATATTTACGGTTCTAATGGCACCTTTTAATTCATCATGAGATATTTATTTATTTAACACTTCAATATCGAGTACAGAGGCGGACTTAATGCCTTACGCATTTTCTACCTGTCAACCAATACTAATATTATAAAGAGGTAAAATTTGTAAGTTTGTATGTAGGGGTAATCTCCGGATCTACTGAATCGATTTTGAAAATTCTTTCACTAATGCGTGCCCGTGGGATAATTTCCCACCAAAACGCGAGCGAAGCCGCGGGCAACAGCTAGTACAACATAAAATACCTTGTTCCGTTTTACGTTTTAGTAGAAAAGAGTATAGGATTAGATTCATTTCAAAGCTGCGGGATAAAACAAACAGAAATGATTAGTGTTTAATTTTTAATAATTTTAAGTACATAAAATAAACCTATCAACTAATTTGTATAATATATAATATGTATAATCTTAAATTAATTTGTTGTAATTTGACTTCATTTGTTACTTTAATATTCAGAAAGCGCTAGATTGAAAACATTGTCGCGGTTGTTCGAGAGTGATCTTAAAAGGCACTGTACTAAGAAATGTTTGTTAGATATGTATTCGGCTGTGACTAGCGCTTACAACTACCACTTACTGCTTATGAAAGAGTTAACGCAGTTGTTAGTATAGAGTATAACTCTGACATAATAATGTACGTGTTTGTTCTGCGGGGCTCAGACGGCCTCTGGCACGATGTTGCTGTGGTGGAACGGACTGCTCTCGTACGACATGTTGGACGCGTTCACCGTGACGCTGTGCAACGGCGTGTAGCGGCTCAGCTTGGGCGTGGCCGGGCTGGCCAGGTCCTCCGTCAGCTGCTGGTACACCAGCCCGCAGTCCTTCTTCGTACGCCCTGGCTGACTCATAGCCGCAATTATGGCACTGTTATATCTAACTTGCTTAGTACGCTTAGTGCAAGCCAGCATGACGACCTTAGCGATGACAATGAGCAGTAGCAACGCTCCTAAAATGGCGATTGAAATTGGCCACAAGTATCCGTAGTGGCTATGCTCCTCTTCTTCGTCAGTGGAGGCCGACAAGTACATGGAGCCCGATGATTCTTCATTACTAATTTCGTTTTCAAGTAATTTGATATTAATTTGAACGTCGTTAATCGGTGATGATGTAGTATCGTTGACTCGAGGGAGCGGCTTGGTGGCGTTCTTCTCATTGAGTTGTACCTTGAGGTCGACGTCGTCGTCGTCTCCGTCGTAGTCCTCGCTAGCGTCGTCATCGTCGTCGTCCTCGTCCTCGTCATCGTCGTCCACTGCGTCGTTGTCATCATCGTCATCGCCATCTTTGCCTTGATCGTCGATCATGTCGTTTTCTAAGAAAATACTCTTAGGAACGGCTTCTTTACCATCATTGTCATCTAATGTGTTTTTCAGATCGAAGTTGCCCTGAGAATCAGTATCAATGCGCTCCCAAATCTCCTCATCTGAGACGGACGGCAGGGGCTCCACGGCATGTACGACGGCGGCACTTCCACAGGTCTTGCGGGTGAGGAACTCCCAGCTGTAAGTGCCGAGGTCGTCTTCCTTCGTGTCCTTGCCTAGATTGGCGATGCTCATGCTTCCGCTCGAGTTGGGTGACACTTTACGTTTGCTCAGCCAAGTCATGAGGTTCTCAAAGTCGTGGCTGCAGGCAAGTGGGTTGTTACTGATATCAAGTGCGTTTAGTTTGTTTAAGTGATCGAGTTCAGTCTGTTTGATCTCAGTAATGCGGTTGTGAGAAACGTTCAGGAATGTCAAATTACTGAGGAGGGTTGGTGAACGGTTTTTGTCTGCCTTCCATAGTGAGGTCAATTCAGCGTGGCTCATATCCAGGTATGTGATCATTGGCGTATGGACAAACACTTCTGCGTTAAGTACCTTTAATGGATTGCCTTGGAGGTATAATTTTCCCAGCTCGTTATTTTTCTCAAAAACTTTCGGGTCCAGCGTTGTGAGTTGATTATACGAAAGGTTGATTTCAACTAGTTTGGGGCACATTGTGAAAACTTTAGTTCCAATGGATTTGATTTCGTTGTTAGACAGATTAACCACAGATAAAGCTGAGAAAGTTCTCAAAGAATTGTCGTAGACCTCCTGCAGGCCACAGTGCGAGGCGTCGAACAAGTAAATGTTAAATTGATCAACAGAGCACTCGAATCCTTCCGCGGGTAAGTGTTTCAGTTTAGGGTTGTTGGAGATTTTGAAAATATCCAGTTCAATATTTTCTTTAATGAGAATGTTGGAAATGAAGTCAAGATCGTTGAATGAAAGATCGAGATAGTTAAGTTCTACTAGTTTGTGGAATGCTTGGTTGTGGATCTTTTCAATATTGTTACCACTAAGATTGAGATTGGCAATGTAAGTCATACCGTTGAACATAGAGGGTCCAACGAATCGAATTTTAGTTTGTCCAGCGTTAAGAGTAAGCAGGTCGGAGATCTGCAGGCCGTAAACGGTATCCACAGGGTTCCTTGAAATGTGGAGAGTGGCGAGCTCGTTGTTCTCTGAGAAGATATCATCGGGCAACGATTTCAGGTCATTGTCGCTTAGGTCAAGCTCTTCCAGGTCCAGTAACTTCTTGAATGTGTTGGGATCCATGTTGGAGAGATTGTTGCCGGCGAGGTTCAGGTACATGACACCGGGCATGTTCGTGAAGGTGTTGGCCGCGATGTACTGCATGTTACAGTACGAAACGTCGAGCTCTTGAATCGACGACGTATTTAAGAAATAATCTTGGGATTCCGCGGCGGGGAACTTCAGCGGATTGTTTGCGAGTGTCAGCAGTACTAACTTTTTGTTATGAGCGAACGTTTCTGGGTGTAAAATCTTCAGTCTATCGTTTGATAAATTAACTGCATACAGGTTAGGAAGACCGTGGAATGCATTCGGTCCAATAAAATCGATTGAACTGTTTACAATCTTCACTGTTGTAATCTGGTGGAGACCGAGTTTCTTGAAGATGAAGTCTGTCAACTGAATGGGGAACCGCGGGTCGGCGTTTTCAATGACAAGGTCAGTGATGTCATCGCCAAACTTCTGTGTGCCGATTTCAAGTCGATCGCACTTGGCTGTTCTGTATCCTTGGGATACAGTGCATATGCAGTCCCTTGGGCACGGTCTATTCTCATTGTACAGCACTTCCTGGTCGTCGGCGGCGTCGAAGTCGTCGTACTGGAACAGGAAGTTGTCGACGTCTTCCTTCTTCTTGCCGTCAGCGACCTTGTTCACGGACTCGCTGAGTGCCAGCGCACACACTGCCAGGAGCAGAAACAACTCCCGGGACCTCGCCCCCATCTCGTAGCGAACTCTGAAAACAACAAATACATAACATTACTTTCTAGGCCAATCAAATATTACATCAATTATGAAATTTTCTCCAAACAAGAAAAAAAAATGCGGGTCACGTTTACAAATAACAGTAGTCGAAAACAATGGATGAAACAATTTCTTTTTTTTTAATGTGTATTTGGCGAGCTAACAATACGGCAACAACGATGCTTTGCCCAGAACAATGAAAAACAACATTTACAAAATAATCCTTTTGACCGTTATTTTAACCTAGCCGAAAACACGTGTGCATAGTGCGTGGTCATCAAAGTTATCATCGTATCGGATTTGCCGTAGCATGGATAGGTCCTTTAACATTATATGTAGTAAATACCGCATATTAACTTTATATTGGTAGGTATTCCCTGCCTGATAAATATGATATTCCTACACGTACTCGTATCTTGATTGTTGTGTACCCAATTAATACACATACGGTGCACAGATGTTGTAGCTTTGTTCGCGTGGAATCTTATCGGTCTTTGTCCATCTGTTTCTCTGTGAGTTCGTTCAACACATTGCTACAAAACGGTTCTTTTGTGAGATGACTTTGTATCACAGGAACTTATTGAAAGATATTATTGTAATTTGGGCTGTAAAAGGTATCTTCAATTTCATCGATGCTAAGCTCTATTAGCGTGTGTCACAGGATGTAGTTCGCGGCGCGGCGCTTCAAGTCGCAAAAATAATTTAGATATAAATATTAGATAGAGATACTATTTTTTGATGAACGAGCAGTAGAGCGGAAGACCGGGTTAGGTAGAGTCCCCACAAATATGAAATAGCAGGTAAAGACTATTATTATATTATAGTTGGTAACATCATCGTCATCTGCCTAGCCTTTTCCCAACTATGTTGGGGCCGGCTTCCAGTCTAACAGGATGCAGCTGAATACCAGTATTTTACATGGAGCGCCTGCCTATCTGACCTCCACAACCCAGTCAGTACTGGGTAATACGATACCCCTTGGTAAGACTGGTTATCAGAGTTTAATACATATGGGTTACACTTAGGTACTTTCATCTTGTTTTTTCTAGTTGGTAACATTTGTTACAAAATAATTGATGTAAGTAATTCAAAGTGGTCACCTTGATTCACGCTTTGTGATGTAGTAATATATCATTATGATTTCGTTTTTCCTCAAAAGTAGAGTTTTATTCATTTATTTAGGATCTCCAACAAAAGATATGCAAAACATAACATATAACAAACAGTTTTCATTAATTAGCTGTCTCATACACAATGGTCTTTTTCTCAAAGTTCAGGTTCTTCAATGTTGTGTAAAAGCTTCAGGCAATATAACTTTCCGACGTTGTATGCGACTGTACGAGTATTCTACTTACATTATATTTAATGCTCCAAGTGGATTGAGTCTCGCTTATATCAATACGTACTTAATTCATATAACTAGACAAGTTTCGCACTAGTTTATTGTAGAAAGTCGTAGCACTTTCACATCAACCACAGCACAATAAGTCACGGCGCACAATAACGTACAAAATAATGTTGACTCGGATTGTCACACTATACGAAGGGGATATATTTGTTCTGAGATAATTACGTGATCACGAGAGGTAACGTGACTGGCGACTGTCTGTATAAACGTGTTACTCGGCGCCCGATCGCCAACATACTAACTCCAATTTATATTTTAATTCCGACACCACAGTTCGGTTTTTCGAAGCGATGACGATGATTCACGAGATGCTAAAACATTAATTTAATGTTTGTTTACAAGTCGAGGTCACGACGATCGTATTGTTTCGCGTCAATAGTCTGCCATTAGATTCCATAAATTGTACTCATTTTAAATCTTATCACTCGATTCTGTTATTGTTAGAAAAATTGCGTAAATTCGCCGATAAGGTGGGTCATTGATTTTTACCTTTAGGTGCAGTGGAGGAGGTGAACGGAACACAATGTTAGCACTATCAAATTGACGCGACCGCATCTCTGTATCCCTGATAAGAGATAACCGTGATAAGATAAGTGAACGAGCTCTACGGTACACAAAGAGGGCGTTAAAACAGATGTGGTATGTGGTTACAAGTATGTATGTAGGTACATCAACTATTTGGTAAACACTTAGGTACTTTCATTTTCTAGTCTCTTGCAATAGGAATACCTCTATACAGTCATATTATATGTATTACGGTGATGAGATAGGTACCTATTTACTTCAAGATTTATTTTGCGTAGATATTCTGGTTTGATAAATAAAATCACACAAACACTATTTTAAATACAATTTTACAGAGATAATATGAAACATAAGTATGTCTGAACACCTAATTAATAAAGCTATGTTTTGAAAGATAAACGTAGGTCAATCATTAATGCTGTTTCATTAATTCTGAAAAACTATATTAAAGTTTTTGTACAGAACTGGCTTTTGAACTTTCATGTTTTCATAATTACGTACATAAATAGCTGACATTTAATAAGTTTGATATTATTATTAAGTTATATAATTATTAAATTAATTATTATTATTAATAAGGCTGATAGGGAATTTCAGGCAGAAAGCAATTAAAGAGCATTACTGAATTTAGTGACATTTTGATAAGGTAGCAAAAACAAGATCTGAAAAGCACTCAGAAAAAGTACTAAAATAAATTATTTTTGCAACTTAGATCGTTAAACCAGCATGCCTGAGAAATATTTCTGACGAAATGTAAAAGCCAAGTCAGAGGCCCATAGGCGGCTTAAAAACTCTGACACCAGGTTAAGCACTAACCACCACGTGACACGATAAAGAAAGAAGATCTACATGGATTCCGTATCAGTGATAATAAGTACTAAATAAGTTCAATCATTATCGCCGTGATGTGATAATCACCGGATTCAAAACAATGGACTGTCCCCTATTAAGTGTGCTTTGATTGTGATAATTATAATGTCGATCAGATAATTGTGGCTCGTTCAGATTAAACGGTTTTATTGTGAGCACTAGGTTCTTCTTCGTTTAGGGAGAAATATCAGAATTAAGTTCATAAGCACAGCAATGAGTACGATTTCGAGAGAAACAGACAGACATCAAATGATTAACAACAGAGCCATGTTCTGATGTGGCGAGGTATACAACATCGAGATTTCTGTTCTATATCTAAGGTTATTAAACTTCTTAACCATCCGGAATAACTGCACTAACTAAATATTGTGGAAACCGTATCAAAATCCATTGTATAGTTCAGACGAACTATAAACGATAACACGAACAGAGTCGATATGCGGTAAACTTTAATTTAGGTATACAAAGAAAACTTTAGACCAACAAAAATATCAACAAGTCAGCATTCGCTAACCACAGTTCAGTCGTTTTTCTATGTGACAGAAATTCACTGAAAAATGCTGAAACCACAGAACGTAACCTTCTACGGTCATTATTTGTGTATTGTTTATGTTTTTTGTAATTCGTATTAATTACATTTATTGAGGATAACCAACATGCATTGAACTAGAGCTTGTTATTACATATTTCCCGTTTGAGTTAATTATTTCAGTGGAGTTTCTGTATTCAGGCCAGAAAGATAATTAAACAGTAACAGTTTTTTCAAAAGTTTTACAAATACGAAAGAATCTGATGAGCTATAACATGTTTAATGTTCTTTATAGCGTCTAGCTAGATACTTAAATATAATTTTCTTGGCAGTATTATACGCACCCCAGCCATTTTTTCTTTTTTCAAAGCGCTTCTTTGTTCAAGGATGCTGCCTTAAATAACTTCCTATTATAAAATTAGATTACATAAATAAGCTCTATATTAAAAAGTCGCATCCTTCATCAGGTATAAATTAAATATAATCAAATAAATGTTTTAATAGATAAGATTACCTACACACAATATTCATGCTACTGCTATATGAAGGCACATAATAATAAACGAAATCGTCGCGTGCATCATTATTTCAAAAGCTAGACATGACAATGCTCCATCATTACTGGCCAGTTATGTACTAAGCTTTGTAGGGATGTCACAGGGGCAATCAAAAATTGCCAACCAGGGGCGTAAGAAAACCGAGAGTAAACTAGTAACGATCCGAGAAATTGGTAATTTCATACGTTTTTTTTTTTAAATAGTTTACTGCATTATTAACCAGACTGGCTGGTGGGCCTACCATGACGTCTTAAAGCAGGAGTAATTCTAGTGTGGGAAAGAGATGGCGCTAGACGACCTGTATTATATAGCTCTGGCTCTTTCCTACACTGTGAAAAATATTTTATTTATTTATTTCATTGTGTTTGGGTGGCTTACAGCTAACAATACAAAAATTTATAGTGAGGTAATCGACGACAAGCTATTTACAAACCTCCACAGTTATTGTTGTACAAAGTAATAACTTAGCATAATATCAATAACTAAGCATACTTAATATAATAACAAAGAATAGGACTACATGAATGTCATGTTATGTCATGTAAACATATTTATCAAAAACAACAATTGTGTTACATTCAATAGAGTCCGGGTATACAACAGACACTAAAACTAGGCCTGCACCGATAGGAGCGAGAAAAATAGTGAAGGCTGGCGTAAATAAGGGAAGATTGGGGAAACTATGGAGAAAATGGTATATAAGGCTAAGAGAGAATAGAGGCTACGATTCTCCGTAATTTTTTTGTCAAAATCGACGTTTCGTATTTCCCCTTTTTCTTCTTGAATAATGCCTCTACAGCAATATTTCCTTTTTTCATAAAATCAAGGTTTACTGTGGACACGGTCTTGTCATTTCCTTTTTTTAAACAACTAATAAGCAAAGAAAATATGACCCTCCAAAATTTACAAAAAATGCCCCATTTTACGGCCGTGATTAGTGGACTACCAGACACATTTGAAAAGAAATGTAAGATAAAAGAAAATGATAGGAACCTAGACATACTCTTTCTTAAAACTTTAATGTAAAAATAATTGAATCGGCTCAGTTTTCGAGGAAAAAAAGGGGAATACGAAACATCCGCCTCGTCAATTTTTTTGTGATATAAGCGGTCTGAGCTGCAGCCGTCCCTATCGCACTCTACTGGGGCAGGCATAATGCAGCGCGACGGCAATAGTTTCTTTAAATACCAATTTTTAAAATTTCTCGCAGGCCCTGTTCCCTCTCAAAAATGGCTTAAGACTTACGTACAGCGAAGACAAAAAGTAGAAATGAATGGCGTTATCGCGTAAACCCGAGAAGAATAATGGACGGAGAATAATGGTTAATTACAGACAATAAAACAGCTATCAATAAAAGCCATGAAAGATTGTCAAAACTTGGGAAATGATGAGCTGTATGACCGGCGTGTAACGTATTAAGTGTGTTGCGCAATATTATTGCATCTATCATAACGTGGTACCAATGTATTTATCAATGGTGTCACACCAAGTAAACCACTTTGTGTGGTTTTATTATTGATAAATTAATTGATTTTTTGTTAATTAAAATGAAATTAAGTAGTTCCGGCGGTGTTGCCTGCTTTGTGCTCAACCCTTTAGGTAAATGCCGTGATTGTGAGAGTAACTCATAAATTGAATCTCATTGTATTTAGTGACTTTTGTTGCCATTGTTACTGGGAATTCAATCTTAATTTTTTTAAACCACTGTATTTCTCCTTTCTCGAAAATGTGTCAGAAAACCATGTGAATGTGCCGATCACGTCAGCAATATGGTAATTTCAGACAGAATAGTTCTATAGCTACGTCATAGTAATGTCCCAGTATGCAGGTACTGAGGTATTCAGTTTAAAAAAAAACTGACATCATACAAATCTCGATTAACTACTACTAGTTCAACATACGTCATATTCTTTCGTCATTCGCTTTTTCCTTGTAGCATACATAATCTGTAGGTCAGGTGAAGTCCATTCAACGGGTTGCGGGCTCGCCGTCTCGCGGACACGAAGGTACCTATCTTCGTGTAATACCAAGCCCATCCCTAAACATAAATCATTAATGCGTATTTGCATGGCCCTAGCTGGCTTTACGAACAATGTCGAATAATGATACCGAAAGCGACTTGGTTGAGGCACTGCATATTAAACGTTCGCAGTTAGATCAATGATTTAGTTTGCATACAATCGCCGCCGGGGGCCGGCCGCCCTGCTGTAAGTATGAGTGACGCGATGGCGCGTGCAAAAATGCATATAGCCCTTGTCTCGGATTGACATATTTTAATAATAATCTTGACCTAAATCAACCATGTCGTGACGTCACGTATCAAGTATTTAATTTAAACTGTAACAAGTTTTCCATCGTGCGTGGGTATACTGGATTTTCCCGGTTGGTGTTTAAGACGTTTGGATTTTTTAAAAGGATAAATAAATATCTATTTATGTTCTTTTATTATTAATTCTGCTTTACTAAGTTACGGGAAAAGCCAAACTGCTAGCATATTTTTATAATGTATGTAACTGTTAGGTTATTATTTATTAGCTCTATTTAGAAATTCTAGTGCAGTGGTGAAAGTTTCGCGCAAATATCTGTACAATATGCAGCTTATTCTGTGTAATTCCAATTCATCTGTTGTTGGGTCGGACGTGATTTAGTGCCTAACGAACAGACGTACAGATAAACACTACCTACAAAACAAAGTCTACAATATTCTCTAGAATATTACTAAATTGTGTGTTTACGATTTAGTAACAACGGCATTGGTATCTTACTTGATTTCATCAGAAATAATGTGCCTCTCAGTGGCGAAGGTTCCATACAACTCAATTCGTACCGGCTTCCCTTTGAAAAATGGCACAGTCAGTATTCTATAGACAAATAATAAAATTACATAAAGATAATTATGTAGGTACTCCAGCTTACCTCTTACAAAAATTTACCCTTCGCTTCTGGTTGGTGCCTCTAGAATTACCGTTTATCCGCGGATATTATGTTTTAATGAATGAGCCTCTCATTTTAATAACTTATTTCTTGGCATAGGTTAAAGTTTCTTGTTTCGCAACTCAAAAGAAGTTTTGAAAACCCCAAATTAGCTACCTAGTTATAGAAGTAAATCCCCCGTATTTATGATAATATTATTCTAGATTTTAGAAAAGTTTGATACTCAAATAAAATTCCATTTAGGAAAATTTTCGCCTGTGTTAGTCACCGAAATACATAATATGGATAAACCAACAACGCTTAAACTTTATCGATCGTATTACATAAAGGAAAAAACATAAAAACGATAAAAAACTTGCTTCTAAAAAAAAAACCGACTTCCAAAAAGACACTATAAAAGTCTAAAATAACTTTACTTTCGAAAAGTCGGATTTTTTTGGCAGAAAGTTTTTCATTTTACACTTTTTAGTTGTAGTTTATCACACAAATTCTCGTCACGAAACAATTTTTTACATGTAACTAGCAGTTATTAAGGAACCACCATGTCATCTACATAGCCCAAGACGAAAAAAATACATATTCAAGGAAAAAACCAAATTACTGAACCGATGTTGATGAAATTTTTATGGGACCAATCGGAAAGTATATACTTTCACATAAAAAAAGAAATTTTTAAATTGGTTCATAAATGACGGAGTTAAGAGATAAAAATCATAGAAAAGCCGAATGAGAACCATAAAACGTTGTACACGACTAAAATTAGACTAATAGAAACAATATTTCTACAATAATGTGTACACAGCATACTGCAGATATCGCAATAGGTACATAAGCGGAAATTTCAAAAGAAACCCAGGATAATACGAGTACGGAACTAATACACGTATAAATAATTCATGTGTAGTGTTCGATGACAGATAATTTTCCCCTCGGCATATATCTATGGTATACCTATAGTGTGTACACAAGCAATGCAGACGCTATCCTATTACAGTATCATGCGCAAATTATTTAATCGCTATGACAATAATTGTATATTTCTAGATTCTTCTATCTTCTTTTGTTGTTTTGAGGATTATAGGACATTGAAAAGGATAGAGTATTTTTATTTTGAAATACATAATTTGGCCTGATTTGTCCCCAACAACCGGTTCACTACCAGTATTTTAAATGGAGCGACTGCTTCTCTGACCTTCACAACCCAGATGGTATTAAGCAATACGGTAGCCGTTGGTAAGACTGGTTGTCAGACTTTCGGGCCACTGACTACCTGTAACGACTGTCAAAGATCTACAAATGACAACCGGGACCAACATCTTAACGTGCTTTTTCCGAGGCACGGTGGAAACTCGGTATACAATGTAATGATGTTCTTTTGTAGGCAATAACTGTCTCATACAAAAGCCTAATCGTAATGACTAGTCGTCTCTTGTATAAACTTATTTGGATCAAGAAATTACGAGAGCTGAACTGGGGGCCTAAAATGAAAGCTGTATCAGAATCATAATAAGAATCACGTTAAAAATTTAAAATTCTTAAAATGGTCTTTATGGTTATGACCGCAAAGTGCATTCTAAGAGTTTAAAATTTTTAACGTAATTCGTATTATGATTCTGATAAAGCAGCCATTTTAGGCCCCAGATATTACCTAGGTGTCAAAGCTACTGAAATGTTTAGTGTCGGTCGGGTATCCCTCCACAATTGAACTTATAGGATACACAGCGTGTGTGTGTGCCTAAAAACTTAGGAACATTGTGTCTTAGGTTGTGTTATAAAAATACAGTTTATTATATTGATAAGTTGATTATTTAATCGTACGTCATTATTTCGTAACCGTCTTTCAACTAATGTTAGGGGTCATCATCTTTATTAATGATTCATAAAAATAATATTTTTGACTAAGAATGTTTCAAATAGTTTGTTCTATTATCAATCATAGAGTCCACCGAAGTAGCTAAATATAAGTTATTTTTTTATTATTTAACATTTTCCGAGATATAATGTTATTTCTTCCGAGAATCTAAGAATATGAGGATTATGTATATCAGTTAATAGATATACATAGGTAACATGTTATGCAAATATTTTATTACATAAATTTAATTCAAATACTCGATAACCACATAGATGTTTGCCAGTTAGTTTATTAATTATTAAGTATAGTGAATATTTTAAAGATTTTTGTGTGGTTTTAGTCCTTATTTATTTATTATTGTCCCCATTATTAGACTTTGGTATTACGGTATATGATATTACGTGATATTACGGTTTAATAATTTTCATAAACATAAAATTATTATTTTTAAATTAATTGATCAACCGTAATATACCATAGTACGATTTAATAATTTACATATGCATAAAATTATTATTGTTAAATTAATTGTTTGTAGATGATCGCTGTTGCGTCTCTTAATGTGTTTTTCATTGTTTTCAGCCATGCCAGCATTGTTTTTTGCCTAAAAGCAATACTCAGGTCGATGTTACCAATACAAAAAATAGTTACCTAATTAATAAATTAACACGTACCTACCTATGGCCTCGTTCAGCTATCCAAGCACTCTTCAGTTAAAATCTGTAACAAAAACAAATTAAACATTAGTTCTATGTCATTTTACAAAAGTTAGCAAAAAATTGAAGTGTAAAAAGTTTTTAAAATGAGTTTGTTAACTTATGTTATGCTTTCATATTTCATACTAACAAGTGACGTCAGCGAAAATTTGAATCTAGAATGCTCTACACACATAAGGGGTCATCCAGTTGCCAGTTCCAAAAATAAAAAGCAAACTCAAAATTAATGTAACACATGGCACGGGTCACTGGCCAAATCATGAACCCAACGTACCGATTACTATCGATTCATATAGGTATCGATAATCGAGTACCAAAGCGTAAATTATATCGAAGCATCGATACGCGAGCACAGGATGGGCGTGGCTAGCCGAGGCGCAAGCCAAGTACTAAGACTTGTTCTAGCCTAGCCTGACTGCGTCGTGTTCAAGTAAGGAAGGAATATGAAACGAAATTTCATTGCACATTCATTGGGTATATCTTCATGCGGGTCTCGATATTACAATTAAGTGTTATGCACAAATCCTAGCACGAAAAATAAGGGAAATTGCTTGAATATTCGCTGTTATTTGTTTTCTATAAGTAAACAAGTTCATAGCTCATAGTTAACCATGCATTAATGCGGATATAAAAAACTTTATTTGACCGTGCGATTCTATTGCATAGTTTAGCCATTAATGTCGGAAAAATGTAGCGTAAAGGAAGTACGGGCGAATCTTGTGGTTTAGTGTTCCACGTCTGGCTTATGCGGTCACAGTGTGGTGGTTGTACTGAGAACTTTGTGCCCTACAGTGTTGACTAGGATTTTGGTAGAAATTGGATATGCTGCGAGTCGTCATGAATTCATGAAACATAAAAGCTACTTAGAATTAAATAAAATGGGTCTTTACTTCAGTCGTTTAATTGGTTGAATTAAATCTCTAAGTCAAAATGCACCTTTCAAAATTACTTAAATCGTTAAACAACTGAAATGGTCCTGATAATGGCCTCAGTGGTACGCCAACATAACAGTAGGTAGATAATTTAGATAATACAACGGTCAATTAACGATTAATCGAGTCTGTTCGAGTCATCACATACCACAGACAATTATCTAAACCTGCGCCGGACTGTGATCGCCTTGAATGCTGAATAAGGTCGCTAAATGTTGTCGCGACTGGAATTATAATGCACGCCTTTACCTACCGTTAATATTCTACCGAAATGGCCACTAATCTGCTTAGCTGAGATAATTAATCGACTGCTTTAGGCGCTCGTTAAATTGTCAAAACAATCGAAGTTTACAATGTAATAGGTATATAGATTTATTGCTGTCATGAGCATTTATTTAGTTGTTGATTCTCTTTGTTAAGTCATAAATTATAGTATGTACACACAGCACATATTCAGTTTATAAATACTAATTAAATACAGCATAAATTAAATATAGGTGACTGTGTCAGATAAAATACATGTAGAGCAGTGTAAATACATTAAACCATCCTACAAAAATAATGCAGTATTTGATTTTACCATCACGCATAATTATAACTAATTATTACTAAATTCTATAGAAAGAAGAACTCACACTAAACTCACAAATAAACGTTGAATGAACCCATTACAGTCTACAGTGCAAAGAGAGCTAACGTTGCAAATATCATTAAATTAAACGAAGCGATGGTCCGTAAACTGTGTCCTGCCTGTATAGAAGCCATAGACAAGTTTTGATTCGTTCCCATTATGGCGTTGTGGCCTAGTCTCACAGACTAAAAAGGCTTTGCTTATTATATGTCCAGTCCAGACTGCCGCTCGCATCGCCTTTGCCTAGTTTTTTATAGCCCTACGTCAGTCTATAAAGAAAGTTAGATTTCATTGTTCGAAACCATACCTTTTGACAATAATGTCTCGGTTCTTTTTTAAATGTAACGTTTTTTCTGTCATGAGCATTACTGCGAATTATCAGTTGTTAAGATAAATTAAGGAAATGACGGAAACCGCGGCGTTTGTAGTGACAAAGCAGGAAAAACTACGTGCTTTGTTGTTGTAAATAGACTTTTTATCGTGGAAGGAGTTCTTGCATTTCATTTAATTGGTCTAATCATCTACTAGATACGATGAATTATTTAATCTATACTATTAAATACTAATATTAAAAGTTTGTATGTAGGGGGTAATATCTGGAACGAATGATCCAATTCCAAAAATTATTTCACTGGCCTAAAGCTACATTATTCCTGAATGTTTAAGGCTATAAATTATATTTATATCATGCATATTAGCCGTGCTATCACAATTTTTGCGGACGAAGTCGCGGGCAAACGAAGTCCGAGTTTAAATAAAGAATATACAATGTCCTGCGACCAAGCTGCAGTATTCTGTTTCGGTTGTTTTATGCTTTTTTTTTTTTTTTTTTTTTTTTTTTTTACCGATGGGAAATCATCAAATAACCCCTCCCGCTCTGGGCTGAGCAGGAGGGAGTGTCAGACTTTTACTGACTAAAACCCATCCATGTTCCTTCCTTTGCCCTTTGTGTTCCAGGGCCGCGGTATCTCTTTCGAACAGTCCCGCAACCCTGGCAGGCGTCGGTCCTTACGGACCCCTCCCTGTTTGCTGACTCTCCTTGAGGCGCGCGTGGAACACGAACGCGCCGTCGACACGGCCTGTCGTCATAAGACGGACGGACGGCGAGCTAGCCCATAGCTCACCGTCCACATTTATGCTGTACCTAACTTTTATTCCACGATGACTCAATGTTTGTTAAAAGCCTTCGTTACTAATACAAAGTTTTACAGTTTATTGTTTTCAGCGTCGAGAATGTTCTCGAATGATTCAATAATATGTACGTTTCAGCTCGGGAACACAAAATAAATGTTTCATAAACACATAAGTCAATGTTTGAAAATATCATATAGGCAAATATGAATAAAAGTACCTAACTATGTTGACTCACCGACCACCGTGGGTTATTTAAATATACATTTTCAAATTCACATAAATGTATTTTAAATGATTTTCTTTATACAACAATTGTAATTAGTGTTAAGTATTGACATAACCTTATTTTATTAATTAATTTAGAAGACTTTAAAAAGGACATCTGTTGGGTCCAACGAAATTATATAAACTATGGGACCGCCTGAGGCCCGCCATTTTAAGTACACCTGCAGGACATTGCTACCAACCTTGACAAACTTTTGAAGCAACATTTTCAATAACCAAGTCAAAGCCCTTAGAACACCTTAAAAAGGAACAATTGTCGCATACTAATCGATATAGATTTTAATAAGGTGTTTTAAATAGGCGAACTAAGTGATACAGCGATATACCTTGTTTGGCTTATTTTATTTCGAGCCGATTTTTTTATCGTGAGATAATTTTTTTTCTGAGGAATAAAATGGCGGTTTGACAGTATTTACCTGAAACACAAACTGTAGAACTGTAATATCTATTTTTTTCAGTTAGAATCTCTGAATATTTTAATATTCAAAGATTCTAACTGAAAAAATTCTCAGCCGTAACTGTGTAATTCTGTACGACCACTTTTCCAGCATTCTACATTATAATGTTCCGTTACGAATAGTTTAATTTGAGCGTCATAAATCAAGACATTCATTGATTTGCAATGCGGTATGAAATCCAGAGTGTTAGCAAAGTTCTGGCTCAGTTTCAATTATTTTCAACACAACAGGCTTACAAAGCAGATTGAGATTGTTTACATACAATAATCGTATTTATATCCGACTAACAAAACGGCCAACAGTTTCAGCAGTATCATTTCTGAATGAATATCAAAATATGAGACTATTCTTCTTATTTTTATGTACTTACATTTTTATTTATTTATTTAAACTTCATGTACAAGAGTGGTACATAGGCGGACTTAATGCCACAAGGCATTATGTACCAGTCAACCTTTGGGTCAAATAGGACAGCAATAAGATAGAGTACAAAAAAATGAATAAGAAAAATAGTATTTTGTTAACATAAACTTACATACATACATAAATAGATATAAATACTAATAAACTTATATACAGATAAAATAAAATAAAATAATATATTATATATTTATAATACATACAAATGGTTCAAAATACGAGAAATCTTTTATTAACTGTGACTACTAATGACTAGCTTGTGAACAATTTAGTCTTATTTTAAATATTATTTTTTAAATATTCTTTTAAAATACAATAAAAAAAAATAGATAAAAAATAGTAGCCCACCAGTACCGGGAACAGATCCAATAAGTTACGTTATTATTAAGACGGTTTATGTGTACAATCATTTGAATGAACAATTTGCCATCCAACAGCCGTAAAAGGCTGTCTTTGATCCCACCTGTGTCCTAAATCTTGTTTTTGCGAACCGTAACATAATAGAGTGGAATTTCGACGTGATCACATTACATCGCTGGCCAGGTGGCTGCCGTAAATATATTATTACCTAAATAAATGCAAATGAACAGAACCTCGGCGTTGTTTGTCGTCTGCGTACGCTTTGTTGTGCGACAGACAAACCTTGTTTTCACGGTCCTGTCTGTTACTCCTTGAGTATTGTTGAGTTTCTTCTACCTACGTACGTGTTATGTAATATTTTTACAAGTTCGTTTTATGAGTATTGGACCAGAATAATGTTCTCTAATTGGTAATAAAAGAGTACATGTACTTTTTGCTGCAATTAACTTTGCACAAACTGCTTGGCATGTTGAGTGATCGACACAAAAACATTTTATATGATAACGCTAAAGGAAAACACTATCTATATCTCTTCTACTAACATAGCAAGCCACGCTACAAGACTGGAAGCGTTTTCCGTTACCCGAAGTTGATCACAAATATTTGCTTCAGATAATAATCAATGCAAAAGTTTACATGACCTACATGACAAGTCCTTGTGCTTAATAGGTATAGATGTGTAGCTAGATGTAGGAAAAAAATATCATGATGTGCCAGGTGGCTGCGCCCGCGACGGTAGGGACATCTGTACGACCTGTACGTACCAGGTTTGACCAGACAAACCAGTTGGTCCACAACTTTGAGTAGCCAGACGGGGCTTCGCGTAATCAGAAATATGATATATGTATGTATATGACTTAATTAGTTTTTGTATTAAATTTACACACAATAAATGTATACCTATTGCTGCTGCAACATTTAGTAGTTTTCTCTTTGATGATTCGTTAATACTTTCTCTTTCTAACAAGTGTTTAAGTATGGTAACAATTTAGCTCCATGTTCTGCGTCAATTTCGTGAAAACACGGAACTGGTTAACCTGTAATTGGCGACTGTGTATTTGTGTAAGAACAAGACTGTAATAAGAATAACCTATACTTCATCATCACTACATAGTATAAAACAAAGTCGCTTCCCGCAGTCTGTCCCTATGTATGCTTAGACCTTCAAAACTACGCAACAAATTTTGATGCGGTTTTTTTAATAGATAGAGTGATTCAAGTGAAAGGTTTATATTTATGACATTGCACCCGTACGAAGCCGGGGCGGGTCGCTACTTAAGTACAAATAAATAAAATAAAATTTTCTACAAGAATTGATAAAAAAAATCAGTATTACTTTTTTTTCTCTAGCTCGTACTGTCCTACTGCTGAGCCTGCCATGAGTCATTCCATCAACTCTTTTCAGGTGACACCTCGAACCAACCCATCGCAAAATTTATAGAAAGTTGTCTATATTGGTTTTGGAAATACATCAGCAAATGTAGAGGTCTCCATTCGAAAAAGTAAAACCAGAATAGTAAATAACAACTTTGGATGGCTGATATCAGAAATAATTGCCGCTGATAGGAAAATTGATCTTTTCTTTGAAATATTTATAGGTATTTTTAATACCATGTAATTTGACTCAATTGACATCATAGTGCATAAAGGTGCAATTATATGCACGTAGACGTGAATTATTTTTCCTTAGGATAAACTTGATTTTATGCAAAAATTACGAAAACAGTATTATCCTTAAGCATTTTCGGAATTTAATTACTTAAGAGGAAGGAAGTTACTGGCTTTGAATCACAGAGGAAAAATCACTTATTTTCATTGAGCTATCTTATGTTCTACGAACTTCCAATATTATACCTGTCGAGGAAAATTAAATAGGAAAATGGGGCAGTCCTGCTATATTGTCATTCAATATTTCAGTGTTTACCGCAAATATTCGTCGATGTCCCTAAAACATTTTAACATGGCGTGCAATGCAGAACATTTGGAACACGCGTGCTTTAGTGCGTGCAAACCTCAGGCTACGTTGGCAAGCTTTAGAAATTTAGGCACAGGATCATTTTACATCAACAATACTGGTTTTGCACGAACGGCTGCTTATTGTGGAGTTAATTACTAGAGGGATGTTTGTTTAATCGCCAAGGTTAGGCTTAGTAACTGAACTGTTTTGTTAAACCAGTGATTTTGCTGGTCTTTGTGCTACATATCTTTCCGTGCTTTGCCGCACAAGTAGTGAAAGGTACCTACCTAAACTTTTGTTTCTGCTTCACTTCTCTCCCTTTCCTTTAAATTCTGGGAGCTTTGCATTTGAACAAATACGCGAAGAGGAAAAATCATCGATTGGTTATCATTTTCTTTTCCAAAAACAGGTAGCCTAAGAAGTTGTACCGGTTAACAAAACGCACAGAGTAAATAAACAAAGTAAACTAAATGATGATATATTGTAATTTTAATTAATTCAATTTGTAGTAATGATGTTATAATTTTTCTATTTATTATTAATCAAGTTATGTTTTTTTGTTTACCTATCTAACTAATTTAAACTTTATGTTTTATGTAACACTATGAAGCTTTCTTACTATGACATTTTTAATACTTTAATGGTTTTATGTCTTATTGTGTTGACATTGTTTATCGTGATTTTTATTAATTAAATTTGACTCAGTGATGTTATATTTTTCTAATTTATTATTAATCAAATTGTTAAACTTTTGTTTTATGTAACACTTTCAGACATAATATTGTAACTGTATAAACGAAATGAAGTGAAATAATAATAGATATATGTTTAATCAATATAATATTTAAATGTGAAAGTTCCCAATGATCTATTATATATATTGCAATATTAGTGTTAAGTTATCTTGCTGCGCCCTAACAGGGTAATGTACTCACTAGTTTTAAGCTTTTGCATGTAAAATTAGCTGTGTACATTGTGCATTATAGTAATAAATAAATAAATAATGAAGCGTATATGGGTCTGTAGAGTGATTCCGAATGAGCTGCAATTCAATCCTTTACGATTTCCTGTCTATCCACCGAGTCGCCTCAAATTCTCCGTACCAATTATTTTGTGCTCCGTGCTAGCGTGTAGGCCGCTTATAATTACTGCAGTAATTAAGATCACGCGGCGAGTACTCCAGTTCTTTATACCTATAGGTTTAGCCTTTGCAAAAATTTGCTGAATTTGACATTTCGATGGCATTTATTCATCTATAAGGCCAGGCCGCCAGAGGTACCCATTATATTATTTTCTAATCAAATTATTTTATTTGTTTTCATGATTCTAGTTTTTCTATTAGTAAAGTAGAAAAACGTCGTCTGATAAAAGATATCTTTATCAACCCGATTTTTGTTGATGAGAAGGAACACCTGCATTCAGCATAATAGGTACATATTGTCATGCAGGTGTGTAAATTTGTGTGTTTTTGTGTATTTATATGTATATGTATCTGTCTGCATATTAATTTGATCAATAAATGTTCCGAAAACGTACGCTTTGATTTGATTTAATGTCTGCAACAAACTCATGTCAACTTAAAACATGAAATCTATTAGTAAAACTGTCGTGAAATGGTAAATAATGAAATTACTCAAAAAGAGCAATCCTAGGTTTTAGGCAAACATAAAACCATGACATCTGAACTGTATTCTAAACCCAGACATCCGTTACGCTACAACCACATGAATAGGTACCGATATATTTCCGTCATCGCGTTGTATCAAGCCTGGTTTCATTGTGTCCATAAATGCCACGGTACCATAAATCGTGGCCCATGAAGCGACATTGTACTATAGAATAATCACGGTATATAAAGTGCTAACCTAGCGGGACATTGACCCATATCGAAAAGGTTAAAATTATAGGTTTTACGTGCTAGGCGATTGAACTTTCATGTTTTTTTATTAGTCTTGTCTGGTCTTTATGTTGTTTGGTGTGAAAAAACATAAATACGGCGTGTACCTAGTTCGGAAAAATGGTTATGACTTCATTAATGTGTTCTAGGTTCGAAACCTGGTTTTGTAACCCAGTAAAATGTTACAGATAGGTACCTACTTCAAACTTTTATGGCGTATATTTTCAAGAATTATTAGTTGACTGGTGATTCAGGTTATGAGTTGTTTTTCTAACGTTGTTTTGCAATATGAAATGGCTAGTAATCATGATGATTTATTTATATTTGTAATATTTTATGAACACATTGAATTTTATTGTGTTTTTAAAGATCACCAACTCTACGCTGAAAACTAAAATGCACTGTATTTCAGTTTTACATTTTAAACTTTCGAGAAAACGATTTATTTTTTAGGAAAGAACGACTTGCTCAATATATACCTAACTAGTGTGAAAAGTATCCACAAAAAGGTGAAAGTTAAAATCTCATCCCACCATTTCGAAAACTTTTTGTTTGTAAAACTATAGTCATGTTAAGCTATGCCAGAAAAAACATCAAATTAGCCTTAATTCATGTTTTTTCACACTATTTAATGTCATCTGGGTCACATCACATCCCATGATGGCGCGAAATTAACTTCGTGCGCGATCATAAAATGGCGTCGTGTTTGCTTTGGCGTCTTTATTGCCTCGTCCAATTATACGAAACTTTACTTAATAGTTAGTAGTTATTAAACTCGTAGCGTGTGGTTAACGCCTACTTCATGAGTAAAGTTGGAGAAGTTTTCTAAACTGAAATGGTTTTGTTTTAACACGTGAAAAATCAGATTTTGGTAATGTTAGGAATGTTTTTTAGTTGGTAGATATTTGCCACTAATATCAGTAAGTACAGACGCCAGCACATCACGCAAGCTACTACAATCTGTCAAATTTCTTTAAATCGATTTTCAACTTTATCGCCAAAGCTTTAGTTTCAAGGTTGATTGGAAATTTTGACAGTTTCGGGTAGCTTGATGTGCTGGTCTGTACCATTGGTGATTTGATATTGTTCAAATCACACATAGTTTAGTTACCTAGCGGGGGTTTGTGGTGCAGTTGGGGAGAGGCCTTGTTCAGCAGTTAACTTTGACAGGCTGACTAGAAAGTAATAATTTAACCTGTCCTTGTACATTTGTCCTCACTTGATACATCGTGACCGCCATGGTCTCTCCGATCGCCTGCATGCGGAAAACAAAATAATGAAATGTAGCGAAATTAAAATTCGTACCACAACAAATCGATTGTGATGAAATTCGCGGAAAGAACAAAGCCACGTGAGTAAAATATGCATTCAGAAGGTGTTTAAAGTATTCGAAATTGTATCTGATTATTGTAACATTTGTAACGGAAGAGAATTCACGACCTCGCAATATGTTTGGAAGTGTGAATTGAACCGAACTTGAAAGATCAACAACAATAGTATAATAAATCATTGAAATGATGATGCAAGATTTGAGATTTTCTGTATATCATTTGATTTTCATATTCCACATGTGACATGCAAGCGAAAAAGTAACTCCTTCTGAGAGAAGACTTCATTGCTTATTATATTGCAAGGCTGCATTGTTCTACTCAATCTTACTGTCTATAAGTACCAGGAAGTAAAATTCAAATCAATTTCAAGTCAAAATTCTCTAAGTACCAGGTAAGTAATAAACGATAGGCTATGGTCAGTACGTTAATGCTTAGTCATCGGCTGTAAACTCTATTCTAGCCAGTTCTCTTCAATTGCCTCTAGTTGCTACAGAGATAAGCAGATATACCACTCTAGTTTTGTGTTCCAAGCTGCATAAAGGGTTAGGTAGACGATCAACACTTCATCATATAGATAAATAGAAATACAGACTTTTCGATAGAAAATGCAAACGTAGGTCTTATGTGACTGAAATGTAGGAATATCTAGAGATAGAGTACCTACTTAAGTACTGAGTATTTTCGGCTTTAGATTAGAGACAATTACGTAAATTTCTAGTTATTTCCTCGAAAGTGGAATTTCACCTCAAATTGTTACCTAAATACTTTTTGCATGTTACATGTTTGTACAATGATATGTATTACATATTAATCATAAAGCGATACAATGGCTATTTTATGTATAACAAGGATTGTGACTTTGCAAAGAGTACCTATATTTGATTTGTCAAGCCATTCGCATGGAATTTGAACATGTGTTATACTCTATATCAGTAGAAGTTTGAGTGAAACTCGCTGCTTTTCGATTATTTGGACGTGGGTGTAAATAAATATCGATATTAACAGAGACTTGGAGATTGATATAACAATTGGGTATGAAAAGAAATATTTCACATTTCGATAGTTATGTCTAGGTCCCATGTAGTCTATTGCGTCTTGAGTATATTGCCATCTACTGGGCACAAATCCACATGGCTGTTACTTCGAAATTCTTGATGGGAAAAAGCCAGTAACAGTTTTTTTATTATTATTAATTTATTTTTCAATACTCGGAAGGCAACTCCATTTTGGAGTTCCCCTTTTGTCGGTTCCAATAACACAATTCACTGGAACTATTTATAGACTCCAAGGGTAAAAATAAGCTCATTATTTTAAAACTGACAGTTATTACAACGATTGACTGTAAATCAATTGCTATTGTTTGTTCTTTACTTCAATTTATTGATTCTATTGTTATTGTCGTGACAGTTATTAAAGTATTTATGTTTCGCCAACTTGGTTGTGAGCTACAAATACACAATAGAATGGATTTAAGTTGAATGCTACGTCATCCAAAATCCTGTAATAACGCACGGTACTGAAAAAGTCGTTCAACGTTCAAAAAAACGATCGTCAATTGTCTTTAAATCTTGTAAACCGTTCCGAAAACGGTCGCATACCAATAAAGTAATGTTCTCGACCACATTATGGTAGTGAACTGTCAATGATGAAATTTATTTCATTACAAAACGTGGGTTCGATGACGCACCATGAGACCTCCATGTAGGAAGCCGCGGTTGTCCCAAATCTGGGCTCCTAACACTCACTTATTTATCGCGTCGTAACTACGGTTACCATTCTGGCTTATACGCCCTTTAAAGGCTCAGATTGATTCACAGTAAGTAATAAAATTTCTATTAATTCTACTGGTACTATATACGTTTCCTACAGGCGTTCGTTCCTAACAGGCAAGCGGCTCCCACGCTCAACTCTCTGATTTTAGACCTTCTTAACCGTTTAAGTTACTAGTAGTAGTAGAGCCTATAAAACTTTGCATGCTAGTTCATGCGTGTGTTGAGGGTTTGAACATAAGTTGAATTTAGCGCAAATGAGCCACACTCATGGACAAAAATCGTGAATCATAAAGTCAACGTTGGGTGTATAATTTCGCCCCAAAAGAGTGGTTAATAGCCTTTTTTTTTCTTTTTTTTTACCGATGGGAAATCATCAAATAACCCGCTCTGGGCTGAGCAGGAGGGAGTGTCAGACTTCTACTGACTAAAACCCATCCATGTTCCTTCCTTTGCCCTTTGTGTTCCAGGGCCGCGGTATCTCTTTCGAACAGTCCCGCAACCCTGGCAGGCGTCGGCCCTTACGGACCCCTTCCTGTTTGCTGACTCTCTTTGAGGCGCGCGTGGAACACGAACGCGCCGTCGACACGGCCTGTCGTCATAAGACGGACGGACGGCGAGCTAGCCCATAGCTCACCGTCCACAGGCCCGCGTCTACGGTGGCCGGGGGCCACCACGTGGCCCCCGACGCCCGGTGCGTCTCCCGCGGCGGCTGGGACACGGCGTTGCTCCGCCCAAGCGGAGCAGACCTGCACAGTGTGCTCCACCGTGTCCTCCGGTCGATCCTCGCAGTGGTGACACCCGGGCGTTTCCTCCCGCCCGATTAGGTGCAGGAACCTCCCGAAACAACCATGTCCGGTGAGGACCTGCGTCAGGCGGAAGGTGAGGGCGCCGTGGCGCCTCTCCAGCCACTGTGGTTAATAGCCTCACGAATACATGAATGAAGTACCTATTTTTGAAACACCATCGCATGTTTCTTTGACGCAACCAATCGATAACTACTATAAATTCATTTCAAACGAAAAATAACTGTATGATGTCAACCAACTGTAAACCATAACTACATCAGATCTAAACGTTAATGACCGATATAGATCTAACAATGGAAGTTTTTTTTTTTTTTTTTTTTCAGCCTATATCAAAAACAAACTAAAATTTCCAAGGGCACATATCATCCATTACTTTGCCACCTCAGTCCGTGTGTCGCCTTTTAAATCAAAAGGCGCCAAATATTCATTCGCTAATTTGGTCTCGCGAATAAGAATCGCATATATCTTCCTGAGATCATGAGCTGAATTGTAAATCTACATACATTGTTCGTAATGATTTATTCTCCGGCGTAAGTTGGCCACGCCTCCTCAGTAACTATGCCATGTATTCAAAAATACTGTCGGTAGTACCTTGCTTAATGGGTGACTCTAGTCTTTACATATTGTGTCAATCTTGTAGTATGTACGTCCAACTGCTTTTTTATCGAGTGTTTGGTAAGAATAGTAATTAGTAGGCATTGTATGCCTTTAAATTAATGTCTTGTCTAGACTCTATTACAAATACAGTTTATAAACTCAGTATTTAACGCTATTAGACCACCACTAGTAGGCGTGTCTGAGTACATTCACTGTATTATTTGTGTACGTGCTGATAAAATAGATGATAACGCCGGTTATCTGCGCGTGATAATAGTTAGAGGTACTTGTAGGTAGCTAGATTATTATAGTTGTCTATGTATATGAACGTTGTCGATTGAAACAGCTAGTACAAAGAAAGGAAAATACTTTTTCTCGAACAATGTAGCATTTTCCAGCCTAGTATTGTGAACTCCAAGGGCAAAAGCATCTGTGAAACATTAACTTTTTGCTTCGTTCTATTACTTTTAAAGCGCTTTTCTTTAAAATTGAAAGTCACTAATCATTTCGGTACTCTTTTGTTGCTGTAACACAATAACATTGTAAAACCCAATAATTATAAAAGAAAAATCATGGAGTTACTTGCAGAGTCTTCTCCTTAAGAAACGACCAACCCAAACCGTGCACCTTTTTTTTGACGTTTTACAAGTGCCCATGTAGACCTATGTGAAACAAAATATTTTGATTTTGCACTGAAGCACTTTTTACCGTCAACTTAAAAATGGATTAGTAAAATATCTGCCCGCTTCGTCCTTTCCATACATGTGTTAATTTGCGTTGCTACCTAATTTGTCCTTGAACCATTACAGATGTGTGCGCCTAGCTCCTAGCTTGACACGCGTCATCGACTAAAATAAATCAATTGGACGACGTACTGGCAATACTGGCATTGGATTTATTAAGAGGCATTAACACTTGAGACTCGTACGCTGATGAGATCACACTTTATGGTCAGGCACGAGTTGTTTAGCCCTTTTAATTACCATAGACGTGTGGAGGATGCTCAATTACTATGGTTTATAACTTTATATGCATGGTATTATATTACATTCATCAGTATAGATGTGCACAGGCTCTTAACATCTGTCTATGAATGGATTACTGATGTTTTGTAGCACCTTGCGTGAACTCAGCGATCTTACCTAGATAGCAACCAAGCCTTCCCAATCCCCATTGGTTTGTCAAGATGCCTGAGTATTTAGGGCGAAAAAGGAAACACATTTTCTATTAAAATGACAACTAGGCGTATTACTTATTTCAGTAAAGGGGCATGCGCGTTCCCATCTTCTTGAAATAACTTATCCTTTAGTTATCGTAGGTGTACAATACCCATGAGGCCTACCCTGAATTTCTTTGCTTGTACAACTACACAGCCGATTATTTATGTATTTAACTCGTAAATAATATTAGAATATGGATTTCTTAGGTTGTCCTAAACATAGAATGTTTACGATACTATCAATAATATTTATGCTTGTTTTCTTTGTTTGTGATAGAGTCAACTTAAATATTCGCGATTTTCTTGCTTTCCATGAAGTTGAATAACATTTCAGAGTTTTTGAACGCATGGTTAAGGATGCCCACTAATGTGCTTTAAAATCTGTTGAACTAAAAACAAAATCAAAGAAATCTCTTGATTTGAGATCTGGCGGCAGATTAATTGAATTGGATTTCAGAAACCGCGGGTTACTTTCCTAGGAAATTACGAGATGAAATTTCTCATAATTTTCCATATCTAATATATCAAATGCATTTTATGCCTCGTTTTCTACGTTACCGATAAACTAAATAGGAACAGTCACGAGCACCAATATGTTTTCACTTTTCTAAATTTAATAGCAATTTTCGCGAGAAATAACGATTGTAACTGGGAGGTAGGATCTTTTTTATAAAATATGATTTCTAGAATACTACGAGTATTTTCGTAACGACATGAAATTTTAATCAGAACAGTAGGAGAAAACACTTTTAGAGATTGGTAAGTGTTTTGATATTGGTGCTCGTGACTGTACACATACACATACATACTTAGATATATTTTTTGCGTAAACAACATTTTAATTCAACATAGTTATTGGTACTTCGGTAGGCACTTTGTAGTCACACTAGTCACCGATGTATACAAATTGAAGTCACAGCTTAGTTATTACATAATGTGGAATAAGTACATGTACTTTATTACTATATACACTAGCCGAGCTGTAATAAACACTTCATGGATAAAGTCAGATTAAATTATAACATACAATGTATTGTGTAATAATTTTAGTAGTAGTAAAATACACATTCTATGAAAATTTCAACTGTCTACCTATTACAGATCATGAGTATTCATGAGATAGAGTCCGCTGACAGATAGCTGGACGGACGGACAGAGGGACAGCGGAGGCTTAGTAATACTGTCCCTGTTGGTTACCCTAAGGGTACGGAACCCTAAACAAAAAGTAAGTACCTACTTACTTTAATACAGACTGTCAATCGGGTATCCTGGTCTAGCGGTGCAGTGTTATTTGGGTATGTACTATAGGTAGAATACGGGGAATCCAAACGTGATGTGATGTTAAGATCAAGTTACCAATATGCAATAGGTATAGGTACCGACTGTTCAGAAAAACCAGCGGTCAATAATTTTTAATTCAAATTCGAGAGTTATTTATAGAACCGAATCATAAACGAGAGCGGGCTCAATAAGAGTCCTGCAATTAAAAAGGTCAGCCGTGATTCCGGAGGTTAACTAGCCTGACAGAAAGAGGTCACATCGCTGAGGAAGTTTCAATCATCGATGCATTAGTAACCTTAATTTCCACACTTCAGCACGTTTATTGCGGCAATCATGAATATTAATGGTAGAAAGAAATGAACAATGCAAACGTTTTCCTTCTCTATGGGGTTTTCAAATATCTTCATAATAATTTAGATGCTGATCTTGTTGCAACAGTTACTTACAGAGACAGATAATGATCTTACTGGCGAAATGACAGCATTTACATAGAAGTAGATATTGATACTATAGGTAATCCTTGTCTCGAAAGGCATTCTTATAAAGAAAGCTAAGAAAAAGAATTCAATATCAATAAAAAGTAAGTTCATGATGACTACCTATCTCCATGTGAAAGCCGAAACAAATGACGACGGAGAAGATTAGCTACAATGTACTCTTGTAAACAAACGAATATCGCAAATCAAAAGAGAAGTAATAACAAAGATTGAAATCCTTAGACGATAGCGAAAAGGTGTGCCTATCCTGAAGAGTGAAGCGTACATTCCAAGTTAGATGGAAAAATAGATAGGATCGAGTTTAATTATGAGACAATTCTATTTAAATGTCATTGCTGGTATTACAAAATTGTGATCCTGAAGAGTGAACGCGCACATTCCAAATCTGATGGAAAAATAGATAGGAACGAGTTTCAGGATGAGACAATTCTATTTAACTGTCATTGCTGGTATTACAAAATAGTTGGGATAAGGCTAGGCAGATGATGTCAACGAAACTGAAATGTAATGATTTTCGACGATATAGGGAGAATCTTACGATTTCAAATCTTTGGAAAACGAGACACTTCTTCCAATAGTTTTGATTCAACAGTAATATAATTACGTGCCAAAAACATGCGGTATTTACCGGGCAACGTTCCAATCTCAATGCCCATGCAAAATCGATTGGCGTAACTGCGCATTACGAGAAACGGTATATTAATATAATGTACCTACCTACCTGACTATTGTACTAAAACTAGTATTTTAACAAGAAACTCATTCTTTGTCTGTTCTGCGTGATTTGTTCATTGTGAATAAGTGGTCACGTTGATATGCATCTTTATTCTGTTCCAACAGTAGATTTATTTACTTTGATATTTTATCTGCATTATAACAATCTGGCTATGTCTAATTTGAAGTTTAGTCTAATGATCAATGATAGCTGTCCAATTATAGATTGAGATAAAAACAAAATTTCAAACTGCGATAATTCATCATGTTGTATTTTCTGTTGTATGTCAAAATTACTATTTCATAAGGGCAGCAATTACGGCAGATAGGTAGTTTATTGTCGTTGCATATTACGTCATATGTGCATATAATAAGGTAAATAATAATCTGCATTCCAAGGCTTTAGCAGATAGTATAAAATCCCATAATGTACTACAAGACTAGGTACTTACATATGAGATAAGTGATGAACTGAACTCCAGAGCCATATTTCCCAGTTTTTCATCCGCCTTCTCGAGTTAACTTTAGGGCTAACATAGACGACGAAGATTTCTAAGAAGACATTTTTTGTCAGCCAAGATTTTTTGTTGCTTGCTCTTCAATTATCAACAAGGTAACTGGCATAGCACAAAAAACAACTGCAGAGTTTGTTGCAGTTCGGTAATCGATTTAAAATATTCCAAAATCGAATCTAAAACAATCTAAGCTTTGTTATTCGTTTACGTAAAGACTGAGAAACATAATTTTCCTCTTTATGCGATAGATGAAGCAACGCAAACATTGGTTTGCACTGGTTTATTATTGCGTGCCAAATACCACGCTGTAGACAGAATGAATAAGATACACACACACATTCAATATTTGCATGGAAACTTTTCTCGGATGAACCGTTTAATTTGAATACCAATTTTGTTTTTCTGTGATTTGGCCGTTCTCCTTGTAGCTTTACTAGGAATCGGAAAGGCGATTTAGCTCTAGAAATGCACAATGGAAAACCTTTTGCGGCTAACAAAACATCAATTTACTTTGATTCCTTGGTTAATTCGTATCTTAATCTCCACAGGCAGTTTAACACTTACTTAGCACATTAGTTTCCTAGAAGCGCAGCTATAAAAACGAAGAGCACCTAAATAACAACAACAGTAATACTAAAATTGTTCCCAGAAATACATACAATGAATAAGCACTTTAAGTAGATACAAGAGTCGAAAAGGTAAACAACGAATTACCGTTGGTAGAAGATAAAGTTTATGTCGGTAGCCTCCCGTTAGCTCGACCTCTTATCTGAAGCATTCTACCTCGCGCTCGCCGGTTATCAACCAACACCTACTCGTAATTAACTGAACATAGTGTGGAAATAGTAGAAACTACGGTAATGTAGGAATGTGAAGATCCTAAGACGCCAGCGAGATTAGGAGACAGGGATGTAGCAAATAAAACTGTTTTGAAAAATTAAATATAGGCTTAAGGTTGAAAAACAAAAGTCTCAAAATATGATGTCATGACAATTAATTTGCACTCAAAAGTAAATAATAAATGAAGATACGAAGTGACATACATTATTCAAGAACATCAAACGAGTAATGTGGGCTTAGACGTCGATTATTACGAGTAAAGAATCTTGCTTGGACGAGTCGTGTCGTGGCCTCACTTGCTTAATATTTACCTTATTACTTATTGCCGCCGACGCTTACCTACAGAAATAAAAACACACCCACGGAACAACCGGCTGCATTAGATACCCACAGTTTTCAACCAGAACCCACTTGACGAGGGGCTTTTGAATTTGACCGAGAAATCGAATGCAACTAGAGAGGGGACGCAAGCTGTGCGGTTACACAAATCGTAATGTATATGAATGGCGGACTCTCTGTCCTGCTCTCACTCAACAAACAATTTGAGACAAGAGAGAGAAGCTTTTTAAACATAATTCACAGAGAACACTCCAATAACATTGAACAAAAGTCAAGATATTTATAAACTCCTTTGTGAGGCAGGAAATTTTTAACGAAACATGACCTTGTACTCGAACAAGAGTACCTGAAGAAGAGTGATTAAACAATAATGAATGTCATTACTAACGACACATTTGGTAAGTGTGAAAACAATTGTTAAAGCAAATGCTGTATAAGATGCGAATATAACAATGTTACACCGAACGAAGTGCTCTGTAGAGATTTCACAGGGTTTCAAGGAATCTAAGAAGCATGACCGCTTTATTGTAGTCGACGGATTCGTTGAAACGGCTCGTTACGGATCAATGATGTATAACCTGACGTAACTGTTTTGTTAGATAACAAATTAACTTTAGGATTCATAAAACAAATTGTAGAAAAGGGCCTTTTAATGGCCTAATTGAAATAAAGTGTTTTACTTTGACTTTTTAGCTCCATTACACATTGATTGTGTAATCGGTCGATCATTCTGAATCCCACAATACCAATAACTACTACCGAAATGAAACCAACGACACCATTTCAGTGTTTACGTTTCATCACTTTAATGGTCCGTGTTAAGGGTTGTTGTAACCCCATTATTTAAATTAACCTTATCTCTATCTTCTAGAAAGATTGTACGGATAAAAACATCTTGTTTTTATAATGCTTCATTGTTTGAACTAGAAATTCCAGGGCGATAAGAAGTCAACCGCCTGAATTATTAAGCGGTGTGATCATTTCATCTCTGTTATCAAGAAAATGCATATCTTTACCTTTAGCTCACACACTTGTTTCAAAGTCATGTGTTCTATCTATATTATGTTTGAGTATGTTTATTGTATTCATTAGTTCGGTGGAGTCAAAGTTCGCGACTCCAACCCCGCTGTCTGTCTTAGGGTATTAAGGCTTCATTATGTTTTTGCATATTTTATGGAGTTTGTTTCCATTTAACGTTTACTTTTCATGGCTAGTTTCTGACAATCTGCCGTCAATGTTTTTCATGATAACCACGGCTATTCAGGTTATCAGGAAAATGAGACGATAGTGAACGTAAGCGAGTTTGTACATCGGAATTACCGCTGTAGATAGAGGCAACAAGAATTTAAATGTTTCATACTTAAACTGTGGAAAATAACAATGACTGAAATAGATTAGTGAGGAAAACAGGTGCATAACTTATATTTCTTTTTAATCCTTTTCTTTGTGGTGTGCATTGTTATGCGCTTACCTCTATTAAAATCCAGCCAACAAACTTATACATAAATAGTAACTATATTCTTCTATTAGTCCGTCTTTGTGTTTTCTTTTATTTCAATTATTGAGGTTAAAAAATACTCTGATGTATACACTGATGGATACACAATATAGACATGCGAAAACTCTAAAGTTTTCAAGATGCAATTTAGAAATATATAAAGTCCTATAAATGAAATCCTAAGAAGAGAATGTTAAGAAAATTGAGGAACTGTCTACTCTGATTTGAGAGAACTCCCATTTACTATCAGAATATTTCATTCAGTAAGAGGATTTAAGAGCCAAGGGGGTTAACATTATTTCCTGTACTGTTTCACAGCTCATTAACTACATAGGTAATCGAGATAAAAAGTAACGTTTTCATTTTTTGATATTGCTGATAAAATTTAACTAAGGGCAACAGGTGATTATTGTGCAAAGATTGGCCTAAACAACTAGTATCTAATTAGTTATACAACATTACGATTAATAAACACAATAACCTGCTGTACCTACTGCTATTTGTTGTTTCTAGCAATGCTCGTAAATGCTGTAGAAAGAAGAAATAAGAATTGTCATTTCGGAAAAGTTATATTATCCAGAGATAGATGAGGAAATTATGTTAATGATTAAGAAGACACTTCAAATATTTGAGGTTTTGTATTGTATTGAATAGAACAGAAAATTTGTTTATTTTCCTACATTATGTGCAAATTACAGATGTCCAATAGGTACGATTTAGTCCGGCAACCTTCAAACACACTAATACAATACAATTGAATAATTTCATTTTATTATTCTTACAATTTGTTCAGGCTAGGCTGATGACTCTGATCTCTTTAATACAATATCTGCTAGAATTATGAATCAAATTTTGCCAACAAAAAACCTTTGCGATTCCGTCCGCTTCATCGAGGAACACTAATTGGCCAAAATGTTAACCTCAGTTAAACGGACCGGATTTTAAAAGTGAAATTTTCTTCGTCATCGGCTTCGTTTGCAGACTCAGCTTCCGTCGTTCCTACGGTTTCTTTAAAGTATCTGAGTCAACGATAAAGGTGATTTCGAAGGTCGGTAAAATATAACGTTAAATCTACAACATGCCCACAGATTCATTGAAGTAACGACTTACATTTACTTGTGGAGTTGTACGCCTACGTTTCTCTGAATCTTATTTTGCACCGTTGCTTGGTTGTGTATCTGCTGGCTTTGATTTGATGTTGAAACTTAATCGAAGCTACTTATGATTACTTTATCCATCACCTACTTCAGAATTTACATGAGAAATCCAAATAATTATCTCCTGAATTTTATTTTTTTTATTCAAACAACAGTGTCAACAATTACAGAATCTAAAAGATGCCTCAGCAATTCTTTAGTCTGTCATACCTTTTACAATTAAGACAAAAAAGAGCATGAATAATGAGGAAAGGTAGGTACCTAATGAATTTTAAACTTGATTGCAACGCTTTGTGGTCAAGTATCGAATGAATGATGCTGTCATCGTTGCAAATAGAGTTGGAACATGAGCGTTTTATTTTGTTAAAATAGAAGAAAATTCAATTAGGATGTAGTAAAACAATGCGAGTGTGTTCAGTGATGTCACCGGACTCATAGAGTGTGACGGCCACAAGCCCATATAGAGGAGAGAACTACACATAAGTAGGTACATAAGGTAACTAGGCACACTCCGCACGTTGGCATGCGGGTAATAGAAGGAGCTAAATGTTTGACTGTATATCCTATTTTAGGACTTAGAAATGCTTTCTTGAGCACGTGCAACAATTAGGATTAGCACAATGTTAAGCACTTAAGAGCTGTTGAGTAAATAATGTCAAGTTTATTCGTGCGGTGAGGCAGGAATTGACGGTTAGTTTGAAATTGAAGGAAATTGAAATATTAAAAACTAAACTAAAAACTAAAATTGAAAATTACATTATATCATTCCTATTTACAAAAGACACCTGCAACTATTGGTGCAATAAACTGTACGTATCTACAATAGTTTACCAAAATAGAATAACAACAAACACTCACATCATGTTTTTACTTGTGCCTGCTTTTATGAAGTTGAATAAAGCCTTGTTCAGGCTTACGTCATGTTTGACATGTCTGCGGCTAAAATGATTTACGAAACTGCAGTTTTCAAACGAGATTTGGCAGTACCATCTTTTGTAATGTATTTATCGTACGACGGTCTTAATCGGTATATAAATAGGATGGGCGTGGCTGAGATACATACAACAACAATAATCACCACGTGACAAGAATCTGAAACAAATATAGTTCTACCAAACAAATGTGGTTTAAAAACGTTAATTGTGTTGTCAGAACTCAAACAATCGTCGTCAAAGTATTCAGATGTTTCTAGAACGACAGTTTAGTTTTTATTTGGTCCGTATAGTGTGTTGACATTGAAACTAGTTACAAGAAAATAAGTAGCAGCTTGTTTCTTTCTCTTATCTTTGCGCGCCGCCGTGGTGTGAAGAATCATGCGCATGTTTGTGCGTAAACGCATCCAAACATGAAATGTAAAACACCCGCAGCAGTAATCATCCAAATTATTTCCTTAAAATGCAAATAAAACTATTTCAAAGCAGGCGGCGTGTTGAATAAAAGGTTTGCCGGCGTGCGTGCAGTTTGCAGAATGTCTGGAATGCCCCGTGCACTTCTCAGAACACGACTGGCCCTTCATTCCTGCCCTTAGGTAGACGCGTTTCGAACCATTAGCTTTTTCTCAAACTATATGATGTGACTTTGATGACTTTTAACTGACTTTTGCAGCATCAGTTCATTATCTATCAACTGTTTATTTTTATTTTTGTAAGTATGCGAATGGCAAAGTTTTTATAACAATGAGTATTGAGAAAATCTGTGAAATTCAGATGCAAAATATTCAGATGTTTTCAAATTTTCGCGTTTCAATGGCCGTGAGAATGTAAGACGATGATGTATATTGTTATAACCAAAGTGCTCCTGTAGCTTCTACACAACGACGCAATAACAGACACGTGTGAAACACACAAAGACAATAGTTTGTTGACCTCTGATATCCTAAAATGTAACATCATCAAAATTCAGAAGTGTAAGTAGTATGTATTTAACAGTGTTGGATACAAAGACGCCATTTATGGCGAAATTTCAATCAAGCCAACTCTACTTTTTTCGAAAACATAATTTACAACTGGACATCAGTATGATTGTTATGCTCAAGTTAAATTAAACTTTAAATTAATTTTTCGCACTTACCGAACATTGTTATTGTTATGAAAAATACGGAACGTAAGGATTCTTGAAATTTTAAATGGTCGATTACATAAAACTGAAAACAATATTTCTTGACAATAAAGGCATTGTATTCAGTTCAGAAGCTGGAGACACTGAATACAAATTCTCGGGATTCTTCAAATGGTCATGAAAAACAAAAGAGGTCGATTAAGTTAAGAGGTCGGTTGGTCCAGTTTCTAAGTATAGTTTATTTAATTCTGCTTGAATTACGACTTGATCAACTGTCTCTAAATGGAAATCAGCATCCTTACGAGATCATAAATTGTAGCTAAACAAGCGCAAAGTTAACGGAGTTATTGTAAAATTTACAAATCTAGAATGGTTGAGACCAACTCCAATTTCGTTTAACGGTGTTTTACAAATAGTTTTAAAAATATAGTTGACTGTTAGATGTTGTTCGTTGTATAAAGGATCACATGACCGTGTTATGTGTCGAGTCGTCACGTCGCTGGCGCGGGCGCTTAGCCTTGTCTTTATCCGCAACCGGTCGCTGGATCAATTGAGCCGATTGATTGTTACCATCCACAAATTATACTAGTCCATCTGATGTCACGTCCCTCTTGCGAACTGCATGCTTAAATGGGCGCAATTAGGTCAATCATGTAGCAAATTCCATGCTTCGTTAGTTCCCCATCCGATATTCTACGAGATCAAAAATTAACGAACCATGAACATGACAGCAGTTGGTCAAAAATAGCGTTAGCAAATTGAAAGCTACCATACCACGAATATCACATACGGTATTGTGATAATGTGTGCCATGACAACAACTGTAATGACAGGAAACGCTTAGACAATTGAGATTTTATTGCAACGCGGGGTGAATACAGACTGACCCACTCAAAATATGAATCGCCTCAATTGAAGAGGTTCAAATGAAGCTACGCCTTTTATTGCGACTGTACTCAAAATAAACTCAAGTGCATATGAAATAGCTACGTTATATTAGATGTAAGTAATAGTTTCTTCACTTACTGCAGAAACGGGGAAAAACAATAGCCACATTTTGTGACGAGAAAGCATTAAGACTACGAAAATATTGGAATCGATTAAATGGAGCCATTGATTTATCCACTGGAGAACAATGGGACATTTATTGCTTATTGGAAATGGAACTGATTGACGTAGCAGTTTTTATAATGCATAACATACTAGGCGTCCAGACTGCTTTAAGACTTCCGATGAATCATCTGGGTCAGAAAGCCGCGACCGTAAAAAAGAAAAGGCAACATACAAATTTAATTTGGAGTTCCTTTGAAAGAAGGCCTAACTCGGTCAATCATGAGGGTCTGATAATGGTGAGTGTAGACACTCGCTCAGGCACGTTTTCTCGACGAAGGTCAGCTTTTATTACGTTAACACTTGTACGAGTAATAACCGTCTTTATGTCGTCAGATTGGTCTGCACTTCACACATTTCAAACATTATGAGGACATTTTGTTGCAATAGTTACTCCTTGTTCACAAAGTTCATTGCCAGTAATCCCCTAATTAATAACTTTGTCTGTAAAAGAACCTTCTGTCTGATTTGGTGACGTTACTTCAACTTGAAACTGAATACAGTAGCATCGTTGAAGAGTTTTTGCCTGTCGGATGGTCAGACGCACGACGTGCAATGAATAGGTAAAATTGACAGAGAAAGCTCCGCTCTGCTGCAATTTCTTCGTACTCATTATGCAATTTCCAGTTTAATGTCAACTGTCCTCTTCGTAATTTTTAGTTTTAAACATTTATTTTGTTCAGTACTTAAGGCATTACTTAGTTGTTGTGGTTGAAAGTCATCGTTGAGTCGCATCACAGCCAACTTTTTATCATGGAACATCCAGGCGCCATACAAGGCTTGATGTTATTTATTCATTTCGTACTTATGTTGTGCTTATGAATGATGATGACATTAGGGCTAATTGCTAAAGATTGGCTTATCTTTGAAGATTAAAATTGTTTTGTTTCAAGGAAACGATGAATCAAGCATTATCTGTGTGTAGTATATTCTTCTTTATCTAGTTAAAACTTCAACGTTGACAATAAACTATTGAGTTGTTACTGAAAACGTATGGATATCATAATTTTATACAGAGAAGTACTTCACTACAAATACCAAGCATGATAAGGCGCATAAACTCAAGGAGAATTACTAAAGTTGTAAGTAATGACATGCGTCAGCGCAAGAAATGAAGACGAATGCTCACAAGTTTCACAACACAAAGAAACTGTAACCTTTTTGTCTTTGGAGGCGACAACCGTCGCAGTACCACGAAACGCAACACCAGGGGGCACAAACAGTATACACAAGTCACAGAAACACTGAACACGATAGGAAACTGGCACGTGATTTACCAAAATTGACACAATCATGAATGTATGATGAGCGCGGGCGTGCAGGGTGCGCAGGCGGCGGAGGCAGCGCTGCGCCGCGCCTCGCCAGCGAGCCTCCGACTCGCCTGTATGTACACACCGCCCTCGGTAAATTCTTTGCATAAATAAACGAGAAAGCTCCAGCTAGCCCACTAAACTATCGCTTCGATTGCACTCACTTCGCGAAACAAGATGCACTGCTTCCAAAACAACTTAAAAGTACCTTACCTTTTACACTGCGCAGTAATGATGTTCTATCACGATCGATGAAGGAAAAACAAGCGAAAACCAGGCACAGTCACGTTCGTGCGGATACGTCGAGAGCAATGGCGCCGCGCCGCCGGTTCGTTCGTCGGTTGTCGAGTAAAGCGCGGACTAGGAAGGCAAGGCTTGTTTGAATAGTGACGTGAGCCCAGATGGCCTCTTACCTCCTCTGCGCCGCGCGAGTCACCTCTACCCAGAAAGAGATAGCACTAGTCTTATCAAGCTCGTCTTTTACCTGTGGTGCAGCAACCTACATCACACCGGTGCGTCGAATAAATTGAACAACGCAAGCAAGTTTGATATTTGCTCGTTTGTCTCGAAAAACATGCAAAAAATTCAATATGCGCTTAGTTTTCATTACACCTTCACATGTCACCTGTTCTAAAACTGTAAACAAATGAAGCTTTGTTTGCGTGACGCTAATGTTTCAATTAAAACGAGGCGTGCCAGACGAAAATGAGTCTGATTTAAAACAAAGTAAAATTATTTCATCCATTTTCACAATACATTGTTTAGACAATATCACGCCATTTAGGAAGTCTAGCTGAAACAGAAAATATCATGCTAAGTGGCTAGAAAGTTGGAACCAAAGAACCCATAGTGATTTCTATGCAAAAGTTTTTAGAGTGCTGCCATCTCGCGGAACGTTGAAAGGTCTTTATCATTGGCAGTATTGGCATTCTACCACAAAGAATACACAGTCTGGGTGTTTTGCTGATAACTCTTTGGGCTTGAGCTTCAACAAAAGATAGATAGATGGCGCTAATCGGCGTCTTTCTAAGTTTTTATTTATTTTAGAAATTCAAAAAAAGGAAACGGTCACATCATCGTCATCATCTTTCATTTAAGGATTTTTTTTTATTTGCTTAGGTTGACAGACAATTCATTGGAACAAAGCTATTTTTATAGATCATATTAATAAATTTATAAATGAAAATTCTGCCATAACAAACGCGATTTACACTTCAATGCTTCCAGAAAAATTAATTAGAATGAATATCGAAATAATTTCCAAAAATCACAGTACAACCGATAGGTGATACATAGGTGTATACTACGATGATTTACTTGAAACAGTTGCTCGCGAAATTCTTGAAGGAGGTTCGAATTAGCAATGCACTAGATTTGGTAACAGAAATAAAAAAAAAAGTGAAATCCAGTAAAATTTTGTATTGTCTTTAAATATCAAGAGCTATCCAATATTCTTTCCAAACTTTCAAACAAAAACAATTGCATGTGCAGACGCGCGTAGGCAGTTGCATGAACCAGTAGTCAGAGAGCTCTAAAGTCGTGTTGTCAGTCACGTAGGATAATGCTACTTGTCAATCAGTTAAAAGAGCAAAGAAAACAAATCTAAAGGGTGGAGAAACTGAGTCAGAAGTGGATAATCTAATGATCTTCTCAATTCATTAGACTGAATTATTGTTAACTAACTTTTGTTTGCGGCTTTGATCCTTTCCCCCTTCTTTTTATATCATAGGATGGTTTTAATTAAAGTCTACTGTAGAAAAATGTAGCATCCCGTTAGTGAAAGAATTTTCGGAATCGGATCAGTACCTAGTTCTAAAGATTACCCCTGGTAATCTTCGGAACTACTGATCCGATTATGTTTTTAACCGGATTGGTTTTTCCAACTACGAAACTTAATGCCTTTATAATATTAGTTTAGACAAGTGCTTATAATCGAAAAACCTCTTCAGTTTAATACAAAACTACCAGTACCTACTAAGTGTACACAGACTTAAATAAAGTCAGAAAGCTGTTTGAAAGGAATCTCTTTGATTACGTCGCCGATGCCGGCTAGTGTGAAGCTACATTAAATCGATAGCTGGGTAATAACGATTTATCAAAGTGCTCGATGTCGGGTCGTGAAAGTCAAAATCGATTAGCAACCTTCTGATTGAATGTTTAGCAAATAGAAAGTGCTGTTGTGATTTTGTGATGTGCAATGTTTGTGTTGCGATCGAATTTGTCAATAAACTTTGGAGTGTCGCTTTCCTGTCGTTTAGTCTTGTTGATTTGATCAAGGTTTAGAAGTGTACTTACATGATCTAGGTTCAGATGTCTGGACAGTGGATTTGTGTTATAATAACGACTTTAATGTTGAATAAAGACACATTTGAATTAAAGATACTAAGCTTCAATACGTTTCCTAATATTTTAGATACCAATTTGAAATATTATAGTTTCACATTCTTTTTCAGGGACTAATCCAAATGGACTAGCTGAAGAGTACACAAAAAAAAAAGAATTGTGTCCAGTCTTCTTGTCTAGTTAATATCGTTTATTACATTGACTCTCATCAACCGACTTCAAAAAGGAGGAGGTTCTTTTTCACTCTACAATAATTGACTCCTCAGTTAGAGACGAGCTTTCGCAATCAGTTACAGATCACTGCCGCAAATTCTTCTAAGTTTATTTCATGTAGTCCATGTAGAGCATTAAAAACCCTTTGATTTCGTGTTGCTATTCTGGGGAAAATATATTTATTTAGCCATAACTTAACCGTACCATGCACTACAAACTTATCTTTATAATTGACATCAAGGAACCACTTTCGCTGGCATTACTAATGGAACTTCAGAACATTTCGACAGGCAGGACGTTGACCAGTAATAAATCCAAGTCTAGAATCAGTGTCCACTTTCGAATACCCAGTAGTCTTTATATTATTCATTTAGGATGTAATAAATTGGTAGGGAAGTACCGAATCCATAGATCACGGGCCTGAGGTGCTTTACTCCGGTCGCCGGTAAAATATTAGATTTCTGTTCGGTTACAAAGAGTTATGAATTGTGTTAGGTGTGTGGAGTGCTATTGTAATTTTGATTCGGTGACAATATCTTCATTTATTCGTGGCTTAACCCAGTTGTAAACGTCCCTTTTTGCCTATTAGCCTTGTTTCGTTCTGTCTCCTGCTGAGATTGGCGGAAATGGATATTATGTTTTTCCTACTCCTCAGCTGTTCCTTTCTTATTAATTTCATTGCGGGATCAAAGATAGTTAAATTGTTTCTCTGCGGGACTTTGTCGAGCTTGATTGTCTCGGCCCTTTTCTGGTGGTCTCCACTATTGATTCTGGCTGTTGGAGTTGAAGTACTTTGGGAATGATGTTTTGATGAAGAATACAATAGGTATGGATCTACATATATAAGATGTAGTTGCTGATTCAATACCTACCTGTGATATCATCTTTTAAATGTCATTTGGGATTCCTTAACTAATCTAGAACAGCACTGACAATGGCTCTTGATGAAACAAAACATTGCGAAGAACCCTGACTTTCATGTTCTGAAATTAATGTGTGGTCCTTGAATACGAAGCAGATAGAGAGAGAGGTTTCATCATCAACATTTTTTTATGCAAATGACTTGGTGTTACAAGTGGGCTAAATGTCAAACATCCACTTTATCTTACCTTCCTAAACATTTATGTTAATACTTAAAAGCAATTTGTAGAGTCAAGCATTTTAAACTCAGACACAAGTGGCTCTAATGCAGCTAGTTTTGTGACACAGCCTTTTTATCTTGTTGTCGTAATTAATTATTTACATTTAAAAACAAGGTGCTAGTCACCTGAAAGGTGGATGACATTGTTAGTTTCTTGAAAATGTATTGCATTAGCGGCAACTTCAAGGTTTTGAAAGGATATAACACACAGTCAAACTTACTGATTGTGAATAATCGTATTGTTTTTAAAACAGGTAACATTAAGGTTACATTAACTTACATAATAAGCTGCATTAAAAGTTGTTGTACTGTGTTCTTTGCTGTGTGGATTTCATGAAACAAAAGGCCAATTCCTCACTTCGCGTGGATGTCGTAAGCCATGATCATATCATCTAGGGAGGCTTAAGAAAGCTGTAAATTATGTATCTTTCTGTTTACTTATAAGTACTACTTTTATTGAGATCACCAAACCATATGCCAACGTGGTGATTATGATACTATTTATCTTACTAACATAATACAACATCACGTTTATAATCCCCGAAGGGTTGGCAGAGATGTAGCTAATAGTACACCCACATTTCGCCAGTTTTGTTTAAATCCCATGTAATAGGGGGCGAGCCTATTGCCACCAACCGGGCACAAATCCAGTTTCCGTGGCTGCTACCTAGAAATTTCTGATGGAAAATACCAATAACATTTTGCCCGACTCGGGAATTGAACCCACGACCTCATGCTCAGCAGTCATGCTTCCGACCACTCGACCAACGCAGTCCAGGCAGTCTTGCATTTATCCTGTTACGGAAGTGTTTTTTTTTACTACACATTTCATCATTGCGATCACCAAACCAAATGTGATGTCGGGCGACAGTAATTGGTTATATGCTCTAATGATCATTCACTACTTCACTAAATTAACAAGCTTGTAGATACTTGGCAGTAGACGAGTGTAAGCAGATATAAATGATCCTATCATTATTTCAACTAGTATTTTTTGCTCGGCTCACTGTCCGCTCCTCAGCTTCATTGCTCGGTGACGTCAACTTCAAAGTTTGCCGCGACTTCGCGAGCTTTCACCGACGTCTGCCGCTTATTATTTCACCAGTAACAGCTGAGCTGTCACGATAATGTACACCGAACAGTTTAATTAAGCGAAAACTGCACTTCTAACGTTTGAAATCTGTTTGTAATATACTAATATGGAGGTACTCCGTGAGTGACTATTGACTGTCTGACAGATAGAATACAACCTAAAAAACTACCTGCTGCTAGCTACTGAAGATAGAAACATACTGTAATTGTACTCTCTTGTTTTTCCGTGAGTGAGTTCTAACAGGCTTATTGCGCTAGTTCGATTCCAAGAATGTTTTTTGGTCTTTAAACACGTGGACGTGTTTAAAGACCAAAAAACATAAATCTTGAAACGTTGCAAAACAGAGAACTGAATTAAATTACTACTGATTGTTTATATCTCCACCATTGCACGTCAGAAAAACAACGATATAAAATTCGCCGTATTGTCTCAAGATTTAATGGATGCGCTGCAGAATGATTGATTGAAATAGCAATTTAAAATGGACGTTAGCATTCAGATGATCTAGTTTCCAATGCTAGTGTTAATCAAAATGTTTTAGATTGTATCTAATGGGTGTCCATAATGTTTTCTATTTAATTTATGAAGCTTTTAACATTGGTTTATAGCGCGTTATTAGTCTGTTGTCTCTATCTTCTGTAAAACTATTTCTAGGTTATCCTCGTCAAGGTCATGCAAGGCCTTCAAGGTTTCGGGTAAATAGATTACCTGCATTTAGGAACATGATTTTAGAGCTCTATTATATTTACTATTCTAATTTTCACGAAATTATCCCTGTGGAAGACCGAAGAAGACATCAGACTTAGGTATACCAATCCGCATGACATTTAACCCTCACTTCACTCAGAGAGAAAGCCAGTTTCCTAGCAGTGGTTAATGTTACCACATTGGCCCTGGTTCAATACAAGGTACGGAGTGAGAGGGAATGGGACGCCGTCACCTCCTTCTGCGAAGCAATCATGCTAGCGAAGGAGGTGGCGGGACGTAAGAGGGAGAGAGCCTAACGTCCCAGCAGCCGCGGGTGACGTCCTGGGCGTCGGGGGCCACGTGGTGGCTCCCAGCCACCGTAGGAGCGGGCCCGTGGACGGTGAGTAATGGGCTAGCTCACCGTCCGTTCGCCGTCTCATGACGACAGGCCTTGTCGATGGCGCGTTCGTGTTCCACGCGCACCTCAAAGAGGTGTTATTATAGATAGCAATTAACTCTTATGGGAAAATATGATATGCTAGCGTATTTCCTCATTCGTGGGCAATTTATTTTGTTGTTATCTAACTGGAAATTCGTGATATGAGACAATAATGATTAAATACTCGTACATTATATCAGTGAGCAGAAACATTTCTTAATGAATGGCTCTATTTCTTCAAAATACTTAAACATTTTGGTAAACATTTGAGATGGGCCGACTATGACTTTGGCCGACTATTAGTCGGTTGGAAAAAGGACCTAGTCGACCATCCCGATCATTGCTTACGGTGGAGTTCAGGGGGAATCGGCAATGTCCGCAGTGTTTCATGTAGATAATTATAGCTAAGTCGCAAAGCTAAGTCGCTCGCATTGAGTACATCATATAGCACACTCGCTTGCGACTTGACTGCCACAGGAAGATTTCCGATTCTTAAATCATGTAACAAACGGTATGACTGATTATAAAACCAAATGACTAAAAAATCAAAAATTTAAATTATTGCCGACTAGTCGCCGATTATTTGTCGACTACAAAATTATGACCGAATAGTCGGCTTTCCCGGCTCTATCTCGTAAAAATCCAATTCTATTTGTAGCTTTTAAACATAATATCGGCTTCTAGGCAGTTCTGACTTACTTAATCATCAATATTCAGGGAAATTTTTGGTGTTCTGTTGTACGACTCACAGCTGGCAGTATCTAGACCAATACAACAAGCTCTCCTACGACACACATCTGCCAATTGTGACCAGCCCGGTGATAACAGTTCCCCGTAATTATGTGAGTCAAGTTCGTGATAAGGAATTGATAGGGAATTTAATGATAAATATGTTAAAAGGCGTGCTCTTATTCGTGGAAGCCATTTTCCTGCCAATTGTTTTTTTCTCTTGTATATATATCTAAGAGAAAAAAATTGGCATGTGATCAATTAGGGCGTTAAGTCGCACTTATGTCGGCCTCTGTATTTCTTATGCTTGTCTTTGAAATTCTGATTTTTGGTAAGACGGACCCAGTTCTGCCAAAATCTTTCCGGAATGTTTGACAGCAGTCCGAAAATATTTGGGAAAACTTGGTCTGTTTTGAAGATTTTGGGATACTTCTACCTTAATTTTATTGTGTTTGAATGGCTTACAGCTAACAATACAAAATGTTATAGTGAGGCAATCAACGACAACCCAAATACAAGCCCCCACAGTTGGCAGTAAACTATTGTTGCACAAACTAATCACTAAGGACAATATCAATAACTAAGCATAATATAATAAGCTAATAACAAAGAATTAATAAAGAATTAATCTCAACTCTACAATAAAATAAATAAAGAGATATATGTATACACCAAACAATATTATGAGTGTAAAAAGCTTCTAGTTAAATGGATTAAACCACTCGCCTACGAGGACACTGAGGCCCTCCTGCAGCACCCATCATAACTCACTCACTCACGCATTCACTTACTCACTTGTACGACATGTACAATTACACACTACACATACACATACATCCCACACTCACATATCCACATACAACACACACATATAGATAACATACACAAATCGCACACTAATTTAAATTGAAATGTAAAGTTTGTAATGTTGTCTTCTGTTTCTATATTACTTTAATTATCTTTATTTATTTTTTTATTCTTCCTCGATATTATATAAATTATAAATAGTAGTAGTTAACATAATTCATGTATGTTATTCATTACGTAAATTTAAGTTACGGAAGAGTGGGGTGTCCTAATACAGGCATTTACTTGCTTAAAAGGACACTTCTACCACAAGCTATGTCGTACAAACCTTGTTAAAGAAAATAAACTATTTATATTATATATTTATTTTGTATTTGTAAGAATAGGACTAAATTTAATATTAAATTAAATACCAACCACTATTAAAATTCATCAGACACACAATGCAGAATTAATTGCCAGCAACTGCTCTTGTGATGCCTAATATAATATCTGTCTAATATCTAAGGTATCTGTGATATCTATCGTTATTAGCTGATACTCCGTGTAACTGTCAAAAGCAACTTCAGGGGCAACTTATATTCACGAAAGGCTAACTTTAACTTTACTTACGACTTATTTATTAATAAATAAGTTGAAACACTGCCCATTTCGCACATTGTTCTTAAAGTAGCCTACAGCGATACCTGCGATTGCCTGTCATATCTGATCTGAGATTCGTAATAGGAAACAAACTCTTGGGGCTATAATTTTAACGAGACAACTCTCAAATGTAATTTAGTTTGTGTTGTAGTACTTACCTATCTAGATTTACAAACGTATCTTTCTTTTTTTTTTAAAGAGAAAGCGAACCTTATGCAAGCGCGTTTTAAACTGTTAATCAAGTGACCTTTATGCAGTGCTTGCATTGTATAATTAAAATGACGTAATGAGAGCCTAGGTTGAAAGGAAATCTGCGCACTAAAGTTTAAGAACATATTATTATTTTTAAGGTCAATTATTTTTTTTCTGTAAATAATTGAATTAAAGCTACATAAAGAATAAATGAAACATAAATATTAAAAAGGGACTAATTTATATAAAAGAAACCAATTAAGTTGAAGTTGATGTCAAAAAGTGAATTTTGTTCTACATATTATTAGAATACTGACTGCCTCGATGGTTTAGTGGACTGCTGAGCATGAGGTCCTGGGTTCGATTCCCAGGTTGGGCAAAGTTATTGTTATTGGATTTTTCCGTTAGGAGTTTCTCAGTAGCAGCCATGGAGTCTGGGGCCTTAGTCTGCTATTGCAATAGTGTCAGAATGGTCTATCATTGATTTAATAAGGCCCCTAGCCCACGGCGTATTGAAGCGCGTTCGAAACTCGTTTGAAGTGCGTACAAAGGGTAATTCGTCTGCGCGGGGCCTTATTAAATCAATGATAGACCATTCTGACACTATTGCAATAGCAGACTAAGGCCCCAGGACTCGTGCTCGGTTGAGTGCGATTAAAGAATGGAATCAACGAATAATGGTTTATTTTCATACCAATCACATGTGTTTCTATTACAAAAATATGTTTAAATTGTTTTTGTGACAGCCAGTACAATACTTGCATTGTTTACGATAAATCCAAAGGAACTTGATCAATGTTAACCGTTCCTAGAGTAACTACATTTTAAACATGATGAACTCTTGATCATAATTTAAACAAAAATCTGCACAAATTAATAAAATGTACACCTCTGTTTGTAATGTCAAAATAACAGCTTTTTACTGACTGCATATTAAAGAATACAAGGTACCATACCAAGCAAACTAAATAACCCTACTCAAAAATTATTTCTGGGAAACGTTTTTTTTTTGGGGTGAAAAAATTACGTTTTACGGTAAAACTCAATGTAACACGCTCAAAACATTGTGCTGATGTACGCATTGAATAAATATAACATCATTGCATTTAATAGTTAACGGATCATGGAGGTATTTGAAGTAAAGTTATAACCTTAAAATTGTGTTTTTTTTTTAAGTTGGAACTTTGACCTCCAATATCTCCGTAACTGGAAAGTTGCCAGGTACGGTCCAGAATAAAGAAGTGATCGCAATGATGAGGAGGACCCGTACCTTTCGGTACCGGTTCCGGTAGGAAACGGTATTTTTAACACAAAAACCTTTTTTTAAATGTTTTGTATGTCTGTCTGTTCGTTCTGGCTAATCTACGAAAAAGCTGAACCAATTTTGACAGGATTTTTACTGGCAGATAGCTGGTGTTATAATAAGGAGTAACTTACTATTTTTATTTTAGAAAAATATTTAGGGTTCCGTACAAAAAAAATCAATTTCAAAGTTGTTTCAAAGTTTTTGACGACTCGAATGGCGCAGCGGTAGTGAGGCTACCTTACGTTCTTAGGGTCCCGGGTTCGAATCCCGGTAGGAGCAAATGTTTGTGTGATGAGCATGGACATTTCTTTCCGAGTCATGGATGTTTATATGTATAATAAGTATGTATTTACAAACAAAACGTATCTATGTAGTATTATCAACTATTTGGTGTCCACGACACAAGCCTCGTTGCTTAGTGTGGCACCTAGATGGCGCTGTGTGTAGTGTCCAGCGTTTTTTTTTTTTTTTTTAAACTTTCACGGTTTACACTTACACATAAACTGTCACTTACGGGATATCTTCCGTGATTGAATCAAATCAATCAATTAATCTTCCGTATTCCCGCATTATCCAGTCAACCCACGGTCATGGCGCTTGCAACAACGTCGAAATATCGGGAGCTCAAAATAACAGACAATCACGGAAGATATCCCGTAAGTGACAGTTTATGTGTAATTTCAAAATTGATTCAAATAATGTAATGATTTTATAATAATTTCACGCTATCGAAGGTCGAGGGCAACAGCTAGTTCTACATAAATTAAGTCCACGCCTAACCTAATCTCTGCGTAAGCTTTTATTCCATATAATTGCACGTTATTTGTCTGCGTAGGAGTTTTTGCTCTCACTTGTCCAGTTACCACAGGCCGGCTTTCATCCTGGCCAATTAAGGGGCCCTGTTATAACTAGATTTTATACTAGTCATTAAACCGAGGCACATAAACATTTTGTTTTATGTTTATGGGTAGTATATGTGTACATATATTTTAATGAACGTGTTATTCGTACCCTGATATTATCTACACAGATAGAAACGTGGATTTTGAAAGTAGGTTTTAAACTGTATGTAATGACGAGCCCTGAAAGTCGTTCTGTATTTAATTTTCATGACGTTTTTCGAATTATACTAAAAAAAAAGTAGTTGCCACAATCAATATTTTGTTTAGATTGACTAAGTAACTTGTTTGAATTTGAGCCTATCATGCACAATGATCACAGCTACTACTTTTATTTGATTGAGATTTGAAACGAGATCTTGATTGGAGTTATCACAAAACCTATTTGCAGCAATCAAGTCAAATAGTAATAAACACAAACAAATAGTGATAAACACAACCAAGAAACTTATTTAGCGCAAGATTTGATCAAGTTGTATGATTAATACAATTAATTGCAATGATAGATGCTATCAAGTCAAATGATCTTTATTGAAGTAATCAAAATGCTTGATTGACACAACTAACTTATTTTGTTACAGTTAACATTTTTATAACTTGTCTCTTTTTTACCTCTTCTACAATGATGTCATGTTAAGGGTAATCAAAAAACTTGTTTGAGCGTGCAATCATTTGTTAGCAATACTAGTTGTATTGCTGCGATCATGTCGTGATGATCAACTCAACTAAGATTTTGATTAATCTAAACAAGATATCGTCAATCAAGCTAAAAAGTCATTTGATTGACGTGCATTTTTTTCAGTAATTTAAGTCTAGAAATAACATAACAACACGACTGTAATCCCGAAGGGTTAGGCAGAGGTGTACCCATTACTACAACCACATTTCGCCAGTTATGTTTAGTCCCATGTAATAGGGGGCGAACCTATTGCCATCCACCGGGTATAAATCTGGATTTATGCCCTGTGGATGGCAATAGACTGCGTTTGCGCCCGTCGCAGGAGTCTGGACTCCTGCTGAGAAATTCCTGATGGAAAAACCCGATAACACTTTGCCCGCCCCGGGAATCGAACCCAGGACCTCATGCTCAACAGTCGCGCTTGCGACCACTAGACCAACGTGGCAGACCTATAGACCCCTTATTAAATGAACTGTCATTGTTATGTATTTTATTTTGTTTAAGAGCCCGCTGGGAAAATTTTCACTATATAATATAAAACAAAGTCGCTTCCCGCTGTCTGTCCCTATGTATGCTTAGATCTTTAAAACTACGCAATGGATTTTTTAATACATACATAGTGATTCAAGAGGAAGGTTTATATGTAGAACATTGCACCCGTGTGAAGCCGGGGCGGGTCGTAGTTGAATAATAAATAGTCTTGACAATGAAAACCAACTCGCTGCTAAATTGTGAGCCACCTAACTAAGTAAGTATTCGTACGGTGTAATAGATCTGTTTTTCAAAACTGAAAATTTTAACGGGTAGTGCTGGAAAAATACACGTTTTTCTGTACATCTTTCGTAGTATGAAATGTCAGGAAAGTATGAAAAGTCAGGAATTAGTAAGTAGACATTCCAGGAATTGTAAATTATACGAAATGATTTGGTTTTCATTTTATTAAAAATCATTTGACTTTTAATGACGATAATAGAGCATCGTATATTTCACAGTATCTAGGTTCTTAATTACTTATATTAATTAGTTCTTAATTATTTTTTATACCGAGAGCCAATAGTGCGCTTGCGCCGTCAGACCGTGAACGTGAACGCTAATCAGTATAGAGTACAATGAATGCCGCGGGTACAGACGAGTACAAAATGTTAGAATAAAAAAAAGACAATTATTATTTACAAGAAATGAAAGTAATTAACTTAATACATTGTAATACAGTAAGTGGTTGCTAATGGCAGCTCTGAGGTTATATTATAGTTTCTATTTGATTAAGGACGATTAGAGAAGACATTGCTTATCAACTGGTGCCTTAGAAATTATATACCTACCTAACTCATCAATAAAGAATTTAGAGTAATTTTATGATTGTACTTTGTTGCTTATTGGTACGATCGAGTTCACTCATGGTCTGCCACTTTTCACCCTTATGATTTATTATTATTATTATTTATTATCTAGTCAATCTCATACGCTGCTATTTTCTTAATGAAAACTACTTCACACACTTGTGAAGTAGTTTTCAGGAGCCATCTTGGATAGCAATCTATAGTTGGTACACCAAAACAAAAACAAAGAAATAAGATATATTGAACGTGGCCACTATGCTATACAACTGTACGTAGTCTACGGCGAAGCACGCGCGCATCCTGCATGTTTGGTAAATATGAAGTGAACTCAGTGACCCTCGCGCCTAGCGGAATACACGTGTATGCGTTTGCGCACAGTTCCTGTTTCGACCTATTTGTTTATGCGCAGGTTTGCAGAATAACTGGCATTTGACGATTTTTCTAGTAATGAGCAGGTTTGTGACGTCATGTTATGCAGCACTTAGACATTAGTTTTTTGTGTTAAAACATGAAAAAGACCAGCATTAGTAAAAAAGGATCGCTCAATCCGGTACGGAATAATTGCTGGCGCGGCTCAGAACATAGCGCCTGCAAATACTTACTGAAGTATCTGACAGACATTTTCATTTTGTACTGCCGCATGCCGATAGCCTAGCCTAGCCTAGTGGTGTGACCGTCGCACTGCCAAGTCATTAGGTCTCGAGTTCGAACCCAAGACACGCACCTAATTTCTCGGATTCATGTGCGTGGATGTGCGTTAATGAGTGCATGTCGCACTTGATTCGGTGGAAGAAAACATCGTGAGGAAACCAAATCATGCCTGAGAGATGTTTCTCGACGCCATGTAAAGCCAAGTCAGGGGCCCATGGGCCCAAACGAAGCCTAGCGAACCTGGCGAAGGAGGTGGCGGAACGTGAGAGGGAGAGAACCTCACGTCCCAGCCGCCGCGGGAGACGCACCGGGCGTCGGGGGCCACGTCGGGGGCCAGCTATGGGCTAGCTCGCCGTCCGTCCGTCTTATGACGACAGGCCGTGTCGACGGCGCGTTCGTGTTCCACGCGCGCCTCAAGGAGAGTCAGCAAACAGGGAGGGGTCCATAAGGACCGACGCCTGCCAGGGTTGCAGGACTGTTCGAAAGAGATACCGCGGCCCTGGAACATAAAGGGCAAAGGAAGGAACATGGATGGGTTTTAGTCAGTACAAGTCTGACACTCCCTCCTGCTCAGCCCAGAACGGGAGGGGTCATTTGATGATTTCCCATCGAAAAAAAAAAAAAAAAAAAAGGGGCCAATGGGCGGCATAAATTTTTTTAAAAGTTAGGCGCTAACCACACGAAAAAGTCTGTGGTCTGACTGGTCTTTTAATATCCTGCTGCCCAGGAAAAAACTACCTCCCATCTTTATATCAACTTGTTTAATGTGCGTTTGAGATGTCAAACGATTAAAAAGGCCAATATCTTTCCAAACGATGTTTTTTGACGTGATGACATCAAATGATGTCTTTATTTTGATTTTGATAACCCTAATATCTAAGTTGTATCTTAAGATCCATAAATATTTGATAATACTAAAGTGTATTGACACTTGTTGTACAATATTATTAAAAATGAAATACCAATAAACTTGTTTTTAGATTATGTAATCTGCTCGTGATGTTTTGCACTAAAGAGCATTCAACTTGAAAACAAGAAAAAAAAATAGTTTTACAGTTCCTTATTCAAACAAACAGAATCTTCGGTTGAATCCTTGCCACTGACATAACTTGAAACATCAAAATCTCATTACTGTTCGTACCAATGATGCTATACTATAACCTCATTGGTTCGTAAGGTCTTAAACGAATGTAATAACCGTGATCGGTCTTAAGATATCTGTATCTGGTTCTCACAGGCTCTTCAATGAGAAATATCTTGCACTTTCTACCAGATATGTGCTTTTACTTTTTGCTATTAATTCGCTACTATGTAAGCTTAGAAATGTTACATCATAGTTGGAGAGTATTCGAAGGGCTTAGTTACTTTGGAGTCATCGGGAAACATTTTTAACACTCTTTTACAGCTTTACCTGTAACTATGTAACAAAATCTTAGAAGTTAAATTTGACTCACTTAACGGTTTCCAATTGAGCTGAAATTTTGCATACATGTTTATTCTTTATCACAATGCATGGTTATCTAAGTGAGGTAATTCAAATCCAATATGGCGGTCTTCCAAAGATGGCGGACTAGTTATTTTTTATGCATTCACACCACATGAGCAGACGACAAGACGCGTGTTTTTTTGATTTTTTGAATCACCGAGGTATTCCCATGACAAGCTGGCGTGACGATTTGGACTTGTTCCTGACTAATTGGCCAGAGAAGGCAAAACCCGGGTAATTGGAAAGGAATGGCGGAGGCCTTTGCCCAGCAGTGGGACAGAATAGGCTAATAAAAAAAAAACATAATATTTGATTCAGCATTTTTTTTGTCATCTTGGTGACAAATTGATTGTGTCTATTGGTTTATGATGAGGCTGTGGTTTGATTTTTACGACTTTTAACACGATTGACATCAATTTTTCGTTGGATTTTGCTAACCATTTATAACTTTTTCATCATCATGTTCGCTAATAAAATGTCTCTTTGTCTACTTCCTCTGGATCTACCACGTCGTTGGTGGCGTGACAATCTAGAATATTCGTAGGTTTGTCTGGTAAAATAACAAGTAAATCATATACGGGAGTCACTACCTTATACGGTGTCTACAACAGAGAACCGCTGTAGGTGGTCTCATAGGTAGCCGGGAGCTACCTGAACTAGTTATTATAAATGATCCATTAAAAGAGAAAGGAGTGCAGCATAAATTGTAGTAACGTCGATTAATTACTTAACATCGTAAAAGTACATTCAAGTTGTAATAACTTCACATAACATTTGTGTCGAAATTAATAATCGACTCTTGACGACTGGACAAAAGGGTTATCGGACATTGAATACCGTCCTGTCACCTTCTTCTTCTTAACGTTCCACTGCTGCGACATAGGCTTTCATTCTGTAAAAGGTTAAGGTGGGCCAGTATACACCACGCAGGCCAGTTTCACCTTCAGAATTTATGCAACTTTTCAGAAGTTCTTTGCATTCTTTCGACCCTTCATTTAGAGTTAGAACCGCTGAAAGGGTGTAGCGCTCATTATGTAACATTATTTTATTCTAGTTACAATTCCGACCTTGGTGTTCTGCAAGGCATATAAGGTTATTTTTCAATGAGACCTTCTCAATTGCCAGGATCTTTTGCCACGTGAAAAATATAGTAACTAAAACCACTTTGTTTTTTCGATACATTTGCACAAACCAATTTCACACACATTTACTGACAGCGTCGTCCCCTGTTAATGATATTCAAGCGCCAAAATAACACCTTACTTAGCATTGTATCTGATACGAGTACAACATTGAGCTGTTGACAATTGTAATAAATAACTTGAATACTTTATGTACAGTTGAGTTATGAAGGTATGCATAATGACTTTGATTCCTCCTTAAAAATAAATTGCTAAGAAGTTCGGTGCCCTTTGAATGATCTACAGTTAACTTGGTACGCTATAGTTAATAATGTTAGGGATCTATTACCATCAATAATAATTTGTTGTAAATTGCTATTTACTGGTGTGAATTATTCATTTATAGGCGGTTTTTTTTTATTGATTGGCTAGAAGCCTATTAATGATTTCACACGTGCAAAATATAGTGGTAGGTATGTGTAGTTTTATATACTAGCTTGCCTATCTAGATATTTAAATTTTGGTCTTTTTCTTCAAACTCAAAAATTAGTGTTGCAAACTTTTTAGCATAAAACGAAGCTTTGCTATTTCCGCTAATTTAAAAAACTGTGGCGGTAATAACATCGTCGTTTCTAGGCACTCCCGTTAGTCTGCGATTGGACCTAGATCCGCGGAGTTATGGTGTCTATTAAATTAATTAATGCCCCCCATTAGCCCCCGAGCCATCTAGCACTTAATTCTTGTTCGGTATCAATACATAATTTATTCACAAACATTTATTTTACACAGAATAAGTTGTCTTTAAGTTGTTAAAGGGATTATATTCCGAAAAATATTATGTTTCATATTTATTTGAATTTTATTCGAAACGGATATTAGTAGAAATGTCAATTGGGTGTCCATCATATAATTAAGCACACGTTAAGTATAATGCAATCTTTCCAAAGCCGGTTTTCATAAAGATATCTGCATTCGAATCAGATTCCTCAAGTTCACTTCCTAATTTATTAATTTTCAATCAATTCAGCGTCAACATACATGATTAATAAACTTGTTTGAGACTAAACTGGTATGAGATAAGACATTTTGTTACTTATTAGGATACATAGAATGCACAGCCACGCACACAGAATATTTTTATGTGACCGAACGTGGTCACAATTTTATTTTATTATTTATTGTTAATCAGATTAGTGTGGGGTTATAAAAAGTGGCTGTCATTCCTGCTATGATAATGGAGGACCACCCGGATTCTTTGTGTCTTTGTTTGTTTACGACTAACTTCGAGAAATTAAGTAGTTGAAGAAATTCTGTTGATTTTTCACCTTTTTATTTTATTTTACTAACTGTTTAGTTGACGATAAAGGAACAAGTTTTTCAAGAAAATTTGAGTTGTCCAAGACAGGTCTGACGTCAAGTTGGCAACCGAAGACGCAGTTTATTATTTTTTACCCAGTTATAACGTGAATTAATTATACATCAGTCCAATTAGTTAAACAACAGGCTTACTTTCTGTGGAGTCCGAATAAAAAACTATTTACTTAGATTATGAGAATCTTTACATTGTTATATCATGTAATGTAACATTTATGTACATACTATCTATCTACCCATATTAAGCGAGTAAATTATTTGATTTGATTTTAAACAATGTGTTACCCACATAAACATAATTCATAAATTATATATTTTAAGCCGGGACAGAACGGAAGAAAAAAAGTATTATAGCGACCCCATGTGATATGGGACAAGGGCAAAAAGATGATGAAGTCTAGGGAAAACAGCACCAACTCGATTCACAACATGAGAATTTTATTTTCAAAACGTACCATCTTACATACATATTCCTGTGTTCCTATGATAATTAGACTAGCAGATGACGACACACTATACCTTCAATTCTCAAATTATAAATAAAGCTTCCTATCTCGACTCTTTTATTTGTTTTTTAAATATATAGAAAAACGATGACATACAAATTAATCCGTTAAGTGGTTCTCTAAAATGTAACAAACAAAATAAATGTGGATTGAAATGTTGTTTGACCTATCAGACCGTCTGTCTGTCGGTCTAGCTAGTGGTCGACCGGGCACTGCTCTGAGAGAGGGCGATGACTTGGTGAAATTGAATGACTGCATTCAGAGGTGCAGACGGGGTACCAAGGTGAGAAAAGAAGTCAATTTTTTTTTGTAATTAAAAAATCAAAACCAAAGCATTTATTTCAAGTAGGTCAGCTACAGGCACTTTTGAATTGTAGAAAGAAGACATAAAACCCCAGTCACAAGGCATAAAAACTGTGAAAGTACTGTAGTTGCCCATTCCCTAGCGTAGATCTCTATGGAGAAGAACGGGCAAAAAACTCAATGGACACTCTTGTAAATCAGTACATTGTTATTAAAAGACTAGAGAATAAAGAAACATAACAAAACATCATGCCTTGTAAGCCTCGAAGAGTTAGGCAGAGGCGTACCTAATATTATAGTACACCCAAATTTCGCCAGATGTGTTTAAGTCCCATGTAATAGGGGGCAAGCCTATTGCCATCAACCGCGCACAATTTCAGACTACGTGACTACTACTGAGAAATTCCTGATTTAAAAAACCTAATAACACTTCGCCCGACCCGGAAATCGAACCCAGGACTTCATTCTCAGCAGTCGCGCTCGCGCACCACTAGACTAAAGAGGCAGTGTAAGTATAGAAATGGAATCAGAAACTTTGTATTTATAGTACTTAAACGAATCCGATGGGTAAGCAACAGGTCTATCGCACTCTTGGCCAACCGTACGGTGAGTGTTTTTTTTTAATCGTTGGTACTTCTTCAGCGTTTCATTGCTGATCAGGGTAACGACTCACTACAACGTACAACGACACAGTAGTCTTCAAGCTATGACATTTTCACTAGTATATTTAGTGGAGTAAGCTGCTAGGCTAAGATGACATCGTTCATCATTCAATAAAGTTTCAGTTACCAGCAGTGGTAAGCTAGTGGTGTGACCGTCGGACTGCCAAGGCATAGGTGTCGAGTTCGAACCCAAGACATGCACCTCTGATTCTTTGGATTCATGTGCGTACTGTATAATTGTCATATGCTTCGGTTAAGGAACCATCGTGAGGAAACCAAACCAGCCTGAGAGATATTTCTCGGCGGCATGTAAAGCCAAGTCAGAGGCCCATGGGCGGTATAAAAACTCTGACACCAGGATAGGTACTAACCATTCAAAATAAAAAATCCGTAAATAAGTGTTAGTTCTCTAATTGTGAGCTCCAATTCTTATTCAAATAATAAAAATAAAAATACTTTATTTCAGACCTTGATCCATAATATGATGTTAGTAATACACACTACTTATAAGCTATGTTAGTAACAAACGAAATATAAGATTTTAATTCATATAATATACACACTCAGCTGTTTGATGGTTTCCAAAACCAGAAAGTTCCAAGTACCAGGTTATCTTTTATTGGATCACACCGTCTCTTTTAAATGGGGTATTGTACTGCATGATGCCACACTATTGGTTTTGAGAAAGCATTACGTCAGTACACAGAATGGCCCGGTTTCGATTCCCCGTTCAAAGGAAACTCGGCGATCAGATTACGTGCCGACATTCTTCACTACAATACTATGTAAATGTTGGTTTCACGTTTTAGATATCTTTGTAAATAAAGTGGTACTAGTTAAAAATTTATAGAATTGCACTATTACTTAAAGACATGACTTGCTTTGTGTGTTTGAAAGTAAACATTTGCTTTTTGGGATCCGTGTTTAGTAATTTTTATGAACAAAAATTACGTGTAAATAATAAATAATTATTTATAAATAAGTGATTTTGTGAAGTGGATGGGCAGCAGCGTTCTTTTTATGTTCAACTATGTGGCCTATTACTTTATTGTGTTTGCTCTGGGTACTATTGTATAGTTCCATGTAGTAGCCACTAGTACCAGCCGCTCTTTGTTTCTTTACCTTTGATACAAAGTAAGGTTATTAGACTTATTATAGCAAACATCGGAAATGCGATATCAAATTAATGTTACATGTATGAACATTATTGTTTGAGCTAAGCTGAATCTATAAAAACGTTGTTAATACATAGTAACTGGCCGTTTTTGTGTCTACTAGAGATTGCTGGAACTTATTGTATATTTGCAATGTAAGGTCAGTGTGGGGAATCCCCAGCAAAAAAAAAACTCATGAACCTTGAAATTATGAAACGTCAAACTTTAATAAAACTGTTTACCTCCTACCGATTGGCTTCATGCATACTTGAGTAGGTAATTTGAGTTTATTTGTATATATTTTAATGTCGTTGTTTTTAGTTTAGGCTACGTTGAAACTTTATATCTAACATAATCTATAATTTGCCTATTTTGACGACTCTTGTTACGGAAATTATTATAATAATTTTAGCTTGATCTCCTGATAAGAATTATTATCTGATATTTATGGCCTCCTAAAAAATAGACTCGCAATTACATAGCCAAAGTTTTCAAAAATCAATTATGAACGATTCCAGTACCAGCTCCGTGGCGCAGATAAGGAGGTTATTATATCCTTTTGACATAAATCTAAAAAAAAACTAGTTCCTGCCAAAAAGGAAATGCTTATGTCAAATCAATGGCAAGGACAAAAGCAATGACAAAATCACATTGTATGGAGGCCGAATACCACCACGGAAACTTGGAGCTTTTTCCTCGAATAATTTGATCAATGCATACAAAATTAAATAATTATGGATGCTACATTACTCTGATCGCGATAGGGCAAAATGGAGACATAAAACCGTATGGCCCGTCATGCATCGAATCGAACAATGACAAAGGTTGACGCGCTTCCGTCCCTTTATTATTCATTTACAACCTTCTCTTTGTCTGTGGCATCCTGTCGTACACTCAAACTTTTTGACAGATAAATTATGGTTTATCTTTTGGGTTGTGGCCTTGTGGGCAGCGGGAGACTGCGCGGTTGCTCATTAAAGGCGCGGGTACAGCATGAATATGAATAAGAGGATCTTCTTCGTATCAACAGTAGATTATGGTCTTTTTTGGAATTAATGGTTCTGAGTCTGTACCAACGTAACGCCTTTCTACGTCTAGATAATTGTATTATGACTTTCATTCTAATTAAGTTCTGCTTTAAAATATGTAGATGAAAAGATTTCCCAATCTCTGGTCTCTGAGAATTGAATCCGCATAAATAAAGTTTTGACGACCCGAATGGCGCAGCGGTAGTGAGGCTGCCTTACGTTCATAGGGTCCCGAGTTCGAATCCCGGTAGGAGCAGATGTTTGTGTGATGAGCATGGACATTTGTTTCCGAGTCATGGATGTTTATATGTATAATAAGTATGTATTTACAAACAAAAAGTATCTATGTAGTATTATCAACTACCTGGTGTCCAGGACACAAGCCTCGTTGCCTAGTGTGGCACTTAGATGGCGCTGTGTGTAATGTCCAGCGATATTTATTTATTTAAAGTGTGATAGCCAAATAAAACTATGGGTTTCTTTGTGATTTTCCCGGACTGATTGATAATGTGCTTTTATGGTATTGTTGTCACAAAAAAACAACTGCTTGTTTCATGGCCCAACCGACACAACGCATGTTTAGTCCAGTCAGGCAATGTCACATTTGTCCAAACGTTTATGTTTTTTTTTCCAAAACAATAGTTATATCTGTTTTAATCTAATTGAATTTACGAAACAAAGGACCCACTTTGTGAATTATCGTCATCTGCAGACCTACATAAGCAGTTGTCGGCGATAAGCTATGATTCAACGGCAAAGGATTCAGATATGGCACGTTGTTCTGTAATGGATGTTGCATGTTATGTCTTTGTTGTAGACCTAGTTGATAATCAAATTGTTTTTGCTTCTTTTGGGTCAGTGGACTTAGTAGGTTCAGCCTTTGTTTGGTTCCCGGCCGGCTATCTCTGTTTTACTAGGTGTTTTCGTGATTAGGTCAGTTCTTTATGTGTGGGTGTATAGATCAGGATTGTGATCCACCGGATTCTAGTGTTTCTGTAATTGATTGATGTTCTACAGTGTTAACTATCAGACTATTTTACATATACCACTCACTCGGGTCGATCTTCAGGTAAAGCCGCGCTTGCTTGGGTTGGTCTGTGGATAGACCACCCATTTCATACCAAGTTTCCTCCATGCCTCGGAAAGCACGTTAAGCCGTCGGTCCCGGCTGTCATTTGTAGATCATTGGCAGTCGTTACAAGTCGCAGTGGCTCGAAAGTCTGACAACCAGTCTTACCAATGGGTATTGTATTACCAAGCACTAACTGGGTTGTGGATGTCAGATAGGCAGCCGCTCCATGTAAAATACTGGTATTCAGCTGCATTCGGTTAGACTGGAAACCGACCCTAGCATAGTTGGGAAAAGGCTGGGCAGATGATGATCCTCGACAAATAACAAAACTGATAACAATATTGATTTTTGTGGCGCGGCTTATTTAAGTTCCACCGTTTTGGCGGCTTGATTAAAGATAATGATGAATACACGATTGTTAGTAAATACTTTTCTGAAAACTGTGCGGAAGTAATAAAGATATGTGTCAAATTAATATTACGAGTTCAAAGAATTTTAATAACGGAACCGCTGGAGATGATGTAACTGATAGAAACTGAAATTTATTGGTTGCTAGCATAGAAATGTTGCTAGCCAATTGTGGTGTGGTGTGGTGATAAGTCCATCAGCACCAGATAGCCTAGACAAAGACATTCCAACAGCGATAGCAAGCTACTGAAATGCTTGTATAATATAACATCACGCCTGTACCTAATCCCAGAAGGATAGGCAGAGGTCTATACGTAATAGTACGCTCACATTTTCATCACTCTATATAGTTAAGTTTAGTTCCAATGTAGTACAGGGTGTACATGGACCATTCACGAAGCCGTCAACCAAGCATTATGTACAATCGACCCAAAATGAATCTGATCACCTTACGGACTATTTTTGCTTGCAGCATCCGGCCTCTATAGAAGCGCTTAGTTAAAAACTTTCTCTTCATTGGTCCTCTTCTGTGTTATTCCTATTAGTCAAAAAAGGGTGGTCAAACATCCGTGATCATTAACAGAGCCTGAGAATTTTTGTAAAACAAAAGATAATGTAAAAAGGTCGCATATTTTGTATTGTTTTTCTACTATTGGTCCGCACTCTCTTTGTGCTGACCAATAGTACACACATCAAAAGTGTCTAGGGATCAACATATATTTTTGCAATAACTTTTCTCCTGATTGATATTAATTAAAATTTTCTTTAAGGATTCATCAAATAAAGTGTTTTCGTTTGTCACAGTAACGATAAACCAAGTCACCTTTGCATTAATAAAGAAATTTGCCATTTTCCTAATAAAGGGATTTTTGACATTTGAACCACTAACACAAAAGTTCGAAAAAAAGACTGAAATAACAGTTTTCTTTAAAATTTTATTGGGTAACTTAAACAATTAATAATCCGTGTTTCTACCGCGAACACTAACAACACAAGAACATCGGTTTGGCATACTCAAAATGAGTTCATCCAAATCACGCTGTGGAATGGCCGCCCATGTTCGTTGCAACAACAAAAAAAGGTCTTCTTGCGACTGGATACCCTCCATATTCGGCAGAGCTCTTCTCTGTAGCATATCCCATGCATGCTCAATCGGATTCAAGTCTGGCGACTGAGCAGGCCAGGGCAGGACATTGATGTTAGCTGCGGCGAGAGTCTGTCTTACAACTCTTGCGGTGTGCGGTCGTGCATTATCATGCATTAACTGAAATAAGGGACCGATTTGCACTTGTAGAGGAACGATGACGTCTGATACAATCGTCTCAGCATAAATTTGAGCGTTGAGGTTGCCTCTGATCCAAATCAACTCAGTTCTTCCGCCGATCCAAATACCCGCCCATACCATGATGGTTCCACCACTATAAGGATGGACTTCCTGGCAGGATTTTAATCGCTGTTGGCGTCCAGGGGTTCTCCAGTGTCGTATACGTCTTGTATCCGGTCTCATACCAAAACGAGACTCATCAGAAAAGCACACGAAACGCCATTGTTCTTCTGCCCAATTTCTGTGTTCAAGAGCCCATTGATATCGTATCCTACGATTGTGCATTGCTATAGGTGGTACCCGTAGCGGTCTTCGGGAATGAAGGTTCACTTCATGCAAGCGGTTTCTGACTGTTTGGTCGCTAATTAAGTTCCCTGAAGAGTGATGAAGCCTCACGGCTAACATCATGGCGGTTATTGTTGGAGCTCTTCGAGTTAAGATTTGAATGTATCGGTCTTGTCTCCGTGTGGTGCAGCGATACCGTCCTCCATGGCGCTCAGCCACGGTACCAGTGCTTCGGTAACGTGTCCAAAGTCGACTGATAACACTCTGACTTGTATTCAGAGCTAAAGCCACAGTACGTTGCCGGGAACCAGCTTCTATCATTCCCACGGCTCTGAGCATTTCTTCCCTGCTTAAATGACGTCGCCGCTCCATAATAACGTTGGTTTTAATCAGTAGTAGGGAAACAGTAGCACTAATAATGTCTTCAATGCGTTGTATGTTTTTATAGGGAAAATATTGACAGCTGATTTTCATCTTTTACTCGAATTTGATTCACAGTTCCTGATTCAAAGTATGAAATGCACCAAAAAGGATCCATATAAATTTATAAAATCATAAATTTATTACAAAGCCACATCTCAATCTCAAGAAATCCACATAAAAATGCTTGATCCCTAGACACTTTTGATGTGTGTAGTAAGGGTGGTGAACAGATGTGGATATCGTGTGCACAGGATTTTGTTTTAAAAGTGAGCAGATTCATTTTGGTGCGATACTACATCAAACTAAGTAAATCCACACAGCAATTTTCGCTGGGAAATTACTTTTTGGGGTGAAAAATCACGTTTTACGGTAAGACTCAATGTAACGCACTTATAACATTGTGCTGATGGATGGACTGAATAGTACAGGGGTCGTGAAGGTGTTTATAGTAAAAGTGTAACATTAAAAACATGTATTGAAAAAAAAAACTTGTGAAAAAGTTGGAACTTTGACACCGAATATCTCCGTAACTAGAAGGTATGGTTTAGAACAAAAAAATTATCGCAATGACGGGGAGAACAAACACCTTTCGGCTTCGTTAAGGGTCTTGTTACACCCTTTACAGGGGGAGAAACTATAGCTATCAAACGGGCACAAATCCAGACTACATGGCTGCTACTGAGAAATTCCTGATGGAAAACCCAATAACACTGCCCAACTTTGGAATCCAACCCAGGACCTCATGTTTAGCAGTCCCGCTTGTGATCATTACATCAACGAAGTAGTAGAATCCAAGCATTATTGTAATATGTCATTTAAATCTGAAACCCAATTATTTTTAATTGTGTTACAGTAAACAGTAATAAATCCATTTTAATGGCTGTAGCTGGAGTGATGTAACAAAAACTATGTAATCCGTGAAAGTGAACATTATCGTTCGGAAGAGGATAACATTATCGCGAGAGTAATATCCGGTGCGTACGCGCATGTATAGGGACTTATAGTTCGTTGATCTTTTACAGCTTTTAGCTGCTCTAAAAGGTTTCAAAGTTCCATGCCACTTTCAAACCCTTCAGGGACGATTCTTGAAGTTATTTAGGGTTGGAATTCTTCAACTGTTACTCATTTAAGGTTTTTGAACAGTCTCATTTGTCTTTATTATCTTATTTACTAAGTTTAGCTTGTTACCTTGTTTCTTAGTTCATGGATTACGCATTTTTTATATTGGACATAATCGTTGTTAAGTTATATGTATTAACTTATAGTACTTTACAAACTATTTACATTGAACAATTAATGTACCAATGTTGGTATACATAACTATGTTTGTCTATGTGGTACTTATGTTTAAAAACATATACGTAGGTATTACAAAGAGGTATTAGTCGTTGAAGGAAAGCGGTTCTTTGTTACATGCGGTTATCAAATATTTGAACGGTTCGCCGAAGAGATGAGACCATCCTCTTTTGTTCTTATTTCATACATATAGGTGCCATTGCGATATATTTTATTTTACGTGACAATTATTTTTTGTGTTGATTATAATTAGGGTTTTTGACACAAAAAATCATTTTAATTTAATGCTTAATAATTGTGACATGCAGTTGTCGTATGTATAATAAGATTAGGGTAACAATTGTTTCGGATATTTAATAACGCTGTTTACCATTAGCATGCTGAAGAACAAGCTAGTGAAGTTCTTTCGTCAAATGAAGGCTCCTAAAGTCCGTTTGACGATCCCTACAAAAATCAACTCAACTCAAAGCTTTTTTTTTCAAAGAGACCAGTGACAGGCACTTTTGCATAGTAAAAATAGGCCACCTACACGCGTATTAACTGTAAATGGACTGTAGTTGCCCAAAATCGTAGATCTCAAGGAGAAGAATGAGCAAGAAACTCCATGGACACTCGTTTCAAATCAAGTTAGATAAATTTACACACACAGTCCTGGGCACAATATTGCTGCTTCACTAAGTGGGCACAATGTAGAAATAGAGAAAAAGACAATAAAATCTTAAAGATTAGGATAAGCCCTAACTATAATAGAAAACTACACACTACATGGTACTGATATTTACAAAAAGTGAAACAATGCTTCTAATTTATATAGAACAATGTTGGCTAATCAAAGTAATTAAGTATTAAAATAAAAAGAGAAATTAGAAATAAATAAAGTGAGAACTGGAGCATAACTTTCATTACTCCAACAAACCCATATTCTCATTTTCACCAATACCTACAAACGTAGAAACTAAACCGAGATAATTCTAGAAACAATCCTTCACTTTGTTTCAGTCGATAAACTTGGCTATTTCGCCTTTCAACATTGTTCATCAAAAATAAAATAAAAGTTCTGTCTCGAATCAGTGACATAATGAGCGGTAAAGGTCATCGGGTATTTGACCTAGTATCTGCACTAGTCCGGAACACAGATTAAATGGTGCATTATGTGAGTCATAGCGATAGTGCACCGAAACGTTATATTTTGTGTACAAGGTTTTTAATGACCACAATAGTAAAATTATTTAATAATTTATTTAACGGTATATTTCTCATGGCTTAATAATAACGGCCACTCGCGTTGATCTTCAGGTTAACTCGCGCTTGCTTAGGTTGGTCTGTGGATGGGACCGCCCATTACATACCGAGTTTCCTCCGTGCTTCGGAAAGCACGTTAAGCCGTTGACCTTAGGCTGTCAATTTAGATCTTTGACAGTCGTGACAGGTAGTCAATGGTCCGAAAGTCTGACAACCAGTCTTATCAAGGGGTATTATTACCTAGTACCAACTGGGTTGTGGAGGTCAGATGTGCATTCGCTCCATGTAAAATTCTGGTATTCTGCTGTATCTGGTTAGACTGGAAGCCGAACCCAACATAGTTAGAAGGCTAGGCAGATGGCGAGTTTTATTTGAATAACTTGACTGACTTGTCCTGCATTAGTCATGCTTAATATTTTTAAACATTTTAGTGCAGTGGAAGTGATCATAAAAAATAGCCACTAAATGTTTCAAAAAAATCAGTAGATAAATTATGCAGATAAAGCTATATCTCTATGCCTATAATGTTACGAAACGATAATGGCATAATTTATGGCTTGCAGATAAGGTTTTTCTTGCTGTTTCCTTTTTTAATTCATTAATTCCGAACTTAAAATAGGTAGGTTACTGTTACTGTTACGGTTAGGTAGGTAGGTTTACTGTTGCTGATTATGTCGTTTAAATATTTGTCTCAAACACCACAATCTTCAAGTAACCTAACAAATATGGCATAAACTTATACTGTCACATACGGGGATATCTTCCGTGATTGTTCATTATTTTGATCTCTCGATATTTCGACACTGTTGCAAGCGCCATGATCGCGGGTTGACTGGAGAATATGGGTGGATGGAAAATGTACTGTTAAGAGCAGACAAATCTGTCTACCCTCTTTCTTTGATATCAGGAGCTCAAAATAATGAACAATCACGGAAAATTTGCCGTAAGTGACAGTTGTGAAGAGTTGTAAACCGCGAAAGCTTAAAAAAAATATGGCATAAATTAATTTACTACGTTAAACCCTACTATATAGGTAGAGGGACCTAGGTACAGGTTTGAAATCATCAACTACCAGTTTTTCGTCCCCATCTGCAACATGTAGCCTGAAATGCCTATAAGGGTGTAAAAATACACCTATCGAAACCTAGGCTCGCATGTTTTTCTTGCCATAGACATTGCGCTCGGTCGTAAACAGCGGTTTTTCACTCAATTCATTTTGCTCCAATTACCTAACGTAGTTTGATGTAGATACACACATAGCCTGTGTATGGTTGTTTTTACTCCCTGTACATATATGTCTAATTATCCAGCTGTCCACTGCTGAAGACTGGACTGACGTAGAGCAGTAAACTCATTACAGTCTCCTGGAACTAGATATTCTAATCTATGCCATTACATTACATAGTAAACTTTATGTGCTGTATTAATTTATCAGAGAACCGAGTCATCATTACGTCTAGCCATTACGTTGACAATGTCCGAGGTCTCTGACCCCTAGCTCGATGCACACATACATACATACATGCATAAATAACTACTCTATCCAACTTAATGACTGTATTATATTCTTTTTTTATAATACCAGTGTTTTTTGCGCTATCCTGCATTTTATACTGTCTACCATTTTTGTATGGAAACGGTGAAGTGAACTTCGATTTGCGCAACGTAAGTAAATTGGAAATTATATATTTTTTGTTTAATAGCTTCTGTTATTTTCTGCTCAAAGGGGTTTAGATTCTTAAATGCAATTATTATCTGCATGGAAGACAGGAGGTTATATTATTATTAATCGAGTAGTGGTACCTATCACATAGAAAGAAGCGACAACTCTTCCTAATATTTCACTTGGCTGTCATTTGTAGATCTTTTACAGTCGTTACAGGTAGTCAGTGGCCTAAAAGTCTGACAACTAGTCTTAACAAAGATGGTCAGGAGGTCAAATCAGAAGGCCAGGAGTGGGAGTCGCTCCAGGTTAAATACTGGTATTCAGTTACATTCAGTAAAGCTGGAAGCCGACCCCGACATAGTGTGTTAGGGAAAAGGCTTTGCACATGAAGATGATGAAATATAAAGCAAAGGTGGAATTGAATTGCGAAAAAGAACTTTTTGCAATCCTATAAAATATAACTTCGATCAACAACTACGATCGAGCAAATCTGTAGTCACCTCTAAGTATTTTAGTAAGTATAGACTTAGAGGTGACTACAGATTTGCTCGATCGTAGTTGTTGATCGAAGTTATATTTTATAGGATTGCAAAAAGTTCTTTTCCGCAATTCAATTCCACCTTTGCTTTATATTTCATCATCTTCATGTGCAAAGCCTTTTCGATGAGAGACGACTTCTGCCCCTATGGGCAGAAGTCGTCTCTCATCTACATACATCTACATCTACTATAAAGAGGAAAGATTTGTATTTTTGTGTATATGTTTGTAATGAATAAACTCAAAAACTGCTCCGCCGATTTCAAAAATTCTTTCACCATATGAAAGCTACATTCACCCTGACTAACATAGGCATCCGTGCGAAGCCGGGACGGGCCGCGAGTTCTTAATATATTAATATTCGCATACACGAAAGCCTAAACAACAGGTTTCAAAGACTTCAATTTGGACCACTGTAACAGAAACAAATAAAAGAATTTGAAATGTCAAAAGTTACAACTTTCATACGAATGCCATATGGGCGTTACTTCAGTGAATATGGCCACAACTACGAGCCACAATTGAAACCTAACTAGAATTGTATTTCGAAACTTAATGACTGGCTGCATTGCGATACATCTTGTGCAATCTTTTTTGTTGTTACGTTATTAATGTTACATAGGTACCTACACTGTGTAAGTATAATATGGATCATGCGAATGTATAACATAATTTCTGCAGTAGCGGTTTCAACGAGGCAGTCAGGTCCTGGGTTCGATATTTCGGTTGTACAAATTGTTGACCTTTTCTACTGGCTCTTTCTTTGGTCAAATTAGCATTGCCATTCAACGTGGCAATCTTCTGGGCACTTTTCCGGATGACAGCGATGGGGGGGAGTACTTTGACGCCTAAGTGTCCTATTGTCGTCGTTATACATATGTAGGAACTTACTTTTAGTCTTCATTTTAGCATTAATTTAGTACCATTAGTGGTCTGTATATAATGTACATAGTAGATATACTTTCTATTATCGGATCTTACCAATAAATAAATAATTGTTGTTGTTTTGTCCATTTGGAATTTCACAGTAGCATCCTGGGATCTGAATTTGTGCCCGGTTGATGGCAATTGGACTAAACAAAACTGTTAAAATGGGTGTGATAGCCTCTAGTGCGATATTATGTCTGTGAATGTATAAAGTTAACTTCTGCTCCATATTTTGAATAGGGAAATAGTAGCTAGGAATTGGCGCTTAAACAAGCGCGCGCGCAAGGCGCTTATCCATTTAATAATTCATTCGTATTTGTAACCCAAAATAGAATCATCAAGTCTTGAATTACCTGCTTACATCAAAATACACGTTATGTTAAATAATATTAAATCTATAGAAATAATCATGCTAAAAGCGTCCTCCCAAAATAGCATTCGCGTCAATCTGTCAGCGACGAAATTTATCTCGAGCCAATCTATTATTACATGCTGCGCTGTTACATAAGCCATTGTCGTGAAAAGAGTTGAAAGACTTCTACGGTCTGGCGCCTGAGACGCCAAGCAGTCTATACTCTAACATGGCGTTACGTCAAAATGTCGTTGAACTCGGCGGAGCTACATTTTCTCGGACGGGAAAAGTTTTACGAGTAATGTCTGAAGTGTTATCAGATATAATTATTGGGTTAGACGGACAAGGAAGTCCTTGTGGTTAGCGGTATGGGTATGTACGGGAGTATTACGTGTTATCAAAACGCGTGGTTGGCGTGGGACTGAAAATTCAGTCGTATTGTGTGAACGGATTTTTTGGAAGCATTTATGTTTTGAAAATAATAACATTACGCCTGTAATTCGCGAAAGGTTAGGCAGAGGTGTAGGTACCTACAGTACACCCACATTTCGCCAGTTATGTTTAAGTCCCATGTAATAGGGGATGACCCTATTGCCATCAACCGGGCGCAAATCCAGACTCCGTGGCTGCTACTGGGAAATTCCTGATGAAAAACCCCAATAACACTTTGCAATCGGTGTCTTAGACAAGTCTAAGTCTAAGTGTCTTGTCTAAGAGCGTATACAGGGTGTAACAGGACCCTTGACGAAGCCGTCAACCTAGCATTATTGAACTAAGTAACTTTACGCAAAAATTATTGCTGGGAAACGAGTTTTTTTTTTGGGGTGAAAAATCACGTTTTAAGGTAGGATTTAATGCAACGTACTCAACACATTGTGCTGATTGGTCGTGGTGTTTATAGTAAAAATTTTGCATTAAAAACAAGTATTTAATCATAAAAAAATAGTGTAAAAGTTAGAACTTTGACCCTCAATATCTCTGTAACTAGAAGGTATGGTCTGAAACAAAAAAATGAACGCAATGATGGGGAGAACAAGTGCCTTTCTTAAGGGTCTTGTTACACCCTTTATTTTTATACGAATCATACAATCTACTAACCACTTCCTTGACTTCATACACTAGATTCTATAAACATACAAATATTGGTGTGTACCCACTACATAGAATAAGTTGATGTGTCTCTCAATAGAGTTGAGTACCTATTGTTTGTCATCAACTTTCAATAGAAAACGAATAAGTGGAAAAACATGTTAGCATGGACAAATTTCTGAAGCTGTTTGTTTACTGTGACTAAATGAAGCGCCGACTGCCATAGTCTGTCGCTTTGTTGGCAGTGTCTGAATAAACATGGCTCGCGCTATGAATGATGAAAAAACTACATAAATAAAAACTGAAAACGGATTGAAATGGAAGTGAACTTGGTAATCGTAGACACGTAGCGTGTTAGATATAAATTGCAGATATCACTGAACGTTCTTTTTCAGAAAGAAAGAGGTATGGCCAGCGTCTAAAGAAAGAGGTATGGCCAGCAACCAGCATCTAAAGAAAGAGGTATGGCCAGCAACCAGCATCTGAAGAAAGGGGTATGGCCAGCAACCAGCATCTAAAGACAGAGGTATGGCCAGCATCTAAAGAAAGAGGTATGGCCAGCATCTAAAGAAAGAGGTATGGCCATCATCTAAAGAAAGAGGTATGGCCAGCATCTAAAGTTCCCACTGCTGGGACCCAGGCCCTCCGCCGTATGAGGAAATGGGTCGTAGGTAACCCTTCACGCAGGCCCAGTGCAGATTGGAGGTGGATGTCGCATGTCTTCGAATTTTTGGTAATATAGGACATACCGTTTTCCATACGATGTGTTCCTTTGTCGTTTCGAAAACAGTGTATTTTATTAACTGTTATCCTTTGTCATCCCACTGCTGGGAAAGGCCTTTCTCCATGACGTCTACATCGTTCGATCCAGGCCAAGACCATTGGTCGTTAGTTCCGTCCAGCTCGTCCCGCCATCTCCTGTAAGTTAAGCTTATTTTGGCCCACAGCTTTTATTTACTTCAAGAAATACATATTTTTATACCTAGAAACAAACCGTACTGCCACAAATTCATATCAACTTCATTATGAAGTTAAGCTAAAAGTCTTTCAAAAGTTTCTAGCAAAGAATTCCAGAACACTGGTTTAAATCATACTCACCTCACACTTCCCAGTACCAATATATGACTACACTGATACCATTAAATCGTACAATGGGTATCTAGACGTGTGCTAAAAGACATAATGACTGTTTGCATATAATGTCGGCCACATATCTCGTATCAGCCACTCGACGCTGGTCATTACATTTACAACCGCTCTAGTTGCACCACGGTTCCTATGTGGGCATTGTGGTATTGCACTGTATTGGCCGTTGTTTTTTTTTTTGAATTTCTTGCTCATCATTTCCTTCTTCACAATCCATGCACCCGCTTAGAATTGCCCTTGGCAAAAATTGCGAACTTCCAAGCAATTTTTGTATACTAATATCTCCTCCTGGGAGAGGGCACTGGCTCTTGTAACACAGGTCTAACACCTAGCACAAGGAGTCAAGGACTTCACACAATTAGTAACTACTTTCTTGTGTAATAAAGATTTTATATTTATTTATTATCCATTATTTTACCCCTATAAGAAGTGAATATCCAAATATCCTTCTGTAGTCCTTCATACCTTTGAATAAGGAACTCTTTTCTAGACCCAGTTGTTCAGGACGTGCATTTTTTGTTATTGAATTAATGGAAGTCATCAAAAGTGTAGTATGACCAGTTTAAAGTGGCGTTGCTTGTCAAGAAAATTTGCATCGATCTGTCAAACTTGGTAGTACATTTATTTTAGTTCTGCGTTTATTCGCTTGCACAGATAAGTTGGTTTAAGCGAGCATTCATTTGCCGTAGTTCGATGAATGACTCTGTCAAAAGTCCGAAAATCTAAGTCAATTCTTTTTGGTTTTAGTGTATCAATAAGTGCGTAATTAAATCCTGCAAAATTAAGATCTACTCAATGAAATAAACTATTACAAGTTAAAGTATTTTGTTCATTGATAAACAGGTACAAGAGTGTCTTACTTAACATATTCTAATTAGCTACTTTTACAACCTATTGTTTAAAAGTGAAACTTCAAGCCACACCTAGTAGCCAATACATTCCACCCACACTAAGTCAAGGGGTGATTTCTTTAATAGCGACAGTTACTAATCACTTGCGGTAAGTACGACGATACGACAAGCCAACCAGACTCCCACGTCGAGCTCCGGCGCAAGTCATACGAGATTAAAAGATTATGTAGGGATTTATTTTGAAGAAATTGTAACCTTACTGTCAATGGGCTGTTAATGGCTCAGAGGATTAGGAGATTAGAAATAAGTTTATGTCAATCGTGATATACTCGCGGCCAAATAATATGGGTCGGTGACGAAAATCCCTGTAATTTGCGAAATAACAATGTTACATGCATACAACTAACTTTATATTACAGTGAATTTTAATATCTTATAAATCTTATCGTTTTATATCGTATGAAATAAAACTTTAAATGATCTACAACGTGTAATTCAAAGTGTTAAAACTAAATAACAAAAACTTGAATTTAGAAATAATTCATTTCGCGGTTGTTTAACTTTTGCTTGTTTACTCAATTTTGTTTCCAATCTATCAAATCAAAATGATAAAATGCGACCATTGTCGTCATTCACCCTCATTATTGAATTAATGTCGCTAACATCAGAAGAATGTAATCGTATCGTCACTATGTAGAAGAAGGCAACGAAGTAATAATAAAAGTATGCAACGAAGTAATATTAAAACTATTTTGAAGGCTCATTCAAATGTTGTACTAAAAAAACTAAATTTGTTTTTTATAGTATGTTAATGAAAAACAAAGTTACTGCTGCAGTTTGATGAAAAAGTCCCATATCTCAAAAACAAAACATCAAATCTTATTCAAAACAATTTTGGTTGAAATTTTTATTTACGTTCTACAATCCTACATTTTTTCTGAATTTTCCTCCTCTTACTTTAGAAATTAGAGGGGGGGGGACACATTTTACCGCTTTGGAACTGTCTATCTTTCAAACGATTGACTTTGAGAAATATGGTTTTAGGAACCTCAATGTCATTTTTAAAGACCTATCTATAAACGCCCCACACGTTTAAAAAAATATTTTGTAGGTCAGTTACCTACTAAGTTTCAACTGTGTAGTCCTAATAGTTTCGGAATAAAGTGGCTGTGACATACACGGACAGACAGACATGGCGAATCTATAAGGGTTCCGTTTTTTCTCATTCGGCTACTAAACCCTAAAAATCGCCCCCTTGTTTCTCATACACAAGTTTTGAGAGGATCTATTGTACTCGGAAACAAGAAATACGACAATAGAAATTAAGAACTTCTCTTGAAACGATTTTTAACGAATATTTACCAGGCTCCTATGTATTGCACCACTCGCATATCAATGTCTGATAGTCGTCTGTATATCGCGAGGTACATCATTAATGACCCCTGATGATCACTTAGCGGGCTTTAGACATAACACGGCGATAACCGCTACCAAGTAATAAGGTTATAGCCGTAACTGGGCCTCTGATGTTTCATGCCACCTTCCTTTTAGGTAGGTACGGTCAGCAACAGAAGTAGCTTAACATTTCGGAATTTTATTATTAACTGTACAGGACTCCAGCTATTATTTTTAATGTTTCTGAAGATTATTCTTATTTTATTTATTTATTTTACTATTTATGTACACACAGTAGATTACACAGGAAAATAAAATTATAAAATATGAGTACAAAGGTACTGCTTATTTCTTAAGAAATTTCTGCCAGCAGACCTGCAAAAGGAGAAATGAAAAAGAAACGTAGACTATAGGGTGTGAGAAAAGGAAAAGAATAATGTGTTTATGTCCCTTACCTAACTTAATCTGTAATATTAAATAAACATAAAATACACATACTAAGTAAATATGAATATATACTTATATAAATTCTTTAAAATATTCCTTACTCTTCAATGCTCTGTTAGTAACGAGTAATATCTAACCAGTTTTTATTAAAAAACCTGCTTTGAAACTTTGCGTAGTGTTAATCTACTTCTGATGCTGACTGTACTAAGGTAGTGATTACAGCTTTTTAGAACGCTGTAATCGGCCTGAAAATGCAGGACAAAGGCTTCTTTTCATGCAGATGAATGTGGGTTGGTAGATTCAGTCACTGGATCTGTTTTCCACCATAAATCTCTGTTGCAGCTTGTATCCTGGGGGCCTAAAATGGAAGCTTTATCAGAATCATAATATGAATCACGTTAAAAATTTAAAATTCTTAAAATGGTCTTTATGGTTATTACCACAAAGTCCATTTTAAGAGTTTTAAATTTTTAACGTGATTCGTATTATGATTCCGATAAAGTGGCCATTTTAGGCCCCCTGGACTTGTCCCCATATACACAGACGTATCTAAGGACTCCATATGAAAACTCTATTTCTTCTTTCTTTTATTATTAATCAACCATTTTTGTTTTAAAATTTTCAAAACTGTGATCTAAATTTAACCTTAGGTATTTAATTTTGTATTGTATTGAAAACTTATTTTGTTGTTTATAGACATATCTGGCATTAGTCCGTTCGCATGTGTTATACATATATCTCAGTTATACAGGGAAACCTATATATGTCCATAATACTGTAACACGCATATTTTGTAAAATATTTTTATGTATCGCTGTTGGTTACTTAATTATATATGACCGTGGTGTCAGGATTTATTCCGCTAGGCTTCTACATCATGTGGGCAGACGATGGGTTTCGTGCTATGAAAAGACACAGAGCGATTCACTGTTTCTAGCAACACTAACGAATTACTTGAGATTACAACTTAACAAAATAACACGGGGCACAATGAATCGGTTACAGTTCCAAGAGGTCTTAACTCGGCTGCGATCAGACACTGACTGACTGTCGTCCTGGCTCAGAGTTTACCATCTTGACTCTGTAACAAGTGACACTGAGGTGTGGGTAGCCTTGTAAGTAGATTGCGTGATGTCACCACCGTGTACTTGTGATTCATTTTAAGCCCGTACCAATGACCGTCTCTGACATATACATAAAAAAAAAAAACAAAATAATAGACACACCAAGTGTGTTTTGCAGCAATCTTCGAGTGAAATAGGTACTAGTCGCGCTGAATGGCGTATTGGCAAACAAAACACAACAAATGTGTGTTGTGCACGTGCAGCAGTCGTAGAGTAAAACAAGCGTAGCGCGTAAGCCGCACTGGCGCAGCGACGAACAAAGCAGCACTCTCTGTTGATTTTCTAAATATTGCAATGGATTTTGATAATGGTTTCATTATCATTTAAAGAACTTATTCCGGATCGTTTATGTGTTTAACACATTGAAATTAAACTTACACAGTTATATCTTGTCGTTGAGCTCCCTAAAATGTTGGTTGAGCTACACGATGACTGATGCATGCGTGCCGTCTGTCGGGACAGGTCAACTCACACCTGCTATGGCTCTTTCCTCAAAAGACCATACCAGAGAATGCCTACATGATCACACTCACACTCACGTTGATATAATTTCAAATAATAGTGTCTGGACTTTAAAAGAGACCACGATCCCTGAGTTTGTTTCGGCATTTCTTCTCAGGGGTAGTCAGTTAGGAAATGCCGGCGCCAACGTTCTTTTAAAAACAAAATATTGACATGTAAAAGTGATTTTAATATCCTATTTGCAAAATAAATAATTTAATTTAATTTAATTTAATTTCATTTCATATATATTATAAAGAACTGTCTGGTTGGTCTAGTGGTCGCAATCACGACTGCTTCGCATGAGTTCCTAGGTTCGCTTCCCGAATCGGGGAAATTGAAATTGGATTTTTCCACCGGGAATTTCCCAACAGCAGCCACGGAGTTGGATTTTTGCCCAGTTGATGGCAATAAGCTCGCCCCCTATTACATGGGGCTTAAACATAACTGGCGAAGTGTGACAGTACTATTAGGTACACCTCTGTCTAACCCTTTGGGGAGTACAGGCGTGGTGTTATGTTATATAATAATCGATGTTTTTCAAATTGCAAAAACCGTGCGAAGCTGCAGCGGGTCGCTAGTGATGTCAAGTTCTTCAACGTTTATTAAAACTTTTACTGAAGAATGAAAAGTCTAGTCGATGTTTTATGATTAATGTTCCAGCGCGGTAGTGTATAAGTTGTGAAGCGGTCCCGTCTGAAGATTGAGTGCCTTGTGAGGTCAGCAATAAATCCGTTTCTGATGGCTCAACAGCCTTTGTGAAATAAAATGAGAGAGGAAATTGAATCTAACTGTAGACAGCTAGAATTAATTTCCTTGCTTACTGATTTGATTTTGAAGAATTTACTGTTTGTTTCACAGGTTAAGGAACAAAAGTTGAAAGGAGTTAGTTCCGCTGTTTTTTTTTTTAAGGTGAAATTTGAAGCGGTAGACAGCGCTTTTTTGTCTGTTGGATCTTTTTATTTATTTATTTAAGACTTCAAGCACAATGTACAGAGGCGGACTTAATGCCATAGGCATTTTCTACCAGTCGACGTTTGGGTGATGCAGAGACAAGCACTCCACACACACAGTTTTTACACACACACACAGTGACAGTTGTTATTGACTGTCATTTGTTTTTACAAATGTTTTGTTTGTTTTTACAAGTAATTGGTTACTTATATATGAATCTGTAAGCTTATGCGTAATATCTGATTAGGAAATTGTGGCTATCTTAAAGGTTATAGAGCTCAAATGTCAGTAGCAAATCAGGAAATAATTATGCGATTACATGTTTCTGATAAATAAGTTTATACTTCATACCTACATAAGATGAAAATAATAATGTATAGCTATTTATAGATAAGAACATACCAATACCATCAAGCCAGTAATTCCGAAATTGGGCAGAGGTGTAACTTATAGAACACCCACATTTCGCCAGTTACGTTTAAGTCCCATTTAATAGGGCGCGATCCCATTGCCATCAATCGGGCACAAATCCAGACTCCGTGTCTGCTACTGAGAAATTTCTGATAGAAAAACCCAATAACAATTTGCCCGACCCGAGAATCAAACCCAGGACCTCGCTCGATTACGACCACTAGACCAACGATGCAGTACGATAGATAAGAAGGGCCGACAAAACCATTAAAAATGTTAATATGGTATATCCTACATGGAAGAACATAAAGTTAAGAGTGATAGGACATCATGTATCATGTAGTTACGAGACCTTATAATGTAAGTGCCATCAATTGCCCGATACCGCAATAAATCCTCCAAGTTATATATAACATTGTTACACTGAGTGATTTACAAAATATTAATGTACCCAAATAAACTCATAAATTGAAATTAATTCCTCTAGACTGTGATCTGTAATAGTTCAAAAGACCCAATCTATCTTGACACTTAGCAGCGGCGCTGTTTGTCAAGAGAAATGTCAGATACAGTTTATTTTGTATTTAGTTGCTTAAATCGCCGCGTGCCAAGGAAATCTGGTCCTTCGGTACATATTAAGGCTTTGATAAATGTACCATTAACATTCCATGGGTTGGTTAGAGGATGGGACTATCTGTCATCTTATAGGATTAGGAGTTCGAATTTTAAGAGAGGTGTTTTACGAATAAAAAAGTTAATTGACGTTTTATCTAAAAGGCGTTAAATAAAAGGAAAGGTAAAAGGAAATCTCTTTATACAGTTTTATAAAGGGTGTAACAAGACCCTTAACGAAGCCGAAAGACACTTGTTCTCCCCGTCATTGCGATATTTTTTTTGTTCTAGACCATACCTGGGAACCTTCTAGTTACGGAGATATTGGGGGCCAAAGTTCTAACTTTTTCACTTTTTCACAACTTTTTTGTTTTTTTATAAATACATGTTTGTAATGTAAGATTTTTACTTTAAACACGTCCACGAACCCCGTACTATTCAATCTATCCTTCAGCTCAATGTTTTGAGTGCGTTACATTGAGTCCTACCGTAAAAGGTTACCGTAAAAATTTTCACCCCAAAAAAAAAGTCTTTTTGCGTAAAGTTACTTAGTGGGATGCACATAATGCTTAGATAACGGCTTCCTGGAGGGTCCTGTTACACCCTGTATTATTAAAAAAAGAATTCGGTGTCAATACGTCATGGATTAAAAGTTTAAAAGTTTATTGACAATTTAAAGAACAACCATAAATACAAATCGCAACAATCCTGTGATTTGTGTCTGCTAATATACAAATAAAATGACTAATTAAAATACCTGTGTGGGTTATGCGGTTGTTTGATCTTGATTCACACTAACCTCCGTACTAGTGAAAACTGTATCAAGCCAGGTCAGTTTTCCTCGTTCACAAACACTCACACACTTTCACAATTACAGTTAACTTGCATTTAACTGCTAATACATACATAGATTTAGAGTATGAATATTATGCTATATTATACTTTTACGCGATGAAAAATATTACTTATTTTTATGATTTATTTTGCTGCCCATCTTGATCACTCGAATAAAATGTCCTACTATGTGTTTATTTAGGTTATAAATTATCTGTGTGCTAAATTTCATCCAAATCCGTTCAGTAGTTTTTACGTGAAAGAGGAACAATCATTCATACATTCAGACATCCATACATCCTCACAAACTTTTGCAATATTAGTAGGATACAGTGTATAAAATCTGGTAAGGTTTATTAAATGAAACGACTTAATAATACCATTTGTTTTTCATTTTTTATTAGTAACACTTTATTATCTTTATAGATGCATCACAATAAATTCACAAGCATAAAGTCATTACTAATTATAGCTGTATTTACATAGCGTTTATTTTAAAGGTCTATAAATTAAAATAACTATTACCTATTTAGTCATTAATTACGGCTAACTCGTAAGATAATAGGTATAATTTAAAACAATTCGTTTTGATCGCAGCAGCGGTCTAGAGACCAGTTTTTTATAACAAGCAGTAAATAAATAAATTGTTAATGTTTCAAAAATGTGTTCTTTTAATGATCTACCCAAGTTCCTTACCCATGTGGATATGATTGACTAAACTCTTGGATACCAAAGATACCAGAAGTTCAATTCCCAAAATCAAAAACGTTAATTATTTAGGCGCAATCTCATCTTAAAATAAAAAAGTTTTTTCAGTAACAAATACATAGTTATGAGTCACCGTGACTAATTATCAAAATCAAAATTCATTTATTAACCAATAGAGACAAAACAGTTGTGTCATATAATCTGTGGGCCACAAACTAAGCATTGCTTGTATCTTGTGGCTCGGGAGTGCGAATTTAACAAATTTAGAATACTTACATTAAATTATGGAAATCATTACATAATATAAAACAATGTCGCTTCCCGCTGTCTGTCCCTATGTATGCTTAGATCTTTAAAACAACGCAGAGTATTTTGATGCGGTTTTTTAATAGATATAGTCTTCGATCGATACAGTGATTCAAGAGGAAGGTAAATATGTTTTTGCACACGGGCGAAGCCGGGGCGGGTCGCTAGTTAAAATATAAAAATAAACATTATCAGGGTATGAAAATAAAAGAACACAAAGTAATAAAATCAAAATAAAATAGTGCTTACATTTGTTGGGCTGGTGTTAAACCACAAAGAATTTTTCAAAAAGGTTATCAAAGAAAATCATTATCTTAATAATAACGAAACCTGGAAGAACTTGTATTCTTGGGTAAATTAGAAATATTTTTGACAGATTGCTGACTGAGATTAAAATACAAGAATCCCGCAGCACGTTAAAGGTTATTTAAGGCCGAAGCCAGATTATGGCTATCGGGTCGTGTGATCGCTCTACTTTTACGGCCTACTCCAAAATAATGAAGAAAAATGAAGTATGTAAACAGGTACCTACTTAAGGATTCTATAAAGTGAATTTAAGAGATGCTAATACCAGTTTTAATTTGTAAATGCTTTCACTACATTGCGTAGGCTCAAATAAATTCACGAACTCTTAATTACTCATAAATACATGCTCTTCATTAAGAAACTTTCTATATGCACATCATACCAAGTTGAAATATACAAATGAACTCGTTTTTAATTACATTCATTGATTTGCATCATAAAAATAAAAGTTAAGCCACTATAAAATTAAAAAGTAATCACTTTTCAAAAGAGTTGACAAAATTACATATGGTAAATGCTTCTTTATTACTTTCAATGGTAATTTAACCATTTTGATGACTTTATGGCGTTGACAATTTATGGCTTAATCGATTAGATTAGAATTAGTTGGAACTGAGCAATTTACAACAGATATGTGACACAACATCAATTAGACATGCTCTAGAATCTTAATTGATTACTTAGCGGTTGTTAAAATTGACACAGATGATGCTGTTACGGCAAACGCGTTTTGTTTCTCGGTTGCGGTTTAATTTTATCATTATATGTGAAGTTTGTGTGGGTGTTAAGTCGGGTTATGCGCACTTCGTCCCGCGTTTACATAGTTAGTCCCATTCGCAGTTGGTGTCCATTCGCAGATGGTCCCATTCGCATTTCGTCCCGTTCGTGTTAATTTTTGGTCTATGTTACACACATCTTCCTATAGGTTTCTCTTTGGGTTGGGTTCTGGTCTTCGCATACAGCAGTGGTGTATTTCTAAAATTTCGTTGTGAAAACTACTGAGAATCTCAACAACATTCTCCTGTCATTAACCCAATTTATTTGGCTTCGGCGCTGCATGTCTTCTTAAACATACGAGTACTTCTCTATTAGTCGTCATGATAGTCGCATAGTATTCTATTTCACCTAATGTTGAACATTGTAAACAAACTGAATTAGATGTTGTAAAATAATTTATAAGCTCAGTTACATAGACATACTCTCGCCTTCAAACTCACATACACTTTGACGCATCGCAAAATGAAACGTGCAAAAAAAAAAAATGCAAGATGCAATTCATCTGTGAGAGAAACCTATAAAAAAGTCATTAGCCTACCTCGTTACTACCCGACACCTTCAGTGCATTAAGCGAGGTCAAAGATCCCTCATAGGTACCTACTACGTACCAGGTAGGTACAACGCAGGTGTGTCGACAGGACGTCGATGATTGTTACAAACAGGATCGTACCCCGATCAGTTGTAACCATGCCTATCGACCCAGGGCAAAGAGTAGATAGCAAATGGAAGAATAATTTGTTCACAAAATACACCAGCACACGGCGCGGCGGTGGAAATTTGAAATATCATGGGACTTTGGATTTGTTATGTTCGGCTCAGGGCCGAAAGTGGAAGATTCACGCTCGCTCAAATGTCTGTTACGACATTTCAAATTCCCTCCATTAAAATTTGAATTCTAAGTGTTAATCCTCTTTGATCTATGTGGCTGTATTCAGATAATTCTTGCGATTGTCTTGGCTGCGTGCCAAACGTTCGTTTAGCCCCTTTTGTCAACTATTCCAGTCAAAGTTTTGCTCTATGTGGTACTACGAGTACTATGCCATAGAAATATGTACAACATGCATGTTACCCATTGACTAAGAAGTCGGATGTCGGAGTTTTGGATAATGTTTCACTGGCGCTGCAGTTTTCAATCGATACTAATTCTAAATAATTCTATGATGCTGGAGTTACCATATCACTAACAAAACTTCCCTTTCCCCAGAATGTACAAACAAGTTAAACGCACTAGCTCTCCTTTACTTCACTACTCCATGGTCCAGTTTCCATCAAGCCGGGGTGTTTTACGAGTAAGTAAAACGAGCTGAACAAGTTTGAATTCTGGATGGGAGCCGAGCATTCTGTTGGAAGGATAAATTGCTATATTTGTAGGCGATAGTAGTAGTACAAGTGACTACATGTTATGTTTTCATGACTATGGTCAAATATTTAACTTATTCTTCTGGAACACGTTCCGTGTACTTATCTAGCTTGAAATCTCTCCCAAGTGGTTCGACACGTAGACCCACTGCTTTCCACCTTCCGCATTCACTTTTCTTCAGCTTTTCATATCGGTTCGGCAATCGTTTCATTCCGTTTAAATAACACGTGCTAACGCTCTCTGGTTCACCAGCATGTAATCTTAAATTTTGTATATAACATCATCACGCCTCCTGTCCCATGAGGGTTAAGCAGAGGTGTACCAGGGGGAGGGGGAGGGGTGCGTCGCAGAGGTGTGTGGGGTGTGGTGTAGAGTACACGAATATTTCACCAGGTACGTTTACATGTAGTTGATCCTAAGCTTATTGCCCTCAAGTGGGTATAAATGGAGCCTCCGGGCTGCTGCTGAGACTCCTGTCTGAAGAATACAATAACACGTTGTCTGACTTGGGAATACGAGTAGAACTCAAGACCTCGTGCTCAGCAATAGCGCTTGCTACCACAAGACCAGCGAAGCAGCCAGAAAATCAAATCTTATTGGATGCCGCCTCCACAATATTTTATTCTTACAGTGTTCCGTGGTTTATTTTGTGAAAACAACATCATAATTGGCGCTTACTGAATTTGTTTTGTCCCTTTCTACTTATGTGGGAGGAATAAAGAGGGAAAGATCAAGTTGTGTGAATGAACGACGGAGTCACTTTACTGGTTACAGTTAAACAATTAAAGGCGGATTCATACAAAAACTTGAATGAAATCGGAAGCAATACTAAGACATTAAAATCCAATGCATTGTGGGTGGGAGATATACGTTGTAAAAACTTATGAATCGAATATTCAACACAGGAGCCACTTCAATGTTCCACGCTTTTAAAAATGCCAAGCAATACAAACACTTGAAATATCTGGACTTCGTGATCTGAAAGTCTAGATAAAGTGACATTTAAATGATGGATGGGACACAAATGTACTGCATTGACAAAACCACCGAAAAGTTCTGTTATCACATTCCTATTAGAAGTACCTGTGGAAAAAAGCGAATGCTACTTTTCAAGCCCTCTCGTTATCAAAATCAAAAAATCAAATCAATAATCTTTTATTTCTTAAACAATATTTTACAACAAACAGAATAAGTGATTGGAGCCTTTAAGCAAGTAATGCCTGTATTGGGAGCCTCCGCTCTTGCATATCAAAAATAACTAGAAAAGAATTCATTAATTGTGTGAGAGCAAGAGCAAGTTTGTGTGTGAGTCAAATTAAGAGTGCCAACATGTGATGTGAGGTGAGTACATGCCACCGCACTTCCACTGAATGCAACCGTTCAATCAGACAGAGCAAAGCATTATGATACAAGTGTTACGATAACAGAGCTTCTGTTTCATCATAGTTTAAAAGTTTTATCCAATTAATTATCGATTTTTTGCAATCATAGTATTGTTTTGTATATATATGTATATCTCTATTAATCCTATTATATAAATGAGCCGAACGTTTTTGTAGCTGTATTCTAGCAAACCGAGTTCGTGTTTGGGGAATTTGTGCAATATTGTCCTTTTGTCTTTTTGTTAATTTGGAAGAGTCGAACGGCAAAGTTTTGTGCATTTTCAAGATGGTCTGTATAATATATAATTTTCTCACCGAGAGCAGGTCACTAATCGTAAATAGTTCGTCAGTGTGGAATCTCGATTTCTTAAAATACATAATTTTTATAAAAGCGCGTTGTGCACGCTCAACATCTATGAATTTTGATTTACTAGCCCCTCCCCAAACTGGAATGCAGTACGTCAAAACTGACTGTACCAGAGAAATATATATTTCATTCAGAAGATTTCTTGGTGAATTGTGTCGACAATACAAAATTATTATAAAGTATGCAAATAAAGCAATACAAAGTAATGAAGTTTTTTCTTAGGACATTCAATGCTAATTCAGTCCATTTCGTATATGATATAAAAAAAACGCTAACGATCTTGACATACAATAAAACTATCTGTCATAACAAAAAACAATCGCATTACGTACCGCTACAGATAACATTCCATCAATAAATAGTCGTCTAACATTTATAGCCATAGTTATACAATTATGTCAAGATTGATAGACTATAACTTTCGTTTCAATAAAAAATATGACAAGACATAAAGCTTAGTCCACATCGGACAGTGAACGCACATGGAGTCATGAACAAAAAGAAATGTTTTTGCGTTCAGTTTTTTGGTGTGAACTCAGCCTTACAGGTCGCATCGCACAGAAAGCGGCCCAGGGGCTCTAAACCCTCGACGATTAGTTCGCTACAAACGATTGTAGTACGTACTGAACGCGAAAGTTGTCCATTTAACTGGCAGACTGCTTTTTCATAGAGCTATTGATTGATGCGAGGTACCTACCTACCTACCCGTTAGTTCGCCATCAGCTCTGTCACCAGAGAAAGGCGATGAAAGTGATTTTGTTATTAAATTATAATGCGCGAGAGTCGACAAAGGTTACATGTTTGTTTTACGATGCTTTATGATTGGAAAATGTTCGTATATTTGCTAGGTGATTAGGTTTTAATAAACTTTATTTTAAGCCTTTGAACACACTAGTGTTTTTGTATCTTGAATAGGCACTCTCCACGGATCCGACCAAAGCGCTATGCTTCCAAATTTACTGTGCGAACCGCAATCACCAGGCTGTGGAATTCACTGCCGGCTTCTGTTTCCAGATCATTATAATCTGGATGTCTTCAAAGTTCGAGTGAATCGGTTTCTTCAAGAAGTGATCCACCCTTAACCATCATCGCTTCAAGTTCAAATCATGCGAGTTGGGGCCAAACGCAAGACTTTTGTAAAAAGTTCTAGTAATCAAATTTTTTCCACTCATTTTCCAAGTTAATTTCAAGAGCATCTACTTTTTAAGGTTACCAATGCATTCTGAAGCTCAAAACTTAGCTGAGACAAGTACCTACCTTTTTTACTCAACGTCACGTCACCCAATGTTTTTGCATGTACCACTTGCAGTGCCTTCAATATGCGCTGCACATGTGTCAATGGAACACACGTGTGTTGACGACCGGGGCGAGCGCATTCGATTGTTAGCTTGGGTAGTCTTTTGTTTCACTTGATGCATTTATTGTTAGATCGTTTGTGTATTGTGTTGTTAAGTTAATAAATTCAACGACAGCTCAGATGAAATGTTACGAATGGGTGACTAAATGGTCTTTTTCATGATAAAAAACTCGCCTCATGTCCAAAGCACATAAATCCAATGTTTTTTTTTCCTGGATAAAAACAAAGCTACAACTGTATGTTAACCCAATTGTTTTGCGGACCTCCAACAGACGGTCCACATTTTTTATCCCCACAAAAACTTGTCAATAAAAAACTATACTTATTGACTATGAGTAATAGCACCAATTGACCTGCGTCATTCAGTTTACGCCCCTCAGCCATCTCACTTCGTTACAATTGACCCCTGGTTCAACTGACCCACAATAAATAGCTGGCTATTGATAAAAAAATCTATTTCTTTAATTAATAATGTTATTATCCGACTTGTTGATATTTGTAGGGATATTATTGTTATTAAGGCTTAAGGGCATTGTTCTATGTGTTATGCTCTAACAGCTAATGTAATTGATTTAGCCTGCAGCTATTGTCGTTTTAAACTATTTATGTCAATATTGCGACCTTTACAACAAGCATATATCTGTTCCGGCTAATCTCCGAAACGGCTGGACCAATTTTGGCGGGACTCTTTAGAAAAATAATAAGGGTTCCGTGTAAAAAAAATAAAACCCTTGAAATTATTAACAAAATCCGAATCAAATATAGTAATATTTTTATAATAATTTCACGTCGCGGACGAACGTCGCGGGCAACAGCTAGTCAGCTTACAAAATTCCCACTGTTGGGATACAGGTGTCAATGTGGTTTGGCCATGATCCACCGCCCAGGCCCAGTGTGGGTTGGTCGATGCCATAACTGTCTTCGAAACGTCGGTTTTCGAAATCGGATCGCGAACCTACTATGCTCTCATCACTTCTATGTTGATAGGCAGCTAATCTATTTTATATTTTGATTAATTATTATCTGTCATCCATACACATAGTTATGTACCTATTCTATGGTAATAGTGAAAGTGAACCTCTCTTATTAAATAGCAGCCAGTAATCGACATTTAAGTATTCGAGTACATACTTCTTTATTTTGATATCAGCTTCAGTCCAGTGTAAATGTTTTTGTAATAACTGTTATAGCTTTAAAGTTACGCAATTTGAGGAAAATATTTGAACGAAATCTTGAGATCTTTCAGTAGTTTATCTGTGTTGAATCATGAGGCCACAGGTCTGCCTGTGGCCTCTAAAGAGTAAGGTAGACCCCAAGGGGTAAATAGACACATCCATATTTTGCTAATTATATTTTTGTTATATTTAATAGTAGTGCCTAAAAGCAAAATAAATTACATAACATAACATCACGCGTGAAATCCCCGACGGGTTAGGCAGAGGTGTACCTAATAGTAAACCCCCATTTCACCGGTTATGTTTCAGTCCCATGTAAAATGGGGCGAGCATATTGCCACCAACCGGGCTGAAATCCAAACCCGGTAGCTGCTACTAAAAAATTCCTGATAGAAAATCCCAGTAAAAAAATCCCTTACCCGGGAATTGAAACCAGGATTTCATGCTCAGCAGTCGCAAATGCTACCACTAGACCAACGAAGCAGCAAAATAAATAATGAGTGAATTATTCTGTAATATATTTCGTTTCTGCGAAACATAACAATCCGAATAATTGAAATCGCGGCAGTCCTTGGCAATGATTTCATGTCTAATGTCTAATTACGTAGCAAGTAATTATAAAACCCGAGTACGCATGCGACACTACTGTCTGATATAAAAACCTTGAAGATCTTCGGACATGGCCACCCCACTAGTCGCTGAAAACGCTGCTTTTTTGAAGCGGTTCGTGAAGGAAAGCGATTAAATACTGGTCAGTTGAAAAAATAAAACTATTCAGGGAAAACTTGGTGTGATCATGGTTAAATTATCGCTTGGCTTCAGCCCAGTTCAGATAATTATTTAATTTTTGAAATAACAAAACTCTTGTTAAATATTATTTATAACCTTATTAGTTACTAGCTTCTGCCCGCGACTTCGTACGCGGATCCTGTTGCTTTTGCCAGCGACAACGGGGTCGTCAAGAAAATCGAAGATCTGAAACGTTTGATGTAGAATTCTGAGGCCCGGGCCGGGAAAACAACTGGATGAGCGAGACGATTGAAGACGTTCCAGATCTTTCATTTTCGTAAGTCCACAGGAAATGCCTATCAGACTAAACAACTTCTGCTAAGATGTCATTCCTTAATATGTTATAGTGTCGCTGGGCTTTGGAGATCCACAACAGGGTTCCAGATCTCCAAATTTATTCTCACAGCAGATCTCTGATGCAGCACCGCAACAGACCAGCTAAACTATAAGAGATACAAAAATGGTACCATAGCAAAAATTGTTCCACGTGATGAGCATTTTCAGCTAAGAGAATAAATTTGAAGATCTAGAACACCTGAAGTGGAACTCCAAGAGCCCAGCTACACTATAACATATACAACGTGTAACAGAAAGGGTATAATCATATGGAATACTGTGGTACGGACCATCAAACTGAACAACTTTCTCTATGGGACCACCAACGAAATCGTAAAAAAATAATCAGCTGTCCCATAGAAAATTTCAATACCTACTCGACCCAAATGTATGGGACAGCTGATTATTTTTTTACGATTTCGATGGTAGTCCCATAGAGAAAGTTGTTCAGTTTGATGGTCCGTACCACAGTATTCCATATGATTATACCCTTTCTGTTACACGTTGTATAGGAATGACGTCTTAGCAAAGAGTTGTTCAGCCTGATGAGCACTCTCTGCGTAAAGACTTAGTTTGATGTACAGAATGCTTGGTTGACCGCTTCGTGAAGGGTCTTTTTGTTGTAAAGGTATTAAATCTGGGCAAAATATAGGCTATAATTTATCTTGGAAACTTGAACATCTGATGCAGTGATAGCTTTGATTTCCATATCAGGTGTTCCAGTGTTCTTCGCGATCCGAAGAGGTTTCTACGAAGCGAGTTGCAGCCTGATGTTCTCAAACAGCATCAAGTCTCTCCTGACGCTCTTCGGTAGATTCTTGGGATCTTATGATCCTCAATCTTTTAGCTCCTTTGGAACGTTGGGAAAGATTTGACCTCTTTCTAGACATAGTTATAGTTTAATTCTGAAGATACCTGATCAATTAAAATCTAAGTGACTGCTCCCCTGCGTTACCGGGTAGGCTACCGAGTCACGAAAATAAATGAAAAAGGAAATTAAACACTCAAAAAACACATAAAATAATAAATGGGAGTTTTGGCCAGTAGAGTCAAATTTTCAATGATTCATCGAATTTTCATCGAAAATCAGTCCTAAACTGTTACCGCCTTCACCGCGTGGAGGTACTCCCAGCTTATGTTATTTTATAATTATACAGTGAAATTAGTGATAGCTTTGATTTCCATATCAGGTGTTCCAGATCTTCAATTTTTTTTATTTTTTTTAATTTTCAATTCCACAACGCGTGTGCCAGATCTTCAATTTTTATACGTCAACAGAGAGTGCTCATCAGGCTGAACAACTCTTGCTAAGACGTCATTCCTATATATGTTATAGTGTCGCTGGGCTTTGGAGATCCACATCAGCTGTTCCAGGTCTTCAAATTTTATACAACAACAGAGAGTGCTCATCAGGCTGAACAACTCTTGCTAAGACGACATTCCTATATATGTTATAATGTAGCTGGGCTCTTGGAGTTCCACATCAGCTGTTCCAGGTCTTCAAATTTTATACGACAACAGAGAGTGCTCATCAGGCTGAACAACTCTTGCTAAGACGTCATTCCTATATATGTAATAGTGTAGCTGGGCTCTTGGAGTTCCACTTCAGGTGTTCCAGATCTTCAAATTTATTCTCTTAACAGAAAATGCTCATCACGTGGAACAATTTTTGCTATGGTACCATTTTTGTATCTCTTATAATTTAGCTGGTCTGTTGCGGTGCTGCATCAGATGTTCAAGTTTCCAAGATAAATTATAGCCTATATGTTGCCCAGATTTAATACCTTTACAACAAAAAAAAAATCATTTAAATCCGTCGAGTAGTTCCGAAGATTAGCGTGTACAAACAAACAGACAGATTTTTTTTTTTTGGATTCGTGCTCTATTACTGTTTCCAAACAACCCTCAATAATTATTTTTTTAATATATTCAATGTACAGACACAGTTTTTTTACTGTTTTATTATATGTATATAGATATAGATTACCTACTACGGTAGAACATTTTCGTTTGATAGACAATACAGTCCGAGAGATTTCGATGATGCGTTGCTTTCCGAGATCCATATACCACAGCGATGCTGTTCAGCGGAAGACACAATATTATCCAAGCTTGATGGTAACTTAGTGCCTAATTCTCGGGACGACAGTTTTCACAAATATCTCTACTAGCTATAACCTTAAATTTCAGAATCAAAGGAAAGAATCAAAGATGTGCTTAAACCGCTGCAGAACTTCAACGTCTTCCACCCCCAGTGCGTGACCAGGACATAGGTTCCGTTCACACCGAGCAGCCAGGTCGAGACGAAGGCGAGCACCGGACCGGAACGACACTCGATACGGTTGCCGATCGCGCCGTCATCGGGTTACGACCAACCACGATACTTTAACACCCCGTCTCCAAACATTCAAAGGATTACCACCCATAAGAGCATGGAACTAGAACCTTTAGTTCTATATGTAGTTGTCGTATCTAATACTGTAATTTCCTAGATCGTGTTGGCGTCTCGCCAGAAGTATTTTGCCTAGATAATCTAAAGTGTGGTCAATAGTTGACAATGATTGTCTCGGTAACAGATTTGAGTACTAGAATTTAATATGCTGTTAAATTAATGTTTGATCGTTCATCTGTTGCATGTTTTCGTTTAGTAACGCTTAAACAAGCTTTTAGAATCAAATAATATGAGCAAAAAGACTATTATACAATGACTGTTGCACTGTTTTTTTTTTGGCATAACCAGTCGATCAAACAGTTATGATTCTTCTTTGGTAAGTTTATCTGGAGATTATGATTTTGTTACGGTCTATAGGTGTACGGGAGCAGCTCCGCACACTGAGATGTAGTATGTAGATGGACGAATCACACGGGATGTGTACAGGAAATAAAAGCACTGTTCTGTGTCCGTTAATGATTGCCAGTTTATTAGGTAAAACATTAAAATATATAATACTTATAGTAGGTGACTTGTAGCCTAGTCAGCGAATGTACATAAATCGGTGAATTAGCAACTGCTTGTTCAGGTTAAAACTAAAACTATTGTTGTCATGTGACGCTCGTACAATAGGGTTAGTAGTAGAGTTTTAACGTCATGAACACATGGTTTGCAGTCATTGCTATCAGAAGTCAGTCAGTAAGAACCTTCTTGAAAATCAACTTATGTAAAACGTGTCGAGATATACCACCTTAAGCATATATGCTTCCCGATAAACGAGTAGATCTTTGATCCTCACCTGTCCATCAACACATAGCAGTTACATTCATCATCTGCCAAGCCTTTTACCAACATGTTGGGGTCGGCTTCCAGTCTAACCGGATGCAGCTGAATACCAGTATTTTACATGGAGCGACTGCCTATCTGACCTCCACATAGTACTAGGTAATACGATACCCCTTGGTAAGACTGGTTGTCAGACTTTCGGGCCACGAGACCTGACCTTAGTCTATTACAAAACAATCTTCTAATTCTACGTGTTTCACCAGAACACTCTGTTTCCAGATACCAAATGAGTATTATATCTCTCGCAACCACTAAATTTGTTACTTCACTGCATTACCGCAACTAGATTGAAATGTTACAGATAACTTGATCCTGCTTTATTATTACTTCCACCAATGATCTAGATTCCCACACTTTATTGGTTTAGTAACTGAACCAATATAAATAATGGGTATAAAATCAAGTAAACTTAAGTAGATACTACTAAGTATACATACAGGGTGCAAGGGACAGCCCTCCACAAACTAACAGCGTGCTCCTTAGCTCCTTATTTTGAATCATATTCCACCGGAATTTTTCTCTGGTTTTTTTTTTCAGTTACTGTTCCTATAGTTCAATGTAAAATTACATTCTAAATAATGCGGCTAAAATAAAAAATCCAACAATGGATGTCTAACGAAATACTGTTACGAAGGATGCGTGAAATCAGCTGTTCACTTCCTACCTAGCTACAGAGTTCATGAAGTCGCACTCGTCGCACTTGCCGTTCGCTACGTGCGTTTTGCCACAGTTACGATACATTGCGTATGAGGAAATAAAACAAATCAAATTTATTGGATTGCCTTAACATTAGAATAAGAATAAATTTATTATACCATTGTTACAAAAAAAATTACTTAACCTAACTTAGCGCATTCCTGAAATAATTTCTTCTACCGGTCATCTTAGTATGATATACTGAATTCACCCATCAGCAACAGTTTGTGGAGGGCTATCCCTTACATCCTGTATTTTTAGTAGGTTGCCCACGTAATATTTCGGGATGACGCCAAGAGGTTGGTAGACTCTTCACGTGACAGAGGGCTGACCTGTTTTTTGGCCATATAATCAGTATTGCCATTCAACGTGGCAATGCTGCCAGAATGCTGGGCACTTTTTTTTCTGGTCAGCGATGCGGCCGAATTTTTTGATGCCCCGTAAACAAATTCTTTTTGCCATTTTAATACTTGTACTTATTTTTATATGTCGTAAATAATGTACTACTACTGAATTCAAATAAAAATAAACTTCAAAGTAGATAGTTACTCAGTTTGTTTCCGTGACTGCAAGAATTCTAGTGACTGCAAGTTTTAATGGATTTTATTCCGAATTTAATCTGAGTTTGATCTACAATTTATTATATTAAGTACTGGCATTTAGATACATATACATTATATAACATCACGCCTGTAGTTCCTGAAGGGTTAGGCAGTAGTGTACCTAATAGTACACCCCCATTTCGACAGCTATGTAAGTCCCGTGTATGAGGGGGCGACCCTATTGCCATCAATCGGGCACAAATCCAGATTCCGTTGCTGCTTCTGTGAAATTCCTTTTGGAAAAACCCAATTACACTTTGCCCGATCTGGGAATCGAACCCAGGGCCTTATGCTCAGTAGTCGACCACTACACCAACGATCGAGGCAATCAAGGAATTTAGAGGACTTGACATAAAATGTCACTAAAAGGCAAAATTACGAGAATATTGCAAGAAGCCTTTCTAACTCGTACAATTTCAAGAGGCTGTTCAATTTAAAAAGAAAATTACCTTCACGTTAATTTGCGTAGCAGGGGAGAGCTCGCTACTAAACGGAATGCATAAAGGTGGAGTCACGTATCTACAGTACGGTTAAGAAAAGTAGGGTACCTTTTTGGGGTTCCTTACCTCAGTCGCAAAAACGTAACCCTTATGGCACTTTGACAGACGTCCGTCTGACCGTCTGTCAAGACCCTTTTTCTCAGGAACGCGTGGAGGTATCAACCTCAAATTAATACCAAATACTCAAGTCTACTACCCCTTTTTTTTCGGATGGGAAATCATCAAATAGCTCCTCCCGCTCTGGGCGGAGCAGGAAGGAGTGTCAGACTTTTACTGACTAAAACTCATCCATGTTCCTTCATCGCCCTTTGTGTTCCGGGGCCACGGTATCTCTTTCGAACAGTCCCGCAGCTCCGGCAGGCATCGACCTTTGTGGACTCCTTCCTTTTATAAAAAAAAATAAATAAAATCCATTTATTTCAGGTTTCCCCATATTAAAAATACATGTTATTAGGACACAATCGTAAATCACAATTTAAAAATACAAATAAAATGAAAAATAAAATAATAATAAATACAGTGTCAACAAATTAGAAATACAATGTCAAGAAAATCAAATTAAAGTCAATGTCACACAAAAAATTACATCAATAATTTAAAATACAAATACAAATTTTGGAATTTGGATACAATATAATAGAACATAAATTAAAATAATACAAAACTCAGCAATAATGTTTAATAGTAATTAACTTTTGCTAACAACTTTTGCTGACATCTCTTTGAGGTGCGCGTTGAACGAACGCGCCGTCGATCGACACGGCCTGTCGTCATAAGACGGACAGACGGCGAGCTAGCCCATAGCTCACCGTCCACAGGCCCGCGCCTAAGGTGGCCGGGAGGTTCTTTCCGCTACGACGACACGGCGGTGCTCCGCCCACGCGGGGCGGACCTCCACCGTGTGCTCCACCGTGTCCTCCGGTCGATCCTCACAGTGAAGTCTACTACCCCTTGGAGCAGAGAATCAAAAAATCAAACTTGTTGGTCAAAGCGATCAAAATATATGACCGTTTTTGCTTTTTCACAAGGGAATCAAAACCTATAGGGTACTTCCCGTTGACCTTAAATCATGAAATTTGACCAGAAGCAATGTCTTTCAGCACATGTAAAGGAAAAACTTGAAAACCGTAAACCTACGGTTTAATAACAAAATACGTACTTACATGTTTCTAGGGAACCCTCGGTGAGCGAGTCCAACACGCACGTGGCAGGGTTTTTTACGTAGGTACGCCTGACAAAGTCAAGCGAAACTTTAGCAAAAAAGATTTCATTTTAACAATTTATTTCTGCCATCTCTTATCTGCATCAGCTCGTGACTGCGAGAACGATTAAAACATGTTTGTACATGTGACATTTCAAACTTGTGGAAATCCCGAGAGAAAGGTTAATATGTCTACATTATTTCAGTGTAATGTACGTATGTACAGATGTAGTCACGATTTAGAAAAGATGCAGTTTGATTGAAGTTTCTATATAAAGTGAAATTTATATGATAAATGGTGGCATCGTCCGATGATGTAGACCACCCGCGTGGTGGACTAAGAGTCATTTGTCACTTGAAAACCAATACAAACTATAAATCACACAAAATATAAACCCAAAGCCTGATTCCTAAAGTCGACATTCCATGATGAATCAGTTTTTCAACAGCACAACCGATTGGTCCAGAGATCATAACAAACATTGTCTATTAAATGGAATTGAGAAGATCGAATCGAACTAAAGAAACTTGATTCCGTTGGCACTACCTACAGCTTTGTCTCCCAAAGTAAAGTTTGTTTTGTATAATTCAATTTTGTTTGGGAAACATTATGATGTTTCAGCTATGAAACATCTTATATTGATGATGATATAGTTATAATAACAATGTAGCTGCGAAAGAAATACGTTTACTATTTATTACATCTATAATAGCTGATTAACTTAAAAAAAATCAAGCTTTATTGATATTGATAAACTAGCATTGAAAACTAAAATCCGTCAGATTTCGTGCTAATCAACCGATTTGGGTAACAAACAAAATATTCCAACAAGCTTTGCTTTCGCAGGAATTACTTCTCTTACCAGTAATATTACATTTAAATCTGAAATTTTGCGCGGACTCAACTCTAAATTGTCACTAGATTTCTGGAGAATCACTACTAAATCAGCCCCAACGGTCCGTGCAATGTTCAACTCTAAAATATGACCAGGAAACGACATAACGAAGTGAACTAAACCTCACCCATTCATTCATTCACTCGGTCAATTTAACCGTGAAAGTAATTTAAATCGATATAAAATGGCCGTCGCTTTTTTAATCAAAACCCCATCAATTATTTATTCGACAAACAATGTATAAACGATATATATTAATTACTTATATTTATCAATGGTAGTTGAATGTTTAGGTAACATGATTGATAAGTATGGCACTTATTAATACTTAGGATTTTTATGATACATGTTGAGAGAAAGTTGGCGGTCAAAGTAATGACGCTATTAGAAATATCTTTGCTAATATAATTAATTGATACCATCTTGTTTATTGGAAAGCAAATACAACTGAGTTAAAATATAACTAAGAAGGATGATAGTTTTCTGTGTGGCAATCATAACTTGTACGCACGGCGACCAATCAAGCTATACAAAACCAGCTTTTGCGGATCTCTCATTGTACGGGAAATCTATACAAAGCGAGGCCATGTTTTGACGAGCTGTCATCATCAGTCAACTTCCCAAGTCAGAGATCGAGATCGCCTCTTATATTGTTCTACTACTTATTATTTTAATTTAATTATAGCTATCTTCGTGAACCAGTGAATTGTGATGAGCACCTGCCTTCAAATAAATGGGTTTGGGATATAAGAAGAATCAGATAGACGTTTAGAGACTTTACAGGGTGTAAACCCTTCACGAAGCCAACCAAGTATTATGTACAGACGCCAGTTCTTGAATTGATTGGGAAAATTTGATAGTTTCGGGTAGCTTGATTTGCTGGCGTGGGCGTGGGCGAAAAATCACGGTTTACGGTAGGACTCAAAGTAACTCAAAACATTGTGCTGATGGATGGATAGAATACTATGGGGTCGTGAAATTGTTTATAGTACAGTTCTTTCATTGAAAAAACAAACTTGTGAAAAAGTTGGAACTTAGACCTCCAATATCTGTGTAACTAAATGGTTCCCAGATATGGTCTAGAACAAAAAAAATATCGCAATGACGGAGAGAACCAGTGCTTTTCGGCCTCATTAAGGGTCTTGTTACACCCTTTATAATATCTTTATAATGATCATTTTCTTTGTTGGATGTTTTCAATGGCTTTATTTTAATGTTAGCCATGTCACCTTGTGTTTATCTTATTTTTAACCGACATCCAAAAAGAAGAGGTTCTACGTTCAATCCGTCTGTCGTTAAAAAAAACGTCCAATCGAACGTAGAACCTCCTCTTTTTGAAGTCGGTTTTTTTTTTCTACGCCATTTGAAGACTGATTTGGATGATTCTTCTTTTGTTTATAAGAGTATTAATTCGCGGTGGTCCCGTTTAAATTTGATGAAGATTTGATGCTGATCTTCGGAGATATACATTGGAACTCTTCAATAATAGACAGCAAGTCTGTCTTAGTTGTTGTAATCGCTTGGTTATATAATTATTTAACACAATGCTATAATATAACATTACGCCTGTATGCTTTGAAGGGATTTAATATCCCAAAATTTCGCCAGTTACGCTTAAGTTTCATTTTATTGGCGATAAGCCTATTAATATGACAAGTATTGTTAAAAATGTAAAGTTAATGCAGAATATAAACAACTAAAAACAACAACACAACACAACACAACACAACAACAACTAACAACAACAACAGCAACTAAAAATGGAAAAATAAAAAGGTGGCAAACAATCAAAAGTCACCGACTTCTGAAGCTAGAGTTATTTTTCACTCTTTGCTGTTTTTTTAAGTCGGCTTTATTTTTTGCAATAATGTTTTTTTATAGTGGAAATATTGGGCAACAGATCAGAACGCCTACCTACCAAAAATAGTACACTTTTTACTGTCGATAATATTTTATTTCCTCCGCCATTCTGTTTCTGATTTGCGTGTAATTAATTTTAATTATCACCATTACAAGAACATTACGTGTGAAGTGATTCGGCGCTGTTATTTATAAAATCAGTTATCGGCACAACGGGTGGCTGCTCGAGAGTGTTCACTTTTCCTATGTGATGCAACACCTCTGATATTTGCTTTGAAAGCTTGTGTTATAGTGGATGAGCGAGAGAAATGCTATCTGAAGCTTTAATTACGGATGCATCGATACGCAATTTAGCCGATACGATACCGATACAGATATTTATAAAAAGTATCGCCGATACCGATACCGATACGGGCAATTAAGATTCAAAGAAAGCTATTAAATTACTGACACTTATATATAAATTATAATTGATAATGATAAGATAACACATCAGAAGACAAAACTTATTAATTAAAATTCACAGTTATGGGATTATTATTCAAGAAAACAACATTCTTAAATTATTTCCTGATTGTAGACAAATTAGGCCGCGTTTACATGAACGCATTAAGAAGGTGATGACGCGTAAGCGCGTTCAGGGTTGTATAAAGCGTGAAGTTCAAAAGTATCGGCAATTTTAATATCGCCGATATATCGGTGTCGGTATCGGATGCATTCCTACTTTAAATCTTAGTATAATCAACTACACGACTGTGTGACTGTGTAACTGTTACTTGAACTTCGAAAATGCTACGCAAATTATCTGTGCAGGCGGGAAAACACAAAACTAAAATAAATGTACCAAGTTTGATATATCGCTGCAATTTTTCTTGACAAGCTGTGCCACGTTGAAGTCGTCATACTGCTGCTGCGGCTTTACTGTGACGACCTAAATGTGTGTACTTAGTTATTTGGAATCTGCGTATGAATTCGCCGCTAGAGGCGCTAGTGTAGCGCGAGGTCACCGAAATGTCAGATGTTATAGAGTGTTCGCGCGTTGTGTGCTTTTTTATCACGTAATTTTACTAATATTTACGATTGTGGTCTAGGTTTTAGGCCATTCCTGATTATTTATGACTTGAAGATTTTAAGTGGCAAATTAGGATCTTATTGGTTAGTAATTGGAGGTAAAATGGTTTTTAAATGTTTCATGTTTGCTAATTTAGGGAGAATATTGTAAATACGTATCTGAAGTTTACACTATGTTGATAGACGTAATAAAATAAACTTTTATGAAGTTATTGGTACTTACTTTAAAGTATAAAAAGAATAGAAAATAGAATTATTGACATGACCTTACTCCACAGTGGTGCCATCTGGTGATCTCAAAAACGGTAGCCCTCATTTATACTGGGTAGCAACAGCATGTCTTCATCCATATACTGTCTTCTGAATTAGTCTTCACCTTAGTATTCGCCCCTTTTCTAGCTACGTCACACAGTCCATCCATCGTTTCTTTGGTGTTCTTCTACTCTTCTATTTATATACATTCATACTTTAAAAAAAAACACGTAATTTTCCATAAGTATTAGAGACTCTTTCGGTCGATACTCTTTGTGCAGCTGTTCTGAAATTAGCTCACTTTATCTGCACGTCGTTTCCTGGTATCGATTACTTCGCTATGATTACTGTCTGGCGACCTTAGAAGTTATTAGTGAGACCATGTTATTGCCAATCAGCAGGCCATTGTATCTTAATGGATATAATTATATGATTTCTAGTACTAAAGTCAAAGAACTGATAGAAATTCGGCGAACAAAGTTATTTGCAGTGTATGGTGTAAATGATGTTACGATATCTGCTTTTATTGTGTTGTTGCAGTTCTGCTATTAGCCTGTGTACTTATAGATCTATTATTAGTACGAATTACTTGTTACTACCAACAAATAATAGAATTACATTTCATAACAAGAATAAACACACCTTCTGGGGGCATGCTCGTTCTATTGTAAGGCTCATTCATTGCTTTCCATCAGAAGTGATCGCGGTCAAGAGCATTCCTATCGGGCAAAAAAAAAGAAGGCTTGCTAACCTACCTTTTGCCACCAATACAAATTCTGATGCTATGTTCTTTACAGGCACATAAGACTAGATTGATACTTTGCCTATGGGTTGGTAACGCACCTGTGATGCATCTGATGTTACTGATGGCAGCAGGCCGCGATGAAGGCCGCCTTATCGCTACCAATACCTATAGCGTAGCTTCCTTCAGTGTGCCACAATACTTGGTTGAGTAAGCAGCGCCTGCCCCATTTCACATGAGCGCCGCTAACGTGATAAATGCTGTGCGCACGACCGTCAAAGCCGTCGCTTTCAATATTCCTATCAGTTTTATTATTTACTGGAAATGCAACTCAATTTGTTTGTTGATTTACGTCTTTGACTTCTGCTTGGAATCTCTATTTTTCTTACCTTATCTTACCAGTATACTTCGATCCAAGACCCAAATCGCAGACGTTTGCAACTAAACCGCCAAATTAAAATGGAACTGGGCAGGCCACATCTGCCGCATGTCGCATCAAAATTGGGCCAAACTGGCAACAGATTAGGTTCCGAACAACAGAACTCAGCGACGCGGTAGCCCCAGAAGGAGGTGGCGTGACGAGCTGGACTCTTATCAAAAGGATTGGGCCCAAACAGCCAAAGACAGAGATAAATTAAAAAAGAGGAAAGGGAGGCCTTTGCCTGCACAGGGACACATCAGGCTCATAATAAAAAAAAACTACTTAATACCTTGCTGTTGCTGCAGAAGTCTCTTTATTTCAATGTGGTTGTAATCTTCCTCATCAAAATTCATGGCATTACGAACTATATAATTGTTCATCTGTCCTGTCGTTTTGATAACAAAATTGGGGCTAATCTTTTTATCACGACGTAACATTAGTTATAGCAGTTAGCAAGGTTGGTATCAACAGACTGCACGAGTATGCTTGCAGGTTCCTATTCTCACTCGCAGACATTACAATTCAAAGGTATAGCTGTTAACATTAACCGTAATAAGTTGCTCTCCTTTAGAGGCAACTAACTAATGACTCATTTTAATGAATACTTACTAAAGTAGAACACTCAAAACCAAATGCCAAATAATAATTAAAACATTTTCCAGTAACGTTATTTAATTAATCTTGTTCTTCTAAGTAAGCCATGACTTATCTTTCAACATAGACTTAATTATAATTATTATCGTCTATTGTAACGCTTACCTTACATGATCGCTTGTGATAGGACTTTTTGTAACAACACAAAAACGACCTCTACTGCGACTAACTACTACAGCATAGGCATGCAATCAAATCTATTGATTCAGCATTCATTGCTGTGTCACCTGAACATTGCTCTGTAAGTTCTAAACGAAATGCAGCAATGGACGTGTCAGCAGTGAGTAAACAAATAAGGCCGTCTACGACTGTGCGTTTTTTGCTCCTCCGTCACCGTCTACCACCGGTCTAGTCGCTCAAAGTCAATGACAGGCCTACTTTCTCAGACGATTCGCGTCATATAATCTTTTGGCCGTTACTGTAACTGGACAATGGGATTGTTATTACTCAGAACGGACACTACAATTATTTACCACCTTAATTTTTGACTGTAGGTTAATTGTATGGAGAAGAAATGGCCCAGTTCTGCGGTGGACCTTTGTGTCGTAGTAGCCTCAAAGATTCGATTGGTTAATATAGGCCTATCAAAGATTGCTACATTTACTAGGTGTAAGTTTTAAAACTGACGTGGTCACTAACACTATCATTATCACGGAATATTTATCGTGTTTATTAGTTGTTTTTTTTTTGAGTTCCCGATTTTTCGGCGCTATTGGCGTGTTGGCAAGTTAATCCGTGATCATGGTGCTTGCAACAACGCCGAAATAGTAGACATGGTATTTCCTGGGTTTATAGAAAAACTGACAAATAAATTGATTACCTAGTGACCAAGCTTGACGGATATAAACCCGGTGATTACTGTTGATTGTTATCAATGATCAGTAATCTTGTTCAGACGCTGGAAGACGTTGTTATAATTCTTTTAAAAGTAATTTCCGAGTTGTTTATTCCGAAGTAGCTTATGCCAGCTGCTTCGCCCGCGTGTATTGCGGCTATTGACCCATGGGATCATACCACCGGCATAAAAAGTATCTATTTGTTAACAGAGGTCACAAACATCCAGCCACATATAGTAGGATTTTATAGGTGCTACTTTCACATTGGGACTACACTGTCCTTTTTGTACCTTTAGACAATATAACTATAAGGGAAATATATATACCTACTGAAGGTGCGTGTGTATATGTTAACGGAAAAGTATGTAATCCGTCATTGTATACAATACCTAAAATGGATAGGAAATCTATGAAATATTTTGTAAGCTCTTTTCCTAGGAAATCTATACACTTCCTAAATAGCGATCGGAAATGTATTACTCGTACATTCTTGATGTTCTTATGGGGGGAAAATATAATGACCACCAAAAATAACTTTGTGACCACTAACATCTATCACCTAAAATAGTAAATGAGCACCAAATTTTAATGAGGTGGTTGATGACAAACTAGTTTTGCCTTTTAATTTTTTTGTAAACCATTCAGAAGTAGGAGCCTCGCGTAGCAGGGCTCCGTCGACCGGGTCTCCCTCGACTTGGACTCGTTTTAATGTATTTCCTAGTATCATCTCGGAATTGCATACAATTCCTAGCAAATATATACATTTCACAGGAAATGTGTGTCATAAAGAATCATTGAAACATTATTTTACACATTTCTTAAGTAATCTCGGAATTGTATATATTTCCTAGGAATTTTGTACAATTCCTAGGTTTCATACATTTCCGATAACATATACATTTATTGTACGTATAACACAATGGCGTTATATAAAGCTCGTTACACATGCTCGTAATAAATCAACCTGGTTCCGATAAAGCTTTCACTGTTCGCTTTATCTGTGGATTATTGAGGTATTGTTTCATGACCTAAAATATACGCGCATTATTAGTTGGTGCCACGGTTATAATGTGTAACTGGTTGTAAGACCGTCGATGTGTCCTAAGCAGGCGGTAACGTTATTTATACTTCAATATATCCTTCCGATCTGTAACGTGAAAATGTTTGTTGACAAAAACAAACCAAACAAATTACTGAGGGCAGGAAAATACCGTGAAAAATAATATCGTAAACGTTTGTTTTCTCTCTACATATTTGTTATTTTATTGCATATTTACATATAATATTAGTGTCGTCTCATACGACACAAAGTCTTAACCAGTTATGGTGAAGAAAATTGTCCAATGGCGATTTTTTATCACCTAGCCATTACACATACGTTATCGAAGTAAGCAAAATGAAAAGTAAAGTATTTAAGGTGGATGCGCAAGGGTAGCCCGTGAAATTTAAATTTTCTTACGTTTATTGCAATTTGCAGGTCAGGGTCAGGTTGTATATTGATGAAAATATGAATCGCGCCAGTAACACGTATGGAATTACAGAATTATAATCATTCAAATCATCAATACAGCTCTCCAAGTTCATATAATCACATTCAATAGCTATTTCATGAAAAAGTCACTCTTTGAGATTATATGAACTTGGAGGGTTGTATTGATGATTTGAATGATTATAATTCTGTAATTCCATACATGTTACTGGTGCGATTCATATTTTCATCAACATACAACTTGACACTGACCTGCAAATTGCAATAAACTTGAGAAAATTTAAATTTCGCGGGCTACCCTTGCGCTTCCACCTTAAGAGAGTAAAATTGAAACACTGCGTAATAAGTGGGTGACCTACTGCTGATTATTGCCTGGTCTGCTAAGTTCATAATTATCTTTATTTAATTAAAATAAGTACTGTTTTCCGTTGGAAAATTGAGGAAGTCAAATCTATGAAATGTGCAACGTTAAAATGTATTAACGTAGATTCACTATTAGGTTTTTTACGATATATGATATGACGTATATTTTTATGACTTGAAAGGCTCGTATGTTTAAGAAAAACCTTGCAGTTTAATCTGCAAGTGCACATTATTAATTTGTTGTAACCTTCCGTTGTATTTTACTTTGTTCATAAAGCTTAGTAATAAAGAAAATAGGAAAACTGTATTCGTAGCCTCGCAGAGCCTATTAGTGTGTAAATTTTTTTTTCATGTATTTCAGACGTAAAATATTTTTATGTATCTACATACTTGATGATGCCATCTAGCCGATTTCGGCCACAGCGACTGCATTCGATGGCTTTCTAGGGTGGTTGTTGAGAGCTTTGGTGTGCTGCTCTATCATGTGCTCTCAATTGGCTAATAGCATATCCAACTTAATACCGAAAAACAGACTTAATACAGGTATGGAATATTTATGTCGTACAACCAACAATTTGTACCTAAACGATCTGTACAGAACGATAGGCTGCAATAGTTTTCCTATCACCCAGGCCCTATGTCAACATAAAGGGTGTAACAAGACCCTTAACGAAGCCGAAAGGTACTTGTTCTCCCCGTCATTGCGAGAATTTTTTGTTCTAGACAATATCTAGACGTTCTAGTTGCGGAGATATTGGGAGTCAAAGTTCTCAACGTTTTCACAAGTGTTTTTTTTTTTAATACATGTTTTTAATGTAAGAAACACCTCCACGACCCCAAATTAATTCAATCCATCCATCAGCACAATGTTTTGAGTGCGTTACATTGTGTCCTACCGTAAAACGTGATTTTACACCCAAAAAAAAAGTCGTTTCCCAGCAATAATTTTTGCGTAGGGTTACTTAGTGTAATGTTCAGAATGCTTGGTTGACGGCTTCGTCGAGGGTCCGATTACACCCTGTAGAAAGTAATCGTTCATGTAACTCTTATTTACACCTATTCATTGAACTGTTTCCGCTCATTTGTAATAAGTGACCTCGTTTTGATAACACCACAGGTGGTTGACCTCCTTTACATCAAGTGTTGATAACTAACTTATATGCCCAATATAATCACGTAATAAAAGTTATTGTAGACAGTAAATTGTGCTGTTTATTTATAAAGTAAAATATATTCAGCGGGTCACGGCCAGCTGCTGCTATAAAAAGTTTAAGATCATTCATGTGACTCATGCATATAGTTAACTATCACATTTTATATTTTCCTGAATGTCTGACAGTCTGACTACGTAGAATTATTATTGAAATGACCAAAAAAGTGTATATAGAATGTAGTGACATTCTATTAATATTCCGTTTATCCGTCATTTTGAACACTTAAAAAAAAACTTTTAAATAAGTCTAGACTAGTGATTCTAGGCTTATGGGACTATAGAGTAGTGTTTTGTTCACGGCGACATTGGCCAGAGCAATTAGCACTGCACCACCTGACGTCACATCCTTAACCGCATCCTTATCAACTACCAAGTGATTGGAACACGCGAACGTGGAACTTTCTCGAAAGAATCATAATAATGTTTAAAAAATATATAGTAGTTAAACTAATTGGTTTTATTTTATTTTCATCACTACAATATTTTAACCTGCCACTGCTACGGCTGCTGGTTTTGTCGGCCATGCGTGTCTATAAAAATATCTTTTTCACTGCATAAACAGTCCCAAACAAAATTAAAAAAAGAGAGTGAGGTTACGTCTGCTTACAAAAAACCTCAAGCTTTCCTATACCTTTAAAGGTACTTAAATATTACTTTACTGAAAGAAAATCAAGACAAGAACTACAAAAACCAATGATTTAAAATATTATCACTAATTTTAAAAACATTAATATCTCTTAATTTTATGAGCTGTTAATGTTAGTGTTTGTAGTAAAAAATAATTGCTCGTACTTACACATCGAAAATAATAGATGAGAAGTGCTTAAAATCGTGTTCTTCAAGTTCTGCTCGGTCATAAAACGCCCCTAACAGCCTCAAGCGTAAAAAGGAAATTGAGTTTCTATCGTAAATGATAATTACTGTTATGAAGTAAATGCCAAGTAACCCGATTTCTAAAGCGTATCCTGCACACACATTGAACAGAGACCCCAGCATGAACTCGCGAACTTAACGTAACGTAAATTAGAACCATTTTTAGGGTTCCGTATCTCAAAAGGCAAAAACGGAACCCATTATAGGATCACTCGCGTCTGTTTGTGTGTCCGTCTGTCATAGCCAATTTACTCAGAAACTACGGGTCTGATTGAGTTGAAATTTGGTACACACATGTAAGTCGGTGATCCGAAAACGGACGTGTAACGTAAATTAATGAATTTGAAACACTTTTGGGGGATAAATAGAAAATGAAAAAAAAAATGTTTTGCAAACTATAGGTACCGTGTTATATAAAGTCCCATTGAAATAGGTAGACAAATTTTAAGACAGCGTTCAGTATGTCTAACCAAAGATATCCAAGCAAAAAAAAACTGATTAAAATTATTTTATTTTGATCTAAAATAATAAATTGCCGCATTCTAGATTAAAACACATCCATTATGGGTCGTAAGTTACTTACGACCCATAATGGATGTGTTTCAATAAAATCACTTTAGTCAGTGTTTTTTTTTGCTGGAAATTTTAACACAGCGTTCAGTACCAAATATTGGTTAGACTTACTGAACGCTGTGTTAAAATTTGTACACCCATTTTAATGGGACCTTATATATCAAATAAAAGGGCTTATGTTGAGCATTTCAAGTATTTTTTTAATAATTTTAATATAAATAGTTTTGGTTACAGGAAAACCTATAAGCAATCTATAAACGTACGGAACCCTCTCCACGCAAGTGGAAATCGCACTTGTCCGGTTTTTTTTCATCGAAAATACAACTAATCTGTACCTTAAGATTATTTATTTACGCAAAAATAGTATCAGCCTACGAATAAAGTCTTTAAACTAAGTAAGTATGATGTGCGAACGGAGTATTTACAATTTTTTAAAACTGCCGAATTTCCGTAACGTTTACTCCGCGTGTTCATGCTAGGCCCACTGTAGTAAATTAGTAGCTGACCTGATGGCCGCACAATCGTGCGTAAAGTCATTGCACTCGGAAGTACAATACTATTGCTATCGCATGACTCGATATCAATTAACGTACTCGATAAGTGTTTTTAACCAATTTCGAGTTCTACTTTTGAAACTAGAACGTGGAGATTTTTGAATGAGGTGGTATTGCCGATACGAAAAGTGCTTCCTAAACATAAAATGTAACAACAAGCATCGTTAAGTGGAGTGCAATAAAGCAAGTTAACTGCTTATTAAGCTATAGTTAGCTAAGTAATAAGTGAGTCGTGTAGTAAATATTGATGTGCTCGATTGAACTTGAGCTGCGTTTGCAAATTGCCGGTTGTATTTTATCGTCAATTAGATTATAGTTCATTCTGCCCATGAAAACGATCATTAAAATGTGGGTTTGCCTGCTAAATCTGGTTTGCTACTTCATCTAATTAGACTTTGATATTTAGGTAACGTTAAACTGGGATGAAATAAATCAAATGTTTAATGCCAAGTACAATGCATATTTTACTTTAGAACCAAAAAGGAGCTCATGGCAAAATTATAACAGACGCTCGAGTCGATCTTTAGGTTAAGCCGTGCTTGCCTAGGTTGGTCTGTGGATGGGTGACCGTCCATTACATACCGAGTTTCCCCCGTGCCTCGGAAAGCACGTAAAGCCGTTGGTCCCGGCTGTCATTTGTAGATCTTTGACAGTCGTTACAAGTCGCAGTGGTTCGACAGTCTGACAACCAGTCTTACCAATGGGTATCGTATTACCAAGCACTAACTGGGTTGTGGAGGTCAGATAGGCAGTCGCTCCATGTAAAATACGGTATTCAGCAACATCCGGTTAGACTGGAGGCCGACCCCAACATAGTCGGGAAAAGGCTAGTCTGATGATGACCAAATATCATCTTTATGCGTTCTGTGCAGCCGTTTCTGCGTAAATCATACTTTAAACTTTTAAAGTTTCGTACATAGGTATCATTAGTTACAGTATGAATGATGTGTATGGAACTGATATAAGCTACTAAAAAGTTTTAGTCAAGTTGTTGAATAAGTACGAAACACTTTGAAAGCGAGTGCCGCTCGTCTGGACCCTCTGGTATCACAGCTGTATCTCAGAAAATTAACCAACACACAGGTTGGAATGGGACATAAACACACAAACAAATACAACGTATTCAGTATATCATTCTGTAACTTTTCCATGTGGCCACTCCACATGGAAAATTTTCATCGTCAATTTAAATAAAATACTAAAAACCGGAGAAGTACGAGTTCGATTCGCGTGGAGAGGGTTCTGTACGTTAATTATCTAAATTCCGTAAGTTGTTTTAAATCCGACCCAAAGTTACGATAGATTTTCCTGTAATCTATGCAAATAATTGTTTTTTGTATTTTTTTCTAAATTTTCGGCCCTGTAGTTTTATTGTTAACGGGGAAGAATGGTCAATTTTCACCTATTTTCTTAAATAAATTCAAAACTTAAAATTATAAAAATATACATATATTTGAAATACTTATAATTAGCCCTTTTTATATGTAACACAATATAGTTTGCAAAACTTTTGATTTTTCTAATTAATACCGTATAAGTGGCCGCCATGTTTGAAATTCATTAATTTACCTACGTTAACCGTCTGTTTTTGGGTCACCAACTTACATATGTGTACCAAAATTCAATTCAATCGGTCCAGTAGTTTCGAAGTAAATTGGCTGTGAGCGACGGGCAGACAGACACGCGAGTGATCCTCTAAATAAGGGTTCCGTTTTTTCCTTTTGAGTACGGGACCCTAAAACCTATTGTTTCCTACAGAAGTATATTGACCTACACCTATAGATTTGTGATCGATGTTTCCACTCTGTATTAGACATAATACAGAGTGGAAACATCGATGCACAAACCTATAGGTGACAAGCCTGACAAGGCTTTAAATAAAAAAACAGGCAAAGATGATGGGTGTGATGCAATAAATACAATAGAACTATGATTTTGTCGCGAAAGTTCGCGTGTCTCCAGTCAAAAGGATGTAGTCAAAGATGTGCCTTCAGTCAGACGGAACGTTCCGATTGCCAATGTGTTCTTAACTAACGACACGCACGGTATACCTAATACTAAGTTTTAGTCCTGATTATTTCATTAACGAAGAATTAAAAGCTTCATTGTTCTTTCTTTGGTTTTACAGAAAAACGACCGATACATAAATAGGTAAGTACACTAAATATCAGGCAAATATGAGCTGTAACTATGAACCATAGTTTTCACCACTTCCTATGGATGCAGCTGAATAACAGTATTAGATGAAGCAACTGATATCTGATCTCCTTATAAAACCATGAAATGTCGCGAAAGTTCCTCGTTGCGGGTCTCAGTTGATGAGGATGCAGCCAAGGATGGCACGTGCCGCCTGTCCTGTGCTCCTGCGCAGCCAGTGGCGGAACACTTGTAATTGTGTCCTGGTCTGATCGCAAGGTCGCGCAGACGACCGCTAACTATATCAATGCGAAGATTGCTGTTGAAATGCGGGTGCGCACTGAGTAGTGGTGGCAGAAAAGATCAGACATAAATTGTCTTTTTTATACCATTTAATATCTGCTATTTTTCTGAAAAGATAAACAAGAAATATGAATCCATGAGTTCCTCTATTATTATTTCAATACAAAGTGATTATTGAATTGACCGTCACGTAGGTACAGAAGTCCCATGAGATTTCAAATATCCCTTTGGGAGTAAGACCATTCCTTTATATGTAAGGTCTGTAGAAATCCAAACTATTTTTAAAACACGTCTTTTTATTTACCAATATACAGTTTGCTTTGTAACAGACACCTTTACCTGTATGGTAAAAACACCCTTCTTGACTGTTTCGCTTGTCAGATCAATTCATCATCTTAAAAAGACATGACAAACGATACCATAACAAACTGGGAATCTAAACAAAATACTTTACAACGAAGGAATAATAGTGTTATACCAGTAATAGGTTAACGGACACGTTTACCACATAAACTACAGCATTTACTTATATTACCCACTAGCTGTGCCCCGCGACCTTCGTCCGCGTGAAATCATTATAAAAATATTCTTTCCCTATTTGAATCGAATATTGTTAACAGTTTCAAGCCTTGTCTTTTTTGCACGGAACCCTATTATTTTTTTCTAAAATATACTTAGCCGTTATAGCATCAGCTATAATTATGTCAGTGAAAGTCCCGTCAAAATCGGGCCAGCGGTTTCGGAGATTGGCCGGAACAAACAGACAGACAGACAAACAAAAAATTAAACCGACTTCAAAAACACAAAAAAAAATAAAACATAACTTTAGCTTCAGAAGTCGGTGACATAAAAACAAAATCAAACTAGCAAAAGTCACCGACTTCTGTAGCTAAAGTTATTTTTTACTTTTTGTGTTTTTGAAGTCGGTTTAATTTTTTGTTTGTCTGTCTGTCTGTTTGTTTAATTTTTTGCAAAAAAGTTTTTTATTTTTCACTTTTTAGTGGTTCTTACCCCTTCACAGCGTACCGGCGTGATGTTATGTTATGAACTGGTGTAAACAATGGACAAACATGAGATTTCAGCAATCTCAGTCCATTTGCGATCATTTATTGAGGAGTTCCGTTGCGAGTCGGTTAAAAAGAAAAAACTAAAATTGTTTTAAGTACTGTATACACTTTCGTATGCATTCAGTAAAAAGCTGTTATTTTGATATTACAAACAGACACTAAAATTTTATTTATTTGTATGTATAGATAGGTAATAGCAGAGAAATGTGTTGTTTCAGTGATCTTAGGTCGTGAACGAAAGCGACCTCACACCGAGTCCTAGGAACGTATATACCCACTATTATGAGTACAAGCCACGAGCGATACTTAAGAGCGGCCAACCCGTCATACTTTTCATACAAACGCTCGTACGTGATTATGCCGTTGGTACACATCTATATTTGAATTTATCTAGATTTCTATGAATGCAAAAAACAAAAAAAAACAAGTTCAGCATAAGCCTCCAAAAATTTCTGTTTCGCTCGCAACATTGTTTGGTAAAATTTGAATGGGCCCCGACTCTGAGTCGTTCTGTTCTGCATTAGAATTTATGATATTTTTATGTGTGTATCGATTATAAAACTATTTCAATTGTGTAGTTATTTAGTATTACATAACAGAATTCTAAACTACTGGGCTTGTTTCTTTCTTTTTAGTTTTTTTTTTTATTTAAGTTAATTTTTTCACGTATTTTTTAAAATTAGTTTTTACGCAGTCGGGTTTTTTGTTTTTCTTTAAAAAAAAAATTAATTTTTATTTTATACTTTTTATAGTTACGATTCATTGACTTCGTTATAAGATGGTAAATTTCGTAATCTAGTCATTTAATTTAATATCGTGGGGATTATTAAGTAACTTGTGGTGGTCTAAACTACTGATGATTAGTCCCTCTAGAGACCTAACTCGGCTCAAAGCTACATATGCTTGACCTTTAGCAAAAATGCGTGAACTTAAGTCAACCACAGCTCGGTCCAAAGTAGTTCCTTGGAGCTTGTGTACAGTTACACCCCAGCACAATATCAATGACAACATTTTTCGCTCTATTTTACCCTGTCCGCGAAGTGCATCGAATTCTGTCGTCGATGGTTCGATTCTGACTCCTACTCCAGGAACATTGTTTTTAATTGCTTTGTCGTCAAATTCTATATAAACAGCCTGTGGCAATTCTCCGGGTTCCAATTGGTCCCTCCGAAGAGCTGGCCACTCAATTGTCCTTATAACACCCATTGCTTCGTTAACAAAACCTGTATTTCATTGTTAATTTGTTGGTCTACGTTATCGGTTAATGAATTAACTGTCCGCTGTGGATATTCAACTGTATTAGTATTAGTAGATGTTACTGCCGTAATAGAGTATTTAAAACCTTTTCGACTACCTACTTGAAGTGAAATCGGCAGATGTTGGCATAAGGACTGAGTTCCACCTTTAGGACCTCGCGAATGTGAATCAAACATATAGTATTTGTTATCAAATTTTATTATAGCGACAGAATACTCGGTTTCACATGTAATTATTCCTTTATCATGCATGGAAAAGAAAACATCTATACCTGCATCTAAACTGGTAAAGTAACCTTCCAATACCTGAGATGGTATATTCGGCTTTATTCCTCCAATCACCACGTCTGGTTCAACTTGTAAATGGAAATTACTTGAAATAAAAACTTATATCAATAAGTAAGAAAATTAGCGAGAATGATTGTTTTGTTAAACAACTTTAAATCGTTATATATCCTAAACCATTATTTAAAATGAAAAATGATACCTACCGATGATTGTTGATGAACCTAAAGATGATTTTAAAATACCTATTCAACGACACCCCACTTGACATAGTTCATCGACTTTTTTTTTTTCATTTTGACAATATGGCGTCTGGTTGTTGCTGTGGTGAATTTTGATTACTGTTATGTCTTTAGTGACACTCGCCAGGTTAAGACGAATCGATTGACGTAAGAATTATCAAAATCGGCCTACGAATTTGGTCTCTAGAACGCCACATAGAAACAAACATACATATAAACATACATAGACCGATAAACACATTACCCTCCTTTGCGTCACGCAGTCGGGTAAAAATAAAGAAAACATCTCGATAGAAACCTTGCACATGTTATGGAGATTCCTAATGACAAATACTTATTTCACACACTTGTCTTATTCAAAAACACGTATTTCCTGCAACAAGTTTAAGAAATTTTCGGATACTGTTTTTCGTTCAATGTCATCGCGTTAGGCGGTATGAGGTGCGTGGGAGACGAGTTGTGCGGGGTCGGGGCGGGGTAAGACGGGGGAGTTGAAAGAAAATCGCCGCTGTGGCTCTGGGTGAAACAACAAGCTTTTTGACCATGCTCGCGTTGACGATAGACGGACCGGGAAGGGCCCTCTTAACATAAATATCATCGCTACACCTGTGATCTCCAAAGGGTTAGGTATAAGTACAAACACACACACAAACAGGTTGCAGGTTTAAGTACAAATAAACTTCTAATCATGAAACTATGGGAAAGAGAGTGAACCGTGTAGTATATGCTATACTTACACTTTATACTATACTTACAATTATCATACCATATACCATTTATCATCCTTTTTTATTGTTTTCTTTATTTATACTCAGCGAATCGATCTAAACACGATTCGTTTTCATAGTATTTGCTTAACTAAAATATTAATTTTCATAATTTTCAATGTTGTGACATGTACGTCAGATTTGCCAAACTGACGTACATTCTTTCTGTCATAGAGTTTCTTACTAGCTTAGTCTATGATGAATACTTTTTGGTTTATCTAATCTAAATTATATTTTTCAATGTTTAGCTGAAATATTGAATTTTATAGATAATAATGATTGTTTTCTAATAACTTAATTTTAAATTATATTTATAAATTCTTTACGCACTCATGGTTTTATGAAGTAAGTCTGTTATGTCCTGGCCGACTACACTTGTCAGATGAGATGAATATATGGCCGCAAGAAGAAAATCTGAGATTCAAAAATGGAAGGAGACTACTGTGGAAACGAGCTGACGAGGAGTCGAGACGAGACGAGACGAGAGAGCGTTTCTTGAATGTGAGACTGAAGGAATTCTTAAAATTGGAGACAAGACAGATTCTTGAAGGTGATCCATCTAAAGATACACCTGGGACTACTACTCCCAATCTTATTGTTAAAACTGTCGTTGTGCCATCCCTGCTGTTCATCTCGCGGAGCTGCCCTGGGTCTAAAAGCTGGTGATCCAACTCTAAAGATCTACCAGGACCTCAACTCCTGTTCTTACAAACGCCGCCTTCCTGTGGAGCAGACCTGATACATCGTCCTACATCTCCACCTCTACATTTCATCGTGCTTCAACAGTGCTACTTAATCGTGTAAATATACTCAAAAACTGCTTCCAGAGTGCGGGTTTGATACGTCTTTTTTGTAAACACTTGTATTTTTTATCTCATTTGTAAAATCATCCATATCTCTATTAAATTTTTAAATGTACAAGTCTACTCTTATCCTTAATTCTTAACAGGATCTAGTAGATTTGTTACAACCGATAGTCAGATAGGCTAGCATCTGTATCTTTAAACAAGTCAAAGTGATTATTTGAGTAAAAGTAATTACGGCTGGTGGAAGTATAATCCATAACCGATGACCGTTGGGGTAGACGTGTTTTTCAGTGAAGACCGCGAATCAGCAAACGTAATGTGGAACGCCCTCAGGCTCGGTGGAGTGACGATCTTCGCAGAGAGGCTGGTAGCAACTGGATGAGAGTATTTTTTTTTAACTTTGACATAAGCTGCCGAATAGGTTGTGCGCTTCCTTTGAAAGTCGTTGTAGAAATGTGAAACACTTTTAAGCAATTGCTGCTAGTATATGCTAGTATAGGCTCCCGAACTGTTAAATATCCCATCATCTGCCTAGCCTTTTCCCCACTATGTTGGGGCCGGCTTCCAGCGTAACAGGATGCAGCTGAATACCAGTATTTTACATGAAGCACCATCCACAACCAGTTAGTACTAGATAATACGATACACCTTGGTCAGACTGGTTGTCAGACTTTTGGGCCACTGACTACCTGTAACGACTGTCAAAGATCTACAAATGACAGCTGGGACCAACGGCTTAAAGTGCTTTCTGAGGCACGGATCAAATTCGGTATGTGATGGGTGGTCACCCATCCACCGATCAACCTAGGCAAGCGCGGCTTACCTGAAGGTTGATCCGAGCAGCTGTTATTATTTAGCCTTAATTTAAAAAAAAAACAATTTCCTAAAAATAAACCACAATGTGCAATTTTCCTGCCACCAGTACCGACTGAGACGGAGTTCCAGTTTAATTTGGCTCCACGTATGAAGATTGATTGCGCCCACCCTGGGATTATTTTGTCTACACAACAATCTGCCCGTACGGTGACGTGATGGTGCACTGGTCACTGGTCTGGTCTGCTCTCAGGACGTCCTTATTTTAACGACCATTCGCAAGGAAATAACATTTTGTGCCAGACACTTTTATTGTAGTTGATTATATGGCTTTCCTTTCAGTAGCATCGACACTTAATATCATTTTAACCTCGATCACGACCTCTTTGATTTATTGGCCTTAAACTTTTTAATTTATGAGTTAGATCTAGACTCTTTGGTACTAAATATTTTACGATATTTTTGAGATGTTTTAAATATTAATTAAGCTATCAATATCGATATTCCTTTTAGTGAAAGTAGTTCTAATTAACAGGAGTATCACGTAGTAACAGATATATACGGTTCGAGAACTTTCTGTTATGTTCCCGCTTTCAGTGCCGCCGCAAAGTCATGTAAATTGTTCCAGTTTGTGTTCAACAAGACGAGATATATGTTAAGATGTATCGCTACGACCAGTGCGGTGTTAGTCGGGAATTCACTGCGTTCGTTTATTGAATTTGAATGTGGAATCTAATAATATTGGAAATTAAATTGTAAGAGGTGTATTTCAAGTTTTTGTGTTGATGTTTTTTTATAAAAAGATGAAATTAAAATATGCTAATGTAGCTTTAAAAAACGTTGGCATAAAATTCAATTTAATTTGATTGCTAGGCTGCCTCGTTTTAATAAACGTAGAGGATATCCTTATCTAGAGAGATGACAAAGTTCCTGTCCATCAGTTCTCCGTCGCATCATCACTGTCAACAATTCTTAACGTCTTTAAATGTTAACAAGTACTGGTGGCGTACCGTGCAATTCCAGTGTGGAAAGAGATGGCGCTACTCGACCTGTATAGCTCTGTCTTCTTCGCACACAGGAATTACTCCTGCTATAAGAAGCCAACGTAAAAAAAAAAAGATAGTAACCCTCCTGGTGGCTTACCATGACGTCTTAAAGCAGGAGTAATTCCAGCGTGGGAAAGAGATGGCGCTAGACGACCTGTATAGCTCTGTCTCCTTCGCACGCAGGAATTACTCCTGCTTTAAGACGTCATAGAGCTCAAGATCAAAAAGTGTAATTTACACATGACTAGACATGTATTTTTCTTATTGAACTAAAACTAAAGAAGGCATAAAGATCAGTCTGACTGCCTCGTTGGTCTAGTGGTCGCAATCGCGACTGCTCAGCATGAGGTCCTGGGTTTGATTCCCGGGTCGGGCAAATTGTTATTCGGTTTTTTCATCAGGAATTTCTCAGTAGCAGCCACAGAGTCTGGATTTGTGACCGGTTGATGGCAATTTGCTTGCAGGGGGCACAGGGGAGGGAGCAGGGGGCAGTACTTAAATGTAACTGGCGAAATGTGGATGAACTATTAGGTACACCATTGACTAACACTTCGGGGATTATAGCCATAATGTTAAGTTATGTAAAGATAAGATTTCCATGAGAAAAAGATTCCCTAAGTCACAATAGGTGCCACTCCTTAAAAAAAAAAGAAATGTAATAACCCGCTCTTCTATCTGTAATGTATTTTCCTTTGTTAAGTGTTTTGTGCCAAATGAATAACTGATATACAATTCCGAAGACCACGGCAACCGCAAACCACAGCAGCAATTCCACCTAATTGTAATAACAGACCGCACCGACATCGACAGGACGGGACTCTCTGTTCTAGTAACTACGAAAACGGCAACAGGACATTTGTACATATGAAGGTATATATGTCCCACGTTACTTGGGGTCGGCGCTACACGTATTTTTAACCGACGTCGCGTGATGGTGCCTCATAATTATGTACGCACGGCTACACATCAAGCTATACATTTCGTTTATGCTGATCTCGCATTGTATAGGATTTCCGAACAATGCGAGGTCAGCTTATACTGGAAATGTATAGCTTGATGTGCAGCCGTGTGTACGAGCCATTAAATAGCGGCTGCAGCGTATTGGGTTCTGGTATTTGGTTTATGCCACTAAAGAAGGCACTCAACGATTTTTTTATTTTGGCCATCTAGGTAAGTTCAGCATTTTGGCTTGGCAATGAACGTGTTAATACGTATTTTTTTGCTTGGGCTATGTTGATGACATGATGATCTCTTAAGAACAATGTAAAAAATAATTCATGACAAGAATTTGTGTGGTAAGTATACTACAACTAATAAGCGTAAAATAAAAGACTGTCTTCGAAAAAAAAAACCGACTTCCAAAAAAACACTTAAAATGTCTAAAATAACTTGACTTTCGGAATGTCAATGAAACAAACAAGGACTCCTGTGTCAACGGTCACGCTATCATTTACTCCTTGAATAAAAGTCACCTAAAAGAGTTAAAGGAAAATGATATCAAAGTTAAAAAAATAAATAAAAAAAAATAATGTTATCCGTGGTATAATGCGGTTTCCGTTACATAACCTATTTTGGTGGAATGCAACATTTCGCCATAGCGTGACAATTACTTTTGCGGTTTTAGTCTATTTATAATTACCGAATAATTTAGCTCACTAACAAAATTGTGGTTTCCTTGGGTAAATCACGTGTAGATTACAATGGTTTGTAAGTATCAGCAAAATACCTCCGAGTTGATGTTTAAGTCAATTACAGAATTTAATTGTCCGAATTAGGTGAGAGGTGTGCAACTGTAAACATTGTCATGTTAAATTAATTTAGGTATTATTATTTTTTACTGGGTGTAATCTTACTTATTTTATAGTGTTTATTTTTTCTATTTTATGTGTTTATATTGTATTTCTTACAGTATCGTATTGGACGAGTCTGTAATGATTTTATAACGGCTGGTAAATAAAAACAAAATTCTTAATCTAGAAGTCGAGATTCAACGCTGATTTCATAGAGAAGAAATACACCTGAGAAGGCTAACAAAGTGACAAATGACAATCGCTTTCTCAAGGCGTTTCGTATTTCGACAACGTCTTTCAAGATGATTGACGTAAGCTTTTCGGTAGCTTATGTCAATTCAATACATTTTTGACTTTTCTATCATCGTTGTCATATAATACTATAATAATAGCTTTGCCTAACCCGCTCGTGGATATGTCCTGATTCCTCGAAAAATGCCAGTGCATGTACATATGCAGTACGAGACGTCAATAGACGTCCTAATGATCTATCAATTATCACCGAGGAGGACCAGTCTCCTACAGTCATCTCAATACATTTAGAATAAGCAATAAATCGCTTTACTCTCTATAAACAAACGTTTTAACTTGATTACCCGATAGTTTATTGTTTTGGAACCGACATGTTTCTAACAGAGCTATTGAATTAAATGTTTACTATGAATTTTATGGAGTTTCTGTTTTTTTTTTAAATAATTACATTAATAATTATATTATGTATTTTAAAGAACGGCAAGGGTTCTTCTTCTTTGTCGGTAAACACACATCAAAATAAATTATTCGCAATGTATTTTAAGTACCCACAATTAAACGATCCATGCAAACCCACTTGCCTCCCAAGCAGTTAACGGATCCTCGCTTAACCAAGGACACTTCGAAGTAACTGTGAAGGGCATTCAACAGAATTGAATAACTGCGAGTTCATTGTGTAGGACAAATTGATTCAGAATCCTACGTGTTATTGTGCCACGGAGTATCGAAATATGTTGGAGTGATACTGTCCGGCCATAAGGACGGATGTGGTTTGAAACCAAATCATACGTTTATCGCTATGCCCAGTTAGCTCAGTGTTGGGTTTTTCTTGTAGAAGGATGCTAATAGCGGTTATTTATCTGACTACAATTAAAACAAGCACTATTTTTAGCGGTTTAACGGTCTTTATCTAAACTCAATTAAAACAACGCCAAGTGCGAGTCGGACTCGCGCACGAAGGGGTCCGTGCCATTATCTAAAAAAACATATTCTAATTGGCGTCAACTATGTATGTATGGGAACACCTTTTAATATTAAACTTTTTTTTTATTTGTGCTGTAAGGCCTTGCTTTTTACCAAATTTCGTGATTTTAGGTCAACGGGAACTTCCGGTTGATCAAGAATTGTCAGTTTTGGTTAAAAGCAAGATTTTACAGCACAAGTAACGTAACGGGACAATTCCGAAAAAAAAAGTTGAAAATTAAGGTAAATGCCAAGTACTTACAAGTTTTTGCGAAAATCTATATTTGCCTTTATCTTTTTATCGTGTTGACTCAGGACATTGATTTTTATACACCTAATAGGGACTTCAGTATCTGGTATAAATTTCAACTTGCTAGGTCCGTTCCTGAGAAAATCAGTGGTGACACATGGACAGACAGACGGACAAGAGAGTGCAGATCATAAAAGGGTTCCATTTCTTTCCTTTTGAGGTACGGAACCCTACAAATGGAGTGATATTGGGCGGATGTAGCATGAAACAAAAGCATGCGTTTATCGCTCGCTGCCGACGAGTATTGAGGTTTTCCTGATGAAGGATACTCATGGCAGTAACGTTACATGTATTCGACGACCGACGACCGGGACGACCCGAATGGCGCAGCGGTAGCGAGGCTGCCTTACGTTCTTAGGGTCCCGGGTTCGAGTCCCGGTAGGAGCAAATAATTGTGTGATGAGCATGGACATTTGTTTCCGAGTCATGGATGTTTATATGTATAATAAGTATGTATTTACAAACAAAAAAGTATCTATGTAGTATTATCAACTATCTGGTGTCCACGACACAAGCCTCGTAGCTTAGTGTGGCACCTAGATGGCGCTGTGTGTAATGTCCAGCGATATTTATTATTATTTATTATTCAAATAACATGCATTTATCTTAACATAGGTAACTAAAACAATGTGTAATTTAGAAATGGAGTAATAATTAGCGGAAACGGTTTTGAACACAAACCGTTATCGCTGTATAATCGGCCCAAGATGAATCTGATCACCTTTTTTTTACGGATAGGAAGTCATGAAATGACCCCTCCCACTCTGAGCGGAGTGGCACGGAGTGTCAGATTTGTAATGACTAAAACCCACCCATGTTCCTTCTTTTGCCCTTTGTGTTCCAGGGCCGTGGGCGATCTCTTTCGAACAGTCCCGCAAACCTGGCAGGCATCTGTCCTTTCGGACCCCTTGCCGTTTGCTGACATCTCTTTGAGGTGCGCGTGGAACACGAACGCGCCGTCGACACGGCCTGTCGTCATAAGACGGACGGACGGCGAGCTAGCCCATAGCTCACCGTCCACAGGCCCGCGCCTACGGTGGCCGGGGGCCACCACGTGGCTCCCGACGCCCGGTGCGTCTCCCGCGGCGGCTGGGACGTGAGGTTCTCTCCCTCTCACGTTCCACCACCTCCATCGCTAGGATGACTGCTTCGCAGAAGGAGGTGACGGCGTCCCATTTCGTCTCGCTCCACACCATGGATTTAACCAAGGCCGGATTCGAGAGGTCGCCGCCGTCGATCGCCGCTACGAGGACACGGCGGTGCTCCGCCCACGCGGGGCAAACATCCATCGTGTGCTCCACCGCGTCCCCCGGTCAATCCTCGCAATGGTAACACCCGGGCGTTTCTTCCTGCCCGATTCGGTGCAGGAACCTCCCGAAACAACCATGTCTCGTGAGGACCTGCGTCAGGCGGAAGGTGAGGGCACCGTGGCGCCTCTCTAGCCACTCCTCAAAAGGGGACTTATCGCCACTATTGTGGCGTGCCCTGGGATCTGATTACCTTACGGACTATTTTTGCTTGCAGCATCCGGCCGCTATACAAGCGCGTAGGTACTTTAAAAAAAAACCTTCTCCTTCTTGGTCCTTTTTTGTGTTATTTCTTTTAGTCATAAAAGGGTGGTCAAACATCATTAACAGAGCCTGAGACACTACTCAGTGGCACCTGCCCGTGTTTAACTGTACACAGTGTACCTTTAAACTCTATTAAGGCCTTCTACGTCTTACTAATCTGTGGTCTTACTCCATATAAATTACCTACTCCGTGTTGTACTCCCACGGCACCCGGTTCGATTGCGATTTACAAGTAGACAGCGTTATAGAATCCGAAAGGATTGCTGTTTTGAGGCCTACTATCAGATCCAACATTCTATGCAATGAAATATTACTGAGTACTTATGACTGAGCCATAATAACGGGTATTTGAAGTTAGTGAATTGCGACTGTGTCTATTTATAGCCCAGTGTTTTTGATTATCAGTGTCAAATGTCCTTCGTTCAAATGGGCCTTTCTCGAGTAAATTTATTTGTTTTGAAGCACTATCTATGCCAACATTAAGGTGGTAATTGCTGCTTATTTGCTGACTTCTAGTGGAGTTTCTGATAGGTTTCTATTATAACGAAGGGCGCCCGCCCTTCGATTTAGGGAGCTTTCTTTTGTTGTCAATATTCTAAAAATAGCTTTATGAACTTTGCTCGTTAAGAGGTTCAAACAGGGTTGCGGGACTGCCAGGGTTGCGGGACTGCCAGGGTTGCGGGACTGCCAGGGTTGCGGGACTGTTCGAAAGAGATACCGCGGCCCTGGAACACAAAGGGCAAAGGAAGGAACATGGATGGGTTTTAGTCAGTACAAGTCTGACACTCCCTCCTGCTCAGCCCAGAGCGGGAGGGGTCATTTGATGATTTCCCATCGATAAAAAAAAAAAAAAAAAAAAAAAAAAAAGAGGTTCAAACAATTTACTGATAACAAATGCTCTTCATTCAGTCCAAACCGAGACCTATCTCATGTTTTTGTCTATTCAAGTTTTTTCGTCACAATGAAACCCAAATTCGCTACTACTTCTCATTTTGAAAGACCTCGATTGTCTGGCGCCAAGGCCGCCTGCCACGACATATTTCTCGTTGCTCCCGAAACCGGAATCCCAATTGCGTACCCAGAGTTTCCCGTTCTAATAATATTCTCGTTGGAACCCGTGCATTGGCACTTTAGTAGACCTCATGCAAGTTCGTTGTGCCAAGGCCCTCGCCCACGACTGCACAGTTGAGTTGTGAGTCGTGTGTCGCATTTGTTGTCGCCGACATCCGCTGATTTACGACGTCATCATAATAGCATCCTACCCTGTTTCCTCCCGACTGAAGGCGTTTACTGCTGAATCTTTAATTGTGATGTCACGGCTATTATTCACTTGGCGGAAATTTCTTTGAGATGTAAGATAAACGTAGGATAGTATTTTATGGCTCTGAGATTAAAGTTGTTTATGTAATTTCAGCTGAGACCATTTCTGGACGACGGATCGTGATATATAAAATATTTATTCTTTAGAAATGTTTCTAAACTCGCAATCATTCAGTAGCGTTTACTTACACTTTTATGTTTTAAGCTCTTGCTTATTGTCCGATTATTTAATCTTCATTAAATGTCTCTTCACCATAACTCCTAACACGTCTTTAGCTAGACACGACTGGTAGACCCTCCGCAGAGTCACACTAAGTAGCTCCGATCCAGGCTGCCAAAGTGAGGTGGCCTCTCGTCATTACAAAAGTCCAATTCAAAATATGCGACATACCACAAGAGTCACAGGGGAACAACGCACTTTATCTGGCCCAAGCATATACGCGTAAAGGTGAAAAGGCATAGGTCGCAAAGTCATACTCTCTGCAAATAAGCACTGGCTTTATAGACGTGTTTCCCCTACATTAATTAAGGATACGTCTACCAGACGTAGATTTGTCAAATACTAGTCTGTTTTAGTACACAAACAAGTTCTCAAAATAGTTAATTCCAGTTTCGTAGTAGCTCTTTTCCGTTCCATGTCAAAGATAAGAAGTTTCAAGTAATTCCCGTGCAGCTGTTTCGTTTGTTTTTGCGATAAGATTGCGTTTCGGCTTTTTAATGTAAGTAAGGTACCTAACCGCACATTTGAGGACAATGGAAATTGCTGACACAGAATGTCTAATAGTCTTTTGTGCTTACCTTTGACTGGTGAAAGATGTTTTTAGAGATTGTGGGAAGCTTTTAAATGATTAGGATATGTAGGTACCTACATTTTGAAAATACTTAAACTGCCCGCGTGGTGGATTATATTCCCTCTCATAGAGAGGAGGCCGTATGTTGGCTGATTATGCTTACGCTATGCCTCGTTGGTCTAGTGGTCGCAAGCACGACTGCTGAGCACGAGTTCCTGGGTTCGATTCCCGGATCGGGCAAAGTGTCATTGGGTTTTTCCATCAGGAATTTCTCAGTAGCAGCCACGGAGTTTGGATTTGCGACCGGTTGCAATAGGCTCGCCCCCTATTACAATGGATGTACTATTAGGTAAGTACACCTCTGTCTAACCCTTCGGGGATTATAGGCGTTATGTTATGTCATGTTATATTAGCGCCAATCTGGGTAGCTTTTATTTTATTTTTCGCCACGGGATTTGATATAAATATAAACGCTGCAGTTTATATTTATATAATGTAAAAAATAAATATTTAAATAAAATAAAAATTATTAAAATCGTAAATTCCTCGAAGGATCTTTCGAAAGGAGGTTAATACAGCCTATCGGCATATAATTAAGATTAATGCTTCACAAATATCAGGCAAGCAGGAAATCCTTAAAATAACTACATTTTACACTCAAAACATGTTCAAAAACTGGCCAGCCCAGCCTACGTGTACAAGTAAATAGTTAATTAGCGGAGCTATCGTGGCACTGAATCAAGTGGACCATTGCGACGTGGAATGGTTTCCCAACGACTTCCACTCAGGTCATTTATAAGTCCCAGTTTGGTAAACGCGCTGTATACCTTGTTAACGTTTCCCTGAGCCTTAGAAAGTCGGCTGAATATTTATTTATTAATTACGGAGACATCTTCTGCGGATGTGAGCTGAATGGAGTAAACTGTAATTAGTATAGAGGTATTAGTCGTTAGGGTAGGTTATAAATAAGCTGCTTAGGCTCGTTGCGTGTTGGTCAAAACAAGCCAAAAGATATTTGGTTTGAAAAAGATGAAATCACCATCATCTGCTTAGCATTTTCCCAATTGTGTTGTAGACTTTCGGTCTAGCTGGCATACCAGTATTTTCTACTTCTTCTTCAGGATCGCGACCACATAAGACACGACTCCAAGCCGGCTCGGCACAGGCTGCCTCCAACAGCCTTCATTGATCGCGTCTGACCTTCTTGCCGGTGCTGTTCCTTGCGCGCCAGTACCTTAAGTATCCACATACAACTCAGTTACTGGGTAACATGTGACCTCTTGCTGGACTAGCTGTCAGACTATCAGGCTTCTGATAGCCCTTAAGAGTAGCCTGGAGGGGGTGTCAGTACATACAGACTAACCCAATAATCATTGCTTAACCCTTAACCTTTACGGGATTTTCACAGTGAAATTTTTTATTATTTGGTGTGAGGAGCTCGGGGCTAAATAACAGCCTTCTGGGTCGATCTTCAGGATAACCCGCGCTTGCCTTGGTTGGTCCGGCGATGGGTGACACCCCATTCCATCCTGAATTTCCTCCGTGCGTCAGAAAGCACGTTAAGCCGTTGAACCCGGCAGCCATTTGTAGATCTTTGACATTCGTTACAAGTAGTCAGTGGCCCGAAAGTTGACAACCAGTCTTACCAAGGGGTATCGTGTTGCCCAGTACTAACTGGGTTGCGTAGGTCAGATAGGCAGACGCTACATATAAAATAATGGTATTCCGATGCATCTGGTTATACTGAACGTAGTTAAGAAAAGGCTAGGCAGATAACGATGGTGTGAGGTATAATCACCGTTACTATTAATTTTAAATCCTTCGAACTTGTTAATACTAGTCACATTACCAATTGCCGCTGGCAATTTATATGCTTTTAAAGACATAACCACACACTAAGATACCAGTATTTTTATCGTTCAACTTAATTTATTCTGCAAACATATAGTTATCTAATAAACAGTACAGTAATAACAATTACTAAGATTGTTAGTTGTAGCAATTATGTTTTAGTCGCTTTCACCGATCGGCCTCAAGTTGGATTACTCGCCAAATTCTATTAGTTAATCCGTTAATCGTAAAGTACTAGCGTGAAATGAATACGGTCATACTTTCACTTTAATGGGTGGGAATATGGGATACATGTTGTTTGTAAGGAATCAGCAATTTATGCCTTATTGTCAGACCAAAAAGGAAATCTCCATTGAATAGGTGAGCTGACCAATAGACATCTATAGGATATTATAAGTAATATCCATAGTTATATCTATGATAGGATATTATAAGTAATATAAATTGTAAGGAGGGTGTAGGCACTCTCCTTATATCTTTTGGTGTCCTGGTACTTCAGAAGCTTTACAACGAAAATGAAACACCAAATTTACAGCTTTTGATTGTACAAATACTTCAATGATGAACATTTGCACCATAAAAGATATCGAGAGAGAGATATCTAAAATCTAGGTAGAAATATTTGGTGATCACATATTTTATGGGGTGTTCAGCATTTGAAAGTAATTTTTTTTAGTTATTGTTTAAATTTTTCTTTCATGCGGGATTCGGGAAGGGCAGACTTATTTCGATTTAAACGCTACGCAGGTGATGCAGCTGCGTTCAGTATGCACCACACAGCAGGATCAACTCATGTATAAGTTGAATGCACACGAATAAAACGGTTAATTGTAGTAAAAAATGAATTCGTTCCTAGCTCACATGTTACAATACGAATGAAGCGATGAGCGTTGAACTGTAGCACCATTATATGATCCACCACTTCAAACTTTAATTCATTTGACATTTTCACGTTTCACTGCCCACGCTAGGGGGCCAAAGATTTATTGCGCACGTCATCGACCACAATTTCTCTAATTTGGTAATTGTTTTAGGGAACCCTATCTCTATTTGTAGTTGGGGAACTAATGTCATGGGATGTTATGGGGCCCATTGTACGTCCTCTGTTAGTGTTAATGTGTCGGCCATGTTATGGTGTAGCATGATAATGCGCAGTCCTGTTAGAATATTTGATTTTATCAGTTTTTCGACGTGTTTATTAACGTTGTTTCCTTTCGTTGGCTTGTTATGCATAAAACATTCGTGTCAACATTAGTGAGGCCAAAGTCTTTCTAAAACATAAATTCTTTTAGAATAATTAACTGGTTTTTATGATAGATTATTATATCTTCTTCTTCTCTCTAAATATTTCTGTAGCTCTAGTCAGAAAATCATTAATTACAAATGCTGCAAAATTATTGGTGCTGCATCATAACACAATTTAAATCCTCGACAACGATCACAGTGATCAGACGCGAATCCAATCACGCGGTAGTCAGACCACCAACTTCGTAACTCCGAGTGGCTACTTGGAAATTTCTAAGGGAAATACAATTACCATCTCGGTCGGGAACCGAGACCAAGACCCCAAGCTCAGTAGCTGCGCTTGGGACGACGAGATCAAGCATCATGGGTACCGACTCCTAAGATCTTTCCTAATAGATTTTTTATTTATTCTTGTAGTAACCTCACGTGTAGCCTCGGGTATCTAAAAGAATTATTAAAGACTTTATAGTTTTGCACTTTCGATGCTAATAAATATTTTAATAATCCATCCGAATACCTACTATAAGTAGTCAAAAAATAATAATTTCAATGGCCATATAATATGATATTCTATTCCCATAACATTGAGAAAATTGCCTACGATAAATGTTTTCACTCCATACAGCCAATGAAATCTTTACGATCGTTTATCAATATAAACGGTTCGCCATCCGTTTTAAATTGCAATATATTTTGTATGTGTATTATTACTATTTTGTTCACTGATTGTTTATTACGCTCTCATAACATCCGCCTGCCGTAGTCCGTCACGGTTTTAGAACTTCTATGAATCCATTCATAATTATCATTAACACTAGAAACGTGATATTTACCATTTTTACTGTTTGTTTTGAGTTCCCGATATTTCAGCTCTGTTGCAAGCACCATGATCACGGATAAACCATTCGTAATTGTTCATTCCAGTATGGTTTCATCAATTGGAAACTAGGCGAGCACGTGCCGTGATAATTTGGTGAATTATTATTTGTTTAGATTAGTTGGAGTCTGGATTTGTGCCCGGCTGATGGCAATAGGCTCGCTCCCTATTACATGAGACTAAAACATAACTGGCGAAATGTGGATGTAGGTACTCCTCTGCTTAACCGTTCGATGTTATTAGATTAGGAATTTCTCAGTAGCAGCCACGGATTCTGGATTTGTGTCCGTATGGTGGCAATAGGGCCGTCCGCTATAACATGGAACTGAAATATAACTGGCTAATATGAGTGAACTATTATTTACGCCTCACCCATCGAGGATTAGAGGTATGATTTAATATTGTGTTTTATTAGAGGCTTGAATCATTTTTAGCCGAAAGAGACGTCCTCTGCTGGACATAGACTTCCCTCGAGCGTCTCGACCAAATCGACCAGTTTTTTGCATCCAACGGATTCCCGCACCCTTCACAATGTCATGGGCCCAATTTTTTAGGAAACGTCCCGCAGCACTTCTTTAGGACGGAAGCGCCAGGGTAGTTCGTGAAATTCAAATTTTCTAACGTTTTTTTACAATTTACAGTCAGTGTCAACAAAATATGATTTGCGGCCGTAATACGCATGTATTATTACATTTACAGAATCATAATCATTAAAATGCGGGTTGCATTGATGCTTTCTCAGTTTATTTAATCCCATCGAATGACTTTTTCAGAGTCAGGCAGGCTAGACTATTTCGTGAAAATTAGCGCTTCCACCAAGTCATTTTATTCAGCATTTGTTACATAGATTGAGCAAAAACTATAATATGGGTGCCTATATTTGTGTCAAACAGAAACATCTCTAGTACCAGAAAAAATAACTAACATCACTCAAAATAATGTGCTACAGCTACGTGATTTTAAACGGTCAGACAAATTGAAAACGAATAATCGTCTCAGGCACGCGAAGCAATGAGATAGAAATAATCAATTAATCAGTAGAAAAATGTTTGCAACTTCTATGGCCTAATCCCACCTTGCAATTAAGAGGTGACAGAGGCTGCGAATCTCCATACAAATGTATTTCCCTTTTATCTTCCTCTATATAGAGTTTTTTTATTTTTTCATAAAATCATGGTCACCTGTAGACATCCCTGTCATTTTCTTTTTTTCAGCAAATAAAAAGTAAAGAAAATATGACCCTCCAAAATACTTTTTTGCAAAAAATAAAACCGACTTCAAAAACAAAAAAATGTGGAAAAATAACTTTAGCTTCAGAAGTCAGTGACTTTTGTTTGTTCGATTGAATATTTTTGTTTGAATTGTTTGATTGAAATTTTTAAACATAAAAAAAATATAGAAACCTAGCTAGCTAGACATACCTTGAAATTATGATATCAAAATTAATGAATCGGCTCAGTTTTCGAGGAGAAAAAGGGGAATACGAAACATCGATTATGTCAACATACAATCGGTCTGAGCAGCAGCTGTTCCAATCGCACCCTACGGGGGCAGGCTTGACGCAGCGCGGCGGCAATAGTTTCTACAAATACCTATTTTACAAATTCCTCGCAGGTCTTGTTCCCTCTTAAGCAGTTGCTTAACATACGATAACATTAAACAGAATCAACTCTAGCCAGGAAAACGCAGTAAGTAATATCCTGCCGCATTCACCTCATTCCCAAGAATAATCTCTTAGCGAATAGAAATGTCAGCCAGTGCTACAATTAACGTTTAAGTCTTATGCCCAATTAGCTGTCTGATATTTGGTCACGAGTGACTATTTGCAATTATCATTACAGCACGATACGGCAGCGACGTATAGTGCACAACAGTCGCTACTTTATGACGGTTCTTCAGATGTTTTGTGCGATTTCGGCAAATTTTACACGTCAGATGATTGTCATTGAATTTGCTTTTCCTTAAAAAAGGCTTAATAGATCGTGCTAGGTTTGTAGCTTCCATGATAATTTGAAGAATTTTTCGAAATTAACAGCTATCAGATGAACAGTATCAAAAATGTTTCCATATTGAATATGGATCAAGTTCCAAACTGAAGTTTCAATTCTATTAGTGCACAAAACCATGCGATTGTTAAGTTACCCTACCATCGGACTACCGCCAATGTTAGGTGTGGCTGGATAGTTATGATAGTTATCTGTGAAGTCTCTCATAGTAAATCGCACGGCCGGAAAGCTTTTGTGTGTCGAGGCTTTAATAGAAGTGCATTTTACGCGTCGCACTGTCTGCGGTTTTCGTTCGAATGCACTGACCTCGTTTGTGTCCGCGTTTTATCATTACGTAGCCTAAAATACTTGTTTATCTGCATGTGAGTTTTTACTGTGTGATTGGGCTTTTTGATGGAGTCAGATCGTTCATTTTTTAAGACTTGTTATTGTGAAAGTCTGGAATACAGGCTTGGATAATGAATTCTTTGGCATGATATCAAGAGAATGCTCTATCATTTTTTTAAACTTGCCCGATCATCCAGCAATTAAAAATAAAAATTGCCTCTAAACTCTGGCCAAAAGTTCTTTCAGCAGGGCTATTGCGTATCACTGTTGACAGTTCATAGTGATCATTGCATGGCGAGTTTTGATATACAATGACCGTTCTTGTTGGTTTCAACTGACACTACCCGTGCAGAACTGTCATTGTATATCAAAACTCGCCAAGAGATTATCACTATGAACTGTCAACAGACATACGCAATAGCCCTGCAGGGACGAAACGGGACGTCGCGACGGTCCACGGCGGCGGGGTCGGAATGACGGCGGTCTGTGTTTGTATTTTCTAAGTGTGATGGTTTCCCTAATGCTTTCCTGGACGAGGGTGGTGGGGTTATCGTAGTGAGAAGAACGTGCCGTGGACGGCGAACGCTACTGATACGCGATGGCTTGTATCGGGCGGCCGATGCGATAAGGGGGTTTCTGTGCTTGACAGCTGAGTCGAAGAAACGTTTTGAAAGACGTTTAATAAATTGCTGGGTGGTAGGCAATTTGAGGTCTAAATGAAGGCTTTCGTTGCGGACATAAAAGAGAGCTCCGGTGATCTTTCGGAGGAATCGGTTCTGCAAGGTCTGCACCCTATGGAGGTGGCGGGGATGGGCATGGGCGAATACGACACAGGCATATGTCATAATCGGTGAGAGAATATGTACTCAGCTATAAGTAGAATGTTGATCTGATCACTATCAGCAATCTCATGGGAAATAAATGCATCGAGTTCTTAATTATTTACCCTTTCTTGTTTATTAGTTTTAGTCTATCCAAAGGTCAGGTGGAAAATATCGTAATGAGCGATACAGCTGTACAGTCGCCAGCACTTCAAATTACCACAAACTGTCAAATTGTCCAAAGATATTAAACCATAAAATGTTGACGGTTAATTCGAAAATCGAATGAGAAAATTTGACAGTTTGCAGTTTGTGTTTTGCAGTTTTGTTTGTAGTTTTGCAGTTGCGCAGGCGACTGTACCCAAAAATGTAACCATAGTATATGGTGGCTCTATCTACTTTATCTAATTATCTTTTCAAATGTGGTAGTTTCAGTACCGTTTTGCCTATTGTTCCGGATGTAGATAAAACGCCGCTCCTATTAAGTTATATCTAGTCATTCGCTATCATCTACGTTTACTAGGTGTGTTCACTAGATTATAGGCAGGCAATCGTATGTGTACTTCGTCGCATCGGGTGCCAAATGTCATGTGGTTATCGACAGTAGTAAAAATGGAGTCACGTGAATAGTGGGTGTAGAAATAATTGCCAATTGTGTCCATTAATTGTACAATATATGTTAATAGTTTAATGCTCATATAAAAATACTAGATTATGCCCCGGCTTTACGCGCGTGGAAGTAGGAATTTATTTTACTAAAACAAATTACCAGGAGTACCAGGTCATGGTATATCTACATATGTCAATGTGTCAATTCTATCGGTCTTCGTTTGGCCGTTAACGTGACAAGGTTATAAAATTGAATAATTATGTTTTTTTTGCTAAGTGTGAATATCAATGGTCGTGCCTTCTCTGTTGAGACGAGGCCTTTGCCCAGCAGTGGGACAGTAATAGGCTGGTATTATTATTTTATTTTATTATAAGTGTGGAGGCTTGTAAATGACTTGTCGTTTATTCCTTCATTATTATTTTTGAATTGTTAACTGTAAGCCAATCAAATACAATAAAATAATAAAAGACCATACAATGTATGGATTGATAACTGAGAAAATACAACTGAATTTCGTAGTTTTTATGTTGACCTTTGGTAACATATTTTATCGCAGTTTCAGTGATTAAAACAACGTATTGTAGATCACTGCTGCATAAAGGGTGTAACAAGACCCATAACGAAGCCGAAAGGCACTTGTTATCCTCGTCATTGCGATATTTTTTTTTGTTCTAGCTAGACCATACCTGGGAACCTTCTAGTTACGGACATATTGGGGGTCAAAGCTCCAACTTTTTCACAAGTTGTTTTTTTAAAACATGTTTTAAATGTAAGATTTTTACTTTAAAATCTAATATATTTAAATCCATCCAACAGCACAATGTTTTGAGTGCGTTACATTGAGTTCTACCGTAAAACGTGATTTCGAGCCCCCAAAATAAAAGTCGTTTCCCAGAATTTTTTTTTGCTTAAAGTTAGGTACTTAGTTTGATGTGTACATAATGCTTGGTTGACGGCTTCGTGAAGGGTCCTGTTACACCCTGTATAGAAACTTCCCAAGTTGCGCCACAAAATGTGGTTGTCCTGACCTTCTGCATTTAGTCTTTTGAAGATCGTCGGCCCATTTAGTTTAGGAGCATCCCACCCATAACTAGTCGATCCCCAGTCTCCTCTGAAAATTTTGGTGATTGCTCTTATCATGAGAATTTACAATTAGCTACTTAATTTATAAAAAATGTAAAATGGTTTATCATTTTAACAAGTATGTAAACATGTCTATGTCTGATGAGATGACGAGTCCTACAGAAATATGGAAGAACAAGACACGCTGTGCTGACCCCAAATAAACTGGGATAAGGGCAGGAGAATGATGATGATGTATATATTGTAGCCGTGTATTTGTATTGTTGCTGGGAAACGACTTTTTTTTTTGGGGTGAAAAATCACGTTTCACGATAGGACTCAATGTAACGCACTCAAAACACTGTGCCGATGGATGTATTGAATAGCACGGAGGTCGTGGAAGTGTTTTAAGTAAAAATCTTACATTAAAACATGTATTTAAAAAAAACTTGTGAAAAAGTTGGAACTTTGACCCCCAATGTCTCCGTAACTAGAAGGTTCCCAGGTATGGTCTAGAACAAAAAAATTATGGCAATGACGGGGAGAACAAGTGCTTTTCGGCTTCGTTAAGGGTCTTGTTACACCCTTTATGTTGCGGTAATTTTTCAGTTACCATAATAAGTTTCATAACCATTTGGTATTTGTATTTTGTATTATTTCACGTTGTATTTGTTGCCATGAACGAACACACATTGGATTGAGTCAACGAGTCCAATATTATAATGAAGATGCATTGAATATAATTATGTACCTATAGGTAGGTACTTAATCTAATGTCCAATGACTTGTTGCATGTTACCCACTCACAAGCTATCTCAAAACATGACTTAATTTTACAGTTCAAAGTAAATCGTCAAGAACTCATTGCTAAAGATTTATATTTATGTACCGTGAACACAATTACATAGGTATAATGCATAATACATAAGTACATATTCAATGTATTACAACGGTCTTGAATACATTATTGTTAGTCATCGTTTTTCAATTAACAAAGTGAAATGCTGTATTTACTTATTTTATGTAGGTACTGCTATTGTCTGGAAATGTAAATAGGTTGATACCTACTGAGGTACTTTATGAATAAGAAATTTCAGTTATTTTAAGTGAACTTTTTCTAGAATACGGGGTGGAATGGACACCAACGCGAAAATGGTTACTACGTATTCAGTTTACATCATTCTGGGGGCCTAAAATGGCCACTTTATCAGAATCATAATACGAATCACGTTAAAAATTTAAAACTCTTAAAATGGACTTTGTGGTCATAACCGTATAGACCATTTTAAATTTTTAACGTGATTCATATTATTATTCTGATAATGCTTCCATTTTAGGCCCCCTGTTCTCTCCCGACCTAGAAAATTTTCATCGGTTATCAAAAAACCAGCCAAGTGCGAGTCGTACTCACACGCACATAGGGTTCCGTAGCACCAAACAATATAATAAAAATATTTTGAAGCCATTCGTTCATATGTTGTATTGTTTTACATTCATCAACAAAACTAAATTTGTTTTTCATAGTATGTTAACGAAAAACAAAGTTGTTGCTGCAGTTTGATGAAAAAGTCCCATAACTCAAAAAATAAACATCAAATCTTATTCAAATCAATTTTGATTGAAAGTTTTTTTTACGTTCTATAATCCCATATTTTTTTCAGAATTTTCCTCTTCTTACTTTAGAAATTAGAGGGGGGGACACATTTTGCCACATTGGAAGTGTCTATCTTTCAAACGATTGACTTTGAGAGAAAATGGTTTTAGAAACCTCAATGTTATTTTTAAAGACCTATCTATAAACACCCCGCACGTACAGGTTAGATGTTTTGTTTCAGTTCCATATAAGGGGAGACCCCCTTAATCTAATATATATTTTTTTTGTAAAAAAAAACCGTAAAGCAGTTTACAGAATACATCTGCCTACTAAGTTTCAACTGTGTAGTCCTATTAGTTTCGGAATAAAGTGGCTGTGACATACACGGACAGACAGACAGACAGATTTGGCGAATCTATAAGGGTTCCATTTTTTCCCATTCGGCTACGGAACCGTAAAAACAGCTGTTTCCTACAAAAGTGCAATACCTAAATACACGGTCAAAAGGTATAGAACAGCAGCTTTAAAAAAAAAGATGATTTTTTTTTTTATGGAGGGACTCATTTTGATGGTCTGAATACGTGGTAACCAGTTTCGCGTCAGTGTCCGTTCCACCCCGTATAATCGAACGTACTGTATTGTCTAGGTAGATAATATCACGCCTGTAATCCCCGAAGGGTAGGGCAGATGTGACAGCTACATGTCACCAGTCATGTTTAATGACATGTAATTAAGGCGAGCCGATTATCATCTACCGGACACAAATCTAGGCTCTGAACTGCTACAAAGAAATTCCTAATGGATAAACCTATTAATACTTTCGACTTGGGACGCGAACCCAAGACCTCATGCTTACTCACTACTGGTCTGCGCTTGCGAACACTAGACCAACCAGGATATGTAGGTATGACTCAACATATGGTCCTTCGAGCCGGATGTTGAGCTTGCGTCGGTCGTCTCAAACCAACCCAAGAAATACAGTCAATGATTTCGAATTCAACTAGTTTTTTTTAGTCACCACCAGCAGCATCCTGGAGCTTGGTACTCAACAATAGTTGAATTATGAAATTTAACGCTCGAAATACCTTAATAGACCACTAAAAGGAGGAGGAAGAGGTAATTGGATTATGAAATCATTCGTGTCGGCCTACACTATTGTCCTATTATTCAGAGAGTCCCGTAGGTCAAGCCGTCTTGGTCAAGGTCACAAGGAAGTGAAGCATCCCAGCGCAGATAAAAGGACCATTAGATATTCATAGAGAGGTCTATTAAGGTGGGTGTGTCACGGAAGACGGTCGCAGGTTCCTTCTGGCTAGGTGGTAATAACAACTCTATAAGTACCAGCTCATTTGTCAACCGTAGTATTTGAGTTCTTGATATGTCGTTTCTAGCTTTTTAGAAGTTTGACAAAGAGGAGATTTCCCACATTCAACAACTGAATGAGACAAAATTTAAATCTTGTATAAAACGCACACTGTAGGCAAGCCTATTATAAGTTAGGGGATTACATCGATGATAAAAATACTTGGCTCAATGCTGGTCCTGCTCCACAACCATAGGGGCAAACTAATCAGAAGCTCATGTGAAATTATTGTGGAAGCTGCAGAAGATTGTAAAAATATCTTTGCATTGTATAGATTCAATCTCTTAGTATTATATAATTGCATAGCACATGTGTGAGTACTATGTACTCACACATGTGCTATGCAATGAGTGATGAGTTGAGTTGAGTTGGAGGGAGAACTAGAGAGATCTTAGAGATAGACTATAGTGTGGGTTGTTATTTCATGATTATTTTTTTAGTTAATGCTAATCCGCAACGCAACGTTAGTAGTATCAAAATCAGTGAGTATACATTTATTTATTTTAGGACAACCAATAAAGCATACTCCAAAAATACATGTTACAACAGTACTCATATTAATTTTACATTTTATAGTGTAGCCTTAATTAAAAGATGCCACGGCATGCATTTAACATCGGAGTAAGAAATGCAACAAAATACAAAATCGATTTTACTTATTTACATAGATTGGTACTTAAATACAGTTAATAGTTACATAAATCCGAATTACAATTACAAATGAAAACTTACAAATAAATGCTGGATTTGATACAATCTTATTCTACTGAAAATTCTTAAGTATACTCAAAGCCAGCTGAAGGTCAAAAAGTTACCATTGACGTGCGATCGCGATTGGCGACGGCGTACTTTGAACAGTGCAAAATTCCATCAAACAATTACACAATGATTATGTACGACTAAATGACGCGTCGCGTTGGTCTAGTGGTCGCAAGCACGTCTGCGGAGCTAGAGGTCCTAGGCTCGATTTATAAGTCAAGCAAAGTGTTTTTTGGTTTTTCCATCAGAAATTTCTCATTACCCTCGGTGTCTGGGCTTGCGCTCGTTTGATGGCAATAGACTCGCCCCGTATTACATGACACTTACCTAAATATGACTGTCGGTATGTGGGTGTACAATCACACCTTTTCCAAGGTCCACTAACACGAAAAATCTTCAGTCTGTTATAAATGCTAATTAACTTTTTGACGCCATTTTTTAAGTTTGTTGCTAGGTTATTTACTTTAGGTTATTTTAATTAATAAATGTAAAACTATAGAGAAACTAAGCTGCAAAAGCAATTTTTAATATTACCTCGAATAAATTCAGAAAATAATCTAATTTGAGATCATTAACTTTCTTTTATATTAGGTACTACCTCTGCCTTACTGTTCAGGTGTTACAGGTGATATTATGTTATGTTAAATGACGTGCATGACCACAAAATCCCACATAATTCAACCGTAACACGTCTTTGTCGTAGGACGGTCCACTTGTTTGAACTAGGCCACTCGTTTGCACGTAATTTTGTCGCACTGTGAGTACTGTGAGTACTGAGACAGATTATCCTCTTCCAGTGTTCCATTATCTTGCAAATGCGACAATTGTCGCTGTTATCGTGCGATGACTTGCCGTTAAAACAACTGACTCGTTGTTGCACTTTCAATAACGAGGGGTCATGTGATGGACACTAGTTTCTATTTTATTTATGTTGTGTGTGTCACACGTGGAGATGTTGACATGCTATTGTGGTTGGATTTTCTTTTCTGATCTTTCCGAAGAGCAAGAAAGTCTCTAGCACCAGTAGTATCTTAGCTTAACTTTTTTTGCGTATACAAAACGGTAACCAACCCCACATACATTTTTCATCAGTAATTTATAAAAAAAAAAACTGGGGGCCTAAAATGGCTGCTTTATCAGAATCATAATATGGGTCACGTTAAAAAATTTAAATTTTTAAAATGGTCTTTATAGTTATGACCACAAAATCCATTTTAAGAGTTTTAACGTGATTCATATTATAAATCTGATAAAGCAGCCATTTTAGGCCCCCTGTTTCTTACAAAACTGCACTACAGAACGGGCAAAATGTATGGCACAGCTGTTTTTAGCGGGAGGGGTTATTTGATGATTTCCCATCGGTAAAAAAAAAGCTGTTTTTAGCGTTCCGTACCAAAAGGACAAAAAGGGAACCCTAGTACTAAGACTGCACTGTCCATCCGTCTGTCTGTCTGGCTGTCTGTAACCAGGCTGTATTTCATGAACCGTGTTAGCTAGACAATTGAAACTTTCACAGATGATGTATTTCTGTTGCAGCTACAACAAATACTAAATACAGAATAAAATAAATATTTAAGGGGGATTCCCATACAACGAACGTGGTTTTTTTAATTACTGATTAAAAATTTCTGTTTGGGGTTCAGCATGATGTACTCGTCGTGCAAGCGTCGGTGTCTTGTCTCGGTGTTCCTTTCACCTTGTATTTTGTCTGCCCCAGCTGTCATTCATTTGTAGATCTTTAACAATCATCATCTGCTTAGCCTTTTCCCAATTATGTTGGGGTCGGCTTCCAGTCTAACACGATGCAGCTGAATACGAGACGGAATGGGACGTCACCTCCTTCTGCGAAGCAGTCATGCTAGCGAAGGAGGTGGCAGAACGTGAGAGGGAGAGAACCTCACGTCCCAGCCGCCGCGGGAGACGCACCGGGCGTCGGAGGCCACGTGGTGGCACCCGGCCACCGTAGGCGCGGGCCTGTGGACGGAGAGCTATGGGCTAGCTCGCCGTCCGTCCGTCTTATGATGATAGGCCGTGTCGACGGCGCGTTCGTGTTCCACGCGCGCCTCAAAGAGATGTCAGCAAACAGGAAGGGGTCCGAAAGGACCGATGCTTGCCAGGGTTGCGGGACTGTTCGAAAGAGATACCGTGGCCCTGGAACACAAAGGGCGGTGAAGGAACATGGATGGGTTTTAGTCAGTAAAAGTCTGACACTCCCTCCTGCTCAGCCCTAAGCGGGAGGAGTTATTTGATGACATCGGATCCGAAAAAAAAAAAACCATATTATCATCGTTAAAATCTCACAGTCAGTTCTACCAAAGGGTAGTACCCAGAATATGGGTTGAGAACGTCAGTTAGATTGTCGTTCCATGTAAATAAAATGGTATTCAGAAGTATCCGTTTACACTATAGGCCTACCTCAATATATAAGGTTTTCTTGACCGTGATGAGTTTTGTTTGATTAAGAATTTCGAAGATATCGAACGGCAGTTTTCGAAGTACTTCCCCCACCGTGATGTTCCTGGAACTAGCAAGTCATGATGGCAACTAAGATTAAAGTTAAAGTTTAGTTATCTTTTCCTTCTATCTTACCAGGGATTTTGCGCACCGCCATTATTATCTTTTACACGTCATTCAACCAATTTCGTTATCACCATTCACAAACCCTGAAGTGACGATGTACACCTACCGTACCTACTTCTTTAAATAATTTTCAGGTGATCGCGGAGATAAGGGACAATCATTTCTTAGGTTTCAATCGGCAATATTCCTTAGGAAAGGGAACAGGAAGTCCTTTGATAAACAAACTCATATCTCATCCGTCTTGAATCAATATTAACGTAGTATCTTTGACTAGTAAAAAAAAACTAAGTTTGGAACTCTGGTAGCATGATTAAGGATAAATTTCGCCAACGAAATTTAATGTTATCAGCACATCTAGACCGTGTTCGTGAAATATGAAATTGTCCTTGTCATAATGTTTTATAACATCAGTTATCTGCTAGTAAAAGTCCCATCAAAATCGGTCCAGCCGTTTCGGAGATTAGCCGGAACAAACAGACAGACAATAATAAAAAAAGTTTTTGTTTTGTAAGCACCTTATAAACTTTCATATGCATTCAATAAAAAGCTGCTATTTTGAAATTACAGACACTTCAATTTTGTTTATTTGTATGTATCAATCGATATTTGTATACTCACATTATTATTCCGCTTTATAGTTACGAAATTTTAATTCACGAGTTTATTAGCGTCAGCAGCAATTATTTTAATTTGTGGAATCTATCGAGACACGGTAACCGATAAAACCTGAGATTAACTAAGCCAAGTACAGTATTTAGAAAATGTGTTCGCGTAGCATATACGTCATTATCGGTAACGCCTAACTCATAATCGATTAATCGCTACGAATTTATCGTAGTAGTAATTAATCGGTAAATTAATTGCTTGGTAACGTTATGGTACATTTAATTTTGTAGTCATTTGAGTTAGTAGGTAGGACGTATACAGTACTCTCGAGCGGAAACCAGCATGTCTGAGAGATATTTCTTGACGCCATGTAAAGCCAAGTCAGAGGTCCATGGGCGGCATAAAAACTCTGACACCAGCAGGTTAGGCACTAACCACACGCTAAAGAACATACAGTACTCTAGGTACCTAAAATGAGACTTAACTTTCACGTTAAAACTTATGTTATGATGATACTATAATGCTCAAAGATAGGTACCCACCATGAGATGACTTACTTTGCGAAAATTACCTACTCTGAGAGTACAGAATCACCAATAAATATGTTTTATTTCTTTCTTAAATCTCGTAGGCATCTCGTAATCATCTCGTAGAAATAGATTTGGTGTTATCGTGTGTTGATTTGGTATGTGGATGGCACCCATTACATACCAAATTTCCTCCGGGAAAGCACGTTAAGCTGTTGGTCCCGGCTGTCATTTATAGATCTTTGACAGTCCTTACAGGTAGTGGCCCAAAAGTTTGACAACCAGTCTTAACAAGAGGTATCGTATTACTCAGCACTAACTGGGTTGTGGAGGTCAGATAGGCAGTCGCTCCATGTAAAATACTGGTATTCAGCTGCATCTGGTTAGACTGGAAGCCGACCCCGGCATAGTTGGATAAGGCTAGACAGGTGACGTTAGCGTGAGTTGCCATAGTCAGTCACATAAAGTTAGAATAGAATAGAATAGAATAAACATTTATTCGCTAATGGACAGCAGCAACACAATAGAGCAGCACATACATATACATATACTAACAAACAGCTTAACAATTAATTAAAACAGCTCAACTGCGCTGAGCATGCCCATAACGAAAGGGTCACCTACTCAGCATATGCTGGGTGTAAAACACTCAGCGCTGGTTTTCAGTAGGCCCCCCGCAGTGACACACGCGTAAGTTCTCGTTTCTATTCTCTCATTTCTAATTAACAGGAAAAAAATTGATCACAGAACCTGCTTTCGAGTTGTTTAAGCTGTAGGTTATATTAATCCATTTTATTTTATAGTTATAGATAGTAAACATAAGCTTGCAATAAACCTGAGAAAACAATATATATATTTTTTTCCCTTATTAGATACTAGCTGTTGCCCACAGCTTCGCTCGCGTTTTTGTCGGAAATTATCCCACGGGGACGTTGTAAATATAGCCTATGGCACTCGAGGATAATGTAGCTTCGTATTAGTGAAACAATTTTCAAAATCGGTTCAGTAGATCCAGATTTTATCCCCTACATACTGGCCCAGTCCAGACATCTATAAATAATCAAGTATGTTCCGGAAAGTTCCAAAGATAAAATAATATCAGAAGCAACTGGGAGGTTTCCAATGTCAAATAGAATAAATACAATGTAATAGGCACCTATAGCTAGTAGATAGGGTTGGACCTCTCCCCTCATATATATTTCCAAGTTGTCGAGATCCAATTACCTATTGCAGATATAGAATCAGATAGTTTAGCAGCTCCGAACAACGAGGAGGGTTTGCTTTAACAATATTACATTTAGAAAATTATTAGCTACTGCTTATTGCTTGTGGTGTTATCAAAGATGTAACTTTAAAAGCTACAGTCGCAAAAATGACGAGATTCTAGGTATTAAATAAGCAAATAATTCGAGGATGAAAGACTTTAAATTAAATACGGAGTGAAAGACACCACCGACGCAAAACACGGATGTACGTATTCAGTAGTTACATCGTTCTGAGACACCCACATATAAATTTTGTAACCCAAGAAACTTCTAGAATAATTCCGATTACCACCGATATCTACCGGAAATTAGTAATCCATGTTATTGATTTAATTTTGTTTAATAATAAACAAACATTTCTTGTAGGTATTGTGATGACGCAAATCGAGTAACATTTGTACAATATAAGTTAAGTGACGTGGAGAAAGATAATATTTGCGGTACGCATAGTCCTTGGTAAGATAGGACGAAAAGATAACTTTTAAGTTATGTAAACTTAATTTTTTTTTGGCTGGCCGTACAATATTTATCATAGTTCGAGGAATTTTGCATAGGTAATGTTTGCTACGCAGTGTATGAGTGTACGCTATGCTTTTATTAGATTTGAGATGCTACAATTCTGGTTTTAATAAATGATTTACAGAAATCAGATTAGCAAAAGCGATTTCTGGTACAAGTGCCCAAAATAATGCTTTTTAATAGGTTAATATTTTTGACTAAGCGATGTCCAAATATAAAATCGATTAAGGTTTATCTCAGCCACCTAAGGTACCTATACTAAATTATTCAAACTTAAATGGTTGTAACAAAAGTTACACCTAGCATGAACCATGTTTTATAGAATTCTCGAGAACTTTAACTAAATAAATACGGTTCTATTAACACGCTTTTTAATAGTCGTACATTATGCTATGGCGCCACGGGAGGATTTTTGTCTGACCAATAAAATGCCGCCAAGGCGACTTTTGAAGCTCACTGATTATTTCAAAGTTGTTAAGATATCTGTGCTTTACTGGTAACCTAACGGTAAACTATCTATTTGTATTCGTTACCAGTCATTAAGATTTTAAATTTCTCTAATTACAATTTAAAATGCCCATATTTGTAATGGGTGATTCTGTAATGACTTTATTTGCATTTTATATTGATGATTTGGTGATGTTGAAGCTTTTTGAAACCAGTTTCCAAAAATATTTTAAATAATGAAAAAGAAAAAATGATTTGCTTGTTTTTTTTGTTTTTTTAAGAAAGAATCAAAGAAACGTAAAAAAATAAGTGTCCTTTTTAGCGAAGTAAATATTCCGTAATTTGATCCGGTTTCCCGTTCCCGGTCACCTTTACCGAAATTTCCCAAGGAAACAAGTTAGGTACGTATATTTTTATGTTCTACCCTCTTTCCTGAGAGACATCGTTTATGATGATTGCGTTTTCGTCATGTACACTCGACAAAAGCTACAACTGCTATTGTTTTCAAAAACATGCTTTTAATAAAATAAAAAGTTAAATAATAGATGTATAGCTATCAAAATCAAAATATTTTTATTTCACATAGGCCTAGATGGGTACTTATTTTTATTTTTTATTTATTTTGAAAAGAACCTTACCCCACTAGGAATTTCTCCTGTATCGTGGGTGCGTTTACAAACATTTAAATTTACATACACAAACAGCCAGACGCGCAAATAAACTAATTGGTGTAAACGTGAAATGCTAAGTAAAGTTAATTTACTTTTTACAGAGAAACACTCTCCGTCTATGGCTCCGCCGGTACGACCACGAAGGGCATGTGAGGAACCAGCCCCCAACCGTCACTCCGCGAATTATAACCCCCCAGCGTGAGGAAAGAATGCTTCAAATGAACGCAGAACAACAACTTGCATCCACAAATAACTGCAGCACGCAGACATTCCGAAATGCGCTACATCGGGCGGGAACGGGAATACGGACCAGAAAGCCCGCTAGAAAAATTGTGAACAGTGAAACCCTTAAGGTGGCCAGACTCAGAGATTATCAAGACAAAGCAGCGGCGACTGCTCAAGCGTCAGCGGGCGCCTTTGCCGAATCCTCCTCTGACTCCTCCGCCGGTGCCGCCACCCAGGCCACCGCAAACGCCATCGGCCAGGCTTCTGCCGACGCCGCCGCCGCCTCCATCACTTGCGGCACCAGCAGCTGCAAGGGCAGAACCAGCCACCAGAGGGTGCCAATGCGGTCTGTGCGACGCTAACATATAATAACTTTATTAATAAGTTTAAATGTGAGAGTTTTTTTTCAACAACCAATCTGTCAAAAAATGGAGTTGTTTAAACTTTATTTTTTTTATGTCTGATGTCTGTTTACAAACAAAATATCAATGTGCAAATCATTGTTTGCAAGGAGTTTACTCGCAAACATACTCCCTTCAGACAAATGTAAGCGCCATATTCAATCCAATTGCTTGCGACCCAGTATCCCAGAAAATAAGTAAGTAGATATTTTCTGGGAGACTGGGTCGCAAGCAATTTCGGACTCGATGTTCCCTTTTATGTTAGTTCTTCAGGCAACAAATTCGGTTAGCCGAATTTATAGGAAAAACTGTCACAGTTGGTATACTTGGTATGAAAACATATACCTATAAATTATATTACGCTATCTTATGCCCGCCGCTTCGCTCGCGTGGTCTTCGCTACTGTCCCACGCGATCGTAGCACCGGTATAAAAAGTATCCTATATGTTAATCCAAGTTATAAACTTTCTGTGTGCTAAATTTCATCCAAATCCTTTCAGTAGTTTTTGCGTGAAAGAGTGACAAACATCCATCCATCCTCAGAACCTTTCGCATTTATAATATTAGTAGGAGCAGTTCGCCTGCTGAATGTTTAGTTACAATCGTATCAAAATGATTCTGAACGGTAAGAATGACGAAAAAAAAACAAACTACGGCAAGGGTGGTCTAAAACTATAAAAACGTTCCAAAATCAATCTCATAGAGGTGAGGAATAATCCTGTTATACTGATGGCACCTAACTCTCAACAAAGTTCTGGGCCAACTCAATAGAGAATCCACCGACGCGCGTAGAAGAAGCGATCTTTTTATTTAAGTGTCTGTTTGTAATACCAAAATAACAGCTTTTTACTGAATGCATTATGTATATGAAAGTATATACAGTACTTATAACAAAAACACTTCTTTTTTTCAATTTTTGACTGTTTATCTGTTTGTTCCGGCTAATCTCCGAAACGGCTGGACCGATTTTGGCGGGAATTTTACTAGCAGATAGCTGATCATTTAGATCATTAGGAGTAACTAAAGCTACTTTTATTTAAGATTAAGAATTAGGGTTCCGTGCAAAAAAATTAAAACCCTTGAAATTGGTAACAAAAATCAAAAAGGAAAGTAATATTTTTTATAATAATTTCACGCGAACGAAGGTCGTGGGCAACAGCTAGTGTAGAATAAGTACGTTTCCAATAGTTTCCATGATTGTTTTTACTTCCATAGAATAGATTTTCCCATGAATATTACATCAACATTCGTTTGTTTGAACTGTAAACTATGTGTAATGTGACGTTCAAAATGCCATTGAAATCTCAACAAAGGTCTCTTTCAGATTAAAATGAATTGTCATCAACCGAAAGTGGCTAGCTACCAATAATCAACCAAATAATTAACATTACCAGGATGATAATTAAAAACAAGGCTTCATTATTACAATGACCAATAAACTATGTCGATTGTAATTGCTTAATAAACCGAACTCGGAACACTTCGCAAAACTGATTGCTTATGTCGAAATACAAAATGGCTGAAGCGAAAAGTTTGATTTGCGTAAATTTGTAAAATCATCAAATGTATGTCTCGCCACTTATTTTGATTTCAGTCTAGCCAATCACAGCTTTGAATTAAAGCAAGGAATATTTGTTTGTTTAATGATTTTGTTGTTGAATTGCTACTTTTATTACATCGTCATCACCGCCCTGCAGGGCTATTGTGTATCTCTGTTGACAGTTCATAGTGATCATCACTTGGCGAGTTATGATATACAATGACAGTTTTGCACGGTTGCGTCAATGGAAACCAACAAGAACGATCATTGTATATCGAAACTCGCCAAGTGATGATCACTAAGAACTGTCAATAGAGATACGCAATAGCCCTGCTGATGTCCGTTGCTGAATAGTAGTCTGGCCGGTATTTATAGTTCGTTGCAATGAATGACGGAATGATAATAGCTGGATAGGTTTGATCTTACTGACTATCACTGGCCTGGATTCCTGATCAAAATAATAATATTTTATTTCACATAAGCATACATGGGCACTTATAAAACGTAGAGATAAGGTGCATGGTTCGGGTTGGTCGTTTCCTATGGAGAAGAAACGGCAAGAAATTCCACTTTTAAAATGGTTTGATTTTACAATAATAACGTGTTACATCACAGCATACAGTATTAGTAATTTAGTATGGGGGGACAGCATAAGCCCTACAATAAATCGTTGCTTACTATACAAGAAACTAAAATAAGTTATAAGGTTAAAAAAGGATATATAATTATACAGAGTGTAACAAGACCCTTAACGAAGCAATCAACCAAGCATTATGTACATCAAACCTAAGTAACTTTACGCAAAAATTATTGCTGGGAAACGACTTTTTTTTGGTGTGAAAAATCACGTTTTTCGGTGAGACTCAATGTAACGCAGTCATAACATTGTGCTGATGGATGGATTGAATAGTACGGGGGTTGTGGAGGTGTTTAAAATTATCAACATGTAATTTAAAAAAAAACTTGTGAAAAAGTTGGAACTTTGACTCCCAATATCTCCGTAACTAGAAGGTTCCCAGGTGTGGTCTAGATTTAGAACAAAAACATATCGCATGACGACGGGGAGAACAAGCCTTTCGGCTTAATGTAGGGTCTTTGTAATGTATTCGTGATCAGGATTCTTGATGTATGACTTGAGTATATATATTGTTCCTGTAGCAATTTCCATTGTTGTATGTTATTTATGAAATATTCCAAAATCATACAGCAAACACGCTGCTAAAAAGGCTGGCTCTGGGAAAGAAAACTTTGTTAAAGCAAATTGAAGGATTTTTGAAAAAGTATACTCGAAAGTGGCTAAATACGATCAAAGTTTGTATTAAACTTGTGTTTGAATACTAGTTTTCTACTTATTTTAATTCTGCTCCTTTAGGGGTTGGCTTGTTCATAACCATGACTATCTCAGACAGCGGTGTTCAAGTATATCTTAACAAACAACCACAGTGTTTATTCTACTTACATTTTACTCAGCAAAAATACCCATTTCATATTTTGAAAATATTGTCTTACAATACTGATTGTTTCTTAGAACACATTATTTAAAACCAAGAGTTGGGTTTAATCAATAAAAGCTGCTACAAACAATTAAGTCTAGACCATCGATAAACTGTCTCCTGAGTCCTGAGCTATTATATCTATCGTTTGTATTCTTAATGATCTCATAAGAGATAGCCAAGCAATTTATTTAATTATGGTTATAATGGTCTTTAGTAAGGCTATGTTTAGGTACTGTGGTTTCCAATCTATGTAATCTATGTAAATATAACGTAAAACTATATTTTAATCGAAATTACAACTAGTTGCATGCTGATTTGATTTTTTACAACTGGCACAATTATTATCACAAAGACATAATTCATATTTGAATGAATAATGTCTTCAAACAAAGGTTAATATGTATTATTCGTTACTCCGTGCGTTCATGTTCAGCTCATGGTTCCCATTAGGATGAAATAATAAAAACACACTAAGATACTGAATTTTATTTGGAAAAGATAAAAGCACTTTCTTTACACACATAGATACGGATAACCTAATTTATCGTATATGACATCCATTACTCGACTATGTGTTTACGTAGTTTGACAATGCCGATAACTGTTGACGTTGTTTATAACCATTCTAACAATAAAAATAATAATAAATGCGCATAAAACACGTTCTTGAAACAACGGTCTTATTCCAAAATGTTATTATTGCATCTGTACGAGAAAAAAAATGTGTTTAGTAAAAGGCGCGAATAGCCGAGGTGGCGCGATTGTCGATGTCGTACGATCTTGAACCGAGCACGCTGCGTTTTCCCACAATTAGACACAGTGTCAATCCAGCACCGTCATGTGTGCCAGTGTGCATATAATCACTGAATGATGAACACTATATTCTATGTTACCGAGTAGTCAGTCTCAATTATATTCACGCGATGTTGCGGTCAATGCTTTCAGTGGTTTTTGCTACGGTGTTGTTTGTCAAAATTGCGCGTATCATACTTTAAATTGTCAGACGGAGATAATTTCTAGAAAAACCGCAAATGATACTGGTTGCTTGTTGCAATTTCTAAATTAAAAAAATACCTAATGTTGACTGGGACGTTTATTTTTTAACCAAACTTTATTGCAAACTTTTTAAAATCCCGACTAAAGTTGGATCATATCGATGCACAGTGGCGATTATGCACAGCATGCCCCTATTCTGTGTCTAGTGAGCACAAGTCGAGTTTCGGAGTCGGCGGCCCGCGTGCGACAGCCAGCCAGTCCGCACCGATCCATCGAATCGACACCACGCACCGTCCCCGCGGAGGCACACACTTTGGCGTGATAACTTTAAAAAAAAAGCCGGCCGTGCTCGAAAAGTGACAGTGCGACAGTGAGCGGAATTGAGTGATTCGGAAAAACTCTGGCGAGGACTTGAATTACAACGTGCATACGACAACGAATCGAAGTAAACGATACAAATAGTTTGTAATTTGCACGATATCCTTGGTAAGTATTTTTAAACATTTCTTTACGTTTGTATTAACAAAAACTTGTTGAATAAACTCATCATGTGGAATTGGAATACCTGGTTAAATAAATTTGCAAGGCGTCAATTGTTTAGCAACTACCTACGTACGTACGTACGTACATTCATGATTAATATTGTATTGAATATGTGTTAGTCGGATGATATTTTAAGTGTAACTTAACTTACTTAGGTTGGTAATTAATTAATCGTTCTTACGCGTAGTTTATTCAATTTTGTGTGTCGTCGGATGAGCACAAACTTCCCACGTGTCCAAGGTTCAGCTAATCGTGTGTTTCCTACTTATTTTTTCTCCATTTTATTGCTTTGAAGAATCTCGAAAACAGGTTTGGTTATTGGTTAGAGATAAATCAATTTAGCGTGTGTACATCGGAGATTGCTTCGAGGGATAATTATAACGTTTGGAATAACTACCGATTAATACTATGTCCATAGCAATCTAACACCGCTAAATAGATTATCTTATCGAGAATCGCAGTGGGCAATAAATATCTACCAATATAATAGGAAAGTACCACTTAGCTAGGGCTTTCCACGTTTTATGATTGTATTTTACGATTTCCTCGCTTTCGGTTCAACTACCTTCTCTTTGTAAATGCCTAACTAACTGTATCTTAAATTCTAGGCATACATAATTATAACTGGCAATGAAGTCCTTATTTTTTTTTCTTGGTGTTGTTTTGTCGTTTTCAATTTAAGTTTAGCGGTCAAAGTCACTACTAGAAAAACTATTACTAACGCTTATTCGGTTTCCTGAATTATTTATCGAGGAATGATTACTATTGCCTTTTAAATAACAAGTGTGCAATTACCGACGTGCACACAAAAAGTAATTGAATTTATGCTTCAATTTTGATCTAACTAAGCACTGTCGTAATTTATTTTGTCTCCTTCCGATTCAAATATTTCAGTCTGTTGTTTGTTTTACATTAACGTTGTAATTTACCGACGGTTATTTTTTGTTTCGTGTTTGATTTCTAAAGTTAACAATAATTGAGCAAACTAACATCGTACCTACTTTGCGTCATAAAAACAGGTTTTAATGCAAAATTAATTACCGTCATTGTTTAAATATTTAAGAGGCCGGCGACCGATGCGTTTTTCATACAAACGTAATACCAAAATAACTTGTAAATCAAAAACATTCTTAAGGTACTGTCTCTTTATTCCGATCGAAATACAAAATATCTAGGTTCCCAATGAAATATTTTGAATGGACACTGATTTAAACAAGAGTTATGAGAAAAATAAGTTTTCTATAGAAATTTTAAATTCCTCATATCTCGTCTTTATATCATTGTCCTTTCAAAATATTTCATTGGGAACCTAGATATTTTGTATTCCAATCGGAATAAAGAGACAGTACCTTAAGAATGTTTTTGATTTACAAGTTATTTTGGTATTACGTTTGTATGAAAAACGCATCGGTCGCCGGCCTCTTAATAACAATATTATCGTTAGCTAATGATAAAACTTAGGTCAAACAAAAATCAATAATTTATAGTAAAAAAATCTAGAAAAAAATGTTTTTTTTTTTCTAGCTTCATAGCCCGTTGAACCCATAGTGCAATTTACGTGCCTACTATCTCCATAATAGTGGCATGATTAGCGAACAGTTACAGTTTACCTCCCGACCACCGGCAATGAGCAGCTCAACCGCTTCATTTCCTCAAACTACATGCATTAGAGCATTCGCACCGGTCTTTACTTGAATTAGGACCACCCTTCTCTCAGTTGCTTTAAGGGAACAGGGTTGGGTGGGTTTTTATAAGGGGACGCCAGCAATTCAAACTACTACAATCTGTCAAATGTCTTTAATAGTTTTCAACTTTATCGTTAAAGCATTAGGTTCAGGCCAGGTGAGAACGGTTGTGGAGTAGGAATGAAGTTTGAGTCACCTGTTGGAATTTTCAAGGTTACAGGATTCCTTTGGGAGCTGTTGCAGTTGCTAGTGGTTCTTCCAGCGACTTCTTGTGGACAATTTAATATGATATATTTTGGTAATAGTGATCTTCTAGTCGTGTTTACTTTAACGTCATAAACGAGATGAAGGTAGTGAAGCGTCTCTCCTAGAATGAATCATACGCTTGAGTTAATTTGAAGGCTGATGGTCAGTGTAGTGCCGTACCTACATTATTATCTCCGTACTTGAGAAAAACACAGCCAAAGTCACGATCAACACAATTGAACTGAACTTTCAATCTGGCGACGATTTTGGAATTAACACCATCGATTGGAAAAATGAGTCAACGACACAACTAATATTTGCATAATATGAAAATTAAGTCATAATATTTCAACAAATGTGTATTTACACGCGAAAATTATTATCGTCACCGGAAACCAGAGAATGGACGTTGACTTTACGTCTGTTTGACTTGAAAATAAGACGAAGCTGGTATTAAACATCTGTGCAGTTTCACAAGAAACGCCTCCCTGGTGCCACGATATTCGCTGTTGTATTGTAGAACACAGTAATTGTTGCACATGTCGAGTGAACGCATTTATCTCGCGCCTACATTCAATAGAGGACGCAGTCCATCACTCCAATGTTATCAGACAAGGCGTTTAGAGAGTAATTATGACGCATACGCACCGTACATAGAGGGATCAAAGAGCAAATGTGCCTTTGGTATATTTTGCGATTTGCGATCCAATTGTTCTGCTCTGATTTAGAACAAGTTGTCTTTTTATAAAACATGTAAATTCAATCGACTTTCAAGATCTCAGTCACGCAGAATCTTTATTCTAATCTATACGTACAAACGATAAAAAATATTTACAAGCGTCAATTCGGAACGGAAAGTCAAATTACCGGTAATAAAATTTTGAATCGCCATGATTGCAGACTTGGTGATGGATCTTTGGCTATGATTATGTTTGCCGATACGCCGTTTTTTTGTCCGTATGATTAAAAAAACTGACTATTGTCCATTTAACTTCGTCAGTATTTGAATTGCAGTTAAAAGTTGATTGCGTAACCTTAAATGGGACTGCAACATTAAAATTGTAATGAAATAATTAGTAAATACCAGAACAAATGCTTTGCAATGAATTAAAAAATGGTGCTCATTCTGTGAAAAATATTACACCATTTGAGGAGCATTAGTCGATAGAATGAAATACTATACTACTTCTTTTAATAACAGACACATTCTTGGAGAGAATTGTATTCCTTGCTCAAAATACGAGTAGTAATAATCACAACGAAGTATTCGCGTTTCGCTGTCTGTCCCTATGTATGCTTAGATCTTTCAAAATACGCAACGGATTTTGATGCTTTTTTTAATAGATAGAGGAAGGATCAAGAGGAAGGTTTAATGTATAACATTGCACCCGTGCGAAGCCGGGACGGGTCGCTAGTTGAATACAAAAGCCTCCATCAAATCACTTTGGTACTCAAACGCTCAACAAAAATGAGATTTCCACTTAACCGTATCAAAGCAAGCAATTTCGAATTGGCCGTATATGGCAACGCACGAAGTTAACGTATCTGGCTGTCGTAGGTGAGTGCCATTGCTTTTCACTCGACGATGCGGCCAAGATAATAGCCAGATGCAAACTGTACCTATAACTCCTATAAGTCCTGACATGCCTCCCGTGTTCGCTGAATATTCGATAGCAATGCCGCTAATGTGCTCAGATCTAGGGTCATTTGTGAGAGTCGCAGCAGCTAGATTACCGGCTGTTTCATCTTTATCAATTTCTAAATGTTCTTAGTGATAGATTTCTAGTATTTAATTGGGGTAATCTTGACATTAATGGCTTTTCGTCTTCGGACTATCTGTATCCTAAATGGCTTTCGACTTGGTGTTGAATTTCTTTGATAATAAAATTGATATGTTCAGGTTTGGCCTATCCATATACTATTACGCTAAGAGTATTTGTATCGAATCTATGATTATGTCAAAATATTTAGTCAAGGTTTCCTACGAGTTGATTCGTACCGTAACACCAACAATATTTGTTTGACGGAAATGATAATTTCACATTCTAAACATAGACTTTATTGAGAATGCAAAACTGTACTTCTGACTTGTTGCCTAAAGTCTAATTTAGAGTTCAAATAGTCGTAAACGAAGGACATTTAAAATTTAATTGTGTATTTACACATTTTATGCTTGTTGAATTCGTGTGAATATGACGTTTGTAGACAAACGTGACTAACGAATTATTTAATACTGATTCCACGATTATGTGCGGTAGGGGTCTCCATTCTCAGTTTGGTTAACATTTAACGGTATCCACATAATGGATGGATATATTCCAATACTAAAAATGACTACTAATGTCAAATATGTGCTACATGTGTCTATGCTACAGCAGCAAACTCGTATTTCATTCATCATTTTTATCTCCGCAAGCTGACGAATACTAATGCAAAGCGTTTAATTTTGTCACTGCCAATTTATATTAGTTGATGTAGAGCAAACACATTTCTTAGTTTAAACACCGTTAATACATTACAAATGCTAATTTACTGCAAGTGGGCGGTACATTTGTGACAAGTAAGTTTTATGTATCAATTTTAAACACCGGTTAGGGCTTTTACATAGCGTATCATCTGATCTTGTGGAATGGAATGTCACGAGTTAAAAAATATTTTATCTGAACGCTGGATGCAGTGAAAGCACGGCTACTTTCACCCCCAGCTCGATATAATTTGGTTCGCGAATCTGTATCAACGGTTGCGCTTGCGTCGCATAAAAAAATGGTGTCATTAGGTCTTCATGCGATGAACAATGTCAGGTAATGCAGATTACAATCTGTTAGCTAGATAAACAGATCGAAATTCGTTTGAAATGTGGCCTGGTTGTAGTATCGAGTGTCCCACTGGTCAGTGGTATACACTGGTGTATCGAGGAGTATGTACAGATATTAATATGGACCGGTATTGTTATCTCGCGTCCCCAGTGGTCACACAACAGTGGCTTGGACTGTAAACCTATATATCGTTTTGTACCAGTAGTTATGAGTAAATATTCACTTACATTATTATAGCACGATTTACCTACCTCCTGTTGTATCTATCTTATCTATACTATATTACAAATACATAAGAGGTAAACTTTGTTAGTTTGGATGTTATCTCCGAAATTATTCATGCGATTCTACCAATTCTTCCACTGATAGAAAGATATGCTATTGGCGAGTCATACTTACTCCTACGATAAGTTTTATGTTAAAACAAGAGCCTTTAACATGGGCAGAAGCTTAAATGAGAGCTTAAATAAGCTTAGATGATCCAATAACATGTGATCTTCTTAATAATTTCATCATAAACACTTAAATTCATGTCATGATTATAACATGAGATGTAAGCGTGATTGTACTTTATTATACATATATTTTATCAGTCTTGTGATTGTGGTTGAAGTTATTATGCTGTGATTCTGTTACATAATACTTTTGGAGCAATTAAATGGGGAAAACGTCGGGTGAACAAGATACTCTGTCGTATTTTAGAAAACGTAAGAATTTAGTGTTTCTCTTAGGAGACAGAAATTAGTAGAGAAAGTTTTAACATGCACTTTCTTTTGCTATATAAATGCAGTTATTGTTTACTAGCCTACCAGGCAAGGTAAAGTGTTTTATAGAATCTACTTATCGTTGGAACTATTGAAAGTAAAAAAATTTGCTTTATTAACATCGTTACCCCTACATGTTTGAGACACTGTGACTGGAGATCACTAAAAGTATAGATAGTGTACTTGTTGGTAGTCTTTTTATCAGCCAAAATTTTCTAACAGTCATTTTGTAGACATTAGCTTCTGCAAATAAAATTCAAACGCTCTGATCCATCAATTACCAGCAATAAGTTTGTTTTACAACAATTCAATATACCTAGTAACCTCGAGACGTAAATATTCTAAAAACTATAAATTCGCAAGAGAAAATACATATTGAGGAAGATACAATAATATTATATCTAAGAGTCAAGTTTACTCATATAATCTAACTTCTTCCTAAATCGAAATAGAAAAAAGAATCATTCGACTTATCTTTCACTCCCCTACTTGAAACTATAATCAGTATGAATTATATTCTGTATGGTGCAATGTTTAATTTCTAAATCGTAGCAACAGGCGTATCTAATCTGATTAACGAAGCATAAGTGGGTTCTATTATTGGGCCATTGTTTAAGTCCCCACTAGTTCGCTAGAATTCGCTAGTGATGGCACCAGGTTAAGTACACAAGAAACTCGTTCAAAATTCTTTTGCCATTATGGCAATTTATTTGGGGTCGGCGCAGCATATCTTTTTCTTCCATTCTTCTCCATTGGTCGTCATTTCATGGGTCAAAACCCAAAGCGGTGAAAAATCATCCATAACATTGAAATTGAGGTAGATCGTTCATAACCATAAGAAACAATTTTTTTGCCATCATTTGTAATGTGTTAGTATAATCTTGTAGATTTCCTGGGTAGTAATAAAAAGATAAAAAATTGCAAATTTGAATAGTTTATCTTCATTGCATTAAATTCCAACCTTCGATCCCAAGACACTATTCAAGATAACAATGTTCAAGAATTAACATGACATAAACCGAGATTTTATTAATGTTCCTGCAACGTGTTGTATCTTAAATTCATTGTTAGCTTAGCTCATTGTTTAGATTTGCTGCATCGTAACAATTTTGAACTTTGCAATCATGACATTGATGTTCATTCTTCTTGAGGTCAAAAATTTAGCCTTCATTAAAACAAACCTTGAAACTGCTACTGCACAAAAACGTCCCAAAATACGAGTAACTGAAACGACATCCTCACTGTAATTTCATATACATAATAGCTAACTACGTTCACAACCATGCACTCGTCAGTCAACAGCTAGTTTCAAAATAATTATCCAATTTCAAACGAAACAAACGACGCATTTAATTGGATACCCATACATTACCCGCCATGTCAAGCTTTGAAGAACCAAATTGAAACGTCATCAGCAATATACGACAAAAGCGATTTGTCAGATAAATTAGTGCTGTACCGTATATGCTACGCGTCACTGATTTTGTATGGGCTTATTCGCTAAGGTGCGTAAATAGGACATCTCTAGTGGAGGTGTGGCCTCTTTAATGGGTCATAGAGTCATATACCATAGACCATTATGCGACGATTGGGCGTCGTAGATACCATTGTAATTGTTGCCAGACTATTGTGGAGTATTATAAGCAGTGTTGCCATCATTTTAACTAAACCGGGCGATGCGTTGTTCGGTGCATCTCGCCAACAGAAAACAAAGGAATATCTCTATTGTTTGTAAAGTTCTGTGTGAGTAGGTAAGTACACAGTGATGTCGGCTTGTGTTTATATAAATAGACAAGACATTATTTGTCTGTTTCATGTTTCTGAAAATTAAATTAAAATAAGTAATGTTTGTGATGTTGATGGGTAAGGTCGTTGGGAATTTTGGGGTGCTCTTAAATGATGGCATTATAAGGTTCATGATACATTTAAAACTATGATTTTTGCTTTAAATGATTTTTAGAAAATTCACATTTTTTTTTATCATAAAAGTAGTTAGTCACAATTCGGTACAGGTGACTTCAAAAGAATAATAGGCAGTTGCGATAACTATTTTTCTGCAGTGCTATCGGGCCGATATAAAAATCCGTTATTCTAAGAATGATACACAAAACAACTGAACAATCACCGACCAATCAGTCTTATCTTTCCGCTGAAATCGACTACAGGTACTCTTTTTTTTTACACGACAAAATAGTAGCCGAGATACTCATCATCGGCCTAGTCTTTCCCCAACTATATTTGGGTTTGCTTCCCGGCTAATCGGATGTAGCTGAATACCAGTATTCTTCATGGAGCGACTGCCTATGCCACCTCCCAGTTGCACGAGTTGAAGGCTTCTGACTATCCGTAACAGCTGTCAAACATTGACAGTAGCCTTGTGTCTGTGTACCTATTCCAATTTTGAATTTACAATTCCAATTTTAAAGTCCATTGCGTTATGTCAGCCACGTCATGCACGAACATCAGGCTAGAACAGCGAGGAATGCGAATCAAAACATGAAATTGTGTACCTACGTCACACCCTTATTAGGCATACTAAATGCGTTGGCGCAAGCCCCTGGTGACTGCAGTGACGATAATAGCTCAATTTACCTAGCTACTGACGTAAGGTTCTGGTAAACCGTTCATGGGATGCATGTTGCTCAGTAACTCAGAAGTGTTGATGGTTACCAAGAAAGGATGATTCTGCTGAACCAGTCAATGTATTAAACCTTTTAACATAAGCATAATCAGCCTGTAATGTTCCCACTGCTGGGACTGGGGTACAGGCCCACTCTCTGTGTGCTGAGCCCCCTCACTACCAGTGAACCATAATCTGCCACGTGGACCCAGTGCAAGTTGGTGGATGTCGAATGTCTTCGAATTATTGGTTCTAAACTTCATAGATTTACGTTTTACTTTCTTCCAATTTTCTGAAGAAATTTCTATGGAAGTTTGTGAAAGGCTTCTGTCGGACTTTTAACGCCCAAAACTACTAGTTTGATACCGTCACCATATAAAAGGGAACCTGCTTCATGAGATGGGATCTGTCAATCCACCAGGAGTTTTTGTTTAAGGTTCCAAGGTCGAACCCAAGAGTCTGGACCAGTTATTAATGTTTTTCAGTAACGTTACAAAATGAAGAATAATATTACATGAAAATTAATCATATTCCTTGGTTTATCTTCCACGATATCGCAAATCACGTTTCGCGATAAACGGAGCCACTGTGCACCTTTGACTACTTGTAATTGATTCAATTGATGTCTCATTATATTCATGAGAACGACAAACTAATTAATAATATGATTAATGTACACGAACAGATATCGCTGTTGACAGTTTGCTGATAAAGCCTTATCTTCACTGTGTAAACGTTTGCAGTGTAAATTGCCATGGGTCGGTCCACACCTTTACCACCATTTGGCGCACTGTAGCAAGAATTTAGGTTCACTGCTCCATGCGCCACTATTACAATCATGGATCTTGTGCGCATGAGTTGATTTGCGAACGTAATTTACTAGACGTAGAAACTTTACAGTAAGCTATTTCCGTTTTTGAACAACTTTCGGCATGGAAACACTACATGATAAAAATAAAATAAATTAAACCTGCGTTCTTATTTAACCAAAAATCAAACAATACATTCTCGCTATCTCGTATAGAAGTGCATATTAAATATCTGCAAATACTAAAATAGACACAAGATATCGCCCGATCTTCGCCCACATTATGCAACTCCAAATGATTTGAATGCGGCAAAATTATCTGCAAGTTTAACAAACGCTGTTGTGACATCACTATCAACGATAACGCTATCTTTTCGGCGACAAATATTGATTTTGTATCAACAAATCACACATTTGAGTACACACGGTTGGTTCAGAACATAGGTACAAAAATTATCTAGAATTTCAAATACTTTCCCAGGGTATCTAACAAAGAATTCTTTGATGGTTTAATGGAGATAGTCGAGTGGCCACAAAAAAGGTTGTACAAAGAACACTTCAACGCCAGACGCTTCTGGGCCCCACTTTCGAAACTAATAACTCAAGTGTTAACTATGACCAAACGTCGCAGGCGCAGCCTTATCATTTATCAATTTTATAGTCAATAAGTGCTAATGACGACTATATTTGGCCCCGTTTTCTGTAGATTCGGCGCCTTAAAGCGGTATTAAACTGTTTCGATTGTCTGTTAAAATCTGCGATTTATCATAGATTGATTTATAGCTTGAAAACATGCATTAAATTACAGCCTTACAGTGGATATTATAAAGTCTAGATTAACTTGATCATTTCCTTCGCGGCAAGCTTGTTTGTAATAGGAAAATAGTCGTAATTAAGAGGTAGTATGAATTCCGTCAACTATGAGTTAACAACTCTACTGAGGTTGAAGCTGCTTAACCGGACTATCCTGTGGTGGCCGAAAATTACTTTAAGGCCCCCAGCCAGGGCTTACAAACTAAGGATATACATTAAATGAGCGTTCACTAAGGGCACCCCCTGCGGAGTTCGGGCCTAGGTTTAGTGCGTCATTGAGGAGAGGGCAACTAGAATTTGGCTGGGTCGGATTATCGTCAACTATGACTGTTGATAGCGTTAGATCAAAGTCAATGTGACTCGTGATGCGAGTTGTTTTTGCAATAAACTCGTGATAACTTGGGCACCATTGTTTGCTCCATACGCACACACGGCGGGCACATGAGGCTGTACATTTCCAGTATAACTTGGCCTCGTTTTGTATAATTTCCTATAAATGATAAAAGATGTTTATTTTGCAAATAGGTTTTTACAAACCCTTTAACTCGTCTCTTTTTTAAACTAGATATGGCCGGTGTTTCGTACCTGACTACTCTGAGAAGAAACTGCCGAAACAAACTCAGAGGTCATAGTCTCTTTTAAAGTCCAGACATCTTGGTTAACTCACTCATGTTAGTTAACCAAGATGTAGATTGTGTATGTAGATGGTTAATCTGCATAGCCCATCCAGATTAGTGTCTGAGATGGTCTCTTGAAGAAAGAACCACACATAGATTTGAGTGGACCTGTCCAGTCAGTGCAAGCATTTGTCAATAAGAGATCCGCATAAACTGGTTTTATATAGCTTGACTGGCCGTCTTGCGTACTATATTGTCAGTAGTTAGAATAAAAACTAATTACATCACATAAGTTTAAAATTAGATTTCACTGTAAGACTTCCCTGTGCCAGTTTTGAACTCACTTTAAAGTTGGTTGATCGAATCAAGGAAAGTAATTAATTGAACTCTTTTAGAATAAATCCTTTGAAGTGTCGATATAAAATGAGTTTAATTTGTCGTAAGATTCCGTATAAATGCAAAGTTTTATAGTTTCCTTTGAAAATGTTGCAGGAAAACATTCGAGATTATAATTAACGAAAGGGTTATGGGTCAGACAGAGAGCATGTTTATTATTACGGACTAAGCCGTGTGTGGCATGTAATTGTGATGTTTTGCCCGTGATTATAATAGGTAAGTCGCGTGACTGATTATTCAATCTAAGATACAGAATTAGTAACCCTACCGGTTTTTATTCATGCTTTTGGGTATTTAGTTCCACAGTAGAAGTTCCAGTCTATTATTATAAAGGATTTTATAAAATAAACTGCGTATATTTTCGCATTTGAGTCTCAATTCAGAAAATAAGTAGTCAAAGCGAAAATCTTCCACTCATACTGTTGCCAGGCGGGATCGTAAGTGGTCGTCGGACCCCCTAATGTTGGCGGCTATCACGCACACGGCTATTTCAGCTTATTACGACCACTATTATCGTTCCAGGGGACCTGTTTCTAGCCACTATATATCCCAGTCGTGGCCATGTAGGGAAGAAACTCCTTCCGTGTCGTTTAAGGCGGCGACGCGGCGTGCAGACGTGACAAGTTTTAGCTGCTGACCAAAACTAGAGAGAATTCTTGTCTACTTCGTTATAAGGTGCGATGTCTATCTTTGTAGTTTAAACTTCGAGATGTACCTAGCGGTTGATGCGAATTGTGACATAAATTACGTTATGTAAAATGATGTTAATACAAGTGCTGTTACAAAAGGTCGTCTGCTACTTTTTAATTCAAGGAAATTGCAAATATGGACACGTGTTATGTACGTTCAATTTGCAATTAAATAACGTTGACGAGTTGTTACATGCAAATTTTGGCAGCTGAAGTAATAAAACAGCTGTGTTAAAACGCGTGTAGTTAGGCATGTATTTCTTTTCGAGCCACTCATGTGATATTGTACCTATCACATACGCATAATAAAATGTAATAAAAATTCAAGAGCTTACTGTGATAACTGATAAAACATCACGAAGGTTGATCAACGCCACGACATCAACGTTTGCAGATAGTCTATGGAACTATTCTCAGTCTTATAATACCAATAATTATAGCTTTTTATTAACTATTACTGTTTAACGTATGTGAAGAATGTAAGAAGCGCAGTAATTGATCGCCTCGTTAGACAAATCTTGACATACGATGACGTTGAATCTGTCGAGCTTGCGATCGGATTAATCAGACAGACATACCGATGTATTGACTCTTGTTTATGTCAATAAACATCGGAGGAAAGCGGTTGTCTTTTCCTTTTTTTATTTGACATAATAGGAGAAGATGTTGTGTGAAGTTTTATTGAATGCATACACAATAAAGTTGATGATTTCCTCAAATGAAGAATGTCCTATTTCTGTATCTTATTTGGTTAACAGTTGATTTGGTAGTTTCGACATAAAAACCAGACTTCTAGACGCTTAACGACTCGATTTTACATAAGTATGCATAAAATGTGTGTGAACACGTAAATCGTACGATATCTTTTTAACCGATACCTACCAGTAACAGTAATATATTCGCGTAGATAGCAGAAATATGCGCTTTAAGTAGACAAACATGCTTAGAACGTTGTTTTTCTCAATAGGGCTGTGGCAAGACGGGTATGCGGGTCGGTACATATCGTAAGATAAAATACAGTGCAATATTTTCTTGTTAAGCCGCAATATCAAGGATGTAATTAGGATGTACGGACTCGTAAAACACTGGATGTATACTGCAATTTTATTCTGATCAAGATAATGGAAGAAATATTACGACTGATTGCTTGTTTTTGTTATTTCGAAGCGGATTCTACGAAGAAACATGTAATTGGTTACTAACTGTTCATAATAGTTTGTTTTTCTTTTAATAAGCGATACATAATGGCGTTTATCAATAAACCAATTGGCGGATAGTGTCGGTTACCCAAAATGCGGGCATAATCAATCGTGTCGTTTCGACTTTGTTACATAACGAGTTATTCGGTAACATAGATATATCCCTTTTACGATTTTACCAGGAAGAGTTGTCAGGGGTGCTTGACATTATTTTTATTGCCATGTTTTATTTATGTGTGTCGTCTAATGTTTGGTCATAAAATAAAATTGGATGTTTAAAGGATCGGTTTGGGGCGGTCTATTGAATCTTTTTTGTGGTGAAGATGAAAGAAGAGTGGGGTGGAATTTGTTGCATTTTTTATACTTTCTGTGAAGTGCGTAATGTTGTGAGTGTTGTGTCATTGTGTGTTAAGGAGGGTGTACATTTTTATTTATGTAGATAGAATGATTGTTCACACGTGTCGTGTACTTAAATAGTAACATAGAAATGAGACATTCGTACAACATTCACGTCTTTTTCCCATGGGGGGGGGTAGACAGAAAGTACACTACGCCACGTTTAATAATGTATTCGTTATTATATACTCCTTTTGGGTGTTCACTTTTTTATTTACCAATTCGCGGCTGAGTCTTACTCCACATGTTAAGCAGCTTATATCTGTCCGAAAGGACCGATGCCTGCCAGGGTTGCGGGACTGTTCGAAAGAGATACCGCGGCCCTGGAACACAAAGGGCAAAGGAAGGAACATGGATGGGTTTTAGTCATTAGAAGTCTGACACTCCCTCCTGCTCAGCCCAGAGCGGGAGGGGTTATTTGATGATTTCCAATCGGTAAAAAAAAGCAGCTTATATTTCGTTTCTATTCACATTTCATTCATTCGTTCGTTCATTCTACGAGCAGTTCAAGAACTGTTCCCAAATTAGCTTAGACTTCATGCACTGCCTATAATTTTGGGTTATTGTCAAGGATATTTCAACACGCGCTCGCGTCCATATTTACTCGTTCTATAACCTTCTTGTAAACATTTTCGTAGTTTATAGAAACATTCATACTCGTTTACACTAACACTAGGAGTTACTTAAAGGAATACTTAAATAAAAGGGCGCTATTGGATTTTCAACACTACTACTAGCGCCTAGAGTTGAAATTCCCACCATACAGTAGGTAATATACATATAAGTATCAGTTGGTGTTAGTGAAAACTTGCATCAGGCAGGTTCCTTCCCGGTAATACAAGTACATACCTATAAGTTAATCATCCTACCCTTGTTTAACAATTCGGCACATGTATAAACAATATGCACGAACTTAGTGTTGAAAGAAGCTAGCTATATTGCTCTGGTAGCCATTTATTGTGTGGAGAACCGCGATCTATTTCAGTTTGTTTATTTTCTTTATGTAATAGTTGACTAGTAGGTACTTGATCTTGCTACTCGTTGAAGGCGATCATGTTCAACAGCAGCTAATGGTCAGAAATTGGTGTATAGTATGAATAGCATCTCACCCTTAATCCCCAAGTGTAAGGCAGAAGTATACCATAAGCTCATTCATAGTTATTAATAACTAGCTGTTGCCCGCGGCTTCGCTCGCGTTTTTGTCGGAAAATATCCCACGGGCACGTTGTAAATATAGCCTATGGCACTCGGGGATAATGTAGCTTCCTATTCGTGAAAGAATTTTTAAAATCGGTTCAGTAGATCCAGAGATACAAACTTACAAACAAATTTTACCTCTTTATAATATTATTATAGATTAGTAAACTCACATTTTGCGGGTTAACATTTCAGTCCCATGTAAAAGGGGGAGAGCCTATTGCCATCAACCGGGCTCAAATCCAGACTACGTGGCTGCTACTAAGAAATTCTTACCGGAAAACCTAATATAACTCTTTTCACGACTTGAGAATTGAACCCCGGACCACATGCTCAGCAGAAATGTTTGCGACCACTAGACTAGACTAACGAGGTAGTACTCTCTCATCCTCAATCTTTTTGTACTAGTTCTTGATCTTGCTACCTCTTGAAAGAAATCTTGTTCGATCGTTCCTATTGGTCAGTAGTTATTTAAAATCATAATCATTAGTCAATTTGTATGTTTAAAGTTCTAATTAAAGAGTAGTTCATGCATGTAATGACAGATTAAGTAACAATAATTGTGTATGAAAAATTGGCTCTTAAAACGCACGTGCATTCTTGGTAGAATTGTTGTCATTTTAGACTAATTGCGAATAGTATTGCACTCGTGGTACGTTTTGGTAATAAATAAACTTTATTTATAGGAAAGTGTAGAAATTGAGAAACACAAAACAATACTAATGCTTTATTGTCCCAAACAGCCCCCAGCTTATAGCCAATCTAGCTATCTAGCTATCTAGTTAAAATTTAATCAAGGAAAGTATGCGTTGTCACATGGTTGTCACCACCACCCCCACCACCACCAACACCACCTATCCTACGTCCAACTAAATCAAAGCAATAGGAGACAAAAAACATTGAAAACATACTGTCGCAGTGTTTACGATTAGCTGAAACAACGGTGAACGTCTTGTCCTGTCGACGACTAATAGTAATACTACGCCGTGACTCCCAGTTGTCTGTAGTAGTCCTAGTCACGACGTGTGATTAGTCAACGACACGTGGATAGAAATATGTGGGCGTTCTTGTGTGTCATATTAAGTTAATGATTGACAGTATCGTTGTATCGGTGACCAGTATATTACACAAAACCAGCTGTCTCAGCCTCCTTGACAGGAATTTTGACAGCTCATCTACAGCTTTGTGTCAATTGGCAATATGAACTCGAACCGTCTTTGGGAGACACTCTATTCTCTGGTGATTGGTCACTTGAATTAATGAGTGCAGCAATTTTGGAAATTTCAAACAGGCTCACACGAAAAAGCTTCCGACCGAGTACCATGTAGTTCAGGTGCTAACAGACTTGCTTTTGCCCTCGCCTTGGCTCGTACGATGGTCGGAAATCAACCTACGGGAACGTTCTAATGACCAGACACGAGGATAATGTAGGAGAAACTACATTAACAATTTCATTCAAAATATCAATCAATTTTTCATTTTTTTTTTCAATTTTAATTACCCCCGAGTGAAAGAATCAAAACTAGAGTTTCTAAGATTACTCCTTATATCTAATCTTACAAACTTAACCTCTTAGATCCGCAAATAACATTACCAATGCAGATAAAAAACGCTCCAACAATTTAACCGGGTCTCCCACCACATACAATCATGTGTGTCCCGTAAATAATATCAACTGCTTCGCCTCAAGACAGTTAAATATGTTCGTAGGGCCTATCTTGTAAGGGACATAACGCCCACGCCGAACGTGGGTGAGCAGTACTGATTGCCAGCAAATACACGAACAAACTTAAGACCCGTTAGACCCGTAACCAGTTGCCAGTTAGGCTCCAGACATTTGCTAAAATGACAATTTCTGTATTTGTTTGTATTGTTGCATACAACAACGTGGTTCGTTAAGAAGTTTTTGTGGTGAATAATGTAATCCTTGATAAAGAAAATATATGTAGGTAACGATGAACATTTACCGGTTACTTCAGAGCAGATAAAAAGGTGTTCAATAAAAAGATGTACGGTCACCAAAGGAGATAAGTGTAAGTAAGAGACCGATGGATATTATCGAATAAAATTTAATTTAGTTAATAGAACACAAACAGTTATTTAACAAATTAAATTTTATTCGAAAACATCCATCGGTTTCTTATTAAACTTCAACTATATCCGACGACCCTGGTTACTTATCTCCTTTGGTGACTGTACATAAATCACTTCTGAATGCATACCTAAGTCCCACTTTTTGAATGCACTTGCACTTTTTTTCGATAGACTGATAGACTGTTGCTGCTGGCCTCTTATTCTATTGGCACTAACTGGTGTGTGTTAGCACTGACATGCTGACCTGCTGTACTATGTAAAACATTTTTTCTTCTGAACAGAAACACTGAATTCACTGAATGTATTCAATTACGAACTCTAGATAAAGTTGATTGGTTGGTCATTGGCCCTATGCGATAAATTTCTAAGCCATTGAATTTGGGCACGACAATATGACAATACAGGTCCCTCCACCCACACCAACAGCTCTCCAAGCATACCGATTCTCGCTTTCCAACATCGAGAATCGAATTGGAAATTGCAATAAACATAGAATCGATTAAAGTGTGGTCATTCGATTAGATGTCGAGACGTTTAGTGTTTGCATCGATACTCGACATTTACTTACAACACACGAGAGGTCTTTAATGTGCGAGTTTTATAGGCGCAATGAAAGATACAGAACGTGGATATATTTCTTTTAAATGTAGGCACATTTTATTCTGAAATATCTATTTAGTTCTCGATATTTACGCTTTTTCTAGCTACTAAAGTACAGACTTGATGCACTAAGGTCCGTTTTCTAACAGAGCGCAGCGCAGTGCATTATTTAAGCATTCATTTAGGCGTTGCCTAGTTAAAACGGGTAACAAGAAAATAATACCCTACATAAGAAATACACAACTCAATTTCACTAAACCATGTCAACGTCATTTTGTTTTTAAGGAAAAAAAACTCGTGTCATTGCTGTTTTTGCACTGAAAACATTCTTTATTGCAAAAACCAGTTACTTCAGTCCATAAAGAAATCACTTACACAGCCGTGTAGCTGTAACTGAAGCGGTGTCGCTTCAGTAGTCATTGCTAACAGTCAGATCATTTCAGTGCAACGCCACGCATGACCGACTCTTACATAATCTGATTACATAAACCTTGTAATTTAAACGATCGCCTGAAGTAGGTATACGAAAACACCGTCACTATCTACACAAATAAATAAAATCGAATGTCTGTTTCTAATTTCAAACGAACAGCTTTTTACTAAATGCATATGAAAGTATATAATTTTATGGTAATAACAAAAGCATTTTTTTTTTTTTTTTGTGTTTCTGTCTGTTTGTTCCGGCTAATCTCTGTAACGCCTGGACGGATTTTGAAGAAGTTTTTTTTGGCAGATAGCTCATGTTTTAAGTAGTAACTGAACTTACTTTTATTTTAGGAAAATTATTAGGTTTCCATGCGAAAAAAGTAATTGTGAAATGAAATACAAAATCCGGTTTAAATAGGGAAGTAATCTTTTAATATATTAATTTCATGCGGACGAAGCTCGCGGGTAACAGCTAGTAACTTATAAAATTGTCCCTATTGTATATTTTTTATAATGACGTCACTAGCGTACTATTACAAAACTGTCTTCCAACCACTATATTTACTTTCTTCAGAAGGCAACATAAAGTTTTATGAGGATTTTGTTTTCAACAAACAACGTAAAAGTTTGTGTTACTTCCTAAGGTTTTATAACCTAATTCACACCGCATTTTGAATAGTTTTGTATGGGTATCACAATTTGGGGCTTTAGCTTATTCCGTTTATATAGGAACACAAGGATAGGCCGTTGGTATAAACCATTAATGATGATGAACAGCGCTATCATGGGCTTTGCGTTTGTGATACTTTCCCAAAGGATCAGATAAACATTTTTAAGCTTCACAGTTACCCCTTTTGTTGACTGTACAATACGATTACAATATTCTTTTATATGCAATGCCCTATGAGGCCTAGATAAAGTGACATTTTATGAGCGATAACGATAGCACAAAAGTCAAATCTTTTCAAAGTCGGCGTAGAAATACGAAACACTATGAAAATGTTCGCCCCTACGCTAGAGATGAAAACACATACAGACTTCATATTATTTTGAAACGCCTACCAACAAATTGTGTGGTTAAAAACATTTCTAACATAATTACAGACATGTTGATTTCACAATAACCATTTCGTACACCGTAATTACTCAAATTACTCCTGAGTTACTAACTGGTAATAATTTTGCGAATTCGTTCGTTTTAATGTCTACTTATTAAGTCTCATATAACTGTCATTTCTGTTTAGTAAGACCTATCAAGTTAAAGTTTCATATGTTTGGGTTTGTTTAATCGATTCGCACATATCAATTTAGATATGAAACTTTCAAGTACAACCGTTGCGTTATTGTCTGTAAAATCTTGATAACACTCGACTGTGATTAATAATCATCTTTCGGTCGAATTTCAACAATGTGAGACCGCAAAAATTCGTGTATATTCTTCCGAGATCAGTGTGTCAACGAAAAAAATAAAAGTCACTCTCGCGTTTCGACTAATTAGGTGGATGAAAAGGGCCGCGCGACAGAGAGTGATCCACACCATTACTCTTCCCTCATGCCGCTTATTTACCATCAGCTACCGAGCCCGCAACTACCATTATCTTCACCACTCACTAGATCACTTATCTCCGCAAATGGCCAGGAATATTTTCATGCCCAGGTTAGCGATATCAGTTAGATATATATGGTTGAGGCGAAAAGTGGGACAAGCCGCGTCCAAATTCGTCGGCGCATTGTAAACATCATCGTATCTTTTGACTCGACAGACTGGCGAGAAATGCCGGAATACGGAAGATAATAAATGTATTATTAGGAATTAGGATTAGAGACAAATATTTGGAATCATTCGTTGCATAATCTAAACCATAGTTTGTTGTCGTGAACTTTAAAACTTAAGTTCCACATTCTTAGTTCAAAGACCTGAACCAAACTTTAGCTAAACGTGTTCCATTCGATACGGAAACGTGTCCTAGACCGGCTACACCATGTTTTACTCGATGCGGGATTGATTTTATGCGGGAATTCGATTTGTCGTGCATCGGATAGCTTCACTGGCTTTACTAGAGGAAAAATATTGTACCTTTCATTATAATTTGCAATAAAAAGTGACTGGTATAATAATTTTACAGCGGACATTGAATAAATTGCAGTATTATTTATCTTCACGGGCGCATTGGCATTGACGGAAATTATGTTAGTAGGACGAATCCTGCTACAATAATTTGCGTTAAATAGGTGTGTGTCATGTAAAGGGCAAGTTGACGTGTCCAACGAGAACATTATGGACGATAATGCGTACGTCCTTCTATTATGAATTCTTCAAAATAATTCAAATAGCATCTGATTAGATTGTAGCGATGTACCCGGTATTGTTTTGCATCGCAAATGCATTGGCGAATCGACGCGTGATTGGCATAATTGTCCAGTTGTACACTCAATTGTTTCAATATGAATATGGCTTCATCTAATTGTTATGAGCAGGCAGAGCCCGTGGAATACGTACCTAACCGTGATGAATGTGTTGATTTATTTAAAGTTTACAAATGTTCGGCTTCCTGCAGTTAGTTGATTCATCGCTGCATAAAATGCCACGTATCTGTCAGCTAATTAGTTTTGAACTAATTGAGTATAATCACTTGATGACGTCCAGATCGGTCCAGTTTCGGAATTTTTCTTATCATCATCGTATTGATGGATAGCACGTAACTTCATCATGCAACATTAACCAATTGAGCTCAATAAAAACTTTACATGCGTTTTCCAAAATTGCTCATTACAATTAACTGTCGTCGCATTCACATGCAGACGATAATAACAATGACAACAACAGATGTACTAACACATGACAAAAACGAAAGTTCCAGCTCAGGACAATAGCACCCACACATCCATGCAATGCACTATGGCACTTTTGAAGATAGAACATAATTTACTTAACCTTAGCGAGTTTTAAATTACCTATCAAGTATACAAAGTAGTAATGCAATTAAAGATATTAACTACTAAGATGCAAATCATATTATAGATTCCTATCTTATTTTACTGTTACTACATTGTATTCAAGAAGCATTTTTTTCTTTCTGCATTACAAAGAGGAAGATGATTAATTATTAATTTAGTCATTGATTCTAAGCGATGATCTAACCATATTAAGGAAAATAATGTAAACGTTGAAATTAAATCTATCGTTGACGTTATTGATTATCTATTTAAAATTCTAATCGTCAAAAGAGAATCTAAAAAGCACATCAATATTAATAGAGTGAAACAAAACAAAAACGAAAAAAAGTGACGTCAAGCAACAAAACATCGTCCAAATTTTAACACGACCCAAATGAAAAAGTGTGTTTTCAACACGATTAATATTAAAGAGGGGTGGGGTACACATGAATTCAGTTGACCTGTCTGGTCCTTAACGTATTCAAGGTATGGTACAATGGAACGTCACTTTAAATACAGTGTGAGACCAGTAGGGGACTAGCTTACTGTGAATTTTGTATGTCCGCTGACCTCTAGCCAAGGACAACCACTCACAATTCAGATGGACACATGCGTAAACCTGTTTGGTTTATCTGAAACTAAACTACTGAATGTTTTAAACAGTCGCTTAGACTAGCTCGATGTTATCTATGTAATATAATTCGCTATGACACTCGAAAAATTCGACTGCTTTGAATTAGACAAAAATGTAAATGAAAAGTAATATAGTAGTATAAGAGAATCATTACACCAAGCAAGGTATGTAGTAATTTGTAAAGATTTACGATAAAGACTATCCTTGCCATTTACTCCTGAGAAAAAGTTTAACGCATCAAGATTACGTCTTGCAGTTCATCGTAATTCTAAAAATGGCGAGATAGTGTTCCGGATGCTTACGAGTACAAAAATCTCAGAAACTACTCAAGAAACGATGGTTTCTAGATAAAAAGGCAAGAACAGGCAATACAGTTTTATGTGCCACGTAACACAGTCACGTATGCAGGCTGGAAGGTCGTCCATATTTGTGCAAACAGTTGGCTCGGCGATAGCAACGTTTGTACTCGTAAGTAACCAAGATAATATCTATACGAGCGAGCACAGCTAGAGAAATTCTTAAATTCCTACCTGCTCCCGCGCCGGACTCGCCGACGACGACGCTCGAATCTCCCCGACAAAAAACCGTTTCCTTTACATTCTGTTTACAAGACCTCCGACACTGAGGTCCCTTTTGTGGCCGTCCCCATCCCCTTCCATTGCCCTACCCACGACCCTTTTTTGTCCGCGTGCTTCTCCACAATTATACAAGTTTGCGAGGTTACGACGCCTCATTAGAGTTTTTTAAACCTATTCATTTTGTGAAACGTTCTCCATCTTCGAAATGAAATGAATAAAATTAGGTTTTAACATCATTGCATTATGATTCCATTTGTATTGTAAATATTGTCCTCAAACATCCATCAATCAAGTCTAGATTATTCGTTTAAGTACTAACAACAAACACTTCAGTGTTGTAAGAAATCTATTTATCTATCTACTTCTTCATCTATCATTATCTCGTATTAGTGACACCGAACAAAATAATTACAAATATGACATAGTTATAACAGGATGCTGTCTCAGAAATGTATACGAGTGTCAATGATGTTATCCGTGTTATATAATCGAAAGTGATCCGTGACAGCCTCATTTGCATGAATGATGTCATGATCAGCGGTGTATCACAGGGGGGAAAAAATTGCAAAAAGTATAACACATTCGTTAAGAACAATATGATAAATATGACCAAATTTAGAAACTTGGGTTCTTGCCAAATCATTAAGTATACACCTCGTAGGCGACTGTCACTGAGAACAAAAGTAGTGAATCAGCAAACACACCTACAGCAACGCCCCTGATTTTTAACGCAACGAATTCTGTGAAAATGACCTAAGCTGCCAAGACTTTTTTATTTGTTTGCATTGATCTTGTCATTGGTTTTTTTAGATTCACTTTTTTATTTAAACAGGAAATAATCATCACTTTACACCTCATGTTTACGGATTTGACCAAGCGCTTGCAAACAAATACGTTTGGCAAAAACAGCCGTTTGCATGTAACATCCTGGACTACAGAACATTATTTATCGCAGTAGATAAAACTATATCTATGAGGTATTAACATAGATAGATTGTTTTGGAATAAGTAGCAAGGTTACTGACGTCAATTAACCTAAGTCACCTATTTTGTTTTCACCTACATGATGCGCTATCAACCACTACAGTGATAATATCATAACCTAACTTAAATCACGTGAGAGCTAACTAGAGAGAGAGTGTTTCATACCCTGATAACATTTATAAAAATGTAACCGTCTTCCTAAACTATCATTCGCTAGCGCCATAATTCATATCGTACAGTTAGTTGGCAAGTTCTACAACTACCGCAACATGAATAGCTATTGATAAGGAAATTTCTTTACCCAACTCTGCATCTACATCATCATTCATCAGTTCATCTACGTCAATTGCAGCATTATTTGATATTTACTAAAAGAATTCTTATATTAAGTACCTACGATGTTTTATTTGTGCTTAGTATGTCAACAGAGTGGTCGTGTCACCCCACTGACCTTGTGTGGGCAAACATCTTTATCAGCTTTCCACTAGTTACTAGCTCACATTTACATTGGTATCTACTATCTGATACTGACCATATTTCTTTTTGATCTTGAATAAAATAAACTATTTGAATTCTCTATGCATTTTTTTACCTTGCGCATTAAGATGATCGGAATCTTGATCTAGATCACCAAATATTATTCTTCGTTGTTTATTGTAAATAAATCGCAAATTTTATTAGAAAAGTGCACAGAGTGAGATTATGGTGGAATGCTGCACCTATTAATAGCCATTAGGGGAGAACAAGTCGTAAAGGTTAAAAACAAATACGTAAACTATTTAGTTTCGGTCCTTAAAATATATCTCGAGCCAAACTGAGAGCATCAGCCGCCGTGACAGTTTAGTGATCCTTTAGAAAATAAACGAACCAAGTTTCATTTAGCATCAATTTTATAAATGGAGCGTTTCAGAGGATGGTTCCAGTCATCGACAGATGATGTTACTTAGCACTGATTCCCACGACGCGGCGACGGCCTCCAGCAAGTTGCGAGCCGACTAATGAGCAGCCGATGGGAATAATCGTAGTCTAGTGCAATTTACGCACTAATGCATGGCTACAGACAACCGCAAACGTGTCTAATTTTCCACAACTCACGTCTCTCTGAGAACTTTAAAGAACTTATATTGAGCTCTCGTCTAGTCTCTAGTTTTTTTTTTTAATATCAATATTAAGTTATGTTCCGTGATAAGCACGTTCAAAGAAGTAATGTTCAGCTTGCTTTTTACCGCATTAATGCCAATAAAGATAGATTTTATTTATAAATTCCTGATTATGAAACTAATGAATAATAATATTCCATTTTTGTAGCAATCACACCAGTTACAATGAGCCATACTTAATATCAGTAGAAAACATGCAAAAACTGTTATCTTCGACTTCCTGTTGATGAGTTGCAATTGTTTCTTCATCAATATTAATTTGCAAGTTAATTTTAAAGTAGATTATCAAACCACATTATGGCCTATTATTTACATTTTAATACATAATTTTATCGTTGTCTGCATTTGATATTGGATCTGTATTATATTTGGTTACAATTTACATATTTTTGTATTGGTTTAATGCATTAAAATTTGCATTTGAACGTGATATGTTGTCAAACTCGTTACTTATTCAAATATCGACAATTCCAAATTGATCTTTGTACGCATCATTGTTAGAAACAATATAATTGTACCACTGACCATGTCTATAGTCGCTATTCATCACCAAATGCTAAGTGAAATCACGTGGGCATATATCTTTAGCGTTATATTAATTAGCTTCTGAATGACGTTTGTATGATCCGTTTCGCTAATACGACCCACACGCTTATTATTTGCAAAGTTGTCTACTTTCACCTCGGGGACATTTCTGCCATTGACCAATACTGTCGTAGATTGTTCTTACCATTCTACTGTGACATGTACAATCTGAGAACTATTAGCGTTACTAATTCATGTATCTTTATCACCGCTGTATGAAACTCTCCGGATTAACCGGTATTGGTACTCTTCGAAGGTTATTATTAGTTAGTTTATTCATTTTTATTCTGAATTGCGTTGCGTCAAAAACAAGTTTTTCTGTAAGGAAGGTTCATTCATATCACCTTTTTGCTTGCATAACGTTACCCTTGAAGAGCTGGTAATACTTAAGTTTCTTCTTGGTAACTTTTATTATCATAGCTAGCACATATCGTCCCACTGCTGGCCAAAGGCCTTCCTCCATTCCTTTCAACGGTCACGATTCTGTGCTGCTACTTTCCAATTCTCAAGGAAGACATCCAGTTCGTCCCACCATCTCCTTCGTGGTCTGCCGCGAACGTGTGTGACTGTTCCAGGACAACAATCCTGATCTTTACGGGCGCACAGTAACAACACAGACATTTAATTTGTATAAATATATTTAACTTGTATAAAATATTGTTGAAACCAATCTGTTACATATTTCTTCTTCGTATTTCGTTCAGCTTGTTACACGGCGTCTAGGTTGCCAATTTGGTACAGACTTGCATTATAACGGTAATATAAAACGGGAAATAACTGTGGTCACGAAACGGATGATGTCGTTTTTGTCATTGTCATTTTAGTCTTATCATGATGTTTCAAGGCTGTAAATGATACGTTTACAGAAATCGGATATGTTGCCTTTGAATAGATAAACACTAATGCTAGTAGATATCTAGGCAATGAGGACACATATGTTAGCATAAGTAAACATAATTAATACACGCTTTGTAAGTTGTAACGCTTTGTTCATCTTAACGATGTCCGAATTTAGCAATAAGAGGCCATTGCAGCTCAAAGCCTCTTTTGGTTTATGTCCCGTACGGTATTTGCAGCGGTTTGTATTCACCGTTATTTTAACTACCGACAAAGCCAGATGGTATTATAATTCATAGGTAGATGGGTAATTTGCTTTCGTACACGCTGCGTTAGTGTATTAATATAATCTTCATTACTTGTAACAAACGTGGCCATAGCGAAAGTAATTTATCTGATCTAATTAAGTTTTTAATTATGGCTTCTATAGTATGGATTACTGGCTGATATTTTATTAGTATGTTTCAAACTAAAATCAAGTTTATAACCATTTTACTACCTAGGAATGTGTGAAGTCAGCGCTCCTAATAGATAGTTACTTGAGGATAATATAATCAGCTAAGTTGACACGGTAAGGTCATTGTAATAGACGTAGATTATGATAATGAAAAATAAACATGCGAAAAAAAAGCTGCTGTTTGTACCGTCTAAATTGCAATTACAATCTTGAATCCAATTTCAGTCATTGAATTCTTTTGCGTGATTTTCTATTTTAAAATTATGCAATTATAGCATCAATAAGTAATGACCGAGTACAACATATACATGATAATGGCACTAAAAATGTTTATCTATACCACGTCGAGTCAAATCAAAGTCAGTCTTTATCAGTAACCTTGTCACATTAATACGACGGTATTATGACGTGGACTTTACCTTATTGATTTACGTCACCGTGTTATGCAAAGTGGTTCTTATAATGGAGACGTTAGTGGGTTTTTTAGAACAGATGGTAAATGATCATTTAGCATTGCTCAAGATTTTAGGTCCTAGTGCATCATCGTGACTGACAAAGTTGTACGTCAAAGCATAAGTAAATGTGAACCACAATCTATTTATTTTTCTTTGGAAATATGTAGATGGAATATTCGACCAATAGATGGATGATAAGACTAGGTCCAGTCCAAAACCGGAAAGAGACCCACAATGGTTAGGACACACGTAAACCGATAAAATACACAAATAACTTATTTTGCCAAATGTAAAGCCCTAAACTTGGTCTATCTAATTTTATTAGGGACACTATTCTATTTATCGAATAGGAAGCAGTATCTTCCATAGCGAAGGAGACAATATAAATTGGTGTATAGTTCCCACGAAAGATAAACGTTGATAATTATGGGCCCAAGCTTGCTCCCTGCGGTACCCCGCGACCGTATTGTAAGCTATGAAGTTGGTCCGATCTCAGATAACCTATGACCTGTTATTGAAACCTAAATAGGAAGCTACAAAAGCAAGCACGTTATATTTTAAAACTGCATTTATTCTATTCTTCAAATGCTTTTTTTCGATGAAATACGAAATCAAATGTATCCTCCTTTCCATACTTATTAGACGCTCGCTCTCGCAATCATTTAATATAGATATCAAAATGGACACCGTTTTAATCAAATCTCTTTTTTTTTAATTATACCGCATATTGATTTAAGCTTTGATATATAGCTTGATAAAAAAGTGTTTTTTTATTTATTTGCATAAAGGAAATTCACTTCACCAATTTTATATCTGCAGACTTGTATTGCATGTCCATGTCCATTCACGCGATCGTTGCTCTCTGAATCAGAAAGATTACTCGTAAAGATCGTATGATAGTTTACCTGCTTAACATGATAATAATAGTTGCCTCAGGCGCCGTAACATCTGTTCGGGGGCTCACCTTTGTATCAGGGTCCATTGAATGGACTCGTTGATGCGGCTTCTTTGATATATCTCGTGCAAATATTTTTATTATTCCACCATAGGCAGCTGTATTTATTATTACTTCAATATTTCTGCCAATAAAATAGTTATTTTCAGTACAAGATAAAAAATATTCTTCATGTTGGCGCGCAAATTTATATTTTGTTTTCTTGTTGCAGAAGTGCAAGACGTGGGATGTTTCAACACTGATGACGTCTTTATTATAAAGGTAAGCTAATATAAATAGTTGTTTAGTTGTAATATCAGTCAATGTTCCGAAAGCAGCGAACTTGGCTCAAATGTAGATTTCAACAAAATAAATATGCCCCAATACTTGTGATGGATAGCTTGTCTTATAGAACTTCGAGATTACTATCTGTTCCGTGAAACGGTGTTGCATTTACACTTAGCGTATAAATTATAACGGTTTTTTAAATGTTAACAGATGTTAAATAATAAACTGGTCCACTTCGATGACAATCTCCTAAAAATTTAAATTGCTTGCTTGTTTTAATTTACTCTCGTCTTTCATATATACTGCATGCATAAAATTTTATAATTGTCATTTTATATTTGCGTTATTCCAATATCGATAAGCTCATTAAAAAGGAATAAACAACACGTACTTACAGACAAGCTTTTTGTGGTATGAATATCTATTGAATATTTCCATACCAATAGGCATTATTGTTTAAAAATAACTATGACTTGTCATTGACGGCTTGTTTGATACAACTTCAATAGTTTATAGTTCACAATCCGGGGTCAACTGAGTCTAAAGTTCATTTGCAGTTTGTAATTATTACTGTTAAATAAATAGTCATAATTAATCTATTTGCACATTGTCACGTTATTGCTTATCTATTTTCCTATTCGATTATTATTATTATTATTCATTTCATTATTTGGTTCACAATTAGATAAAAGAATCAGAATTTCGTGATTTTCTTCAACTTAAGCTTATTTCTTACTTGTATTACACTAGTGATTTACTCGTGTCTTTAATGTATTATATAAGTATTATTTTCCATTGTTATTGTCACATCAGGATTCAATTATGAACATGGGGCAATTGAGTTTAATTAAAGTGTAGATACTTTCGTAATCGGTCTTCAATTGATGACTATTAAAGTGAATTGAATGCGGTTGGGTCTTAGCTTTTATTGTTACTCCAGTTTCACCCTTTCTGGTATTAAATACGCTACATTTTAGGTAATCATTTTTTTCTTCATGTTGATCTTTGGCGTAAAGACACCAGTTTATCTTCAGAATTTTGTCACATAACTTTCACATCTATTTGAGCTCCTGCTTAATTACAGCAGTTGTTTTTAAACTACAATGCAATCATAAATATCGCAATTACCACTTTTTAATTCCGATTGCCTTATCCACTACATCTATGAACGCACATCGCATATTCAAACATTTGCACACCGGTGTTTCCTTACGAAACGTTGCAAAAGCCTGTAACTTGAGTCCCAATATGACATCATGCAAGATTTACTATCGATAGGATAATATGTACTACTGTTGGCACGATAACCTCGCCTGCACATCCCTATTTCAAGATATTATCGTGTTTAGTTTACAACGAATTTGCTGAGTTCAACTGGAAGAACTATTTTTCACGTACCTACGAAGATATGTTCTTAAACAAATGTCGAATTTTCAACGCGGCTTAAGGTTTAACTGAAAAATATACGTAATTCCTATTCGTTTTTTTGTATATATTAGCACAATATCATATTACGAGTTTCATGAACTTTAATATAAATTGTTGTTACGAGAAATATTAAAAGAGTCAGAGGGTTCATCTAAGATAATGCATGATCGTGATGACTTGACAAGTTATTCATAAAACTTGCTTGCAACATGAAATACGGGTTTCTCTGAACATTGCACATTGCCTTCATCTCAGTGTCAATCGTGGTAATTCTAGCAAACAAACGTGAGTCAGGTCAAATTAATTTTATGATAATCACCGTAAAAAGTGTGACGTAAGTTAGATAAACGACTCACTTCTAGTTTTCGTACACTCTGGTACTTAAAAAGATATTCTAAATACTCGATAGCGTCATACAGATTAACGAGTCTTATCTAACGTAGATAACAGTAGGTACTTTCGGAGGCCAAAATTCCGAACTCCCTTCCAAGAACGTTTGCGCAAAAAAAGATCTTCGGGGCTTTAAACTTAGTGGAATGGTATACTGGTATTATCGTGTTTCGTGATAATATGTTTGGAGCATGCAAAAAATTGTGCTCTACTTAATGTGCCCCGCTTTAGTATTTTTTGCAGCGCTTGCTTTTGCCATCGATTGTCGTCAATTGGTATCTTTGAATTGTGTCAAACTTTTGCTTAAATCGTGCAAAACATTCTAGATTATTTTTTTGCTTATTTGCAGTTTGTATTTTCGTTCGCACTTTCGCGCAATTTTAAGCCTTAGAACTATTATAGATTCTCCGTTCAATATCGTAGAGAAAATACGAGTCCAGTTTGATGAGGATGTTTTCCTGGAAGTGCTGCCTGACTATCGGTGTTGTGTGATTAATATTAATTAAAGATTCAGATTACCATCTGCATATTAAATGGAGAAGTGTCGGGCAACCGTTTAGTTATAATTATAACCGGTCATCCCTATGGCTTACTTTTGTAAGCCGATAAGCTTGCTTTGCCTCGCCCTTGCATATTATTATGTAGTATGATTATCTTCCTACCCTTATTCTGATTTAGTTGGAGTCCATATTTTCTTCGATTGGGCATCATCTCTGAATTCATTAGCTTTTAAATCATTGGGCTTCTTTCAAACGCCTCTTAATCTATTTGTTCTTTCCCACCTTTACCCGGGCGATACTATGCAATATGTATAGTCCCGTCAAAATCTATTAGGCTGTTTTTGCTAATTCTTACTTAATGATTACAATAAATATACGAGAAGTAACTTCAACTTTTAGTGAATGCATCGACATATCAGTTTCATTTACTAATCTACTAACACAAAATGCTCAGTGAAGGTGTGTTCCATATTCACTTACACTTTTCCTGACTATGAACACATTGTAGCCATATGAGATAGTCAGGTAAAATTATAGGTCGTACGTGCATTAGTAACGTGGATTAATCGACCAATCACTTTCATGTTATTATATAGTTCTGTTGCTGCGTCTTCTGCTGTTATTGTGGCTTTTTCCTCATGTTTATCAATTTCATGATTTACTTTAATTTATGTATTTTCCTGTATAGTATTGTTTCTTTGTTTCTTTTATATATTATAAAATATCGATTTAGCTTGAAGAATTAAAAGCGTTATAAAATTTATTGTTATAACTTTAACAGTCAATTTACACTTATTACTACTTACGTGAGTTATTAAACAAAAAAGCTAAAATATGTTTTGATAAAACACAGAATCACACGAATGTTAAATTAACACGACTATCGTATGATATCGTAACTGTAAATAAACAGATTGTTTAATTTTACTCAGAGATTTAAATTTGACACTTCTATTTATCTTGAAATGGAAATAATAAGACCAAAGTTCAAGATACTTTAATCAAATAATTCGTTTCTTTTTTTAGATAGTTTTAAGTATCTAAGCAGAAATAGGTTAGTTTGTAAAATCTGTCAGTAAAAATAATCATAAAAAAATAGTAAATCAGTACGGTTACTTGAGAGACTTATCTCTGGTTTAATGCATTAATTAAAATGGCTGTGATTTTTCATAACAACCCGTTTATTCATAACTTATCAGTTGGGCGGGGTTAGTTGGGTTCAATTGCTTTGATATCGGTCACAAGGTAATGTTAAATCGCGAAGTTTCTTGGAAATTTATTACTGTAGACTGTTGATTGATGGTTAGGTTACAAATACAATTAATTGATTTCGCAGAAAAAGTGTACTTATTTGCCATTGTAAAAAGTGTTTGGTCACTTTAGATAGATGTTTGTAAAAATGTTAAACAACTATCAGTTCCTTATAAATTACTACACTGTTATTGTTAGGTACTATTAGCCTGCTTTATCCCACAGCTGGGCATAGACCCTCCCCACGATTTCCATGAATTTACTATAGGTATCTTTAATTTTCCACTGCTAACTAACTGTACTGTATGAAGATCATATCGAACAGATAAAAGAACAATGACATTTAATTTTGCCAGACCGACGTCACAGAATATGTAGTCGCACATTAGGTAGGTACCTACCTACTTAAATAAGCATCATATCTTGAACGTTCAACTACCCATGTCTTTAATATTATCTTTGTACAAAAACTTGTTTTTTTTACAACCACGCTTAAATTCTCCAAGTGACATTAACCTGCTGTGACAAGGTATAGTAGCATTTAAACAAAAAATCATGCCAAAAAAATGAAATATTTAATATTATTATGTAAATTTGTTGCTATATAGGTACTGCAATTAGTCATTTTTGAACACGGTTTTGTGGCTGTAATTGATACTTTGTTAAATCAGGCAAGTATAATGAGTATGGATTGTGATTAGTGACTCCTTCATTATTGTAAATTAAAAATAAATTGAAAGAACCTTTGCAATGTTATGTATGATGTTATCATTGTGCAAAAAAATGGAATGTATGCGTTAATACTTTTAATCCTGGTATTTTGATCCTATAATCGCGGCTTTGTAGGCCAAAGGCAAGGCAAGCAAGGCAGGGCAAGGCTTTTATAGGTTCCAAAGGTTCTGATAGCTTATGGTAGTTTTGGTAAACCGCACGTATGTAACGAATTCACTGTTCTGTTGTTCGCAACAGAAAACATCCCTTGGCTTTCATTGGTCAAATTCTGAAAGGCGTTTGACTAAAGAAAAGTACAGGAATTAAAAAATGAAAAAAAAAAAAACATTTTATTTATTCGTGATGTATCCTTTTTTTTTTTAACCTATTTTATTTATCCCACTGCTCGGCAAAGGCCCCCGCATAGCCTTCCTCTCTTACTGCTTTACGTGCTGCTTTCTCAGGCCAATCTGTCACAAACGCCTCTCCAGTGTTTTCTAGGCCTCCCTCAGCGACGACGCCCGTCTTTTGCCACCCACTGAGTGAGAATCCTACGTTGAATTATACTTGTAATGTTGGCAGCACTTGACGTCATATTTGTAATAAAATGTTAATTATCATTTTGTAAAACATGTGATATATCACACAATCACTGTCATTTTGGTAGCAAATGTAGGTAGTATCAGTTATCCTTGAGTAATGAATATAAAAGAAATTCGACCTTCAGTGATTAGATAAAACTTTATGTAATTAAATAATACCTCACGTGTAATTTACTTACATAGACTGTCATTTCAATTGTTTAAAAAACTTTTTATTTGTAGATAAATATTTTCACATTGTCTGGGAGCTGCAAATACCGCAATCAAATAAAAGTTATTTAAATGGTTACAGAAAAAATAAACACTGACTGACTTGCATTATTTTTAAATTCTTGATGTTTGTTTGTAATTATGATGTACCTGCCGCTCCTCATAATAACAAACAACAGGTTTTTTTCTTAAACTTGATATCTTACTAGTGTTTCGTAATGTCAATGAATCATCTCAATAAGCCTTAAGAAATTCAGGAATTTGCGACCTCTCGATGGTTCTGTTTATCCAACAATGTGTCATCTACATAGTATGGTTAAGAATATAACAAGTACCAGCAATTAAATATGGCTTGTTCCTGCTTAGTACATATCTAATCTATTTTTCTCTTTATTCTTTGTTTACGAATCAAGCCAATCGCCTCAAAGATGTTCTCTAGACTCTTGTAAAATCTTTGTTGGTCAATGTGCAAGAGGCACTCAAAAAACAACGGAAAAAAACAAATGCAAGTCATTGAGCGTGTTCTGTCACAATTTAGGATGTTTCCTCTTGACACAAAACCACTGACACGTAAAATAATATTTTAATTGTAGTAAAACACGCATGATCCGCATATAATGTTTTGGTTTTAACAATTTATAACATATTTACATCATATTTTGCGGTTAATGTTTCGGACTTCCGTGGTTTACAAAAACTGGTTATTTTTTTATAGATTTCTTGTAAGGCTATGTGGTATGTTAGTGTTTCAATATTGTACATTAATTGACCATGAAGTATTGAAAATTGCAACAACCAGAAGTATTGGATACGGCATTTCTAATAAAATTCCGAACTACTGATTTCTCTCGCACGCAGTCGCACAGGACCGGTCAATGTGGCGACACTTGGGTGAGGCCTATCTTCAGCAGTGGACGTCTTTCGGCTGAAATGATGACTGATTTCTCTTTAGTCAATTGAAAAGGCCTTTGATTCGCGCAGACCATGGAAGCATAGCACAACATGGAGTAGGTCTATACTCAGATGAGCGTATAACAAATCCACCAAAGCAATGCAATGATGGTGATGAAGTGAAGTTTAGTGAAGATGAAGAAATGAAATTTAATTAACTGGCTTTTCGAAGACCTATCCTACTAACTAACTTTTTTATCGTGTGGTTAGTGCCTAACCTTTTGTCAGAGTTTTTATGCCACCCATGGGCCTCTGACTTGACTTTACAGGCCGTCCAGAAATATCTCTCATTCATGCTGGTTTGGTTCCCTCACGATGTTTTCCTTTACCAAATCAAGTGGTAATTATACAACACGTACATGAACCCGTCAAATTAGATGTTGGCCTTGGGTTGGAACTCGAGTTGGGTTGGGACTTGGCAGTCACACCACTAGGCTATCACTGCTTTTTTCCAGTTATTAACTTATCACTGTCTTATAATTTTACCCTTTTCTGCAATGCATAAATTATTCGTCTCAGGTGACGCGAAAACACTCCACTACCCACCTGCCGTATCGAGTCATCCCCAGGTGCATGCATTTGGTACCCATCCAAACAGCTGTACCATTAGTGCACCATGTTAAGCAGTCATTGACTGAATAAAATATCAAATTGATGAAATTGACCATAATAATAAAAAGCGATCGAGGTTCAATGAACTTAGAGGGTTTTCTTAATGATTTTAATGATTATAATTCTGTATCTACATACGTTTACTGGCGCAATTCATTTTTCATCAACATACAACCTGACCTGACACTGACCTGCAAATTGCAAAAAACGTAAGAAACTTTAAATGTCGTGGGCTACTCCCGACGCTTCAATCTTGATGTAAGATTTTTACTTTAAACACCTTTACGACCCCCGTACCTACTATTCAATGCATCCATCAGCACAATGCACTACTAATACTTACACTAATAAATACATTTTCTTTCTTTCAATGTTTTGAGTGCGTTACACTGAGCCCGTAAAACGTGATTTTTCGCCCCAAAAAAAAAGTCGTTTCCCAGCTATAATTTTTACGCAGTTACTTAGTTTGATGTATAGAACGCTTGGTTGACGGCTTCGTTAGAGGTCTTGTTACGCCCTGTATTCACAGTGAATCTTTGTTTTATGTCCATCACCGATTGTTACAATTATATTGCACGCAAGTTTCCTTTATAGCCTATTCTTCTTAGAACAATGCCCATACTATTCTCAGTAAGGAAAGAACGCTAAAACAAACAAATTCAGTGAAACGCTTGCTCAGGAGGAAAAAAAACGGTTTAACTCAATCTCCTAAGATAAACAAGTACATGCCGAAGTACTGAGAAAAAGGTCACGGTTTGTTTCAGATAATTATCAAAATACTTCTTTACAAATAACCATAACAGGCAAAGTATGGGTTTACAGTCTCGAGCACAAATATGTAAACACTACAACTTCTTACAGTGTTTTTCTCGTAATTTTCTGATTAAAATTTAATGTTATTACGAACATAGTATTCTGGAACTCATATTTTTATGAAAAAGATCCTATCTACAAGTTCCAATCGTTATTTCTCGCGAAAATTGCTTTGAAAAGGAAAGTGTACCTGTACATATTGGTGCTCGTGACTGTACACCCACATTTTGCCAGTTACGTTTATGTTTATTTGTGAAGAAGTACAACATATTAGGTACACCTCTGCCTAACCTACCGGGGATTACAGGCGTGATGTTTGGGGTATTGCAATGAATGGGCTAAGTTCTTTATAATTGATATGCATCTGGAAAAGTACAAATATACAACTGGAAAGGTATGTTCCGTTTTCAGTTAAACTAGTTGAAAAATAAAAACGCCGTGTCGGAATTTCAATTTTCGGTGCTGAGCAGACCGTTGGAAATCCAACCGCAAGCATTCATTTAAATGGCGCCTTGTGCTAGTACAAACAAGCATTATTGCCGTAAAAACCTTTTATAAGATTTGGTTTGTCCACCACGTCACGAATTCACGATGGAAAACCCTAAGTCATTCTAGAAACTTAAACACAAATGTATCGAGATCACTGCACCTTTTTAGGGTTCCGTAACCGAAGGGTAACCAATGGGACCCTATTACTAAGCCTCCGCTGTCCAGCCTGCTCCGTCAGTCTGTCAGCGGGCTGTGTATCATGATCCGTAAAAGGTAGACAGTTCAAATTTTCTAACCAAAAAATAATAAAAATAAAAAAATAGAAAAAAAAAAAAAAAATGAAAGGAATCCTTCATGCGTTAGTCCGACTCACACTTGGCCGTTTTGAATGACTGCCATTGTTGTTATACAATCCACCCAGCTGGTTTCTAGCCTTCTACAATGAATCGGCTAAGATTCAATTTACCTAAACCATTGAATGAATAATCAGCTGTACAGATTTTACTACAAGTTTAATCATTGATTATATACCTACTTCATTTAATAAATTAAATACGAAATCCAAACCTGAAGCCATGTTTTTTTTTTGCCCAAAGTTTTGTAGAATTATAAATGCCGCGCATATTTTCGGTTGTAATATTATTATTATTATTTAGCTGGCTGGAAGTTTGACGCATTTCGACAAAAAATCTATGAACCGGGTTTTTTCTTTAGGTTTTATTTTTATAACCTACGCAAGTTAAATTACAAGTAATAACGTAATGTTTGGTGTAATTTGGCCTGATACTGATAATAGTGTAAGACTATGTAAAGAAGGTAAATGTTTGTATAGTGAAGTATATACGTAATTAGTGAGAAAACTATGTAAGCACACGTGCAAATGATAAGAGTTGATATTTATTAGTATTATCTAGTCTTACTTAAATAACTTACTTGTCCGGGAAACTGCTACGCCGCGTCGTAGACAAAATGTAGCTCTTAGTGATGAAAAGTCCTTAGAAGTCTCAAGTAAGTAAAACCTAAGTTTACCACAGGCAGAAAAGTGTCGTTGAAGGCGTTTGTCACGAAAAAACTGTTTCAAAACCCTTCAGTGTAGTATGCTGTATGCAGCAAATAATAAGAAAAAAACCTTGCAAAGAGTTGTCAAGAAAAAATGTTTTAGAATCCTTTAATGTAGTATGTAGTGCAGTGCTGTACGCAACAAATAGTAATAAATAACTTGCAATGAAACTAATAACAATAAGAACCAACAAGACTATTTTTACTCAACTAAAGAAACGTCTGCTACGCATAATCTAAATCTGACTTCTTCTAAAAACTAACAGTAGTTAGTTAATTATTTCGTCTTAAATACCAGTCTGTATTCCTAGCATTCCTACTGATTCCTAGTCTCCGGGGCGTCTCCTGGTCTCATATAACTATCTCTTGGCTCAGTGCCAGCTCTCCAACATTATGTGTAACGAGTTGTTGGGTCACCGTAATGTATTCACGTAGTTGTTATCAGAACTAGCCTGGTGATAGTGACCTAGAATTACGGTGAACTAGTTTTTCGTCTTGTTTGTATAATTGAAAAGTAAAATTCTTTGAAATAAAACATCGACCAGTATTTCTGTGTCATTTGTGGATTTTATAATTAGGTTATATTTCGCAGTTCACTACAAATGTTTAACTACTATTTTTTTTTTTCAATTTACTTAATAACCAAATTTAAAATATTAATAAAATGATGTACAAATAGAGGAATTAAAAAATTCGTGCACATCGATGTCAACAGGAATAGTGCCCAGAAGGCTGGCAGTACTGCCACGTTGGATGGTAGTGCTACTCATTGTATTCTAACTTAACTTATTGGCTGACTTTACTTGGCTTATTACTTGGCTTGGGCTGACTGACTAAGGCCGCAAGAGGTGACATAGGAATGACTAACTTACAGTAGATTGGTTCCCTACTGATTATTTCATCTAAGACCAGCCAGGAGCTCACAAGCAACAGTTATCAAGCATTATCTTACGCATGTTCCTGGTTTATCTTAAAGAGCGGAATGACAAGCAGCTGACATTTCATGCCGCCATTTTTATTAACACAGCTTTTAATCGAACTCTTGCCGAGGTAAAAACACCTGCTTATCTTGTAATTATTTCACCTCCAATCTTAAAGTTCAGTTTTTCAATTACACAACCCTATTATCTTTTTAATAATTGTTTTCTTGTACGTAATCGTATGATGTCGCTTTTTTTTACCTATTTTATGTCTTTGAGATGTACGTTACTATGTAATTCTGTATAACCTGTAATTTGACAGCAAAAAAATCAAGGTTTCCGATATCAAATTGTGAACAACAGTTTTTGGCCGTGACGACTGACGTTTGAAATGTATCGACTATCGATGTTGTTTATTAATATGTTTCTGTCTTGTCATAGGTCAGGAATGGGTATATTTTTTGCTATAGTTATTAATAAGGTATATATTATAAAGGTATCGAAGTTCAATTTGGTACCGAGTTAAAATCCTTGTTGCCTTGAACTTCGAATGTTGTTATAAACAAAGGTAACCTTTCTGACGACCCGAATGGCGCAGCGGCAGTGAGGCTGCCTTACGTCCTTAGGGTCCCGGGTTCGAATCCCGGTAGGAGCAAATGTTTGTGTGATGAGCATGGACATTTCTTTCCGAGTCATGGATGTTTATATGTATCTGGTGTCCACGACACAAGCCTCGTTGCTTAGTGTGGCACCTAGATGGCGCTGTGTGTAATGTCCAGCGATATTTATTTATGATTTATTTCTATCTCATACGCATGAATAAACGTAATTATTAATGTCAAGACCACAAAGGTCGCCTAAGAAGAACAAATCCACTTGATATACTTACATAAAATAATGAGGTTACAAGCCGAACAAAATCGTAATCTGCTTGCTGTAATTTGGCTTGAACGCCGCGCTGACAAATGGAAATTCATTCTTCTAACATTTTTTCTTATAGACTCTCTATAGTTTCTTTAATCTCATTGATTACTGTAAATTAAATGGTACCATAGTAACCGGCTGACTTTGTCTGATCTCATTATACCACATTATATTTCAAAGTAATCCATTACCTTCACGTTATCTTGACTCTCTCAAATCACTGTCCATGTTTACGCCATATCATATAACAGTGAAAAAAGTTTAGCAATTCTGATATGGATTTTGGTTTGCTAACAGCTTTGTTTGCGCACATCCTGACGGGCGCCGCCCGCCGTGCCCCACTACCGTTTATTTCTATGAATAACATATAATACTTCTATTAGAAATGCGAAAGTTTGAGGGATGCTAATGTATGGGTGTTTGTTATATACTTTCACGCAAAAAGTACTGTTTGGATTTGGATGAATTTGGCACACAGTTTAATAGGTACCTAAATTAACGCATGATAATTTTTATTCCGGTAGGGTACGGTCCCGTGGGACGATTTCCGAACTCCATCCGGGCGAAGCCACGGGCATAAGCGAGTAATATATAAAAATATGTTGAACCGATATATGAAGCACATTTGTGACGTTTATTTTTAAATAAATATTACGCATGATGATGATTATTTTGCATGAAATGTCTATGTTTTCGAGGGCACACAATTTTAAAAAGGAATCTCTAGTCATCGTTTTGGACCGAAATATGTCGACGCCTGGTAGAATATTGACCTGGACGTCTAAAGTCTAAACAGTCACCTGAAGTTTAGAAAATAATAATAAATCAATTCTAATCCACTCCGTGGTAACAACGCATTTGTGTTAATAACACGTAAATTGACGTACGTATGACGTTGAAGTTACAAAAACAATACCTATCGGATGTTATTTAGCTTTACCTGTATTTTGAAAAAAAAAGTGTATTATATGACACTGGTAGATGTCAGTTATAGCAATAACTCACACTATAATGATAGAACTAGGGATGTACAGTACAAGTCACGTAAAGTTATCGATGAGCGACACACGCACCGTTTTCTATGCCTCTTATTTATGGAAAAAACATGTTAGAATAGTAGAAACAGATATCTTTATTATCACCAATTATTGCTATAGACGTGTCTGTTTACTTGATAACCCAAAAAAAAACGAACGAAGATCAAATCGAACGTGTGCGCGTTACTTTCTTAATTCGCGAGCAAACACGAAGATTGATGAAAGTGAATTCGCATTCGAACGTACGAGTTTGTACTAGTAAGCCAGTACTTGATTGAGTGGCACTCGATCAGCCAGTGACGTCAGTGGTGCCGAGGGTGTTAGCAAATTGACAGGTGTACACAAGCATGGAGGAGTATTTTGTGACGCGTGTTGGGCAATGTTAAGGCCAGGTTGCGCCTTTATTTCTTTTTCGTGTTTTGGTGCGAACTAGCGGTTGGTTTACCTAATGATAGAACTTAACTGAAGGTCGATTACTGAGCATAAAAGGTTTTGGGTTCGATTCCCAGGTCGTGTGAAATATTATTGGGTATTTCCATCACGAATTTCTCAATAGCAGCCAGGGAGTCTGGATTTATGTACGGTTGGTGGCAATAGGCTCGCCCCCTATGACATGAGACTTAAACATAATTGGCGAAAAATGGGTGTACTATTAGGTAAACCTCTGCCTAAGCCTTCGGGAATTACAGGTGTAATGTTATGTTAAGTTCTGAAGGTTGTTTATAAATTTTCCTGTTAAAAAATGAACAGTAATGAGCTGTAGTGGACAGTCAATTAGAAAGTATTATTGCCCATAATTATTATTGCTTTGTTTGTCAGCAGAATAAAGCCATAAATAGACATCATTAAAATTATATATTTTCTTTGTAAACATAACAGTCATAGATTTTCTTAAGTGCTAATAAAATTGCTGTTTTGGCATCCCTCGACTCACATAAATGTCTTATTCCATCAACAATGAAAAAGATAATTCCTCTAACGGCTTTTTAAATATTTTACAGACGTTTCCATAAATAGAAGAAAGTGTTGAGCCATAAATTAGCTGTAACGACCATTCACACCTTGGTTCGCAGTCCATTTTCATTACTGTGGATACGATGCTGGAAATTATGGTGTCCGTGTTTATTCTTGTCATTGATGACTTGATGAGGCTCGGGTGCGCTTGGCAATTTCCGGAGACACACGATTTATTAATGTGTAAATTCATGGATACGAGTTGGTCATGATTGCACATATGTGTGAGCAGGTATTACGAGGTTTTCTTAGAAAGAATTCATTTTATTCTCAATACGCTAGTCGTAAAGTGTTAAGTTTAAAAATATACCCTATACACAAATCATTCAATTAGAAACAGCAGCCCACAGGAACCATATTGAATACAGGTTGCAACTAGGTAATTCAATCGGGGTCAATGTCTTCAGCTCCATATTGATAACGCTATTAATAGCCGTAACTTTACAAATTACTGGATCGACCTTAATTTGATTTATTGATAACACACAGATAGGAAAACCATACGAGCAATAGACTCTTTGACCCAGTTTCGACTTGTTGATCATAGAAAATGCAATGTAACAATAGAACATAAACGAACTTTGATAATATATGGATAGTAAAGGAAAGAGTATTGAGAAAACATTGAATAATGATTTAACGGTAATTAGATGGCTTCAATCAAGGCTTACAGTGATAACGTAGATAGACAAACATAAGTTAATGACCCAGTTTAATTGCTAACAGATTCTCGATGAAACGGATCCACTAATTCAAATCCCATTACCATAATCAAGCTAATCCTTGGTTTTGTTTTAACAATAACTGGGAGACTGGGTTAAGATTTAATTCTGACCATTCAACGGTGGTTCACGTGGTTTTAAACAATTGCTTCTCTTTACCGCACTTGGCGACAGTCCAGTTAGAATATTGTCTCCCTCACCTTGTACCGCAAATAATATGTGACTTTTCACTTCAAATGCAGTGAAATCTTCTCAGTGTTCACTAACTGATTGTTGGATATAACCAACAATCAGTTGTTGGTTGTTGGTAGCAGAAACGTGCATATTGTTACATGTGGTGGAGTGAGCGTGTTGCGTCAGCTTGTTGACTCGCATTATCTTTAAGATTCGTGATAGTCACTTGTTTTCCATCTTGGTTTACGGTATTATTGTGAGTTTGTGCTTCATTTCATGAAACCGGATCATTGTAACTGGCCTGTCTTCTAGAATCAGCGGTATGTTTATTAAATACTCTTTGAATTTCTGAGAAAATGCGTACCTCGTAGTGATCGGTCGAAGAACTGTGGTTTGTAAGGACGTAAGTAGCACCTTTGTAGAGGTGAGAGATGTTTACTATAAATAATTTGGTGTAGAATTAAAAGACCACAATTATTTTTATATTTGTGTTGTTATTTATTATTTGCATATAACAGTTTCTTTTATAAAAGAAACAGCTGCAATGTTTATTTATCGTGAATGAAAACACGAAACACATTTTACTGTACATGTACTTATTTAAATTAGGACTCACACTTCAATTAGCATGTTGGTATAATAATTAGTAAAGTAATCGTTAAGTACAATCAGTGTAATGAGACTCGCCCAAGCGGTAATGACCGGGCCACGACCAACAAGTTTACATTACATTAACTTACATCATTTTAAGCCTTACTTCCAACGACAGTTTCATGCAAATTATTAGATATTATGTAACAGATTATTTATTACTTACCTGACATCCATCAGATTGTACTGAAAGGGTCCTTAATGAAAGTTAAACGATGACGCAGTGACCTATACTCATGATCAGTAAATGGATTGGTTTCCTCGGGTGACACCTGGTTCTTGACTTTCATAGCACTTTAATATCAAACATCTATAAGTACTGCGGTGAAGTCTTTTGTGGTAGCAAGATCATAAATCGTAAGTTCCTTTTTGGAATGGTCACTAAAGACTTAATGAATGAATGGATACAAACAAACTGATTTGCGGAAGGTTATAAACTGAGTTAATGTTGATACATATTACACCCTGGTTTTCCAAGAAGTATACAGCTTGCAAAGAAGAATGTGTCTATCCTGCAGTGGCTTACAGTCACAGCAAGATTTACATAATCTAATAAAGCTATTATTAGGTGTTCCACTTGCTCTGTGTGAGGGACTGGTCATTAATCTACCAATCAGGCAAGTGAAAACGATTTTCGACAAAAGGAAAGCAACATAAGTAGGTAGTTTTCTTTAAAAAATAGTTCTTCGAATTAGAGCTTGTAGTTATTTAGAACGTGTATGACGTCTTCTATTATAAATACGTTAATTTCAAAATGAATATTTATGTATAAATCTCTCTCTGGTTGAATGATTATTTTGAGACTGCGTGGGCCATTCCTCTGCATTGACATACTGACGATTGGTCTAGTGACACGAAATGAGTATTCAGGGCCACTACTATTCTCTTCATAAATCAATATTCTTTAGATTTTTAATAATTTTGGTATAAAATATGAATAAATAAATAAAAAACATGAATGGGATGGACAGGGAGAGGAAGGCCAAAGAAAAGATGGATGGATAAGGATTGTGTGAGGAATGATATGAAAGAGAAATAAATAAATGATGCCATTACCTCTGCCAGGGTAGAATTGAAGAAGAAAACGTGTTGCGCCGACCCCAAGAATAATAGTAAAATAATAAGTAAGAATAATAGTAGAATGGGACAGAGAGATGATGATGGTATAAAATGTAGTAATACCTATCAGACATTGTTGCAATGCTCATGTACCTCATAAAACCGTAGACACAATCATGTTTCAATGATTTTGAATATTCATTAACGAATTTAAATTACAAGAATTAATTACGATTTGAACTAAGCGTAGCAACGTGAAAATCACAACCATGAACTTGATTCTCAGTTATAAATTGCAAATGATTGCTATTTCTCGTAATGACACTTCGCTCCGATAGGCCGGTGCGAGGTAACTCAGCAACAATCGGGATCATTCGGTAACAGCCGAGCTTTTACGACAGCATGCGCGAACGCATAAAACCGATGGCATTAATGCGGGAAAGTAGAGGACCGATTGGGTGTTTTATTACTTCAAAGGAACTCTAGGGATTATTGCACTCGCCTTTGGACTTCAGTCTTGCATAGTTTTAATGCAGATTGCATCTATTTATATTATTTTCATGCCATTTTCAGAGGTTGTCCACTTAGGAAACAATTCAGTGAAAATGTCGTGCGGAAAGTTTTGAGTATGAATGTGGATGGGTATAAGGGTAGAGGAAGACCAAAGAAACGATGGATGGACTGTGTGAAGGATGATATGGTGCGAAAGAAGGCGTCTGATGAGATGAAAAGTAATAAAAGTATGGAAGACGAAGACATGCTGCGCCGACCGCAAATGAATTGGGATAAGTAGAGAATGATAATGATTCGGTGGAATTTGCTATGCTGAAATATCGGTATTATGATATTTGCTACATCTCTTTGATCATCCGTTATGTGCCGGTGTTGTTTCCTTATATTCATAACTACCATAGAATCACGGAAAGATACCTTTACGCGGTAAAAGTTAAAATCGATCGTGTTTTCAAAAACTTGAAGACTTGATTTCTTTGCGATTCACAGAACTCATCAAACAGCATTGTTTCGAACGCGGACTATTTACAAACTGACTGATCAATGGAACAGTATCATACGCGCCTGAAAATGTACCTGCGATGAGTGCGATGCCTATTGTGATATCGCCACGTATTGCGAAAACATGCGATGCCCTAGTTAGTGAATCGACGGTTCTTTAGCATTGAGCTCGTGGAGTTTTGCAATTATCCTGTTTTTGTTGTAGTCACTGCAACATTTTGTTTAATGCCAAGTGCCGATTGCTTGAAGGGGGATTATAAAAGTTGTTGTCAATAAATTGAGCAATAACTTCCATAATTGAACCTTTTGGGTTCTGGTTCCAAATTCGAATATTGTGTACCTATGTTCAAGTTTATCGCAGAGGTTCGTTTGTTTTTCTGAACATACACCAAGCAAGGAGTTATTATTATTATTATTATTTTCATTTATTCTCCCTTCACAAAGCTGACTTAAAGTTAATATGTACAAAGAAATGTCTCAGTTGAATTCAACCTTGTGAGAGACTGGTGCCTGATGTAGGTTTTTGGGAAAAACCTGTGTTACAGGTCACCAGGCCCCTTCCAGGCTAGAATTAGCTTTTACAGAGATACCGCGTGAGAGTAGGAGTTAAACAATAGGCATAAAAAAAAACAAGGTAAATATTAAACAATATGATAAAAAACACGAAGAAGGAATAACAATAAAAAAATCCCTACCTATGATCTTGCAGAAGTTGTGGTTGAGTCATGTGTGTGAGTATGTGCGTATGCGTGTGTGTGGGAGTATGTATCTTGTGTGAGGTGTTAGACTTGTAGGAGATGTATGTGTGTAATTCATATGAGCAAGGTATGAGTGAGGGTGACTTTCGTGGAGTAGGTGAAGCGAGAGTTTATTTTTTTTTTTTTTTAAATATTATCAATTGTACAGCGAGTCGATAGCGAGGAACAGTTTGTACGTGTGGGGATGGTCAAAATTATGTTTATTTCAGAACGGTCAAAATATTTTCAGTTTTTTGATAGTCTAGGGTTTTTAAGTATTTTTTTATTTTTTTGGTACAGATTGATCTAGTTTTGGGATATAGGTTTAGGGATTTATTCAACTTATTGTAAAGATAATGACCAAGGAAGCAATAGAATCTTTGAGGGAACGTGGATTTGAATTGAGCCGTGGGACATACCCTGCCCTTTCGTCGGTTGTGTTTAGGTAATTTAGCGTCATACTGCATCTGGGAATGTTTTAACAGTTCAAAATGAACTGTTAAAACGTCAGCAGATTCCTGCAAATCATGGTGATATACAATCTATTTCCTGGAACGCTTATAGTAATGGTAGGGAAATCGCGAGTCTCTGCACCGTCGGTACATTTATCTCACAATTTATTGGCTGTCGGCCCACGCGCCCGTGTAATGGATAGAGTTGTAACTAACGTAAATATACATTGAGGTTCAAGTGCATAAAAACTAAATATTTATAGGTTAAGGTGAGATACTCACTATGTTAGTATACAACTGTTTAGGAAGCCCGTATCCTCTTCCTCCTTTTCTAAATGCTAGCTATGTTTACTTTTAAATAATGCATAATACACAGCTGTTGTACGTTGCAGGATGTGGTTTATATGCAATATGCATTTCGTACATTCATACTGACCTGTATTTAAACCAGTATTTCACATTCGACTGGCATAAACAGCAATAATGTAATACTCAACCTGCCTAATATAAAGTGGTTTTATTTACAACTTTCCAGTTGAGAAAAGCTTTTGGTGTGGTGATTAAATTCGTTCTTCAGGAAGATTGATAGTTGGGCTCGGCGCCCAAGACCTCAAGGTCTTAAAAGTTTGAACAATAAGTTCAAACTTATTGTTTCTCTTTACTTAAATGCATTTTTTGAGACGCCATCTGGTAACAAAATTATGCAGTAACGATAAAAGTACTAGGAATTTTGCAAAATAATTCGCATCTATACCAACACGACGCACAACGTCAGGAATCGAAGGTGCTTCCTTTTTATTGAATTGCAGAAAACCAATTGAATAAAAACCGGTTTCTAACTCCATATTTTTACTACTCTGTGGTTATTATAATCCATTGCCACATGTCATTTATCATTGCGCATGTTACTTGGGCGTTCCATACACAGGACTGTGCATGTGTAGGCACAGTTCTGTGCATATGTACGCACTTATAGTTCAGATCCAGTTTTCCCATGTTCGCAGTCGAGTGGGCAGTTGGTGTCGGGTTCAGTCCCCGGCTAATGCTCACTATTTGCGGCTCATACTATTGCTATAACGTAAGCTATGCTAAGCTGAAAATGCAGACGATATTGATATTACCAATGCTCACGGACTCATTTATTTACTTTTAGAGTCATTTTCATACACAAAAAAAAAAAGAAATTTAAAATACGGTTGCATAAACCTCTTCAATATAAAATTAAAAAATAATAATAATAATAGATGAGTTTGTGTTCTGTCGCAGATCATTTCCTCCAAAACAATTCCAAGTATCTGTCTTTCTACAACAGTAATTAGTAGCTAAGATATTATGCCCCAAGATAGTTTAGCCATTACCTTTTCTGGCCAACAACAATCATTTTACCAACTAGTTTACTAGCCAGCTATCTTATTCACGATCCCTAATTAAAATACAGGCGCCAATGAGTGACCGGAGCGTGTAATTAATTCCAGTTAGCACTACATATTGGCTAGGCTATCTGTCATCTCCGGGAATTACACATGCTGCTTTGACTTTTGTTTAAACTTGGAATTACCGAACGTCGTGTTTTGTTTTCATTTGTTTGTGATAAGAAAATCTGATCCGGGGGCAGGTTAGTGCCCCGCCAAGACGAGCCTAGCGAAGTGCAAGGACACTACTTAGGTAGTTCCTTTTCTCAAAGCGCTTCGTCGTTTTTTTTTAACCCTCATAACTTGGGTTTGGATTATATCAGATGAACAAAATTCTCGGGATATGATGTCAATAGTAGACTTATTAAAAAAGTTATCAGATCTCATGTAGGGCCAAGCTTCTAACTCTACACGCCCTAACTCGGCCAAGTCACATATTTTGACTAAGGTGTTGAGTTTGTGAAGTTAGGGCGTGTAGAGTTAGGGCCTATAGAGTTGGAAGCTTGGGCCTACATGAGATCTGATAACTTTTTGACATTGCGAGCCATATGGTCTCGTCTTGGCAACATTTTACATGAAACTGTTTTTGGTGGGATACCTATTTGTTTTGATATTGCGTCGAACGTTTTTGGGTTTTTCAAAAGAACCTAAAATTTTATTGAAGTCATAACAAAATATAAACCAAACATATCCTTACTATATCAGAACTTGTTATGAGCAGATATAGGGACTACCAGTATCTATCTAATCTCTAATTATAACGATGGGCTTCTTCTAAAGAGCTTTTATTGAAGTCAAAGTTTCACCTAACATGTCCTTAAGTATTATATCAGAACTTGTTATGTGCAGATATAGGAGCTTATAGCTATATCTATCTACTTCTTAAGTCGTCATAACGATGGAATAGAAAGTAGCATCCCCAATTTTTTTGAAACTTTGAATGTACACTGTTTGCCAAGCATACTTTTATTTTATTTATATTCATTCATTTGTGACTTTGCCATAGAGAAAAATAGAATAGACCATTTTAGTTAACGGTCTATAGAGATTTTTTGTTTCTACATATAAGCACTCAAAATCTCTTGCAATATATTACTCTCTCTCACTGGAAGCTTTACCCCTAGAACGTCACGAGACGTGGGAAAGGAATGAGGATGTGAGTACACATAACAAATGGTTGAAATCTGCATGATTTATTGGTATTTTGACGTTCAACAATCACTTATCACCGGTTAGCCTCTCCCTACGCTTATCTGTAGCGGAATCCGAGACTGGCTTTCTTTTGGGGAAGGCATTTCCATCTTTTCTATCTCTGTGTAATCAATTACGGGTATTGATCGCTTCGCTAGGTCAGAACTCGCGAAGTTACTGCATTCAATCAATATTTTCATTGACCAGTTTATTTAATTAAACTTCAAGTCAAATAAACTATCATAAGCGGCTAGAACAGGGTTAGAAAGCTTTTTAAAATGATTTTAGTAGCCGTTTGTTTTTGTTCTAGTTCGGCAGTATTTATGAAGCTCGTTTCGTCCGCTAATGCCTAATTGATATAACTTAGATACCGTTCAGTACTGGTAATAACTATGTAGATTATTGTGTTTCTTCGTCGGCAAAGAATTATCTTCGTCGCTTAGAATTAGCCCTTTCATTCACAATTACAATTTCGAAGTTGTCTTTGGTACTAAAGCAAAACAGTTTGTCTTAAACAGTAGGCATAAAATGATAATAATTTTAACCAAGATCAAGAGACATATCGCAACAGATCGGTCCCAAGTAGGGCAGAACTACAATACAGTGCATATTGCTTACATTACAGTCGCAAGGCTGAATCACTGCATATGTATGAGTGCACAAACACATGCAAGGAGGTCGTTTCATAAATCATGACCAATCTGCCTTCTGTTTACTTAACAGAAGGTAAACAATAACTATTTTCAGGACTACAATGTTGAATATTTCATTTCGAAAGGCCGTATGTTAAAGCAATTGCTTTATAAGGTAGTGGTAACCTCAAGCCTTCCTATATGAGAATGATTGATGGTGTCTTCATGAAACTGACTGCTGTCGGTCAATCTGGTCCGAATTTGGGTGTAATTCCGATATCGGTAACTTTATTAGCGTTTCGGTTTCGGGTGTCAAGCTGTCGTGATGTGCTGTGTGTGTGTAACGTCATGTTCAATCAGACGGAATGCCGAACGGTAGGAAAATCGTGCCATTGAATTTTGCCGAGGAGTTCGGGAAGGAAGTATTTTTTTTTAACATTAGATTTTTTAAGTATTGTGTACACTATAGTTTCTATTTGTAAATATTTAAATGTTTATTCTACCAGGGTATACAGTAAAAAAAATATCCGGAATGAAAAACGCATAAAGCTTAATTTAGTTGAAATTTAAAGTGCAAATGTTCCACGAACAATATTTATTTACTCGCCATACATAAAACCAAGGTTTATTGAAACACGCACTTCTCACTTTTAAGTAAAATGGCTGTGATAAATCTCTGAATGCACTTGCCAAGGCAAAACAATAAAAATTAATTTACAAGCAGTTTATAAATTGGCAACTCTTTTAAGAGAGGCGTCGTCGGAAGCTTTTAGGGCGATTCACACTTTACCGTTTCATGTATTTTTGACAGTTGCATGCTTGTTGCATAAAACATTAAAGGTCGGACATGGTTAAACGTATGTTATGAGACCATGACTTTCCATTGAATGCACTTTTTTTAAGACTTGCCGGGAACTGAATTATTGCTGCAGATGGTATAAAGACTACAGTTTACATAATTTCTGTCGGTTTGTCTGCGTCGGAATCACGCAAGGTTACTGAATAATTTTCGCTTATTTGATCGTATCGGTATATATATATTTATTTACTGTAGCATGAATATCTCTTTGCTGAGCAAACTCCTTCTCATGAATTCAAAAGGATAAATAAAAACGTCAATAACAATCTGCTCTTTAAGTATTGCCATGTTGATAAGATTGTAAAGGCCGGAAATAAATGCGCATAATTTTATTCCCAGATCAAGCTGTTTTTATTATTTTAAATCTGACTTCAATAACGCACCCTGCATCAGCTGCTGTGATTGACGTGTGATATTTCAGACCCACACGGTTGCCAGGTGTGTTTGACCCTCAATTTGTGAGTCAGACGTTTCATCATTGTATTTAACCCTTTTATATGTTATTTCCATAATTTTAATATCATGCGCAGACCAGTTTAATCAATGAGTGAGTCATTTGTTTATAAAGGTACTCGGTTTTACTTGATATGTGCAAGGTCTGCATTTTCCTTTTAAGGTTATTGCATAATTTAATTTGCAAAGTGTCTGTTTCTCGTCTTGCTGGCTGGTAGAATTTAATCTTAATATTATTTGGTGTCCGAATACGTTTCAAAATGAACTAGTTTCTTATCGGTATTCATATCAGCGTATTATTTATTTATATATTTTTTGAGTTCTGCGAAATCTGAAATTTATGTTTTAGGTGTAATGTTGCTATGTTGCTACTATTTTTTTAATTTATTCGTTAGCAAGCTGTATTTTACTGTTAAAGATTTGTAATTGAACATTTTTCGCATAGGGCTACAAAATATGTTATAGTTGTTTGGTTAAAAAAATATACCCTTGTACAACCACTATTTATTGTGATATTTCCTGTAATAAACAGTAAAAAACTTTAAATATTGACATTATTTTGCCAACACTTTAAACACATTTAAAGCGTTAATTCCAAGACTCATTAACTGGAGGTCATTACCCTCATTGAAACATTTGTATGTACTTTTTGAGGCTTTTAACTGACGACCTCCTCTAATGATGGTAGTGACAATAGGCTTTTAGGAATAATTTCCTAATTACCATTAAGTTCGTTGTACTGAGTTTTCCCAGTTAGTTTAAATAGGCACTTATAGCAATTTACGGTGGTATTTTTTTTGCAACAGTAATGTTTATTTTCCACCCTTTTCTGTAAAAGTCCAGTTATTGCTGTGCTTATGACCAAAGTGCACAAAAATGTAGAAGCTTATCTTTATTGCCATGCGTGGGAAATACCTCTCATTTGGTCAATCCGTTTAAAAAATAAATCCACCCATTCAGACAATATTCAAATCTGCATGTTACCTTGAAACATAATCATAGTCAGTCCCCACGAATGCTAAAAATATTCGTGTTCTATTGCGCAATTTTAGACCCCTGTGGATCCAAACAATACGCCCCCGCCTCGTTTGGCATCACATTTGCACAACTGGGTAACTGTCTACTTCCTGGTAGGGTAACATTGAACCACTTCTCTGAGCGGCCAAGTGCACCGAGGATGTTATTACGGGGACCAAAATAGAACGAATTTAAAATTAGGTACGCAATCATTAACGGTCCTACTTGATTTGTTAGGAAATACAAAGCGTATTAGAAAGGTGAAATGAATATTCATCAATGTTATACTTTTTAGCATCGCCACGCTTGAATTTAACGGCAAAATTGCTCTCAGTGCAGAATTTGTTACTTGATGGTGCTTTTAATCCCACTCAAGATGCACTATTTCTCCAACACTTGATAATGCTTAAATAATTTGATCATATGGATAACAAGGTGAACTATGTATGGTAGATAGTTTTGAAGAACTGGAACCGAAAACTGGTTTTATAAAGTTTTACAACACAAAAACGAAATGTAAGCAGACATGCTGACGTTAGTTAGAACAATTTAAATTATAATATTTGCAGGTAATAGCAAAATAGTAGAACTAAGTCAGCACATTATACACTCGTGTATATTGTACATGTTAAAATTAAGATCAATAAGGTCGAGGATGTATCAAACGGAACACACACATCCTCACATGTGTGTGTGTTTTTGTATACAAACTAAATAAAAACTAACTTACTAAGTCTAATGCTTGATTCGGTTTCGTATAGCGATATGTATAAAGCAGAAGATAGGAATGCGGAGAATAATAAATGTGCAGTAGAAGGCGACCGCGCAGTGCAGACGGTACTAAAATCTTACAATAGTTATAGCATGAAAGACGCTTAAAACGTAGCCCAGACTCCAGATGCCGTTATCAATGAAAGGAAGCGCGTAGATTCAAATTGCCGGCTAACTGCAGTTGCAATAATTGGAGAGGTGGAGACTGTAATAGACCGCAGGGGCCGGTTTCGCCGTATCATATTCTGTCCTATATTTAGATGACAGTTTGCGAGAGGGATGTTGTGATTTATACAATAACAAGATGACCGACCGGTCGTCCTACCTACTAGTTAGTTACACCTCTGCTACATATATCACCTTGTTCATCTCTGTTTGCATTGCATCGATAAATATTTATAAAACAAATGGACGCTGCATTGCATTGCAGCTGAAATTTAAAACCATATGTGACAACCGATTAACACAGTGGGCCGAACAAAGAATAAATCACATTAAAACATATGGACGTAAATTACCGCACATCATTTAAGCGTCACAATTGTTAATAAGAACAACTACCGCCCATTACATGATCAATGACTCTTATACTCGTATTGATTGATGGTGATAGTTTAGTAATTTGTTTTATTCTCTTTATTCCAGGTGCTGTGTTCAAGTCAAGATGACGTGGCTTCGGGTGTCTGCGTGTTTCCTGGCGCTGTCAGTGCTGCTTGCACCGACCCTTGCAACTGTGTGCCCCGACGGATGTGTATGCAACACCACACGAGATGGCCTTCACCGTGCCACCTGCAGTAGTCTCCCCGATTTGTACAAGTTCACTCTTCGCCGGAAACATCACAACATCAACATTCTCGATCTGTCGCACAACAACATCACGAAGCTCAACCACGAGCTCGACCGACTTACAGAAGTTGTCACGCTGGATCTCTCTACGAACGGCATCCAGACGCTGAATAAATTCTTCCATAACGCAAAGAAATTAGTACATCTTAATTTATCAAATAACAGGATACAAAAGCTTTCCTTCGTTCATTTACCTTCAAGCGTTAGTTCATTAGATTTAACTAACAACTTATTGAGAGATGTACCTTCAGACATAGGACATTTAGTCGGTCTGGAGCATTTAGAAATGATGCGAAACCCTCTGGACTGTTCGTGTGAGAACTTATTGGCACGCGATCGTTTGCTTCTTGCAAACGTTTACATAGATAATGTCAAATGTGCTTCACCTACAAAGTTCAAAGGGAAATCCTGGTTAGAACTAAAATCGAAAGATATTTGCAAAGTTCCTAAAACGGAAAATAACTTTATGGATATGATGATGGGTGACGAGCCTATAGATGCAGTGAAAATTGGAGAAGAAACCATTGCTCTAAAATCTATGCCCCTTGTAGCTAAAAGTGATTTGGATGATGGCAATGTAATACAAGGAGGTGCTGCCGTGGAAGACGATGATCACCTACAGTTCTTGAAAGTGGGACATAACTCCTCACCGTCACCTTATAGCCAGATAGAAGGTTCAGGCGATGGTGACGATGCCGAACACACTACAATGATCATATTTATGAAATCTAAAATGCAGGAAAATCCTGATGAAGGTTTTACTGTTGATAATGAACAGACCACTGAAGATCCGATTGAAGGATCCGGAGATCCGATTATAACGTTTGAAGGATCTGGTGATCCTGACTTTGCAACCACTACACCCTACGTACCATTAAACACAGGACCAATTACTAGAATTGATATAGATGATAATGAAACAACGAGTACCGAATATCCGCCGCTCGAACCTATGTCACCTATATTCCAGGGTGGAAATGACTGGCGCACTAACGAAAAACCTCCTCTGGAATTTTCCTCGGAAAAACCAACATCGCCCACACCTCGTGATACTACAGAGTTTCAACAAATTCGAGTAACGAAAGCATCTGAAGTGCACGGACAAATTGCTGACAGCGAAAACCCAGCACCACACAAAACGGGCACGTATGTTTGCATTGCGATTATTGTTATATTACTAGTAGGATTGATTGGATTTGCAATAATCAAAGGGCAGATGAGAAAACGAAGAGACAGAACGCTTCTTAGGCAACAAAAGAGAGATGTGGAAAAGGCATCGAAAGAAATGGTTGATATGAATAAATCGTTATTGGGAAAACCGGCCGGATTAGAGGCTCCTGTCGACAAAAAAGTAAATGGAAAATACGAACTAGTCCCAACACACGAGACACCACAAAAGAAAAGTGAAAATGGAGAACTTGGCAATGGTGTCAACCACACCAACAATAATGGCCTTAGAACTGATAGTCCGAGAGACACGAATCAAAATAAGAGCAGTTCAAGAGACAACAATTTAGTAGATGATAAACCCCAACAACATGAGACGTCTTTTGATTCTGAACCTGCATCTCCTGATTCCAGAAAAGATACCAATTCATTATCAAGTGAAGACATTTTTGTACCCATTAACGATGACGATGCCCCTAAACTGAACGGAACTGGTGACTCCGATATATCTCAACCACTAATAAATGGGGACCAAAATACTGATTCTGATTTCTTGTCACCGTCTCGTGAATACGTTCCGGTGTACTCGCCCGACATGGGCCGAGTGCGCATAAAGATGACAGAGACGCCTAAACCCAAAACACCGGTACTAGTCACCAGAAGCAGATCGAACGCTGGAGACATCATCATAACTCCGTCAGACGCACTCAAGCCCACCACTTGAAATCCGGCCTCAGTTGAAAGGACAATAATACTTCGTGTATATCAGTGTCAAACAGCAAACACTTCACCATTGGCGAAATTCTGTGATTATATTGTGCGTGTAGTTAGGTCAAATCTCGAGTGTGAAGAATTGAAATCGATTAATTCGATTGTGTGTAAGTCTAGAACCTTTGCTGCCAAAGTGTGTTTGTAGTCGACAGTGCCTTTATTTTAACTTTGTTAGTGGTTTAATATATTTATAAAAATATATTGCGCAATAAGAATAAAAATATTTTTATACGTGTAAAAAGTGTTGCCATGTTCATGATAGTTGTAAAAGTCTTGTTAGTAATACATGAAATTCATATCGTAACTGTACTATGATACGAGTGGCGACCGATTCATGTTGTTGTACAAACATTGTGTCCTGTGTTTCTGTTCGGTACGATTATCCTGCGTTATCTACTTGTATAGTATGATGGGGTACAATTCTTGAATTGTTATATTTCAATGGTTGTGTACTTACTTTCTACCCTGAGAATATTTATTCTAAACAATAATGTATAACAACGTAAGGTCCAACTGGCTATGTTTAGTTATTGTTTTCTCATTTTCTGTGGAGAGATTCATTCTTTCATGGTCTGGCTAAGCATAAGTTCCTTAGTAATTTTATTGAGTTTAGATTTTAAGAATGTGATACCATTTATTTTAAGTAATCTGAACTATTTTCTATGTATGTATATAACTAATTCAAATTCTATTAGTGTATATTTCGTAGATCTTTGTATTTTAATTATTTTATTATGAAACTAAGACGCTGCTTTTAAATTAATTACTCTGTATCTTTATGCTTTTACTGACCTTATTTAAATAATGATAAAGAATAGTTCACTGGTAACGTATCAACATTTTTTATTGAAAACCAGAATTTTTGAGACTATAGAACAAAACAGAACAATAAATAGTTCAGTAAGCAAATATAAAATTAATGTATTTTTATTTCAAAACTATTTTACGATATAAATGGTTGAATCAAGTTTTTCTTTGTTTTAATGATCTTGACCCTATCTCTGATGCAAAACGTATAAAAAAATGTGTCAAAGCGGAATGCTACCTCAATGCACAGTTGAAAAATGCAAAGCAATCATAGGTACAAAGTCTTCATAATTCTTCTATCGAGGTAAATCGAAAGAAATTAAAGATTGCCCGGTCCGTTCCGGTGCAAGCTATCGAAGCTCATAAATTTTAATGTAGGTAAACTGTTACGTTACTTCTAAAGGCTATAGAATTGACGAGAGTGCAATTTATAAGTTCATAAGGTAAAATTTTAATATTTTAACAGCACAGCGCAGTAGCTAAGGATTGACTGCTGCGCTACGTGTCGCGGGTTCGACTCCCGCACGGATAAAATATTTGTAGGTATGGCCTACAGGTAATTGTTCCGGGTCACGATTTAGGAGAAATTCAAAGGGGGCAAAGTTAAAAAAAATGGTTTCATTAATAAACCGGTATGATAATATTGCTTCATCAAACAAGTTCGCCTTGCTAGGAGTATGCACCAGTCGGCAAAACCAAGGCGTGTGGTGCTGTATTTTTATTTCGAATGAATCCAGGCTCAGAGGCTTAAAGGCCTAAATAAATAAAGGTCTATCACCCCCATATCAACTCGGAAAGGGATCGACACCGTATCGTGAGCTGGTCCCGTGGCGAGGCTACGTTACGATTCCGATGTGCGTTGCAGTAGAGAATTTCATACTTAATAATGAATACTTTAAAGAAAACTGATACTTTGACGACCCCTTTCCGAGTTGATATGTGTGCTATTTTCTTAAGTATGAACGCGCTATGTAAACATTACGTGAATCCGAACGAATTTTAAACGAAAATTTCGTTTCTATTTTACAATAATTAGGTTTCTCCAATAGATCAGAATAAAGTCTTAAAACTAAGAAAATATGATATACGAAATAAGTATTTTCAATTTGAAATCTTTCCGATTTACATAACGCGATTAAGTACTTCGCAAGTTTGTGCCAGGCCCACAGATGGTCTAAACCTGTAGAATTATAGCATTATGAAACTTAACAGCGAAACTACATTTCAACCAGTAGCGACATCTGTCTTAAAGGTAATGTAACTACTGGCATGTCAAGAAACCTCGTGGGCCGATAAAACTAGACTACTTAATTACTATAATCTTAATTTGGGGTGTAATTGATAGATAAATATAATTAATGTGTTATGTAATGTTAAAAAATAAACGAACGGCTTTTGAGGCGAAGATTTTGAAGCTGGTTCGGACGAATGTTAATAGATGGCGCTTACGTCAAGGTTTAAATGTGTACTTTAGGTCCTCTTCGCCCACGGCGACTGTTGTAGCGATGATGGCGTGCGCTGGGAACGTATTAATGAGCGCCAGCGTCGCGATACTAGCAATACCTACAGAATCGATGTTACGAAGACGAAGGTGCACAGTCAGCAACAACATCGCGAGGAACGCGGCTCTTTTGTGTTCGCATCGCGCAAAAGTTGTGGTGGAGAAGGGCTCTATGTTGTCTGTCGATCGTTGTGACTACAATAAGAGTGCAGTTTTTATACAGTATTTTTAAGGCTTAAAATAAGTAACGATTAACGAAGTAACATTTCACGCATTTGTTAGAACAGATTTATTTCTCATAAGTATTAAAATTCTTGTATTGGGTTGGTACATAAAACTCTTATATACTATCTTAATGATTAATCTAAGTACTAAATAGGACGTATTGTTCAAAGTTACTTCTACGTATATTTAAAAATGATAATCTCTTTCAAAAGTCGCTTTCCCTGATGTCATCATTAGAATATCTTCGATTTCGGGGTCGCAATGGTCTTTCCAATTCTGCCTGAACTTCAACAGTCGTAATGTCGTCATTCGGAGAGTCATATTCTGCATTATACTCGGACATGCGCCTGCGTCGAGCACCGGGTGACTGTTCTAACTCTGCTACCTCATGGCTGCCATATCTACTTATTTGTCTTCTCGGTCTATGACGCCGGCGATCATTTGAAGCTTCAGATAATTCAACATCTTCCATCACTGGAACATCCCCGTTTCTCTCAGTTTCCTCTAGTAAATCTCCACTAGACTTGGTTTTCCTTCGACCCCGTTTTCTCTTCGTCTTACCCGTACCGGTTTCATTTAGAGAATGACAGGATGCACTCACTTTGGGCATTGAGAGAGCTTCATCATAAGATGGTGGTGCAATCAGATCTCGGGGATCTGGTGTGTTGCATAAAGCTTCTTGTTCTGCACGTATCCTTAACTGCCTCAGCCTATCTCTTGCTTCTTCCACTTGTCTTTCTCTGTCAGCTTGCAGAGCAGCTAAGCGACGGTGCATGGACCTTCTTACACAATTCACTAAGAGAAGGCATAACGTTAACCCTACTATCATTACAGTTATGAACCATATTAAACCGTCTGGATTTGGTACTCTTTCGGTGGGATTCCAAACAAAATAACAGGCTTCTAACCATGACTGTCCAATCAATGTAATCGGGCTATTGCAAACGAGGTTGTAAGATTCTTCCTTTTTGCTAGGTTCTAAAGTGACATATTCATAGAAATCATACATGTTGCCGTCAACACAATCACATCTCCACATGTTATCACTTAAATCGAGTCGTTCTAGATATGGATTTGACTCAAAATAAGACCTTCTCCAGATTGTAGTAAATCTATTACCAATAACACTTAAACCTATAAGTCTAGGAAGCATGAAAAATGTATAATTATTTACGAAAGTTAGTCTGTTATAGTTGAGGTTTAAAAACTTTAGCGTGTTAGATGATATGCTATCGGGTATATGTGACAATAGATTTCTGGATAAATCTAAATCTATAAGACTCTGCAGCCCTTCCAAAGAATCTTGTCCAATACTGCTTATTTCGCATGAACTCATATCGAGAACTGTCAAAGAGTTAGATTTCAAATGACCAAGAGTCGTGAGATAGTTTCGAGATAACTTCATTTGTGTTAGCGAAGGCATTTGTAGTAGGGTTTCTTCTGGTATAGTCGCTATTTCATTCCAAGATAAATCTAAATGTTTTATCAATGTCAGTCCTCGGAATGTATCACTTTTCAGCGATCCAATATTATTGTAAGATAAATCCAAGTACTCCAGCATAGTGTTATTGACAAACTCGTTGCTTTTCAGAAATCTGATCATATTGTGGTTGAGGATTGCTCTTCTTAGATTAGGGAAACCCTGCAGGTTCGGTTGTAATACATTGCAGTATGAAATGTCTAAATATCTTAAAGAGTCCGAAAATAAATTGTATGCGGATGCAGACAGCTCCAAGCGATAGTTGTGAGACATTTTCAAGTGAATCAATGATGGTAAATACATTAGTTCGTTGTGATTTATGGTGCCAAGAGCACAGTTGCTGACGTCGAGGCTCTTCAACGAAGATGACATAATACTTAGTATTCTAACTAAAGGATTTGAGTTTAATTTAAGCGACTTGATGTTATTAAGACCACTTAAAGGCGACCTTCCGTGTATGGAATCAATTTCACAGTGCTCGAGTATCAAAGTTTCTATAGAGGGACTTATGATCAGCTCTCGATTTGCTAAGTTGCCCATCGTTTTAAATTGGTTAAAGGATAAGTCTAATGTCTTAAGGCTTGTTGTTGGCTGGAACGCTTCGTTGGGGTTTAGGCTCAGCCATGAATCAAAATTATTTCTGGATAAGTTGAGCTCTTCAAGAGCCGTGAGGTTATGCAGTGCATCTTGTGGCAGTTCGTTGAGACGATTTCCACTTAGGTCCAAGCTGACCAAATTGTAGAACTTACGCAAATTCCCAGGAAATGTGGAAATTTCATTATTCGAAATATTAAGCTTCGCCACCTGTAAATAAAAAAATTATAACGATTAATTTTACCATGTGACAAACGGGAAAATAATGAATCATAATAAGAACGTATCAATGAGTAATTGAAGGTTTGATTCACAATATCGACCAGATCTATTGAAAATAATTGTAGTGATATTTTCACGGGAGTAGATCTTCTAAAACAGTTGTAGCATGTAGTTTATCCAGAACGAGGTGATCCGACAGAGAACCAGAGTTGTCGACATAGCCCAAAGAATAAGTACCTAAGCTGAAATGGCAATGGGCCGGTCATATTAGCCGTAGAACCGATGACCGTTGGGGTAGACGTGTTAATATTTTAAATCAAGATGGGTGCCATCTAGATTTAAAATATTAATAATACCAAATACCAAATTAACTGACAAATCACTGAGACGAAATGCTGAAATAAACTCTGAAGTCATGGTATTTTTAAAGCAGATACAAACATTGTATTATAAACCAGGATGCAGGATAACGACATAATATGATTCTTATTTATATTATGTCGCTATTTCCAGAAAACACAACAATATTTATTCAATTTACTTTTACACTTTAGGAAAATGTTCAATACCTGAGTGCTGAATCCATCTGGTAGATTAGTCAGTCCTCTTCGTGAGCAATCAACATTGGTTTTGTCTGCACTGCACACACAAGTATAGCAGAGGTCCCCGAGGTCTTCGTCAAAATCTGCTGCTCCGTTCGCTAAACTGATAAGCGTCAGAACACATAATGCTATGGGTAATCGAACCATAACGTCTCGATCTCATTACGGCCTGAAAATGAAAACAGAATACTTTGTTATTCTTTTATCTTGGTCAGTCAGAATTAAGAGTAAATAAACTGTTTCAACAGGTCATATGTGTGCTGTGCCAATCTGGGGACTTCACAAGCAAATGGAGATTATAACATCCGTTTCAGTCATTTCATTGATATCACCTGTTTGTATGTGATACAGACGAAGTGAATCAGATACTATCACATTTGAAACAATAATCATCAAATAAATAAATGTATTTCTAAATTGAGTCATGGTGTAATTGAAATCCTTAGTTCATTATTAGCTTATAAATTACTTGACAAATTCTGAGAAAACTATCATAGCTGAGTATTGTTCTGTGAACTCCAAGTAAACAGTGAAAGAGCGATTACTTTTTTACCTAGTAAGATATAACTAGCTATCCGGACACTATGCCTTAGAAAGACGCTGTTACAACCCTGAATCTCATGATGCGTGGGTGTTTGGCTGAACTCGAAAACTGGGTAACTGTTGTAGTCAATATTAGGAACGCTAGCAAACACTATTATACATAAATGGTGTAACAAGACCCATAATTATCGAAGCCGAAAGGCACTTGTTCTCCTCGTCATTGCGATCATTTTTTTGTTCTAGACCGTACCTGGGAACCTTCTATTGACGGAGATATTCGGGGTCAAAGTTCCAACTTTTTCACAAGTTTTTTTTTATATACATTTTTTACTGTAATATTTTTACTTTGTCCACCTCCATGACCCCGTACTATTCAATTCATCCATCAGCACAATGTTTTTAGTGCGTAATTTTAGTGCTACCGTAAAACGTGATTTTACACCCCAAAAAAAGTCGTTTCCCAGCATTAATTTTTGCTTAGTAAGTTACTTAGTTTGTTGTACATAATGCTTGGTTGACGGCTTCGTGAAGGGTCCTGTTACACCCTGTATACAAGACCATTAACAAATCGATTAGTAACCAGTAGAATAATCTTCAATCATTTTAGTACTATTTTCGTAGAATAAGTATGAATACCTGGATTAACACAAATATCTCAAAATAGACTCTTAATCGGATTGTTTCTTAAAGAAATAAATAATAAGGAAGGAAAACAAGATTGCATTGAACACCTGCTCAATAAAATTTCTTGTCACGCGCAAAGTTCCGAAACTGTTTATGAAGGACTAAAGACCAGAACCACAAAACTATTTATGTGCCATGAATAACCGCTGCATTAGTACATACAACAATTTTATCTTTGTTATCAGCTATTGATAAAACAGTAGGATACTTAAATTTGGGTCGACTTTGCGTTTCTGTATCGAAAACGTGAGCTAAATCCAGGGCAAATGGTACAAAATTGGCTTTCATGGGATTTGGCAGGTGTGTCTATAATGTACTAATTAACTATTCAAGGAGTTTCAGCTCTTTTAAGTGTAAAAACAGATTATACTCCTGCCTACACGTTTTGACTAAAAATATTCTTAAAATGACTGGGGGAGATACTGACTAAACTAAAGGTGTGATAAATAATTTTATTTTCACCTGTTTGTGGCCAGTTTTAAGTGGTTGTTGACCTCGTTAGAAGGTGTGTAATTACTGGTGTGTTGAGTACCAACCTATATTGCCTTATCCTACAGTTGCCTGCAAAATGTTCATTATCTGATCTGACCAGTTTGATTGTATCACCAATAAAATTGATTTCAAGAGATCTCATTTTAATTTCAGATAGTCTTCTGTTATTTCAGCATTGGATGACCAACGGTTGAAGAAGAAGTATTCTATTACACCTGGAAATAGCGCATACTTAATTTTCACAATTTTAAACAGTACATACCTTTTCCTTACAATTTAATTCAACACTCATTTATGTAACGAACATTATCTGTACTTTTCACTTATCTTCACTTTTCGTACTCAAGTAAACAGCTTAATCTGTCGTTTTTTGGTAACAATTCTTTTAATTTCAGACGTGTTGTCCACACGGTGCGATTACATTGTGTGACTCAAATTCGTGACGTTATCACTGATGATAAGAATGGCGAAACCGTATGTGCTTAGGGCGCGGTAATCTGTACTTGGCTGATTCCTAGGATTTTCTGTTAATATGTAAGAGAATAAAATAACTGATTAATTTTATTGTTATGTTGTATTTTGATGTTTCAATAAACGAATGTCGTTACAAACGCATTCATTTATCAAATAAAAGGAGACAAGAACCTATTAACAGTGCTACTGATTTCAAAGATTTTGTTTAGTTCCTCTTAATCAAAGCTTCTTGGCATCTTATCCTTCTGTTTTAAACTTCGTCATCTTTTAATAAATATTTATTTAAAAAAAATCTGTGTACAAAAATGTAATATTCAACATTCACTTGATTGTGAAACTTTTTGCCGCCGTTTCTTGATTGAGAATAGCGCTATCTACCGGTGAAGGTTAAAACTTTCTCATCACTGATCCGACCATCTACCGCCCAAAGATGATTGTTTTTTGTATTTCTAAAACTGTTGACAGATGCCACTACTAGTACACTAATTCAACTTATTGGGCCAAAGGAAAATTCTACATGTAAGTGCATTTAAGAGCACGTTTTTTTTTTTAAATTGTGCTTTGTAAGTTTATTGTTCTTTTTTTTGTTTTTTGTCACTTTGTATGATGCACGTCATGATGTCCCACACTGGTCCCAAATTAAAAAAAAGTGGACATTGATAGTAGACCGCTGATATTTTTTTTTTATTGTTGATACAATGATAACAGATAAGGCAAAAAAATATTATTGTCCTACTTCAAATACTTTTTTGTAAAAAAAATATTTCTTTTTTTTTTGTATGGGAGCGATTACATTTTACTCAATTTCTCAAAAACTTTAAACGATGTCGAGATGGCAATCACATATGTTAGAAAACTAATAATTCTGAGTATTTTTCTCGAAGAAACTTATTGCTTATCTCTGCGTACTTTCGAGATAATAGTGACAGAAAATAACATTTTTTTTTAATGTTAATTTTTTGCTTTTTTTTAATCATAGCCTTACTTTAGCACATAATTATAATGTATGCGTAATGTCAAATAAGTAAAAAGAGACTTCTCTGTAAAAGAGGTTATGGGGGCTCACTAATGACTGAAAAGCTATGACCTTTCTGAAGGAGTACTTTCATCAGTTCTAAAAAACAATCAAAATGAAGACAAATAAAGCTGCAAACATAAAGTTGAATATGTTCACAAACGATTCTGAAAAAATATTATGGTGAAAGATTAATATTTGGGTCTATATTCTCTTGAGAAATCTCTATTTCCTCGTTTTCCAACGAAAGCAATTCATTGTTCAAGATCAAACCACTAGCCTCTGGAAACAACTGTTTATGTAAACGAGCAAACTTTGGTTTGATATGGCTGATGTAAGGATCTGAGCTAATTAGAAAGCTGTGGATAATGTCTAAATTAGTCTGAACTCTACCGATTTTTCTTGTATGTGCCATTCTAACATTCCGGAAATCTTTATTCCTCGCTTCGGAAGCTTCTTCGGAAAGCATGCCTATCGGAATAAAGGAGAAATTTTCACAAATATCAGCACCGTGTATCAACAATTTATGGACACTTGAAGGCATGTAATACCATGGATATAAGTTTACATATAGCATTGCTGTTTCTTTACAATATTCCCTAAACAAGTTGGTATTAATAAGTTGACCAGATGAAATTGTTTGTAAAATGACTGCAAATCTCTTGATTAAATCAGGGTGGATACCCGTTATTTCAGCAGATACTTCATAATTTTCAAAAAACCTTCTTGCCGTGTTACCGTCATTGGTTGTACCAAATCCCTGTTTTACTATGTCAATTAACAAACCAGTTCTTTCCCGGAATTCTTCTTGTGTCAAATTCTTTTTAATTTCTTTTAACAATTTATCTTCTTTTCGTGCAGCCCACTTTTTGAAGTCTAAGTTGTACGAAATGTGTAAAATACATTCCATACATCTTATCTACATATGAAGCGAAGACAGACCATATTTATACATATCTTCTCTGATGAGTCTTTTGGATACAAAGTCCAAGTCATTCATTTTGCTAGGTGGGGTATTGCAAATATTACAAACAGCTGCAGAAGAAGTATTGGAAATCACAGTAGAAATTTTCCCATCAATCATAGTCATGTACAAATCATGTTTAATATCAAAATTATCTACAATTGTGGGAACAAGATTACGAATTTCTTCCTCTAAGGATGCACTTTCCTTCTTTATCAATTCATTTGTTTCTTTTGCAAATATAAAGCCAATTGGACGACAATAGTTGGTTGAAGAGGGAGCAGGATTTTGCCACAAGATAGTACCACTCTCTTCTTCCAAACGAAGCGGAACCAAACTAATCATGAAAACTGAAGAATCGTCAATTTTAGTGTCGGAGTGTGACTTTTGTTTATAATTACTTTGAGAAGATGACCCGTCAAAACCCCATTTGCTTATTAGTTTTAGCGATTTTTTGTCGGCAGAGTTGTGCTGAATTGTTTTTAATATCCTATTAGTTGTCAAATCTAGAAGCGATTGAAGTCTTATCTTAGCATCAGATTCAGTTACAGTTATGTCTGACTCTGGAGGATAACAAGTTTTTTTAGCTTCCAGGAGCTTTTGATAGGATGGAAGACCATACATTTTCTCTGAAGCAAGAATAGTTCTTAAATTTCGATATTGCCATTTTGACAAATTTGTTGAGGTGTAAAGCGCTAACGTTTTATCATCTGGTAAACACGGTTTGTCAGTCTTTTTAGCGAATAGTACATCATGTACCATCTCACATTTTTCCTTGTTTTGGCTGAGTTCGTTTAATATAGCTGCTAATTTTGTTTTTTTAGACTCTTTTAATTTGGCACATAAAGCATAAACTAATTCCTCCTCTGTGTGATCTAGAAGTGTTAGAGAGCGCCTTTTCTTCTGTTTATCAGATATATCAACAAATGGTTTTTTACTTGTACCATAACTTAATTGATGAGTATCCACTTGCGTTTCGAAATTTGGAATTACTTCATCGGCAACTTTAAAAATGCTGCTTAAATCGATATTTTGACATTTTGGCCAAACTATTTGGGATTGTAACCAGTCTGAATTTTTGTTAAGAAAGGTCTTTTGAGCTCTACTGGAAGCAGACCATCTTTTTGAGATATTACTTGAAAAATTACGACAAAATAATTTAATATTACTCAAATCTTCGGAAGACAATTCAACACCAATACGTTCAATAAGGGCATTAAATAAAAATTCGACATTTTTAAAACCACCTCCTGATTTAAGAACAACGTATAAGTCTAAGTTGGTGACAAATGCGGACATATTATAATTTTAAGGAAAATTGAAAACAAATTAGAATCAAAGATATCAAAGACAAAGTGACTTTGATTTTAACAAAAAAAATTACGAAAACAAATTCGACGAAAGAAAGACAAACAAAAATTATTTGATTTTAAAATCCAAAGATTCAAAATACAACAATAACAAAACAAACAACAAGCATTTCTTCAAGCGCACAGAAAAAATAAGGACACGTCTTATCGCAACCACATTTAGTTGTACACTGAGTGAGGTGTACGCGCGCGATTCGTGACCGTATTACGTTACGTCATGAGAGGCGGCCATCTTGTTATCCCGGCAAACTCGCGTCGAAGCTCCATTTTGCTGGCCAGCGGACCTATTGCGATATGAGTAAGGCTATGATTAAAAAAAAGCGAACAATTAACATTAAAAAAAATTGTTATTTTCTGTCACTATTATCTCGAAAGTACGCAGAGATAAGCAATAAGTTTCTTCGAGCCAAATACTCAGAATTATTAGTTTTCTAACATATGTGAATGCCATCTCGACATCGCTTAAAGTTTTTGAGAAATTGAGTAAAATGTATTCACTCCCATACAAAAAAAAAAGAAATATTTTTTATAGAGAAAAGTATTTGAAGTAGGACAATAATATTTTTTTGCCTTATCTGTTATCATTATATCAACAATAAAAAAAAATATCAGCGGTCTACTATCAATGTCCCCTTTTTTTTAATTTGGGACCAGTGTGTGTCCCTGTGACAAATAAATATTTTTTCTTTCTTTCTTTCTTTTTCCTAAGTATGCTTGTCGGTAATAAAACAACTTAACAATCAAAATAAACCTAATATAATTATATTTACAAACAACTTAAATTAAAAAATAATTTTAAATAATACCTATTGGCAAGTCTTAGTTTTAGAGTTAATTCTTATAATAAATAAATTATTTACAATTTCTTAGTTAATACAATATGTACAATGTACCTAGGACAGTCGTCTCGGGCAATGACAAGCCCGATTGTTACTTATCACTATACTGTGTTATAGATTACGTCAACCTGTAATGGGTAGCCGTATTTCTGAAATTTTCAGCCATCAAAATCTGAAATACTTAACTAACTTTTATTGTCAAGAAGCTGATTGACAATTTATAGTTAGTTTTGCTTTCAATGGTCACCAACATCATAAAATCACGCCTGTAATCCCCGAAGGTCTAGACAGAGGTCTACCGAATAGTTCACCCACATTTCATTAATTATTTTTGCTCTATGTACTAAAGGGCGAGGTTTTTCAACAGTTTTAATGGTCGCTAAATCAAATATGGGATGATTTACAATCAAATCGTCAATGCCAGTTACACTGTAACAGTGGAAACATGTATTTAAAGGGAGAAGGTGGCCACTTCACAGAGGAATATCTTCCAAAATATCGATTTATTAATAATAGGGCCAGTATTATTCAGTCGATATTCTAGAATGTATCTCAACTGGACGTCTCATAGACCTCCTATCGCCTATCCTTGGCCTGGTATCTGTAAGATCACCAATCGATCTGGATCGTCGGTTGTTTCTCGGTTCCTCTTCATCTACGAAATCTGGCAAAGAGTGGAAAGAGGAGTTCAAGCGAGGCATTAGAAGCGCTTCGTCGTAGCTCGGCGGAGGATCCAGAGGCACCCGCAATATAACAGATTCGGCTCTAGGCTGGGTAGCCGTACCGTTGAGATTCAGAGTTGTGGTATCCGGAGATGGCCTGGCCTGGTCAGGTCTAGTTAGAGATACCAGACCGCGACACACGCATGACGTCACCACTATCCCGATGATAACACCCACCATCAGTGCTATTGTAGTGAACGGAGGAGTGCTCGACTCCACCGGGTGCCACGTCCGGATGTACGCCTGCTGCCAACTCAACTGCGTCACATTCGACGGTGTGTAGCAAATTAACGACTCTCTGTCAACGATCTTTGTTGGCTCCTTGGTCAGAAATTCATAAGTCAACAGAAGATTCACACTAAAACCCTCACAGCTCCAACGGTTTCCTTTCACATAGACTTCCCTCAAAAACGGGTTTGAAGCAAAGTGTGAAGTCGACCATACATCCCTGAACTCATTTCCTCTCAAATCCAGTACCGCTAGATGCGGTAACGACGAGAAACTGTTGTCAGTCAACGCATTTATTGAGTTGTAACTTAAATTTAGCTCTTGTAGCGTGTACGAGGCGAGGTTCTCCGGGATCACTTCAATCTGATTTATAGACAAGTCGAGTTCCAATAGCGAACCCATTCCTTCGAGGGAGTCGACGTTTATATTTGAAATTTGACAGCTGCTCAAGTGTAGACTTCGCAAAGAAGGAGATTGGAAACTGGGCACGTCAGAAAAGTAATTTCTGGATAAAATGAGACTGTCTAACTTGTGCGCTTCAGAGAATACTTCGGGCGGCAAATCGTTAATTCTGTTCTCCGATAAATCAAGGAAACGTAAGTTGGGCATTGTAGTGAATGCTCTGTCATCTACGGCATTTATTTTATTCTTCGAAAGGTCCAAGTATTTAATGGAATATTTCTGTCCATTGGTTGTCCACGTGTCGTATAGGTTATTGGATAAATTGAGAGTTTGTAAACTGGCCCAGTTTTGTAAATAGCTGGGAATGGAATGGCTGAGGTGGTTTCCTGACAAGTCGAGCGTCTCCACTCGAGAAAAATTCTCTAGTCGTGCCGGAAACGTCCAGAAGTTGTTGTTCGATAACAGCAATACTTGAGCCTGAAATAACCAAAAAGCTTTGATATTTATTTCAAATTACAATAATCAATATTAAGATAGATGCAGATTGATTATTGCCTATTAAATATGAATGTACGTGTAATTGTATTTCAAAACAACAATTATCAAAAAAATGCCGTGTAATGTATGAATAATTATTACGAAACTGCATAACTAAAGATAGATAATCAGATAAGATAGATAAAGAAAAATCTGATGCTGATTCAGCCATTTTTTTCATAACATTAAGGGTTATTCGCGTCAATAATTGGAATAATAGGTGGATAATACTTAGCATAAATAATACAAATGGAACTTTCACTTGAAAAAAAAAATATAAATATAAACATTTGAAGAAAAAAATGTTGATTCCTTTTTATATACAACGTGTAACAGAATAAACGCAAAACCTCTGAAGGGGTCATTGTACTCATCAATAAGAACAACTTTCACTATGGGACCAACCCCGAAATCGTGAAAAAGAAATCAGCTGTTCAGTACATTTTGTAGAATTATGCAGACAGAAATGTATGGGGCAGTCGAAATTTTTTTCGCGATTTCTGTGTTGGTCCCATAGTGAAAGTTGTTCATAATGATGAGTACAATGACCCCTTAAGAGGTTTTGCGTTTACTCTGTTACACATTGTATAAAGTGATACCCACTAGCAAAAATCTAATCATCATCAGCATATATCAGTTCGCTGATTTACGGGCCTCTTCTAAACTGCCTCATCAAGGGTAAAAATTAACAACCAATACAACATGCAGTCGTGATGGCCCAGAGGTTAAGGCCTCGCCTCTCATGCATTAGGTTGTGGGTTCAAATCCGGGCAAGTACCAATGTGACCTTTTCAATTCATATGTACTTTCTAAGTTTATCTTGGACATCACAAACGGTGAAGGAAAACATCGTGAGTAAACCTGGGCTTAAAAGTCTGAATTCGCCAAACCGTCTTGAGTGAGCAAGCGTGGTGATCAATGCTCGTGCCTTCTCTGTCGAGAAGAGGCCTTTGCCCAGCAGTGGGACAGTAATAGGCTGGTATTATTATTATAATGCAACATGATATCGCGAATATATAGATAGAAAATACAAAAAGCATCTTCCACTATTCCGATACTTACAGTATAATCCAGCTCTTCAGGCAAGTCCTTCAATCCTCGATTCGAACAGTCCAGGTGCAGTAGACCGTTCATGACGTAAGTGCGGCATGGGGGCAAGCTGTCTTCCAGGTCGTCAGCCTGTCGCTTAACCACTCCTGCAGACACCAGGGCCGGCATCAGCCATACCAGTAGCGCTGGTAGTAATACATCTGGAATTATAGTTAGGGTTTTGTCAGGTCATGTTAGACGTTGTTGGGGTAGCGTGGAGACCGCGAATCGGCAAGCGTCAGATTAGGCCCTTAGGTTAGGTGGAGTGAAATGCCTGGTAACAGCTGGATAAGTATTGCCGAGAATAGAGTAGAATGGCGAGTGATTAGGAAATCCTATGTCCAGCAGTAAACTGCTGTAGGGTGATAATGTTGGTCAATTGTTTGGAGGACCTGGCTGAAAATAAGCTTTGAATGCAGGTAGGCAGTCAGACCAAGGCCCAGTGATGATGGAAAGCGGCCATCACTTTTTCTAGGCACTTACAGGAGTAACAGAAATATTAGTTACGTTGCTTAGTGACAAAAACGATTTTTGTGGTAGAACTACCCGGAGGTGTCATCAAGTAGCCTAACTATTTTTTTCTTTTTCTTTTCCGGATGGGAAATCATCAAATGATGGTCCCACTCTGGGCGGAGCGGAAGGGAGTGTCAGACTTGTACTGACTAAAACTCATCCATGTTCTTTCTTTTGACCTTTGTGTTAAAGGGCCGCCCGGCCGCGGTATTTCTTTCAAACAGTCCCGCAACCCTGGCAGGCCGCGCGAAAGGACCGATGTCCTTTCGGTCTTTTCGGTTGACATCTCTCTGAGGCGCGCGTGTAACACGAACTAAGTATTCTATGTTTTAACCCATTTCATGGTCTAAGAGACCAGGTAATACCTACGTTGCTATGAAATAATTACGGACATCAAAGCTGGTGGAACCGCGCCCAAAAGGATTTTTTTTCACTTTTTTATACTTATTTATCATCTCTATTCTCTGTCTTTGGGTAACTTTAAAAAAGGTTTGTCATCTTTCTGGTATAATCAAGCAATTAAAAAGTCTTCATGATGATTTACCAATCACACACACACCACCATCCACCACCACCACCACCATCTCTATCACAGCTCACTACGTAGGCCTCCATTTAATTATTTGACCGAGCGATACATTATCCCAATTGATTATTATCTTCAAGATAAAACAACGTATCAATCTTTATATCTGTATTATAAGTATTATTATCTTTAACTACGGGAGGTATTTTATTTATATTTAGAATATCATGATAGCTTGAACAATATTATAATTGTTGTAAACCTAAAAATTAACACTGAATATTTTTACTAAGAATTATGTTTCATTATTATTGTCAAAATTTGGAAAACGGTACAAATAAAAATAATCAACAGATGATTGGCACTGCCAACAAGGAACATTAAGCAGAGAATAAAAAGACAGAAGAAAGAATCAGAAAGAACGAGAGGCAGAACTACGCCACCACGATATATGTAGAAGAGCCACGAATATTATATATATAATATACATACACGTATTATATTCTATTCTGTCCTGTTACAAAATTTTCAAGCTATAAAAGAGCGGAGTCTCCTAATACAGGCTTATTATTTGCTGAAAAGGAGGCTCCAATCATCAACTATTTGTTCCTTATGTGGTTAAGATTTTCTTTTTTAAATTAAATTAAATTTTTAACGAAAGAAGGTTACGAATGAAAAAAGAAAAAAAAAACTATTCACATATTCAGGAATGACTGAGAAGCTTCTAATAGATATACTATACTGGGTGGCGACTACAATACTACAATAAATTAAACAGCGTATATACCTCATGAGGTTCCCAGTCTGCATACAAAAAATCAATCGAATATATCCAGTATTTTAGTCACAGGACACTATTTATAATTTTAGCATTTCTACATGATGTATGTAGGCTAGTACTGGCAGGTTAACGACCGCCGAATTGATATTAACACTAAAAACATTTTGCCAAATTCGTTCCTTAGATATTTTATTCCATGTTTTATTGATTTATTTGATAGTTTAAAATTATTCCTATGAATTTGTGGTACCAGTGTTTTAACTTATTGTCGTATTGTCGTTACCACCATTTTTTAAACATTGGCTGCCCGCGTAGCCATGACCACCGTTGAAACGGGTTTTGTCGACGAAGAGTCGAAAAAAATGACAGATTGTGGAAAGATTTCGCAAGCATGGCGATGTTAAAAATGTATGGCAGATATGTCAAGTTGTATAAAGAAAAGAAAGAAACAGTATTTATTAGACCCACACAGGACAATACAAAAAATGGTTGACATAACATTAAAACGAAATTATATAAAAAGTAAACATTTTACAATAAAAAACAAGTGAAATAGGACCTGTGCGAGGCCAAAAGGCCCCGAGGTATAGAAAGAGCTTTGTCGATTTTTGGTAGAATGGAGATAGTATTGCCATGCTACGCGGACTGGTTATGAACTGTATTTAACATGAACTTAGAAAGTGAAAGTAAAAAAAGTAATGTGACATTATTACATTACGTCACGCCTGTAATCCCCGAAGGGTTAGGCAGAGGTGTACCTAATAGTACACACACAATTGATCAGTTATTTTTAAGTGCCATGTCCATGTCCCGGGAGCCTATTGCAACTAGGGTTACCAGATGAACAAATCAAAAGTCCGGAGAAAAGGCCTGATTTCCATTGAAAAATCCTGAGATTTTTTAGTTTGAGAATTTTCTCTCAAACGTACTTAACAATTTAAAAAAGTCGTAATATTATCGTTTTATACACTGCGGATCTCGCTCACGCGTTGCACGTCGCAATAATTATTACCAAAGAAAGATTATTTTTAGTTTGTTTAACTTTTTATTAAAGAGATATTTAAAATGTAAGCTGTATTTTATTGAAAATTCTAAAAATCCTGAGATTTCATGAGATTTGCAAAATCCGGCCGCAATCCTGAGATGAGTCCAAAAATCCGGAGATCTCAGGACAAATCCGGAGATATGGTAACCCTAATTGCAACCAACCGGGCACACTCCGTGGCTGCTTATGACAAATTCTTGATGGAAAAACCCAGTAGCCTTTTGCCTATCTCGTGAATTAAACCCAAGACCTCACGCTCAGCAGGCGCTCTAGGAACCACTCGACTAACGAGGCAGTCTACTCTGTGTCATTTTTAGGGTTCCGTAGTATCTCAATCGGAAAATTTACCCATAAAGGATCACTATGTTGTCCGTCTGTCTGTCTGTCAAGACCCTTTTTCTCAGGAATGCGTGGCGGTAACAAGCTGAAATTAATACCAAATACTCAAGTCTGCTACCCCTTGGAGCAATGAAAAAATCTAACTTGTAAGTCAACGCGATCAAAAGATATGACTGTTTATGTCGCTTATTATGCGATTTCACAAGGGAATTAAATCCTACAGGGTACTTCCCTTTGACCAAGAATCATGAAATTTGGCAAAAAGCAAGGCCTTGCAGCACAAATAAAGGAAATATTCAAAAAATTAAAAAAAGTTGAAAATTAAAGGGTGTCCCCCACACACACATACATACATAGATGACGCCAATTAAGTTTTTTTTTTTATATACCTTTTTGTACGGAACCCTCCGTGCGCGAGTCCGACTCACACTTGGGCGGTTTTACTAGCCTACATCGTTTCCCACTGCTGGGCAAAGGCCTCTTCCTCCGTCCATACTTCTCTATCCAGTGCGATCACTGGCCATATTAGCCCCGCAAATATCATTAGGGGGGTTACTATGACGTCTTAAAGCAGGAGTAATTCCAGTGTGGGAAAGAGACAGAGCTATACAGGTCGTCTAGTGTCTTCTCTTTCCCACACTGGAATTACTCCTGCTTTCAGACGTCATGGTAGGCGACCAGATCGTCACGCCACCTTCGCCACGGTCGACCTGACATCATTCTTCAAAACAAAGAGAACTCCCTAGCTGCTCTTGACCGACTTATGAACTAAAGTAAATAACCCGTTACGCCTTAGTTTTAACATTGATAAGCCTACAAGCGGTTGATACTGATATTTGCCTTACGAAATGTTTTATCTAAGGAGGATCGACGTTTAAGTACATCTAATGTTGCATGTACTTGAAAACTGAAGAATGAGTGTACTGTCGAAAGATCTTTATTCTTTATCGTTCTCCTAATCTATGAGCCAAGCTGCCTATGGATGAAAATGGTCTACTTCTTTATTGGGGCCAATTGGGGTGAAATGTAAGACTTTTGGAAAAAAATATCAGCTTGAACTTGATGTTTCCATCGGCCTCGGACACTTGACATCATACAAGTTATTCTATATGACTGACTTAAAGCCAATCAGGTAAGTCTGACATTTTTCTTCTGTTCATTTTCTCAACTTTGTTGGGGTCGGCTTCTAGCCTAACCAGATGCAGCTGAATACCAGTATTTTACATGGAGCGACTGCCTATCTGACCTCCACAACCCAGTTAGTACTGTGTAATACGATACCCCTTGGTAAGTATGTCAGAATTTCGAGCCACTGACTACGTGTAACGACTGTCAAATATCTACAACTGACATCCGGGTCCAACGGCTTAAGGACACAGCACACATATCAAATCGGAAAGGGATCGGCACCGTGTCGCCTTCCACCTCGCTGATAAACAGACGTCACCCTAACGTAAGCAAACGAATCAGCAGCTCCGATACGTCAAATCGGCTACGGCTAGGCGATGCCGCGCTTACGGCTAGGCGACGCCGCGTTTACGGCTAGGGGATGCCACGGTTACGGCTCGCCGACGCCACGCACGACGGGAAGTTGCTCTATGAATGACAGCACGTGTATCAACAGTAGTTTGCGTAAGGGTGGACGAAGAGGCGTAAGCTCGGGTATGGACAGACGTAAGCGCGGCTAAGGACAGACGTAAGCGCGGCCACAGAGAGACGTAAGCGCGGGGACGACGAGCCGTAAGCGAGTTGACTACGCACCGCACCGCGGTTGGTGAGCTTGTCCCGAGGCGAAGCGATTACGTTACGACTCCGATTAGTGTGCGTTTCAGTAGGCAGTTTCTATCTGAGTCTTCTCTGAGTTAATGATGATCACCCACCCATGGGCCGATCTGGACACGCACTACATAACCTTGAAGGTCAACCTGCACGCCTGTTATTATTAAGCCACGATCCAATCAGGTAGTCAGTATTAGTGGGAAAATGTTAGTGAAACATACAGAGTATTGTATAGATTAGCTGCTAGCGTAGATATGTTTAAGGAGATAGCGATAGTTTTTAACAGTCACTGTAAACTGTACTGTATGTGGTAGTAGTTAAGTAGACAGTTGGGTAATACTTTCTAAAGAAATCGTACCGTTAAAACTAGTCACAGTCATTTAATTGGGCCTTAGTCAGATTGCAACTGGGGCCAGACAAAAAGTTTGCTTATCCGAAGGAGATAGAGTACCTAAACACATTTCTGTCTCGTTTACTCCTACTCCTGGATCTAATAAGTGTGTTCTTCTCATTGTTATATTATTCAGTGACATGTCTATTGCGTGTCTTTTCGTAGTGAAGACATTTCATTCATTAAAAGAAGTATTTAGTAGTACGGCAATAACCTTTATGTTTAAAGACGTAATGGTTGTATATGAATGAAAAGCGAATGAAGTGAAAAATAAGCTTATCAGACGCCTACCCGAATACGTTTCAACAGTTATAAGTAATTGAATATGGAACAGTAAGGAGTATTTACCCACGTAAAAATACTATTCAACATACGGAGTACGGACACGATTATATCATCGTCAAACACTATCTTAAAACATAAATCCGCGTGTAAAATAAGCATTTTTTTAAACAAAACTTGCAATCGAATATAGCCTTTATTTTGAACACAGCAGAATCGATAACGCTCTGTGAAAAATAGGCTTAAATTCACTGCAAAAAACGGAATGAATTGAGCAGAATTTTGTAAAAGCGTGTATTGTTATAAATGTTATATTAATACTCACCGGATGCCATTGAATATGCGACCTTATTCACAGCTTATCGACACATTTTCACATATTTAATTAAACCACTCGATGGTATGACGAATATTATCGACGAACATTCAGCATGTTGTATGGATCCTTTAGTAAAATGTAGTCCACGGAAAAATAATATCGTCCACAGAAATTATAAAGTCGTCGTCGAAAAATATCACTTCACTGACGTCGTTGAGTATTGCTTTTGTAATGGTGAAGATAGTACAGTTAGCGATACTAGGCGTGTTTCAGAATTCGTAGGAATGTCCATAATATACAGGCTGAGTTCTTTTTGGAAAGCGTTTGAAGATAGCGTAGAGAAGCTTGTGGGTAGCCTCTGTATCCGTTGGTGTTAAAAGTTGCTTATAAAGCATCATTTACCGAAAAAGGGTAATACATCTACTATTAGTACCTGTTGCTAGTGTGTGTCTGATATTTTACAGGTAGTTATTGGCCCGAAGGTCTGACAACCAGTCTTACTAAGCTGGGGGTATCGCAATACCCCAGTACTATGGGTTGTGGAGGTCAGGTAGATAGATTAGGCGTTCGCTAAACGCAAAAATCTGGTGTTCAGCATCCGGTTAGATTGGAAGCAGACTTCAACATAGTTGGGAAAATTAAGCAGATGATTATGTGTGTGATATAATGTAAATGATTTTCACGGTTACACGATATTACTTTTTCAGCGGAAGTTACAAAATACACCCTTTTTGTACTGAGGTCAGAGATTTACTGAACTTCAGAAGAAACTTATCCTATATATTATTTGCTGAAACCTATTCTAACGCCGGGATTTTTCCTATAACAACAATAACAACCAACCTGTACCATTTTACCATTATCAGTGTTGTCTTATCACTGATTAGTTATCGACTTATCGTCAATGCAAAGAAATATTCACCTCGAAATATACATGAATCACTAAACGTACTAACTTGTACTTGTCGTTATAGGTGCAAAATTCATGAAAATGTGAGGATAAAATAAAAAATAATTAAAATATTTTGAACATCACATGTTGGTAATGATATTTTTTAGATAATCTGCACATTACAATGTAGGCCCCATGTAATTAAAGATAAGATAAAGTCAGAACTAAGTCAGGTGTGTTGTTTACACCCACTTCGGCACAGTTCATGACAGTTCTTGATAGAGACCAATTTATTTGACGATTACGTTATGTAATTTTCATTTTGTTTTCAGTATTCATTTTATAATCCGACGCTACAAATTAAGCCAGACTAATTTATTTGTATTAAAACAAGATATACAGCGATGTGGACGAATTTTTTGACGCCCTGTAACCCTTTTGATACTTGTACATATTTTTATTACTATTATAGATTATAGATTTGTAGTTTGTAAATAATATAAATATCTTGATTGAAATAAACAACAAATTTTAGATATACAGTAGCAGTACTAGTGCTCTGTTGCTATGCTGGTTTTTGACCCCGGTTACTGTTAATTTTCAACCTTCTCGAGTCCTATTACTGAGAGTCGTAATTCCCCCGTCGTGAAGTCATTACTTGTTAGACGATGTTTCGCTTATCCTTGACATAGTGAAGCGCGTCGTGATGTTTCGAGTCCAGCGATGAGCGAATTTGATCCCACTACCTAAGTTGACTGCAGCTAGAAACCAGTGAATGCTATATAGATAAGCCCTGTATAAATGACGACTGCCTAGTTGGTCTAGTGGTCACAAGCGCAACTGCTGAGCCTGTGGTCCTGGGTTCGATTCCTCAGACAGGCAAATTGTTATTGAGTTTTTCGATCAGGAATTTTTCAGTAGCAGCCACAGAGTTTGGATTTGTGCCCGGTTCATGGCAATAGGCTCGACCCCTATTACATGGAATTAAACATAACTGGCGAAATGTGTGTGTACTATTAGGTACACCTCTGCCTAACACTTCAGGGATTATAGGCGTGATGTTAATATGTTATACGTGTATAACGAAAGAAATATAATATAATGCATGCACCGGGCATGTGGTGTATGCAATTATTATAAGACTCGTATTCCTGCAAGTGAATATGACCTAGATTTCCAATTTAGAGGAAAGGGATACACCCTTGTACATAACAATGTAAGGGGTACCTACCTAAAGTTATCCCAAGTAACATCACCCGAAAAATATTGGGGTCAAAGATTGCCATCCGTCTACCTTACCCGGATTTGTCACGCAAAATACGCGCTTAGACGTGGAGTTGCGGACACCAGCCCGCTATACAATACAATACAATACCCGGATTTGTCTTAACCGGAGGGCGTTCGAGGATCGTCCGGGCGGGGTTTTAAAAAGTGTCCGATTAAAACCCGGGTACCTTTAGTTTCAGGGTAATCTAGGCTCCATCCAGGTCAGGTGCAAAGGGTGTGATATATTTGGGTGCCCCGAACAGCGGGTGCAAAAGTAAGCGAGTTCATGCTGCACACTTTTCGGATACTCTCAATTCAACGCTCTCTGAACCAAATTTTTATCTACCAGAATGCAAAAGATTTCGAGCTCGCTTCGCTCGCTCTTACATCCTACGTCCTCTGTCGTAACTCTTTAGAAACTTACATAATTTTATTAGTCGATCCCTAATGCAAACTACGAAAGCTATCAATAAAAATTAATCTAAATTAACGTTAATAAAAAATCATTCGTAATCCGTAACGATTAACCACAACCAAGCCAACTCTGGTGCTGCAAAATAGCCAATGACTGAATGCCCTGCGCCATCCCTTCGTTGGATTCACGCACTCACTCTCACCATACTGTTTGTTTTGCGAGGTTTCAATCTTTATAAAAAAAATCCGGACCGATGACCTGGTGAAGGTTTCCGGGATCCGCTGGATGCGAGTCGTACGGGACCGGTCAATGTGGCGACAGTTAGGGGAGGCCTATGAGCAGCAGTGGACGTGTTTTGAAAAAGAAATCTGGGGTTCCGGGAAAACGTTTTCACCTAAATATAAGGGTTTTTTAAGTGTTTGTCATCTTATCTTCAGTTTGTTGTTGGCAACCCTAATCAAAGAAGCAATGCTGATGCGTAAATTTGAATACGTGAAAAACGTATTTCTAGTCTAGTTTAATAAAGAAATGATAATTATTGTGTTTTATTTAAATTTTTCTTGCGGATATTATTCTTCGAAGACCTCTTTTTGGCACTTACTCGGAACAAAATCACCGAAATCTTGCAGGAAGTCATGGAAAATGCGATAAAACGGCCACAATGTGTATCAACACTGGCGGCAGCCACTTGGTGGATATCATCTTTTCCACGGAACAGAAAAAATTGTAACGGCCCAGAAAGGAAAAAGATAGATTTCCATCACTAAAAATGTTTTTTTTTTTATTTAGTAAAAAAAATTGCACAAAAACAAAAGTGGATGATTCATTTTGCGCCACCTTGTTTAAAGAGAATCCTCCAGACAACCAATAAAACCAAACTTTATCCTGCTTTCCCACCATTTTAAACAATCATTTACCTTCAATTCCCTAAAATCCTGAGTGCTCCGGATTAATGAGAACAGGTGTCGGCTGTCGAAGGTTTCGAAAAACGTGACACGTTCGAATCGTCACGCCTGTCTGAGCTTGTTTGCGCTCGTCCTGACCTGTTTACCTCCCCCTCCCACTAAGTTAGCTCTCAATAGGGAGGTCGAGATGTTCGCTGATAAGCCCCATCGATTAGAATGAATGTTTGAAGCTGCACTGGCTTGAAATGAGTACTTGAGACTTGAGCGGTTTAAGAATTTTTCGTTTATGATAATAAAATAGGTCCTCATCTTCTGATAAATGTAATGTATGTAGCATGATGAAGATCTAACTGTAGCATTTAGATTTTTAACAACTTGAAAACTAATAAGTTTACTCTTATTATTATTTATTTATTTCAGAGAATTTCCATATTATATATCACAAAACATAAAAACATAAAATGTTAGTGTGTTAGTAACACATAAATCTACCTAAAAATATGTCAGTATTTTTAGTATCTATATCTAACTGATGCCTATGGCTGTTCTTATCCACTGATTCTGGAAAGGACAGTCGAAACGGGCAGCAATAGCATTTAGAATACCTTATAATAGGTCCTCTTTGTTAAGAGGACCTATTATTATTTCCTTTATTTAACTTTGGTCTTCTAAAAATGCAGATACTAAGACATCGAAGACGTTTTAAATACAAGCCAGCCGTAGAGTGGTATTTATGAGTAATGTGAAATTGGTTTAGGAAATACTATTAAGACCTACTTCACAAAACTTGGCTGCTTTGTTTAAAATTATAATGTAAAAATGACTGCCAGTTCCCAATATTATTATGGTAACATGGACTTATTTGAATGCAGAACAGATTCAGTTAATATTTTGTTCATAAGGAAATTGAGATTTCTTTGTCGTTGATTTAAACAATTTTCCTAATGAATAATTCACATCTACCATTTGCAATCTCGAAGAACATTCTACCTATGCTGCTAATGTAAAAACATAATCAAAACTTTAAAGATACTCCGTAACGTTTCCGTTTCGGCGGCAAGTTCAATAAATAAGGATAAAGCCCATTAGAGACGGTCCAGCAAATCTTCGACCGCCGAACGCCACTTACTTAGACTTAAAGTGTTCCGGGGAGCTATTTTGTTAAAGATTTGGGATTGCTCCGTCCATTTTGAGATATATTTCGCTACAACTAACCGACGTAATTTTGTCTGCCACCGGATTTGGAGTGGCCAGAAAGATTGGTAGCCTTTTTGCTTCCTAAGTAGAAACTTCGGAATAAAAACTTACTTTCCGGGATACATGGGAATGGGTCTCTGGAAGAATGTATATATATTTAATCTATACTAATATTTTAAAGAGGTAAAAAATGGTTTGTAACTTTATATGTAGGGGGTAATCTCCGGAATTAATGATCCAATTCTAAAAATAATTTCACTGACAGAAACCTACATTATTCGTTGGTGCTTTAGGCCATAAAGTATATTTATATCATGCATACTAGCCGAACTATCACAATTTTTGCGGACGAAGTCGCGGGTAAAAGCGCTAGTAGTTGATAAATGTGGTATCTATTAGTTTACTAGTAGAGGTAGAGGCTTTTCGTGCTTCGTTAGTAGATTCGGAAACATAGCGAAATCTATATCTAAACCAATATGATAAGGCGGTAAAAGTTTGTAAGTTTGTATGTAGGGGGTAATCTCTGAATCTACTGAACCGATTTTGAAAATTCTTTAATTAATAGGAAGCTGCATTATCCCCGAGTGCCATAGGCTACATTTACAACGTGCCCGTGGGATAATTTCCGTCCAAAACGCGAGCGAAGCCGCGGGCAACAGCTGGTATCCTTTATGCTGTCAAGTGGAGAAATGAATGTACTGGTTTAAATATTATAATTCCTGCATGATCTGATTGGAAGGTATGACGTGCAAGTGTTGATTGTTCCACATCTGACCCATGCTCGTAAATTACCTGTCTTCACATTTTTTGGCGCAGCAGCAGGTAAACATATTTAAAATAACTTGTTACTGACTAAGATAGCTATTGTTTCAAAAATAATCTATGAATAGTGTAGTCAGCACATTAACCCAAACCGCAAAGCTTCAAAATATAAAGAAGAAACCCCAACAAACAATAAAAAATCATTCATATCAATTGGGGATCAAAACCTCGTATTACAAGGTTGTAAGAGCGAGGTATTGCTGACCTTTCGAGAGGGGATCAGGGAAATATGATAGGTCCGGCCCGTATTTATTTGTGCCCACTAAGGATTTGCCCTTCGTCCGCTAAGCCGGTTGACCCGAAACGAGATGCCAATTTGCTTTATTGACTTCTTGATCTGGATGTTACGTGGCTTGTAAGTTATTGTCTTTTTTATCTTTATGACAGGTTGTCTTTCTATTTAAGTTAATCTTTCAAAGTAATCTCTACTGTTTTTTGCCCGATTGCCAAGAAAGAGTTATGTTTTTCACGCGTACTATATATGATTCTTTGTAAATTTCTTTATTACCTCGTATGATCCAAATGGCTGGATGGATTTAGACGATAAATGTATGCATTAGATTCGATTCTCAGTGCCCTTAAAATTGGCTAATTTTTGGCGCTAAATTTTAAGTCGTTATATTTTTGTTTCAAGCAAGCTTAACGAGCAGGGAATTAAAATGAAGGAAATTTAAACAAAAAGGATATATATATAATAAAAATCCGGTTGTTTTAATTAAATATTACTTGTTTATAAATGGAACTACAGTGCAGCTTATTCAAGTGCAGTCACAACCTCAGTTTAAGCATTTGCGAAGACTGAAATTGCTGAATGTATCTCATAACATCTATTCAACGGCATCCGGTTAGACTGGAAGGGAAGACTAACACTAATAAAAAAGCAGATGATGACGTGAAGAACAGCAAAGGAGTAAACACGCTCTCTTGCATTTAGAATTTTGAAAGAGCCTAGCTAGAAGCTATTAATGAAATTGGCGTTAATCAGGAATGAAGTATGGGATTTTTGGATACCCTCGTGCTCTACAAATACTGTCATCTTAGAGCAGCACACCAAAGCTCTCGACCACCACCCTAGAAAGCTGTCGAATGCAGTGTTTGTGTATGTTTTTAATATTCTTTATTTTATTGTTTAATGTATATGGTTTCAGCGAATATTTAGATGTGTTTAAGGTGTAGGTGTTTCTGTATTATTGTTTTGTTTGATGGTTTAGATATGTGTATGGTATAATATCCACGTATATAATTGGTACCTAGCTACCTATGTTGTTAATTTTAATGTACATACCTAATGTAAACTAAATTCTTTTAAATTTGCATGCTATTATTATGGCGGAATGTGTCCTGCTCTATTTTTTTTATAACATCCTGCATTTAGCACATTTTATGCAAATAAATATACTTACTACTAAAATCGGCTAGATGGCATCATCTACATCATCATCCATCACTCCCTTCTTTCTTTAAATTCGCCATCTTTGACCACTAAGTACACAGTGCTTAAGCCTTAAATAATGTCTTCAGCTTCCTCTCAGACAATTGGCACTTAAATAGGTACCTATACCTACAAATTTAGCTAAGACGAGTCCCCTTTCAGTACACAAACAGATCTGAAATAAGAAATTACGAATATATTTGAATATCTGCTGAATATTTGCCATTATTAAAGGAGAACCCATTCGAAGTCGACTTTGTCTCGGTCTGAATCCGCTACTTCGCCCGTCCTCGACTCAAATGTCAATCCTTTTATATTAGGCAGGGGATAAGTGTCGATGTTACGGTCTATCGATATCGTTAGAAAAGTAATCATAATTTTATATTTGATTATTAAAAGTATTGTTGTTAGCATTTTTAATGGAAAGACTTTTGTAATTGCTCCTAATCTATGATAACCGTGATCTTTCATTTTGAAAGTCTGCTAAAGTTTTAGTTTTTTATCTTGAAAGTCTCAGCATGACGCTTGGTTTCCCCTTTATATTTAATACTAGCTGTTGCTCGCGACCTTGGTTCGCGTGAAATTATTATAAAACAATATTACTTCACTTTTTTAGTCGAAATTTGTTACCAATTTTAGGGTTTTAATTTTTTTGCATGGAACCCTAATTATTGTTCTAAAATAGAATTAGCCTATGTTAACCCTTATAACATCAGCTTACTTTATGGTATCTGCCAGTAAAAGTCCCGTCAAAATCGGTTCAGCCGTTTCGGAGTTTAGCCGGAACATACAGACAGACAGACCGACAGACCTACAGACAAACAAACATGGAAAAAAATGTGTTTTTGTTATAAGTGCCGTATATGTTTTCATATGCATTCAGTAAAAAGCTGTTATTTTGATATTACAAACAGACACTTCAATTTGATTTATTTTTAAGTATGTATAGAATGTATAGAATAGATGTATAGATCAATTTAGTCTGCCCACTACATATACGTACCATACCATAACCGTCTTGAACATTTCAGGCTCGGAAAGAAACATGACACGACTACTATGCTCACTAGAATGTGTCAACAGCGTAGCATACCCGTTTATTACGGGTTTAGAACGGTCATTATTATTACGAACGGTATATTATTTGTGTTAAAAAGTATGAGACTATGGCCAATTGACCCTTCCGTCACCGATCAATAGTGTAGCGTCCCATGCATCTCTGATACTATTCAATACAAAAATTGTTTTTTTTTTGCTTGCCGGTTTCCTAGCACGGTCATGGTATGACCCGGTGTTGTGGGCAGACTCTTATAACGTTCATAGCTGAGTTCAGTTCTCTTATTGTATCTCGTGAACGAAAATGTTAACAGTCTGATAATTCTGTTTAAAACTAACTCGTGAGCAAAATAGGAGCTCTCTTCCCCGCTATTTCTAAAATATCGATATCAGCGACATCACTAAGCCGTTCACAACCGTTTTAAGTATTGATGGCAGCAGAATAAAACAGCATTGAGTCGATGTCGCATCTCTAAACCTGGCAACCGGGAAACAGGCTTATTCGTCCGATGAGTGCTATCGCTCCTGGCCTTTTAGCCCACCTCCCACGGGGGCTCAGCCTTTTACAGTGTGTTCCTGGCTTTATGCGATCGACTTTCAATATGAATTTCAGATGGGTTATAAGATTGTAAGCTTTGTGCTTGTACCGCAAACGTATTTGATCAATGGTTTTCGCTGTTCGAATTTTTGATGTATTGAATATTGATCGGCTATTGGTGGTGTGGAGTCCTACCGCTGGTGCAATGTGTGCCGGTAATTCTTATGTGTAATGTGGAACACCAAGCAGCTTTATTGAACTAACATTAATTACAGTAATGCGCATGTAATAAGGTATTAACGTAAGTTACATGTGATCGCGGGCGTTAGCATAAAATTGTCGAGTATGCCTGTACAGGTGGTTATTGTTCTAATTCTTGATAGTTTTAGTATTAATATTCTTCTCCGATATCTTCTTGGATAAATTTGTGGTTCTAACTTGTAAGTAGAATCTCATTCTCAAGGAAAATATAATAAACATATGTAAAACATGTCTCGAAATATGTTTTCAGGAACAATTTTTACACGAATTGCAGCCACGTTTTCAATTTGTTTTCAGATGGAAGCTTATTGAATGAATGTTCAAACACTGTGTAACCAATGCACAGATGTTCAAACTTCCCCACGTAATTTTTGCGTTGCAGCAACATTGAATTACACACCGCTCCCTCATTTGTCCGTCGGCAAAGTCAAGAGAGAAGTCATAACGAAAATTAAATACGCTTTGATAAATTTTTGCTGGAAGCCACGTCTTACTTCAGAGCTCGTGTATAAGTTTTCATAAAGTTATAGTTTCTCAAAGCCCGTCTCGAAACTGTGGAACATTCCAGAAAATGGAGAAGCAAAGCATCGGAGTGAAACGTAGACGCCGGGGTTGAGGCGGAATAAAGTTGACATTTTTGCAAAGCTACGTTAGAATTTCAACAAAATTAAATGTGGCACTACACGAAATGAAAATAGTGTGAGCGAGGCGCCACCCCCTCCCCCCCACTGCACGCCTCGCGCCTGCCTCGGTTCGCGCCTTATTTTTGTTGAGCATTCTCAGACGAGCGAGTTTATTTTGAAGTTACCCCTGCTAATGCAATGGTGATTATTAGCTTTACAAATTGTGATAGAATGTACTGTATGTTAAAGTGAAAAAAATTGTCTTCAAAATACTTTAAAGTACATAGACATAGGAAGAACCTCTCATGTGGTATGAGTTGGGTAGATACACCAGTTTTCAGCACCACCTCTGCAAGTAATCTTTGCAAAAGCCAACAAAACTCATCTACCAGCCCAAAACGCCATAAAACGACCATGTAACAACAAACCCTAATCACCAATTTTATTCCCTCCTCCACCGACATCATTCCCATCAGTTTTTGGCCAAAAATTTGGTCCAACTGCGATGCAAATGCAAACGAGATGCAGGGAAACATTAGCGGAACGAATAACCTCTGTCGCGGCGACTATCGCGCTCCACATAAACTACCGCGCACATTACCGACGCTATACACACTGGACGAAACGATGGACAACAAGAAAATCGAGGAAAATGGAAGAGAATAACTGAGCTGGTTGAAGTAACGAGGTCGCGCGGTAGACCTAGGAGAAGATGCGGGATGCCATCTCGCTCTGGGCGGAGCGGAAGGGAGTGTTTGATTTTACTGGCTAAAACCCATCCATGTTCTTTCTTAGCTCTTTGTGTTCTAGGGCCGCGGATCTCTTTCGAACAATCCCGCAGCCGTGACGGGACACCTTGGATGACTTCCTCGTGACTTGGCGAGAAGAAGCATACATCCATCGAGAGAAGTGGAGAGAATGGGGATCCCAGGAGTGATAACTTAAAAAAAAAATGTGTCGGTGCTGGCAGTCGATCCTTCTTCTTCTTCTCGAATCGATGACTAAACTTCTATCCGAACAGTACGTAGCGACCTGGACAGCTCTGTCGTTTGCCACATTCAAGTCCTAGAGGGTGCTCGACGGGCAGGAGTGAAGGTATGGTGATTCGATCTTCTTAAAATACTTACATTCATCTGCTTACGGTAAAACTGGACTAACATACTTGAGGAAAGGCTAGGCTGATAATATAATATATCGTTTGACCGAGCAGACGATGAAATGGTAAAATTCTTACGATCATAAATTAAGTAACTTTTAAGGAAAAAGATCCAGAAATTTCATCGTCGTTTTGCTGATAGAAGGCCAGGTATAGGCTACCCATGATAACAGCTGGTGTGAACAGCTGCTTGTTCACCAGAAAAAAAACCAGAGTAAAAGTGGTATTGGCAAGTTACTGGCTGCCTGGGAGTAATCGGTGATTGATGATCGAGTCTCAACTAGAGAGGTCAGCAGTAGACTTATAATACTGGCCGATAATATGGTGTATTCCCATTGACCCCACCGCCCGTGACCCCACTGGTGGGGTCAGCAGAAGGGATTAAAATAAATAAAAACTGTTCCCGTTGACCCCACCAGTGGGGCTACGGGCGGTGGAGTCAACGGGAATTGATAAAAACATTAATAAGTTCAATTGTTTCAACTGTTTTCAAGTTAAGGGAGCTCGTAGCTAAATAATAAAAGCCGCTGGAGTCGATCTTTAGGTTAAGCCACGCTTGCCTAGGTTGATCCGTGGATAGTTGACCATTACATACCGAGTTTCCTTCGTGCCTCGGAAAGCACGTTAAGTCATTGATCCTGGCTGTCATTTGTAGATTGACAGTCGTTACAGGTAGTGAGTAGCCCGAAAGTCAACCAGTCTTACCAAGGGGTATCGTAATAGCCATTACCAACTGGGTTGTGTAGGTCACATAGGCAGTCGCTCCATGTAAAATACTGCTATTCAGCTGCTACGGGTTAGACAGGAAGCCGACCCCAACATAGCTGGGAAATGGCTAGGCAGATCATGAAGTTCAGTTGTTACTAACAGACATTGTTATTGTTGCTGCCATCCTAGAACTGCCGTAAGTCTTCCAGTAGACCATCAAGAGCGCCCTATCGTAAGGCTAATGTGCCCTGATCGTAGCTTACGAGTTTCATGGCTGTTTTACTGTTACGACTGCTACTTGCAGACGCTACTTTTATTACAACAATTACATAGACATGTAAACAGATACATAGGTACATATGCATGTAGATATGTAGCTGTATGTTTGACGATATGTCTTGTATGGAGAAACATGAGAATCATGTATGGACACCACGTTCTTTTCTTTCTACATACCGCTATACTCGTAGAAGAAGGAGTATTTTTATTAGCGGAACAGCTTTGGCCTGCGGCTTGGCTCTCGTGTAGGTCGGAAATTATCCCACAGGAATGTCCCTGCCGGGATAAAGTATCCTATAAATTTGGAGTATCGGCATCGAGTTAGGTGCTACTTTGTGTTGGTGAAAACAGGAAATAGGCATTCAGTTAGGTGACACTTAGTGTTTGTGAAAACGGGCTTAAGGCATCGAGTTAAGACTCACTTAGTGGTGGTGAAAACGGGCTTAAGGCATCGAGTTAGGTGATACTTAGTGTTGGTGAAAACGGGAATTAGGCATTCAGTTAGGTGACACTTAGTGTTGGTGAAAACGCGCATTAGGCATTGACTTAGGTGATACTTAGTGTTGGTGATAACGGGAATTGGGCATTGACTTAGGTGATACTTAGTGTTGGTGAAAACGGGAATTGGGCATTCAGTTAGGTGACACTTAGTGGTGGTGAAAACGGGCTTAAGGCATCGAGTTAGGTGATACTTAGTGTTGGTGAAAACGGGGATTGGGCATTCAGTTAGGTGACAACTAGTGTTGGTGAAAACGCGCATTAGGCATTGACTTAGGTGATACTTAGTGTTGGTAAAAACGGGAATTGGGCATTCAGTTAGGTGATACTTACTGTTGGCGAAAACTGGAATTGGGCATCGAGTTAGGTGATACTTAGTGTTGGTGAAAACGGGAATTGGTCATTCAATTAGGTGACACTTAGTGGTGGTGAAAACGGGAATTGGGCATCGAGTTAGGTGATACTTAGTGTTGGTGAAAACGGGAATTGGGCATTCAATTAGGTGACACTTAGTGTTGGTGAAAACGGGATTTGGGCATTCAGTTAGGTGACACTTACTGTTGGTGAAAACGCGCATTAGGCATTGAGTTAGGCGACACTTAGTGTTGGTGAAAACGCGCATTAGGCATTGACTTAGGTGATACTTAGTGTTGCTGAAAACGGGAATTGGGCATTGACTTAGGTGATACTTAGTGTTGGTGAAAACGGGAATTGGGCATTTAGTTAGGTGACACTTAGTGGTGGTGAAAACGGGCTTAAGGCATCGAGTTAGGTGATACTTAGTGTTGGTGAAAACGGGGATTGGGCATTCAGTTAGGTGACACTTAGTGTTGGCGAAAACGGTAATTGGGCATCGAGTTAGGTGATACTTAGTGTTGGTGAAAACGGGGATTGGGCATTCAGTTAGGTGACACTTAGTGTTGGCGAAAACGGGAATTGGGCATTTAGCTAAGTGACACTTACTGTTGGTGAAAACGCGCATTAGGCATTCAGTTAGGTGACACTTAGTGTTGGTGAAAACGGGCATTAGGCATTGACTTAGGTGATACTTAGTGTTGGTGAAAACGGGAATTGGGCATTCAGTTAGGTGACACTTAGTGGTGGTGAAAACGGGGTTAAAGCATCGAGTTAGGTGATACTTAGTGTTGGTGAAAACGGGAATTAGGCATTCAGTTAGGTGACACTTAGTGTTGGTGAAAACGGGCATTAGGCATTGACTTAGGTGATACTTAGTGTTGGTGAAAACGGGAATTGGGCATTCAGTTAGGTGACACTTACTGTTGGTGAAAACGGGAATTGGGCATTCAATCAGGTGACACTTAGTGGTGGTGAAAACGGGCTTAAGGCATCGAGTTAGATGATACTTAGTATTGGTGAAAACGTGCATTAGGCATTGACTTAGGTGACACTTAGTGTTGGTGAAAACGGGATTTGGGCATTCAGTTAGGTGACACTTACTGTTGGTGAAAACGCGCATTAGGCATTCAGTTAGGTGACACTTAGTGTTCGTGAAAACGGGAATTGGGCATTCAGTTAGGTGACACTTACTGTTGGTGAAAACGCGCATTAGGCATTCAGTTAGGTGACACTTTGAGTTGGTGAAAACAGGAAATAGGCAGGAATTAGGCATTTGACCAACACACAAACAAACATCCCACCGGTTATTAAACTGAAATTCAATTCACTTACTTTTCACGCATTTCTCTACTACTCTTTTCATCCCAAATTTCATCGAAATCCCTTCAGCCGTAAAGGCCCGAAGGCGTGACCAATACACTCTTAGTGAGGATGATGTAATCATCATGAATTATTTCGATACTTACTCCAACTGTCATTGATACAAGAATAACATACAGCATTCTTCATTAATAAATCAATCAGAAAATCCACCCACGTAGGGCCTTTTAATTACTTACACCGATTCATTCACGAAATCAAGACATCAAGATAACGAGCTCTGAATGTAGGGCTTATGACGTCATTAGTCATTCAAGCACTATTGAGTAAGGTATCTGCACCATTTATCGGCCCAGTTGAACTCCCAGCTAAATGTCGCCCGTAATTGGCGCCGGTCCATCTGCAGGCAATTAGGAAGGCGCCGCGTTTTAAAAGATCCATATTTATTCGCCAAGCCGTACCTACCGCTGTAAATGATTTGCACTGCCCTGATTACACTGGTTACGCAATAAATTGGCATATCTTCCTCGTTTTCGTGTTTTTGGCTTGTGATGGCGTTTGTGTCTGACTTTTTGAATGTCGGAGGAAAAAATCAAGGGATCATTTTTCAGAGATTTTTTTTCAGATAGGTATTAATTAGACATCTATAGCACACGATTCATTTTTCCAGATATCATAATGTTTTTGCCTTTTTTCTACAGTTACCTACTAAGATCGGGCTTAGGTAGATTATAAAAAGAATCTGGATCGGTATGCTCCAGAGATCACTCTTCAGTATCACATACCCAATTAACGTAACTTATTTCCTGAAATCAAAACAAAAAAGCGCTTTAATTGAACATCACTCAAATATTACACAAAGTACATATAAGTACCTAGTACACGAAATGTTACAGTTTGCATAGAACGTTAGCAAGTCTACCGGTCAAACCAAGGAGGCCTAATGCACAAGACGATGCCGCCATATTGAATTAATAAGCTCCCAACGTTCCAAATTCAAAAGCTTCCACGCCGCTTTCTGGATGATAATGACCTCTTGCATGCGGCCAGTAACTCAAGCAAACTTGCCTATGCCTTGGCAAACATCTTTTTTCACATTAAAACCTCTTATGCTTGTAGTATGTCTGAAGCCTAAGGTTGAAAATTCCTTGGCAGTTGAAGTTGTTGACTGAAGATGGAGGGTTGTCGTTTAGTATTGGACGTTAGAGGCACAATGCACTAATTATATCAGTATCTTAGAAAGCCCCTAACCAGCCCCTTAACAGTTTTCCACGGTATCGGAGAGGCATTAGTGCATTTCCCAGTAATGCTTCTAAAGACGGTTGCCGCACGATGACCAAGGCGATCGGTTAGTTGCACCATAGTTTTAACTATAGATTGAATTGTAATACTTATATGGTCGTGTTTTGTGCCGAGGTACTACTGCTTTGTACACTTATGTTACACAAATATGGTTGTAAAATTATATTTTCATGACACGTGAAAAGACTTAACCTTATACTTGATCAATTGATTACATAATACAGTATCAAGAGGAAGATTAAGAGATTACTTAGAGTTAAATTATCAGAAATTAATAATATTTATAAGTAAATTCCAATAATATTCTTAAATAATAAATAAGGAAATTGATCAAAAAGAACCTTCTCTGTATCTGGCATTAGCTACTCCATCACATTAATTCGTTAACCCGAACTTAACCAACGCTGAAGACTACAGGCAGTGTAACCGACCGTCGGCTAATTTAGAACTATCGGTCAGCAAAGTGGCCGGTACCGTCTTGTGTCCACAGACAAGTTGTGGTCCAACTATTCTGGGTCACTACTCTGACCGTAATGTCAGTATGTGTGATCTTTTGATCATGTACTAACGTCTTATAAGTTCCTAGTACCTACCTAGTTCGAAGTTTGACAACTGGTTGACTAGAAATTCGTTTCATTTTCAGGTATTTTTTTTTCATTATCTTTTTTCAGTTCCATAAAGGAGATAAAGACAAGTTAATGAAATAAAAGCTAGAGGAGGATAAAAAAGGTTCGTTAAAATATTGTCCTATTTCTAGAACATCTTAACAATTGTATTAGTGAATTAACAATAGGATAGTTATTAACTGACTAACTAAATTGAATTACAGAAGTATTGACAAAAAATAGTCTCAAATAATGCGGTCCGCAAAAACAACTTTTTTTTAGTTGCACGACTCTTTGAACATTTGTATTTAGATCCCTGTACTTTATAAGTAAAACCCACACAATTCACACAATTTCACGATTACTCTTAGATGTTTTACGTCAAACGCCTAATGTTGTATGTTTTTGTCGCGTTTTCTAGGTATTTATTATAGCTAGCAAAAAAACCGGTCAAGTGCAAGTCGGATTAGCGCAGTAAGGGTTCCGTACCATCGTTGTACGGGAGCCCCATTTTTTTGTTTTTTTACGGATCATGATTCATGAGATTCAGCCTGTTGACAAACAGACGGACGGACAGCGGAGGCTTAGTAATATGGTCCCAATGGTTATCCTTCGCTTACGGAACCCTAAAAAGGTGGAACGAAGTTATGGTGGTCGGATTTTCATGGGACTTTTTAAATTTCTTTTTGTTTTTTTTTTTTCGATTATGAATAACTTGAATTTCGACGAATTTATATAGTGTGACCTGTGTGCATCCATTAAACGCCAATTTGGTAGGTTTATTTGTTCAATGTTGTCGATGACATGCATTTTTTTTTATTGGTTGTGAATTTGTGTTACTTTCTGCTGCTAAAACAAAAATTTAGAGCAAGCTTTTGTTAAATATCATCAAATCTCAAATCAATCGTCGAAATCAAAGAGCATGCGTACTTACATAGAAACTCAATCAAACTTATGAGAAACAAAACACCACCCAAAGACGTACAGAGGGCCCACGAATTAAAGCGCGGGTATCCCTTAATTGCCAAATATCGTCTCGCAAAGGGGATCCGTCTTCACTAAACCGTTAAAAGGATCCATGCTAAGTGCAGGATCGGGGTTCGATTCCCCGTTTTGTAATTCGATTCGGTGCCAATTAGGAGTTTAGTTGTCGTCGGTCGAACTACGTCTTAAAGGTAAGATGAATTTGGACGAACTACTTTGTTGTAGCGTCCATTTAAACCCCTTTGTAGGTTTAAAGGGCGTCTGGCCGGCCGAATGGAGCTCAATTATTTAATTAAGAGATACGGTTCTTTAATTACTTTAATTGAATGTATTGGCTACCTTGTTTTCTTGTGTGAAGAACGTGAATCTGAAGAGTTTTGATAACAAGGTGGACGGTGGAAACTAAATTTTCCCAAGGATCAACCAGGTGGACAAAGGTGATCTCAGGAGGTGGACGGTGGGTAAGGACTGAATAGACAGACGTAAGAGAGGACGCCCTAAGGTTAGATGGAGCGACGATTGTCAAAATCAAAAGTAGTATTCAAATTAGGCTGAAGATCAGCACTTTTTGAACGTCAATTACTCCAGACAGTTCCCCAAAAAGCCTGCTCTTCGCTAGTTCCTAGTGTTTTAACTGGGAAGAAGGAGTGGCAGAACAAACTCCCAGCATCACATCTGTCTGATAGGTTAGAAGCACCAGATTTTATACGATTTTATACATAGATTTAATACGTTGCAAGGTGGTTGATAGCAGCTGGATCAGAGTTGCCAAGAATCGACTTGCATGGTGCGCGATTTGAGAAGGATATTTCCAGCCGTGAACTGCTGTAGGCTGATGATGCATAATCAGCCTAAATGTTGCCACGGCCTCCTCCCTATGAGAGGGTTTGGGCCATAATCCACCACGCGGGCCCAGTGCGGGTTGGTAGATGTCACATGTCTTCGAATATTTTATTCTAGGACATGCCGGTGTCCTCACGATGTTTTCCTTCACCGTTTTGAGAGCAGTTGTGATGTAATAAATTACACAAACTTACTGTTCGTAAGTCGGGGCCGCCACCACTGGGCCACCACTGCTCTCGCACTGGGCCACTGCTGCACTCGCACTGGCCCACCGCTGCTCACTGATAGGCTGATAAGTTAAATAAGAATGCTTAGGATGTAGAGCATTTATAACGTTGGTAGACCTGAGAGACCGAAGGCCGCTTAATTGTGGACATTCGATTTCAAATTGGCATGAGTACGGAAAGAAAATATTTAGCCAATATTGAGTATGCAAAATAAATGCTCAAAATCATGGTGCAAACCGTATCAAAACCCATTGTGACCTCTAAGCGACCTCTAGGAGATCTAAGTGTCATACAGACAGACACAAAATACGACTTTGTTTGGATAAAATCCAGCTAATGATTCCAATAATTTCTTATTGAAGTGAGCATACAAAGCATGTACATCGTAGAGGTTTCTTTCTGAGAAAATCCACCGCTGCGCTCTCATTGAAGAAAAGTTCTATTTTATCTTGCCTTGGTTTGACTTTCTAGTAGGATTCCAGGAAAATAAGTTTTTTTTTTTCCTTATTACGAGATGATTGCAGAGGCGGGAACGTATCGTCGTAGTGTACTTCTGCTTAAAACCACCCACTCTATTGCCTATGACGACTTAGAAGGTGCTATAATAACATATCAATGACATTTTATTAAACGTTTTTTGTTTTCAGCAACTGCTTTACGACCAACGCTTTTGGGTAGGCTAAAAAGAGAGATTATATTTTTGGCCTGAACTTTTTATCCAAAACCAGTTTATGCGGATCTCTCATTGTACGGGAAATCTATACAAAGCGAGGTCATGTTGTACTTGAAATTTAGAGCTTGATGAGTCACCGAGTGTACCTAGCTAGCCGGTCTTCTTCTCTGCGTATCAATGGCAAAAAAATTCAGATATGTGCCCAAATTCAGCTGCACGAGCTCCGTTCTCCATAGCCTAAAGTTAGCCTAGACTTACTCTTAGTATCTAGAATCTAGATTAGACAAATACCATCTTCACCGTAATGAGGTAGTATAATAATCACTCCTCAGCCTAATTCTTCAAAGAAAACATCATACAACTTATTCCAAGTATCGCAAAATACATAGGAACTATGTATCGTGTATTTTCTTCAGTAATCTTACCCGGCGACAAATCTAACCCGTTGGGCGTCGCGAGGCGTGGCGTACGGATATCGCCGAATCCGTATATCCGCGCACCGCGCTATATCCGCGCATATCCAGCGGGGGCGGATCAGCCGGATCAGCAACAGGTGGGGGATGAGCCGCGGATGTATACGCCCCCCGAAACCACGTGCTGCACTATTGTGTTATTGTTTCGAATTTGTGTTTAGAAGTTTCTAGGTATTGCAGATGCCATTTGATAAAAATAATTAAATTTTTCAGTTGATTTTCGTCAGCTATAATCTGGTAGTTTTTAAATAAAGATATTTAGGATAATAGAGAGGCTGTCTGTTTTTTCCCAATATCTCATTACCGCCTTGATAAAAAATGACAAGCTCATGTTTAATCGTGACACTAGAACTAGACGAGCGAGAAATGGTTAACTCTTACAAGTGAATAACGATATTGTTCGCGTTGTCTAGTCCATCGATTATATGCTCAGCTCATAATTACAACCGACCGTACTGTTTTGTATTAATAAGTGTTAAAAATCGCTTCAAATTGGGTAAATTAAGTAAGAGTTGGCAACAGAAAAACATTAAACCGCGATCATCGAACCGCTCGCCAATGTGGTGCTTATGCCAATATTCTTCCCAAGTGCTCGTTGTATTGACTTATGAAGTTATGACCGGGACCCTTGCCCAGTTGCAGACATCTGATTATGGTGATAACTATAATCGAATGTAGTTCTATTGATAAGGTTTTATTCAATTAAGAGTTTTATTTTTTATTTTAAGGAATTGTAATAAAAGAATTTGGTTTTTAAAAATTGTTGTTCGAAATTCGACTGAAAGTAAATTGAACATTTTATGAGACTGAAATTCTTTTAATAATCCAATTATGCACGGCGATGCGTAATATATGAAATCAATTAAGAGTATACACATAAAATTCTTTTTTGCGCAGTTTCAAATAAAACAAAGTCACGCAGCATCTTAGGTTTATAGAGGTTCGTAATAAGTTATTTTGATATAAACATTACTTTTACATGACTTCTATGCTGGTACAAAATTGACTTTGCCATGATTTCTATGATAATGTAATTTCCAAAATAATTAAGTGCCTATTATAATTATTTATTATACACTTTATTTAATGAGTTCTCCAATAAACTGTAACGATCGTCAAAAAACTTTATACAGGCCAATAAATAAAAAAGGATTTACTCTTCGAAACAATTAGAATAAATCTATAAATGTTTTAATATCACTAAGTTGTGAGCCAATAATCAGTGAGTGTAATTTATTGTACCATTTTCGCGCTTAATGCGTAAAATTGACGAAATCAGTCGTTTTGAGTGCGAAAACTTTCGTCGAAAGTCATTATAGTCGAATCAATCAGGGCGTAATGGCACCCTCAATACGCTAGGGATGTGAAACGGTTGTTAGTATGACGCTCTACTTATTTATGGTAATCACTAGTGTTGTGAGGCTCTCGGGCTCCGCGGTCAATTTATTTTTAGGATGGATGGTTATGGGTGTCGAATATTATAGGTAATGTCTGTTTGGTTTACCATAATTATGGAAGCAGGAAAACCTTGTGTTAGGTACTACAATTTTTAATTCGTATTTTGAATGTGGTCTATTTCAAAATGATTCAAAAACAAAACAAGAGGAGGGATTGCTTTCATTTTTAGAAAACTTTTAAAGAAATAATCTTGACTTTTGTTTAGTTTATTTATTAATCACTTTTACAATCTTACTCAGGGTGAATGTAGCTTCCTAATGGTGAAAGATTTTTTGATGATTTTTGATTGATTTTTTTCAAAAAATCTTTCATATTTTTTAGTTTATTCATTACAAACATACACACGAAAATATAAATCTTTCCTCTTTTTGGTGTATATGTAGGTTATTAAATTACAAGTCAGGTTTAAAAAAATAAAAACGCAAATTAATATACATTAAAAAATTAATTAATAAAATACAATAAAAAAAAGAAGCAAATAAATAATAATGAAACCAATTACCTAAAACCATTCTTTAAGGTCATATAATGCCTTGTCAGTTAGCAAGCCTATATGTTTAGCTTTCAAAGCATTGTCAGACGAGACGACAGAAAATATCATCCGGTAGCCGATTCTATACCACACTCTAATAAAAACACGAACGAATTTACAACTCCATTCAACACAGAGCTTCGTCAAATCTAAACCCAAAAATGATATACATTCCCATCCACATCACTTCTTTCCTTCCCGTCGACATTAATGCGAAAACACACACACGTATCCATATTTGTCGGCGTCTAAGTCCCAAATTAATAGTCTAAACTTGGGTGTATCCCGCATCCCGCATCCCGCACGCGCGGTCCCGTCTTACGCGGAACTTAGAGCCAATTAATTTATTGCTTCAACTTTACTTTCCATTCTTTACCTTACCACTTATATATCTTATACATTTTATACGACTTATACATCTGCGGTGTGGGGTTAGTGAGTTGCCAGCTTATTGTGATTTATTCGCACTCTTGTCTAGCGAATATTAACGGACTGCGCTTTATAGGGAAATGAAGTTGAGAGTTAATGTTTTAATTTTGTGTCAGATTTCAGTTTTAATTTATCTGTATTTTTAATTATACAATGTTTTGTAGATATGTCTTTTTAAATGTCCTTTAAGTATATTTGGGACGTATCTCATAAGTTCATAACAAATTCCACTGTTTATTATCAGACATCTTCCAACACCATAAACCAATAAATCCCTCTTCTATACCAGCAGTATTTATCCTACCACCTCAACTATATCGTAATTAATTACCCTAAACCATTACATAGATAAATATCTGGCAACCCCGTGAGACGTAGCGCCTAGCCTCCTTCGATAACCGCGCGAAAGAGATTTATTTCGCGAACTTGTTATAACTTCATAATTTCTCCGAATTATCGGCACACAGTATGTGCCGTACAGCCTTATCGGATGCGCCGTGTGTTGTTCTTTTGTAACTTTTGTTAATTATAATATCACTAGGTTTTGCCTGCGACTTTGTACGTTGGAAATCGGAAAACGACCTTTTAATTATTCCACGCGGGAACTTGCTACCGGTTTAAATGTATCTTAAGATCCTGAACAGGTGACACTTGGTCATTGTCCAAGTGTCTACCTGATTGCCGACTTTCCTACTACTGTAACAAAACGGAAATACATACTAACAAACTCACAAACATACAAATTTTGCATGTTAACATGGTGTAACAAGACCCTTGACGAAGCCGTCAACCGAGCATTATGTACATCAAACTAAGTAAGTAACTTTACGCAAAAAATATTGCTTTTTTTTGGGGTGAGAAATCACGTTTTACGGTAGGACTCAATGTAACACACTTAAAACATTGTGCTGATGGATGGATTTATTAGTGCGATGGCCGTGGAGGTTTTAAAAATCTTACATTAAAAAAATGATTAAAAAAAAAAACTTGTGAAATGGTGGAACTTTGACCCCAATATCTCCGTAACTAGAAGGTTCTCAGGTATGGTCCACAGAAAAAAAATATCGTAAGGACAGGGAGAACAAGTGCCTTTCGGCTTCATTAAGGGTCTTGTTACACCCTGTATAAGTGCCTAGGTATACCTGCTTCGATCATTAATAAAAACGTTTTTTTGTTATTGATTGACATAATAGCAGGATTTATGTGAAACTAACCATGCCACGGAGCCTGGATTTGTGTCTGGTTGATGGCAATAGGCTCGCCCACCTATTACATTGGATTTATACATAACTGGCGAAATGTGGGTGTACTATTAGATACACCTCTGCCTCAACCTTCGGGTATTATAGGCGTAATGTTATGTTATGTTCTGTAATACTATAGTTTTATTAGTTTGAGCTCGAGGACTTTTCTAGCTATGTGGAAGTTTGTGGCGTGTCTTTGGCCACAAATTTAGGTACACACGGCTACACATCAAGCTATACATTTCCAGTTTATGCCGATCTCGCATTGTATAGGATTTCCGTATAGTGCGAGGTCAGCTTATACTGGAAATGTATAGCTTGATGTGTAGCCGTGTGTACCTAGTAACAATATTTTCCGCTATCGCTAATTGATATGTTTACCTGCAAATTAATCCTGATCAGTTGGGAAGATTAGATCGATCGAATCGGTACCCTATTCGGATGCAGACGTCTAGACAGAAAAGTATGTACTGCTGTAATTATGTAGATATTCGATTCGAGACTAGTTCGATGGGTTTTCCCTCCGGCAATAATGATGGACTTTGATACAAAACTTTAACTCCTACTGCAAACCTAAAAATGAATAAAAAAATCGGCCAAGTGCGAGTGCGAGTGCATGAAGGGTACTATCGTATTAAGGGAGGCCTCTTTAATTTTTTAATTCCTTTATTCACATATACAGCGTGTAACAGAAAGGGTATAGTCATAAGGAAGAGTGTGGTACGGACCAACAAACTGAACAACTTTCTCTATGGGACCACCATCAAAATCGTAAAAAAAAATCAGCTGTCCCATACATTTGGGTCGAGTAGGTATTGAAATTTTGTATACGACAGCTGATTATTTTTTAGGATTTCGATTGTGGTCCCATAGAGAAAGTTGTTCAGTTTGATGGTCCGTACCACACTCTTCCTTATGACTATACCCTTTCTGTTACACGCTGTATACATATAAATTACATTTTTAAATATTTCTAAACAAATTAATATTTAAAAAAACATTTAATAATACAAAAAAAAATAGTGGTCCGCCGGTATCGGGAGCAGGGTCCAAGCTACCGGTGGTTAGGGCTCCGGAGACAGGAACCTCCTCTCAATGCGAGCCGCATCGAGGAGTACTGCCTTCTGAATCAGGCCCTTTAATTAATTCAAGTGAATAAAAAAACCGGTCAAGTACGAGTCGGCCTCGTGCATGAAGGGTACTATCGTATTAAGGGAGCCCCCTTGATTTTTTAAATTATTATTATTATTTATTGTTATAGCGGCAACAGAAATACACATTCTGTGAAAATTTCAACTGTCTATCTATTACGGATCGTGAGATATAGCCCGCTGACAGACAGACGGACGGACGGACGAACAGCGGAGGCTTAGTAATAGTGACCCGTTAGTTACCCTTCTGCTACGGAACCCTAAAAAACCATCTTTAGTGCTCACTTTCATTACATAGAGAAGTCTTGTGCAAAATACTTTTAGACCAGATTAGACAGTGTGTATCGTTATCATGAATTTAAGATTCTTTTAAGATTATGTCTTCAAAAAAGAGCCATCTAATATAAACAACAGCTACAACTCATATAAACAACGAACATAGCCCAATAAATTGCGCACAACACGTAAATTCAACACAATATTGAGCTAGCTAACAATGTTACGTTAACAAAATCGTAAGTGTATTCCGTAGTCGTACAGCAATTCTAATTAGCCCCTCCTTATTTATGATTCATAAGCCGAAGAAGCCGATAAATTCTGGTGAATCTTTCCGGCCCACATGTGTTAGTAAGCCGAGGCATTAGCAAGAATGTTGAATGTAGGTTCTCGCCTAATAAGAGGCGGGATGTAAGGAATCGCACTGATTACTATATTATTTATTACAGTACGTGCCTCCCGTGTAAACGCTTCCTAATACTCCTATCTACGGTCGCGTCTTGGAACCTTTTCGAACCAAACATAACCTCACTTTCCTACCAAACCGGTTCAGAAAGCCTTGCTCGTTGAATGTGAAAAGGTTGCAAGACCGTGGGAGGTATAACGCCATCTATCAAATGGGGTAACGATTAAGTGAGTTGCAGCGAGCGGCACCTATGAGATTTTTAATTATTGCCTGTATTAAATCGTGATTAATGTGAACCATGCTTTATTGCACGGTTTTAAGATGTTTATGGCTCTATTACTTATGAACGAAGTTGTTTAGGTGCAAAATTTCTTCGCAGCTTTTACAAGTTCTTAGGGATATTGAAGGTTTTGTAGATGATATTTAATTTGTAAGAGATGGTTAAGTAACGTTTTGATTGATTACCATGTCAATTTGTTTGTAAAGCGTAATTTTTCCAGAACATATTTTGTAACATATTTATGTCTTTAAAAATAAATAAAATTTAAGTGGCTGTTTGTTTCATAGTAACAGATTTTTACGGAATACATAATAATATGTAAGTATATACGGTACTTACAACAAAAATACATTATTTTAAATTTTTGTCTGTCTGTCTGTTTATTCCGGCTAGTCCCTGAAACTGCTGGACTGATTTTGACGGGACTTTAACTGGTAGAAAGCTGATGTTATGAGGAGTAACTTTGGCTACTTTTATTTTAGAGAAAAGGAAAAAAGGGTTTCGTACAAATATATTAAAACCTTTGAAATTGTAACAAAATCCGATTGAAATAGTGAAGTAATGTTTTTATAATAATTTCAAGCAGACTAAGATCGCGGGCAACAGCCTAGTATTGTAATAAAATCACATTAGGGCGTCAGATCATTGCTGTTCATTTCCTGACAGGACATTGCTTAACCATTTTTTTTGTGTACTACTTTTGTAACATGTACCTAATGTCAGCTATCCTAAACCTATAACTTTCGAATACATGCTGCCACGGATTGTTGATAGTTTAGTCACCACAACAACTCAATTCAATTTTTCACGTAGGGGCCTACCATGACGTCTTAAAACAGGAGTAATTCCAGTGTAGGTAAAGGATGACACAAGACGACCTGTATAGCTCTGTCTCTTTCCTACACTGGAATTACTTCTGCTTTAAGACGTCATAGTAACCTCCCAGAACATATTACGGCGACCCGAATGGCGCAGCGGTAGTGAGGCTGCCTTACGTACTTAGGGTCCCGGGTTCGAATCCCGGTAGGAGCAAATGTTTGTGTGATGAGCATGGACATTTGTTTCCGAGTCATGGATGTTTATATGTATAATAAGTATGTATTTACAAACAAAAAGTATCTATGTAGTATTACCAACTATCTGGTGTCCACGACACAAGCCTCGTTGCTTAGTGTGGCACCTAGATGGCGCTGTGTGTAATGTCCAGCGATATTTTTTTTTTTTTTAATTTAATATGATTAGAGATTTCGCTAACCCCAAAAAGCCCCACATCACAACCCAACACATTCTCTCGACTTCATTACGCAGATCACCTCTCACACCAATTTTCCCCTCCACCACACAAGATACCGGCAAAAATGATTATACAGTATAACCCAGGTAATATAAATTTATCAAACGCATGTTGACAAAGCACCGCTGAATAATGGCTATCATATTTCTTCGTATCTTCGCTCATGATTGCCAAAGGGGATAAAGAATAGGACATTTTGCTTTATACGCTGAGCTGAGCGAGCGAAGCGCTTTATTCCATATAGCGATAATTTTAATGAATATTTATAACTTTATTATGCTTGCATTTGCTTTAAGTTTTGATAGAAACTGTGTGGTGGAATTTGATTACGAGGTTAAAGGTAAGGAATAATGTGTGGAGAATATTCAGGAACTCTGCTTAAACGGCGTTCAAGTCTGTTAATGTTTGACGGCACGGTTGGCGCTGTGGCTGAGCGACTGGCTGCTACACTGCGTGTCGCAGGTTCGATCCCCGCACGGAACAAGTATTTGTATGATCTACATGTAGTTGTTCCGGGTCTGCCTGTTTGTGTATGTGAGATTAAATGTTTGTAAACGCACCCACGATACAGGAGATATTCCTAGTGTGGGGCAAAGTTTATTTTTTTTTAACAAATAAAAAAAAATTTCAATCAATATTGTGGCACTGATAGCTGTTTCAGCTTTTTCGCAGTTTCATTGGTGAACACAACATATAACCACGCCTGTGATCCCCAAAGGGTTTGGCAGAGGTGTACCCATTATTACACCTACAGTTCCCGTTGAAGTCCCATGTAATAGGGGGCGAGCCTATTGCCATCTGACAAATTCCTGATGAACAAACCCGATAACATCTTGCCCGACCTGCTGGGAATCGAACCCAAGACCTCATGCTGCGACCACTAGACCAACGAGGCAGTCATTTGTGAAGTTCGTCCTTAATATGCTTGGTACCTTTATTTAGTTTTAGACTTCTAAATACGACTACGAATATATAAGATGTATCTATTCATACACGAAATCTTTTAAGGGGTCATTGTACTCATCATTATGAACAACTTTTACTATGGGACCAACCCCGAAATCGCGAAAAAAAAGCAGCTGTTCAGTATTTTGACGAGTTAGTGCGATCATATTGTAGGGAACAGCTGATTTTTTTTTCGCGATTTTGAGGTTGGTCCCATTGTAAAATTTGTTCATAATGATGAGTACAATGACTCCTTAAGAGATTTCGTGTATGAATAGATAGACCCTATATAATGAGTTGTAACTTCTTGAAATAAATTCATTGAATACAATGATTTTGCAATTTTATCATTTCCACCACTTTCAAGCTAGTACCCTGAAAAATGGAGTCCTATTATTATTTGTAAGACTTAATTGTCTCTTCAAGAAAATCTTTCTAGTTTTTGTTTCACTGCCAATCTTTATTCATATAATATGGAGCTATTCTATAAAACAAAATTCACCACCATGTCCCTGCTCTTGTACCATGTTACTTGGGGTCGGCGAAACACGTTTTTTTTTCTTCCATTCACTTCTGTCAACCGTCACGCTATCATTTACTCCTTTGTCTTTTAAATCATTCCTCACACAATCCATCCATAGTTTCCTTGGTCTTCCTTTCCCTCTCCATCCATTAACATTTCCTATATTCACCACTCTTATAGTCACATGCGATTCATCCCTCAAAGAAATCTCCAATATGAAAACAAAAATCTTAAAATCATAAAATTTCTCGACTCCATACTCCCTCAATCTCGCGAGATGCCATGTATCATTTCAACCTAACCATAATCTACGACGCACCGAATGATTATTTATAAGGTAATTACAAAAACACTCGCACGATATCGTACCCACTGCTAATGTTATTTATGTGCGGATAAACGACTATGAAGAGTTTTTGCATATCGCCCCTCGTACGGTAAATTGAATGATAGCGCATTTCGCGATATTTTCAGAACAAGATGAAGAATGAAGACGAAGTGACTTTGCTGGAGTTGAGATTGACACGTGTTTTAAGTGGTTGAATGGGACGCTTGTACAAGGTTACGTCGTGTTGTTTATTCATGTAAAAGTAACGTATACTGTACATCGAGGTAACTGCATATATTGTACTAATTTCATATTCTCAGTAAGTTCTTCTGAATAAGTTTGGCATCAACGCCTATCACAAACGATTGGAAAAGGATATTTTGTGCAAGATATTATTTTGAAATTAAAATAATTTGATTTAGTGTCACAGCAGGAAAAAAGAGTTCTTTTTCTTTAATAAAACCAGAATGAAAGCAGCGTAATCACTATTTGAGGACAAAATTGATGCTTAGGAAATTATGCCTGTAATTTATTTTTATTTATATAGTGAATTAAAAAAACACGTGCCCAAATTTACATTTTTTTTCTAAATATTATTCTTATTTACTAGCTTGTGCCCGCGGCTTCGCCCGCGTGCAGTTCGATAATTGTTCCACGGGATCATACTACCCTATGTGTTAATCCAGGTTATAAACTACCTGTGTGCAAAATTCCATCCAAATCCGTTCAGTAGTTTTTGCGTGGAAGAGAAACATACATCCACACAAACTTTATTAAATCTCTCTCCATCGTTATAATATTAGTAGGATTTTATAGCTAATAGAATACTAGCTGTTACCCACGACTTCATCTGCGTAAGTGTAGTGTGTATTTCATAATTTTTCAATCCGTAATCCAGAATTTATATATATATTCAGGTACTTTTTTTTTTTTTTTTTCGGATCGGAATCATCAAATAGCTCCTCCCGCTCTGGGCTGAGCAGGAGGGACTGTCAGACTTTTACTAACTAAAACCCATCCATGTTCCTTCATCGCTCTTTGTGTTCCGGGGCCACGGTATCTCTTTCGAACAGTCCCGCAGCCCCGGCATATATTCAGGTCCTAGAATAAGAATAATATTTATTTGCTAAGAGTGCTAGGCAACCAAGATGGCTGTATTTCGGTTCATTAGTTTAGGCGTAAAAAGGTAACAGAGTACTTTCACAATTGTTATAACATATTAGTATTAATATGTATCTTTAAAAATCCATGTGTATTGGTGTAATGCGCTCATAATTTCAAATAGACTCGGCTCAATAGACATCTTCAAAAATCTATCAATAAACGTTTTAGTTTTTACCTATACAATATCTATTACTGATGAAATGAGTCTTATAACAAGAAAACGCTAAAATACTCATCAGTATATTTAACCCGCCACACCTAAGGCGGCGTCCACAAACTTTATTATCGGTTCTCGCTAACCGATGTATCCGAACTTATTTTGCATGTTAGCCGCGATAGGGTGCAACGTGAAAGAAACTTATGAATTATGTGACACCCCTTTGGAAACCCACACATGTAAGTACGTGGCAGGCATTGTGGCGACTACTTATAAACATGATTAACTTGATAAAAAGTCATTATTAAAATCAGATATTTGAATTCCATAGGTTTTATAGCGTTTTTTCAAACTCTGAAACTCAAAGCACTTATTTTTATTTAAATCATTAACAGGCAATTTTGAATTTTCAAGGAAATCAGATAGGTTGGATCGGTCAATCAGAAAAGCCTGCCGTTTAGCTTATGTTTAGGAGTTCATTTAGACGCTATCAAATTTGTGGCCGAGATCGGTCGGCGACTTAGCGATAGGGGCGGTGACCCACGCTCTGGTTCTTTCCTGCTGCAGAGGCTAGCCCTGGCAATTCTCCTTTGCGCCGGGAACGTCTAGGGACTGTGGATTTCTAGTGACTTAAGGTTTTTTGTAAACTGGTTTTATATTATTATTTGTAAATTAGATTAAGTACTTTTATATTTAAATAGGTCAACTTAAAAATAAACTTGTTCATGAATACTGCATATTTTAAGGGGATTGGGCTTAACCGAGGGTTAGCCGCAAGAGAGTTAGAACTGTATTCGTGTTTTAGTCAAATATGATGAAGATGCATGCCCCTGCCATGTCAACAGCCTTGACCGATTGTATACCGATTGGTACCTAATTTTGTTTGTCAATTTAGCTTATCCATTATTTTGTTTCAAGACTGATATTTAAAAATATGTGACACAACAGCATTAAACGGGGAATGTGAGCATGAGGTCCTGGGTTCGATTCTCAGGTCAGGCAAATTGTTATTCGGTTTTTAGAACAGATTTTTTTTAGTTGCATCCACGGAGTCTGGATTTGTACCCCATTGATGGCAATAGGCTCGCCCCCTATTACGTGGGACTTAAACGTAACTGGCGAAATGTGGGTGTACTATTAGGTTCACCACTGCCTAACCCTTCAGTGATTACAGGCGCTATGTTATGTTATGTGAAAAGGACAGCATGTAAAGACTTAGGTCCACTTGCACCAAAAAGGGCAAATACGTTTAACCTTAAATATATTTGTAGCACCAATCGTAGCTGGCTCTATAAATGGTTGTTAGCAACAGAAAAATGTTTTAAACTGCGCAAAAAATATTGAGTGAATTGTGATTCTGGGCTTTAGTCATAACGAAACACGGCAGTTTTTCCCCGGAAAATCTTCCTAAAATGTAACGCTTAACTCAATACACGCAATAACTCGTGTTATCATAATAGCAGTTTGACACTAAACGTCTCTCAGGGAACTGTATCCAGCCTTAAAGAAAATCATATTCATAGAGACGATAAATTCTCAGCGAACTCGCGCACCTCTTTAACCATATCTGTATTATTTTAATATACGTAAACCGAGTACCATGTCCGTCTCTTTCATACTTATGAGTATGTGTGATAGTGTTGTCTCTCTCAGTTTTCGGAGGATATCTTAATAAGATTCATGAAAGGACGCCATATTTTATATCCGACTCTGTCCTCTATCTTCTTATATTATCCGGGCAGTAGAGAGCTCGTGAAATATGTGCCTGCTTGGGAATTTCCAATCTTTCAATAACACCTTTGTGGGAAAGTTTCGAGTGTTTCCGAAGTTCTGAGATAAAAGCTTTGTGCAGCTAAAGTTGACGTTTTAATTACGTGTTGCTTTTCGTTCTAGGTGGGGTGGTAGTTACAGTATGTGGCTCTGTTGCAAGAATGTTCAATGTTCATCTTCAGGAGTATTTCATTTTCGTTAGAAATGTTGTGTGGCTTTTGTCATCTAAATAAATTTTGCTGTTTTTAGGGTTTCGTTCCGTTCCCAAGGGGTTAAAAACGGAAACTTATTACTATTTTTTTTTTTTGTTATAACTTTTTTTTATTATAACTAAAGGCCCATAGATAAAATACACAAAATAATCTTAAACAAAAATATACTAATACATATAAAAAATCCTTAAAAACTATAACTATACACGTAACGTTGACGTTATTACTAAGACTCCATTGTCCGTCTGTCTGTCTGTTTGTTACCAGGCTGTATCTCATGAACCGTGATAGCTAGACGGTTGAAATTTTCATAAATGAAGTATTTCTGTTGCTGCTATAACAACAAATACTAACAACAGAATAAAATAAATATTTAGGCTCCCACACAACAAACGTGTTTCTTTTTTTTTTTTTTTAGATAATGATACGGAACCATTCGTGCGCGAGTCCGACTTGCACTTAGCCGGTTTTAGAAACAGTAAACATGGTAAATATCCAGTTTCTATTGTTAATGATAATATTTCATTTTTGTTAGCGATGAAGCACTGCGTATTGCTTATTTTGTTTATGATGACATGATGTTGCATTTACTAATGAATGGCTTACGACTGACGAAAATGGGTCTAATGAGGTTATGAAAAGTCTGGCCCTCATGAGTGGTGGCGATGTCTCAGGTGAGCTCGGACATTGCCAAAGGAGTTTGGTGCCTGGAGGCGGGCTGCGCTGGATGGGTCGCGAACGTCATGTGTAGTAGTTTTTGCGGCTCATCCACCAAGGCCACAATAGGCTCACAACGGTGTTTTTTGGTGGGTGCAAGCCCCACGTTACCAAGCCGCCTTCTCGGACGGTGCGGTATGCGTCAGGCATTTTTCACCGCTCAATAAAAAAGTCCAAAAAAACCGAAGATTCTTAAACAGTCGTTCAAAATGCTGGTAAAGGTCAGAATTATTTTCCAGAAAAAAAAACTTAATTTTTTTCATGACACCTAAATCACGCAAAACCTTTTCTGTAAAAATTGTTCAATTTTTTTTTACAAAAAAATAAAAACCTTAAATACAATCCAACACGTAAGCAATATGCAAGTAGTTTAGGTAGCTTAAAAGTTTTCGTTAAGGGAAGGCATGTGGGGTTACACCGGGATATTAAATAAAGTTATACCCATAAATATTTCTTCAGTTAACTCAGTAACAAGGTAAAAAGCTGCTGCATCATTATACAGCGGATGGATTTATTAAAAAGAGGTAGAATGGCTCACATTTATCATTTTGACACTGGCCGTACCGTTTGTTTTGGGTAAGTAAAATAAAAATGTTTTGAAAAAAGAATGGTTAGTTCTCGGCAGCTTATAGATTAGTACAGGACCTACCTATCATTCGATATCTCAAACCCTATAATGAGTCAACTATTCGAAAGGGTTGATCGTTCTGGGTCTATATGACCTTCAAGGGGCGTTTAACTATTTGGGTTCAACCCTCCGACAGAGGAATATAGTAGGTCAGTCTTAAAGGGCAGAAAAATGAACCTTAAATAAACCTAAACTAAAATTGTTAATAAACCTAACAATTTTATCATTATTTTCTTTCCTTGAGCTAGAACATTCAGCTTAGAAAGTAGTTTAGTTTTATCGCAAAACAAATGGAACAAAACTTAAACAATCATGATTGTAATTGACAAGAAAAATCAGAAAACTTACCCCAAAATACGAAAAAAATAATCAATATTTATATTATAACCTTATTTCGAAACACTAGGCGTACCATGCAAACTTTTTTCATAGACACAAACGTAAGCTTATTTCTGGGGGGCGGCAGTATAATACCTCAGCTCGTAAATCTTAACTTTAAGTGAAGCTGGGAGGGGGGATTAAAGATCAGTAATCTTAGGTACAGATGAGTTATGGCCGCGCCGCGATCCTCTTTATTGTGACTTTAAGAAACTAAGAGGAGATTTTGTTAAACGTTTGAAATTAATTTAGATAATGATTAATGGGATCTTCGGCCTCCCTTGGGGTTTGTATTTGCATAATTGAACGGTGCGTAGTTATGTTAGTTTTGCGGTCTCTTGTGGTCGATGTTCTATTGTTATGTGTTTGTTTTATTAGCGGTTTTAGTTGTTAGTGCGATGTCTAGTTGATGGGATAGTTTGTGACGAGAAAATCATTATGGGATTATGATATTGAGAGAGTGTGGAGCGCTAGCTCTACCTATAGACTAAATGATAAGTGTTTTTGGAACCCATTTCGCTAAACTTCAGTAAAAAAAGAAACGCAATAGAATAAGTAGTAGGTCTGAGAAAGATACTGTAACACCAGTCACAAATAAGATAATGGGAATGAATACTTCGGCTAAAGTTTATTTAAAATATTCAACAAAAATCTCAGGTGCGTAGTACAAGCAAGCGGGCGGCGTGCACTGATGTATGAACATGAACAAGGCTAAAAGAGAATGTGAAAATCAAAGCAGGTGGCGTTCTGTCAATTCTGCCTAACTACATGAGAAGAAGTCAATGGACATGTGTTTATGTATAATATAGGTGTCTACAAACGATTCGCAAACAAAATGTTCACACCAATTTCTTAATCTAAATCACCGGAGCCGTAAAATTACTCGCCATCCCTTTATCACCCAATCAGCGTAAAGACAAACGGGCTTATTCATAAATCTCGATGGCGCGGGCGCATTATTCGCGGAAGGTGAAACAACAAACATTACAGACATAAATCTGGAACGTATCGCGGTTGCGAGTTATAACTATAGAATACGGATGGGTGGGATGGAAGACGGCTGTGCTGATTTGTTGGAGAGGACGGAAAGCTTTCACAGTTAGATGCAGTTTAATATAAATTTGTACAGCTTTCCCTAGTCTTTTCCCAAGGATCAGCTTCCACCTGCCAGGGTTGCGGGACTGTTCGAAAGAGATACCGCGGCCCTGGAATACAAAGGGCAAAAGACGGAACTTGGAGGCGTTTTAGTTAGTACAAGTCTGACACTCCCTTCCACTACGCCCAGAGTGGGAGGGGTAATTTGATGACTTCCCATAGGAAAAGAAAAAAGAAAAAGTGTCACCTTCCAGTCTAACCCGATGCAGCTGCATACCAGTATTACTGTCGGTAAAACTGATTGTCAGACTTTCGGTCCACAAAGATCTACAAATGACAGCTGGAACCGACGGCTTTACGTGTTTTACGAGGCACGGAGGAAACTCGATATGTAATGAGTGGTCGCCCATGGACCAACCTAGGCAAAGATCAACCCGAGCGGCTGTTACTTATTTAGCCACGAGCTATGTTTGTACATAGGTAAAAAAAAGACAAAATCGGCAACCATCTGTCTTAACAGGTGGGTAAACCTCTTTTTTTTTCTGATGGTAAATCATAAAATTACTCCTCCCGCACTGGGCTGAGCAGGAGGGAGTGTCACATTTTTACTGACTAAAACCCATCCATGTTCCATATACGGTGGCCGGGAGCAATCGCGTGGCCCCCGACGCCCGGTGCGTCTCCCGCGGCGGCTGGGACGTGAGGTTCTCTCCCTCCCACGTTCCACCGCCTTCTTCGCTTTCATGACTGTTTCGCAGAAGGAGGCGACGGCGTCCCATTCCGTCTCGTTCCGGACCACGGATTGAACGAAGGCCGGACGCGAGAGGTCGCCGCCGCCGATCGCCGCTAGGAGGACACGGTGGTGCTCCGCCCATACGGGGCAGACCTTCACCGTGTGCTCCACCGTGTCCTACGGTCGATCCTCACAATGGTAACACCCGGGCGTTTCCTCCCGCCCGATCCGGTGCAGGTACCTCCCGAAACAACCGTGTCCGGTGAGGACCTGCGTCAGGCGGAAGGTGAGGACACCGTGGCGCCTCTCAAGACACTCCTGAAAGAGAGGACTTATCGCCACTATTGTGGCGTACCCTGCACGGGGTTGCGACAGTCGCTCTCTTGACGTCGCCATGAGATCACGCCGACAGTCTGTCCGCTGAGCGACAATTTGCCGCGGCAGCGGAGTTTCCCCCCGGCGTAGAGCCTATTGCCTCTAGATCCCATGGCGGCAATCCGGCAAGGAGGCTCGCCGCCTCGCGGGAGATCGTGCGGTAACCACGGACCAGCCTTACGGCTACCACCTTTTGGGGCACGTTCAGGTAGTGGGCGGCTCGCCACCTCAAGGAACGCGCCCACACCGGGGCCCCGTATAAGGCCATGGACCGCACGATCGCCGCGTAGAGCAGGAGGCGTTTGAACCCCGAGTTGGGCAGAAGCCGCCTGAAGGCAACCCCGGCCCGTTCCAGTTTTGGGGTCAAACGTCGGAAGTGCTCCACGAAGTTCCACCGGCTGTCGAGGACGAGTCCTAGGTACTTCAACGTCGACTCGACGTCGATGGAAACCCCTCCTACCGTCAGTAAGGATCCTGGCGGCGCGGTGGCGCATTCCGAGGCCCATGAAAACACAAGGCCTCGGACTTGTGCAGTGCCATGTCGAGACCCAGTTGCCGGATCCGCTCGACGACTATCGCAACCTCGCGTGTCATTACTTCGGCCGCCGCCGCCTCGTGCGACCCCGTAGCAAACTACGCTGACGCCGTCAGGGAGGTCAGCGCGCAGCACCCAGTCGTAACCGATGTTCCATAGGTGCGGTAGGTGGGTATATAAACTTTAGTTTCCTTTCGAAGTTGTTATTACAAACTAATGAAAATGCAAGAAAACTCTGAAATTGTCCACTTATACAATAAAATTGTAGTAGACCCTTCTTTGAAGACTTTCCGATTATGAACTTAGTTACTACCTCTTTATCATGCTACCTTACAAAATAGAAAATTCCCTCAGTTTTAAGTTTTGTTACATAAATTAATTTAAATAACCAACACTTTGTTCAACGTCTTGTTGCTCAATTAAGTAAATGGCAATGTAGTTTTTACAGCCTATGTAAAACACGTAAAAAGACACGAATGTCCAAAAAAAGGTAGGGTTTGAGGGACAACTGCAATCCACGTTGAAAATAATATTAAATCAATTCCTCACCAACAAAACAGTTTTCCAAAATAAACATCCGTGTGTCCCCTCCGTTATCTGGAACCGTCGCGCCATAAGACAATAGTAAGGCAATAATAAAAATGTTGAATAGCCCCCGTAATGATATTGTTACTGCTGGTAATGCATCGCGCGATAACGGATAAACTGTACCCAGTAGACGAAGATGCTGGGTACTGTGAGTTATGACAGAGTTAGTACTTTATCTAGGAGAAACATTCTGCGGATTTTTGTAGAAAAAGTAGTTGGAGTATGGTTAATATAGTCATGTAAATACCTATCAGGGGGCCTAGAATGGAAGCTTTATCAGAATTATAATATGGTCTTTATGTTTATGACCACAAAGTCCATTTTAAGAGTTTTAAATTTTTAACGTGATTCGTATTATGATTCTGATAAAGCGGCGATTTTAGACCCCCAGGTCTTTCCTTATGGATTTCTTGATTTAAAAAGCTGTACCCATAACACGAATATACAGGTTTTTGTGGGTTACGATTAGGTTTAAGGTCAGGATCTTATCCATCTAGTAGAAATCGCGCTAGGGTTTTTAGAAGAGAGTGAGATGGAGTAGAGAAAATTTGAGTCGATTTTCTTGTAATTTCCACAATGTTGTATTTGTGGGTAGTCTAATGAAATCATTAACTTACCAAACTTTTCTCACCTGCCCATTTTCCTTTTCAATTTGCCACAGTATCCACGAAACGAAACAATATAAAAAGCTCACAACAAACTTCTAACCATGCCGGCTTATTTATGACACAACATCAAGATTTTCTTTCAAATTTCCCCGAAGTATACACGTATATTTTCTCCGTTTATTATCCAACGTCGACCTCCTTACTTATCTTACCGAGTATATTGTTAAAAAACATGATGACTTAGGAACTGAAAGTCCCATTAAGTAGCGTCTCTATTCATGTGGTAACACGGGCGCGGAAGGGGGTTGTGCGCGGCGCGGCGGGGAGGGGGGATGTGGAATAAATACAAATAAAGAAGTGAGTTGTTTAAAAAGCGGGTATTCCGCGCCAGATAAGGGTGCGTTTCCGTCGTCTCCCCCGGCGGCCGCTCGGCGGAATTATTTCAGCGGTTCGACGAAACCCGATGTCGTGTCGCTGTCGCATTCAACACTCTATCTTTAAAAATGTCTAGTGTTGTGCTCGACGTTTTTAAATTGTCGATTGGGCTTTGGGAATTCGGGGAAATTAACAAACTTAGTAAATATTTATTGCAAAAGGATGAATCGGTTGGATTCCAATTTTATGTTAAGCGCTAGTCAGAAATTAACTATTTGCCATTTCGCTCAAACGAAGCTCAATTTGGGGATTATGGAACTCGTTTTTGAACTAAACTTGAGTCTAAAGTATCAAATCAAAAAAAAAAGTACCAGTACCGCCGACGTCGTTCTATAACAGAGATCTAACAAAAATAATTGCCACTTTCAACTGTCTACGCCATTTCAAAGAAGTGCTACTTCCATCTGCCGAAAAGCCAAGCTATTTATTCGAGCTTTTTAAAATAGTAGCCAAGAAAAACGCCCCGAAATAAACCAGCTTCAAGCTTTTTCGAAACAGTTCTCAAAAGTAACCTCAAATATTTCCAAATCTCAATAAATACGACTTCTTTAATTAAGTAAACTCATCGACACTTCACATCGTATCTCCTCCCCATCCCTAGTGACAGATCTGGAAAGAGCCACCGTGTCAGATGGCCGCTGTTTCTTAATTTCCTCTCGCCAAGATAAGATTGGCTTTTAGCTTTTTATTGAATTTTGCTATGTTACACGTAGCACTTTACAACTTGTTCTTATTCTGAGATAATAAAGAACCTGATATCAATTTAATTACGAAACCATCAACGGAGTTTGTTATATTGTAATAGTTTAGAAAAGAAAAGAGCGTACTAATGTATTGTTGTATCTATTGGAGTTAAATAAAGAAGCAAAATTTGTTGTAAAATCAACAAATAAAAAGAAAAGTCTTTAGTCACTCACTCAATGACTGATTCATCAACGCCTAATCCAAAATGTTTAAGATAGTTTAAATTTTACACAAAATTCCATAATAATAAAGATAGACAAGCTTAAGACCTTTTTCGATTTTCCTACTGGGATAGGAAATATAGTAATAAAGTGCATGAATAAAATATGTATCACTATTTACCAGGAAGCTCAAAACTAAATAGGTAACTGGTTTTAGGACACAAATCAAACTTCAATTACAAAAAACTAATTAATCGCCACATTGCTATAGCTAGGAGAAAATAGGCGATAGTCTGAATATAGTTTTTGTTAACTTGATGCTGGCACTTACGGGATGTCTTCCGTGATTGTTCAATATTTTGAGCTCCCGATATTTAAACCGGTTCTTTTTTTTTTTAAACCGTGAAAGCTTAAAACAAAGATAGTCTTTTATTTCTGGGCAGCGACATGAGATTAAAAAAATCACTAAGCATTTATAAGATACATTACGTCATACTAGTACCTACCTCTGAACGACACATTTTGAAACAGATAGCTGGTCTTAGGGCTCAAATCAAACTTTAATGTTTTGACAAAAAAATTCGCCACATTGCAGAGAGAAAAATGGCAATAGTCTGAATATCATTTTGGTTTCTTCGCAGCCAGATTAACAAAATGATCTAGTATTTAAAAGATTCATTACTTCACACTATGAATGCTCTCTCTTAATCAAGTAAAAAACACTAACCACACATTATGTACCAGACAAGAATATGGTCTATTCAACCAAATCACTCACCAAAAACAATTTGATTCATCTCGCGACGTTTCGTTTTACGCTCCTATATAAAGATGGTAAGATACTGCACACATTTACGCTTGCAAGTCTTATCTGTCGCATAAACCGCGCATTAGCTCCGCTGCACATTTCCGCTAAACACATCTCTGTATTTTATTCCTTCATTTTCTTTTGAATGTACTTGAAGATGTTATAAAAATATTCTGAGGGAGATAAAGGAATGACTTGCGAGGTTTCAGTTTATTGTAATGACGTGGTAGAAAAGGTTTACGAGTAAAAATTTTAGCATTTAATCGGTTCTTTGATGTTTGATCCTACTTCTTCAAGATAACGATGCGCCATCATCTGGCTGTGCCTAGCCTTTTCCCAACTGTGTTGGGGTCCAACTTGATGCAGCTGAATACCAGTATCCCTATCTGACCTCAACAACCCAGTTAATACTAGGTAATACGATACCCCCTTGGTAAGACTGGTTGTCCGACTTTTGGGCCACTGACTACCTGTAACGACTGTCAACGATCTAAAGATCTGCAAGATAATGATTATTTTCTCAATATTGCAGTATTAACGACAATTTTTTGTAACTTTTCATTCTGAAGTTTAGAGAAATCTCGGAAAAGTTACAAGAACACACAAGGCTACGAGGCAAGTTTTGTAAAAAAAGATAATTTCTCAAACAAACAAACAAAGAAACAAACAAAAAAAATGTTGTAACTGTCTTCTCTCTTTTTCTAATACATATTTGGTTGAGACAAAGATCCTGTCTTAATGAACAAAGCAGATGATGGCTAAACAGTAAACATCACCAAAGTAACTTCTACAAAACAATTAAATACTAACCTTCCTCAGTCAGTTAAAAAGTCTTTAACCAGCAGCTGCATAAATACAAATAGCAAAAATATCAATTAATTTAATTTCCCTCGCCGTTATCGTTAAAATTAAAACCACTGAATAAATAAAAAAAGCAAGTGCAACGGAAACACCACTCAGTTAAGTAAAAACAAAACGAATTAAAAATCGAGAAAAACTCTCGCAAAAAATGTTACTTATCTGTGCAATTGTCTTTGGGACGGACGACAGATTCTTTGAAATTAGTTGCAGTAATCACAAGAAAGCTGTATTGTGTAATACAACGGGGGACAACTTTTGAGGGGGTGAATATGAGGTTTTTTTTGACCTACTGCTGTCATTATTTTGTTGGTTCAAGCAAAGAAAAGAAAACAAAGACGGTCGAGACGAGACGGTCTTTTAGAATGGTATGTGCCTAATTTGGTTAACATGTCATCATAACAATCAATCAACCTGTAATCTCCGAAGAGTTAGGCAGAGGTGTATCTAATAGTACACCCACATTTCGCCAGGAATGTTTAAGTCCCATGTAATAGGGGGCGAGCCTTTTGCCATCAACCGGGCATCAACGTGGCTGCGACTGGAAAATTCCTGATGGAAAAACAGAATACCAATGTGGCCGATTTGTCAATCGAACATCGGAACTCATGCTTAGCAGTTGAGCTAGCGACCACTAGACCAACTAGGCATTTTCCATCAGGATTTTTTAACTATAAAGGAATTATTTAGTTACTTGTATCCAGGTCTACTATAGACTTAGTAAGTCTCATGATATATTCTAACTAATTAATTAAGATAAATATATCTCCAGTTGGAGTACCTATGTCGGTCAGACGAGTAGATCTGTCACAGACGGAAAGCAACAAAGTAAAAGCTCTTACGATTATTTTAGCTACCATCATTCCCAAATTGCCCAACAACAGAACTTCGATTGTCATTTAAACAATCACTTCACTGTCACCCAAAACGAACTTGTATTTTTAAGAGCTAATTTCCTGATTTCGTCGCAAGGGGACGCCACTCCATCTTCCATTTATTGTTGCAGTTACGGTTGCTAACCAAAACGGTTGATTAGGTCGACCGTTTCACGCTTAGCTGTCCCTCAGGGATGTAATTAAACAATTTTGATGAGTACTCGTTAAAAATTAACTTGTTTTGTCTTTGGTTGTAAAGGGAGGGTGGGTGATAGGTCTTGTGTTTGGTGTGAAACGTTTTAGGAAGTAGAAAGGAATAACGATTAAAAACAGTGTTTAATTAATTAAATTAAGACACTCTGTTTCTTTGTTGTTGCCCCCAGATTCAGAACTACACGATAACTCATTTAACGTCAAAAAGATTTAATTAAGACTTAAAGAGCGAGCATTGGGAATATGTTCATACAAAACTTTTGATCTCGAACATTTTCGATTTTGACACACGAATGCTATCTGACAAGCGGGCGTATGACACTATTTGTTATTAAAGGACATAGCACACATCAAATCGGAAAGGGATCGGCACCGTATCGCCTTTCGCCTCGCCGTCAAACAGGCGTCAACCTAATGTAAGCAAGCGGATCAGCAGCGTCAACTCGGCTACGGCTAGGCGACGACGCCGCGCTTACGGCTAGGGAACGCCGAGCTTACGGTTCGCCGATGCCGCGCACGACTGGAAGTTGCCCTGTGAATGACAGCACGTGTGTCAACAGTAGTGTGCGTAAGGGTGGAGACGTAAGCTCGGGTACGGAGAGACGTAAGCGCGGGTACGACGAGCCATAAGCGAGTTGACCACGCACCGCACCGCGGTTCGTGAGCTTGTCCCGAGGCGAGGCGATTACGTTACGATTCCGATTAGTGTGCGATGCAGTAGGGAGTTTTATACAAAGAATACTGAACGGCTCGAGTTGATAAGGTGCCGATCCCTTTCCGGTTTCACAAGTGTGCTAGGTCCTTTAGTAGTAACAAGTATTAGATTACGATTTTCTTCTTAATGTCCCGTCTATTGCTCGTAAATATTTGAATGTCTTTGTTTGACGTACGATTTACAAAGTCGACGATCTTTAATTGTTATTTACCTATTTGGATACCTTACGGGTGCTACAAATTGTCTGGTCCGGAACATTTTTTGAACAAACAACGCCGATCCAAATCAATTTCTACATAATATTTTCATTTTTTCTAGGGTCATGCCAATCGGTAATAATTGTATAGCCTAGAGGTCGTTGATCCGGGTCTGGCTGTTTGTGTATGTGAGTTTAAATGTGTGTAAACGCACCATCAATGCAGGAGATAATCCTAAAGTGGGGTCACAAATAAAAGAAAACAAACACACACAAATATACATTATTCGTTTTTGGCGCCGAGCCCTGCCGAACCATACCGAAGTCCGAATCCGAATAGAATAAGTGTGTCAGCACACTAACAACTACTCTTCTATAGCAAACACAAGAGACGAAGAGCATAAACAAATAGTTTTGATAAAATATCAAAATCCTGACATCCAGAAGCCTACAACAATCCTTTCATCAGTGAGATTTGAGGTCTCCACCACAATGGTCCTGACATAACCCTCATCTATTGTTGCCAGTATTACCGCGCTCGCGCCGTCGCAGGCTCGGCAGTACAGTAAACAGTTAAACCAGACGCAGACACAGCGTGGGATCTTTTCACCTGAGGACGCGGTAAACGTGGCGCGGTCGAAATTAACTGTATGTTGTAAGAGATGTTGATACCCACAAAACTTGTTTTTAAATAAAAACTGCTACGATGTTTTTTGTGTTGTATCGTTTTATAAAATTCTAATAAATTTTAGTCTTTATCTATGTTTCGAAAAACAACTTGTCAATTAACAAGGTAAGGTAAGGTTAAGGTTTCTGATCATGCGTTTGAAGTTGACACTGACGGAATTATATTTGTCGGATCCGGCCATTGGTACGGATTTGGAATGAATCGCAAGTGCGCCAGTGGTGACATCACGCGACCTACTTAAAAGTCTACCCACACCACAGCGTGCTTCTACAGAGCCGTGATATTTACAGCTCGAGGCGAGGAGGACATTCAATGTCTGATCGCAGCGGAGTTGAGACATCCTAGAACTGTACCCGATCATCTCATTGTGCCCCGTGTTATATTATATTGGAATAAATCTTGACAATACGACATATTATTAAAAAGAAACTCGTTATGTATGGTGCAAATGCAATTATTTATTGACCTGACTTTCAAACGAAATTTAAACAATTTTTTTTTTAAGTTTCAGTGAAAACCTAAATCTCTGAAAAAACTCCGTTTGTAAACTAAGTTGACAGTAATTAGCACTCACTTTCCCTGATTATGCATCTGATATTTCACATAAAATCACAAAACAGCAAGCCACTGTATCATCAACTCCACATACTTCCCCGGTATTTCGCTGCATAAGTGCGATTTAGCTAGATGTCAGGGCGGGCGACGTTACTCAAGCGTTAATTTTGCGCGACAAATTAATTCGAGCACAGATTTAGTAAGAATAAAATGTTACCAGCGTGTTTTGTGGCCCCACGTGTTTGTGTGTAAATTTTTATTGTGTTTTAAATTCATTTGATGTTGATGTTGATCAATTCAATGAAACATAATGATGGTTTGGGTTGAAAGCATTTTGAAAACAATAGTGCTGAGGGAAATTAGTATACAAGTATTTAAGAGTATCCTATTATCCTGTTGCGGAGGTCAGATTGGCAATCGCTCCATGATTTTGAAGAGAACCGGTATTATTACGAGTAAAACAAATATTATAAAATTCAACCGCTAATTATTTGATTAAACTTACGTAGTTACCCTAAATACGTTTACTAGTCCCCAAAATGGTTAAATTCAGCTCTATTGAAGAAAGCTAATAATAAGCTGAGATAAGAAATACGTTCAAATGACTATGGACTCATAACGCGATAAAAACGTCGCACGCGTAGACGGTCTACGGCGTAGGCGGCGTAGCTGCGTAGGCCGCGTTCCTTGTAAAAGCTACGATTTCTTGTAGCTCTAAGAATTTAGATGTTAAAGAAAATTTTATTTTTAAATGAGACTTTTTATTTTTGTATAAGAGTTTCATTGATAAGAACGAATGAATGGGAACGATACACTATTTGCTTCTACATTGTTAGAAAATAACAATAAGCAAAGCATTATTTGCAAATGAATTGGTTACAAAGTCGTACATTATTATAATTTGAAGGAAATTCAGAGTCTATCGTAAAGTTTACAGTCAAGTAGTGAACTCAGGTAATGAAAATTGCAAGTCACGAGACAGAAGGAGTTTATTAAGCGTTCCTGTTCAAGGTGATATTACCTCGGGCAAAGTGTTATTGGATTTTTCAATTAGGGATCTCTCTTTTCAATTAGGGGTTGATGGCAATAGGCTCGCCCCCTGTTACATGGGACTTAAACATAACTGGTGAAATTTGGGGTACACCTCTGCCTAACCTTTCGAATATTACAGGCGTGATGTTTTTGTTATCTATCTATACTTATATTAAGCTTTAAAGAACACCATTTGGCACGAAATAATTGAAAAAAAAAGATCTTTTGACAATCTTCTGTTCATCAAAACAAATACATATTTTGATTCAATTTCATTTAATTTTTAAAACGCATTTAACAAAGCAACTGTCAACCTGATTACACCTCAATCTAACTGAACGGCGGATGAATTGAGATGAGTATCCACCCCAATGAATAAAAAATAAGCCGTGGCTCATCACAAAAAGAGGGGGAGTAAAAAAATAATATTATCCTGTGGAAATGAATTAAGCAACTCACAGATACTGTGGCTCTGGATACTGGCTGGAGCGGATTGGAGGCTAGTGTGGAGATGGACTTTGTAATAGTTATTTTGCATGGAATTTTTAAGTACCTTTTAAAGTATAATTTTAAGTTCCTTGGTTAATGTCACAATTGTGTACTTGACAGTACCATATTAACCATTAATTCCAAGAAACAACTTCTCTAAAAAGATATTCAACTGTTTTTGGGCCTAGAAACCCAATTGCTGTTTAGTAAACTGTAAAATTTGATTTTTACTCGCTTTGGAATGGTTGAGTCATTGAATTGGCAACGTAGTGACGACACAGGTTGCTATTGTTATACCAAATCTATGAAGGAATCGCGTTTTGACAGCTCAAAAAAGTATGTCAATCGATTGGTGATGTTAACGACCCTACTGTATGCGTGCCAACATGGTGTCAAAATGGTTACTTATGAAGTGAGTTACACTTTGAACATCAGGTCAAAGTTTGTCAATGGGAAGTAACCGTCTCGATGTTTTAATTGATTAAAAATTCATGCACAAGTGATAATAACCATACAAAGGCGGTTTTGCTTCGGTAATTATCTACCAGCCTACGTCTAAGTCTTCATATATATTATTATATTTAATATTATTATTTAGAAATTAGTATTTTTGAGCTTAAGGTTTTAGTACGAATAAGTATTTTCGAGATATAGAAACTTGCTGTACAAAAGACTTATGAAATTAAAACATTTTATAATTACAGCATTTTACATTTTCCAAGAAACTTTTAAACTTAAAAATAAAACTATCAACAAATCTCTAAAACTAAATGCTCTTAAAAAACATTAAATCAATCTTCTCAAAAAAAAAAGCCTTCTCCATGCTTCCCAGCGTTTGTCTCCGATCCTTGGCGGGGTAAGTAGGGAATAAAATTAACCGAGGATGATCGCTAATGAAAATAAATTGGCGGCGGGAGATTCCAGATTACACCGACCGCGATGCGCTAGTCCTTTACAAAAAACGGGACACGTACCGACTACGCGACCTGATATCGAGGCCGTTATTGTTTGAGGTGCAGAGTGTGTAGTGTTATTGGTGTTGGGGTATTGTCGTTGTTGACTGATACCTCGGTATTTGTCGTAGAAAGGTAGTTAATTCACATCAAACCACTGTTAGGTTCAATAGGTACGATTGTTTAGTTATGTGAGCCGCACTTGATAATTATTGATCGATCCGCTCTTGGCTAAGTTTTAGTGACGACTGAATTTATGTTAAAATATCATTAATAAATTACGTTGAGCGTAATTCATTACGTGCGCAGAAAAGTACTTTTGCTGTATAAACATTATTGGCTCTTGGCTCGTACAATTGGTTTTAGTGTAAATAGGTGATTATGTGAAAAGTGATGTTAATTTGGGTGGATTGACCGTATTATAACTGGGTAAGGGACACTGTGAGTCTCTTATTCCATTACTGCTCGGACTAAGCTGATCTAGACCATTTGATAGAAATACAAAAAAGGTGGTTATACGTACGTACTGTAACATAATGTTATATTATAGCAAATACGTACACCATCACGCCTGTAATCCACGAAGGGTAAGACAGAGGTGTACCTGCCAGGGTTGCGGGACTGTTCGAAAGAGATACCGCGGCCCTGGAACACAAAGGGCAAAGGAAGGAACATGGATGGGTTTGAGTCAGTAAAAGTCTGACACTCCCTCCTGTTCAGCCCAGAGCGGGAGGGGTTATTTCATGATTTCTAATCGGTAAAAAAAAAATCCAGTGTTGTACCCATTTATAGTACATTACGCCAGTTATGTTTAAGTCTCATGTAATAGGGGGCTAGCCTATTGCCATCAACCGGGCACAAAACCAGCCTCCGTGGCTGCTACTGATGAAAAAACCCAATATCACTGCTCGATCCGGGAATCGAACCAAGGACCTCGTGCTCAGCAGTCGCGCTTGCGACCACTAGTCGACCAACGGGGCAGTCCTATTATTATTTATAGTTACATATACGTATGACACACTCGGGAAATATACCCAATTATAACAAGGTACTTAGGATCAACTTCCTAGGTCACAACCAAAAGTGATTCAGTTTGTGAATAACTCAGGAAAATGTACGGATTGGATCTTTTAAATCTACGGATACGATGTTTCTTTTTCCGGGATTTGTTATTATATCCCTATTCTATATATATATATTTTTTTTAATCCTACTTTTCTATTGTTATCTATTCTATTTTTAGGTGCAATCATAAATAATTATATTATTAGTGGACATAATTATTAATACAATAATTATTACAGCCAAATAACCAAAAATATCTTCATATATGGACGTGCAGATATAACATAGAGTGGTGGGAGTGAAAATGAGAGTAACATATCCGGGGGTGGTTCATCTTCTTAAGACGATGTAAGATCAGCCCTGAGTTATGGCCCCGGCAAATAGGGAGTTATTAAAGAAAGTGCGATTACGGTTTTCGTCAAAATAAGGAGATTAGCGATAATAACGATGTTTACGCTGTTAACAAGGACTGAGTAGGCAGATCCAATCTTTCTCTGTTTAGTGCATGTTTGATGTTTTATTTGCAAATATCATGTTAATCAAATGAGCTTCTTCATATTCTTTATGGTAGGTATTAACCGGTAATTGGTCGCGCCTAAAAAATTGCGTAAACGGTTGCGTGGGGTACCTGACACCCCGATCATGCAAGTAAAATACGGAATACAAGCAAAATCACGATTATGCTCAGTACTTAATCATAAAAGACACGTGGTTTTGTGAAAATAACGGGGATTTGAGCGCGTAAAATTTCTGAAAAAGTTCGAAACCTACAAAGATGCTCCAGGGTGTGGAGCCGACCACGTGTTTCTATGTATGGCCTACTATACCTATTTGATATAAAGGGTGTAACAAGACCGTTAACGAAGCCGAAAGGCACTTGTTCTCCCCGTCATTGCGATATTTTTTTTCTTCTAGAGTAGACCATACCTGGGAACCTTCTAGTTACGGAGATATTGAGGGTCAAAGTTCCAACTTTTCCACAAGTTTTTTTTGTTAAATACCTGTTTTTAAACGTAAGGATTTTACTGTAAACACCTCCACGACCCCCGTACTATTCAAGCCATTCATCATCACAATGTTTTGAGTGCGTTACATTGAGCCCTACCGTAAAACGCGATTTTTCACACCAGAAAAAAAGTCGTTACCAACAATAATTTTCGTGGAAAGTAACTTAGTTTTATGTACATAATGCTTGGTTGACGGCTTCGTGAAGGGTCTTGTTACACCCTGTATTACCGTCGCTACACCTACACGTAAGAGGACTTAAAAAATGCTACAGACGCCGACTACGATCGACGAACGACTATCTTCTGTGCCCAATCAATCGTACCATGGACACGAATGATGAAGAAGACCGCCAAACGTCAACAACGAATTAGCACTCGATAAAAACCTGTTTAAAAGTCAATACATTTGTCTATATAAGATAATCTCAGGTAATTCTGAGCTGTCATTGAGTCCAGATACTCGTAGTACACAATAAAGCCACTTATTGGCCCACTCATATCCACCTTCCCTCCATTTTTGGACAACATGATGTACAAAAAATGTCATGTCAATTAATAAAATCTACCGTAAGCCTCGGCTTAGCCCGGCCTCCTTGTTATATCATAACTAAAGCCCGCAGATAGGCCGAGGGGCTGCCACTGGACCTCTGTGTTTAATCTTACTGTGTTATTTGTATCTTTGTTTAGAATATTTTTGGGAAGCTCTTTGCTGGAGACATTTATTATTTAATAAATATTTAAATAATTTTAAAAACTATAAGCAAGCGTAAAATACTAATTAAAATATGTACCTACGTCATGTATAAAAGTATTTTAATTCACCCGAATCACTGTCAAGGTGCCCAGAAGGTTAGCAGCATTGCAACGTTGCATGGCAATGCTGATTCTTTGGCCAAAAAATAGGCCAGCCTTCTGATCGCGGTAAGAGTTGACTAACCGATATCCCAAAAGACTAGGCGGACAATCTGACCCCATGGGCGAGTGCACCTAGCCGCACGAATGGAGGGTCCGTTCTTTTGGTAAAACAATCTTCCCTCCACAATAACTTCAAGATCAACCCTCAGCTTACGACCAACATAATAATAACAACAAAAATAAATAATAACAAGCTCCTATTTGTTATTAATCTCGGCTGTAAGGCAGGGGACAGACAGCGATATTACGCCGTATAAAGTTGCTCTAGTAAATCTTTCCGCTATGAGGCGGGCTTAGGAGTTTTACTGTCTTGTCTTGTACCGTGCCGAGGGCATGTCAGACGGTATGCACTCGGCTTTATAACTCTCTATAAGTGGCTCGAGAAAAATAAAAGTTGTAATTAGTTGTGTTGTCTTTGAATGGGCGTAGAGAAGAAAAGGTAGGTACGAGTATTTTTGGATTTTTGACAGAGTTAGCTTTGATCGTTGATTGTTTATTTTTTTTATGTGCGGTTAAACCGAGTGGACCAGACTATGGACTGACTGCGAGCACTGGAGTTTGACAGATATTTCAGCCGCTCGGATCAATCTTCAGTTTAAGCCGCGCCTGCCTAGGTTGGCCCGTCCATAGGTGACCATCCATTGCATATCGCGTTTCCTCCGTGCCTCGGAAAGCACGTTAAGCCGTTGCTCCCGGGTGTCATCTGTTGATCGTTGACAGTCGTTACAGGCAGTCAGTGGCCCGAAATTTTGACAACGAGTCTTACCAAGAGGTATCATATTACCCCGTATTAAATGGGTTGTGGTGGTCAGATAGGCAGTCGCTCTATGTAAAATACTAGTATTCAGCTGGATCCGGTTAGACTTGAAGCCGACCCCAATATAGTTGGCAAAAGGCTAGGCTGATGTTGATCTATCAAAGCCCGCTGTCCGACCTGGAGTGCAGTTTGCCTGGTTGGACCCCACCTTCACTGGGAAGTTCTATAATTAAGCTCTTTATATACTTACTAGCTGTTGCCTGCGGCTTCGGTCGCGTTTTGGTCGGAAATTATCCCACGGGCTCGTTGTATATATAGCCTATGGCACTCGGGGATAATGTAGCTTCCTATTAGAGAAAGAATTTTCAAAATCAAATAAAGTATAGATAGTATATAGTATAGGTTAATGCTTTGGTACCATACTCACTCAAGTTATTAGATCTAGGAACTCTCACTATAATTAGATAAAACATATCGTTCAATCTTCAGCCAGATGATAAGATCCTTCGTCAACGGTACCTGTAACTTGTATTCAACTGAGAGTTATGTCCTCTCTTTAGCGCTAAAATGAATGTTTTTCTCTTCAGCACTTACCAGCCCAGTACTAACAGGCACAATATAATAAATAGCGTTATTACACGCCGTCATAATCCATGGTTAACTAACATAAATGCCCGGCTGGCTGGCAGGCAGTTTGTTTAGATTAAAACTTAATGCCTCTCTGATATTAACATGGCGACAAAGTTGTTTATTTTTTTCTTGACGGTCTAAGTAAAAGGACGTACTTTTGGAGGTCAGTGTTATGGAGGTTTTACTTAAACAATGTGTTTCTTGGGTAATGTTATTATTAATAAGCATCTAAGTAATACCAGAAACTGGCGTTCAGAATTAACAAGATAATTATTTTCTTTGATAATTATTAAGGATGATTTCCACCAAAAAGCTCGCATCGCATCGCATCGGAACGGATTTTACAATCTTTAAATGATATTAAATCGTATGCACAATATTTACAGTCTAAATCACAAAGCCGCGCACAACAGCTTCGTCGTCTTCCGCGACACGCGATCGTAGACGAAAGTATGCTGCGACGCGCGATCGGTTCCGTTTGCCTGTTGTCGTATCCAACACGGTAGGAAAGAAACTATTTGACTAGGCGCAGAAACGGATACGTTCGCTAGCGACGGTACGGAGCCGATCGTATGCATCGACACCTTGCCGGACACAATCGGCTGTCGCCGCATCTGTTCGTATCCTTTCCGATCCGATGCGATGCGAGCCGTTTGGTGGAAATCATCCTTTAGGATAATTATCCATGCTGATCCTAAGTAGATCTCTTTTTATGACTAGAATCTTTTTTTTTGTTTTAACGCACTGGAATTCAGTCCAAACACTTGCCCATTCTTCTCCATAGAGAACTACGCTTTGGAATGGGCAACTACAGTACATTCACAAGTTATTATGCCTTTTGTCTGTAACTGTAGCTTCTTTGTTTTTCGGACATTCAAAAGTGCCTGTTATGGTCTAATTAAAATAAACGCTTTGAGTTTGAGTTTGGACAGGGTCATAGTAACAAACAAAACTAAACATAAATGTACTAAAGCTTCAGTTTGCTGATTAAACACGACAAGAACACTAAGGAAGACATCTGTAAAAGAAGAAGAGAACTTTTTCTTCTCCTTAGCCCTCCTCTCTTCCAGTTACGCAGGGTCGATTTTCTTAATCTTTCGGCGCCATTCACTTCGCTGGGCATCGTCATCTGTAAGGCCAAGCTTTTGCATGTCCTTGCAGACATTTGTCATCCAGGTAGTTTGCGATATACCTCGCCCTCTCTTTCTTGTAGCCATGGAATCTTTAAACGTTACTAATCACGTACTTTGACTTCAACATGCCTCGTTACATGTATTTTAACACGTAAAACTAATAGTAAACCCACATTTCGCCAATTATGTTCAAGTCCCATGTAATAGGGGCGAACCTATTGCCATCAACTGGGCACAATTCCCTGGCTGTTACTGAGAAATTGGTGATGGAAAACCCCAATAACATTTTACCTATCCCGGGAATCGAACCCAGGACCTCATGCCCAGCATTTAGTACGAGCTTAGTACAAACATAGATCCGCATTAGAACCAAATACCTACCTAATAGTTATTAATAGTAAGCATGAATTTCACGTCAAATGAAATCGTTTTACAGATGATGTTTTAATTCAGAGTACTAATTAAATTTTCATTTATTTTAGTGTGAAATAATGCCTTCGTCGGTATCATTGGCAAAAAAAGGCTGAATGACTTGGATTAATTTCAAAATGCTTTTGTATCAGAACGGTCGTATTGTGCTTTATTAAATGAATTTCCGTTGCTGAATATTAATCTGCAAAAGTAGATCCCGTAAGTGTAGGTATTTCATACGGATCTCATCATATTTTTAATTTTTTATATTGTATTTGCTTCAAAAACATAACATGAAGTAAGCTAAACTTCTAAGAAATAAAATCAAAGCCTGATCATAGCAAACGCACACAGAAGCTTATTGTTTCGAAAAAAAAATATTTTACACCTCGCGTCATCATTATAAAGTTACGTAACAAAGTAAATAGATTCTTCAGGTAAACACTGATCATTATAACGTACTTTACGAACTCGAACATTTTCTTAATGAGTTCCAAATAATTAAGATGCTACTCAAAAGCGAATACGCTAAAGAATGGATAAGAATGTCGGAGTGTGCACGATCAAAGAAAGATTCCGCGAACGAACTTTAAATCTCTCTAATTGGTATAATCCGTTTCGCCTTATGTTCGAAGTGGAACGTTCTAGCTGAGCGGCACTCCTGCAGTCAAGAGCCAAGACGCTCATATCAGCGCAAGAAGTGTGCTTCATTCAAGTATTTATTTTACGTAAATATAGAGGTTCTTAGAATCCAGAATAAGAAGTTTCTTTGAAAATCTGCTTTGAAATATAGAGCGCCTGGCAAAAATATTATAGCAGACAGATGTGTGTACTTTCTCAGATATTTAATTAGTACAGGCTCCTGTTATTTTTCGTAATTCGTAGTAATAAAAATATGCCCAAAACTAAGGATGCCTTGTGACTGGGACTGTAGCTACATTTAATTGTTATCTTTGTTTCGACAATTCAAAAGTGCCTGTAACTGGCCTACTTGAAATAAATGCTTTGATTTGATTTGATTTGATTTGGAGAGCACATTTTATATTTTTGTTTTTATATATATACAGCGTGTAACAGAAAGGGTATAATCATATGGAATACTGTGGTACGGACCATCAAACGGAACAACTTTCTCTATGGGACCACCATCGAAATCGTAAAAAAATAATCAGCTGTCCTATACAAAATTTCAATACCTACTCGACCCAAATGTATGGGACAGCTGATTATTTTTTTACGATTTCGATGGTGGTCCCATAGAGAAAGTTGTTCAGTTTGATGGTCCGTACCACAGTATTCCATATGATTATACCCTTTCTGTTACACGCTGTATATTTTATATTTTTATATATTTTTTTTTTTCAATCCTGTCCAGTATGCTAGACTTTACCATTCGCATCCTCAATTTATATAAAATTGTATAATACTAAAATCTGTGTGTGCGTTAAATGAATTACTTATTAGTTACTCTACGCTTAATTCTTATTGCAATTACATTTTGTGCTTTAACGCAGCTGCTGGCCAGTTAAAGTAGATCTTTTCGTTCGAGCTTTAATTCAAGCGAAAATACTTACCACGACAACTACAAAGTTACTCGTCTCGGACTCAAAGTTTGGAACTTGTGCCTTGCACCAACATTAGTAGGTACTTATAGTACAGCCTAATATTGTGCGAAACCCCGAAACAGCCGGTCATTCACCACAAAGATCGAAGTGTTGACAAAGATGTCTGTAGATACTGGCGATTACACCAAGACTTGCAACTTTGACAGGTGATTTGGGTCCCGACGACCGCTTCCGTCGAAGCTTCGGAGATAACTATTGACACATGTTTAGTTCCACAATGGTTTAGAGGGTGCCCAGTGTACCTTGGTACTTGTTAGTGGTGCTGCTTGCAGTGGCAAATGTCAATGAAATGTCAAATTCAGTACTTTTAGCTTTAGTTCTCTTTTATGCCGCCTGCCAGAATATACTGAGCAAGTTGCATTCTAGCGATAGACTATGGTACTATTATGAGGCGTTCCATTGGAAATTCTCTTTTTCGATAAGTGCAATCTATCGCTTTGTGTGTTAGTATAGGCATAGATAAGCTAAGTATAGTGTAATGTTCGTTTGGAGTAAGTTTTAATTATTGTGTACTCTAGTGTTACGCTATTTTTATTACCCTCATTGTATTTCGATAAAGCAAAACGATCTGCTATCGTTAAATAAATTCATGTTTTGTTATTTTGTACTTTTGTATTTGCTTTTACTTTTTAAATTAATTGCAATGAACTTCATGATGAACTTAGCTGTTACAGAGGTTTGTAAACTTTAATGATTTTTACTAAGTGTACCTACTTACTGAAAAACTAACAGTTTATCAAAAGCGATCATTTTAAAACGAGAAGGTAAGTCTTTCAGGCAGATTTCGGTAGGTACCTAGATAAAAGCAGATCTCCAGCAGGTCTGTCCTACGTAGGTATTAAAAATCTTGAAAACAGAAGGTAAATAAAAGTACAACTTCTTTTCATATTATATTCAATTAAATTTTCGTTTATATAATTGAATCGAATAAACATTTAGCCAATATTTTCGTTACCTAAGCGGTAATGCTTCAATTGTTCGTGTGAGCCCAGTGACGTAGTTTTACAATAAAACTTATGTTTAACATTAATAAAATATTTACAATATTTGGGAATTTCATCACAGCTTCACGAAAACAATCATAACATTGGAACAACAAAACAAACTGTCGTATTACAACTATGATGCGTCTAAAACTATAAAACAAGAGTGTGACGAAACAGCCTCAATCGATAAATGCGTGAATACTGTAACATAAAATGTTTGGTGAAAACCGATATACTGGGCAAAGCGGCATTAAGGAACTATGAAATACCCCGCACATAAACCATCATCAAAACAGGTACCAGTAGTTATTCCAGAGTAATCAGCACGACGCGATTTAATTTTGCCACCATTTCTATTCTAACTGAAACCCAGTGCTCTGCCCAGTACAGCGGGCGACTAATTGATATCAGTAATTAAGTGACAACTCTACAACACTAACCGATCTTTGGATTGAGGAAGCTTTAACATTATAACAAAGGAGTACATAATACAGAATGTGCGTAACATTCGGCCACCGAACACCGACCGATAATATCAGAAGTATCGATTCCAGTATACTATGTGCAATATAATATCATTATTACTATGACTCAATACTAATTATACAAATAATGTACATAATTAGAATAACATTGAATACCATTCTATACTTCGACCTCGCTATAAATTTAAGTGGAACTTTTAATGAGACTATCCATTAATTACATTCTAACAACAGATTTATACAACTACTGTAAAATTTAATAAATAAAAACCGAGTTTTGAGTTTCTTATGTACATACATACTACTAGAGATATTGAGATTCGTTCACAAACAACTGTGACATGTCCTTTGATAGTAATTTTGTACCTACAACTATGTACACAATAAACAATACGATGTGATCGCTCTATCAGATAACTTGACACTAGTTTAAACTTATAATGATATCGCATTGAAATATGTCTAGTCTACCTTAAGCAAAACTATGATCGTTAATAATCTAAACAGTTACTAATAAAGTTCTCTGAATAATACGAACTGTTTAAAGTTAGGATGACGCGTCGTCATCTTAATACTAACATGGCACTGCACACCATTAAACGATTCGATATCAGTCTTTCGTGTATATGCTGCGACGCCACAAACACAAAAATCTCTCACATTTTCCTAACATTGAGCGCAGTTAGCTCACACGAGCTTCCTTTCGGCCATGGCGTGCGGGTGTCCCGGGTGTGAGTAGTGTCCGGGCGATGCCGGCTCGTACAACGACATCTTCAGTCTCTTGCACTTCGCTCTTCGGTTTTTGAACCAGAACTGCACGTTCTTCGACTCCAGCCGAGGAAACTTCTGCCTGTAGGGCATCCTGTTCAGCTCTTCAGTGTACTTAAGTATCAGGTTGTGCGAGGGGTGCGTATTCATTGAGAACCATTGCTCTAGTACGGGGACCTCCGACACGGGATCGATGAAGGTTCGGTTGCGTTTGCGTCGCTCGTCCGAAGCTCCTGCGAGGGCCAGGTTGAGGCCGCTGGCGCCTTCTCCGGGGACTGCGCCGACACCGGGGAAGCCGCTCATGTATTGGCTCATATACATGATGCCGTGGCCGAACATCGGGTGGTTAGGCACCATAGGGAAAGGAAGGCGATCTAGATGCGGGGACGATGGCCGGTAGTGTCGCTCTTGAATCACATCTTCATCAGAACCGTCATGGTCGTCCCCAACACCGTTCTCGTCATCATTGTTGTTGTTATTATTGCTGTTGTTGTTGTGCGAGCTGTCGCTGTTCTTAGCCGGAGAGCGTTGCGGCGAGATTGTGTGGTCAGGCTTGCTCAAATCTCTCGGCTCTTGCTTGATGTCATGTACCTGTGATAACAAAAAGGAAATTTCAGTATTATATAGTTTATGCGCAACATTTTCTTCGAGTAAAGGTTACGCGTAGCGTGGCCTTATAAAAATCTAAAGATGGGTAATTGATTATTCAAAACCTTACAATCGTATCTAGTCATCAGTGTATTTTGTAGGTATAAAATCTCACCTTAATTATATCGGGTGGCTTTGGTGACTCCTCAGGCCTATCTTCCATATCATGATCATTATTCTTCTTAGTTGTGATCAAAGAGAGAGGCGCATCGGGACTCTCAGGCCTATCATCAGGGTGTATGTCACCGCCATCATCTTCTAAGTCTGAACCACCATTAGACAAATTATCTTCAGACATCACCGACATCGGGTATCTTCCCGGACTGCCCGATAGGATAGGACTCTTCATCGAGTTGTGGTCTTGAGAACCGTAAGTGTCACTGCCTGCCATCAATGATCCGTTTGTGGGACTGTGGCTCCTACTATTGAACCCGTTAACCCCGAGATGACAGCTCAGTCCACCGATATTCCGAAGCTCAGCGCGTTTCTGCGCAGCACGCGCGTTTTTGAACCAGTAAACAACGTTGTTTACATCGAGGGGCTTTCGTCCACGCCTCGATTCTAAGTTATTTAACTCTCGGACATATTGTTGTATTTGCTGTCTGCTTGGATGCTGATTCTCAGAAAACCAACGCTGTAGTTTTGGCAGTTCCAATTCAGGATCAAAACTTGTCCGCATTCTAGTCTTTTGAGTAGGATATTGACTTTGCACCGTCTGTAGTGCTGGATGTAAGTGGTCTGGTATTGTGTTCAGGGTAGGTGAACGAGTTTTGGGACCAGGCGATGGATACCGACGAGGGCTGAATGGCGGCGGTCGGGGCGACACTTGGGCACTCCACCAAGATTCAAATTTACGACGCATCTCTTCAGATGGCTCATGGAAGTTGTGCGGCCCCGGAGTACGGTCCTGGCCACGGCAGATCTGAGCTAATGTTACCTGTAACAAAAATAAACACTTTAAAAAAGAGGTCACCAAACGTAACTCGAACAGTAAATAAAACAACAAGATACCGCAAACAATTTTAGACGATTTTAAGGAGGTCAGTCTAACCAGCAACAGATACAGAGATAATTGTTTGAATAAACACGAAGCATTGTTTCACAGAACATCGCCATTAGATTATGAAAATATTAGGTCGGCTGTTAATGCATGTGTCATGCGCGAGCGGTCGGGCGGCCGGCTTCTGACGTGCTCTGCGCGAGGTGTTTGCTCGGTGGTTAGTGCGCATCACTCCCGCGCACCGACGAAACTTCAATCATGGTCTGCTCTAAAACAATGAGCGGGAAGGGCGTCTCAACAATTAGCATCCACCCACTCCGCCCTCAACTAGCGCCGGCAGCCGCGGACTAAGTGCTCTGTGCATCGTTACCGCGTCGACTGCGCTAAACAAAGCACCCGAAATGCCTCAAGCCGATCCGACGCCGCTGTTTGAGCATCAAATCAACCGTGTGACTCGGAATAATTCCAATGCGATGTTTAAATTTCCCAACTATTTGTTGAGCGTGATAAGAGGAGTGCTTGTTTAGAGAGGTATTAATCGCCCAGCAAGTAGTCAATCATAAAGAACTTGTCAGATTATAGCTGCGTCCCGTAGTTTACCCAGCTTGACAGTTATGCAAGTGAGATCTGCTGGTATCGCTAGATTACATAGAACAATGCCAGTGATTACGTCGTCAAGCGAGTTGTCAGGCGCAGCCTGCTCCGCACTGTTGCTAAATCAGACGTTAAATTAACTGTAAGTATTACACATCGAGATTGTGCCTATAAATCATGTCAGAGGTATTAGCGCCGCGCTCGAGTGATACGTTAATCCGCTTCTTTGTTTTATATTTTTAAATAGTGAGGCCATATTTGCTTTCAGATATTGTCTGTTTCAGCTTCATGGAAGATTTACGAGAGCTGGCGCCTGCGCGTGATAACTCGCGTCACGTGTAATCCGCCTAAGTACGTAATTCGGTGTGTGATTGCGAACATTTCTTGATATACTTGTAGTTAAAAGGACAACTTTGAACACAATAGGCTTAGTGTTATCTTATATTATTTTCGTTGTGTGTACATACGCTACTTACGCGCTTGAAGGAGTGATTAAATTGTAACCCGTTACAAAGAACCTTGAAATTTCAAAGAGATTTCGAAATTAAGTAAGAAAGTAGTCTTAAAGAAGATTTATGGTTTTAAATTGATCCTGCATCGAGGTGGCACGGGAAACCCCTTCGATAAAATATTCCTCGAGCGTCCAAAAGTTTGCTCCGAGTTAAAATCGAAGTGGCGCAAATTGGCGTGAGATAAATTACCATAATATCATAGAGCCGAGTTCATCTGGCGTTTAGCTAACAACTTCAAGTTCGAGGTGTTTGATTATCTGGCCCGGTCGGGAGTTCCTTTGCTTCATTTGCGCCAACTTTGACTCGACTTTACAACTTCAATTTGTTTCTGGTTGTCTATTAGACAGTTGAATCTTCATTTGTTATATTCAAGACTGTACAAAACATTTAAAATGATGTAACTTAACTGTGCCACTACAGGATGTCACTGAAAACTCCAAATTGAAATATCCGTGAGCCGGTTATGGTTGGAGGGCGCGCATGGAGCGCTAACCTCGCGTTTAATAAGATTATAAAGCATTATTTTATGGTATTAATAAGATCAAAAGCGTTCGTACATCTAAAACTCCTTTTAACCCTCTTTCGGTGTGGCTCAAGTTGGCAAGACGAGGGCAACCCCCCGCCGCCCTAACCCGTTCGCTACAAGGTGGATATTTAGAAAATATAATAAGGCGTAGCGAGGCGCGGATGAGACGGAGATTCAATTAAATTTATTATGTATGGAGATCTTGCGTATGAGACAGGTGCTCATCGCGTCGACAAATTGTTTTCTATCGCGAGTAAGAGCTTTAAATCTCTTTACTGAGTTGCTGAAAATTTCGTCTAGATGTTTTCTTAGTTATCTCGACATCGTTTTCTTATTCACGTGGTCTTTTAATACAGTTAGATTTGAAGATCACACAGTATAGTTAATTGTAAAAATGTTTTGAAAAATAGTGGTCAAAGTTGAGAAAACGAACATAACATTAGTTAGTTTCAATCCACGCCGTAAACAAGAGAAGTTTATTACACCACCATCTCAGGTTCAGTTGAAAACCAGCGTCGGGCACTAGCTGCTCGGCAGTTTGCTGAACTGAGCCTATTTGGCGCAACCGTGAGACACAATTATCTCTTGCCTTGTCTTGCTGATCTTGTTTTTTTATTCTATTTTTTTTTGTGTTTAGCCATAAGTTTTTAATTTTATTTTTTGTTGTGTGCACTTGTGGCTTGTGCCAAATAAATATGTTTACTTTCTTTATTTCTATTAGGGGAAAACAGCACACTTGGACTTAACAAAAACCCGGTAAACTTAACTGAATCATGAAAAATGCAGTAACACATAAAGCGTTCACAAAGTCCATGCAGCTTTTGATGAACAACAGTAACGTACACTCAAAACATGACATCAAAATTTCTATGAGCCCACTCATTGTGAAGACTCGAGCCGCGAACATGAAAACAAATGCTTCCTAATTCTTCCCCCGAGCGATGATCCTTATTAGCAGGGTCTTAGCAGTCACCTCGCAATTATAAAGACCAAATTGTAGAACGCGCGCCTACTTAACGAAGAGTTTTGATAATCTGTCTTTCGTCTTTCATCCAAAGTTCTCGTTAATTTTCGTCGATATCGAGTGATTTGAGTGCCAGTATTTTTATGTGATTCGACTTGGCAGATGAAAGCTATTTGGCAGGCGGGGACTTGGAAGATTGGAGCCTTCTTATCATTGCTTGTTATGAGCAATTTTTCTTTATTTTTGTGGTTCTTGACTTATTAAAATAGTGGTATTTAATACATACTAACAAATTTCACGTATGGTAATAAATGGTGAAATAATTGAAGATTGCCGCCTCAACAGTTCGGTTTCATATACTAAATATAGACTACAGAAATATAGACTACAGATAATAGTTTTTACGTTAAAATCTTGTAGCAAAAGCTAAATAAAAGCCGGAATAAAAGCTACCAAAATGGATACAAAACCGCCCACAATAACAAAATCACGAATCTTAAGGAAATAAGCACTCAATCTTTAATTAAATCGTTAAAACAAACAATACCTACTAGGATAAATGTTTTCGATTGAAAGCGTGCCTCACAAAGCGGGTTTAAAATATGGAAAACAATGAGTTTCCACGTTAATAAGGGGTAACAGGGGGTGAGGGTAAAGGTTTAGTTCGGGGTATTGTTCCCGGGGTAAACCGAGGACATGGCATTCCGTTGTGAATGTTGGTTTAGCTCGGTATACCGTGTACTCATTGTCACCCATCAGGATGGTTTTAACGCCCCAATCGGTTGATGTAATTTGATTTGACAGATGTTTTCGGAAGCTTTGCTGAATGTACCTGTGGCGGAGAGATTATGACAACTGTTTGTGGCTTACTTCTTCTATAACTGGGGTTGTGTTTGTGAAAAACGGGAGATGCTTTTTTGTTTTTGATACTATTAGTTTTACAAGCTTCCTTATTTTGTACAATAGAGGCGTTGTAAAATGGATATATGACGATGGAGGCGTTGTATGCCAAGGTTACCGACGAAGCCCGAAGAGTTGCCAAACTTAAGTGGCAGTGGGCAGTGGCAGGCACATTGCTCGCAGAACGGATGGCCGATGGGGCCGAAAAGTTCTGGAGTAGCGACCGCGAACCGGAAGACCTTGTGTTGGAAGACCTTCCAGTAGGTGGACCGATGACTTGGTGAAGGTTGTGGGGATCCGCTGGATGCGAGACGCACGGGACGGGTCAATGTCGACATCGACATTTGGGGGAGGCCTATGTCCAGCAGTGGACGTCTTTCGGCTGAAATGATGATGATGATGATTGGCTGTATTATGCTTTGAAACAATTTGTCTTAAAAGTACTTAGTGCTGAATCACGGCTCAACTATATTCTGTATCAACAGTTTCTCTGGTTAGACTTACACTTACATAATTGATAAGTAGGAAATTACCTAATTTTAATGATGAAAATGTCTTACCTCGTCCAAAGGGCATCCAGTAGACATGAGCAACGGTCTGCTCTGTACCAATAACAGCCGCAGGAGTTTGTCCTTAATGTCCTGCAGTGGTGTGGGCCGTGGTCGAAGCAGCTGAATCCTGAGAGTCGCGACAGTCGTCAGCTCCCCCAAAACCTCGCCGACAGTGGCCAGAGGACCATCAGAGATCCTCTCGAATGGCAACGGCTTCCAGTTGTTTATTACTACGGACCCTGGTGACAAAGAAATTAAAGGTTTTAGATCTTGTAGGAGCACAAGCAGCCTATTAGGTGGGCCCACAGCTGGGACATTTATTGGTTACAACATTCTCAATATACAGTGCAGCCTTGACCAATGGGGTATTTATAGAAAACTCTATGTATATATTCCTTGTAATGTTCCTTTTACTCTATTAGCATTTAACACAGCTTCACTTCCGTGAATGTCAAAACTGTATGTTATATTGATTGCTATATTTACTATTCATTTCAAGTCTTTTTCCTGCCTACGTCATCATTATCGGACGTCATCATTGGACGTATTTCAGGCCTCCCCAAGCGTCGCCACATCGATCAGCCCAGTGAATTCCGCGACCATCAACACAGGGCGCCGACAAAATGCGTTCTATCAACGAAAATAGATATAAGCTAGGCACTGAATTACCTAAAAGCCTAATGTTCTGTTGAAAGACCTCTTTACAAACAATTTCAACTTATCTAACCTCTCTTATTATCAGGTAATCTTGTGGGAGGCCGCTCACCCATTACCATTTTTTCAACATGAAAGTAACATACCTTTAGCAGAAGCAGCCAACTCGTGAGGGTATCCAAGTCGCATCATGGCAGCAGGCACAAGCTCGTGGAAGGCCGTAGCCGCAGGGATGATGACGTAGCTGTCAGTCTCCACCACAGCTCGTCGTCGCCATGCGCCTTCCTCGAGAGAGGCTACTGCCTCAACCACGCAGTGGACAGGCAAGGTCTTACCTAGGACAAGAGAGAGGGGATATATTTTATGGTCAGTTTTTTTATTCGTATAATAAGAAGATTGAAAGTTTGACAATTCTGCTTTCTTTATCGTGTGGTTAGTGCCTAACCTATAGTCTGACAATCACTCCAGGAGTACTGTGTTACGCATTATCTGGTTGTTTGTGGAGGTCAGTTAAACAGTAAAACAGCTGCCTTCGGTTGGACTGGAAGCCGTTCCCAATTTGTTTATTTGTTTGTTTAAATAGATACTTGCTGCACTTACAGTTTACATCAAAGCGTGCAGCAAGCCAACATCACAACATAATAACTATTTCTAATAACATAAGACTAAACTAACTACTAAACTTAATGCAATAATTAAGCATAGCTTTATAACTACTCATGAAGATCTAAATCCGGCTCCTGAGCAATCAGGGCGTTTAGCAGATTCATCGCCTGGGTTGTGGGCGCATATCGAGCAGTTTGGGAATAAAGTTAGGAAGCTAGGGGTTAGGGGTTAGGTTAGTTAGGTTGGGGGTTAGGGTTGGTTGCCAATATAGGAATAGGCTAGGCGTAGGTCTGTTCAAAATAAATAGTGTGTGACCACCTGTTCATAATTAGTTGATGTAATTTGACAAAGTTAGACTGTCTATCTATACCTACCAATAACAAATGTAATTTACAAACATAATTTCCCTGAACGTCTACGGAACCGCCACAAAAAGTGTACTTAATGGAAAAACCTCTCCCAAGACGGGGTTCCTCTGAAAAATCATCTACTTAGTATCTCTTGGACGTCGAAACGCTGTCGCTAAGAAGGCATCTTAATTATTTAGCAACTTTTCAAGCGAGAAAGCAATGCTTTTGACTTGCTCGCGGACGAGCAAAAAACCAACAGAAATGTTAAAATAATAATTAATCCTGCGCAAGGAACGGCCGGCGCGCCCAACGCTTTGTACCGTTGCTTTGTTGCGATATTAAATAGTTTTTGCTGCTTCGATGCACTTTTTTATAGCCGTTTAATAGCTCGGCGCGTTTAATGGAAATCTGTCGCGTTTTTCTTTTACGAAGGAAATTTTTCGTCAAAGAATATTGATGGAAGAAAGTTACTTAAATTTCTCGGTTATGTTGTATTTTAAGAATGATGGACTATTCTGTAACAGTTCTATGCACTAAAAAGAAGAACCTCAAGCGGCAAAAATATAGTAACCTTAGTGGAAACTATATTTTCGAGCGGATTGGGGTTGAAACTCTGAGGCCGACGAACTTTTCAAATGCCCATTTAACGCTTCCCGTGACTCAAAGGCTGGCTTCTACATTGGCCAGAGGTTAAGCGTTGCCATAAAACGTGGCAACCCCGCCAGTCTTTTAGGCACTTACCAGCTGACAGTTGAGGCGGAGTTTTTTGACGCTCTTTTATTTTAGTTGTGTAGTAGCTTCTTTCAGTTTAGTTTATCTAATCGTTTTGATGACAAACATATGTACAAGTACCAAAAGGGTTACACGGCGTCAAAATATTCGTCCACATCGTGGCATCGCGCGCATTGTCACTTTGGATGGCAACGCTGATTCTTGGCCAAAAAATAAGCCCGCCCTCTGGTCACGTGAAGAATCGACTAACCGCTTGGCGCTTTCCTTAAATACTAGGTACTAGGCACTCGGACCCCATGACCCTAGTGTTTCAACCCCAAACGGCTCAAATACATAACTACCAATTAAATTATTTGATTTGCGCCGTTTGAGGTTTTCAGCACTTGCAGCAGCCAAACCCAGCGCAGCCCACTGTGCTAGGAAGATGGGATGGCGCAAGGGTGTCGTTTTTAACTGTAATAATGTATATAGTTAGCGCGTTTACAATAATGTCATTTCCATACATTCACAGGTAGGTAAACAATCCCAAAATATCACCCATATTCAATATTATTACGGTGAACACTGATTTAGAGTATCAGTTGAAAACAATAGACGTCTCTGAGCGCACAGTTATTGAATTTACATAATACTATTCCGGGATTCGGTTCACAAAACATAGTGGGTAGTAGTAGTTACATTGAAATTATAAATTTCCCGCCACAATAATCTTTTAATAACAGGGTGGAGGTGCGTTAAGCTGTGTTAGCCTTTGGGTTATGTACTTTTGAATATGAGTTTCAGTTTCGGTAATCGCTGAAATTAAGTTTTGATAGTTTTCGTGAAGAAGTTCTTTAGGTAGAAGGGGTTTGATTATTTTAATCACCTTACGACTTTTTATGATCAGTCACATGATCACATCAGAAAAGAAAATCATGATGGGTAGTGTCAGATCGGAGAATGTTTCCATTTTTTTTATTAACATCTATAATGTTCATACAATAGAAATACAGGGTGTAACAAGACCCTTCACGAAGCCGTCAACCAAGCATTCTGTACATCAAACTAAGTAACTTTACACAAAAATATTTTTTTTTGGGGTGAAAAATCACGTTTTACGGTAGGACTCAATGTAACGCACTCAAAACATTGTGCTGATGGATGTATTGAATAGTATGAGGGTCGTGGAGGTGTTTAAAGAATACATCTTACATTAAAAACTATCAATATCTCCGTAACTAGAAGGTTCCCAGGTATGGTCTAGAACAAAAACATGATCACAATGACGGGAAGAACAAGTGCCTTTCGGCTTCGTGAAGGGTCTTGTTACACCCTTTATGAATGTATATGAACCAATGTATATGTATCGAAAAAAAATACTATTCATTTATATCCAACTAGGTTATGCCCGCGGCTTCGCCAGCGTGGAGTTTCGTGATTGTCCCACGGAATCATACTACTGGAATAAAAATATCCTGTGTTAATCCAGGTTATAAACTATCCATTTGCAAAATTTCATCCAAATCTGTTCAGTAGTTCATCCATCCATCCATCACAAACTTTCGCATTTATAAAATTAGTAGGATATTAATATGAAGTTGTAGGATTAAACTTTTTACACAAAACTTTTCTTCAAGTACCTAAAAATTTTCCTACCATAAAGATTTCCACTAAAATCACAACCAGTGTTCAGTCACCCCTACAAAGTTCGTGAAGGTAGTTGCAGGTTAGCACCTACACGTAGGCAGCGAGTTAATACCCAGCTTGGATTAGTGAGGTTTAGTTGTGGCCCGACCGCCGCCCGAGACGGTCCTTTGGTCAGTTTAAACCCTTGCTTTATGAAACTATACACGAGGAATTGAATATTAATTAAATGCGATAGGTGGGACCATATTTTGGATAGACTAGCTTGTTTAACGGGTATGCAGGGTAATTTTGGAAGTTTTGTTGTTATAGAAAGCGAGGATTGTGATATTAAATAAATAAATATCGCTGGACATTACACACAGCGCCATCTAGGTGCCACACTAAGCAACGAGGCTTGTGTCGTGGACACCAGATAGTTGATATTACTACATAGATACTTTTTGTTTGTAAATACATACTCATTATACATATAAACATCCATGATTTGGAAACAAATGTCCATGCTCATCACACAAACAATTTCTCCTACCAGGATTCGAACCCGGGACCCTAAGAACGTAAGGCAGCCTCACTACCGCTGCGCCATTCGGGTCGTCAAACCGTCAATATTGACCATAGTAAATTAATAATAATTAGTTGCTTAATAGAAAATTTTCCGTCAGATAAAACATAAATCTGTTGTTTCATGCAAAATTGCAATAACTACGAAATCAAAATGTATTGAAGAGCAGAATTTTTCCTTTAAACCCTTTTTTTATTTAATAATTCTTTTATAAAATTAAATTATGAAAATATTTGTTATATTTAACTTAAATACGCATTATATAATAATGTGAAATTATATTTGCATGCCTTATAAAAGCAAAATATGGTTTGTGCTTTAACAACTGGTAACACTTGGATTTCAAGAAAATAAATTATTCTTATTCTGTATACATTCACATGCAGATTTTTTAGTGTGGAAAACTCAACCTACTCAAAAGCTACCTATTCGATAAAAATCAAAATACCAAATCTAATAAAAGTTCCTTGTAAAGAACCACCTCACTTTTCTGTCACCCAAATAAAATCACTCAAAAGCTTTGTCACCGAACACTAATGACTTGTGACGTCATCGCGCGTGTGCCGCAAATCCCCACACACGTGTTATCTCGAATCCGGCATAAAATTAAATCGAATTAGCTCCGAGCGGCCGAAGTACTGCCACAATAAAAAGTAATACGCTTCTATGTGATTTTATATTCAGCTGTGCCCACTGCTGGGATAAAAGCCTCCTCTCAGTTAGTGGGATAGGGCCTTGATCCACCACGTGAACCGAGTGCGGGTAGATGTCACATGTCTTTTTTCGAAGACACTAAAATTGAAACAATGTTTTCCTTCACCGTTCTGAGCCGCAATTGTATCTATACTAATATTCTATGGAGTGATAAAGTTTGTATGTAGGAGGTAATCTCCGGAACGAATGATCCAATTCTAAAAAATATTTCATTTGAAGAAAACTACATTATTCTTGGGTGCTATAGGCTATGAATTTTATATTTATATCATGCATATAAGCCGAGCTATCACAATTTTTGCGGACGAAATCGCGGGTTTTGTGCCTAGGTCTAATTCATAATTTGACCGTTCCTTTTGAAGTTACGCGGAAATTATATACAGCGTGTAACAGAAAGGGTATAGTCATATGACTATACCCTTTCTGTTACACGCTGTATATAATTTCCGCGTAACTTAATAATTGAATCGATCTTAATAATTGATCGTAACTTGATAATTTTTTCACTCTTCCATATGGAAGAGTGAAAAAATTATCAACTGCCTCATATATGGGACAGCTGATTATTTTTTTACGATTACGATGGTGGTCCCATAGAGAAAGTTGTTCAGTTTTATGGTCCGCACCACACTCTTCCATATGACTATACCTCTATGTTTAAATAGTGTAATTGTATTCGGCCGTTCCATTTAAAAAAAAAAAAAAAAAGTAATAAAAATACCCTTTCTGTTACACGTTGTTTATAGCAGTTTTGAACGAAAATGAAAAAGTAGGTAATTTAACAAGTAAAGCCGTAGAAGTATCAAGATGATTGTAAACCTTACAAGGGCTCACTAGTTAAATATTCGCAATTCGCATCATAAGATTCGTCTTTAACCAAGACCATACAATTTTTTTTGGCAAAGAATAATCATTTTCATGGGTAAAAGAGATATCACACCAAAGTACGGAACGTAAAATTAACATAAAGTTACCAATTTGACTTTAAAATTACAATATAAATCTCTCCATTCTTAGCCTAACTTCGATTACTCTTTGCACTTCTTGTACAATTCAGTGCAATTTAGAGATACAACGTTCATTAACTAGCTACATAAAACAGCAATTAGACAGACAGACGAACAGAGAGCTCTTAGAACGAGCTAAGAAACGCGCGACTTTGTCGCAAGCATGCGACTGCAACCGATTGCTTGTGATTAAGACAATAGATTCTCAATTGTTTTTTTTTTTTTCATTGAACTATTTTTTTAGGTTTGCCGTCAAACGTCGCTTTTCTTCATGAAATTGTTTGTGTGTCAGCGAAGCAATTTCAAACGGAATATGTAGTTTTAATAAAGAACACAAAAAATCATGTTTACTTACGACAAAAACATACTTGTTTAATGATGGTCTGCTTAGTGTATTTAAAAGATTCAAATGTACTTGCATAATTGTATGTATCGATATCTATGTTATATAAAGGGTGTAACAAGACCCTTAATCTGTGGTGTTCATTTTATGTAACGAAAAATTCGTTTTTAAATCTGCATAGGTACTCTTATTACGGCGGAATGTGTCGTGCACAAAAGCATTTATGTAACACTTTTTATGCGAATAAATATACTCACTTAGCTTGGAAAACATACTCGTACGAGTGTTAGCTTCACCGAGAACTAAGAATAGAGCGTAGACTTACCTAATCCGATTTGTTGTTTTTCAGGCGGATATAACGTGCTAATTAGAATATCATATTTAATAGGAATCTGTTTATTTTAATACAAATATGACTACTGTTTTCATGTATTTTTCCTGTGTAAAAATACTTTTATTATCCAATTCACACGAATACATGAAATAATGTATTTCGACTTAGTAGATACAGTCAGGAACTGAAAGACATAATCTAACAATTTTTCGTAAATATTTTTTGAAACACCACAGACAATAATCTATATAGTTCTCATGCAAAGACATTTAAATCAATTTAGGATAGGGTACTTTCATAAAGATACATTTCGAAAACAATATGCATTACACAAAATAGCTATAACAATATGTTCACATTCGAGCTACAAATCAAATCTATCGCAATCCAACGCGGACATGTAGGCTTTTCCGAAGCTGTCATAACAGCCTTTCTTCGCCTTCCGCATCCAGTCTAACCCTATCTTTAACCATACACAAAATATACCCATCTTTGCGATCATTATTTTTGTTCTAAAAATCTAAACCATACCTGGGAATCTTCTAGTTACGGAGATATTTGGGGGTCACAGTTCCAACTTTTTCACAAGTTTTTTTTTAAATCTGCTTTTAATTTTTTTTTTTCTTTTTTTTTTTTCTGCTTTTAATGTTATTACTTTACTTTAAATACCTTCACGGCCCCCATACTATTCAATGGACAGTGGTTTGAGTTCGTTATAATGAATCCTACCGTAAAGTTGATTTCACCCCCAAAAAGAAAGTTTTTCCCAGCAATAATTTTTGCGTAGAGTTACTTAGTTTAATGTACAGAATGCTTGATTGCCGGCTTCGTGAAGGCTCAGTCTACACCATGTATAATAATAATATTACCAGCCTATTACTGTCCCACTGCTGGGCAAAGGCCTCTTCTAAACAGAGAAGGAACGAGCATTGATCACCACGCTTGCTCAAGACGGGTTGGCGATTTCAGATTTTTATAAAGTGCAGGTTTCCTCACGATGTTTTCCTTCACCGATGTCTGTGATATCCAAGATAAACTTAGAAAGTACATATGAATTGAAAAAGTCACATTGGTACTTGCCCGGATTTGAACCCACAACTTCATGCATGAGAGGCGAGGCCTCTGAGCCATCACACCATGTATAGCACTGCATTATTCCTAAAAAGAACCGACAACATAAAATCCTGCTCCCCACAACACAATAATTGTTGTAGCACACTACATATAACACGCGCTGCAGAGCTAAGCTGTGCCAAGAGGACTTGAAAAGAGTTCGGCAACACCACCGGGTTGTCGGCTTGTGTAAGTACTGAATTAAAACTTCGTACTTACAGGAATTAGCTCATGGCTCATGCTCTGTAGTGTAGTCTAGCCTTAATAATACTACAGAGGAATTATTGGGAGAACATGTGAATTGCGCGATCGTGTTTTGTTTTTATTGTTGTTGATGTGTTTTTATTTTTACAAAACATCGTATCATAACATCACGACATTAATCCCCGAAGGGTTGAGCAAAAGTATACCTTATAGTACACCCACATTCACCAGTTATGTTTAATTCCCATGTAACAGGGGGCAAGCCTATTGATCATCAACTGGGCACAAATCCAGATTCCGCGGCTGCTACTGAGAAATTCCTGATCGAAAAACCCAAAGCAAAAACTTGGCCGACCCGAGAATCAAACCCAGGACCTCAGCAGTTGCGATTGAGAGCAACGAGAGAGTTTATTTTTATTTTTGGGGAGCCTATTTTGCTTAGAGCACTTAAGATGACGATAAATTTCTGTTATCAGCTATGAAAAGTCAGGCTACTAATTCAATTTTTTTTTGTTGTAAATTATGACACAACATTACTCCCATAACCCTTGAAGAGTAAGGCAGGTAAATCCATATTTCTAAGTTTTGTTAAAGACCCATACACTATGGGGGTGAGCCTAGTGCCATCAACAAAGTACAAATCGAGACTAGATCAAGAATAACCCAAATTGTTATTCGAAACTTTAATGTTTAGAGATAGATATAGAGAGTGTTTATTGATAACTCAAAGCCAATATTGTCAAAATATTTTTCAAACAAATCCAAAAAAAAGTATCCTACAAATCACTCACTAAGAAAATCTCGTCGCAAATCCATCTAATGGTGCATGACATCACTGACATGTAACTGTACGCACCTGTCTGAATGGATGTAAGGGCTTAAACAGATATGTTCGGAATCAAATTCAACGCCTTTTGGAAACGCGCACCCTTAACTTTAAAACACGGATGTAAAGTGACTGGATTACGAGAACGCTGTATTTGGGGAATTCACTTGTATCTGATAAGGTTAAAAAACTTGTGAAAAAGGTTGAACTTTGACCCCCAATATCTCCGTAACTAGAAGGTTCCCAGGTATGGTCTAGAACAAAAAATTGATCGCAATGACGGAAAGAACAAGTGCTTTTAAGTTTCGTTAAGGGTCTTGTTACACCCTTTATACACCCGTACTAACGTTTAAATTTGGCTCACTCTAACAACAAGCAAAACAAAGTAATAGCTATTTTTTTATTAAAACAGTATTAGCTTGCACCGTATATTAATCCGATCCAAAAATAAACTACTAAAACTCAAAAACTCCGATCAAGTAGGTTTTAAGTTTTTCCGTACAATTACCCAGATTTAACGGAAAACCTTAAAAATAACGCGTCATTCTTATTAGATAAAGTTGCGGTAGTTTCTTATCTAACGAATTAAAAGCTATTTAGTTTATTAGGCTTATTTTTAATGTCGAGTTTTAATAACGTAAATAATTCTTAGCCATGAACAAACAAAACCGATTTCTTTAGATATTTTGTTACTAGTAGCGGCTTGGTGCCGCGTGGTGATCGAAATTATCCCACGAAATCGTACAACCGGGATAAAAAGTAACCTATGTCCTAACCCAGGTCATAAACTATCCGTGTACCAATTCACACCCTAATTCGTTCAGCCGTTTTGCTGTGAAGACGTAACAAACAAAAAAACTCAGTTTATGTACTATAGTTACTAAGTTTGGATGAATTCCAATTCACCGATCCGCCTAAAAACGACTTCTTGATGGCCCTTCTAGTAATATAACAAGAGCCTCAAAGCATTAACAATGAACCGTGAGCGACGTGTACTTACTCCGGAGTTAGCATAAGTATTTCGCTAAAAGTCTGATCCAGGCCCCGCCCTGCGAACAGGGGCTTAATTGACTCGGCTGTTTTAAACGTGTGGAGGGACGCTTATGTACCCGTTGGTAATGTAAAGTTGATTTTCTTCATCTTTCAAAAGTTTTTAAATCTCGTTTTATTTTAATTCAAAACACGTATAATCTTGTCAAATTCCAAAATATTTTTTTCACAAAAAATTGGATCAAAGTTCAAGTTAAATGTAGATTGAGTTCTACATTGTAGTTTTTTCTAATATTTTCGTGAAAGCTAGGGAAAATATAAGAAGATTGAGAAAAGGAATTTAATACAAAAATAGGTAATTAAATTGACTTTTAACGTAAACAACGAATTAAATACAACATCACGCAGAATTTGTATGCCCACATTTCGTCCTTTATGTTTTGAAGTAGTATGTAAACCAGGGTTGCGGGACTGTTCCAGGGTTGCGGGACTGTTCGAAAGAGATACCGCGGCCCTGGAACACAAAGGGCAAAGGAAGGAACATGGATGGGTTTTAGTCAGTACAAGTCTGACACTCCCTCCTGCTCAGCCCAGAGCGGGAGGGGTCATTTGATGATTTCCCATCGATAAAAAAAAAAAAAAAAAAAAAAAAAGTAGTATGTAAAAAGGCACAACGGGGGAAAAACCAAATTAAAACCCGAACACCTACCTTCTTACTAAAATAAAACCTACCAAAGCTTTCGATATCTATTTTAGACTTTTCGATTTGTCTTTTTTTTTTCATTAATTTTAACTACAAACATTAATAAATGAAAACGGTAATATTATTATATACTTACATATATTACCGTTTTTATTTAGTTAGTTTCTAAGGATGTAACAAGACCCTTAACAAGGCACTTGTTCTCCCCGTCATTGCAATATTTTTTTGTTCCAGACCATACCTGGGAACCTTCTAGTTATAGAGATATTGGGGGTCAAAGTTCAAACTTTTTGACTACTTTTTTTTTAAATGCGTATTTTTAATGTACGATTTTTACTTTAAACACTTCCACGACCCCCGTACTATTCAATCCATCCATCAGCACAATGTTTTGAGTGCGTAACATTGAGTGCTACCCTAAAACATGATTTTTCACCCAAAAAAGAAATCGTTTCCCAGCAATAATTTTTGCGTAAAGTTACTTAGTTTGATGTACATAATGCTTGGTTGACGGCTTCGTGAAGGGTCCTGTTACACCCTGTATACTAAAACATGGCATCGGAAAACTCCTCTTTAACGCTGTCAACTGGTAATGTGCCCGAGAGACCGGCGGCGTTGCCACGTTGTATAAACATTTTTTAGCACATCTTTATACAATTCTTTAACATCTTCATTCACCTTATATCCCAATATATTTAGGGTCGGCAAGGCATGTTTTCTTCTTCCATACTTCTCTATTACTCGTCATCTCAGCAGTCACCTCCTTTCTAGCCCTACACAATTATATAACATTACAACTTATTAAAGCGAGTACTATTGGATTCGCGTGTTGATCGAAGGACCATTCGTGAGCGATGATCTATTTCGATCGGATAAGTCTCGCGTGCCGGATGCTGAAACCTAGCAAATACTGTGTCGTGCCATCATAGGGTAATGGGTATCAGCCTTTGTCTGAGCGATATTTACAACGTAATTACGTGTTCTGTTATGGAGGGAAAGCACGGATGTTTTATTATTATAGTGTTATTGAAAATGGTGTGATTAACAATGAACTGGTATTAATATGCTACTCTTTGTGCTCGTGTAAAAAAAAAAAGTACATACAGGCTTATTGAATTTAAAAAACCTACTTCAGCATTCTCTTGCCCCTTTTCTCTCTTTTGCTCCCTTTTCCCAATTTATTTGGGGTCGGCGTAGCATGTCTTGTTCTTCCATACTTTTTTTTTTTTTTGTCTCTCTGTCTGTTTGTTCCGGCTAATCTCCGGAACGGATGGGCCGATTTTGACGGGACTTTTACTGGCAGATAGCTGATGTTATAAGCTCTAACATAGGCTTTTAGTTACTAGAAAAATAATGAGGGTGCCGTGCAAAAAAAAACCTTTGAAATTGTTGACAAAATCCGAAAAAAACAAAAAAAAACAAAATTCAAAACGGAAAGTAATAATTTCACGCGAACGAGGTCGCGGGCAACAGCTAGTAAAGAATAAAGGATAAAGTGGAAAATGGATTGTTAAATAGTGATCTCTAATTTTTACTTGCTCCATTCATGAAAACACTTCCTTGTACAAAACTCTTTCACCAACGTTACAGAAAATCTGTTAAGTAATTTAAAAAAACTTACTTGAACTTTAAAAAAAACGACTTTCATAATCAGAGCGCGTAACACATCTTTGTAGCACTGCAGATAGGTGTCTACCTATCTACTGTGCTACAAAGATGTGTTCGCGATCAAATCACGTTGACAGGAGACGCTGTTGGTTAACGTTTCTGTAATGTATTAAAAAACAAGATGGCGTCATTAGTTTCAATTTTGTCCACTCGCTAAAAGAACCTATTACCTTTTTTTTATTCAGAAAAAACAGATAAGTAATTTAATTCTACCCCAAATCTCTAACATCTAAATTGAATCCAACAGCAACAGTAATTCAAAAATGAAGTTTAACAGTTTAATTTAGAACTGGACAGGATGTGGACTAACACCTAGGGTCGTCTGCTAATCCCTTTACCGTGCCCCTAAACTTTCACCTGACCAGGGGCAGACGGTCTAATGCTCGTCTAAACAATGCGAATACATCTACCTGAACTGAAAACAGACTTGGGGAAATATTGACTTGAATGTGTTGGCTGATGTGTGCTAAAAAGGATCGCGGTGACTGTATTTTTTAAGAAAGCTGGTACTATTTTTTAACTGACTTATAAAAAGGAAAAGTTCTCAATTCGGCAGAATTTTATTTTTTATGTTTGTTACCTCAAAACTCCGGGATTTTATTTTACTTTTTTCTTTAAAACATATTTTTTCTGAAAATAAATAAATACGTAAATGATCTGATACAGTTTTAGTAATAATGGAAAATTAATACTGTACAAGAATTTGTGTAAGATACCACATACCATCATAGCTAAAAAGTTGTACTACTAGTTACTCATATTACTAGTTTTAATTTGCTTTTGGATGTGACTATACCAGGTGAAAGGTCAAAATGAAAAATATAGAGGACCTTTGTGAATAATTGCAAAAAAAAACTCTGTAACACGAGGAATTAAGATAAAAAGACAAAACCCTCTTCAATAAATAGACAACAAAGACTAAAATAAAGCCGTTTAGAATTTCGAAAGAAACCAAACGAAAGAATCAATTAAAACTAGTCCCAGTGAGAGAACTTTAAGATCATACAAAATTTTTCACAGACAACAATTCCACGCGAAATCTGAAATCTCAGCGGTAACACAAACTCTCATATCCCTGCAAGTACTTAGGTCTTAGGTACTTGCATCAGGTCTTAAGTAAGCTAAGCCTAGCATGGGTATCAACTGACCGCCCTGTCTGGGTGCTGCGTAGGTAACATGACCTAGGTCTCAGACGCCGTAAGGCTTAGCTTTAAGCCCTGCAACCTTTATTGTACTCTACTTTAATACTCAGATTTAAGTTTACTACAAGTTCCGGTTAACTGTTGGTTAGGTGTTATGTTTAAATAGTTTTAGAAAGCTATTAAAGTTTTTTAAGGCCTAGTGTTTCTTAAAACGAGAAATTAGGTTGACTATAAAAAAAAAATATGTATAGTATTTATTATTTATAAAAGACTAGCTGTGCCCGCGACTTCGTCCGCGAGGACCTAGACCTAAATAAAAATAAAAAAATATAAAAAGTATCCTATGTCCGTCTCCTGGTTCTACCTCCCCACCAATTTCCAGCCAAATCGGTTCAGCCGTTCTTGTGTTATAAATAGTGTAACTAACTCGGCTTTCTTTTATGTAAATAGATTTAAAACTGACATGGTTATTGACACTAAAAACAGGATATTTACCATGATTCCTATTTATTTTGAGTTCCCGATATTTCGGCGCTGTTGCAAGGACCTTTGTTTATTATCGAAACTACATTATTTAGTTTTTTTATAAAACAAATCTTGGCCAAACGGTAGTAGGGACACTCAAAAAAATAACTTAATAATACCACATGAAAGACCAAATCAGTATATGAAAAACTTATCTTAGTACATTAGGATCAGCCTTCTTCTTTTGAACAATCCAAACCATCTGATACATTATAATTAAAGTTACAATAATATGTTTACGTAAATCAGTACGACGTGGACACAATACACTTTATAACTGTGATTCGCTACTTTCCCATAGTAAAGTTATTCACGATCAACGTCAGAATTCAACCAAGTTAATCAAGTTGTTTTGTGATTCAAGACATAGCGACATAGCGTGTACACGTCGACAATGCCTAAAGATAACGCTTACAATTGGTGGAGGCGCCGCACCTGTCAAGATTGTTGCTTTAATTAAGAAACTCATCCCCTAATTCATCCCTACAGATCGACCCTGTTTGACACCATTTTAGTCATTCATTAATGCTTTTTGGTAGAAAGTACTGAGGTCTTGGTCAAGAGGATTTGTTTAATCACTTCTATGATGTCTTTTTGGAGGTAAAAATACCGAAAGGAGAGATCCGAGAAGAGGTTGTAATTATGTGTGTGCTACTTTTAAATTTTGTGTGCAATCACTACATAGTATAAAACAAATAATAATAATAATATATAATTTAATTCGGGTAACAAAGACCCATAACATATATAAGACTATCATACAAACAAACAAAGTCGCTTCCCGCTGTCTGTCCCTTTGTATGCCTAGATCTTTAAAACTACGCAACGGATTTTGATGCGGTTTTTTTAATAGATAGAGTGATTCAAGAGGAAGGTTTACATGTATTACATTGCACCCGTGCGAAGCCGGGGCGGGTCGCTAGTTAAGAATAAGAATAAGTTAGGTAATTTTGCAATTATGTTATTTGTAGCAAGTATAATAAAATATCTTAATGATATTTCTAATTATTTTGAAATTCCCAATTCTAAATTATTTTCTCAATGTATATTTTATTAACAAACAGAGAGTCAAAATCATATACCCACACATCGCGTGTCAAACAAAACACATGAATTCTATAACACCGATACGATTTAACGAACCCCCCAACAGGGTAATTAATTCAATCGCGTATTTAAAGGGCGTCACTGAAGGAAACGTCATCATTATCTTAACCGTTGTTGCGGCAACGCGCTGCCTCGCTGTGAATGAGTGTCGTGTGTCTCTCCAGCTTTTGTTCCACCCCTCGTCAATCGGTAACACATTTACCCACTTACGACTGGGTGAAAACTTGCAAAACGAACGCCATTGTTAAGAACGCTACAGACACAATAACCTGTCGCTGCGGCGCGCTTATCGACTGCGCGTCAAAGAAGTTCAAAAGCTCGGTTTAGACGTTCGCTATCGCGGCGTCGTTTGTCAGTTTACGCCGGGAGCTATGATTGTCTCTGCGTTACAAATGGCCTTTTTGAGGGCGACGTTTGTTACCGTTTTAATTGACACCGCGAAAATATCCGAGCGCCCGCGCCGATAAAATGTCGTGTCGCGTGTGAAGACGCCCCAGCGTTCGTTTTTCATTTGTCTTTGTTCTGTACTGAATTCAAATAATATCTAAACTTGACTTTACCATTTTCATAACGACTACTTGAAATAATCTTTACTTACCTTCTCAATAAAGTGTACATCTTAAAACAGAAGATATCGTAGATCCGCTACGCCAGTTGACAGATATTTTCCCCTACGCGCTACGATCACACGTAGCAGTTAACAACGTCTACGGCTTTACGCAACAATGTGCGTTTGAGTATTAATCTCATTTGTGTAATAAAATCTGTGCCTTAGCCGAGCCGATGGCAAGGCGTGATCCGGCCGTGAAATGCTTGCCTCCGCACGATAATCCTGTTAGGTTAAGAAGGTTTCTACATATTACGTGCTTTGCTACGCCTTAAGGATTAAAACGACGTGTACGCATAACTCGATACGTATTGTTAGGGAAGACGTACCCTCGTTTTATCGATTTTCCATCGCTTGTATTATAATAATGTAGCTACTGTGAAACGATGAACTCGCCTACGAATTTATAGGTATTCATTTAGCTGAGACTAGTCCACCCGGGCTTAAGCGATTACGCCACGGCAAAGATGCAACATAGATTTACAGCAAAGCTTGCCATGACAAGGTGGTCATCGCAAGCCCCCAGATCTTTATGCCGGACAATGAAGACAAAGGACCTTTAAATTATTCAGTCAGAGTAAAAGCGACCTTAATGCTTGAAGCGTAAATACCATTTGTAAATATTTAAGTTTGCGCGTCAATTTTGCGTTAAGATGAATAGTTTGCATGAGAGAGGAATCGGAGAGCGTCTGGGCGCTAAACCTACCCTCGGGCAGTAGGGGGCGTCCATAAATAATTAATCTGCACCGATGTGCGTCCGCCGGTTAACTAAATCCTGTGGTGGTTTAGGAAACTGGCCGTCGGCCATCGGGGATACCTCAAGAACTGAACATTGTTTCTTGTTCAATTCTATTGTCAAATAGACTAGATGTTTGGTTTAATCCCTGTATTTGGGTGTACATAAAACAGTGGACGTAAGACTAGAACGGCCTGAAATTACCTATATTTTGGTGGACATCGGCGGCGAGAGATAAAGTAAAAATGTTTTTGTTACGCTTTGTGATGCGCTGATCGCAAAAACTGCGTTAAAAACTGTAATAGCAATGACACTGACTGCTTTGTACGCAGTACAGATGTATCAATGGCGAACAGTTTCATTCGTGGCACAAAATTTAACTATGCGTACATTATAATACTAACATATTATAAAACGCAACTTCGAAAAACACAGAAAAAGAACCTGCAATTTTCAAGACTAATTATTTTCTATTCACTCTACTTACTTTTAACATATCATATCGCTTCTTACCCATCATTTTTATCGTTTAATTCTGTTACTATATTTATTATGTATACTGTATTCATATACAAGTTTGTCCGGAGTAGGGAAGCCCCACCGGCAAGCAACAAGCGGCGTCTTGCGGCGCTGCGGATGGGCGGCGGATTAGGCGCGCTCTACACGTAAGACAGTAAGACGCCGACCTATACAAGTTCACCTTATCTACGTACTTCGATTGTTTACTGTCGGTCTTGATTTTGTCGCAGACATTTTTTGAGAAAATCTACGTTTTATTTAGCAAGAAGTTAGAGACAGTTAATATTATGAATTGTCACTTTGTGATCATTTAACGAAATGTTAATGATTCCTATTATTTTCCTACTAGCTGTTACCCGCGGCTTCGCTCGCGTTTTGTTCGGAAATTACCCCACGGGCACATTGTAAAATAGCCTATGGCACTCGGGGATAACGTAGCTTCCTATTAGTGAAAGAATTTTCAAAATCGGTTCAGTAGATCCAGAGATTACCCCCTACATTCACAAACTTTACCTTTTTATAATATTAAATAGTATTAATATAGTAGATTAGGATTCTGATAAAGCGGCATACAGGTAACAGACGCCCCAAGTAAACTTAAATCTTATTAGTAGTCTCGACATAATTGTTTCAACTCATAGAATAAAATAAGTAATATTTAGTCAAGAATCTCCTAGCGCGAAGCCAAAGACGCCATCTTGTTTTTTCAATCCATTTCATAAAACAATTGGACAAAATATTTACCAACAAAGCCTCCATGTCAAAGTATTTAAGCACCAAAAGAACCTCGCAGCAGTCATCCAGTAAGCACTTCACGAAAACACATGCCATATAAAACATATATATACACAATTTTAATCCATTAAACGTTACTGAAACCTCATCACAAACATATCGCAAAGTTTTAAGCTTAATTTAATTTCAATGGCGAACAAAAAGTTAGGTTAAAACTAATCGAGCCTGTTCCAAACTCACTTGTCTAACACTCTGCGCTAGGGATATTGGATTATGAACCTTATTCTGTCTAACCTCCCATTAATACCATTTGCATGGTACCGGTACTATACTATGCCTACCTACTGCAAAGTTGGTATTTTAATCTTGTTAGAGAAAACTTAGTTACGAATTGAAAAATTGAAAAGTGTTTTTTTAGGCGGGCAATACCAATATATTTTTTGAGTTTACTTAACAAACAAATGAAAATGAAAATTATTTACATATTAATTATTTTGACAAAACCTGAAACCTAACGAAGTCGAAAGGCGGGTGTCATTGCGATATTTGTTTTTGTTCTGGAACTGACCTAGGAACTTTCTATTTACTGAGATATATTTAATGAGAGAGAAGTCATGACTTTTCTTTAAACATTTACATAACCCCTGTACTATTCAATGCATCCATCAGCAGAATGTTTTAAGTGCTACATTGAGTCCTACCGTACACCGTGATTTTTCACCCCGAAAAAAACCGTTTCCCAGCAAACATTTTTGCGTCGAGTTACTTTGTTTGCTGTAGAGAACGCTTGGTTGACAGCTTCGTAAAGGGTTTGTTTACACCTTGTATAAAGTCTAAAATTCTAAATCAAAACCCTCAATAAAACCAACACAAATGCAAAACTAATATCTAAAATAACCATCGAAATTAACAGAAACATCCAACATATTCCACTAAACAATAAAACACATTATCAGCATTTAAATAAATTAATCGGCTAAAACTGTATTAACGGAGCCGCTAATGCTTCCATTCTCAATCAATGGCTGCGGCAACACGGACCAAATAATCGCATGCAGTTAATGAAAGCATTTGAAAAGTTAAAAGCCTGTTTAGGCCGTAGCCACGGCCACAGACTAATTAACGTCGTGCAGTAATACCAGCAGTGTGAACGAGGACTTAGCGGCATTATCGCCTAAATTGTACTAATGTTCAGTTGTGGCCATGAATGGTCATTATGATTTGAGACGCAAATTGGTTATATTTTGACTGTGGTATTGGTATACGTTTATATTGTAAAGCTTATTAATAGCTGAAAGGTTTGAAAACCTTTACTATATTTGTCACAGAGGTAAAAATACTAAAATTACGCCAGGTGAATATTTTTTTGGTCTATGGTGAACAATATTTTTCTCGATGAAATAAAAATCTTTCCACACATTATCCAAGCCTTCGAGACGTCTACAAATTAGGGACATGAATGAACGAACAAAAAGTTCCGTCGAACTAACATACTGACGGATAAACTTACTATTTTTTACTTAGACAACGGCGTAGACCCTGGCGTAGCAATGTAGCAATGTGCTACAAAAACTCGTTTCTCAAAAAACCGAATATAAAGTACGAAAACAAAAGTGTACATTTTCCTTAACAAAATGCAAAACTGTTTAATTAATTCGCTACACAGCAATAGAAACATGTTATTAGAGTTAGACAATTTAAAACGTCAGTCAAAAGGTGGGATTACTGAAATTGTACGCGCAGTAGGCTTTGAAACGAATCGTTCTATTAGTGCACGCAGACAGACTCGATTTAGTAATTAATTTTACCGCGCGAAGTGCACTAAATGCACTAGAAACTATAATCCTCATTAAAATGGGAAATAGTCGTCTATTCACTTTGCCATCAAATATAATTTTGGCTTCTAAACGCGAAATATAATTATGTATTTTGGCAAATCCGTTGTGCACCGTGTGTCGACGCAAATGTACCAGTTTAATATCATCATCTTTTCAACGGTACATTTGTATAATGATTTATGCAAATATCGTCAAAGTACATTAGAATCGGTAACGGGCGAACGTAACTTAAATTCTATTCGCTGTAAACAAAGCGAAATTGCATCAATAATTCAATAACGGAGTTTTCAGTTCGAGTTGGTAAATAGTGCACTTTGCGAACGACAATCCGAGAGAATAAAATAATATGACGCGATCATTTTCATTTGCTTCCCGAACGCTCAATTTTTCGCACAACGCACCAACCAATGAAAATACAAATTAATCTGCTCATTTTTTGCGTACAATTTTATATCATTGAGTCCAAATATCTGAATGCGATGCATTTCGCGCTGCATAATCCCGTGTCAGGGCGATAGTTATGGATTACTTTTGTCTCGATTGAATTATTTCATCATAATATAAATATATTATTAATTTGTTATTATATCGGCGTGCTCGTCGAGGTAATCCTCAAAAGGTCCGCTCTCGCTTTGTTTACGTGTGCTTTTATGCGAGTTCAATGAAGGTGCGCCGTGAAATCCGAAATCAATATAGGAGAGTATAGAAACATGAGTGCGGGCGAGGCCTGTGTCGACGCGATATCCAACACGGGTTCGGATTAAGCGACGTCAAATCCGGGATTAAGCGAGGCCGGGATAAAACGGAAGCCGGGATCGGCTCGAGCTCGGGTCAGCGGGATTTCGCCGGGCAATAAAAGTGTCTGCAGCCGATTTAGACTGAGCCCGCTGGCAATTCGGCGCGGCTACCAATTGCTAGGTAATTTCGGCGTGCGAGCGCGATCTGTCCGCACAAAGCCGTTCTAATGCCCCCAATGGGATTAGCCGAGTGTCGTGCGGCCTTTACAATTTATTGGACGGAATCAGACATCTGAATTAAGACATAGTTCCTTGATGTGTCTCGATGAGATAGAACACGCCAGAGGGAATTATGTCTATTATTTGTTTGGCACAAAGAATGACAACAGATGTGATGCCACGTTGAAATCAGCTTTCCGTATTCAAACCGGCGGCGCGCACTAGACTAATCAAAGTTTTTTCTAAACTAAATCCCACTCGTTTGCAATGGACGCCGCTCGTCTATTATAGGGGCCCCTCGGTAATCCGGATTGGAGATTCATTAGGGTGAGATTATACTCTATTGAAATCTGGCTTAAGCGGGCACGGGCGGATCGGATCGCGGACCGCGGAGCGAGCCGGGCACGGGAACCATTCATACAATGATAGCGCTCATATGAGTGATGCGGAATTCATCTACTTTAAGTAGGTTTAATATTGACTGCGATTTTTTATTGATTTTGTGAAAGCACACACAGGCAGACTGTATTTCATAGTACTTAAATCGACAGGATAATTGACAGTATTCGAAATTGTGTCGAGGCTTTCGCTTTTCGGTCCATTTTTTGACGACTAATTCAAATAAATCCATGACCATGTTTGAAAGAAGATAGTGTTATTATTACTTAAGTCATAACATCGTCTTTTGCCACTCAAACGTCACGTACAGGAAGTTTTTTTTCTACACCTAGCCTAGACCGCAAGCCGCGACGGCGACGATTCCAAGTAACGCCATTATAAAACTGATTCATGTATGGGGCACATAATCCTGGTCTACTTTATGACGTCAGGCCTTTGTTACCTGCTTTCAAAGACCATTATGATAATCATAACCTTAATACAGAAGTCATAAAGACTATCAGACAACCCGACAGGAACTTATTCGAAAACATCATGATGAATCACCGTATTTGTGTTATTACATTACACTAATCAATTGGTATTCTCGGCGTGCTAAAGGAAACTCCCGGTAGGTACTATAGGCACCTTGAAGCATTAACGTTATTGGATAAGACATAAGACCGAATACGTCAACATCAAAGGACGGTAAACAAAAACCGTACATTAGACGGATGAAAATATTGTTCGTAATTACTGCGATATTTTATGTTATTTTCTTTGATGAGATACGTAAGGAAATGTTTTGTAAGGTATTTGAGGTAGTGTGGGGAATGCTAGGCGATGCGCTAAGGCGTGTCCGACATTTTCGAACTAACTAGTTCGACGGGCAGTCAAGCCGTAACGAGAGTGCGTGCCGTTTCGCGTTTAGTGTGTACTAGCCTTAAAAAATGTAACGTTGTCAAAATAAGAACGATTCTTATTTCAATTTTATTTCTTCTTTTGTTTTTTTTTTTTTAACTTACTAGACGGCCTCGTTGGTCGGGTCGTCGCAAGCGCGACTTTTGAGCATCAGGTCGTGGGTTCGATTCCCAGGTCGAGCAAAGTGTTATTGGGTTTTTTCATCAGGACTTCCTCAGTAGCAGCCACGGAGTCTGGATTTGTGACCGGTTGATGGCAATAGGCTCGCCCCTAAATGGGACATAAACTTCTCTGGCGAAATATGGGTGTAATATTAGGTGCACCTCTGCCTAGCCCGTCGGGGATTACATGCTTGATGTTATGTTATATTTTTTATTTAAGCACGAAAAGTTATAGTCTATTAAATTGACTAATCCATTAGTTTTTATCAAAATACTTATCTTTATTTTAACTATCTAATGTGTTATTTTAAATTAAAGATGAGTCTGTTTACATTGTAAAATAGTTTTTTTCTGGTGTCATTTGGTTCAGATATGTCGTCATTTGCTTCCTACTTGAGTGTCACTGTCAACATATTAAAAGATTTAGCGATAGTTTTTAATACCCTGTTACATAAAACCAGTCAATTAAAACATCTTAAATTTAAAGAGGCTTAAGTAATTTAACATAAAAATTGTGACATAATTTTGAAGAGTTATCTCTCTGTTAAGTTAAAAAACCGTTTAAAACCGTTGACCCCTTTATACCAAAAATCTGTGACCCGTTTTTATTCGTAATCTTTGTAGTACTGTTTCCGGTCAATACCATCTAATCAATCAATAAGGCACGTAGGTAATGCTGCAGCTTTGGTATAGTAGTATGTATGGGTCCTATTTAACCCAAAGGTTGACTGGTAGAGAATTCCTTGTGGCATTAAGTCTATTACCACTATTGTACATGAAGTTTAAATAAATAAAGGGTGCAACAAGACCCTTAACGAAGCCGAAGGGCACTTGCTCTCCCCGTCATTGCGATCATTTTTGTTATAGACCATACCTGGGAACCTTCTAGTTTCAGAGATATTGGGGGTCAAAGATCCAATTTTTTTTTTGAATACACGTTTTTAATGCAAGATTTTTAAATATATGTTTTAATGTGAACTTTAAACACCTCCACGACCCGTACTATTCAATCCATCCATCAGCACAATTTTTTGAGTCCGTTACATTGAACCCCACCGCAAAACGTGATTTTTCACCCCAAAAAAAAATACGTTTCCCAGCAATAATTTTTGCGTAAAGTTACGTAGTTTGATGTACATAATGCTTGGTTGACGGCTTCGTTAATCTGTATCATACACCAGCATCCTGCCCTTCCTGGAATAAACCTTGCATTATGAGTACCCACTTGTTTGTTGATTAGGTATAATTAATAAAACTGTTTGGTTACTACAGTAACTCCAAAGTATAAAAAAAAACTAGCGGCCCGTCCCGGCTTCGCACGGGTGCCTATGTCACTCAGGGCGAGTGCAGCTTTCTAATGGTGAAAGAATTTTTGAAATCGGCACAGAAGTTTTTGAGATAATTAATTACAAACATACACACAAAAATACAAATCTTTCCTCTTTACTCGTATAATATTAATGTAGATGTAGATAAGTAACTATACTAGACTTTTATCCCATACATTTCGTGAATAAATATTATTTTCCCATTGCAAACGTTAAGCCGGGCGAATAATCCAGTTTTCAAAGAATACTCCACTTAAAAGATTTAAAATTAATCGATTGTGACCCATACGCCCGTGAAGACATGGACTTGCATATTAATTGAGATAATCCTTTTGAATTAAAAAAACGGCACTGAATTGTCAAAGGGACTCAATTCGACTGGATATTATCTATTTCGATTCTTGGTCGGGCACGTAGTGTTATTGAGTCTTTCCATCGGAAATTTCTCAGTCACAGCCACGGAGTCTAAATGTGTGCCTCGTTGACGGCAATTGGCCCAAAACATGGGACTCAAAACATGACTGGAATACGTGGAACTGAATACGGGCACACACTATTGTACGGTCTAAGCTAAATACCCTCTAAAAAGTTGTAAAATGCTCCTAAAATGCTAAGTTACTTACGACATTTCACTTATAATAATAATAATACCAGCCTATTAATGTTCCACTGCTGGGCAAAGGCCTCTTCTCAACGGAGAAGGTACGACATTTCACTTACAACACTTAAATATCACAGCAATAAAAAGCGACTTAAGAAGCGAAACATTGAATGTAGAAACATTCGACAACTCTACAACCCCTACGGTAGGTCGCGGTTTCGTCCTACGAGGTTCATTGACTACCGAAGAACCCCCTAATAAAATCCCCCCACGGAATACCAAACTCTAACCGCAAACGATTAGAACACAATTTGCAACAACGATCAAATTCTGGTAGCTTTCTACTGCAAGCTGAAGATAAGCCGACGGATTAGTTCAGCGGAACGGAAAAAAAGAATAAAAAAGTATAAACTTCAGCCCTGATTGAGTTCAATTCTTTTTAATGTAGGGGTTTTGACAACCCTGCCGCATATATCCGTAGGTAAACATGAATAAAGAATACGTGTTATAAGATTAAAACGGATTCAGTTGCTTTTGTATAACATAATTTCGGGGAGTTTCGATTTAAATATAGAATTTTAAATTATGTTGTGCCTATCTGCGCGGTCTTTAGAATCAAAAAGAAGTAACTGAAAACGCAAAAATGTCCGCAGTTCTCATGAACAAGTTAGTTGACGTAAAGCCTGAGATTTTCCGATTAAAAAAATAATATGATAAGGCACAAATAAGCACGACCTTGGTCCTTAAACACACACGAACAACTGTCACCTGACTCGCGTAGGCTGTATTGTAAATAAAAAGTGATTGTAAAAGGGACTGGGGCGAGAAAATCCTGAAAAAGGCCCGCACGTGGCAATCCCGGATACTGGGATTTCACCTATCCCGCCTTACCTTAATCCCGCGCTCCGGGAAAATATACAAATATGTGTGGGTTTATTTGCCTTTGTATGTACACGTGCCGTTAACAAATAAAGAGTTGTGATGTATTATTTTCGGGCTAATAAAGGCCACCTGCGGTATTGTGGTTATCAGTTTTTGTTGATAACATTTTATTTTCGAATCATTGGATTGTAAGATTAAAGCAGACTAGAGAAAACTAGCCTATGAATTTATGACACAATAACGTTGGTAACAAACTTAAAATTCTTATTAATCTTACATTGAATGAAAACATATCTATATTTTACTTACGGCTTTTTATAAAATTTGTATTCCCTTTGTATTTGTAATCCCTTTCTATAAAAAACATGCAACGCAGAACTTGCAGTCGATTACTGCACCGGCTCGTCTGCAGCCAGCCTTGCACTTAATACCTTAATTTCGTATTCTTTCAAATCCAAAGCTAAATCTTCATACTTAGCGCTACTGCGTCACATATTACGTATGGGCACCACTTGGCGCGGTCCGAGGATAATCCCGTCTTCCATCTCCCTCGCACCTACAGTTGTCCCGCGCAAATCCTCGCCGCGTCCCTCTCTAATCCCTTATTTGAATCTTATCAGATCTCCTGAGATACACCGGTAGTGGTGGCCATGTGTGTGTAGTGGGCTTATCCCCTAGGGTTGTCGAAGAAACTATGATTTGGGAGCTTAATCTTCTTAAGAAAAGCTTTAAATCTATCAGAGTTAATGTCACATGGGATTGTTTTATGCTATGGGTCTTTATGTAAAAATAGGTTTCATGTATAAAAATATATGAGGTGATTCGACTAGTTGTTTATCTGCACCCGTATTTTTGATTACTTTACTGAACGATTCGTATTAGAAAATTATTCCCGTTAATTACTTGCTTTGCTGCTATGACTATTGATTCAATATACATTTTAGTCACTCGCTGTGATTGGAATAACTGACTCTGAATGGGGACGTCTTCTACATAAATCAAAGGTTACCTTTTAGTTAATAATACAGCTTAGGTATCTTATCAAATCGGCACATCCCTATCTATACCCAGCGCATGCATTAAAGGTGCGTCCACACTGAATCCGCGATTAATGGGCTTTGAATGTGCGATTGAAGCCAAATTTATGTTTCTGCAACCCGTCACTAGATTACCGCGACACCAGAATGAAGATATGAGCAGCTGCTTTGATCTGTCTCCAAATGATCCACGTAAATGGCTGGACGGAGATTTTCTAATATAGATATCCTGTATTAGCGCTCCTCCTAGTACTTAGGTACTTGGTATATGTAAAATACATGAATGTCGAGTTAATTTTACAGTCAGATTAAATCTTCAAAGATATTAGTATTTTTTATGTAAAAAAGTTACATTGATATTGGCTTGATAATGTTATTTATTTATTCTCCAGCACATAAATTTAATAGCGTCCATATTTTAAAGGAAGCTTGAGAATTAAAGGTTTATTTCTTGCGACTGTAATAAGATAATATTACTAACCCTTTGTAGGGATTAAGATTTTGTTAAGGGCGCCGTCCCTAAGCCCTGCCAGACGGGGTCCCGCGATTAGGGTGAACGAGGCCTTTGCCGCTCACTTCTATGGTTTTTACGATGCCCTAAACAATGAGAGGAATTGTCTCAAAAACGTAGTTAGATTTAGTGCTGCTAATGAAATTATTATGCTGAGGATTATGCGCTAGACGGTCGCTTCATGATTTATAATGTCTGGGTTAAACACCGGTGTATTTTGAGGAAGAATAAGCAGACAAACATGGTTAAAGTTCTTCCTACACTTGTATCATGACGTAATAGGTACGACAAATAGCTCCCGCTTGACCGTTCCCGAGGCACAGCGGGCACATCGGAGTGACAATCCGCACCTCGGCCCGTAAGCCTAATCTTGACAAATGGTCCGGATCATCCGTTTCCAGAGCCTACAGGCCACGCTTATTTGTCCACACAACTCTACCGCCACGATTTTTTATCGATTGATCAGCGGCTCAGCTGATTGCCTCTCTCTGTTGTTGCCGCCGGATTAAATCACACACGGATACCTTTCAGTGTAGTTACGACTGTATGAACGGTCGTATGTATGTAGTCGTGGCTTTAAAACCAAATTAAAGTCAGACACAAAAGAATAATCGTAAAGGATTTGCATTATGATACGCACACATTCAAATGTATGTGTAATGTAATCAGAAGCCGTTTATCGTTCGTTTTCGAATTGGATCTGACAAACGACTTACAACTTTATGCCTTGGGGAAATGTGCTTTATAAACTTTGATCGACAGTTAACTTAGTAAACTTTCAACTAGTTTAGTATCACAAAAAATGCACTACATACAGGGTGTAACAAGACCCTTAACGAAGCCGGCAATCAAGCATTCTGTACATCAAAAATAACTGTACGCAAAAAATATTGCTGGGAAACGACTTTTTTTTGGGGTGAAAAATCACGCACTCAATACTTTGTGCTGATGGATGCATTGAATATTAAAAGGATCGTGGAGGTGTTTAAAGTAAAGTTCTAACATTAAATTATGTAATTAAAATAAAAAAAAACTTGTGATAAAGTTGGAACTTTGACCCCCAATATCTCCGTAACTAGAAGGTTCCCAGGTATGGTCTGGTGGAAAACAAGTGCCTTTCGGCTTCGTTAAGGGTCTTATTACACATGAGATATTTTTTGGATCATTCTAGATTGTTAAAAATCTTAGAAGTCCACATAATTAGTAACAGCAGACATCCAAAGACAACAAAGCTTCAATCAAAAACAATCAAATCTACAGCACCACACCAAAAAAAAAAAGGAATCGCTTTACGATTATCATTTGCGAACTTCCACCGCCTCGTATAGTAGCTAGCTCATCTTAAAACCGGTCCCTAACTGTATGTGTGTGTGCGTTAAGCCGAGTGCATGCCTCAAATTGGGCTGAAGTACAGGAGATTATCTCAAGATGATTGATGGAGCCCCCCTCGCCTCCCTCTGCCTCTCTGCGCCCCTGACACACGTGATAACCAGTCCATTGCATTGATATGATTGGGCAATGTAATCCTCCGTGTAATTAGGTAAAAGTTAATCGTTATTGAGGATTAGTTTTGGACATGACAGATTTGTTACTAGTAGCATGCGGTACAAAAAGTGTTCTGTAAACAAAATAGTGTTCAAAATTCAGTAAAAAATCGGAACAGCACAATGTTTTCCACTGAATACCGTTATTTTAATTGATAGCCAACAAGAAACACGCTCCAAATTCTAACAAACACAGCGCAGATCCGACTTTTTGTCCGTCCATTCGGAGTAATAAAAATGAACGGATTTTACAAGTAAAATCGGGTTTGTACCGCTCCGAACCAGTATTCAGTGGAAAATCCTAGTTTCTAACAAAGACCTGAGGAGCCCGGACACGTAGAAAGCTAGCTAAGTAGAACATACATATAGAGCTAAGTATTCGTGATCCGGATCAGGCAGATTAGGTGGCAGCGGCCGGCCACGGTCCGGGATACATCTCCTACCGGATTACTGAAATCCGGATTTCGTTGAATAACTTGCCGGGGATTTGTGACGTAATTTATATAGAATAATGGAGTTTGCTTATATGTATGTTGGTCATCAGCGATTTACTAAGCTTTTGCGTTTATGAAAAGTGAAAAATAAGAATAATATATGTACATGTTTAGTGTCTGTACATCTGTTGTTTTACCCAACTACAGCGTAGCCAAAAGGAAGGGTTAATGATTTGCAGTATAACAAAGTAACTTACCGCAAAAATTATTCATGGGAAACCACTCTTTCAATCCGTATGAAAAATCAGGGTTTGGGGTTATGGAGGTACTGAAAGTAAAGTTACCTATAACATTTAAAACTTGTACTTTTTTAAAATGTGTGACATTTGGAACTTTGACCTTCTATATCTCCGTAACTGGGAGATTCCCAGATATGGTCAAGAACAAAAAAAAAATCGCAATGATGAGCGGAACAAGTACCTACCTCTCGGCATCGTTAAGGGTCTTTCTACACACTTTATGTACTCGTATGTGTGTACGTTTATCACATTTCGTGTGTTCCACCGTAGCGCCAAAACGATTGAATCCATTTTGATAAATAAACTTTTTCAACTAATCTACTTATGTTAATCCTAAAACCTTCCCACAACAAATAAAATAAAATAAATAAATAATCAATAAACTGTATACAACATAAATATTTAAGATTATAACGTTTATTATTGCTACGAAATGTAAATAATAGTTTATAGGCTAAGAGCCCGTAAATTCCAAGGTGATGACCACCGGGAGATTATCGACACTCGCTATAATATCGATCGTTTACATAATTTAATGGCCACTGGTGTTTACGACTGATGTGGAAATGCCTTTACGATTGACCAGTGGTATATAGTCAAAATTTTAAAAGTGACAGTTATGTCACTTTTCACTATAGGTTATTAGGTACATCTGGCTTATGCTCGATCGCCACTGTTCCGATTGGTCATCAAACAAATGATTTTTTATTTAATTTTGATGCCTATCCTTTTCCCAACTACATTGGGGTCTGGTTCCAGTCAAACCAGATGCAGCTGAATACCAGTATTTTACATGGAGCGACTGCCTATCTGACCTCCACAACCCAGTTAGTAGTGGAGAATACGATACCCCTTGGTTAGACTGTTTTTTTGGCCATTGAATAAAGTGCTTTCCAAGGCACGGAGGAAACTTGGTAAGTAATGGTCTTTACCGCGTCTAGCCTGGTCTGCAAATTCGTTTTACACCCCTAACAGGATTGATCTTATTAACACCATGTTCAAGGCAATGTGTCCGTTGCAGGACGCTTCACACTTTCAGTTTTCCGTCTGGAAAATGTAGACGACCTGTGAGCTTTTAGGTTATATAGTGAAAAGCTTCACTGCTTAGCTAAATTAAAATACTATGTTTTTTATATGGTTTTGAAAGTGTGTGGCGTGAAAAAAATCATCACATAACATTACGCTTGTAACCTCCGAAGGGTTAGGCAAAAATGTACCTAATAGAACGCCCACATGTTGCCAGTTATATTTTAAGTCCTATTTCCATCAACCGGGTACAAATCTAGACTTGCGACTGCTACAAAGAAATGCCTGATGAGAAAACCCAATAACACTTAGCACGACCCGGGTATCGAACCCAGGACCTCATGCTCTGCAGTCGCGCTTGCGACCACTCGATAAACAAAATTACAAAAAATAGATTCAAAAGTCCACCGCAACACTTAACAATCCTCACTACGTACAAAACAATATAAGCGTAGGGTGTCTACATACACACGTATACCCGGATCAGTCCTAAGCCGGATTACGCGACCGCCAAATCTGGATGTGCGGGACTACGAGGTATCTCGAGGTCGACAATATTATGGATTTTGAATATGGAACATGAATGTTTCTTTTGAATTTATTGTTTTGTGGTTGCACTAGTGGGGCATATTGGACTGTATTAAGGGTTAATCTTTTTTGATAGTTCAAAGAGAATTTTAATAGCGTTGCCGTATTTAGTACTTGCTTAAATATTAAGTTCTTGTGGAAACGTAAAAAGGGGAGAAATGTGTAACTTTGAGAGTGTATGTTACTTACAGAATAACGTAAGCTTGATTAACATATGGACGTAGAATTTTTTTGTAGTATTTAAACATACTTTACATAAACATACATAAAAACACTTAACTTATCATAATATGGTTCCGGCATACTTTCACACGATTACAAGATATTTATTGACATCAAAAGTGAATTCATTGAACCATATCCAGATTTATAACTGGGAAAACACACTTTTTAACGCGGCAAAGGAAAATAAGACTAGATAAAAGATGCATATATCAATATAATATACATAATTAAAGATAAGTGTTTTGTAAATATTGATTTATTTGAATTAATAAAATTATCATTATTATTATCCATAGAGAATTGTTGTAACACTTGTTTGTGACGCAACAAACGTGACGATTTAACTCGTAAAATATTATATAAGTATGCAATCTATTGTTCTAATACTTTAATGTTTTACAACAACTTCAGTTATTTTAGATTAGACATTTATTTCAGATATTGATTCATTAAGTAAGTACCTAAGTTTTTAAACAAATAATATATGCACACGAAAGTAAATACCTACAAACTAGAGGTTAACTGAAGTGACGTAATAAATCCTCCCTCTAACTGAATGTATATATATAAAACTATGTGTATATACAGCGTGTAACAGAAAGGGTATAATCATATGGAATACTGTGGTACGGACCATCAAACTGAACAACTTTCTCTATGGGACCACCATCGAAATCGTAAAAAAATAATCAGCTGTCCCATACATTTGGGTCGAGTAGGTATTGAAATTTTGTATAGGACAGCTGATTATTTTTTTACGATTTCGATGGTGGTCCCGCAGAGAAAGTTGTTCAGTTTGATGGTCTATACCACAGTATTCCATATGATTATACCCTTTCTGTTACACGCTGTATAAAACATACCTACTGATATAAGTTTCTGTTTTTAGTAACGAAGGCGGAAATATCTGTCTCGTGTAAAACAATGTCTGACTCTTTCTATGCAGGTCGGTCAAGGTTGAACCTTGTACAAACGGTCACCCACGACCCGAGTAGGGGTGCTTTCAACCCCCGAGCTATGAAAAAGCGGTATACTAATTATCATGGTTCTAGAGAAAGTAATGCATTTCTATAAATAATTGCCATTCTGAACACAATTGCGCAGTTTATCGGTTAATCGTATATTGTTAAAAGCTTTTTTAGGGGTCGCTCGTTGAAAGGGTTACCTTGCGACGAACTTATCAAAACTTGTAGGGACACAAGGATACATACATTTCTAGATGTGCTTGCAAGCTGAACTGCCTCGTTGGTCGAGTGGTCGCAAGCGCGAATGCTGAGCGTGGGGTCCTGGGTTCGATTCCCGGGTCGGGCAAAAAGTGCTATTGGGGTTTTCTTCGGTCAGGAATTTCTCAGTAGAGACTCTCACACTCTCACATTTAGAAACAAGGGTACAGACCCTTGTTTCTAAATGTCTTAAATGAATGAACTTTTTAAAAAACAACGATCGTTGTCTTCTATTATTATAATAATACCGGATGGGTGAGCTCTAAATCTGTTATTTCGCAGAATTCGAACGAAAGATTTTATCGTAAAATCTTATCAATTTTGCATCTTATCGTTGGATAAAATACGTCACATTTTGTCAATTTATTATTAAATTGCGGGGATTTTATATTTAGGAATTAAAATATAAGTCTCATTCGGATTTATAAAAGATAACAATCAGTCTAATGAGCTTGCAAACTGCGTCAGAAAAGTGCATTTGTATCTTCCGTATTAGAAATTCAAATTTATGACGCAATATGAATTACAAAACCTCTTCAGTATATCAGTAAAATAATATCCTTAATATTTAGACAATAACACTAACGACCTTAAAAACGTTGAGTAACGTTATGCTATAATTTAATTTAAAGTGAAAAGAAAATCTAATCGTAATTAATTGAAACTCTACTCCTCGTTTACTTAAATAATAGCGAGCCGCCCCGGCTTCACACGGGTGCAATGTTATACATATAAACCTTCCTCTTGAATCACTCTATCTATTAAAAAAAAACCGTATCAAAAAGCGACTTTGTTTTATACTATGTAGTTTTAAAAAATAAAATAAACTTTAAACACCTAGCTTATCTATCCAAAAAACACACCACCAAAGATCACAATAACACTCACACATTCAAACAAACATCGCGTAAGTCGCACATTAAATCGATCACACTCACACACACACACACACCCTACGGATCCCGGATCCCGCTGATCCGGATCATCCCGCGCGGATCAGCATCGTGTCGGGCGGAGATAAAGCTCGGCCCGCGTGTGTGCTGCCCCTTATAATACGTGTCACACCGCTGCGTCATATGAGGCCAGTGTTATGAATTTTATGTTTTCTTCTCTTTGTTATAGGTCGGTAGAATTTTTGTATTTCATTGAGTAACGAAGCTTTGAGCACGAGCTTTTTCTTCGTTAGCTCGATCACAGTACGCTAGGTTGTAATTGTCAAATTATTTGTCTTAATTTTATTACCGAACTACTTGGGAGCCAAAAAGAGTGTGTTTTTATTTTTATTAAGTATTTATTATTTCTGTAAACCAATTTAAAAAAAAAAACTAAATAATTTTAAAACTATATATATTATTGTATTGTATCGGTGACCGTTACCAAGAATAAGCTAATTATTATGTTCTCATGTAAGTGGCTCCTTTGTCTTTTTGAGAATAAAGTATATTAAACCTAAACTGGGCTTTAAATACAATAAACTATGTTTTAAAAGTACCCAACAATAAACTATCGTGTGTATTCGTAATTTAAAATTTATTATATTTTTGTCACATTCCCAAATCCCTAAAACTTAGTTACAAAATCAGTTGACACAAATAACTTAAATGAAGTTTTATTTCAATAGGTATCTTCAATAGGTATATTTAACATAACCACAATTATTTCGCAAACTAAATACCTACTTATAAAGCTAGGTATCTACTGTGTGAAACCGTTTCCGCCTGCGGTTTTCCCATATCAATGCACCTAATTGTATTTTTATTTAGGCTTCAACTGTATTGGACATGTGTTGGCTTTCAATAATTATGAACTATTTTTAATGTTATTTAAAAGTTCAGTTGTTTTTAAGATCAATAACGGAAAAAAAAAAACATTTATGGTTATTCATTTATTCAGGCATACCTGAAAGTTGGCCATTTAAAACACTACCTTCTTACCTAATAATAGGTATGAATTTGCATAAATGGTGTTTTACCACCCATTATTAATGTTCCATGTGATTTAAAAAATAAATATTGACTTCCAACATCTAATCTTCTTCTACTAATCTCCTCGACATTTATTTCTGATTAATAAAACGTTCGTTAATCTGATCTCCGATTGAAATATTTATCTATAAAGCATAAAAATAAATATAGAATCAAGATAACATCATAAGATACACAGCTAACGACGTTATCCAAAATATTATTACTCAATAGTCGATTTTCTGCGATAAACCTAGCCGTTATACGAATATTTGCATATAAATTTTAAAAACATACCGTTCATTTTCACCATAAAACCATGCTTAGGTACATACCTACGTTATGTCTTACATATAAAATAAAAGATTAAAATAAGGTATAATAAAAAATATAAATCGGCTTATCTATATAAAACTGGCTTATTCGTGTAAAGTAGGGTCGGCAACGTAAGTTTAAAATTATTAATTATATTTAACGTTATAACGTTTTATTTTTAAAACTTACTTATGAAACTAAACTTATGAAAGGCGCGTATTTCTGCATTAAATGGAATGAAAATCGATAAAGTAAAATAAAAGAAAACATATAATTTTTGTAAATTCGATTCTATTCATTAGGCCCTTTTAGTAAAAAGGGCCTAATGAATTATACATTTTTGGATTACATCTGTTCCGTTATTAAAAATTAATTAGCGGGAAGTCTTTTTTTGATGTTCCCAAAAACCTAAAAATCAACTTCAACTATTCAACGGCTTCTTTACGAACGGATATGATCTAATAAAGACTACAGCTCTACATCCCAAATAAAATTACGATTAAAAATCAAACCATTTCCTACTAGATTTAATCTTCTGACGGTACACAGGTACGATTTGACAAAAAGATATATCTTCGACGTCGAGCGTAATCCGTCGGGCATTGTGCAATCGCTAATCGGCGCGGATCGACGGCGGCGCGGGCGACGCGGCCCGATTCGAAATTAATAATGATTTATAACGCCCGATTAGTGGCATTAGGCATTAACTCACCGCCCGATTGGCCGGACAAGCTCACCTCTGCCGACGCTACTTATAGTATTCTTGTTCATATTTTTCATTCTGTTTGCGCAACCGACAATAAAATTTTATTTGATCTGTGTTCTTATACTTATTCAGATTCTTCAGCTACCATTTATGCTAATACGATCAAGAATAATGATATTTTCAGGCAACACAAGGTCGAAAAAATTCAAAATAATGTCTAAGTAGCTAGCTAATACCGAAATTAATGTTTTCTAAAACTTCAAGGATAAAAATAATTTTCTAAAATTTGAAAATTATTCACAAATAAATCTTTAACGTAATTCTACGCTTACTGTATACCTATTATGTGTTTAATTTATCTTACGACCTACGCATAAAAAAAATCTTATACTTGGGACACACTGTATGAATGTGATATGTCAGATATGTGCCCAATGCGTTTGCACTTGGGCTTATTCTTTAAGCGTGCCTTATGGCAGACGGGATGTCCCGGATTAGATTTAAGGGGTAAAGAACTAGAAAGGGATGGAACATAATGGATTTGTATTAAAAGAATAGGACAGAAGACGGTAGATTTAGAGATTATGATTTATAAAGAGGAGAATGAATGGGAAATTATTATGTAGGGTATGAACGTTGGGCATTAGTGCGTTGTATAGGGAGTTGATGCCGCGTCGGTTCGGGTTTCATGCGCAATGCTGCGCCAAACTGGACGTGAAATTAGCTGCGTGGATTTAGGGGGAGTGCTCATTAGCCGTCGAGGGGTTTTGAAGAAAAACTGCAGATATTTTTCATTTTGATAACAATAACGTTATAATAACAGTAATTAACATCTTCGATGAGCCATACGCTAAGCTCCACTTGTATTTTGTGGCTCAGGAGTGCGTATTTTACAGAATTATAATGGTTAGTACTTTCTGGTTTTGAGTATATTTAATTCCTAGGTACTAAGGTATTTCTAAAACAAATATTTAATCTTGAGGATGTTACTGCTAAAATATATTATCAGTAGCAGCTGATCAACATTATCGGTTATTTAATTTTTGGAGACTTCCACACCTTATCACAATAAACTCTTTGATTCTTAACGCATTTCCACGTAAAGTTAACAAATAAAATATATTATATTATCTAACGATTTAACGCTACTTTTTTATCAATGGAAGTTATATTTTTCCTTAAAGCCGAATTCACCAATAATAAAAACTAATGCGATCAGCCCATCTAAACCGAGTTCAAGAACGGCCAGTGTCAATATTTAGCAGTGTTGACACTTACAACTCTTATACGCAGTTTAAATCTAATGTGATCTCGTTCAGTTTCAATGGTGAAATTCGCAATAACCGATGCGAGCCTGACTAAAAATTCAGATTTCCCATAGAATCGAATAGAATTCATTCTCCAAGTCTTACTGATAAACAAACTAAAGGGTTCTTCCAATCACAATAAAATACATAAACGGCACAGAATAACTAACACCAGAAAAGTGACTCCTTAGAAACTATTCAATAAACATAGACAGATTTTATTGACGCGTATAAATATTGAAATCACTGGCGCATATGCTGCGAACGTTTGATTTAACGACTGAAAGATATCGGAGAATCAATAATGGCATCAGATTAACTAGGACTGTACAGATGAACCGTAGTTATACAAAGGGGCCGAAGAACAGAGCGTGACTACGAATAATGCACTCTTACTTGTTTTAAAAGACGTTTGAGGGACGGCTTGAGAGAAAAATAGTTGATTAAATCTTCATTTTTTTTGTTATCTGATTAATCGTAGTTTAAGCTTTGGTTAACGGTGTGCAATCTGCTTTACATCTTTTTGGTTGACAGAGTTGGCTTGTTAAAAGATCGACTAGTTAATGACATAACTTCAGTAACAGGCATGTAGATTGTAGAGCCCTATCCTTCACCTATTATGTCAATAAAGCCGTCTATCTGAATTTTCCTCAAAACTTCATTCAGTTAATGTTAGCGCGAATGAGATTTTGCTAACAATAGGACACATGATATAGTCTCCTGCATGCTCTGATGCCTGCTGACTACAAAAATTTATGGACGCTATACTCGTACCCAAGTTCTGGGCCGACTCATCATAGATTGACAAACTAAAGAAAGAGGCGTTTCATAGCGGGCACATTTATAGTCTCGCCAAAATATGCCGAAGTATTCATAGTCCTGTCAAAAATGGTGTACTCACCAGTAATACCTTTGTTCAGCAGATTGTTGAAGGACTCCTTCTTGGGCGAAAGGTGAGGGGTGTGGGAGATGTGCGGAGTGTGTTGGATGCGCTCGTGGTGCACCGGGGCGGAGGGGGGGCGGGGCACGGCGCGCTCCTCCGGCGAACGGCGAGGCGGCGTCTTGCTGCGCCTGAGTTCCGCTGATAGATTCTGCGAAAGAAAAGTGTGGGTTAGAACTTAGTATGGGAAAAACGAGTGATTGCAGAATTAACAAGCCAAATAACAATATGCTATTATTATATTGCTTAGTAAAAATATCTGGCGTCAAGAAGACCTTATTGACTTCCTACATTATATACATTTTAGTTTTTATTTTGTAGTGCGAATTTAACCAATGAACCTGCAACACGATCAACACACCTAAACCATGATCAAGAACTGTCAGTATCATTATTGCTATGGGTTAAACTGACAGCTCTTAAACGCCGTTTAATGTGACAGCGTTCAGTTTTATGGTGAAACCCACTCCAAGTTCCGCACTTCCATATAAAAAACGAATCAATAAAATAAATACAAATCAAATTATTTCTGTCTTATTAATTGAAATAAAAATCAAAACATGTTCTAAACTAATCACTAATTAATCTACATTAATCAGAAATATTTTTGATAGGCTATCTATTTCTATCTGAGATAACAACTTCTTAGTAGAAGATTTGGACTAGGATAACGTTTAAACAATAATTTAATCTTACGTTAATCGCGAGGTTTCGCTTTTAATCCCGTGATTATCCATGTAAAAACACGGATGTCTCATTTTCACATCTGCTTAAGATTTTGATAGATATTCATATTACGTATGTTTTTTTTGTTGTTGCGTATAATAATGAGTTGCAAAAACATAAAAATGAGTTGAGTTAAACTGTTGTTGGCTGTCATTCCTAAATCAAAGACGTACTTAGAAGCCTGAAAGTCTGACCAATCAATCTTACCAAGGAGTGTTACCAAAAAGGCGTTCATTGCCTAACAATATTCGACTCTGTTACTAGTCGTGGAGTTCAGATAGGCAGTCGCTCCATATAAAAAAGTGGTATTCAGCTGCATCCGATTTGACTTGGCTCATTAGATGATGAATAAACAATAATTATGATATTTATATGGTTCGCAAAATCAATCTAAATTAAACAAGTGTTCTATAACGGATACATAAACTTCCAATCGCAGCTAATTGTTTCAAACCATAATTTAAGTATTAATATTTAATTTGCGTACGCCCAATTAATATAACGGAGTGGATAATTTCAATACATAAACACGGGCTTATCCATGCGTTTATGGTTGTGTGTCTAGACGGTTCCCCATAGCTTCCATTAAGGTCGAATAATAATGAATAATTCTACAATTTGCGCTGGTACACTTGCATGCATTGGTGCAATATGGTTGCGTATGCGCACAGTGTCTGTCAAAGGCAGACGTGAGGGACATTTGAAACGTATCGACAAACGAAGGGAACCGTTGCCTTACATTATATTGTGCATTATGTAACTGTACTTTTTTCATGTAATTGTACCGTTTTTAATTCATGATCTGATTTTAATGAAAACTGTTAGACGTATTTGGTGTGTTCGTTTTTAACCAATGCGAAAACAGTCTCATACGGAGTCAACGGTAAAGAGACCAGTCATGTCAAAAATGCAACTTATTTAGCCTTTTTCAGGTCAAAGAACTAAATCAACCAAAAACCAATAGGTGACCAAAAAATTGGAAGACTCAAAATTGTAATAGAAGCAAGATAACACGACAAGGCTTACACTAAAACGGTAAACACAACAGGAATAACCATTTCACAAGTTACGTACAACGATTGGAAATCAGATTACAAATTCGGTCATACTCCTTTGGTTAGCACTGGTGCGACACTCAGCAACATACTTAAAATAGTCATCGTCGCTATTTTTACCTTCGTACTAATAAGACAAAAGATCAAAGACAAGAGGTAACAATTTACTGTCAATTCGCTATATGTCAATGAAGGCGAACGTCATATCTCGCTTATGGTCAAGAACAACTGGACTTTGCAAGTTAGATAAGCATCTTATCTGGAAATTCCCGTTGTCTAGTCTATATTGTCTGGTCCCTGGATTCAAAGATCGACATAAGGATTTGTTTTGGTGTTTCATATGTCATTCTTGTATAATTTCTTTCTTCTGATTATTTTCACCGTATAGTAGTTAGTAGTTGACTGCTTGATAAAAAATTTACCTCATTTTAAAAGAGAACGTATAAACCTTGGCCTTAAACATCTTTCTGCCCTTTTCTCATTCTACCTGGGGTCTTCTTCTTTCAGTCTCCCCTGTCAGACGTCACGGCATCATTTACTCTTTTCTCATCATCATTTCGGCCGAAAGACGTCGACTGATGGACATAAACCTCCCCCAAGTGTTGCCACATTAACCGGTCCCGAGCGACTCGCGTCCAGCGGATCCCCGCAACCTTCACCAAGTCATCAGTCCACCTAGTGGGAGGCCTTCCAACGCAACGTCTTCCGGTTCGTGGTCGCTTCTCTTTCATATGATTTTTTAAACCTTGACTACAATTACCATATTTCAAAAGCAAGTGAGAATAAAGCTGCAAGTGAGCTCATAAGAAAAATAAAGTAGGTACACATCTTTATGTATTCTAATCTAAGAAAAGTCGAACCACTTAAGGCGAATCGAGATACAAATTGGACACTTGGCCATTGCGTCAGTCGATACAAAACGTTCATGAGCCGCACTGATTACATTCATTGAATATTGTTACTGAACGCCGGTTTGACCACATAACGGCAAACTCACAACGAATGATAGTGTTTTAATAAGGTTAATGATGTGCAAACACGACATATCTCATCACGTTATTATGTTAAAGATGACACAAAAAATCTCGCCGGGAAAAAACAAAATGAGCACAGAGCTTTTAATTTAAATTATGGAATCATCACACCATACCCGAAACTCCATAACAAATGGTCTTATAATTTTTGATTCAATAGCAGAATCATAAACCTTACGAGGGTATTGGAGGAGAGATGAAGAGCGAAATGATCTAGTTGCGGAGGTACACTTGGCTGCTCTCAACAATAAATTAACCCTTACCAATTCTGAGCAATTTGACGTGCACAATCAAAGTGCATGTGCAAAATGTGCCGCATGAAGCGAACAAGGCAGGGGCGTGTTGGCCAATAGCACGCACAGTTTGTCCGTCCATAGAATCGTTGATTCGCGCCACAGATACGTCTAATATCGTATTGGAATTTGTGATGTCGTTTGACCCCTGTTAACCCAGATTACGCGCGTCGCCGCCTGATTCGTCCTCGGCGGAGCCTGATTGTGTTGTGACATAAACTGTAATGTATTATGTGTTAACTCTTGCTGCAATCACGGCTAGCACGTACCACAATTACAATGGATATGTTCGCCGAACTTTACAATTTATTTGGAACGATTTGTGTGTACTGGGGACTTGTTGAGCTTTGCTGGGCGGTTTCGTGTTCGAGCATTTGGTGGGTTAAGTAATTTTGGAGGTAGAGGAAAATGGTTTTCCTGTAATAGCCTACATGTAGATTGTCACAGAATCATAGATCGCCATCCTTGGTCATAATTTTCATTACAGCTTCTTCGTTGTCCACTAATCCTAATAGATTTATATCCTCAATGGCGATTTGGATGGGATCTTCTAATTTGTGGATAGGAGTTTCAGGGGAACATAAGTTCTAATCTTGGGTGCTTGGACCCATCTTCAACATGTTTTTTTTTTCATCGTCGGAAGTTGTAACGGATAAGAGAATCTCATTATCTGCTTCTTATTAGATATTACATGATTCTGTTAGATAAAACATGCTAAAGAGTCATTCCTATGAAAAATGTTTATGGATTTAAAAAGCTGAACACCTACTTATTAACTTTGTCTACAGTTAATAGTATCCGTATAGTTAGTATAGTTTAATATTTCATTACCGAAAAAAAATTGGTGTTACCATACCCTTACAAAGAATGACCGAAATAAGTTCATTAGCCACTTACGCACTAATTTCTTGTTGTCCTAGTAATCGCTGATAATCCTGTTTGTTTTCCCACACTCTGATGTATTACTTATGTGTATTATATTATGTTTATCGAACATGTAGTGGCAATATTGACAAATAATTAACGCGTTAGGATGTTTGACAGTGATTTGATTTAACTAAGCTTAAGAAATTTATTGTTAACACTGTCTTCATTTTTGTTCTTCTGAAGAAGAAAGACCGTCTTCATCAATTCAGCCTTTTAACTAAATTGACCCAAAATCTCTCAAAAACTTAGAACTTTCCATCGGGTTTCGGCACCACAGGACAAATACCTCCTCTTTGTGAGAGTGAGTGAGCCATAATCGGCCACGCGGCCACGCGGGCCCAGTGCGCATTGACCACTACATTTTCTGTAATCCTCGTTAGAACTTACCATCGGGTTTCGGCACAGGACAAAGACCTCCTCTTTGTGAAAGTGAGTGAGCCATAATCGGCCACGCGGGCCCAGTGCGCATTGACCACTACATTTTCTGTAATCCTCGTTAGAACTTACCATCGGGTTTCGGCACAGGACAAAGACCTCCTCTTTGTGAAAGTGAGTGAGCCATAATCGGCCACGCGGACCCAGTGCGCATTGACCTCTACATTTTCTTCAATTTTTGATACAATTATCCAATATTGTAATAACTACCTATCTTCTTCAGTCAATATTACATAGTTACGTACTATGTGCATTACAAAAAGTACATAAAGGTGACAGCAACATCAGTCGTAAGACAGATTACAAGATCGGTAAATATGTAAATCATAATTGTTACAATTGCTGTACAAACAGGGCTCAACGGTTGTCAGCTACCAACTATTTTCATAGATATCCGACTGGTACTCAGTACTCAGTAGATATGTTTGTTTTAGTGATAGCTATGAGTTTAGCAATGTGGAAGACAGGTATGAAACCTGTGAACATGATACTCATGGTTGGGGGACAAGAAATAGTTTGTCATTGGTTGTAGTCCAACCTACTTCCAACCTTTTTCAGAAAGTCGAATATTCCGAAGATATTATACTACTTTTCTGACTTTCGGGGTCTAAAATGGCGTAGAATGGATTGGACACGATAATAATATGAATTACTTTACAATTCGTAAAATGGTCTCAAAGTGGCAATTCATAATATTAATGCGTGTGTGACCATTTTAACGTGATTTACATTATTATCCTAGTATGATTCTGATAAAGTGGCCATTTTAGGCCCCCTGATTAGTATAGAGATAAAGAAATAAGTTGGAATTATCGTACTAAACTAAATAAAAGATACGTGATTTTGGTCATGAACATCATAAACTGTTGTATACTCTGATAGACTCGCGGATAAGCTTTCGTTTTATGATTTATTTACTCAGTTGAGTCTTGAGAAACAAAGACACTTGTAACTACAGCAGATTCTCGTTAGAAATGTGTAAATAACCAAACTTTTCAGAAATACCACTTTATGATGACGCGCCAAAATTAGCCTACTACATTTATCTCATAAGATGCAAACGCGATAACCACCTCCCGTCTAATCTGACGAATACAGAGGCAAGCAAGTGACACACAAACACACAGACACGACACTACGATAGTAACATTTACTGTGGCATTACCCGTGTTGTCTATAAACCACGGCTCTGATTAATTTATGCTCTTATTTAAACAAGATAGTGTTTAGAAACCACTCATATTTGTATATCATGTGAGCTTATCTTTTAATTCTTGAGCTGTCAACGCGTTGAAAACAGCGACACGGTTTTTCCTAAATAGTTTTTATTTTTTAAATATATTTTTGTAAGTATAACCTTCAGGTATACGTAGACGTACGAAATCGCCTTTCAAATATTTGTATACGACTTCACATTTACTTATTTCGTAACACATAATTCTAACGATTTAGAAACTATATGGCTGAAAAATTAAGTTTTTATTTTTAACTTTTTGCGTTGGTATTACGTGTAATCGTTAAGATATGCGCAAAATAAATAAGTAGGTACGATACGTAATATATGTACTTATTATATAAAATTTCCACTGTAATTCCTAATACTAATAAAACTTTAAAATAGGTATGAATCGCATAAAAATAGATAATTGAGACGTACAATTAGTTTAGATAACAACTCTAAAAGTTGAATTATGATCGCGACTATCCGTGACATACGGATACGTAAAACTGTCAGCGTTTTATTCTGTACAAGCCCTGCGTCCGATGGGATTTTCCATCGACAAATATGTCGAACCTTATTATACATCACATCCATAATTATCCTTCCATAATGCTTACTATATAAAATATGGAGCTCTTTCGCAAAATTTCATGCTTCTAGATCTAGCGCCTTAAGATGTGCGTGGATTTCAGTAAATGAATTAAACAAATTATAAAGTAGAGACTTTACAAAAACCAATAAGAAATCTTTTCTTCTTTTTTTAATAACTAACTTAATCTTATAAATAAAATGTACATTGTACATGTACTTGTACAAAAAATCAGACAACAATTTCAAACTACGTTTTTCGAAGCTAACCAACCGGACAAACAGTGAGTATCAACCTAATCGGGATTTGTGTTATTATACGTCGCAGATTTTTATAGTTTACGCCGAAGTTATCTCGGCTTTTGAGCCAATTTCGTCAGTGCCAGTCACTGGTGCCACGGACATGATTCGACCTCTGACCTTCCATGGAGGATCAACAGAGATACCGAGTGATTAGCTACGACGTCGTTCAAGGCGTAAAAAAAATTAAAATGTTGCGCAATTTTGAGTTACGTTGTTTTTTTTTTGGTGCTGGGTGAATTACACAGTAGTTTTTTTTTTTTTTTTTTAATTAGTGTCAGTGTGTTAGTCTAATTATTTTATTTAGTTTCCTAAGCACTTAGTTTTTCATTGGACGTCCTTTGTTTTCTGCGAACCTATAGCATGTGTCTTTGACTCGTAGAATCACTGTGTAGTAAAATTCTGTAAAATCACTGTGTACAATTTTGGCAGATATCAAAAGTCGCACCCGAAATATGCAGATCAAATAATACCACATATCATTTTACATCTCTCAAAAAACACCATGAATTTCCTACGAGACGTCTCATAGAGCGCCGCCCTTAACCCATGTTTACACTGACTACCGCATGGCTGCCGGATTTAAGCGCGCCCTAATCTAGACGAGCAGCGGGAATGTTCCCGTATCCATCGTTTGTTTAGCCATGTCGATTTAAGGATTTGTCGGATACCCCGCTGTATAGTTACGGCGGCCGTGACTTAGAAGTTTCGTCACCACGCAATGGAAATATGTGCGATACGTCATTCACACTTTTGAGTGTTGTTGATACAATTCGGTTCATTGTTCTAGTTGTGAGTTGGTCAGCTGATGGGTTTACGGGTGTTTTATTTCTTAGAATGATTGTGAGGGTTAAATTCGGTTAATTTTGTCAATGTTAAGATGTGCTTATAGAATTATCCTATACTTATAGCTTGGTACTACATTTATGTACGATTTATTAGAAATGACAATTTACATTACAGTGACGTTATTGATGAGCCAGGTGCCTTCTTTGCTATACTTTTTGTTCTGTTATCTTATTTTTGCACTGGCTCGCAAGTGTAATTTTGCACATTTTAGTGAAGTCATGCTGGATAAGATTTTTTTGTGAATGGACGAGTGATTATAAGTAAAATAGGACATTTCTGATTATGGCCAGTCCTGTTTAACTTAAAATACAGAATTGACTCTGTTTTATAACGAACGACAATCGCTTTTAAACCTTTTCTACAAAGATTGCTAAACAAAATAGACATAACATAACAAAAAAAGTGCGTTCTTACAAAAGCAGATTGAAATTCTTCAACATGCACACCCTGGAAGAACGAAGATGTTTAAACGACGCAATGTTTGCTAGCAAAATTTTGAAGGGAAATATCGACTCGCCGCCGCTGCTCGCACTCATTAAATTTCGGGCTCCGCCGAGGATTCCACGCAAACCTATTACTCCACTTTGTCCTCCAATGAGAAGAACGGTGTTGGGATCTAACTCTCCATATGCTAGGTTTTGTAGGGTTTTGAATAGTTGTAGTGATATGGTTGATTTTCACTTTGATTCTCTCAACAGGCAAAAATGTATTTTTCTGAACTGTTTATCAGACTTGCTGTAAAAGTTTTTGGACTGTGTGTACGTAACTTTTTAAAGTTATGATGCTTTTAATATACATGCATATTTAGCAGATGTTACCAATACATAGTTATATATTTTATCCTTACTTTTAGTTTACTAGTATGTAGCTCACAACTAACATAATTACTTATTATTGTTTTTTTTTTTGTTCATGTGGTGTTTACCTTTAAGTAATTGTTGCACTGTGTAGAGTTTAAACGCATGTTTAATTTTAATGTAGATTAGTGTAAACAATTGTTGTTAGACCTAATAAATAAAATAAAATAAAACATTCACTTCAACCAACTTATCTGTGCAGGGGGGAAAACACAGAACTAAAATAAATGTACCAAGTTTGACATATCGATGCAAATTTTCTTGACAAGCAGCGCCACCTCGAACTGCACACATAAAGCTACTATAATAAGCGAAAAGCTTAGGTAGGCCTATCATAAATGAGTACTATACATTTTCGTCTTTTCCGTCATAGATTCGCTGACAAAATATCACTTCGTCAAGGCCCTCAGCAGCAGTGGCCCAATGGTGGCTGCCCCGACTTACGAACAGTAAGTCGTGGGTTCAAACCCAGGCAGGCGCATTACCTTGCGTAATTTATTCATCACCACTGCTCTCAAAAACGGTGAAGGAAAACATCGTGAGGAAACCAGCATGTCCTAGAACCAAAAAATCGAAAACATGTGACATCTACCAATCCGCACAGCACGCGCGTGGTGGATTATAGCCCATTCCCTCTCATAGAGAGGAGGCCGTGAGTACCGGCAGTGGGAACAGGCTAATTTTGCATATGCTTAAGCAAGGCGCTCTGTCACGAGTTCACGACTGAAAAGTTTTTCTAGTTAGTTTTATTTAACCCTGTATACAGGGTGAAAAGGACACCGGGGCTAAAACGGTTACTGAATATTCAGTACTTCATTTTGAACAAAAAACAAGTTGTATAAGGGTTATATACATTACTAAAAAAAACTGTCCTACCGGTCAAAATGTATATAGAAGATGCTTTTTTTTTAATTACAGATGAAAAATTCTATGTCGGTGGGTTCAGAATGATATACTGAATACGTGTGTAATTTATGTTATTTATGTTTTACCTTTTTTGCGTCAGTGTCCCTTCGACCCTGTATATTTTGATCTAATAACACATCGCAATAAAAAAGCTATCACTCAATACGTGCATTACTTCTGCATATCCCTCCAGAAATAACCTTCATACACCTATGCGCATTACGAGGAACGAAGCAAATTATCACCGATAGTTAATCGCATGCTATCAATGGATATCAATACAGGGTTTATATTCACAGATTTATTTGATAGATAAGTAGTGCTTATCCGGTGATAGTAAGTCGAGTTCTCAATATAATGTGATTGATTTGCACGTGCCCGATGTGACAGTATATCAGAATGTATTATTTTAGTGCATTCTTGCGAACCTCGAAAAGCACCTTGAGCCGTTGGTCCCGACTGTAGATCTTTGATAGTCGTTACAGGTAGTCAGTGGCCCAAAAGCCAGACAACCAGTCTCACCAAGGGGTATCGTATAACCCAGTACTAACTGGGTTGTCAGATAGGCAGTCGCTCCATGTAAAATACTGATATTCAGCTGCATCCGGTTAGAATGGAAGCCGACCCCAACATGTTGGTAAAAGGCTTGGCAGATGATCTTCAGAATTGAAACGCATTCTTTCATGAAACGGTAGACGAAAAGATTGTGAGGATATCGGCATGTCCTAGAACCAAAGATTCGAAGAATTTGTGACATCCACAAACCCGCACTATAATTGCATGGTAGCACTCATTACGGCCCTCTCCCTCTTACAACGGAGCTCTGAGGCCCAGCACGGAGAAAATTATTTGCTGATTATGCTGTCGAGAAAGAAAAGTTTTAAATTTGGAACGTACTGACGTTTTTGCAATCAAAGCGGTAAAGCAAATCCAAAAGACTAATTTTATTATTTTTATTTTATCTTTTGTTGCAGCTTGTAAATCAGGGAACTTTCTTTGTCACGCAAATAGTGTGCAACAATTAAAAAACGTAGTGACAGCTTTTTAAATAGAAATATAGGTCCCGATATAAATTGTTAGGGTCTTAAATTATTGTTCACTAGCGACCCGCCTCGGCTTCGCACGGATGCAATAATATACATATAAACCTTCCTCTTGAATCACTCTAACTATTTAAAAAAACCGCTTCAAAATCCGTTGCGTGGTTTTAAAGATCTAAGCATACATAGGGACAGACAGACAGCGGGAAGCGACTTTGTTTTATACTATGTAGTGATATATTTTACCTTCACGAGTAGTTTAGTTTTTGAAGAAAAAATTACTACCATGAAAAATACTGGCCGGTTTTCCGCGTCCATGAGAAAAAAAAACGCTGCATTAAACGTATAGAAGGCGACAATTTCCACATCTAGACGTCACTTAACGCGTTTGACATAGAAACTACCGGGAATTTTCTGAGTTTCAACCACTTCAACATTTGAGGAGTGTTATGAGTTTAGCAGTTTAGCGTTGATTCAGTTTAAGTTGACGATTCGCACCTCATGTTAGGTAATAATAAAAATAAATCTGCAAGGAACTGTGACAACGTTATTTTTCGAATAATTTTGATACTTTTACCAAAGATCTAAATCTTTAGATTCGCCTTACCGCGTCAAAAATGTTCACGTTTCGGTTTCGTTAACAACGACTGCATTCGAATAGCAGTGTCCCGCTCACTCATACTGAAAATCGTATCTCTATCGTTACAATCAGAACGAGCGAGCTCACTCTTCTCAGTGTGAAAACTTTTCGCCCGTCCTAGTAAAGTGAACGATCAAAATCTTTGCTTTAAACATAGTTGATCAACTGATTGCCTCATTAGTCGAATGGTCGCAAGCGCGACTGCTGAGCATGAGGTCCTGGATGCGATTCTCGGGTCGGGCAAAGTGTTATTGAGTTTTTCAATCAGTAATCTGTCGGCCGCGGAGTCTGGATTTGTGCCCGGTTGATGACATTAGGCTTGCCCCCTATTACATGGGACTTAAAACATAGCCGGCGAAATGTGGGTGTACTATTAGGTACACCACTGCCTAACCCGTCGAGGATTATAGGTTATGGTTTCAACAAGGAGTGTAGACAAGTCAAGTTGAAATAGTTCACGTACTTAGCTAAATACTTTAATCAAAAGTAAGTATATTCATATAATATAAATAAATAAATATCGTTGGACATTGCACACACAGCGCCATCTAGGTGCCACACTGGCAACGAGGCTTGTGTCGTGGACACCTGATAGTTGATAATACTACATAAATACTTTTTTGTTTGTAAATACATACTTATTATACATATAAACATCCATGACTCGGAAACAAATATCCATGCTCATCACACAAACATTTGCTCCTACCGGGACTCGAACCCGGGACCCTAAGAACGTAAGGCAGCCTCACTACCGCTGCGCCATTCGGGTCGTCGTCATATATTGATATCAACGAATGTTAATCAAATAAACTTATTTGAATAATTATTACGGACCAATTAATCAATTTCCTGATTCCCACATTCTACATTAATATAAATATTTGACAACGGAAGTTGACTTTATCGTTAATTCAATAGTTTTAAACGTAGATATTTGACCAATTTAATGATAATAATTATATATTAGGTAAGTAAACAAAGCGATATTCCACTCATATTATGTTTATGCGTTACGAATAAATTGCGTTCAAGAGACACCAAGTTATAACCAAAAAAACCGGATTAAAAATAATCTTAGCCAAACCATGACGCAATTATGACCCCTATTTCATCAAATATTCGAAGAATTCGATAAGATTTCGCTTGAACTATCCTCAATTCCTCCCTAAAACAGTAACCTCGAGCGTTCTTTAATCTGCGTTAATCACTCATTTACAAACCGAGAAGGATACATATATTTTTACTATCTGCCATATTAACAGTATTATCTCTTGCTCGTAATAAAATCAGATTTATTATGTTATTTACTTTTATAATAATCCTCATTTACATTGCTGAGATTATTTTGCTGCGCGTTATTATTGCGGCAAACGAATATCAGAATAGGTACCTACATAATGTATGAATGATCTGTATAAAATAAAGTTTTATATATTGACGGACTAAGTAGCTGTACACTATCTTTGTAGGTATATGTACGACCACGTATAAATTAGGTAGTCATCGTCTGCCTAGCCTTTTCCCAAATATGTTGGGGCCAGCTTCCAATCTAGCCGGAAGCAGCTGAATACCAGTGTTTTACCTGGAGCGTCTGTCTATCTGACCTCCACAATCCAATTACTACTAGATAATTGACTGGTTGTCAGACTTTCGAGCCACTGACTTCCTGTAACGACCGTCAAAGATTTACAAATGACAGTAAATAGTATAAATTCGGTGGTGATTATAAACATCATCATCACTAGCCTATCACAGCTCAACGTAGGCCCATTTAATCACAAGAAACTGTATAAACCGTAGCCAGTCTACCGTTTAATGAAAAGTGACAAACTGCCTAATACTGAAAAAGCCACCAATTCAATCATGACTATAAGATATTTACACACATAACATATTTAACATTACAAATGAATTCCCCGAAGGGCTAGGTAGATAGCCTGTATACCTAATAGTACACCCACCAGTTATATTTAAGTCATATGTGGGTAATAGGTGGCGAGCCTATTGCCATCAATCGGGGACAAATCCAGATTCCATGGAAACCCAATAACAAGTTTCTCGACCCGGGTATCGAAACTACATAAACAACCCAAAATCAAAATCCACCTAAAACACTATTTACTATCCAAGAACTAGAAAAACTCGTAGATATCTAAATATTAGGTGATCAGTATCAATCAAGTAGAATCACGTGCTCTAGTTCAATCAGAAGTCTTGGTACTAGTCTAGATATCAAATCAATTGCTTCAAATTCCGAATTTAATCTCTGAAACACAAAGAGACGAAACGATTTTGCAAGTGGGATTTAGGAGATAACGTCAAAAAGTAAGTGAAAAATCTTGTTCGATCACAATAACTTAATGGGATCAGCCATAATGGCTAGCGCATTGATAAGATAAGAATGCATAAGATATTATTATAAAGACCAAAAGCCCCGTATTCAACCTTCTAAGCATTGAATAAACAGGAGACATCTCCAGGACACGCTTGTTCCTTCTCAGACCTCATCCATCGTTTTCCATCAGGGGACCTGGCTCAAGAGCAAGACCATCATCACCATTCTTTTTAACCAACGTTCTTCAAAAAGGAGGATGTTCTCAATTCGGCTATATTCTTGTATTCTGTATTTGTTATGTTTGTTACTTCATAACTCCGTCATTTATGAATCGATTTGAAACATTTTTTTTTTTTGTGAAAGGTTATACTTCCCGATTGGTCCCATTTCAAAATCAGTTCAGTAATTTGGTTTTTTTTTCTTTGAATATTATGTATTTTTTTCTTCTTGGGATATCTAGATGACATGATGGTTCCTTAATAACTGCTAGTTACAATGCAAAAAATGGTTTCGTGACAAGATTTTGTGTGGTATACTACAACCAAAAAGGGAAAAAAATCTGCGAAGAAAAACCGAATTCCAATTAAAAAAAAAAAAAATAACTTTACTTTCGGAAGTCAGTGGCAAAAAGTCAATGAAACAAACAAAGTCACCGACTTCCAAAAGTAAAGTTATTTCAGACTTTTTAGTGTATTTTTGGAAGTTGGTTTTTTTATCCTTATTTATGTCGGGTCGGCGCAGCTTGACGTCTTCCTCCATACTTCTCTTTTAATCGTCATCTCATCAGACACCTCTTCTCTTGTCACGTAGTCTATCCATCATTACTTTGGTCTTCCTCTACTGTTATATCCGGCAACATTCATACCCAAAACTTTCCTCACGACATTTTCCATATTCCTCAGCGCCAAACTAGGTACTGATAAAGTTGCAAAAACATAATATTCTTGTTCTTTATCTGCAATTGTAACCGTAGCCTAATGGCAGTCCAAACTCCAAGCAGTGACGATATTCGCAAACAACACTGACAGTACTGACATATAAAGCAAAAGGTTCAATATCGTAGTTCACGACAGAATTGGTGACGTATCTATTGACATCGTCATTCGGTCACTTGATATTCAATCATGAGATATAGGTCAATTGGTATGCTTTTACTCAGCATTGGACTAACAAAGGTTAAGAACTTAGGAAGAGGTGCCCCACAGCATATAGCAGAAATTCCTCATAAAAACTCAATAAAACCGCGACCGAAGACCGCGAATCGAGCCCAGGACCTCAGCAGAAGTGCTTGGGACCACTTGCGATGGTATTTTTTAAAACAATGCTATGGTATAGGTACGAGTAAATGTTTCTAATTATGGTCAGTTTTAAATCATTTTTGAAAATCGAAATGGAATTCTGCGATGATGAATATTTCAGACTTCGACAAGAATGGAAACAGCGTTTGCCCCAAAGTCCATTCTACAGAAAAACACCACTGTTCACAAACATGGACAACTAGCATCCACGTGTAAGCTGAGTAACTCCATCGCATATGGACCATCAATCAAACGGTTTAGAAGAATTTAGAGCGGTATGAGCAATCTATTAACACGGCCCCGCTACAATGGCAATGGTAATTAGTGTCATTTGCACTGTTTTTGGACGGGATAAACACATAGGGCATACTGTCGAACCCACAAATTGGAAACAAATGGTCTCTAGACATCGAAGTGCTAAGTTAATTTGTTCGGCTTTCGCTAACGTGGTTGAGCAATCAGTCGGATCCCTCACAGAGCTTTTGTTATTGCTTCACGTTCATAACGTGTGATTTGGTTCACTATCATTCACCGTTACGCACCATTGGCAGGCCTTCAAATTGGTAGAACTACAGTTAAGTAGATGGTGAAGATTTGGTGCTTAAATTAAAAACAAATAGTTGGTAATTGAACTGTAACCGACGGAGTTTTGCAGGTGTTAGTGAAGGCCCCTATTAGGCTATTGGGAATAGGTATTGGAGTTTGGTGATATGAGGTTATGATGAGTTGAGAGATTGACTCATATAAAATTACGTGAATAAAACTAAGTAGGTATAAACCAAACATCACGCTCATAATCCCAGATGGGTTAGGCATATGTGTACCCATTAATTATTACACCCACAATATTCACCAGTTATGTTTTAGTCTCGTTATAGAAGCGATGGATGGACTGCGAAAGATGATATGGCTAGAAAGGAGGTAACTGCTGAGATAACGAGGAATAGAGAAGTATGGAAGAAGAAGACATGCTGCGCCGAGCCTAAATAAGTTGGGATAAGGGCAGGAAAATGATAATGATGATGGTAATAGGGGGCGAGCCTATTGCCATTAACCAGACACAAACTCAAACTGGGCTGCTAATGAGAAATTCCTGATGGAAACACTTTGCCTGGGAATCGAAACCAGGAGGTTCGATTCCCAGGCAAAGTGTTTTCCTCATGATCAGCAGTTGCGCTTGCGACCACTGGATCAACGAGGCAGTCAAAGTAAGTAGGTATAGCTTAATCAGCCTTTAATGTTCCCACTACTGGGACACAAAGCCTCCTCTCTATGAGAGGGAATGGGCTATAATCCTCAACGCGGGCCCAGTGCGGCTTGATAGATGTCATATGTCTTCGAATTTTTGGTTCTAGCACAGCCGGTTCCGGTTTCCTCACGGTGTTTTCCTTCACCGTTTTTGAGAGCAGTGCTGATGAAATAAATTACACAAAGTAATGCGCCTGCCTGGGTTCGAACCCACAACTGACTGTTCGTAAGTCGGGACCGCCACCAATGGGCAACAGCTGCTCGCCAAGTAGGTATATCTTCTAGTAATTAATTAAACAGCACACGTTTCACGGAATTCCTTAACATTCACAATCTCAGAAATCCTTAATGTCACCATCATATAAAACAGCACAATGATATAAATATAATACCTAATACGATAAAAATAAATCCAATGACGTTGTCAGTCAAAAACAAGTACGCGCAATCTTGTCGCGATCTCTTTGTGAATTCCGACAGTACGCGATAAAGCAAATAAATCAGTGCAGTAATCCGCGACTTAGTGCGATAATGCACGTATCGCGATATAACACGATGTATGTACACTCGCGAGCACTAATATGTACCTATAGACTGTCTTGTCGAGGAATAACTACAGTAACATTGGGATAAGACCTATTTCATCACTGGCGAGTGATCTTAAGAACGAAACCACTCGTCCATTCTCAAAGATGGTATGACCTGAAAGATTTTCAGTCTTTAATTAGACTCCGACGTCTCCTTCAAATGAAAAGCCGCTTATATCACAGAAGTTGCTTTACAATGGTAATAAGGATATACAGCGTGTAACAGAAAGGGTATAATCATATGGAATACTGTGGTACTGACCATCAAACTGAACAACTTTCTCTATGGGACCACCATCGAAATCGTAAAAAAATAATCAGCTGTCCCATACATTTGGGTCGAGTAGGTATTGAAATTTTGTATAGGACAGCTGATTATTTTTTTACGATTTCGATGGTGGTCCCATAGAGAAAGTTGTTCAGTATGATGGTCCGTACCACAGTATTCCATATGATTATACCCTTTCTGTTACACGCTGTATAATAAACTACCAAAATCATATAGGGAACTGCCAATCAATCGATTTAAAACTGCTTTATTCAGATGGCTTATACAGAAATCATTTTATTCTGTGAATGAGTATCTTAACCTCAAAGAATCACGATGACATTTTCCCATTATTAATTAATAGAAAATTATTGACATTCTTATTATTGACATTTTTATTAGTGACATTCATATTATTATAACATACCAATTATATTAGATTCAATTATTGTATTAATGTAATGTACCTATTCTTTAATTTTGCATGCTAGTTTTAGCGAATTGTGTGAGCAACTGTAATAAAACTCGACCATCTATAATGTACTACAATTCTAGCATATTTATTTTATTTCATATTTTCATATTTTTAGCATTTTATTTCTATTTTCATTTCATTTCATTTCCGGACACAGGTTGACCGAGAGGAGCTCGTGGCCAAATAATAACAGCCGCTCGGGTCAATCTTTAGGTTAAGCCGTGCTTGCCTAGGTTGATCGGTGGATGGGTGACCACCCATTACATACCGAGTTTCCTCTGTGCCTCAGAAAGCACGTTAAGCCGTTGGTCCCGGCTGTCATTTGTAGATCTTTGACAGTCGTTACAGGTAGTCAGTGACGCGAAAGTCTGGTAACCAGTCTTACCAAGGAGTATCGTATTACCCAGTGCTGACTGGGTTGTGGAGGACAGATAGGCGGTCGCTCCATGTAAAATACTGGTATTCAGTTGCATCCGGTTATACTGAAAGACGACCCTAATATAGTTGGGAAAAGGCTAGGCTGATGATGACACAGGTTGGCTGAAGCAAAGATAATCTGATGTAGATTTACTGCTGTCTGTGCTTTGGTAAATGTGGTGCTATTACAAATACGAAGGCGCATATTTAGCCCAGTTCGCTCAGTTTAGACTGCCATCGACACGCTAAGAAGACCTATTTCAAAATAATATGAGTTTAAAACTGACTGCCTTGAGAAATTGTCACAGTCCTCAAAACATTGATTTTCTCCACAATATCCCCAATCCGGCGTGAGAGCAGTGGTGGCCCAGGCCATCACCACTGCTCTCAAAAACGGTGAAGGAAAACATCGTGAGGAAACCGGCATGTCCTAGAACCAAAAATCCGAAGACATGTGACATCTACAAACCCGCACGGGCCCGCGTGGTGGATTATAGCCCATTCCTTCTCATAGAGAGGAGGCCGTGTGTCTCAGCAGTGGGAACATTATAGGCTGATTATGCTATGAGTTAAAAATACTATGTTCGTAATAACATTCAATACAGAAGAAGAAAATCAGTACCTGAGTGTATACATATTGATGCTCGTGAGTGTACTACGTCGTCATATCTTTGGACTGCGAGCTGCGGCACGGATAATCCTCACGCGTGCTTTATCTAACAGACTTGTTTCAACAAATGACACGAATCACTTTTCAACGGAAATATTTCATGTTTGAATATTCCGCGGTTATTTTACTTTATCTTGTGGACAATCTTTTGATATGGATTTCCGGTCTTTAATGGTCATTTTTGGTGTTTGGATATTTTGTTTGGAATTGTCTGGGTTCAAATTTTCTTTGACTGTTTCACTTAATAGTCTGTGGAACTCTGAAAGTATGCTGATGTTGTCTGAGACGTTGATTTCTTTACTATCCTTGCAAGGCGTGTTATTTAATTCCGGTAGGTTATTTATGGAATAAATAGTAAAGATTTTCTACGTTCTTTAACATTAATTATAATTTTAGCTCTCGCTAGGCAGCTGGATCAAGGGCTTGATTCAGAAAGCTAGTACTTCTGGACAAGGCGCGTATTGTTAGAAGGTTCCTGTCTCAAGAGCCCTGACCATCGGTAGCTCGGACCCTGTTCCCAATGACAGTGGGCTCCTATTTTTATATTTTTAAATGTTTTTTATATTATTTTATATTAGAATATTTAAAAATTTAACTGATATGTTTTAACATGAATAATTTGTTATAAAATGATAGTATGGCTTCTAAAAATAGGCAAAACCGCTTTAAAAAAATCTGATATCGATAAAATCCCTTCCTTATCGGATCGCATACCTATCGTCTAAGATATTAATACCTCTAAAAACTAGCAATGCTAGTTGGATTAAAATGATAAAAGACTTTAAAACTTTTTATTACTGAAATAACTGTCTGAGTAAAACTGCAACTAAATTACACGAACATAAATATACTTAGCAACATAATGATTTAAGCACTTAGTATAAATGTTATTACGATTGTGAAGATAACATTATTCAAAGAATTTTTAAATTGTGTTTATCAAGGAAACGATATAAACCACTCGAGATATTCCCACTTGAACAATAAACCTGTCATTAATCGACTCGAAGATTATTTGCCATCATGATTATCGCTAATTAATACTCAAGTAGTGGACGATTTAAATGGAATAACCCAGTTAAACCACTTGCGGCGAATAGACATATTGTAGAGCACCGTCAGTCGTGAACAATCAGTGCGATTGTATTCAATAATATATTATGTCTATGTTATACATTATGCAATATTGCAGTATTTAATATGGCGCCGTCTATAAAAGTACTTTGGAAACGAATTTATACGAAACAAAAAAGCTATCAATGGCACCGCGGCGAGTTCGCGGAGCACATTAGATATTGTTGACAAAACTTCCTCCTTGATTAATATGCATCGGCAGGTAATATTGAGTACGTGCCCGTGCGCCGCCGACGTGCGCCCGAACACATTTTCGCATGCGCGACGCATCCATGCAAAATTTTAGGCGGGATGCGTTTGCTAACGTAATAAACGTCCAGTAAAAGCAGTCATACTTTCCACCATTACTTCTTTGTCTGCGACGGTCCTCGCTGGCGAGTTAGACAAGGAAGGCGCGGTAGTCCCGGAGTCCGGTGCGTTTGGAGAGCGCATAACGCATTCGGTAAAAGCGGGTTTTGACGACCGCCGCACATTCCCATGCAAGGTATGCCCGGAGGAGCTATGTCGGCAATTTAAATATTACGGCTACTCAAAAACGTGAGATGTTGGTAGTAAGAAAACCCGTGTGGGCTCCAACTCGACGCGGTTCGGATACACTGAATCCGACTGAAAAAAATAATAAGCGGCGACATTTTTACGTAATTAAATTGTAGCTTTTTACAACTGCTCTTCTGAACGAAAGTAATTAATAATATGCGCCTTAATTTCGACAAGGACCATCTGAATGTAATATGGAGGTATAATGTCAACGAAAAAATTCGGGACGACTCATAAAGCTTCTACATGCTGAGATTATGCGCTATAAAAATTCTTTGTTTTGTGTCAAAACGTTTGTTAAGTCGAGCGCTGAGCAGTATTGCGAACATTGTGTGTGATGCCCATGGCGGGAGGTAGCCATTCCCATGTCGGCACCGAAAAAAATATTCAAATTGATTCACGCGCGCGCGCCTCCGTCCGAATTTTGCAACGCGTTTGATGCGCCCGCGCCGATTCCGGCAAATCCGTCGCGTCGGAAGTGCGTGGCGCGCGCCGCCCTGCCGCCGCTGTCGATGTGTCGATATGCTCACATGGAGTCGTTGACCTCGATCAGGACCTTCGATAATGAACATCTGATAAACTGTTATTGGTTAGATTAAGAGGCCGAAAGAGATAATTTGTTCTTAAAAGTCAATGTGACTAGAGGCACGTATGAATGCACGATGCATTCACTGAAATGTCATAGAAAAAATACGCTACAAAAAGCTAATTAGTTAAATTGAAATAAGTTCTTCCAACGATAAAAATTCCATCACCTGTCGCCGTCTACACTCCATTGGGTGTGCAAATTATCGACGTTACGTATTCCCCTCACTAATCCGAGTGATACGTATACGGTCACACAATGCACTTATTATTCGACAGTTCAGTTTCTAAGTAAAGTGCATACGGGTTGAATACAGTTGATATGACGTGTGCGTCTGCCCTTCCAATGACTTGAATAATATAAAAAAATTACACCATGAAAATAATATACCGCACCGAATACGGATTTTAATTACAATAACCAAAGCTAAAGGCAAATGAAGGAAAGGTCAGGAAGGCGATAAATTATTAAATTATATAGTTTATTTATCAACTGTTTATATTCTTACATCCGACAGTTAATGAAGCAATGGAATAATAGATAATAGTGCGTGACATCTCTATGTTGGGTAGATTCGGTTTTAAAGTTATTTTAGCAAAAAAAACCGTGTTTATAAGGAATAAAAATAAAAATAAACAGTCCCAAAACCAAGCTCAAAAATCAAACGTGTCGGCTGACGGATTTGTGAAACTTAGAGCAATTAAGATGTTCCTACAAGTGAGGTAGCGTTTACCTGTGTTTTATGACATCTACCTACACAATACCAGAGATATCCGTGGTCTGCTATTGGACCATTGTTTATCCCATTACGTCAGTTAAGAAGTTATAAACAATATTGTTACAAACAGGATCATCAGTTTAACGGTAACTTTACAAGGACGCAGTTTGTTGAGATGAAAGAAGAATCTACCTGTGTTTGATGACGGTGTGCTTTTGAACACCCCAAAATCAAGGTTTGGAATAGGCTTAAAGCAATAAAATAGTAAATCAGAAAAGTTCGGTTTTATTTGACTGACTGTTAAGGTGTTAACTCAGTATTATCGCTATGTGATTATGCCGAAAATTTTGTTAGTTAATATTTTTCGGCACATCACTTTTAATCTTTTAATTCTTGACCTGTCATTTTGGCTCAGCAAGCCTTCATTTGTCATCCTATCATTAATATTGTGAAAGAGATAAATATTGTTAATCTAATTAGGTAATTAAGATAAAAAAGTGTTGTTCTGCTCAAACATCTCGATTACAGACCATCGATTACTTATCTCGGTATCGGATTACTCAATAAAACTCGGATCAACAAACCGAATGAGACAACCGATTGAAACTCAACGTATAAATAGCGATCTATCAGTGCGTACGCACGTTTACATCTCGCCGGAGTCTGGAAGCACAAAACAGAGATTAGAGTTCGTTCACACAGGATTTTATTCCTCTGCATCAGTATCGATGCATGCATATCGGTGCACGACTCTTACTCATTTGTTGTTGTAATTGTAAAAGGGATGGACGGACGAGATAAGTGGGTCGATGACATTTGGCTCCAACTGATTACTACGATTATGCACTTTGTGCGTTGAACTTTAACTACGAGCTTTGAAATACACAGCTTTGATATGACTACGATTTGACGCCTATCGGAACAAAGCGCCCGATAAGCTTTTGTTTCTCGACTACTGATTATAATATGAACTGTTCACTTGTCTTCTCTTGTCACTAATCGAAAACTCGATATACCTATACGTTGAAACAAAACTAATGGATCCCGAGTAGGTAAGTACGTATAGCTTATTTCTGGAATAAAGGAACTCGAACCACACTGAAACAGTAACATTGTAAATAATATGAAATATCACAACTATTTCCACTTTATTATTACTGTTTAATCTCCGAAACATGTTGCTGACAGAGATCATAAACCCATGGCTCCTTATCTCAAACTATGGTACATTTCGTGTAACGAAACAACTATATTACGCTTGTACACATCGCACCTCCGCTCAAATAATGTCGTAACTCAAAAAAAAAAAAAAACTTTTTTATTGCACCATTTGTTTCAGAAAACTTCAAAATCTTATCTCAAATAGTGTCGTACTTATGGTTTAAATATTTATCCCTAGATGGCACTAGTGTCATTATAATGTTATGTGAAAGTTATGACATACCAAACAAAAACAGTGTCTTATCTCGGCTTGCGCCAGGTGGTGGTTTAACTAAATATCGTATATAGTGTTGTTTGTCGAGTTATGACAGTGTATGTATTTAAGGCTATGGAAACATCTTATTTTTTTTCGCAACGAAACTGTCACATTTCATAACAATTTGCTGGCTTTTATAACAATTTCAGAGTTATTTTGAAGTTAATTCTAATTAGAAGGTTCTAAAGATGTTCTCCTCTAAGATATGAGACTTAGATACTTTCCTGTTTAATTTTGTACTGTTGATTATTGTTAATTCGTTATAATTAAACAATATTTCGTAAATTATTCGTTTTCTTATCCATATAGTGTCACAACTCATTTTTTTTTCATTCTTTCAGGATAACTAATACACTATTTTATAGAGCTTTAAAAACCATTGTAACTTTCCAAAAAACTTATAGCGCTAATTTTATTATTTTTCGACTTAACACCCGAAAAGTGAACAAAAAAGTAGGAATAAATTTCAAACGCCTTTTTCTCGAAAGTTTGCTTTTTTGACTTATGACACTATTTGAGCGGAGGTGCGACATACACACGAGTATAAATTCCCATGTAGGGCCGATAGGAGCCGAATCTATCTGCTCGATAGTAACCGCTATTACCACTATCGCATCCGCCGGTCGGTACAGATAACTGGACGATTGTACAACGTCGCCCAGTAATCTATTGTTCTAACTCTAAACCACAAATAAGGATATTTGTACGCAGCAAGCGGTATGCGTTACGCGTTACGTTTGGACAAGACGAGCAAACTGTTCCTAGACGGACGATCTGTCTGCAATTCCTATGGCGACCATGTCATCCTAACAGTTATTTGACACTACTACGACAAAGTAACTCCTGCGTCCTTTAAACTTTCTGAGAAAACACAAACGATGCGTACAAAATCTACTTCGACAAAATTGAATTCTAGAACTACATAGTTACATTCGAAGTAATTATTTAGGTCTACGTGAGTATATTGTTCATTATTTTAACGCGATAATGTCGTTCTACGCAATCTTAGATCTTAATTAAATCTCGATATCACAGTCTACTTTTTTAAACCGATAGGTTTAATGAAAAGTGTAGACAAATTGCGCAATCGGTCGGTATTTATAAAGATGGAAAACTATGCATCTGGTATAAATTAAATAATTAATAGGTAAGATAGATCATTAGTAAGGAGGTAGTCTTATTATGTTTGTTTTCGTATTAGGTATTCTATGGGGCATGTGATATTGATGAATATATAGTAAAAATGGCTCGTAAACTATTAACTAAACTCGTGTGCCTAACATGTTTAGCACGACGTCCGTGCGATGCATAGTAATCGCAGATAACGTGCTTGGTGTAAGTGTGGCGCGGCTAGCGAATAGTTCACCTAAATGGTATCTAGCATTATCACTCAATTGAATTGGAAAGGAAATTCTAGGAAATTTCTCGCAAGTTAATTAAGCCCGTTTCTAAGAGAAGCTAGCCAATCACAGGATGCCCATTTATCGAGGTTAATGGTTAACTTTTTATGAAGAAAACAAATTCAAGCTTACAACATTTAACGTGCGTGTATCCTATACCCTGCCTTACCGTATGCCATTGACCAACTAGGTCCTGCCCTGACCATATCAATATTGCCTGACCACTCCGGTAGCAACACACAATTTCAAGATACTGATAAAAAATGCTCATTAAAAATGCAGATAACATAAAAACTGAAAATTCATGGAACCCGAAAAAGTCCAATTTTAGGACTAAGACAAACGGTCTTAAGTCCAAAAGTATGTAGTCCTTATTGATATAACAAACCTTGCAGGCAAAAGCAAAATGCAAAATTAATCAATTATTCCATTCCCTCGCTCCGCGCTTTAAACTTGCGTCCGGTATCAGTTTTGCATATTAATAAAAAAAAAAAAGAATTGTCATTTCTTTATTCATCTGTGCATTTCAACCGCCATGCTACTGCCTAATTATGCATGTTAGTTATGATGAGAATGATATACGACCACGTAATGCTATGAATTAGATATCTTCTTGATTCATAATAGGAATTCGACACAAGTACGACGATATTGAGACTGATTTGCGGGCAATGACAATATGGTTTTCTAGTTTTTCCTGGTTAGTATTGAAAAAGGACGCTTCATATTTCGCTCTATACTTTCAATTAAAATGATGTGTTTTGTTTTCTAACAAACACTTATTCCTAATTAATCCAAACTAATATTATAAATGCGAAAGTAAGTTTGTTTGTTCGTTACCTTTTCTCGCCTAAACCACTGAACCGCTCATCCTGATATTTTGCATATATACGTTGTCAGATGTACAGAAACGGACTTACCCCCCCCCCCCCCTATGTCCGTTTCTGTACACCGGGATGAAAGGTATTTTATCCCGAAAAAAAGTACTGTTTCTGAGGAAAACCACTATAACGTTATTATGATAGTAGATGGCGCCACGTGCCTTTCGTCGTGATTGAATTATATTATTATACAAGCAGATTACAACCTGAACTGATTGTCAAATTCTAAATTAACTCGAGCGAAGCCGGGGTCAAAACCTGGTAAGAAATGTTTTAAATACTCTTACACCCGTTTTTTTACCAAAAAATCTTACAGGCCATGTATAAAGCCTCTCCCACCCAACATGCAAATTGATCCCCACCATACAAGCACCCAAATATAAATCATGACGATTGATTCCTATATTTCGTAGACAATTGCTAAATTGGTGGTGATGAAAGATAGTCTTAAAGCCTGGGGGTTACGGTGTCAATTGTAGACGTGAGATGACTTAGCCATAACCGACACACGCCCCACTAAAACGTCCATTAATCAGTAGCACAGATTCTAAATATAGCCACTTATGCTATCGGCAATCCGAGCTTCTGATGTCAGCACATACGGAATTGTGTCGCAGAAGGGTCGCCAAGGACTTCGCTATGGACAGGTTACCAAGAGTGTAAGTGGTGACGTTTGTGTGCTACCATATGACAAAGATGCTGATTAAGTTAGTTTTTCTTTGGTTGTGGGAATTCAAATGATTGATAATGGTGAAGCAATTATAGAACATTCGAAACTGAAATAGATGGTGAGAAATTGAAAATCTGCACACATTATACTGAGCAATAGAGTGAACGGACATTGATAAACACACCCTATGCTGTTCGGAAAAACAACTACGGAAAAGCCGTAAATAATACCGATGCACCTGTTGATACTGATTGATTCCCCTAACAAAAAGTAGAACGCGATGCTTTCCATAAGGGAATAACAACGAAGCGAACAGAATTTGAAATTTTAAACAAACGTACATTGAAGTGTGACCACGTATCGAACAAAAACCCGCTTTAATCCTACGCATCTCGTATTAATTAGATGGCACACTCGAAGCTAATTTGTCTCCCACTAACAATGTATATGACATCACAAGATAAATCATCTATTTGACAATTCAAGAGGATAATCTGTATAAATATTCAAATTACCTAATTAATGTGCATAAATAGCTAAAAGTTTGGGCTTAACAATTTTTCACAATGAAAAATAACGTCGTTTATTTACAAAACAGAATCTTATACTTGGGTGTGGATATGATACCGAGTTTTACAATAAAATGGACAAAGAGAAAGTCTTGATCGATAGTAGCTTTTGTAGAGGTGTGTCAACGGTACAAAAAGTTGACAAAATCGACGAAAATTTAATCCCTGTGCTTAATAACTTGGTACGTTTGCAAACACATTTTAAGATTCAGATGGACTTCGACTTTTGACTTCAAAACGAATTCCTCATGTGGGCGTATCTTAAAAAACTGTTCGTGTCGGATGGTTGTAATAAGTATAGTGATTGGTGGAGTAATTGAAAGATGGGGTGGAACTGTAATAGGTAATTACATAGATATCGCAGACGATAGCCGGCTAATTGCAGACGCCTTGTAGGCGACGCGCGACGGACCGTTTTGTGTTGTGTAAACAATGTAAACGTTAATAATGGAAAAGGAACCAAATGACCAAAAAAAAAAAACAAAAAAAGAAAGATATTTTGTACCCGAAAGGAAGAAGTTTTTATGGTGTTGATATCGATGAAAAAGCTAAACTTCAAAGCTTAGCTATTTATAACAAGAGCTGGTCTTGTTGGGTCTGTGAAAAGCTAAAGGATATAAACTTTCTAAACCTACGGATTCTTGCATCTCTTACGAAAGCAAGGAATCGTTTTCTGTCAGAATACTAGAGAACGGAAAACTAGTCTGTAACCAAATTGATAAAATTGTAAAAACAGAAAAGGAAAACAACTGCAATAAGCTAAGCGTAATACAGTATGCAGGAGAGTGCAAAAACGAATCAATTCGAGGCGATTAAGTGTATCGGAATGCAGTGAAAATAGTAATATTTAGTCACAAACACATTTTATTGTTCGCCGGGTGGCTAGCGGGCTGTGTCGCCCCGGATCCACGGATATGAAAGCACAGGTCAGGATTAGATGGGACGAGTTTTGTTTTAGCTGTTGTTGAAGCAGAATATAGACTTTTCAAAGAGGATATGCGTGTTTTTCTTGATGTGGGGGAAGATGAAGAAAAGCTAGCAAAATGTTCTCTGTTTATACCAAAGTGGAAGAAAATTTATTTAATTATTGATGGACTTCGCTTTAAGGTAGAAATAATTCTACCCAAACCGAGAGTTTGTTTAATTTGATCGGGTTTCACGGCCAAGGGTACCGCGGTTTAAATTGATCTTCCATTGTACCGTCAAGGGAACAACCAAGCCGGGGCTGCGGGACTGTTCGAAAGAGATACCGGGGCCCCGGAACACAAAGGGCGATGAAGGAACATGGATGGGTTTTAGTCAGTGAAAGTCTGACACTCCCTCCTGCTCTGCCCAGAGCGGGAGGAGTTATTTAATGAATTCCCGTCAGAAAAAAAAAGAGAACAACCATGGGTACATAGGAAAAAAGGGAATTAAAATGAGAAGAATAACGGAAGGAGCTAAGGCGAAATAAAGAGAAGAATGTTTTGGAAGGTTGGTCTTCTTATCAGACTATTCTTACACTAGTTTATAGAGTTGAAACATTGTGATCGGACTCTTATTAAGTTTTAGGTTGTCCAATTCTGAAATCCATAGAAAATTACTCATTTCACGTGAAACAATATTCAGGAAACTTTTAATTATAACAACCGATATTCATAAAATTACTGAAAATACTACCCAAATATTTGACAGACAACCGAACGCGCAAAGGAATAACCATATTAAAAAAAAAACAGGACAAGGATTGAAAAAAAAAAATTGCACAGAACTTTTATATCAACAAAAAGCTCATAGCATAATCCGTCCCATCGTACACACAAGGACATCGCATAAACACGACATGCGTGTGTGCGTGTTCGCACTACATGTGGGTAGCTTAATGATAGCGGGCTTCCGTCGCGTCACACCTGAGGGATCCTAACCGCCATCGGGTTATAGATACCTACCCCCTCGCCCCTTAATACTGACGCACTGTGCGTGGAACTCTAAGAGTGGCTGACACGCATTAGTAGAAGAAAAAAATAACCGACGCAATAATTGCAGACGTGGCTACAGACACCGAATACTGGCAAAGTGTCTAAAGCTGTCAGCCAGTGTCAGCACATCGGACGATGTCCAAAGTAGGTTCGCAATATATCCGCACCAGTTTGAAGTTAGCAAGCTCTGGAACGCAAAATGTCTTTCAAAAGAACAGTTCGAAAGTACTATTTGAAATCAGACCAAATTGCTCATAAGCTAGTCATAATTAATAAAAGTTTTATCGTATTTTGAACTATTTGTATGTATTATAAATAATTATATTATATATTAGTTTCTTTAATTTTATCTATATGTGTATTAGTATTTGTAACTATTTATTTTAATATATCAATTTATGGTAAAAAAAATGTATTTTTCTTATTATTTTTTTGTACCCTATCATAATGCTGTCCTATTTGACCCAAAGGTTGACTGGCAGAGAATGCCATGTGGCATTAAGTCTGCCTATGTACCACTATTGTACGCGAAGTTTAAAAGCTAAAAAAAATTAGAACCTTTTGAAAAGAAGCGAAAACAATCGAGTAATAATTAACTAAGGGCGAATTTCACAAATGTAACCGAACGATTAGCACATATAAACGGCGTTCAAGCTGTCAGTGTCAATATTCCTTAGCAACACTGGCAGCTCTTGAACGCGTTTGGATGTGGTGGTCGCATCTAGTTTGATTGGTGCAATCCGCTCTTGAAAGATGGAAATGGCAAATGGCAAGCAACCGTTGTCGTAATGGGTGGTACTGTAACTGTAGCAGAAAGAGATACAATCGTTGAAGATGACGAATGGGCGGATGGCTTGAATGTCCTACCAGGTTTGTGGCTTGGCTGCCGTGGGCAGAGCTTGGCTATGTTTAACGAAGAACTGAGTTATTTAATTGTTGAATCGACCTAGTCGATACAAGACAATACTGTAGATAATGAAGCAGCGAAAATTTGAAAAGTAAACAATACAAGAAAGATTCATACACAAATTTACTAGGGAAGATACTCGGGCTGGGTTCTAAATTATACAAAGTCTTCTAAAAATATTATTTTCCATAGAACAGGCCAGTCACGACCGAACATTCTTAATTCATAGTTAAAGTTGTGCTACTATAAATTACTATTGTAATTGACTTTGATTTTACAGCGTTCATAATTTCATAATTATACAGGGTGGTAGGGACACCGAAGCGAAAACACAGTCTAAACGGTCCTACACGATCTAAATGTATGGAACAGCTGATTTATATTTAAATTACCGCTGAAAATTTTCGATTCTTCATGAAAGTTAACATTAACTTGATAACTAAAGTAACCGTTCAGCGTGGGCTTCAAGTTCAAAAACAATGCAATTCCATCTACTTTCCTATTACACAACAATGAGGTATGTGTTTAAAAATACTCATTACTAATGATTGTCTATGAATGTTGATGACTTGCTAAACCAGTAGCAAAATACACGTTTATTGCTATCAATATCTAATCTAATGATTATTAGTTTCAGAGTGGAACCATGCACTCTAGCAACGTTTAATCTATGACACAAATAAAATAGCGATATACTAAACCTACTTCAATAAAAGGATCCTTTAAATACCTATTCAAAGCTGAAGCTGAAGGCAACGGTTATTCGATTATAGTATCCACTCCATATACTTCCCCGAGTGACACGTTGAACGAATTACGCACGAACACAAAGACGCACAGTACTAAAAGGAAAAAGTTCAATTAATCCTAATTTGCTCGCTGAGATTAAGTACGCGATAACCGGCATTCTATACGAACCCTTTACTTCACTTCCCGGCCCTCTATTCACATTTAAGCCGCTTTAAAAAGCGGTAGAGTTCGACAAACAAGGGACTTATAATGCGTAACGGACTAAGAATTGTTCCCAAGAAATGCATCAATTCAGATTAGGGCGCAACTCCGTAATTTAGGGATCGATATAAAATAAATATCGATAAACATCTACGGGTGGACGTCGATACGTATATCAATGGGGTCGATACGATCAATGACCGGTCATCGATACATTTGCTATTACAATAGATCAGTCAACTCTAGCAGCTAATTATGTATGCCAGTGACAATGATCGGGTCGGCAGTCCTTACCCCATCGAGAAACTGCATAGTTTTTTTCCATCGTTCAACAACATGCAAACTACATTGAAAATTATTTCCCTCTTAATTAGTAAATACATTTGCATAAACAAGCGCTGGCCATCCCATACTAGGACGATCATTATTATAATTGTGCTTTTTTTTTCTCGCGAAAAACTTACGCTGTGTAACGGTCAGTCCTGCGATGTTAATCGGCGACGCATCCGCCGATAAATCGATGGACGAGTCGCGAGACTGTGACGAGTTTCCCAACTACCCGCCACCCGCAAATTATAATCGTGCTGCTACTGTTTTCACAGTAGACAACGGAGCTTTGATTGTTGTACGTTCGATGAGAGCGTTTTGCGAGATCGTCGGCCGATAGCGCGAGGCGGGCGGCGAATTAATTACTTAATACCGATGCGTGAGTAAATGTATGCAATTTCTAACGCAACTCCCTGTAATTACAATTTTTTTCGTTTACTCCATGATAATAATTTTTTGAAAGCTTATCTATCGTCCGTGCTCATGAATCGTAACGCTATTTACACTTTCGCATGAAATAACATTAGCGTCTGAGTGAGCTAGATCAGAATCACCTTCCTTATTAAACCACATACCTATATGCACTTTAGAATGTAATATCAATTGCGTGCGGTCAAAAACTTCGTTATTACTTTCCGTTGTATCCGCAACTTCCTTTACCAAAACAATTATTACATTCGAAAAAAACCTGGTATGTGTTGGTGTGCGTGGGAGTGCACGACAAGTGGCGCATACGCACACATGACAACGTTTCACAGCACGCATGTCTTTGTTACAGTTGCAGATGTTATCAGAAGCGTTAAATTCATTACCCGAACTTATCTGCATAGATAGTTATACTTAATACCCCATTAACGATATAATGCATATTACCATAAAGTAAAAATACAGTTTATGGTGTTGTGTTATTGCCCTGTATTCCCGCAAAAATATGATAAAAAGTATGGAAAACAGAGTTGCATACATAACGTGTCTGCTGTATTAATATTTATTTGCATAGACAATGGATTACTAATATGTACATAGGGTTGTGTGGACGTGTGTGCTAAAGGTGTGTTGTGCGTTTAGGTGTGTGTGTATTTCCGTCATTTCCCTGCGCGGGAGTCGATCGCAATGATTGCTCACGCGTTTCGCATCACTCACCCCCAGCGGAGGGATAACTCGTTCACATACAATTTACATGCGCCTTATTATGCAGTTCTTTTTTGTGTGACATAAAATCGATAATCTAATAGTCTCGCAACCGTAACATTCAAGTAAATAATACATGAGCAGATTATAGTGATAAAGATTAATAGTGGCTATTGTTCTATTTGAATTGGTTTAAAATTGAGCTCAGTAACAGCGTACTTTTTATAATTGTAAAGAATTTTAAATTAAATGCCTCGATTCGATAATAAGCAATGGAATTTCATTGAGTATTTATTGCATTCATACGCCAAAAACTCGAACTCGTAAAGCAACATAATTGAGAAATAAAAGAAAAGAGTAATGAGTCACATGGTTGTAATTATGATCGCGATCACGAGCCCTTGACGACACTCATCTATTCTGTGAAAAAGAACGATAGAAACAAAACCGCGGGCCGGTGTACAGCAGTCCACAGCACAGCACAGTTGAAGCACACATGTGCAGGGCGTGTCTCCATGCACCACTGCACCCTCCCCATTGTTTATCCCGCGATTAAAACCAATTCAAATACTAACTCTCACTTCAAAATTAAACTCTAGTAGTCTCTACAGCCCCTTTTGTTTTAAACACAATACACGCACTTAACTTGCCACAGCGAAAACCACGGACCTCCATAATTATGCCACAAATATGCAGTGACGCGATTCGAGAAATTGTAATGTTAACTGCGAAATAACGATCGGATAATTAAGAAGTTATAGGAATTTCCGCCGTCAACTTTGTGCAGTGTTATCTTTCGCATATCGCGATCGTAAACGAATGGGACTGTAAACTGTTGAATTGTGGTATTCCATATTCAGGCGCATTAAGCGTGTCCCGTGCCCACCATATTGGGACTTAAATTATAGGGGCATAAGTTAAAAGGTACGAAATTGCGAATATAGAAATGTGACATAACAGGTTTTTATTATGTCATAATTTATTCCACAACTGCTTTCAGTAACTGAAAAACCTATTATGCATGCGTCCCTTGAACGAACTTACGAAACAAGTCATAGTTAACATGTGAGCTAAGAAAATGTGCGCAGTTCCCAGTACCGCAGTCAGTCCCGTAACTTTTGCTAAGCGTGGATTAAAAGTGGGGTGTTGGGGCTCTTCAGGCTGCGCCAGCGCAGCGACAGCTGACGCTACGTTTTGTGACCAAAAGGAGTTTTAAACAATAATTAAACAACCTATTGTAAAATAACTACGGTGATTAATATCAGTGAATAGCAATCTTTGGCGTATTTTTGGTTAAGGACCTCGTTGAAAGTACTTCAAACTTGTTGTCTGAAATGTTATAGAGAGAGAATAAAGACGGAAATTGAATGGCAAAAAATAACAAAATTAATTATTGCTTTAAAGATCAGGAATCCGAGTTGAGCACGGTTTAATTGAAGATTCTTCGAAAGTACGCAACATCGTATGAAGGAAGGCTAAACTATAATTTTCATGATAAACCAGTCCCTATCAAATTTCATCGATACGAGCAATGAAAAAAGTCAGATTATAAACATATCGTGCAGACATTATTTACGCATACTTTATCGTCAATCAATAATTAATATCTCGAGGCTCGACGGGTGAGACGCTCCCGAATTTCGCCGAGAATGATGAGGAGATCGCGTTCGCGTAATCGAACCAGCAAAAAATAAAAAATGAAGCAAATACGAAATACTCCATTACTGGCCCCGCTACAGCCGACCATCGAGACGATTTCATGCAAATAAAATTGTAACGAAAATAAGACGTCATTGTCGATAACACTCTCATCAAGACAATCTATAGAATCTAGACAAGGCGCTTTTTGTTCGTATTTGATTTCAGATGGGTATTTCTTATAGATTATTCCGTCTAGACACGCATTGTTGTCCGAGCGATTGACGACCGGCCGATTTTGACGTATCTCACATCGTCATTGTTCCATTTGAGCGGTAATCATAGTAAACCGTTGTGATTGCCTTTAATAGATCAGGATAAACAATCAATATCGATCATCTGTGAGGTTAGAAGGCAAATAGTGTGAAGACTTTCAGCGAATGAAGATGGACTGTCGAAAAAGTCGAACGCATGTCGTCTCCACTGCACTTGTGTCTCGGTGCTCGCACATTGTGTATGCAAGGCGCGGCGGCCGCGGGCCACGTCAGCTATTTGCTCGTGTCCAGAGGGCTAAACCATTCAAGGCTAAGGCGCGGGGGCCAGTTTTTGGCTGTTTTCGACTTGATCCGCCACTTGGACACCCATCCGACGGCCCCGCGTCTCCGACTACTCGCCATTCCTTCCACAATCCTTAAATAACGAGACAGTACCTTCCACAAATATTCTCTCATCACCAGGATTTGATACGATAATTTTCTCAATTTTATTTTCTTTTAAATTCCTAAATCAAAAACAGTAATTGCTGGCAATTGAACAGCGAATAAACAAATCATTCTAATAACAAGTTTTATTCATTGAAATAACAATTATTGTTTTAGAAACAATAATTGGTTTCCATGCTACTTATCTACTACATACGCTAAGTACATAAATTACACTGCCTCATTGCATTAGTAATTGAGTGATTACCGAATTAATTCTCCACCCTCGTGTGTACGTGTAAGTAGTAATCTTTAGCGGAGTTTGCAGATCCCACGAGATGTAAGCTCTCCCGCCCATTATTAATTGCACTCCTCAGGTGCGGAGATTATCCTTACTAGGCCGCCACAAGCTGAAGACACACATGCATTTCCACACGCGTATTTACTGGGGAACTTTTCAGTTGGGAATAACGTTTTAAATACAAGTAGATACTTCATTGTACATTTGGTCACAATAAAAAAACGTAATTTAATGTAACCCAGTAATAGTATTACTCAGAAAATGTTTGTCAAGCTGCAATCTCATTTACGCTGTTAATCATGGAACATAAGTAAATAATAGGTATCAATCCATTGTAGTGAAACAACCGTATCATTTCAATTACGGTAAGCGAATAATCAAATGCAATACACCTTTCATTTTTGACGGATTAAGTAACTTAAGCTTGCATTGCCTGTGAATGGTAGCATATTAGATATTATGAAACTGAAATTGAAAACGTATTGTGTGCGTGGCAGCGTGGTGCGCGGGCGCAGAGCTCTCCCGCCCGACTGTAATTGCGCGAAGCCGCGCGCGCAGATTATCAGAAGCAAGTGCGTTCGATAACGCATGCGCACGAACGCGTGTTATTAAATTTATTCCTTTTTCGCCAGAATCTGCATAATGAGGGGGGCAAAAAAAATGTGTAATCGCTAGAGTGAGCGTCGCCTTCCCTTGGAGAAAGGCGGGCAGTGCGGGCAGCGGCCACTCTTTGTCTGATACATTCTGTATAATGAATATTTAAGGAGTAGCGGCGCACCCGCATTGCTATTTTATTTTCGTATTATTATGGAAACACCAGACGATTACGGACGATTATTTCTTGTCAAAGCATGGCATCGTTTTCGAAGGGACCTGGGTCGTGTATTAACACTGGCTACTTATGTATTATTATTAAATACCGATATCATGATCGCCTACAGCGCCGGGGATCCTCACACGTCAACATATTTATACTTTGTAGGCGTTCGCAATGATTTGCACGCACCCTTAACTTAACACAGGGGCGTACTTGAACGTGGACATTGTCACAGTTTCCTGAATGTTACTTGGGGGGGGGATGTTATCTTATCTTGGTTAGTGGAGCCGCTCTTTCTTAAGTTTACTATACACTTGATTAGATGGCTATACCAGACAAGGCTATTCTTTAGATTATGTGACTTTACATTAGATTTTTCTACTCTCGATTAGTTTATCATACCTCTACCTGAATTAATTGTAACAAGAGAGGGCATCCATTCAACAACAGCTCAAACGCGCGATTATAAATCTTCCCAACATGAATAAGTATATAGAATAATCGAAAATCAAAATCTTATTAAGTGCAGAAATAAACAAAAACATCATATTACCACTTAAGGATACGTTACGACGGTAAACTGCATTTGCAAACTCCTAATTCGCCCCTGTCAAGCCCTGGGCTACCGAAATTCCACATTTATGAGTCCGTACTCGTCTTTATTCAGCTTCTTTTCGTAAAAGGATGGTCGTTAGGTATTAATAAGAAAATGAGGGCCCCCAGAACAGTAACAAGTAATTTTAGGAAACGCATCGAACAAAAACTGGCTTTGACATCATTCAAGTCACGATTAAGATGACAATGTCTTAATACGAAACTTCTCATGAAATACGACACAAGCAGTAACTCATAATTCTCGAACGTCATTACTCAGAGCAGTTTCTTAAAGATATGCCTATAATGATCTGATGTCCGTGAGAAGTTTACGTTGTAACAGGATCGAAGGAGCGGCAAAAAAGTACCGCGCGTGTCGTAGTCACCGGTGCAGCGACTCAGCGGTGCAGCGGTCCAGCAAGTAGCCAGTAATTTATGGTTAGTTTTTGGCTGCGCCGACGCAATGCGGCCTCGCGGCTTTTCGCAGCGCCCCGCGCCCCCCGCCCCCGCCCTCACCCGGTCACAGACCTCGCGTCATTCCGTCAATCTCAACTACTTATCCGTCCGCGCCGATCCCTTATATTAATCATTTTTTTCTCTCAAAAAACGTGCGTAATAAAGATCCTATCGAGTCAGCCCCTGCAGCTCCGCAAGCAGGCACGTCGCGCGCTTTCGAAACTTCACAATTGACAAACTGACAAACAAATATCGCAACTGATACTTATTAAAGCATGTATTATTGACTATAAACTGGTTCATTGTGCCGCCAAAATTAATCTCGGAGCTTAGCTACGTCACAAAGGCAGCGTGCCGGCGCGTACGGTGGCTATTACAGACACCACATTATAATTACCTTTTTAAATAGTTTTTTCAGTCGGTGTCGATATTAAAACGTCAATGTAAATAACTTGTTAGCCGCAATCTCATTTCTGAGCGATTGGATATTACAATAGTGTACGTGATTTGAGAAAGGTAACGGTGTCGCTGCTTTATCCGCGAGATGGAGCCTATTACCGGCGACGTAAGCGGCGCAAGCGCAGCGCGTGCCGCCCGCGCCAGCGACGCCGAATAGTCCAGCATACACTTAGATTATTTTATGAGCCAGCGAAAAAATATCCAATCAATTGCGTTCAATGGCGGCCTGCGCATCCGTAGGTAATGTTCATTTCACGGAACTTATGATCAATGACCTTTCTCACGCTGCGACAAAATGTGTAAAATATGAAGTTAATATTATTAAATTAGATATGATATGGAAAAAATGGGAGCTGTCGAATAATGGCGAGGTGTCGGTGTGATATAGGCTCCAAAAAGAGAACGGTAGCGCGTGGTGCTGTAATTAGGTTGACTCCGGCGCATTGTGTCGACTCCAGCGCAAATTGAACCACGGAATATTTCACCTGACACACCGTACGTGTCTAATTGCACGGATTATTTATCTTCTAAACCTCTCAGCAGTTTTTGTCGAGTTGTGGCACGCGCCCACTTTCTATGTAGCCGACTATAGACGTAATTGTGCTTATACCCTTTTTTATTTCGTTTTCGAAACATCTAAGTCATCATCTGGAATCAGTAACGGTCCACGAAAATGTTTTGTTATACATTTCTAGTATTAGATGTTCGTACACGTATCGGCAAACAATGCGGAGGCTTCATGTTAATTGAACTAGATATAGCGGAAAATGAGAAATAATTGTGTGAAATTCTTTGCTATAAATATACAAACAAATGGAAATAAAAGAGTACAAGCTATTTATTTCCTTAGTTCGTCCCTGTTCTGTATTTTTGAACGGTTGACATACAAAATAATGTGGAGTCATCTTATAGACCGTTTTTCGAGTTCCTAATTTGCAATTGCCTTAAAAAACTAGCCAGTAAAGTAATACTAGAAGTAAATCAACATTTTAGGGAACTGCTAGAAAATCTTATAGTGTTCAAGAAGTCAGAAGGCTCTATCTAACTCTACGGCGAAAAACATTACAATAGAGCTAGAATAAACTAACTACCGACTTAACCTCTATTCACCCAGCTCACAGTAATCTATATCAACCAAATCAACTCTATCGATCATCTATCTATTCATCGGCTCACTTTACAAGCTTACTAAATCTTTTTTTTTTCACTTCGATAAAAAAACCATAACAATAGCAGAACTGCGGTGAAATTCTTTAGTTTTTTAACGCATGTTGCCTATAGCTATACATTATGGTAATCACTTTCTCCTATTGATTGCAATAAGAGCTGACTTTTTACTGATATAATCAGCTGTATGATCGGAATCGAATTTAAAAATCAATCATAGCACACATTATTATCAAAGTTGGCCAGAACGAAGCCGTAACGCGATAACAGCAATACATAGCCAGAGCCTGTAAGCTGGTTATCGCTCCGAACAATAATCCGCGATAATGGATTAGCTCACTCTGCGAATATTTATAAACATCACTATCGTTTTATTCGGTAAAAGTCGTATCCGAACTACATTTGATCGATTGTAACTGACACGCTTTAATAACTACGGATATTACGCAGTCAATGATAAAGAAACGGTTTCTATGTTCTTCTATTTTGATTTGTGGTTTTGCCCAATCATGTTACATAGATAACATTGATCTGATTATGATACTAAAAAGCTTATAGTTTCGTAATCAAGTTTCACTTACCCCGTTCGAAGTGTAAAACATCATTTTGCAGTTCACTTCAAATTTTCAAATTAAACGCGACAATAGTAGATTAGAGTATTGCTAAACATTTCATGACAGTTAAGTCAAACGGTATTGACACAATGACAATTGACAGGCTGGCGACACAGAAAAAAAACCTAAAGGAAAATGCGCAATTATTAAAATCGTACCGGACTCAATCGAAGGCACGTGTTAGCACAACAAAGCCTTAAATTGAAATAACCTTAATGTCCAACGACCACAGCTAACGATAGATTTCAAATTACTAACAAATAGATCAAGATTCCTTACAGGTAAAAATGTGGATAGTTCGTAGTGTTCGTACACTCTAATTTGATTCGCGTAACGCTAACCGCAGAACAACCTGTTCGCCAATGAGTTTCGTATTTAAATTGTTATTTAAGTAAACCATAATCAGTTTAGATTGCAAGATAATGATAGAATATTGATAACAGTAGAACATTATGAACATTTTATCCATCGTTACAGTGATGCAATTTATAACTTGTTGACTAAACTAGTACAATATAGATGAGGTGAATATTCAAAAGATATTCCTATAAATGAGAAGCAAGATGGGTAATGGGGCTTATGCCAAAATATTCTTAGGAAATTGATAGTCAAACCAATATTCAAAGGAAGTTAAATTATTAACCTATGCCAAAAACATAATTTAGAAAAAAAGTGTGCCATTCAAGAAACAAAAGAACTGAAATATTTTCATTAGTAAACGGCTATTGAAACTAGCTCCTCTATAAGTCCGTCGTACTGTAAGATTTTTATAACGGGACCTCTAACCCCGATTAGGAATTTAAGATCAAAGGCCTTCCCAATAGAATTTGGATTCGCATCAAAGTGTAATAGACATCGGTCACAGTTTGAAATCCATTGATAATGTAATCATTGTGGACCTCAATTGTGATCAGAATCAGTATTAGCATCTATCTGGGTGTCTAAAATGAGAAACACCACAAAATCTAGAAATACTTTAATTCCCCATTATTCTTGACTAAGCAGTGCATTCTTTTGTCGACCGAGAGACTGGAGGCATGAAAGACTTCTTTAGATCAACCAATTCTCCTTTTCCTTATTTTAGATGTGATAAAAGTAGTGGATACTGTTATTACATTTCCTTTTACGATATTCAGTCTTAAAATAAAGAGAAATCTAAGTCGAGTCTTCTCATTTTACCGGCCGAGATTCCATGATCCAAATCAGACTTTTCAAAAAGATAACTCCAAAATCACAGTTTTTCTGCAGCCAGGAATCGGGAACAGAAAAAGTTCCGGATTGTAACAGATCCTTGAGTCGTATAGTGACCGTGAATCGGGTAAAAAAATATAGGACGCCCCATAGCGAAATGGACCGACGCCTGACGGCGATGACGGGGGAAACAACGCGTGCGAAAAACCAAGCATTTTGGCGCTACTTAAAAAATGCCTTTGTCCATTAGTAGGTGTGTGTGGATGAGTTTATTGAAAGACGAGGCTTGCCAGCAGACCATTGTCGTTACAAACAGCAATCTTCATCTATACTAAATTATAAAGAGGTAAAGTTTGTGAGGTTGTAGGGGTAATCTCTGGATCCACAGAACCGATTTTGAAAATTCTTTCACAAATAGGAAGCTACATTATCCCCGAGTGCCAAATGATATACTTACAACGTGCCCGTGGGATTATTTCCGACCAAACCGCGAGCGAAGCCGAGGGCAACAGCTAGTTATTAATACTTGTGTTAGATTTATCTAAAAATCTATAAGTACTTTGCTATCAAGCTAATGATCATGCATAAAAGCCATGTGACTGAAAAGTTATTAATTCATTAGATTATCGCATTGAGTCTTAAATCTAAAGGAAAATAATTCCTATTATTACCTACTATAAATTGTAATTAGCTGGTTATTCAAGAAGTTTGAAATTGATAAATATTCGATTGAATGCAAAGAAGGCGAGGTTTCCCACAAGATGATTTGCTTAACATTATTTTTTGTTTGTTTCTTAGTGATTTGTGTTGTCTTCATTAAAGAAAGTATCATCTGAGTAATTTTGAGTTTCTTGATAAAACTCATACAAATGATGATCTTCTGAATGGTCTTCTGTAAAAAATCTTTAGCATTTTAATCTTGCAAAATATTTATTTTTAAGGAACGCCATCAAAAATGTATAGTTTACAACACACAACGAAGAATTTTCTTCCAGCTATATAGGTACTACATAATTAAGCAATAATATAAAAAGGTTATTCCTAAACAGCTGTTAGTTTTACGTATAATATTTCCTAATTCTTGTAAGTTTACGGATTATTTAATTGATTTCCGCGTGACCAGAAGCGAGGTAATGAGTTTTAAATTAGCAATGTTGACTTGTATCAATTTCTTCATCAAATAAAAACTGATGATAATTTGTCAAACAAGTATGGCTGATTAGAATACCAGTAATAGCGGCGATTAGAAAAAGATCTCAAAGTTGATTGTTAGTTTTAATTACGATTGGGGTAATTAAGGGTTATTATTGAGGCCTTCGACATGGTAGCCAGTCAGTACAGTATCAGTGTACATTGCCTGCTTTACGGTCTGTAATTACAGAATTTAAAGATTACGGCGACGCTGTTTGATAAAGTATTTACTTATCCCATGGATCGTTTGCGGTAACCTGTGGACCCATTAAATCCGTCTTAACCAGCTCTTTAAACATAAATCTCTCTTTATATTTGACAGAAATCGATCATTCATAACGAGCCCAAAATACAGACACTAATTAAGAATGTCACACACATCATTTGTAAGGATATCACACATAAACCAGACGAAATTCCGATAAACTGTAAATCAATGGAGGCCCTTCAAAAGGAACCGTGGCTTTGGTCCGGATAACGTTACATCCGACACGACCAATGCCCATTCATTCGAACAGACATTCGAAAATCTCCCTTATCGCAAAGAAATAGAGTCTTCAAAATCGTCATCATTAAACTTATATAAAGTTCGTGTTATCAGCAAATAAACTAATATTAATAAAAAATAGTTGATGACGTTTTCGCGTAGTCAACATCACGGCAATTATGAAAAAAGAAAAATAGGACACATTTCTTCATAATGGGAGCTTTGGGGTTAACAATAACCAAGATAATTGTCTCCAAATCTCTTGAAAGTTAACATATCTTCTTCAATTCTATTTTTAATAATGTTCGTAGTAAAGTTGAATTTCTTTTGTAGAACAGGATTTGTTGGCGACTTTTCATATACTGCATTATTTATCGCAGTCTTATCAAATCAAAGAGTCTGTCTGGCATCTTAACTCATTTCTTCAATCTGTTCCGATAGAACTATCCAAGTATACACAACAGCATTATATTGATCCGTGTATGAATAGACAGAAGGATATTAATATTTTGACTTTGAACTGATTAGCGCTGATATTTATTATTTATCACATCTACCTACATCTTAGCCTTTTCTCTAGCTATGTTATGTTCAGCTTTCAATCTATCTAGATTATAAGTATTATCTTCTTTAACGATAAAACTTATTTGGATCCATTTACCTAAATTATCTTCTTTACTAGTAATTTAACCAATTTCTCAATTGATTCAGACAGTTCTTGTTCTTCTTCCTAATTGTCTGCCTATAACTTTAGTCCCTAAGCTATCATATTCTGATATTTTTACAGCTTCAACATCATTATATTTAACTTCAACGTTAGTATCTTTATTTATTTGTTCAACGGCTTTCAAATATATTCTAAGAGACAGCTAAGCGGCAAAGTTGTTTGAATTATCTATTATAATAATATAATAAATTTGCGATTCGACCTTGCTGAAAATATCCGCAGAGTGCCTATTGTCTGAGTACCTATATATGCAAGTATATAGTGCGGCATCATTTTCAATGCTAATGAATATTTGTTATCTAGATGAACTTGGGTGATTGTCTATGCGTCAATTAGGAATGCTAGGAACACTGCTTCACCTGTAAGAGAATTCAGGTTTTCTAGATCTTGTATATTATCAAAACGGTGTATTACAGGTTCGCTAGGATCATCTTCAGTTTACTTATCCTTACATCAATTCCTAGATATAGATGGATCAAACATTAAAAGCTCATCAGGAATATATTCAAAAACTTCTTTAACTTGATTTTAAATGCCGTGAAAATATTTCCTATTTGCTTAAATGATCACTTAGTCATTAGTAGATATCATATATATTTTCTACTACGTACTTCCGTTAAAAATATATTAGACACTTTTAATTTTGAAACCTGTAAAAATATAGGTTAACTTTTAGAATTCTGTTAATTAAGACCAAATGTGTGCTAAGTTATTAAAGTCATTTTCTCAGGAAACCGATGGTTAAGAATAAACAGCGCTACTTGTTAAACTTTTTTAATGTTTTGGTATAAAGTTTTTAAACCTATATAATGAGGTGATAGAAAATCCATTTCCGTTTCAAATATAGGCCAAAGTATTCCTCGTTTATAAGAATAAATTGTCAAGAAAATATAAGCAGTTTTTTTAAAGTATGGAGATGTCAAAAATACTTTAGCTTAGGCCCCAAAAAACTAAAAATTCGAACTAACCTGCGCTAAATCGCCAGGGCCTTCCGACTTCACAGTGTTGGCCGCAGCCCATGCCTCAGCAAAAGTCTCCATTGCACTCTGAAAGTCCATCTTGCCAATTCACGACGACATCAACATGCCGAAAATTCACACAACATGTGCACGGTGCGGGACAGACGGACAGTGAGGCTGCGACACGTACGAACGGGCCGGCCGGCGGCGCGCGACTGGCGCTCGGCCCCGCCCAACGAACCGCCCGCGTCGAGAAAAACCGATACCACCCGAGCCTTCCCGTTTCAGCGCTTTTCTTTTTTAAGCCGCTATTTTAACGAGTTTTTTTTTCTACCCAAGCCCAGCCCACGGTGGTGGTTGGGCGTCCTCTGGATTATTTACACTTGTAATTCACAGATTGCTTCGTGTGACTACTAATTTGTTGTTGAGGGGTGTCGGCGCTATCTCGATTAGATTACGTGTTATTGAGAGCTACTCGTGTTATTTGTTTGAGCATCATTTGTACTGTTGTTTTATGTTCAGATACCGCTAGTTTGTTATTTGCTATCTCTTCTTCTTTGATTTATCTAGGTGTTAGAGCTAGGTGCTATTCTGCAACGATTCTAGTATAAGGTACAGCGACTGAAAGTTAAATTATCAGGGAAATTAGAAGGTGCAAATTATGAAGACATCAATATAATGACGAGGTAATTTGAAAAGCTATCAGTGTGGTTAATTGCAGTATCCTTGTAAAATGGCGATGTTCCAGCTAGGAAGCATTTTTATTCATTATATAAATCACGGTGGCTTCCCTTCAGGGATGTAAGAAAAAAATTGTCACGGCGGCTTCACATAATTTTGTACGTGGCCATTATTACCTTCCGTGGAAGTTAATTTTTCTTAATTTCGGATGTTTAACGAGGAGGCTTTAAATGTGTAATGTTGATAAGTAGAGATGATCATTTGCTATGTGTGAGTTATGAGGGTTTTTGTAATCGTTTGCTGGTAATAATCATTTTGTAATGAATAGAGGTGTCGAGGTTATAATGGAAATTGCTGATTTTATGTTTATAAAATATGAGAGGCTTCATTTTTTATATTCCGTTTCTACATTATTAGCACAGTGTAAAAAGTAACATAACGTTTGGATTGCTAGATTGAATCGTTATTATTGCTTAGGGACTTTTGGTTTTGGTCTTCTTTTAGCTTTAAAAATTAAATAATTCTTTCAATCCTTTTTCTTTAAATTACGTGTTATTATCCCAATCCCCGGATCACAATATTTATTTATACAAACTTAAAAAAAAAAGTCTTTTTACTGTCGTCTTTATTTCAAAAAGATGATCTCTATAAGATATATACATAAAGAGGCAAGAATAGGTACAAATAGACATAATAGCAGTTAGAAGTGGGCCAGTGGAGGTAGCTCTTCTTTGTATCGACCGCCTCTTTGTGTGCCGAGGATAAAACAATGAGATGCTTTACAGGTTTTGTTTTAAGGATCTTTATGATGTTTGTACAGTGTAAGAATGCTTTTAGATTAGTGAGCTGTCTTATACATCTAGATAAATAAGGTACCATTCAAATATGTGGACAAATTTTAACACAGCGTTCAGTACGTTTAACCAATGATATCCAAGCAAAATAAACACTGATTAAAGTGATTTTATATTGACCTAAAATAATAAATTTCCGGCGGCACTCTAGAATAAACACATCCACTAGTTCAAAATAAAATCACTTTAATCAGTGTTTTTTTTTGCATAGATATCTTTGGTTAGACGTAGGTACTGAACGCTGTGTTAAAATTTGTCCATCTATTTTAATGGGACTTTATATAATTATGCATATTTGATGATTTAGTACTAATTTTGTCATATTGGTGGTGGTTCATTTAAATTGGTGGAGGTGCCTTTTGATGTTTGTCATTTAAGAGGAGTTAAAAGATTGAGATAGTTTATTGGTAAAAAAATATGCAACCAAACCGTGTCAAATAGAGGTCCATGTTCGTCCTACCTTTAAATCAAAGGAAGTTTTTATTGAATTTAATTCCTATCTTCCTAAAAATCATATAATAATCGGTCATCGCCTTCTCCTGGTGTCAACTTTCTTAAAAAATCGAAAGTGCTGTTTTTTTTTTTGTTATATGTATCGTTATTAACAAATATTATAGCGAACCATAGTTTTGTGATATAGGCGATCCCTAAATCGGTAAAGATAAAGCTCCTCTTAGGTAGTGGCCTTATCTATCTCGATATTAAATGCTACTTGAAGGTTTAAGTTATATTAAAGGACCACGACAAAATAAAGAAGCTAATTGATCGTTTTATATTAGGAAGGTGATATTTTTGTTTTTATTATACAAATATCCAAAGATTTAGATCGTTAGATTAATTATCAATAACTATTACGTTTCGGCTCCGTTGATATATTTTTTCTTTTTTTTTTAATTTGCTGCTTCCGTATAATCTAAAGTCTAACGACTGGAAGCTGACCCCAACATTTATTTATTTATTTTTATTTAATTACAACGGCTGTTAAACCAATTATAGTAACTAAAAAGAACTAAAAGAGTTATACATACAATTAAAATAAACAAAATAACAAAGTAAAGGTTCACACTTTCATAAATTCCTTTCACAATACTTCTGACATGCCAATTAAGCCAGATAACATAAGGCAACGTAAGGCTACGCAGATGATGATGATAAATGATGTTTATTTAGCAAATAGGTTTTAGAATGCGAAGGCATACGATGATGGTTCCGTTTATATTTTTGTCGCGGTCACTCATACAAAATTGTATCTATCGTCCATAGTTGGGATGGGTCAGGTCTTCTCAGTGTGAACACTTCTTTACGCGACACTCGATGGCAGCTCTAACGATTAAATTCTTTGTTAATAATCGAATAATATTTTTCTACCAGATGAATATGAAGCTTGTGCCCTTTGCTTAAGTTCGGTAATACATCAAAGTTTCATCCGTACATTGTATTCACACAAGCACAATTTATTTATTTAGATTCATAGGTATAAGATTATTGGGTGTGTAGTTGAATAACTATAGCAACCATATTTGTATTGGATATTGTTTTGCGTTTTCTACGCCAAATTCTATTTTTGTTACGCTAATTGGTCGACTAGTTGAGTACGGTCAGCAACAGAAGTAGCTTAACATTTCGAAATTATTTGATGTACAGGACTCCAGCTATTATTTTTAACGTTTCAAGATTATTCTTTAAAATATTCCTTACTCTTCTATACCGATTGAAGAGTAAGGAATTTAGTAACGAGTAGTATCTAACAAATTCTTATTAAAAATCCTGCTTTGAAACTTTGGGTAGTGTTAATCTACTTCTGATGCTGACCGTACTGAGTCCTGAGTACGAGAATTAGATTTTGGCAAACATTGTTTGTCTTCTTTTAAGATTATAAACAAAATATCAATAAGGGTAAAAATATCGGCAGTCCCACCGCCCGAAATTTCGTCACCGAAATATTTGAAAAAAAAAATTCAACTCATAACTTTTACAATACATTCAGCATAAAACCAACCTTGATCAGAAACAAATCGTTCTACCAAAATACTCCTCACTGACTCATCCATATTGGTACATTTGGTACTAAACCTTGGAACACACGTCGTGTCATGACGACAAACATTGACAATAGTCAATAACCGGTCGTCAATCAACACCTGAGTGAACCTCTTTTATCTTTTTAGCGGGTTCCAGTTTCCAGTTAAGACACTTATTTAACACCAGCCTTATTGCAGCTGTAAATCTAATAAACAAGCAAGTTTGAACCCTACTCACATGAAATAAAAGTAGATATTTGTGATGTGATGTTTTGTTTCAAAGTTTTTCTTTCGGATTTCAAATGTCACTTAACACTTGATCAGTCTTTTAGCTTGTTATATAGATATTCAAATTGAGAAGCTAGAATTACATAGACAATTTTTCATTTTATTGTTTCAAGGATACCATTGTAATTCACACCAGTTGCAAAACTATTTTTGGAACAATACTCGACCAAATTTTAAGACACCTTTTTTTCTACAAGAAATAAACATGGGCATTACTTTCAAATAAATAATCTGTGCATTGACCTATTTATGTATCACCAATCTGCAATTATCAAGGATTAATTAAATCCTGATAGCACTAAGCTCAAATAAGCCATTAATCATATACTATTACTATCATCCGAGTAATGCGCATTAAAATTAATCTTTATCCACACCTTATCCAAGATAATAATACTTATAAATAGATTACATATTTATAAGCAAACAAAATGAAAAATTGGACTTTAATATAGGAATCAGTCAATAACGGTCCACAGCAGTCTCAAGCTTCCTCTATGTGAGCTCCCAGAAGGTCAAAAATCCACAATGCGAGTTCAAAACGGGTTGGTGGGTTTTTCAATTTTTTTCCTAAAAAAGCATACAAACCATTTAATGAAATTCATACAGCTTCAAATAGTTATGGTTAATTGATTATGCACTCTATCTCACACTATTCATTTCGCCTTTGGTTAAAATAAGTCCCTATTTTATTTTATTTATGATAAATAAAATAGGTACCTATGTTATTTATTTAAAAAATAAAATTTTAGCAAGCGGTGTTACAGGGTGTTGTACATGAATTAACTATTATATTTTGAAAACAAACATGGTGAGTGTGGAATACACACTTTAGCTTATGAATAAACTTGTAAATATTTATTAGAAACATACCTAATACACCCTGTATTAGGTAAATAGGTACACCAAAAAGTCGTCGTAACTTCGAGTATCGATGGCAAAAAATTCAAACATGTTTGGCTCAAAATTCAGCTACGCAAAATCCGCTCGCTGATGCAGTCAAAAGGTCTTCAAGTGCGCAGGTGACAGGACTGCTAAGTTTATCAAAACTGAAACCGAAATGTCAACCCGTTATATTTGTTTACAAAATAAGCAAAATCAAAAAACAAAGACCCGACCTTAAATATTATTATTATTAAATTATTCCTAATTCAATTTAAACATATACCTAATTTAAATATATTTTTGTAATTCACCTCTTAATTTCGTTTATTTTGATAGGCTTTTTTATTGACGTATTAATTACTATTTCGCGCCAAAAATCCGCCAATCTGTTTGATGAAACACCTATCTAAGGACACTTGGGGTTTTAAGGCGAATATAACGATACGAGGTAATAAAGAAATTTACAAACAAACATACAAGCTAAGCGCGAAAAACATAACACTTCCTTGGCAGTCGGGTAAAAACACACTTAAAGGTAATCGTTGTGACTCTATAGATAGCCACAGATGATAAATAATAGCTTACTACTATCTGCTGACGACTCAATGGCTGAAGTATATAATGCTAAACAAATGAATGTGTTACGATAAAGCAAATAACAAAAGACGCAAGTACTTAGTCTATCACATCAAAGTCACATAATCTTGCTTGTATGAGGTGATGTATTTCTTCTCCATGACGTATGTAGTTCGTGTACAAATCCTCAAATAGCCTGGCTAGCCTTTTCTCAACTAAGTTGGGATCAGCGTCCAGTCTAGGCGGATGCAGCTGAATACCAGTATTTTACATGGAGTGACTTCTGACCAGTTTTTTTTTTTTTCGAGTTGGAAATATTCAAGTTCGTAGTGGGTAATACGATACTCCTTGGTAAGAGTACTTGCACACGTGCATACCCGACAGTTATGTGATGGTGACAGCCCCCGCCGCTGCTGGTCGTACCTTCAGCTAGGATTAACTTGCTGGCCAAAACCCCTCTGACTCGAGCAATTCGCACCATAAATTACATTCAGGTCGAAATTGATATATGTATTTACATGTCACTGGGGTGAACTCGCAAAAGTACTATTGTTTACACTGTGTTCCAAACAATGATCTTGAGATGTATTTGGTGCTTGAATTTTAATTTTGTGTGTGTCTTGGCTATTGCATTAGGTTATAGACATGTAATTATAGTTTATGGTATTTAAATAAATAAATAAAACCGGTAAGTTATTACAATACTAATGCATAAAATCCACTTAAAACAATGTTCGATCCATATCCAGGTTAATGTTGATGTTACAGACAGTTAATATAGCCTGAAAGTAAAAAAAAAAACAAACCTAAACCAAAGCCTTTGACCTTTTTTTCGATTAGTCAACATTTGACAGATTCTACTTTTGACATCATAGTCTACTATTGACAGATTCTAGATATGACAGATTTTAAATTCGACAGATTCTACATTCGACAAATTCTACTTTCGACAGATTCTACATTCGACAGATTTTACTACTGACAGATTCTACATTCGGCAAATTCTACTTTCGACAGATTCTACATTCGACAGATATTATATCTATATTGGCAGATTCTACTTAAGACAGGTTCTACATCCGACAGATTATATTTGCCAAAATTGAAAAAAATGTATGCCTCTAAAAAACAAAATTCACTATTATAAATCTAGATTTACCTTGAAATCCTTGGACGGATATCTACTACATTCATATTCAATTCAAGTAGGTACCGCCCACTACTAAAACGAAATATCATTTCTTATGCAATCAACTGCTGTTTACATATTTTAACATTCTTGTAAAAACAAAATATCATCTTGGTACCACAAAACCGTAAGAGTTCACAAAAATGCTGCAATCTTTCTCGTTTAACTTCGTCATTAATGTTTGATCACAAAACAAAAACCTCGAGTTTGATACGAAAATATTTACAGGAGCTGAACCGATAACATTCTTTGTAGATATTTATTTATCTACTTACTTACCTTGTATTATTTGAAGAACCTAAATTAATAACACAATTTACATAATCTTTTAGAGCCTCATATCCGAAAATTGCCGACGTATAGCTAAAATAAATCAAACAATCAAATATTAGGTAAGTACCATTTTTAACTCGCTTTTTGAGCTTCACCTGTAACTATGTTTCTTAGAAGTTATATTTGACTCACTTCCCGGTTTCCGATTGAGCTGAAATTTTGCAAACAAGTTTAGTTTGGACAACAGTGCATGGTTAGCTAAGTGACGTCATTCTAAATCCAATATGGCGGTCTGCCAAAGATGGCGGACTAGATAATTATTTTGCATTCCTACGATATGGGTATCAAATGAAAGGATTTGCTGAGAAATTCACGAGAAGAAATAAAATGACGTCACTTTAGAGCGTGTTTTATTAACTATAATATTATTTATATTAAAACTTTCCTAAACTTGGGTCACAATCATATCATATAAACATACACCTGTATTTTCCATAGCAGGGCTATGGCCTCCCCTGGGGGCCTAAAATGGAAGCTTTATCATAATCATAATTATGAATCACGTAAAAAAAATATATTTTTTTAAATGGTCTTTATGTTTATGACGACAAAGTCCATTTTAAGAGTTTTAAATTTTTAACGTGATTCGAATTATGATTCTGATAAAGTGGCAATTTTAGGCCCCCTGCTCTCCTTCCAATTCTCCCAAACTAGGGCTACTAAACACCAGCATTTATCGTAGCAGTCATGCTCAGTCAGCTCACCATAAATTCCTAAGTTTTCTCGTCAAACAATCTTTATCACTAAATCTACCGGACTAAGTCCACTACAAACTGATAGAAAATCTAAATAATTATCATCAAAATTTAAATTGCATTTATATGTAAGTAGAAGGTATCCTCTTCTCTACTGATATTTATAAAGTAGATATATCTCATTCACGTGTATTTATTAGTATGTAAATGGCCTTAGACCAAGGACACAGTTGTAATGTAACGGTGGTTACTGTTTTACGTGACTGAGCGATTGACGCTTCGGTTCGTGTGATCGTGTCCTTAGAACTTGAACGATTGTCGCGATTTAAACGGTATATAAACCGAATATAGGTCCTGCTAATTTGTGGAAACGATATTTAATTTGTAACGTTTGTAACTATATAATTTATTTGTATCGAGCTGAATCCTTTTCCAGTAGTTACTTAACGTTATCAAAAACAAAGTTCCTCTAATTAAATATAGCTCACTTTCCATTATATATGTCTTTTCTCAATTCACGTCGACCGGTCCTAGTGCTTCTCTTAAGGTTAATTATACCACTAACGCTGAAAACGTCTGAGATATTGAGGCTTAAATATTCTGTTTTCCTTCTCGTTTTATAAAATCAGTGAGTCTATGTACAAACAAACAACAACAACTGACCTGGGGCCTTAGTCTGCTATTGCAATAGTGTCAGAATGGTCTATAATTGATTTAATAAGGCCCCTAGCCCACGGCGTATCGAAACTCGTTTGACGTGCGTACAAAGGGTAATTCGTCTGCGCGGGGCCTTATTAAATCAATGATAGACCATTCTGACACTATTGCAATAGCAAACTAAGGCCCCAGTACTAACACTTTAAAAATAGTCACAGAATCCAATGATTTTACTGTTCTCTCTTTTTTACATTGACACCAAGTGAAGTCGGGGGCACCGCCTAACAAATAGGATCCATGTTACACTACCTAGTACATGCTTAATGAACTATCTATCTAATTCCTCTAATAATAATGATCAGAATAGCAAACAGCTGTTACATAAATGTATGGTTGATAACGCGGGAGGAATGTGGGCTTTCACGAGAACTGTGTGGGCAGACACTTTGCGGTCGTGTACTAACTGTGCGTCTGCGTATCGGTGAACAGTGGTAGGTGGTAGGTGCATCCGTTAGTTAGGGAAAACCTACGGATGGTTGAAAATAGTAGTATAACTTAACTTAGTTTAAAACTAAAAAAATGTTTTAAAATTTACACCTTACACTATTTGTCTTTGCATCAGCCAAAGGTGGACTGGTAGAAAATGCCTATGGCATTAAGTCCGCCTCTGTACTTTATGCTTGAAGTGTTAAATAAAACATAGAATAGTAGAAAAAAAAAATAACCGACTCCTTTACCATTACATATAAAAATAAAAACACATGTCATTGTAGTTTTAGATGCTTATGTGGATTCTAACGTCACATAATCCAATTATTACTCACTATAGAATAGATATCTTGTGTGTTCAAAAAACTCATACTCTACAAAGTTATTATAGTTAGTAGTCAATTTCTAAAACTTAATAAAGTAGGTCTGTGGGAGTATGTATTTTAATCACTGTAAGTCTATTACACTGTGTATTTATTTATTGATAGAGTTTCAATTTTCGATAAAAAAAAAAAGAAAAACAATAGACTCAACTGGACAAACGCCAACAATATACATTCAGTTTATCCAGTATAGGTATACCAAGTTTATCCAGTATAGCAAATAACAGTAATTTAATTAAAATTAAGTTCTCAAATCAGACTGTATAACGTCTAAAACATCTGATAGACGTATCCCTATCTATCTACAGCAACTCCTAATACCACAGACTACCGTTAATGAAACATCGTAAAACGACAGTCCGCAGTGTCACAGAATGTTACAAGAGAATCTATTTACTCTGTGGTTTCTATGGCAACGTTTTATAATTATAAATAGACGGGTATATGCGTGGGATCTTAGATAACGGAACAAAGTACTTTTTGTTTGCTTGATTTCTTTATTATAAGATATATAAAAGAAAAAACTGAAGTGGAAGTAACGATAGGTTTTCTTAGAGTTCTATTATTATATTTATCTTTTATAGGGACGTGTATTAGGTATTGTTTTATATAAAAATAAAAAGTGAGATAAATGGTTGAAGAAAAAAAATGGAACCGAAAAACCGCAGCGTCACCCTCCCACGACCCTCTGCCCTACATAAGCTGACCGACTGAAACGCAGCTTAGGTAAACTTTTCTATACATATCCTAATCCACCTATATCCGAGATACCAATAGCGTCGCTAGGCGTTGACATTCGCTAAAACCTCCTCCAATACGGGTGTGTCCGGGTTAGGTTTATCCGTTATCCGTGAGATTAGGCGCTCTCTGTCTGGCGGGGCGGGGTCGGGGCACGCCCACCGGTCGATGCGGCCCACCGGCGCTCGCCTCATTGTCCCGTTATCTATCCGAGACGCAGCACGCTCATCCAGCGCTCGTCACAGATAAGCGGCTGATGACGTCACCACCTCCGCTGCCTCCGCTGGTATTCTCTCTCACGTCACTAACTTAGTTGCCAGTACTTGTCAGTGTTGCGATTGCGACACACCAGACTATCTATTATTCCACCTATCTGTTATACTATTGTTGCTCTTGCAGCGCTAGTAATAGCGGCTGTTATTGCATGACGCTGAATGCTAAGTTAAAAACAAGATTTTCCGCGTGATGCCGTAATGAGTCTTAGTAATTTATTAGCTGAGTATTCACTTTGGTAATATCTTTTGTAACGAACTCGTGTTTATATCTGCCTGTATCTTTAAGCTTTATCCACATGGCATCAGCAGGGTACATACATAGGCCCTGTCATTTTAACACAACAATTTTACCTACTTTGTGATTCCATAGCATGACTTGATTTGTATCTCCTTCCATATTAGGAACAATTTGCGAATGGGCAGCAGCTTTCCATCTATTTGCTAGAGAAAATATACTCTAATCACCACTCAGTCTACCAACCGTGGTGTTAAAACAAAAATCCCTCTTTTGACTTCAATTTCAGGAGTGACTTTCATAGACTGCCTCCAAAAAGTTTGCATACGAATATAAAATAGCTACGGTACTTCAAAAACCTCCCAGCTAGCATAAAGTTTCGCCTACAAAACGTTCTAAGTAGTAATAAAACCGATTGATATCACTCCGTATAAGGAAGCCAGGCCGTTCAGAATCTTAATGAGGTACACAGAACAATCATGAATTATTAGTTGTGTGACAGACATGTGGCGTTTCCATTGACTTTGAACTGATGCATGTTCATGGTCGATTGCTACAATGTTCTGATTTGCAATAAACAGAAAATTGATATGTCAGCTTGAAAGCGAGATAATACAGGTTTTTTAAGAGGTCTTTTCTCGAATGAAAAACTTCATTCCATACATTATCATAGACAATGGCTAATCGAGAAGCGAAAGTGGGGGGAGAGGGAGGGCTAACAAAAATAACTAAAGAAATGTCCTGTGGCTGATGTTGATTTTATTGCTTGTAGATTTTCGAACGTCGTCGTAACAGCAGTTAATATGAATATTACAGAATTACATTACATGACATTATTAAAAACCGGCCAAGTGCGAGTCGTACTCACACGCACATAGGGTTCCGTAGCACCAAACAATATAATAAAAATATTTTGAAGGCATTCGTTCATATGTTGTATTGTTTTACATTCATCAACAAAACTAAATTTGTTTTTCATAGTATGTTAATGAAAAACAAAGTTGTTGCTGCAGTTTGATGAAAAAGTCCCATATCTCAAAAAATAAACATCAAATCTTATTCAAACCAATTTTGGTTGAATGTTTTTTTTACGTTCTATAATCCAATATTTTCTTCAGAATTTTTCTCCTCTTACTTTAGAAATTAGAGGGGGGGACACATTTTACCACTTTGGAAGTGTCTATCTTTCAAACGATTGACTTTGAGAGAAAATGGTTTGAGGAACCTCAATGTCATTTTTAAAGACCTATCTATAAACACCCGCATGTATAGGTTTGACGAAAAAAATATTTTTAGTTACAGTTCCATGTATCAGACCCCCCTTAATCTTATTTATTTTATTTTTTTTGTATAATAACCTTATAGCAGTTCACAGAATACATCTACCTACTAAGTTTCAAGTGTGTAGTCCTAATAGTTTCGGAGTAAAGTGGCTGTGACATACACGGACAGACAGACAGACTTGGCGAATCTATAAGGGTTCCGTTTTTTGCCATTCGGCTACGGAACCCTAAAAATGACGGACTAACGTGTAATATGAGATTTACGGACCATGTAGGTTTTAAGGAATCAAACGTTACCAACTATGTATTGTAGATATATCTGACGTGCCTCGGAAAGCAAGTTAAGCCATTGGTCCCGGCTGTCATTTGTAGATCTTTGACAGTCGTTACAGGTAGTCAGCGGCCCGAAAGTCTGACAACCAGTCTTACCAAGGGGTATTGTATTACCCAGTACTAACTAAGTTATGGAGGTCAGACAGACTGGAAGCCGGTTAGACTGGAAGCAGACCCCGACAGAGTAGAGAAAAGGCAAAGTAGACGATGATATAGATATTAGCAAATCTTTTGGCGTTAACTGAAACAGTTAAATACAATTAAAGCCTATACAAGAGTCAATTGCCTTTAAAGCAATTTCTAGAAGGACTTTCAACAAGATTAACATTAACTTATGTTAGTCCTAACCATTTTCGACTCTTTTATTCTAATAGGGTATTTGCAAGAAATACAAAACATTTTTTATTTCTTTAAAATGCCTTGTATTGGACCATAAAAACATTGTGGTATGCTTGTTTAATTCTCTAATACAACACTTAGATTACAATTTAATATTTTATTTAGAGTGTTTTTGGTGAAACGGAACGCAAACACAAAACGCATCGATTCCGGTAGTGACGTCACAATCCATGTGTCAAACAAACACTTTTAATTGAAAAGTACTTAAAGTTTCACTAAGATTTTACTATAAAATTGTTATTGCAATTTTTGCTTAAATAAAGCACTTACATTTTAGTAAAACTAATCTACTAAGGGCAAAAAATTAGATTTAAACAAGGCAGATAGAGGTAAGTGACATCAAAGTCCTGACATGAATGGCCGCGATAGTCATGGACGTTTGAACTGTATAAAATTGCAGGAGTTTAATATTTTTTTTGTGCGACAAGCAGTAGTTGAAATTAACTTTTAATTGTTTTCTTGGGTTGATAGTACTGCATATTAATGATTTAAGTGAAAAAAAAATTACATGCATATTCCCTATTGTCCCTGGTAGAATGCCGCTAGTTTTCTCCTTATTGGTCTAGTGGTAGCAAGTGCGACTGCGGAGCATGAAGTCCAGGGTTCGATTCCAAAGTCGGACAAAGTGTTATTTCGTTATCCTATCAGGAATTTCTCAGTAGCTACCACGAAGTCTGGATTCGAGCCCGGTTGATGGCAATAAGCTCGCCTAAACCGCCGCTCGCCGCATGGGACTAAAATATAACTGGCTAAATGTGGGTGTACTATTAGGTACTCCCCTGCCTAACCCGTCGAGGATTACAGGTGTTATGGAATATTAGTTTTATGAATCCTTAGCCTGTTAACGATCACATTCAATATTCCACTCTCTCCCTTAAAGCTTTAAGATCCATTTTCAATCAAACAACAGCATCTCTTAAACTGACATCTCTACATAACATCCATACTCCGTAACGTAAGTAGGACACGAGTGTTAATCTACCCGTGCTCATACCGTGAGACATTACCCCAGTGGTAGGGGGTGAGGGGGTGAGAAACCACCCCCAACACCCCCTCAGCTTTATCGCGAACTGCCGATGAAGATCAGACATGCTGATGGAGATTGTAGTCGGTTGATTGAAGACGGTGTGCGGTGTTTATGATAGATAATGGGTGGATAGCTTTGTTGTGAAGTACGGGAGCTACGGAGTCTGGAAGTTCCGCCATTTTGATTCAAGATTTGTGTAGATATTAAGACCTGGGGGTGCTTTTATATGACTGCTTAAATGTATGAAAGGCTTAAATTGTGGAAGAAGGAAATTGGTTCAGGAAAAGAATAATTCTACGAATATTATAAATGCAAAAGTTTGTGAGAATGTATGGATGTATGGTTGTTTGTTACGCTTTCGCGCAAAAACTACTGAACAGATTTGGATAAAATTTAGCACTCAGATAGTTTATAACCTGGATTAGCACATAGGATACTTTTATCCGGGTAGTATGATCCCGTGGGACAATTATTGAACTCCACGTAGGTGTAGCCGCGGTCACAGACTAGTAACTCCATAAGGAACTGGAGTAACGACGAAAGTTAATACGGGTCAAGGTTAAGATCATTATTCCTTAGCCAGACTGCTCATTTTCTGTTGGATTATGTTCACCATAAGGTAAGTCTAATATAAGACAGAAGTATGTGAAAGAAGGACCGATAAAAAGTATAATTTCTTATTATCACCCCAATATCAATTTAATTTGTTTATCATATCAAAAGCTATTTACTTATGGCTTGAGTCAAAACCACCTGCACAAGCATAGCATAATCAGCCTTTAATGTTCCCACAACTGGGACACACGGCCTCCTCTCTATGAGAGAATGGGCTATAATCCACCACGCGGGCCCAGTGCGGGTTGGTAGATGTCACATGTCTTCGAATTTTTGGTTCTAATTCATGCCGGTTCCCTCACGATGTTTTCCTTCATCGTTTTGAGAGCAGTTGTGATGAAATAAATTGCACAAAGTAATGCGCCTGCCTGGGTTCGAACCCACGACTTACTGTCCGTAAGTCGAGGCCGCCACCACTGGGCCACCGCTGCTCTCCCACCACTGCGCCACCGCTGCTCTCAGTTCACAATCAGCTGGGTTCACAATTATTGCTTCGACTACAATATGAAGAGATACAACAAGGAGATCTCTTCGACTCCCAGTGGTAACAGATTGCATCGCAACACCAACATTTAACGCCAAGTAATCGCATAATCATCAATAATCCTTAAGTCACACAAAAAATATCGCAAGAAATGGATTTCAATCATGAGATACAATGACCAATTCTCAAACGAATCCCTCAAAGCAAAATCAACTCTATCACCTTAGTGACAAAAATCAAATTACCTCTTCTACCGTTAGAAATGTTGCAACCCGCTGCGAATCAGGGATCAGTATTGAGTAAAAAAAATAAACAGATTTGGGATTATAATTAATGAAACGTCACTCGATTTCTGACTTTTACTCAGGTACCTGTAGATTATATGATGGGTTTTGAAGAATCACACACCTAAATTCTTGTAATTGCAAAGAAATTAGGTGTTCTAAGATACACTGTTGAACACAAATTACTGCATGTTTCGATTGAAAAGGACTTGACAAGATTAACCTCAATGCAATTGGGACAAAAATTAAAAAGTTGGCATCGTGCGATCTAATGTATGGTGGTTTCAAAATATTGGCATCCTTCTACCGATTACTTGAAACTATAAAAAGTAGTCAAGGTGCGAAAATAGGCATCGTGCTACGAAATCACCTGATGATCGTATGAAAATGAGAGATGACATCACTGGACAAATCGAAGAGAGATTAACTAAATCTGAATAAACCTCTGGGGCTCACTGAAGACATTAAAAAAAAGGATATGTTCAAGTAGTTTCTACAAGTGAGTAAGAATTGTTGCTGGTATATATAATCTACAAATATACACAACACATTATTTATCTGGGACTTCGTCGAGCTTCATTGTCTTGCCCTTTTCTGGTGGCCGCCACTATTGATTGTGGGCTTTCAGGAGTTGCTTTAGAAGTTGGGAATAGTGTGGCTTGTCCTAAAAAAATAACAACGTATTGAAAGTTCGATTATGAAATCAATCTCATCAATCTTCTGATGACTGAGTGACTACCATTCATATGCATTTATTCCATAATAAGGACCATGTCCTTATTACGAGAGTATATACTATAACTTAAGTTCCTCAAGGAAGCTAAACAATTCCATAGTCATGGGCACTATATGTCCTTGCAAGATACCCAGACGTGAGGACAAACATAAGTCAATAGGAAATCTAAGAAGCAATGCAAAATCTATTCAAAAGTAAAAAAATCATTTGCATAATTTAATGCTCTTTGATAGAGGCCTACGCGACAGTATTAAACATAACAAAACATACATATAACATCAAGCCTCACACGCCTGTAATCCCCAAAGGGTAAGGCAGAGGTACACCTCTCCTTTCTTTCTATTTCAATGTACACACCATTTAGAGAATACAACTTATCTTAGAACACCTTATTTCTTTGCAATTACAAGAATTTAGGTGTGTGATTCTTCAAAACCCATCATATAATCTACAGGTACCTAGCAAAATGTGGGTGTACTGTACTATTAGGTACACCTAATAGTACAGTACACCCACATTTTGCTAGTTACTTTTAAGTCCCATCTAATAGGGGCGAGCCTATTGCCATCAACCGGGCACAAGTCCAAGACTCCGCCGGTGCTACTGAGAAATTCTTGGTAAAATCCAATAACTCTTTGCCCGGATCGGCAATCGAACCCAAAAGACCTCATGCTCAGCAGTCGTGCTTGTGACCACTAGACCAACGAGGCAGTATTCAAGTGATGGCATTATACATTTTTTCACACACCCAAATACAACCGTTTCAACTGGTAGCGGGGACACACTTTGAGTCTAACAAAAATTAGCACTTTAAAGCTTAATATTTCACAAATGAATCCTTTGATCGAAACATTATTTAAAATAACTCGCAATATTTATAAAGACCTATCCAACGACATCCCACACTATGGGGTAAGTGAGAAAAAAAACCCTCTTTACGTGTACAGGAGATACCCTAAAAAAGATGCTTTTCGAAATTTTATTTAATTTTTTTTATTACAGAGTGTCATATTCGCATTAGCGAAAAAACTCTTTAAATAAAGATTTAAAAAAATATATATATATATTTTACCACTTTGTCGGCGTTACTGATCTGTATATTCATGCCAAATTACAGCTCTCTAGTCCGTACTCTAAAACGATTTTGACTTTCATTTTGTTGATAGAATATCACATCATATCCCTTCGAGTTGTCAGTACTTATAGACACAAATCAATACTGTTTAACAAAAAGTGTTCGTTTGTGTCTAAACTTAACAACTCCTTTAAAATATCTAGGTCTGTGTGTCAGCTTTCTAAAACGATCGCAATTCAACATCGAATTTACGGACTATCCTTAATTGGTTTTAGGCATATTATTATACAATAGTCTGGTTTTTTTTTTAAACTAGGATCTTTACAGTTATAAATGAGAAGAACGAAGCAGAATCTTTATAATCCCAAAAGTAATGTTTTTAAATTCTCAAATAAGTTATTTGGACGTTACAAAATCCGTCGGACATCGTTTAAACATCCGAGACCAATCCGAAGATCGACGGCCGATCCAAAAACTCAGTATAGAATGCGACGAATTTGACAAGTCACCGATTTTTTATCTCAAGCACAGATTATCTGGTCTCCTTACCCCACTCGATCAATCTTATCGAGGCAACTATGACATGCTATATTCTAAAACGGCCCAAATCCCCAAGTCACACAATTACAACATTAAGCCTTGTCTTCGTAAGGTAGGGTTTATATTTGAACTGGTGGGATGGAATGGATGGAGATGCTAAGGTTGGAGTCGTCGGATCATCGCCGGATTCCGGGAAATTCGGCCCGCGTGAATACCTGCCCGTACAGGTAAGACTGACTACCAAATATTATAGACACGGCAAATGCAATCCAATAGATTTTATCTATTGCAAGCAATTTACAAGTCCGGAAGGTCAACGATTCTTAAATCTAATTCTATCTAGATGAACTTTTAATCAAGTAATATGCTGTTAGTCTTCATTAGTTAAATCGTTTAACTCAATTGGTATAAATGACAGTAACTTAATTGCTACGCCTTGTTGAAAGCACTGCACTTGCCAATGATGAGACCCTATATTGATAGAGACAGATTATGCCATGTATTAAGCACATAGAGACCAAGAGATGACCTTCTACTCATGTTCTATCTCTCAAGTCTGTTTAGTACGTACTACACCACATAATTACACAAAACTATACCAGTCAAAAACTCGTAATTAAGATTCGTCCTAGAAAGAAAATGAACCTGGATTTGGAGAGAAAAAAAACACTATTCATATCGTAAAGATCAGAAGAATTTCTATGACAACTAATCTGACACTGCTTTCTCAAATTAACACATAATCATTGCCCAAAAACAAAGCTAAACTACGAGTATACGTATCAAACATTTCGTCAACTCTTACCCAACAAAATCAAACGCCTGCCGCGTCTAACCATACACAAGTCTTCATCAATATGACTTGCTATTTGTCCACCGGCCTGTTATTGTTGACCCTACTTCTTTCCTTTAAACAAATAATCTAGTAACGTGCGAATTTAACAGAATTAATACCTACCTGCTTCTCATCGGTCAAGTGTTCCAAGAAGATGTGTCCTGTTATAACAAGAATCGATTAATAATGACGATAATGCGATCGATTCATCGGTGAGATAAAATCGGTTGAAAGAAGCCGATGTTTTAGTTTGTTTCTACATTAAATTAATAAATACGCGTTAATCTGGGGGAATCGTGAGAAATTTTGCGCCTAAACTACGAGTATCGCCATCCAATTTGGATGAATAAGGTGTCAATCGAAGTAACATATGCACCAAACCAAAAAAAAAAACCTCGATTTTAATTAGAGCGTGATTTTTCAGTAGTCGGGTTTTTAGTCTTTCTTTTATATTTTGAGTCTTTGTTGGTTCCACTTCGATTACTACGTATCAATGTCGTCATAGACACAAAAAACTCTCACAAATACGAGTATCGTAGATTGGATTTCTGTGGATTCGATAGTGGAATAGAACTTTGGAAGCTCTGCCAAAAAAATAAGCAAATGTTTGGACATAAATATTTCCCAATATTAATTGGAAAGAATAAGTTGTAAATTTCGACCCAACTAGATGAATAAAACAGGGCTCGTCCGGGATTTGAACCCGGGACCTCTCGCACCCAAAGCGAGAATCATACCCCTAGACCAACGAGCCGATTGTCTATTGCTTTAAACCCGTACAAACGTTAAATACATCGTTTGTAAACACTTGTGCAAAGTTAACTATGTCGTGACGTCACACTATCATTAGTAACTATAAACCCACTAAGAAATTACGGTCTCTATCAAGTGGCTCGTTGGTCTAGGGGTATGATTCTCGCTTTGGGTGCGAGAGGTCCCGGGTTAAAATCCCGGACGAGCCCTGTTTTTACCCTTTCAGTAGCTGAAAATACCCTGAGTGAGAGAGAGACTTCAATATTCTATCGCTTACTCAAGTCAACAGAAAAATAAATTCTTTCAAAAACATGTTTCACCGAATCTTATCAAAATCACATCTGTATACCGTCGAAAAAGAGAATTGTACATCTATATTTTTCCTATTTGCAATACATTTCTCCTAATTCACTTTATTACGCCTCATTCGTCGTATCTCACATACAAATTGTGTATAAACGAAACTTTATTATTTTCCAAAGCGGAACGGGCCGCAGATGTTGGGTCTCAAATAATTTCCAGATACAACGTTATGAGTATGAACCGATATGCTCGCAATAAGAATGTATGTACTGTGTTTTACTTACTCGGAGAGAGATGGGGAATACGCGACACGTTTGTGAGGAGCTTTTAGACTATACGATTGTAGAACTTTTTTTAAATTGGAGTTTTGTAGAAATAGGGTTACAAAAAGCATTTTTTTTACATCATTTGATGAGAAGTTTAAATGTGCTGAGATACCGTTTGCTTTGGAAACTCGGCATATCTTGCTAATTAACCTACTAATCTGCATGGTCCTCGTGCGAGTTGACCAAGATTATGTCTGGACTTTAAAAGAGAGTCAACTTCTGAGTTGGTTTCGGCTGTTTCTTCTCAGAGTAGTCAGGTACGAAACACCGGCCCCATCTAGTTTAAAAAACCGGCCAAGTGCGAGTCGTAGTCAACGCACATAGGGTTCCGTAGCACCAAACAATATAATAAAAATATTTTGAAGGCTCATTCATATGTTGTAATGTTTCACATTCAACAACAAAGCTAAATTTGTTTTGCATAGTATGTTAATGAAAAACAAAGTTGTTGCTGCAGTTTGATGAAAAAGTCCCATATCTCAAAAAATAAACATCAAATCTTATACAAACAGATTTACTTGAAAGTATTTTTACGTTCTGTAGTCCTATATTTTTTCAGAATTTTCCTCTTTAGAAATTAGAGGGGGGGGACACACATTTTACCACTTTGGAAGTGTCTATCTTTCAAACGATTGACTTTGAGAAAAAATGGTTTTAGGAAACTCAATGTCATTTTAAAGACCTATCTATAAAAAAATTGATGGGAAGGGGGGGCCCCCTTAATCTTTATTTATTTTTATTTTTGTATAAAAACCGTAAAGCGGTTCACAGAATACATCTACCGACTAAGTTTGCCTGTGACATACACGGACAGACAGACTTGGTGAAACTATAAGGGTTCCGTTTTTGCCACTTGGCTACGGAACCCTAAAAAAGACGTGTAAAAGTGTTTGTAAAAACCTATTTGCATATTAAACATCATTTATCAGCAGAAGCTGATAATGATGATGTTATGCTTGCTATATGGTTCCTGACAAAATACAACTTGACCGGTGTTTTCCGTGGTGGCTCTGAAAGTCGATACATGGGTATTAGTAGGCTATGAAAGAAGTCCTATGCAAATTAACGTTTGTTCCCAACGAGTAACCTGTCACAGTGTGACTCATTGGGAAAAATTGTGAATAAACATCCCAACCAGTCACACTGTTACTCGATAGGACAACATTTTGTGTTTATTCCCAACGGATCACACACCAAGTGAAGAGTGTGTGTGACTCGTTGGGAACAAAATATTCTCATACAGAAACACTGATATTGGACGTACTTCTTACCCAATCAATAACACTATTGAGACTCATCATTTGTTCATGATTTTTGATTAATTCGAGATTTGTTTCAATACAAATAATGAAAGATAATTAGTAAAACTAAAGATTACACCATTTTGATAACAGTTACCTATTTTCTGTTTAGTAAATACAAAAAGTCGAGGAGGAGAGTGGTGGTATATATTTTGTGTAAAAAAATATATTTAAAACGATTTAATATGTTAAGTGGAGTTTTTTTTTGTGATTTTATTTTGATAAACTGTGATTTTATCTTGTCATGCTGTGATTGATAATTATAATAATTATGGTTAATTTTTACAAATTTTCTTTCATTATTTGTATTAAAACAAATCTCGAATTAATCAAAAATAATGGACAAATGATGAGTCTCAATGGTGTTACTGATTGGGTAAGAAGTAGTGCCAATATGTCACAGTGTTACAGTGTGAGAATATTTTGTTCCCATCGAGTGACACTCTTCACTTGGCGCGTGAATGTGTGATCCGCTGGGAATAAACATAAAAAGTTGTCCTATCGAGTAACAGTGTGACTGGTTGGGATGTTTATTCACAATTTTTCCCAACGAGTCACACTGTAACCTGTCACACTGTGACTCGTTTCAACAAATGCAAAGTAACAGTAACATTCTATCAGCGATTACTATGACAGATAATTCAAAACGTTTCTGTTGCTCCTATTTAAAGTCGTTGTAAAATACAAAACGCTTTGAAAACGAAGTTCACTAATCCTCTAGACCTTCAGACCTCTTATCCAACTAATGCATGTAAAATGTTTTTGCGACGAATCGTATGGTCTAAATATCATCCGTAACCATTCGTTTTATACACAAATGAATTGAATAGATACTTTTCCAACGTTTATGCTGATATTCTTTTGCAGTATTTATACTTTGTAGGATAATACTTAAATGAAATAACGTATAGCACAGATACATTGCTACCCTTTATAATTTAAGTACTACAGTAAAAAAAAACTTGGAAATTCTGCCACTGATAACTAAATTGCCGAATTTCTTTGATACGCCTTTACCCGAGGCTGCCCCCGCATGGAGGTTATCCGGTTAGGTTCCGAACTGGGTACGGCTGCCAGGATAAAAATAGGTATCATAATATGTAATATAGGTTATGGTGTGTCTATCTGCTAAGTTTCATCCAAATCCGTTTAGCTTTTTAGGCGTCAAAGGGTAACACACAGACAGACAGAAAGAATTACTTGTGCAATTCAAATATTAGACGAATGAGGATAATTAACTCAGCCTCATGTGGTGTTAGCTAAAAACATGAGAGAGAAAGAAAATCCCTTCGGCAAGCCGCAGGAGGAGGTAGATTTCGAAGAAGGTTCCATCCTTATTAATTAATAGACAGATGATGGTTTTACAGCTGAAAAATGGTTAGGTATGCTAAATTTTTAAACAAGTTTTATCGCTAAACTTTAAAAATTAAAAATTGTAGAGTAAACAATTTGCTTTTAAAAAAACCAGAAATATATATTTTTTCTAAAAATTTTGGAAATTTCAATCCCCTCCCCAAGTTAGGAGTTTGACCCTTTCGATTTTTTGGCCAAGTTTGAAAGCAATCAGTGCATAATTGCGACCTGTAGAGTGTGGCTAAATTTTGCTTGCCACCCCATATACATACCAACATACATACGTATACACACTGAGGTTTTATAACATCATTGCGTATACGTATAAATATATATATATATATCAACTTTGTAGCCGGCGGTTGATTTGGTCTCTAGGTGTCATAACTAGATTCAATATGGTGAAATTTTAGGAAAACTCGACTTTAGGTGCAAGATTTAGATTTTTTCTGACGAAATCTACCAAATACGCATAGACATGGACACTTTAATGCATGACTCATAACATGACGCCTGTAATCCCGGAAGGGTTAGGCAGAGTTGTACCCATAGTATACCCACATTTCACCAGTTATGGGTAAGTCCATTGTAAGTCCCATGGGGCGAGCCTATTGCCATCAACCGGGCACAAATGCAGACTCCGTGGCTGCTACTGGACCAATGTATGACTTAATGTGTGTTAATCATGATCGTTAAGAATCTCGTTAAAATAAACCTTAATTGAATTTTTCTGCACGACAATAATTAACTACAGACAGTTCTTTTGTTTTAATTATCAAACAGGTGGCTCGTTGGTTTAGTGGTATGATTCTCGCTTTGGGTGCGAGAGGCACCGGGTTCAAATCCCGGACGAGCCCTCTTTTAGATGTTAGTATAGGTATTGGTAACCTAATGGACTTTCTAATCGGAATAAAAGATTATGTGTGCTAGGCTTTATACTGACTTATTAAGTTGGTTACAAAAAACTGTCCTTTTATCAGCTGAGGGACTGCTTATACATTTCATTTTTAATGTCAATAATTCCCAAGAAGGGTGCATAGCATAAGCATAATCAGCCTATAGTGTTCCCACTGCTGGGACACACGGCCTCCTCTCTATCAGAGGGTGCCGGTTGGTAGAAGTCACATGTCTTCGAATTTTTCGGTTCTACTTCATGCCGGTTTCCTCAAGATGTTTTCCTTCACCGTTTTGAGAGCAGTGGTGATGAAATAAATTACACAAAGACAGATTATATCATAAAAGATATAAGAACACTACTTGTGTGACTACCAGGGATCTATTTATTGTAACAGACAGTGAGACAAATAATTATTATTTGTCAAAATTGACACATTTTCATGAGAAGTTCGGTTTGACAAAACTTGTCTATGACCGAAAATTATCGAATTGTCGCCAGACGAGTGACATTTATGGGTTTAACCACTATGCACGACAGAATTTTGACACATGACACATCAGCTGAATCGGCGGGGTGATGCGCATTGTCAAGAAATTCAAGAATTTTCGTGAACTTTCAGCATTCGATTTTATAATGAAAAATATGTCGCGGCAGCTGTTTCATACGATAAGTTTGTGGTTAATATCTCCAAAAACGTGTTGATGTCGGTAAAATGGCGTCAGTCTATTGCCAAATATGTGTAAATTACATACCACTACACCCTTCCAAAAATAGGTAACTTAGATGCGCTTGAAATAATGTACATGGACAAGTTTCTCGTTTGCTAAAAAAACTCGAAAGGGCAAAATAAAGACAGTAACATTCTATCTGCGTTCTTATTTTTACCATTATTCATACAAAATTTCATAAAAAAACACGTTCCAAGTCTTGACAAATATTACTAAAACCTCTTAGTGCTGACCGTAAACCCAAGATTCAACATTCGATTAAAAAGTTGCAGTCAGCCTAATCGATTACTCGCAATGAAATCAAGTTTGGAAAAAAAAAGTTGAAACGGAATAAAAACTCCTTGGTATAATTTCAAATAATTATATCATTTTAAAATTAACATTTATGCTATCTTTTAGAATAATCTTATTTAGTAATTATTCGATGCTTTTGGCTGATTTCAAGAGAAGGAGAATAAATCTCCTCTCCTCCTCTATTCTATACTAATATTATAGAGAGGTAAAGTTTGTGAGGTTGTAGGGGTTAAACTCTGGATCTGCTGAACCGATTTTGAAAATTCTTTCACTAATAGGTAGCTACATTATCCGCGAGTGCCATAGGCTATATTTACAATGTGCCCGTGGGATAATTTTCGACCAAAACGCTAGCGAAACCGCAGGCAACAGCTAGTAAATAGACAGTTGGACAGATCGACAGACTGACTGACAGACAGACAGATTGACAGACTGACGGACCGACTGACAGACAGACTGGTAGACAGACTGACCGACAGACTGGTAGTAGAGGTGGGCGCCGCGCCGGCGCGGCGGCACCGCGCCGCGTTTTGGGCGCCGCCGCCGCCGCCGCCGCCGATCATTTGAAATTTGGCGCCGATTGAGGCGGGCGGCGCCGAGGGCCCAGGCCGCTGTGAACCCGCGCCCGCGCGGTACGCGCCACCGCCAGTCGTACCGGCACTTTCGCGCTAGTGTCACTTAAACCAGAAATGGTTCTTTTTTTTTCTAAACACCCGCGCCGCGGCGTGGCGCCGCCGCGCCGACCAGTTCCACCAGGCGCGCCGCCGCCGGCAAATTTTTGGTCGGCGCCCACTTCTAACTGGTAGACAGACTGGTAGACAGACTGACCGACAGATCGAGAGATAGACAGATAGACAGACTGGCAGACTGATTAAAAGACAGACTGACAGACAGGCCCACAGACAGACTGATCAACAGCCTGACAGACAGACTGACTGCAGACAGGCAGACTGATAGACAGATTGAAAGACAGACTGATAGACAGAGTGAGAGACGGACAGGTCGTTAGACTGACCAGACACAGACCTGATACAGACTGGCAGACAGATTGACTGGTAGACTGGTTGAAAGACAGACTGACCGGCAGACAGACTGGTAGACAGACTGACCGACAGACCGGTAGACAGGCTGACCGACAGACTGACAGACGGACGGGTCGACAGACTGACTGACAAACTGACAGACGGACGGGTCGACAGACTGACTGACAGACCGGTTGACAAACGGATTGATAGACGGACTGATCGACAGACTGACAGACAGACTGGTAGACAGACTGACCGAAAGACTGGTAGACAGACTGACCGACAGACTGGTAGACAGACTGACCGAAATACTGACAGACAGACTGGTAGAGAGACTGACCGACAGACTGGTAGACAGACTGACTGACAGATCGAGAGATTGACTGACCGACAGACTGACAGACAGACTGACAGATTGACAGACCTATTGATACACAGACTGATCGACAGACTGACAGACAGACTGGTATACAGACTGGCCGACAGGCCGGTGGCCAGACTGACCGACAGACCGGTAGACAGACTGACTGACAGACCGGTTGACAGACGGATTGATAGACGGACTGATCGACAGACTGGTAGACAGACTGACCGACGGACTGGTAGACAGACTGACAGGCAGATCGAGAGACAGACTGACCGACAGACTGACAGACAGACTAACAGATTGACAGACCGATTGATATACAGACTGATCGACAGACTGACAGACAGACTGGTATACAGACTGGCCGACAGTCCGGTAGACAGACTGACTGACAGACTGACAGACGGACGGGTCGACAGACTGACAGACAGACCGGTAGACAGACTGACTGACAGACCGGTAGACAGACTGACCGAAAGACTGACAGACAGACTGACTGACAGACCGGTAGACAGACTGACCGAAAGACTGACAGACAGACTGGTAGACAGACTGACAGACAGACTGGTATACAGACTGGCCGACAGACCGGTGGCCAGACTGACCGACAGACCGGTAGACAGACTGACTGACAGACCGGTTGACAAACGGATTGATAGACGGACTGATCGACAGACTAGTAGACAGACTGACCGACGGACTGGTAGACAGACTGACTGGCAGATCGAGAGACAGACTGACCGACAGACTGACTGACAGACTAACAGATTGACAGACCGATTGATACACAGACTGATCGACAGACTGACAGACAGACTGGTATACAGACTGGCCGACAGGCCGGTAGACAGACTGACCGACAGACCGGTAGACAGACTGACTGACAGACTGACAGACAGACCGGATGACAAATGATTGATAGACGGACACGACAGACTGACAGACAGACTGGTAGACAGACTGACTGACAGACCGCTAGACAGACTGACCGAAAGACTGACAGACAGACTGGTAGACAGACTGACTGACAGATCGAGAGACAGACTGACCTACAGACTGACAACCAGACTGACAGATTGACAGACCGATTGATACACAGACTGATCGACAGACTGACAGACAGACTGGTATAGAGACTGGCCGACAGACCGGTACACAGACTGACCGACAGACCGGTAGACAGACTGACTGACAGACTTACAGACGGACGGGTCGACAGACAGACTGACTGACAGATCGAGAGACAGACTGACCGACAGACTGATAGACGGACGGGTCGACAGACAGACTGACTGACAGACCGGCAGACAGACTGACTGACAGACCGGTAGACAGACTGACCGAAAGACTGACAGACAGACTGGTAGACAGACAGACTGGTAGACAGACTGTCTGACAGATGGAGAGACAGACCGACTGACAGACAGACCAACAGACTGACTGCAGACAGGCAGACTGATAGACAGATTGAAAGACAGACTGGTAGACAGACTGGCTGACAGACCGGTAGACAAACTGACCGACAGACTGGCAGACGGACGGGTAGACAGACTTACTGGCAGACAGATTGACAGACGGACTGATCGACAGACCGGTAGACAGACTGACCTACAGACTGAACTAACAGCGTGAGATTTGGCATTTACATTTACATTTACATTTTTTTTAATTTTTTGCATTTACCCACGGGGAGGCTGTTGGCATCCCCAACATTTTATAAATTATATTTGTTGTCTTGCAACACTTTAACTGTCAATGTCAATATTTTTATGTCAGATCAACGTTCAGTTCAAAAATATAGCAACTCGATTGTCTCCATGAAACAAGTCACGGTTTTTTATTTCCACAAAACCTCTCTCTCAATATTACAACCCTTAACAGAGGCCTTGCTTGGGAACCAAATAATTTTTTTTCTAAGGGCCCAAGACCTGGGTATTCTATATCCAACCACAGATAATATAATACTTCGTCCAATCGACCAAACAATAGAAAAATATTTATGTTTAAGTAATTCTACAAAAAAATACTTAAGTCTCTTTTTAAAATTTTTAGTTTTGCCGTTTACTGAAACGGCAAAACTAAAAATTTTAACAGCTGTAGCAGCGGTATCAGTATACCGCATCATTATATTATGCTATTCAGCGTTGAGTAGTGTCATCCTGAAAAGATAATCCTGGCTGAAGGATCAAATACGATTGAAATTATGTCTATTCATCCAAATTGAACGAGTATCTATACAAAGTTTCGTGTCTGGGCTATTAACCGTTGAGGAGTTCCCTCGTGAGGAGAATATCCTGGCTGCAGGATGATGTCATGATAGAAATCATATTTATTCATCAAATATGAACGCATATAAAAAATGTCTTATCTGTGCTATTAACTGTTAAGGAGTTCCGTCATGAGAAGACGATCCTGCTTGCAGGATAAAGTCATGAAAGAAATTATCTATCTAAAATCAAACGCGTAGATAGAGTTTTGTGTCCGCGCTATTAACCGTTGAGGAGTTCTCTCGTGAGGAGACGATCCTGGCTGCAGGACTAAGTAATGTTTCTCATAAGAATGTATTGTCACCAGAACCAAAAGTGTGTGCAAAATTTCAGCTCAATCGGTATAGGGGAACTGGTTTGAAATTCAGTTTCAAGATTTGGCCAATACTTACTAACAAATTATGTAGATAATTTAAATACAATATAAAATTGAACAGCGAATGCATTCATAATTTAATTTTTTATAAGTATAGAATAAAAACGGCGCGAATTTAGCCATAGTTAGTCTGTACTGTTTGTTGTGTCGGTTTTAGTACAACAATGTACGAAAAACTATTAAAATGACTATTATAAACTTAAAAAAATAATTAGTGTTTATTTATTGTATTTTACGCTTAAAACAAATTTATTTTAATTTCAATCTATCAATTTTTTAAATTCCTTAATTTAATTTCTCGATTTGATCGAAATTTACAAAAAAAGAATCGATTGAAATAATCGCTTCCACACATCAAGATAACAAAAAAAAAAATGGTCGTCAATTTCGAATATAAATTGAGGAGTGGTAATGAATATTACGAGTTATTGGTCCCGCATTAGTAAACTACTCTAAGATCAGGGCATTTTCATGTTGTTTAGAATAATTGGAATGATATTTTGTCATATTTGTTATCGAATTAATACGCGTCTGTGTGATGTAATCTATACTAATATTATAAAGCTGAAGAGTTTGTTTGTTTGTTTGTTTGTTTGAACGCGCTAATCTGAGGAACTACTGGTTCGAATTGAAAAAATCTTTTAGTTAACACTAAAAGATTTTTTCAATTAGCTATCTAACGATAGCTTATATATCGAGGAAGGCTATAGGCTATATATCATCACGCTACAATCAATAGGAGCTGAGCATCAACGAAAAATGTTGCAAAAACGGGGAAAATGTATTATCTTTGAGTGCTTCCGTTGCGTGCGCTGGTTAACCGGTTAAAGTTGCACAAAAATAATGTATGAGGGAATTATTCCTCTTAAAAATGTGTAAAAAAAAGTCCGCGAGAGCACATGCCTATCTTTTAAGGTTGACTAACAATAACCATTTTTATGATTTTAAAATTTGGTCAAAAATAGTGTTTTATTTGCATAGGTATTTTTACCGACATAGTATTAATCCTTATCAAAATAAATATGTTAGTCATCTTTAGCATTCAATTGTGACCAAAATTGCCCTTTACACCATTCAATTTAGATGAATATCTTAGGAGATATCACTGTTTTAAAATAACTCCGCATCAAAATAATGACCCGCGCGCGCTGCAAGGCGGGCGGTCATCTTATTGGGAAAACCAATGTGATTAGATTCAATGGACAAATATTGTGGAGAACTTAGAGAAGGTTTTAGTTTTTGTTTCATTGTAATCAGTGCTCTCTATCAAAAGATTTATGAATTTAAAGTGTTCAACAAGAACTTACCATCATTGTGTAAGATACATGCAACGACATCTATTGCACCAAAATGGTACTAATTAATGAAAATGTCGGCTGACCAGCTTTACAAAAAAGTGCTGGTAATAAAAAGTACTCTAGATAAGTCTACATGACGCTATAACCCTGTAGAGTGTGTGTTCGATCGCTTTACATGCATTATATTTTAACGGCTTAATTTCGTGCTCGATAGATGGCGCTATTAATTTCACTCCATTTTCTGAGTCGCGGTGTTAAGTTTTCCGTGAAAGAATGACCCTCGCCCGTGTCAAATGTCTGAAGCTTGGTTTATTAACCAACGAAACAAAAACAGGAGGTTCTCAATTCGACGCGTCTATATTTTTTTATTTTATGTATGACCTGACCACGCATAACTTTTTACAGAGAAGTCCGATATGCATGATCTTTTGTTTTTTAAATTGAAAAATCGTGTTTGGGCTCATTTCCTTATTTTTCTTCATGAGAACTTTAGATCTAGCTGGAGTATGACGTCATCGAAGGTCTGACTATGGAGACGGAAGGCACTTGCAAGAGGTCCTCAAGAGTTTGCAGCAACAATAACGTGTTTGGGTTCATTTCATGCACCTTGATGAGAACTTTAGGCCTTGCTGAAGTATGACTGTCATCGACGATCAAACGATAGAGACAAATGGCAGTTGCAAGCGGTCCTAATCAGTTTGCAGCAGGTATTATGTTATTGGGCTCATTGCATTCGCTTTGATGAAAACTTTTAACCGATTTAATTTTTTTTTATAAACGAATGTCTGACGATGGAGAAGGAAAACAGTTGCAAGAGGTCCTCAAGAGTTTACAGCATCTGTATCGTGTCTGGGCTCATTTCATGCACCTTGATGAGAACTTTAGACCTGCCTGGAGTATGTCTATCATCAAAGGTCTGACGATGGAGACGGAAGGCAGTTGCAACAGGTCCGCAACAGTTTACAGCAGTTTTATCGTGTCTCGGCTCATTTCAAGAACTTTGATGAGAACTTTCGTTCTAGCTGGTGTATGATTGTCATCGAGTGTCTAAAGATGAAGACGTAAGGCTGTCGAGGGTCGCGGGCCTGTGGACGGTGAGTAATGGGCTAGCTCGCCATCTGTCCGTCTTATGATGACAGGCCGTGGTGACGGCGTGTTCGTGTTCCACACGCGTCTCAAAGAGATGTCAGTAAACGGGAAGGGATCCGAGAGGAGCGAGGCCTGCCAGGGTTGCGGGACTGTTCGAAAGAGATACCGCGGCCCTAGAACGCAAAGGGAAATAGAAGAAACGTGGATGGATTTTAGTCAGTACAAGTCTGACACTCCTTTCCGATCCGTCCAGAGTGGGAGGGGTCATTTGATGATTATCCATCGGTAATAGTATATAATAGGGATTTACTCCTTTTGAGAGCTTCCGTTGTGCGTGAACGGTTAAAGTTACGCAATTATCATGTATGTCGGAATTATCCCTCTTAAAAAGCTCTAAAAAAATATCCGCAATGGCCATATGTCAAACTTTTAAGGATGACGCACACTGTCTCTAACTTTCTTTCTTTTATGTGCACACGCACGCAGACGAAGTTGCGCGGGTCAGCTAGTGTGAAAAATAAAAATGTAAACACGCAAGTTTGGCGCGAAACTTCGACTTTTGATATCAAAATTCGTCATTACCACTGCTTACTTAAATTGAACCCTGGATTAATTCGTCACATAATTAAATGACAAGTTAATCATTCTCAACATACTGGAGCTTGGATGTCCGAAAACCACTATTTTCATGATTTTTAGCCTCGGCCAGCACTGTCGTCAAAATGGCGATGACCGTATTTACGCACTTGGATTTTTTAAGGGTAAATTAAGAAACTTGCGCGCTAAAGACAGAAGTTTTAATGGCGAGGACATATGAACTTTTTATCCAACTCTCTTAATTAGCGCACACTCATAGCATTTGATAATCGGAATATTAAATATTTACTTATTTAATGAGGATGACGTATGACTTAAACGCTTGCCCCTTTAGGGGCCGGTACCAAGTCAGCGGAGGTTTGTGTGTCGCGCCCCCAAAGGTACCCGTACCGAACTTTATGGCTAATCTGGCCCGGCTTTTCAAAAGTAAAGTATAAACGCAACGAATGAATACTACAAACATTGCAAATCATCTCTTCATATTCAGAATGAAAAAGTTTTTTTTTTCTTAAAAACCTCAAAACGAACCGTTCGAAGCTTCGAAGCAAGGATCACACAGGGCTCAATTAACATCGCAAGATCTTCCGTCGATTGATCAGCAAACGTTCTCAAAGGAAATAATCTGTGTTGGGGGTGCATTAAAATATAAATATCGTCGTTAGCAAATCATTAGCCGGGACATTTTTCCTCTGAAGGATCGCTCCGTTTCCTATCAATCGGAAAAAACAGAGGGCGCTAAGATGCCGCTTTGGGTCTTGGTATGTGGAGTTGAGTGAATACTTGCAATGTTTGTTGTGAGACGTTTTCTTGATATTGAAGGTATGGTAAAAGCAAAGTAGATGTTTTATAAGAAAGAAAGAAAGAAAAATATTTATTTGACGTCAGCACATTAAGCACGCACACAATAATATTTAAAAAAAACACGGCTGCGCCAAAAAGGTCCATTTCAGCATTCATGCCAGACAGGTGATGCTGTCTGACGCTGGTCTTCCAATGAACCTTGAGGAGTGACAGTTTCAAACATAATTAATATTAATAAAGCTTTACCTTCTATGTACTGTTATACGTTTCGTAATATGGTCAGGATGAATGGTAGCAGCTGCCAATAAAAGGCTGTGCTGAATTTTATCTTTTTAGTTTTAAGAAGATGTGTTTAATTAAGTAATTCAGAACGAGCCTCCTCGCGTGCCCTGGTTTGAGGATACAAATTTGGGTAGAAGACATTTTAAGTTAGCACTAGGGCTATGTTCTGGACACTATCCATTGGCAAAGTTTGCCTACCTAATGCGAAAGGTGATGCAAATCACCTCATTGTGAAATATGCAACAAAAACGAAGATGTCCAACATTTGCTGATGATTGTGTTAGGAGCAAGAATGAAATTGAAACATTTCATCAAACCCTAGATCGACGATTGCAAAGAGGTTGTGTGGCTTGGTGACGATGCCTAGTCAATGATCCTACATCTGATACATAGCAAGTAGATATTCCAAGTATGTAAATAGTTAATAAGGGACGATGGGGTTGGCAATAGCATATCCGCGTAAAATAACCGCGTCTTTGTATCGGTGTGACCAAAACAATTCTCTAGAAATTCTAACAGACAACACCTTCTACTCATTGGATATTTTTACGAATGATTTTAAGAGGGCCCTTCCCGGCCCGTCTATCGTCAACGCGAGTATGGTCAAAAAGCTTGTTGGTTCATCCAGAGCCACAGCGGCAATTTTCTTTCAACTCCCCCGTCTCACCCCGCCCCGACCCCGCACAACTCGTCTCCCACGCACCTCATACCGCCTAACGCGATGACATTGAGCGAAAAATTGTGTTCGAAAATTTCTTAAACTTGTTCCCGGAAATACGTGTTTTTGAATAAGTCTTACAAGTGTGTGAAATAAATATTTGTCATAAAGAATTTACATTACATGTGCAAGGTTTCTATCGAGATATTTTCTTTATTTTTACAGTTTATGAGTATATTATGAACGGCCAAAGTTCAGGTAAAATTTGTGCAAAATAGCAATTTTTGGAGGCATATACTGAATTTGTTTCTATTTTTCTTAATTTTCTGCATCCATAGAAACCTAGTTATAGTGCACAAAATACCTATTAGTTCAAAAAATTCAAAGATAGATGTGTAACAACTGCATAATCACGTACGAGCGTTTGTATGAAAAGTATGACGGGTTGGCCGCTTTTAAGCTCGCTTGACTGATTAAATCCAAACAGAATCATTTTTCTACCGGTTGGTAGAGGTGGATGCAAGAAGAAAGGTAACGTCGCGTCGCCTTGAGCAGACAACCATTATACGTATAGTAATAATACCAGCCTATTACTGTCCCACTGCTGGGCAAAGGCCTCTTCTCAATAGAGAAGGCACGAGCATTCATCACCACGTAATAAATGATAAAGTTGTTTAATTTTAATAAAATTCTATGTATTATTTTAAAAACAGGCGTGTTTGTTGCATTCCAATAGTTTAAATTCAAAATTATATGCTTCCAATTCAGCATCGACGAATCTTCACGCTGCAACATCTTAGCGCTCGCCCTATAACGATCAAATCCTAGGGGTGATACATCCGCGCCCTAATACAAAACGTATACAAAAGTCATAATACACACAGATAAACATACTTCATGAACATTTAAAATGAAAGATATTCCAAGGGAAAACACGATTCTCTCTTGTTATCTGAAAGTAAGATAAAAATTGATGGATTCTAATAAGTTTTAACAATCGTGGCATTTTCCTAAGTTATGACATGTTTTGTATCAAGGAGGTTGCGAAGCTAACATATGAAGTTGATTGATTTGAAATTTTACGTTAATTAAAACTTCTAAGAGGAAATTGTGGCTAAATAATCAGCTAAATCCAAACAACAGCCAATCGGGCCTGGTTAGGCCCTGGTTAAGCCGCGCTTGCCTAGGTTGGTCCGTGGATATAGATAACCCATAACATACCGAGTTTCCTCCGTGCCTCGGATGGTCCCGGCAAGTCTGAGAACTAGTCTTACCAATAGGTATCGTAATACCTAGTACTAACTGGGTTGTGGAGGTCAGATTTGCAGTCGCTCCATGTAAAAGACTGGTATTCAACTGCATCCGGTTAAGACTGGAAGCCGACAGCGACATAGATGGGAAAAGGCTCGGCAGATGATGATGTTAATTAAAACTTAATTAAAGCACATGCATAAATTCACGCCATTTTGCCGTGAAGGGTAGATAGAAACTACAGAACGCCACCTATAATGATGCTTCTATTATACCTATTGTTTTATTCACACCTATTAATGGTGGTTACGAGTTTTACACTTTCTGAAGAACATTACTTCGATGTAAGCATAGTATGTACTTAAGTCACTACATCTTATTTTTAAATCGCATCGTTACAACTTTTATGTAAAAACAAAATTCAAATTCAATAATCAACCAATTTTGAGACGGAGAAAGTACTTTTTTGAAACATTAAAATAGTAAGAACTCAAAATACCACTTAAAATAAAAGTCCAAATGACTCGAAAGTAGCAGCCCTGCCCATTTTGCCTTCTGCCAGTCCCATAGCAGTTACATTGCGATTAATATACCGATACACGGCCGGGGACGCAGATAATTTAATAACCAACGCACTTCGATCAATGGAGAATGAACCAATATTGTGATTCTTAAGCGTTAATGCTCATTATTCTTCTCCGAACACATTTTTATATCGATTTATATTCAAACAAATAGGATCATGCTGAGGGCCTAAACAAAGTGGACAAGTTCAAGTTGTTTATTTCATAACAAAAATACATTTGTGTCGAAATATTTGCACAGTAGGTACACAAAAAGAAGCAACATAAACAATTATTATAATAAGTAACCTCGTTCCTAACCCATCCGAAGTTAGAACGTCTATCCAAACTAAAAGTAACTTTACAAACATAGTCATATTGATACAAAATAAAAGTCCCTAAAAAAAAATCTACACAAATACATGAAATACATTAAATGTCGAAATACTAAGAATAAAAAGCAAAATTTATAATAAGTCCAAGATATTTATATACTATTTTTAAGATTTTTGTCATTACAAAATTCGTCAATGCAGTCATAGGCTTTCTTGATTAACAAAGCCTTGAAATACACGTTAAGAGAAAAGTGAAGATGAATTGGACTGACATATTAAGCTAACGAAAAGGCTAAGTCAGTCCTGTTGACAGCAGTTGTCGAAATACGAAACGTTTCGATAACGATTGTCACCAATCTTATAGGCGATTTTGAAATTGACCGTTTCAACAATTTAGGAACTACCCGCGACGTAGCGTTCTAATAACACCGGGGACTTTTAAAGCTTTCCTGCGATAAAAGTGCAGCAAAAGAAGGCTCGTCCGGGATTTGAACCCGGGGCCTCTCGCACCCAAAGCGAGAATCATACCACTAGACCAACGAGCCGATGTAAAAGAAAGTTATTTTATAGTTCATGCTTAGATATTAATGACAGTATAAATAGTTAAGTTTACACAAGTGTTAAAACTATTGATCTAGTACCTAACGCTTCTACTGGTTTGAAACAAATCACAAGCGGCCCGTTGGTCTAGTGGTATGATTCTCGCTTTGGGTGCGAGAGGCCCCGGGTTCAAATCCCGGACGGGCCCTATTTTGTTGGAGGCAATCTATTTACTTCCCACAACTGTAATCTCCGCGCCAGTCCGAGAATTTATAACCTCAAGTTTAAAACGTTCCGTTCGCGAAGTCGGTGGACATTTGAATGTTTTAACATTACTTAGGGGGTACTTCGTTTTGTTCGAGGGAACTGGAATCATCTTAATGCCGGTAATTATACGGATTCACCGAATTACTCGGTCATAAGTAAACAAACGGAATGCCCTATTTACAATCGTAAATTTTAGAGTCAACTCCGAGCAAAACCAAGTAAGAAGGCTACAACTAAGCTTTGAATTAAAATGTTACACTTTCTCGTTCAAATAAATTAAGTCTTAATTCTTTTTTTTTTTCTTGATGAATGAATGACTAGTTTGCTGATTCAGCGTCAACTACCTTTTGTTCATACTGTAGGTATGTAAATTCTGGTAAATAGTAGAGGTGACCCAAAAATGTGTTTTATTACTTTGGTAGTCAAGAATATCTTAGGAAAATAACAGAGTAACTTACTGTTACAGGGAATCAATACAGAAAATTCAAAACCATTCATTTCAATATAATTCAATAAAAAAGTAAGTAACAAAAAGAAAATCCCTTTATGAATATTTCATTACGTTTCTAAGCACTAAGATTTATAGATTGTTGACATTAAAAATTGTAATTAAAAATAACATCAATCAGGCGATGACGGGTGGCCCATTCACAATGGTATACTAAGCCTTGTCATTTCTGAGGTCTTTAGAAGAAAAGCTTTGGAAAAAAGTGCTACGAATAATGGCGGCTAGGCATTGTCACAGTTATACGAATGAAATAGGACATTATCTGAATAATTGTTAATATTCATTGGCCTTGAGATTGATTCAATATTTTTCAAGAAAATATGCAGATTTTATTTTGTTATATCTGTTTATGAATAAACCCGAGCTAAATGATAAATGATGTTTATTTTGTAAATAGGTTTTTTAAAAACACTTTTACACGTCTCTTTTTTAAACTAGATAGGGGCGGTGTTTCGTACCTGACTACTCTGAGAAGAAACAGCCGAAACAAACTCAGAGGTCATAGTCTCTTTTAAAGTCCAGACATAATCTTGGTTAACTCACATGAGTACTATGCAGATAAGTGTCTGAGATGGTTTCTTGAAGAAAGAACCACACAGATTTGAGTGGACCTGTCCAGTCAGTGCAAGCATTTGTCAGTTATCGTGTAGCTCGACTTATAACTCAAGGAGCTCAGCTGATAAATATGTTATGTCGAAGTGAACACACAATCACTATCTCTTTAATTACATACATAATATCACCCCTGTAAGCCCGGAGGTGTTAGGCAGAGGTGTACCTAATACTGCACCCGTATTTCGCCAATTGTGTTATAAGTCCCAAGTAAGGGGGCGAGCTTATTACCATCAACTGTGCCACAAATCCAGACTCCGTGACTGCTGCCGACTAATTCTCGATTGAAAAATCCAATAACACTTGACCCGGGAATCGAAACCAGGACCTCATGCTCAGCAGTCGCGCTTGCGACCACTCGACCAACGAGGCGATCGATCAAAATCGATCAAAATACCAACTTGGTATAAAAATATTCCTCACACACATTTGTCGCGAGACTCTTACCAACCTTTCTACTTTCTCAATCACAGGTATTTCCACTACAGTGTCGTTGCCAGCATCGGACACGGAAAGAAAATACGAAAATCAGGAGATACTTTTAAAATTGTGAACATTTATTATTACCTCTATTCACAGAGAAGAAATCTGTGTCGCAGCCGGTGGCACGATGTACTTTGCTGATTATAATTAGTAAAGTGCAAGTATGAAGATAGAATGCTTATGAACATAGATTGATAAAGTTCTTATTATTTATTTAACAGTTTATGTACAAGCTAAATACAGAAAACTTTCTGCGAAAATAAAACCGAGTTCCAAAAAAACACTAAAAAAGTCTAAAATAACTTGACTTTCGGAAGTCGGTGTCTTTGTTTGTATCATTGACTTTTTTGCCACCGACTTCCGAAAGTCAAGTTATTTTAGACATTTTTAGTGTTTTTTTGGAAGTCGGTTTTATTTTCGCAGAAAGTTTTTTATTTTATCCTTTTTAGTTGTAATATAGGTACCACACAAATTATTGTCATGAATTAATTTTTACATTGTAACTAGAAGTTAGTTAAAGTACTCGTCAAGACGAATCATACAAGCCCAAACTCGATGGGGTTATGTCGTTTTAATAGAGTTCCTATGGCCACCTTCCAGCTCCATCATCAGACCCTGGTTACCATTTAGGACTACAGTACTTGTCAAGATAAATCAAACGAGTCCAAACTCGACGGCGTTGCGTCGTTTTATTACAGAGTTCGTATCGATCAGCATGACATGGACATCATAACATTGCATTGTCTCGCGATATACACATGCGTGCAAAATTTCAGCTCAATCAGAAATCGGGAAGTGTGTCAAATTTAACTAGCAAATATCACGCGACGTCGCGTGATGTACATCAAAGCGCCTTCACGCGACGTCGCGTGATGTGTGAGAGGGCCGGCCCGGCCCGGCCCGGCCCGTCTATTGTCAACGCGAGCATGGTCAAAAAGTTTGTTGTTTCATCCAGAGCCACAGCGGCGATTTTCTCTCAACTCCCCCGTCTCACCCCGCCCCGACCCCGCACAACTCGTCTCCGCAACGCGATGACATTGAGCGAAAAATTGTGTTCGAAAATTTCTTAAACTTGTTCCCGGAAATACGTGTTTTTGAATAAGTCTTACAAGTGTGTGAAATAAATATTTGTCATAAAGAATTTACATTACATGTGCAAGGTTTCTATCGAGATATTTTCTTTATATTTCCAGTTTCTGAGTATATTATGAACGGCCAAAGCTCAGGTAAAATTTGTGCAAAACAGCAATTTGTTGGAGGCATATACTGAATTTGTTTCTACTTTTCCTTATTTTCTGCATCCATAGAAACCTAGATGTAGTGCACAAAATACCTATTAGTTCAAAAAATTCAAAGATGGATGTGTAACAACGACATAATCACGTACGAGCGTTTGTATGAAAAGTATGACGGGTTGGCCGCTCTTAACGTGAGGAAAACAACCAAATACCTAAACCAATTTTGATGAAATTTCTATGGGACCAATCGGGAAGCATATCCTTACAGATGAAAAAAGAATTTTTTAAATCGGTTTACAAATGACGGAATTCTGAGGTAACAAACATAAAAAAAATACAACCTAATTGAGAACCTCCTCCTTTTTGAAGAAAGTCGGTTAAAAAGAGATGTAGACACTGTGTGTAAAAGAAGAAGAGACAATGGAATGTAATAAAGAATTTAATTTAAAAAAAAAATATATAAATATATATATATTTATTGACATAAAAACATTGTACACGGTTTATTGAATTCTCTGACTCCTGCGATAGTTGAAACTGTGTTGCAAGAGCCAGTGTCCTCCCTTAATAAAATTATAACATACAATAGAAGAACATAATTACATAAATGCATGTACAAGATATATTTAACACAATTATTGTGTACAGGTCAGTATTCTTAAAATACATTTTTTACAAGAAAAACGATCAAGAATCTAAGGCGTTGTAAAGATAACGTAGGAAGATAAGAACCTTTTAAATCATTTGTATTTTTTTTTCTTCAGATAAATACATCTTACGATTTATCCATAACTTCATAATTTGTAAAAATAAACATAAGTACTCTCTGCACGTGCCGGTACTAAAATAATGCCAAACACAGTCAGGCCCTCTGCCACCTCGCTGACTGGCTGAAAGTATTATACAACTACGGAAGAAGCAAAACACTGACCGTAAGATTGGCAATACATCAGTTATGCCTCCTCTTAGAATTCCAGGTGTCGTAAGGTGCAAACCACCATTAAATCAACCATCAGTAGTCTGATGGCCCATTTTTCATCACCTATTTTAAAGCGTATTCATTTCATCACTCCCATATTCTATAGGATCTGGGCAAGACAAACTATTTTCATACACTCACCATATCTTTCCTACGTCTTCTACACAATGTTACAGTACATAGTTTCCATGACAGAGCGCCGCGATTTTGTCGCATTTAATTAATAAGAGGAACAAAGCAACTTAAACATAAACAGATCAAGTATCTAGCGTGAGCTGTACAATTTCGTCGTATTTACAGGAGCGCCAGTGAAGTAAACCTGAGGACTGAGATACGCGGAAAGTAGCTAGCGAGTTTACTTATTATGTATTCATTTTAACCTTGCTCTTCATTTAGGCGGCTGCAACCGAAAACCACAATGGCAAAACGCAGCCACACGACAATAGCAACAGACGGCAATTGAAGGCGGATCATGTATCATTTACTTTTACGTATTGTTTGTCACAGGTGAAATATAAGTTCATAAATACGATTATTACATAAAAGCTCGCTGTAACGTACCAATAAGGTGTACAGTATTTAGTGCGGGTTCAATATTTATTGAACATTAAAAACTATTCATCCTAATTCAATATCCATCACTCATAATGCCTAAGTTATTCATTCACATAGTCAGATTTAAACAAATTAAATTATACATTGATTTCATGTTAATTATGTCATAGGAATTAAATTATTCAGTCATTAGCACAGCTTATCTGAAGCTGCAGTCACCAGTATTTTTGTCATTAAACAAGTTATTTATTGAGTTAGGCTTTAGTTATCAAGAATACATTTGTTTTTTTTTTTAAACAATGTATCGTATGTGTGTGTGTGTGTGTGTGTTTTTTTAAATAATTTGGAAGTTTGTTATAATTTTTTACAGTTTTACTGTTTACACTAGCCTCCTAAAAGCGCGCTAATTCCGAGGTAATAACCCCTAATCCCCTAGGGCGTGTACTAGGTACATACCTTTAACATTTAAAACTGTCGTTCGGGTTGGTTTTAAACTGTTTGGGACATAATATTAAATTAAAATGGAATATGCTAACAGCACGTTGAACCGTACTTCAGACGTTGCTCTGTTCTTCACTAAAATCGCACCACAACGACTGTACACCTTGCGAGCTAAATTTCCACAGAAATGACCTACTGACTGACGTTATAATATCATCCAATATCGCTGCTCTCTTCACTTCTTCTTTTTCTTCTCCGTGTCGATAATTCCTATGATTATTTAACTAAATTTGTTTCGACCAGAACTCAGCCACATCACTATAGCCGCGCCACAACGGCTCTGTAGCTTGCAAGCTAAATAGCGTAGCTCCCTCTTGCGGCCGGCTAATGAAATAAGATCCCGGTTCTGATGATTTAAAAGAGTGTCCATGGAGTTTCTTGCCCGTTCTTCTCCAGAGAGATCTACGCTAGGGAATGCGCAACTACAGTACTTTCACAGTTTTTATGCCTTGTGACTGGGACTGTAGCTACATTTCATCGTATCTTTGTTTCGACAGTTCAAAAGTGCCTGTAACTGGCCTACTTGAAATAAATGCTTTGTTTTTTTTTTTGGTTCCGATATATAGAACAGCGGAAATGACACTACATAACATTACGTTGAATTTCGCTGCTCTCTTCACTATGGCCGCACCACAACGGCTCTGTAGCTTGCGAGCTAAATGGCGTGGCTCCCTCTCGCGGCCGGCTAATGAAATAAGATCCCGGCTCCGAGCTAAGGAATGGTGGAATTAAAACTACATAAATGAGCGGCCGCTACTCCAAATGGGAAATTTTACAGCGCCACTGTAAATTGTATACTTTGATACTGCTAGTGACGTTTACATTTTCTTAATTTGTTTGTAAGTTGATTTTGAAATCAAAGAAAGTACGAGAATACGAATAGATTTCGTAAAAATACTTTATTTTTCGTTTGCTTATTATAGTAGGTATCTTATGTAGCATATTGGCTTTGCAACAACTTTGCATGAATACCCAAAACATAGTAATGAATCATTCATAGAACTCTACTTTCTAGTAAAGATTTTTGTAAAATTATATTTATATTATAACTGTGTAGGGGCAGAAAAACAGGGCTCGTCCGGGATTTGAACCCGGGACCTCTCGCACCCAAAGCGAGAATCATACCCCTAGACCAACGAGCCACTTGATAGAGATTGTAATTTGACGGCTGTTTTATACATAGTTACTAATGATGGTGTGACGTCACGACATATTTAACTTTGCACAAGTGTTTACTAACGATGTACTGTAACGATGTTTGGACTGATTTTAAACAACAGACCATTATTACCAATTATTAAAATGGTATGAAAATTTTGTCGATTTTGTTTTAAATATAGTTAAGGTAATTATTTGGTGAGCAAGCCAACTAAAACAGTCATTGCATTTCTTCTTTGTGCACTTGAACTAACTTTAATACCCACATATTTCACGAAAAAATCATACTACTCCATGAAGTGTTCTTGATTGGCAATAATTCATCATTCTCCTGCCCATATCCCAATTGTTTTTAGGGTATGTCTTATGTCGCAGCTATGACTTCTTCTTCTATACTTCTCCAAGTCATCTCAGTAGTCACCCGCTATCTAACCATATCATCTTTCACGCAGTCCACCCATCGTTTCTTCCCTTCTTCTTATCCACATTCATATTCAAAACCTTCCTTTAACTATCCACAGGGTGTAAGGGATAGCCATCCACAGACTGAATTCAGAACATCATTCTAAGATGACCGGTACAAGAAATTATTATTATTTCAGGAATGTTATGGAAGCCAATAAATTTGATTTGTTTTATGTCCTCATCCGCAATGTATCGTTACCGTGGCAAAACGCACGTAGCGAACGGCAAGCGCAACGACGAGTTCGATGAACTCTGTAGATAGGCAGGAAGTGAACAGCTGATTTCACGCGTCGTTCGTTAGAATATTCCAACATCCATTGTTAGATTTTTGATTTTAGCCGTATTATTTCCATAAATGGGGTGTTGCGTACAGGGAATGTAATTTTACATTTAAATAACTGAAAAAACGACAATTTCCAAATAAAGAGCTGAATGCACTCTGTCGCTTTATGGAGGGCTGTTCCTTACACCCTGTATACATTCGTCCCAATAACTATCTAACAATAACTAAGTACGGCACGCGCACAAACGAGTATTTATCTCCCTGAGTGATGCCTACAATAAAAAATAAATAATTATCTTGTTTGGAGTTTCCTTCCTGGAATTTCAGATGAAAGTGAAAGCTTAAGAAGCCTTTTGAAAGAAGTCATCAGGCACTTGATTGATGGCACTGCGCAGATTTATTATGTTAATTCGACGCCATTATGAAAAACTTCCTCTAATGAAGCGGTGGTCCTTTTTTGAAGATATCACAATGAAAACTGGCTTAATGTGATTGAATTGATTGTTGTTTCGTGTAATGCTTTCTGTGATAGGGATTTTAGGATCTCTGTTGCAGAAGTCGCCCTATTTATTGTCTTTTCAAATATAAATTATTGATTTAAGATTAGGTCTCTAACGGCCGTTTTCTATTACTTACTTACGTGTAACGGTTAGTTAATATGCCTAGGCTACTCTAGTAGCTATCGGTGTTTCTATAAACAAAGTTAACAATGAATTGACAGAAATATACTCTCCACGTCACTTATCTGTCTCTCGGAGGGTTGACAGTTGATGTTTCTTTAACTGTTTATCTGAGATAGGAACGTTCCGTTAACTGTTAGTAAGTTATTGAAAACGGCCGTTAGACAATATAGATTAGGACTGTAGCGGCACTACAAAAACGTAATACAGTGCCATCTATGACACAGATACATAACTAACACGAAAATTTTAAATCGCGCAGTTAAAGTTATCCGCGACTCAAGACTATCATAAAGAAAACCCGACAACAACTGTCGGGCGGCAGTAGCACACTAGATATAACCCCCGTCTGGTCAGAGGATCCTGCTTGTTCTACGGGAGCTGAAGAACTTTACATCCTGTTCTTTATACCTCTAAAGGACCACAGCCCCGGATCTAGGGGGGGGCAAACCGGGGTACCCGCCCCGGGCGGCAATTTCAGGGGGCGCCAAAATCTTAATATAGTTTGATTTAAAATACAAAATATTGCTCCAAAAAGCGCCTAGGAAGCCTAGTTGGATCCTCCTTCTGCGAAGCAGTCATGCTAGCGAAGGAGAGGGCCTAACGTCCCAGCCGCCGCGAGAGACACCCTGGGCGTTGGGGCCACGTGGTGGTTCCCGGCCACCGTAGGCGCGGGCCTGTGACTGTGGGCCGTGAGTAATGGATTAGCTCGCCGTCCGTCCGTCTTATGTCCTAGGTCGACGGCGCGTGCACGCCTGAAGGAGGTGTCAGCAAACGGGAAGGGGACCGAAAGGCAGTCCTTTTTTTAAAGGCATCAGTATGCCTGCCAGGGTTGCGGGACTATTCGAAAGAGATACCGCGGCCCTGGAACACAAAGGGCAAAATGAGGAACATTTTAGTCAGTACTAGTCTGACACTCCCTTCCGCTTCGCCCAGAGTGGGACCTCATTTGATGATTTCCCATCCGAAAACAAAAAATGGTTGGATCTACGTAAATGAAAAAAAAAACGGCCAAGTGCGAGTCGTACTCACTCGCACACAGCACAGGTTCCGTAGCACCAAACAAAATAATCAAAATACTTTGAAGTCATATATGTATATCGTATTACATTCAACAGTAACACCAAATTTGTTTTTCATAGTATGTTCATGAAAAACAAAATTACTGCTGCAGTTTGATGAAAAAGTCCCATATCTCAAAAACTAAACATCAAATCTTATTCAAACAAATTTTCGTTGAAAGTTTTTTTTTACGTTTTAAAATCCTGCATTTTTTTAAAATTAATTTTAAATCCTCCTCTTACTTTAGAAATTAGACGGAGGAGGCACACATTTTACCACTTTGGAAGTGTCATATCTTTCAAACTATCGATTTACTGAGAAAAAATGGTTTTAGGAACCTTAATGTAATTTTCACGGATAGGTTTGATGTTTTTTTTTTTAGTTTCAGATCCATAGTCTTTGGGGAGTCCTTTAATCTTTTTTTTTTGCATAGAAATCGTAAAGCGGTTCACAGAACACATCTACCTACCAAGTTTCAACTGTGTAGTCCTAATATAGTTTCGGAATAAAGTGGCTGTGACATACGTACGGACAAACAGACAGACAGACATGACGGATCTATAAGGGTTGCGTTTTTTATCATTCGGCAACGGAAACCAAAAAAGGCGAATCGGAGAGAGGGGCGCCAGTATCAAGTTTCTGCCCCGGTTCGAAAAAATCGTAGATCCGGGACTGAAGGACCATTACTTTCAAATAAATATCAATTTATACCAAATTACTACACACAATTTTTTTTTTTTTTTTATTTATTTGGGAAAACAAACGGTTACACATTACAGTATTACAGATAATTATATCTAGGGTGTGAGTAAATGTATAACCAACGACATTTTCCACATATTATAAAAACAATTAGTTATAAAAACAAATGTGACTTGCGCTAACAAGTAAATGCGAACAAAAAAAAATACATAATGTGTTAATGTTTAACAAGCAGGCATATAAATTAAAAAGAAAAAAAAATACACGAAATGATAGTAATCTAGTATATGAGTTGAAAAAAAATAAATAAAAAATATGTCACCCGACCGAGCACATTTTCGCTTCTACTTTGTAATTTTAACCCGGTGACAGCCACTGCATAGCATAGCATTGTCAGCCTTTAATGTTCCCACTGCTGGACACAAGCCTCCTCTTATGAGAGGGAATGGGCTATAATCCACCAAGCGGGCGCAGTGCGGGTTGGTAGATGTCACATGTCTTCGAATTTTTGGTACTAGGACATGCCGGTTTCCTCACGATGACAAGTGTCAGCTACTGACTTTTCGTCAAACTCGAAAATGACAAGTTTTTGGTTATCTTCTATCCCTTGTATCACTATCAGTCAGTGTATCTAGTCTATGCTAAGTTTTGATTCCCTTGTCCACGATTTCCAGAAACACACAAGGGGTCGAGCTTCGCAGTGCCAATCCTCAACACAATATGGCAGGCACTGGGCAAGTTCACAATGGCGCCTGACACGCGTATCGGCGGTCAATACCTTTGTGTTGACTACAACTGGCTTGTGGGTTAGACTGTGCCTGTCCGTAATAGATAGTTGGCTATCCGTCCGAATTTTACAAGAATCAAGGTTTGCCGCCACATTTTTCAAATCGTCGAAACTTTATAACTCAATGTGAATATGACCCTGAGATTTTTTTGACTATAATAGGTATATCATTACAATTATTAATTAAATGGGCAGTGGCTAAAATCACAAATATTTTCTGTAACATACTGACATTAATAGTGTGTTACTCACACTATTAATGTAGTATTTGGACCCTCCGGTAAGGGACAAAGACAACTGTTGCACGCCAGAGATCGATAAACACAAATGTACCACTACCCACTATGATAAGTCCAAGTTCGAGCAGTCGTGAATTTTCCAGCTAGCATGATTTTTCGTTGAGTAGATTTATGGCATCAGTTAAACAAAATTAATGTGATTAATAGGCTCGGTACGCTAAGTAAACAGAAGACCAGACGATGGCAAACAATGTCAGCCAAATTACATCAAGGAACCTAATTAACAGGTAGACGATACAAGTTCTACTCCAGGCATCCGTCGCAAAAACTCGATAAATAACATTATTAGCGGTACAGTCGCGTATTATTGAATCACCATCTACCCTCGCCCACCTCACAATTACTTGGTGCCTTGCCTCCAAGCCTCCAAATCATTTTAACCCTTGCCCGGCGGAGATAAGTTTATTTTGAGCCGGTTGAGTGCCGTTGTTCGTCATTCGTTTAAGTGCTTCTTTTGTGACGAACATTCCAGTGCGCCTCTTCCAATTAACCCGGTGGAAGCTCAAAAATTAAGTTAAATACTCCGACTTTGCTGGCAGTGTTTACTTATTGGCAATCGACGTGGTAGCAATAACTTCGTAAATTAAAACTCTGCTGGGACTAATGTCCTCTCTTAGTTTGAGGGTTGGCGAGACGATGTGTTTCGTCGTTTTGTATTTAGGTAAAGGTATAGACGATAAATCGATACTTCTTTTCAATATGAAGGACTTGGATACAAATAAAAGAAGCATGAAGTATTGAACTACTTATTACCTACACATAAACTGTCACTTACGGGATATCTTCCGTGACTGTGTTTTATTTTGAGCTCCCGATATTTCGACGCCGTTGCAAGCGCCATGATCGGGATCGGGGGTCAATATCGGGAGCTCAAAATAAAAGACAATCACTGAAGATATCGCGTAAGTGACAGTAGTGTAGTTGTAAACAGTGAAAGTTTAAAACAGTACTTATTACCTTTTAATCAGCTGACAAAAAAAATTGTGTTCAGACCAATTAAAGACGGATTAGGGAAAACATCTCACCTTGGGGAAATCTTTGCTGAACTTGCTAACCCAGTGACGAAGCGTGACTAATGTTCGTTCTTTCTCTGTGTTGGAGAAGACTTTATAATTGCAACAGTTACTGAAATAAGTACGTTGTTGCGTTGTAAGTAGTTATCATTTTTCTTTTGCAAATGTAAAATCTCAAGAGATATCTTCTTCTTCCTAGCGCTAACCCACTTTAAGTAGGGTCGGCTCTCCTAATATTCTGGCGCCAGGGCTGTTGGGTAGGCCGGTTTTTCCTCCAAAAGGACCTTCGTCATGCTAGTCCACCACGTAGGCAGAGGTCATCCTCTAAGTCTCTTAAATATGTTCGGGTAGTTGCTGTGCTTTCTTTACTCCATGTTCCTTGTCTCTTTGCATCACGTGACCACATGTACCTACAATTTCAAGAGATATGTACAACCAAGTAAACTGAAGAAACCTCTTTATCCTAATGCAATAAACAATACCAAGGTTTTACTACCTACATGTCATAGTAAATCAAACATACAGTAATCCCAATTTCACAGCTACAACTCATTTCCAACAATAATTTCCCCGCGTACCTACTTGTCAAACGTACTTACAGCCAAGTGTATGTTGTAACAGCATGTCTAAGTTGTAAAACTAATGCCGACCGTGTAAACTTGGCTTACCGACACTATAAGTAGCCACATATTTCACATGGGCTCAGCTACCTGCGCCTAAAACAATCAAACAGCCACTTAAACAACGTGTACAAACAACTACAAGTTACAAACACGCTTAGGTTTAACTAAATACCAAGTTCGGCTTAAGTAAGATAAGTTAGGCGCGGATACGCCATGTTTGTTGTACTTAAGCACAGGTGGAATGTACTTAGTAATTGTTTATGAAACGGTACGGAGGTTTTCCGTGGTCTGATTTTATTGTTTGAAGTTCCCTTGTTAGACCGCTCCTAGGTTAGACTGCTCGACCTGATCAGTATTCCGACTATTCTAATTAATGATCTACAGGCAAAACAAAACCACCTTTAATTAATGCACGAAGTTTGATGTCTATAGAGTATTCGTCAACCATCCGGAAGCAATTTAATCGTTTAGTCATAAGACCTTTACGGGTTTGCGCAATAAGTTGTTAGTAATTTAAATGTGATGGCAACACCTGCATGTCTTGTTACAGCAGAAAGAAAGTACCTTTTAATGATTAAACTTTAAAGAATCTTTTCGAATTTTAAAGTTAATAAATGAATTACTGCTCCATGTTCTGCAGTAAACCATGGGTATGCCTCGGTTGCATTATTATTTACTCACTTACAAAATATCTAACGGAACAGTAGACAACAATAGTTTCATCTACACCAAGCACAATTTTACGATTGACATAGGTATAGTCGTACAGATAGATAGTTGTAGCACACCAAACATCTTCGTTCGTAAATTATGCGATGGCACTCGACTAATCCGCGGAATAAATTAATAGTACATTAAGCATCAATCCGGAATGCGCATTAATAAGTTTATACAGAACACCGGGCGATTCGTGTTCAATGGAGCCACCCCAACCGCCCGCAATTTATTTAAGAATGTTATGTAAATTTGAACACAAGTCTTTGATCGTCCGCATCAAAAGTCCAAGCAAAAAACTTCCACTAGAGCGGAGAAAAAACGAGAGGAGCTTAAGAAAAATAATGATTTAATCTTACTTTTCGCTGTCTCGCATATAAAAGCGTCGGAGGCGGGTGGCGTGGGCGGAGGGCGCGAGAATCGGTTTTAATCTTTGCTTTGTAAAGGTGATTATGAAGGATTATAGGTTTGCAAGTATGGCTGAAATTTCGTGGCTGAAGAGGCGGCCCCTTCGACTCATTTATGCCATATTTTTTGGGCCGCAGGTGGGGTTGTGGTCGCCCCCCCTGGATACTTTACAACTTTTCCTTATTCTAGAGCCGTTCAAAGGAAAGGCTTTATTACGTTTTGTTTTGTCTTCGCCGATTGGCGTTTGTAGTGTTTCTTTTGGATGAGCTGTGGTCTCGATTTACGTGGCCACAATTTTGGTCGAAATTGTGTTAGGAGTTTACAGGGCGAAAGTTTAAATGTAACTGTGGAATTAGATTGCTAGTTTCGAAATTAAGAAATTTTAGTCTCTTTAAAAAATGCAGGGATTTATTCAAACTGAATTTATTTTGAGACCTCTTTAGTCTAAACTAGATTAAACACTATTATGGAAAAATATCACCACTAGGGAAGCCTAGTAAAACAACATATCCAATCTTCATCACTTCGTGTCGCATTATCAAGGCATCGATGTATAGTCATCGATGTAACAATTTTCGCAGTATAGTATTTCGAAGTCATATAGGGAACCCCTTCGTAGGTAGGTTGAAGAAAAGAAGTTTCAATCTAGCAGTCTCTTTTCTAACAGCCTTCTTACTGTATCGAAATAAGAAAAAGGTAAGTAGATACCTACACTTGAGAGCGTTTCCATTCGTTGGATCCGAGGCAGCGGAGCGGGACAGCGTGCAGTTTTGTCATTTTTCATTACGTGACCAGATCAGGTTTGTCATTTGAAGCGACGGCGATCTCCACCGGTATAGCCTTTAGCCAACCTCCGAAAAAACATCACAACTAACACATCACTCTGCAAAGGAAAATATGACTTATTGTAAACAGTTAAGGAGTGATTTCTCAAGTGCATGATTACAGTTAAGATCTTTCAAGTCAGAGCGAATGATTGAGTAAAGCTTCTCTTGTTAGATGAAGAGTGGTGCCTGTGTAAGACTTGGACTGTTACTATGAATACGTAAACGTTGGATGAAGCCACGTCTAGATGCAAAGACTTTAAATTTTATAGTATTTTCCACTGAGCAACGTTTTCATGCGAACCATCTTAACGTGCTACGACGACGCTACGAGTGTGCGAGACGCTCAGTGAGTTCGTAGCACCGTATCGCGTATCGAGATTTAAATTGTTTTCATGTTTCTATTGCTAAGACTTTCATGTTACATAGACTAATAGATATAAAGACCTACTTATAATCACACGTTCACGTTTCTAGGTAATGCGATTAAATTAATACAATTACCCTATAGAATTCAGGCATAAGTAGACGGATACTTATGTAACGACTGACTTAATTATATTGCTTGATCTCCGCGGGGCGGAGGCGGGGGGCGTCTCATCTCAATCGCAAATCGGCCATCTTGCGCCCCCGAGATCGCCGCCCGCGCCCCCCGCCACCCCCTCGTCCATTATACTTTTTAAGCTCCAATCTCGTTCATTTAAACGGTTGGCTTTAGATGGCAATCGCATTTTTCCACTGCAGGTCACGTCTCGACCCGTCTCCCGACTCGAGGGCTTAAATCAACAAAAGAAAATAATAAGATTCGTTCAAATTAAAAGTGTAATGTCGCGAAAGTGCGCGGCGCGGGTGGTTCCTAATCCCACCGCTCCTCTTCATTAGGCGGGCGCCGCTAAGGCCTCGGGAAACGCTTAAAAACGTCGCCAAGAATTTTTCTTTATTCATAACGGAGATTAAGAGAAATGCAAATGAAGCGAGGCGTCGGGGGCTACTTAGCTGTGTCAACAACGTTTCGAGGACTCGGCGGTGAATCGGAGTTTTTTTCCGCTTCAGTGGCCGCGGCACGTGGCGACTGTCGCAGTTGTTGTTATAGACTCGTGCCTCAAGTAATTGGTATTGACACGTCAGTTGTAGCTATTTGTGTTATGTAAAACTGATAGTTCGAAGCAAATGTTAGGAAGCTGAATTGCATTCCGGACTCGACCTTAAATTCGTTAAACAAAATTAGGTTTCACTCGTCACCTCAAACGTGTTATGTTTACATATTTAAAGCAACCGAGACGCTGTCAGAAAGGTAAAAAAGGCGTAATATCCACCTGCTCACAATTTTTTGGCCAGATATGGTTTGTTCATAGTCTGTCTCGTGTTATCACCCTACGTTGTCGTCCGGACGCTTGCCCAAAGAAAACGAATCACCGCTGCCTACTTATACAAACCTCAAAATCGAAAATTACCATCTAAACAATCGCAAGATCACTTAAGACAAAACATCTTACTGAAACAAAAGACATCGATTATAATAGCTTCAAGTAAGTGGCTATTGTAGGGAATCGAGTTATTTCGTCGATGGCGGGTAGTATCGATCGGGTGGCTCATTTATTTGTTCATCCGGCCTCAACGTTTATGCTGGTCGCAACTCTTTCGCGGCCGCGGACTTTATACTTTAGTGATGGGATAGAGAGACATCAAGTTGTAATACTTATCGATGATTCTGAAAACAAACGGAATAAGTTAAGAAAGGTTTCAACAGAATTCAGCATGAATATCTTCTATAAATCAGAATCGTGACAAGAAGGCCTACAGACAATGGAAAAGGGCTCTAAGATTCTCTTTAGGAGGGCACGACAGCCAGCTTGCTAATGCTATGGTTTACAGCTGAAAGTGAAGTCAAAATTCACTTTGTAATGAAAATCTATGAAAGTTTCTACCTGTATTATATTTGGCTAAATAATAATACTAAATATAATAAATAATTATTATTATTATTCACCAGCAACTTGCCTTGAAATATAAACTTGTGGAATCTGAGGTTCCGTACTATAAGTATGTGCCCGACCCAGTTCTCGAGAACGGTCCTGCCACATTGTATATTGAGATCGATCTATCATCACGGACAGGACTAATTTTAGCAAATAAACCTGATATTGTGGTGATAGATCGGCGAGAGCGCCGTGCAATGATTGTGGACATCACTGTCCCTCTTGACGAATCTCGAATCTCGTGAAAGCTGAGAATGATAAAAAAATCAAGTATCTTGATTTAGCGCACGATGTTGTCGACATGTGGGACGTGGACTCTGCAATCATTGTACCGATAGTCGTTACGGTTAATGGACTAATAATAAAGAGCCTCGCCCCACACCTTAGGAAGCTCTCATTGCGCGGCTGGGTCAAGGGCTTGATTCAGAAAGCAGTACTCCTGGACACGGCAGGCATAGTGAGGCGGTTCCTCTCTCTGAAGCCCTGACCACCGGCAGCCTGGACTTTGTTCCTGATGCCGATGGGCCATCTATTTTTTATACTTTTAAATGCTTTTTATACGTTTAAAAAAAAAGAAATATTTAAAAATATATATAATAATAATAAAAATGATAAATAAAGGAAAAAATAGCAGTAGAACGTATCTAAATCATTCGCTTCCGTTGACATTTAAACTTGCGTGGGTATACAAAAGCCAAGTCAAGTTTTCTTTGAGTTGCGGGCATGAGATACTGTTTTTGTAGCACTGACAATGAACTAAAACGTACACCGCAGCCATTGAAAAGTGTCGCCCACTAGACTAGAATGCTTTCAGTTCTAAGACCTGAAACAAAAATATTTGAATGAGATATTAATCAGGCAGTACGTTAAGATACCTTAACGATGATGAAAATCAACAAAAGGCATAACGTTTTATTTCATAGATTTTGTTGGTTATTACAACGCTTCGTAATGAGGGCTATCGTTTTTGAGCTCGGCGCCACTTATCGTCATGTCAATCATTCTATTTTATACTTTAAAGTACCAATAACTTCATAAAACGTTTATTTTGTTACATAAAACAACATAGTGTAAACTTCAGATCATTTATTTACTATATTCTCCCTAAAATTAGTAAGCATGAAGCGTTTAAAAAATATTTTATCTCAAAATACTTACAAATAAGATCCTAAGTTGCTACTTAAAATCTTCAAGTCGTAATTAACCAGGAAAAGCTCAATCTAGACCACAATTGTGAATATTAGTAAAAATACGTGTTGTACGACATACAACGCGTGTACTTTCTATGACATCTGACATTTCGGTGGGCTCGCGCTACACTAGCGCCTCTAGCGGTGAATTCACACGCGATAGCCCCCATTACTCTCAGAAAACGGATGAAAACATGAAACATATGCACATAAACAAGGATTTAAATATTCATATCGTCTTCAACAACATAAACGGACTAGTACTTCAAAACAACAAAACGATAAAAAAAACAAAGGGCACAACACTATAACCCGCTCAACAGCGCAGAGTGTATTTTTATTCGGAATTTACATCTCGCTTCGAATCCCACATTATTGTCTTCCAGCATTTATTTTGTGACGGGCATTAAAACAAACCCCTTTTTCTTGTAGACGATTTCATTTTAGCTGGGTTTAGGGAATTTAGAGTTCGTCTTTAGAGCTCTGATATTGCGAGCCTTGGTGGGTGGAATAATTAATTTAGTCTATTATTATTCCCTTTTCTCTAAAGATAACGTTGGATATAAAATGTAGCGATCTAAAATTAATAGGTCGCTTTATTTCAGAGTTTTGTTGGTCGGCCTTCGACTTATGTTAGGTGCGTGGGTATTTATTTAGGAGCTCGTAGGAAAATAATAACAACCGCTCGGGTCGATCTTTAGGTTAAGCCGTGCTTGACTAGGTTGGTCTGTGGATGGGTGACCGCCCTTTATATACCGAGTTTCCTCCGTGCCCCGGAAAGCACGTTAAGCCGTTGGTCCCGGCTGTTATCTGTAGATCTTTGACAGTCGATACAGGTATTCAGTGGCCCAAAAAGTCTGACAACCAGTCTTATAAAGGGGTATCGTATTCGGAGTACCTACTAACTGGGTTGTAGAGGCCAGATAGGCAGTAGCTCCATGTAAAATACTGGTCAGCTGCATCCGGTTAGACTGGAAGTTGACCCCAAAATAGTTGGGAAAAAGCTGGGCAAATGAAGATGGGTGTTTATCTGTATTTTAGTCAAAAGTACTTCTAAAAATAAACTTTAATATAAATGTGTAGTCTTAGAATTCCAAAATGAACCTCAGTGTACCTTTTGGTAGCTAGATTGTGGTATTCTGCTTAGTGTTTCGATTGCAAATTACTTTTGAAATCATTTTATTTTTTGTTTGGGCCAGTACGCAGCTTCCGAAATAGTGCTACTATTCGCTGACAGATGCATTATGTCTTCATGGTAAGTTGACAGGGTAAGATATAATATTGTGTATACGTACCTACGTTTAAAATTGGAGCCATCCGATTATGCTTGTAAGGTTGATTTTGAAACGATAGGTAAGAATGCATATTTAGCGAGTGAATTCGCAAGAAGCAATATCGGGTACCTAGGTGCTCCGTAGCTAAACTAAAGCCTTTACTAAGTCTTTGAGCAGACTTAGTGGAACACCTGAGCGTTATAAGTTCTACAGCTTCACCTGATCCTGAAACTCGTGAATAGGTATATACTTAGGGCTGCCTCTTTGGTCCTGGGTTCGATTCCCGTGTTGGCCAAAGTGTTATTGGGTTTATCCTTCAGGAATTTCTCAGCAGCAGACACGGAGTATGGATTTGTGCCTGTTGATGGCAATAGGCTCGCCCCCTATTACATGGGACTTGAATATAACTGGCGGAATGTGGGTGTACTATTAGGCACAGCTCTGCCTAATCCTTTGGAGATAACAGTCGTAATGTTATGTTAAATTATAATTTCTAGTCTCTGCTATAATCAAGACCCAAAACCATCGCGTTCTCAGGTTCTTAATTGAGATTAAAAGGCAGATTTAGTATTTCGACCCAAAACGTAGGTATATTGGGAACACCAAGTTTGATTAGGACAATCTAATGCTGAAGATGAAATCTTTACGTTTAGCTAGGAGTCACGCCAGTCAAGGGTATATTTGAGCAAGACTGTGTGAAGTGGGGTCGCGCTTGTCGCAGACGCGCAGGGCATTTAGAAAATATTGAGGACGGCATTCTTAGTTATTATTACAGTACTAACTGGGTTGTGGAGGTCAGTTAGGCAGTTGATCCAAATAAAATACTGGTACTCAGCTGCATCCGGTTAGCCTGGAAGCTGACCCCAACATATATATTTGGGAAAAGGCTAGATGATGATTCTTAGTTATTAATACGAAAACCTGAATTATCCAAGTTGAGAAGATATATTTGGCTTTATGACCTGGATGAGAACCGCAAGACCGGGGAAGCTTGGGACAAAAGGGCATAACAGCATAATCAGCCTTCAATGTTCCCACTGCTGGGACACTCGGCCTCCTATCTTTGAGAGGGAATGGGCTATATAATCCACCACGCGGGCCCAGTGCGGGTTGGTAGATGTCACATGTCTTTGAATTTTTGGTTCTAGGACATGCCAGTTTCCTCACGATGTTTTCCTTCACCGTTTTGAGAGCAGAGGTGATGAAATAAATTACACAAAGTAATGCGCCTGCCTGGGTTCGAACCCACGACTTACGGTTCGTAAAGTGAGGCCGCCACCACTGGACCACCGCTGCTCTCAACAAAACGAACAAGGGACAAAAGCACCCCTTTTGCACCAACCAACACTAGTTCTACTAAACAGTTCTACGATAGAACTAATGGAGATATTTTCCTTTCCCCAATAAATAAATACCCATTTCTTCTACTTGTTCTATTACTCAGTTCTCTACACGAATAGAAGTTTTAGTTCTCCCTAGTACTACGTTTCGGCGTAGGTCGTGCATTCACACCGTGCAAAACTCGCACTAGTACGAATTTACCCACCCCGCTTTGGATTTGCTAGTAGTATACCTATTGGCACATTACAGACGATGATTACGTAGTAGAAAATTGGCAAGGATAAGTAAGAGATGAGAAACAAGGATAGTAAAGTCTCAGAAACTACAAAGAGGCCAGAATCATGAAGGAAATATTGTATTGTACCTATAACAGGCTGGTGTCCATAACTCCACGTCCATGGAGCGTATTTTTGGGTACCATGCGTATTAGCGTGGGCAAATCTTCAAAAAGTAACGTCTGGCAGCGATATGGCTGGACACCTAAAATGGCTTGTCCAAAGTAATGATATCATAGGTTATATAGTCATTACGATTCGCTATATCTTCATTTACAAGGTTGCCTAGATGATTAGATCACAATAATTCATCATATCTTAGAATAATAGAAGATAGTTTCCGGCTCACTAACTGAATATAGCCAACCCATTCAAATAATAAAATAAAATAGCCATATAGTCTATGAAGAGCAGACAGTAATTAAACTAAAACACGTAATAATTTTTGTGTGGACAGCTCTCGTGGAATCAAAGCGAGCGTCCATTTTTGTTTGCACACTCGTTCAAATCCCGCACCACTGAAATCGCCTGCATATCCCTCAGGTATGATAGTGTGGAAACAGCTTTCAACAGTTTAACCTGTTATTATCATCATCATCAGCCCGGAATCACTCATTGCTGGGTATAGGCCTGCCACACTTCCCGGTTCTGTGCGTCCCTTAACCAGAATTATTATAGTAATCCAAATTAAATGTGCATGGGTCTATACGGAGTCGATGAAAAATCTTCTTGTCCCATGTGCCCTATTTCCATTTCGATAGCACAAAAATAAATACTAATATAATTACAAAGGTACTAATTTTTTTTTTTCAGGTACCAGTGTAGGGACAAGATTTAAATCGCGGGAAGTGCTACGCGGTGCTACGACTGCTACGAAACACTGCACGATGCTACGAGGGACCACAATTATACAAATTCCACCGATTTTTTAGCTTTTATTTTGGTTATGACTGTCACACTGCTGGGGAAGTGTCATCCAAGTTTCCTCATATGAAAACTTAAGAAAAGATAGACAAAAAGAAAATACTCTATTCCTTGATGATTATAGATGATTCTACTCCGTGCTGTTTTAATACAGTTAATACACTTCCTAATTATGTCATATTATGGTAAAATCTGCTCCACACTATGAAACCGACAGTATCCCAAGCTTAATTTGATTAGCGACCACAAGCTGCAGAGTGCGCCCTCGATGGCCACGGTCAACTTTGTCCACGAATTTGTATCAAGTGTTATTCGTATTTACATAGCGGTCGTATTCATTAACTTTATGGTGGGTGTTCGACTGACAGACAGGTACCTACAGCAAATTAATACGCACAGTCAAATGACTGTGAAGAAATTGAATCATTCTCGCTATGTCGATTCCTGTTACGAAGACTCGTAATTTTTTACCTAATGGAATTGAAAATATGTTAATGCTTATTGGCTGATTTCTTTAAAATGAATTATTTTATGTAGGTAATAATTACACTCAACATATATTTAAATGGGCTAGCGGCGTAGACATCCCTTATAAAAATATATTAGCTTTTTAGAATTCCAAATCGGATGTATAATAGGAACCTACGTGTACCAATTGATTTTGAATCGATAATTGATTAGTACATAGTTCGTATCTACCTTCACGGATTGCTGATTGCAGATCGTTGCAGCATCAATGGCAAAATGGCGAAGACACATTATAATACTGATGCTGCAGCACTTCCCAATGGCCAGGGTCATTGGACAGTGCAAAGGTTATTTTAAAAAAAAAAACAGCTGTTTCCCGCTAAAGTGTAATACCTACACGGTCAAAATGTATGGAACAGCTGTTTTTTTTAAATAACCGATGAAAATTTTCTATGTGGCCCTCAGAATGATGTACTGAATACGTAGCAACCGGTTTTGTGTCGGCGTCCCTTCTACCCCGTATACTATGAAAGATATCTTAAACCTCTAGACTTAAAACTTATGTACCTACCTGTATATAAAGGGTGTAAAATGACCGATAATGTAGCTGAGAGGCACGTGTTTTTCCCGTTATTGTGATACTTTTTTTGTTCTGGAAATCCCCAGAACAAAAAAAGTATCTGGAAATGTACCTGGGAATCCTTTAGTTACGGAGATATTGTCACCAAATATTCCCTATTTTTTTAAATTTAAATTTTAAATGGTTTAGCTTTACTTTAATGATCTCCATGCCCCCTGTACTATTCAGTGCATCCATCAGCACAATGTTCTAAGTGCTAGCGTAAAACGTGATTTTTCACACCAAATAAAAAGTCGTTTCCCAGCAATACTTTTTGCGCAGTATTACTTAGTTTGATTGATGTAGAATAAATACTTAGTGTAAGTTTATAATTTTTCAGTTGGTACATTTATTTTGTCGACTTTTGCAAATACACTGCGGGTTACCGTATTCAAAAACTGCACCAAGAGCAAAATCTTTTCCGAAACCAAAATATTTATTTCTACAAGTTGAAAATATTTCATGAAAACCAAACACTACATTGTGAAGCTTTTAGTGACATCTATCACCGAACTTAGTAAACGCTACAACTGCAATTACTGCCATCTATGATTTAGATGATACAACTGGTTGGAAACACAACCCACATTAGTGAGTGACTCACTTAAAAAACGATGGTCCGCTAGAAATGTTAGTGACAAAGCAGTACCTATATTAAGCGATAGATGGCAGACTATGACTGGCAGGAAAATATTATTTGTTTGTTTTAATTTTTACGCGACTAGGGTGAAGCCAAAAGGAAGGGTTATGATTTTAGCAGTCTATGTATATATGTTTGTATTTAGGTATGTTTCTCCGTAGCGCCTAAACTATTCATCCGTGATCCGATTTTGATGAGTAGGTGTCAATCGATTCATTACTATGGCCCGGGTAACATAGGCTACAATTTAACTTGTAAAACCCGATTATAATTAGGGTGTGATTTTTCAGTAGTCGGTTTTTTGAAGGTAGGTACCACCTACCACACAAATGGTTGTTTTTTTCAATTTCTATTGTGATAACTAAACTGTTTAACTTTATCCTTTTTGTAAAACAAGATAAAATTATATTTTTTTATGTTGGTAATTAGGATACAACCATGATGTCGGCCTTGCGACCTGCGAATTAAATTAATTGTTAAATGAGCGTTTGTTAATTAGTTTACATAACTAAGGTACCTACAATCTTCTCAAGGATTGTTATTCTTTTCACAGGCTGATTTTTTAAGCACGTTCTTTTTTTAAACCATACATTTTGTTATTTAGAACCAGGTTTGGAATGAGGCAGTGCATATTAACTAAAAGTACCTAAAGAACAACAAAGGAAGTCTATAGGTAAAGTAGTGTCAACTCGCATCATCCTTATAGGTCACAAACAGTCACGTTACCCATCCAACAGCTGACCGTGGCAACGGACGCTTAACCTCGTAGATGGATCGACCTTCTCAGTAATCTGTGACAAGCCCCCGTTTGCTTACATACCTAAACTTGAATTAATATTGCAAAATAAATGGCCTAGCAAACTTATTTTCAAGGGGATTGACTGTGAATCGCTTTTAGTCGTAAACTTGATTCAGAAGTCAAGTTGAATATAAAAGAACCTAAGAAGTCTTTAAATGATGTTTAATTGCAAATTAATGGATTTTTTTCAAACACTTTCAAACGTCACTTTTTTAAAGCTGGTGTCCAGGTGTTACCTGGCTACTCTGAGAAGAAACCGCCGAAACAAACTCAGAGATATCTTGGTCAACTTACATGAGGGCTATGCAGATTAGTGTCAGAGATGGTCTTTTGAAGAAAAAAACACACAGATTTGAGTGGACCTGTCCAGTCAGTGCAAGCAATTGTAAGCTATCTTGTAGCCAATGGTACCTACATAGGTATTGCACCTTCGAAATACTTTGAATATGTTTGTTATTATGACTGTGATAGATAATTTTCTATTTATCAACTCTCGATGCCCTTGCCCAGCCGTGGTAGAGTACAGGCTAACAAAAAAAAAACTCGCTAGTCTTCTTAGATAAATTTATCACTACATCCCTTAGCCCTCAATACGCCGCTCTAAAAGTAATAAAACTAGCTATGTAAATAAGGTACAATTTTATTATTAGCATTAATTAGCATCTGTGGAAAGGTACGTACGTACTTTAAAATCAGTGATCATGAATGTAACCTCATACCTACTTAGATAGCGTCAACATCACAAAAAGAAAAAACAAAAGTACAGTGTGCAAAAACCGCTTCTAACCGGCAAACTACTAACAAACATTTACTCAGATGACATTACAAATTAAATAATCGATAATGTAAGCACCAGCCATAACCAGTTTTCGTTTTTGGTGATAGCAGTTACCGGTTAAGTGTAGCCTATTTACTGCTACGAACTGTTCGCTGCATGACCTGTGCGTGATTGACCATATCTTTTGACACTAGGCTATCGATTTCTGGTTTGAACTGAATTTTGTTTTTCACTCCATACTGAACCTATCTACATTAAATAACGCCTTCCTTCCGTGGATCCGTGGATGTATGTCAGTATGTAGTTACTTAAACAACACTGAACAATGCCTCGTACTACGAATTAGGGAATGCAATCTAGATCTCCCGAGATCCCGATTTTCAAGACATCTCGAACATTTTGACGAGGTCTCATGGGAAGAAAATATTGTCGTCGTCTCGAGATTGCATTGCCTAGCTACAATCCTTTCATACTCCGTCTGCTTTCATCTTTATTTGCAGATTATAATGGTGTAACAAGACCCTTAACGAAGCCGAAAGGTACTTGTTCTCCCCGTCATTGCGATCATTTTTGGTCTAGACCATACCTGGGAACCTTCTAGCCACGGAGATATTGGGGGTCAAAGTTCCAACATTTTCAGAACTTTTTTTTTTTAAATACATGTTTTTAACATAAGATTTTTTCTGTAAACACCTCCACGACCCCCGTACTATTCAATCCATCCATCAGCATAATGTTTTGATTGCGTTAACATTGAGTCCGTGAACGTGATTGTTCACCCCAAAAAAAAAGTTGTTTCCCAGCAATCATTTTTGCGTAAAGTTACTTAGTTTGATGTACCGAACAGGGACTGAATTACCCAAAAATTAAGGTACCATTAAATTTCAGTATGACGTCATACCGTTAAATAAGGGTTACCGAAATATTTCGGTACCGTTTTTTTTTCGTAGCGGAATTTTGTGTTAGAGAATGCTTAACGGTATGTTTCGGTAGAAACACTATTACATTAATTATAAATGTTTGTTTTAAAAGACGGACAAGTGCACATGCCAATCATCCGTTTTTTTCATGCCACATCGGACCGTAAAAAATCGGACTGCCGGACAGTAAAATTCTTTGTAGTGCACGTACGCCTTGAGGGTTTATTAACGGTACAGCCCAACCTTTATTTATCACGGTATCGGTATAGCTTAACCTTTATTTTAAAACAGTACCGATATATTTTTGAGGTATCTTAACTTCTAACCGTAACCGCTTTCAGTCCCTAGTACAGAATGCTTGGTTGACGGCTTCGTGAAGGGTCTTGTTACATTCTGTATACTTCTACTGGTTTCGAGTGCGTCCGAGCACTTTACGTCTTCAGTTCAGCAGTCCTGTGTACCTACCTATCTTTCATAACCTGCATTTTATTTTGCGACATTGCATTAAAACCAAATAACGGGATGTATTAGAAATGGTAGATGAGAATGCGATCATCGATATAGGTGTATTATGTAATTCACATCCTCCATGGTTTCTTATAGGTTCCTGTACTGCTTTGCTTGTACCTCATCTCATCATCGGCCTAGCTTTTCACTCAGTATCTTAAATGTGCATATATAATCAGGTCTCTACAGGCAGGTAGGTACCTAAGTAAATAAATAAAAATTAAATAACCTTTTATTTTTTGCTTTTTAAAATGACAAAAAAAAAAAAAAAAAAATTCAGCATGCAATGATAAAAATTGACATTTCAATTCATGAAAATGATACTGATACTGTTAGCCTGCGTCATCCCACTGCTGCGCAAAGGCCTCCCCCATGACTTCTAGTTTTTTCTATCCAGGGCTAGTGTGGACCACTGGCCGTTGATATTGTCCAGCTCGTCCCGTGACACGAAAAAATATTTTTATAATTAATTTATATCCTTAAACAGTTTTTTTTTTTTTTATGAATAAGTATACTCTAATGGTAGGTAGGCACGTAGAAGCTACCTAATGTACCCAAGCAAAATTTGCAAGTACCAAAAAAGACATAAAATTTATACATTTCAGTTACAGGTCAATCTGGCTTATTGTATGTTTATTAGATCCTAACAACACTGATAATAGCTTGTAGTGCACTTCAATAAATCTCCGTGTCCATGTGTATTCGCCTACTCTGCTCTCATGATTGAGGAAGCCACATCAATGCGAATCAATCAGAATAGGACACAACACGATGTACCTACACACGATTACCTTGTCGATGTTGACGACTCCTATAATTTGTTGTTATTGCATACCTAAGATATAGCTACAAGTTTTACAGTACCTACCTACTAAACGTTACATACGGATTTAGAATTTAGTTGCCAAATAGATTCGTACTGTCCGTCTGCTTCTAAAAGCTGCAAAAAATGCCCCTCCTATCTACTTCTAAAATAATATAATAAGAAAATTCTGAAAAAAATGTGGGTTTCTAATTTCGATTAAAGGAGATGTTCCATAAATGTATGGAGCCTGGGCCAGCACTATGTACACTATATGTAAATATCGCTATGTATCACGTTAACCGTTTTTTATTGTTAATTTTCTTTAATTTCACTTCGTTTCAAAGTATACTCAAATTAACTTGGCCAAGGAGAGCAACACAACATAAAATTAAACATGGTAGATCTCAATTATCCAGTTTAAAATTTAAACTGACTAAACGTCAATCACCCCGTTCAAGCACACCGCGAGGAGAAAAATTAAACTGACTAAAATTTAATCTGCCCCGTTCACGATCGCGGCTGGTATAAGTTTTCGCCTGACTAGGATAAATTTTAGCGACCTTTTACCTCGCTAAATTTTATTCTGCTGTCAGATTGGCATTGACATTGAGCTGTCTATTGTTTTATTTGCTAGATTCGCGCCCTAGAAACGAATATTTCTTCATCGTCTCCGTGAATTTTATTTGTGGATTATGGATGAAGTTATGATTACTTATGATGCAAATTGTTGTAGACGAAAGGGGCAGAATGATATACAAGTTGAGCTGTCAATTGAATTTGACAGTCAACATTGATCTAGACCGATGACTCCGTTCAGCGAGCCCTCGCTAGTTTAATTTTTATCCGGCGAAAATTTCGCCGGCTTAAGTACTTAAACGCACCCCAGATTAGCAGCAAGCGAAAAATGTCATTTTGACAGTGACATTTGATTGACGTGTATCGTAATAACTGCGATAAAAAAAAACAATACAATTTCGAAAATCTTGGGTTTCGGTTTCGATGAAATAAGACTACAGGACTCGACTGCGGCAGCACATCTTCTATCACCTATTCGAGCAGTTAGAGATTGTTATTTCGGTGTCAAGAGGAGCAAGAAGCGGAACGAAGGCTTGAACGTTATTTTGTTTATCAACAGTCCTGCTGCTTCATCCTTTAGTGCCTATCAAAATTCTCTGGACTTCGACCTGACAACAGCAGGTTATTGTTAGAGTAGTTAACTATTCTACAGTGTGAGCTGCGAAGTTCAATTACTAAGCACAAACAATTTTTCAAACAAGTTCGATGTTATTTAATTCCCAGTATTATCGATATTAAGAGTCAGAGAAATCAGTCAGAAACAAATCAGTCAAAAAACAGAAACAATCACTAAAAACTCCGAAACACATCCAATCCAAAATCAAAGCAAGGAAAGACTCAAAAACGTCACTTCATAAAACTGCCAAAGTCGTCAAACGTCATGTCAAACACAAATGTCATGGCTGCCCTAAAAATAGGGTTATCTTATTAAAAAAACTTTTCAAATGATCATTTTTGTACCCTTCTCCAAATTACTTTGTTTAGTAGTTTTATGACACTCCCCTATTTATCTATGTAGTGTACATAGTGGTGGCCCAAAATGAAACATCTCCTTTGATATTTACTTTTTGCTTTATCTTTTTTTTATCTCCCATACCACGGGTCTCTTTCCTTAAACTGAAGCCGTTCCTAAATTTGTTTTTCAGTAACATACTATGAAAAAGCTTGCTGTTTAGTGTAAATTGACATATGAATGAGTGTGAAAAATATTGTTATTATATTATATATTGTATTGTTATTTAGTGTACGAAACTCTTTGTGTGCTAGTCGAAATCGCACTAGGCCGGTCTTTTTTAATAAACAGGACAGATCACACGACATCTACCAACTTTTACTTTAACATCCTGTCCACTATGAACCCAGCTCTTGAAACTCGTCTATAAGTAGGTACATACCTATGTATCTAAGAGATAAACTTTATAAGTAAGAACTTATGTAGAGAGTATGGATTAGTTTGCAGAAATTCTGTTGTATAATCGATTTAAGTACATCACTAATTGTAAGACACATCCCTAGTGCGATATTAATAAAGATGTCCTCCTCGTGTAATATGTCTTTTATTAAATTCTGTATAATTAAATAAAACATGGCGCAGCCGTATAAATAAATCGCAAAATAAATAACAGTGTCCAGAAATAAGCTAAAGTTTAAACTAGTTGCAATCATGGAAGCAAACTCAGTAAAATTACCACCAAACTTCGATCTCCGTTCTGCAAATGCGTCATCGGAGTGGAGATTTTGGAGAAGTTTATTTGAAGATTACCTAATAGCTGTAGGTAAAGAGGATGCCGAAGACAAAATCAAATTAAGTTTGCTCAGAAATATGATGGGGCCGGAGTCTACAAAAGTTATTTTGACATTCAAATTAACAAAGGAAGAAGACAACTTTAAAGGTATCATGGCGGCTATTGGAAAATATGTAAACCCCAAATCCAATGAAGTTTTCGAAAGGTTCCGTTTCAATGAAAGAAAACAGGAAGAGAATGAGAGTTTTGAAAATTTTTATACGGATTTAAGGCAACTTATATCGACTTGCAATTACAATGAGGTCAAACAAGAGAACTTGGAAGATCAGCTACTTAGAGATAAAATAGTTCATGGCATCGCGGACAAGTCTGTACAAGAAAGTTTATTGAGAATGGATAATTTAACATTAGAAAAAGCAGCTAACTGTTGTAGAGCTAGTGAACAAAGTAAAATTCAAGTGAAAGAAATGAATGCTCAGATAGAGATAGACAGAGTTATTAACAAAAAGAAGGAAATTAATGAAGAAAAGAAATTTATGTGTACAAGATGCAATAGTACCCATGGTCTGAGACAATGTCCAGCCTACAAACAACAGTGCAAAAAGTGTGGCAAATGGAACCATTTTGCAGCAGCCTGTCGATTCAAAAAATTCAAGAAGAAAGTCCAAAATATAGAGGCAAACAGTGATAGCTCTGAGTCTGAACTGTTTTGCAATACTGTGAAAGAGAGTCGCAGATCAGACTGGTATGAAAATATTACTGTTGAAAATGAAGAGGTAAAATGCAGGCTAGATACAGGTGCTGATGTAAGTGTAATGCCATTACATATATTTAAAAGAATTAAGAGTAATTTAGTGCTAAAAGAAGTAAATAAAGAGTTAGAATCATTTCATGGGAGTAAAATAAAGCCAATAGGCATGGTTAATTTACAATGTAGCTATGGTAAAAACGAGTGCTATGAAAATTTCATGATAATTGAAAAGGGGTCAATGTTGTTAGGTTATTCAGGGTGTGTAAAACTAAATTTAGTAAAAAGGACACATAAAGTCAATTTAAATATGAGTAATGAGAGTAGTGAGAAAGGCAACTTTGTAAATAAAAACATTGATGTGTTTACAGGCTATGGTAAATTTCCTAAACCATGTGACATTCCTACTGTGTCGCACAAACCTATTTGTCATGCAGCAGCAAAAGTGCCTTTAAGTTTGTTAGACCCTTTAAAGTTAGAAATTGATAGATTGATAAAGAGAGGTGCAATTGCTGAGGTTAAAGAGATTAAGGCTGAAGCTTGTATCAACAGAATAGTAATTGTAGAGAAACCGGGAAATAAAATTAGATTATGTCTAGATCCCTCGGATTTAAATGAGTACATTGTGAGGAAACCTAAAATGCTATTAACTGTAGATGAGATAGCAGCTAAATTGAAAGATAAAAACTGGTTCAGTGTTTTTGATTTATCAGAGGGCTTTCATCATTGCACGTTAACAGAGCAGGCATCATGGAACTGTTGTTTTGCGACACCATTCGGAGTTTTTAGATATCTTGTTTTACCTTATGGTTTATCCAACTCACCTGATGTTTTCCAAGATCAAATTGAGACATACTTCGGTCATATACCAAATGTAATAACATGGTTTGATGATATTTTAGTAATGGGAGCTACAGAAGAAGAACATGACAAAGCTGTAGAGGAAGTTTTAAAAATAGCTAGAAAAATAAAAGCAGTGTTTAACAAAGATAAAATACAATACAAACAAAGTGAAGTCAAGTATGTGGGACAAATATTTAATAGTAAAGGTATGAGTGTAGACAAAGCTAGAGTAGAGTCATTATTACAGTTAAAGGCACCAACAAACAAAGAAGAGTTGCAAAGAATTATAGGTTCATTTAATTATGTGAGAAGGTATGTTCCTTCTATGGCTGATTTAATGTCACCATTGTGTAATTTGTTAAAAAAGGATGTAGAATTTCAGTGGTTGCCTGCTCATGAAAAGATATTTAATGACTTGAAAATTAAAGTGTCCAAATCCCCAGCTTTGACACCATTTGATTCAAAGAAAGAAATAATTTTACAATGTGACGCCTCTAAAAATGGTATAGGATGTTGCATGTTTCAAAGTGATAATGAGAACAAGTTAAAATTAGTAGCATGTGTATCAAGGACAATGAATAATTCAGAGGTCAATTATAGTCAGACTGAGAAAGAAATGTTAGCTATTTATTATGGTACACGAAAGTTTCACAAATATATTTATGGATCAAATTCAGTAACAGTGCAAACTGATCACAAACCTTTGTTATCAATTATGCTTAAACCTATAAGTAAAATTGGTTCTCCCAGACTTAGACGCCTAAGAATAAAATTATTAAATTATCAATTAAAATTGAATTATATACCAGGTAAATTATTGATTTTCGCTGACATGTTGTCCAGAAATAGCAGACCACAGACAGAAAAAGATGAAGAGATGTTGGAAATGGTTCATAGTGTATCTGCACATTTACCTATGAGTAAGGAGAGGAAGATAGAGTTTCGTGTTGAGACTAGTAAAGATAATGTGTTATCAGAGATTTCACAGTATTACTACAATGGATGGCCACATGAGAAAAAATTGTCTGGAGATTGTAAACCATATTATAAATTGAAAGAAGACATATATGTAGAGTCTGGTTTAGTGTTTTTTGGAAATAAAATTATTGTCCCCAAGTCTTTGCAAAGTTATGTATTAAAATTAGTTCATCAAAGTCACCCAGGTATCAATAGAAGTGTGAGTAAAGCCCGTCAATTATTTTATTGGCCAAAATTGTCAGACGATATTCAGAATTATATTAAGAAGTGCCGTACATGTGAGAAATTCAGACCCAAAAATTGTTATCAACCATTAATACCTCACAAAATACCTAAAAATAGATTTGCTAAAGTAGGTACAGATATTCTTGATTGTTATGGAAAGTCATATCTGGTGATTGTAGATTACTTGTCACATTGGCTTGAGATTTTACCTTTACAAAATAAAGATTCAAAGTCAGTAATAAACGCAATGCAAGAAGTATTTTGCAGATTTGGCTTCCCAGAAGAAATTATTGCTGATAACAATCCTTTCAAATCATTTGAGTGTTTAAAATATTACAAATCTAAAGATATGAAAGTTGTAACTAGCAGTCCTCATTATCACAAAAGTAATGGTTTAGCAGAAAAGGCAGTTAATATAAGTAAGAATTTGTTAAAAAAATCTAGAGAAGATAATGTAGATTATAGAGATTCCTTATTGCATTATAACAATACTCCATTGTCTGGACTTCAAGTCTCGCCAGCTCAAATATTGCAAAGCAGAAGGTTAAGGACTAATATACCCACTAGTACAGCTTTATTAGAACCCAAGATAGAGAAAGATATACATTTATTATTAAATATGAGAAAGTCGGTTACAAAGAAATTCCATGATAAGAGAGCTAGAAGGAAGGAAGTTGATTTTAAGGAAGGTGATAATATTGTGTATGAAAAGGATAATTGTTGGAGAAAAAGTGTTATTTTAAAGAAATGCAATGAACCAAGATCATATTGGATAAGTAATGGATATAATGGTAAGCCCTTAAGGCGGAATTCTTTTCATTTAAGAAAATCATATTCAGAGGTAGACAATATGAACAGAAATTTTAATGACTGCAATTCAAATGATGATGACAAAAGAGAATTAATTAGAAATACTCCTACGCTTAATAATCAGTCTAATGTTCCTATGCTTAATAATCAGTCTAATATAAATGTAAATGATAGGTATCAGACCCGCTCAGGCAGAACTGTAAAACCTAGAAATATTTTAGATTTGTAGAATTAAAGTTGTTTGTATTAGTTTTAAGGGGAAGGTGTTGTATAATCGATTTAAGTACATCACTAATTGTAAGACACATCCCTAGTGCGATATTAATAAAGATGTCCTCCTCGTGTAATATGTCTTTTATTAAATTCTGTATAATTAAATAATTGAATAAAACAAATTCTTTGTTAAAATCGCTATTTTTACAAAAAAAAAAAAAACATTAATAAAACGAGTTCAAGAAAATAATTATGAAACAAGGTCGGATGAAAGGACCAAAAACTTTGTCTTATTGCTAAAAAACAGATTCCGAAAAAAAATTGTATAACCAATTACTAAATCACTCTTCATGGACATATTTCATTGACTATTTCCGGAAGTCATTTGTATTGGCCAAATCCCATTTTGAAACAACCTCATAACCATGCCTCGGCTGGCTTTGTCAGAATATAATAACTTGAGGTATGCACTTAAGTAATCACTTTATTTACCATCTTGTTAAATATTATTTTTCATTAAACGATATGATATAAAACTTGAATTTAAAATCTAAGTATATATTTGCATAGATACGTATCAATACTACCAAAGCCTACCTATGTATTTAGCATAGGTACATTCATTAAGTAGGCAAATAATAATGATTTGATTACCCATTAGTTATCATTTTCACAGAGACAAAGCTAGATTACCAAAACTATCATGATCTAAAAGCTCCATCTGGTCAAACAAAAAATAACTTATTTGTTCAAAAATTGAATATTCTAATTAAAATTAAGTTCAAAGACCTTGTAATATAGGCATTTGCACAAATCGTGACGATCTTTAGAATAGTGATGTAAATACCTACGTATATACCAATGTTTATATGTATTGCGTGAAGATAGTAGCAAATAGCAACTAGTGAATAATTCTTTTCATTCGTGATTATTGTTAATTATCCATAATGATGACCTTATGTAGGGTAACAGAGTTTAAACAAATATGATTCAACTTGCAACCAGTAGATACTCTCCTAGTTATAGTCACGATCGTCTGTAGACTGAAGATTGAGATTGAATTTATGAGGATCGCGAGATACCTAAAGAGAGCTCGGTGGCGGCCAAGTGGAAAAAGGCAATGACTTACACAAGCCATTGCCGTTTCCAGTTCGTAGGTTCAAACCAGACACGCACTTTATTTCGTATCATCACTGCTCTCAAAACGGTGAAGACTGAAGGAAAACATCATGAGGAAACCGTGAAATCCTCAAATATGTCACACGACATTGTCATGTCACCTCAGCAGGAAATAGGTCCTTAGGGACTGGCAGCCACACCATAACCCGCTGGCTAATCGTTTGTGACGCGCATTTGGCAGTCATTGCAGTAGGCACCGACTAGACAGGGTGTAACAATAGACCCGTAAATGTACATCAAACTAAGTAACTTTACGCAAAAATAATTGCTGGGAAATGACTTTTTTTTTGGGTGAAAAATCACATTTTACGGTACTTAGGACTCAATGTATCGCACTCAAAACATTGTGGTGATGAATGGATTGAATAATAGTACGGCGGTCGTGGAGGTGTTTATATTAATAACCTTACGTTAAAAACGTGTATTCAAAAAACTTTTAAAAAAGGTGGAACTTTATCCTTCAATATCTCCGTAACTTTATGGTTCCCAGGTACCTGTAGTCTAGAACAAAAATAATATCGCAATGATGGGGAGAACAAGTACCTTTCGGCTTCGTTAAGGGTCTTGTTACACCCTTTTTATTCATGCATTCTACATTTTGACACTGAGAACTTAGGTGTTATGCTTAAATAATAAAATATCATCTTCTAAAAATACTACGCGCTAATTCGTATTCTTCTCAGCAAACCCTTTCATTTAACACCCATATCATGGGAAAAAACGTACCTACTGGTAGAAAATAACTGGTCCGCCATCTTTGAGAGTCTACCATATTGGATTTTTATTAGAATGACGTTACTTAGCTAGCTGCAAAATTTCAGTTCAATCGGAAACCGGAAAGTGGGTCAAAAACTAATAAGATTGTTTTACATTTTTAGTTACTAATTATCTATGGGAATCATCCACTCGAAGAAGAAAAAATTGTAAGTTAGTTTCATAAATCCCGGTGAAGCTATTAAAAGCGCTATAAAAGTCGAGAATAGCAAAGGAGTTAGAGAAAGATTGCTCATCATTGATTGATTGCAATTGATTGATTGAGATTGATTGGAAAGAGTGCCACCCACATTTTAACGAAAGGTCTATTGCAAGCTACGTGAACGTGACATCTTTGAAGAAAAATGAACTACCTAGGTTCTAGAGTGACATCATCGAAGATAACAATATTATCGAATAGCAAATAAATACCTATTAGTAGTTTTGTTGGAATACAATCCCCGATGAAGTAATAATGGCTGATAGCGATAACCTGCTCAGCAACCGTGACGATAAAAGGTTTGCCTGCCTTATAGTCATATTTATCTAAACTTAAGTACGGTTAAGTTGATCAAGTAATAGAATAGCCAGACGCCAACCACATACTTTCTATGCCAGCAGAAGCAGAGTAAGTACAGTCAGCATCAGCACTCAGCAGTACTTCCAAACAATTTGACATGGTTCAAGCATGGTTTTCGTTTTTTAATATGGACATGCGGTAAACCGTACCACGGTGCCACCCTCTTTGATCTACTTGCGTTGAAAAGATTAATTGCTAGATGTCTGCCATGGTGCTCATAGATAGGTAAGTTGATTACCATCAGTACCTACCAACCGGGTGTAGGTAAATTATATGACGCATCGAGGCATTATATCGGGCATCACATAATATTGTCAGAGACGAATCTCTTTTGAGACTACGCGCCACGTGTCTATACAAAGGAACACCGACGACGCCTGACGGTTATTTCTGTTCAAACTTTATGGCGGTTCGGAAGTTAGCTGCGAGTAACGGTCTGCGCAGGCTTATGGAATCAAACTTTATGGGGGCTCGGAACATCTAATGAAATGCTGCGCAGAACACAATTTTAGGTATCAGCGGGGCCCAGAGGACGCATCATCTTGACTTTATAATGCGCAGACCCTCACCCGCAGCTAACTTCCGAGCCGCCATAAAGTTTGAACAGTACTATACAAACGGTTACTATACCTACGTACTTAGCACATCTTTCTGAATGCCAGACGCCTCGGTAAAGACTAGGAATAGATAATGTAGCTATACTGTTCCTCAGACTGGGATGATGTGATAATTGAAGATGACAAAAGATAAACAACCGCGCTCAACCAAATTTTCACGAATCTATACCTAAGTGTAATATGGTTAGATTTGAACACGTAAGCGTATCTAGAGCGGTTCAAAATATTTTCTTGGCAAAGTGTCCAACCCTAACCTGCTTCATTGTATTTACACACGAATACACATTAGGCTATACATTTCCAGTTAATGCTGATCTCGCATTGTATAGGATTTCCGTACAATGCGAGGTCAGCTTATACTGGAAATGTAAAGCTTGATGTGTAGCCGCGTGTACCTACGATGTACACGTGTCTAAAGAATTCAATACATAGTTAGCCATACTGTATCGTGTGTATGAAAACGTATTTAGTTCATCATACGCAAAAAGAAATCTGAAAATATTAATTTTCTAAATATTTTCATGATTGTGATAGGTACTCGTACCTAGTTGTTCTAAAATTAGATTCAGATGTAGAAATAATCACGGTTCTCGATTTAATTAGGTAATAGATAATTAGAATGACTCTTATTTATTAGATGATAAATAAATCCACAATTAGCAGAAACGGTTGGCGCCATTAGCAATATACATTTACGCAATGTTTGCGAGAGAATTACAAGCAATTTAACAATAAAATTGATAAATTGCTTATAATTATGCATTTACACACGAGATAAATAACTCGTCGCGATAACAATTTCTTGGGATAGAGCTTGAGATTCTAAATTAAAAAGTAACTAAATTACCGTAGTTAGAAGCTTAGTTCTCGTAAGAAGAGTAGATTTTTTTACTTCAGAACAACTCCTGACTCCTAGAACCGCGTAATTGAAACATCGTATGATTTAGTTCAAACATTGTTTTACGGCCGTAAAAGTAAATTGAGGAAAATTGACTTTTACACTGCAGCATTTTATTACTCTTTCAGTTTGCTCCTACTCCTGCGAAACAAACCTACAAAGTATATATTTGAACGTAAATGAAATCACGCCGATTTGACTTGCAAAACTTGTTTTTTTCACATCAGTCAAACTAAATGGTAAAGTCCCGATTGATCTCCAGTTCACGCTAGATAAGGTACCTGCTGACAACTTGAACTAGGTTCTAGCATTCTGCGGCGATGTTCATAATAATAATCTGCAACGCTCTTTGACCTGTGGGGTGACTTATTCTGAGTTAAACCTAAATTACCTACTTACAATCTGCAGTCTCTCAAATACCCTGACAATATTAGCACAATATGATATTAGTATCGCCGACCCACTGACTCCAATTTCAACTGACAAGCAAACCAGAACCCCGTCCCATTTCGGCAAACTGGCTCCTACCTACAGACATGAACATTCTTTGTTAAGAAAAGCCTTTGTCCGTCACTATACATTGAAATGCATCTCGTTTCATACTCGCAAACAATGCACGGGTGCAATAACACACGTAGAAAGTATATCGATCCGATCGACATCATAATACCTACTAATCATTACGCACGGCATTGCTAGCTCCATTAGATGTTTCATTCAACTCATTAAAGATGATCATCTTACTATTCTGACAACTGCGTATCACATGAGCGTTATGGGCATAACGCAAGAGCATTGAGTAGATAGTGTAACAGAGAGATCAAGCTAGACTTTGACGTTCTATAATTCGGATCGGCCAAAGGATACCACCCCGATGCATTTCATGGTTTAGGCTGGCATACCTAAGTGTTGCACGTGTCATCCATAGGGACTCTTAGTATTGTTTGGTTTATGAGTTAGGTCTGCAACTCTGAAACTACTCGGGATTTAAACCTTGTATATAAAACGCTTCCATCTTCGTCGGTAGGTACACCACACGTATAAACTGTATCGAATCCTTCTGCAAGTCAAGGAAAGCACCAGTGCTTTACTACCGTTGTCTACTTTAGCAACTACGAGATCAACTAGTTATTATATTGACTGCTGGGCTTAGGATCTCCCCACACTTATTGACGCGGAAGAACACGCGAGAAATTCCGCAGAATGTTTCGCTAAAATTGCTCCATGGCCTTACCGGCTCTTTTATGAAAGAGTTGTTAGTGAATGTAAACGCCATCATCACGCATACAGCTGTTCTGTGTTTGTGTAGGTACCTATCTCAGCAAGATTTTTGAAGCTGAGTCTCTGTTGGATTTCTAATCATGTTCATGCAACGTGTTTTACAGTACTTATCTCATAATGTTCACATGACGCACAGTGGGTGTGTCGTGCACGCGATCTTGGCGTGACATGTTACACTGATAACCTGGCCAACCTGACCCCCAACGAATTAACAACATGTTGACTTGACAACAGCCCTGATAGTCACTTCTTTAAGCAATACAAATAAGTTTTTGCGTAAGTAGTTGAATGTGTCTCTGGGCCATTTTGTGTCAACTATAAATAGTGTTCTTAGCACACATTGGTGTCGGGCTCATTGTTTCATCACGCCATTTAATTAAGTTCTTATCAAGGAAACTATGAGGAAATAAGGAAACTGCAAAAGAAATGTTTCTACTGTGGCTAACAAAATTTCTCATGACGCATTGTCGAGCTTTGGTTTGCGTAAAAACCGCAGCAAATAACATACATAATCATGGCACGAGCCGCTTGGCTGGTTAGAGAATTTTAAAACGTAAAAGATAACGATAAATTTATTTTGTAAAACATGAAGTTAAAACATGATGATGAACGTAGTAGTAACAGTCTGAATCTATTACGTTTATCTATACCTGCTCACATAAATGTGAATAGTAAAGTTTTACAGGACCAACATTTTAAAATACTTGGAACTAAGGAAATAGACTGTCACGTTTTTGAAACAGGAAAGCCAATAAGCTTCAGATGGATCTACGTTTTCAATCATCGTTGGTCACATTTTCCTATCACCATCATAACGCCACATATTTAACGCACGCGTGATGCGTAATGTTTGCAATAATAAATAGATTGACGACGTCAGTAGCTAGCCGAACAGTCTAGAGATATACTAATCCAGGCTTTATTACTGAAGAGGAGAACGCTCGTTTTAGCATCACGAAACATTTGTTATGTTCAGGCGATTCCGATATATCGATAAAAACATAATCTGATGCAACTTTTAGCTTTAAAACTGGGAATCAAATAATAATATTTTGATTTATGGGCGTCGCTATGACGTAGGCACACTAAATGTTTTTGTTTTCTGCCTTTTTGAAAGTGACGGAGGTCGGAAAATAAACACTGAAAGCATTATTATTTCATTGTTCAGTAATTATTTAAATCAGCATTAATATGAATAATTTCAGGTAACAATACAGGGCTAATGACCATGTAAATCTCGATTGAGATTGATTACAAAGCCAGGTTCCGTAGGTCAATGGCAAATTCTTCTTATTGATAGAGGATACATGAATAACATGTATATTCACTAGTTAAATAATTATGTTTAATACAAATGATGTGATTTATCATTTGATTGGAAACATACCTATCTAAACATTTTTTTTTGCCAACCATACATACCACTGGTAAAAACATGGTATTAATCATTCTTTCTACCTATACCTATTGATATACTTAGTTCCCTTTAACTTGATCTAAACGGCAAAAATGATATCGCCTTATCACATCGTTCGACGTTCAAATGTTTTCATGTGACCAATCACAGAAATATGCGTGAATTTGACGTGACTGTTAGATTTAACAGGAAATAAAAACTGTTTGTTTGGCCAGTTGGTTTTAGTTCTATTAATACCTAATATTACAGGAATTCCTAGGGACGCTACATGGTTTGAAGTGACTGATAAAAACTTGAGACTTAACTTGGAAAACGAAGCATTACTAAATAATACGTTTTCTCTTAGAGGATAAACTCATTGTTTTCTTGAATATCCTATAAAAATATGAATATTACTTACATAAGATGATGAATACAGAAAAAAATGATTAGAATTTTAACAAATATCAAAGATAAAGACTCACGTAAACCCCACTTTAAAGACCTAAAAATAAGTATTAACCCTGCCCAGCCTCTACATACCTACTTGAAATTTGTAAATTTGTACGAAAATATCCACAATTCTATACCAAAAGAGGCGATATCCAAACAAAAATTGCACTTAGACATGAAAGCAGATTAAACATAGGTAGGTACCCACTTCACGATTAAAAATGCACTCTTCTAGTGCATTTGTAATGTCCATTAAAATATACTCTAAGTTACCAGAATGCATCAAAAGTAAAAATAATATCTATATCAATAAATTAAAACAATTCCTATTAACCAAAAGCTACTACACTATTGACGAATATTTCAGCGATAAATTTCAACAATAATAAAAAATAATTTCGCATAATACCAACATTTTATTTTATTAGTTTTATATTTTATGTAATTTTAGTAGTTTCCAGCGCCTTCATCCTCTCTCCTATTTAAAACTAACTTTGCTGTGCCCGACAGGGTCCATAACTGATTCGATGTTTTAACATACCAACTGTTATAATTTATGTACACACTAAGGAATGCAATAAAGTATTGAGTATTGAATAGTGAAGTCTATGAAGTCGGTTATGAAATAGGGATAGGATAGGAATTACCTCAATAATTGGAAGTACCTAACTCTTAATAAGTTAGTAGATGTTAAAATGTAAAAAGTTAAAGTGGCTATTAACAATGCATAATTATGCTTATTTTAAATACCTATTGCCAGAATTTGTTGTTGTAGGCAGAAAATTGTTTTTTTTTGTGTTAGTAGGTTGGTATCAACTTACGCACAAGATTTTTTTAAAGACTCCTTAATCATTCATTTGCATAAAATACAGGTATTGTAAAACAAGTTGTAAAACTTGGTTGCTGTAAACAAATCATATTTTGCCTGGTCATGGCAAACAAATTAGTTGTAACACATCTCTAATTTTTACGAGAAAAAATCTGATCAAATTATTCCATGTGTAGCATTTATTTTAAAAAAAATACCTAGTCGCCTTCACTGTTAAGCCAATGGCCGCCAGCCAGCATCATGCAAAACGCCACCTGTAAAACCCATACATCACGTGACCGTCCGGTTTAACTAGCCATTGAACTTTAGAGGCTTGTGTCAATGCTTGGCCAATTACATATTAATTAATTATAATCGATTGCGTACACAATGGCCCAGCATTCCGGATGAGCTTTGACGTCCATTGATGGACAAATTTAGACCCCTCTGTAAGCTCGATACAGTTCTACAAGGATCTTTACTTTAATATTGTGAAAGTGTTTCATGAAAGCATTGAATGAGGGCTATCGTTTTTGAGCTCACCAGATGGCGCCACTGTCGCTTATGGTCAATAATTCTATTTTATACTACCAATTAAATAAAGTTTTATAGTACCAATAACTGCTTAATTAAAAAGTTTTTTTTTTATTATGTATTACATATTCAGGTACATTTATTTACAATATTCTCCCTAAAATTAGCAAGCATGAAACATTTTAAAATATTTTTTCCTCCAAGTAGGTACGAACAAATAAGATCCTAAGTTGCTACTTAAAATCTTCAAGTCACAATGAATCAGAAATAGCTCAATTTATACCACAATCATGAATATTAGTAAAAATACGTGTTAAAAAAGCAAGCAACGAAAAAACTTTCTACGACATCTGACATTTCGGTGACCTCGCGCTACACTAGCGCCTCTAGCGGCGAATTCACACGCGATAGCCCCCATTAAAGATAGCGCAGTTAGTTCCGATTTTGACCACGCGCAAAAAATATTCTTGCAGAAATATAACTATCACGTTGGTTGTTCCTCTTTCTTTGTTGTTTCCTAAAATATTAACACTAAAACAAACCATCTGGCGTTTATTTCGACGTGAAAGTACGCCACATAAATTGGTACATACCTACACAACGATAATGTAATTATCTACCTACTTACTATCCATTCTATGCGAGCAACACCTAGCTGTCTAGGTACTTATGTTTGCAATGCACTTTCAAGATCTTTCGTGCGACACAAATAGATGCAGCGGACTGTTTGACGTCTAATATTTAGTTAGGACGAGAGTTCAACCAACTGATCAAAAAGTTTTTATTCTTTCCATTTCCCAAACAAAAGAAGCACGTGTCATTTACATTACATCCATTGTCTCTGTACTTTATCATTTTGGACCATTATGGTTAGACCCTACTCAAGAAAAATGCCGATGTCGAATAACCGATGATTAGGCAGCACGGTCTCAAACCTTAGCCTGTTCCGTCAGAAACTAATTTAAATAATATTATGCCCATTATGGGTTGTCTTCGTACTCTTTGTAGGCTGTATCATATGAATAACATAAACCTACAAAATATTTTAGTTGTCAAGTGCCCAGGTACCTACCTACGATAAAACCTATCGGAAATGTTGAATTTTTTTTGCACCCAGTTTTAATAACAAAAGCACTGCAGGTTTATTTTAAATTACGTAAATCCTGCATTTTTAATGCGAATTCGATAGGCACTTATTTAACATGAATATTCCAACGTTTAATATGGCTTTATGTACGCAAGTAAATAGGGACAATCAATTCAACACTTAGCATACAATAAGTTAAGTATATTGTTACAGACCTTTCACCTTATTTACTGAAAGAAAGTAGGTACCCATGTATATTCAGTGATTTGTATTGTAACCATGTTGTTGAAAATATACAAAATTAAAATAAATAAAGCATGTTTTATTTTAAGATTTACTAGAGCTTATATTAATACCTAAAACTTCGCAGAAAGTATTAGTAATTGTTTAAAAACATTATACCTAGATTGAACTTTTGATTGAATTTTTACAATGAATGAGCATCTCTCGGGCCAAATTTTAAAATACCCGCGCAAAGCACCAAACTATCAAACCAATGAAAAAAAGACTGGGGCTCGAACCAACCAATCACCGGCTCTGTATGTGGTGTGACTTTTGTGGGACGCGCCCGGCCGACCTGAGTTTATTCAAGCAGATATTGTTTTCATGACAGAAACATGGTCTTAACTGTGCGCCAAAACAACAGAACTATTTATTTCATTTGTAGTGTTTAACAACATCGATTAAATTCATATCATTAGTTAGTTATTCCATAATACCTACACTGATAAAATTCAAAGTTCGCTTCCCCCGCATCGTATGATCGTGTCATATAAATACGAGAACGCTCCCCACCTCCAGCAAAACGTCAAACCTCTCCGTAGCGTGCGGGTGCTTGTCGGAGTTCGTCATTTTAATTCTGTTCGCGTTGTTTCGCAAGCCGTGTAAACGTCAATTTTATAGTGACATCACAAAAAATTGGGGCGTGTGTGTTCAGTGATATTTAAATATTGTTAAATAACACGAGAAAATGTCTTTCAACACCGATATATCGAGCAAATTGGAGAATAGCAGGTACGGAGCAGTGTTAATTTACAATATTACAGTGATCGATGGGCACGGCTTGGATGCATGCCCCTTGCATGTGGCCCTGTGCCCTATCTTCAAAGCGTCTGTGGTGCATTTTGGGATTTGGGTGACGCTAACGTTTCGAAACGATGCGTGGCAGTTTAAAACATCGTATTGGAAAGATTTTTGCTAAGGTTGCGTTCTGGCCACCTTTCACATTGCTGACGAGTCATATCTCAACAAATTCCAGAATTTGCAAATTGTGCCGGTGGTGTTGTGTTGTATTTCCGAGAGCAGTTAGGAGTTGATAGTTTCATCGATGAGGTTATCCTGTGTTCTGGGCGTGCGCGGTGTCGGAGTGTGACTCAGAAAATATTGAAGTGACTTCATAGATATTAACATTTGATATCTGACAGCATCAAGGCTCTGTTACATGTAGATGGGTACATCTGATGAATATGTTATCATCAAACTTGTAACCGTATTGTATGTATTATTCAAGGTTCAGGTCATGCCGAATTCCTGAGCCTCATATTTTATTCAAAATTTGTTATATCATCAAAGTATGTTTGCTTAGATACAGCCAGTCTCCTTCTAATCTATTTCAAATTAAGAAGGCAAAGTGCTTGGAAGCCAGAGCTTGTTAGGTATTATGGCATGCATAGTTTTAAGCATTAATTTAATATAAATGGTCTTGAATACTTATTATACTATTAACCTTGTCAATACAGACCAATTCTCTTTTTTTTAAATGCTACAATACAGTAAAGGCCCAGAATGCCCACACAGCATAACCTCCATTTTGGAAATACCCTGCCAGCACTCCATGTTGTTTCCTCTTTTGAAAGTTAACTGGATCCTGTTCTGTTATAAACAATGAATTTCATCAGTAATATAAAAAAAACATTTAGAATCAAATACTCTATAATTTATTTAAAATGATCAAGTATGCAAAAATGGGTAACAAAAGCATTTTTAGCACTGGTTTTGACTGACCAGTTTTTTTGAATGTATGATGAATTTGAATCATGTACAAGTGAATGCAGATGATGTAATATGTAAACAGTTGTTATATCTTGTATACTACAGTTCCATTCATAGCTGCTAATTGAAAGAAGCCATTTGGTGATTCGCCTGAAGTGCTGTTAAACAATAGTGGCTGTTGAATGTCTTCTCCCACTTATTAACTTGTATTGTTGCCTGTTACTTTCACGAAATAGCATTTTATAATACAGATTTTAATGGTCCATTTGTACTGAAATTGGTCAAATTCATTCGAGAGGTAGTCATATTTTGTTTTTGAAACGGTTCAAATTATTATCTTCTAAAAGTTTACAATGAAATGATTTACTGCTGGGTAATTTAATACCAGTTTACATGATGTTAATTTTAAACTCAACAAAATATTTTAAAGCTGCTTTTGGGGTAACCACGATTATAATAAATAGAAATGAGAAGGATAAATAATCATACTTACCACTTATAATCAGTCATGAACTAACAATATCCTAGAATCTATCTAAAGCCATGATAAGCTACAGAAATAGATTCTTCCGGTAATGTTTTACATAGGTAATTTTCATTTAAATTGAATCACGAATCACATGTAACATCATTGACGCTGTCTGACACTGATTTTGGCCTGTAATTAGGGTCAAGTTAATTCTTACCTTATCTCATACTTGCCATTAATAATTGGGGTCATGTTACTAATGTTATCTTTGTCATTGTTATAGGAACACCCTGCGCAAAATTGCCCGCAATGACAACACAGAGTTCTCAAAGCAGAGCATACTGAATGACATGGAGAACTTCGTCAAAATGGTGAACGTCATGGACGAGACGGTGCTCGTGCCCAGCCGGCTTATGAACTTGCCACAGGAGGGTGACGACGACCCGTTCAACATGTTTGCCATGCTGAACGATTTGAAGACTGAGGTGCTCTGGTCGAGTGGAGACACAGAGGACCACGTGGAGCAAGGCAGGCGGGTGTCGGACCTCAGTGACACTGAGAGTGACGCGTCGAGTGCGGCGGGAGACTCTGGTATCGAGGGAGAGGACGAGAGGGAGTCGGCCGCACGGGCAGCCGCTGCGTGCCGGCGACACCTCCGCGGCCTGCGCCGCTCCCTCCGCTCGCTGACGGCCGCCGCCGCGCACCTCACGAGATCTTACCAAGAAGAAGTCGGCGCACCGGTTTAGGGCACACTAAATAATATTCCTGTGATTGATTGAAGCCTGTCCTGCACGTGCTGTACATATAGAGTAAGCGGGCCGAACTGTACATATAGGTTATTGGGCTCGGCGTGTAAGGGATTCTCAGTAAGTTAAAGGTTATTTAATAAATTAAATTTTTAATTATTTCTTAGTTTCTTTTTCGTGCAACCTTTGAATTGCCTCACATGATGAATAATAGACACAATCACGCGCACACTCGCACAAACATACCTTACTGGTTAGTTAAATTAGAAGCACACGGAATATTAATAGATATCTCATCGGCTTAGTAGCAGATGTGAAATGAAATAGGTAGGTACCTATCTTATCATATTATATTTTTACTATAATACCTTCCTATAAGATTGTCGTGACATTAAAGTTTTAAACTATTTCAACAGAATGCCCATTAACTAGTCGAGGTCATGCAAGGTCGTCTTTAACTGTCTAGAGACTAAAATGACTAAAGGATGTCCCATTGAAAAGGCCATCACGGCAGAGAGACCTCATTTGACTCGATAATCTCCATTCGAATAATCATGAACTTGGCCTGTATCGATAAAATTTTAACAGCTCTTAAAACCTGGGTTCACCATAAAAAAATATCCATATCGTGCAGACTAACCAACGATATGCAGGAATGCTGGGTCGTAAATATTTGCGTGTACAAAACTATCGTATACCATAAATTTTAGGACAAGTGCGCCCTTGAACTGAATAAACTAGCCTGGCTTGCTCTGCTAGAAATCGATTTTGAGTTGGCTCTACACTGCAGTGTCTTGACTTAGCACGGAACGATGTGAAGCCGTGGGATCAACCCACATTTTTCTCGACATACCTCGCCCATGTATACCTACCTAATACACATAGGTAACTGAGGACATACCTAATCTACCGACATTCCTTGTCTGTAAAGCGATGCTATAGAGATTTATTAACATTCTGCTGTGTGGACCTACGCCACTAATGTGTGATAATCGACAGAGACAAGTCAAACGCACACAGACTCATCACAATTTTTATTGCCGATTGTAATCTGAAAGACATAGCAACAGCCTCTAGAATTGATCTACCCTTGAAAAATAGTCTGCTGCCATTTGACATGGTCATCACATCAATATGTTCCAATTAGAAGTCGGCAATAAAATAAATGCCTCGATTTTCTTTAAATGGTTCCAGCCAGGATATTGCAAATTGCACGGAGTGTTCGAACGGTTCTGCGCTTCAAAATTTTTACTAAAAAGTTTGCTGTTCGTCCGCTTTTACAACCAATTTTAACTAGGTACTGGCATGGATGGGCCTGCGAATATACACTAGGTAAAGATAAGCATATCAGAAATGAAACGGGGTTTCTGGGAGACCCTCCTAAAGCGGTCGATACAGAATTTTCCACCCCACAGTCTGTTGTCTGAAAAGGGGATAGAATTATACGAGAATCGTGCCCTGAATGTTGTAACGATACAATATAGAAACTGTTACAATAGTTTCAAGAACAGCAGTTCTTTATCTTTGGGAGATAAAGGCGACTGATAAGTTGTCAGTGTATCGTGCTCAATCGTATCTCATCACACATTTCGCATCAATTATGAAGGTGAAGCAACCTAATTGTCTGACATAATATTACAAGAAATACAAAGGGGATTCGGAACAAAAACATTCCAGTATGTAAACTAAGACACTAAAATGACTAAAGACCAAAAATTATTAAGAAGTCGAAAATAGATTGCCTACTTAACTTCTTATTTACGCTGAAACATTTGAATCCCTGGAATAAGTGAGTCAATGTCTGACAAAGAATTCTGGCGAAAGCTAAATAATTTTAGGATAAAATATATCATTATCATGTTTTCTCATTACGATGGGAATTATCCGTCGAACAATGAGAGATTTCACGTTACCTAGACATAACATTCTTGCTAACTCGAGATTCTACATAGGTATGTCACTTAAAGTTATGGGATCCCATAAAATTCAGGTAGGCCCGTCCTACCATGGTTAAAAGAAACGAGTTGGTAATATCCTACTATTTACTTACATAATAGGAAAAAATGCAGTCTGTAAAGGCAAAATCAAATGCCCTATTGATTTGAAAAGTTGACACAAATGTATCTACTGTTTGAAAGGTCTAAGTCCCTGTGTTTTGTTTGTTTTGACCTGAAGAGGTTTTCTGTGTTGACACGGCAATGATGCAAAACTGTTGATGTAAACTTCATTCGGCTGCCTTCTGCAGAATTGACATTTACGTGACCAGGGCAAACAGAATGTAAACAAACAAGCGTTTCTTAGATTCAAGCCGGTTCACACAGTTCTATGTATAAATAATAATGATCAATATTTAACAACTTTTACATAGGTACTACCCACATGAAATGCAATATCAACTGCTACTGCTACCGGTGTAGCTGTTGCAGTTGAAACCAAACGATTTGAAACTAATCTAGCAAAGTAGACGTCTTGGCCTTGTATTAATTATAAGAGATTGCATATTATTTTTAGCCGGCTTTTAGCTAATATTATCATCTAATTTACATTACATTTGGCGTTAGTTATTTCAAATTATTTAGCAAACAGAAATTGAAATGCTGCTGTGGCAGACGACTGTGGCTCAACCAACGGGGTGATTGCAAGAATTTCGGATTGTAGACAATTCTCATACTATGTAATGGGACGGCTAATTGCCTCCTAACATTGAAATGGTGTAATCTAAACACTAAAGCTAAAATTACATATATTTTATGATTTAACAACAACAATAACTAGTATTTTTAATGGATTCCTGCTTGGAAACTCCGTTATGTGTACCTGTAGTTATCGTCAGTATTCGCCAGTGCAGTCGTTCTCGTCAAAACTTTTTACATAATTAAATGTTTAACCCGCAAATGCTATTTGGTGCGGTGCAGGCAACTTTTTCAAGGGTAATTTAATTACTTTTCAGATGAAGTTCAAAATTATTGTCGTATTTTAAGCTGTTATTTTTATGTTATATAAAAGCGACATACATAATGATAAGATAAATATTGCACGGAAATTGTAAAGGTAAACAGAGGTTTAACGGTCAATGTCGTAATAATTGAAACGTTTGACATATAGGTACCGTACTTTCCTACGTTTACGAAGAAATAGACCTAGGTAGTACCTATTCCAGTAATATAACATGAAAACTTGAAAGGTACATAGCAATACAAGCTGTTGGTAACAATTCTGAATGTCACGAGCCACGAGGACGTTTCGTTGAAATCGGCTATTCTTTATTCTATTGCTGTATGTTTATGAAATAGGTGGGCGTCTCACGGGCTACAATGTCAAGTGTAGGCACGAGGAAAAACTTGGAGTAACCAGACCAATGCTAAATAGTAAACACAATCAAATTGTTAGAAAAAAGATGAGCATTACTTAAGTACGTTTTAGTAGTGAAAGAATACTGAGCTGGTCTAATAGGTGCGCGAGTCTACAAAATTAGCAGCAATTTGCGATTCAAGCAAAGTTTCCGTATGTCGGCCTTCGTTGGCTGAGGTTTTTACGCAATGCAGCGGTGTGCGTTGCATGCGATACGATTCCTCGACTCCTTGTATCGACTATCAAGCCAACGCAACGTAGGTCATTGAGAAAATTAATTAAACAAACAGTAGAAATCGATAACTCATTCTGAAAGGTCCCCGCAAATGGAAATGCAAAAATATCTTTCGTTTTCGGTCTCCCTCCGTCCATCCCATCTGTAGTGCATGCCGTTGCCTTGGACTGGAAAGATCAGGTTAAACTCGTTTGGCAATTAGTAAAAAGTTGTAAGTAGACGCATTTTACAACCAACGACCAACTTGGATGTAGAACGGAACCGTATTTCGGAATAATAAGTCTCGATCGCTCGGTGAAACGAAATCAAATGAAACTACATCGTATGATCGTACCACACCACCTCCCACTTTATCTCATCGTTAACTGCTCTTGATAATTAAATGATAAAATGGCTACGGTTAACAGAACAGGTAAAATTACTTCTAGTTGGCTGTGTGCCCAGTGATTATTGACTCGAAAATTCATTTAATTTGTTTATGTGGGTATCTAATTGTTAGTTTGGTAGGTAGGTACTCGAAAAATGTTTGCAGAATGGTCAAAGTCAATAAATTAACCAGTAGGATAGTTGCGACATCGGCGGCGCGCGGCTGCGGCGTCGCGTCACTGCGTTTGCGCTGCTATAAAAACGTAGTTAGTGTCTTTATTATGTAGATTAGATGTATTTTTTTCTGACATGTAGCAGGCTTCGCCGGCATTGTGACGTAAGCTGACGTCAAGGCAGCTGGGGCTGGGGCTTCGCGAATGTTCTAGAGAGCTAAGCGACGTCAGTCGGCGGTCAGCTGGGCTTGACATGCGCAGTGGTCCTTACAAGCAGTGCGCAACTCGCGGCCGATGGCAAGTCGAACGCACGCACCGGCCGGCCGGCAACGCGGCTCTGGGGGGTTAGGTTAACCCGCTAACCTTTGTCACGATAAACTAGAGCAATGTACTGAGACTGTCTAGGCTCAAGCCGCCGCGCCGGTCATAGTAATATACTGGCTGTTAGATGGAACCGGGTATTCATGTGACTTTATTTTACAATAGATTATTCATGAGACTGGAAAAAGCAGTTTCAGTAGCTTTAATTACACGGGGGGTTAATCATGAGGATTAAGGGAACACACACACTTAAATGTTGAAGGAGCTACATGTCATGTCATAGAGCGATTTCATGGTGCTTTGAGTGCCGTATCTATCTACCTGGCTATAGATAGTTGTCGGTCGTGCGTCGGCCTGTCATCGACTTTACAAGTTCGTAACTTCATAGTTTTGCCTTACACAGAAAATAATATAGGTATGATAGCATTTTGTTTGATTTATTTATTTTTAAACTCAAAATTTTGTTTATTTTCCTCTCGTTCGGTCAATTTCGCACGTCACACAAGGATAACTGGACTATTGGAAGAAAATTTAAGGACTGTTTAAACAATGTGCTGTAAACATTGTTTATTTCTGTAAAGATTGACACCCAACAGGGTTCTTGTTACATACAATCAATTTACATTATAATAACACTAAGGAGTTATGGTTGGCCTCAAAAATGAAGAGCTATTTACCTGTACCTACCATACAAAAATACCCAGTATATCTCTACCAACCGCAGACAGCCTAATGTTTTGAAAATTCCAAGTGCTTACACGTGTACCACCTCGAAAAAAACAGCTACATACAGGCTGCCGCTTTGCATCCAGGTCAAATTCAAGGACTTATGATTCTCGACCCAAATCTATAGTAAAAAGGGTAGGTAGTTTTTATTATTTTAGAAATCGGTAAGTGCAAAACCACCCGTATTAAAACGCAGCTCGTCTGTTCCTAGCCCTATAAACGCGCCGTCACACACTCAAACGCAAACGTTTTGTGGAATAAACGTTTGCGTTTCACAGTATAATTATGGATAATGTGGAAACTAGGGGGTGGTTTACGCAAAAAGCTACCGTTTTTACTATCAATTGGGGTCGATAATAATTAGTATAAATTTTAATAACTCCGTGAATTTGATTAGGATGCAAAGCAACAGCCTGTATACTGAAGCCAGTAAAATCTTCAAGTAGATACCAGTGGGCACTATACAAGTATTATATGTATAGTTTATTTGCCGGACTGTTGCGCACAGGTATTGATATACAAAGTCGGCCTATTACGTGTAAAAAATAAAATTAAGATTTAGTTTGTTCTTGCCAGGGTTGCGGGACTGTTCGAAAGAGATACCACGGCCCTGGAACAGAAAGGGCAAAGGAAGGAACATGGATGGGTTTTAGTCAGTAAAAGTTTGACACTCCCTCCTGCTCAGCCCAGAGCGGGAGGGTTTACATTATATGCCTACTGCCTACTGAATGCAAAAAAAAGCTAGCAATATGGTTACACAATTTAAATTATGATGACACAGAGTTACTTTTGCAACGTGTGACTTAATAATAAATAATATAGTGATGTTATTTGCTTAGGTAGACACATTATGTACACTCAAAATCTCTCTTTCACACACCCACTCACACACACACACACACACACACACACAGGCGCACACTCGCTTATACAATTTATCGTACTTTGTATAATTTTGTTTGTTTTTTTTTTTTATTTTATTTATTTTTTCTCTTTTTATTAATTGCCTATTTATTTTGTATCTTTAAGATGTATGGGAAGAGCGGAGCCTTCAACTACAGGCATTTTCTATGCCTAAATGGAGACTCCTTGACATGCTATATAACCCAAATTTATACGCAATAAACTTAAAAAAAAAAAAAAAAAAAAATGCCTAGTTTATTTGCCGAACTAAAGGGGTACATATTTAAGTTTCAGTAGTTCGGTGCTTTGTTAGAACCGAACTAGCGCAACTGAAAGTTTCAGTAGTTCGGTCAACCGGACTAACAACCGAACTACTGCTAATAGAGGGCCATACCATCATTGGATAGAATAGTTTCTGCTCTCAAGGGAGATGTAGCTTGTTCTTACAAAACAACAACACATAACATAGCGCCTGTAATCCCCGACGGGTTAGGTAGAGGTGTACTTAATAGTACACCCACATTTCACCGGTTATGTTTAAGTCTCATGTAATAGGGGGCAAGCATACTGCCATCAACCGGCTGCCACTGAGAAATTCCTGGTGGAAAAAACCAATAACACTTTGCCCGACCTGGGAATTGAACCCAGGACCGTATGCTCAGCAGCCGCGCTGACAACCACTAGACCAATGAGGCAGTCAACAAGAACACATGCCAATAATATCATAAATTACATAATTTTAATAGCATGCCAGCATAGTGACAATTTTTACTACACTTGTTAGCCATTCAGTTATTTTCCAAGCGCTAAGTATCGTACAAGATTATTATCTTATAGCACTCAACACTTAAATAAAACGGGTTGCAGTAGCATGGAGTCATGGACTACCTACTTGTTAGCAGTGGCGTGCAGTGGTTCCCCACGGAGGGTAGGCCAGGCATACTGATACCCAAAAAAAAAAACGCAACATCACAGCGTCGCTCTACTAAGATGACCCTCAAAGTAGTCACATCTATTGACCACTCACACGTCCGCGCCGGAGTTGTTAGGTTATTCACGGACAGAAAACACATGAAAAAAGCCTCTTTGCAAGCTGAGCATGGGGACTTAAATTTGATTCCTAGGTCAGGCAATGTTTTATCGGGTTCTTCTTTCAGGAATTTCTCAGTAGTAACCCGAAGTCTAGATTTGTTTATGCCCGGTTGATGGCAATTGGTTCTCTCCCTATTGCATGGGACTTGAAAGTTGATCTTCACATAGGTATTGGCAAAAAGTGTGTGTACCTATAGGACACACGGTACACCTAGTCTGCCTAAATTAACCCTTCGAAGACTACAGCGGGGCACAGAAAATGTTTTAATATACAACGTGGAAGGAACACTGAATGAAGGAACATCGGTAATTAAAAATAATGTTTTGCAGCAGTTTTGTAGGCAACAGCTGGGGGTCTAAAATGGCCACTTTATCAGAATCGTAATACGAATCACGTTAAACATTTAAAACTCTTAAAATGGACTTTGTAGTCATAACCATAAAGACCATTTTAAGAATTTATATTTATATTTTTTGAAATTTTCACAGATGATGTACCTATTTCTGTTGCCGTTATACCTACAAATACAAAAAGAGAATTAAGTAAATATTTAATCCCATACAAGTCATACAAAAAACGTGTTTTTTTTTTTTGTTTTGATAATAGTACGAAACCGGTCCACTAGGCCGGTTTTTTAATAACCGACGAAACATTTCTATGTGGGGGGGGGGCTCAGAATGACGTAGGTACTGATTACGTGGTAACCGTGTCGGTATCCTTTCCAGCCTTTGTAAAAAACTAGGTGTTGCCCGCGGCTTCGCTCGCGTTTTGGTCGGAAATGATCCCACGGGCACGTTGTAAATATAGCCTATGGCACTCGGGGTTACTTGTAGCTTCATAATCTTCGATTAATAATAGTCTAGATAAAGGATCACGAACAAAAACGCATCGCTCTTCATATTAGTGAAAGAATTTTCAAAATCGGTTCTGTAGATCCAGAGATTACCCCCTACATACAAACAAACAAACAAATTTTACCTCTCTATTATATTAGTATAGATAATAAAAATAATTAGTTGCTACAATTAAAGCATTGTGCATTTATACACTTTGTAATAAATTACTTCCTACTTAAGTACGTAAATTCACGCTGAAATTCTAATTATATCTCGTTAGTGATATCTTTGTTTACTAACCTCGTGTTTTTACTAAAAATAGATAATTGCGTAATTAAAATTAGATTATTCGTACCACTCATTAAACACGTTATCGATAAATGAATATCTGCAGACTATAAGATTGTGTTAATTATCAATTTCCTTGTTCGAAATTGGTAATTAGGTATTCCCTACGATAATCGAAGACAAGTTATTTTTGGAATTTACAGAAAAAGCATTTTCTTTTACTTCATTTCGTATACAAACTCCAAAATCCATTACTTTTTTTTTTTTTTTTTTTTTTTATTACTGTAAGGTGTAAGCCTGTTTTCTGACGAATCTCTTCGGAGTCATCACAAAAACAAATCATAATAAGTTGGTGTAGGTAATCTTGTTCCCTGCCCCATTATTTACCTACATAGCTGGGAATCCTGCTGCATTAGACGAAGTTCAAAACAACATTTTCAAGGTTTTTTCTAGGCAAGCGTGCTCGACGCTCCACGCTAGGCCGCGTCATCAAGCAAGTTGCGACCAAACGCAAGCCGATATAGAATAAAAAACATGATCATTAACACTAGAAACGGTCAGCGGGATATTTACTATGTTTACTATTGGTAAAAAACATGCTTACAAACTTAACAACTAAATGCAGAAGAAATCTAAATAATAAAGAGGAACGCTAAGTGCAAAGTCAACATATACTTAGGTTGGTACTTAGCAAGCCCACCCGTCTGCAGTTCAACTAGATCTCGGAAACCAGCTGTCCAAGTTTTTTACTGCAATAACTGTTTATCAACTCGAAGGAGGTAAATCTACATTTACAAGCATCAACTCAAAATACAGTGTTTGCTCATGTCGATTTATCCACTGTTCAAATGGCTAGAATTTCGGTCTAGCACGCGCCGTTGTTTGTTTTCCAAAAAAAGTCTTGACTATGTTACCTAGTTTTTATAATAAACTTCTGACGTCATTTATTCATCATTGATGATAATGATTCATTGCGTTTATTTTGAATGACAGTGGTAATGCCGCTATCTGATCCGACAGTCACGGAACATCGATAACCATTTTGTCAGTTTTGGAAATCCTCATGAATGTCTTCTATGAGGCGGATGGAGGGGTCTGCCAGACTTTTTTAATTCAATTTATTTATACAGTAACAATTCACATTGCTCGAATATAATCAACATACAATAAACATAACAAATTTAAAACAAGTCTCTTACTGGCTAAAACCACTCGGTGTTCCACACCTCGTCACTGGCTGGGATGCGGGAACACAGTTACAATCACCCCAGTGACGGTTATTTCGTAACAAACCCCGTCTCTGGTCAACGTCAAGTTAACCGCAAGTTTATCTAGAATAGTAATAATAATACAATTCCTGGGAAAACCCTGTAATCTATTAAGTTTAGATTTATATCTAAAAGTATATGTATAAAAAGTTTTTATACATATACTTTTAGATATAAATCAACATGTATAACGCCATAACGGTGTTTTTATTAAAAACCCGTTAGACATGTCCATTCTCTAAAATTTTGAAACGTCTCATCAAGTTTATGATACGCATTAGTGTAATTTTATCACACATAAGGATATTTATTCATTTAAAGAACGTATTAAACAAAAGCCTCAACTACCTACCTATTTACTTGTAATTATGGCGCGTTTTCTTTGTTTGACGACGAACATAATTTAGGTACCAGTTTTTGTTGTTTAGAACAAGTTTACTTATATTGACATAAGAAGAAAAAAATCATCTGCCTACTGACTTTCATCTCGCGAAAAGTAAATTAACATCAATCATGCGTAAATGATTTGAAGTTCGCATTTAATGGGTTAAATGTTAAATAGCGTCTCTATTTGATATTTAACCCATTCAATGCGAACTGTGTGTGGAAAAATCTAGAGGACAAAGATCAACGCACAGTTGTAAGCACTGCTCGAGATCAGTGTCACCTCAACTCGAGTCTTTCAGGATTCTTTCTATGAAACTACAAAACTTTACGGATGGGAAATCATCAAATGATCCCTCCCACTCTCTCACTGTCACTGTTAGACTTGTACTGACTAAAACCCACACCATGTTCCGTCTTTTGCCCTTGTGTTCCATGGCCGCGGTATCTCTTTCGAACAATCCTAGGCTGCAACCCTGGCAGGCATTCGTCCTTTCGGACCCCTTCCCGTTTGCTGACATCTCTTTGAGGCGCGCGTGGAACACGAACACGCCGTCGAAACGGCCTGTCGTCATAAGACGGTCGGACGGACAGCGAGCTAGCCCATAGCTCACCGTCCACAGGCCCGCGCCTACGGTGGCCGGGGGCCACCACGTGGCCCCCAACGCCCGGTGCGTCTCCCGCGGCTGTTGGGACGTGAGATTCTCTCCCTCTCACGTTCCGCCACCTCCTTCGCTAGCATGACTGCTTCGCAGAAGGAGGTGACGGCGTCCCATTCCGTCTCGCTCTGGACCAGGGATTGAACCAAGGCCGGACGCGAGAGGTCGCCGCCGCCCGCTTGCATTGCCTACGATCGGGATTAGATAGTAAAAATAAAGCAAGTTTATGCTGATCCGATGCAGCCGAAAGGAAGACCGCGGTGAAGGTGGTGTGACGATCTGATCTTGTTTGCGGGGTGAAAGGGGAGGCCTTTGCCCAGCAGTGAGACACTTGAAAGACCAACAAAAATAATAAAAAAATCTACGCTTTATTTAAGACTAAATTAACAAAAATGCTTCCTTTTCTTTGTTTGAAATACAAGTATCAAGTAATACTAATGTCATTCAATAGAAACACGTTCTTGCATCACTTAGCAGATCGCCAAGTCGGAGGAGATTGTACAATAAATGATAAACTTAGCATAAATTACTGAGCAAATAGTGACGCAAATCTTTTTAAGATGTATTGAAACCAGTTAGGTTATGAGTTGTAACCCCATAACCGCTTCTCTGCGGAAACCTGATTTCTCAAAGGTCTGTCTTCCCATAACCGAGATACAGGATCAAGATTAAAAACAGCTATAATTAGAAAAACGGTATCTCGCCATAAAACGAGAACAGTCCTAATGCAATCAGGTAGAAAGCGCCTTCCTATTCAAGCTAGGATGGCCAAGACTATATACAGCGTGTAACAGAAAGGGTATAATCATATGGAATACTGCGGTACAGACCATCAAACTGATCAACTTTCTCTATGGGACCACCATCGAAATCGTAAAAAAATAACATAAAGATGAGAGGAAGAAACATCGAAATAGTCCCGATTATCAAAAGTGTAAAAGCTTCAGTCTAGTCTAGGTATTTACCCGATGTTGAGACTATTTTTGTTTCTGAGATCTGAGATTCGATTCTGAGACTTTAAATAAATTAGTATTTGATGTTGTCTTCTCAGGACCTAGCTATGTAGGTACTAAAGTCAAACTCAATGACCCTCCTTTTGGGCTTCGCCGCAGTCGGGTAAAAACACATTCAGTTCAGCTTTGAGCTTAGTAGAGATTCAAATGGGCGCAAGAAAGGACTGTCCCCCCCCCGTGTGTGCCGTTACAAATAGCTCCCAAAACCCTCAAACGTTCGACCCAGCAGGCGGTAGTGCAGAAACTAGGTGACGAATCCTTTCACCACGCTACGACATCACGAACCGGTCTTTCTCAAGCAAGACCCATCACAAACAGATGAACAAAAAAATAGCAACCTCCAAAACGGGTTCAAATGTTGCTACGGAAGAAAAAAATGGCGTTTCAAATTCCTTAGCAGCACGCCTGTGGCAATTAATATTGAAGAGGCTTTCTATACCTAAAATACCATAATTATGATTACATGCCTGACCACTGCTGCTAAAATAATTTACGGTTTAAGGTATAAAATGATGTTAATTTTGGTGCAATAAAAATCGGATGATCAGTGTCATATTATGATATAAATAAAATTACCATCAACTACTGGGTTAATGACCGTGAGTTGTCAGACGGGTTCCAGCCTTCCAGGTGCCAGGTGATGTAACGTTAGATTTATTGGAAATTAAGTTAAGTTTATTTATTGGGCCTCTTGATAGAGAGATTAATGGTGAATTATGGTATCCAAATGGTGAAACACGAATAGGGAATATGCATGTAATTTTTTCTTCACCTATATCAATAAAATAAAATATCACCAACCCAAGAAAATGATTAAAAGTTAAGTTCAACTACTGCTTGTCACTTAAAAAAATATGAAACTCCTACAATTTTCTACGACAGTTCAAACACCCGTGACTATCACGGCCATTCATGTCATAGAAGGTATTTGATGTCACTTACCTCTATTTGCCTTGATTACATCTAATTTTTTTTCCATAATAGAATAGTTTTACTAATTGTATGAGCTTTATTCAAGCAAAAATTGCAAGTAAAATCTTAGTGAAACTTTAAGTACTTTTTAACTAAAAGTATTTCTTTGACACATAGTATTTGACGTCAATACTGGAATCTCGATGCGTTATGTGTTTGCGTTCCGTTTCACCAAAAACACGCTACAAAAAATATTAAATAGTAAAATAAGTGTTGTATTAGAGATTTAAACAAGTGTACCACAATGTTTATAAGGGCCAATAAAACGCATTTTAAAAAAATAAAAAAAGTTTTATATGTATAAGGTCTATCTGTTCATACACGAAATCTCTTAACGGGTCATTGTACTCATCATCATGAACAACTTTCACTATGGGACCAACCCCGAAATCGCGAAAAAAACATCGACTGCCCCATACATTTCCCTGCGCCTATCACGACAAAATGTACTGAACATCTTTTTTTTTTTCGCGATTTCGGGGTTGGTCCCATAGTGAAAGTTGTTCATAATGATGAGTATAATGACCCCTTAAAAGATTTCGTGTATGAATAGATACACCTTATATTTCTTGCATAAACCCTATTCTACGAGTATAGACACGAAAACAGTTACCACGCATTCAGTACATCGTTCTGAACCCCCCACCCCCTTCCCCCCACCACTGTAATAGCGTGTACACACAATTTGTATTTCATCACATGTACTTATGTTAGTCTGTAAGATTTACAGTATCTATGGGCCAAAGTGGCCTGAAAATAAATGGATGTTGTTGTTTATGGTCTACTTAGCTTATTATCCCCATTGCTGGACCCAAGCCTGCTCTCTATGAGAAAATATGACTGGGCTATTATAAACCATAATGAGGGTTGATGAATTGGTAGTGCTTCTCACGTAAGAGCGTTTACGACTTACGGCATTTCATACAAACGTTCAGTCATTTCGAAAAATATGGACTTATTTTTCGAAACCGATTTTCATGAAACTTCATACGCATAAGCAGTCCATGATTTAAAAAAGAAAGATATGCTGAAAAAAAAGCTCAAAAATAACAACAAGATGTGAACTGCATGCACTTCATGCAGTGAGTTAGTTAATAAAAACCAATGCTTTAACAGCTCGTTAGTATTTTTAAATGGCGCTTCCACGCGGCCGTGCCGTGTTCTCGTGACTGTTGGTGTAATTAAATAATGATGTGTACCTCGGTAAATTTTTCCATATCAATAAATAAGCCGGTATCATTAAATAATACGCATTACAAGAAAGTGACCGCTGCTATTATAATTTTAAAATAGAGTATGTGTAAGTAATAATTTGGCTTGAAACACTAACAAGGCCATTGATGTGGTAAATGAAAAGAAATATCATCATATTTAGAACAATAGCCAAGAAATTTGAAAGATAATGAAGCCAACTTTAGCAGCTCAACAACCCAAGGAACCAATCTTTAAAAGAGACAAAGATTCTGCGTATACATACTGCTTTACAGATAACAATCCGGTTACGTAACCTGTTTATGGAATTCTACCCGGTTGGCTGGAAGTCTGAAAAACAAAGGCTTGAATAGGAAAGCTTGCGCCATTTTTGTTTATTCCAAACTTACCAGGTTTCCAAGTGTCGTGCGTCATGCAGCCTCATTTAATCATACAATCATGCTATCATCTATGTTAAGGTATACAGAGATTTCATACTTATAGAATAAAACCCTTAATTTGGTGTACAATAAAGTACATTCCATTTATCGATCTAAACGTTAGAATCTCGTACACATATGTTCAAACAAAGCTATGCGAATCGACTGCGTCATATGCGACGCGTCCGCTCCCTCAGATAAAGACATAAAAAGCTCTCCGGACGATGCAACACAATGCACCGACGCGCGACGATGCGAGGAAAATTTCCAATACTCGAGTGGTGCATCGAACGCGTTTTTACGACGTGCAAGCCGCTTCTGCTAGTACAAGGTGTCCAGTGTATCCTGGCCTTTAGTGGTAGCGCCACTTGAGAAGATGAAACTCGACAGTGCATCAAATTTTATGCGTTTAATTTGGTTTTCTATTTCGGCACCTATCAAGATATTCTAGGCAGTAACAATGTAGATCCTTATAGAATTGTACATCTGTATAGACTTTATTACACTATGGACACGATTAAACATCTTTCAGCAAAATGCTCTCTATAAACGTCAACGAATTAGCGGTTTTCTTTGATCTGCAGTTTATTGAGCAGAATTTACGGCTCCACAGATCGTTCTAAACGTTTGCGTGTTGCACAATTTTATGAAAGCCAACTACGTTTCTGCATTCATAGAAAAAAGCGTAGATATTATTTTTAGAGCCGGGAGAATCCAAATAACACGTAATTTATCTTGAACACACCCATTCCAAGTCTAATTCGGGATCTACTTTCCAAGAAAAAGATGTAAACATACACAAGGCATTTCGAATTCTTTATCTAATTTTTGTAGATCAGATAACAATACGATGCCATTATTTTACGATTATCTTTTGGAATAGTCTCTTCGTAGAATGTGTCATGAATTCATGAATCAAGACTATTCGTGGATATTCTTTTCAGCATGACTGTAATCCGTGCGATTGTGTGATTCAAGACGAAAACTTACATATTATTGATAGGTAGATATGTACTCCGATTCAGACATATTTTGGTCCCGAAAGCTCATCGATGACGAATAATTATGGTTTACCAACAAAATACGAATAAGTTTATGTCTAAATACAATGTTAGTAAACCTACTACGAATTTCCAGTTTATGTGTGCAAAATTATAACGAAGGAAGGTCTATTTTAAGATGGCTTCCACTGAAATGTTTTATGCAATCTATTATGGATACCGTCACAGTACAAGATGTTAAAGTCAGTGATTAATGGATGTCAACAGCGCATAGGGTTCTATTTTAAAAAGTTAACGATCTTGATGATGGTCTGTTTTTGAAAAGCATAATTTAGCAAAAGGACTACGCAAGGATCGTAGCAGGTGGCGCTCTGTGGTTCTTGCCTACCCTTATGGGACAAAGGCTTGAGTTTACGTATTAATACAGAGTGAATTTTTCAAGTGGGCGTGGATGGCCAAATTCGAAACTGTAAGAAATATCGAAAAATGCTCAAAGGAGTCTCGAGCCCGATTTTGACGATAGCTAAAACTGCATCATTCGATTTTTGAAAAATCAATATTTCTGGCCAGCAAACGAACCCGTTGGTTTTGAAAAAAAAAACACTATTATTACACCATTCGATAACGTCGCCATTAAGAATCAAATCCTGGGAAGTACTTCCTAATGTAATTTAGTCAAATGAAATTTTTATCACGAATGCTATTAGTTCCAGATGGAATTGTTGCTACTGTTATTTGGCATAGGATGGCCGTTACCAAAACTGGCCATCGTATTGGCTTCAGTATTATCTGGATCGGTCTGAAATGAAGCAGGTCGTCTGTCGATGTGGTAACCACACCGGCGCCATTTCAACGATCTGTCGTTAGAGAGCAGCTGACACATCAACCACGATATACAACACTCCGCTAGGGTTACAGATATCAGCCATGATGTGTGTCAGTCTTTTCCGACCTCTTCACAAATCCTGGTTACTTTGTTACAAACAGACGGATGCAACATCCAACCTTTCAATGCTTAGGAAACCAAAGTTTATTTTCAGTACGGTAAGTAGTATAACATTATTTATTATAGCTAACAATGTCTTTTAATAACTATAATACCTATCTGGGGGGTTGCAATGACGTCTTAAAGCAGGAGTAATTCCAGTGTGGGCAAGAGACAGAGCTATACAGGTCGTCTAGCGCCATCTCTTTCCCACACTGGAATTACCTCTGCTTTAAGACGTCATGGTAGGCCACCTGATCAATTCTCGCACCTTAATTTTCACAAAATGACTAAGCAAAAAAACAATATAGAATATAGTACATTTTTAATTTCAATATAGAAGACATTACATTTTATAGTAAGATTTATGTTTACGTGAATATATTTTATGGAATATTTGACGTAATAATTCTGAAAACAATGGGCAGTGAAATACGCAGTAAAGTAAAAACTATAAACCAACAAATGATGGTAGAACAATAACAAAACACATTGAAAACATTGCGAAAATATTAAAATGAGAAAAACTTACAATAACAATATTATAATAATAACGTAACGATTATATAAAAATATTATGAGAATGTTGTTGAATTCTTATATTTACATACAATGGAACTTGTTAGAGCTACGAGTACAACTGCAAATACGAAACAAAACTAAAAATCCTTAAAATTGGCTGAATGATGTCCACTGCTGGACGCATTCTGTAGATTCGAGCGGCATTCACCAGGTCAACTCCCCTTAAGAGGGCCCTTCCCGGCCCGTCTAACGTCAACGCGAGCATGGTCAAAAAGCTTGTTGTTTCATCCAGAGCCACAGCGGCATTTTCTTTCAACTTCCCCGTCTTACCCCGCCCCGACCCCGCACAACTCGTCTCCCGTGCACCTCATACCGCCTAACGCGATGACATGACATTGAACGAAAAAACTTGTTCCAGGAAATACGTGTTTTTGAATAAGTCTTACAAGTGTGTGAAATAAATATGTGTCATTAAGAATCTCCATTACATGTGCAAGGTTTCTATCGAGATGTTTTCATTATTTTTACAGTTTACGAGTACATTAAGAACGGCCAAAGTTCAGGTAAAATTTTTGCAAAACACCAATTTTTGGAGGCATATACTGAATTTTTTTCTACTTTTTTATTTTTTGCTCGCGTTGATACCTAGATATAGTGCACAAAATACCTATAAGTTCAAAAAATTCAAAAATAGATGTGTAAGAACGGCATAATCACGTACGAGCGTTTGTATGAAAAGTAGGTCGGGTTGGCCGCTCTTAAGTAAGGAAATCAATACAATACAATTACAATCAATTGATTCAATATCAATAAGATTTTGACTTGAGAAGAAATCGTGGTCAAAGGCTAGAAAAGTCTTATTCATTGTACATGCATTTGATAATTTTCATAATCCCCATAATGTCACAGTTACAGTCATTTCAATCACCACACTTGATTTGTTGAACTACACTTTGTTGGTTTTTATATATCTTGTTATTACCAACTACTTACTTACTTATTTACTTATACAGCTACTCTTGTTTGTAAATTTTTAATGTATAACTTCAACAACATACAATCACGCGCTTTGATGGTATACTGTAAGCATAGATAAGTATTCTTTAAATAAATAAATTACTCTTCAATAATCCTGAAGCAACTTGGCATGTACGTGTTTTTTTTTTATATCCCATAACTCGAGGGTTATATTCTCTAAGTACAAATAATACAAAAGTCCCCATTTATTTGGTGTCGGCGCAGCATGTCTTCTTCTTCCATACTTCTCTATTACTCGTCATCTCATCAGACACCTTCTTTCGTGCCATATCATCTTCACACAGTCCATTCATCGTTTCTTTGATCTTCGACTACTCTCATACCCATCCACAATCATACTCAACACTTTCCTCACGACAACCGATTACCACGCAACTTTTAAGTCACCGCCGCCACTTTCAGACTTCCTCATACGTACTCATTTCTTATTGTACCCATTCTCGTAACACCACATCCCCCCCTCAGCATTCTCATCTCAGCCACATGCAAATCCAGGGTTGCGGGACTGTTCGAAAGAGATACCGTGGCCCCGGAACAGAAAGGGCAAAGGAAGGAACATGGATGGGTTTTAGTCAGTAAAAGTCTGACACTCCCTCCTGCTCAGCCCAGAGCGGGTCTAACCATTGTTTTATAAATCTTTTCCTTATGTTTAAGGGGAATGCGGGAGTCGCAGCTATTTCCCGTGACTTGCCGCCATTTCATCCATCCCCTGTTTATTCTGTGACACTACGATCTATTTCGCCATTGCTTCGCACGAGTGAACCGAGATGCCGAAAGTAAGCAGAGCAGACAGGTAGAAACACGCCATCTAGCGCTGTGACGCCAGGACTGGTGAGACCGCCGAAATCACAGAACATGTATTTGGTTTTAGTTCTGCTGTTTTTCAAGCCAACATTCTCCAGCTTCTGTTGCCATTTCTCCAATCTCCTCTGGATCTCAGGCCCATCTTCACCGACAAGAACAATATCGTCTGAAAACAACATGCACCCTTCCTGTATGTCCGACGTCAAAGCATCATCATAATCAACAGGAGGACTCAAAGCCGACCTTTGATGCAAGCCTACAGCCACACTGAACTCGTCGGTGCTGACAGTAGCTGACCGGACGTAGGTACTAGATTGACTGTACATAGCACGAATGAACTCTACATACTTCCCAGATAGACCTTTCTCTTTCAAGGCCCACCACAACACATCCCGAGGTACCCTATCATACGCTTTCTCTAGCTAGATCAATGATCACCATGTGCAAGTTTTTGTGTGCACGTCTGTACTTCTCACATGGTTGGCGAAAAAGTCCTAGAAGAATATCCATGCATAGTTTCGAATATATATAAAATTCATTTTCATTCAAATCAATCATTAATATTTAAAGCTAAGAAAAGGCGACGTGGTCATATTTCACGTAAGGCTGTTTTACATTTAAAATCGTGACTTTGTCGAATTATTTTGTATGAAAAATGAAACAAAAAATATATATATTATTGATAAATAATTCTTATGCCAGTTAATTCTTTGATAAGATCTCATTTACACCCTAGAGTAATGGGATATAAAAACCAGCCAAGTGCGAGTCGCCACGCGCACGAAGGGTTCCGTAGCCGTTATCTAAAAAAATATATCTTAATAGGCATCAACTATGTATGGGGAAACCCTTTTATTTTCAACGTTTTTTATATTTATGCTGTAAGGCTTTAATTTTCAAGTTTTCTATTTTTGAATTTTTCCTTTATTTGTTCTGTAAGGCCTTGCTTTTTGCCAAATTTCATGATTCTAGGTCAAAGGGAAGTAAGTGCCCTATAGCTTTTGATTCCGTTGTGAAATACACCGACTTATACAGTCATATCTTTTGATCGCGTTGACTTACAAGTTTGATTTTTTCATTACTCCAAGGGGTGGCAGACATGAATGAGTATTTGGTATTCATTTCAGCTTGATGCCGCCACGCATTCTTGAAAAAAAGGGTGTTTTGACAGACAGACAGACGGACAACAAAGTGATCCTATAAGGGTTCCGTTTTGTCGGTTGTGGTACGGAACCCTAACAAACATCTTGTAAAACCACGTGCTCAATTTTCTTATCGATCTTTCGTTCAGTCTTCCTTTCTTTAAACCCAATTAAGGTCTAAAATAGATAGGTGTGGGACGTTTCGACAGGCAATTTATTATTTACGCTCGCAGTAGACTGAATCAGGACAATATACTCGCGGTCAGCTCTGAGGTCGTGTGTGGTCGTGAACCCTTTAAAACTATGTCATGTTGGGTACTTAGAAATTCATTGTTTGCCTTTATTTAAGGTGGAAGCGCAAGGGTAGCCCGCGAAATTCAAATTTTCTTACGTTTTTTATAATTTGCTGGCCAGTGTCAGGCAATAAACTTAGAGGGTTCTATTGATGATTGATGATTTTAATGATAATAATTCTATAACTACATACGTGTTACTGGCGCGACTCATTTTTCATCAACATGCATCCTGACACTATCTTGCAAAAAACGTAAGAAAATTTGAATTTCGCGGGCTACCATGACGCTTCCACCTTAAATCTCCAGGGGCGTGTAAGGGACATTGACGTGCAAAACCTGTACCATAAATTCAGTACCTACATGATTCTAGACCCGCGGTGTTAAAATTTCATTTAATTTCATGGTAGAAGCTAGGATGTCGCTGTCCTTTGCACCGTTATTGAAAGTTCTTGGTTTATTCATTCGCATCATAAATATATTATACAACTAGCTATTGCCTGCGACCTTCGTTCGCATGAAATTTATTGTAAAAAAAAAATATTACTTCCTTTTTTTAATCGAATTTTGTTACCAATTTCAAGGGTTTTAATTTTTCTGCACGGAACCCTAATTATTTTTCTAAAATAAAAGTATCCTATGTTAGACCTTATAACATCAGCTACCTGCCAGTAACAGTCCCGTCAAAATCGGTCCAGACATTTCCGAGATTAGCCGGAACAAACAGACAGACAGACGAAAAACTGAACAAAATGTTTTTTTTATTTTATGCGCCATGTATATTTTCATAAGCATTCAGTAAAAAGCTGTCATTTTGATATTACAAACAGAAACTTCAATTTATTTGTTTGTATAGAAGATGTTTATATACCTTCTTGGGAATGATTAGTTGTCGTCATGATTACAATTCAACCCATCACTAAACTCCATAACTATTTTCTATTGATACATTATTTTAAGAATCTTTAATCTGCCAGTCTTCTGGGCACGTTTCCGGATGACATCGATGGGGAGGACCGCCAGGAGTACTTTGACGCCTAATTGTCCTATTGTCGTCGTTGTATATAATTATGTAGGAACTTAGTTTTAGTCTTCTTTTAGCACTATTTTAGTTCTATTTGTAATCTGTATATAATGTACATAGAAATAAATAAAATAACTACGTAAATTTTAAGAATTAGTTGGATTACCGATTTCTTTGTGTAATCAAGAAATCATCAACAATCTTTCATTTCGTCATTTTATTGATAAATCTTTGGGTAAAGAAATTAAGAATTTGCAATGTATAACTATACCTGCACTACAGAGTGGAGCTAATCTTATATTAAGTACTGATTATGCTGATAACGAATTATCCACACGGATTATGTATGACACGTACAAACCAGACTTGGTGGCATTATTGTTCGTTCTAACGAAACAAATATACGAGTTGCCGAGGAAATAAGATACCACCAAAAAGCAAGAATAAATCTTGTACTAAGCACTTTTATCTGCTGGCTGGGTGAGCAGCTGTATTCTACAATAGTGCACCTAAAGTACCTAGGTGGTCTCTCCGTCGCGCGTCGACAAACAAATATATCTTACTTACGTCTTACTTTCCTTTGTTGCTAGCATCTAGCCTTCACTTTCACAAAGTTGAAATAGGTTTCTTGTAGGTAATCATGATTTAGCAGAACCTTTCCCATAGAAATCTCATAGAACTATACTACACTAATCTACACTACACTATAGTACACTACACGCTACACTATAATATAACCTACACTATACCATACTATACAACGCTGTGCTATACTATATTGGACTTTGTGTCTAGAATAACATTATTAAGATGTGTTCCTGATGTTATTGGAGAAAATGATAGTGTGTACTACAAATTCAAACATATCGAACTTAATTGAATACAAGCTTCCACCCACGTCTTCGCCCTCATAAAGTCCTTTTTATATACAATATCGGCATAATTTATAGCTTATTGCTTACTTTAATGTATAAGTAAACAGTAATAAACATCCATCCTTATTCACAAATTTTTGCACTTACACTTATACACTTATAATAATACCACTAGCGAGTGGTATTATTATAAGTGTAAAAATTAAAAAGCCAAAAATTTAAATGAAAAAATTTAGAAGCCGGGGCGCACTTCGCACGGGTGCAATGTTATACATATAAACCTTCTTCTTGAATCACTCGATCTATTAAAAAACCGCATCAAAATCCGTTGCGTAGGTTTAAATATCTAAGCATACTCGTACAGACAGACAGCTGGAAGCGACTTTGTTTTATACTATGTAGTGATAGTGAAGTAGCAAGACAAGATTACACATAACTCACTGCAATGGTTCTTGTAAAAAGTACTTACTACTACTGCTGTACTTGCTACTGCATGAATATAAATGTACTAAGCTAACTTTGCATGGTAACAAAAGCTCATTACATGTTCATGTTCCCTTCGGGGTTTTCCCACTCGAACGGTCAAATCGATATGGTGTACGTGGGCTGTTGCACTCTATTTCGACGGATTATCGAATTATAATCTCTCTTATCTAGACCATATGGTTGATAATGCATTCACAGCTAGCTTAGCTTATTGTCAAGAGGATTTGCAATACATTTGTATTTGTGATGTATCGAGGCGATTGGATGACATTTAATCTGGTAAAAGGTTATTTAGAGGTGCATTGTGTTGAGTGCGAGTGTACTTAGACGGGCTACTAGCTGGATATGCAACAGACGTAGAAACATAACAGACTAGTGGGACAATAAAGAGTGGTCACGTGCAAGGAATAGATATTTTTACCCGACTGAAGAGGGTACTGTGTTTGTTGCGCTCTAGAGACGAAACGCGTGAATCGACTTTGATGATTCTTTCGGCAATCGTTTTTTAGGGATTCATAGCCAAATGGCTTAAACGAAACCCATATGGATTTGCCCTGTCCGTTGGTCTGTCTGTCTGTCCGTATGTCGCAGCCATTTTACTCCGAGACTGTTAGCACCACACAGTTGATATTTGGAGAGTAGGTGTCTTCTATGAACCGCTACACAAAAGCGATATAAAATTATATTAAACAAAAAAATAGGGGTGGCTCTCTAATATTTCAATAGTTACCGCCTGCTTCCAAATGCGCTTGGTTTTTAGGGTTCCGTAGCCGAATGGCAAAAAACGGAATCCTTATAGATTCGCCAAGTCTGTCTGTCTGTCTGTCCGTGTATGTCACAGCCACTTTACTCCGAAACTATTAGGGCTACACAGTTGAAACTTAGTAGGTAGATGTATTCTGTGAAGCGCTTTACGGATTCTATACAAAAATAAAATATAACATTAAGGGGGGTCTCCCCGATACATGGAACTGAAACGGGGTGCGGGGTGTCTATAGATAGGTCTTTAAAAATGACATTGAGGTTCCTAAAACCAAAGACAAACACTTCCAAAGTGGTAAAATGAGTGTCCCCCCTCCTCTAAAGTAAGAGGAAAAAAAATCTGAAAAAAATATAGGATTATAGAACGTAAAAAAAACTTTCAACCAAAATTGGTTTGAATAAAATTTGATGTTTAGTTTTTGAAATATGGGACTTTTTCATCAAACTGCAGCAACAACTTTGTTTTTCATTAACATACTATCAAAAACAAATTTAGTTTTGTTGATGAATGAAAAACAATACAGCATATGAACGAATGCCTTCAAAATATTTTTATTATATTGTTTGGTGCTACGGAACCCTATGTGCGTGTGAGTACGACTAGCACTTTGCCGGTTTTTGCTTTCAGTCGGGTTAACGTAAGAAATATAGAATTTCGCGAGCTTCGCGCTTTGGGCTTGCATAATGGCTTCTATTCCACTCCCTCTTACAGAATGGAGACCTGTGTCGTTGGCATTTTGTAAATGATAGCCTGATTATGTACTGTATAATGTGACGAAGACTTTTATTAGGCATTCAATTGCTAGAATAAAGCGGGTAATAAAAGTGTGGATTAATCAGATGTTTTATACATGCCATAATAAAGTACAAGTGCATAAGGTAAGGGTACAGGTTCATGGTTGCACGTGGAAGACTTATTGTGTAAGTTATTTAGTGAAAAAAAACAGTCAATAACTTACAGATGACCCTGAAGACTGTGACGTTCAAATTATGGATGGTTTCTGTTAGAGTGGTCAGTTAGGGTTGCCTACGCTACATCTGTCATCACGGAATTGCATTTTTACTCTGCCCTTTTCTGTCGCTCAGAACTGTCATTTGCTAGAACGAGAAGCAGCGGCGGTGCTAATGCACGCGACAGCATCGACGGAGCGCCCGACAACATGCTCCGGTTCTCGCTCTAGCAAATGGAAAAATGAGATTTCGTGCTGCTAGATGTGACACAACCCTTATCCTGTGAGCACCCAGTAACAGTAGGCCGATTCGATTGGAAAATCTATGTCCATCTTTTTTTGACATACCGAAAGCGAGCGATATAGGCACAATTTTTTCGAATCGCACAGAGCGTGAATTGTGAATACAGAGCGGAGGTTAATTCAAAGTAACAACAAACAACCAGAGGCATTTCCTTGGTTAGTTTTTCTTTTTTTTTAAACTTCAACGCTGCTCCACACTAGTATTTCTCCTGTATCGTGGGTGCGTTTATAAATATTTAAACTCACATATACAAACATCCAGACCCGGAACAACTACCTGTAGGACATTACAAAGTTCCATGCGGGGCTCGAACCCGCGATAGGCAGCGCAGCAGCCAGTCGCTCAGCCACTGCGCAATCCGTGCCGTCAAATACTGTAAAAGGTACCCCGATAATCCCTATTGTACAGGTATAGCAGACTAAGCTACAATTATCACAAACTTATTGATTATATCTGCAAGCGCAATGAGACAGTTCATTCGTTCATAGGTCTTATACCTATGTTTGCATAAACGATCTAGTATGTAAATTTTGAATATGTGTTTACATAGATAAAATCAATTAAAGTCACTCTTAGTGTCGGTCTGTGTGTCTGACCGCTTTGTTTTCCACACACATCATAGAAACAACTGGTTAATTCACCAATTGTTTTTTTTTGTATTAGTAAACTCTCACTTTGTTTTGGTGTGCCGCGCTTTATCTAGTGAGGCCTATCTAAACCCTTTTCTGGTAATGTATATGGCAAACAAAAAAAAAATCAAATATATTTTTTGCTGACCCTGCACCGTCTGCCTTAGGTCTATTGTCTAGGTGTATTCCTAGACTAGGTATTGTCTAGGTCTATTCCTAGACAGGTCAGAGAAGCTATTGAGATTTCCAAATAGGTATAGAAACTTCAATCGGAAAGATGGGTTTCAACTGTCGAGAGCCTGGAATCCAGTGGTTCAGATCAGCTGTGTAAAAACCGAAAAAGTGCCGGCAAAAGTTCGCGAGCGGACACAGTGAGTTTTGTGTGTCGGGAACAGAATCATGTTGCGAGTGACACTGGTACTGGTACTGAGTGCAAAAATCGGACAAGAAAGAGGGTAGACCGATTTGTCTGCTCATAAACACCCACCCGCAATAACTTCAGTTTATCCGTGATCATCATGCTTGCAACGTTGCAACAGCGCGGTAGCACCGAAATATCGGGAACTCAAAAGAAACAGTAAAATACCGGCCAAACAGTGCGAGTTGAACTCGCGTGAACCTCTCCACGCCATTTCAACTCGCACTTGACCGGTTTATCCCAATATACACCCAATATACATGCCAAAGTCAAATATTTTTATTCAATTGTGTATTTTTTACAATAGGTTTTCCGTAAGTGAACGTTTTATATTGAGTTTACCACTTTATTTTCAATTGATATAATTCTTATAGGTTTTCCTGTAATCTACAAGCAATTAACTATATATTGTATCGGCTCAGTGGTTTCGGAGATCAGGGGTTGGTCAATTTTCGTCTACTTTCATGATCAAAATGAAAACTATTTATTTTGCAATAATATGACATCCCCAAAACGAGCCCTTTGATTTGATATATGACACAGTAAGGTTTGCTATTGCTAAACTTTTTTTTAAATTTCTTATGTTGTCCCCCGAAAATGATCCTTAATTCAAAAAAATTCAAAAAATACTTCGCACATCTGTGTTGGGGCATAGGATTGCACTATCCTACCAAATTTCACCTGATTCGGTCCAGTAGATTCCAGACTTACGGAAAGACAGACAGACGCACGAGTGATCCTATAAGTTCCATTTTTCTCATTTTTTGTACGAAACACTTAAAATGGTTAATATCCCGTTTCAAGTGTCAATGATAGTCCTATTCTTACCTTTTTGAAACGCATTGTAAATGAAATGTCGATATCGACCTGTCGTTAGTTTCAAATACCTACCAATGTATGTAGATACCATTTAAATAATTCATGTCTGGGGCATAAGGTTTACGGTCTTGACAGTTGCACGTGGAAGTCTAAATTAATTATACGTTTGCGTTTTAATCACTGCTTAGTGCTTACTGCTGTTGGTCTCGTAAGTACATAGAACATACCTTTAAAGGGTGTACCAAGACCCTTAACGAAGCCGAAAAACACTTGTTCTCCCCGTCATTGCGATCATTTTTTTGTTCTAGTGCATACCTGTGAACCTTCTAGTTACGGAGATATTGGTTACAAGGTTACAAGTTTTTATTGAAACACCTCCACGACCCCCGTACTATTCAATCCATCCATCCTCACAATGTTTTGAGTGCGGTACAGTGAGTCCTAGCGTAAAACGTAGTTTCCGTTTCCCAGAAATAATGTTTGCGTAAAGTTACGTAGTTTGATGTACATAATGGTTGGTTGACGGGTCTTGAAGTGTCCTGTTACACCCTGTATGATCGAGTAGGTACCTCACACCTATACTTACCTATCTAAATGATTTTCATTACCCCAGCTTTTAATTGGTACCCCTGGATGAACTGACAGGCCAGACAGTTGCGGTTCCAAGCCGGCGAATAGAGGTCATGGCATGGTTCTCTCATCACTTTATCAGCGATAGTATTTCGCCCGTGACTTCGTCTGCAAAAATTGTAATAGCTCGGTTAATATGCATGATATAAATATATTTTATAGCATAACATAAAGCACCCACGGCACGAATAATGTAGTATTTATTTATCGGAGGGAAAAAAAAAATAGAATTGGTTCATTCGTTCCGGAGATTACCCCTACATACAAACTTACAAACAAATTTTATCTCTTTATAATATTAGTATTAGATTTGATAAGTAGATAGGTATCATGGAAAACAGGTAAAGTAGGTACATAAAAATAAGGGATTATTGTACATTCGCCGCAAAATAAATTCGCCACGTAAAAAAGTACCTATGTGTAAACTCGCGCCAGTTCTATTTTCATGAAGAAAAATCCGCCATATTGTTTATTTCCGTACAGACAGCAGAAAAATCAAACAATAAGTAGAATAAAACGTTATTTCTTTATTTTTCATGAATTCTTTAGCCATTAGGCACTTACCTACACAAAATATTTTTGGCAATAATTACTATAATTACTCGAATGAAATAAGATAAAATCTAAATAATGTATCTGAAAAACTAATTACTTGGGAACGTGTCTACATGCCTACTTAAATTAACCTAAAAAAAACTAGGTACTCAAATAATTTATACAATTAACAATTTGGACACTTTCCAGTCAGGCGTTAAATTGGTAAAGTTCACATAAATCTTAATAATAATTGCCTTTTAATTCCCAGTTCTCGAAAAAGGCAGTATCACATTGTACTGGGATCGATCCATCATCACTGACAGGACTATTCTAGCCAATAAGCCTGATATAGTGGTGGTGGATCGATCAGAACGGCGCGCAATGATTGTTGATATAACGGTCCCGCATGATGGGAACCTCGTGAAAGCTGAGAAAGATAAGCAAATCAAGTATCTTGACTTGGCGCGCGAGGTTGTCGATATGTGGGATGTGGACTCAGCGATCATTGTGCCGATAGTCGTATCAGCCCATAGCTTAATTGCCAAGAGCCTCGATGAATACCTAAGGAGGCTCTCGTTAGGCAGCTGGATCAAGGGCTTGATTCAGAAAGCGGTACTCCTGGACACGGTTCGTATTGTTAGGAGGATCCTCTCTCTGGAGCCCTGACCGCCGGTAGCTTGGACCCTGTTCGCGATACCGGTGGGCTACTATTTTCTATATTTTTTTAATGTTTTTTATATAATCTTTGTTAATAAAAATATTTAAAAATGTATATAATATGTAAAGAAAATAAATAAAGGAAATAATTGCCTTTTATTAAGATTTCTGTCAAAAAGTTCAACTACTATTCATAATCAACATCACGCTTGCAGTTCCCCGATAGGTTAGACTGAGTTGTACCTTAACTATAATAGCTCACACACATTCCACCAGTTATGGACAGTCGCATGTAATGGTGGGCAAGCCTTTTGTCATCGAACGGGCGCACATCAAGACTTCGGTTATTAAGAAATTCCTGATGGAAAAACGCAACAACAATGCAGACCCGGGGTCTAAAATGGCCGCTTTTGCAGAATCTTAATAGGATAACAATAATGAATTACCTACGTTACAATTTGTAAAATGGTCTCAAAGTGACAGTTTATAATACTAACTGCGTCTATGACTATTGTGATTCATATTATTATCCTATTTTAGCATAAACATAATCAGCCTTTAATGTTCCCACTGCTGGGACACTCGGCCTCCTCTCCATGAGAGGGAATGGGCTATAATCCACCACGCGGGCCCAGTGCGGGTTGGTAGATGTCACATGTCTTCGAATCTTTGGTTCTAGGACATGCCGGTTTCCTCACGATGTTTTCCTTCACCGTTTTTGAGAGCAGTGGTGATGAAATAAATTACACAAAGTAATGCGCCTGCCTGGGCTCGAACCCACGACTAACTGTTCGTAAGTCGGGGCCGCCACCACTGGGCCACCGCTGCTCTCCGGCATTATCCTATTATGATTTTGCTAAATTGGCCATTTTAGACCCCCTGACATCGAAAGCTAAGCACCAGCAGTAGTGCTTGCAACCAACGACAGCTGGACATGTGAGCGAGACCAACGGGCAATCGAGGCTTTGAGAAAACTACTCATACTAACATAAAAGAAAAATGCGTGACAACAGTATTAAATAACTACAAATGAAGTTTTACGGCACGGTGGGCGCAGTGGCTTAGCGACTGGGCGGCTGTACTACCTGTCGCGGGTTCGATGTCCGCACGGAACAAATATTTGTATGGCCTACAGTTTAGTAGCTGTTCCGGGTCTATCTGTGCGTATGTGAGTTTAAATTTTTGGTAACGAATCCACGATGCAGGAGATATACATAGTGTGGGGTAAAGTTAAAAACTGGTCAAGTGCCAGTCGGACTCGCGCACGAAGGGTTCCGTAACATTATCTTTAAAAAAAAAAACACGTTTGTTGTATGGGAGCTCCCCTTAAATATTTATTTTATTCTGTTTTTTGTATTTGTTGTTATAGCGGCAACATAAATACATCATCTGAGAAAATTTTAACTGTCTAGTTATCAGGGTTCATGAGATACGGCCTGGTGACAGACAGACAGACGGACTGTGGAGTCTTAGTAATGGGGTTCCGTTTTACCCCTTGCGGTAACGAACCCTAAAAGAAACATTTAATCTACGCGAGACACAATAGGTTTTTAATTGTGTCTATATACTCAACATACGAGTGGTTAAAGTACCCAAACTTAATCATATAGCAGTGATAGCCTAGTGGTGTGACCGTCGGACTGCAAAGTCATAGGTCTCGAGTTCGAACCCAAGGCACGCACCACTGATTTTTCAGATTCATGTGCGTATTGTATAATTATCACTTGCTCCGGTGAAGGGAAACATCGTGAGGAAACCAGCATGCCTGAGAGATATTTCTTGACGGCATGTAAAGCCAAGTCAGAAGCCCATGGGCGGCCTAAAAACTCTGACACCAGGTTAGGCACTAACCACACGATAAAGAAGACTTTAATCTGTGACCAAATTGTTTAAATTCGCGACCTATATTGTTTCCTATATCTCTCCCACGCTTGCAAGTAAACAACCAAGTTTAGCATGCCCCTCAATAGTTTAGGGAGTAAACGCACGATAATACCCGATATCAGTTGCTATCTTTATGCTATCAGTCGGGGAATTAATTTTTGTAAACATTATTGGTGACCATTTTCCTGTCGCTATCAACATTCGCGAAAATTATTAAAATGTACCAATGTAACTAATAGGTATCGTGGGGTATAGTGACTCAAGCCGCATTGCCGAACACGTGATAAAATAATTTATGTTTTATTACTATGTTTTTATCTACAAATGGTGTTTCTTTCCCACACCACTGAGACATTAGGTATGGGTCAAATACATTGAAATTATACATGCGATGGAGGGACAAAGAGAACCACATGGAACCATAACCTGTCGGTTGCTGTCAGTAAAAGTGTAACTTAGGTAGACCTACGTCGTGGGCCTGTGGACGGTGAGCTATGGGCTAGCTCGCCGTCCGTCCGTCTTATGACGACAGGCCGTGTCGACGGCGCGTTCGTGTTCCACGCGCGCCTCAAAGAGAGTCAGCAAACAGGAAGGGGTCCGTAAGGACCGACGCCTGCCAGGGTTGCGGGACTGTTCGAAAGAGATACCACGGGCGGCCCTGGAACAGAAAGGGCAAAGGAAGGAACATGGATGGGTTTTAGTCAGTAAAAGTCTGACACTCCCTCCTGCTCAGCCCAGAGCGGGAGGGGTTATTTGATGATTTCCCATCCGAAAAAAAAAAAGAAGGTAGACCTACGTATAACGTGATAAAGGTATAATTAGATATTTTACTATACATACTAGGTGTAACATAGTAAACTCTCGCGTAACTCTCGCTCTCTCCCGCGTGGTGTCTCGGATCATTAAACTGAACAGCTATTGTTCTACCTTCTACGATCAGCTGATCTACATGTATGGGAAAACACTAGAAACAAGATATTTACCATGTTTATTGTTGGTTTTGAGTTCCCGATATTTCGGTGCTGTTGCAAGCACCATGATCACGGATACCTAAACTGAAATTATTGCGGGTGGCTGTTTATGAGTAGACAAATCGATCTACCCTCTTTCTTGTTCGTTTAGTGTTAATGATGATGTTAGTGACCATGACAGTTCCAAATCTTTTATGAATGGGAAAGCCAAAACAAAGTTATGAACATCCAAAAGTCATAGTATAAAAGTGGTTCAGCGAGAGGTCTTGCGTTTATTTTGATACACCCTGTATAGTCTCATTGAGACATGGAATCACAGTTTTTCTGAAAGTCTTTCTAAATAAATCAGCTTGTGCTCTTAGGGGCTTCTACGTTTGGCTACGTATCTCGTAGCGTCGTAGACTCGTAACTACATGAATAGGTACTTTAATGCGCATACACTAGTAAGTATTAATAAGTAACTTATGTAGTCTTTGTTATTATTATACCACTACCAAGTCTTTGTTATTTTATTTCAATACAATAAGAAAAAATAATGCTCAATGTCAGTGTGGATAATGTAATGTATTCAGAACGTTTAATAATCTTTTTATTCTTTTTTTAAGATTCATTTATATTTAGAACTTCAATTTTATCTTCTTGTAGTCAGTCAAGTTTATTGAGGAGATCTGCATTCAGGTCATTGTAGCACACATCACCATAGTCAATTATGGGGAAGATTAAGAACTGTACAAGCATTGCCTTAATATGTGATGGGATAGTAAGACGGCTTTAGTTATTTTTCTTTCACAACTGCAGGAATTTCGGCAAACGGCACTCTTTTCTTGGAACGTTAAATCATTGTAGATATAGAAACAGGATAATCTTAAAAAATATCCGGTTATAATTCAATTTAGACTTTTCCAATGAGTCAGCCACAAAAGGTATTTCTGTGTTTTTACCTTAAAAGATAACATGACAGTATATCTAGTTTTAAAGATAACAAGAGAAACTAAAACATTAATCAGTACATAATAAAGCTTATAATGTTAAATGACGTATAATTTTATCTCTTACGACACAATAATACGATTATCTACACGCGCCACGTGCATCTATGACTCTTATTGATTGATTCAATACAAGAAATTAATCACTCTAAAGGTATTTGAATTGATTTACACATGATTTGTAAGAACTTAAAAAGCGTGTTGTACAATGCGTGTGGAATAGTAGATATATCATTACATTACTGTTTTTTTTTTGTAATGGCATCTCGCATTTCAGCCTATGAGGCTGGCTACTGCTTAACCGGTCTAATCCTGTGGATGCCTAGAATTTAAGGCCTCCAGCCAGGGGCAAAATTAACTTATAAGCTAAGCGACCACTCGCTAAGGGCACCCCCTGTGGAGTACGAGCCTCGGCCTAGGGCGTCGCTGGGCGTCATTGAGTGAATTTTTCATGAAATCATTATTAAATGGGGTTCAATGAACTTGGAGGGTTGTATTGATGATTTGAATGATTATAATTTTGTAACTCCATACGTGTCACTGGCGCGATTCATATTTTCATCAACATACAACCTGACACTGACTTGCAAATTGCAATAAACGAAAGAAAATTTAAATTTCGCTTGCTACGCTTGCGCATCCACCTTAATGATTACGTAAGTTGCATACGAGCTCGTATATTAAGTACATGTGATAATTGCAGCGGCTGCGAGTGGATTCAAGGGCAAACTTATTCAGACTGAAATAAAACTGTGTCTGTGTTGTTGATGGCAATAGGTTCGCCCCCTATTACATGGGACTTGAAAGAACATAACTGGCGAAATGTGGGTGTACTATATGTACTCCTCTGCCTAACCCCTCCGGGGGTACAGAATAGGCGTTTTGTACATATATTATGTTATTCCTATGCTCAAAAAGCTCTGTGTGGGTTGAGATCTCGGTTCGAAACTGAAATAAAAACGCACCAAAAATTTATTCATCAACCGCAACTGAGTAATGGATTGCGGTCCACCCCTTCTCGAAAAGAGCACGCCAGACCATGGCCGTAGCCAGTGGGGGGGGGGGGGAGTCAAACCTCCGAAATCTCGAACTTCTATAGAAAAACCAACGTATCCGAGCCGCAATGCTAAGATTTTATCGGTTGTATCCCCTTCAGCCCCGAATCAGTTTATTATCTAGGATACCCCCCTCCGAAACAAATAACTACGCACAGCCTGCAGCAATGGAAACATTTTGCTGATTATGCCCTCTATACATCACAGAGCTCCCAACAACTGAAATAGAGAAACAATCGTATGATTATGAAACCATTTCATAACTCAATAGTGATGTAATAACACACTAGCTCTGAATAAAACTTCCGACTGAAACGGGAGATAGGTGTGTCTGTGTTATCTCACTTGGGTTTTAATTAGATATCTGTTACTATGGTTGTAGCAGATGTGATAATGGCTAGGTATTAGTAATGTAACGTACCTATCTCCATTCATGTGACGTCTGATAAAGACAGCATTTTAGAGATACTGAGTATATTACATATAAATAAGAGATAGTAATAGTCAAACTAGTTTGGCCTGAAATCGGATTTGGTCGGTAACATATCGATATTTAATCAAGTCGAAAAAACCGTGCGAAGCAAGGGCGTAAGTGTCGCTAGGTACTCGTTACTTTTTTTTATCATTCAGAGACTTTATTAACAACTTGGGCAAACCATTTATTTAGAATGTTCGCAAAGTAATTTATGTAAATGAAGACACCCAAAGGTACTAATAAATTCTGTTATAAATTATACTAAATAAATGACAAATAAATAAGAAAGGAATCGCGATATTCTTTTTCACTAAGTAAATAATTGCTTCTGATCGATATTTATTAGGTTAACCATGTTCAGAGTTGGAGGCATTGACATTACTCACGTTCAACCGGTTATCTTGAAAGAATCGCTCGCTTTTACTTATCAGGAACTATATATATCCAGTTTCACGCTATTTCATACTTTAACATTACAGAAAAAGGGTATAAAATAGACTGTTCGAAGCATTCATGCGTCAAAGTTATCAGTCGCGATTTAGCTTGGATAACAAGCGCTGGCTACGTAATTCTTATTGTATTACAAAATATTAAACACAAGGAAAATTATTCAAAATATTACCTATCGGGAATTCTTATCTACAAAATAAAGCGAATTACTCAGACATCGTTATCAATTAAGTTAAACAAAATAAAACATCTATAGTATATCATAAAGTTATTTTGGTACGTTGATAAAGGTAGTACAGTCACGCCACGGTATGCTGATAAAGTATTGATTACAAAATTGAGATAAAGAACAATTAATTACAAACAAGACTCATCACCACCTGCCTAAGTGCCTAGCCTTTACCAAACTGTTAGCCCGCGATTTCCAATCTAACCGAATCCAGCTGAATACTATAATATGAGTAATGTGAGTCTTCATAATGTGCACATATCGAAATTAGGGAAACTATGCTTAATTTTATCGACGGAAATATTATTAAAAAAAGAATCTAATTTTTTTTTTTTTTGATTTTTTTTTTGTAATATTGTAGTACGTCGCCGTGTGCAATGCCTTTCTTTAACAGTTAACATGAATGTCGTATGAAAAGCTTTATACGGGTATGGCCTTCTGAATTTCTGATATAGGTAGTGTCCTGCTTTCCCAGCCTGATGCAAGGACGTTGCAGAAAATGATCGGTGATACTCATACCGCTCGCACTATCACGTACAAGAATAAAATAAATCACTAACGAATTAAAGAATTGGTAATCAAAAGCCCATTTAACCTAATGCCTTTCTGGCCTAAATTGCGTTAAACAAAGAAATAATACATCATACAATTAGTCCATGATCTAATTACGATTGATTTCTTTTCCTGTTGCTGAAAATAATTCGATTGTTACGTACTTATGGGCACGGACGGACTGGCGGGCGCCATATTGCGTAAATGCACGCCTGTCCGCCTGACCGAATCGGCCGCGACGCACGCGCAGCCAAACTTGAACTTACAGACAAGTTTTACGCCTTGAATGTTTGTAATACAAGCGTTTTTGTTATTATAATTAAAAAGGAACATTAATTGGCCGTTAGGTCAACTGGGAATTTCAAATAATTCGTGTATAATGGAACATGGATATATGATAATTTATTTAAATCAAATCTTACTCAACAACTTAGAGTGCAGCTTGCAGGCTGCATGCTTGCTTGCATGCTGCATGTATGGTGTATGCTTGTTTGCACGCTTGCTGCATGCATGGTGTATGCTTTTTCGCATGCTTGCTGAATGCTTACTGCATGCATGGTGTATGCTTGTTTGCATACTTGCTGCATGCATGACGTAGGTTATTATTTTTAGAAATAGGGTAGTATTTAAACGAGCGAAAATAAATTCCAATTAAAGGTGTCAAAAATACTGAATATGGGCTACTGAAAAACTAAGTGGGCGACAAACATATACAAATATTTTAAACGGCGACTTGAAAATACAAATACGTAGTTGTTCAATACGATCAGTGTGATAATTCAAGGACTCAGAAAAAAACGAAGGGGATGCCATCTTTGTTCGCGCGCTTCGCCCGCTCACAAGATCCGGCCATCCCCTTCGAACCTAACCTGTCCGAGTCGGGATGCCACAAAAACCGAGCTCGCTTCGCTCGTTCTTGCTTCCTATGTGTCTCTTTGCCGCAATAACCGGATAAATAGTTTCATATTTGGTATAATAGTCGCCCATTCAGTATATTAGTCGCCAATAAAAATTTTATTCGCCCGATTATTCATTTAATATGAGTAATTAAACTTAGTTGATTAATGTTGGTGGCTTAACCAGCTCCACATGCCGTTTTAATGAGTTACCTACTCTTAAAAAAATAAATATCACGAATTAAAAACAATCTCAAAAATTCCACGACACGAAACAATAGCATCACGCCACTTTATCGTTACACTACATTAAAACAACAATAGAAACTCGGTCCTTTAAAACTGAAGCAAGAAAAAAAAAAAAAAACTTTACTTTATTCACGAAGGGTTAGACCAACGAGTACGTAATAGAACACCCACGTTTCGCCAATTATGATTAAGTGCCATGCATGGACACGCATCCAGACCAGACTCAACTGTTACGGAGAAGTTCCTGGTGGGAAAGCCCAATAACACTTTGTTCTACCTGGTTAGGGAACCCAGGACCTCATGCTCAGCACTAGCGCTTGTGACCATCGAGAATATTATCCAAAATACCCAAGAAATTTACTTCTGATCCGGAACACGGTATACTACCAACATGAACACCATTAAAGGAAGCTAGATAGCCATAAAAATTGCCTAAACATTTCATTTAATTTGCCTATTGGCACTTGCTATCGGACTCGCGGAGCCACGGTCAAGTGGTTTTGTCAGCGTCCATCTTTGTTACAATTAAATACAATAGCTTCACTGACCATGGCGAATTGCTTCCGTGCATCGCATTTACAATATTTATACGTCGTGTGACTTGGAGTGTGCATGCAGTGGTGGACAGGTCAAATCCTTTAAATCACTTTTTGATATGTCTTAATGTAAAGACCCTTAGGGCGTTGGGGGTCCTTACGATGGCTAACGATAGTGATGAATGCCTAATGCCTACCGTGGCTAGTAATTTAGAATGTAACACAGGAGGTGAGGATATCAAAAATCTGCTATAGCCACTGTGGTTTTACTTGGTATAAGTCTAGTGAACGTCTCAACTGCCTATTGCAGTAAAGGTAACCATGAGGACTTCCTTAAAGATCTATTAAGTCCATTAGAATTTATTAAAGGTTCCACCATGTTTAATTGCATGCCTAGTTGCTATTTGGACAAGACAGTTTTGTGGTTCACAAAGGTCCATTTTATCAATTAATTTCCCATAATCTCACAAGTGTAATCAGCACAAAGTATATCCAATACATCATCATATTTGAACATCAAAATAAAGATCACCGACAGCTTTTTATTGTTTGTAGCACGAGCATTAATATATTGTCAATTCTGTTAACGATAAATTACGACCAAATATTCCGATCATTAACTGTGTGAATGATTAATTAATTTAATTATAATTATGTCAACAGGTCAAATAAATTACATTCTAAAGAAACCACGTTTTTCTTACATGAAGATGAATATTCATGAAATTAAAACGTGGTTTTCACGCCCAGTTACAAAAGATAGACAAAGGTGAAAATAATAAGTAAATGATGCAAGATGGTCTAATTTTTAGCTCAAGATCATTCAGCATCGTGTGATTACTGCATGATACTTTTAACGGCGATAAAAAAAACGATAATAATTTGACCTATCACAGTAATGAGAAGTCGCAATTGACAATACCACGCGATTTTCGGAGACAAATGCGATCTATTTTTAATATAAACAAACGATCCAGATAACACCCACAGACTGGGACAGCCACGCCTCACGTGGCTGTCAGAAACGTTTGTCGAGATGTCTTATGGATTCGCAGACCCAAAACAGTGAAGTCAGCATTGCTGCATTGTACAGTGTTCAGGGGGCCTTAAATGGCCGCTTTAGCAGAAACATATTAGGATAATACTATGAATTACTATTGAAACTGGTGGCACCGCGCATAATCGACCACCATCGATGGTCTGTGTACAAGTGCTGCATCAAGTTGCTTTTGAGGCAATCGATTCCAATCTATGAACGTTGATGATCAATGCTATTATACTGAGGTGGCATGCATGATTTGTGTCTCTAGCTGTGTCAGCGAACTTAGCGATAGAACGACTGAAGGTGAAGTCTAGGGCATAGCGTAATTTGCGACGCCGCATAAGATCATCATCAATTCTCCTGCCTTCTTCGTCTACTACTACTATGACGAGGGGGCCTAAAATGGCCACTTTATGAGAATCATAATACGAATCATATTATGATTCTGATAAAGCTTTCATTTTAGGCCCCCAGATATAAGAACGTGGACGAGGCAAAAGGAGTATACATATGTATGTAAGGATTAGGGCATGCGGAGCTGGGTTTCGGTCTCATAGTACAACCCGTTTTTCTCGGGCTTTATTATGGGACCGAAACCGGGCTTCGCATACCCTAATCCTTATTAAGGATCGTAGCCGGTGGCGTACTGTAGTTTCTGCCTACCCCCATGGTAAAAAAGCGTGAGTATGTATGTATGTCTACTCTATTAGTCGTCATCACAGTAGCCACTCAGTTTCTATATTATAACGCCTATAATAAATTAGATTCTCAACAATCAGTACAATCCCACCAAAACAAAGATATCATAACCGTTCACACGTAAATAGTAAGTACCTACAAATCTACCTACTTTATCTGTGACAACTGTCATGCCCGATGCATCACCGTAGCACGTGAACATCATATGGATCGGGTCGTCAATTGTCATGATGAATATCAACAGAACAAATATAATATCGACGAACACTTGAGCTTTAATTACTAACATGGATTTATTGCTGTCTAGAGTTAGTGACCTTTGATATTTTTGTTCTAGTTACCTGAAAAGGAGTTCATTGGCGTTTGTTAGGTTAAAGAGTGTATTTAGACGGTCATGTAGTTTATCTACAATGTCGTGGGTGTCAAATTCTTTCCCGTTTGGTGTTATTGCGATCCCATTTTATATACCATCAGACTTTGTGTTCAACTTCACCACTGGCCAGTTTTGTTCAGTTCTATTATAACAATATTGTTTATTTCTATGTTGATAAACAAAACTCCTATATTCGAAGTTATTTTCGGTGGTAAATCCCCAGCATAATAAAGCGTTCCGAATGAAGTCGTAAACGATGAAAATATAAAATAATTAACATTTAACTTAGGTTCTACATAAAACCCCAAGGTTAATAAAAAAATCGCGATCAAAACAACTGATCTTATAGTAGTTATTCTTGATTCAGGGGTAACGCCTAAAACTGATAGTGAATCATTTGATATACTGTGACTCACTTGACACGAAACTGATAATAAAATCGATATGTGAAAGTCAAACACTAAGTATGAAGATAGGACTGTTATCAATGACACTAAAGCTGTGGAAGATATGAAGACTTTTACAGGTGGTAAATAAATTGTTGGGTTGTAGATTTTATAGATTTGATCCTTAGGATTAATTTGCTAGGTTGATAATGGATAAGATATGAGATGTAGTGTCTGTATTTTAAGCTCCTAGCGGTGTCAGGTTGTGGCAAGCTCATTTCAAACTACTAATAGCAAGGTCTTTACTCTTATCCGTATCACTTACAGTGGGACACTCACACATAGATCATAGACTCGTCAATGTAGGGGGAATGACCAACCCGAACCACCTTCGTTTTTACGTGTAATAAGTGCCCATGTAGGGTTCACTTTCATCATCGTCATCATGCCTAGTCTTTTCCCCACCATGTTGGGGTCGGCTTGCAGTCTAACCGGATGCAGCTGAATACCAGTATTTTACATGTAGCAGCATGTAACAGTGCTGACATCTCCCCCTTAGACTGCCTACCTGACCTCCACAACCCACTTAGTAGTTGAAAATATCCAAAGCAGTTTATATTGAATAAACCTAGTACTTAGTGGTAATACATACATAACCATTTGGTAAGACTGGTTGTCAGAGTTTCGGGCGATTTCCCACTTTTGTAGGTTTATGTGAAACAAATATTTTGATACTAAAATTGAATGAAAGAGAAGAGTGGGGAACACAAAATAGAACATCATTATTAGGATCATAAACTTGAAATGCAGTTCGATACTGAGATGTTATTGCACACAAAACATGTTTATGGCGATAATGCTGACATTTATGCAATGTTTATTCAATCTAAACTGCTTTGGATATTTTTATGATTTTTTAATGAGTTTGAGATATATTTCATACTTTCAAATTAGTAGCAGTAAACAGTTACTCTAATAATCATCAAGATGTCAGGCAGGCGAGTCGCTTTCTGTAGAATTTTGGTTTTAAGCTACATCAGGTACAGTTCAGGAAAGTTAGTAGTCTGGTACAGTTCATCAGAACGGTTTACAGGTAGCAGACCCAAAAAAAATGGAAAGGTTATCATGATGAAATAAATTAGTATGTTTAAAAGTGACCTATTATGTACTGTTCTGAGAACAACATTTTTCTCAGGATGAGTGGTCAAATTAGGTACCATCTGCGGCTGCAGGTATATACATATATAAACCGATATGATTCATAAGACTGCCTCATTGGTCGAGTGGTAGCAAGCGCGACTGCTGAGCATGAGGTTCTGGGTTCGATTCCCGGGCCAGGCAAAGTGTTATTGAGTTCTTGCATCAGGAATTTCTCAGTAGCAGCCACGAAGTCTGGATTTGCGCCCGGTTGATGGTGATAGGCTCGCCCCCTATGACATGGAACTTAAAAATAACTGGCGAAATGTGGGGTACTATTAGGACCACCTCTGCTTAACCTTTCGGGGATTAAAGGTGTCATGTAATGGTGATAATGATGATTCATAAGAAGCAACCAAATAAGCATCTGTTGCAACACTTGCAACATCTTATAAAACCTTGCCTAAGATTAAGGAAAACCTTCGGAAGTTAGTAAGAACATGGTAAAAAGCCTTCGACTCCCCCATGCAAAGGACCTTAAATAACCATAAAAATCAACCTATAGTTTTTTTAAGGATTTAATTGGATACCTTCTGGGGGCCTAAAATGGCTGCTTTATCAGAATCCTAATACGAATCACGTTAAAAATTTAAACTCTTAAAATGGACTTTGTAGTCATAAACATAGAGACTATTTTAAGAATTTTAAATTTTTAACGTGATTCATATTATGATTCTGATAAAGCTTCCATTTTAGGCCCCCTGATCTGTATCGTAGGTCCGTTGACAGCCATTAATCCCATTTGAACGGTGACTCGGACCCTTAACAATATTGCATGAAGGATTGTAGACTGTACAAGGTGGAAGGGAGACACAGACTCTACGGTTATAGAAAATTTTCTATTTGGGGGTTCAAAATGATGTACTGAATACACGTGGTAACCGTTTCAGTACCGGGAACCCACCTGGTGGATTCCCTCAAGTCGTACTTACGATGCCGGGAACCCACCTGGTGGGGCCACTGCTCACTTGCAATATGTATGGTGGGACATGTACTGAAACGGGGGTGGACACGAATGTGTAATGACGGTGTCATCTCCCCCCTGTTTACATATTTACAGGGGGCCTAAACTGGGCGCATAGCATAGGATAATGATATGAATTGAATTACGTTACAATTCGAATAACGGTCATATACAATTCATAATAATAAATGTGTCTGTGACCATTTTAAGAATTTTTAACGTGATTCATATTATTGCCCTATTACAATTCTGCTAAATCGGCCAGTTTTGGCCCCCAGGAAGACGTTTATTCCACTTCATAATTTCTAATCCATACTACCTTACCAGTATTTTATTTCTTTGATGACCTTAAAAAGTAGCTGGGATCGCCTGGATGAGACAGATGGAGGAAAAGGTGTTCTGGCTAGGTCCACAGGCATCTACACCTTCATCAACATCTATTAAACATCTTTCAAGCAATCATTAATCAGTTGCTGGATAGCATAGGCCTAGTTGAGTGAGTTGCTTCATTTTTTTTCTTTCATATAATCTTCTTCAATAAAAGCAATTCATCGTGATTCTTAAGATAAATAATGGAGATGAGTATATTTGTCTGCTTAATGAAATTCGATCCTTCCAAATTGTCATGTCATGATGACGATATTATATGGTGCAATATAACTTAAACTAAAAATCAAAGTTGACACACCCACTTATTTTGGACTATCATATGAAGAAAAACTACTTGCTTCAATCGTTCTTGTTATAATGTCCCTGGGTGCCTTTTCTCATATAAATATATGCTTGCTCACAATGTGCTGGCGATTCCAGAAATTCCATTCGAATTTGCCTGGTTATAACTCTGGATCATGACGATTCCAACTTAGGTTTTTTGAAAACTAACTTAAATGTTTACATACAATTATACCTTTCCTCGTTTAATCTTGCAATATGTCCGGCCCACTTCCATTTTAAGCTGTGCATGTCCTAAGAAATCAATTACGTTTGTTTTGGCTCTGGAACTTTTTTAGCCGCTATTCACCTGATGTGAAGCGATGACGCGGCCTAAGGACTAACTTAGAGCTACAACACAATACTAAATGAAAAAATGGACATCATTTGCATAATATACTACGTCTTTATATTCATGCAACTTCCTACTACCAATAAATAAGAAAATGGCCAATTCAATTATTCAGTTGTTAAGATACGATTACGTAATCGTCATTTTTCGATTTAGCGATACATCAGTGATATGTCTACCTCTACTGGGTCGGTTGCTGGAACATCCGCCTCCAACCTCTATGACACATTGATGATGGTCTTCGCTTGGTAGGCGAATGGATGACCGTAGTTCATTGTTCCTGAGAAAGATGCTGGTCCTTTTACTCAATAGGTATTTTAAAACCCATTCTCTGACGTCCAATTTAACAAATTAAATCATAATGTGCTCACCTGAATGACCAAAAATTCCTCAGTGAAATGCTATAACTGTAGGTAAGCAATACAAAGTATTTATTGTTTATTTATAACTTTAGTGTGCAAAAACTTTCCATGTTAGTCCGCTAACTCCGTATGACGTCAAAGGCTTGTTTCTTTATTTTTTAAAGTTATATTTGGAGTTTATTTTTAGACTTTCCGAATTTGGAATGCAACGACCCATGTCCAGTTACTTGAGTGATGTAAAAACTGCAAAAAAATGTAACCCAAAACTTGTGTGTAAAAACATTACTGGAAGTTTGATACCAAGTTGTGCTGATTCATTTTATATGATGACGTCAACTATTGCGTGGAAGTTAAACTAGTTCTGCCATCAAACTCCTGAGGCTGAAAAAATTTACTTATGGTATTTATAGTCATCTTCATCTTCTAAAAGAATTTTAAATGAATTTAGAAGATGGAGCTAATTAGCATTCATTTCATAGTCCCTTTCCTGGTGTGAAGAACTCTATAATTAATAATTTTGTGTGACTTATAAATTACATAGTTTTATCAAAGTACGCCAGCAGTTAGATCGCAAAACTGTATCAAAGACTAATGATCTACATTACATTTAAATGTCGTCAGATGTTCTAACAAAAAATTCGACCTCGATACAATTCGCGATTGTTAAAACGCCCGCAAGCCTTAACGGTCTTTTTTTGCAGTAATGAATCTGCTAGCACTATTGCAAAGCCGCCATTTTGTTTCATTCAAATATTACCGTTGTTTTATTTTTTATCTGTGGTGTTATGTTCCGACATTCCTGCAATGGCAGCAGGAAGAGATTACATGTAGTAACATTAATTGTATTAATTAATTAATTAAAATATTAATTTGTACGAAATTGGAAATATCTACTAACATAATTATTACAAGTAATAATTATGTTAGTAGATATTTCCAATTTCGCTTTTTTGACTTAATATAATAAAATATAATATGTTTATATATGTTTGTATATGTTTATTATTTATTCTTAATATACTTATTAATAGTATAAAAAGGAAAGATTATTTCATTGTTTGTTTGTACCGAATAAGCTTCGAAACCACTGGACCGATTTTAAGCATTTGGTCACCAATAGAAAGCTAAATTAGCAAGAAGTAACCATAGGCTATAATTTATTCTGAAAAAGAGATCCCTAAGAAAATTGCAATAATATAACCCAAAGTAGCAACATTTTTTAAACATACGCGGGTGATACCGCGTGGTGCATCTAGTTTCCTGTATAATCAAATTCCAACTTCCTTCCACGCAAAGGACTTCCTCAAAATGATATTCTTCATTTCGTTGAAAAGAATTTCTTCTTATGACCTTGGTTCGACTGTACCCAAAACCCAATATAGATACATAGGCAGTCACGAAGGGGATCCAGTGACAAATATGTCACCCACATACGCGAACCAATAGAATTAGCCGCAGCAAATCATGTCAGTGGAGCGTACGAGCGATTCTAATATGACTCGATTACATCTTTTGAAACGATTTGGACTGACTTTTCGAGTAGGAGCTACTGATAAAGAAAATCAATCTTTTGTTAATCACACACGAGTGATTAGTTGCTCTATCTTATTTTTAACCGACTTCAAAAAGGAGGAGGTTCTCAATTCGACGGAACCTTTTTATTTTATATTTATGTTCCCCGATTACTAGAAGATGGCTGGACTGATTTGGATTATAATTTTTTTGTTTGAAAGGGTATACTTCCCAGGTGGTCCCGTGATCATCAAGTCAGGATCTGATAATGGGATCCTGGAGAAATAGAGAGAACTCTTCAAATTTTATAGGCACACTTGAAGCTATTTGGGTAGTTTTTGGAAGAATATTTTCTCGGAGGTCCGATTATTTGGTGAAGATCTGATGAAGAACTTCGGAGATAGGCAACGGAACTCCTCAATAAATGATAGCAAATGGACTAGGATTGCTAAAATCTCATGTCTGTCTATTGTTTACACCAGTTCATAACATAACATCACGCCGGTACACTGTGAAGGGGTAAGCACATGTGAACCACTAAAAAATGAAAAATTAAAAAACTTTTTTGCAAAAAAATGAAACCGACTTCAAAAACACAAAAAAGTAAAAAATAACTTCAGTTTCAGAAGTCGGTGCCAAAAAAAAAACAAAATCAAACTAACAAAAGTCACCGACTTCTGAAGCTGAAGTTATTTTTTACTTTTTTGTGTTTTTGAAGTCAGTTTCATTTTTTTAAGATAAGCACTCTGTTTGATACTTCGATATTTTTATAGATTCTAGCCATTCTTTCCTCTTCTTTCCTCTTCTTTAGATTGATAAGATGAAGGACATGTTATGGCTTATAGCCATCAAATGTTTTACATTTTTGGACGTGTGATTTACTGTGTGATTATAAAACGTCCTTATAGTATTTTATTGCGTTCCCCATGAAGGAAACTATACGATACAATCAATAGGCGTAGGTATACATACCTAATAGAATGAGATAAAATTGGAAATTCCTTACATATCAGGATTCGCAAATTAAACTGGTATGTAAATATGTAACTTGCCTTGGAATCATTATTTTTGTTCTATTTTTGTATCAAAACGTAAAATACTATGCAGTTTTTATAGATAAACATATACAAGTTCCGTAGGTTGGTATAAAGAATTTTGTTACCAACCACGATTATATTTGCACAATGATAGATGATATCGTTGCACTTGCAAACGTTATCGCCCACGCAACACACTGTTACAGGATATGGATGATAAAGAAAACATTGATAATGTTCCTCTCTCCGATGTACAGTTTGACGACCACGAGACAGAACGTGGCAATGCATAGGAATATACGATGCATGAGCCCGCATACACCGTCGCATTTTCAAAGTTCATTACTCTATCCATAGATGATATTTCAGTTTAAACTAGTTATAATAAACTGGACCCGTCCAATATGGACCTCTTTCGGACATCTCTATTCCAACATTATCTAGTAGTACCGTAGAATTCTATGTGAGTACTAGATCAGTCATTAAATATTCCTTAAGTGCAATATTGTCCCTTGCAAATTGCAATGGTATATTGATGCAAGATTCATCATCTCCAATCAAAGTTCCTTCAGCTCCAATAACCATTGCCTCGTCTATCTTTCTAGCTTCTGATGGTTCTTTTTTAGTTTTCGTTTGTTTATATTCGTAATATATTTTAAATGATTCACAGTTTATCTTTATCCAGCCTCATTGTCACCGATAACATTGAGTTTTACAACAAAAAGTAAAGCAAAGATAAATAAATAACTGGTTCTATTATGCAACAGACTTCCGCAATAAACAAATGTAGGTAATAAAGGAAGTAAGTTCGTTGACGAGCTCAGTGTAGCATTACAGATCATGATTATGAATACTAGTGAGTGTACCAATCATGACTTTGATGATTACATGAGTATTACGATGTGAGCACGTGGTAAGGCGATGTACGACTCAACTTGTATTTTTAGTGTTTCGCCACGGTTAGATGCTGTGACATATTCAGAACTGATTGGATGTTAGTCCATGATTGAAAAGTATTTCTCTGTATAGACAGAAACCTCAAGAAAAAACTCAGTATTAAAGCTCTCCAATTGACACTGCTAGCAGTGTCAAACAGGTCCATTTATAACTAAGGTTTTTAGATTTAACAGTTTTCACAATATTATCTAACAGTTTGAAAATGTCTACCAATCTCAAGATAGACTCAACCAACTTCAACTGGGAAATAGTTGCCAAGAAGTCCAGCAGTGGACTGCAGTAAGCCGCTGATGATGATGAGACTAGAACAAATCGTAAGATAATAATAATAGGTGTGTTCTTGACGTCTTGACAGTAAAATAATTAAAAAAAACCGGCCAGGCGCGAGTTGTACTCACACGCACACAGGGTTCCGTAGCACCAAACAATATAATAAAAACATTTTGAAGTTTCATTCATATGGTGTATTGTTTTACATTCAACAGCAAAACTAAATTTGTTTTTCAAAGTTTTATAATGAAAAACAAAGTTACTGCTGCAGTTTGATGAAAAAGTCCCATATCTTAAAAACTAAACATAAAATCTTATTCAAACCAATTTTGGTTGAAAGTTTTATTTTTGTTCTAGAATACTACATTTTTTCAGAATTTTCCTCCTCTTACTTTAGAAATTAGAGGGGGGGGGACACACATTTTACCACTTTGGAAGTGTCTATCTTTCAAACGACTGACTATGAGAAAAAATGGTTTTAGGAACCTTAATGTCATTTTTAAAGACCTATCTAAAGACACCGCGATGATGTTTTTTTTTAGTTTTAACTATGTTGTCCTAATAGTTTCGGAATAAAGTGGCTGTGACATACACGGACAGACAGACATGGCTAATCTATAAGGGTTCCGTTTTTTGCCATTCGGCTACGGAACCCTAAAAACGGGTTAACTCAGAGATATGCATAATCTTACTAATTACAAAACACGATCAAATCAGCCTGTTTACACGTGTAACAATTTAAACTGCACTTCTGACAACAATGGAAAATAACATCAATTTGTAATTCAGTATCAGTCCGACCTACTGCGCACAGAAAAAACCAGTTGCACTGTCGATGTGATTAATTCTTTATCAATTAAATTGTTAGCCGACATTGCACGCAACGATCACGCCTCTCCGTACCTTATTCCGGTCGATAAGTCGAATGAACTTTGAAACACGTTGGCCGATAGTAAAAAAAACATAAACAAACGTCTACCCGTACGTCTGGTTGGACGTGAATGTTCACACAAACGGAGATTTGATAATGCGTCGTGAGTGCCGGCAGTAGGTCATGCTAATGCAAGCGATAGCACACCTTTGCGCAATAAAAATAACTTTTAAAACCAGAATCGCTGCTTAATAAATGTATGCAGTAGCTTATGATGGACAAAATTACAAGCAGCAGTTCATCCTCCACATGTTAACATTGTGAACATTGCATTTTTTCATGATTCTATTTCCAAATTAAGGAACTTTCCTTCTAACTGTCACCCGTCAGCCTTCAAGCAAGAGTGAACAGGCATCTTCCGGGCACGCTAGTTCCATTGCTTTTCCTCAGGCGAAATCGAAGTTAAGAACGGGACCATTAGACAATAAAAACTCATCTCAGTGCTCACTCGTCTTCCAGCTATATCCTCTTCCAAATGTGACACTAAATCAAGGTTTAAGTTCAAAAACCATTCCAGCAACAGTGTGTCCTACATTGTCATTGGATCCTAGTGGACATTGTTCCCATCTAATGGCCACAAAGTGGTACTCACGTCTTTGTATCGTAATGTCAATGCCATGTCATCAATTGTTTCTTTCCTTGTATTGTTACTGAAAATTACTTTGTTCTAATTATAAACACATGAACTCTGTGCGGTCAAGTTCTTTGACTTCTAGCTTAGAAGTCATTAGAAGTGCACAAAGTAATTAAAATGTATTTTTGCTTAGGCTAGGACAATCGAGATTTTTCTACAATGATAGATATTTTCTCAACAACTGTTGATATCACGGTTGGAAGATTTCTAAAGCCAGCGCGTATTGACCCACAGATACCGTAGCTGTCGATGCGAATCTTCAATCATACAGATAGAAACCATGCCTCAATAAAATTGACGATAGTGAAAGTTACGGTACTCGCGGTGCTGTGACAATAAAACACATCGTCAAAGCAGATTTATTGAGTGTCCAGCACTTATCTATGTTTTACACGTGGCCATGACTAAATAAGGAACTAATATGAAGGCGTAAGTTATCATCTACCCAGCCGTTTTCCAACTTTGTTGTGCTCGGCTTCCAGTCAACAAAAACAAAAAAAAACATTGAACAGATACGCCACGGTATGCTGATAAAGTATTGATACCTATAAATCAAGCTAACGTAGAAGCAATTACAAAAAATAACACATCATCATTTCCCAAGCCGTTCCGCGCAACTTTGTTGTGATTGGCTTCCAGTCTTATCGGATGCAGCTGAATACCAGTATCTTAAATAGAGCGACTGATTATCAGACCTTCACAATCCAGTTCCTGGTAAAAACGAAACTCCTTGGTAGGACTGTCATATCTATTTAGCTATAGTCTTCTGTGAATAAGTCACCAGTCGACAACTTGTGTACAGGCAAAGCACTGCACAGCATGGTGCTTCGCCGTAGTCGGGTAAAAAAGTAACGTGTATACAGTTACGTATACATCCATATTTTATTGGTTAGGTTAGGTTAGTTGCTGAATTTTGACATTTACTTTTGCCATGAACTTTGCAAGACAGTCAGTCGATATTTACCATGTTTACTGTTTGTTTTGAGTTCCGGTCGACCCTCTTTCTTGTTCGTTAGTCAGTAACATATCAATAACTAGAATTCAAATCTGAACTAACATTTTTACACATCATTGCCCAAGAAAAGTAGTTAAACATTATGGATGCATTTGGCAATGGGTACATTTCGACACCTCGTTTAGTTCTAGTGTTACTTATATTCTTCAATCTCGAAATGCGGTAGTTAGTATCGTATCATAATATTACGAAAATCTTGCTAACAGCAACAGTACGAATGAACTCAGAGTAATGGTAGACACCTGGCTTACCAAGCGGTAATGGCAAATAACGCAAGGAATGAACTTTATGGTCCGCTGCAGATTGGCAACCGCCCTGGTCAGTGCTCAATCCTTTTTTTTCCTCTATATTCTAAAAAGGCATTTAGTTGAACCATCACAGGCGTCATCATCATTCTCCTGCCCTTACCCCAATTCAATTAGGGTCGGCGCAGCATGTCTTCTTCTTCCATACTTCTCTATTACTCGTCATCTCATCTAACACCTCCTTTCGTGCCATATCATCCTCCACACAGTCCATCTATCGTTTCTTTGGTCTTCCTTGCGTCACTGGCGTCATCACTGTCGAAAATCCGTCATAACTTTTTGTTTCTAATTCTAAGCAAAGTTTTTGTGACTTAGTACGTTTCATGAACGGAACAGTTACATAATTAAAATGACCACGGTGTAGATGCCTTGAGCAATAGAGACGGTTGGGCAAGTGGCCTCGGGCACACGCTGACACGCGTCGATCGTCGAACCGGCCACGATGTGAATCCGTACTTTAGTGCTGCGCCACATCTACAAGGCTACACACCTGTTTTAGCCGTTTTATATCAATTTTACAATAATTATTGCGAAGAATTTTTCGTTAACAGAAATGTTAAAGTTATGTAAAGGTTTACGTTATATTTTGAACAAGTCAAGGTTCCTAGGATTGCGTGCATTCTTGTTTGTCTGTGTTTTTGAAGGTGTGTCTCTTGGCGATTGAAATGTTTTGAGCATACTACGCAGAACAAATATTTTATCACACAATTATACAGGATAATAATCTTAATATGATTTTATTATACCTAATTATTTTTATTACATTTTTTCTTATTTAATGAAAATAATTAGGTACTTATCATATAAAAATACGAGTACATTGTTTTTTATATCCTGTTAGCTGGGTATCTGAGGTAAAGTTAGTAATTAAATAACATAATTATTAAATTAAATAAAAAGAAACTCCTCTAAGACCTTTTTGTAAAATTTATTTAAATATAATTATGTGTATGCAAAAAAAACTGCTGTTTCCCCCTGCACGGTCAAAATATACAGAACAGCAGTTTTTTTTTTTAATTATCTATGAAATATTTCGATGTGGGCGGGTTCAGAGTGAAGTACTGCATATTTAACCGTTTTTGCGTTGGTGTCCCTTTCACCCTGTATACGTATCCAAGCCATGCGCAGGCGTCAACAATCTTATAAAAAAACCACAAAGAAAATGAAACTATTCCTACGATTACATAATAACCATTTGCCAATAAGCGCGTATCTAGATTTTCCTGTTTCCTTCTCAGTCAGTAGAATTATTAGAATTAGCAAAGCAGTACAAAATTCCCGTAGTGTGAGTCAGCGTATCTATTCGTCGAGTTACGTCAAACAATAAAACAGATTGTATTTTCAGTGCATTTTTTCTTGCATGCAAATAATTGCTGGCTGGAAGAGTACGTTGATAAAAGTTTCCGTGCTGCTATTGTTCTTTCTGTGGATTAAAAAAAAAAACTTTGTTTATGCAGTTTCACACGCACACGGGTGCACACACGCTTATACAATTTATCGTACTTTGGTTAATTTTGTTTCTTTTATTTTTACTTTTTTCTCTTTTTGTTGTCTATTTATTTTGTATCTTTAAGATGTAAGGGAAGAGCGGAACCTTCAACTACAGGCATTTTCTATGCCTAAATGGAGACTCCTTGACATTCTATGTAACCTAAATTGATACGTAATAAACTTTTTTTTTTCCACGGGTCGTATTGTTGACTTATTTATCTTATGGTACTTACTACATAAGTACATTCATTATCTAATCCCGACATGACATTCATCTTTACGGTATTCATTCGAGTATAGTCTAGGTAAGTAGTACTAGTACTATGAAGCTTCAAGATAGTAGGAATATCAACCTTTATCCGATTTTCAAAGGATAGGTAAGTAACCTATCTCCAGTAAATTCGAGAGAAGAGGTCATAAAAAGGTATGGTTTGCCAAATCTTCAGTTGTGATTTTCTATGAGAATTTAGATTTAATTCATGACGTGTTGGCGAATATTAAAAAATAGGGGATGCAGGACGATGTACGTCATTCAAGAACAGAGTTTCATGCTACTCTTTTGGTCCTTGATCTCTTTTTCCCTATGCATGAATAACTTAGTGTAATTAAATAGGTACGTTTACGTCAGCGATATTATCTTTTGCCATGGTGACGTATACGGTGGTGCTATTATTATTGTTCATTATGTGACCCTTTATAGCAAAAATATTTAAATAGTTTCCTCCAATGTATAATAAGCCTATAACGTTCTCGCTGCTAGAAAACAGGCCTAACTCTCTAATTCACCACGAGGGCCCAGTTGATTGACGTCACGATCGATGACATGTCATCTTTGAATTTTTGGTTTTCTTCGCCGTTTAGAGGTCAGTGGTTGTGAAATAAAGTAAAGTATATTATGCTAGTGACCCGCCCCGGCCTCGCATGGGTTCAATGTTATACATATAAACCTTCCTCTTGAATCACTCTATATGTTAAAAAAAATCCGCATCAAAATCCGTTGCGTAGTTTTAAAGATCTAAGCATACATAGGGACAGACAGACAGCGGGAAGCGACTTTGTTCTAAAGGTAGTGAAGTTTATAGTACATTAAACCAACTACTTAAAAACAACAAGTCTATTTTTTTCTTAACCTCGAATCACGAGCACTTGAACTTTACGCGAATGTTTAAACAACAAAACTGCGTCTTATGTTACTATTTTATTATGTACTAATGACTTCTGACGTCACAGAGGTAATGTTATGATGATTAATAGATAATTACTGTAACTGGCTGAACGTAAAATTGAACTTTGTGTCATGCCAGGAAAACATAAGTAGATCTAATTTCAGCTACACTGTAGGAATACTAAGAAGTGCGATGAACTACTGTGAACACGGTTTACGCAGTCCTGTCCTGGAAATATACAAATGAGTTAATAAATATTACCTACAAATAGGCATATATATTTTTCATTAATGCCTGCCGAAGAGAATTGCAGCCTCATAGACTGAACATAGTCGTGGAGTATTAAAGAATTTATAGGAAATGCCAACTTAGATTTGCGGAAAATCCTAGTACGAAACAGATCTTGTTGATAGTTTTTATAGACGAAGCTAAACGTTTTCAATAATAAGAGGTGATTGACATAACAAGCATGACAAATGCCACCTGTGGCACCGACGTAAACTCCGATTTGCATGCAATTTTATAATTATATGTATTACAAAGCGGTCTGTGATCATGATTCTTTCCATGATTGCATATTTACATTGGATTTGCTGTGCATGCCATGCGGCTTAACAATGCTTAACATGGGTCTTAGCATGCAACCATTGTTAAGGCTGAGTCATGTTACCGTGCGACGGTTCTGTCGTCGACGGTTGTCGAACGCGATGGTTGGACATTTGGTATTCTGTCACTGTCCGTCTGAGTCTGTCCTAATATAGCAAACAAAGACTTAGAATTTCACCGGTCGGTTTTTATTTTGTTTGTATCTATTCGTGGACAAATATGTATCTGCTAATAATAAGTTGTTAGTAATAGATCCTACGTATACAAATTGAGACATAGTTACATTCCTTTTCCTTTAAAATAATACTTCTGCTACAATCATCGCTATTCATTGCCATCGTTGTTTTTATTCATGTGTTTTATAGGAATTACATGACGCAAAATCACTAGAAACCCCATAATATCTCGTTATTTTAATGTTCCAATAAAGTTTAACGTTGCAAAAAAGTCAATTAACTATTAATTTTAAAAGATAATATTATGACTGTTAATTTAAAAAGCTTATTGAACGCTAATTGACTAAAAAGTGTAGTATAAAATATCTGTAAAAAGTAAAAAGTACTCTATATTATATTATGGATGAAACTTTTCTAAAAAAATAACCACATCACACAATCTAAAAACGTTTTGTAAAAAAAAAGAGATCAATGTAATAACGCGTACATAATTACAATAAAAAAATACGGTACCTAGAGAGTGAGTTCGCTACAGCTACTGAACAGCTTGAAAGTGTGAACACCTCCTTATAGTGAATGTATAACAGTAGTGTGTAGTGTGCGCTTGAGGTTAGTGACTTTCTTGTGTTTATACTCGTCCAGTTCAACAAGAGTGTTCTGAAAAAAAAAGCATCTTCAACAGGTATTTAGATTACACCAATCTCGGCACTGTCCTGGTCCTGCTTCACGTTTTTTGTCATGCGCGTACACCTTACTAAGGGTATTACAAGTTGCAGGTTTTTAGTTCGTTGCTTGAAATAACAATTACTTGTTACAATAGTTCGTATTCTCTACTACAATAATAATAAAGCGAGTTTTATGTAACGTAATTGATTTATTTAGTAATAATCATTCTCCCGATGCATGTTTACGCAAAAACTCACGGACACCTGATTTGGGACCTCTTATTAAAATTTGTAGATTATATTGAATATAGTTTATATATTTTTTTTAAACTTAAATGAATTTTATTAAATTAACCTAAAGTAAATAACCTAGCAAAAAACTCAAAAAATGGTTTATATTCAATACAATCTACAATTTTTTTTTTTTTTCATCTCTCTAATATCATACATTTTCGTTATACCTATGCCTTTTAGGTAAATTGTAAAATTATAAAAATAATAGCGTAACGGCGAAATGTAAGAAGGCTCTTAAATCCGCTCACTGTATTAAGGTAGAAGCGTCGGGTAGCCCGCGGAATTTATTTTTTCTTAGGTTTTTTGCAATTTGCAGGTCAGGTCAGGGTTTTGTCACGTTGAATGTTGGTGAAAAATGAGTCGCGGCAGTAACACGTATGTAGTTACAGAATTATAATCATTGAAATCATCAATACAACCCAAAGTTCATTTAATCCCATTGAATGACTTTTTCAAGAAATATTTACAGAATAGGACACTGACCTGCAAATTGCAAAAAACGGAAGAAAATTTGAATTTCGCAGGGACACTTTCACTTTAAGTATTATTCCATCTGGGAACGTGAATTGTACATTACATGTACACACCTACCTATTTTATTTAAAAGTAATTAGTAAGTACTTGGTACTGTACCCGGTACCTGATAGTCATAAATGTAAAAATAAATAACACTCAAGGAAAGGAAATGTGATTGTTGTTACAATCACAAACTATGGTTGTTTCAATTTATTTATTTTCAGAACGGTAATTGCTAGATTGTAAACAATATAAATCATCAGTAAAAATTTTCGTGCACCTTTTCAACATATTTTTGTGAATATTTTAGACCGCTTATTTCACCATATCTTATTATAGACTCACAACATTATAATACTCACGATAAGCGCGAAAGTGTCTAAGTAAGTATGTCTGTTTTGTACCTTCCTAACGAACTACTGAACCTCAATCTCTGAATTTGATGGATAACTCCGAGATTCTTCCCGAGGAAAATATGGCATTAAAAAAAAAAAACATATGAGAGCCATCATCATCCATCACATGAGCTGTACACGTGGAATTTTATAAAAGACCGAAATTCAGTAGACGCAGTCACGGACAAATCACTAGCGAAGATCCACTTTTAAAGCTTATTACGAGCTTTCATACTTGAAGCTTTCTTTAATTCAGTGAACTTTATTGAGGCCGAATTTAATGTGCCTTTGTAAAAGAGCAAAACACAACAAAAACTTGTTTGGTTATGATTATGACGTAACCTCGCACAAACGCACCGAAAAATCATTAATTCGGAGTTAATTATGAATGTAATTAGCGGTAAATTCTAGCAAGCTCTCTAAATGTTTCCGTTTTTAGTAACAAACAAACAGTTTTTGATGCAATCTAATTGATAATTTATGAGAATCTCACATTTAAATACTTTTTCAAATTATTGTTTTTGTGGAATATTTAAATTGCCTGTCATGCAAGTTCATTTAAATTATCTTTTTAAATATATTTATTTATTTATTTATTTAACACTTCAAGCACCAGTTTCTACCAGTCAACCTTTGGGTGATGCAGAGACAAACATTGGTAGGTGTACCTATGAATAAATTACAAGGATATATAAAATACTATAAAATATATCAAAATACTATACATATATATCAAAAAATACATACATGTGTAAATAGACATTTACACAAATAAACTAAAATAAAAAGACAAACAATGGAGAAAACATTAACGTTGTGACGAAACTGCCAGCTTTTTCCGAATGTACTCGCGAACTTTAATTTTAAAAGATAGACGATTGGTTGCCATCCTGATTTCCTGGGGAAGCGCATTCCACAGAGAAATAGACTGAACGAAGAATGATCGATGAATGAAGTCAGTGCGGTGAGACGGACATTGCAGAACTCGGTTATGCGATGAGCGCAGACTCCTGTCATGGTTGGCACAAATGTATTGAAAGTGGGGAGCAAGGTAACTAGGGGAAGAGGGAGAAACAAGAAAAGAAAACAAGGTGGTTAGCGCCCTTAGCTCCCTACGCATAATATAATACAGCATAATTAATTAAATAGCTTTTGCATACATTTTTCATAAAATTGGCAAACTGCGATGAAACTGGGACAAAAATTAAAAAGTAGGCATTGTGCGATCTACGAGTATGTATGGTGGTTTCAAAATGTTGTCATCGTGCTACCGATTACTTGAAAGTGCAATAAAGTAGGCATCGTGCTACGAAATCTTCTCCAATACTTTATTAAACTCTAACTTATAAAAGTAAGTTATATGAGGACTTCAATAGTAATAAAAGTTACTTAAAAAATCTTATTCCCTAGGTATCCTATACATTTTCTAAGTAATAAAAGACCCGACTTTTGCACTCTGTATATTTTGGCACTTTGTATACATTTTATCAACATAAAATATGCTACAGTATGACCACTTTAAGTTTGCAGTTCAAGGTGGCGCTGCTTGTCAAGAAATAATGCATCGATATGTTAAACTTGGTACATTTATTTTAGTTCTATGTTTTCGCGCCTGCACAGATAAGTTGGTTGAAGTGTACACAACCGCTTATGACGTCCACCCTGTAGTAAATCGTTGCAAAAATAAGAAAATCTTTTTAAGCGATTGCCACTTGAATATGCCCTTAGATACTTACTTTGTTCCTTAGGCAATCAATATTCGTGGTTGTTCTAGTAGAGGGAAACAGATAAAACTTGCAAAGTGGATGTCCATGACCGCCTTACGAGTACCTGTTAACTTCTATTTAACTTTCCGAGTTCAAAGTCCAGTGCATCTTTTCCGCATAGCTCGATTTGACCATCAGACGTTGATCCAAAGACTTTGTGTGTTATAGGTACATTAAATGTTTACTGATTAATTGAGTTACTGTACTGATAATTTGCTACTTTCTTTATGATCCTCGTTGGAGAAATCTCTAATAATCTTGTCAATAGTGTTGCTGAATACTCGTAGTTTCGAATATGTATACTTGCACAAGTATATTTTTGTTGTTCTACCTATTTTTGGGTAGTCAAATCATCTCTATCAATATTAAGACTAACATGTAAACCGAGGCCGGCCTAGAAAGAGGTGGCGAGATGATCTAGACGCGCATCACGAAGGCTGGTTCGCGGCGGTGGCGCAGCAGAAAAGTCCTGGAAATGATACGGGGCTTTGCCCAGCATACAAAGCTTTGACATACAAAACTATTTAAAAAAAATAACATGGCGAAATAGTAATCTGATAGATAGATTGACTAGATCCTTGTTTTACTAACCAAAACATATCAGCAATGTTAACAACATAGAGATTACTTACGTGCCTACATAATTAGGTACTCATTTGCACAATCTGATTTATTTTAATTTTATTCATATAGAAGAGTCCCAAAAAAATTAACAAAATTCATGCTCGAAGGCCGGAGGAATGTTAAAATTTTAGATAATTATGTACCACTTATACTTCGTAGGTACCTTAAGTCAGTAATTAATTCAAGTCAAAGTGAAAAAGACCGGTTACCAGATAAGTATTCCCAAAATGTTGTTTTCATGTCCTTGAACTCGCTGAGTGAAACAAGTACAAAAACTAGATAGGTACCTATAATTTACGAAACAAAAACATCATTAAACATCAACAAATCATTAAAAAACCACAAACGCCAAATATTAACAGGCTTGTTTCTAGATGTCTCTAGCATTTGCTGACGTATATAACAGAAAAGCAATTAAGCAGAAACATTCCAGCACGCATATAATATCCCGGTAATCAGTGGCCCGAAAGTCTGACAGCCAGTCTTACCAAGGGGTATCGTATTAACACTGGGTAATACCGGATGTGGACGTCATAATTATAGACCGTTGCTCCATGTAAAATACTGGTATTCAGCTGCATCCGGTTAGACAGGAAGCCGACCCCAACATATTAGGAAAACGCTAGGCAGATGATGATTCCTGCACGCATATAACGACAACTCACAGCAAAAAAAATGGAGCGTGATATGTACCAATTATAAATGTTCTATGTGAATTCCATGTAGTAAAAAGGACAACCCTCATGTAATCTTTCTACTAAATAAAAAGAAAAAACTTTTATTCACTGCCGGATAACGCACATCCTAAACCACTAAGGTCTACAATGAAAATGAGTACAAAGCAAAGGTATATTTTCTCCCTTAAATGGATGGAGATGAAAGGGTAAATTGGCTGATGGGGAAACCAATCGGGCAAAGGACTTGTATTGTAATTGTAAAGACAGAAAATTATGCGATGTCAGTACAACGGTCACCGTTGGACTAGCTATGAATACCGTTGAATCCACGCTTGTAGGATGCAGTGGCGAAGGTTCCATACAACTCGATTCCTACCGGCTTCCCTTTCAAAAATGGCACCGTCAGTATGCTATTGACAAATAATTTACTCACATTCAAGATAATATGTAATCCGGCTTACCTCTTACAAAAAATTGACCCTTCGCTACTGGTAGGATGTAAGTACAGAGTACAAGTACAGTCAGCATCAGAAGTAGATTAACACTACTCAAAGTTGCAAAGCAGGTTTTTTAATAATAACTTGTTAGATATTACTTGTTACTAACAAGGTATTGAAAGGTAAGAAATATTTAAAAGAATAATCTACTGAAACTTTAAAAATAATGACTGGAGTCCTGTACATGAAATAATTAAAATTCCGAAATGTTAAGCTACTTCTGCTGTTGACCGTACAAGTCGATCGATAGAGGTCACCGTGGCATACTTAATAACTTAGTCATTCATGGGCTGGGATCAGTGAACTATGCACTTCATTCTATAGAGGTAAGGTTTTACATTATATTTTAACATAGGTCCTCCTTACATGAACCTACTCCATAAGCAGCGTTTATGATAGCCGCCATCCATGTAGTAAGTAAGTATTGCACTTTTATGTTAAACCACAGTTTTTTTTTTTACATAACCAACGAAGCTCTGGGGTGCCCACGTTCAGTTGTCCTTACCAGGGCTTGGAACCGGTTTTGAAATACCGGTTAATAATGTTCATAAACCGGTTATAATAGCGTTCTTCGATTAACCGGTTAATTACAAAAACGGTTTAGACTAAACCTAAATCATTTTGGATACCGGTTTTTGCAGAAAATATAATTTTAATACTCGCACTAACCTAAATAAACCGTTATTACTCAGACTCCATTCAAGTATTTTGTTACAGTCACGACAATTAAAACGAAACTACGAGCGCGGTCGAACACAATCTGCTTGTGAGTGCGTTATTCGTTGGCGTAGAGTGACTAGACCGAGAGCATTATTATTGTAGATGTAAGAGAGATGGCGTAGTAGGTAAAACTCTTATTAATTTACCGCCGAATCTCAAATTAACCGGTTAATTTCGCTCAACAGAACCGGAATTTGTAAAGAAACGGGTTCTCCCACTAACTGGTTAAAACACCGGTAACCGAAACATTAACCGAAATCGTTTCTGGTTTGGGCTCAATGACCGAAACCGGTTTGGAAAATTAACCGGTTTCCGAGCCCTGGTCCTTACATCCTAAAACTTCTTCTAACTCCTTAAATCCAGCCTAACTGCTGCCTAATCCATTTATATAGCATTGGCGCCTTATTGGCATTGAGTTATTGTGACGTCGCATAGTGTACTGTATTTTGTCGGAACAATTAAGGAAGTGAAAACGTATTGCAAGACACGACGGTACGGCCAGTGCGGCACATATCGCTTGGAACCAAACGTAGAACATGAATGTGACTTTAAAATGACTTTACGTGTCACTGTTGACGACAATCTGATAATGAATTGATTTAATAACACTACAGTTTTTGCCGATAGTTTGTATCCTCAAAAGAACTTGACGAAGTAACAAAAATATGAACCGAGCAAAAATAAACAGCGGAAGGCACATACGACATATCTTTCAAGATTCCGAAATCAGAATGCTGAATACACTTATAGTAATATTAGTTCCAAAGATCTGTGTTAAATGGATTTGTCCAAATCACTGGGCGTTGCCAATAGTTTCAAAACCAATTATATTATTTTACAATCCACCATAATGGATTTCCCAAGCACTAAACGCCAATTAACATCTTAAATTGAACTGGACTGGATTAATGATCCAGTTATCCTAATTGATGTAAACTTAGACCACTTTAATGACTGGCTATTTGAAAGGTAAACCCTTCGTTCGGTGTGAAGGTCTAAGGTATAATTCCACTCATTAATCTTTTGACAAAAAAGAATTGAAAACCGCCTCGTCCAACAACCTGCAATGGGACCGTGCTGGATTATGGCCCACTCTCACATATGGAGCCTGTGCCTCAATTATTGTGGGTACATCAGGGATGCTACAAGCTACACGTAGGTTCAGATCGGCCTGATAGGGTATGACTTAGCACAGGGCGACCCAGGTATGCGTGTAGCACTCTTTATAGGCTGCTGAGCATAGTGAGCATGGATTATTTTGTAACCTATTAGCTTAGGCCTCTGCAGGTCGGAGAATTTCAGAATAAAAATAGTAGGTCTGGATACACACTCAACCATAATTTGCAACCCGTCAGTCAACATGATTATAGCTTGGAAATAAGTCCCGTTGCCGTGTCTTTGCCCATGAGGTCGACAATACCATCACTTAGTATTGTGAAATAAGTTTTGCATTTATTTTAAAATCCAGGTTAAGCTTAACTTTGTTGCTTCCGTAGTAATTATAAGAAGTTTCTTGCAAATATAACTCGATAACCCGAGGATTTTTAGAATGATAGTTACTCAATGTAAGATTCTTTTGAAATATATTAATAAATCTTACCTATGTACTAAAATCGCAAAAGACATAATGCTGCCATCAACCCTCTACAATTTATTTAATCCACCTAGTACAGTCGCCTGAATTCACTGTTGAACTCTTTGTGAGGTTGGCTAAAACGCCGAAATTAATCATTATAAAGTTTTACCATAACCTATTAAATTCATAAATCATAATAGTTTTTATATACGTCGTTGTTTTACGAAAAAAATCGAGAGATGCTGACGTCATAAAAACGTTGCGACGTAGTTCATACAGGTTGGTACTATGGGAGTTTACTTATTGATTGACGTAATAAGGTAAAAAATAACATGATATCAACAAAACAGAGGTCTACGTCCCTCAATGGCGGCGTAGATTCCATACAGGTCTTATTATTGTGATCTGAATAATATGGCAAAAGCTACGTCAATCTTTTAATGGAAAACTTTCTGAGATTATTGATAATCGAGCAAAAAAATCGATTTGTATTGGAATGTTTAAATTTGTTCTATGACTGAAGATGACTCACTGATCGAAGAGGTGAAAAACCGCTAATCGCATGGATGAGACAGCATGTTCCACGCCCTCTCGGAACTGAAAATTCAACTTGTAACTAACATAAAACACTAACATTCACTAACAATTACTACAGTACTAACAGTTACTAACATTCACTAACTATTCATTCATTATATTATATTAACTATCATTCACTAAGATTCTCATAAAATATACGGGGTGGACTATTACATCGACGGGGAAACGATTACCACGTATTCAGTAAGTACATTATAATTCTGAGCCCCGGGGACATAGAAAACACATTATTTACCTTCAGACCTAAAATAAAAATATATACATACATGTATCAAAAACAGAGAAGAATTAAATGGCGCCAAAAATTTCGTCAGCATCGCTGTCAACGGGGAAAGTGCCCAGAAAGCTGGCAGCATTACCACGTTGGATGGCAACGCACATTCTTTAACCAAATAGGCCAGCCCTCAAACTCAACTGGAAAACAACACAATGTGATCCGGTCATTCTGGTTTTAATTGGGTATTTTCTAGTCGTTTGTTTATGACATCACTATCGCAATCGCGCGATATATATCGCGTTTTTTCATGGGTGACCACTGAAAACCAGCGCTGTGCTGTGGGTCGCCATAGCACAGCATCATGCTGAGTGGTAACCTGCTTGTCGCAGTCACGACGTGCAAGCTACGAACGTCTTTTTTTTTTAATTTATGCATTGTATGTTTATTGTTTTTTTTTTGTTATCATTTTGTATGATGCACGCCATGTCCCTGCGATAAATAAATATTTTTTATTTCTTCTTCTTTTCTTTCAATCGGGTATTTAAAACGAGGTAGACCTTAATATATCGTGCAGCCAGAGACATTAGTACAAAATAAAAATGTGCCTAGCATAAATTTATAGGGTTGACAAAAAACTATCAGGGCGTCATTTGTGCGTCGGTGTCACTCTCCGATGCCACAGCCAATGCACAAATGACGCCCTGATAGTTTTTTTTTAATGACCCTAGACAAATTTATATGTAATGGGGGGTTCAGAATACTTGGTAACCGGTATCCCTTGTAGCCTGTATACCGAAAAGTTTATGGCAATCCTGTTGAAATTCACTGTAGAAATATGAAACGCTTTTGAAGCTTAACATTTGTCTAGATCATCAAGCTTTTAAAATAAAAGTCGGTTTTACAGCATGTACGTGTTTGTAAGTATAAAAAGGAAAACTTAACGGTACCCTAATTACTTGCTCTGCCCTTGTACGGTACCCACGAAAATAATAACAGACTGCGTGTAGCAATTGCAAACATGACTGCAAATGATCACTTTATTTGAGGGCCAGCTCTTGACACTGACCAGTGTTCAAATATTCACCAAACGTTCTGCTCGTTTACCTACTGGGTTGTCGATAAATTATTAAGTTTACAGGTGGATTTCCTCGTCAGCTGATGTCCTTGCAAGAAGTAGAAGGAGATTAGAAAGGCCTTTGCCCAAAAGCGGGAAAATCCTTGTAAGATCTAACGGAATATGAACTACAGCAAAGGAAGAATCTGGCACTCTTTGGATGTAAGCTAAATGAGACTCATTGATTCATGCACGAATGGATTTGATGATGTCCAAATAAGACTGAACACAGCAAAATTTTCCTAAAAGAGTCACGACACTATCACTTTTTTTTAAATCGCTCATAGAAGAAATTTTCGAAACAGAAGAAATCTTTTAGAATGAAGAAATTCTATGATAGACACGGAAAACTTACGTGGTTTGTGGACGTAAAATAGGAAACAAATCACTGTAATGATCATAGGTAATGACAGTAAGAGAGCCGCCATTACTGTGAGTTATACCGATTTTAAAAAGTTATTTGCGTTGTTGTCCGGTTGCAACGTTTCAATTAGACTGGTTTCTGCATACCTAGGTCCACCGAGTTCACTGAGGGCCGACCAATTTTCAACCTTATAAACTAGGACATAAAGGTGAAATTTGGCAAACCGTTGTCAGTGCACTCGGTAGTGCATACTTCCATACTTATTGACGTAAGACTACGTAGGTAGTTACTGAAAGTGCCAAAACTTTCTGAACTTCTCTCAAAGATAAGTATGTTAGCACTTGTCAAACTAACTTATTGAAACTTGTATTGTATGCATATCTATCTAAGTAATTAATAATAATTAAGTAATATCTTATTTATGTAACTTAAGACAAAATGATCTACTGCGATCTTGTTTTTCATTCTTTGTTGTGTTTTTTACTAAATGTATAGGTACTTTAATTTTATCATCATCTTATGTACTACTTAGGCCACATCTTATGTACACATACAATCATATTATTATTTTAAATACAATATTTTGCAACTTACGAGGCTGACTGTGTATTTTTTTGCCATCAGCCTATGTTGTTACATTGACATTATGTATTTACGCACAAGCATTACATAATGCACATAATAATTATCTAACTTCAATGTAAACAATGTAATAATTATATGGGTTTATTGTTACCATGACTCGTGTACCGAATACCTAATAGCATTATTATAAGCCTAAGTTTTACATGTGATTTGTAATTGTTCACCTGACTATACAAAGACGAAGATCTATAAATTAGAAGTTTGAACTCCGGTCATCGAATCCTTGCTAAAACCTTGTTATAAATGCGAAAGTAACTCTGTCAGTCCGTCTGTCTGTCACACTTTTACACACCAAAACGGCTGAAAAGTTTATGACGTTTGTCTCAGAGGCAGAAGATCTGGGTTAGTATTAGTAGGACATAGGATAGTTTTTTTATCCTGACAATAAGTTGCCGTCGGATAATTTCCGTTTATTAAATACATAAGCTAGTTTTTATTATCGTTTAAAGAAAGTTGCGTTACAAGTAGGTACCGTATTAACACATTATCTTTAAAAAAAACCATCGGGGCATTCCCACAAAAACAAAGGAGACTGTCCAATTACAATAATCTGTTAGAGTTGTCTGTCTGGTCTACTACTACACAACAATAAGGGCTGGTTTACTGATTACCATACTTCCTGGTTCAAGTGACCTTCACACACTGCTCCCATTCCTTTGTTGTATCTTTGACATTTACTAAAGCTAAAAATATATTTAAAAATTGTTACAGTTAGTCCTTTTTTGAATCACTCAGCTTACTGCGTGGCGTCCTTTCAAGGTTCTCATTTTATTGTGTTGTCTTTATTTTTATATGTGTGAGAGAAAAGTACGTTAAGCCGTTGGTCCCGGACTCACGGCTGTCATTTGTAGATCTTTGACAATCGTTACAGTAGTCAGTGCGCTGAAAATCTGACAACCAGTCCTACCAAGAGGTAGCGTATTACCCAGTGCTAACTGGGGAGGTCAGATAGGCAGTCGATCCATTTAAAATTCTGATGTTCAGCCGCATCCGGTTAGACAGATGATGGCGAATCTTCTGTCCATCGTGTTGAAAGTAGCTGTTGATATATAAAACGCTTTGAAAGCCATTGGCCGTCTGCTGTGTCAGCTGTCAGCACTTCCCGTAAGATTACAGATAGTTCAACAACCGCAAAATAGTTCCTCTAACAATAGTCTTCAACATTAACGTTGCAACCACGTACATAACATCATTACCCCTCCAAACCAACCAGAAACAAAAATTTCCTTATTGATTCGAGTCTACCTGTTAGATTTCCGCCTAAATATTAGCCTAAATTAGTAAATACGAAATAAATATTTCATTTCGCAATCTTCAGAGATAAAAATAATTGACGTTCAAAGTCCAGTTTGGTCAATTTCTGATCGATGCACAGACGTGCTTTACCTTGATCGACCAAAGTCCAAAGCCGTTTGACGTGCAACCTTTGAACAGGCAATTCTTGTGAAATCATCTCGAACTCTCGACTGTATTGAAATGTGATTCGTATGTGTTAGGTCAACTCTGGAATATTTGCGATAAGTATTCTGTATAATGATGACAATGTGTTTTCCAATCGGTTCAAAGGCCACCACGCACGGGTTCAAAACTTAAAGAAAGAAAAGAAGAAAAGAAACTGCCATGTTAGTGTTCCCTATTTACTCTATAACTTTGCTGAAGTCTGTTTCTAGTCAAAGCACCGATGGACGTAAAGAAAACTCATCTATCTGCCATAAGCTGACCAAGGCAAACATTGCGATTCTGCAGCCAAGTCGAGCCGCGTGGCTTAATGCCACACCCTCTCCTTGACTATTATGTAAAAATTAAAATATTTATTATCGCTTATCGCCATGTTTTGGTAACAGGTTATCAAGGCCATATATTTCTTACCACATAATACATATTATCGCACAAGTGAAAATATAAACAAGACCTCAGCGCGTGCAGTGCAGTAGTTGTGTAAGTAATGAGTAATGAGGCACCAAGGAGGTAGTGCACCAAGTGGCATTGTGCCAAAACCAACTCTAGGTCGTATACCACACGTAGGTACTTAGAAATATCTCCATGTAACACGTACTATTCCAATTACATCATAAAATTATTCCTAGACAGAGGCCTCTCCCCAGCCCCAATTATCTTAAAACGGATAGAGATTTACTGTATGTATGTACAGTTATAAGCACTACTGAGATGTTGATAGGTGTAAGAGTAAAGGAATATCAAAGAAACGATGAATGGACTGTGTGAAGATGATATGGCACGAAAGAAGGTGTCTGATGAGATGACGAGTAATAGAGAAGTATGGAAGAAGAAGACATGCTGCACCGACCCCAAATAAATGGGGATAAGAGCAAGAGAATGATGATGGTGATAGTTACAAGTACTACGCGGGATCATCATCGCCTATATAAACTCGAACATTTCAGGATTATTTCTATGGAACTCCATGCTGCGACGCATACTACCGTACCCACATACCGTAACTGCATCTCGACGGATCGAAAACGGGGAATATGGTGAGGTAATGTTGTACCGGTGCAGCGCTAGATTACTCTGTATGAGCTTCACCGCTGTTCCAAATACAAACATGTTCAAGCAATTCATCTTTATGATTCTTACAAAAAAAGCGATGGTGATATCGTAATTTTTAATAGCTTAAGCCGTAACGACACCAAGGATTACCTACATAGGTTATCTAAAGCCAACTTGCCCAGTAACAGTAGATACCCATCTCTTCGGTTCATAGCGCATCATGCAAGGCAAAAAGCAGCAATGTTATGTCATGACGTAAATCGTTGCTTGAAAAGATATGGGGCACTGTAGGTACAATGTACACTGCACAGTCGACTAAATAGATAAGTAGGCAGGTGACTAACCTGCACTGTCCTTTTAAAGACATGTACCACATGGGCTAAGTACTAATCATAAGCATATTCAGCCAATAATGTTCCCACTGCACAAGCCTCCTGGGAGAAGGAATGGCTGGTAATCCAGTTAGTATTATGGGTGTAAAAGTATAATGATGAAGCAATATTAGCGAAGCCAAAAGACACTTGTTCTCCCCTTCGTCATTGCGTTTTTTTTTGTTCTATCTAGACCATACTGGGAACCTTCTAGTTGCGGAGATATTGGTGGTCACAGTTCTTTTTTTTTTAATTCAAGTTGTTAATGTTATACCTTTAATATAAGTACCTCCCCATGATTCTCGTTCTATTCAATGCATCCACCAGCACAATGTTTTCAGTGCATTCACATTGAGTCCCACCGTAAAAGGTGATTTTTCACTCCAAAAAAAGAAGTCGTTTTCCAGCAAGTTTTTAAAGTTACTTAGTTTGATGTACAGAATGCTTGTTTGACGGCTTCGTGAAAGGTCCGATTACAGCTTGTATGTATAAATGCCATATGTCTCAAAATTTTGGTTATAGGACATGCCGTTTTTCTGACATTGTTTTCCTGCACCGTAGTGAGAACAGTAAGTTTAAGATGATTCACGAAAAGTGCTCTTGATCACAGCCCGTAACTGGCGGCCGTTACCAGTTACCACGGCTCTGCACTAAGCAGTGTGGTTACAGAAACAACAATATTAATAAAATAATGGAATTTACTTGTTTAGTTCATGGTTTTCTTGCCTGCGCTACTTCGTCTTACTGCTTGAAATAATAACCTACCCCATGAATATCCACATCTGGTCCTGCCAACCAAACTCTTTTGCCGATAGTATATTCGCAAGCTATTGCACGTCATATGGCCACAACACTTCCGCCTGCAGTCGTTGATGTTCGCTAACGGCACTCCTCACACCACGTATCACTGTATAGAGTAGGCAGGTAGGTAGGTACCTGCCATACAGCCCGTACTTTCTCTCTTCGTCGGTTTCGCAACAGCCGAGGTTGCGACAATCAAATATTTTTTGACCTCCGTTGACAACTGCGCAGGTTCATCTTAAATTCTCAAGTATTTCCTCGATGATTTTATTTGTTCTTTAAAGGTTATTTATGGTTCACTCGTCTGCTACTGGTCATCTTTAGCCATCATCTATGTAGTGAACTCGAAACTGTGTTACGTACGTGACCTACCTACGTCATAAGAAAACGAATTTAACTTGTCATCTTTTCGATTTAATTGACCACTATATTTTGTTTGTCTTCGGCACTACTATACGAAAATGAATCATGTTCATGTCTTATTAGAGAGATTGGCAAATCAGCAAGTATGGTACGTGGTTCAAGGCAGAAGCAGGTACATACTTTTACAACTTTGTTATAAACAATTACCTGGTATTACTTTAAACAACGGCACTTTAATTTAGTTTATTTACCAAGGAATAATATTGCAAATTCCCATGATTTCTCTACTGCGCCAAATCTTGTCATCTGGAAGCTATGTATGTATGTTAACTTGTCTAAACAAAATGATATATGTTCCAAACGATAATTTATTATACTTTAAGAGATACCGTGCGTCGCGTCGACCTTCAAAGTAACCATATGCAAATTGACGAATCTCCGTAATGTCTGTCAAAGAATTTCTGCACACTGCGCACATAACTATTTTAGCAAACAAATTATGAATGCCAGAGTTGCTACTTAGTGTCCATTGATATTCACAAGGAGTATATTTTTATATAGTATCTACGCAGCACACAAAGAATAAAATGAGACAGAGCCATTAGTGTATGTGTTTGATGAAAACTCCCTTAAAGAATCAACAAGCGATCTCCTTTACTACACTCGCGGCCAAAATAAACATTGCATCATATTTTCACAATAGGCCAACTGTAACACCAAATTACGTAAGCACACTGTTTATCTATCTTTTTCAAAGACGGAATCTTTGTTTTCTTTTTAATTATTACGCGTTCATGGAAATTGTACGCAAATATGACATAATTATTTAATATGGTACACACGACAAAGTTCTATTTGTTAAGTGTCAGGATCCACGTGATGCGTGAGAACTATTTGCTCAAACTGTTTAACTAGTCTTGAACTAACGGGGAGCTCTAACAGTGTACTTTGACAGTCAATATTGTGGCGAAGTTTGGAAATTTCTTAACGACCTCTTTTATTTAGCACTACGAAATTATTTATTAACGTTTTTATTTGCTCTTATCTAATTCATCTACATCCTGCTTGTTATATATTAATTAAAACTCCGTAATTAGTTGTCTTTTTTTGCAACTACCTCTCAGCATTTAATTACCTACAATTTAAAAAAAATCTTTCATTCTTTTAAAAGAAAATTAAATACGTAAATCGGATTTTCCGAAAAAAAACTATTTACTTAGCTACAGTTTTTTTTACAAAAAGCCTATTTTATTTTGACACTTTGTATTTTGACGATGCGGTGGGTCGGATCGTCAAAAAACAAAAACTAAACAATTCAAAGAAATGTTTTGTTCTTTAAATTGTTTATGAATTGTTTTTTTTCTATTATTATTAAGTATTAATTAAATTATTAAGTATTATTACTAAAACGGGAAAAAAACGGGTCTTATTTTAAAATCAATATACCTACTTACAAGTTACTTATACGCAACTGCTGAGCATAACGTTCGATTCCCAGGTCGGGCAAAGTGTTATTAGGTTTTTTACATCAAGAATTATACCTACTTGTTCTTTTCTTCGTTCGTTCGGACCGGTATAGCAAGTTCCTTGACGTCATACCAGACCTTAAAATTACTTTGGTTTTTCCCATGATATAAAATAACAGAAGTCTAATTTTTTTTTTTGCTAAATTTATAAAAAACAATATTGTTTTATATAAATTTAGCAAAAAAAAAAAATTGCAAAACGTTCCGCCTGTCAAACTATTTAGTAATCTGTGCGCCTGTTTAGGATGATTTAATCTAAAGGGTGTAACAAGACCCTTAACAAAGCCGTAAGGCACCTGTTCTCCCCGTCATCATTGCGATCATATTTTTGTTCTAGACCATACCTGGGAACCTTCTAGTTACGGAGATATTCGGGGTCAAAGTTCCAACGCTTTCCCTATTTTTTTTTTTAAATACATGTTTTTAATGTAGGTAAGAATTTACTACCCCCGTACTATTCAATCCATCCATCAGCTCAATGTCTTGAGTGCTTTACATTGAGTACTACCATAAAACGTGATTTTTCACCCAAAAAAGAAGTCGTTTCCCAGCAATAATTTTTACATAATGTTACTTAGTTTGATGTACATAATGCTTATTTGACGGCTTCGTTAAGGGTCTTGTTACACCCTGTATAATTAAAAAACTATTTCTGTTCGTACGTGACGTGACGTGTCGATTTTGATAAAATTTGCATAGTTGTTCCACATGCCAAGGAAGAAAAGAAAAACAATCAGAAATAATAAAAGGCATTGCAATACATGCTGGGGGCCAACTAGTTCATGATAAAAATCGATTATACGTACGGAGCACCCCTCGCAACCAGCAAAGTCCATTGGGCTCGAGTGCTGAATGACGATGAGAAAAAATGATTAAGAAAACCATGGTAGATCAATGGAAAAACGGCTCTATTGATACTGATTTCCGAGAAATTTCCGTACATTACTTAACACATTCGCGCGCGTCATTATAAGTTGCTGTTGCATTAGCTACAGTGACTGAGAAAGCAACTATCAGAAAATTAACCACATCAATAACGCCGCTTTTGATCGTAGATACCTACGTACGTAATGTTATTAAAAACGCCAGAACGTCATGCTACCTGAAACTGTCAAATTTCCAATACTTTAGCGATTTTAAAAACTAATAAAGACTTTTGACAGATTGTAGTTGCTTGATGTGCTGGCGTCTGTACATAGGTGTAAGGACCGCAACGCGCAAACTATTATTACTATTGATACAGCACATGATTCTAGACTTCCCAGGGCAGATAGGTATACAAGCTGTCGCTTTACATCCGGGTCAAATTCAAGGAGGTATCTATACTAATGATTCTCGACCCGAATCGATGATAAAAAGGGTTGGTTTTATTTTTTTTAATTTTTTTTACGGAAATCGGAAAGTGTAAACCACCCATATTAAAACGCAGCTCGTCTGTTCCTAGCCCTATAAACGCGCCGTCACACACACAAACGCAAACGTTTAGTCCACAGTATAATTATGGACAGTATGGAAACTAGGGGGTGGTTTACGCTTACCGATTTCCGTAAAAAATAAAATAAAAAACCTACCCTTTTTAGTATCCATTCGGTTCGCTAATCAATAGTATAGATAGTAGATACCTTCTTGAATTTGACCAGGTTGCAAAGCGACATCCTCATCTTGCTGGTTATTAAAAAAACAGCTGTTTCAAAAATGTACTGAATTCATGGTAAGCAGTTTTCGCGTTGAAGTTCCCTTACACTCTTTGTTCTTCTTCAAACCTACTTCTTGTTTGTACTTCATATTCTCTAACAAGTCTCGTAGGTATTGCTTATTATTATCAAATTAGGTAAAATTATCCAACACAAAGACGGACCGATGATTTGAATACCTTGTTTATAATAACTGGCTGTGCCTCATTTCAAAATCAATTTACAGTAATGTAACGGGACTTTTGATTGATCTGCAGTGGTTCTGTTTGTCCTTCAGTGGGTCATTATGACAGCCAAACATTTGGTACTGAATCCATAATGATCGATTTATTGTGACTTGTGGTTAAAGTTTCTTCTAACGTGTAAAAGTGTTATTTTATTCCAATTTCTTAAATGACTTACGATCTCATCTTGTGTCAATACTGTCAAACATTTTAATCAAGTGTAATAATATGTAGATATGTTTATTCGCACCGAAGTGTACTACAAACCACGACATGTTGTGATACACAATTAAAAAACAAAACAAAAGTAGGATAGGTATATAAATTAATTTGGCTGACCTTGACAGCCAAATCAGTTTGAGACGTCAATCGAGGCTTCGGAAATTGCTTGAATGGCTCGAATACTCGTTTTTGTCAAAGTTGGTCAAGGCAAAAGAGTGTGCTCCTGATGGGCCTGATACAAGTGGCAATCGCTTTCAACACGTTTCGTATCAACGACTTTCAAAAGAATTGATTTATGATTTTTGGTAGTTTATGACAATCTAATACTATACATAGGGTTTATCTATTCATACACGAAATCTCTTAAGGGGTCATTGTACTCATCATTATGAACAACTTTCACTATGGGACCAAGCTCGAAATTTCGGGTTTGGTCCCATAGTGAAAGTTATTCATAATGATGAGTACAATGACCCCTTAAAAGATTTCGTGTATGAATAGATACACCTTGTATATGTATTTGAATTTTCCATCGTCGTTACCGCCAAAGGTTAGCCCCATCTATCAGCAGATCACCTAGAGCAAGAAACGCAGCGCGAGCGTGCTGCCCGACCGCATCGTCGATGCTTCCGCGTGCTGGTGCTATAGCATTCCCGCTGTTTTTCACTATAGTAATGCAGGCCTTCCTACTATCTATTAGTCTATTAAGCTGTTATCGAAGTCCCCACATGTGTAACTTTTCTATTCTACCCTACCTGGTTTCACACTCCGTGGCCCTGACGCTACCCTTGACCACCACCCGAGCTGGGGCAGCTGGCTCTATAAATCACTCATTTCAAACCTACTTCAAATATATTGAAACCCCGATCACATAGAGTTTTGCCCCCACAACTCTAACGCTGGGTGCGCCCGAGGGCCGATGTGGTCGGTGGCGCAACTTCGGATGCGCGCAAGCAGAGGTCGCGCCCCTCCATGTAGACACCGACACAATGCAGGACTTGTGCCTAGGATTGTTTGTAAATAAACGATGACATTGGTCGTTCAAACTTGTGACTGACCCGACAGCTATTGTGGCTAATTGGTTTTGTAATTGTTTATATCGTACTTATTATCGGGTATTTTCTTGTATAGCTAGATTTTCACAATATGATGAACGAAATTCCAAGTGAAAGGAATATTCCTTGCCAAATATTGCTTTATTGCCTTTCATTGTCATGGACATTATCATTCTCGCAAACCTCATCACAACTTCATATTACATAGCTTTTTATCTTGCCAAACAAATAGGTTAATTATACACTTCAGAATTCAGACAAAGAAATAAATAAACACTGATCTCTTCATTCCAACAAGTACTAGTGGTGGAATACCAGATGATCGAAAGCAAAATAAGCCAAAGTCTACTAAAACGAAATTAACATTTGTGCAAAGCATAACAGTCATTAGCATATTTCGCACTACATACTCGTAGTATGGTGTCATCCTGTCTAATCAAATATGTAAACACACATATAACATCACGCCTATATTCCCCGATGGGTTAGGCAGAGTGTACCTAATAGTACACCCACATTTAACCTGTTATGTTTAAGTCCCGCGTAATAAATGGCGAGCCTATTGCCATCAACCGGGCACAAATCAAGACTCCATGTCTGCTACTGAGAAATTTCTGATGGAAAAACTTAATAATATTTTGTACGACCTTGGAATCGAACCCAGGACCTGATGCTCCGGGGGCCACGTGGTGGCCCCCGGCCACCGTAGGCGTGGGCCTGTGGACGGTGAGCTATGGGCTAGCTCGCCGTCCGTCCGTCTTATGACGACAGGCCGTGTCGACGGCACGGTCGTGTTCCACGCGCGCCTCAAAGAGAGTCAGCAAACAGGAAGGGGTCCGAAAGGACCGATGCCTGCCAGGGTTGCGGGACTGTTCGAAAGAGATACCGCGGCCCTGGAACACAAAGGGCAAAGGAAGGAACATGGATAGGTTTTAGTCAGTAAAAGTCTGACACTCCCTCCTGCTCAGCCCAGAGCGGGAGGGGTTATTTGATGATTTCCCATCCGAAAAAAAAAAAAATCTAGACCGAGGCAGACGGAACTTTCATGGGAAAGATTTCAGCTTTCTTATGAAATACTAGTATTCAGCTGCTGAATACTAGTATTTCATAAGAAACGACTATATAGGGTGACTGGTAATTAGTGACCGATACTTAAACACGTGATTGTACTCATGATAACAAACAAAATTTCCAAAGAAACTTTTTTTTTATACTAATCCACTATCACAATACAACAGCCGTATGAAATTCACACACAGCGTGGGTGTTCACGCTCAGCCTACCCTCTGTTACACGGTATGATAGTAATCAGACAGAAAGGCGTCACGAGACTAACAGCTGATAGGTCAAAGGCGCGCGCGCGCGAATTTCATACGGCTGTTGTGTTATTGTGATAGTGAATGAGTATAAAAAAAGATTTCAATGAGAAAGTAAGTTTTCGGCTTCCAGTCTTACCAGATTCAGCTGTATTTTACATGGAGCGACTGCCTATCTGACCTCCACAACCCAGTCAGTACTGGGTAATACGATACCCTTCGGTAAGACTGTTCGTCAGACTACCTGTAACCTTGAAGATGACCAGTGCGACTGCTAATTATTAGCCACGAGCACTTCATCGACCCGTGCGGTTGTTATGAATAAAAAAATATCATTAGCCTTGCGAATGAGTAAGAACGCTGATCAGTATTTTCAAAATAGTATGGGATGATGATAATTCATAAGGTCGAGTATAAAGGCTGTAACAAGACCCTTAACTAAGCCGAAAGGCACTTGTTCTACCGTCATATGCGATCATTCTTTTTGTTCTAGACCATACCTGGGAACCTTCTATAGTTACCTACAGAGATATTGGGGGTCAAAGTTCCAACTTTTTCACAAGTTTTTTTTTTAAATCCATTTATATAATGTATTAATTTTTCTTTGAAAACCTCCACGACCCCCGTACTATTCAATCCATCCATCAGCACAATGTTTTGAGTGCGTTATATTGAGTCCTACCGTACCGTGATTTTTCACCCCAAAAAAAAAAAGTCGTTTCCCAGCAGTAATTTTTGCGTAAAGTTACTTAGTTTGATGTGCTTGGTTGACGGCTTCGTTAAGGGTCTTGTTACACTCTGTATTATTAGTAATCTCGAGGTGAATCGTTATTATGATAAGTGGAAGGTTGAACAGGTTGACAGGCATTTTAATGATTTAAGGGTGGACCCTTTGTTTACTCAAGATACTTTTGAAGTATGTACTTACTTTGTTGTGAATGGTGCTTCGTATGGGACGCCTGGGTCTGAGGTTACTGGTTCTTATTGGAATGTAAAGAGAACGCGTTCGTGTTTAATAAAATGCTACTATTAAGTGGACTTACTACCCTCGCTGTAAAAAGTATTTTGAAACCATTGAAACTAGTTTATTGAACTCTGAGGTTCGTGTTGGCGGATTGTGTACAGCCGCTAACTATTTTTTTTTTTTTATAAAAACGACGTTCATTTTGTGGCGGTACGCTGTCTGCTGTATGCAAGAGCTGACAATGAAGCAAGTAATACATAAAACATTAAAAATCGATAAGATACCAGTTTTATTTTTCCTTTATCAATATCTACCTATGCCTTTCTATGTCTAGAAAAACCATTGCTGTGCCAATATATAAATGTGTACCTTGCGATTTTTATTTAATGTTTTTTGCGTGAATACTTATTGGCGTGTCAACGAGTAATTTTAATAAATATCTACCTGTCATTTACATCGTAGATAACGTCGAAGTCATTAATTAGACAGTGTTATTACTACTTATTTCATAATACTTGTTATAACGAAGAGCTCCTTGCTAGATATTATTATATTACACCATATGGAAATATAAAAAAACGCTACACACAGCTTTTTTCTGATATAAATGATAACGGCCTACCCCTACCCCTTCGACACCGTGCGACAGTAGGTACTTAGGTACTCATGGCAAGAAGACAAAATGAATTATGAAGGTAAGTGCGAAATATAGGCGAAAAGCAAGCCAAAAAATCAGAGCTGGATAATCGATTTGTCTACAAATATCACTACAATCGGCGGGTTTGGCCGCTATACAAACTTACTACATTTAAGCACACCACGCGACAATAACATCCGAAACTACTCCCCACCGTCTAATTGAATCTCCGCCCACTCATAAAAAAACTGCACCGTCATTCGAGAACGTTCCTGATTCAATTCATTATTGACAGTTAACCGTCGCCCGCATCATACGATGCACACAAAAGAGGCATCCACATCCCTATTAGCAGCGCCAGTAATCGCCACTTCCCACGGGCACAATGCCACGTTCATTTCATGGCCTAGATTTTGTTGGGCCAACGTTGGTCGGATTGAAGGCCACCAGAACTTTCGATCCGGTCGTATCGTACCATACCGCTTAGATGAGATCGCGCGACGAGCGCTAGATTGGATAATTGGAGGAAGCACTAACATGGCATTGGTATTTTCAAGCTAAATGAAGATGACAGGTTCAAAACTACAAGTACTAACTACAGGTACAAACCACAAGGAAAATGACGTTTTATGTATTCCATCCTCTTAAACATAAAAAACCGCAGCCTAGGTAGGGTATTTTAGGAACAGTCACATATTGTAATGAATCATCTTAAAAGAAAAATATTGTTGCATCCCGTACTCGACGCCAGCTTAAACTGCAATAAAGAAATAGAGCAAATGACAAAAGGTAAGAAAACTAAGAAAGGAAATGAATCCTTCTCTTTATAAAGCGACAAGACAATAAAAACTAAAGACTGTATAAAAAATAAGACGCAGTAACCACGTAATGCCCTGATGACCCTCGTAATTATAATAACCGTAGAATCTGTTTCAACACAAATAATGAGGGGAGGTTCAAGTCATCCTTAATTAGTACCTGAGTACTGACCTATCACGTAGGAATGTTATTAGCTATTCCATCCTTGGCTATTATTACAATATGAGTTTCATTCAATCTTGCTGAATGAACAGTTTTTTCATTATCTTTGCAGTTTTTCCTTCCTCATCGTTCATCGTACTATTGTCGTAATATTTTCACCCTGAGAGGTTCTAAGATTTATTCATTCAGCCGTTTCACGAAGTTCTATCTTTAATAGTTCATTTACGATCCTTTTGTTTGCTTTGTCGGTCTGTAATCGACACTGTGGCATTGCATTAAGGTTTGGCTTTCTGCTGTTTTCCTTTTTTTGTTAGGAGCAAGTTTTCGATGATATGTTCGTTCTAGAGATCAACGTATTCATTTATTGCCTTAATAGATATGCTGAAAGTTGCTAGTGCACTAAAAACAATCAACTATACCAGGGTGAAAGAGACATACATGGGCGCACAAACGATTACCACGTATCATACATCATTCTTAACCTCCCAACACAGATGTTTCATCGGTAATTTTTTTTTTAATGCAGTTCCATACATTTTGCCCACGTCGATGTCCCTTCCACCCCGTATTAATAGTTGATTATTTTCGGTCTATCCTTCGCCAGTTCCTAGATTTACGAGGTCAAGAAGTATCCTTACATCATCATTGTCCTGCCCTGCTGACATGCTGCGCCGACCTCAAATAACTTGTGATATAAGTTATTTGCCATGGGGTCGGCGCAGTATGTCTTCTTCTTCCAAACTTGTCTTTTACTCGTCATCGCATAAGACACCTCCATTTTTGCCTTATCATCCTTCACACAGTCCATCCATCGTTTCTTTGGTCTTCCTCTACTCTTGTACAAATCCACATTCATACTCAAAACTTTCCTCACGACATTTTCCTTATTTCTCCACACCACATGCCCGTACCAAACATCCTCTTATATACTCATTTCTTATTTTATCCATTAGCCATATCCATGAATTATACTTCCATAGAATGTCTGAAAATTAAGACCATACTAGAAAGAACTAAGTGCATTGTTGTTGTAGATAATAGGTCCAATAAAGATCCTAACACACCATGTGACTGGAACGCCCCCGGCCAGCCCAGACTCGAACAAACTATACCTACGTATATAAACCGCAATGAACAAAAAACTACAGAAAGTTCACTTTCTGAAACACTGAACAATTTCAATGATAAAACGACGATCCTAACAGCATTATTCTGCTTCATTGTCCCTACAGGACATTGTCCTGTAGAAAAGATGTTTAGAGGTACAAATTATTTCGATTTTATTTGTATTGCTGTCAACTACTAATTAATATATAATGTTACCCCTTTTTTAGGGTTCTATAGCCGAATGACGAAAATGGAACCCTTATAGATTCGTCATGTCTGTCTGTCTGAATCACAGCCACTTTATTCCGAAAGTATTAGGACTACACAGTTGAAACTTAGTAGGATGTATTCTGTAAACCACCTTACGATTTTAATACAAAAAAAAAGATTAATGGGGGATAGGTACATGGAACTGAAACTAAAAAATATTTTTTTCATCAAACCAGTTTTGCGCAGTCAATCGTTTGAAAGATAGACACTTCCAAAGTTGTAAATGTGGGTGTGTCCACTCTAATTTCTAAAGTAAGAGGAGGAAAATTATGAAAAAAAATACGATAATAGAACGTAAATAAAACTTTTAACCAAAATTGATTTGAATAAGAGATGATGTTTAATTTTTGAGATATGGGACTTTTTCATCAACCTGCAGCAGTAACTTTGTTTTTCATTAACATACTATGAAAAACTATTTTAGTTTTGCTGTTGAATATTTTTAGTATATTGTTTGGTGCTATGGAACCCTGTGTGCGTGTGAGTACGACTCGCATTTGGCCAGTTTTTTTTTAATATTGGTGGAATGCGTGGGTAATGTGGGTAACATGCAATGATTATATACGTCACGTCAATCTACATTAGGTCCGTTCACTTATGTTGTTGCCGTCCTAACGTCTAACCTTTCTAGTTACAGAAGAGCCTTTGCATACAATAAAAATACCTATAACTATTATAAGTTCAAATATTAGTGCCTAATCTAAATCTAATAATTTCGTCTTCCAACAGCTATGAGCATTTTAAAGTGGTTCTCCTGCAGTGGCGTAGCTACCGTAGGGCTAGGCGGAGCAGTGCCCCGGGGCCCCAAGCTCAAGGGGCCCCTCGGCCTCCATGAACGATGTTGGAAAAAGTTATATAATATCCTAGTTCAATAAAGAATTTTCGACTTGCAACTTTTTAGCCCCAAAAAAAAACTAACATTTTATAAATTATTCAGAAGTAAGAGCTGCGTTACACAAAATACTTAGTAGAACGTACGTACCTGTCCTTTATTATGCCATATAGTGGGCTTTATATTTTTATTTACTTTATTTTAAATAGGGACCCAATTTCATTTTTGCCCCGGGGCCCATGGTTACATAATCTACGCCACTGTTCTTCTGTATTTTTTGTAACGTGTCGTCGTCCTGACTGAACAGTCATACGATGTCGCGCGATGTTACATCACAGTTCTTTCCTGTTACAAAATACTGTTGTGCATGCAATTAGCGTCGCGACGACCGCGCGCCCGCGCCTCTCAATTCACTGGCTGACGGCTTTGAACTTGGTGAATGATTGACATTCTCTGACTTTTTTTTGTTAGTGTGCACAACTTTATTACTTAAGTTATTTTTTACACCATATCCGTACTCTAACAGTGTCATAGTGCACAAGTGTTACTAACATAGTTTTAAGTTTGTATTTTATCATATATGTCAGTCTGTAAGGTCTATGGGCCAAAGTAGCCTGAAATTAAATGGGTGTTGTTGTTGTTGTTGTTTTATACATATTTTATGTGCTGGACAGTTTGTTCCGCCACTTCTTCCCCCCAGATAAAACACTAGGAAGTGGCGAAGGCAGAGCATTTTGGGAGTGTCTGTTGTAAATTTTGACGTTCAAAAGTGCTGATTTATCAGCCTAATTTGAATAAATGACTTTTGTTTTTTCCTTTATTCATTTCTACATTTACATATTATTTGTATTATTGATTATTTTAATAAATATCAATTATAATAAACACTAAAGTATCTCTGTGTTTCCTTTTATAACCCTTTCACGTCTAAACGGATTCTGATGAAATTTTGTATACAGGTAGACCATGACCAAGGATAGGACATAGAATTTGCTTTATGGTAGTACTTACCTACTTTCCCGTGGAGGATATCCTGACTTCTGCGCTGGTGAAGCGGCGGATAAAAGCTAGAATTGAGTACCACAGGCAGCTTGATACTGTTTGCTTTAAAGTTTGAATATTAGGTAGGCACTATTTAATATGCAATGACACGATCATAAATATGTAGATATGGTGTAAAGCAAACTAGAAATTAAGCATTCAAATACACAATTATTATGCACTAGACGTACCAATGTCAATAGTAGGTACCTACCTACTTCAATTCTGAAACATGTGCATTTTAGCGTGTCAAAACACGTGAAAGAAATAGTAACACACACAATAATAATGATGACGAAATTAACACAGATTTTGCCAAGATCACATGTACTGGATGTTAATGACTTAGGATTACCTAAAGGTGCGTTCATAAATTGTACGAATAAAAAACATCATAGACAGCTAAACAATAAAGTCGATAAACACCAGTTTAACAACTACTTAGGTACCGAATTCATTGAATAATTCAAAGGCTTAATATTATTTGGGAGTGTTTAGTCCTGATTAAATGATTTATTTATTTATGATTTTACAGTCATAAGTCGTTCATTCGAACATTTAAAACTATTCCTACTAAAATATAATTATCAACACCATCTGCCTAGGTTATTTTCTGAACTGTGTTAGATTCGCCTTCCAGTCTACCCGGATGCAGCTGAAAATCAGTATTTTACATGGAGTCCCCTGACCCCCCATTTAGTACTGGGTTATAAGATACCTCTTGGTAAGACTGGTTGTCAGACTGTCGGGCCACTCCGGGCTGTCGGGCGACTAACGGTACCGACGTGTTTTCCTATGCACGGGGGAAACTCGTTATGGGTGGTTAGCCATTCACGGACCAACCTAGGCAAGCGCTGCTTAACCTGAAGATTGACCCAAGTAGCTATAATTATTTAGCATCGAGCTCGAGAGAACATGCTGTAACAAAAACAAGAAAAGGGTATGTATGATAAAGTTAATTGAATGGAAAATTAGAGCCAACAGCCAAACTTTTGCCAAAAAAGCAATACCTAGACCTCCATTGGCAATGCTTCTTTACCCAGTCCAGTAGTACCTGACTACGGTCACGCAAACTTTATTGTCCACCAGTTTAACCGTGAACTAGGATCTGTTACTTAAGTGTTAATGAGCTGCAAAAAATATTTGTTCTCTCGAGTTTTTGCTCGTCTATTAAATGGTAACGTACAATGAACCACGCATTGATTTCATTCACGGAAAATTTTCATCAGGTATGACGTTTATCGCGATAAATAGACATCAATGGTCATAATAGAACGATAATTTGTTATGCTGACCAGTGCTTCCCATCAGCTTACTCCATTAGATCGCATTTACATACGAATTACTAAAATACACCGTCATCGTAGTTCCCTCCGAATGACGTAAGCTCTTTTTATTTTTTAAGGAAAGTTTTGTCAAAAGTCCATAAAAAGAGTGTAACAAGACCCTTAACGAAGCCGAAACGCACTTGTTCTCCCCATCATTGCGATATGTTTCTTGGTATACACCATAACTGGGAACCTTCTAGTTCCAGAGATATTGGGGGTCAAAGTTCCAACTTATTCAGAGGTTTTTTTTTTTATAATACATGGTTTTAACGTAAGATTTTTACCATAAACACCTCCACGACCACGACTATTCAACCCATCCATCAGCACAATGTTTTGAGTGCGTTACATAGAGTTCTACCGTAAAACGTGATTTTTCACCCAAAAAAAAAAATCGTTTAAAGTTACTTAGTTTTATGTAAATATTGCTTGGTTGACGGTTTCGTGAAGGGTCTTGTTACACCCTGTACTTAGATAGACTTTGGTGAAAGATTCGGTTAAATTACGTTTTAGACGAGGCTCCGGACACCAGACTGGTAGATAATGAACTAAAGCCGGTCCTCAATTGGTCCGTATGAATTTGAAGAGGCTGTAGGTACTCTCCGTTAAACACCAAATGCAGAAAAAAAAAACAAAAATCTATTCATCCGTTTTGGAGCTACGATGTCTCAGAGAGACACGTTAAAATACTACTCCTCTTTTTCGTCGGGAATTAATTACAAGCTTGGATCAAATTCACATCTTCTCCTCCATAAGTAGGTACGCTAGAACAGCCAACAGGGCCAATCTCTCCACTTAAGTATTTTGAATAATAAGGGTAACCTAACCCGATTCAAAAGGATACTAACGCAAAATGGTGTTAAAGAAGATAACAATCGAAGCAACACATTTGTTGCTTATATCAAGATTGAACTGCCTCGTTGGTTGCAAGCGAGATTGCTGAGCATGAAGTTCTTGGTTCGATTCCTAGGCCGAGTTTAGTGTTATTGAATTTTTCAGTAGCAGCCACGGATTCCCGATTAGTATCCGGTTGATGGCAATAGGCTCGCCCCCTATTACATGGACTTAGCTGATGAACTATGGGGACTACTAGGCACACCTCTGCCTTAACCTTCTAGGATTTAACAGGCGTGATGTTACCATGATTGACTATAAAATAAAATGTTTAAAAATATACGAATAGAAATAATACCATTAAAAGCTCCTGGAAAATGAATGATTTGCGAAAATTACGTAATTATTTAATTTGCGTGGATTGAACGTGGAGAGACTACGCATTTTTTATTTTATTAATAGATGGCAAATATTTGTTTTAAAGGCAAAACAGCTGCTCAAATATGTATCTACAGTTTAGTTAAATCAAAATTAAACATATTAAGTTGTTGGAAGACAGTAATTTTGGGATTTTTTTTAATTAACAAAACGTTTACATGGCGATTTCAGAATTGGAACGGTTCCATTGTTTTTTTTTTCTTCATAATAATGGGATAGCAAAGAGGACTTTTTTTGTAATAGGGTTGGTAAACAAAAACTATTGTTGTACTAACTACACGCTAGTTCGTACGTTCAGTACGTCTAACCAATGATATCCAAGCAAAAAAAAGCACTGATCAAAGTGATTTTATTTTGACCTAAAATAATAAATTGCCGGCGGCACTATAGAATAAACACAGCCATTAGGTCAAAATAAAATCACTTTGATCAGTGTTTTTTTTTGCTTGGATATCTTTGGTTAGAGGTACTGAACGCTGTGTTAAAATTTGTCCATCTATTTTAATGGGACCATAGATAGCGACAAACGCTTCGTAAAGCCAGCAGTTACAAAACCAACGATTGAGTAAAAAATGAGTTTCAAGTTATACAACAGCTGTAATCTCGCCAAGTGTACCATAGAGAATAGAAACCCGTCAAGTACCCACTGTGGTACATACAAACATACCGGTCTCGATTAGCCTACAATCCTACTAACCGATTGCAAGGTGTTTCTCGCCTACTTTAAAATTGTTCTTGCCACCTTTTTTTTGAGATATACACGTAATTAGTTACTGAATTATAATCATTAAAACCATGAATGAAAAAATCATCCAATGGCATTAAATTTAATTCATTTTTTTATGATAATATCTCTGTAAAGTCGTATTATGTTTTTTTTTTATTTTTAATGTTTTTTATATTAACTTCATATTCAAATTCATTTATTTGTTACGTAATTCAAAATCATATTTTACCCTACCGACACTAAACTGCAAATTACAAACAACGTAAGAAAATTTGAATTTCAGTGACTACCAAAACTACTATGTTTTAATATCTACTGTAGTTTTCAGAATTTAAAAATATGTCTCTTCTGCCATTCAGCTTTACCGACAACTTACAAGTCATCGTTAGCATATCCACCTACGCCACAAACGAGAAAAACACTCTCAAACAGTAAACACTCATAAAATACTAATACCTACGTCATACTCACACACAAGTTAACTACCATGGAGTATTGAAAAACCAGAGCGCTAAATCATTATTATACTAGCTTATGCTCGCAGCCTCGCCCGCGTGGAGTTCGGTAATTTTCCCACGGGATCATGCTACCGGCATAAAAAATATCATAATATGTGTAATCCAGGTTATAAACTGTTACTAATAGGTAAATACTCCCGCGCCCCGCACGCCCATCTACGTGAGTTTCAAAGCCCTATTTGACTCTGTTAGGGGATTATTTTGGAAAAACTGTGATACCCGTGTCTCATAATTTAAATTGAAGAGTGTGTACATCAATTATCGACCCAGAGAATATAAAGTTTCAAAGAAAATTTAACGCATGGGGCGTTAAATTTTCTTAAATTTTCACCCTCTTAGAATTTAGAAAAACTGTTTCTTAGTGTATACCTACTCTTCACAAAGAATACACCCTTCAAATTTCAAGTCTTTAAGACCAGTGGTTTGAGCTGATACATCAGTCAGTCAGGACTTTGAATGTTATATGTATAGATAGAAGATAGATAGACTTTTTTTAAATGGCGACAACAAAATTTATTTAAGACAAATATTTATTTGTTCCCTGAAAAATGCATGGAACTAGCACAAATTTTAATGCAGTCCTGTATATTTGACTTCATCACTACCACTATCTTCTGCATTGACAGCATAATCTCCGCTGAGATTGGCCGCTGTGACCGAAATTCGGTCAGAAGCACTGTAACATCCTGAAAAATTCATAAGAGATTTGCGATCTCATATTAACACTCCTTTTGCTTACTTACAAGCAGCAGAACAACGTAATTTTAAAAATACTCAACAATGATTATTCATTCCTAGTGTTTACATAAGCTAATATTTAGCCTAGCACATGAGTGCGTAAGCAGGCATGCAAGCACGAAGTGATTTACTTACGAACGAAGTCCAAATGGTAGAATAGTTTCAAAACAAATGAATTTACATAATCTACATACAAAACAAAGAGGGGTCGCCGGTCGAAAGAGGTTAGAATTACCTTTGAATAGCTAAACTCGGTTTTATATTTTAATGACATGACCGGTCGTTTCCTGGTCTCTATAAAAATCAAGTATTTGGAATGTAGAAGACACATTGTTACATATTTCGCAAGCACTTAGTTCTGTTTTGTTTGGGGTTTAATTTATAAACTGAATTGCATTGGGTAATTATTATAGTGGAAAAGACCATCGGTTCGATAATTATAATATGCGTGATATTGCTCAGTCCCCTTGTGCTCCTAAGAGACGCCTTGTTTCTTTCTTCTTATTCTGCAAATTAATGTTTTAGCGAAATAAACAGATAAATAAAGACATTACGTGAAGATAAAATAGATTAAATAGATGCGTGGAAGATGTTTCAACATTCCCAGAAAAGTTGCCAAGGTAGCCCGTGAAATTAATTTTTTCTTACGTTTGTTGCAATTTGCAGGTCAGTGCCAGACTGCACCTATATTGAGTACATTATGATTCGCAACCGTAACAATTATGGTGGATAAAATCATCAATACAACCCTTTAAGTTCATTTAACCTTTCATATGCCGAGTATATAGACACAATTAAAAACCTTTTGTGTCTCGCGTAGATCTACGTTCCCGGCACACGGAGGGTTAATCCGATTGAATGAGTTTTTCATGAAATAGTTTTTTAATATTGCTTATGAGCAAGGCCCAGCACGGCTACGATATTTATGAATTCACATTCATAATACTGCCCGTTGAAGTGAAGTAGCGGAGAATCGTGACCGTTGATCGTTCGCTCACTCAGCAATGGGATAATATGGGCTAGCGATAATAATAATATGATACTTATAATACTGTCCGTTTGCCCCGATAACAGAACTTCAACTGCCTGAACATTAACAATTACCATCGTAGTAAAATAAACACTTAGGTTGATGAAAGATAAATCCTTTCGAACCCTGGTGCCATAATGATACGATGAACATAAAATTACAGTTAACTGAGCGATGAACTTTAAGAACATACATAATGACTAGGCGGTCTAGATGACTGCCTTGTCTTGTCTTGCCATTCTCACGCGAACCGGAACAGCTGGAACTTTAATCATTTCCGTACTTCCTTGCGAATTAACATACTTTTCGTAATTTATGTTATTTCTATTTATAGAATTTTCACCCGCAAGGCATTCTGTTTATTCATCAGTAGTGACTTCTTCCTGATTGACGGATTATTGAGTGTCAAGGTTGAGAACTTGAGAGTTGAGAGACTCCGCGGGACAGTTTTATCTCGTAACTAGATGTTGCCCGCGGCTTCGCTCGCATTTTTGTCAGAAATTATCCCATGGGCACGTTGTAGGGCACTCGGGGATAATGTATCTTCCTATTAGTGAAAGAATTTTCAAAATTGGTTCAGTTGATCCCGAAATTACCCTCTTCAACCCCACAAATATCTAACTGCGGCGATGAACAATGTGCCAAATAAAACTAGGTAATTTTCATGTGTTACTAAATAGATAATCGTACATTCTTTGTTCATAACAAGGGAGATCATGTTTTTTTTTTTAAGAATGTTTATAAACCTTGAGGTTAATCCAACATACTGGCCATAATAGCAAGCTGAACTGTCATTAAAGTATAAAATTATATGCGACCTTGTGAAGGCTGTTTCATTCTACATATGAATATGAAGCATCTGGGGGTCTAAAATCGCCGCTTTATCAGAATCATAATACGAATCACGTTAAAATGGACTTTGTGAAATGAATTTAAAATTTTTAACGTGATTCATATTATGATTCTGATAAAGCTTCAATTTTAGGCTCACTGGTGGCCTACCATGACGTCTTAAAGCAGGAGTAATTCCAGTGTGGGAAAGAGGTGGCGCTAGACGACTTATATGTATAGCTCTATCTCTTTCCCACACTAGAATTTCTCCTGCTCTAAGACGTCATAGTAACCCCCATGTTCGCTTTTTAGAATGAATCCGTCAGTTTTAAATGTGTAATAGATTAAAATATTTCAAACATCTTTAGACCACAAACCAATGTGTTAATTAATTCAAATAATGTAAAAGATCTAATTGCATCTAAAGTTCTTCTGTAATATAGATAAAATTAACGTGAGAGAAATGTCATTATTATTTCAAAAGATTATTTTACAATGAACGTATTAACGAGGCAGGGTGTCGTTCTTTAGTTTCTGGCTACTCCTAAACATAAGATAACTTCACGCATGTAATCCCCAACGGGTTAGGCAGTGGTGTACTTAATAGTACACCTATATTTCGCTAGTTATGTTTTAGTCCCATCATCCCATGTAATAGGAGGCGAGCCTATTACCTTCAACCGGCCACAAAATCAGACTCCGCGATTCTACCGAGAAATTCTTAATGGATAAGTTCAATATAAATTTGACCGACCCGGGAATCGAACCCAGGATCTCGTGCTCAGCAGTCGCGATTGCGACGACTAGACCAACGAAGCAGTCCCGTAAGTTTTTGAATAATCCCGTATATTGTATGGTTATACAGGTGCTTGACCCCTCTTTCCAGAAATACTTGTATGGGTAAATAGGTCAGTAAGTAAACCAGGGCGATGGACCAATAACCTGTAAACTTACGCATCGTTAGCTCCTTCGTACACTCACTACACTAGACAAATCTCCTATTCTTGATGACAATTTGATTGGACCGACTGTCTGTCTACCGCATTCGTAACCGCAACACGACATTTGTCGAAATGTCTGTCTAAAGATGTAGATAATATAATGTAATATGATTTAGATGTCTGTTAAAATTTAACTCTCGGATCAGTGGAAATGTTAGTAACGAGAAAGAGCATTACAGTTTAATTGTTAAGATGTTCTATGAGATATTAGACAACCTAAATAAAACGACTCTCGCAGGCGAAAACATTATTTATTGAATTTGGAAGTGAGTGCCTTTAAAAGTAGGAGATAAAGATTATACCTACACCTGGAAAAGTGAATACAAAAATGACGGCTGATAGAGGAGAAACGGTATCATGTTTTGGAGACCCCTAATATGTTGGCATGACGGCAAGAGAGGGTGATGCTGATGATGTATTTACAGACAGCTATGAAGGAGACCTTTGAGCTTGAGTTATAAGTCGAGCTAGACGATAACTTACCTACAAATGCTTATGCTACTGACTGGAAAGTTCTATTAAAATCTGTGTGATTCTTTCTTCAAAAGACCATCTCAGACACTAATCTGCATAGTCCTCATGTGAGTTGACCAATTGATTATGGATGGACCTTAAAAGAGACTATGAATTCTGGGTTTGTTTCGGCTGGTTCTTCTCGAGTAGTCAGGTACGAAACACCGGCCCCATCTAGTTTAAAAAAAATATACGTGCAAAAGGGTTTGTAAAACCTATTTGCAGAATAAACATCATTTGTCATTTTTTCACCGCGGGTGACCACCCACTACATACCGAGTTTCCTCCGTGCCTCGGAAAGCACGTTAAGCCGTTGCTTCCCGCTTTCATTTGTAGATCTTTGACAGTGGTTACAGGTAGTCAGTTACCCAAAAAGTCTGACAACCAGTCTTACCAAGGGGTATCGTATTACCTAATACTAACTGGGTTGTGGAGGTCAGGTAGGCAGTCGCTCCATGTAAAATACTGGTATTCAGCTGCATCCGGTGAGACTGGAAGCCGACCCTAACATAGTTGGGAAAAGGCTAGGCAGATGATGTCATTTGCTCAATGTGGAAAATAAAGATTGTTATTTTTTCAATCTGTATGTAGGGTTGCTAACCATCTGAACGATTCTGGGAACAGGAAGGAAATTACGTAAATACGTATACGTAGGGCAAGCAAACCTGGTTCCGCATACCCTAGTACAGGTAGTACCAGGGTACCAGAACACTCAATGTTCCTAGTATTTGTCTCATCTACGTACAATATAAATTTCCTTCAAGAATATTGCCTAATTTGTCGAATATCCGGCCCCAATTTGTACCTACTATATGGAGTAACTTTATTAATTAAATTAGTACCTGCTTAAGGAACGGAAGCTTTGACTCCTTCATATTTGGTCGTAATACGTCATAAATGGCCTTTACGGAGTTTCTCTACAAATATAGATGTGTGATAGGCTACTTATCTGTGGGTACTTTTAACATATAGGTACAATTTTAAAACCAGGTAAACGCAACGTCATTGGGGAAACAATGCCAACCGTAGAGACTTTGTAGATCCATCCATATTATGCCATCCGTAAGCAAAAGAAAAATAAACCTTTCTAAATAAGACAAAGCGTATCTGGTAACGCTCATTTTTCCCCATTTACGTCTGATATTTGATAATGTTCTTCGCCTTATCAGGGAGCTTACTGGGTAGTCCATTTTCTAGTTAAAAAAAATAGAGGGAATAAAAGAAACAGAGGGCAAGTTTATTCCATTTTATTAGTGTAGAATTAATATGGCTATTTGGACATCGTTTATTACCGGGGATGTAACTCAGTGGTAGAGTGTCTGCTTCGCATGCTGAAAGTCCTGGGTTCAAATCCCAGCATCTCCAAATGTACTTTTTGCGCCCGCTATTTTAACCTACTGATTAAGCAGTTTTTGGTACAATAATATTAATACACTCAACGACATATTGACGAACATAAATATAGAACTAGGATTGAAACAAAATTCTGACTCCTGAAAGTTGCTCTACGATTGAAGTTTTTTTTTAAACTCAATCTTTCTATGTATCAGCAATTTTAGTAATAAAATGGCTGCAAGGGAAAAATGATATTTCATAGTTCATTCATCAAATTATTTGATATTATTTTCAGTTCAACGACCATAGCGAATAAACTACTTACGATCAACATTTGTTTCTGTTTGTGCAATTAATTACACCTCTAACGATCATTGCGGGTGATTTATTATTGCCGCAATCATCAGTGTTTTATTTAGAAAATTGCATCATTTTCAATTGCAACCTTCGTAATTAACTCGATTTACAAACTGGTACCGCCATCTATCGCGATGTGTGACAACTGACAACTGAGCGCTCCGTATTTTTTTAACACAGCGCCATCTATTATTGCAGTGAGTAAATGAAGTAACATTAAACTTGTACTTAGAATAGCCTTTGTATGTACAAGTTTGCCTATCCGTGCCTAGGGTAGGCATTGTCAATAGGGTAGGCACGGGTAGGCAAGGGGGGGGGGGGGTAGGGTAGGGTAGGTATTCTCCTGAGGATTTTACTTAATATATAGATGATTCACTTATTTTATGTTACTAAAAGTAGACACATAAAAGGGACTAAGGGTAGAAAGACAAAATGAAACAATATTCTTGGAATAATATTTTAATGAAAATTCAACTAAACGTATAAATCTTATTTATACTTACAATGAACAAGTAAAGTGGATAAATATTTACATTTAGCTGAGGGGATGTTCGCAAGTATAGCCGATCCCCCCAAAATTGCACTAACAAAAATATGGAAGCCTATATATACAGACTTCCTTCTCGCTTGGTAGATGGTTGAGATTTATGTATGACGTAAAAATTACGTAAAAATTTAATATTCAAGGCAATCTCTTGTTTTTTTTTAAATAACCGATGACAAAAAAGGTTATTTCTTCTCGTAATGTAATATGGTTATTTTGTATAAAACATTTTCATTTAAATGCATTTTCAATCTGGTAACACGTTTAGGTAACTAGGTAGGTATATTTTTCTAAAAGTCTTCTTCATCCTTTCTCTCTTCAAATTTTGGGAAGTATTTCCAATTCAAATGGGTTTCATTCCATATAGCATAGAGAAAAACTAAGCATTAGTAATTAATTTAACATTCTTTTAGCTTAATAAGATGCGAGCTTAATTAGAAAATTCTTATATGGAAGACATTAACTATGGCTTAAATTCAACCGCTTGGTCCAAAAATGGACATAACTTTTGGTAACTAAGATTTGAAATTCTGGGCGCGGCAAAACAGCATTATAAATTATGATTCTTCATATTTTGTCAACTGTACTTTTTAAAAGCCTTATGAAAAACTATTTGAAGCATTTGCCTCAATACCACGGAGTAAACAAATACCCAGAGGGTTTGCTATCATCGAAAACGACGACATGAACAAGTGGAGATCTCAACCAGCCACCGAACGAACACAGTATAACGAGTAAACATTGTATAAGTTAATTATAATAAGATATAATAACGCAGTCTTAGTACGCCGTGGCCACTGGTCGCCCTTACCCTAGTGAGACCGCTCTAATCTATACTACGGCGCTACTCGATACATACGCTACCCACAGAGTAGATCATAAATGGAGTACTAACATTGCCAACGTATGGCCAAAACACGCCCAAAGTATGGCAAGAACAGTGACGAGTCAATGCTAAGATGGAGAACTTGGCCTGTGATTGAGTTGAGAAGTGCATTCGGTCGCTTCTGCTCTGTCTTGGCACTGTCTCGCTTCTGCACTTACTCATTACATGCAACAATATATATGCGTTACTTTCCTAGTTGTACTCATAAAGGGCTAAATTTTAAGACAAAACGCTGTAGTGTCTGGTGATGCTTACTCCCTAAGATTACAAAATGATGTGGGAGCAATACAATGGCACTCCATTTATGTTCTACTTCCAGTGTACTACCCCAGAACATCTAACCTGTATGTGCGACCATCGTTGTAGCAATACTGATAGATATGGCACTAATTCATATTAAATATTATTGTTAATATTGCTTATTCATATGAACATTTGCAAAAAATCGACCCCTATTATGAAATTCACTACAAAAGTTACAAAATCTACTATCGGGGGCGAAGATGACATATTATTCCGAAAAGACCATTAATCTTCGGTCAAATCGGTACCGGCGGGGCTCCGGTCATCAGATTCTGACAGATAATGTGCTACTGACGTATCTGTCAGTGCCAGATGTCCGGAACCGGTCCGCAATGCTGGCCGTACCGTTTCGACTGAACCTCCATGATGTCATTTCACAGGTCCTCACATTTTCCAAGTGTTCATTATTTCAGTAGAGCTACAAATCGACGTCAATTACGATCTAAACTAAGTATGTACTACTAATAAAATGACGCTACAAGTATTATGGAAGATAATGAAATGGCCTCGCCTACACGGAGATAACAACTACACTACTACCGACAGGCTAACTGACTAGAACATATGGAGGGACTAGAGAAAAGGAGTATTTGGAACAACTACTAGCCGTTCACGCTCATAACTACATGCTCTCGTAAGCTTTGGTTAAAAACTACAAAATATAGCAGAAAGGTTGAACCCGAATTCGTGATCGAAGACCTCGGAGGACTACTTATCATAACGTAACAAAGTTTTTTTTAATCTTCACTAAATTTATTGCACACTTTTTAGACGATCGTAAAATTTTGATTTCATTCTTCAGTATCTAGTAGAGACTAGATACTGAAGAATGAAATCAACATTTTTTTTTTCATTGGATTTCCATGCAATCGTGCATCTATATTATCAAGTTATTGGTGACAAGTTATTTGTTAAGAGGTTTGTGGTGTTAAAACAACAATACCACGTGAACCATCATGTGATACTAAAACCCTAAATTACGAAATAATTGACAGAATCATGTAAACAAACGATAAAAACTTATCCGCCTAAGTTGGTCCAGCAAAAAACACGAAAAGCTGAAGACAATCATGAAAACAAACAATATAATTAAGATATTGATCTGCTTTGACCTGCAATTACTGTTTTCGCAGAATTCAAGTAAACAACAATTTAAAGAGAATTAAGTAAAATGTTCAGTAAAAAACGAACCCTTTCAACGAGGATTATAAAAAAATCTGTCAACAAACAACAGATATTTTAATTTTACTATACTAGTGTTCATCGCTCTGCTTTTGAATTTCAGATTAAATTTGGGAAGGGTTAACGATTGTCAGGGACGAATGGATGGGTAAAGTCTTGGCATATTTTGACCAGTCTACCAACCAAAGAAAAACTAGCATTTGAAAGAACCCGTTGACTATCTGGAACTTTTACTATGTCAATTCTTCTTTCTTTTAAAACGTCAATTTAAAATAGATTATGAGAAAGCAGTATCCTTGTACTCGACATTCCTATTATTGTCTTTCATTTCCTTTTACAGAAGTAGAAAATCAACTAGAGCACGCATCAACAACTTAAATTACTCTATATACAATAAATCCTTTCAAAAAAACGTTGGCATCATGTTGCGTGAATCGGCATTGACTACTTGATATCTAAAGAGGTCTAATACCTAGGAGTGCGGGACGGGAAGGGGACAGTTTGGCGGCTATAGGGAGTCCAAGCGCGTCCGCTGCACCGCCAGCAGAGCTGATTGCTGCTGCAGACTCTTGCGGAGACCTTCCAAGGTCTGCAGGACCTGGTAACAGGAATAATTTAGTATTTAACAAAATTATTTATCATGTCGTCGGCTTTCGATGTTTGTCATCATCCATCTTTAGTCACCACTGTCATAGTACGAAACAGAAGGTCGGGACCCGAAACAATTTGTTCGTCGTTGTGCTAATTTCCACTAGCTGGGGAGCAGCACCCGATGTTCTTCTCGGACCACCGGCATGTCTCTATGTTTTCTTCTGGCGAATTTGCGTGCCCAGTGTGGCACCGATCCGCTCACGCAAAGCTAGTAGTAGCTTAGTAGCTCTAAACGAGACGTGTCGGATGATATCGGGTTGCTTAAAACCGATTCCCCTCAATAAGCTGTACCAGCTAGCAGGTATCGCACCACCTGGTGTACGAAGGGAGGTCGCATGCGCGCTGGACAAAAGAACCAAGATCCGATTCCCGACATCCCCTCTACGACCACAGAACTATCCCGCGCAGACTAAAAAGCCGCAAAAGCTTCCTACGCTCCACTCAGGCAATCCAAGGTAGGCCATCTAAAGTAGGTACGAAACAAGTTATGGCAAGAGAAATGTCCACCACCTCTTCGACTTCTTAAAGCCCCAAGAACACCTGGCTCCCGGGAGTAAACTACAGTGGGCTATTTGGGAAGCTCTGAATCGATTGCGTACCCAAGTAGGCCGCTGAAAATATAATCTGGCAAAATGAGCTATTATTGATTCCTCCAACACCGAGTGCGAGTGCGGCGCTCCGGATCAAACTATCCCCCACCTGCTGTAGTGTCCCAGGTGTCCGTTTAACTGCACCCTTGAGGGCCTAAATAGTGCTTCTGCCGCTGTAATAACTGTAATAACCTACTGAGCCCAAACCATGTAATATGGAAGGAACATCGATACGATAACAAGGAGAAGACGAAGTCACCATGAAGTTTATTGGCCCAGGGGAAAAAAACTAAGGAAACTGAATACTGCTCAATGGTTTCAGTGTGCCAGTACTCGTTAATATACAGGGTGTAACAAGACCCTTAACGAAGCCGTCAACCAAGCATTCTGTACATCAAACTAAGTTACTTACGCAAAAATTATTGCTGGGAAACGACTTTTATTTTTGGGGTGAAAAAGACGTTTTACGGTAGGACTCAATGTAACGCACTCAAAACATTGTGGTGATGGATGCATTGAATAGTATAGGGGTCGTGGAGGTCTTTAAAGTAAAAATCTTACATAAAAAAAACTTGTGAAAATGTTGGAAATTTGACCCCAATATTTCCGTAACTAGAAGGTTTCCAGGTATGGTCTAGAACAAAAAAATGATCGCAACAACGAGGAGAACAAGTGCTTTTCGGCTTCGTTTAGGGTCTTGTTACACCCTTTATAGAATGGTCCAGGTTGCTGTAACTGAACGATAACTTTCTACCCTGATCTGGTTCTAAACATATAAGATTTTGAAAGTAAGAAAAAGTTATTAGAAATATTTTATGAAAGTTCATATTTCAAGTAATTACCGCATGACTAAATAAAAGAAAATGAAGATCAATTAAATCCAAACATGCAAGAAGAACTAACTTCATCCCTCGCATAAGCTTTCCTCTTGGGGGGCTCGGAGTGGGGTCTGTCAGTGGGCTCGGGGGGACACAGGCGGCGCGCCACCGGGGGCGGCGGCGGCGCGGCCAGCGGGGAGCGCCGCGCCACCGGGGACAGGCGCTTCACGGGCTCGGGGGAGTTCGCGCGCATGAAGTTCGTGATATGAGTGCGCTCCGGACTTCTACGGGGGGCTTCCACCTGACAACACAAGGTATTGGGATGTGGTTAGGATGCTACACAATATGGAATAGTAAGATAAAGATAAGAAAAGTCACAGTTTGGGCTATCATGCAGAAAATAAATAAGTATTAGAAGAAAAGATTTGGTTTAACATCAAGTTGTACAACTTAAAAAAGCGACGATCGTCTTAAGGAATTGTGATCAAACCCCATAAACTAAGTATTACATTATATCTCTGGGGAACCTCTCAAATAGATCTCGATGAAAAACGTTCAAGCACACTATAAAGAACCGGCTATAATGACAAACTACTATAATCTATTGTGAGGTGTTGTTAACAGGCTTCGTGTCTCACCTCTGTCGCCCTCAGCTCTCTAACTCTCGGGTTATGCGGCGGTTCCAGCGGTGCTCGCGACACGGTGACGAGCAACTTCTCCGCCTCTCTGATGAGCTCCCTGTACTTCCTCTCGGCTTCCCTGTCGGCCTCCAGTAGAGGATCCCTCTCGCGCACCGGAGGGGCTGACGGCGCGTGGTTGCGTCGACGCATGCGAGGTGGAGTCGCTCCTGAAAATCGAGCTGATAATTCAAACCGTGTATGGTTTTGCACATAGTATTCAAAAAAGAAATATCAAGAATTCGATCTTGAATCTGAATTTTGTTTAATTTTTATTCCCTTTTCTGCCACCTTTACATTATTACACAAGAGGCAACGGCTGAAGGTCATAGCAACCATCATCGAATTGTGGGTACTTTTAAAGAACCTCTAACTTCACGTCTGACTTTAATATCTTTAGACTGGCACAAAAACGTGGATGTTGGCACAAGCAACGAGAGGCATATAATAATAATATATCATTTATTTCAGGTGACTAAGACCCATAACATAAATACCTTAAAGACTATCATACATATTTATAAAAACCAGAAAAAAAAAAAACAGAAAATATAACTATTGTACACGAAGTGACGGCATATACCCAGCAGTGGGTAAAGTCGGTAAAGGCTTCCTAAAATTTTTACAACAGCTTGTACAGTCGTTCAATCATTCATTCATTCAGTTAGTTTACCTGCAGATCGTGGCGGCCTTCGCGGCGGCCTCCTCCTCCTCGCCCGCCTTCTCCCCGGCGACGCAGTCTCATCATCATCTTCATCTCCTCCATCCAACCCCGTGTCTCCGTCGGAGTCGAAGTCAGCATCAGACAGTATGGCGGTCTCCCGACCTCTCGTTCGCATGCCTCGGCATTCTTCATCGCTGGACGCTCCACGGTAGCAAGGTGACCTGTGTGGCTCTGGTGATAAATGTGGTGAGAGGTGCGGTGATCTGGAATTTACAGTGCATTTGTATTAATTTTAGGGATAAAAACAGATGCAGTAACTAGATACGAAAACCTGAGAATAGGATTTGACACATTTTAACATTTAGGTGTATGAAACATCGACGCTCAAACTGTTACTATGAATTCAGTTCATGATTTAAAACCCCCGTAGCGTAGAAAGAAAAAGCTGCTGTCCTGTTTCATACATTTGACTGGGAGGTGTTACATTTTTGCTGACAGCTGCACAGCACACTCTAAATGAAAACACCAAAACCCTGAAATTCATCATTTAAACTATATGTTTTAAAATGTATTTTTACAATCTACTTAAATCTTGAAATCTTGTCTCACAGGTTTGGCATAGTTTAAATACTTCACTAGGGTAAGTACGTACTGAAGAGGAAATGCGGTAGGTATTTGAAGAAACTATCGCTGTCCCTCTACGAACACGATTTCGAATTGGTGCGATAAGGACAAAGGACAACTACAGATCTGACAAGTAAAAAGTCTAATTCGAGGTTTGGCTCTCGACTATTTCCTCCTCCAATATTCAACCAATTTAAAAGATATTTCATAAACTGAATAAGAAGGATAGGTATATAAGGTCCCATTAAAATAGATGGACAAAGGAGATGTTTGATTTTGGGCCACCACTGTGTACACTATATAGATAAATAGGAAAAAAATAGGGGAATTTCATGAAAATATTAAAAAAATAATTTGAAGAAAGGTACAGTGGTACAATCATTTTGAAAAGTTTTTTTGATAAAATAACCCTATTTTTAGGGCAGCCATGACAGTTGGGTTTGACAAATGAAGTTTGACGACTTTGACAGTTTTAAGAAGTGACGTTTTTGAGTCTTTCCTTGCTTTGAGTTTGGATCTGTACCTAGTATTTTATTGAAACTGAAACCGAAGATTTTCGAAATTCGTATTGTTTATTTTTATCGCAGGTATTACGATACACGTCAATCAAATGTTATTGTCAAAATGACATTTTTCGCTTGCTGCTGAACTGATCCACCATGTTTAATTTCATTTTGTGTTCCTCTCCTTGCCCAAGTTAATTTGAATTTACTTTGAAACGAAGTGAAATTAATAAAAATTAACAATAAAAAAAGGTTACTGTAATACATAGCGATACTTACAAATAGTGTACATAGTGCTGGCCCAGGTTCCATACATTTCTGGAACATCTCCTTTTAACACAGCGTTCAGTACGTCTAACCAAATATATCCAAGCAAAAAAAACACTGATTCAAGTGATTTTATTTTGACCTAGTGGATGTGTTAATTCAAGAGTTCCGCCGGCAATTTATTATTTTAGGTCAAAATAAAATCAAAGTGATTTTATTTTGACCTAATCAATGTTTTTTTTTTATATACTTACTGTATAACTATGTTTTTCTTTTTTCATTAATAGTTGTCAAATTTGTACACTAGGCCTCTGTTGACAGCGGTCCAAATTGGCCTTTTTTAGCATTTTGTAAAGGTTCAAGTGCTGATACAGATTATTTATCATCAAAAAGGAAAACATAGGGACATAGAAAAGGTTGATATTTATTTAACTGTTAAAATCATAGAGCAAGAAAACAGGCGAGAGCGTTTGTATGGAGAAAAGACCACCCGCATTTCCTCATAAATCCTTTCAACTTCGCATTTCTAAAGCCAGATGAAAAGCTTCCATTCCATGTCTTTTGCTCATGGTATTTGCTCGTGGTATGGACGGGTCAGTCAGACTCAAAACACAAAAGTTTAAATTGCGAACACTTGAGCTTGATTAGCACCTCTAGGATACCAGAAAATTAATAGGCAGGTACCTTCGTCGCTATTATAAATGCAAATATCTAAGTAAAGGTACGCAGCGATGTAATTGAATTATCGTCTAACTTCGTTGAACCATCATAGTCCTACTGACCTACTTTATGTCGGTGCTGCTGTCTGTTCAGTACTATTTAATTTGAATTCTCTAACCTACTACACCGTAGTGTCAACTTGACATTTCCAATTTTAATGGCTAATTTGATTATTGATATTTTGATTGGATCCTAAAAAACAGTTGTTGTGAATGAGTAGGTCACTACTGCGAATTAGAGAACTGAGGCTCTCTCTAGCACGAGTGCCGATACGGAATGTAACTAGGTACATACATTCCGTACATACGTCGGTTTTAAAATTAAGAATAGGTACTTATAGGAATAGGTACGTTTTTTTTTTAATTTTTTGGCGTTGTATGTTTATTTTTATTTTTTTTGTTTTTTTTTTCACTTAGCATGATGCACGTCATGTCCCTGCGACAAATAAATATCTTTTCTTATCTTTCTTTCTTTCTTTCTTACTTGTTTTATCTATACTTCTATACGAATATTATAAAGAGGTAGTTTGTAAGTTTGTATACTAAGGGATAATCTCCGGAACTAATAATCCGATTCTAAAAATTCCTTCACTGGCGGAAAGGTACATTATTCGTGGGTGATAAAGGCTAAAATATATTTATGTCATACATATTATCACAATTTTTACGGACGAAGCCGCGAGCGAAGTGCTAGTGCATAATATTTTTAAAATTTTAAGAATTTACTCTTAACTAATCCATGGATAATACCTATTGATTGTGCTTGTTGCAAACAATTCTACTAAAATTCCTTCCATTCTCCCCTTTCAACCGTCACTAACTAATCTTTCTTTCATTAATTCCTCATACAATCCATCCGTCTTTTCTTTGGTCTTTCCCAACTCAAATCGCTGGCTAAACATATAGGTATCACAATAATAAGTGAAGACACCTCACCTGGACCCATACTTGACATGAGAATCAAGTGAGTACGGAGCATGATGCAGCTGCGGTTGCGTCTGTGGGCACTGAAGCGATTGCTGATGCACTATGTTAGAAGGCCTCCTTCTGTTGGGCGAGGTTGCACCCATCCACGGGTTGGTCCTGATGCGGCACCGAGGCCGGGGAGATGGTGTGGCGCATACCACTACGGCAATGGGAGTTGGTTCAGGAATGCAACGGCGAACTACCACGTTGGAGGAGCGACGCTGGAAATAGAGATACATGCAATTAAAGACCATAGACTATGTAGAATAAATGCTTCAGGGTTTGCTATCATTATTTATTTACCTAACAAACAAGTTTCAGTAAGATCGTGACGTAGCGTAGGACCTATTCAAGAGAAAAAGGTTCTCTAGTGTTCAAAACAACAAGTAACTTGTTCAAACATTTTTCATTCGAGTTGTAGGCTTCTTTTATCTTTTTGTTTATGAACTTTATGAGTTTCTTCGCCCTCTATAAAAGTAAGAGGGCTATACAAAAATTGCGTTCGGACTCCCTTGCGGCAGCCGGACGCGGGTATACAAGATTAACTTGTGGGTGTCAGCATAAGTGCTCTCACTTTACGATCACTGCGCACTATGCTCCCCGAGACAAGGAAAGTTGACTTGTGTCGCGCGGCCGCCGAGCCCAACCAAACGGCTGTAAGCAAACGATAGCGCGATTCAATTCGACTACAACGCCATCTAGTTATGAATTTGGAAACTCGTGACGAGTTACGTTTTCTTGCAAAACAGTTTTTACGTTCGATAATTGATATTGTTACTATGTTTATTACGGTAAAATTTATTACTTTTTAGAATTTACGTGTTATTGTTAACTTTGCTAACAACGAAGTTGACAATTTAAACCGGACCTGAATAATTTATTAAGTCGATTTAAAATAAGTTATTAAACGCCTTTGTACTATTTTCTGTTGGTTTCTTCTTTTCTATAATTTGTGTGTGATTGAGACATAACTTAAATAAGTTATTTTATTATTTACTTTGAACTGTGTGTGTAGTCTTTAATAAAAAACTGGCCAAGTGCGAGTTGAACTCGCGTGGAGAGGGTTCCGTACAATGCCAAAGTCAAATGTTTTTATTCAATTGTAGTATGTTTTACAATAGGTACTCTTAATGTGAATTTTGTATTTTTTTTTTCCTAATTTGTCCGCTTTATTTTCAATTGATTGAATTCTTCAAGCAATGAAATATGTTGGATATTTTTTTCAAAATTATAGAGTCTGTAGTTTCGGAGATCACGCGGAATGGTCAATTTTCGTATTCTTTGAAGAATAAAATCAAAACTATTTATTTTACAATAATTATAAACACATATACTTGAGATTCGCATCGAGTTCTTTCATGTGATACATGACCCATTAAGGTTTGCAAAACTTTTTTTATAATTTTCTAATTTGTCCCTCGAAAATGACTTTATTTTCATTAATAGAATTCTTACAGGTTTTCCTGTAATCTACAAGCAATGAACTATATTGTGTATTTTTTCAAAACTTTTGGCTCAGTTGTTTCGGAGGTCAGGGGAATGGTAAATTTTCGTCTTCTTTCATGAATAAAATCAAAACTATTTATTTTACAATAATAACAAAAAATATTTGAGATTCTCATAATGAGCCCTTTCATTTGATATATGACACAGTAAGGTTAACTAAACTTTTTTTTTTTTATTTCCTAATTTGTTCCCCGAAAATGATCCTTATTTAAAAAATATATATATTTACTTTGCACATCTGTGTTTGGGTCATAGGATTACACCATCCTACCAAATTTCACCTGATTCGGTCCAGTAGATTCGGAGCACACTTGCTGTGACAGACGGACGGACAGACAGACAGACGCACGAGTGATCCTCTAAGGGTTCCGTTTTTTTCATTTTTTGTACGGAACCTTAAAAAGAAGACGGTGTCGTTTTTAATAAAAAAAGAAGTTATCTGCATAAAATGTAGTTTTAATAAAAATATCTAAAATAAAGTGTGTAATAAGAAATATTACGTTGAACCCCGTGCTTATCTAAGCAAACACGTGACATTCAGGTACCCACATAGCCAGCAAACAGGTGACGCTACACCTAATTGAAACCGACTTTAAATAGCCCTCCAGGCCCACCCTTCAATTAGTACGGTCTACTTAATTGATAAAGCCAGAGGCACATATTATACGCACGGTGCCTGGTGGCCCATCACTAGACCTATATTATTCAGTACGTGTGTCATGGACTTATTAAGTTCATAATGACAATTCACCCATCTGACATAAAGCCAATAGGACTTTGTGTCAGATGGGTGAAAATGGATTAACTGTGTGGCTAATTGAAAACTGTACGTGAATAAATCATTAAATGTGTCATTCGTTTGTTTTATCTCCACTGATCAGGTCGGATTTGTGGTAGAGAATTTAATATCAATACCAAAATACAGACGGGTATCAAATAGGGTTACCATCCATCCGAATTAATCCGGACAAGTCCAACTTTTGTTGTGTTGACCCTTTCTGGACTAGTTTTCTCAAAACAAAATCGATTATGCTTTTGGAACAGCTTCATATAATTTATTTTTCGCTGTTTTGTGGTTAGACCTATAGTATAAGTTGTTTCTTTTCATGAGTACTATACGGTATATCCCAATAAGGTATGTTCATCGTTTAAACTAGCAACTTGAATAGGATCGTGGACTGATCCAACAATACCTATTGATTTTTTATGGAAATTGAAAACGAAGGCTACTAGATACGCAGTCAACATTCATTCTATCACTCCTTCCACAAAAACAACTTCAATATAAAAAATATGTTTGTGTTCAGTTCACCAAACTTTACGATCGCCTTTTATTTTGAGGACGCTTTCTGCTCTGTTTATATTGCCTCTGGGTTATTGTGACTGGTTCTGTGAAAACAGTTGATCCAATAAACTTTAATAAATCAAATCAGGTTGATTTTATTTGCCAGTGGAATATTCCGAGAGATTTTCCGTATCCAATGTGCTTGCATGACTACTTTTAGGAGTGGCCCTTACTACCCTTACTAACTAAATCGAGTACTTAATAAAAAAACACTAATCGAATGAATGTCAGTTAATACAGAGTGTAACAGGACCCTTCACGAAGCCGTCAACCAAGCACTATGTACATCAAACTAAGTAACTTTACGCAAAAATTATTGCTGGGAAACGACTTTTTTTTGGGGTCAAAAATCACGTTTTTCCGTAAATCTCTATGTAACGCACTTAAATAATTGTGCTGGTGGATACATTGAATAGTACGGGGATCGTGGAGGTGTTTTAAGTAAAAATCTTACATTAAAAATTTGTATTAAAAAAAAAACTTGTGAAAAAGTTGGAACTTTGACCCCCAATATCTCCATAGCTAGAAGGTATGGTATAAAAGAAAAAAATGATCGCAATGACGGGGAGAACAAGTACCTTTCGGCTTCGTTAAGAGTCTTGTTACACCCTTTATACTATTTGTATGCTCATTCCTTACTACTTATTTATAACTTGTAAGTGAACTCTGCACCAATTTTGAACAAGGTTTACGAGATTTAACGGCCTAACTACTAACCACTAATCCATTTTCAAAAGGTTCTTATTCTGTATGAAGGAGGCTCTATAACGCAGATTAGGCACACCAGTACCCTCACAATGTTTACCATACTGTTCAAACTCTCATTTCTGGGATATACGCGGCTTAGGACCGCTATCAGAAAGCACTTTATGGCTAAACGTAAACATACCTTGGCTGGCTCATGGTAAAGATGTGTGGTAGGAGGCGCGGGCGGCGGCGGAGGGGCCACGAGCGGAGCGGCAAGCGGGGCGGGGGCGGTTCCTGGCGAGGTACCATCCGTGGAGTACCCCGTACTGTACGCGCTCTCGGGTGAGGACAGATGAGGAGCGGGTAGGGGCCCCGTGGTCGCCGTCGCTGTTGTTGGACGCGACTGCTTCTGCTTACGTTTCTTGGCCCGCCCCAGCTGCGCCTCCATCCATGACTTGAGCCGCGCGCCCAGCATGCCGACGACGGCACCTATAACAAAGTCTATGTCTATCTAGATCGCTCACAATTTACGCAAATATGTACATTATTTCTTTGGAAGCTTTTAGCATAAAAAGCAAAAGCTCCAACCAATATTTCCAAAGCACGAACGCGTTCTTGTCATCGAATTCCATAACCTGAGATTAAAGGGAAAATCAAACATCATTTTGCTGAAAGGAAAGCTCACCGTGACGTGAACATTGTACGCGCAGCACGTCGTTTACGCCTCGATACACGAGAAAAACATTTTCGTTGGCGACACTTGAACAAAGGTTTTAGGGAAACACATCAAACGTTAGTCGAGGAGCGAGACAATTGTTACCCCAACAGCGGCTGCTCTACATTTTCCTGTCATCAAAACTCACGCTTTGAAGTAAACAAAAGTAGTGACATAAAATGTTTTATCGTGTCGTCATTTCATTGCGAAGAAAAGACCGTTAACGGGGAACCACAATACTGTATCTGGTGCGGGTGCGAGCCCTTCGCGTGTCATATTTCAAGAAAGTCTAGCGACAGTAGCGTTGGTCGTAAAAAAGGGCGCAGTCAGCACCCTCTTCATTTCCATCAACGGCACATCTTATAAAAAAGAAAGTTTTATTCCATTATCTATTGTCACGTATATTTAATCAACTGGAGTACAGATTACCGATAAGCAAAGTAAATAAAGCGGATAAGTATACAGAAAAAGTAAAGGAAGTAAATTGTATGAAAACGGAATCGGAATGTTACTCTGAAACGATCGCTCAATACTCTTCACATACGGAGATCTATTAAGCCCACATCAGAAAAATCCAACAAAAAAATGACTGCACCTCCAACGCAATCTACTTCGATCGCAATCAATCATCAATATCCTTCATTCAAAAACCTATTACTCACTGTGCGCTACCCGTATACACGGCGCTAGTACTTAACTAACGTTTCGACGCCCTGCCTTGGCTGCCACCCTCCCAGGGCTGTGGGAAACGAATCGCCGGATAAAAGACGGATGGAACCGACTTATCCAGTTCAGCGAGGGGTGTAAACTTACGAGATTTAGCTAATATTAGCAATCCATTACGGGGCGGCCGCCGTTGAAAAGTTTATTTAACTATCCGTCTGCACTCGGAACTATACGCTCGATAGCTGATCGCTGATGAAATATTGATTGAACCTCTTAATGAAGCACGTTTCACGATTAATAGCAGATTTATGTAGATGATGCTGTGCATGAGATGATTAAAGGTAACACTTGGAACGTGATTCCGTCATAATATTTAAAAAAAATAACCTTACAAAGAGATCGTTCGACTGCAAGTGAATATTCAATAAGAGAGACATAAGAAGCTGAACAAACAAAATCAAGTCTTTAATTACACGCATAAAACACGATCGTAAAAAATCTACATAAACTATTTGTGAACACTTGTAGCATCCAATAACAGGGACAATAAACCTGCACAATCTTCCAATAAGATGTTTTACGAGAACCCCAGCCCAAGCTGAGTAATGAATCGAAAGCAAACTAATAAATTGTGGCTTCGGGACAAAGTATCCAACTTCGGAGTACGCCGCAGATCCCTTTTTCTATCGAAACAACTTAAACAAATGTGAAGTTGGCGGGGAAGGGAATCGCATTATCGATAAAACTGTCAACGTATACTTGTAAATAGTAGGTACCTACCCAGTAGGAAAACCTTTTAGTTTTCGACCAGCGGTAAGTCTGAACTGAAACTATCCTTTGTGTTATCTTATGGGGGCTTTTACAGTCAAACTATTTTCGATGGGTACTGAATACTGATCTTGCTCTATAGATTCAAACAAGTTTTCGTACATAATGGTTCTATTGTGTCCCGCAAAATAATATAAAGAACTTTATTAGTTTACTAAGCTCGGTAAATCTACGAGTATGTTCGCTGGCATCAGACAATAGCAGATAAAATACCCCCAAAAGTTTTCCATTTACAAAATGTAACCTATTTCCAAAATGAATAAGAACAAATTTCCGCACGATTGCCATCTCATCACCGAAATGACGTCATGATACTTTACTCTTTTCATAGAATCTCCAATAATACATCCACCATTATTGCTACACAAACGAATTGCAAGCGAACAATTCACCCGACCAATACTAAATTGGAATACCGTCAATGTCGAAGGCAACGTTGAATGAATGAACGTTACATTAAGGTTACCCATAGTTATTGGAAATTGAACAAGGTTCGACGTCTATTGTCCTGAAATACAATCGTAATGGAACTGTAATATGAGTAAAATGTATGACTTCGGCTAAGAGGGGAATTAGGCAACGTTATACCAATATTTGAGGGCGAAAATAGGTCGTCTGCTCAAATATTTACCCTCAGATTTGACTTAGGTATTCAAAAAAGGCGAAAATTGGGGTTTATTTGTCCTGAAGCTTTAGTTAAGCTTCGTTTAAACCTGAAACAATGCGTCCGTATATGCTATAGCTACCGGAACTGAATTGTTTATGAAGACTAATTTTCGTTTTCATGAAAAAGTTTTGTGTGTACCACTTCTGAACAGATTATTAATTCAAAACTTAAAGCGAACATCAACATTAACAAAGCAAGTTCTTGAGAGAACTTAAAACTTGAAAGCCCGATTTCAAGCCGCGCCTCTTACAATTCAATCAGAAGTACCTAAGTTAAGATAATGAAAATATATCAGTCTGTCCTTGTTGCCTTTAAATAAATGAACAAAACAAGAACGATGTTTTAATTATTACCGACTCGGAATATCACAGCACAAAGGAGTTTTTAATTGAATGCAACTCTACCAAATTCAAATCATTTCACCAAATTAGGTAACAAAGCCTTTCCTACGTTTTTAGTCACGTTACAAAAATAAAGGTGCACCGCTGCTGCCTCTGACGAAGCTTAATTAGCAAATCAAATATTCATTTATTCAGGGCGTCCCTGATAAAGTAGGGGAGGATCGCAACAATAGCAGATCCAAGCTATTCTTGTGTCTCCTTCATTTAAAAATGTTGCCAACCACTGTTGTTTTGCGATTAACATTGTGTTGCAAGTGATTGAGTTTTTTTGCGTCTGAACTTTTACTATGCGACCTGTGGGGTACAGCAGCTGTGCTACACTACACACTCACAATGCAATGCTTATTCAATATCTATCACGATGCTTTGGTATTCTTTTTGTATCGCGTCAATAAGCATTGCGTTAATTACGTTGTCAAACAGACGAATTTTTTACTTGGATTGTGATAGAAAACTGTGTTACGCATTGGGGTGCTGGACTCCTGGCGTATTTTAGGATAGGTAAAACATAATAGAAAATCCAAAACAAGACAATAGGTAAATGTATTACACATAAACTACTTACATACTTATGTAAATTTCAAACAGTAGACCACGGAAGCATGAACTAAGTATCTGTAATCCATAGCATATTGCTTATCCAATTATGACAATGTATGTATTAACTTATTACAGGGTGCGTGACGTGTATTAATGACGAATTCTGCGAAAAACCCAAAATCTTGATTTGGATGGATGTATTTTCGCCTAGGTATGCTGTACAGAATGCTTAATTTTAGCAAAAGCGTCATACTACTACGTCAGGCAGAACTGTCATTGTATACCAAGACTCGCCAAGTGATGATCACTATGTCAACAGATATACGCATTAACCCTGCTGGAAATAATACGACGAATTACAAGTCAACATGTTGAGTTCGGAACGGATATGAGATTTCGAAAAGTATCAAGATGGGACTGCGACGCAAACTGAGAAATTTCCAATATCCGGAAATCGTCGCAGTTTCACGAGGCGTGAAATACCGACGTATCGAGAAAATATCGAGTCCCAATCATTCGACATGACATTCAATTAAATATACCTGTAACTTTTCCAACGTGATTTGTGAAGACATTTAATTTTCTTGATGTGAAAATTAATAAACAACTTGATTTATGTATACGAAACCGATCGTTCCTAAACAGTACATGTTTATGGACAGACATAATAGAGATTCATATTAAACAGATTATACTAGTTTCTGTGAGCTTGTGCCAAAGTGGCTATAGCTGCATTATCGTTCTTTTAATATTAATAACCTTTTCCTGCTATCGCTCGTTACCGCATGGATCTTGCTCATAAATGATGCTAGCCACGGCTTTGTTGAGGCCCAATAGTTATTATATTATGGAACTGGGACCACTACCCGCGTCCTAAGACAACATCGGTGTGATTATATTAAACCTTTAAGCATCTCGAGGCAGCATCAATATCGTGGTCCGTCTACGTCAGATTAATTGACGCCTCCTGAATTCTCCGAGGTCTCTCACAAAGCATTTTGTTAACCTAATTTTCTTGTACGAAATATTTTGTCTAACAAATTATTCAGTTTTGTTTAAGATGAAAATCTTTCTTCCCCTCAGCTCTGTAATTGCGTTAATCTCAGCATCAATCTTCTAATTATGAAGGCAGACGTGGAACACAGCTCGCCTTGTCTTTTCATTTAAATGTAAAACAACTAAGTGTGTACTTAAGCGCATGCTGGCATGTGTATTTACATCGCTATTGTTCACACTGAGCACGCAAATTGTGCTACAGACATTTGTAATTAACAAAGTATTTGAAATTAATTTAAGTTTACGTGATGTAACGGTTGTTTTAGTAAGAAGGTTCAGGGTTGATGCCCGAGTTACGTACACGCTTTTATTCTTGATTGAAGTTCTCTTTGAATCGCTTGATTTGTGGAAGCGTGGAGCATACTTTGGGGTTTAATTGAAATTCACAATGATTGATACCTTTCCAACACGAATGAATACAAAAACGAAGAAGACAGTAAGACCCACCCAACCATGCAGATTACTTCCGTCGTCTCTAAAACGAATCCGTAGATATAAAATGAAGCAATAGCTTGCCAGACTCGGGCTAATTGCGGACCGCTTTCAAGCTGTCTCGGCGAGGCCTCACGGAATTGTAGACAAACTAAAAAGACTGAAAGGCTTGAGTCGGCTGCCGGGCGCGCCAGACGAGCGGCAATTGTTTGTCGAATCCGACGACGAGCCAGCTCGTTTTAAATGAGCAGTCTGCGACACCGCCAGCCTACACTACTCGCATGTTGTATGCACTTCCTTATTACAACCATGCGATTTTTCATGGTGTGCTTAAAAGGAGTGTTTTGAAACCAAGCTGTTCATAGAAGTAACAAAGTAAAACATCACGAGCAAAAGGATTTTTAAATGGTTTTTGTTTTTACTTTTATGATCCAGTTTTTCACAAAAAAAGAATTGCTGTAAAAACGTTAGATCCTTATAAAAAGAAAACCTTTCTCACATTTCCGGTCTGTTTACGTTTACCTGCAACATTACCATAATCCACGTGCGAATCGACACAACTACAAACACTATAAAATATTCACAAACTAACCCCAAATGCTCAACAAAACGTGACAGTTGAATCTTGATCTACATTCACAACAAAACGTTTTAATCAGAATACAGAACAACCCTTGAAGGAAGGGCTCACTTGGAAGCCTCTCACAGGGGCAGTGGGCTATCGAACGTACCGCTCATTTGTTACTGTGCGTCGGGAAGGCACTGCCGGCTAAATATGGATCCACGTGCGGAAATCACCATTTCCGCATGACAGTTTTTGAATGAAAAAGTGCTTAAAAGTTGGGTATATTCTTCTTACTTGCTAGTTATAATAATAAAACTGTACTTACAGGGGCGCGCGGTGGTGTGTATATGTTAGAAGGAGTCCCCGGGCAGCACGGGAGCGCATGCCGGGCGTGGAGCGGCTACGCGCGGCGCTCGCCGACTGACGCACGCACGCGCGGCGTCCGCCTACGACACCCGCTACACTGCTACGCTGCTACGAAGGGCGCGCTTCCACCGTTCGTAGAGCTTTTCTAATTCAGGGGTTGATGTAAACTGTAAATTCATTAAGTTCGCTGTTAATATTTTGTGATGATAAATGTGTTACTAATCCTTTAATAAAGTCGATTTTCGTAGGTCGACACTATTATTATTTATTGTTTTAGTTCTGAAACAGCTTACGCGTACAATTAAGGCGCATGTATATTTCGGTGTGAGTAACGGCAGGGTAGGCCGTAGCTCAAATTCTCGTGGCGGCTATTAAGTTAATGTCCGGGGGTAGATTTGAACAATAAAAATAAACATTTACCCACCGCCCATCGGGACGACGGAACTCCTAAACGACATAACTTTGTTATTCATATAACGATATTAAAACAACAGATTCCCGCTGACCTTTTTTACTTAGTTTAAGTCTTAAATTACTCGGGGACTTTGGAGTAAATTCTGGAAAGTTTTCCTTAAATTTGTGGGATAAAAGTAAGTAAATAAGTAAGCAGGCTTGCAGAGTGGTGTAGGCGTATTAATTTCGTGCACGCAGACCCTAGACAGGTCACGAGTAGAAAAAGAGCTTCCTCCTCGGGAGCTGCAGGTTTATTTACTCCCCACACGTACATAGTGTACACAAACGGGTAGCCAACACACGCCTATGTACTACCTATGTATGAAAGTAAGTAGGTATCTTACAGGAATGTCTGTTGCGAATAACTAACTCCCGGAAACAGGTGCCTGCTTTGATGTGCTTTCATTTTAGACATAGTTAGGATTTTGAAAGTTGCGTAACGATGTAGGTGAAACAATTTTGGTTATTGGATAATTTTAAATTGTTTTTAGTTTAGCTACTATTTTATTAGCTTGATGTAATTACAGGGTGAATTAAAGTGTTGTTTTATTAAATTTTGCAAAAAAAGAGCAATTCGTTTAATTTATAAATTAAGTCCTAGATACACCCTCAGAGAAAACATTAAAGAGATTAATATACTTACTGTCCCCGCTCAATTTATTTATGAAAACCTTTTGTGCGCACATAAAAATATTAATTTGTTTAAAAAAATACAGTGATATCCACAACATAAATACGAGGAACAAACACAAATTTGTTGTTCCTGCAACGAGGCTAAAAAAATAGGGGCTACGTTCAGATGCCAATGTATACGTTTTTACAATAAACTTCCGAGTCATATTCAATACTAAGCCTAAATAAATTCAAATCGTTTATTAAACGGAAGCTATGTCTGAAAGCCTACTAGGTATAACATTAATCACTATCTCGAAGATAAAAAGGCTTGCTGCTCCAATTAAATTTACTCTGTGAATGTTTTTTTTTTATTATTTTGTTTTATATTTTTCTTATTGTTATATTTAATGATTTGACATGAATACTTACTTTGTTAAGTATTTTACTTTTATTTTTATTTTTTATTGTTAATGGTCACATAATGACATTTATTTTGTAGAGTACTGTGTATTAATTTTATTTGATTATTGTGAATGTGAGGACCATGTGGGTAATTTTTATTTTTTTTAGTTTGTTCGTTTTTTATTTTTTTCCACGATTGTCTGGCAGTTTGAGTACTATAAGCGACCTATCCAAATGTCCTTTCTTTGGTATTGTTCGTCGTGTCGTTGAGCTCCTTGAGTTATAAGTCGAGCTACACGATAACTGACAAATGCTTGCACTGACTGGACAGGTCCACTCAAATCTGTGTGGTTCTTTCTTCAAGAGACCATCTCATACTAATCTGCATAGTCCTCATGTGAGTTAACCAAGATTATGTCTGGACTTTAAAAGAGACTATGACCTCTGAGTTTGTTTCGGCTGTTTCTGCTCAGAGTAGTCAGGTAGGAATCACCGGCCCCATCTAGTTTAAGAAAAGAGACGTGTGAAAGTGTTTTTAAAAACCTATTTGCAAAATAAACATCATCATCATTATTAGCATTTAGGAGGGCTTCTGTCTTTACACTACACTTGGAGATGGAGCTTTGAAAGCAGTTTCCATAACTCTTAAATTGACTTTATGACTCCGGAGAATTTCTCTACCGCTAGTTTCAGATTTTCCCGGACGGAACGGATGGATCAACGGATCATTCTGTACATCTAAGTATACCTACAGCGACTGCACTAGATGGGAGTGAATTAATCCTTTCAGTAGGTAACCAAAAGCGTAATTCGCAAACTGCAACGTAACATATTTAAAGTTTTATCCCAAAGTGGATTCAGAAAGGATGTCGAGAAGGAAAGATGGAACAGCAAGAGGGCAATGGACTGAGTGGAATGATTGATAACGTTACAACTTTCCTGTTTTCAACACAAAATAAAAACAAAATCCTGATCGATGTAGTAGCAAAGGTACCTAAGTCTGCATAGATTCAAATACATATAAGGAAAACTGAATTTAAACTGTGTAGGTATAAGATAGATAATAGGAAAACACCCAAGGTACACTGTGGTTCCTGCCAGGGTTGCGGGACTGTTCGAAAGAGATACCGCGGCCCTGGAACACAAAGGGCAAAGGAAGGAACATGGATGGGTTTTAGTCAGTAAAAGTCTGACACTCCCTCCTGCTCAGCCCAGAGCGGAAGGGGTTATTTGATCATTTCCCATCCGAAAAAAAAAACGTACACTGTGGTTTACACAGGGGGGCTAAAATGGCCACTTTAGCAGAATCATAATGAATTCTACCATAGCAGATGTCTAACAGAACCAAGCTAGCCTAATAATGCTCGTATTACTAGTAGGTTTCTCTCTCTGGAGCCCTGACCACCGGTAGCTTGGACCCTAATCCCGATACTAATACTAATATATTACATTATACTATATGCACTAGTATAATGTAATATAATTATAATAGTGCACGTGGTGTTAGCCTGTAAGTACTTTTAAATTGAATGTAACGGGTAAACAATGGTTGGCTAACCTAAATAAATACCGGTGGGCGGTGGGATTACCGTTGCCAAATTTCAAAAAACGGAACCCTTATAGATTCGTCCTATCCGTCCTTAAGTCATAACAATTTTACTCAGAGACTTGTTAGCCCCCCACACAGTTGAAAGGAGAGAAAGTGTCTTCTATGTAACCGCTACACAAAAGAAGGTATGTAAAATTATTAATTAAAAAAAAAATAGGGTTTGTTCCATACAATACATGTAATCGAAGTTTGAAAATTATTCTTTGCATATTGAACTGTGTGGGGTGTCTATCGACAGCTCATAATAAATGATATTGCGGTAACTAATATGCTTTTTTTAAGTCAATGGTTGTTGAGTTAATTGCTCCCCTCTAATTTTTAAAGTAAGTAAAAATTCCTAAAACATGTGGGATTGTAGAAAGTAAAAACAACTTTCAACGAAAATTGTTTTGAATTTGATTTGTTTTTAATTGGTTTTGAGATATGGGACTTTTTAGTGAAACTGCAGAAGTAACCTTTTTTTTTCAATAGTACAGGGTGGGACACCGACGCGAAATCGGTTACCAAGTGTTCAGTACATCACACACCGAATACGTGAAAAAAAATCTGCGGTTACATACAATCTTGACCGTGTACCTAACCTAGGTATTGCACTTTTGTAGAAAACAGCTGTTTTCAGGATTCCGTACCTCAAAAAGCACCACATTATAAGATAACTCGCGTGTCTGTCTGTCTGTCCGTTTGTCACAGCCAATTTACTCTGAAACTACTGGACCGATTGAGTTGATATTTGGTATACATATGTAAGCCGGGGACCCAAAGACGGACGTGAAATTAATGCATTTTAAACATGGGCCGCCACTTTTGCGGGTGTAAAATAGAAACAGAATAAAAAAGTTTTGCAAACTACATTGTTACCTACATATCAAATAAAAGGGCTCATTGTAAGCATCTCAAATATTTTTCCTCTCGTTGTCCCGTTTCCTCATAGATAACTGTTTTTTGTTCCTGATTTACCAAACGAAGGTGCCTACCTTTGTACACTGCGAGCCGTTGCCCAGCAGGGCTATTGCTTATCTCTGTTAACAGTTCATAGTGATCATCACTTGGCTAGTTTTGATATACAATGACAGTTCTGCACGGGTAGTGTCAATTGAAACCAACAAGAACGGTCATTGTATATCAAAACTCGCCAAGTGATGATCACTATGAACTGTCAACAGAGATACCTACGCAATACCCCTGCAGGACCAGCAATGGGATTGAGCCTAATAAGAACCGACTTTTACTACTTAAATGACAACAGGTGTCGCTGTCGGCTTTTCAAGAAACATATTGTTAGACATTGATTTCGCAAAAAAACTTGGACAAGGTAACGTAAAGACACTTCCCAATTTTCAAACAAGAGAACTTGCTGGAACAAGTCAGTTTAACCGTTAAGATAAGTTACCTGGTTACTATAGTACCTAATATTAAAGTAACCAGATAGATTATCTTTAGACAAAACACACGTTTTTTGTTCGGTTTCCCCAGCTGGTCCGTACCGTACCATAGAAAAAAAAAACACCAGCTTTGGTGTTATAAAGATCTATACCTAAAGTAATGTGAGTAAAAGTTCCTATAAGTGGTGGTACAATAACTACACTCTCATAGGTTTTGTACTAGGTTCCTAGCGTTTTTTTATCGAACCTAGCCTTTGATCGAGCATGATTGAGCATTCAAAACAGTGCGCCTTACCGTTTTATTCCGCTCATTCAATGTTCATTCCGATAATTCAATTCATTCATTCGCCGATCGCGATCTTCATTTCGTTCTTCCGTCTTCGTTCATGTATGTCACCTCACGTTATGTCAAAAAAGTTGTAACTTTGCTTGATGTGGTGGGTGGATAAACGTAATGTTTTTTAGTTTAATAACGTACTGTGTTCCCACGCTTTTACTTATTTACTGAAAGCAATAACAATCAATGAATTAATATCATTGAACAGTTTAGATACCACATTGTGAATTTAACGACAAAACTTTTGAGATAACTGATGACTTACTTTAACTCTGGTGAATTAATCAGCTGAATCATAATGAAAGCGCCTTTTAAATAGCTGAAAGTAGGTGAAGTGTGAAGGATAACATTGAATCGAACGTCGCAGTGCGTTACTGTCGCGTGTGAGATGACGGACAGCACTTTCGTGGCGAAACCGGCGAGGGGTTGGCTTCACCCCGACTCTGTTCTCGCCAGTGATGGGATCACGTACGCAGTCAGGGTAAGCAGCTGTGCCAGGCACATTACTAGCAATAAATAAAAAACTAAAGCATCAATAAAAAAGTGTACCTTTGGAAGGTAAGGAATCACGACAGGAAATTCGAATAATACATTCAAATTAATGCAGTTGGGTTGTTCTAAACAACATACGTAAGTCATGGTCATGCAAAATAAAACAATAGTTTTATCGTTTTCCATTTAATTTCATCCTGTTTTAAAATGTACATTATGAGAGAGCTAGATTACTTCAAAAATGTAGTTGAGCAATATGCTCAATTGTTACTCTGTTTCAAAATTACTATTGTTATGAAAACTGACATAATCAGTAGTAGCATGTTGATATAATACCTATTGTCATTATTTAAGACTGCAGTAATACTGAGGCAATTATTGAATCATATTGCAGGTACATTACATCCCTTTCTTTAAGTTCAACAAATTACTAAATATCCAGGAATATGTTACAATAATGTGCCAAAATTTTTCATAGTTTAGCGATGCACTAATCTTGAATGTTTTGTGCTCCAGTTGGTTACTCCCAGGGGGCAATGTGTTGTTTTACCATTCCCATTAAATAAAAACCCTTAGCAGCATTTATTCTGGTTTTTACTCTGGGTTTGAGACTGATCAATTGAGGATGTACTAAACACCTCTCCTATCCCTTCAGTTAAAAGATGTGAATTCAAAAGATGTGACATTTTAAATATAATGTAGAAAACTATGAAACTGTGTTTCTTTTTCAGTATATTGGCTGTATGGAGGTTTTAACATCCATGAAGAAACTCGACTTTGAAACAAGATCTCAAGTAGCAAAGTAAGTTTCAGTGACTGCAATGTAGTATACGTGCCACGAAAGATGAGGCTTGACACAACACGTGGTTTGTCTTGCCCAGTAGACCTCATACCGCTATAGAGTCCTTAAAATCGTCTACTGCGCAGGTCAAACTACTTGTTGTGGCAAGTCTCAGCTTTTATGGCACGTATTGTAACTTGTTTTCCTTCAATACAATTTTTCGAATACTACATGCTGCTAGTTCATATTCTGTGAAGTATTCACTCTTTAACAAGTAGAAAGTAGTCAATGCAATTGTGTTAACTTGAAACTATCAGCAGCCCATAATGTGTTAACACCGAAAACTTAAAGTTGTTTAAATACTTTTTATTACTGTTTCAGAGAATGTATCGCCAGAGTATGTGCAGCAGCAGGCTTAAGATCAGCTGACAAGAAGCGCAGAGTGTGCCAAGCTGCCGTCCGAGCCCTTGCTGCTCGTCCCCGGATGGCACACTCTGGAGCCAATGTAGCCCTTACAATCTCATCTAAAGCAATTACACTAGCAGCTCTCGAAGGCGGGGAGACTATAGCCCGCCATGACATGCCACGAGTCTCATTTGCATCCGGAGGAGATACTGACTCCTTAGACTTTGTAGCCTATGTAGCCAAATCAGTGCCTCCAGCAGAATGGAGAGCATGTTATGTACTAGAATGTGGCGGTAGATTAGCACAAGATGTTATAGCAACTATAGGACAAGCTTTCGAACTCCGTTTCAAAGAATTTTTGACGAAACCTTCATCGTAAGTATTAATATATTCCTGTTATTCTTGATGTGTCTAAAAACCATATTCCCAATAGCATGAAAAATATTGAATTTAAAGTAAGTTATCCTCAGTGAATCATGTCACACATAAAGTTACAAATATTATAAAACTTAAAAAACAAACTATTAGGTAACATTTTACCACAGAAATATTAATAACAGGAAAAAGTTATTCTTTTTACCTACTAAACTTAATACTTGTACAAGCTGGGTAATGAATTTTTGTTCCCCATACTGATATTCTCAGAAATAAATGACCCTCTTGTGACATTATCATAAATAAAAAAATAAAAAAACATTTCTGAATTGTGGTGGTGCCAAAAGCTCGCTTATCTTTCTCTTGCATCCAAAATTTTCTTAATAATAATAATAATTTATTTGCAATAAGTATTGGTACATTTTGGTACATTTTCATCACATTGGTACATTTTCTTAATTCTCAAACTTCTGCAAACCTCAACTTAATATCTCCAATTTCTGTAAGAATGTATTAAGTCATCCTAGTTCTAGGCCTGGCGAATAAATATTCGAACGAACAATACGATCTTACTTTCTATATCCTCCTACTTTTCAAAACTCTAGGCTTTATCTTGTCACTAAGTATGACCATCATAAAGTGACATAATAATCGATATATTATGTCTGTAACATAAAAACATTTGTTCATCTAGACATAATAACGAAATGTTTAGCTATCACCACATGTGTGAAATCAAAACATTTAATTGAACAAGATGAATCAAGCAAACAATGAGTGAATCATTGCTCTGTTTAGTTTACACTACATTGGTATAATTAGCTTTGCATTCATGGACATTTTAATATTACTGTTTACGATAATTGCAACAAGACTTTTTTATGAATCTTCTTTTAGTCAGTCAGAATTCGTAGACAAATACAGAAGTGAATTAGGCTAACCTATTGCCATTCAGAGCCCAGATAATAGCCTGGTAAATCTTCAGCAGTAAAAACTGAAGATTTTCTTACGGATATTCCTATCACACTGCCCTGTCTAACTCTAAAACCTCTAGCTCGGTAGGTGCACTTCCGTGCACTTACGACCAACTAAGCCGTTAATTAGTAAAATCTAACTTTAATTTTCCAGGTTAAATCTAAACGGAGGAGCGCGATCACTGTGTAGTACAGCGAGCGGCGTTCCTAACGACGATCGCGAGTACTACAACGATATGCCGGACAAGACGCCACCGGATACCACCACCTCGTACCGGCACCCACCGCCCCCGCCGCTGGCTTCACTCGCCAACCTTGCTTCTATATCTTCGTAAGTATATCTTCGACATCTCCCTTCACCCGCTTAATTTGTAAGCTTTCTGCCACTGGCTGGAGGCCTTTGAAGGCCAAGCCAGGCACAAAAAGGTGTTATTTGATGATTCCTAACAGGTAAAAAAAAAAAGAAAAAGTAGTCCAGTTAAGGAGAGTTATACAACCTCCTAGATTGACCTGCGAGATTCGAATAAAAAAAAAAAACGGCACCATTTAATAGCCTTATGTCTCGGCGTGGCGGATGGGCGCCCTATCAGACTATGAGAGCGACGGAAGAGATAATGCACCTGTGCATTCCACAATATCTCCCTGTGGATGGTTATATAGTCTCCGCTGAGATTGGCCACTTTGCCAGAAAACAGTCTACTGGGACTACCTTAGAAGTCTACTGCTTAGAGAGACCTAAAGGTATACACGCTGGAGTGTAACTGACAAGTCTGTCTGTACAGTTGACCTGTACAGGTAAACCGGTGCACGTTTCCTCAAGAGGCAACTCAAGCTTACGTGACGGGCGTACCTGTATATTAAACCGGAGGGTCTATGTTGCAAAACTTCAGGTGTACCTGAAAGGTCCGGTCCAGTTTCCCTGTACAGCCCAGCTGTACAGGCAAACCTGTCAGGTACACCCTAGCGTGTATGTCTAACTTTAGCAATAGCTTGCCATTTAAATCGATTCCCGTTTTTTCGTCATGCAACGTCAGTATCTCCCGAAAGTAAAACAAATGTTAACTATGTTGAATGTATTACTGTCGCTGCAATACACCTGCGAACATAAATGCGAAATAAGTAATTAGCAAGTACACTAAGTGCACTAAGTAGTAGCAATTAAAGAAGATTATTAAGCCTTCATTGTACAATACAGAAAGCATCATACCCTACCCTGACGTAATCGTTGACAGGATAGACAAATTGCTGAATATCCACTCGTAAATTGGACGGATATTCGGCAATTTAACGACAATAACAAACTGGTCGCTTAGAGCGTCTTATTGATATTGTGTTGACGAAAGAGTATGTAGACGAAAATATTTTGCACTTTCTAAGAAGATGAATCACTTAACCTGTTATCTGCCAATAAAAAAAATCCAATCACTCAATGAAATAAATATTGATTCACTTTCTTGGAAACATATACAATGTGACTCAGTATTGTTTACTTGGTAACGCCATACCGGACGAAGTTTATCGCCCCACGTCGAGCTAAAATCAATAAGGAAACGAGTCACAGATTTGGCCGAAAGATCCGATAAACTAGCTATATTAGTATGCCTTTATGACTACTTACTTTCTCGCTAATCTGGGTGCAAAAAAGGAACTAGGAGATCAGGGGGTCTAAAATGGAAGCTTTATTAGAATCATAATATGAATCACGTTAAAATTTAAAATTCTTAAAATGGTCTTTATGGTTGTGACCACAAAGTCCATTTTAGGAGTTTTAAATTTTTGACGTGATCCGTATTATAATTCTGATAAAGCAGCCATTTTAGGCCCCCTGTTGTGTTTTAAATATAATGAGTATTCTCCTGCCCTTATCCCAATTTATTTGGGGTCAGCGCCGCATGTCAATACCATACCATACTTCTCTATTACTCGTCATCTCACCAGATGAAGGAAATGTTTGAGTTAAATCGATTTCTCGATAGTCTACAGTGCTTAAAGACTAGAATTGCATTCACCAAACACTTTCAATTCACTTTCTTCCCTCTTTTTTTTAAATAATGATAACGTGTGACAGCCAGCAAAGTTCGCGGTTGACCACTTTTCAACTTTATTCCTAAAGGCATAGAGGTGATAAATTGTCGGCCACCAACTTCGTTGGGTGTACGTACTTTTTTAAATCGAATTTACCTTCGAGGTACATCCTAATACCATAATCATAGCAAGCCTATGATATCCCCACTGCTGGTGCTCATTCCTACTCTTTTTGATAAGAAAGAGACCTTAACCAATCTATAATTTAGGGTCCATTATCCACCACAAGTCACAGTTAGTATTAACTGCAAATATAATATAAGCAGAACTCCAACTAATTTACCAACGGGGGCCAGTCTGTAAGTATATCACATCATGTGTTCTGTTATTCCAGATGCGAGGAAAGCGTGCGACACTACGTGAATCAGACCCCCCCGCCGCGCACTCCTCCCACAGCGATGCTGCCTAACCATCATACTGACATCTTTGACATGCGTGAGTCTCATCTGTAATCTATTTTTATCTATTCTATAAGGTGTAGACCCTTCAAGAAGCCGTCAACCAAGCATTCTATACATCAAAGAAAGAAATTAAAAAAAAAAAAAATTGCTAATATTTTTTGGAATTGCTTTTATTGGGGTGAAAAGTCACGTATAATCACTCAAAATAATGCGTTCAAAACATTATGCTGATGGATGCATAGAATCGTAAAGGGCAAGGGGTAATCGTTTTTTTTAATGTTTTGACAAACATTACAAAAAAGAATTTGGATCTTTGACCTCCAATATCACTATAACAGTAACTAGAAGGTTCCTACTTCCTAGGTATGGTCCAGTAAAAAAAAAATAACAATGACTTGTTCTGGACAACAAGTGCCTCTAGGATTCGTTAAGGGTATTTTTACACTCATTGTAAAGGATTGACGCAAAAATCAACTAGAGCGGATCACTTAGATAAATTTAGTTCGGCGCGGTGTCGAGTTGCGTCGTCCGAACCGATCGAGCCGTAGACTTGTTTTTCCGTTTTTACTGCAAGCACATAAAGCTATTTTTGACCAGCTCAAACTAACTCCCAATTCGATAAGTTCAGTCACAAACTAACAGTATAAAACAAATACGCTTTTTGTGTATTTCTGTCCGCTTAGTAGTTCTTTTAAACTCATTCACATTTTGTGAATTTCTTCCGAAAATATAATACATAACTATTAAACGTTGACGTAGATGATTAATTATCATGATGTTTGGACTACTATATCACCATCACTCGTACGAAGCAGGGGCGTTTCGCTAGTAGTAAAAGTACGTAACGTATAACTAAGTATCGACCGGAAACACACACAATGATCTCAGATAGAAGAGAGCCGTCATAACAATAGCACTATTATTGTTATGACGGCATTACGCCGTTCAGGCTCCGCGAAGATGTTAAACAATACTAGTAGTTTACTAGTGTGATTTTCTTTGCAATACTAAAATCAACCGTATGGAAAATAATATTTAATTTTATACTAGCTGTTGCCCGCGGCTTCGCTCGCGTTTTGGTCGGAAATTATTCCACGGGCAAGTTATAAAAAGCCTATAGCACTGGGGGATAATGTAGCTTCCTATTAGTGAAAGAATTTTCAATATCGGTTCAGTAGATCCAGAGATTACCCCCTACATACAAACTCACAAACAAATTTTACCTCCATTATAATATTAGTATAGATTGAGCTGGTAATATTGGTCAATTAAACTTAAGGTGATCATCAATCTCTCATATCTCTCTAAGTTCATATAATCACATTCAATAGCTATTTCATGAAAAAGTCACTTTTTGAGATTATATGAACTTGGAGGGTTGTATTGATGATTTGAATGATTATAATTCTATAACTCCATACGTGTTACTGGCGCGATTCATATTTTCATCAACATAAAACCTGACACTGACCTGCAAATTGCAATAAACGTAAAAAAAAATAAATTTCGCGGGCTACCCTTGCGCATCCACCTTAAGAAAACATTAATAGGGATGTTTTACAATAATATCAGAGATGTGGGTACCAAAGCCGGGAAAGCCGACTTACGGTTTTCTAGTTTGAAATCATAGAAATAAAACAAACTAGCTGGTGAACGTTTGATTTAAGTCCAACTTTTCTTCTTACAGAACCGTTCACCGCGGCCCCGCTGACTTCGTCTTCGGCCGCGTCATCATCGTCAGCGTCGGCGTCGTCCCCGGGCGATGTGCCGGCCGAGCCACTGTCGGCACAAGCGCAGGCTGCCTTACTGGCGCGCGAGCCCTGGTTCCACGGACCCATCTCTAGGGTCACAGCTGAAAAGGTAAGTTTATGCTGATATCATGTGCCTAGCCTTTTCCCAACTATTTTGGGGCCGGCTTCCAGTCTAACCGGATGCAGCTGAATACCAGTAGTTTACATGGAGCGACTGCCTATCTGACCTCCACAACCCAGTTAAGTACAGTGCTGGGTAATACGATACCCCTTGGTAAGACTGTTTGTCAGACTTTTTGGGTAACTGACTAAGGTCTCTGTAAGGACTGTCAAAGATCTACAAATGACAGCCGGGTCCCGTGCTTTCCGAGGCACGGAGGAAACTCGGTATGTAATGTAATGTCACCCATCCACAGGCCAACCTAGGCAAGCGCGGCTTAACCTAAATATCGACCCCGAGCGGCTGTTAGTATTTTGCCACGAGCTCCTCGAAGTTTATGCTGATATCGAGTAACTTATTAAAGGATATTCATAAACGAGGGTCTTTTGTCCGCGGAGGTTTTCAAAATATCTGCACCCATCCATCCGCCCCACGGACTACCAGGGGGCCTTAAATGGAAGCTTTATCAGAATCATAATATGAATCACGTTAAAAATTTAAAATTCTTAAAATGGTCTTAATGGTATAACCACAAAGTCATTTTAAGTGTGTGATTCATATTATGATTCTGATAAAGCAGCCATTTTAGGCCCCCAGGTCCACGTCCGTGTGTAATAAAATAGTATGCGCCCCGCTAAAAGGCACGGGCATGGGCGACGGAATTCTTTAAAGGATAGGGAAGGGATTTTCCAAAAAAGGGAGGGTCCATGGTAAGACAAAGCTAATCGTTATAATGTGTTGCTTCAGTTGGTAGTGGAAGATGGAGAATTTCTAGTGCGCGAGTCAGCGGCGTGTGCTGGCCAGTTCGTACTGACGGGCGCCAGGAAAGGAAGCCATAAGCATCTGCTACTCGTCGACCCCAATGGAGTGGTATGATACCATACAATATCTTTATTTTCTCTCTTCACAAAGGTTCACATAGTTTTTATATCACATATTTTATATGTATATATAAAAATCTCGTCACGGTGTTTGTGGTCGCACTCCTCCAAAACGGCTCGACCGATTTTTATTAAAAATTTTATGTATTAAAAGATCCCTTTCCGATTTGATATGTTTGTTGTGTCCTTTATGATATTTTGCCCTAGGAAACCAACCTGCGATGCCTTTGATATTGTAGATGTCTATTGATGGCGTTGACCAGGTGTGCCGCTGCCTTTTTGCGAACCAAAAACAAATTTTGTAACTCGAAGACCCCAATAGTCGAAATCAAACAGAATTAATACACTAATCAACTTGTTTTTTTTCGTTATAAACCCGCATACATATGTGAACGTTTTTATCTACAAATGATCTCGACCCCAAATAATATTAGTTGTTACGGTTTACCTTCCAGTACAATAATATGATTTTTATCCTCGTTAGGTGCGAACCAAAGATCGGGTGTTCGAAAGCGTGCCGCATCTCATAAAGTATCACTGCAGCAACGAGCTGCCAATCGTGTCGGCCGATTCCGCGCTCCTGCTGCGCAAGCCCGTGCTGCGTGACGGTGCATCATGAGGATCACGCGCCACACGGCAGCACACACAATACTCCCAGCTTTTGTTTTTTTAATACATGTCATTACTTGAACGCTTGAAATGAATTTCGCTTCCTTAGTCCCAGGGTCAACACTGTATCCTACTGAAACCTATGTGCTACACTTACCGGGGTTGTAACTAATTTTATAACTTCTTACTGTCAAAATGTATAGTCATCATCGTGTTTTGCACATATTGCGTACATATTTGTCCACTACCACTTCGCCGAACCCTGGTAATGTGATTATGTGACCTTATTGTTACATAATATATAAGTTTTTTCAAAAGTACCCACTGAGTGTACGCATTTATAACAATTCCATTTTGTATTGATGTATTCGCCATTAAAGTGATAGAATAATTGTAATTAAGTACCAAAGTCATGTTTTGGTTGGAATGTTATTGCAAAAGAATGTGATTGTTTCAATAAACTTATTTTATAATTATATATTATAAAAACTAGTCTTCACCAAATCTTTATTTAGGAGTGAAGGCCGCTATCTTGTTTTAGTATAAAGTATGAGATTAGTTAATATTTTATTAATTATAAGAATAATGTTGCTGTGCAATTGACCATGCCAAACTGTAGTCGAAACACAGGAGTCTTATTTTTAAATTAAAATGTATTTTGCTAAAAAAATCATTTACATTTAATGCCAGAGCACGCATTCTAACATCGCACAAAAAAAATGAGCTCTCTGCGTTATAGTTTAAATGTTTTATTATACTTTTACAATAAATTAATAACAGATAGGTGCTATGATGGCTTACTTAAATAATTTTTAATTTTAATGTAGTCGTGTAATTTTATAAAATTGAAACTGCGAAACTGTACATACAACAACACATCTTCTGTAAATCGTAGACTACTTAAGACTGTTATGTTAGACTCGAATCTTTTACTGAGTTAAGTGATAAATGTTTGATGCTTTAAAAATATTCCTCTCGGTAGTGAGAGTTTATTTGTAGTGACACAAAATGGCACAAAAGTAAGTGGTTTGTACCCCAATGTGGGGAGAAGAGGCGTGCTAGTACACCTTCACGATCTGCATCTACCGTGAGTTAGACAATTACCTGATCGACGGACTCGATTGATAAATAAGCGGAACACATCAACTCAAATGAGGTTCAACCTCACTAAGACTTCGAGTTGATCATCACTACGCTGGACTGATTTTTAGATGGACTAACTAGTAAAGTAATATATCAACAGATGCGAAACGATTTTATTAGATAAAATCAACCACGTAGAATCTACGTTGGAGATCATGCTGGTATAATAGCACCATGACTGTTGAAATGATGAGGAACACATTAGAATTTTCCAGCACTAATCTAAATTATCTGCTTGTTTATCACTGATTAGAATTAAATGTATTGCAATATTCCATTGACATATAATGTTACATCATCAAAAAATATAGTTAATACAAATATGTTATCCAACTATCATTATTATTTAAAGTGATGTATTTAAATGTATTATGTGATTTAAATAAACTATTTTGGAAAATCACTTGCAATTTATTTATTTTTCACAAGATCGATTTAACTAAGTAATTAATTGAATTAAGACACCACAATTGTGCCCAACCTAAGTTTCCCGAGTTTCCTCCGTGCCTCGGAAAGCACGCTAACCCGTTGGTCCCGGCTGTCATTTGTAGATCTTTGACAGTCGAAAGAGGTAGTCAGTGGCCCGAACATAGGTTCTGTGGGCCCGAAACACTGACAATCAGTCTTACCAAGGCGTATCTTAATACCCAGTAATAACTGGGTCGTTGAGGTCAGATAAGCTGCAGTCGCTCCATGCAAAATAAATACTGGTATTCAGCTGCATCCTGTTAGACTAAAAGCCGAAATGGCTAGGCCGATGATGACTTGTGCCCAACCTACACAAACGTTTAAATTCTGAATTGTTTTAATTGATAGTCCCGCATACATACAACAGTCCGATTAATCGGGGTACTTTTTTATAGCCGTCAAATGAATCGCTTAAAACTGCATCGAATACGAAACGCACACGAGGGCGGGGATCCGCTGAATAACCGACATCATCGATAGAACAGTACGCAACAAAGTAAAAGGGAATCCCGGATTATTGTAAGAGGGCAAAAATCCCCGAAACGCGTAACGCGGACTAAATAAAATCCGCCGAGTGCGATGATGGTTGATGGGCTTTGGCACATCTGTTCCAATTTTACAGGGACTTCCCCGTACTTTTGTGCGGTCCTATCATAACGATGCCTTTGTTTTATCGGGGTAATTTTATACTTGGTACTTTCTGCTCATGTATGTAGTACGTTATTTAATGCAGTTGTAAGCAGCATTCTATTTTGATGGATAAAAACTTAGTCTTCGATTTACGGGACCCGCTAATGACGGCACCACTATTGGAGGAAACCAGAGCTTTGATTTTGACACAAAGGGCGTTTGTGCACTACAAGGAATTTTACTGTCGCCGCAGTCCGGTTTTTTACGGTTTGGTGTGGCAATAAAAAAAGCGGATGATTGGCTTGTGCACTTGTCCGCCTTACTCGGATCGGCGCGGCGCAGTTTTAGGGTAGCTCTCTTGGAAACTACACGCCACGCACGCGTAATTACGCTAGGAGCGATGAGTTTCTTGGAACGTCGGCAGTTGCTTGCTTTTTTACTCTACGTGCGAAGACAAAAATAATTTTGGATTCATCGCCTTAGAAGTGAAAGGTACCTAAATTTATGGCGTGCCATAATATCGAACCGTTAAAAATCGGACTACCGGGAAGTAAATTCTTTGTGGTGCACAAACGCCCAAACGGTCGCTTTTTGTCGGTGACCGTTATTTGTCAGACTACTTACGATTTGGTCAAGTCGGTACCAATAAAACTTAAAGCAAGGTAAGTAAAGCGTATGAATTGACTGCTGTCTGCACGCGATCTACATTGTATGTACCCTGGGGCCTTAGTCTGCTATTGCAATAGTGTCAGAATGGTCTATAATTGATTTAATAAGGCCCCTAGCCCACGGCGTATTGAAGCGTGTTCGTAACTCGTTTGACGTGCGTACAAAGGGTAATTCGTCTGCGCGGGGCCTTATTAAATCAATGATAGACCATTCTGACACTATTGCAATAGCAGACTAAGGCCCCTGGTTCGATGTGTGAAGCGTTATTTGTGAAGGTTATTGAAGTAATGACTAGTGTCCTATACTTGCACTGTCGGATCGGTTTATTATATCATCAGTCCTAAACATTATCTTGTTTAGTCAGCTGAATTAGTTCAAATAAAAACGCAACATATCGTACTTAAAGTTCTTTATTAAAAATGTAATTTACAGTATAAACAGTAAGGTCATACATGGCAGTGATGTTATTACTAGGTACTTATAAATATATCGGCATTGCTATGAAAAACCCGACGAACACTTCCAAATCCTCGAACACCTATGCTCGCCTCTGACACTTACAAATTCATATTTAACGTTGAAATGTTACAAACAAATCAATAAAACTCCAAGAGAAACAACAAACAAGTGTCAGAGGCGAGATATCCCGCGTTACTGCCAACCCGAGCTTACTTGCCTAATCCATACTAATTTACATCAATCCAAGAAACAACAATTTAATTATGCTTAATTTTAATACAGTCAAATTTCATGAAATAATATTAAGTCAATTTTGCTAAAATAAAAATATAATTTAAAACTTCAAATCCCAAATGTGTCAGAAATATTTAAGAAATGTCGATATTAATTAATATCATTAAAATTGATCTTGCTTTTTCCATTTGCCTAGACGACTCACGAGTACATTATAACATTCTTTGGGACACCGCAGCACTATTCTCCAGACGCTACTAAAACGTAGGGTCTCCTTACGTGCAATCATACTTAACACTACTATTTGCTAAGAGACTGTCTAAAAATCAAACTAAGGTCACAGTACGATAAAAATAAATAAATACGCTTCTATACAAAAATAACACATTTATATGATGGTGAACACGTGAGCACTTGAGACCTCAGCGGGCCGGCCTATCCTGCGAACATTCCTAGCTAGTAGCTACTCGACTACGATTATCATTCTACGCCTCGAGGCCGCCCGCGCCATCGATTATATTATACGTACAAGCTACATCGGCTATTCGTCACCGACAATTGACTTTTTATATCAAATATCTCGCACAATTACAAAAGTGATCGAGGAGCGTGTAAACTGTATAAGTTTCCGTATTACAAAATTACATTATCACCAAAAATATTTCATCAAGTCATCATACAACAATTTTAAAGTACGGCGCATCTTAATAAAAATAGATCACGTGTATCTGTTACAATTTTATTTGGTCAACAATGACACCTTCGTCAATTACCTATAAATCATCGGAATTAGCTAGCGTCTAATACTGTGTCTAAATTGTGAACAGCCGATCGAGTACACATCCGACTCCGATCCCGCATACACGATCTCCATTCGCACGGAAACTAAACCTCGATATATAAAAACTACCTCGTCATAAACCATAATTATCATACACTCGCACACATAATAAATACAGGTACGCCGTCGTCACTCAGGTCGCCCGCGACGAAACGGAGAAATGAACGAAGTGCCGATGCCGACGACTGTCGAGCGGGCGGGCCAACTACGAACGAAACTAACCGCCTGAGCGTGCCCTCACCGCTCAGTCGGGGATGGGCACCAGAGAGGGCGCGTGCGCCGGAGTCGCGGGCGGCGCCGGCCGGTGCAGCGTGAAGGCGTCGTACACCTGCGCCAGCTCGTCCACGTGGTGCTCCTCCAGGCACAGGAAGCCCACCAGCGTGGGCGAAGCGCGGCGCGCGCACGCCAGGCAGTGCACCACGTGGCGCTTCTCGTGCTCGCGCACCAGCAGCGCGTGCCACACCTCGCGCTCGCACGCGCCGCAGTAGTGCGACGCCTCGCCCCGCGCGCGCCCGTGGAAGCGCACGGGAACGCCGCGCGCGCGCACGGCGGCCAGCGTGCCGCCGGCCGCGCGCAGCGTCTGCATGAGGCACGTGCGCATGGCGCGGTGCAGGCGCGGGTCCGACACGCGGATGTTGCGAGCCAGGTTCCACGTCAGGTGCACCATGGGCACGATGGACTTGAAGTTCTGCACCTTGTTCCACTCGTAGCGGTCCAGCGCCAGCGAGTACTGGCGCGCGGTCAGCGGGCCCACGTTCCACGCGATGTTGTTGCACCAGCCGGTGGCCTGCACCCAGTGCACGCAGCCTGCGTTCACCCACACCAGGTCGCCGGGCCGCTGCGTGAAGCGGTACACGGGCACGCCGTGCTGGCGCAACTCCTCGGGGTCCGGCCACCACGAACCGTGCAAGTACGACAGCCCATGTCTTTCGCAGAGATCGCGCACGCCACCCCAGTACGCATCAGGCACGCCGAACCACTCGCAGTCACCGGGACCGATGTTAATATTGATGGAACAGAAGTTGTTGTTCTCTTGATGGCCGGGCGTACGGCTGCCGGGCACTTTCATGTACAGCTGGACGGTGTTCATGCCCAGGATCACGTGACCTACGTGCGATAGCATATTCGCGGCGGAGGCGACGCGTGCAAAAGCCGGCAGCTTTTGTAATTCTGTAAGCTGGGGACGCCACTTGCGCTCGTCAGAGAGATCGACGTTGGTTCCGAAGCGCAACATGCGCGCGGCGCGGCGGCGCTTGACGGGTCCGGAGCCGGACTCGCGGCCGTCCGAGTCAGACAGCGCGCCGCCGGCCGCGGTGGCGGTACCTCCGCGCTCGCGCTCCTCGCGCAGGGACTCCTGGAAGGAGCCGGCCTGGTACTGCGCGTACTTGCGCACGGTGGTGTGCGAGCGGTGCGAGGCGCAGGCCCACACGCGCCGCCTGCCCGTGGGGTCCCAGTTCTCATCGGCGGACTGCATAAGCTGCGTGCGCACCTCGACGGCGTGGTCGGGCCACGCCTCCACCAGCGTCTTGGTGGAGAACAGGCCGAGGTCGAGCTTGAGCGCGGCGGTGAGGCCGCGCACCACGGCGATGGGGTGCTTGAGGCAGAAGTCCTGCAGCTGCGGCGAGAAGGCGTCGCGTTTGGACTCCACGTACACGAAGGGCGCGGGCGGCGCCAGCTGCTCGGGCGACAGGCGCGGCGGCGGCACGGTGGGCGGCTCGGGCGGGCCGCAGCCGTCACCCAGCACTGACCACGATGTAGGCGGCCCAGCGTTGTCCCTGAAGCGTCAAACATTACGTTAGTGACACGCGAGGAGGAAGCTAAATCAGAGTAAAGACGCGAAACTTACTTGCAAGCGTCCATTATCTGCTTGGAGCTCATGCCGATGTGGTAGGTGACAGGCTTGAGTGGGTCCGACTTGAGAGGCTCCAGCTTCACGACAGGCTGCCGCCCACCCAGCACGGTCTCGCTACTACTGCCTGCATTACTAGTGGTATCCACTGAAAACCAATTAAAACATTCAGTATACTTTTCGATTTAGAAACTGTTGCTGAATAACGTCCAAAAAGAACCATAAAATTGCCACGCGTACGGCTCAATGTTAACGCAGCCTAGGTCAGAGAACGTAGAAATCGTAATTCAGATTAGTAATTTCATGTTGTATGCAGGTGAGCGATTACAGTTGCAATAAAATGTTCTACTCAGGCAAATTATTTGAAAATCTAGTAAAAGTGATGATTAAATCTTTTGTCGTAGTGATAAATCGGGTCCTTATTTGCGTAAAAATATTCAGTATAAAAATTACAAAAACCAAAATCAAAACTATTACATATTTGAATTGATATCTATACTAGAACCGAAAAAGCTTTTTTTACTGACTTTTATTTTTATTCTTCATTATTTTCACAAAACAATTTTCTTAGGAATAATTGCGAAATAAATCTTTCGGGGATTATGACATTGACAGTGATAACTAGTTCAAAAAAATAAATTGTGGAATAAAAATCTACATGAAACGAGTTTATATTATTAACACGAATAGTTTCTAATAATTTACGAGAGTTTCGATTTTTAGATGCGAATGAGGATCGTCTGTTCTAATATCTCGACAAAACTGAACCAGCCGACGGAAAACAACTTCGTTTATTTATCCCCATTCATAAAACTCATTCTACTGTATTATAACAACAACAAGAACTGATTTATTTTCTAGTTTCTGGAACAAAAACTGTAATGCATTCCTTTTTATAAAGCATTGATGTTTTGAAGGCTTTTGTGAATCGCGAGCTTTAGCACGGCTTTGTCCGCGGAACGCTTAGCCACCGTATTATTCGCAATATTCTCGTTTTAATGGCTTAAAGATTTAGTATAATGGGAGCTTTAAAAGAGAGCTTAGGCGAAAATGTGGCTTTAACAGATGCGCGGATGCGGCCGTACGTTTTTTGCACAGATTAGGCAGGTAGCAGCTACGTCCCAAAATCGGGGCAGGTTATTTAAGTTTGCGGTAGGTTTCTCAATTCATAATAGTATTACATAATTATATTGATATTTATATTAAAACTCCCAAGAATTCTTTCCTTATTGTACAACATGAAAATCAACATAAATGCTTTACGATTTCTACCGCGTCGGTTCGAAACTCCAAACAAAGAGTAAATAAACTGTTAGAGGCCGAGATACAAAATAATTTTCGATGGAATTTGTTGTCTGTCTTACGGCCGTCGCTCAGTCAGGTTTTGCTCAGCTGTTTTAAAATGTATCTACATGAACTTTTTACCATATTGTTATTGCACATAGGGGAGTAAAAAGGCTCATTTTAGATGATTTTCACTGCCTTGAGAGTAAGAAATCGTAAAAGGAGATTCCTATTAAATACAACAAAGTAACTATCTCTGGTCACGGTGGATATGTAGAGAAAACCTATAATTATGTAGAATTGAAGTTACCAAGAGTTATCATTAACATTTCCTGCTTGGTGAGAGGTTTCTGTTACAGTAGGATTGGGGACAGTCACTGGCCAGTACTGTCCTCGTCGTAGCAAATGCACCCATCGACATTTTAACGAATTTCTGCTTTTGGATCTTGGTAAAAATGATGAGAAATGCATCCTTTATATTTTCTATTAGGAGTGCAGAGTGTCATTAGGTAGAAAGCAATGTACTTACTGCTAACAGGCTCCTTCTTAACTTCAGGCTGCGTATCTGAGAACCTCTTCAACAGATCTTCGGCGAGCGACTCGGCGTTGTCGCCGCCGGTGGCGTTACCTTCGCTTTTCGTCACCTGTAACACAAGCATCACATTATCACCACGAACAAAACTGTTAGGGACCCTACCGATAATGCTAAGTCCTGCCGCCCGTGTATCAAAAACAAGGGAAATGAAATTCAGTACAAACCGTGCGCGCTCGCGCTGCCTGCGCTTGTCGATACTGCGTCAGTAGTTGCTGCATCAAAGCCTGAAAAAGAACATTACGATCGTTACTACAATTTCGTAGTACGATAGAGGATTATCTAAAGCTATTAGACAGTTCACGGAAGCACACTAAACTTAGTCTAAGAGACCGATTTCTTTTGGTGGTCATTACAATTTTAGGGCACACTACAAAAGGAGATGGAGACAGGGTCTCCTCTAATCAGCACCATTGTTGCTCGTCTCAACGTTCGGGAATCAGCTTAAACTTTAATTCAAGAACAAGAGGTTAGTACTTGTTGCTGTGGCGAGAGGTTGTTCGAATTCTTCTGTAGGTACTGGAGAGTCTGTAGTTGATGTTGAGTTAACGGAGGAGGTTCTTCCGGCCGCTTGCCCGGGTACGGCGGGGGCGCGGACTTAGGGGCCCGGGACGACATCTCCGCGGATATTGGTAGATTCCAGGCTTCCTCTATTGATGGCAGCTGACGTCGTCTGCAAAAGAATTACGAGATGATATATTTATGAAGGCAACAGATGGTAATCAAATCCAACAATCAACGTATGGCAAATATTATTTCAAGCAAAAAAAGCAGTCACTTACTTTCCAGTAACAGAGGGCATAGGCGCATGTGCCAGATGTGCTCTCAGGAAGGCGAGCCTCTGTCTCAGAGCGGAGTGTGACGCGGTCGCAGCTGCCCCTCCGTTCGTGTAACATGCGAACGCGTCTCTAGGCATCTGGCAGCTTTCATATAAACTACCGAGGTTTGTCCACGCCGCGGAATGACCTTTGTCTAGTTGTACTGCGCATATGTACGCTTGTAACGCATCCATCGGCTGGTTTTGTTGCTGATATAATACACTGAAAAAGAATAACGATATTTGTAAAAGAACATTTTTCACAAATTCAAGCAACCATATAAGTTCTGACATTAATCCGTCATCAATTTTCTCACCCTATAGAGCACCAAGTGTCGGCATTTCCCTCGGACTTTTCCACGGAGTTCCTATACGCAATGAAGGCGTCGTGCACTTTCCCCTGCGCCGCGAAGCATCGTCCGAGCAGGTAGAGTCCAGCTCCTGACTCCGGCTCAGCGGCCACTGCGCGCTGCAAGCACCAGATGGCAGCACGCGCGCGCGCTGCCGGCTCTCCAAGTGACACGCAGCGGTGGTACAGCCATCCTACACACATAATCATAATATGTTTTGAATTATGACCGGGTAATATTTTGAGTATTTCATTCAAAACGTGACGCAGTTATTCATTGAAGCAGTATCAATGTCTCAAATCCTCAACTCACCTAATTGTCTGCAGACGTCTGCTTTCAAAGTGGAGGACAACTGAGGTTCCTTGAGTAATCTTTCGTACGCGTCTCTAGCGGCTTTCCTCAGGCCTCTGGCTTCGAGTAGGTGCGCGGCATGGAAGCTGAGCTCGAGGCGCGTGAAGGTGGCGTCTTGGTGCGGAGCCAGGCGTGCGCGGCGGAAGTGCACAGCGGCGATGGACCAGTGCCGGCGCGCCTTGAACATCAGCGCCAGCCGCAGGTGCGCGTCCGCCGCCCGCGTGAACCCCGGCGACACGTACAGGGCCATTTGCAACGCCTTTGTCGCCCTGCCAGTCAAAACGTTTACCTAAACCTCCCCATCAATATTATGAAGGGGAACAAGAGTTTTATTGCGGAGTGCGGCCTATTGTTTAGCAGAATCCTGTCAAGTCAATCGGAAAACAAAAGATAGCAAGCAATAAACCAAATCGTTTACATTTGACTTTGAAAAGCCTTACAAAGGACTTTGTTTTCTGACGACCGACAGAAAACAATGTCAAAGTAACAACCTGAACTTGACTGCCGTACAAGGTCAGACGAATTGTAAATAATAGTATAAACAATGAGTACAGTTATCAAAACAACTCTCCGTGCAGATACCGAACAAGAGAAAAAAAAAACGTAACGCGAACTTTAAACACTTTTTGTGAAATAAATCTTCAAAAGACCTATTGAATACTTTTGAAATGAACGGATGAAACAACAATGACGCTGTTTTTTCCTTCTTTTTCCTTAAAATCTATCCGTACGCATTCAAGGCGTATTGCTTTAATTTTTTTGGTTAATATCACGCATTTTGATTTCAAAGAAAAGAGCTCATGTTTGGAACAAAAATATGTATACCACCTTTTTCTAACCTAGGTAGGTACTTACAGAACTAAGAATGAAAAAGAAACGAGCGCGTAATGCATATCGTAGAATACAAGAAGATGAAGAATGCGATGAGGACATCACGGTGCGTAAGATAAAAACACGGAATTGAACCAATCCGTAGGTTATTGAAGAGCGCATCACCGGAGCGTAACGTCACCGATGCGCCCGCGGGGTCGATGACCGTCTGAGGCTCGGTCGTACAATCGATCGGACGATGCAACCAACGTCTAGACAGCGATCGCCGTCCGAATCCGATGCCTATAACGCCTGTATTTAGATGACCTCCGCTGACATTTGGGAGCCGAAACAAAGGAGTGAGACAGGTGCTGTGCCGAGTCCACCTCGACGAAGCCCACGACTAAAATTAAATGACGATTATACGCACACACACGTATACATCAGTGTGCGGGCCATAGAGAGCTTTCACCGGCCGTGTCGCCGCCGGCGATGCTCGACATACATAATATTATATTTCACATAACTTCTTATTCACATTCATTGTTCCTCGGAATGAGCTATGATTGCGGGTTGTCACGCGATGCTCAAAATTCACACCTTCACTGTGTGGACTGAACACAAGCCAGTTGTAACATATACACACAAGAAATAATAATGGATCTGCTTCGATCGAGTTCGTTTTCTTCGAGTTTTATGAAAAAACTTGATTATTTCTCACTCAATTACGTATTTTCAGACGTAATTTCCAATTAACCAATAACATCATACTGTGACCTTCATTGGATAAGTCGACGGATATGATAAAAAATGTTAATTAAGTAAGTACATTAACATTTCAACAAATGTAAAATTACGTTAACCTTGAAATTTCACTATGCATAGCGGCACGAAGTAGTATTTGTCAGCCCTATTGAACGATAAGGCATTGTATAACAGGGCAGCGAGTGCCCGATGTGCCCCTATACACAGATAACACATTGCTCTTTGTGCGATATCGCCGACTAGGTTTATGGTTCACTGCTTCACACCCACCCACGCGCTACGATAATAATATGACATGTATACGACTGTCATGATAACAATATTGATCAAAATATACATTTAGCGTTTGCATAAAAATACGGAAAGCCAATGTGATGGATGATATCTACGGATATAGCGCGTTACATACAATTGTATAGTATTATACCTCTTTACGTAGCTATATACCCACAGTAGATAACCAATAAGGATACAATGATAATACACAATATTCATGCATTTTATGTATTTTTATGCTTTGCAGTTATTCACTATCCAATACGACTTAAAAACATAACTAGTTTAATAAATTTAAACTTTTTATAACTCTCTTGTAGATTTCTCATCTGTACATCTGTTTACATTTTTTACAATACATGAACCAGATGACGGTTTGGAAAAATAAATATCTTGAGTAAACGACTGGATCGATTATAATCCGGTTCGCTACCTGCCCGGGCCCAACCTTGGCCATTATCAGTTCACTCAGGTAAGGGTATTGTATAGAACCCTATACAAACGAAATTCTTGCTCCTATTCAAATGAAATTTTTAATTGACTGAATGAACAAACATCTGGTGAGTTGTTACGTTCAATGTTAGGATTTTAGAACTACCATAAAATAAATGTTTCAGACAAAAACCAAACGCAGCATAGTTTTGGGCGCTGACGTCCGTAGTTATTCCTGCACCATAGCAAAAATAAAAGAAATAACCAGGAAGCATAGAATGTGTGCGGTATTCGAGGTGTTTGGCGACGCACTCGTCTCGGTGCGGCGCGCGGCGGTGAACAGCGAGCAATGTTGAGGCGGGAGTGCTGGTGGGCGCGGGGAGAGGACACTGGCATGAGGCAGCTCGGCTTGACCTAGTTCTGCAGTCGCGGCGGCTCAAGGACGGATCGACCGCTATTTATAGAGTTCATTCGTCGGTCGTCATAGCACTCACTTTACATAACTGAAGTAAGCAGTCGCTAGGTGCGTCGCGGTCGACACGTGATCCGGGTGCACATAATGAACTCGCGATACTTTCCCACAGAACAACCGAACTCGGGGAACATACGCACAATAACAAACCTATTTAACGAGGGATGCTCGAGATTGAATAGCATGAATAGGGCACATGTGGTGCTGAGAAATAAGGTCAAAGTCATACACTTGTGCGATCCTGATTACAAGCGGAAATTATCAATTACGTAATTAATGACTAAGACTTAACGAGGTTGGGCAGTGCACCATAAAGAGCAGTCGATTTATGTGTTTGTTAAATGGTTATGGACACCACACCCTGATTATAAAACATGAATGGACCTATTAAACGGATATCTAGACTGCTTGTTAATCTGCTTTAATCTGGAACCTAGATACAAGATACACAAGGATCAGAGACGATTACTATGGGATAACCGCAGATAGCAGAAGCAATGAAAAGGAAAACAAATGGTTTTACCATTAGATACAATAGTTCCCGTGACCAAGCGCGAAGCAATCATGTGATGCATTCAACGTGAACGTACAATTCAACTGACTGTACTGATTGCATCACGACCTTGGCACCACGGTAACAGAATGCAATGCAAACTGCAATTGTATGCACTATATTACTAGAAGTGAAGGTCCTATGGCCGCGGGCAGCAGATCGTAATGTGTATTATGAACACATGCATGATTTTATTACTTCCTTCATGGCAGATGCCACCTGATGTTTTACATAGCAACGATACTAAGCCACACCCCGCCGCTGATTGCAGGATTACCTTTGTTCAATAGAGTTCGCAAACACAATGGTATTTTGATTGCACGGTAGCTTACAGCTGACGGACGACACTCAATGCTATACCAATAAATGCTACATTAACTTGGATTATGTTAACATTACTTGGTGGATGAGCGTTGGTACTATTTCGCGGACTAAACTTTCGAAAGGGATCTGGCGACAAGATGGCGCTTGCCGTGCAGCCGTATGTTGCGATATCAAGGTTCACGTTGGTTAGGGCACAAGTTTAGACAGTTTTGGAAACGTACGTGCCGCCATGCACATAATTGATAATGAACGAAGGCTCGTTTATCGCCGACGACGTCATGCTAGTTGACCCACTTTCGTCCCATTCGATACCACTTACACACATTCAGTGGGTAACCTACTCACAAATGATCTCATGAACGCGATATTTCAGATATGCGCCGGCTATTTTCAGTAACCGCGCAGTTCACTATACAGAATTGAAATTGAGTGCTCATAAAGTTGGAGCAATTCATATCCAATTCTATTTTATTCTAAGGCCAAATGAAAATGTGGGTCGTCTGTATTTACTGGCGGGAAAATTCTATCCAGCTAAATTAATTCTGAAGTATTCGTGCTACCGAGAATTCATGAAACTTTTATGTGGACCAGATTGGTGGACTTCAAATAGAAACTGCCATGTTCAAATACCGGTTGAAGAAATAAGGTTATTTCTCGTTAACAACTGTGATATTAAAAGCCGTAGTATCGATTTCAATGCTAAACCTAACGTACTGAAGAAATAAAGTATAGATAAGCCTGTTATAAACCGTACAGTTTCAAGGTAGATAGATACAAAGACGGCATGCAGTTAGAGGCTATGCTTACGGTACCTGAGACATAACATAAGCCGGCGGTTAAAATATTATTGCATTATGTTCGCAATTTATATTCTTATGAGCACACCCTTGCCTGTCCATGAGTATTTTAAGTGCACAAACACGTCGCAAGACCCTCGTACAACACAATTATAGTTCATTACGATATTAGGAATTTTATTATTATTTAAATTAGCTGCTTTATTCCCCAGCGACTTCAAATACGCAGCAATAATTCTACACATACTTGTACGAGTACCGTTTTAGCCACTAATTATAATTAACACATTCGAGTCCACCCCCGTTTCACAGTGCGCATGTGCCATCCCACCATACATATTGCAAGTGGACCCTCCAGGTGGGTCAGTGGCATTACGTTTGCGCAAAAGTGAACCCACCTGGAGGGCTCTCGGCATTAGGTTTGAAATTAAGATTTAAAACCCTAAAATAAGTGGTAAAATAGAGTTTTCAGGGGGTATTATCGCTATATTTGCTATCTGTGGGGGTATTTTCATGTCCTAATAGGGTAGGTTAGTGCAATAATCAAGAAATAAAAAAAAATTGTAGAAGTAAAATCGCCCGCTCTGATCCCGTGACAGGGGTGTTCAACCTTTTGTGAGATTTTCATGCAATTTTTTTATATTTTAATTTACGTAATCGCAATTATTGTTACTTTTAGATTTTAATAAATAACATTTTAAAACTTTTTAATGATTACAAACATTGCATTTGTAGGTAGTTTATTTGACAGTTAGTTTTGTGTGACCCACCCAGTAACTCTATTAATTACATATTCTATTCCTTCACTTGTAATACCGGATTAAATTTGCTAGCGATACTCCGCAGCTGTGATGGATATCGATATCTTAACATAATAAACCAAACAAAAAACGGATTTGATGACATTTTGTTAGGTTAACGACCATAAGTAGTGCAGTTATGTTAAATATAACATTGATTTAAATCATAGATGTGCCCTTGCCGTACTTCGCGCGACCGTTTCACACTGAGATGAGCTGACTCGTTTAAACTTCACGGTATACAAATAAAATGTTGCAAAAAAAAAACGAATTAAAAACAAAACACAAAAAAGTTAAAATTACTTTCGGAAGTCGGTGCTTTTGCTTGTTTCATCAACATTTTGTATGTTTGAGGTTTAAAGAAACCTAACACGAAGGGGATCGTAGTCTAGGCAATTCAATTGATAAATGCTAGCAGTATGTATTCCAAATGTCAAGTCTGTAGCGATAATAGTTTCTGAAATATGTAGCTGTCAGTGCCTGTGAGAGAAACGGGCAGGCAGAAATCGCACAGTAATAAGTATTAGTTTATGTCTATTTTGATACCGAACACTAAAAAGCCTCGATTTTGAACTCATTTTCGTGTCCTAAAATGTAAAAATAATTATTTTTAAAAAATATTTAAAATCGTGCCTTTGGTTTTTCACCCCTGAATTAAGACCCACCACGTGGGTTCTCGGCATCTAGGAAGAGGTCGAAAATTTATTGAAAATAAAAATGCTTGTATTTTGAAACCACGGCGTATTCTTATTAATCTTGTTAAAATATACAACTGTTTTTATTTTTTCGTTATTTGATCCTGTATTCGCTAAGAAAAACCTACATTTAAAATGAGCCCACCAGGTGGGTTCTTGGCATCCCAAGTGCGACTTGAGTGAACCCACCAGGTGGGTTCCCGGCACTGAATGTGTTAACAGGCACATTGTAAGTGCGACAGAGGCCTCGGCTCGTTACGGATAATGTTGCAACTAGGGTAGCCAGGTCGCCAAACCTAATAGCCGGACAGACCAGCCAGTTTGGCCGGACATTTGGGAAGAAAGGCCGGACACCCTACATTATTGAGGATTTTGTCCTATGGGCGACGGGCGGTACTTAAGTCGTATTTAAGTCGACTCTCGTCGCCTGCGCTCGGTCACGCTCGGCGCTCGCTCGTTTGCGAAATGTAAAAAGCCTAACAAAAGCCGGACAAGCCGGATGCCGTTTATTTTGGCCGGACACACAATCAAAAAGCCTACCTATGTCCGGCTTTATCCGGACGCCTGGCAACGCTAGTTGCAACGATAGCAAATTGCGACGGTACAATTATTGTGCGTTAAAATGTAGTTAGTTTCTTTTTATTTTATAAAATTACACAAGTAAACAGATACAAAGACACATGGACGCGGAAGTGAGCCGGTCACAGCTGCACATCGCGACTTACTCACACATACACGACTTGAATACTTGATATCAGCACGTCCATAAAATCAGATGTTCGTGGTTCAGCAAAATTATGCGACTTCATTACTGAACAGGTACTGAACAGGTTCTCGTCTCCGACTACTCAACTTCATGTTTTATTTGCACATATTGTATAACATACTATAATAGCTATTAATATACATCAGCTGTTTCTATTTAAAACGTAGATTATCGTACGAATATCAATAATTAAACATGATAATTGAATCATGTGCGATGTTTCCATGAAAACGTGCCTTAACCGAAATAAAATTGTAGTATTTTTAAACTCAAAATTTGACGCGCACTCACATCACAAACATGCAAAGCGAGCTTCCCCCTAACGTAAAATGAACAGAACATTCTGCACTATTATTACATCACAATCGTCGGAGTGTCCTTGATAACTACCCCATACGATTCACACACTACTCACAAGTGTTCCAACAAGTACAATACTTATTTACATGCAGCAGAATTATAAAATGGGCCCCATCCCCTAATATTACAGTTTAGAAGGGTTGAGCCCTTCGAGAACGAAATTTTTAAGCCTTCGTCGACGTCATAGATTGTTGTTCGGACAATAGCAAGGGCAGTGGCACATACGTGCATGATAGAATCGGTGGGACACGCACGACGTGTACGTTAGATGGCGGGCCCTCCCTAGCGTGCCTACGAAGCGCTGGGGAACCTTTGTGATCGTTCAATAGTGACGTAACATAATCTTGCAAGCTCCGAGCCCTTTCGAATGCTACCTTTTTGCGGTCACCGATCGCTTTCTAATTCTTATGGCCATTGTGCGTACAAAGTGACGGCTAAAATGTAAGTACAGATCCGACGTTCGTGAGAATAGTTCCGCTGCTCGATAATTATGCGTACTCGTATGCGTGTGAGCGTAACATGTTATTTCCAGAAGACGTATAAGTAATATACGTTTATAATATAAAACACAGAATGTCTTCGCTTGTTTAGTAGCGCAAGCTCTTTTGCACACGAGATGTAGACTTTTAGAATGTGGCTGGCTAGGTATATTTACGAAATCTTTTACTCGAGATAGAATTATTTATTTTCAAGGCCAGAATTATGAAAGGTTGGTTGCTTCACAAGGATCTGCCGAGCTAAATTGCATAAAAAAATATTAAGCATCCAAAAATAACAGGCAGCGAACATAGGAGCAAAAAAAAAACATTTTCAGGCACATCCATGGATATAGTTACGATGCACGCTAGTTTAGAAAGTTAATGAAGTGCAAGTCAAGCTGATTCATCATTTTGAGTCGATATTTATAGCATTAGTTCGAATTATTTTCTCTTGTTGCAACAGCCGTAAATGAAACCGTGGCGAGAGAGTAAGAAGTTTACACAAATAAAATGAAAGCGGCAATCATATTTTGAAACGTAAAATTAAGCCACTACTTAGTTTAATTGCTTTTGGGTCAGTGTTAACAAAAACACGAATGTCGTGTAAGCCTGAAGTCAAAGAGTGCCGAAGTCATGAAAAACTAACAAAAACATTAGTCGTGATGACCAATTCACAGTTGTTAACTGAGGTCTGATCACAATGTGCCAACTTGTGTGAAGTACGCAAGTAATTTACGTACCTACCTACCTAACGCACGGTAGAGTTCCCGCGAATCATTTACTATCTACGTGATCGACATATTGAGTGATAAACTGATAACCGTCTGTCCAAATTACTCGGAAAAGGCTTATTATGAATTACCCGGTATTTTTAGTGCAGGACGTACTAAGTAGGTAAGTACGTTTTTGGAATATTTTTCCGATTACACTTCTTCAAACATACCGGCCAAAAATAAGTCGTTGGCAAAATGAGGTGGAGCTGAAGCTAAAAATAAGAAGCAATCAAAATTTTACGAGTTAAAAAATAGAGCATGATTATCTTAAAAGGAATGCAATAGGTATTTATGTGTCGTATTACATCACACGACCATATTAGTCAGTAGTGGTGTAAACAAAAAGCTTACAGAGTGTGCTTACTCAGCCGCGGCCTTGCTCGGCGTGACGTTGCGCGCCGCCCGCTGCCGCGCATGCCGTGACGTGCTGTGATGTGACGTATGGCTTTTTTCGCGGAAATTCCATCGCGGACATCGCTCGCGGAGATTGCGAATATATGTATACACGGACCGGAGTACCGGACCTAGCAACGGCGCTCGAGTCCACGGCAAAATAATGTAACAGAATTAATTGTTTTTTATCATACTTCTCCGACTAGTGATAATAATCCTAATTAGAGGAAATTAGTTTGTTGATAAGGAAAATAAATCCAAAACAATGCTTTTCTACGAATCAACATATTATGTAATTGTAGCTTTATTTTATCCTGGTAATAAATACAATAGGTACCTAATTCCCACAAATATCGTTGCTTACTGAAAACAGGTAAATAAGTAGATTTCGTCGTAAATTGTAATACGTCAGATTCGCTCATTTTTGCGAAACTTAATGAATGAAATGAAATGTGCCACAAAACTGGACAAAAGAATTCTTATTTTTCTTTTTATTTCAACAAGCCAGGGGCGGGGGTTTACCTTTTGCACGCGTAAACAGAAAAACTGTAGTGAAAACAGAAACTGGGACAGGCTGCTTGACACAGTTCATGCCCTGCGTGGGTGGGTGGCCCTACAGATGTGGGCGGGTCTACTTACGTAACTCAAACAAAGCCGAAGGGCGACCGCTTGCTACAGAGCCTTTCGCAACGCTCGCCCTACGAGTCCTACGACTATTGTAACAGAATTATGAACGTCGGACATGATAACCGAGCTCGCTTCGACGGTTTAATGTAAGACTTAATTTTTGTTAAGACACTGCGGTTTGGGAATCGAATGTTCGTGGTGACGGGGTCATTGACAGGGCGGAGGCGGGTGGCGCAGACGGCGCGGATGCAGCGAGTGCAGCGAGCGAGTTCCGGTGCACTACGCACCAGGTATAAATAGCGATCCGTTAGTGTCGACGACCGCGCGCCGACATCACTACATTCACCCTGCTCTTAACTTCGAGCCGTGACCTAGATTACAAAAAAATATAGAATCTATCGTTACGTCACGTCAGAGTAAAAGGGCGTATTACGGTCGTAGGTACTTAAATCGAAAAGTCGTTCCCACCGCAGAGGTTTGGGGTAGAGAGGGCAGGGTGTCGAGCTTCGTTCCTAAATCGGGACGGGTGGTCGGACGGTAGGGCCCGGATAGGGATGGGTGAAGGGGGAAAGCTAATAATGTATACGGTTTTCGGCAACTCAATAGTCGGCTTGCCGTTGTCGGTGCGCGCGCGGCCCCTCGCAGTACCCAGTACCCTCCCTATGCGTGAAAGGGCCCGTGCGTACGTGACGCGTCGCAAGCTGCGGGGCGAAGGGCGAGGAGCTGCGCCCCGCCCGCACATCTCTAAAACAGCTTAGATGCACGCGTAGCCTAGGGTCGCAGACCGCGTTCTCTACTGCGCAACACACTTGTTAGTCCTGTTGCGAGCCAATTTACATAGATAAAACTATATGCATGTACCGCTATTTTCTTTGGCAGTAACTTCACATAGTAAAACTGGCTAGCATGAGAAACGCTGTCGAATTCCGGTTTCTCCGCTCTATGATGTTGCTAGGCGGCATTCAACAAACCACGCTGACTCCCACATGATATTATGTACGAATAATAACACTGACGTTTTGACGTAATAGTAATACTTTTCACGTGGTGTCTAAATGGATGTACCTATATTTGTATAAATAATTTAATAGTCTAGCTAGTGACAAATAATATTTTTGTTTCATACTGGGAGTCATGAAATGTCGAAGTTAAGAAACAGTCAGGTCATCTGTTATTATGTTTTATGTATACCAATACATTATTTTATTTTTATCAACTCAATTCTGAGGGACGAATACATTATCAAGAATCGTGAACGTTGATAAGACATCAAGCTGTGTTTTAGACGTGTACTGTTTAATTTACGCTTTCATCGGTAACACCAGTGTGCAGTGATTAGAAGACAACAATATTCATCATGCATTCAAACGGTACACGCTGAGCGCGCCTGCCAACCGCGCGGCGGTGTACAACTGGCCCTAATAAGACTTCCTCTTCGCTAAAACTATCTACGCTTGTATTGCATGTGCTGGCTGTTCACCTAGCTCTGTTTATATTTAAGTAACTGGCAACATTTTACGTGAAATCCTCTCAGGGACAGGATGCGGTCCGAACTACCGGGGAAGTTTGCCGGTAATGGTGAAATTAACTACCGAATGCAATTACTGTGCAAAGTAGCGAGCAGGCAAACATGTCGAGAAATTGTATCGCTTTCTACGCACAGTCTGTTTATTTACTACGAAATGCGTAGTAAAACCTAACAATATTATCAGCACACCGCGTTACGTTGATAGGTACCTACTTGCAACGTGTATGTTGCTAATTCAGAGCGAAAACATTGGACTAGCACATCAAGCTACTACAATCTGTCAAATTTCTTTAAAAGGTTTTCAACTTTATTGCCAATATATTAGGATCAAAGTTGATTGGGAAAAATTGACAGTTTCGAGTAGCTTGATGTGCTGGCGTTTATACTGGCAGAGCAGTTTTACTGCAAAATTATCTCCTTGAATGCTTAGCAACGTTGACGTGCAAACTGATATCCAAACTGATGATACTTTCGAACGAAATGTTCAGGACTTCTTTATACACAAAAAGTCGTTAGTAGCTAAACAATATAATAACTAGTTCAAGGAGCAGCTGATGTCGAGACAGGTGTGGTAGCAGCCGGCAGGCACCTGCCCGGCACGCGCCACCGCAAGCTGCTCTAACAATTACATAGCATTCATTACAACATCACAATCGATACTAAATGACCTGACATTCCCTAGCTACAAGTCTGACATTACCTAGCAGCTGACTCCCATTCGTTACATAATGTAATGAATTATTTAACAACCCAGCAGGGATGGATATAAGTTGCCTATCTTGTGCTTATCATTTTTAAAAGAACCTAGCTTATTTAACATTTTGTGTAATAGTCTGTAGATTGTTCGTCGACTCATAAACTCCGCCACGCGTCGATTACTGGAGCGTCGAGCGTTCTAAAATATCCATAGGAATAAATGAATGATAAATGCGCCCTCGAAAAAACAAAAACAGACTAAATTTATTATGATATAAATTCATGATCTGCGAATTGTAATTTTATTTCATGAGAACTGGCCGTTTAATAAAATTACGCTTCAACGATGCTACCTCTCCATTTACATGGCTTTTTTAATGTTTCCTTTATAAAGTGAAGTTTGGCTTTGACGGCATAAAACTCCTTGTGCTAAATCTGGTACAACTTTGGCTTTATCGAATCTACTTTGCGTACAAAACCCGCTACGAGGTAGGTACCTTGGTCGGTTCTGTTCAAAACTATCTAGATACACAAAATCTGCAAAAACTACGTTTTGAGGGGCATAGATTTGACATTTTATGGAGCATTGGCCCTGTCCAAATTTTATCTGTAGTCGATTGTGCGTAACACCAGATGTGCTCAAAAAAGAGACGTTGCTAAAAGTGCAATAAACTTAGTCGGGTCAATAAAATCAACTTATTCGTATACTTAGAAGAAGCTTAGACTTGTTTAAATCAGCAAACTCACTTCCGGGGCTTCTACAAAAAAGGACTAGGCGAGCATATCGATGAACAAGTTTTCGAAACGAGCCTAGCAAGTTAGTCGCTGCGCTGGAGGACTCCAGAGAGTACCGCTGGAATACCGTTACTGGAAGCGGTTCGCGGCGTTGCGTAGATAATGCGCGGACCGGTCCGCGACTGATAGCCAATATGATTCGTGATAACTATTACGATACCGCTGATGAATGAGATAAAAACATGGAAACTAGATATCAACTTGAGACTTGACGTTGAGACTTTTTGCGTCATCCTGACGTTAATATAATATAGTGATAAGAATGTCGAATATTGGAGATTGTTACAAACAAAAACCAGAAGTCTACTGCTATTAAAATATGCTGAGCTGATTCACAATATTCAAAATAATAAATTTTTCTGGTTAATTGTTTTGGCTTTTAGGTACTTAATTCTAAAAGGATAAAATAAATTTTACCTTTTGGAATTCCATTTAATGATTAAGTGACAGCTCATTTACCAGGAAATTAAAATTATTAAGTTCCTCAAGCGGAACAACCCAGCGGGCAGTGGTTTTTCCTATGGAAGTAGGTACATCCAGGCCGGTATCTTAGGTTGCCTCATTAAGTACTCGAGCAGTGTCGCCACTACCGGTCCAATGACCAATGACGCAAGACAAAAGTGCGCGAATTCTGACTGATATAGCTATCGGACAACGGATTCTAGTCACTAATCATGACTCACAGATTTCCCTCTGCAAATCATTTTAATTGTATACCACGGCAATGAAGGCTTACTCATCAGACGGATACGTATGTCCAATGGTGACGTGAAGGTAAGCCGCCAAGTAGGACATAATACTTAACCATTAGTAAGTAGTCATCAATATGAATTTTGTTTAGATGGGCTCCCTGGTCAAGTATTATCAATTCGTTAGGCTTCACTGTTGTGGAGCATCCTAAATATTTGGTTTTAAATTCACCAGACAGCCGAAACTGAAAGACAGCCGCACGGTCTGGCCTGAGTTCCATAGTTATTTAAACAAAATTGAGAGTAGATTTGATGTATGCACGCAAGTGATTGATGAGCAGGCATTGTATACAACGGGCAAGCAATGGCCTGGTGTAGGGTGAGGTGAGGCGCGGCATCGCGTGCGGCACTGTTGCGGCCGCACTCCACCGACCTACATTTTATGCGGCGCGGCGGCACACTCATTATTTACTAGCCTTAGCAAACGCACGCACTGACCACCCCCATCATTTGATTTACCCTCCTTGTTTCTGCCAATAATGCGCTAAGAATCTCCAGATGAATGAAGAGAATTGCACCAAACAGCTACCTACCTGCGAAAACACTACAAAAAACATGCAAAAACCTTTCAAAGAAACAAAAACGCGACCTCTCGACGGGACCTGGTCCGGAGCCGTCGACGTCGGTGTCTGCATTTCGGAAACAAAACACAATAGAAAGAGTCGCGTGCGAACGCGACGCAGGGATACGGGCGGCAGGTAGAGAGAGAGAGCCAGCACGAGGGCCGACGTAAACAAACCGTGAGCTGGGAGCTTCGACCGCACTCACCATTTCGGGGATCTTCGGATCCGTTGCTGTTCGGAGCGGCCGCAGCGGCCCACGTAGTGAAGAGCGGAGACGTCGTCAGCAAAAACAGTACAAGCACTCGATCACACAGGGTGGTTCAGCACGCACACGGTACATACGAACACGATTCGTCCCGTCCTACACTACGGTGTCGCGGCCCGCGCCGATGCAGTTTACGTCACCGCATCCCGCTCCTGACTGGCGAGCGCGCCGCGAGCGAGCGAGCGACGACCTCGCGCTGCAGCGTGCACCGTCCCGCACCGCGCGCCGCCACGCCGCCGCGCCCTGCGCCCCTCGCGCACGTAGCCCCCGCGCCGCCGCCCCCCGCACCGGCCCTAACGCAGCTCCCCGCGTGCCGCGCCTCTTCGCGCGCTCGTCCTACGTCCGGTGAATCACGACTCACGATGTCGACATGACGGGCCACAGCCAGCTTGCAGAGCTTTTGCCTCCGACCGAAATTATTATTGTAGTTAGATATTCCCTAAGAGCGACGTCCGTCCGGAATGTGATGAAACGAAACACGGAAAGCTCGTTAACATTCCTATTTACATAACACACTTTTTTCTTCTAGTCTACGAGATTCGTTTCATTGACGTACATTTATTTGGAAAACTTTATTTATAAATTGGAATAATTGTATGTTTAGTACAGCAAATTTCATGGAACCTATTGAAAGCGTTTTAGTATAGAAAACAGTGCAAAGCCCGCTCATTTATGTTATCTTCATCGATCAAACAGTTTTATGTTCCACACTAGTAAATAAGTATCGTGACTTTGTTAAAATTCATCCAGAAACTAGAATCGTCAATTTACTAGAAATGAGCATTTATGACGGTTACGTTTTAGGGTTGGATAAGTTTATTGATAGCAATTCATTGGAGTGCCAAAACTGACCACGCCTACTATAACTTGAGCTGATTGAAACTATTCATTCAATTATTAGGAGTAGTGTAGGATAGACGTGTGATAACTTATCAATCTTGACTATTGCATACACGATAAAAATATTTGAATGAAGCCTGTTACTTACAAAATAATCTATTAACAACATTCTGCAACAATAACCGCAATATTTAAAACTCTTGCCCTCCAAAATTATTTTCTATATTTTTTCATCTATAACTATATTCCATATTCATAGTCTCCCCCAAAATCTTAACTTTTTTTTACTTTCAGTGATTCAGTTAGTTGTTAAATAAGAAAAACTTACCACTCAAAAGCGTTATAGTGATAATAGCAGAGCCCCAATCCATATAAGAACAAAGGGTCCTTCCAGTTATCAGGCTCCAGGGCGTAGAACTTTTGATACGCTGACATAGCTGTAAAAACATTGAACAAGTTTAACATGTTTATAGCAAGATTAAAATTTTAATAATATGAATTACGTTATAATTTGTAAAATGGTCACAAACTGAGAATTCATAATATTAACTGCATCCGTACTGGCTAGATATACAGCGTGTAACAGAAAGGGTATAATCATATGGAATACTGTGGTACGGACCATCAAATTGAACAACTTTCGCTATGGGACCACCATCGAAATCGTAAAAAAATAATCAGCTGTCCCATACATTTAGGTCGAGTAGGTATTGAAATTTTGTATAGGACAGCTGATTATTGTTTTACGAGTTCCATAGTGGTCCCATAGAGAAAGTTGTTCAGTTTGATGGTCCGTACCACAGTATTCCAATTATGATTATACCCTTTCTGTTACACACTGTATAAGAGGCGGAGGATATGGTGTTGTGGCGCAGCTTGGGATCGGTCTATGTCTACTATCAATGGACTACGATATCTTGATTTGGATGACAGTCTTAGTTCCCTATTTTTTCTAAAATATGTATTGAATACTAAAAAATAAACTATGCAAATAAATAAAATTTTAGTGTCTGTTTGTAATATTAAAATAATAGATTAACAGCTTTTTACTGAATGCATATGAAAGTATATACGGTACTTATATCAAAAACACATTTTTATAATTTTTTGTCTGTCTGTCTGTTTGTTCCGGCTAATCTCCGAAACGGCCGACCGATTTTGACGGGACTATTACTGGCAGATAGTTGATGTTATATAAGGTCTATGGGCTACTAATTAGGGTTCCGTGCAAAAAAATTAAGACCATGGAAATCGGTAAATAAAAATAATTTGACGCGAGGGTGCCTATGTTACTCAGGGTGAATGTAGCTTTTTAGTGGTGAAAGAATTTTTGAAATCGGCGCAATAGATTCTGAGTTTATTCATTACAAACATACACACCAAAATACAAATATTTCCTCTTTATAATATTAGTGTAGATTACAAACTCATGGTGAGCAAAACGTGCCGTTTTAAAATTAAAGCAAATTATATGAACGCTAATAGGAAACGAAAGAAGCCACTACATAGTAATTTTAATTCACGATTTACATAAAACTTATTAAAAATCAATGTCACGCAATACCGGTATCACCCCTTCCTTGTTCGGTTCACAGATCAGGGTTAAACAATTTGTTTGACATTTTCACACAAGTATTTTAATGCTGTCTTGGACTTGGCACATCTGCCCTTTTTATACTTAAGTTAAATGAGCAGCTGACAGAATTTTCTATCGCCTAATCGGTACCAATTATTTTTTAACGATGTTTAATGTAATAAACAAAAAACATGGCAGCGCATTTTCCTGGGCCGTCTTTTCTCGAATATAAACTACTGGCTGAATATTTATACATAATTGTACTAATTTAGATAAACAATAATGATTTGGTAAAAATACCATTAAATAAGTTATTTGGTATCCTATCTGTATCCGGAAATAAAAAGTGACCTTACATTACAGGATCCAAAAGTTGTTACTCCCCCTTTTTCGAAATTGAAGAGCACTTTTTAACAATTAATAATAAATAAAAACTTTTTTGCAAAAAATAAAACCGGCTTCAAAAAAAACACAATAAAAAAAGATTGACAAAAATAACAAACCAAAACACAAAAAAGAAAAAAATAACTTAAGCTTTAGAAGCCGGTGGCAAAAACACCAAATCAATCAAACAAAGGTCAAGCTTCGAAGTCGGTGACCTTTGTTTGATTAATTTTGTGTTTTTGTCACCGACTTCGAAGCTTGACCTTTGTTTGATTGATTTGGTGTTTTTGTCACCGACTTCTGAACGTGAAGTCGTCATATAACTCGGGAACCGTCTCGTGAACTCGTCATATAACTCACATCACATAGTTTTAAATATGTCCGTTTTGTTTTTAATTCGTAAGGTATCTGTATTTAGTAGATACGTACTTTGCACATTCCATTTTGTTGATTACCCTGTATAATTTGATTACTAACCCTGTATAATATTGCTGTTCTATACAATTTGTACTGCAATGGAATAGAGAGCGCCATCTATTACTTAAGACGGGAAACACCGCCATAAAAGCCAATTTGGAATAACCACGGCTTCGTCTTGATAAGCTTTATCCAATCGTAGAGGGACAGAATATACGACGATTAAATATCAAATTATTCAGCATAGTCAATGACCGCATGATAGCCACATATAAAAATATGTATTAGGTCATCACATGTAGGCATGCGTGACGCATAGAGTAGATTTAAATTATTAATATTAATACGTAAGAAATAGTGATAGCATAAATGGTAAGTAAATAAATTATTTTATATTCAAATGGATATAATTTATGTCGTGAGAAACCGTGCTATGATAACCACAGTTCCAGAAAAACATGTTTTTCACTGTCTGGGGTTTTCACATTATACTGGTTTATATGTGGGAAAATTCCTTCGAGATACATTATACGCGACAGTATAAATTAACGTCAGTTCGAAAATGTCCACTACTCGACCCGATCCCCGGAAATAAGGCGTTACACTATGAGAATATTACCAGAAGTTCAAAACTAATAAGTTAGACTGGAGCACTACTGACGTAAGAGCGCGCAAGGATTATAAGAATTGGATCTTCATTTGAAAGCGATAATTATGTAATCAGAAACACTCACATAATATTACACCACACGTAACAGCAAAGCTTTTAAAAATATTTATCTTGACCACGTAATGACGAAGCGATTGGAAATAAATAATTAAAAAGCTTATTTTGTAACTACTTGAAAATTACAATTATTTTCATAAATTAATTAATGTATTCAATTCAATTAAAAAGTTCAGACGTTAGGAAGTTAAGAACACAACTGGAGTAATTTCAAAAGTTGCAAACATACATATTATTGAGCATACGAAACTTAATTTTTTGGGGCAATAAGTCGCACAGGTGGAAAGGAAAAAACAAGAATCTTTTTTCAAATCCACTACGAACTTATTTCTCTTCAAACTGCATAAAACCTCTATTCAGTATTACATAAAAGGCAAACCTTACAAAATACTACGGTACAACAACTACTTATTCTAAAAAAAACTGCTACAGTTACCTGCAACAAGAAACTGCAGAATTCTAAGAAAAGTTTCGAGTAAACATTAAAGCTTGTCTATAGAGTTCAGTGGTCAAGGTTACAACCGACAACACGACTTCTATTTTTATTTACACGTTTTTATTCTAGGAAAGGATTCGCGTCTCGGGAAAGAATTGCGTCAGTACGATACTACGGTACTATACTACGGAACTACTACGCCATTTTCCTTTTATTATTAAACACCTACATGTAATTTAACTTCATGGATTGTTATTATTCGACGCGTTAGCATTAGAAATTGGTATTTTTATGCTGGGAGGATCTCTATTGTCAGCCGAGATCTACGACATTAATGGAGATGGCACTGAAGAGGCATTGGTTATAGCTATTGCCGTGTATTTTCTTCCATCATTGAAAATTTCCAGGGCTCAATGGGCGCCGGCAGCAGGGTGCAAGGGGGTGCACTTGTACCCCCCTAGCGGAAAAGAAAATACATAGAAAAACCAATGCGTCGAGCCATTCCGAGTCACAAAGCAACAATTTACGGTAGGCCTATACTTGTTTCTGGATGTATGAACAAAAATAACCTAATTTATCCGAAAATATCATCGGCACCATAGGTCCTTTGCGTTTAATAGATTATCCTAATTATAGGTATTGATATGGTTATCATAAGTATTCCTTTTAAATACTTTTAAAAGTTGATAAAATAGTAATGTTTTGCATAACCAAACACATATAGCAACTATGTACCTAATTTACATTATTCAATAATTCTTTAATTATTTCAGTATGTCTGTAAAAATAGACTAGTTAAAATATTAAGGAATTATGTAGCAAAACATAGACGGATACTTATCCACCTTGTATGTCATTGATATTTTGGATGGCGGTAGATAGCCAACTGGAAAAATACCCTTGCAAACAAAAGCTTTAAGAGCGATGGTTTCATACAAGGTTTATACGTGTTCTGATTAAGTCAAAAAGTCTTAATACCCTTACAAACAAAAGCTTGTAAGAGCTATGGTTTCATATAAGGTTTATATGTGTTCTGATTAAGGCAGGAACTCTAATAGTGGTATTTTATAAGTCTATTTAAGTTTTAAGAGCATTCATACTTGTAACATATTCTTATAGACGTATTTAAGAAAACGTTATATAATATTAATAAGCGTCTTTTACAAGTCTAATTGCCTTTGATTCTTAATTCATACTTATAAATACATTTTATAAGTACAGTCAACCTTAGAAGGGACTATACTAAGAGTTTTATTAGACTTCCGTAAAACTAGTATTTTAAAAGTGTGGTTTATCCCACCTAAGATCTATTAAAGAGTAGTAGCACTTTAAAAAGTCCTACAAGTGTCTTATTGGTAGTTACGTGTTTGAGTCCGAGTGCCCACCTAGTATTTCGGGAAATCGCCAAGCGGTTGGTCGACTCTTCACGTGACCAGAGGGCGGGCCTATTTTTTAGCCAAAGAATCAGCATTTTCATACAACGTGGCAATGCTGCCAGCCTTCTGGGCACTTTTCCTGTTGACAGCAATGTGGACGAATTTTTTGACAACCTGTAACCCTTTTGATACTTGTACATATTTTTATTACTATTATAGAATATACAGCGTGACATTTTAATGGTTGTTTTCCCGCAGCGAAATGGTTTTGCCTTGGTAATACAATCGTTTAATAAACAATTAAAATATTAGAAACAAAAAATGGCAGATTAACCATTGTGAAAAACAAAACTCGAAACCGACCACGAACCAATAGTTATACCTCCTGATTGCGCTGAGCGCCACCGCCGACCGGCCGCGCGGCCGTTGACCCGCGTGCTTTTCAATCAGCTGATAAGTTGATAACTTATTCTTGATAATAATAAGCTTTACCCAACAAGTTATTCAAATTTTCCCTTTATACTTTTACGGGCTTAGGACCGTCATAAATACCTACGTTTTTAGGTGCAATTTACTGAACACGAAATTAAATAAAAACAAGTTTATCGTTTAAGAAAAATTATTTTCTGAATTAGATACCTAAAAAAGTATTTGTGGCGTATTTCAAAAACTTGATTCAACTTATTTACAATAATTTTAATTAACTAAACTACTTTTAAATGTTCACTATTTACAAAAGTACGAGTAGGTAGGTACTTACACTTCCCGGTAACGGAGTAATTGTTCGATGTGCAAGCCACTGCGTTGTATAACAATCGAGCACGTTGTCTTTCAATTTTAGTAAGGTGTCTCTGTCACTTCTTACGATATTAAAAGCGTCCACTATCGCAGTTATTAACCCGTCACGAGTTTCGTGTTCCTCACGATACACTAGGCGCTTGAGCTCCGACCAGCGACCACAAATAAAAGTCCAAAAAGTCCGAAATAATGATTTGTAACATTTCAGGTAGGTTCCACTTGTCCCGTCACGAAATGCGGCCCAATGAGGTGGCCAATAATTACCGGGCCCACACATTAACACATAAAACGCACTTGTGCGCACACTCGCGAATAACATGTGGGATAATCAAAGCCCAAAAATGTTCGTTACGCTGGTTGAGTCCAACTCGCGTAAAAGTTGCTTCATTCGTCCACAAAATGTTCGTATTTTGATTGTCCACCAACCACTGACAAAAAACAATTCTGTTCGGGCCGTCGTTTTCGTAGAGAGCATGAACTCTGCGAAAATGGTAAGGATGCAGTCCTTCAGAGTTGAGCAGTTTCAAGACGTAGTATTGGCTTACGCCAAACCTAGCCGCAGCCTTTCGCGTACTTCGACGAGGACCCCGTTCGAAGTACGCGACTCCAAGTGTTGCGGCTCCGCGTAAAGTCGCCGGGCCAGTTGCACCATAGCGACGTTCTCCAAATTGCAATAACTGTAATGGCGATCCATTGCACGATAAGATAACACGTGCTGCGCGTACGACAATCGCGGAAAAACTAAGTATACATAATACAATAATAATACAATAGGAAGCCGGCGGCGGCGTCGTTTGTAATTGTTGCGCGCAGGCTAGTTTATGTCGTATCGCTACACGCGAGAGCTTATTTTGCTTTGAACATTTATAAATCGGTCTTTCCTTTGTCGGCTTCGCGGCTGTCTTTTGTATTGTTGCGTGAAAACTAGTTTATGCCGTATCACCACGAACGAGAGCTTATTTTACTTTGAACATTTATGCATCGTGTCTTTCGGCGCGGGCGGCGCGTGCGATTCGAGTAGTACCTACAAGGTACGTCTAGTGTTACTATTGATTCTCATGTTTTCGAGTTGATGAATATTTTTTTAATTATTTTAAAACAAAAACATATATTTTTTTTTTACTTTTACTCTATGCTTCGAAAGAACTCCTTATGGCAAGTTGTTCTGCCGCGGGAAAACAACCATTAAAATTTCAGGCTGTAGATTTGTAGTTTGTAAATAATGTAAATATCTTGATCTCGTGAAATAAAAGTGTCTTATAGAATTCCCTATTAAGGGTTGTTTATTTTCTTTGTTGTGTTGACTCCAGAAATTGCTATACAATCAGGTAAACCTTTTTAATATTTAGTACATAATTATTATCATTTAGTTTCTCTTAAATCCTTTTACTTATTCAGGAATCCTAAAATTATGAGCAACATGGCCGTGTAGATAGTGGTTTTAGGTTTAACTTGACTTTTACGAGTGCGATATAAACCTCACACAAGAGTACTGGTCTTATATTGCTCTAATAAAGCACTTATGAGTCGTGGTTGGTCGTAATGGCGACATTTTGATATTATTTTACAAATAATTAAAAAAATAATATAGTAAAAGAAACATTTTTGAGAAGGCCCGTGAAAATATTGTTATTATAATTTCAAAGTAATCGAGAAAATCTACTTCGCAACCAAATAATTGCATATAGTGCGTGACAATTAAGACACTAGCGTTTTGTAGGAAAGGTCAATTTTAAATATGATACTTATGTTTTTATGCGATTGTTAATTTTTTTACAAAAGTTTCAAGGACTTCTCAACCCACGGCAGTATACAAGCGATATTACACTTAAAATAGTGTTTTATTTTATTTGTAAGAGGACTTTAAGGTTATTTACCCTTACAGCGCGCCATTGTAAGTGACTTGTAAGTTTATTTGTCATTATAAAGGTATCAGCAAGAGTTTTGTAAGTTTGAAAATACACTTCGCGAGACCTTTACAAGGCAATTGCAAGGGTGAATATGCTTATAAATTGCGCCCAAATCCACACTTATAGCTGTCTTTAAGTGTCATATAAAACTGAAAAAAATATGGTCTTGGGATATTTGTAAGATTATTTTTTGCTAGCTGGGTAGAAACGTCAAAGTTGTTTGTTCACGACTATAAAAGGGGAGCTCCGAGTTTGCTGCCCTCCCCAGCGACGCCCTAAGCCGAGGCTCGTACCCCACAGGGGGTGGCCTTAGCGAGTGGTCGCTTAGTTTAAAGTTCATTTTGCCCCTGGCTGGAGGCCTTAAATTCTAGGCATCCACAGGGATAGACCGGTTAAGCAGTAGCCAGCCTCAGAGGCTGAACTGCGAGATGCCATTGCAAAAAAAAAAAAAAAAAATATGATCACAGCAAAGAGCAAATCGTCACTCAAGTGCAAGTTGCGTTTCTATACCGCCGTCATCCGTCCCATAATGACATACGCTTGTATCACTTTTGCCCATGCCTACCCGCGTCACCTGCATCGGATGCAGACGCTTCAGAACCGTTATCTCCGTAAGATCACCCTATTATGTCCGTAACGAGAGTCTCCACGTAGACCTTAGGATCGCCATTTTAGCTCAGTTTATGAAACGTCTTTCCAAGCGTTTCTTCGATTCCTCTATCAAGCATAGGAACCCCCTGATCGCATCGGCCACCCGGTACGAACCCTCGCGTATCAGCATGATTCGCCGTCCGCGACATGCCCTCACCACCCCCGATGACCTCATCACCCTCCTCCAGGAGAGCAGTAGGGAAACCATCACACTTCGTAAACCACACAGACGTAGACCGCCGAGTTTCCGTCCTCGCCGTCGAGGCCCGTTACGACACCCCCTTTCAACGAACCCCACACGACCCTTGCCAGAGCCAGCCCGCGATGCTAAGCCGGTAGTTTTAAACAAGCCCCTAAATAATATCATTCAGATCCAGCCTGTCCCTTTGCTGTCCTCTCCAGCGACGCCCTAAGCCGAGGCTCGTACCTCACAGGGGGTGCCCTTAGCGAGTGGTCGCTTAGTTTTTAAGTATTATAATGCCCCTGGCTGGATGCCTTAGATTCATTTTTATAAGGCATCCACAGAATGTGCCCGGTTAAGCAGTAGCCAGCATCAGAGGCTGAACTGCGACACGCCATCTCCAAAAAAATAAAAAATTGCAGAGGCTATTCTTGTTGGAGACATCTACTAGAACGGAGCTTTGGCCTAAAGGTAAAAGTTAAGTTATTCTATTGCTGTTATTATTGTGTTATGTTAAGATACTATTTTAAAATGTTTGTTGCTTTACTGTTGTTATTATGTTGGATATAATAATGATCATAGACCATTATTTACATAAATAGTTCGGCAATAATCAGTACAAATTTAAATTCTATTATACTATGAATTATTACTGATATCTATGTGCTAGAAATGTGTGTTATAATATGGCTTATATTGCTTAGTGTTTATCTACACTGATAAACTGCTATTACTTGAGAATGGTCCAGGACAACGGTTAATTACTTTAAAACATGTTACCGTGGAGTTTCTTGTCCATTCTTCTCCACGAAGACCTAGGTTTGCGTATGGACGTAGCTTGATAGGTATTTAACGTTACCTACTAATAACTGACAAGCCTTATTGAAATAAATGAATAGTCTTGTCTTTCTGTGCTTTTCTTCACGAAAACCCTTTTCCCTACACACGTCTTTAGACACAGTAAATAACAAGTAACTATCCTGACACTCAAAGATTCATAATTAGTAGATATTAATACTACATTTAGTCTCTCACCTACTTGTTATTACGTTCATGAGCTTTTCTTTATAAATTGGTAGAATTAGTCGTATTTGTATAATAGAGGACAAAAGAAAACCTATCAAATTCGAGATGGGTGCTAAAAGTAAGCTCGCTGAGCTCGCTTTTGAACCCTCGTTTTTTCGATTGATGGGCTTTATTGATTAGATTGACCAATTTACTCTTGAATGTAACATATCCGAGGTGTGAGTGCAAAAAAACGAGCTGTTTTCATGGAAGTGAAGATGCACCTCCCTGGACAATATCCTGCCAGCGCCCATGCAGCGCTCCAAAGGTTATTGTCAGATCAAAACACAATGAATTACATACAGGGGTGAGACAAACGACGCACTATCATACCTTTCTAATAAAACCAACTGTTGTCTTTTAAAATCTAAAAATAATCGCTAATGGGGCCTACGATGGAAGGGTGAGTACATTAGAGAGCTTCCTAATATAACTTAACTATTCTAGCCGTTAACTCGCAGTACATAAACGTCTGTCTCGCGGTAATAATAATAAACTCTGGTTATTACTGTTACTGGCAGCCTATAAAATCTTACCGCTATGCAAGGCATCTGACGCCGATGGATGGCTAGAATTTTCCTGTCTTGAGTTGCGCACGAACGGAAAATGAATGGGTAAACTGACTTCAAATGTAAACTTTTTGACTGATCTTTAAGGGTACCTATTTTAGGCGACTCGTTTTTGTTGTTATTATTGATAAACTCGCGATTGATTGACCACAATCATCGAAGATTCGATGTGATGATAAGTCACGTTGATAGGACTTAAAGATCCCTTGGCTAAACCTACCAGAAAAATCCCCGACCCCTTAATAAAGTTGAAGTGTCTTTTAATAATTTCTAAATAACTGCTTTTTACTGAATGCATATGAAAGTATACACTTTTTTTTGTTTTGGCTGTTTCTTTTCCGGCTCCGAAACGACTGGATTTCGACGGGACTTTTACTGGCAGTTAGCTGATGATATAAGTTATAAGGAGTAACTTAGGCTAATTTGATTTTAGAAAAAGGAGGGTTCCGTGCAAAATAATTAAAACCCCTGAAATTAATTTGTTGGTGTGACCAAGTTCTAGCCAAATACATACAATTAAAAATTATGGGACACTATGGTTAACAAAATAAGATCATCCTGCAGGAACAGTATGGCTGTTAAAGTCATTAATAGCGTGTGTCGCGTGTGTGTGTGTGTGTGTGTGCACTGTTGTATTTTGAGCTCTCGGCGCTGTTTGTCGCTGATCCAACAATGCATTTACAAGGCGTTCATTTACGCGTATTGTTTGTGAACATTTTACTGCAGTTTTCACACCAATAAAACTCATGGTCTGCCTAGATTTTTCCCAGATATGCTGAGGTCGGCTTTCAGTCTAACCAGATGCAATCGAATACTATAGTATTTTAAATGGAGGATGGAGGGACTGCCTATCTGACCTCCACAACCCAGTTAGTACTGGGTATTACCGGTCGGATTGCATCTTTGGGGTCGCTGACAACTTGTTACGACTGTCAAAGATTTCAAAATGACAGCCAGGACCACCGGCATAACGTACTTTCCGAGGGAAGTCAGAAACTCGGTATGTAATGGATGGTCACCCATCCACGGACCGAAATTGGCAAGCGCGGCTTAACCTTGAACATCAACCGTGCGTCAGTTATTATTTAGTCAAGGGTACCTCCTTGAAAGAATAAGACTCTATGAGTGAAACAATAACAGTGTAGTTCTGAAATTACAGAACTCTTTAGTGTTCATGAAAACAGTAATTATCCTGTGAAAGTCGATTCCGTACTGACTGTAGTCCTAACAACAGCACCCTGATTGCGTAATTCACAAAATGTAGTCACTAGTATTTACTTTCCTGCCAATACAACAAAACACCTTGGCTCATTTGTTTGAAAAATTATCCGAATCGCGCAGCTAGACCACGACATACTGATTAATTTTCAATTATTATGCTTGAAGATGAGGAGTCTAAAAAATGTAGTTGTGAATGTAGATACATCATTTATCAAGCAGTATTAGTTGTATTAAGAAGCATGCAAATGTACAGACACTATTTGGATAGTGTGAATTCAGCAAAATAAAGCAAAGTATTAGTATTCATAATTCTATTTTGGAATTCAATAGGACTAACTGGTTGGTTTAAAAAAGTGGCACACAAAATTTAAAAAAAAAAACAAAGATCTATGAAGTAAATGAACTTCAACTTAAATCGTTATAAGTTTTCATTCTGTATTTTTTTTAAATTTTGCACCACACTATTTATTTCTCCTGTATCGTGAGCGCGTATACATACATTTAAACTCACATAAACAAACAGCCAGACTCAGAACAACTGCCTGGTACATAGGTACAACTTATGCATCAAATTGAGCAAATACAATTCTAGTTTTTGCAATTAAATCATAGAAATCAATAAACCTCAAATCATCAATACAGCTCTCCAAGTTCATATAACCCCATTCAATTGCTATTTCATGAAAAAGTCACTCTTTGGGATTATATGAACTTGGAGAGTTGTATTGATGATTGGAATGATTATAATTCTGTAACTCTATATGTGTTATTAACGCGATTCATAATTTCATCAAACAAACAACCTGACACTGACCTGCAAATTGCAATAAACTTAGGAAAATTTAAATTTCGCGGGCTGCCCTTGCGCTTCCACCTTAGATTATTAACTTTTTAATGATTTAACTGTGCAGGCATTCAGTAAGTTGGGAAAAGAGTGTGAGGTTTGTTGATTTCTATGATTTAATTGCAAAAACTAGAACTGTATTTGCTCAATTTGATGCATCAGTTGTATCATGATCAATATACAGGATGGCAACATAATCATATAGTTAGCAAAATAACTGCCAACGCTCACATAAGCAGTGTTACAAGTGTGTGTTAAGGAGAAAGCATTAGATTTGGATACACAACAACATACTACCTTCGTAAATAGGTATGGTTGTTTGTAAATATCTAACCTTTAGCATAGTCCTCAAGCAGCAGATGAAAATGTCCCAGTTTGCAGAAAGTTTTAGGGTCTATGCATATTTCTCTCCTAGCGCCCGGTGAACAGGCCCTTTCTTCTTCCTAATAATAATAAAATAATTGTTTAGTATCTAGTATCCATTCTGTATTTAAAAGAAATATAAAAAGTACATAATCAAAGTCAGAGGTCAACATTGGAAAAGAAATTGTATTAATAAACCTCAAATTAAAAACCTTACATTATACATGGGTATATTAAAGCAGAAATATACTATTTTTAGATAATAAAAGTCAATTTAATGAAAATATATTAAAGGGCACAATGTGTATCTGCTTTTTTCATAGAAAAAAAAAAACAATCAATTCTTCTTCTTTTTTTTTTCAAGTCAGTGGTACTTTTTGGATCAGTTGAATTATTAGATCTTCAAAATTACAATTTAATTATAATATTGAAGATCTAATAATGAGACAAAACAGGAAATACTGACAGTTAAGAGGGTGTATTCTGAAAGTTGAGCCCGCAAATTCGCTGTTTTTAATTTTTTTATCAATATTATTGAATTAAATTATGAACTGCCTGGTTGGTTGAGTGGTCACAAAATTCCACTGCTGAGCATGAGGTTCTGGGTTTTATTCTCCGGTCGGAGAAAGTGTTATTGGATTTTTGCATAAGGAATTTCTCAGTTGCAGCGGCCACGGAGATGGGATTTGTGCCTGGTTAGAGGCAATAGGCTTGCCCCCTATTACATGGGCTTAAAAAATAACTGGTGAAATCTGGGTGTACTATTAGGTACAGCTCTGTTTAACCCTTTGGGGACTACAGGCGTGATGTTATTATGAAATATTTACTAAGTATTCCAATAATAACACTGGTTAAGGTGTTGTAACAGTTTTAGATGTCGAAAGCATTTGAAAGATCCCCAAGTGATTTTTTGCACATAACACTAAATATTCAGTGCAACTATAAATGTATGAGTTATTGCAATTCACTATTTATAATTCAGTACAACGTCAAGCAATAATTCATATACATATTTTTTATTAATTCTATTGCATTCATTTAATCATCAAGCAGCAAAATATTTTTGTGACATTATCAAAGAGCTGCTGCATTTAATGATTCTAGCTAGAGGTTTGAATGAATCTAGTTAGAGGTTTTAATGATTCTAGCTAGAGGGTGACTTCGGGTGAGCTAGAATCATTAAATGCATCAGCTCTTTTGTGTGCTAAATATTTGCTGTGATAGTTACAGATATGACAGCAAATATTTAATTATATGCCAAGAAGTATAGCAAATTTTTCAACAAAAATCTAGATGAGAAGTCTTGTTTTTTAAGTTCTTATTAATACCGTTGTACAAAAATTGGTGGGGCTTGGGCTGACCAGGTACTACAGTATGGAGCTTTATAATGAGAGGCCAGCTTTAACTGGTTTTATTACCTCTGAAGTGAAGTGCAGCCTACTACTACTAATGATAACATTTCAACTTTTCTGCTTGTGTTTATAGTAACTTTGATTGATAAATAATCCAAGGTAATTTTATATATTTTTTTTTAAATCAATTTAATAATGTAGTACCTTGACTTGAACCAGCATCCCTTCAAGATACTTGACAGCTTTAAGAACAAGTGCTCGTGTTCTGCCATGTTCAGTACCACGCAACTTCAGGAAACCAAACTGCCGGCTGAAATCAAGTAATTATTTTATTACAGATGATATCCAATTTATTTAGCTTTATCATTGAAGATAGCATTACGATGAGTTGTTGAAATGGGATGGTATTTGGCTGGACTTTTGCATCAATATTAAAACTAGGTCACTACGAAAACCATGAAAATAAAAATTTACTAGGCAAGCAATTCTAAATAACTAAAACTATTAATACACAGAAGGCAGTAACGCCAACAAAATACTTGCGGAGAAACAAGTCGTCATTGATTGTTTTTCTTTTATTTTTGTAAGTTTTCAATATATTGAGCACTTATATAGAACTATTTTCGTAAGTTGTGTAACGAGTAGCACCCAAAATTAATTCAAGTTAATGCCAAAAACTATAATTTGTAAGTTGTTTTATTATTTTTAGTTACGTACCTGTCAAGTTCCGACAAAACTTGCAACTCCTGAGAGGTTAAATGCAACTCTTCCTTTTCATCCATTTTCACATGAAAATGAGCCGGAATCTGAAGAAACGTTACAGCTTTAGAGTTTTTATCATATTTCAGTAATAGGATTTACAGTATTTAGAAATATTATCACGCAAACAAGGCGCGGTTACATATGAGCTAGTGACGTGCCATATAACAGAAATTTTGAAACTTGTATTTCTTTGATGAATCGATTTTAAACTATCGATTCATCGCTAAGTCTTTTAAAACTGATGAAAGTAAATATCACGCTATCATTTATTCAATGTTTCTTTCATAACATCATTCCTTACACAATGGATCCATCGTTTCCTTGGCCTTCCTCTCCCTCACCATCCATCAAAATTTAAACATCGTAACTGCATTTATTTATAGATATGTACATAATTTACAAACTACAAATCATCGTAAATCTCATTTTACAGAATTTTAGTTATTTGAATGTCACACCAGTAAAAACGCCCAGATAACATTATACATTGCGAAAAAATATATTGCGATGAGACTCAAGATATTCTCCTGCTCCTTCGTGTCACTGACCTTTCATTGAATTTCAATTTGAAAACGATAAATCGAATCGATTATAATGAGAGCTATCGTTTTTGAGCTCACCAGATTACGTCACTATCGAGTAAGTTCCTGTCAATAATTTTATTTTAAACTTTAAAGTACCATTATCTAATAACTTCATATCAAGGTTATTTTATTACGTACAACAGGATAGTGTAAACTTCAGATACATAATAGTTACAATATTCTACTTAAAATTAGCAAGCTTGAAACATTAAAAAAATCATTCAACCTCCAACTATATTTGAAGATCTAATAAAATTCTTCAAGTAATAATTAATCAGGAACGGCTCGATCTAGACCACAATCGTGAATATTAGTAAAAATACGTGATAAAAAGCACGCAACGCGCGAACACTTTGGGTCATCTGACATTTCGGTGACCTCGCGCTACACTAGTGCCTCTAGCGGTGAATTCATACGCGATAGCTCCTATAATCCTATTAAAATCAACGATTTTAAAATCATTCGTAGTTTTTTTTTAATTATCTGGAAAATCGATTCAATTTTCTTTCTTTACGTATAGGCACTTCCCTACGTGATACCATAAACTACAGACACTGAAACAAGTCAAACCCGTAGACAAGACAGGATTGTTTTTTCTTTGGTTTGACCTTTGGCCCTTTTCCCAAAAGAAACAGTTTAGTTAGACTAACATTTCTTTAAGGTGGAAGCGCAAGGGTAGCCCGCTAAATTTAAATTTTCTCAAGTTTATTGCAATTTGCAGGTCAGTGTCAGGTTGTATGTTGATGAAAATATGAGTCGCGCCAATAACGCGTATGGAGTTACAGAATTATAATCATTCAAATCATCAATATTGCTCTACAAGTTCATATAATCAAATTCAATAGCTATTTCATGAAAAAGTCACTCTTTGAGATTATATGAACTTGGAGGGTTGTACTGATGATTTGAATGATTATAATTCTGTAACTCCATAAGTGTTACTGGTGCGATTCATATTTTCATCAACATACAACCTGACACTGAACTGCAAATTACAATAAACGTAAGAAAATTTAAATTTCGCGGGCTACCCTTGCGCATCCACCTTAATATCCATCGTGGATATTTTAATATAACTTCAAATTTAACACTGTAAATACAAAACTTAATAAAAAAAACTTGTGTTAATAAACTAAAACTAACTAACTAACTTCACTGAAATCCACCAACTCCACTCTAGTTCTGTCATGGCGCGCAGTTGTTAAATTTCGATAATTTGAGAGCGCAGTGTTTTCGCTTAGCAAGGAAAGAAAAACGCAATTTTGAAATTTATTAATTTTTATTAACTTTCAAAGGAAATATTCAATATGAGTTACAGGGATACGGTGAGTGATTTTTTAAATTACGTCGCCTTAATACAACATCTTAGTATTTTTTTTTTCCAGAACACATTTTTGAAATCTGTTTACTGAGAACTTGATATTTATAATCTAAAATAAATATGGATTTTTTCCATATTACCAAAAAAAGATTTCACCATAATTTAACTCAGATCTATTTATACCCATGTTAGTCACTGGTTTCAAGGTTGCTGTGGTCTATATACATACTTGAAGAAGGGATATCAATTTCCTACTAAACCTAGTTGTTTTAAGATATTTGTCGATATTGTGGCTCTATCATCCTTTAAATATAAATAGCATTTAATATGTAGGTCCCTAATTATTATCTTTGTTGTTGAAAGTGAAAATAAAGATAGCAAATTGATTTTTCCACAGCTTTTATACCCCCGGTATTCCCGACGTCAAGTTACTTATTGCGATGTATGTACCTACTACACTGTTAAGATCTGAATTATTTGAACACAGAATTTACATGTAAAAATATTTATATAAATCAAAATAATATCAAACATGCAGAATTCAATAACATTATTTTGAAATGATTCCGCTGTCTGAAATAATAAAACATATCCTTTAAAAGTCGGTGTTCTGATAATTTATAAAATATAACAGGACTAGCTGAGTTTTGTTTTAATTTTGTATGACTTTTGTTTTTTATATCTTTCTGCCATCAAAAATTGTCTAAAACGGACAGCTTACCAAATACTTATTGAATTATAAAATAAATTTGCTATGTTATTGATTTAGTTTTGCTTTACTTTGAAAATTAAAGAGCAGTTAGTAAGATGTCTATTTTAGTAACATTTACAGTTGAATGCACTTTACCAGTTAGTAAGTAGTAGTTACTACCTATTAGTGGTTTAATAATTTTTTAATTTACTAAATTTTATTTTTTGATTCTATGATTTTGAGTGTATTTAAAAGCATTGCTTAAAAAATAAATACTTAATAAATTAAAGGCACTACGTATGTACGGTTGTTAAGTAGACAAAAATTATCATGAAACAGTTTTTCTCAAGTAGTAATATTCTATTGTATTATAAAGATACAAGGTCGAGCTAGAATACATAAAACATACTCTGATCTATTTTTATAAAACATGTAAAAACAGATGACCGTGGAATTTAGCAGGGAATTTTTGTATGTAGTACTTCATGCAAACTAGCTGTTTTTTTAATTTATTTTCGATACATCTAACACAAATCACACATGCTTATTAATATTTAAGTAATATGTTGACACATTATCTTCACAATGCTGAAATAATATGAATAATATTTGTTGCTTAATAATATCAAAATAATATGTTATGTTATTGGCAGTACTCACTATTCCCAAGATCTCATTCATACTGTGCAGCTACAGAGCAACGTGTAGGATCCTATCTAAGGACCCTAATGGTATTTATCATCTGCCTATGTTTGTTTGACCCATGCATAAATCACACAGTTGTCTGTGCTTGTTTTTTTTTTCCAACTACACAGGCATTTTGGTAAAGGTTCCTAAAAAAGTTCAATGAAATTATTATTTGGTTTAAAAAAAAAACTTGTATGTGGGAATTCACATATTAAATTGAATGTTGCCCAACTAAGGGCTTAGGTGTTGCCAAATTTAATTTAGATCATTCGACTAATAATAATTTCTTAATTTAGTTAATTCAACTAATAATAATTTCTTAATTTAGTTAACAACTAATAATAATTTTTAAATATATGCACAGGATGATGCAATTTCCTCAAAATTATTTCTTGATTTCATTGGAGTTGTATGTGGGTGTGTTTGAATCAAGCTTGCTTTCTTTGCTTTTAATATGACTCCAAATATAAATATATAATGTACATTATTTATTTGTTGTAGTGTGTACTTTTGGATATAGAACATTTTACCTTTATTATTGACACAAAAAAAATGCAAATTTCATTTTTTACATGCCTTATGAAGAAAAGCTGGTTGCTGGGTCGCTGTTCTTTTTTGTACTTTTCGAAATCTTTTTGAATAAGTTTTATTGCAAGTAAAATAACAAACGCAAAATACAGGAAATAATTATTTTACGAATCTATAATTATTCAATGACCACTCTAAAATGTGTATAAAATAAATGATGTGTAGCTTTCATCCATAACTCACTTCGAAACTAAATGCTAATTATTGCAGTTGTTTATCAATATTTGCAATGAAATTACGTTGTTAGTAATGTATGTTTACTGTGCATTATCTGTGTTCTTACTAACGTTTCGTGCTCTTAGACATACTGTTTGAAATTATCAAATATGGGTCAGGATTTGTGTAAATGTATAACGCTTCCCTTTCATACGCAGAGTTTCGGCTCGTCGCCGTCATCTGTTCTGAGTTCACTATCGTCGTTGCGCACTCGCCCATTCGCGGATATCTCATACAATGCCACTCCGGATGTAAATGAAGTCTATCCGGGCCTGTATGTCGGAGACGCGTAAGTATTCATAAATAAAATAAAATAACTTTTATTTTGGACAAGCAACATTAATAACTTCACGCCTCTTGCATGGCTTATACTTGCATGACTTATCGTGCTGGTACTCTGGTTACGTAGCTACCTTTATGTACCTACCTAGATACCGAATATAAGAGTATTTGCCTCATACAATATTATCTGTTAATCTAGAGTTGCTGCAAAGGACAAGGCATTCTTAAGGCGTATGCGCATAAACTATGTCCTTAATACCGCTGAAGGCAAGCGTTACACCCAGGTGGACACAGACCACCTCTATTATCGTGACTGCCCAGGACTGCGCTACAAGGGTTTCCAGCTCATGGATTTGCCCTCAACTGATATTTCAAGATATTTTCATATAGCTGCTAACTTCATCGACGAAGGAGTTTCTAGTGGAGGTATGTGTGGACGACGATTTTTTTTTGTCGGGATGACTTGAATGACTAAAAGTACCTTTGTTTCTTTTTAGGTCGTGTTTTGGTTCACTGCTTTATGGGAGTGTCCCGGTCTGCCACATGTGCTCTAGCATTTCTCATGATTAAACGTGGCATGTCTCTAGCGGAAGCGCTGGGAACCGTCCGTTCCCGCCGCGATATTCACCCCAACGAAGGCTTCATCCGTCAGCTGCAACAGCTGGACAGGGAACTGCGCCTCAATCGGATCCGCTGACCCTACCGAAACAGTTCTCTTCAGTCTCTCTTTAATTTTTCATCAGACGAGGAAAATAGACGACGCCGGGTACGAAGTCTCGATCGAAGTTACCTCTACCATTATTAGAAGACGGTCGAAACTTTCATTGTGTGTGACCATTTGTGTCTCACTACTACGTAATAAGATTCAAATGAGCACATATGTACCTACCTAGCTTCACTGCTACTTCCCCAAGGCCGTAGCCAATTTCGTTATAATGGAGAACTGAAGAGAACACAACGCTCGTGAGATTTACAACATTTACACTTAACTTTTTATAATATAGTACATACAGTTATATATCGGTATTTTTTGGCCTAGTGTTATATTTGAGAACTTTCGCCCGCACGTCGCCAAAAATTAAAATCTAGCGGGCCTTGGTTTGTTTGTGAGATTGACTACAATATCTTGAAAATCTATTGTTAAAGTATTTTATAACCATTTTTGAAATTAATGTTTAGGGTCTGAAATTCAAAGTCTATCTTGTCCTGTACATATTTTGACTGTTATTTGATCATACTTATTAAATATTAAATAAAGTATAAAAATAAAACGATTCATATAAAAGTTTATAGCATAACAACTTACTTTAATAATATAAGAAAAGTATGAAGATAATCAAATTATTTAAAAAGCTTTATTTAATCTAAAGTACCTACATTTTATTTTTTAATAATTTTCTGTGATTGCATCGCCATATTTTTTTGATACAGTGATAATAACTATTATATTTCACATAGAATTCTATATTTTAAATATTAAGAACTTTGTGTCTGGGTTATATTCTCGTGTGCCATTTTGTTTTGTATCGATAAATATATTTATGACTGTTATTTTTGTAGAGATGAAGAAATAATTTTTAACTCTTTTAATGTAGATTAAGACTATGTCCAGTTTATAAGATGTTGAACCTTCTATATAGCGAGTAACTATTGGTATCTGACTATAGTACAATTGCCTAGCCTTATAGTCATGAAATGACTTTGTCGTATGCAATAATGTCTATCCCGAGAGTATATTTTTATTAATGTTAAGTTTTTCTTCAAGACTGGCAATTATGGCACTTGATGGCTTTCTGTTAGTAGTGGTAGTTAGCTTAGCATGTTTGTCATTGCATCGTGGGCAGGTGTTACACACTGTGAGCACTCATTGTTCGAGGACTCGCACTAGTTGCCAACACACGTGACATTTGGCTGCACATATGTGTCACTATTTAATTCTATTTCTAATCATACCTCCCATCACATAGTGCAATAAATCAGAAGACCTATTTTTGTAAAACTTACCATTTTTATTTATTTTAGATCTAACTATTAACATAGAGAATAACTAGCACAGTTAAGCTAACAACTTATTTCATGGTTACACAGGAAACTTGTGGTTGGATTAAGATGTGGTTCGCGACTGATGATGAACTAGTCGATGTTATAAGTGCAATATTTAGATGTAAATAGCACCAAAGAAAGCAATCGATTGTGATATTGGATGTGAAGGAATAAAATAATGTGTATATTTTAGAAAGAGAAATTATTGCAATTTGTGAAAATAGTACCTACATACGAAATCACAGTTTCTAATAATTATATATAATAAAATAAGCTGTTATTTATCGACTTAAATTATTACTATGGCTAATTCCTAAGCCTTGCTAAGTAGTTACAAAAATGATAGGTGAGGCATATTATCCTTTAGTAGGTACATTTTAATGAAATGAAACTTTGCTACGTTACTAATACATGATTTTTCTTGTCTAATGTACCTAGTGTAAAAATTGCATCTATTATAAAAATAGTATATAACAAATATGTAAGTACCTGTTAAATACCTACGATATAACAGATTAATATATTATGAATTAAAGGAACACTAGGCTATTGATTGCATTAATAGCATCGTTAAGTTATTGAATTGTAAAATGAATAATGATATACAAAAAATATTTATCAAAAATAAAGTTATTTATTAGAAAACATTATTTTATTTCGAAAAGTTGACCACTTGCCAGCGTGTGCGTTCGCGCAGCGGAATGTTGTTGAATTTAAAGATATTAATTATGCAGATATTTAGTGTATGACGTCGTATAATTGTGTATGGTAAAAAAAAAATTGTGTACGCAGCCATTGTGGAGAAATTCACCAAAAACTGATTCCGCTGGGCGAACGTTGTCCTGGCGGAACTTATTTTAATCCATAGACTTTAGAAGAAAAGAGGTGTGTCCAAAAATTAGTGTGTATTTGTGTGTAATTGTGTATGTATGAATAAAATGAGTGCATGCATAAACTTCGGAGAAATTCAAGTTTCCGCTACGCGAACGTTTGGCCATTAGCTAGTTTTCATATAAAGCGCTTACATAGAGAGCTGTAGATTTTTACATACGTTGTTTTGAATTTGTTTATATTTGTTTAAAAAACAGATTTAGAAAAAATCGTAGGGCTTAAAAGATAAAAATATAAACGTAAAATACACTTAATAGGTCTTAGTTCTTAAAGTATGCACTTTGGGGTCTAGATTTTCACGTTTATACAAACCTTGTAAGTATCTGAAACATGTTGCCAAGTATCAATGATGTTCCGTTAGTAATTAAAGAGTTAAAGGACAATTTTACCATGAATAGATCACTGTTTACAAAACAGTCAAATATCACGACGTTCTAAAGGAATTGCATGGTAAAATGTATGCCAAAAATTAGTTTATTCATTCAACTATTCACATGCAAAATTTCATGTCGTTAAATTTAGTAATTAAAGAAATCAATTAAAATACTGACGAAGCATCGAAAACCTACATAACCCGACCAAGTTCGGATAGCTACAAAAAAGCGTCCATGCAATATATTTAGGTAACATCCCAAAATTTACCGTATAATACCGGTATTGAATTGGTATAGGTGATAACACAATTGTTGTTTCGATATAATTTAAAGGTCATTTATTTTTGTACACCAAATTTTTGTTCAATTGTTCTGATTTTTTTTTAAGCTAGTGTACATTATACTTAGAAATGTTGAGGTTATTTACTGTATTTGCTACTCATTTAAGAATATTTTCTTGAAAATACCTTTTTTATACCAATGTTTTAGTTTATAAGCACTTTCTTAATGTTGATCAAATCTAAACAACTGAATAGTCTAGTTATGTGATCTGTGATTGTTAATCTGTGATTTTTTTTTAAGCTAGTGTACATTATACTTAGAAATGTTGAGGTCTTTTTCTGTATTTGCTACTCATTTAATAATTGGTATTGAGTTGTAAATACCTTTTTTATTTTATAAGTACTTTTTAAATGTTGATTTATTTTTATATTAGGCAGACTCTCAAACCTAAACAACTGAATAGTCTAGTTATGTGATCTGAGATTGTTAATCTGTGATTTTATTATTGAAGCTCTAAATATTTTACTTACCCTTATATTCATAATCGTTTATTAAACCTATGTTAGTTAAAACACATTTAAGTTTATTGCTGTCGTTGCAAGCGTTTGTTAACGTTATTATAATTACTTATTTAAGTGTGTAATGAAACATAATTAAGTATGTACTTAATAAAAAAAAATTTTGTACACGGATATTTAAATAGAAAAGTACTTGTTAATTGAAGATTTGTTTTTATCGTAGATAGTTGGGTTATTATTAAAAAAATATTTTTAATTCAAGAAATGCAATTGTTTTATTTTTTCCTAACGCTTGTGTACGGAACTGTACCATATTAGTAAATACTATATTGGAAGGTTAAGAACGTCTCTTAGATATATGGCTGGGCCGCTTTTTTGTAGCTATCCGAACTTGGTCGGGTTATGTAGGTTTTCGATGCTTCGTCAGTATTTTAATTGATTTCTTTAATTACTAAATTTAATGACATGAAATTTTGCATGTGAATAGTTGAATGAATAAACTAATTTTTGGCATACATTTTACCATGCAATTCCTTTAGAACGTCGTGATATTTGACTGTTTTGTAAACAGTCATCTATTCATGGTAAAATTGTCCTTTAACTCTTTAATTACTAACGGAACATCATTGATACTTGGCAACATGTTTCAGATACTTACAAGGTTTGTATAAACGTGAAAATCTAGACCCCAAAGTGCATACTTTAAGAACTAAGACCTATTAAGTGTATTTTACGTTTATATTTTTATCTTTTAAGCCCTACGATTTTTTCTAAATCTGTTTTTTAAACAAATATAAACAAATTCAAAACAACGTATGTAAAAATCTACAGCTCTCTATGTAAGCGCTTTATATGAAAACTAGCTAATGGCCAAACGTTCGCGTAGCGGAAACTTGAATTTCTCCGAAGTTTATGCATGCACTCATTTTATTCATACATACACAATTACACACAAATACACACTAATTTTTGGACACACCTCTTTTCTTCTAAAGTCTATGGATTAAAATAAGTTCCGCCAGGACAACGTTCGCCCAGCGGAATCAGTTTTTGGTGAATTTCTCCACAATGGCTGCGTACACAATTTTTTTTTTACCATACACAATTATACGACGTCATACACTAAATATCTGCATAATTAATATCTTTAAATTCAACAACATTCCGCTGCGCGAACGCACACCTTGCCAGCTACCCTAATGAGGCTATTGTTGGGCAAAAAAAAGCAATAATAGGTGAATGCTTTTCAAGTAGTCCGATTTTTTAGTTTTGCTTTCCTGACAGACACTAAAATAAAATAATCCTTTATTTATATGATATAATACAGCAAATCCTACCTCTATAATAATTACGAGTTGATTTGTTGTTATAATTAATGTGTCTATTGTCTTTATCTTGCCTGGTAGAAAGCTATGCAGAAGGTCAGATAGTTTTTTACGTACCTATAGGTATAGTACCTTCAATGTGGCGATCGGCCGAACTGATTCTTTGCCAGACCTATACCCTCTGTCTCGAGCTTGACATACCACGCTCGGGGCGCCGTCTTCTTGTATGTCAGGGCCAGTATTTCTAGACAGAATTATTGTGACAACGTTTGTAACCCGATGGAACACAAAATCACTCAGAAATTCAAATGAATGTATTTGGCACGGATATCATGTTGGTTTTCAAATTATAACAAAAAAAGTATTAGGCTTTGTAGATTAATAAAAATAACCACTAGTAGTAGGTAATTATGATCAAAAATCGAAAATCAATGATTGTTATTCATTGTTACTTAGGTACTGGCACAGATATATAAATACAGCTGGCCTATAGTATTCTTATATAAAACATGGTTCCGAAAATGACACCACCCATCTCGACGGATCACTATGTATAACCAACCATAAGATGCTCTGTGAACCAACCTTAAGTGGAAAATTCATGACAAAACAGTGCCATAAAAAAGTATCGAATCAACGACAAGACCAAGAAAGTTGTAAATCAGATCGTTCTTCGTATTTCAAAGAATTGGTTCTACTAAGGGACTCTTGAGAAATGGTCCCAGTCCATAAAATATTGTTTTTGCGCCAAAATATTCCCAATCCAACAAATACCAAAAATACCTATGATCCATTTATAAAGTACCATAGTTTAATAGGTAGGTACCTAGCCTAAAAAAAAACCTACGTACCGATGCGATGACAAGACTACTTACCGCTTATTTACATGATAGCAAATTACTAAGTGTACTAGGGGCTAGGGGTAGGCCGGGTAGGGTTAATTAAGTTTGCAGTAAGTACGTAACAGTAGCGTAGCTATTTTTTGGGGGCCCTTTGAACCTGAGTGCGGCGAAGCCCAAAAAGAGGAGAAAATCATTAGTAATAAACAAATGTTTTATTCAAAACTAAGAAAATAGACTTTCATCGCCGCCCGGGCCATGGCCAATGGCATATAGTACACACGGCTACACATCAAGCTATACATTTCCAGTTTACGCTGATCTCGCATTGTATAGGATTTCCGTACAATGCGAGGTCAGCTTACACTGGAAATGTATAGCCGTGTGTACCTACGGTAAATACGCCATTGTTGGTTGTCCTTATTTTTAGTAACATAGAATGGTCATTATCTGATTTGATGACTATGACCTGGCGCTGCCGCCTCCTGGATTAGCTCGTTTTGAAACACACCGCTCGGAGCAATGGTCTACCTGCCCCCCCTCCCCCTCGTCCCCTACGCTACGCCACTGAGTACCTATGTAATTAATCAAGGTGCAGTCAACCGTTACGGTACCTATGTATATTAAGATGGGGATGACAACGTGTAGGGTACGAGCCGTACGGCTGTAGCTTGACCTCGAAGATCAATCGATTCGCTCGCCGTGGCCCTTGAACCGTGAACTTTTATAGCCAGTGACGGTAGTAACTTACTTTTATGAAGGACGGACCCGGCGCAGAGTAGGTAGGTACCGTACGGGTGCAATGCACTGTTTATTAGGTAGGTAGCTATGATTTAGAAACTATTATTTAAATAATGACAGCAAGTATTTAAGTCTTGTCTTGTCCGTATAGTAAACTGTAAACTGGCAGGCGATGCAGCAATGCAACATGTCAAAATTGGTTTTTACAATCAGAAACAAAACTTAACATTTCAGTTTTTGAAAATTTAATGATTTAGGTAATTAAATTGAAATCAGTCAAACAGCAGTAAATTAAAAGAATAGGTATATATTGATTAACTGGTAGTTAATATTCTTTTAATTTGCCTTTAGTGCTGAAATAAAATGCATCATAATTATTATTTCCTTTAGGTATTCATTTACCTTTCGTCTGTCGTGTATATAGACACAATTAAAAACCTATTGTGTCTCGCATAGATCTACGTTCCTGCACACGAAGGGTTAATTAACTACATATAATTTACATTTTTAAATATTTATACTAATATTATCAAGCTGAAGAGTTTGTTTGTTTGGTTGAACGCGCTAATCTCAGGAACGACTAGTTAATTATAAAAAAAAAAACATTTAAAAATATAAAAAATAGGAGCCCACCGGCATAGGGAACAGGGTCCGAGCTACCGATGGTCAGGGCTCTTGAGAGAGGAACCTCCTAACAATACGCGCCGTGTCCAGAAGTACTGCTTTCTGAATCAAGCCCTTGATCCCAGTGGCGTGCAGTGCTTCCCGAAGGCGGGCAGGCCAAGCAAAAACAAAAAAACTCGCAACATCACAGCGTCGCTCTACTTAGGATGACCCTCAAAGTAGTCACATCTATTGATATATTCACTAACCCTCCCAGGACAGGAAAGACGATGAAGAAGACTAGAAGACAGATGCGGGGGGCATCTGTCTTCTAGTCTTCTTCATCGTCTTTTTAGTAAGCGTATGAGAAAACAACGCCATCTAGCTTAAATATAAGGAATTTCAATGGTATTCTGTCAATACAAGAACGAAGGATGTCGCTTCGTTACAAAAAAACCTAAAAAATAAAACAGAGGGCGCTGTAAACAAAAAAAAATAGTTAAGTTTTCGTTCCGTACCCAATTTTGAGCGTCTGACCGGAATATTTGAAAAACAAACATTGAAAATAAGCCTGTAAAAACCAAAGTTATAAATACAAGAACTCACCACATTAATCAAGGTTCAAATCACGATTTTCTGACAATGCAAACAGAAGAAAGATTCATTTGAAATACCGAGTACGAGATGATTTTTGGGTTAATTCTCGTAATTCGGGTACTTACACATTTTCCTTTAGACACAACTTGAATCTTAACATCAAACAATCGTGAATACTTATTGTTTTTAACTTCTGATAAACACATTATCAGCGCAAACTTCACAACAGAACACCATTTCTAAGTAAATAAACAAATACAACAAATAATATTTACACTACTGTATGTTTCAAAACGAATTACAACCGTCAGATATTATAATAATCAAAACATTCAAGATCACGAAATAAATTTTGCTTGTCACATGAAACAAATATGGCTTCTAAGAAAAATACAATTGTTATTTTGTCAATGAAAAAAACACTACCAAATATAATTGCATCACCGCATACCGTTTTAGCCGGATAATACTTTGTGGGGCAGCCAATCAGTGGCCAGCTAGCCAGCTACACTCGCAGGAGTTTACGCCCCTATTTACTATGTGTGCCGTTCGTATTTCCGTGTATATACACGAAAATACTTATCAGTGTGCTTAAATTTATCAATGGAAATTAGGCCGGCTGGGGCCTTGCCTAGACGGCCGGGAGCGAGCGTCGTAATATTATTACCAGTTACGTCACACGGCCGCGACAAGTTGCTTTAAGTATTATAACAGGCGTTTTATTTTTTTATTTTTGATTAATATAGTTATAATAAATGCATTTGTTGCGTTGTTGGTAGGAATGGTAGGGTAGGCTAGGCCTAATTGCCTCTATGGACGGCACGCCCCTGCTTGATCCAGCTGCCAAGAGCCTCCGCAGATGTTGTTCGAGGCTATTGGCTATTAAGCCATTTGCCGACACAACTATCGGCACAATGACTAATGACAAAAGTAGCAGTACTAGCAGTGTTAATCAATTTTTATGCTAACAGTACATACATATTATTAAGCAATTCCCATTTAATCTTTGAAAAGGTGAAAGGCCTAGCAGATACTCGAGATATAATTATGTATTAGTACAATGCATTAAATTTCCCAGAGCACTTGAAGTTTCTTTTACTTGCTTGTGGCTTTAGTAAATGATGTTATTTTAATAACATTATGTATGTTCAGAAAAAGGACCAAAATTTTAGTCTGAAGACTACAACCATAATAATTTTTTCATTGTTTGTAAGCTGTAGTGGTATGAATTAGTGTATGGATTTTGTCTAAAGTTTAAGATTATAAAATTTTAATGCTTAGGGACTTGTCTGGATAGGCTTATGATAGTAGACCTGGTGAAAAGTAAACACGCTCAAGGCAGAGCTAAATAGACAACATGTATCTAGTGGTCCTCGGTGCAGAAGACCGCATAACTTGGGGATGCACCATATACTCCGCATTGAGGGAACAACAAAAAGATTTCAATGAGTAAAAACATAGTTAAATGAACAATGTTTTATTAATAACTACAATATCCTATACATTGGTTGTTTTACAAATAAGGGCGATTCATTTCTGTTTTCTTGGCCTTCTTATCTCTAGCTCTCGGCCACCATCTATGCTCGGTTGTTAAGGTTAGGGAAGACAACTGTTTCCTTGCTATCTCAGGCTTCAAATCCTTGAATACTCTGTAAACTTCTTGTTTATCACTCATTCTTAAAATTGAATTATCAGTAACAGTTTCTTCTGGGAGAGGTCTTGAGTGTTCATAGGGAAATTCTTGGTCTTTATGAAGCGCGACGATTGTAGAACCATCATCAGTTATAACGATTTTATTGTAGCATCTTGTAATTATTTCTCTTGGTCTAAACGCTACTGCACGAATTAAATGAGCCATATTAATGGAAAATGCTGAGAAAAAAATCTAAATCCATCCACAACACAACATAACCTCATATAATTTTGACATTGACACTTGATAGACTTTTTTTTTTTTTTTTTTTTTTTTCTGGCTTCGCACGGTTTGTGCATTTAGCCAATGTCATGTTATTAGTGTTATTACAGATGTTATTAGAGACAAAGGTAGGGAAACTGGGATTTATCAATATGTATAATTTAACACGGAATTTGGGATATAGGATCAGTAGGATTACTATGTTAATAATTAATAAAAATAAAAACTATAGGTACATAAAATGAATAGATGAGAAGAAAAAAATATATATATATAAATTACAATTTAATATTATTAATGGTAATGAATGAAGCTATACATCTAAATACAGGTAAACTATTTGTACAAAATAAAGAAAGAACTGAAGTAGGAAAAGGAATACGGAGAGATAGTAGATCACTAAGAAAGGAAGAACGGTCATATAGAGGACAGGAAAAAAGAATATGGTTCAAGTCGCCTACATCTGTGCCACACGAACAACTGGGATCGTCTATGATTTTAAGCTTGGCAAGATGAGCTGGAGAGCAAACGTGACCAAGTCTCATCCGTATGAGAACGGAGGTCTCCATCTTGCCAAACCTAGCCCTGCCAAACCACGGTTTTTCCGAAACGTCGGGGTGGATCAAAGAAAAGTAACGACCCTTTTCTCTACTGCTGATTTCCCAAGCCACCTTCCAGGTGTCCAAAAGAAAAGTTTTAGGTAAATTTACAATATCTGAGTTAAAATTTATGTATGGAACTATGTCCCCACACTGCACCGCTTCACCGGCGAGAGAATTCGCCACTTCATTACCCTCGATTCCAGCATGAGCTGGAACCCACGCGAATTGCAAGGTATTGCCCTCAGATAATGTTCTGTACGCAAATTCTCTTATTAAATAGATTATAGGACACTGGAATTTATGTGTCAGTGCAGATTTGTTAATAGCTAGAAGAGCGCTTTGACAATCTGAGAAAATTATTACTTTATTGAGCTTAAAAACCCGACTATATTCGATGGCTTTTAAAATGCCAAAACATTCACCTGTAAAAACGGAAGTCTCCGGAGGAAGTTTTATTTTTTGTACGATGTTGTATTGCGAGTGGTACGTGCCAACTCCCACACAACCCGTTGGAGAACGTTTGGAAGCATCCGTAAAAATGTGGTGATATTCAGAGTGGTCGGCCAGAAAATTGTTGAAACTTAAATGACAAACAGGGTCAGATTTACTAGTACAGTTAAATTTAATGATGGGATTGAAATGTAAACTATCATAACTACTGCTGAACATGGGAAGTTTGTTGGAACGGTGAGTTGGAGAAGATAGAGAAAGGTATTTTTTATAGCTTATAGCTAAACAAGGGGCACGTTTATGGGACCAATAATCTGAAGAATCAATCAGTGTCACTAAAGTGTCCAATTTAGAAATGAGAGGATGTGTTGAGAACTGAATAATTCGGAATAAATATTTATCGGAAAGGAACTGTCTTCGAAGATTTAGAGGAGCTTCCCCGCATTCAACCTGTAAGGCATTTATGGGACTCGACTTCATAGCACCCGCAATAATTCGTAATGCTTTAGACTGGATGCGGTCCAATTTTTTAAAAGCCATAACACTACCCGGTTCAAGAATAAATGATCCATAGTCTAATGTGCTTCTGATTATAGCATTGTAGATTAATTTTAAAGAAAAAGGATGTGCACCCCACCACACACCTGACAGGCATCTAAGCATGTTTAGATGATTTTCGCATTTATTGACGATAAATTCGCAATGGGGAACACTACTTAATTTAGAATCAAAAATTACCCCCAAATATCGGAAACTGTCTTTGACTGGAATAGGTGTATCTTTAAAGTAAAGGTTTACTCCGGGAATGTTTCTCTTCCGGGTGAATAAAACAGCCGCGCTTTTAGATGTCGATAACTCCAAACCGTTCAAATATAACCATGAACCCAACGCAGATAAAGCTGAATTAATAGAACAGCTAGCTTGCTCGATAGACTGACTTGTAGCATATAATAATAAATCATCGGCATATTGAAGAACTTTAACACAATCGGACAAGGACGAATCTAAATCAAAAGTGTAGATATTGTATAAAAGAGGGCTGAGCACAGAACCCTGTGGGAGACCTCTCCATACAATATGTGATACCTCCTGATCCCCTATTATCATGTTAACAGAGCGTTCAGTCAGGATATTAATGATGAAGTTCAACAAGTTCATAGGAACTTCTAAGGCTTTTAATTTGTTTTTTAAAACTGATAATAAAACATTATCGTAAGCTGAATTAATATCGAGGAACACCGCGATTGTGGAATGATTATTGGAAAATGAAATCCGAATATCCGATGTTAAAATGCTTAAACAGTCAGTGGTACTTTTACCTTTTCTAAAGCCATATTGTGATTCTGCCAGGAGACCCTTACTTTCAACAAACCATTCTAGGCGATTTTTAATTAAATGTTCCGCTAACTTTATCAGAATTGAAGACAAAACAATGGGACGGTATGAAGAAACATCTGAAGGAGTTTTATTTGGTTTAAGGAATGGCAACACCATTTGACGTTTCCATTCAAACGGAACGTTACCTGTAATCATAGTAGAATTAATAAGCTCTAAATAGTAACTGAGAACATCTTCATTTAAATGAGCAAAGAAGGAATACGGTATGCCATCAGTGCCTGGGGCTGAATCCTGCGTTTTATTAATAACACCCTTCAATTCAGTGAGAGTGAATGGACGATTTAGCGACGAATGCATATTTTGGGTATTGGGAATGACAGGTATGAGAGGTAGGTTAGCCTCAGGAACCCATGGAGGAGCTAATTTATCTAGAAAGTCGCTGGCTAACGAATCAGGGATAGGAGAATGGTTATTATAAATGGATCTAAATCTACGAATATAGCGCCAGACCAACGTAGGGTGAGTATTTGGTGAAATAGATAAACAAAAGTTACGCCAAGATTCAAATTTTTTCATTTTAAATAGTTTGCGAGTTTCTAAAATTAGGTTACTAAGAATTTCAAAGTTAATATCTGTCATTTCAAGGTTATAATTGTATTCAGCCTCATTACGTCTATTAATCACTTCTGTGCACTCTGAGTCCCACCAAGGAGGCGATGGAATAAAACTAATATTGTTCTTTTTTATAGGAAAAACTTCATCCGCCGCTACAATTAATAAGCGTGCTAATGCCTCAGCACAACTGTTTTCATTACCATCAGAAATAACAGGCAAAGAACAAAGCTTACTGTCAACAATGAACTTAAATTTGTCCCAGTCACTACTATTACTATGGGGTAATTTATGTTTTAGATTTGATCTCCTAATTGGCGCATTTGGTTTAGAAAGAGGATAAGAGATGACTATTGGAAAATGGTCACTACCAAAAGTAGAGGACAGAGTGTACCAAGATAAGGAAGAGGCTAGGTTTGGAGAACAGATAGAAAGGTCAATTGCACTTTGGTTTTGGTTAGGATCTGAACGTCGAGTGGGTGCTCCTGAATTCAAGATGCATAAGTTATGAACATCTATTATATCGAGTAATTCATCCCCATAACAATTCGAAATTGAACAACCCCATGATTGGTGATGGCAATTAAAGTCCCCCAGTATTAAGAATGGCTTTGGAAGAAAAGAAAAGAGATTATTCATCTCTTGAAGTACAGAAGAAGAAGGGTGAGGAATGTATATAGAGACTATACAAGTATTATATACTTTTATAGCTAGAATAGAAATTTCCTCGCTATGAGGTGGTAATGTAATGATGGAAAAAGGGATAGAATTCTTGATGAGTATAGCTACTCCACCATACCCATCAGATCTATCCTCTCTAATGGTTAAATAACCATTGATTTTAAAAATATGATTAGTTTTGAGCCATGTCTCTGCTAAAGCAAAGACAATAGGTTCAAATTTGTTTAACAAATAAATAATATCAGTCTTTTTGTTTATTAGACTGCGGCAGTTCCACTGGATTATTTTGGATGTATGGTCCATTATGATTGGATTGAGGTACATTGAAAGAAGGGGCAACGTTGGACGGTGAAATGTTGAACTGAGAGAGAAGATTGTGTAATGCAGAAAGAAAGTCATTTATGGAAAAATTTGTGTCTTTATCTTGAGTATTGTGTTTGTTAGAAAAAGCACAACCATCTGATGGTTGAGGAATATTAAAATCTTTAATAATAGCATTGTGAGCTTCTTTATTATAACCTGGCACATATTTGGGAGGGGAACGTGGTTTGGTGAAGACAGTCTTTTTATAACTTGTTGATATCTTATTAGTTTGTAAAGAGATTGATGGAGTATCAGGCAAGTTTTTGGATGGTGGAGATAAGAGTGTATCTGCATAGGATCTTGAGACTGGAGGATGGATTTTAGCTGCTTCAGCATATGATACAGCGCTTTGCGCCATATATGTTTTAATTAATTTTTGCCTTGAAAATTCCGGGCAAGACTTATTTGTCGCAAAATGGTACCCAGAACAAAGGCAGCATGATGCATTTTCTGGATCGGTTTCACAGCTATCCCCAGTGTGTCCCTGGCCACATTTGTAACATTTAGGCTTCGATCTACATTGGAGTCGTGTGTGTCCAAAACGGCAGCAGTTAAAACACTGTACTGTGGGGAAAATATATAGCTCTACAGGTAGTGCATTGTAGCACATGAAAATTCTTTTTGGCAAAATCTGCCCATCGAAAGTAATCACAATCGACTGGGAAGGTTTCCATGTGGTACTGCCATCCACAACGGTTTTGAAGTTAAGGCGTCTCACCTTTAAAATAGGCCCGCAGCCAACTGGTACCGAAATATTATCAATAATTTCCTCCGGAGACCATTCCGCAGGAACTCCACGCACTAAGCCCATTCTGGTAACATTAAAAGTGGGTATGTATGCTTTATAATTATATTTATCAATGCTAGTACTATTAATAAAAGAATTTGCGTCTAGGAAATTAGAGAATGAGATGCTAATTTTGTTGCGCCCGATTTTCTTTACACTGCCGTTGATAATGTTTTGGAAGGCATTTTGTTTTAAAAACTTCCCAAATGTGATGGGATGTAGTGTGGTTCCATCATTTTCAGAACTAACATTTTTTTGAACATGTATAACAAATGGCGCGACGTCTGATTTTTCGTAAAGTTTTCGCCCAATTTGAGTAGGAGCTGGAGCAATTTGATTAAGAACTGGAGGAGCTGGATCAATCGGTGACAAGTTAACAGTGGTGGGTGTATTTTGTTCCGCACTTAGAATTGAGTCAGTACAACCACAACCCGAAGATTCGGATCCATGGCCTTTGCGGGTACGACGACGTTTGTTGCAGTGCTTACACACATGCACACGACTTCTTTTTAATGATCGGGTCGTAGAAGACCCATCGGTATCCATTCCCGATTCATTGGAGATTGTAACATAACTGCCTACCGGGGGGACAAAGCCCCCCGGATCAGGCGGATCGTTCATTGAGCCAATCAACTAATAGTAAAAAAACACTTACCCCTACCGAAGAATATACACAAATTAATTTAAATAGAAAATAAAGAAACTACGACACTAAAACTACGACTACTGATACTATAATACACTTAAGAATTATTTTTATATGAAAATTTCAAAAAGGACGCGTCCGCCAAGTTGGAAGTTTCCCGCGCTTTTTTCTTGATAGACTTGATACTAAAACCGTAATCTTTTTTTTTTTTTTTTTTTTTTTTTTTTTTTTTTTTTTTTTTTGTGGCACTAGTTTTACTTTGTGCCATTTTCAGGTAAAAATTTGGGAAACAGGGAAATAAAAAACGGAACGGGAAGGATTACAATGATAGGAGTTATGGATCAGGCAAGTCATTAATATAATATATTATGTACAATATAATAAATAAACTAAAGTTTAATATCATTTTTATACAGAAAAGAGGCAATTAGATCATAATAAATTATTGGGTTATGTAATAAACAAATCATACGAGTGGGGAAAGGGGTTTTTAAACTAATAAGGGAATCAAGGAAATCAGAACGGTCATGACGAGAACATGAAAAAAATATATGGTCCAAGTTACCAACATCTTCCCCACATTCACACATGTTATCCTCTACGATACGGAGCTTGGCAAGATGGTAAGGAGTACATACATGACCCAAACGCATACGAATGATTTGACTAACAATCAATTTGGAGCACTCAACCTTGAAAAACCACGGCTTAATAGGAACATGAGGTTGTATAAAGTAATAATATTTTCCTTTTGTTTGTGCGCTCTCTGCCCACGAGACACTCCAGGCATCGCGAAGGTATGACTTGGGTAAATTCATGATATCATGGGAAAAGTTTTTATAGGGAAAAGTGTCTCCATCATTGACAGCCTCCTTGGCTAAACCATCCGCCCTGTCATTTCCCTTTATGCCACAGTGGCTAGGAATCCAAACAAAATGTACAGATTGCCCCTTCAACCTTAGTTCATATAATAGATTCCTAATATCAAATACAACAGGATAGAAAGCCTTCATTTTAAATGGGAACTTCTCAATTGCCTGTAACGCACTCTTAGAGTCGGAAAATATAACGGTATTTTGTAACTTAGCTAACAAAACATATTCTAGTGCCTTAAATAGGCCAAAGCACTCCCCCGTAAAAACAGAAGACTCCGGAGGAAGTTTTATTTTTTGAATAAGCTTATATTGTGCATGATAAACTCCTACACCTACACAACTAGCAAGCGTTTTAGAAGAATCTGTAAATATTAGCTGCCAGTCTTTCCATTTATCATCAATATAGCTGATAAATTTAGAATTCGCTCCAGAATCAGTTTTGGCGATACCCATATCATATGTTATTTCAGGCTCTAAAAGTAGAGAGTCAAAAACGTTATCATTAAATATTGCTAGCTTTGGTGCATTATGCACAGGCGATTCAAGTAACTTAAACTTCCGGTAACTAGTAATTAAACAAGGAACAGATTTGCATCTCCAATAGTTGGAGCTTTCAATTAAATAATTTAGATTATCTAACCTAATGATCAATGGATGGTTGGAAAATTGCATGATTTTGAATATAAACCTATCAGCTAACAGCTGTCTTCTGAAATATAAAGGAGGTTCACTACACTCTACTTGCAACGCATTTAAAGGACTCGAACGCATTGCACCCGAAATGATTCTGAGAGCTTTAGATTGAATATTATCTAGCTTTTTGAACCATTTTTTACTACCACCTTCTAATAAAAAGGTACCATAATCCAAAATACTACGAATTATAGCATTGTATAACAATTTCTGGTTAAAAGGGTGAGCACCCCACCACACACCTGAGAGGCATCTCATAATATTCAACTGCTTTTCACATCTATCCACTATATAACTTAGATGAGATTTACCTGTCATTTTCTTATCCAATATTAAACCCAAGAATTTAGTTTCCTCCCCAACATTTAGAGTATGATTGCAATAGGAAACTTTAGGTGGCAGAAAATCCCGTTTTCTAGAAAAAACTACTACAGAACTTTTTTTAGCTGATAAATCCAGCCCATTATTATCAAGCCAAGCCTTTAATAACGTGAGGGATTCTGTTAATGAATTACATGCAGTTGGGATAGACATGTTTATTGAATAAATAAGTAGGTCGTCAGCGTATTGTAAAACACTAACGATACCATTTAAGGACGCCTCAAGATCATGTGTATAAATATTGTAAAGTAACGGGCTAAGTACAGACCCTTGAGGTAATCCCTTATAAACAGTTCGTGAGAGTCTTGAACCTTGGTTTGTTATTACAAATATAAAGCGAATAGATAAGATATTAATAATGAAATTAACTAAAATTGACGGCACCTGCAATTTCATTAGTTTATTTTTGAGCACTGATATGATTACATTGTCATAAGCTGCCGAAACGTCTAAAAATGCAGCAACTACCGATAAATTATTAGAAAAGGCCAAATTGATGTCTGTGGTAAAGATACTTAAACTGTCTATGGTACTTTTAGATTTACGAAAGCCGTATTGAGAAATCGAAAGCAAATTATTTCTTTCGATATGCCATTCAAGACGGTTCTTAACCAGGTGTTCTGCAATTTTAGCAATAACCAAAGATAAGGCTATAGGTCGATAAGCAGCCGGATCATCTGGAGATTTTTTAAGCTTTAGTATAGGGACTATTTCTTGAGTTCGCCAAGAGGTAGGAATGTTCCCAGAAATCATTATGGAATTAATTATTTCTAAATAATATAAAAGTGAGGAATCTCCCATATTTGAAAAGAAAGCATAAGGTATTCCATCTTCTCCAGGACAAGAATCTTTAACACTCGTCAATACTCCTTTAAGCTCGTATAAAGAAAAAGGTAAGTTTAAACTATTCGATTCTTTTATTCCAGGATATAATGCGCAACAAGGCATCAACGAATTTTTTTCAGGAGCTGTTGCAGGGGCCAATCTATCAAGAAAATCGTCAGCTAAAGCAGGAGACAACTGAACACCATAGCGGTTTTGATTAAAAGCATTCCTAAAACGCTTAATATTACTCCAGACCTCCGAAGGACAAGTTCTAGGAGAAAGGGAGGCACAAAATGATCTCCATCCCTCAAATTTCCTTTCCCTCAAAAAATCTCTAGTCTCATTAATTATACCAGTAAGTTTATTTAAATTTTCTTCCGACATATCCTCACCATACTTTCTTTCCTCTTCCTTTCTTCTTCGTACTGCATCTGAACATTCAGTATTCCACCAAGGGGGCATAGGTAAATTGTTTGTGCGGGAACTTTTTACAGGGAAAATCTCATCCGCTACTTCAAGCATGCAAAGAGCTAAGGCTCGAGAGCAATCATCTTCTCCTCCATGAAGTATTTCAGGTAACTGTGACACTTTGACTTCAAGGACCTGTTTAAATTTTTCCCAATCAGCTCTACCTAATCTGTACTTTAATCGAGGGGGACGCTTTTCACTGATGGGATATTTGTCAGGGGATGCTATTACTAGGGGAAAATGATCACTGCCTAGTGTAGAAGAGAAGACAGACCAAGTGAGTGATAAGGCCAAACTAGGTGAACAAATCGACAAGTCCACAGCACTCGGCAATTCATTGGGCTTGGTACGTCTAGTCGGAGTCCCAGTATTTAATACACATAAATTATTGTCATCTAATATTTGTAGCAAACGTACACCATCACTTTTATTTTCACCGCATCCCCACGTCTGATGATGACAATTAAAATCTCCCATTATCAAGACAGGGCTTTTCAATGAACTAAAAATATCACTCATCTCTTGTAGAGCAGCGGAGGAAGGCTTTGGAATATATACAGAGGCATAAGATACATTATTTACACGTACTGCAACGAAATCAATTAAAGAATACTGATTGGGTAATGTAATTTGAGAAAACGCAACATTGTTTTTGATTAAGATGGCAACACCACCGTAGCCATCAGTTCTGTCGTTACGAATGCAAACATAACCTGGAATACCAAATATTCGACCGTGTTTAAGCCATGTTTCACTCAATGCAACAATAAGTGGTTTATATTTGTTAACTAAATATAAAAGATCAGTTTTTTTATTAGTCACTGACCTGACGTTCCATTGAATAATCAAATCCATTATCGTTTTTGTCTGTCAGTAATTTACAAATCAGGTCAGCGTTGTTCGGTTTTATGTATTTTTTATTTTGTAACATCTTAATAAGACTGTTAATTAGATCCATAATCTGTTCATGATCTTCTTTTTGTTCGGGTTTATTCTGTAGTGCACACCCATCACTGGGACTTGGTAAACTGAACTCATTTATTAATGCATTGTGTGCTGCTCTGTCATATCCAGACGCAGATTTAGGAGGCGAACGTGGTTTTTTAAATACTGTTTTTTTATATGAAGTTGTCCTAGGACCATTATTTACATTATCATTAGTGTGAAAGTATGCGGATTTGGAATCTGATTGAGAAATTTTACTACCTGAAACAACTTTATCTGCATAAGACATAGAGGAAGATGGATGCAACTTACTAGCCTCCAAATAAGAAATACATGAATGAGCCATAGTGTTTTTGATATCTCTTTGTCTCTTAAACTCAGGGCATGCTTTATTTATAGCAAAGTGAAAACCAGAACAATTTATACAAGATGCACAATCCTCCTCAATGCTACAAGATTCAGCTGAATGATTTTGTCCGCATTTGAAACATCTTGGCTCTGCAGCCCTACATTGTAATTTTGTATGTCCGTACCTACAGCATCTGAAACACTGAATGGTGGGGTACACATATGTATCAACATTTAATGCATTATAACACATGAATATTCTCTTTGGTAGAATTTGTCCATCCAAGGTTATAACAATGGATTCTGAAGGTTTCCAAACTGGACTACCATTAATCTGCACTTTATAATTTAACCTCCGAATTTTAATAACCTTTCCACACCCAATGGGTGTAGAAATATTTGCTTCAATTTCATCCAATGACCATTCTGAAGGAACACCACGCACAATACCCATTCTAGTTACATTGAATGTCGGGATAAAGGCTTTGAATCCATTAGTACTTATTAAGTTCGATTTTAAAAAATCATTTGCATCATGGAAAGTCGAAAACGCAACTGCACACTTATTGCGGCCTATCCTTTTAATGCTTCCATTAATTATATTTTTAAATCCTCCCCGTTTCACAAAGTTTCCAAACGCAATGGGATGTAATACAGTTCCACTATTAGGTAAGTCGGTGATGCGCTGTACATGTATCAAATAAGGAGATACATCAGTATGTATGTACTCCTTCCTACCAACCGGCTCAAAACTTGCTTGACTAGGCTTTGACTGTGACTCAAGTTGGGACGACGCCTGGTTACCATGGGTATTTTCGAGAACAGTCTCTTGGGGATTACAATTACAATCCATGATACTGAGTTCATTCTGGCCATGACCTTTTCTGCTGCGTTTGCGTATTTTACAGGTTTTACAGATTCGCCTGCGTTTTCGAGAAGATTTTTCGCTACTGTCAGTGGCCACTGAACCATCAGTGTCCATGCCACTTTTATCCACAACATTATCATTGCTTGACATGATAGTAACATAGTTTGCGACATCCTCGGGGGGATTTAGGCCGCCGCCTAAATCCCCCTGCAAGTTATTAGGGGGGTCGTTCATACAACCCGGACTTAGGGACTAATCATACAATATAAAAAACTTACCAAATATTCACCTACGAACACTACTACAAATATATACAATTATTATACAAAATTATATACAAAGATAAGACTCAACTGATCCGTTTAACAATAAAAATTAAATTTCAAGAATTTGAAACAACCGCGCGCAACCGAAGTTTCCCGCCTTTTTTACCGTAATCTTCTGTACTAAGTAGTACCAAAATTAATCGACTAACTGAACGAAACGATGAAACTGAAACCAAAGACAATTGAGAGAAATGAAGGAATTGACTTGTAATATCGAGAATATCATCCAAATCATTTTAAACATTCGAGGGCGATCAATAATCGATTTTTTTTTACTCTGTGAAATCAATGTTTTGATTGTTCACTCAGAGAACTGAACACGAAAAACTGAAACTTCGATTGAAATGGCGTTTCATTAGTAAATTATTGTGTTTTCAGTGTGTAAAGTACTAATAATGGAGTTCCCAGCCACACCATCCAATGCTTCGGACAGCAATGATTACCCAAGCACTACACGATCTCCATTTCATAATGCGCCAGACGACAATAAAAGACGCAGGTAGTTTTTGATATATTAATAAAAAAATCGAAAAACGTTCCCTATCATCTGTTATTGTAATACTGATTATATGATTTAACGTTACAGTTCTTCAAGATCCATAAAACGGAGACGTTTTGACGATGAGCTGGTTGAGTACAGTGGTTTGCCTGGGTCTTCACTCGGGAAAGGGGACAAAAGGATGCGCACACAGTCATATACGAGTCAAGTGTCGGAGGTTCCAGTAGCCAGCGTGCCCACGCCCCCGGCGCACCCGCCTCCGGAACGTCGCAGAGCTTCGAGCAAAGTCTCTGCTGGAGGCAGCATTGGTAGAAAGATACGCCGTAAAGGCCAACTGAGTCATCTTTCGACTAAAGATCTGGGACGTTGGAAGCCTATTGATGATTTTGCATTGATACAAGGTGTGCAGCAGGTAAGGACTCTGTCTATCTTATTTCACTGACAAAAAATTATCATTGGTAAAACTAAAAAAATTATCATTTTCTCATTAATTTGAAAAAGTCGAAAAGTTATAAAAAATATTCTGCATTTTTCCAGACCAATGACTTGCGCCTAGTCCACCGTGGAGTGAAGTTCTCCTGCCGCTTCACAGTCAGCGAGCTGCAGTCTCGTTGGTATGCCCTGCTGTATAATGCGGAAATATCACGAGTGGCTGTTGCAGCTATGCGTAACTTGCACCCGGACTTGGTAGCAATGGTACAGCAACAAGCACTGTACTCAAATGCTGAAGAGGAGCTACTTGGCACAATACAAATGGTTCCTGTAAGTTATCATTTCAATAACATCACCATTGTCCACAGTCTGACTTTAGCCGTGTCTAAATCTTTTTATTATACTTTACCAATTATACCAATACTTATTGAAAATAAATGATTGATTTGTTGTTCTAATCTTCTTGCTAGTAAATTATGTTTAGTGTTGACTACAACATACATATATAAACTCACACCTTTTTACCATGCTAGGCAGAAACTGCAGAATGCCACCTGCTATAGTTACTAATAACTAGCCTCCTAAGAAATAAAACCATTTAAGTGTCAAATCATCACTGTTTAAGCTATTTTATACCTTCATACAAAGTAAAGTATTAATTTCTAAATTTTTTCTTGCTTGCAGTCATCTCTCCCACCACTGGAAAAATTTCAGGAGTTGCTGGACCAGAATCCACATGTATTCTATCAAGCGAGGACAGCTAAGAGTTTGTTGGCACATTGGCAGCTCCTGAAACAGTACAATCTGTTGCCAAACCAGATTGTACAACCATTGCCTAAAAGTAAGACATAATTGATTTACATGAAATGTGATGGAATATTTATTTATATTATCAGCCATTATTGAAGTGTCTAAGCTGTTTCTGTAGCTAATTCTAAATAAAAACTTGTTTGTCATGCCACTGGTTTATGATACATACGGTTTTTACTTGTGGGGGCTGGCAGAAGCTACAGAACACTACCTGCTTGCTCCGTACCACAGAAAAATTGTTTTGCCACGACATAATAATAATATGGTAGCAACAATTTTTTTTTTAACAATGATATTTCCACCATACAAAAATTCAATTTAATATTATACATAACATAGCGCCTGTAATCCCCGTAGTGTTAGGCAGAGGTGTACCTAATAGTACACCCACATTTCGCCAGTTACGTTTAATTCCATGTAATAGGGGTCGAGCTTATTGCCATCTACCGGGCACAAATCCAGACTCTGTGGCTGCTACTGAAAAATTCCTGATCGAAAAACCCAATAACAATTTGCCTGTCTGGGGAATCGAACCCAGGACCACAGGCTCAGCAGTTGCGCTTGTGACCACTAGACCAACTAGGCAGTCAATTAAATTCAATTTCATATTTTGCAGACTCATCTGAAGTAATAACTTTCTCTGATGCTGAAGAGACAATGAATGACAATGAGTTGCCAGACTATAAAGAAGATGGCACAGATATTGAGATGCAACTAGCTGACAGGTACATTTCATTTATTACTACCAATTGATTGAATGATTCCAGAAAGTCTTATGAAGAAACCTTTGGATGCCTTTGAATTAGAGGCAACTAAGTAGCCTAGCATAATCAGCCTGTAATGATCTTGCTGATGCTGGGCTCCTCTCTATAAGAGGGAGTGAAGTTCCATTTGTGAAATGACTAGTTCACCTGAATATGGGGAAGTTCTAGTTTCCTTGTCCAATACAATTGATTAGATTCGAATTCATTAAGGCTGTCAGTAAAATGTATAAGGTCCCAATAAAATAGGTGGACAAATTTTAACACAGCGTTCAGTATGTCTGACCTAATGGATGTGTTTATTCTAGAGTGTCGCCGTCAATTTATTAGTTTAGGTCAAAATAAAATCACTTAATCAGTGTTTTTTTTTGCTTGGATATCATTGGTTAGACGTACTAACTGAATGCTGTGTTAAAATTAGTCCATCTATTTTAATGGGACCTTATAAAAGATACTCAATCAACTCAAATTCTGGTTGATTCATTCGGATTCACATATTAGGAGCATCCCAAAGTTATTATTAGAGACCAGATTATATGCAACTTAAAATGCATCGAAAGTGGCAAAATATGCAACATACAATTAAACAAAAACTACAAAATATGTATTTTTAGTTTACTGCATTTTCGATGAGATATTATAATTTTTGTTCTTGAAAACTTAAATAATCAAGTACTGTTCCAAATAAATAAATTATTAGTATACAGAACTCAATGGGCACTATTTGAATTTAGGTGCTTTATTTGCAGGTATCAACCTCTGGGACATTTTTGCAGTTTGATACAGTTAAAAATAAAGGAAACATTTCCGATATGATTATGAACGATCAGCCGATTTTAGCTAAAATATCCATTATCTTCAAAAATTGCCATAAATATGCAAATGCATTTGCATAGTATTATCCGGTGTCTAGTTATTATAGTAGCTAGACTCCTGCAAAGCTAAGGATAGTTTAGTAAAGCAGTATTCTGTTCAGCAACACTATATCAGGGGTCGGCACGTAATTTAAGTAGGGTCTGGATTCCAGTGAAATTTTTTAATCGAGGTCGCCAAAAAGAACTCGAAGCTTTGTTACTGTATACTAATCTACCTATCTAAGTAATTATACAGGGTATTTTTTCCACCAAATCTGTTGTAGGTAGGTATTTGTGAAATAAGTACTAGCGAGATTCTATGTGGCTTTCACATAATTATGTAGTTGTATAAAAATACTATTTAAATTGAAAAGCCTTCCGTGGCCCGATCACTGCTCTCTCTCTCTAAAATTAAAAGCTCCATGGTACATCTCAAATCTTGTCTTACATTTCAGAGTGGACAAAAAGGACATCCGTCTTCTGGAAACCTCACTAACTCGTTGGCAGGTGTTGGTGCAGTCCGTGTCAGGGACCTCTACAGAGCTGGATAAGAACACACTTGCTGTGCTGCGCGGCAGGCTTGTCAGATTCCTTATGAGGTCGCGAGAGGTGGGTTATGTTGCTTTTTTTTTTTAATTCCCTGCACATATTATTGGGTTATAGAGGTATGAGGAACAAAGTGTGACAAGGTCCTCATGCTCCATAGATACGGGTCGAACTTCCGGCCACAAGGATTTTGTCTGGTTATATGTCGACGTTGACAGATTGGTGTGGTAGCTTTGGCTGATCGACGGATACTGGGCGATAAAACAATTGATCGACCGCCGATCGATACCATCGGTCTACGTTGATCGATTGGTGTGGTAGGCTACCACACCAATCGATCGAGCTACCACTGGTAGCTGTGGCTGATCGACGGATACCGGGCTATAAACGGTCGATCGATTGGTGTAATAGAAACTATCGATCGACGCCGACTAATCCATTCTACCATCGATCGATGACGACGATCGATAGATGCTGTGGTAACACCCTAACTCTGGTCTGCTTGCGCAATACAGGATTTTCTGTGCCGTTGGATGTGAAGCGTAGTTCGAATATGATATGACGTTGTAGATGCCGCTACAGGTCAAGGCCTTTTGGGCTTCGGAACATTATGACCTGGACAGGTGCTATCAAGTCATAATATGACTTGATAGCACCTGTCAGCTTGAGTACATTCCATAATATTATGGAATGTACTCAAGCTGACGTAGACGCGTACCTGACTGGATTAATGTGACTAGCATATATTATAACCTATAACGTGCTATGGAGCGTAGTATCTTAGGTGTAAAATTAACTGATCATGTTCGAAACACTATACTGCGCTCCAAAACGCAAATCGTAGACGTGGTTCAAAAGGCTGCCCAACTTAAATGGGACTGGGCAGGACATTTCTGTCGCATGCCGAACGAACTGTGGGCCCGTAAAGCTCAGGATAGGTACCCTGAAACAGTGACTCGGCAAACCACGAAGGAGATGGTGGGACGAACTGGATGTCTTCCTTGGGAATTGGCAAGTAGCAGCACAGAATCGTAACCGTTGAAAGGAATGGAGGGAGGCCTTTGCCCAGCAGTGGGACAATACGGGCTAGCTATAATAATAATAATACGTAATGCAGCAAGGCCAACCTTTTTCGTACTTAGTGTCGTCAATGAGAGGTTATTTAGTTTCGAGCATATCAAAATCACGCTCCGGTGTGAGACAGACTTACCATGCATCATGAGGTCCAGAGAGGTACGTATGAACTGTGCAAGTGTATTGTATTGTGGAGCAACATAAAAATACACTGCCTTCGACTGTCGAAGACATCTAAAGTTGGAAGAACACTTTTTTTACAGCGAATTTACAAAATAGCACTGGCAGTCTCACACATATTGCATAGTCATTACAACATATTAATAGATGAATACATCGTAAACTCTAAAATTAATGTGGAATCTGAGTAGCGATATCGAGCCCTACTCTTTTCATTGAAATTTCTCAATAGAGGAATTTGTGCAACATGAGTATGAAATAATAAACATTCAGTTCAACATGAAGTTGTATGAGCATCAGTCGACGTCTATAGTATATCGTATCGTAAATAGTATATTAGGCCGAAACCGAAACCCATATAAAATGTGAATAATTATGGTTTCGGTTTCGGCCAAACCAAAGACAAACACCAAAATTTGTGTTCGGTTTCGGCTTTCGAACTGGTTCTGGCACTAGAATAATATCGAGTTGAGATATTATAATTGTAAATGATTGATACGTCTCTCTTATCTAGGGCTATTCTCGACCATTTTAATTTACTTTCTGCTAATGCTTTGTACTATTAATTCAGAAAGTCGCCTATTCTGATTTTGCGGTTAGGTTTATGAAGAACACGGTGTAAAGCACTTCATCCCCCATAAAAAAGGGAGGCTTCCTACTGCCCGGCAGTTGTTGTCGGGTTTTTCTAAAATCTCGGGTCTTAAATCGCGGATAACTTTAATAGCGCGATTCAGAATTTTGATGTTAGTTCTTCCTTTGTGGCATAGATGGCGCTGTAGTACTTTTTGTACTGTGGTGCTGTTGTACTTTTTGTGCTGTCCGCTACTCACTGCAATAAATAGTAGCCCCTCCATTTAGTTACCTGAAGTTTCGCCATGTTCATAGGCAATTTTATTCCTTACAAAATATGCTTCTTAATATTCAAGAGCCTTGATCATGCCGTCGATTTACAACTCGCTACATGGATAGCTCATGATTTCATGCGCTTTGATCGCTGGCACCCTAAAGGATGCATCACGATTTTTATTGTAAGGACTTTTATTATTAGCCCCGATAAATAACGCCACCATGTATGACGGGTGCATAGCCAGCCTTGAGTTGAGGTAACAGGCAGTGAACAAATAGGAAATAATTAGAACAGGATAAGGAATTAAGGGGTTATATATTTTGCCTTGTGGAATTCCAAAACATATTGTAGTTTATCCCTATAACAGCTATTTATACACTGCAAAATAACGTAAAACAAGAAGTAGAAGACACGTAGGTTATACTAAAAAAAAACAAAGCAATTTGACCAACGTCTCAACATTTATTTTGTTTAAGAAGCGCAAACATGTCTGGTGAATGACAGTGACAAATTAAAATAAAAACATGTTTCTTGAAACGTTCATTACTTAATTCGATATTATAATAATACCATATATATTTATACCATCAATATTTCAAGGTAATATAGATAGAAATGTTTTGTTTTAGGCGGTTCGATCAATCATACATAATGTCAATAGGTACTTTTATCAAAAACAAAAAAACAAGTAGATTCATGAAAATTATACTCTATCGTATATCATTTAAAGTACATTTTTAAAGAAGCTACTTAAGGTTTTATAATTGCAGATTATGATAAGACATAGATATTATATTAGTCACCATATTACAAAACTTATTACCGCGCTTGGCTAACTGATTGCTGATATCAGCCTAAGAAGCAGAACTGTGTGGTTTGCCTTTCTGAAAAGTTAAGAGTAATTGTATCCTGAAGACATCAGACCTTTGCAGTATCTACCCAATATTGGCAATCATGACTCCTATTAATATAATCGTATATTTATTGTTGAATCCCCGTCGTGTCCTGTTTCACGTCAATGAGGTCCAAAGACTAAGAAGCTTTTTAATACCAAACTTTTTTTTACTGGCTCACGTCAACTGCTGGTCAAGGTTTTAACGCTTCATCCATATCTCCGTCCAGAGCTCCAAGGACCTTTCTTTGAGTGACTCAGTGTTGACCTTTGGAATAAAGGAAACTCACCGCCCTAACCCCAGGCAGGAACTGGAGATTTTTTTTAATAATGCTTTATCGCAACTCGTATCTTTTTACTTTAGTCTTACATGTGTTGTGTACTAACGTACGCGGATATTGGGGTCCAATTATTTCAATGTTTCTACATGTAGGCTACACCCATAAAATAATTTAACAAAAATTAATCATATTTACTAGCCCTACTAACATTGTGAATATTTTAGTTGGTCACCTACAAACGAATCTAATACTATTGCTATCTATCTAATACTATTTGGTACACAAATACATAAATTGTAGGATACTTCGTCTTATCAAAACGAAGTAGTTTCCCTAGGATGCCGACTCACTCACAGGAAACAATAATACGAGTAGGTATCCAGTAAAAGCGACATGTATATTCAACCATGAAAAGCTAATACAGTCACACCACTATAATTAATTTCCACATAGCAAAAGCCACTTGCATGTTTGTAAAGTCTACAAAACAAACAAAACTAATTAATGTTATGCATCGTATTTATGTTTTTCCACAGCGCATTTCCCCTTCGTCCGTCAATATGGGGTACGCTATAACACATCGACTGGTCGTGTAGACCCTGACTACGGTCTCAAGGACGCCCCCACCCCCTAATGACACGGTCACCACCCGTCAACATGAAAAATATCTATTCATTTCAGTATCTAGCCCACATATCGTCATATTGTATCGATTGCCCTCGTTTCAATAACTTTATGTCGCCTATTTTAAAGAACACAATTACTTGTTGTTATCTTTATGAGGAAGTTGAGATTGTATTCTTTATCTTTACAACACCGTCAACACCCACCTATTACGTTTCCGTATTTGTCCTTTGACATAGCTCCTTGGTCATTGTCGAGCTACTTTTTCGCAGCTATTAATTTTGAGATGCCTTTTTTTTAATTCCATGCAAATTTTGTAACATGCATGCGTCATAGTTGAACGTTTAGTGGGATTTCTACACCAGACAATACAAATTACACATTATAATTGTTGTTTTATTTGAATTTAGCTTAAAGTTCTCACTCTTTTATTACACCGTATTTCAACTAGCGATACGAAACTCTATAAATAGCTTTTATAATTACGTACACAATTAATTAAGTTGGATGTTAAAGTTAATAGTTTTCCTCGAGGGGTTAGCAATTCACTTGCGAGTAAAAGTGATAAGTATGTAGCTACAGCAGAAAAATCCAACTGCGACTCTTGTTTTGAGAACTGGCCGGTGGTAGCCGTCATTGTTTACATAACATTCTTTTATAACAAGGCGATTGTTTGGGCACTAGTAGTGAATTGGATATTCATAACAACAAGTATCAATAGAGGATGGAATGGTAAACTTGTGGAACTTGGTCAATGTCCGGTGAATCCACTGAGCGAAGTTTCTGATACCCGACCATCTCTCTGTACATACGGTTTCTTTTTTAAACCGTTGTTTTACATATTTACTGTTGGCTGTACATAGATATAGAAAGTGTGGATGTGAAGACTTCTGTAAGCTTGATTTTAGTTATTACTTGATTTCTTATTTCTTGAGTTACCGTTTTGTTGGCGTTTTTAGTTTTATAGACTACCTTAAGCATCTTTTTTTAGTTTAGCGTGTTCTAATTACCATGTTAAAGGTGAATTACATCTTGGAAATTATATTTCCTTAAAATGCTCTTAGTGCAGTCAAGTACCTTACCCTAAACAGTCATTGAAAACGAGTGATTTCTCTTAACGTTTATGCGGTGGTGGGGGGACATGGGCGAGGCTTATGTCCAAGCTGCAATACAGCTGGAGAAATCATCTTCCATTTCAATGTTTTCACTGATTTATACAAAGGGTTTCTTGATCCCTTTCGGTAATATCTGTGCTTACGACTTCACCAGCGAAGCAGTGAACGGAATTAAAGAAAATAAAGAAAGTTTTTTTTAATCAGTAACTTTTCACTTGTTAGTCACATTGCTATTGAATAAATATTATTTTTGTCCGTTGACATCTTGAATCAAAAGTGCTGACCCAATTTGCGTTGTAACCTAGGCGTTTTAGGTAAATGGGAAATTCATTTCTAGAAATATTTCTAAGAAAAACTTTTTTGTAGGAATTGTTATTCATGAAATCCCAAATGATTTCATGAATAACAAGATCTTAATTTCTTGATAAGTAAACTAATGACGTGTTCCATTACATAATTCATGTTATTAATTCTATGAAAAGCTTGAACTGGTTCCAGTAAATTCTGTCTTGTTATTTTGTTAACAATGGACATCAAATTGAAAAGATATCATCTATCATCAATTCATCATATAACAAAAAACTCCTGGTTATGACTATAAATCATTTAATAGTAGGTATAATCCTCATAATTTGCGGGACATCCTCTTTTTGAGGTCATCAGTGTTTTCAAAATAAGTAGACGTTATTATAATTGATCACGGATAAATTGTCAAACACGGCTGACATTTATGTGACGCTCATTATAATATCATGGCAGTTATTTATATGCTGTGCTGTCCGATGAAAAATGACTAAGCCATGGTTTTACATGACATTTAGCTATTGCTAAATATGTAGTTATTCAATGGCTCATTGATAATTAATAGAAGCCCATTGGGTGTACTGCCTATGGGGTTTAGATGCGCTTATCACGCCTCGTGGGTGTCGTGGGTGTCCATATTTTAACTATCTGAAGATTCATTCAGACGAATATCCAGCAATAGTGTTTAGAACAAAATAGGCCTCAAGATTTGAGCTGGAGTAGGCTGTCCATTAAATGGTTTGTCTCATTAAACCAATCGAAGTTTTCTTTTTGACAAAATGGCATCTATAGTTGCTTTTGGAATCCATTCGTGAGGCCAGCACTATCGCTGAATGCCTGGGAATGAGGCAAATAAAATTCGAACAAATGTGACTTCATCAGTTCTAATGTTTGAAGCGAGTCGGTAAGCTATTCGTGCAAAATACCTATGCTGGCACCGCTCGCTTCCTCCATGTAAACTGTAAAGTCCTTCTCACGAAGAAGTCTCGCAGACGTGATGTACTGTCTTACGACGTTCCACTTATTCTAACGTAGTGTCTCTTAGCTCACATTATTGCCGCGGGATTTCTCTCGTGAGGTGGACTCTAAGGCATGGATTCAACGTGGCGTCTCTTGCCAGAGCTAACAATTTGTTCACACGCAAATCTGGTATCGTAGTGAGTAATAGCTCCTGTTGCTATATTACGGTCGCTCTAACGCCATGAACGCTGACAATAAGCATTCGCCTAAACCAGCATGTATTTGCAACGCACGCTCCTCGCGATGCTTCATAAATGCTCAGAAAATAGTAATATCTTATTAGCTACTACCTAACTGTGTTGTGAAGGTCCGATTGGTGGCCGCTCCATGTCAATGGCATTTAGCTGCATCCGTTTAGTCTGGGAGCCGATCCTAACATAGTTAAGAAAAACCTAGGCAGAAAAATATAGGTACCTAACGATAGGCGCCCTGAACCACCATCAGAAGTTCAGAACACTTTAAATAAGGGCAAACTTCTTGTCAGCCAGTTCTAGCCTGAAAGTAATTACGATATTCTGTCCATCGTCATCAATCAATGTCTAGTCGAAATGTTCTAAAAAGCGAACGTGTCACCAATTTATTAGGAGCAGATGTTATCTGGGTTATTAAAGAATTACTTTCAAAAAGAACTACCCTGATTACTCTTTGCACGACCTGCTTGGGTCTAAACCCAAGGGTTGCTAAACGGTAACGTTCTTTCTTTGCAAGGCTTACGTACTTCAAGTCGGTCAACGAGGTCACATAGATACACTTGACTTAATTAATTATTGGTTCGATTGGAAGTTTGAAACTAAGGAATCGATACTTATGTTCTTAGAGCTATCAGTCAATATTCCATAGCAATTATGACACTGCCAGCTCTTGATCGCAGCTTAGATGTTCTAAACGAGTTCAGTTTCATTGGTTAAAATTCGGCCAAAGATTAGTGGCAATTCATTGCACGCTTGAATCCTTGAATCGGATTTCTAAATGCTGTGAGCTTAATCCATAATAATGCTGGTAATTCACTGCCTGTTTAATCGCTTCACTACATTATTTCCAATAAAGTTGTCTAAACACGATAGTACGAAACTAGGGTTCTAGGCAATAAATCGATTCTTTACTTTGTATTAAACCTTGAGTAATGAAATGGGTAATCATTCGCTATAGCTGATGGAGCATTTGTTAGTAATGACATCGTCCATTCATGTTGTCATTTCCCGAGGTGGTCTCAACTTATTCGCAGAAACCTATATGTATATGGTCCCATTAAAATAGGTGGACAACTTTAACACAGTGTTCAGTACGTCTAACCAATGATATCCAAGCAAAAAAAAACACTGATTAAAGTGATTTTATTCTGACCTAAAATAATAAATTGCCAGAGGCACTCTAGAATAAACATATCCATTAGGTCTAAATAAAATCACTTTGATCAATTTTTTTTTTGCTTGGATATCTTTGGTTAGACGTACTGAACGCTGTGTTAAAAGTCCACCTATTTTAATGGGACCTTATACAACGTGTAACAGAATACACGCAAAACCTCTTAAGGGGTCATTGTACTCATCATTATGAACAACTTTCACTATGGGACCAACACGGAAATCGCGAAAAAAAATCAGCTGTTATGCGCACAGAAATGTATGGGGCAGTCGATTTTTTTTTCGCGATTTCAGTGTTGGTCCCGTAGTGAAAGTTGTTCATAATGATGAGTACAATGACCCCTTAAGAGGTTTTGCGTTTACTCTGTTACACATTGTATATGCCGAAAGCCGAAACCAAAACCATCATTTGAATATTAACGAGCAAATTTTTTTAAAATAGTTTTGTTGTCATTGGTTATTTGATTTAGTTATTTTGAATAGGTAGGTAACTATGTGGTACTTACTACTTAGGTAGTCATTTTTTTTTGCAGTCATATCAACTTGAACAAAGAACGTGGAGTCAACGTTATCGGCAACGTCTAAAAGGTCATTAGTGCGATAGTAAATATACAGAATTACACGTCAAATAGAAGTTGTTATCTGATGTTAAAATGCACGATTGTGTCGTAGATAATATCGGGTCATTTTTATACACATAGGTAAATAACCCGGTACATATACGACGCAGTAATAAGTACCTACCCCTAAGCACGTTCATGAAAATATTATAAATACCTTTTGGTTTTTGTGTCATCGTTATCAATTGTGACATTCGCCGATGGTAGTATTTTGTCAATCATAATGTCACAAGTATTTTTCACTTTTATTTGCAGTTCTTGTAAAACTTGAATATGTACCTACATAATTTACAAAAAACTCTGATCAATAACTTTTTGAATAAAGTGCTTTGTTATTAATATAATCCAGTTATTGCTGTTATACAAATAGTGCTTAATTTAATTAATACTCCTGCTAAGGTAGGTACCTATTTTGTTGAATATTACCCATTATTTTACAAACTGGGTTTTCCGGTTTTTATCAACGATTACATAACTCTCAAATAAACCCAAAATATGTTGCGTTTTGGTACAAAATCTTTTGCAGACATAATTATGTAACACGACGTAATTGAGTTACTTAATAAGACACTGTACTAAGTTACTAATATCCACAAGTAAACAAGGATAATAATAACAAATCTTCTACAAACAGCAATATAAATATAATAAACATGTCGTAATATTATTTTATTGTTTCATTTTCAAGGCTTTAGCAAATATTTGTCAGAATGATCATAACCGATGCGTTTAGAGGGCAGTATGTAGGTTATTCATAAATAAAACTTGTCGATTTTCTTGTCCTGAATAACTATTATCACAACCCTGAACGGCAGATAAACTTCAAACTGGCTTTTGAATAAGTAATGTCACCAAGGTTCTAGATGCAATGTGTACGCCAACATTTCTTGTTCAATTATTTATTTACCTGAACCAGTCCATAACTAAGTGGAACTGTCTTTTCTTCGGAACAGTAAGTCTTGTAAGTTAGTTGTAGTTGTCACCACGTAACGGCAGTTTCATTTAGTACAATTTAAAATATACACGACAGACGTTGCCGTTAGCATCTCGCTAACCATGTAAGAAGCACTAATAGGTTTCGTAAATAGGAAAAGCGGTTACTCCGAATCTTTGTCACAACCACAGAACTCGCCGACTAATAAGTTTGCTCTGCCGAATTGTGAATAATAATGCTATTCAAACTACGTCATTCAATGAATATGGAAACATTTTAATTCGAATTTATTATGCTGGTAGGTAGTGATCATTTCTTTGTTACGCACGGGAGGGTAGTACAAAATTAGCCCCGAGGACAGCGACAGGCTAAATGTCATTTGATTACTGCGCAATTCGTAAATAATAAAATAACACACAGTTTTAGTGTGTAGTAAGTTGAAGTTTAGAGCGTGTTCACACTTTTTTTGTTGACAAATACGTATTATTTTATGAAAACCCTGCGACACTTGTACTTTATAACGGTGTGCGAATAATTCATTGCACTGCGAATTGCGACGAACATTATCCTCCAAATGTAGAAACGAACGCCTTTATCGTGAGCGCCCGTTTACATATTTTCCAAGTGAGCATTATTATTTGATAAGTAAGCGTTTAATTACCTCAGTAAATTGATAAGGACAAGCTGAAATGTTGACTTGTAGGTAATAATAAATCGCGAATAGCGTGCAGCACTCGTTAGCTAGTTTTTAAGACAAGTGGTAATTTTGTATTTTCCATCTCAATTGTTTATTAAGGTGTGAAAACTAACTGGCTCACATATAAAACAGTAATTTTCGAGGAACACCTGTTGAAGACATCTGTTCAATGTTACACAACATTTTTAAGGGAAGGGCGAAATTGTTGAATACTCGTAGGTAGATTTTGAATAAGGTTACTTTAGCGTGTATTAGTGTAAGTAATATAAATAATATTATTGTTATGGTAAGTTTGATTCGCCAAGTTTCATAAAATTGGTAACTCATCTGTAAAAGCGCGATGTCAAATTCATGTCGTTGCACGAAAGTAGGTAACCATAAATAATCACAAAAATGCATTATTTATGTGTTTATCTATTGTATTTATCGTGATCGATCAGGGGCTAATTGTAGTTTCGATAAAGATAGCCATTTATCAAATTGTTTTAAGTAGTCTTTGTTTCATAAGATCGGATAAGAATACGGGGGAACTACATACTCGTATTTGTTTAAATGTTTTATCATAAACGTGATGTCCTTGTTCGTGTATTTGTATTTTAATTACATATTTTCAGAACTGGATAAACTGTATGTTCACTTAATACTGTGAGTCAGTAGTAGTGAAAAGAAGTGAGCACACAATTTTCAGCACCCTTTGTGCCAATTGTCATTATATTTATTGTAAGTGTTTCTCTCGCTGGACTTACATACAGACAGGTGGGTAGGTACTGCTGATCATTCTCTGCTGATTCTAATCAATCTGAACCCCTGAGCCGCTTACGGATACCACAGGAAGCCTGGTTTGGTCCGCTTAAAATCTGTCTCCAAAAACATTGTGATTAAAAAGTACTTAGCACACTCAAAATATCGATTGTTCGGTGTTCGAAGAAAGTAAGCAAGCGTTGTTTTAACTCGTATTATCTTTATCGCGTTAGTACCAAGAATGGCTGCACTTCAACTGAATGCAAGCAAATGGAAATTCGAGAAGCTAACGGTGTTAAATTACGAAACTTTAGCATGCGTTCCGTTTGTTAATGTTCGCGAAATAAATGAAAACAGGTTTAATTTAAAGTAACTATTAAAAATTATATTAACGTCATTAAACACGGACTGTGTATATAAAACATAACCTTAGGGTTATGTTTCATATCGTTTCGTATTCGTCAAGTAATAAATTTATGAAACAAAGTCTGTATTACCTTGCAAGGGACAGCTGGTTACAGCAGCTCAGAACGAAATTCAAATCAATAATTCTATCAAAGAAAGAAAATAAATTAAACGGCGCGGGTGCGGCAGAGTACGCCATAGTAAAAACAGCATGATGTTATTATAATTCAACCGGAAAAATAAAGACATAATAATAATAACGAACTCGGCTATCATTGTGCCGATTGTCGTAACGGGCAATGGCCTGATGGCGAAGAGCCTCGACGAACATCTGTCGAGGCTCTCCTTAGGCGGTTGGATCAAGGGCCTGAATCAGAAGACAGTACTCCTTGACACGGCTCGCATTGTGAGGCAGCTTGGACCCTGCTTCAGATACCGGTCGGACCACTATTTTTTTATATTTTAATAGGTTTCTTTATGAAATATTTAAGAATGTATAAAGATGATGAAATGAATAATGGAGATAATAACGATATGTATCCCTAATACCGATTGGTCTCGGGGTATAACACTGGGTGTTGTCATCTTCATTCCTGTTAAGTTGCAATCAGTCATAATTTCATAACTTGTTCTGTCTGCCTGTCTAAGTGAGCCTATAATCAATATCTACTTGCTGTCAAAGCACGATATTACTAAAATAATAATTCTTTCATTAAGAGTAACGTTGACGTGTTTAAAGTTCGTAACCTTTAACAGAAATATAAATATTGGGTTGTTTGCTTTCAATATCTGAAATGGACTCGCTGTTTTTGCAATATTAATGATTATTACCTAGTGTCAGCCAGTGACTTCTCAAAAACTAAAATAATTCCAAAACTAACTTTGGGGCTACAAACTTACGTATTGTATCTAGCTTTCCTGGACATTTTGTTATCATAACCGATGGTTGGTTAAGTTCAAACACTAAATGCTTTTATTATTACAAGATTGAAAAATCAACACTGGCAATTTGCTGATTTAAAAAAGCTGAGCCATCATCCCACGATTTTGACGGTACTATGCCGAAACCACCACCTTGTTGGATCAGTGTCGGTTTATGTACAACGGCGGCAGCGATTAATGCGACCGTGACAATTTATTTTCAATTTACAAACCAAAAAACAGTTTACCATAATTATGGGCGCGGAAGCGGATGCGGGCGTAGACTTCCATCTGCATGCGGTGCCGCTTCACTCGGCAGACAGCACAGTTCCTTCACTATTAGTAACTAACAAACCGCGCGGCCGTCCCATTCATAACTTGAAAACTAACAGTCACAGGTTCAAATCGATATTCAAGAAGCTAATATAAATAAATCTTTAGGGCGGATTTCGTGATAGAGCTAATCCTCTGTATAAACCAGAGTAGCAAATAGAATGTATAAATGTAAAAAATACTGGTCTCGGTTTCGGCCGAAACTGAGCCAGGGGCCGAAACTCGCTTTCGCTTGTAGTTTTTTTTGTCGGATCCTGCTATTTTTTTAGGTTCAAAGTTTGTAGTATTTGTGTTGAATGCCAATAAAGATGAGGAAATAGTGTCAATAATATTGGATAATTAACCGCAAAGTGTGTTATTTTCAGGTTAGAAAATCACGGCATAATGTTATTTTGTTTGGAGTCTCACCATAATCATTTTGTTTCCTCTTCAATTAATTTGAGCGGTTTAACGGCCATGAGCCACTGTCAGTAAGGACTGATGTTAGAAAAACATCTAGAGGAAATTCTGGAAACCAGCTTTTGGTTTCCAGAATTACCAACGACTATTCAGAACGGTGCTTCTGTAATAGGAACACGCCTTAATGTCGTGGTCGTGACACAGTCGTTGCGACCACCGCGGGCCGCGGCACGGCCAAAGAAAGTGCATATCTATGTCACTGAGCTACTGCGCCCGAGTATCCGTGACAATGAGCTATTGCACTTCTTACTTGTTGGATCCATCACGTATGGTGGCTTTATGAAATTTTTGTCCGTCTAATCGCTCCAGCCACTTGCCAACTTCTGAGGTAGTCAGTATGTAGGTGCCCTAAGATATTCTTAACGAAAGAGTTTATCATGTTTAACCCGCAAGTGTCCATTAACGTGTGCAACGACCCCACAAGTAGTTGTTATTACAAATTATTATCACTGTTTGGCTGACGTGGACTTGGTGGGGATCGAGTTTCGCATTACGGTATCAATTTGGATTTTACAAATACATCTTAAAAGAGGGTAGGAAACCTAAGAAATATATTTTTATTTTTCATGAGCTTGATGTGTCCCACTGCAGGACAAAAGCCTCTCTTCCCTCTTTCCATCTATCCCTGTCTTCGTAATTCTTATTAGGAAGGGGTATAGACAATTCATTCCACCACGCTTGTCTAATGCGGGTTGATGGGTGAGCAGTGGACCACCTTACTGGGTCCATAGACCCCGCCGTTGACATGCCAGATGTTTCTCCGCCGTCGCCCTAAGTCAACGAACTGCTCTGATGTCGACTGTTCTATCAAGACCCTCAGCAAATATTATCTTTCCCGAGCCCTCTGATTTCTTTAAGTTTTGGGTTAAGATTAGAAACCCTAGCATTCAGGCAGCTGCTTTGCACCGATTGCCTGCACATAGCAGTCGCCTCATACGACACCCATGGGAGGTGCAGGGTGGTCGTATTCTAAGGCACATTTAAAAAGTGTGGACAATGAAATTACGGGGACAGCTGGGTTGAATGTGGGATGTGCTGGAATATAGGGTTTTTGACCGAGTTGGCTGTCTTTCACTGTATGTGCAGATGGATACCATAAGTACAACTAGTTTTTGCCTCTGACTATGACGCTCCGATAGCATCAGGTTACACTCAAATAGTTTTATATAAAATAAATATTTAAAAACAAATTGTTACCATGTGTTGATAAAAATATAAGGTAAAAGAAACAGCAAAACTTGTTCCACTTTATAAAATTAAAACGGAAAACTATAAGAATTGAATTCAAGTAAATACATTTATAATTAGTCGCACTGCCAACGAGCTAGAGGAAAATAATGCACGATACACACAGTAACAAACATCGCGAGGTACTTACATATAATCAGCTTTACGAATAACTAGTTGGGTACTTGATAACCTTATCTGTTCAATTAGTATGTCAACAGCTCTATCTGGTTTGTTAATAACAATACTAATGAACAGAATCATTAAACAGTACAGTCGTAAAAAAAATCAAGATCATCAACACCATTCGACGTTCAACAGAGTCTGCTCACATAGCTTTTAAATTATGTTTACGAAGTACCTACCTATCATGTATTTTATGTAAGAATACGAAAATATCAGTGACGCAGTCAACATTTCATAATTATATGCATTCTTCATACATAAAACACAGCCATTTTATAGTCACGCAAATGAAGATAAGACATGTGCTTACATTGTATTAATTTGTGTGCTGACGCTTCCTTACCATCATTACTATTCATTACAAATTATTATAACCAGGTATTGCTTAAACGGCTATTATCAAAACCATTCGTTTCAGAGTGCCTACGTTAATTAGTTTCCGATTTCAATTGTGATTTAATTGCTTGCGTGCGTGTTTAATAAACGTCGATTTTACGCAAAACTTGTACAGCCGTTTCAGTATTTTGATGGCTTCTGTTACGAACATGTGAAGAAAGATATCGTTGCACATTATTACTACACGTGGGTAACTATGTGAACACTGAACAGTTATACGTTTATGGGGAAAACGTGGATTTTTATTGATACACACACGCATTGTAGAACTTATCTGATCGGTTCGAGTTCGAAACCGATGTCCTTTTGAAAACGATGTAGCTCTTTTCAGACAGGTAACTTCGACGAATGCTGAATTATTTCATCGTTCGACCACTCTGGTTTAATCGAGCATATCAATTAGTGACTGCATTTATGGCTTACGGTAATAATTAGTTTAATATCGTGCGCAGTGGCGACGACGGACACACGTACGAATTCATTTGTGCGACACACTGGTGTTATTTTATTTAACAGACTGCGTTATTGATGTTTAATTTGTAATTTAACTTCAAAGTTCATTACGTACCTATGATTATTTTAAAGACATTGTATGCAAATATGTACCTAGATCACTAGATGCTGACGTCAATCACATAATTTATAAGTAAAAAACGTCATTATCACCTGAAAATAAACTTTTAATTGAAATATTTTATTTTGTTTATTAGATTGCTGTTGGTCGCAGCACGCGGGACAATTCCATCGATGTGGACTTGACACTGGAAGGTCCAGCGGCGAAAGTGTCTCGGAAGCAAGCCACAATCCGCCTGCGGAACAGTGGCGACTTCTTCATGTCGTCCGAGGGCAAACGGCCCATATTCGTGGACGGCCGGCCAGTGCTGCCGGGGAACAAAGTGAAGCTTAATCACAACACCGTCATTGAGGTGGGTGCTCGTAATATTTTGCGTCTCATTAGTCTTGCTGATTATATCATGCCCATTGTATTGTATAAACCTTGATTTTGGTCGTCATTAGGTATTGCTGTATGGCAATTTTAGTTGGTGAGTTTTGAAAATACTCAAATGATTGGTGTTTGACTATGTGCTTGACTCATATAGCTAGTATTTGGTGCTCCGCTGTTGGATTAAAATATCCTTGGGATTGTTTGTTTAAACTGAATATTATCTATCTTCGAAAAACTTTGGGACTGTTCCAAAGATATTCCCGAAATGTTTTTTTTTATACTATGATTTATATAGTTAACGCAATTTGTTTGTTTTACCCAGATTGCCGGTCTTCGCTTCGTTTTTCTGGTGAATCAAGAACTGATCAGCGCCATTCGGCAGGAAGCTGTAAAAGTTAACATACCCGTATAATTGTAAAATGTTTAAAAGATGTGATTGTAATTCATTTAGAAATAATAAACGTATATATTACTGCGAACACATTTATTTGGTCAATTATAGAACAATTTCAAAACTAGGTACCACTCGAAAACGTAATACATAATAACATCCCATTAATTAACAGTATAATGTGTCACACTTCGTTTATAAACACTCAGTTGTAGAGCAAGTGTGTCCAATATTATTTCTATCACCATACATTATCACGTGCGTTACGGGCATAACAAGATATGCATTAACATTTAAACGACAAACAAATATCTAATTATTAAAATCATTAATAAGAACTAATCCGTAACCCTTAATTTAAATAATTTAACCACAATAGAATATACCATTAACTTAAAGTTATAACAATGGCCAACAAGTGCAGGAAAATAGAACAACAATCCACTCAATAGTGCATAACAAACATACAAGGTATCGACAACTACGATGAAAATAAAATGGTATTGAAACGTGAAGTAATCAGTCAACAGTCACCAGGCAACAGCGCCGAGCATGTGTCGAGCGTCTGCGACTGCGCACCGCCGCCGCCGGCCAACGAGGGCCGAGGCTACGCCCCGCGCTGCTCCTCGTTTAGTCATCACATTACATATACGTGCTTCTAGCAAATTATAATTTTGGTAAATATTCAGCCTCAAACATCAACTGAGGGCCTGACGTCCAAATCAACACTGGACACAAATCAACGCATTTCTTAACTTTACCTTTGTACATTTATTATCCTTAAAACTTATTTTTCTACTTAAAATTACCATTTTACATACAATATATTATGATTTATTAATAAATTAAACAATTTTACCGATCATACTATACGGAATTTTAACACATTTAAAATGTAATTTTATTTTAACAACTTACATTATGTAATAGTTAATTCTAAAATATTTTATCTACGAAGGCAACACTTTGCAAATACATGTATGCGGGACATAAAAGCACATATATTTGGTATATTTATTGAACACCCTGTACATGATATCAAAATAGTGTATTTAATAATAAAATATATTTATAGGCACGATAAGGCAAAACATGAATCGGTGAGTGCCTTTTATGAGATCAACAGATATTTTCCAAAATGTTTAAAATGGCCAAAACGTATGGAGTAGTCCTAAAATATGACATACAGTATGATGTATACTAATATCAGCACAATTTTAAAGGCACTTTCAGCGCATTTTTAAGCGCCCTCATTTAGTAAAACAAGTACCTGTATATTGAAACATTAAAACGTATTTAAACTTCGCAACCTAGGTACGTATATGAAAATATGCCAGATAAATATTCTAGGTGCAATAATTTGTAGACAATATATCGGATAATATATTACAATCATTATGATACGCCTAGCTCTTCAATAACTTCCAGACGTATCGTTCGGTAGTTATTTTGCCGTGTAGGTATAAATTCAAACTATGTACCTACGTACACACTTTCTCAACATCTATTATTTCTGAGTATTGGCTTTGGTTATTTCACGCTTTAATTTTATTACCTACCTACACTATGTTGTTTCAATGCAACATCATTACAAACAAAATTATTGAATGATATTGACCGAACACTTTCTTACAAAATACATGTTAAGTTTATATGGTATTAACAATTAAAGTGTGCAAATTTTGTACTTCGCCTACACAGTAGCATAGATACACATGTCGCAGTCAAATCAATATCTAATAGACATGATTAAACATGTGCTTACAATTTATAATATATGTGAGCAATCTTGATAGTACCGAAGGCACTGACCATACTAACACTAATATAACAGCTCTGTTAAAAACCACACAGTGATTATTTCATTGCACAAATATCAAAGTTCGTACATCACCTTTATATCAGCCGATGGAACAGCGCTCTTTGGACATATATAGTTATATCTTGTCTTTGGCAAGCTGTTTATGTGCCGGTCGATATAAGGATGATGCAGTCTGCACAGATTGCACAAATGGTGCTCGCCCTTTAGTTCAGGTTGCAGCACCACAATACGTACGACAGCGACGTTTTCAACGTTGGCGACGGAAGACGGGTTAACGAGATATTACATTCAAATGGAGTGAGTCGACTAATCGATATCATCATTTAAAATATTTTTTTTAAATACAGGTACACAAAAATATGAGATATATCGGAATAAGACTTCTATTACCAATCATCTTAGACTAGGTATAAGTACATTTTAATGTTAAGTGACCTTGATTGCCCACAACATCACACAAGAACAATATTTACAAACAGTATACCGTGCGTACTCGGATATGGACTCCGCCGCCAATAGAAATAATTAATATTACCAAAAAATCACCTAAATATACATAAATTCTAAAAACATAATTATAAATATCAGTATTATTTGGAATAAAATATTTAACAGAGATAATACTCATAAATTATGGCTACCTACTAAAATCTTGAAGGTGCAATTCTTTGAAATAAATAATTACAATAAAACTAATAAAAAAAATGGAATGACAGGCACAGCAGGTAAAACTATAATAATAAAATTTGAAACACAGTAACAAATTACAGATCAGATCAAATTGCACTATCAAACAATAAAAATGTCTTTGCTTTCTTTTCCATATCACACTTAGTACTGAATTTGGCTTCGTTATTAAACTACATAATAAACTAACAGGGGTAACTACTAAAAAAACTATAGTGGGATCGTAGGAATGATAATACGAGACCTTTATTGGGGGTGGGATCCATTAACACAATAGCCAAAATGGCTGCTAATCAACATAAATAGCCCCAAGGAACTGCGATGCTCAAAACAAACTACCTCAGTAATTATGTTTCAATCTGATAGTGTATTTAAGTCCTGAAGAAGGGTTATCTGATATCGGTGGCGATATCACAAATTTAGCGCTGCTTGCAGACTTATACTTCTGAAACTTTTCAGCTAAAACATATGTTCTTTGCCTATGACTGTACACAGCTTTCGTTTTCTTTCTAGTCGCCATTTTATCAATGAAATGGTTTTTTTCTATAAACACCCATGGTTGCCATTTCCTACCTGTCAAATCTGGGTTGAAATCATCTTTATTTGAAGTACTAGCATAATGAGAACCATTTAGATTTTTCTTAATGAATACTTTGGGAATAGCTTTTTTTGTTTTTTTAGTATTTTCTTTGTGCTTTTTAAATTGCATTTCATCTATACTTTTAAGGACATCTTCAAATTTAGGCTTTGGTTTCTTAGGAATGCGTGGAATACTAGAGCTTTGTTTATTCACCTTTGGTTCATCTTTGGATATTTTTAATTGCTTAAGTTTCATAAGGCTGTGTTGAGGTAATGAAAGTTTGACTTTTAGGTCCCGAATTGATTCTTTTAACGGGGGAATATATTTTTGAGCTGCTTTTGTCAATAATGGCCGATTGTGAGAATGTAAATAATCCTTTTCTTCGGTAAATTTGCAACTAGATCGTTTATTAACTCGACTAATATCGTTTATTTGTGATATTCTAGAACCTTTATAGTTTGTTATTTTTAGTAATATGCCAGAGTTCTTTTCCTCAGATGTAGTTGACGATACTTCTGGAGAGCTAGACGTATATATTGCATCTTCATCTTTTTGACTATATGTAAATACATTATCAACGCTTGATTCGCAAGAATGAACAGTTTCTCTAGTTTTCGCAAATATTTCAATTGAATGCATATTTTCGCGCTCACTTTTATCAACATTAATGTCTACAACGATATCTAAAGCATTTCCTTTGCTTTGGAATGAAGGAAATGTTTCAATATCCATATTTTCTTTGTTTTCTGGAGTTTCCATAGAATTTATTTTTCCAGAAGGAAACATTGCATCCATAAACTGTGGAACATAAGGTGACACTGGTCGCTCATTAGATTCTGATAACATTTTTTCTAAAGAATCATTATCATAATACTCTTCCGAGACGCGAGTGTCTCTGTTATACAAAGTTTTGTTTACATCCATTTGTGGAGTTTTATACAAGGTTTCTACTAATAGAGCATCATCATTGCACATTTTGTCACCATATATGAATTTAACCCTGTCAGTGTGCTCACTGCTACTGAAGACACCCGACTCATCGTTATCAGACAAAGCGTCATCTTTTGGCGAAGAAGGTCCACAGATTTCAATGTCTTCTGCAACATCGTCACTTATAACTGTTTCTACACAACCAACATCTTCATCCCAAGATTCTTCAAGTATTTTATCTTCTTCACAGTCCAACACAAATGAATCTGAATAATCACACGCGTTTTCTTGTCGTGGACTTGGTACATGTTCCGGCATTGTCTCTGTATTTTCGTCGTGAGTAATACAGCTATTTTGTATTTCAGCTATGCATTCTTCAGACAGTTCTGTATAACACACTTTCTCTGGTTCCTCGGTTTCTTCCTCAGCAATAATACAGCTATTATCTATTACAATACAAAACGAAACATTTTCTTCGTTATAAAAAGAAGAAACAGAGTTTCGTCGGTTATGATGTATGATGTTGCACAATTTTTGTGCTAGCAAGTTATTTTCAACCGTATTCATTTTTCTCCGCTTAAATGGCCAGATAAATTGAACATTCTCGTCATCATCTTGTTTCGGGCGATCATCATTATTATACATATTTAATGCAGATTCTGATAATGATCTCTTTAGTCGCTGACATTTTTTATATGAAACTTCGTTTGATTGTAATCCATTAAAAGAAAATCGTACGTGTTCAAAGTGATCAGATGATTCTAGCTCTGCTTGTTTACTTACGACCTGTTCATCACAATGCTCTGTTTCTTGTTGAACCGACTCGCACAAAACTTCTTCTATATTAGAAGCCACTGGTTCTTTACATTGAGTTTCAATATTAGTGTCAAGTTGTGTTTCCGAATTGATGGCTGTGTTTTCCGGACAATTAAGACCAGATTCCAAAGAAGTATCGGTCACGTTGGTGTCTTTGGATTTACAAGTGACCATTGGAGTACCAGCAGCAACAATGTTATCGACTTCATCCACTGCGCGCTCACTTTCTCTGGTATTAATAGCTTCACCTTTAATACTATCTCCAAATTCAATGTGATCCTCTGAGTTTACTGTTTCATCTATATTGCTGTCTAAAATAGATGAATTTAAAACGCTGATATCAACTGTTTCCCTTACTGCGTAATTAGAATTCTCATGTTCTTCATTCACATCTTTAGTTACAGTTTTATTGTACTGATTTTCAGCATCTTCTAGTAGTACTGCGTTTGTTATATCTAATTCAGAAACATCGTGATTATCATTTTCTGAAGTTGTAACTGTTTCGGCAGAATCTACCAAACCATCTTTATCAACATTGATGTCATTTTTTGCTGTTGTATTGTTACAATTTCCTTCAGAAAACGTTAGTAATTTTTGAACCCATGGTGAGTATAATGCTTTACTCCCATACCATATGTTTCTTATAAACGATTCTTCGCTTTGGTGTTCTGGGTCCCCATAAACTGACTGATCAAGATCACATGGCTCTGTATTTTTTGGACTGCTCTGTGTACCTTCGCAATATGTTTCTTCAAAATCCATGAATTCTTTTTCGCGGTCTGAGAGCTCTTCTGATGATGTAGACGTACTGTCTTCGTCAGTATCACTTTGCGTACTGTCTTCATCGTCATCAGTTATATGATCTATGACAAAATCTTTTGAAATTGGTTGCGATTTTGGATGTGTATCATCACTTAGATGGTCTATCTGAAAGTCCTTTGATATCGGATGCGATTCTGGATTCGTATTTTGAGATTGGATTGGCGTACCGTCTTCAACGTCACCAGCTATGTGATCTACCACAAAGTCCTTTGAAATCGGTTGCGATACTGGATTGGTATTAAGAGATTGAATTTTAGTACTGTCTTCAACTAGGTGGTCTATCTCAAAGTCCTTTGATATCGGATGCGATTCTGGATTCGTATTTTGAGATTGGATTGGCGTACCGTCTTCAACGTCACCAGTTATGTGATCTATCACAAAGTCCTTTGAAATCGGTTGCGATACTGGATTGGTATTAAGAGATTTAATTTTAGTACTGTCTTCAACTAGGTGGTCTATCTCAAAGTCCTTTGAAATTGGATGCGATTTTGATTCTGAATTTGTGTTTTGAGATTGGATTGGCGTATTGTCTTCAACGTCACCAGTTATATGATCTATCACAAAGTCCTTTGAAGTCGGATGCAATTCTGAATTCAAATTTAGAGATCGTATTTTAGTACCGTCTTCGACGTCATCATTTAGTTGATCCATCACAAGGTCTTTTGGAATCGATTGCGATTCTGAATTCGTATTTTGAGATTGGGTTTTAATACCGTCTTGGGCGTCGTCAATTAGTTGATCTATCACAAAGTCTTTTGAAATCGGATACGATTCTGAATTTGTATTTAGAGATTGGGTTATAATACCGTCTTCGGCGTTATCAGTTAGTTGATCTATCACAAAGTCTTTTGAAATCGGATGCGATTCTGAATTCGTATTTAGAGATTGGACTTTAATACCGTTTTCGGGGCCATCAGTTAGTTGATCTATCACAAAGTCTCTTGAAATCGGATGCGATTCTGAATTCGTATTTAGAGATTGGATTTTAATACCGTCTTCGGCGTCATCAGTTAGTTGATCTATAATAATCTGTTTTGAAATCGGATGCGATTCTAAATTCGTATTTAGAGAGTGGATTTTAGTTTCGTCTATAACGTCATCACTTAGTTGGTTTATCACAAAGTCTTTTGAAATCGGATGCGATTCTAAATTCGTATTTAGGGATTGGATTTTCGTCCTGTCTTCAAAGTCATCACTTATTTGATCTATCACAAAGTCTTTTGAAATCCGATGCGATCCTGAATTCTTAGTTTCAACGTCACTGTTAAGTTGCGGTACAACAATGCTGTCTGTATTTTCATAGCTATCCTGATCAGATTCTGAATAAGGATTGGTTTTGATGAATTCACAAGTGACCAATGGGGTGCCAGCAGCAACAATGTTAACGACTTCATCCACAGAAGGCTCACTTTCTTTATTTTTAAATGCTTCATCTATAATAATATCTTCACATTCGATGTGGTCCTCTGAGTTTACAGTTTGCATTGAATTTTTATTTTGAGATTTGATTAAGTCCGAACTTGCACAAATATTACTGCATGTTTCGTCTCTCGCGAAGAGTGTATTTTCGTAGTGTTGCTGTATTTGTTCCGTCACTACAGGATAGCTTTCTTCGCCTGGATTGTTAATTTCCGAAGTATCAGTATTCCTTTTAGTTTCAGCATGTACAGGACAATCTATATTATCAACAAAATTACGATTTTCACCAAAGTTTTCGTCTATCGCAACGTTTGTAGTGTTTTCAGCTGTATCCATTTCATATTTTTCTTCTAAACTTTTCGAAGGATTTTGTGAAATTTCTGATTCATCTTCCGTTGAAGTACAATGTGTGTCTTCTAGCAATTCATCGGTTGTTGAGTTCGAGTCGCAGAATTCATTTTCAGAATTTTCACTACTAATGTTACTCACCAGGTCATTGTCAGGTATTTCTGTTTTTGAAGCCGGTAGTGCACTGCTAACATCCACAATCATTTCCTCCGCACTAGTTGAACTGTATTCACCTATATCGATCTCTATTCTTTGACAGCTTTTATTACTTGCAGGAATTGCTTTCGAGCCTACTCCATCATTATTTTGATTAGTTTCTTTGATTGGTACATCCTGATCGTCTTTTTTACAGCCAAGACTACAATTTTCATTTATATTATCCATGTTACTCATATTTTCATTTTCTTCATCAGTTAAGACAGGAAGTAAGCTAATCGAATCCGATGAATCATCTTTATTTAATGTGTCTAAAGGATTTTCTACGATTTGTGTCGTAGTATTTATTTGTGACTCAACTTTTGTTTCCATGTAGTAAGTACTGTTAAGGATGCCTGTTTTGTTTAAACTAAAATCTATTGCAATTTCCGCAGGCACCTGTTTTTCGTTTTCTGCCTCTTGCAGATCTATGTTATTAGATTGACTTTCTAAATTAGTTGAAAGAGTTCCTTGTGAAGTCAAATTGATTGGAGCCTGCTGAATATCCATGATCACTTTATTTAAGCTATTCGTAAAATCCGAATTTTCTTCATGATTCTTTATGTTTTCGGGATTTTTTATGATAACACTATCAGTTCTGAAAGCGTTAACATTGTGCTGTATAGGAGTTTCTTTAGGTTCAAAAGTTTTGATTTTACGGTATTTACTTAATTTAGAAAACTCTTTTTCAGAGTCAACCATATACGGCGATTTAACAATATCATATTCTGGTCTAGATGGAATTGTATTGTTGAATTTATCTTTAATCTGGTTGGGTGATTGATCTAATACTTCTAGCGTTGGCAAGTCTCTTAAGGAAGTTTGTAACACGGTGTTGTCTCCCTTATTAGCATTTATAAATTGTTGGTTGACTTCAGGGAAGTTCAATTCAATATCATTGTCAAGTCTGGGTAGTGAAGCTAGGCATAAGCCAGAGTTACTTTCCAAGTCCTGTATACTGTAGCTACTTTTCATTGGGTCCATGGAGTTGCTACTGGAAAATTGCGTATTTATCATTTTGCAGCTTGGAATTCTTAAATTGTTACTTATATTCATACGGTGATCAGTTCTTTTCATCATGTTACAATCAATATTTTCATTCATGCTATTTATGGGTGATTTTAGCATGACTTGATTTGCAACTTTCTCTATTGACCTCTCAGCCAAAATGTTTTGCACGGGTGCTGCAACTTCTACATTGAGCATTTTAGGACTACAGGGTTTTATTTCAAAATTACATCCAACTTCTTTATGAATGACCGACTGACTGATTTTAGCTTCCACATCCAAAGGCGATACTGGTCTTGGTGGCATTACACCTGTTGTCTGTTTCTGATAAGCTCCTTTCATCGGCATATTATGGTACATTGACTCTTTAGGGGTCTTGTAGTTATTCATATGTGATGATTCTATCACTTCTTCAAACTGATTGAGTAATTCAATACTATTATATCCTTTAATATTCTCAGGTAATTTAGAAACTTTTTGAATATGTTCATATTTTGCAAGTTCCTCACTGGGAACATTCACCAGCCCAAGGACATATAGTTGTTCCTGACTATTCATAGCTTCATGTGGATGTGACTTACTAAAATTATTTTTATCATTAGAACCTGTTGGTATTACTATTTCTTTAGAACCATTCTCTTCTTGCTCTTCATCCCCTTCATTCCACATTTGCAAAAACTGTCTAACATCTATTTGCTTCTTGTCTTTGGATGCATTATTATTAGAATTTAATTGAGACTTTGACATCATAGGTGAAGTTCTAACTATTGGTCCATATCTATTATCATAATATTTTCTGATGTATTCATTTGGTATTCTGTTGATGCCAGAATCAATACTTCTAACACTCGCAGTAGATGATTGGCTCACATAACCACAGTCTTCTTGAGAAGTTCCAAGGGTTTGTGCGGTATCATTACTGGTGTTAGAATCAGTAGGTGAAATTGCTAGTGTATTGGGTGAAAACACAGGTGCATGTCTAGACATAGGGTTGTGAATATTTAAATTAGGGTCCATATTTCTAAAATGGGCCATATGTTCATAATTTTTCATATGATGGGCGTCTTTTTTGTAATAGGGATTTGGTGGCATGTTATGCATATTTAATGTGGAATAATTAGGCATTATTACTTGACTCTTCATGGGCATTCTTACCATTTCATTGACAAAGTAGCTTTCAGATTGGGGATATATTTTGGGTCGACTATTTTCATATTCAATATATGTTTTAGTGTTGCTATCATAAGGTAGTTTGTTGGGAGGTATAGATTTCATATGAGCATCAGCTGGGTATGAATGCATTTTATTTTGTGGACTATTTGCAATGACACCATAGTTTGGATGGATTACTTGATTACGATATTGAATATTGTAGTTGGGGCCAAGACCTTGAGGATTTCTTTGATATCCTTCCATAGCAGGTTCAGCAACTCTGCTATCTAGATACTTTATGGGGGCATATGGGGAATAGGAGTGAGGTGGCACAGCCTTCTGTACTTCATATTTATGAGGCGGGAAGCCAGGTGGGGGATGGAATGGATTAGCATAATTACCAATGTATTCATACCTTTGCTGAGGATACCTTTCCTTTAGAGTTGGGTACGGCTTGAAGCGAATGTTTCCTTCTTGATAATATGGTTCAGCATAAACATAGCCTGGTTCTTCTGGAACAGTTCTATGAGGTCGGGGCACTACCGGTCGAGGACCAGCACAGCTGGGATATTCTTGATATTGGTACAGTTCAGGGGCACTGTACATCCTAGTAGAACGTAAATTAACACTGCCCGGAGGCCATCCATGGAGAGCAGTCCGTGTATGAATGGGATTTGCACTAGGTAAACACGTTTCAGGGTTCCTAACATTTTTATGTTCATTAGTAGGATTAACAGCATAAGGCACATCACAGAACTTTGCCTCTGGTGGCATGTTTAACTTGATATTTTTAGATAGACCATTACTTCTATCTGATGCTTGAGCATAATTGGTGTCATCATTTACTTTGATAGCATTGTATGTAGGTGGCACCATAATACGCTGCATGTTCTCTTGGAATGTTTGTCTTGGTGATATGTTTCTTGTGGGGTTCTGGTAGCTGGTTAACTTATGGGGGTATTCGGGCGGTCGGCGATATCCATTGTCCATGCATGGCCATGGCTCGGCAGGACCTTTCTTTATATGATACGCTTCGCTGGCGGTCGGTGGAGGCACGACTCTGTCAGGTCCGATGACGGCACACGGCCGCGCGTTCGGTACATCCACTTTGCCCAATGAGTTTGATCCGATTTCTTGATATGACTTATTTCTGTCACAGTGGAGCGCGATACCGCCGCCTTGAGAGTACTTGCTGCCGTCATTGTTGCGTTCGCTCACAGCAGACCCCGTCCTCAAGTCTTTAGCATCCATTGCCACGGTAACTTGGACACATATTCGTATACGGTGTTAACATTTTTCAGTTATGGGCCAATTTAAACTCCTTGGAATAACTCAATAACCAGAGGTTGCAAAAAACCATTTCCATTCTGAAATATAAACAAAATATCAGATAGATAAAGTGACAACTGTCAAAACATTATGCCACATAGGCCCCCTTAGATTTGGGATGCAAAGCTAAGCACTTCGAGTATCAACATAAAATATCAATAATACCTTTAGTATTTCTTATAATTTCATGAAACATCAATATTATTTCCAAGGAAACACCGATTTATTACGTTTTGAAGTCACCCATAAATTATGATGTTACCCAAACAAAAAAAACAATATACAGCAGAGCAGGGTTGTGCGTAGATGGTATAGAAAATGAAATTATCATGTCTATGATTTTTATTTAAAATTTACATGTTTTTATACTTAGAACTTCATGATATTTAAAATGTTATATCATATCTAAAGAATAAAAGACAGACAAGTATTCAAATAAAAGAGAAAAAGTTTATTTTAGTCGATTGCTATGCATTCGTTTTAGTGTCAAGTAGTCAATCGGTAATTTGTCTTACAAGTCGATGTGAGAATTTAGCAACTGAACACATAAAAAACGAACTCGCTTTTTCAACTGACAACAGGATAGCGATATGTGGATTGAGGAAATGAGATGCAGCGCCGAAAATATAATGACAGTTCTTTCTACATGATATTTGACAATTCTGTGACATAATATTTTCTTCAGTTGAGTGAAGGAGGGCACGATTGCGATATTTGCGATTTGTAACGGACTATAAATATTTTCATTTCAGTAAAAGTAGTGAAGATTTCTCCGTAATGAAATATATATCTGTTAGTTCAATATTGACTTTAATTTTTCTCGTCTATGTTATTAATACTATATGGACATTAGCTGAAATATTTATACCGCCAGAATGTAGTCGTGGCGAGAGATGTTTTTCATCTTATTTAACTTCAAATCCGGTGCAGCATCTAGTTCTTTATACTTCTGTGAAAGAACATCCATACTTAGATGGTTCTTCTGTGGAAAGTGTCGCAAAAGTGTATACTTCTCTCAAGTTTGACTATCGAAATCCGGCAACTTTGTAAGTATTTCCTCGCAAGTCTAACTTCAGCACGAAAACTGAAATGTTAAGAATTTCGTGCGCGAATTAATTTTACCTTGTATTTCAGTGATATAACATTAAAAGTGCCGCGTAAAACTCGCAACAATGGCACATTGTTTATGCATGCAGTTTTATTGGATGACGGCCGCTTGTACAAGGAATTTGATGAGATAGTGCGCACGGAGCCTATACACACTCTCCCTTTGGTCACACATACAGAACCACAAGCTGCAACATTCAATCTTCTTCAGCAAAACGTGAGCTACTTAATGCTTGTATCTGAACATGTCAATCCTTTCTACCAGGTGGTTATTGGCTTATTAACTGTATATTATTTTTCAGGGTAAAAAAGTTGTAGAAAAGAAATCAGTTCGTCCGTACTCTCACATAACTACATCGGCTCCACTGTCCATTCTCACTGATGATCTTAGACTTCCTGCCAATAAAATACCTGGTGAGCTGTATCCTTACATAAGGTACTTAATATCTTTTACAAAAATACGTCATCATCATTCTCCAAATAATAATTTAAAACTATAAAAGAAACGAAAAAGTTGTGTATACATAATCAGCTTATAATGTTCCCACTGCTGGGTCACAAGGGTCCACCGCTGGGTCCTCTCTATGAGAGGGAATGGGCTATAATCCACCACGCAGGACCACCAGTGCGGGTGGGTAGATGTCACATGTCTTCGAATTTTTGGTTCTTGGACATGCCGGTTTCCTCACAATGTTTTCCTTCACCATTTTTGAGAGCAGTGGTGATGAAATAAATTACACAAAGTAATGTGCCTGCCGGGGTTTGAACCCACAACCTACTGTTCCTAAGTCAGGGCCGCCACCACTGGGCCACCGCTGTTCTACAAGTTGTGTATAATTTACAGAATTCATGTTGATGGTATTATCACAATACTGATTGGAGCAAAGTTTCAAGTCAAACATTGCTTCAATCACTGCATTGCAACTGTACAATAGAATTTATTTATTTTGCTTGGCCATGTTCATACATTGTTTCTTCCCTAATCTAATTTGTAATGTATACTCACAATTAACAAAAAAAAATAAAAATGCCTTCACCATATTTGGATCAGCTCTTTCAATAAAACTGATTTTTTATTGAATCTGATAGGTCACCAAAGGGTACCTGATACATTGAATTCTAATTAATTATTTTTATAGAAATCAATAAGGTATAGAAGGGGATGCTACCCTTAGTGACTTGTACTGCTAAACCACCCAAACTTATATAAATTATAAATATCTTTTCCAGGGTCAGAAATGGTAAATTCTTGCCTATATTACAACACAATGTTTTGAAGTCCAGATTAGCACACTACCAACTGCTAAACATTAGCTCCACGGAAGTCAATATAACAGTGAATGTTTCCCCAACATCGTATGGTTCCTTGCGGTTGGCACTGCATGTCCGGTTGGCACTGGAGCAACTATTTTCTCTAGGCTTCAGTCAGAAGGATGTGGATGATGTTAAAGGAATATTTGCTGATACTAACTTATATTTACTATCAGCTACTGTATTGATTGCCAGTTGTCATGTAAGTTTTATCCATAATTATATTTTAGATGCGAATGTAACTCCTTTTGTGTCTGACCTTTACATACCAGTTAGGACATGAGATATTTCTTACCTTGGTAGTAAATTCTTATGGAATAATTTCCACAAAATCTCGTTAAAAATTGACAAATTGTAATATTATCTGATGGCATAATGAAAGCATCAAATTAAGTTAAAATTTTATAAAAATTTATGTGTAAACCATACAAAGTTTATCGAAAAGTATTTAGTAGTTAGAAAGTAACCCTACTAGTACTGCTGAGCTCAATAATTATGCCTGTAATAAAATAATTTCTATTCTAGCTGTTGTTTGACTTCCTGGCATTCAAGAATGACGTATCATTCTGGCGCAGCAAGCGCTCCCTGGCGGGACTATCTGCGCGTACTGTGTTCTGGCGGGCATTCTCACAGACGGTCATATTCTTCTACTTGCTAGATGAGCAGACCTCTCTTCTTGTACTTGTGCCAGCTGGTATCAGCGCGATTATTGAGGTAAGAAAATTTAAATACAGATTTGATTTGTAGGTACTTCATGTTTTTTTTGCTATTCAATTATGAATCCATGTTTATTTGTGCATAGTCACACATTCCTTCATTTATTGTTATTAAATAACAAAGGAGACAGGGATATCAGTCTCCTTTCCTCACTTGCAAACTTGTTTTGTATTACCAAATTATGCGAGAAATTAGATTCTGATCTTATCAACCCCAATCCATATTTCCATACTATAATAAAATAATGTATTTTTTGAAAGAGCTTATGTCTCGGAAATGTGACTTACGAAGATTTTGCCTCTTGCAAAACTTGTTTGTATTGATACCAGCTATTGATTAATACAGGTTTAATGTGTGGCCGCTATTTTCAAAATAAAATAAAATGGCGGAAGTTAGGCAGGTCAAATAATTTAAACACTTTTGGCACACAGGTACCACAGGTACCACTAGGCCATACAAGACCATGACCTAGGATATTTTTTATCCCGGTAATACTTTCCTATGGGACAATTTTAGACTTCCTCCGAGAATTTTAGGCTATAGCGCGGGCAAAAACTAGTGGCAAATAAAGACCGATCTACATTTATCTTGCAGTTATGGAAAGTAACAAAAGTCCTGCACCTTCGCATATCGTTCTCCGGTTGGAGGTTGCGAGTATGGCGGGACACAAGCGCCGACGCGGGAGAGAGGAGTACGGCCAAGGCTGACGCCGAGGCCATGAAGTATCTGTCTATGTTGTTGTACCCGCTCTGCATAGCCGGCGCCATCTACTCGCTCGTTTACGAGCCGCACAAGAGGTATGAGTTATGATCTATTCTCATGATTAGTCTCAGAATATATTATGCTAATATTATTAATATGCATTTAATCTTGCTGATGTTGCTCAAGGTCTGTGTCCTTAGGTTTGCTGTCATTAAACCTCGGCCTAAGCGGATTAGGACAGACTGGTTCAGTGAATAATCAGCAGCAGTCAACTTTTATAGTAGCTCCTAAGACACGCTATTTGCTCAGAAACTTCCGCCAAAGATATTGTATAAAATATTATTTATTGGACTTATCTTAGACATCGTTAATATCAGTGAAGGAATACATCCTGAGAAAATCGGAACTTACATTAAATATAAGTCTATTATCGACAATACGCCTCGAACAAGCGTGGTGATCAATCTTCATGCCTGTATGAGCAGAGGCCTTTGCTCTGCAGTGGGACAGTAAAAGGCTCGTATTATTATTATAAAGGGTGTAACTAGACCCTTAGCGAAGCCGAAAGCCACTTGTTCTCCCCGTCATCGCGATCATTTTTTTGTTCTACACCATACCTGGGAACCTTCTAGTTACGGAGATATTGGGGGTCAAAGTTCCAACTGTTTCACAAGTTTTTTTTAATACGTGTTTTTAACGTAAGATTTTTACTGTAAACACCTCCACGACCCCCGTACTATTCAATCCATCCACCAGCACAATGTTTTGAGTGCGTTACATTGAGTCCTACCGTAAAACGTAACTTTTCACCCCAAAAAAAAAGTCGTTTCCCAGCTATAATTTTTGCGTAGAGTTACTTAGTTTGTTGTACATCATGCTTGGTTGACGGCTTCGTGAAGGGTCTTGTTACACCCTGTATTCCTACTAGCTGTTGCCTGCGGCTCCGCTCGCGTTTTGGTCTGAAATTATCCCGCGGGCACGTTGTAAATATAGCCTATGGCACTTGGGGATAATGTAGCTTCCTATTAGTGAAAGAATTTTCAAAATCGTTTTAGTAGATCCAGAGATTACCCTCTACAACCTCACAAACTGTACCTCTTTATAACATTACTCATTAGTATAGATTGTCCTAGCTTGTAATAAAAACTAATATAACGTCATAATTTTCAGTTGGTACTCCTGGGCACTACACAGCATCGTAAACGGCGTATACGCATTTGGGTTTCTGTTCATGTTGCCGCAGCTCTTCGTGAACTATCGGCTGCGTTCGGTGGCCGCTCTGCCGTGGCGCGCCTTCATGTACAAGGCCTTCAACACCTTCATAGACGATGTGTTTGCCTTTATCATAACAATGCCCATCGCGCATCGGGTAGCTTGCTTCAGAGATGATCTCGTGTTCCTAGTTTATTTGTATCAGAGATGGTGAGTTGACATTTATATTTTTAACTAGTGCAAAACAGACATTCTGCTACCCTTATCCCAATTTATTTTGGGCCGGCGCAGCATGTCTTCCCTTATTCTTCATCTCATCAGACACCACTTTTCTTGCCATATCATCGTTTACCACTGTCCATCCAACGTTATTGTGGTCTTCCTCTACTCTTATACCCATTCATACTCAAAACTTTCCTCACGACACTTTCCTCATTCCTCCGCATTACATTCCCATACCAAGCCAACCGATTACCACACTTTTCAGTTACCGGCGCCACTTTCAGACTTCTCTTATGTTCTTTTTTTATACATTCGCGTAACACCACATCCCCTTTAGCATTCTCATCTGAGTCACATGCAAATGTTATGCCTTTCATTCATCTCTTTTGTGGCCCAATATTCTGATCCATACAAGACAGCAGGTCTTACCATTGTTTTATAAATCTTCCCATTAAGTTTAAGGGGAATGCGGGAGTCCCAGTTCGTTCTCGTGACTTACTGCCATTTCAAACAATCACTACTTACACATAATCGTAGAACAGTGACGATTGGACAAATGCATTTGGCATTTACCTTCGCATGTTCGGATCAGCTTGGCACAGTTCGTGATAAGCCGAGCGGCGGTTGTCAGTCAAGAATACTTAATTTTCCACTCCAACGTAAAATGCGTTTTATATTTGAACAAACAGATTATTGTCACCGTAACTAATTCCTTTCTGAACAAGATAATAAAGCCATTCTTTGTAGTGGTACTGGATGTGTTGGCAAATAATTTATTTATCTACGAGTCGAGACTGTGTCCATGTGGAAGATTATAGCCTACTTTCTCTAGTCGAGGAGTCTTGTCTCCCGGCAGTGGGAATATTATAGGCAGATCAACTGATCAAAAGTGATCATGCAATAAATTTACTTTCAAGCACAGAAAATATCAATGTTATGGAACCTAGTAACTTTGCTGAAGCTACTACGAAACTGAATTTATTAAATAAACTTTCTAATTTATCTAAACAAACTAATGGTGTATTTCAGGTTATACCCAGTTGACAAGACCCGTACAGACACTGCCTCCAGTATGGACGAGAACCCCGAGGAGTTGGAGCCCATCAAGCAAAAAGAAGAATAGTGGTCAACAAATTATTATTTTCAGATTTCTACAGTACCATAAAGAGGCTGTTTAAGGTGCTACTTGAGTCAGCGCTACGACTGGACGACTAAAAAGACATTTTTTCTTGTCTTTGATATGATATGCAAAAAGTTTTCATAAAGACAAAAAGACTAAAATAATAACATTCATTTTGTAGACTGCAATAAAGCTATGTTTATTTAGGAAAAATAATATTTTTACAATGTTTTTAGCAGAATTTTTGGATCGGGTATTATATTAATTATTACTTGAATCATGATAGTGTATTTTCTATAAAACAGACTATTATGAAGTATGATGTTACATTTTAGAATGAGTTGCTATTAGTTCATTTTTTCCTATTAATTTAGCAGAGATTACTAGAGGTTTTTTTTAGATCTTCGCTCGTACCATACGAACGTTTAGGGTTTTATCTATAGTAAAAATTCGACTAACTAGCATCGCATGAGAAGTTAGCCGGTGCTCGGTTATGAAATAAATCACCAATTTCAACCTGCAATTTCATGTAAAATGCAATCAATAAGAGGGTACTGTTACTTCGCCACACCCTTGCTGGGCAAAGCCCTATGACCTATGACTCTATATAGGGCTCATGTGCACCACTGTTCGTTAGCTTTGTCCAGCTTGTCTCGTCATCTCCTACCACTAGGAGGTCTGCCGCGACTCCTGATTATTTTGGCTCATAGCTCATTGGGCAACGTCAGTCATTTGTGTTGTCGAGCACAGTGTGGTGTGGCGTATAAGGTCAATTAGCTTGTCGCCTAACAGTAGTTATGGCATCCTTCTAGCACGCCAGTCGCTTGTTGCACAATGGCATGCCAGTTCCTAGTTTATAAATTGTTGTCGACTTGTCGTACTAAAGATGGCTTCTCAAAATTTATTGAAAAAAATGCTTAATACGCCATCCTAACGCGAGCGATCTATGAACTAAGATAATAAAATTTATTATCTTGGTTCATAGATCGCTCGCGTTAATAATCAGTGCAGCTTTAATCTACATGCGTTTCAGCGTTTCATACTTATAAGAGACTTTAGAGAGAATACTACATAATTACAATTCGAAATTATTATTTAAATTATTTTGTGATATACTACACTTATTGTAATACAATGAAATAATATAGGATTGTGTTCTGTATATTAGCATAATTTTGCTTAGCTAATTAGATTGTTTACAATTTTTTATGGATTATTTACTTGGTATATAATTTTAAGGCTCCCTGAAAAATACTAATACTATTGTGTGTTCGATAAAGATTTAAATCGTTCGATCGTGCTTTATTCGCGCGGGAAATAAGTAACAATAGATTATATTATCAGAATATACTATGTATTTAAATGTCATAAACAACGAAACAGAAACGTGCCAATTTTATGAAGCGGCAAGACCAATATAACGATTTCAATCTTCGGTGTTTGGTATGTAATACAGTGTGGTTTAAAGAACCTAGTATATCATGGAGAATAAGCGGTTTTCTGCTTCACTCTGGGCCCAGGCGCGGATAACAAATTTTATGTGACAATTTAAACAAAAAAGAAATGATAAACTTTTAATAATTAACTCAAATTCAAAGCATTTATTTCAATTAGACCATAACAGGCACTTTAGAATGTCAGAAAAAAAAAGGCGAAGCTACAGTCACAGACACAAGGCATAATAACTTGTGAAAGTACTGTACTGTTGCACATTCCAAAGCGTAGATCTGTATGAAGAAAAATGGGCAAGAAACTCCATGGACACTCTTTTCAATCAAAATATTGTTAAAAGATCTTGGTTACATCATTCATGTTGAGATTATACATGTATGTGAGAACGATGTAGAAAGACGTGCACATTAAGAGCGTCCAGAGTAAAAGATTATAATTATCAACAATTTAAAAACTAAGTAGTTAAAATAAACCGTGGCAGCTAATAATGGAATCAGGCGTTACTTTGCGTGTCGAAATCCATGATATACAATTTGAATATTTAGTTTTAATCACGCCAATCTAGATGGTCATAATGACGTATTTGGTCGGTTCCCTCTGTATCCGCGTCTGAGTCTCTGGCGCGGCCACGATTCTTTTTGCGGCTCATATAAACGCATAATAATCATTCACCTGCGAAAGAAATTCATCCTACGCTATACGCTAAAATCAATAGACATTAAATTAATACGGATTAACATAAAAGGGATAAGAAACAGGCATCAGGGTTCAATCACCTGTACTAGCCTAGTTTTAATTCAGATTTTGATGTGTTTGTGAGTGTTCGTAGTTAGTTAATGCTATTTATCATGCCTTGACTCTCCTTCAGAATCAGATTTGTATAAAATGGTCATTTATTAAGGTGAGCAACAGGGTAGCCCGCGAAATTCAGTATTAGATTGCATGTTGACTAAAATATGATTGGTGACCGTAACACGTATATATTTACAGAATTATAGTCATCAATACCCTCTAAGATTATTTAATCTCATTGAATGAGTATTTCTCATAAAAGTAATTCTGTTCAACATACGGTTTGACACTGACCTTCAAATTGCAAAAAACGTCAGAAAATTTGTATTTCGCGGGTTTCCCCCATAAGGCTTTGTGCAGATCATTAGGAGCGATGTGCCGAGGATTTACTGATTATATTGAATAATATACCTTATTTGTAGTGGATTAGAGTGCAATCGAGATAGCGCACTTTAAGCCAGTCAATGAGCCGGTTGATGCCTAGGTCCATTCTAATACAATTTTGCACTTTATGCCACTTGCAATAAAGTGTATTATTTAATGTCACCAGCAAATCATCTGCTTTGGCAGCCGAGCGGAGCCGTATAAGTTACAGGATATTTATTTATAGACAATTATTTGAATTATGTATATGTGGACTTATTGTATAGACTGTATAGATCGTGTGGTTGTGTAATGATATACAAATTTATGTCAACTCGATTTTGCCTACGAATAGCTAGAAATAACGTAGGATTTGTTATGAAATCAAGAATTGAAGAGAAAAACAATAGAAAGCATTTACTAAATTAATTTGATATTATATACTGCCTCATCAGTACTCGTCACAATCGTAGCTATTTATATTACAACGTTAAATCTATTTACTTAGACAATATGTTTTTATGATATAAATTTATGTTGGATTTAATTTTAAGGCAGATTATTCACCTTTACATTTTATAACTATGATTTAAAACAATTTTATCAGACCGTATATTTATAGTAAATATTATTAGCTATACCTAGCTTCCTTCCATATATTGTTGTAGACAAACATAGATTACGCTATCGTCTGTCGACATTTATACACAAAACTGTTGACATTATATAATATAGCAATATCTATAGACTACTTACTAGTTAGTAAATGAATACAGGGTGTAACATTACATCGGCCGATGAATTAGTATTGAAGAGTCCATTTATATTCGACTCTTGTTCCATAAGAAATGTTGTCCAGTTTGATGGTCTGAACCACCATCTGAGAGGTATTAAGATTAGTATTAGGGCTTGTTCTGTTACAACCTGTATACCTAATACTTATAGTGTGAAGGTTGTATTCTTGCTTGCCGGTATTATATTTGGGCCGTGAATATGGCACATCGATTTTTAGAAGAGGTTCTCTTGTGTTCTCTTTATAGTAATTAGACTCAAAAATTATAGTTTCATTCAAAATTCCGTTCAAAATTGAAGCAACGACATACTGAATTTGTGCATGTTCGCCGACACGCACAGAAGCCCACGGGATACTTACCCACGAGAAGTACGTAATACTGACTCGCTAGGTCGTTAGTCTAGTGGTCGCAATCGCGACTGCTGAGCATGAGGTCCTGGGTTCGATTCCCGGGTCGGGCAAACTGTGATTCGGTTTTTCCATCTGGAATTTCTCAGTAGCAGCTACTTAGTCTGGATTTGTGGCCGGTTGATGGCATTGGGCTCGCCTCCTATTACATGGGACTTAAACATAATTAGCGTAATGTGGGTGTACTATTAGGTACACCTCTGCCAAACCCGTCGGGTATTATAGGCGTGATGTGATGTTATGAGGCGGACGTAGCCTTATTATAAAAAGCTAACTTTAATTGCTTCACTTAGCATGCGAGTACTGCGGTTCTAAGCCTATTAACTCTATTGTCGTCTCTTATCTCTCATACTTGCGTGACAGTTCTTTTCTGAACCTCGATGTGCACTATTTACTTCGGTTACTGTAATTAAATTGTTAAAATGAGACATTTACCTTATTTATTGTTTGTTTATGAATGGAAATATGGAATCAATTAATGTGGTTGACTTGTAATACGCAATAAAATTATGTCTTCAAATAAAATGATAAGTTTTATTTATTCTATCCTCACGCCATAGTCCAAATATTATCGTTAGTAGGTAAATGTAACATAAACTCGGTATAGACAGTGTAATCAATGGATAATTAGTTGTATCTAATTATCCTACTAACAAATAATGATAAGCTACCGAATTAAAAAAAAGTAGTAGCACTAGGAAGCGCTGGCATAAAGCGCAAGCCACACCACCAGCTGGCGGGCGGGCGAGCGGGCGAACGACGCGTCGTTTCACCTCTTTGCCTACTTTTGTTCACACCGCGAACTAACGAAAGATACGAACAAAGTATGAAAAGGGTGTCGTTCGCCTCGCTCGCCCGCCCGCCAGCTGGCGGTGTGGCCTGCGCTTAATGGCCGAGATGAGTAAACGATAGATTGGCCAGGCAACACAGCTGATTTCGAAAGATATGTGAAACGTAACACTGGTCAGTTTCCCTCATTCGATAGTTTCGTTGATTAGTCAGTTTCTCTGATTGGGCAGTTGTGTGAATTCGACAGTTGCGTCAACTCGACAGTTTCCAGAATTCGCCAGTTCTCGGTTCCCTGGGTACTGAAACCCGACTATTGATATCTAGATAATCATATCTTATACGTGACTATCCTACCAAACGAACTTTGGAACCATTACCTACACAATGACTTGTCAGTTTACTTCATACAGTAGTCACGTCTTTTTATTAAGATCTTGCATAAATACATAAAAATGAACAATTTATTTCACATACTTACATCATAATTTATCAAAATACAAATATAGGTAGGTATTTGTATTTGTATGTTGTTTTTGTGTGTGTACAAATATTATATCTGTTATTGATAACTGGATTAAGATCACAGTCGTCTATTTTAGTTATAATACCTTTTTTTTTTACCTATGGGAAATTATCAAATAACCCCTCCCGCTCTGGGCTGAGCAGGAGGGAGTGTCAGACTTTTACTGACTAAAACCCATCCATGTTCCTTCCTTTGCCCTTTGTGTTCCAGGGCCGCGGTATCTCTTTCAAACAGTCCCGCAACCCTGGCAGGCATCGGTCCTTACGGACCCCTTCCTGTTTGCTGACTCTCTTTGAGGCGCGCGTGGAACACGAACGCGCCGTCGACACGGCCTGTCGTCATAAGACGGACGACGCTGGGACGTGAGGTTCTCTCCCTCTCACGTTCCGCCACCTCCTTCGCTAGCATGACTGCTTCGCAGAAGGAGGTGACGGCGTCCCATTCCGTCTCGCTCCGGACCATGGATTGAACCAAGGCCGGAAGCGAGACGTCGCCGCCGCCGATCGCCGCTACGAGGACAGCGCGGTGCTCCGCCCACGCGAGGCAGATCTCCACCGTGTCCTCCGGTCGATCCTCACTATGGTAGCACCCGGGCGTTTACTCCCGCCCGATTCGGTGCAGGAACCTCCCGAAACATAGTCATAATACCTGCGGCTAAGTTAGGCATTATAGTGTTACCTAGCCAGCATTGATAACTGTATTATCAGCGATGATTTGGTACCTACATTGTGATGTCATAATTCCGTGGTCATTAGTGTAATATACGCTCGTACGCCCGCCAGTCGCTCACGCTCTATCAGAAGCAAGGTCTTTAACTCTGGCTGACATTGAACGCTAATCGTGGTTACAATTTGTTTGTTTACTAATGTAAATCGTGTAGTTAGTATCTAAAATGGATTTATATGACGTCCTACTCCAGTCTGGATTGATAACCGGTGCTATAGTGTTTTACTTAGTATTTATTAAGAAGCCTACACCGAATAAGGGAAACTATAAAAAAGTTGGTAAGTAAATAACTTCACAATCATTAGCAACTTTTTATTTTATTTTGTCCTGTTATTGTGACTTCTACGCATGTGTCTGGTGTTAAAACCACTCAAAGGGTCTGTTACCAAATTTGGTCCAAGTTACGCGCGTGTATCCATGAATCATTATTATGAATTAAACTACCTAATCACTGACTACAAAAGTACAAAGTATTAAATATTTATGAATAGTAGTTGTGCTATGCTCGACAACAATTGGTCGTGCATCAAAGCCGTTACGACCGACTATAAACGATTTAATTTGATAAGTTATTGTGGTTCTGGATTCTGTTTATTACGTTAACTGTATTTATTATTTCAATGATTCCCTTTATTTAACTTTTGTACAAATTATTTACATTTTTAAATATTTCTTATAAAAAAACAATATAAAAACATTTAAAAATATAAAAAATTGTTGCCCGCCGGTATCGGGAACAGAGTCCAAACTACCGGTGGTCAGGGCTCCAGAGAGAGAAACCTCCTAACAATACGAGCCGTGTCCAGGAGTACTGCTTTCTGTATCTTTCTGGATTGTTTCCTTGCCAGGAATATTGATTTTTCAAAAATCTAACGATGCCGTTTTAGTTTTCGTCAAAATCGGACTCAAGACTCCTTTGAGCATTTTTCGATTTGGCCATCCACGCCCACTTGGAAAATTCATCCTGTATAAGGCACATCATTTTTTAGTTTATAATTCCTAGTTATTTGTATTCTGTCGTCTCCTTCACTCACAGTGATAGTTTTCTTTCTCAAACTCCCGGATACTGTAGGTACGGTCACCAAAGGAGATAAGTACCTAACCAGGGTCGTCGGATATAGTTGAAGTTTAGTAAGAAACCGATGGATGTTTTCGAATGAAATTTAATTTGATAAATGAACTGTTTGTGTTCTATTAAATAAATTAAATTTTATTCGACCTACCTATCTACTTGTGTCTGTAAACACAAAAAGATTGTTAGAACATTTTAAATGAAATAACCTGGTTAATTATCATGAAAAATTGGATATATTAAGGTACGTAAATTTTAGTAATTAGGTATCTGAATGTATATAGGCTGTGAACTGACCCTTCACGAAGACGCCAACCAAGCATGTACATCAAACTAAGTAACTCTACGCAAAAATGATTGCTGGGAAACGACAATTTTTAAGGATGAAACATCTCGTTTTACCTACGGTAGGATTCAATGTAACGCACTCAAAACATCGTGCTGCCGGATGCATTGTATCGTACGGGGGCCGTTGAGGTATTTAAAGTTATAACATTTAAAAATGTGTCCCTATTTAAAATAATACTTGTGAAAAACTAGGAAATTTAACTCCCAATAGGTACCTTCGTAATTAGAAGGTTCCTGACGATACCTATATCCAGTGATGACGGGGAGAACGGCTTCGGTAAGGAAATTTTTACACCCATTATTCAGTCAATTTGTTTTAATTCTACCTAGTTGATTAATAATAATTGTTCATAGTCCGTGTTTCTATCTTTGACACCGTGAGACAAGAAGTAGGTAACTAAGATTTCTTTCACTACTGCCCAGCAACCTAAAAACGGCTTATTAATTAATCAAACGGTATCAGAATGTTAAATGTCTAGCGAGACCCATCACTTAGTACAGAGCAGATCCCTCGACCTTGAAGTTCCCAGTTTCCAGCTTGGACAACACCGGTTCGGCATCGCATTTGCATGCCGGAGTCCCGATCACCTACAGGGTAGGCAATGTCTCACTTCTGTGCAAAGGAATCTGCCCTTTTCCCCGTTACAATTCTCTCTAGATTAACGATAACGATAAAAATCAATGGTCTTAATTATTTGTATTAGGCTGGAATTACCATCTACGGCTGTTATTCGCGCGATATGCCGTGCGGCGCTGGAAGTCACAGCTGAAGCCGACGCGGCTGGACGAGTTGCCTCGACCAGAGCAGTACCAGGGATGGGACAGCTTCGCCGTTCGGACCTGCGACTCCGACGGCACGGCGCTGCTGCTGTCTATACGCAAGCTGTGTGGAAGACAGCCGCTCGCAGAAATTGTAGTGCATGTCAAATTACCCGATGGGACTACGTATAAGTTGCCGCGTAAGTATTGAAATTTATAAATATTCAGCCGCATAATAATTTAGCCACGCAGTATTTTGTACTACGCGTGCTATCGAAATTATCAACAACATTGCATTTATCAATTAATTTAGAGCTGTTACAGATATCAACGTTCGACAAAACAGAAACACATTATAATACTTCACCTAAAGAGGTTTGAACTCAGATCTGTCCCTTTGTTAAGAAGTACCTTCTCGATAATATCGCACAGGTATCTCATTCGCGGTTTTATGACTCTAGAGCACCCAGATACTGCTGTATGTGCATGGCAGAACGTTGAAGAAGGTTGGAGCGCTGATGGCCTTAAGATTCAAGTTCTAGAAGACCAAGAACGATATAGATTTTTATACAATGGACTCTTGACAAGAGTAGAAGACGGAGTCACACAGCATGTGAAGTTAAACCTCGTGTAAGTGAACCTGAACTCACTATGCATCACTTTTCATTTTGTAATTTCAAATGCGGAAAGCTAAGTTGCTTTTCTTAAAAGAAAAGCCGGCTGAAGTAGAGCGATATGCCAAGCCTGAATGTGTTGGAGCTCGTGACATTATCTACCCATTCAGATTTTTGGTTTAGATTCAGTTTATAAAGCATCTAAAGTCTAAATCATGAGATGTAATCACATAAAGTGAAACCATTCTTGAAGTATCGCTTATTCGCATTTTTCAAGAGTTTCAATGTTATTTTCAGTTGGGGCTCAATAACAAAACCGGTGCGATACCCGGATGATTGGAGCAACAAGCTAGCAGCGGAGGCGCTGGCCCTCGAATCGTGGCGAGATGATCAGTGGCCTTATATGCTGTAAGTTAAATCTAGTCATTGCTGACTAGTAGTTGAAAATCCAATTATTTACATGCTAGAAGAAGAAGACAAAAAATGAGGTCATGATTAGAATATAGAACCACCATTAACGTTTGCAGTAGCAAGTCTGAAGAAGGTGGCTGGCTTCAATGGGGAGCAGCACAAGGTCCTTTCGAATCGTTTGACGAGGAAGGAATTGTGGACAAAAGCGTGTTCTTACGGACTCGAGGGGTGAAGGAGCGGAGATGGGCACCTCAAGATTATAAAGGTCTGAGGCGTTCCGTCAACATCACTGCACTGGCAAGAGATGGAACCGCCGTGCAACTACGATGCTTGGCGTACAGAAATGTATTGACCCAGTGAGTATTTTGGCATTAATTAACTCATCATCGGTTATGTTTTTCTTTTGCATGGATGTTTTATTATCTACTTGTTTGTTCTTGTGCTGCGCATTGCTTCTTCCGTCATAAGTGCGTCTACACTAAAATTTTATCAGTAATTAAAACATTAAGATCATCCTTCAATTTGTGATGATGATGATGATGGGTTGATGATAAGGTTGATGTCGCCTGATGATCGGGCCTTTATGCTGGCATTCTGGTTTATCTGGTTTGACTTCTTTGATTCTTTCTATTGGACTTCTTTTCTATTAGTTATTCGTTTTACTAATACCAAACCGTTTTGTTTTTCAGTTGCATATCGGGTTGTGTCAGATTCCCAGACACTTTGACCAAGCCTATAACCTCCACCGATATAGAGATGTCGGACTTCTGCGAGCGAACTGATGGGTTGCCCGATGTGTACACGATAAATGTCAGCAGTAAGTTATACAGACGAATTCTGTGTTTGTATTGATAAAGAGACGTATTTTTTTGCTGATATTCTGTTTCGAATAAATATCTGTTTGGATAGGTACCTTCTTTTCTAGGGAGTGCTGAGGGGTTTCGTGGACATTTATCAACAAATCATTCACTGAAGCCAAGTTACAAACTCTGGCTCTCTGAAAATATTCTCATAAGAACGAGCTGATCTTTAATATACCTTGAACCCTGTTTTACAATATATTTAAAGTCTTCTTCTTTCGTGTCGATTGTACGAATGGATTAAACTTGGGCCCAGTATGTAGCCACGTTAATCGCGGCGTCTTTGGTGTCTTTTAGGTTTTCTAAAATGCGTGTGTTGGGACACTTCGGACACTCCAGCAAGTGGGACATCGTCTGGTCGGGAGCACCGCATTTCTAAAGAGCGTCGGAAGGATCTTTAATTTGCCATTTTGCCATATTGTGTTTACAGCGGCCTACTTGGTTGCGGAATCGGTTAAGTGCTTTCCAATCAAGCCACTGCAGGTCATGTCCCTGAGACAAATGCTCCTGGGGTTTAACGAAATCGGGAGGTTGTGGGTGATATTTAAAGTACAACTATTGCAATATTCCAGCTGATGCCAGGTTTCTGACTTTGGTGCTAAGAATCAACGCTGATGGCGGCCAGCTGTTCAGCGGGGTTCCGCACCAACAAGAAGTCGTTTATCGCACCATGCATGTTGACATCAACTGCTTTCCCGGCACAGGCATCCTAGAACTTGGATTTGAGCCTTCAGGTATGCAATGAATAATATTCTAAGCTATGCAAACAAACAAACTTGCACATAATCAAACAAACATTCCTGCTACTTTCGTTGATTCTTCATAGTTATTAATATTTATTAAAACAAAATTTTACTCCCAAAGTTGTATCGGAGCCGGTCTCGCGTATTACTCCACCACGTGTGTTGAAGTGGTTGCCGGAGAAGCAAGCTGGTGAGGTGGGCTACTGCGTTGCATTTGAGAATCGCGCAGCTGCATGCCCTATGTTTGTTGGAGGAAAAGGAGCTTCCCTGGCTTTACTGGCTTCCATGCAGAAGGATGAGGTACAATTTGCACATCATCATCAATTATGATTTATTATATACATATATATTTTATTGTTTATATATCTTTTCATTATGTATTTATATAAGTATATATTCATATTTACTTAGTATGTGTATTTTATGTTTATTTAATATTATACATTAAGTTAGGTAAGGGACATAAACTCATTATTCTTTTCCTTTTCTCACACACGTGTAGTATTATATATATATATATATATGTATATATATAATCAACCCATCACGGTAAATGTTGATCCAGTTTAGATTTAGAACAAATGTTGATCCGCCTATTTCGTGTGTACATTTGGCTCTGGAGTGAGATAGAGCTGTATTTATCGAATATATGAATTCACCGTGTGACGTCAGTGGATGTGCATTTGCCTGTTTTTAAATTACTCGTCATAAAATTTTACGGTTTTAGTTGATCCAATAACGGTCAAAAAAATGATACTGAAGCGTATAATGTGGCTCCGGTTTATATCTGACTGTTAGTGGTAAATGTTGCTCCGGAGCTGAATATGAAGGGTACGTACTAAAAAACAGAACGGCAACATCGCACTAGCGTGCGAATGAAATAAACATAAGTTCCTACTTCAAGTTAAAGTGAGACAAGATGCTGTCGCGCATTTCTGCGCAAGAGATGTATTTCTATCTACCTCAGGCAGTCTGGTCCAAGCAGTCAAGTGAGGGTGATAAAATTAAAAAACTCTGTAATTTAAAACGACCTGAAATGCTTACTTCAACAGGGATGAGGCATCATATAGCGACTATGTCTCAATTGCATGCAAAACGAAATGATCAATACACGGAACATTTAGCTGGATTTTTGGGGCATGATATTGCTGTGCATGCCAAAAATTACAGGTTACCCTTACAAGTATTGCAAAAAGCAGTAGTTGGTTCCCAGCTCTTGAAATATGAACCTCATCGAAACAGATCACCATCTCAAATTATTGACACAGAAGAGCAATTTGTGGTTCCTAGAGGAGAAGATTCTGAACAAATAATTAAATTAAATGAGAAAGCTAACGAAAAAAGCAGTGAATTTTCTAAAAACAAAACAGTAGAATCCGAAGAAAATTCAGAACAAGAAACAAATTTAAAAGAAAACTCAAAAGATAATGAAGAAAAATCAAAAGAAGAAAACGATGAAGATGATAATAAAAAATCAGATGAAGAAAACGAAGACGATAATAAAAAATCAGAGAAAGAAAACGAAGAAGACGATACTAAAGAAGAAGAATCTGAAGGAAATAACGGAGAAGATGACAATAAAAAATCAGAAAAAAAAGAACAAAAAGGTGATCGAGAAGAATCGATAGAAAACTATAAAGAAAAATCAAAAGCAAAATCAAAAGCAAAAAAACAAGTAGAATTACAAGAAATAAATTATAAAGATGACCTTAATAATGTGCCGGAAGAGCCTATTATTTCTAAATTGAATAAAATAGATTTCCGTGAAAATCAGAAGTATGGTAACATTCAAACAAGATTCAAAAAGAAAACTGTTGACCAGACGGAAACCAAAGAGAAAAATAATAAAAAAGTAACAAAACCAAAGAAAACAAAACTAAACGTATCTTCTTCAAATGAAGACCTCAGTGATGGAAACTGTGAGAAACCAACCGTGAGAAAACAGAAGACCAAAAAACGTTCATTAGAGGACAGTGATGAAGATATTGACCAGATGGAAACCAAAAAGAAAATCCGAATAAAAGTGAAAAAACGAAACAAAGCACGACTAAACGTATCTTCTTCAAGTGAAGACCTCAATGATGAAAGCTGTAAGAAACTAATAAAGAAGAAGACGAAAAAACGTTTATTACAGGACCGTGACGAAGAAATTAATATAGGAAGAAAAAAGAAGACCACAAAAAGTCCATTACAAGATAGCGATGAAGAAGAACTTACAGTGCAAAGAAGAAAAAAAAAAAATAGATTTTGGTCAGACGAAGAAATTAAGGCTGTGAAGTTGTATTTTAAAGATTACATTAAAAAGAAGATTAATCCCGGAAAGGCTAAATGTTTGGAAGTTCTCAAAGAGGCACCAGTTTTGCAAACAAGAACATGGATGCAACTGAATACATACGTAAATAATATTTACAAAAAAAAATTAAATGTCGTTGAATTTTTTTTTATCTTTAATATTTGTTTGTTTGTCTTCTTTGTTCGTCCATGATTAGATTTATTTCGAACAATGTTTCCAAATTACCTACTTAAGAAGATGTTAGAGTTTTTTTTATTAATTTTGATTTTTGAGTTACTATTTTGAAGTCTAATGACATAATTATGTTTTGATAGTATTTAAAATACAGGATGTTTAATAAACAGTTCGGATACTTTGGGGGTTCGTTGTATTCGTGAAACTGAACAACTATCCTCAAGGAAAATAAATCGAATTAAAAAAAAAATTTGGCCTCCCCATAGTAATTTGATCAGCTGATCGCCAATTTTGTATGGGAGGCCCAATTTTTTTTTTGGGAATTCGGCCTATGTCCCTTGGAGAAAGATGTTAAATTTCACGGATACAACAAACCCCCAAAGTATCCGTACTGTTTTTTTACACCCTGTATAAAAAATATTTTGATTATTTAATTTACTTTTACTTCCGAGTATTGGAATATCCGTCCATAATTTAATTTCCTTAGCTTGCAAAAGCATTACACTAGTTTGTGCCATATAAACTTGGACAAATGTGCATTGACGCCTGCCTACCATAAACACAGTTTTGTCTCACGATAAAGAAATATCTATGACAATTACGACAAATTTGTCATCGCTCGCTTATCGTAGTACCTACCAGGCGAGGTCGGCGCGAGACCTAGATTTTTCTTTATCGTTAGACTAAACTGTGTTTATGTTAGGCAGGCGTCAAGTTACTTTTGTCCAAGTTTATATGGCACAAACGTATTACAAAAGTATTATTAGTTTTTAGAAAAGTTATTTTTTGTTAAAAGAGAAAACATTTAAGTTTCAATTTTTAAAGTCTATGATTTTTCATGTTATTATTATTCAGGGTTTAAAATTAATAAAGTCGAAAACATTATAATTCTGAAGCCTTTGTAGTTTTATCTTACCAATTACACCAACCACCCATCCTAACCAACCATACACTCATTCCAATCAATCATCCATCCCAACCAACCATATACCTATTCCTAACAACCATGCATCCATTTTATGTATGTTACTCGATTACTCCGCCAATTTATGAATAGATTTTGATAATTATTTTTTCATTTGAACAAACAAGTATATTCATTCACCAGCCCCCGTAGCATGCAGTCGCATTTTAGCGATATTATCACATCCATCTGTCAGTAATAAGTGAAACAGCCACTTTATGCCACTTTATCACATAAATATGACAGATGGATGTGATAATATCGCTCAAATGCGACTGAATGCTACGGTTGCAGGTATTGGTTCACCAGGTCAGGATCTGATAATGGGCTCCTGGGGATATCGAGAGCAATTTTTTTTAGGCACATGCATACATACAGTGCTTTTCATAAAATATGATAAGCTATGTAGATTTTTCATTGCTGTTGTTGCTGTTTTTTTTGTTGCTGAGCTGACGACGAAAGGTACTTTCAATTTAAAGTTATTTCTACTGGTGGGGGCTACTATGTCTAAGGCCTGATAATCATAATTCAGGGTAGGCTCGAGCCCCTCGAGCCGAGCTGTTGTTGATATATGAATGTTGTTATCCTGAAAAAGAGCTTAATTACTAGGTGTGTAAAGTGTGTTATGTATGTATGAATGTTGTTAACCTGAAAACGAGCTTAACTATTAGGTGTGTTATGTATGTATGAATGTTGTTATCCTGAAAAAGAGCTTAAGACTAGGTGTGTTATGGACCGTTTTTACCGAGGTATCGTTTTGTTGTTTTTTATGTATGGAGAATAATATAATAATAATTGTATCCGATCTTTTACTAGATCTTTCCCATGGACTGAATGGTTTGTCCTTGTGAGACACGACAAAAATTGAGAACTGCAAAATTCCACTTTTTTTACGTTAGGGCATAGAATTAATAATAGTACTAACATACAGAACGGAAGCTCTCCGCCTCCCACCAATCGGAGTACCTCAAGTAAACGCGCCTTACCCCGTGGGGCCTTGCGCGCATGTCCTAGTTAGTGCCCTGCTGTCACGCGATAGGCAACGCACAGATATTTCCGACGGGTTATAATATTTAAAGTGTTATCCAAAGCTTTTGTGTAGGTATTCTGTAATTTACTATTATCGGTATACCTACATAATAATTGATTTGTTTGTTGTTGATAAAAGAAACCCTTTTTCTCTTCATTCTAATAAAATAAAATTAGATTCATCGTTATAGGTGTTTTTAGGGTTCCGAAGCCGAACGGCAAAAAACGAAACCCTTATAGATTCGTCATGTCTGTCTGTCTGTCTATCCGTCTGTCCGTCCGTCCGTATGTCACAGCCACTTTATTCTGAAACTATTAGGACTACAAAGTTGTAACTTGGTAGGTAGATGTATATTGTGAAATTCTTTATGATTTTTATATAAAAAAAGAAAAATTAAAAGATAAAGGGGGGGCTCCCATACATGGAACTGAAACTAAATAAAAAAATCATCAAACCTAGCCTATACGTGTGGGATGTCTATAGATAGGTCTATGAAAATGACCTAGAGGTTTCTGTAACCATTTTTTCTCAGTCAACCGTTTGAAAATTATACACTTCCAATCAAAGTGGTAAAATGTGTGTGTCTCGCTCTAACTTTTAAAGTAAGAGAGTGATAAATCTAAAAAAAACATATACTATAGATCTCGATAAAAACTTTCAATGAAAATTAGTTTGAACAAGATGTCGTCATTAGTTTTTGTGATATAGCAATTTTTCAAAAACCGCAAATATAACTTTGTCATTCATGCAATCACTATGAAAAACAAAGTTGTTTTTGCAGGCGTTATTTTTTGCGGATGCTACTACGGAACCCTTCACGGGCGAGTCCGACTCGCACTTGGCCACTTTTTTGGTTTTGGTTCGGGTTCTTCCATTTGGAAAGGTAAAGGGATCGGTGCCCATACAACACATGTCTTATGTGGGAAGAAATTGTTTTCGTAAGTCCTTTCACACTGAAAGTCGTCTTGGGGTATCACCCCGTCATGTCTTGTCAGCTCCTCATGCCCGCCATAAAGCAATAGTGCCAAGGAGTATTGTTATAGGGGGGGGAAGATAGTGCACTTTGCGAATTCCGGTGAGGAGCGGCCGGTGGCTTCTTGGGACAATACAAACGGAGGGAATACGCGCTATCACTTGAATTTTCTATTCCCTAGGCACTATTCAGTATTTTTTTTTTTTTTTTTTTGTTGCATAACACACTATTTTTAATATCCACCAAACCACTTTTAACACAGAAAATTAAAATTCGAACAACAGCTCGAACCACTGCCGTCGAGTTCCCGCCAAAAAGCCTCATCGTCATAGGTAGAATACGGCGGCAGCAGTGTTGCCATTTGTGGCAGAATTCAGATATGGCTCGTAAGTATTAAGGATGGCAGATTAAGCTGTCGATTTAAAAAATGGCAGAATTTGGCAGATTTCAAGGATATTCTACAGCCTACCCACTGCCAACCCCACGTGACACAGTAGGCTAGTTAACTCGACAGATAAATTCGACTTACCTACCTACTTAAGAAACTCAAATCACCCAAAACAAAAAATAACAACAAAAATCTATCGATAGGTACCTAAACCAAACTAATAAGTAACAAAATTTCACCCTTACAAGACTATGGGCTTTGTTAATCTACCTAGGTAGGTACCTAGTAAAACCTACGGCAAAGAATCTTGGAAATTCGCAAGCAGGCAGGCAAGTTCGATTTCCACAGGAAGGACATAAAGTGTTAGGTAAGTTACGCAATTTTCCCCACTAGGTACTTGTTGCTTTTACTTTTCGATTCAAATCGAATCGCCCGATTGTCTGACACTAGAGTTTGTGAAGACTGTTTTTGACCTTCCCACCCACTCGAAAATACCTACTTCCCATGGACTAAACTGACCTTCATTAACAACAAACTAGGTATCCGTTCACTGTTGGACGATAGGTCTCCCACAAATTTTACTGGCGCTCCATTCGTGATGGAATGCAAAACGAAACTGCTGAATAAACTTCAGCACGCTGTGCAAGGGTCGGTGACCGCAATACCTACTAAACGAGAAGCGCTACTGGCCACCCCTCGGATAATAACCCTAGTCGCCTCATAAGTGTGTGTGATACGTCGCCTCAGTTATGACTTTACTTACGTTGTTGCAATAAAAATTGACCCTAGGCTTTTTACACTGCTAATTACCTACTTACAGCTGATGTAGGTACCTACTCATTCTAGTTTCAACACCAGAGTCTCTTCATGTTGAACTAAAATTACAGATCTAGGTAGGTATTAGCTAGCAGTAGCAGCCGCCGCCGCGCCATACTTGGTAGGTACCTACTTACCTACTTTGTGGCAGCAGCAAGTGCACAGTGATACGTCGCCTTAATTAAGATTATTTCTAACGTCTGCAATAAAAGTTGACCCAAGGCCATTTACTAATTACCTACTTACAGCTGATGTAGGTACCTACTCATTCTAGTTTCAACACCAGAGTCTCTTCACGTTGAAGTAAAATTACAGATCTAGGTAGGTAGGTACCTACTAGCTAGCAATAGCAGCTGCCGCCGCTCCATACTTAGGTAGGTACCTACTTACCTACTTTGTGGCAGCAGCAATGCACCAGTAGTTTTTCAAGTGGTGTAGTGATTAGTGCTCGCAAACTAAGAAGATTTCCACATTTTCGAAATTAAAAAAGTTCGTGTGACGCTTGGTCACATAGCTTCAGATTGACCACATGTTAGTTGACCACTGTAGAACCTAGGTCTCACTCCCTCACGTTCACCACAATTCATTGGCGCTCTTCTTAAACTGCCTCCGTGGTCTAGTGGTTAGGGTGTTGGTTTTTCGATCAGATCGTAGGTTACATTCCCGAAGTAAGCAAATTGAAAAGACAGAATCAGATGATCCTTGCTCCAGAAGGCATGATAAAGTTGTTTATCGATGTGCTGTGCAGGCACAGAGCGCGGAGCGGAGGTGTCCACACGTAGACGTTGCGCGGTGCGACGAAAAGCTAGCCATGCCTACTCTCCGGATTTCATACTAATTCGAATAACACCGAAAAAACCGCCTCCTACTCTGTGTGTGGACAGCTTTATTTTATACGGCATTTACACTCGCGTACGAGTCGCGAGACGAGGCGCGAGGTGAGGCTCAATGGGGCTCTTGATATTCCACATCAGGTACTCCAGGTCCTCAATTTCTAAGTGCCAGCAGAAGCGGCCCATCACGATGAACAACTTTTACAAAGGCATAATTTCCGTATCTCGTACAGTTTAACTGGACTCTTGATGTTCCACGTCAGGTACTCCAGACCCTCGATAGCTGATAAAAAGTAGCCTATGTCCGTCTCCGGCGTGCTAGCAATCTTTGTACTAAAATTCACGAAGATTTGTAGTAAGCGGAACGGCAACGTTGGAGTGACCACCGTCGGCCAATCACGGAGGAAGTAAGAAAGTCCTTCATTGTGATTGGTCCGTTTGAATCGGATCAACATTTATCGGAGCGGATTTGTATATTGGAGCCACATTTGACAAGCGTACTTTTCAGTCGAGTGACGTCACAAGAATGTCAAATGTTGATCCGATTGGAGCCACATTGGTATGAAAAAAAGCGTAATGGATCAACATAAGGCCTTCGGATCAACATTTGTTTTTGGATCAACTTTTAACTGATCGTACGTCTTGAAAGATCAACATTTACCGTGATGGTATCTCTATATATATTATATATATATATATATATTATTATAGTCTACGTTTCTTTTTCATTTCTCCTTTTGCAGGTCTGCTGGCAGAAATTTCTTAAGAAATAAGCAGTACCTTTGTACTCATATTTTGTAATTGTATTTTCCTGTGTAATCTACTGTGTGTACATAAATAGTAAAATAAATAAATAAAATAAATCATTTTGACCCTTATTTAACCAGAATTAGTGATTTCGGAGTACTGAAAACGGTATATTTTTCAGGGTTATCGAGTGCCACCCGGATTCTGTCTGACTACTAAAGCTTTGGAGAAGCATCTGGAAGTTAATCCTCAACTGCTGGCAGCAATTCGCAATATTGAGGCTGCTAATGAAGATTATAACGAAGCTACATTTAAAGAATTGTGTAAAAAGTATGTCCTATGTACTTGTTGATGCTAAGATTTTACGATGATTTAAAAGGGTGGGGTTTGACTATGAGGGTATTAACATTTTCAGAGCTTCTGAACTGTTTGTAACTACAGAAATAAAGGGGGATGTCAAGGATGAAATATTGAACAATATGGAGGAATTAAGAATAAAAGCTACCGAAGAAAAATTGGGCTCTGAACTACGTTTCGCGGTTCGGTCATCTGGTAAGTTTGCAACTAAAGAAGTAGCGACGTTAGAATGCAAGGCAAAAAATTTGGCTTCTAGTAAGTTATTTTTGTTACAGCTGTAGGAGAAGACAGTGAAGAGTTGTCAGCTGCTGGACAGAACGAAACAATTCTTGGATGCATCAGTGACAGTGATATCATAGAGGGAGTTCAGAAGTGCTGGGCATCAATGTTCGCCTTCACCAGCACTTATTATCGCAGGTACAAAATCTTGCTTATCCTTTTTAGGGCTCCGTAGCCGAATGGCAATTGAAACTTAGTAGGTAGAAGTATTTTGTGAACCGCTTTACGATTTTTATACAAAAATAGAAAAAAATAAACATTAAGGCATAGGCGGACATACATGGAACTGAAACAAAAAAAAAAAAATTCATCATACCTATACGTGCGGGGTGTCTATAGATGGGTCTTTAAAAATGACATTAAGATTTCTAAAAGCATTTTTTTCTCAAAGTCGTCGTTTTTGTCGTTTGAAATATAGATACTTCCAAAGTGTTAAAATGCGTGTCTAATTTCTAAAGTAAGAGGAGCAAAATTCTGAAAAATGTAGGATTATAGAACAAAAATAAAACTTACAACCAACATTGGTTTGAATAAGATTTGATGTTTAGTTTTTGAGATATGGGACTTTTTCATCAAACTGCAGCAGTAACTTTGTTTTTATTAACATACTATGAAAAACAAATTTAGTTTTGTTGAATGTAAAACAATAGAACATATGAAAGAGCCTTCAAAATATTTTTATTATATTATTTGGTGCTACGGAACCCTATGTGCGTGTGAGTACTACTCGCACTTGGCTGGTTTTTTTAATTTATGATGGTACCTAGTGAGTTTCATGCAATCCCTAGGAAACTTGGGTTGTCTATTATACTGTTTGAACTATGTAAGCAAACGCTTGTAGCTTTCCTGGCTAGAGAGACCAACGACCTTGAAAAGATGTTTGGGACTGACTGGACTGGATGCCCCGAATGATGTGTTGTAACATAACTTGGAAGAGGCTTATGTCCAGCAGTGGACTGCGATAAGCTGAGTTAACTAATTGACTTATCTAATAAAAGCTCAGTAAAAGACAGTCGGAGAAGGAATGTAAATACGTGATTGGTTCAGACAGAACGGGCAGCCATGTTTGTGCGGCGGTGGCGTGGTGGTGCAGGCACTGGTGGCGCCCCGAGCGGCCGGCGTCATGTTCACGCGGCACCCTGCGCACGGAGACCCCTCCAGACTGCTCATCACCGCTAACTATGGCCTCGGCGAGGTAATTTTGTATTTAATCCGACGATATACATGTGCTCGCAACTGGCGTACGTGTTTGACCAGATGTATTTATACGAAGCAAGAGGAGAGTGTAACAGGTGGCGTTCTTTATTTTCAGAAAAAAAAGACATACGTATTTATTCGAATCATGGATGTAATAAGAGTGACTTCCCGTGTTACTACCAATCCTACTAAATTTGAAATTCTATTGCCTTTGGTACTACTGCAGTAGTAAGTTATTAGATGAGAAATTAGTTTACTGTGTTAATACTGAGAAAGGAAAAAAAAACATCACATCAAACACCGCTCGCAACTCGCGCGCGTTTGAACACAGTTCTAAAAAAAAGACGTTCCCCAGTAATAATTTTTGCATAGAGTTACTTAGTTTGATGTACAGACTGATTGGTTGACGGCTTCGTGAAGGGTTTGTTCACCTTTTAGATTATTTGCATGAGAGCAGGATTATGTCAACCAGTATACTCGTATATGCGCTTTCCGAGCGCCTTTGTTTTCGATCAGAAATTGACTGTTACCAAAGTATGTTTCAAAGGTTCAAAAATTCTTCAAGTATTGAAAAGCAAGAGCGCCAATCTGATATTTCCAACAAAATTATTAAATAATCAAAATCTTTTTAATTACAGAGTGTTGTATCCGGTGCAGTAGAACCTGACACCATGATAATAAAGCGGACGAGGAATGGTCAGCTCACTATCTCAAAAAAAGAGTTGGGGTCCAAGACTCGTCGAGTCAAGACAGAGGGCAGTGGCATCGCCATGGAAGATGTACCAGAGGGAGAAAGGAACGTGGCTTGTATCACTGATGCAGAAGTACTGAAACTGGCCACTGTCGGAGTGTCTCAAGAAGAGTTGTGGGGCGCTGGCAGAGACATCGAGTGGGCTGTTAAAGACGTGAGGACTTTATTTTAGTAACATCGATTTCAGCATCATTACTAATGTAGAACAGTGGGAAATGTGTGCTCTCATTATAACAAAAATTTAAGAGACTGCGTCGTGATTTCCCGGACTGGCATTAATTCCTGCAGTTGCGAGTGCTGTGATGAAATCCCTTACTTCAGCACAGCACTACAACACACATTGTCAAACAATTACAATTAGTTTAAAGCAACCTTGAAGTTATAATTACATTATTATTTTTATCCTCAGGACGAGATATTCCTCCTGCAAGCGCGCCCCATCACATCTCTGGACCGTTGGACTGAGGAGGAGCTACTGTTTGAACTGGACACGCCTATCATGGCAGACGACGAAATTGTCTCTTTCGGTAACTGTGGCGAGGTATGAGAATCTTAAGTAGGGTTTTTTTAGATAAGTAAATCGATTTCACCGTTATTGTAACCATCTTTGCAATTAAATCAAAATTTAGGTTATATTACACAAATGGTTCCGTTGTCATTTTAAACATTAGCAAAGCATAACTGCCACAGGCTGCATTCATATGGCATGGTCTGCCAGCGCTAGTAAGCGTCGACCGATGTATTTTGTCAGCGCTGATCAGCGTAGTTAGTTCTTATACTTTTTGCCGGACTGGTAAGATTCAGGGCCGACAAGCGCTAATTAGCTCGGATCTAAAGAGATCGAGTTCGCGTTGGAAGTCCGGCACCGTCTGCCTGCTTGCTACGTGAATGCACCGTGTGGCACTAGAGATAGACGAGGAATTCCTGAAAATGGATTTACAAGTTGAATGAGGATTTCGACCGCGGAGTATATTTTTTGCAACTTACTTGATTTCCTGTACGCAGGTTCTTCCTAAACCAATGACTCCGATGTCTATTGATGTGGTATCTACTCCGTTGGCGACCGGTATGGAGAGGACAGTTGGCAGCATCGGCAGCGGCTACGACAAGGTCATATTGTACACCCACTATAGATGCGCCATGTCACTTTATGATGTAAGTACCGCCATTTATGTCCTACACTCTCGTTGATGGTAGGTACGATACGAGTATCATCAATCGTTGGATGCGACTGTAAAACATATGCAACTGTAATACTTATTATTTTTGTGTACCAGTTGCGCCGTTACTGCTACGACACAAAGGCGTTTTATATGTCAAATTGTTACCACTACAAAGAGCTTGAATTCGTCAGAGTATGCTAAGGGAAACTGATGATACGTGAGCCCATAGGTGAAAAACATATCTGTACCTGTTAGCCTATAAACCGGTTTGGATACACTTAAACCCTAAGTTATTGTATTTCCATATTTTATAAATCATATACAAGAGGGCGCCAAAAGAACTAGGCGTAGTCAATGTGTTATTGTTACCACTGATGCGACCACTATACCACTATGTCTAAGTTTGCAATGGAATACCGAGGATAAATAAGCCCTATCCACTTGAATGCGTGAAAAAGCATGTACCCGTTACCACACTAACCGTAGTTTAGACACCCTGATATGAATTGAATATCACCTTTAAACGTAGATACTACATCATTGTATTTCTTTATTTTATAGACCTTATACAAGAGGGCTCCCAAAGAACTTGATGTACAAATACGTATGATGGAAATGGCTATTCATGGGCATTTAGTAGCAGACGAGCAGATATTGAAGACGGCCCAGCACAGACACCCGCCCCATTGGAGCGACCATCCTTTTGGAATCTATCTCATGTTAAAGGTAAAACATCATAACTGTCACCGCTACGATGTAGCTCTTCAAGTACTTATTTATTCATTCAAAGCATTTAAATAAATGATTCTTAATGGTGTTGTAGCTTTCAGTAACCACAAATTCTGAACACGGACAGCGAATGTATTTACTTTTCGTGCTTTGGAATTTTGGAGATGAACATGATATTTATTTTTCAATACACTTTCTCGAAAACTGGTTCTTATCGCACTACGATTAGATTCAACATGCAATGTATTTCACAGGCGTGGATTTTTTAATATTTTTCCGCACACGTGCGGAAATAAAAATTTCCACAGATAAATCCAAATGGGTTCAATGACTATAGATATAGTCGGCGGTGATTGTTTTTTTTTTAATCTCAGCAAAGAGATATGCGTCTTTACGGCATAAATATTTTTTGAGTATTTAAATTGTGTTTATAAATAGAATATCATAGATAAACATGATTATTCAAAACAAATATTTACATATAAGAAGAAATTAACATTTATTTGTGTTCTAAATTAAAAAAATATTTGAATTTTCTTTTTTTCATATTAGGCTGAATAGCTTATCATTCATACGAGTACCTTTACTTCTTCTGCAACCTGGCGAAAGCAAAGCGCGGTAAAATAGCAAATTAAATCATAGTTTCATAATAATTCCTGACAAAAATACTTTCCGTTCTAATATTTTATTTCTTCGAAAGTGTATTGAAAAACGTCGTTTGATACGCGTGGGGATTTGTTACTGCAGTTCTCGGCTCCATAACACCCTCGCCTACAGCTCGGGTGTTAATTCCGCGCTCGAATGCTATAACAAAGTTTCCCCACTTATATCAAAATGTACTATTTCAATACACTTTCTCGAAAACTGGTTCTTATCGCACTACGATTAGGTTCAACATGCAATGTTTTTCACACGCGTGGATTTTTAATATTTTTCCGCACGTGTGCAGAAATAAAAATTTCCACATAAGTATACTATTGTGTTCAATGACTATAGCTGTGGGCGGTGATGGTTTTTTTTTTTGTTGTTAGTTAGCGTCTTTACGGCGTAAATGTTTTTTGAGTATTTAAATTGTGTTTATAAATAGAATATCATAGATAAACATGATTATTTATAACAAATATTTACCTACTTTTATGAACAAATTAACATTTAGTTGTGTTCTAAATTCAAAAATATTTGAATTTTTTATTTTTCATAGCTGTTTAACGGCATCATACCTTTGCTTCTTCTTCAACCTGGCGAAAGCAAAGAGCGGAAAAAAGCAAATTAAATCATAGTTTCATAATATTTCCTGACAAAAATACTTACTGTTCTAATATTTTATTTCTTCGAAAGTGTATTGAAAAACGTCGTTTGATACGCGGGGATTTGTAACTGCAATTCTCGGCTCCATAACACCCTCGCCTGCAGCTCGGGTATTAATTCAATTGAATTGAAATTGAATGCAATAACAAAGTTTCCCCACTTATATCAAAATGTACTACCTATACTTCTTATTGTTTTCCAGACACTTGTGTTTTCCAAATGGGCAGTCGATGACTCTGTGAAAGCAAGTGTTGTGAACTTTGACCTTGAAACCGATAACGCAGAAGAGCTGTTCGAAGTTCTTTTGGAATCACAAAAAGTACTAAAACGCGTTGCATACAACCATGCTTTTACCAGCACAGCAAGCTCTGCTAGCCAGTTCGTAGCTATGACAGTATTTTTGGAGGGAAAAGCAGGTAACATTCTTATTTAACAATCCTACTTAAAGACTTGATTGTGACCCTGCATAGAGATTCTTAAAACGTATCTATCTTATGTCCCAAGAATTGTGTAGCTTCATATTAGTGAAAGAAATATTAGTTAGGTTATTTGGGTGTTGTGATTCCTGACCCGACCACGACATGGATCGGAGATTTTACTATGGCACAAAATGGTTATTTTAATTGTGTTTTATTGTGCCACTTATCCCACGAATTTGTGCCTTGTACTTTTTGAGTAATAAGAGTACGATTGTGGTCGGGCTGGGGACCACGGTTCCTGACCCGACCACAACCAGATCTAATAAAATATCAATAGTGTGAAGTTACTGATTATGCCAAAAATATGTGTCAAATTGTGCCTATGGCACACGAAATTCTTTTACTATTCATATCACAGAATATAACTTGATTCGGATAAAATAGAATAATCAATAAATAAAGTGTGTCAATCACACGCTATGCAATTTTACTACGATTTTACAAGCAGTTTCATTTTGTGAAATTATGCTACCTATATATAGGTAAAAAAAAAGGTAGGTAAATTGCTTTATATATAGAGCAATTTATTATTTTATTTTACTGAATGTGTTCACGACTTCTATGTAGTGTCGTGTGTCGACTTATCAATTTTTTGTTCTTCTAACAACACTGAAAACCTTTTTCCGCGCTTCATTTTTACTAAATAACTGATATAAGTACTCAAATAAGGCATGGCGAAAAATTTATACCAACTACCCACATTTCAGCTTTAAAACTAAAAGCAAAAAGAGTCGTACCTCGTAACGTAACTAAAGTTGTACATATGATAAGGGCATTTCCGTTAAATAGTTAATCATAGATCTAGAAAATATTGTAATCGTGGGTGTGGTCGGGTCAGGAACCGTGGTCCCCAGCCCGACCACAATCGTACTCTTATTACTCAAAAAGTACAAGGCACAAATTCGTGGGATAAGTGGCACAATAAAACACAATTAAAATAACCATTTTGTGCCATAGTAAAATCTCCGTTCCATGTCGTGGTCGGGTCAGGAATCACAACACGTTATTTGGATGTATGTAAGTTGATAAAATTGTTTGTAATAACAAATTTATCTTTTAGAATTTACTCCTGAACAATGCAGTGAAATAAGTTCATTGTTCACCTCGGGTGACGTGCTATCAGCAGAAGTGCCAAATGCTTTGGCTAACATAGCGCAGAAGTTGGAGAAGTCTGGATTAGCAGAAGAATTCAGGGCTCAGGACCCCAAGAAAGCCCTGAACTGGCTAAAAGAAAATGCTCATGATAACATTTACGTCGATGTTCGGGAGTTTTTAGAACACCACGGCTACAGAGCCGTAATGGAGGTAACAGAAATGGTTCATCTGAAAGTGTAACAATAGGTTTTGTCTGTGATTTTTTTTGCTGACAATGAATTTTGCTTTCAGTTTGATTTAGTTACTAAACCATGGGTTTTGGTGCCAGAGAATATGATGACTGTACTGCAAAACTTACACGGTACCACTGAGGGAGCAAAACACAACAAAACTAGCCAAGAAATTGTTGACGCTTTAAAAACTCCTGAGAAGCCAAACACAAGGTGCGTGCCAAAGTTTATCGTTTAAGTTGTTCTTTTACGTAAGTTTTAGTTTTTAGTTTCGAGTTGGTAATACTCGAATCTATTTCTCTTCGCAGTAATTACATTACCTGCTATGCAATGTGTTTAAAGTCCTCTCATCAATTGTTACAGGAAAGTTCTTCGCTGGATTCTGCCGTTATGTCACCGGACCGTGCGCCACAGAGAGGGCACGAAGGCACATCTGGTGCTCGTAATACACAAAGTACGACTCGGTTTCATCCGACTCGGAAACTTGTTAGTTAAAAAGTGGTACATACCAAATGCTGAACTCGTATTCTTCTTCCGCAAGCAAGAGCTGAAGAAGTATATTGCTACTAGAGATCCTGCTCTATTGAAAAAGTAAGAAACATCTAGTTTTAAAGGAAGACCTAGAAGTACCTACCTAGAGTAAGAAATACTTAGTTTTTAAGATCATTTATTGAACAATAATAAAGTTTTCATCAGATCTCATGACAATTCATTTTATTTGATAGGGAATATGTTCAATGATCACGATACGGAAGATTTGCTTAATTTCGCTTGGTAATCTGCAAAACTCAAATCAAACCCCTGACTTCTTGAGTTTTTCCAAAGATCTGTGGGGCCTCCGGTAGAGGCCTGCCGTTTAATTGATACGTCACCACGCAGCTGCACTTTCTCATTTATGCGTAGGAATACAAAAATTGGGATATTTTCAGAGCAATGCAACGCCAACAGTACCATGCAGGCTGGTGTAAGCTGAAGTTTGCGGAGCTGAACACGGGCTGGGTGAACAAACTGGAACCTAAGGCACCGAACTTCATGGCTGGTGACGTGAGGATATCCGCCACGGCCGTGTGCGGGGGAGATGTGGTCGCGAGGGCCTGCGTCATCAAGGATCTCGAATCAGAAGTCCGTTACCATTTTTGGTCTACCCATTTCAAGGGCCGGTTTTTACCATAGTGAATCGACCAAACACATTAGTTGAACTCCACATCGGCTCCCACCTTAGTGATTTTTCGAATCTTGCGCGTGTCCGCACCGCTCCGCTCATCTGCGTTCTGGTGCAAACGGCCCTTGTTCACTGCTTTTATGATGTTTTTTGCGTAGTAAATATCTTGCAATAGCGCAGCGATTCCGTGCCCAGTGTGCCTCCTAGTAGTTTCAGTGGAGCTGGTATACAACAGGGTACTAATAGTTTTCTTTGAACAGATTTGTGATCTTCGGCGTGGTGATATACTGATAACGCACGCGACTGACATCGGCTGGTCGCCGTACTTCCCGCTCCTGACCGGCATCGTCACCGAACTCGGTGGACTAGTATCACACGGTGCGTTGTTAAATTCTTTTAATGATTTTTGTATTTAGAAATGCAGTTCTACAAACAATACACAATATGTTATAAATTGGTTGGTTATACGATATAAAAATACGTTTTGTCAGACCCAAATATTGGACATAATAATGAAACATGAAATTTTGCTACTTCCAGGTGCTGTAATAGCTCGGGAATATGGGTTGCCCTGCATCGTAGGCGCAGCAGGTGCCACAGATATGTTCAAAACTGGAGATTTAGTTCGATTATCAGGGACGAAAGGCGTTATAGAAAAAGTGGAAGTCAAAGAAGAGCATCAAGATGAAAGTATAGAGAGCTAGTTTATAAAAGTGATATCGTGAAACATAAAGAGAAAGGTGCAATGTAATAACAAATATTTTGTAAATAAATCAATATAATTGGTATCAATAAAGATAAGAAAAAATAATATGACAATTTTAAACATTCTCGCAAACATATTGTGAAAAGTGCAATACTACCTACACTGTGCCCAAACGGGCAAAATGTATGGAACAGCTGATTTAAAAAAAAAAACGATTAAAAATTTATGTAATTTTGGGGGGGACTCGGAATGATGTGCTGAATACCTAGGGGGAAACCGTTTTCGCGTCGGTGCCCTTCCACCTTGTACATGTGGTGTGCCTTACTTAATAAATAAATTAATACGAATTTTGTGGCGCAAACATAGCCAGAGACTGCACAAAATGGAGAGGTTTGGAACGAAAAAAAAAATAGTCCAATAGTGGGACACGATAATTAGAGCAAAAAAAAAAATCTAATCGCAAGTGATTCTTACACAACAGTACACAAATATGGAATATTTTTTAACCAATTTGTAATTTGTAAAGAAATCGATTTTTTGCAACAAATCCCTTGCTCTGAGATTCTGTTACATGTAAAGTAAGTAATTTATTTATTTTTCCTATTTCTTTATTAGCCAAATAGCAAAAGCTTAACCCATAATATTGACACAGCCATTTAAGCCATTTTTTATAACGTTGAAAATGGGAAAGAAAATTTAGTGCACTGTTTAAAAGTCGTGAAATTATGCTGTCTCAATGTTTGGGCCTTTGACTTTCAGCAATTATTTGGCACGATAGATTGGCCAAGCAACACACCTGATTTCGAAAGATATGTGAAAGACTATGAGTAAGGAGACTGGCGTTGCAGGATTTTTTTTTTTACAAGTGACGGTTGACAAACGGCGATCAACGCATCGTTCCTGATTTATCATGATGTTAAATGGTAATCTAGGATTGATTCTAGATACATAGCGTTGCATGTGGAATTCTGGCGTGGCTCACAAGCTTCTTGAATGCTAGCTGGGTGGCGGGCATATCTGCACAACTACCCTCTGTGTATTAATTCCGTAAAAGGTAGCGATGGCTTTCCAAACGAAACGTAGACGTGACTGTTGGTCTAGTGGTCGCAGCGCGATTGCCGAGCAGGTCCTGGGTTATGCAATCTATACTAATATTATAAAGAGGTAATTTTTTTTAGTAAGTTTGTATGTAGGGGTAATCTACTGAACCGATTTTGAAAACTCTTTCACTTATAAGAAGCTACATTATCCCCGAGTGCTATAGGCTATATTTACAACGTGCACGAGGAATAATTTCCGACCAAAACGCGAGAGAAGCCGCGGGCAACATCTAGTGGGTTATAAAACGCGACCATAGATAGGTATCTAGATGGTAACTAGTAATTTCAACAAGTCGTAACTATGGTGCCTACCTAACGAACTTTGGAACCGTTGCACCTTGATTTGTCAGATTCCGTTGTGCTGCCGACGTATGTGTATGTTTATGATCTTGCTTTTATTATGACATCAACTATTTGTCTATTCATATATTTGCAACGTATCTTCATAAGCAAATAATTGATAATTGCATACATGACTGTTAAGCTCACAAATACGTAATATATGTTTAAGATAACTGGATTAAGATCATAGACGTCTATTTCATACGTAACACCTGCGGGTGACTTAGGTGCTTGAGTGTTACCTAGCATTGATTACTTTATTATCAGTGTTGATTAGGTACAATGTGATGTCAACAATCCGTGGTCAATAGTGTAATACACGGTCGTACGCACGCCAGTCGCTCTCGCTCTATCAATAGCAAGGTCTCTAACTCCGGCTGACATTGAACGCTAGTTGTGATCACAATTTGTTTGTTAATTAATGTAAATCGTGTAGTTAGTATCTAAAATGGATTTATACGACGTCCTTCTCCAGTCTGGATTGATAACCGGTGCTATAGTGTTTTACTTAGTATTTATTAAGAAGCCAACGCCGAATAAGGGAAACTATAGAGAAGTTGGTAAGTAAAAACTTCACAATATATAAAATTTGTACAATCAATTTTTTATTTGGGTTGTTTTTAGTGAATTACTATCAAATTAAGAATACTATGACTTATCCACGCATCTGTCTAGTGCTTAAATCACTCGAAGGGTCTGTTACCTAGTGTGTGAGTCTATCTGGCAGGCCCCAACGAGATTTATCAACAGGTGATAGGTTTACATAATGACATTATTTTGTACCTATAGAAAATAAATAAGATATATTTTTACCGCGACAGTTTTTGATTATATGACGTTTCAAATTTCAATGAAGTGTCTAGCCAGCGGGCCCCTTATGATTATTTTTATTGTTATTATACTTTCACATCGCCCAATTGTGCTCGGAGTTAGAAATTATTAGGTACCTTACAAATCCAAAATTTTGGACTTTCTGTGAGGTATACAGTTCAGAAGATATTCTGTATTTAAACAAACGTCCAGCCAGCGGGCCACTTTTTTAAATACTACTCTTGTATATCATACAATAGCATTAGGAGCTTGATACCATTATGTATTTTATACCATTATGTATTGATTGTGATTGTATAAGAACAAAAGATGTCGACAATTAATAGAAATAACTTTAAACTGAAATTTTAAAATTACAACGCCTACCAAATGTCAATTTAGAACTTATAAATTTGGTTGATTAGTTGAATACTTATTTAAATAACTAATATCTTCTGAAGTATTACTAACAGAAAGTCGAAATATTGGATTTGTAAGGTACATAATAGTATCAAGCTCCTAATGCTATTGTATGATATAAAAAAGTAGTATTTAAAAAGGGTCCCACTGGCTGGACGTTTGTTTAAATATCGAATATCTTTTGAAGTATGATATAAAAGAGTAGTATTTAAAAAATGGCCTGCTGGCTGGACGTTTCGAATTTCTTGTACTCGCAGATAGTCGAAATATTGGATTTGTAAGGTACATAATAGTTTCTAACTCCGCGATCTGAAAGTATAATAACAATAAAAATAATCATAAGGGGCCCGCTAGCTAGACACTTCATTGAAACGTTATCTAATCAAAAACTGTCGCGGTACAAAATATATCTTATTTATTGTCTATAGGTACAAAATAATGTCTTTATGTAAACCTATCACCTGTTGATAAATCTCGTTGGGGCCTGCCAGATAGACTCACACTTACCTAGTTGGTCCAAGTCACGCGCCTTTGTCAGGGATTAACTATTAGGAATTAATAATAAATAGATAAATAATATATCCTCTACAACAGTTGGTCATGTTACATCAATGTCATTACAGACGATTATAAACGATTAAATTTGATTAGATAATGTGGTTTTGGATTCTGTACTTACATTAACATAAAATGTTATTAGTAGGTATTTCAATTACTTCTGAATGATCGTGATTCTAACCGGATAATTCTAATTTCGGAAAGACTTCGAAATTAATATTCATTCGGCCTTCACACTTATTCGATATTATTGTTTTGGACTAAAATTAACGTATAGCCTTCGCTCCTCTCATTTTTGGAAGCATCCACAGCTTTTAGAAAAGACCGAAATTATTAGGAATACTCTAACTTCGATACTTAGGTAATGTGGCCCTGGCCGACCGAGCTTGGCAGCAAGTCACACTTCCCATTGGCTTGGGTGGTATCGGCGTCCGCAAAATTTCAAGTACTAGTTTACCTGCCTTTCTCTCCTCGGTGTACGGTGCCGCAAAATTAAGCAGGAACATTCTGTCTTCCTCACTGAATTTTGAGGTACCTTTTTTGACCGATGCGTTGATCGCTTGGAAAATAGTTTGTCCCAATACGGATTCGCCCGATAACCTAGGTCTTCCCAGAGACGATGGGACGTGCCGCTCTGCAGTATTGTACGGAATACCCGTCATTTTAAACACGTCAATCAAAACTGTGGAGCGTGCCCGTCTGCTGGCCGTGGGGGAGTGGGAGTCGGGCTTGTGGCTTCAGGCACTTCCGTCATCCACCATTGGCACTATGATGGATGACGCATCGTTCCGGTTCGCTACGAGTCTACGCTTAGGCACTCCTTGTGTTGCTCCGCATCGGTGTCACTGCGGTGTAGCTGTCGACAGCCTTGGATACCATGGCCTGTCTCGCTATATTAGCGCCGGTAGCATTGCATTGCGGCTGCTGAGATCGTCAAGCGCCGTAAATACTGCCACGTTTCGACCCCAAACGGCTCATCAAAACTTCGGCTCATCAGATCTCCACAGTGGAGGTTTAGTAATAGGGTCCCGTTGGTTACCCTTCGGGTACCGAACCCTACAATTGATCGATATGGGGCTACTTACTTGGGCTGTATTTGCTACGAGGCACCTCTTTGGGCGGACAGGGCAATTAGGGGCGGTACGATGTTTCTTCAACCGTTTTGCTTTGATATTCTTATGCAAAACTTATAAGACGGTTATTACTGAAGCCCTTAGCCCTTTTTTTTTTCGGATGGAATTCATCAAATGACCCCCTCCCACCCTGGGCGGAGCGAAAGGGAATGTCAGACTTCTACTGACTAAAACCCATCCATGTTCGATCTTTTGCTCTTTGCGTTCCAGGGCCGCAGTATCTCTTTCGAACAGTAGCAGCTCAAGCCCTTAGCCCTCAAAAATGTTTGTAATCACGGCCACTCTAAAATCATTAAAGTACCATCGAGACATTGCATTTCTACAAAGGAGACGCTCACAGTATGGTAACCCGCGCCGCAATTAAACAAAAAAAAAAAAACTTTGCTACCGCAGGAATGGTACCTATTACCTAGTCTAAAAAATATGATTTTACAAAAAGAAACTAATAGTATGCAAGAACGAGTGCAGTGAACTCGAAATAGCCCACAAATCTAACTAACTTGCACCCCACCTCGATGGAGGCGGTTTCATTAGTACATTTTTTTACCATTCATACAGGTGATTTTGTCGCCTCATGTATATAAGTTTGAGAATAGTTAAGGTTTTGTCGCCTCATGCATATAAGTTTGAGAATAGTTAAGATTTTAAGCGACTTAGAATGCAAGAACAGGTGAAAGAGAGCTCCAAAAATTTTACATCACTGATTAGAAGCTACTTGGTGGAAGGCTCGAAAATCAAAAGTGATTTGATGAAGAAATTAATGTAGGACGCAATTTGCCGCCCAGAGCTATGGCCCTGTTGGCCTAAGGTTGCTTGTACCTAGTGCATAAACCCACGCGGACAAAGTCGCGGAACGAAAAAGTAGTAAATTAATAAACTTGAATGTTTGCTCATGTAAGTTACCACAGGGTCACATTTTCGAGAGAGAGAACTAGCCTACATAATATTTCTTGTGCCATTGAGGCAACGAACCAAAATTTTACCCTGTGTAGAGTAGAAAACGATCTCTGCGCGGTGTTCACGTTCCGGCGAGTCACGTAAGGTAAACTAGGGAGTTGATTAGCTTATTTTTTAAATAACAGGTTAATTATGGTCAAATATTTGTATTAGGCTGGAATTACCATCTACGGCTGTTATTCGCGCGATATGCCGTGCGGCGCTGGAAGTCACAGCTGAAGCCGACGCGGCTGGACGAGTTGCCTCGACCAGAGCAGTACCAGGGATGGGACAGCTTCGCCGTTCGGACCTGCGACTCCGACGGCACGGCGCTGCTGCTGTCTATACGCAAGCTGTGTGGAAGACAGCCGCTCGCAGAAATTGTAGTGCATGTCAAGTTACCCGATGGGACGACGTATAAGTTGCCGCGTAAGTATATCTTTTCATTTCATATTTGTTGTTGTTATTTAAGTACGTTTTATTTAAAACTACCGTATCGACCCGCCCCGGCTTCGCACGGGTGCAATGTTATACATATAAACCTTGATCTTGAATCACTCTATCTATTAAAAAAATCGCATCAAAATCCGTTGCGTAGTTTTGAAGATGTAAGCATACCTACATAGGGACAGACAGCGAGAAGCGACTTTGTTTTATACTATGTAGTGACTGTAGATGTAATCGAAATTATCTACAATTGCATGATATGAATCGAACAATTTAGAGTGCTGTTACGGATATAACATTTCTTAATACACAAAATAGTACAACATGCGGGATTCGAACTCTGATCGAGAACCATCTTCTCAATTATTGCACACATGTATCGCATACGCAGTTTTATGATTCTAGAGCACCCAGACACTGCTGTATGTGCATGGCAGAACATTGAGGGCGGTTGGAGCGCTGACGGCCTCAAGATCCAGGTTCTAGAAGACAAAGAACGCTACAGATTTTTATACAATGGACTCTTGACAAGAGTGGAAGACAGAGTCACACAGCATGTTAAATTAAACCTTGTGTAAGTGAATTAAACCTAATATATGATCCACATTTTTATTAAAATTCGGAGAAAATGCTCTTGGAAATATTCTCCGAATTTGATAATTGGAGCGGCACCATTAGATGAAAAAAAAAACGTAAACCTGATATTAGGAAAAGCCAGCTAGAGGATAGCGATATCTGTAAACTATGTTGGAGCTCAAACTACCCATTCTGATTTTTTGTATTCGGTTCATAAAGGGTGTAACAAGACCCTTTTCGAAGCCAAAAGGTACTTGTCCTCCTCGTCATTGCGATCATTTTTTGTTCTAGACCATACCTGGGGAACCTTCTAGTTACGGAGATATTCGGGGTGCAAGTTCCAACTTTTTCACAAGTTTTTTTTTTTATATACATGTTTTTAATTCATGATTTTTACTTTAAACACCTCCACGACCGCTACTATTCAATCAATCCACCAGCACAATGTTTTCAGTGCGTTACATTGAGTCCTAGTACCGTAGAACGTGATATTGACCCAAAAAAAATCGTTTCCCAGCAATATTTTTTGCGTAAAGTTACTTAGTTTGATGTACAGAATGCTTGGTTGACGGCTTCGTTAAGGATCTTGTTACACCTTGTACAGGACTTCAGTAATCTTCGGGTGTAAATATGCGTCACACGCATTTTTTTTTTAAGATTCTATTTTATTTCAGTTGGGGCTCAGTAACACAACCGGTGCGATACCCGGATGATTGGAGCAACAAGCTAGCAGCGGAGGCGTTGGCCCTCGAATCGTGGCGAGATGACCAGTGGCCTTATATGCTGTACGTTAAATCTGGTTATTGCTGTCTAGTAGTTGAACATCAAGCGATTTACATGCTAGAAGAAGAAGACAAAAAATAAGCTGATGATGAGATTATAGAACCATTTAACGTTTTCAGGAGCAAGTCTGAAGAAGGTGGCTGGCTTCAATGGGGAGCAGCACAAGGTCGTTTCGAATCCTTTGACGAAGAAGGAATTGTGGACAAAAGCGTGTTCTTACGGACTCGAGGTGTGAAGGAGCGGAGATGGGCACCCCAAGCTTATAAGGGTCTCAGGCGTTCCGTCAACATCACTGCGTTGGCAAAGGATGGGACCGCCGTACAGTTACGATGCTTCTCGTATAAAAATAAATTGACTCAGTGAGTAATTTGGTTAGTTTTATATTCTAGAATCGACTAAAGTTTTATCAGCAGTTATGGTGCCGGTCGGACAGTTAAGATAGAATTCCAATTTATCTGGTTTCTAGTTTGTTTTTGTATCTCAACAAAAAGCTATTCGTTTTACTAATGCAGTAACTTTGTTTTTCCAGTTGCTTATCTGGATGTGTCAGATTCCCAGACTGTCTGACCAAGCCTATAACCTCCACCGATATAGTGATGTCGGACTTCTGTGAGCGGCCTGATGGCTTGCCCGATGTTTACACCATAAATGTGAGCAGTAAGTTATTCAGATGTATTCTTTTCTAACTGTGCCTGTATTTCGTCCATGTTACTTAGGGAAAGACGTCCGTGTATTTTGAGCAGTTGACATTCTGTTACGAATGGGAATGGAATGTCAAACACAACCTATGTTTTAGTATAATTTGTGATATTTGTTTGAATATTATACATTGTCCTACGGTTTGCTCAGGGGTTTCACATCGGACATTGGACATTATTAACCTTTAAAATCCTACTGGAGTCAAGTCAACGGCTCCGGCGAAAATATTCTCATTCGCCACATCTTTCATTACACCTTTAACCTTGTTTGACAATATTTTTGAAGTACAATTGTAATATTCCAGCTGACGACAGTTTTCTGACTTTGGTGTTAAGAATCAACGCTGATGGCGGCAAGCTGTTCAGCGGGGTTCCGTACCAACAAGAAGTCGTTTATCGCACCATGCATGTTGACATCAACTGCTTTCCCGGGATAGGCATCTTGGAACTTGGATATGAACCTTCAGGTATACAAATTTGCTTGTTGGCTACCTATACAAACTTGTTTTTTTTTCATTTGCATTTATGAAATCAAAATTTTTCTCCCAAAGTTGTATCGGAGCCGGTCTCGCGTATTGCTCCACCACGTCTGTTGAAGTGGTTGCCGGAGAAGCAAGCTGGTGAGGTGGGCTACTGCGTTGCATTTGAGAATCGCGCAGCCGCATGCCCTATGTTTGTTGGAGGCAAAGGAGCTTCCCTGGCTTTACTGGCTTCCATGCAGAAGGATGAGGTACAATTTGCATATCATTTTGACCCTTATTTAAGAATTAGTGATTTCGGAGTACTGAAAACGGTTTATTTTCAGGGCTATCGAGTGCCACCCGGATTCTGTCTGACTACTAAAGCTTTGGAGAAGCATCTGGAAATTAATCCTCAACTGCTGGCAGCAATTCGCGATATTGAGGCTGCTAATGAAGATTATAACGAAGCTACATTTAAAGAATTGTGTAAAAAGTATGTACATATGTGCTTGTTGATGCTAACATTTTACGATGATGTAAAAGCGTGGGGTTTTTGAGGTATATGTAAAAGTTTTTTTGACTAAGAGGGTATTAAAATTTTCAGAGCGTCTGAACTGTTTGTAACTACAGAAATAAAGGGGGATGTCAAGGATGAAATATTGAACAATATGGAGGAATTAAGAATAAAAGCTACCGAAGAAAAATTGGGCTCTGAACTACGTTTCGCTGTTCGGTCATCTGGTAAGTTTGCAACTAAAGAAGTAGCGACGACGTTAGAATGCAAGGCAAAAAAGAGTAGGCTTCTAGCAAGTTATTTTTGGTACAGCTGTAGGAGAAGACAGTGAAGAGTTGTCAGCTGCTGGACAGAACGAAACAATTCTTGGATGCATCAGTGACAGTGATATCATAGAGGGAGTTCAGAAGTGCTGGGCATCAATGTTCGCCTTCACCAGCACTTATTATCGCAGGTACAAAATCTAGCTTATCCTTTTTTGTATTCGTAATGGGTTTCATGCAATCATCCCTAGGAATCTTGGTTTTGCTATTTTACTGTTTGAACAAATATAACATCATTGGTTTGAACTATCTAAGCAAACGCTTGTGGCTCTCCTAGCTGGAGAGACCGACGACCTTGGGAAGATGTTTGGGACGGACCAAACTGGATGCAGAATGATGTATTGTAACATAACTTGGAAGAGGCCTATGTCCAGCAGTGAACTGCGATAAGCTGAGTTAATTAATTGACTTATCTAATAAAACTTATCTTATCTGTAAAGACAGTCAGAGAAGGAATGTAAATACGTGATTGGTACAGACAGAACGGGCAGCCATGTTTGTGCGGCGGTGGCGTGGTGGTGCAGGCACTGGTGGCGCCCCGAGCGGCCGGCGTCATGTTCACGCGGCACCCTGCGCACGGAGACCCCTCCAGACTGCTCATCACCGCTAACTATGGCCTCGGCGAGGTAATTTTGTATTTAATCCGACGATATACATGTGCTCCCAACTGGCGTGCGTGTTTGACCAGATGTATATAAACGAAGCACGAGGAGAGTGTAAAGGTCGTAACAGGTGGCGTTCTGTAGTTTCAGAGAAAAAAAGGCATGCATGCTATGCATGTAAGGTGTTTGTGCGTTTTTTTTTCGAATAATGGATGTAATAAGAGTGACTTCCAGTGTTACTACCAATCCTACTAAATTTGAAATTCTATTATCTTTGGTACTACTGCAGTAGTAAGTTATTAGATGAGAAATTAGTTTACTGTGTTAATACTGAGAAAGGAAAAAAAAACATGCAACCAACTTTTATAGCGTTAGTCGGCGCGTTAGCGGTAGCGTTCGTCTGCTGCTAACGCAGCACCGCTCGCAACGCTCGCTCGGCTCGCGCGCGTTTGATCACAGTTCTAAGAAAGACGTTCCCCAGTAATAACTTTTGCATAGAGTTACTTAGTTTGATATACAGACTGATTGGTTGACGGCTTCGTGAAGGGTTTGTACACCTTTTAGATTATTTGCATGAGAGCAGGATTATGTCAACCAGTGTATATGCGCTTTCCGAGCGCCTTTGTTTTCGATCAGAAATTGACTGTTACCAAAGTATATTTCAAAGGTTCAAAAAATTTTCAAGTGTTGAAAAGCAAGAGCTCAAAACTGATATTTCCATCATAATTTTAAAAATGTTCGTAATCTTTTTAATTACAGAGTGTTGTGTCCGGTGCAGTAGAACCTGACACCATGATAATAAAGCGGACGAGGAATGGTCAGCTCACTATCTCGAAAAAAGAGTTGGGGTCCAAGACTCGTCGAGTCAAGACAGAAGGCAGTGGCATCGCCATGGAAGATGTACCAGAGGGAGAAAGAAACGTGGCTTGTATCTCTGATGCGGAAGTACTGAAACTGGCCACCATCGGAGTGTCTCAAGAAGAGTTGTGGGGCGCTGGCAGAGACATCGAGTGGGCTGTTAAGGACGTGAGAACTTTATTTAATGTCACATTGTTTTAGCTATAAACAATGGAAATGGTAACTGTTTGCTCTCATTATAACAATAATGGGAGTGGCTCGGAGAGACTGCGTCGTGGTTTCACGGACCATCAATTCCCACGATTTCGAGTGCTGTGATGAAATAAGAGATGACATCATGACACTCGCAACCGGGGTAGTGATAGTACAATTTGTATGTTGGTTACAACAACTACAAGTGTTTTGAAGCAATTAAGATTTGTGAAATATACCTTGAAGTTACAATTACATTAAACTGTTTATCCTCAGGACGAGATATTCCTTCTGCAAGCGCGCCCCATCACATCTCTGGACCGTTGGACTGAGGAGGAGCTACTGTTTGAACTGGACACGCCTATCATGGCAGACGACGAAATCATCTCGTTTGGTAACTCTGGCGAAGTAAGATAACCTATAGTACAAATAAACGTATCAACATATTCCCTAGAAGGTGTCAACAGCTGTTTTAAGCTAAACACAATCCAGGATTTCTTAACTCAATAACTTGTTTTATAATTGTTGTTACCGTTTTTACGCGTAAATCTTTATTTCTGTACTTCGGTTTCCTTGCTATTTTTTATTTCAATGGCACGGCTTATTGTCTCCACGTACCATCCATTTCCATTGCCATATCAGATATAAGTTTAGATAGTCCAATCACATATCGCCTCTGTTGTCACTCCTGTGATTGGTCTAATCTTGTACGACTGCATCGCTCCACTCGTCTCCACTTTAGTGAAAAACGGGGCTATATAACATTAGTATTAGGCAGCAACATGCGCAGGATATCGGATAGTGCTGGTCATCGCAAGCAGATTTCACTTTTTGCCAAACCGATAAGAGCCAACACCTACAAACGCTGTAACTACCGACGACAAGGTTGTTACTGAATTGGTCGGCACCGGCAGCATTATAGGTTCGAGTTGGCAGACCGATACCAACTGCCTGCTTTCACGCCAATGCACAAGAGAGGCACAAAAGAAAGACTCCTAAGAAAGAAGAAGAAGAAGAGGAGGAAAGGCAGGAAAGGAATTCCTACAATTGAAATCAGGTACTTTACGAGGGCTTTGATCACGTAATGATGTTTTTTGCAGCCAACTTGTTCTTCTGTACACAGGTTTTTCCTAAACCAGTAACTCCGATGTCCTATGATGTGGTATCTACTCCGTTGGCGACCGGCATGGACAAGACAATTGGCTGTAATGGAAGTGGCTACGACAAGGCCATAATGTTTACCCACCATAGATGCGCCATTTCATTGCTAGAAGTAAGCACCGCTTTATTTATTTCCAAACCCTTGATGTTGGTACGGTTACATCGATCAATGCAAGTGACTCGGGGGTCCTAGGCTCATTATTTTTTATTAGTAGATAGGTAAAGACAACTGCACAGCAGTGGTAACAGTTATGTGCGTTCCCATTGAGGGACCACTTTTGAATTTTGAGCTTTTGAATGCGTCAGCCTTTAGTAAAAGTTCTCAAACAATTGTAAATTCAGTCTCTAGTTTTGTAAAAGTAGCCACTCAAAAGTTACAATCGGTTAAAGGTGGTCCCTCAGTCGTGACTTAGGACTAAAACTAATTTATTGAATATGAACCATTCCTGTCCACACAATAAGAAGAACTAGCATGCGGAAGGTGGTAAAAAAATATTTCAACAACAGTCACTACCTACCTTGTTTTTACTTCTTCAAAAAATCCTGCTGTGTGGTCACCTCAGTCTTAATATTCCTTCCCAGGAATTCAATTATCATTTTAAACGAAACGGTACATGTTTTGATACTGTTTATTAAAGTAATCGTTAGTAAAAAAAACTACTAAAGGATAGACTGTAGCATTCATCTATTTAACTTCCGAATGCTACGTAAATTGATTTTTCTTATGATAAACGTTTCAATTGAGGGACCACCTTGAATCGATTGTAATTTTTGAATGGCTTCTTTTACAACTAGAGGTTGAATTTATAATCGTAAAAGTACTTTTACTAACGCTAGACCCATTTATGTAAATTTCAAATTCCATTGTGGTCTCCACTCAAGGAAAGTTATGTTGATCAGTTGAGGGACCACCTTCCGCATGCTAGTTCTTCTTATTATGTGGACAGGAATGGTTCATATTCAATAAATTAGTTTTACAAATCTTTTACAAAAAGTAGACATTCATAGCAGTTGTAATTTTTAACTAGGTTTTGAGATACGGATGCCTGTTAGTCACGACTGAGGGACCACCTTTAACCGATTGTAACTTTTGAGTGGCTACTTTTACAAACTAGAGACTGAATTTACAATTGTTTGAGAACTTTTACTAAAGGCTGACGCATTCAAAAGCTCAAAATTCAAATGTGGTCCCTCAATGGGAACGCACATGTAACAGTTGCACCGTTACTACTACGACTTAAAGGCGTAGTTAATGTTATATTGTTACCACTGAAGCGTTAAACTGTGGCAAAGTATACGCTAAGGAATACTGAGGATACATGAGCCCATACCGCTTAAATGTGTGAAAAGCCTGTACCCTTTAGCACATTAAGCGTGGTTTAGATACCCTGATATGAATTGAATATCACCTGTATAGATATACGTAGATCCTATATCCTTGTATTTCTTTATTTTATAGACCTTATACAAAAGGGCCCCCAAAGAACTAGATGTACAAGTACGCATAATGGATATGGCTATTCATGGGCACGTAGTGGCAGACGAGCAGATGTTGAAGACAGCACAGCACAGACACCCGCCCCGCTGGAACGACCAGCTTTTGGGAATCCACCATATGTTAAAGGTAAAACCGTATTATTTTCTTTTCTGCGCATGGCTACCGTATCGCAATGATGCAGCTCTTCGAGTACTTATTCACTCAAGACATTCATGTTTTAAGTGGCGGGAACCAGATTCAGACACGCACAATTAATGTATTTACTGCACAAAGCTTTGTGCAGTTAGATATCGGAGATTAACTTAAGATGTGCATTTACTTCTTATTCGTGCTGACGATTTGCCTTCCAGACCCTTGCATTTTCCAAATGGGCAGTCGATGACTCTGTGAAAGCAAGTGCTGTGAATTTTGACCTTGAAACCGATAACGCCGGAGAGCTGTTGGAAGCTCTTTTGGCATCACAAAATGTAATGGAACGCGTTTCATACAACCATGCTTACACCAGCGGAGCAAGCACTGCTAGTCAGCTGGTGGCCATGTCAATATTTTTGGAGGGAAAATCAGGTAACATTTCGCGCTATTGCAATCATTACCCTATCAAATAAACAAACTGGTTAACAAACTGGCTTCGCTTTGCGGTTTTACCCACATGGAAAAACCGCTAGGCAAAGCCAGTTTGTTAACCTTCAGATTCCTACAGGAATCAAATAACTCCTCTCACTCTGGGCTGAGCAGGAGGGAGTGTCAGACTTTTACTGACTAAAACCCATCCATGTCCCTTCTTTTGCCCTTTGTGTTCCAGGGTCGCGGTATCTCTTTCGAACAGTCCCGCAACCCTGGTAGGTAAATATAAGGTCTGGACCTTATATTTCTTTTTTTACGTGTATATTGATTGAAAAAACATTTCTCTTTTAGAATTTACTCCTGAACAATGTAGTGAAATAAGTTCATTGTTCAGCTCGGGTGACGTGCTATCAGCAGAAGTGCCAAATGCTTTGGCTAACATAGCGCAGAAGTTGGAGAAGTCTGGATTAGCAGAAGAATTCAGGGCTCAGGACCCCAAGAAAGCCCTGAACTGGCTAAAAGAAAATGCTCATGATGACATTTACGTCGATGTTCGGGAGTTTTTAGAACACCACGGCTACAGAGCCGTAATGGAGGTAACCGAAATGGTTGATCTAAAAGTGTAACAACAGGTCTTGTCTGTGTTTTTTTTTTTTGCTGACAATGAATTTTGCTTTCAGTTTGATTTAGTTACTAAACCATGGGTTTTGGTGCCAGAGAATATGATGACAGTACTGCAAAACTTACACGGTACCACTGAGGGAGCAAAACACAACAAAACTAGCCAAGAAATTGTTGACGCTTTAAAAACTCCCGAGAAGCCAAACACAAGGTGCGTGCCCAGGTTTATCACTTAGATTGTTCTGTTACAAGTTTTAGTATTTAGTTTAGTAGTTCTCGAATTAAAAAAAAATAAGTAGAGTACTACGCAATGTTTGTAAAGTCCTCTCATCAATTGTTACAGGAAAGTTCTTCGCTGGATTCTGCCGTTATGTCACCGGACCGTGCGCCACAGAGAGGGCACGAAGGCACATCTGGTGCTCGTAATACACAAAGTACGACTAGGTTTCATCCGACTCGGCAATTTGTTAGTTAAAAAGTGGTACATACCGAATCCTGAACTCGTGTTTTTCTTCCGCAAGCAAGAGCTGAAGAAGTATATTGCTACTAGAGATCCTGCTATATTGAAAAAGTAAGATATACCCAGTTTTAAAACATTTAATGAGACCATTTATTTAAGGCAATAAAAAGTAATCAATATACAGGATGTAACAAGACCCTTCACGAAGCCGTCAACCAAGCATTCTGTGCATCAAACTAAGTAACTTTACGCAAAAATTATTGCTTGGAAACGACTTTTTTTTTAGGGTGAAAAATCATGTTTTACGCCCTCAAAAAATTGTGCCGATTGTGGATGCATTGAATAGTACGGGGGTCATGGAGGTGTTTTAAGTAAAAATCTTACATTAAAAACATGTATTTAGGTGACTTGAACTTGTGAAAAAGTTAGAAGTTTGACCCCCAATATCTCCGTAACTAGAAGGTTGCCAGGTATGGTATATAGAACATTTTGATATAAGTGGGGAAACTTTGTTATTGCATTCGAGCGCGGAATTAACACCCGAGCTGTAAGCGAGGGTGTTATGGAGCCGAGAACTGCAATAACAAATCCCCACGCGTATCAAACGACGTTTTTCAATACACTTTCGAAGAAATATTAGAACGGAAAGTATTTTTGTCAGGAATTATTAGGAAACTATGATTTAATTTGCTTTTTTTCCGCGCTTTGCTTTCGCCAGGTTGAAGAAGATGCAAAGGTATGATGCCGTATACAGCCTACTATGAAAAAAAAGAAAATTAATTTTTTATTTTTATTTAGAACACAAATTTGTTCTTAAAAATAAATATTTGTTTTAAATAATCATGTTTATCTATGATACTCTATTTATAAACACAATTTAAATACTCGAAAAATATTTAATCCGTAAAGACGCACTATCTCTTTGCCGGGATTTAAAAAAACCAATCACCGCTAACTATAGATATAGTTATTGAACCTTTTGGACTTATCTGTGGAAATTTTTATTTCCGCACGTGTGCGGAAAAATATTAAAAATCGCACGCGTGTGAAATACATTGCATGTTGAACCTAATCGTAGTGCGATTAGAACCAGTTTTAGAGAAAGTGTATTGAAAAAAAAATATCGCAATGACGGAGAGAACAAGTGGCTTTCGGCTTCGTTAAGGGTCTTGTTACACCCTTTATAGTTGTCATAAATCGGATTTAAGCATTAGTCAAAGGGAACCTCGGAGTTTTTCCAAAAATCTATGGTTCTTCTTACAATTTTCAGAGCAATGCAACGCCAACAGTACCACCCAGGCTGGTGTAAGCTGAAGTTTGAGGAGATAAACACTGGCTGGGTGAACAAACTGGAACCTATGGCACTGAACATCACGGCTGGCGACGTGAGGATATCCGCCACGGCCGTGTGCGGGGGAGATGTGGTCGCGAGGGCCTGCGTCATCAAGGATCTTGAATCAGAAGTCTGTCGCATTTTAACCTATTTGAATTCATTGCCGAGTAGAATAGCATTATATTATTTAAATCAAATGTAAGTGTGAGAAAGAGATGGAGCTTTACGTTCTGTATTCAAATATCCGCAATAAAAAAGATAAAAGTAATACTGCTCTATGTGGTGGTGGTATATTCCCGGATGTTTTTAGGCTGGCCATAGATTACGGAAATGTTTCGGCAGCGCTATGATTCTGTGCCCTATAACATACATACCATCGCGCCTCTAATCTCCGAAGGCTTAGGCAGAAGTGCACCCATTAGTACACCCACTCTTCGCCAGTTATGTTTAAGACCCTTATAACAGGGGACGAGCCTATTGCCCTCAACCGGTCACAAAACCGGCTCTTGGCTGCTACTGAGAAATTCCTGATGGAAAAATCCAATAACACTTTGCCCGACCTGGGAATCGAACCCAGGACTTCCTGCTCAGTAGCCGCGCTTGCGACCATTAGAATATCGAGGCGTGCCCTTTGTACCGGGCAATTCCAGTAGTTTCCCGTGGAGCTATATTCCAGTGCGCTAATGGTTTTCTTTGAACAGATTGGTGATCTTCGGCGTGGTGATATACTGATAACGCACGCGACTGACATCGGCTGGTCGCCGTACTTCCCGCTCCTGACCGGCATCGTCACCGAACTCGGTGGACTTATATCACACGGTGCGTTGATAAATTCTTTAATGATTTTTGTATCTAGAAATGCAGTTCTACAAAGAAGGCTCCCCAAAAAAAACAGACTCAGAAATGAGACTTAGTCTCATTTCTGAGTCTGTTTTTTTAATGAAACATGAAATGATTTAGAATTTTTAATGAATCATGAAGATACTTAATGAAACATGAAATTTTGCAACTTCCAGGTGCTGTAATAGCTCGGGAATATGGGTTGCCCTGCATCGTAGGCGCAGCAGGTGCCACAGATATGTTCAAAACTGGAGATTTAGTTCGACTATCAGGGACGAAAGGCGTTATAGAAAAAGTGGAAGTCAAAGAAGAGCATCAAGATGAAAGTATAGAGAGCTAATTTATAAAAGTTACATCGTGTAACATTCAGGCTCAATTCACACCGAAGTGGCAGCGATCGGCAGCACAGAGGCAATTTCACTGTCAGAGCATTTTTATGCTTTATCTCCATTAATTAGGAAATTTATACTTTATCGGTTGAAAGACTCGGGATGGACGTGCAGCCGCTCGCGGTGCAGAGAGACATCACGCGTCCCGTCAAAGCGGCGCACTACAGCAATGTGCTAGACGCTGCTGGCCGCTGTCGACTGCTGCCACTTCGGTGTGAATTAACCCTTATGGAAAGGTGTAATGTAATAAAAGATTAGTTTGTAAACAAATCAATATAATTGATAAAAATAAAAAAAAAAACAAAAACAATAAGACAATTTAAAACATTCTCGCAAACCCATTAATGACATGCCCAAGTAAAGACAACGCTCAACACTGTCACGATTAGGTATAACCTGATTTGGTGTAATCTGATTCTCTAAATGTAATACAAAGGGATTTACCTAGGGACCTTTAGGGTTCTTGTTTGCTCAGTCATCAGTTATGTATGGAGCACTATGGAGGCTTGCTCACGATGCCGGCTCTAGCGCCAATTCATCGTCGTGCCCCGTGTGACCGGGGCTAGGACCGCACATGCTCAAGTATATCAATCGGTTAGCGCCTGTTGATGAGGTCTGATGTATATCCGGCGCATGTTATCAAAATCCGTCCGTGAGTCCGTGTACAAGCTCGCCTTGGGTCGTAACAGGTTGTAAACAAGAGCCCTTGAGGTCATGTTTTCGATCAAAGTATCGATTAAGGAATTTAATCGCAAAAAATTTCGAATGCTAAAACGCATTAAGTTTTCAAATCCTTAGAAAAAAACCCAAGAACAAGTAAGCGACAACTTAACATTTCAAGATAATTTAACAAGAATGGAAAAATAGCCGTAAAACGACGAAAATTCAAAAACTGAGTTGAGCAACCACTCTTTAACCCCATGTTCCTAATATATTGTCGTCTATTGTAGTTTGAAGCAAGCTCACTCGTTGCCATCGCTTGCGAGCATGAGTAGTTCATAGCAGTTGAAGGCGAAGGGCCTGCCAAAGATGACGACGCAGCAGTGGTAGTTGGGCTCGTGCACGGTGCCCAGCAGGTGGTCGCCATGGTAGTGCACGCGGCCGACGTGCGTGCCGGGCGCTACGCTCACGGCGCGCTGATGCACGGACCCGCCGCGCCACGCCACCCAGCGCACCTCCGCGTTGCACATCACCTGGCCAGGCACAACATAAGGGCGCGTTCAGACACCGGGGTCCTTAAACGAGCCTGCACCTGATGTAACGTAGAAGTTACTGAGCCGCACGGTTTGCACCTTGCAACCGCGCTCGCGTGTCTGAAGTGCACTTAGGGTTCTTGTTGATGGGAGTAGGCTGTTGCGCAGTTCGAAGCACAAGTACAACTAATCGAATGTCTATGTTAAGACAAAGTATTTGATAGATAGCCTTGTTAGTAAGATTGGAAGCAGTCTAAGTCTGATGTAGAATTTATGTTTTAATATTCACCTGATATTTACTGTAGCTATGGACTTGTCCGTCCGCGTAAACTAGGCAGCAGTGCTTGGAAGGCACTAACGTGGCTGGTAGCATCGTACACCTACATGCACAGTAAGATAGTTAATCACACAAATTCATTTTACTAATAAATACTCAGCATAAAACGAAGCCCCTACATTGTCCCCGTCCTTAGATCCGTCAGTAAGTATTTTCACATAAGTCGAGTATTCGGAAGTAAGGTAACCAATAAATAAGTTTCATAAGTAGGACTGTATTGCCTTCTTGACCCAGACATGAAGTTTGCGTAGTGTTTTATAATTTTATCACTTATTATATATATGTATATAATAAGTCTAATTTTCCAAGTGAGTTTTTGCACTGTTGTCATAAAAAAAGCTTCCATAATCCATACGGCTTCTAATTAAAGTTAGATAAAGTCTTCTTAAATATTTTGGGTGCACACCCCAACTCGAACCAGCCAACTCTTTAAAGATTCTAATGAATTTTAGAAATTTTTGTCAAATCTCATTTATATTTTTTCCCCACCTGAGAGAACGGTCCAACCTCACACCAAGATATCGTGCCGTGTCAACAACCTCCAAACTATTATCTCTAATTGACAAGCTAACTAACCGTCTCCTATAGCCTCTGTCAAAGATACAAAACTTTTTACTTTTATTGGATATACCGAGATTAAAGGAATCAAAATCGCCGAACATATTTAGCGCTTCCTGTAAGTCAGTGGCTACTTGATCCTTAATATGCCAAATTATACATATAAAGTACGTAGTCATCAGCGTACTGAGAGTCAGATACGGAGCTGGCTATTGCTTTACAGATATGGATAGTAGCAATATTAAATAGCAATGGCGATAGGGGGTCACCCTGTGCGAAACCCCTTCTGGCAATTCTAGTGATAGTATTATCCATTCTACTAATTGATAAATATCTTTCTTTAAGTAATTCCCATAAATATTACAGTATTGTGATCCCCATAGAAATATATATAAAAAACAGGAGAAGTGGCAATGGGGCGTGTCGGTGACGCCGCGACGAGCGCACGATAAGCATGTCATAGGGCAAATGGCCGTCTCTGCGAACTAGTGTGCTTTCGACCGCGATCGTGACAACTTATAAGAATGCCGTATTGTTCAGTAGTTTCTTGTAAAAATCGAAGCATAAACCAAAACTTTATAAATAGAATCACTTACTATATTTATGTACAAGTATTTTACTATATTTTTTTCTTGCTCTTACTATGTTAGTTCTGTTTTCAAATATCACAGCGACTGTACAAGTTTTGCAATAAATACATTGCTCCTTAACCACTACCAAAGTTTGTCGCTAAGTGACTGGACAAGCAATGTAAAAATCACAAAACGATACTTTTTTAAGCATATGCATCGCGTAGTACGGCCGCTGCTTCTTGCGATGTGCTTGTGCAGATTGTGCTGTTTTCACCAACACAAAGTGGCACCTTACTGAACGCCTAGTTCCTGTTTTCACCAACAATAAGCGACACCTAAGTCAATGCCTAATGCGCGTTTTCACCAATAGTAAGTGACGCCTAACTGAACGCCTAGTTCCTGTTATCACCAACACTAAGTGGCACCTAACTCGATGCCTTAAGCCCGTTTTCACCACCACTAAGTGTCTCCTAAATCGATGCCTTAAGCGCGTTTTCACCAACAGTAAGTGACGCTTAACTGAATGCCCAATTCCTGTTTTTACCAACACAAAGTGGCACCTAACTGAACGCTTAATTCCTGTTTTCACCAACACTAAGCGACCCCTAACTCGACGCCTTAAGCCCGTTTTCACCAACACTAAGTGACACCTAAGTCGATGCCATAAGCCCGTTTTCACCAACACTAAGTGTCACCTAACTCAATGCCTAAAAAGCGTTTTCACCAAAAGTAAGTGACGCTTAACTGAATGCCCAATTCCTGTTTTCACCAACACAAAGTGGCACCTAACTGAACGCCTAGTTCCTGTTTTCACCAACACTAAGCGACACCTAAGTCAATGCCTAATGCGCGTTTACACCAACAGTAAGTGGCACCTAACTGAACGCTTAATTCCTGTTTTCACCAACACTAAGCGACCCCTAACTCGACGCCTTAAGCCCGTTTTCACCACCACTAAGCGTCTCCTAACTCAATGCCTTCAGCGCGTTTTCACCAACAGTAAGTGACGCTTAACTGAATGCTCAATTCCTGTTTTCACCAACACAAAGTGGCACCTAACAGAACGCCTAGTTCCTGTTTTCACCAACACTAAGCGACCCCTAACTCGACGCCTTAAGCCCGTTTTCACCACCACTAAGTGTCTCCTAACTCAATGCCTTAAGCGCGTTTTCACCAACAGTAAGTGACGCTTAACTGAATGCTCAACTCCTGTTTTCACCAACACAAAGTGGCACCTAACTCGATGCCTTAAGCCCGTTTTCACAAACAATAAGTGTCACCTAACGGAATGCCTAAAGCCCGTTTTCGCCAACACTAACTGTCACCTTACTCAATGCCTAATGCGCGTTTTCACCAACAGTAAGTGACGCTTAACTGAACGCCCAATTCCTGTTTTCACCAACACAAAGTGGCACCTAACTGAACGCCTAGTGCCTGTTTTCACCAACACTAAGTGACACCTAACTCGACGCCTTGAGCCCGTTTTCACCTACGCAAAGTTACACCTAAACTGTCACCTAACTGAATGCCCAAACCTCGAGCTATTTCCTTAGTTTTTTTTAATGTTTTTTTTTTTTTTGTATTTTAGCTTAGAATACGTTAAAGTAATCGGCATGGTTCAGATAACATAATAGTGCTAATAGTACTTTTGCTTATAATAATAGTCAACATAATTATTCATGCTATTTATTTGTTATGTTTGTTTGTTTTCCTTTGTTTACATTTTTTTAACTAACTAGGGTTTTTTTTATAACAAAAATCTATTACCTGCGAAGTAATTGCGTAACAAACTTGTTTGATAGGATAAGGTTTATTTATTGATTGTGACGTTTTATTGGTTGTGTTGACGTTCTGTTTTTCTGTTTTAAGAATTGCGGGTGTGTGCGCGACTGTGTATCTATTGCTTTTACTGAATTGCATGTGTAGTAGTTGCCGGGTGGTGGGAGAAAACGGAGACAGTAGGTTGCGATACATTTTCGTATAACGGGCATATCTCCTTATTTTAATATATCTATGGTGATCCCACACCAAGCTGGTCCAAGGTAAATAAAAGAGCGGTGACGTCAACGTTATTATAAGCGTTATCGATATCAAAGAAACATCCGATGGTCACAAGTTTTTTTGTAAAACCAATTTGTATTTTCGAGGTCAGTCAATTTATTTTGCCCTCCGAAATGTCTAAGTAGATATTTTTAATGGCTCCATAAGATAATCCAACTTCAAAAGGCCGCCGAAATCGTCATACTAAACCACTAAAATGATCTGAGTTTGCTAATTTTTCCGCGCTGTCAGCGTAATGAAATTCGATAATAAATTCGTACGGGTTATATTTAATATTCCTTGTTCCGTAATTAATTTTGCTAGGGTGAATTGTTTTGGAACTTTATCTTAGTAAGTAACACTCAATTCCGTAATCTCTCTTACTTCTCTCGTCCTGTGTTTTCTACTCCTAACTTCAGTCCATTCATCATCTTCTCTCCCTTTTTCCGTAGGTCGCGATCTGTCTTTCGACGTCTCATTATCCTCCATCTCAAATAATTGTGTTAAGTCTTCTGAATTTGAATTTTCTTCGTCCACCATTTTAACATAGTTGATTAAGTCTTCATTATGATTCTCGTCAGTATCCATTACGCGCAACGCGTAAAGTGTAGATTCGTGTAATCGATAACCGATGGTTCAGCCGAGCGACCGATATGTAGGTGCACAATTGACAACGACGTAATTAGCCAATGACTGCGAAAAACACGTCTAAGCAACACCGTACGCGCTTCGACACTGTCACAAGAACTTGAAGCGGAAAGTTGGCAAAGACGGCGGAGTTTTAAGCGGGTTCGAGCCCCACATAACCACAGCGCTCCCCGGATCGGTGTGGTATGCAGTAGGCATTTTCTTAACCGAAAAATGAAAATGGTTAAGCATTTTCGTCTGTCAACCGACCGTACACAGTGTACAATACTTGCCAGTGATCAGTTTGCTTACCTGTGCAAAGCTCTAGCAACCCAGATGACTTCATTATTGTATAAGCCGGCGGCGACCGCCCCACTAGGCACCGCACCGCCAGCACTCACCACCCACACCGGGCCACGTTTCTCCAGTGAAGGCAAGTAGTCTATTCAAAAAATAAACTATGTATACTGCAGCAAACATTATATAACAGGCCTCACTAAGAGCAATTTACAAATATTAAACTGACCGCGATCAAAAATGAACTATTTTCAAGAGATTCGCGCTTTAAAAACAAAGCTTCATTAATTTCTTTACATATTGTTATGTAAAGTAGTACACTAAGTATCTGTTTTATATACAGGGTGGAAACTTTCAACGGGGCAGCAAGGGGAACTATCATAAACGTTGCAGCTACACGAAAATGGTATCTATCCATAATTTTTTGTGAAATTTTGATCCCCATTCAAAGATTAAAAAAAAAAAATACAGCAAGAAAATGGCCATTTTACACAAAACATTTTTTTGATGCCAATCGATCCTGTTTCTAATACTGATTAAAAACTATTATGGGATCAACCCTAAGGTTGGAGTGCTAAAAAAGTCAGAAATTGCAAAAAACTTTTCCCATACATTTTGTTTGAAAATTATAATCAAAAAATGGTTTTTCTCAAACATGCTTGGAAATCTGAGCATTATTTTGATCACCTTCTTCTAGATAAATCGAAATTGCTGTACTGGCCAGATGCATGCGACCAGCGGCCGGCAAAAGTTGTGTGAAAATCCATATCTGTCGTGGGTATCGGCCAAATAAATTACATAGTAAACTCTTAACTGTCATGTTATTTAAAAATGGAACGATCTTTTACCCTGACACATGTCAACCAAGGAGGTAACTTATGAAAGTTTTTATTTAAATATCTAACTGGCTTCCAAATAGAAAGCGGTTTATTGAAACAAAAAAAACAAATGAACTCTTCAAAAATATAATATATATAGTCTCCTAAGACCGTTTTCGTGTAGATGCAACGGTTAAGGTAGTGCCCCTTACTGCCCCGTTGAAAGTTTCCACCCTGTATATAAAATAGATACTTATTGTACTACTTTACATAACAATATTCTAAGCTGTATATTGCGTATGTGGAAAAGAACCCTTCACGGGTATAGCTTCGCACGTTGCTGCGTCCGTATTCTATAGCGATAAATAAACATCACACAGCCGATTACTTCTTTCCCGTTTTTCGACGTTGTGTTGGTCCATGGAGAATGTTTTTTTAGTTTGATGGTCTGTACCACACTCAGAAATATGACCCTGACACTCTTGAACGCAGTTGTACCGATTACGAAGTATAATTATTACTGTGTGAAAACAAACATACCCGCAATAACCGCTCTGTACTTTCGCTCCCAGGATACTTTCAAAAACTTAAGGTAATTCTCCCAATCCTTGGAATACCCATCAACTTTCGTCTTCAAATGATTCCAACGCCTGTTTGTTAACATATTTATTTAAAACAACTGATTTTGTCGTCTGTTTTCATAAGCCGCTATCAACATGCTGCGGAATCATAGAACTTCCTAAGCGTCACCACATTCTAATTTCACTTCACCATTTTGTTTAGCAGTGCACAAAATAATTGTTCACCGTTAAAACTATTTACACCAAAATGACGAAAAACGACGTCTGTGTGTGAAATTCGGACGGACCAACAGATTCAGACCCCTTTTCTGTCATTTGGCTACGGAACCCTAATAAAATGAATGAAAGTAGGAATTATAATTAGATACTTACATTACATGTAACGGGATCTCAGAACCAAGGATTTGTTGCAACGAATCGGTTTCTTTGACCTATTATAGGACAAATTATAATTTGGTAAGAAGAATATTCCTTACTAATCTGTTGTTCATGAACCACTTGTAGCGAAATGTAGGTGTGCCCAGGGATGTTTCGGATATTCGCATCCGCATCCGCAAATGCGGAGCATCCGCATCCGCAATAATGGATGCGGATGTTCATGCGGTTGCAGATGTAGCGCAGGTTGCGACAACAAAAAATTGGGTGGGGCTGGCGAGTGGCGCGTGCCGTGGTCACGTGCTGAATGACCAATAGGAGCGAAGATTTTGGTGACAAGATCTGACGCGATTGTTAGTGTTTATAATAATTATTTTATATCTCGTTAATCAATCATAACGTGTATACTTGCGATTATCGAATTAACATTGCAGTTTTCGAGTGTTATAGTGAGTATTGTCTGTTTTAAGCGAGTTTTCTGTAGTTAATAGATTATTGGACAAGTGAATTCACAATGTCACCACCGACATAAAGTGAAATTTATTTAAACCAGAAGAACACGATCAGGATAAGGCTCATTGTAAAACATGCAATAACTGCACCAAAACGAAGATTAAAAAAAAATATGTTAAGATCCGCATCCGCGGATGTGACCCTTCAAAAATCCGCATCCGCATCCTTGGATGTCAAAAAATTTGCATCCTTGCAAAATCCCTGGGAGTGCCGACTATTAGGTTACACCTATGCCTAACCTTTTCGGAATTACATGCGTGATGTTTATTTCTTGCAAGAAGCCAAACTATTATGTGTCATTCAACTAAGCTGGCTAAATAATAATTGCCGGGTCGATCTTCAGGTTAAGCCGTACTAGGTTGGTCCGTGGATGGATCACCCGTTACATACAGACTTTCCTCCGTACCTCGGACAGCACGTGAAGCCGTTGGTCCCGGCTGACAATTGTAGATCTTTGACGTCGTAGTCAGTGGCCTGAAAGTCTTGCAGTAATTAAGCTAGGGCTCTCTGGCCGAATGGGCTAGGTTAGGTTAGAACTGTGACCAAATGCGCGCGAGCCGAGCGAGCATAGTGAGCGGTGCCGCGACAGTGGCCGAGTGATACATCCAAGTGCAAGTGTCGCGGGTTCGAACCCCGCGCGCACGGTACAAATATTTGTATAATCTACAGGTAGTTGTTCCGGGTCTGGCTGTTTGTGTATGTGAGTTTAAATGTTTGTAAACGCACCCACGATACTGGAGAAATTCGTAGTGTGGGGCAAAGTTTAAAAATATAGGTAAAAAAAGAGTTGGATGCGTACTTTTAAGTCGCTGTCTTCACAACTTACAGTAATTCGCCCACAACATTTCCCGTGTCTCTATGGTAAATCTACCGAGATCTAATAAGCTTTACGGGGCGTACACAGAATAGTTCAGGCTTTTACCATTAAGAGCTGGTAAATCTTAAGTTTTACTAGAAAATCTTAGGATTTACCGTAGTTCGGGCTTTAACAGTAACAGAAACATAAAAGATCGCTTATGCTTTTGCAATTGTGTCTTTCTAATTTTAGAAAGAAGAAATATCTACCGAAGTTAAAAAGCGTACAAATCCCGAGTCCCATTGGTACTTTATAGCATGTCGATTACGTTACTTACGACTAAAGTGAGCCACTGGGTCCATCTGTTGAACATATCTATTATATCTAACATTGCGTCCTGGCATTCTAGGTAAGTTTTGGTTTTCACGTTGGATCGTACTGGTGACGCGATCTAAAATAGAAAAGTAATCTATTATAGCAGTCCTCTTAAGCAGAGATCTTTCAAGGCCCGATTTTTACCAAACCGGAGACGAAGTGGACAGATGTGCAAGATTCGACATCCACATCACGTCTCTCGTCCCTCTGGGGCGATTCGAGCACAACTCCACCTCTCCGCTCGTCTGCGCGTGGATAATGGTCTGAACGTCTCTTAGCAAGTGTTGACTTGACAATTAGACATGTTCCCGACTCTATCTTGCACTTGTAACTTGACAGTATGTTGCCGTAATGTGATAGTAATAAAGCTTAGCCAAAATATAAGAGAGAGATAAGTGCTTATTTATAGATATCGGTCTTAGAAGATCTTCTGAAGCCGATATCTTTAAAAGATAGCAAATTTTTTTCAAAAAGTTTCCAGTGTACATATCTCTTATGGATTCAGTTTTCCAGTTTACATATCTCTTATGGATTCAGTTTTCCCCATAGTATCCCATTTAAAAGAATCACCGATAGTGCTGCATGGCTCTGTCAGTATTGGCTAGTGGCCATAATCAGAACAAAAGTCGCCATTTTTTTTTTCTAGTAGTCAATTTCCACCCCGCCGCCTCCTGACAATGTCATTCAAGCGTCACAAGAGCCATGTTGCACTAATTCGATCAACAAAATCTATCTTACTTCTTTGTCCCTGTACCGCAAATGTAGACTAGTCGTCAGTTGACGGCTGAACACATTGTATTGACGCCACTGCAAGGCTTCCGTAGTCACTCTCCTATAGAATGATACCCAGGAGACTGCAGTATCCCCTAGAATTTAAGTTAATGTAAATAGTCGTTTCCACATTTTTAAATATCATTGAAAAACAAAAATAAATTTATAAAAGTTCTCTTTCATTTATTTTCTATGAATATTATTTTACATTTTAAAAACAAAACCAAATAAAAAAACATCTAAAAATACAAAAAAGTTGTAGGCAAAATAGTAGCATAACGAACAAGGTCCAGGCTGCCGGTGGTCAGGGCTCCACGGAGAGGAACTACGTCACTATGCGTGCCGTGTCCAAGAGTACTGCTTTCTGAATCAAGCCCTTGACCCAGTCGCGCAATGAGAGCCTTGTAAGGTGTTGGTCGAGGTTCTTTGCTGACAACAGATTCCACTTTCCATATTTTGTCGACAACCTTGTGTGCTAAGTCAAAATACTTGTTGGTTTTATCATTCTCAGCTTTCATGAGATTCTCGTCATGAGGAACAGTGATGTCACCAATCATTACACGGGCTTTCGGCACTCACCACAACATCAGGCTTATTTGCTATAATAGTTCTATCACTATTATAGCAATAATCGACCAAAGGACGATCCGTGATGAAAGGTAGATCCCAATTCTCAATACTAGACAATAAGGTGGAACGATGTTTATAGTGCTCGGATTTTATTTGATGCTCAGACAGCCAGACAGACAGATATGACGAATCTATAAGGGTTCCGTTTTTTGCCATCTGGCTACGGAACCCTAAAAATGTATTTGGATTTTTAAATTTTAAAGATGCATGCTAATATAGTGAATACTATAACTAGGTTACAAATACCTCTAGAGAAACTTGGGCTATATTGGTACGCTAAGGCGTGATTGACAATCTCCTGTATCCAATCTCGCCACGCCATCACGTTCCACAGCAGGCTCACCATCGTGGAGTCCCAGTCGATCGCCTTGTGCTCCGACGTAATGATTGGGGTTCCTGGACAATTGTAGTTAGCTTTACGAATGAAAGAAAAGTTAATATAAAAGTTAATATTGAAGGAAACAAAATACTTACGAGAGCTGTAATTAGATGGTTCGATAGTACATGTATCAGATATCGGTTTTATAAATTGTTGGGCCGGCTCGCGGCTCGGTTTCGTTTTTGTTCTATAATTGTAAGAACTAGTCGCAGACGAGTACGAAGGTTGCGACATCTCCTCTAATAACCGGTTTTGATTTCTAGCTTCGAAAGACTGCAATTCCTCTTGTTGTCTTCGAATAAACTGCGCTTTATCGTCGTGCATTTCAAGAAGAAGAGAATTTAGGGGCGAGGGTTCTTTAGAAAGGTAGTAAGAATTCGCCGATAAAGGTGAATCCGAAGTGCTCGGTGAGGGGTGCAGGGAGTCGAAGTCAAAAGTGCTGCTCGGTGACGGCTGCATGGGGTCGCAGTAACCAAATTTTTTGTGCGTTGTTGAATGCAAGAGGTAGGAAGTAGTTGTCGGATGATGGGCAGGACAATAGGGTTTCGCATTTGGTCCGCGTGTCCTGGCTTGATTCGGACAAGGTTTCAAGGATATGTCGACGCCGGGCGCCAAGATGCGGGTTTGATCCTCGTTGACTTCCATGAATTCTCCAGGCACGAGGTCCTGCAGCGCCTGCACGGACACGTGGCGCGAGCACGTGCAGCAGGGCCGCGCCACGCGCCGCAGGATCTCGTCGCACCACAACTCGCACTGCACGAACACGTTCTTGAAACACTTGCACACCTTGACCACCCCTGTGCACATCAATCAATACAGTGAGAAAATTGCTCGTTTAACATTAGATCATTTTGTTTATTTAAAGATGTATAAACTTACGTGGTTCTAGAAGACGCACTGCCAAATACTTTGTGGCGTCATCGATGACCCCTGAAAACATTATTGTTTCTAATGATGTGTGAAATTAATGTTTTATTTATTTTCATACTCTAAGGAAGGCCCAAATTATTACGTCACGATAGTTCACACTATCTCGATTGTATCTTACCAGGCATAAGAGTCTGAAAATTAGGTGGGGTGTTATCTTGCATCAAGTTAGTCAGTTTTATTTGTACTTTTCTGGAAACCACAGGGTCTGCATTGGGTACGTCGAATTGATCTGTAGTTTTCCCTTTCAACCTGAAGATTTAGTTGTGCAGCAGCATTAGTTTACAATGTGTTTTCTGGTCTGAGAAGGTCCTCAGACTTCCGTCTTGTTTACAAGGTGTAACATACTAACTCATTGGCAGCCTCTTTGAAAGTCTTGCGAAGAACTCCATGTCTCAAGAGTGGTCCCTCCCCTGCTTCGTCCATCTCTTTTACAAGAACATTCAATGCTCCAGTTTTTTCAGCTAAAATAAATTAGTATTGGTTGATATGTGAATGGATAAGCAGGAATAAGAAGGTAGATATATAGGTAGATAGTAAGCCTGGCAACTGTGTGAATCGGTTATTAAGGTTTTGACGACATAAAGCAGGAGTAATTCCAGTGTGGGAAAAAGATGGCGCTAGACGACCTGTATAGCTCTGTCTCTTTCCCACACTGAAATTACTCCTGCTTAAAGACGTCATAGTGGTCTCTGGGGTATGAATGTGAATATCTAATATTATTCTTATATCTCTATGAGTGGGGAGTAAGACGACAGACTGACTCCAAATAAATTAGGATAAGAGCTGAAGGATGAAAAAATATAAAATAACCCGATTAGATTTCATGCGTATGATGTACATACCTGGAAGGAAGAGCTAGCGGCTAAATAATAACCGCTCAGGTCGATCTTTAGGTTAAGCCATACTTGCCTAGGTTAGTCTGTGGATGGGTGACCACGCATTACATACCGAGTTTCCACCGTGCCTCGGAAAGCGCGACAAGCCGTTGGTCCCGGCTGTCATTTGTAGATCTTTGACAGTTGTTACGGGTAGTCAGTGGCCCAAAAAGTCTGAAAACCAGTCTTACCAAGAGGAATCGTTTTACCCAGTACTAACTGGGTTGTGGAGCTCAGATAGGCAGTGGATCCATGTAAAATACCTGCTATTCAGCTGCATCCGGTTAGACTGGAAGCCAAGCCCAACATCGTTGAGGAAAGACTGATGATGATGTACATACATACCTTGAAGCCTAACAGATGACACCAGTAGTGATGCTGTGTCAGCAATGACGGCTAAAACCAAAGTAAATTATTACAAAATAAACAATTAATATTATATTTGACATTTTCTAGCCTACTACGACGCTGACTACTTAGCTCAAATCCAAATATTCAATATTAAAAAAAAAATTAGCTCATTCTTTTAATTTCAAGACTATGCTTGTATGGGAGAAGAAGATGTTTTATGATGACTTTGGAACACAAAGATCTCAGTATGCTCCATTTTTTGTCAGTGACTTCCAAAATTTAGGTGTTTTTTTTTTGGAAGTCGATTTAATTTTCTGGCAAAAACCATTTTCCGTTGTTTTTTCCTAGTATAGTCACTTAAGTCAAAATAGGGTCAATCTCGGAATGAGAGATATTATGCTGGAAACTTGTTTAAACCTCTTTATTGACTTTCTAAAAAAAATATCAAGTCTCTAAGTCTCTTGCCTGTGGCTTAAGTTATTCAAGTTCCTGCAAATATCCTGGGTTTTATGGCTCCAGTGATGTTTCCATTTATTACAAAAATTGTGGAACATAAAATTTGCAACAAATGTTCATGAGCTTATTAACCGTTATGCGTTTGACCTGTATTTATGTTGTGTGTATGTCCGTTACTTTGGTCCCTCGTAACTCCTAAACGGATTAACCTTTATATATGTATAGTTAATTTTAAGTATTTATTTTGAATTTTAATGCATTTATTTTATTTTTTATTATTGAATTTTTAAAATTCAATATGTTGTGCTAAAAAAGTTAATGACAGAAACAAATCGCTGCAAAACCGATTCCACGTAGTCTTGTTTGCTCTACCCCTAGAGTGTAATTTAAGGCCGTGTAGGCGCGGAGGGGCGTTAAGCAGGTGGTTTTAACAGTCGTCGCCGCGGCTGAGGCTGGCCGGCCAGCAAGCTGAAGCTGCGGTGGTGAGTGTAAAACACAGCTGCGAAGATAAGCTCGGGTGAGACGTCGATGCGCTCGACCCGTGACATAAACTATGCCTGCTGCATGTTGCATGCTCGCTTGCATTTTGCATGCTCGCTTGCATGCTGCATGCTTGCTTAATGCGCAAATACTGTAAACCTTATTAGTAACTACAGTTTTGAGCCGTTTGGGGTCGCAACGCTCGGGTCATGGGGCCAGAGTGCGCGTCTCGTTTTTAAGGAAACATCTCGCCGACTGGTCGTCACTTCGCGTGACCAGAGGGCTTTTTCTTTCTTTGGTCAAAGAATAAGCATTGCCTTTCAACGTGGCAATAGTGCCAGTCTTCTGGGCATGTTTCCGGATGGCATTATTTTAGTTCTATTTGTAGTCTGTATAATTAATACTTAATGTTTTATAATGATTGATGTTTTGATTTTCTGCCGTTTAATAATCAATATTAAATGTATGCCAAAAGACTATTCTGACTATGAACTTTCTGCGATATGATGGTTCTACTTTTTAAAAATGTGTAGTAGATTGCATTTTAGAAGTTATTATTATTAAGCGTTTTTTTATGCCAATAAAAATATGTTTTAACATCATTATGAGTAAATCAATTTATGCTTTAGAATGTTATGCTTTGTGACGAAAAGGGTTATCGTGGTGGAGGTCTAAGAATGAAAAGTCACGAACCTCGTCAACATAAAATATATTATATATAAAAAAGGGGGTAGGTAAGTCTATGGCCACAAATTCCCTTCCCCAAGTTCACTCGCGATTCGCACGGTACTCTCCTGGCTCAGCGCGGTGTCGAAGACCGTAGCCACATGTTCGCGCCGACCGACCCGCAGATTCTCGGTGCGACCACGCAGGCAAATATGTACCCGACGCGGAGCGCGCGGAAATCCGGAACGCCGGAACTTGAGTCGATATACCAGCCGGAACTTTGGACGTGTCAGCCGGAACTTTGGACCCTGGAAGATAACTTCCAACGTGTCAAGGTAGCCAATAGTCATCTCCGCTGATTGTGACACCAAGGCATAAGCAAAGCAAGAAATACCCGTGCGCCAAGGTGATGTGTGGTAGTCACAATCATACGAAGTTTACAGTATGGTAGTGAGAAGCACGGCATGACTTGCACATTTGAGTGTCATGAAAAAACACGGACTATCAAAATGTACTAAGCTGTAGGCAACTAGATTTTATAATAACTTTAATGAGAATAGCAAAAAGTGAGAGAGAATAGGCACACATCCTGAGTTGACCTAGATAGTTACGTACACAAAATATAAACGTGATTAGGCTGTTCAACACTTACCCAGTATGGGGGTTACGAAGACACAGAATTTAATGCGGTTTACTGCTAATCATGAGCAATAATAAACTGCCTGCTTTAGGCCCGAATAATGTCGAAGACCACGTATAAGGTCACAGGTGATGAGAATTAAGTGAACGTGTTTCTTCGTCGGGAGCAGCGATTCAATTGTGCCAGTCATTGGGAAATAATAAATGGCATACAGCGGCGTGCGCGAAGCGTATAGACAAGTCCTCACTCATTCGTTCGGATATACGAAACGCGCGCACAACACTGGTAAAACAGCTAAATTATATTGTTTAGTAACTTAAGACGGCCCTAATATTTTTAACGTCTGTGGTTTGTTTTGACATTTTGAAATAAGTTATGTAAACAAAAGTTACGATACAACGTTACAGCTTAATCATAACAGCAGAACATTATTTACGCATAAGCGTAAATAATGTTCTGCGAAAATATAATTAGGATAAACAAAAGTATGCCAAGTTATAATTATTAGGTTTTATTTTATGCAAATGGATAGGGAACCGTGTGAAATATTAGGTTGGGAAAAAGTCTTTTCGCATTATAGTGTGTATGAACTTGTAATAAAATCTATTTGTATCTGGCTGGTTTTGGTATCATTGAAAGTTTACATTTTAAAGAACATAATTCCAAATTCAAATTAGGAAAATGTGTGATTTTCATTTGTTTTTCGTACCGTAAAGATGACTGAATCTAATGAAGAAATTCGATACATTTTAAAATTTTACTACAAAAAAGGTAATGCAACGCAAGCCGCGAAAAAAATTTGCGATGTTTATGGACCTAGTGCAGTGTCTGTGAGAGTAGCACAAATTTGGTATAAGCGTTTTCAATCCGGAAATTTTGATGTCAAAGATGCACGTCGCTCTGGTCGCCCTATTACGGATAAAATGGATGCCATTTTTGAAAAAGTGGACCAAGATCGGTATATCAGTAGTTATGACGTAGCTGAAGAACTGGGAATTGACCACAAAACAGTTTTGGCGCATTTGAAAAAAACTGGGTACACAAAAAAGCTCGATATTTGGGTACCTCACGAGCTCACTGAAAGAAACCTAATGAACCGTGTACTCATTTGTGATTCTTTATATATACGACGTAATGAAACCGAACCTTTTTTGAAGAAGCTGATAACTGGTGATGAAAAGTGGATCACGTACGACAAGAACGTGCGAAAAAGGTCGTGGTCAAAGGCCGGTCAGGCTTCACAGACTGCAGCGAAACCCGGGTTAACTCGCATTGGAAGGGCATTATTCATTATGAGCTGTTACCACCAGGCAGGACCATCGATTCTGAACTCTACTGCGAACAACTGATGAGATTAAAGCAAGAAGTTGAGAGAAAGCGGCCGGAATTAATCAACAGAAGGGGTGTGGTTTTTCATCATGATAACGCTAGACCTCACACATCTTTAGCCACTCAGCAAAAATTAAGAGAGTTTGGCTGGAAGGTGTTAATGCATCCGCCGTATAGTCCTGACCTTGCACCTTCAGATTTCCACCTGTTTCGGTCTCTTCAGAATTCTGTAGGCAGTGTCAGGTTAACATCACGAGAGGGCTGCCAAAACCACTTGTCGCGGTATTTTGATCAGAAGTCCCCAAGTTTCTATAGCAATGGGATCATGTCCCTACCTACAAGATGGCAAAAAGTTATCGAACAAAATGGTACCTACATACTTTAGTTAAATGTAAATAAACTATATTAAAAAATGTTTTGAATTTTCTTAAAAAATGCGAAGAAACTTTTTCCCCAACCTATTACATTGAATGTTGAATCTAATCGTAGTGCGATAAGAACCAGTTTTCGAGGAAGTGTATTAAAACGATTTTTGCGACCTTTGACCTTGAATAACTTAAGACGCAGAAACGAGATTTTATGAGACTTTTGAGACAAGTTTTAGAATGCCAAACACAACAACAGCAGCTTGTTTATTAAAGTTTCCAGCCTATTATCAATCATTCGGAGCTGAAACCCCTAATTTGACTGGACTATAAGTACCTACTTACTCATTAATTTTATTTTTAAGAAGCCGGACTAGTCCGGACGTATCAGGAAGTACAGTAACCATACTTACTATCTAAAACCGCAGGGCTGGCCTTTTTTGCACTTGGAGGTGCATGATACATCATGGCCTGAAGCTTTTGCTGAATAGCATTTTGCAATGGTGGGTCAGGCAGTCCAATAGTGTCCTTAAACGTGTTGAGTTGACGAAGGCTGAAGGTAAATATAGAAATAACTTAGTTTCTCAGTAGAAGTTATTTTTGATGAAACAACGCGATGAAAATAGTAAGTACTGCAGACGCTGATGTACCATTGTATTAACCTATGTACAAAAAGGGACGTTGTGCACTTTTCGTACATGTTGAGTGCAACGAAAACTTAGTTGCACTGTCAGAATTAAATATGATTTTTCTGCTGTTTCTAATTGCAAATAATATTTTTATAGTACTGGTAAAAGATTTAAATCGTAATATATGTGCTCTAACCGTACATAGGTCGCGTAAAAGTGGTTACACTGGGAGGAGTGACCCTGCACATTCCTTAAGTGACGAAAGATACAATTTTCTGTATAAGTGAGGGAGTGAAGATAATACTATTCAAATGTTAACGAAACAAAAACGATATATTTTATGCGGTATGGTGAATCTTACGATTTAAATATTTGGTACGAATTATGTATCAATCCTTAAATATAAATAAACTAACTAGATAAAATAAATAAATATAAACTAACTAGTCCGCTGCTTCTTTGCATGTTTTCGGAACGTCGCCCTCGATCAGCGGAAGGTCATCGGCGTCCTCCAATTGTTCTAACAGCGCGACATAAGCCTCAATGTATTCATCTGAAAGAAGTCGTTGATTTGTAAAGCTGAATAATTATAAATGTAAATAAGTTGCTGTCAAGATGCTTACCAGGTTTGGCGACCACCGCTGATAAATACTTGGAAGTTTCTTTAACTTGTTCTGCGAAGCATTAATAGAATTGACTTATCGTTGGTGAGTCAGGAACGACTCGAATTGAAAAATAAAAAGTTTAAGGTACGAGTTTTTAAAAGAATCCAGGTCTCCACTCGTTAGTCACAAAGGTAGAGTTCCAAGTTGAGTACAGTTAAAAATTTGGAGTTGAGTACAGTCGAGGATTCTGTCATGAACAAACGAATGAGCGAATAAGTAATTGGGAAGGTAACTGGAAAATCTGTAAATGTCATTAAATATTTCAAAATAGCTTGACCTCATTAGTCAGATTGTGACCTTTGACCGACCCACCCCATACTATACATATGTATGTTTGACTCTACCTTTCATTGTCTTGTTGACTTTCCTTGGCATAGGGCGACTACTGACTATATCATCCAATTTCTTCGCTATTTCATTGGCGACTTTAGGGATTGGTTCTGGTGTGTCCGATGGGTTTCTTCTTTTCAGCCTACATTTACATTAAAATTTTAGAAACATCAAGTTATACATTTCCAGTATAACATGGCCTCGCTTTGTGTAGATTTCCCGCACAATGAGAGATCCGCATAAACTGGTTTTGTATAGCTTGATTGGTCGTCGTGCGTGCCATGAGTGCATGGGTGCCTTTCCACCAGAGATGTGTTATGCAGCTATGCTGCGATGTAAAAGCTAAGCTACGAAATTGTGTGACCGTTTCCACTGATGCTAAACTATGTAGCGGAGCGAGTAAGATGTGTTATGAAAATGCGCCTCCGCAAGGTAGCTGTGCGGGGAAGATGCTCAGGGGCCTTTGTCTGCTATTGCAATAGTGTCAGAATGGTCTATCATTGATTTAATAAGGCCCCGCGCAGACGAATTACCCTTTGTACGCACGTCAAACGAGTTTCGAACGCGCTTCAATACGCCGTGGGCTAGGGACCTTATTAAATCAATTATAGACCATTCTGACACTATTGCAATAGCAGACTAAGGCCCCAGGTCGAGCTAATATCGGTCGGTCGGTAATAGGGAAAGCACGGGCCTAGCTCGCATCCATAGCTCGCATCCATAGCACGTATCCTTCCATGTAAAAAACGTAGCTTAGTTGAATTAGTTTCCATTAGTGCTATGCTATGTGGTCCAATGAATATTATTGGTGGATATCAAAAGCATCCATAGCAACGTCGCATAGCACATCTCTGGTGGAAAAGCAGCCTTACAGGGCGTAAAAGACCCATTACCAAGATCACGAATACTGCATCTAACTACTAGAAAATATTTTTTGGGTATGAATCTGTGGATGACATTCACAATTAACTGTAGCTATGTTTGTTGTGCATAGAAGAAGACGTGTACGTTTAGTATAGTTAACGGGATGAAACAGACGGAAACAGGTTTACGTAAAAATGCTATAAATTACCTAACTACTAGAAAACAATTTTTGTGTTTGACCTACTGAAACAGGCGGAAAGACTAACAGAGAGAATCGAACAAAGTGATTTTTTTGGGTATTGATTTTTGCTTTTGAGATAGGGTACGGGGAATAATAATAATGTGACTTTTGCCTTGGCTATGACTTTTTGTCACCAGCTGTAGTGAATAAAACATTAAAGACACTTTTGACCTTTGAGCGGCAAAGAAACTGGTTTCTGCTTTGCCATCCACGTCTACGAGTACCTCGTTACCGCGCTTTTGCATTTCGGACACTAAACCGTCGTTTACAACGGATTTGTAATCTGTTGTGTAAAAATAATTTATGATTAGTTTATTTCTTTAAAAAAACTCGCCTTGAAACTCAGGGATTTCACTTAAAAATAATAATCAATTGTCCCTGATTGACCACTTGTTTCCTTTGAAACTCGGTCAGCTTCGGGTAGGTATAACTGCTGTGAGTCCACCACAATACAACACACTTGACATGTTAAGTTAGTGGATTGATTATTATTTTAAAGTATCGTTCTTAAATGCGGCATTTAGTAACAGAATAATTAAACTTAACAAGAATAACAATTATTTTTAACTCACTTTCCGTAACAAAGTATTCTGCGGTTTTTCGACCGGCCTCAATGACGACATCTGTAACAATCAAATTAATGGTATTTTTTAATACTTTTTTCATTTTTTCACTTCTCATGCTCTAAAAGTTCGTCTTTATGTTGTGTCGTGCGTAGGCGACAAGTCACTTTTTATACTCTAGAGCGTAAAGTAAAATCTTCGTCAAAGACCAAGGCAATCGGTCCAGCAGCCACACGAACATGTTCAACTTCATAGAATAACCTCTTTATTTTAATTCGTTTCATTAGTATTCTAAGTACAAGGCAAGGATATTTCTCATTGCCCTAATATAACTTTCAATTTTAATTAAATTTACAATATGAACAAACAGCAACACACTTAACTGCCCATTAAAGACGCAACTGAGAGAAATTATCACTGTTCGAAAGGGATAGATATATGTTTGTCATTTTCAATGGAATCATGTTTTCCAGGTTAATAATAAATTCTTAATTCGGTCGTATTGCAACTCTATCACTCAAATTGACATTTACTATACATACAAATAAATAAAATTGAAATGTCTGTTTGTAATACCAAACAGCTTTTTACTGAATGCGTATGAAAATATATACAGCACTTATAACAAAACACTTTTTTTTTTTACGGGACTTTTACCGGCAAATAGCTGATGTTATAAGGTCTAACAAAGGCTACTTTTATTTTAGAAAAATAATTAGGGTTCCGTGCAATACAAATTAAAGCCCTAGAAATTGGTAAACAAATCCTATTCAAAAAGGGAACTAATATTTTATTATAATATTTTCGAACGAAGGTCGCGGGCAACAGCTAGTTTCAAATAAAAACTGCATGGATCACAGATGCAATCTTTTAAAAAGTAAAATCTTGATGTCAATTCTGTCTACATAATTGACACAAGATCTTTTAAAATAATTTTCAAAATCTACAATGATTTGATAAAGTGCCTGCACGGCTCACCGCTGCGAAAAGAATCCGCATCGTAATTTGGAAAGAAATGGAAATGAGAGTTGCCGAAATATCGCGACAACTAAATGTGCACGTAAATTTTACATCAAATCAATGGCCAGCTAAAAGCACCGATCGAAATCTCATTGAGAATCTTTCGGCACAAACGATTCTCAATTGGGATCCCACTGAGGTGCGTAATCAGACCAATCTACGAGATCTGGTGTATTCCACTTGGGAATCATTAAGAGGCAGCGTAATATGCTGGAACATGGTGGAGGAAATGTGAATCAGGATGACTTATTTACTGAAAAACGGTGAAGGTCACATTCCATAGTGAGGGCCTTTGCCGAAAAAGTGGAGGTTATTGCCATAAACTCCACGCTTGGCTGGCGGATTCGATTTCATTTATTGGCCCGTGTCCATATGTCATGCAAATTGGTCCTGCTGTTTATAAGTGATTAGAATTTATTAGAATAGAATGGTCATTTACTTCTTACCAAAAATGAAATATTAATATTTATTTTCACCTGTGGGAGACTGGTGTCCAGTCGGACTAAATAGAGACACACTGATTGGGTCGCATCTAAGTATTTGGAAGTGTGTGCTGTGCAACTTTATCTCAGTTTACCGCCGCCTGTATGATATTTCCCGACCATGATTATCTGGAGGTCATTTTGTTAGTCATATACAATGAGGTTATACTTATATAACATCATTGGTCAAATAACACTATATTGAGTCGGGAGGAATCGAGCTACACTTCGCTAGGCTTCGCTTCGCTCAATAATGACGAGTTTCAGATGATACCAATATTTTAAGAAACTATAGTTATTTTTAAGTTGGAGTTTATATGTGCTGACCATACAATTTAAAATAATTACAAAAAATGAAAAATGTAAATAAAATTAGAATTAAAATTATTTGTTTTAATTAAATGTGGTTATGGATAGTCGATAATATCCTTTAGACCCGTAATGTTGAATTCCTAAAATGTTGAACAGTAACAAATTATTAATACCATTGTAAGAAATAAGATGTCTAAATGTCGCCGCATTAAGGTAAAACGAAAAAAAAAACGACTCTTACCGATTTTGCCCGATTTGATAAATTATCCGATGAAATTAAGCTATGTTACTCAGCCACTGGCTAGGGTTCATAGTTGTCAACGTCAAATGTGAGTCTCCTTCCTGCGATATGTCAGATAAAATTGTGTATAATTAAGAGTGTTGGTGTTTGTACATGTAAATTATAATTTAATTAAACGTCTCGCGTAAAATGGAGCGTTTTATGCACTTGATGTACAATCTACTATAGTAAACATTCGTCAGTGATTGTATTTGGACTTTTTTCTGTTTTCTGCGTATCTTCTTCCACTTGCAGGCTAAAGGAGCCCAGTCATAAAAACGTCAATAGGCTACCGGTTTGAATTACAATGACGCGCCGCTGTATGCCAGATGGCCGCCGCGCTCATAAAACATTTTTTGTTGATGCGTTGGTAACATGAGGCTTCTAAAGTGATGTTTATGTTCAAGCTTATGAATGACTCTTTCAAGTGGTGTTAAGTGTTTGTTAACATTTACTTTCTAATTTGTTAGCGGTAAACATTCACTATGATGATGATGATGATTGAGCACCACACCCAGCCAGGAGCAAGCCTGACCCGGACAAGCTGGATACACCAGGGGGCACGATTTTGTGAGGAAAGACATGCTCTGGGATGGGAAAGGAAGCCCGACCACCCGCAACCAGTCGAGCACAATCAGCCGACTATGCAGCCTAGAGCCAATATACGAATAGTGGTAAAGACAGGTACAATCAATAGGAATGAGCATTGATGGTGTAAAAAACCCTAGTAAGTAAAAAATTGTTAAATAAATAAAAACAAACCCATGCATAACAAATAAATAGCATGAGTATGTTGACTTATTTTAAGGAAAAGTCACTATTATATTATCTGAACCATGCCAATTACTATAGGGCATTCTAAGCTTTAATGGAAGTAAAATACAAAAAACAACATAAAAAGTAAGGAAACAACACGAGGATAAGGCATAATATATTATGATAATTCAGAGCCAAAAACACTCAAATAAAATATAATTTACTTACTTTACGAAAGTTGGTTACGCATATCACTACTACGCTGTGAAATAACCAAAATATGTAAAAAACATCATACGACTTCGATGTTCCAACCTGGTTAAAACGGTTGATAAATTGAAAAACAATCGACATTGTCGATAGCCTACGTTAGTGGATCTGCACAAGCACATCATCACTTACTTGTCGCAAGAAGCAGCGGCTGTACTACGCGATGCATCCGTTTAAAAAAGTATCGTTTTGTTATTTTTACATTGCTTGTCCAGTCACTTAGCGATAAACTTTGGTAGTGGTTAAAGAGCAATGTATTTTTTGCAAAAATAGTACAGTAGCTGTGATATTTGAACACAAAAATAACATAGTAAGAGCTAGAAATATTTTACGATTTGTTGTTTTTCATGGTTTTAAAGACAAATATAGTAAAATACTTGTAGAAAGTGATTCTATCAGTTACAAAGTTTTGGTTTATGCTTCGGTTTTTACAAGAAACCACTGAACGACACGGCATTCTTATAAAATGTCACGATCGCGGCCGTAAGCACACTAGTTCGCGGAGACGGCCATTTGCCTATGACATGCTTAACAAGGGCCGGTCGTGGAGACACCGACACCTTGCCACTTGTCCTGTTTTTTATATTTCTATGGTTTGGACACACCTTTAGGGGAAATGGATCAGGATTGTCACTTACTATGTGCCTGAGACAGACCTTGGAAACGCTGGCGTGAAGATCAGGCAGGCAGGAGAAGGCAAAACATAGAGGCAGACCTTTGCCCAGCAGTGGGATAACATTGGTTAACTTAAAAAGGCAACTAAACTAAGCACGAGCAGCGGAAAATATTTAAGATCCGACTTGTAAATTAAAACTTTCGCAATATGTATGAAATTGAATGAAAATTCCTTTTTGAGGTCGGTGGCAAAAAGAATCCATGAAACAAACCAACGACAAGTATTTTTATTTTCGAAACCGGAACCGAAGGTTTAATAACCCTAAGAAAATTGAAGTTGAAAATTAAAGAAGTGAATAATAAATAATGATGTTTTAAACTTTCAAATTAAAAGTTAAAACACATGGGTATTATTTTGATGAGAATAATATCAGTGATAATAAGTACCTTTATGAAAGGTTAGGTACTAATAAATAATTGGGTACCTACCTTGCATGGCGTCATTCAACGGATTTGGGGTGTCCTCTTTGACGAGCCCACTGAATTTTTTCTCAAATTTCTTATGCAGGCGCCCGGTGTCAGGTGAATGTTTCACTGAATTTATAACTTTCACGGGGTCCGGATCAACAAGCCTGTACAATGAACATGTATTTTTGTAATTGTATAACAGCTAGCAACCCGCGGCCCATAAACCTTCCGGAAAACATTCTTCAAAATGGCGATGAAAACCACATTAAAATCCATTGTAACCATGGTCGGACCATGGTTACAATGGATTTTAATGTGGTTTTCATCGCCATGTAAACGGTAACTTTATCATCATAGTATTGCGAATAAATTCTTACCATTCTGAAGCCTTCTGGTGTGTGAGGGTGGTTGGTGCCTGGTCGTACAAGACTTCGTTGCCGCGCGCCTGCAGCTTTTCGTGCAGGATGTCTAGTGCCGCCGTGTGCTCAGGGTCATAATCTGTAGGTACATATGCATTAAACGAAAAATTTTCACAATTTAGGTTTTTCATAAGCCAGTTTTAAATCCGGCTTCAGCACAATTGACCACATAAACGTAATAGAACAGACAATAGAAAAATAAATTAAGATTCGCAGACTGCTATATTTAGCATTCATACTCGTTGACTATAAAAAGGCATTTGATTCCATTTCTCACAATAATGCACTTAAGCATCTGGGAGGCGCTTACCAATCAAAATATAGATGCCAAAAATAAAAACATTCTGAAAGACATTTACAGCAAAAGCACAAGCAGAGTCAGGATGGGGAAATCCGGTAAATGCATGAAAATCAACAGAGCGGTAAGACAAGGCGACCCAATATCACCTAAACTATTTATAGCGGTAGTGCAGAATATATTAAAAGATCCTGCCTTGGTCAACAAGGAATCAACATGAATGGGAGGTGCATGAGTCATTTAAGGTTTGCAGATGATATCGTCCTGTTATCAGAAAATCCTGAAAAATTAAACATCATGATAAACGATCTAATTAGAGGCTGCAAGTGCGAGATGAACTTCAGTAAAACGAAAATCATGACCAACGACAAAATCATACCCATTATAATAGGGAATGAGCCATTGGAAGATGTACAGAAATATGTCTATCTAGGGAAACAATTCTTATTCAAAATCAGAGGAAACATACAATAGACAGACGTAAAGCCTCAACGTAGAAGAAGTTCCCGCAGTGTCCTGCCCCACTACTGGGCGAAGGCCTCCTCACAAAAAATCTAAATTTTGGATTTGTACGGTCCATAATAGTATCAAACTCCCAATGCTATTGTATGATATAAAAGAGTAGTATGTAAAAAAAGGGCCCGCTGGCTGGACGTTTGTTTAAATAACGAATATCTTCTTCGCTGAAAGAGCGCTTCTTTGACCACCTGAAAAAAGTATTTAATTGTCTTTTAACAGGCGGAAATAAGGTGCGTACCTTCAACGGTTGGGTGATGCCGGTTTTGATGTACTCTTTCGGCATACCTAAATGGACTCAAATAGAACTAGACGCCCTGGATAGGAAGGTCCGCACATTGTTGACGACATATCGAATGCATCACCCACGTTCTTCGGTTATGAGACTGTACATCCCGCGGAGGTGTGGGGTCGAGGCTTTTTAAACGCTAAGACTCTCCACAATCGCGAGATATGCAGTCTCGGGGAATATTTCCTAGAAGTCGACATGGAAATGCATCGAGATGTGGTCGCAGTGGATAAGGGCCTCACCGCGCTCTCCTTGGCTAAAGAGAACTGGCGCAAACCTGTAGTGCTTGACACTAACGACCGCAGGGAGGTATGACAGAGTAAGGAGCTTCACGGACGCTTTTTCCGGGCCCTACATGGGCCCGATGTAGACCTATCAGCGTCCGTAGCCTGGCTACGTTCCGGGGACCTCTTCGGAGAAACCGAAGGTTTTGTCTGTGCAATTATGGATGAAGTTATGATGACGAATAACTACCGGAGATTTATTGTGAAGGACAGCACGGTGGACATATGTCGGGCATCCCCCACCGTCCAGGCGAATCAATCCGTCACATTACCTACGGGTGTTCTCGTCTACCTAACGGAGAGTACTTGCATAGACATAACCTTGTAGCCAGGATTATCCATCAGCAACTTGCTCTAAAATACAGCCTTGTGGAATCGGAAGTGCCGTACTATAGGTATGTGCCCGACCCTTTTCATAAGAAATATTTAAAAATGTAAATAATTTGTATAAAAGATAAATAAAGAAAATAATCATAATGGGCCCGCTAGCTAGACACTTCATAGAAATGTCATTTAATCATAAACTGTAAGTAAAAAATATATATTATCTTATTTATTTTCTATAGGTACAAAATAATGTCTTTATGTAAACCTATCACCTGTTGATAAATCTCGTTGGGGCCTGCCAGAAAGACTCACACAATTAAACCACGTATGAAAACTGCAGCATGGTTGAATTGGCTCTTGAATTACATTGACAGGAGCGCTGTTTGTAAGCATTTTTGAAAATGTCTGTGGAAATTGTATTGAAAAAAAAACAAGATGGCAGCGTTGGTTCCAACTATGACCACGCGTAACAAGAACCATGTGGTGGAATAATAAACTTAAAATAACGAACAGTACCTTCTAAACTATCGTTTTCAATACCTATTCCGAAACCAAATTATTTTCAATAAAAAACCTATACTGTCACTTACGCGATATTTTCCGTGATTATATCAATTATTCTGAGCTCCTGATATTTTCGAAATTAAAATGTTTGTGTTATTTGAAATAGGCAATGTTTTGCACTTACCAGCGCCCAATGCTCCACCTTGATATTTTCCTGCAAAGATAAATAATTATCTTAAATAACATAAAACATTTAACGCCAAATCCTATTTTTGTAAAATGTGTTGCAGTCGTGTCTATGAAAGTTGCAGACAGGAGCCCGTCGGACAGGGGCACACTTTCAGTTTTCAAAAACCGGTCAAGTACGAGTCGTACTCACACGTACACAGGGTTCCGTAGCACCAAACAATATAATAAAAATATTTTAAAGGCTCATTCATATTATGTTGTATTGTATTACATTCAAAAACAAAACAAATTTACTACTATTGGTTCGTGGTCGCTTTCGAGTTTTGTTTTTCACAATGGTTAATCTGCCATTTTTTGTTTCTAATATTTTAATTGTTTATTAAACGATTGTATTACCAAGGCAAAACCATTTCGCTGCGGAAAAACAACCATTAAAATTTCTCGGTGTATAGCAGACCCCGACAACAACTATCAGGCAGTAGCCCACCAGACATAACACCCGTCTGGTCGGAGGATCCTCCCTTTTCTAAGGGGGATGAAGAACTTTACACCCTGTTCGCGATACCCTTAAAATAACCTTTCAAAGTATAATTTTAACTTTTTCTCATCACTCCCTACCTACTCAGCTATCAAGTTTTCACGCTGATTATGTTTGCTGAAATACCCTCTGGGCTCTCTTACCGTTTGCACGGACCAGTTAGAGCGAGGCCACACGATGGGTTAACGGTGCGCAATTAATTGGAGCTATAGGGCGCCACACGTGCGTTGCGGCACCACAGTAGAACGCTGTTTACCGCAGTGCGGCGCGGCGTCACAACGTCAATGATTCAGTGTGTAGGGAAAGCGAAAAAGCCACAATACAATAGGTACTGCTGTGGCGGCACATTGCACTCCGGCGCCGCAGCGCATCACCCGTCCCCGCCTCGTCTCGCAGGTCATGGTCCGCACGGTGTGGCCCAACGCATCCTATGACATGGCATAGTGATTTGTATGTAGGATGACGTTGCGGCACCGCTCCCGCGCCGCACCGCATCGTTAACGCATCGTGTGGCCTCACTCTTAATGAACAAACAACACGGCAACCAAAGGACCGGATTCATTTCAGCGGTGGACAAATAGTCCGTCTTTTATTAAAAAACATGATCCTCACCTGTCGCTCGTCTAATGCGTTCTGCTTCCGCTAAACCTGCCAATCTCTCCTGTTCTTCCAACTTCTTTTTCTTCAATTCTGCTCGTTTTTCTGCATCTAGTGCCGCATATCTCTGCCGACGTTGCTCTCGTGTCTCACCAGGTGGGCCCGTTTCGTCATATTCTTCGCCAGTAGTAGCTGCTATTGCAGCCAATCTACGTTTCTCACTGTAAGCCACCAAGACATCACATTATCTACGTGCCTCACTGCAAACCACAAAGAAATATCACATTATCTATGTGTCTGTGTAACGTACCGCGGCTGCGACCCGGCCTAGTAACTTGTGAACTGTATATTAAAGTTAGTGTGTCATTGACTAGCGTGTTTGATGGTTGTCCGCCCTGTACCCACATTATATATTCACATATTTATCAGTGTCAGTGTCTAACTGCACAAAGACACAACATATTATCTACATGCCTCACTGCACAAAGATACACCATATTATCTACGTGCATCACTACACAAAGCCACATCACATTATCTACTTGAAAGACACATCCCATTCTCTACGTGAAAGACACATCACTTAGTTCATTTATTTATTTAAACATCATGTTGTACATGTATAGTATTACACTTATCACACCTTTGGGTTAAATAGGGCAAATTTGTGATAGGGTACAAAATAATATCTAAAAAAAACTCATTGTTTTCGAAAATATATATAATTATATTGTTAATAATACAAGTATACAAATAAAATAAACTAATAAATTTTTAACAAATACCAAAATGCAAAACGAGAAACCTAAAATTACTATGATTAGACATATATTTGAGAGATACATATTATTTAATGTGTCTTAAATAGTGGGTACGTTTTACGTTACACTATTCTTTTAAAAGTGAATTTGCTTTCAACTTTTTTAATGCCAAAAGGTACCACGTTCCAGAACTTTATAATATTAAATAGTTGAGATAGCGTCAGAATTCGACATAAAACCGGTGTGGTAATGAATACGGAAGAGTAGATTTTTAGAAGCTCGAAGGCTACGACTGTGAATCGGGAGCACCTTTGCATCCTTCATAGTCGTGAAGAGCATCTAGAGAGATATTCTTAGGGACCTCCTGAGTCGGATAGGCGACCATTTAAAAACAAAGTTAATACAATTGTTGAGAAGTCAATCCAACATCATCATTATCTACTTGCCTCACTGCACAAAGACACATCACATTATCTACGTGTCTAACTGCACAAAGACACATCACTATTATACTATAACACTTAAATACATATAACTATACTACACTAATAAGAATGATTTTTTTTTAAAGCGAGTGAACAAATAAGTAATATCAAATATAGCAGATGGATAAATATAGCAGTCCAGTGTCAGGCTGTATGTTGATGAAGAATGAATCGCGCCAGTAAAACGTATGTAGATATATTATTATCATTAAAATCATCAGTACAACCCTCTATGTTTATTTAATCCCATTGAATGAATTTTTCATGAAATAGTTACAGAATAGCCTCGTCTAACTTGTCTAACTGCACAAAGACACATCACATTATATAGGTACCTTCATGCCTCACTGCACAAAGACACATCACATTATGTGCACAAAGATATCACATTAGCCACGTGCCCCACTATAACCCACAAAGACATCACCATTATTTCACATTGTTCACGGAAAAATATTGCCATTCGCAATATGTACTTATAAGGTAACTTAAAATATCATGGGATATATTGTCGGGGACTGCAAACATAGTGAAAGAGAAGAACTTTTAAAATTTTCTTAGCTACATTTACATATTTTGTCGTTCATCATCTGCCTAGCCTTGTCCTATCTAGAGGTCGGCTTCCAGTCTTAAGCGGATGCAGTTGAATACCAATATTTTAATTGATATATTTATTATTATTGGAAGTTTATTCTTTCTAATACATATACATACATATAGGTATAGGGCCTACCGGTCCTGATAAAATTGTTAAATGAATGATGAATCAATAAATATGACTAAAAATAATGATATTTCATACGCTGCGGCTTTGGCTTCGGCGTTGAATCCTTGAGCTTCTAACTCTGCTAGTTGTGTAGCATCCAGACCACCTTCAAAAACGAAAATAGTTTTTTAATAATACGTTTCCAAAAAAACCTAGTATTATTGTGCTCTGGGTTATACAAGGTGGAGACTACAATACGACAGTAAATTCAACTTCGTAAACCTCTCTCATGACGTTCCCAGTCTGCATATAAAAATTCAATCAATACATCTCGTAGTTATTACAAGGCATCATTTTTATTTTTAGCATTCGCTACACTGTTTCGCTGCACCAAGGTGGTGCGGTTGACATTAGACGTAAACGGGTCTTGGAGGTGGAGTGGTAAAAAATATGATGTGCAAAGCGAGCAAAGCAAAGTGCTATGAGTGTAATTTAACGCTATGGGATGTATACTGTATAGCCGATATTTTTATAGAAGAAAAAAGACAATTCATTCATTCATTATGCAATTCAAATTTATCTGTAAACGATTCTCCCAGCAAAAATCTCGTTCCCTATATATTATCAAAGGACGATGACCAAATTTGTACGAGACCTGTCCCCCCTCCAACAGATCTTTTGTATATGTTAGTAGGTTCATAAGGATCTATAAAAAGACTAGCAACCAGTTTTAACTTCAAAATCCATAGGGTTTCAAAATAAAATAAAATTAAAAAATCGTTTATTTATCTTTTCATATTCTATACAAAAAAAAAAAAAAAAAAAACAAATAATTAATAATAATTAATATTAATTAATATAACATAACAACAGCATCACATAACAGCCTTTAATATTGTTATTTTAAAATAACAATATTAAAGGCTGCTAAGTGATTCTGTTGTTATGTTATATTAATTATCATCAATTATATTCGTAATAATATTGAGCAGTTGATCCGGTGGATTAAAATTAATGTAACGCCCTAGCCCCATGTATCACAAAATTTAAATGATATTGTGTGCAGTTTTCTACAGTTTGAATTACTGTAATAATTGTAATTTTAGTTTTGTATTGTATTTTTCATTTTTTTTTTTAAATATTATTTAAATTAAAAATTATAAATATCTTTTTAACATGTAGTTAATATGCACAGAAATAAATATAGAAAATAATTAAGATACATTGAAAATCAAAAAATATGGTTTAAAAACAGTTAGTTTGTGCCAAAATGTTAGTATAAAAACGTGATTTTTCTCAAAAATCCCACACTTTTGAGAGACGTCGTCATAATAAAAAAAATGATCGCTTTACTGAGATGAGTTGACTTAGATACATTTTAAAGCTATTGGTCGGTGTAAGTGTTGGGGGGACATTTTGACGCATCGTCCTTTAAAATACAGATTTAATACAAAACATGCACCGTCCTTTAAAATACATTACGTACATAAATGAACTAATCGATGGACTCAGCAGCAAACGGATTGGATGTTGGATTGACAACATTTGCGTCAACAATTTTAGCTACGCGGATGACATGGTGCTGCTGGGTCCTACGGCTGGCTCCATAAGGGATCTTTTGAAGCTGTGTGAACAGTATGCTGCTAGCCACGGTCTAGTGTATAATTGTAGGAAGAGCCTTCTCATGATCTTTAAGGCCACCGGTAGCACCCTGTCATACGAGCCAATTATCGCCCTCAATGGCCAGCCCCTACAGCGGGTGAAGCAAGCCAAGTACCTCGGCCACTGTGTAACGGAGAACTTAAGGATCATGAAGATATCGAACGTGAGCGTAGGGCTCTTGCCTCTCACAGGCAATATGCTGGCTCGCAGGTTTGCGTGTTGTACTAAGGAGGTTAAAATTACGTTGTTTATGGCTTACTGCCAGACCTTCTACACAAGTGACCTGTGGGCCAGCTATACGCGGAAAATAATGGACGCCCTGAGGGTCCAATACAATAACAGCTTCAGAATGTTCTTGGGGCTACCGCGTTTCTGTAGTGCCTCTGACATGTTCGCCCAGGCGCATGTTCACGACTTCCACGCAATGCTGAGAAAGAAAACGGCGTCACTTTTAGAAAGAGCGCGGGCGAGTCAAAATGGCATTCTGAAGATGTTAATGGACAAATTTGATGATGAACCACTTTATGCAGGTGTTGGTGAGGCAGGAGTGATCCATCATCGATGATTTTTGTAATGTTTATTTGTTGTTTTTTGTAATGTCTTTGTTTTGTTGTTATGTATGATTTTTCTGGAAGCGTAATACACTAACATAGTTTTTAAGTTTTTTTTTGTAACTAATCCGTGGATCAGTGTTGTCTGAGCAAATAAATTATAATATCTATGTCTGTGTCAACAGATAATAAAATAAAAAATGGTTTATAATTTTTGCTTGTGGTGTGGTGCGTTGGCGACAATTCTCCGTCAATACGAGTGCTAGCGCCTTGTATACGTTCCATTGTTTGTTTTGTTTTGGGTTAAAATTGATATTAGTTAGAGAGACACGCATAGCAAAACCCTTTTCTTTTTTTTTCATTTCGATTTTTATAAAATCTTGGCAGGGTTTTAATTATTTTAATTTACCACAGTTATGACTGATTGCGTATTCATTACGACTATGGTAAATAGGGTGCAGCTAAAATATTCAGTGATTATTAAGATAGACAAGGAACTGTTCATCTAGTTTCCCCGCACCATACTACAGCGACAACAGTGTACATGATGTACTCGTATCTGTTAATATGCTAGCACCGACAGGTTAACGACCCCCCGTATCGGTTTCAAATATTTCTAGATGCTAATTAGTACAAATGTCCGGAACAAATATTTTAATGTCGTTTAAAGTTTTAAGCTATTTAGTTTTTTTTTAAGATATAATTTGATAGTTGTAGTTTTGCCAGTATTTTATTTTATGTCGTATTATCATCTCCACCGTGCATATACCTAAATTACAAACCAAAAAAACACAACCTTAATTAAATATACAAACGAAATATTAATAAAAAAGGACAAAATCAAGCCTAAAACGAAGTGCATATAAATACAACGACGACAATAGGACACTTATTGCCCCTGGCTGGAGGCCTTAAATTCAAGGCATCCACAGGATTAGACCAGTTAAGCAGTAGCCAGCCTCATAGGCTGAATTGCGAGACGCCATCATAAAAAAAAAAAGAAAAAAAAGGACACTTATTAGGCGTCAAAGTAGTCTGTAAACATTTTTTCTGACATTTGAGTGTCAATAGTTTGCCAGCAATATTTTAACTTTGTAAGCCTGGACTATACTTTGCTGTTGCACGAACAAAGGCTGGTTTAAGTGTACCATAGATAAAATATTTTTTACTTGCACCACTTACTTTCTTGCGTGGCTTTAGTAGCGACGTATTTAGCAGCGATATCAGTCATGCCTGTAAGAAACGAAAAATAGCACTCGTAGTTAAAATCGTAGAGAGGGTTAAGAAGACCGAATAAATTATGGATGGATTGTGTGAGGAATAAAATGAATAAAAGAAGAAATAGTAGAATGACTGACAGGGGAGAATGCAAGACTAAGGGACAAGGGCCAGGAAGATGATGGCTAGCTAATGTAGTACAATAGTTAATATAATAACGTTACCTTTCAAATGTTCCTCAGCCAATGGCTTGCCGTCAGGCACCTCTTTCGGTAATTTATCAAAGTGGTACTCAACGTTCTCCATTATGACAGGTGAAGGGTTTTCGCTCTTTAAATTTGGTGCAGTAGCCATCCTGGCAACGTTAAATATTGCGTATAATATTTATGATTGTTCGTACTAAAAACCTTTGTATGGTCAGCGCAGATGGGAGGAGAGGCGGCTTGATGAATTCTGTACGTCGCGTCGGCGCCGGCGTCGCCGCTCGGTAGGCCTTAGCCGATAGACTGCTCTTCGCCGCCAATTGGTCGGTCTGCGCTCACCCTTAAAGTTCAGTTGAATAATACATACATTTCCGCGACTTGTGCGTGATCTTTCTTGAATTTTCCTACATTTATAAATTCCTTAGGACCCTCTTCTTTTAAACTTTTCTGTATAATTTCCAGCGCTTGGCCTGGTTAGGAAAAATAATTATTTACCAGATTGACACAATCATACTGCAATTGAAGAATGACGAAACACGTGACAGTTTGTAATTTGAATTTAGAGAAAATAAAAGTTCTTATTTGATTTGCAAAATAACCGATTTCTCTGACTTTCCACATGATAAAAATAAATTACCTCTCCCTTCTACGGCGTCCGCCAAATAAGCTGCGCCTTCTTGCGTTGAATCTGAAAATATACAAATTAAATTAGATAATGTTAACGAGTTATCGGTAGCATGAAAGTCTGATAACCCAGTATGACAAATGGGTATCGTATCTGCACGCAAAATACGAGCTTGGACGTGGAGTTGCGGACACCAGTCCGTTATACAATACAATGCAATGGGTATCGTATCCAGTTATTCAGTAACTGAGTTGTGGGAGTCAAGTGGTCAATCGCTACATGTAAAATAGGTACTACTTAGTATTCAACCGCATCCGGTTAGGAGCATACCCTAAGGTTGATAAAGGTTAGAGACAGATGATAACTAATCATCATCATCATCATAATCAGCCTGTAATGTTCCCACTGCTGGGATACACGGCCTCCTCTCAATGAGAGTGGGCTGTAATCCACCACGCGAGTTGGTAGATGTCACATGTCTTCGAATTTTTCGGTGCATGCACATGCCGTTTTCCTCACGATGTTTTTCTTCACCGTTTCGAGAGCAGCCGTGATGAAATAAATTACACAAAGTAATGCGTAAGTAATTCAGGTACGAACACATGGCTTACTGCTCGTAAGTCGCAAACTCCGTTTGTTGTTTACGGAAATTACAAATTTACGTTTTCAGGTAGGTCGTCGTCTCAAGGGGATCTCGAATTTTCTTTAATTTTTCTTGATTTGACACTAGAACTATTAAGTGAGGGTAATATGACACAGGATCACGTGACTCCTACGTAATCTACACAAACTGCTGCAACTGTAAGCGGTTCGTCCGTCAGCTATAACCCGGTAAAATTGACCGCCTACGGGCGTAGCTTCATATCAAACTAGCAGATAAACACGCCTCTGGCTGTGGCTTCCATGAAAGTGTTAAGTTATGCTGCTGCAATGGTATTTCCGGATCTTGTTTGATCAGCAACCAGACCAGATACCATAAAAATGTATAAAACCTTGTCGCAGTTCTACAAACGATGCTTAAAATGCATTATGAGACCTTTTAGAACCGTCTCCATCTTTTTGTCTGGCATAACATCTTCTATTTGTTTAATTAGTTCTTGTTTCTTCTCTTCATTATGGGCTTTTGTTACACCCACTGGAGCATTCTTAATACTGCAAATAAAAACCAAAGTACAATAACAGTAGCGACATATAACAACGTCAAATCATTCATCTGCTCATTTGACGATACTAGATAGACCTAATATGAAATTTCATTATAGTTTAACAACCTCACCCGACAGACGAGACGTTGTCCTGTGGAAAAAGATGGCCGACTATTGATTAATACTGGTTTTAGGCGTGGCTGCTATTTAAGGTATCATCAGGACCACTTTGATATTGTACCTTATGCTTCAGAAACAAAAGCTTTACATTTTGTTTATTACACTGGTTGTATTGATCCCAGCTATTCATATAAATATGTGTTACAAGTATGACTGCAATTTTGAAAAAAAAAACAGTGGTAGATGTGTTAGGCCAAAATATTAGCTGGAGCATGACAACAGCTCGCTGTAGCTCCAAGTACCAAAAACTACTACTAACCGCATAGGTATGAACATGCACGCATTACACACTAAAATTTCAATTAAATCGGTTGGGTGGTTTCGGGGATTTTATAATAAAGGGTGTAACAAGACCCTTAACGAAGCCGAAAGGCACTAAAGTTGTACTTTCCATCACTGCGATATTTTCTTTGTTCTAGCTAGACCATACCTGGGAACCTTCTAGTTACGGAGATATTGGGGGACAAAGTTCCAAGTTTTTCACAAGTTTTTTATAAAATAGTTTTTAATGTTATAACTTTACTATAAGTACCTCCAAGACTTTTTACTATTCAATGCAATCATGAGTTTTGTTTTGAGCGCGTTACATTGAATTCTACAGGAAAACTTGATTTATCACCCCAAAAAAAATCATTTCCCAGCAATAATTTTTGGGTAGAGTTACTTAATTTCATGTACCGAATGCTTGGTAAATGGCTTTGTGAAGGGTCCTATACACCTTGTATATTAAGATAAACAAGGCCTTACTCGTCGCCGGCTCCCTGATAAGTCTGTTTATAAGCCCCTTTTTGTGCTATGACTGCGTCTCCTTCTCGCGCCAATAAATCCGCTAAAACTTGTTTTTTTTCAGCGGGTGCTGAAAAGAGAATGGCCGGTTTTGAATGGGCCCCGTCTCCAGAGCAGTATCAAGTATTGGTATATACCATTTCAAAGGGTCATCAGGTCATGATAAGAGCTTTATTTTATTCTAAAGCACCAACAGTCAAATGTGTACAGGGAAAGAACTATGATTGATTTTTGTTATGGTTTACCTCGATGATATATTCATTACTTCCAAGACTGAGCATTGGTAACAAATCTGTGTACGCTAATACCTTTGAGCGGCGTTCATATGCCACGAGATAAACGCACACGCACGCTATAATAACACATCAGCCGGGAAAGAACTATGACTGTTTTTTTAAACATAGTTTAAAAAGGTGGAAAGGACACCGAAGTTATGTTAAGTTAAGCTATTATAATGACCATTATAATGGTGCAACTTGATACAACTCTGGAAACAAAACACCCATTCTCTTTGACAGTTTAATTTAATTATGAATCATAATGTGAATTACAGTAATGAATAAAAGAAAGCTAAGAATGATAGCGTAATGTTCACTTACTCTCAGGTATAGGCGCCGCCAGAAAATTTGCAGAATCCTCGATTATCCCTGTGCATATAAAAAAAAACAATGTTTATGACAAAATATGAACATTCAAATGCTTAAACAATAAAAAGTAATAAAGAAAACATTCATCATGACAAGAGGCAAATTTTTGAAGAACACTAATGAGATTAAAGTAACAAATAATAAATTATGAAAATCACTCAACTGGATTGATAAGACTGATTTAGCCTTTAGATGTCAGACATAAGTACATACAACTCCTGTTTGTACCAGCACATCAAGCTACTACAATCTGTCAAATTTGTTTAACATATTTTCAACTTTATCGCTAAAACATTAGGTTCAAGGTTGATTGGGAAAATTTGACACTTTCGGGGAGCTTGATGTGCTAGCGTCTGTACAATCTACAGGCATCAGCAGGCTTAGCCAAGTTGACAATCTACAATCGTTAACGCTAATAGAAAACTAATCAAATGTATGGGGATGACGTCATCTTAGCGTTAAGTCACGTGGTCTAAACAAACGAATAGAAAATTCGTAGACAAGTTTACATCGTTCGAGATGATAGAATGAAATGTGATCCTTTCTACAACGTTGAACGCTACATCCCATATAAATCGTAGCCAAGTCACAGTTTTGACAAGCGCTAACGAAACGATGTCGAAGTTTATGAACGCCAGCCGAGCGATCGCCGAGACCCAAGAGATAACGATAAAAAATGGCGCCTATATGAGCCAGCAGTGTTGAGACCGAGAGGTGTTTTGTTTACTTACCATAATTTTGGACTGTATTATATCATTTCAGAGAAACAAAGGGTCTATTGATAAGTAGAGGGTCAAACACCATTGTTTTGATTGTGTCATAAGTACACAATAGTATTAGTTTTACGTTTCTAACTTTCAAGTGCCCAAGTATGATAGATTTTAACAAAGGAAGATTACGAAATAACTAACTTACGTACCATTCCATAAATTCTAATAAAGCTGCGAACTGTTCCGGACTTGCTCGAGATCTAGATTCCATCATATAAAAGTTGTTCATTTAAGGTATCTTTCATTCAAATGCACGATATCATATTATTTTGACTGACAGTAATGTTTAAAATTACATTCCGCACTTGATATATTATAATCAACTAATTATAAGTAGGTAGAACTCGCACCTTATTTCGCTTACTTTTTTAACACGTTAGACAATTATTCCTTTCTTAACAATCCAAAACAAAACGTGAGCTCGCGCATAAGTACACAACTGTGACCTTGACGTTAGTTTGACGTTTGTTGGAACGCTCACCATAGACTAAAGTATAGGTTTTGTCGAAGTTCATTGTAGAACGAGCGATCGACTCAGTCGTGTCAAGTTGGCTACCAAGTTAGCGTTTTCTACAATCGCTTGCGCCGAGGCGTTAACAATTGTAGAAAGAGAATCGATACGAAACGTTTGTAACTTGGCTAGGCCTGCAGCAGTCCTGCTAGTATCTGCCCGTGGCTACGCACACGTATTTTTTTCATCGAACATTTTCAAGATTTTGTTTTTATAAATACCTACAATTAACACAAACGCATAAATATATGTATATATTTTTTAATCGCTGGAAAATATGAGAAAAATTTGGTAACAGTTTTGTATGCCACTGCCCATACTAAAGTCGTGATATTCCTGTATAAAAAATAATTTTATTGGTGGCACGTATACTGCCTCTACCGTAAAAAGGGTAGGAAGTGGTGACAAACTGAACAACTTTCTCTATGGGACCACCATCGTAATCTCGAAAATACAAGGTGTGAATGGTCCCTTCACGAAGCCAAACATTCTGTACATCAAATTTAGTAAGTCTACGCAAAAATTATTGCTGGGAAATGGCTTTTTTTGGGTGAAAAATCACGTTTTTCGCTAGGCTAGGACTCAAAGTTACGCACACAAACATTGTGCTGATGGATGCATTGAATAATAAGAGGTATCAAAGTAAATTTATAACATTAAAAAGTTTAATTTAAAAAAAAAAATGAAAAAAAAAACGTGAAAAATTTGGGACATTGAACCCCCATATCTCCGTAACTACAAGGTTCCCAGGTTTGGTCCAGAACAAAAAAATGATCGCAATGACGGGGAGAATAAGTGCATTTTGGTTTCATTAAGGGTATTTTTACACCCATTATAATCAGCTGTTCCGTACAAAACTTCAATACCAACTCGATCGAAATTGTACGAGGTAGCTGATTATTTTTAGCTCATATTCGGTGTTGGTTCCATGGTGAAAGTTGTTCAGTTTGATGGTCTGTACCACACCGATAAATATGATCACACCCGTAGTGAAAGGTTGATTTTTGTAAGAAATAAGCCGGAATACGTATCTTTATAGTGGTTATATTATTTGTCTAAGAATACTGACTGTGCCATTTTTCAAAGGGAATCCGGTAGGAATAGAGTTGTATAAAACCTTCGCCACTGGATCACACCATTCTAAATCACGCTGTACATAGGTAGGTACGTAAGAAAATTTATTACTTACCCGGTAAAACTTTGTCAAACTTCTCGTCTGGTTTCTCTTTTGTCATTTCAGTGAGTTTTTCTTTCACAGTCGTGACAGCCCCTATATCAATATTTTCAGTTTTTAGAGTTGGAGTTTGTTCGAGTCTACAAGTAAGATTTCAATATTATGAAAATGAATATTACGAGTACGTACCATAACACATTTTGAATATCATTCGCATGGTACGAAGACCGAGGTCAAAATTTATTGTACAGTCACGAGCACCAAACACCAATACAGTAACGACACAGAACTTATCAATATACATAAAAAAAAACAATCATTTTTAAAAGTTGCGTAGCGTAGCTTTGTGAATATATGCAGTTATAATGGCAATGCCTTTTATTTTGAAAATTCAATAACATTAATTGCGGTTCGGTATTCACATTGTCAGATGAATCCTTTAACAAATTGTGATACAAATTGTACAAACCTTCTCGCACCATCAGCATAAGTCTGATCATATCCTTGCAAGTTGGCAAGTGGTTCTTCATCCTTTTCTTTCATGAGATTCACTACATAATCCATAGCCTCTCCTGTTGACCATTGCACAATTAGTAGTGAATCGTAAGTAGGTACCGTTTTGCGAAGCTTATTAGTTAGTTAGGCTTAGTAATTTATTTACCTTTCTCAGTTCCACTTTTTGCTACATGCATAGCCGCAACTTCCATAGTCGCTAGAAAATAAGTCGATGAGCTAGTTATTATAAATTAATTGCTCATTTAATTTTATCGTATTTGTCACCAGTACAACATTGTATTAGTGACGATATCTACAGGGTTACTGGTAACTCGACGTATTCTTTGCAGGACGTTTTAATAGGGTTAAAATGCAACGAATTAAGCCACCAAATATGTTCTACTGAAATTCAGTAGTTTTTGAGTTAGTTTTTTTTTTTTAAATTAAAAATCCCAGATCCAATCATTTGAATAGCAAAAAGAATGGGACGTCTAGCTCCGTTTAAGAGAACTGCGTGGCCTCGCGGCTCTCCACGTTTCGACCGCGCGGCCATAGCATTTAAGTGCTGTAGCTAGTGAAGTTCAAACATTACGGCTTTATTCATACTGTCTACATTTTCTTCGAAATCGTATCAGTGGTTAGCAAAAAGAATGAGGTCCCCTCTACTAAACTCCGTTTTAGAGAACTGCGTGGCCGCGCGGTTCTCCATGTTTCGACCGTGCGGCCACGGTTAAACCTTTATTACTTTCTGAATCTACGAATTTGCGACTTTCATTGTCAGTGTTTTACAAATTCCTTCGTAATGTTGACGTAGTCCTTTTTCTTCTACGACACTGTGTCCGAGCAGTTGAAACGGACACGGAATTCATGGCAATATAAATGACGACGAACCATTTACTCCACAGTTAAATTATATCGGATGGACCCCCAGCTACATAATGTTACACACAGTCGTATAATGTTGAATACGTATAATCGACTTTGTAAGTACTTTGTCACCCGTAACTTGGATGTCATGCAAGTCATAAAAATATACGGATATTTATGTTTGTTTGTGCCTGATAGACAGGGTGTAAGGGATAGCCCTCCGCAAACTGACAGGGGTGCATTCAGCTCCATATTTTGAATCATATTTTATCGGATTTTTTCTCAGGAAAATTATATTTTTTTCAGTTACTATTCCTTTATTTCAATGTAAAATTACATTATCTGTACGCAGTACTCTATTTTTATAAATAATACGGCTAAAAAAAAACCAAGAATGGATGTTGAAATACTCGAACGAACGAACGAACGACGACGACGCGTGAAATCAGTTACTCACTACTACTTACCTAAAAATAACTGCAATTCATTAATAACTTTAGTCAAGAAAACATTGTAAACCTGCGCGAATATTTCGAAAGGCTGTCAATTTTCTTGGACTGGGCCCTTAAAGAAATAAGAAACGACGAGGTCGTGAGGGGTCGTCGGTTGTGGTCGAGTAGTGGAGTATTGAAGATATTGGCTGTTCTATTTTCGCAACTACTATGTTTTGTCACGTGAGGTAGACGACTCTGGTAGAAAAGGTCCCTTTCTGTCCGTCTTTGTGTAAAGAACACGTCTTTTTATTTATTTATTTTTACTTTGACTTGATGAGCAAAAAATATTAAATAAATAAATATTACTTACATTCCATATCTGTAATAACAGTGGGGGCCAGTTTCGTAGGTATTCCTCTGTTCATCTCGGAATTAATCTCATGACCTAAAACGACTGCTTCTTTTGGTAGATCCTTAGGTTTCGTAGATTCTGCGTTATGTACACTGTGAAAAATAAATAAGAAAGTTAATAGGTAAAATAGTACTTACGTTTTGATACAAGTGGGGAAACTTTGTTTTGTTATGTTACACTGAAAAAAATGCACTCCAATCAAGTGACTTTGCTGCAAATAGGTTTTGTGATAACTCCAATCAAGATCCCGTTTCAAATCTCAATCAAATAAAAGTCGTAGCTGTGATCATTGATCTTGATAGGCTCAGATGCAAACAAGTTACTTAGTCAATCTAAACAAAATCTTGATTGTGGCAACAACTTTTTTTTTTCAGTGTATGTTCTCGGTTCCATAACACTCTCGCCTACGGCTTGGGTGTGAATTCCGCCTTGGCTGCAGTGACAAAGTTTCTCTATTAACGATTTACTTGTGATCAAGAATAGATTCAGTATTAGCGAATCAGAAAGGGCTCGAAAAAATAGGAGAGAACGTGTGCACCGAAGTAAAGAGGGCTGTAAGAGCCATCTATAATCTGCGCAGACGCGGATCTCTAAGAGAATTGTTTGAACAAATTAACATCATGACGGTACCTTGTCAATATATTTATGAAAACATAATGTATGTTCGGAAAAACACACCTTGTCAGTAAAATTAGCGAAAGGTATAATTTAAATACTAGAAATAAGGACAAATTAGATCAGCGACGTTTCAGATTGTCAAAAGTACGCACTTCTTTTATGGGGTACTGTGTAAAATGCTACAATAAAATACCACCTGACATTCTACAACTTAATGAGAAGAAGCTTAAAACATGCATAAAACGCACAGTATGTAAGCGAGCATATTCTAAGTTGGAAGACTACCAGGCCACTCAGAAAGTATTGCGATAAATAGTTTTTATATATGGGAGACTGGCCAGTTAGAATCTTTTTCGAAAATATGATTACTTGTAAGTAAAAATATGTGTGTTCCATTTTCAAAATTTCCCTCCACATTTTTTGCGAGCCAATTCAAAGTATCGTGTCTTACTGAAAAATGGATCTGCGCCGGGAACATTTTAGAGCTATGATTTTTTACGATTTCAAGTGTCGCCTGAAACCGGATGAATCGTTCGATAGACTTCAAATGGCATTTATGGATGAAGGCCCCTCCAAGGCAACCGTGTATCGTTGGTATAACGAATTTAGGCGCGGTCGACCAACCTTGGGGGATGAAGAAAGAAGCGGTCGCCCTTTGACGGCTATTACGGAAGAAAACGTGCTAGCAGTGAAAAATTTAATCCAAGATAATAGGCGAATTACATTTCAGGAGATTCAGCACATATTAAAATTGGATCGGGAAGCGTTCACGAGATTCTACACGGGCATCTTCGCGTGAGGAGGATAGTATCGCGCTGGGTGCCGCACTACATCACCGACGCTCAGAAGCAGGCCCGGGTGGAATGGTGCCGTGATATGCTGAACAAATTTGAAGCAGGCTCGTCTCGGCGTGTTTACGACATCGTAACAGGTGATGAGTCCTGGATTTATCAATACGATCCAGAAACCAAGCGCCAGTCGACAGTTTGGGTGTTTCAAAATGAACCAACGCCTACCAAAGTGAAGCAATCTCGAAGCGGGGGGAAGATTTTGATCGCCAGCTTTTTTAATTTGACTGGCCACTTGGCCTCAATTCCCTTACGAGATCAAAGAAGCATCAACGCCGAATGGTATACTGCCAAATATTTACCAGAAGTTTTTTCTGTTGTGAGCAACAAGCGACCAAACACAGGGCTCCGCGGACTACTGCTCCACCACGACAATGCGCCTGCACACACCGCGCTCAAAACGAGGGACTTCCTGGACAGTACACCAGTCAAACTCCTGGGTCACGCTCGTTACAGCCCTGATCTATCACCGTGTGACTTCATTTTATTTCCAAAAATAAAAAATCAGCTCAAGGGGATACAATTTTCGTCGCCGGAACATGCGCTGGCTGCGTTCGAGCAGGCTGTAAACGAGGTGTCTGCGGCGGACTGGAAAAAGTGTTTTGAAAACTGGTTCAGACACATGAATCTTTGTATAGAGGCTGGTGGAGAGTACTTTGAAAAGATTTAATAAAAATATATGTACCTGTAGAACAATTTTTTTTAGTGTCGCAAAACTTTCTGAGTGTCCCACGTATATTGTAGATAAAAATACTTGGGTCAATGCTGGTCCTGCTCCACAGCCACTTGGACTCACAAACTAAGATTTTAATGTTTGGAAAAGATGCTAGTTCTTTTATTTGTTTATTTTTTTCGTTAGAAAAACTTAGTTACTTTGATTACCATTGTCACTACATAGTATAAAACAAAGTCGCTTTCTCTGTCCCTATGTCCCTTTGTATGCTTAAATCTTTGAAACTACGCAACGGATTTTGATGCGGTTTTTTTTAATAGATAGAGTGATTCAAGAGGAAGGTTTATATGTATAACATTGCACCCGTGCGAAGCCGGGGCGGGTCGCTAGTTTTATATAAATTACAAGCATTCTTTCAGTTTTTGTAAATGTGAGTACCATGTAGACTTTCTATTATGGTTAGTGGGGCTTATCCTAATATTTATGGTTTTAATTGTGTTTTTTTTTCTTCTTTTGTATCTCCACATTGTGCTCACATTTAGAAGCAACAATATTGTACCCAAGATTATGTAATATCTAACTTGATTTAAAAAGAGTGTCCATGGAGTTTCTTGCCCATTCTTCTCCATGAGATCTACTATTTTCGAATGGGCAACTACAGTCCATTCACAGTTATTATGCCTTTGGCTGGACTGTAGGTAGCTCATTTTTGACTATGCAATAGTGCCTGTCACAGGCCTATTTGAAATAAATGCTTTGAGTTTAAGTTTAAATTCACTGAGCGATCTTTGAGGGACATATTTATTTGTCGATAATATCCCACTGCCGGAAAAAGGTCTCCCATTTATCTTTCCAAACAATCATTAATTAAAACATATTATACAAGGCTTTTGCAGCAGCTTCACTCGCGTTATGGTTTAGAAAATTTAAGCCAAGCTATGATATTCGGGGAAAATGTAGCTTCCCATTAGTGAAAGAATTTGTGAAATTGGATTAGGAGTTCCGAAGATTACCCCCTATATCCAAACTTACAAATTTAACCTTTTTATAATGTTACTAGCTATTTCCCGCGGCTTCGCTCGCGTTTTGGTCGAAAATTATCCCAGGTGTATGAAAAATAGATAGCAGCCGATTCTCAGACCTACTGAATCATAATACAATTTCATAAAAATCGGTCAAGCCGTTTCGGAGGAGTATGGTAACTATCATTGTGACACGAGAATTTTATATACATATAAGATTAGTGATACTTCTACACTTATTTTTTATTTTTCTGATGACTAGATTTCTTTGATTACTAACCTACAATAAAATAGGGTGACCGAGGTTTTGAGTCATTTCTATTAAAACCTGGGTCTTACTTACTCGTCCGCCGCATCAGCATATGTTTTCCCATAGGACTTATATTTGAAAAGAGGTCTTGATCCCATAGCCTTTTTGATCGCAGCTAAAAAGCCCATTTTGTATCTATCACCAGCCGCCCCACCTAGAAAAAACGTTTACGAAAGTACGTTTTTGCTCACGTAATTAATTACGCTTAATTATTACCAAAGCTCTCTGTATCTATTGTGAGTGTCGAAATTTTTAAAAGGCAGAATAATCAAAATGATAAAAATACTGATATTTAAAAAAAAAACAACATGACACTGACAAGCTAACAAATTTAAAAAAAAAAAAAATTTATCATCTAATAAAATAGCGAAGCCAAGCGAAGCACTTTGATCAAAGGTGGGTGCCGTATAATGATCTTTGTTATTAGCAAGTAATTAAATAGAGGTTTTTATGCCATTAGTCTGCTCAGTGCCGTGTCAATGACTTCAAAGGAAAAATACTAAAAACTGAAGAAGGATGACTTGACTGTACAGAGCACACGTATTACAGAATTGTAAAATCTTACTTCGTAAGGCGACGATTTGAGACAAATGTTTAGCGGTGTCGTTAATCAATGCTGTAAGAAAAAAAGTTTATTTGTAGTATTAGTATTCAATATCACATACGTAAGTAACACTAACGAAGGGTAAATTTTTGTAAGAGGTACGCCGGAGGACATATCTTTACTGTGAGTAAATTATTTCTCTATAAAATACCGACATTACCATTTTTCAAAGGCAAGCCGGTAGGAATCGAGTTGTACAGAACGTTCGCCACTGGAAGTAAATGAGATTGTGTTATATTCGTACTTACCTTGCATTGTGTGTTTTAGTTCTGGAGGCGTCACAGCTGCCATGTCTTTGGTTAAATTTTCTTTTGCTTCAGCAGTAATATCTTTAACGGGAAGGTATGGGACTAGTGAGGGTGCATTTTCAACTCTATAATAAATAAAATAGTCGATAAAATTCACTTGGTACGCCTTAAATGGTAGTAATGCAATGGAAACAATCAGAATCGTTTATCTAGCGGTACTCATATGCACAATAGCTGACATAGAAATATAATTATTTATATGATAGCTGATCATGAAGTCCTGGGTCCGATTACTTGGATGGGCAAAGTGTTATGACGTTTTTCCATCAGAACGGATAACGGTCTTATCGGACCCAAAAATTAAAGTGGCAGCCAGAATTTATACGATTTTCTTATGAAGATTAACACCCTCTACATTTTTTACTATTACAACGGATTCTACCATTAATCCTGCCGCTGCTATTTAATTTAAAAATACTAAAAACCACAGTTTCATTTAAACTGTTTTAAGCATAATATTAAAAAACGGCCAAGTGCATGTCCGGGCCACGCACAATGTAGGGAACAGCTGATTTTTCTTTCGCGATTTCGTGGTTGGTCCCTTAGTAAAAGTTGTTCTTAATGATGAGTACAATGACCCCTTAAGAGATATCGTGTATGAATAGATAGACCTAGACCTTATATATTTAGTAATCCTCCTTTAGGATTCCATCTTTACCTATTTACTTAACTAAATTTACATATTTACTGAAACTAATTGTAGTTCTGTTAAGAATAATACTTTATTAGTTAACAGTGTACAAAGACAATAAATGATGTTTGTTATTCAAGAATAACTTCCCTTACTATTAATACTTGTAAAATTTGAACTACCCACAATAATTATGATTTTACTCTTATTATTTTCCGGAGAAGTCTTTGTGCACTGTTAACTTATTTGATATTCATTTTAACAATAATTTTAATAAGCGTAAGTAAGTTTGTAACTAAGTAAAAAAATAGGTAAAGATGGTATGGAATCCTCCTATTGCGTAATAAACGCCTACGAGTCTTGAATAGTTATTGTAAGTTGTCAAGTTATACTATTTTTACTGAATTATTGTCAGGCGTATTCTACCTGATAAATTAAAGTGACTATTAAATAGATTTGAAGGTTTTTAAAAATATAAGTAGGTCTATTTTATAGTACATCACACGTACACTTATCTCAGACACGAATCATCCAATAAAGTTGTGGATTTCAGCCGATCTAAGTGTGGCCGTGCTAGGACGGATACGCTGTAGCCCGGCCACTGAAAATGGTGTATAAAGTCATGAAATAATGTGGTACTATTATTCCTCTTTCTAGTACCAAAAGGTACATATCCGTACAGTCTACTGCCATAACCATTACTTTGTTTGGCACCGTGGCCGGGCCAGAACGGAACACACTATCCAAGTACATTTTATAAGTTGGTCACACAATATGGGGTACGCGAGAAGAAAAAAATCCCCACTTTACGTGTAGGTACAGTCGAGTTCATTAATATATTGGCCCTTTCAGGCTTCAAAAATATATGACCGTCAAAAAAAAATCATAATATTGTGACAACTATAAGCATCATTAAATTGTGGTCAAGATTTAGATTCACTAATATGTGACTGGTTTTTCTCAGTAACATGTATACAGCCAAAAGCACATTTTTATATGAACAACATTAAGATCATATTATCTGAACATTGTAGGATTCACAATTATGTATGCACACATGAATACAATAATATCTAAACAAGTAAATGTAATTCAAATTCAACTTTATTACTTACGTCATAAAGATGATTTTCCTAGCAATCTTAAAATTGCATGGTCAAGGAGTTTGCAACATTATTTATCACTGGCTAGATTAACTTCAAATGACGTTAGGTTTTTCTAATAAAATTATAACTGACGCACATGTCATTCAACGATTTAATTCTACGATTTATTATACAATATTAATTCTATTGAAATATACCTACCCATTTAAAATAAAAATGTATAGAATTGATGAGCATACGAAACATAAAATAGTTTATATGTGTGAGGAAGGTGTTTCTAAATCAGCCATTGCAGAAGAATTAGGCATATCGGTAAGCAAAGTAATTTTAGGTATTTGTCCATGTTTTTCGCTGATCTCTAATGTGGTAATTTAATAAAATCGTTCTTTAACAGAAAAATACTGTTACATTATGGTGGAAAAGGTGGCAAGAAGAAGGAAATCTTACAAAACATGTATCTTTTGGCCGACCTAGGAAAACAACTCATGATCAAGATATGCAACTGGTTGAAAGTGTTCGAAATGCAAGATTTATCAGAACATCTACATTTGCAGCTGATCTGGCTGTATCCAGCTTAACTATACGAAAAAGACTTAATGAAGCGGGAATTCATCACCGAATTCCAGCTAAAAAAGTGTTACTAACGGAAAGTCATAAAATGTTACGTTTACAATTTGCTAACTGATATTTAAATTATGATTTTGAACACGTCGCTTTCATGGACGAGAAAGTTTTTGTCTCTTCGGCGGACGGGCGGATCTATTTGTATCGTGCAGCCAATACACTATATGATGAAGAGAATGTATTGCCAAATAGACGCAATGGATGCATTACGATCGGGTTTTGGGGGTGGATAAATTCCGGTAGACCCATAGAATTGTGCGAAATATGTGGCCGAATGATGAGTGATACCTATTTAGATATTCTAAAAGACGTGTTTTTTCCCAGTGCAAAAATCGTTTATCCTGATAATCATCGAATTACTTTTATACAGGATAATAGTTCCGTTCACAATGCCAGACGAGTTCAAAATTGGATAGCTGAGCAAGTAGACTTGGAATTATTAAAAATTCCACCGAAAAGCCCGGTCCTTAACCCCATAGAGAATCTATGGGGGTTAATGGTACAGAATTGGGACTGTAATGAGGCTCGCACGGAAGAGAATTTAAAGGCTCATGCATATGACATCTGGAATAGTTTTAGAAATAGTGATTGTTGCCACAATATGGTACAGTCAATGAGAGCTCGACTACACGCAGTGATTGATGCGAACGGATCATACACAAGATATTAAGTAACTGTTCTATCATTTTTAATTTGGCCGCCAATAATTGTTTATAATATCTAAGATTAATTTTAGTTTAAGATAAAATATTGTTTGTTTTTTTTAACGTAAGTCGTGCTATTTTGTTCCATATTACTTTAATATTTAAATAGATATACTTGTTACTTAGATATACTTGTCAAATAATACAGTTTAAACTATAATGTAATGATATTCTTTTCTTTCCCGTGACGTGAATTCAATTCACTGTCAAACAACTTCGTTAGTCATAAAAAAGTTGTGGTGACAAAGTAATCAAATTTTAGGTCGAACCGTATTGCTATATAAATGACATGTGGCACATAATTTTTTTACAATTCTTAAATGGCCATGCTGTACGAAAAACATACGGCATTGAAAGCCTCTCATTTTATAAACAAACGCAAACGCGAGGAAAACAATGGAAACTACTGTCACTTCTGTAACAATGTAAACTAGATCTTATTTGTGCGAGCAAATAATTAACTCTCTCATGCATGTAGAGATAAATAAGAAACTTACCCTGCTCAGATATTATTATAAAAGCCAATACTATATTTTTGAAAAGGGTGATCACATATTATTGCCTAATGCACAGCATATTGTATTATTGAACCGTTCATGATCACATATTATTGAACTGTTCATGATCACATATTATTGCACAATGCACAGCATATATTATTGAACCGTTCATGATCACATATTATTGAACTGTTCATGATCACATATTATTGCACAATGCACAGCATATATTATTGAACCGTTCACATGAGGACATATTTTTGATCTATAGGTTCTATAGAATTTATTGAGCTTTCCAATGCTCACAATATTTTGAATCCTTGACAGTGCCAATATATTAATGAACTCGACTGTACAGGAGATTACCACTTTGTCGGCGTAACTAATGTCTATATTTATGCCAAATTACAGCTTTCCAGTACTAAGACTCAAGAGTCTTTGAACTAAGCTGCAGACAGACGGACATGGTGAAACTATAAAGGTTACTTGTTGACCTTAAAATACTAAGTTTTAATTTTATTTACTTATAACAACTTATACAGTTTACACCACACATACAAGTTATTGATTGACATAAAAAAATAAAGTAAAACTACAAAAAATCAGAATAAAAAAAATGGTAGTAAATAATATGGTAGATGTTAGAATAAAAAGAAATAACACATTTTTAGTAGACAGAATTAAAATAAACACAGTGAAATTACAACATTGAAAAAAACTTGTATCATCATAACTATATTTTTATTAGGGATACAATTTGTTTACTGAACTACTTAGTTTGGCACTTTCGGTAGCGTCCATCAGTTCCTGTAGTGAACAACAAGACACGCAGGACACGATATTAAGTGCCCCATCGTTTGTAGAACAGCACCACATTTACACTCCAGAGGAGAGTCATTAATGAATCTCCACCTGAGCAGGTTTTTCTTGCTGCGACAAACCTGGCTTCGGATTCTATTTAAAGACTTCCAGGTCAGCTTTTGCAACTCATGTTCAGGTGGGAGATTTTCAGCAGGTCCAACGAATGGGTTAGGTAAAGATGATACGGTGATAGTACTGGAAGTGGCAATGGACCCCAGATATCGTGAAGCAGTGTTGAGGAGTCTCAGTTCAGTACTTACAAAAATATCCATGGATTCGTCATACATTAAAATGTTATTTGATTGTTTTCACATCCTGCAAATTTTTAAATAACGACTTTTTTTACTCCTTTTTGGTATAAGAAAACGCAAGTGCGAGTTGGATCGCGTACCGAGGGCTCCGTAATAAACTTAGGATTTTGTTATTAAGGCATCGAGTTAGGTGACACTTAGTGTTGGTGAGAACGGGCTTAAGGCATCGAGTTAGGTGTAACTTTGGGTTGGTGATAACAGGAACTAGGCGTTTAGTTAGGTGCCACTTTGTGTTGGTGAAAAGAGGAGTTGAGCACTCAGCTGAGCGAAACTTACTGTTGGTGAGAACGGGCTTAAGGCATCGAGTTAGGTGTAACTTTGTGTTGGTGATAACAGGAACTAGGCGTTAAGTTAGGTGCCACTTTGTGTTGGTGAAAACAGAAGTTGGGCACTCAGCTAAGCGACACTTACTGTTGGTGGAAACGCGCTTTAGGCATTGACTTAGGTGTCGCTTAGTGTTGGTGAAAACAGGAACTAGGCGTCCAGTTAGGTGCCACTTTGTGTTGGTGAAAACATGAATTGGGCATTCAGTTAAGCGTCACTTACTGTTGGAGAAAACGCGCTTTAGGCATTGAGTTAGGTGAGACCGGGCTTAAGGCATCGACTTAGGTGTCGCTTAGTGTTGGTGAAAACGCGCTTTAGGCATTGAGTTAGGTGACACTTAGTGTTTGTGAAAACGGGCTTAAGGCATCGAGTTAAGTGCCACTTTGTGTTGGTGAAAACAGGAATTGGGCACTCAGTTAAGCGACATTTACTGTTGGTGAAAACGCACATTAGGCATTGACTTAGGTGTCGCTTAGTGTTGGTGAAAACAGGAATTGGGCATTCAGTTAAGCGTCACTTACTGTTGGAGAAAACGCGCTTTAGGCATTGAGTTAGGTGTAACTTTGCGTTGGTGAACACGGGCTTAAGGCGTCGAGTTAGGTGACACTTAGTGTTGGTGAAAACAGGAATTGGGCACTCAGTTAAGCGACACTTATTGTTGGTGAAAACGCGCTTTAGGCATTGAGTTAGGTGACACTTAGTGTTGGTGAAAACAAGAACTAGGCGTTCAGTTAAGTGCCACTTTGTGTTGGTGAAAACAGGAACTAGGCGTTAAGTTAGGTGCCACTTTGTGTTGGTGAAAATAGAAGTTGGGCACTCAGCTAAGCGACACTTACTGTTGGTGAAAACGCGCTTTAGGCATTGAGTTAGGTGACACTTAGTGTTGGTGAGAACGGGCTTAAGGCATCGAGTTAGGTGACACTTAGTGTTGGTGAGAACGGGCTTAAGGCATCGAGTTAGGTGACACTTAGTGTTGGTGAGAACGGGCTTAAGGCATCGAGTTAGGTGTAACTTTGTGTTGGTGAAAACGGACTTAAGGCCTCGTGTTAGGTATCGCTTAGTGGTGGTGAAATCATAAAATAGGCATCGAGTTAGGTGCCACTTAGTGTTGGTGAAAACGCGCATTAGGCATTGACTTAGGTGACACATAGTGTTGGTGAAAACAGGAATTGGGCAGGAATTGTCATATATTATGCCATCATAATATATGATCATTCAAAGCCAAAAACACTCCACCGATTATTAAACTGAAATTAATTAACTTACTTTACGAAAATTACGCATTTCTTTAATACGCTGTAAAATAACAAAAAAACGTCAAAATTGGTTGGGTTAAAATGGTTGATAAAATTGAAAAACAAACTCTAATAGCAATATTTCTTTCGTCAATCCGAATTCGATAGCCTACGTCAGTTGAATCTGCACAAGCACATCACTCGTCGCAAGAAGCAGAGGCCGTACTACGCGATGCATATACTTAAAAATGTATCGGTTTGTGATTTTTACATTGCTTGTCCAGTCACTTAGCGACAAACTTTGGTAGTGGTTAAGGAGCAATGTATTTATTGCAAAATTTGTACAGTCGCTGTGATATTTAGATATTTAAAAACAGAAATAACATAGTAAGAGCAAGAAATATTTTACGATTTGTGATGTTAGACAAATAATTATAGTAAAATACTTGTACATAGTAAGTGATTCTAGGATTTATAAAGTTTTGGTTTATGCTTCGATTTTTACAAGAAACCACTGAACAACATGGCATTCTTATAAGTTGTCACGATCGCGGTCGAAAGCACACTAGTTCGCGGAGACGGCCATTTGCCCTATGACATGCTTATCGTGCGCTCGTCGCGGCGTCACCGACACGCACCCTTGCCACCGACGGACAACAAAGTGATCCTATAAGGGTTCCGTTTTTGCTGACTGTGGTACGGAACCCTATTAATATTAACTTCATAAGAAAATCGTAATTTTTTCATGTTTAGGTACAATTTGTGCGAAGCCTGAATGATGTCCTTTAACAGTGGCAGACATGGATTGATGTCCAGATGATGGCAATAAGTTCGCCCCTTTTTACATGGGACTTAAAAACAACCGGCGAAATGTGGGAGTTCTGTTCCTAACCTATACCCACCCTTCGGGAATTGTAATTAAGGTATGTATATAACCCTGCCAGGGTTGCGGGACTGTTCGAAAGAGATACCGCGGCCCTGGAACACAAAGGGCAAAAGAAGGAACATGGTTGGGTTTATTCAGTAAAAGTCTGACACTAATAACTCCTCCCGCTGAGGCTGAGCAGGAGGGATCCTGCTCAGCCCAGAGCGGGAGGAGTTATTTGATGATTTACCAACCGAAAAAAAAAACGTGTGTAAATAAAACAAATAATTAATCTTACTCCGCCGCTGCAGTCACGTAGTCCAAACTATACCCGTCCCTTTCAGCAACCATATTTTTTGGATTTTCCTTCATCGTATCCAACAAGAGTGCTAATGCAGGACCTAGAGTATAAAAAAAAAAAAAAAAAAAAAAAAAACTGAAGGAACACACAGGAACTGTACTGTTTCCATATAATTATAATTACGAAATCATTATCTCATTCCAATTCAGTAGGTTAAGATTTGTACCGGTGCTCAAGATTCGTTACTCACTTCAATCATTAACTTGCTTGAAATTAAAGGTTATGGTAAATAAAAGGTAAGGGAAGTAAAACTTATATAGTATACTAGTAAAGTATATTATAGTAATAAGTAAAACTGCAAGTGTAAAAGTGTAAGTATTACTACACACAGTAGTGTGTAGTGGGTAGTGCAGATAAAGTAGTAAATATCGGGAGCTCAAAATAATGAACAGTCACGGAAAAAATCCCGTAAGTGACAGTATAATTAAAGTAAAACATATTGTGACAAATCTTTCAAGTTTAGTGACGTGTGCCAGGGCTGGTTAATTAAAGTTAATGATTGATTATTTTCAAATGACGTCTCCGAGTGCGACCGTAACCATGTCTGAGGCCCGGACTCCATCAAAGTGGAGACGTGGGGAGATGTGTGAAGCGGAGAGGAGAGGAGATGTCTGAAGCGAGAAGTGAGAAAGACGTAGCCAAGAAGTTGGCGAATCTAACTTCACATTCATCAAAAATCACAAAGACATTCAAAAGAACCAACCTCTGTCTCGCATGAACCCGGACAAGTAATTACTACAGAGATCAATCACATCTGGAAAGAAAAAAAGTATTTTTAGAACATATTTACATACTTTACAACTAAGAAAAAATCTACCTGAATGAGCCACAAAACTTGTAACTCAACAAATGTGTGTTTGGAGAAAAATATATTTCTCCTACTTAGTACAAATGTAATGTAATGATAATAATGTAATATTAATGCTAATAATGTAATGATACTATTGAATGTTAATAATGTAATGTTGCTAGTGAATGTTATAGAATTATTGTAACGTTGTTAATGAAAAGCTAAATGATTTGTTACACTTACGACGAATCTAGTTCATAATATGTCTAGTTGTTGTGTTTTATGGTAGAAATAAAGGCCTTTTTTTTTATTTAGTACAAGAATGAGATTTATAACTTTTTCTTAAAAGTTATTTTAGGGTTCCGTACTCGAAGGGTAACCAACGAGACCCTATTGCTAAGCCTCCGCTGTCCGTCCATCAGCGTGCTGTATCTCATGATCCGTTAAAGGTAGACAGTTGAAATTTTCAGATACTGTGTATTTCTGTTGTGGCGATAACAACAATTAATGAAAATAAATTAAAAATTAAAGGGGGTACCCCCCTACTACGATGGTACGGAACCCTTAATGCGCGAGTCCGAGTCGCACATGGCTGGTTTTTTGTTCGGAGCTCGTGGCTAAATAATAACAGCCGCTCGAAACAATATTTAGGTTAAGTCGCGCGTGCCTAGGTTGGTCTGTGGATGGGTGACCACCCATCATATATCGAGTTTCCGCCATGCCTCGGAGAGCACGTTAAGCCGTTGGTCCCGGCTGTCATTTGTAAATCTTTGACAGTCGTTACAGATACTCCTAGTCATACTCGTAGTGGCCCGAAAGTCTGACAATCAGTCTTTCCAAGAGGTGTCGTATTACCCAGTACTGACTGGGTTGTGGAGGTCAGAGAGGCAGTCGCGCCATGTAAAATACTAGTATTCAGCTGTATCAGTGTAAATCAATTGTAAGTATAAGTCAGATGTAAATCGTTGTATGGCTGCTAATGGTCTTCGGTATAAAAGACATAAACGCGTTTGGAACTTTAGACAACCGAGGCTAATATTTACTAGTACAGGAGCGAGCTGTTTAGACTTATTTTTATATACATACATATACAGAAACTTAAAATGTTCCGTGCATAGCCGAGATGAAACAAAATACAAAAAAATATATTTTGAAGAGGCATGATTATAACTTACAAAGTTTAAGAATTTAAAGTTAATATGCGGACAGACGGATAGTCAAGCAGACTTGGCGAAATACTAAAGGTTCCTTGTTTTACTACGGAACTCATGATATCCGAAGAGAAGGGAAGGGAATAAGATAAACATGTAGACATTTTCAGATCCCAAGAACCACGATACAAGATCGCCTTAGTGGGAAGAGGTGTAACAAATCGTTGTTTTCTCTTAAATTGACGTCATAATGACCTTGACTAGCTATCTCTAAAACTTGATTGAATTATAAAAAAAATATAAGATTAAAATAGTAACGGACTTTTCATATCTGATTTCAGCTCTGAAGGTGTAACCGGGTCAACCGCTCTATGAAGTTTAACATTAAAATCTGCCGCAGCAGCAGGATCGGGAGTGACATTGCTTAGACCAGGCGCTGACTTTAACCTAAAAAACAGAGTGAACACATTTCGAATGTAGTGCAGCATGGTTGTTTTGGTGCTTGATTGATATAATTATGAAAATGGCCACGCAAAAAAAAAGAACCATGTAGCACTGTATTAGATTATAACTTAGAATAGAAGATTTGCCATAATCATAGACTTTGTAGGTCATCATTACTAGTAGTTGGCCACTAAGCCTTTTTAGGGTTCCGTAGCCGAATGGCAAAAAACGGAACCCTTATAGATTCGCCGTCTATCTGTCTGTCCGTGTATGTCACAGCCACTCTATTCCGAAACTATTAGTATTATACAGTTGAAACTTGGTACATAGATGTATTCTGTGAACCACTTTACGATTTTTATACAAAAATAAATAACAAAAGATTAAAAAGAGGGGCTCCCCATACATGGAACTGAAACTTTAAAATATTTTTTTATTCAAACCTATACGGGCGGCGTATTTTCATTTCCGTGTTCATTAGGAGGCAGTACTGTCATGAAACACGCATGGGTTTTTCACGCTAACTTTCGTGCCTTTACAAACTCGTGTTCAATTCCAGGTACGCGTCCTCCAATCGCGCACGGGTTTGCAAGGAGTATGCGCATTGTTTAAGCGCCACAAATCCGTGTTTGTTCAAAGGCATTTTTGTGTTTAATATATGGGCAAGAAAACTCAAACAAAGTCTTTATTAGGCCCAAAATAAATCTACATTCAAAGATGTACGAGTATGGTATTGTATTGTAGGCAATCAACGTACCTAGGAACAAACAAATATAATAAAGTATTTTTTTAAAGTCAATGTCAATATTTACCATGTTTATAAACATTGTAAATATCCCGTTTCTAGTGTTAATGTTAATGTTAGTGACAGTTTAAAAACTTATTGTTTTTTTGGCAGGAGGCTTATTATCATCAACATTGGATGCAATATTATGAACACGTTTTCTTTTCACCGTTTCTGACTTGGCTGGTCATCAGGACATCGGTAATCAGGATGTGATTGAATCCTTCCATTGCATGGTAGACCTCTTTCAGCGAGCGATAGATGTTGGTTGTACATGAATTTTTCGAGATTTTCGTCGGACATTTTTTTCAACCATAAATGATTTAATACTCGATGGAGTTTGTAGCTTCGACAAATCAGATCCAAAATTTGTAAGAATGTTTGTATATGCAGCATTTGAATCCTTTTCCAAGATATCAGTAATTCTTTGCCACTGAGCTCTAATATTTTGAACAGCATTGTCAAAGTTTTCATTGTTGATAGTTACAGTGTTTTCCGCTCGATTTATTGGAAGTTCAAAAGTGTCTGGTACAACATCATCTGGTGTAATAGTCAGTTTGGCCGTCTTCATTATTTGTGCTTGATTCACCCGTAATATTTTCAAAGTAAGACTGTGAAAACTTTACGTGCGAATTTCATGGCTAAGTTCCATGCATCGCCTTGAACACGTGTTTAGAAGAACAGTTGGCGTTGCAAACCCGTGCGCGATTGGAGGACACGTGCCTTGAATTGAACACGAGTTTGTAAAGACAGTTAGCGCGACAAACCCGTGCGTGTTTGGAGGCAGTAATGCCTCCAAATGAACATGGAAACGGAAATACGCATACGGGCGGGGTGTCTATAGATAGGTTTTATTTTTTTCGTATTTGTATAGGAAGTCAGATGAAACTTCATAGATAAAACAACGATATAAAATACAATAGTTTAAAAATCGGCCAAATGCGAGTCGCACTCTCACGCACATAGGGTTCCGTAGCAGCAAAGAGTATAATAAAAATATTTTGAAGGCTCAATCATATGAGTAGGTATTGTATTACATTCAACAGCAAAACTAAATTTGTTTTTTAGTATGTAAATGAAAAATAAAGTTACTGTTGGCTCAATCATATGAGTAGGTATTCCACTGGCTCAGTCATATGAGTAGGTATTGTATTACATTCAACAGCAAAACTATTTTTTTTTTTTTAGTATGTAAATGAAAAATAAAGTTACTGTTGCAGTTTGATGAAAAAGTCCCATATTTCGAAAACTAATCATCAAATTTTATTCAAACCAATATTGGTTGAAAGATATTTTTACGTTCTAAAATCTTACATTTTTTTAGAATTTTCCTCCTCTTTCTTTAAAAATTAGAGGGGGAGACACATTTTATCACTTTGGAAGTGTCTATCTTTCAAACGACTGACTTTGACAAAAACTGTTTTTAGAAAACTCAATATAATTTTTAAAGACCTATCTATAGACACCCACCCCGCACGTATAGATATGATGAAAGATTTTTTTAGTTTCAGTTCCATGTATTTTTGTTTAAAAATCGTAAAGAGGTTCACAGAATACTACTGATCTACCTACCAAATTTCAACTGTGTAGTCTTAATAGTTTTGGCATAAAGTGGCTATGACATACGGACGGACAGATAGATAGACAGACATGACGAATCTATAAGGGTTCCGTTTTTTGCCATTCGGCTACGGAACCCTAAAAATACGCTTAAGAGTGACGTCATTTTATTTCTCGTATTCGTCTCAGCAAACCGTTTCATTTGATATCCATATCTTGGGTATGCATAAAAAATAACGAGACCGCCGCCGTCTCCCAAGTCCGCCATATTGGATTTAGAATGATTTCACTTAGGTACCATGCATTGTCATCCAAACTAAACATGCTAGACCGCCATCTCATCAAGCATTTTCAATTTTTAAACTAAACATGCTTATCGTGTTTTTTGCCCCTTAAGGGGGCCGTACCGAACTATACGGTCAAAGTACATTCTATCCATTATGTATCTATAAATTTTCAAATATATTACTCACGTGTAAGCCACCCCGTGGCTTGACGTAAGAGGGGGGTAATCACAGAAAGGTTTATCTCCTTGGGCTTCAAGTTCGTTTATCAGGAGATCGAATGCAGGACCGCGTTCACCTGAAAATAAGTTATTTTTATTATCATCGGTCGTAATTAATACAGGGTGTAACAAGACCCTTAACGAAGCCGTCAACCAAGCATTATGTACATCAAACTAAGTAACTTTACGCAAAAATAGTTGCTGCGAGACCACTTTTCTTTTGGTGGTGAAATCAGGTTTTCGGTTGGACTCTGTTCAATGTTACCTTTGGACATTGACTCAGGACTCGACCTGCGAGACGCGCGGCCTAGTTAAAAGAATGATTTGGTTGCATCTTACATGCATAGGACACATAGAATTTGTATAATATTGTGTGTTAAGAAAAAGTAGTATGTATATAAGCAGAACATTATATAAATAAATCAGATTTGAATTTTATATTCTTGTCTCATTACCCCTCACTGTGGCCAAGACACCTTTAGCCATCTTCGGATCAGTCCCGTGAGTCTGCGGGATTGGCAGTGAGTTTACCCTTCCCAAACCTGGTATTCCTGTCTACTTTCCGTCTGTAACCTTAGAGCGCACAGTGCAGACATCCTGAACTTTTTACAAGCTAGCGTGAAATACCTCGGTTTCATTATAGATAAGACCGGTCTTCACCCCGATCCGAAAAAGCTGGAGGCTATTTATAGTGTACCGCAACCAAACGACGGCAAGTCGCCTTCAAAGGTGGGCGGCTCGTTTGGCTGCGTATGATTTCTCGACTAAGTTTGTAAGATCGATAGATAACGGCCCAGCTGACGCATTGTCTCGTTTGCCACTGCCGACTGAGCGGCGCCTGTTGGCTGGTCGTCTGTGTCCAGTTGCGATGAAGAGAAACCTTATTTTGCGCGAAAGGCCGACATCATTCTTCAATTAGGGTGTCTCATTTTTAAATATAGGCTGATTATACCTCCACCTTTGCACAGCAGAGTTTTGGCGGAAATACATGAAGGCCATTTGGCGGTAAATAAAATGGAAAAATTTGTCGCGGAGCGGAGTTACGTTTACTGGCCCCACCTCGACCAAGATATAGAAAAATTGTGTAGAACGTGTGCCGCGTGCCGTGCCGTGCGGGACGCGCCCCCGCACTCGTCATTACATCTATGGGAGTTTCCCCTAAAGCCTTGGCATCGCATTCACGCTGATTTTGCCGAGTGCGGAGGTAAGAAATGCTTCATTTTAGTGGACGCTTTTTCAAAATGGATCGAAGTAATAACGATGAATAAAACGGATGCTCAATCCATAATTTCAGTATTGCGATCAATATTTGCTAGGTTCGGTCTGCCAGCACAACTGTTCACAGATAACGGCCACCCGTTCCTATCTAAAGATTTTAAGAATTACTGTAAAACAAATATTATTAAACATGTAACATCGGCACCGTATAGGCCACAGGGCAATGGGACGACAGCTAATGCCGTTAAAACTATTTAACAAGTTATCAAACGTGCGATTAACAAAGGCGAAAACATTCCCAAAGCTTTGTGTAAATTTTTATTTCAATATAGGAATGTTGAACACGCGACAACGAACGTAGCGCCGGCCGTGGCGTTGCTAGGCCGCCGCCTGCGCGGCCGCCTGGATGCGCTGCGGCCGAACGTGGCAACCGGCGCGGCGTGCGCGCCGCGCAGCTGCGGCAGGTCAATAACAAAGGAGGGCAGGACCGGGACATAAGGGTCGGAGATTCGGTGCTCGTTCGTGGTTACTCGGATAAAGGACGGAAATGGGTCGAAGGTAACATTGTTGACTATTTAAAAAAAAAAAAACTTGTTAAAAAGCGGAATTTCGACCCCCAATATCTCCGTAACTAGGTATAGTCTAGAACAAAAAAAATGATCGCAATGACGGGGAGAACAAGTGCATTTCGGCGTCTTTAGGGGTCTTGTTACAGCCTTTATGTATCAACATTACGTTGGTGGTAGGTATCTTAGGAAAAAAGAAAACGGCTCTTAAGGCGCTCCACCTCACTGGAACATTCGCCTGTTAGGTTCTAGCCAAGGATTCCATTTTGAACAGAAATAAGTGATTGTTCAAATAGTATCGTTGTTGTAATGCTCAGTTCTCCTCACTCACTGATGTTATACTCGACTACTGTTAGTTTTTAATGTTAGTTCCATTATAGGTGAATGCTCCTGGTACAGGAGCGCCTTTCTTGCTGCGGAATAGAAGCTAAACAAATGTTTACGCCAAAATGTTACGGCTGACTTAATTTTTTTTGTCGCATTAATTAATTTAAAAAATAAACAGTAAAAACCGATGTTGAAACAGATTAGGAAGTAGGCTTAGTTTGACTTGATTTAAGAAAAATGCAAACCATCTACGTACAAAAAACAGTGGAATTGAGAACTTTCTCCTTTATCTGTTAAAATGGTACTTACTGTCATCAATAGCTTTCTGAGACAAATATTTTGCGCAATGTTCCAGCGTTTCTACAAAAAAAAAGGTATAAATTAATTTATGTCTTAATATTAATTGCATGCATTTACTTTCAATTATATTGCTCTCATACCGTCCATTTCCTTTTTCATGCTTCTAGGCGTAGAAGAACTTACTAGTCGCTTCATATTTGTAAAAATACTTTCTGTTAACGTGGGATCGGGGTGATCGGTATCCTGCAGAGCTTTAGCGCTTTCAAGTCTAAAAAGTTGAGTATTTTACATTAATGTGATTAATTTGAAAAATCTGCGCCGATCTTAAATTAATTGGTATAACGGCAGGAGAATGATGATGATGAATGCCATAGAAATACTTTTTAGCATTATTTGAACCTAGTTGTAATAATTACATTTGAATTAATTAACGGAACCAGTGCACAGTTAAAACTCGACGCTCTGAGGGCGAGCGGTTTCAGATTAGCATATTTTCGGCGCGTGTAAGCTTGTTTTTGGAAGCGTGCGTATACGCGCGGCTGTTGCTACACGCGCACCTCGTACGAGCGTTGACGCGCTTATAAGTTCGTACAAGTGAGACACGCCTCGCCGTGCGAACACGCTGGAAGCAGAGCGTGTACGCGCGTTCGATTTTGAAGTGAAAAGGGTTTTGAAACTAACTCTCTGGCTGCTTGACCGTTTGTCCGTTTTATTTTATCCTTGGCATACAATCTAGCGTTCGGTTGTTTTCTCATTTCTTGAATCAACAATTTAAATAACGGGCCTTTTACCTCTGCAAAGCAACAAGCAAACCTTATTGAAGCTGAATGACAAAAGGAAGCATCAATGTGGATTAAAACAACTCGTAAATCTAAGTAGCTAGTATCAATATGTATTAACGATAAATCCATACTATTATATTCTGCATTTTGCGCCAAGACGTTTGCACATATTTCGAGCATATCTGAAAACAAATAAGTAAGTATTAAGTACACGGGCGCCCCTAGAAGTACCCGACCTGACCTATAAATGGCAGTTATTATTTGAAAATAATGTCTTTGGTAGAGAGTACCAACCTTATTAAACTAAATTATAGAGTTTCAAGCCGCCATATTATTTATTACTTGGTTTGCGCCCATCAAATAGTGAACGCTGTCACTGAATTTTTGAACATGGAGAAAATTGATCACCGTTACGAAACTTTCATTTGTAAAACTTCAGTCCGACCAATATCAAAGCCGAATAAAACTACTCCAGAGGAGTCTGCTACTTCATTCACAGCAATAAAATATGGGTGGCCGAGTTTAAAAGAAGCCATATGACTTGCTAGAAGATGGACATCACATAGGTCGACCAAATGAGGTGAATACACAAGAAATGGTGAAGAAATCGCAAAAATGTTATTGGATGATCGTCGATTGCAAGTGCGCTAAATAGCAGCTAAAGGTAGGGATTGCAGAAGAACAGCTACCGAAATTCCTCAAAAGTGAACAAAAAGTAGTGAAGATGTTTCAGTCTAGTGTTAGGTAAAAATTCAGGGCGCATTACGTCAAACAGCTAACAACACAGTGGTAACAAGAGAGTCTGCAACAAGGAAGAAGTTCATCGAAAAACTGTAGTTTTATTAAAATACTTTTGCTCGTCTGGAACAACTACTGTTTCGGTCTTCTCCTTGCTAAAAGTGGGCATTGTGACACCAGTTTAGAAAGCTTATGAAACAAGAAAGTCGTTTCTGTAATTTTCACGAAAAGTGTGACCATTTATTAATGTGTGACCATTTATTTTGAGAAAACTGCCCCAAATACAAGGAAACTTTCAAGATGTCCAAAGGCAGATGTATTTTTTTGACAAATTGGTTTTCGCTGTATTTATTCGTTCATGAGCTGAGCTGGCTGAGTAAAATATCAGCTTAACATCTCGAACGGCGTAGATTTCTCATAGTCACCAGTTTATGTTGGAGAGGAGGGAAAATACCAATAAACTTTTAAAGTACTTTCTCAAAACAAACCAGTTTGGACCCTAAGTTATCGGGTCAAAATTGTTGCAAATTAGATCTAGTATCACCCATTTCAAGGAATGCACCCAATTACTAATCACATTGTATTAACCAAAGAAATTTCGGACTGTTAGGGCTTCAAGGGATTACATGGCAGGCCTACGGCTGAAATCTCAAAGGCGCATTTTTGAGATGCTGGCATGCGTGACCTTTCTTCGCGCAATGGATGACCTTATGACTTCATCGGCCAAACATATTTGAGCTTTTTGCCATTGATAAGAAGACGCTGATAATAATTCTTGTGTTGTAGCATCAGACTAGGAGAAACAGTGTTGTTAAAAATCCTATAGTAATCTTAAAAATTGTTAACCAACCTGCCATGGCCGGTGCGATTTCCTCCGGAGTTTTTTCTTTGGTCAAATTTGAAAGATCTGTCCAAATATTTTCTCCTACCTTCGCACTAAAATCCGTAGCTTTGAAATCAGTCGTACGTTTCAACCTGTGAAGGATGCCTATGTGTTATTTTGTTCGAAATCAGTGAATTTAAACAACAACTTACTTACTAAAAAAAATATATATTTTCTTTAAAGTGTCTGTATTCGTAGTCTATTTTTAGAACATTTTCGGGAAGTACTTAGAGCTTTTTTAAACAGATATATTTGTTATGATGGGGATCTATAGGACCATTACACGTCATACGACAATGGCTTCAGGTTAGAATAAATAACAATAATTGAATAGTTAGCCTATAATAGAATTAATAGGTAGCCGCCACAGAGCACGGAGTGGCCACGCCGCCGGCCAAACCGTTAGTCAGTCATAGGAACTGTTAGAATTGGCGCGAGCCGTCAATTTCTCTTAGTAAACGGTGACACACTTGTGGAACTAGGTTCGAATGTAAAGTGTTGATAATACCGTGTCTACCAGCATCCGTCTGAGAGTCTCCGTGCTCTGCCTGTGGTCACACTACTGGGACACACGCCCCAGCTCTGTGAGCATGAGAGGGCCGTAATCTTGCGGACCCAGTGCGTAAATGTCACCCGTATTTCTTCACCATTTTCCGTTTCAAAACGATGAACGTTTACTTTGTGCAGTTTATTTTTCACAAATTGCACAAAGTAAACGTTGGGATCAAACGAGGAAATGCGGGTGGTCTTTTCTCCATACAAACGCTCTCGCCTGTTTTCTTTCTGGTTTATGACTTAAGAGCTATGATTTTTTACAGTTAAATAAATATCAATCTTTTCTGTCCCTTTGTTATCCTTTTTGGTGATGCATAATCTGTATCAGCACTAGAAACTTTTCAAAATGCTAAAAAAGACAAATTTGGACCGCTGTCAACAGAGGCCTAGTAACGTCGAGTTTGTCTACTGGGCCACCAACAAAAATAGTTATAGCTCACAATCCAGGAGAAATTGTGTGTTATCATTTATAATTAGCATTGTTGTTAATATTTAACCGTTTAACTGTAAACTTGGAATGTATTTTTGAATACATAAAAACATTTCTTACTCATCAGCGCCTTGGCGGTATGATTGTTCAAAGTTTCCATACGATATTAATTTCTCGTCGGCCTTTTTATCCATTTCCTCCGTTATTATATCGAAAGCTTTCCTCATATTCCCTAAAATCCAAATATTTTTTTATTTATTAATATAAGAGAATAATATACAATAATAAATATATACATATTATTTAGTTTATAATTTTTTGAATATATGTCCTAATCTTTAAAATTTGATTCATAGATATATTTAGATATAGATTGATTAATACTTAAACATAATGGGTGTAAGAAGACCCTTAACAAAGCCGAAAGGCACTATTGTTCTCCCCGTTATAGCGATCACTTGTTCTGGATCTTACCGGGGAAACCTTCTAGTTAGCGAGATATTGATCAAATGTCAACGTTCTAACTTTTTTACTAGTTCAAAGAAATTCAAAGTTTTTACCCTCTTATTAATAAACACGGAATAAAATTATACCAGGAATAACAAAGGAATAACCATACATTTTCATAGGTTTAAACTTGGAATAACTTTATTCTGTGTTTATTAATAGGAGGGTAAATGTGTTAACGTGAATTTTAATACTTCCCCTTACCTTACCCAACTGACCCTTACTATTCAATGTATCCATCAGAAGAATGTTTTGAGCGCGTTACATCGACACTTCCTGTAATAACCATTTTTCACCCCAAAAACAAAGTCGTTTATCAGCAATCATTTTTGCGTAATGTTTGGTTGACGGCTTTGTGAAGGATCTGTTAACACCCTAAATAACATTATAGACTTACCTTCAAGCTTTAAATAAGCGGGATTCACTAAAAGGAAAAAAAACGCAATTATTTACTTATGAAAGAAAATCAATCACTTGAATTATTACCTGCATTATCGGTCCATACTCACCCGCTCTCTTACCACGTACCCCCGTGCCGGGCGCCTGAAAACATACAGTATCTGTTTTAACTTCACAAATAAACAATAAATTACACAATGATGCAAATCTTCATTCTCCATCTGACACAAATGAACACAACGGAGAGATTAGAAACAATAATGGAGAAGTTTCCATTTTTGTTTTTTGGGCTTAGTTTAATTAGGTACACCCGTGCCTAACCCATCGGGGCTTACAGGTGTGATGTTATGTTAAGTTTAATAACTTAACTAAGAAGAAACAAAAATGTCTTAAAAAATTCAAATATCTCTAGAAGGTTTATTGTACATTTGCCACAAAGTAAATTCGCCATGAAAAAAGTATGTGTAAACTCGCCACAGCTGTGAACAATATGGCGCATTTTTCTTCATGAAAAAAGTTTCATGAAGAAAAATCCGCCATATTGTTTATTTCCGTACAAACAACAGAAAAACCAACAACAAGTTGAATAAAACGTTATTTCTTTATTTCTCATTAGCACTTCGCCCGCGACTTCCTTCGCAAAAATTGTGATAGCTTGGCTTAAATTTGCATGATAAAATTATAAGTTATTTGACCCGCTTACAATATTTTTTTGATAAGTTGAATTTTTTCGACTTTTTATGTCGAAAAATACTTTTGAATACATAAAAAAGCTACTATATCTGCTAAAATATAAAAGAGTAGCTGTTGCCCGCGGCTTTGCTCGCGTTTTGGTCGGAAATTATCCCACAGGCACGTTGTAAATATTTACAGAGAGATTACTCGGGGATAATGTAGCTTCCTGTTAGTGAAAGAATTTTCAAAATCAGTTCAGTAGATCCAGAGATTACCCCCTACATACAAACTTACAAATTTTACCTCTTTATAATATCTGCTAAAATTTAAAAAATGGAATATGGTGTCGCTGACTTTAATTTAAACTTTAGAACACAAAAGCTGCTATTGTGATTTAACTGTGTAGTACATAATTTTTACTACACATTGGTATGTCTTATTCTTTACAGAAAGTCAAGTCTGTCTTGCTTATGGCATTATCATAAAAGTGAAAAAAGGAAATTGGAGTTCCTATTGTCTTTTTCACTTACATAAAGATTGATTGTTTTTTTTTTTCTTTTTAGATAGTGTTTGTTCTTTTTTTTATTGGTTGGCACAACGTCGAACAAAATTTATTGAATTAATCGGATTAGGTCAAGTGAGTCACTGGATGACTGGACTGGTGAGTATCGATACATTGACCGGTACGGCTAGAAAGAGATAGATACAGCGTACAGCGAGCGAGCGAGCGAGCGCGTGATAGCATGTGCAGGAGCGCAGGAGAAAAGAATGATTTTAGAAATCATTTTCATTTCGAGCGCTAAAAACCAATAACTTTGTTTGCTACCAGTACTTTATGCAAAAATTATGTACCTATGAAGACTTGTGACGAATTTACACATATTTTTTATGCATGTGGCGAATACACTTTCAATGTACTGAGTTTACAAAATGTGACGAATTTACTTAATGGCGAATGTAGTACAATAACCCCTCTAGAAAGGAAAAGGATATGAGACTGACTAAAAGTTGCGCTTGAAATGCGGTACCCTGACGTCACTCATTACGTTATTTATTCTTGACTAGCTGTTACGTATGCGACCTTCGCCCGCCTGAAATTATTGTAAAAATATTATTTTCTCATTTGAGTCGGATTTTGTTAACAATAGAGAGGTTTTTTTTTTGCACGGAATTTTTTTTCTAAAATAAAAACAGCCCGAGTTACTCCTTATAATATCAGCTATCTGCTAGTAAAAGTCCCGTCAAAACAGGTCCGGCCGTATCGGAGATTAGCAGGAACAAACAGACAGACAGACCGATGGACAAAAAAAATATTCTTGTTATAAGAACCGTTTATACGTATTACAAATATTCAAAGAAAAGGTATTATTTGGAAATCACAAATAGACACCTCAATTTATTTTTTATGTTGACTAGCCTAAGGCAGGTTTAAAGAAAAAAACGACCAATACCTACTGCGTGCGTGTGTATTACACAATTAATTGTATTTTTTTGTTGTTTTTTTATTTACTTTGACTTTAATAATCTGTTTCTCAGTTATTTATTGATGAATTAGGTACAAAAAAGTTACTAGTTTTGATCTCTAATATATTAGTTAAATATAGTGTTATCGACATCATGAAACTTCTCCATTTAGAATATATATATATATATATATATATATATATATATATATATATATTAAAAATTAAAAGCGAAACAATAACTGATCAGACGTGGAAAATGAAGATTCATCCAAAAATTCATTTATAAAATCATTTACCTCATTCCACCGTGTTCACTTGTATGAGATAAAATAGGAATATGTAAAAAGATCAATGCTCAATTTCACTATTTTTTTATTATTAGATACGTTTTAACAATACTTATTCAATACTTAGTCACGGTATTTTTGAAAGTTTCGTATTCTTTCATAATCATTAATAAACTGTACAATTGGTAAGTATCAAGTTGGAGCAGTCGGTTCAGGTCTATAAACATAAGTTATTTCAAAGGCTGTTTCTAGATTATCTTTAAAATGTTGCAATGCCATTGGTTTCTTTCTCTCCTTGTTGACGATAAAGACAAACTTGATTGTATCCTATTAAAATAATGATGATTTAATAAATGGGGATTGAGGAATTTAGCCAAGTTAATCAAACGTTGAAGTATACTTACGAGACCCCCCATCCTTCCACCACCAGGGCCACCTTCATCGTCATCACCAAATAAACCACCACCTCGAGCTTCCAATGCCACGTCTGTGAACAAATACGTTATTTCTTAATAAAAGTAGGATTCCGATTTAGTGTGGCAACTTAAACAATACACCGTACTTACTTTAAACTCATTTGGAAGCATCACACTAAGGTTTTGGCGTTTGGGGAGGTGGGCTGCCAGGTGCCGTGGGGGGCGCCGTGGGAGGTACCGTGGGAGGTGCCGTGGGGGGCGCCGTGGGAGGTGCTGTGGGGGGCGCCGTGGGAGGTGCCGTGGGGGGCGCCGAAGGAGGTGCCGTGGGGGGCGCCGTGGGAGGTGCCGTGGGGGGCGCCGAGGGAGGTGCCGTTGGGGGCGCCGTGGGGGGCGCCGTGGGGGGCGCCGTGGTGCTGGGAGTGGCGCTGGCCGAGGTGACGGGGGTCGTGGTGCCGCTCGTCGTGGCAGGAGAGGCGGGAGCCGTCGTGGATTTGTAATTCTCGTCATGCTCCCCTTTGGACCTTTCCACTTCTTCTCGTAAAAAAAGGAAATGATTTGAGTAACGTACCTTAGGCCATGGATGAAATTCTTGAGTTTCCGAGAAAATTGGGTAAAAGTAAAGGAAAAGGGTTACATTTAATTTGAATTTGTAAACAATTGTTCAATATCATTTGAGATTTTTGTTAAATCACCATTTTTCTCGGAAATAATTAAACTTCTTAGGTAATGAAAAGATCAAACACATCAATGAACGATTGTCACAATTTCAAAGGGTGCGGCTTACCTTTGTACGTTGCGTTAAGTACCGCGGGCTTCAAATAAAATATTGACAATAGTTCCTCATAAGGCTACCTACTACGTATATCCTCTTACTTACCGTCGTCTTCATCGAAATCCATCATTAGCATTCTGTCATCTGATTCTGATAGAATTTCGTCAATCCAAACGGCAACCTGTTCACAAGAAAATGATACGTTTCTTGTTACTTAAATGTTTCGGTGAATTCACCAAATAATTTGTAAACGCTTCTTTATCGAATAGTTACCTTGTCCGACACCTCCATCATGAAATTCGCTTTATTTCCTAGACTACGCCTTGACGGTATTCTTTTCATTTTCATAAAGCCGCAAATATCACTCAGTATAATATCAGACAATCTGAGCATTCTATGAAACAAAAATAAAAACACAAACAAATCAGTAACAAAATTAAATGTGACGAGAAGAGCAGTATCATATCGAGCGGTTATCTAGTACTTATTGTGGCGAAATAAAAATGCAGATTCGCTACATTACACATACATACGTATAGCTTATTAGAATGATTGAACAATATTAAACAATACTATAAAAAAGAAAAAAAATAAAGAAATTAAAACTATAAGTAATATTAAGTATTTTGACGTCGCGGAATTGTAATATCAGGCAAGCACCTTTGAGATGACCTCCGGAATATTTATCAATAAAGGACCATGGGCACTTAGGTCTAAATTTATAATTGCCACAATACTTATGATAGTGACGCCAAATAATAGGAGTAAAGAGTACAATACTTATACCATAAAACTGACATTAAAAAAAAAACTAAAAGAAAAACAAAAATATACCAAAACACAAATTAAGTCGGTTAAAAAGTGAACTTTAGCTTCAAAAGCCGGTGACAAAAACACCAAATCAATCAAACAAAGGTCAAGCTTCAGAAGTCAGTTATTTTTTTTTCAGTTATTTTAAAACTGTGATATCTCCTGAGATATTCATCTTAATTGATTGGTGTTATGGGCAATTTTGGTCACAATTGAACGTTAAAGATGACTAATATATTTATTTTGATAAGATTATTACTATGTCGGTAAAAACACCTTCGCAAATAAGGCATTATTTTTGACCAAATTTTAAAATCATAAAAATGGTTATTGTTAGTCAACCTTAAAAGATAGGCATGTACTGTCGCAGACTTTTTTTAGACCTTTTTATGAGGAATAATTCTCTCATACATTATTTTTGTGCAACTTTAACCTTTTAAGCATCGCACGCAATGGAAGCTCTTAAAAATAATTATTTTTCCCCGTTTTTGCAACATTTTTCATGAATGCTTCGCTCCTATTGGTTGTAGCGTAATGATATATAGCCTATAGCCTTTCTCGATAAATGAGCTATCCAAGACAAAAATATTTTTTCAATTCGAACCAGGAGTTCCTGAGATTAGCGCGTTCAACCAAACAAACAAACTCTTCAGCTTTATAATATTACTAGCTGACCCGCGCAACTTCGTCTGCGTGCGTGCGTACATAAAAGAAAGAAAGGGTTAGAGAGAGTTTGCGTAAACCTTAAAAGTTAGACATATGCCATTGCGGACATTTTTTTAGAGTTTTTTAAGAGGAACAATTCCGACATACATGATAATTGCGTAACTCTAACCGTTCACGCACAACGGAAGCTCTCAAATGGAATAAATCCCTGTTTTTGAAACATTTTTCATTGGTGCTCCGCTCCTCGATAAATGGGCTATCCAGCACTAACTAACTTTTCATGTCGAACCAGTAGTTCCTGATATTAGCGCGTTCAATCAACCAAACAAACAACCTCTTCAGCTTTATAATATTAGTATAGATTAAAGTAGTTAACAATTTAATTATTCGGAAATATTTGTATTAATCGCAAAAATATTTTACTTATGTTTTTCCGAATAAGGGATTCCCTCGACTATCTTTTTTTTACATAAATCATTAAATGACCCCTCCCACTATGGCGGAGTGGAAGGGAGTGTCGGAATTGTACTGACTAAAAGCCATCCACGTTTCTTCTTTTGCCCTTTGCGTTCCAGTGCCGCGGTATCTCTTTCGAACAGTCCCGCAACCCTGGCAGGCCTCGGTCCTCTCGGACCCTTTCCCGTTTGCAGACATCTCTTTGAGGCGCGCGTGGAATACGAACGCGCCATCGACACGGCCTGTCTTCACAACGGACGGATGGCGAGCTAGCCCATTACTCACCGTCTACAGGCCCGCGACCCTTAACAGCCTTACGACTTCATCTTTAGACTCTCGATCACAGTCATGCAGCTAGGATGAAAGTTCTCATCAAAGTTCTTGAAATGAGCCGAGATACGATAAAACTGCTGTAAACTGTTGCGGACCTCTTGCAACTGCCTTCCGTCTGCATCGTCAGACCTTTGATGACAGTCATACTCCATGCAGGTCTAAAGTTCTTATCATCGTGCATGAAATGAGCCCAGACAGATAGATGCTGATGCAAATGATAGATGTAGTAAACTCTTGAGAACCTCTTGCAACTGCTTTCCTTCTCTATCGTCAGACATTCGATGAAAGTCAAATTCTAAAGTTCTTATCAAGGTGCATGAAATGGGCCCAAAGACGTTATTGTTGCTACAAACTCTTGAGGACCTCTTGCAACTGCCTTCCGTCTCCATCGTCAGACCTTCGATGGCAGTCATACTTCAGCAAGGCCTAATGTTCTCATCAAGGTGCATGAATGAGCCCAAACACGTTATTCTTGCTGCAATCTCTTGAGGTCCTCTTGCAACTGCCTTCCGTCTCCATCGTCAGACCTTCAATGACGTAATACTCCAGCTAGATCTAAAGTTCTCGTCATGGTGCAGGAAATGAGCCCAAACACGATTTCTCAATTTAACAAAAAAAGGATCATGCATATCGGACTTCTCTGTAAAAAGTTATGCGTGGTCTGGTCATACATAAAAAAAAAAACAAAATAGACGCGTCGAATAATTGAGAATCTCCTCTTTTTGTTTCGTCGGTTAAAAAACCAAGCTTTAGACATTTGACACGGGCGAGGGTTATTCTTTCACGGAAAACTTAACACCGCTATTCCAAAAATGGAGTGAAAGAATAGCGCCATCTATCGAGCACGAAGTTAAACCGTTAAAATATAATGCATGTAAAGCGATCGAACACACACTCTACAGGGTTATAACGTCATGTAGACTAATCTAGAGTACTTTTTGATATCAGAACTTTTTTGTAAAGCCGGTCAGCCGTTTTAAAAGTTATCTGGGTCAAATGGAAAAAGTACGGCAATCTTGCAGACTACGAAACTTTTTCTCAGCACAGAGCCTTATTTAAGGAAAATTGTGATAAATGCTTCTCGACATACATTCAGTCGATTAAGGATAGCATTCATAACAATATTAAAGATTTTTGGGTCTATGTTTCCCATCGCAAAGACAAACCCGGTATACCGGCAAAAGTACAATGTAACAACATTGTATCCAACGATCCTCAATCGATCTGCAATATGTTTTCCGATTTCTTTGCTGCTGTATGTGAGCCTGCTTCACCTGCCCTTTCTCGATGGGAGCCACCCTTTAACACAATGTCTAATGATATAGTTATTTCTGACCTTCACATCAAAGAGGAAACAATAATGACTGAACTGAAATCTCTGGATCCAACTTAAGGTGGTCCAGATGGTCTGTCTGCGTTTTTTCTCAAAAATACTGCCACTGTTATATGTAGACCCCTTATCCATAATTTATAATAAATGCATCGCTGAAGGTGTCATGCCGGCGGTATGGAAACATGCTAATATCACACCTGTACACAAGGCCGGATCTAAGCGTAGTGTTGAGCAATACCGACCAATTTCTATTCTGTTTACCTTGTCGAAACTTTTCGAGAAACTAGTACATAACGAAGTGTACCCTATTCTTCATCACGCTATCATACAACAACAGCATGGGTTTGTTAAAAAGCGATCAACGACAACAAACTTATTGGCTTTCTCTAGCGATCGTCCTCGGGCTAAGACTAACCATTATTTATATTTCTTTATTCCTTTTTACTTCTAAGAAAACGATTCACATGCCATACCACAGGCTAAATAGAATTATAAGACCAAATAATGTAACATGGAAACCACCGATTGTATTTACTCTATTTATACGTGAATAAATGAATTTGAATGAATTTGAATTTGATCTATTTGACAGGATGGATAATCGTATACAGGTTGATGCGGTGTATACTGACTTTCAGAAGGCTTTCGACAAGGTGGATCATGAATTGTTGCTGAGCCGAATAGCCTTCAATGGCATTCGTGGCAACTTGTTGCGGTGGTTCATTTATTACATTACCAATCGCTGTCAACGGGTTGTAATCAATGGTTACCCCTCTGATGCTATTCAGGTTACCGCTGGCGTTCCTCAAGGCTTTATTCTTGGCCCTCTCCTATTCATTATCTTTATAAATGATATTGGTAACTGCTTTCACAACTCAAAATTCTTGTTATATGCAGATGACCTTAAGTTATACAGACCTATTCAAAGTGTACAGGATTGCTATCTTATCCAAGAGGATTTGGACAGACTGACGGACTATTGTTACACAAGTAAGCTTTTTCTAAGCATTGCCAAGTGCAATTATATTAATTTTACCAAAAATAAAAACGTTATTTGGTTTGTGTACTCTTTATATGGTATCTCACTGAATAAGGTAAACTCAATACGTGATCTGGGCATATTGCTTGATTCTAGACTCTGCTTGGATTTACATGTCGAACAAATCATTAATAAAGCAAACAAGATGTATGGATTTAAAATGAGATCAACTCATGACTTTAAACGGACCTCTTCGTACCTCTGCCTTTATAAAACTCTAGTCCGCTCACAGCTTGAATACGCCGTGCCCATCTGTAACCCGTATTATAAAAAATATATTGATATGCTAGAAAATGTACAACGCAAATTCCTTCGTGCAATGTATTATAGGTGTCACAGATCGTATCTGCCGTATGACCAGTTGCTCAATAAATACAAACTCCTGACGCTCAGCTCCAGACGCAAACAATTAGAAGCAATGACCTTGTACAATGTTGTTAATGGCAAATTTGACTGTATCGACCTGAATAATTTACTGTGCTATGCAGTCGTCAGAACTGTTCATAGACGTGAGGTGAGCGCAGGTACACTATTTGCAATAGGTACCTGCCGATCTAATACTGGCGAACGTTCACCAATTCGGCGATTGGCAGCATCGTACAATAAAGAACTCGAACACATAGACATAATACATGCTGCATGCAAAAGTTTCGATGCCTTTTGTATGTGACACTTAAGCTCTTAGATTAATTTATATTCTTAGCCATCTAATTTAGTAATTTATCATTAGTAGGCATAAGTCTTGATTGCTTCTCTTTTTGTATTTATAATGTTTTAACTGTCATGCATGAACAGTTTATCTCCTAGCAATTTAAGTTTAGTTATTAATGGTAATCTGTGAACAGCGCTGTGGGCTACATTATTATTTAAGTTATCGTGTTGTAATATTCCATAATGTAGCTGTTTGTTGTTCCTATTTATTAAAATAAAATAAAAAATAAATTCTTGTGAGCGCATTTTTATTAAGTAGTACCAATATTGGTGCAATTGATGTCGTTGCATGTATCTTACACAATGATGATACGATCTTCTTGAACACTTTAAATTCATATATCTTTTGATTGAGAGCACTGATTACAGTGAAACAAAAACTCAAACCTTCTCCAAGTTACGCACAATATTTGTGCATTGAATCTAATCACGTTGGTTTTCCCAACAACATGACGGCCCGCTTCGAAGCGCGCGCGGGTCATTATTTTGATGCGGAGTTATTTTAAAACTGTGATATCTCTTATGATATTCATCTAAATTGAATGGTGTAAAGGGCAATTTTGGTCACAATTGAACGATAAAGATGACTATCATATTTATTTTGGTAAGGATGAATACTATGTCGGTAAAAACACCTTCGCAAGTAAAGCATTATTTTTGACCAAATTTTAAAATCATAAAACTGGCTATTGTTAGTCAACCTTAAAAGAAAGGCATGTGCTCTTGCGGACTATTTTTAAGACCTTTTTAAGAGGAATAATTACCCCATACATTATTTTTGTGCAACTTTAACCGTTTATGCAGCGCTCGCAACGGAAACTCTCAAAAATAATCATTTTTCCCCGTTTTTGCAACATTTTTCATTAATGCTCCGCTCCTATTGGTTGTAGCGTAATGATATAATGGGTGCAATTTAAGTCATATGCAATATTTTAATCTAAGGCTCTACTCACGATACTGATTGCATTAGGGCTAATAATTCGCAAACCAAAAATATTATTAATGCAAGTATGGAAAACTTTAAATATGTAGTAATCACATTGCAAAGGCTTATTGTTGCAAATAAACACTAAAAGTAATAAAAAAAATACTTCTTAAACCCCAATAAGTCTTCAAGTATCAACATTTTAAAGCGCAGTACATCGCGTAACTAAAAGTGAACATACATCAAATAACAATAATAAATAGTTTGCGGCCGGCCGCTCTAATGCAATCAGTATCGTGAGTAGAGCCGTAGATTAAAATATTGCCTATGACTTAAATTGCACCTTGTATAGCTTATAGCCTTTCTCGATAAATGCTAGCGAGCTATTCAACAGTAAAATAATTTTTCAATTCGAACCAGTAGTTCCTGAGATAAGCGCGTCTAACCAAACAAACAAACTCTTCAGCTTTATAATATTAGTATAATATATATATAAGTATAGACCATTAACGATACATGTCATGGTAAGCTCGTGGAGGGGGAGCTCTTGGCAAAATAATAACAGCCTCTCGGGTCGATCTTTAGGTTAAGCCGCGCTTGCCTAGGTTGGTCTGTGGATGGGTGACCGCCCATTACATACCTAGTATCCTCCGTGCCTCGTAAAACACGTTGAGCCGTTGGTCCCGGCTGTCGATCTTTGACAGTCATTGCAGGAAGTCAGTGGCCCAAAAAAGTCTCGACAACCAGTCTTACCAAGGGGCATCGCATTATCAAGTACTAACTGGGTTGTGGAGGTCAAATAGGCAGTCGCTCCGTGTAAAATACTGGCAATACTGGTATTCAGCTGCATCCGGTTAGATTGGAAGCCGACCCTAACATAGTTGGGAAAAGGCTAGGCAGATGATGACATGTAATAGGCTTAACCCCAATTAATGGAACTTAACATACCCAACTATCGAAATCTGGGTGTATTGTACACATCTGCGGACCACCTCAGAGCATACAGGCGTGATGTTACGTCATGATGTTGTATAAACAATAAACATCCAAGCGTTTGCAGCAATCACGACAGATTTGCCGTCTATTTTTGAAGAGTTCATTAGTATATCTCCGAAGATCAGCATCAGATCCTCACCAAATTTAAATGGGTCCACCTCAGAAGTATTATCTTTGAAATAAAAAAAGAATTTTGATAATCGATCCACAAATCGGGGAGAAATCAGGTAACACACATAAAAAAAAGAAAAATACATGCACACGAACATATAACCTCCTCCTTTTTTGAAGTCGATTAAAAAGGAAAAGAGGGCCCTCGCGTAGAATAATTATTGATTGTTAACATCATTGAGATATACCTATGGAGACGGCATATTCTATCATATATTAGCTGACCCGACAGACGTCGTTCTGTCAAAAACTATTGGACTGTGGCAGTCCTACAAACTTATCTTTTCTGGTCAAGTTCTGGTGATGGTGCGCAATAGGTCGTGATGACACCTTTAGTTTTAAGTTATGGTCATCAGAACAGATAAATTTGTGACACTATACAGCCACAAATGTGTAATTTTCAAAAACAAAAAAAAATGGTAGTTCAGAGTGAGCACTTCATTTAGTGACTATCAAATAATTACCGATATAAATTTAAAAAAAAACTACATTTATTCCTACCTACGTTATACCTACTAACACTAAATTTGCATAGTGTCAACAACTACTTTCTGTTTCGAACACTATACTTAAGTATGTAATATTGTGTTAAATAATATTTTTTGTTTGATGACCTGGAGTGTAAACAAACAAAGCTCTTGGATTTTCAAACCCGGGAAAAGTCAACATAGAATTGGGCATGCGAGAAACATGGGTATCGGGATTAATGTCGCTAACACTCAATGACTGCCCCTGGGATATATTTATGGAAAAAGGATACGTGGTATTCAAAACGTCTGCTTTATACTTTCCCTTTAGGTTGGTTGCTTCGATCACGTTGAGTTTTTTACCGCTAGCCTTGTGCCGTTACAAAGATGCAGTTGGTTGATAATTCGCAACATTATGATCACCGATCCGACCTCTAATGCGGCAATCCTTGCAAATCCAGCGAGTTGAAAAAGTCTGGTGAATAGATGACGGCATCATCTTGGTTGGTAGCGGAATCAACTGATTGGTATGTCCTCAATTCACCGGAAATTTCATTTTGAAATTCAAATTATTTACATTCATGTTTTTGGCGGCCAAAATAGCTCGTTCGCTCAACCAAATATGATCTCTGTAAGTTTGCGTTTAACACATTTTGAATGAGATCGGTTTTTGATTCAGTATACTGACAAAATGTTCAGGAAAGGTAAAGCCAGTCAAAATTTCTACAGGTAATTTGCCATGACCTATGTCAATAAGTTGGTTTGAAAGTATTTCTCGGATCAGATCGATCATTTTGCAACTCCACACGCATATCCTTGCTTAAATTTAGTATATTGAAGTGTTTCCACAAAATGGAGGACTTTAAACATGTATTAAGTTCATCAGCTGGAAGCTGGAGTTGGCTGGCTGTTCAGTGAAGCATAATCAGCCTATAATGTTCCCACGGCTGGGACACACGGCCTCCTCTCTATGACAGAGAATGGGCTATAATCCACCACGCGGGCCCAGTGCGGGTTGGTAGATGTCAGATGTCTTTCGAATTTTTGGTTCTAGGACATACCGGTTCCCTCACGATGTTTTCCTTCGCCGTTTTAGAGAGCAGTGGTGATGAAATAAATTACACAAAGTAATGCGCCAGCCTGGGTTCGAACCCACGACTTACTTTCGTAAGTCAGGTCGCTGCCAATGGGCCACCGCTGCTCTCCCCTGATGCTCTCACCTGGTCACTGTGGAATTACTGGTAATGTTCGACGAAAATGTCCTGCTAAAAAATCATCGCACCATCGGTTCGGTTTTGATTGTTCCGAAAAGTTAAATCTTGCATGGTTTGATCTAATGCCTCTAAAGACTTTTATGTGCCAAGTAAATCCCTCCAGTTCCATAATTTACAAATTTCATAAGAGTATCAAATATACACTTTTCTTTTTGGATTTATTCGAACTGATTCTCAGAACGTATAGATTTTCGCGTTGCAACTTTTTATTAAAATGCATGCCTGATTGAGATGATACTTTGTTCGCGATTATCGAGCACATGTCCTCAATTGATGTTAATGGGTCGTTGTTTTCTTCAACGACATTCACCTTTGTACTAGATCCATAAATCATTTTTTTTTAATGGGAAGGATGTTGAAATAATTTAAAAAACACTGTTCGTATTTGATGAGCTTGTGAAACTTCACACTGTTGTCGCTAGTGGTAAAATAAGCTCGGGTGTCCATACGCCAGGTGCACAGCTAAAGATCACATACAGTGGGACAACTGTGTTCTTGTATGGCGAATGAAAAGATTCTCCAAATGGCTCATTTTTTTTATTTTTTATTTATTTATTTATTTTTATTCAGTAGTAGGTACATACATTTAATACATTTAAGTTGGTGCCAACATAAACTCATTAGAGTTTTACCGTGCACCAAGATCATCGACTACATAATTTAGAATTATATCCACATAAGTAGGTACTTAGTTAAAAATAAAAAAACACAATAAAACTTACAACGGGTATTTGGCGAAATAATATCTAATACCAACGAGCGAACCTCGGTGACCATTCCGACCGTCCGTGCATAAAAAACAGAAGTAGTGGAGGAAGTTTTAAATGATACAGGTTGCTCCTAAAAGTATATAACTTTGTAATATTTTTACGCTACGGATTACTTTTGCTTTATAGTGTAAGCTTTAAACTATTTATCTATGATGAATTCTTAATATCTTTAATTCAATATTATTAATATACATCCTACCTACCCTCGGTATTAATCTTTTGTAGAAAATATTGCTTTAATTTGTATTTTATGTTTTTGTGAGTTAATTTATCCCTCAATGCTATAGGTATTTGATTAATAAGGTAAGGTATTATATAGGGTGACTGGTAATTAGTGACCGATACTTAAACACGTGATTCTACTCATGATAACAAACAACTTTCCCAAAGGAACTTTTTTTTTAAACTCATTTAATTTTATCACAATAACACAACAGCTGTATGAAATTCCCACGCGCGCGCTTTTGACCTATCAACTGGTAGCCGCGTGAGGCCGATGTCTCATTACAATGTTATCGGTGTACGTAAGCAGTGTAGGTAGGTACCTACATGTTTAAGTAGCCGCTAAATTAAAAAATAATATCCAAAGACTGCGTGTTCCACAGTAGTCTTAAGTATAACTACTTTTAAGATGCAACGTATGTCCGCATAACTACAAAATATCTAGGAACGCGCGCGCCCTATATAAAAAGTAGGCACAATCTATCAGCTGATAGTCTGACCTCGGGAAGGGGCAAAAATGTACTTGTACTAGTAGCGTCTCGCGCTCCCCACCCGCCCGCACCCTTTGTCTCAGTGCAGTAATGACGTAAAACACTAAAAACAGTCACCCCGGAGAGCGCGTCGCAGGCGCATGTTTTTATTTTCTTTGATGCCCGTGCGCGCTATGGAGTACAATTACACAGCGAGTGAGTACAGTGATATGGTGATGTGTTACTACTCGGAAGGCGGTAATGGCGAAGCATTAAAATACATACATTTTGATTGCCATGCTTCTGATTCAGACTCAAATATCGTTAACAGACTGCTAGTCCAAAGCCTAGAAAAGTGTGATGGGAAACTTGGAATAACTTGAACAATTCCCGGTGTCGAGAAGTCAGGTGGTAATGTAGCTGTATCTTTGCCGTTTCTAAACATCGTGTAGGTAACAAAACAAACGCAATTTCTGAAGTTAGTTTGTTTAGATAGAAAGATAATGCATTTAGGTATTTATTGTAGCGCGCGCACGTAAAGTGCCAAATTACTAGATAATTTATTATTTATTTTACCTCACCGTGTTTTTTCTCCTCACCGTGTCGTAAACAGAGAAGCTTTATGTAGGTACATCATTGTGTACCTAAATGGCCACGCGGCGGCCGGAGCGTCGCGTCTGGCGTCTGGTCGTCATTGGTTATTATTTTTTAATTTAGCGGCTACCTAACATGTAGGTACCTACCAACACTGCTCATGTACAACGATTACGGAGCGGGCTTGCGAGCCGCGCGGGTTCTCTGCTAACCCACCCATTGTAATGAGACATAACGGCGTCATGCGGCTACCAGTTGATACTCGTAGGTCAAAAGCGCGCGCGTGGGAATTTCATACAGCTGTTGTGTTATTGTGATAAAATTAAATGAGTTTAAAAAAAAGTTTCTTTGGGAAAGTTGTTTGTTATCATGAGTAGAATCACGTGTTTAAGTATCGGTCACTAATTACCAGTCACCCTATATACTTTAGCGATCTCTTGCCGTGCAAATTCGTGTAATTTGGAAGTAATAGCTTAGCATTGAGGACGCTACGAGTCCTAATCTCATTCATGTTCATGGTTTTAGTTTTCTTTAACTTGTCATTGAAAAACTCTTCTTTTAATAGTACATATTTAGTTTTCTCATGTATAGGTAATATCTTACAGAATTCAAAAAGTTTATGATAGTCATTAATGTATTTCTTCTTAATGTTATGCGGGATAATTGCTTTTAACATACGTAGTTGAAGTGCGTAAATTTGGTCAAGGTGAGTCTTATATGTCCTACCATAGCTCGAGAGACCATAGGATATCGTTGATTCGGCCAGGGCTTTGTACAGCATTAACACGGTTTGATATGGAATTTTGCGTTTTATAATAGAGAATTTAGATAATATACATCTAAGTTTATCACAAACCCCGTTAATGTGCTCCTTCCAATTAAGTCGGCTATCAATGGTAAGTCCTAGGTATGTTTGGCTATCTACGAGATCTATGGAGTCACAGCTGCAAGGCTTGGCTACTTTATCATGCAAACAACTCATGGCAGTGAGATGTTAGTTTAGGCAAGGAAGAGCTTCTATTTTGACTAGTACTGATGTACATTAACTTGGTCTTGCTAGAGTTTAATGCTAGACCAGCGTCATGAGACCATTTAGCCAACAAGTCAAAGTCCTCCTGTAGTTGCCTTTGGGCATCACTAACACTCTGTCCAGCGGCTACAAGGCAGGTGTCATCGGCAAATTGGTATATCTCGCACTTTTTAATGACATTCACAAGGCTATTTACATAAGTGAGGTAGTGCAGTGGCCCAAGGACCGAGCCTTGCGCCGTTCCCTCCGTCACAATGACTGGTTCACTAGTCACGTCGCTGACTTTAACCATGTATTTCCTGTCATCAAGATAGCTTTCGCACCAATCGAGTAGCTTGCCTCTAATTCCGCTGTCATGAAGACACACTAGTAACCGATCATGCCTGAGCGTGTCGAATGCTTTGCTGTAGTCTATAAATACTACTAAAACGTGCTTTTTTTCATCTAGGTGTTTATGAATACTATCTGTGAACGTTGATAGCAGCTGTGTGGTATTCTTTTTTGGTTGGAAGCCATATTGTTTGTCATTTAGGATTTTATTTTTTTCATAGAATTCGTGTATTTGTTTACAAATGTATTTCTCTATTATTTTATCAATAGTAGGCAATATAGTAATGGGTCTGTAGTTGTTGTAATCCAGCCTGCTTCCTTTTTTGTGAATCGGTCTAACAATCCCTGTTTTAATTGTAGATGGATATTTGGATGTTAGTATGCATAGATTAATTAATTTTGAAATCACGGAGGTGATTGTCGTGCCCAACATTTTGATATCTATAGTTCTGATTCGATCTATTCCAGGGGCTTTATTATTGCTCAAAGACATAATGATTTTTTTGATTGAGTCAGGCTCTGCAGGCTTTATACGCATTGTAACATTTGCTGTAGTTGTATACTCCGCTTTATCTAACAATAGTTCCAAGCACTTAGGAATAATTAGCTTTACGCTTTTATCGAAAGTATACGCAAACTTATTAGCAATATCTGTAGAAGTTAAGTTAGTTTTATTAAATGAATTCTGAATAGCATCATCAATAGAATTTTTTATTCTTCCTGTAATTCGATTAAGAATTTGCCACAGCTGTCTAGTATTGCTCTTATTTGATACAATTTCTGATTTTATGTTATTGTTTTTAGTTTTGTTAATTATAGTATTTACATAGTTTCTTGATTTATTGTATTTTTGTTTTAGGACTACGTTATTGGAATCTTTTATCCACTTCATGAATAATTTATCCCGATGTTCACAGACTTTGATAATCTTTTTATTCATCCATTCATTTTTACTACGAGATGCACTACTTTTAATTTTGGTTTTATATTCAGATTTTTTATAACATTCTTTGAACTGTGTATGTATGAAATTATATAGTATTAAAGGGCATTTTATATCCTGTGCTTTTTCCCACTGGATTCCATCGAAACATTTACTCAGTTGATGATTATTTGTGCAGGTCTTGTATTTTGGGCCAACCTGTATACGCGCGCCAGAGCATGCGAGCATCACAGCGCGATGATCAGCCAGTGTGGTACCGAGTGCTGCCGTAAATAGTAATATTTTATAATATTTTTTTTATAATATTTTCCCGTTAGATATTGCTATTCTGGTGTGTTCAGTGATCCCACACTCAAGGCCCATGCTACATAACATGTTATTGTATTTATGTCTTACAGGATTATCAGTTTTTAAATCGATGTTAGTGTCTCCCAATAAGTACAATTCTGTGTTTATAGTGAACTTTTGTAGTGAAGTTTGTAGTTCGTCAATAAATAGAATCTTACTCGAGCTAGGTGGTCAATATACCGCACACAGGTTGGCAGTATAGTTCGATTGGGTGGTGACGGTACAGAATAAACTTTCAAAGTGTATAGTTTTTACATTTATTAGGCTACATTTATGTTTAAAATTCACATACACTATAATGCCACCACCCCTTCGGGACTTACGCAAGGCTGTGTACATTCGATACCCACTTATTTGATACAGAACACTATTGTTTTCACAAATATTACTTTCAGTTAGAATGATGACATCGATACATTTTTTTGCGTTAAGGATCATTTGTTCTAATGCAGAGAAGTTTATGATTATTGATCGAATATTAATATGCATGCACAATAGGTTAAATTGATGACTAGGGGTACAGTTTATGAAGTCGTTAACATTTGAACAGTCGTTAATCTCATTAATATCACAAAAAGAATTCGCCATTTTTTATTAACACGTTCGTTTAATGCTTGGTTAACTTGCGAATGCGATGGCACGCCGACTTACTGCTTGTTAATAGCTAGTCCGTGTATGTCATTCATGGTTCGTAGGATACTAACTTTTCCACCGTCTTCCTTGCGAGCTTTGATCAGCCCTTTTTTGAACCACACGTACTTGAAGTTGTGATTGACTTTTAGCTCCTGCTTGGCATTCCAGAATAGTTGCTTGTGATGTTTTGTCATGGCTTCTCTCACATATACGACATTTACATTATTGTTTTCGCTAGGAAGTACATCAGAGACAGTTGGCTTGACACTTTTGGCGGCAGTAATCCAGTTTTCCTGTACGTCTTCGTCTTTGAACTCCACTAGTAAGTTAGCCGACTGTTCTTTCCATCCATGGAGTCTGCGTGCACTTTTGATCTGCTCTTTAGGCTGATTTAGCTTAAGTGCAATGTTATCCACTAGAAGTCTAACATCTTCATTGTTTTGAGTAGGCACATTTGCGATCTCTACGTATTTTGCAAGCTTCTCTTGTTCGATCTCTTGCAGACGTTGTTCTAATACACCTACAGGGGTTTCCAAGTTATTATTTTTATTAATTAGTTCCGCATTTTTACGCTCAAGGGCCTTGATAGTCTGCTTGAAAGCTTCCATGGACTCCATTGCTTCATCAAGTTTGTCACTGTGGAACTGCAAAGAATCGCTTAATTGTGCCATTTCGCTTTTAATTGCTTTTTCAACCTCTTTAGTGATATTGCTTAATAAACTTTTTGCATTTATTTGGACTGGTGTATCGTCCTCTTCATCGTCATCTTCCGGTATAATGATGGATGAGTTACGTCTCGGGGATTCCTGCTGACATTCGTGGCATGTCCACTCCAGGCTGGATGCAGCTTTTAATGCAACGATTTGTTTATTAGTTAATCCCGTACATTTTGGGTTCAAGTGCACTACCCGCTCGCACTTGCTGCACTCTAACCCCGGTGAAGTTTTAGTTATATTCTTTTTACAAATATCGCACTTGGACATTTTTATTAAAGCTGATGGTATACGTATAAGTGAGTGAGCGTCCGCGCGTGCGTCACGTATAGTAGTCCGTCGATTGCTGCTGACATATCTTGATTCCTATTTGGAATTGCGAAACTTCATCTTTGGCACAAAACCAAATACAGCCGTGTCGCTTCGTTTTGTGACGTACTTGCAAACATATCATTATTTGATGGACTTGATAGAATTGCAGTACTCAATATTACAATGCGCTTTGAATGTTTTTGAAAAGAGCGCCGAATACGGAACAATCCAGCTGTTGTCGACGACAACGTCCTAATTATTGACTTTCAACGTTATCGTTCTGCCGTTAACCTCAGCAGAGCGACGACGACTTAGGAAGTTACCGGCATTACCTGTGATTGTGTCAGCTAAAATAGCACGCGGATAACGTTTGGAGCATTATGTTTTCGATCATACGTGGTGGTTCCCGGTTGCGATTGCCACATGGACCATGAATCACATTTGTTGTTACAACTTCATACAACTTTGGATCTGTTTCCTGATCTGGAATTTCTGCGCATATAATATCGTCAATTTATCCAGTCTTATTTTATCGACCATCCACAGGAGAAAATGCGCATTAGGCAATCCTCTTCACAGTACATCCAACATCACACGTCTCCGAAAACATAATACTTCTTCACAATGAAGTTCTGGAGTGCATTGAGTTTCTGCTTCAATATTCGTGCTGTAATGTGACAATCGCTATTATCATCTAGATCAAAAAATGATATCCATCCTCTCCTCGGCAAAATGTCAGCAGATATTGTAAAGCATCATACGAACGATGACCGTTTAGGGATCGAACTTGCGAACCAAAAACTTACAACATTAAAAATATAAATAAATCACAAAAAGAAATAACTGGCTGGTGTTCGAACCTGCGAACAATGGTTTACAGGCGGCCTTGGAACTACTAAGCTATTCGTACCACTGACCGTTCGCCTAAAATAGCTATTGACATGCATGCGGTAAAACAGTTGAAGACTATGGACATACCGAATAAACTTCGTGCTTTTTTTTTAATATCAAAATTTTCTTTCATACAAACCTTGTCCTGAAAATTACGATCAAATTACGGTCGAGCCGTTCTCAAGTGATACTCCATCACACATTTGGGCAATTCATTTTTAACCGACTTCAAAAAAGGAGAAGGTTATATGTTCGTGTGTATGTATTTTTTTTTTAATGTTTGTTACCTTATTTCTCCCCCATTTGTGGACCGATTCTCAAATATGAAAGATTATACCTCTGAGGTGGTCCCATTGAAATTTGGTGAAGATCTGATGCTGATCTTCGGAGATATACTATGATATACTATGGAACTCTTCAAAATTGACGGCAAATCTGTCGTGATTGCTGCAATCGCTTGGATGTTTATTGTTTATACAACATCATGACGTAACATCACGCCTGTATGCTCTGAGGGGGTACGCAGATGTGTACATACACCCAGATTTTCATTTATTAGGGATAAGCCCATTACCATGACATGTATTGTTCATCATCTGCATCATTTTCCCAACTATTTTATGGTCAGCTTCCAGTCTTACCGGATCCAGCTGAATACCAGTATTTTATACACTGTTGTGTAGCAATACCCACGACATAAATGTTAGTAAAAAATAATTTCTAAAGCTATTGATACATTTGCGTATGGTCATCATCATCATGTCATGACGCTGAGCTGATGAAGGAAGGTACAACTCTTTAACGGTTAGGAGTTAGGTGATTTCTTGTGCTAGAATAATGTATGGATAATACGTCTTGTCGATATCGATAGTTGATTTCTCTAGAGACAACAGAGTGAGTGCTAGAAACTAGAAGTATTAATACTATAACATAGTATTAATATATAATAGACTTTAAGAAAAGAACTGTTGTTGTCATTTAGACGCGTATTTAAACGCGGGCATAGCCGTGGCGTGGAAAGCTAGTGTGTAATAAAGTTGCATAAGACATTTCATCTACCGTGTTCCCAGATATTTTTTTACAATAATCTTAACCGTTGCATTAATTTCACGCAATGCTTTTTCATCATGTGGTTTCTTCAATAGTTTATTTGGCTCTAAATCGCAAAAAGCAATGCCATCTAGTGTCTTTACACGCCTCACCGCAACATAAACAACTAAAAATGGAAAAATAAATAAAACCTTTTTTGCAAAAAATAAAACCAACTTAAAAAAATAACAAACCAAAACACAAAAAAGTGAAAAATAACTTTAGCTTCAGAAGCCGGTGACAAAAACACCAAATCAATCAAACAAAGGTCAAGCTTCAGAAGTCGGTGACAAAAACACCAAATCAATCGAACAAAGGTCAAGCTTCGAAGTCGATGATCTTTGTTTGTTTGGCCTCTGAAGCTAAAGTTATTTTTCACTTTTTTGTGTTTTGGTTTGTTTTTTTGTGGAGAAATCGGTTCTGCAGAGTCTGCATCCTATAGAGTTAGCGGGGTTTGGAATGGGCGAATACGATACAAGCGTATGTCATTATTGGCCGTCCCATTAAAGAACACATAGAATACAAACAAATCAGAGAGTAGCTTACCCATCAGTGAGCACATAGCGTCCAGGCTTAGATAAACGTTGCTGGACGCCCCTAGCGAAGGCTACAGCAGCATTTCTTGCCCACATGAACTTCTTACCAGAGCACAATGAACTTATGTCTTCCTTTAATGCTCGAACACGAGCGCGTTCAACCCTACAAAGAAATTACTAGTATGTGAAATATTTCACCTAGTCACTAGTAGGTGAAATATTTAAGCAGGTTTAATTTAGGTAGTGTAGTGTATGAGCAATAATATCCAACTGAATGAAAACATGCCAACACTTTTTAGTGTCTTCGGTAAGAGTAACTGTTATCTTACGCAGCCTGTTTCTTCTTAGTCTTTTTCAAGTTGACAAAATATGCATAAGCCTGATCAGGCTTAAATGGTTCATCCGCATCCAGCATGGATCTCAAACGAGCAATCTATAAACAGAGAACATAAAAAATAGCCATAAAAAGGGTATTAATAGGTATTGCAAATTGAATTGAGAATGATTATTTTTGACTAGACGATTATTTCACGAGGAATCGGGTGTAGCACAAATCAAAACATTTAATGAAACAAGAAGATTGCCTTTAATTTTTTTCCTGTCGCATGTGTCATTAATTAGCCCGATAGCCGAGTGCAATTAGACAAAAAAGGTGGAACGAAGTTTATAGTGCTCAGATTTTCATGGGATATTTTTTGAGTTTCTTCCTGGGGACATAGAGAAGAAAGTTAAAAAAAAAATTATTCGGGCGGCGAAATTTTTTTTAACTTGCTTCTCCGCTCTTCTAGGAAGAAACTCAAAAAAAAACCCATGAAAATCTGAGCTCTATAAACTTCGTTACACTTTATTTGCACTCGACTATAAGGCAATTTGTTTACTTGGTAATATATTTTTTAAGTATCTAGCACTGACCGTATCAGCAGGCAAAGTGTCTGCGTTTTCCCGCCAAAAGCATATGATGTTGCGCCGGCGCGGCTTCGACATGTACTCAAGTCGGTCGGTGAGGATGCCGCCATGCCTGCGCAGGCACCGCGCATGCGCCATCATCGTTTGACGCGACATCTTCACATCGGTCGCTTTGGGAAACCTGGAATAATATAAATACCCGATTGCGAATCAAGTTACCATCAAGAAGCGTATTGCTGTTGTAAAGAGTAAGTCAGACAGTCATGTGACTGTCAACAGATGGTGCGCAAACGGTACAATATCAGATGTGTCGTGAATAATAGACCAAGTGATCACTTGGTCTGTTATTCACGACACATGGTCTATTCACGACACATCTGATAGTGTTTAGTAACCGCCTCCAGAAGACCTCATAACGGTTGTCAGTCGTGTCAAATTATCATAAAACACACGTATATTGAATTAGGTTCTAATCTGTCTGCCAAACGCTAATCCAGCGGAAGGAAAATTCTCTTGCCTTACTTGGGTCTAGCTGGTTTAGGAAGCGGGCGTGCGGATTTCTTCAGCACAGCCTTGTGCTGCCGCCGGAGCCCATGGCCGGCGATGACGGCGTCTGCTACAGACGGCGGAGCAGGCGCAGCGTACGGAGGGTACGGCGGGAAAGACGATATCTGTCCCTCGGGATCTGTTCAACACAGTACCAAAGAATATACAAAATTTTCACATCTTCGGTTTAAAAAAAAATGCGATAGTTAGAGACTCTAAAGCGCTGTTCACACATTTCCGGGTCAGGACTATTGGAGTTCCGAGTTGTTTGTTTCAGTGTCCTCGTCAGGGGCGTACCATATCAGGGAAATCGGTATCAGTGGAGTCTGTTTCAGTGGTTGATACGCACACAACCCGATGTCGTTGTTTAACACAGAAGAATTGACAATGATTGCAATAGCGCTAGATGAAGAAGACGAAGAAGCAGCATCACCTAGAATACTACCAGTAGATAACTACTTATTTTTCTTCTTAGAATTCAAATAACGTGGATTTGAAAGATCGTACACTATATTATTATGTCGTACAAGTTCTATCAACCTTTCTGTATAATTTGTATTCATGTTGCAATTGCAGAAATTTTCGTCCACGTGGATAAAAATCGGATAGCACTGTCAGAACGTCCGAGTCCATGAGTCAGAGCGTTCTCCGGGACACTGACAGTCCGGAAGTGCCTGACACGGACTTGTGTGAACAAGTTCGAGTTCAATCGTAGGTAACTGATTTTTCCCTGTCCCTAATGGAACACGGCATGCGCGGGAATTCGAAAATGACTGAACAGCGCTTAAGGGTGCTTGTAAAGTGTGTCCCAAAATAAACACAAGATTTGAATTAAATAGAAAACAGCTCTTTAAATAAAAATTATAATTGAATCAAAAGTATGTACATACACAGAATAGAGTTATACTGTATAATTCACCTTGTGTATCCTTGTACATTTTGCACAGCATGTATTATTGCATGTATTATTTCACACGCGTGGTTTTTTTTCCATTTATCACGTTTATGGAAATAAAAATTTCCACAGATAACCTATACTTCTAAAAAGTCCAAATCCTATAGTCGGTGATAATTGTTTCTTTTAAATCTCGGCAAAGCGATATGCGTCTTTACGGCATGAATTGTTTTAGAACATTTTAAATTGTGTTTGTAAGTAGAATATCACAAATTATCATGATTGTTTTAAAAAAATATTTAGTTTTATGTACAAATTGACATTTATTTATGTTCTCAATTCAAAAAGTTTGAATTTTCTATTTTTCATATTAGGCTGTTTAGTGACTTCATACCGTTGCAGTTGCTTCTCCGTCAACCTGGCGAAAGCAAATTGCGGAAAAAAAATAAAGTTAAATCATAGTTGCATTTCTTGGATCCATAACAACCTCGCCTGCGGTTGCGAATTCCGCCTCAAATGCAATAACATAAGGTTTCCCCACTTGTATCAAAATGTACAATTTCAATGTTACCGTTTGTTCCCATATGCCTCCTGCGAGTTTGCCACGAGAGTGGTGGCTGGTAGTGGCGTTTACCACCCCGGTGCACTATATGCACCCTTATTACGTACATCATTACATAATTATACTAAGTTGGTCACAACTTAGTATAATTATGTAATTAAGTACGTAATAAGAATTGACATTCATTACGTACTGGGACATTATCAACTATATTAATTTCGATTATAAGTAAAATTATGGCAATATTTGAAACTTTTATTTATAAAAAAAAAATTGTATAACCAAGATGGTTAGGTATTAGTTGATTATTACATGTTTAACCAGACGCTTATTGATATTTTTATTTACAAAAACTGTAGTCGACAATTTTAATGAAAAATTATAATAATTATAATAATATTGTTATTAAACTGAGAAAGTAATTGGCAATTGTTTTGTTTTTTAATATATTTCTGTAGCTGGTTAAGTTCTTGTTGATTATTCCATTTTGTGTAGATATTTTACACCTTTTTTACATTATAGAAATAGGCAAGTTTAAAATATTGTTTTAATATTTTTACTAGCTATGTAAATAGTTTGAATAATAATTTACTATTTTAAAGAAAGTTCCCTAAAGGAGATGTTTCGTTTTCGGCCATGAGATGTACATTCATCGGAAAAGTGGAAAAAATACCACGAATTTAGGAAAAATATTCTTTCGAGAATTTAAGCCTGATTTGTTGTGCATGGAAAGTAATAGTTTTTCAATTATTGCCATCTTCTATTCAACATGGCGTCTTTCTGCTTTCGTTCTGAAGTCATGTCACATAAAATCATAATATCACTTCGATGATAAATATTAATATTATGTGTTCTTGTAATAATAATTATTATACTCTTAAACATAATTTCCGATTCATTATTAAGCAAGAATGATGATTTCATTGTTAAAAAAATATAATAGGTAGAGTTACTACTTTTCTGTAGTGTACTTCTGAACGAAAAGTTCAAAATGACATTTTATTTTTACAAATCCTGTGTGTCTGTCAGTCGAGTCTTGTTTGTCTCGACTTGGTTTCGACTTTCGTGGCTTTCCGTGTGATGTTACGTTCTCTCATTTGTGTTTTGTTCCTACGACTTTTGCTTTGACATACAATTATTATCAAATAAAAATTTCTAGGTTATGTAAACGTCATCTCTACAATCTAACCTATATGAATATAGGATGGATTGAATAGTACGGGAGTAGTTTAGTAAAAATCTTAAATTAAAAACACGTATTTAAAAAAAAAAATGTGAGAAAGTTGGAACTTTGACCAATATCTCCGTAACTAGAAGGTTCCCAAGGTATGGTCTACACCAAAAAAAATGATCGCAATGACGGGGAGAATAAGTGCTATTCGGCTTCGTTAAGGGTCTTGTTACACCCTTTATACGTGCCGCCTGTGGGCTAGATGATTTTTTTAAGCATGTCATTGAGCCTAAGGAGCTCGTCGCTAAATAATAACAGCCACACGAGTCGATCTTCAAGGTTAAACCGTGCTTGCTCAGGTAGGTCCGTGGATGGTTGACCCATCTATGAGAGCGTATGCACTCGGTGTGTTGTGGCAGCGGTAGGCGCGGCGGCGCGGCGGTGGGCGGTGCGGAATGATTTCGCCGCATTGAGCTTTGGTGGGCACACGGACGGTGCGGCGCGCGTCGCGGCGCGTGCTACGAGCGCCGCGTTCTGAATAACCAGTATTAGGCCTGAGACATACTTGCCATGCAAATCTCAATACCCGGCCAGCCCGGCCCGAGGTATGGGTATAGCCATATACGTTATACTCGGTACAGACACCGGGTATCAAAATACTTCTAATTATTTGGATAGATAGGCTCGTTATGTAAACGTGGGTATGCGGTGTGCATGTAAGTAAGGTATGCGTACGAAGTACGTACTTTCAATGTCATGAAGCCTAACCGAGAGATTTGCATTGAGAATTTCAATGAATCCTACTTCCTACTATATTATAAACTAGCGACCCGCCCCGGCTTCGCTCGGGTGCATGTTAATATAAACCATCCTCTTGAATTACTCTATCTAATAGAAAAACCGCATCAAAATCCGTTGCGTAGTTTCAAAGATCTAAGCATACATAGGGACAGACATTGGGAAGCGACTTTGTTTTATACTATGTAGTGATAGTGCAGTGATGAGAAAGTTTGTGAGGATGTATGGATGTCATGTTTGTTACTCTTTAGGCAAAAACTACTGACCGAATTTTGATGAAATTGGAACACAGATAGTTTATAACCTGGATAAGCACTTAGGATAAGTACTTTCTATCCCGGAAGTTCGATCTCGTGGGACAATGACAATTACGAAACTCGGTACTCGGTTTTCGATACTCTATGCCATCTATAAATTGATTTACGCTAGCCTCTTCGTCTGTACAAACTGGCCACAAACTTAATGCAATTTTTAAGTCAAATTTACAAGTGGTTGCCATCTTATCTGCCGTACTAGGTTTCTGTGAGCACAAATCTAATATTTGTTCATATAAACTGTCAAAATTTGCGCTAAGCTCGCGAATGTGCGAACATTCACTCTCACATATGGTGCTCTTCGATTTAGAATAATATTCTAAAAACAAGTTGTATTCTTTTACTAAGTTATCTGCCTCTCCTAATTTAACAACTATAATATTACCTTTTCTCCTATCTGGGCCGATCAAATATTTATATTATCAAATATGTTCTGATTTCAAATAGCTTGTCATACAATGTTTTTAAATTTTCTGCCAGTTAACATATTTATATCTTCTTAGTACTAAATTTCATACCATTATTTTATTCTGCACAGGCTCCTGTTTATTTTATGTTCATATGTCACTTAACTCACCACCATAACCATACCCACCAACCATAACCACCAAACCATACCCACCATGTAACCATATTTTTGCTTTATTTCGTCCTGTGCGGGCTAATAAATACATTTTCTTTCTTTTTTTCTAACTCAGTCCAATATAATAATTTGTCTTGTATATTTATGTTATGCGATTACACGTTTACTAGGAATACAAAATAGACAACACCTTAGAACCACGCACTGATACATTACGAATACGATTTTCGCGCTCTGATAAATATATGGCCGCGCACTATTCTGCGCCCTGGGCTTTTAACTCTTCAGATGATATCCTCAGTGTACTTCTTGTAGCCTCTGGCATTCGTCCGCATTTCCTTTTCTACCTCTGCCCTACGTCTCCATTTAGAATATCGTAGTCTGTCTTTCCTGATCTCATATTACCCATCCATTTCTGGTGGCAATTCTTGTAGATTCTGCAGGCACCAAACAAAAACGCCAACGATGCTATAAGGAGTACCACGATTAAGATGATGTTGGTAGTGCTGGCATGCACCTTCAGCTGACAGATATCAGCGCTGTTACTTCCACCTGCTGCGTTTTGTGGAACTATAATTTCTTCTTTTGAGTTAGTTGTACCCATTTTGTGATTTTCGCGCTAGATTTTCACTAAATAGAATAGTGAGCGCGCTAAGTCCAGGGGCCTTAGTCTGCTATTGCAATAGTGTCAGAATGGTCTATAATTGATTTAATAAGGCCCCTAGCCCACGGCGTATTGAAGCGCGTTCGAAACTCGTTTGACGTGCGTACAAAGGGTAATTCGTCTGCGCGGGACCTTATTAAATCAATGATAGACCATTCTGTCAATATTGCAATAGCAGACTAAGGCCCCTGGTAGATGATTAGTCTCGTTACAATACATCGTGACTCGTCCCGTTTTGGTTAAAGAAATGTAAACATACGCTACTCGCGTTTATTTTATTGTCACGGTCGCCATGTACGGATGGGCGATATTATGAGTAAATGACACAACGAATGCTGATACAATACTGAGGTTTATTACAAAAGAACACAAGTTTAAAATATGTTTTACATAGACATCTCCCTCTCACGGGCAAAGCCGCGGGCATAAGCTAGTAATTTATACTTTGGTAAATCCTACATATTTTTTTGCGATCGCGAATCTTTTTTATGACTTGGTTGGTTAAATAATAAAATAAATAAAATTCAAGTGTCTGTAATATCAAAATAATAGATATTTACTGAATGCATATGAAAATATATACGGCACATAGAACAAAAATACTTGTTTTTCAATTTTTGTCTGTCTGTCTCTCTGTTTGTTCCGGCTAATCATTGAAACGGCAGACTGATTTTGACAGGACTTTTTCTGGCAGATAGCTGATGTTATAAGATCTAACCTAGGCTACTTTAAAAAAAAAACCGATTTAGGATTAGAGCTCCGAACAAAAAAAATAAAACTAAACAAAATCCGATTAAAAAGGGGAAGTCATATTTTTATAATAATTTCACGCGAACGACGGTCGCGGGCAACAGCTAGTAAGTTATAAAACCTTAATGTAGCTAAAAACAAGTGATATTTTTATTATAATAATATCTCCCAAAGTTAATTTTATTCATAAAATGTTGACCACTTTTCTGACATAAGTCTTTGCTAAGATTTAAAAAAGTACCGTTCGTTTTAGACGGAGCATCTGGATTAAACCGTGCGTTCTACATTACATTATCGCACAAGTACCTAATGAGATACAATACAATATTGAAATTGGTGAAATAAGAGTCCCTTTACGAGAAAATGTGTTATAATAGTACATTTTGATATAAGTGGGGAAACTCTGTTATTGCATTCGAGCGCGGAATTAACACCCGAGCTGTAGGCGAGGGTGTTATGGAGCCGAGAACTGCAGTAACAAATCCCCACGCGTATCAAACGACGTTTTTCAATACAGTTTCGAAGAAATAAAATATTAGAAAGGAAAGTATTTTTGTCAGGAATTATTAGGAAACTATGGTTTATCTATTTTACCGCGCTTTGCTTTCGCCAGGTTGTAGAAGAAGCAAAGGTATGTTAAGCTATTCAGCCTAATATGAAAAAAAGAAAATTCAAATATTTTTTAATTTAGAACACAAATAAATGTTAATTTCTTCTTATATGTAAATATTTGTTTTGAATAATCATGTTTATCTATGATATTCTATTTATAAACACAATTTAAATACTCAAAAAATATTTATGCCGTAAAGACGCATATCTCTTTGCCGAGATTAAAAAAAAATACAATCACCGCCGACTATAGCTATAGTCATTGAACCCATTTGGACTTATCTCTGGAAATTTTTATTTCCGCACGTGTGCGGAAAAATATTAAAAAATCCACGCGTGTGAAATACGTTGCATGTTGAACCTAATCGTAGTGCGATAAGAACCAGTATTCGAGAAAGTGTATTGAAAAAATGTTTACCGTCTCGGAGATTTTTTTTTCCAAGTTAGGGGTTGCATCAAAAAAGTTTAAATTTATAAGTGGTCCGTATTCTTACTCGGAATGACAAAATTGTTAAACGGTTCAAAAATTTTCCATGGGAAAAAGTTATGGCCAAAAAACTGATTTTCGAAAACCGCCCCCCGCCGCACCGCTTGGACCAATTCCGCTCATTCATGAACTTAACCTAAGCTTTGACCCTTTTTATTTTTTGGTCAAGTTTGAAAGCAATCGGTGCATAATTGCGACCAGGGGGCCTAAAATGGCTGCTTTATCAGAATCATAATACGAATCACGGTAAAATTTTAAAACTCTTAAAATTGACTTTGTGTTCATAACCTTAAAGACCATTTTAAGAATTTTAAATTTTTAACGTGATTCATATTATGATTCTGATAAAGCTTCCATTCCATTTTAGGCCCCCCCAGAGTGTGGCTAAATTTTGCTTGTCGCCCCACATGCTTAGATACGTATACAAATATATATAAACTTTTTAATCGGCGGTTGATTTGGGCTCTAGGGGTCATACCTACCACCCTCATCCGTGTGTCACTGCGGAGGGCCTACTGAAAACCAGCGCTGAGTGTTTTACACCCAGCATAATTATGCTGAGTAGGTGACCGTTTCGTTATGGGCATGCTCAGCGCAGTTGAGCTGTTTTAATTATTGTTAAGCTGTTTGTTAGTATTATGTATGCGTATGTGCTGCTCTATTTTGTTGCTGCTGTCCATTAGCGAATAAATGTTTATTCTATTCGATTCTATTCTATTCTATTCATAGTACTAGTCTTCCTATAAGTGAACACCTCCATTTAAATACACAAGCCACGACGCTTTTAACGACACGATAATCTGTCGTCACGACAACAGTGGGAACGCGCAGCTCATAGGCCACATAAACAACTGAGCGGTGTGAAGGTTAGCTGAGCAGTCGCTCCATGTAAAATACTGGTATTCAACTGCATTCGGTAAGATTGGATGCCGACCGTAATACACCCTAACAAACCTAGGGCACAAACTTACAATTTGACTCAAAAATTGCAATTTTTCAATTGATACCGCGTTACAAGAAAATATTGATGTTGTACCATCCTCCTCCGCAGGCACAGACAGGCCTCCTTGCACAGCCTCCTCGGGGGCGGCGGCGGCGTTATTAGCAGCTGGTGGTGCGGTAGACATCTTGTTTTGTTATTCGTATCTAGTTCTAGAAACAGTCCTTGCAATTATTGGTGATGCTAATAAAATTGAAAGTATAACATGTTCTTTCGATTTGCTGGCATTTTTAAGAATGACATTTATTTCTGTGACTATTCTTTCAGATCAGCTTTTTTCGGCCAGTGTTATTTTTTTCTAATTTTAACCGACTTCTTTCGACTTATAACCTATACAAAGTAAATAGTTTATGGTTTTGTAGTGGCAAAAAGTACTACAGTGCCATCTATGTCACATACGAAGAACTAAACATCGTAATACATTGATATCTAACATCGCGCAAGTTAAGTTATCCGCGACTTATGAGAATATAGCAGAACCCGACTACTAATTTTGGGCAGTAGCCCACCAGACACAACTCCCGTCTGGTCGGAAGATCCTCTCTTTTCTATGATGAAGAACTTTACACCCTGTTCCCTATCCAAAGTTCCTGTTCCAAAGTTTAATTTTTCGAGATAATCATAGTAGAGTGCAATTAGACAAAGGTGGAACCAGGTGGAACGAAGTTTGTAGTAATCGGATTTTCATGGGATTTTTTATTGAGTTCCTAGAAGAGTGGAGAAGAAAGTAAAAAAAAAAATTCGGCGATCGCGACTTTTTTTTAATTTCTTTTGGAATTTTTTGTTTTCGTATAACTTCAAATTCGACGAATTCATATTGTGGCGTAATAGTGTGAACTGTGTGCATTCATTAAACGCCAAGCAATGTCATGACATTGCTTGTATGGGACATTGATCCAGGAAGGCTGTGGCCTGGGGCGGCGAGAACCGCCTTAACTTGTTGATAAAAGCACTATTTATTTTCTAGCCTGCCGCCTTATATTCAAGAAGCTTCTCTAATTTGTATTGCTTATTGGTTAAAAGAAAACCTAACCTATAAGAAAAGCGGGCTGCTTGGTTTTCGAGCTCGTTTCGCTCGCTCGCTCTTATTTTTTTACTGATATGCATAAGTCGGCAAAGTAAGTGCCAAAACATTTCGAGCTCGCTTCGCTCGCTCACCTTTTAAAGATTTCATGGTTCTGAAATTTTTCTGACAAAGTCGGCAAAATAATTTTAATAACGCCTGTTTAAATGGTATAAATAAAGTGTTACAAATTGGAGTAGAGCTGCTAAAATCGAGCTCGCTGCCTCTAAAGCTCCTGATTCTAAAGTCTGTTGATTATTCTGACTGAAAAAATTAACCTCGCTGCACTTGCTCTTGCATAATAGTAGTTTCTTCTTTTAAAACTCATCATTATACTATTATCACGAAGATTTTTCCCTTTTATTTTCGACGTCAGTTTACCGATTCTAGAGCCGTGCCCACGACCTATTTTGAGGGCTAGATCCGCGCCTGCAAAGTATCTATAACTGCTTGTAAGAACCGTGAGTGTTGTGATGGCCAGAGAGATGCCATTAACAGAGATTGAAGCAACCCAGTATATATATGATGCTATTGCTCTGTGAAAGCAACAAAAGACATATTGTTTTCGACTGCGCTAGTGCGCTTTCTTTCTTTTTTAATACCTAGGTCATCACTCCGGATTCATGGACTAGTGATGGAGGTATACAAACAACAATCACGGACGTTTATTGATGATATTCGGTTAAAACTTTATTTTTCGTCAACATACAACCATACAACCTGACACTGACCTGCAAATTGCAAAAAACGTAAGAAAATTTGAATTTCGCGGGCTACCCCGACGCTTCCACAGGTCGATGGTAAGTACTAAAGCCGGTCTCAGACATGAGTAAAGATACTTGCAAAGATGCTAACCATGCGTAGTGTCAACAAAAATATAACGTAGGTAAATATTGAGACAGTGAAATTAGAATGGGGCTGACAACTTGTGGAACTAATGGCGTTAGCATCGCTGGTTCCTAGCATCGCCATTGGTTGAAAATCTGGAAATGTCATTTTGTATTTCAAAGAGCTTGACCTCATTGGTCAGATTGGGTCTGTACAGTGGTGGCGCCATCTGAGATCAGCTTTCAATTTCCAACCCCATTGCCAACACGCAGCGTTCTAAATTAAAAACATTTTTTCTCAAGAGCAAAATTGAGTCGTCGTTTACTATCAAGCGAGATGGAGTAATAATAATACCAGCCTATTACTGTCCTACTGCTGGGCAAAGGCCTCTTCTCAATAGAGAAGGCACGAGCATTGATCACCACGCTTGCTCAAGACGGGTTGGCGATTTCAGACTTTTATAAGTCCAGATGTTTTCCTTCACCGATGTCCAAATGGAGTAAAATACTAAAAAAAAATATAGATGGGGCTGTCCAACACTCAGTGCAAAAAACTTTTCTTCAGTTCCTTTCAGGAACACAATCTACTCTCGTCGCTTTCTCGCCCTGTTATTTTAGTTATGTTCTTTGTTGGCACGGCACTGACTACCAGTGACAGTGACAACTGTCAGTGTCAACTTTGCAAGGAATGATGGTACGTCGTAGTGAATCATGAATGCATGGGAAGACAGCCAGCAGAACGAACAATAAACGGAAACTATAGATTTACTATAGAAGCTGTGATTTAAAAGATTTTACTTTGTGCAAAAGCTAGTTTCAACTGGTTCTATTTCGTGTAACTACGGTAACTAGCAAAAAATACTTCACAATGGGTGAAATATTCGGTAAATATTATTTTCTTTGTATTAAAGTGTTATTTGGACTAATATAAATCAATGTAATCAACAATAATGACCAATATACCGACCAGATAAAATTGCATCATAATATCCATGAGTCACTCCTTTACAGAGTTCACAACATGGCCAAGACATCAAAATATATTTTATAAAATCACAAGCAACGGAATTAACTTTGAAATAAAAGCTCCTGGTAATGCAGGCATTGGATTAGCAAGTAAGCCAGGGCCTCACTGTGAATATATGGTAAGAAAATTATGTACCTACCTACTTATTTATAGCTTGCTTTTTCCCACGACTGTGCTCGTTAAGATCGAAAATTATCTCACAGAAATGTAGCCTATGACACTTGGGGATTGACAGTATATGTAGAAAGAATTTTCAGAATCAGAACAGTTGTTCTGAAGATTACCCATCCAAACTATAAATATTAGTTTAGATTTGATTTATTTGCTCTTGGAATGAATTGCCCAATGAAGGGGTGGATGAATCTGATTAGACTGCAAGCACATAACATACTTGGGAAAAGTCTAGGCGGACGAGGACTGTTTCCTCATTTTTAAGGACCCTTTTGTTCTGAAATTCAATTCAAGTAGATACTACATATTGTGATAATTAAATCTTTTTACAAAATAAACTACTTTAATACTATAAATGTGAAAGTTTGTGAGAATGTATGAATGTCTGCATCTTTCACGCAAAATCTACTGACCAAAGTTCGATGAAATTTGGCACGTAGATAGTTTATAACCTGTATTAAAACATAGGGTACTTTTTATCCCGGTAATACGATTCCGTGGGACAATTACCAAACTCAACACAGGCGAAGCTGTGGGCATAAGCTAGTTGGTAATAAGTGTGATTTGTTGTTAAATAATTTGTACAAATCAAAGTTTCTTTTACAGTTTGGTATAGGCCATAACCGCAATACTTGGATTAAGAAAATGACACCAAGAATAAGCAAGGAATCAATAGAGACGCCAACTATTTTGTCCTCTCAGGAGTTTAGACGATTCTGGATTTCATGGTATGGAGATATTCTGCGGTTGGGCATTGATGGAACACTTAAACCTATAGTAACATTCAATAGTAAAAATTCAAATTTGAAATATGTTACATTTACTGCCATTGATGATGTTAGAAACCCTGTACATTGGAAAATTGAGCGTGAGTGAGAATCAATTTTTTTTAATTCTTTTCCATTTGTTGCATTCCCTGCAATGCCAATCAATACTGCAATTTTGAGATCATTGTTATTGTGACAGGTATCTTTACATTAACATTGGAATATTATGAAATGTTTCAGTTCCACCGCTACTAGAAAGGCCTCTATTGAAACCCATAACAGGGGGTGAACTGTATTGGGTTCAGGTTGATGCACAGTCACAGTTCCCAGATAGTGCTTACATTGGTGGGTATGAGAAAGAAAACCTCTACATAATTAGGGCTAAACACAGAGGATCTTTGACACCTGGCAAGTTTGTATCCTCAGAAGGATTGGGATATATTCCTTGGGGAGGTGCTGCTAATGAGAAAAATTCATTTGAGGTATGTATGCTACTTTATATATGTTCACAACAAAATCAGAACCTTTATTATCTCACTTTCTTGTTTGTCTGCCACAGAGCTTTCTCTCAAGATCTGTGAAATATGGTTTTAGAATTTAGGCCAGTCAAAAACCAAATAATATTTAGATGTGAAACATCTATAGGCGGGTCTTGGAGGTAAAACCGACTTTATATGCAATCATCCTCAGCCGTGGCTCTCTATTCTCTTGTGTGTGTATCTGGCATGTATACTATTAGATTTCGATGTTTCAAATCTTGCATAATGGGGCCACTTCTTCAGTTTTTAGGTTTATTTGGGGTGCAGCTTTGATCTTAAACAAAAATAACTTGTCATTTATTCATATTTAATGATACTCAAATTATGTATAATATTAAATTTAGTAGAGTCGAGGTATCATTTGCAAAAATTGACCTTCCCCTCCCACATCTAGGCTTTTAAAGCTAAAATATGGACTTTGAAAATGCTTTGGAAGAGGTATTACTTATTTATTATTTTACAGGAAAATAATTGTGGTTAAGTTACTACAAAAGTCACATGAATCATTCCTAGCAAATAAAAATTGGCAAATTTGCCATTTAGATCTACGGTTTAAGCGAAAATATTAGTTGAACACTGCATAGTGTTGTGCAAATCAATAATTTTTTTCAATCTAGACTAATGTTATCATAACTAATTTAGCTATGACTAATTTGACTAAAGCCCTTAGTTAATAAACATTCATTAGTCAATAGTCATTCATCAATTATGACTTGATGACTAATGCTTTTGATGAATTGATGAAAGGCCTGAGGCACGGTGATGGTTTGACAGCTGAAAAATGGTTATCATACATTTTAAAATCCTCCCATAAGAGTTTAGCATGGAAACACCCTCAATTTTTCAGTTATATTTTTTTATTTCGAAAAATATGTTTTATCGCTAAACTTTAAATTAAAAATTGTAGAGTAAACAATTTGCTTACAAAAAAAATATTTGCTACATACAATTTTTTATTACATACATTTTGGAAATTTCAATCCCCTTCCCAAGTTAGGGGTTGCATCAAAAAAGTTTAAATTTAGAAGTTTTCCGTATTCTTACTTGGAATGATAAACTGTTAAACGGTTCAAAAATTTTACAAAGGAAAAAAGTTATGGCAAAAAAACTGATTTGCGAATAACCGCCCCCCCGCCGCCCTCCATGGACGAATTCCGCCCATTCACGAACTAAACCTAAGTTTTGACCCTTTCCATTTTTTGGCCAAGTTTGAAAGCAATCGGTGCATAATTGCGACCTGAGAGTGTGGCTAAATTTTGCTTGTCGCCCCACGTAGCATACGTACGTATAAACTTTTTAACCGGCGGTTGATTTGGGCTCTAGGGGTCATATCATAACTAGACCCCCTATGGTGAAATTTTCGGAAAACTCGACTTTAGGTGCAAGACCGAAGAATAGGTAGATTTTTTCTGACGAAATCTACATAATAATAATTTCGCTGGCTACCCAGGCGCTTCAATTTTATACGATTTGCGTAAAACGATACGCCATGGTTTGGTTTTGGTCGTGGGCTCGGTCTCAGTCTCGTAGGAGCTAGTGCAGTGTAACGTATCAGGCCAGCAACCGTTCCGAAGACTGCTCAGTAAAGTTTGAATTGTATGAGCCAGACCCGCTCTAGACTTAAAGTTCTTAACGATACAACATTAATCCAAATATTATATTTCAGGTTTTATGTGGATTTAATTGCACCTGGGTGCCGACAAAACATGATAATATACCGGTTGGAGCTGTTGTAGCTGGCAACTCAGAAGATAACGTACATGAAAAACTTTACATTGGCAGAGCCAAGTATTTAGACCACACAATCCCCGGGAAAGTCCAGCCAACACACAAAGTCTGTTACATACCATTTGATGGAAAAGAAATAGCCATGGACAACTATGAGATAATGATAGTTCCTGAGAAAAATAGATGTGCTAACAAGTTCTTATTACAGAGCATAGATGATAGTATGCTTGAATCTGAAGATGAAAACGATGAAAATGATGATCACTCCATGAATTATGAAGATTATGATGAATATTTGTATCCTGAAAACCACGCAATGATTTAGAGTTCTAGCGTCTAACGTATCTTGACTTGCCCACGATATTATGTAATTTTTTTACATGTTATTAGTATCAATAATTATTTCGGATTAAAAAAAAACAATTACAAGCTTTAAACGCCTCGTTGGTCTAATGATCGCAAGCGAGACTGCTAAGCATCAGGTCCTGGATTCGATCCCCGGGTGCAAAGTGTTATTGGGTTTTTCGAGTCAGAAATCCTCAGTAGGAGCCTAGACCCTGGATCTGTGCCCAATTAATGGCAACAGGCTCGCCCTCTTTAACATGGGTGTATTAATCAGCTCTGCCTATCCCATCGGGGAACACGCGTGATGTTATGTTAAGTATAAATTTTGTAGCCTGCAGGGAACTAACCATACGATTTTTTTATAAGAAATAACTCAAAATCATCGTTTTTAAATGTTAATTTATAAAAAAAAATAAGATAAGTAATTAAATTTAAATAGTTTATAAAGTTATTTGCCTTGTTTTTTATATTTAGCAAACCTCCCAATCAATCACGTTTTCACATTGTACAAAAGTTTCTGCTGGCGTTGGGTAGAGCGCAAGTAATTTTTTACTCTTTTCAATGCAGAGAAAGATATTTCACCGCTGCACTTTAACAGCTTTGTCACGGCTATTGTTTAAAATAATTTCTCAATATTATTTATATTTTCGGAAAATGGAACAAACATTTAATCTTTTTAATCGCTGTAGCATGCTTTTTGGGGTAATTTTATGTAACAAAGTCCTTTTAAAATAAATCATCCAAGTGCGAGTCGGACTCGGGCATGAAGGGTTCCGTGCTATGGTAGTAGGGGAGCCCCCTTTAATTTTTTAAATTTATTTTGTTGTTACAAGTAGCGGGAACAGAATACACATTCTGTGGAAATTGGGTCTACCTAACAGGGATTGTAGAGTGTATGTGTGTATTGGTGGTTTTGGGTACTCTTCACAATAAACACAGTTCTAACAATTATTAAAGTTTATTACAATAAAATAAATTTAAAGTATAGCACTGATTCGCGGCGCGATTATAAATTCATGCAAACGGATACGTTGGTAAGCGTGGACTGGCGAGGGCGACCAAGGGGCGCATCTGCCGCGCGGGGAGGACGCGGCGTTGCGTCGAGCCGCGAGCCGCGCGGCTCGGCAAACCTCGGCAATCTTCGCAGCAGCCGAACTGTAGGTAGCTAGACGTACAGCCTACAGGATCATGAGATACAGCCAGCTGACAGACAGACGGACAGCAGAGGCTTAGTAATAGGGTCCCGTTGGTTATCCTTCGGTTACGGAACCCTAAAAAACCGTTCCTTCGTATACTTTGCTGGGCTCACAAAATAAACGACCAGTGCATAGAGTACCTACACTAAACAATTTGTTCTGACAATTTCGCCATTAGAAATTTTTGGGTTTTTATGTATTATTGTCTTTCTGATTTATAAAAGTCAATATTCGCCGGGGTACGTTTCTGAAGGGTAGGTAGTAGGTAGGTTTAGGGTCGAGTAGGTAAGTAAAAAATACAAGGAGGTAAGTAGGTACCCACTATTGGGACGATTTAAGCCGGTCTATACAACGTGTAACAGAAAGGGTATAATCATATGGAATACTGTGGTACGGACCATCAAACTGAACAACTTTCTCTATGGGACCACCATCGAAATCGTGAAAAAATAATCAGCTGTCCCATAGAAAATTTCAATACCTACTCGACCCAAATGTATGGGACAGCTGATTATTTTTTTACGATTTCGATGGTGGTCCCATAGAGAAAGTTGTTCAGTTTGATGGTCCGTACCACAGTATTCCATATGATTATACCCTTTCTGTTACACGTTGTATATGTTAATGGGTCCCGACTGTTAAGTCGCTATGTTCTATGCTTTTTTTTTTACGCAGACGTGTTTTTTTTTTTTATATACCCATTGTCACTCTCACAGTAAATACGAATCTAACGACACCTCTCAAGCTAAAATCCATCGAGCCGTTCAGGCCACAAAGCGTGCCAAACAATTATACATACATACATACTCTCGAAAAACATAACCCTCCTTCTGGCGCAGTCGGGTAAAAATACAAGGAGGTAGTACCTAGGTAGGAAAAAGTGCATTGCTACGCCGGGTAGGTAACTACAGCTAGAAATATATAAAAATAACGTGGCACCGTGACACTTGATTTCTGGATATTAGTAATCTCCGAAACCTTTCACTTGAAATATAGGATATTAGTTCTGGACTCGCATTATATGTGGTTCTGTTGTAATGTTGGTCGTAAATTGCACCCGGGCCGGGTTGCTAGTTAGCCTATATATTAAGGTATCAGGCCCTGCTGATAACATTATGTAAATACTTAGTAATTCTCAGTTGGGTCACTCACATTATGATTCATGATTTCTATGCGAGTTTAGAAAAGAAGGGACTGGATGAAATTGCCCCTAAAGTTTTATGGCTAACATGCAGTTAGATTTGGAAATATGATGGAAAGAAAAACTAACTTAAGTAGGTACCTATTATGAGCTTAAGTTCAACATAGTTATAATTTTGATAAATAAAACAGTTTAATTGGTAATAAATATTTATTTTATTGTTTGTTATAATAATTTAATGTACCTACAACAGTCTTAACCTTTTGTATGCCGATTATATAGACACAATTAAAAACTTATTTGCGTCTCGCGTGGATCTACGTTCCGGACTTCCGGCACACGAAGGGTTAAAGGGTAAGGGTCACTGCCCATTCGATCGACGGCGTTCGATGGGTAACCCATACCAAAAAAAGCACCAAGTATGGGAGAGCGCTCATCACGTCGCGATCGTCGCGTCGATTCGAAAGTATGCGTCGGGGCGTCGTTAAGGTGGAAGCGCAAGGGTAGCCCGCAAAATTTAAATTTTCTTCAGTTTATTGGAATTTGCAGGTCAGTGTCAGGTTGTATGTTGATGAAAATATGAATCGCGCCAGTAACACGTATAGAGTTACAGAATTATAATCATTCATATCATGAATACAGCCCTCCAAGTTCATATAACCCCATTCAGTAGCTATTAAATGAAAAAGTCACTCAATGGGATTAAATGAACTTGGAGGGTTGTATTGATGATTTAAATGCGTGATTTTAATGCGTGTTACTGGCGCGATTCATATTTTTATCAATATACAACTTGACACTGACCTGCAAATTGCAATAAACGTAAGAAAATTTAAATTTCGCGGGCTACCCTTGCGCATCCACCTTAAAGGTATTCCTTTACCATTGCTGTTCAAGTGACGAAATACCACAGGTTATTGCCTGTGGTATTTCATCATCTGGTAATACTAATATTTCGTAATTACTTACTTCGACCTCATTGCCCTGAAAGGGCAAATAACAACTTTTATACAGGAGATGCACTTTTCCACATATAAGGCTCCCCATAATCATAGCTCTACCTATATACAAAGGTTCATTATTCACTTCAGAATATCCACCAATAAATGCATTTTGTGGAATATAGTTCGTTCGTGTTTTAACCCACTTAGCATTGAATCCACACAATATCTGAAAATAAAAATTGTGTGCCATAAACGAAGCTAGATTAGTGTACTACCGCACTCACTGACGGGTCGGCCACTTTACACCTGACTGTTAAGTTTGAAAAGTATTTTGTGAAACTGCTTGAATAGTTATTGTATGTCAATTTTGAGAATATGTATGTTGTATAGGTATATTATAAATGTAAGAATTTATGTACTTTGTAGTAAATCCATGTAAAGCATTATTTTTACCTCAAAGTCTTCTTTGGCATGTTCTCTGTGACCCCAAGGGACAAACGCTTTACCAGTTGATGGCATATATTTACCAGGACACAGCGAAGCATTATGTTGAGCTCGGGCTACGTAAATTAGTTCATCATCAAACCCACCAATCATTGCGTCTGGGGGCAATTGACCATTTATCATTGGATGCCAGTGAAGTCTTTCACTAAATTTTTTACAGGATATCGATTCCAATATAACGGGCGAGGCTGTAATCACAAAAAAAAATACATTTTTTTTTAAATTATTGTGCATGACCTACATGATAGATTACATTACATAACTTATTAATAGGCACAGTATACGGGGTGGAAGGGACACCGATGCGAAGACCCCCGTCCTACATAGAAACTTTTCATCGGATGATAAAAAAAATCTGCTGTTTCCTACAAAAGTGCAAAACCTACACGGTTAAAATGTATGAAAATGCAGTTTTTTTTATAACCGATGGAAAATTTCTATGTGGGGAGCCTCACAATGATGTAGGTACTGAATACGTCGTGTGGTAACCGTTTTCGCGTCGGTGTCCATTTCACCCCGTATAAATAGTGTCTTTTGGTACGTCGTTTGCAAATTGAATGGATTTCTGTTCAATTTGAGGAGGGGTAATTTGCTCTCTTCAGCCCGAATAACTCATCCTTTGTATATTTTAATATTGAAACTTATTTTTTATTATAAAGATATTTGTGCCTTTAGTTAAAATGTTAATGTTTACTGGTTTCTGGATTTATCGAATTCAAACTTGGGTGCACCTAACATCTACTTTTTTTATCCCCTCAAAGTTTTTGAAAATAGTTCGCAATGATAAAAATTAAAAAAGCGTTTGTGAAAGGATGGTCTTTCGGCCCATTCAATTTGGCAAACAATGAACCAAATACTGAGATATATATATTTGTGATATGTATATTTTTTAAGTAAAGTAAAATATTTTGGATAAAAAAAAGGTTGTATGAGAATGCTATACATAACATAAAAACCACATACTTTCAATTATACACTCAACATTAGCTTGGTCATATCTAGTTTTGAAGAGGATGTACCCAACAATGGGATCAGTATTCATCTTCTGATAGTTAACAAAAGGCTTCTGGTCAACTATCCCCACTTTAATTTGGTTACTATGCCAAGTTAAGTAGTAATCTTTGAATTGATCATAAGGCAATGAATCTGCAGAGGGAAATCTCTGTCCTTGTTTATCACCAATACTGTAGACAATGGTTTCATATCCAAATGTAAGCTGAAATGATAATCATTATATGTAACAGTTTTTGATATTATCCTTGTTAAAATTATTGATAAGATATTGGCTGAATTATACATAGGTTTTATATGCCAGAGAAAATATCTTATTACAAGAATTTTCTCTTCTGGTTGTAGTGATAAATCTCATGCAATAGGGATGACTGCGATTGTTTACACTCCAATAGACTTAAACAGGTTGCTATTGAGAATTTCACATGCTGACCCTTATTGTTTAATATTTATAGAATAAATACCTGCCTGATCGGGTTTAGAAGTAGAAAAGGGAGTGCTTTGCTCAGAAGTGGGACACATGACGAGCTAAGAAAAGAAAAAATACCTGCCTTATAGAGACAAACATTTGGATCATGGCGTGCAATCAATGTTAACTCTGAAGGGTTAACAGTACCTACAGCCATCATTTTAAATCTTATGCTGCCACTGTTTATCTTGTAAATTGCTTGATGATCGTAGAATCCAAGTTCTAAAAGCAAATAATAGAAGATTGAATAGCAGGTAAGTTTTTTGCAATGCCATTGGACCTATTGAAAAGTCCACATAGTAAAATATTTGCACAGCTATTGAACATATTCCAAAACAGAAAGGCAGCATCTGCCTTGTTATAGATTAGTACAAGCTATTTGTATTATATTTATTTATTTTATCATACCTTGGAGATTCGCCATTATTTAAAAAAGATAATGTAAGTAGCTATGAATCTACTCTATTATTTTGCAAAAAGTAAATTGAAAAAAAAAACAGCAGCTGTATGATAGCAGCGTGTGTGATACAGTAATGAATCACTTATTATCAATAATATTGTGCAATTCTCTGGATAGGTTTTACGTCGAACTTAGTCCTATTTTAGCGCACTTATTATAACTCTTCCTTCTACCACAACAACAACAACATTGACAGACAATTTTTTTTTTTTTTTTTTTTAATAATTTTATGACCTGTTTTCAGATACCTACCTTTAAGCTAGACAGACAATTTTATTTGTCACAGAGACATGGATCGTAGACAGAGAAGTTTTCTCTGTCTACGCCCGCGACATGAATAGGTTATGATAGTAGTTGCTCTATCTTGTCCATGCCTTTGGTGGTTTTGAGAGGTTTTTGAAATAGAATTATTATTAATGGTCACGACACACATCAACTCGGAAAGGGATCCTCATCGTATCAACATCGTATCATTCGGTATTCTTTTATGAACTCCCTACTGCAACGCGCACTAATCGGAATTGTAACGTAATCGCACAAGACAAGCTTACGAACCGCGGTGCGGTGCGTGGTCAACTTGCAGTTTCCGCGCTTACGGCTCATCCCCGCGCTTACGTCTACGTTCTACGTTCTTTTTCCTCTTCGTTCAGTGCTATGGCTATGATAGCCATCCCGCGTATTGGGAACCGAGACATAACTGCGTGCTACACTTCACGTTCGGATTCAAACTGATCTGCCAGCCATAGCCAGGCCAACCAGCAGTCGGCGAGCCGTAAGCGTGGCGTCGCACGGTGGGTTGAAAATCGGCTTTCATATACTTAGGGATTTTAATTTACAAGTGACGGGTTTTTTGCCGGATATCGCTTCTATTAGTTATAACTACATATATATTACAACGACACCCAAGTTAATTCTGCTCAAAAACGTAGGAATTATATTTTTTTACGAAAAAATTGTATGAAGCTAGTATGAAAAATCGAATTATCTCTTAAACGGAAAAGAAAACGGTAATATCCTTACAGGTGGTTATAGTACTAATAATTTATGATTTTTTGGTCTCCAATTCGCCGAAAAATATTAAGGTGGAAGCGCAAGGTAGCCCGCGAAATTTAAATTTTCTCAAGTTTATTGCAATTTACAGGTCAGTGTCAGGTTGTATGTTGATGAAAATATTAATCGCGCCAGTAACACGTATGGAGTTACAGAATTATAATCATTCAAATCATCAATACAGCCCTCCAAGTTCATATAATCACATTCAATAGCTATTTCATGAAAAAGTCACTCTTTGGGATTATATGAACTTGAAGAGTTGTATTAATGATTTGAATGATTATAATTCTATAACTCCATACGTGTTACTGGCGCGATTCATATTTTTATCAACATGCAACCTGACACTGACCTGCAAATTGCAATAAACGTAAGAAAATTTAAATTTCGCAGGCTACCCTTGCGCTTCCACCTGCTGTTTTTTTTTTTAAATCGTCAAGATATTTTTATTTATTTTTGCATAAGAAAAGGTTTCTTTTAGTGTTTAAGTTGAGAAACAGACTTTTAGCAACACGTAACATAAAATAGCATCATCCCTATATCCCCGAAGGAGTTTTTTTTTACGAAAACTACAAAGTTTTCGTAAAAAATTTATAATTCCTTCGTTTTTGAGCAGAATTAACTCGGGTGTCATTTTTGTATATAGTTATAACTAATAGAAGCGATATCCCGCAAAAAATCCGGCACTTGCTAATTAAAATCCCTAAGTCCATGAGAGCCGATTTTCAGCCCACCGTGCGTCGTCTAGCCGTAGTTGGTTACGTGCTTACGTTAGGTTAACGCCTTTTGACGGGCGAGGCGAAAGGCGATACGGTGTCGATCCCTTTCCGAGTTGATATGTGTGCTAAGACCAAACTCAATGTGGTTGACCCATAGAGGAATAAGCTCTAGAGCTGGCAAAGATAAAGTTAAAAATAAAGAAAGACAGATTGTAGTAGCTTGATGTACTGGCGCATCTGTACATTGGCCACTTGACCATATGTTTTTTTTATATTTAGTTATGGTATGGTGGGGTTAGATTAACATACTTTTTGATTAACAGACAGGATTGATCGATTAGATCGAGTTAACCACTATGCACGACAGAATTTTGACACATGACACATCAGCTGAATCGGCGGGGTGATGCGCATTGTCAAGAAATTCAAGAATTTTCGTGAACTTTCAGCATTCGATTTTATAATGAAAAATATGTCGCGGCAGCTGTTTCATACGATAAGTTTGTGGTTAATATCTCCAAAAACGTGTTGATGTCGGTAAAATGGCGTCAGTCTATTGCCAAATATGTGTAAATTACATACCACTACACCCTTCCAAAAATAGGTAACTTAGATGCGCTTGAAATAATGTACATGGACAAGTTTCTCGTTTGCTAAAAAAACTCGAAAGGGCAAAATAAAGACAGTAATATTCTATCTGCGTTCTTATTTTTACCATTATTCATACAAAATTTCATAAAAAAACACGTTCCAAGTGTTGACAAATATTACTAAAACCTCTTAGTGCTGACCGTAAACCCAAGATTCAACATTCGATTAAAAAGTTGCAGTCAGCCTAATCGATTACTCGCAATGAAATCAAGTTTGGAAAAAAAAAGTTGAAACGGAATAAAAACTCCTTGGTATAATTTCAAATAATTATATCATTTTAAAATTAACATTTATGCTATCTTTTAGAATAATCTTATTTAGTAATTATTCGATGCTTTTGGCTGATTTCAAGAGAAGGAGAAACCTCCTCCTCCTCCTCTCCTCCTCTATTCTATACTAATATTATAAAGAGGTAAAGTTTGTGAGGTTGTAGGGGTTAAACTCTGGATCTGCTGAACCGATTTTGAAAATTCTTTCACTAATAGGTAGCTACATTATCCGCGAGTGCCATAGGCTAAATTTACAAAGTGCCCGTGGGATAATTTTCGACCAAAACGCTAGCGAAACCGCAGGCAACAGCTAGTAAATAGACAGACGGACAGATCGACAGACTGACTGACAGACAGATTGACAGACTGACGGACCGACTGACAGACAGACTGGTAGACAGACTGACCGACAGACTGGTAGTAGAGGTGGGCGCCGCGCCGGCGCGGCGGCACCGCGCCGCGTTTTGGGCGCCGCCGCCGTCGCCGATCATTTGAAATTTAGCGCCGATTGAGGCGGGCGGCGCCGAGGGCCCAGGCCGCTGTGAACCCGCGCCCGCGCGGTACGCGCCACCGCCAGTCGTCACGGCACTTTCGCGCTAGTTGCCACGTACGCTCTTGACTTGGAACCTGACTGACTTTGACTCGAAAATGAACCAACTGGTGACGATGATGACGTTTTACAGAATTTTCAAACGTTCAATACTGAGTTTGGCGATATAAATCACTTGCAAAGCATCAAAACTGCAATGCCGACCCGTTGGCATAGTGTGCTAAGCATGTTAGAGAGCTTGGTGCATTGTTGCAATAGGAATCCAGTAAACATCATACTCACAAAGATTGGCCAGGAAGACTTGAAACTAATACAATTAGAATGGAACCTGCTGGAAGACCTTATTATATTTCTTCGAAAATTTCGCGAAGCTGTCGGCAGTTTTATGTGCGCAAAAGTCTGTTTCTGTTAATTTCTTGCTCTTGTGTTTCGCTCTGAATTAAAAGAGATTTTGTATTCGATCTCAGACAAAGAAAGAGTCACAATGATATCGCTTAAAAATAGAATACCAAAGAAATTTCATCACAGATTTCTTTTGACCAAAAACGTAGTAGTGGCATCTCTTTTAGATCCCTGTTTTCAGAATTGAAAGAAATCGATTCTTATGTAGAAGAAAGAAATACCAATCGTGTGGCTTTTATGGCAGATTGCATCAATGAACTAAAAAAAAAAAATGTAAATACTTCCCGTGATCTTACAGAGCATCCTATCAGATCCAAGGTCCTCTTCGACTCAATCTTTGCTGACAAAATTATATAAGAAGCATAGTAGTTTCAGCGACATTGAAGAGGTAACGCGTACAGATTTTTCTTTTCGAGATGCTGGAGATACCTAGCTTCGGTCTACCCCAAAGAAGTGGAGATTTTGAACGGAGATGTGCTTGCCTATTGGCGAGAGAAGAAAAATGTGATCCCAGGACTTGCTGCGCTTGCCAGGACTATTCTTGTAATTCCTGCTATAAGTACGCCGAGTGAACGTGTTTTTTCAATAGCAGGATTGGTTTTGAGCACTAAAAGATCGCGGTTGAGCCTTACACGCGTCAACAAAATAATTTTCATCCATGACAATTATAAATATTGTAAAAACTTTAAAATATATATTTTTCTGATTTTAATGTTTATTTCCTTCCTTTGATCGCTTTATAATATAACACTTAAACCAGAAATGGTTCTTTTTTTTTAAACACCCACGCCGCGGCTTGGCGCCGCCGCGCCGACCAGTTCCACCAGGCGCGCCGCCGCCGGCAAATTTTTGGTCGGCGCCCACTTCTAACTGGTAGACAGACTGACCGACAGACTGGTAGACAGACTGACCGACAGATCGAGAGATAGACAGATAGACAGACTGGCAGACTGATTAAAAGACAGACTGACAGACAGGCCCACAGACAGACTGATCAACAGCCTGACAGACAGACTGACTGCAGACAGGCAGACTGATAGACAGATTGAAAGACAGACTGATAGACAGACTGACAGACGGACAGGTCGACAGACTGACATACAGATTGACTGGCAGACTGGTTGAAAGACAGACTGACCGACAGACAGACTGGTAGACAGTCTGACCGACAAACCGGTAGACAGGCTGACCGACAGACTGACAGACGGACGGGTCGACAGACTGACTGACAAACAGATTTACAGACAGATTGATAGACAGATTGATCGACTGACTGACAGACAGACTGAGAGATTGACAGACCGATTGATACACAGACTGATCGACAGACTGACAGATAGACTGGTGTACAGACTGGCCGACAGACCGGTAGACATACTGACCGACAGACCGGTAGACAGACTGACTGACAGACTGAGAGACGGACGGGTCGACAGACTGTCTGACAGACCGGTTGACAAACGGATTGATAGACGGACTGATCGACAGACTGGCCGACAGACCGGTAGACAGACTGACCGACAGACCGGTAGACAGACTGACTGACAGACTGGTAGACAGACTGACTGACAGACCGGTAGACAGACTGACCGAAAGACTGACAGACAGACTGACTGACAGATCGAGAGACAGACTGACAGACAGACTGACAGATTGACAGACCGATTGATACACAGACTGATCGACAGACTGACAGACAGACTGGTATACAGACTGGCCGACAGACCGGTACACAGACTGACCGACAGACCGGTAGACAGACTGACTGACAGACTTACAGACGGACGGGTCGACAGACAGACTGACTGACAGATCGAGAGACAGACTGACCGACAGACTGATAGACGGACGGGTCGACAGACTGACTGACAGACAGATTAACAAACGGATTGATATGATAGACAGACTGACTGACAGACCGGCAGACAGACTGACTGACAGACCGGTAGACAGACTGACCGAAAGACTGACAGACAGACTGGTAGACAGACTGTCTGACAGATGGAGAGACAGACAGACTGATCGACCGACTGACAGACAGACCAACAGACTGACTGCAGGCAGGCAGACTGATAGACAGTTTGAAAGACAGACTGGTAGACAGACTGGTAGACAGACTGGCTGACAGACCGGTAGACAAACTGACCGACAGACTGGCAGACGGACGGGTAGACAGATTGACAGACGGACTGATCGACAGACTGGTAGACAGACTGACCTACAGACTAAACTAACAGCGTGAGATTTGGCATTTACATTTACATTTACATTTTTTTTAATTTTTTGCATTTACCCACGGGGAGGCTGTTGGCATCATCCCCAACATTTTATAAATTATATTTGTTGTCTTGCAACACTTTAACTGTCAATGTCAATATTTTTATGTCAGATCAACGTTCAGTTCAAAAATATAGCAACTCGATTGTCTCCATGAAACAAGTCACGGTTTTTTATTTCCACAAAACCTCTCTCTCAATATTACAACCCACAAGCCTTAACAGAGGCCTTGCTTGGGAACCAAATAATTTTTTTTCTAAGGGCCCAAGACCTGGGTATTCTATATCCAACCACAGATAATATAATACTTCGTCCAATCGACCAAACAATAGAAAAATATTTATTTTTAAGTAATTCTACAAAAAAATACTTAAGTCTCTTTTTAAAATTTTTAGTTTTGCCGTTTACTGAAACGGCAAAACTAAAACTTTTAACAGCGGTAGCAGCGGTATCAGTATACCGCATCATTATATTATGCTATTCAGCGTTGAGTAGCGTCATCCTGAAAAGATAATCCTGGCTGAAGGATCAAATACGATTGAAATTATGTCTATTCATCCAAATTGAACGAGTATCTATACAAAGTTTCGTGTCTGGGCTATTAACCGTTGAGGAGTTCCCTCGTGAGGTTCTCCTCACGAGGGAACTCCTCAACGGTTAATCCTGGCTGCAGGATGATGTCATGATAGAAATCATATTTATTCATCAAATATGAACGCATATAAAAAATTTCTTATCTGTGCTATTAACTGTTAAGGAGTTCCGTCATGAGAAGACGATCCTGCTTGCAGGATAAAGTCAAGAAAGCAAAATATGAATCGCGCCAGTAACACGTATGGAATTACAGAATTATAAGTATTCAAATCATCAATACAACCCTCCAAGTTCATGTAATTACCCTTGCGCATCCACCTTAAGTAGATTTTTAACTTTATCGATAAAGCGTTCGGTTCAAGGTTAATTGGGAATGTTTTTGACAGTTTGGGGTAGCCGTTTGTAAATTCTGGATGCAATAAGGTGGAAGCGCAAGGCTTGCCCGCGAAATTCAAATTTTCTTACGTTTTTCCATTTTGCAGGTCAGTGTCAGGTTGTATGTTGATTCTTAACCATAAAGTTCGGTACGGGTACCTTTGGGGGCGCGACACACAAACCTCCGCTGACTTGGTACCGGCCCCTAAAGGGGCAAGCGTTTAAGTCATACGTCATCCTCATTAAATAAGTAAATATTTAATATTCCGATTATCAAATGCTATGAGTGTGCGCTAATTAAGAGAGTTGGATAAAAAGTTCATATGTCCTCGCCATTAAAACTTCTGTCTTTAGCGCGCAAGTTTCTTAATTTACCCTTAAAAAATCCAAGTGCGTAAATACGGTCATCGCCATTTTGACGGCAGTGCTGGCCGAGGCTAAAAATCATGAAAATAGTGGTTTTCGGACATGCAAGCTCCAGTATGTTGAGAATGATTAACTTGTCATTTAATTATGTGACGAATTAATCCAGGGTTCAATTTAAGTAAGCAGTGGTAATGACGAATTTTGATATCAAAACTCGAAGTTTCGCGCCAAACTTGCGTGTTTACATTTTTATTTTTCACATAACATCACACAGACGCGTATTAATTCGATAACAAATATGACAAAATATCATTCCAATAATTCTAAACAACATGAAAATGGCCTGATCTTAGCGTAGTTTACTAATGCGGGACCAATAACTCGTAATATTCATTACCACTCCTCAATTTATATTCGAAATTGGCGACCATTTTTTTTTTGTTATCTTGATGTGTGGAAGCGATTATTTCAATCGATTCTTTTTTTGTAAATTTCGATCAAATTGAGAAATTAAATAAAGGAATTTAAAAAATTGATAGATTGAAATTAAAATAAATTTGTTTTAAGCGTAAAATACAATAAATAAACATTAATTATTTTTTAAGTTTATAATAGTCATTTTAATAGTTTTTCGTACATTGTTGTACTAAAACCGACACAACAAACAGCACAGACTAACTATGGCTAAATTCGCGCCGTTTTTATTCTATACTTATAAAAAATTAAATTATGAATGCATTCGCTGTTCAATTTTATATTGTATTTAAATTATCTACATAATTTGTTAGTAAGTATTGGCCAAATCTTGAAACTGAATTTCAAACCAGTTCCCCTATACCGATTGAGCTGAAATTTTGCACACACTTTTGGTTCTGGTGACAATACATTCTTATGATATACATGTCATGATAGAAATCATATTTATTCATCAAATATGAACGCATATAAAAAATTTCTTATCTGTGCTATTAACTGTTAAGGAGTTCCGTCATGAGAAGACGATCCTGCTTGCAGGATAAAGTCATGAAAGAAATTATCAACTTGCAATGGCAAGTTGCGCACGACTCTGATACTGCGTCTGATAGAATCCTCTCTGACAGTGACTCAGTAAGTCTTCCTAATGCTTCACGCAATCCAAAGCGCAAACACGGGGACTTGCTCATGGCGGAAATAAAGGAACTTTTTGAAAAATTTACTAAGACACAAAATACTAAACTTTATTCTCTAACTTCCGCCATGACTATCATGAAGGAGGAAACTGCTGAAATGAAAAAGTCCTGGAAAACATGACTAAAATTCAAAAGGAAAACTCCACGTATAAAGTACGGGTTGAATTGCTTGAACAGAGAATCGATTTTTTGGAAAGGAAAGCCAAGTCCACCACTATAGAATTAAGAAATGTGCTTCAGTCCCCAACTGAGAATAAGGAAAACCTCAGACAAATCATAAACAATGTCAGCAAAGTGCTTAAGCAACCCGTAAACCCGTCTGATATTCGAGATGCATATATAGATTGAAGACCAAAAATAAAGCAACCCCTCCCATTGTAGTGGAATTTGCATCAGCGACTATCAAGGAAAATATGATACAGAAGGCTAAGTTGTTCAACAAGGGCAATAAAGAAAATAAGCTGAATAGTTCGCATCTCATGATTGACGGCCCAACTCAACCGGTCTATATGTATATCCGAGTCGCTTACGCCACTTGCGAAAAAGCTGTTTTACTTAGCTCGGCAGCATGCTAAAAAACATTCGTTTACGGGTTGCTGGCATTCTTACGGAACAATCTACATGAAGAAAACAGATGATCAACCAACCATACGTATAGATAGCGAAGATGATATTCTCAAACTTTGAATTTGAAAACTTAATTTATTTATTATAAGTTTTCAAATTACAACATTGTTATTTCATAGTAATAGGATTACAGCCGTCTGCCTGTTTCTTTTAGTTTTTGTTTTAGTCTTTGAATTGTATTTTTTTTTGCAAATTTGGTTTTTCTCATGTTCATATTGTCTCGACGACCATACCACACACATACTTACTTATACACCTACACTCACTTTCAGACTCCCAACTGAAAACTGTACGCAAATTCCTGCGTGATTCCGTTCATGCAAATCTATTCTCTGTTAACACCCTTAGTTTGAAATTTACTGCAATCCAAAATTCGAAGTTTCTGTTGGCGAATAACTAACCTGCCAATACATTCCCAACTGTTGGCGTATGGAAGCCAACGGCAATTGCTACTAGGCCTTGACCCCCCAATCTTGGACTTATGTGAAAACTAAATTACAAACAACTAGTACGTAAATTAAAAATGTAAACTTGAGGTCACACCGCCACGGGTTGAATATCAGTAAAATATTATTAGGTTTTTCAGTTATAATTTTTTATTTCGAAAACTATAAGTTTTATCGCTAAACTTTTAACTAAAAATTGTAGGCAAAAATGGTAGTAAATTGTTTAAATTTACTTTAAAAAAATATTTACGACACTAATAATGTTTACCGTTTTGGAGATATGATTTTATTTCCAAAATTTTTGGAAATTTCAACCTCCCCAAGTAAGGGATTGCATTAAAAAAGTTTAAATTTAAAAGTTGTCCGTATTCTAACTCGGAATGATAAAAATGCTAAACGGTTCAAAAAAATTCCATAAGAAAAAAGGTGTGGCCAGAAAACTGATTTTCGAAAAACTGCCCCACCGCCGCCGCCGCCGCCCATAGACGAATTCCGCCCATTCACGAACTTGACCTAAGTTTTGACCCATTTTACATACCAATATACATATAGGATATATATAAACTTTTTAACCGGCGGTTGATTTGGGTTCTAGGCGGTTGTTTTGGGTACTAGACCCCCTACGTGAAACATTCGAAAAACTCGACTTTAGCCGCAAGATCAATAGGTAGATTTTTTCTGACAAAATCTACATATTATGTCCTTGTTATCTATCAACTCTGAAGTTGATTGGAGCGGTTAACAACTCCATTAAAAACAAACCCTCTTTAAAATCTTTATATTTTTCGTATAGTTAATGGTTTTTGAAGAGAGCGGTTAACAAATCCGAAAATAGGCCTACTGATAAAAAGAAATAAAACTGCATTCAAAGATTTTCGAAAATTCGCTTGCCACACGGGAACCGAACCGGCTAAATAAAAAAAAAAATATATCCTGTACTTACATGGCATCAATATATAGGGTCAATCATAAGGATCATGGATCAATGCAGATTTATTTCTTTTTAAAAATTAAGGAATGTTCCTTTGAGTAAAATTTTCTTCTCCAGTATGTACTTTTGGCGTTGAAAAATTCCATCCTGTTTATAAAACAAAGTCGGGTTTGTTACAACACTTATAACTCGAGATCTGCTGGACCAATTTTCAAGGTTATTGGTTTGTTGGATTTGTCTCCGCATAGCGCAGAACAAATCTTTAAACAAAAGACGCATGAACCAATTATGAAAGATAAATCATTTTCCCAAAGTAGGTAGTAGGTAGGTAGTAGATAGTAGGGCTACGAACCGGTTTTACCCGGTTCTGAAAAAGTTTGGGAATTCCCGGGTTTTAGCTGTGTAAAAAAAACAGTTCTTTCATATAAAACTCGGTCTTGTAGGTTTTCGGTTTTTTTTGTTGTTTTGTTTTCTAAATCCATTAATTATTGATCTGTAAACTTCGCAGATAAGACACACAACAGTGGTTTAAAATGTAGAAACATGAGTATGTAATTTTTTTCTATTATTCCACGACTTAATCATCTAAAATTTATTCTCACAAGAATAAATATAATTGGTAACTGTGATCTCTGGTGCTGTATCCTCTTCTAAACCCCACTTGGCCACTTCTCGCTAGACGATTTGTGAGGACTCTTGCAAACAGCTTAAACATGTGTTCTTTAATAAGGTTTTGTTCCCTTTTTTAAAGAAAAGAACGACCACGTTCTTTCTCCAAGGTTCTGGATTTCTCCCAAAGAACAGGATGGAGTTGAAAAGCTCCCAAAGCTCTCTTAATAGTGGACTTCCTCCCGCTTTCAGAAGCTCATTCGTTAATTCATCCCCACTAGGGGCTTTTCCATTCTGAAGCTGTCTAAGACCCGCCTCGATTTCACCTTGTCTAACTTTTAGCAGGCCTTCTGTGAAATGGGATGGTCGATATGCATGCGATGCGTACAACTGACCGTAGAAGTTTTCGACTTCTGAAACAATCTCAGACATCGAAATGACGATATCACAAACAGATTTGGTCAATATCGTCAGGTGGTGATTGGACGAACACTTTCAACCCCCGGTTTTAGGTAGGTACTGGGTAGGTAGTGGGTAGGTAGTGGGTAGGTAGTAGGTAGGTAGTGGGTAGGTAGTAGGTAGGCAGTGGGTAGGTAGTGGGTAGGTAGTGGGTAGGTAGTGGGTACTCGTAGATAGTGGGTAGGTAGTGGGTAGGTAGTGGGTAGGTAGTGGGTAGGTAGTGGGTAGGTAGTAGGTACCGCTGCCGCCATATTTATACGGCGCGGGTCGCAGGACGCGACGCGACACGATGTAGTCGAGTTTGTGATTCCGGTCATATTCTGTGATGTTGTTGTTCTGTAATGTAATGTCTGCTTATCAGAAGCAAACTCTGAAAACGACTCAATATCGCTAGTCATCATCATCATCAGTCTACAGCACTCCACTGCTGGACATAGGCCTCCTCAATCGCACGCCATTCGATTCTCAGCAACTCTCATCCAGTTGGCACCAGCTAGTGTTTTGTTTCAATTTAAGTAAGTGTAAGTTCTCCACTTTTAAAAAACTATTGACTTATGCTAAAAGCTACATTCAAAAGCTAGCGGAGCAACCTCGAAAATGTTTTATCCTGCGGTCTTGTCTGGGTTAAGTTTGTTTTGACAGCCTCTTGCTTTGACAGTTTCAGGAACTTGAGATCCCCATGGATCGTGGGGCCCTAGGCAAGTGTGCCCAAAAAAAAGATAATTAGTTAAACATTTAATAATAAAACATTTTTTTTTTTTAAATTGAAGCATAATAATTATTTGTAAAGATGGGAGCTAAAAAAACAGGATATATTTTGGCCCAAAATATATCCTGTTTTTTTAGCTCCCATCTTTACAAATAATTATTATGCTTCAATTTAAAAAAAAAAAATGTTTTATTATGAAATGTTTAACTAATTATCTTTTAACATGGACGCTGGCTAATGTATGAAACCTTGCGTGGTTCTGTTAGGAAAAGGCAAATATATTCAAATATTTACGAGGGAAAAGGTAAAGCTTGTAGTATTTCGTCTTCTGGTATAACTAATATTTCATACGAAGATATTTCCATCTCTCTGCCTTGATATGGCAAATAGCACAAATTATAACGAGCGTAGGCTTTTCCACATATAAGGCTGCCATCATACAAAGCTCTCGCTATGTACAAAGGTTCATGATGTACTTCGTATCCGCCTGTGCGTCCGCCTATGATTGCGTTATGAGGTATACAGTTTGACTTTGTTTTAACCCATTTAGCATTAAACCCACATAATATCTGAAAATAAATCAAAACATACATTTAGTCGTCGCAAAAAATGTATTACACCTTAAAAATCGAAAAGCTGATTGCATATGAATGTAATGCCTTAAATTATCCTTCGAGTAGGGCTTGCAAAAAGGTTGAATGCCTCGTTGATCTAGTAACCGCTAGCTCTGTTGCTAAGCGTGATGTCCAAGTCAGGCATGTTATTGAATATTTCCATCAGGAATTATTTAAAAGCGCGGAACTTGGATTTATGTACTTGCAAGTGACGCCGTCTGTTTGCTAGAAGCTATCGTTGAAAGTCGGATAAGAAAGAGTGACGCTGGCTGATGACTGTCGCTCTAGCGGAGCGTCATAACGTTGGTTGAAGTGGCGGCTGCAATCAGATGACACATCATCAACGGGAGCCGCCCTTTTGGTATAATTATTCTGCTCTTTGGGAGCCGCTGTCGTTACCATTTCTTTAAGTAATTTACGCTGGTTACCACGTCCCACGAGGAACAGCTATATTCCGGCCCAAGTAGCTGATCCTCTTTGTGATGTCTACTCCTAGTAGAGGCCATCCTGCGCCGGTATACTTAAACACAACTGGCGAAGTTAGGGTGTATTATGTACATACCTATGACTGGTGCCTACAGGTACACATCTGCATAATCCTAATAACAACAGACACTAATATAATTCGTGATGTTATGTGGCGTGAAAATGTTTTACTAACTCAAAAAGCAATACTTTTACCTCAAACTCTTCTTTGGAATGTTCTCTGCCTCCCCAGGGGATAAATGCCTTGCCAGTTGATTTGACAAACTTCCCAGGACACAGCGAATTATTATGGTAGGCTCGCGCTATGTAAATATGTTCATTTTCAAACCCACCAATCATTGCATCCGCAGGTAATTTGCCATCAACCATTGGAAGCCAGTGAAATCTTTCATGAAACTTTTTTCGGGAGACAGATTCCAATAAGACCGATGAGACTGTAATGACCAAAAACATCTTGGTTTATACTTAACCATATTTACTTTTAATTGGAATATAATAACTACGATTGAAAAAGAAAAAAAAGAAAAGCTTTAAGTTAAAAATAAAAGCCGGGAGAAAGAGATAGAATATTTGAAAAGAGAAAAAAGGAATAACAATATAATTATATTTGGCGTGGATGAAATAGAAAAAACAACATTAGAATTAATAGATAATATAAAGAAAACCCTCAAGCTTCAAATCGACTTAAATATTGATATGCAATAAACATTATAATTATACCGATTAGGGAAAGGAAGTAGAGAAGGTAACAAACCGAGCCAGTATTTTGTTCTTTCGTAAACGGATGGAAAAAGAATGAGTTAATAAGAAATATCTTAAGGAGATATATGTCACTGAAGACTATCCAAAGGAAGTTCTGGCCAAAAAGATAAGGCTTTACAGCCGGAATTGATAGAAGAAAGGAAAAAGAGGAAAATTGCGATTTTGAATAATGATAACCTTGTAGCGAAGGAAAATGCAACAACGATAAAAGAAAACGGGAAACTTCCTCTCCACCACATTCTTCAGACTATCAACCTAAAAAGCAGCGAGTCACCGTATTCTTTAAGGCTAATAGAACCAACACATTTGACGTGATGAGAATCAGATCTATCTCACTTACTAACGTCAACAGCAACAAACAAGCAACAGTAGCAACTAATTCTCGGCAGTCGGAAAATACAACAAAACAAAGAAAAAAAAGTACATTCAATAGGAAAATTACACCCTCCCTCAAGCTGACTGGTCATCAGGGGGGAAAACGACAAACACCATCTAAGGATAGACAAACAAAAAAGGAATAATAACTGCGACATACACATAGCGACGCTTAATACACGATCACTAAGAACCCCAGAGAAACTCATTGAACTAGAAATTGCAATCGACGAAATTAATTGGGATATTATAGGAATACGCAAAGTGGGCAGACTAGGAGAAGGAATAGAAGACCACGGGTAGTATATATTACATTACAAAGGAAAAACACCAAGGCAATACGGTGTTGGTTTTTTATTATAACGGAAGTATACCGACCGAATTGAGGAATTGAAAGGCATATCTGAAAGAATAGCAATGCTCAACATCAAACTTCCCGTACAAAATAGCAGAGAAGAATCAGGGTCAATAATTCAGGATTACTCGCCAGCTAAAGCAGATAGAAAACAAAATAGAAGAATTCTATCAAAAATTACAAAGTACCTACTGTCGATACTGCTCACAAAAATATAGTAATAATGGGTGATTTAAATGGACAAATTGGGGAATGTCAATGTGGTGAAGAGTAGGTACCCTTTAGGAAGACAAGGTAATGGCAACAGGACCAAAAACGAAAAAGATTGGTTAATTTCGGTTTAGAAAACAAACTAAGTATCCTGAATAAAATAATAAGATACAGATGTGGACTTCCCCAAATGGACTGTTTGAAATGAAAATGAAAACCAGCCAAAGGAGCAAGCTGGATTTAGGAGCAACTTTTCGACCATTGACGGCGTACACGTCCTACGCCAGATACATACTGTAGAAATACAGAGAATACAACAAAATATATTATTTGGGTTTCGTAGACTTCAACAAAGCGTTTGATTCCCTGGAACACCACTCTAAATAGGAATCTTTAGAACAAAAAGGGGTCCATAAAAAGTACATACGCATACTAAAAATCATTTATGGAAAAAGCACAGCACAAATAAAACTGGAAAGGTCAGGTGAAGAGTTTCTGATTGAAAGAGGTGTCCATCAAGGTGACCCTATTTCGCCGAAGATATTCTCAGCTGTGTTGGGATAATTTCGGATTTAACGTAAACGGAGACAAATAAAGTAATTTGAGATTCGCTGATGATTTAATACTTTTCTCCGATTGCCCGATGAACTTGGAAAAAGTGCTACAGCAATCATCAGACGAAAGTGCATTTGCGGGTCTCACTATGAATATAACAAAGACAAAAGTAATGAGCAATTCTTCATAAAAATGCTATTATTACAAGACAATTAGTTAATATTAGCGGCGATAGGCGGCAGCGACCTATCGCGTCCGGCCTTGGTTCAATCCATGGTCCGGAGCGAGACGGAATGGGACGCCGTCAACTCCTTCTGCGAAGCAGTCATGCTAGCGAAGGAGGTGGCGGAACGTGAGAGGGAGAGAACCTCACGTCCCAGCCGCCGCGGGAGACGCACCGGGCGTCGGGGGCCACGCCCCGGCCACCGTAGGCGCGGGCCTGTGGACGGTGAGCTATGGGCTAGCTCGCCGTCCGTCCGTCTTATGACGACAGGCCGTGTCGACGGCGCGTTCGTGTTCCACGCGCGCCTCAAAGAGAGTCAGCAAACAGGAAGGGGTCCGAAAGGACCGATGCCTGCCAGGGTTGCGGGACTGTTCGAAAGAGATACCGCGGCCCTGGAACACAAAGGGCAAAGGAAGGAACATGGATGGGTTTTAGTCAGTAAAAGTCTGACACTCCCTCCTGCTCAGCCCAGAGCGGGACCCCTTATTTGATGAGGTTCCATCAGAAAAAAAAAGGACAAACAGTATCACCGACAGAGAGCATGCAGAAATAAATTGAAAGAAGAATAGTAAACACAAAGAAATGCCTATGTCGGAAAAACAAAAAGTTTTCAATGCTGGCATACTGCCATGCCTAATGTACGGGTGCCAAACTTGGGCCTTAGCTGAACAACAACAAAATAAATTAAATATATGTCAGAATGAAATAGGGGGAAGCGTATTGGGAGTTAGAAGGGATAAAATATAACTAAAAGATCCAAGGAAAAAGACTAAGTTTGGAAAAGTCCAATCAGCATGCAGAAAATTGAAATGGTGGACAGGACATAATATGCTGAGAGAAAAGAAAGAGAAATGGACCAGACTAATGACGGAATGGTACCCTAGAAAAAGCAGAAGAAGTAGAGGAAGACAGCCAAAGCGCTGGGAAGACGATTTAACGAAAGTAGCGGGTCCAGAATGGTTACGTACAGCAAAGGACAGAAACAAGCGGAAATCCTTAGAGGAGGCCTTTGTCGAAAGACAAGCTGAGATAAGCCGAATGCCGAGAGTATGTTTGCTTACCTCTATTGTTATACCTAATTTTAAGTAATGTTTGGTCAAATAAGTTCAAATCTAACAGCAAAAAAGGTTTTTTTTTTTTAATTTTTATTAACTACCATTGGTAAAATGAATAAAGTGTGCTTGTATTATAAAATTCTTCTTTTCTTAGAGATTGATTTAGTATGTGTAAAATAATTAAATTGTAACTTTCTAGGCAAGAAGCTCAGGCTATCTTCGGATAGCCTCTAAAGATCTCTAGACAATTATACCATACTTAGGTTCGCACACCTTTTTGATTGCTTTAAACATTTTGACGACTCAATGAGAGCTGTAATAAAACACGTAAAAATAAATAGGTAAATATTTTATAATAATAATTTAACAAAAATATTACATATAGATGTCGTTACTTATGTGGTACATAACATTTTAACACCAGACAAAATAATATTATGCAGTGCATTAAAACAATTAACAGACGTACGAACAGGCACAGCGTGACAAGACATTATGTATCTAGGTACTTAAATGCACCATTTAATTGCTCATTTAATTGTGGAAGCAGTTTTCCTAAGTTACACGTACGCACTAATCCTGAGATTCATTCAATTTGCGTTTTTTTATTTAAGGCATGAGGACTTCGTAGTCGGGGAACCCGAGCTCTTGTCCAGCAAAGGAGATGTAGCAGACGCCGTGCGACTGCTGGACCTTGCCGGTGGTGAGGCTGCCCTCATGGTTTACGCGACCCACGTACAGGGGCTCGCCGTCCTCGGACTGGCCACCGGGGAAAGCGCCAGGGGGCACGTTTGATCCGTTTGTGCGGACCCAGTTGTTGGGGCCACCTACCAGCACCTAAGAGTTTGGAAATGATAAGATTAACGTTTGTATATAAATATAGACTAGATACTTTTATTTATTTCTATTTAAATTATTTACAAAGCAGGAGTAATTCCAGTGTGGGAAAGAGACAGAGCTATACAGGTCGTCTAGCCCCATCTCTTTCCCACACTGGAATTACTCCTGCTTTAAGACGTCACGGTAGGCCACCTGCCACATCAAAAGGGGAAAAGAATTACAGGGCGTCATAAAATACGTCCATATCGCTGTCAATAGGAAAAGTGCCCTGGGAGTCTAAAATCGCCGCTTTAGCAGAATCATAATAGGAAAATAATATGAATTACGTAACAATTCGTAAAATGGTCACAAAGTGACAATTCATAGTATTATCTGCGCCTGTGACTATTTTAAGATTTTTAACGTAATTCATGTTATTATTCTGTTTATGTGGCCATTTTAGGCCCCCAGATGGCTGGCAGCATTGCCACGTTGGATGGCAATGCTGCTTGGTCACGTGAAGAGTCGACCAAACGCTTGGCGATAAATATTAAATAGATGTTAATCGTGTCGTGGCTGCATAGTAATATAAATGTATATTATCATGCTCACCAAATGAGTGTCGTCGATTCTAGTTTGACATAAATGCAAAAAAGGGGAGTGGGGAGTGAGCACAAATTCATTGCTTTAATACTGTTCTAGCTTATGCCCGTGGCTTCTCTCCACTTATGTACGGAAATTAACCCACGGGAACGTTTTCAATGTAGCCTAATGAATGACCCTTGGGGATCATGTAACTTTCCGTACCTGAAAGAATTTTCGGGATCAGATGAGTGGTTCCGAAGAAGAAGAAAAATTACATCTTTATAATATTAGTATAGATATTCTGTTATTTAAGTGCAGATCCAGTTAATTAGGGTCTTGAAAATTAATATTCATGAAACCTACCTGGTATTGAGGTTTGCCGTGCTCTTGACCGCCCCACGGTATGAAGGCGCATCCATGGGAAGCACAAAGTTTTCCGGGAATCACAGCGCCCTCGTGTTGTGCCCTGGCGACGTACAGTGGTTCGCCACTGCAGTCCTGTCCACCGACGACGGCGCCGGGAGGGACCTGTCCAGCACTGGCGTCTACCCAGTTGCCGGGACCAGCCAACACGTGGGGAGGCGCGTTGTAGGCGGGCATGGCACCGGGGTAGCCGGGCGGCGCGGCGTACAGAGGTGCAGCCACGGGCGCCGTTGGAGGAACTACAAAGTTATGCATAAAACAATGATAAACACTAACATTTGCAAAACACACAGATGGATAAGCAGAATGTGCATCAAACAATAATTATTATGCATGAGCTGGCGTTCTGAAAGTTTTTCCATAGCAGGCAGCAGGCAATTTACACGCATTATGATGCAATTAAATAAAAAGGTACCCTGTGAACAATTTTATAATTATCTCAATGGTACAATTATTATTTTATTACCTTATTACTTACACAAAGACAGACGTCAACATCGACTACTTTAGTGCCACTATCACCAGCTTTGTAAGAAAATTGAGTTAATACATAATTATGTAGGTTATTGAGTCAGACTTAGCCTAAATATTGCTAAATCAGGGCTTCGAGAATTCAGTGAAAATGACATGCACGTTGCATTAATTAGCAATATGGGTAGTATTAAAAAGTTGTCTATATTCGATTTATTTAGGTATCTGTGGAACTGCAAATCATAACAAGCTTCTACCCATTGCCAAAGTGAAGGTTGGTATCAAAGTGGGTAGAAGAATCGAGTTATGTTTATGCTAATCAAATACCTAAACGAATGGCTATAGTGCTAGAAAAGGTAGTACATGTCCAGGTATACAGAAAGAAAAGGCGTGTAAATAGAAAAAAAAAACAAACACAAGAAGAGAAAAGCTTGGCCACAAAATGTACCCAACGTACCAAACGCCAATTGGAAAGGAAACATCTAGATGCAGACTTCAGGTTACAACGTTACCATACGTGAGGATTCCGTAAACACGCGCAATTTTCTTTTGGACATAATATTTATTGTTAGTCTAACGGTGGTGTTGACAAAGATTAAACATTTTAGTTTATCTATCGATTAAAACATTTAGAAGTAATACGCATTAAATGCGAATTAGAAGTCAGCAATTAACATCCAAGCATTCTGTAATAAAAGATAACTCAACGAGGCTGAGCGCCGGGATTGTTGAAGTGAGTGATACGCCACTGTCCGCGCGCTCCCCAGCCAGTCCGCACTCCGAAGTGAGTGATGCCGAACGGCGCGGGGTCCACCCACTCCATAATAACCATGCCCGTCTGGCCGTCCCGGACCATCACTCTGCCGCTCTTCCATTCGATCAAAAATTGCCTGAACTCGTTAGGGTTCATTATCCCAGGAGTCTCAACCTCAACCTATGGGCCAACATTGAATTTTAAAGGAAAGTTCCAACAAATAACACAACGACGATGACGACATTCTCTCCTACCTTATCTGGCTTCTGCCTGCAGTGTCTAATAACCGACTTGGTGTTCTCCCAACCACCGAGCATAATTTCGTACATAGGATCCACTTCAGCGGGAGCTGGCGTCAGGGCTACATGGCAGTTGTGGGGACCGCGATATTCGAATTTCAGAGAACCCGCGAGGACAGGTCCGAATCTATACTCTAACTGGTCCGGAGTATTGAATTCAGCCCCATCTGTACCGATAAAGGGCACGTTTTTAAATTGTTGGGTACATTTTATGTGATGATGAGTGTAAGCGGTAATTTAAGAGCATTTACCTTCAATCTTCCAAGTGCCGGTAGCGCCCCATCCGGTGCACACTCCGACGAAGGCAATTGGGAATGGTTCGGGGTCTGCCCAAGAGAGGAAGGGGATAGCTTCTCCTTCACGTCCCACTGAGATGATGCCACCGTCCCAACGAACCCAGAAACCACGGAATTCACCGCCGTTCAAAATGTTAGGGGTCTCGATTTCCACTTTTTCGGGCTTAGTTCTGTTCTTCCTGATTACACTCTTAGTGTTACCCCAGCCTCCAAGGAAGACCTGACAATACATTAGAAAACAATTAGGTAGGTCTTATCGATTACTAGGCACTTCAAAATTACTTTGTCACATTGATATTATATTAAGAAAGTGGTCTCTATCTATTAGGTACCCACCTCAATCATAGGATTGCTCTCCTGGGGTCCCATGGTAAGGGCAAGGTGTGCATCATTGGCAGTCCTGACTTTGAACTGCACGGAGCCGCTCGATACCGGGAAGTAGTGGTATTCGAGTTTATCCTCGGTATTCAAATCTGTAAACAACAGTAACCTGATTAAGTACCTAATGTATTCAAATAAATAAAATTAAAGAGTATGTTTAACATCAAAATATAAGCTTTTTACAGAATGCATAATTATTGTGGAAATATGTTTATGTAAAGTGTATACGACACTTATAACAAAAGCACATATTTTTCAATTATTGTCGTACTGACTGTCTGTTGGTTCGCTAGCCTCCGAAACGGCTGAACCTATTTTGACGGGACTTTTACTGGCAGATAGCTGATGTTATAAGGTCTAACTTAGGCTACTTTCATTTTAGAAAAAGAATTAGAGTTCCGTGCAAAAAAATTAAAACCTAACTGGCGATGGCGTAACGTGGATGTATTGTAGTGTATTTTGTTCATATCTGCCTAGCCGTTCGGGGATTACAGGCGTGATGATATGTTAGTTTATGATAATTATTTTAATCTCACTAAAATTAAACAGCTTTAATTCATTCAAAAATGTACAAACACATTCTATTTAGTATTTTATTTCTCATGATGAAAAACATATTTCTGTGTGATTTTAAAATCAATCAGTAGGTATTTGCTTACAATATTTAAAATCTCGGCTATCTTCGCTTTTTTCTAATTAGGTCCTTGTATTCCAAATGCGGGGTCAATGGCTTAAGAGCTATTTAAAATTCCGTAAACACTTTTTAGCGCTTTCCTCAAGTCCTATTTTGTCTAACGATATACGGCCATTGCCTTCCATTCGAGGCATGTCTCCTTACTCAACTCTAAATATAGGCCGGTGTATTGGTATGCGAGTATGCGAGCTAGGTGTCCCGCCCGGCACTAGTCGGCAGAGTCGGCACCCACGAATTCATAACTTGATTATGTCATAGCGTTAGTGGACGCTTTCCATTGCTGTCTATATAGAGCTTGTTTTTTGCTGGACGGTAGATACACGTCAGTGGCCATGGCGCCTGCGCTGTGGGACTCTGTCGCGTCGCTTATTATGAAAGTAGTCCACGATGATGTCATCCTATCAAATCAATTCTGTTTCAACCTCTACCTATCCTATCTGTAGCTGAGTTTATCTGTGAATTGAGTCAGCTCGAAATGTACCTACTATGTACAGTGAGTTGTAAAAACAATTCAATTCTAAAGTTAAGTTTTTGTTTTAGTTACTTCTGTTTTAAGTAGTATTCGGTTTTAGATCAATCATCGCCTAAAAGTTTTACTTTGTTTTTCATGCTAGACATAAACCATGACGGCTATGTTGGATATACCAATCTATTAATAGATAGCTACTTTAATAAAAATCTAATTTATTCCATTCTTCGTTGTAACTATGCTGAGTACTTTATTTTATGGCTGGTACCGTTTGGCCACACCCTGACCATTTGCAAGGTATTCCAATTCGCGTGTTTACAAGCAAATGACTGCAGGACGGGAGCAAGTCATAATATAAAACCTTTCCTCCTTGTTGCAATGGTAAACTATGTTTTTATAGCTAGACAGTTACCTGACTGTTAAATAGGTACTTATTGTAGATAGGTTTATATCTAACTGTGTCCCACAAAAGTCTAGAACAGACATGACTTTGGACGGCAATTAGTAATTAACGAGCAATTTACCGTGACGATTGCACCGCTGCCGGTACCTGGCAAGCTATTCTTTGTATAACATTGAACAAGTTATTCATTTACCTAGGTACATAGATTAGCGCGAAGGTGATAAGTTGTGACTGACATAATGTTTACATTTTCTTGTTTTGAAACAATGTTTTTTGAACGTTATCTGTGAATACGACAGTCGTCAGTTCGGCACCATGCGCAAACATTTTCGCGGCATGCATGAGATCTATTAGGTCAATTAGGCCAATCTAACCGTCTGACCTAAGACACTATGAATGCATGCCTACATTTTATGGACCAGGCTATACATACTAACAGATATTGTTAATTTTAGACATGTTTGCCTTTCAGGAATTACCCATAACAGTTTGGGGAAAACACACCAAAAAATTAAACGCATACCTTTTTTATAGGTACAGTATACGTTGGTTTATCTACATGTATGAACAACATTATCGTGTTATTATGACATTTAGGCTTTAATTAGCATACTCTCAACGTTGTTTCTCAATTACTTACGAGTACATATTTGTTGGAAAACAAATATTTTACATAAACAGGCTCACAGCCTCGCACCTAGAACCAGTAAGGTAACCTTCGATGGTGACGGAATTAAGGATGATCTCATACTCGTACACTACGTTTACTAAGTACTATCAAACAATGTGGCCTAACTAACATAAATAATAAAACCAGTTAATTGTGGGAGATTACCAAGCCTGGCATTCTTGTTGAAAAATAACTACATCTGTAATCGAGCATGGCTTACATGACCACTTAATGCAGCCGTATGGTTCACATCTTAACGGATAGCTGATCGTATATTTATAAGTTAGGCGCCTTGAATGTTTGTTGTATTGATTGTTTCTAACCGATTTTCTATTCCGCATCACCACGCCCGTTGTTGGCCTTGTGCCAAGAAAACGCCGGTCCGGTATTTGCGGCACCGGCTTCTCAAAAACAACACTAGGTTATTAAGTATGTGAATGTCTGTGAAACTAGAAATATCCTTTAAATTGTAGACTGCCTACATTACCCAAAATGTTAAAAGAGCTTGGCGTCTGTCGGCAGCCGGCATCAAGGATGCGATAAAAGTACGGAAATTAGACGCAAAATTCACCGGTAAAATTATAATGAATAATTAAATAAAAGGTAGTTTACTCACCCATTATATTCGCCATGACTTATGAAGTTGATTATTTTTCTCACTGAATTTGTAACGTACGTGGTGTCAGCCTCGAACGCTATTTCAAACTGGGCCCTGCGCTGCGAAGTTGGTGCGACCACGTCTTGCGGCCTCGACGCCGACGCGAGGCGACGTAACTCTAGATGATGTCATACTATACTTTTGAAATAAAGTTCTCATATAAAAGTTTTAAGTACAATTTCTACTATACTATGTGCACGGCACTTCTTACGTTTTAAATATTGGACAAAATTATGGCGCTTTCACTGAATCGGTTTGGTGCTGGTTTTCGAAATATGGGATTATTTTTACGAACTTACGATAGGCATCCGATACGGCAGGATTATCTATAATGAATATATAATCTCTGTTGTTATGATGCTCAGATACCTTACATAAATGAAACAATACGTGACCTTCGCGGGCCCTTGCTTTGGTGGTCAAGGTTAATTAATAATGGCTGCGCTACCACAATCTATCAAATTTCAACTTTATCATCAAAGCATTAGATTCAAGTTTGATTGGGAAAATCTGACAGTTTCGGGTAGCTTGATGAGCTGCCGTCTGTACAAATTTAATAAAACTACACCGAAATTCCACTACACGTTTTTTTGTTAACTCGTGTAGACTCCGAATTTAAATTCGTGTCATGCACACTTTAGTTTTGTTCGAATTCCGCGTACCTACCTACCTACCTAGAAAATTTCTAGTTAGTAGTTAGGTAATCAGTTGCTTATTAAGAAGATGTACGAAGACCACGGACTCAGGGTTTGTAATCAGTCATGTATCAAAGATATGGCATATAAACTGTCTGATTACTTATGAATCATCTACGAATATTATGCTACTTAATAGGTCTAGTTGACCCGATGCTACTTACAGTTATTTGCTTGCGTGATTATTTTTTTTATTTGCTATTTTGGTAGTTGCTGATAATCCGTCTAAAATTTATACCTAGGTAGGTACTTTATGCCGTTCGAAAATCGAATGTTGTTCGAAAATGTTGTTGTGGAATAGTCTCGAAATTCTCTTGATTTGTGGAAATCTACCGTTTTTTTTAGCTCTAAGATTTGTGCATGTGTGTAGGTAAATCATGATTTAAGAAGAATAGGATTATGAAGATGTGAGCCTACAAGCCAAACCTATCTTCAATTATTGTATCTAGATAATATCGATTAAAATTGTAGTGACCACAACCATTTCCTGAATCATTCAAAAGCTTAATATTATCATCACCAAAAACACCTTCAACACGTCATGAGCAGTCATCACATGACTCACAGTACCTGAGCAGTCACGTCATGGTTCTGTCATAGTTCAGACTAATGACGAAAAAGGAGGTTCATATTTATCGACCGTAATCTGTGGCTCACCTAGATTAATACGAGGTAGGTAGTCGAGGCGACGACCATTACTATTTGATCACAACATAAAAGGGCAAGGTTTCAGCAGTATGACGTAAGCATACGGGTGGCTTAAATACCTCAGTGGGTAGACAGGTTTTTATACAGGCACGGTATGGAAACTTCTAGAACGATTCTAAAAGCTCGCACTGTTGATAGATTTTTCTGTTACTGAGATTATATTTAATGCATTTTTTTAATTTATTATACTCTTTTCGATATTTGAGATTCGTAAGCCAGTTGTGAACGCCGTACAAACAACGTCATTAAAATGCTAATTAATAAATGTCCGCCTTGAACTCAAATCATCCTCAAGGTTAGATTTGATTTTTCATAGACAATTTTCCTTCTTGATTAAATACTAAAGATTTGATACTGCGACATAATGTACGTAGAGAGGTACATTTGCCAGCACGTTAGATTACTACAATCTGTCAAATTTCTTTGATAGATTTTCAACTTTGTCCATATAGCACTAGGTGTAATGTTGATTAGGAAAATTTGACAGTTTCGGGTGGCTTGATGTGCTGGCGTCTGTACCTATATGAAATAGTAGGGGTCACCTAGAAACGTTGTACCTAAGAGTGCAAATAGTTGTTTGAATAACCAGTCAGTTCCACAAAAAATAATTATACTTGATATTTATTCACAACAGAGATGACCCTTCTGTTCTCGTCAATTTTAACTGTAACCTAGTAAATTAGCACTTAGCTAATAAAGCAACAATCAGTACATTTACACCACACAGTTACCGAGACAACAAAATTACGCGCCATTGCATGTCACAAACTACAATACTTCAGATTGATGTTACAATAGGATGATTCATAGTATTGTAGTAAGTCAGTCAGTCAGTCGGAGCAGGCCAGATCAAGGTTGTCCGCGCCTCACTCATTGTACTCTAATAAAATATAATACCTCAGCCAGTGACGTCATAGTGCTGTTAGCTCGTGTGCCTCGTGTCAGGCGATCTGGGACTGTGCGTTTGATTAGTTTTATTTAGTTGATGACATCAGTTTATTGGTCGTAAACCAAGTCGAGAGATGTCATGATGTCTTTTCTATGAATTCTGAAATTAGTATACAATAGATAGTAGTGTTGAAGAGATGAATGTCAATAAAGAAATCGAACATCTTTTCTTACTGTACGTTGTACCTACGAACACATTACACACACTTACTTTACCCTTCAAGGATTACACACGTGATATTATGGTACCTACCTATGAATTTTTAATTGCTGTGGTCACCTGCTAAGTGTTGTGATATGGGGGTGATTAGCGTAATTGGTCGTTTATTGCAGCGGTCATTAGGAGATTTTGGAGGCCACAGCAAAGGAGCGAAGATTCTAAAAATAGAATCCACATAACAATGCAATATTATAATATAGTGATATATGATGATGAACCATGAGCATAAAAAAAAATTGTCTCACACGGATCTTTTTACTTTTTGTTTGGTTGACCAAGTCTACCATGTCGCTACGGATACGCCGCGCAGTCGCACCGTTTTTGTCGCATTAGCAATAGCCCTGCGTAGGCTCTCGTAGACGCAGCTACTACGCCGCGTAGGCTCTCGTAGTCGCAGCTGCTACGCTGCGTAGGGTCTCGTAGACCCAGCGGCTACGACGCGTAACAGTTGCGTAGGCTGTCGTAGACCTAGTGGCTACGACGCGTGGGAGCTGTGTGCTGTCATAGACTTAGCGGCTACGACGCGGAGAAGCTAAGTAGGCTCTTATAGACCCCGCTGTTACGCCGTATAGGCTCTCGTAGACATTCTAGAAGCCTATTATTTTAGGTTACATGTCTCCAAGAAATCGCGTAGATTCTGTTTAGATATCTCCCTAGTGTAGAAAATAGGTAGGTAGTCCTGGAAATTTCCGCATGATTACACATAGATACATACTATACTATGCTGTACATATTCTATACTGTACATTCTGTGTCGGTGGAACGTGGTGTCGCCGTTTATATAAGAAAAAAAGCTGTGTGGGATGAAAATGAATGGTTTTTATGCCACAGTGTAATTTTGAGATTACAGTTGACTACCCGCTCGAAAGTGCTAAATGTGGGGATGACAGTATTGAGTGAATGAGAGCGAGGGTGTGTGAAAGAGAAAGAGTACGAGTAGGGAGTGTGGAGTTTTTGACAGAAGACGTAAAGACGAAAAGATTATTGTAAAGACGATATAAATTGAAATAAAATAGTTAAACGTTTTAAAGTGTTTGATTTCCCACATTTTCACGCCCACACAAGTGGAATAACTGGGAAATCTTTAAAAGACGGGCTTTTATGTCGAAAACTGAAAAAAAATTGACGAAAAAATTTCAGTTTTGAAGGCGGCCATTTTTGGTCATCAGACGCAACGGGTTTGAATTATAGTCACCCAGAAGACGAAATGGCGAAGGCTGGGACAAGCCAGAACCCTATCATGCAAGGGTATTTTGCTGATGATATGGTAAAAAAATTCAGTGGCCAGGATAAAACATACACGGTATCGAAATGGATCCAAGAAATAGACGACAACTCGGAGATTTTTATGTGGACGCCGTTACAGCAGCTCATTATAGCTCGTAGATCCCTGGTGGGAACAGCGGCTTTGTGGCTCCAGTCTGAGCGCCCATTTAGGTCGTGGGATGAGCTGAAGGTAGCGATCGCCAAGGAGTTTCCTGACGTTTTAGACCAAAAGACAGCCCACGAATTAATGTCCAGCAGAAAGAAACAAGGTGATGAAAGCTGTATGGACTACTTATTAGTAATGCGTGAGCTAGGCAAAAGGGGAAAGATGCCAGATTATGTCGCTATAAAATACATCGTAGAAGGGATTGAGGACGAAGAAACACATAAAATAATGTTATACGGAGTTACCACGTATCCAGATTTAAAAGAAAAAATGAAAATTTACGAAACTCTGAAAGAAAAAATTAAAGACTCGAAGATGCGACGAAGTCAGCCGAAATATAGTGATGTGGTAGGAAAAAGGGTGATCAGGTGCTTCAGTTGTGGTGAAAGAAGTCATCAGTCCAAAGAATGCCCAAATAAACATCTCGGGCTAAAATGTTTTAAATGCAATAATTTCGGCCATATTGCGCCATACTGCAACAAGGCGGAAGTATCCGAACAGGTACCGAACAAATTACGAAGCGGCGACGAAGCAGGTGCGACTTTTACAAGACGTCAGCAGCACCCGACCCGGCAAGTTGTTGGTGAAAAACCACCAGGAGGCGTGAGTGCGTTGAATGACACGAAACGCACGATGTTTAACAAGGAGGCCGACAACTTTAAGTTTGCGTCCGCGGGTGGCAGCACTGAGTTGTCAACTGCGAACGGAAAAAGTTTCAGCACGGATTTGTCAACTACGAATAAAAAAGAATATGACATTTTGCTTGACAATGAGAACGATGTAAACAAAGATATTTCAAGAAGAAAACCCCGGAAAACTGTTAAAATTTGTGATAAGGCGACGAGGGCATTGATCGATACCGGCAGCGATGTTAACTTGATTTCTGAAGAATTTTACACAATGATTGGATTACCGAAAAGGGAAAATAAGTTTCTTTCGTTATTTGGTTTTGGACATGTAAAAGTGTGTTCTATGGGGAAAATTAAAGTTCCTGTTGTTATTGATGAACAAAACTATAGTGATGTGTGTTTCCATGTGGTATCTAATGACACTATGCCGTATGATATTATAATAGGACATGAGTTCCTAAAAGATGTAACATTGTTTATGAAGGAAGGAAACATAATGTTTTTGCCGTCAAATGAGAATTGGTTGCGTAAACTTTCTTGTTATTTTACAGACGTTCCGTACGTTATCGGAGGTGAAGCTAGTAAACATGTTCAGCAGCAGGTAAAGCATATTGTCGAGGGATATCAGCCGATGAAGACGAAAGACGCCCCGGTAAGGTTGCATATTATCTTGAAAGACGACATCCCGGTAGCTCAGCGGCCACGCCGTTTAGCTATCAGTGAACAAGAAGAGGTTGAAAGACAGGTGGAACAGTGGCTTAAAGAAGGAATAGTACGGGTGAGTTGGTCAGAGTATGCTAGTCCGTTAGTCTTAGTTCGGAAGAAGGATGGAGCTATCCGGATTTGTGTGGACTACCGATTAATCAACAAGAAGATGTTAAAGGATGAATATCCTTTACCGATTATTGATGATCATATTGATAGACTTGCAGAAGCTAAGATTTTCAGTACGATTGATTTAAAAAATGCGTATTTTCATTTGCCAGTACATGAAGACTCTATTAAGTATACTGCTTTTGTCACGCATAATGGACAATATGAGTTTTTAAAGGCGCCATTTGGTTTGACGGTCTGCCCTAAAGTATTTACAAGATTTATAACGACTATTTTCCATGAATTGATTTCTAGACGTATTGTTTTGATTTTTATAGACGATTTACTAATTACAGCTCAGAATGAACTAGAAGCTGTAGAAAGATTGAAAGAAGTGTTAGACGTAGCGTCACAATACGGGTTGGAGATCAACTGGAAGAAATCACAACTTCTGGTAAGACGAGTGGAGTATTTAGGCCACATCATAGAGAATGGTCAAGTAAAACCTTCACCTGAGAAGATTGATGCTGTCAAAAGGTTCCCAGAACCTAGGAACACCAAGCAACTGCAAAGTTTCATTGGCCTCACGTCATATTTTCGTAAGTATATCCAAAATTTTTCACTGATTGCGAAGCCATTGACCGATTTATTGAAAAAAGATAGTATTTTTAAGTTCAATCAAGAACAAATGATTGCATTCGAGACTTTGAAGGACAAACTGGCAAATAATCCAGTACTTAAGATTTATAATGCTAAGTCGTATACTGAACTACACACAGATGCCTCAGCAGTTGCGTATGCTGCTATTCTGATGCAACGAAGTAACGATGATGGAAGTTTGCATCCGATTTACTATATGAGTAGGAAGACGTCAGAGGCAGAAAGTCGGTATTCTAGTTATGAGTTAGAGGCACTGGCTGTAATAGAAGGGATTAAAAAGTTTAGGAAATATTTATTCGGTAAAAAAATTAAGATAGTAACGGATTGCCAAGCGTTTCAGATGACGTTGGAGAAGAAAGACATGGCTATTTCACCAAGAGTTGCCCGGTGGATAATTTTACTGCAAGAATACGACTTCACTATCGAGCACAGGAGTGGAAGCCAGATGCGACATGCCGATGCATTGAGTAGATACCCATATGTAGCTCAAATCACATCAGACTTTTACGAGAAATTAAAAGATAATCAAGCTAAAGATACTGCTTTGAAGGCGATAATTGAAATTTTGAAGGACAAGCCCTATGACGACTTTTGGCTAGAAAACGAAATTTTATTCAAGGGTCCTGAGAAACATTTGGTGGTACCAAAGAATATGGAGATGGAGTTGATTCGTAGCGCTCATGAGAATGGACATTTTGGTAAGAAAAAGACTATGGAATTGCTAAGAAAAGATTACTACATTAAGAGTATAGACAGAAAGGTTGAAGATTACATTCAAACATGCATACCATGTTTATTGGCAAGTCGTAAAGCAGGAAAGCAAGAAGGATTTTTGTCTCCAATTGAAAAAGGTGAATTACCATTGGATACATTACATCTAGATCACATTGGACCTATGACTGCAACGAAAAAACAATACAATCATATATTGACGGTGATTGATGCATTCACAAAGTTTACATGGATATTTCCTACAAAAAGCACAACAAGCCGAGAAGTATTAGCAAAACTACAGATTCACCAACAAGTTTTTGGTAATCCCAGACGCATTATTACTGACAGAGGAACTGCTTTTACCAGTGGAGAGTTCACAGGTTATTGCAAAGACGAGAAGATTGAACATATTACTATTACGACGGGTATTCCCAGAGCAAATGGGCAAGTGGAGAGGATTCATAGAGTGATGATTTCTGTACTAACAAAACTGTGTATAGAGCAACCAGGTAACTGGTACAAACATGTTAGTCGTTTGCAACAAGCACTGAACAGCAGTTTTCAGAGAAGTGTCAATGCTGCACCATATGAGTTACTCATTGGCACAAGGATGAGACGGCAAGCAGATCCTGAGATTTTAGATTTAATTCAACAGGAAAATCAAAACATTTTTATGAATAATCGAGAAGAACTGCGTATGAAGGCGAAAGAGCAGATTTTAAAAGTTCAAAACGAGAATAGGCGTGATTTTAATAAAGCAAGGAAGAAAAGTCGAGTCTATAAAGTTGGAGATGTTGTGGCTATACGACGCACGCAATTTGGAGTAGGTATGAAACTCAGACCGAAGTACCTAGGTCCTTATCGGGTTACCAAAGTGAAGGGTGCCGATAGATATGATGTAGCTAAGCTGGATTCTGAAACTGAAGGGCCGAATAAGACGAGCAGTGCGGCGGATTCTATGAAGCCATGGCCTAGTGTGCAGGAAAACGATATTGATACTAGAGATGACTGAGGTTAGCGCACAGGTTTAGAATTCAATTTTATTTTAATTTTTCAGCTATGACGATTAAAACATTACGTTTCCTAATGCCTTGAATTATAAGATTTGTTTTCGTTTATGTCGTAGTTAGTTAGTTATGTTTTAATGTGATGTTGTGTAATGGTTGTAAGTTTAAGATGTTTGTTGTTTCGATTTTATTTTTACGGTTTACAGCTTTTATATGTTTTCTTAAAGATTTCTTATTTGTATTAGTCTAGGGACAGACTAATTGCAGGACGGCCGAATGTGGGGATGACAGTATTGAGTGAATGAGAGCGAGGGTGTGTGAAAGAGAAAGAGTACGAGTAGGGAGTGTGGAGTTTTTGACAGAAGACGTAAAGACGAAAAGATTATTGTAAAGACGATATAAATTGAAATAAAATAGTTAAACGTTTTAAAGTGTTTGATTTCCCACAACGTATCTCGAACGCAAATTACTTTTTATCTAGATTTAAAAATAAACCTAAAAAAAGTAGAGAATAGAGATCATCTTCCTTTATTCTTTGTATACCTACTTGTACCCGTTTTTTTATGACAACCTCTATGCACCTGCATATAGAATGATGAGAAACGACTCATATTTTCCTTCGACGCAATATTTATTTTAAACTGTGACGTGGCACAGAACGTTGTCGTTATTCATATTTAATTAATGATTAGTATTACAGATGTTGACTGTTGAGCAATCAGGAATTTATGTGGTGCAACGTACCATAACGAGAAGCTATAGTAAACTCCTCCTACTGTGACTTCTCGTTATGTTACGCACGCCGACCAATAATTATGCTATGCTAAACCAGTATACGTTGATCTCTCATTGTACGAGAGCTCATACAGCAGAAGTCAGGTTTTACTGGATGGGAATAGCTTGATGTGTCGCCGTGTGTACGTTGGTATCGAGATAAAAAACGTCCTTCATTTGTTTCCAATGCAATACCTACTTACAGCGCTAAAAATAAAAGTCATTATTAGCCAAATGTTTGCTGATAAACTACATAATACCTTCACGAATATTTTTGTCACTATCTTCATAGTTGTTACATTTTAATTTTCGCCGATAGCAGTGACATCTACTTACGTACTCAAGAACTACACAGTTCTCCGAGTTCTCTCTGCATTATCGTAACGGTCCGTGAATCCCTTGCGTGTATCGAATGGAGAAGGGTTAGTTAGTCTGTAAATGAAACACTAGATGGCGTAGTAGTCGATGGTGAAAATCTTTTTTGTGTTGTATAAACAGTCAATTGTCAACCCTCGGAGAGACAGATAACTGACGTGGATAGGATATTCCTGTCAATTCATTGCTAACTTTGTTAAAAACACCGATAGCTACTTAGAGTAAGGCATAATAACTAATCGTTATACGTAAGTAAGTTATAGAAAACGGCCGTTAATTGGCAAACTTACGACGGTAATTTTAGTTTGTAATCCCTTAATTAAACGCATAAAATCTCAAAAAGTTGTATCAATATTTGGGTTCAATAAATTCTGCCTTTCGCAGTCCATAGGATACAAAGTCGTAACCAGGTATAGACGGTTAATATTTTTTTATAACCATTTCTTTAGAATAACAAAAAAGATTGGGGTCGACTCTAAAAGTTTCTAAGACGTTTTTGTTAAATGCTAGGTGACGGACTTGGTTATTTTGGGATATACTTATAGGACTGAACAGTGGACATAGCCAGCCTCCCTGGACTGACCTCAAGCGACAACCAATACTCATCAAGGCAAATCCATTGAGTTGTCCGAGGTTTCGGGAGGACTGAACAAATACGCCGTAACTTTTGTAATTAGGTGTGCGTCACCACTCGCTATGCAAAATTCGGCCGATAGATTAGTTACAGGCTCGCAAATGTGTATGTACAAGGATATTCTCGCAAAGTAAATGAAGGATTACAATGTCAAAACAATGAGAAAGAAAAGAAGCCTAGGTACTTCTTATACAGTATACATCCCAGAGTGGTGGGAATGTTTTCACGATGGCTAATAGAGAACAGAGACAGAAAGTATTGTTTTGATGGTCGAACGGCTACTCTTGTAGTACTTAGGTACCTATTGTGTCGATCCCTGCCGATGTGATCAAGAGTGCGTAGTTTTCTTTCTTATACTAAATTAATAACATGTAAGTACTTAGTATGTACCTACTTGCAATCTGTTCAAAGATTTTTTTTCGTAAGTAAGCGGTACATCACTAAAAATATCCTATCCCACATAATAATCGACTTTGTGGGACAATTTCTAGAGTGAATTAATTACGGACAAACGGACAAATAAAAAAATAAATGTGGGTTGTGTTACTTAACATGTTTTGGCACAATACCTAATGCTGACTACAAATATTTGTCTCTAATTAAATTAGTATCGATTAGCCACACAAATAAAAATAAAAATATCCTATCCCACATAATAATCGACTTTGTGGGACAATTTCTAGAGTGAATTAATTACGGACAAACGGACAAATAAAAAAATAAATGTGGGTTGTGTTACTTAACATGTTTTGGCACAATACCTAATGCTGACTACAAATATTTGTCTCTAATTAAATTAGTATCGATTAGCCACACAAATATATGGCTGTACTGATGGATTACCTACTTACGTGAACCGTAACTTGTAATATTTCGAATGCTTTTATAAATTGAGTGGACTACGCACTTAATGTTCTGAATAACTACCTACATACTTTCTCAGCTGCCATCATTGGTCTATGGTCTATCTTCAAAATTATTACTGCTTCATCAATCAAAAGCCCCTAATGTTCCAATGCAGGGAACAGTTGCAGTTAATTTCACCACCTTTGACTGGTATTGCATTGTCGTTTGCCAGGTAAGTCAAACGGAAGTCGGATGGGTTGTGGAATTGGGATTTGAGTTTTGTAAGATCTTGATCCTGACATGCCTGAGAGATATTTCTCGAGGCATGTAAAGCAAATTTAGAGGCTCATGGGCAGCATAAAAACTCTGACACCAGGTTAAGTACTAACCACCTTATAAAGAAGAAAGAAGATCGTGACATTGTACAGCAGTAATAAATAATAAAGTAGTATTCACGTAGCAAGATTCAAAACAACATAAAATTATAATCGTTATACTTAGTAGGAAAAAATCTGACCAGACACGCTGTGCTGACCCCAAATAAATTGGAATAAGGGCAGGAGAATGATCGGAGCAGGTGGCGGAACATGAGAGGGAGAGAACCTCACGTCCTAGCCGCCGCGGGAGACGCACCGGGCGTCGGGGGCCACGTGGTGGCCCCGGCCACCGTAGGCGCGGGCTTGTGGACGGTGAGCTATGGGCTATAGCTCGCCGTCCGTCCGTCTTTTGACGACAGGCCGTGTCGACGGCGCGTTCGTATTTCACGCGCGCCTCAAAGAGATGTCAGCAAACGGGAAGGGGTCCGAAAGGACCGATGCCTGCCAGGGTTGCGGAAAAAAAAAGGGCTGGAGAATGATGACAGTAAGAGAAAACCTCTTTTGAAAGTTACGGCGCATGCGCATCTGCGTAGGTACTACCATTTTTATATTTGTCCATATTATGTAAACAATAAATCAGTTATTCTTATTAGACAGTGAATCAATTCATTACGCAGTAGTTTACTAGGTGCAGTGCAAACAATTTACTTAATGAAATGACCGTTAGGGGCGCAGGCGCAGTGGCATACAGACGGTACTTTGCGGAATAGCCCGCAATCATAGAATACCAAATGATAGTATAACGAGTATAACTAGATTATGTATAAGGTTAGGTACTCTACTAAGAAATAGACACCTACATAAGTGCGTGGTACGACTACCTACACGATGGGCTTATTAATTTTCGAATATTGGACAAAGTATCTAGGCCACATTATTCATAGACATTATTACTTAAAATTAATTGAAATAGTATTATGGTTTTATACCATACCACTTCTAATCATATTGGGCCTTGGGCTTCGTTTGAAATGCATTGGAGGATACTGTCGATTTCTGAAAGTGAATTACTAATTGTATTGTTGTAACCCATATATTTCTAATGTCTGTACCTGTCGACTGTATAACGTGATGTCCATAGATTAGATAGATATGGTGCTCGCATGGCATTTATATAAAGGAATACCAATATTATTGCGGCCATAGTAGAGCATTGGATTATTACTGTTCTAGACTTCGGAAAAGTTAGTAGGCAAAATGGCGTAATTTGCAATTTTTCTGCTATGTGCGAACACAGCTGAAAATCGATACGAATCGATTGAAGAGCCATATTCATGTTTAAACGAAGAGAGTACCACTTAGTAGTACCTAGGTAAATAATCCGATTTTGAAGGCCAAATCCTGAAGACATTATGTAATACCAAGTACCAGATCTTGGCTTATATATTAATAATGTTTTGCTATGAACTTTGAAGTGTACACCAACTGGAAAGTCGGTGTATTAATCGTTGAGGAGTGCCTCATGTGGAGGTAATACTGGTAGCTTTATTTTTCCAGTCGCTCTACTTATTTGAAGTGGTCATGATTATTAAGTTAGAAGGCCCATGTATAAACAAAATTATACATACCAAATAGCAAAAGTTAGACACAATTAGGTAAATTAACACATTGGTAATAAAATTTTGATTGTTTGAACTGCTGTAACTTTTTATTTGATTAATAAGCGTCATGTCGTCAATAAAATTTGAAGATTGATCAGATCTTTATTTTAATGTAGGCTAGAAATTGCTAAAGTGCTGGTTGCGGTCCCGTCTTTTCGCATAATGTTTTTTTTTCCAAATATACTTTGGCATAACTATTTTATATATATATTTTGGCATAATAGTACTTTGCCATATTTTTTTTTGGCATACAGTTTATGTTGGCCTAATTATCTTGTAGCCTAATTTGTTTTGGCGTAAATTGAATACGCATAATGTTACTAGGCATAATGACTATTAGCATAATATTATTAAGGCATAAAATTAATAGGAATAACGGAAACGAATTTGTGTTAGTTTTACGTATTTATTTTGAATTTTCATGCAATTAAAATTAAAATATATTTTCCTAATAATTCAATATGTTGTGCTACAAAAGTTAGTGACAGAAACGAATCGCTGAAAAACCGACTCCACCTAGTCTTGTCTGACCTACCCCTAGTGTGTAATTTAAGCCCGCGTAGGCGCGGAGGGCCGAGGCGGCCCGCTTGAGGCGGCAAGCTTGCGTGGGATCGCCGGAGCCGTGACAGAAACGCATGGTTTCTGCTGCATGTTGCATACTTGTTTGCATGCTGCATGCTTGCTGCATGCATGGTGCATGCTTGCTGCATGCATGGTGCATGCTTGTTTACATGTTTGCATGCTAGGGAAATAAAAACCACATATAATCACAATCAACTGTTTTATAATGATTGATGTTTGGATTGATGGATTTTCTGCCGTTTAATGACTATCAATATGAAATGTATGCCAAAAGACGTTTCTAACTGTGAACTTTCTGCGATATGATGGTTCTACTTTTTTTAAATGTGTATTAGTGTCTAACATTTTGGGAGTTTATTATTATTATGCGTAGGTATTTGTTACGCCTCTAAAAAATATGTTTTAATATCATTAAGCGTAAATAAATTTATGCTTTAGAATGTTATGCTTAATCACTATTATGATTACATAAATAATGCTTAAAAATATATGCGTAAGCTGTTTTGCGTAAATAATGTTATGCGAAAATATAATTAGGATAAACAAAAGTATGCCAAGTTACATTAGGTCTTAAAATTGTATGCACATGGATAGGGAACCGTGCTGGTCCCATTCTGCCCTATCTTCTTTGTAATAATTACAAACTAACAGGTTTACTTTACTTACCTAAAGGCACTTTCTGCTACAGGGTCTCCGTAAAATATGCTTACCTACGTGTACTAACTAGGCATAGGGGTTGTCTAGTTTGTTTCTGCAGGAATTGGAAAACTTCAGACATAATTCAACTTGTCATTGCAATTTATCTGCGTAGCCATGGGCAATCTTAGTCTATGTTGGAAGCCAGGAATAATTAAAAATTCTATTATTTGCGAGGAGAGAAATAAATAATATGTAGGATACTGTGTAATATATAATATATTCTATCTATTGAGTCGCCATTGCAAGGGATGTGAGCCCCAGCCAGGGGTGCGCGAGAGTCGAGCTGAGTAACTGACCGATTGGGCGCAGACTTTCTATTGATTTTATACAAAAAATATTTCTTTTTCTTTTTGCGGATACTGTGAGAACTTAACTGTAGGTTCGTTCACTGGACTTTTTGATAAAGAGTATGAACGGGATGAACGTGTTTTATAGAAAGACAACTTTATATTGAATTACCAAGCAAATTACCTACAATGAGAATAAAACGCAACGGAAGTCTACATAAAATATGTAGGTACCTCAGACATGATTAGTTTTAGGCGCTTGAAATATAATAACGACTTTTTTATTTGGCGTCTTTATGTTGAAGATCTTTCAAGACACCGGTTCTTATAGTTAGCGAGACAAATATACTAAGTAGTACAGAAGACTTGCGTAGATAGGTAGGGGTTACTACAAGATATGTTTTCTTCCTTATTCACCCAAATAATTTCTATATCGCTGTACCCGTTCATCTATCACCAACTTTATTCACTTATCACGCATAATAGATATTGTTGGATAGAAAAAAAAATTCAATATCTACCATCTGCCTACCCCTGCGTAGGGCGGCGGGGTGCAGCTGCCGCCGCACGCGCTGCTTTGACAATAGACGCGATCAATGAACCCGGCACCCCTCACCCTTCATATCAGGTACCGTACCGTTCTTTCCGACTACCTACTTTTTGGAACATTAAACAAAAAATAATTTAAAATGAAAAAAAAAAAAATGAACAGCTGATTCTACAGCTGATGTATCTGTACCTTCAAATCTGTAGGTAGGTACTTACTCATACAAATCTTCTTACCTACTGAGATTTAGGGTGAAAATATAGCGAAGCCATCTAAATCTTGATAAAGGACACGCCAAAACCATTGCATCGAAAATTGCAGCGAATCATCTAAAGTTTTTGGCATATTTGAAGTATTTATTTTGACGTTTGAAATTTAGATTACTAAAATTTCAGAAAAGGAAAAGTAGAGACCTTCACTTTCAAATGTAGATAGCTTCATCTTTCACATTATATTTTTACAAAACTTTCTCAGTATACTGAAGAATAATTCACTCGCAATACTGAAGATCTAGAATTCCAGCTCCGTGCTATTTACGATCACCTGAATACCTCTCAACGTGCCTACACCTACCTATGGTACTGTAAAAGGAAATAGTGTGTGATTATGAATCGTAACAGTCCGCACTAGTGGCGTAGAGGAAGCGTTCGGTTCCACATACACATAGTGTTCACAAGAACAATGCGTTTCCCACAGCAGGCGCACCGCACTTACGCTTCCGGTCGGCCGAGTACGAGACCGTCCATTGATTGCGATTGACAAATATAAATATCTTGTGATAATAAACTTGTAACTTAGCAAGTATGGTTGAGATCATTGATTTGGTACACTTCAGTTGTTATTTGGCATTATTAGGATATTATCTTCGTAACAGCGTATCGGCTCAAATCTCTTCTTTATTGCCAAACCGATTTTCTAATCGATCTATTTATTTACACATTTGCCATTTATTGCTGAAAAAAAAAATGCTATTCCATACAAAAGTGCAACACGGTCAGAATGTAAACAAAATTTTAACGCTGCTAGGCGTAAAATCATGTACAAAATCCACGGTAAAAGTTTATGTCGCGATGTTCTTTCCAACATTAAGTTCTAAAGAGACCTTCCAAAAGTGGAAACCATAGTTGCAAGTTAGTTACAATTTTCCAAAGATACTTTATGGGTTACAAAGGAGGAGCTCGTGGCTACATAATAACAGCCGCTCGGGTCGATCTTTAGGTGAAGCCGTGCTTGCCTAGGTTGGTACGTGGATGGGTGACCACCCATTACATTCCGAGTTTCCTCCGTGGCTCGGAAAGCACGTTAAGCCCGTTTGTCCCGGCTGTCATTTGTAGATCTTTGACAGTCGTTACAGGTACCTAGTCAGTGGCCCAAAAAGTCTGACAACCAGTCTTACCAAGGGTTATCGTATTACCCAGCAGTGCCCAGCACTAACTGGGTTGTTGAGGTCAGATAGGAAGTCGCTCCGAGAGCAGCGGTGGCCCAGTGGCGGTGGTGGTGGTGGCCCCGACTTACGAACAGTAAGTCGTGGGTTCGAGCCCAGGCAGGCGCATTACTTTGTGTATTATTTCATCAACACTACTCTCAAAAACGGTGAAGGAAAACATCGTGAGGAAACCGGCATGTCAAAAATAGCCAAAAATTCGAAGACATGTGACATCTACCAACCCGCAATGGGACCGCGTAGTGGATTATAGCCCATTCCCGCTCATAGAGAGGAGGACGAGTGTCCCAGCAGTGGGAACGTTAAAGGCTGATTATGCTTATGCTTATGCAGACAGTTGCTCCATGTAAAATACTGGTATTCAGTTGCATCCGGTTAGACTGGAAGCCGACCCCAGCATAGTTGGGAAAAGGCTGGGCAGTTGGTGACTTTATAGGTTACAAACGATTTGTTAATATTGCTGATCCTCATTAGATGACTACAGAGCAGTGGTGGCCCCGACCACCAACATCACGCACACTGGGCCCGTGTGAGCGATGTTCCTCCAATTCTTATTAAGTGGATCATAGATAAGCATAATTCATTAACTAAGAGGATCTTGCTAAGATCACTGATCTACTTAATTGGCTAAAACAATATTATTCTTTGATTCCCAGGTTATTGGTATATCACAAGACAACTCCAGTATCGTGACTGTTGCTGCATGTAAACTAGAAGATTGTTGCCGCCGTAGTACAAAAAAGATTGATGGCGAAAAATGACGATTTAGCCAGAGCGCGAGCGGCTACAATCACTGGGTTTGAACGATTGTCGCAAAATGCAAATAACGTTTTAGAATTTAGAATCTTGACACTTGAGTAAGTTCGGAAATAATAAAAAAGAATGAAAGATTTAAACTGAAAAACACAACTGATGAATTAGGTATATACCTCGGCAACGGCAACATTTTCAAAATAGACTCTCATTTCCCATGTAAATTATGGAGGTTTCGTTTATTTACTACTGAAACATAAATATAAATAAATATTAAACCTGGCTTTAGCCTTAGTTCGGCCATCCGGTCTATACATATTTCGGAATTGTACACAACAGACACAGCCAATTGTGATACTAACTCCTTGAGCAAACAAACTATACAAAGTTTCATACCTTGGTACTTGATACGAGTATAAATACGCCTCGTTGGTCTCGTGGTCGCAAGCACGACTGCTGAGCATGGGTCCTGGGTTCGATTCCCGGAGCAGACTGTTATTGGGGTTCTCCATTAAGAATTTCTCAGTAGCACAGCCCGGAGCTTGGAAGTTAGGGGATGATAGATACCCCTGTGCCTCGGAAAGTACAGACCTGCGCTCATAATCTCTCTCCGGGCGGCGGTCCTGTCGGATTGGTGTCCCGACAGATGACGATGAAAGAGAAGGAAGAGAGAATGTACCTGTTTGCGCATGCGCTTGTTCATTATAATATCTTCCGCGCCGATAACTAATCTCCACTGAGACGGAGATTTACCGCCGTGACCGAAAACGGTCAGGAGGTCTATCTACACTAATATTGAAAGAAGTGAAGTTTGTGAGTTTGTGAGGATGTAGGGGGTATCTCTGGATCTACAGAACCGATTTTGAAAATTCTTTCACTAATAGGAACCTGCATTATCCCCGAGTGTCGTATATTTATGCCCGTCGGATAATTTCTGGGCAAAAACGCGAGCGAAGCCGCGGGCAACAGCTAGTGATAAATAAAGACAGCCTTGTTGGCGTAGCAGTCGCAAGCAGGACTACCGACTCTTCAGTCCGATCCAAGAATGAGGTAGCATTACAGTTTTTTCCAGAAGGAAATAGATAGTACTCGTACAACTAGCAGCTCGGAGTCTGAATTTGTGCCTGTTCATCTTCAGTACAATAGGACTGAAACGTATCTAACTGACGAAATGACGCGTGTCTATCTATTATGCACCTTTGACTACCCCTTCGTTGAGTACTGTCATGATGTTATGTTAAGTTTATTTCTGCATAAAAGTTATAATTGTACTAGTTATGTTAGGGTTCTGGAGTTACGAATGTGAAAACAGAATCCGTATCGGATCACTTTATTGTTTCCGTGTTTTTATGTCAAGACCCTATTTCTAGGGAACGAGGTAGTAAGGTTTCGAACTAAAAGTAGCCACATTTGTATTCTTTGATATCTCTTAACGGGAAAAACACGAAGTTATTTTCGCCTTTGTGTAACCAAGTTTTAATTAATTATTATTATTAATAGTTATTGTTTAAATAAAAAGATGATAAAGGAACCTAAATTAAACATGGAGAAAAATAAAGTCTAAAATCACAGTTACAGAAATACAAGCATCTTGGTTGGATCTCAATAGAATAGAAACAGTGTATAATTGTATACTAACTTTTAGAGTTAGTGATTAAAACGCTTACGTTTTATCTTATGGCTTTAGGCCATAAGATAAAACGTAAGCGTTTTAATCATTGTTAACAAAATAAGTCATTTGGGTCTCAGTAAGAAAAACACCTTCAGTGGTTCATGATGTCCCAACGAGGTTACTGCGGTTACTATTTGGCACTATAGCTTAGAAATACCACACAAGGTCAAAAAATATCTTGAAATGTTTATTCTCCAGTGTATTATGAGGTCTTATTGTTCAGACGTTTTGACCAATTCATTACCATTTCTAATTGTTTACGCGTGTCTGCACTATTGTTTGTCTTTTGTTCAAGTTTTGAATAGACATGCACGGTTTTGGCTTTTACGAAAACAGCTCGGTTATCTAAATCTGTGCTTTGGGGAACTTGCATAAAGCAGCAGAGACATTTAAAGTAAGTATAATGTGAGCTTTTAAGGAAGGTTATGTGTATTCATTACTATTGAGTTTAAAATTTTGTATTAGATAACCCTCAAAAACTCCTCCTTATACTGTCCTTTTTCTGAAAAAAGATAGAGCATGTTGTCGCAATTTTTTTACAGATATGTATTGGCAAAAGGTGCCTTAAAGTCAGTTTAGACCAACACAACTGTGATAACGAGGCATATCATTAAGCGTGAGTGGAGGGTAGCAGGCAGTAGGGCATGGTAGGGCACGCAACGCATGTGGCCGGGACGGTGCCGCTGCCGACGCATCTGGTGGCGAGGGGGGCGCGGCGGGGGCTAAAATTAGTACCGGAGCGCCACGTGCGCTGCGAACGAGCATCAGTCCGCGCTCAACCACCACGACGAACGGTCGCTCCCGCACACTCGCCTGTGTTTACAACTGTAACTTAACCTACACACTCGTGCGACTCGTAAACTGGTAGACCGTGAAAGCGGCGGCAGTGACAGTGTTAGCAGAGTGTAACGGTGGCCAGCGCGACGGAGGCTGTGCAAGGCATGTTGATGGCGGGCGCTCTGCCGGCCGAGCCCGAGGGGCTGCTGGCACTAGGCGGGCTGCCAGGCCAGAAAGACACAACCTGGACCAAGCTGTTCGTTGGAGGACTCCCGTACCACACGACCGACAAGAGCCTTAGAGAGCACTTCGCGGTCTACGGCGACATCGAGGAGGCGGTCGTCATCACAGACAGACAGACCAGCAAAAGTAGAGGATATGGCTTTGTAAGTATTTTTAACCAATAATTGCGCATTTGTCTATCATTTTAAAGACGCCAACTGAAACTACAGCGTAGCTTATTTTCATGAAACGAAAGCCAAAGCATTATGTGAAACTAAATTGACACGTAAACTTTGAATGCTCGTGCGCAGTCGACTCGTGTCGCTGAAACAGCGACCGTATCGCACAGTTAGCGCGTTATCGCACCTCATTGCTACCTACGTTATATCTAACCCACCGGCAGCTAAATACGTACATGTACAACTGTATACGAGGTGTATCGCGAAATTACATCAAACACGGAAGTTGTTCCACGCAGGTATAAATGTCAAACAATGTACATACTGAAAATAGAGGGCACGATGCGCAATGCTTTTAAGATGCATCATCATCGGACGATTTTCGTTTCAGGGCGGCGTAGCGTCATATCGGGAAAAACATTTTCTTTGCCAAAATTAGACATGTCGATGTCAGTCACGTGAATCAGGAATATATTACAATAATAAGTTTTTTTTTTAAAACGATGCATCGAAACTCCTTTGCGAATCATTGTGTGAAGAATGAATTGGTTGTGCGGCATAATTTGATGATTTCTTTGCAAGTTATTGGCTTACACAATTATTTCTAAACAACAGATGCATTGAACGACGCTTTTTCAATGCAGCTAGTTTAATGTAATAAAGTTGAGGCTTTTTGTTTGGTGCAGCGTGGGGCTCGTGGGAAATGAATCACAACCCCATTTTCAATTCGTGCTAGGGTGGTTGGACCCTGAGGGAACACGACGCCTAGCACCCTCGCTGTGACATCCAAATAGCTGTAATAATCGCAATTCATCGTTCGTAACACTTCACTGTGTGTTAGAAACTAAAATGTAATTTTCGTATGCCATCCTTAAACTGAATAGTGCAGCTAATAACTTTGTTTCGACGAAATGATTATTGTTTGCAACATAATTCATTTATTAATATGCTATTTGTATGAGAAACGATCAAAGATTTGATTCGGATATAAACTTTGAATCTTATTCAATTACATAATCGATGATAGGTTGATAATTGGTCATAAACCATTTGAATAGGCTGTAGAATTAAGTTGCATTAAGCGCCAATACAAAATAAAGAACCCGTCTCAAACAAACCAGACTATGATCATTGGGATTGCTCGTTCCAGACAGGAGGCTGCGGTTGGGACCGAGGGAGGGGCTTTTTAAAGTTCCGGCAACCCGTACTAACTTATTAAAGTTTGCACCAGTGATTCGTGCAATAAAAATTCTTAATAGTGTCTCTCGGCGTTTGGACATATTTTCTTGCTCTTTGGCGGAATTCCAGAGGGTGACACTTAGTATGTTGCCCACTGTGTAACATGTACTTGTACCCAGACCCGTTACTTGGGACTGGACAATTAGCCATTTATGACTACTTTGTTAGCTTGGGTCTTACCTGTTAAAACAAAAATTTTTACAACACCTATCAACTTCTCAAGCTGATTTCAAATCATACATAACATGCCATAATAGTCCCTTTTAGAGTTACCACTTTATGATAGCCACATTGGGCTGTTTTATGCGAGCGTTAGAACTCGTCTAAGCTGGTGCAAGTCCCTTTGCTCTACATAGCCATTGGGTCGGAGCCGCAGCCGGCTCCAGGCGGGACGTGCCGAAGTACTTGCACGAAACAAAAGACTGTCATCTGATATCGTATGGGCTCAACTGGCATCTAACAACGACTAATACAATAAAACACGACAGACTGTGAGAAAAAAGACGAAAAAAAAAACTGTTTAACTAACACCTTCAATGCTTAGTATTTAATACTATACGCCAGTAATTGAATCACAAAAAAAAAACTAAAAAGGTTTTTGTTTCTAAATTGTAAGCGACATAAACAGGTAAACAAATGTAATTGTCATGTTCTGTCGTCAAACCCACAGTAAGTACCTAATACAAATAATCAGAAAGGAAAGATCGGTGAAATCAAAATGTTATTTCAAAGTAATGTTTCCAAATCAGATTCTGAGGAAGTACCTAATCAGTAAACTCTGAAGATACGGATAACAATGTTTAACGACGTGATTATGTCTTACAGTTGCAATCTTTATCGCTTAATCAGCCTACGAAATAAAAATTGTTCTTGCCTCAATAACCTTTCATCATCATTATCATCCAAAGCCCGAACTCACCCACTGCCACCACTGGGTATAGGCCTCTCTTTTTGTGTGCCAATCTCCACGGTCCTGTGCCAACCTCATCCAGGTTTTCCCCCCGAAAGCAACTATGTCGTCTGCCCATCTCGCCGCTGGACGACCCACTTTTCTTTTGCCAGTTCTTGGACGCCATTCGGTGACAGCCTTAGTCCACCTGTCATCACTGCGCCTTGCTAGGTGTCCTGCCCAACTCCACTGGAGTTCCGTAACGCGATTTCCAATATCGAAAACATTTGACTCTCAATAACCTTTACAATAAGTAAATGCTGTTATTACCTTGCTAAATGCTTGTACCGCATAAACGGAATTGAAACAAAATAAATACATATTTTGAATGGATACTTAAAAAAACGATTGACGTTATAGAAAGAAGAAAATGATTTCAGAAATCGAACATACTTTTTTTATTGCAAGATACGAATAAGTTTTCAGTTTCAGCTTCAGGTTTTTTTTAAAGAAAGCTTTTTAATTTAATTCATTTCATTGACTGCAGAATGTGGATTAAATCCGCTTGTTTAAACAGTAAGCGTTTCCTGCGTCGCTGTCATATCTTAACATTTACTTTTGTTTCTTGTTCTTTTACTTCTTGTACTTTTGTTTCTTGTTCTTTTGCTGTAAGTTTTTATTCATAGTTTTATTTTCACAATAATGCTCGTTAAAATCTATTTCATATTATTTTATACCTACATTTGTTTTACAAGTACCTAGTATAGTTAGTATTCGATCCTTCTAAATTAACTTCATAAACATCTGTGATGCACAATTGCATATTATGCAAGTTCACTTCTTCACGGCCAAAACGATCACGTCAATATCAACGATTCACTTAGGTAGTATTTTGGCATTAAATGCTATTCATATTATTGAGAAATCTTAAGGTCAAGGGCAAAGCCATTCGAAAGAGTAGCTATTAGGTAATTATTTAATCATTATTGATTTTAAACATACAAATGCATTCCATATTCTTATTTGGTACCAAGTATGTTGTACTTATAATATTTTACAATATGTAGTGCGGCAATAATAAAGATTAAGTTCTATTACTTTTGACTTATTGTGGTAATCATCACAAGGCTTAGTTTACTTAAAAATATGCTTAGACATAAAAATACTGCTTGCTGCTTGTTTTGAACAAACGATATACTTATTGACTTATTGTATATATTTATTTGAAAAAGATAAAATAATTAATTAAATATACTTAATTAACATTAAAAAAAAACAACAAATAAGTAGGTACCAAAAACTAAACTATTTACTATAATATATGCGCTAACAAAAAACTGCATTACGTAGCATGACTCCTAAATTATTTGTCTTTGTATAAAAAACTTAATAACTCAATAAATTATTAAACTTGTTAGACAATAACAAAACTGTCCATTTAAGTTTATTAAAGAGTGCGCGTTGATATGGGCGGACCATGGACAGTATGGACACGCCTCCTGTGGCTACGGGCTACGTCGTAGACTTAAGGCTGCTACTACACTGCGAAAGAAATGCGTTCTCACTTCGTAACATTTTCTTTTTGTTCTGAAAACTTGGATTCAGGCGGAAATCAATAGGAAATTGTTTGGTTAATATGTATTTAAAAAAGAAGATTGGTGATTTTAAATTCATACCCAAATTCTTTCACTATGTTCTATGTTCCTACAATTGATGTTGTTTAATTTTTAACATAAATCAACTTTACATCTCTGTAAATTAACATAATTTCGGAATGACTAGAACAATAGAATAAGTCACAAAAATATTTCAATTTGTAGATTATGTTAAGTGTGATGGGACTGATGGGATGGGCCTAAAAGATTTTTTTTTCTGAAAAAAAAAAAACGTTTGTTTTGGGCAATTCAATTTTAAATACAGGCAGGTAGAACGCTAAAAGAAAGAATAAACTAAGAAAAAAATACTACAGTTTTACCCACAAAGCACGGAATCGCACGAGGCAGTGCCCACCGAGGCATCTTTGTACTCTGTGGTCGTATCACCAATTGTGATACTGAGTTTCATATTGCGAAGGTCATGAGAAATATTTTACTCTGGTGCGGGAATCTAACTTGTATCTAGTCGACGAATATTAAAATAATGACTGTCTTTATCTAGACAATGGAGTGTTATTTATTTATGTTTCCGCGGTTGTGAGGAATATGTCACTGTGGCGCTAGTTTTAGCATTTTTAGGGTTCCTTAAATCAATCGGCAAAGGTTGTCAGTCTGTCTGTAAAGACCCTTTTTCTCAGGAATGCGTGGTAGCATCAAGTTGAAATTAAAACCAAAAACTCAGGTCTAGTCAACGCGATCAAAAGGTATGACTGTTTATGTCGCATATTATGCGATTTCACAAGGGAATCAAAACCTTTCGGGTATTTCCCTTTGACCTAGAATCATTAAATTTGGCAAAAAGCAAGGCCATAAAGCACAAATAAAGGAAACATTCCAAAAGAAAATTAAAGGGTGTCCCCATACATACATAGTTGACGCCAATTAAGTTTTTTTTTTTAGATATTGGTACGGAATCCTTCGTGCGCCAGTCCGACTCGCACTTGACCGGTTTTTTTATTTTCAATGCATGGTATTTTTCCATAACATGCTACACAAATGGAAATAATGTTACTGAAGGTTGAGGTGCCCGCAGACTAGCTCGATTATTCCGATCGATAATTTGGCCGGGTAACTAACTCCACTTTATTCTACTGTTAGAAGATTATTGTGCTCAGACTTTTACAAAGTCTAATCTGGCAAGTCTGTAGACACCTTAACTTGAAAACTGAAGGAATAGTTACACATTCTTGAACACGTTTTTGCTAATGCTGAAGTATTAAATTATGGCTTCACAGACGATGTCGGAAAACTAAAAATTTGAATAAGCTGTGCATTCATGTAACGTTTCGCGTAAAATGCATGACGCTCAAATAATTATGCATGTAGGTAGGTACCTACAGTTGATAAGTCGAACCGTTGTACGGTTAATGGATAAGTTCTTATTGTACCTGTTTCAATGTTTGACAAACAATTTTTTACCATTGAACTGAAATCACAAACATTTTTTTGAGACTGAATTTTATACTAAGTACCTACCTAAAAATCTCATAACCCATGTTTTTATAACTAAGTGTTAATTGTTGTTACATCGTCAGTTTTTGTAGAACTTATTCGAGTGGGATTTTATTCAAGATTCTAAACTGTAATTATTTGCATTTCTGAAACGCCACAACACTACGAAGAAACTATATTAGACACATTACGTGTAGTCGTGTAGGTCATTTTTGTGTGAAATCTTGTCTATTTTAATTTCATTTGTTGATCAGAGCCTACTAATCGTAATTCCGCGAAAACGTTGCTCACAGACGCTTTGTTTTGAGTAAACCGCTCTATTTACGAGCTGCAGTATCTTTTACTGTTTTAATTCATTGTAGGAAATTTGCTGTGCAAATTCTTGTTCATCGCCTGAAATTCAGGCCTTCCATAGGCCAAAGCTGAATTAACTTAAACACTGGGAAGTCGAACTGCAGTAGTATTTTAAAAACTAGCAATAAACTTTTCAAATCAAAGTTTATTGAGTGTATCTAATCGTTTTCATTTTAAAAACACAATCAATTACGATAAGACATGTGCTGAAAAACTCGTAAAATTTGAAAAAAATATTTTTTGTTGCTTAGGAGTTACTTAAAGATCTGTTCGGCAGAACAAACATACAACCAATCAACTATAATGGCAGTTAGTTGTGCGCTGATAGTATTCGTTATCGCACACCGCGGCTAACTACGATTTGTACGGTTTACCAACGTTATAAAGTCGGCACCTAACCGATTCACTTATTTAATTTATACTTGTTCCTTGATACCGGGGAAATTTACATACAATACAACCCACTGAATTTGAGACTTCGCTGGGTATTTCTTGTTTACGAGTGATTAAGATTATCGTATAAATAAACAGATTTGAAAATGGTTTTTGGTGTCGGAACTAACTATTGTATACAAAGTGATGAAACAAAAAAAATTTGAATCTATTTCAACGATATGTTGATGTTGAAGGATGGTAATCCAAAAAAAGACCTAAATTCATTTGAATTTAGAATTATTCCAGGCTTTCGATATCTGGAGGTCATCAAGCATTTGCCTTAGACCAACGCTCCAATTTATATTGAACCCTCGATGTTATATGGAGTGATCCTCACTATTCAAACCTTAAACTAAACCGGGGGGGACAAGGAATGTCAATTCGTATTGGTCGATTCAATAGTAGCACCGATGAGGTGGCGACCTGCGGATCACGCATGCATTACAATAGGTAATGCTGGCTCGCCGTCATCCGACGTATTTGTTAGTAAAATGGATTCAGAATAAAATTACATTTCAAAAGATAATACTAAGTTGGATATTTTTTGCAGGTTATAATGGGTGACCGAGCGGCAGCGGAGAGAGCGTGCAAGGACCCGAATCCTATCATAGATGGGAGGAAAGCAAACGTGAATCTCGCCATTCTCGGAGCCAAACCCAGAGGGAACCTGGCGCCAGGTTAGTGACACGCTTGCCTTATCGATATTAAAGATAAGTAACAGCCGGCTGCGGGAAATAGGTCGACATAGAGAAGGAAACTGGTATCGTTAACATGCCACTTGAGTAATCATTTCATGTTCAAATGTAGTATTTTGTACAAAATAGTGTTACGTGTTTGAATGGTTACAACCTATTTTGGCACCAATAACCGACGGAGTGTGGTGTGAACAGTTTTACAACAAATTCTCCGATTTGTAACAAACAAGGAACAAAATATTAGTAGTTTTGATATTTATTATCAAGTAATACCGAGAACAATTGGTCAATATTCTGAATATGAACAACCGACAAAGGTACTTACCGCTGACTTGATGAATTAAAAGAACAGGAAATTGCGGTCTAAACAGTTCCAGTATTGGTCAAATTAAAATGATTGCTAAAAGAGCGTTAGGTAGGTATAATCGTGTTTTTCCATAAAAAAATGTCCCGTTCCATTGGCTGAAGGAACTGAAACCGTTGCTACACGGGATTGCCAAATAAAAATACCATGTTGGCGCTATTCTCATGTAAAATTGGCCTAACTGACCAGTACTTGTGGCAGAAATGAAAGGATTTAAAACTCGTTTACAAAGACACGTTAACGCCCGAATAATAATAAAATCACTGATCATCCTCACTGGTTGTTTTATTAAGGAGTAAGGGTTATTTAACCTCGGCAACTCCGGAGCAAAGCTTATCAACGCTCAGCTGTTTGTAAAAGGAGCATTTTTTGTTCGTACAAACGTATACATTATTCTTTTTTGTGCTTTGCCTTCATTTTCGAAGCCAGCGTGGTGTCAACGGACAAAAAAATGGTGAGATCGCGTCGTGTGTGATACAATGCCTTCGTGGGGGTCAGTTATACATGTGTACTGTGTCGCATTATAATTTATAATATTATAATATCCTATGTTAATCGTAACTGTATAAAATGTTAAAAATAAATATAGCTAGTAATACGTGTGCGTTACGATTGCTCCGCCAAGTTATATAAACAGAAAAAAAAACTTTGCCAAAAAAATGGTCGGAATTTGTTAAAATCAAGGGAACAAACTAAAAGTTTGTCAAAGTAGAAGTAAAGAAGTTATATAAGGATTTTAAGTTGGCTGCGGGAACATATCGTGGAGGATTGGGCGGTCATGGAGATCTCAGGAACTACTTGGGTTAGAGATTTAATTCTTTTTGTCAATTAAAGACTGAATTTGTCAAAAAATTACGAAAAATAATTATAAGCTCTGGATCAATATTATACGAAATATTCACCTTGGAAGTTATTGCCGCGCAATGCTCCACTTGTTGTTTCCTTATTGTTGATTATTTCTTTAGACGATATCGATTTCGTCTGTTTAATTAAACTTTTGTAGTATTTATTGCTTTCGTTACTTTCCACAAATTAAGACATTTCTTCTTTTCTTCATAGTTTTACTGTATGACGTCTTAAGTTTAAATAAATAATCACCAACAAAGAAACAACAAGTGGAGGATTGCGCGGCCATAACTTCCAAGGCAAATATTTCGTAAAATATTGATCCAGAGCTTATAATTCTTTTTTCGACATTTTTGTACAAATTCAGTCTTTAATTGAGAAAAAGAATTAGATCTCTAACCCAAGTAGTTGCTGATATCTCCATGGCCGCCGCGCTATCCTCCACGTTACGTTCGCGCGGCCAACTTAAAACCCTTAGAACTTCTTTATTTCTACTTTGACAAATTTTTGGTTTGTTCCCTTCGATTTTGACAAATTCCGACAATTTTTTGGCAAAGTTTTTTTCTGTTTAGATAACTTGGCGGAGCACACAGTAATACAAAGGTTTATTGGTGAATTATTGTGACTGAAGATGAAGAATAAGTAACTTTTAAAACAAAACTGTTCTGCGATGATATTACCACGTGTGGTAATGACAAAAATATGAATAGGTAATCTTGTGAGATAAAATGAATTCTATAGTTACTGTTATCATCATGCTCTTGCCCTGTTCCCAATTTATTTAGGGTGGGCGCCGCCGTAAGTCTTCTTCTTCCATATTTCACTATAAGTCGTCAGCCCCTTTTTAACGTCATATATCAAGAGCATAAAGTTTCTTCGGTCTTTTCCTACTCAGCCATACACAATTCATACTCAACATTTTCCTCACGTCAGTTCCCCCAACAGCAGTGTAAAATTAATTTGAATATTGGTGCAATAATTTCCACCATGTCATTCTTCACTGCTTCTTTAGGATGCACTTTCATTCAGTTACATGATCCATCATCTGCCTAGCCTTGTTCCAACCTTTTTTTTATTGGGGCCGGCTTCCAGTCTACCGGATGCAGCTGAATAACATCAGTATTTTACATGGAGCGACTGCCTATCTGACCTTCTCAAACCTTGGTTAATACTTTCGGGCCACTGACTACCTGTAACGAATGTCAAAGATGCATGCTGCAATTGACAGCCGGGACCAACGGCTAATGTGCTTTCCGAGGCACGGATGAAACTCGGTATGTAATGGATGGTCACCCATCCACAGACCAACCTAGGCAAGCGCAGCTTAACCTGAAGATCGACCACGAGCGGTTGTTATTATATAACCACGTGCTCCTCAGTTACATATTCATCAATCCTGAATGGACTTTTCCAATTAATATTGTATTACATTTATTAATTAAAATAACCTAAAGTAAATAACCTAGCAACAAACTTAAAAAATGGCGTCAAAAAACTCCTCCTCAACGCTGTCAACTGGTAATGTACCCAAGATACTGGCGGCGTTGCCACGTTGTATGGCAACGCTAAGCCTTTGGCCAAGGTAAAAGCCAGCCCTTGGGTCACGGGAAGTGTCAACTAAACGTTTAGAAATATCCTTGAAAAAGCTGTGCGAGGTGCTGAGCGCTCGGACCCCACGGTCCTAGAGTTTCAACCCCAAACGGCTCGAAAATATAGTTACCAATGAGGTTACTATATTAATTTGTGTATTTCCAATTATGTAAATACGTAAAAAGATGTATTTAATTACCGCTAAGGCACAAGTGGGTCGTTTTATTTATATCGTTTGATTAATTCACGATAGCAATTCGATAGCGAGTGCTCTGATATCAATTTATTTAATGTTATCTTTGAGTGTAGTGAGGTTGGTATTAATGAAGTGCCATTAATGACAACAATAGCAGGAAGAGTTTGCTAACTTAGGTTACGTTAACAAATGATTCCTTACAAAGGGTATTTTCTTTCCAAAAGAAAGTAGATCTATAACATACCTATATAAGAAAGGTATGGTCATATTTAAGAATGTGGCATAAACCATTGAACTAAACAATTTTCTCCATGGGGCTATCGTCGTAGTCGTCAAACAATGTTTTTCAATCTCCATCAAAATGTATGGGACCGCAGATTTTTTATTCGCAAAACATGCGTATAATTTTGATCTACCTAGGTAAAGGCAAAAAATTAAAAGATACGGCTCGCCATCTAATAAAGATAACGTTTCTAAAGAAATTAATTTAACTTCATGCTTGAGCTAGGAATTCTGAAAACAATCAATTGAATGATTGCAAATCTTTGAAATAAAACCCGCCTGAAATAAGTCATGTTTGTATAAAGTCTATCAAAATCACATCAAGCAACCTAACTTTAATCGTCTTTAAACTAATAAGCGGCGATGGCATTAATAATTACAATTTATTGCTGGTGCTGCGGTGACGTGTCGAGCACAATAGTGATTAGTACAGTAAACCTCACAAGACATACTAAAAAGAAGTAAAATGCAACAAATTGAACTTTAACTTGACACTTTAAAGCATTAATTTGGAAATCCTTGTCTAAATGTGTATCGCTGGCGGTTGTACCGTGGAATATGGGGAGCGATCAGCGTTCCGCCCCCGCCGGAAGTCCCTAAACGCTCGGAAACGGAAGTGCTCGGTATACCGGCCCGCTAATTGATTGCGCCCCTCGGACACGCACCGCAACCCTTGCAATTGCAAGGTGACATACTGTAACCTTTGCCTAATCTCTGCATCTACATTCCTAGTACAAGGAAAAAGTGTCCGATAAAATGATGAAAAAGCTGCGTAATTCACGTAATTACAATACATTTACCGAACGGAATGTTTGATCGATCGATATGTAATTTATCATGGTTCGTAATTCAGTCAGCAATTTAGACTAATGAGGGTACATCAATTCGTAGGTGAAGCATACCTACCTACCGTATTGTCCTCACAATAACCATACAAATAGCCTTCAGAATAAGTTTTCTTGTCACGCCAGCATATTTAAAAGAATTGTTACGATTGCTATTAATGGACCTATCGTTCTGCATCATAGCATTGGATATGAAATATTATCTTCGATAAGCACTGATAATAGTTACGTATAACTTATTATTATATGCAATGATTATAATTATAATTGATTACAATTGCTCCATATTGTTGTTGTAAGTAGAAGCAAACACTTTTGCCATTTTTGATCAGAACAGCGGTGCTGGCATGAGGATTCATTTTCGGTTTTTTATCATAAAAATTAAGATAAAAAGTAAGTACCTACATAATTATATACAACGACGACATTATGACACTTAGGCGTCAAAGTACTTCTCCGCATCGCTGTCACCCGGAAACGTACCCAGAAGACTGGCAGCATTACCACGTTGAATGGCAATGCTAATTTCATTGGACAAAGAAAGAGCCATCCCTCTGGTCACGCGAAGTGTCGACCAGTCGCCAAAATTTTCCCCTAAAAACGAGACGCGCACTCGGGCCCCATGACCCGAGCGTTTCGACCCCAAACGGCTCAAAACTGTAGTTAGAGATTTTTTATATTTTGAAATTCGTAAATATCAAAACCTATACATATACAGGGTGTAACAAGACCCTTTACGAAGCCGTCAACCAAGCATTATGTACATCAAACTAACTTTATGCAAAAATTATTGCTCGGAAACGACTTTTTATTTGGGATGAAAAACCACGTTTTACGGTAGAACTCAATGTAACGCACTCATAACATTGTGCTGAGGGATGGATTGAATAGTACGGAGGTCGTGGAGAAATATTACATTAAAAACTTGTATTAAAAAAAAAACTTGTGAAAAAGTTGGAACTTTGACCCCCAAAATCTTCGTAACTAGAAGGTTCCCAGGCCCTGCAGTCTTTACATAGATAGCGATCGCAAAATAACTGAATTAGGGCGCAAAGCCATAACGATGCGGATTTCAAATGCTCGCAAGCCGGACGCGACCCGCCGCGCGCCCGCGCCGGTGTCGGCTTCTACCTTAAATCCGCATCGTTATGACTTTGCGACCCAATTCGGTTGTTTTGCGATCGCTAGCTATGTCGAGACTAATATCGCAATCACGGGGACACCAAGTGCCTTTCGGCTTCGTTATGGGTCTTGTTACACCCTTTAGAGAAAATACGATTTGAATTTGCTATACTGTTTTTGTTTAGAATGGACAAAATGTTGGAAGAGATTCTCAGAGACGTCTAATAATATGGGCGCCACAAACTTTTCATTAATGATCCAGTTTCATTCATATAATCAAAGCACCTACCTTAATTACAATCTCTCTAATCAATTCGTTCGGGCCGACTGCAGAGCACATTGGCAGAGATTCAAACGATTCAGCATATAAACCAATTTACTATAACCGACCATCACATGGCCAGGAGGCGACTAACATGAATGACATAGCATAATGAAACTTCCGCGCGTACGCAATCAACAATACCTTGATAGCAACTCATGCCACATATAATTTTATGCAAAAGAACCATTACAGTTACAAAGTGATTGCAGGACAAATTGTACCTACATGGTTATTGTAGTACCTATAAGTGATTTATAAAACGAACGTCACATCTCGTCAACGTTCAAACCTATTCTGAATTGCCTTAATTGTGTACCTACTCTTTACCAATATCAATTAAGTTATTATTTTAATAAAACTTGAAAATTGAAACGACGTCTAGTAAAAGCACAGCTGATTTATGCATAGACCGTCCAGATTTTTAATATTAAACGGCCGTTACAAAAACCAGTTCATTGACGGCCGGAACAGCTGATCGTCGAGTCTTTGTCAGATGTCTGAGAAAATTAAAGAGCGAATGAATGGATCCGCATCCTTGCTACAGCAACGTTTACTGGAGGTCGTGGTATTGTTCGATGTGTCGGGTAGTGCACACATTGAAAACAGTTGCGCGGGCGCCGCGGGGAGCGGGGAGGGGTGGAGGGGTGCCACACAATGGGTGCGGGCGCGCATGACGAGACACCTGGTTCGCTGTACTGGCTACGCCATATGCCACGCTCCTGTGATATGCGCGCGCACTATGAGTGCGTCCGACACGCGTGGCAATCGCAGCCCTGCGTCATCAGCACTAGAATCTTCAATCTGTTGAATTTCATCCGCATGTTTACGGCTGTCTACATTTCGTGTTCGCACTTTACATAAACTATAAGACAAACGGAACTATGTATAATAAAATGAAAAGTGTAAAGGATCCAATAAGTTGATCTGGTGAAACTTTCATAGGGTGTTTCTTGAGATAAGTGGTTGTAAAACTGTCTGTTTTACGGGATCGATACAAATCAAGAGTTTTTCGAGTAGATATTTCTGTAAACATAATTCAGTTTTTTTACGTTACTTTGAGAAGCGCGCTCATAATGTTCTTTAGAACTCTGCTGAAAATCAAAAGTTTTTAATGGTAGTAACCAAAATAATTCTCTTGCTCCTTAAAGCGCAGTAAAAATCTTTGGGTTGTCAACAGCTTTCATTATTTCGACGACAATTTTGAAAGCATGCGCGCTCAAATATTTGCTACAAACAGTTTAGTTTTAGCTCACCACTGGAAACAGTGCGGGGAAACGCATTAAATCTGCCGCCGCAGAGCCTGTTTAGTCTACATTCTGTGTCTTGTAAAATTGGTTTATACACAACGCCTGAGGCACAGTGTTTGTTTACGAAGCCCTTCAAACGTGCACCTTCATACTGATACGTTGAAATAATATTCACAGAGTCTGTTCACCGTACGCACATTCGAAACAGTCGTTGCGAACATGCGAATTTTGATCCCCTTAATCTAGATTCGGCTGATGTGCTTTGAAAAGAAAATGACCGTTAGCTAGGCCGGTTTTAGGGAGCCCGTTTTGTCCTCAAATAATGCGAGTGCAACGTTTGGCCGTTACCGTTACAGAGGGGCTGCGATTAACACAAAATGAAATGATAGTGACGTTTTGACGTTCGTACTGGTGGCATCGCTGTCTGATTTTGTACGGAAATAAATAAAAAAATACGTCGATACGGTCTCTTAAGTTTTTAATAAAGTGTACAGTTACATAATACATAATATTTAGTGTGTGGAGGTCCTGTGATTGCTCCTCAAGTGCATAATTCCTATGTGAATTAATACAAAATATTCCGTGTCATTATTAATTACCCACAATTTTTTGGAAATTATTCTGACACGAGCAACTGTCAACGGCTGGTGGATTGTAACCTGTTAGCCTCTGCTTTGACAACGTCAATCTGACAGCGTTCTCAGACTTTGTTTGTCAACAGAAGACATTGACCTTGGAGAATGACGGTGAACTGTGGTGCATGCGGGAAGTTTGTGTCAGCAAAAGACACAGCAAGGTGCACTAAGTGTAGCGTCGCTTATCACAGAGTGTGCGTCGTCCTTCCAACAAGGGGTCCCTTACCCGCCAGTTGGCAGTGCCCTGAATGCCGGAAAAATGTCCGTAGGGACAATAAGGCCGACACACCTGTACGTGGCCTTGTGGGAGACACACAGAAAGAAGAGCTCGGGTCCATGTCGGTGGCAACATCACCAGCGGGGACGCCGGGGACCGTGACCCAGACGACGCCTTCATCAGGTGCTGCATCGCTGTCGCCTGTTGCGATGGGCGTGGAGAGCGAAAATTTGGGGCCGCTACCGGAGTTCTCGCAGGTTATAGGTGCCGCATCGCCGTCGCCTGTTGCGATGGGCGTGGAGAGCGAAACTTTGAAGCCGCTTCCTCAGTTCTCGCAGGATATAGGTGCCGCTCTTAATTTGGTAGTGGAGGAACTACGCACCTTGCGGCAGGAGGTCCTGGAGCTCAGAAGGGACGTAGCGGAGATGAAGGCGTCCAACGACTCGAGTCACACCCGTATGGCAGACATAGAGTCCAGGTTGGAGGTGCTGGAAAAACAGCAAATTGTTGGATGCGCTCCGTCAGCTCCTTCAAGTGCGCTGGAGAGCGTGGTGCAACAGCTCAGGCGGGAGCTAAATGACAGGGATCAGGAACTGATGGCAAATGACATTATGATAGCAAACGTGCCTGAAATCCAAGGGGAAAATCCAACTCATCTGCTGCAGCTAATTGCCACAAAGCTGGGGGTCACATTGGATGAGCGTGACATCGTGAGTGCAGAGCGGGTTGGCGGTCGACATATCAAGGCGGCAAGCCCTACAGCCTCGGCAGAGCGGCGACCTCGCGCTATTATGGTGTGCCTCGCACGGCGTGACCAGCGTGACGCTGTGCTGAACGCTGCCCGTGTGCGGCGAGGTGCCACAACAGAGAACCTAGGGCTCGCTGGGAAACCTGTACGTTTCTTTGTCAATGAAAGGCTGACCAAGGTGAACCAGCAGATATTTCGCCAAACAAGGGTTGCTGCGGGGATTCACGGATGGCGCTTCGTATGGACGAAGCGGGGTCGCATCTTGGTCCGGAGTAAGCCTGGAGACGCCACTTACAGGATTACATCTGAGGAAGATATTCATAAGATTATTGGGCCATATGCAGACGCTAATTAATAAACGTTTGTTTGTTGTCACTCTGTTTATTGCACCTTTAAATGGGTATTGTATTGATTATTGGATTGCATACATGGAACCTGCGCGTCGTATCTGTCGGGATCGGGGGAGGCGGGAATATGAGAGTGAGTACTGCAAAGACACAAGAAACATGGACATAGTTATATACATATTTATTTACTTTATCAAGACACAAAAAACAACCTTTTTTATAAGTTCTACTATAAGAGCCAATTTAAAGATATCTAAAATTATTAACTTACCACAACAATTAGGACTACACATACCATCACATATATACAAAGCATTTAAGCACCGCATTTATTTAAAAATTATATATATACATAAGTTCTATCACACTAGAATTACTACTACACATAATAAATATACAGCTTTTACAATCTACACGCACACGCTAAGTCAAAATTAATGAAGATTGGTTTATTCAATGCGGGCTCACTAGCAACTAACCAGGATGAGTTTATAGTAGCTATGTTACGGCACTCGGTAGACATAATGGCAATCAACGAAACGTGGCTCAGACCTGGGGAGGATGGACGGGCTCCTAAGGTTCCCGGATACAGGCTAAAACACGTGCCGCGTCCTGCGAATATACGTGGGGGGCGGGGCGGAGGTGTGGCGTTTTACATTAAAACTGGAGTTAGGGTGCGCGTACGGCCGCACTCAGAACATTCTGATGTAGAGCAGATGTGGCTAAACCTAAATATCAATGGTAAAAAGTTATTGATAGGCACTGCATATAGGCCACCATGGTTTGATTTGGCAAAATTTTTGGATGGTATAACTGACAGTATTAGCGCATTAGCACCTTATGATCATTTGGTGGTATTGGGGGATTTCAATGTCAATTTACTGGATATCAATAGTACAAAAACGAAGGATCTGATGGATTTTCTAAATTACGCTGATCTGGTCCAGGTTGTACAATCACCAACCCACTTTGTAGGAGATAGTAGTACTCTTATTGATGTGATCTGTACTGACATAGGGGTTCGTAATGTGCTGGTTAGTCATATTAGTGAACTTGGCCATCACTCATTTATTGTATGTGATACTGTAATCAAGAAAGTGAAGAGCAAACCTAGGTTAGTTGTATATCGGCCTCTAAGGGATATATTGGAGGATTACTATGCGGTGGATCTGGTATCAATGCCATGGTCGGAAGTCTGCTCACTGCCGGACGTGCATTGCATGGTAGAATACTTCAATGTTCTTATCACCCAATTATTTGACTTGCATGCACCTGTAAAAGGTAAAATATTTAGAGACCGTCCCACACCGTGGCTAACAGACAATATTAAATTAATGATAAAGCTTAGAGATGAGGCAAAGGAAAACTATCGCAAGAACAAGCAAGATACTGCAAAACAATATTATTTGGATCTAAAAAAACAAGCTTCTGCGGCACTGATACAGGAAAGGAAGGTCTACTTTGAAAGGCATATTAATGGTCAAATAAAAAACCCCAAGAAACTTTGGCAAAATCTCAAGTCAGATGTGTTTGCAGACCATCATGAAGGTACTCTCCCCGGTCATTTAAACAACCCAGATGAGATAAACAAGGCTTTTCTCAATGTACCTGGACAGAGCACAGTGTCCCCATCCCAGCTATCATATTTCAGTTGCAACAAATATGGAGATGCTCAATTTAAGCTGAAGAATGTTACCGAGGAGGAAATAGCGAAAATTATGAAAGGCTTGGGGTCCAACGCTAAAGGGATTGATGATTTGAGTCTGGATATGATCATGCTCACATTGCCAACCACCCTCCAGGTCATCACTACAATAGTAAATAAATCAATAGATTCAAGCACTTTTCCTAACTCATGGAAGTGTGCTATTGTGCGTCCGCTACCTAAAATTAGTAACCCAATAAGTTTCAAAGACCTACGCCCGGTTAGCATTCTGCCTTGTTTGTCCAAGGTCTTAGAGAGGGTGGTTTACAATCAAATGCTGGCTCATCTGGAAACTAACAGTATGCTCCCTGACCTTCAGTCTGGCTTTAGGAAAGGCCGTGGGACGGCTACAGCTCTCTCTGATGTAGTAGGAAATATATTGGAGGCACGGGATAGGGGGGAGGGAACAATCCTTGCTCTTCTGGATTTCTCACGGGCCTTTGATGCAATAAATACAACTCTATTGCTTTCTAAGTTGGCCTACTATGGATTCACAGGGGAAACAATAGAGTGGTTTGCTAGCTACCTGCAAAATAGAACTCAGCTCGTTGAGGTCCAGAGGGAGGATGGATCAAAAATATCATCCCCACCTCGTCAGGTGCCGCGTGGTGTGCCTCAAGGTTCAATTTTGGGCCCCCCGCTCTATATCCTTTACAGTGCCGATATAATAAACTCATTCCATCATTGCAGATATCACATGTATGCCGATGATATTCAATTATATATATCGTTCAAGCCAACAGACACAACAGAGGCAGTACGAAAAATCAATGGGGATCTGGAGAGAGTGGTAGAATGGTCTGAAAGCAACTCACTAGTTTTAAACCCGTTAAAGTCAAAGTTTATGATTTTGGGGAGTACGAAAATGATCAGCGCAATACTGTCAGCTAAGCCACAAGTCATTATCAGGGGCGATAAAATCGACAGAGTAGAAACTGCTTGCAATCTTGGTCTAACTATGGATCCTCAACTACGTTTTGAGAAGCATATTAGTAACTCCATGAGGAATTGTTTTTATAGATTAAAGTTACTGTACTCCATTAGAGAATACCTGAGTGTTGAACTACGCAAGCAACTAGTAGACAGTCTTATTTTGTCTAGACTTAATTACTGTGACACCGTGTACGGACCATGTCTGTTAGAAAGAACCAATAAATTAATTCAACGAATACAAAATGCATGTACACGGTTTTGTGTTAATATCCCTCGTAGAAGTCATGTCACTCCTTTTAATAACGAAAATAATATTTTGAAAATGGCTGCTAGGAGAAGGTTGCATCTGGCTAGTCTGCTTTTTGGAGTGGTCACTACACAGAAACCACACTACCTTTTTGATAAACTAAGTTGGAGACAGAGTAAATACGAGCCGCGTTATTCCACCCAACCGCTTTGTAATCCGCAACACAGAACTGCAGCATTCAGGGGTTGCTTCAAATTCGCCGCCACACACTGTTGGAATGACCTTCCACCACCAGTGAGAGTCCTGAAATCAAAAAGGTGTTTTTTAAATATTTTAAAGAAAAGATTCATGAAAATGCAGCAATCTGATGGTGGGTAAATCTTATTGCACCAGTGCACTTGGAGCTTACCTCAACGTCATGGCCTAAGGGCAATTGGAGAAGGTCACCAACAGAGTAGGGCGCGCTCACGGTTGATGCATTGCGCCTTTCAATGGATTAATCCATGGCAAATGCGTTTACTTCGTGTGTTTGAACAAGCGACGCCATATCATAAACCAAAATGCATATGGCCGCCACGCCCATCCTTCATTCCTGGAATTGTGTATTGTCCATTGTTGAAAATTTATTTTCATGCTGTGATCAGTGCCTGGAGATTAAATGGATATTTAATTTCAGATTTTAATAATTAGTTAATGTTAGTTGTTGAGCATCTTTCAATCTTAGCTTTGTGTTGGTTTTTGTATGTTGGCATAACATAAAGCATGTATTTTTATTTTGTTTCAAAATATTCTGTACACTTGCAAATATGATATTCGTGTTACAACTCACAATCATTATGTTTATATATTTATTTTCCAAATATACATACATTTAATATTAGTACTTACCATTATTCTTATTAGTGTATAAATAATGACTGAAACACCATAGCACACACCATGGCGGCGTCAATATGTCACTCTTTTGGTCTTTGCTGAAAATCAGCGCTGAGGACTTACGGTCCGTCCGAAGCCACAGCATTTAGCTGAGCATCGACCATTTTTGCACGGATGGGACGCGCAGTTTCATTTATGTTTCACATAGTTATCTTGCCTTCATATTTATTGTAACGTTTTAAATTTAGTTTTGTACATGTACTGATGTGATGTGAATGTTTTTGTTTTGGGATCTCCTTATGTCAACGTTGTGTCAAAATGTCGCGTCGAAAGTGCTTGTCTATGGTGTCACCAAAGCCAAAGACATGCACTTTCTAGGGTTCTCTATGGTGTGACCATAGGGGATCTCAAGACAGAATCGTAGATGTAGAATAGTATTCTCTGCGAAGGTAATATTAGATTTCATTTTATTTGTTTTTTGCTTTGACGTTCTTTTTCAATTTTTTTATGGTTATGTTTTATTATTGCGCGTTTCTAGTCGGTGCAAAATAAATGATTTTTCTTTCTTTCTTTCTTTCATATGCATGCGCCGAACGCATTCAGTTTGCCGGCTATAAAAATGGCAAAAAAACGACGAACTTTTTTGTTAAAGCTATTCACAGACTAAAAAGGACAGAATTTAAATTACAGTACTAACACATTATATCTCCTCCACAGACTGTATTACAAATCAGTTAGTTGGTTTTTGATATTCATGAGGTTAAAAAAACTTTTCTTTCAATAAAATAAGTTTGCTTCAAGTAAGCAGAAATCTGGTTTGGATTAGGCCGGAATAATATTTTTTATGGAAAACCATTCACGAGGTTTGATGGAGGCGTAACGGCTTGTCTGTCTTCGGCGCCCGCGCATCGTGGCTCACGCCAAAATAAATAAGCAAGCTGAACGCGTATGTAGAAGTAAAAGAAAATAGTATACATAGTTAGTTCCATAAGACTATTTTTTTCAAGATTCATAGTTCCTTATTCATTTAATGAAGGAGGTGAAGACATTTAAGTACTTTTATCTTTATGAATGTTTCAAGCGAGCCAGTTGGTATGACGGTCCCTCTTTGTGTTTGATTAGGTGTTTTTTGCACTATATTATAAATGGATACTAAATTGTGGCATTGTATCGCGGCGGTAGGTATGTTGTTTACATACGAGTACATACATAATGTACACGTTAACTGCTGCGGTAAGAAATTTGTGTAGCCCAGTTTCTAAATACGCCGTAGTGGTTGCAGCCAATGGGCGATTTCAGCGAGCCTGGCGTCGATTATGAAAACATTGTTAAAGTTTTATTATATGGGCGTGTTGATGAAGGCCGAGCGGGCCACTTGTCCAAACACACGAGGCGACACTATGAATTATTGAGTGGAACGAGCAGCGCACTAATCGATTCACACCTGTCTACGAAAGGTTCCCAATCGAAAACATTCGACCAACGTCTTGAAACATTCGACCTTAATTTATGATTATTATAGTTCATTACTTAATTCCATCAGGTATTGGAAAATGGAAATATACCTGAAACAAGACTTTGCAACCTGAATAATTAATTCTTCCAAGTACTATTACTCTCATATCTACCTACCCAGCTGTGGGACTCTGGTCGTTTCATATCAAGACCCCTATAGAAAACGCTGAAAACGAATTTCAGTGAGCTTTCTAAAGAAAAATAAGAACGTTAGCTAACGATGCACGTCTCAAATAAGTGAGGCACTGCTTGAGTTAAGCAGTGAGCATATAAGACATCATTGATTAATGGATAGCTTGGCCCTTTGCGGTGTTGGGAAGGGGTTGTCCCTGTGTTTGGCATTGCAGGCGGATCGCGTGCGCCGGGCGCCCTTCGCTTGTGCATTACTTATGCATGTGCCCAAACCCCCCGCAGTGGCCAGCACACCCCAGCGACTATTTTTATTTAGTCTTTGGGATTTAGGCGATGAATGCACTGATGGGTCCGCACGCGCCGCTCACTCACAATCGATATGGCACAAAGACTCGGTTCATTTAATTAACCGAATTTTCTAAGCATAGTTTCTGTGGTAATTTTAGATAGACGTAACAGTGATGAGATTGTTTACTTTTCAGGGAGTTGTAAGAGTTAACTAATTTGGCGTTTTAGACGATAGCGAGTGTCGTGAATTGTTATCGAAATTACCTAAATACCTATTTTGGAAGCAGGAGCTGTTCTTTCTAAAGGAACGTTTTTCTTATGATTTCAAATAAGTAGGTTAAGTTCAAGGTATCCTTAGATAATTCCATATGTAAAAAAGTTTGTTAACTGTGTATTCTTCGTAGCAATGAAGCCACTCGATTATGTAGCTGCCATGTATAAAAGTAATACCATATTAGCCGTTACACCTACCTATTCGTACATCTATTCTAGTTTTAGTATCATATCTTCAAAAAGCATAACCACAAATCGATACGAAGCGAGCATAGTTTACAATTGTATGAAGCGAAGCCATAATGGTCAGCCGGTGGCAATGGCGGTCGCGTGGATTGTGATACGATCTCGCTTCACACCAATAGTTAGGTACCTAGGTAGGTACTATCTTTGTTTTATTGCAACGGAAACTTGTAATTACCGCCACAGTATCGTTTTGATGTGATTTTGAACGTAAATTAGAAGTGACACTTTTCTATCTGTAATATTTTTTCAGGAAGATACATAGGTACTACCTATGACAGATACCGATTCGTAGTTTTCTAATTGAAGGTAGAAAGGGATGCAGGTTAATGACTGTTGAGACTGCGCTTGCGTTTATTTCTGTGATGCGTTTCTGTCGTATAACTAAGACTAATGGAACAAGTTTGTTTTAGGATTAGTTTGATTCTAAACTTAAACTATCTCATCCTGGAACACATTTGCTACTTTGCGTAACACAAAATATGACGCGGTGTATGATATTCCCTAAGAGTTAGGCAGAGATACACCAGTTTTCATTTCGCCAGTTACGAGTATGTCTAGCCTATTGCCGTTAGCCGGACACAGGAAGGTTCTAGAAACTCTCCGAAACGCAATAAAATCGACTTTTAAGTACCTGTCAAGACTGAAACACTACCTGGTAATATTTTGACGGTTTCATTCTATAGGCATCACTTAATCTGCCTAGTTATTTTCCAGATATTTGGAAATTCAGTGATTTCGAAGTAAAACAGATTTAGTGCGCGCACAGATTAATTAATTTGCGACGTCGTCGCCACACTAATAACCTCGAAGTTGTTGAACGCCGTCCAAGTAAATAACAGCGTCTTCCGTATCATGCGGATGTGTGGCATGTGTCCCAAAAATCTTAGTTAATTTAACATTGCTCTATATACTTTGCAATTTTTATGTATCTAGGTTTGTCTATTAATCTTTCTCATCGGAATGTATCCGACACCCGTTAAACTAATGCCGATGATTCATAAAAAAAACCATGACTACCTCCAACATTACAAGTTATATTTGTGCGCTGAAGGAAACTAATCGGTAGAGCTAGCGTAAGTAGCTGGCATAAAACAGCTTACACTCCTAGCATCGTGCAGTGACCCCAGTTCACACAGGAACACTTCACTGTAGTAGTTCCGTTCCCTTTGTCACCATCTGAAACACGATCCCCGTCCACGACTTCCGCACGAAGCCCTTCGATCCTCCGATAATCCTCCTACATAGTAGATTACATTTCTAGTTACACTTTAAACCATTTATAGCTCGGTTTTCTTCATTTTAGTTGCTAGTCTACAATTTTCGACTGCTGATATGATGATCCTCAAAAGATGGACGTGGAGCTTTCTTCGTGTCTTAATTATTATTTATGTACAACAGCTGGCGTGCAGAGGTTGGTCGGGCGAGGCTGAGTCCGTCCGGCGAACGACGCGGTTATTTATAAAACAGAGTTGCGTCTCGTTTTGTCTTCGGCGCGCTCTTTATTTTGTCTAAATATACGCAGTTTTGGGAACGTCGTCGCGGCCGACTCTGCCGCGACACCAGCTTTGGCGTCGAGCCAGAACCTCATCTTTCCTCGCTAGCTTATCTTTTGTCGGGACCTACAAAGCATGTAACTAGCAATTTCATGTCTGGGATGTCTTTCAACTTTTCTACTTGATTGAACTGGATAACTAAGAAAGGTTCCTACCTACTATAAGACCTGCCTGTGTGAGGAAAGACACGTCGGCCGTAAAAATCGCCGTTGGCTAATACGCGCACGTGTTTTGTCCAAAAATAAGTGTCGCAGGAACTGAGGTCGTGACGACGAGGAGGGATGTAATTAATCGCTCCCGGCAATCGTGTACAGCACCGCGAAATAGGTGGTACCAGATTTATGGTGGATAGTGTCGCAGACTACACCGGTCAGATCAAAGACTCGCTAAACACAAAACCGTGACGGCCGCGAGTCCAACACGGCCAGTTTGGTCATACGAAACTGGGCCACGACACATCTAGTTCTATTCTCGTACCGATAAACTAACACGACATATTTATTCTACAATGTATTCATGAAACAGTGTTCATAATAATGAGAGGTTTTAGTTTAATTTATTGTGAATATTTGGCTGCTCTAACACATTTCGTATTCCTAAATCTAGAACTCATAAACGAAATAATTACACTCGGAGATGCTTGAATTGTTTGAATTTAGACATGTTTGTGTGCTATTTGGACTTATGAATAGATATATTTTGGAAATGTAGAACGTATTAAAGTTAATGGCATTGAAACTACGTGAGTACATAATGTCGAGTCGAATGACTACATATAATAATACCCTCTTTCTATCCCGCTCAGGCCGCTCGCGTCTAAAATCGTATTTCCGTAGAATCCTTACAAGCGACGTTAAGCACTTACTGTCGGCTTTGCAGTTCGACGACCTGAGCTCCAGAAGACGTCCTGAAAACAAAAAAAAAACTCGCACAGGAATTCAGACAAAGCTTTATTCGTAACACCCACACAAATGACCGAAATATTTTTCAGGAGGACCCATGACTAATTATACCTTCCGAAACTTTGTTGACTGATTCATTTTAGTTTTAGCTTCAAACCGTGTTTGCACTGCGTCATATTTTGTTCTACATTGTTGTGAATAAATTCAACTGTTTGCCTTTTGTGTCGTATTTGACAATCGATTACGACTAAAAATCTATCTGGGTCACATATAAGCAACAAAAGACCATCGCGCTACATTCAGGCCAACTAACAATGGACATAAAAGGAAAGAGAAAAAAATTAATGAATCAAGATAAGCTTTGTGGTGGACAGTGGTTCGACCTCGGCCGTCAAATGGCACCGCATCGATCGAACAAATGCGGTGGCACATCACGCGCATTGTACGGCACGCGATTAGACCCAGACTTCAGAGCCGATCAGCACTAGTTTTATTATCTATTGTGGTGGACACAAAACCGTCAGATACCAGATTCTGCATTTATGATAAAACCAATGACTGCCATACCTGGTTTACCTTTGCTGAAGGCAACAAAATGTTTTTGGGCGACCGAGCTCTGCACGGCTGAGAATAAATCAAACGAATTTTCCCAGATCATAATAATGGGACCTAGCTAGATTGATTGTTCGCTCCCGTAAACTCCTGTATTGCAACTTTCATCCGAATCGTTAGAGCCGTTTTCGAGAACGTGATTACAAATATATATACAAAATATACAAATATAGGTCATTTAATAGTACCTATAGCATAAGTCGACAAAGTAGCCATTGCAAGATCTATCATTATTGAAAGTTTCAAGGTCACTACAAATACTCCCATAGCAAACGAACCGCAACACCATCCGGAGAGGTTGCGGATGTGATCCACTGTAATCACCGGTGAAATTTCGCCACACAATAGCAAACTTATTTACAGGCCGGTAGAGGTTACGCTCTTCTGAATATTAACCATTAATCACAGATTATGATTGGAACACACAATCACTGTAATTGCCCATTTCCTAAATATAACATATCATTTGGTTTTCTAAATGGCTAGCCTTGAAATAGACGATCCGTAAAAAAAAATTGCTGGTAACTAATTAGGTACCTACTATGACACCCGGGAAGTGTCGTCTATTTGGCTACCTCTACCTAGGTGGAAGATGCCTTTGCGATCGTTTTGGTAACGTACATTGGCCTGTGCCAAAGTTCGAAAGCCATTTATAGCGAGTGTTTGTCGTCTTCTTGTCAAGAGGTATGTCCATGGATGCCGGTGCCCGGGCGGGCGGCGAGCGACCAAAATAGACGCCGCCTCGCGCGACTTAACAATGCAATAAAAAGAAATTAACAGTGACGTCCCTGCGCTAAGTTGACTCGCGTGTCATTTGGATGTGGTCCAATCTCTTCGAGATATATTTTAGTTTGACTTCGCTCTAGCCACTTCCGTTAAGTGAGACTGAAAATAACGTCTTTACGAACATTAATGACAATGATGAAAGAGTGATGATGTCGTCTCTAAGGTTTATTTTTTATGAATATCCTCGCCTACTATTTTTAAGACTTTAATACCGTATTGTAGGTACCAATATAACGTAATAAATAGTAACAAAGTTATATTCTTTTCAGGTTTCGGTTTGGCCGCAGCAGCTGCAGCGGGTGTTCGGGCCGGTTACCAAACGGTGCTGCCTTCACCGTATGGGTAAGTACATCGTCGGCTGGTAACACCTGTACCATATCTGTATCATGTATCAATGTTCAGTGGTTCAACACTTCGATATTTGCCAGCACTAGCGGCGCCGCATGCCGCTCTGAATACATCTCACGAGACAAAAATCAGACGTACATTATTCTAACTTAGATCCTATCGGAAAAGCTCAAAATCTTTTCTTGGATCAATGATCGGATAAGATAAAAAACCTATCTTTCGCACAATTACAATCACGTACGTGAGTTCGTAATGTCTAAGATTAGGTCGGAACTTCCTTTTGAAACATATTGTTTTGGAAACTCATCGAGTATTTTCCCAACTTTTCCATTACAAAAACACGTACTTTTCTCACGATGTAGGTTTGTTATTGAATCATACTTTATTAAGACAATTGCGAGGAGACAGTTTTTAAATAACGAGATTGATGAACTGCTCCTAAATCAGAACTGTAGGAAGTGAGCAGCTAAGGTCCAGGTTGATATCGCTTGGCGGTATAAATATAGTTTGCTGACTTTTGTCTCGGTAGATGAGGCGAGCGGCGTCTCCTGACGGCTAGCGGCGCGGCGGCCGGCGGACCACACCTAGACTAAATTATCAAACATTTTCACATAGGTATCTATGGCAAGCGTGAGCGTGAGAGTGGATTTTTTTTCGTTTTGGGTGTGAATTAGTCGATTGGGTTTTTTAATGTTTACGTTTTATAAAGCTATACCAGAGCATGGGCGGCGCCGGCGGCGGCGACGTCGCCGGTCGCGGGCGCCGCCCACCGCCGTCACACTTTACGCATCGTTCTCGACACTCAATGTTTTCTTGACTTTTATGTTTTATGCCGTGTTCGTGTAAGATTTTGTTGATTTGAATTGAGTTTTGTTGGTGGTGGATTTCGTTTAATACACTTACTAAGTAATTGTCTAGGTGCGGCGGCGGCGGGTGTCGAGGGCACGCTGTGTGTGCGTAGGTGTGAGCGCGCTCTCGACGGGTCGCCGCCGTCGCCGTCGCCGCCGGTGCCGCCGTGCTGTCTAACATGCATTCGATACAACACGGCCTATCCGTACCGACCTGGCCTTGCACTCATCGTGTCCCGGTTAATTACATATTGACGTGAAGCTCGATCGATGCTCAGCCAGGGCCACCACGCCAACACAACTGTCCATATATTATTCAGTGACACTCTTGTTTTAATGGAATATAATCAAGTGAAAGCTTTAATCGAATTAACGCTTTTATGTTCGTTACCATTCGAAGCGGGTTTAACTGCGACGTTTGGGAGATCAATCGTTAAACTCGATCAATTTGTTATTCTCTTCGTTACGCAAAATGTCAAAATTATCAAATACGCCAGGTTGCCTTCGACCGATTAAGGGACCACAGACTTATGGTATTTAAATTATGGTTAAGTATAAAGTAGGTACCTACGCACTAAAATATTGGCCTGAAATGCGTCTAAATCTACCAACGCGCAACGTAGTGTTTTGATGGAAGCAATGACTATAGGTAAATTAATTATTAATTGCTGTAGGCAAATCGTTTTAGAACTAGTTTAATTGGATGATAGGTCTACACAATGTTATTAATATAATTATGAGCTTAGTTTAATTATTCTTGCGATAACTTTTTGCATGTAATTTATGTACTTAATTATTATATACTTTCTCCTAGAAACGTTGAAAGTGGCATCGTTACTTAAGATCCTGTACATCCTCTATTAGCTATCAGACTAGTATGTGGTTGTGTTTTGTATTTTAGTAGATGTGTCAGCTCGGCTTGTGTGAGTATATATGCCAGTTTTAATAATGCTGTTTGTTTTCACCTACTACTACTATATTTTTTCTCTCTTCATAGTAGATTATTTTATTAACTCGGGTATCGAACGTTAAGTAAAATACGAAGCCACGTGACGTAGCTATATGATCGTAAAGTGACGAACTGATTATTGTAGATGAGATTTTAAGACGAGTAGTTGTACTCGTATAATAGATTATTCTTGATGTACACTTGTACTATTTATCTACCAACGTCAAGTAGGTATTTAGAAGTACAGTAGTAGACCACAGGTGGGCGTATAAGGCGGGCGGGGCGTGGATGCGGGCGTGGACCACGCATGCGTATTGCCTCAGATCCCTGTACCATGCTAATTCAGTCGAAATAGAACAAACAACAGTCAGCCCGTCTCTATCACATCTTATAGTGGTAGAAAAAGACGGATAATTGCATCAAAAGTGGTGCGATGCTTAATAGTGTGGATGGAGAGAGCCCTCTAAAATCGCTGACGCAACTTGAAGCGAATTCAAGATGCTCTTGAACAAACTTGGCCGCCTTCAAGCAAATTAAGCAGAATTGGCATTTTTTATTCCTGACATTTTGAGTTACTTCATTAAAAAACTGAGACCATTTAATTTTTAGGTTTATGTTATAAGTCACATGCTCTATTATAACAATTACGTCCTAGTTCTCCGATTAAAGCAATTTGAGGAAAAGTGATAATTTCATACAATTTATATGGTTGGCCCGCGCATGTGGCAAATTAGTATATTATGGTAGCCAATTCAAAATTAATATGTTCCTCTGAATTCAAAACACTTAGGTATTATTTTGGCTTATTTTTAGAAAAATCTTTCATTTTTTCTAAAAAAAAAATTGGATAATGGGCTGTCACATAAATCTTAATTTTTTCGACTGTTCACGACGAAGTCACAACTAGGCAAATACCGAGTGGTCCGGATATTTCGGTCGAGGCGAAGTGCCGCCCGTTGTATATTTTTATTACATTTTCTTAAACTTTCCTGGCACTGACGCACGGCGGCGGTTCCGCAACGGCGACATAGGCAGACAGTCGCATACTTACATAACTATAACAGTTTATCGATGTCTACTAACATAACAAGATTAGATGCTCGTGCCCGTCGAGGCTGCTGGGGCTAGGTAGTGTGACCGTTTTAAAGAGTATTAATTTTCGATGTCTCCTCACGAGATTATTGAGAAGATCAGTGAGAGGATATCGCGGGTGATAGTAGACGTCAATTCAGCAGTTACTTTGTGGAGTATCTGAAGGTTTGACGTCTTTGATGTCAGGAGGATTTTTGGATAACTTTGATGTTAATTGGCAGGTTGTCGCCTGGATACATGTACAGCACCCCGCAGTACATGAATGCGATGAGCGGGGTGGGCGCTAGCGTGGGCTCGGGCGCAGGCGGGCTTGTGCAGCTGCCCCAACTGCAGCACGCCGCGGCGATGGCTGCTGCCAACCACTTGTACGAGTACCAGGCGGCCGCCGCGCAGGGAGCGGCGGCTTACCAGCAGCAGTATGCCGCAGCCGGCTTCGACCCCTATGCTACTGCCGCCGGTTTGTACTACACTCTCAACTAAAGACATATTCAGGTGTTTGGATTATATTGATTATGTACTGTTGTGATTTCATTTAATTTCTTGCTTGCAAACTCTTAAAAACATTAAGCCATTTGCCTTTAAAGTTTTGACCCCTCAATTTGATTGTTTCGGATAAAAATAACATTCCTATGTTCCAGCAGCAGCGGCGGCAGCGGCTAGCGGTGCCGGCTATGTATCTCCTTACTACACGCTCCAGGGAGGCGGCATGCAGGCTCCTCTCTTACCTCCCCTACCTTATCCCCCGCAGCTCCAAGAGGCACGGATGCAGTAAGATTGACGTAACTGTTCCCAAAAACATTACTGATGACACGCGTATGAAGATCTGAGTTTCAAAGAAAAACATACCATTATGTAACTTGCTAGTAAAAGTACCAATCACCAGTAATGAATTCGAGAACTACTAACACGGTTTCAGGTCTGAATGTGGATTGAAATAAAATAATGACACAGCTGTTACAGCAAACGTTCGGTGCCTTTTGTCGAACGGTAGGTAAAGACGATAGCATACCATGTCATTAGAACATTTTAATGATTTACACTCTGATGGAAGCAAGGCCAAATATAGGTATAGACAAAACGTCTAGAATCTAGTTGAATCAATAAACCAAAAATGCTAAAGAATGACCAAAGGCTAAAAGCTTTTTATTTAGAATTAAGACCTCGGTACTTAGCCAGATCAATGGTGATGAAACTATGTAGGTAATAATTACGTACTTATTCGTATGTATAACTATAAAAGCACCAATACCATTATATCATTAAGATACAAACATAAATGTAGCTATGTTGAAATATTCTTGCCTCATTCACTCAACTTCCTAACATCACATATTTTTATACCTAAATGTATAGACGATAGTCAAATATATTTTCATAATAGATACCCTACATATTCAAATATTTAAATAACACTAGAAATGAAAGAAACATTTAAAAGCATACAGCTGTTAAATGACAATAAATAAATACAATATTAAAGAAAGTATTATCCTTGTTTTGATATAAATATTATGACGGGGACAAAGTTTGGCAAATTGTTTTATGCTTGGCTTAATTTACGAAAAATGTTGCGCAATAAAAAAAAACAATTTGCACTTGTCGTGCGATATATGATATGTATAGGAATTGAATAACCTATACTGGTGGATTGATCTAGAAGTTGTTTTTAGAAAAATATTTTACGTTTCTTGGAATAAATCATCGAAGGAAGTGTAAAAACCTCATTATATTTGTGGCATCTATCGATCAACGCTTGCGAAAACGCATTAACTGTTTGACAGCTGTTTTTAAATTGATCAGTTTTTGGTTCACTAGTAAAAGATTATAATATTCTGATTGTATCATCTCATGCTATTGTGTACTTCCTCCATAATTTCCATTTTACGTAGCTTTTTATCTTAATAACATATTAATCCAGCTATTGATTTATTGGACGCCTTAGAACTAAACTAATATGCCACATCATGTATTTTCTGTTTGGATTTTAGAATTTTGTAAAAACTGCAAGGATTTGCCCAGAAAAACTAACCCAAACATAGGCAATTCTTCATAAACTTGTATAAATTGAAAATAGTCACGATGGAAAACAATATGACCTGAGCATTTTATATATGGTTTGCAATTCCAGTACTAAGTTGCAAAACATGAGGACTAACATCACTGACGCTTCATTAAAAATGAAGCTTTCATTAGTCGATTTGTTTTGGTTGTAAGACGCCATAGATAATTACTTAGGTTTCCTAGTTCTGTATTAACTTGTCCATATTGCTCAATAAGTCCGAAAATGGACTTGGATTAGCGTAAGATAGAAAGAAGGAGAGCAATAAAGAAATAAGTAATTAGTGTAATTTTAAGGAACGTTCTTAGTACTGTCTCATTGAAAAACTATAATATTTTTTGTACACTACCTATTATGCCCATGTAATATTAACATATTATTACTTTTGTTCTCCACAGCGGTTAAGGGTACTTAAGTAATAGTATTAAAATAGTTAGGATAATTCAATTACTAGTCCATGTAATTTTAATGTATTGAATTATAGGCGGTCGCCGGCCATTCTATCAAAGAAAACACTACTAATAAATACATGAAACTGGATTATAATAAATTGATTACATCGTCAGATGACTATTAAAATACCTACGTGCCATCTTTTGAACGGATTTACTGCATTTCATGGCTTATTACTAACTGTTTATTCCGTTCTGCAGCCATTGAATGAAGTGAATTTGTATGGAAATGAGATTCATCTCAAATGAAGGCTAGATCTTGGACGGCGACATAGTACAAGTTAGGGGTATATCCCAAGTAGGTAGGGATCACCGTATCAATGATACGTATAGTATCTAAGCTTAATTCTAATTGTAATATTCTGTTATTCGTAATTTATTTTGTTGATATTTGTAAATCTACATGTTGATAACTATTTATTATGTGGAAGATAAATAAAATTGTTGAATATTTACCGACCGAATCGAATCTCTTACCGCCCGGAGCTTTCCCAGTTTACTTAAAAACAAGATTCGGTCCAATATATTGAATTATATACATTCATAATACTTTTAAATATAAGTAGAATAATATTTTAAGTAGAAGCATACCAAAAGGAATATAGTAAGCCATAGACGTGGCCATCTTGCCTTATATATAGATGAAATATTGTACTAAGTTATATATTACACTAAAATTATATACACATATCATCAAATGTATAAAATTTTCAGAGCGGCATGACGCCCTGAATTGTCCATAATAGTGCATTTCATTCATAGTAATTTTAAGCACAATTACTATTATATATTACATAACAATATGAACGCGAATTCATAATAAATACTAAATAACTGTTATAATTAATTTAAAATTATAGTATCGTACTTAATTAAGGTTAATATAAAATGGAAAATAAATTTTTAAGGTACATTTTACGTGTTTTATTCGCCTCTGAAAGCGGTGAACCGAATCTATGTGGCACATCTCAATCTATTTATAAAAAAAGAAATATCTAGTTTAGCTGTGAAAAAATGTGTGTCGTCAAGCATTTGGCGTCGTTCCAACTTTGCCTGTCCGTTGACAAAGTTGATGCACCAAAATAACTTATAAAATGGAATTTCTAGGCAAAATTGCGGTTGAATTCGTAATTCCATTGAAATATTTTAGGACTGAATTATTCTCGACGAAAAACTTCAGGTAAATTCTACCCACGAAGCTGAAAGTTACTAGTAGACTTTACTAAAGAATATAACAACAGAGACATTAGTTCCAGATAAAGTGAACTTGCACAAAGGATAAATCTTTATGTACTTACATTCTGTCGAGAAGACTAAGTAGTTATGTGTAAATGTATCAAAGATTAAATTAAGTAGCTTGAAGGAGGCCTCGAGCTTATCGACTCCGGAAAGGTTAAAAGAAACACGAAAATGTTTACCACAACGCATGCACAGTTATCGGCCATCGATTTAACCCAAAAACCATGAGAGCCAGCTAAAAACATGCATCAATCAGAACTAGGTTTTGGAAGCTACAAAATGAACAGATAAATGACATCTTTTGCTCACAAGTTTCAGAAATAGATTTAAAATATTTAAAATATTGTGTTCAGCAGGAGTTGCAGAACATGTTGTGTTGCAAGAACAAAATAACAAGTTTGATCGGCAATAATATGCATAAAAGAAAAAAACCTTCATAATATCTCGATACATTCATCCATTGACAGGCAACTACCAGCCTGAACCACTGGATTTAGCGAGGACCCTGAAATGTAGGAACTGCGTAAGCTCTCGTAGATGCCCTGACAAAACGGCTACGCCCGCGTTCGTAGGAGCTGCGTAGGCCCTCGTAGAAGCAATGGCTAGGTCACGTTGCAGCGTTGGTGAAGCGTTTGGTTCGTAGACAGTGGCTACGTCGCCTAGGAGTTGCGTAGGCTGTCGTAGACTCAACGCTACGTCGCGTAGGAGCTGCGTAGGCGCTTGTACAAGCAGTGGCTACGCCGCGTAGGCGCGGCGTTTGTCTCGTAGACACAGCCGTTACGTCGGTCGGCGTCGTGTTGGTGCAGCGTGGACTCATAGACGTTAGTGCTGCTTATACATTGCGTTTAGGTGGTGTCATGAGAGGTCCAAGATAAAGAAGGTACTTATTTAAGAAATTGTATCATCTTAAAGTGTTAAATAGGGGATCAAAGTTTTTATGAAAGTTCGTACTTTTTGACTATGAGTAATAGCACGGGCCGTTGTTTAATTCTGTCATTTACTATGACAGGACGAAGAAACATTTTGACCCATAGAATTAGCTGTGTATCAATATTGGTGTACATTAGAGTATTATTCTATCTAAGTCACCGACTTCCGAACCTAAGTTATTTTGCGGTCTTTTTTTGCAAATCGGTTCGATCTGTGCAAAAAATATTCCATTTTTATTTAATTTTATTTCAAAGACGCTTGATGGTATAACAAACGACGAGCTAGACCCCAGTAAATAAAGGCATGACCCCTGTGTACGCCATGATATTTTGAAAACTACTGAACCGATTTTGATCAAACCTGCACTATTGGCTAAATTGAAATTTCCCTAATTAGAAAAATATATATAAATCATCAAAACTCAACATAATCAATAATAGCTTTGCAATGTTACGGGTAGTAATAGCAAATAAGTACATGAAAATAAGACAGTAGGTATGATTCTCATCTATTGAGAAGTTGCATTTTTGTCTCCAAGAGAAAAATGCAACTTCACTCAGTCCCTGTGATGGTCATTGATGAACTGGTTACCAACAGCAAATATCTTTATACTTACACTGTACAATTATTTCCAACCTTTGTTAATTATGATTGCGAACTGGTTCCAACTAATGACCTTGACTTTTTTGTGCGTTCTTATCTTGCAATTGTATTTAATTTCCAGTTCGAATTTTATTAATGTACATACAAAACCATAAGTAAAAGTCATATATATTTAACAAAGTAAGTATTCAGTAGAGTCCTCACTAAAAATCTCTTGGATAGACTTCACGACACCTAGGTACTTCGTACGCATACCTTGCACACCGTTTACCTAACGAGACGTTACGGTTCCGGTTCCGGTTTCTCTAACATATACGGCGATACCCATAGCTTCACAAGGCCGGGTATTGAGATTTGCAGGTAAGTCTCATGCCTACAAGTACCGCACCCTGTATAACTACCTGCACGTAATCGCACTATCTCATTCCATCATCATATTACACCTACGTCCACGCCCACGTTTAATCCATAAACTTAACCATTGGCATTAATTAATTGGTTGTAACTTCTTACCTTAATAATTGCAGTGCAGAGGCTCGCTCAAGTTAAGTTTCTTGTAGATTTTTGAGGAAAACGAATTATTGAAGTCTTCGTTAGGTTGGAGAAAATTGACATTCCCGCCATTGGCCGCTGTCATGCCCCATGCATGAGCACAGCAAAAATTACCAAAAATAACTTTTTTGTCTATGGTTGCTAGCTATAAAAACTGACTACATACATAGATATAATCTCGATATCTAATAATACCCTTACGGATCGGACAGGGTTTATAGTTTTTCCCTCCTGGGTTTGCCAGCAGAACTGAGATGAGCTAGCTTAAAAGTATTATAACTGTACCCTGTGGGCAGAAGTATAGTAGAGACGTGAAACGAAACGTCAGTCCATAGACTACTATCGTCCGTCAGATAATGTCACAATGACAGTTTGAATTTGTTGGTTGGGCTTTTGTTGTTTAGCTTTACCGATTTATTTGTAAGTGTAAATAAAGAACTTAGCTATGGCTGGTCAAGGGCATCAGTTCCCTGGCAATTTCCAAGGCAATGCTGCTGGCATGAGATCTGGTTTCGGCGGGGGACCGATGAGCGGGCAAATGCAGTCAATGCCGAATCAACTAGCAGGTATAATTTCTAAACACCACTCTATATCATTTTGTTTTAGGCTTTACCATCCTGGCGTTCCTTAAGTATTCGCAGTCGCCCGGTAGCTTCAAGTCAGACTAGTTTTCGTTCCATCCGTCTAGACTAGAAGCCGACCCCAACATAGTTGGGGAAAAGGCTAGGCTGATGATGATGCATCGTTTAGGTGTCTAGAGTTTCAAGCTATTTAGCAAGCTATTTTTTTTTTTTTTTTTTTTTTGCGTTTTTTTTTATATTACTGTGTGTGAGCCTAATGTACTGACGTCGAATAAACATTTTTCTTTCTTTTTTTTCTTTCTATTTCGATAACTGTTAAGTTTGTAACTTCATCTCGGCTGGTTACATCAAGATGTTTTTTTATTCAAGGAGAACTGCTTCTTGCTATTGTAAAGTCCATATTGTATGCTTACGTTGATATTATCTTTAACAGGAGTGATGGGAGGACCCATGGCTAACACCAGTGGGATGGTTGGCATGGGCAACCAAATGGTGCCACCGTATGGGGCTACTATGCAGAATCAGATGGGGAATATGGGTATGGGACCACAGGTATGTAGCTAACCAAGGGATGCAGTACCCAGTGATTGGAGACTCTTCCAAAATTAATCAACTGGGAGTATCAAAATCTATGGATAGACGCTGCACCATAACACCCAGCCGTTTTAACCTATTGACTGTCATAGTCACATATACGTGACAAGCAAGCTCGTGCCCTGTATGCCAAATGACACAAATATGAATTCCCTTTTTGAATCTAATTTTGTGAACAATTTCAAGGGTTGTTATTTTTATGCACAGAACCCTAATTTATTTTCTAAAATAAAAGTAGCCTAAGTTAGACCTTATAACATCAGCTGGCATGTCACCAACTGGTATGTGAAATTGTGGCTTGGTGTGGAGGGCATGTGCATGCGTTTATGCTCTGGCGGCCAAAAAGTTAAGGATGTCTGTCCATTTAGCTTGGGAGGCATCTCATGCTAAGTTAAGATAGATTGTTTTAATTTATGAATGGTTATTGTGATACTTCTTGTAAAGTGTAGTAGTCCCAGTAATTTTCTTACAATAATACCATCTCACTAAACTTAAACTAAACCAAACACGTAAACTTTAGAAAAACAACTATGCATATTACACTTGTATGGTTAATTACTACACTAGTATTTAAAACACAAGTATTGTTTCTTTTTCATACTTTTTAGTTGTCTTTTTTGTGCCCTCTCTTACTGAAGAGATCTTACCGAAACTTTAAAATATACAAAAATCACAAAGTTCTCTAAAGATTTGATTTCTATGTTTTCAGGGTATGGGTGTAGGTGTCAGCGGTGGACCTGGTGGCCCAGGCATGGGTCCTCAGACAGTTCAGCAATCAGGTACTAACTACTAACAGGTCACCACACAAAATGAACATAAATTAATATATTTAAACCACCATCAAGAGTTTCATTGTTTCTTCTATGTACCAAATTGGCTCGATAAAATGTGTTGTTTGATACCATTATTAAAGAAAACATAATATTCAAAACAACAGTCTGATTTTCCTTGAAGGGGTCAAAATCAAAAATCAATCAAAATCAAAGCATTTATTTCAAGTAGGCCAGTTAGAGGCACTTTTGAACTGTCGAAACAAAGATAACAATGATATGTAGCTACAGTCCCAGTCACAAGGCATAAAAACTGTGAAAGTACTGTAGTTGCCCATTCCCTAGCGTAAATCTCTATGGAGAAGAATGGGCAAGAAACTCCACGGACACTCTTTTAAATCAGCATATTGTTACAAAACCTTGTTACATCATTCTATTGAGATGGTACATTATGTGAGAACGATGTAGCAAGATGTGCACGTTAAAAGTGTCCATAGTAAATACAAAAAAGACAATTAAAAATAAAAAAAAAAACAAATGGGTGACCATCTATCCCCTTGTTTGTGTGGTTCTGTAGTCAGAACATAAAATTGTATCCTCTATCTGGACAAATACATAAAATTGAAGTGTCTGTTTGTAATATGACAATAACAGCTGTTTACTGAATGCATAAAGAAAATATTTATGGCACATAAAACACGAACACTTTTTTTTTTAATTTTTGTTTGTCGTCAGTCTGTTTGTTCCGGCTAATCTCCGAAACGGCTAAACCGATATTGACGGGACTTTTATTGGCAGATAGCTGATGTTATAAGGTCTAACTTAGGCTACTTTTATTTTAGAAAATGAATTAGGGTTCTGTGCAAAAAAATAACAACCCTTGATTCAAAAAGAGAACTAATATTTTTTTATAATAATTTCACGCGAACGAAGGTCGCAGGCAACAGCTAGTATTACATAAACGTAACATCAAGCCTGTAATAATGTAGGGTAAGGCAGAGGTGTACCTAATAGTACACCCACAATTCGCCAGTTATGTTTAAGTCTCATGTAATAGGGGACGAGCTTATTGCCATCAACGGGGTAGAAATCCAGACTCCGTGGCTGCTACTGAGAAATTCGTGATGAAAACACCCAACAACAAGTTGTCCGACCCAGGAATCGAATCCAGGACTTCATGCTCATCATCATCATCATCATTTCAGCCGAAAGACGTCCACTGCTGGACATAGGCCCCCCGCAACCTTCACCAGGTCATCGGTCCACCTAGTGGGAGGCCTTCCAACGCAACGTCTTCCGGTTCGCGGTCGCCACTCCAGAACTTTTCGGCCCCATCGGCCATCCGTGCTTAGCAGTCACGATTGTGACCACTAGACCAAAGAGCCAGTCTTCTTTACATTATTTTTATTATAATCCTATGGTGCCCCACTGCATGCAGTGAGGTCTCACCTAAGATATAGTACAATGCTTCACATAAATATTAATTAATTTTTAAAAATCTTTATTTTCAGGTGCCATGCAGGCTGGCGGTGCTGTGTCTAACAACACGGCACCCCCTCCCGCGCAGCCCCCCGCAGCTCAACCGCCGCAGAACAAGGAGTTCAATACCGCATCATTGTGCAAGTATGTATCTTATTGTAGTCAAGTCACACACATTTGTATAGTTAAATATCAAAACCTGGTGTGACCATGCTAAATGAAAACTGGGAAATTAAAGAAATTTGTTTTTGTCTATAGGTTTGGTTGGGTAATATTGAAGGTTTTTAACAAACTCTTGCAGTATGTGTGTATTAGGAAAAAAATAAAAATAAGATATGGATAGCGTTCTGTGATGCTGATTTGTATTTTATTACTTCTTGTCCAATACTGATCTGGCTTCTTTAATTTTCAGATTTGGACAGGAGACCGTACAGGATATAGTGAGCAGAACCCAAGATGTTTTCCAAACATTAAAAGCCATACAGGTGAGTTTTAAACAGTAATTTGCGATCTAAGCAATTTAATTGAGCATTCGGCCACAGTCTCAACTATCGCCGCGCTGCCATCCCATTTTTGATTCCTCAACACATTTCATAAAAAAGAACCACAAATGTTTATCAACAACGCTCGAATAACATTGTCAACTCTTGACAATGTTATTTGAGCGCCAAAAGATTTATGCAGCATTATACTACCGCGCTCTCTGCCGGTCGGCCACTTTTGAACCTTATTACTCAGGGCATAAGGGTGAAAAGTGCTCGATCGACCGAGAGCGCGGTAGTACATTACGATAAGTTGTTTTCTGGGGGGTACTAAGACATCTTAAAGCAGGAGTAATTCCAGTGTGGGAAAGAGACAGAGCTATGCTAGGTCGTCTAGCGCCATCTCTTTTGTAGCCACCTGTTTGGTAAGCCACCTGATCTACTCTATGCTTATGACATTGAATTATTTTCATTTTCTTTCCATATATCTTCAACTTGCGTATTGTGTAAAATAACACGGTTCCCTTTATTTACAGCCTCCTAACGGTACACATAACGGTGAAAACCAAAGTAATGATAAGAAAGCCAAAATGCAGGAACAACTGCGCACAATCCGACTGCTGTTCAAGAGACTTCGGCTTATCTACGAGAAATGTAACGAGACATGTCAGGTTAGTTAATCTGTGGAAATCTGTCTTATGCAGGCGACATAAAGTGTACTCTTAAACAATGTCTTCCGATACTTATTTTATTTTTCACCAATGATTTGAAAGTCTTTCAGTCTTTCTTGCTGGTTCTTCTTCAAATCAACTGACCAACACGAACCTTGCCCATTTAGCTTATGTGAAATAAAATATGTTGATTCCGAGTATTTCAGTTCAATACAGAGCAATCTTTTATTGCTTAATTAATTAATATTGATAATTACAGCGTACTTTAAACTGTACGGTGTACTCTTATGATTAAGATTGAAAGCGTCCCTCTTCAAAGTTCAGTTTAAGTCAGCATTGGTATGTAGCGGTTGTGGCAACTTGTTCTTCTTAGTGTGTTTATGGCAATCTAAATGGGGAAGGCAAGTCAAAGCTGATTGTAGATACAAATACAAATAGTTTATTTTCTTTAACAAGGTTTGTACTACATAGCTTGTGGTAGAAGTGTCCTTTTAAGCAAGTAAATGCCTGTATTAGGACACCCCACTCTTCCGTAACTAAATTTACGTAATGCACATACATGAATTATGTTAACTACTACTATTTATATTATTTATAATTTATATAATATCGAGGAAGAATAAAAAAAAAAAATAAAGATAATTAAAGTAATATAGAAATACAGAAGACAACATTACAAACTTTACATCAGCACATTTAAATTAGTGTGCGCGATTTGTGTATGTTATCTATATGTGTGTGTTGTATGTGTGATATGTGAGTGTGGGATGTATGTGTATGTGTAGTGTGTAATTGTACATGTCGTACAAGTGAGTAAGTGAATGCGTGAGTGAGTGAGTTATGATGGGTGCTGCAGGAGGGCCTCAGTGTCCTCGTAGGCGAGTGGTTTGATCCATTTAACTAGAAGCTTTTTACACTCATAATATTGTTTGGTGTATACATATATCTCTTTATTTATTTTATTGTAGAGTTGAGATGATCGTTTCTCGTATTGCCTGCTACAAAACATGGTTTTTGTTTGTGGAATCGGTGCTATAATATCTTTCCTCCTTTTTGATAAGATAGCGGTATCATAAGGCAGCCTTTTGTGTTTTTTCAAAACAGTATGAATTATATATAGTTTCCTCACCGAGAGCAAATCACTTATCTGATAAAGTCTCCCGGTGGGATATCTAGTCTTTTTAAAAAACATTATTTTTATTAGGGCTCGTTGCACTCGCTCCACAGCAATAAATTTGGATTTAGCTGCCCCTCCCCAAATAGGGATGCAGTATACCAAGACAGATTGCACCAAAGCGATATAAATATCCTTTAAAAGATTTTTAGATGGGTTTCCGGTATTGGTGTCATTTTTTGGGACAATATGTCTTAATGTTTTGAAAATCCAGCTTAGTTTCCGAACCCTGTTAGTAACCTGCTCAAGGTGAGGGTACCAAGATAGTCTCTGGTCAAGCATAACACCTAAATATTTGGTGTGAGTGACCTTATAAATGGTAGGACACCCACAGTTTTTGTTTTTAATGTCACCACATTTGTGGACTTTTATTGTGAGGTCCTTATTTGGTTGTGTACGATTACAGATACTGAAGCAAATATAATTTGTTTTTGAGGTATTCAATGTTAGTAGATTATTATTTAGCCATTTAGCAATTTGGGACATGCCACATGAAGCACTTTGCTCTACGTCATCCCAGGCTCTTCCAGAAAAAACAACAGCCGTGTCGTCTGCATAAGAAAAGACTTTGGCGTTATCAATTGTCATATTACAGAGGTCATTAATGTATGCTAAGAAAAGTGTGGGGCCCAAAACACTACCCTGAGGCACACCGTATGATACTTCTGCATCATCACTGATGTATTGCCCCAACTTAACCCTTTGCTTCCTGTTAGAGAGATAATCTTTAAGAAGATTGAGTGAAGTTCCTCTTATACCAATTATTTCCAGTTTGTTCACAAGGATTGGTACAGAGACGGTGTCGAATGCCTTTTTAAGATCCAGGAAGACAGCTAAACATTTATTGCTATTATCCAGGTGATTAGCTACTAGCGAGCTTAGGGCGGTAACTGCATCTTCGGTGGATATATTCTGCCTAAATCCAAATTGTGCCGGGGATAGTGTTTTATATTTGTTTAAGTATTTGAGAAGCCTAGTATTGATTAATTTCTCTAAGATTTTCGATATAGCTGGAAGGACAGATATTGGCCTGTAGTTGTTAAGGTCGTCTCTGTCCCCACCTTTGTGAACCGGAGTAATAATAGATTTTTTAAGGGGGTCAGGAAAGATACCGTCTCTAAAACAGAGATTTGCAAGATGGGTTATAATTGGGACAACCTCCTTACGTATATACTTTAAAAAATCTGTGGAGATATTGTCCCAGCCAGCGGCACTATCTGACTTTAAGCTCATTAATATTCTATCTACTTCATTGAGGTCTGTGTCCAAGAGTACAAAGGAATTACCTTGTGTTGACTGTTGATTAGGTACATAATTAGGGTCATTACTTACGCTAGATTGAATTTGTTGGGCCAGCTGCTTGCCAATATTTACAAAATAATTATTAATAAAGTTTGCTGATTCAATAGGAGTCGATTTAATATTAATTAGTTCAATGTTTTGAATTTTAGATTTATTAGTGTAGGTTATATTTTTAATATTTTTCCAAAGCAATTTATTGTTTGATTTTGATTTTGCCAGTAATTCTCTGTCATGTTTTCTTTTTAATTTTTTAATTAGCCTGTTGCAGTGATTTCTATATCGATTGTATGTTATTTTATTGATTTCGTTGTGTGGGTCACTCTTATATGTCTTTTGTAATTTATTACGATTTTTAATGCAACGAAGTATGCCTGGGGTTACCCATGGCTTAATAATGCGTTTACTGTTTGGAATATTTACTGTAGTGGTGTTGAGATTAATCGATTCAGTTAGCTTATCAATGAGTATCTCAGTTAATAAATTGGGGTCATCACAAAATAGTAATTCCGCCAAGTTTTGTTTATGTATTTGTTTTAAAGCTTGTTCGAAATTTATACTCGTAGTGGTTTTATTTGCAACTTGGGCATATTTTTGCTTACGCAGTGACATAAAAGTAGTGTAGTGGTCAGTCACAGTGGTATGAAGGATAGCAATAAATGCCGAAGCCTTTTTTTTGTTAATTTTTATCATAAAATGGTCCAAGCAGTTCCTTTCCCTAGTGGGTAATGTATGCCCAGGGAGAATACCATGTAAAGACAACATATTTAAATAGTTCACCCTATTTTTGCTTTCCTGTGACGTCTCTGTGTCTTTAGTTCTAATATTTATATTTATATCTCCCGCTATTACTACGTTTTTTTGCGATGTTATCGTATCAAGGTGGGTGCTAAGCGAGTCAATGAAACTGTCAGTATTAGTGATTGATGGAGAGCGGTAAATACACAGAATATGGTTATTCAGTATATCTAGCTGGAGACAAGACGCTTGTGCCAACCTTATTTCCTTTACTTTTGGTTTTAATGTGTCCTTAACATAGGCTACCACCCCATCGTTTTGGTTTAAATGTCGAGTAGAGGCAAAGCAGTGGTAATTATTTAGTTTAGGTATTGGTTTGTTATCGCTTAGCCTACACTCCGTTAAAATTATAATATCAGTTTGAAATTTAAAAGAAGATAGCAAAAGTGAGAAATCATCGAAATTACAATAAACGCTTCTTATGTTTTGAGAGACAATCGTTAAGTCATTTTTATTTATTGAAATGTGTTTAGAGATCTCAGAGCAATCACATTCAATTGTACGCGCAATTTCAATATTGTCAATTTCATTTATGGTTTGTAGGTTATCACCCATTTAACAAGTATCCGGTAAAACAGTCGTCAAGAACAAGATTTATAAAAAAATTATAGACTGATGAGATGGCGTGTCCATAGCTTTTCCCAATCTGACCAATGGGGTCAAGCTATTTTGAACTATAAAATGACATTGACAGATCTTCAACCAATGACATTGCTTGGTACAAGCTATGCTAGCGCCATTAGGTTTACGGTTGCCTTCCCTATTGTGTTGGGAGAACTGAGCTACTAGTTTGGCGCTACTACCGAAAGCGCCGAAACTAGTAGTAGTGGCAACTCATAGTGCAGAAATTAGGTCCTATGTGATTGAACGGGAGTTTGTGGTCTGCTCTCCAATCCATCCTTTGTAAACATCTAAACATTTTTTCAGGGAATGGAGTACACCCACATGGAAAGTCTCATTCCACTGAAGGATGAAGCAGAGAACAAGGCGTTGGATGAAAGACGGAACACCGAATCTTATAGACTAGCATTAGAAGAAAATAGAGAGCTTACGGAACAGGTGATGCTTTTATATCTAAACATAACATTGTTAAATAATCGACAGGAGAAAATTGATTATTGCAAAATAATATTATTTTGAACAGAGAATCTTTTTAGTATGACAGACAATAACACTGGACAAAAGTACATCAGAATGTAATATAATAATCTTAAATTCAAATTCACTTCACAAACATGTTTTTACAGGATGATGTTTTCAAGTGGCCGTGGATGGCCAAATCCGAAACTATGAGAGCGAAAAATGGAGTCTCGAATCCGATTTTGATCAATCATTCAAGAAATCAATATTCGTGACCAGGAATTTTTACACCATTCAATAGTGTCGCTATTAAGGATCAAATTCTGGGAAGTAATGACATGCGGCAAACAGTTTCGGATTTGGCAATCCACGCCCACTTGAAAAATTCACCCTGTATACATAAAGTTTGTATATCCAATAAACATAACCTACGTTACCTACTGAGCATGAAGTCCTGGGTTCGAATGCTAGGTCATGCAAAGTGTTACTGGGTATTTTCTTTAGGAATTTCTCAGTAGCGGCCACAGAGCCTGGATTTCGTCCCGGTTGATGGCAATAGGCCCACTCCCTGTTAAATGGGATTTAAACAACTAGCAATATGTGCATGTACTATTAGGTACACTTCTGCCAAATTTTATATCATCATCACTATCATAACATCAAGCCTGTATTCCCCAAAGGGTAAGGCAGAGGTGTACTTATAATCTAGTACAGCCACATTTCGGCAGATATTTTTAGGGCTCTTTTACCTCCTATCTTTTATTTTGCTAAGATTGTAAAACTTACTTTGCTCAAAGCAAGCAATTCAGTTCTAAATTCTTGGCAGTACATACTTCTTGAGTCGACGCATTTGATACAGCAGAATTTGTGACCAACAATGCCGATCTGAAGCTATTGCTGGACATATTCGTCTTTCATTCGGCATATATCATCGCTGAATCAAGTCGGTCTAGTCGGCATAATCCGGTACAGCCTAGTGGCGAAATAATGTTATGGTTTTTGTTTAAAAAATACTGCTGGAACTAATATTTGCATATAACCCGTGATACGGGGTTATTACGGGTTATACACAAATATTACTTTCAGCTGCTTTTGAAATCAGTTAAGCTATCGGTATTGCGCCCATGATGTCATGATATCTCCCCGGTCGTGTCAGATTGTCGTCCCATCGTACAATGAGAGTGACGCCCCGTTCACACGACGTTCATCTGACCGTCATTTTGCAGTATAATGTTGGGATCACATGGCAGGTCCATGCTGCATTTGTTTTTAACCGTTATTGACGTGTGATCCCAACTTTTCACTGCAAAATGTCGTGCAGGACAGCGCCGTGTGAACGCGGCTGAGGGAACATAATTATACATAGTATTTGTGCACACACTTGTTCATTATAATAATAATAGCCTATACCCGCTTCGCCCGCGTGGATTCCGGAGTTATGGCTCACGGTATCGTACTACCTGGATAAGAAGTATCCTATGTGTTAATCCTGTATTTAATGTATTTATGTGCCAAATTTCATTCAAATCTGTTCAGTAGTTTTTGCGTGAAAGTGTAACACACATCCGATCCGTCCATACTCACAAACTTTCATATCTATAATATTAGTAATAGGATCTCCTGTGTAGTTGGCGAGGCTGAAAATCAGGCAGAATATTAAGAACCTTCTTAATAGTATATTTTATAACGAGGGACTAAACGAAGCCATAATATACCAGAGGTGGTTTGACTCCCGAGCGTGCGAGTCAATGAAACCGAGGATATATTAAGTTGGCGTTTAGTCTCGAGGTGCAAACTGTACTTTTCACTTTGAGTGCGAGAAAAATAGTCAATATAGTACAAAAACATTTAATAAATATTCTTATTCCTCCAGTCCATAAAACTTTCGCAAGTTTTTTGGTAAATCTTCCCCGATTTTGGCGGAAAAAGATTATCTACTATGTCTTTTACTCTTTGCTCGACGTCAAACTCTTCACTGTCACTGGACATTCTTAATTTTATTTAAAACCGAACAAATTTAAATTCTGAAATTATCGCGGACAGTTTTTTCTTCTAAACCAGTCACAGATTAACAATTTTGTTGTATTTGTTAATTGAACCCTACTTTATCTGTGGTTCTAATATTTAGTCTGTAAACACCACACTATTTTGTCTATACCCGTTATAGTACTACTCTATGATAATTTTTTAATGTACTCTCTTCTTGTTGAATCTCTCGTAATAAAACTACAAACATATCAAAGTATATTTTTTATTAATTACAACAGGTTATGGGCCCAGACCACCTGAATATTGCAAAGTAAAGTAAAAGTGATTTCCAAACTTATAAAAATAAAAGTTGTAGTTCTTGTTAAATTAGTAAAACCTAACCTAAAACTCCGCACGTGTTCTCGCAATACGAATTTATCTTCATCGGCAAAATGTCATCAAACAATACGATGGCACTGATAGAAAAGCTGACCGGGAGAGAAAATTATGCGACGTGGCGATTTGCTATGCAAACTTACCTCGAACATGAAGAATTATGGAGTTGTGTCACCCGTAAAGAAAATGAAGCCGTTGATACGAAGCTCGACACGAAAGCTAGATCTAAATTAATTCTATTAGTGCATCCTATTAATTATGTGCATATACAAGAAGCTAAAACAGCAAAAGAAGTGTGGTACAATCTAGCAAAAGCTTTTGATGATAATGGTTTGACACGTCGGGTTGGGCTTCTGAGAGATCTGATAACGACAAACCTCGAAAATTGTTTAAACATAGAAGACTACGTTAACAAAATAATGACGACCGCCCATAAACTGCGAAACATTGGTTTCAATGTTGATGATGAGTGGCTTGGGACCCTGTTACTGGCCGGTCTTCCTGAAATGTATCAACCCATGATAATGGCACTTGAGAGCTCTGGTGTAAAAATTACAGCTGATTCAGTAAAGACAAAGCTTCTTCAAGATATAAGAAACTCCGAGTCTAATGCGCTATATGTGAAAAGCAAAGGAAAACAGTTGCAATCTGGCAAACAAGCTCAAAATAAAGTCAAGTCCAAGGGTCCGAGGTGTTATGTGTGCAACAAGCATGGACACATCAGTAAAAATTGCCGCAACAAGAAGAAGGAAGAAAAATCCAATGAGCGAACTGATACCAGTTGTGTCGCAGTGTTCTCCGCTACAACGAGCAACGACAGCAATTGGTATATAGATTCTGGAGCATCAATGCATATGACAATGCACCGTGAATTGCTTTATGATGAAATGCCACCTCCGATTACTGCAATAAGAGTGGCTGATAACAAGAGATTAGTAGTAAAATCATGTGGGAAAGTGAATCTTAATGTTGTGAACAAACAAGGCAAAATTGACACTATCAAGGTACAAAATGTTTTATATGTTCCTGAGCTGGCTACTAATCTACTCTCTGTGAGTCAAATAATAAATAGTGGTTGCCAAATACAGTTTGACAGTCAAGGCTGTATAATCCTAAATAAAGATAATAAGCAAGTCGCAACTGCTAAAGTTATAAACAATATGTACCGGTTAAATACACATAGTATTCCAGCTTACTTATCTACATCAACAGAGAATGATTGTTACTTGTGGCATCAGAGGTTGGCACATTTGAATTTTGAGGACCTAAACAAGTTGTTGGAAAGTGCAAAAATTAAAATAAACAAGGCAGATAAAGTGATATGTATTTCATGTTTAGAAGGAAAGCAGACAAGAATCCCGTTTCCTTCAGAAGGTTCTAGAGCACAAGCGAAGCTAGGACTTGTTCACTCAGATGTCTGTGGAAAAATGGAAGTACCAAGCCTTGGAGGAGCTCAGTACTTTGTTACCTTTGTGGACGACTTCACAAGAAAAGTATTTGTTTATTTGATTAAAAAAAAATCAGAAGTCTTCCAGAAATTTCAAGAATTTAAAGCCTTAGTTGAAAACCAACTTGACACGAGAATAAAGATACTCCGCACTGATAACGGAAAAGAGTATCTAAGCAATGAGTTTCAAGCTTTTCTAAAGAAAGCAGGGATCACACACCAAACCTCTGCTCCGTACACACCACAACAAAATGGTCTAGCGGAGAGAATGAACCGGACTTTGCTTGAAAGAGCTAGATGCATGCTAATAAATGCTAAACTTCAGAAACATTATTGGGCAGAAGCTGTGTCAACTGCAGCTTATATTACTAATAGATGCCCAACAAAAGCTTTAGCATTTTTGACACCAGAAGAGAAATGGAGTGATAAAATGCCAGACATTACACATATGAAAATTTAAAAAAAGAAAAAAACAAAATTTGTAAACAAGAAAAGTTGTAATAAGCAGAGATGTGGTCTTCCTTGAAAGCTCAGTCAAAAGAGATTATTCCTTTGTACCACTTTCAGAGTCTGTCCTGGAATCATGTGAAAATGATGACAACTCTAAAACCAAGAAGATCACACTGAAACAGTCTGAGAAGACTGAAGACGAATCAAGTGAAGATTTTTACTCTGATGATGAATCTCTGTATGAGCCTGAAGTAACTATAGATTCATCTGAGTTAACAAATAATATCACAACGAGATCTAAAGCAAGACTGAACAGACTGCAAGCTAATGAAGAAGAAGAAGCCAATACTTACAAATGTACAGATGAAATTGTAAGAGAACAGGATGTCCCACTGACGTACAGTGAAGCATTATCTTCTGATAACCCAAATGCTGCAAAATGGAAAGAGTCCACTGAAGAGGAGCTAAAGGCACATACAAAGAATGAAACATGGCAATTGATTGAAAAGCCTGAAGGAGTGCGGATAATTGGCTGCAAATGGGTCTTCAAGATAAAAGACGAGCCATCTGGTCCACTCTATAAGTCAAGACTGTGTGCCAAAGGATGTAGTCAGAAACAAGGTGTTGACTACAAGGAGATATATGCTCCAACTGTAAGGTATGATTCAGTACGTATTCTACTTTCAGAAGCAGCTCAACACAACTTGCATATTGTTCAATTTGATGTCAAAACTGCATTTCTGTATGGAGATGTTAAGGAAGACATTTATATGACGCCACCTGAAGGTTTGGATGCTCCTTACAATATGGTATGTAAACTCAACCGTTCACTTTATGGTCTTAAGCAAGCACCAAGGTGCTGGAACCAAAAATTTGACACTTTGCTAAAAAAATTTGGATTTGAAAGCTGTCATAAAGACAGGTGTGTGTATGTTGGAAAAGTAAATGACAATAAGGTGTATTTACTCCTGTATGTTGATGATGGACTTCTAATCTCAAAATCAAAAGATACACTGAATAAACTTATGTGTGAGTTAAAGAAAAATTTTGAAATTAAACAGTGTGATCCAAAGAATTTTGTAGGACTACAAATTGAAAGATCTGAAGGAAGTATTTTCATTCATCAAACAAAATACACTGAGAAACTGCTGTACAAATTTAATATGCAAAATGCTAACTGTAATAATATTCCAGTAAATCCTCACACTATACTGGAGAAGAATCCAGGGACTCCTGATAAGAAGATTCCATACAGAGAGGCAGTAGGCTCACTGATGCATCTGGCGGTGGTAAGCAGGCCCGATATAATGTATGGAGTTAGTCTGGTGAGTAGATATCTTGATTCTTATGATCACACTCACTGGAATGTTATAAAGAAAATACTGAAGTATTTAAAAGAAACCAAAGATTATGGTTTGTGTTATTCAAAAACACAACTGAACATAGTAGAAGCTTACTGTGATGCTGATTATGCCAAAGACACCTCCACACGCAAGTCTTTAACTGGCTATGTGTTTATTAAAAATGGAGCTGCCATAACATGGGCAACACAACGACAACAAAGTGTTGCTTTGTCTACCACGGAAGCAGAATTCATGGCTGCTTGTTCAGCTGCCAAAGAGGCTATGTGGTTAAAAGGACTCTTAGTGGATATTGGTGAATTTAATCAGGACTCAATATGTTTGAATATAGACAATCAAAGTGCGATTTGTTTAATTAAAAATGTGGATTACCATAAGCGTTGTAAGCATATCGAAGTAAAATATAATTTTGTTAAAGATAAATATGCAGAAAAACAAATTGATTTGAATTATGTATCTACTAATGAACAATTTGCTGATGTGTTTACTAAAGCTCTTCCTAGAGACAAGTTTCAGTATTTTAGAAAAAGAATCGGTGTTCAGAACTTAACATAATACCTTTATCTTACCTGTACTTGTAAATCATTAGTTTTAAATATTTCTTGTTTTTGATGAGAGCTGGTCAAACTAATTTATGCCATGTTTAATGTATGTTCATTTTGTAACTTGTATTATGAAATGGGTTCAAATTAGGTGGGAGTGTTGTATTTGTTAATTGAACCCTACTTTATCTGTGGTTCTAATATTTAGTCTGTAAGCACCACACTATTTTGTCTATACCCGTTATAGTACTACTCTATGATAATTTTTAATGTACTCTCTTCTTGTTGAATCTCTCGTAATAAAACTACAAACATATCAAAGTATATTTTTTATTAATTACAACAAATTTAAAACACATGGCGCCACCTTCCTTGCGGAAAAACCATGGAACTAAAACTCTCAACATTTTCGCAATGAAGATGGTCCACACTCAATAGATATTTACTGACTGTTTGAGTTTGTCTACGTCACATGAATGAAATTAAAAAACGAATTACTTTTTACTCCCTAGAGACTAAAGTGGTCACTTAAGTCCCGCTTCGTAGGGCTATAATGGCGTACTTTTAGAGCATGAGAAGTGAAAAATGGTTTTAATATCCATATTTTCTTTACAGGTGGTGTTAAAAAACAAACAGTTGAAGGAAGTGATAACTAACTTGAGGACAATCATATGGGAAATTAACGTTATGTTGACAATGCGGAGATCTTAAGTTACTGTAGTTAGTTTTAAGTATAATTGTAGAATTTTAAACCTTATGTGATCGACGTAAAACAGAAAAGGCATGCCCATCATTTGTAAAGGCTCACACATTCTCTTTCTAGAAAACACAAGTTGTATCTTGACCTTTTATGTTAACCTTTCTGCTCATAATATGATTGTTTCGGAATTTCCGAATCGTTTCGGACTAAAATTCGGACAGTCCCAAATATAAGTGAGTCATCGTCCTGCCCTTGTCCAATGTGAGTATACAACCGGTGCCTAGACATTCGAGTAAAAGAGAAACATGAGAGCGAAACCTCTGAGTATCGTGTCGTCTCGCTTCTACGCTTTATGACTACGCCTTCTCCGAATCTGATTTGTCACAAGGCGCTCAGGGCAACCTTTGAAAATTAGATGCTGACTTTACTTAGACAAGTAAAGTAAGCTTTACAAACGAATGTGAACCTTCTTGTATATAACATTCGTGTATTGGTGCATGGTTCTTTTGTTTTGGTGACATTGTCAGGATAAACAATTATGTGAAATTATGTTGAAAAAACCCTCTTGGTCTTTAGTTCCGTCAATCGAAATTCGGCTATCCAAAAGGACCATGAAACCAATATAAGTTAAGTAGCTTTAGCCCACGGCTTCACTTGCTTTACGGTCGTAAATTATCCCACGGATACATTTTCAATATAGCCTAAGACACTCGAGAATAATTTGGCAATCCATTATTGAAAGAATTTTCGGAATCTGATCATTACTTAGATCCGAAGATTACCCCTATAACATACAAACTGATAAAAAAAAATCTCTTTGTAAGTGCGCCATAAGAATATGAACATCATCGTCATAGGAATAAAATTTACATTCGAATGTAAAGCTTACTTTACTTGTGTGACTCCCCTCAGTGTGATCACTGGTGGGATCAAGTTTGTTACGACATTTCAAACTTTTCGCAAACTAAACATACTCCGTGTAACCGTGTAACTAAACAAATGTTTCTTGTAAATATTTGTGTAGATGTATAGTTATGTATGTACTGTTGTATTATGTATAGGTATAACTTAAATATAAAGAATAATGAGAATCTTTCATATATCGTAGTTTTATTGTAAAACTGACCTTTATCATTTGTTTGACAATCGTGTCATGGCAACTGATGTCAGTGCAAGGGTCATGTTGTCTGATCAATACTTTTGTAGTCGAGAATATTTTCTGGCTATAGTATCGCGGACAACAGACTATTGTGCACAGACGTTAGTTCGTTAACGTATTTGAGAGGCAGTAGCCGAGGCCAGGGGTTCGAACTCATTCGTTTATTTAGGAGCCACTAAAGCTTTAGTCCATCTGGGCGGTTTTTTACGAGTACGGAGTCCTACTCCGAAAAGTTTTTATAACGAAGTTGGTCGCAAATGCAAATGGATCTTGACCATACAAAAGAGATGATCTTTAACCCAAGACCACTGCAGGACATAGGCCTCTTCAATGGTACGCCACTTAAGAGGGCCCTTCCCGGCGCGTCTATCGTCAACGTGAGCATGGTCGAAAAGCTTGTTGATTCATCCAGAGCCACAGCGGCGATTTTTTTTCAACTGGGGCGTCCTACCCCGCCCCGAACCCGCACAACTCGTCTCCCACGCACCTCATACCGCCTAACGCGATGACATTGAACGGAAAATAGTGTTCGAGAAAAGTTTGTGAAATAAATATTTGTCATTAAGAATCGCCATTACATGTGCAAGGTTTCTATCATGATGTTTTCTTTACTTTTAGAGTTTATGAGTACATTATGAAAGGCCAAAGTTCAGGTAAAATTTGTGCAAAACAGCCATTTTTGGAGGCTTATACTGAATTTGTTTCTACAATTTTTTATTTTTTGCTCCCATAGAAACCTAGATATAGTGCACAAAATACCTATTAGTTCAAAAAAATCAAAGATAGATGTGTAACAACTGCATAATCACGTACGAGCGTTTGTATGAAAAATATGACGGGTTGGCCGCTCTTAACTCGATTCTCGGCAACTCCCATCCAGTTGCTACCAGCCTGCGAAGATCGTCGCTCCACCGAGCCTGAGGGCGCCCCACCTTACGCTTGCCGATTCGAGTATTACAGTGTTTCTGTATTGTCCTGCAGAATTTAAGCCAACCAGCAATCAAGTAGTGTGGGGCAACGTTTTTTTTTATTTAGAGTTTCCCGTCGTCCTGAACAGACTTATTGATCGGTCGGATTTTTTGCAAACATCCTAAGATATCTTAGTAAAAAGATTTTTCCAGTTATCTTGCGACACAAGAATAAAAAAATGCCTTTAAGAAATTGAATGCTGAGTAGCTTTCCACAGACTGGGAGAGTGAGGAGGCGTAAAATAAAATCAAGATTTATTAAAAATAAATTATTTACTTCGGTAAGATTCGAGAGTAAAACTAAATACAAATTGGCAGACGGCTACGATTACACATTGTGTTAATAAATAAAGCTAATGGCAAGCTTTTAGGAAATTGAGTATTCAAATTTGAGTTGAGTAGTATTTAAAATTAAAAACTTAAAACTAAGACTTAAGTACCTACGTTTATCTATCTACGTTCGATCGGTTTTGGGATTTCGGAGCTGGCTTTCTTTTTCTTTTCTAGAACTTTCTTCTCGTAGGGACGATGGTCGACGATTTCGTCGGCGGGGGCTGGGATCTCTTCAGGTTGGGGCTGGTCGGCTTGTTCGGGGGTCTCAGGTGACGCTTCTACTTGCTTTCCCGCGCTTCTACCGGACGGCAGCTCGTGGAAAGCCTCTGCTAATTCCAGGTTGATCTCCTCAAGCGGTGTGTCACCGGACCTGATATAGACTGGCACGTAGCCTGGCTTCGGAGGCAGCACTTGCCATCTGGGGCGGGCCTCTGAAATAGAGAAAATTATGTTGTTATTTTGATGTCACATTTTTTTCGTAGATGTATAGTTAAGTGGAATTTTAAGGCTATCTGATGCAAGACGCGTTTCTACCTTTTTAACAAAGCGTTATCTTATTAACATGTTCAGTTTTAACTAGTTCTATTTAGCAACCTGGTATAGTTTTCTGTTCAAACTTTACGGCGGCTCGGCTGCGAGTGACGGTCTGCGTATTATGCAGTCAAGACGATGCGTCTTCTACTGGTACTTAAAATTGTGTTCTGCGCAGCTTTACGTAAGATGTTCCGAACCGCCATAAAGTTTGAACAGAACTATAGCCTGGGTGTTAATGATTGGATGATATAGTGAGCCTGCCCGCTCATAGGATAACTGACTTGTTGTTTAGAACCCCTTATCGTCTAGTACACCGTAATAACCTACGGTTTGATAGCAGAGCATTTTTTATCGTTGGCTATTTCCAAAAGTTTTAGAACATTTTATGCAGCGGTCCGAGCGGTCGTTTTTTAAACCAAAATACTTGTTGTCTACCCGAAAAAGAAACCGTAAACCACACCCTGATCACACCCCGTATCACGTTGGGTCAACCCAACCGTTGAGCGGTCTACGAGTAGATAAATTCGATTAAATTCGCAGTCAGAAGTATTATTTTCTGAATGCTTTATGGATGCTGAACGCATCCCTATAAAACCGTCATTGTGTTTAAAAAAAAACACAAATTATTCAAAATACCAACTTGAAGTTTTTTTGCATACAAAAAGCTAAGCATTATATTACACGTTAGATGTTAGATCTTGACCTCTACTATGATGAATGATATTGTTGTTAGCGAAAAGTCATGACCGATGACACCAATACGATTTATACCTCATTAATTTTATTTGTGGTGTGGTAGTCATAATTTATTGAAGTTTCGTCATATTTCTTAAGATTTAAACGACTGCGAGTACAATGTGCTTACTGTCGCATCATACGTGACAAGCCAAGCGTGCTATACGCATTGAATATATTCAATTTGTCAAGTCTAACATAACATTCAGATCTAACACATTGGTGTTAGATCTGAGCTAGGTACAACGCGCGAACTCTGGCAGTCCTAACTGATCTGTCTAATGCTGTTTTAATTATTTAATAGCGGCTATAAAAACGGTTTTATCTCGGCTGGGTATACAAAAACCGGTCAAGTGCGAGTCCTACTCACACGCACATAGAGTTCCGTAGCACCAAACAATGTAAGTAATAAAAATATTTTGAAGGCATTCGTTCATATGTTGTATTGTTTTACATTCATCAACAAAACTAAATTTGTTTTTCGTTGTATGTTAATGAAAAACAAAGTTGCTGCAGTTTGATGAAAACGTCCCATATCTCAAAAAATAAACATCATATCTCATTCAAACCAATGTTGGTTGATATTTTTTTTTACGTTTTATAATCCTGTATTTTTTTCAGAATTTTTCACCTCTTTAGAAATTAGAGGGGACACACATTTTACCACTTTAGAAGTGTTTATCTTTCAAACGATTGACTTTGAGAGAAAATGGTTTTAGGAATCTCAATGTCCGCAGGAGACGCACCGGGCGTCGGGGGCCACGTGGTGGCCCCCGGCCACCGTAGGCACGGGCCTGTGGACGGCGAGCTATGGGCTAGCTCGCCATCCGTCCGTCTTATGACAACAGGCCGTGTCGACGGCGCGTTCGTGTTCCACGCGCGCCTCAAAGAGAGTCAGCAAACAGGAAGGGGTCCGAAAGGACCGATGCCTGCCAGGGTTGCGGGACTGTTCGAAAGAGATACCGCGGCCCTGGAACACAAGGGGCAAAAGAAGGAACCTGGATGGGCTTTAGTCAGTAAAAGTTTGACACACCCTCCTGCTCAGCTCAGAGCTGGAGGAGTTATTTGATGATTTCCCATCCGAAAAAAAAAAGGAACCTCAATGTCAATTTTAAAGACCTATCTATAATCACCCCGCACGTATAGGTTTGATGAATTTCCATGTATGGGGGAGACCCTTAATCTTATATTTTATTTTTGTATAAAAACCTTATAGCGGTTTACAGAATACATCTACCTACTAAGTTTCAACTGTGTAGTCCTAATAGTTTCGGAATAAAGTGGCTGTGACATACACGGACAGACAGACAGACAGACTTGGCGAATCTATAAGGGTTCTGTATTTTGCAATTCGGCTACGGAACCCTAAAAAAGTTACCGAATTCATCTGCGTGCATGAGCATAGTGGGCATAGCACGAATGCGCGGAGTAAACGTTACGTTAGAATTTAAATATTTTAAAATTGAAATACCCACTTACTTATTTTAAAGACATTTATGGGTAGTATGAAAAACAAAATGCTATAAAATATGATGATTCTGTTTCAATTATAGAATTGATTGAATTGAACTTACGTTACATTTACATACCATCGCGCGTTCGAGCTAGCGTCTCGGGTCGCCAATAGACCGCGCGTTACACGATGAGATCGCATGCATCCGTGCGTCGTAAATTTGCTAATACCTAGAGATAATGGCTAGGCCGGGGCTTGTTTAGGCCGCTTTTCTTGTTACTGCGGTCGTTCAACCGACTATTAAATGCAGATGAAACGAGATGCCGATACGCAGATAGACAGTGCCAAGCTTTTGTTTGGTTCTGAGTTTTGAGAGAATTCAAGCTTCTTCGTCGTGTCGATGGTTCCCTTTATTAGAGTCAAATTAACTCGACTAGAACTCGGCCACCTCGTTGGTGGTGGCTTCGGTCAGGTCCCTTAAAACGCAGACGGAATTACGTATAGAGCAGGACATGAGGTGAGCCATAGCGAAAATCATCGTCATCATCATCGTCTAGCCATTTCTCAACTATGAGGCGATGGCTAAATATTAAAGTCAGGATGTCGGGACATTACGTGGAAGTATATAATTGAGAACACAATGATAGATTGCATTGACTCCCTGTGAAAAACTACAGATGGGAAGACATGAGGGACTGGGAAATGATTGATCGCAACGTTTAAAATGGATGGTCAGGAGCTCCACCTATGACTGTGAGACTGTAGGTAGGCCTGGCCTTTCACCAAAGTAGAATATTTTGTTTTAAGGCTTCTTATTAGTTCTTATAAGCTTTTACTTTTAGTCTTTCACCAAGCTAGGCTAGGGTCTAGGTACTTAAGAAGGTAGGTACTATTTCGTACTTAATACTTATGTACTTATGACCTTACACCACCGACAGGATTCCCAGCCCAAGATATCAATAGATACTAACACCCGTATCTATAAACAAGCCGAAGTGACTTGAGTAAAAGTAAATAACTTAAGATGCGATTTTTATTGTGTAGTTGAGTAAAATTTGCTTAAAGTTAGAAGTGTCAAAATTCCTTGTCTATTACATAAAATATATTGCAAGTAATTGCTTAGACTGAAGTAGATAATTACTTTAACTTGATTATAAATACCAGCCTAAGTGCTAAATGTCACCTAACCTGCAAGTATCGCGGTCACGAATGGTCACGATCCAGTCACTTGACCGTTTGACGTACACACAAGAGATAACTAGTTCTCCTGCGCACGTTTGTACAATCTATTCGATTAGACAATTGCTGCAATTCAGTGCAATAAATAGATTTTACTGCGTAGCAAGATACGAATCCCTTCAGCCTCCTATGCAATGAGCTCACACTAAATCAAAGATTGTCATGGTCTGTTTTGGGTAACATGCCTCAGTTCTTTTTCTTTCGTATTGCCATCATCTATATTATACTGGGTCATTTGTTAAATGTGGGTAATACTTTAGGGGAGTGTATTAAGTAACTAGGAACTAATAGGAAATCATGAAAATTAACATCTTTTACTATGGGACCGAACATGAAAACGCGAAACCAGTTTCATCTGCTCCCTATATTGTTGATTGCTTAGCTAGAGAAAATTTTGGCAACAGCCGATTCTTTATCATAATTCATAGTTAGTCCTGTAGATAGTAAATGTTGCTTACATTTATGGGTACTTCACTCCCTTTCAAATTATAGTAGATTTTATGGTGTGGTAAAAAGATTACCGCTTCGCAGGGAGTACAGTTAGCTGTAAGGAAGCGAGGGAGCTCCGGACAATCATTTACCCTTTTTCATGGAGGGTTCAATGTTTTTACACAATTTCATTTCCACGCAGGAGATATGGTAGGCAAGTAGCGTGATTTGTCTAGATAGGTACATCGGTACAGCTCTTTAAGATTGACTTCTACAGCCTACGCTGACAGGGCAGAAGAATTCTTGTATTCTATAACATCAGTATTGTTTGGTTGCACCCCAGTAAATAGGTAGATACAAGATTTTGAGATATGTATCAGAAAAAAATTGTAAACGGACTTGCAGTGATGCTGACTTGGTCTTTATATAGCTCATGCACATCATTGCACTTCGAGATTATGAACTCACCTGTAAGTTCGCTGACTTTGGTACCTAAAACTACAAAATATTCTAAACCTTCAATGCTTTTATCCTTAGATTCAAGGTGCAAAGTAGACGAAGTAAAGGGTTTTTAGGCCATGCCATCATGTTTATCATAGAGTGATCAAGCTCATTTAGCATTAAAGTTTTTTTCTGAAAATGAGGCAATTTCAAATCCAATTTATTTAATCAAAGACATCTAAAATATTACGAGCAATTGAAGCAATTTAGAACACAAACCTAACCATTAGCTACAACTAGAAAACCATTATTTCAAACCAAAGCTGCGCTCGCGCATAGCTTCTTGCCGCTGAGTAAGCTGTTATCGCCTTTTTACACTGATTGCTCACAAATAACAAGAGGCGGTTAACTGCTGAGTAAAACCGCTAAAATTAAAATGCTTTCATGATTACCTATAAAATGTTCTAACAACTACCAGTTTGTTTGTGTGTTAGCATCGTGGATGTGAATGTATGGCCGCACTGGCTTTCTAACGGTCACCGGGCGCCGGCGGGCCATCCGACTCAAGGCTGAGTTTTTGCTTGTCAAAACGCTAACTGTACCTGCATCATTTGTCCAGTACATTTCATCTAAATATATCCAGCAGCACCCATCGATTTTCATCTCAAAATTTACACTGATAAGATTCAGAGTCCAATGCTTTCTCCAGATACAAGTGAAGGTGTCTTCGTCTCGTAATGCTCTTTAATTCTGCTGGTTGCCCTAGTTTTGATGTTCAAAAATCGGAACAAATTGTCTTGGAACAAATATTAATACTGGGGCCTAGATTTTAGGTAGCCGTACCTATACTTAGTCGAGTAACCTCATAATTGTGCGAGTTTTCTGATAATAATTGTGAAAACATTTTTAGTCACTTTACTCACTCGTAAAAGTGGCTTTTTTGAATATTTTTACATCATCTGTGAAAAAGCATCAGTTACAGTTACCATCAATTTCAAAAGAAATCATAATCTTAAAATTCGAAATTTAAGAAATAATTGAAGAAAATAGGACATTTAAAAAAAAACTTGAAATAAGCATTACATCGACAACAATGAACAAATAAACAGACTAAATTGGCGTTTAATGGATGCACGCAGGTCACACACTTACGCCACAATATGAATTCGTATAAGTTAGGTACTCATAAACGAAAAAAAATATTCCAAAACAAATTTAAAAAAAGTCACTAGCGTCGATTTTTTTTACTTTTTTTGTCCACTCCTCTAGGAATTCAATAATCTCCAGTCCCGTCAAAATCCGAGCAATAGAAACTTCGTTTCACCTTTTCAGTTTTTTTTTAACAATTTCGAGCGGCTACTTACTACTTTAAAGTGCGCGGCTACCTACCGGCTATCTGGAAACTGCATTTGACATGACTTTTCCTTAATATTGTTTAAAAGTATATAAATAAAATATTATCAGTATTGTAGTACCTAAGTAGCAAATACACAGAAACAATCGACTAATACGCAGTAAAATGACTTGAACTTAGGTAGATATCAGACATCGGTCATACACGATCATTTACATATTGCGCATTATGTTTTTTACAAAGATAGTGTGAAAAAGAAATACAATTAATGAATGTGAGTAATTGTAATTGTTCCTCCTATTCACAATGGTAATCTATAAAGTCACGCGAACTAGTATTTTGATGCATAAAATGAAATGGTCCAATTTGTCGGGTTGTATTTTATTAAAAAATCTACCAATGTAATATATGTTATATTATGTTTTGTCACACAATATTAATGAAAGTTGTACACATTTAGCTTGATGTGTAGCTACACATTAAGCTATACATTTCCAGTATAAGCTGACCGCGCATTATACGGAAATCTTATAAAATGCGAGATCAGCATAAACTGGAAATGTATAGCTTGATTGTAGCCGTGTGTACCTGGCTACTTAATAAGATCAATGCTTGTTTGGGCTACAGTACTTTCACGAGTTATTAGGCCTCGCTCTCTTTATTTTTTACCCGACTACGGCGAAGCCAAGAGGAGGGGTTATGGTTTTAGCAGTCTTTGTATGTCTGTATTTACGTATGTTCCTCCAGATCGTCTAAACTATTCATCGGATTTCGATGAATAAGGTGTTATGGAGTCGTTATTATGGCCCGGGTAACATAGGCTACATTTTAACCGACTTCAATAATAGGAGGAGTCAGTTTTACCTTAAACCCCGTTTTTAATTAAAGCGTGATTTTTCAACTTTTTTATTGGGGTTACGATTTAAATGGGCATGATAGTTTTACTTAATCAAGTAATTTTCTGTATACTTAAACAGCAACCAATATCTTAATTAATGAAGAAGATAAGAGTGAAATGCAACTACTTTAGCGACAAGACCACGAAAGTGGGTCAATGGAGGAGTCAAGCAAGCCGCGAGTTTCTTATCTATATACGTCTAAACAACTTTGAATAAATGGCAACAATCCCGACTACGGGTTATTAATTAAAACTGACACTATATCTGTAGAGATATAGTGTCAGTTAATCAATAATTAAGACGCACGTAGGTGCGTCTTAATTATTGCGGAATAAATGATCGATTGATCGAATGAGTCGTTGTTCTTTTGATGGATTGGTTTTAAAATCATCGATACCTACATCAATGGCTTCATTATAGACTATCGAGCACTGAAAGCTTAGATTATGATGGTCTAATACAATAATTAGCTCTTTCTTTTCATTTGTTGATGGCACAAGCGCACCTGATGAGCATGAGGTCTTGGGTTCGATTCCCAGGTTCGGCAAAGTGTTATTGGGTTTTTTCCAACAGGAATTTCTCAGTATCAGCCACAGAGTCGCGATTTGTACCCGGTTGATGGCAATAGGCTCGCCCCTTATTACACGGGACTTAAACATAACTGGTGACATGTGGGTGTACTACTAGGTACAACTCTGCCAAACCCTTCTGGGATTACAAGCTTGAGCATGTAATGTTGTTGATGGCTTGACTCAAATTAAGGGTTACACAATATGAAGGGCTGTCTTCTATTCATCTTTTTCAGCATGCTCATTGCAATTTCACACTGTCCAATGTTTACTACCTACATCTTCTCCTTGAACAGCCTCTCCTACGACAGCCTTCCATTTTGATTCAACACTCTTCGTAACACGCTAAAGGTACCCATTGTATAACTCTGCATCAACGCCCATTGTTCATTGAACTTTGTACTTTTGTTTCTGGAGAAATGAAATAGATGCCTACTACTCAACTACTGTACCTATTTATATCTATATAATACATCTATACAAATAAATAAATTTGAAGTGCCTGTTTGTAATGTCAAAATAACAGCTTTTTACATAATGCATACGAAAGTATTATGGTACTTATAACAAAAACACACTTTTTTCAATTTTTGTCTGTGCCTGTGTGTTTGTTCCGGATAATCTCCGAAACGGCTGGATCGATTTTGACGGGAATTTTACTAGCAGATAGATGTTGTTATAAGGTCTAACATAGGCTACTTTTATATTAGAAAAATATTTACAGTTCCGTGGAAAAAGACCCATATAATAGGTAACAAAATTCGATTCAAAAAGGGAATATAACAATTTCACGCGAACGAAGGTCGCGGGCAACAGCTAGTCTTCCTATAGAAGCTTTTTAATCACGACGGGACGTAATGTGAGAGTCATTGTCCTGTCCAGTGGTGTGTAACCCACGGCTCGGACCCGGCCAATCGTGTTTGTTTTTGCATTATTATAAAATTCCTTCATCAAACTTTTCAAGCCCTACACTATTGCCACGTACACTGTCCAATGCTTTGTTAGTTCCGCTGCGATGAACTTTACTTGAGCTTTCGTGTCATTGTATGTTGAGACGAAGTTTTGGTCGCGTTTCCACCTGTCTACAATAATCACAGGTTGTTTTTGTTTTTATTTCTGTCAATTTGGTTTTAACGAGCACTGTTGGCAGGTATTCTGTGGTACCTCACGTAAAGTTTCCCGGAATTAATTTGGCCTCGTGGGTCGATGATATCATTTTCCCGAGTTTCGATTTTAATAAAAACAGGTGTGCAAAAAATAACTTGTGGCCTGATGACTAATATTGATGGGCAATGAGATAAGTTGTTATTATTAATTATGCATTCTTTTAAGGCAAGTTTTTGTATTAATAGTTGCGTTGGTCAGAAGTTTTTTGCAAATATTTGGAGAAGCCATCAATTCGTGTCAATGGTCGATTGGTTATACGGATATCGCAATTAACAAATAGAAGCACCGTTAGGAATGTCTTGTAATTACTTCTTGATTCCTGTTTCTGAAGGCAGTCAAATTGAAGCTTAAGATAGAGACGTGCAGTGAATACGGACGAGTCTAACTAGTTCGTTGACGATCTTAGGCTGTATGCAGACATCAATTACTTTTCTTTAGGCAGCCTATATCGCTCTATGAATATTATTATAGCACTTTTGAAACAAATATAGGGACATTGACACACAAACGGTAACCGTGAATTCAGTACATGATTTTAGTTTAAACCTACCAGCGTTGATGTTTTCCGTCGGATGTTAAACAAAAACATCAGCGATTCCATATATTTTGACAGTTTATGTCAGTAATTAACAAATGGGCTGTATTTATGGTATGTGTTAGCTTTTCAATGTCCCTTACACCCTGTATATGCTAATGGCCAATTTTTAAAGAATCTAGGTATTGAAAAACCATTCTGACACAAGACGAAGGGGTTTTTTCTACGAGATAGCTACACAGCTTGTTTCGACTGGTGTGTACACTGTCTTAGATTGTTCAGGTGTCTACAGCATTCCTGTTATTAAACCGTTTAGTAACATCCTCTTTTGTGACAGAGTCTCTTCCAATACTACACTTTTTTTTTTTTTTTTAATAAGTCATTACTAATTGTCTTGTACAAATTGCTTTTAAATAGTTCAGGCCCGAAGGTAACAAGCCGTATCTTCAAAGTTTTATAATTGATAGGTACTTCGGCAGTATTTCCTTTTTTTTTTTGTTGTATTAATTACCAGACCTACTGTTTCATTTAATTTTAATAACAGTGTGCTACCATACAATCGTTTACCGGTACATTAACTTTTTGAGCACATGGAGTTAACAAACAAGATACCGTTTGTTATTCACGGTATCAGACTTAAACGTGACTTACGCATTAACTATTAACTTTTCGGTAACCGTTGGTTAATTAATCAAAGTGTTTCATTAGTTAATTCAATTGCACTGGAAGTAGTCAACGTTTATAATTTAACTAGCAATTCGCCCGCGACTTCGTCCGTAAAAATTGCGATAGTTTAGCTAATAAGCATGATATAAATATAATTTATAGCTTATAGCACTCACGAATAATGTTGTTTTCTGTCAATGAAAGAAATTTTAGAAATGGATCATGAGTTCTGGAGATTACCCCTACATACAAACTTTTACCTCTTTAAAATATTATTAGAATAGATTACAAGAGATACTTTATGGTATTTTGCTTTAACTTCCAAAACCGATTAGCTTCTCAAAATAGGTGTCAGACAGTATTTGAGTGATCTCTTAATTTGATTATAGAAAAACTTGTTAACATTTATTCTATTCAAATATTTTATGAATATTGAATAGTCTCTAATTGAACAGTGTATTTTTGAAAAAAAAAAATAACAACCGATCTGGGCTCACGATCACGGAAAAGGATCGCCGTGTCACGATCTGATCCACGCCCGATATCTCCGTGACTTAATGATGACTAACAAAGATAATACTTAATAATTAACGTGGTCGTGATTAGTCGTGAACTGTTTTTGTTTTAACACTTAATTCTTTAGACGTAAACGTTTTTTTTTTTACCGACTTCGGAAAAGGAGGAGGTGCTTGGTCTTGTCGAGGTTTTTTACGATGTTCCTCTAAATAATGATTACGAACTTATTGATTAAAAAGATGATGCGTGTGTATTACAGTTTAAATTAAGATTTATGTTTTTTAAATGGTGCTTAGGTAATACGCTATTATAAATATTTAATAGCCTATTAGAATCGATGGATTTCGTCTATTACAATGCAGAAGGAAAATTAATAAAGTGCCTACGTTTATTTCGCGGACCGTGTTTTTTTATAAAAAAAAATATTTAAAAAACAAATGTAAATTAAAACTTACCAATAACAACACAGAAAACCACACAAAGAACTATCAACGACTTGTACATTTTGCTTTAATTTATTACGTAGCAATAAAAAATAAAAGTTTTAAAATTCGCGGTTATATTGTGTGCGCTTGCACAATTGACGGGCTGCGCGGGAGACTGCGGGCTAGCAAGTGATGCGCGCGCGCTCTCATAACCGGATTAAAAGGACTGGGACATGCGCACACTGTTATTGGCAAGTGGAAGTACTGCAGTACTGCACTACTTAACACCAGATAGTGGATAACTTCTAGTACCTACAGCCATTGTTCATGAGAAAGTTTAGGTTAGGTCACTTTCTCGTGTACTTCTAAAACGGAGTTTCTTGTTTTCCAGGTTTTCTGGAAAAGAGCTGATAATATCTATTCAATTACGTTGGTATTTATCAGCATTTTATATTAACTTTATCTTGAAATAGTGCTCGCTACCAGGCATTGAAGAATGTTATTCTGACAAGTTGGCTATAAATGGGTGTTGCGTTTGGAAATCAGAACTGCAGTACCTACTGATCGGAAGCTCTATGTCTACGCCAATTACTATCAAGTACCTCTGATATCACAAATAGCCTGCACAGTCGATAGCAAGCGGGTCGGTGACCCTATAAGAGCTTGGCCAAGGTGGATAGTTTAAGTTCTTCTGTTGAATCATATGACTTGAGAGAAGGCGCAACGATTTCCACAAACTAAAATAAGTATAAAACGAAGCAAGAGATCAAAACTCGTGCATACTACCAGGTACAAGCTTTTAGTTATTAAATTGTCTTTACTCCGACCCACTTCGGTTCAAAGTCTGTTTAGAGAATTCGAAGTCGGCTACGGCAACGCGTGCCCAGGTGGAAGGTTTTCTGATGGATCGATGAAATTGTCAGGGGTTTTAAACCGCACCCGCCAGAGGTTGCAACTTGCTGTGGAGGCGTTGAAATTGGCTGGGATAGCTGGACCTACGCACCCAAGAAAACTTTTACGGCTTTTCAGCTTCTGGGACACTGAGACGTAGCTATGCATTGGATGGCGTGAGTCAGCTTGTAGCTTCGTCCTCTCGATACAGCTGGCTATAGTCCTGCGGACTTTAGAAGGTGCGATGCCGGACAGTATTCGTACCGGGGTCGGTTTAAGACAACCAGTAATTATTCATCACGTCTCATTTAAAGCTGTATCCACTAGGTGTACGTGCGCAGAATGGTCCCATACTGGACAGGTATATTCACCAGCAGAGAAGCAGAGCGCCATCCCTGTGGTTCGCATAACTTCTTTTTCAAAGACAATCTTGCAGATGGGGGTTCATGGACGGCGCAGACCTCAAGTGCGTATGCGGCGTCTCCCCACAGACAATGGCCCACCTTCCATCTTGCACCGCATTATCACCTGCGCACCTGATGACCGCTCACTACATCAGTGAGCGAGGTTCGCGTGACAAATTTGAACTTTTTTGAGATCCATACGTTAAGAAGAAAAAAACACAGCCACTCTAATTATCTCTCATGAATTTCAGCAAAGTTTAGCAAATTCTAGCCTACATAACCAATTTTGATTAACTCTTGGTGTCGAAAGGGGGGCCCTTAGGTATGCCAAAGACATCGAGAGACTGAAGAAAAGAGGGAAGACATCCAATCTGGAGAACTGCATCGAGATCAAACAATGGTTAATCATTACAAAACCACGATTGGCAGGATGTGAAAGATAAAGGTAGCAAAAACAACCTTAGAGACTTCTATACGGGCTTTTATCCGGAAAAAGTCGTTTCGAGGCAAACTGTTTATTTTCACTATACAATTAATAGTAAACATGATTAATTATATTCTGTTTTCAGTGTAAATGATAGTGTAAGTGACCGTCATCATCTGCATAGCCTTTTTCCCAACTATTTTGGGGTCGGCTTCCAGTCTAACCGGATACAACTGAATACCAGTACTTTACATGGAGCGACTGCCCGTCTGACCTCCACAACCCAGTTACTACGACGATTGATTGAAGACTGGTTGTCAGACTCGTGCCACTGTCTACCTGTAACGACTGTCAAAGATCTACAAAGGACAGCCGGGACCAACGGCTTAGCGTGCTTTCCGAGGCACAGAGGAAACTCGGTATGTAATGGGTGTTCACTCATCTTTTATTTTTTTATTTATCTGAAACAATTTAAATTGTGTTTGATACATTACTCAAAACAAAACATAAAAGATTACAAAAATACATGATTACCAGAAACAATAACAACAATTTTTTTTTTTTTTTTTGGGTTATTTTGCTGACATGTTACAGTTCGTCTACTGCGTACAAATTTCTGTAAAACAGAAATGCTTTTAGCTTAGCCTTAAAAGAGCAAGTGTAAAATAAGATTTTTAATTCCGCTGGCAGTCTATTAAATATTTGTACAGCTTGGTAATGAGGGCTATGCTTGACAATGTTGAAATTTGGTACAACTTTATTTTTAAAATCCACCACACACGTCCACCATGGTGCCCAAATCTGTTTAAAAACTTAGTTCATTTTCAATCCACAGATGACACACTCTTGTAAACTTCCACAAAGTGATTCTACCCAATAGGTGGATTGGTCTAGATAATATTGAAATAAAACCTGTATTCTATGGTGAGAAACATACAAAAGATATAAAAAGGCAGTAAGTAAGTTTCTAACCCCTGCCTAACTAGATAATACAGGGAAAAAAATATTGTTAAACAACATCGATTGTTTTGATGAACTTTCACCTCAGCTGTGCATCAAAATATTATTTATTCTGGACAGCGTAAATGAATAGGTAGGAAGTCTTGATAAAATTGTTTTTTCCGTTAGGCAAAATTAATTTTATCTCAAATATTATGATTAATTGCAAATTCCAATAATCAAATTTATGTTGTTTTGTTTAATATTCATATTTTTGATACCTAATAGGGCACGCAAAAAGGCACGATGACTTAGACACAGGCACGCAACTGAATTTATAGCGCTCGGGTCAGCGCTGAGAGCTAAAATTCCAACAATGCAATAATGCAGCGTTCATTTTTGAGCGAAGCTTAGTGTTGGTGTTAATGGGCTATACCTACTTTTGAACAGTTGTTTTTATCAAAGTATTTTATCTAGACCGTTATAACGTAATGCAGCCAAAAATACCCGAGGTTAGCTTCGGGTTTTTTTCGAATCTTCGGCATTGTTTTCAAAACTATTTCTAGGGTTTAACATAAAGAGTGTAACAAGACCCCTAACCAAGCCGAAAGGCACTTGTTCTTCCCGTTATTGCGATATTTTTTTTGTTCTACACCATACCTGGGAACCTTCTAGTTGCGGAAAAAATGGGGGGTCAAAGTTCCAACTATTAAAAAAAAAAATACATTTGGTAATATAAGATTTTTACTTTAAACACCTCTACGACCCCCGTACTATTCAATCCATCCATCAGCACAATGTGTTAAGTGCGTAACATTGAGTTCTACCGCAAAACGTGATTTTTCACCCTAGGAAAATGTCGATTCACATAAATAGTTGCGTAAAGTTACTTAGTTTGATGTAGAGAATGCTTGGTTGACGGCTTCGTTAAGGGTCTAGTTACACTCTGTATACATTTGGAAGGGACACTGACAAAAATCTGCTGTTTCCTAAACAAGCGCAATACCTACACGATCAAATGTAGGGAACAAAAAAAAAAAAAAACTATGTGGGGTCTCAGAATGATGTACTGAATACGCGGTAACTGTTTTCGCGTCGGTGTCCCTCCCACCCTGACAACATTATACGTATGAATTTATTTAGCGTAAGTATAATTAATTACGAACACACCGAAGACTCAAGAGCTTATCTGAAAATGAAATCAAAGAATTTGAATTCAGATTTTTTTACAAAAACATTTATTAGATTAGATTATTTCCGCTGACGAAGTAACACGGTTGTTTTGTGTTATATACCACAACTATAAAATTGCACTCAATCGAGAAACATAAAGACAACATTAGACAGTATGAGTTTGTTTAGCGTAAGTATAATTAATTACCAGCACACCGAATACTCAAAAGCTTATTAGAAAATTAAATCAAAGAAATTCAATTCCGATTTTTTTTAAACATTTATTAGATTAGATTATTTCCGCTGACGAAGTGACACGGTTGTTTTGCGTTATATACCACAACTATAAAATTGCACTCAATCGAGAAACATAAAGACAACATTAGACAGTATGAGTTTATTTAACGTAAGTATAATTAATTACTAGCACACCGAGGACTCAAAAGCTTGTTAGAAAATGAAATCCAAGAATTTCAATTCCGATTTTTTTAAAACATTTATTAGATTAGATTATTTCCGCTGACGAAGTAACATGGTTGTTTTTGTGTTATATACCACAACTATAAAATTGCACTCAATCTAAAAACATAAAGACAACATTAGACAGTATGAGTTTATTTAGCGTAAGTATAATTAAATACTAGCACACCGAGGACTCAAAAGCTTATTAGAAAATGAAATCAAAGAATTTCAATTCCGATTTTTTAATACATTTATTAGATTAAATTATTTCCGCCGACGAAGTAACACGGTTGTTTTTGTATTATATACCACAACTATAAAATTGCACTCAATAGAGAAACATAAATGATTAAATGACTTTTAGCTTTTTATTAGTAGAGAGTTTCAATAGATGGTAAATGTGAATTTATGAGTATGATAACCATATTCTATGAAATGGAGGTACAAATAACCTACGCTGGTAGAATGTTAAGATTATTTTGAACAATAAAACTACATGGTTCGTCTAGGACCAGCGGATAGCAATTTTGCGACAAAGCATTGAATTTAAGAAATTGTATTTTATATAACAGCGTAGCTTGCACGGGTGGTGTAGAGCATGGGTATGTACCTACATCTCCACATACACGCTGTACTCGTATATGGAGTCTTTGTATTATGCAGGATGTACAAAGACCCGTCATAAAGCCGACATCAACATCTACAAGAAGCAGTCATTCTGTACATCAAAAAAGTAACACTATTCGAAAATACACTCTGACTTTAATTTCTCCTAAATCAGAAGGTTACTAAATATCGTCCAGTACATACAATATCACAATGGCGAAAAGAAAAAGTCTTAGTGTGTGTTACTTGTGTTCTTCACTGCTCTTGAACGCGGCGCAGCCGGGCGGCAAAATATACAAAGTGTTAACGGACATTACACGAAGCCAACAACCAAGCATTCTGTACATGAAATTAAGTAATGCTCCACAAAAATTATTGCTGCGAAAATACTTTTTTTTTTTGGTGTGAAAAATCACGCTTTACGGTAAAACTCAATGTAACACACTCAAAACATTGTGGATGCGTTGAATAGTAAACGGGTCATGGAGGTATTCAAAGTAAAGATAAGACCTTAAACTTAAAAACTAGTACTTATTTTTTTTCAAACTTGTGAAAAAGTTGGAACTTTGACCTATATTATTGTTGAATGGGGTGGCGCAGCTGATAACTTTTTCTTGATTACGATATTGGTCCTATAGAGAAAGTTGTTTAGTTTGGTGGTCTGTACCATACCCTTAAGTATGAGCAAATCATTCTGATACATGCTGTATTCAGTTTGGCTGCCCGGCCTGTGCCTAATGAGGCCGTCCCGAACGCTAGTGTATGTACCAGCACCTTACACCAGTTATCTTCTCCAGTCTTTAATTAGCCGATATCACAACATTTCGGGCAATTTTAAAGTAAGTAGTTCATAGGTTATCTTTGTTTCTGTGAAAGGTCAGCGCGAACAAAGAAACTAGATACAATGTGGGTGGCCTAGTATAGACTTGTCCTTTAAGGTATTGTACACAAACGATGAAGTCGAGACAACACGAGACAAACGTCTTATTCGTCAGCAGCTGTAAACCTATGTAGTTTGTCTGCCAGTCCGTCTGTCCGTCACAGCGCGTCGTTCTTATGTGGTCATCTTCTTTCATCGATGTTACGTTTACTAAATTACGTGGGCTCAGTTCATATCAGGAACTAATGGACGCTTCTGAGTGCGCAAAACTCGTGGTTCAGTTCTGGGCCGACACAATTTAAAGCGACACGCTAATAGAAGTAGGTTGCGACTTCATTCGCGTCATCAGTGGTGTTGTTAAGTTCTCTAAAGTGCAGCGGACAGGAGCACTGGACACTTCAGCAATTGGGGCAGTGTCTGATCGGGAGCACCGCATTCACACTAAGTGTCGGAAGACCCTAACCCTTGGTAGCAGAAGCTGTGTACAGGAGACATGAAGTGACAGTCAAGGAATTTTGCGGTGCTTGTGGTACCTGATAGTCAACTATTCACGGTCAGTAGTGCGTTTGAGGATGTTGTATTGGCGGTAACAACTTTATTTTCTCCAGCAGCGTCTGCCCGTGAATTTATCCGCATCGAGGAATCATACCCTATGGCACTTGGTAACATTATGAAGCTTTCCACCGTCATCTTCCTGTCCATGTCCCATTCTATTTGGGGTCGGCGCAACACATTTTCTTCTTCCATTCTCCCCTGTCAGACATCAGGGCATCTTTTACTCTTTTCTCTTTCATATCCTTCTTCACTCAATCCATCCATCTTTTCTTTGGCCAATTAGCCAGTGCAGGCCAGGCCAGTTTTCCGCCAGTGAAAGTTTTTTTTTTTTTTTAAATTTGATGAACAGCTTCTGAGATTACGTCCTACATCCAAACTTTACTTCCAATTCCAGTAAAATGACAATCCCGATACCTACTGAAAACCAATCACATAAGAATCCATACTATACCTAACATTATCATAGAATTCCTTACCAGAGAAGAATATCTTTCCAAGCAAGTTGTGAAGGATTGTCCAGATACGTGACAAAACATGACCATTATTCAGTTTCCTCACAGTGCAGCAATTCCAGTTTTTAGTGTAAATAATGTTTCAATGAGCTTTTACATTCACCGAGCCGACCTGAAAGTACCGTGAAAGTCGACAAGATGAACATAACTTAGCTTTCTTCTTGCCACATAAAACATTATTAGCATTCAGACATGAACATAACGGCTGCCTTAGTAATGGAGTTGTTATAGAAATATGGTTTGCTGGCAATACCCTTATGGGTGTAAAGCCTTTTTATGACTTTGGGAAAAGCTAGTGAAATTGCTAAGCTTTTTATGTAGTTCTGTTGGTTCGGTTGGTTTTTTCAACCGACCTCCTAGTACACTGTTACTGCAAACTGAATTAAAGTTTCGCCAAGACTGATAATATAATTAAATGCGTAGAGGTATGCATCTAAAACTAGTCTAAAGGGGGCGGATAAACCTACCCAAATAATGTAGGTTATAATATACATTTTCATATATTTTGTTATTCATAATTATGACGAAGTTATTTTCCCAACAAATAACGTGTTTACGCCGAATGATCATGGTAGGTACCTACCTAGATTTTTCTGGGAATTATTTATGTTCTGAGAACTTTTAGCAGATATGGTAAGACCTTATATTGATATGGGCTGACTGGCTCGCAGCTTTACGTTGCATAAACAGTAAACACTGGAAAATACGTCTGTATCTGTTCTAATCTTCGGAATATAAAGCCCTTTGCCCTACAGTTGGTTATTGAAATAAGTAATACAATATTCAAAATCATGCAGTATCTCCACAACCCAGTTGGTACTGGGTAATACGGTACCCCTTGGTAAGACTGGTTTTCAGACTCAAACAATACTCAAATAACAATAAATGTAATCACTAAAATTCACTATCATTCTTATGTGGATGCGATGCTATGTGGATGGTCCCGTACTACGAATGGCTTATAATTTAACTATTCACGTGGCGCAAATTTAAAACTCTGCACTCTGCATGTTTACGAAATATTAGGCCGCGCTTTCATCACTTCCCGCCAATAAGCCGCGTGTTAAGATAAGTCATGATATAAATTAGGTTAACAGTGATAAGTAGGTAAACATGATGTAATTTAATTTATAACTTTCATTTTCATACAGATTACTGTGCGAATTTGCGATAAATGAGAGGGATTTCCTCTGCAGAATAAAATGTAATGTAGGAAACATAGGAATAGGTATATATATATATTAGGAATATTTCGTGTCCCAACGTCTACTTGCTACTTTCCTTAACTTACCTTAAAATATTTTTTCCAGACAGAAACGTTACAAATGTATTGAAACTTTACGTTAATTCTGTTGAAAGTTATTGTAGGAATCCGAAGAAACGCTTTGAAAGATTTATATACATCTTTACATACTTAGTATAAAATAAAGTCGCTCCCGCTGTCTGTACGATCTTTTAATCTACGCAACGGATTTTAATGCAGTTTTGAGCAATAGAAAGAGTGATTGAAGAAGAAGGTTTATAATTATGTATAATGCACCCGTGCGAAGCCGGGGCGGGTCTCTAGTAGTTCTTATAATTTAACTTTATTAAAATTACAGCTGTCAGGATGTTACACAAATAAGCCGATAATGTTTTTATAGTTCTAAAAAAAACTTAAAACAACAACTTAAAATATCAAAACTTTAATTAAAATTAAAAAGTCAATTTCTTTGTATCTTTCGGGTATTCCCCTATTTGCATAATACTGACTGCTCGATATACGATGATTCTTGATGTCCACCAAATACTTAATAGTGGTGGTTACTAGGAATTATACAGGGTGTAACAAGACCCTTCACGAAGCCGTCAAACAAGCATTCTCTTCATCAAACTAAGTAACTTTACGCAAAAATTATTGCTGGAGCTGTTTAAAGTAAAAATCTTACTTACCTATTTAAGAAAAAACTTGTGAAAAAGTTGGAACTTTGACTCCCAATATCTCCGTAACTAGAAGGTTCTCAGGTATGGTCTAGAACAAAAAAAAGATCGTTAAAGGTCTTGTAACACCCTTTATTAAGCCACCCTTTATTATTTTTTTATAAGTTGTGTCACGAATTGAATAAATTATTTTTTTAAATTGTGTCACTGTCCACCAAAAATGGCCAAGCCGGTGGTGCATATCGGTAATCATCGCTTAAAGATGTATTTGTTATTATTTATTTTGATATCAACAAAGCCCTGTAGTCCCTTTAGTTTGGCAGAGGTCATTTTAATCAAGTTAGATTTTATAGACTACTAGCTGTTGCGCCTGTTGCACTATCTCCTTAGATTAGCGCATTCAACTAAACAAACTCTTCAGATTTATAATATTATAGTATACTAGGGGCCCGTCCCGGCTTCGCACGGGTGCCTATGTTACTCAGGGTGAATGTAGCTTTCTAATGGTGAAAGAATTTTTGAAATCGGCGCAGTAGTTTTACACACAAAAATACAAAATACAAACCTTTCCTCTTTATAATATTATTGTAAATATAGAGACTCAGCTAGTCACTCAAGTCGTAATGTGGACCAACGCAAAAAAACAGAGGTACTTGTTTTAAAAGTATTGAATCTCTTTTGATGAGCGTGTACGATGATCACCTGTCGCCTACCTATTTGGCCCGGTTCAGTGCGGGCTTTGGTAAAGTGGTCACTGGTCACAGCAAGTGGTCGCAGGCGCCGGATGCCGGCTGGTTGGCGGTCAACGATCGCGCGGGGGTCGACGCACCGACAGGGCCTTGCGTGGCCTTCTGCTTGATGCAACCATGCAACCCTCATGGCCCTCATCCTCATTGTTTTACAACCTCTTTTGAGATAATGAGTTCTTACCCTTTCCGTGACTTTGAGTATCCTGTGTGTATAACTGTACAAAGTCGTGAAGTTAGCTTTGAAGAGCTTTTATTACAGTATAGTATTTGGTTTGAACTAAAATTACGGGTAACTATGAAATCTAGCAATTTTGATTCCCATTATTTCATACAGTGAAAGGTTTGAATGAGATCTGTGTTATATTAAACACTAGTCCTACCTTTATTTGCCCATTTTTATGACAAACTAGCTGGTGCCCGCGATTTCGTTCGCGTGAAATTATTATAAAAAATTATTTGAATCGAATTTTGTTACCAATTTTAATGGTTTAATTTTTCTGCACGGGACCCTAATTCTTTTTCTTAAATAAAAGTCGCTTTAGTTATTCCTTATGACATCAGCTATCTGCCAGTAAAATCGGTTCAGCCGTTGCGGAGATAAGCAGGAACAATCGGACACAGACAGAACGACAGACAGACAAAAATTTAAAAAAATATGTTTTTGTTAAAAGTACCATAAACAATTTCATACGCATTCAGTAAAAAGCTGTTGTTTTGGTATTACAAATAGACACTTCAATTTTATATATGTGTATGTATGTATGTATAGGCAGATGTGACCACTCTATGCAAAGCCATCAAACTGACGTATTTGTCCGATACGGTGTAGACACGTTTATTAGCTGTAAGATTTAAGTACTGACAAAATCTAGGGCGCGCATTCAATAAATACGAGTACGTACTCAAAGCCAAGTACAAGCTTCTAAGCACGAAGTCTGTACCTAATGGTACCATGGAATTAATAAGTACTGATTTATTAGCTCCTTGAATATTACAGATAGTCTGTAGACTTCTCGAACAACGAGAGATCTACGTAGGTAAAGACATATTTTGTCTTTGACGTACGTTGAGTGTAGTTGAGATTTTCATGGTAAATTATGCCATTGGTTGGTCATTTTTCTACAATAGGTAAATAGCCTCACACTGGGACATGAGACCATATTTTTTCTGTGAATATTCCTCTAATAGCCTACCTATGGTTAGTCATCATATCATATCATATATTTATTCATAAAACAATTTACATTGTATTCGAATTTCACAGAAGGCTATTAGAAGAAATTTCACAGAAAAACAGTTAGTATCTTATATCCTTTTGGCTTACCCAAAATGTGACCAGATTTTTTAGGTCCTATAGACTAACACTAGACCAGTGTTCTTTAAGCATGTTCATAAATAATATTTGTAAAATTACTGCAATGGTTATCCTTGACTCGAACACAAATTCTTGTCATGCATGACACAGTGATATATTTGATGTTATGCCACCTTCTGTAAGTCTACATATAAGCATCACCAATTTGCATAAACATCATACACAAGGGTACTTAATAACAATATTCTGTTGTAAAAAACGGTAAAAATATTCAAATTAAAAACATATATTGGCTTTGTCTACAAATATTATAAAGAGGGAGTTGGTAAGTTTTGATGTAGGAGTTAATTTCCGAAACTAATCATCCGATTTAAAAAAAACAGCTTTATTAGAAAGCTAAACTATTGCCAAGTGTTAAGAGGGAACAGGGGCTGCGATTCACCATACAAATTAATGTATTCCTCTTTTTTCTTCCTGAATAATGTCTATAGGACCCTTCAAAAGCATTTAGCCCCATTTTTGTGGCTGTTATTAGAGTCGGCCAAATTCAAAAAGTTTTTCTCCTTCTTAAAATGTTAATGTCAAAAATAATTGAATCGGCTCAGTTTTCGAGGAGAAAAAAAGGGAATACGAAACGTAGATCTCGTCAAAATGTCTGTGATATAGTCGGTCCGAGCTGCAGCTGTCCTTATCGCACTCTACAGGGGTAGGCTTGACGCAGCACGACGGCAATACCTAGTTTCTTCAAATACCTACCTCGCAGGCCCTGTTCCCTCTTAAAGGTTATGTTAAAACAAAACAAAAAAACTTCACGTGGAAGAAGTTACGGGTAGAAACTAGTCGAGTTTAAGTATATACATTCAAATTGTATCTCCAATAGAACATCCATAGCCGTCTGAGAAGCGTGAACGGAACAAAATAGACCTCCTAAGACTATACAGATAGCAATGAGCCTAAAGGTGAAGGTTCAAAGAATCATAAGTACGGTAGGTCTATCCAATGTCATCGGAAAGAATTAGAAAAGATAGTGATGTTGTTGATGCACCTTATGTTATCATTCCACTTGGTGTTCTTTGGTCAAAGTGAACTAACTATTTTACTTTTATGTTCATCTTACTTCATCGGCTCATTCTGGCTTACAACCACAAAAGTTGAGTAAAAGGCGTTTGGTTTTTAAAAGTTTATATTATTTTCTTTTGCCATGGGATTGTACTAAGTAAACTGACTGGCTAGCCTGCTTTGCCCCTAACTGGCTTCAGCTACATTTCCTATGAAGACAGAACTCTAGGGCAATGTTCGGTAATGGACTCTAGTCTTAAAGGACTTGGAACTGTGACGCTCTCAATAGTAATCAATGGAGATATGAAAGTTTGTTTATATGACCTAAGAACTTTAAAACACGTCAATAAACGCATCGGCTGATACGTAATAACATTGTAATATTATGTGCCGCATTATTAAAAGAACTTGTGGCTAAAATAATAATAGTCGTTCGGTTCGATCTTTAGGTTAAGCCGCGCTTGCCTAGGTTGGTCCGTGGATGGGTGACCACTCATTAGATACCGAGTTTCCTCTATGCTTCGGAAAGCACGTTAAACCGTTGGTCGCGGCTGTCATTTGTAAATATTTGAGACGTTACAGGTATAGTCAGTGCCTCGACATCGACAGTCTGACAACAATACTTACCAAGGGGTATCGTATCGTATTACGTTCGTGAGTTTTCCATATTTTTTTCCATAATGTAATTTTGTTTACGTCCCAAGGACTCAGCGGTTTTTTAGGATTCCGTATCTCAAAAGAAAACAAAACCGGGCAAATGCGACCTTTTTAGGATGCCGTACCTCAAATGGAAAAACGGAACCCCTTATAGGAGCAGTCTGTCAGTCTGTCACAGCCAATTTACTCCCAAACTACTGGACTGATTGAGCTGAAATTTGGTACGCGCGTTAGAAGACTTTTGGGGGATAATTATTTGTACTTAATATTTATTATTATTTCTAATTTTATTTTGTTGACTTTGGCAATTTAATTTGTAAGTAATAAATAATGAATTGAAAAGAAATTAGAAAATGAAAAAAAAAAAGTTAATTTGCAAACTATATCGTGTTATACACACATCAAAAGTGTCTAGGGATCAAGCATTTTTATGTGGATTTCTTGAGATTGAGATGTGGCTTTGTAATAAATTTATGATTTTATAAATTTATATGGATCCTTTTTGGTGCATTTCATAATTTGAATCAGGAACTGTGAATCAAATTCGAGTAAAAGATGAAAATCAGCTGTCAATATTTTCCCTATAAAAACATACAACGCATTGAAGACATTATTAGTGCTACTGTTTCCCTACTACTGATTAAAACCAACGTTATTATGGAGCGGCGACGTCATTTAAGCAGGGAAGAAATGCTCAGAGCCGTGGGAATGATAGAAGCTGGTTCCCGGCAACGTACTGTGGCTTTAGCTCTGAATACAAGTCAGAGTGTTATCAGTCGACTTTGGACACGTTACCGAAGCACTGGTACCGTGGCTGAGCGCCATGGAGGACGGTATCGCTGCACCACACGGAGACAAGACCGATACATTCAAATCTTAACTCGAAGAGCTCCAACAATAACCGCCATGATGTTAGCCGTGAGGCTTCATCACTCTTCAGGGAACTTAATTAGCGACCAAACAGTCAGAAACCGCTTGCATGAAGTGAACCTTCATTCCCGAAGACCGCTACGGGTACCACCTATAGCAATGCACAATCGTAGGATACGATATCAATGGGCTCTTGAACACAGAAATTGGGCAGAAGAACAATGGCGTTTCGTGTGCTTTTCTGATGAGTCTCGTTTTGGTATGAGACCGGATACAAGACGTATACGACACTGGAGAACCCCTGGACGCCAACAGCGATTAAAATCCTGCCAGGAAGTCCATCCTTATAGTGGTGGAACCATCATGGTATGGGCGGGTATTTGGATCGGCGGAAGAACTGAGTTGATTTGGATCAGAGGCAACCTCAACGCTCAAATTTATGCTGAGACGATTGTATCAGACGTCATCGTCCCTCTACAAGTGCAAATCGGTCCCTTATTTCAGTTAATGCATGATAATGCACGACCGCACACCGCAAGAGTTGTAAGACAGACTCTCGCCGCAGCTAACATCAATGTCCTGCCCTGGCCTGCTCAGTCGCCAGACTTGAATCCGATTGAGCATGCATGGGATATGCTACAGAGAAGAGCTCTGCCGACTATGGAGGGTATCCAGTCGCAAGAAGACCTTTTTTTGTTGTTGCAACGAACATGGGCGGCCATTCCACAGCGTGATTTGGATGAACTCATTTTGAGTATGCCAAACCGATGTTCTTGTGTTGTTAGTGTTCGCGGTAGAAACACGGATTATTAATTGTTTAAGTTACCCAATAAAATTTTAAAGAAAACTGTTATTTCAGTCTTTTTTTCGAACTTTTGTGTTAGTGGTTCAAATGTCAAAAATCCCTTTATTAGGAAAATGGCAAATTTCTTTATTAATGCAAAGGTGACTTGGTTTATCGTTACTGTGACAAACGAAAACACTTTATTTGATGAATCCTTAAAGAAAATTTTAATTAATATCAATCAGGAGAAAAGTTATTGCAAAAATATATGTTGATCCCTAGACACTTTTGATGTGTGTATATCAAATAAAAGGCGCATCTCAAATATTTTTTTTTATAACTTTAAGATATGTAGTTTTGAATTTATCTAAGAAAATAGGCGAGCATTGACCATTCCAACCTTAATCCGGCCCGTCGATTTTTAAACATTTCTCTATTCGTGTTAGCTAAACACGATTTTATCACTATTAAACTAATATACAAATTATATACATGTATTTCGATTTCCACTATTCTGGCTTCATCAGCAGACCCTCAACACCAAGTGCAATCTATTGGACTCATAAAAACTAATCTTAGGACTCGAAACTTGAGAGTAAAACTCTCGAGTTTCACTAGTAGTAGCCACTACTAGTGTAGTAGCCACTGATGGTTTCCACTATCCACCTCTGGCTCCACCAACAGATCAGCTCCAAGATAAGTCTCCTGATCGGTAATAGTAGATTAGCTAAGCAGTTTTATGAGAATACGTAATTCTTTATCACAATATGTCCTGACTATGTATCATATAGTAATATATATTATTATTAAAATCACAACACAATTACAATACACAATACTTAATCACTATCTAACCCTTAATCCACAGGGTGTAACAAGACCCTTAACGAAGCCGTCAACAAAGCATTCGGTACATCAAACTAAGTACGTAACTTTACGCAAAAAATATTGTTGGGAAACGACTTTTTTTTTTTTGCCGAAAGATCAGCTTTTACGGTAGGACTCAGTCTAACGCACTCAAATTATTGTGCTGATGTATGTGTTACCGGCCAAACCCAATTTCAGGCCAAACTAATTTGTCCTAGGCCAAACTAGGGATCATCACAAAAGGACAATCATAGAGCACCCCGACTAAATGGGTAAGGTTAGGTTAGATTGGTGACCAACCACGTAGCGAGCGGTGCCGCGGCAGCGGCCTGCGAGCGCTACATCCAAGTTGGGCGCAGTTTAATTGCTTTGTTTGGGTTAGTGTATCCTGATAAGATATACCAGTAAACTGGTTTGGCCTAGGACAAACTAGTTTGGCCTGAAATCGGGTTTGGCCGGTAACACATACATCAGCACAATAATTTGAGTGCGTTAGACTGAGTCCTACCAGGAGGTGTTTAAATTTAAAATCTTACATTAAAAACATGTATTTAAGAAAAAACTTGTTAAAAGTTGTAAGTGACTCCCAATATCTCCGTAATCAAACGGTTCCAAGGTATGGTCTAGAACAAAAAAAATATCGCAATGACGGGGAGAATAAGTGGCTCTCGGCTTCGTTAAGGGTCTTGTTACACCCGTTAAATATAATCGTAATAAAAAAAAAAATCAAAACATTCACATTACAAAGATTAATAAAAGGTGAAGCTTATCGTAAATAGTTAGTTATTGTGTGTATGTAATATTTATAGTGCGGGTAGGTTAGGTAAATGCTTAATACATTGCTCATTACAATGCAATGAGGAAAATTATTTATTTAAATAATAAAATTGTTGAAAATGTGCGCTTGCAGAAATAACTTACTGGGAGCGAATCAATCAATGTATTGTAAGCACGGCCGCACATGGAGCTGTACATTTCCAGTATAACTTGGCCTCGCTTTGGATTGATTTCGTATACAATGAGAGATCGCATAAACTGGTTTAGTATAGCTTGATTGGCCGTCGTGCGTACTCTCACAATTCAGCGGTAGGTAGTCTGGACTGACTCATAGATAATGCAATGTTTGTAAAATATTGAATGCTTAACCTTTTGACCTCCAAACAAGCGCGTGCCCTGTACGGCAAACGACACAAATATGTGACAAAATGGTAGGTTACATTGTGGCTTGGCGTGGATATTGGCAGGGATTATGCTCTAGCGGTCAAAAGGTTAAACAACATTCAATTTCGTTTTGTTACAATGTAGTTTTAGGAAGAGACTTACTTGATCTGAAATAAGAGCGCTACCTCTGTAATTCCCGAAGGTTTAGGCAGAGGTGTACCTAATAGTAGACCCACATTTCGCTCTTACCTCTTTAAATTATCAATTAATGTTCATCAAAGGGAATCAAAGACAAAACCCAAATAAGACCAACGATCAAAGCCGATAAATACATAACCATAACATCAATTCCGATAATCATATCTAAGTAATTAAATATTCAAAAAGGCGGAACAATAACAAATAAGTGATCGAACCTCTGTTCAATCATCGGAAGAACAGACGAGAGTTTCCGGTTGTAAAACTATTTAGCTAATTGAATTATTCGGCCGTGGGAATTAGCCAGTGATTACCTGAGGTATGTACTAATAGTAAGGCTATACAGGGTATAAACGCCACAACAACCAAGCATTCTGTACAACAAAATGATTATGTAAACATGCGCAAAAACTTTTTTTTGGGCTGAAAATTCGCCGTTTACGGTAGCGTTCAAATCATTTAAAGTAAGTAAAGTAAAAATATTTAAAATATAAAACGTTTGAAAATTTTTGAACTTTAAACAAAATAAATATCGCAGTGACGGAAAGACAAGTTCCTTTCGGCAACGTTATGGGTGTTTTACATCTTTTATGTGTGTTTAGATGATTGTACATTCACTGTCTGTTTTAAATGTTTTTTTTTTTTTTATGAAGTCGATATCGGTAGTAAGTACTTAACTAATTATAGAAATCTGTGAAAACTGGACACAGTCTGTTATTATTAGAACGCATCAAAACGAGAGCGTGGTTATATTTAGGCTACTGCTTTTAGAGCTTGACCTGTTTTTTTTTTTAATTTAGTATACTTACGAGTCTTAAAAAAAAACATAGGATGCATCAACATTGTGTATATATTATAGGTTTATATTTACAACACCAGTATTTATTTTTATATGTGCATATTTATTTTACAAAGGTATATTTTTATTTAAGTTCTCATTTAAATTTTCCTGTTTGTGTCTACATTTTGTAATCCCACTTTCCTCTAGCAGGTCTGCTGGAAGAGATTTCTTATGAAATAAGCAGTATCTTTATGCTCTTCTATCTTAATGTAATGTCATGTTAAGTATTGTGTGTGTACACAAAACAATTAATAAATTGTTCTTTATATATGTATAGACAAACTTGCCGTTTTATTCAGCATTTTGTATCTATGGTAAAATTATAAAGCTGCTATTATATGAGTCACTGTTCCACCGTAACCTACAATCAAATTTAATATGTTTTTTTCAACAATAGCGCCCTGTGAAGTGTAGATCACGAACACCAATTATGGCAAATTGTGTTCCATCAAAAATACCATTGATATACCGATTGCAATCATTGAACCTACTAATTTCTGGTCAATACAAATAAATAAAATTGACGTGTCTGTTTTTAATTTCAAAATAACAGTTTCTTACTGAATGAATATGAAAGTATATAAGTACGGTCCTTATGACAAAAAAAAACTTTTTATACAACACATACTTTATTATTACACCATTCGATAGCGTCGCCATTAAGAGTCAAATTCTGGGAAGTAATGATAAACGAAAAAAAAGTTTAAAATAAAAATAAATCTTAAGGCTTACATAATGAAAGTTGCTGGGTGTAAAAACTCCTCTTAACCTGGCTGATATTTCAACTTATGCCTAATTTCGAGATATCCGTGCCAAAATACAATGCACATAAGTACAATGCCAAGGATAGACGGAGATGGCGGAATATCGTCAGGGTAAAACTAATTTCAAGGGAGGATCACGACCCTCAGCAATGAGGAGCACGACTTGAGGAGGAGGAGGAAGTACAATGTATTTTCTCTTTGCTTTTTTTTTCTTAGTTTTTAATTAGTCTTATTTTTTTATTTTGTATCTTTTTTGTATTATGTGTGCTTATGGAACTGACGTCAAATAAACTTTATTCTTTCTTTCTTTCTTAAAATCCGTGCGGACAAACGCAGAGAGAATAAATATTCTACTCTTTGGTCCGCACTAAAGTATATTGGCTTTTCTCTAAAGTCCTACACACACGTATCTCAAACGACACCATTACATTCCATAGCCCCTTCCTGATCCAAACAACACGCAAATACTTGAGGTAGTTTGGGTTCCAAACACTATGTTCGTAAAAACGTAAAGTTTCAATCACAGAAAGAGATGATCAGTCCTTTTAAAAGTTGCCTAGTGTGTGCATATTACTGCTTGTAACTGTACACCTAATAAAAGCTGAAAATAAGGAAATCGGATAAAAATAGGTAGGTAGATGACACTATTAGTTAGTTTATTGTCCTCGTCGAAACTCGAGTAATACGAATGGTATTAATTATTATTATATTTATTTAGTTATTATTAAAGAGGTAAAATTTGTTTATATGTTTGTATGTAGGGGGTATTCTCTGGATCTACTGAACCGATTTTGAAAATTCTTTCACTAATTACCTTTAGCTACATTATCCCCGAGTATATTTACAACGCGATAATTTCCGACCAAAACGCGAGCGAAGCCGCGGGCAACAGCTAGTATTATATAAATTATTAAATTAAAATTACCTAAAATAACTAACAAGCTTAACCATAAAGTAAAAACTGGCTTCTTAAGACTCCTTACCGCTTTGAACAGGTAATGTCCCCAAGAGATTGGCGGCATTGCCAGTGGCGTAGCTATGTAACCATGGGCCCCGGGGCAAAAATTAAATTGGGGCCCTATTTAAACTAAAGTAAATACTTTAAGGGCGCACAACTACTTCATCATCAGCTCCATAAAGCTCACTGCAAGGCATAATAAAGGAAAGGTACGCACGTACTACTAATTAAGTACTAAAAACGTTAAAGTTTGTACAAAAAGAACTAAAAAGCCAAGAGCGAGCGAAGCGAACTTGGACAGTTTAAAATTATTTCGATCTTTCATACAGGAGATACTTGTTCCACTTTTAGATCAAGTCAACATTCACGAACGATTCAACGAAGTGAGCTCGAAAATTTTAACACTACGTACCTACCCTGGACAGGTTAGAATTGTTTCGACCTACCACAGTTGATACCACACTTGAGCGACTTATAGATAAAGTTAAGATTCAAGAGAAAGTGGGTTGCAAGAGCGAGCAAAGCGAGCTCGAAAATTTTTACATTTTGCTTCGAAAAAATTCAGATACGTAACTTGCGCTCAATCGTCCACATGCTCAAATTTGCAACCTTGTGTTTGCCTTGTTTAAATATTAAGGCCTCGGGGCAAGGTGCTCCCAATTAACTCGGCCTCTGACTATACCGTTTAACCATGTTAAAATCCAAAAGGAGTAACAATCCAGAGGCAGAAAAAACGAGCCTCTGTGATAATTTTTAGGGTTTAAAGTTCGAACCGCATGCGTTGGTGTAAAGAAAATGTGACAAATTTGTAGCGCTAGTACGAGTACTCAGATGCTCATTTTTCGCCTTAAAAATATTTTAGTTTGAGAGTGATTCTACGATTCTACAATTTATTACGTACTTAGTAAATCTGAGGCATCAGGCAGGAAAAGTTGTAACTTTAAAAAATCCTGAGCTCGGCTAACCCTGCCTGGTGAAACCAATGGACTTGGATGAAATTTTGCACACGGATAGAGTTCGACCTGGGTAGGAGTTGGACGTATACCAGGGCCCCTTGAGCTTGGGGGCCCCAGGGCACTGCCCCGCCTAGCCATACGGTAGCTACGCCACTGGGCATTGCCACGTTGTATAGCAAGGCTTAGCCTCTGGCCAAGGTAAAAGCCAGCCCTTGGGTCACGGGAAGGGAAGTTCAACTAAAGCGCTGTGAAATTTCCTTAAAAAGGCTGTTAGCACAAGGACTCCGCTGTACCAGAGTTTCAATCATAAACAGCTCGAAAACATAGTTACCAATAAGGTTACTCTTTTTGCGCCACATGGGATTCTCCGCAGTCGCAGCGGCAGCGCCACCACATGATGGCAAGAGTATCGACACATGCTGCGTCCCACACTAAAGGCCTAACCACGTAGTAATAATCTGTGGCCTAACCAACTTCAATAAAGCGTAATTTACATGGTCTTACATAGCGCATCTCCGCATGTGTCAGGTGTCGATAAATAACAATATAAATAAATACAATAGCAAAAAAAAAAAGATTTGATGTATTTTTGGGACAATGACCACAGGTTTTGTAATTGCAGATGCTCAAAGGTAATGTGGCCATGATTTCGACTACTTATCAAAAATTAATAGACCTCTCAGGATCAGGATGTAAATTCACGGAAACCATAATTTTGATTGATTCTTCCTACATTTTGATTTATTTGTGATGTGCTAGATTTTTTTATTGAATATTGTTTTATTTATTTAGGTAAGTGTTTGTTTATGTACTGGTCGTGAATCTTAAGAGGAATCTGAACCGTGATCTTATCTTTTCTTTTATTAGGTGTATGTAAAATAATATCTTCTGCTTGTGATTTATAGGATAATTGAAATTCATGTTCGTGATGTTTAAATTCTTAAATAAGTTAATCTTTTATGAAAATATTTCGTCGTAATAATTAAGTTCAAATAGTTATAATGTTCTGCCAAATATTTATGACTTATGTGGTATGCTTTCTTTCGATAATTTTGTTTGTTTCACTCGTTTTTATTAAGTAAAAGATACTTAACGAAGCCGAAAGGCCCTTATTCTCCATATCTGTGAACCCTCTAGGCATGGAAATATTTTAGGTTTTTTTTTTTTAAGTTATGTTTACTGCTTTACTTTGAATATCTCCATAGCTCCTGGACTACTTATTCAAGGCATCCATCAGCACAATATTATGACTGACACCTACCGTAACTCGTGAATTTTCACCCCAAAAAAAGTTGTTTCCCGGCAAAAAAATATTCGTAGAGTTTACTTAGTTTAATGTACAGACTGCTTGGTTACCGGCTTCGTTAAGAGTCTGCTTACTTTTCACCTTGTAGTACGTATTTCTTAATTCGAGTCTTTCTACTCCAGAGGTGTTATTACTTTATTAGATACAGACATCGTCAGTAAGTGCCAACCCCTCAATCATTAACATTTTAAAGTTTGACGGGTTAGCACTTACTGACGCTGTCTGTACAATGCGGGACTCGCCAGTTCTATCCCTTGAGGTATAGTTTCTATATTATTTGTACCTACATTCCAAATAACTTCTCCTTTATTTTACCGATGTAAGTAGGTAACATCTCAGTCTACCCTTGCCTCTTTTGACTCCTTGATACAATTGGAACCTATAGCTACACTTATCTCTATGTGTATATATGTGTAGGTTTATTAACCCTTCTCAGAATATATTCATAGTTTGATATGTAAGTATTTGTAATGAATTCTCTAGACATTGATAACCCCTCATTTGAGCCTTTGATGTTCCTCGACGATTATAGTAATTAAACTAAATTATTGCTGCAAGTTATCGTATGAATATTAAAAATTATGACTATTCTTGGAATGAATGGAGAATCGTGCAAGATATGGACATATTTGCATGCGCATGCACTGAGATAAAATAGCATATTGTATTTTAGTGGGCAGGACAAACATGATGTGCGTCAGTTCAAGAAAAGATCTGACCATGAACCAAATTTGAGAATCTCGAATCACTTTACAGTTAGGTATTGATGCTACTATTTAGTTATAAAAATAAAATAATTATTATTCAAATAACAAATCTAAATAAATAAATTTTAAAATTATTTATTCGATAAACATTATAAAATATAGAATATTTTTTTAAAATTTCTATTAATTTTTTATTTACAATTTTAATTAAAAAAAAATTGAAATAGATAATTTTATTTAGCTAATCCTAAAAAATGTTGAGGGAAAAAAGTTAAATTTACTCCAATAAATATAATAAAAAATTGAATTTTTAATAAATATGGGTTTAAAGATAATCCTGTAAATAAAGGATATCAATGAACAAATCCTCCTAGAATAGCAAATACAGCAAGTTAGCCAGAAGGTTAGGTTACCACTTAGTTTCCTTGATTTAAATTCAGGTAAGATTTCATCGATAACTTAAAACAAGGAAGGTGCTGCAGATATGCCATTAGGAAGGTAATATTGTGAGCTTGGATCAAATTGTAAGACTTTTTGCTATAAAAGGAATGCAAGACGAATTGGCGAAGCTATGTTATAATCAATCTACTCAAAATTCATATTAGAAACCATAAAATATACGTCACAAAAGTAAATGTTTCAAAAGCGCCCTCTAAAAAAAAATTTTAGGCACAGGAACTGCAAGAAAGCATCTTGCTTGTTAAAGACAATCTGTAAATGGAAAAAGTCGTGGAACTCTAATTTTATAAGTATTTAAATTAGTCTATACGTCTCACCGCAACTGCAATCTTTTAAGTGCCTACCTTCATAGTTAAGTTTCTAGAATTGTTTTACTTATGACTATTATTAAAAATCACGAAATTTATTTTACGTAAATGCGATTTGTTAGTTTTCTGATTTTCAAACGTTCGAAGAATCAAATGCTCGAAGGGTTCTCGGTCCGAAAAACGACATCCCGATTTTCAATACTTCGAATAAACTACTTAAATTAGGATTCTGAATCACTTTTCCGAATTTTATTTGTTCAACCGATTTTAACGATTTTTTTTTTACCATAATTTTCACCACACTGAAACAACATTTTACGGAATATTATTTGGTTACAAATATATAGGTTACTTGGTAGCATTTTGAATATTAAACAAAATACTGTCATAAAAAGTTAACATGTTGTGCTACAAAATTTAGTGACAGAAACGAATCGCTGCAAAACCGACTTCACGCAGTCTTGTCTGCCGTACCCTAGAGTGTAATTTAAGCCCGCGAAGGCGCGGAGGGGTGGGGCGGCCCGCGAGCTGAGGAGCAGGTGGTTTGAAGACCCGCCGCCGTGGCTGAGGGTACCAGCGAAGCTACGGTGGTAAGGGGCAAAACCATCTGCGACGATAAGCTCGCGTGGGGCCGCCCAAACCCCGCAGCGCCGCCTGCTTGCATGTTGCATGCCTGCTTGCATGTTGCATACATGCTTGCTTGCTGCAAATCCCCTGTATTATTCATGAATCACTTCGGTTAGGCTAGGTTAGAACTGTGACTATTAAAGCGCGAAGGCGAGCAAGCTAAGCGAGCGTGCCGCGGCAGCGGCCGCCGGGTACCGATCTATTTTGTTGGTGAATCATTTGCATTAGGTTAGGTTAGAATTGTGACCAGGGAAATATACTTAGACTAATTAATTACTTTATAGGATATATACACAAGCATAAAAACTGTAAACACACTATGCAATTATGAGTAGGAAAATGCATCTGTCATTCGTTTTTTAATTCTACCTCCTCATACTAATCATAATATTATACTTCTCTCTGACGAGCAATTATGTGTTTATTTGTCTTGCTATTCAGTTTTACAAGGCGTTTTTATTTCGGTATTGTATTAATCGGTATTCTAATAATCGGAATTCGTATTTTTGATGTTTCGAATTCTTATTAAGTCGGAAATTATGCTATTCGATCTATTGAAACTCTGCATTTTGAGAATAGTAATTATAAACGTGAGGAATATTGAAATTTAGGAATTATAAAAATATTAGCAATGATAAGTCGGAGTTGTTATACTTATTCGGAATTTTGAACCATTCGGTATTATGAAAATCGGTATTTTGAAATTCGTATTTGTGACTGACGGAATAAAGTTTTTCATATTTATGTAGACACGACTTGGTCTTCCTTCAATTTAAAACGCCTACAAGTTATTCAATAGCCACAAAGATTTTCCGAACATGGTCAATAAAACCGCAGGCGTTTTAAAAAATTACCATCAAGTCGCGTCATCATGGTTTATTTGTTTTATTCTCAACTATTGAGGTCAGCTTTCAGACTAAACATCCGGTTAGTGTAAAATATTGGTATATTTTAAATGATGCCTGATTGATTTTACCTAACACACGTCCACAAACTAGATAAGGGCAGTACTATAGATACCTATCCTTAATGGGGGCTTTCGCGTTTGAATTCGCCGCTAGAGGCGCTAGTGTAGCGCGGGGGCACTGAAATGTCAGATGTCATAGAAAGTTCACGCTTTGCGTGCTTTTTTAACTCGTATTTTTACAAATATTCACGATTGTGGTCTAGATTGAGCCATTCCTGATTAGTTAAGACTTGAAGATTTTAAGTAGCAACTTAGAATCTTAATTTTCAGTAGTTGGAGATAAAATGATTTTTTAAATGTTTCATGCTTGCTAATTTTATGGAGAATATTGTATATATATGAACCTGAAGTTTACACTATGATTTTATACGTAATAAAAGAAACTTTTCATGAAGTTATGGGTACTTTAGAGTATAAAATAGAATTTTTGACAGGACCCTAATCGACAGTGGTGCCATCTGGTGAGCTCAAAAACGATAGCCCTCATTGAGACTGGTTATCGTACTATCGGACCGAAAAAAAAAAACAAACCCTTCTTCTTTCGTGTCGATGGTACCACTTCTTTAAACTACTTGGACCCAGTAAGTGGCCACGTTAATCGCGGCGTCCGTGGCGTCCCTTAGGTCTTCTAAAGTGTAGGTGTTGGGACAGTTCGGACACGAGCACCGCGTTCACACTTTGTGTCGGAAGGATATTTTATTCCCCATTTTGCTAAATTACTAACCCAATAAACATAAATTTCTTTCGCCGGTTCGACAAACGTTCTCGAATGTTCCATGTTGGGGGTCAGCCTCATCATAAACTTCCTGAAAACCCCGTTTAAGAATGACATAGGTTCGGTACTGAAAGCGGTAAACTACAAATTAGACGAAGAAAAATTAATACACAATGTTTATTCTATTTTGGACATTAGGAGAAATTGATAATCCATGATATTTGTGTGCTTTGATCATAATTCATTAATAACTAGTCAACCGGTATAGCCGCGCGACAATATCAACTTATTTAGGCCCTACCTTACTAATAGACTTAATCACTTAAAGGTGTTTATTATCGCTTCATTCAAGTTATTTAATGCCAGTGTTTCCCCATAACTTTGTGGTTTTTACAACATTCTTGTTTACTCCGCATTGATTTTACTGAGAAACATGATCAATCATCGCGATTAGTACTTAGTAGAGGTATCAGGTGATGTAACTATCGATGAGATCAGGGTGAATGCTTCAAAGAAACGAGTAGGTAACTATTTATAAAGAAACGATTTTTTGTATTATGTTGTTATAGCTAGCCCCAATTGTCGCACTGCTGGGCAAAGGCCTCCCTCCTTTCCTTTCAACAGTCACGATTCTGTGCTACTTACTTCTTTTCAATTCTCAAGGAAGATATCCAGTTCATCCCGCCACCTCCTTCGTGGTCTGCCGCGACCCCGTGTCACTGTTTCAGGCCACAAATTCTGAATGTTTTTTTTATTATTTACATCGAAAGTGAAAAAATAGGAACCTTTATATTTTAAATTCTTATTTCAAGCTCTAACCTAAATCTCCGAACAAAGCTCAGCACATAATTTTAAAAGATTCATAACTTGATTAGTTTTTGCAAATGGTTTGAGAGTTATTAAGTTGATGGCTCGATGTTAAAAAACAACAGGTTTGAATAAAAAAAACTTGAAAGAACATGTTTTTAATTAGTGAGTTAAAAAATACATTTACACGTTTGTAGACACGTGTAAATGTATTTTTAACTCACTACAACTCACTATAACAAGGTTCTAAGTCACTAACACTAGCCTAGCTAGCTAAACAATGAATCAACGAAGAAATCGAAAAGTAACTTGAAACATAGGAAGTATGATCTTTTGCAGGATTAAATATTGCAAGATTGATAATGATAACTCATAAAGGTTCAATCAAACCACTGCTATGGGCCTGCGGTACACTGGCACACACTTAGGTACATCGTTATTTGTTTGAATACAATGTCTGGAGCCGTCTGCTTCTGCGTCTGATTTGCCCACACTGGTTTGAACGAATCTTTGCTTATGCCCGCGGCTTCGCCCGCATGGAGTTCGATTTGTCCCACGGGATTAAAAGTATCCTAGGTGTTAATCCAAGATATAAACTATCTGTGTACCAAATTTCATCCATATCCGTTCTGTAGTTCTTGCGTGAAAGAATAATAAACATCTATACACCCAGACGTTATTAGGATTTTCCCTCCAGCGATATAGCTCAAAGGTAGTTCAAAAGCATGGGGGTCATCTATGCTCAGAGGAGTATTCCCACAGTATATCCAAAATCAAGATAGATCGAGGACGTAATGATGCTTTTCGGGAACACAAGGGGGCCTAGATAAATAATTGGAATCGCTTTTATAGCGTTTCGTATTGCTACAACAACTTTCAACATGTTCGACATAAGCTTTTTTTTTTGCTTCGCTCTAGGAATTTCTCTTGTGTCGTGGGTGCGTTTACGACACATTTAAACCTACATACACAAACACCCAGACCCATGCAGGACAAATATTTGTTCTGTCCGGGGATCGAACCCACGACACGCAGCTCAGCAGCCAATCACTTAGCCACTACGCCAACCGTGCCGTCAATCTTTCAGCATACAACAAACTTTCTCTAGTTTATGTCAATCAATTTCTGACAGTTCCATCATCAGTATCTTCTACAAGAGACAGGCTGGAAGCGGGACAAAAAGGATACGTGAGGATAGCACCTAGTTATAGTATACGACGTCATCAATAATTACAAAATAAACATATCGCGAGAAAAAGATCTTCATAACAGTAGGTGTAATTATCAGCACGATCTGTATAAGATCTGTTACATTGTTTCTACATTTTCCTTTATCTGTCTCGTGTTATTTCGAGGAATCAGAATATCAATGTTTTTTATAAGTGACAGCCTTTTGATTAGCAAAGGTGATGATTGCTTCTCTATGTCCCCTGGGGGGGGGGGGGGCTAATAAAATTTATGTCTGCATTAATCCGGGCGAAGATTTTTAACTAGGAAATTCGTAAATACATAGGTATTTACGAAGTTCCTGTCTTCAGCTTGAGGATAACATTTTTCACAGGAAAAATAATCATGATTTATGATCGAGGAATCGAACCCAATACTTTAAATTAGGCAGTGGCTTCCGTGTTCACAAGGTCAGTGTAGCATGCTTCTTAAATTAAATACCACAAGTACAGTCGGTAGCACATCAAATTACCACAAACTGTTAAATTTTTACAAATGATTTCAAACCATAAAGTGTTGAAAGTTAATTTCAAAATTGAATGAGAAAATTTTACAGTTTGTAGTAACTTGTTGCGATGAACTGTACTTAAACCGTAACACAGGACTGATTAAAACAAACAAATTACAAAAATTCTGTTATTTATTACTTATAATATCAAAATTACAAGATACACATGTAATCATGTAACAATAGGTAATATTTTTATTGGTGGAAGGCTATACATTATTAGTTTATTATATAAAGGTAGGTATAGAAAATAGTTTCAGTCTCACCCAATATAATTGTATTGCAAGTTAATTAAGACCTTACATGTCCTTTGACTGGAAGACGCGAAAAAGAAAAAAAGAAAAATGCAGTTTGTATGACAAGTCAAAATAAAACACAATCATAAAAATGAATTGACTGACATCATCTTTTTACATAAATGTTAAGTATAATAAAGAAACATAAATTCTGATGAAAACATAAGAAAATTTGAACAAAAATGTCATCCTAGCAAACCACTAAGTTCATTAGATAAACATATACATTTTGATGAAAATTAAGAAACAATTTAACAAAAAATGTCATCCTAGCAAACCGTTAAGTTCTTATAAACTTGTACACGTCGTCTTGTTCTTATGTCTTGTACTTGTACTTGTGTTTATACACAGAAACTATTGAAAACATAGAACAATTTTCTAGTTGTAAAGGAATCTGAGTCATTTACAATTGAATAAATGTACAAATTCTAAAGGCAATTTAAAACTGGTCGATGTTTATAAGTTCATTTTCGGGTCTATAATTTAATTACATGTATACCAAGTAACTTGAGTCGTTTTTTTACGTCGCTTAAGTTCTAACACCATGTAAGTCAAAAATAGCAACTTTAGAGAGTGAAAAATCTTCACCGTTATACTTAGTTATTGGTACACACGGCGACACATCAACCTATAAATTTACAGTATAACATGGCCTCCCTTTGTATAGATTTTCCGAACAATGAGAGATTCACATAAAATGGTTTTGTATAGCTTGATTGGTGCGTACAATACCATTGTATAATTTGTGTTCACTTTAAATAAGTTAGAGACGTTGCTTGTTTCTGATTGGCTGAATCAACGCGTCTTCCAATTCTCTAGTAAACGGCATCAAAACCGCCAAAAATGTACTTATGTGATTTTAGAACTTAAACTTAACTTAAACTATTTGGTGTATAGCGAATATCGTCTGGTCACCGTTAATCACAGCTTGTTCTATGCACTTCGTAACACTGTTAATTCACTGAGCAGATCGAAGTTAACGTTTTCTGAAAAATAAAGAGAAGAATACCTTGAAATATGTTCCTTTATATAGACATGACATGTATCATGTATCATTGGGTCATTTTACACTACAAGGCTATCCACAAAATTCATATTTATGACATGAACATAATTATAATACCTACCCTATAAATATAGCTATTTTTATAAAGTGACATCACTAAAAAAGTTTAAATATGTTTCGAGAAGTAAGTTCATCGTAAGCGTAACTTAAACATATTATGGGGAACTATATTCTAAAGCTGTATACCGATGTCAACTATTTACCAGTAAATCAGGGGGGTTACTATAACGTCTTAAAGCAGGAGTAATTCCAGTGTGGGAAGGAGACAGAGTTATACGTAGGCCACCTGGACCCTTTCATATAGTCACGATTTTAAGGGATTTTTATTACCTGAACGTCTTTTACGAAACTTGTCCATAAGAATATTTGGTTTCTCAATGATACATAACTTAACGTCACGCCTGTAATCCCCGAAGTGTTAGGCAGAGGTGTACCTAATAGTACACCCACATTTCGCCCATCCCATGTAATAGGGGGCGAGCCTATTGCCATCAATCGGGCGCAAATCCAGACTCCGTGGCTGCTACTGAGAAATTCCTGATGGAAAAACCCAATGTCACTTAGCCCGACTTGGGAATCGAACCCAGGACCTCATGCTCAGCAGTCGCGCTTGCGACCACTAGACCAACGAGGCAGTCTCTAGAAAGCACTGCTGATTGGTTTTATAATCAGTAATTCACACTACAACAGTTTTTAAAATAAATGCACTATTATAAATTAAATAAGGGTATAATTGCGGGTTATTAAAAGCTATTTCGCGATTTGTCTTCTCATCCTACGATTTTTATATTAGGAAATAATGAATTCATAAAGATACTCTAAACACTGTAATATAAAAAAAAATAAACTCTTTACGTATGAAATATCATTAAAACTCGAGAGTGCAACGACTTCAATTACAGTCATTGTCTCTGTGTCAGGACAAATTCATTTGTAAGTCTTTGACTCTGTCCTAAATAAAAAAATGTCTCTTGACGTAGTGAATATTGTAGTATATTTACGTCTAGTGTTCATCCTATCTAGATATATCACCCATGTTAACGATGATTATAAATTATAGATTTGTAGTTTGTAAATAATGTAAATATCTTGATTGAAATAAATTTAAGTTCATGATTATAAATTTAAGTAGTTCGAAGTTACAAAAAAAAAAATGCTCTTTTACAAAATTCAAGCACTAATCTACTTAGCTAAACTATTGTTTGTATTGTGCCTTTGATTCAGTTTGATTATACTTAGGTGAAGATACGGTATAATATACTATACGTAAGTAACGAGGTTAGAAGTGGACTGGTACTTACTTGCCGTAGCCGCCCGAGTGTGCGGTAGCCGTGGCAGTCGCGGTAGCCGTCGCAGTGGCGCTGCTGCCACCGTAGCCACCTTGGCCGCCACAGCCGCCGCCGCATCCGCCACCGCCTTGGTTGTGTACTTGTCCACCGCCGCCGTTGCCGTAACCGCCGCCGCCGCCGCTGCCGTAACCACCGCCGCCGCCGTAACCACCGCCGCCACCGCCGCCGCCGCCACCGCCGCCGCCACCACCGCCGCCGCCTCCGCTACCGTAACCCCCGCCGGCGCCGCCGCCGTAGCCGCCACCGTACCCTCCGCCGTGGCCGCCGCTGTAGCCTCCACCCTGGCCGCCGCTGTAGCCGCCATTATAACCGCCGCCTCCGTGATGATGGCCACCGCCATGACCTGAAAGACAATTACAATAAGTAAATTATAAGAAGTGAACCCTACCACTGCACACCTGTTACCCACAAGTTAATTATCTAACTACAGCATTAACTACAGTTAAAATCTATGCACTTCTGAAAAATCTGTCTAGTTCTACAAGCGTTCAAAACCAACTCGGTGCTAACAAGTTAACTAGTATGTGCCATGTACTTCACACATATATTATTTAATCCATAACTAGTTTTATAAACATAATTTTCCAACTAGTTTTAAACCTGCTAGGTACTATGGTTCAGAACCAAATCATCTACTATTACACAAGCATAATAATTATGGCATCACTTGACGAAAGCCATCGCCAATGTTCTAATTGCATGAAATATGAATACACAAAAAGCGTTTACAAAAAGCACATATTATTGTGTGCGCGCAAAAAGCTGTGTAGTGCGTACCATGCTCTTGTACTACTTTAACGACTATTGTTTTGGGTGGTTCTTCATAGCCGCCACCGTGGCCGCCGCTATAGCCTCCGCCATAGCCCCCGCCATAGCCTCCACCGTAGCCGCCGCCATAGCCGCCGCTATGTCCCCCGCTATAGCCGCCGCCATGTCCCCCGCTATAGCTTTGGCCACCGCCGCCATCGCCAAAGCCGAGGCCGCCGAGTTGAAAACCTCCACCAAAGAGAAGGCCACCTCCTCCTCCTCCACTACCTAATAGATGCTTCTTCAGCAGATGACGTTTCTGTCTGTTGAGACCAGGCTGTTCCTGGTCTTCTAGTTTCTGCAAAAAAAAAAAACAAATCTATGAAACAAATTAAAGATGAAACAAAAGGACTATGTAATGATCGTACCAGATGGCATGCTAAAGTTTCTGTCTACCTCAAAGGGAACAACGCGTGTGCATATATACAAATAAATTATGTATGCAAGGATGCACAATTAGGAAAGCTGACCGGTACATTAAACTTGAACTTATAAATATGCTAGCGCTGTGTTACGTCAATTTTAATAATGTCTTGGAAATGTTTAATGCGGTTATAAATATTGATTGGCATGTAAATTTATAGCTATAGTATCTTTATTCATGACGATTGAATAAAAAATCATCCTAATACAAGGTGTAGAGGGACCCATCACGAAGTTCGGCTTCGTGAAGGGCCGGACCCTTCACGAAGCCGTCAACTTCGTGATGCACACCTATATGTACCAAACATTCTGTAAAATAAGAAACTACGCAAAAGCTGGAAAACGACTTTTTTTTTGGGGTGAAAATTCACGGTTTAGGGTAGGACTCAATGTAACGCACTCAAAACAGTGTGTTGAATTAAGCATTTAATAGTGCAGGGGTCTTGTAGCTATTTTAAGTAAAGATATAAAATTTAAAAATTCAATTTTTTTTTTAACTTGCGGAAAAGTTGGAACTTAGTACTTGTATAAGTCTGTGCTTTATGTATGTTTCAACACAAAACTAAAACTTCTTACTTTTCAAAATAAAAAATTAAAGTGACATCCAAGCTTAAAGCTTTAAATAATATGAAAAAACCCTATTTTCATTAATAATGTTGCCCGACTCCGCCGCATTAAACTTTTCAAAACAAAGATATTTTTACTTTGTATTGTTTACGGGAAAATCGAATTAAACCGTGTAACGATAAAATAATAAGCACTTATAGCCTGATATTAGTTAGAATACCCGCTGATTAAAAATCACGTTTGATCCCATGCTATGTCTGGTGTTCATCATAGCTATGACTTATAGTTAAGTTACGAATTGACACAGAAAATAATAAGAAACAGTTTAGTAAGTAATAACACTAAATACTAATAAACAAGCGCAGTGATTTCATTTAAAACCCCGAGATTCAAGATTCGATTATATACAGTATAGATATTTTTAAATTACTTCATGGTGTACATTCGTAAGTTCCTATTACATACTGGTATTAAAATATGCCCTAGTAAGTACCTAAAGGGTGTAACAAGACCCTTAACGAAGCCGAAAGGCACTTATTGTCCCCGACATTGCGATCATTTTCTGTACCATACCTCGGAACCGTCTAGTTACGGAGATATTGGGGGTCAAAGTTTATTTAATCTAAGATTTTTACTTTGAAAACCTCCACGACCCCCGTACTATTCAATGTTTTGAGTGCGTTACACTGAGTCCTACCGTAACGTGATTTTTCACCCAAAAAAAAAAGTCGTTTCCCAGCAATATTTTTTGCGTAAAGTTACTTAGTTTGATGTACATAATGCTTGGTTGACGACTTCGTTAAGGGACTTGTTACAACCTGTATTAACAATTAAATACCAATATATTCAATGAATCCTATAATTTTAATATACAAGCATGTAAATAAATAGTTTACTAGCACACATCTCATGTCCTCTAAAAAGCTGTCATAACATAAAAATATAACACCCCACTCAACTTCAAATAATCTTTGCTCTATAATTGTGAAAAACCGCAATAAGTGTAATGCGAAAATAAGTATCCGTAAAAAAAACTGTCGCTGGTGCCATTAAAAGCGAAAGTTTTTTTACGGAAGGCATCGGTAGCACACAACAAACTTTCAATGCGTAAATCTCAAAACTGCTATTTCTGAGTTACGACAGTTTGTTTTGAGGACGTGATGATTTCTTTCTTTCATTTATATTATGAGAGTGTTATAATTTCTTAAAAATATTTTAGTTTTCAATAAATTGGGACATAATAGGGATCAAAAACTTATCCACGAAAAATATCAATAAAATTACCTGAACGTAAATGGGCTGGGAGTTTCCTTTTAAGTCTCGGGCCTCGGGTTCCTGACGCACATACTGTGGGTTCGTCTGAGTAAGGAGCACAAGGATCGGGAATTGCCTCGAGCGCGTCGTATCGTGCGTCCTAGAGTCCCTCGGGGGCGCTAGCACCGGCGACACGAGGACCACTCGCTCCCCTCCGTCCAAAGAATTGTCTCTGATAGAGGGCACTGCGGCCGCGAGCGCTGAAAGCGCCAGCACGCTAACCACCACACTACTGTATCCCATCGCGATTACTGACTCAGGATCAACAAAGCAAACCTATTTATAAGACGCGTTTTTCCTGCGGACGGTGCGACGTCACGAACCGACTACTAGTGCCATCAGTCCGCGGGATCAGTTCGCGGAACGGTCGTTTCCCACTATGACGTTGACAACAGATAGAAGTCAGATTGTTTTCAATATGACGTGAATAATTAATGTTCACGCATCAGATGTTATTTGCCGTATAGAAAAACGAAAAGATGATGTGGAAGTATCGTGTGTAGCTTAACAAAAAAAAAACGTGATGTTACTTACACGCCTGCCAATTTGCGGAGTTCATGCACGTATTAAGCTGGTTATTCCCATAAACCGGATGCTCGTCTGTGTGCGTTTGGATCCATACTTAATAACAGCGAACAGGTTCTTTATGGTTTCTGTGGTCGGCCAAGATAACTCTGTTGTTCAATACAAAGGCGTAGATTAAATCGTTAGGCCGACAAACTAGTTTTCGCCTTTAGTTAATATTAATTTGAATAATAAAGTCATTAATGAATTGACGTAGCCGCAGCTGTGATTGAAAAATATCCTACCAATATACGCAAATCTTAAATTCTTTCGAACTTGGTAAAATTAAACTTCCACACGGACACGGTGCGTACTGGTATACGAACTTCGGATCACTAGACAAAGTGTAAGATTTCTTTTATCGCATTGCGAAGATGGAAATAGGCTAAAATTCAGACCGAGAAAGAAACACGAAAATAAAGGGTATAAAAAGACCCTTAACGAAACCGAAAGGCACTTATTTACCCCGTTATTGAGATATTTTTTTTTGTTCTGGGCCATACCTGGGAACTTTCTAGTTACGGAGATATTGGATGTCAAAGTTCCAACTTTTTCACAAGTTTTTTTAAACATTTTTTAAACATTACTTTAGTTTCGCCGCTATACGTGTTTTTCACCCCCAGAAAAAAGTCGTTTCCCAGCAATAATTTTTACGTAGGGTTACTTAGTTGTATGTACAGAATGTTGATTCACAACGTATTCATACTGGAAAAATCTGTGTTGCTGAATTTATTTCTTTCTAATTTCTTCTCTCGAAGAAATATTAGTTTAAATTATGTTTCAGTGCAGATATTTTAATTGCTTTTTTCGCATCAACCAAACGTACGTTCGTACGTACGTACGTTTTTGGAATCACAAGCACGAGGATATTTGTTTCTTAGAAACATTGGAAGGTTTTTACACTAACATTCGATTATAAAAAGCCGATTGTCAATAAAAGATGTCTGTCATAGGAATTAATTTTAAAGTATACTTACCTCTCCTTGTACAAAGATGCGTTTTGTATAAGGTATCCATTCTTCTAACTATAATGAGAGTCACCAAGGGTCTTCGTATCACAGCCACGAAGATCCCACTTAACCAACCCAACCCAACCAACTTTTTCTTTTATGTTAGACGACGTCTCTGATAAATTAAATCAATTGGAAGATCTTGAAACTCGAAGGTGCGACATCTGAGCATGAGATTATCGGGATTTTCTATCAGGAATATTTCAGTAGTAGCTACGGAGTCTGGCTTTGTGCCCAGTTGATGACAATAGGCTCGCCCCGTATTACAAGGGATTTAAACATAATTGGCGAAATATGGGTGCACTTATAGGTACAACTTTAAATATAATACGAGTACACTGATATTTCGCTAGTAATGTTTTAGTCCCTTGTAATAACCTATTGCCTGAAATCCTGACTGCTTCTGAGAAATTTCTGATGCGTTATGTCCAGCAACACTTTACCCGACCTAGGAATCGAACCTAAGACCGCATGCTCAGCAAAAGCGCTTGCGACCACAAGACCGTATTGCAATACATGAGCAATACTTGTGTCTTGACTTAGGTTTTCTGTTATTCCAGCCAATATTTGCAAATATCGATACCCAAGTTAAAATTGCGGGGAACGGATGAAGAAGGGACACATAGGACAGAGAAGAATGGCAGAAGAAAGGGGAAGCCTAAACCCAACAGCGGGTGATTCCGGGCTGATATGATGATGATACCTACGTTCCCACGTAGTTACAAATCAAGGTAATAAAACCTCGATAACAATGGGGGGGTTTATATCTAATCGCCCGCTATAACACTTTCTTAGTACTGTTAATTTCAATTGATAGGCTTCAATTATTACATTTTTCACATAATTATCGCGTGTATACAAGACCCTTAACGAAGCCATACCTGGGAACCTTCTAGTTATGGAGATATTGGGGGTCAAAATTGCAACTTTTTCACAAGTTTTTTTTAAATACATCTTTTTAACGATTTTTTTTTACCGTAAACATCTCCACAATGTTTTGAGTGCGTTACATTGAGTCCTACCGTAAAACGTATTATATATATAATTTAATGTACATAATGCTTGGTTGACGGCTTCGTTAAGGTTCTTGTTACACCCCGTAGAAACAAGGCTAGCCGGAAGTTACATCAATGAAAAATGACACCAATGTATTGCATCGTCAAGATTCATTTTTTAAGCTATATCATCGCATCATATAATTATGCCCACTGATATTCAATTATCAAGGAAAAGGTAAATTACCTGACCTCTGAGGTAAAACAATGGAAAAAGAAACGAGTTTTCTTGCGAATAAAGCTTTAATTTCAATAGTAAGACGTATGGATTCTTATCGCATTAATATAATGAGGTTCTATAGTCTATAATCTTCTTGATGGTACTGCATATGGGCTGTTTACTACCGGTGAGATGTAGTTGTTGTCTGAAACAAGAAAAATAAAAATAAAAACGTTAAAATTAATTGCCTTTTACATTAAAAAGGTTCTTAACCGCTGTTGTTGCCATGAGCAAAATAATTCGATAGGTATTAATGAATATTCATTGACAGATTTAAATGTAAATAATCCCCGATTTTGTGATAAATACTAAAAACACTATCATGGGATTTCCTATTCTATAAGTGTTATTATGTAGGTATACTTAGTGGGTAATATAGCGTCTATTTTAGTTTTTCGTAGTTTAATGTTGCGTAATTTATATTGTTATTTTTAATTTAAATATTATAATAGTATAAAGTTTAGTCTGAGGCTAGGATCTATAAACGAAAAGGAGACCATTTATTTTCGGCGCACAAACTGAAGTGGCGCCAACGAAAAAAACATATCACCACTGTTGGGGAAGTCAGTCCGATTTTTAACTGCGGCACTAAGTCTCTACAACCATTCCTTCAGATGATTTTTTGAGTTGAAAAATCTGGTTTTCCGTACGTTTTATTTGACAAAAATTTTTTCATCTGCTGGCGAAAAAGTGATATCAGCTCTAGTGCTGTAGTAAAAAATACTCGGACTGACTTCCTCGACAGTGGTGACTCCTTTTTTTCATTGGCTTTTGGGCTTTGACTTTTGTGTCGAACTTTGTATGAACCATGAATGGTCATGAACAGAAAACGTACCTAACTGTGGATGCCAAATTACAGTGCTACTTTAAAATTGAGTGTTTATTCAAACAATAAAAAATGTTACAAAACGTTCCACATGTTCCTACTTTTTCATCAAATAATAACCAAGTATTTACAAGAAAATATAATAAAATAAATTAAAAATTAATAAAAAAATAAATAAATTAATACATTTTATATTTTCTTGTGCGTATAGTGTAGCCGGATGCGAAATTCTAGAACGTTCGTTTCACTTCGCTACTCGCTAGGCTCTAGGTCCGAAGCAAGCCACCTGTGTGTGTGTGTGTGCGTGCGTAGCCTAAGCCGTTATTCCCGTCACTGCCAAACTACAAGAGCAAAAATATCGTTTTGGCGTCGGTGTCCTTTCCACCCCGTATAGAGCCGGGAACATGTCTGTGCACGTGAGAAGTAACCTTTATAGTACTTGGCATGATTTTCATCTGCAAAAACAGTATGGAACTAATCAATCTGACAGAACATGTTACAAATACATAATGTTATGTGTGTGTTTTTGCGTGTACCTAGCACGTAAAAACACTATATTGTGTAATTAAAGCAATGTGTAATTAAGTACATACTCGTATATTATCAAAAGAATTAAAGAAAATGCTTTATCATCAAATTAATCAATTAATAGTTAAAGAACAGTTTTATGAGGAATGCTCATAATTATTTTATGTTATAATTGTATTGGTTTTCTAACGGAAAACCCGATGACCACAAACGTATGGAAATCTTTATCAGTATGTGGCTATTATTCTCAGTAAAAAAAAACAAGATCTCCTTGCCGTTCTTATGTATAAGTATACAATGTATTGTGTGGTTTGAATGAGAATAATAATAAAAAATATTAAAAAAAATATATTAATAATATTAATAATATATTGATTCAGAAAGCGGTACTCCTGGACACGGCTCGTATTGTTAGGAGGTTCCTCTCTCTGGAGCCCTGACCGCCGGTAGCTTGGACCCTGTTCCCGATACCGGTGGGCAACAATTTTTTATATTTTTAAATGTTTTTATATTGTTTTTATAAGAAATATTTAAAAATGTAAATAATTTGTACAAAAGTTAAATAAAGGGATTAATAATATTATTAATATATTAATAGAATATTTAAAAAATGCTTACTCTGTTTGGGAAGCCGAATCTATTAATCCAAAATCTTTTTTTTCTTCTTTTTCTGTTTGGTACAGCTACTGCTATCTGTAGCAGAAGAAAAATCTCATTCGGACTACACAATCATATTAATCTTTCGAATTTTAGCAAAGAAGAAGAAGTCCAATGATTTAAGGCGTCACTTACTTTTTTGACTCGAGCCATTTTTATTGGGTATGTTAATTAGAAAAAGAATAACATGAGAATTGGAATCAAAACTATATTTTTTCATAAAATCACCTGGCATATTGACAACAACGCTTGGGACCCTGTTGGCACCATAAGAGGCCCCTTGAGCTCCATACCCGCTATAGGAACTTTGAGCCCCATAAGACGTACTTGGGCCATAAGAGGACCCTGGTCCCCGGTATACAGGGGGAACTGGAAAGACAAAAAATAAAAAATAAAATGTGAAGGCCAAAAAGCCAAAACCATTAAGAACCTATTATTACCAATTTTATTAAACCTGATAATAATAAACTGTTACGAGCTAATTACCCATAATTTATCAGTTGTAGAAGTTAGATTATACGGTTTTCTATGTTTGTCATAAAAGTTAGATCATGTGTCTTCTGTCTCGATCAATGAAGTACAAAACGTGATCACCAAACCACCTACTAAAGTTGGTAGTAGTCGGCTATTTAAGTTTTTATTGAGGGTTCAACAGTTAGCAGTGAACGAGAAAGAGCAAACAAGTTTAATAACATAGGTTCAACTGAAAAAAAATTACGGGTCCGTGCGTTTTTACTAAGCCACACGACGCATCTACTACGCATCGTAGTCTCTGCTACGCACCGTAGCCACTACTACGCACCGTAGTCTCTGCGACGCACCGTAGCCGCTACTACGCACCGTAGTCTCTGCTATGCACCGTAGATGCTACGACGCATCGTAGCCGCGGCTACGGAGCGTAGTAGTCATAGTTTTACAGCGCAATCGCAGCCACGTAAGCGTAGCGTCACAACAACAGCGTATGCGATGGTGTGAAATGGGACGAAATGCTTCGTCGTTGAATATTGTGTATAGCCGTGGACCATAATAACAATGTGCAGCTTTTAATGTAATAATATAGGTAATATAAGTATATCTAACGAGCGTGGGTTGCGCACGCTAGCGACCTCTGAGGATATTATTTTGTCGCGGCAGTGAATGCATCATGGCCGTACCTCCTAGCTGAACTGACCTGTGACTGAATCAAAGCGCACTTATTGTATAGTAGCTAAGAGTAATTTTTAACGTTTACTTTTGTTCAAATCGCATGTGCAGGTGAGTCAAGTATGCAGATGCATGTACTGTAATTGATTTATTCTTTACTATGCTTACGTACATGGATCAAAGGTTCAGGCAAAGATCAAACACTAAGTAATTATGGAGTTATTGTTCACATGATGGAATTCCTGTAAATATTTTCATTGACTTTGTAAATACGATTATATTTTTTCTCCGTACTATGGCTTTTCCTTTTTTCCATTGTAGCGTTAGGTAACAGCTAAGTATGAGTAACGCTACAGGGAAAACCATTTTTTTTTACAAATAACTTTCGAAACCTGGTGTTTACTATAATAAACCTTCAATAATTCGTTGTATCTATAAAAGGCGTAGATTGATGCTAATTTACTATTTTAATAACAGATAGGTATGCGATAAAACAACTGTAAATGTTGTCAAACTACTTCAAACACACCATGTTTCAAAGGTGTGGCTAGTAGGATTTAGTTTTTCTTTTGCTATTCCTTAAAACCTCCTGGAGTCTGCGAAGGAAGGAGCCAAGGGCACTACTGAGGGTGCCAAGCCCGTGGCTAAGATCTGGGGCCGACATCATATAAATTGCCATTGACACGCTAAGAAAAATAAGATTGTCATAGGGAGTTAGAGGAGAATTGAAGAAGGTTGAGGGGTATTGGGGCAGTATAAAACAAAGATAGGTGGCGTATTGTTTTAACGTAATTTCTTCTTCTTCGATTAAAATTACATTATCATAAAGTATCTTATTTGTGACTTACCCCCACTAGGTATGACGACCACACTCGGTTGTACCGCAGCTCCTTGCATATAATTCTTGTAACCTGTAATTATAATGCCATTTAAATCATAATTAAGAAACTTTTGCAATGTTAGTCCGGATGAAACTATGTTAAATAAAATAGATACATGCTTTTTGTTACTGGATTTGAAGAATAAATTAAAAGAAGATAATGATATATCTTATAGACTTGTACTGGTATATTGCATCGAAGTTCAGATAAAAATAAACAAGGTGTAAATGGACCATTCGCGAAGCCAAAAAAAGCGAAAAATATTGATGGGAAATGATTTTTTTAATACACGTCCTCGAAAACTGGCTCTTTTCGCACTACGATTAGATTCAACGTGTGTTTCACAATGTATTTTTTTCAGTTCACACGCGTGGATTTTTTTCATTTACCAAAACGTGTGCGGAAATAAAAATTTCCACAGATAATTCCTATAATCGGCTATGGTTGTTTTTTTTTAATATCGACTAAGTGATATGAGTCTTTACGGCGTAAATATGTTTTGAATATTTCAAAAAATATTAACGTGTTTACGTTTTTGTGTATCATAAAAATGATTATTTAAAAAAATATTTACGTTTATGAACAAATCAACATTTATTTAATGTGTTCTAAATTCAAAAAGAATTCCCTGCTTTTCATATTGGGCTGTTTAGCGGCTTCATACCCATGCTTCTCCTTTAAGCTGGCGAAACCAAAGCGCGGAAAAAAAGCAAATTAAGTAATGTTTTCCTAATAATTCATGATAAAAATACATTTCGTTATATTATTTTATTTTCAATACACTTTCTCGAAAACTGGTTCTAATCGTACTACGATTAGGTTCAACATGCAATGTATTTCACACGCGTGCGATTTTTAATATTTTTCCGCACACGTGCGGAAATAAAAATTTCCACAGATAAGTAAGGGTTCAATAACTATATCTATAGTCGGTGATTGGTTTTTTTTTAAACCCGGCAAAGAGATAGTGCGTCTTTACGGATTAAATATTTTTCGAGTATTTAAATTGTGTTTATAAATAGAATATCATAGATAAACATGATTATTTAAAACAAATATTTATTTTTATGAACAAATTAACATCTTATTGTGTTCTAAATAAAAAAAAAAATATTTAAATTTTCTTTTTTTTTCATAGTAGGCTGTATACGGCATCATAGTTTTGCATCTTCTTCAACCTGGCGAAAGTAAAGCGCGGCAAAAAAGCAAATTAAATCATAGTTTCATATTAATTCCTGACAAAAATACTTTCCGTTCTAATATTTTAATTCTTCGAAAGTGTATTGAAAAACGTCGTTTGATACGCGTGGGGATTTGTTATTGCAGTTCTCGGCTCCATAACACCCTCGCTTGCAGCTCGGGTGTTAATTCCGCGCTCGACTGCAATAACAAAGTTTCCCCACTTATATCAAAATGTACTATTCTTCCAATATGTATTGAAAAACGTCTTTTGATAGGATCAGGAATTTGTTAATACGGCAGTTCTCGGCTCCAAAACAACCTCGCCTGCGGCTCGGGTGCGAATTCAGCCTCGGATGTATAATCAAAGTTATCCCACTTAGACCAAAATTTGGGAGTGAAAACTCCAGGTTTACGGACTCAATGCACTCAAAAATTGTGCTGACAGTACCTTTACTGTCAGCAAAGGCTTGGCCCCTTGGCCAAGGAGGTATTTAAACTAAAGTTAAAACATTAAAAACTTTTGAAAAAACTTGTGAAAAAGTTGGAACTTTTATCTATATCTCCGTAACTAGAAGATACCCAGGACAAAAAAAATATCGCAATGACGAGGGGAACAAGTACTTTTCTCCTTTGCTAAAGGACCAATATTCCTGAAACAACAGACTCAAAATACCTTTTTACATTTTGGAAAAGAAAGTCTGTATATACTAAATATCAAACTGGTAGAAAAGAATTCTTAAGATTTCGCCACCATGTCGATATAGAATTTCTTGATCGTATACAAAAATACCTTTACATACCTCCATATCCCCCACTTTGCCGTCTAAACCGGCTTGGCGAAGAATGTCTTATAGCAGCCTGTAACAAAAAGTATATATGTAAGTATTGCACAACTTTAAACGACATTAAAAACATATGAAAATTACACTTACCTGCTCATAAGTCAGTTGAATTCTTTGTTTCTGAATATTTGCAAAACAGTTCACACATATACATGGCAAGATTAATATTAAACAAAAAAACAATGTAAAATCCATTTTGAAAAACAAGTGTCTGCTGTTTGCTATATATTTTTTTCATAAACACTACAAGACTGCGGCAAGTCCCTTTTATATAAGAAAATTGTCAACTTTAGATGGTATCTCAAACATAATTATTGTGTTCTTTATGTATTAATTACATACATAGTTTACCTCATATTAAACAAGCTAGTATCATGACAAAATTATGGAATGTTTCAAGACGTCAGAGATAAAAAAACACGAACAAGTTTTTTTTCTAACAAATTTATTTTTCCATTTACATATGCTACAAAATTTTAATCACTCCTGCTTCGCACGTTTTTACGACTAGGCAAAACATTCAGATTTTGAAATTAAATTTAAGTGTTATACGGACGCATGATGCGAATAAACCTTCTAGAATTCAATTCTGGAAATTATGGTGAAAACCGCATCAACATCTGTGACGTAGTTGAGAGTAACAAAGCGGTCATACACATATATTATAACAATATATTATATTTAATTTATATTTAAATCTAAAAACGTCATAGGGACGAGTTGATTTAAAATTTATATTTGACATTAATTATTTATTCTTCGTTTTATTTATACATTGTAGATACAAAAGGAACTGACAAATTATATAGACACTTGCACCTTTTTTAGAAATGTCATGATATTTTAATTTATGATGATAACTTTGAACCTGTACATTCATGCATAACTAGTTTATTAGAAACATTGCAGTGGAGGCAAATTCACTAAACAATAAAAAAATATATATTGATATTGGCGAAACATACACAAATTTTGTAAAACCTATAACTTGAAGAATCATAACAGCACAAATGATTTTCTTCACTCTGCATTTGAACTAGCATCAACAATTAAAGCGGTCTTTAGCCAAGTTAAAGACCCCGTATACGTGTCCGTATCTTTTAAAACTGTGTACTTCCTTCTATCTTTTTTATAAGCGCTTCAATCGAAATACTTAATTCGTTCTGGCAATAAATGCTCATCATCTGTGAATTTTTTGTCCGAACATTAATATTTTTGTACGAAGTAGATTCTGCTTGTTTTCCTGCGACGTCTTAGAAGTTGTTTTTGGTCTTCTAGTTTCTGGAAAATAAAATCAAGTATATATACAGCGGGTGAAGCAGAAGTATTTGGCGTACGCACATTTCGGGAGATTAGTTTATGTCTCATGGGGGACTCTACTGCCATCAAACATCAAGTATAAAAACACAAATACAGATTCTGGGCTGTTGCTGAAGAACTGTAGGTGGTAAAACCGAATTAGACTTCGTCACATTGAAATCGAACCCAGAATTCAATCGTGCTCTTAACATACTCGTAATAAGACTAATAATTGTAATATTATTCTATATTAGCTGTTGCCGGCGGTTTCACTCGCGTTTTGGTCGGAAATTATCCCACGGACACGTTGTAATTATAGCCTATGGCACTTGGGGATAATGTAGCTTCCTTTTAGTGACAGCATTTTCAAAATCGGTTCAGTAGATCCAGAGATTACCCCCTACACACAAACTTACAAACAAATTTTACCTCTTTTTAATATTAATATAGAGTAACTGTGCCCCGCGACCTTCGTCTGCGTGAAATTATTCTAAAAATATTACTTCCCCTCCCTATTCGAATCCGATTTTCTTAACAATTTCAAGGCTTTTTTTTCCTGGGTCCCTCTTCCTTTTTTTAAATAAAAACCTAAGTTACTCCTTATAACATCAGCTACCAGTAAAAGTCCCCACAAAATCGGTCCAGCCGTTTCGGAGAAGAGCCGGAACAAACAGATAGAAAGACAAAAAACATGTTGTTCGTATATACTTTAATTTCAGTAAAAAGCTGTTGAATTTGAAATTACAAACAGACACTTGAATTTTATTTATTTGTATAGATGTAATAGATTATTATTTATATTTTTAAATCGTTTCTTATGTTCTAGGTCTTTAAACTTACTTTTACATATACAGGTTGTGGTACTGCAGAGTTTTCCATAGTTTTCGCGCCATTGGTTCTCGCATTTCTGTTATCACTTGCTAGCAACATGAGCAAAGGAAAATCTTTTGCCGTTTCGTTTGTCTGAGCTCTGGCATTTCTATAAGGGGCCAACACCGGCGATACCAACACTACTTTATCATCCTTAGTTATTTCACTTTTTGTAGCACTTGCAGTAATAATTAGGATTAATAATTTGAGTACTAAACGAGTATATCTCATTGTGTACGAATATAAATGTGTGTACGTGGTGTACTCAGGAAGCTTTATATACGATCCTTGTTCAATAACATCACGATTATTTGAAATGATGGACACCAAGCTTGAACAGATTCTTGTTTAGTCACGGAAAGATTTATGCATTGAATCTTGTAAGTCATGTAGACAATATTGTGTTGCTGATTAATGATTGCAGTTGTCGAACATAAATAATATATGTATAATGTTATGTGAATGGGGTTTTTTGCATCTACCCAAAATTATATTGTAAAATTTCGTGGCGATATAACAAACAAACAAACAAAACAACAACACAAAGTAGATCACCCAGCCTCCATAAATTTTTGGGCTATTTTCAAAACTTACCAACGAAAATAAACTTATTATTTAGGTAGAGTATAACACAGTAAACATTTTTTATTATTACACCGAAGTCGTAAGTCAATTCACCTCATCACAAAATATCTGATATCACCTAGTTAACCTGCCTGTTAGTTAGCCTGTGCGGGCTAATAAATACTTTTTCTTTCGTTCTTTCTTTTAGTTTGGGGTATTATTTTTTTGCCGGCTAACTCCATCGCTCTTTGGCAGACCCCAAGGCGGAACTTTTGCGATTCGGAGAGTGACCTGGGGCCTTAGTCTGCTATTGCAATAGTGTCAAAATGGTCTATTATTGATTTAATAAGGCCCCGCGCAGACGAATTACCCTTTGTACGCACGTCAAACGAGTTTCGAACGCGCTTCAATACGCCGTGGGCTAGGGGCCTTATTAAATCAATGATAAACCATTCTGACACTATTGCAATAGCAGACTAAGGTCCCAGGTCTGAGCACCGTAGGTTAGAACGGGCAGGATACCCATATCGATGAGTTTGTCTCCCTTCATTAGCCTTTTCATGGACCAGTAGCTATTATACTATTTCTATTCATATTATATGTGGGTTTTATACTATTGTAATCATTGTTATATATTTAAAACTTGGGTATAGAACTTGGGTTGCATAATAAAAATGTTTATATACATAAGCTCTATTTAATTATTGCGTTTATTTTAGTTAACTGGCAAAAAAAATACCCCAATCTGGGTGATCTCAGATATTTTGTTGTTGTTTAACTGCTAGGTGATTTGACTTACGACTTCGGTGTGATATTAAAAAATGTTCATTATGTTGTGCTCTACTACATTATAAGTTTATTTTCGTTGCTTTTGAAAATAGCGCAATCTAGGTGTTCTCCTTTAGGTACATAACGGTACAATTATTATTCATAAAGGAAAAAATTCGAGTAAAAATATTTTATCTAGACTCTCTTCTACACTATATTCTAATCAGTGTCTGCTTACTGCTTAGTATTTAATATTTGCACCTTCCCTTATTTTCTTGGAGTTAAAAACACTGTAAAACATGTTGAAAGACAACTACGTAATCCTGCGTACAATTTATTCATAATTGCCTGGTAATCACGAATGAGATCTCTTATAGAATATAATGTATGCAAATGGTCAATGAGCTCATCTCACCGCTTTTTGTGTTGTCTTTATACTTGGATCTTAAAGGACATACCTACACAGACAGAGAACTTGGAATTAAAACCGAAAAGAATGAAGCTATTTAAAAAACTTCCTGTTTTACAGAGCGTCAAGAAAATGTTATAAATACCGATGAAATATCTAAATAGTGTGCCACTTTTCAATTATATATTAATACGATCTTTATCCCGCGGTTGCGTGTGTCGGAATTTATCCCAGATTGAATAACTATCGGGATAAAAGACATGAACTATAATACAGACCATGAAAGGTCATAATTGATGCAAAATTTTACAAGTTTTACGTAGGTAAGAGTAAGTTCATAATTTCTCATCTTAATTAATTTGAGCTCATGTTTTTTATTGACAAGTGAGGAATGCCTATTTCCTGTCTGTAGTCGTAGCATTGGTTACCAACTGAAATGTTAACTGGTCGCCATTGTAAAATAAAAAAGATTCGGTGTATTGGAAATATTTAAAGGTTTATCTTCTTGTCTGACCTTTTACATCCATTGTGATTGAGGTAAGAAATAAAACACAAACTCAATACATTTTATTTTGTATAGTTATATTATTCTGATTGATCTTCGAATGGATCTACATTTAACATAATTGCTCGTCGTGACTGATGCCAGTTTTTTGTCCAAACACTAAACAGCTTTTTTTTCTTGTCCCTGGAAAGATACGAAAAATTAGTAACTAAAAAACTTTATGAAAACAATACACGTGTACATCTTTGACAGAGTATTGTTTTCAATAGGTTTTTTTTTTTTATATGAAGTCATCATAAACTCATTAGTTCACGAGTGTACTTATTATATTAGACTTATATGGAGGTTTCTTGTTCAATTTAAAGTTGAATAGGAAGGAAGTTGTTGAAAATATATAAAAAATATAAATATTGTATAACTTGTGTATTTTATACTCTCAAGTTTCATGCCTCGTTCTTGTGAGCGTCAGGTCTTGGGTTCGATTTACAGATCAGCAATATTGGGTTTATCTATCAGGAATCCCTCAATCGGAGTCTGATTTTTTACGGTTGAGGGTAATAGGCTCGCGTCCTACTCGTATTAGATACTTTGTGGGACTGAAGCTAGCAAAATGTGGGCTGGTGAGCTAGCACCTCTGTGCTCACGCTTTGGGAAAAATCGGTGTGATATTATACTATATGTAGGTTTTTATTGATTGTGTGTGGGGTGTGCAGCAGTTTCATTAAAAAATAAATGGTGTTGCTATTAATTGATCAGCAAGTTCGTTAGTTCAATTGTTTATTATTTCACGCTTCTCAACAGGGTTGAGGTCAAGTCTAACAATTAAGTATTTCCGATTTTTATTGCTCTTTGATATCTTTGTTTTTTCTCATACTTATCTATATATGTTTTTTCTATATTGGGATTACGAATACTAATTAGTGGACAAGTTTTTTTCATCTGACCTTTTCTATTTTAAATAATAGCAGGGTCATGTATGATTTGCTATTCTACCGGTAGATATCTATACTCTTCATCATCATACAAAACCTGACTTCACATACGAAGCTCAAACATGGAATCGCTGTTGTTGGCTGTTGGCTCGTGTTCATAAAATCGAACAGAATATAAAGGGTGTAACAAGACCCTTACCGAAACCGAAAGCCACTTGTTCTCCCCGTCATTGCGATCATTTTTTTGTTCTACACCATACCGAGTTCCAACTTTTTCATAAGTTTTTTTTTTAAATACATGTTTTTAATGTAAGATTTTTACTTTAAACACTTCCACAACTCCGGTACTATTCAGTGCATCCATCAGCACAATGTTTTGAGTGCGTTACATTGAGTCCTACCGTAAAACGTGATTTTTCACAAAAAAAAGTCGTTTCCCAGCAAAACTTTTTGCGTAAAGGTACTTAGTTTGATGTACAGAGTGCTTGGTTGACAGCTTCGTGAAGGGTCTTGTTACACCCTGTATAATAAAAAATATCTGTTTATCTGCTAAAACTGTTACTAATGACACCACTTGAGTAATGCGACAGACTCCAATTCGCACTATTCAGAACTATGTAAAAACCATAATAACTTAGCACACGAGGTTGTCGACATGTGGAACGTGGATTCTGCAGTCATTGTACCCATAGTTGTTACGGTTAATGGATTAATAATAGCAAAGAGCTTCGACCAACACCTTAGAAGGCCCAAATTGCGCGGCAGGGTCATGCAAATGCTTGATTTAGAAAGCAGTACTTCTGGACATGGCTCTTATTGTTAGGAGGTTCCTCTCTCTCTGGAGCCCTGACCGCCGGTAGCTTGGAATTGCTATACCGGTAGGCTACAATTTTTAAGAAATATGTAAAAATATAAAAGATGTGTGTAAAAATGAATAAAAGTAATAATAATATTTCTTACATTATAATGCAAATACTTAGACTCCCCAGTCAAAGCCTCGTCCTCTGGTTTGAAGTAGATGCCATCGGGAAGACTGGATGGATCTCCACTCACTTTGGTCAGATGTAACACATTGTCCTTCGGTTTGAACCCTCGTATCAGATCAACGAGCTCAATCCCTGACACTTGGTACGTCGTCGCGGCTTCCTTAGACACGGCGTATTGGACTAAAATAAGAACTGATATTATTGATACCCACTTCATTATTACTGGCAGGTTGTGTCACAAGGATAATCTTAAGACAAATGTTTTTTAAATCATTCGATCTGTCTTATATAGGTTACCTTGTAAGGTATTAAGTTTTGTAGATTTTTATTTGAGGCACATTATACATTTAGTGTTGTTACTGACTCTGGCGATCAATCATAGTCATCTGTTATGCTCAGATAAATTTATGATTTTTAGTAACATCTACTATTTAATTTTAAAGGTTGATTTAGAGTTATGCTAAATTCAATTATTAAAAATTCTGTTTAGTCCTGTCTGAATTTAAACAAAGAATTTTATTTCTCTATGAGGAAATTCATGATGATACTCGTTCTATATCTAATTACAGTACAATTTAATTACGAGTATACTTTATGTTACAAAGGACGAAGGCTTTACCGGATTACTCATCTAATTATGAGTGATGTACATCACTATTTCAATGATCTATGTATTTACAATGATGGGAAATAAAAGGCAATAATTTGTGTGCGTTTATTATGTTGGTCATATAACAAAGTGGTTGGGCTGGTCACCGGGGATTCTCCATGATCAACATGCGAGACAAAGGCGTCGTGTTCGGTGTGCTTGCGGTGTGAACCTACTAAATAGGGCTGTCAGTGATGTAAAAATATACTGGCATATTGAGACTTACTGTGACGATACTGATAAATATAAACTGTTCCAAAATAGACTATTATGTTCGTATTTCATAATATTTGTTAACAGTTACTTATTATATCACAATGCACAGGTTGGCTTTGAATTGATATTGAGTTTGAAGAGCTTATATGATGATTTCAATTGTGAAATTTAATTTCGATTCTTTACGGTATATCCTAATCTTTGAAAGGACTAAAGTATTGACGAAGAATTCAAAGTCAGCTTGTACCGTATATTATTGTTAATTTACTTGTGATATTATTGGAATCCATCGCAGTTTAAAACATAATACAACTTAAACTCGTGGTAATCTGTGCTTTCGGCTTATGAATAGATAATATGGCGATAAGAAGGAACGCCAATTAACCTCGCATTATTATGAAGAAGTAATTGTTTATATTTAATTATTAATTAATTTGATAACTCGAGCAATTATATAGCAAAATGCATTTCCTAGTAAACGTTTCACATAATTACATTCTCAATTGATACTTAAACATAGACAAAGTCCAAACAAAAAATAAGATACTATACATAAAATTATCTAGAACAAACAAGAACAAAGCTGAATTTAAAAAAAAATACAAAAAAAAAAACTTAAATGCGCCACTTTTATTCTCTTTTTCTTGTAAAGAAAATTCGTATATTGACGTGACAGCCCTATGGACTTAACCCAATAATAATACACTGATACATTACTAAAACGTGTAATTTAATTTGCGAGATAAATATACATTCGTCATGAAAAACATTAATAATGCTGAACTCGACAATGATGCTTCAATTTTCATTAAGTTTACGGGGGATCCCCAACACATTGGCAAAAAATATCTCAATTATTACGTAACTAGCTATAATAGTTACGTTTGCGTTAAAGACGGAAAATAACGTGTTTTCGAAACTCATAATTAAATATATCGGAATCATTAGTAATTTTTTTCGAAAACCATTAACAAAAAAAATTCGGTAGGTAGCTTTTTTACATAAAAACAAAGGCGCAAACATCTAAACTACGTTCAAGAGCTGTCAGTTTCAATAGTACGCTAACTATTCGTAATAATAACAGAACGAAGAATGATAACGACGACAGCTCTTGAACGTGGCTTAGTCGTATTGATCGGGTTTAGTTTCAAAGGAAAATATTGACAACGTAGGGGTACTAGGGGATGAGAAAAAGCATGAAATTACATTATTAAATTAGCTCTTAACTACTATCTCGCACTGAAAATATTACCATAATTCTTTAAGATTATTTGGGAATTTGTTTAAATGGAATCTGAAAAGAACGAAGAGTATAAAATAAATAAGCTAACGTTTTAACAATTTCAAACAAATCTACCCATTACTTTTAAAGTGGTGCATACACAAACATATACATAAAAAGATAAACGTACCAATAAATGCACAGACAAAAACCCAAAATACGGTTGCAACGCATTCCATCATGAAGCCTTAATTCTCCAAGATTTTTATAAAAAAATATGTTCAATGTACTGACACGAATATTCGACAGTTCTTTTCAATGTACGAGTTATCTCATATAGTTATTCCTTAAATTATGAAAGTAGTAGGTCCTGAAGATTTCAGCTGCGTCGTTCATGGTTCGTATTCAGTGTACTCCGTCTGAAAAAATAAAATAAGAAATCTAAATGAAGTGGTTCACCAACGAGTGAGCAAACTAACGAGCTGCTTCGAATTTGTGGAAGTGGATACGATAATTACTACGTGGCCAAGTTCGTTGCCTTGACTTAAGAACACCAAGCCGCATTTTTATCGGCACGGTTGGCGCGTGTTGCGGGCTCGATCCCCGAACGGAACAAATATTTGTATGCCTAAGGATAGTTGTTCCGGGTCTTGCTGTTTGTGTATATGAGTTTAGATGTTTGTAAACGCCCACGATACGGAAGAAATTCCTAGTGTGGGGCAAAGTTATAAAAGAAAATGTCCACTGTGAGTACAAAGCCAACTCGTATCGTGCCGATCGCGACTGCTGAGCCTTCTTCTTCTTCTTATCTTATCGATGTTCCTTCCATGATACGCATGGATGGTTTGAGCATGTTACACTGGTGAGCCTGAGATTCTGGGTTCGAGAGAGAGAAATAGGAACAACAACCTGGGATGTCGGACAAAGTGATATTGAGTTCCTCCATCAGGAATTTCTCCGTAGCAGTCCGGAGTTTGGATTCGTGCCCGGCTGATGGCTTGCCCCTTATTATATAGGACTTAAACAGAACTAGCTTGCGCCCGCGGCTTTGCTCGCGTTTTTAGAATTTGACAATTAATTCGGATTGTACTGTGCTTGTAATAATATAATTCAAACATGATTCGAAAGACACGTGGGACCATCTATTATCATATCAACGTTATTATTGTTTTCCTCGGGAATAGTACTTTTTTTCGGGATCAAAGATATCCTATGTCCGTTTCTGTACATCTGACAACGTATATGCAAAATTTCAGGATGATCGGTTCAGTGGTTTAGGCGTGAAACAAACCAACAAACAAACTTTCTTTCGAATTTGTATGGATGGTTAATATTAGTACGGACTAGCAAAATTTGTGAGGAGGACTAAGTAAACCTCTTATTAACCCTTCGGAAAAAACAGGAATAATGTTTTTTGTCATTTTTAAAGTAGGTTTAAGTGGCAGTGACAACCCTTAAAAATATTTCCCAATTATGCTCGGCATTATGAGTGGTCGTAGAATATTTTAAGCATTTCAAACCACATTCGCTTCGTCAAATAAGGATTTAGTTATCCATTGCGTTGTGCGTGAGGCAACATCAACGAGCATTTGGTTGAAAACCGGCATTGGACAGACTCACGGAAGCAAATGTAGAGCAGATGATTGCAACTGATGCATTTGAATGTAGACGAGGCGATTATATCAGTTGTTTATTAAATCCTAAGTTGATGTCATTCTAGATTATAGAAATTCATAACATCATAATCATATTATGTGTCACCAGTTGTATCTAACAAACATAAATGTATGTTGAAGTTTGTTTTACGTTTCTGTTTTAAGTTTACTACAAAAATCATTATGTTTAGTGATTTTATGATGAAGACGATTGACTCTCTCTCTCTCTATGTATCTGTCTCACTCTAGGGAGGATGAGCACAATACAGTAATACAATAGTTTATTTATTTCCTAGTAGTTGGGTTGTGGAGGTCTAAATAAGCAGTCACTCCATATGGGTATCCATACCCTGCCTTTTCACCAAAAAAATATTTTACAAATTTTCATTTGACAAGCAACTTTTGGCAAAAACATGGTTGATCATTTCATAATTTTACAACAACAAGTTTGAAAATATGTAATTCTCTTAAAAAAATATTTACCCGATAAACTTGCATTTGATAACGTATTATTTGACCAACAATTCATAATCAATTCATTCTCGTAAAACAACGTTTAAAATAAAAACGTTTTAAATATTTATTTACTCATTAAATAGGCACAACGGTCATTTTAAGTAATGCAACAACAAACATTTAGGATTCAAGAGCGAGCGAAGCGAGCTCGGGACTTGCGGCACCCCGACTCGGGCAGGTCTAATCCCCGAAGGGTTAGGCAGTCATGTACCTGATAGTACACCCCCATTCCGCCAGTTATGTTTTAAATTCCAGATTACAGGGGCCAATTATTGCCATCAACTGAGCACAAATTCAAACTTCGTGGCTGCTACTGATAAATTCCTGATGGTAACCCAACCCAATAGCTTTGTCCGACCTAGGTACCTAGGACCTCACGCTCACGCAGTCGCACTTGCGACCACTAGACCAACGAGGCAGTCTGTGTTACATTTTACGTAAAAACCACATTTAAAAGTATATGTTGTGGGTACCTATAATCCTTTGCAGCCTTGAATAACAAGATTTTATAATGAGTTCACATAAAACTTGATTGATCACTACGAGGTGTTTTGCATAAATATTTTTCCTCAATTTCAAATTAAAAATTCTTAGGTAGATCTGATTGAATAAAGATTTAGCTACATTTTTTAAATATTATTTCACCATCTTTACTGAACGCAGAGGAAACGAAATTTAATAAATCCAAAACAAATTTCAAGAGATGTTAGCTGAATTTTTAGGTTGAAGATCTGACCAAAGTGACCTGACCAGACCTTATACTCAACTGATCCGATTGATAAGAGTCGTGACAGCGGTGATTTTCCTCGGAATCTGTACGTTCCAGAAGAATTTTACTTAAAGGATGGCCTAGCATTATCTATTATCGTCTTGGCTTGATATGGTTAGAAAGGAGGTGGTGGCTAATAAACATGAACAAAAGAATAACACATGTTGTGCCAGCACATAAATTAACCTGGGTTTGCCATCGTCACTGCACACTTGCACAGCCAATAGGCGTCGCGGCAGACCTCGCAGGAGACGGCGGGACAAGCTGGACAAAGCCAACGACCAGTGGTCCACACTAGCTGTAGATCGAACGATTTGGAAGTCATGCGGAAAGGCCTTTGCCCAGCAGTGGGATGACTCAGGCTACAGTAACAGTATGATCACGAACAGATGATTGTTGACGGTCTATATTATAATATGTATAGTCTAGTCCGCTATCTTTGGGAGTCCGCCATATTAGATTTAGAATGATGTCACTTAGCTAACCATGCATTGTCATCCAAACTAAACGTGTCAAGCAAAATTTTAGCTCAAGTGGAAACTTGGAAATGGTTCAAATTTAACTTCTAAGATTTTTTAACATAGTTACAGGTTAACATAATAAAAGCTCAGTGATCAGTCAAATCGGTCAAGTTATTTTCAAGTGATGATTCTTTATACATGCGGCAATTGATTTACGTACATAAAGATAACTTGCGCTTGGTAATGTACAAATAATCGTAATGATTGATATTTTGTTTGGTAATGTCAAGGCAAGAAACAGACTTTCTCCACTTTACTGGATTCGCTTTGACCCGTCTCTCCCCTTCTAATGGCGTAACATACTGCTAAAGACACTGTATGACTGTGAGCAAGTTATTTGTTGCACATTGAACATAGCATCGCTAAAACAGTATACATCATGTTAAAGTATGTAATAAATAAGCAGGACAAATATATGTAGCGCACCCGGGTAGGCCACGGCAAACACAATCGGGCAAAATGTGGGAATAAAGGGGTAGATCCTGTTTGGTAAATTTCCTGTTTGGACAACTAAACAAAAGACGTGCAAAATAAGCGAAAAGAAGTCCCCTTTGGTGACTATTTTAATCTTCATACATTGAATCTCGTTTCGTAAACCATCAATTTCAACTGTTTCTTCTACGGTTTTTCTACGTCAGCTCCCAAGTTACAAGGAAACCTATTGTTGACTGCCTTTCGACAATTGGGGTTCTAGACTATGGTCCACTGCTGGAGTGTCCCTACACCTACACTTTAGAGGACTTTAAAAACACTACTGACGCTGTCACCGCGATCAACGTGGTCACAAACTCGGCCCAAACTGTTTGACAAGACGTACTATCGTAAAAAAAGGAGATGAAGAAGTAGAGCAAAGTCGTTGTTAGAAGTGATTATAGCAAAATATAAATACCTTAGGTGGAACCAGATCATTTGCTGGCACGGCGACATCTTGAGTAGATAACTGGGGGCGAACAATTTCGGGCCGTACATTAAACTTATTTGGAGAATAATAGCCCGTCGACTTTACTGGAAACTGCGACAGGACCGCAGAAGGCTTCACGAAATTATTTGGCGAGTATATGTTATTTGAAGTCGTTGTCGGATACCGCGGCAACACTGGAGTAGGCTTCACTACGTTAGCAGGCACAGGAGCATCCGGCAAGGGAAACACTCGCCAACCATTTACAAAACAGAAAACAACAGACAAAACTAACAACAAGAAATAATTCTTAATCATTTTTTGATTATTTTTTATGTAGCCAACACGAAAGAACTGGTCGACTGTTAAAACTGGAATGGATGTCGTCTTTAATTATTGAGATTTTAGCTCTCTACTGAAGTGTTGTATTAACATAAATTCTTAGGTAAGAGCCGCTCACCCTGAAACGAGAACGTTTATACACCTACACATAAGATGATCCGCGGAAGATGGTTTTATTACGATTAACCACAAGCAAGGCAAAGATAACCTTTCAACAAGAATATGCGAAAAGCAAATATGGTTGAACTTGAGCGAATATGTGTGTACCTATTTAAAATTCATTCACATACTTATCTAATATCGATGGCTACGTAATAAGGATATTAAATAATGTAGTCTTGAAATGTAATAAATTTAAATTACCTGAATTGGCGACCTCATTGGGAATTTGCGGCGTCTGATAGGGAATTATTAGTCCTACTTCCTCACGTTGGATTCTTCACTATATTCCGTTGCTTTGATGAAAACAACGAGACAGATACTTATTATTAATATGACGATAAACAGAGACATCTCCAGTAAATGTAACTATTTAGATATCACTGAATGAAGTCTCATCTTTACTTGTATACTTAACATGAAATGATAAGAATGTATTTATAAATTATGCGTTCGTAATGTCGCAGGGTTATGATGCAAAACAGTGTTCAAATGAAGTTTGATTAAAACTTGTCGCTTAAAGAAGAACCGCGTGATTATTTACGTTTAAAATTGACGTAAATTGAAATGTCCCGTTACCATAGTTACTTATTTAAAAACAAAAAGAAGTGAACAACAACAAGCTTAAGTTGTTGATGATGTAATGGTTACCTTCATAGCTACCTTTTATGGTGACCTTTTTTGACATAAAAGCACTGTAAATAGCTATGAGAGACAAAGGACTAGATAAAAGTGGGATTAACTACCATATAGTTAACAGGGGAGAATAGAAAAAAACGGGTGAACCGATTTTGAAAATTCTTTCACTAATAGGAATCTACATTATCCCCGATTGCCATGGGCTATATTTACAACGTGCCCGTGGATAATTTCCGAAAAAATGCGAGCGAAGCCGCGGGTAATTGACATAAATAAACAGAGGCCTATACCCGGCATACCCCGCTTCGTGCTGTAGATAATGATGATGATTAAATAAATAAAAAAAACTTTTTTGCAAAAAATAAAACCGGATAAAAAAATGTGACAACGGGACCGCCTCAGTAGTATAGGCTTTCGTCGTTAAGTCGGTTAAAATATTTTCAAAAGAGTTTTGGTGAAACATTAGTGAACCGCTAACAATACATTTCATGGTAATAAGCTTATCCCCAATAAAATAGAACTTAACATACCTAACTGTCGAAAAGTTGTACAGTACACATCTGGGTACCCCCTCAGACCATACAAGCGTGATATTATGTTATGATGTTGTGTAAACAATAAACATCCAAGCGATTGCAGGAGTCATGACTGATTTGCTATCTATAATTGAAGAGTTCCATTGTTTAAATCCGATGATCAGCATCAGATCTTCACCAAATTTAAATGGGACCACTGCGAAACAATATTCTACCAAACAAAAAAAGAATCATCGAAATCGGTTCACAATTGGCGAAGATATCGCTGAACATACACGAAAAAAAAAAAGAACAGATGACTTGATAATCTCCTCCTTTTGGAAGTCGGTTAAAAAATATCTTATTAAGGGCTTACCTCACCAGTTATTATTGTTAAGACGATAACGTTTTAGGATCCGTGAAGCTGTCATCATTTCGCTTGTAGACGTATTATTCCATATTATCTCATAACCATTAACCACATTTATTAGTATTCCAATTAAAAATAATGCGATAAATAATAACTTCATGACTGTCTGTTCCCGTTACAACTTCGTAATGAACACTGCAACGACTATCTTCGCAAGTTCCCTCTATATTTAGGCACATCAAGTCAACTCCACATGTTGGTCCCAAGCTTAGCCAACGCCAGTCGTCCAAATGCAAAGAAAAGAGCTTTGCACCAATGTTGGTCAACGCATTTTCTCCCAACACATTTTGAACGAGTGGCTTTGGGCCAAACTTAGGGACCAACGTGCGGCAACAAAGAAAGCTCAAGATGAATCAGATAGCACGACCTTCGTAGATAGCAGCCACGGAGTCTGGATTTGTGCCCGGTTGATGGCAATAGGCTCGCCGCTTATTACATGGGAGTCATGGGACTCAAACATAACTGCTGAAATGTGGGTGCACTATTAGGTACACCTCTGCCAAACCCTTAGGGAATTACAGGCGTGACGTTTTGATTATATTTGTTACCATCAGTAGTTTATTGTGGAGAAGAAAAAAAAGTTGGATTTCTCCAAAACAACCCAGTTCGGACCCCAAGACCTTATTGGCAACAATGTTGACCCCTTTGGTCAACATTGTTGCCAATAAGGTCTAGGTCTATCACTCTTTTCAAGGAATGCACCCAACTACCAATCAGCCTGTTTACAGATGATACACTTAATAATACTTATGTGATCAAAATGTAGCTGTCCCTCATACGTGTCTTCCAAATCGGAAGACGAAAAATAGCTACAACAATGAGAGCTAACTTTTTAATGGAATAGTTGTACCTGCAAATTGCAAAAAAAACGGCCAAATGCCAGTCGGACTCGCGCACTTAAGGTTCCGTACAAATAAAAAAAAATACCTTTTTTTGTATGGGAGCCCCCCTTAAATATTTATTTTACTGTGTTTTTGTTGTTATACCGGCAACAGATATACATCATCTGTGAAAATTTCAACTGTCTAGCTATAGCCTGAGATACAGCCTGGTGACAGACAGACAGACGGACAGTGGAGTCTTAGAAATAGGGTCCTGTTTTTACCCCTTGGGAGCGGAACCCTAAAAACGTAAGGAAATTTTAATGTCGCGGGGTACCCTGACGCTTTCACCTTAAGTTGAGTCACTCAACCAAAATAATATTTTGTCTTCAATAGTGTTTGTTATCAATACTTATCAAACAGAAGTGAATAACGTAAACGAACTTCAAAAAAACTTAGAAGTCGGTGACCTTTGATTGATTTCGTGTTTTTGTCACCGACTTCTGAAGCTTGACCTTTGTTTGATTGATTTGGTGTTTTTGTCACCGACTTCTGAAGCTTGACCTTTGTTTGATTGATTTGGTGTTTTTGTCACCGACTTCTGAAGCTTGACCTTTGTTTGATTGATTTGGTGTTTGTGTCACCGGCTTCGGAAGCTAAAGTTATTTTTCACTTTTTTGTGTTTTTTTGAAGTCGGTTTTTCAATAATCCTTTTCATTTTGTTAGATTTTCCTACAAAATAATTCGACAGTTTTTTTTATTAGATTGTTATAAACTCATACATCACATGTTTACTTGTTTTGTAAGTGAACAAGCATCATTTATATCTATTCCAAACAAATAAATAGCATGAGCAACAAGTTTATGAAATAAGTAGCCGTCCTAGACGGACAGACAAAGTCGCATGGGTTGGCATTTTTTACCATTTTGGTACGAAACCAAATGAAATGACAAGTCTGTACTATTGAACTCGACTTTCAAGGCTAGTTCATGTGTTAATTCTCGCTTATCAATATCATACAATTGTTGTTGTTATTGTCGCGCAAAATTCCGAACCTAAATCAAAGCAATAACATAATTATCACGAAACTTTTTAATGATAATATCTGAATCGCTCCATTGCCAAACCACTGTTGACCACCTTTTCCCAACTATGTTAGGGTCGGCTTCCAGTCTAACCAGATGCAGCTGGAATACCAGCATTTTACATGCAGCGACTGCCCATCTGACCTCCACAACCCAGTTAGTACTGGGTAATACGATACCCCTTGGTAAGACTGCTTGAGACTGTCGGGCCACTGACTACCTGTAACGACTGTTAAAGATCTACACATGACAGCCAGGACCAACAACTTAACGTGCCTTCCAAGGCACGGAGGAAACTCGGTATGTAATGGTTGGTCACCCATCTACAGAACAACCTAGGCAAGCGCGGCTTAACCTGAATTTTTATCCGAGCAGCTGTTATTATTTTGCTACAAGCTCCTGATATTTCATGACAATAGTACAGTAAAATGGGAAATAAAATAGATAAGTAGAAACTGATACCTGATCTAGTCAAATCAAATAAATCAGTGACGTACATTTTTATCATGCCTATTTTAGTATGCACTCTATGCGGTAACATTATAAGGATCGTTTGTAGTTAGACAAAATTGTGAGTCATTGGAACAACCTCATTGTAACCGATGATCAATTTATGACAAGTTTGCTTTGTTCGTAGTCAAATTACGTAACATTTCATGTAGGCATTTGTGATCGTTTCAATTCAATAGGACATTCGGGAAATCCTTGATATTATTGGTCTTTGAATGTTAATTTGGCGATGTTTTTAAGGGTCGAACTTCATAGAAATAGCAAGCAATTTATAATCTCACTTTTTTGTCCGTTTGTCACAGAATCTCGAGATCTGCCGAACGTAGGAATAAAAACTTATTATTATTTTTGCGTATTCCTGATGACAGGTATTATACATTTAATTTTACAGCTCATTTTTAACCGTGGCACTACGCCATTAAGATAAATAGTTAAGGAGCTAGATTGGGTTTATTCATTACGTGCAATACAGTAGTTATAGCAAGCCTATACAACCGTTCAATAGACTGCTCAATGTACCTATTATTATCGGTTGGTTTTAAATATTGGGGTTATAAACCTGACTCGCTCTTGGACGGTTTATTTTTAACTAGTTGTGCCCCGTGGTTTCACCTGCCGTTTCTCTTTTAACTCGTCAACGTGATGTTAAATAGTCCGTCTATAACTTTTCTCAAGAATTGGGTTGACAGTTTCAAGTAAAAAAAACAAACTCATGAACAAAATCTGCTTTATTACATTATCATTGATAATAACTGACGAAGATTGTCAACGCTGCTGGGTCTAGAATCGTGTATCTACATGCTGGATACCTTTTGAAAGATTGGGGCATGAATTCACAGTGTCTCTTCTACTCTGTATTAAAACCAATCAAAGGTGTTCTATATGCTCTTTTATTCTTTGTTCTTACTATGTTACTGTTACATCCCACTGCTGGGCAAATATCTCCCCGTGAATTCCAGTTCTTCTGATCCAGGACCAATATGCACCACTGGTTGTTGGCTTTTCGTTCCAGCTCGTCCAGCCGTCTTCTACGTGGTCTGCGGCGATTCTTCTATTGTATAAGAAGTTAATATTATTCTAAGATCAGAATCAACGAGCGGAACGAACTTGCGGCTACTTTTAAGGATACAAAACATAAAGTCTATACCATATTTAAGATATTTTTAGCCAAGGTGGCGGGACCGGTTCCGTTGGTCCTTGAAGATGCGATACATCTTCAACCTGTACCCGTTTCTGCTTGTAAGCACTAAGCTGGTTGGAAGATAAAAACATAATTACATTGTTCATATCCGGTTACTGAATTGAGAATTTAAAGTTGAGAACTTGTCAAACTCTGCTGTAGCAGTTTTCCTCAAAGAGGCCCGCGAAATACAAAATTAAGTAAGATATTTCGCATTTCATAGGTTCCATTTAGAAATGTAATCGTAGCATTTGTTCTCAACTTAAAATTATAACAGCCGCATGGGTCGATCTTCAAGGTTAAGCAGTGCTTGCCGAGGTTGGTCCGAGGATGGGTTACCATCATTATTTAACACTCAAGCACAAAGTACAGAGACGGACTTAATGCCATAGGCATTTTCTACCAGTCAAACCTTTGGGTGATGCAGAGACCAGCAAAATTATTTTCAGATATACACCTACCACTAGGTGTGTATCTGAAAATAATTTTAATTAATACTAAGATATACTAAAAGGATATATTATAAAACATTATCTTATATCATTACATACCGGTTTCCTCCGTGCGTCAGAAAGCACGTTAATTAGTTCCTCCCGGCTGTCATTTGTATATCTTTGACAGTCGTTACTAGTGGCCAGAAGCCTCAAAGTCTATCAACCAGTATTATACCAAGGGGTATCGTATTACGCAGTTAGATGGAGGTCTAGACAGTCGCTCCATGTAAAATACTGGTACACAGCTGTATCTGGTAAGACTGATAACCGACCCCAACCTAGTTTGGGAAAGGGTAGGTAGTTTGATTGAGTTTTATAAATTATTTGTAAAAGCTTGATGGTTTTATGTAAACATAGAAATATAATATTACTAGCGACCCGCCCCGGCTTCGCACGGGTGCAATGTTGTGCATACAAACCTTCCTCTTAAATCACTCTATCTGTTAAAAAAACGGCATCAAAATCCGTTGCGTAGTTGTAAAGATTTAAGCATACATGGGACAGACAGCGGGAAGCGACTTAGTTTTATACTATGCAGTGATATCTACGGTTGTAAATTAAGACTGCTTGGTTTGTTTCATAATACAGTACCTGCACGGAGTCCGTATTTCTGTCTAGTTACTTCCAATTGACTCTCCTTTACGTTAACATGTGAGATGTAGGTAGAGCCGTCGACATTTTATTTATTTTATTTGTTAGGAATGTAAAACTGTTGCATGCTACAGAAAATACAAAAAATCCTTAAAAGCCATAGGTCTCATATATGTAATACACACCAATATCCACGTCTTAACAAGTCTTTAGAGAGTTAGTAAATAATCATCTCTTTTGCAAGCTCGTTAAATCGTAGACCTTATTTATCGCTTTCCATCAGGCGAGTCCGAGGTCAAAAGTAGACCCATACAGTGATAAATAACCAGTACCCACCGATATTTTCTTACCCCTGTACGGATAATACTCGTGATGGAACCTAGTGTGTTGACTAGCACTTCACCCGCGACTTCGTCCGCAAAAATTGTGATAGATCGAATAATTTGCATGATATAAATATAATATATTATTAATTTATTTATCTGTGTTACTTCCTGATAATTTAGCTTTCTATTGCTGAAAAAATGTTTAAAATCGGTCCAGTAGTTTTTGAGTTTATTCGTTACAAACATACAAATCTCTGAATATTATTAATGTAGTTCACAATTGCCTGATCATCGTTTACGAGCAACTCCATGATATACATTGCATCAAGCTTGATAGGCGCTAAGCAGGCAATCTCGAACAGTCTATCTACTGTGCAGAGAATATTTTTGTAGGCGTCAAAATATATATTAATTATATTTATCAACTAGCTTATTTTATTAACTTCGTTCGCGTTGATTTAGAATTTGACAATCAATTCGGGTTGTACTTTGCTTTTACTTCTTTTTTCGGGTCCAAAGGGGGCTGTCAGGCTGTAAGGCACTTTCCACTTACCTTGACAGTGATAAGGGTTAGGTCATCCTTAAGGTTGACGTAAAAATTCATTCAATTCCGAAAAACATGGACACCTTGTTGACAGAGGTTCAAAAAGAAATACCCAAAATGTACATTTTTCTTTACCAATGCTACAGGATCAGCTGTTGGATGCCAACAGGGTGACCCTCTTGGGCCAGTCATTTTTAGTCAGTCAAACCACACCACAAGGCTTCAACTCAAACTATAAGCCGATGGATAAAAACCACTTTACATGAAGCCGGAATTGATGTGAACACACAGCACTAAACATCTGCTAAACATCAGCTTCTACGTCAGCTGCTAAAAGATCTGGTATCAGTATAGATCAAATACAAAGAACAGCTGGGTGGTCTCAGAACTCAGCCACCTTTGCTAGGCATTATAATAGGCCAGTTATTCAAGATCCTACTATGTTCATCTTGAACGGTGATGTTATATGTAACACTGTTAATAATAAGACTTGATTTTGTTGATCTCATAATTTGTTAATGATTAAAGATTCTGTGATTTTAATAAATGACTGACTAATTTTACTATCAAGTATTTATTAACTCATAAACAACCCTGACTGACTTCAAACATCTACACGTTAATCTGTCACGGAGAAGGAGTAAGTATAATTATGTGATTAAACGAACTAACCTTAAGTGAAGTTCTATCATAATTATACGAAGCTCCTTCTCCGAGACAGAGTCTCCCAACCCGTCCCTACTGTAATTTTTTAGGATTACTAGCTATAAACGAAATGACACATGTACACACATCCCTATTTACTTGTCATTACGTTTAAAGACAGGTTTATGCACAACCCTAATACTGGGATAATACTCGGTAAGTATTAGAGGGAGGGTTTTTGGGACTGCCGTCTCGGACAAGGAGCTTCGTATAATTAAGATAGAACTTCACTTAAGGTAAGTTCGTTTAATCTTATAATTATACTCTCTCCTTGTCCGAGACGGTTTAACGTGTAGATGTTTGAAGTTAGGTTGTGAATAAACAGATTTAGTAATAAAAAAAATAATTATAATTATTATGTATTAAATGAGTTCCGTAAGGTAATTATATTAATCAATAATCAACAATAATATTATAACATTAGGTTACAATGCAAAGAAAATAATTAACAATTATAGTGTTACTAGCAGTATTACATATTGCACTACTAAACTGGGTTGGATCGTGATTAATAGGTCTATTGTAATGTCTGGCAGAGGTGGCAGAATTTTGAGACCACCCTGCAGCTCTTCTAATTACATCAATACTGACACCAGATCTGTTTGCACATTGATCCAATTATTCGGCAGCTAAATTCTAATTTCAACGTATGGTATTTGGATAATGGAACCCTGGGAGGTGATGTGGTAAAAGATTTAACTTTTTTTAAAGAAAAATTCAGTTTCATTGGCCTAGGCCTTAACCCTTCGAAGTGCGAAATTTACCTTCCTGAAACCACTGACAGACAGACTACCATTTATAAATTTAACTCGTTAGCACCAGATATCAAAATTACTGGAAAAAATTCTCTTCACCTTCTTTCATTCTCTTCTTAGGGTTACCAATATTTGACGAATTTTTTCCATCGTTCATTGAAGAAAAAAATCAAAATTTCAATGTTGTTTCAGAGAGACATTTCAAAATTAACATTCATTCGGCCTTCACACTTATTCGATACTGTTGTATTGGACCAAAATTCACGTATAGCCTTCGCTCCTCTCATCTTTGGAGACATCCACAGCTTTTAGAAAAATAGACCAAATTATTAGGAACACTCTAACTTCAATATTTAATGTGGCCCTGGACGACCGAGCCTGGCAGCAAGCCACACTCCCCATTCGCTTGGGTGGTCTCGGCGTCCGCAAAATTTCAAGTATAAGTTTACCAGCCTTCCTCTCTTCGGTCTACGGTTCTGAAAAATTAACCAAGGATATTTTGTCATCCTCACTGGTTGATTTTGAGTTGCCGTATTTGACCGATGCGTTGAACGCTTGGAAAATGGCTTGTCCCAATACGGATTTGCCCGACAACCTGTCCTCCCAGAGACAGTGGGACGTGCCGCTCTGCAGTATTATACGGAATACCTTTTTAAATACGTCTATCAATACTGTGGAACGTGCCCGTCTACTGGCCGTGGGAGAATGGGAGCCGCATCGGTGTCACTGCGGTGAAACTGTCGACAGCCTCGGACACCATGGCCTGTCCTGCTACAGGAGCGCAGGTCGCATTGCACAGCACGCCAGCATTAACGACATTATTCGTCGAGCCCTTGCAGAAGCCGGCGTACCAACGCGCGGTATATTAAAACCAAACGGCTTGGTATGTGACGATGGGAAGAGACCAGACGGCATGACGTTGGTGCCTTGGAAGGAGAGTAGGCCTTTGGTGTGGGACGCTACCTGTCGACACCCTTGTGCCATCTCACGTTGCAAGCACGGCGGGCTGTGCGGGCGCTGCTGCTGTGGCTGCTGAGAGCCTCAAGCGGCGCAAATACTGTGACCTTATCGATAACTACAGTTTTGAGCCGTTTGGGGTCGAAACGCTCGGGTCATGGGGCCCAAGTGCGCGTCTCCTTTTTAAGGAAATATCTCGCCGACTGGTCGACATTTCGCGTGACCAGAGGGCTGCCTCTTGCTTTGGTCAAAAAATTAGCATTGCCATTCAACGTGGCAATGCTGCCAGTCACACGTTTCCGGATGACATTGATGGGGAGGAGTACTTTGACGCTTAAGTGTCTTATTGTCGTCGTTGTTGTATATGTAGGTACATACTTACTTTTAGTCTTCTTTTTAGCATTATTTTATTTCTATTTGTAGTCTGTATATAATGTACATATTAGATAATATATTATCCTTTAATAAAATATTTTTAGAGAAAAAAAAAACAATCATGATTTGAAAGACACGGGCGCCATCATTATTATGAACGTTATTGTTGTTTTCCTCGGGAACACTACTTTTTACGGAATGAAAGGTACCCTATGTCCGTTCCTGTACACCAGAAAACGTATATGCAAAATTTGAGGATGATTGGTTCAGTGGTTTAGTCTTTTAAAGGTAACATACAAACTTACTCTCGCATTTATAATATTATTAAGTAAGTATACAATGTGTAACAGAGTAAACGCAAAACCTCTTAAAGGGTCATTGTACTCATCATTATGAACAACTTTCACTATGGGACCAACAATGAAATCGCGAAAAAAAAATCGACTGCCCCATACATTTCTGTCCGCATAACTCTACAAAATGTACTGAACAGCTGTTTTTTTGATTTTTTGATTTTTTCAGGCAGAATGTACATGGCTCACTCCTTTCTACTCCACCTGTATTTCAATGTAACCCACATTCATTGCAAATAAATGATTTGATTTGATTTGATCTGAGGGCGGTGCTGCATCCTGCGTCCAAGCCTGGATCTAAATGTAATGTCATGGATTTCCGAAATCCATGACATTAAATTTGACCTGACCTGATTCCAAAACTAACCTTAAAAAAATAAAATAAGTTTGCTTGAATTTCAATTAAAGTTGGCTGGGTTTTTCATCTTGTCCTTAGTCGTTTTAAAGTGACGATAATAATTATTTTAACTATGGGATTATATTGTCAACTTTGCTACGCTCGAATAAGTCGCAGCGGTATCTCTAACAAAGTCTCGTCAACAGAAATCAATAATTAACGTGTGTGCAAACACAGGTGCTCTCTCCTGCCTCGCCCTCATAGTCCAATGGATAGGCCATCCAACACAACCCAGGAGAGATCAGGCCCAGGAGTCAGGACTATGTTTTAAATCCAAGCCTATTAACACTAGTCTGACCTGGGAATCGAACCCTGGAACGACGTTCAACAGTCGCGCTTGCGACCGCAAGACTAACAGTCTAATTATTAGAACAAAAGTCTTTAGTAACATTATAATTGATAAGGTACATACATATACAATCTAAGGGCCATTGTTGCCTGAAATAAATGACAAATTAAAAAAGTATTGAACATTTTTCGTCTAAGGAACCAGTCTTTAAACGAAACAAGATACAATTTTAGAACACAATCTTTATTTTATAAAATAATCTTAAATTAACACAACAACTTAAATTAAGAAATCAATAAATAAATCGTAATCTATGAGATACATGATAACTCTATTTCGGTTCAAAAGATTTCCTTCTATAAGGCTCAAAATAATTATTTAAATACCTTATATTCAAGCTAAAGGGTACTTTACTTTGTTTCGAAATAAGTAACTGATTTAAATAAATCACAAAGGTTATGGCACATCTCAAAAGTAATGATGCAACCTCATTTGAATTGGAATCTTAAATAGTTAGAGAACTCGTATTAAATTTATGTGTGTCAAAAAAGGTGTCGAAGATTAATTTAAACTGGTTCTTTTAATTGCCTGAAATTCACTTTGGTTACAAATAATTCTTTTGTTTTTGGAGTACTCAAAAAATCAGCATTATAGACAGCTTTGTGAACTAAAGTTCGATTAAATATAAATAATAAATAAATAAATTAGGTAGGTATAATTTATCTCGATTGCTGCACTTATTCAAGACTTTTTAATAAGTGTTTACAATTTGTAGATTCTTAGGACACACTGCAAAAAGTCCAACACATATTGTGATGTGATAAAGTCGGAGTCAATCTTCTTTTCAGAAAGATTGGCTTAGACTCTTTTTGGATTTGTAGCAGCTCATACTTACGTATCTAGGCATACATGTTATAGGCGCGCACACAACCGTCCGCCACCGGCGCCCGCGCGTACTGAGCAAGACAAAGGAATTTGGATGCTCGGCCGCTGTATCATTGCGCGCGCAGCTAAAAGGGAGCGCGGCACACACTACCGTCATTACCAAATTGTGTTAGTTATTAAGTTTGTCAATGTACCTTATTTCTTATTATTTTTGGATTTCGAAATTGTATATAAGCCACACCTTAGAATAAATGACACAGATCGTTTTTCGCCTTCTTATTTACTACAACTACCATCGTTAGTATCGATTCCTTGAAGCATCTCCTAAAGTGGTGACCCCGACGTGATCCGTTTATAGCTGTTTTATTGCACTTTAACAGCGCGTGAGAAATCCCTAAGAACATCTTTCTTCACAAACAATTCTTACAGAATCTGAAAGAATATTTCATGAAAGAAATCTTAACCTATAGTGTTACTAGTGTCGTTTAATCAGAGACGAGAACCGCCAAAAAGTCATCCCTATTTCTAGAAGAGGGACCACTTTTCCCGCTTCGGAAAGCCGCAGCACCAACCCCCTTGCTTCTGCCCCCAAAGTTGGGGAAGGGGAAGTTGGGGACTCCTCTATGCCTGACATCTAAGAGGCCGTCACCAAAGAACTGGAAAGAGAATATAATTTGTTATTTGAATAAATATGGCTTTAGAGAGTTGCGTGGGGACTAGATTTTACAGTTAAATATACATTTAAAATTTTAATTAATAGATGTAGAAATGTTTAAAAAAAATATTCATACATCTGCCTTATTTCGGATACCAGCTGCTCTTTCTAAAGCTTTCATTTTGAACAGAATTATTATTTTCTTAAAATATTGATTCTTTTTATAGGTTATCTTAGTACTAAGTGCAGATTTCACAATGAAGCTGAACACGATCAAGACATCAAAACGGCGTTCAAGAGCTGTCATTGTCAATCCTCATAACAATGATGACAAAGACAGTTCTGGAATGCAGTTCAATGTGAATCGCGTTCAATTAAAATGGTGAATTAGCTACCCCTTAATCAGTCAAAATGTAAATAAAGTCTACTCACATCTGGTTGCTGCTGTTGGAAGCCATTAAGGGAGTTAAAGCCGAAAGCCGAAGAAGCGCTCTGACTCTGACCTCCACCTCCACCGAACCCACCGCCGAGAGCCGAGGCCGAAGAAGCAGCAGCAGACCCCGACAGCCCAGAGCCGCCGAATGAAGCTGCTTGACTGCTCGCCTGGCTACCGCTAAAGCCGCTGAAAAAATACAAAAACCAGTTTTAGAGCAATGAAATGGATATATATATACACGTAACACATATAGATGTATACATTTTATTTTTCAGCGTTATTTTTCCCGCTTCCGCTTTTCCCGCTCCAGCGGTTCTCTTTTTACGAAAGTAGATTGGAAACCACACTACATGTATTACGAAATAGGTCGTTATTTCACGAGAAAATCGCTTTTGAATTTTGGTAAGTGTTTACATTGTATTGATCGTGACAGTACATATTCTTTTTTTGCTTCGTCCGCACTTATACACGCAGCCTGGTTGCTAATACTTCTACATGTCTTTCTTGGGGTGGTTTAGATTATTGAAGTTGTTGATGTGGACCCCTATACCTGGTTTATCACATTACAATAGGATATACGCGCATTGGATTCGGTAGAACTGAAGTCTGAGTCCGTAAAGCATTACTGATCAACATTTTTTTTATTATTATTAGCCATATGTGTCCTCTTATGTGTAGAGTACATAATGTAATGTACACAAAGTATGGAGAATCTTGGTTTCATCTTGGCTTTCCACTTGACGCGGGCTACCCGAAGTCATCACTTTGGGCCTGTTTTAGTTTTTTTTTTTTAATTTTGGTTGTCGATTGAACAGCTTTCTGAATTTATCAAAATTATCACAATTAAATGCTCGTTTTCACAGACAATACGCGACACCTAAATAAAGGGTGTGACAAGATCCTTAACGAAGCCGGAAGGCACTTATTCTTCCCGTCATTGCGATCATTTTTTTTGTTCTAGAAATCAAGATAATTGGGAACCATCTAGTTACGGAGATATTGGGGTAAGTTCCAACATTTCCACAGCTTTTTTTTAAATATATGTTTTTAATGTAAGATTTTTACTTTAAACACCTCCACGACGCCCGTACTATTAAATCCATCCATCAACATAATGTTTTGAGTGCGTTACATTGAGTCCTACTGTAAAACGTGATTTTCTACCCAAAAAGTCGTTTCCCGGCAATAATTTTTGCGTAAAGTTACTTAGTTTGATGTATACATAATGCTTGGTTGACGGCTTCGTGAAGGGTCCTGTTACATCCTGCATAATGCCGAATTTAAAACTTATTAATGTTCCAAAGTGTAATTGGTTCAAAGTTGTAAAGAAATTATAAGTTGAAACATTTATGTTCATGACGAGTTTTTGTGTAAGTATGGACATACTCAAGTATGTAAGACTCATGTCCGGCTACCAGTAAAAGTAAGTTACGAAGGCGTTGAGTCACATTTGGGAAACCCGACCAATTTTTTATCTGATATTATTGCCTTTATTTGGGTCACGCACCGTAAGCTGCGGCACCTACCTTCTGTTTTAGCTCCACTAATATACAAATAGTTCAACAATAATATTTATAGATACTAGACAAGGCGAGACATACGCAGTCTGTTTAATTGTCGCAAATGTGAATACTGTATTTTTTTTTTGCAACAACAGTCGAAAATAACGCAATCGAAGTCAAAACGGCAGTTTGTGCATATTGAATTTAAAGAACTACTTACAAAATGTCTGAATTTTTTTATCTATGTACACAGAAATTACCATTAAGTTGCATTTTTCCACAGCCGTCTTTGAAAATGATAAACAAATTCGTTTCGAAACTTTCGCTTCCCAAAAATATTTAAATACGCCCTGATTACAGTAATGTTCAATCACTTCCGTTTATATGTAAACAATAAGGTGACTGACCTTCCAAAACCATTGAACGACGACGCTTGACTGGCTGACTGCGAAGCGCTGAATCCTTCGTTGAAACCGAAAGAGAAGGACTGCGACGCCGAATGGCTGGCACCAAGTCCACTTCCACTGCTGCTCACACTCGCTGTCAGTCCACCATTTCCAGAAGGTGCTACGTTAAATCCTCCGCCGAAGGAGCCGAACCGCGGCTTTACTTGGCTCGGTCCTGGAGCTCTCCTCTCATGCGGCAGCAACGTACTCGGATCACGCTCCAAATGTTCCAAATAAGGCAGAACAGGTGGAGTGATCACTGGCTCCAGTTTCTTCTCCCGTCTCCTTTCATCCGGGAACACGAACCCGTTCGCCGGCGCCGGCAGCACGATCTTCAGCACAGACGCGAAGCACAAGCACGTGTAGATGACCCTCATGGTGTCTTCTGATGACTACGTGAGATTCACGATGTATCTTGTTTTAATAGGGTCGCACGAGGTCACCACCGGCGTTGGCATGCGGCACGCGCCGCAGCCTTCAGAAAACCCACTGCGCTGCGCCCGACTCGACATCCTGCCAACTATACATCCCCCCTCTACACGCCCATGCCCAAAAAAGACTTACTCCTTTTAAATTTAACGACTTTATTGTCTCCAGTTTAGTGGCGACGGGAAAATTAGATGGCGAGGTGCAGCTCGTGATTGGGAAATCCAAGTGTCCTACTTTATTTGTATACAGTTAAACAATCGAAGCACGTTGTCACTGTGTGGTCAGCCGCGGAAGCAGATGAGCTCAGAGGTTTTATTCTATGCGCATCCTATTTTCTCAAGAGGAACATTTTCGCTGTGTGGTCTTTTTATTTCGAAAACAAAATTGAAAACAGCTAAACGAATACTTAATGAACCAGGTCCATTTATTATAATAATTCTAAACGGTTGTTATACGTTAATAAATGGATAAATTAGCAATTTTGTGTAACGAAAGGTCACGAGGCAATTATTTGCTTGGTTTTTAATTTAAACATACGATGTTTTATTAGTAAGAAAAAAAAAAATCTTTTTCTATTCTGAATATGCAAAGGAGTAGCGGTATTTTAAAGTGTCTGTTAGGAATTTATAAAGCTAATAAATTATTTTCTAATAGACTTTTCCACTTAAATATTAATACGTAAATTATGATTTCAATGTTCATAAAGAAAACAGCATAATTTGGGACATCCCTGAAATTGCATATACCTAAAGTTAGGTATAATATCGCAACAACATATTTTGTGCGCATGCACATTACTATAACACAAATGCTAGTAAATCACATCATTACTTTACCTTATACTTATTACTACAAGAATGTTGTTAGAAGCTAGGTACTCACCATCACACCTGGAAATACTTTATATACTCTCCGTAAATTCTATAAATGCTATTCATGTGATGGTTTAATTAAATTAACTAAAACCTCAATTAAACAGACCTCGGTTCTTGACAATCTGAAAGCCCATTGATCATCTGTTCATCATGTATAGATTATAATATAGTCGACTCAAAAGTGTATTAAATCACTTTTTTATTAACTTTGACCTAAAATATCTCCGTAGGTTTCGACCTACGGGTACTACCTGGGTTCCCAGGTATGGTACACAATAAAACAAAATGATCGCAATGACGGGAACAACAATCCTTTTCTAAAAAAGCCTTTGTTACTCCTTATAATATCAGCTATCTGCCAGTAAAAGTCCCATCAAAATCGGTCCAGCCATTTCAGAGATTAGCCGGAACAATCAGGCAGACAGACTAACAAAATTTATTTTTGTTATAAATACCGTACCTATTCATAAACATTCAGAAAAAAGCTGTTATTTTAAAATTACAACAACAACAACAACAACAACAACAACATCCATTTATTTTCAGGCTTCTTTGGCCCATAGATATATACCTTACATACTAACATACATATGGTAAAATATAATTGTGTTAGTAAATATAACCTTAAAACTATGTTAGTAACACTTCACTTGCAAACATACAAACATACACTTCAATTTGTATACTGTATATGTATAGATGGATAATCCATCACTTCCAATCAGACCTACATTAATGGCTGTATCCTCATTACTCGAACCTAGTAAACGGCATAATTCATGTCAATACCTGTAAGTAAACAGTAAAGTCAAGTTACAATTAACTTGTCATAAAGTAGCATTTATATGTAGATTGCCCTATCGGTTATCGTCATTATAACGAGGGTTGGCAAATTATTAAGGGTTTGTCTTGTCGCCATATTTTTTTTCCACCAATATCGGGGTCAGCTTTCAGTCTTACCAGATGCAGCTGTATACCGAGTGCAAGGGACAGCCCTCCACAAACTGACAGGGTGCATTCAGCTCCTTATTTTGAATATATAAATATAAATAAATATAGCTGGACATTACACACAGCGCCATCTAGGTGCCACACTAAGCAACCAGGCTTGTGTCGTGGACACCAGATAGTTGATAATACTACATAAATATTTTTTGTTTGTAAATACATACTTATTATACATATATACATCCATGACTCGGAAACAAATGTCCATGCTCATCACACAAACATTTGCTCCTACCGGTATTCGAACCCGGGACCCTAAGAACGTAAGGCAGCCTCACTACCGCTGCGGCATTCGGGTCGTCCAAATGGTTCCGTTGGAATCATATTACAACGGAATTTTTCTCCGGCTTTTTTTTCCAGTGACTATTCTTTTATTTAAATGTAGAATTACATTCCCTGTATGCAGCACTACATTAATGTAAATTATACGTCTAAAATCAAAATTCCAACAATGGATGTTGAAATACTCTATCGAGCGACGCGTGAAATCAGCTGTTCACATCCTAGCCTAGCTACAGAGTTCATCGAACTCATCGTCGCGCTTGCCGTTCGCTACGTGCGTTTTGCCACGGTAACGATAAAAAAAATACAACCAATCAAATTTATTGGATTCCCATACCGTTCCTGAAATAATTTTTTGTACCGGTCATGATATGTACTGAATTCACCCTATTAGTTTGTGGAAGGCTGCCCCTTACACCCTGTATAACAGTCATTGACATGGAGCAACTGCCAACCTAACCTCTACAAACCAGTAACTGGATGATACGATAATTGGGAAAAGTTTTAGAGTACTTCTGGCGTCCACCCGTTAGGACTGTTTAAGATCTACTAATGAAATCCGTGACCTACAGATTCTGAAGCACGGAGCAAATATGCGACTCACCATAGTTCGAATGCACGTTTGTGCGACAAACTGAATCTCGACATCACGTTCGTGCGTCTATTAACTGGAGTTCGATATCACGCTTGTGCGACAAATGCTTGTGTCACTGTATTTCGACACTCTCAAGTGCGACAAACGCTTATCTTATGCGACACTGCCGTCATACAGGGCATAGAAGATGTCGAGCTTCAATTTGTCGCACAAGCGAGCATTCGAACTATGGTGAGTAGCAGTACAGTTTGTCGCGCAAGCGTTTATCGCGCTTCAGTTTGTCGACCTCATGTAATAGAGTCGGTCCACACGTGTATCATTATAATTATTCTAAGTTAAATTCATAGCTCGATTAACAAAAATAAAATCAACGATAGAATAGCCGAAAATTGGCATATTATTTTTGCCCACATCTTCCAAAAAAACAAGATGATAATGTGTTATAACAACGATTTGCTCTGATGTGTGACTGATTCACTAATACCTATATTTTAGTCCAAATATAGACTCAAGAAGTACTTTATTCATTAGAAATAAATAAATAATCCTCAAAGGCAACCGCGGCCAGCAGAGATTTAGAGTGGTACAAAGTCAGATAATAATTGTAACTCATTCTGTGATATAGGTACCTTAATATCCTAAAATAGCAATCGAACATCGAATTGCCATACTTACTACCTAGATCTGGTGGTGACTTGAAGCAAGCAGCCCCAGAAATTACAAACAAAGCACCCCCCTGACGCTAGCATTAAAATTTTCTACTTATATTAAACGTAAATACTACTTTTTCCTATTTCGAGGTTTTTAAGACTCGTGTTTGACAGAAAGGATATGTAATTTCCCAAACAAGTGCGATGTCTGGGCACTCGGACATGTGATAGCCCTAAACAGCAGTGGTTCGAAGTGTAAGGTGAGTGTGAACAGAGCCGGGGTCACACGTCTCGTGTCACGGTCGCGACGGTCGATCAATGCACATTATCGCACTTATACGTGTGGCTACATTTTATTGTATACGTCGGATGTCACTTAAGCACGGTAACATCCAAATTATCTTATTAGGCCGATGACAAAAAAAAACGCGATTGTGCTCCAATTTTCATGAATTTATTTATAGTTATTTCCTTATTCTTGGGATCAACGAGCTGGTATATAATAAGGACTTTCTGTTCATACACGAAATTTGCGTCAAACCCTGCGTCGCGAAAAAACAATCAGCTGTTCCCTCCCTACAATATGTTCGCATTAACTCGTCAAAATATATGGAACAGCTGATGTTTTTTGCGCGATTCAGGGTTTGGTCCCATAGTAAAAGTAATTGTGAGTACAATGAACCCTTAAGAGATTTCGTGTATGAATAGATAGACCTTATTATATAATGCTCATTTATTTCACTTCTAGGTATTGTTGAAGGAGTACCATGCAAACTACTGAATTACCGTTTCATCTAATGATGAAAATGAGAAAAAACCATGTGTTACAAGTTTTAGCACAATTTCACAACAGCATGCAGATTATAGTTCTTCAGGTTCTTATTTTGAACAATTGACTTCGTAGAAGCCAAGCTGACTTTGTTTTAGTTTATAATACAGCTGATGCTCCTATTTAATGATTATTAGGTGAATATAATGAACGAATCATTCAGGATGTTAAACCAATTGTTTATTTACGTCGGCACTCATCGATTACCATGACATTGCAGTAACTTTGTGTTACTTTTAGTTTTTTGAATCGTGTTTTTGTGAACGTCAAAATTTTACGAGTCAAGTACGTACTCGTGAAAATTCGTTCGCATAGTCTATCGTTTTCCAGTAGGTATTATTGTAGAAACCATGGAGAAAAATCCAGAAAAATAAGTAAAGTATTTTTACATGTATAGATTTATTAAGTAAATACCTGCACAACAATTACAAGGTTACCTTAGTGTATATCTAAGTAAAATAAAACTGCATGCCTTTTATTATTGATAAAATATATTCATAAGACTGACTGCCTCATTCATTGCCCAGTGATTGTAAGTGCGACGGTAGAGCATGAGCGAAAGCCACTGGCGAAATGTGGATGTACTATGCCTTATGTTGTTCTTATGTTCTTGTCCTTATGGTGTATTAGATACACCTATGCCTTACCCTTCAAGGATTACTGGCGTGATGTTATGTGTATATTTATAAGATAGTATCTATGCAGGTAATCGGTTTGTTAATGAGTCACACGCTGAATGTTATTGTCCGCTAATCGTTGTGAAAGGCGTTCAAACTTAGTTATCGATGTTATCAGAATTTTTGTATTTTACACTCGGAAACGGTTGCGATATTGGTAAATATTGCTTGTTACTTTTGCTTATTCGCATTTTGCAATTAATAATTCATGAAACTTTCACTGATTATTAGCGAGATACTGATCAGTTTTTTGTAAGTTTAAAATGCCTTGTTGTTTTGGTCCGAAAACTGAGTGGTTAATTGCTTTTGAAGCGTTTCGTACTGCTGACTTCTTCCGATGTAGCCCGAAGAATTGTCAAACTGAAGGGGCAGTGGGCAGGGCACATTGCTCGCAGAACGGATGTGCCGATGGGGCCGAACTTGGGGCAGGCTTATGTCCAGCAGTGGACGTCTTTCAGCTCAAATGATGATGATGTACATGTTTGACATCAAGTTTTACTCAAGCTAGCTTACATTACTTAGCTTTTATATTGGCCCTCTGAATCAGGCTGGCGCCAAGGGGAAGCAGAAACTTGAAGCTTGCGGCATTGGCACAAGCAACCAGGCTGGGGCCTTAGTCTGCTATTGCAATAGTGTCAGAATGGTCTATCATTGATTTAATAAGGCCCCGCGCAGACGAATTACCCTTTGTACGCACGTCAAACGAGTTTCGAACGCGCTTCAATGCGCCGTGGGGTAGGGGCCTTATTAAATCAATGATAGACCATTCTGACACTATTGCAATAGCAGACTAAGGCCCCTGGTTGCTTGTGCCAATGCCGCAAGCTTCAAGTGGCGTATGGGCAGTGGGTGAAGTCCGGCTGTGGATGTTGATGATGACTAACTATTGATACACTAAACATTTCCGACTTCTTACCACTTCATCATTATGTGCCTAGCCTTTTCCCAACTATGTTGTGGTCGGCTTTCAGTCTAACATAATGGATGCATGATGGTCTACAATTGAGAGCCGGGACTAACGGCTTAACGTGCCTTCCGAGGCACGGAGGAAACTCGGTAAGTAAAGGGTGGTCACCCATCCACAGACCAACCCAGGCAAGCGCGGCTAAACCTGAAGATCGACACGAGTGGCTGATATTATTTAGCCACGACCTCCACACGACTCCTTACCATTTAGGACACTTACTACATAGACATCTCTTAGACCAATAAAATTGAAATACTTTCAGCTACTTTGTCTCTCTTTTAGATATTTTTCAGACAAAAGTGAGGACCTTCGAATACTGAATCATCATAAACGTCTAGCCACTCATTGATAAAATTTTTCACGTACGGTCAGGTGTTATCTTGACCTTATTTGTCTGGAACTCTTGCGCACCTATTTACACGGTCTGTATTTTAAGAAGATTTTTATTTTAGTTTTTTACTTATTATTGTAACATTTACAACATAACATTAAGCCTGTTTTCCCAAAATGGCCTGGTAGTGATGTACCCATAAATTACACTCACTTTTTGCCAGTTATGTTTTCCATGGGGCGAGCCTATTGACATCAACGGAGTACAAATCCAGACCCTGGGCTGCTACAGAGAATTTTTCATAGAAAAACCTACCTAACCTGGGTAGGTAGGGTTATATATATTCAGGAATTAAATCCACGAACTCTTGATCAGAAGTTGTGCTAGGTAGACCAACGAGGTAGCCTGTACGCAGTGTACGCACGACGGCCAATCAAGCCATACAAAACCTGTTTATGCGGACTCTCATTGTATAGGAAACCTTTGCAAAGCGAGGCCAAGTATACTGGAAATGTACAGCTTCATATGCCGCCGTGTGTACCTCTAACTGTAATACAGTAACATTTTAAAAGCAAATATAAAAGAATAACCATGGAGTTCTTGTCGATTTTTCTCCTTATTAAACGACCAACCGGAACCCAAATGCAAGACCAAGACGAGACCTTAGCCAGTCTTGGTCTTGGTCTTGCGTCAATACACCTGGTCTTGGTCTTGGTCTTAGTATTGCGCTCTCAGTCCAGGGGCCTTAGTCTGCTATTGCAATAGTGTCAGAATGGTCTATCATTGACTTAATAAGGCCCCGCGCAGACGAATTACCCTTTGTACGCACGTCAAACGAGTTTCGAACGCGCTTCAATACGCCGTGGGCTAAGGGCCTTATTAAATCAATGATAGACCATTCTGACACTATTGCAATAGCAGACTAAGGCCCCTGGTCTTGGTCTTGCAGCAAGAGTCTCGCAAGTCTTGCGAGACTCTACTACTTAGACTACAATACTTTCAAATACCTATTAGCCTATTGCTATAAAGGGTGTAACAAGACCCTTAACGAAGCCGAAAGGCACTTCTTCTCCCCGTCATGGCGATCATTTTTTTGATCTAGACCATACCTGGGAACCTTCTAGTTACGGAGATATTGGGGGTCAAAGTTCCAACTTTTTCACAAGTTTTTTCTTACATACATGTTTTAATGGATCATTTTTACTTTAAACACCTCAACGACCCCCGTACTCAATGCATTCATCAGCACAATGTTTTTAGTGCGTTACATTTAGTTCTACCATAAATTGTGATTTTACACCTTTCCAGCAATAATTTTTGCGTAAAGTTACTTAGGTTATTGTACAGAATGCTTGGTTGCTTGGCTTGACTTCGCGAAGGGTCTTGTTACACCCTTTATAATCTTTGAACAACGTAATAGAGTAGGTACATGTTGAGCTTAAATTGACATAGGCATAACGAACCACCAAATTAATAAAATTAACTTGACAATAATTTAAGAAAATGAAGCAATTTAGTACCTAAGCGTAATTACTAACTCTATGTAGGTACCTTTGATGATTTTCTGTACACGTACTGGCTATCCTAAACTCTTCACAAACAGCTAACGGTTAAAATAATTATCACATATAGACCTACTCGACTCGCTGTTAGTTTTAAATTTTGCTGAATAGAAGAATAATATAAACTTTGAAACATAAGTACCTACATAATGTTTACCAACCTACTAAAGTTAGATCTGCACATTAGACTTATACAAGCATATTATAATATGTACTATTGGTAGATATACCTACAAGGTATGAAATGAATTTTGCTAGAAAGTTATGCTAAGTACATTTTTATCACATGGGAATATATTTGTATGTAACACGCTACTTAATAAATAGTCGAAATATATAATAATCAATACAATACCTTTTAGTGTTATGATACGGTTTTGATACTGGGAACGTCTATAAAAATCGGGATTGAAATACCCACTATAACGCCTAAATCTCAGTTTGACTTAACTGCGAGACGCAAGAGTCTTGCAGGCTTAGTCTTGTTCTTGCTCAAGTCTTGTGGGGTTCAGTCTTGGTCTTGCTACAATAAGTCGGTCTTGGTCTTGGTCTTGCAAAAATGCAAGAACAAGACCAAGACCGATTTTGGGCAACACTACCTCCTACCCGTAAGTAGTATGCTTATGTGAAATTTTGTGTCTTTTTTTGAGTAAGTTATTGTAACATTTGTTGCTTTATCACTCGTTTTGAATTGATTATTCATACGAATAACGGGTTTTCCAATAAAATAATGTTTTCATAATCCAAACGCGTTATTTCGTTTTAAACTACTTACAAAAGAATTCCAAAAATGGACTAGTACGCATATTAGTCTTGTAAGTAATAAAACTGAAATGTTATGAAATCCTACATATAGCAATACAGTATTAAATATAATATTTACTAGGTAATATTATGAAAATAGCATGTATTTATATGGCGATTTAAAATCTGTATCAACACAATAAAACCAGGTGTCTCCATCGTATAATGACAATTCTACAGTCGAGAGACCAAGTCTGTTTTACAATACATACCTAGACACATATTAAACGTACGAATAAAGTGAGGATTTTAAAATAATCACAAAATGATGCTGATTTTTTTTTAATTTAATAAAATAATTTTCATTTGTAACCGCGGCCCTGGAACACAAAGGGCAAAGGAAGGAACATGGATGGGTTTTAGTCAGTAGAAGTCTGACACTCCCTCCTGCTCAGCCCAGAGCGGGAGGGGTTATTTGATGATTTCCCATCGGTAAAAAAAGAAAAAAAAAAGGCTCTCCTTGAAACACCAACTCAGATGCTAGTCGACAGCCATGTCGACTAGCATCTCATCATCTGATCAGGACAATGTCTGAACTGGACTTTTTAAGAGACTATTCTGAGTTTGTTTCGGTGTCAGAATCCTGCACACAGTTTTGGTAGGTACTTATATATGTATAAAGAAGTTAGGTATTCAGAAAGAGAAGACATTAATCATATCCAGTGCGACACAGAAAAGTTACGAGTACTTTTTTTTTTGGAAAGGAAAATCTTAAACATTCAGAGTCCCCAATAATTTGATTCGGAGCCGATTGCAACAAAAAAACATTTATCTCTTCAGTCGTGGGCGTGTCGGTATTCTAATGTTTGCTTTCAATTTGGCGTAGATGCGTAATTTCACAACGAACGCCGCGCGTGGCGCGCTCATCGTTAGCAATGACATTGGACGCGTTGCTTAATTTGTTTTACGAGCAATGAATACATTATCTGACTATCCGTAGTCCGTAAGGCATATGGCACACTGTATGAGAGTCGCACAACCTTTACCTCGCATTTACACAAGTTTTATACTTGTTTTTTCGACAAGTCTTGTATCAAAAATCATAAAATTAAAGGTCATTTATTCAAATTAGGCTGATAATTAGCACGTTTTGAGCGTCAAAGTTTACAAGAGATAGTTCCCCAAAAACCCGCACTGGGCCCGTATGGTGGATAAGGACCTACTCCCTGTCATAGAGATGCCTCGTGTCCCAGCAGTGGGACTTTGACACTTGCTGGTGTTTTAGCTGGGAAGAAGAAATTATAGACCAAACTTCCCAGCAACATAATCTTTCTGTTAAGTTAGATACTACTTACAAAAGCTGCCGACATGTGGGTAAAATAACAATTGAACGCGTACGAAAGTGCGACATGGCTTTGGTGTGTAATTGTTTAAGCTCCAAAATAGCCTAGCTCATCAAAAACATGCGCATAAAACATGTATCATATATAAGGTCTATCTATTCATACATGAAATCTCTTAAGAGGTCATTGTACTCATCATTATGAACAACTTTTACTATGGGACCAACCCCGAAATCGCGAAAAAAAATCAGCACATCAGTACATTTTGACGAGTGAATGCGATCATATTGTTGGGAACAGCTGATTTTTTTGCGCGATTTCGAGGTTGGCCCCATAGTAAAAGTTGTTCATAATGATGAGTACAACGACCCCTTAAGAGATTTCGTGTATGAATAGATAGACCCTATATAGGGTGACAGGTAATTAGTGACCGATACTTAACACACGAGCCGTATGAAATTCGCGCGCGCGCGCCTTTGACCTATCAGCTGTTAGCCGCGTGACCCGTTCTGTCGTACTGTGCAACAGTGGGTAGGCACAACACAAGCGCGGTGCGAATTTCATATTTCTGTTGTGTTATTGTGATAGTGAATGAGTATATAAAAAAAATGTTTCTTTGGGAAAGTTGTTTGTTATCATGAGTACAATCTCGTGTAGTATCGGTCATTAATTACCAGTCACCTTATATATATATTTCTATCGACTTTATTTCAGACACGTCTTTTTCAACGGAAACCATTTAAGTATATTAATGGTCGCTCTGATATTGAACCTACGAAAGCTAACTGATTTTAGTTCACACGTAACTTTGTTTTGAGCCGATAGAATAAACAGTGACATAAATAGTGACATAGTAAGATAAAACTTCATGAATCTCTTTTTTTTAGGTACCACATAAAATTATTTGCCTTAAAATAAAGCACAGCATAGCTGTAGCAGGGGTGTAAAACGAGCCTTATACTGAACGATTTAAAGATGTTCGTAGTTAACTACTGTGTGCTTACATTTTGTGTGCTCTTGACAAAGAACTAACAATAAGAGGGGACTGATTGAGGGACGTGATCATACGATCAATTTATGTATCAGGACAATATAATAGTGAGATACTACAGATTGTAGTAAGCAGACCACCACACCAGTACAAAATTCGTCCAAAGTTTGGACTGCTAGGGAAAAATCTGTAAAGGTGTGCCCGTCGACCCCAGAACTGTGCCCAGAATTCTATGGCCAGCATTAACGTCTGTAACTTGCAACCAGTTCGCTAATATACAATGCAGGCAGTCGAGGAATCGACAGTACGAACACGAAGTGATGTTTGGAGTATAACATTAACTTACTGTACATTCTACCGCAAGTCGATGGTAACACTATTAGTCGATTTCGGAGATTAGTGTCTTCGAACATACTGTCACGTCATTTTAAGAAGAAGTTGTAGCCATTTATACGGTTTATTTACTACTTCTTACGGCCTACTGTGCTTACTATACGCTTGCTTTACGTATCTCGGGAACTGTGTAGCAAGTTGTAGCCATTTATACGGTTTATTTACTACTTCTTACGGCCTACTGTGCTTACTATACGCTTGCTTTACGTATCTTGGGAACTGTGTAGCAATAAGTCGATCATGTCATGTGGTTTCTCAATAACTTATGTCGCTTGTAAATAAACGGCAGAGTGTGGTAAAAGTATTTGTGTTAATACTTAGCACTGTCGTTGGCCGACTAAACTGTCTTGTTATAGCAATGTTGTAAACTGGCGAAATGTTGGTGTGCTATAAGTATACTTCTACCTAAATCTGTGGGGATAACGGGCATGATGATATCATGTGTAAAACTGTTTAGTTGTTTTACAACTAGATTCTTTTTTATAACTGTTGTTACCTACATATATTATAAGTTTACCGACAACGTAGAAGCACATTTACTCGATGCATGCCTGTGTTTCTGCCTGCTACATCTGTGGGCACTCCGAAAGTATCGGTAGAAGTCAACATCAAAAGTCATTTATTTCAAACTAGGCTGGTAGTCAGCACTTTTTGAACGACAAAATTTACAAGATACGGTCCCCTAAAACGCCCCGCCTAAAGGTATAGCAACTCCTTCATTCACCCATTTATGTTTGAATCTCATGGATTTAGAAACCTAACGTTCAGCAGACGTCGTGCTTTTCACCAGAAAGTAGGCTAAACCCAATTTACTTTTTAATAATCGAAAATGAAAGATAACCCACAAAATGGCACCTAATCTTTATACCGATAAGGGCGTAAGAGACTCTCCAATTTCTATATAAATATCATTCTACAGAACCTAATGACAAAACCATTTACTATCAATATCTCCTTAATATTTCCTAGACTTAAGAACAGCTTCAGATTGTGACAGCTGATTATGCAAATGAGACATTTATTGTTCTTGCGTTACCGCGATACCGTTATGGCTGAAGGCAAAGTGTTAGATCCGCCTGTGGCTGGTATGATAGAAAGGCAAACTATGAGAACTAGTCACCTCTGACGTCATAATAAATGTATCTGATACCCGGAATCATGTCAGTGTCGTGTCTGTCAATGAACTCAGGAGTTAAGAACTCAGTGACGGGTTTAGATGCTTATCTAAATCCGTCACTGTGTTCATAACTCATTGAGTTCATTGAAAAAAACCGGTCAAGTGCGATTCGTACTCACATTCACACAGGGTTTCGTAGCACCAATCAATATAGTGCTAATATTGTGAAGGCTCATTCATGTTGTATTGTATTACATTAAACAGCAACGCTAAACCAATTTTCGTTAAAGGTTTTTTTACGTCCTACAATCCTACATTTTTTCAGAATTTTCCCCCTCTTACTTTAGAAATTAGCGGGGTTGGGGGGGACACATTTTACCACTTTGGAAGTGTCTATCTTTCAAACGATTGACTTTGAAGAAAACCGTTTTTAAGAACCTAAACGTCATTTATAAAGACCTAAATATAGACACCCCGCACGAACAAAATTGATGAAAAAAAAAAATTCGTTCCAGTTCCATCTATGGGGAGCCTCCTTTTGTTTTTTTAGTTTTGTTTAAATCGTAAAACGAGTCACAGTATACATCTACCCACCAAGTTTCAACTGTGTAATCCTAATTGTTTCGGAATAAAATGGCTGTGACACACATGGACAGACAGACTGACAGACATGACGAATCTCGGAAAATCTGGTTCCGTTTTTGCCATTCGAGTACGGAACCCTAAAAAACCTGCATTGAAACTGCTGTTTCAAAGCTGAAATACAAGCTACAAGTTATTGATGAACTGATGGATTGATGGGCTGATGAACAAGTTGCTATAGCGACTATCAAGACTACTACTAAAAATAAGGTACGAGACGCGAATGTTTTTCCAGTTAATGATTTGGAATAACAATTACGTCATAAGTGAGTCAGATTCAGAACAAAACCAGAACAGAGCCTGAAGCCGATGCTGCTCCAGCTAGTGTTGTTATTTTGTAAATGAATCTATACTTACGAAATTAGTCATAAAATAAAAGATTACATTTTTTAGTATCAAATTGCTTATCTTAGGTCGCCGAAACTGTCAAATTTTCCTAACCAACCTTGAACGAAATATTTCAGCGATAAAGTTGAAAATCTATTAAAGAAATGTATGTACATTTAAGCCATAAAAATCTACCTCATTCAGAAAACCTTTCTGAGACCTTTCAAAAACAAACAGAAACATGTTTGCTTAATCCATCTCTGTGTGCTAAAAATAACTAGTATTGTTTCTGAAATCTTAACAAGTATTGTCATTGAATCTATGTATCAGCCTTTGGGTATTTTGTTTATACTAGATCGAAAACGGTAACGGAACCAAGTCTAAACTCAAGGCCGACATTATGAGTAATTACCCTTTCCGGGATAACAATGGGTACACTAAGTACCTAGCTGAGAAGTTCATAAGTACCAACAATTATGTAGCTTTTACGAGTATATAGAGACTAATGGCGTAGTAGTCTACTAATGGGAGTGATATCGACAAGATTAATATAGCTGCTACTCTTTTTAACCGACTTCAAAAAAGGAGGAGGTTACATGTATTTTTTTTTATGTATTTGATTTCCTGATTTCTCCCCCATTTGAGGACCGATTCTCAAAATTCTTTTTTTATTTGAAAGATTATATCTATCTAAAATCTTATATATATCTTCTGAAGTGGTCCCATTTAAATTTGGTGAAGATCTGATGCTGATCTTCGGAGATATACTATGGAACTCTTCAAAAATAGACGGCAAATCTGTTGTGATTGCTGGAATCGCTTGGATGTTTATTGTTTATACAAAATCATGACGTAACATCACGCCTGTATGCTCTGAGGGGGTATGCAGATGTGTATAATACACCCAGATTTCCATTTATTGGGGATAAGCCCATTACATGTATTGTTCATCATCCGCATTATTTTCCAAACTATTTTGTGGTTATTCACAACACAATAGCCACGACGAAAAAATAATTTCTAAAGCTATTGAGACATTTGCGTATGGTCATGCATCATCATCTCATGACGCTGAGATGATGAAGGAAGGTACAACTCCTAACGAGTTAGGTGATTTCTTGTTCTAGAATAAAGTATAGATAATGCGACTTGTCGATATCGATAGTTGATTTCTCTAGAGACAACAGTGAGTGCTAGAAACTAGAAGTATTAATCATTTTAACCGACTTTAAGAAAATAACTGTTGTTGTCTTTTACACGCGTATTTATTAATGTAAAATAAATTCATGGCGACATGGGAACAACTAAAAAAGGAAAAATAAATAAACTTATAACAAAAATAAAACCGACTTCAAAAAAACACAATAAAAAAACCCAAAAACAAAAATAACAAACCAAAACAAAACAAAAGTGAAGCTAAAGTTATTTTTCACTTTTGTTTTGTTTTAATTTGTTATTTTTGTTTTTTTTTTGTTATTTAGTCGTCAAACACACCACTGAGCACACTGTGCACTGGCAGCTCAGAGAATGCAAGCGGACACCGTGCACTGCCGCGTTTAGATATCTGCAATACCAGTAGCATCGCAGGTACTACCGAGCTCTCTAACGGTCGACCACTTTTCAAACATATTACCGAGGGCATAGGGTATAAGACAAAATAATATGGACTGTCTTATGTGTCTACTTTTTTAACCTGAATCAGGCACGTAGCGTGGTGCGAGAAATAGAGGTTATGGAAATATAATGGTAGTATGTAACTTCTCTGAAAGAGCTCCATGACAAAGAAAACAACTATAACTAAAACGTTTAAGTTTAATAATCCTTGACATTTAAAAGCGTTGATCGCCAATTATTTAGACCAGTTCAAAGGGCCAATCAGAACCTAAGAGATGGAGCTATACGTCCTGTATATGTCTATCTCTTTCCATTCTGAAGTAAGATTAAAACAATACTGTTATATGGGGTGGTGGTAGGCCCCCAGAAAGGCTTGCTAATCTCCCAATACAGACACATCACATTGCGTTGTTCTGACGTTATAGCTTATATAATATCAAACTGTTGCAACGTTCGAAAGCGCATTCATTAAAGCAAGGATGCATCGAATGACGTCACAAGTCATGTGAGTAGCTCGTTGGCGCCTACGTAGACGAACGCGGATGTATTCACACATTTTGTACTAAATTACTGCATACTAAGTTGCGGCATGTTTTGCGTAAGAAATTATTGGCGTTTAATTTGCTGACCGCAAACTTTGTCCGGTTTCGTCTATATTGGGTGAACTTGATCTACTGCGACGCTGTTGCAGTTATGGAGATTGTCGACGAATCCAGTTTAGCGGTAGGGTTGGCCCTTATTTTGACAAGTATGGCAGTTTTGCTGAATTAAGATTTTTTGCGACCAATTTGAAGAAAGACCAGGAAATGTATCAGGGATGAAACGTGTACCCCTGGTCTTGTCAGAAATAAATTAACTAGTATAAGCTGACTTCTTGTTCTTTTAAAACTCCGTAGTACTAAGCTATGCTAACTTGAGGATAGGTAGTAAACGTGGTCGACTGAACTATTACCAATAAATATTTTTTATCTGCAAAGAGATATTATATATTTTTCTCCGAAAAAATAATAATATTTCATAGAATTCGTTTAATATTGAACCTAACAAATCACATTCATTAAATTTCCACAAAAATGGCTAGGTGCATGTACAAAAACATTATTGTAAGACTTATCAGTTTTGTATTCCATGAAAACTGTACGGTTGATGCATAAACAAGTCAGATTTAATATGGTCATTAAAAGCCATGTTTGTATAACGAGAAGTATTATATACTTGAAAGAATTACCTACGTTTTATATTTCTTATATAAGTTAGAGAGTGTAGAGTTTTCTGCCGCACCATTTTGGACTGCAAAAAGTAAGTAAAATATTAAAAATGAATCCGACATACTTTGTTATTATCTGTCATAAAAAAAGTATATTTTTATGAGAAAACATGCGTCAGTGTCATAAAAAAATGGAATAGATCACGTTTTTAGAAAACTGATGTTCTAGTAATAATAAGTGCTTGAAACAGTGTGGACATACTTGTTATACATGTAAATTGTTCAGAAAATATTATTTTTATGGACCCAAAAGTCAATAATGGACATATTTCGTTTTAAAGCCAACCTCGCGAGCGCTTTCCCATTTTTAATTCCAAGTAAAACAAAACTTTTGTAGGTACGTCAAAAACAATCTATTTAATAATCGGCACAGAGAAATAAACCTTACCATCTTATGATGTGCAAGTAACATTCAACCTTTGCGGAGCAATTACAAGGTCGATTAATTATACATCGATCTATTTGTTCAATATACATAGACTTCAAAAGTGTAATTTTTAATCATCAGTGCATTACGTGTATTTTGTATTGTATTGTATTGTATAGCGGGCTGGTGTCCGCAACTCCACGTCTAAGCGCGTATTTTGCGTGCGGGTGGGAAATCTATTCGATCCACCCTAACTCCCCGAGAAAGGCCAGCAGCGCCTTGATGTTGCTGGTAATCTCGCGGAGAGTACCTGGGTTACCGAAGTACTTTGCCCTGTATGCTGCAACCCCTGGGCAGTGCAGAAGCACGTGGGCTGCTGTCTCGTCTACCTCCATGCAGGCTCGGCATAGGGGGCTGTCCGTAACTCCTATGACAAAGAGGTGTTTATTAAAAGAGCCGTGTCCAGTGACGGCGGCTGTAACTGTGCGCAGCTGTGGTTTCGACAGCCGAAGCGCCCGTTTGGTGAAGCGGCCGTCGATAGTAGGAAGTGCTTCCTTGGCCTGCCTGCACTCGCCATGGTCCAGCCATAGCTTGTGGTGTTGTTCACTAGTTCGTTTCCTTACCAGTGTGCGTAGGTATCCGAAAGGGAGTGGCACGATGGGTTCGGGTCCCACCGCTGCCATACTTGATCCCCTTCTAGCGAGATCGTCCGCTGCATCGTTGCCTCGGGAATCGCTGTGTCCTTTTATCCATTGGATGGTTATATTATTGAGATTACCAACCTGGTTCAGACGTTGATGACACTCGTATATTAACCCAGAGTTGACTGTGTGGTGTGCATTACGTGTACTAACTCAAGTTTTCTGTGGAGAAGACAACCTTAAAAACAAAAGAGGACAAAATAATGTATTTTTTTCATCGACATAATATAAGGTGTATCTATTCATACACGAAATCTTTTAAGGGGTCATTGTACTCATCATTATGATCAACTTTCACTATGGGACCAACCCCGAAATCACGAAAAAAATATCAGCTGTTCAGTACATTTTGACGAGTTAATGCGATCATTTTCGTGTATGAATAGATAGACCCTATATATTAAGCTAAGCTACAGTAGTGATAATTATGTAAATGACAAACATCGAAGGTAAATATGTATCTCATTTATGTTTTAAATAGAATCGGTGTGAATCATAAGTGATGATGACTAAATAAAGGCCTGTTATGTAATGTTGTTTGAGCAACAACTTTGCTTTATAAATGCGAGTTTGGATGGATAGATGTTCGTTACACAATCACGCCAGAACGGCTGAAAGGATCTGCATGCAATTTGGCACAGAGATAGATTATAGTCTACAATTGCACATAGGATTTTTTATCCCGGTAGTACGATCGCGTGGGATAATAACCGAACTCCATGCGAGCCAAGCCGCGGGCATCAGCTAGTCAGTTTTAATGTAAGCCAATAAAAATTGAATGGATTTGAACGGACCACAATGGCCCATCTAGGCCTCTAATTCATTCCATCCACACACGTTTTCGTTCTACTTTTGGTTAAATAACATTCATTGTTTTCAATCCAGTACAATCAGTTTTGATAATCATGCGCAGCCTGACTGATGAGATGATCAATTGATAGAACACACACATACTAACACCACAAATACGTCACGTATTTACTTGGATTAACTTCTGTGTTGAAAAGATACCATGCCGAAGAATAAAATGGATTATACTGTATTGTACACCAAAATTGAAACAACTGTTTTACAATATTGCTAATTCCATAGTTACAATGGCGGTCTTATCACTGATAGCGTTATCTTCCAGGCAATCTTTGAATGGACTGTACGTACATAAAATAGAAACGGGGGTAGGCAGTGCTGTAGTGCTACACAAATATTATTAAAATAATAAAAGTAAAGTATCTTAACTAGCTGCTCGGCAGTTTGCTGAACTGGGCCTATTTGGTGAAGCCGTGAGAGTGAGTTTTTTTTATTCTATTTTTTTTTAAATTTTTTCCTTAAGTTTTTTATTTTTTATTGTGTGCACTTGTGGCTTGTGCCAAATAAATATGTTTGCTTTCTTTCTTTCTTTAATATCATATGTTTTCTTTTCAGTCTATTATTAGCACGCGATTGCTTAGTAGTTTTCTTTGTTCTTATTATTTCAATGAAGAACAACAAGTAAATTAATAGCAATGTAGGTCTCCACAAGGTGTATCGTTGATCAGCCGAGGGTCGCTGTAATTGGCTGGTTTTGGGAAGCATAGGTCTTCAAAGAGGCCCCTGTTCAGTCTTTCGTACTACAATTTTTTTTTTTTGTTTTCATTCGCAGTTTTCTATCATATTAGTCAGTCTTAGGTAATCGTAAGAATATATAGGTGTAACTGTAAATGGTAGTAACGGTATAAGTCATAGCCTCGTTGGTCCAGTGGTCGTAAGCATGACTGCTGAGCATGAGGTCTTGGGTCCGATTCCCAGGTCGATTAAACTTTTTTTGGGTTTTCCCATCAGGAACTTATGAGTAGCAGCCACGGAGTTTGGATTTGTGCCCGGTTTATGGCAATTGGCTCGCCCCCTATTACATGGACTAAAACATAACTGGTGAAATGTAGTTGTACTATTGGGTACACCTCTGCCTAACCCTGCGGGGATTACAAGCGTAATGTTATGTTAAGTCATAGAACTCAGCAAGAAAAAAACTTTAAAAAAGTCAATTTGCATGAATAGTGTCACCACTCATTCGCCGTAACAAATCGGCAATTGGTACATTTTCCGAGTACTTGTAATAAATTATGATTTTGTTAAGAAACAATGGAGTGCATTTCGTCACACACACAACCACGAAACAGCACCGTTGACGGCACGGCAGTCCGACGGTCACACCACTAGGCTATCACTGTGCCGGCACTTCATGTAGTGTGTTAAGCACCTCCACTAAGAGCCGATATCACCTGATGAACCTGAAATCGATAGGCACATCAAACCACGTACAAGACCTGTAAATGTCGATATTCCGTGGCAATTATGACAATGACAGCTCTGGATTGCTGTTTATATCATCTATACCTACATCTTCTATACATAAATCTATATATTCAAATAAATAAAATTGAAGTTTAGGGTCTGTTTGTAATATTATCTATCTCAGCACCATGCTGGCCAAAAGACCGGGTATCTACCCGGTCTTTTGGCCTCGCACAGGTCCTATTTCACTTGCTTTTATTGTAAAATATTTACTTTTTATACAATTTTGTTTTAATGTTATGTCAACCATTTTTTTTTGTATTGATCTGTGTGAGTCTAATAATTACTTTTTCTTACTTTTTTGATGATGTTATTTTGTATTGATTTTAATATGTTTCATAATTGTCTCTTCTATTTTATAATTTTAGTTACTGTAATTGGTTTTAAACACAACCGTTGTAATTAAATAAATAAATATTAAAATAACTGACTGAATAAATATTTTTTTTTACTGAATGCACTTATGAGAATATATACGGCACTAAAAACAATATTTTTTATCAATTTTTGTCTGTCTGTTTGTTCCGGCTAATCTCTGAAACGGCTGGACCGATTTTGACAGGACTTTTACTGGCAGGTAGCTGATGTCATAAGGAGTAACTAAGTCTTCTTTTATTTAAGAATGAGAATAAGGGTTGCGTGCAAAAAAAAAAAAAACTCTTGAAATGATAATATAACAAAATTTGATTCAAAAAGGGAAGTAATATTTTATTATAATTTAATTTCACACTAACGAAAGTCGCGGGCAACAGCTAGTGTACGAATACTCCTTATTCGAAATTACCAAGAAATTTAGATACAAACAAAATTCTTTCGCTCTGTCTTATGTCACATAGACACCACTATTTGTAAATTCGAACTGCCATTTTCATTCAAAATGTCGGCAGCACGTAGTGAAAAGACTTTATAGTTGCAAATAAAAATTAACCATAAGTTGCTTAACATGTCCATGTCTGGACTGTACACAACTTGTTCTATGTTTCAGACGTTAAACAGTGTTGAATAAGTTTCCCTTAAAAGAAGCATTCGTCATACCTACTACTTATACAGCTGGGCGACCGATCAATAACTATTGAACGATTATTAAAAGAACTTGTATTGAAAGCAGCTCAATTATTATCAAGTGGTGGTTAACTACACGACAATACAATCTTGGCCGTGTAATGGCTTTAACGACGGTCCTTATGACCGTGTCGATGGTCACCATCGCGAGCGGTAAGTGTACATTGTTTCTCTTTTTCATGTTTCCATACAATGACATACACATACATGCTTTATGGATTGTATCTGAAATAAACGTTATTATTATTTTATTTATTTATAATTTTTCTTATTATATATATTTTTAAACATTTCTTTTTTAAACAAGCTATATAAAACATTAAAAAGTATAAAAAATATTATTTTATTATTATTTATTATAAATTCACAAAAGCTTGTTTTTTTAATTAAACATTACGGAAAAAGGTTTCTAGATTAAAAACAATCAAGTTGACTTAAGATTCTGTAACATGTAACCCACACCAATATCCACGTCCTAACAAAATAATAACAAACTATAGTAGATTTCACAGAATACAGAGCCTTCTGTGACAGCTGCATTTAATGTATTACAATTTAATTTATTCCCACTTAATTCAATTAAACTTATGTTAATTTCGTTGGATTAAATACTAATTATGTTAATTCCAATAAATTATTGATTCAATTCAATTCCATAAAATTTAGTTCAATATATTTCAAATCAACATAATTCAATTCAGTTCAGTATAATTCAATTCAGTTCAATATAATTCAATTCAAAATAGTTCAATTCAATCAAATTATCACTTCTCTTTAGTGTTTTTTTTGACAAAATATCTATTACTTTATACCTTACTAGAACATAAGCACATAATTATTGTATAATCAATCGTTTTTTTTTCACCTAAACAGGGTTTAATTTCTTTTTAGCTGGGTGGCCTTCATGGCCTGTCAACGATATGCCATTCCCCAGGTGAGTAATGATTCCATGATCCCAGCGTAAGACTAAGCTTCAGCGTCAGCGATAGCAAACAGGGGGATTTAGGGTCTATATCACGATGCCACTACTAACGGAATAAATTCAAACATGGAATAGAATTTTTATAAAATTATTTGCTAAGTAAGTTAACGGAAACTTAATCGTAGGTGGTGCAACCATTGAATACTCATATGGGGCCCTAATAAAAAAAATATTGTCATAAAAGTTGTTTCGCTAATTGAACTCACATTGTTTCAGATTCCCCTCACCGCAGGTAAAATTTTAAAATCCTAATGTCAATACACATTTCACAATACACAAATTAAACTCGATGAGCATAGATCGTCTTTTGTTTTTGTAGTTGCGTTTCGGTCCCCCTACGCCACCCTCTTTGCTTGGAATGCCCAGTTTCCCGTCAACTTTCCCTTTCTTTGAACTCCCGGTTTTCCCTTCTTTCCCGCCCATACCATCAGTTGCAGATATAGTGAAGGGGGGGACCTCGTCAAATGGAGGATCCTTCACCGGCGTGGCAGTTTCCACGAAGTCCGAATCGAAGAGGAAAGAAGATGGAACGATTGTCCATGAGGGTGGTTCTACAATTGTAACGAACAATAATGGAGATATACAAGTAACGAAAAGTATGTATGCTTATGGTTTCTTCATAGAATGGCGATTACCAGTATATTAATAATAAAACAATGTGTTTTTTTTTTCTCGAAATAATAGCTTAATTTTGTCATAAACTTTCGGTCAAAATCAAGATCAGGTGGCCTACCATGAACTCCTCAGGGGAGTTACTATGACGTCTTAAAGCAGGAGTAATTCCAGCGTGGGAAAGAGACAGAGCTATTCAGGTCGTTTAGCGCCGTCTCTTTCCCACACTGGAATTACTCCTGCTAAGACGTCGTAGTAGGCCACCTGATTGATATTGTAATAAAAAGAATAATTGATTTTTTTAAGCTGCTGGTTGTTAAATGCGTCCTAGTATGTGTGCTACGCCGTAACGCTACGCGTAGCGCTACGGCGTAGTTTACACTATAGCAAACACGTGCCGTAGCATTGACGTGTGGAACATTTTTAAAAGCTTTGTTTGTGTTAAAATCACACTCTTTGAGATTTTGTATTGAAACGACGACTTAATGAAAGTTTAACTCATTTCAGCTGGAAAAGCACCACCTGAACTAGAGTTACCGACCGAGTACGTATTTCTGTAACGATAGGTTAAAGATCTTAAACAGCACTTGCACGTATTTTTAAGTAAACTCGTAGTGTTTGAGTTTCTACAATAAACTCATGAAATGTGTGTGTTTGTTCCATGTATGTTAATATAATCAAGTGAAATGTTGTGAACAGATTCATAGTACATTATTTTTTTGTTTGAAAGAAAACAATAATATTCATGAAGTTTTACAGCTATTTTCGAAGTAGGGAAGTTGTAGGTATCTGTCTGCCTAACCTTTCAGGGGAAATCGCCGAGAAGATTATTAAAAACTTTTTGTAATTTTTGCAAAAAAAAAATGCATATGTACTTAATTATTTGCCCAAAATTGTCACGTTACTTTTATGTTTCAGAACTCCACCGGTAAGCAGTGAATAGCAATACATAAAATGAAATTACATCAATTATTAATAACCTAACACAACAAATACAAATACTATACATACAAAATATCACCCTTATTAAAAAATATATTTAACTATTAACTACAGGAGGAAGAAGTTTCAGAATAAGGTAAATACAAAAATCACTAATCATACTAATTTATTTACTATTCATCATCATCGTTCTTAGCAGCATATTCGGGGTTGCGAGTCTTCGTTTTCCGTACTTCTCTTTTAGTCATAATCTTTGGGTCCTCTCCTTTGTAGCCATATTATCTTTCACACCGTCCATCCTTCTTTCTTTGATCTTTCCCTATGCTTTCTTCCATCCACATTCATACTAAAAACTTTCCCCTGGACATTTTTCTCTTTCCTCCGCATCACATGCATACCATGACAACCGATTATCACGCAACTTTTCAGTCACAGGTCTGTACTTTTAGACTAATATTATTCTTATTCTCATTTACGAAGACGAACTATACACTTCTTTTCTATTATTTTTTCTACCTCTACACTTTTCACAGTTTTCACTTCACACTTTATTTGTTTTACTAATACTAAATTGATTTATTTTTTGTTACAGTGTGATTTCAACGGACCAAAGGTATATTTTTGTAATTTGGGGACTTACCTAATATCTAATGTTTTAGTTTGACTTTTTCTAAATGTTTAGTGTACTACATTAAAAAAAATTACCGTTATATTGGCTCTACCGCGTCAAACACAACTATGACTTTCATAGTGTTTAGGGTGCCGTACCTCAAAAGGGAAAAAAAAACCGGCCAATTGCGTGTCGTACTCACACGCACATAGGGTTCCGTAGCACCAAACAATATAATAAAAATATTTTGAAGGCATTCGTTCATATGTTGTATTGTCTTACATTCATCAACAAAACTAAATTTGTTTTTCATAGTATGTTAATGAAAAACAAAGTTGCTGCAGTTTGATGAAAAAGTCCCATATCTCAAAAAATTAACATCAAATCTTATTCAAACCAATTTTGGTTGAAAGTTTTTTTTACGTTCTATAATCCTATATTATTTTCAGAATTTTTCTCCTCTTACTTTAGAAATTAGAGGGGGGACACACATTTTACCACTTTGGAAGTGTTTATCTTTCAAACGATTGACTTTGAGAGAAAATGGTTTTAAAAACCTCAATTTCATTTTTAAAGACCTATCTATAGACACCCCGCACGTATAGGTTTGATGAAAAAAATATTTTTTTAGTTTCAGTTCCATGTATGGGCAGACCCCCCTTAATCTTATTTTTTTGTTTAAAAACCTTATAGCGGTTCACAGAATACATCTACCAAACATCTACTAAGTCTCAACTGTGTAGTCCTAATAGTTTCGGAGTAAAGTGGCTGTGACATACACGGACAGACAGACAGTCTTGGCGAATCTATAAGGGTTCCGTTTTTTGCCATTCGGCTACGGAACCCTAAAAAGGAACCCTTATAAGCCCCCCACTCCCTCCCTCTCCCCATCACCCCCTCCCCCTCCCCCTCCCCCTCCCCCCTCCTCCACCCCCTTGACCCTCACTCTCTTGTCCGTGTGTCACCACCGATTTTCTCAGAAACGGGTGGAGCTAGCAAGTTAAAATTTATACCAAATACTGAGGTCTATAGGCCCTATTAGGTGTACAAAAATCAAGGTCCTCAAAAATCAGTCAACACGATAAAATGATATGGGGAAATTTAGATTTTCACGAATACTTAAGTCCTAAAATTTAACTGAATTTTCAACTTTTTTTATTTTTCGGAAGACCTTGCTTTTAACCTAAATTTACTATTTTAGGTCAACCGAACGTACCCTATTGGGTCGAAAACCTATAGAGTAGTTCCCGTAGACCTAGAATCACGAAATTTGGCAAGAAGCAAAGCCTTACAGCATAAATAATGGAAAAATTCCAAAAAAACGAAGAAAATTAAAGGTTGACCCCATACATACATAGTTTACGCCAATTAAGATATATATTTGTTTAGATAATGTTACGGAACCCTTCGTGAACGAGTCCTAATCGCACTTGGCCGGTTCTTTTGCTGAAAGTACGATCTTTTTCTGCGTGTCATGTGCGAGCTTTCTCAGTATCATCAATTTCGTTAGGGCACATCTTATGGTTTAAATCTTCGGTGACATTACTACGCATTTTTAGTTTTTCGCATTACTAATGTAAGTTTAGTTAGTCGAAAATATGTTGCTTTTTTGCAGTGCAAATGTTAGGTTATGTGAACATCTAGCACCATATAGTTCCTATTAATAGATAATTATGAATATCTATGATATATATATCTATCTATAATATTATGAGTTCTGGCTCCGGTTTGTCGACTTGGATATCAATATTATTATTTGTTATTTATCTTGCAGCCCCCTGCACTAAATTTTTGTACGTAAACAAGTGACCTATTATTACCTAAGGCCCGGTTTCTAAAAAACACCTTTTTTCGTTAACGCGGAGTAACTATACAGGGTGGAATCCGTTCCACCCTGACGACCAAACGATCGACGCACAAAGGGTTACAAAAAAAAAGTGTTGTCGGGGTTCAAAATGATATACTGAATCTGGTAAGCGTTTTAGCGTCGGTGTCCCTTCCATCCTATATATAAACCAGGGATGTTGCGGATGCAATTTTTTGACATCCGCGGATGCGAGGATGCGAGGATGAAGATGCGCATGCGGATCATAACTTTTTTTTAAGAATCTTCGTTTTGGTGCAGTTATTTCATATTTTACAATGAGCCTTATTCTGGTCATGTTCATCTTGTTTAAAATAAATCAAAATGGTGACAAAATTTTGATTTATAAAAATGATTTTCCCATTTTTATTAAAATGGTGAATGGTGATGCAGAAAACTCGCTTAAAACAGACAATACTCACTATAACACTCAAAAACTGCAATATTCATTCGATACGCGCAAGTAAACGCGTTAAGATTGATTTATTTACGAGATACAAAATATGATAAACATTAACAAACGCGTCGGATTTTGTCACCAAAACCTTCGCTCCTATTGGTCAATCAGCACGAGCCCAAAGCACGCGCCACTCGCAGGCCCCACCCAATTTTTACTAGTCGCGACCTGCGCTACATCTGCAACCGCACGAAAATCCGCATGCACAATAATCGATGCGGATGCCCAAATCGATGCGGATGCTCCGCATTTACGGATGCGGATGCGAATATCCGCAATATCCCTGATATAAACAAATCAGTTAACACTAATTTTTTGAGGTGTGTTTGGTACGATTTAATAACTGTTTGCATTAGTTAGAAACGAACGATTAGTTAGAAACCGGATACAAAACTTATACTTGTTCTTATGCAATAATTATTTGCATAACTTAGTAGTTATAAAATCGTTTTTAACTAGCGGTGCACGCGAATCTTTACGTGTTATTTGTTGATGATGTGTTATTTCTTTGAACTTGACATTTGTTTTTTTTCAAGATTTTTTGTTTGCACTATTTCTTGTGGTTCAACAGCCAACACACACAAAAGTATTGTGACGAAGAGGTGAAAACTAAAGCCTAGAGGTGAAAACTAAACTAGAGAAGTTTACAAGACTTTGATATTTTTCTTTCGGTTTTCGTGTTACCGGAGTTACAAATCATTGCTAAATTACAATGTCTTGTATTTCAGATAGGGTGACTCCGGTTATACGAAAAAGGAAAACATATCAATGTGTTTTTTAAACATTTTTGGTTGCTTTTCTTGTCGTAATGGGTTTAAGCTATTTTTTTTTTTTTTGTATTGTTTTTTTTTTCTTTTTATTGGATTTTATTACGACCTCCGAATTTTCTCTTCTTTCATTTGAAAAGAAAGGACAAAAATCAGTGACCCCCACTTTTTTGGAACTATTCCCCGTAGATACACTTTTGAAAAAAACTCGCTTCTTTTCCATAAAGATTCACTTTCGTTTAGTACAGCAAAACAAAAAATAGTTAGTGTACATTTTGTCAAGTAAAAAACAAACAGAATATTAAAATTAAAAATAAAAACTAATTGCTTATGTTTAATAAAAAAATAAAACGTTACCTACCAGTGGCAAACAAGCTAGACAAAAGAATAATAGCTACTTCATATCTCAAAAATACACAGAAAATTAAAAGAATCACCTTAAACAAATTAACATAAATCTCTTAAAACTTGAACTCTTACGGATGTAGCATCCGTCAAATTGATTTTGTTCGCATAAAAAGTACCATAAGACACCCGGACTATAATACTACGTATAATCAATTGATTGACACATCATTCATCAAAATCGACTGTCCGTAAGGCGCTTCGGTGGAGCATAAAAATGTTACAACAAACATCTATAGACAATTAAATTCATAAGACTTCCTTTCGGTTTTGCCGTAGTCGTGAAATGCCATATTGAATTGATTAATATAATATAATAAGAATATTCATGAATTGATTTTCAAATGTGAAAAAAAAAGCTTTTCTTCTGTTACTTTCAGCCTACATCATTCCCACTGCTGTATAAACGCCTTCTCCATGACATCCAGCTTCTTATACCTATCTTTATACTAGCTCCATCTGTTTGCACAATCTATAAGCGTTGGGTTTCTGTGTATTACCAGACTGTTTGCTCATATTTGTCTGATTGTGTTTTTGTTGCAAAATTATTGTTGTTGTTGTAAATTTCGGGCAACCTTTACCGATAAAATGATGAATAACAAATGCGGGTATAGGATCAGTTAAATGTTAAACTGATACAAAACAATTTTGGATCGGGTGCGGATACCAGATACTGAGAGGTACTTCAGTACGTATTTTTTTGCAAGTGTCCGATTGTCCGTGTCCGAAGCCGTGTCCGCAATTTGTCCGTACCAGTTTGACCGTATATTAATGTAACACTAATGAATATTTTTTCTATATTCAGATAAAGCCTTCTTCGCACATGAATTTCAACTTTAAAAATATTCAAGATTTCAACTCTAAAATATTTGAAGACATCAAACTCAAATCCGGCCACCTATTTCCTGAGATAGATCCTGAGAAGATAAAGACCCATGTACCAGGTTCGAATGAAACCTACGTCGGAAGCTCCTTTAAAATTGTCCGTTCTTCCTCCAATAATAACGGCCAGGTTAAACATGAAGGCAGTATAGACATTGTCGAAAATGTCAATGGCCGCGTAAAACATCAGCATATACCTTACTACAGAGGTGGTACTCAGCCCTAAATACAGAGGGCCCTAGCACGAGTGTACGGTGGAAACGTAACGTATAAATACGTCGATTTTAAAATTAAAAATACTCGTTTCATAGATAGTTTATATTTTCATAATTTTAAAAATGTATTCATATTTATGGTTGATACTGATTATGCTTGTTGCAAACAATTTAATTAAAATGCTTTAAGATAATTGTATTTTCGATTTTAAAATTGATGTATTTAGTTATACGTTACGTTTACACCGCGCGATTGTGCTAGAGCCTCAGAACATTATAACGATGGTGAAAATTATAAATGTCGTAAGCAACTGCAGTTGGAATTTCAACTTTAACAACTGAGTCAAACTTTGCAAAATCAACAGCAAGCCATGTTCCATAAGGCATTTCAAATTTCCACCGTCAATTGATTAATCTACGGACATTTTTCATGTCCTGAAACTTTATTTTTTAATCGCGTCTCCAGTTAATCAGTTTTTTAAAAATGGACGTAAACTTTTAATTTATCATAAATCAAGGGTTATATGTAAAGTATTCATTATCGTTGTTTTATTTTTCAATCAGTGTATTTTTAAGGTTTTGTATACGAATTAATTCCTTTTTGATGTATTCTTTATTTTCTCTCTTCACAAAGGTTCACATAGTTATAATAAATAGAACTGTAAGAATAACGTTGTAACAAAATGTATAATATATGTTCCTTTGTGAGAGACTGGCGTCCATACTAGGATACCCTGTATGACGGATCCCCAGGCTCTCACCTCGTATTAAATGTATTTTACATACAATACAACAGCTAATATGAATATTCAGAAAAATGATTATTGTAGAAGGGAAAAAAAGCAGACATAATTAAACATAATTAACGTAAAAAAAAATGAAAATTAGAATTGGTGTAGTATAATGGGTGTGAAGAAGTGTCCTGTGAAGTGTACAGGTGAAATGAGTAGGTGATGTGTGCAAGTGAAGTGTGTGAGGAGAGGTGGGCTGATGGTGTAATGTGTCGGATGATAATTACAAATTTGGAAAACTGTACAGTTATGTCTATTTATTTCTCAGTTGGATATACAGGGTGTAAACGGACACTTCAGTAACTTAAGTAACTCGAAAAATTATTGCTGGGAAACGACAATTTTTTTTGGATATCAAAATCACGTTTTACGGTAGGACTCAATGTAACGCACTCAACACATTGTGCTGATGGATGAATTGAATAGTACCGAGGTCGTGGAAGTATTTAAAGTAAAGTAATAACAAAATAAACTTGTAAGTATTTAAAAAAAACTTGTGAAAAAGTTGAAAGAAACTTTGAACCCCAATATTGAAAAATAATGAATAGAATGAGTCCAGCTTGCATTTGATCAATTAAAAAAGTAAAATATACATAAATACTACAAGCTATGTGATTATATTCACGACATTAATAATTATGGATAAGTACTTGGTTCGTGTATTAAATGATGGCGAAACGAATCATCTAGCTAGGGCCGAGTCTCAACGGATCGTAGATATACTACTCTACCGAGCACAACACCCCGCTAGGAACGTAAGTCGTCTACAGACTATTCCGAGCCCCGACATCGAACTGAGGTAAATTCGGACCTTCGGAGCCGTGACGCACGAGTTAAACGCACAGCATCGATCTCCGCGATCCAAATGGGCTTCGACGTCGCACCTCACGAGGTGAAGCGCGACTAGCATAGTCACATTGTTTAGAGCCTCCCGACTCTCGGGGCTCCACAGTGATATCCTTGCCGGATTTGACTAGATGGGTTTCACCCTTAATGGCGATCAGAGTTACTCCCTTCGGATGATAGCTTCGCACCACCGGCCGTTCGACCGAGTGCATGAACCAAATGTCCGACACCGTGGTTATTGTGGGACTAAACGGTATTACTATCGCAACGACATGCCATCAGTAGGGTAAAACTGACCTGTCTCACGACGGTCTAAACCCAGCTCACGTTCCCTGTTAGTGGGTGAACAATCCAACGCTTTGTAATTTTCGCTTCACAATGATAGGAAGAGCCGACATCGAAGGATCAAAAAGCAACGTCGCTGCGGTTGCTAGGCTGCCACAAACCACTTATCCCTGTGGTAACTTTTCTGACACTTCTTGCTAAAAACTCTTTAAACAAGAAAATCGATAGGCCGTGCTTTCGCAGTCCTTATGCGTACTGAACATCTGGATCAAGCCAGCTTTTGCCCTTTTGCTCCACGCGAGGTTTCTGTCCTCGCTGAGCTGGCCTTAGGACACCTGCGTTATTATTTGACAGGTGTACCGCCCCAGTCAAACTCCCCGCCTGGCAGTGTCCTCGAACCGGATCACGCAATAGTTGGCAACAAGCGTCACTGCTACGTCGCCTCTTTTACGCTTGAATCACAAAAACCGCACGCTTGCCGACATATCAACAGCGCGCGGCCTCCGCCCAACCGAGTTAGTAATGAAACAATGAAAGTAGTGGTTTTACAGAAACGACCGCGTGAACGATCTCCCACTTATACTGCACCTTTCATGTCTCCTTACAATACCAGACTAGAGTCAAGCTCTACAGGGACTTCTTTCCCCGCTGATTCTCCCAAGCCCGTTCCCTTGGCTGTGGTTTCGCTAGATAGTAGATAGGGACAGTGGGAATCTCGTTAATCCATTCATGCGCGTCACTAATTAGATGACGAGGCATTTGGCTACCTTTGAAGAGTCATAGTTACTCCCGCCGTTTACCCGCGCTTACTTGAATTTCTTCACATTGACATTCTGAGCACTGGGCAGAAATCACATTGCGTCAACACCCGCGAGGGCCATCGCAATGCTTTGTTTTAATTAGACAGTCGGATTCCCCTTGTCCGTGCCAGTTCCGAGCTGACCGCTAACGGCGGTTGTTGAGAGCTGCACCGATCGCGCACGAGACGAAACCGACGCAGGCTCTCAGCTGGGATAATTAACAAAAAATAAGGAGGTAGATCCAGAGACAACACAAGCGCCCCGATAGGTGCGCATGCGTATCAACTAAGCCCAACACCCCCTACATTCTGCTTCATGTCCCAAGCCCAACCATCCCGGTCCTCAGAGCCAATCCTTGTCCCGAAGTTACGGATCCAATTTGCCGACTTCCCTTACCTACATTATTCTATCGACTAGAGGCTCTTCACCTTGGAGACCTGCTGCGGATATGGGTACGAACCGGCGCGACATCTCCACGTACATCCCTCACCTGAATTTTCAAGGTCCGCAGAGAGTATCCGGACACCACCACAAATGCGGTGCTCTTCGCGTTCCGAACCATATCTCCCTTTTATAGGATTCCATGGAACTCGAACGCTCAAGCAGAAAAGAAAACTCTTCCCGGACCTCCCGACGGCGTCTTCAGGCCACTTTGGGTTACCCCGTCGAACACTCGCTGTAACAACGAGGGAACGATTACTAAACGGTTCCGCTGCCGGGTTCCGGAATAACAACCGGATTCCCTTTCGCTCAAAGGGCGTTATTTATCTTGGACATACCGTGAAGATATATTCTTGACAAAACACGCCACATCGACATAAGATTTCTCCTTGAGCTTAGGATCGACTGACTCGCGACCAACTACTGTTTACGCGAAACCCTTCTCCACGTCAGTCCTCCAGGGCCTCACTGGAGTATTTGCTACTACCACCAAGATCTGCACCGACGGAGGCTCCAAGCGGGCTCACGCCCAGACTCTTCTGCGCTCTCCGCCGCGCACGTCCTACTCGTTACGGCCTAATGACGTTACAGTAACATCGCACATGCTCGTAACGGTAGTGTATAGGCAAAACGCTTAAGCGCCATCCATTTTCAGAGCAAAGCATACTGTTCAGGTGAGTCGTTGCACACTCCTTAGCGGATGCCGACTTCCGTGGCTACCGTCCTGGCGTCTTCAATGCTTTACGTCTTTTAGGTATCTTTGAGCATTTTTTGGGCGCCTTAACACTACGTTTGGTTCATCCCACAGCGCCAGTTCTGCTTACCAAAATTGGCCCACTTGACACCGTCATCTGATCCCCGACTTCATCATTCGAGCAAGTTGGGGTACTCACCCATTTAAAGTTTGAGAATAGGTCGAGGCCGTTTCGGCCCCGATGCCTCTAATCATTCGCTTTACCGGATGAGACTGTTCAAATCGGCGCCAGCTATCCTGAGGGAAACTTCGGACGGAACCAGCTACTAGATGGTTCGATTAGTCTTTCGCCCCTATACCCAGTTCGGACGATCGATTTGCACGTCAGAATCGCTACGGTCCTCCATCAGGGTTATCCCCTAACTTCGACCTGACCAGGCATAGTTCACCATCTTTCGGGTCCCAGCATTTATGCTCAGAGCGCGGCTACATTCACGGATTGGAAACGAGACGCCTCGGGAGTGCGAGAGATCGACCTAGATCGACGCTCCATCCTCCCTGAGCGCGCTGCCAGCGCGCGCCTTCACTTTCGTTGCGCCTTTCAGTTTTATCATCTCAATGACTCGCATACATGCTAGACTCCTTGGTCCGTGTTTCAAGACGGGTCCTGCGAGTGCCCAAATCTGAATCATCGCAGACAGAGACGCGCACAGTCCGAGACAACACGGCAGCAACAACAGACAACCCGCACCAACATCCGCACAAAGGCGTAGACGTGAATGCAACGTTGCCTTGCGTCGGGCCGGACGCGCCAAAAACGCGTGCGCGATTCCTCTATTCTACCGTCTGACGGCCGGTCAGCCACCGTCGCGGTCCCATTGCCTCAGGGCAATGGGGCGAGGGTCCGAACAGCGCCTAGACCGACATCAAACGGGTCGCGATGTATTTACTAAGAGAGAAGTGCACGCCATCCGCAGACGCCACAGACGCAACCTGTGCATACTGAAGTCAGCAGCATCTAGGCGTGCATCCGTACGCCATGGAATGACACTGAATCTCTCCGTTCGTTCATTCGAGTTTCGCAGGTTTACCCCTGAACGGTTTCACGTACTCTTGAACTCTCTCTTCAAAGTTCTTTTCAACTTTCCCTCACGGTACTTGTTCGCTATCGGTCTCGCGGTGATATTTAGCCTTAGATGGAGTTTACCACCCACTTAGGGCTGCACTCTCAAGCAACCCGACTCTAAGGAGAGTCCCTCTCGCCACGATCATCCGTCACTACGGGCCTGGCACCCTCTACGGGAAAACGGCCCCGTTCAAGACGAACTTGGACAGGAGCGATCGTGGCGAGAAAATGGAACCTCCCGAACACCACATCTCCCGCCGCCAAAAAACAGCGGGATTCAGTGCTGGGCTTCTTTCCTGTTCGCTCGCCGCTACTAAGGAAATCCTGGTTAGTTTCTTTTCCTCCGCTTACTAATATGCTTAAATTCGGCGGGTGATCCTCCCTGATCTGAGGCCAACGATATGTTAGAGAAACAGACTCATACGTCTAATCTTCTGGTACAAAAATAGACACTTTCATGCAGCCGTACTGGACGCCCTGCTCTTCATTTCAGAACTACCGTAAATGAAGCACAACAAAAGCGGTATGTAATATGCTGCCCTCGGATTAGTGTTATTATAACCAAACAAAGAGTCCAGCATAGTGTGCTAAGCAAAAAACAACGCGTGTCCTCGCCGTCGTGTTTGACGACGATACGCATCGCAGGTCGCTCTGCACGCATACCACTTTTGAAAACGTCACATTGCATGGCTAAGCGCTATTATATGTACTTTGATATATTTTTAAACGGACTAAAACGAGGAACTTCCTATCCTCGTCGAAGAACCGTCATTTGCACTTAAACGTGTTCGGCCGTCATCACACCCAGTTAGTTCAGGTGGAGACGATCGTACACGACTAGGAAGCGCAATGTGGTAATGTATTTATACAGCCGGCCCTCAGACAGGAGTGGTCCTGGATATGATTCCACGGACCGCAATGTGCGTTCGAAATGTCGATGTTCATATGTGACAGTTCACACTATGTCGCGCAGTTAACTGCGTTCTTCATCGACCCGCGAGCCAAGTGATCCACCGTTCAGGGTAATAGTTTTACACCATGGTAATTGTTACATGAAATAAATAGTAATGCTGTTTTAAATATTTGACGTGGTCCCAAATAAAAATCATTAGGTATAACTGACAATGTATGCCCCCCAAAACACGTTCAGACCAGCTTAGATTTTATCAAACCAAACGTATTTTCGATTAGAAAAGTCGAGTTCTATAGTCGAACATTTTTGCTCAGCACATTCAAACGATTCGCATGCCCACTTCATGCAATCAATATAGGTGTCGACTCCGTGACGCTCTACGATAGAACAGTCGACTGATTCACCGAGCTGTATATGTAAAGCTTCCAAACGATGGCATCGGTATTTTGTTGAACCATACCTGGACGTGGACGTGGAAAACGCACCAAAATAATCAGATGATAACGATATAATTACCTATACAAACAATTTCATATCATATTTGAAGTTTTTGGACAATGTTTTGGGAGAAAAAATCATTTATTATTGTGATTGCACAATACATACTTCTGACTCATTAAATTTATTGTCTATAACAAAAAATCAAGGATGTGTCAAGGGTGTGTGGATCAAGGGTGTGTGTGACAACAATGGTTTAGTATTTTACAAGAGAAATAACCTATGTAATCACTGTCTAGCGATGACGTTTTATTCCCATGTACAAACTCTTAGTTGCTCAATTCCCTCAGGTACGGAAAGAGTTGTCTATTTCTTCGCTGGACTTACATGAAACGAACTAACTAGCTAACTAAACATTTGTTTATTTGCTTCAAATCCACCTATGAAGTTAGTTTAATTCATGGTTTGTTATTAAAAAACGTAAACAACCTTGTCGTCACTGCAGCAAAAAACGTATCTATCTAATCATGTTAACGCTGACTCAGCGCTGTTTTAACACTAGAAGATAAAAATAGTATTGGTAATCAATAAAAGCATAAATACATTGCATGTTTATTGTATCGGGTGAAATTGAGATAGGTCGGAATGAAAAATCTGGATCTGTTACGGTATTTTTATTAGTATGTCTGTTAATGCCAGATCAAATTAAGTACCAAATAATCCGAGCGCAATATCGGTCGGCCGCCAAATTATTGCGCAATTCTGTCCGTACATTATGAAACTGTTGCACCATTAATATAAAGAGATATTAATTTAGGTTATACCTACTTTGTGGCTACTATGCCCCTTATTTATTTAATATTTCATACTGTGGACCCGTAGATCATAATCTATTAATCCAATAAGCGGCAATATCCCTACTACAAAATGCCTAAGCAGTGTACCTACTTAATTACCTATAGCAACGATATTCAATGCCGGAAAATATTGTATTGATGAGTAATTTTTCTATTTCATAGGACTTAAACGTTACTGGGAAAATATTGGTGCACCAAGTACCTTAACTATGACTCTTCGGGAAATATGGGCGTAAAGTTAAGTTTCATAGTTGAAGCTGATTTGAATATTAAACTCCTGATGCTTATGTCATACTTCGAAGCAGTTTCTCTACATTTTGTTCATAACATATTGAAGGCGTTTACTTACCTACCTCATTCTTTCTGATCTGAAAATCAATATTGGGTGACCCATGTGTAAAATGGACCAGTGGGATCAACCCCAAGTTTAGACTTGCAGGTTTGAAACCAAGCAAGCACATTAACATAATATTCATTTATTCTCAGGTAACTTTGGCTCATAGATATATTGACCTTACAAACTAAAATACACTGACGAATCGAAGAAATTGGCAAATTATGGAAACTGACTAATTAACGCAACTGTCGAGTTAAATAAACTGACCAGTGTTACGCGGACTAGTGCGTTCATGTGGCACTTGATAACACGTTATTCGCACCACGTATGCACCAGCATGCAGTAGAACCAAAAAATCGAAGACATGTGACATTTAGCAATGGGTTAAGCGCACCGAGTGTACCGCTCCGTAATTCACCGTGGTTGGTGAATTAACGAACTCCCCCCCCCACGAGAGAACACTTATGTCTCAGAAGTGGTAACATTATAGGCTGGTCATGGCATGCTAAAATTACGTAAACCCAGACTCTCATCAACTGACTGACCTAATGCTACGGTTTCGCTGCTACATTTTAAGTGGGAAAAAACCTCTACATATTTATTCCAGAAGCTTACAAGTCAGTGTCATCGGCAAAGTGCCTGTAAATAGTTTCTTCATGAACCAGTATCTTTGTGATCATAATCAATTTTTTTTTTGTATATAGGTTATTGTACAGACGCCAGCCAGCACATCAAGCTCCCCGAAACTTTAAATTTTTCCCAATCAACCTTGAACCTAATGCTTTAGCGATAAAGTTGAAAATATGTTAAACAAATTTGACAGATTGTAGTAGCTTAATGTCCCAAAACCTATAGCTAGGGTACTTCCGGTTGACCTAGAATTGTCAATTTTGGTTAAAAGCAAGGTACAAGTAAAGGGAAAATTCCGAAAAATATAAAAAGTTGAAAATTAAGGTTTTTGTTACTTACAAGATTTCGCGAAAATCTAAATTTTACTGATATTTAACCGACTTCCAAAAGGAGGAGGTTATAAAGTCATCTGTTTTTTTTTTGTGTGTATGTTCAGCGATATCATCGCCAATTGTGAACCGATTTCGATGATTCCTTTTTTGTTTGGTAGAATATTGTTTCGCGGTGGTCCCATTTTAAATTTGGTGAAGATCTGATGCTGATCTTCGGAGATATACTATGGAACTCTTCAAAAATAGACGGCAAATCAGTCGTGATTGCTGCAATCGCTTGGATGTTTATTGTTTATACAACATCATAACATAATATCACGCTTGTATGCTCTAGGGGGTACGCAGATGTGTATTGTACAACTTTTCGACATTTAGGTATGTTAAGTTCTATTTTATTGGGGATAAGCCTATTTTCCATGAAATGTATTGCTAGCGGTTCACTAATGTTTCACCAAAACTCTTTTGACAATATTTTAACCGACTTCAAACAAAATGAGGAGGTTCTACGTTTGACTGTGTGTCCCATATGTTCACCGATTTCTCCGCTAATTGTGGACCAATTGTCAAAATTCTTTTTTTATTCGAAAGCCTATACTACTGAGGTGGCCCCGTTGTCACAAAGTTAGAAGCTGATGATGGGAACTCGGGAAAATCGAGGGCAACCCTGACATTTTACAATGTTTTTCATATAGGTACTTTCTAACGATATTTGTACCTGATAATCATTATCTCATGTTGCTGAGCTGATGATGGAAGGTATAAGTCAGGATCTGATGCTGTTCTTCGGAGATATACAATGAAACGCTTGATTAATAGACAGAAAATCTGTCGTGATTGCTGCAATCGCTTGGATGTTTATTTTTTACACAATATTAGAACATAACTTAACGCCAATTATGAAGGTGGCAGCCGGAGGACTTTAAAAAAAACCGAAATTAATTTAAAGAAGAGTTTAATTACTTCCAAATTACAATATTAGATCTTAAGTCTAGACTTGGTCGATGCTTGTACCGAAGTGCCAAATTAATTATTAAGAAAAATACAATTCTGAACGATTGCGAAACGCGGATGAGGCATCATCAGATTCGAAGTAGGTGGTCGGCGGCTACACGGAGCGTCGAGTCAGCAGAGTTCCTGTGGTCCAATTTTAAGTGGAAACACCCGTTGTACGTAAATCTCTATCAGTCGCTATTTAACCGTTGTGGTGTAGGCAGGGTACGTAACACCTCCCCCCTCAGAACAGCAACTATTTGAGTAATTTCAGCGAGAATGTTGCTGATACATCTGTCTTGCTTGTAGGAGATTCTGTGTCTTCGTATTGAGGATTTTCAGCGCTTTCATCTGGTGATTCTGGCTTTCTGACCTTTGTGCAAACATTATACCGACGTACGGTGAGAGTAACGATCAGTATAGTTGCACCGAATATTACGACATATAGTGGGATAGTCGTATGGTAAATCGTTTCTTCCAGGTTTGATCGATTTGTACTGGTTGCTGCATTAAGATTTTATCTTCGATTTCATGTAGACTTTTCAGGTGTAGTGAATTTAACTTTAGATGTGGAATAGATTCACTGACAACGTTCAGGTTCATAGGTATTTCGGTGATTTTCAGGGGTTGTCCTTTGAAATGGTCATTTGTGTTGATGATAGTAAACTGCTCAGTGCGTAGTAGGCATTTTTGCGGAATAGTGGCGAGATAACTTCCGTGTAGAGAGATGAATTCTTGACGTTCGCATTGTAGCTCGGTTCGGGTCGGTTGTGGAAAAGTGAGTGTATAGCGTCTGTCGTCCAATTGCTCCATGGGTTCTTTGGTCAGCGTGAGTTTAGTGGGCAGGCATGACTTCTGTAGAGATTGATTGAAAATGAGCCCTTGGATGCAGTCTGGATGTCCTCTCGTCGGTTGATGGTTGACTTCTTCTTCGCAGAGATGAAACCGATTAAACTTCGGGCATTCAGCCTCTATGTACTTGAAAACTTTCCCATTGGTTGCAATGAAAGGGTAAGGAGGAATAAAGGTGTACATAAATTTATTGGGAACTATTGCTAATCTATATAATTCGAACTTATCAGGGAAGATTATTGGGACTTTAAATATGATAACTATCCTTTTTCCTGTAAAATAATAACCAGGTTTTATAACAGTGTAGTATTCTCTTAGGTCTGCCTCTAGCAATTGATCTCAACCGTATATAGATCTTAATCGTTTCGTCATATTACCTAAAGTCTAGAAAAAAGTAAAGTAAAAAGTAAAGTCTAGAGTCTAAAGTCTATGCTTAAGGTACTATGGTGAGTGCTTGATGCACGTATAAAAGCTAAGGTATCTTCTATCCTAGTTATCTCTAAAAATAAATCATCTGTATTATCGCTAATTATAGTTAACAACTGAGCAAACTTTGCGTATCTTAAAAGATCATTTGTAGCAGAAGCTTGCTTGTCTAAAAGTAATCTTAAAGTACTATTAATTCTCTCTTGATTGCTTACAATTTTGAAAGTATCTCACTGTATCTAGTCATCCAGACTTTATTAAGACTTATATGCTCGTTTAACTCCGATAATATCTTGTCATCATTGTTTTCTAGAAGTTTAATGGCATTATTATAAGTTTGGGCATCCGATTGATCTAAGTTACCAGTTATGCTTTTTATAACTGATCCTAAACCGTCTATGAAACCTCTTTTGCTACGACCGGGTTCTAGTGTCTTTAGCTGAGACCTAGTCTTATCCAACTTATCAGATAAATGGTTAATTTGAAGTTTATATAAAACAAGGGTTTGATTATCTAGTTTAGTCTCGAAATAGTCTAGTAGATTAATTACAGAGTCAAGTCTATGTTCAATGTCAGTTAAGTCTATATATTGTAGAAAAGTATGACAATGTGTTATGACTCTTGCTTGTCCAAGGTTGATAGGTAAGAGCCCGGGTCCTTCGTCTAAGCTTTCAAGTTTTATCTCGAGCGCCAGTGTTGTGTGAACGATTATCGCCAGTAGTATCCTGTAACAATTTCGAGGTCTTAGGAATACGCTTGAGTCGGGACTTTGCCACGGGACCCTTCTTTTTAGATGTGTATATGTGAATCGGGAGGTCAGCTAGCACAGTGTCATGAGTATAACGCGGTGCTAATTTTTGTCGACTAGCTACTAGGTTGTTGACAACCTTCTTGGTATGTTATCTTAGTTGTCTATTTTTGATTTTGTTTCAAGTGATTTTTGTCAGTTTGTCTTCCCTTCAACACATTGTATAGAATATTCCTACTTGCTTATTAGATTTATATTGCCATTACTTGGTTTTATTGCACCACACCTCATATATAATCCCATACAGTCCATTCCTATCGTCAACATTTTTGGTCCTTCGACGGTTTTATTTCATATACATTTTGTCATTTTCACATCGGTAAGTACCATTTTTAGCATTACGACATGAACACGCGTAGTAAAACCAAAGCCTTGGCAATGTCATCTCATAGTATCGCCCGTCATTCACCTGTAGAACCTTCAACAACCACTCACGAGCCCGTAGCGTCTAGAGTTAGTGCCGGTGACGATGCGAACAGCATGCACTCTGCGCAGACTAATTCTAGCGCTTCATCCACCACGCTGAAAGCACGCAAGGCCGCCGCGGAAGCCGCGTACAAGCGCCGCCAGTTCGAAAACATGAAGGTGCTACAGCAGCAGCTCGCGGAAGTGGAGGAGGCCGAGTACCGCGCGGAGATTGAACAAATTGAAGCGGAGGTTGAAGGTAAAAGTAGGCGAAGTACTACGAGTCAAAAACGAACGCAAGAATGGGTAAGAAGTATTTCTACAATTCAAGTAAACGAAGGAAATAAACCAAAAGAGGTCTCACAGCCTGCTCATTTATCAATGAACCCTCAGGCTGCTGCTCCATTATTAGCAGCATACCTCGATAATCAGGAAGGTTTCGTTCCCCAAGTACCCGGGCTGGCCGCCACGGTGTTGCCACCCTCTTATACGGGCTTGGAGGAACAGCGCCACAATATACCTGTATGTAATAATGAGTTTTCTCCCTTGCTTTTACAAGCAGTCGCAGACACTGCCGCTGCAGCGAAGTCTTTGGCTGTCGCACAGAATAAAACACAAAAAACAAAAATAGAGCTTTTCGCATTTACTGGAAATGCGTCTCAGTGGCTTCAATTTAGAAAACTTTTTGACACTACTAGAGCGCCGCACGCGAGTCCGTCGCGTCGCTGCTCATCTCTGCAGAGGACCCGGAGGAGATCATGCGCGCCCTCGAGCGAAGCTTTGCGTGCCCTGAGATGATTGTCTTCGGTGAGGTACAGGTGTTGAAACAACTGCCACGGCTCGGTAATGACCTCAAAGAAATAGGTACCATTGCGAATAGAGTCAGAAATAGTCTTTCTACGATAAAATTACTCAATCATCGTGACTATTTACACTCACCAGAACTTTTTCACATTATACTAGGTAAATTAAACCCTATGATGAAAATGAGATGGTCTGACTATGCGTCAGAGGTATCAAACCCTCTGGTATCAAAATTAGAGGTTTTGTCCGAATTTTTAATTCGTGAACATGAGCGTTATATTAAGTTTGCTTTGTCTCCTGACTTAAGTCTTTCGCAAGCTACACATCAATCGCACGTGATTCAGTCTGTCAATAAACCATTAAAACGCGAGAACATTCATTCTGTGTCACACAATAAAATAAAAAGTAACGTTAAAACAGAATGTGTTTATTGTAAAAAAAACCACAACGTTAAAAACTGCGACGAAATAAAATCCTTGGCAGTTGACGAAAGATGGCGTTGGTTACGTGAGAACAAGATTTGTTACAAATGTCTTAGGCGTGTTTCCCATCAATGGAAATCTTGCAAAGTAAATCCTTGTGGGGTCGACGGTTGTTCTTTTCGCCACCATCCTCTTTTACATGGTAGGCAGGATACGTTAACGTCATCGCCTGCATCCGAAAAGCAGTCGTTTAACAACACTGTGTGTGCAGCTGCGTCTCTTAGTGACGTTCCGTGCACGTCACCCTCATCAGCCGCCCCGCTCGCGCTCCAGCCAATGGAAGAAAAGGTAACGGTTTCTAATACAGGTATCCATGAACATTTCAAGATGTCATCACAAACCAATGCGTTTTTAAAAATAGTACCAGTTGTTGTGTCTGGTCCAGCCGGCGACTATGAAACATACGCTCTTCTTGACGACGGCAGTACAGCGACATTGATTGACTCAAACGTGGCTGCTCGTATAGGGTTATCAGGACCGCAAGAACTTATAACTATCAACGGTGTCGGTGGTTTACAGAAAAGTACAAACATTTCATATGTTAATTTTTACATACAGGGTAAACATGAAAATAACAAATACTTAGTTAGTCGTGCTAGGGCTATGCAAGCACTAAATTTAAGCACACAAACACTGTCCAACCAAATGGTTGAATCATACAACCATTTAAAAGACTTAGCTCATTTTCTAATTTATAGTGACGCTGTACCGACCGTGCTTATCGGCGCTGAGCACTGGCATCTATCGATAACTCACGAGGTCGCCGCAATGAGCCTGTCGCTTGTCACACTTTGTTGGGTTGGACATTGTATGGAGTAGCTTCTAGTAAAACTAAACCAGTCGTATTTATTAACCACTGTCAGTTAGACCAAGCCGAACTATCGGAATACGAACGTTTAGAACTTCTCATAAAAGAGCAGTACAAACTTGATTCACTTGGTATTTCCAAGCGTGAGACTCTTCATAGTAAGCAGGTTTTGCGTGCTATTGAGATTTTAGACGCGACTACTACACGTTTGCCAACTGGTAGGTACGAAGTAGGACTCCCATGGCGAGATGACATTCAGTCTATTCCCGACAGCTATCCTCAAGCTCTCTCACGTTTCTTGAGTCTAGAGAAACGCATGCTCCGAGAACCAGAGTTTGCTGGTCCTTATAAACAGTTTATTGATAATATGCTTACTAAGGGATATGCGGAGGAGTGTGATCCTACCACTTACAATCGTAATTTTACTGGTCAAGAAAATCTTAATAATATAATCAGTCTCAATTCAGGGTGTTCTAAACAGAATGCGCCCTTTTCGACAACAAATCGTCCTGGAGCAGTTTCTAGTTCTAATTCTAGTACGAGGATTAGGTGGTACTTGCCACATTTTGGCGTGTATCACCCACAAAAGCGTAAGCTTCGGGTTGTTCACGATGCGGCTGCTACGAATCAAGGAGTGTCTTTGAATTCCTTGCTTCTCCAGGGGCCTGATCTATTAGAGAACTTATTAGGTATTCTTTTTAGATTCAGAGAGGGCCGTGTCGCAATGTCTGCTGACATTAAGGAAATGTTTCCTCAAATACGAATTCGAGAGCAGGAAAGGGACGCATTACGGTTTCTTTGGCGTGATGTTCAATACAAAAATACAAAGCCTATAAAAGAGTATCGTATGACTGCTGTTATCTTTGGAGCGTCGTCCAGTCCATTTACTGCTCTGTACATTAAAAACAAAAACGCCAGGTCTCATCAAGATTTGTATCCAGAAGCAGCCAACGCTAGTGTTTATAGTTGTTATATGGACGATTATCTTGATAGTGTGGACGACGTCACCAAGGCTGCGCAGCTGTCATCTGATATAGTCACTATCCATCGAAACGCCTGTTTCGAAATGCGTGGCTGGATCTCTATTAATCAGGAAGCGTTACGTCTTATTCCAAAAGAATTTCATGCCGCACAACCGACTGAAGTGAAACTTGGTAATAATTCCACTATTATAAATAATGTCTTAGGCGTTTCATGGGATCCTTTATCAGATACTATAGGTTTTAGGACCGGTTTAGAAAGTTGTAGGTTTCAAGGCTTTTTAAATAAGCGAAAAGCGTTGTCTCATCTTATGAAAATCTATGACCCGTTGGGATTACTTGGGCCAATCGTTGTTAAGGGCCGAATCCTACTTCAGGAGGCCTGGAGAAAAAATATTGACTGGGACACACCATTTCCACCCTCAGAGGTTATGAGGTGGAGTGAATGGTTAGAAGAGCTCGTTGAAGTATCATTTTTTAGTATTCCACGCTGGTACGCTAATGAAAATGGTGAACCTTTATACAGGGAATTGCATGTGTTTGCTGATGCGAGCGAACTTGCCTATGCCTGTGTTGCTTTTTGGCGTTTTACGTATGCTAACGGCATCGTCAAACTCGCCCTTATTGCCAGTAAGGCGAGAGTTTCGCCATTAAAACCAACATCAATTCCACGCTTAGAGCTGCAAGCTGCTTTGATTGCTTCTCGCCTTGCTGTCACAATCAAAGATTGTCACAAAAAGAAGCCCATGCGCACATATCTGTGGACGGATTCGAGAACCGTTCTTGGTTGGCTGAGGAGCGATGCACGAACATTCAAGCCATTTGTGGCTCATAGAGTCGGGGAAATAACTGAAAATTCATGCGTTCAAGATTGGCGATGGGTCCCAACCGACTTGAATGTTGCTGACGATGCCACTCGTATAAAGCCTCTGCACCTGAATCCCAACCATCGATGGTTTTCGGGTCCTACATTTCTTTTAGAGGCCCCAGAAGATTGGCCTATAGAACCAGCTGGCCAACCTATCGCTCGGGAGGAATGTAAACGTTCTCCTACGCTTTTGATTGCTCATCTGGTTGCGACAGTAGATTTCAGTCGTTTCAGTGACTGGCTTCGTTTGCTCCGCGCTACTGCTCGCGTTTTGCAGGCTGCGGCCAAACTCCGTTCATTTTTGGACCGTACTAGACTCACTGTCCCTAACACCGATGTTAGAGACCGCCATTGTGCAAGTTTACCTGCGTCCACCACTCTATTATTGCCTTTGTCAGCTGAGTTAATGGAAGCCGCAGAAAGGCATATCCTGCAACGCCTACAGGCAGAAGCGTTTGCCGAAGAAATTCAGTGCATCGATCGAGACGAAACGATACCCAAGTCTAGCCGCTTGTCAAAGCTTTCACCAATGATGGGAGAAGACGGTTTGTTAAGATTGGTCGGAAGAATTAGAGCCGTCGAAAATGTCAGCTCCGATGTGAAGCGCCCGATACTGTTAGATGGTCGCCACCATGTCGTCCGTTTGTTGGTGCAATATTTCCACCGCAGAGCTGGTCATGCCAATAATGAGATGGTAATTAATAAGTTGAGACAAAAATATTGGATTCTTCGAATTCGCAGCATCGTCCGGAGTGTAGCCAGCCAATGTTTGTTCTGCAAGATAAGGAAAACAAAGCCAATGAATCCAAAGACAGGAGATCTCCCGGCACAAAGGCTTGCTCACCATCGCCGTCCTTTTACATTTACGGGCTTGGATTATTTTGGCCCCATCTCTACTGCAATTGGCCGAAGAAGAGAAAAACGTTACGTTGCCCTTTTCACCTGTATGACTTCCAGAGCCATTCATTTGGAGCTGGTGCATTCCCTCTCTGCTGATTCTGCAATTATGACTTTGCGTCGCTTTGTTGCAAGAAGAGGAACTCCTGACACAATATATTCGGACAATGGCACGTGTTTTGTTGGTGCAAACCGAATTCTTCGTGATTTTTACCAACCTGAAGTCGAAAACTTTGCTGCCAATAGAGGAATAAAATGGAAGTTTATTCCTCCCGCCGCACCATTCTTTGGTGGATGTTGGGAGAGGTTGGTGCGCAGCGTGAAGGTGGCTCTAAATGCCACTTTGGAAGAACAAGCCCCCAAGGAAGAGGTCCTTATAACTCTCTTGTTAGAAGCCGAAGCGATTGTCAACTCTAGACCTCTGAGTCACGTTTCGGTTTGTCACGAGGACCAAGAAACATTAACTCCATTTCATTTTTTGCTCGGCACGTCATCTAATCAAGTTCTACCTTCGACTCTAGACGACCGGGATTTATTAAGAAGAGCGGACTGGCGAAAAGCTTTAAGATTGGCTGATCATTTTTGGCATCGCTGGGTCAGAGAGATTCTGCCCACTATGCAACCACGGCAGGTCGGGGACAGCAGAGAACCAGCTTTGAAAATTGGTGACATTGTATTCATCGTGGATGAGAACATGCCGAGAGGAACTTGGCCACGAGGCCGTGTTTCTGGAACTTTTCCCGGCAAAGATGGAGTAATTAGAGTGGTGGACGTAGCTACCTCAGGTGGCATACTTCGTCGGCCCACCAAGAGGATTGTCAAGATTTCCACATAGGAGACCCATTGCATTATTTTGTGCACTATCATGCACAAGGGGGTGGAATGTTGACAACCTTCTTGGTATGTTATCTTAGTTGTCTATTTTTGATTTTGTTTCAAGTGATTTTTGTCAGTTTGTCTTCCCTTCAACACATTGTATAGAATATTCCTACTTGCTTATTAGATTTATATTGCCATTACTTGGTTTTATTGCACCACACCTCATATATAATCCCATACAGTCCATTCCTATCGTCAACATAGGTTACTAATGAAGACTTGCTGTTCTGGTTGGTATTCTATTTCGGGCTCTCTGTCTTTATTCCTATTTTGTATGATATTCGTTCGGTCAGTAAGTGTGAAGTCGTTAATGAGATCATATACAGTTTTCATCTGGTCTCGGTGAGTTAAGATGTACTGTTGCATAAGATGTTCGGTCATGTTAATGTCAAGTGGGTCTCTTGGATCAAAATGTCCCCTAATTATGTCATGTAGTCTACACTTTGTAAAACTGTGAATTGTGCTATTATAAGCTAATATAGCATAAGGCATGAGGTTGACCACAGGTTCATCTTTCTGACGTAGTCGTAGGATACGTAGATGTTCTAGTAACGTAAAGTGAAATCGTTCGACAATTCCGTTATCATTAGGGGAGTAAGCTACTGTTCTATGGTGGTTAATTTAATGTAATCTTGTAAATTCAGAAAATAATTGATTTGTAAATTCAGTACCATTATCGGTTACGATAGTAAGTGGAAGACCGGGATGTGTACAGTAGTTTAAAACTGCCAGAAGTATACTAATTGCTGTGCCATCTCTCAAATTACTGTAAGGTATTTTTCATTTTGGGCTGTAAAGAGGTCCATATGTACTAATTCAAAAGTTTTAGTGGCTGGGGGCACTAAATTTAGTTGAGGTCTAATTGGGTTCCTATCATACTTGGTTTGTCCGCAAATTGTACACTCATTGATATATTTAGCTATCTCGTCCCTCATCTTAGGCCAATAATATTTCCGGGAAAGAGCAAGATAACATTCGTTTATCCCTCTGTGGTTGGTTTTGCCTTCGTGATAGTTTTTTATAATAAATAATAATAAATAAAATTGTATTCAAAATTTTATGGTTCGATAGAACAATAGAACTAGTGGGACTTTTTCTTCCCACTAGTTCTACGATTTTGTGCCACCTTGAATCGTAGGACTAGTGGGAACAAAAATTCCCATTAGTTCTACCGTAAGCTGTGTAAAAAAACAGTAGAACGAGTGGGACTTTTTGTTCCCACTAGTTCTACTATTTTGTGCCACCTTGAATCGTAGGGAAAAAAAATCCCATTAGTCCTACCGTAGAACTGTGTAGTAGAACTAGTGGGAATGTTAAAAAAAAAACTTAGTCTTATTTTAATTTTTTTAGTTTGGTCGTTTTCTGATACCGCATCATTATATTATGCTATTCAGCGATGAGGAGTGTCATCATAAAAAAGACAATCCTGACTGAAGGATCAAATACGATTGAAATTATGTCTATTCAGCCAAATTGAACGAGTATCTATACAAAGTTTCGTGTGTGGGCTATTAACCATTGAGGAATTCCCTCGTGATAAGACGATTATGTCTGCAGGATGAGGTCATGATAAAAATGATGTTATCCATCACTTATTATGAACGCATATAGAAATTGTTGAATCCGTGCTATTTAATGTTGAGGAGTTCCCTCGTGAGAAGACGATTTTGGCTGTTAGATGAGGTCATAATAGAAATCATATTTATCTGTAAAAATTGAAAGCGTATACAAAATTTCATGTCCGCCCTTTTAACCGTTGAGGAGTACTCTCGTGAGGAGACGATCCTGGCTGCAGGACTAAGTAATGTTTCTCACCAGAACCAAAAGTGTGTGCAAAATTTCAGCTCAATCGGTATAGGGGAACTGGTTTGAAATTCAGTTGCAAGATTTGACCAATACTTACTAACAAGTGAAGTTAAATAAAAATAAAATAAGCATATTTAATCTTAAAAAAATCACAATAAAATTATGTAGTTGTAGCGGCTCAGTAATGGCAATATGCTGAGTTGCATTCTTGACGAAATATGAGGGAGCGAGCGATCGGCTCGCCAGTCGCCTACGTACCACCGCCCTGCCTCGCCGCTTACCTAGTACGTAGTTAGTTATAACGAAGTATTGTGGAACCCAATTAAAAGACTTTTACTTCTCTGGAGTCCGACTATTTAATTATCTCACCGAACACAGAACACGCATAACATAGTTAATTTAAATACAATATAAATTTGAACATGCATTATAAGTTAAAATTTTTAATTAGAAAAAAAACGGCGCGAATTTAGCCATAGAGTTAGTCTGGGCTGTTTGTTGTGCGATTTTAGTACAACAATGTACGAAAAACTATTAAAATTAATATCGTAAACTTAAAAAAATATTAGTGTCTATTTATTGTATTTTACGCTTAAAACAAAATTATTTTAATTTCCATCTATCAATTTTCGAAATTCTTTAATATAATTTCTCGATTTGATCGAAATTTACTAAAAAGAATCGATTGAAATAATCGCTTCCACACATCACGAAAATTAAAAAAAAAAATGGTCGTCGATTTTGAATACAAATTGAGGAGTGGTAATGAATATTACGAGTTATTGGTCCTGTGTTAGTAAATTACGCTAAGATCAGGGCATTTTCATGTTGTTTTGGAATGTATATTTGGAATAATATTTGTTATATTTGTTATCGAATCTATACGCGTCTGTGTGATGTAATGTTAAAATAAAAATGTAAACACGCACGATTGGCGCGAAACTTCCAACTTTTGATATCAAAATTCATTATTACCACTGCTTATTTAAATTGAACCCTGGGTTAATTCGTCACATAATTAAATAACGAGTTAATCATTCTCAAAACACTGAAGCTTGGATGTCCGAAAACCACTATTTTCATGATTTTTAGCCTCGGCCAGTACTGCCGTCAAAATGGCGATGACCGTATTTACGCACTTGGATTTTATGAGGGTAAATTAAGAAACTTGCGCGCTAAAGACAGAAGTTTTAATGGCGATGACATCTGAACTTTTTATCCAACTCTCTTAATTAGCGCACACTCATAGTATTTGATAATCGAAATATTAAATATTTACTTATATAATGAGGATGACGTATGACTTAAACGCTTGCCCCTTTCGGGGCCGGTACCAAGTCAGCGGAGGTTTGTGTGTCGCGCCCCCAAAGGAACCCGTACCGAACTTTATGGTTAACATACAAATTAAACGGTAGGAGATGCTAAGCCACCCTGTGACTCCGCATTCTTGCACGTGATGTACACGTTCGTGTATTAAATGACGGCGAACGAATCAACTAGCAAGGGGATGAGTCTCAACGGATCGTAGATATACTACTCTACCGAGCACAACACCCCGCCAGGAACGTAAGTCGTCTACAGACTATTCCGAGCCCCGACATCGAACTGAGGTAAATTCGGACCTTCGGAGCCGTGACGCACGAGTTAAACGCACAGCATCGATCTCCGCGATCCAAATGGGCTTCGACGTCGCACCTCACGAGGTGAAGCGCGACTAGCATAGTCACATTGTTTAGAGCCTCCCGACTCTCGGGGCTCCACAGTGATATCCTTGCCGGATTTGACTAGATGGGTTTCACCCTTAATGGCGATCAGAGTTACTCCCTTCGGATGATAGCTTCGCACCACCGGCCGTTCGACCGAGTGCATGAACCAAATGTCCGACACCGTGGTTATTATGATAATAGACGGTATTACTATCGCAACGACATGCCATCAGTAGGGTAAAACTGACCTGTCTCACGACGGTCTAAACCCAGCTCACGTTCCCTGTTAGTGGGTGAACAATCCAACGCTTTGTAATTTGTGCTTCACAATGATAGGAAGAGCCGACATCGAAGGATCAAAAAGCAACGTCGCTGCGGACGCTAGGCTGCCACAAACCACTTATCCCTGTGGTAACTTTTCTGACACTTCTTGCTAAAAACTCTTTAAACAAGAAAATCGATAGGCCGTGCTTTCGCAGTCCTTATGCGTACTGAACATCTGGATCAAGCCAGCTTTTGCCCTTTTGCTCCACGCGAGGTTTCTGTCCTCGCTGAGCTGGCCTTAGGACACCTGCGTTATTATTTGACAGGTGTACCGCCCCAGTCAAACTCCCCGCCTGGCAATGTCCTCGAATCGGATCACGCAATAGTTGGCAACAAGCGTCACTGCTACGTCGCCTCTTTTACGCTTGAAACACAAAAACCGCACGCTTGCCGACATATCAACAGCGCGCGGCCTCCGCCCAACCGAGTTAGTAATGAAACAATGAAAGTAGTGGTTTTACAGAAACGACCGCGTCAACGATCTCCCACTTATACTGCACCTTTCATGTCTCCTTACAATACCAGACTAGAGTCAAGCTCTACAGGGACTTCTTTCCCCGCTGATTCTCCCAAGCCCGTTCCCTTGGCTGTGGTTTCGCTAGATAGTAGATAGGGACAGTGGGAATCTCGTTAATCCATTCATGCGCGTCACTAATTAGATGACGAGGCATTTGGCTACCTTTGAAGAGTCATAGTTACTCCCGCCGTTTACCCGCGCTTACTTGAATTTCTTCACATTGACATTCTGAGCACTGGGCAGAAATCACATTGCGTCAACACCCGCGAGGGCCATCGCAATGCTTTGTTTTAATTAGACAGTCGGATTCCCCTTGTCCGTGCCAGTTCCGAGCTGACCGCTAACGGCGGTTGTTGAGAGCAGCACCGATCGCGCACGAGACGAAACCGACGCAGGCTCTCAGCTGGGATAATTAACAAAAAGTAAGGAGGTAGATCCAGAGACAACACAAGCGCCCCGATAGGTGCGCATGCGTATCAACTAAGCCCAACACCCCCTACATTCTGCTTCATGTCCCAAGCCCAACCATCCCGGTCCTCAGAGCCAATCCTTGTCCCGAAGTTACGGATCCAATTTGCCGACTTCCCTTACCTACATTATTCTATCGACTAGAGGCTCTTCACCTTGGAGACCTGCTGCGGATATGGGTACGAACCGGCGCGACATCTCCACGTACATCCCTCACCTGAATTTTCAAGGTCCGCAGAGAGTATCCGGACACCACCACAAATGCGGTGCTCTTCGCGTTCCGAACCATATCTCCCTTTTATAGGATTCCATGGAACTCGAACGCTCAAGCAGAAAAGAAAACTCTTCCCGAACCTCCCGACGGCGTCTTCAGGCCACTTTGGGTTACCCCGTCGAACACTCGCTGTAACAACGAGAGAACGATTACTAAACGGTTCCGCTGCCGGGTTCCGGAATAAAAACCGGATTCCCTTTCGCTCAAAGGGCGTTATTTATCTTGGACATACCGTGAAGATATATTCTTGACAAAACACGCCACATCGACATAAGATTTCTCCTTGAGCTTAGGATCGACTGACTCGCGACCAACTACTGTTTACGCGAAACCCTTCTCCACGTCAGTCCTCCAGGGCCTCACTGGAGTATTTGCTACTACCACCAAGATCTGCACCGACGGAGGCTCCAAGCGGGCTCACGCCCAGACTCTTCTGCGCTCTCCGCCGCGCACGTCCTACTCGTTACGGCCTAATGACGTTACAGTAACATCGCACATGCTCGTAACGGTAGTGTATAGGCAAAACGCTTAAGCGCCATCCATTTTCAGAGCAAAGCATAATTGTTCAGGTGAGTCGTTGCACACTCCTTAGCGGATGCCGACTTCCATGGCCACCGTCCTGGCGTCTTCAATGCTGTACGTCTTTTAGGTATCTTTGAGCATTTTTTGGGCGCCTTAACACTACGTTTGGTTCATCCCACAGCGCCAGTTCTGCTTACCAAAATTGGCCCACTTGGCACCGTCATCTGATCCCCGACTTCATCATTCGAGCAAGTCAGGGTACTCACCCATTTAAAGTTTGAGAATAGGTCGAGGCCGTTTCGGCCCCGATGCCTCTAATCATTCGCTTTACCGGATGAGACTGTTCAAATCGGCGCCAGCTATCCTGAGGGAAACTTCGGACGGAACCAGCTACTAGATGGTTCGATTAGTCTTTCGCCCCTATACCCAGTTCGGACGATCGATTTGCACGTCAGAATCGCTACGGTCCTCCATCAGGGTTATCCCCTAACTTCGACCTGACCAGGCATAGTTCACCATCTTTCGGGTCCCAGCATTTATGCTCAGAGCGCGGCTACATTCACGGATTGGAAACGAGACGCCTCGGGAGTGCGAGAGATCGACCTAGATCGACGCTCCATCCTCCCTGAGCGCGCGGCCAGCGCGCGCCTTCACTTTCGTTGCGCCTTTCAGTTTTATCATCTCAATGACTCGCATACATGCTAGACTCCTTGGTCCGTGTTTCAAGACGGGTCCTGCGAGTGCCCAAATCTGAATCATCGCAGACAGAGACGCGCACAGTCCGAGACAACACGGCAGCAACAACAGACAACCCGCACCAACATCCGCACAAAGGCGTAGACGTGAATGCAACGTTGCCTTGCGTCGGGCCGGACGCGCCAAAAACGCGTGCGCGATTCCTCTATTCTACCGTCTGACGGCCGGTCAGCCACCGTCGCGGTCCCATTGCCTCAGGGCAATGGGGCGAGGGTCCGAACAGCGCCTAGACCGACATCAAACGGGTCGCGATGTATTTACTAAGAGAGAAGTGCACGCCATCCGCAGACGCCACAGACGCAACCTGTGCATACTGAAGTCAGCAGCATCTAGGCGTGCATCCGTACGCCATGGAATGACACTGAATCTCTCCGTTCGTTCATTCGAGTTTCGCAGGTTTACCCCTGAACGGTTTCACGTACTCTTGAACTCTCTCTTCAAAGTTCTTTTCAACTTTCCCTCACGGTACTTGTTCGCTATCGGTCTCGCGGTGATATTTAGCCTTAGATGGAGTTTACCACCCACTTAGGGCTGCACTCTCAAGCAACCCGACTCTAAGGAGAGTCCCTCTCGCCACGATCATCCGTCACTACGGGCCTGGCACCCTCTACGGGAAAACGGCCCCGTTCAAGACGAACTTGGACAGGAGCGATCGTGGCGAGAAAATGGAACCTCCCGAACACCACATCTCCCGCCGCCAAAAAACAGCGGGATTCAGTGCTGGGCTTCTTTCCTGTTCGCTCGCCGCTACTAAGGAAATCCTGGTTAGTTTCTTTTCCTCCGCTTACTAATATGCTTAAATTCGGCGGGTGATCCCCCCTGATCTGAGGCCAACGATATGATAGAGAAACAGACTCGTACGACTAATCTTCTGAATAGTACAATAACAGACACTCATGCAGCCGAACTGGACGCCCTGCTCTTCATTCCAGAAATATCGTAAATGAAGCCCAACAAAAGCGGTATGTAATACGCTGCCCTCGGGTTAGTGTTATTAAAACCAAACAAAGAGCCCAGCATACGTGTGCTAAGCAAAAAACAACGCGTGACCTCGCCATCGTGTTTGACGACGATACGCATCGCAGGTCGCTCTGCACGCACACCACTTTTGAAAACGTCACATTGCATGGCTAAGCGCTATTATATGTACTTTGATATATTTTTAAACGGACTAAAACGAGGAACTTCCTATCCTCGTCGAAGAACCGTCATTTGCACTTAAACGTGTTCGGCCGTCATCACACCCAGTTAGTTCAGGTGGAGACGATCGTACACGACTAGGAAGCGCAATGTGGCAATGTATTTATACAGCCGGCCCTCAGACAGGAGTGGTCCTGGATATGTTTCCACGGACCGCAATGTGCGTTCGAAATGTCGATGTTCATATGTGACAGTTCACACTATGTCGCGCAGTTAACTGCGTTCTTCATCGACCCGCGAGCCAAGTGATCCACCGTTCAGGGTAATAGTTTTACACCATGGTAATTGTTACATGAAATAAATAGTAATGCTGTTTTAAATATTTGACGTGGTCCCAAAGAAAAATCATTAGGTTTAACTGAAAATGTATGCCCCCCAAAACACGTTCAGACCAGCTTAGATTTTATCAAACCAAACGTATTTTCGATTAGAAAAGTCGAGTTCTATAGTCGAACATTTTTGCTCAGCAAATTCAAACGATACGCATGCCCACCTCATGCTATCAAAAATTCAGGTGTCGACTCCGTGTCGCTCTACGATAGAGCAGTCGACTGATTCACCGAGCTATATATGTGAACCTTCCAAACGATGGTATCGGTATTTTGTTGAACCAGACATGAAGAAAAGCGTACCAAATTAAACAGATATTAACGTGTTTGAACAAAGTTTTTAGACAATGTTTTGGGGGGAAAATTCATGTATTATTGCGATTGCACAACACATTTCTGACTCATTACATTTATTTTCTATAACAAATAATCAAGAAGCATTGGTCATCAAATACTTATCTAATCTGATGTGCACTAAGTCTCAACAAAAATTTAATATTTAAAAAAGGAAATCGTGATAGATAAGTGATCATAGGCTTGTGATAGCAGTTTATTGTTGACAAAACTCTAAACCCGTGACCCCAATTCAGTTTCTCAGTCCCTTAATTCCCTCAGGCAAGGCTAGAGTTTTCGATTTCTTGCCTGGATTTACATAAAACAAAAAAGGTTAACCAATCGGTTAAAAACATCCCAGATCGTTTATCATTTTTCTCTATGCTTCAAATCCACTGAGAGCTCAACCATAATGGAGTTAGTAAACTAACACTATTTAAATTATGGGAAAAAACGTAAGCAACCTTGTCGTCACTACAACAAAAACCGTATCGATCTACCCATGTTAACGCTGACTCAGCGCTGTATTACCACTAGAAGATAAAAATAGAATTTGTAATTGATAAAAACATAGGTATGTTTAACGGTATAAACGGGTCTTTCTGTTTTCGTGTGGTTAGTGTCTAACCTGGTGTCAGAGATTTTATTACGACCATGGGCCTCCGACTTGGTTTTACATGCTATCGAGAAATATCTATCATGCATGCTGGTTTGGTCTTCACGTTTTCCTTCACCGAAGCGATAATTAAACAATATGCACATGGATCCGAAATATCAGATCAGATGCGTGGCTTGGGTTCAAACATAAGACTTGGTAGTTCGACGGTCACACCAATATATGCTATCACTGGGTAAAATTAATGAAAAAGTTTATTCGTTTATACCAAATGTCTACAAATCAGTCTCAGAGCATCCGAGTACAATGTTGACCGGCCGCCAAATTATTGCGCAATTCTGTCCGTACATTATGACAGTGGTGCACCATTATTAAAAATAAATATTAATTTAGGCTATACCAAGACCTATTCTGTAGTTACTTTATTTATTTTGTGTTTTATACTTTGGACCATTGGATCATAATGTATTAATCTTATAAGCGGTGTTAGCCCTATACAAAGTTATAAACTACAAAATGAGTACGCAGCGTACCTACTAAATTACCCATAGCAACGATATTCAATGCTGGAAAATGTTGCAATTCCCTCTTTCATTACATAGACTCTACGGTGATAATTTCTACACTATTGAGCATATAATCTACTGAGCAATATATCTTTTGAGCATTCAGCTAACACTGCGTTACCGTACTTCGGATGACAGATCTCAGCGACAAGAGTGAGCCCATCGATGTGTGGCCGGCTTTGGGTTTCATCTCGGTGGGTCTCTTAGAAACAAAGAATGTCTCAGTGTATTTTGCGGTACAAGTTGGAAAGAATTTCCAATTTTTCTTGAGAGAACCCTTTGATATCAATCGAGTCTATGGACAAAGCCGGTTTTGTTGGAGGAGTTTGGATTGCCATCGTGATGAAAGTATAAGCCAGTCAGCGTAGGGACTTGCTTACTGCCCAGGGTGCGCATTCTTGTTCTCACCTGCTTACTGCGCCGGAATTATAGTGGCTCAGTAGTTACGTTACTCGGGGAGGCTCCTTTCATGTGCCCCATGTACACTTAACATCGTGTCTTCCTCTCCTGTTGCTTGTACATTACAGGAGCTGATACTACTGAAAGTGCCAAACTCGCCGCCAAATTTTGGGTTGACTCAATTTAGATTGCCACCGACACGCTAACAGATTACATAGGTCTTCAACATTACTGGCAAATATTGACGCATCAAATACCTGTCTCTACGCTTCGGAAAAATAGGTGTATGATAAGTTTTTTTTTAAATTAAAACTGAAATAAATACTAAGCTCCTGATGCTTGTGTGATACCTCGAAGCAATGTGTCTACATTTGCTCTAAACAAATGAAAGGCATCCATAAAACAATATTGGGTGGCGCATGTATGAAATGGAGCAGTGGGATCGGCCCCGAGTTTAGACATGCAGGTCGTGGGTTCGAAACCAAGCAGGCGCATTACTTTGTGCAATTTATTTCATAATGACTGCTCTCTAAACGGCGAACAACATTGTGACAAAACCTGCATGTACTAGAACAAAGAAATCGTAGAGATATGACATCTACCAACCCGTACTAGTGTACCACTCCGTAATTCACCATGACTGGATTAAACGAACTGCCCCCTCCCCCCCGCAGCGAGAAGACATGCGTCTCAGCCAATGATGTTAAAATATAACCTCATTCACATTGGTCTCAGCAGTGGAAACGGTGCAGGCTGGTCATGGCATGCTACGAAGGCTGCACTAAAAGTATCGGGAATGGAATATATCCACTGTTCCAGTCATATTAAAATATTTTTAATTGAAAACTCCTTGGTTTTAAAAATCGAATACCATTTATTTATTTAAAAAAAGATTCTCGGTCTTGTCACAAGGTTTAGTCAAACTTGTTTAGTCGTTGAGAAAATGGAATTGACTCGAGAAAATTCAAGAGCGATGATTTATTATGACTTTCGAAGTGGTTTAACACAAAAACAGTGTGTTGACCGGATGATTTCTGCATTTGGTGATGAAGCCCCATCCAAAACCACAATTTATCGCTGGTTTGCTGAATTTCAACGTGGACGTGTCAAGCTCAGTGATGATCCCCGTCAAGGTCGTCCAAAAACTGCAGTCACCCAAGAAATCGTTGATGCTGTGCGTAAGCTGATTGAGGAAGATTGACATGTGACATACCGCGAAATTCAGGCAACTTTAGACATTGGCATGAGTCAAATACAAATAATCTTGCATGAACAATTAGGTGTAAAAAAGTTGTTTTCCCGATGGATACCGCATTCGCTCTGTGAAGAGCAAAAAGCGGCTCGCGTTACTTGGTGCGTCAGAACTCTCGAAAGATTCCACGCAGGAAAAACGCGTTGAAACGATGTTGTATACAGCATTTGAATCCTCAAATGCATACAACATCGTTTCAGGTGACGAATCCTGGATATACGCGTACGAACCCGAAAAAAAAACCAGTAACGAGTTTGGGTGTTCGAAAATGAGTGATGAAAATGGATGGAGTATTGCAAAAAAATGGTGGCCACGTTTGTCTCCAAAACCGGCCATGTGACGACTAATCCTCTTGAGGGACAAAGAACGGTTAATAATGCAGAATGGTATGCTAGCATTTATTTGCCACAGGTCGTTTCTGAACTCCGTAAAGAGAACTGCAACCGTGCAACAAAATGCGAGTTCTCACACCGCGCACAGAACAAAAAAGTTTTAGAGCAAGAAAACATAGAATTATTAGACCATCCGCCGTACAGCCCCGACCTAAGCCCTAATGATTTCTATACTTTCCCTAAAATAAAGAATAAATTGCGTGGACAGAGATTTTCATCACCTGAAGAAGCTGTGGACGCCTACAAAACGGCCATTTTGGAGACCCCAACTTCCGAATGGAATGGTTGCTTCAATGATTGGTTCCATCGTATGGAAAAAAGTGTCAAATTTCGCGGAGAATACTTCGAAAAGCAATAAATACATTTTTAAATAGTGATGTTGTGTCACTTCCTTGATTCCCGAAATTTTCAGTGCCGCCCTCGTATAATATGTCTAATCACAGAGCATCATATAATGTCTAATAATAACTGAGCTGAGACCACGTAAACCCAGACTCATGACCAAAATCTACGGTTTTGCTGTTACAGTTTCAGACTGTAAAAATTCAAGGAGTCCTAACGTAGTGGCAGATAACTAATTAATATTGTTCTAAACTCAGTAGACAAATATTTTATTATTATAGCTAACCTGTACTCAGTACTGTCCAACTCCTTCCATTCTTTACATCGGTCCCGGGCCTGTGCCACTTCTCCCGAAATCCTAATAGAGACGGACTCTCGTTCGTGGTTTGCCGCTTCAGCATCTATCCTGTATTTTATGATCTTGAGAGTGTTTTCAAAAGTGGGAGAATACCTTTATATATTTTTTCCAAAAGCTTACACGTCATTGTCATCGGCAAATATTGCCTTACATTATGATGTTCTGTGATATTGCCCATAAATAGTTTCTTCGTGGACCAGTATCTCTGTGGTGACCACATAACCAACCTTTTTGTACACAGGATAAATACTCTTTTTTATTAACATTTGTAAATGAGTGATTAAAAAGAAATAAAAGAATTTGACGTCTGTCTAGAAATGATTTTTTTTTCCGTGACACAAATTTTTTTTTTCTTTTATATAAATAATAATAACCAGCCCATTAAGCACACACGATAAAGTTCTTTCAGACAGATAAGACCGAAAAATTGCTCTACTTATGATATAATTCGGGTAATATAGAAAAATTGAAGCAAACAGAAAATCCAAAGAGTACGAGTAGAAGAGAAGAGTAAGAGTTCTAATTTCAAAGAAAACAGTTTTATTATTAATTACGTCCGATCATCTTTCTTTCCTACGTTCATGTTATCCATCTTAAATACCTTGTCACGTGACCAACGAAAGAACTAGAAGAAAATGGCCTGATTTTTCACACTTGGACAGTTTTGCATTTTAAAATATCGCTGATTTGGAATACCAATATGAGCTACATTATCTATACTAATATTATAAAGAGGTTAAATTTGTTTGTATGTTTGTACGTTTGTTTGTAGGGGGGTAATCTCTGGATCTACTGAACCGATTTTGTAAATTATTTCACTAATAGGAAGCTACATTGTTCCCGACTGCTATAGGCTATATTTACAACGTGCCCGTGGAATAATTTCCGACCAAAACGCGAGCGAAGCCGCGGGCCACGGCTAGTCTATACTAATATTACAAAGAGGTAAAATTTGTTTGTATGTTTGTATGTAGGGGGTAATCACAGGATCTACTGAACCGATTTTGAAAATTCGTCCGCTGCTATAGGCTATATTTACAACGTGCCGGTGGAATAATTTCCGACCAAAACGCGAGCGAAGCCGCGGGCAACAGCTAGTGAGTCATAAATGCGTAGAACACATGTTCAAAAACGTTCCATATACTTCTGGCAACAACAATCATTGTTTAAAATTCGGAGTATTACTTAAACAAAAGAAAATCGCCTGACATCAAAATAAATTGGTAGGCACACTCATCCTGCTTTAGATATTGTAATAGGATTGTTTAAAATATATTCTTGAAACTAAAGGCATTCACGAATTTTGACAAATAGTTTTGTGCTTAAAAGGGTAAGTTTAACCAAAATATACAAGGTGGAAAACATACTTATCATTTAAAGTAAATCTATACAATCTAAAGTTTTCTAAAGGAACAATTAAATGGTGTCTATACACTCCCACTCGACCGAGAGCTATCTCTATGTCTCTCTCCCGAGACGTCTCTCAAAAAATCGACTCGGAACGGAGAGCTAACGAGGAACACCGAGGCTAGTCGTTCTAGACGTGTATACACTAACGCACTCGCCCTGCCCAGGAGGGTCTCGGCGAGAGTGTACGGCCACCAATAGACTGAAAAAATTAGGTCAAAGAAAAATTCAATAAATCAGGCGGGAAATCGTTATTTTTTTTAACTTTTACTAAAAACTTAATATAAGTTCGCCAATGAATATTCCTCTTACAGAATGTCCAAGAAACAATATAGAATAGGGGGTTTGAATCCCAGATCGGGAAAAATTGTATGCGGTTTTTTCACCTGGAATTCCTCAGCACCAGGTGGCCTACCATGACGTCTTAAAGCAGGAGTAACTTCAGTGTGGGAAAGAGATGGCGCTACACGACCTGTTTAGCTCTGTCTCTTTCCCACACTGGAATTACTCCTGCTCTAAGACGTCATAGTAACTCCCTGGTAGCCGAAGTCTGAAATTATGCCTAGTTGATGGCAATAGGCTCGCCCACGATTACGTGGGAAAATTCGAGGTAAAACATCCACTTTACCAGATTCTCCCTTTAAAGTGTGTTATGAAAACTATTGACGACGGTCTCAAGGTTACCATAAGTTACATATAAATACGTCTTGAATTTTATTTTTCATAACATTGTGAGTGTCGGTGCGAACACTCGTTTCTTAAAAAAACATAATAAAAACTACAACATGACGAAAATCGTCATATTTGTCACGATCTTAGCGTTGGCGTGTGTCAATGGTGAGTACCTATTTATACTTTTTGTTATTAATTCTTTAAAAATAAACTTTTCAATCATATAAGGTAGGAAAAAGGAGGAGCTCGTGACATATCAAACGCCCGGATCAATCTTCAGGTTAAGCCGCGCTTGCCTGGGTTGATCTGTGGATGGGTTACCCTTTACATACCGCGTTTCCTCCGTGCCTCGGAAAGCACGTTAAGCAGTCGGTCCCGGCTGCCATTTGTAGATCTTTGACAGTCGTTACCGGTAGTCAGCGGCCCGAAAGTCTGACAACCAATCTTACCGAGGGGTATCGTGTTAGGAAGGGGTCCGAAAGGACCGATGCCTGCCAATGGTTGCGGGACTGTTCGAAAGAGATACCGCGGCCCTGGAACACAAAGGGCAAAGGAAGGAACATGGATGGGTTTTAGTCAGTAAAAGTCTGACACTCCCTCCTGCTCAGCCCAGAGCGGGAGGGGTTATTTGATGATTTCCAATATGAAAAAAAAAATGGGGTATCGTATTACCCAGTAATAACTAGGTTGTGGAGGTCCGGCAGTTGCTCCATGTAAAATATACACGAAAGTTTTCCGGTAAGTAAAAGTAAAAAATGTATGGGATTGTTATAAACACAACAACAAAACAACAACAATCCCATACATTTTTGACTTTTCATCATCATTACATTTCATATAGTATTTTCAATTGTAGCCATGCATTGTCGCAAATTCTGTTTCGGTTCATCTAAAGTTTTTTATTTTTTTTATTCGTTCGCCGCACATTCCATATTTTTTATTATTCAAGCAAAAGAACCAACTGGCTTTGACTTGAAAAATCAATTAAACAGGTCAAAAGTTGAACGCAACAAAACTATATAAAAATTCGCAGTATTTTTACCTTTTTATTCGTGTTCATTTGGACTGAAATGTTAGGCGTTAATGAACTATAACACTTGTGTAAACAAAATTAAATCGTTTTCAGAAGTAACATAGAATGCAAACTTCGTTTCCAGACTATTCCAAGCTGTACATTCATCGGTTTTGACTAACATTAGATACCTAACACTTAAATGAATACTTTAAAAAAGTGCTCTTTTGTATTTTCTTCACACAGCTCAGCCTCTATGGGTACTCTGCCGGTCATACTTCCATACAAACGTAGTATGGCGACTACTCCACTGTTTACAGGTGTCGGTACGTTAAAAATAAAAAAGTATATCGATTTTCTCATCATTATCTAGCCCTAAAAAAGAAAAAAAATTACAACTTTGTTTATAACAAATAGGTATGTTTTTTTTTTACTTTTTTGTTTCCATACAGGGCTAGATAATGATTTTTATTTTTTATTTTATTCTATTCGGGAAACTTACAGCTAATATAAACAATATTCATAAACAATACAAATTTGAAGGCCATTTACAAGTTTCCACAAATAAACACTTGAAACAAAAAAGAAAACAAAAAGAAGGTAGGTAAGAAATACTATAACATAAAAATACTATAACATAAATTGGAAACAAAATACCGCGATCGAATAATACAAATTACAAACTAAAAATAATTAAAAAAAAACATAACTAAAATCAGACGTAAACGATTACTTGTCTGTAAAAAAGCTTTTCACTAATAAATGCTTAAGCCGAGAAACACTGGTATTGAAAATGTCCAAATCGTTTTCAGTCGTGTTAAGTTTATTAAAACTTTTACTCGCACGGATCAGAAACGAATTCTGCCTGCCGACTTTGAATGAGGGACATGCAACAAACTAGGTTTGCGAAACATTTTGCAGTGTGTAACTAAACCTAAACTACTTAACAGCTCAGGGCAATCTATAGTACCATTTGCTATTTTAAATAAGTATGCCATATCAGCAATGCGTCTACGCTCATACAGTGGTAATATATGAAATCTTTTGCATCGCGCTACATAATTGGGAGTATATTTCCTGGTTTTGTACTGCAAGAAACGTAGGAACCGCTTCTGAATACCCTCAATTCGGTCTATATAAATATTGTAACTAGGGTTCCACACTTGCGAGGCGTACTCTAAATGGCTGCGGACAAAAGCACAATAAAGGATTTTATACATTTTAACGTTTTTAAAATCAGCTGATAACCTTAGTATAAATCCAAGTGCTTTAGAAGCTTTACTGACAACGTTTTCAACGTGTGCATCAAAAAGCAACTTAGAATCAAAAGTGACACCCAGGTCCCTAATAACGCTTATTCTATTTATATTAGTATCATGCAACTTATACTGAAACATGATTGCGTGTGGTTTACGTGTGTAGGTACTAACAAAACATTTAGAAACATTGAGTTCGAGTTTATTAAGGAGGCAATAACTTTGAAGTCCATCTAAATCCCGCTGTAAACTAAAACAGTCGGAAAGTTCTGAAATAGGGCATAGAATTTTCATATCATCAGCGTAAAGAATTATTTTGGAACGGGTAAAGCACGAACCAATGTCATTTATGAAAATAATAAAAAGTAAAGGACCCAAAAGGGATCCTTGTGGTATTCCCGAGGGTATTTTAACAGTTACGGAACTGTATCCATTCAGTACAACTGTCTGACAGCGATTCTCAATATAAGACTTAAACCATCTGAATAAATCACCTCTGATGCCCACTGCAAGCAGCTTATGTGATGTGATGACATGTGATGACACAAATCGTTTTTTTTTTTTTTAATTACACCGTCAAGCAGTAATCGCCATACTACGTTTGTTTATTTTGTTTGGAAGTATGACTGGCTAGTTCACCCTTAGGTGTTGAAATTCCAACAGTGCAGTTATATTTTGCTTCCTAAGACACTGTATTTTCAGATACATTTCACTGTGTACCCAGGTTTTTGTGTTATTGAAGAAAACACCAAACTTCTTCACGCTATTTTACATAATATTATTATTATTGATAGTATAGTCGAACTGGTCATTGCTTTATCACCTCGGTAGTTTTCGTTGCCTCCTAAACAAGCCATTCTTATCAAACCCATAGTTGCATCCTGCTTAAATCAATGCATACGATTTTTACGTTACTTTAATCAATGTTAAAGATATATATAATGTTATTCTATCGAATGCTTTCTTGGTTGTGAACATCTGTCTAACATTTTAAATTTGGGCGTGGGGTTTTATGTAATTTTATAAACGAACTATATCCGTTCGTGTGACTAATGGGGTGACTAGCTTGACATGAGCTGAGCCAGCCACTAAGAATACTATGTGGTATGTGTTTCTATGTGACTGTTAGCTAGTTTCAACCTTACTGAAGTATCCGTTGGAATTGCCGTCAGAAACGATAAAGCAATCAGGAGGTCGACTACCTATACCTTTATCAAGTCTTATTTGCAGACTGTATTTGTCTTATTTGCAGCTGAAAAGCCATCCTATCGTTTACCTCCTGAAATAAGTTTTTAACTCATTTTCTTTTGTTTATTTTCAGCCCAATTTGATTTACTTAATCCCGGAGCCATGTAAGTACCTACTTTCTTGCAGCCTGCCCTGTGCCTGAGTCAGTGCAACATTTTCTCTACTTCTATTGAATCGTCACGCTATCATTTACTTATTTTCTGATAAACTCGTATAAAATCTAGTATTTTCTTTTTTCTCACACAATCAAGCTTATAAGACGGAAGGCTTTAACCTTCCTCTTTATACATCAATATTTTATATTCATCGTCGTTGGTCCTAGCTGTTATTAAACCATTGAGTCTTACTAAATACCTAAATGTTATGGTATTATCCAGTGCTTAACTGGGTTGTGAAGGTCAGATACTGCTTTGACGACCCGAATGGCGCAGCCTTACGTTCTTAGGGTCCCGGGTCCCAATCCCGGTAGGAGCAAATGTTTGTGTGATGAGCATGGACATGTGTTTTCGAGTCATGGGTGTTTATATGTAATAAAAGTATATATTAATAAACATAAAGTATCTAATTATCTATGTAGTATTATCAATATTTATCTACTATCTGGTGTCCACGACACAAGCCTCGTTGCTTAGTGTGGACACCTAGATGGGGCTGTGTGTAATGTCCAGTGATATTTACTGTAATTTATTTATTTAGATTAAGCTAGGTGTAGTGTAGGCATATAATGATGCTTTTACAATATGGCTTTGTCTAAACCCAAAGGTCATAGAAAAGTATATTGATAGACAAATTAAACGGAAGTAAAATCGAGGACAAGAGTATCTTACACGTCCTAAGAATATAAATAGTTTGTGTTTTACATTACATTACTTTATTTTACTTACAGGATGGGCGATATTTGGAATAATCCTATGTTTCAAGTGAGTGCTTTATCTTCTTCACTAAACTTAAGGGTCTAGAAATAGTCTAGAAGCATGAAATTTTCCACAAAACAAGAATGCCAACAAGTATGCCGATGTATACAGTGTGTTTGACGCATGGACCGACACATTTTTTTGGGAGATTTGGGGGCTTGGTTTCACCCAAAGACCCCATGTCCCAAGTGTCACGGTAATTGAAATATGTTTTTTTTTTTAAATTTCACTAACGTTTGGCCATATAACGTGGAGTAGTCGTGCGTTTAGCTTATCTTGCCACACCACGTAATGATGTGGGCAGCAGGCACTGTTCTGTCCATTTCATGACATGGTCAAACCCATCATGAAGTGATCAATTCTTCGATTATTTTTCCGACGAAAAATTCCTTCAGCGTCATAGCTTGTTCCATACTAAAACGGCTTAGTAATGCAGTCTAATGTAAAGTTAACTAAATATCACAGAAATGCGCATCTTATTACGGGTACCTAACATTTGGAGAAGGGACACACATATCCAAGTACCTATGGCAGAACGGGAAAAGAGGGAGGAAGAAAGGAGAGCCCTAAACCCAGCGGTGCGTGATTCCGTGCTGAAATTATGAACTGGTGGCCTACCACGACGTCTTAAAGCAGGAGTAATTCCAGTATTGGAAAGAGATGGCGATAGACGACCTGGATAGCTCTGTCTCTTTCCCACACTGGAATTACTCTTGCTTTATGACGTCATAGTAACCCCCTGTTCAAGGAGACCTCTGTAAATGCTTCCAATTTATGGAATGGAAAACAATAACTACAAGAGGCATAAAAAGGTGTTGACTAAAGCTACTGCCAGTAGCTTTAACGATACCAATACAGTAGGCAATGCAGTAGCCTACTGCATATTGTGAATCCTACTAAAACACTTCGCGCTGCCTGTCTTCTCGATATGGCAATCACAATCATCAGGTTAAAATAACGTGCCTAATAACCTCTATTTTTGTTTTTGCAGAAAATGAACATTCCAATTCCGAATCCCAAAGACATCTTTAACAAAATAAAGCCAGCGCCGGGTCAAGAAATCCATTCAAGTTTCGTGTCTCAGACGTCTGAAAACGGGAAAGTGATCACTACCTTGCAAAGTAACGACAATGGAAAGGTGAAGAAAATTACAGTGACAAACTAAATACACTAGAACTAGATATAATTCTGAATACTACGTATATACTAGTTTACGTAACATTTAGGAAATAAAAAATAGTTTAATTTAGTATCTAGATAATAAAGGCAGGTACATACACTGTGACTTTTTAGTCGTCTTACGAAGGTGGTCCACTCAATGTATCCGACATAAAATACCACTAGGCGTGATTATTTCAATTTTTTTACCATTAATTTAGACAATAGGTTCAAAGAAAAATAAATAGTACATTAGAACTATATGCAACATCCTGTTAATAATGTTTACGTATATCACCCGGTAGAACATGCCTACCCAGCGCATGAGTCAAACAGATAATCGCTCGCTACAGGGTGTTTCAACTACGTCATGCTTCAAAATAATGAATAAGATTCTTATTTTTAAATAATTCAAATCTCATAAATACCTATTTTTTTAATGAATATTTAGTACTCATTGGACAGGTACTTGAAATGGGGTGCCGTTGTGAGACGACTAAAAAATCAAGGTTTATAAGCTAGTTTTGCTACTGTTTTTCATACAGAAATATAAACACCCTGCTCATCTTGCTGTGCGCAGATCTGAATCAAGACTGTATTTATGTAGCCAGACTGTCGCTCTATTTACATTTAAAACGAAGCAACTACCTCATTTGGGAAAATAATGCAAAATATGCTGAAAAATTGTGTAAAATTATATTTAATATATCTTAGATCGTTTACCTGTCTTACCAAGGGGTATTATATTACCGAATTACTGGATTTTGGTGGTCAGATAGACATACGCTTAATGTAAAATACTAGTACTCAGCTCCATCCGGTTAGGCACTGCAAGCCGACCCCAACATAGTTTGGTAAAAGGCTAGACAGCAGCAGATCTTTATGTCAATGCTATTTTCAAAGAAAAACGAAACTAAAACTTAAATAATAAAATTCATTTAAAATACAATTTTGCGGCCAGAGTCAGCACATTTTGAGTACCTACTCTACCAAAAAACAGAGCAAGTGCATGTCGGGCCACGCTCAATGTAGGGTTCTGTAGTTACCCACAATAATAATTTTAAAAAAATACATTTGCTTTGAAAAACTTGTGCTCCCATACATTATGTTTATAAAATTATGGCATTTTTTCTCACACTCAAACACAACAGTCTAGCTAGAGTAGGGTAGAATGGGGGGCACACTTAAGTCTAACAAAAAATTCGCAATATTTTTTAAAGATCTACATATATCCAACAACATCCCACAAGATGGGGTACGCGAGAAAAAAAATCATCACTTTACGTGTAGGTACAGGAGATAACCTAAAAAAAACTTTTCGAGATTTTATTTTACCAGTTGGTCGGTGTAACTAATTTGTATATTCATGCGAAGTTACAACTTTCTAGTACTTGAGCTAACCTGTGGACAGACGGACAGACATGGCGAAACTATAAGGGTTCCTCATGGAACCCTAAAAATTAAGATATTATTTAAACTGGATCATAATTATAGTACAATGACATATAACTTTATTTCAAAACCTGTGTTTTTGTACTATTGTTACATTAAAATTGTGTCGACTTTACTTATTGTTTTCAAAAATTGACATTCAAATTTATTTAAATTATACCAATAAACTTGATTTATACAAAACCTGATGGTTTTATTTATCCTAAAAACCACGAAATATTTTATTAAGTAATAATAATCCCAATTTTATGACCATCCTATTTGTAAGAAGAAATACGTCATTAGAAAGAAAATAGGTTAAATTAGAAAGAAATAAAGAAAAACATTTAATGGTCTCGGGAAAATACACACTAAGTACAAAAATACAAATTGAGTGCCTTATGACAGCATTATGTTTTCTATTTTGGTCACTTATATTGCGATAAACATTTCATTAAAATTCGGGCACATAAAATGTCACTGTAACTTAGCTTTTATGAGCTTATTTTGTTGCACGTGATCAACCTTATCAGGTATTCAGCTCACCGCACTGGTTTGGGACAATGACATTTTACGTACCTAAGGGCAAGGCGGTGGAGGTGGTGGAAGGTGTAAGTACCTAATAGTAGGTAGGTATACCCACATTTCACCGTTTATGTTTAAGACCCATGTTATAGGGCGAGCTTATTGACATGTACTGGACACAAATCCAGGCTCAGTGGCTGCTACTGAGAAATTTCCGATGGAAAAACCCTAAAACACTTTGCCCGACCTCGGAATCGAACCCAGGACGCTTCCGACCACTAGACTTATAAGTAAAACCATGATTTTATTTTTTTTGGCAAACCTGAATCCCCAGGAATGTAAAAGTCACAAGTTTGGCGATTGGGAACAAATAAATAATATTATAGGTATGCATGAACAACCTACTACCCAGTGAACTCTCGTTATAGCGGAAATGGTCATCATAGAAATCAAGTTTGTCCCTCACATGTCCGCTTTGTTCTCGGAAGTTGGATATGCTAGCCACTTGAGAGCACATGAAAGAGCAGCACACCAAAGCCCTCGACAACCACCCTTCGAAAGCCATCGAATGCAGTCGCTGTGGCTGAAATCGGCTAGATATAGCATCATCATCATCATTGTATTAGGCACTGCCTATTCTACATGGCTACATATAAACTATTTCTGTCCTGCCTGTAGACAGGTACGTCATATGTTTAGTCGAAAATCGAAACAATAGCCTTTGCGTCATAATGTAAAGGTTTCACGTCAGTGGTATTATGTTTCTCTTATTAGTCTATTTTGCTATTACCAAATAAGTCTTGGATATTAAAGGACAGACATGGGTCGATTAAACTGAACAGACGATCCTGCGTCAGATCGGTTGGATTGACAGTACCTAAGTATCCCATTTCAACAAATTAAATTACATTAAATTATTTTTTTTTTTCATTACAATTTTCTTTTTGTTTGAATTTTTCAACATCACCTGGATGGAAAGTATTCTAAATACCAGAGATAGCAAATTTTACTCAAAGGAAACATTCCTTTACTTTTAAGAAGAAACAAATCTGCATTCAAAGATTTTCGAAAATGCGCTTGCCACAGACACAGTAAAGTCAATATTATCAAGTCGCACACAGAAGCTTGACAGCGGGCGGCTTCCGCGACACGCGACCGTAGCCGAAAATATGCTGCGACGTGCAATCAGCTCCGTTAGCCTGTCGTCGTATGCTATCGGAACCATTCGGCTGTCAACACGGTAGGAATTAAACTATTTGACTAGGCGCGGAAACGGATTTGTTCGCAAGCAACGGTACGGAACAGATCGAAGCGGGTTTTGATCCATCTCATCCAAGCCGACCGCGGTAAAGCTTCTGTGCGCGGCTTGGTAGTATAGACTTTAAATACTGTGTACACGATTTAATATAGGTTAAAAAATGTAAAATCCGATCCGATCCGATGCGATACGAGCCGTTTGGTAGAAAACATCCTTAAAATTTGCTATCTCCAGTATTCAGAGTACTTTCCCTCCACATGAGGTTGAAAAATTCCACCCTGTACAACCTAGCCGTCTTGAGCTCCAGGCCAATTCTGACTAAATCTGTATGAAAATAAACAATAATATTTGGGTCGACTTGGAAACCGATTCCAGATGGAGGACACACCAGGTAAGATGGATGTGGATCTGACTCTAAGGGTAACATAACATAACAGCTCTAATAACAGCATTTCGTGAAATCGAATCCGCATCTTAGCGTTTATTTTTGAAACGTAGGTAATTAAAGAAGTACTTTCTATTCTGAAAAATTATAATAATAATAATTTCTGTTTCAAACTTTGTGTCCGAGTGCTCAAAGCCTGTTTAAGGAAATTTCGAAACACCTAGTTGACGCTTCCCGTGACCCAAGGGCTGGCTTTTACTTTGGCCAGACGCTAAAGTGTTGCCATACAACGTGACAACGCCGTCAGTGTCTTGAGCACAATACCGGCTGACAGCGTTGAGGAGAAGCATTTCGTACACTTTTATAGTTTGTTGTTAGTTTTTTTATTTTTATTAATATTGTATGTAGTTAGTTTACCAAGAAATGAATTTAAAAGAAAAATAATGATTTCGTGAGCATTTTTTTTTTTTTTTTACCGTTGGGAAATCATCAAATAACACCTCCCGCTCTGGGCTGAGCAGGAGGGAGTGTCAGACTTCTACTGAATAAAACCCATCCATGTTCCTTCCTTTGCCCTTAGTGTTCCAGGGCCGCGGTATCTCTTTCGAACAGTCCCGCAACCCTGGCAGGATTTCATGAGCATTGAAGTCTATTTAATGTGTGCACAAATTCAGTCCATCTGCTTTTTTCCAATTAGTGTGTTCCTGACTCGGATACCTATGTTAAGCTTTCATTGAAGATCTTGATTAAAATTTGAACGATTCTGGAATACAGTAGGTTATTACCCGACTTATAAGTTAACTTATAAGGGTTATGTTTTTCGCGCGTATCTATACGTTTGTAAATTTCTTTTTAGAACCTTGTGTCTTCCAAACGGCTGGATGGATTTCGACAGTAAAGGTATATTATGTTATATTGTGTGTGATTTTATTACTCATTGAATGTAAGAGCTTGATAATTGGATCGGGCCTTTAGCTAGAAGTTAAGCTAAGCTAGTGTCCATTCACTGTGGGCCTCTATATTCAATCATATTATTAGGATTTTGGATACTCTTTTACGATTTTTTCCTCCACACGTCTAGTGCTTCTCTGTTGCGCGGAAGCTGCTATTGCTGTTGCCGTAGAGAAACTGAAATATCTAAACCCCCTAAGTCTATCATCAAATTCCATAAAAAATATCGTGTTCAACAGTTAGTCCTCAACAACTTCTTATAAAAGCAGTAAGAAAAATGTGTTAACAGAAAAACGACCAAGTAGGTAGTTAATGATCATAGGAACATCATATAAGTCATCATCATTCTTGATCGTTCATTGATACCAAAGCCGACCCTTGCAGTAGTCAAGCCAGTTTTACAAGGTCTAATGGAACCTTGGAACCTTAGCCTGTCATCCTTGCTTTAAACTTGATGTTGAGATCACTATCATCGGTACATTAGCTAGGAATGGCACTGCCCTTTAAGTTCAATAACATTGTCATAAACAATGACGTTATGTATAAATTCATACCTACTCATATTTTTATTTATCCATTTTTAAACCCCGTTGAAATCCGTATGAGGAACATTGCCCCCATCTATGCGTGAATGCACTTTAAAATGCATCGTTTTTTATGACTAAAGCCAACTTTAGTACGCGTACCTAGATAAAGGTGCAATCAGAGTTTAAGCCACTCTAATTGCACCTTTATATAGGTATGCATACTAAACTCAGTGCAAGAAAGCATATTTGAAAGAATACTATTTCCGCGAGGGAGGTCTAGAAAACGCTTGCGTACGTGACGACCTAGAGGCGTTTTTGAAACATTGTCCGGAGAAAAGAGTGGAAGAATAGGCCCTAGACAGTAGCGGGACATGAGAGGCTAAGAAAAAAAAAAACGACTTCCGCAAAACTATGATAGTATGCCAATAAATGTCAGTCAGTAGTTAAACATAACTGTTTGCTAAACAAAACGCTCATACATACAAATTATATGGTTAAAAGACACGTGTTGTGATAAAAACATCGTAATAATGACAGGTGCTTAAACTACGAAACTGCCATCAGCTTAATAGGCACATGACAATTTAAAAATCTAACAAAAATACAAACACATCAATAAAAATCTGTTAATATCCAATCAAATCAAACGCAAATCGGATTCTCTACAAAACAAAAGGTCTTCAAAGGATCTTACTGAGGAATTTAGAAAAAAGAACAATTTATTGCTAAATGGATCTTGAAAATTTAATAATATGGGTGAAAAACAAATGCGAGAAGCGACCCTTTATGAGTATCCTGCTAAACATACATTGATACAGTATGTGCAAAATATTCTCGTTTAAAAGACTTGCCTGCTTTTGATAGCGGCATTTAGACGCGACAATTCACACAGACCGCGCGTGTTCTCTAAGAACTTGTTACTTGTCACATATTCATACGAAATGGCTAAATTCGCCTCAATAATATTACTAGTGGGTGTTATTATCACTGTCCAAGGTAAGCCACATCTTATATCTTTAAATATGTAAAAGAGGAAAAATAAAACAAAAAATAATTATAAATGATCTTTTCAAACTAATTAATTAGCTTGTTTTTATATAAAATTCTGTACCTCCAAATTAATTTTTGCTTAGAAATAATATCTTTGAATGTCATCGAAACATGTTCAAATATTGCACCGCCAAGTAACTTATTATTTGTATTCTAAATACTGGAATCAACCTAAGTTTTTCACGATTTTTCCGAATTTCCGTTTGTTTGACATGTTGAAGGCTTTCTTGGCGAATTAGTATTAGATTTAATTTTCTTATTGTTTGTATACATTTTCATGCTTTGAAATTGTGTATCGAACAAGATCCAAAGAATAATTATCAAGAATTCAAGACCTTGAAAAGAAAACTTAATTGACATCATGATCATGAAAGAAACGTTATTTCATGATATTACGAATATCAGTAAGAATGGACTTACTGTTATTCGTCATATCATGAATTCTTTCATGATATGACGAATATCAGTAAGTTTCTTTTATGTCATGTGTTTCGTTCGTAGTAGGTATGAAAGTATTTTCATTTTAAGTCAATCCGGTTAAGTGCACACACAGTTTATCCGAGACTCTCTCATTTACAAAAAAAAACCGTTTTTCAAATCAAAATGTCAGATATATTATTAAAAGTTTGAAAAGTTGTGCATTTGTGCTCATCGGGAAGTAATATTTGCATACTGGTTTTCGAAAACTGGTATTATCAACATGACGTTTCAGTTTTAGAAGGAAAAAAAATAAAAAAATCCTAGTAACATAAAATAGCAAAATATGAGGTAATTTAAGAAAATATCCTCGTCTTGATATACAGGTAAGTAATAATTTAGCTGAACTTTATTTCTGAGGGTCAAATTGTGTGACCGACAAATATTGCACATTTTCGTACATAGATTCAGGGTTGGTCACGGCCAACAGCATAACTTGAAGACAAGTTCAATAATATTGAATTAATTAAGTGCTTAAGGTGACGACTTTACTGAATATCTTTACTGCTTTCAGCCTGTAATGTAAATCGTACTGCTCGACATCAAGAGTGTAACAAGACCTTTAACGAAGCCGAAAGGCACTTGTTCTCCTGGTCAATGCGACATTTTTTTTGTTCAAGACCATACCTGGGAACAGTGGGAACCTTCTAGTTACGGAGATATTGGGGGTCTAAGTTCCAACTTTTTCACAAGTTTTTTTTTAAATACTTTTTTTTATGTAAGATTTTTACTTTAAACACCTCAACGACCCTCGTACTATTGAATCCATCCATCAAGGGCCTTAGTCTGCTATTGCAATAGTGTCAGAATGGTCTATAATTGATTTAATAAGGCCCCTAGCCCACGGCGTATTGAAGCGCGTTCGAAACTCGTTTGACGTGCGTACAAAGGGTAATTCGTCTGCGCGGGGCCTTATTAAATCAATGATAGACCATTCTGACACTATTGCAATAGCAGACTAAGGCCCCAGGACAAGGTTTTGAGTGCGTTACAAGTCGTTTCCGAGCAATTATTTTTGCGTTATGTTACTTTGTTTGATGTAGGTACATAATGCTTGGTTTACGGCTTCGTGAAGGGTACTGTTACAACCTGTATAGGCCGCTTACCGGTGAGAGGGAATGATAGATGACACAATATCTTCCAATTGTTGGTTTTTGGACGGTCTCTTTCCTGATATGTTTTTCTTGACCGGTTTGGGAGCAGTGGTGATGAAGTAACATAACATAACATCACGGCTGTAATCCTGGAGGGGTTAGGCAGCGCTGTACCTAATAGTACACCCACATTTTGCCTGTTATGTTTAAGTCAAAAGTATTGTATTGTATAACGGGCTGGTGTCCAACTCCACGTCCAAGCGCGTATTTTGCGTGCGGTAAGTCAAATGCGAGCGAGCCTATTGCCATCAACCGCGCACAAATTCAGACTCCGCTGCTATTGAGAAATTCTTTTGATGGAAAAAGCCGGTAACAATTTGCCCGACCCGGGAATCGAACCCGAAATTTCAAGCTCAGCAGTCGCGATTGCGGTCACTGCACTAACGAGGCAGTCTTGGTCTTCTGACATCAGTCCAGTCATCAGTCTTCAACCTGCGTGAGGCGTGCTTGCTTGGGCTCGAACCCAGTCTGGCAAATCGTAACGCTGAGTGGATTCCACTGATCAATGTTGTAATTTGGTTGACAAACCACTTGGAGCTCCATAATTTATGTAAAGATCAATATTTTAATTCCAATCAATTCAAATTAATCAAAATAAATCGATCAGTTTCGAAAACATACATGTTGAGTTGCACACTGCAATATCGATATAGTAAGCCTTTCATGTAGCTTCATCATAATTATCATCATTTCAGCCGAAAGACGTCTACTGCTGGACATAGTAGGCCTCCTCTAAGTGTCGCCACTTTGACCGGTCCCGTGCGTCTCGAATCCAGCGGATCATGTCGCTTACTTCTTTTAAAGTTCACACTGAATTCTGATGCTGTTATCAGTATCTGTTTTTCATTAAATTTAACTTGAGCATAATTCTAAATGAGGATCGTAGCTGGTGGCGTTCTGTGGTAATGCGTGAAGTTTATAGTACCTATGTTTGTATGTTGAGTCATCTCATTATTTTGAAGCAGCGGTGGTTCGTTAGTCGATTCATATTTCAAATGTTTCTTGGATTCCTATGTAGGTATTATTCGGGACGATAATCTATTTCATAAGCTAACTTCGCTAGACAATAGAGCATTAGAAATAACTCATGAACTAGTAGGTACTTGGTATTTTCTTGTTGTATAACAGGAACAATGTACAGTAACGTAATACCAACGTGAACACAATAAACCATTGTTTCACTGCTTTTGGACTATAAAGAAAACACCTGAAAAATCCGTAAAGGAAATTATAGCTAAGAGTGAGCTTGGTATTCATGAAGATTGTTTTCATTCGACATTTTGATCTAAATACTGGTATTCAGTTGCAGCAGGTTAGAATGGAAGGTGACCCTAACCCCGAATAATTGGGAACAGGCTAGGCAGTTATAAGATACTGTCCTTCTACGTGTGACGTACGATTAACCAAAAATATTTGACGATGCTTTCGGTCTACCACCAAGGCCACCTCGACTCCACCTTGTCTCCGCCTCGCTCAAGCACACTGTCATTACTAGACATATTCGTCCTCTATTTGAAAGTTTTCCTTAGTGGAGGTGAGATTCCTATTATTATTTTTTTGTTTTATTGAAAAAACAATATCTTAATAAGTCGGCTTCATTCAACATTGCAGCCTAAAATATTTTGTAAATACTTTACGGTAAGTAGATGGGGCACCTACTTTTTAGGGTTCCGTAGCCAAATGGCAAAAAACGGAACCTTTAAAGATTCGTCATGTCTGTCTGTCTGTCCGTGTGTGTCACAGCCACTTTGTTCCGAAACTATTAGGACTACACAGTTGAAACTAAGTAGGTAGATGTATTCTGTGAACTGCTTTATAATTTTTATACAAAAATAAAAAAAGATTAAAGGCTCCCCATACATGAACTGAAACTATATTTTTTTTCATCAATCCTATACGTGCGGGTTGCCTATAGATAGGTCGTTAAAAATGATATTGAGGTTCCTCAAACCATTTTTTCTCAAAGTCAACCGTTTGAAAGATAGACACTTCCAAAGTTGTAAAATGTGCGTCCCCCCTTCTAATTTTTAAATGAAGAGGAGGAAAATTCTGAAAAAAAATATAGGATTGAAGAACGTAAAAAAACTTCCAACCGAAATTTGATGTTTACTTTTTGAGATATGGGGCTTTTTCATCAAACTGCAGCAGTAACTTTGTTTTTCATTAACATACTATGAAAAACAAATTTAGTTTTGCTGTTTAATGTAAAACGATACAGCTTAAGAAATTAGCCTTCAAAATATTTTTATTATAATGTTTGGTGCTACGGAACCCTGTGTGCGTGTGAGTACGACTCGCACATGGCCGGTTTTTATTAGGGTTCCGTAGCCGAATGGCAAAAAAACGGAACCCATACAGCGTGTTACAGAAAGGTTATAATCATATGGAATACTGTGGTACGGACCATCAAACTGATCAACTTTCTGTATGGGACCACCATCGAAATATACATTTGGGTCGAGTAGGTATTGAAATTTTGTATAGGACAGCTGATTATTTTTTTACGATTTCGATGGTGGTCCCATACAGAAAGTTGATCAGTTTGATGGTTCGTACCACAGTATTCCATATGATTATACCCTTTCTGTTACACGCTCTAAATACCTAAAATCGAATCACCAAATGCACGTTCAAAAAAATAAATTCTTGCGAAGAAGTAACGACTTTGTTTTTCCTTCTAGTGGCCTCGTAATAAGCCTTTGAGGAAACTTATTAGCTTAAATTCGAAGACAAAAATACTGTGGTGTGTATATTTAGGAATTTGTATTATTACATTTTGGGTTTAATGGTCATTACCCGACTGCGCTAGAAGGAGGGTTATGTTTTTCGAGAGTATGTATGTATAATTGTTTGGCACGCTCTGTGGCCTGACCGGCTCGATGGATTTTAGCTTGAGAGGTGTCGTTAGATTCGTATTTACTGTGAGTGTGACACCGGGTATATCAAAATAAAAATTATTCAATAATAAAACAAAAAAATTAAAATAAAAAAACGGTAATTTAAAAAATTTAATAACCCGACTGCGTAAAAAAAAAATAGCATAGAACATAGCGACTTAACAGTCAGTTTTTTATATTTTTTTCATATTAGTAATGTTAAGGTAAGTAAGGGACCGGGACACCAGGGGGAGGGGGTGTTGTAAGGTTATTATTGCTATCTTATTAGTCAAATGTAGTCTACACTAATTTTATAAAGAGGAAAGAGGATGATGAAAGATTTATATTTTTGTGTGTAGGTATGTTTGTAATGAATAAACTCAAAAACTACTTTCACCGTTAGAAAGCTACATTCGCCCATTTGAGTAACATAGGCACCCGTGCAAAGCCGGGACAGGCCGCTAGTATTTTATAATAAATATTGTAGTAGATACCTATTAGTCTTATAAAGCAATGTAATTAACTGAACATTTTTGCAAGAATCGCTTACTTATGTTTGAAATACATTCGGCCAGTTTGTACTTTATACGGGGTAGAAGGAACACCGACGCAAAAACGGCTACCCCATATTAAGTACATTATTCTGAGCCCTACATATACATTTTTCATAAGTAAGTAATTTTAAAAAAAACATCTGTTCTCATACATTTTGACCGTGTAGGTATTGCACTTTTTTTGACAAAATCTTTCGAACGTTTCGTATTTCTAGAATGAACTTCAAAAGGATTGATATAAGCTTATCGGTAGTTTAGGTCAACCCATGTTCTATTTTTGGCTTTCCCATCATCGTTATCACCACAATCGCTGATAGAATGGCATTAAAGCGCTCCCTCAACAGGAGCATTCATCTGTAAGGTAACAATCCAAGATTCGATTGTGTACAGAAACAATTGAATCTGAACTGTTACACTATAGGTGAATGCTACCGGTGAGGGAGCGCAATTACATCTAGTTCTGTCTCATTTGTACTTATATGTATTTGTTACCTAGTTCCGCTTACTAACTTCAAACTGAAGCATATGCGTGTACAAACATGCCTAAGTCCTGCAAAAAAGTGTGAATTGATTGTGATACAAAGAATAATCTTCACCAAAGAGCGAGTTCCGTATTTATTCACAATATTATCGACGAGTTTCTAATGGAATAACTAAAAGAATTAATGAAAATAAAAACATTGATACAACAGAAAGACGTCATCAAAAAGGCTTTTAAATAATATGTGATGTAAATATATTAGTTTGTCGTCTGGTCGACCGTCCACTAAAGCCAATTTTTTCACGAATTCCAAACGTTTTTTCTCCATAATGCTCACAATCTAAAAAGACTCGGGCAACATTGAGAACATGTTGAACATGTTGTTGCGTGTACGACTTTGAGCATAACTTCCTGGGTTCGATTCCCAGGTCGGGCAAAGCGTTATTGGGGTTTTTGTTCAGGAATTTCTGAGTAGCAGCCACGGAGTCTGGATTTGCGCCCGGTTGGTGGCAATAGACTCGCTTCCTATTACATAGGACCACATAACTGGCGAATTGTGGGTTTATTAGGTACACCTCTGCCTAAACATTTTTTTTTATTTATTTTTTTCGGATGGTGAATCATCAAATAACCCCCCCGCTCTGGGCTGAGTAGTGTCAGACTTTTACTGACTAAAACCCATCCATGTTCCTTCGTTTGCCCTTTGTGTTCCAGGGCCGCGGTATCTCTTTCGAAAAGTCCCGCAACCCTGGCAGGCATCGGTCCTTTCGGACCCCTCCCTGTTTGCTGACTCTCTTTGCGGCGCGCGTGGAACACTCGCGCGCCGTCGACACGGCCTGTCGTCATAAGACGGACGGACGGCGAGCTAGCCCATAGCTCACGGGAGGTTCTCTCCCTCTCACGTCCCGCCACCTCCTTCGCTAGCATGACTGCTTCGCAGAAGGTGGTGACAGCGTCCCATTCTCTGCCTAACCCTTCGGGGATTAGAGGCGTGGTGTTATGTTATGTAACATGTTTACTACTCGTTCCTTCTGTACATTCTCAGACAGAGAAAGAAAATGCAACGTAGAAGCTTCTTCTCCAGAAGCTTTGACTTACTTTGACCAACAGTGGGACAATTGCAGGCCGATAGTAATGTAAATGTGACGTTTCTGTTACAGCACTTCCGCCTACGTACGATGAAATCCTAGCAGCGGCTCGGGAAAACCAATGGGAGCAGTTTCAACAACTGTAAGTATTATTATCATAGACAAACATCACTATCTAAAATACTGATGATCATCATCATCATTTCAGCCCGTTGTTGTCCACAGCTGAACATAGGCCTCCCCAATCGATTTCCAATGTGTCCGGTCCAACGCCACCTGCATTCAGCGTGTCCCTGCAGCTTTCGAATTCCAGATATCTAGATAATAATATGGTACAGCGACATCATTAAATTATTGTCTCTTTATAATAATGCAACTGTTACGTAAGGAAATTAGGATACTATTGTCAGGGCATTAACTTGCAAAGGCAATACCAAGTAGTAATCTTAGCATAAGCATACCGTTCCTACTGCTGGAACTAATGGACTAAACTACTAAACAATCAAATAGTAACCCTTGTGAAACATATATTATTTTTCGAGCCGTTTAGGGTTGAAACTGGGGCCGTGGGGTTCGATAGCTCACAGCCTTTTTAAGGAAATTTCTAAACGCCTATTTAACGCTTCCCGTGACCCAAGGGCTGGCTTTTACCTTGGTCAAAAGCTAACTGTTGCCATACAACGTGGCAACGCCGCTAGTCTCTTGGGCACTTTACCAGCTGACAGCATTGAGAAGGAGTTTTTTGATGTCCTTTTATAGTTTGTTGTTAGTTTAGTTAAGTTATTCTCGTTTAATTAATCGTTTTTAATTGTTATATAGTTAGTTTATTAAATACTAGCTGTTGCCCGCGGCTTCGCTCTCGCTTTGGCTTTCGGAAATTATCCCACGAAGTGAAAGAATTTTCAAAATCGGTTCAGTAGATCCAGAGATTACCCCATACAAACACAAACAAATTTTACCTCTTTATAATTCTGTAACTCCATACGTGTTACTGGCGCGATTCATATTTTCATCAACATTCAACCTGACACTGACCTGCAAATTGCAATAAACGTAAGAAAATTTAAATTTCGCGGGCTACCCCTGCGCTTCCACCTTAAGACGTCGTAGTAATCCCCCAGGTCATGAATCGTTAAGATAAGAGCTGTTACAACGTACTGACGAGTGGTTTGCTTCCAAATGGCTTGTTAGACTCAACTGGGGAAATCCTCAATTACATAGGTACACATGGCGGTCATCTGCTTGTATAGGTAGGTACCAACTACAAGTATGTAGATCTCGATGTGATATCTGTACTTTTTCGTAAGTACCTTGTTAGAAAAATAGAACAACTTGATGTTGCTACTGTGGGAATTGTTTGTAGGTTGTATGTGGCTTTAGTGTTTAATGTTATAAATAAAAAGATGCAGTTGGTATATAATGACCTCCTCCTTTTTTAGAAGTCGGTTAAAAAGGCGTTTAGACGATGTATAGAAATAATTATTGTACAGAAAATCATACTAATTACATCTCACAGTTTGACGGACACCTAAGCGTGACCTACACAGCGTGTAACAGAAAGGGTATAATCATATGGAATACTGTGGTGCGGACCATCAAACTGAACAACTTTTTCTATGGGACCACCATCGAAATCGTAAAAAAATAATCAGCTGTCCCATACATTTGGGTCGAGTAGGTATTGAAATTTTGTAAAGGACAGCTGATTATTTTTTTACGATTTCGATGGTGGTCCCATAGGGAAAGTTGTTCAGTTTGATGGTCCGTACCACAGTATTCCATATGATTATACCCTTTCTGTTACACGCTGTATAAGCTGACTCTTCTTTCCTTATTCTTATTTTGAACCTTACTATTGAGTTTCTTTTAAAGAAACTCCAAAATAATTCCAAAATGACCAAAAAGGTTAAGGTCTCTACAGTACCTAAAACCTATATCGGCTACAAGTCGTATGCCCGATGGGGTTTCACATCGGCAAAAATGATGAGCTTCCATACAAACGTTCATCCCCTATTTCAAGCCTTTCAGCCCCCTGAAAGGCTTGAAATAGGGGATGAACGTTCAATTCGTTCGTCTCAATCAAGTTTTTGTATACTGCTAATTTTTTAGGTTTAGGCTGAACGTTGTTTTTTTTATTTACGTACTTAGTCGAAAAACTGCCTCGTTGGTCGAGTGGTCGCAAGCGCGACTTGCTGAGCATTAGGTCCTGGGTTCGATTCCCGGGTCAGGCAAAATGTCATTGGGTTCTTCCATCAGGAATATCTCAGTAACAACCACGGAGTCTGAATTTGTGCCCGGTTGGTGGCAATAGGCTCGCCGCCTGTAATATGGGACTTAAAACATAAATGGTGAAATGTGGGTGTATTATTAGGTGCACCTCTGCCTAAACCTTCTGTAATTAGCGCCGTGATGTTATTTTTTTATTTTTCATTTGTTTATTTACCACTAATTACAAGCCATAATACAGACCAAGTCCAATACGTAGCTGTAAGACATAAAATAAAACAATAAAGAATAAGTAAAATTACACCCAGTAAATTTATAAATAGCTATAGTTAAAATGTTAATACATAGTTAAACCTGACCAAGTTTATAGTTGCACACCTTTTCCAATTATTATTTGTGCCCTTTGAACAAAAAAGTCGGCAGGTTTTGCCCAAATATATCTTCCGATACCGCTATCATCATTCTCAACTTATTTGGGGTCGGCGCAGCATGTCTTCCTCATCCATACCTCTCTATATTACCCGTCATTTCCGAGACAGCAGCCCACGTGCTTCTGCACTGCCCAGTGGTTGCAACATACAGGGCAAAGTACTTCGGTAACCCAGGTACTCTCCGCGAGATCGTCAGCAACATCAAGGCGCTGCTGGCCTTTCTCGGGGAGCTAGGGTGGATCGAATAGATTTCCCACCCGCACGCAAAATACGCGCTTGGACGTGGAGTTGCGGACACCAGCCCGCTATACAATACAATACCCGTCATCTCAGCAGTCACCTCCTTTCTAGTAATATCATCCTTCACACAGTCCATCCATCGCTTCCTTGGTCTTTTCCGTCGCTTTTTTAGAACATCTGCTAACTCTCTTCCTCTTCCAGTCATCGTACCGACATTCCAGCTCGCACACCTCATTCTTACTTTTTTTTTTCGGATGTGCTATCATCAAATAACTCCTTCCGCTCTGGGCTGAGCAGGAGGGAGTGTCAGACTTTTACTGACTAAAACCCATCCATGTTCCTTCATCGCCCTTTGTGTTCCGGAGTCACGGTATCTCTTTCGAACAGTCCCGCAGCCCCGGCAGACATCGGCCCTTGTGGACCCCTTCATATTGCTGACATCTTTTTGAGGCGCGGGTGTAACACGAACGCGCCGTCGACACGGCCTGTCGTCATAAGACGGACGGACGGCGAGCTAGCCCATAGCTCACCGTCCACAGGCCCCGTGACCTTATTCTTACTTCTCTTACTCTCCGAGTTTACGTCTTACATCGCACCCGCCCGTTCTGGTGTGAGAACCCTTGTCCACTTTCCGCAGTGGCCGGGTGCTGCCCCTGCGCGTCGCCTGTGGGGTACGCCCTAGCCCTAACGTTACTTCCATTTATACTTATCATCATACTGCTTTGGGTTTTGGCAAGCATTTTATGACCGGCCGCCTGCCTGACTTTAACCCTCCTTGGGAATGCTATTGTGCATATCTTTATAATTTATTGTAAACTAGAATTCCCGCGACTTCGTCCGTGAGAACTTAGATCTAAATATATTTTTTAAATGTATTCTATGTCCGTCTCCTGGCTCTAAGCTACCTCCCCACCAATTTTCAGCCAAATCGGTTCAGCCGTTCTTGAGTTATAAACAGTGTAACTAACTCGACTTTCTTTTATATACTCGTATATACAGAATGAGATAAGGTGGTGGTATTCTTTGAGTCCGGCACACCACACGGACATTCCGATACCGTTATAATATTAATAATACGTACAGCTCGCGACATAGGGGTTATGTCGCACAAGTGTTAATCGCGCTTCCGTTTGTCGACGTCACGTTATACAGTCTATGACTTGTGGCTAGTAGAAAAAAAAATTGGACTTAACCATCCGAACCAACGAAAATTCATTTAAAACCCATAACATCTTTTTTACTCGGAATCTGGAAGAATCTCAGTGATTCTTCCAAAAAAAAAAAACGGATCGTCAAGATCAGGTTCTCCTTGAATTCAATCATCGAATGCCGCTATCTATATGATTTGGCTACAAATTAAAAATAGCTTTAAACCAACTCAATGTGAATGTCTGACCAACTCATGATTAGCCAACGTAATAAGTCACACAATTGATGGCAATGTCATCGTCCTTCGTTTACTCGCTACGAAGATGCTGTAATCGGTGTGATCATTCAACCCATATTGTGTACGATATTAGTACTGTCCATTGTTACATTGATGACAAGGAAAAAGGAAACAATTCGTTTGTTTATAATTACGCACACATTATAAACAAAAAAGTTTTATCTAAACAAATAAATAAAAAATACGATACCTATAATAAAAACATATAAAATAAAAGGAAAATAAAAAAAAAAGTAAAATACTGGTATTCAGCTGCATCCGGTTAGACTGGAAGCCGACCCTAACATAGTTGAGAAAAGGCTATGCAGATGGTGATGACGATTTATAATAAAAACTTATTATTTCCGTTTTTGTCTGTCTTTCTGTCTGTTTGTTCCGGCTAATCTCCAAAACGGCCGGACTGATTTTGACGAGACTTTTAAAAGCAGATAGCTGTCATAAAGAGTAACTAAGGTTACTTTTATTTTAGAATAATAATTAGAGTTCCGTGCAAAAAATGAATACCCTTGAAATTGGTAATAAAATTCGATTAAAAAAGGGAAGTCATACTTATTAAATAATTTCACGCGAACGAAGGTCTCGGGCAACAGCTGGTACACAGGGTTATTTGTAAAAGATCAACAACCTCCTAGGAGTACATTACTAACATCATAAACAACAACATTTGTTCTACGACTTTTTCGAAAACAGGCAAAAAAAAACGACTTTTCATACAAAACTCGATCAGTTGTTCGGACATACGTATGGAGAGTTGATATTCTTTTGTCTATTTTCGGAACAGTCGTAGAACAAATGTTTAATCTACACCTGCGAGGTTGTTGGCGTTTTACAAATAATCCTGTATATCATTTTTGTTCATTAAATGAACAGCAATACCACTTTATCTATGTAAACAGAATGATTTTTCACTTATTAGTTATTATTTACGTGTTTATTATTTTCAGGTTACGCAACAACTTCGCCAAGAATGCCGACTTAAAGGTAATTTATTTTTATGAATTCATAACGTTATTTAAAAAGTCTTAGAAATAATAATTATTCTTAAGAGCCTCACAATTATCAAGTAGTTTCACAAGTCGCTGGAAAACCCCCTATAATGATATGTCATACGGAAGACTTTTCCTGTTGGCAATGGTCTCAAGTCTCGCTCATAACTGCTACTGCATAGATACGATCTTCAGATGGATTCACAACTCTATACACAAAACAGCTATGTTCTGTCTTAGGCTGTGCTGCCTTTTGCACACAGTAAATAGTTTGTTTGTGTCCAGTTTATAGAGTAGCGGACATTATACAAAAAAAATATCACTAGCGACATCTATGACGCAAATGAAGAACTAAATTCAAAATCCTGCATCGGGATACTAGAGTTAAAAAACCTTTAATATTACTAAAAACGGCTTAAAAAATTGTGATTTTCTACACCACAACTTCAGATTCTCCTACCTTTTAACCTTGACCTATTTATATCTATAGGCCCTTTTTAATTAAAGAACTCATTACCTACCAATAGTTCTCCGCGAATTAAGAAGATACTTAAATAGAAAAACCTGACAAAAACAGCTGTCGAGCAGTAGCCCACAAGACGCAACACCCGTCTGGTCGGACCATCCTCCCTTTTCAACGGAGTATTAAAGAATTTCACACCCAGTTTTTCATACTCCTCAAATAGCAATAGGCTCGTCCCTTATATTACATGAACTTGAACATAACTGGCGTTATGGGAGTGTACTTAAAAGCAGAGGTCCAGTGAAACAGACGTGATGTGATGATTATGTAAACAATTGCTGACAAATTAAATAACAATTACGCTCTGTACTTCCTCCACCATAGGTCCCATTTGTTTTAGTTTTTTTTTTCTTTTCTGACAAGAATATGAATGAAACATGACATGTTCTGAATTTGAATTTGTGATCGCTAGTTTTTTTTTTTTTGGGGCTTCGCACGGTTTGTGCATTAGCCAATGTCACTGATCGCTAGTTATAGCGACACACACATCTTAATCGGTTGTAATCAATATAATTGGATCGAGATGTAATTGATCATAAATTAAGGCCATATGCATTTGCGGAATGCTAATGGTTCGTAAGTCACATTCTAACACTAAGTGCAAGCACACATTGTCATTGAATTTACGGTACTTATGAACTAGCTTTTCCGAACAGAAAGGTATTTCCAACATACAACCTCTATAAAATGGTTATAAAGTTGTTAACTGAGTATGTTTTTTTTTAGTTTCCCCTTATTGTCCCACTTCTCTTCAAAGGCCAGCAGGGCTATTGCGTATCACTGTTGACAGTTCATAGTAATCATCACTTGCCGAGTTTTGATATACAATGACCGTTCTTGTTGGTTTTAACTGACACTACCCGTGCAGAACTGTCAATGTATATCAAAACTCACCAAGTGATGATCACTATGAACTGTCAACAGAGATACGCAATAGCCGGGCTGCTGGACCCATTCCTTCCACTTCTCACGATGGTGTGCTTCTTCTCGCCAATTCGCAAGGAAGAAGCCTTTGAGTGTGATTAAAGATTCCAAATTGATCGCTACTAAAAATGTAATCGCAACGTCTAATAAACCTAAACATGGCACATTCTTAACGTAGTTTCTTCGACAAGCTAAGAAGAAGGCCACTTTAACCTTAAGATTACGCCAGTTCTGTCGAGATACTGACCCTCTCTAACTTGTCCGTTTCAGGGTCAGCCTGCAGTGTTCGACGGCGTGCGGAATCTGAAACCAGTAGATGGTGGTCATGTCTATGGCGAAGCTGAGTACTCCTTCCACTCTGCCTCTAACGTCGATGGAAAGACCACCGAAGACCATGCGGGGCATAAAGTTATCAACGACGATGGGAAAGTCAAGGAGTTCGATTTCACACCCAAGACTGATCTGTCGCCTCTTGTAAGTATTTTGTTATAACAATAAAGAAACTGAAAACTATCGAGATAGCGAAGTAATTTTACCTCGGGTTTGCGTCACTTTTTAAATCACAGTTATCTTTATAGATAGATAGATAAATGGATAGAATATTCTTTATTATGTTCACTATATAAATTACAGGTATGAAAAAATGTACACAGTTTACATAAGGTGACACAATAGGCCGGTCTTATTTATTTATTTATTGAAATCTCCCTCACAACTATCATTACAGGTGTATTCCTAATGCGATAGTGCGGTCTTTAAATTAACTGATTTACAATTAAACTATACAAAACGTAAAAACAAAACAAAACTAGTAGTAAGTATTTAAAATAACATCTAACAATCCTAAGTTCTATACTAAGTTTACTGAAAATGTATTTTACAGAACTAGTTGAGTTACCTGACAACCTTCCCGTTACCTTATCGTTAATTTAAGTCTGCTTCGGTTACTGTAACTAACAAGCCTATCAAAATCACAGTGATCCTTATACCAGTAACGATAAGATTGATATTAGGTGGGTGTCAGAGGTAAAATCATTGTAAAACGACTGTACTAGATAGTTGAATCAAGAAATCGATTTGTCATGTGGCATCGTATTGTTCGTTTTTCTATGTCTGAGATTAGCAATGACACGTCTCCGATAATACTTATGTTTAAGCAACATTAGAAAATCTCTTGCAAAAAATTAACCCTTCGTGTGCCGGGAACGTGAATCTACGCGAGACACAATAGTTTTTTAATTGTGTCTATATACTCGGCATACGAAAGGTTAAACAAAATTACTGGATCATCAAAGTGTGACAACCAGTGTCATCAAGGGGTATCGTATTTCCTAGAAACTGAGTTTTGGAGGTCAGATAGAAAGAAGAAAGAAGAAATCATATTTATACGGGCACATGCCACAAGTGCACGCAACAAAATATAAAATAAAATAAAACCTAAAGATAAACAGAAAAACGAGATCATATTATGTGTTGAGACACACAATATCATCTCGTTTTTCGGCTACACCAAATAGGCCTAGTAGGCAGATAGCTAGCCAGATAGGCAGCCGCCCCCATTTAAAATACTGTATTCGGTTAGATGCATTCGGTTAGACTGGAAGCCGACCCAACATAATTATGTAGTTGGGAAAAGACTAGGCATATTATGACTTTTGCGAAATGCTGTTCAAAACTTACAGTCCTATTATTTCAGCTCCACGCAATCAACCCCCCGTCGCAGTTTGGCAATGACTACAGTGCCTCGGATTACTCCTTCCAATATGCTCCGTCTTCTGTCGACCAACTTGGGGACTTAAATAAACAACCTTTACTCATACCAAATCAACCCGCTAATGTAAGTAGTTTACAATTTTAATTTGCAAAACAGCATAAACAAAAACTTGTTTGAGAGCCTTCTAGTAAGATCTTTGACTAACACTTGAGGAGGCTCTCCTTAGGCAACCTCCTTAGGATCAAGGACTTGATTCGGCTTCTCTCTCTGGAGCTATGATCGCGCCAAAACCTTGAACCATATTTTCCGTACCAGCAGGATCATCGTCATTTTCAACTGCAAGCCTCTTCAATCGCATGCCATGTTCTCTCGGTTAGGCAAGTCACGAACCGGTGGTATACAAGACACAATGTTAAATGAATAAACGAAATAACATTTGCCATAGTAGATATCATGCCGTAAAGTCCATTTACATTGGTCAAGGATAGTGGCGAGTAGCGAGCACCAAGACATTGACTATTTACTCACTCCTGTCCAATCGGTTTACACCACTTTCGATACGCACTGTTCTTATCCACTTCTCTATACACTTCACCAATCTAAATCAGGCAGCAATGCATGAACTATTTGCGACCTTTTGTAAGTGTAATTGTAGCAACATTTCCATAATCTGACTGTGTATTACAGAAGCAATATTTCATCGGGAACCAGGAAGGACAGGGGACCCAGGGAGGACAGGGCCAACAGAATTCATACAACCAGCAGTACTCGTACTCACACTCACACTCCTACGTTGACGGGAAGCCGGTAGAGGGCGGCCTGTTCAACAATGGCGGCAAACCAGTTATTTCCGTAAGTCATTTTGAAATACAAATTCATATTGTTCATCAAGAGGCGTCTGCTGATTACAAGCATGACTATGACAACGATAGCGACGAATCGGCTGCCAAACCGTCGTCGTCATGAGATTATTAAATAGCCAACAGCTAAACTCGCTGCGTGTGTGACCATCATATCTCCCATTTGCCTCTTTACTTTCGTAAAAGTATTTGCTTTTCTAATATATGGCTATTTTTAGTTGCTAGAGAAGGTATCCCTTTTATAAACTAGCATCCCAATTGCGTGACACTTTTCTCTCACAATCCGAAGGATTTTGAAGAAAACCTTTGAAAAACTAATGGCCCAGTGGTGGCGGCCCCGATTTACGAACAGTAAGTCGTGGGTTCGAAACCAGATAGGCGTACTTTGTGTAATTTATTTCTTCAACACTGCTCTCAAAACGGTGAAGGAAAACATCTTGAGGAAATCGGAATGTCCTAGAAACATTCGAAGACATGTGACATTTACCAACCCGCACTGGGCCCGCGTACAGCATTATATTGCCCATTCCATCTTATAGAGAAGAGGCCGTGTGTCCCAGCAATGGGATCATTAATTATAAGCTGATTATGCTTATACTCGTACTAAGTAAATCACGTAATGAATATTGTTGAATTATTATTAAACCGATTATCATTGGGAATGCGAATGTGCAACGCAATGAGGGCTATCGTTTTTGAGCTTACCAGATGGCGCCACTGTCGCGTTAGGTTATGTCAATAATTCTATTTTATACTTTACAGTACCAATAACTTCATAAAAAGTTTATTTTATTACGTATTACAACATAGTATAAACCTCAGATACATTTATTTACAATATTCTCCCTAAAATTAGCAAGCATGAAACATTTTAAAATCATTTTACCTCTAAGTACTAACAAATAAGATCCTAAGTTGCTACTTAAAATCTTCAAGTCTTAATTATTCAGGAATAGCTTAATCTAGACCACAATCGTGAATTATAGTAATTAGTAAAAATACGCGATAAAAAAGCACGCAAAGCGTAAAATTTCTATGACATCTGACATTTCGGTGACCTCGCGCTACACTACCGCCTCTAGTGGCAAAATCACACGCGATGCCCTCGATATCGAGCTCCCGCTACCCCGCTGTACATGGAACACGTACGATGGAATCAGCAGTATTGAACTCCGACCGATACTTATCTTATTTGTTTCTATATTTACAGCCCCTTTCGTTCACCGACATCAAGGATTTGAAACCTTCACAAGGCGGCAAGGTCTTCGGTGAGGCGCAGTTCCAATACCACACATCTTCTAACGTCAACGGCCAAGTATCAGAAGACCAGGGCGGCCACAAAATTATCAACGATAATGGCCAAGTACAAGAGTTCGACCTTAAACCAATTCCCAAAAAGTCACCCGTTGTAAATTATTCTTACAACTAATATTTATTTCTTGCGAGTCATTTACTTAGTTTAAAAGTATTTCATGGTAGGAATTAATTGTTTTCCTTCGATAGAATACCTTTTTGAAATATTTTTTACTTGTTTTTTTTTTTAGTTTGTTTGGTAGTCTTTGTCCGTATTTCTTTGATAGAGAGAGACAAGTCGACTGTTTAAAATGTTGCCATAACAATGTTATTTTCTGCTATTTATTTTGTAGCTAAAATAAACATGATTATCTTCGAGTATAAGCCATCTTACGATGTATTAGTACTCTTACTTACTTATTATGTGAGATTAGGTATTAATAAACAAATAGGTAGTAAAATTGTAAACTTGCCTATGTTTTTAAAATCGAAAATTCCAAATTATTTTACCTGTGCTGTTAATTAATTTAATATGAAATTATTAAGTCGTTGATATTCTGTGATCGTAATTATTATACCTAACTATGAATTGTAAATAAAGAAATGTGTAAAACTTTAAATAGTTTTATTATGTGTTCTAACATAAAAATTTGGTTTGATACCTTACTAGAACAACGTTTCGTCGATGATCCTAACCCCGATCTCCTCGTTTTGCTTCGTTGAAGATTCTTTTATTTGAAGATATACTTTTTCACCGAATGAAAATTATGATCTCGAAGCGAAGGTTCATCGAAACCTCGATGGATTTTCGCTTCAAAGGCACGTTTAATAGATATGATTCCTTACCTGAATAGATTGTTTCCTCCAAATCAATATTAAAGAAATTGAGTTAACGACGGTCGGTCATTCGAAGTAAAATATCAAACCAAACTATTTACATATTTTCCCTTATCCGTTGAGCCGACTATTATTTGCTGTTAACCTTGGTAAAAACGTCCTTTTTTATTCCTAGCAGTATAAAAAATCTAGTTTTGATGCACACACACACATCCGGCCCTCAGTGGCGTCATGGTACCCACTGTGCGAGCCATACAAGTGGGTCGTGAGGCACGATTACCATTTAATTACAGTCCTGCATATATACTTATATATGCCTATATATACATGTATATACTACGTGTATAAAACAGTTCCGTGAACAACTAACTGACAAGAAACGTTCGGAAAACTCGTGAAAATAGAATCTACCATAAAACACGCAAGAAAATCTTGGGATTTTTCTTCAAGATTCTTAAAACATCAAGTTGGTTTACCAAAGACATTCAAATGTTTACGAGCGATAAACGGAACCAGACGAAGAAAATCGTAATCTAATCTAATCGTACTATTAGTAACAAGTAGTGTCATACGCGGATTGACAGGTAGCATTCGTGTGTCAAAATCGAAGATGTTCGAGATGAAAATGTTTGTTTGACAATGATCCTTTAAATGTCCGCTCTTTAAAGGTTGTCACAACACCCATAACGAAGCTGAAAGACACTGGTTCTCCCTGTCAATGCTATAATTTTTATTGTTCAAGACTATACCTGGAAAACTTTAGTTACGGAGATATTGAGGGTCAAAGTTCCAACTTTTTACTTTTTTTTAATTCCTGTTTTTAATGTATGATTTTTAATTTAAACACCTCCACGACCTCCATACTATTCAATGCATCCATCAGCACTATGTTTTGAGTGCATTACATTGAGTCCTACCGTAAAACGTGATTTTTCTGCCCAAAAAAAAAGTCGTTTCCCAGCTATAATTTTTGCGTCAAGTTACTTAGTTTGATGTACATAATGCTTGTTTGACGGCTTCGTGAAGGGTCCTGTTAAATCCTGCCTGTATGTCTTTTAAATCTCTTTGTTGTTTACTAACAAAATCGCTGGTTACACTTACTTCTGCATTATGATTATTTATGATCTCGTCACAATATTTGTGAAGGCTGAACGGACAGGATAGCAACGATTTCCATTAATAAAGTGCCTGCGTAATTTGTAATCGTTATTTTTTTATTACTGCGTAGTATTGCTATTCTCTAACCACCACTTGGGTACTCAGAGCGTCTGGCATGGTCTGCCTTTTTCTGAATATATATCATTTTGTGATAGAGGTAGTAAGTCAAAGTTTGGATTTGCATAATTGCCAAACGACTGCCTTATTTCATTAAAAAAATCCTAAACATCCATTTCACCGTACATTTTAAAATACGTATGCATTGAGCTGTCTTAATTAAAACATTTTCTTTAAGGTGGAAGCGCAAGGGTAGCCCGCGAAATTTAATTTTTCTTACGTTTATTGCAATTTGCAGGTCAGTGTCAGGTTGTATGTTGATGAAAATATGAATCGCACCAGTGACACGTATGGAGTTACAGAATGATAATCATTCAAATCATCAATGCAACCCTCGAAGTTCATTTAACCCCATTGAGTGACTTTTTCGTGAAATAGCTATTGAATGGGGTTATGAACTTGGAGGGCTGTATTGATGATTTGAATTATTATAATTTTGTAACTCCATAGGTGTTACTGGCTCGATTCATATTTTCATCAACATACAACCTGACACTGACCTTTAAATTGCAATAAACGTAAGAAAATTTAAGTTTCGCGGGCTTCCATCCTTCCACCTTAAATAAATAAATCTCTGATTGCTGTGACTTTACGATTCCTTCAAAATATGTATTGAATTTGAAAAATCTCTCCTCAAGCTATTCACTGTACTATGTCAAACATAAGAAACACATAATTGCTACGTTCTCATCTCATAATGATATCAGATGCGACCTTTTCAGATAGCGCCATCTAACCTTGACCAACGATATCCAACGGTATGCATTTACATGATAATGCCCACGATAATTATCGTTTTAATTAATTTAATATTATTTTGGTCCAATACCTAGTAAATAAACTTTATCATCGTATAAATTAGGTAATATAATAAACCTGAAGAGTTTGTTTGATCGTGTTTATTTCTGGATCGGAAGTCGGATTTGAAAAATTGTGGTTTTTGTATTTGACAGCCCAACAACTTAAGAAAGAGTTAGTAAGAGATACAGATATAATAAATAATTATAGCATTTTTTTTTAATTTCGTTTCATTTTGTGAGTAAATTAATGCAAAGTTAATGCAAAATTTAATGCAAAGTTACATAACTGCAGTCAACTGCATGTCCATAACGACGCTACAGATCTGTGGCGACTCTGGCGGTTCAACGGTTTGACTTTGGTTCGTCTGTGTACATTTCCTAGCATCTAGCTAGGAAAAGTACACAGACAAAGCTGCAGCTACGTTTCGTAGCGGTTTTCGTACTTCAATTAAGGAGCGGTTGAATGTACTTTTCAAAAATGAAAGAGTGCCTAAACTAAAATTACCGTAAGCAGGTACATGCGTGCTAATAGTAACAATACAAAGCAAGTATATTAAATTATTAAATGCGCAATACTGAACACTAGTACAAATATTTAATAACGTATAAATCAATATCTGTTTTGCTTTCTTACAAAGAAGGTCAAGAAGTTTCTATTCAGCCTTTATATAAATGAATGAATCATGCATTTTTATCGTTAAAGATCCTATACTTAAAACACAGTTGAAACGACAAGTCACTTTGTAAATAATTTTCAAAATATCGCTGGAATTGCTTCAATAAAATGCTCTGTGGCGCAGCATTTTAGGTGATCACCAGTGATCGGAATAGGTAGAGCTAATGCGCTTAAATTCCAAGGAACAGAAACGAAAGTGGAGCAATCCGTACGACTTTTTTTTTCGGAATATTTGTTCCGAATGTCGGAACATTAGGTACTTAACTACAACTAAAATTAATAAAGTAAAACAACTATACTGATTCTGTTTTTAAAAAAAAAAGTGCACGATTTTTATTGTTTTAAATATAAAGGTAATCTCCATAACTTCGTTTGAACGCCGTAAGTAAGTGCGGAAGCTAATTTAATTTTCATACGAACTTTAATAGTTAGAACTAACAAGGTAAAAAAATCAATTTATAGGTTTTCATACCATTTATTCATTTTGTACAATTATTGGAACTAAACGTAAACAGAAATCAAAACAACTTGCGGTAAAACGTAGTCCATAAAATCAAGCCAAGGTCATGTGAAGCAGATCCAATAAACGATAAAACAAGTATAGGTAAAAAAAAAACAATCCACGGGTCAAATATGCGTACTTACACAGCTTGAGAAACTACAGGAGTGAATGATGCGCGCACGACGACGAGGAAAAAATGTTTAGTCTTATGGAACACTTTTCGTTTCTGTTCCTTGCTTGAACTTTAGGTACATTAGCTCTACCTATTCCGATCACTGGTGATCACACACTGTTTTATCTTTCACGGTTTTAAATACACTACACACTTACACTGTCACTTACGGGATATACCTATTACGGATCAGAGAGATACAGCCCGCTGTCAGACAGACGGACGGACAGCGGAGGCTTAGTACCCGTTGGTTACCCTTCGGGTACGGACCCCCAAAAAACTATAATTCAGAAGCTCGGGTACGACGAATCATACAACAATGTCGATTGAAAGATTAAAATGTACGCGTTTATAATAAATCAATCGCGTGCCTACCCTAATAGTAAAATCATTGTCTTCAAACAGTACATAGACATACAAATCTAGAAATTTAAATAGAATGTCTATTGAAATGTAAATATACTGATACATCCTTATCGAAGAGCTGTGTCTCATTCATGAGGAGCCCTAGAAGGAACTGTTTATTGCATTATCAATGACATTGCCCCCGGATGTTTTCTATCACCTGGAAGAATTTGTCGCGGCTGGGGTACGACCGTACGACGCTTTACCTTGGCAAGAGATGTCCCACGTCCTCATAGCAATTTTGAGATAGACGCATTTAAAGTTTTTATTCGGCTTTACGTAAAAAACTTTCGCATACTTGTGGTGTTTTTTATTTTTCTCAATTATGGAACAAGAATAATTGTAGTTGCGTGGAATATTATCTAAAAACCTTATACATATTTTTGTGTAATGACAGTTTTTTAGAGGACGTGCGATTGTGTCGCGAACTGTGACGAAGTTTGAACTTTCTTCAAACGTTCATACATTGACCCTTGTCTTGTCGCACAACGCCCCGTTCACAACCTCAGGTGATACGACTTGGTTACACGCACGTACATACTATATTATGTCACTTGTTTCCTTCATGTGTGCACCGTAACGTCGCAAGTCCCGTCGCAGTGACAGTGATGTCCTAAGCAGCTTATTCCATTTGTTTTTTTCCGCAGTCTCTGTTGTAAAACACGTGTCGCATGAGTATGTAGCTGTATCTGTGTTCACTAGATGTAGATACGTATCTGTGTTCACTCTTCTTATGTATTTTAAACTGCGTCTCGACTGCGAAGCCAGGTCGGCCACTGAAGATACAAAACAGTCCGATAGTATAGTATTCCGATGAAACTAAGAACGACTGTTGAAGTCATCACAAACGACGTCTTACCTCCGGATCTTTGTAACCTGCACATTGAGAAACCTATCCGAAGCCACTGCCAACGTTCGACGAACGATAATGATGGAAAACTGCAATGACCTAAGAACACACGATGACCAATCAAGCTATATAAAACCAGTATAAGCGGATCTGTCATTGTACGGGAAATCTATTCAAATCGAGTCCATGTTATACTGGAATTAATAGCTTGATATATCGTAGTGTGTAGGTACTTAATCACCTCAAATTAGTCTTCCAAGAAATATCTAATCAATCAAAAGAATTGTTATTTGAAAAGTTCAAAATCATAGTTAATTGAAAAGTGATGTACCTCCTGGTACTGACCAAGCATTCATTAATATCATAATAATCAAAATAAATATATAAAAAGTAGGATAAACCCTAACGAGCTATAAAAAGAAGTCCTTGACCTCTACGTTGACGATTCAAAAATCCCGAATTATGTGTTTGACAAAGAATAGCGAAATTACGTTTCTAACATTAAAAAGATTTGCATGGCTACTAAAGCATGTATTTTTTGTATAAATATTCCATGGAAAATATTGTTGGTACCTAACACACTTGGTCATACTTGTTTTTTATATTAATGGAACGCGTCACTGGAGTTTGTTTTCCCCAATAAATAAAATGACAATATACCTACCGATAGCTTGCGATGCTCCTTGCAAAAAACTGGTATTCATCTGCATTCATATAGAATGGAAGACTACGCCAACACAGTTAAGAATAAGAATACGAATAGAATAGAATAGAATACTCTTTATTAAATAAAAAAAAACCAATGAATAATTAAAAATAATATAATACAAAACAATAATAATAAAATAATAATATAAAAAAATAATAATAAATAAAAAAATAAAAAATATAATAAATTTAATATATATATTATGAATAATTTATTTTTAAAAATAATAATAAAATAATAATATAAATAAATAATAATAAATAAATAAATAAAAAATATAATAAATTTAATATATATATTAGGAATAATTTATTTTTATTATTACAAGTGTACTTAGGCACAGTAGTATTATTTTTCATACAATGGTTGAATTAGTACTTATAAATAAATTATAACTACAATATATTCAACAGTTGCAAGTAATGATAGTTCAATTCAGATGTTAGTAGCGACCTGCCCGATCTAGGTTTATTTAAACGTGTGTTTCAGGTCATCACTTTACATAGCAGAATTTAATTAGGACAATAAAATTATAAAATAAAATTAATCTATTAACAACCTTAAGTATAATCAAATTGGTACAAAAAGAACCACTAAAACTAGCTTAAGTAAATATATAGATACGAGAGGATAACATAAAATCAAACCACAACTTCTAAAAGTTTTTCTGTGTCTGTGTAATTAAGTATCGGTAAATAATCCGACATTACATACCTACATTTTTATAACTTAAGCTATAGAAGTTCAACATCTTGTTGAGTCTATTATACAGAAATGGTCCTAAAAATACATAAAATCTGATTGAGGTCATGTCTAGCTTGAGGTTTTGTGTAAACCAGGTCCTTTCTTCTCCTATCGGAAGGAACTGGGTCGTAGGGGAATGCAGAGTGCTGGTGCAGTATTATGTGAAGAATAAATAATTGCCGTACTGTAAGTACGTTACATGCTTTAGAGAGCTGTTGTGTAGGGAATCTAAAAGGTCGGAGGGTAGCAACTTTAAGATTTGCTCTTTGAGCTCGTTCTAGAGGGAGAAGAATTGAAATTCCCGCGCCACCCCAGGATGCTATACAATATGTTAGAATAGATTGACATAACGCTAAATAAATCTGTTTTAATAAATTATAGTCTGCTACATTATGTAAATTTTTAAAAACATATATTAATTTGCGCACTCTAGTACACAGTAACTCGATAATATGTTTTCGTAAATTTAGATTGGAGTCAATAGTGACACCCAGTTAGAAAAGGCAGTGAGCTGTAAGCGCAGCGGTAAGCAGATGATGAGCTTGGTAAGTACCAGATGCAGAATCCCTGAAAATCTTAACTTCTTGCTTAGCATTAAAGAAACTGAAATTGGCATCTATTGTTATAGGTTTTAGGGCGAAATTATCATATTTATAGGACTGAACGAAAAACCACAAAAAAATTACGTAACGAAAACGTGAAGACAAATCGATTTTTTTTTAAAGCACAAAATAAAAACTACATTGTTAACCAAACTTGATCTCAGTAATCTTAAAATATTAGCTAATATCTAGGTAAATTTTATTTGGATACCTAAAGATCGACTTCTATAATAAAATATTAGAAATGCGAAAGTTTTGATAGATGGATGGATGTTTGCTACTCATCACTTCAGAACAGCTGAATGGATTTGGATGAAATTTGACGCAGAGATAGATTGTAGTCTCGAATAGCACATAGGAATTTTTCACACAATTACTCGTCAAAATTTCCACGCGAACGATGTCTAGTAAAATATTTTAAAAAGATAGTTCCGTCACTACTTTACGTCTACTACTATATGTATCACTTCGCAGAATGATACATGGTGTTCCTTTTATCTGGTTTCGAATTTAAATATAAACATAATTAAAGTTTTACTTTATTCAAGGGCATGGGCACACCTCTGACTGAACAGTACCTATGTTCAGTTTTTTATCGTGTTTCGTATAATTTTATATGTTGCAAACTGGTTAGTGACTCATTCGCAGACATCGGCCCTATTAACTACGTGTCTAAGGAATCATAATATTCATAATTATTATAATAAGCTATATTTTATTACATACCTATCTTTTTACAATAAATTGATAAAATCGTAAATATTTATAATTGGTTTGAACCTAATGACTTAGTTAGCAGATAAAATTATCATTGTTAATTTTATTATTTCAATTATGAAAGAAGTTAACAGACGCTATTAGGTAATATCACTTGGAAAATGTACTAAATAATATTTTGTGCGGAATATTTTATACTTAACTGTAAATATTTATTCGTGATTTACGTAAGTTAATGATTCAGAATCAACGAAACGAAAGAGAAATTATTAGTAACCAACAAATATCGAAACTGCTAATGATTTTATTCTTTATGAACAATATTAATTTTAAAAAAACACTCCTCTCTTCAACCTCACGCGTCAGTAAACACATATTACTATTTAATTTAAACCGTGAAAATCGGATCGACATAAATGTAGAACAGTCTTCAGTTCGTTATATAGCTAGTGATGTGATAAGCACAGTGAAAAATATTTAATATAATGCGCGTGCCGACTGCGATCACAACACGCCGACCATCCGACCGACATACTCGTGTATCGATACTCTAATTGTGTTCCATTATAGGTGTTCTGTTCCGTATTTGAATTTGAAAATAGAATCGTCAGTGAACGTGTCAATATGATGAGAATTATATTCATAGTGTTGCTACCCTTGGCTTGGAGTTATGGTACGTATTTTTTTTTTATTACTTGCGTGGACAGTTCTTTTAATTCCTATAAGAGTTGTCGGAAAAATCCAGTCATTAAGTTAAAATTATAATTAAAAAGTATTTAGTAACATTTGTAGTTAACAATGCGGTTCGTTAACGACGCGACGGAACTAGTTTTATTTGTGTTCTGTATTAAGTTTACGACGGTTTCCATGTAAACGTGTTTGTCATACTCGGTCATGCACTATTGTTTTGATAAGGAAAGTTTTCATCCATGCGGAAATTATGTCCTTAACATATGACATGCGCTGTGATATATTCTTAATACAGTAATGTTAAAGGTTTGGGCATGAAAAGCGTGAAAAGATGCCTTGTGGCATTAAGTCCGCCTATGTAACACTATAGTACATGAAGTTTAAATAAATAAAAGTGGGCAATCGCCAACGTTGCGTAGTGTTCCCACTATTTAATGGTCAGTACCTAAGTACAATGTAAAGGACCATGGGCATTTTTCTTTGAACTCTGGGCGTAAGACCAACAGAATTGAAATAATTATATCTCAAATAGTGGCTTATAATTAAGACTTTCATTCTAAAACAATAAGTACCTAAGTCGTCGGAGAACAGAAATAGAGCCACTTGAAGCATGTTGCCTTTTTCTGTATTTTGCCAAATATTGGACCTCGTATTAGAAAAACTATAAACCTAGATATTAACCAACAGTTTTTTTAAATTTTTTACCTACCGTCCTTGGTCGATTCTAGGACCTCGCTGGCCTAGCTCTTATTAATTACTGTGTGCTTGCCTTCAGCACAATATTTTCAGCATGAGCTACTTTAAAAACAAATGAATGTTGTGGTCAAATCATCGACAAAATACAAGAAACAGCAACATTTTCAAATGGTCGTAGCTCTGGTCTCCGGCAACTTTGGTACTTGTCGCCAAATTGTGTATTTCAATTTTGTTGGACTAAGGTCCTTTTTGACTGAGGCCCTTTTTACCTCACTGTTTATCTCTGCATCACCCAAAATTGGACTGGTAGAAAATGGCTACAGCATTAAGTCCACCTTTGTCCCTACTCCGTGCTTAAAGTGTTAAATAAATAAATGTATAATTAAATAATAACATAGACTAGCAATAAATAACATTCGTGCATGTAAACATTGCGTCAGGTCAAGATGGATTACGTCAGGGATATAAAAAGTACCTACCATGTTTGTGCAAACTACTGCTTAGAGCCATATTCTAAAGAGGATCTTGATATGGTAGTAGATAGTTTATAAAACAAACAACGCATTTTCGAGTTTAGGTAGATATTCAGTTCTTTAAGTTTAAAAACATTGTTAACTATTAAACGAATTATTAATTATTATTGAATTAACGTACCATAACGTTTCCGCTGCTAGAACAAGAGCCTCGTCTCTACTAGAAAATACCCTCTCACCTCCTCTTTGTGAGAGAGAGTAGGTCATAATGCACCACGCGGGCCCGCATGTCGATTTCGTCCTTTTGGTTCTAGGACATGTAAATCCATCATTGTAGAAATATCTATCTAAAGAAAAGAAAGAAACAATAAGTATTTATCCGCACAGGACAAAACATAAAAAAATGGTTACATTTACACTAAGTATAAGTACAACAAAATTATAAAAGTAATAAAAAAACTAAAATTTAAAAAAAAAAAAATTAGTCCTGTACGAAGCCAAAAGGTTATCTCAGCATGGTGGTGTATCTCTAAAAAATAAAAAAAATAACAAGTAAAGTAGCACTTAAAACGCATTTTCTGCAACATTCTTCTGTATGTTTTCAACTTATCATTTGAATACAAAATTAAAATTGAATCTATTAAAACTAGCCAATAAGAACGAGATAAATGTTCTAATGATTAAATCTAGAAGCAATAATAACGTCTTAGTTATAATTTAATCAAAGTGGTCATTATTATATATTGTAGTCTACAATTATACTTATCGACCAGTAATAGCTCCACTGCAAGATACCTAACACAGCTCTAAGAAAAAAAGAAAAACTAAGTTATAAAAAAAACACGTTGTACTTACTACGAGTATGTCATACAATGTTTGTTTAATAGCAATTACATGAAGATTAAGTACTAAACGGGACTTGACAGTAGTAACTTAAAACCAACTTAAAGTAGCCAATTTATAATTTACTTAAGTCAAGAGTTAAGTACATGAATACAAAATCCAAAGTTATTAAGTTACATTTTGAATTTAAATAGGGATTTTGGGAAATTAGACATTCTAAAGACAGAGAAACAGAAGCATTTGTAAAATTTATGGTTACGTAAATTAATTTTATGTGAGAATAAAACTTATGATCTGTGACTTACGGGGCATTATGCTCCCGGAACTTTAAAAAATAAATCATCAGTCCTATAAGTCTTGTCGGTACGCCCATGTACCGATCTGCTCCAACTTGCGGCACGTCGAGTCGCTTGTGCAAAGGGTTGACGAAGTAGACCGGGATGTAATGCACCGGATCAACTCAGGATGAATGAAATGTCGACAGGTCACTGGAACAACTAGCGACCCACGGATGCCCCTCAAGTTAAAGGGGAAAATATTCTAGTCCGTGATTAGACCTGTCGTATACTGAATGGATCATGACTGTGAATAAGATCGATGAAAAACGATTGCATGTAGCGGAGATCAGAAAATTGAGATGGAAGTGTGGAGTGAGAAGAATGTATAAAGTAAGGAATGAGTATTTTAGAGGAAGTTTTAAAGTGGCCTGACCTGTTACAGAAAAATTGAAAGCAAGTCGTTTGTTTTCCCTGATGAGGAGAGGTCACTAAAAGAGTGATGTATATAAATTTTGATGCATGGAGACGTCTTAAAGGGGAGATTAGGAGAAGAAAACCTATTGTGCCGACCTCAAGTAGAATGGGACAAGGGCAGGAAGGTGATGGAGTTTAAAAAATAAAACATGATGCACCAAAATATATTTAGTTTTAAACTTAATTCATTAATCTTTTCGTTCCATAGTTAGCTGTCTAGGTACTTAGAGGATTGAGAAGCTAACAAAATCAGCTCGTTTAGGCTTATATGCGCAACTAGTCCCTCTAAGAGATCTCCCCAGTTCCAACCAAGCTAACTTTTTTTTCATTGAGACTAGCTTTATGCCCCAAAGGGATTTCCCATTGACAAACATCAAGAATTTCCGTAGACAATTTAATACATTAAACCAATTCAAGGCAGCCGCCCCATGTAAAATACTGGCATTCAGCTGCATCTGGTTAAACTGGAAGCCGACCCTAACATAGTTGGGAAAAGACTAGGCAGATGATGATGAATCCCTTAAAAGGAGTGATTTTCAAAAATAGAATAGAATAGAATAAACATTTATTCGCTAATGGACAGCAGCAACACAATAGAGCAGCACATACATATACATATTACTAACAAACAGCTTAACAATTTAATATAAAAAAATAAAAAAACTATTCAAAAAAATTTATATATAAATAAATTTATTATGGTTTAAAAATTTTATTTTAAATTTATTTTACATATAAATTAAAAAAAAAAAAAAAAAACGAAAACCAAAAACTTGCTTCTAGAAGCTGGTTTAGGGTGTTGCGTGTCTGTGAGTAATTTTCTGCATCAAATAGATGAACATGAAACATACATGTATTAAAGATAATGTTTATTATGATCGTTGGGTTTGTTTTACCTTTTCTAACACGATATCCAACTCTTGCAGGTCAGTTACTGTCCTTTACTATTACTATTACTTACTATTTATAGACACAGTCAAAGCAAATTTTACTTCTTTACATTATTAGTATAGACTAAAATACAAAGAAGTAAAATTTGTTTGCAAGTTCGTTTGTAGATAAATAATCTTCGGAACTACTGATCCGATTCCGACGAAAATTCTTTCACAAATGGAAAGCTGTATTATCGCCGTGTGTCTTAAACTATATAGCACGTTTCCGTGGGATAATTTACGACCATAAGGTGAGCGAAGCCGTGGGCAAATGCTAATCTATACTAATATTATAAAGAAAGTATAGTTTGGATGCCAGTTTGGATGTATGTGATCTTCCGAACCACTGATTCGATTCCGAAAATGCTTAATTATAACGTTGCCGTGGAATAATTTCCGACTATAATGGTAGTGAAGCCGCGGGTCAAAAAATTATATTGCATAAAGGTTGTAACAAGACCCATAACCACAGACCATACCTTCACATTCTAAATACATGTTTTTAATGCAAGATTTTTACTTAAAACACCTCGACGACCCCCGTACTATTCAATCCATCCATCAGCACAGTGTTTTGAATGCGGTACATTGAGTCCTACCGTCAAATGTGATTTTTGACCCCAAAAAAAAAAGTCGTTTCCCAGCAATAATTTTTGTGTAAAGTTAGTTATTTTGATGTACATAATGCTTGGTTAACGACTTCATGAAGGTTCCTGTTATACCCTGTAATAGTTATGAATCAAGTTTAGGGCTACAGCTGATATACTTTTATTACTTACATAAGCTATACGCACACTGGCAGTATGACATGATAAGCGTTTGATGCTCTCGACACTTTTATTGATTTCCTCTTGAACTAGCCTTCAAACAATTCACTAGGCCGTGAAAATTAATTTGGACTGGAATGGTGAAACTACAAACGTATTTTAATATCAACCAAACGTACATCTTAATCAAAATTCGTAGCTTTTGTGTAAGGTTTAAGAGATTATTTGTTTGACTAAAACGTTCGATTTCAGAGGAATTGTGAATTTGTTTTCAGAGGAATTGTGCAATTCACATGAGGAGGTTATGTATTCGGCCAGCATGTTCTTTTTTTCATGTCTGTCCACCGATTTCTCCGTGATTACTGTGATTCTTTTTCCATTTTTTAGACTATGTGCCAATAACTTCTAGTATACTTACGTACTTCTAAATTGATACCTATACTTGAGAAGGATTTGTGTGATACGGGTGATACCACAACTAAAAAGGGTAAAGTAAAAACGTTTTGATTTTTTACATCGAGGATAAAATTCACGTAAATATCACTGAGGCCAAGTAAGATTTCTTTTAGTAGTAGTTAAATAGACTATTGGTACTGTTACCGAACATTATTTGAGCAATACTCAAGCTCATTAATCGAAATGCCCATGATACAAAATAAGCTGATTCAAGGATTGTACCCTTGAATCTATTAAACTCATACTTTGTAGATTGACTAAAAATTGTCTCGAAGGTCGAACATTTTGACAGAACCACAATAAACCCTTTGATATACGATGAGAGCGAAGTTCAGTAAGTTCAAAGTGAAGGATAATGAATGACCAACCTTGCTAGACCTTTTGTGTAGAGTATTTTTGTGTAGAGATCTTTATAAGGTGTACACTGACCATTAATGAAACCTTCAACCAAAAAACTACTTACTAGCAAGCGATTTTTTTGGGTGTAAATCACTTTTTACGGTAGGACTCAATGTAACGCACTCAAAACATTGTACTTACGGATGCATTATATAGTAAGGGCGTTGTGGAGGTATTTATAGTAAAGTTATGTATTGTATTTAAAAAATGAACTTGTGAAAATGTTGGAATTTTGATCCCCAATATCTCCATAACTAGAAGGTTCCGAGGTATGATCGAAAATAAAAAAATGATCGCAATGACCGGGAAAACAAGTGCCTTTCGTTACAGGTATTTTTAAAGAAATTGCCATTAAGGTCAGCTACTGACTTCTTCTTAAGCGTATGCCGTAAAGGAATTTGAAAGCATGAAACAAAAAATTTATCGGATTAATAAATAATATTATTTCATCATTGCTAAAGGTGCTTATTTGCCATAGACTGTGACGAATATTTTGATTATAGAAATTCTTTGGTTACACTAGGAATAATTTTGATATAATTATTTTAGTTGTACAGGATTGAATTCACTGCGGATCCTAATTATATCGATTTTCGCAATCATCAGCAATTAGCTCATTAAATAGTGTGGATAAAAAATGATTGATTATATAATTTTAGTTTCAAACAACTTAAACATTTTTCGTTTGTATCCGATTGCATTTTTTTTTAAACCGTATAAATCACAAGAATGTCACATTGCTTTTAATGACATTTTTTGTTGCAATATTTCCATTCGAACCAAACCCCTGCGGGCGTTTACGGGTGATAAAAAGCACAAATTAACTGCTTAAAAATTAATAAAGATTAGCTCATTATTCAGAATTAGTTGACAGATTTATTAAACTTTCACTGTAAAAACTGTTTAAATAAGCAAATACATCATCGAACGATGTCTTTCTTATTAGCAATAAGTTATTTTAAACAATTCTAAAGCGATAAAAGAAACGCCTGCAGGCAAGCTTAGTTCACTAATTGCTGTTCTAGAATCATTTCTTGGGTATTTTTCTATTTTACTGATGAATTACGATCCTTTTTCGTTCGTAACACTTAAATAATTCAAAGGATTTAGTTTAAAAATATGTTCTTTATGACTGAGGACTTAGGTTTTTACGGTACATTTAAAATCTATTAAAAATAAGCTCCCACGCACGCAAGATCCGTTCTAAATAATTAGCAGTCTCTTAATTATACGGAATATTGTTCTCTTGACCTCACTTACGTAAAGGTGGTAGGTATACTTACAGTTATACTAACTGACAAAACAAATTGCTTACTGCATTAAGTAATCCAATAATTTATTACTGTATAATTTTATAAATGGTTAGAATAAGTAAGTCCCATCATCTTTCTGCCCTTGTCATGTTGCCTATTTGGTGTAAGTGCAACACGTGTTTTTCTTCCATCCTCCTCTGTCAACCGTCACGCTATTATTTATTGTTAGAAAATGTAAGTCTGGTAGTCTTAATTCAAAAAATAAAATTAATGAATTTTGTTAAACAAGACATTTCTTTAAAAGTATCAAAAAACCCGACTACAAATTGTACTATGTACCTAAATGTATATTTGTAATCTCCTTTTAATTTCCTTCATTTTGATACCCTACTCGATAGGTTTGGTTGAAAAAAAAAAAATTACGACTTACAATTTAGCGCCAAAAATCCGCCATATTGTTTTTTCTTTAAACACTTACTTAAAGACACTTGGTTTTTTTTTAATGAATCTAATGATACCCTAATCGTCAAAATCCATCCGGCCATTTGGAACATACGAGGTAATAAAGAAATTTACAAAGAAACATACAAGATACGCGCGAAAAACATAACCCTTCCTTGGCAGTCGGGTAAATACTGGTACAAACTTCATGTTTCTTTAATTCGAGATATCATGGGACGTTTCGAATTGAATTTTATTATGGACCTAGTGTTATCATTTGAGTTAGTAAAAGTAGTTTAGAATTTAGACAGTAGTTTTTATAAGATTAAAAAAGGAGTTTTTATCTATATCAACCAAGCAACACGATAATTAAAAAAACCTAATTTAACCACTTAATGGAGGCGCTCATCTTGCCAACAGCGCTGTATATTAAAAATAAAAATAAAAGAAATCAAGTTTCAAGCAATTAACAAAACAAAGGAATGTCTGACTTCTAAAATAAACTTGTTTCATCTCATGATAATGCTTGTATCTCAGAGAATGCCTTAAGATTAACATAAATATAAGAAAGTATCCTTGTAACTTGATAATATTGACGTAGGGAAATAAAATACAGTCGACAGAGCTTTAATAAAATAATTTAATTTAAATAATTAAGCAAAAGAGAGGCTCGTGGCTAAATAAGCCGCGCTTGCCTAGGTTGGACTTTGGATAAGTGACCCATTACATACCGGGTTTCCTCCGTGCCTCGGAAAACTCGACAAACCGTTGGTTCCAGCTGTTATTTGTAGACCTTTGACAGTCGTTACAGGTATCGTGTTTCCCAGTACTAACTGGGTTGCGAAAGTAAGATAGGCAGTCGCTCCATGTAAAATACTGGTATAGCTATACAACATAGTTAGGAAAAAGCGATGCATAAAGCAGGCGGCGGAAGAGGCATGCGAAAAGACGATGAATAAAGCAACTTGTTTAACTGAGTTGACTGATTGAAATGTAGGTCCTGCCTTCTAACATACCTAGCTATGTAGGTATACCTAATAACTGAAGAAAAACAAGTCATAGGCTTCCGCGAAAACTTAAAATTTTACCATGTTTCAACCTACTGAACTCAAAAATACGAAAGCTTAAAACATTGTGAAAGTAGGTAACCTCACAAACTTAGCCATGCGTATCTGATGACAGCTGATGAGGAATTTCTTGGAGGACTTTTAATCTTTGACCCATCACGTAGGTCTGACATCCTTGATGATACTTTCGATGTTACCAGTTTAATTGCAGGGTTTTCCAAGTCAGTATAGGGAGAGGTATTGGAGTTGGTAGACAAAAGATAAATTCCAGACAAGAATTTCTCAGATGACTTTTTTTTAGAATCTGATGGTCATTCGAAGTTTACTGTCGTAGATGCATTTGCCGCAGACGCTGTGTAACGCTGTGTAGTCAAGTTAGAGTAAATTCCTGAGTTCAATTATTTACTTATGCAACCATTTTCATGCAATATACAAGATATTGAACGGAGTAAGAACTATCAAAAAAAGGAAAGCTAAGATTCTAACTTTTAATGGTTCTAATTTCAAGTTTTTCTAATTTCAATTTAGTCCTGCAGATGTCAAATACCTACGACAAATATAAAGTTATGAACAGTGAAAGTTGTGTGTCAGGATAGCATTGTGTTTGATCTATTCAATTCAGTCTTTGTAATAACTAAGTACCTAGGCGACCGGGCTCTGCTCGGATGAAAATTGTACTAGTTAAATCGATTTTCACCCCCGTAAACCCTTATAATTCCCTCTTATAGAACACACATAAAGACCAACTTTCATCGAAATATTCAGAGCCGTTTTCTAGAACATGATTAAAATGTTTTTATATAAATATTGTTCATGTTAAAAATAAAATAAATGAATGTCTACTATTGAAAAAAAAAACAAAGTACTAACCATGTAATAGTATAGAATACCAAACCCTAAAGGAGACTAAATAAAATTTCTGACAAGGAAAATGTCCACACATACAAAACCGATATGAGTTTTTCGCACTAAGTATGTGTAAATGCTAAGTGACAATGTACACAAACTGCTTGGAATTCTCAGTACACGTCCAAAATTGGCATAGAATATATACCTAGGTACAAGTGAGATGACGGAATCGTCCTTTTGGGGACTGTTAAGTAATTTCTGTTGATATCGGCTATCCTGGTTGAGGTCATTGGTCTTGCTGTACATAAGACCTTTTCAGAAATGCATTTTTGTCGCCATTTTTGAATAGATCGAAGTAAAAAAAAAGTTAGGAAAAGCAATGAACATCGCGATCTAGACTTTTCCTAAGTTTGTTGGGGTGGGTTTTCTTCTATGTGCCTCATTTTATCGTTTTCAGGCTCTTTAAACATGACAACTAGGACATGCATTATAGAGATGATGAAGTATTCATGTATATTCACAGCATGTTTTATTCATAAATTCTTGATTATATTATTTTAAGAAAGGCTGTGTATTCGTTTTTTGAGGCGAAACTCTGTAAAGAAACCCATCGTAACATTTTTTTGCAGATTTATTGTTGTCCTTTGCATAATTTAACAATTTAACAATTCTATTATAGTATAACAATATTTTATTCATATACTTAAATGCCTACCTATCTCAAAAGGGATTTGTTGTAAAGCTATCAAACTTTATCGGTATTTAACTGCCAAATAACTGTTTTATTAAGTTAGTGTATACATGTTTTACATGGGGCCCCCAAATAACTTGGGCGAAGCTTTTTCTTTGTAAATATACTCGTAATATGTTTGGCATAATTATTTTCACCGTAATTTTTTACCAAAATATTTGTAACGAGCAAAGCTTGAGCTTAAATATATTTATTTGGCCACAAGTACACACAGTTTAAAAAAAAAAACAAAGAAAAGAAAACAAAAAAGATGTGACACTGTGTGCCTCACGGCTCGGCTGCGCCAAATAGGAATTATGTAGACGATATGATCGAGTTCAGCAATAGGCTGGATTACTGGACTGGAATATTGTGAGCTGGGCATAAAACCCAACCAGTTCATTTTTGCACTCCGACATAAACCACGCTACCGGCAAAAATTCGATCCTGTTTACAGTGTATATTTTAAAATCATGACGAATTACCACAAACCTACATTATGCAGTATGCAACTGAATGGACAGCTCAAGCGTCTGTTTTAGTATTCACAAGGCGAATTTACCTGTCACTCATATCATTGTGAATTCATCACAATAGCAGTAAATATAACCCGCATTGTGAACGTACTGACCGAGAAAATACCTAACTAAATGACAATAACTTTAGAGAGGTTGGTTGCTTTAGAAATTCTCAATGAGACTGGGGCTAAGATCAATCAACAGGCTTAATCCTTGACATTGGTGAAAACCGTTGAGTAGTAGACGGGTGCCAATATGTTACTGTGTTATATCTATAATAATTTCTATAATAAAATTCGGTCGCGTTGTAAAAATAAGCACAAGGTGGACCAATGAGCCATGTGAAGGCCGCAGGAATCGCTGGATGTGAGAGCCATAGGACCGGTCGATGTGGCGACCCTTGGGGGAGGCGTCTGTCCAATAGTGGACGCCTTTCGGCTGATACGATGATGATGATAATTTGGTTGCATCTTGATGTAGATCCTTAAAACTTAGGGAAAAGGTTAGACAAGGTTCTGATAATAGTTTTCATGAATAATGTAAAAATTGAAGCAAATAATAAAGAGATAAATTAAAGAAGCATTAGGAAGGTGAGTAGTTTGTTTAATCACAACAAAGAAGGGTAATACATAATCGAAACCATATGTTGAGGTGATGAGGTGTGTGGCAAGATAGAGGATGCACAGCATGTGTTGGTGGAATGTGTCCGATATACTATTAAGAGAAACGCAGTTATCAACGCGATGAAATTGTCATTAATGAATGTTGGAGTGTTCCATGTTATTTTAGCTAAGCCTACCTCTGAAGCAGCAAAAATATTACATTCTTTTTTATTAGATAATAAATTAGACGAAGTTCATTGAGTTATGTTATTTTGATAAGCAAAATTAGTTTAGGAAGTAAGTTAATATATATTGTGAGAGTACGTTGGGATTGACATCGACGCATTTGTGAACAAAAATCGCTTAAATAAAGAAGATTAAAAAAAAAAACATCTGTAATTCACAGACAATAACGCCATAACTACTCATCTTTGAAACCGCAAGTAACAATAAAAACATTGGATGATTCATCAATCCAAGCACACTTTTCTTAACAAAATAAATTTTCCACAATGACTCCAGTTGGTAATGAATAAGGTGCTAATGACCATTTCTGTCTCACGCAACAGGACATTAAAATGATAGATGAATCGTTGACAGTTGCCGCTTCATTCTATTATTGTGATGAAGAGTTCATTTGTTTTGAAGAGGAAGTAAATGAGAGAATAGTAAAAGACTTCACAATAGATTTAGGGTCATCTTTGGGTGAAAATCTCTTCTGTACCTAATAAAATAACTCGTACAACACCAGAATTAGGATTGATTTTTCGGATTCATATGCGTATCGTTTAATTATCCCTTGCTTCGGTGAAGGAAAACAGCGTGAGGAAACCAGCATGCCTGAGAGATATTTCTCCACGGCAAGTAAAGCCAAGTCAGAAGCCCATGGGCAGCATAAAAACTGACACCAGGTTACGCACTAACCACACGATAAAGAAAAACAAGAAGACCAGAATTATAACACATGCTGATTTGTCATGACTATAAATAACCTTTTTATCTTCGGTTATATTTCTTCTTCTTACAGAAAAAATGCTTTTGTTCTACCGTTAAGTGAGCCAATTCCTCAATTGACTTTCAAAATCTCGAAAACATTTCACACGAAAGATTTGCAGACTTGTATCTTAGTTATCTTCAAAATCTAAACCAAATTCGTTAGCATTCTAGACAGCTACTTTTTAACAAAGCAAAAAAATATCTTTAATAACACGTTTAATTTATATTCCTCTATCTAAATTTTGATCGCCGACTCCAGTTTGATGCAGGTAGTAGTTACATACTGAGTCTCGTTACTTAGCTCTTAATAAAAATACTTGATTGTTATCCGGAACAGCTTACATCCGGTGATTTGGTGTAAATAAACTTTGCTATATACCTTGTATTTTGTTTAGTTAATAAGAGTACTGTTAGAAATAAATTGAGCTGCATCCTGTGATCAAATATTGTTGAACTTTTTATGTTCTTCATTAACTAGTGTTACACACGCTCCATTTAAACAAAAAAAAAAATTGCAATTATTGCTGATTCATTTTTCATTAATTTATTGGTTGAATTTCAATCAATTTTTATAGGTCCTTACGCCAACATTATCAACATCATCTCCTTTTAGTTTAATATAAAAGATGATGGTGAAAATAATGATATTACATCATCTTTATCATACGTTGTTAGTAAGGTAAACTGTTGCCTTACATGTACCATAGAAATGAATACTTAATGTAGCCTTCGGCCTTCATTTGTCTCGTTAACTAAAGCCAAGTGTGTGAAAAACAAACCATAGTTTTATGAGTCTTTAAAATTTAAAAAGTGGTTATCAAATATCAACAGAGCTCATTTAATATTCTAGAACGATTAGCTACGCCTTTCTTTTTGCTTCTATTCATGGATGACGATATTTGATGTGTTCAAGCAGCCTTCGCCATTATTTTATTAGTGTCATTTGTTTCTATTGCTTACTTCACACCCGTTACCTAGTTTCATTGATTGTAGCATAATAGGTCTCGCTGCTTAGACGTTCACAACCTAAGGTTAGACGTTTTCTTTTTCACTTTTTTTATTATTAATACTAGATTCTGCTTTTTCCTAAATTTTAACGTAGCGGTGGTGAGTGATTTAAATTATATTTTTTTTTAGTCTCTGTTGCTCAATTTTTGAGACCTAAGAAAACTTAATTTTAACCGGAAATTGATCTTACAATATAAAATACATATTTTTAATTATTCGCTCTATATTTCTACATCAGTCATCGTGTCATGTTTATTTTTAATAACAAAGGGATCTCTTTGCTTTATAATTTAGAATTGCGAGTGTTATGACACTGTGGCTATTTGCAAACAAATTAAATTCTTAATTACTAAGACCATAACAACCTATTACAATACAGGGATTCCCGTCGATTAAATAATGATCTCAGTCTCTAGATGCGCATGAATTTTTATTCTAACCACAGTGTTAATAGATGCCCACGTTAAACGCTTTGACACGTTTAGTTATCTAACTATAATTGAAGATATATCGCTTTTTACATGTGCACAAACACGTGATTTGTGTACTAATTTTTGAAGTATATGACCGACCAAATTAGCGTTTCAAATTAATGTTTTGTTTTTGTCTGTGATTCATGTTTGGTGAGTTTTCCCCATTTTGTTCAGTGACTGCTTTTTAGAGTTCAACTGTAGATTAAGTAACAAGCAATAATAGGGATTGAAAAAGGATTCAAATCATAAATTAAAGAAGTCAGTTTCTTTATCAATAAATTTTATGTTCAAACTACTCATAATAACTTAGGGAAGCCTGACCAAAGAACTATTGAACTAATAAACTATCTTTCTTTCTTTATTCTTATGAATATGCACACAACTTCCAAAATTTTATAAATCCGGCTAATTATTACTTTATCGATTCGATTATTAAAATTAATGGGTCCAAAATTGATTGACTCAGAGACTCCGTTCTACTAAAACCTACAAATGACGTCAATTCAATTACTATGATTATCATCGTAGGTGTATCTATCCATATCGGGGGTTCTTTATTATTCTATGACTTGATGAATCCTTTTCACTTGTTAATAGTATTCTGCCCACGCGTGACTCTGTGTCTACATCATTATTTATCATCACGTCTGTATCGAAATTGATCTATGTCTAGATAATATGCAGAACTGTGTCAGGTCATGTCCCATATTTATCTGCATAATCGATATAAGAAAATACACTATTCCTCGATTTGGGTCCGCTTACAATTTAAAACTGCTTTCTGAAATGTTAAAACATGTGGCAGAATTAGATTGATGTTGGTAGTCTTTCCACTTCAGCCGTCTTTTAGTCATCACCAGTGTCAAGACAGTTTTTAACTTCATCAATAATAACTATATCTTTACCTTTTCTGTTACCAGGTGGACCAAATTCAGAAGGAGGTGGGGCATACGCGTTCGTGGACTCATCAGGCAATAGGTACGGAGGTTCATACCGCCTGAAGGACGGAAGGGTCGTCAGCAGTACTGGCGACGGGTTCCCTCAACACTTCGCCGATAACATCCCGTTCCCTCAGCCCTTCGCAGATACCGTCTACCAGGGCGGCGAAGACGACTTCGGCCAGAACTATTTCTTCAATCTCGAGAATTTGCTCCAAGAGTAAGACCTAACAAGTGTCTGAAGCTGCACGCTTCCGGTGGAGGCAAAGCCGTGTTTCTTCTGGTGAAGGGGGGGACTTTAGAATGGACGTAGTTATTCTTTTTTGTAGCCTGCTTTTTTACTATCACAAAATTTATTTAATTTTCCACTAGGGGAGCACCTAAAATTAGTTCGTAAAATTCTCTTTAGGCTAAGAAAATTAGTATAAATAATGATCAGTGCGCGTTTATCAAAATACAACCAGACTTATTCAATCAGTATTTTTCGAAGACTCCAAATAATTTCATTTGTTTTTATCTTAAAACAATACGTAGAATTGAGAATGGTTGACAAAGGTAGGGGCAGAGGAGACCCTATCCGTACTTTTGTCAACGATAACTTTTATTCAATAACTTGCATTTTTATAGTAGCCCAAGCGGAGCCCGGGTAAAAAGGTAAACTTTTACACTTCATGCGCGTGGAGTGCCTTTATAATCTTCATAACTTTCTTGTGTTCCAGTCAGACTAAAACCGCTTGATCTTCTCTAGCGCTTCCATCAGCTGCCTCTAACATACTAAACCATTCAGTGTGATTGATTAACAATTTTGTGCTTACAGGGTGTTCAATAAGAATTTAGAGAACCAGAGGCTAGCGATTAATGCTGCAAGAAAAGCCTTCGACTTAACGTCGAATCAGGCTGGTGGCTACGCTGGAGGCTACCCTGGTGGCTACTCTGGTGGTTACTCTGGGGACTACTCTGGTGGTTACTATCCGAATCCAAACATTGCCTCCAGGTTCCCGGCGTTTCCGAGTATGCCTGGGTTCACAATGCCTCGACCAATCACGAATTTCGGAAACAGCGCTTTCGCCGGCGCGGCTGCAGGACCAGGATTCCAACATCATGTTGCGTCGATATACCCGAACAATCCAGTAAGTTTTTTCATTTACTTATCTGTGAGAAAATCATGTACATGTTTGTTGTTTTTAATGGTTAGATCACGAATTTTACCTTTAGTGCCTACCTGCAAATCCTGCCTGTTTTTGTGTGCATTTTTTTCTTATTTTTATTTTTAAACCAAGAAGCCTGTGAACAGATCATCGTTGAGATTTATTTTTCATCGTTAGTTAATTAAGTATTATTGTTTATTTGATCAATATCATTGAAAGATTTACGATGTACCTCTTCAGGAATCTAAGCACGAAAAAGTTTTGCCCAATTTGATTTTTTTATTGTTTTGGCATTTGCTTAAAGTATTTTAAATATTGGGTTTATGTCGATGTTAACATAGCCATTTACTGACGTGGCCTTATCAGTCGTGACTAAACTGCACAAAGATATAATTTCAATGAGTTTCAATACCTGCACGGTTATTATGGTATTCGATGTACCTTATTATTTTCTAAAACAAAAATAAAGAGTTTCTAGTTACATGCAATACCGTTCCGTGATCAGAAGGATTTACTTTCAAATTGTTTCATAACTTTGGTTTAAATTGATTATTCACAAATAACGATAGGTTTTAAAATACTACTGCCGAGACAGTGACTTTCAAATGTTCTAAAATATAAATAATAGCTACAATAAATCCCAATTAGTAGCCATCACATACAAACATAAGCATTATAAACAAGAAATTACTTTGGTTAAAGGTTACCAAGCCAAGAATCTAACAACACATACATTTTCAGGGCCACCCTAACGTGGATACGGTAAACCGTTATGCCGACACTGCAGCACAAAATGGTGGTGGGTTCTACTCAGTGTCCAGCAAGTCATACGCTTCTTCCTCCAACGTCAACGGCAAGGAATCAAACAACAGGGGAGCTGAAACCCTGGTCAACGATAACGGAAAAGTCACCCATTATAAAGTACAATCCTAAACTGCAATAAACGATGTTGTAAACGCCGCTATTCATGTAAAATTTATTTTAAAACATAGATCTCATGATGATACAAAAATAATCGACGCAAAAGAATGAAAAACTATTGTTATAATATTACCCAAATTTATAAATCTAGTATTTTGTAATGTAGAGGCGAACAGAAAATTATATGATTGTTATGATTAGTTGAACTATTAAAAAAATATTTATAAAGAAGATGTATCAATAAACTGATTGTACAGTTCATGGCTGCTCATTTACAGGTACAGGAAAAACGATTGTAAAAACATGAACAATACGTTTTGATATATCAATCGAGAGTGTTAGTTGAAGTTTTTGTATTACTGACTCATCTAGACAAATTGTGAGTGATATTGATATTTGAAATAAAGTTAGATCATGGTTTACGTCATATTCTGGTCATCTTCTAATCTGTTTCCTCATTAGGGATTTTCCCTTGCAAAATTTATCTCTATGTTTCAGTGCAGATGAGTATCTACAAAATGACGAAAGTAAGGAAGCTAAAAATAGATTGGGAATTTAAATCTCAAACTGAAATGTAAAACAACAGTTTTTGCACATTTTACTTGATAATATCAGCGCGAGTTTTTACAAAAGTAACAAAAAAAGGTTCGTCTACACCTCAGACAGACAGAAGCAATAATTAAACACAATTCTCCTAATACATAAATTAATAATGAAGACTGCTCTGCTCATCCATCGATGAAGAAGAAGATTATGGAGTTAATAATATCTCTCGAAAACATTAGGCATAAGCGAATACTTGGAAACGTGCGCACAATTATGAGCTTCTCATTATTCCATGCCTTTCAACCTCTGAGCTACGTCTCAAGGTCGCTAAGATAACATCTTCAAGTTTTTTCTGCACACTTACGGATACGGGATGAACAAAAACAAAGACCGCAAACAAATTAGTTTAATTTCGCCAATTTGCCGTCTAACTTTAGTTTAGGCGTTGTTGTTTCGTATATCCAAGAATTTCGCCTTTGAATTGGGCCTTGTGGCTCTTGTGTGCCACATCCTCTCATGCCGTTCAACTCCCTACATTTCTTGCAATAAAACTCCTTCACGCCATCATCTGATATTCTCTTGTGGAACTTTCCAGGAGTCTGATAAGCCGGTCGGCTTACTTTCCAGCCTGTATTAAAATCTGCTATTGGAACTTCTTGATTCATCCAGTTAATATTATTGAAGAAGCTAGTAGGTTTCCATTGTGAAGGATTCGTTACATAGTTAGGGTAGATATCGAGTTCGTCTCGTATGTTTCTATTGATAAATGCTGAGTCAGGATAGAACTGACCTCTAGTCCTTGTGTCTGGTGTTCTTATTTGTGTGGTTTCAACTGATTTGTAACCGTTTACAATGGGAACTTCACCACTATCTTCCTTTGATTCTCTGTTACCAACGTTATATGACAGTGTTCCTGTGTTACCATCTGAAAGTGTTGGAAAAACGAGAAATATGAGTTTACTATACATATGGGAAACACATGATAGGTCGAACGGTAGTGGAGGCCTATGTCCGACAGTGAAACTTTTTGCTGGAAATGAAAGAAAGAATAAAAGGTCCTGATAGAAAAAAAAATGTAGTGATAAATGATACTTACATGGAACTCCTAGAACTTACTGATAAGTTGGTGCACAAAGCTATAGCTAATGAACCTACAAGCAACATATTAACGTAAATATCTCCGGCTTAGAAAATCTATCTAGAATATTTAGGTTTGTCTGCCCCTAAACCCGTTAATGTCAATAGATAACAAAGTCATTATAATCAGGTCAGTAGCATCGACCTTGTGCAGATACTTAACAGTGTGAAATCCTTCGTCTGTTTTTCGATCAATATCAACAATCTCAACCTAAACATTCGTTCAATACTGTATGCTAGTGTGTTGAATTTTAATGATCTCATTATCTGAAAGACCATCTGCAAGTTGGCTGGGGTCAGCCGACCGAAAAATTACCCTGCGTCCATTGCCCCACTCAAACGCGAGAGGTCCTACATATTCTTTTAAAATGTGCTCTTGTTTCTTACGCGCTTTGCAACTAGAGTTGGGTATAACAATAAGTATAAAAGCACGGTAAGTACCCACAGATTTTATGGCCTCCTTGCCAGACAGACAAAAAAAGGTACTGACTTCTTCTTTCGTATCGATGGGACATATTATTGTCATTATGTAAAGGTTAGCCTTCATGTCCTCTAAAGTGTAGGTTTACGGACGCTTTGGACATGGAGACTCCAGCAAGTGAGCCAAGTTCTGGTCGGGAGCACCGCATTCACCTTGAGTATCGTAAATATCTTTAATCCTCCATTTAATCGAATTGTGTTTGGAGCGGCCTTCTAAAGACTTACTGGAACTAACTGAAGAATGATAAGTTAGATGTGCTTTTCTTACGATCATTGGAGCTATGAAGACCTCTTCTGTTATTGTTTTTCAGTTTGGTTGACAGCACAATAGTATGTTGTACTTCAACGTCTTCGTCTTCAACTTTAGTAGAATTGTTGACTGTCGTTAGAACTTCATCTCCGCCAAAATCCATCTTTGTTGAGACAGCATCACTCCAACCAGCAAAGACTGAAATTACCAATTACGTTTTTACTTCAGATATAGATAGTCAATTTTCGTTGAGTAAGGATAATTGAGAGCCATCGCTTAGACCATCATCATCTCTTTTTCCCATTTTGTGACAGTTGAATATACATTATTTACTAAAATAAAATAACGCCCTTTAATTATTTTCTGGTTTTGATACTTGTGTTGAATTGATTTGAAGACCAACGTAAATACATTACTTATCAAAGGTAACAATATCGCTTATTTTATTGTGATTTTCAGTATGGAGTTGGTTATTACAAGTTTGATAAGAATTCTGAGAAGTCTGAGATTAAACACCGAAATGTGGAAGTTGATTCTAATGTTATTTTTAGATTTACCTACTACCTACTTAAATCCCAAACTGCGACAATATGCTTCCCTGAAAATAAATGTCAAATGGCAGTCACTTCGTTTTTATGTAAACAGTGTTACCAAATGATCGAAAAGCTGTTTTAAAGGAATTTAAATTAATTATATTATCAATCACGGTTGTGTTGTGATTATTGAATACAAACGAATTTCCTTTACGCAGAGATTCATAAAACCAACGGAAATCATATATTTCCAAATCAAAATTGTGTATTTATCAAAGTCAAGCAGACATTGGTCTTGGCCTTGCTCTTTATCCTCGGGAAATTGCTCTTCATTGTCATTGACTAGGTATAATTTCGTTCCAAGGCTTTCCGTTTCCAATATGTCAATGTCAGTGGGACCTTGGGCACAGAATATATCATCCTTGGGCTTTTGTCTGAACCTATTTAACGTTCAACGTTTGCTTTCTCTAGTAATGATCTATTTTGGGCTTTAGAGGGACCTACTAGTGTTTGTGTGGATCTATTCCAAATCATTTATAATTATAGTATAGTAGTTCTTCTTTCCAGACTTTTTGTCTGTACGAGAAGCCTTCGCCCTGTGATGGGACGAAAATAGACTTGTTTTTCTAAAAAACATAGTTATTATATGTATATAATATGATAATAACGATTTCTAACTATTGATTGATGAACAATTAACATAATATCAAATCACAGTGGATGGTTTTTTTTTCTTATTTCTTGAATCAAAAACACATCGTGATATTTTCCACGACCAACGGTGAATCGTGATAATTCTTTCAAACTTGCACGTTGAGCCCAAAGAAAAAGGAAACACACACCAATTAATCGGAATAAACCGAGAAACAACAAACCAAAGAAGATACATAAACTATGTGAATGGGCATAATGTGGCCAGGAAGGGATTGATCACTGTTGTGACGACTGACATAGATGTATGGACAAATGAAAATAGGAAGTACGGATATAAGGTTTATCAGACAACCCGACATACTTATCATACAAACACTCGTACGTGATTATGCAGTTGTTACACATCTATGTTCGACTTTTTTGAACTAATATGTATTTTGTGCACTATATCGTTTCTATGGTAGCAAAAAATAAAAAAATGTAGAAACAAATTCAGCACAAGCCTCTAAAAATTGCTGTTTTGCACAAATTTTAACTGAACTTTGGCCGTTCATAATCTATACTAATATTATAAAGCTGAAGAGTTTGTTTGTTTGTTTGTTTGAACGCGCTAAACTGAGGAACTACTGGTTCGAATTGAAAAATTCTTTTAGTGTTCGATAGCTTATATATCGAGGAAGGCTATAGGCTATATATCATCACGCTACAATCAAAAGGAGCTGAGCATTATTGAAAAATGTTGCAAAAACGGGGAAAATTTATTATCTTTGAGAGCTTCCGTTGCGTGCGCCGGTTAAACGGTTAAAGTTGCACAAAAATAATGTTTGAGGGAATTATTCCTCTTAAAAATGTCTAAAAAAAAGCCACCATCCACGACAGCACATGCATATCTTTTAAGGTTGACTGACAATAACCATTTTTATGATTTAAAAATTTGGCCAAAAATAGTGCTTTATTTGCAAAGGTATTTTTACTGACATAGTATTAATCCTTATCAAAATAAATATGTTAGTCATCTTTAGCGTTCAATTGTGACCAAAATTCCCCTTCACATCATTCAATTTAGATGAATATCATAGGAGATATCACAGTTTTAAAATAACTCCGCATCAAAATAATGACCCGCGCGCACTGCGAGGCGGGCGTTCATGTTGTTGGGAAAACCAATGTGATAAGATTCAATGCACAAATATTGTGCGGAACTTACAGAAGGTTTTAGTTTTTGTTTCATTGTAATCAGTGCTCTCTATCAGAAGATTATGAATTTAAAGTGTTCAAGAAGAACTTACCATCATTGTGTAAGGTACATGCAACGACATCTATTGCACCAAAATGGTACTAATTAATAAAAATGTGCTCACAAGATAACTTTTAAATCGGTTGACCAGCTTTACAAAAAAGTTCTGATAGCAAAAAGTACTCTAGATTAGTCTACATGACGCTGTAGACCCTGTAGAGTGTGTGTTCAATCGCTTTACATGCATTATATTTTAGAGGCTTAATTTCGTGCTCGATAGATGGCGCTATTAATTTCATTCCATTTTCTGAATCGGGGTGTTAAGTTTTCCGTGAAAGAATGACCCTCGCCCGTGTCAAATGTCTGAAGCTTGGTTTTTTAACCAACGAAACAAAAAGAGGAGGTTCTCAATTCGACGCGTCTATATTTTTTTTATTTTATGTATGACCTGACGACGCATAACTTTTTACAGAGAAGACCGTTAAGCATGATCTTTTGTTTTTTAAATTGAGAAATCGTGTTTGGGCTCATTTCCTGCACCTTGATGAGAACTTTAGATCTAGCTGGAGTATGACGTCATCGAAGGTCTGACGATGGAGACTGAAGGCACTTGCAAGAGGTCCTCAAGAGTTTGCAGCAACAATAACGTGATTGGGCTCATTTCATGCACCTTGATGAGAACTTTAGGCCTTGCTGAAGTATGATTGTCATCGACGGTCAAACGATAGAGACGAGAGATAGGGTTGCGGGACTGTTCGAAAGAGATACGGCGGCCCTGGAACGCAAAGGGCAAAAGAAGAAACGTGGATGGATTTTAGTCAGTACAAGTCTGACACTCCCTTCCGCTCCGTCCAGAGTGGCAGGGGTCATTTGATGATTATTCATCGGTAATAGTATATAATAGGGATTTACTCCTTTTGAGAGCTTCCGTTGTGTGTGAACGGTTAAAGTTACGCAATTATCATGTATGTCGGAATTGTTCCTCTTAAAAAGCTCTAAAAAAATATCCGCAATGGCCATATTATGTCTAACTTTTAAGGTTGACGCACACTCTCTCTAACCTCTCTTTCTTTTATGTACGCACGCACGCAGACGAAGTTGCGCGGGTCAGCTAGTGTACTCATAAACTGTAAAAGTAAAGAAAACATATCAATAGAAAACTCGCACATGTAATGGAGATTTTTAATGACAAATATTTATTTCACACACTTTTATGACTTATTCAAAAACACGTATTTCCTGAAACAAGTTTAAGAAATTTTTGAACACTATTTTTCGTTCAATGTCATCGCGATGGGCGGTATGAGGTGCGCGGGAGCGCCGCTGTGGCTCTGGATGAAACAACAAGCTTTTCCACCATGCTCGCGTTGATGATAGACGAACCGGGAAGGGCCGTCTTAATAACAGGTGACGATGGTTTAGATTGAGCTATGCCTGGCCACCTTTTATCCACGATTACCAGTGTGCACGCAAGTTTGACTTGCAATAACATAACGTCACGCCTGTAATAACCGAAGGGTTAGGCAGACGTGTAAAGTACCTAATAGTACATCCAGATTTCGCCAGCTATATTTGTCCCATGTAATAGGGGGTGAGCCTATTGCCATCAATCGCGGGCAAAGCCAGACTCCGTGGCTGTTATTAAGAAATTCCTAATAGAAAAACCCAATAACACTTTGCCCGACCTGGGAATCGAAACCAGGACGTCATGCTCAGCAGTCGCGCTTGCGACCACTAGACCAGCGAAGCAGTCTTACAACAGCGAGGCAGCCAACGACTCTTGTAATACAACCAGGCAAAGAAGTAAAATCAATTTAGGGAACGTAATAAAAACGTAAGCAGATAACAGAAGAGCAAGATAATTCACCGAACAACCTGAACATTACAATGCTACTGATACTAGTCCCCCAGACCGATTTCGACCATGACGACCAATCTGAGCGAAAACTAGCCATCAACAGTTATAATATAATGTACACGCACAAGTATAAAGGTTGTGACAAGACCCTTAACGAACCCGAAAGGCACTTGTTCTTATCGTCATTGCAATCATTTTTTTGTTCTAGTCTAGACCATACGGAACCTCCTAGTTACGGAGATATTGGGGGTCAAAGTTCCAACTTTTTCATAAGTTTTATTTTATAAATACAGGTTTTTTTATGTAAAGTTTTTACTGTAAACACCTCCACGACCCCTGTACTACGCAATCCATCCATCAGCATTCAGCACAATGTTTTGAGTCTGTTACATTGAGTGAGTCCTACCGTAAAACGTGATTTTTCACCCCAAAAAAAACGTCGTTTCCCAGCAATAATTTTTGCTTAAAGTTACCTAATTTGATGTACATAATGCTTGGTTGACGGCTTCGTGAAGGGTCCTGTTACACCCTGTATACAGTGTACAAGTATGTGCACAAGCACGGATGCAGTCTCCCTTCCCTCACTCATAGTCCGATAAAATGGCAATCGCACACGACCTGAGAGAGATCAGGGGGTTACCTTGACTTCTTAAAGCAGTACTTATTGTTTTAATGTCACTCCAGTCTCCAGTGTGGGAAAGAGACGGAGCTATAGAGGACGTCTAGCGCCATCTCTTTCCCATTCTGGAATAAGATTAAAACAAAACATGCTTTAAGATATCATGGTAGGCCACCAGGTGCAGTACCATAAAGACAGGGGCGTTTCATTTCCAAACGCAAACTTATTTAGTACGGTCAGCATCAGAAGTAGCTCAACATTTCGTAATTTTAATTATTTGATGTACGGGACTCCAGCTATTATTTTTAATGTTTCAGAAGATCTGTAAAATATTCCTTACTCTTCAATACCTTGTTAGTGACGAGTAATATCGAACAAGTTTTTTAAAAAAACCTGATTTGAAACTTTGAGTAGTGTTAATCTACTTCTGATGCTGACTGTACAAAAAAAAAAACTTCTGAGCTACTGCTGATAAACCCCAAATTCAAAAACCCAATAACACATGACCCGACCTGGGAATCGAATCGAGGACCCAACCCTATAAATAAAATAACAGACAAGTAAATCATCAATTTCTTACCACAAACACTGAAGCAGAAATACAATAGCCCTGTCATGTTGTCACTTCGCACACAAACAATATGGCATCCTTCGCGTGCTACCTACGTTTTATATAAACTATACAAAATTGCTCTAAATGATGTCGCAAAGGAAGCTGCACAATTACCTCCCGGAGATATAAGAAACGTAAGACACCTTACAGTAATGATGGTAGGTACTGGGTAATGTTGATTTGTCATGCTTTGAACGCACACAGTACGGTACGACCACTTTAAGTGTGCAGTTTAAAGTGGCGCTGCTTGTCAAGAAAAAATGCATCGATATGTCAAAGTTGGTACATTTATTTTAGTTCTGTGTTTTCCCGCCTGCTCAGATAAGTTGGCTAAAGTGTACCTAATGTTGTTTTGTGCCAGTCACATGCTAAGGTGTAAAAAGTTTGACCCCTGTCAATCTTAATGCACTAATCGCAGAACATAAAGCCCTAATGCATGACTGCCTTGCTGGTCTAGTGTGACTACCGCGCATGAGGTCCTGGGTTCGATTCCCAGGTCGAGCAAAGCGTTATTGAGTTTATCCATCAAGAATTTCTCAGTAGCAGCCACGGAGTCTGGATTTGTGTCCGGTTGATGGCAATAGGCTTGCCCCCTATTACTTCCGGCGAAATGTGGGTGTACCTACCATTAGGTACACCTCAGCCTACCTCTTTGGGGATTACTTACACAGGCATGATATAATTTGTTATGTTAATGCATGACAGTGCCATAGCTTAGCCGCCTTCTGCAACCAAGTAGAGCCCGTCATGATTTTAGAAGTAAACTGCATAGATAGATACGTACCTTTTGGTACTAGATGGAGAATTCAGCCTGGCCGCACTTAGATCAACTGAATTCCTCAAGATCATTAGATGAGCCGCCATGGGAATTTAAATCATCAAGTAGATTTCAAGCGTAAGATACGCCCGGATATTCTATGTAGTCACATACAATAACGAATCGTTTGTATGCTAATTTAATTTCTAGGCGGCAAAAAGAGTTATTTATAACCAGATTTTCATGTTAATGCTGCTTACAGATTTTATGCACTTAGATCACATTGCAAAAAGTTTACATAACAACATTGTACTTACCCATAGAACTTTTATCAAATGAATAGACATTTAATCGTAGAGACCAATTCAACTAAAATTACCAAAAGGTAATCGTTTATGAGACCAATTCAACTAAAATTATCAAAAAGTCAACGTCACGTGGTGTTCCCAGGCGGTCAACCATCCAAGTACTGACCACGCCCGATGTTGCTTAACTTCGGTGATCGGACGAGAACCGGTGTTTTCAACGTAGTATGGACGTTGACGAATGTAATGTTGGAAAACATGTTCATACTCGTAGCTACTAATAAAAATGTGTTATTTAATTTTCTTAATTCATCGACCACCAATAAATATGTCAATAATTAACGGCTAGGTAAAATTGCTAAGCAAAAGAAGCAACTAGATCTAAATAGATGAACAAGACCATACAATGTTGACAATATTTAAAACAGCGCCCTCTATGATCTTATGCATGAACTCTTTGATACCGAAACAACACATCATTATAAAAGCTTCTGATATTTGTGGTAGATGGCGCTGGCGACTTAACTAGAATAGAAATGTCATCTTCTGACCAGGCCCTTGTCCTGCCTTGTCCCATGTTACTTGGGGTGTGTGCAACACGTTATTTTCTTCCATTCTCCTCTGTCAATCGTCAAGCTATCATTGACTCCTTTTTCTTTCATATCATTCCTCACACAATCCATCCATGGTTTCCTTAGTCTTCCTCTCCCTCTCCATCCATCAACATTTACATTTATCACTCTTTTATTCGTATACGATTCGTCTCTCATCGCAAACCGAGATAGTCGATTCCCGATGACTAGAATAGAAATTAGAACAGCAAAAAGATTTCGCCCAACGTGGGGCTCGAACCCACGACCCTGAGATTAAGAGTCTCATGCTCTACCGACTGAGCTAGCCGGGCTTGTGATATTTAAGTTGAAATTACTCAATACTCTCTCAAGGACGTAAAATTATAAAATATTGGATTATTCAGAAGTTTTACCTAAATTTAAAAAGAAGTGTTATGATGATTGGAAGGAATATTTTGACAAGCGCTCATTAGATAAAGGGATCTGGTATAAAACCATGCAGGGTCAGCCTTTTCGTGTGCCCTGGTTTATAAACAGTAATTTAAGTAGAAAATTAGTTGTTACGGCTCATAGACTCAGATCTGGACACATTCCATGTAATAAGTTCGCTTTCATGATGAGAAAAACGAGCTCGCCTAATTGTGTGGAGTGTGGAGTTGTTGAAGACTTACACCACTTGTTGATGGACTGTGTTCGGCATGAGTCTGGGAGAAATGACCTGTTTAGGGTACTGAAGTTGAACAGACTTGAAGTAGGCACATTCCATAAGATCCTGGCACAACCAAATGGTAATGATGCGAAGAATCTGTTCAGGTTCATGGCCCAGATATGACCAATGTGTATTTAGGGTACGATGGGACTGACATACGCATTGCGGTTATAAATGTCCCTAAATAAATAAAGAAAAAAAAAAAAAAAAAAAAAAAAAAAAAAAAAGGACGTAAAATAATCAATGGTTTGAGTTTTTATGAAATTATTTTTGGATCACCGCCGCCATTGCTAAAAATCTAGTAAATTGGGATTTTTCTAGAAAACGAACCAATAATAATTAAATTGGAGGAAACATGAAGGTTTCAAAAATAATGTGTATCAGGCGTGTCATGCTCAAAAAGATAACAACGCGATACATAAAAATAGTTTTTTTTTTCAAACTTACAAAGCCATAAACGTAATCATCAAATGATTTTTATGAAACATACATAGGCATATAGGCTCAGAATATTTGTATAGTACGTGTAAGTGACTACTTTTAAATAGGTAGGTACTTATCAAAATCACCTATTATTAAACTTATTCCCTTTAACACCGCAGTCACAGTAAACACTAAACATTCCACTAAGTCTCAGAACTCATGATATCTTCGCAAGCAAAGAGACTCACAAAGAACTAACTCTCTTCCGGGCAGATAGGAGCATGTCTGCCCTCATAAGTAAAAAGTGGTATCTCGAAAATAGGTGTTTTGTTTTGCATCTGCCATCTTGAAACATCATGGACTATAAAAAAAGAACCCTATCTTTAAAACGAAAAATACAAATAATAATGTTCAAGTCTCATTCTTTACTGAATAAAACATACGTATTCACTCTTTTCTTGAAAAAAAGATTTTTTGAGTTACCGCTTATACTTAGGGGGCAGATGTTTGCCCGTGGATATTGCGCGCTCAAAGCTCAAAGCTGAGTTGTACCTCCTAGGGGGATTGCAGCCAGTATTTGAGATAGATATAGGAATAGGGTAACTTGAAACGTCAAACGGACCTTATTTGAGTTGGTTGATGGATGTATGACTATCGTTATAGGTTGAGCGATAGCGAGGTGATTAAAATCTTCTTTTTCGATTAAGGAATATTATGAATCGCGGTTTTATTGGCCCGGCTTCGCACGGGTGCCTATGTTACTCAGGGTGAGTGTAGCTTTCTAATGGTGAAAGAATTGTTGAAATCGGCGCAGTAGTTTTTGAGTTTATTCATTACAAACATACACACAAAAATACAAATCTTTCCTCTTTATAATATTAGTGTAGATGAGATAAAACCAACTACATATTTCGCCCAAAGAAATCACTTATAATACTTTTACTAATAAAGTACTTTTGTCATGAACAAACTTTGATCACAATAAGTATACTCTGCGTGTTGTGTTGTATTGTGTCTGAAATTCTGTTATTACATCTTATATAAATCCTCCAGTAGGTAGTCATTTTGTATTGAAACACTCGTAATGGCATTTTGTATTCTTGTCTACAAAACAAAAACATATTTGTTTGATGAAATTGCACGAGCGCTCAGTATGCTTCCTCACCCGAAAAAATGAAGCTCTCAATGCTCCGAACCAAATCGAAAACCGCGGGAAAGTAGAAAAGGAAACCCTTATAAAAATACCCATACCTTCAGCTACACTATACCTTGACAGGGTTCGTCAGGTATGTGCTATGATTATGGAAAGTGAAACCGTAAGAAAAGTTGTGTTTTTCTTATGGTAAGCAGGGGGGGGGGTGCGGGGTGCGGGTGACGCTTTCAAATTACCAAGATGCTGTGCTAGTTTCGTACAGTACACAGGTACAGTCGGCAAAGAAATGTGGTGGCTACAACCTACTAGTTTTGAGTAGGTAAGTGTCTAAGAATTAATACCTACCTACCTATGGAAAATGTGAGGTAGATAAGGTTGTTTTGAATGTAGTAACTAGGGCGAGAATTTACAAACTGAAATGCCAGCACATCAAGCTACTACAATCTGTCAAATTTCTTTAATAGATTTTCAACTTTATCACTAAAGCAATAATTAAAAATTTGACAGTTTCGGGGAGCTTGAGAGCAGCGGTGGCGGCCCCGACTTGCGGCAATAAGTCGTGGGTTCGAACCCAGGCAGGCGCATTACTTTGTGTAATTTATTTCATCACCACTGCTCTCAAAAACGGTGAAGGAAAACATCGTGAGGAGACCGGCATGTCCTGGAACCAAGAATTCGAAGACATGTGACATCTACCAACCCGCACTGGGCGCGCGTGGTGGATTATAGCCCATTCCCTCTCATAGAGAGGAGGACGAGTGTCCCAGCAGTGGGAACATTAAAGGCTGATTATGCTTATGGGTAGCTTGATGTGCTGGCGTCTGTAGTTTACCCATGTTGACGATTCGTAATTTAGTGTAACAATAAAGGACTTAAAAATCTTGTTCCATGAGCACAGTAGTTGGGTCGTGGAGGTTTAACAGGATTATTTTCGGTGCCAAAAAAAAAAAAATTTCCGATGTGAAACCATATATTTCGCGCCGCATTATAACTTGGAATCAAAGGACATTCTTAAGCTCTGTAAGATAGCTCACATGTCAGTTCCATCGAGTGTACAACCGTCGTCGGTCGTTCACAGTACACCAATACGGCTGATGCAAATGGCGCGCTCGCAATCAGCGAAGTGGGTCCACACCGTCACAACTTACCTTTACCTCTCGAACATACTCCTACACTAACTATAGCACATATATATAACATCACGCCTGTTGTACCTTGAAGCGTAAGGCAGAAGTGTACCTACCTATAGTACTGGTCACGCCACCACATGTGACTGTTCCTAATTTACCGATAAATCATGTAAATATTAGTAATGAGGCCGGATTCGCACATATTAACCCTTTTGCCAGCTAAATTCAAGTCTCATTTAATAGAGAGTAAGCCTATTGCCATCAACCTAACACAAAACCAGAGCCCGGGGCCCGGGATGTGACTGGGAAATTCTTGATGGAAAAACCCAATATTACTTAGCTCGACCTGGGAATCGAAACCAGGACCTCATGCCCAGCAGTAGCGCAACCACTAGACCAAAGAAGTAGTCACACGTCATAATCGAGGTATTGCACAGTTATGCTAAGTTTTTCAACGAAAACTAGAACCTAGCGTGGACCACTTTCCATTAACTTAGATAGGTACCGGACTACCCATAGAAATATAAAAAACAGGTGAAGTGGCAAGGGGGCGTGTCGGTGACGCCGCGACGAGCGCACGATAAGCATGTCATAGGGCAAATGGCCGTCTCCGCGAACTAGTGTGCTTTCGACCGCGATCGTGACAACTTGAATGCCGTGTTGTTCAGTGGTTTCTTGTAAAAATCGAAGCATAAACCAAAACTTTATAAATCATAGAATCACTTACTATATCTAGGTACAAGTATTTTACTATATTTGTCTTTAACATCACAAATCGTAAAATATTTCTTGCTCTTACTATGTTATTTCTGTTTTCAAATATCACAGCGACTGTATAAGTTTTGCAACTAATACATTACTCCTTAACCACTACCAAAGTTTGTCGCTAAGTGACTGGACAAGCAATGTAAAAATCACAAAACTATACTTTTTTAAGTATATGCATTGCGTAGTACGGCCGCTGCTTCTTGCGACGAGTGATGTGCTTGTGCAGATTCAACTAACGTAGGCTATCGACAATGTCGATTGACGAAATAAATATTGCTATTATAGTTTGCTTTTCAATTTTATCAACAATTTTAACCCGGTTGGAAGATCGATGTCGAATAATGTTTTTGACGTATTTTGGTTATTTTACAGCGTAGTAGAGAAATGCGTAACTAATTTTCGTAAAGTAAGTTAATTAAATTTCAGTTTAATAATCGGTGGTGTTTTTGGCTTTGAATGATTCACAGTTCCTGCCACGTAAGTCAATGCCTAATGCGCGTTTTCACCAACAGTAAGTGACGCCTAACTGAATGCCCAATTCCTGTTTTCACCATCACAAAGTGGCACCTAACTGAACGCCTAGTTCCTGTTTTCACCAACACTAAGCGACACCTAAGTCAATGCCTAAGGCGCGTTTTCACCAAAAGTAAGTGACGCCTAACTGAATGCCTATTTCCTGTTTTCACCAACACAAAGTGGCACCTAACTGAACGCCTAGTTCCTGTTTTCACCAACACAAAGTTACACCTAACTCGATGCCTTAACACCGTTTTCACCACCACTAAGCGACACCTAACTCGATGACTTAAGCCCGTTCTCACCAACACTAAGTGTCACCTAACTCAGTGCCTAAAGCGCGTTTTCACCAACAGTAAGTGTCGCTTAACTGAGTGCCGAATTCCTGTTTTCACCAACACTAAGCGACACCTAACTGAACGCCTAGTTCCTGTTTTCACCAACACAAAGTTACACCTAACTCGATGCCTTAACACCGTTTTTACCACCACTAAGCGACACCTAACTCGATGACTTAAGCCCGTTCTCACCAACACTAAGTGTCACCTAACTCAGTGCCTAAAGCGCGTTTTCACCAACAGTAAGTGTCACCTAACTGAATGCCCAATTCCTGTTTTCACCAACACTAAGCGACACCTAAGTCAATGCCTAATGCGCGTTTTCACCAAAAGTAAGTGACGCCTAACTGAATGCCTATTTCCTGTTTTCACCAACACAAAGTGGCACCTAACTGAACGCCTAGTTCCTGTTTTCACCAACACAAAGTTACACCTAACTCGATGCCTTAACACCGTTTTCACCACCACTAAGCGACACCTAACTCGGCGCATTAAGCCCGTTTTCACCACCACTAAGCGACACCTAACTCGATGACTTAAGCCCGTTCTCACCAACACTAAGTGTCACCTAACTCAGTGCCTAAAGCGCGTTTTCACCAACAGTAAGTGTCACCTAACTGAATGCCCAATTCCTGTTTTCACCAACACTAAGCGACACCTAAGTCAATGCCTAATGCGCGTTTTCACCAAAAGTAAGTGACGCCTAACTGAATGCCTATTTCCTGTTTTCACCAACACAAAGTGGCACCTAACTGAACGCCTAGTTCCTGTTTTCACCAACACAAAGTTACACCTAACTCGATGCCTTAACACCGTTTTCACCACCACTAAGCGACACCTAACTCGGCGCATTAAGCCCGTTTTCACCACCACTAAGTGTCACCTAACTCGATGACTTAAGCCCGTTCTCACCAACACTAAGTGTCACCTAACTCAGTGACTAAAGCGCGTTTTCACCAACAGTAAGTGTCGCTTAACTGAGTGCCGAATTCCTGTTTTCACCAACACTAAGCGACACCTAACTGAACGCCTAGTTCCTGTTTTCACCAACACTAAGTGTCACCTAACTGAATGCCCAATTCCTGTTTTCACCAACACTAAGCGACACCTAAGTCAATGCCTAATGCGCGTTTTCACCAAAAGTAAGTGACGCCTAACTGAATGCCTATTTCCTGTTTTCACCAACACAAAGAAGCACCTAACTGAACGCCTAGTTCCTGTTATCACCAACACAAAATTACACCAAACTCGATGCCTTACCCCGTTTTCACCACCACTAAGCGACACCTAACTTGACGAATTAAGCCCGTTTTCACCACCACTAAGTGTCACCTAACTCGATGACTTAAGCCCGTTCTCACCAACACTAAGTGTCACCTAACTCAGTGCCTAAAGCGCGTTTTCACCAACAGTAAGTGTCGCTTAACTGAGTGCCGAATTCCTGTTTTCACCAACACTAAGCGACACCTAAGGGAACGCCTAGTTCTTGTTATCACCAACACTAAGTGTCACCTAACTGAATGCCCAATTCCCGTTTTCGCCAACACTAAGTGTCACCTAACTCAATGCCGAAAGCGCGTTTTCACCAACAGTAAGTGGCGCTTAACTGAACGCCCAATTCCTGTTTTCCCCAACACAAAGTGGCACCTAACTGAACGCCTAGTGCCTGTTTTCACCAACACTAAGTGACACCTAACTCGACGCCTTAAGCCCATTTTCACCTACGCAAAGTTACACCTAAACTGTCACCTAACTGAATGCCCAAACCTCATGCTATTTCCTCATATTTTATGTTTTTTTTTTGTATTTTAGCTTAGAATACGATAAAGTAATCGGCATGGTAATAATAATATAATAGTGACTTTTGCTTATAATAAGTCAACATAATTATTCATGCTATTTATTGTTACGTTTGTTTGTTTTCATTTATTTACATTTTTTTTCCTAACTAGGGTTTTTTTATAACAAAAATCTATTACCTGCGAAGTAATTGCGTAACACACTTTCAGTAAGAATCGATTTCATTATGTCAGTACAACAACTTTCATTGATTTACATATTACTTGAACACATGAATATTCGATAACTTTTCGATTTAGTCAATCACTAGCGTGGGTATTCAATTAAATTGCTTTTGCACAGCACAACGATACCGACCCATGTTTTTGGGTGGGTAAGTTGTACGGTCCATGGTAAATACACGCTGTGTTTGATGGGATAAGGTTTATAATTGATTGTGTAGTACGTTCTGTTTTAAGAATTGCGGGTGTGTGCGCGACTGCGTATCTATTGCTTTTACTGAATTGCATGTGTAGTAGTTGCCGGGTGGTGGGCGAATACACGGAGACAGTAGGTTGCGATACATTTTCGTATAACGGGCATATCTCCTTATTTATTATATCTATAGGACTACCGGTCAAATAAGGCTGCATTCCGAATTACGCTGTAATCGATTTGAGCGTCCATAAACCCGTTCCGTATTACCGTGAGCGCGATATTGATATCCCTTGAATCGTCATAGATGACGTCATGACATGCGCCATCTTGGGATTACACCGACCATGCCCCAAATAAATATCACCGTGAGCGCTGTCAAAAATGACAGTTGTGTTCACAGGTTGTGTTGTTTTGTTATGGTGGATGCGCAAGGGTAGCCCGCGAAATTTAAATTTTCTTACGATTTGCAGATCAGTGTCAAGTTGTATGTTGGTGAAAATAACAAACGCGCCAGTAACACGTATGAAGTTTCAGAATTATAATCATTCAAATCATCAATACAACCCTCCAAGTTCATTTAGCCCCATTGAGTGACTTTTTCATGAAATAGTTATTGAATGGGGTTAATTGAACTTGGAGTGTTGTATGTGCAGCAGAGTCAACCAACATATCGTACATTTTCAAAAATAGGTCTTGTGAAAGGTTTCGGTTTGGGGTTATGTTCACTGTGAACGCGTTCACGAGCGTTCCGAATTGATGACAGCTCTCAGCTGTCATAATCGTGATATCTAAAACGGAACGCAAAATATAGATGTGAGCGCTGTGAGTGATTATTTTGCAATTCGGAATGCGGCCTAAGATTCCAACATAGTGCTATAAATTGACAGCCGTTACGCGTTCAATAAGCGAATGCATATAGGATACTGGCAAAGGTTTCGCATTCGGACCTCAATGAATTCGATTGAATTTTGAATTTAGTCAGGCCACAGATAATATAATGTAAGGCCTACACTATGAACGGACTCCATCGTTGGTCTAGTGGTCGCAAGCGAGACTGATGCGCATGTCGGGGCCACATGCGCATCAGTCTCGTTGCGCAGTGTTTTTGATTTTTCCATCATGAATTTCATAGTACATACCATCAGCTACGGAGTCCGGATTTGTGCCCGGTTGATGTCAATAGGCTCGCCCCCATTAAAATGGCCACTTTAGCAAAATCACAATAGTATAATATTATGAAACAGCAAAATTCTTAAAATATTCACAGACGCAGTTAATACATAATATGAATTTTCACTTTGTGACCATTTTACGAATTGTACCTAACGTAATTTATATTAATTTTCCTATTATAATTCTACTCAAACGGCCATTTTAGGCCCCCAGTTTTCTTAAAGTTTTCAAGAAGCTAAATGGACAAAATGTCCTACAAAGTTTTACTGTTTGAAACTTACAACCTTCTTAGGTACCACGACAGCAAAATATAAAAACAAACAAAATATAAAAAAATTCCAACCGCAACTACTCAAGCACGGAACCTTTATAACAAATAGTTTCCAATTTATAACACAGAGTAAACTATTAAAAGTTTTGACAGCTGATCAGGGCTTGTTATTTTATTTATTAATAACTTTTTCATACCTCGCTAACAAGGCAAAAAATATCGGCATACACAAAGCGTTGATGGAATTTATAGCATGCAAAATAACTGACGTGTATGTACTTATGTAGTTATGTACCGTGTTATCAGCCAGTCACGATTGGGACAAAAAAATGGACGCAATGTAAATTCAATAGGAGATAAACTGGCGGCTACTTCTGAGAGCAACGCTGGGGTGTGGCCATGGTTTGGCAGTTAGATGGGCTAGTACTATACTGAGTCTCATTCTGGGAATCCTGAAAATGCAGTCATTGTCAGGATTCCCAGAATGTAATGGGTGTAAATTACGTCAGGTAGGAGCAAATTTTTAAGCGATTATATCTTAATAAAATATAATCAGAATTGGTTTATCCATGTGGCAGCTACGATGCCACAGACAGAAACACAGATAATTATACTCGTTAAACTTATAACTCTCCCACACCACGCCTCTATTTGCGTCGGGGGCTAAAATGTGGAAATAGTTTGATAAGTAAACTAAACCGAAGAGAAAACGTAGTAATTTAAATACCTTATCGAAATATTGTGTTTAAAAACAAAGACAGCGTCAAATTACTCGAGAAAAATAGTTCAAAATTATTAAAACCATACAAAAATCAATTTCCTTATTCGCTAAATGTTGAAACTTGAAACTGCCGGTAATAAGGCTTCCCCCATTAATTGAAATATGACAGGAGGGGTACTACAGCCCAAACCACAGCGTCGAGAAGGTACGGTGCTAATATACGTTGTAAATTATTATTAGTTCACAGGTGGCTATGTTACCCATCACTTTAATATAATTCCCTAACTACGACACCCTAGGTTTGTGTACGAATATGATATTCTGACTGAAAAGGAAAAACAGCCTACGTATTGTTTTAATAAGCTTAATAATAATAGAAATGGCGAATAATGTTATCAACAAATGAAAATTAAAACTACTAGCCACGAGAGAGTCGGAGCAGTCAAAATGCCTTGAATTCAGCCCTAAGTGTGCCAAAATATGCAGCAGTTAGTGGCGTGCCTAAGGGCCAACAATACGGCAAGCCTACTGCACTACTACTACCCCTAGGGCAAGCAGACTGTTCAGAAACCCTAACATCATGAAGAGTGGTAGGTTACAAAGGTAAGTCAATCTTTTAGGTTTGTCTGAAAGTACCGCCAATATGCAGCAGTTTCCCAATATGGTACGTATTAGAAAACTGCTAAGCTTTTAACAATTAAGTCGCCTTGGTCTGTGATACTAGCCAACATCTGAATTTGCCAAAAAAAAAAACATATTAGGTGTGCTGGACGGGCGTGATCGCTGGATGCTATAGGTTGAAGAATGTCCAAGCGGCGCTGACGTCCTACACCTGTTGGTTCAGTTGACTGCATGAAACTACGGCGATGATGCTGAACGGGAGTAACTAGGATGAGGCTTCGATGAAATAAAATCAACAGCTATAAGTCTTCATAACTTTTCAGGAAGCGACTGGCGTAATTCTTCAGGAGTACTTTAGAGTGAAAGAGAGAGAGATATATCTTCCTTGCCGATGACTACGATTAGCCCGAGAGCGCGCGTTACTAAAGTACTGCGAAACTTTACCGTAACGAGGACCGCTAATCGCTTCCTGATTTAATCTTTATTTGTAGAAAATATTGCTTGCGCGTGCGTACATAGTAGTGATTATTTCTAGTGTTCTGACTGTGACCTAGGTCATGTAGGTCATCGTTGTGAACCTTAAAATATTGCCCGTCTCCTGAAATCATGACGTCGATTGCATCTATTACTACTGAAAAACTATTGCAGTGTAAAGGAAAATATTTAACAAAATTCTACTATTATTTAGCTTTACAGGCCAGTATTTCAGGAGGCGTTACAGCGATTGTTTTGTAACAAGTGGCGTTAAGTAACCAATGTACTTCTTTCATGTAATCTACTATGTACATAGACACACCTATGTATTTCAGGGCTTCAGGCCCGTTTAAATTAGGGGGAAATAAAACAAAATAACGATAATCTTATAATCAAAAGTTATGTACGTAACATCTTGCGACCTCGGTTAAGTGGATTACTTTAAGGGTTTACACTACAAAAATTAGGTCCAGGCCTAGGTCTCAACCTAGGCTACCTGGATATATTAAAAACAAACTATATTTCGGCTATTTGCTCACTCAAACGAAGCTACAAAATGGATTGTACTTACGGTTTTACACAAACTAGATTCTAGGTACTATTTAAAACACTATGTATGCTATCTTTATATACACTTCACTAAATTGTTTTCTAAGTTATCACTTATGATTTGTTGGTGACGCTTCGTCGCGAACATTAGGCTTCACTATATTGTGTAGTTTTTATTTTCCCAAAAAACTCAATGTTTTTCCTCTATACATCACATTATTATTCGCGGGAAATTCAATTTTCTCAACACGAAATGTCATGTGAGTAATGGAAATGGGTATGGTTCCTTTTCCTAGTGAATGACTTGTCATTTCCTTGTGTTTCTATGTCGTTAGGTTTGAGGAAGAAATAATAACAAGAATATAGTATATGGAGACATTCAAAGAGAGACATTCAAAACTATAATTTAAAAAAAATACAAACATATTTGTTGCGTTTGCGTTTATAAAATATGAAAAATAATGTTAGTTCGTAAGGAATTTAGACTTTGGTTTCTAACTTAACACACATCTGCAAAAGACGTGAGTTTTAGTATGTATGGATGAAGATAAATATTAAGAGAAATGACCATGTGAATGGCAATTTTTTTTTAAACCTAACATTTATTAACAAAAAATTTGTAGAACAGTAAACGAGTAAAGTAGCAATAATATCTGATTAAAGAACAAATTTTAAACATGTAAAAGTTTTGTACAAAACCTTGTTGTTGAAAAATCAATCTAACCCTCGCATACGCGACCTGAAGTGCTCTTTAAAAACCTATGAGTCAGAAATCAAAGACTAATCCTGCAAGGCAGATATTTGTGTGCACCCTACACGCGAAGAGGGCGGGTCAAATGTTATTCACTTATAACAAGTTATATGTCAAGTTGAAAAATAAGCTTGACGTCTCTAGACTGAATTTAAGTCAGTCCTGTCTATCTTAGGCTCTTAGATGTAATATAATGGGGAGCTGCCTACAAAGTATTTCGCAACTGCACGGGGTTATACATAGAGTTGAATATAAGTATAAATCATGTACGTGTTCGTTTAAAAGACCAGCGATCAACGTTAGACCTGAATCGAACCCTATTCTGAATCCTGAATCGATCGAATGAGCTGCAAGTCCTTTGCCCCGCTGTGGGTTGAAACAGCATGACAATAACTCGTATTGTACCTAATAACCAAAAGTCATAGAACGCTCAATAAAAATGGCCAGGTTCAATGAAGAGCTAGGCTGAGTCAGCTAAACAAATTCTCTTTTAAACCATAAAGGATCCCTGTGCCAACAAATGTAACCTTATTTTTGGAATAAACATCATCTGCCTAGCCTTTTCCTAATTATGTTGGGGACGGCTTCCAGTCCAACCGGATGCAGCTGAATACCAGTATTTTACATGGAGCGACTGCCTATCTGATCTCCACAACCCAGCTAGTACGGTAATAGGTTCTATGTACAACACAATTTGTATTTTTATCTTATGTATGTTAGTCTGTAATGTATAATATATATCTATGGGAATGTTGTTGTTATTGAAATACGATACCCCTCGGTAAGACTATTTTTGGAACAACAAAAGTAAAAAAAAAAAACATGCACCGTTCAAGTTATCCTGGACATAATGTAGAATGCCTCAGTGCTTTAATCATTGGCGGCAAACGCTTTGATAGTATAGGTATAAGAACAAGACAAGCACCCACCTATATTCATAGTGTGAGATAAGTATCAGCTACATTGTTATAGCCGATATTTATGAGCAAATATTGAACGTTCGACACGTTATAAATTAATTCAATTATGTTTTTCTGAGTGGATTTCTAGCGGAGTTTTTTAAGCATGAGAAATATTATGAAATTGATATCTAGGAAGGTACCTTCTTCTTCATGAACCTGTATCCTCAGTGGTTACAGGTCTTGAACCTGTAACCACTGAGGCCTCTAACTGTTGCCTTCCACACTGACCATTGAAAATCAAAATTAAACAATTTAGTTCTGTCAATCATCGTTTATTGCAGAGCCTGATTTAAAATCATTAAGTCAAATAACTGTTTAAGTTCTGTACTAACTAGCCTCGCTGGTCCTCGGTTCGATTCCCGGGTCGGGCAAATTGTTATAGACAGGGTTTTTCCACCATACATTTCTCAGTAGCAGCCACGTAGCCTGGATATAAATTCAGATACAAATCCACTGTTGATGGCAATAGGCTCGCCCCCTATTACATGGGACTTTTAAATAACTTTCGAAATGTGTGTGTACTATTAGGTAGGTACAGTCACCAAAGGAGATAGGTAACCAGGGTCGTCGGATATAGTTGAAGTTTAATAAGAAACTGATGGATGTTTTCGAATGAAATTTAATTTGATAATTAATAAACTGTTTGTGTTCTATTATCTAAATTAAATTTTATTTGAAAACTCCCATCGGTTTCTTACTAAACGTCATACACCCCCGCCTAACCCTTCGGGAATTACAGGCGTTATGTTATGTTATATCCTGCACTAAACAATTCTTCTAAAAGTGTCTCGTGTTGAATCCAATTAATTTATCGTGGGTACTATATTGACAAACAAACATAACTTTAATTTATTGCGTTATAATAACATAAGTAAACCGAATGATCAAATAAAATAACCATTCACCGTGAAATATTCAATTAAGTCCAATAAAAGCACCGCTCTGTAAGGTCACCAACTTTACAAGTGGCTACGACGGACAATCCCAGAGGTTAAATAAAAATATTATAAATAAAAGAAATCACTCACAAGTCTGGCCGTCCACTTACATTCGATAATCACGATCGTGTTTAGATAAAAAGAGAAAAATAAACAATAATAAGAAAATAAACAAGGCCCGTAATCACCTCATGTCAGACGAATGAGGAGTAGGGTGACCAAATACTGATAGTACAGTGTTCTGAATTATGGTTGCAACAATATTTTGGACCAAGATGCAGTAATTTAAACGTAAGAGGTATAATCACGCTGTTTTTAAAGTTTGAGCAGTTCAAACTTGAAAAAATGTACAGTTATCCAGAATGACTCTTGACTTAACTTTAGGCAGCGTTTATGAAAACTTATACCCTAAAATGTTTATGGAATAAGATGACACTATGTTATAAGTTTAGTTTTTTATTTACAATTTACAAATCAAATCAAATCAAAAGTAAATTTATAAGATCTAATAAAACGATTAAATTTTTTCGAACAACTTAGGTTTAACCATTTTACAATAGAGACTATAATAGCTACAGAAGTATATACTGCGGCGCAGCTATCAACGCCCAATTCCATACAGAAATATTATAAATAACGTTATTCCAGACCATCTTCTGAAAGTCCCTTTAAGAATTACGCATGGTCACTGTACTTTTCACTTCAAAATCAAGTTACGAGTTTCGTCATGACATGACGTATGAGCGAGCGACGTCCAAAATACCTACTTATTATATTTTATTTAAATTATTAAGTGTTTAAGCACTTACGATTTAGTGACTGTTAGTTTTTGCTTTTTTTAAGCTGTGCTGTGGCAGTAACGACATTTTAAAGCTTCACAAAAATCAATAAGCGGACCGTTTATTGATCGATTAATTGATGTGTCAAAATAAAGTTATTTGTTGTAGCTTAAATATAAAACATTTATAGTGTTGCATGATTCTGTTGCCGTTGGTAAACAATAGTGTAAAATTGTTTGAGAAAATTGTATTGAAAAAACGACTTAACGGCCTTAGTTCCGACTTTAACTAATGATAGAAAGAAAGAATGAAAGAAAATTGTGTTTATTTTGCATTAAAAGCAAAAACACCTTAAAAACTAACAAAATAAATAAAAAAGGGCCTCAGCTCAGCATAATGCTAGATGGCAGCACAAGATGTACCACCTGACGCTGATACTCAGCTGCTGCGCACGAGTGCCATAGGCCAATAATAATAGAGATACACAATCAAGAAAACCATGCGTTTCGTGTTGTCATCTCGCTTTATTTTACAGGGATTGGCTGAACCAGACTTAAAAAAAAAATACGAATACAAAACAATAAGTACCTTATTTAATAATAATATTCTAAAATAACCCGGCAAGTCTCTCAATATGTTCTAAAAACGAATTTATACCTACCTACTTACCTACGCAGCCATCACAAAACAAAGGAAGTTATGAATAATTAAATAATGTCAAGGAAACAACCATTTATTTGAATCTAGTAACTTAAGACGATGGGGACTGCCACCTGCGACAAATGCACTACTGTGCTTCCGTCCTGAATTAAGTTCCTTCAAATACTAAACAGACCTTAACTTGCAGCCAATAAGGTTGAATATTGGACGTAAAGGATGTTGCGACTTTGCTACTACTATATTAACTTCCTCAAAATACTAAACAGACCTTAAAAACCAGATTATACAGTTGAATATTGCAAGACATTGTTGTTGTAGCAGGATGTATCAAAGTTGGTCAATAAGTTTGTAGAACTTTATGCTGTTTACTTGATGCAACGTTAGCCGTGAAGTGTTATGGCGTAGTACAGTTTACAACCAGTCATCTAGTAGATAATAAAGGGGAGGACACCTGGGGCTAGTTATTAGGTATACTTTTACTGAGAGTAGCCAGTGTGGCAGCGATGAGGAAGCCTTCAAAAACTAAGGGGTATTTTACCAGGGCTGCGGGACTGTTCGAAAGAGATACGGTGGCCCCGGAACACAAAGGGCTAAGAAGGAACATGGGTGGGTTTCAGTCATTACAAGTCTGACACTCCCTTCCGCTCCGCCTAGACCGGGAGAGATCGTTTGATGATTTCCCACCACAAAAAAGGGGTATTTTACCAATAAGAGCTGACAATGTCAATTATTTCATAGCTCAAGTTTAGACACATCATCATCCTCAGCCCGACTTCACCCACTGCTGGGTTTAAGCCTCTCTTTGCTTGTGCCAAGCTCCACGTTCTTGTGCCAGCCTCATCCAGGATATTTCCGCGAAGGCAACAATGTCGTCTGCCCATCTCGCCGCCGGACGACCGACACTTCTCTTTCCAGTCCTTGGACGCCGCTCGGTCACAGCTTCACTCCACCTGCCATCACAGATCATCAAAGGATCAGAGATGGGACGGCGCGTTCGTGTTGACGGCGCGTTCGTGTGACGGCGCGTTAGTGTTCCACGCGCGCCTCAAAGAGAGTCAGCAAACAGGAAGGGGTCCGAAAGGACCGATGCCTGCCAGGGTTGCGGGACTGTTCGAAAGAGATACCGCGGCCCTGGAACACAAAGGGCAAAGGAAGGAACATGGATGGGTTTTAGTCAGTAAAAGTCTGACACTCCCTCCTGCTCAGCCCAGAGCGGGAGGGGTGTTATTTGACGATTTCCGAACAGAAAAAAAAAAAAAGGATCAGAGATGAAAACAAAAGAGATTGTATTCTATTGATATTAACAGATACTGAAAAATAAAAGTTTGGCAAAGAGTTTTTAATGTCGTTATACAAAATGAGGATAATAGCAGACGGAATGACTATTTGAACTTGCATTACGTGATTCACGCATGTGTAACAGATAGCAATAGTTATAAATAAGTAGACATTCCTAAGTATAGGTAGCTCCTGAATAATTTATGCTCTTGTAGTCCACAGCACTATTTTCTCAGTGGTATAGTTTTAGACCCAACGTACCACCAGGGGTACGGCCAGTGGTATGGTGGGTCGCAGGACCGCGTCTTGCTAGGTGTCCTGCCCAACTACATTTGAGTCCCATAACGCGATTTCCAAAATCGAAGACCTTTGTATGTATCTGGATTTCTAAGTTTGGAACTCGGCCTAGTAATTTTATGCCAAGCATGGAAGCCTCCATGGCTCTCTGTGCTAATCTGAGTCTGTACACTGCCTGCTATGTGAGCGTCCATATCTCAGCACCGTATCTCATGGTAGGCAGAACACACTGATTGTAGAGACGGGTCTCAGGCAGTGGAGAATGTTGGTGATTTCAGAATATCGTCCATTTCAGCCCACCCAAGCTAAATCCCAACTAAGTTGGGAAAAGTCCAGTCTAACCGGATGCAGCTGAATACCAGTATTTTATATGGAGCGTCTGCCTATCTGACCTCCACAACCCAATGGGTATTGGGTAATATACGATACCTCTTGGTAAGACTAGCTGTTGTCAGACTTTCGGGCCACTGACTACCCGTAACAACTGTCAAAGATCTACAAATGACAGCCGGGACCAAACCAACGGCTTGTGCTTTCCGAGGCACGGAGGAAACTCAGTAGTGGGCATGGACTAAGGACAGCTAGTATTTTATTAGAAACATTATTTTTAATTGCTATTAAATATTTACCAAAGATTACACAAAGTTAATAAACCAGAAGCATCAAATTATACATTTAGCATTTTAACCCTCTTACTGCGTTTATAAGTGCAAATTTTGCCCATAATCAAAGTAAATTTTGCATAAAATCACCTAAAAGTCGCTTGAGCAAACAACTTCGGGTTGCAAGATAGGAAAATTGCGGTTATCGTAAATTTTAATCATAATTTAGGGAGGGCGATGAAGAAATACGACATAATAAGGAGGTATAGGGACGTTGAGAGCCGACAGGCCTTGGTTAGCAAAGAGGGCGAGAAGGTAACTAAAGAAAAATATTGTTATGCATTATGTCGGTCCGGGAACTGGGTTATTTATTAAACAAGATGCTGCTAAATTTTTCCACGGGGATCTGAGTGAATTTTTGTTTACGCTCCGTATTGTACTGTATAATTGCGGTATCTAGACACCTCGGTCCTCGCTGTGTTTCTGTTTTCAGGTGTCGAAAGCTTTTGTAAGGTTTAAGTGGTTTGCGGTTTATGCATGACCAATTTTCTTTGTCAAGATAATTATCAAGCTTTTAACAAGCTTTCACCAGTGAACGATCTGCCTAATTCAGTTATCTAGTTGATTCTTAACTTGTTTAAATGGCACATAAATAGGGCTTGACGAATAGGTGTATTATTTTTGAATATCGATATTCATTACGCCCGTGGAGCTAATTTTAATTTGCAGAAAAGAGTAACCATGGTGTTTCTTGCCGGTTCTTCTCCATAGGAAACGACCAAACCGAACCGTGAACCTTTTTGTCGACGTTTTATAAGTACCCATCTTAGGCCTATATGAAATAAAAATATTTTGATTTTGATCATTTTTGCCAATGCGACAGAGCAGTTTTTAGGTACCTAAAACAAGATTCCTTTTTCCAACATTGACTTCATAAACACTACTTACAATATTAAATCTGTAAATCATTTCTTCACCAACAAACTATCGCCTCATAACTTCAACAAACAAATAGGTACTCTATCCTCATTAGGTACAGCTCGTGGCACGAGTTGTGGAGTCTGCAATTTAAAATCTCCCCGTTCACTCGTTACTCGATATTGATCCGACAAAATTGCAAATTGCATTCCTTCTTACCTGAAAACACGTTCAGGCTAACGATCTCCTTTGTTTAAAACTTCTGTTTATTTTATTTTTGGGACTAGACTCCCAGAAATGTCTAGCGCTAATGTCTGGACTTCACTACACTCTACAGTGCTACAAGGATCTCTTGGCGCTTGAATGACATTGCGAGGAAGGAACCGTTGCTTGTAAAAATGAAAGTGTTTTAAAATTGAAACAAAAGTGTATGCCACGTGCCAAAATATTCATGTCATATTCATGTATGTCAAAGAGGTTTAAAAGACTTATAGAGCGGACATTGGGAATATATTCGTACAAAAATTTTGATGAACCAGACAAGCGGGCGTATGACACTTGGTAGACCGATTTATTACTAAGTAGTCACAAGTATTGGATTAGAATTTTCTTCCGTCGTGTCCCGTCTATCGCTCGTAAATATTTGAATGTCTTTGATGTATGTACAACAATATTTTGTATTTTGAAAAATAATACATTTTTGCTGTGGTTTTGTGGGAATGCCTCAAGGAAGTCTACTCGGTCCATAACAATTTATACAAAGCACGTTTCAAGTGTGTAGTTTTGAAACATGACAATTAAAATGAACTTTTTCAGGATACGTAATTGTATGAGTCTCCAAACCTTAGGTCTTCTCTCCATTTGACTTATGTACCGTTTAATTACATATACTTACTTTTAAAATTATGTGAATAACGTTCACGAAAATAATCCAGCGACGTTGTGCCGGTAGTTGAGCTAGAGTAGACACAAATGACATAATAACTACGTAGGTACAGTACCTATGTAATGAAGGTAGGCACAAGCAATAAGCCAATAATGCCTACCGGCACAAAAACACACATCGGAAAATTACCCACGATTTTTTACAAGAAGTCATTTCTTCAGAACAAGCCATGTTTGTTTTACCCATCCATACTTGGGCAAATAACCCAGACAGACGGCTTATTGATTATCTTACTCTGCCCTACAATTATGATAATATTTGGTTAACATACCAATTTAGTTGAAATTGTCTTATTATTTTTACAAGCAAATTATCGTCGTTGCTCGTTGTAAGTAAATAAGATGGTTATTTCATTTCGCGTGTGTGTTCTCGGGTATTAGTTATGCTTATTTGGAGTTCAAGGTATTATTAATTAATTAAATGTATTGAAAATTGGACTGTGCGTCTCCTTTCATTATTCAATAATTATATTGTTTGTACATATTATAGTAACTAACTTAGCTGTTGCTCTTAGCGTACGTGCAATTACGGACGACTACGAATCGTCTCGTGATACGAATAGTTACGAATCTACAATTTTCGCTTATACTTTCTTTTATTTTTTCCACTGTCGTTAAAATATTTTTTTCAATAAAATATCCTTCATATACCGCGGCTTAGCGCGCAACAGAGTACTATATATCTATATGTGAATTCTCTTAACAAAACTCATACAAATATTAAATAACCTAAGTACCTAGTTATTCATAATTTATTTCATCATAAATATTGCCATCTACAAAATTACGACTCATTTACGTCACGTGTCGCCGCAGGGTTGTCGCAAAAACTATTGTGTGCGTCCCCAATAAAATAGCCAGAGAGATACTTAAATAGAATAAACATTGGTTTAAATAAAAAATAACTTGCGTATTGTATGGAGGCGTTGTGCGTGGGAATGACAGGCGCCTGGGGTGATCTCTGGGAATGACGTTATTTAATAAATGGTAGTTTGGTGCAGCCCTATATAAAATCGTTAGAGTATAATTATTTGAGAGGCAGATTTAGATGTGCTCGTCTTGTAAAATGTTTATTTTTTTATTTCAAACTAATTGATTTGTTAATTTGGTTTTAAGGTTTTAATCATTTATTTTGGCAGTAATTTGATGTAAGATCATTTTATTTTCAAACCAATCAAATAATAAAAGTGCCCCATACTTTTTTTATAAATAAATTAAATAAATTATTTCCAATGCAACATGAATACACTCTATAATCATTAGATACTTGCATTGTATCCGTGCCCTTCCCTTAACATCATAAAAAATAATGACACGACCGTTTCTGCATAATCGCATCAAAACTGTCACATGTGTACAATATAACATGAGTTTCTACCTTCTGAAGTGACACAGCAAGTCACAAATCTTTTGACATCATGCGACTAAACTGTCGCAGCTCCCCACATGACGCGACAGTTTTTGCGACAAAAAATCGACCCTATTTACCCTAACTTTAGTTCTGGTTGATGTTAAATAGATAACGAAGCTACGCGAAGCAATTCGGAGGTGTTCGTGCATAGAATTTTTAAATTAAGAACGCGTTTGTCATGTTTCACTTATGTAATTAAACTGTAGATGGCCTGATACACGTTTTAGGAAAGAATTTCTTTTTTTACCCGACTGCCACAGGGAATGGTTATGTTTTTCGCGCGTATTTTTGTACTTACTTATGTTTGTTTTTTGTAAATTTCTTTATTACCTCGTATGTTCCAAATGGCTGGATGGATTTCGACGATTATGGAATCATTAGATTCTCCTCAAAAACCCAAGTTCCCAAAAAGGGGATTTAAAAAAAAATGACGGATTTTTGGCGCTAAATTGTAAATCGTTAATAACAATTTTTCAACCAAACCTTTCGAGTAGGATATCAAAATGAAGGAAACTACAAAGAGATACAATTTATAGTCGAGTTTTTTGATACTTTCAACTAAGTGTTCTAGTTTCGTTTTTCCATCCAGGAATTACATCGGTGACTCGGTGTATCTGCTTACCTGCGTCTCTAGCAAAAAGGACAATTTCCCTATATGGATAAATTACCTAGAACCTACCTACTATTATTTTACTTGTTATACAAACTACTTATAATGTATGCTACTATTTTTTTGTGTTTGGCCGCAATTAGCCTGATGTGAAGAAGATACCTGATGTGAATTGTCATCTGGATCTATTCAAACTTCGATCAGGGAACAGAGAAGCCGGCAGTGAATAGCTCTATGAACCTTTCAAACTGATAGTTGAATTGCTGAGTAGTGTGACATAATAAACTGTAATTCTAACGAATCCACGAAATCGGAGTTTTTTTTGGCCAACATCTACAATGAATTTTTAACCAAACGTTCTACTTCCAATTTTGTAGAGCAGGACTAAAGGAAACAGTACCTAAATAGATAGATAAGACATGGTTAGGGCTACCGTACAAACAGGGGTCGCAAAATAAACAAACTAAAGATATGTTTATACCCGGCGCCGCCCGCCGGCGTGTCCACTCGAACAAATTGACGCTCATAATCGAACTCGGGTTATTCTGTACAAAGTATTTATTGTAATCGGTTTCATGTTTTCTGTGTAAGCTTATGTAATTAATGACATGCTTATTAAAGATTTACTACCTACTTTAAAATGTAGAAGGCTCTGGTGGTATTAGGACATTACTTTTGTCAAAATTTTGACAGTACAGAAAAGACTGCAATGGTTCTTATAAATATTTGATGCACGACAATAGAAAAGCTGCAGACACTCAGCCTATAGTCTGATCTTCACAAAATACAAAAGCAAGGTAACATAGTGACGAAACTTGATCTAAAACAAACATTTTATAAACCCACAAGACGACTATGTAGTCCGTTCATTATTATTTTTAACTCCGATGTTAAGGGGGCCTTTATTCTCTTAAACATAAAGTTTATTTTAGAGGAAACCTAACTGTGACTGGACTGTACTGTTAGTACTGTAAACAGTATGGACCGATCAATTAGGCGCCTGGCTGTATGGGGAGCTGCCTGTGCCCACAGATACGGGCCGTAAACAAACATTGGGATTATGATTATAAATCCATTGGATACTTATTATTGGGGCCATCCATCATTGGAGGGTTAATCGAAATTTGAATCAGTGCTTCAATATTAAGTTGTGATTGTTCTGACAACTTTATTATTTTGGTAGATTTTCTTGTATTTCAAACAATTGTTTCTGTGATTTAGCTATTAAGCCAGTACCCTAATAGGCTAATAATGATAATAGTATACTGAACGACATTATAATATCTTCGACACATTCGATAAAGAGGTAAAACTTGTTTGTAAGTTTGTATGTAAGGGCTAATCTTCGGAATTCCTAATCCGTTTCCAAAAATTCTTTCACTAACGAGAAGCTAAGTACATTGTCCCCGAGTGTCATAGGCTACATTTGAAACGTTCTTATGGGTTAATTTCCTTACATACTTCTCTAACATGTGGTTAGTGCTTAACCTGGTGTCAGTTTTAATGCCGCCCATGGGCCTCTGACTTGGCTTTACGTGCCGTCAAGAAATATCCCTCAGGCATGCTGCTTTCCTCACGATGTTTTCCTTCACCAAAGCAAGTGATAAAAACTATACGCACATGAATCCGAAAAATCAGAGGTGCGTGTCTTAGATTCGATCTCGAGACCTATGTCACACCACTAGGCTATCACTGCTATATTGTACACTAAAATCAATCATCAAATAGGTAACTATTCATAAAATCTGCAAACCCCTGCAAAACATCCTCATTGATTTTTCAGTTCCCAGACAGTTTCCCTGATCATAGCTATTAGGTACTTACCAACAATCTGTCTGGCTAACTTATGCATGCACTTGTTAGTCGCTAGTTATCCGGATCTAATATTAAAATGAGCCGCAATTTGTGCGCTGCCGATACGGAACGATCAATCTACCGGATTGAACACACCCTGTACGTGTGCTGGAGTGGGGTGGAGTGGAGTTGTTGATAAATTAATAGGGAATATGCATGTAATTTTTTTTTCACTTAAATCAATAATGTGCAGTAATATCAACCCAAGAAAATAATTAAAAGTTAATTTCAACTACTGCTTGTCGCACAAAAAAAAACTTAAACTCCTACAATTTTCTACGACAGTTCAAACGTCCATGACTATCGCGGCCATTCATGTCAGGACTTTGATGTCACTTACCTCTATCTGCCTTGTTTAAATCTGTTTTTTGCCCTTAGTAGATTAGTTTTACTAAAATGTAAATGCTTTATTTAAGCAAAAATTGCAATAACAATTTTATACTAAAATCTTAGTGAAACTTTAAGTACTTTTCAATTAAAAGTGTTTCTTTGACACATGGATTGTGACGTCACTACCGGAATCGATGCGTTTTGTGTTTGCGTTCCGTTTCACCAAAAACACGCTAAATAAAATATTAAATTGTAAAATATGTGTTGTATTAGAGAATTAAACAAGTGTACCACAATGTTTTTATGGTCAAATACAAGGCATTTTTAAGAAATAAAAAAAGTTTTGTATTTCTTGCATAATTATTCCCTATTATGTTTTGTAATTGAATGTTCTTATTCTTCATAGAGTGGTGGGAAATGACGTCGGTATTGTTTAGGTTTGACTAACTCTACTATTAAATATTTGTTCCCAACCTTTTATTTAATAAAGAAGTTCAAAATCGGTCGAGAAACCCCTCGACTGCTTAACGGTACCATAGTCCCTATATTTTTTTGTTCACTATATTTAACAGTAAACAGAATGAAACGTACCAGATTAAGTAAGCTCTATCCGGCCTAGACTAATACTATTGCGATGAAAATCATGCTAAAGTTCTTATTCAGAATAAGATGAAGAATGCTAAAGTAAAATATGGGTATTGTGAGATTAGACCCAAAGCTAAAAACTCTATTGTCAGCTAGTCAGAAAATATTGCCCGTCATTGCCACAAAATAACTTACAGAGTCTGAAAACTAATTAATAATAAACCAAGTTAATAATCCACAAACTAAATAACAAAATACAAACAGTCTCTACGCAATTCGCTATCCAAAGGGCGTTATTCAAATAAGACGCGCTGCGTATCGTAGGCGACTTGTCGCTTGATGGATAGCTTCGGACGATTTTTAATCATCCCCTGTATACCATTTACATAGCCATAAACACCCTCATGCTACAACCAAAATTAAACTTTAACCTCAACAACGAAGGTTCCTTTTGAGTGTGCAATAAGAGTTCTTGATGGCTTATAAATTGAATCAATGATGTGCTTATTTGTGTAGAATATATGAGTTCCGCTGTCAAATAACATGTCCTGTCCTTAGCGTGTATGTAGAAAAATAGAGCGGTCCACTTTTATATTTTTCGTAAAGAACCGTGATTTAAATACATACAGAGTTTCCGCGTACTGTCTTTCTTGGGCATTTTTGCCCTTTACAGTATTACAATATTTATGTATCTCATTTATATCTACTTCAAGAACTATGTCTTGAGATTCTTGAATGCCGTGACAACGAACACATTTCATTTAATTTTGAGAAAATTGTAACTCTCATTTGCTTTGATAAAGTTGGTAAATTGTGAGTAAATTAGTATTGTTTCAAACAACCACGTCTCCTTAGTCTTACAGAGTCCTCTAGCTCCACGCACAGCCGGCTTACCCCCGGAGCCACTTCATGCAATAGTTTAATCCACTAAGCCGCGCTCTGTCAACTGTACTATACTAGGCAAGATGAATTATCTTTACTGAAACAAAGCCTTTCATTCGCATTGTTCACAATCCTCGCTACGTGCATTATACACCCACCGCTATTTTGCGACAAAACCCTCCATTACACGTCGCATTGTGCCACCACTCAATGCATGATTAATGATTGCAGACTTCGAAAACATATTCATTCGTGGGAGCCCCTCTATTCCGCTGTCTCGTTCCACTACAATGCGAGATATCGATATTTTTCCGCGAGAGGCGAAAAATGGTATGTTTACATCCGCTCGATTAAGCGCGGAGGATGGGTTTTTGAAAAATCGACGAACGCCCGAAAGATATGCGTCGCGTGCCACGAACTTCTCATCTACATAATCAAGATTCAACTTTATCATCAACAAAATACGCTTCAAAATAAATTGTTCTGTACAACTTTACCCCGCACTTAGTGCTCTACGAAGCGTAGCAAGAATGTTGTTTTATTGGAAACGGATAATTTATTTTGTGTATTTATTTTGTTGCGGCACGTCCCCGGCGGATTCAATAACGTGGGAGCGAATTTAGTGGTTATGGTCATGTTATTAGTACGTGAAGAAGATTGAACACTCAGACATTTTATACAGAGATAGAATTCCAGCAAAATGATAGCTTAGGTACGTTAGCTCAGTAAGGGAAAATACAGGTGCAGTTATACCAGCCATTCATTTTCCCACAGAAAAGGTAAGGAAAATAGGTAACTGGGAAACCTGCAATTTGTAAGCGATAAATTAGAAAAGCGTCGTTAACTTAAGTGGTAGCACACCCACACTGAGACCTTTCTGTTTATCGCAGAGAAAACGTAATTACATAAAAGTTTTCAATGCAGGAAAATGTTGTTCCCTCGATCCTGACAATTTGCTTCGAGTTTCAAAAATATGGGAGTCCAGGGTGAGGATTGCAAAAACAGAAAAGTTATCTCATTCAATGTAAACCTACAAATTATGGGGACGGGAAACTCCTAAATGAATTAATTTAAAAAGTAGGACAGCACTCAGCTGTAAATATTTTTGGTTAACGAATTTTTCTTGGAATAATTCTCACTAGCCGTCGCTCGATGTTATTTGGGAGGGACCGACTGGGAGGTAGATATTACATTTTCAACTCTACTTAGCAACTTCAAGACTTTTCTTGTTTAAAAAAAACTATATCTTCTTGTTGAAGCTACAACCATACCAGGCGACGACCCGACGACGAAGCTCAAAATAAATCAGTTTTCCGCAATTTTTTGCTCACAATAGCTATTGTATTTTGAGGTTGTTATTACATGGAGCATTCTTTTCAATCCTTTTTCTCCACACTTTCAATGATGACGTAGCACGAACTCAATGGTTTGTAAAAAGAACCGAATTTCATTTGTTTCGTAGTTTCCATGACGTTTGGATAATGAAAGAAACGACTTCATTTGTTTCACTGTTTCTAACCAGAAAGAGTGTCAAAAGTTGAAATGTCGTGTGAGGTGACAAGCAATTTTGAACCATAATGTCCAATGCAATGGTACAACTACTAACTGTCAAATTTCCTTGCACTGTCACTTTGTCTGCCCTGCATATTATGCTTATGGTCCAAACCCAGAGGACCTAGAACCAAGTAACTCTATAACAACAATGATGGAAAAATATATCAGAATAACATTAAGCTAAAGCGAATAGCAAAAGCTTTCGAAGCGATTGTTAGTTGTTTAGGTCAGGGGATCTCGAATATTCAAACTTCGTTTACAAAATCAAGTCTATTAGAAGTCCGGGACTTCCCGAATCCCGGCGGAAATTAACTGAGACCCGTGTCCCGTGTCAGACGGTGACAATGTCCTTTTCTAAACTATCCTAATGACATTTCAATGGAATTGACGAAATTATGTAGTACTTTACATGGGTCATTTGCATACAATATGAATCGGTTTTGGAGTTAGAGATCAAATGGTGAAGATCTTCGGTGTTCTTTGTCGTAGAAAGGAACCGAAAACCGAAAGCTAACGGGATAATGTTGTTTGTTTTATTTTAAAACGGTATATTATTCTTTGCTCATTTTTTTACCGACTTTCAAAAACGTTCGTATTCCTTATGCATCTTTTTTTTCATGTACTTACATAATGTTTTCACCGATTGCTCTGTCATTACTAGATCCGATTTTCGTGATTCTTTTTTCATTTAGCTCGCGCGGTGGTCCCATATAAATTTTATTAACTTTATTTGAGTAGTTTATTAGTTGACTTCTATAATACGTATTTTTTCTTCTTCGACTGCGTTGTAAACATTTTTGTAAAAAATATTAATCAATGGCATTAAAGTCAATGAAACAAACGAAGTCACCGACTTCCGAAAGTAAAATTATTTTTCACTTTGTAGTATTTTTTTCTTTTTTGGAAGTCGGTTATTTTATTTGCAAATTTAAAAAAAAAAAGATTCAATGTAAATTAATTTGAAGGACTCGAAATTCCAGATAAATATATCTTCTTTACAATATACACAGTTTTTCGAGCGTTAATTTTGTCGCTTCGTGAATTAAACGCTGCTGAAATACACGTCGTAAAATCCGGTATGCCTTTTACGACACACGCGGAGCCACTTTGGGTGGCCTTTAGGGCGACCCGACTAATTCGCCATGATTTTCATTAGCTAAGTATTTTTGTATGACTGTACTTTGACTCTGTATCTGACTGCCTCGTTGGTTTAGTGAACGCAATGGCGACTGCTGAGCCTGAGATCCTGGGTTTGATTCCCGGGTCGGGAAAATTGTTATTGGGGTTTCCCATCAGGAATTTCTCAGTAACAGCCACGGAATCTGGATTTGTGCCCGGTTGATGTCAATAGGCTCGCTCCCTACTACATGGGACTTAAACATAAATAGCGAAATGTGGGAGTACTATTAGGTACACCTCTACCAAACTCTTCTTTGGTATTTGTAAAATAGAAGCGGAATAGAAACAAATGAATGTTACTTTAAATGATCAGTCCATCGCTGGGCACTGCTCACTGAACAAACACTTCCACACCCTAGGTATCACTGACAGCCCCCTGTGCAGAGCGTGCATGGAGGCGGAGGAAACGGTAGCACATGTACTCCTCGAGTGCACCGGCGTCACCCAGATCCGCGAGGAGACTCTTGGAGCACAGAGATCCCTTGCGGATGTCCTGAGAAGACCGGGAAGTCTAATCTGCTTCTGGGAGGTGGTCTGGTTGGAGTAACGGCCACCATGGCTCACGTAGTCCACTTTAGAAACTAAGTGCGGAAACCAAACCCTTAACATAGAACATAGAATGATCAGTCAAGCCGGTATGGACAGATTGCAGAACGGACAGATAATGTGCTGAAGTATCAGTCCGGTGTTCGGAACTAGTCCGCCGTCCACTCGGTTTGTTTGAACGCACTTTTAAAGTGGAAAAGAGACAATGCAATGTTTGCTTGCAATAGGGAATGCATGTAATTTTTTTCACTTAAATCAATTAAATGCAGTACTATCAACCCAAGAAAATAATTAAAAGTTAATTTCAACTACTGCTTGTCGCACAAAAAAAAAATTAAACTCCTACAATTTTCTACGACAGTTCAAACGTCCATGACTGTCGCAGCCATTCAAATCATAGCATTTGATGTCACTTCCCTCTATCTGCCTTGTTTAAATTGCTGCCGACAAACTGTTTTGCAGTTTGGCAGATTTTTTATATGTTATATAATTACAGATTTTGAATAAACAAAAAAAAAAAACTATTTTTTTCCCTTAATAGAATAGTTTTACCATATTGTAAGTGCTTTATTAAAGCAAAAATTGCAATAACAATATTATAGTAAAATCTTAGTGAAACTTTAAGTACTTTTGAACTAAAAGTGTTTCTTTGACACATAGCATTTGACGTCACTACCGGAATCGATGCATTTTGTGTTTGCGTTCTGTTTCACCAAAAACACGCTACATAAAATATTAAATTGTAAAAAAAGTGTTATATTAGAGAATTAAACAAGTGTACCACAACTTTTTTATGGGCCAATACAAGGCATAAAAAAAATATAAGAAATAAAAAAAAGTTTTGTATTTCTTGCATATACCCTATAGCATGCATTGCATTGTATCTTTCCCACTAGTTACAGTTTTTTCAACTGCAGTCGGTACTCGGAGCGGTTTATAAATTGAAACATTTCCATCAAAAACATTTTAATAAATAAACAAAACATTAACTTTTAACTAGCACGGACCTCCACAGCGACTATAGCAACGGTAAAACTATAATTAAAACTAAAGTGAGGTAGTTAAAAGTGGTGATTGTCGCACAAAAGCGCCGGGAAAGTTGCCCAACTGCCGGCAGAAGTCATTTTAAATGTTTTTCGGAGGGAAATTAATTTCAGGGGACCAACTGAGCTCAAACACTGTAAATGCTAAAGTGAAAAGTTTGTTTGCTGCAATAAAGTCTTTAGGTTGAAAAAGCAGTTCTCGTTATTTAGAATATGGTTCAGAAAATATAGTTACCACCAGTAAATATATACAGCAGAATAATATATTGTCTTCTACAGTACCTACACCTACTGTACATATTTCATAGCAAACAAAAAGTCCCGGTAGTAGGCATGAAACCAATTTAGAAGCTATTAGAAAAAAGACAAAAGAGTATGCTTAGATGGATTGATCATATGGAGAGGATGAGTGAAAGGTGAGATGTGGCAACACCGGGAGGGGACGCCCTAGAAGGACATACAATGACCTTATTGGTGAGGTTCTTCAGTAAGGTCTGGAGTACTCGTAGTAGTAGTACTCGCAACCGCATGCGAGTATGACCAGCAGATGTTTGAACGTGGAATAGGCAAAAGTGGCCTGCCACTTTTGCCTATTATAGCGCTCTATGGTTTATGAATATAAAAGGCGTGAGTTTATGAATATACGTAGAAATAAAATCAGGCAAGTTAAGTGCGGAATCAATGACGTAGAGGACTCTTGATTAACCTACTGTTACGGACCAAACCATTACAACAGAGTTTATCTATTTCAACATACCTATCTGTTTGTGGAGTTAGATTAGAACAGAAGATAGAGCTAGAAAGTACAGAGGCCTAAAATGGCAATTTAGAATTCTGTGGAAATGTACTTTGTGGTCATAACCATAAAGACCAAATTAAGAATTTTATTTTTTTAACGTGATTCTTATTATGATTCTGATAAAGCAGCCATTTTAGGCCCCCAGAATTCCTAAACCATACCATAATAAAGTATACCTATCTATCTATCTAGTAAGGTTCGACTACAGTGGGTAGAAGAGGGTTGATGGCGACCATTACAACTTCGCTCACAACATGCCGCCGATACAGTTAAATTAGGGATACGCTTGAGCCTTCCCTTTGATTGCACAGAGAAAACTGTGGAGTGTAGCCTTCTTGACTCCATTTCATGAAAAATAGAGCCAATGTAAATTAAAGCAAAAGGGTAAAGATCTATAGTTTCTGTCTATCGCCAAGTAGTAAATGAGCGAGTCAATGTATCTATGTAAGTATTAATGCCGATTTAGTAAATATACAATATTGAGACTTGATAGTACACACGGCGACTCATCAAGGTATACATTTCCAGTATAACATGACCTCGCTTTGTATAGATTTCGCAAGAATCCGCATAAACTGGTTTTGCTGGTATAGCTTGATTGGTCATGCCTGCCACCTAGTTGTCATAATTATGCGACACTGACAACATTTGTTCAATTAAACTTTTAATGCAATCGGTCGGCCTACCGAACATCTCTTGAGTTTTTGTTTGAAAATGTTTCAAGTAGGTATAGTATAAAGTAAAATGTAGTAAAAACCTTAATTTATCGTGACTTCGATTAGAAAATTTAATAAATGAAGTCTCCAACACATTCCACTGTTCTCAAGTCTAGGCATACGGGAATCATCACAGAGCTAATCTTGAGGGCGGGCAGCCGCTTACGCAAATGTCATTCACGCGACCCCTTCACGCTTTTGCACACCAAACATACAAGATCTACCACGCCTCCCTCTGCCCTCATTAATTCGGCGACAAAGGGGAAGACGTGTAGTGTATTCGAGCTCTTATCCGATTGGGCAACCATAGATATGTGAGTAGAATAGGATTCGGGCACAATCCTTCGTGATTGCGCCTCGTTCCATTTTCAAATCCTCTACGACCGTTTGTCGTCCGAACTCAAACGAGCATTGGTTTGTTTCCTTTGCGAAGTTTGAATTTCGAACGTTTAACGCTCACGACATAGTTTTGTGTAAAAGCTCGTTTGGTCTTTTGGTGTAACTCACCCATGAAAAACGTCGTTTTTCATTCATCCTAATCAAGAATTTAGCTGAAAATAAAATACAATATTTCTGACAGCTTCTACAGTCTACTGAAATTGTACGAGTTTGGTAATGCTATAAAACATTTTCTTACTTTAATTTTCTAATACAAAATCTCGTGCCTTCCCAAAGCATTCATGCTGTAGTCCCCAACTCCAACAAATAATTCCATACAAATTACGCTAACATTAATTTAACTAAAAACATTACTGCCAAAACTTCCGAATTACAAATTCCGGTGGACCATTAAGACAATATTAATCAAAGAGACGATAGCCCCGAATCTAAGGCACACCATGTACCCTTAAATTGTATTGTCAAACCGACACATGGTCCCAAAATAGCTCCTCTGACCACTGTCAACGACAATGTACACAGAGTAACAAAAGTTCCGCTATAAAATTACACGACAGTGAATTTCCCTACAAAGTTTTCATCGCACATATTTAGTCTGTGGCTTTAATAGTGGGCACACGTGCAAAACACTTGAAGAGGGATTGTTACTAAAATGGACCGCCACTATCACGTAATTAAGTGCCCCCGTCCGTTGTTCACCGGACCGTAAGGGGACACTGGGCTAGAATAGCTGAGGTATTAAAATAACAAATTAGTTTGACGATGGGAGTTTCAACCTTATGTGTTAAAGTTAAAGTTTAAAGTCGAATAGATAAAGTTAGTGGAATAAGGTATATTTGGCAATTGGGGTAATGTGTTAGGCATAAATTACTAGTTTTCTTTGGAGTTGAATTAAGTACGGATGAAGGCAGTTAGTAGTTAGTGTCCGGCGTAATGACTATGGAAACGGGTGAGGGGCCGTGATAATAGATTAGCGAAGGACCTATTAATTCGCTAAAACCAACTTAAAAGCCAACAGCTTTACTGAAGTACCGTATGTAGATTAGATGTTTAATCTAAAATTAAACAATGGATACCTACTGTTAAGCAAACAGTAAGAAATCGTTGAAATAAAAAGACCAATAAAAAACACGCCATTTAACTATTTCTTTCGTGAAACTATTTCTTTTGATAAAGATTTCCTCCAAAATCAGTAATCCTACACCGATACCACCACGTCTAAATCTGCCAGAAAAATATACAAGAAAGAAAATCGTAATGCAACACATGAACCTCGAACCATTATAAAATAAACAAGGTTTTTATACAAATAAAATGTAATCGGTGTTAATAAACATTAGTTTGTGGATTCACAAGCGTGGACGCATCCGGACGTCGTATAAAAACGATTAATATTCTACACGTTAGCAGTAGGGATGGGAACAGGGACAGGGATGATAAATTTTAATAACAGGTAGGTAGGAGTATATTGGAGCAGTGATTTTATACTCTAGTTACTGTGAAATCCGTTTTTTTCATTCGCGTAAAGTTTTACACTATAAACCTACCCAATCAATATAATGAGTCCTGTCGAAAACTTTTCCATTTTTGATGATCATATTTTTTTTTTAAATCTGTGATGTTGATCCTGAATATTGATGAAAACAATTTTTTTTATTATTATTATTTGTTGTTATACTCGTAGCGGCAACAGAAATATACATCCTGTGAAAATTTCAACTGCGTACTTAATACGGATCATGACATAAAGCCCGCTGACAGACAGACGGACGGACTACGTAGTCTTAGTAATAGGGTCCGTTGGTTACCTACCCTTCGGGTACGGAACCCTAAAAAGAAGGCAGCTTTAATAAAGGATTGAATATTGAATTCTCAGAAAGTCCAAAGAAATTGTAGTGTAACACTGCACCTATCCAAAAATGTTCCAAGTATAAGTTACAGCAATCACAGCCACAGAATACCAGACCAACGGCTCACGCACAGCACTATAATTTGATTGAATACGTTGCGTGAACGCAATAAAATAGTTTGTACAAGATATTTTAACGCTGTAAATCGACTTCGTACAGGAAGCCGGTAGTTAATTCATGTAGTACAACTATTACAAGACGAAGATAACAGAACACATTCATATTTAATTAATTGGTTTTAAAGCAACAGATGCACTGTGTTGCCGTCGGAAGTAGTTCTTTTTTTCTTCCGTTATAGAGTTGTAAATTTCTAAGTAGGCGGTAATATCCGAAAGTAGTCATTTTATGCCATGTTTTTTGGCATAATTCTTTCACTTCTGGAAAGCGGATTACTGATTGTCATATTATGATTTGTTTCTTCGACGTGCACGAAGTCACTGGCAGAAGTAAGTCATCAAAACTTTTATGCATGTTTGAATTTGCAGTTGAAATCTACAAATTCAAGCATGTAAATCAGACGTGGGATGCTGCTTACAAAAACGAAAACTGGGCATTATGGCTCAAACTTTTAAGATACCTATGTCCTTCGATTGTCTGGGCTGTTACACGTTACAAAGCCAACTACAGCAGTCATAAAGACCAATTCTTGCATAATATCCCCCTCTATATTCCAATGTTCGACGGCAAAAAAATAGTCCTAACATATTCTGATCACACAAACCCAATACCGACTAATAACGTATCTCGTTCTTCCAAAGTCTATCCAATTCCTGTATCAGATGTTAACATTCACAATGGCTTATTTGACTAACAAACAGTATCGGACGATTATCCTGCGTCTTTCATGCATTATGTATGAGTCACTTCCTTCGAGCCCTTGCATGACTGACGTAATGTCGCCTACGCACTTTGTTAGAAGAATATTTTTGCTTTACGTGTTTCTGTCAGGTTGGTTGCATTGATCGATGTGACGTTCGTTTGTTTAGCAAGTTTCTTGTGGTTTTCTGGGTTATTCGTTCCATCCATCACCATCTACTACATAGGTTTAAACTTATTTTCCAAAAACACTATCTTGTATATTACTCATAATTTAATTCAGAAACCATTCCACAATTTCTATTGAATAAATAGTGGTCAAAAACCTTTTTTGGAATTACCACAAATGCAGTTTTCAATTTCATAGTTATTCATATAATATTAATGAATAACTATGAAATAATATAATAATATTAAAGCTAATATTCATAGTTTTTCATATATAATGATATCATGTAAATTTACAAATTTATTGAAATTCAGCTACCCACAATCCACAATGCATGCAGATTCTGAAAATACAATTGATGAGAAAGAAATAATGCTCGAACATTTCATTCAGGAAGTTATAGTGCAGTTACAAACATAAAAGAAAATAAACATCCAAAATAAAAATAAAAGATATATAATAATACCAGCCTATTACTGTCCCACTGCTGCGCAAAGGCCTTTTCTCAACGAGAAGGCACGAGCATTGATCATCATCCAATAATAAAAACTGAAAATGAAAACTAACAAATTGAAACACTAGAACCACCAGTGAAAATGATGTTTTACCTTAAGACATTTTTTAAACCGTTTTATTTCTCTAATTCATTTATGCCACCATTTTACTTCAACAAGTACATGCATCCTTAATTAAATACGCCACAACCTCGTTTTAAACAGAATTTAATTGCTATTCAAGATACAATCTATCTGTAACGCCATCAAATTCTATTTGGAAGTACAGAACAAATCGCGTCCGCGGCCTGTAATCACACAAATTGTTCTTTAATTGCTTTTTTTAGTTCACATTAAGGTACAATTAGACTGTTAAAGTATTAACGATGTGACAGACGGACGGACCATGACGACGCGTAAATGTTACATGTCGAAACGCAGAACAAGACACGTGTGGAGTAGTTGAATGAAATTGTCGAGAAAAAAGTTTTAAGTACGAATTTGGATGGCTCTAAGAGTGGAAGACCAATGAAATGGTGGATGGACTGTTTGGAAGGTGATATGACTAGAAATGGGGTGACAAATGGGATGATGAACAATAAGTATGGAAGAAGAAGACATGCTGCGCCAACTTCAAATAAGGTTAGGTTAGAGTAAGAGAATAATGTCATCTTTTCAATTTCAATTACATAATTAGGAGTGAGTTCATTTTTGCTATGTTTTCTTCAATCACTTTCTTTTCCATAAGTTTCTTTGAATGAATCGTACCTAACTATTTTTGGCCTCGTAACAAAAGATGAATACGTTCAACGCGATGAAGACTAGAGGAGGTAGCCTAAAGTAGCTCAAGTATCGACAACATTTGGTCACTTTTTATTCCGATAGATTTTTCGGAGTTGATGAAGTATCGCTGCGTAATTGTGTATGTCAGATCCAAACTGATCTAGCCGTTCTTCGAACGTAACAACCAGACAAAACCTCCAACTAAACTTAAATAATCAGCTCCACACCACTTCAACCATCGCAATAATTAAAAAAAAAAACAAATGATAACGATGACTGTGCGTCGGCTCCGAAGGCTTGTTTGTTTACCATCATTGTTTTATTGCACACAACACATCTCGGGCACATCTCCATACAATGCGCCCGCGCAGCCGCCCGGCCACCCGCACCCCCCCGCCGCCCGCGCACTCCCGACACCTCCTCATATTTTACTATCAACTCTACCAATTTATGGTTTTGAGAGGGAATAAAGTAGGTTTGGAAAGGCCAGTGTTACCTTACAGGAAGAAATAAATGAAGTATTAGATGGTGGGTCTTTAATTTGCTGTGTGAAGTGTCCAATTTCTTCAAGTAAACAGGAGGGCCAATAAAAAAAAAAGGATACAAATTTTAAAACAGGCGAAGCAGCTAGAGACTAATTTAACATAAAAGTTATCTTCTAGCCTAGATAAACACACGTTCTAGATTTACCATCATCTACCCGACCTTTCCCCAATTAAATTGGGGTCGGCTTCCAGTCTAACCACATGCATTATACCTGGTTATGCATTACCTACTATGCTTAAGAGCGGCCAACCCGTCATACTTTTCGTACAAACGCTCGTACGTGATTATGCCGTTGTTACTCATCTATCTTTGAATTTTTTGAACTAATAGGTATTTTGTGCACTATATCTAGGTTTCTATGGTTGCAAAAAATAAAAAAAGTAGAAATAAATTCAGTATAAGCCTCCAAAAATAGCTGTTTTGCACAAATTTTACCTGAACTTTGGCCGTTCATAATATACTCATAAACTGTAAAAATAAAGAAAACATCTCGATAGAAACCTTGCACGTGTAATGCAGATTCTTAATAATAAATATTTATTTCACACACTTGTAAGACTTATTCAAAAACACGTATTTCCTGGAACAAGTTTAAGAAATTTTCGAACACTATTTTTCGTTCAATGTCATCGCGTTAGGCGGTATGAAGTGCGTGGGAGACGAGTTGTGCGGGGTCGGGGTGCGGTAAGACGGAGAAGTTGAAATAAAATCACCGCTGTGGCTCTGTATGAAACAACAAGCTTTTTGACCATGCTCGCGTTGACGATAGACGCGTCGGGAAGGGCCCTCTTAATACCTCAATCCCAATATTTACCATGGAGCGACTACCTATCTGACGTAACATGATACACCCTTAGTAAGACTGTTAGTCAGACTTTCGGGCGTCTGACTACCCGCCAGTAGCTGTGGCCAACACGTTCTAGATTATCTATAGTAAAAGATCAGATCAGACTTTAAGAACATTCAATACAATCTCGCAGATTCCGTCGACTACTCCATTAAAGTAACGATTTTTATAGAGACGAGGGTCTTTACAAAATTGTTCGATCGAGTTCCTTGATGTCACCCCCGATTTTTTACGAAGAGCACCGAAATCACAAGATGTTCCCTAATTGCAACAAATAGCTGCATTTTTCACTATGACACCCCTGTTCCCTGTTCTGGGGTGCCGTGATCGATCAATTTGCTTGTACGGCTTCTAGCTGTAATGTTATTGGGAAGGCGTCACCATTAGGGTTGAAGTTGAAGTGCAGATAGCGATGACAGCAACTTTGTAAATGTTGAGTACTCAACATGAGGGACTTTTGCTTTATTCAGGGAATTCTTTCAAAGAATCAATAACTCTGTAAAAGAAATTAATTAGAGGAAAGACTTTATATTCTTTTAAAAACAAAAAGACTTTGATCCAGTTCTTCTTATATAGGTACATAGTGGACTATTTTAATTCCTATCTTTTTTACATCTCGAATACACCATGCAAACAACACATGCAAAAGGTACATGGTAGGTACTTTCAACCGTCAAAACGTTGACTAATTAACCCTCATTCATCAGATATCCGACTACCATTCAAATAACTGATCGTCCATCATCCCCTAACCCTTCACTTCTCCAGTTACCCGATCCCAATACCCGCGATAGACAGATACAAATTTATGACAGGACTCGTGAATTATTTGGCCCTCCATTTATTGCTTATCTGTGGATCTCACCGCATGTGGTGTACCGTGGTCTGGCGTGATGTATGGTCAGGCTGCGACCACAGAACACCAAAAAGCGGTTAAACCAACCACTTTAGAACCGCGTGAAATTTAATCGGCCAATGTAATAGACCCGAATTCTGATTGCTACCACAAAATTGATACTTAAAATTAATTTGATGATGATGTTTGAACGTGAATTGGTTAATTAATTTTATGCATTTCGTCGTTAATTTTGAAGACCGGAAAGATCTGAAGATTATATCGGTGATGGAACAGTTTTATGCAAATGATAGAGTTATAAAAAAAGTAAAGACACATGAAACCGCTACTGATTAATTTCAAGATAAGTGATTATTACAACTTCCTTATTATTTTAGTTAGAGGTAGAGAACGAATAAAATCTGAATGACTCTTGATGAGGCACAAGCAGAGAAAGAGCTATGCTTGGGCTAAAATAAATCTCTTGTCTTGTCTTGAAATCGGACTGTGGATGATAAAGATAATAATAAATGTACAAATAATTTTTATTCTATCAAACATTTATTAGAACCCAAGAGGGATTTAAGCAGAATCTGTTACTAACTAATTAACAATATTTTTAGGCTGATATGTCTAAAATAAATATATTTTATCCCTTTTTCTCGCCCGCTACTCGCTCAACTTGTTTAATCGCTGCCCTCATTCTCATGTAACCAAATACTGAAAAATTACGAGCGTATCATAAACGTGAGTGAGTCCTGCACTCCTCCTTGCATGACAATTATGATGGCATTCGTTTTGTATCGCTATGATTTATGGGAAGCGCGCGTTCGGTGACCCCTACTGCTTGGAAATAGGTCGTTTCCTAATGCGTTTTATTCAGGAGTTTTATGTGTATATTTAGCTAAAGGATTAAGAATTTGTTTGGGATTTCCGGGTGCTTTAATAGTAGTAAAATTATTTGTAAAGGCTCGGAAAGAATATGTTTAAGAGCATGTCGGTTGCTTCAAGAAACAATATGTTTTAAAAGAAGCTTTGTATGTTTTCCTATCAATTTTAAGTCTGCAAAAATAGTTTCACATTTCTTCTTCTTAGCATGTCGATGGCAATCTTAATTGTGTCAGCCCATAATTGAGCTACTAGTTTGGCGCTTTCGGTAGCGTCCATAAGTTCCTGTAGCGAACAAACAACAGGATAGACAGGACACGATATCAAATGCCCCATCTGTTGTAGAACAGCACCGCATTTACACTCCAGAGGAGTGTCATTAATTAAACTCCACCTGAGCAGGTTTTCCTTGCTGCGACCAACCTGGGTCCGGAGTCTTTTTAAAGACTTCCAGGTCAGCCATGGCAACTCATGTCCAGGTGGAAGATTTTCAGCAGGTGGAACGAATAGGTAAGGTAAGGATGCGTGTTTCACCTTTTTTTTACTGCATTCAATGATTTTTCATTCGAACATTTTCACTTGAAGATTTCCAGTTAAAAAAAAAAAGCAGCCTGTCAGTCCCACATGGAGTCAACAAGTATTGAATTGTTTACATAAAATTCTTCCATTTCTACTGAGAACTTCTTAGGCATACCACTTTAGTCCAATAATCTATTCTTATTTTACTTTATGAACTTTTCGAAATTATGCAGGCGGGACAGCTCAGCCAGGTACAAAGTCAGCTATAACTTAGACGATAATAGAAGCAGGGTTACAGAGACCTGCGCCAGAGCTGGCTCAAGTGTGGCATACTAATGCGAAACTAACAATCTTGCTGTCAGGGATACGTGGGATTCTTACAGGATTTACATAAGTTAGAGAATTTGGAAAGGTGTTATTTTAGAAGGATTTTTTGGGACCAGTTCGTGTAGATATTTTACTCGAAAAATTGTGAACATTTTTAATTTTTTAGTAACCCTGAAGTATCGAGATCTCAGGCATTACAAAATAGCACATGAAGATTTTCAGAGTTTAGTTTAGTTTAGGCGAGTGATTTTAACAGGCTCATAGGCTCTCCAAGTAATCCTATTTTTACAAAGTTAAAAATTTTATAGTTGTGGTGTTCCCCAGGGAAGCGTATTAGGGCCTCCATTATTTATAATATATATAAATGACCTTTGCAATAGCCTAAAACATGATTCTACACTATTTGCTGATGACACTACGCTCACAATAAAATCTTCAAATAGGAGTTAGTACAGTTTCAAACATTTAATTCTTTGGTGAAACCACCTCAAATACACTGCAGTGATTCAATTTTGGAGCCCGTACCTTCAACCTTATTCTTGGGAATAGTAATTGACGAAAAATTTAATTGGAAAGAGCATGTAAAAGGAGTCTGCACTCGACTCGACAAATTTGTGTTTGCTCTTCGAAAACTGAGACGAATAGCCAGTAAAGAAATAGCCCTGAATGCTTATCATGGCTATGTTGCATCTGTGCTACGTTACGGCCTCGTGATATGGGGAAATTCAGTAGATGTGAACAGAGCATTTATTGCACAAAAAAAAAATGTGTCAGAGCTGTTTATGGAGCAGAATATTTAGAGCATTGTAAGCCATTATTTAAAGCACTAAAAATTCTTCCACTTCCTTGTCTATATATTTTTGAAATTTGTATGTTTATAAAAAGGTATTCGCACATGTTCCCAATATATGAACACATTTCTAAAAGAGTGAAAAGCAGAAGCCCAAATAAATTACTTGCACCTAGCCAGAGACTACATTTCTATAGCAGAAATTCCAATTGCATGGCAATCAAAATCTTTAACCATTTACCCCCACGCATCAGAGTGTTGCCCACTAATAAATTCAGAAAAACTTTATTTGCCTGGCTTTTAGACAACTGTTTCTATTCAGTCAATGAATTTTTAAATTATAAATTTTGACATTTCATTTTCATTTTATCAATACTTTGTGTGTCCTATTGACTTATTATTGTTTTAATTTTTTTTCGTTTTTTTTTAACTTTTGACATATATAATTAGTACGTTTTGACATTTAATAAAAAAATTAAAAAGGTTCTTATAAAGTTGACATTGTATAAAAATTACTTAATTTCATATCAAATCATTTATAATTATATTGTTGCGGCCTAGAACTCGGCCACTTTGAATATTTGTAAGTCAATTTTAATATTTCTACACCGGCAACGGTAGTGTATGTGAAACTGTTTAATATTAAGACCTCAATGTATGTACCATATACTCAGAAATTAATAAATCTAATCTAATCTCAAATCTAAAGTCAAGAAAGAAAATGGGTCGTTTCATTCATAAAACAAAACAGCATTCGAATGTGGGAGTACAGCATACACCGGAAATTGCGAGACATGCAGTCGACAGTCACCCTACGTGAGGAATTACCATCAATCATCGGGCACGAACAGGAACCATAACCCGCGACATATAAAACCCTACCACCATATAAAGGCCATCTTTTCCATTAAAAAAAATTAAAACAGACCCTAAGCACATAACAAAGTTTAGAAACAATATAACTATTTGATTTACGAGTACAATAAAACTGGAGTTGTCTCCAAGTTCATTCATTACGCCTATTATAGCCCCGCATCAGGACATTTTGATAAATGCTTGCACGTTCAAATGTAATACCTTTTAAACGGTCCACAATTAAAATGTTCAGCAGATTGTAAATTGTCCCCGCACTTGACTCTGTTAGGTACTGCATCTGGCTTGTAAATGTACGTACCTAATTAGAAATGAAGTGTGAATGTCCTTCAGCCTGCTGGATATAGGCGTCTTTTTTCATGGGTTAGCAAATAGATTGTGTTGCGAGACCGACCTAATGGTCGGAAGTGCTTTACTCCACTCATGGACACCTGCGAGACCCAGGGGAGCAGGTTTCGCATTGGGATAAATTCAAGAGGCCCTTGTTTCTGTCTCAGCCCTTGTTTCTGTCTCACAAGTTCATTTAACTCAGGTTAAAAACCAGGCCTAATACAAAAAGTGTTATCTGAGGTCATGATGGAATGTCAAATATGTAATGGCAGCCACTGAAAAGTTTTAGTCAATCTTGATAAAAGTCTTGGTAAAGTAACTCGTCGTCATCTACCTAACCTTTTCCCAACCATGTTGGGGTCAGCTTCCAGTCTTCGGATGCAGCTGAATACCTGTATTTTACATGGAGCGACTGCCTATCTGACCTCCACAACCCAGTTAGTACTGAGTAATACGATATCTCTTGGTAAGACTGGTTGTCAGACTTTTTGGGCCACTACTACATGTAACGACTGTCAAAGATCTACAAAAAGGAAAAGTTAGAAAAGAAAACACAAATAAATGCAGTATTGTCAATTGTCTAGGTCCTCTGGTGACTCTTCGATCTTCAAGGATCTCAAGCATTACAATTAAGTATGATATTTTACTAACCACTGATTTTAAACCAAAAGCGAAAGCAAATGTGTTAGTTTAACGCTTTATTGCTACAAAAGAGCTACACAAACGGCACTGACACGACAATTCCTTAACTTTAACTGTCTTTACATTCGCATACCTTGAGTGAGTGTTTCATGTTTCTCTCATTTTCAGCTGATTTTGAAAACACCAGTTTTTTTTTTGTATCTGTGTAATAATAATTTTGTGTTTTTTCATAAGAAAACGTCTATATTATATTGGATATGACAAACTTTAAGTATAAGTAAAGGACATGTTTCATTTTCGGCCATAAGACGTACAGTTATCGAAAAAGAGGAAAAAATACAACGAATTCAGGAAATATATTCTCTCGAGAATTTAAGCCTGATTTGTTGTGCATGGAAAGTAACAGTTTTTCAATTATTGCCATATTATATTCAACATGGCGTCTTACTGGTTTGCATAGTCTGCTTTCGTTCTGAAATCATGTCACATAAAAACATAATATCACGTGGATGTTATATAAGAAAAGTATGTGTTTTTGTCCTAAATAATTATTATTATACTCTTACAAATCATTTTCGACTAATTATAAGCAAGAATGATGATTTCATTGTAAAAAAAACATAATAGGTACTACGTTTCTGAACGAGAAATTCGAAATGACATTTTGTTTTGATTAAACCCATCAGTGTCTGTCAGTCGAGTCTCGTTCATCTCGACTTAATTTCAACTTTCGTGGCTTTCAGTGTTATTTTACGTTCTTTCATTTATGTTTTGTTCCTACGACTTTTGCTTTGTACAATTAATATCAAATAACGATTTCTAGGTTACGCAAACGTCATCTCTACAACCTGTCATAACAGTCACGACAAACGTCAAACATTTTTAATTTTTATTGCGTGCATAAAAACTATTTAATATTATGTAAAAAATGTTACTTTATTCTATTCAGAGGTTTGTTTCCCAGCTTTTATAAAAAGTACATGTTATGGCCGGAGTCTCATACGAAAATGAAACATTACCTTTGAATTTAAGAATAATGATTTTCTTATAGTACTTTTGTCAAAAATGTTTGTCTGTCATCTTTATGTGTTTTCTATAAAAAGTTTCTCCGAATACATTAATTAACAACGAGCTACTTTTCCAGTCCTTTCCATTCTCCTACATATTATTCCTCAACAAGTGCGGCAATTTTGTTATTTTAAACCTTTATAACTGCAAAAAGTTACACAAACGGCACTGACACGACAATTCCTTAACTTTTACTGTCTGTACATTCGCATACCTTGGGTGATTGTTTCATGTTTCTCTCATTGTGCGTCGTGGCGGGTGTAAGTTACGACGTCACATTTGTCGCGCCGGCGCCGGCTCGCGGTGCGCATGCGTGTCGCTAACGAGGTTCTTGCTGGCGGCGCAAGCGCACGGCTACTAAATAGGGTGTTCAGACTTTAATGAAGTTATTTTACATAAACTTCTGTTTATGGTATTAATGAATTTATCCTACCGCGTAGCCGGGAGTAGTAAAACGGATCAAGAATAAAAAGTGTTATTTTATAAGAAAATGTTGTGGAATTTTGTAATGTGTCGGTACGTTTGACGCAATTATTTGTGTCAACTACATCTATTTGTGGTAATTTTAATTTTTGCATTAGCTTAAACAAAGAATTTAAAAAATAATAAAGTTATTCCATAACTTTTATTATAAGTACGACATAATGTCTCAAACTTCATTAAGAAAATAAAAGGTCAATCAATGAGGTTTTGACGACGGAAGATATACATCTCTATCCAATCATTTCTCTGAGCATGTGAGCAAATGAGGTCTCCGCGTGGCGTCACATAAGGCCAGCAGCGTCCAGCACGAACAACAACGATGATTGCGGAGCGCGTGATCCTGGTAAAGCGAATGAGGGTAATGTAATGTAAGTAGAACCTCACCAAATGTAAGTTTTACACTTCTAAATTTGTACCACCAACAGCAAGAGTATCATCACGAAAAAACGATTGTACTGTAACTTCCGTCAATTACATTGTATTGAGACACCGCATTTAAGACTTTCATATAGATTTCTCAAGCATAAACCCTTCTATAGTAGACATACTGCCGCTGGACAGCCGGTGGGGTAAGGAAAATGGAACCTTAGAATTTGACCAATTTGGTCTAATAAGAAACCTAATTTCTACTCATAAGTTTCGAAACTAAAATTAATTCCCAAAAACATTTACTTACAACTCAAAAAATAAACCCAACACCCTGAAAAATCCGCGTGCGCAAGCAGTCGCGTGCACACCGCCCTGCGCCCGCGCAGCCGATGCAAATAGTTGATTTACTCGCCCACTCCTTCGAGTTTACACTGCGCGCGCAGTTGTTACCCCTTGTCAGTGTACCTCGGATAAATAATATTGTCTCGCGCAAGACGTATGGGTCTGCAAGCAGCCAGCGACTCAGGCGCAATGAAATGAGTAATTGTGATCGAGAATAAATCTGGAACACAGCACTGCAATTTAAACTCTGAAATGAGAAGGGAAAGGTAGGTTTTTTAACTTACTGAATCGTTAACAATATAATTAATATCGAACTGCAGTGAGAATAATGCTGTGAGATTTTATTTAAATGGATTCCCATACATTTTGCAATTTAAATACGATGATGAATTAAAATAACAGATATATTGAATCGGTTACAATGCAAGAGTGAGAGGTAAGAAAAGCAAAGAGACGCGGATTGTAAATCATCGTGATTTAATATGGGCTCGAGAGCTTTTGTATTATGTAAATTAAGACTGGAAGATAAAATAGGGAACTTATACTACTCGTATTTTGTTTCTTTTTCCTCGTTAGTAGATAGATAGATAATATGCCGTCTAGCTTTTCGCGACACATTCATGTAGAAACAGGTTCCATCTGAATCATGTCCTTCTTGTTTCCTTCACGAAACAGCGATTTTCCAGCAAGAGAGATATTTTTTAAATGAAAGCAACTTCTAACTTGCATTAAAATTTATGATTCCAGGTATGACTTTTTATTCCATTTCCTAAAGGATCTCTTATCCCTTTCCATGAGCATAATCCCAAAAACTTTTTTTAATTTCTCCAAACTTCCACTAAGAATTTCTTATCTGGAACATTTAACTGTTATCACACTAATAAGCACACTATCAAAAGTAATAATAGTTTCCGCTCCTGATCGCGTGTCACTTGTGTCTAATCGCTGGATAATCAACAACAAAACTTGTATGGTCTATGGTTTCCTCGCAAGACAAAAAGCAGTATCTCAAAAACATGTTTTTTTTTGCAGCAGTCTGTTTCAAAGATCTCGCTTCAAATGTAGAGTACGTCATGATTCTCTTGGCGCATGGCTGTAGTAGGAACTAACACCATCATGGTATTTCAATACAATTCCCACAGTTTACTTTTCTAAACAATAAATTATTCTTATTCTTCTTAGTTTCTCAAATGTTTTCCAATAGCGTCCTCCTGTCAACGTCATACAAACGCCAAAAGAACCATGCAGCACTTTACGATTTTAGATAGATTGTTCTTTATTGACGCATTAAAAATCTCACGAAGAAAAATTTGCAATATTTCTGTACTCATAAAAGGAATCTATTTACAGTTTTACACACATGCATATTCTCTGTTTTCAAAAAACATACATTTATTGAGTTACCGCTTTTTGGCTTACGGCAGTAGTATGGTACTCCTCGGCCCCTCTTAATTGAATAGTTTGTAAACAAAATAGTTCCGAACTCATTTTCATAGACCGCGGCTGAACGTCGCATGTCTTTGCCTGATAGAGATTAATTATTGACAAGTGGAGAGGAACAAAAGAAAGCTCTTAGTGAAGGTTGATGATAATTTAGTGTTTGTCAGCATGTAATTATATGGTGCTAATTGCGTATGTTATGTATGTCTATTTTTGTTTTTCTTGCTCCTGTTTTTGTAGGTAATTTTATTGGGTTTAAACGGATCATAGACTGTTAAAGGTTTTAGAAAAAACCGGCCAAGTGCGAGTCGTACTCACACGCACACAGGGTTCCGTAGCACCAAACAATATAATAAAAATATTTTGAAGGCTCATTCATATGATGTATTGTTTTACATTCAACAGCAAAACTAAATTTGTTTTTCATAGCATGTTAATGAAAAACAATGTTACTGCTGCAGTTTGATTAAAAAGTCCCATATCTCAAAAACTAAACATCAAATCTTACTCCAACCAATTATGGTTGAATGTTTTATATTTACGTTCTACAATCCTAATTTTTTTCAGAATTTTCCACACACACATTTTACCACTTTGGAAGTGTCTATCATTCAAACGATTGACTTCAATGTCATTTTTAAAGACCTATCCATAGACAAACCGCATCTAAAGGATTGATGAAAAAAAAATTGGTTCAGTTCCCATAATCTACACTAATCTATACTAATATTATAAAGAGGTAAAATTTGTTTGTAAGGTTGTCTCTGGATCTACTGAACCGATTTTGAAAATTCCTTCACTAATAGGAAGCTACATTATCCCCGAGTGCCATAGGCTATATTTACAACGTGCCTGTGGGATAGTTTCCGACAAAAACGCAAGCGAAGCCGCGGGCAACAGCTAGTCTTTTATATTTTAATACATCTACCTACTAAATTTCAGCTATGTAGTCCTAATAGTTTCGGAATAAAGTGGCTGTGACATACACGGACAGACAGCTGTCTGTCTGTCCGGTATCTAGGTTTTTTTTAAATCCTTGTTAAATGGGTGGGAGCCTCGCCTATCTGGCAGGCGTAAAAATATGACTGGGGTCTGTCTCAGCACGACAACTGACAACTGTGACTAAAGCAGGCAGGAAAGCAGAGGATAGGAATTTTTGTCACAGTTTGGGAGAGACCTGTGCTCAGAAGTAAACTGCTATTTCTAAATGATAATATACATTTCGCGAATAATTTGATGCAAATGAAAAAAAACAATTAAAGGTCATCAACAGCTTTGACAAAGCAATATTGAATTGTAAATAACTTACGCCACACGCACCATCAGTGGCTATAGAACAAATATTTGCAATTCTATGCACCGAACGCAATCAAGACCCAACTTTATTTATAGTCGAATCACAATAGAAATTGATTCAGAAGGTCCACTGTGGTCATCATCACCAGTGCACAGACAACTATTATCAGGCTATAGCTAGAATCTCATCCCAGAGGCTTTCGACTTACGCTGCTGTATTATTTTCTTCAGTACAATTTCACCGTTCCTCCATCATTGATGATGGCTATGGCGAATTTCATCAATTGCTTCTTAAGCTTTGTTTTTATTCGTCTTGTCTGCGTTCAGTAGGATTCGTCTGTAAGCGGCGCTGGGGCAGTTTTCGGAATTTGGATCTCCCTCCTCCTCAAAACCTGATTGTCCACCTCCCGTATCCAGTCTATACTCGTCTGGTTTTCCTATCGTCAGTTACTTACTAAGATGGCTGCTGTGGTCAGTCCCTGCAACTTCTGCAGTCTACAAGCCATCCCAATACAAGTGGTCCTTCGGATTATGATCACTGAATGTGAGTCGTTCAGAATCAAATCACGCATGCTGCATCACGTGCCGTTAATGGGTGTCACCCTTATTATTGTGATCTGGAACATTATTACTTTTATTGAAATATCGATCTGTAGCAATTTCGGGATTATGTTCGGTTTTGTATTGGTTGTTGTGAGTAAAGTTACAATCGTTTCCCTGCATCTGTATTTTAATTTGTTGACTTCGTCTGATTTTTCGCCTTCTCATAAGAACTCTATTTTTTTAAATCTTTATTTGTTGACGTAGGGAGTAAGGTACCGTGTAGCGTCTAGATGTTGATAGGATATGTAACCAACCGATCTTTATCATCATCTGTATATGAAATAGCAAGTTCTGGTGCCTACAACAAATCTTTTATTATAATAGACTCGGGAAAATTAAAAAGAAGCCTAGTGACCAACTACAACTACTTTTGTTTTGCAAACTATTTTCGTTATGAAAGTATTGAAACTATTGAAGTGTTTTCCAAACAAATTCACACATACTGGAAGCTCTATAAATAAAATCAAAATCTCGCTAACAAGCGGTCCAAATCCCTACAACAGTGATCCCCGAAACAAATTATAATAATATAGAATACTTATCGGGCGTCAATACAAGGCGTGGAAATGAGCCGGTCCGATTGAGTCGTCGCAGTCACCGGGTCAGGGGCGCTAATCCGCCCCCGTGCTTACCCTTGTCGAGCGGTGATGAAGGCCGCTAAAATGCCACTGGGAGCAGCTGTCATAGAAAAAGAAATACGAGAAACAGTGACTGCTATGAATTGCAACTAAAAATCTATTTGATCTTTGGCGATCTGTGTGCGGGTCAAAAAGACATTATGCCGAAATTGAAATTTCCACTTTTCATCGAGATGTATTTGAAGTTGTTCTCGAGAGAATAACCTCTGTGACAGATGGAAATAAAACTGAGAATTTGAAGGTTCTGTTTTTCCTCTTAGGTTCCTTTAAAATGTCAGAGAATCGAATGTCTGATGGTACGTTATTGTAGATAGATATTAAAAACATAGGTTAGGCTTTAGGATTCCGATCAAGCTTAACAATAATATTGTAACAAAAGCGTGAGAAGCGAATCATTCTGAATAGAAACGTATAAAACAACATACTGAGAAATCTAAACGTTTCATGTTTTCCCATAACACTTATTTTACTTAAGTAAACTGAGAGTCATCTAGAAATATTTTCCCGCTACGAGCTACCTACCTCAAAATAAATTCACCAAAACCTTACAAAAAACTCTAACATCCAAACAAATCTTGCAGCAGCATATAACTTTTTTCCAATAAATTTTAGCCGTACGTCCATTCATCTATCGCCTTGTTATTTTCATACCCGAGACGTGACCACGCATCCCTAATTCCACACCGCTCCCTGGCAGCCAGTGAAATCCAAAGGGGATTTATAATGAGGTTTTATATCAGCATTAGTGAGGGGTTTGTGAGTGGACTTACTAAACTAGAAGTCTTTTGTTCGATACGGTGTTTGGTTTGTGAAATTTAGGATATGTGTCATCATTTCGATAGTAACGTTGAAGAAAAATAGCGTGAAGAAACCGGCATGTCGTAGAACTGAAAATTCGAGGACTGCTAGAGAAGGAGCCGTACTCCTCATCTCGTAAAGAAAAGGCCGATGTTCTAGCAGTACGAACATTATAGACCTGTGCTTTGGTAATGAACTTGGGGCTTTTTGCTGCAAGTGTCCTAAGTATTAAGACATACCCTGACTGGTATATTGTGTGTGTGAAAGTGACATAGTAATGGAGATCCCAAATGTGTAAAGCTGTAAACCCCATAAATGAGGTAACAACTAAAACGATGTATAAGTTTGTGTAAAAGATGATATGGCTAAAAAGGATATGACTATCAAGTTGACTGCTAATAGAGATGTATTTAAGGAAGTAGAAGACATGCTACGCTGACTCTAAATAAATTGGAATAAAGACAAACACAAAATACAGCTGTTAATCGTGGAATAAGTGTAAATGATACCAATGCACTTAAAGTGACAGAACATCATTCTACTTTTGACTAATAAGTTCCGACTCATATGACAACAACATTTCTGACACAAATTGTGTTTTGTCCAGTTTGGGGAATTGTGGTAAATCTTGACCAAATTAAAACCGTGAATAAGCAAGGCATGAATATGATACCTGTTAAAATGAAAAGTTGTCAAGACGACATTTTAGCTGTTTCCATGCTCAGTGGAACTCATAGAACTAACAAGCACATCGTTAACGTTGTGACTGCTCAAGCGAATAATCAAATGAAATGATTAACTTTGAATACACTTGGATGATTAAAACTTCTTGCTGAAACTCTGAAGGAAACTGTAAAAAAAATATTGAAAGTGGAACCCAAGTAGAATAGACAAGATACGCAATAAAATACGGATCAGAAAGTCTATGTTAAGTATTTTTCGTTAATGTCAAAGGAATTCCGTATCTCTTAAAATACTATCAGCAGATATTGGTTATAGGTGAACGTAGTAGATGTATGTTGGCCTATTCAAGCGCACTCCTATAATCTCTTTTTACGACGCCCATGGGAGGACATGGGCGATCAAAACGTAACTGAAAGGGCAATAGTTATGGGTTACAAACACAATGACAATTCCGCTCAATTGCTTCTTTTGTAAAGCTCCCAGAATGACACTTGCAGCACTCTATATTTCTCCTTTGTACATTCAAAATGGCAATTAATTCATATTCCCCACTCCAACTCGAATCTCTCATTTTATTAGCAATCTTCGTTGGCCGTAATATTTACAGCTTTGTCATTTTTATCTCGTTTGCGAACGAGGCTTACTTTCAAGTAAATTACAAAATAAAACTTTTCGAAAACAAAGTGGTTTGAGGAAGAAATATTACGATCACGTTTATGAACGCCAAGACTTGGAAGTAATTCAACTTGGCCGAACAACTCGCCAAGATCGTTCCCCCTGATGACACTCCGACATTTTTTTTATTTTATGAAGTTTTATGAGTGAAACCTTCGAAATGTTTTCCGTTATTTCGTGCAAATTGTCTCTCGTTTATTATCGTTCTTTGACATTGTTTGGTATACTTAGGTACTTACTTACTTACGTACTTTGCATTTTATTTTTGCTGTAACTGATATCTTTGAGAGTCACGAGACATTCAAAGAAGAAGCAATTTCAAGTTTAAAGAAACCACACGCCTCTATTTTCAAATGGGTATATCATTCTGAAGCATTTAAGAAGCAATACACGATGGCAAAAAGAATCAGACAAAATCGTCGGACCACTTTATACAATACACTTCACAAGACTATTCAATTTAATATCCAGGATCTATAAGAATCCACAATGTATTCGAAGCAAAATATTCTAAGGGACAATATATTGTATCTTTGTTGCGAAAAGCAATTTTTCTACCATTCGCCTATTGAATGAGAGCTATCAATACAAGTAGGAAGCTGTTCCAGGACTGCCACAATTCAATAACGACTCTGACAATCCGAATGCAGCTGCAGCATTCCGGTCCAAGACAGCAGCGTAGGTTAATGACTTCGCGGCTTCTGTTTTCAGCTCTAAGGCGAATTCGATTTTTTTAAGAGTATTTGAAAAGGATGACATCAAGAGGATAATATCGTAATGTCACCGCGATAAGACATCCACTAAGATGTTATCAATAGACTGTGGGATATTTTGAAGTCTGAAAATCTACCTAAATACCCATAATAGTCCTCCTGGCCGTTTTCGGTCACGGCGGCCAATCTCAAAGCAGATTAGCCATCGGCGCGGGAGATATTATAGTGCATAAGTATGTGCGCCGACACAGGTGTACTCTCTTTACTCTCATAGTCCGATGGGACGGCAATCCGACACGACCGGAGAGAGATCAGGCGGAGGACCAACGGCTTAACATGCTTTTCGAGGCACGGGGGTATCATACCGCCAACTTCCAAACTCTGGGCTACTACTGAGAAATTTCGAATGGAAAACCCAATAGCACTTTTTGCCCAACCCGGGAATTGAATCCAGGACCCCATGCTCAGCACTCGCACTTGCGACCACGAGACCAACGGGGCAGTCAAAACTACCCATACCCAACAACCCATATTCAAACGCCGAAGGAACTATTTACAAAAATACTTACACCACAATTTAAAACGGATTACGGATTACGGATTACGGATTACGGATTTACGGATCTTATCGTCTTTAATAATAATGAACCATAGTGTGAATAGGTAACAGCGACAACCTCAGCACCCTATCTTCCTCACACTTCAAAGCTACCCAAAGGCCCGGTGTCTTCTAAGGACTCAGACACCGATAAGAAGGCACGAATCGGGAAACGGATATCGGATTATTTGCTCATGTCAACGATAAAGGATGACATGGGCACACACCAAATTTCCATCCATTTTGATAAGAGAATTTATGTTTACTTAATATTGAGCACGATTGGCGTTCCGGCCATCATCTTTTTTTTTATTATTATAAACAAGCAAAAAATAATTTACGACTGTGATAAATCCTCTCTTCTTTAGCCCAAAAACTTTTTGTATGTGGCCCAGATTACTTTTTCCGTGGTTTTATTTCAAAGAGCTATAGGTGAATCTATTGTATCATTTCTATTCTTTTCTTTCTACAATTTTATTACCTCATAAACTTTATCAATGATGGCTTTGAGAATCTTTTCAGAACCAATAGGGTTTTGTTGTAAATCAAATTTTACTACTGTTTTTATGATTATAACGTTATAACTAATAGTTTCTGTCCACTTTATAGCTGTTATTTATGGTTGCTAAAAATAAGTTGGCTTTGTTTGACAGATAATAAAGTGATTACGAGTATAATGTTGTAATGTTTTATCATCCACCAGAACGTTCCACGAATATGTATTTATGAGTCAATCTTCTTTATAATGGGAAGGTTTATTTTTCCTGTCTTACTTTCCTATTATGAGATACATTACTCTTTTAGTATGGAACCAAAATATTGTTCGCCAAATATCAAAATCATTCGACCGGTCCTAACTTGCGCCGCCATCTTCATCCAGTCTCAACCATTTCCCGACTCAATAATTTCCTTTGTGGTGAGTCCTATCGCTCCAGAACTTCATTGATTAAACCCGAGTGTAAATGCCACGGTCCATCGCCTGCCATTGCTAGGCCTTTGTTCATAGTACGGAACTTTTTCTTTGGAGCCCACTGAACAATTGGAAATTGTACGACGCTCTTCGATGACCGAGTGGGGTGCTAACACAGATGTCTGAGATTTTATTAAAGTGGTTGGAAAGAAGGTTTTAAAGTGCGGTAGTTATTCAGCTGAATGAAGTGCTAGAAGCAGAAGTATTTCTGAACGATATGAATGTTATTCTTTCATTGTTTATTCGTATTCGTACCAACATTTTGCCTATCTTAACAACTGTGATAGTACACTTATCTCATCCATTTTATCGATGAGCTATTAAGTTTATTGATAGTATTGGAACCTATAACATCTAGTTTTAAAATGATTACATTTGAATTACTTAACATCAACTTTGGGTTTTTCACAGAAACTATAAAACGAACATACTCCTTTTACCTTGCCTACGTTCGTCCGTACGTCATACACTAGTAAAAACCAGCCTATAATATCCTACCCAGTATAACAACAAAAGTAATGTCATCATGAAAATAAACATAGACATACAAGTAGTACTAGCGACGCTATCAACCAGTTGAAAGTTATAAGTGTTCGCACTCAACTTGAATAAGAATTAGTTTTCTCCTTATTTCTCCTCCAACTTCTTACGCTCTTGGGAATAGTTTTTATTAAAAAGGACAAGTATACATGAGCGTATCATAAAAATAAAAATGGCTGATGTGGGAATGGAAGAAATGTAAAAAGTAGATGGCTGTTTGTTCCAAGGTTCCTCGGGTAAACGAGGCTTCAGGGACGACGTGAAAGATAGTAGGCGTAATGGAGGCCTGGAATGAAATATTTCGATTCTGATTTATGTAAAATTTCTCGAACGTTACCACACGTTCGAGAAATTTTAGAAGATAATTGTGGATTACTGAGTAATGAGACCAAAGACAGTAATGCAAAAAATTATCAAGATGTTGTTACTGGTTTCTCGATTAATGAATATTCAATTTATGATAAAGCACCATATGAAGCAACGATTCTCCGTTACAAAGACCCTTTCGTCGCCACAACTGCAAAAGAACCGCTACTCCATTCACAAATCGATAGAATACAATAATTTATACCGTTCAATAGCAAACAAACTCGAGCAGACTTTACATTTATCATTTCACACCCAGGGATTGTGCAGTCAATAGAGGGTGTTTAAACTTTTAACTGTATGAATGGAAGCCTGCATTATTCACTATTTCGCGAGCACCCCTTGACAGAAGTAACGCAATTTCTGTGCGACATGTTAACTTTTTTGTACAGTGACCCCCTGTTGTGTGGACCCCTGTATTTCTTGATAACTTCATTGGGAATGCGCACGGCGAGCCCGGGACGTTGTTCAACAAGAATGGAACATGATTTGCAGTTTTTATTTTGTTAGCCGTTTGTTCTGTGAGATGTTCTAGTTTTTAATTGAATCTTCTTTTGTTTTGTGTGATGTGTCGGTTTTAAAGTTTGCTAACTAGTTTAGCGCCTGTGGTTTTTGCTGCATCGTTTTCTAGCTAAAAGTTATTAAGTTATGTATATCGGCCTGTTTCCCAGAGGCATTTAAAACCTGTGGTAAGATTGTTGGCATGTTTAATACAAACAGGGTCTCAATACTTTAGAGACTTACGACTATAAATAAATAATCCTTGTTTTATTGTATGACTAAGTTTGCAATGAGAATAGGCTGAATAAATATCTTTAACACTATGATGTCACAATTTATATGAGCTTGCCTCGGCGTTTCTCTACGTGATAGAATCAGAAATGAGGAAATCCGTAGACGAACCAAGGTCGTCGACATAGCCCAGCGGATAAGCAAGCTGAAGTGGCAATGGGCAGGCCACATAGCGCGAAGATCGGACGGCCGATGGGACAAACGGATACAGGAGTGGAGACCACGCATTGGAAAGCGCAGTTTGGGACGGCCACCTGCCAGATGGACCGACGACCTTGTTAAATGAGCAGGGAGTCGCCGGATGCAGGTGGCTTGGACCGGACACGCTGGAAATCGATTGGGGAGGCCTATGTTCAACAGTGGACAACAACGGGCTGAAATGACGATATGAGTTTGAAGATCCTTGGAATGCGGAAATTCCAAAACTGTGACTCCAACAATAAGTGCTAAAAATATATATCACGGAATGTCTATCTAAAAGTATTTTAATAAACTAACATAAAGGAAATGTTCGCCACATCTTGCCTCAAGACCCGCGACCTTGTCTTATATTGCATGAACCGTGCTATGCACAGATGCAGGTCGGATGCAGTTTGCTCCCCGGGGTCTAATTTTCGTAACCCTGCCCTGTGGGGACTTGACACGTCGCTATATTGTTTCTATGCAACAGAGTTAGAAGCAAGTGTGTTTGGCTACCATTTTAGTGTGACAATTTGTTGCAAGCCTTTTTTGAGATGACCGGTTTTATTATAAAAGTCAAAATAAATACTAAAGCTTTCCTACTGGAACAAAGTAAATAATATGCACAAGTCTCATTAAAAAGATCTTATTCAGTTCACTTGAAGTTGTTCAGTTCCAAGTATTCTGAAAATTTACTGACCTTGTTCAAAAATGATTTATACTAAGATAGTCTACTTCTGAGAAAAGAACCGTATTAAAAGTTTTAACGACGCGGTATTTACTTTACCTAAAGTTTTTATTTGAACAGAAATCTTAACATTATTAGTCACATTGAGACTTGAGATCAGTTAGGTCAAACAACAATAAATTAGGCAATAATGATCTTTATTTCTTGGTGAAGAAGAATGTTTTTGTATAACGTCTACGCATGTGGCATCCCCCAACCTACTGACACTGGGCTGGTGTGGTGAATTACGGCTCGATACCGGTCTATCACTAAGAGCGGAGGTCTAAATCCTAGCGGTGGGACATTTAAAGGTTAATTATGCCTACTGGTGTAGCTACCGCGGTTCAGTTAGCGACTTTATTGATATCTAGTCTAAAAGAATAAACATAATTATGTAGACAAATCATACAGCAGAATCAATTAAAGTTTAAACAGGATGGAAGGAACTCGTTGCTAAAACGGTTAGGTAATAAATATTCAGTTCACCATCCTGAACCCCCCTACCCACATAGAAATTTTTATTCGGAAATTTAAAAAAAATAATCGACTATTCCATACATTTTCCCAGAACTGCAATACCTACGTAGTGCAGTTTTGTAGGATACTGTTTTTTTTTAATAACCGGGTTCAGAGTTCAGGATAATGTACTGAATACGTGGTGTCCCATTCCACCTTGCACAACGCTGTATGTTGAAGACTGAAATAAAGATTTTGTCAAACCGCTCTATATAGATAATCATTTAGACCTACCCTAAAAAAGAGAAGACTTCCGTTAATCTACGCTACGAGTAGGTTATCAGTGAATTGGACGATATGCCCCAGCTCCCTCGAGGCGGGTAGACCCCTAAACATATTTCAAGAGCAGGATTAAAACATCTATAAAAGTGCGAATGTGTAGCGTTTGCTCCCGACAGATCGCCTTAAATTTAAGAGCTTTTATGACCTGAAGTGAGCCGGGAAATCTTTTTAATCCCACATACGAGCCATTTAGCAGGTCCGTGTTGGTTACAGATGTTTTTAATTTCGTAATTTATTGCCTTTTTAAAGCGACGAATTTGTTTGTAGCACGGGATAAGTCCATGATGATGAATGGATTTCGTAATAGTAATAAAGTCGTGTGTTAATTTGGGATATTATGGGAATATAATCTACGTACAACTTATAAATATACTGGAAAATACTACGATTTTCAATTAAATTCAATGCAAAAACAAAAGGTAAGTAGTAAGCTATTGGAAACTGCTTCGATAGTCTAAGCATGAAGACCTGGGTTCGATTCCCAGGTCGGAAAAGACGAAGTATTGTTGAATTGTTCCATCTGGAATTTTTCAGTAGCAACAAGGAGTGCTTGTACCCGGTTCATGACAAAACACCCACCTCCTATAACATGGCATTGATACAAAACTAGTGAAATATGACTACAGTGTTCTATTCTATTCTATTCAATGCACGTCTGCATTGAATAGAATAGAATTTGGTAAAATCACTGTAATAAATGCTTCGTCTTTGTTTATTTTGTCTTCCGTTTGACTTTTTACATTTTCCATTCCGTTTCAGCATTTTTCAGCGTCAGTGGTCGCGGGTGCAGCGAAGTAAGTAATCTTATAGCTTTATCTTGAGAAGTTCCTCGGGGCTTTATTTATGAACCAAAGTTCTTTGAAATGAAGCGTACCCGGTTTAAATTTCACTCAGTACTTTGTTTTCACTTTTTCTATTCCTTTTTGCAATAATATTTTTGACTTTGATACCAAAGATGAGTACAAAAAGTTAGTGAGCTATGTTTTTATGTTAAAAGTATATTTATGCTTTCCCAAATTATAGCTTGAAAACACATTTTATTGACGAAATCATTGTCCTAATTACCAAAGAAGGTTTTATTTAATGATGAACAAAAAAAGATCAAAAGAATGTTCCAATCATTGTTTAATGAATAACTTATATCTACATAAAATTGGCCGTTCCTGAGAAATTCCTAATGGAAAAACCTAATAACACTTTGCCCGACCTGGGAATCGAACCCAGGACCTCATGTTCAGCAGACGCACTTGCGACCTCTAGACCAACGAGGCACTCATAAACAGGAGTCAGTCGAGGCAATGACTAATTTATAAATTCATTTTATTAACACTACATAATACAAGTAATATTAATTTTACGACACCAATTCAAATAACAAGGCTGAAGCTGTTGACGAAAAGATAAAGTACCATAATCTTAGTATAAAATTAGTGCGGCAAAGCCAAGGGGCATTAACGGTGCAATAACAATAAATCTCAGCTGATTCGTCGTAAAAAGTAAAAACGTTATATCTATTCCGAATATCAAACGAATTCACGCTTCGTAGAAGTACTAAATTCTTTACATTCTTTTCTTATAAAAGATCAACGGAACTCGGAACTGTTGCAGCTTTTGTACGCATTTTTTGTTGCTATTTAGATGTAACTGTAGATGAGTGATCTAAGCATACTGAGAACAGTAAAAACTGGCTAAGATTAGGCTGCAATGCTACTAGGCATTTAAAAAGTCTAAAGACTGTTTTGATCGCGTAAGAAACACTACAGTGCGCTCCCTTACTCAAGTTGCAGATATGTTGGAGAAAAAACAGCCAAGCTGAAGTGGGATTGGGCTGGCCACGTAGCACGAATGCGCCCGGAGAGATGGGGCAGTGATCGTCACTCACTGACGCCTGTCGGAGGAAATCGCCGTCGAGGTAGACTGCGGCGAAGGTGGTGTGACGATCTGCCCCCGTATTCACAAACGTTCGGATTCAACTTCGATTCGGCAAGTCGTATATCTATCTTTTTTTGGCATTACGAAAACGAGCGAGATAGACATACGACTTTCCGAATCGAAGTTGAATCCGAACGTTTGTGAATACGGGGGCTGATCTCGTTTGCGGGGCGAACATGGCCAGATATTGCACAGGACAGAGAGGTTTGGATGGAGAAAGCCTTTGTCAGAAAGTTGAGGCCTTTGCCCAGTAGTGGGACACTCAAATAGGTTAACAAAACAACGATTTTGTTTGGAATGCGTACGCATCCGTTCAGCTTTCCGCATGCGTACGCATTCCATATAAAATCGTTGTTTTCTATCGACAAAAGCTGAACAGAGCTGAATTAGTGTGATTAGTCACTTATTCATATTTAAATAGACACTTATTTATGTAGTTTTCAGGGAGGATAAAGAACCAAGTATGATAAGGGTTTTTTTTAGTGATTAGGTACGTACTGAGCCAATTATAAATACTCTCACACCTTACTAGTCCACAGAAAAAAACCTACCTCACAAACCATTATGATAACTCTAATAGCCCCTTTGGAACCAAACATTGGTATAAGACATTATTCCACTGAACTAATTTGCGTCCCCGGTGACCGCTCACGTGTTAATTGGACATAAGCTGTATGCACCAGCAATTAATAACTCATGATAAAGCACGACACTGTTCTACGTAAAAACGTTGCGTTTCGCATGACGTGGTGTGTGTGAAATAATCCTATTACCTACGGAGAATAGGGTTGGTACAGTCAGTGCCCTGCATTAGTTGACCCCTTTTTTGCCGACTTCTAAAAAAGAGGAGGCTCTCAATTCCGCGGGTTTTTTTATTAGGAAGAAAAAGGAAAGAGGAGTCAGGTACCTAATGCTGATCAGTGACTGTATATTGGTCGATGTTTCTGAGACGATGCATGGTTCAGCGAGTTTTGTCATTAGGTCGACCGGATTTTAAACATTTTATGAGACGACAATAGAAGACTTTCTACATTCTTATCTAAAATCTAGAGAGAAAATATAAAGTTCTTAATTTTTTTTTTTTTTTAATGAAAACTTGTTTCTTTACAATCTAATTTTTTTCCGAAAAATCATAAGTTATTTGTCAATTACCGTCAAACCTGTTAACATACGAATTCTTGACATAATTTGGTGGATACAATCATTGATTTTTTTATTTCATTTCTTTGAGGTAAACAGACACTGTAAATTATCGTTATTAATTATTTATTAATTTAATATCTATATTCTTACATCGTTTCATGATAAAATTCCTGGAATTCAATCAACGTCCAAAATAAAATTAATAATGTACAGTTATCATAAAAATTCAACAACCTACTAACTGGAATTCGGGGGTCAATATGCCAAAGCCGCAAAGGTCGCCATGCTTGTCCATTTGTACATGACAGACAATTATTTTTTGTAGGGCTAATTTTTCAATAGAACGTCAACATAGTCAACCTGCCTGCAAGGAATGAATAACAGTTTGTCTTTGACATAGCTAATTCCTAAAAAAACACACGGAACTATAATAAATGTACCAAGTTTGACAGAACGACGCATTTTTTCTTGATAAGCAGCGCCACTTTGAACTGCAAACTTAAAGTGGTCATGCTGCCTTATGAAAGTGGACTGGGCGAAAGGAGTTTGTAAGGATCGTTGCGAGTCGCGTTCTTTAGTTCCTGCCTGCCCCGATGGGAAAATGGCGTCGCTTGAGTACGTATTTATAAACTTTATTCTTGAAAGTTAAATCACATTATAATCTGCCTAACATTTACCAACTATATTGAGGTCGGCTTCCATTCGAACCATATGGAGCTGAATACCAGTATTTTACATGAAGCGACTGCCTGTCTGACCTACACAACTCAGTTAGTACTGGATATGATACCCCTTGGTAAGACTGGTTGTCCTGTAACGACTGTCAAATATCTCAAAAGTTATCTGACGATTGAATCAATCATCGACCGTAAACTTTTAATTTCTTTCGTCTGGCAACCCTAACTACAACATAATAAAGACACCCTAAGTAATTGCTCCGGAGTGCGTATAATTGCTATGAAGTATTTATTGACACGTCATAACACTATTTAATTTTTAAATTGAGTTTAATAGTCTAGTGTGTGGGAGCCCTTTGCTGATAGTGATCTGATACAAATACAAAATACAATAATGTTTTATTTCATTATTACACGTTATACATACATTATAGAGTTGGTGGCGTCCCCTTTTAAGCATATAGATGCCTGTGCCAGTGTGTAACATGTATATATAAAAAAAAAAGTTAAAAGTTTATGAATTTATTATTTTATTTAGTCTGTTGGTGTGTGTGTATATGTGTGCGTGCGCGCGTGAGTATGTGTGTGTGTATGTGTGTATGTATGTGTGTGTGTGTGTGTGTGTGTGTGTGTGTGTGGGTGTGTGCTTGTATTATACGGAAAGTGTTTTACCTTATATTTAATAGAATATTCTCCACTTCATCATAGCATAATTTGTTAATCCACTTAATCAGCAACAATTTGCATTCTTTATATGGTTTAGTATGTATATCTATTTCTTTATTTATTTTATTATATAAGAAAGATGAGCGTTTGTCGTATTGAATATTTGCAAATTCTGTTCTTACAAAAGGGGTGGAGGCAATGTTTTGTTTCATTCTTCTAGCTAATACATTAGGATCTAAGGGTAGGGTTTTATATTTTTTTAATACTATGTGAATAATATATAATTTTAGAACTGATAATAGATTACTTGTTTTGGTATAGCTCATGGGTGTGAAATGTTCTTTTTTTGAAGTACATTACTTTTATTAATGTCCGTTGCGCTCTTTCAACATCAAGGAAACGTGTTTTATGCGCGCCTCCCCAAATTGAGATACAATATATTATTACAGATTGAACTAGTGAGATATAAACTTCATTTAGAAGATTTTTTGCCGAGCCACTCTTGGGAACTACGTGTCGCAATGTTTTAAAAATCCAAATCAATTTTCTTATTTTCGCAGAATTTTTTTCAATTTGAGGATAACAGGACAGGCTTTGGACCAAAATTATACCTAAATACTTGACGTGGTTAAATTTACTGATGGTTGGACAATTGCAGTCGTAATGAACCGTCTGCCTACATTAACTATTTTTATTATATTACTATTTTAATGTTGAAGCTAGGTTCTGGTTGGACATTTTTATATATCGAGAGCAAATATAATTCGTTTTGCTCGTGTTTAGATATCGTGTTTAGGAGATTTGTTTTTAGCCACGAAGCCACTTGTAACATACCTTTTTCGGTGTTGGTTTTTGTTTCAGCCCAGGTTGACCCAGTGAAGACGATCTCGACGATCGTCGACGATCTCTGATATGACAGCAATTGTTCACTGGTATGGTGGTAGCTATGAATAAAGTAGAAAATAACTTTAATTCCGGGAGTCGGTGACGTTTGTTTGTTTCACTGACTTTTTTGTCACCGACTTCCGAAAGTAAAGTTAATTTAAGTCGTTTACATTATTTTTAGCAGAAAAAAAAATGTTTTACGCTTTTAAGTTGTGGTATCTCACACAAATCCTTGTCAAGTATCAATTTTACATTTTAACTAGAATAACTTCTTAGCACGACATCCACATAGATGAAGAAGAAAAAATGTATGTTATAGAGGACTAGCGATCCACCCCGGCTTCGCACGTGTACAATGTTATACTTAAAAACCTTCCTCTTGAATCATTCTATCTATTAAAAAAACCGCATCAAAATCCGTTGCGTAATTTTAAAGATCTAAGCATACATAGGGACAGACAGCGGGAAGCGACTTTGTTTTATACTACGTAGTGATAACTCATATGTACATAAAGCACCAAAGCTGCGAGACCGATGACTTAGCAGTGTGTCTGACAGTATCTGTCTCTTAATATTATTCTTCTCTCTTTGGATAACATAAGGATAGGAATTACAAATGGCAATTTTTTTTAGGATATGACATAATGTTTCATGAGTTTTTTTTTGTTAGCCTTCTAATTTTTTTAATATTAAATAATGTTTTAATAATTTGTTTTCCAATGCAAGATATTTCCCAGATAAATTATCGGCCCTTCAACCGAAAGCTACGCTAGTGTTTGACTGCCTTCTTTAAATGTAAATTAGAAGAAGTAATTAATTAGAAACGACGTAAACAAACGTGAACATATTTCAATATTCTTGTTAAAGTTACCCAATACTTATAAAAAGAACTCAGTTTATTTAAAGAATCCACACCTGTTGATTATATTAGTAGGTATTGGTTATACCTTTTTGTGACTATTGCTTTAGTTATCTATGTATAACGATCTCTTTGAATAAGTAATTTAATTAACCTTTTTAGCATTCCTCCCTCCCTAATTTAGATAACTATCTAGGATAACTAACATCGTTTGAAATGTTTAACGCTTTCAGTAAAATCTATACTAATATTATAAAGAGGTAAAATTTGTTTGTAAGTTTGTATGTAGGGGGTAATCTCTTCAGGGTTGCGGGACTGTTCGAAAGAGATGCCGCGGCCCTGGAACACAAAGGGCATAAGAAGGAACATGGATGGGTTTTAGTCAGTAAAAGTCTGACACTCCCTCCTGCTCAGCCCAGAGCGGGAGGACTTATTCGATGATTTACCATACGAAAAAAAAAAAATGGGGCAATATCTGGATCTACTGAACCGATTTTGAAAATTCTTTCACTAATAGCAAGCTACATTAGCCCCAAGTGCTATAGGCTATTTGCAACTTGCCCGTGGAATAATTTCCGACCAAAACGCGAGCGAAGCCGCGGGCAACAGCTAGTATTAAATAAAATGTTTTAAACGCAGCTGGGTCGAGAATGCCAGTAATTTTAGACAATCAATACTTACTTCTACATAACACCACGCCTGTAATGCCCGGAGGGTTAGGCATAGGTGTACATTTCGCCAATTATGTTTTTTTAAGTCCCATGCAGGCCCCCTATTAGGGGCAAAAATGCTGACTCCGTGGCTGCTACGTGTTGGTACTGAGAAATTCCTGATGGAAAAACCCAATAAAAATTTGACATTTGCCAACCCGGGAGTCGAACCCAAGACCTTATGCTCAGCAGTCGCGGTTGCGACCACTAGACCAACGAGGCAGTCATATTATTTATCAAGTCCAATAATAAACACATTTGCCTACCTACATATTTAGCTAGGTACACACGGCTACTCATTAAACTATACATTTCTAGTTTATGCTAATCTCGCATTGTATAGGATTTCCGTATAATGCGATGGTCAATGCTCAGCTTATACTGGAAATGTATACCTTTGATGTGTAGCCGTGTGTACAAGAAAATAACGTAAGAAGAAAGAAAGAAAATATATTTATATGTCGCAGGGACATGACGTGCATCACACAAAATGATAAAAACACAAAAAAAAAAAATTGCAATAAACATACAAAGCATAAATTAAAAAAAAAGACGTTCGCAGCTTGCACGTCCGCGTCGTGACTGCGACAAGCAGGTTACACTCAGCATGATGCTGTGCTATGGGAGACCCACGTACTTATTCTGTAAAGCTCACATAAGTATATAATGATAATAATATTATGCGTTGTGAGCTCAGCGATAATTGTGCCGATAGTCGTTTCAGCCAATGGCTTAATTGCCAAGAGCCTCGACCAATACCTGAGGAGGCTCTGTTTACGCAGCTGGATCAAGGGCTTTATTCAGAAAGCGGTACTTCTGGATACGGCGCGTATTGTTAGGAGGTTCTTCTCCCTGGAGATCTGACTGCGCCGGTAGCTTGGACCCTGTTCCAGATACCGGTAGGCTACTATTTTTATACTTTTAAATGTTTTTTTTTAAATATTATTTTAGTTTGATTTATTTAAAAATGTTATTAATGTGTACAAAAATAAATACAGGAAATAATAAAATATATTATCAATGGTAACAAACCATTTATAATTAAGATAAAATTAAACACCTGAGTCAAAAAAACTGCCAAGATTTTACACGTGTAAAGTTGCTGCGTGCGTGACCATAGAGAATGCTATTATGAACGGTGAACATATAAAAGCTCCAATGAGCGATGCATGAGGATGACTGAACGGCTACTGACGTTGTTAATTATCGTTGATCATCTAATCTGTCCGTCAATCAAATAGTTTTATGGGTACGAAGAATAGCAGTTTTTTAGAGGTGGTATCTCTTCTTCTATTATACTTTAGGATTTTGTGTTCAGCACTATGAAGTGTCCCTGTGTCCATGCCTCGGAAAGCACGTTAAGCCGTCGTTCCTTCGTAGATCTTTACATGTCAGTCGTTACAAGTAGTCAGTGGCCTGAAAGTCTGACAACCAGTCTTACCAAGAGGTATCGTATTCCCCAGAACTAACTGAGTTGTGGAGGTCAGATAAGCAGTCGCTCCATGTGAATTACTGGTATTCATTTCGGTTAACTGGAAGCCGAGCCGACCCCAACATACATACTTATGTAAAAGCTAAGCAGAAGGTAATGATGACTATCAAATCTCTGACTCTTAAGTCAGCAGTCTACAACGGTACATACGACTGACATCACATAAATCTTGATTCCTGGGGGTTATCCGCTGTATTAGGATACACACGGTGTAAGAGATCTGCTAACCTACGAACAATTTTGACGAGGGAGGGTCCTAGAATCATGTGCTGAATTCATAGTAAACGTTTGAGCGTTGATGTGCCTTACACCCTTGCGATAGCTCAACAATAACCGTCGTTCAGAAGCAGTAACCTATGAAGACCCGTTCTGGTTGGAGGATCCTACTGTTTCTATGGAATATGAGGATCTTGACACCCTTTTCCTCATGGTTCTAAACTCTAGTTAAGCACTTCTGTCAAATCGTCCATCTGAAGGAAACCAATGTTGTGTATGAATTTAGATGGCTATAAGAGTAGAGGAAGAGCAAAGAAACGATGGATGGAGTGTGTGAAGGATGATATGGCTAGAAAAGAGGTGAGTACTGAGATGACGAGTAATAGAGAAGTATGGAAGAAGAAGGCATGCTGCGCTGACCCCAAATAAATTGGGATAAAGGCCGGGGAATTATGACTACATGAATGATCGGAACCTGTCGCCTCCATCTTGAAAAGCATAAAAAATACTACATTCAAAACTTGAACGGTCATCCATCTGTGACGAATTCTATCATCACTTCATCTATCACTAACTCACTATTTAAACATATTCCATCTCTTTCCCCCACTTTCAAAAGTACCAATTGGAGCGAGACAATAACACAAATAATTCAAACACCCAGAACAATCAAGATGGCGTCTCCCACGACAATTACAATGGTGTCAAAACGGAAGCGGAACCGTCCGATAGGGTACGGGAAATGGACGGCACCCTGGATTTATGTGTTTGTAGCAATGGCCGCGTCAGTTCAGGGGTAAACAACTTTATTTATTATTGTAGTTATTTTATTGGGCTATGAAATTGTTGGGCATATTGGTGTTTCCCGTGCTTGGTGTGTGCTTTATGGTTATGTCAACGGGTAATTTCACTTATGTTACTAATTAATGGCCATACCAAATCTAAACCGTTGACTGTTGTTCAACCAATACAGTTTACAACAATACCTAACTATCATTCATGGAAATATCGAGTACTAACTTCTACCCGCAACTTCGCCTGCATGAAAAACACACTCACATGCACTCGGCAATAATGTAGATTTATACCAGAGAAAGATTTTTTTAAATGGGGTGAATAGCTTCAGAGATTACCTTTTACATCCAAACTTACCAGAAAGGTGTGGTCATATTTCAGGGTGTGGTTCCGACCATCAGACGGAACAAGTTTCTCCATGGGACCACCATCGAAATCGTGAAAAAGAAATCAGTTGTCTCATATATTTGGGTCGATGTATTGAAGTTTTGTATTGAACATCAGATAAGTATCTTTTTACACTCTGAAAATTGAAATATGACCAGACCTTTCTGGGACACGCTGTAGATAGTACACAACTATTATTCCCTGTTTTATTCGAATCTTACCCCACTGTCGTACCTAGTATTTTTCTAATTACTTCTGTACATCAATTACTTCACCAACACAGTTCCGAATTCTTTGAACTATGTATTTATATATATACTAAAATGTAGCTCCATATTCAATATCATTTTGATATTATAATACTCGCTGCACAAAATTCTATCTCTGCAAGAAAATAAGCAACGAATTCCTCTATCCTACAGACCCACATTCAAATGAGGCAAGGATTTACGGGAAAAGTGAATTGACCTCTCAGCAGAAGTGGGATAATCTGGGAAATATGAGGGTCAGGTCTATCAGCCCGCGGGCTTGTCCCGACAAATAGCGGGATTATGCTAAACTAACCCGTTGCAGCGACGATACGGTTAGAGAATCCTTAAAGAAGATTACAGTTACAAGTAAAGATATGGGGAATGGGGCTATTTGTTCTGATAATAGATATTGGAAAGGCATTTTTAGGGTGTAAAAAGAGTGAAATGGTCGTCTTTCATAATCGAAAACAATATTAATTAAGGAACCCTTCAAAAATATAAGAAATTATATTCTAATTTAGGTCTAATGAACATCGTGATAAATTTAGCAGTTTCCTTAGTCAAGAGACTAACACTTAATCAACGAACGAAAGGTTTAGTCAGCCTTTTACCGAAGCACAAAAAATAAAAGATCTAGACGAGCACTAATGAACAAACGCAAAACTAACAACGTTAGCAGATAAAAAGAAAAGTTTTAAATGAAGAAAAGGTCAAGAAACCTAAGGATATAAAGCTAAGAATTTTTCCAACTGTTAAATTCGTTGAACCACCTAATATTCACAGTTATACAAGAAAACCAACCAACACTAAACATAATGTTCAAACAAACACACATGAACACAGATTTATTGAACGTTTCACACAGTTCACTCTGATCGATTAGAGGATATTCGTTGCTCGTTAGACCCATTCCGTGGAACGATCTTGAAGATAGAAATAGTATACCAACACATACCAACATATTAGCTGAGAAAACATGTGCTGTAACATATTGGTGGCTGAGAAAACATGTGCTATTTCAGCCTATTTCTCTCCCTGGATACTTACGACTTCGCGACGAGATAAGTACCTGATAATATCACCTTATTCTCGGTGTGGAGGTAGTAAAATCGCCATTTTACTACTTCGTTTCGGAACTCGCAAACTACTAGTTAGAACTTGGAAAGCGAAATGTGGGCGGCGAATTTATGTACTTCCTATATTATGTTTCTTTATCGATAGTTGAATCTTTCACTGAATTGCTGAACGTAAATAAATTGGTTCTAAACTAGCATCTAACGGTTGCTTTTGCCACGTAAATTAGATCTAATCGCTTAAGATTTAGCTTTTTGTTGGAGATCAGGTCGGCATTCCCATTTGATTTCGACAATTGACGCGTTAGTTTTGCAGGTGTTGAACATAAATCTCTTATACCTTTGTCCTCTGTGTGTACAGAGGACAAAGGTTTAAGAGAGAACCAAAACTGAATTAGTAACAAGAACAAAGTGAAGAAACACAAACAAAATTGTCTTGTTACAAAACAAAAAAACTTGATGATAAACAAACCAAATGTGTCTGTGGAGTCTGGTACTCGACACATCTGAAAAACAAATAAACAAAGAATAGCAATAATTTACTCAGTGTTGTGACATTCAGATAAGGAGTCCCTTACAGCTCTGTTTATTGTAAGAAAAGTCCACAAGTTGCAGCTGAAACAATAATCAAGCTTGTTCTAAAGCAGCCAACAATAACAGAGTAAAGATTTATTTCATAGAAGTTGGTCCTCTGCTTTGTCGTGTGATCGCGTCGCTAGGACGACATTATTTTAAATTTGGTCCGTTCAAAACTCTGCCATTTCCATATTGTCCTTAGCAGTGCAGAGTCAGAGGTCACTTTTACTGCATGTTTTTGGTCACAGAGCGCTAAGAGGTGAAGCACTCTTTGCAGCACAGCCCCAGACAGAACTTAGTATAGCAATAAACTAAAAGCCAGTTGAGCGAACTAAAAATAGAGCATGCAACACATAGAGGAAAGAAACAGGAGTAATAAGGATTTATTCATGAGAGTAATAATCTCATATTCAAGGGAAAAGATTCGATTTCTAACTAATCAAGTATTCAGATTCAAACAGCAACTAAAGAAAGATTCAATATTAATTTTCCTAATTTTTCTATTTCCATTTACTTGTGTAATAAAAATCAGGAAACTATACGTCTTATCCGACTTTTATTTTATTGAAGCTTACGGTAATCAAAGAGGATAAGTATTACCTTTTGAATACCCATTTGTATTTTACCTGCATTTAAATTTGAACATGTAAACTGCCAAATCGCATTCACATTCCATACCGGGTTTACACATGTCATATATCTTAAAGATTCGCGAGACATTTACGGAAAAGTGAAATAAATTTTAACGACTCCAAGAGTTATGGTTACTACCCTCTTCTCCTACACTGAACAAGGAAAAGTCCATAAAGTCGTACAGAAATGTCCCATAAACCTCGTTTGTCCGATTTTAGGAACAGATAGGGAGACACCGTTGACTCAGTAACCTAATTCTGGCCGGGAATGGCGGAAACAATGTTTGAATGAATAGAAATCAAATTAGGTATGTCGTGTTACTGTGTAATCTAATCTGGAGTGCTGTGGAGCTTTTAGATTAATTAATTAGATAAATAGATAGAATAAATACAAACAGTATGGATGTTCGAGATGTATGGATCGGGATTTTAGATAAATGAGGGGAAATGTCTGTTTAGGTTCAGGACGACGCGGTCGTGCAGCAATATCTGTACTAACTAATATTATAAACAGGTAAAGTTTGTAAGTTTGTGAGGTTGTAGGGGATAATCTCAGGATCTACTGAACCGATTTTGAAAATTCTTTCACTAATATGAAGCTACATTATCCCCGAGTGCTATAGGCTATTTATTTACAGCGTGCCCGTGGGATAATTTCCGACAAAACGCGAGCGTAGCCGCGGGCACCAGCTAGTCAGCAATAAATCGATTTCCTTAGTAAGACGTTTTTCCATATCTGAACCAATTACTGACATGCAAATAGATGAAGCAAAATGAGTATGTAAAGATCGCAGCAGGAGGCTTTCTGCTTACCCGTAATGGCGGTAGGTACTTTCATATTTTCCTGCATCCATGTGTTGCCTCTTTCCATAATGCTAAGGATTCTGAACAGTCTGCTTGACTTATAATAATATGCCGTATTTTTGGCCCCTAGGCACGCCACTGCTAAATCCACTAAAAAAGTGTAAACCCACATAAATCAACCAAAACTTTTACCATAGATTAGAAAAAAAAAAACAAAGCCAAATCCAAAAGGGATCAAAGTCTCTTCTAATATATTTCCCAACGTTTTGAAGTCACCTACCACACCTACCGCACATAATTACAGCCAAATAAATATCCCAATAGACATAAAGCTTCCTCTATCACGTGTAGTAACGAATCGAGGAAACAACAACAAATGGAAATAGTATCGGAAACAGTAACGTTGGCGCAGACGTATTTAGTGGGCGACGGGCGGCGCGCACGCACGCTGACAGACAGATCGACTGACGACAACGCAGACGCTTGGAGCGCGAAATAAGAAGAAGTGCAGAAGACCCGCTTTTTGTGACAACTAACTACAAGCCACCTGAAAAAAATCATCGTATCTGCTGTTCCCCGAATTTATATCATAATATCGGATATACCGTCATGGCAATAGGATATAGCGTCATAGGATGGTTGAAAGATAACCTGCAGCATTCCGGTCCTGATTGTAGGTACCACTTTCACTGTGTCTAAGCAACTGTGTCTTTATGTGCATACATTTATCGCATTGACAAAGTATGGGACTATTTTACCCATATTGATCAGTACCGATCCCGCCCGACTTGTCCGTAATGGGAACCAGTATCTTTTTGCAAACACCCATCCACCTAGAAACAATACTACCTCGAAACTTTTTCTATAATCTGGAACTATAGTACAGTTTCAAATTAGTTAAGTTAAGCACCCAGCCATTTGTGCACTGTGCATCATAGACAAATAGTTTACTATGTCGGCCTACAATGCTGTCTGTATACAAGTCGACAGGAAAACACAAATACCTAACATTCAAAGTAACCTTTGCGAATTCCCTGGAAAGGCGTAAAAAGTTATGGTTAATTTCATTGCCCTCGTTTCACGAAGAATGGTGGTAGCTTCAAACTCATTTCATTTTATGTCTACGCTTTGTTCTATTATTCGGTCTACTACAGTTTTTTTACCTCAAACTGCAACTCAAATGCAACCTTATCGCAAATAGAATAAAGACACTGTGATTTCGACAGTGATCCAAAATCAAAAACAAATTGTAAGAAGAATGTATCTATTGCCGTTTGACTTCTATCTTTTCATAAGTGCTTGCCTTCTGCACATATTTTATCTTACTCCTTGAGGGAAAGCTGGTGCCAAAGCTGTGACAATTAGGACCTCATACGGCGTAATAAACACTTTACTTAGTCGTCAAATGATGCTGAAGCAACTTTGTCGTTTTCTAAGGTAGGCTTCCTGCTGTGCTCATTTCTAGATGGTTTTTTAGACTAGTTGATAGCTACTGCAGAGGTGGATAGAAATATACACCATAGTTGTTATTTTCGAGGGGAAGGTGATCACAGTCTTTGTAGGTAAGACCAAAGAATGTGTAGTATTCACTTCACTATAACCATGTCACCCCCGGTGGTCACAATCCGCACTAGGGAGGAGGCATCGTTTCCTCTTAAAGTATACCTTAAAAGGGTTTGAATACGTTTCAAAAGTTATAATTATATCTTCATGAGAAATATTGATTGCTGCAAACTATCCACAACCAAACCCATGAAATTGAAAGCATGATATTTTTCAATATTGCTTGACGCTGTAATTGTCACTTGGTAAATTCTACGCAAACGAACATCAGATAGAGGCCGCGAACCTATTCACTCAGTAAGTCATTCTTTGACAGTTGTATGAAATGGCAAATTGACGAAGGGTGACAATTTGCTTAAAACTTAATTCTCCTGACCTCGTGAGTACGTATAAAGACACAAATCTTACAACCACAAACAACAATAAATTATTTCATGAGGTCATTTTGCTTGTAAGTTCTGGAATCTCAACTTACACAAATTGAGCCAATAAATGAATACAAATAGCCTTGATTGGCGCAGTTCGAGCATATCACGCTCATTGCTCTCAAGTGACAAGCTGATGGAAAGCACTTGCGACTTAGGACTTGCGACTTGTCGGGTCGTTGAGCTTACAACAGTGCTGTGGTTCAGCTAAGCGATGCTGATTCATGCAGCTTGTTGGCGGATGAGTGTCCTCTGTTGAGATGAGAGGGCGAATTGAATCTTTGCTTCTTTAGGGGAATTAAATTTTTACTTAGGTAGGTAGTAATTTCAGAGATGTAAGGATGTTCTCGATCACGCATGAATGGCTAAATAGATTGGGTGATAATTGGAACAATAAACCATTGTGCTAGATTAACACATAGGATATGATTCATCAGGGTAAATTAAGTATTTCCTCTATGATGCGAGTATTTTGTAAAATTGCGTTACTCATTACATCAGTCCATAAAAGAAATACAGGAACAAAAGTAACTGATTCATGATCATCATCTTCTTGCTCTTGTCTCATTCTATTTCGGGTCGGCACTACATGTTTTCTTCTTCCATTCGCCCCTGTCAGACGTCACGGCATCATTAACTTTTTTTTAACCGACTTTCTTCAAAAAGGAGGAGGTTCTCAATTCGGTTGTATTTTTTTTTGTTTGTTACCTCTTAACTCCGTCATTTGTAAACCGATTTGAAAATTTCTTTTTCATCTGAAAGGATATGCTTCCCGATTGGTCCCATAGAAATTTCATCAAAATCGGTTTAGGAATTTGGTTGTTTTCCTCACCTTAATTGTCACATCACGCAACGTCGCGTGATACTTGCTAGTTAAATTTGACACACTTCCCGATTTCTGATTGAGCTGAAATTTTGCACGCATGTGTATATCGCGAGACAATGCAATATTATGATGAGATGGAGCTGATCTGATGATGGAGCTGGAAGGTGGTCACAGGAACTCTGTTATAAAACGACGCAACGCCGTCGAATTTGGGCTCGTATGATTCGTCTTGACGAGTACTTTAACTAACTTCTAGTTACAATGTAAAAATTAATGTATGACGAGAATTTGTGTGGTTTATTACTACTAAAAAGGGTAAAATAAAGAAACTTTCTGCGAAAACAAAACCGACTTAAAAAAAAACACGAAAAAAGTCTAAAATAACTTAACTTTCTTAAGTCGGTGGCAAAAAAGATACAAACAAAGACACCGACTTCCGAAAGTCAAGTTATTTTAGACTTTTTTGTGGGTTTTTTGAAGTCGGTTTTGTTTCACAATCCATCTATCTTTTCAAAACAAAAGTACCTAAATGATTATGTGGGAAATTACTCTTACCAACTTTTCCCAAGAGTATATAAAGTCCGAACTACTACGGCCAGAATGTTAACTAGCTAACGATTTTAAAGAAGTTACTGCATACTTTTTCCAGCGTTCTTGTTTGATCTCATGTAAAATTCTCCCCAACTTTCGCAACTAAAGCTCGCTGGTAACTCTCCGCTCCTATTAATCATCGGCGAATGCACTGCGGTGCGCGAGCCGTTGATAATCTAATAAATTATCTAGGATACGGAAAACCGCAACTTCGAACCACCAGTTACTGAACCCTGCAAGCTTACAATGTACACGCTATTCTCGTCTTTACGAACAATTAAATAGAGAACATTATGGCTCTCGCTACACTAACTTTATGATAACAACAATGTTATAACATGTACTTAATTGAATTTATAGTACACGATCAGGCTTCAGATATTGTTTAAAGCCAACTTTTTTTCTTAGTCTTTCCTCCTTAAATAGATGTGCTGTTTTTACCTCGTTAAAGCAAGTTTTCTAGTGATATGAAGCCTGTACTTTATAGAATATAGCAAGAAAAACTTTAGAACTTTATGTTATGAGTATAGTACTACAGGACAAAGACGGTATCATGTTGTGTATCTTGGTCCTTCGCATACCTAGATATCCGATGCAAAAGTCTAAATAGAAATATACATTCTGTATATGAAAATGACTTTAAAAACTAATATCTTCACAATACACACATAAACAAGTCTTCTCCTCCTTTTTTGGAAGTCGTTTAAAAATGTAGCTGGAATCGTGAAAATAAAGAACTCCTAATCTATCTATTTTTACTTTCTTTTAAATAAATACACACCTTTGTATAACAGCCCAGATAGTCCACCAAGTCCTATTATCCGTATTCCTTACAGTTTGTGCTACAATGAGAACACAGCCCGGATGAATTCACGACTCTCACATAAATAACACCGGTTGCCGACTCATAGTAATAAACGCTCTCTTTACGGACGCCCAGGTTCCTGGGTGCACGCGCGTGCCCCGTCAGTAGGTGCGTGCCTATGTTTTATAGGAGGGATGGGATTCTTTCCTGTTTTACTGAAAGAGTTATGATTATTCGCTTCGTTGATACCCTAATAAGAAAAGACTCATAGAAATTCCTGTTTGAAAATCTCTCGTTGTTGTGTAGAAAATAGACTGTATACTTTGGATGCATGTTTGAATTTGGACAGTTTATAATAATATATACTGTCCAAATTCATGCATCTAAGTATACAGTCTATATTCTACACAATAAAGAAGAACATAAGAAAAGGCACAGTTTTATGAAAAAAGAGAAACCATCATCGCCATTCTCTTGCCCTTATCCCAATTAATTTAGGGTCGAGCAGCATCTCTTCTTCTTCTATACTTCTCTACTACTTTCCTCCTAGTGGTTTCTCTAATTTCGGGTACAAGAGTAGAGGAAAACCAAAGAAAGGTTGGATGGACAGTGTGAAACGCAAAGAGCACAAGCACTTATGGCACGAAAAGAGGTGTCTGATGAGATGACGAGTAATAGAGAAGTATGGAAGAAGAAGACATGCTGCGCCGACCCTAAATAAGTTGGGATAAGGGCAGGAGAACGATCGATGATGATGGTTTCTCTTTTTTCATAAAACTGTGGCTTTTCTTATAGAGTCGTGGTCAAAAGCGAAAGTCATAGATGACACAATATTCATAAATAAAGAAAAATTCCGATAACTTTATTTCAAACTTTCCCAAAGTAAAAAACCACTTGCACCACACATCACGCTGCGCTTGAGCCCACGATAAACATCAAACTACCCATAAATATTCCCATAGAAATCAAAAAGAGCTTGTTCAAATAAAATTAACATGGCAGACATCCGCTCACTAATAAGCGTACGACCATTTTTGATTTGTTATTATAAAACAAACACGTATGCAAATAAGAAGTTTACCACCCGTCGGGCTTTGGCACCACACTGGGCTCTTACACCATCCAATCCTCAAAACCTCCCAATCGAAACTCAATTCTACTTTCACTCTTCTACAGTTGATTATCCTTTGTTATTTCGTCGTGTGCCTCAAGGTTAAGTTCGTGTAACAAGTCCAGAATGTATGTAGACGATCCGACGGCAAGCGAGCTGGGTACATATATCAATTTCTTGCCGTAGATGATAAATTAACCGAGATATGGTATGCGCCAGCGTCGAGTAAGTAACCATATCGCTTATGAGTAACGACTTGTAAATCTTGTCCGCGTTTATTTTGTATGGAGTGATAACTGGCTATTGTTTTTGTGTTCATATCTGGCTTTTGTAAAGAATAAATGACAGAATATTAATGTTGCTATGATTGGAGCTGATGGAGAATGTTTTTTTTTGTTAATGGATTCCTTGTTTTTGTTTTTGGTTACTGTTTCTATTATAATAAATAAATAAATATCGCTGGACATTACACACAGCGCTATCTAGGTGCCACAATAAGCAACGAGGCTTGTGTCGTGGACACCGGATAGGATAATACTACATAGATACTTTTTATTTGTAAATATATACTTATTATACATATAAACATTCATGACTCGGAAACAAATGTCCATGATCATCACACAAACATTTGCTCCTACCGGGATTCGAAGCCGGGACCCTAACCTTCTGGCCACAGCCAAGCGCGGCGCGGATTGCGGCGCGGCGTGCGGCGCGGCAAGCGGTGAGCGGCGAAAACAAATGGTAGACAATGTATGAAGTAAGCCACAGCTACCGGCGGCGCGAATTGCGGCGCGACCTGCGGCGCGGTGAGCGCCGCGCGGCACGCGGCGGCGACGGGCTGCGCGGTGTGCGATTGAAACAAATGTACTAGCGAGTATCGAGGAGGCCACAGCTCAGAGCGGCGCGCGCGGCGGCAGCGGTGGACGTATTCAACATCGCACGATCGAAACAAATAAATTTGTTTTTATCGGGCGTTGAGCTTATATAAATAATGGATACTGAACAATTTATTAGTGAAATATTGAGTAAATCAGGGGGCCTAAAATGGAAGCTTTAGTAGAATCTTTAGCAGAATCATAATATGTATCACGTTATAAGTTTTAAATTCTTAAAATGGTCTTTATGGTTATGAGCACAAAGTCCATTTTAAGAGTTTTAAATTTTTAACGTGATTCCTATTATGATTCTGAAAAGAAAGTCTGAAAAGAAAGTCTAAATGAAAGTGGTCATTTTAGGCCCCCAGTAATATAGATATCAAAACATGTTATAAAAAATTGTGGGACAAAATAAAACAACAATTTAAATACCTTGCCACTTTTGATAGGGCCATTTAATAGTTAGCCGTTCTCTAAATACGTCCACCGCTGACGCCGCCGCGGTCGCAGCTAGTCGAGCTGTGGCTTACCACCGCACATCGCGCCGCCCACCGCGCCGCCCGCCGCACCGCGCACCGCGCCGCCAGTAGCTGTGGCCAGCCCCCGTATTCACAACGCTTCGATTCGATTCCGATTCGGAAAGTCGTATGTCTATCTCGCTCGCTTTCGTAATGCCTGAACAAGATAGACATTACGACTTTCCGAATCGGAATCGAATCGAAGCGTTGTGAATACGGGGGCTGGACGTTAAGAACGTAAGGCAGCCTCACTACAGCTGCGCCATTCGGGTCGTCAATGATTTACGTCACTTTCATGAGTACTTCTTCTTTGTGTCTGATGTGCTTTATTAACAGACACCTAGAATAGTCCCCCATCAGTAAGTGTGTCAGCTGCCGATATAACCTAACAAAAAATAGTAAATAGTTTTAATTTGTCCAATTTACATAATTTTATAAATAACAAAACTAGTAAGAGAAGCACTAAAGGGCGTCAAAAAATTCGGCCACATAGCTGTCAACAGGAATAGTGCCCAGAAGTCTGGCAGTATTACCACGTTGGATGGCTATTCTGATTCTTAGACCAACAAATAGGCTATTAGGCCTCTGGTCACGGAAGAGTCGACCACCCGCTTGGTGATGTACTGAAAGACTAGGTAGTAGGTAGGCACTCGGAACTCATGGCCTTAGTGTTTCAACCCCAAACGGCTCAATCACACCAATGAGGTTAATGTATTTGCGCCGTTTGAGATTTTCAGCACCGGCAGCAGCCGCCCTATTGAATATCTCGAAACTAAAATTTGCCTGCTTCCCTTAACATGGTTAAGGCCCGCTTGCACGACGAATCGCTAACGCGTTTAACGCTACACATATTTAAAACATCATTATGTCTCTTTCATCTTTAAACAATAGAAACAGAACGATGTTTTAAATGTCTTTAATGTTAAACGCGTTTAGCTATTCGTGGTGCAAGCGGGCCTAAATGTTCTATTTATTTTCACTCAAAAGCGTTTTTTGAAAAAGTTGGTTCAATGTTCCATTAAATAAAACTGAGTTATTAATACGGACTTTTCCTGCATACATAAAACTGAACTCTCGTTCACGTTCGTCATAACATTACCGTGATTATTCGCATAAATTCCACCAGACTGCCCTACTTTACTCAACTTTTTATAAAATGGCTGGCGTGTGAATTTACAGCACTTCTCTTATTTACGTCCACTTTTAAATTAAGGGAAGATTTTTCTTTAAAAAACATTTAATATTCAGACCAGGGAAAATTCTTAAGTCATTCCAAACCAATTTAGTGAGAGGTATTATTATTTTTCTCAATTAAAAGGACTGCGTATGATTTAGGGGGTAGCGCGCCGGACATTTCTGCGTCTCTCCGTAAAGCGATAAATAACGAAATTAGGAAGCTTCGTGCCGTAGATTCACTGCCACGTTCATATTAGGGGACCTACTTTATTTATTTTTACGGTTATCCAGTTTTATACAGGGAGGCGCCGATAATTCGACGATAAATGAAAACACTGGTAATATTAGTTCGTAGGATTATTTTTAAACTATCAAATACATCCTAAAATCGAAAACAAAACAAAAAAACTACATAGCTTAAGATAACGAAATACCATTTATAAATATTGATTTACTAACCAAATAAATAATTTCCACTAATTCGCGTCTGGAAATAGAACTTAGGGAACGAAATTGGCAATATTTGTTTAGTTTTGACACCGATGCGATGGTCATATAATTATGCGGACTGGGAACGTAATGAGGTATACGCAGTTTAATTTATTGCCGTATAGTCGGCGCCATCCTGTACGAGTATAAAGAAAGGTAATCTAATCATCAAGTCTTCTATTTCTTTTTGGAGGGGGATCTTTTCTAAATGTGTTTGGATGTTAGGGTTGAAATTACTTTGATGTTGATTTTTATAATAAAACACGTGTGGTCTATGCAAAGCTGTATTTGTGACTGACTCTCTGTTTTGGAACCAACGAGTATAGACAAATATTTAAAAAAAATAGTCTAAACAGTTTTGAATCGAACATACCGCCCACCAAAAGGGCTTTAGGGCCTTTTAAGATACAAGTAATTAAACAATACATGCAATAAGTAATAACCTGAAACATAAACAAAGAAACAAAAGTTTGATGCTACCTTAACATTGCATAATTAACATACATAACCAACCTTTGCACACCTACCTAAACTACATAATAAAGTTGAATAAAAAACTACTAACGCTAATTAACAAACAAACAATAACTTCATTAATCCTTACTGATAGGTAAAGCACATAAATTTGAAATGGATCTCCGCGTTAATTTACCATTATATCGTAATGTGTAAACTCGTGATATTCCGTCTCGTCCGGGATGTTTTTCCATTATGCGTGCCAGCGCCCACTTGCTGGGGGGCATGTTTTCATTTTTGAGCAATACAATATCGCCAACTTCAAACTCTGGCGTAATTTTTAGCCACTTCGGTCTTTGGTTCAGTCGCGACAAATATTCGGTCTGCCATCGTTTCCAAAACCCTTGAACTAGCCGTTGGGTATGTTGCCATCTGGAGAGCAGATTTATGTTAGAAGTGATATAGTCACGGTCAGGTACGGTGATTAGGGCTTCTCCAATGAGAAAATGTCCAGGTGTGAGTACCTGTATGTCATCGACTGAATCAACATCTGTAGGTACTGGTGTCAAAGGGCGAGAATTGAGGCAAGCTTCGATCTGTGTAAGGACTGTAATAAATTCTTCAAATGTTAAATTTGCATTCAATACTTTTCGTAAGTGTTGCTTGACTGACTTGACGCCGGCTTCCCAAAGTCCTCCAAAGTTGGGGCTATAAGGTGGAGTAAAATGCCACTGCGTTCCATCGTTTGCCATCTGATCAGCTACGTGACCGGGTATTTCAAGTCGCGCTTCTTGCCACATTTTATATAATTCCTTGTTGGATGCCACGAAGTTTGTGCCATTGTCGCTCCACATTTCATTGCATCTTCCTCTTCTGGCCACAAATCGTTTGAAAGCTGCAATGAATGCCTCGGACGTCAGATCACTCACCAATTCCAAGTGAATCGCTTTAACAGCCAAGCAGATGAATATACAAATATATGCTTTACTAGTTTTAGCTCCTCTTCCTTTAGATTTTAGTACATACACAGGACCAGCAAAGTCCACACCACTTCGAGCGAACGGACGCGAAGGAGTCACTCGAGATGCAGGTAAGTCGCCCATTATTTGTTGTCTACAAGCAGCTCTTTGCCGTACACAGGTTAAACATCCGTGTATGTATTTCTTCACCAAACTCTTGCAGCCAACAATCCAGTATTTACTCATCAGGTAAGTTATCATCATGTTTATACCACCATGCATTGTTTTCAGGTGCGCGTCAGCCACCACCAGTGATACAAATGTGTTCTTCTTGCCCAGTATCACAGGATATTTCTGATTCTCACTGACGTCTGCGTTTCTTAACCTTCCGCCCACCCTGAGGATATTCTGGTCGTCTAGGAATGGGTTTAACGTCTTTAGAATGCTAGTGGTACTTACACTCCTTTTTTCTTTTATTCTTTTTATTTCCTGTGAAAATTCTTCGTCTTGTACTTTTCTTATACAAATGTCTAATGCCTTTTGTAATTCTTCTGCTGTCATTACCTTACCCAGATTATTTGTGTCCCTTTTCATCTTCAAAAATCGTCGACAATGTACGATTACTCTTAACAGCTCAGTTAATGTCTCATATTCTTCAAATTTAATATGGTTCTCTTCCTTTTCCGTCACATTAAAGAATGACTGTATGGTTTTTTTTTCTAAATCTGTAGTAATGGCTGCAGGTCTACTGTATTCAATTTCTTCGTCCAAAAGCCAAAAAGGTCCATTCCACCATAACTTATTTTGACATAGTTCAGACATTGATGATCCCCTTGATGCTACATCGGCTGGGTTATGTGCTGACTGTACATGAAACCACTGGGTGTTGCTTGTTTGCTCTAATATCTCCACCACACGGTTAGCAACAAATGGCTTCCATCGGTTCGGTTCCCCACAAAGCCACGCTAGGACTATTGTAGAGTCAGTCCATGCAAACACATTGTGTGAATAAATTCTCATAGCTAGGCTCACTTTGGATAGTAATTTAGCTAGCAATGTTGCTCCACACAGTTCCAGTCGCGGTAGTGAAACTGTCTTCACAGGGGCTACCCTAGTTCTAGATGCAATAAGATTTATGGTTGTGTTGCCATCTTCAGTTTGTACACGGCAATAAACTACCGCTGCCTTTTCAGACGCATCACAGAATCCATACAGTGTTATTGTATGCTTCTCAGAATTGATAGTGTTCAGCCAACGTCTGATTCTTACTTCATTGACCCTTTCCAACTCCTTTCGAATGAACATCCATTTCTGTTTCAGTTCGTCGCTAATTTCTTCATCCCATCCAACTCCTTCCAGCCAAAGTCGTTGTACTAGAATTTTAGCAGTTACCATGACTGGTGCTATCCAACCCAGTGGGTCAAACAACTTCTGTAAATCTGATAGAATGATCCTCTTCGTAATGTTAGATGATGTGGGTTCTAATTTTAGTTGATAGTAAAATTCATCTCTTCCAAAATTCCACGATATCCCAAGAGCTTTGAGATCTCCTTCTAGCTTCAGGTCAAGATTGGCCTTTGTGGTTATTTTGTCAACCTCTATTGATTTGAGAAAGTTTACGTCATTGGATGCCCACTTTTGCAGTTCAAAGCCTCCTAGTTTCAGAATGTTTATAATTTGCTTACTGACACAGATTGCTTGTTCTGTTGTATCGCAGCCTGACATCAAGTCATCAACATAAAAATCTTCTTGTATAATTTTGGCAGCTTCAGGATATTGTGCGCCTTCGTCTTGTGAAAGTTTGATTAAGGTTTTAATGGCAAGGTAAGGCGCAGATGCTGTACCAAATGTAACCGTTTTTAATCTGTAGTCTTTGATTTCAGTTGACTGGTTATTGGTTTCGATTCTACCACGCCACAGCACTCTATGATAATCTGTGTCATTCTTGTCAAGTAGCACCATTCTGTACATTTTGGTGACGTCACTTACAAAGCACACCTTATGCATGCGCCATCTCATTATTATACTTCGCATATCATCTTGCAGTACTGGGCCAACCATGAGCTCTTCATTCAAGGATACGCCATTGTTACCTATGCTTGACGCATCAAATACTACTCTAAGTTTTGTTGTCTCCTTGTCTCTCCGAATTACGGCGTGATGTGGTAAATAAACACACCGGTTGTTAACTTCATCTTCTGGAACTTGTTCCATGTGTCCCATTGATAAGTATTCTTCTAGTACCTTGTCATACTCTTCTCTCAATTCAGGTGATTTTTGTAGTCTCCTTTCTTGTTGAATTAAGCGATGCATTGCAATTTCTCTAGTGTTCCCATCTGGTGATTTAGGTTCATTTGTTCTAAATGGGAGTTTCACTACATATTGTCCTTTGCTATTCCTTGTATACGTCTCTTCATAGAATTTTTCACATTGCATTTCTTCTTTAGTGTGTTTTCTCTTTGAATCTGATTCTATTTCCCAGAGTGCTTTCAATATTTCGTCTCCTATAATCTGGTGATGCATAACAAGAACAGTGTCTGTTGCCTGTGTTTTATCCTCTACTTTTCCGAATAAAATCCAACCAAGGTTTGTTTTATGAGCACACGGTGACCCTGGTGGACCTTTGATTAGTTGCTCTTGTACAATTTGTGCATACACTTCGACACCCAGAAGTAAATCAATGGAACCTGGCTGGCAGTAGTTTGGATCAGCCAGTACTAGCTCGTCTAGATGAGGCCAGTTGTTTGTGTTTATTGTGCGGAATGGTATTTTGGTAGTTAATGGTTTCGATAAAACATATGTCTTAACTTCCATGTTGAAAGTTTCACATCTTGATTCGACGCTAACTTGAACTACTTGTTTTATATCTTCTTTGGTTGATCCCACACCGACTACAGTGCCCTTGATGGGATATCGCTTGGCCTTCAGTTGTTGCGCAGCTCGTTCACTTATAAAACTCGCTTGTGAACCTTGATCAATTAAAGCTCTTAATATCATTGTGTGATGGTTCTCGCTTCTCACTTGTACAATTGCAGTTGCTAATAATGCTGTAGTTTGTTTTGTTGTCACATGCGATGACACCATTGTTATGTCTTCTTCTAATACTTCATCTTTTTCCATGTTGCTATGTAGTACCACAGCGGGTTGTTTAGTTTTCTTATCCTCATTGTTGCCCGTTGCGTCACATTGTATAGTATCACGTTCTGTATGTTCATGGAGAAGAGAATGATGGCGTTTTCTGCAGATTCTACAGCATGTTGGGATGCGACAATATCTTACAGAGTGTCCAGGTGCAAGACAATTGAAGCACAAGTTGCTATTCTTGACAAACTCACTTCTTTGCACAGGTGATTGTTTTCCAAACTCTTTACAGTGACTAAGAGTATGATTTTCATTACACATTTGACATATTTTACTGTTCTCTTCACTAGTTGTTGTGTGGAATGACTTCTCTTGTATGTAACCCGATATTGATTTCTGTTTTACGGTTTCTGTGAGCTCTAACGTACGAAATCGGCTTTCTAAGAACTTGCGAAACATGTCGAGAGAGGGTAAATCTTCAGGCCCTTTAATATTGTTACTTACATGTTCTTCCCAATCTTTATGAGTTTCACAGTCTAATTTTTGCACTACGACGAATATAATTAACGGATCCCAGTTTTCAATGTTTATGTTCATAGTTTCCAGTTGGTGTAAACATTGAAACGTCGTGTCTAGTAAGTTTTTTATGACACTTGAGTTGTTGACAGTTATTTTCTTTTGTGAAAAAAATCTTTTCATAACTGCATTGAGGTTTATTCTCGTATTACCATACCTCATTTTTAAAATACTCCAAGCGTTTTCATAATTCGATTCTGTCACTTGAATATGTGATAAAATAGATGAAGCTTCTCCTGTCAAACTTGACTTTAAATAATGCAGTTTTTCTACATTACTTAATCGATACCGAGTTGGCAGATCCGGAATATTTCAGGCCTAATAAAATTGATATTTTATTGGGTGCTGATATATACAGCCAGGTTATTCGGGACGGGGTAAAGAAGAACTCAAGCGGGACGCTCTTAGCGCAGGGCACCGTTTTAGGCTGGATATTGTCGGGGGCAGTCGAAGTGGAAAATGGTCCTAATATCCACTCACATATTACCGTGATGCATTCCAGTGTCCAAGATGATGATTTGCTAAAGAAATTTTGGGAGTTAGAGGCGGAACCATCAGCAAAAAGGATGCTCACGGAGGATGAAGTCAAATGTGAACAATTGTTTACGACTTCTACATTGCGGAATAAAGATGGCAGATATATAGTAAGATTGCCGTTGCGGGATGCAAGCCTGGTTAACAAGTTTGGCGAGTCAAAGGGTATAGCTGAAAAAAGATTTAAAAGCTTAGAATTAAAATTAGGAAGGAATAATCAATTAAAACAAGATTACACAAAAGTTTTACATGAATATTTAGAATTAAAACATATGGAAAAGGTATCACAAGATAAAATAAAAATTAAAGAAGCCATATACTTACCACACCATGCCGTCGTCCGCGCGGATAAAGATACTACAAAGGTGCGAGTCGTATTCGATGCCTCCTGTAAGGGTTCAAATGGAATGTCACTTAACGACAATTTGTTGATTGGTCCCACCTTGCAGGCAGAACTTCGGCATATTATAATGCGTTGGAGATCCTACCAGATATGTTTAGTTGCCGATATCATTAAAATGTATCGACAAATTTTGGTTGACCGCAAAGACACGATATTCCAACGCATACTTTGGAGGGATAGTCCAGAAAAGGAAATAGAAGAGTACGAACTGAAGACGGTGACATTTGGTACTGCATCAGCACCATATTTGGCAGTTCGTGCTCTTCACCAAGTGGCATATGACGAGTGTGAAGATCGTCCTGTAATAAAGAAAATAATTTTAAATGACTTTTATATGGACGATTTGATGACTGGAGCTGAAAACATAGAAAAAGGCATCAACATCTTCACAGAAATGAATGATACTTTGAGTAAAGGCGGATTTAAGTTGCAAAAGTGGATGAGCAATAGTAAAGAACTATTGAATATTATAAGAGATGAGAAAGGATCTACAGATGAAGAGTTAAGAATAAAAATGGATGATATAACAAAAATATTGGGACTTACATGGAATTCAAGCGAAGACTTCTTCCAATACTCTCTGGAACTCCCGAAGATTACGAGACCTGTAACAAAAAGAAAAATTATTTCGGAAATATCGCGTTTGTTTGACCCTCTGGGATGGTTAGCGCCTAGCATAATATTAGCTAAAATATATATACAGAAATTGTGGTTAGCAGGGTTAAATTGGGATCAAGAAATTCCAAGCAATTTAGAACAAGAATGGAGTACTTACCATCACACCTTGGCTTCTCTGGTGCAGATTAAAATCCCTCGATGGTTACACACTGGTCCGAATAACACGAAGTCAGAGTTACACGGGTTTTCAGATGCATCAAAGTTAGCGTATGCAGCACTCGAATTATTTTCATGTTCTATGCAACATGCAAGAACTCTTAAACGAGGGTGTGCAGATAACGTCATTACATAATAGTTAGTGTATTAAATCGTGTTATGTTATTGGCAGATCTATTTCCCAATTCCCGTCTTGCGCGAATCAATCAACGGAAAGGGAAAGGAAGCATCAAGTTACGATAAACAAACAGATAGTGAAAATGGTAGTGAGTATATCAAGAATACAGGGTGTAACAAGACCCTTAACGAAGCCCTCAACCAAGTACATCAAACTAAGTAACTTTACGCAAAAATTATTGCTGGGAAATGACTTTTTTTTGGAGTGAAAAATCACATTTTACGGTAAGACTCAATGTAACGGACTCAAAACATTGTGCTGATGGATGGATCCAATAGTACGAGGGTCGTGGAGGTGTTAGACAAAATCTTACATTAAAAACACGTATTAAAAAAAAGCTTTGAAAATGTTGTAACTTTGACTCCCAATATCTCCGTAACTAGAAGGTTTCCAGGTACGGTCTAGAACATAAAAAAGATCGCAATGACCGGGAGAACAAATGCCTTTCGGTTTCGTTTAGGGTCTTATTACACCCTTTATACATGTAGTAGTAGTGAATGGAAAGCACCAACGCACCTTTTCAAGATTAACGCCGCGTTTGCCATAAATTTCGCTTCGACTGCCTAGGTGGTCGAGTGGTCGCAAGCGCGACTGCTGAGCACGAGGTCCTGGGTTCGATATTGGGGTCGACCAAGTGTTATTACAATAGTAGCCACGGAGTCTGGATTTATGCCCGTTTGATTGTTATAGGCTCGCCCCCATCACAAGGGACTTAACCGTAATTGGCGAAATGCGGGTGTACAATAGTTGAGCAGCTACACCTGTGCCTAATCCTTTGTGGCTTATAGGCGTGATGTTACGTTACATTATTATCAGTACAACGTTGAGGTCAAAGCCTCCTATCAAGATGTCAAACAACACCTTTTAAAGATTAACGCCGTTCACCGTAAACTTCACTTAAGACATCCAATGAAAAGTAATAATTCCCAAGTACAAACAGCAATTCTTCTTTTAGACAAGCAATATTAAAACAATTAGGGATGCAGCACATCTCGCAGTGTAGACGCGAGTTGCTGACGGAGCGCGCTACACGCTTCGGGCGTAAATCATGCGCGTACGAGAGGAATGGCCCCAGCTCACTGGGCTACGAGTTTACGTGTGCAGGACCTCTGAATCTTCGTTTTTAAGTATGTTTATGATATACAGCGTGTAACAGAAAGGGTATAATCATATAGAATACTGTTCAGTTTGATGGTCCGTACCACAGTATTCCATATGATTATATCCTTTCTGTTACACGCTGTATAGTTTTGACTGCGTTGGGTCTAGTGGTCGCAATTGCAACTGCCGAACATGAGGTCTTTTTTTTTCGGATGCGAAATCTTCAAATAACTCCTCCCGCTCTGGGCTAAGCAGGAGGGAGTGTCAGACTTTTACTGACTAAAACCCATCCATGTTCCTTCTTTTGCCCTTTGTGTTCCAGGGCCGCGGTATCTCTTTCGAACAGTCCCGCAACCCGGGCAGGCATCGGTCCTTTCGGACCTGTTCCTGTTTGCTGACATCTCTTTGAGGCGCGCGTGGAACACGAACGCGCCGTCGACACGGCCTGTCGTCATAAGACGGACGGACGGCGAGCTAGCCCATAGCTCGCCGTCCACAGGCCCGGAACATGAGGTCTTGGGTTCAATTCGGAAATTGAACTGAGGGTCAGTAAAATTGTTATTGGGTTTATCCATCAGGAATTTCTCAGTAGCAGCGGTGTCTGGATTTTTGCCCGGTTGATGGCAATTGGCTCTTCCCCTATTACATGACAGGACTTAAACATAACTTGCGAAAGATGAGTGTACTCTTAGGTACACTCCTGCCTAACCCTTCCAGGATTACAGGCGTGATTTTATGTTATGTATGATAGTGTTGGTCATGCAGTGTATAAGGTAAACAAGGTGATACCTTGATACGCCTCCATTTAACACTACCTAGCTGTTGCCCGCGGCTTCGCTCGCGCTTTGGACGGAAATTATCCACGGGCACGTTGTTAATATAGCCTATGGCACTCGGGGATAATGTAGCTTCCTATTAGTGAAAGAATTTTCAAAATCGGTTCAGTTGATCCAGAGATTACCCCCTACATACAAACTTACAAATAGTATAGATTATAATATTAGTATAGAAGACTAGCTGTTGCCCGCGGCTTCGCTCGCGTTTTGGACGGAAATTATCCCACGGGCACGTTGTTAATATAGCCTATGGCACTCGGGGATAATGTAGCTTCCTATTAGTGAAAGAATTTTCAAAATCGGTTCAGTTGATCCAGATATTAGCCCCTACAATCTCACAAACTTTACCTCTATAAAATATTAGTAGAGATCAGTGGCCGTTTACGGGCTGATAACGTGGTATTCAAAATTGCAAGGGAAGGGAAGGGAAAGCAATTGCTAAGCATATTGAATAAAAAATCGGCCATATTGACGGAGGCCGTCAAGTTAACCGTCGAACTAACACTTCAATTTCTTTAGAGGTACTTAACCTTTAAGATGTCAAAGGTGATCTGTAAAGAAATGAGTCTGAGTCTGAGATCTGTTGTATTTTAGAACATGACATTCTGAAGATAACACCTTTACACTTTCACAGCCGATCACGTGCAGAGTACGTCCCAGGTTGATTGTATTGTGACGCTGATCACGTTCTCAGTACGTGAATAACGTACGTCAATAGTATAAATAAAAAAATAATTATAGATTTATCATTGATAGTTCTCATTTTATAAATGTTGCAATATCGGCGAAAATCGCCGGCGAACCATGGAATCCGCGTTTTAAAATCTTCGGCTGTCACAGTGTTAACATTGTGGAACGCAAATAGAATGAATTTAACGCAAAACTAAACGCAAAAAAAAATTAAACGCAAATAGAATGAAGTAAGATGTGTTTTTCTACCTGTACCTACTAAAAATAATATCAAAGGAAACTCCACAGCCACATTAGAAGCTCTTTCAGCTGAAGTATGCATAAAATATTTCCCTTAGCAATAGCAATAAGTACTCCTATAATGGCCCATTTGCAGCCGAGTGTGTGGGAGTATGCGAATGGTGCTGAGAGATGCTATACGTATGCTAAACAGAGAAGGGTCTGATGGATGGCTATGATCAGAATTTGTTCCCGCCCGAACTATACATAAAACACATAAAGATTTATCGGATTGTAAATTGAGACATTCTTTTCAATAGGACTTAAATAATTGAATGTTGCGGAAATTCGGTGACAGAAAAATCTCACGGAAAATAAATTACAAATATCATCTAACTAAATGCGATTCTAGGTGAAATTAAAAACTCAACAAGGTAAACGGATCTAGCTCCATAATATATAGGTTTTTTCTCAGGTTTTCCTTTAGAATTTACAAGATGTACGAAGGTATTTTAATTATGCGAACTGGAGAAGACTGTGATAAAGAATAAGCTTTTCTCCCAAATGTCTAAAATGTAAAAAAAAAACTGAAAGTAACTAGTAACTTTTGTATATTGAATATCTCTGGGACAAGATCCAGTCCAAGATAATATTAGAAATGAAGTTTAACGAGGCACCTAACAATAGATTCGAAATACATTCAAATATTTCAAAGGGTACATACAAGTCGTCGAATCTTTATAATAATCTCTCTTTCTCGGAAGATGGGTTGGCCGCGCAAATTCGCTGACATATTACGAGCAATATACGAGATATAGCGTGCATTCAGTCAACTTCATAGCCATTCTTTAGGGTGCAAAATATACTCATTTGTAAGGATCATGAACTGAACAGGGGTTGGTGATATGATGAATGGATGCATGCAAATAGTATCGTGTGCATGTCTAATATTTAATATTTACTTCGTGTGATTGGTTTTATGACCTTGTCTTCTACCATGACGTCTTAAAGCAGGAGTAATTGCAGTGTGGGAAAGAGATGGCGCTAGACGACCTGTATAGCTCAGTCTCTTTCCCTCACTGGAATTACTGCTTCTTTAAGGTGGAAGCGTCAGGGTTGCCCGCGAAATTCTCTTCTTATGTTTTTTGCAATTTGCAGGTCAGTGTCAGGTTGTATGTTGATAAAAAATGAGTCGCGCCAGTAACACGTAAGATAAGGTATAAGTAGTTACAAAAAAAATAATAATTAAAATAATTAATAAAACCCTCTAAGTTCATTTAACCCTATTCTGTAACTATTTCACGAAAAAGTCATTCAATGGGATTAAATGAACTTAGAGGGTTTAGGGTAGACTTTTTAAAGGAAATTACAATTTTATGAAACTCTCCAACACTCGTGCCTAGGGGCCAACAATACGGCAAGACCCTATGGCAAGCAGACTGGTCAGAAACCCTAACATCATGAAGAGTGGTAGGCTATAAAAGCATGCCAAGCTTTTAGGCTTGTGTGAAACTCAAAAAAGCGATTCTTCATCCTTGTGGTACCTGCCTTAATGTTAATAGAGAGGCCTATGTCGAGGAATAGACACCCGTGGGCTGATGATGATGACGACAAATCACTTCGTACCACTTAATATCCTCAATAATAAGGTCCTATGTTCAATGTCTTTGTCCATAACATTATATTTTTCACAAGAGAACGTTAATAACAGGTTTAAATATACCTAGATCGGGTAGGTCGCTACTAAACATCTGAATAGAACTATGATTACTTGCAACTGTTCAATAAAATAAAAATAAAGTTTATTGCAGAAACTTGTTCAATATATTTTAGTTGTAGTTTACTCAAAAGTACTAATTTTACCAGTGTATGAAAATAATACTACTGCTCCTAAATGTACACTTTTTGTAATATAAAAAGAAAAAAAAACTTATTCTTAAATTATTCTATGAAAGTACAATACTCTTTCTTAATATATTTACTGCATTAACCCTCCGGTACCAAATACACAATTAAAATCCTGTCCTCTTTGGAGCAAGAATCGCGTGAGGTTCACGGTTCAGGGGTGCTACACAAACGTGATTTATACCCAACCCACCACTAGAGGGCTCCCGTGTCTTCAGTACCAGAGGATAAATCGTGAAATTAGAAAAGATCTGCGGATGAGTGATACCCATGGTCCCTTTGGGTACGGGACATATTATTCTTATGAGGTTGGCGGAAATTTTATTATTTTAGGGTCTTGCTTGGTGTGGATTTATTTTCGGGAAATAATTTTTAATTTACGGTACTTACTGAAAATATTGATTCAATAATTTTGAACCATGTATAGGGAGTAGGCGTGTTTTTGATTCCTTGTCGAAGTCTAAAAAGTCTTGATTGCTTTTCTTTACCTACCTTTCAGTCTCCAGCTTTCTGGCCATCAAGGATTGTATAGTCTGACTGAACAAGACTTATCTGTTTCTGTGGATTTTCTTTCATGTTTTAAGCGGTTATGTTCTCTAGTCTTCCACGGTCCGGTGCGTAGTACTTACTCACATCCGGTATAAGTGTATGAGCAGATACATGAGTATAAACATAAGTAACTAAAATAGTATATATGGTGTATCTGTTCATACACGAAATCTCTTAATGGGTCATTGTACTCATCATTATGACTAACTTTTGCTATGGGACCAAACCCGAAATCGTGAAAAAATAATCAGCTATTCAGAATATTTTGACGAGTTAATGCGAACATAATTACTGTAGGGTACAGCTGATTTTTTTTCGCGATTTCGCGGTTGGTCCCATAGTAAAAGTTGTTCATAATGATGAGTACAATAACCCCTTAAGAGATTTCGTGTATGAATAGATAGACCTTATATATAGTTAACGGGTTATGTTGTGATACCGCGGCCCTAGAACACAAACACCAGGGCAAAGAAGAAACATGGGTGGGTTTTAGTCAGTACAAGTCTGATACTCCCTTCCGCTCCGCTCAGAGTGGGAGGGATTTGATGATTTCCCATCCTAAAAGAAAAAAAGGGGTAATGTTATTTCTGCCAAGCCACAAAAAAGTGGCTAGGAAGAAGTGATTGTATGATGTATTTAGTCGTTCAAATGCAAAGCTATAATCCTTACAACCTATACACTGAATTCCTGTAAATTATAGCAACAATATATTGGCTTATATGATCTCTAATCCAACACAAGGTGCTAGCTATCCAGCAGATCTATGGATTGTAAACAAACACATAGGGCTGCATACTCGCCATAAAACACGGTGATGTACGCCGTCCGGCTGTCTCGCGATATTTGCATCAAACCAGCTTGCCACGTCATCACGAAGTATTCTGCATTCAAATAGTGGAATAGTTTCAAATACTGGCTGGTGCTATTTTCGTTTTTTTTTTGTATTTTGTATTTTTTAGATTTTAACTTGTTGTTTAGATTTTAACTTGATAGATTATTACAATTTATTAATTATATTACCTGAATACTATAATATTTATATATATATAACCTTAGACAACTTACCTACCTAGTTTAGAAGATAGATGATTCAAAGGAAGGTCTTATAAAACCGTCAATCTGCCTATGAAAACAAGATAAAATTGAAAAAAAAGGAAAATAAGAAGGTACCTAGATAAGTTCTTGTCCAAATGCAACTAGGAAATATTAATTTTATGATAACAATATTATTATTCATTACAATTTGATTTTCACTTTCCGTTGCGATGTGGAGGGAAGGAGGGGTTTCTCTATCTCTGCCCCGAAATCCGTGACCGACCTATCATTTTGCCTAGCGCGAGCAAATTTGGCTTGCACTGCAACGTCTGACTTAACCGTCAACAAATGCTTCTTCATGTCCGTTAAAAGACTGTCTACAGTCGTATAAGTAGAGGACAATCGCATCTTAGCCCCCTGGGTAAGTCGCGTAGTTAGCACGAATCTAATTAAATGAGCACTATCAGCCGCTTCTAACATAGAGCTGTATAAATCTATGGCATCAATCAAATCTTGGGTTACCTGCTCATCCCCATTCATTTTCGGGAGTAAGCTAACCGCCGTTTTCAATGAAAACCTTTCCAACGCCATCTCTGTATCGGTTCCGGTACCGTTTCCAAACTTAATAGTGTCTACATACAAATTTTCTATTTTACTCACTAGCTGTGCTAATTCCTCCGAAAATTTGCTACACTTAGAAACTACACCCTTAAATTTACAATACAGGGCTTTTACCTCGCTTATCTTTCCATCAAAATTTTTGCCTTTCCGCCTACTGGGACCTAACTTGACAATTGATTCCCTCAATAACTTAAGCTGTACAAACAGTGACGTTAACTCCACTTCCATTCAAAATTAATGCCTCTAACTGATAGATGACCGAAAATACTCGCCACTACACTTAAGTTCAAATCACATCACTTACTCCTCTTGTCGCTCCGCCAGCTCCCGGTCAGGCCATCTGCACAGCTCGCTGCACCTCACGCTGATTGATCTTCTCTTCGATCCAATTCTGATGACACCTCCTGTACAGCCGGACTGCCACGCCAATGATGACAATCGCCAAACACACAGCGATAAACAACAGCATCGCGCTGATGGTGGATATCTGCTCTTGTGTTACCGTCGCGGTATTTGAACCACCCGCTGCTGTCTGGGCTATAATAACCTCTTCCTTGGATGACGTGGTCCCCATGGCCTGTGACTAACCAACTGTCGAGAAACTGACTGAAGCCGACTGAAGTGACTCCGATGAGATCCCGGTCGGGCAACTATAACGCCGTCCAGTCGACTGGCAGGGTCGCCATGCGATGTGGAGGGAAGGAGGGGTTAAGTAAATACCATGTCGTGTACTTGTCCATGAGTCAACTGGAGACTGAAGACCCCAGACTCCCTTTATTAGTGTAATATATACCTAGTCCGCGCGTGACATATATCATAATATTACTATGGACATAGCTTATCTACCTTAACTTAAACTAAGATCTAAACGTGACGTACGTGACACACCACACCGTAACAATGAACCTCACTCAGCCGACATCTTTATAATTCTAAATTCGAACGGAAGGAATGGAAGAAACGCAAGACCCTTCTTGCGTTTCCCGCTATTCTTCCAAATAATCTGAAATTCTGTTCAGTTTCCGTAATCAACAGCCGTAGCAGGCGCCCCCTGGCGGAGATTTGCACAACAATAGCTGAATTTGAATCACCTCTAATGCCTGTCGTGTTTCTAAGAAAAGCTTATACGAACAGCTAAATCATATTAAAAAGATGGTTACGGTGGAAATTCTATTGAAAACTGCTTTACATCAGAGCAGTCTAGTGCATAATAAGATTAAGATTATCTCCGACAATATTTAGTCCAAGTAGTAAATACTTTAGCGACTGAACCATATGAATCCGCTCTTATTAAAAAACATCTCGAAATTATACAGAGAAAACGTTTACAACCGTGATTTCACGCCCGATATCTCAGCAAATAATAACGAAACTATTGATACAATTCACACAATGCAGCTTAACAATTCATCGATTAAAACGCTCATTATTTTTTGTTGTAATTTCACACCAATTGTATTGATATTTAGCGGCCCCTGTGAAATCTCAAACGTCATCAAATACATCTAAATCTGCCATTGTATAGCATGGTGACAAAAAATTGTAAGACGCCATATGGCGAGTCTGGTGACAAAGCGTGTCGGATTAACCATCGAGTTAACATTGTTACCCGATTGAATTTGACGCTGGATTACAAGGGGCTTCGCATATGTACGGTGTACGCATAATACAGAAACTATTTGTAACTAATTGATGGACGGCTTGTGTGTATTGGACGGGGCACGCGAAATAAACGGTGAAACCTGGCGGACTTCCAACGTATTCAAAAAATTGTGAGAATGCTGCCAAAAGTTTTCTCGTGGTGAAAAGATGTGAGGAAAAATAAAGGTGTTTATGTGACGGGTACGCGTCATAAAGAATTGAAAGCGTACCCATTATAATGATAAAATGGGTGATGGCCTTTGAATAGGAAGAACATCGTGGTAAAATACCTAATTGACCTGGGAAAATTATGAAACAAGCAGAAAAGTAGCATCTCTCTTAAATAATAGTAGATTATACAACAAGTGAAAAAAAAAGGGAATTTAATTCGAGGGACTAAGTTGTATCCCGAGAGCAGCGAAGGATTCTAGAGTAGAATCCCGAGCGTAGCAAGGGATTCTAGAGTAGAATCCTGAACGGAGCGAGGGATACAATAACCGAGATGAACTTTTTTTTTCACGAGTTGTGTACTCTACTTTTTACCATTGACTGCGAGAAAATAAATATAAGTATTTATATTTCTCGTGGGTTTATAATAACAGCCACTCGGGTCGATCTTCAAGGTTAAGCCGGGCTTACCAAGGTTGGTCTATGGATGGGTGACCACAAATTCATTCCTCCGTGCCTCGGAAAGTACGTAAAGCCATTGAGTCGGCTGTCATTTGTAGTTCTTTGACAGTCGTTACAGGTAATCAGTGGCCCGAAAGTCTGACAACCAGTCTTACGATTTACCCCTTCGCAATGACACTGGAAAACAATTTCTCGTTTTAACAAGAGCTTAATTTATTTAAGTTGAAGCGAATTTTATGTAGCAGAATTGTCTCCCGGCGCGCCACAATAAATAACCAGCAATTATAATACACTTGAGTACAATAGTCGGGTCCCGAGGGGGCGTGAACAATACATCGCATGTACCAGGGTCACCAGCATAACTTGACATTTCATAGTGGCGCTGCTTGGTACGGTAAATGTCAGAAAATGTCAAACGCAGCACTTATAATAGTTCCAGATTTCGCCACAGCTCAAGTTATGCTAGACATGAAACAGTTGTAAGGGCATCATTCGTGCATTAAAATCATTACAAATCGGCATTGGATGGGCGCGAATTACATTAACAAACAAAGACGGACTATTTCTAGTTAGGAGCACAGTTGATTGAGTTAAATCAAAATTATGGGACTCTTGTTGCTAAACAAATTGGTGCTGGTTGCCGTATCGAGATCAACATTGTTTCGAAATCTAATTTAGTTTGTCGTATTTAATCGTGGTGAAGTATATAGTACAGTATAACTTACAACAACTTTTTTTACATTAAACTTATCGTAGCCAACATAATAAAGATAAATAAACTGCTCAATAATATTATTGTAAGTCATACAAGATGGCGATAGAAGGTAGGCTGCCGTGAGAAATGGAAGGAGAAGAGACTAAGTTCGCTTCCAGGTGGCCTAGCATGAAGTCTTAAGGGCATTACATTGCCCAATGACCTTGAGCATGATGTGTTTAAAGAAGTTTGTAGATGAATCCTTTTGTGCGTTTTCAATATAAAAAATATATGTTAAAGTAAAGGTCATCACAAATACATTGTATTGTTTAAAATTTTAATAAACTAACTCAAATTTTATCGAAAAATCGTAACAAATAGGTCCTTTTTCAACCTAAATTGAAAATTTTCTCTATAACGGCTCAATAACTCGGCATGAATTTTATACCAAAAAATACGTAATGACGTATTTAACAATGTGTATTGATTTTTTTCTCATATTTCTTTTAATATTTTAAAATATATTATAAAAATCGGAAATTTCGCGAAAAGCACTATGTCACTGCCGCACTCGTCCCTCTCTCTCTCGCCGTTTCGTCGTAAGTTAGTACGGGGCAGCATGCTCAAGGTCATTGGGCAATGTAATGCCCTTAAAGCAGGAGCAATTCTAGTGTGGGAAAGAGATGACGCTAGACGACATGTATAGCTCTGTCTCCTTCCCACACTGGAATGACTCCTGCTTATGACGTCATAGTAACGTGCAAACTGTCATTGAGTTCTTCCCTCAAGAATTTCTCAGTAGCAGCCACGGATTCTGGCTTTCTGCCCGGTCGATGGCAATAGGCTACCCCTAATTACATGGGACTTATACATTACTTGCGAAATGTAGAGTGTGTTATTTATTATACAATATTAGGTAGTCTTAACTTGACCACCATGATTTACTTTGTTCATTTTTAAACCAACATAACATAACATTACGACTGTAGTCCCCGAAGGGCTATGCAGAGATGTACCTAATAGTACACCCACATTTCGCCTGTTTTGTTTAAGTCCCATGTAATAGGGGGCAAGCCTATTGCCATTAACAGAGCGCAAATCCAGACTCCGTGATTGCCACTGAGAAATTCCTGATGAAAAAACCCAGTAATACTTTGTCCGACCTGGGAATCGAACCCAGGACCTCATACTCAACAGTCGCGCTTGCGAGCAGACCAACGAGACAGTCTTAACTCTACTTCAACTAAAAATCTCACACCACATTCCTCCATTCCTTTTCGCAGTAATTTCTATTTGTTTGGCTAGTCTAGATCTTAATAGCTGGTCTAAAGAGCCTGTCCCGTACTCCCGTTGTGTCGTGGTTGGGAGCCGCGTGGCCAACGCAGTGGGCTGAGCTGGGAGCACGCGCGGGCCTCGGCTTATCGAGAAACTACGCTCGTGAATGGGGGACGGCTCCATTGACTCACGACAAACTTATTTATTAGGAAGTTAAATATCTGTGCTGGATTTTGGATAATGACTTTATCTGAAGAAGTCCACATAACTCTGTAACTCATTATTCACTTTATAGTCGAATGCAATTAGATAATATAGTGGAACGAAGTATGAAGTGCTCTGATTTTCATGGGACTCTTTTTATTGAGTTCCGAGTGGACAAGAAAGTTAAAAAAAAAACACTTTTATGCCACAATATGAATTCGTCGAATTTGAAGTTATGCATACTACGAAAATAAAATATCCCAAAGGAAATTCATTTTTTTTTAAACTTTCTTCTCTACTCCTCTAAGAACTTAATAAAAAAAGTCCCATGAAAATCCGAGCACTATAAACTTCGTTACACGTTTTGAGTATTTTTTTTGTCTAATTGCCTTCGGCGATTACGGGACACTTTAATTTGTTTTGCTACTAGCATTTGGTGTCCAATGAAGTTTTAATTCAGAGAACCCAAATGCTGTAAAAAGTACTTATGTTTGTGTTATTCTAAGATGTAATATGTAGTCTATCAGTACATTGGGTTCTTCTTAATACATTACGCTGTTAATTTTTGATTGAGTAAACACTTTCCCGTATTGTATATAATGTTTCTTATGGTATACGCCTTGAATTACTGTGCACAAGATATTTTGTTTCTTAATTTAATTTGGCCATGAGACAACAAGCTACGGTGTCTCCAAACAGGCATTAATTAAATCAACGCATAAATATCCCGACACTGCGAGGCAGTGACTAAAATGGATTAGCAACAGCGATGTAGGAGGAGTAATCTGATTTTAAAGTCGATGTAATATCCATCCAGATAAGTACAATATTTTAGTAAGTTCTTCTGTATTGGATGACTAAGGCATCTGGTGCACTAAACGACCAGGACCACGACTTGCGGGGTAGCTGTTGTAACACATTCATATTTTCAAAATCCTTATTATATTCTTCCTTTATCGTGTGGTTAGTGCCTAACCTGGTGGTTTGTAGGCCACCCATAGGCCTCTGATTTGGCTTAACATGCCGTCTAGAAATATCTCTCAGGCATGCTGGTTTCCTCACGATGTTTCCCTTCACCGTAGCAAGTGATAATTATACAATACGCACATGAATCCGAAAAAATCAGAGGTTCGTGCCTTTTGTATTGATTTTGGCTAATCTACTAATCTTCAATATTGTCGAGCAGACGTTTTTTCAAACAATATAATATTTCAATCCATTACAATTACAAATTTACTCCATAATCCTTCGAATTGTGATACTAAACTGTTCATTCGCATGGTGCACTCAAGTGCTCAAGATTGCGACCGGTCGTGCTGATTCCTGGTTGTACCACTTCTGTCCCGAAATTTACTAAATATTAGTTGTAGAAAATACCAAAAAGTTTATCATTCAGCATAAAACCTAGCTCAAACTACGAGTCAGTGTAAAATAACGCTGCGACAATGGATATATGCTACAGTTGTTCCACAATAGCACTCGTTACACCACCTTAGTCCAGATTTACGGGCGAGCAGCAGAGTAACAATGGCGGTTGTTACCGCGACTGAAAATATTTAGTTTATTATTTTTATTGTACTGCGCCCACGTCCGACATGCTCGGCGGTTTACGCAGAAATGAGTACAACCTGCCTATGGTGCACGGTTTTTTTTTAAAGTTTTGAATACAGTTTTACTTTTATCAATGGTTTGTTAATGAGGCGAAATTATTTTATTCCTTGATGCAATTCGAGGAACCCACGTGCGTTTTATATTTGTGACTTTTATACAGAGAAACAAGAAACATAGACATGGAAACATCGTCTGTCTATGTACGATACAGAAAATGAGGTTTCAGCGCTTTTATATTCTATTCTAACGACTTTCAGCACTAGTGAAGGCGCTCAAGTATAAGCAATCAATACGGCATCACAATCATCATCATCTGCCTAGCTTTTCCCAACTATGCTGGGGTCGGCTTCCAGTCTAACCGGATGCAGCTGAATACTAGTTTTTTACACGGCGCGACCACCTATCTGAACTCCACAACTTAGTACTGGGTTGAGGATACGGCTAAATATTAAGTTCTATTTAACTTTTAAATTAAATCTCATTTCCTGTTAAAGCTTAAGCTGTTCTTAAACTAACTTCCATCAGAGAGTTCAAAATTAGTTAAATTATATCGTATTTGGAACTTTGCCAAAATCGGATTAAGCCATGAACGGAAATAAGCCTATTTTCCGCCAAACAATGCCTTAGTTCATCCCTTAAATATAAACAGTATGAAAATTTGTACTTTCACGAGCATTATTGTGTTATGTTCTAAAATTCCTGTGTGTGTTCGTAATTCTTCTTCACCTCCTAAATGGACTTTCACCTGGATAGTTATTATAGTTGGACACGGTAGGTGGCTCTGTTCTAGTCATGTACGGTGGAACAAGATATTTGGTATACACGCGGAAATTTTCATAACCCAATGCCGAAGGGTATACTTTTCCAAATTTTATTTAATAAAGCTTTTTTCATTAAGAAACTTATTCATAATGACATAAGCATTATAAAATAAAATTGCAAACAATATTGTCAGTGTACTGGGATTGTGAATAATTCTTCGTGTATAGTATACCAAATAGCTTGTTCGATACTTGTTCGTAAACAAATTTATAAAAAAAAAAAAACAAAACGATTTTCTCCTGTAATAACGATCTTCGAGATAGAAACTACCTCATAATAATATAGGTTCTAAAATACTATGTTCATAACGACATGAAATTACAATCACTACATCAAAAGTGTTGCTTAATGGTGTTGCTGTAATATGCATCATATTGGTACCCGTTACTGTACACAATTCAACGTATCATATAATATATTGATTAAAATTTAATCAAATGGTGTGCGCTTCCCGTTTCAATTTGAATATAAATGAGTGGATAACAAGGTTTGCGCACATTAATTAATATTGCGACATTCGATACCGCCTAACGTACGGCGAAATCCGATTTGTGAATCACGGAAGCGTGTTTTAGAATTAGGGGTAAAACGAAGCCTTGTATGTTAAGAGCGAATGTTTTACGCTCGCTGTATCTATATAATCTATACATACATAAAAATAAATAAAATTGCAGTGTCTGTTTGCAATATCAAAATAACAGCTTTTTACTGAATGCTTATGAGTGTATATACTTATAACACCCACAGATTATTTTCCATTTTTGTCTGTCTGTATGTCTGTTTGTTCCGGCTAAACTCCGTAACGGCTGAACCGATGTTGACGGGACTTTACTGGCAGATAGCTGATATTATAAGGTCTAACATAGGCTTTCGGCACTTTTATTTTATAACAATAATTAGGGTTCCGTTTCGTTCCGTTAGAAAAAATGTTCAGGGGTTTTAATGTAAAAAATTTCACTCATAATAATTTCACGCGAACGAAGGTCGCGGGCAACAGCTAGTACGATAATATATTTAAAGCAATTAACGCCAGATGTCTTGATTTAAATTACTCCCTGTAGAATAAATTCCATAGACCGTGCTATGTTTCATTCAAAGTGTATTATTAAGCATTGATAAAATGGATTTAAAATAAATAAATAATCCGAAACATCCACGTACCTCTCGTGGATGTTTCGGATTATTTTCACAGGGTAAAGTATGTTTGGTTGCAATACAGGCTGTATAAAAGAAAAAACTTCCAACCCTGTTTTATCCTCGTTACAAAATACTACCTTAAAATATGACCAAAACAAATATTGAAATTGTTAGAGAGTCAAGCTCCAGTTCTGATGCTGAGGTTGGAAAAAGAAAAGACAAAAAGTTAAAAAAGAACATACTTATTATTACTTTGAAAGTTGTAAAAAAAACTTTTTTTTTTTACTTTTTTGTTTCCATACAGAGCTAGATAATGATGAGACAAATCGATATATTTTTTTAATTTGAACGTACACCATCGAAAAGTGGAGTAATCGCCATACTTCGTTTGTTTATTTTGTTTGGAAGTATGACCGGCTAGATCACCCTTAGGTGACGGCGAGCGAGAGTCCCTCGAGCGCCTAGCGTAATGTGGGTCGCTACGATGACGTAGAACCGCATGACGCGATCCCACTGTCTGGCGCGATGTGATGGTCCGGAACGGAGATTGAGATATCTGAAGAGCTTCAGACAGAAGTAATAAAGAAGTAATCATCAATCAGTCAAAACTTCTACAATAATAGGTGCAGTATTTCGATCTTTTTTCTTTTTTTTTCGGATGGGAAATCATCAAATAATTCCTCCCGCTCTGGGGTGAGCAGGAGGAAGTGTCAGACTTTTATTGACTAAAACAACTTATCCATGTCCCTTCTTTTGCCCTTTGTGTTCCAGGGCCGCGGTATCTCGTTCGAACAGTCCCGCAACCCTGACAGGCATCGGTCCTTTCGGACCCCTTCCTATTTGCTGACTCTCTTTGAGGCGCGCGTGGAACACTCGCGCGCCCTCGACACGGCCTGTCGTCATAAGACGGACGGACGGCGAGCTAGCCCATAGCTCACCGTCCACATGCCCGCGCCTACGGTGGCCGTACGGTAGCCACCACGTGGCCCCCGACGCCCAGGGCTTCTCCCGCGGCGGCTGAGACGTGAGGCCCTCTCCCTCCCACGTCCCGCCACCTCCTTCGCTAGCATGACTGCTTCGCAGAAGGAGGTGACGGCGTCCCATTTCCTCTCGCTTCGGACCATGGATTGAACCAGGGCCGGACGCGATAGGTCGGCGCCGCCGATTGCCGCTACGAGGACACAGCGGTGCTCCGCCCAAGCGGAGCAGACCTGCACAGTGTGCTCCACCGTGTCCTCCGGTCGATCCTCGCAGTGGTGACACCCGGGCGTTTCCTCCCGCCCGATTAGGTGCAGAGGAACCTCCCGAAACAACCATGTCCGGTGAGGACCTGCGTCAGGCGGAAGGTGAGGGCGCCGTGGCGCCTCTTTGCCGACTTACCGCCACTATTGTAGCGTGCCCTAGTATCTTCGACCTGTGGACAGAATCGAAACAAACGAAGCTATATTTCTTTTTCACAACCTTAAACACTTCAACTTCAAAACTGTTCACCAATCCCATGTCATCTGTCACCGCCATCCGATTGCCAAAAGTTTCTTGTAACTCTGTGAGCCAGAAATTACATCCTAAACTGTAACCTTAAAGCAGTGATAGCCTAGTGGTGTGACCGTCGGACTGAAAAGTCATTGGTACTCGATCCCAAGACCCAACCTCAGATTTTTCGGATTCAGTTGTGATTTGTATAATTGTCACTTGCATAGTGAGGAAACCAACTTGCCTGTGATTTTTTTCTTGACGGCTTGTAAAGTGTAAAGGCCCACGGGCGGAATAAGAACTCTGACACCAGATTAGGCACTAACCACACGATAAAGAATGACTGTAACCCTTTACATCCTTCCCACAAAACCCCAAAACCTCTTTTACTTCCCACCCTGAACAATTAAAAGCCCACAATGACAGACCGCAGGTATGTCAGACCACGTGTCGGGGTCACCGACCTATGCTAAGTACTCGCTAAGTGAGCAATGAGCAGGCAATTACTTTAATCACCTCGCACGTCTGTTACTGCCTAGATGATACTGAGACGTGGGGTATTATGGCTGCCGAGATTTAAGGTTCGAATTCGGCATATTCTCAATAGAAAATAGCTATTGTTATTGTTGTTTTTGTTGTTTCTATTGAGATTCTATTGAGGATGGTGGTGGTTAAATGCATCCTGCATTTGAAATTAAACTTTCATCCAAAAATAAAACGGATAAGCAGTATGAAAATTGCTTTATTTTATAAAAATGTATTTGACTTTTTAAATATTCATTCTAAAACCAAATTATGAATGCTTAATTGCTCAGCACTAACATACACAATAAAGATTTATTTATTTTGTTTTTTTTTTATTTATTATTGAATTTGTTGAAGTGTAACATCAATTGGAAACAGATTTTAATATGGAATATGAGTGGTGCAATCAGTCAGTAGAAATCACAGAGTTGTTTGATGTAAATTGTAGAATCTATATCATTATGATAGATAAGATGGGAAGTGAGAAGTGGTTTCACATTTTTAAAGTTTTATTGTATAACTTTTTTTTTTTTTTTTACCGATGGGAAATCATCAAATAACCCCTCCCGCTCTGGGCTGAGCAGGAGGGTGGGTTATTGTATAACTAAAGTATTAATTTACATCCTTCATCTTCACATCTTCTAAACCAAAACGCGCTTGAACATATCGTTTCCCTCTCGTTCCTTCTTCATAGACCCTCCTCCCACGACCACCATTGTCCCGGCTCTGAAAGAACTATTAGTACCGAGCCGATCCTCTTGTCTACCCTCCTCACACATGTACATAAGTTATTAGAGCATTCTTACTTGCTCGTATGACCTGGCCTTATGCCATTGTTTCGTTTTGAAGTACAATTTGTCGCTTTAAAGCGCTATCATCTTTAGTGGAATGTTTTATGTGTTCCTTTTGAGGGAAAGGTTAAAAGGCTTTTGCCTATTTTCAATACACAAAATAACACTTTAAATAATGCCTAAATAAAACCGGATAGTCGGATTTTCACGCTTAATAAGTTCAAATTTTAGCAGTGCAAGAATGATTAATCAATCGTCGAGATGTCGCTTATTTTTTGTGAAAACTCGCTTCGGTAAGCTGTAATGCTTAGGTATTATTTTCAGCATGATCTTTCTTGAATACAAATTCTCTTTTTGCAAGATCTGGGAAAAAAATATTGGAATACAATAATATACAGTTTAAAAAATATATATTAATGTTTATTATAAGTTTTATTAAGTTGAGATTATTAATAGTTGATTTATTAAACGTTTGATATTTTAAAGTGTTGAGATTTTCAATGTTGAGATTATGATTATTGATCTTATGTACCAACCCCGAATTTAACACGGGTAAAAAAACTTCCCGTGGTACTACTGGTAGTAACTAGTAATACTGGTAACAAACGAACAATCTTTAACAAATAAGCAGTGCCTTATGAGTTATGACTTCTATTAATATTAAGATTTTAAAGAATAATGAAAGCATTGCTTACTTATCAACCATTTCAAGTCCTCTTGTCTACTCTCCTCACATTATGTATATATTTAGGTTATTAGAGCCTTCTTACTTACTCGTAAGCCTTGGCCCTTTATATACCAGTGTTACGTTTTAAATTGGAGGCTTTAAATCTTGAACGAGTGTTTTAAATCATGTTTTGTGTGTTTAATTGAGGAAAAAGTAAAAAGGCTTATGCCCGTTTTCCGTTTACCAGTGTTTTAAACGATATCTAAAATAAATCCACAAAAACCACACTGTTGTAAATTCAACTCCAGGTGCTGAACCGGTAGGGCACGCCACAATGGTGGCGATAAATCCCCTCTTTGAGGAGTGGCTAGAGAGGCGCCACGGCGCCCTCACCTTTCGCCTGACGCAGGCCCTCACCGGACACCGTTGTTTCGGAACCTTCCTGCATCGAATCGGGCGGGAGGAAACGCCCGGGTTCTACCATTGCGAGGATCGACCGGAAAACACGGTGGAGCACACGGTGGAGGTCTGCCCCGCGTGGGCGGAGCACCGCCGTGTCCTCGTAGCGGCGATCGGCGGTGGCGACCTCTCGCGTCCGGCCTTGGTTCAATCCTTGGTCCGGAGCGAGTCGGAATGGGACGCCGTCACCTCCTTCTGCAAAGCAGTCATACTAGCGAAGGAGGTGGCGGAAAGTGAGAGGGAGAGAACCTCACGTCCCAGCTGCCGCGGGAGACGCACCGGGCGTCGGGGGCCAGGTGGCCGCCGGCGATGGGGTCCGAAAGGACCGATGCCTGCCAGGGTTGCGGGACTGTTCGAAAGAGATACCGCGGCCCTGGAACACAAAGGGCAAAAGAAGGAACTTGGATGGGTTTTAGTCAGTAAGTCTGACACCTCCTCCTGCTCAGCCCAGAGCGGGAGGAGTTATTTGATGATAACCAATCCAAAAAAAAAAAAAAATGTTCTGAACCGGTCATCCCAAACTAAAAGGCCCGCTTTTATTTAGGTATTCCTTCAGATGTCCTTCACTGTAGTCTGTCTTGGTGAAAACGGAATATATACGGATGTATGGTCCGTTTGCTTGCCAAGTTAAAGAAAATGTAAGGCTTTGTCAGCTTCGTTATTACAGTGTTTTCCTTTTCATGAATTCAAGTTTTCGCAAGTTCTTTTCGCAAGATCTGGGCAACAAGACTACGCTCCCTTTAATAAATAAGCGGAGCTTTCCCACTACGTAGATATTCCTACGTAACCAGGTATTTTACTAATGTCCTGATGAATAAATAAACAAGATGACTGAGCGTACTGGATTTCGGACACCGAATTTTGACAGATAAGTACTGAAATATCTGTTTTTAAACTTGATTGACTGTTTTTAGGGTTCCGTAGCCGAAGGCAAAAAACCGAACGCTTATAGATTCGCCACGTCCGTCTGTCTGTCCATGTATGTCACAGCCACTTTAATCCGAAACTATTAGGACTACACAGTTGAAACTTAGTAGGTAGATGTATTCTGTGAACCGCTTTACGATTTTTATTTAAAAAAAAAAGATGTTGTCGCCATACATGGAGCAGAAACTTTTTTTTTTCTGTACGTGCGAGGAGAATTGGATAACGTAAATAAAACTTTCAACCAAAATTTGTTTGAATAAGATTAGATGCTTAGTTTTTGAGATATGGGACTTTTTCATCAAGCTAGTTAGCAAGTTTTGCTGTTGAATGTAAAACAATACAATACGAATGAGAGTATTTTTTATTATATTGTTTGGTGCTACGGAACCCTGTGTGCGTGTGAGTGCGACTCGCACTTGGCCGGTTATTTAACTTGGATATGGATAGTACACTATCAATAACACTAAAAACGGGATGTCAAAAAAAACGTAATGTAAACGTATGCAATAACTTCAGTTGATCCCTGATCATGGTACTTGCAACAGCGTCGACGTATCGGAAACTTAAGAAGAAAAGTAAACATGGTAAATATCGCGTTTAGTGTGTGTGTGTGTCTCCGTGATCAGTCCACAGTCCGGTCCGCTCGGATAAAAAAAGAACTAACTAAAAAACTTACTAAAAACCAGAACACGAAATAGGCTGGTGCATTGGTGTCATCACGTCATACCTAAATAAGCCAAAAGGGTTAAACGTTAAGCATCTCAAACATTGTCAACAAATCGCAACTAATCACCTCATTTTAGAATCATAAAATTAAAGACACGTAGACAAGGAATGTCACCTGACTGTTCTTTAAATATTTTAAAACCCATTAGGCTAATCTAGCCAAATACGGACGCTTAGGCCAGTCTAACAGCAGCCTTGCATTGCATTACCAAATATAAGCTAACCAGCCTTCACTTAGATTCTAAATAATCTTAGCTACTTAGTTATTACGTCAACATTATTGTTCATATCTTACCACTATTCATTACTGTCTTGTACAAGTGTCATCCAAACCCGTTCAGTAGTTTTTGGGTGAAAGAGTGACAAACATCTAGGCATCTTAAATAAAAAATGATAATAATATTATGAGTCATGGATGTTTGGAAACTTGACTATTTTGCAACTTGAACGTTTTGAGACGTAGATATTTTGCAACTTGGAGGTTTCGAGACTTGGGTCTTATGAGATTTGAACTTTTTGCTACCATATGTTATTTTGCAACTTGAACGTTATGAGACTGAAGGATCCATACATCCTCAAAAACTTTCGCATTTTTAATATTAGCACGATATTAGAATGACTTGCTCGATGACTTCCAATATGAAAGTGGAGCTAGCTATTTTTCCACTGTATGTAAGTAAAGGTATGGATTACCCACATCTTTCTTATTCACCAACACATCATCAGTCTGATAAGCTTTCCCCCAACTTATTTCGAGTCGGCTCCAAATCTAACCGGAAGCAGCTGAAACCAGTATCTTACTCGAAGAGACTTCTTATCTCCACAACGCAGTTACCCATAGGATTACAAATATTCCTAGGTGAGACTGATCAAATGGTCATCAGACTTTTGGGCGTTTTTTTTTTTTAAGACCATAGATATAATAAATATTTTTATTATATTCCTATGGTTAAGACTGTCAAAGATCTACGAATGGCAGACGAGACATAGTAATCTTTCCGAGACAAGGAGGATCCTCGATTAATAATGGATGAGCAGATAACCCATCCAGGTATAAGCCCCGGTGGGTCGTGCGGTCCATGGCCCTTTAGGGGCCCCGGTGTGGGCGCGTTCCTTGAGGCGGCGAGCCGCCCACTACCTGAACGCGCCCCAAAAGGTGGTAGCCGTAAGGCTGGTCCGGGGATACCGCACGATCTCCGGCGAGGCGGCGAGCCTCCTTGCCGGATTGCCGCCATGGGATCTGGAGGCGATAGTCCTCGCGCGCCTACACGAATGGCGCGTGGAGGCACTACGCCGGGGGGTAACTCCGCTGCCGCAGCAAATTGTCGCTCAGCGGACAGACCTCCGGCGCGATCTCATGGCGACATGGAGAGAGCGACTGTCGCAACCCCGTGCAGGGCACGCCACAATAGTGGCGATAAGTCCCCTCTTTGAGGAGTGGCTAGAGAGGCGCCACGGCGCCCTCACCTTCCGCCTGACGCAGGTCCTCACCGGACACGGTTGTTTCGGGAGGTTCCTGCACCGAATCGGGCGGGAGGAAACGCCCAGGTGCTACCATTGTGAGGATCGACCGGAGGACACGGTGGAGCACACGGTGGAGATCTGCCCCACGTGGGCGGAGCACCGCCGTGTCCTCGTAGCGGCGATCGGCGGCGGCGACCTCTCGCTTCCGGCCTTGGTTCAATCCATGGTCCGGAGCGAGACGGAATGGGACGCCGTCACCTCCTTCTGCGAAGCAGTCATGCTAGCGAAGGAGGTGGCGGAACGTGAGAGGGAGAGAACCTCACGTCCCAGCCGCCGCGGGAGACGCACCGGGCGTCGGGGGCCACGTGGTGGCCCCCGGCCACCGTAGGCGCGGGCCTGTGGACGGTGAGCTATGGGCTAGCTCGCCGTCCGTCCGTCTTATGACGACAGGCCGTGTCGACGGCGCGTTCGTGTTCCACGCGCGCCTCAAGGAGAGTCAGCAAACAGGGAGGGGTCCGTAAGGACCGACGCCTGCCAGGGCTGCGGGACTGTTCGAAAGAGATACCGCGGCCCTGGAACATAAAGGGCAAAGGAAGGAACATGGATGGGTTTTAGTCAGTAAAAGTCTGACACTCCCTCCTGCTCAGCCCAGAGCGGGAGGGGTTATTTGATGATTTCCCATCGGTAAAAAAAAAAAAAAAAGGTATAAGCCCCGGCAAGCGGTGCTCAATCTAGAAGAACAACCCTTACGGCTGTTATTGTTTAGCCCACATCATTCTTAGTTTAGGCCTATGTCCAGCAGTGGACTTCTTTCGGTTGAAATGATGATGATGATGATTCTTAGTTTAGAACCAAATAGAGAGAGGGGAGGAGGAGGAGGAGGAGGGAGGGAGGTCAAATTAATAAGTAAACTATACTAGTACAGACGCCAGCACATCAAGCTACTACAGTCTGTCAAATTTCTTTAAAATATTTTTAACTTTATCGCTAAAGGATAATGTTCAAGGTTGATTAGGAAAATTTGGCAGTTTCGGTTAGTTTGATGAGCTGCGTCTGTACAACTTACTGACACCAATGAGTTGCCCATTTCCCAAATTAGGACGATGACGTATAGCTTAACGTGTAAGTTACTAAAAAATTAACGGTTGAACTTAATTACCTAATGAGCTACCTACTCAGCGGTCATTATGTAATCTACTTTACTGGAACAAGTAATTATTTCGGTGACCAACATTTCATCGGCTTATACACAAATATTATATTACAAGCCGTGAGTCCGGTGGGATTTCTCATTAAAATTTCGAAAAATTTCGAATTTCCGCATTTTAAGCAAGAACAGAAAAAGGTTTAAAAAAAAAAGTGAAATGTTGGAAATTTGACCCCCAATATCCCCGTAACTAAAAGGTTGGGAAGGTATGGTACAGAACTAAAAAATGATCGCAATGACGAAGAGAACAAGTTCATTTCAGCTTCGTTAGAGGTATATTTTTACAAGCAATATAGAGTATGTTAATAGTAATTAAAAAAAAGAGTTCATTAATCAAATAAAAACAATCAGATAGCACCTGTGACACACACTTTGACCAAAGAACACAATAAGATGCAGTTAGATCTGTGTACACATTGTACATTCATCAAGATACTGCGAGATCTCCACCAATCAAAGCTCACTAATAAATGAGACCTACTTTATCAACCCTTTATATTCCCCCAGCTTCTACAGCTCATTAAAAAGAAAAATCAGGTCTCATTACTAGATATTTGTTACGAGAGAACAATAGAAGAATTCTAATAAAAATTCTGCCTTTGTCCGCACTTCGGTCGGCAATCCCTCTTTTGCTACGCGAATGTTTCCGATTGTACTGAAAAATGCTCAAATATCTGTTTGGCTTCTGATATAAGTTCTGGTAATAGGCTGTTTTCAGTATTGTGTGGTTGTCGGTAAAAGTATCTAGGATTAAGATATGCTATTTCCACGTGGGAGTGTCGTAAATGACATTCGAACTTTGAGGATTTTGCATACATGTCATTTACGATGATGTGCGTAGGCGCGTTGATCATCGTAATCAAGCTATACAAAACAAGGGTTTGCGGATCTTTCATTATACGGGAAATCTATACAAAGCGAGGCCGTATTATACTGGAAAAGTAAACCTTGATGTATAGCCGTATGCTAGTTTTTCAGGACACAACTTGTTTTAACATTGAGAAATTGAAATTGAAAATTAATTAATCTCTGCCTTAGCATAATTTGAGGTAATTCCCATAAAATCCACAATTTATTACTCAGAGAAAACAGGAATTTGGTGGTTAAAACTGATGGAATCATCGGTTTTCAAACCAATCATGAGATTCGGAATTCATTGCAGTTACATTTCCATTTCACTTAGTGCATTTTTAAATACATTGGTACCTATAAATTACAGTTAGGCAAGTCATACGAATACATTACGGATGCACTATGTCCACAGGATGTACTTATGTGCGCTTAAACGTAAGTACCAGATACTTATTGAAGCTGATATATCCGCAAGCGGTGACTCAGCTCGACACAATATAGCTTTAGATCTAACTACTACCTATTCATACTAATTAAGTGTTAGTTGTGCTAGTTTGTAGGAACAGGTAACTGTTTTATCAGTGTAGTTATTACTGACACAGTTCTTGTTACGGTCCTGTCCTAGATTTTTAACACTCTTTTCTATGGGCATGCTCAGCGCAGTTGAGCTGTTTTAATTAATTGTTAAGCTGTTTGTTAGTAATATGTATATGTATGTGCTGCTCTATTGTGTTGTTGCTGTCCATTAGCGAATAAATGTTTATTCTATTCTATCCTATTCTATTCTATGTAAAAGTCTTCACTTTTATTTATTTTTCTTTGAAATTACACAAAAGTACGGTAGTTTATAACACTCCCTTTGTTCAATTAAAGCACTATTGTCGGACATGCTGTTTTACATCTACATGTTACGTATCTCACGTACAGTACGTGCAACTCATCTGACAGCAGCCGCAGATCATGTACAGATCACAAACCGCACACAGGTTGGCTGAAGCAAGCCAAGTCCTGTTCAGGTGGAGATTCATAGATAGCCGATAGATAGACGCTTAGCATGACCACCGTAGAAACGGATTTCGTCGACGGAAGAATCGACATAATGAATGACAGATCAACAAAATAAATTTGTCATTTTGTCAATTCTTCCGTCGACAAAACTCGTTTCTACGGTGGTCATACTACACCTGCTAGAGTGTAAATGTGGTGTTGTCCCACAAACGATGGGATACTTGATATCGTTTCCTGCCGGTCCTGTTTTCACATCAAAAGAGCTGATGGACGCTAATACTGAAAAAGCCAAACTCGTACCCAAATTTTTGGCCGACTCAATTCAGATTTTTATCGACACGCTAACGACTACTACGATCTTAACATCTTTTGAGCCTAAAACGAACCTAAAAACTTTAAATCTAAGCAGAATCCATCTTAAAAATGTAACAATATCACTCGCAAAGCGGAATCTCATTACTACGAATTCTCGTCACGCGGCGAGTATCGAGCGAGCTACAAGCGGCGTGATAAGCCCGTCTTCCGGCTCTTCTTATCACGTCTCGCCGGCACGCTGCATAGATACGACGTGCAAGGATTACACACTAACACGTCACAGGCTCAGAATTAGTAGACAATACATGGAGGCTACACTAGATTGTACAAAGTGATTAGTGCTAGCGAAGCCTGGTTTATGTTCTAACAGTGTAGAGGTAATCTACTCAGCGGTATAGGAGGGTTATGTGGGAATTGCAAAGGTATTCTTGCTACGATCTTCGCAATACTCCTACACCATCTTCCACTTCGTGCATCTTATTTATACAAACCCCTTTTTAGTTGGTAAGATATTTGGTAAACTCACGAAAAAATATCATGAACGTAAAAAGTCAACGTAACACCGAAGGGATGCATTAAAGTTAACCCTTCAGTGGTTAACATCAAAGTTTTAATACACTCAATTCAATCTATCCTTTGAGAATACAAAAGCATACAGTGCCAGCAAAACACCAAACAAGCGAAACAATCTCACCGCAGCTTCAGCAAACAATTTACTTAACACCAAACCGCAAATCATCATTTAGAATACCGAATAATTACATTTGCGAACAAAATTCCTGCAAAATTAATAACAACGCAGAAAGTTATAAGCAAAAAGGAAAGTTTTCAGCGCTGATTACAGAATTACAAACCAACATAACTTTTGCAGTTGACGGTGGCGCTGATTGCTAAGTCATCGAAACGTCAGATACAGTACATTAAAACGTAGTTCCGTTTTTCGCCACCTCCAAAGATAAATTTGTCCTCCGTTACACTTACGTTGTATCGCTGATTACCAACTCGGAATTTAATTATTATTTCACAGTAATTCGCGCCCCTTTCCGTTAATTCCCCTTTAATTTTCTGCGGCTGTTTGTTTTACCGAAAATGAGGTAATTGCGCATGGATGTAGACGGAGGGCTGAAGAGCTGACGTTGATTAATTATATTTACTCTGTTTACATAAAAACGGTTGAGTGAACACCTTGATAGTCTTGCTTTGCCAAATCTGAGGGAATAAGGAATGATCCTGCTGAGCAAGTTAAGTCGTGCGAAGATGGCAAAGATCCAACGCTTGAAGGAAATGATAGGCATGAAATTGTAATAAAAATCCTTTTACAAGGCTTTTTATGCGGCTCTTAAAACTGGGTAAGAGATTTATAGTAGGTACTTGTGTAAACGCGATAACTTGGATAGATAAAAGAGAAGAGAAATAAGCAGAAAGCGTTTAGTCGACACGGATATTCTCTCAAAAGTAAGAGTAACTATCAAGAGAGAGAGGAAAAAGAAGAACATAAACACAAAAATGAACAAATAAAAAAAATATTATGCTGGTTATTTTCATATCGAAAGGGTTAACAACTCATTGTAGATCAATAAAACAAATAAAACACGCACCTCTGATTTTTCGGATGCATGTGCGTATTGTATAATTATCACTTGCTTCGGTGAGCGAAAACTTCACATGAGGAAACCAGCATGCTTGAAAGATATTTCTCGACGGCATATAAAGCCAAGACAGAGGCCCATGGGCAGAATAAGAACTCTAACACAAGGTTAGGCACTAGACACACGAAAAAGAAGAACTAAGCCATTAGTTCGCTAAATATGATAAAGCTTTCGCATAGGTATAAGCAGGTACGCTGTTCTTAATGGAAAAATATATCCTAAAATATTCTTCCGAAGCTACCTACTTACCATTATTCAAGTTCGACGTAACCCTCCGAAAATCGTTACAGGAAATGTTCCAATGTCATCGAACATTAAACACATTCGTCGAATAAATTCCTTGCCGTACCTGTAATGTTCCGAGTATCTCTCGCCATTTTCATATCCACAGTCAGGTACAGTCGCTCACAAAAATGGGGTCTACCGCTCAAGATGATGATGAAAAATAATATAGTTTTCTAGTACAGATGAAAAGACCGGTTGTTATGATTAAATGGTAGACATTCTAACCTATACAAAAATATATACAAAAAAAAAATGTGGTTAAAAATCACGTTTTACGGTAGGACTCAATGTAACGCACTCAAAACATTGTGCATTGTGATGGATGGATTGAATAGTACGGGGTCGTGGAGGTGTTTAAAGTAAAAACAATACATTAAAAAAATTAATTTAAAAAAAAATGCTAGAATGTTGGAACTTTGACCCCCAATATCTCCGTTGGCCGTATGGCCTAGAAAAAATGACCGGGAGAACAAGTCCCTTTCGGTTTCATTAAGAGTCCTGTTACACCCTTTATACCTATTAAGTGTTGCATATCATGTTATAATTCCAAGCTGGAAGGTGGCTTCGAGGGGCGGCTCCTTTCATGAATCTAATTCAACCTGCAATAAATCAAGATATTTTTTATTTAGCCATTGCTACCATACTGCTTGGCTAACACCTTCCCAAGCCGTTCCAAGTAGCTATTTATTTTTTGCGCCGTCTGGTAAAGTCTAATAAAGAGTTTTTTGCTTTAATTCGCTAAGATCACTTCCTTAGCTGACTGTACTTACATGTAGCTACATAAGTACCTGTATTATTTGAGCATGGCAACACATGTCGTATAAAAGGGCCGAAGAAAATGAAGTGTCGGCTTACAGAAACCTTTGAAGGATCGCAGGAACTCATCCGGGGGAGACTGTGGGGGTTTTAAGACGCACCTATCATGGGTTTTATTTCAACATGAATCGATGGCGTGAAAGGGTGAAAAGATTTGGTTTATTTTGTGGTTATTATCGTGGGTAAAATATTGCCTCATAGAGAGCAGAGCTGTAGAGCAGCTGTAATCCTGCCATGGTTGCGGGACTGTTCGAAAGAGATACCGCGGCCCTGGAACATAAAGGGCAAAGGAAGGAACATGGATGGGTTTAAGTCAGTAAAAGTCTGACACTCCCTCCTGCTCAGCCCAGAGCGGGAGGGGTTATTTGATGATTTCCCATCGATAAAAAAATAAATAAAAAAATAGCAGCTGTAATATCAGGTTTGTTTTTTTGAGGGCGTCTTTTTAGGTACTTAAATGAAAATAATTTTGGAGATATCAAAAAGTCTGTCCATAAGATGCTGCTTCGTTTTCCTCGCAGTCGATAATTCTCAGCAAGTAGCTGAAGTACCGTGGGTATGCTTTTGCACAAGCATTGAGTTAAAATACACTGAGTAACTGTAAGTCAGGTCTGCCTAATTTGTACTAACATATTGACTGCCCCGTTGGTCTTGTGGTCGCAAGTGCGACTGCTGAGCATGGGGTCCTGGGTTCGAATTCCGGGTTGAGCAAAAAGTGCTATTGGGTTTTTCATTCGAAATTTCACAGAGTAGTCCGAAGTTTGGAACTTGGCGGTATGGTATCCCAGTGGCACGGAAAGCACGTTAAGACGTTGGTCCCGCGCCTTATCTCTCTCCGGTCGTGTCGGATAGCCGACCCATCGGACTATGAGAGTAAAGGAATAGAGAGTGCACCTGTGTCTGCACACACACTTGTGCACTTATAATATCTCCCGCGCCGATGGCTAATCTGGCCTATTTATAACCTTGAAGAAATAACAATCATTATTGAAATATAGCTCTATCGTTACAACAAGGACACAAAAATAAATAACACTCCAAACCTAATAACTCCACTAAAACACGAACAGTTTGGAGCCGTTAGCCTAATGAACTGCAAAGTGATACACACAATCTTGGCCAAGTTCCCACCATGACAGCTGACTATCCCAAAACGACCGTGACGACAACCTACCAGCTCTCCCGTCACAAAATGGAGAAAAAGTATTCTTCCCAATTCTTCTCCAGTAAGAATGCCGATCCGGGAATATTTAAACTGAAATGTAAAGACTATGTGCGGTGCTGAAATGTTGTTTTGTAGTTGCTTCATTTTCAAGCTAGCTTTTAAAAAATTGGCTTGCTGTGTATGTGAGATGTTTATTTTTCAATGCCGTATGATCACTTCTATTAGTCCTTATTAATAAACGTGAAGCAAAGTCATGCCAAAATTAAATCTTGAAATTTTAAGGATTTTAATTTTTTTCACGGAACCCTAATTCTTTTTCTAAAATAAAAGTAGCCTAAGTTCGGTACTCCTTATAACATCTGCCAGTAAGAGTCCCGTCAAAATCGGTCCAGTCGTTTCGGAGATTATCCTGAACAAACAGACAGACAAAAAAATTAGAAAATCATATTTATAATTTTCTAATTTTTACTACAGCATTCAGTAAAAAGCTGTTATTTTGAAATAACAAACAGATTAACAGACACATCTTTTTATTTATTTGTATAGATCTGAAGGTTACAGTGGCTGCTGTAACTTTACTCTGCGTTTATTTTTATGGGGGCTAGTAAAACTTCCGTAATATTAAGATGACAAAAGCTTTTCGAGCGTTCAAACTTCTCCATCAAAACAAATCCATTAACCAAATGAAAATTCAAAAGTACTTAATATCGAGCAAAAACATAATCTGCATTAAATCTCGCAAATTAAGATATCCTGGTTTGAAAACAATCAAATTGATTTTCCGGCACCGGATAACCGGGACTACGGAGCTGCTGTTCATAATCTTAACGATATTTCGGAGACTTATGGCCCTTCGTGAATTCATTATGTAAAGTAGAAGGGATGCAGGGCTTCACAATTCTGGGTGCCTTCCATCACCTCTCATAAAGATATGGTCGAAAATTATTCCACGAAAACGTGACACTCGAGGATAATGTAGCTTCCCATTAATACATAACTACCAGATAGAGCGTGTACCAGTAAGGTGTAATTCAAACCTTTGAAAGAATGGAGTGTAAATGCGGTGTTGCTCCACAAACACTTGATATCGAGTCCTACCAGTCAGTATCGAGTTCCAGTCTGTTGCTTGCACATCACAGGAGCGCTACTGAAAGTGCCTAACTCGTCAAATTTTCGACTGTCTCAAACTCGCTACTCGCGACTCGCTAAGAAGAAGTTAAAGAATTTTTGGAATCGGATCAGTATAGGTCTGAAGATTACCCCTAGCCCTAGACGTCCTGTAACACTTCATCTCTTTCCCACACTCAGTGTCGCAAAAGTGATACTACTTTAGGAGGTGCCGGTACAGACCCTGGTCCAATGAAAGGAAAATGAAGTGTCACCTCTTCGCGGGTAAACAGGGGAGAATGTGACCGGTAACACACCGCACGGCGGGGGTCGAGTGACGAAACCGCAAGCGTGGAATGTTTTTCGCCACATTGGACGCTGTAGTGTTTTTTTGAATCGTAATGTGATCGTGTTCTGTTTTGAATATCGGATCGGATAGTTTTTGAGAAGCGAAGTGTTAATAATATCGTTTATTTTTAGGTAGGCAGATTCAATGAAGCGAGTACTTTTAATGGGAACAATAATTGACATTGATATTCAAAATATAAACTAAAAACACGAAGTAACACATTTTATCACAATTGTATAATACAAGCAGTATCAATTTACAAACGAATAATATACAAATAACGGACGACTCATTTGTACTTACCAAAATAATTAGGTACTCGCCTCATAACAACTTGTTGAAAACTAAAATATTTTAATATGAATTCCACACTTCGACTGAAACATCAATTAATTAAATCGGTCCCCGTCATCAAACTCATTACCAAAACTTTTAATCTCGCTAACGAACCTCACGACACATCGACACCAGGGAATATTCATTAATAAATCTCACAATTTCATAGATGAGCAAGTAAATTGATTAAAAATGAGAATGATGGATTGCATGTCCCGCTCGCACCTGACAGGAGCGATTTCAATACACGCGATCAATCACGACTAGGGTTGCCATACGTCCGGAATTTTCCAGTCCAGTCCGGCATTATAGCTCATTGTCCGGAATGTGGGAGATTTTTAAACGTTCTGATATTCAAAAAAGATACAATTAAAACAGTCCATGATAAAATAAAAATCAAATCATCATAAAAGTCAACAGTATCACTTGCTTGAGTGAATTTCGTTTTTTAACACCCGGCAATGTTCTGCGACAAACTTTTCTTTCATACTATTGCAAAAAAAGCAAAATAAAATTATACTGCACATTCACACAAACATTTCCACTCGCACATTTTCTTCAAATATCCGGATTTTCTTCTGAAAACACATTTATGGATCTGAGAACCCTAATCACGTCTGACAATCGCGACAGGTCAGTCACTCACCGAGCACCAAGCTTACGCTGCGAGCATTAATGAAAGTATAGTATAATGAGTTGAATTATATGGACAAGTGTAATACGGCAGGTAATCATAATAACGATAATGACGTCAGAATATTAATGGAATCGATACATAATGTAACAAATGTCGTATTCAATGTCGAATGTCAGATACAAGTGTTTCCTTTTTGTTTTACGAGGCTTTTAATGCACTCAATAAATATTACATAATACAAGCGCATTTAATAGTGTTACCGCTGCTTAATGTTATTCATAACCAAACATTTAATAACCATTATTAATGAAGAACATGTCGTTTCCATAATTTGTATTACAAAACACAAGTTACGTTTACCAATTCCAATTTGTTATTCCAACTTTATAACTAATAATAAAATAAACACGGAATGGAAGTAACTGTCAAAAGGTAATTATTTAATAAATATGGACACTAAAACTTGTAATTTAAGCGTTTATTATGTAAAAATCAAAACACTAGCGAAAAGTTCATGAATAAAACACTTAACATGAACTGGAAGAAACTCTTGATTACACAAACAACGCTAATGATCATCCTTACAGCGTTTTTTCGCATCATGTAAATGAATATGACGATGGATAGTCATCAATCACCGTTTCCGTGTAAAGATTAAATAATTCCGCTTTTACTCTCCCTCCTCGCCCTCCTTCAGAATACCTTCACTAAGGCTGGAGACAAACGATAAACTTTATGATTTTGAAACTGAATGTTTGAAACTTGACATTTAAGCAAAAATTACTAATAGGTCTGTTTAATCTCATTCTGTCACACGTGCAAAATGTCTGCTATTTGCGAGTGCAGCTGCAGTATGCAAAGTTGCAGACTTGTAGTTGCAATCCCTAATCGGAAAACTTGAAATTAACTGTCGTCACCAAACTTCTAAAAGCTGACAGCATTAGTACCACATGTTGCTTACAAAATAGAAACTGCTCGTGTGTACCAGAGCTTAATATTGAGTAGGTAAATATTACAGTGTTCCGTTCTCCCCCGCTTTCCTTATTGTTTTTCTTTCGCAGTTCGTTTAACTTGGCAAATATTTAAAACATGAATTAAGTACGTACTTAATTTGATAAAGTTTGAGTCAAGTAACAATTTGAAGTACTTACTTATTTATGCATGTGTATCAGTGTATATAGTATTTAGTATATAGGTACCAAAGTACATTAATTAATGTAGGTAGGTAATTGTTTTACCTATACCAGGTTTTTCACTTTTTCTTTAAGTATTTTCAGGACCGACGTAGCCCGAAGAATTGCTAAACTTAAGTGGCAGTGGGCAGGGCACATTGCTCGCAGAACGGACGGCCGATGAGGCCAAAAAGTTCTGAAGTGGCGACCGCGAACTGGAAGGTGGTGGCCAACTGGTGAGGGCGATGCGAGGCGCACGGGACCGGTCAATGTGGCGACACTTGGGGGAGACCTATGTCCAACAGTGGACGTCTTTCAGCTGAATGATGATTTTTTCATGTGAGAACTTGTGAGGGCTTGAAAGTTTTAAGCCGGTTTCTTTATCTAAAGAGAACTGCACTATTAGCCGCCGTTTTAATTTAGCTCTATGTGAAAACTTAAACAGAAAAAAGGAGAAGAGAACGTGAAAAACTGCTAAGCCGAGCTGTCCCAATCTCCCAAATTCGCGAGTGTTCAATGTTTAAAATACGCAAACATTTTTTCTCAGTCTTTCTAAATGAAAAATTCCAGACTACCTACCTGTAGGTAAAGCGTCGTAATTGTCGTGTTTTCCCCTGAAATTAGACGCCTACAGAATATATTGCTTCAGTAAGAAACGACTAATTACGTTCGTTACTTCTTCAGTCGGGAACGGACTAGCTATATAATGTTGAAGATATAGACACAAATATTTGAAAATTCTGTCATGGACATATTCGTCTATGCCGAAAATGTGTTAGAGTAATGGATAACAAACATACGAGTTTGTTTTGTCTGTAGATAGAATAACGTATGCAAATATGTCATTTACTCGTTACGTTGGCGTAATGTGGTTCAAACAAGAAAATGTAGGTCAACCCTTAAGTACTCTTATGAGCATAAATAATTTACACTAAACTTCACGGTTTCACGTTGACATACTGGCGTTACAAAAAGCTACCGACAGTGCTTTATCTTGCACCAGTAGAAACCCTAACTAGTCTAAGTATTTAGTAGGTATATGACTGTGGTTCTAGGGTTCCTTAGCCGAATGGCAAAAAACGGAACCCTTATAGATTCGTCATGGCTGTCCGTGTATGTCACAGCCACTTTACTCCGAAAGTATTAAGACTACACAGTTGAAACTTGGTAGGTAGATGTATTCTGTATACCGCTTTACGTTTTTTGTACAAAAATAAAGAAATAAAAGTTTAAGGGGGTGCTTCATACATGGAAAAGAAACTTAAAAAAAGAACATATAACCTATACGTGCGGGGTGTCTATAGCTAGGTCAAAAATGACATTGAGGTTCCTAAAACCATTTTTTTGTCAAAGTCAATCGTTTGAAAGATAGACACTTCCAAAGTCGTAAAATGTGTGTGTAAAAATCCTGAAAAAATGCAGGATTGTAGAACGTAAAAAAAAAACTTTCAACCAAAATTGGTTTGAATAAAGTTTGATGATTAGTTTTCGAGATACGGAACTTTTTCATCAAACTACAGCGGTAACTTTAAATTTCATAAACATACTATGAAAAAGTAATTTAGTTTTGCTGTTGAATGTAATTCAATACCTACAACATATTACAGCATATTTTTATTATATTGTACGGAACCTGATGTGCCTGTGAGTACGACTTCCACTTGGCCGGATTTTACAAACAACTTTTGCAACTGCTGAACCCCTGTTGTATAAACCAGTAGGATAATTTCCGGCCTCCTTATGGGCGAAGCCGCGAGTAAAAGCTAAGTCTTCATTTTTGTTAAAAAAAAGCCAAAACGTCTGTTTCATAGACTTCCGAACACGCATTATTTTGATTAAGAGGTCCTAGTCTCCGAATGTAATTAAAGATCGGTAGTTCTGATTGCTCTCTCCATCAGCTGCAGTGGGGTGGTAAGATCCCATCCCATGGGACACGGGGTTTCACAGATTTTCACCAACAGACTCGTGCACTCACCGATATTGTGGCGAATGCACCCTCATTTTGGCTTCTAACTCACGGAATTACTTTTTTACAATGGCTGAGTTCAAAATGTGTTTGTACCATGAACATGTTAAATGTTGGATTGTGTTTTTATTTTTTTTACAGTTTCTCTACTGTGGCTGTCCTCAAAAGCGTGGTAATGTTTTAGTTGAATTGAATGTCAACCCTAGAAGACCCTAGTTTGGTTTGGGTCTGGCTTGTGTGACTACATATTATTTTAATCTACATGCAAAACAGGTTTAGACATCCCTTTCAGATTAATTCATTAATTGAGTTTAAGTTATAAGTACTATACTAGTGGCGACACTTTCATAAAAGCCTAAAAGCTTGAATTCCATATTTTTTTTTTTTCGTATTTGAAATCATCAAATAACTCCTTCCGCTCTGGGCGGAGCAGGAAGGAGTGTCAGACTTTTACTGACTAAAACCCATCCATATTCCTTCCTTTGCCCTTTGTGTTCCAGGGCCGCGGTATCTCTTTCGAACAGTCCCGCAACCCTGGCAGGCATCGGTCCTTTCGGACCCCTTCCTGTTTGCTGACTCTCTTTGAGGCGCGCGTGGAACACGAACGCGCCGTCGACACGGCCTGTCGTCATAAGACGGACGGACGGCGAGCTAGCCCATAGCTCACCGGCCACAGGCCAGCGAAGCTTGACTTCCCTTATATAACCTACCAACTTCATCTTGTAAGGGTCTCTGAACAGTCTGCTTGCCCGCTCAGTTTATCAGTTTGCTTACTTGCTTGTTTACTTGCTTTGCAGCTTGCTGTATTGTTGGCCCCTAGGCACGCCACAGTACCATAACCCTCACATACCTCAATTAATTAATAGTTACCTAACACAAACCTACACATATCGACATACCTTAATCTCAACCATTATCTTTGAACACGAGACCAATTTAACTTATACCCATACTACACTATCTTGTAATTTCCAATCGCTGTTGTTTCGACCGCCGTTATCAGCTGGCCAGGATTACATTCAGACCCCAACACTGTTATCTGAACACAAAGAGACCCATCAGTAATTACTCCCCCATGTTTAAGGACACATAACTTGAACTTCATTACGACCGCAAAAGCTCAGGGCTGGATTTGATGATTACATTTATTTTACGAGAAATAAATAAGAATCTAGATGCGTCTCATGTTCTTAGTACCTACTTACCTATCCCAAGGAAACATCATGAGATCTCTTTTGTTTGAATTTGATGTACGTTAGAAAAAATCTGCATTTGTTTAGTAAAAGAGGTGACAGACACCACTACAATACTAGAAACAGGGACCAACTAGTACAGCCAGATTTCAGGCTAGCTAAAGTAGACTCATCTTTCATGGGGTACTGTTTAAAATGTTATAATAAAATACCTCCCCACATTCAACAACTGAATGAGACAAAATTTAAATCTTGTATAAAACGCACACTATGTAGGCAAGCATATTATAAGTTAGGGGATTACATCGATGATAAAAATGCTTGGCTCAATGCTGATCCTGCTCCACAACCACAGGGGCAAACTAATCAGAAGCTCATGTGAAATTATTGTGGAAGCTGCAGAAGATTGTAAAAATATCTTTGCGTTGTATAGATTCAATCTCTTAGTATTATATAACTGCATAGCACATGTGTGAGTACTATGTACTGTAAAGCTACCATTTACATTTAGTTATCCTTCATTGACTCGAATGTGCCCTGGTGGCTGAGAGAATGTCAGGCTCACTCAAATGTCTCGCTGATAGTGGCGGGTGTGTTGGGTCGTTTAGTTCCCTTCAAATGGTTGAGCTGAATGGAGCTGATGCATGCGTCATGTTCGTGAACGGGCGCTGTCAGTTGGGACTGGTCATCTCTTAGCTGCCACGGTTTATTTTAACTACTTTGTTTTTAAATTGTTGATAGTTATAATCTTTTACTCTGGACGCTCTTAATGTGCACGTCTTTCTACATCGTTCTCACATATATGTATAATCTCAACATGAATGATGTAACCAAGATCTTGTAACAATATTTTGATTGAAAAGAGTGTCCATGGAGTTTCTTGCCCATTCTTCTCCATAGAGATCTACGCTTTGGAATGGGCAACTACAGTACTTTCACAAGTTATTATGCCTTGTGTCTGTGACTGTAGCTTCGCCTTTGTTTTTCTGACTTTCAAAAGTGCCTGCGAAGGTCTAATTGAAATAAACGCTTTGAGTTTGAGTTTGATCTTCAGAACTCAGTCGGTGCAAAAAGAAGCCACAGTTTTACTTTTTTTAAACAGTTTTTTGTGTGTTCGGTATGTGGTAACTGCTAGGCGATTGGTAACTAATTAACTATAAAAAAAAAAAACCTTAAAATAATCTGTAAATAAAGCATTATAATTTCTTCACCAATTACATATTTATTTGTTTAATATTCTAATTTACTACCATCAACCCTCAGCTCCCTCCCTGTGTCAGCATTGTGAGAGGCTGAATATTTCCCCATTTTCTTAACAACAATCGACAATTGAGAGTCGTAAGCGCTTATCGCGATAAAATGTGCGATGTCAGACGAGTAATGGACTCATTCGGTATGAGCCAGTGAAATATTTAGCAATACAACCTCTTTATTGGCAATTTATTATTATCTGGAGAAAGTGCTGACTGGGACTGTAAATATTGTGCGTGTGAGTCATGCACGAAATGGGCCATGTTACTATTGTTTGATTGTTATCTAGATGTACTGGAAGGTGTCCAATGAATAATTGAGACTACTATGTGTGTTTCAGCGTGTAGTTGAAAAGAAATTAGAGGTATTTTTTCTGTTTTAAATAAAGTGAGAGCCGAACTCTTTTATCCCCAATTTTATTTAGAAACAGTTTGCAAAACTTGGTGTTGTAACTAAAGAATATATAGAAACTTACATTGTTATCAAAAGCTTGGTTATTTGTAGTGTTTTATCGTGTCCCATGAGCAGAACGCGTCAACGACGACGGTCTGTTAAAAGAGTTTTTGATGAAAGTGTAAATAAACTCTGTTCAAGTTTACATCAAAAGCTTTTGGAACAGCGTATAGGTGAGTTTACTTTGTATACTTGTTTATACAAATTGAAAGACCCCATTTGCGCAATGCTGAGAAAAGTTTCCGTGTAAGGCTACGGTCTACGGCAACTCGGCAACCCGTCCAGTGTATCCTGGGGGCCTAAAATGGCCGCTTTATCAGAATCATAATACGAATCACGTTAAAAATTTAAAACTCTTAAAATGGAATTTGTGGTCATAACCATTAAGACCATTTTAAGAATTTTAAATTTTTAACGTGATTCGTATTATGATTCTGATAAAGCAGCCATTTTAGGCCGCCTGCTCTAAAACAGATATCATAAAAAAAAAATAGATCTCACCATCTTGACATGATCTGTCGTGTTATCCACGCTTGATGTATTGTTTCCCATGTAAGGAGAAGATAGTACAAACACGAAGAAATACACATCACAGATTTTTTCTCACTCCGTACATGTTAGACATTAAAATTGCAAATTATTCAGAAAAAAGTTGCTCGTTTAATATTTATGAACCCTTACATAACTGGCTAGTTACGAGACATTTCTTACTGAGTTAATCCTTTTTAATCTTAGGATATATCCTGGCTTACTTAGTTAGTGTGGTGGTTGTCTTTGCCATATGGTAGGATTAGGAACACGTGCTGATGCAATTAAGCTGAGCTTTGAAGCTAAGCCTATGCCTTATCCAGCTTTAAGTGTTGGTTTTTCTCAAGGGAGGTTGGGTATCTGGAGACGGGGATCATCAGCCAGGGTAGACAATTTTAAATTATTTATTTATTTTATTTTTGACTTACAACTATCATTATTCATTACAGGTGGACTACCATAACGTCCTAAAGCGGGAGTTATTCCAGTGTGGGAAAGAGACAGAGCTATACAGGTCGTTTAGCGCCATCTCTTTCCCTCACTGGAATTACTCCTGCTTTAAGACATGGTAGCCCACCTGGTCGTCTCTATGGTGATTAGGTTTTTATGCACCTACATATTATTTTGTTTCCAGTCGCAATTATTATTTTTTAGCAATTACCTTCTTCTATTTTGAATTCCTAATTCTATTATTTTTGTGTTGGTCACGAGCAATTTCTAGAAAAGTATTAAGCTATAGTTATGCAGCATAGAGTTGAAAAAAATCCTAAATACAAACAACAAAAATTCAATTACTGAAAAGTCCATGTGAATGTAACCATCTGATATATTCCCATTTTTATGACCGAGTAACATCCGCTAATTTATAGCCTAGTGGGAATGTTCGTAATGCTCGTAACACTTTTAAAACGCCATATTAATGGCTTCGGTGACCATAGACAAACAAAATATAGCTAATTAATCGAAAGAGAACATTGGCAACCCTGTCCCGCGCATTTTTTACGTCATTAGAACGAATCGCACCATATTTTTTCCATAAAAAAAAACAGACAGGCCCCAGGAGCAACCAAGGGGTTGCTTCGGTCACATTATGGGAACACGGTAGTCGTCAGACAACCACATTTAATGAAATACCGCACAAAATGTTGCCAGTGCGTGCAATAAAACGCTCGTTTCATCTACAATCGCAATAACGGACTGATAAAAAATAAATTACCTCAATAATCGTGATAAAGTATCAATAAATGTCATAATATAACACAAAAAGTGTTCGCAGCCGGTAGGATTCGAACCTACGCTCCCAGAGGGAATCTGATTTCTAGTCAGACGCCTTAACCGCTCGGCCACGGCTGCTATATGAAAGCATGATGAAATGAAGCATCATTTGCCATTAAATATGATTGGATGACGTAAAAAAATTACAAAATCAAGACCAGTGATAGTAGGTCACACACACAGATATATTTAAGATAGGTACAATTCTCTGTATTATATTTTTAACGTATTAATTCTCTTGGCTTCCGTACGGTTTTTATTTATTTACTAGCTGTTGCCCGCGACCTCGTTCGCGGGAAATTATAAAAAAAAATGTTACTTCCCTTTTTTAATCGAATTTTGTTTCCAATTTCAAGGGTATAGATTTAATCTTCTTGTATGTACAAAAGTGACGTGAGTACATATGCACATTCTCTACCAGTCAACCTTTGGGTCAAATAATACAGTAGGTATTGTGATAGAGTGCAAAAAATAAATAAGAAAAATACCATTTTGTTAACTAAATAAATAAATTGATATACCTACATAAATTGATACACATAAATAGGTACATACTAATACATAGACAGGGAGGAAACTTTCAGCGGGGGACTAAGGTGCAGCTTCACGAAAATGGTTTTAGGAGGCTATCCATAATTTTTCGTGAAATTTTGATCCCCACTGATAGATTAAAAAAAATAATACAGTTCGCAATAAAATGGCCGTTTTACACAACATGTATTTCATTGATGCCAATCTATCCTGTTTCTAATACTGATTAAAAACTTCTATGGGACCCAGGTTGGAGTACTACTAAACAAGTGCAACTCGGACTCGCGCACGAAAGGTTCCGTACCAATAAGTAAAAAAAAAATATCTTAATTGGCGTCAATATTTAATTTTTACCTTTAATTTTGAACTTTTCCTTTTCTTGTGCTGGGCTCTAAGGCCTTGCTTTTTGCCAAATTTCATGATTCTAGGTCAAAGGGAAAGTACCCTATAGATCTTGATTCCTTTGTGAAATCGCATAATATACGACAGAAACAGTCATATCTTTTGATCGCGTTGACTTACAAGTTTGATTTTTTTCATTGCTCCAAGGGGTAGAAGACCTGAGTATTAGTTATAATAGGGTTTAAGCAAGAAATACAAAACTTTTTTTATTTCTTAAAAATGTCTTGTATTGGACCATAAAAACATAGTGGTACACTTGTTTCATTCTCTAATACAACACTTATTTTACAATTTAATATTTTAAGTAGCGTGTTTTTGGTGAAACGGAACGCAAACACAAAACGCATCGATTCCGGTAGTGACGTCATAATCCATGTGTCAAAGAAACACTTTTAATTGATAAGTACTTAAAGTTTCACCAAGGTTTTACTATAATATTGTTATTGCAATTTTTGCTTAAATAAAGCACTTACATTTTAGTAAAACTTTTCTACTAAGGGCAAAAAATTAGATTTAAACAAGGCAGATAGAGGTAAGTGACATCAAAGTCCGGACATGAATGGCCGCGATAGTCATGGACGTTTGAACTGTCGTAGAAAATTGCAGGAGTTTAATATTTTTTTGTGCGACAAGCAGTAGTTGAAATTAACTTTTAATTATTTTCTTGGGTTGATAGTTCTGCAAATTAATGATTTAGGTGAAAAAAAAATTACATGCATATTCCCTATTTCAGCTTGATCGGCCACGCATTCCTGAGAAAAAGGGTCTTGACAGACAGAAAGACGGACAAGGACAAAGTGATCCTATAAAGGTTCCATTTTGCCGATTGAGGTACGGAACTCTAAAAACGTCCAAATGCGAGTGTCACTATCACTCATACACACAGGGTTCCGTACTTCCGTAGCACCAAACAATAATTATAATAACAATATTACCGAAAGCTTAATTTATTTTTTATAGATTAATGAAAAACATAGTTACCTACTGCTGCAGTTTGACGAAAAGTCCTATATCTCAAAAGCGCAAAATCAAATCCTAATCAAATCAATTATTGTTGAAAGTTTGAAGTGTGAATTGGGCACAATTTTTACGGCTTTAGAAACAATTATCTCATCAACCATTTACTTAAGAAAACAAGTGTTTTAGGAACGTCGATATCATTTTGCTTTTTATAACTTCGATTTTACTAAAGTTGTTCTTAGTAGTGTTTAACCCATAGAACCCCCCACCCCCCTAATCTGCCCTTTTTTATTCGAGGTAACTATTCTCAATCAAATTCTTGGCTACAGCCCTGTGTGACCCCCAAAATCTTCGGCTGGGACTGCGCTAAATACCAATTATTACAAACAACCAATCCGCGTTGATTTCACGTGGTAGATTATGGCCCAATTCCTCTCATTTGTCTTAGGTACTGTCTGCTGCTGAACAAAATTCTAATAAAACATTTCATATGGAAATGGAAGCCATACAGTATTTATCTGTTAGTGTAGTAGGTGTTTCTGTATCTGCTTCCCTATTTGATGCAATTCAGACTATTTTAGATTGAGACACACCAAAATATTTTCAAGTTCACAAATTATGTTACTTACATACTTATGGGCTATGTGGAATGAAGAAAATGTCGTGAGGAAAGTTCTGAGTATACCTACCTATGAATGCGGATGTCTGTAATATAAGAGTATAGGTACTCTTAACTTGAGGAAGAGCAAGGAAACAATGGATCGACTTTATAACATACTAGCGGCCCGTCCCGGCGTCGCACGGGTGCCTATGTTACTCAGGGTGAATGTAGCTTTATATTGGTGAAAGAATGTTTGAAATCGGCGCATTAGTTTTTGTGTTCATTCAATACAAACATACACAGAAAAAATACAAATCTTTCCTCTTTATATTAGTGTAGAATCTACACTAATATAAAGAGGAAAGATTTGTGTAGATCTTAAGCTAGAAAATGGGTGACTACTGAAATGACGACTCTTACTTACGAAGCTGGCAGACTCGTCTCATATTTAATTTGTTGTTAGTTTTTCTCCATCTTTTTATTTTTAAGTCACTTTACTTTATAGATAAGTATAAATATTGTTTGTGTGTGGACCTATGCATTTAATATTATATTTCATTCTTGTTACCTGGACCTACTCCTGGGGGCCTAAAATGGCTGCTTTATCAGAATCATAATACGTATCACGTTAAAAATTGAAAACTCTTAAAATGGACTTTGTAGTCATAACCATAAAGAGTATTTTAAGAATTTTAAATTTTTAATGTGATTCATATTAAGATTCTGATAAAGCTTCCATTTTAGACCCCCTGCTCTATTCGGGTTATTCCTACCCGAATAAAGCAGGAGAAGGTCGGCTTCTACACACCATTTATAAAATTCACCGACACCTCAAAGCGTTGAGTTCACTCGTCCTACACAGTTGCAAAAGCAACAAATCAAGCAAGACCAATTAGTATTTCTGTCATAATCATTATCATTCATTAGTTATACATGGACCTAGGTAATTATTTATCTTCACACTTTATTGATAAATAGCAGTACCGACTACTGTCACTTCATTTTGTTATCGCTCTATACAATACAAATGGTTGGTTCAGACGCTCATTGTAAATTCACCTTTATCAGCTCACATAAATTTCCCATAGGTGTAGTATAATTTATCCCAAAATTTCGACGGGCTTGCATGAGGCGCCGTGGCTTAGTTGGTTAAAGCGCCTGTCTAGTAAACAGGAGATCGCGAGTTCGAATCTCGCCGGGGCCTGGAGTTAAATTCATGTCTTTTGAGATTTTTATTTCCCAAAATATGCTGACTTTAGTTTTAATAATTTCCCGTGGATTTTCTTATTATGACCAAGACCAGAGTCCATAGCCAGCTGAGTGTAAAGTAGATTAGACGTTTTGTCCGATATTGCTTGTCCTACATAAATAATGAGAATAATTGAGTGAGAATAACGTTCTGCAAATACATATGCTGATACCTATTTACTATGACGATCCATCCATTGCAGTATTGAAGTGCTTTTAGAATTGATAAAATAGAATTTCCCTCTAACCGAAGATATTAGATTTTCTTTTTTATTCTATGCTCTACATTCAGTGGGAGATTCTATTTTTCAAATAAAAAATAAAAGTTTTTAAAATCGTTTCACTACGCTATTAGAGCTTTATACATAGAGGGGTGGCAAAACGTAAATATCGAGGTGTATTTGTATGTGAGGAGAAGCGAAGGCAATAAAACATGCTCATTTGTTTGATAAATGCTACAATTTGTTTCTTGAATACAATATAGGGTGGGCCTTATGACTCATCTGCGTGTGGAAAAAATGAATAAGTACTTGTCTATGAACTTGCATTCGAATTTCGAGCACGGGTTTTTTTGCACAGGCATAGAGTAAACAGGTAGGAGGGGCATAGAGTAGTGGTTTTGTATGGAAGTATTATGTAGGTATTTTAAGTCAGTATTTGCGAGAGTTGTTAGGACTTAGCAATTAATAAGTAGAATCAATTTAATTTTTCAAAATATTATCATAACTAATCCTTATTTCTCAAAGTATTTCCCACGGATTGTGATATTATCATGATGTTGCCAACGATATAAGATTCCATTAGATCAAAAGATGTTGGCTGTAGGAAATCAGGTCAAGGCCGAGAAGACGTTAAAGTAAGATTCTCCGAGCCCCGGAAAATTACGTAGTTTCACTCGTCCACGCGCGCCCAGCCCAAGGGATTTTGTACAAATTATGGTAGGTCAAAGTTTGGGGGAAAAGTGCAGTGAGCTAGAAAGGAATAGTAGACTTTCCAATTCCATTTATGTATATCGAATATTTAGAGGACAAAAAATTGATAAATGGACTGTGTGGGAGACGATATGGCTAGAAAGTACTTATTAAAAAAATGAGGTTCAAACCAACCAGAGTGGACAGATCGGTCAAAATGTTTGGCGTAGGTACAGATAGATACTGTAAGGTATTTATGTAAGTACCCAAGATTCGTCAAGGATATTAGAAAATTCCCCGCGGGTGAAATACGGGTTGAAAGTATGAAAATCAGTCACCTGGCGAAGCTGCTGCGGGTCGGCTAGTATGCCCTAAATAAATTGGGATAAATAAGTGTAGGAATGAGGACGATGATGATACGGGCTAAGTTAAGAACAAAAACACATTTAGAATATTAAATCACTCGTATATTCACATTTGTGTAGTCTTACAATATTTACACATGTACAAAACGTATTGCTGCCCCAAATAACAGGTCCAAGTATACGTTCTCGGTATCAACTCTATTTGAAAAACATTCATAACAAAATTATTGACAAGAATAGTTCTAGAACTAGATCGTAGTCACTGTTTATGGACTTAACATTAATGTTACAATTTCTTGGAAACCGATAACATAGTTGATAATTAATTTCGTAGATAATTTAGGTCCACTTGCACGAAATCACTAAATACGTTTAACGCTAAGCATATTTAATTATTTAAATAACCATTCTGCCCGTCATTTTCAAATGATTGACAGAAAGTTTTTTTTAATTTCTTTATTTATTACCATTTTAGTGTTTTTGGTGCAAACGGGCCTAAACATGCATGTTTTTTTTTATTAATAGGTAAGTGGGTATTAGTTACATAAATGTTAAGTCTCACAAATGAGTTTTTAGTCAATTCAGATGGTTAAGTTATTAACTTTTCAATCATTAATAACTTCAAATCGCTATTGTTTTAGTTGTAACTAATTTTTAATCAGTACTTTTCTACTTTTACATGATTCAATCATTACCTAGTTACTGTTTTAATAATTTATTACAAGTAATTATTTATTTAATCATTATAATGATTATGTGCCCATTTGGGTACTAATTAATTTTCTTGTCATTAATCAAAATACACGTACGTAGATAATCGAAGACATTTCAATTGATTAATTTTGTTAATTAAAGTGAACGAATACAGGTAATCTTTATTTAAAACATTCAAAATGACAGCACAGATTATAAAAATGTCATAGACAACATTTTAGTACATGATACAAAGTGCCAGATTATAACTACTTTCGAATTAAGAATCATAGACAAGGTATTGTAAGGCAGAATATTTTATTAAATATGTAGTTTATGGGTAAAAATTGTTTCTAGTCCAGTCTTAATCAATAATTATAATACTCTAAACACTTATAAACGTCTTGATAAACTCTGAGGCACATTCAATATTACGTATTATAATACAGTCGCTTTAATCTATACTTAAATATTTACAAAATTTATTTACTCTAATATGGCAGTATCGAGGTTCAAATATTAAAGGAGGTGTTTTTTCCCCCATACAATTGTGGCCAAACAATGTACCTTAACAATAAAGGTACGAAGTTATAGGAAAAAAATCGCAGATTCTGAAAAAAAAATATATTGGATTTATTCATGCATTTGTACCACCTGAAATTGTTGATCAAAGATGCTAAAACTAGCAACCCAAGAATTTTAATCTGGCAATCTCGTGATTCATTTCTCCGATGATGCGTTTCTTTACTTCATTTTGTACACGTATGAAAACCTAAAAATATGCTATTTAGAATTTAGTTTTGTATTATAGATAGGTTATGTTTCCCCGGCACACTTTTTTGTGAAACATTATGGGATCAAGAATTTAAAAAATACATTTATTTCACATTTCAGATTATTTTTTGCGTTTGGTTAGCTACTAGCCAAAAGACAGAGCTCCAGGGTCGATCATTTACTATTTTATTCCTTTTGTTGTTGTCGTTGTCAATATTGTCATTCAGATTATTCTAGCCCTTGTCAGACGATCGATCTCGAAAGAGTTTAATATTTTGACAGATGGAATAGTTTGACAGCCGCCAGCGCTGTTATGAACGTTTCTTTGAACGCAGTTACGATTCGAGTTAGTGTTTTTTCATATTCTTTTATTTCTTAACCTATCGAATATTGAAGGATTTAAAATACTGCTAATAACACAATATATTGGAAAGAGTTTAAATAGTAATTTGTAGCTCGGTACATGTTTTGGCCGAAAAAAAAAACACCTCCTTTAGTGTCAATTTTCTAACTTCAAACAATATTTATGTATAGTTTCCTACGAAGTAGTATTAGAGAACTGACGAATGGTATCAATAGTAATCACATATTTTGGGATTTGATAACTAAAGTCCACTTACACCACAACTAAATGTGTTTTGTACTATCGTTCTATTTCTGCCATTTGTTTGAAGATGACAAAGACAGAATGATGTTTTATATACGTGTACCGTGAAATGCATTTGGTAATTTGGTTGTGCAAGTGGGCCTTATATAGGTAAACCTAGTTTAAACGATGTTACAGTATTACCACAGTGTAACCGCCCTTAGCAGTAGAGCAACTCAAACAGTGAGATGTTACCGAGATGTGTTTCGTTACAAATGCAGCTAGTTACACTATGGTAACAGGTTAGCACGATTTCTAGTTAGAAAAGGTCTTAATCCCTTTTATTCAATACATCGAAAGTTCGACTAACGTCGCTCCATAGATATATCGAACTACGTAAAATTATATTGCTTATCAGAAATACTGCTTTGGCTATGATTTACTCAACAATTAATAACTTTGAAGATTTAATAAATAAAGTATAAACCACTTACTTGGTCTACTACGCCGTATTCGTCTGCCATATGTATTTGTAACTAGTAACACTTGTATTGAATGAGATCATTCTATACAGAGTATAATTGCTACATTTGGTAGGTACATAAAAGGAGCAATATATGCCGTAATTGTTGCTCTAAATTCCCTTTAATGGTTCTTTACCTTGATTGCAAGTATTTTCAACAATTATCAAGTAATTCTCAATATTTTGCCTAATACAGCGCAGTGTACCAGAAAGTGATTATTAAAAGAAGAAATAAAATCTACATATGTCGAAAAATCGCTGTCAAAACAGTAGATCAATAGTGAACAAGTACTTCAAGATGAAAACCAAATATGTGATAACTATGTCAATAAAATAATTTACAAAACGAATAAACGCATAAAATAAAACATCAGTCTCTTTTAACATTTTCACTGTACACACTCACTTAGTCACTCACTCACGGTAAGGCCTCTCTCGTCCCTCTATATCTCACTATAGTTGACTTTAAAATAACACTTATTGTCGTCTTTGGGATGTCTTTAAGAGTTAAAAAGGAATGCTTTACACGAATCTCGTGAGTTGCGTGTGGAAGTCTCGCAGGAAGATCTGCAGTTGCGTCAACGTCGGCCGATCGTCGGGTGACATTGCCCAGCAGTACGCCATTACTGCAAACCTAGGAAACAAAGACACCAATATGAGAATATTGAACGAATATTTAACTTTGGCACGTACTTCAGTAATCGAGGAGAATGAACTTTACATTAGTAAACATAAACACCACTCAACTACCAAAATACTACTCCAATTGGCTTCGGCCCAGACAGAAGAAATTTACGTTTCGAATGAATCATACCAATAATCTTAAAATACTATAGTAGGTACTACTTACAGTTCATCAGGGCAATTGGCTGGCTGCTGCAACCGGTACCCATCCCTTAAGTAGGCTGCAACCTCGAAGGGGTCCACCTCTGCATATGGTTGATGTGCTAAGGTCGTCAGTTCCCATAGCAACACTCCTAAGGCCCAGACATCGGCCGCTGGGTTGAACTGTCTCTTCGTGAGAGCTTCTAGCGCCAGCCACTTGATGGGCCTGTTCTCGTTGTCGCCGAGACAGTGGTAGTCGGCGGGGAACAGGTCTCGTGAGAGAGCGTTGTCTGCGATCATTACTCGGAGATTTTCGTCAACACTGTTGAGAAAAAAATTGGTTAGGAACATTCTCTAAGGGAAATTGGTTTTATTTTTTAACATTTTAAACAGAAGAGAATTCATACTTACATGCAATTCCTAGCAGCGATATCTTTATGTAAGACATGCTGTGAATGAAGGTAAAGCAATCCATCCAGTGCATGGAGTGCCATCCTCACTACGTGCTGTGTAGTCAAAGGCGGTGGTGGTGGCGCTCCTCCCGCCGCACCCCCCACCGTAACCCCTCGACAAGCTAGAAGGAACTGCTTTAAGTTCCGCCAGGTCGAATTCCAAGGGTACAGCAGGAATGGAGCCGTCTGATCCTCGATGCTAACACCCAGAACCGATAAAACTCGCTCGTGGTGAAGCCCATATAACATGCAGCCTTCTTGAAGTAACAGGGACACCTACGAAGGAACGTTATCGTTAGCAAGTTTGACGGTTTCATTCAGGAGTGTCGGCAAACACATTGTGATATTTCAAAAGACAACAACATTCGTATCGATGAAATTAAAAAAAGTTATACAAATTACAGAACCATTACCTGTACTTGAGAAGCGTGTTCAGCAACAGTCTTCACGAGCACCTCCTGTTCCCTTCCATCTTCATCAGCGTAGGTTCCTCTGTACACGCGCCCGAAGGTTCCTTCCATGGCGACAGAGCGCAGCCTCACCCGGCAACGTTGTATCGTCAGCTCGGCTATTCTTTGTTGTAAGTCCCGTGCCTTCTCTTCAGCTGCCGCAGCAGGCAGCGAGGTAGGTCGGCGGTAGCTGGTGTAGCTGGCGGCAGACTTGCAAGACGAGTCCGGCAAGAATGCGTGAGCGTCTTGTTCATCGCTTCGTGTTCTTCGCAGCTTCCTCGCTCGAGCTCTACAAGCTACAGCAGCCACCGCAGCTATCAACAACGCGCCACCAGCGCAACCAGCTCCCGCGTAAAATATATCAGCAGATGTAGGCGCATGTGGTACACTATCCACTCTAACAGCCGGCCTCGGTGCCTCTTTTAGACAAATCTTTTTCCGTCTGAATCGCAACGTAGAGGACGAGGGACCCGTCGACACGTTCAGAAATATAATGATATCCACTTCAGCGGCGACGGTGTGCGTACAAGGTAAGTCCACGCGCCATGTTTGTGGCTCGGTCGGCACGAAGCCCTCGTTTGATATGTTGACGGTTGGCGGGTGCATGGCATTCGTCGGGTCCGTCACGTCCACGTGTAGCGTGTAAGGCAACTGCAACAAAATATTATAATTCGTGACTCAAGCTCACCAAACCTTTTGCTTAATATATCTAAGTAGAGTCGACACATTCCTAACGGTACAATCACATCACAATGTAACTGTATCAGTACGCAATTGACGGACCACGGCACGCAAGGTGACCCTAAACGGTCCATCTGAGCATCCACAGCCGTGTCAGAAGAGATCAAATGTCGAGAGTAACCCACCGTGAGAGCACGAACATCGCTCCTTTATCGGATGAATAAACGACATACTTTGTTACCGTTGGCCATCGACTATATTTGCATATGTAGATGTCGGGTCGTTCGATGTGGTTTATGTTTCCCTTATGCGGATGACGTGAACGTATTGTGACACGCCGCGGGAAGGCATGCTGCACAGATGTTGTCTCTCGGTGAGTTTTGAAGCCGGTTATTAAATATTATGATCATAGGGCGCTCATTATCTAACTAATCATCAGGCGGCGTTACATGAATTGTTAAACAAACAGCATTCGCCGCGGGCTCATCAGCCATGCATCACAGAGGCAGCGGCGCGGCGGCTCGTAAGTGGCGGACCGCGGCGCTGCGGAGGTGCGACACCGCGGCCGCTAATTAAATATTATCAGTCGGCATGCGGTGCTCACAGACAATGGTGCCGGGCGCTCATCGGCGCTAGTTAACCGGTTCCCAAATATTTGCTCTGCCTAGTCAAAGGCACCGCCATGTAAATAAGGGAGTAGCGCGGTGAAGTGAGGGGGAATCGCAGATCTGATAGTGGCGGCGCACAAAGCTCGCCGAGATGCTGATAAGGAGCTAAGGGCTCGGCCGCGTGATCGCAACCGAACCATACTCAGCACTTTGTTTATTTTTCAAATGCGGCAAAGAAGAGCGTCGACGACGGTTTCAAATGTGTTTAAGCCTTATTCATACGTGTAAATCCAGAAGCGTTTGGCTTAGATGTTCGGCGGCAACATCTGAAATTCTGAATGCTATTCCTTATGTGTAAATCGCTGTACATAGAGTTGATATAGCTTACGTAATCAAATCCTGCAGACGGCGCCATGAATACATTCAAATTGATGAAGCGTCCCATAATCTTGCGAGCGTTCGTATGACTTGCAAATAACATCCTAAACAAGCAGATGTGTTATTGACAAGTTCGCTGAACTTGTTTGTGGTACTTCGGTGCTTCGGATGCTACTTTTACTGGCCGACTATTGAATATGTAAAGTGGACGTCGGGGTTTCGCGTCGCTCCCGATCAAAATGCAATGCCGCTCAAGGCTCAACTGATTTCTTTTAGTCTGTGTCGCCGTGTGTGCTGACGGGTACGGATAAAATAAATAAATGCACATAATATTTGGTTAGAGATGCAGAGCCGTACGTAATGCATAATGCGGTGCTGGGTCGTGATCAGCCAGCGGCGGCATTAGCATGAAAAGCGATGCAATTTGAATTAGGACTAAACGAGGAAAATGTAAAGAATATTCGAGAACCCAGTATAATCAATCAAAGGTAGCAGATGTTTCGTATGTAGAAACTAAAAGAAAGTTATCTAAACTCGGGTAGGGGCTGCTGCATTACCATAAGAATGGCTCGTTTGCGGGGCTCGGAGCAAACATGGGACCCCGTGTCCAGTAACTTGAAAGAATAAACTTTCCTCTATAAGTTAATTACTTTGACTAAGGTTGTTGACGCTGTTTCAACAATAAAGTAAAAAAGTTTTTAACAAAACAATTCGCTAATTGTGTGAATAAAACGTTGTTGACTTGGAACGTGCGATACTCGATGATCGTGATCAATTTCGCATTCGTTCCGTGTCCCGCATTACCATAATAGCGCGATTGTTTCATCAAATCGATTGTTCGTTAAACCAACACACAGTTCTATTTCTATCGACTGGTTTAAAACTAGATAGCTTTTGCGTACGCCATTTTTTTGACCATTATTTAAATTCCGATGTAATTGTGCTTTAAAATCAAAAGAGTTACTATGGTTTAACGATTTTGTTTGCGTTAAAAATTAACTAACGCGAATTGAGGAGGTTAGATTTGAAAGATTCTCATGGATATCAGTATCGTAACTACAAATCTGTATGAAACTTGAATAAAACTAGATTTGAGTTGAGATTAGCGTGTAATGGCCGGTTCATTTGAGCATGCCTATTCGTAAATTAGCTAATAATTATGCAAAAGTAACATCACTGACAGCATGCTTTCCACAGCATTTATACTTTCACAACACTTTATAAACAGCGGAATCCTACTAATTCCTGGTGGCCTACCATGACATGACGTCTTAAGGTGGATGCGCAAGGGTAGCCCGCGAAATTTAAATTTTCTTACGTTTATTGCAATTTACAGGTCAGTGTCAGGTTGTATGTTGATGAAAATATGAGTCGCGCCAGTAACACGTATGGAGTTACAGAATTATAATCATTCAAATCATCAATACAGCTCTCCAAGTTCATATAATCACATTCAATAGCTATTTCATGAAAAAGTCACTTTTTGAGATTATATGAACTTGGAGGGTTGTATTGATGATTTAAATGATTTTTGTTTTTATTACTCCTGCTTTAAGAGCAGCCCCCTGTTTGTTTCATCAATTTCTTCTTCAGCCTAGTCAACAGCATGTACATTCTTTTCTAGACACAGTAAAGTAATGAATACGATGTGGTAAAGAGTCTGTGACCACCGATGTTTTACTCCTATCATCACCTAAAGTAAGTATTTACCGGTTTCCTAGTAAGACTCTGCCAGGTGAAGTGCAGGTCTGCGATGGTGGCAGGCACAGGCACCACGAAGTTCAGCGCATACTCGTTGATCTGACCATCTCGTACGTAGAACAACTCTGCCGTTAGACCTGAAGACAAATGAGAAGGAGGTTATTAGTGGTTCTTGAAATTCAGATACACATATACTCGAAGAGGAGCAATCACACGAAAAACTTGGATGTGTAGATTCCAGTCTACATTATTGTTGATGTGGTTAGATAGACAGACTGACGCTCCCTTGTAAATTTTATATGTACTGATACAGCTAAATCCGATCAAATTGAAAGTCAACCCCAACATACGCAAAGGCTAGGCGGATGATTTTTGTGGTATATACGTAACCAGGAAAAGGATACGCTTTTTATGTATGTACGAACGGCTTTTTCCATTCATAAAATCAAACAAAACCTATCAAAATGGTTTGTTATTCCTTTTATTGACTTCCCTCATATTACACAATACGAGAAATACGACGCCAGTCAGCCTGCGCACTTTCAAAGCTTTTCTAAGCACTACCGAATCTATTGAGAGTTCACAACAAATCAGTGCGCGTCAATATCGAATTTGACGCAAAAAGTTTTGTACGCGAGCGTACAATGAGGCGGCGAGATCAAAGCGCTACCACAAAGATGCCGCGAACGACGCCCGCGCCACCTGTCCACAAATCATGAGAACCTGGTTTAGAGAAAAAAAGCGTTCATGGCCGAAAACTGACTACTGAGAGGTTTTTTGCCAGCGAAATTTTGTTTGATAAGTTAAAAAAAAATCTGCAGTTGAGTTCTATCTTGCTTGTGATAAAACTTGAGATTTGTGTCTGTACAGTAGTGCTGTAAACTTGTGAGCCACCGCCATTAGACAACTAGATTTAGCCAGCGGTTTCGCCCGCGAGTGCCTCAAAAATTACAGGGCGTAAAAAATTCGTCTACATCGCTATTAATAGGAAAAGTGCCCAGAAAGCTGGCACCATTGCTACGTCGGATAGCAGTGCTGATTGGCAAAAAAAGCCAGCCTGGTTATGGGACGAGTCGACCAACAGCTTCGCAATATCCCGAAATACTAGGTGGGCACTCGGGCCCCATGGGTGCCTGGCTTCGTTTAATATTTCATAAAAAGTAGAACACTTTGGTATCATCTCTTATTATCTTCCCCGTGGTGTAACCACAGTTTCAAGTGCACCCAGGCCAAATTGGAAACTCTTGAAGGCACTTATAATAATAACAAGTGGGCTTTCTTGATAGTAATATTGTTAACCCATTGGAAAGGATATTCGTTTACTTTTAAAGCTTACGTCGATCGCATGTGGCGAAACTGGCGAATATTTATAATGAATTTGCATCGAGTTATTAAAATTTTCATGCTAAAGTAAGCATTTCACGTATTCCGTGATAGTAGATAGCTGAATGCCAATTATAAACATATGGAGAAGGCTTTTCAAAATAAAAATTAACAGGGGACGAGGAAAACTTACTCAACATTGAATTGTTTGAGTTAGTTCCCAAACTAAATGATTCACTTTCAGAAGTACCGAGCACAGCATCGCCTCACTCGGCTCATTTTTACCCGACTTCTAAAAAGGGCGAGGGTAAGTATTTACTAGTAAATCCCGATCCAAGACGATGCCGTTACGATTCTTGCAAAGTGTGGGTTGCAGTATGGAGTTTCATAAATAGAATTGCGAGCGGCCCGAGTTGAGGCGATGCTGATCGCGTGCAGTGCTTATAAATATGCGTGAACCTTTATTTGTCTTTCCAACTAATCTTCAATTATGGCGTGTCAAGCGAATTGAGATGGCTATAATTTGTGCGAAAGGTGAATGTCCATTTAAGGGGAAAGCGTCAGAGTAGCCCGCGAAATTCAAATTTTCTTACATTTTTAACGTGACCTGCAAATTGCAAAAAACGTGAGAAAAATTGAATTTTCTCTCGTTTGGCGCTTCCACTTTAACGAGCTACAGTATCCACTAATAAGTCATCATTTCTCTGCTCTTATCCCAATTTGCAAGCATGTCTTCTTGCATACTCCTCTATTACTCGTCATTACATATACATATGTCGCCGGACATTACACACATCGCCATCTATTTACCACACTAAGCAACGAGGCTTGTGTCGTGGACACCAGATAGTTGATAATACTACATAGATACATTTTTTTTTGTAAATACATACTTATTATACATATAAACATCCATGACTCGTAAACAAATGTCCATGCTCATCACACAAACATTTGCTCCTACCGGGATTCGAACCCGGGACCCTAAGAACGTAAGACAGCCTCACTACCGCTGCGCCATTCGGGTCGTCAATACAGCAGTCATCTCCTTTTCTAGCCATATCATCCATCGCACAGCCCATCCATCGTTTCTTTGTGTACTCTTATAAGCCATCCATATTCTTACTCGAACCTTTCCTCGCGACATTTTAATGAGTAGCGACTATCATACATACCGTAGATAACCACCACCTAATATAAGCTTCCTGCGACCAAGTCATTTCTTCGAAGTCTCGCAGTTATTATACGTGCGCCGTTAAGGACCATATCAAGTTCCAACATCATCAACTTTATGATTTTTATGTACATTTTTTTGGTATCAAGTTACTCCTGAAGTTTATGTCAATATTGCCGTAATATCCTTGAGAATGTCCTCTTTGGTGTGAAGATACGAGTACTTCCAAGATACAGAAAGATAATTGAATTTACATAATGGGAATGAGTCAATGTTGCCAAAATGTGATGTTCTTCGTTACTACACAATAACTAACACCTACAGTCAAATTAACATATTACAGAAATCCATACTAATATTATAAATGCGCATATATGTAAGTCTGTCTGTTTGTCCGTCTGTCACCTTCGATTTTACGGATTTGGATGAAATTCGGCACACAGGTAGGTAGACCTGACTAAGGACATGGGCTATACTACTACAACTACACTATGATAGAAATCTGTCACTCGTGGGATATATTATTATTCAGGTAGTACGTCCCCATGATGGGATAATTATTTTCCGACCTATAAGTATACGGGCGAGTCCACGAGCAAAAGCTTATGAAAACTAAGTCTCTCTATTTATGGCCATATACCTAATTAAATTATTTAATTCCACGTCCTGCTAATCATTATGAATACTTGATTAAATCTTAAGTAAGAAGAAAAATAAAAAGCAACAACCTCATAATGTTTTCCATTTGTTGGAAGTGTCATAATCGTAAACAAGTTTATATATTGTGACCGGTTCTAGTATATGATCACAGCACCAGCATCCTTGCAACGCGTATGAGTACGACAGCGGCATTATTAACACTATTATCATAAAATAATAAGGTCCTATCTAAACACATATGTAAGTACACAGGTCCATGCAAATGAGGTTCCAAAACAGGCGTCAATGCGATTATATTAATAATTTTAACGCTTTTAATGGGTATTTGTTTATTCGTGGCGCGATAAAGGCGATTAACCGCTAACGAGTGACGATAAAGAACGATACAATTTGCATACTCGCCGCGTGCGACGACTCGCCGCGACCAATCGCTGCGACAAGCGCGCTCTGCGCTGCGACTGCGACCGAGCTTTATCGCACCGTTGTTTACGATTGTACCTATCTACACTTATATGCATATTTTTTTAAAATTTAATTGGCTTTTTAAATCTGAGAAAATGTTATTTATTGATTTAAAGATTTGACAACGTATTCTGCATGTTGCGATATAAAATCAGAGATACATTTATAAAAACGATAAAGATCAAAATGTTGCGACAATATTTTATGTAAATATTAAACAACTGACTTTTAAATCCATAAATATTTCTCATATTATACAGATGATCCGAACGAACTTAATAACAGGTACCTATTAATAATGCATAATATTTTATACGGTGATAAATTATTTATAGTTTAACAAAATGAGTATAAAACCGAATCGTGCTACAATAAAGAGGTTGAAGAACTTTCTAATAGAACACCTAATTTATTAAAACAAATTCAACAACCGGTGTTGGCTTATCTCATGGAGATATCTCACAAAGTTAAGCCAATACCTGAGTACAGTTTTAATAGATTGTTTCCACGAAATCGAAGTTTGGTGTGGTTAGTTTTGGAGTAGGACAGCCATGAGTTATCTCAACTTTTACGAGAAGCTATAAAAAATAAATACGTATGACATAAAGCTGTTCTGTTACATTCCCACATAGTAATAAGCAGCGGGAGAGCTACCGTGCGCGGCGCCTTTGAAGTCGAGGCGGGGCAAAAAGAACTACTTGATACGACAAATAACTGAAGATAACCGGCACCCTCCACCGGCGCCCGCTTTTTTCTGCTTATTGAAACTAATTCCCGACATGCTAACGGAGCTTTTAGCCTCTTATCGCGGATTCCTACATGCCTTAGCCTCGCCACCGAAATTCTAATAATAAAATTTAATAAGTTGAATGCCAACAAAATGGCGCGCGAATCGCGTGCTCCTCACTAACGCATTCTACATTCGCACCTCCGAATAAAGCCTTCATTACAGTCGTACAAAAAACCATTTGTGAAGAATAAAATAGAAAGACGCACAATGGGCGCGCTGATATTTCATATGGAAAGTTCCCCTTCGAGGAATGGATGTAAAGATTTTAGGGCACAACAGAAGCTTTATTGTGAATTATGCGGACGAGGCGTGCAAGAAAATAAAACAAAGTGCAAAGGTGTCGATGGAAATATAAAGGTAAGAACAGGGCCGTGCGAATGTGTACGTAAACATAACTGACAATTTTCCGACAGATCTTTATCGGCGGAATTACTACTTCACAAAAAAAACGGTTAAAAACTACATAATTTTATAATCTTCAATTAAGAGCTCAGCGTTAATAAAATTAATAGCAAAAGAGCTTTTTTAAAATAACCATAAACTATAAATCAACCAAACTCGTTTCGGATAACGTATTAATTGTACACTCAATACATAAATGATTAATGTTTGCTGTAAACCCTAATCCTAATTAATTAGTCGATAATATTACAGAACGGCACATCACTAGATATAAAATAGAGTTGCGCGTTTATAAAATGCACTTCAGTTAGTCGACGCGAGGAACGGGGTACCGAGACCGCGAGGGTAAGTTTCATAGGCGGGGAAAAATGTCGTCGTTTATTATTACTCCCACACATTTGCATTATGAAGTACATTTTGTACGATGGAGGGGAACATACAAGCAGCCGGAAAACCGCTAAATAAATAACTGTTTAACATTTTACAGCATTACCACATCCCATAACGACGTGTGATAATAGATGCCATAAAACACAGTAATGTGCTAAGAATAGATAGTGGACGTTAAATTAAAAACGTTTTAGGTAGTACAGGTTGCAACAGAGGTGTATCATAGCTGTTCCCAACGTTAATGGTGTGAAGTATCGAGTATGGTTATCGGCAGCGTCTTTTTAAGGTCTTGTATGAACTTTTAACTAGTTTTAAAGCTACCGTTTCTATCTGTCACGGTAATAGAAACAATATACTCTCAGCACGGAACGTCCCCAAGACGTATTGACATTTTTGTGAGGCGACACTTAATTATTCCTGCATCCAATATAATGTTTCCATTACTCAGCGCACAGACGCGCTGAGCTAGACAGAATTAGCCGATTATAAATCTGCGACCCGAGCACACGACACGAACCAAATTTGTCGCCTTAATTGTAAACAGCTATAAAATATGGGATCGCAATGCGCTCGAGATAGTCGATTTGCTCGTAAAAGACGCTCGTAATCGGTTATTTATCGATACTATATCGATGTTCGTAAAAAGAGAACATGTTCTACACACATCCTGACATGGATTGTAAAAGTTACAATTTATTGTTGCAGAAACATAAAATTCTTATTTTATGTTTCTGCAACAATAAATTGTTATTTTCTCAGAAACGATATAGCCTTAACGCAGAAAAGAACTTAATAATAACGATTTGTCTTATGTAACGTACACATAAAATTTGTCAAAATAAAATATGTGGGACGAACGAACAGATAAAACGAAAAGGTTTCGTGACCAATTTGGATGTGCAAAAACTAACAAAGACCCTTGAAAAAAATAAATTGACTACATTATCGTCAATCGAGGACCGCACGATCCATGGCACTACTACTTCGATACTAAAAAGGTAATATATCGCGTTACATTACATGGCAATTGGACCGTAGATAATTGCGTAATAGCATTTGTCGAAAAAACGTCAGACAGAAGTGTAGTCAGGTGTAAAACTTTGAGGTTTTCAGAGTCACCGTGCCGGAAGTGAGGTGGGGTAATGCGATCCACCATTGTTCGTCCGTCAGCCTGCCTGGGCTTTGTCCCTAACAAGATTTGGCCGAACGTCTTGCGATCAAAGCTGATCAGCGACACAAAAGCTCTGTGAAATTAAACTCTGTAAGAACAGACCTGAGGCGCGAAGAACTCACTTTATTTTTATAGATACCACGAAAAAAAGTTCAGCCAGCCTTTTGATTGTGGAATAAATACGAAAATAAAATGTTTTTTTACACGTTTTGTTCATTTGTTTAGAACTTTCACGTTGTGTCAAAGACTGCTCGATGATAAAACAAACGACGACTTCATAAATGGATCGCGGTTTTAGCAGCATTTTCGGATCAACAACATCGCAGCTAAGCAATCAGCTAACAATTTTCTTATAAAATCGATTAAGATTTCAAGTCAATTTACGAGCTAACTTTACACTGCAGAAATACGGATCCGAGAGGAATTGAGTTAAAAAGCTTTGCTTATATTTGTGGATCTATAAAAAAAATAGGTAGGTAGGTAGGTACTTATAGAGTTACATTTTCAAGATAATGTTAGAAATGAATTAATTATTTAAAAAACAAGTGGCACTTGAAAATAAGCTGCAGAAGATGCACAATATTAATCTGACAGAAATAATAAAATACATAATAATACAATCAAGGTGCAAGCTCCGAAGGAGCGCGGGTGATGTAGACAACATCTTAGAGCAGATAATGTGTGCAATAATAACCACCATCCCTCACCGCCGCACAGTTACATGTGCCATTTACCCCAGACCTCCCCTTCCCATTTAATTACACAGTGATGCAACAACACGTGCATTCATTAAAGAAATTTATTGAATTAATAATCAGAGTAGTCACTAACAATTGGAACAAATTAAGCAAACAATAAAACATTTGTAACACTTGTCTTGTGAAACTTGTGTTCGCAGCTCACACACTTTATTCAAACTAATTGCAGTTTTTATTGCAACGATTAAACCAAAGACTATCTTATCTACCGATCAGAAAATTACGCAAACAGCAATCCTAAAAAAAATAAGAGGCATTTGTAATGAATTAATTCGAATGAAAACGACCAATTAATTGAGGTTTAATCACCAATAAGTGTGATATGCGTGCCATCGGCCATATCAAGTGAATAAGCCGCGGTTTTTCTTTTATCTCAAACAAGTTTCGACGACTGGAATGATGAGAGGTTTACATTGCTGGTAATATTGAGGACGCGGTTTAAATTAGCGAAAGCTGCCAGCGATACTTGAATGGTAAGATTGAATAGTCGAACTCGGAATTTAAAAATATCCCGCAGCGCATTGGCGCGTTGATTGATGCGTCTTTTTGCCCGCGTGCCCCTCAGTCGTAATCCCGACGAATTAGTTTGACAGTCGGAATCTTTTCCTGATTTTTTTTTGTCTGTGGAATACCTCTATACCACATGTTTATTGAGATTCTGCCCCTAATGATGTGCAGCGATTCGGAAAGATACGGAAACAGTGTCGATTATTTACAGCTTTGTCTAATTAACTATAAGTTATTTTATATTTACAACATGCGGGAGATTTGATATTGTACTTTGAGCAGCAATTATCAAGCGTGCGTGCGTTAACGATATAATAAATAAGTGCTGCATTAAAATAAACAGCGTATGTATCAGTAAGGCATGGTGTTCTGCGGACAGATCTACGAGTGGTAGTAGTTCGGAACGCACCTGACGCTGAGTTATTGCGAATACGTAAACATTATCGTTACATTAACGTAAGTACGTTATACTAGAACATCAAAACATACTCGCTTGTCTTGTGTTTATGCTGTATAAAGATGAGGTAGATGGCGAAAGCATAGGGTTTCCAAAACATGCTACTCGTCTTTGTACTGGTATTTTTAACAGTTATAATCTAGCTATTGGTATTTACGATACTCTGCCCGAAATCCTAGGATTTGACGAGTGTTCATTGAGACACACTCAGAACACATTATTATTGTCATATGAAGCAAGTATTGAACCCAATTCGGTAATTGAGACCCTTCCACCACCTCTTTGGAAATCAGCGAATTCCAGCAATTTTGATAGTTCGCTCTCGACCATAGTGAACCCTAGAAAATTCGCTAATAGCTAGCGTCGGCAGATGTGTGAAAATTTATGACATCACGTGCTGTGCTACACTTCGGGTGAAATTAAGTTCAACTTAGTTATGAGCTCCTCCGCTCATGTGATATTTATAACTTTACACTACTTCAGCTGAAGTCTGCATCTCCTAAATGTGTAAAAGACAACATCCTAGCTTTAATAACGCAAGAGACACTTCCATAGTGTGTCAAACACGAATAACTCAGTGACGCAATGTAGAGAATACTAAAAGAAAATTCCAAATTGGTTGAACTTTAAAGACAAGTAAAACTATAAAAGCTGCAGCAGGCAATAAAGTTTACAGAAAGCGATTGGCGATAAGTGGTCTAGCTGTCTCGCATTTCAATCTAGTTTGTCTGAATATTTGCTTCTACCAAGATCAAGCTAATCCTAGTCTAGTTACGAGAAGCACAGACCACACGAAGTCGTGACCACATAACGCGACCACGCTTCGTGTTCGCCCGCGGACCACAAAAACCGCAACTAGAACTTAGAACCGCTATCGCTTCGGGAAACGCTCTAATAGCAACGCTGAAAGATTAAATTGCCCGTCTCTGAGCTTTGAACGAAACATGAAACTCATACAAAAAAGTAACCCATTTCACTCAGCAGCTCGAGGCAGTGCGATGTGACAAACAGCACCACGTAAACTAGAAAAAAACTGAGCACGAACGACGCCGTCGTCGTGACATGTTTGTAAATGTTGCCAGATTATAACAACCAACCCCTCCGCATGAATTTACGTCTTGTATCGTTTGACTTCCAATTACTGAGTCGGACCACGTGCACGACAGTACACACGACAACGAATTTCTCGAGCTTATCTATTAGATTACCACAATCCTTCCGAAGAGGTTATCGCACGGTAGCCCTGCTGTTTAAATCGATGCCTTATCGCCCGATATGATTTATTTTCGACTTATCATCGCCTGATAAGTGAACAAATATCCGTTGGCTACTGGTTTCCATTTATTTGGGAAAATGACTCGCATCGTCAGATGTACAAACAAACAGCTGTATCGGACGGAGGGCCACCGCCGTCAGCGTGTTCCTGAAAAGTCCCATTAGTTTGTGTCAGGGCAATTCAAATAGAAACTGTGTGCGGAGTGGAGGTGTCCAATAACAAAACACACGAACACGCTTGTCAAACAACGCTCACCAAATATTATCCGACCGCCACACTGTATTATGTCGTGGATTTGTACTAACACAACCAGTGTATGGAGTGTATGGGACAGGAGCACGACGCGGCGACTGTTTGCATTGGGACTTAGAAAGGTTTATAACGCTCGCCACAACGAAAATATTACACAGAACGGGCAAATACTTTTTTGGTCATTTTGACACCAACTGTGCGTCTGTTATTTGTGTAGAAATGAAATAAAATGAAAAGAACGAAAACAATACGGACGGGCAGTTTAAAAAATCGTTTGTTGAACGAAGCCTTGAAGAGAGCAGTTTGTGAAGTGCTCTCGACGAGGGCTCTCCAAACAAGCGTCGACGCCAGCCAGCGTGCTTAACCTGCCCTGTTTACACCCGGCGAACACCTACGTATCGTATCATATACAGTTGTAAACCTGAAGCACGGAATTATATTTCACGTTGAGGACGCAGCGGATCCAAAACCATTAAAAACACGTAATTGAACACCAGACCGCTTCAAATAAATTAAAGGCAATCGAAAAGAATCGCATACACGATCTGGAATTATCGAGTTGGCAACCGTTCAGAATATAATTTGATCCGCCGCCGCCGTCAGTCATAATCGAAATCATAAAATTTAAAACATCGCCCGTAAAGTAAACAATGGGCAAAAAGAGCAAAATTTATAAATGGTGGGTGTAAGCGAGGCCTGCCCTGCGGTGCCCTGCCGTGCCCTGCCGTGCACTCGTGTTCTTTCTCATCTCGGCTCTTATAAAATAAAATTTTAAGTATCAAAAGCACCAAGCACCAAGGGTGGTTACCGCGTGAATTGTGGCGGAATTCTCGGCTTCAGGGAGAATTCACGAACTCGCTTGTGAAGTGAAGACGTTTGCAACACTTTTTTTTTCTAGTTCTTGCGCTGGCAGACATCATTTTAATATCAGTTTCCTGGAGAATTTAAACTGCAGTCGCCTAACCACATAGGAATTTGAGCTACATGCCCTTCAAACGAACTTTTTATTACTTTTTGGACGATACACAATAAACCGACGACGAGCAACACGATAAAAAATGCCACTTCGTTATATGTCAGTTTATAGAGCCACAATTTCTGTAACAAGGTAGGTATGCAGTCAACAAGTGTAAAGGATGAGGTTATTTAGCTATTTAATTACACGGTTTTCCACGCCTTCCGCCACGGGACAGTTTCCGGGCACAGCGACAATGCTCACCGCTCCGATCACAAATTGGATGCGCCCCTCACTAACTAGCCGTGTTCGATGCCCAACAGACCAGAACAAGATTGGGCAATCAACACTAACTACAAATGATCGGTTTTATATCACTCCTGAGCCTACCATTACGAGCGACGCGCTTGAATATTAACTACCTAGATATCCACTTGATGGATACTATTGTAACTATCCACCAGATGTGTAACGTAAGTAGCTAGTTAAATTCAATTGTGAGAATGTTTAAATATGCGTGTGATTCGAATCGAATAACAAACAAAACAAATTCAATTAATTTCCCAGCTATCGCCGCGGGATAACATCTGTTTTGAATATAAAATACACCAACACGTACCGTCGTCCCTTGTTCAAACCCCAATAAAAATGAGACCCACACAACTGACTATAACAAAAAACAATACATAAAAAACGCCTACATAAACGTACATCTTAAATTTTGATCTAACGACCCTGAAGGATCCATTATTATTAATAAATCGATGTCTAAATAAAACATACGGGCAACATAAAAATATTGAATAAAAAAGCAGGATAAGATTTTTTTTCCAATACGAGACATTTATTAACACGGACGCGCAGTGGATCGAGATAAAACAAACATGGCGGGCGGCGCGCGCGCATATAAACATGGAGTTTATCGTGGGAGGCTGTCACAACACGCGCCCATTGGGCATCGCTGATGCACCGGTGAAAGCTAAGGAGACACCCTACGATATAAGACGAGATGATGTTATCTCACACTTACATTTCAAGCCTACGCATCGCCTACCTCGTTCTCATTTTTAGTGGACACAACTTCAGATTCCAATATTTCGATAATCATTAACACACTTTGATAGTCATCAACTTCATGATCCGTTGGGCAACGACCACAAATATTTACCGTATCGAATGCCTTCTTGCTTTCGTCTAAAACTCGACCAGACTATCGAAGAAATAATCAGATTTCCGTAGCAACCGTAGTAGTTAACTGATTCTACGACCTTAAATTTTTCAAACTTCAGCATGGCTATTGCGTATCTCTGTTGACAGTTCATAGTGATCATCACTTGGTGAGTTTTAATATACAATGATCGTTCTGCACGGGTAGCGTCAGTTGAAACCAACAAGAACGGTCATTGTATATCAAAACTCGCCAAGTAATGATCACTATGAACTGTCAACAGAGATACGCAATAGCCCTGCAGGTAAGTGTTAGGTAACTTGTAAACAATTTAAACTTCGCCTTACCGACATAACGTGTCGAAATAAGCACAATCTTCGCGTACAGAGATTGAATAGATAAATAAACTACATTTCAAACGATCACCACTAGATGAGAACCAATTAACTTCATAAATAGCCTATTCAAACGTAACAAGGTTCTAACAAGGCGGAAAAAGCGGCGCGGACGCTGCGTTTATCAACAAAACAAAACAACAAAGAAACGAGTCGTGATCTCCATCACAGATCCATCATCGAGTGCCGGCTGCTAAGATGGATTGCCCGTATTATCCCAACAAGCACCTCCGGATAACCGACCAAGTTTCAATTGCCGACAATCTGTCCAAGTCAGCTCTTTGTGCAGCGGTTCAATTTTGCTTGAAGGAATAACTAACAAAGATAGCTTGTTCCTAGAAATGGCAGCAATATCAACGTCCCCGTGAGATCTGTGTCTCAATGCTACGCCAAGTAATTTACTTTAACCGCATATAGATTGCAGGGATATCCGCAACAATGAACTCTCGTGGGCACTCACAAGTCACAGCTGCACTTCCTGCGAAACGTTTGGCTTCATTTAAAAAATATTAAAACTCTAACTTTACATCAAAAGACTTTTTGAAGTCAGTATTTTAATTAAGAGTTCTAATTAAGAATTATGAATGAGTTAATTGATATTATGACTTGGGAACGTCGAGGGGAATCCACCCATCGCAGGAGATGTAACCATAACTTCATAATAACAGCATGCGGTATCTATAAATCAGAATTAAGGACGTAACCAAGGGAGATTTAGTTTTCGGCGTCGATTAAAGCCGACTCGAAAACAAACAGGATCACGGCCTCGCCTCTCGTTTCTTTTTTCAAAGCCTTCGGGCGACGCCGAGTTATATTCCACCTGGTTGATGCCCATTACAATTAGACGGACCTCTTTTAAAGTTGCTACCGGTTCTAACACAACCGTCGACGACACGACACATTATTTTTAATAAAGTCCTCGAGTCACGAAAACGTTGGACAAAAAGAAAAAAAAATTGCGTACCAGACCACGCAAGGTTACGAACTACGATCAGTTAAAACGGTAGCGTTCCAAAAACAACAGCGAAAAAAGCGAATTACAAACGAAAATAAAAATCAAATAAGCGGCGGTCTCGCCACTGTAAAAAGTAAAAAAGCTATCCAGTAGATTTTTAAATGATCAGGAAAAGTAGAGGTCGTACCAATCGAAGCGGAACAAAAGAAAGAATTTTTAAGTCCGCTAATGAGGGAACATGTAGAATGGAACAGTCTGAACTGTCTCCCGTGAATTATCTGATGCTCTTAACTCGAGCGAGAGAGTCTAATGGCAACCGCTGACCCAAACAACCCAAACAAAACCGCACATTTTGATTACAGTACCCACGGGTGAATGTGGAAGAAGTATTAGCATACTAGTCAATATTAATCTTTCGCACGACTCCGCTACACTGGCGAGCTGGCAAATAAAAACATGCAGTAAAAGAGTAAAGTAAACATTTCCATTCGGAATATTCTCGTAAAGATTTCCAGGTTGGAATTGAATTTGCATTTGCAAAAAGAGTGTGCGCGGCTTGGTGCGCCCACACCTCGCTCACATTAGCTGGCGTACTTGCATTGCTCTTTATAGCCACACGACACGTCCCTACCGACTAGCTAGCTACACGACAATTTTTTTCTTCACAGGGAAGCTTTCCATAAATTTATACATAAGATATGTATAAAGTTGTTAAGAAATGCAGCAGTGACTGTAAATCCATATTGACTTTTATAGCGCATTATTTGCATGGGTTTTATGTCTTTTTTTCGTTCCAGGTAGAAACGTGACCGTAGAGCAGAGGCGAGCATTTCCCCGATCACGACCGACGGTGCGATGCGATCAGACGACAGTGGGACACTCGTACATGGTAATGTGGGCACAGCTCACGAGATCGACGATACACTCGACAGACACAATTAACCTAGCAACCCAGCATACCTCGTTAGCTTTAACGTTCTTCAAATCTAACTGGTATTTGAGGACTGCTGATTGACTTGAGATTAGTTTGAGCTTGAATTACCGGAATTTGGATTTGGGCTACTGGATCTTCCAGTATTCTAGCACAAACCTTACATTCGCTTGACAATGTTTTGAGAACTTTTGCGTAGTTAAAATGAGATAGGATGATGACTGAAGCAATGAAATCTATCAAAATATCATCATTCGATCATTCATCAAGAAACTTGCACCTTGGCTCATTATCAAACAAACGTAAATCATGTACCAGAAACCTCATTAAGCTTATTAACACCATCTCAGTCTAAACTCAATCCGACAAAGTTGATGGACGAGGCGAGGAAATGACGTACGGTGTTACTGCAGCCATGTTTTAAAAATCCACACGGGCACACGCAGCCATAACGAGTCGAGTTACGAGCGGTTAAATAAACGCAGTCTCCCATTACTGCCATTAATACGTACGATTGCCTCGAACCAACAGAGCCAGAAATAAAGTTTAACCCGAACGTGAACGCAATCTTATTGAGCGACATTACGAATTAAGTAAATGAGTTTTATGAACGTTCCGCTATAAAATACAATAAATAAACCCAATCGTTTATTCTGTATTTGTTGGGAGTTTCTTGAATATCAATTCCACAATTTTGTGACTAAATTGTGGGAACACATAAAAGAACATACATTTCGACTCGGCCGCATGTTTATTATTCTGAAGTTCTATGCTACATTCCCACAATATGGTTAAAAATTAGAATTGAATCATACTATGAGTATGACCACCGTCAGCATGTAATAACGACCTCTAGTAACCAAATATTAGTCCACGCGCACCTCCGAACGGATTCAACCAATATTTGTTCTCTGCAACTGCTTCCCAAAAGTGTATTTTCTTATTCAACAACTTCTACCGTTCAACGCCCGCGAGGGTGTCACGATGTTTGACTAACCTGCCCCCACAAAGCAAACATTAACTTCTCATGAAGACAGCATATGCTTATTTAATTAAACAGAATTTGTTTTTTCTTCTCCTACTGACAATAGAACAATTTGACATAATACATGCCCCGAATTTACAGTCAGCATAAAATAAATTCCAGATGTAAAATAAAATATCCAGTCACATCGGGTGGGATGACTGTTGCATGTTTATTTACTTTCTTAATAAAATAAACATCGACACAATAACCAGTTTGGGAGTCTAATGTAAACAAAACTAGAGGACAAAGCCAGGGTTGGTCCCCAGGGACGGCTTTGACAAATTTATATATTATTGATTCAAAAGTGACTAGACGTTATCTAGTCGACTGCTAAGAACTCACAGCGCAGTACAATAACCCTTATTCGAAGTCAGAATGTAAATTTTGGGCATGCGGGTTCTCGCAGCGGGCCCTGCGCCGCGGGAGGCCAGGCCCAACAGAAACACCATGACTCGAGGTCGACCCATCTCTACGCCATGCTGCGAAACATACGAATTCACTTCGAGACATGTTAAGATCTACGGCTCAAATCAATCTTTGTCATACTTTTGGTTTCTTAGAGTCCTTCCTGTCTAAACAAACTGGAGGTCCAAACAAACGTCACATGATGCAGTTTATTGTGATGCAAAGATAACGTTAGATGCCATTTCACGCTGTGTTTTAGGACAACTTTTGGGTGGTCGACCCTTTGATAACGCACATATGGGTAAGCCAAATAAATTGTCACAACCTCTCCTGATCTATTGTGAATAATAAAATAACACGAGGGAACGTCTTTCCTGACCACAAATTCAACGCCTATTGCATTAGCAATAAACTTGAATTTTCATTGGAAAACATAAATCCAGGGACACTTTGGTTACCCATCGACGATAAAACGTAAGTGTGCATTCGTCAATTGTACGACGGAGGCCTATAAAATGTTATTATTTAGAAGCTCATAACTGGAAAGATTTACTGATCATAAAATAAGGTGGGTTGACCACATCCCCACACGAATACGAATTCCTTTATTCATTGTTGGTCCTAGAGACATCTCAACGGTCTCAAGTGGCGGACTGGTATGGCAGTGCGCCGCTGACCAAGTCTTCATTTAGAGGCACATGATGGATATGTTCGAGTGGCAGCCATATCCGGTGCAAGCAAATTTAACTCCGAATAGCCTTGTTTATTCAGGGGTGCACTGAACCATTAAAGCTCAGTTGAGTCGTAACAACGTCGACCGCGTTAAATTCTTCAATACTATCATAATGCTCAACTTTAATTGCTTTCTTACGAACCCATAAAAATCAAGTGGCTGCAGTTCAATATTTACGACTCCGGTTTAAATTTTAAGCGTAACATTATTAAATCGAAACAATTACCACATTAGGGAATAGAATTTCCATTGTTCAGTTCTAACTACTGCAAGTTATGGTGTAATATGAATATCGGCACTATAAACTAAAGCTATTTTTAATGCCAAAACGTTTAGGGCTTTATCGACACCCATAAACTTGATCACAATAGGGCTTGTGGCAAAAAAGTTAAATACAGTCGCGACCCCATTGATTAATTTGTTTCACCATTAGAATTCTCTTCACGGGCTACAAAAATGTCCCGGTGGAGAGCATCGCAGCCGAATTTTGGGGCATAATTTATGGTGTGCCATTCTCTTCAAAGGACTGCATGATTTACAGCCGGCCGTACAAAAGCCACTGCCTTATTATGACGTGCTGGCCCGTGCATTGTGCCAGCATATTTATTCGTCCGATTGTGCGCGATGTTTGTTTATTTTCGGTCCTTCTTCGTAAATACAGTATTGTCACAAAACTACGACACAATTGAGTGGGACCATATTTCACGGTCCTAATTACGACAATGTGAATTGGGAAAATGTTTTGCCAACAAAGCACATTTAGAAACTTTTGTCATGTTATCAATTCTACACTCAAGGAAAAACATTGGGTGCTAGAGAAAAACTAGTTAGGAGAGATTGGATGGACGAACAAAATGAGTAGATACTGGTGATCCGTGAAAGTACTTAGAGTTATCGAGTTGTTAACTAGGAAAAGAATGGTGTTCCATAATGATAGTATGTAGTATCGTGTTTAGAAGTGATTAGCACCACGCACAAGCTAAGCGGGAGTGTACACACAGACAGAAGCTGGGGAGGCAGGTATGCTCGGTGCTGACGCCAGCCATGTTTGCTCCCGCGCGCCCACCGGCCCGTGTGTGTGGTCCCTGTCTTTTATAATAATATAAATAATCAACAAACAAAAACAAGAGTATTTATTTACGCTTTCCCGATCAGGCCGAACATAAAACCCTTCACCCATTAGGTAGCAAACAGTCATACTTAGTTTATGAAGTGTGAAATTTTAACATGTTAATGTGTCTTCCTTCACACCGCCTCTAAGTGCATTGAACAATTTAGATAATGTCTCCGAGTCACAGAAGCTTTGCGAATATTCAAAACATTAAGAAGCTTTTAGTGGCGCAATGCCCGTAGAAAGAGAATCACAGCTCTGATTCGTTTAATAATGTGCGTAAACAAACATAATATTACATTACATTAGACACATTCGTTTGCACATTTACTCTTAAAGCAGAGCTTGCTCGCGTGCGCCACCCGGCCGCCTATTCAATTACGCTGCGTAGCCAGCAAAATTGTCACAGCATTATCCCTAATGGCACATTTTTGAGCTCCCACAAACACAAAGGAAATATAAAATAGTCGTGTGGCAACACTACGGGAGTTCTAATACTGTGCTCGTCGCTTCATAGTCGCGCTGCGAGATACTTCCTTCGTGGGCTATTAAAGCAGTCATTAACTATGGACGTGGGATTAGGGGTCAACGCCGGTAATCCCAGGCCCCAAAACAAACACGCATCTCATCTTTAATAGCCGAACAGAAACAAAAATGAGCCGTAATGTCATTAGCTAAAACGTTAACGAGTGTCCATGTCGAGGCGGCTGCTATTTCGGTTTGGGCACATTCCACGCGCCCATATATCATCTATCATGGTCGGAGAACTGTCAAGTTTTAAACTGAGCTTAAACTGGGTTCGGTGATGGCTCGTCAGCGGTGGCAGACTGGCAGTTGATGGACGCGTCGTGACGGCTCGTCGACGTTCGCTTACCAGCCGAGGGACGCGCACAACATCTGACCTCTCTCTATCTACGGCACAATGCTACATGCGCTACTGTTTTGTGCATTACTCGCGGTAATTGTGCTAGTTTTAGTCTGATGGCGGAAGCATCTCGTCGGGAGGCCGTTGCACCTCGTCTCGCTGTGACACGGTTTTTAGGCGCATGTTCATTGTCCCAGTCCTGGTATCGCTCGGATCGCTCCCCCATCCTCCCAAGTCCCTAGGGAGTTTTGCTCTGTTGAGTATTCTAGTGATTTCACAATCCATGGATTGTGACACTGATTATCGAGTCAAATAAAACCATTTTGGAACTTTTAAACATTGTTTAAAAGTATTTAACAAATTTTGCACTAGGATATTTAATTTTGAAGCTTTCATCGCATCACACAAAAGCAAACAAAACAAAAGTAACCAATTTCTAAACAGTTCAAACGCCACACTAAAAGTGACTGCGTGCGACTTGCGCTAACGCAGCATCGTTGATCGATCGAAGCTTTTTGTCGCATTGACATCTCCATCCATTCGGGCAAATTGCCGAACGGGCACAAAACCGAGGTGTGATTGAGAGGTCGACCCTCGCCGACGCCCGAAACCATTATTTTGAATATGTTAAACTATCGATCACGTGTAGAAAAGTAATTTTAGAACATTGATCTTTCCATGTGATATGTTAGCGTACAGCAGAAGATTTTTCATTGTCAGTTCGACAGATGGACGAGCTTTCTACAGGTTTTACTTTCCAATTGTGCATGGTTTTGAGCATACAAAAAGTACACTTTGGGAATGTGTTAGGTACTAGTTTTTACAGTGCGTGTTTTGTGCCGCGAAAAAATTATGGTTGCAAGCCATAGTAGTTCTTATTTTGATCATAGAATCCTTCACAAAAGCTATTTAGTTCTTGACCTTAGCCTGAAAGCAAGAGATTTCTCACTAGATTACGGCCAATTGACTAAGCGCCAGTCAGAGATGCAGTGTACAAATTAGCCGTGCCTTCGCGCGGTTTATTACCCGGAGTTTCGCGTTATTTATAAAAGATCTATTTATTCAGCCGTCGACTGACCTGGATACATTGCCAACTTGTCATTATTGGCTGCAAGCCGTCTCACGGTTTACTTTATGTTTTGGAGTTAGGATTTACATTTTTGTGCTTTTATGAAGTAGGTACTAGCGGTCGGCCCTGGTTTCGCACGAGTGCCAATGTTACTCAGTGATAATGTAGCATTCTAATGACGAAATAATTTCTGAAATCAGTCCAGTAGTTATTGTGTATTCGTTACAAACATAAAAATCTTTCCACTTTATAATATTATATAATATTAAGTATAGATTTAATTTGACCTTTGAGGATTAGAGATTGATTGAAAAGGTCTAACTGATCAGTCAAACATAAAAAAAAAAAACAAAATAAGTACTTACTGAGTTACTAAATTAAGCTCGTTACCTACGTTTTAATTAATTATCATCACGATAAAAACAATTATGTTAAAAACAAACAGCTGTCCGTTCATAAATAAATATGAAAAACAATTAAAGTTGGTAACGTGCGAAACTAAAAATATTTCACCACCAGCACTTCTACAAAATGGCAGAAAAAGCTATTTCATCAGAGATCAGCGTCATAAAGAAACGCAAATATTACGCGTATCTGCATAACGAGATGTGTTGCACCTTGTAAGTGCGTGCTTCTTAAGTGAAGTAAAAACTTGTAACACTTTACGTGTAGAACGAGAATGCATGGAAGTATAAGGTACGCCTATAAAGTTTCTCTACCATAGACAAGCTGTAATGGCGGGAATGCGGAGTGTGGGACTTACACCGCACGTGCACCGATTGCATTGTTTAGTTAGCATAGTTTAATGGACACAGCGTAATAGTCTATTAAACGCTTTGTGTACACTCATGTACTGATAGTACTATCAAAGTATTGTGTTGTGATTGGGCTATTAGATAGATATGGTTGAGTGCGAAGAGTACGAATTTATGTCAAAAAATAAACATGCATGAATATACAGATAGGAAAATTACCATTATCTTGATCAAGCAGTTTTAAGAGGGAATAGGGGCTGCGATTCTCCATACAAATGTATTCCCTTTCTTTCTTCCTAAATAGTGCCTCAACAGCAATCATTATTTTTTTTTCATAAAATCAAGGTATGATACACGTCCCTGTCATTTCCTTTTTTCAGCAACTAATAAATAAGTAATGAATATTTTCATTAAGTTGCTGAAAAAGAAGAAGTCCCTCCAAAAATCACAAAAAAATGCTCCATTATAGGACTACCAAACAAAATCGAAAAGTTTTTAACATAAAAGAAAATCATAGGAATCTAGTTACACTCTTTCTTAAAAGGAGATGTTTGATTTTGGGCCACCACTATGTACACTACATAGATAAATAGGAAAAAAATAGGGGAATTTCATAGAAATACTAAAAAAATAATTTGAAGAAAGGTACAGTGGTACAAAAATGATCATTTGAAAAGTTTTTTAATAAAATAACCCTATTTTTAGGGCAACCATGTCAGTTCTGTTTAACATGAAGTTTGAGGAATTGCGACAGTTTTAAGAAGAGACGTTTTTGAGACTTTCCTTGCTTTGAGTTTGGACCTGTAGTCTTATTTTATCGAAGCCGAAACTCAAGATTTTCGAAATTCGTATTGTTTTTTTTTTATCGCAGGTATTACGATACACGTCAATCAAATATCATTGTCAAAATGTCATTTTTCGCTTGCTGCTGATTTGATCCACCATGTTTAACTTTATGTTTTGTTGCTCTCCTTGGCCAAGTTAATTTGAATGTATTTTGAAACGAAGTGAAATTAAAGAAAATTAACAATAAAAAACGGTTACTGTAATACATAGCGATATTTACATATAGTGTACATAGTGCTGGCCCAGGCTCCATACATTTCTGGAACATCTCCTTTGAATGTCAAAAATAATTGAATCGACTCAGTTTTCGAGGAGAAAAAAGGGGATTAAGAAACGTCGATCTCGTCAAAATGTTTCTGATATAGGTAATCGGTTTGAGCTGCAGTTGTCTCTATCGCACTCTACGGGAGGGGAGGCAAAAGTTTCTTCAAATACCTATTTTTCAAATTCCTCGGAGGCCCTGTTCCCTCTTAATGTGTGTTAGTTCCATAAAAAAGCCCGTATGTCTATGTAGACCGTAGACCGCAAACCACACTGACTTGACTTGACTGATGGTTACGAATCCAAGTATGGTGTAACAAGATCCCATCATTGAGGTACAAACAAATAAAATCACTTCAGAGCTGTTCAACGATATTTTCTTTTTTTTTAAAGAAATTATTGATTGTTTTTACTTTACTGATGTCAAAAAGGATCACACAGTTAAATTGGAACATTATTAATCGTGAAACATTTCTTTCCCCAAATTACAGTGGCGAGCATTATGTTGGACCATTCTTGAAAAGTTATTCTTTTGGCATTCTTCGAATTTTCGTGTAACGAGTACTCTGTAGTAATGTTTTTTTTTTCAATAAAGCGCCTTCATTTAACACAGCCATATGTGACAATAGCCAGCAACTGCAGCTAAATTAACAGATAATAGAAAAGATTGCAAAGGGTGATAAAATTTTATTGTCATATTTTTTGCCTCGCCTGAGCTTTGGAGTGCAAAAACTGCGAGAGGTATTATACTAAGTTGATGGATCTCTTGCACAGAATCGATCATCCCCGTCGCAGGTGATTGCCTTGTAAAGATACCTATTTATGAAATAATAATAGTTGTAAGGTTATTACAAAACAATCGATAAATATATCACGTAGGTTAATATAGAACCAATTTAATTCAGAAAACAATAAGTTTAGATCATTTCCCGCTCGTGCCGTAAAATTTACAGTTAAAATCTAAAAGGCAAAACCAATATGTCATTACAAAGCTGTTACATTAGAATTTCAGATTCCAACAGCATAATGAATGGCAAAACAACATGCATTTAATAAAGCTATGACAATGACTAATCATTAAAATTGCATGAGGTGTCTACGACAATGGATTGCGGAGCTTAAACGATTAAAGCTAAGCCGACGTCAAGCGTAATTGAAAATAACGAGATGCATATTCATGTAGTGCACATACAGAGGTAGTAAGTAATCCGTCTGTCGCCCGCGGCTTGCTGCATGTGCACCTAATTCTATTTCTGCTATCCAGTCTGCGTCGACAGGGGTTTCATAATTGCTTTTAAATTAACCTCAGATTCTACAACCAACATTTATGCATTCAAATCATTTAGTTTTATGGTTGGTTTGAGGTCTGAGCAGATGATTAACAAACTACTCGACTTCAATTATTTGATGGAGGTAAGCTGCTATTACTTGATTAGCATTCCACGCCCATGCCTTCCTCCAATTCCTAAGCTACAAACTACAGCGAACACCTTTCTAGGGTAAACCGTAAAAGCTACATCAGAGCACGAATTTGCTTTCTGTAATATCTTTAATCATCTCGCAAGCTTTAAATCGTGCTGATACATGGACACAATTTATATTTTTAATTAACCACTTTCATTCTGATCACGTAAGCGTACCGTGTTTTGCCTAAGCCTGCACCTGCCCGCGGGAAACATATCACACCCCCACAGATTAAAAACTGCTACCCAACCGTCCATGAAATTAAATTTATTTAGGGCCCACTCCACATCATCCCGCGTGTCAACTGTATTTACATAAAGAATAGTTTCGAGAAGGACGTGAGCCCATATTTATATTGCGCCGTCGCTGGCTGTTTATTGAAATATTTCATTGTTAATTCCCTAAACGACGTCTTCGTTTTGGGGGACGAGATCCGAATGGCGCGGACTGAATGCAGCATTAATAGTATTTATTAAAATAACAATGTCTATTCCGGACTGTTTTTATTTATTCTATTGTTGTTTCTATACCTGAATAGTGAAGGAACTGTTATCTGTAAGATGATGGCCCGGATGAGAAGCTTAAGCTTTGGTCTGCTACGATTCACACGTAGGCCAGTTTAATGCCCGTGACACTGATAATATTGGTATAGGTCTAAGAAAAGAGCGTCCTTTTGATAACTAAGTAAGATAAGACGACCGGGAATGTGAAGAAATAAAAAAAAAGCGTTTGACAAATTGAAAAAGACTCAAATGCTAATATTTTTGGGTTCCTTTCTAAATAGATAGTCCAATGTCAACAAGTCTATCTGTAACCGTGTGTGGGTTACTGTGACTAGACGGAATCCTACACTGCATCTCAGTATCGAATTACGCAAGATTTTTTGTTGTGTGACCACCACAGTTCTAGCCATGTAATCCGAGACGATGGTACAAGATATTTTTACCTTCGTCGGATGCAGGAATTCAACACCAAGTACGTAGATATTTTTCTAATAAATCAATGCACAAACAACTAATTTATACTACCGTTAGACAATACAGGCTACGTGCTGTAATCTGGGAAAAATACTGTGGTTACAGAAAGCATGATTGCCGTAATCAGTCCAACTGTTCTCAATTTATTTTGCTTTGTTTTATCACCGCAAAATTGCTTTTGTTCTCGGATTCAAACCAAACTTTCGAATAACCAAGCATTATAAGTAACAAGCTGTAGTTATCTGGGCTGTATCAAGCAAGGAAATATTATAAGTTTGCGCCTACGTTCCTGGTTGGGGGCTGCCCCAGGAACAATGCGCACGGCCACCTTTAATCACAAGCAAAATAATGGTACAATTTGTAGATATTGTGCGTTTTATAAAATTTTGACCGTCTAGTCGAGTATGTCCAGTTGTCGACTGCCATTATGCTTTATACTGCACTATTCGGTTCTTAAAACGAATGTCATGTCTGAATGTCGTAAAACCAAATAGTGAAGAAGATAAAAGTCTTAAAACGCTGATCTCGCAAGACTTGGATGTTTGTTGGTCCGTGGTTGGTCCGTAAGTTCTACAGAATACAGATGAACGATAACAGGTGACCATAAACTATCCTGTCGTCTGATACCGCCTTAGCTCGCCAAGGGCGCGGGCGTCGCGGATTAACAAGTAGCTATGTATACTGCAATCATATTAGAATTAGGAATTGATATATGGCTATTTTTGTACGGTGTAAAATTATTAATTTAAATTGAGAGTTGGAGACGCAAGTTTTTTTAATGAATATTCTAAAACGATGATAGCGTTAAATTAATTTACATTCTGTGTCGGACATCAAACAAGTGGGCGTCAATTAAATCTCCAATTTCCATAAAGCTAGGCAAATAAAAATTGGTTTTGCGATCTTACAGTTTATAATCAAAACGATGTATTTCGTTCCATTCCCATCGTGTTGGATTACACATTTTAGGCGTCGAGTTTATTGGCTTTGCTCCATAGAATCTCCATAAATGTCATCTGAAATAAATGACATGTAGTCATGTACCCGCAGAGCAGAGCCGATCTAACCGCCTGATACACCGCCCGGACTCGCACCATGGAAGCTTTACCAGATAACGCATAAATATACGTGATATGTTAAGTTTTATGTTATTATCATTGGAAATAAATTATCTTTCGTAAAATATGGAGCTTCGAAGGTAACAGAACGGTGCCGTTTCCAACATTTGTTTGTTCTACGTAAAGTAATATACATAAATTAATCATTACTTACTGCTCAATTTGTACAAAAACCGCTTTTTAACTTTCGTCAAGTAAATTATCCTATTTATCAAGTGAGGAGACCGATGGTCCCGTTTCGTCCTTAATATTGTTTATTATTATTCTAATTTTTAAGCAAGAACAAAAGGCAGATGGTTCAGTCGTTGACAAAGATGGATTGCACTCTATGGCCGAGGCAGGTTGGTACAATAGGAGGGGACAAAAACTGGCTTATTGTAAGGAGCGTCACATCTCTAAGCTCATTACCTGCTCACGCGCACGGGCCCTTTCAAAAATGTCACTCCAGCTTACCTCAAAGACATAAATGACAAGCTCGCAGGTTTACGTTGTGACATTCGTCTAATTAAAATCTTGAGGATTAAGTTCTTAGACTTAGAAACAATGTTCCCGCTTGATGTTAAGTGTTTTTAATTATACTTAACCGCTACTAGCTTACCGTTAGTAAATAAAAATAGAATTTACTGCGAATTGTTAATCCCCGTTAAATCAAAAATAACCGCAAGTACCTATTGTAACCATGAAGCTACTTTGTTTGAAGTTTTCTATGAAAAGTCTAGCACGACTGTTAACTGAATAGTTAATCTACATAATATGGAAAATGTAAGGTTATAAAGGTAACCTTCCAATTCTCATCATAAAATTGCCTAAAATATCAACACACAATTCAATTCATTTTATTCAATTAAATATTAATATTTGGCAGTGGTATGTTTTTGTGGCCGCCACTGTAACCAAACGCAAAAACGACGTGTGTTCCAGGTAAACTTATAAGAATGGCAGCATTTTTAACATGAAGTGCTTATAATTATGCATAATTACACAATTTTTTGACCCTAAATAGGTAACTGCATTTTAGCTGTATTCAGTTTTTTTGTAGGTTTTTTTTTAAACACTTGTACTTGTAGGTACTATCATGTATTTTGTGTTTGAACGCGATTGTTATTCAGCTAGGTAAGTACCGGTAGGTACTATTGCACTGATTTATCTAAAAGCGATAAGTCATCAATCGAATTACCTAAGTGAACCGTGATTTTCAGCTAATTTAGAGCCGATAGATACGGAGCTTATAACCTTCACGCGATAACGATAAATAAACTGGCATACTCTATCATGTGTGCCAGTTTATTTTGAATCGTATGTTGTTCTAAAAGTAGTTTTATGATCTGTTTTAGCATACATTAATCTACTCATACAAATTACGTAGTTTTGTTTTGTTTTTGCTTTCAATTTTAAACGTTTTGATAACTTAGCGCACCAAACCGGGTTATCACTACAGATTATTGATATCGCCGATATCAGCGATAACACTTGCATCTACGTGCAGCTGTTTCATCGACAATGCAATTGAACTTACCTAATAACCTCCACACTTCGGCGCTACTCAGGTAAACATTGAGGTGTGCCAGACACGCAGGCAACAACAACACGAACAGCAGACACCTCATCCTGCCGGCTCCGACCACCATAAACGTCTCAAAGTACGAACTCCAAGTCCAACACCAGGGTAAGTTCACCAACACATATTTGTTTCACATTTTCATCCACCGTCCCAACAAAATCAACGATGCTGAGTTCTCGCAGATACAAGATTACACACTCGAATAAAACGTACAAATCCAACAGAAAAACCAAGCAAACTCGCGATTCAACACGTTTATCTAAGAAAGTCTTTAATTTTATTTACGAATAGATGTTTTAGTTTTCGTTTCTTATCAAATTCTGTTTATAAACATTGATATTATCAACGTTACTTTACGAAACAAAGCGACACTACCTCCGCGCGCCACGGTTCCTGTCAAACTGGTTGTTTGTGTTGCACGAGTCGCCGCGTGCGTAGTGGGTGCACTTCTATGTGTGCGTTTGTGAACGAATATTTTTGTATGAGTGGGAAAAGAGATGACGACGGACGAAGCGGAGCAGAGGCCACGAACTTTTTTAAAAGCTATTCGCCACTGTACACACTAGATGGCGATATAACATTTTATGAATTTTAGATTATTTTTGATAAATTATTTTGGAAACTAAAGTGTTTTACCTGGGTTATGTATGTATGTATGTAGGTTGAATTGGCCTAGTAGGAAAAAAGTACCTACCACATAGATACTGGCTTCATACAGTATCTTGTACTAGGTATCGTAGGCAGGCACCAACACCGTTGCAGTATGTTTACATTTTAGTGTATAGGTACCTAGTAATACCTAGGTAGGTACTCCTAATAACACGATCCCTTTACGAACACAAACTCGATACTAATTACGAGTATCTACTGCAATAGATACCTACTTTGGTAGTGCTAACGACGTCTGGTGAACGGTGTGGAGTGCGGGACCACCCACAGGCAGCCACCGTCTCATAATGAGAAGCTCATTGTGACTAACAAGCGTGTAAACAACTCGATATCGAATCACGAACGAGTTACGATCGATGGGGTGTGAAAGTCGCTGCACTTGCCGCTTGCATCAAATACGAGGCGTCGAGAAACGGTCCTTGCCCTTAGCGGGCTTCAACTTCTGTTGTGCAGGGACCGCACCTCTGCCTACCTAGGCAGAGGTGCGGTCCCGGCCAATGATTTTAATTCTTAAAAGGTTTGTCAATTTGATGTGTACGATGGGGGGGGGTCTTGACCCCTGTGGACCGCGCCTGGGTAGGTACTTGTGTGGTGTGTTGATGCCTTTAATACGAGTACCTAGCTTATCAGTTAGTTAGGTACAGGTTGTCCTTACAAAGTTTTGATTGGACACTGAAACCTTTGGCTGTCTTAATTTTTGATCAGTCAGAGTTAGAGCGTAAAAGAAAACATAAAAAATGTTCACGTTAAAGCCGTATGGAATAAGAGAAAAAATACCAAAAAGGTGGAACCAAATTGAAGTGGTCAGATTTTCATGGGATTTTTTTTTTATTGAGTTTCTAGACGGGGAGAGAAGAAAGTAAAAAAAAAAAAATCCGTTTGAGACTTAATTTTTTGATTTTCCTTTTGCTTTGAACTTGAAGTTCGACAAATTTATATATATTAGTATTTTAGCGCAATAGTGTGACCTTTGTGCATTAAACGCCATTTTGTTCCATGTTTTCAGTGAAATGGATACATAAGTTTTTTTTTTAATGTCCTAATAAAAAATGAAATATTATTTATTTGTCTCGCACAGGACAAAACAAAATGATTGACCCAAAGGGTTAGGCAGAGGTGTACCTACCTACCTACCTAATAGTACACCCACATTTTGCCAGTATCCAATCCATTATCCACCCATGTAAAAGGAGGCGACCCAATTGCCTTCAACCGGGCACGAATCCAGACTCCGTGGCTGCTACTGAGAAATTTCTGATGATAAAATCCAATAAGCAACCCTATTACGGTACCTCACGATGACACGATAGGTACGTTGAAATAATTTTCAACCAACTTTTAAAAAGAGTTTTTTTTTTTCAAATCCATTACACGTGCGTGCGCCTCAGCGAACTGATTGTTAATTCGTCAACATAGTTACTAAGCTCACATGATCATCGGATAAATCGTAACGTAATTAAGGCACATAACTTTAACAAGATCGGCGGAACAAGGCTCTTGTTTGTTTCTGACCGCAATTTTGTTCCAAATTATAGAGCAGCCTCGCCGCTCCGCGCTGTTTGAGACACGCCTCTCACGAACTACCTCTAGGGCTACCAAGTCCACTCTGACGTAAGCTTTATAATGATAAGAAAATGAGCTGAGCGGACTTAGGTCCGCTTAGACTTTAACACCATAGACTAATATACACACATCAAAAGTGTCTAGGGATCAACATATATTTTTGCAATAACTTTTCTCCTGATTGATATTAATTAAAATTTTCTTTAAGGATTCATCAAATAAAGTGTTTTCGTTTGTCACAGTAACGATAAACCAAGTCACCTTTGCATTAATAAAGAAATTTGCCATTTTCCTAATAAAGGGATTTTTGACATTTGAACCACTAACACAAAAGTTCGAAAAAAAGACTGAAATAACAGTTTTCTTTAAAATTTTATTGGGTAACTTAAACAATTAATAATCCGTGTTTCTACCGCGAACACTAACAACACAAGAACATCGGTTTGGCATACTCAAAATGAGTTCATCCAAATCACGCTGTGGAATGGCCGCCCATGTTCGTTGCAACAACAGGTCTTCTTGCGACTGGATACCCTCCATATTCGGCAGAGCTCTTCTCTGTAGCATATCCCATGCATGCTCAATCGGATTCAAGTCTGGCGACTGAGCAGGCCAGGGCAGGACATTGATGTTAGCTGCGGCGAGAGTCTGTCTTACAACTCTTGCGGTGTGCGGTCGTGCATTATCATGCATTAACTGAAATAAGGGACCGATTTGCACTTGTAGAGGAACGATGACGTCTGATACAATCGTCTCAGCATAAATTTGAGCGTTGAGGTTGCCTCTGATCCAAATCAACTCAGTTCTTCCGCCGATCCAAATACCCGCCCATACCATGATGGTTCCACCACTATAAGGATGGACTTCCTGGCAGGATTTTAATCGCTGTTGGCGTCCAGGGGTTCTCCAGTGTCGTATACGTCTTGTATCCGGTCTCATACCAAAACGAGACTCATCAGAAAAGCACACGAAACGCCATTGTTCTTCTGCCCAATTTCTGTGTTCAAGAGCCCATTGATATCGTATCCTACGATTGTGCATTGCTATAGGTGGTACCCGTAGCGGTCTTCGGGAATGAAGGTTCACTTCATGCAAGCGGTTTCTGACTGTTTGGTCGCTAATTAAGTTCCCTGAAGAGTGATGAAGCCTCACGGCTAACATCATGGCGGTTATTGTTGGAGCTCTTCGAGTTAAGATTTGAATGTATCGGTCTTGTCTCCGTGTGGTGCAGCGATACCGTCCTCCATGGCGCTCAGCCACGGTACCAGTGCTTCGGTAACGTGTCCAAAGTCGACTGATAACACTCTGACTTGTATTCAGAGCTAAAGCCACAGTACGTTGCCGGGAACCAGCTTCTATCATTCCCACGGCTCTGAGCATTTCTTCCCTGCTTAAATGACGTCGCCGCTCCATAATAACGTTGGTTTTAATCAGTAGTAGGGAAACAGTAGCACTAATAATGTCTTCAATGCGTTGTATGTTTTTATAGGGAAAATATTGACAGCTGATTTTCATCTTTTACTCGAATTTGATTCACAGTTCCTGATTCAAATTATGAAATGCACCAAAAAGGATCCATATAAATTTATAAAATCATAAATTTATTACAAAGCCACATCTCAATCTCAAGAAATCCACATAAAAATGCTTGATCCCTAGACACTTTTGATGTGTGTATATAAAATGAGATAGACTGGCAACTGACGTTTTTTGATTTAGTTCATGATCAGCGCCCTCTGAACGCCAAGCAAGGAACTAAATGAATATATATACGTAAAGGTAGCTATGTAGGTGCCTATATGTCAATATTTGAGCTGGAGCCCGCGAAATTCATTTTTTTTACGTTTTAAGCAATTTGTTGGTCTGTCGGGCTATCTATATTGGATACGGTCGCGAATCATATTTTAATCAACATGCAGCCCGACACTGACCAAAAAATTGCATAAAACGTAAGAAAATTTGAACACCCTTCCGGTTACACCTTTTATACTGCGTTTTGACGTAGGCATATTTTAATGGATGTTTATAGACACACTAGTTGTGAACACAATTTAGGTATCTAATAAAGGAAATATAAATGTAATGGGCAAAGGGAACGAGATTAATAACACAAAAATATATTATTGAATTAATTTATTAAACATTAATAACAACACCTGTTTGCCGCTCACGTTTTGCTCCTTTTGTTTTATTATTATGTTCTCGAGCCTGTATGAAGATGGCGTCACAAACACTTTCACAAAGTACAAACTATGCTGGAATTTCGGTATTTCTGGAATATACGGAGGAACTACACTCAGACTCAACGCAATAACACAAAAACACCAAAAAGTACAAGAAAAAATGCGCACGAGCATGCAAATACACCGGTAGAAAATTTTCTTGTGACATTGAGACTCAGTGTTGCTAACAAAATTAAAAATTAGTGTAAACTATAATTTTTTAAGCAAAAAAGGTGGCAACACTGCAAAAACACTTCTGTGCTTGGGGGATAGATGGCGCTTTTCGCAATGAAAAAAAAATGTTCTAAGTTACCAGGGCATGTTTAACACCCGTATATATATTGTGTAATTCACATATAATAGCAATGCCATTCATAATAACAGTTCAAAAACATTCATTGTGGCAGTTCAACAACATTCATTTTGACAGTTCACATTTTCTTGTCTTTTAAAATTCTTCGATGGGAAAGAAAGATCATTACGCGATTGGGGTCTATGTATGGGTACGATCCTGAAAGGCACACAACAACACGTAAATTAGATAATTAGTTAAAAAAGTGTTAAGTAAACATTTATATAACTTAGCTAACACATGACATTAGGGTTGGAGTGTAGCCTTAGGGGCGCTATTGCGCGGGACTTAGAATTTTTTTCGAAAAAATTTTTTTTTTTTCGAATTGGTACCTGCTTATAGGCAACATGAGCCGTGCAGAAAACAAAACGGTGTGTACCTGCAAATATATCCATAGGTTAGGTTAGGTTAGAACTGTGACCAACGACGCGCGAGCCGAGCGAGCGAAGCGAGCGGTGCCGCGGCAGCGGCCGGCGAGCGCTACCTCGAAATTGAACGCGAAATTTTTCTAAGTATTTTTTTCATAGTGAAAGACGACACTGACCGAAATTTTCTAAGTCCCAAAAATTTTTTTACCAAAAAATTTTTTTTTTTTCATTTTCTTTGCTTCTCATAGCGCCCCTAAGGATATACTCCAACTCCTAAAAAATCCGCCCCTAAGGCTACCCACTGACCGACATTAGTTTGACTTTGTCAGCTAGTTTGTTTTGTTAAATGTAGATAATTGTATTTAGCTGCATTTTTACTTCTAATAAAATCACTCGGTGGTTGGACTGGTTGGTAATTAGTTGTTAGTCGGCAACCCTAAAACTCGATAACCAGAGCTACTGACATAAATGTATTATTAGGTTCTCCATATTATACCTATTATGAATTTCCACAAAAGATACTCCTACTTAACATGTTACGCAGCTAAACTAAATATAAATTACCGTGAATTTGATTCTACATAAACGTGTACGTGTGCTTTGAAAAATATTTTTAATTTCATCATCCTCAGGTAAAAAACTTGATGTAGACACTACCTTTTACCAACAACCATCGTCATCCTAATTACTCCTATAGTTCTATTCAAAGCTTTAAATCAATCTTGATGAGGTTAGTTAGAAGCCTATTAGGTACTTGTCCAGGCAAGCAGTCCAGGCTCACGACCGAGTGATGATAGTCATTTACACTACTGACATCTGTTTCTTTATTATGCAAACATGTTGGCCTCAAGTTTCTCTTTGGTTTATCAATGTTAACACTAGATGGCGCTGGTGTAAGTTAGACTACCAACAGCTGCTGTTGTCATGTATAGTATTATAATGAAATTATCAATTAATTGCATGATAAGTACTGTTTATTTGTGATTGTGTTTATAAAAGTTAAATGTGTAAACCTTTACCAAAATTAGTCGTAATACAACTTCTTTTGTGTTGAAATTCAATCACTATTTGGCCCAAAGTAATCACATCTTCGGTAGTATAGTGGTAAGTATCCCCGCCTGTCACGCGGGAGACCGGGGTTCGATTCCCCGCCGGAGAGAATCTTTTTGCGTTTTTATTTGATTTTGATGAGCAACACAACCATCTACAACATAAATCTACCCATTTTTTTTTTCATTGCTAAAGCCGTATCCAGACTTTGCGAGGCATGCACCGCGCGAACGGCGCACAGCGAATGCCGCGCAAGGTGTGTACCTTTATATTCGTGGCGAGGAGACACACAAACGAGACATTTGCTTCGCACGCGATGGCTCGACCCAAGCATAATTATGTTGATATATTTTTTCAACAAGCAAGCCTCATGCAGAGGCAGTCGTTGTGCGCCGTTCGTGGCGCATGCCTCGCAAAGATTGGATCCACCTTTAAATCTCTCAATCTGATCTTATTGTTTGCGGAGCGAACATGGCCAGGTATCGCACAAGATAGAGAGGTTTGGAAGGAGATAGGGGAGGCCTTTGCCCAGCAGTGGGACTCATGACAGGGTAAGAAAAAAAAACCGACCATGTGCGAGTCGGACTCGCACACGAAAGGTTCCGTACCACTATCTTAAAAAAAAACCACCTTTGTTGTATGGGCCCTTAAATATTTATTTTATTTTGTTATAGGGGCACCAGAAATACATCATCATCTGTGAAAATTTGAACTGTCTAGCTATCACGGTTCATGAGATACAGCCTGGTGACAGACAGCCAGACAGACAGGCGGACAGTGGAGTCTTAGTAATAGGGTCCGTTTTTCCCCATTTTTTTTTTTTTTTTTCGGATGGGAAATCATCAAATGACTCCTCCCACTCTGGGCGGAGCAGGAGGGAGTGTCAGACTTTTACTGACTAAAACCCATCCATGTTCCTTCATCGCCCTTTGTGTTCCGGGGCCACGGTATCTCTTTCGAACAGTCCCACAGCCCCGGCAGGCATCGGCCCTTTCGGACCCCTTCCTGTATGCTGACTCTCTTTGAGGCGCGCGTGGAACACGAACGCGCCGTCGACACGGCCTGTCGTCATAAGACGGACGGACGGCGAACTAGCCCATAGCTCACCGTCCACAGGCCCGCGCCTACGGTGGCATGAGAGCCCCCCTTAAATATTTATTTTATTTTGTTAGAGCGGCACAAGAAAAACATCATCTGTGAAAATTTCAACCGTCTAGCTATCACGGTTCATGAGATACAGCCTGGTGACAGACAGCCAGACAGACAGGCGGGCAGTGGAGTCTTAGTAATGGTCTGTTTTTACCCCTTGGGTACGGTATCCTAAAAAGACTTAAAATGAGGAGTGAGTTATTACGTGGTGTGGATGTGGACGTCGAGATCTAGGCAGCAACACTGATGATCTACGACTGACTGATGAACAACGTTTGTAGATTTCAGGATTGTAGCTACAGGGTAATAGCTTTAGTCTGCAACCTACGTCGATGTCTGTCAGGCCACGTGCATGGCGAAGAAAATCTACTAAATAGGTAGTTCTTCATCGTAGAAAACGTATACTTTTGTCATTTTACATACGAGTATATGTATATCAACTCGCACATCACATACTTACTGCGTTCGTTCCTACGTAGGTACAGACGCCAGCACATCAAGCTACTACAATCTATCAAATTTCTATAACAGATTTTCAACTGTATCGCTAAAGCGGTTCAGGTTTGATTGGGAAAATTTGACAGTATCGGGTAGCTTGATGTGCGCCCGTCTGTACATTTCTTCGTGTCATCTATTTTTCAAAGCAAACCTTCGGGACTCTGCAGTGCAACTAGTTTGAGAACCGTAGGCAGTTCTTCATCGTAGAAAACGTATACTTTTGTCATTTTACATACGAGTATATGTATATCTACTCGCACATCACATACTTACTGCGTTCGTTCCTACGTAGGTACAGACGCCAGCACATCAAGCTACTACAATCTATCAAATTTCTATAACAGATTTTCAACTGTATCGCTAAAGCGGTTCAGGTTTGATTGGGAAAATTTGACAGCATCGGGTAGCTTGATGTGCGCCCGTCTGTACATTTCTTCGTGTCATCTATTTTTCAAAGCAAACCTTCGGGACTCGGCAGTGCAACTAGTTTGAGAACCGTTGCGTGATGTCCATGCAGGAAAATGTTGCTGTGTGCCGCCCTGCTGGGATTCCCATCGGGTAAAATGAGGAGATTCCACACAAACATTCATACAATTCTATTTTTATTGGAAGGAACTCTAGTGCAAAATTGCATGCTTCTAGATGTAGTTTATGCTGCAGATAGGTGACCGTTTTCAGTTAGTGAATTTAAGATTTTTAATATATGTGTGTCGCATGCCGAACGAGCAGTAGACCTTTAAAGCTCAGGATTGGTGCACTGAAACAGTGACACGGGGTTGCGGCAGGCCACAAAGGAGATGGCGATGGCGGGACGAACTTAATGTCTTCCTTGAGAATTGGAAAGAAAAAAATAAAATTCAGTTGGTAGAACTATGGTGGTGGGGGGTAGCAGGCAGTACTGTTCCTTATTCAAGGTTTTAAAAATATCAAGGTACAACCTTCCAGTTACGTGTATTAAACTTATTACTACATGGACGCCAGAGACTTGAAGAGTCCCGGATCCCTGAGCCGACGAAGATGACAAATATTCCTCCAGTTATGCGTAGGTGTCGAACCCGGGGTCCTTGCATTTAATGAAGTTAAAATCGTGACCGTTGGATGGAATGGACGGAGGTCTTTGCCCAGCTGTGGGACAGTATGGGCTAGCTATAATACTGATAATTAAATAGAGGTAATAGCATAGTTTCGTAAGTGGTCTAGCTTATCTCACAGTAAGACATTTCCAATAAGTATCTACCTGCTAATGGCGCTGAGGCTGTTTCTTGGGAATTGGTGTATTGTACCTAACCGCATGAATACAAAGTTAGGTCATTGATCCTAAGGTAAGCGCCTTTATATAATCTTGCTTCTCACAGCTATGCATGTCAATAATTTATTTTTGAGGTTATTATGCCGCCCTTGGTTAGTCGCTTCCCAAAATATACTACTCTGTAAATCTTATGTAACATGTTTATTTCGATATTTATAGTCTAATCACCGACTCAGTCACCGTGGCCATGAAATCCCGCGGCGTCTGAATTATTTCACAATCTGCGACGAGCATTTGACCGCTATTTTTAATATTATCAGTGTTGCATAACACAGCACAGATTACGCACTATGTTTATGTGTGCCTAATGCGTGTGTTTCACTATCACTACCGTGAAACTAATAGTATTTTTCGCAATGTTATGATTACTTACCAAATTCTCTCTACGGATAACTAACCCACTTTTAATACTTACTTATCATTTGTTTTGTTATGTAACAAATAATTTCCTAATCGTACTTGCAGCTAGCTGTCAATAATTAATCAATATTACGACTAATCATATAGGGACAGGAATGCGCAACCATTGTGATTACGGATGGGGTGGTACTGGCCGTGTGCTAGTAGTATCTGGACATAGTAGGTACCAACTTATTTTATTCTGATTAGGTTCTCTTTTCCATCATGGAACCTCAAGATAAAGAAGGAAAATAAAATTAATGTTAGGTATTCCAAAATAGACTTTTAATATAAAATTTCATAAAAACTTTCGTTTCCATAATAAATACGTCTCGTCCTTTGGTAGATCAATTTTCAGAACAATAAAACCGATTATCATCACTTGTTAAAAACATAAATAAATCATAGAATTAATAGAAAAAGTAAAGGTATAAAAATCAAACTAAACAATACATTTGCCGTGTGATAGTGAGTATAAAATTAATTCTAACATCATATAGTAAAAAATTACGCGATACATAAAAGCATAATTATTCGAAAATTAAATAGACATTTAACATTAGAAAGGCTACGATTATGGCACAGAGGAACTATCGGGAGCGAGTCGCGCGCGCTCACTTCTCTTTGGGCTTCTTCTCCTTCTTGCGCGGCGGAGGGACGGGGGCGTCGACGCCCGCCGCACCACTTTCACTTTTCTTGACCACTTTCTTTACCATCTTTTTCTTTGGCGCGTCCGCAGCCGGCGCCGGCGCCGCGGGTGTGGCCGGGGTCGTGGGGGCGGCGGGGCTCTCGGGGCTGGTGGGTGGTGTAGGCGTCGGCGGGGTTTCCGTGATGGAGGACTCTATCTGCGCGGCGATGGAGGATTTGCCCTTGGCGGGGGTCTTGACGCCGAGCTGTGCGAGCGAGACGGCGCCGACGGGCGGCGTGGGCACCTCGGGCTCGTCGACGGACAGGCGGCCCGCTTGCAGCGCGACGGGCGGGCTGGCGGCGGGGCCCGCGGGCGGCGCGCTGACGGTGGGCGTGCGCAGCTCGCGCGCGATGATGTCGCTGGCGAGCGCGGCGGCGTCCTCCAGCTCGCTGTCGGGCGTGGGCAGCGGGTCGGCGGCGGCGGGAGGACTCAGCTTCAGCTTGCCCGCCGGCTTGCGACGCTCCTCGGCTACACAACCAATTTCTCGCCTTTATACTCTCGAGCGGTTAGACGTGGCGTTAGTATGGCGGTCACATTAGAGAGCAAGCTCGGTTAGGGCCTGGAACAAAGTCGAGGGAAAACAAAGCTACTTGGTTAATCAGAAACGATGCAAGCGGAAAGTTAGAACTGTTCAGTTTAGTGGAGTCTCAAAGCTTCAATGAACATTACAAGGATTATTATTATTTTATTTTCGGTTTCAGTATTCTGGCGAGGATAACGATCCATTATATTTGTAAATAGGTTGAAGTTGTAGCTAGTATGAATAATTAATAATAATAAATTATAATTATTTATAAATAGGTTCTACGTGTATGAACAAATTATGTGCAATCTACGTGAAGGTGTATCGCTATGATAAGCATTGAATAATGTTCCTTGCAATGTGTATAACAAAAATGTAAAGCATCGGAAACGAACCGTTACAATTTCGACAAGAGGAGAGACTTCGAAATTGTAACGATATCCGTGGGTGCATCACACAGACATGCGAAGTTGCATCAGATGATGGAATCAGATGCAACCGCACAGTACCAACTCATCCAGATAGTTAATTTGGCTTTTACCACGCATTAGGAGAATCGCCATCATAATTATTTCTCCAGAAATAGCTGCATGAGTGGTCAACCGAATGTCCCTACGATCTGCATCTACTTGGACGCAACCCAACAACCACGGAATATTTCAGGCGAAAATTGTGTAAACAACAACGAGGAATTTCAATTAGACTAATGTACATATTTTTGTAATTGGCTCGCGTGAATTTAATCAGAGTGGAATTCATGAAAATAGTCGTGTGTAGGATTGGTAGACTTCACAAGGTGAGGAAGCTTTATTAACAAACATACAGTTCCTCCACCGTAACCCAAATTCAGCGCAAATATGAAGTTGCGTTGAGTCCAAGTAAAATAATAATTATTACCTGATCTATCAAAGCCGCGTCTCTTGCGCTGCCTCCTCGGAAGCTGGGTGAAATAACAACGAATTTTGAAACGTATGCTGATAAAATAAACATAAAACCAAACATCACAAAACGGCACAAAAGAAAACAAGTGGACACATCGAGTTACGTGCCGGCCGACAAGCTATTCACATACATCGGGTCGGGCCACGTAACGCGGATGCAGCTAAACTATCAACATATTAGTACAAGTCTGAAAACTGCAAAATGAACTCGGTGAGAATTGACAGTGCAAAGCTGTTAACCGTCGGTGGCGCGTTCGCCGCTGTGCGTATACTCACTTTTGGCAGCCGGCACCGAGAGTGCTTCTTCCTTGGACGGCGTGGTCGCCAGGGGCGGACTGTCGGATGCAGCCAGGGCCGCTTTAGGAGCGGCGGGGCTGGCGGGCGCGGCCGGTGCGGGAGACGATGCCTTCGGCGCTTCCACGACGGGCACCTTGGGCGCCGCCACGACGGGCACCTTGGGCGCCGCTACGGGAGCCGGGGCGGCCGCTACGGGAGCTGGGGCAGCTGCTACGGGAGCCGGGGCGGCTGCTACGGGAGCCGGGGCGGCTGCTACGGGAGCCGGGGCGGCCACTACGGCAGCTGGAGCAGCCGCTGCGGGAGCCGGGGCGGCCGCTAAGGGAGCCGGGGCGGCCGCTACGGGAGCCGGGGTGGCCGCTACGGGAGTTTCAGTCTTTTCCACCGGCTTCTCTAAGACGGGTACGGCTTCCGAGGCCTTTGTGGCTACTACCTCGGCGGGTGCAGCTTCCGAGGCCTTTGGAGCTACTACCTCGGCGGGTGCTGCTGGAGCTGCGGCTTCTACCGACGCCAGTTCTGCGACGAGCGCAGGCACTTCTGGGGCCACAGTTTCCACAGACACAGGAATTGCCAGTGGAGTTTCCTCCACGGGTACAGGCACAGGCGAAGCTGGCTTAGGTACTGGTGCAGTTACTTCTGCAGGCGCGACGGCCTCTACTGGGACGTCGGCAAGCGCGGGGGCTTCGACAGCCGCCACTGTGACCGGGACCTCAGCTACCTCCACGGGTGCGGGAGCTTCCGCTACCGGCGCCGGCGCGGCACTCTCCACGGGGACGACTTCCTTTGCCTCTTCCACTGGTTCAGCCACTGGTTCCTGTACGACCTCACCAGACTGAACGACAACCTGTTCGGGAGCGGGCTGCGGGGCGGGTTCCCTCGGGGGAGACTGTTTAGCTGGTGAGGTGCGGGGCTGACTCAGTGTTTGCGAGATCTTCGCCCAAATGTTTGCAAAGGAGTCGGCGCCCATGTAGTCAATGTTCCCGGCCTCCCAGCCCTGGCGACGCGACAGCTCGTCGAGAGCCTCGCGCTGACCGGCCGCGCCGGGCAGTACTCGCGCCAGGTTGCCGGCAACACCGCTCTGTAACAGAGGTTAGGTCTATGTAGTTTCAACTTGTGTCAAGCTAACGATACGACTACATTTCTAATAGGTGTTTATTTACATTTCTAAGGAATAATGTTAATAAATAGTTAAGTTCGTGCGGAGTACAATCAAGTGGTGAGCATGCAAAGCTTATCTACAAACTGAGCTTAAATATTATGGCAAACACTTGCACTTAAGCTTTTTAATTAAAAAAAAACGTTTTTACCTGCAGTTGTCGAGGTTGAATATTTCTGGGTGTAACTTACTTGGACTTCAGAGTCGGTTGTATCCTGTGGCTCGTCTTCTGGTAAGAGCATATCATCAATCGGCGATGGAGAGTCGGGCGGGGGGGAGGGAGACGGAGTGGGAGGTACTTCATGTGAGCAAACTTTCCGACCGCGAGAGTCGATGGTAGCTCTGTGCCTGAGATAGAAGCCATCGTAGGGGTGCCTGGGCACTATGTCTTCGTAATCATCACTTTCAGTCTCGGAGACATCCCCATTCATTATTACTGGTTCCTTATAAATATCAATGCGGTGTAGTCTTCGACTACGGCGGGGGCGTTTCTTTTCTGTTACTAATTGACCATGGTGTACTGATATCTCTTGGTGTATTGCTGATTTTTGAGGAATGAATGAGGTTGGGTTGCTGTAAGTGTGTTCTTGTTTTTGTTCATCAATGTGATAATGTGGCGGAGGTTGTTCATAGTGTTGTACGTGAGTATTATTATCGTTCTCATGGCCATGTGAGTGGGTATGCTGGTGATGATCATGGCTGTAACCGTGATGCTCTTGGCTGTGGCTGTGTTCATCATGTCTGTGGTTGTGATGATGAGAGTGATGCCCATGATCATCGTGACTGTGATCATAAGAGTGGTGATCGTGGGAGTGTTGATCGTGATGATCTTGAGAGTGATGACTATAAAAATCGTGAGAATGATGACCATGATTATCGTATGAGTGATGGCCCTGGTTATCGTGACTGTGATGGTCATGATGATCATGATGGTGATGGTCATGACTGCTCCAATTATTATCGGGTTCTTGATACCAGTGAGGTTCTTGGTGATGTTGATCGTGTCCGTGTTCATGCTGAGTCTCGTGCTGCCAATGATCTGTGTAATGTGTTTGACTATCTTGATTCGGATTATGTTCTGTATAAGTGGACGGAGGTTCTTGTGCCTGATATTCCCAGGCGTAGTTTCTAATTTCTTCGTGATCATCTACTCTTCCTAATTCGACATGATGGCTGGGTGTATCATCTGTATGTGGTGGTATGTGCCCTCTATAAAGTTTCCACGGATCGTGGAACTCTTTGATATCTATCTCTTTCTCTCGCGTTTCTTCTTTGGTTTGGACATCGGGGTGGTGCCAAGCGAATTCCGACTCTGGGTCCGGGGTTGGTTGATAGTGGAATTGGTGTCGCACGTCTAGTGGAAGTAACTCTGGTTGCGCTTCATGTGCGTCATGTGCACCCCCCACCTCAACCTATCGGTTGAAGTGAAACAACTCAGTAGTATGCATGCACACAAACACTTGAACTAAGCTTCGCGCACTAGCTATCTCACTAATCAGTGCAAAAAACTTTGTCCAAGCGACTATTAGTTCTCAAATCATAATGCGTCACTAAATAAACATACTGAGATTACAAAGTTCCTAGAACTTCCTATTCAGAACACAATGAGTAAATAATTTTAAAAAAATGAAATTATAGATATTTAAAGCAAGTATTTTCGGTATGTTTATTAAGATTCCGCAGTGAGTATTCCACCAAAATACCAACACCAGATATTAAACAAACCGTGCAAAAGCGTACAGACATACTATATTTTGTAAAGTTAGAAAATGTTAGTATTTTGGAGAAATATTATGTGACACGGGTAAAAGAATGCTTCAAACAAAAGGTGCGTCAAATAGCAGTAGTACAGTGCACAAGCGCAGAGTGCAAGCTATTGTTACAGGTAGTTACTGTTTAGTCACTCATGGATTCACAAGACCTAACACGGTGCGAAATTATAAAGAAAAAGTATTTAAAAGATTTATAAACGCAAGGTGGAAAGCTAAAGTTGAAATGTGCAAGTCTCACCTCTGCAACTTTAGAGTTAGAGTCCTTCCGTGAATGCTTGGAAAACATGTTGTAGTGTTCAGATCGGTGGTTGGAATGACAATGGATCGATTTACTGGACCGTACGAGGTTCCAAGAGATACTTGCGGTCACGACAAACCGCAGACAGACGGGTTCGATTTCAACAATGTGTAACCGATATGGAAATTAATCTAGATCAATCGCAATATGTAATACTTAGGACATCTTGAGGTTACAATACAATTGTATGTATTTTGTGGTAATTCGATATAGGGATATCGATTTCATTTGTTCTATTTCGATTCGCTGCATATTCATCTAAACAAGTCTTCGTTCATCCGACTAGGCGGACTAGACATTGTTTGGCGTCTCTTGCGTTATTTATAGGCTCATTCACTTTCCTATTGTGTTCTTAGATGATCACCAAAGCCGGTATAGAATCATAGAGTATCCTTGCCAGATTTAACTATCTTTAAATTTCTCAATGACTTACCATGCCAGTGTCGAGTTGGGAGTGGACCTGTCCCACGAAGATGTCCCACCATAGCTGAAGGAGGCCACGAATGTGTTCGGGCGCATCGATGGAACCGGACTCGAAGTTGAACTGTTGCAGCCAGGGCTTAGCGGCGCCGATAAAGTGGATGATCTTCAGGTTCTGCCCGAAGCTGGAAGAGAAAATGGGTTTGAAAGACTGATATTGGCATAACATCAATACAATTGTAGTCGTGCTTATTTCAAATGGGCTGAAACTACAACAATATCAAAAACGGATTCCAAATGGATTAGTGATCGAATGACAATGATCGATCATGAATCCATTTGGCTGGCACCCGTTCATTATAATCGTGTACCTAAACAAAGTTCAACAATAGAATTCTATGTTCCGCTGATAACGTGGGATGATTAGACAGGAAATGGTTCCTTTCCTTATTGTATTGTTTCCAGGAAATTGGTTTAGATATCGCAAATTACAAAAATTAAAATGCATTTCTAAAAAACATTGCTGGAATCATGGATTATTTTAGCCACTGTAGCAGAATTGGAGTATTCTATTTTAAATTCCTGTTTACGTCATACAAAATGCAAGTAGCATAAGTAGGTACTGCATGATGACGTAACTACTTCTAAGTGAGTTTGCTTGCGACATAATATCATGATTGCCAACGTCAATATCGGGCGTCCGAATGCATCAGGTATTTTCACTCGTGCTGATCAAAATGGCAAGATAAACGGTCTCTTAGTTTTAATGAAGTTTCTATGAGTCATATTGTTTTGTTGATACGGTCATAGTTTGTACAATAGAAATGTTTGGTTTTCAGTTCACTTTCTGTCTACATTTTTAGTAGAGATATTTTTCGTCAATGTGTTCCAGAATTCTTCAGACATACGAAGGGTAAGGCAGGTAGACAATTGTGAATGAACAGTTGTCTAGCCTAGACAGTACAAGGAATGATTTGAACGTAAGTTGGTTTATACCTACCTACCTGTCATATTATGCTGACTCTGGGAGGTAAATTAAAGTAGAACTCACTGTTTCAAAGCGGGCAGGTACGAGTAGAAGGCGGCAGAGGTAACGTTGTAGAGGAAAGGAAGATGCTTGTTGATGTCTCCATGCGCCCAGTCCGAGAAGAAAGAGTTCAACAGACCTTGGTCGCCACCTGTTACCGAACATCAATGATGTTACTCGCTAAACTACTTGATAAATTACCATCACTAATAACGTGAAACACTCAAGCTAAAACTAACACATTTCATATTAGTATCCGTGACAGTCTGCATAAAAATATGATGAATTTATTTCAGCTGTGTAAATAAAGATTGTTTTGCGAACATCCGCTGGAAATGATACATTATGTTCTGAGAAAATAATTTTGCAAAAAGTAACATCTCCAGGCAATATTAATGTAAAAAACTAGATGTACGATATTCCAGACGATTTAAAAAAAAATAACGATGTTCTTCTCAGCAATGGCAATCTAAACTGAGTTGGCCCAGAATTTGGTTATTGTCGCCTTCAACTGATTGATGATCCTACGATGACGGTCGATCATCGTCACAATTTCAACTTTCAGATACACAAAGATCTTACCATCAAAGCTGCCGCGTTCCTGTGCGAAGGTGATGAGCTTGCTAAAGGTGTCAGCTGAGGGGGAGAACACGAATACTCCCGAGTTGAAGCAGTCGGGCCAGCCGACATCGGGGGCTGCCGACAGCTGCTCACGCTCGAACAACTCGTCGGAGTTTTGGATGACCTAGTAAACGAGATTGTCGTTATGTTGGTTCGAGATTCTCATGTTTATAATCAGGTGGAATTTGACCCCATCGCGTTCCAGTAAGTTGTTAAAGTCTTGGGGTACGATTTAGCGAAGACTAATAACAAGAAAACATATGTAGGTATGTACAGGAAAGTATGGATTCTAACCGTTGAAGGATGACTTGCGCTTTGTTAATAGGATTCAATGATTCGAAAAGCGAGTCCTTACCGGCGAATAGACTTCGTCTGAAAGCAACGAGCTAGCCGGTTTGAGGATAGAATTTAAGAGTTCAGAAGGGATATCATATTTCTGTTTCAAGGTCAGTATTAGTGCTATTTTAAACGTAGTAAAGTATAATCAAGAACAAATCTAGGATATTATCGCATGATGTGATCTTATCCTTTTGACCTTTTGTCATCTGGTAAATTTTATAGATCTAATCAAAATAACGAACTATAATGTTCTCATTATACAAAGATTCCGTTGTGATCCACGTGAGGAACATGTATAACAAATAACTGGTATATTTATCAAGAACTCTTTATCTGCTGTTGGATAAAAACGCGAGTTGACTCAATAACCTGCGATAAATAAAAACTCAGCGAGTCAATGGATTCTATCGGGGCACTATCTCATTGTTTATTATTGGAACTTAAAAATCCATAAATTGAATTTTTCTGCACGTTAACATCATGTAATTTCATGATATAAATGATAACGGCATGCAAACATCGTGTAATGATAGTTTTACTTTCACAACACATGTGCTACCTTTGAAAAGAACTGAAGAATGAAAGTGTAAAATATTGGAGCTGGTCCAAAATTGTCGACAACAAAATATTTGGGCCACGGTTATACGTCTCGTCATCTCGTGTTACTGCACTAACGTCCACATCCGGTAACATTGACTTTCTTATCGCATAAACAGTTATATCGAAATAGAATTAACGACTTTTACATACGCTCGTTAATAGGAAAAATCGAAAACGATTTACAGCGTTTAAGATGTGTTGACATGACAAAGTCTATAGCCGAGGTTCGAGCCATCGCAAGACGCTCGTTAAACATTTGCAGATTTGGCTGAGACAACTACAATGTTTGACCATTAATTTAGCATACTTTTAATGAAACTAGCTACGTGATACGTCGCACTTATGAATGTTGAGTTTGAGCACTTTATGATAGGACATTTCCATCAATTTGAGGCGACTGTTACTACACGAGAATTGATTGAAATGATCGCCGGCCAAACGACGTTTATCTAAATTGCTCTTTGATATTGCAAAAATATTTACACTGGAAAGTTTGCGTTACCGATCCAGATCATCTGGAATAAACTTGCATGGTAAAATGGGAATGGATAGTGACGCTAGGACCTGAAACTGTTTACTAAATCGTTGCCGGCAAACAGCTTAACATGTACGATCTAATTTAGTTTAATTCATTAGTGCTGTCTACGTTATAGGACGCTCATTAATTAAGCTTTAGAGAGAAGACAGATCTGTCTGAGACTGCTGCCAAAAAAGCTCACCAATGTATCGGCATCCAGGAACACGCACTTCTCATACTGCGTGAGATTCCAGCAGTGGATCTTAGTGAAGGTGATGCCGAGCTCGGGACGCTGCAGCAGGGCGAGGTGTGCCGCGTCCTGAGAGTCCAGCACGTCCACTGTGATCACCTCCGCGAACACTGCGCGAAGACGCTCTCTGAGAACACCCAACGACATTACATTAAAATAATCATTCCATACTAACTTCCTGTTATGAGCAGTTGATCTGAAAACATGCGTGTAGGTTGTTAACCACTTAAGATCAATTGTTGTCATCTTGATACTCATCTTTATCTGCCTATCAATATGTTATTGCACTTCCAGTAAGAATCATACTATCATCATGGTTTAGGTGTTACCGCTACGATTCCTCGTCAATATTTGCCTTCAAATCGACTGTGAGTTTGTCGATATTTGCGTAGTCGTCGGTCGTTTCGTCCACAATGAACACTTGTAAATAAAAGACAAGTGACCGTGTGGCGTACGTGAAACATTATTATTTGAGTAATCATTTCTGAATATTGACGAATGCATAAATTATTCACTTAATTGAAAGTGAGAATTGTAAAGTGCGGAATAAATATAATGGTAATAGCATAGAATGGCGCTTCGACAATCATACAAACAGTCAATAATGGCAATTTAAAAATAGGTGTTATCTTCGCATGAACGCTGAGTAAGATCCACCAGTGTTCACTGCCTACTTTATTGAATTTCAATTAATGTTCAATTACACTGCGAATGGTCCGTGCGATTTATAACAAGCACAGCTGGACTTGATTCCGGACCAATTAGTGCCTCCCAAAATCTATGCATTTGTAATAAATATCAGCGATTATTTTAACGGTAGTTAATTCTCTATATTTGTATGTAAGTATGTACGTAAATACTATGGATGTAATTTAATGGTACCTCTAATATTCCACCCCAATTTAAATCGTGACTTTCCGGTTTTTTAGCCATTGTAGTATTATATTATCTGTGGTCATCTCTCTAGTGTGCTAACAGGCGTAGGAAATACCGGTATGTTTACCTACACACTCATTTTTTGTCATGTCATTCAGAACTAAGAATAGTTACCACCTGTTCTTGTGGGTGGTGTCGTACTCACAGAATATTATTGGGATGAATAGGCAAAAAATCAAACATGTGCACAGCGCAAGTAACGTCATAGTGTTGGCAGTTAGAAGTCCCCACAAATTAAAGCAAAACTCACTAATTCTTGGACCAAAGGTTTCACCATAGCCTTAGGGTTCTTAACTTTCAGGATTTCTGTGGGAGACCTGCAAAAAGTTAGCATAAAAAGTTCGTATACCTCATGGGCTCAGTGACGGAAGGTGTGATGAGTACCACGGCAGGGTACGTGGACCCAACGCGGCGCAGCGAATGCGCCAGCACCAAGGCTCCCAGGCCGTAAGAGTCGTTTGTGGCTAACGTCACCCATGCTCGATCTGCACACAAAACAATAGGCTAAGGAGAAACCAAACAGACTGTCAATATTTACCTAAACAATGTTGCGTGATGAGTTTTGTCAACAGTGGCATTGCAGCGTCTAATACCTACAGGGAGTTGATTTCATAGATTTTTGGACTCGGTTATAAGGCGGCTACCGTTACTTTCGAATTTTGATGCTCAATATTGACCACACCAGTAGCACTTCAGACTGTTTGCCGTTGCCGATGATGGCCACTATTTGCACTTTCAAATTACATATATGTTTACAGTAGTGACAGTAGTTGCCTCGACTTAGACAGTATAAGTATTCAAAAAACAAACCAAAAAAAATAGGCAATGCCCAAATCGTTCCTAAGCAGAACGACCAGGAAGAAGAAATCACTATGGAAAGAATTCTAAGTAGGTACAGGAAGGAACTACAGAATATCATAGCAAATTGATTTTCCTTTTTCGATAGTGCAGTATTTTCGGTATTACCACAGTATTCCATTCCATGTCGTTTTAGCAATTTAAATATTTACACAATCACGGCATAGCATAAATGGCATGGCGTAGGGTGTATAGCATACCCGCATATTGCTAGATTTAAATGTTCTTTTTATATTCCTTATTTCAGTCTTTGTTGAAAAAACGCTGGTAAGTGTCCTCCAAAAAATATGTTTTAAATTTGCAACAGAGATAAAAGGTGTAACAAGACCCTTAACGAAGCCGAAAGGCACTTGTTCTCCCCGTCATTGCGATAATTTTTAACCGACTTCAAAAAAGGAGGAGGTTAAATGTTTGTGTGTGTTTTTTTTATGTACCTTTGTTATTTTGTTGTAGACTATACCTGGGAACCTTCTAGTTACGGAGATATTAAAGGTCAAAGTTCGAACTGTTTCACAAGTTTTTTTTTTTTTAAATCCATTTTTTTTAATGTAAGATTTTTACTTTAAACACCTCCACGATCCCCGTATTTGTCAATGCATCCATCAGCACAATGTTTTGAGTGCGTTACATTGAGTCTTACCATAAAGCGTGATTTTTCACCCCAACAAAAAAAAGTCGTTCACCAGCAATATTTTTTGCATAAAGTTACTTAGTTTTATGTAGGTACCTACATATTGCTTGGTTGACGGCTTCGTGAAGGGTCCTGTTACACCCTTATATTACACATGTTTATGCTCCTTGATTTTCATCATTCACTACCGATTGGTAGTCGGTAGTTCCAAAGTACAGTATTTTTTTTTCAATTAAGCTTCTAATAGTTTCGAAACTATATAGAAAATCATGCCAAATAAAGGTATTTCCTTTCTTTTTTTCTTTCATAACAAAAAATATCACAACAGCTAAAGTGCATTCTGTACAAAGTGTATAACTACTTATTTCAAGAAAAAGTTATCACATGGGGTTTCATGAACTTTGAGGGTTGTATTGATGATTTTCGATAGATAAAACGTACCTAATCTCTGTCAGTAGGTATCGTACCTACTATATTCTATCTTTAAGAAATATTAAATCAGCATTCGCAGTTGGCTTCATTATAGCTGCCATTGTAAAAATATCGTCGCTATACTTAACTTTGTTCTTTCTTATTTCCAGATTATATTTGAAAGAAGCAAGTAAAAAAATAAAACCAGACAAGTGCGAGTTCCACTCGCGTCGAGAAGGTTCCGTAAGTTTATAGATGTCTTTTAGGTTTTCCTTTAATCTATAGGCAAAGAGCTATTTGTTTCAAAATTTTCGGCCCAGTAGTTTCAGAGTTATGGAGAGGGAATGGTCAATTTTCGCCTATTTTCATAACTTCAAAACTATTTATATTAAAACTATTAAAAATTGTGATGCTCACAATGAGCTACTTTCATTTGATACACGATATAGTCTGCAAAACTTTTTTTAATTTTCTAATTTACCCCCCAAAAGTGGCCCCCATGTTTAAAATTCAGTAACTTACGTTACACGACCGTCTTTGACTCACCGACTTACATATGTGAACCAAATTACAACTCAACCGGTCCAGTAGTTTCGGAGTAAATTGGCTGTGACAGACAGACAGACACGCGAGTGATCGTTTAAGGGGTTCCGTGTCAAAAACTGTCACTGACTCAATTAAGTTATTTATAAATCCGCATTATAATTTATGTGTAATTTATAAACGCACGAGTCTAATCACATTTCTGGTAGTCGCCTTTGGTGCCAAAGACGTAAATATCTAAAATAACTGGAGAAACGTTGTTTTGGAGGATTACGTAGATCTATATTTTACTAAATTTCTCTCTGTTCATGTCGGGGCGTAGCCGTCGTCATCGTAAAATGCTATGAGGAAGTGCGCAGTTTCTTCCTCTCGAGAAAGACGTAGAGCATGTGGGTTATGTAGTAGCTACCTACATACATACATTTATATAATATTGGCACGTGCTATGAGAGTTGGCGCCGCAGATGTGTATGCGCACTATTATTTCTTCACCTGTCAATATCACCACGTGTTCATACTACTGTCCCGACATTCAGTCTAATTAGGAAACATTCATTGTCTTGTCATTTATTGTCATGCCTTGTGTAATATTGGCATGCCATTCGATTTATTAGACTGCTTTATTTTCGCAACAAGGTACGATACTACATTTGGACGATCAATACAGATGTATTTTATCTGATTTTATTATGGACAAACGTCTCAGATTCCACAAAAATATTCCCCGGAATAGCTCCCGGCATTCTGTCTGCGTGGGCCATTACATATACCACCAAATAATAGACAAGTGCCGCACGTTCAGTTCCGAAATAGCGCGACACAAATAAAATTCAAAATAAAACTACTGTGTAGCGTTAGATATTTTGTGTCGAGCCCGTCCACGCCTATGTATTCCACAATTAAACTCGTAAGTCTTCTCTATCAGCGCGAACTGCTCCTATGTAGTGTACGTTCCAGACAGTGGACATTCCCCACGTGCACAAAACGACTATGTACGATTATCCAATTGCCGGCAAATAAACGTAGATGGATAGATAGATTCAAAGCGAAGTCTTTCATTAATTTATCGTCTGTGATCTGAACCACTGTTGAAATTCAGACGATTCAGAAAAATTCAGTCTTCTATGATTTATTGATGAAACTGAAAACATCCTCATCCAAGTCATAAAACTATTAAAACTTTGCATTAATTTTATCTCAGGAAATTCCGTCAATGTTCGAGGCCAAATTTTCGTGGCCTGAGATCTCCTCATTACATGTTTTTGCAGCTTTAATGGTTTATCAACATCGTAAAACCACAACGATTTATTTTCTGAAACATCAGTTCGATAGCTATCGGGACGATTTAATGGGAGACCTAAAATAATTTCGAGTTTATTTAATGTATGGAAATGTTCTCCTGGCAAAAGGCACCCCAACAAGGCACTCGAGAGTTGAGATGCAGGATCAGGCGCGCTCGGGAGCAATGTCCCTGCGGTTTCTATTTAGGTGCGGCCGGTCCGGCGGGATGGAACCACACGGGCAGTCGACCGTTTAACGGAATAAAGGAATGCAATGATGACGTGTTCATCTTTTTATATTGTCACACACATACCTATTCAAAACTAGGAAATCTTCGCCGTCTGAAAAAGTGGCCTTCGTGATCCACTTTCCAAGTTCGCATCTATGATGCACAATTGCACACGCTATGTGCCGTCTGCGAAGTGCATTTCGCTCGGCCAATACCTATTCAATTTTCAGTGTTGTAAAGTGAAAACCGAAGACTAAGACTTGTCGTTAGAGAAAGTGGGACTGGTTTGCGAATGATCCGGGTTTAGTAAGAACGAAGCCCATAAATCTTTCTAGGTATTGTGCTATAAAACTGAACGACTCCATGTTCTGCCAATTTCAATTCCTTTTGAACATGTAATAATAACTCAAATTATATTCATAGCTGCATCCGATCCCTTTGATGTTAACTAGGGACTTTCGATTGATGGGATATTGCTATTGTCTCGAAAGTTGAATGCTAATTGCATTCAAATGAGAACGATATAACAGATTGGTATGAAACCGGCGCCAGTTTAGTCGCAATCAGATCGGATAAACCTTTGTGGTAAGTATTGAATATCGGATATTACAATGGTACAAGGCTTAGACGCCAGCAGTACTGTAACCGTATTAAGTAGCATAGTAAATGACCATAACTATATTGCTTGAATTCAATATAAAATATTACACGCAATTATCTGTCCCTCGATGCTAGCGTGTACTCTAGCTAGTTTCTCAGGTACTTACCTTTCGAGACTTACGAGCCGATTTGGGTAAAAGTGCAGTTATGTACCCTCTTTTTTCAAATTAAACAAACTTTCCAAAACTTGACCCAGAACTGGTCATAGTAGGAAAGACACGAGAGGCAAGAGTAAGGTGCAGAAGGCCAAGGAGGGAGGTGCAATGGAGAAGATCGATACTCTAAACTGGGTGGATATGGTTTGAAGAAGAAAAAGATAATGTCCAAAACTGTGATTAAGGTGAACGTATAAATGAAGATTAACCGGTGACTGTACACAATACTGCAGTTTCCATAACAGTTCATATCACGTAGTTGATAGGCCGGTGTTTATGAATGTAGGTATTTGTAGTAGATAACGATACTCTGTTTACGATCTCTCACTGCTGATAGGAAAGAAATTAAACGTAGGATAGAACAATTCATAATCTTTGGCTGCTAACGTAGAATGACGTAGATGTTTGTGGGGTCAATAAAGATATCGGGCACACATGCTAGACCAGAATAATTCAAGGTTATCCAGCTTCCTCACATACTTTACACAAAAATTATAATAAATACGGACTATTCTGTTAATATAATTATAGATAACAAGTTTAGATAGACGTCGTGGACCACATTATAGCCCATTTAACTGAGAAATCGTGCGTCGAACGCAAGAAAAGTGAAATGTTACGACCACAGCATCAATCTTCCTTATTCCACAAATTATTGGACTAAATTAACAAGCTGTTGTGATAATTAAATTTTCTATAGTAATTTTAATATAAAAGTAGGTAGGCAGCCACTAGTTTTCAGTGGTTATTTCAACATATTCCTTAAAGAGTTCGTATTTCAGAAAGTTTATTAATAAATGAACTGGTTAGTGGTCTAAAATTTTATATAAATCGGAGAAGGTTTAACATATATAAGTATATAAATATCGAAAAACTCACTGAGTATTTTTAACTACCCATTAATATTTTAAAAGCATTTCAATTAGTTTTACTACAAAATTCTACTCAATTATGCGTTAATTAGAATAAGTAATGCATGAAATTGCGACATTATAAAAATGCCGGGTATTACGTATGGTATTATTGAAGCTGCTTACTTGACATTTTGTGGCCGGGTGTAGTCTCGTGTGTGACAGTTCCAGTCACCTCTGATATCACGAACTACACGCGCTCTTCGCGCAGCACTAGCTAATGCACGCAGCGTGCGCGACCGGCGACCGCGACCCCCTCGCCGCGCTGATACCCACACTACCGCACAAACGTCACCGTACTCAATGCACACACATAAAGAAAAAGCGACGCATGCGTAAAAATAAAAAACAGAAACGAACGATTTTAGCAATGTTTTATTTCTATTATTATACATAAAAGTAACAAGTAATTATAAGCAAAAGATTTTAATTCAAAAAGTGAGATTTAAAAAATACTTACCCGTATTTTTATTTCACCTATTCATTAGCTGGCAACTCCGAGTCAAGACACACTCAAACAGCTGCTCGAGGCGATCGATAGATGTCAGTGGGTGTCGCTTTATTTTCGTTGCCGTGTATAGCATAACGGTATCCGTAGTAAAATCATTTCATTGTAGGGATGTGAATAGTTTTTAGAAACATCGATGATTTTAGTAGTTTCCACGTGTATGACTACAACGCAAGTTTTATTCAGAACTTTGTTTTAGATGATAGGTTTGTTTAATCATAAAAGTGAATTTGGAGCTTCATTATGTCCAAAACAAGCCAAATTATTACCAATTGGACGATGCTTTTGACAAAGAAACCGGTAAGGTGTTGTTTTAACACCAGTTTTATTAATGAAGTGTGACTTTAATTTCGTGTCGATGATTCCGAGATATGGTTTTTTACAGTATCGTTATTTAATCGTTGCTTACATAGGTATTTTTGTCGATGTTTTCTTTATCGATGTTTTTTAAATACCTATTACATCCCTACAGCGCTATCCAATATTCTCTTTCATACTCAGGGACGTTCCGCGGTCTTCTTTGATATTATTATACGCGAAGTTGGGTCGATGAACGAATTCGGCAAAAAATGACTGTCAATTATGCAATACGATATTATTTGGAGAGTCCGTAACCACGGATTTGTGTTGGAAAACAAAGAAAGGACGTTTAAAACGAAAAATGTCGTAAACGGCAGGTTAGCGTGTTGTGTTTGTTTTCGGTGTTTCGGTGGAAACGATGGCCAACTCCCCGACTAGCATAGAAACACAAATAGACAGTTTTCTGGAGCAATTTAAGAGAAGTGCGTCAAAGGCGATGGAAGAGAGGATGGAGTGGCCCGATGGTCCGTCGCCAGGAGTCGTCAAGTCTCGCAGTAGCTGCTTCGCTCTAGACGCAGCAGCTGGTGAGTAATAGACCTAGAAATAAGAAAACTGTTTATTACAATGACATCTTAACAATCAGCTTACGAGTATGCCAAACAGCGACCAAAATCACTAAACATGCACCCTCGAATCACGCTTGTAAAAGAACCAGGAAGCTCATTATTATAATAAAGTAAAATATTTTATACTTAAGTACATAATTAAATTTTCTTATAAAGTACAATACAATTAAATAAAAAGCTATGTATTAACGTTTATATTATTTGTTTGACTTTATAATTAGATGTAATTAAGAAGAAAGTGTAGACTTATTTGTTTGACTTTATAATTAGATTACATACCTACCAGTTATAATACGTATCCTTACGGTCACATTTATCTACTTAATTAAAAATTGTCCAAATGAAGTAGGTACAGTACAGAGCAACAAATCAAAAAAAGCCAACTGCGGACTGCCAAATGCAAAAAAGGCGGTTTGTTTTCTCTGATGGATGACAGTTTACTTTTTTTAGGGTGTGTGACCTTGTTTTGCGCTGAATGTGTTAATGACGTCTTTAATATTTAGAGGCCTTTTACTTTATTAACTTATTCATAGGTTTTTATTTTATTTCGATCATTAAAATTAGATCAGCTACGTAATTACTAAACGTATGTAAACCGCAAATAAACCACGATTTTTCCTGTTAAATAATTTTAAAAAGAACCCTTTTGTGATTTAAAAAAACAACATCAGTAAAAAAATTACATCGTATTGCAAACGTATCCTACATAATTGTATCCCATCCCAATGATAATATAATTGAATTGAATAGGACAAAGTAAAATCTATAAATTCCATAATCAATTTGAGTGACATCATAGGTACCTACGAAAGGGAAGCGCGGAAGTAGAAAGGAAATGACTTTAATAGAACACTGAACAACCGGCGATGTGTCGACTTCTGATGTAGATGTATGTCCCTAGCCCTACGACTCCTACGAGTATTTAAATTGCGTTTACTTCAGCATAAAAAAGTGGCTTTACCGTACCTATACCAACATCAAATTTAAATGCCAGGGTTGTGTGGCGGTTGGTTTTGTTCCACGTCGTTGCGGACCCTCATAGAGTACGTCGAACCTTGCTTTAATTGTGCGTAATATTTTTCACACTATGTATTTTGTTTGATGCTTAGAAATTCAATAATTACGTTTGTATTGCTTTTTTTTTTGTCATTCATATCCCACTACCTACTGGGCAAAGGCCGGCTGTTTACGCAATAGCGTATCTTTGTTGACGGTTCATAGTGATCATCACTTGGCGAGTTTTGATATACAATGACAGTTCTGCACAGGTTGTGTCAGTTGAAACCGACAAGCACGGTCATTGTATATCAAATCTCGCCAAGTGATGATCACTATGAACTGTCAACAGAGATACGCAATAGCCCTTCATCCTCTAGCACCAATACTCCATAATGCAAAAAAAAGTTTTTCATAAAATTAAAAATATTATTAAATTGCGGTAAGGTTTTATCCGCGTGATGTACGGCACAAGTAATTTTACCTTCAAGAATACATAAAAGTGCAAAAGCTTAGGAAGAAAGGTTCTCGAATGACAATGCTTTTCATTAGTATGGTTTAATGAATGAGGTATCAATCAGGAGATTATACTGGTCAGGAGGACGATGATGTATATTAAATAATAAGTTATGGTCTTCCGTACATAGATAGAGCAAACCTGCTTTATTGCCTTTCTAATGTTTAATCTGACTTCCATTTAGCTAATTCAATTGCGATATTTTAATAAATTTTTTTATTCTACTCAATTTTGCTAACTTATACTTTTACCTGAATTAAAAAATGAAGTCAAATTGTTAACTTTTTATTCACGTAGCGTCCTGTGTTTCTGTGAAATGATGTTATTTAAACATAAATAATGATGTTTATCATTTTCTCTAAAAGTTTATATTATTTACTGTATTTATTACGTAGTTGTCTTCCGGTTGATGTAAAATCAAACGTATTTTATTTGAATTTTGCCGCGCTGCTTTACGACAAGAGCGTCGATACGGAAACACGCCGTCAGCGCCGTCTGGTGGTGGCGCACTGTACAAATTACGTGTTCTACGGCGTCCTCCGATTTTATTCACGGAAAGTGTATCGCCATATTGCTTCCGTGAACTCAGTGAAATATCTGTGCATTTCTCTATAATTATGACTGTAATATCAATATGAAGTGAATTAAAACAAACCACAGTCTGTTGGAAACTGTGGGGATACGTTTTTATGCATCTCAGTCTCTGAAATAGCGTGAAATAGGTGAGTTTTATTCTTCCTTTGCTATGACTATATGGCCCAATATTCCACGGGAGTTCGATCCGCTATGCGATAATGAAACTTAAAAAATGCGATTAAGGTTAATAATTGCGCGGTTTTTGTTATGTTTATTTACATGAATTTGAAAAGTTATCGCGGTTTTTCTTGTAATGTGCCTTGGGGTTGTCGATTCTCCTAGCGGTCGGGGCGGGTTTGTCGTGTGGCTTTGTACATACACGTATGTACATACATGTGATTTGATGTGAACGATCGGTTGTAGCGTCGAGCAAGCAGAATGTCGTTCGAAAAAATGGAAGTGGTGAATCCTGCTGAGAAAGAGGCGAGCGAGGTGCTCCATTCGTTGCTTTCTGTGGAGCGGCGAAGCGTGGACAGCAAGGAGGCGATAATCGTTTCCATACCGGCGGACCAGAACGGCGGTGGCGAGTACGGCGAGAGTGCTCAGTGGCACACTCCAGTCATGGGCCAGCACTCTGTCTTCGAGATGGGAGCACAAAACATGCAACAGCATAACTACAATGGGCACCAAGAGCAGGTACTAATATTACCACATCTATTTAACTAACAAGCATACATGTCTACATAGTGGTATATAGGATCTTCACTGAAGAAACAATGCTGTGTAATCACTGTTCTTATTAACTTACATTACAGGTTTTGTGGCAAGGACACACAATACAGGTGGAAAATGGTGCTGCCAATTTGCAAAATATACCCGCTACCTACAGTATTGAATTTGAGCCCCATGTCGAAGGTGAGCCAGACATGGAAGTTGATACTAAACCCAAAGTTGAAAAAAAGACTGCCAATAAAAAAAAGAAAAAAGCTGAATCTGATAGTGATGAAGAAGTTCTAGACAATAAGCTGGAGGATAATCCTACACAGGTGAGAAGTTCTTTTGTTCTGTGAAGGGCTCAATAGCATTTTACATTTTTTAGGTTATCTTCCAAAAGTTCATGCTATTGAAATCGGGCTTTGCACATTGTGATGTTAGGAAATACAACCTTGCCTTCTTTTAAAGCTTATAATTATCTCCTGTTTTGAATTTGAATGTGGATAGCTATAATAATAGGGGGAAACCTAAGAAACAATGGATGGACTGTGTGAAAGGTGATATGGCTGCAAAGGGGGTGACTCATGAGAACAACACATGCTGTGCCAACCCCAAATAAAATGGGATAAGGGCCAGTGCGTTATTAAGTAAAACTCAAGATCAATCCAAGATTTACTCAACACATCACAACTCTTTGCAGAGATTGTGTCCATCTCAATTCTCAGCCACTGTATTTTCACATTCATCTTTTTAAATGTCAATTAATGGGGTCAGTTTTTCTAGAAAATCAACCACATAGTTGTGAAACATGCAAAGTATTGAGTTTATATAATAAAGTTGCAATAATGCTTTTTCAGGTCAAAGAAAGACTAAGAAGAGGTTGCGATTGTAAAGACAACTGTTATCGAGGACTCAATCCAGAAGCAGTTTATCGGCATAGACTCAATATTGCTGAACTGACTAAAAGTGAACATGATATGTACCTGATGGGTATCACAATGGCAAGCTTGGCGAATCCAGCTGAGACTTCACGGCACAAAGTCAGGAGGAGACTCAGAGCATGCTATGTTTATCAAGGAAGGAAGGTTTGCCTCGAAGCTTTCTTGTATCTTGAGAATGTTACTCATTATCAGCTGAAGCGGATCAGGCAACATGTCATGACGCACGGTGTCGCCCCTCGGATACACGGCAACGTGGGTAAGAAGCCATATAACACATTCACTCTAGATATTTACAAACATGCAACTAATTTCTTGAAGGAATATTTGAAACAGCATGCAAGTTCACCTAAAGATGTTCAACCATCTGGGGAAGGTAAAAAGGCCAGTAAGACTGTCATTATTCAAGGAGACTCAAGGAAACATTTATTTGAGGCGTACAAGGAATATGGAGAAATTCTAGAGCCAGGTGTAAAACTTATGGGCTATTCAACTTTCCGTGCATTCATGAAAGATCAGTTCCCCCATGTTAAATTTGCAACAAAGAAGCAAGATATTCCAAAAGACATGGTGCCATTCCGCAGTGGTAAATGTATGTCATATGATAAGAACAAGGATCCTATTAGACTACAGCAGGAGAAAGAGAAGGCTGATGCTAAAAAGGCAGCTATGGAGGCTAAGAAGAAAGAGGAGCATGACAGAGAACAGCAAGCTCAACAACAAGCTCAGCAACAACAGCAAGTGCAGCAACAGCAGCAGCAACAACAACAACAACAACAACAGCAGCAGCAGCAGCAGCAACAACAACAGCAGCAGCAACAACAGCAACAACAACAAGTGCAACAAGTACAAGTTCAGCAGCACCAACAGATGCAGAATCAGGCCCATGTTGTTATACACCAGCAGCAGCCTCAGCAACAGCAACAAATGCAACAACAAATGTTGGTGCCACAAGTGAGCCAGCACCAACAAGTGCTCACACAACAAGGTGTACAACAAGTGGCACAACAGCATTGTGTACAGCCACTGGGTGTCTCAGAGGAGAATGGACAGCCTGTAGAAATGGCACAGCAAGTCATACCACTGGCTGTAGTTCAACAGCCACAACAAGCCTATATTGTGACTCCTGTTTCACATTTCCAAACTCGCGTTCAGGGAACTTGGTACAGGCATTGACGGCCAATCATAGCTACCGTATAAGTTTCAAATACTGTGAAACAATGTAGCAGATGCAAACATTTGTACGTAACCATCGATCTCGCGCACGACTGAACTGTTGTAAATTGAAACGGTTCCTGATAAACTCTGGTTAATTTGAAACGCCACACGTAACTTTGGCAATAAGTTAGCAAGGATAGTTAGGTAACACCTTTTCAGTATTGGTTGAAAAACTAATTTAATAAAACTATCTGTAAGTATAAAAGTTAATCATATTTACACCATTTATATTAGCAGTTAGCTATGTAGTTTATTTTAGAAGTATGTAATGTGGTTTTTCAACACAGATAACTAAAATTATTTTTATTATGAGTATAGATAGACATTGTGTAGAAGCTTCATGAGCTGCGTGTGAGAAGATCTATGTTATGTGGGACGCGTACATCCAATTATAACTGTTATGCGACAATTATTTGTGTTTGGTTTTGTATTTGAATTGAGTCATGCAGTTTACGCACTCAAATCTGAAAAGATTGAGTGCGCAAACTGAATGATAGTTAAGTTGGATGTATGCAGAAGTTGGGAGACAATAGTATCTGACAGTAACAAGCAAAGATATGTTAGCCATCTAGTGACTATCTTTGATAACCACTTATTGCTAAACATTAATCCTCTTGTTAATAAAAGCAGATTATAGTTACACTTGTATTTAATTCGGTATAACAATAGATTTCTCGAAGTTGTAATTTTGGCATGACTTTCCGAGTTTTGAGGGTTTTTGCTTGTTGCTTTCATAGACTTGACTCATGAAGAGTTTGGTAATGACAGCTAGCAGTTTTGTAGGAAGAATATTTTACAATAGCGATCAATTAATTTATCACAATATTATGATCGACAAGTTATTTTCATGTATCAAAAAAGCAGTGCCTTCATAATAAGACGTGGATTTTGACATAAATTGTGCGTTAACTTGTGTGTTATAATATGGGATTATAATTTCGGAATTAAATGTTTAGAATAAAGTAATAATAGGATTTTGATGAAAAGTGATGTATTACAGTGCTTTAGTACAGTTTCAATAGAATAACCAGATAACCAAATAAATTATTTTAGTAAAACGGTTTTTGGGAAGAATATAATAATCCACATTCTTGATTGTAACCGCGCTGTAGAAAAATTAATGGCTAGTACTTTGTTTATAACTACTAAATAGAAGGATAATTTTCTCCGAATTGAACTTGCATACATATCAAAATATAAAAAGGATGTGTATAACCCATTTATCAGCCAGACAGTGTGCCCGTAAAAAGAATGTTGTGTTATAATTATAATAGAAGCGTACAAACATTGACACTGTTTGTCGCGGAAACCTACCATTTTATACCATAACATAATATTAGTAATTATAAATCACGCTTGCAATGCAGTGTATTTCAATTTTTAGTGCTGACCAGCAATAATTCACATAGCAATACTCTTGAAAGTTTTACTTAAAAGAAATAACAAATATGATGTATTTTGTGATTTCGATTTAGTGTCTATTTACTTATGAAGTTATCACATTTTAGATGTTTAGTATATCACAACAAAAGGAACGCTTATTATAAAGACAATTTAATCAAAGAGACGCATTTGTTCAGTGACATTAACAAGCGCAATTAGTTTTCTAAAACTATTTAATTGTCTATCAAAAAGGCTGACTCTCAAAACGCTGAGTTATAAGACCTCGGCTATGAGTTCGTACATTAGTAAGGATTTATCTTAATAAGTGCAGACAAAGTTAGGTAGTTATTTTATTACACTAAGAAGCTCTGGTGTATTTAGTTTTAATATCATGGTGACCAAACACTTGCTAAAATGATGTTAAGTCATTGTATGTAGTCTTAATGTTGCGTTTAAGATGCGCTTACACGGCCAATTTATTACGAAATACGGTGATCCATCCATATTGATTCAGCAACACCATGCAATTTACAGTAATTCGAAGATTGCATAGAAATGGCCCCCTGTATTGAACATCTTTTCATGATGTGTAAACCCTTTTTTTTAATCTATGCCGAAATTAATGTCTCTTGAACACTACAAATACAAAAACTAAATTATTTAGTCCCCTATTGTTTGATTGGGGCTTGAAATGTTTTCATACATATGAGGTGATTGGTTTCCGCCTTTTCCGAGTCGCTAAGTTGCTTAATTTCGAGATGTCAAAGATTCGTTTAACCATAAGATAATTCATTTAAAAAATATGTGTTGAAACTGAAAGTATCTGAACTGTTCAAGAAAGATAGTGCTTGTGCGTCATAATATTGCAAAAGTCACGAGAAAAGCTAAGTTTTAAATGCCACTCAAGACTACATATTTAACACAGATAATTGGCATATTTATTTATCCCAACGATATTTTACTTTTAACAGCATTATTAATAGAAACAATTTCTTGTCACTGATCGGATTCCTTGTCAAATTTTTATAAAAACTAATTTAAAAAAAAATGATGTCCTCGCGATGACAAGACTAGTAGTTTTCGAGCTGGAGACGAAACTGAAAATCTCATTTTATTTTAAAATAAATATGATAGTTATAGCGTAACTTATGTGTAACTGATAGAAGTGTGTATTCATAATCAACTTAACTATAGACAGTACAGAAATGTGCCTAGAAATTATGCTTATCCATGTATTTTTATAGTGCAATAACGTGTAAGATTCGGAGCAGATTTCATTAATGAGATCATCAATAAATTTACAATATTCTAATTCAAACTCAAGCCGAATACAGCAAATCATGAAGTTAAATCACCTTACTCTTGAAATTATTCAAGCTCCCGAAACAGTTATTTGCTTCGAATCGTAGTGATTTGCCCTTAGCAAGATATTCGGCATCTATGTTCCAAAATTATTACTGTAGGAAGACATGATGTGATAGAAATTAAACTTTTTTACGCTACAGTATTTGTTTCAATTAACCCGTTTGCACCAGGGATTAGGGTTAGGTGTGATCGGGGTCGAGGCTCCCACGCCATCCTCCAATAGTCCGGTGCTGAGTTACAACCGGTGATTGTCCGCCGGGGGTGTACGTTCGTCGCACTCGTTCTGCCTCGGCTCATTGGTCTCCTGCAGCCGGCCACTTCACCCGACAATTTAATAAATCCTCCGCGTCGTTCATTTGTAAACAAAAGTCATTGTTTCGGCCCCAATCGGACAGTTTGACGATGGCGACTTGCCTTAGCGGGCGCGCGCGGTGTCATCTCGCTACTTGGTGACCTTTGCGAAACTTAAAACATGAAGTTTTGGAAGTGTAGTACTAAAAGCGAGCGACGAGCAGCTGCTATCGGTGAGTGCAAACACTTTCTTTTGTTTTGCCAAACGGTTTCTTGAACGCTAAGTATTACGTAGGTCAATATTATTGACTCCCTAAACTGCATCTAACATTACGATCAAATATGTGCCTACCTACCTACTTGACGTTATTAAATTAACCCAGTTTCGGGCCGGTTTGCTGAAGCGATATCTGTAATTTGTCTTGATTACGGAGTGCGGAGAAGATACAGTTCTACGCATTGTAAACGAGCAGTCACTGAACCATCAATTGACTGTCTTAATTAAAAGTAGGTACCAATAGCAATTAACGTCTAATCTATTAATATAGCAAAAATGAAATTAAATGAATATAATATAATGAATGAATAAAATAAAATGTCACTAAAGCTGATGATATGATACTTACAATGGAATGCTGACCTTCTCACCAAACTAATCGATGCATGACGAATTCTACATAAGAAGATGAAATGGAAAATAATAAACACGAATAAAAATGTAGATGATCTTTAAAATGATTTTTATTGATCATCGCCGAAATCTGAACCAAAATCGTCCAAAAGCCATTTGGACCTTCCACTTTTCGAGTTCATGGTGAAATACAGACATTTTATTTGTCTTGATTTCAGTGCTAAATGACCTGACAATTCACTGAGTTTCAGTGTCGCAACATGATCATAATTTCCCTAGTTTCCCCAGATACCGAAAGTATCACTACACTATGACGATCAAACTTAAACAAACATTGGTCGATATTTTGCCATGCAGGTGTAAATCAAAACAAAATGATACTACTGCACTTCGACCACGTTCAACATAGCGATAGAAGCTGTACCTGATTATAAACAATCAGGTAAATGAACATCTTTATTTATTGTTTCACTCTCGTACACGTCGCGATTATTTCTGTTATCTTTCCTTCCTTGTAACAGCAGGAAAATATTGGAACTCTAGAAGTGAGGGTCAAGATACCAATTAATTATTCAAAGTAGGTGCAGGTATACCTAACCAATTCATGAATCCTTTAATGTAACTTGGATTATTGTAGTTATGACATTATCCAATACTTGTTCTCCCATAACGGCGTCTATATTACCTATTTAGAGGAACACCCACCAATAAAGGAAACTTGTTTATTAGAAGTCAGCATGAAGTCCGCAGACGGGCAGAGCGTGACCGCCAATCTTTATTACTTTGTGTACCAAATGGACCTTTCTTTTTGTGCTGTTTCAGTTAAGCTCGTTTATTTTACCAAGGGCGGACAGATTTGTGGGGGAACTAAGTGTACAACGGTCCAGTTCATACCCAGCTTGGTGATAAAGATAACCGACTACGTGCATACATCTGTCACCTTCTATAACTCGGCTTCAATCCATTTTCGGACAAAAGCAGCAAGTTAAAGCCATAACACCAACTGGTTCTCTATCTTCATCATCCTATTTTTATCGAGTTGGGGTCTGCGCTAAAGAAGACATGCTCACATATTATGTGATCTCAAAAATTACCTACCCTCTTCCAACGTTGTAAACTACAAAACAACGCCAAAAATCACGTCTCTTCTACCCAAAAGTTCTCGACAAACAGTCAAGTTTCACTCTTCAAAGACTCGTCAAGTCCCTTTTTAAAACCACTCGAGCGTAGACATACAGTTCGTCAAAATGGAATTTGAGACACGTGCCAATCAGTTTTATAAAATCGATGCACGTACGTTTGGGCATATCGATGGTAGTGACGTTTACGATATATCTGTATAGCGGGCTGAAGGCTCATGCTGTCGGCGACTGTGTGCCCACTACATAGATTGGCAAAGCGGTGCTGGCTCCAGGCTGATTGCTATGCGAGCCGCAATCCGCCAACCATCGGCCTTTGTTTGCTTTTCACATTGTCCCATCCTTCCTTTCCGTTCCAACTTTTACTGAATACGACGGCATTGTTTGATTTTCATTAAAATTTAATTGCAGTTTATAACGGACGGCTGCAATATTTCGATAATCAAGTTAATTGATCCGTTATACTTACGTGAGGGTACCTAGTTTCCGCACCAACCTAAAATAAGTTTTAACAAATTCAAAACTAACAGGTGGCAATGTAGGAAAAGGTACATAAGTTTGCTACCAGTGCATTAGTTTGTCAGAATATCCAGGTGCTAAACAAAAAAAAACCGGAGAAAACGCTCAGAGAAAAGGCAAACACAGTAAAGTGAACGTGGAGGCCAATGTCCTTCCTTATGTCTGTGAAAGAAGTTAGCAATGTGAAAATTCAGACTGAACGAAGATAATTACTCTAACCTAATTTGTTGAAGAGTTCAGTCTTTATTGACGGGCGAGTTAGCCTGAGAAACGCATTCGTTCAGCACATTTTTTTCCGCGCTGAAACAATAATAGAACGTCATCTATCAACTACCTATCGATTTTTCACTCAGTTGTACCTAGCCGTGGTCGTATCTGCGTGGCCACACTATATAACGCTACTTACTATACTGTAGGTAAGACCGTCCAAAAGGTCGTAAACCAAGGTGTTTCAGTGGCGCAAACTACGGAATGAGGGCAAGAACTGAAGTAAACACGTTTATTTTCTTTTATCTTGTTAATCAGTGTACAACAGACTTTTATGTAGAAACTGAACTTTTAAACAAAGTTCATTTGAAAAGTGGATGTAGGTACGAAATTGAATGCCTGCCTATACCAAAAGCTAAGAGAACTCTACGACGTCTCGACGAATCCGATTAATTCCTCCAAAATATCCATAGGTCGCCGGTCGGTAGGAATGTATTACAAACTTTGGGCACTCTTTTTGTGTATTTTTTTGCTGGTATATCGTTCGTACAGTACTTGTAATGATTTCTGAACCAGCTTTTCACGTCGCTTCTAATAGCAGAGTGAGTGAATATCATAAGACAGTTAAAGTGGTCGCATATCTTCACAGGGACATTATTATTAATTTCGAATCCTGGACACAATGCCCACGTTATGAATACAATAGACCATCGTCCTAGTCGACAATGACCGGTTCTGACGTAATAGCTTAGAGCCGAAATTAGACATAACTAACTACATTCCATCCAGCTATGGAAGCATTAAGGATAATATTTAAACAATCTAGTTCTAAAGTAACGAAAATAAGACATTTTTATTGTAGACAAACAAAGTCCCTATTACCAAACCGTAATAAAAAAAAAAAAAAAATTAATAGTTTCAAAAAACGCAATACTAGCACACGTGGTGTCTACTTGCTGATTCTGAGGATGACTGGTTACGCTCTCCTCTACCGATCCGGGCCAAGGGATGGATGTGATCCGTAAGTTTTATGATTATCTCGGATGAGATGTGAAAGATTCCTCACACCTTCGAAGCTTCGTTTATTTGACAGGTCGTTCATTCATTTATATAGGATTTGCTCGTTATGGGACAGCGGTTTTCACACGAATAATTAGGCACTTAGCTAACAAACAAAACTTTCCCCTATAAGATTTAATGTCTACCTCTACCTACATCAGGGAAATATTTACGTACGACATCAGTTTTTTATAAGAAAATCTAGGCTCCCGCAATTTAGCAATAGCTAATAACAGTTTTAGAAGTTCGGAATAAATTACTTCATGGCATATGGTTACGTTGCACTAATAAGACATAAGTACAATGCTTCTATAGTTTTGCAAGTGAGGAGTGAGGTCCAGTAACCAACCTTTAGCGGTGTAAAAACATTCAAAACACTAAAAAAGTCGCTTTACTTTCGGAAGTCGTAACTTGGTTTGTTTCATTGACTTTTTTGTCATCGACTTCCGAAATAAAAGTTATTTCTGACTTTTTTTGTATTTTTTTTTGGAAGTCGGTTTTTTTGCACTATTTTATTAAGTATAATATTAGTATAGATTTTACTATTTTTAGTTGTACTATTGCACAAAAATTCTTGCCATTTTACGTTGTAGTTAGAAGTTATTAAAGGACCATCGTGTCATCAAAATAGTCTAAGAAGAAAGGCATCGTAGGAAACCCATAGAACAACGTGCACTGGACTTTGTGCCCAGAACGTTCGTTCTTCATCTAAAACAGAATTTATGAAGATTCTTTGTCTTGCAGAGGGACAATAACAGAATATTGAACGGTACAGTACTTATACATAGATCTCATAAATACGTCTTTAATATCCGGTATGATCGGTAAATGGAAGGCATATTCCGCAGGGGACATAACTTGATTCATTTACAAATTATGGATTATATGTAATAGACATAAACAAATTATTCCTACCCGTGCATATTTATAGTTTAATCGGTAGCCATATGTAAACTATTATTGAATATGCTCAAACCACTTGCGTTCAGGCTAATAAACTTTCATGCGGTATTTTAGTGCAGACGTCCTAACGAGTAATCCAATCAGGGCCCACTTTCCTAGACGGGCTGTAAACGGGTGTGACTGCGAAGGTGTCGCCGTGTCGACTGCCTATAAATAGAGATGTACTTAACGATTCTATGTACATTTAAGAATAAGAGTTTAAGATACAGTAGGTTTAAACTGCCATTGTTTGAGATTTAGACATAGATTGCGCATCCAAATAGTCCGTTGCAATCAAAATCTGACAAAATTGCGGATGATCAGAATGGGACAGAGCGGGAGTGCTATCCGCAGCATCGACGATGCTCTCGGCAGCACTCTGTTACACTGGAAAATTATAGGAGCATGATAAAAAAAGCAATTCCGTGCATCCGCACGGAATTGCTTTTTTTCTTTGCTTAGGGTTGCGCCACATCTATCCTGATGTGGCGCAACCCTAAAGAGCCTTTCGACACTAAGGGATACACCCTTAGTGTCGTATGTGGTGCCGACTAGACCATGGCCAACGTGTTGGAGTGTCCCTCCCTACACCCATACTTAACGGGGCCAGTGTGGCCACATACTGGGTCGAAGTAATCTGACAAAAGGTACCATCGAAGGGAAAGAAGAAGTCTGTCAATGTTGGTTCCACGATTACTTTCCAAGCTACTACTAAAAGCAAATGAAATGATCTTGAAACTCTTCTTTGTCTTACAAATCGAATAGCAGAAGTTTAAAAACTCCGATCACTTGCTAGTTTAAATTGTTAAGTAGAACAGATGCAACGAAACTGGAACAAATGACAGCCAACAGACGGAACAACTAATTTTTTTCTCTTGGATAGACAGTTTTCCTTATTTTCCGACTTGAGCTCTCGGCTATTTACTGAGAACACAACGTTCGCAATATTAAGACGGATATATTGATGACATAATACTTTTATTTTCTTCAACAAATAAAAGTCTGATAAACACTGGGGGCTGTGCTTTGTATTGTAATATTACAGGCCACAAAATGTTGTTCCATTTTACTGGACAATAGCTTACAAAACTTATGAATGCACGTATTATTCCTTGCTGTAGTAATCCTGGGATAGTCTGTTCAGGTCTGTTCTCATATTGTTTTTTAATGGTTTGCTTGCTTCCACGTTATTTTGCTTAAACTTCGGTCCGTAGTTTCGTTACGCTTATGCTGCATCGTATCAAGAATGCATAATGGACAATCCTGTCCAAATTAAGAAATATTCTAAAGCTGGACTTAAAAACTCTGAAATCGCCAATCCGTCTTGAGCAAGCGTTGTGATCAATGCTGGTGCCTTCTCTGTTGAGAAGAGGCCTTTGCCCAGCAGTGGGTCAGTAACAGGCTGCTTTTTTTTTTAGGTTGGTTACCAATCATTATTAACATTAATAGTATCGGCCCGCTCAATAAAATCTGTGGAACCATTTGGGCACCAGAATGTGAATCCGGAATAGCCAGATTTTTTAATGTACGAGATTTAATTTTATTACAACGTTTGGTAATTATATTAATTCAAAATATATAAAATAAATTGATACTAAACTTAGAAAGAAAAAAAAGAAAGAAAGAAAACATATTTATTTGGCACATGCCTCAAGTGCACACAACAAAAAATAAAATTAGAAAAACTTAAATATACTTATTCAGGAAAAAACACAGATAATTGTGTGTCTCACGGCTGCGCCAAATAGGCCCAGTTCAGCAAACTGCCGAGCAGCTAGTGCCCGACGCTGGTTTTCAACTGGACCTGAGATGGTGATGTGACGGACCTAGATCAGTTTACTTCATCTTATCGTGCATCTGCCGGTCATAGGAATCGACCTACATAAATGTTCAGCTTATTACAGCGTTTGTAGGCAATGTGCTTACAGTAATTTATGACCCGCAATAACTTCCATACTTTATATACCGTGGCAATCTATAAACTCAATACATTTCAGCCTTATTTACATTCACGAACCTATTTATTCCTTGAGGAATGAATTTATATATCGCGTCACATTAACATATGCCTGTAATGTGTGTCTTCTATAGACTCATTTGCATCTCAAAAAACACGTTGGCTCCCCGTTCCTTACCGTACATAGTTCATTTATGTACATAGCTCATTTATGTAAATTGTACATAATTCTATTGAAAGTACTTCATAATTTATCTTTTTCATTACATACGTTAAACACAAATGGCTATGCATCGCCATTGTGTCCCTTACTGATCTCTGTGGAAAATATTTTACTTTAATGCGTGGTGGTATATCCTGGACTCCTGGTGCAAATTGTCTCAATGCTGACCATAGCCTCGCCTTTATTTTTTGGCCATGTCCGACTGTCCGTCCTACTAAGTACTAATAGGTCCTATTATGACCAGAAAGGTTTTCGGGCATAATCCTTGTTACAGTTAAAAAAAAACTATTAATGCTAGCCCGGAGTATCTGTAGTTCTAGTCCCCATCAGTTAATTCTTTATATCCTGCGGAAAACTCCCAGTTACTGGGCCATTTCGGTTTTAAAAATCCTATGGTACAATTGTTTTGGCACTGTGCCAGATAGGTTTTGTGATAGGCTCGCACTTTGCCACATTGGAAGCTAAGGCGTAGATTTGGCATCCTTTCTGCGTTTATGTGAATATTTCGGGTCACAACAATTTACGAGTCACAAAAGTCACTGAAAAAAACCAGAATGTTTTGGAGCTTAACTTAACCTAGTTTGTATTTAGTTAGTCCTGCTCATATATTATGGTATGTATTAGCTTTTGCCCGCGGCTTCGGGCCATGGCGGACGAAAATTACGCCACGGGAACGTAACCTATTACTAACCGGTATAAAAAATGCCTTAACCCTGGTCATGATCTTGAGACTTACCTAAGTCCTTGATCCGATCACATAGACAAGACATAATTATTTTATTATACTACAAAAAGCTCAATTATCACTAACTCACTCTCTCACTGACATAATTGTTCTCCCAGATGGAATCTGTCAAAATATACCCCCTCGCTCTCCAGGAGGGGGGTATATTTTGACAGATTCGTAAACAAATAACTCTCACGAGTAGGGGAAAAGTGCCAAACTCCCCCTTTTGCCCTGCTCCCCCCCTCACTATCGTATCTTGGAAACTAAGAGATCCGTGTTCTGTTTTTTTACGGATTCGTGTAGAAGAGGCTCGGAAAAGTAAAAACCATTCAAAATTGCCCCCCTTGCCCTCTTCCCCCCCATCAGATGCATAAAAAGGGGACCACAGATGGTCAAAATCATTTCTCAAAACACCCCCTCTCCCCTTTTTTTTGTATGTTTTCTACATTAGGGGTTCTATAAGTGAAAGATCTACCACCATAAGGACGCGAGGTGCTTGCACCTCGCGCAACACGCAAATACTAGTTGTCTTTATACATGTATAGTTACATCGTCGCCTTACTAATGGTAACCAGAATAGTAAAGACCTCATCAGTATTATTTATATTTACCAAGTTGTGACGTGTGAACCATTTTTGTCTAAATAAGGTATACTTGACTAAAAAAGGTGACTTTCTTGTAACATTATCGTTGATTACGTATCTTTAACAACAGACTGCTACACAGTCATCATTACCTTGAAGAAATTGACCATCTTCATAATATTTTCAAAGTTATTTCCATAGCAACTGTCTGGATGTCATATGGTTGTTTATAATAATAACGGTTCCTTGTATTATGTCTATCATTAAACAGCAATCAGAATTCGTCATAGTCGCCTTATTCAATAGCAATGCTTCCTGGTGGCTGATGAACTAGTGCTCGCTTTGTCATGTTTATTCGTTCATCGTTCATTGAGCATTGCATGTATTATGAAACATTTTAAATGCTCGAGTTCACCCGATCAGAAAATGTTTGACGGTATGAAATTTTACACATCAACGACAGTCAGAGTGGAATATAAATTCCAATTTGTTGTTTCGTTTCACCCGAAAAATAGATCTACCATCGTATTATGAATGTTGGCTTATGCTAATTAAATCCCATAGTTGTGCAACGGGTGGACGGCTTCCAATGACCTGTTCCAGTTTGGTTTCTTTTGTGTCCCAATGTTCACACATTGTTTACAGTTTTTCAGGGCGCCTTTGTTTTAATAACAAACTAATTTTAAGTTCGCAGTTTCCAAAACATGGCAGTTGACAGTCTACGGAGTTAGTCTGAGTTGAGCTCTTGTCGGGGTGCGACACGATGGCAGGACGCTTGCTTTGAACTGATAAAGTAATAGTTGTGACGCTTTAAGATCTGCTCCAATCTGTGTGTGCATTTCGTCACATGCAAATTACATCACATCTCACGCGTCGCATTCGGTGTAGATGTAGGGCGGCGCGGCGGGAGCCATCCCATTGCGGAAGGACGGCCGCGCGCTCAGTACGCGCTCTGTTGTCACCGACGAATATCCGATCCGCTCCACTGCCCCACGCGGCGCGAACTTACGAATTTTGAATTTCGTAATTCTACCGGCGCCGAAATAGAAGTGTTTCGTGTTACATGTGATAGAAAAACGAGTGATATGAAAATACGGTTCGAGGTGCCAAACAAATTGGAGATAACTTTCGGAAGAGGTACATAGTGTTATGTTATTTTGTGCTTTACTAATTGTTAATTACCATGTTGGTAATGCAGGCGCTGTCCAGACTGTCGAGAACAGGTAAAACTAACACCTTCTTTGTTTTTTTAAATTACTTCTATTTCATTAATCATTTATATTTAGTAAGCGTAACCAGTTTTGTTCAACTTTACCCGAATGTTGTAGAAACTGGTTCCTGACCTTTTTCAGGACAATCAGCAACGGTGACTACTTTCATTGCCATGTTTGACTACTTTTACGAACTTTGAAAGAACCAATATTGTAAAATAAGTAATAGAAAGTCTTTCCCTTTTATCGTTCGAAGGTATTTTCAAACCTCTTTGAGGTATCGTTACAATTTTCTACCTCGCCTAAAATCATATCGCAATAAGGGTTGTTGACTGAAGCGAAAACGAGGTTTTGGCAAAATATGCTAGTCCCTTATTATCCGTAGCATATTACAAGTATGTAAGCAACGTAACTCGTTTAATAGAATCTATGTAAAGGCTTTGTAAGCGGCGCCGGCTCTGCGCGCCTACGTGGTGTAATGCTTCCCTTTATAATGTTAGATTTACAACACGCCACATGAAGGGCTTCAACAAAATTATTTGCATGAATAGTTTCATTACCCGAAGTCATGGAACGTTTGTGTAGACTAAGTAAAGCGCTTTGAATGACCAGTTGAACCTTTGATGTGAATGTAAGATTTATGTCGAACAAACATTTGAGTGAGTACAGCTGCCGTGCGGGATGTTTGCTCTCCAAGACCAGTACGATCACGTAAATGTGAGCGACCGCGACGGCCACTCGATAACCGATCCATTAACGGTTCAGAAGTGAAACGACAAACGTACGAAGAGGTACTTACTTAAAAGGCAATTTAAGTATGTATACTTACTTCGAACGGTAAAGATACTTCACAATTTAGTTTGAAAGCCTGTCAATTTAGCTGCAAAGGTAACAGCTGGTAAATACTGGTGTCAGACATTGCAAAATGAACGACCGTCACCCCGTCAACCACTTCCCTTGATCGAACCTTCTACCATTGAAACGTAGACAGCTGAGAACGGTATATTATTCATTGAAGAACAGTGATATTATACAATCGAATATTGTAGAGGACGCCCTGAAGTTTTAAAGGGCAGTCCCCTTCAGGGCGTCCTCAAACACTAAAGATTTAGGGCAGTTTTTTTGTCACAAAAAAAGATCTTCCGCAATCGATCCTGCCACCATTTTATGATGACTGGCTAATACAACACAGTGTGAGCTCCTTTTAAAATTTATCGCACCAAAAAGAAAAATGTTGAGGAAAGTTTTAAAAGAAAATCGAAACTGTCCTATTATGAGGTAGCTAAGTTTGTACACGTGTATTTTATTATCCGCTTTCCATTCGCATGCCCATGGTTCTGTAATGTTCATTTGTACTGTTCATGTCGTAGAAGCTGATCAACATTTCAGAGCTGTGGCTATCCGTTGCCTATTGTAGTTAGACCCAACAGTCATACATTGCGGCCATCCGCATTTGAGCTCATTGTTGAATAATTGAAACACCGACTATTCTGTTTGAGGCCCCGTCGGTGGATTTTGGATAGCTGTTTCTGGCAAACAACATGGATTTACTTATACGATAGAACCTTTAATACAAACTTTTTTCATCATTATTACCGTTCACAGCTTTAAACTAACCACTGGCTGGTGTCTGGTACTGGTCTAACACCTTCTTTCGTTTACCGTTAACTTTCTCCTGTCCTGTTTCTAAAGTTTTGCGGATCATTTAAAACTTCTGCAAAGAAAAAGCCGTTGAAGATTCTTTAGTCATTCCATGAAGTTGAATTTCCATTGGATGTGTGCTGTAGAAAGTAACGGCAGGCTGAGTCCCCAGCGTAAACGAGACACTTAATTGAAAGTCAGACACTGTGGTGCATCATGATGAATCACCAGCAATCGATACATCCGACCATAACGTGAGAATAAGGTCTGCTAATCCTCTGCTTATCATATCGCCCTAATTCGCTTACTAATCTGCATTTCCAACAACACTGCAAACATTGATGACTATATGTAAAGCTTTACAGGAAACCTGATAACATGTATTTATCATCTAAACTGACAGACAGTCAGTACCATTCGGGATCGAGAATTCGAGCTAACACAAAAAATCCGGCCTGGAAATCCATTCCCTAAAGTGTAATTAAAACGACGTAAAAAAACTCGTCTCCGAATCTCCAAATAAGGCCAGGAATACATCAGGTTGTATACAAGACTATAGAAGTACATATACATATGATTGTATGACGCAGTGGATATTAAGTTAGGTACAGAACTACAGACGTTATCTGGGCATTGTGCGCTGATTCGACCCTGACTTAGATAGCTAGCTGTTCGTAGTTCACAACGCATCGTATCGATCACACATGACTATCTAAATGTAAATAGCAAAGTACCCACTACGCGTGAATAGTAACATGAATAGATTAGGCTTAGTTTCGAACTAATAGGACGTCGTCAACTTCGTCTCCCTAAACATTTCATCCAGTTGCTAACATTGTCAAAGAGGCATTGTTACCATGAAGGCAGAACTCATTTAAATTTAAAAACGAATGCTAGACCCGTGGCACGGTGTTACAATGGGGCTGCTATCTTTGTATTCATTTTACACATGATAGAATCATACGTGAACTCACCTTTATCTCAAGGGCAGAAACTACAAAACGCCATCTACTACGATCCTTACATACCTCCTTTTGCATCATGCACGTCCACTGTTCATCGACGCACGCCAATTGCGAGTACTACGCACCTGACCTTTGTCCCTGAAGAACCTCATCAATAAGGCCAGTGTGTGTCCTTATAAGGGGTCTCCGCTCCATTTTCGATCAAATCTGCCGTATTATTTACTTTATTTGTGAGATCGAAAAGCAATCACACCAGTTGGAAATCTGCAATGTCTAAAGAGCTGTTACTTGCATTTAGCAAATACAAATTTCCTTTGCAAACGGTAGTGTTACGAAGCTAAATAAATCTAGCGGTCTTTGGAGTCGTTTAGTTAATTCAATCACCGACCTGCCTCTCGTTATTTATCCAATACCGCTCCAATCAAAAGAGGCGCTCTTAACGATACTGAATCTTCAGAAAACCTGGCTGGATTTTTAATCCATTAGAATTTGTTGAATAGTTGATGTTTTGCCGTGGTACATGAACGGACGGAATAATTATTCAAACCTTTTATCTGGTGTAGTAGTCACGATATGCGAACCTTAAGATTTTCATTTAGCTTTTAATTATATTTATCTTTTTAATTTAACATTACATTTAAATACTACTTCAAAGAGTTCGTTATCTGAGTCATGAGTTTTGGCGAACTCGACTTGATTTAAGCATTTCGTGTTAAAATTATAAATCCTTTAGTACAAAAGAAATGCTGGATTTGTAAAGAACTTCCGGTGGTACAAGTGCGCAATGACAAGGTCGACGGAATGACAATGCGCGGGCGCCGGCAGCACCACTGCGCAGACACTGGCTTCGACCAAGGTTATAATGTCTCATCTGTACAAATATTACTTTTCTCACAAACTAATTTAAAGTTTTATTAGTAAATACTTTACTTCTATCGTCATATCGACTGTATTATCCATTTGTTGCATAATTCCTGAAAAATTTATTGTTCCACTTTCTGTATCTCCAAAAAGGATTCCGTATTAAGAAATCTATGAAAAATCCGACGTGTTAAAGTTGTTATCCGTCTCGCCTCCTTGCGCAACTTTTGAAGAGGCATTTAAAGGAAATAGGTTAAGTAATGGGGCTCACAGCCGATGAGTTTACAACCTGTCGGACGTTAGTACTGTTTCAAACAAAGTGTTACTGCTGAATATGACTCAATCGTTGAGAACAAAACATGTGGCGCAGTATTGAGCTGGGATTATGGCAGATAAAGTTGGTGCAGTGATAAGAGTGAAAAAATCAATACAATATGTGCATGTTTACAAGTGAGAGTATATTTAGACTAGCGGCTGCACATTCATACAACAAACCTGGGAAAGCTTGGCTTGCTCTTATAACCTATGTACTCCATGATGTTACGGTTACTGACTATTCGTGTCTTCAACACATGTGAATTCCACTGTTGGACATAGACAAACTACTACCTACTGGTCTTGACTCTTCGTATGATCGTTCAGAACAACATATTAATCTACTGTGGCGCCTACTGGTCTTTTTTTTTTTTTACCGATGGGAAATCATCAAATAACCCCTCCCGTTCTGGGCTGAGCAGGAGGGAGGGAGTGTCAGACTTTTACTGACTAAAACCCATCCATGTTCCTTCCTTGGCCCTTTGTGTTCCAGGGCCGTGGTATCTGTCTAGAGATATAATAGTAGACGAGTATTCAGATGATGAAGTATGCATAATATACAATAGGAATTCAAGTTTATGGAGATACATTATGACGCAAAGTGATTCTTAAATAGAACCTTCCATAGAAACTCAATTGTTTTTCATTTTACAGACATGCTTGTCGGGGGACCTATCATGATTTCAATAAATAGTCATAAGTAAAGCCCCCTTCCTGTGAAACACTGTCTCACTTTTGTTTTGACACCGATTGTTTCCAAGCCTCATCGATTGTTCCCCGGGTGACAAACATTAATAATATACTCATGTTTTCTTTCTCAGACAACCTGATTGTTTTGGTTTCAACGTTTTTATACCGCCACATTGTATTCAGTGCGGTGCATATGGGCTGTTTCATGTGATTGCGACCTTCTACGGTAATATATGCAACGTAAATAATATAATGAGGAGTTAATCAAGTGCAATGAGTAATGTTCCCAGTGGGTGGTCTGTCTATTACATAAACAACGTAAACGCGGGAACGATACACTTGTGAAGTTATGTTATGATCGAGCTTGAAATCATTTATTTTTTTCATTCATCGTTTCAATAGACTGCAATGTTCGTAATTGCAGTTTATTACTCGTCTGTCAGAAAGTCCAGTTTAGTTAAAGATCGGTGTTCCAGTCTGTTTGCCTGCATTCCGTAAAGCGGTGGCCCCGTTTGCCTCGCCATCGGAACCGAATCATTCGGATGTCTGCTTACATTCCGACCGCGTTTAATCTGAACTTCTATTTTTTGCTTCAGGCACTTCCACGGTATTTAATAAAAAGTTGTTTGTACTCGAACGAAGTTTACTCATATTTTTCATTTTTCAAAACAAAGCTTATTGCTTCCTCTCGTTCATCATACATTTCATGCCTCAACATAAATATTTTGGTAGGAACGTCGAATGATTGATGATCACGGATCATCGACTTCCATATTCATATTTTATTTGTTGATACAGTGGACACCTACAATGATTAAAATAAGTCATGAAAGGAATAGAAGCTGTCAAAAAACCGTAGAAATCTATCTGAAACGTGATAAAAATCCTTCCTGATAATTTCGGATACAATCATGAAACGGAACATGTCATGATAAAATTGACAGTTACTTTACTCACGGCATAGTTTGTAGTTGTTCCACAAAGGGTCACCCAATTGAAGACGAGAAACAGAAATCATCTCGTTCTGATCCAGGGCTTATCAATAATCTTATTGATAGAGAAGTGATGATAGCGAATGCTGTACAATCTGCATCTATCGGACCGTCAGTTTCGGTTCAGCGCGCGCATTATACTGTGTGTAACGTACCGTGCACCTTATTGCCTTGTGATAAAGCCACGTGTGTGTAAAGCAAATGTATATAACAAAGGTCGTATGTCAAAGGGTGATGTGATGTCAGAGCGTGACAACTATAGTGTCAGTGTGGCCGCGAAGGGCGCGTGCTGCCGTGTGCGTCGCAGGATGAACTGCTTCGGATTCCAAGGTAAAGCCTTTAATTAATAACGAACGGGCACGCGCGACAAACACACGTTACGATGACGATTATTATCGGAAACCACGCTACGTTTAATATTTTCGTGACTGAAGAAACGCAACTGCGTAGTCAATTTGTTTTCAAACATTGATGATTGAAGATTGCCGATCCGTTAAATCGATTTTCCGCTTAGTTTTTCGACTCGATGACGTTAGGTACTGTATTCAACGCTAGTGATTGAAGGCATCTCCAGATGAGCGTTGATAGACCGAAGGCGGGAAGCGCACAAGCCTGCGCGCGCGCAGACGGATGTGTCGCATTGTGTTTGGCGTGTGGGTTGCACAGATGCGACTGAGTTTCTTTTTCATCAAGACCGAGAAAATAGGCAAGTGATTATGTATTGCTTCAAGTTTTTGTTAATGTGTTTATTGTATGCGAAGTTTGCGCCACGAAGTATGTGCGTGTGAGGTTTATCTGTGAGAATTAAAGTGAATTAAGTGTTACTCGTGAATCGTGTTACGCTCTAAGAAATTGTATTATTTAAAAGTGTTATTAGATTTACTTCCTAACTTACACACAGTTTTACAGCGTATTAAGTTGTTATTGTGAATGCGGCCTTTTGCTTGCTAGGGAAGCATTATAGGAATGTTAGCACAGAATGTAGTTGATGTACAACTATGTCAACGTCTTTATCCATGGGTTAAGATCAAAGCGACGCTTGGGTATGCGGTAAAGGTATACGTGTTCGTAATGCTTTTAGACATGTACCTAACTTGGTAACATAGAGAACGGAAGGGTAATTAATTACTTTTTAAGTAGGTAGGTAGACCGTTACCCATTCCCTTATAATAATGCAAATACGTTACTAAGTAATACAAAGGAAAAATAAATAATTAACAGTAAACCATATTTTGAATAAGCGCGATAAATACGTGGACATAACACGAATAAATGAATTTTATGTACCTACCTAAGATAAACCCGCAGTATGTTTATAATAAAATGTAGATGTAAGTACAAAGGCTACATAATATAGGATTTCGTTAAAGTACTGATCTAAACGTATGTAAGGTATATAACACTAGCCGTTGCCCGCGGCTTCGCTCGCGTTTTGGTCGGAAATTAACCCACGGGCACGTTGTAAATATAGCCTATGCCACTCGGTGATAATGTAGCTTTATATTAGTGAAAGAATTTTCAAAATCGGTTCAGTAGATCCAGAGATTATCCCCTACAAACTCACAAACAATCTTTACCTCTTTATAATATTAGTAAACCTAGATATTAGTTTTAAATTACACTTTGGATATATTAACAACTAGCTGTTGCCCGCGGCTTCGCTCGCGTTTATGTCGGAAATTATCCCACGGGCACGTAAATATCGGGGATAATGTAGCTTCCTATTAGTGAAAGAATTTTCAAAATCGGTTCAGTAGATCCAGAGATTACCCGCTATATACAAACTTACAAATTTTACCACTTATTAATTTGTTAAGTACATACATATGTACCTAATAATGACAAAATTGTGTGCCAAAAGTGGGATAAAAAATTTCCATACATAATTTCATTGAATTAGGTTGCGTCACGAACTCCTGAAAAATGTTTTAAAAATACCTATGTAAAGTTAAGTTAGGTTAAAAATGATTTTGTAGAGTTTTTTTCCGCACCTATATGTTAACTTTATTTACTTATGTTAATTGATATAAATGAAAAACCCATTCAACCGGTAAACATATTTTAAATGGGGTTCATAGTATAATTTATAACTGTTTTAGAGCATGTATTTGTAGGGTTGGTCGTTTCTATCGTAACTAGGTACTTAGCAGTGGCGAAGCTTCTATACATCTCGATTCCTACCGGTTTCCCTTTGAAAAATGGCACAGTCAGTATTCCATAGACAAATCTCCGGCTTACCTCTTACAAAAATTGACCCTTCGCTACTGGTACTTAGCCGTTATAAATTAAGAGAAAGTGAAATCAGCGTCAACTTAAATACAGTATAATAAGAGACCTACCCGGATAATTAAACGAGATTTCAATCAAAGTCCACGTAATTTATAAGCAACACTAAGTATCTGCTTTTAGCTAAACGCTTCACTCTCTAAACATGATTAATTTTGCATGGTTAGATCCAATAAAATGTGATTTATAGCGATCACACCGGCACCGGACATAGAATAATTGCCAAAACATTCATCAAATGTTATTTAACTACAAACCATATGATGTGGCTGATAGAAAGTCAGAAGGAAAAGATATACAGCGTGTAACAGAAAGGGTATAATCATATGGAATACTGTGGTACGGACCATCATACTGAACAAATTTCTCTATGGGACCACCATCGAAATCGTAAAAAAATAATCAGCTGTCCCATACATTTGGGTCGAGTAGGTATTGACATTTTGTATAGGACAGCTGATTATTTTTTTACGATTTCGATGGTGGTCCCATAGAGAAAGTTGTTCAGTTTGATGGTCTGTATCACAGTATTCCATATGATTATACCCTTTCTGTTACAAGCTGTATATGTACCTATATAAATAGATATACATAGATAAGATAAGATGGAAAATCAAAAGTCAGAAATCGGCAGAAATGAAAAAGTTCCACGCAAAGGAGAAGGGGACTTCTGGGCCCATCAGTTAACTAGTTGAAATGTGTCTTAAAAAAACCGTTATATTTTTCTAAAGGAAATCACAAAATATGGTACCATGTTTCTATCTAGGAAGCGAGAAAACTTAAATTAAGTTATGAAACTAAATAATCGATTAAACAATGCCTGAATTGCTAGTAATCGATTATGAATAAATCGGTAAAATCTGAAAATATGTATGAAAATCGAGTGACAAGTGTTTTTTCGTGGAATCGATTCATAGCGAATAGAATTCCTTTAATTTTTCTTCTGGCAACACTTCTGCCTGACATCAATCAGTCACCGATTGACAGATGGCACTCGTTCGTTGTCTTTCGTTCTGAGTGCACCCGTATTTTCCATGTTTTATTGTTTAACCCCACGACCTCGGCTTTACATAGGACTTTTGACGGATCTTGCTACTCTAAATTACCTGGCTCTCTATTTTGGACAACTTTTACGCCTATCGATCGGATATTGACGAAATGGATCGCTGTGTAAATTGTACAATTGCGACTGATCGCAGTAACTCTATTGGCAGAAGAGTCTTGGAAGATGAGGCGATTTTATCAGTTATTCGTCAGGGGCGTGCGTCTCAGCCTGTAAGTTTTTACCTATTTTTATGTTTTCTGTTACCTATTCAAATGATGCTTTTAGCTTATCAACCATGACAGCTGTCGAAAAGGACGAGATTCAATATTAGGGTATTATTGTAATTGTATTGTAGGTAGAAGGACTGTAGGCTGCTGTGCCCATGTAATGTGCATAATATGGTATCTCAGTTGGGCAAGATACCAAGAAAATATCGTACCTCCTGCACAATTCTTAGACGATATTCTCCTAATTATTGAAGATGAATAATACATATACATATAAAATAAATAACATATACATATATTGGTGTTTTATTTTACATCCACTTGTCCCTTTTTAGTTTTTAAAAGGCTGGTGCCTACTGCTTCTAAGTGCACGATATTGGATGTAGAAACTTGTCTACGACTGTAGCGATTGTCCAGGGCGGGGGGAGAACCAATCGTCAGATCTTCGACACGTCACACACGCTCCATGCATAAAACTATAACACAACCGAAGCCATTCAAAAGTATTTCGTAAAAAAACAAAAAAAACTACAATGATAAAATATAACCTCACTTTTACTTTACTTCATATAACTTGATTCCTGGATAGCCAAATTTCACCAAATTTTTAGTGAGGCCTTGTTATTATATCCTCTTACAAATAAGGCTAGGTTAATTCAGTTAACACCTGGGCCCAGGAATGTATGGAGTCATTCCCTTCTCCTTTTCTTGCCCTATTTTTGTTTATACAAAGTTTCTTTCCCGGTAAAATATTTTAAAAGTCCTTAAATAATGCTTCTTTTACATAAAGAACTCTTGCGCAAAATTCTCTACTCATCGGTTTGTCTGAGGGTGTCCTTTTTTTTTTTTTTTTTTTTTTTTTTTCGGATTGGAAATCATCAAATGACTCCTCCCGCTCTGGGCTGAGCAGGAGGGAGTGTCAGACTTTTACTGACTAAAACCCATCCATGTTCCTTCATCGCCCTTTGTGTTCCGGGGCCACGGTATCTCTTTCGAACAGTCCCGCAGCCCTGGCAGAAATTTTGGTTTTACGTTACCCCAGATTACAGACGGGAGGTTATGTTAAGAGGATGACAGTATGTGATCGAATCAAGATGATCGCATACACTATAACCGGATCAATCGTCATTGTTACAGCAAAGCTATTGTTGCAAACCCATTACAATCGCAATCCCTTACCTATCAGCTCGGCCATCGACAATGTAGTTAATTTAGATTAACGTGGGTACCAATATTTAATTAAGAGTAACTACCATTATCTGGTCTCCCTACCTTTAATTTCTTTCCCAACATTACAGCGGGCTCACCCCGTATAACGAGATTCTTCCAGCCCCTAAATTCCCGCGGTTTGTGTTTGGCATGTGTACCTGGTATTCAGAAATCCGCATCCAACAATGCAGTACATTCCCATTGATTGATAGCTACTGCATTAAATAAAGGCCCAAGAGCTATGTTTATGAAAACTTCTAATTTTATAATGTGAATCTGCTTCCTTGGGATATTTTTTGCGAAGATTTTTTTTAATGCTGATCCGCTGGTAAAACCGAGAAAAACGAATAAAATTAATGGTACTCTTCAAATCATAGCAGATCGAAAATAGACTTAACGTTGTTCTACATTTCTTTTGTGTTTAAAACTTTAAACCATAATTCTTCCTCAGTTTGTTAGATAGAACTATAAAAACAAGCTCTGACACAGATTGCCTAGATCTATATGTTATAGACACGCACGCTATTACGTCAGTCTGTTAGCACAGTATTGATAGCAATGCGAAGATGAAATATCTTTATCTCGCCAGGGGGTTGGGGTGCTCCGATAGTTCTGTTGATCCGTAATAGGGAGCTATCATAATGGAAACGTTTTATCACCAGGAAAGTAATAGAAACGAGGTTTTCTTTTTCAAATTACATTATCCGATAAAATAATAGTTGCTTCTTAAACACACAGCTTAAGATTCTTAACCGTTTGAAACGAAAAAAAATGTCTAGACTACATTTCGGAACCACAACATCCCCAAAGTGTTAACATAATTTCAGTAACTGGCCAAATCATATTACCTAGATTCAAAGTAAGCCGGAACTACTAACATACTTATAGAAACATCAGGATAACATACATAAAGGATCCCGGATTGGGTTGCACGCCGCATAGCAATGAGGTCGGAATGGGAGTTTAAGAGCTCTTCGGGCCAGCCACAATATCAGCCATTGATGCGATGCTGACAACGCTGCCTTCGGGCTATCTGCGTAACTGAATAAGCTGAGGCCCTCAACAGCTGTTCTTGAATATCGATTATTTACTGAATAAGGAATGGAATGAGAGCTTATTTAAATAGTAAACGTCGTTTACGAAATCTAAATTCAAGAGAGGCTCTTAGAAAATACTCTCTCTTGCAAATGTATCGTTTTTCTACCAAATATCCGGAGCTACAAAAAAATATGGAAAATTTATGTCGTAAAGTGCCAAAAACAAAGTCACTTTGTACAGATGTAATTGAACTCATTTGGTGTTCAGGTCGTGTTTGCGGAAGGTATTCCCCTGCCTGTTATGTATCTTTGATTACTTTCGAAGGAGGCTAATGATGATTATCATTAAGGGCCTGTAATGACAGCACTATCCGACTAACGACGACAAAGGTAATTGAGGACTCGAAAGAACTCCAACAAGATGCTCATGACTTGAGAGCTCTCATTATCTCATCATTTAAGATCAACGATCTAAGCCGAAGTCGCCGTAGACGATCGAGTTTAATTACCCTAAGGATGTTCGTATCCTTTGGAGATGTTATCCGCATTAAGAACAAAGGGGACTTAATACTCCTTATTATAGTCTGCGAGGCCGTGGGAATTTGCGCTATAACTGGAAACATTGTTGTTTGCGAGGAACTTGGTTTTGGTCACAAAGACGCAGATTATGTACGGTAGAAATACTGTTTGGGGCAACAAAGTGAGGGGAACGTAATAAAGTTACAAAGAAATATTAAACACACGGATGGCCTATCTCTATATACCAAAAGTAGAAATAAACCCAGCTCAAGGAAATAAGTAGAATATGGTTTGAGACACGGAATATAAAAAAGAGGATTTGGATCATTTGCTTGGGAGAATTTAACGATGATGCAGTACTCTGCATCGATAACATCAAGAATAATCTGTTTTTCGTGTTAAATTTTCCAACGCATGATGTATCAGACAATACATTCATCAACTCTGTCATTTGTATGGTCGAGAATCCAATAATGATTGGGATTCCGACGACATCATTATAACTGGGCCTAGTGTGTGACTGTCGCAACAATGACGATGATTTGAATACCATGCTCGGATCATTAGAGTAGCGTACATCGATGGCTGCCGTATATTGCGGAAGTAATTCCGCCTTGATGGCCATCAGGTACGGAGCAGAAATACCGCAGGAAACATTTTCTTCTACCGATATTTACATAGTATTAAATTGTCGGGTGTCGTCCGTCGTTTCGTAACAATATCGTGGGTTCTCGTCAGCTATTGGACTCTTCGTACCGTATTACGTTTCTGCTGAAGTGTATAAAGTATTTTACTGCGTGAAAACGTGTTTGACTCGGACGAGCCGTAAAATACAAGTGATAAGAGAATCGTGTAAAGTAGCAAAAGTAATAACTTTTACGGACATAAAATGACAGATTTTCTTGTAAAATACATAAACTATGTTCCTTGTGAGTAGCAATTGTTATGATTGACCTTCCTTGTGGACGATCTCTTGAACTGTTGCGTAACTAATTTGCCGTTGTTGTGTCTACTTCAGCATTGTTGGTTCCACAATGCATGACATTGCTAATTATATACCATCCATCTGCATTTTATGTTGTTATTGTTTCCTTCGAGATTGAATAACGCAGTAGACATGTACCTACTTCACTCTTTCTTTTGTGTTTAGGCAGCGTAATTTCAGTGTCATACATACTTAGGTTAATTGTCAAGTTAGCAAACCACTTATTACAATTTATTAATAGTCTGCGTAACTTTAATATGATTATTTATTATTATTAAATAACCACGTATATCATTTCCAAATATAAAAAAAACACATAAAAAAACAAAAATCTGATTTTCGAACAACCGCCTCCCTGCCGCCCCCATGGACGAATTTCGCCCATTCACGAACTTAACCTAAGTTTTAACCCCTTCGATTTTTTGGCCAAGTTTGAAAGCAATCGGTGCATAATTGCGACCTGTAGAGTGTGGTTAAATTTTGCTTGTCGCCCCACATACATACACGTACATATACTATATGTATACATATATAAACTTTTTAACCGGCGGTTGATTTGGGCTTTAAGGGTCATAACTAGACCCCCTTTGGTGAAATTTTTGGACAATCGACTTTAGGTGCAAGACCAATAGGTAGATTTTTACTGACGAAATCTACCTAACAGGTGCAAATTCTACACTTTACATGACTTAAGTGCGATCCTCAAAAGGTGTAAAATCTCACCTTTATCTCACGTTTCAGTGATGTTTACATACAGTATAAACAAGACTACGTTAGACAGTAAAACTTTATGTAAACATATGTTATCTAACATCGTGCTGGTTGATCGCAAACGGTAGTCTTACGTACTATTTGTGTAAACTACTTATAAATATACAAACATTACGCATCTGCTAAGCGAGTAAATAATGTTTTCACTCATGAATTCCTTAGACGGGTGCTAGTTGTAATGTGTTACTTCATGTATTGAGGCAAGACCTGTATGCATTACTGCATAAGTCCTACAAATATGTATTCTAAATGCGGAAGTAACTACTATCTATAGGAACCTTTTCACGCCTGAACCACTGAAACGATCGTTATGAATCTTGGCAGATCAGCAGTGCTATTGCGTATCTCTGTTGACAGTTCATAGTGATCATCACTTGGCGGGTTTTGATATACAATGACCGTTCTTGTTGGTTTCAACTGACGCTACCCGTGCAGAACTGTCATTGTATATCAAAATTCGCCAAGTGATGATCACTATGAACTGTCAACAGAGATACGCAATAGCCATGCTGAAAGGTAGTCTGATACCTGGCAAAAAAAAAACATTCAAACTTAAAAAAAAACATTCAGGATGCAAAGTTAGCCTGGGTAGGTCGTCTAGACTACTTTAGTTTTTACATACATACATGCAGGCAAAGTTGCGGGCATCAACATAATTCATAATAGGAATACAAACATGTGTTTTCCTATTTCGGCCTGCAAAATTATGAATGCTTTGATGTTGATGTTACAAAGCTCATGTAGCCTGAAACAACGGGATAGTTATCTTCTCTTTGTATTTACGTTCGTGTTGACAAGTTTTCAGTTTCGTAGTTCTGGCTGAAACTGTTTGAACTATCTTAATTTCTCAACTTGTGGTATTTGTTGTTCCGAAGGTTTCAGATGGTATACATACTTAGATTCTACTGGAGTTTTTCATAGTTCGACTTGTGAAGTCATGAAAAAGTTTATGTAAATACGTGCAGTACCTATCTAAACCTAAAGGACCATGGGGGATTTTATTTGAACTCCATCCTCACCAACAATGTCAATAATAGGTTGCAAACTGCAGTGACCCAAAACTAAGCGGAACTTAACGTGTTAGCCGTAAGGTCAGGTGAGTTGAGGTGATGGACCTCCATTAGTGTGAAAATTGCACATATTAAACAAAATCGTCTCGTACAACAACATGAATTTTTTCACACTTCCGCATTTATCTTGTTTAATACACATAAAATCATGTGTAGAATCTTTTGTTTAGTGAACTTGCCATTCTTCGCCTCGGCTCGGATTCAATTATCTTGACCTTTGCGCACGAGTCGCGCGGTCGACGAACTCGATTTGAATAATGACCGTTGGCAGTTTGCACCGTGTGTTGCCAGCCTTGCAGAAGTTTATAGTTGCGTGTGTGAAAAATTTAAAAGAATTAAGACTTTAATTACCATAAATAAACAATGGATTAGTTCTGCTTATTGAATATATTTTTAATAAACAATTAAAATTATTACAGACTACAAGAAATTAATTTAATTAAAAGCATAGGCTCAGTTTGACACTCGGAACTTGGCACCACTAGCAGAAAACAGCGGTATGAAACCACGGGTAGGGTTTTCAGATGGGAATATTTTCTGGTTTCATGCATTGCAGTTCTTTTTTCATACTCAAATTTTAGCTCTATCTATTTTAGTTTAATTACGAGCCTTGCAAAAATTCTTTGAACAAAGTCTAAATAAAAAACCCATCCATCTACCTTGTACAAAATCTCCGGACGAATAAATTTTCCTTTGCGGTTATTCATTCAAGTTTAAATAATGCCTTTGAGGTGTAATTTTGCACACAAAATTAACATACAGCTTTTCTTGAGCGAAGCAGCGGAGCGAGTGAGGTGTCGGGTTTGCCGTTAACGTAATACCTAGGTACGTAATGATACCTAGGTGCCCTGGTACATTGTACGGTGTGCTGGGTCTTGTTAGTGAACTATTAGATTGTTGTGGTTTATGCTTACTGCGGTTAGATTGAGTATCTGTTTGCATTATGCTACCCTTGTTGCTGAGATACAATGTACCTAGATTTCAGCGACGCCATGCAAGATAATGTTATACTTCCTAATAACAAGTCTATACCTAATTCCCGTTCGTTACTTAACACTAGGCAATACCTAAATGGATCCATAAGTAAAAGCACACTGTAGTATTTTAACTGGTAAGTTAGCGCTGAAATTTACATGGTGCAATAATATGTTGGCATTCATTTTAGTGCTAGTTAGTTTTGGAGAAAACGAGCAAGTCTTCACACATAGACAGCCACTTACTGTAGGACAAAGCCTTTTGAGCCTCTCTTTGCAGTTGCTCTCCAATGCTTCCTGTAGCACCGCTCCCGAGCCTATTTGGAGCGTTCTTGTAAAATTGGGTCGACCTTATTTCATCGGCTACATAAGTTCGCGTCGCGCTCTGCTGCAAATGTGTCTAGACTTTTGACAGTCTGTCTTGGTCTATTTAAGCAACAGTTTACTTGACTAAAGTAAAGCTGTGATAGGAATACTAATGTCAAGTAAAAAACCGTAGGGAATCCTAAAGTCTTCTAAACTATAACCGAGGTCTTCCTTAGCCAAGCGTTATTCCTATCATTTGCACAACTATGAAAAAAAAAAGAAAAAATATGAGACGAGAACATGACCAAGTCCAAGAACGTTTAAGTTAGGCTAGATCTCGACAAGAGTCCAGAAAAACATTAAAACGATGGCGATTCTAGAAAGTTCTCCAGTCTAACTTAACCGAGCCTCAAATGATAACAACGTACCTATCCCTAACTAATGGCCCTAACAACGACCAAATTTGGAAGTTAAGCTATTACCCGCAGCTAGAGCTATTATAGAGGTATTTGTGCCTAATACCTTCAGGTAAATGATCCTCGTTCGTCCGGTATTGTTTGTCACATTGTGTAGCTGAGCTGTACTGAGTCTATTGAGGTTGGACGTTGGACCATCCCATACCTGCCCGCTGTGTTGCTAGATTAATAAAACCGTTTCAATGGATAGCGATACTGCGTTCTGTGGTCGTACTCTTTGTTGGATACGCACAGTGTAGACTGCTTTGTAAATACTTACTCTTCTAGAATATTCTGATCGTATTTCGTACTCCTGCAAAATGTTCTCAAGCATTAGAATAGTAGGAAGGTACTTAATATAATGCCCATCAATTTTCAGAAAAACCCTTGACATTCAACCTTGTCGGTCAAAGTAATAAAAGTAAGTAATTTCCGCGATATTATCACGAAATTATTATAGTGAGGCATGCGACAAAAAACGCAAATCACAGTTCCTCTTACACCAACATATTTTATGACGCTATTAGGTGACCGAGAAACGTAAGCACGTTCACATTAAATACATTCCTGAAAATCCATCTTGAACAATCTTGATAAATCCACCATGTTGTAGGTACGGCACAGTCACGAATGCATTAATTCAAAAGCGAATTGCTCGTGAAATATCGATGGGAAAATTAAGAAAAGGAGAAATTATAAATCGGGCGAATAAAAATTTAATTGGCGACTTATGTACTGAATAGACGACTGATATATCAAATAAGTAACCACATATTTATCCGGTTAATGCGGCAAGGAGATCATAGGAAGCAAGAGCGAGCGAAGCGAGCTCGGGATCTTCGCACCCCGACTCGAACAGGTTAAGTTCGAAAGGGACTCCGCCATCCCCTTCGGTAAGGTTACTTTAAACCCTGCCAACAGAAATAGGAGCCCTGCGCAGCGGGGCTACGTAGACTACGTCTTATCTACAATCTAGTGGTTAATATGCTTGTTTTAATTTTTTTCTGAGCCCTTGATTTATCACACTGATCGTATTGAACAACTAGTAACTCAAATTTGTATTTTCAAGTCGCCGTTTTAAACATTTGTATTCGCCCACTGTGTGTCGTTCACTTGGTATTTCAGTAGCCCACATTCAGTATTTTTGACACCTTTAATTTGAATTTATTTTCGGTCGTATAAATACTACCCTGAGAAAAGCTCTATTTTATAATAGTTTGGTTTCAAAAATACTATCTTCGTAACAGCATTTGTATCAATACTTTAGTCGCTTTCAAATATTACATATTTGTAAGGTATTTAAGGTCGTGACTGTACCTTAAGTTCTTTCTACCCTGTTTTATATAATTAATTGTAAGGCATCACGCGATCGCGCTTTTTGTAGCTAACTTTATACAGATTGGTTACACAGCAATTTGCTACAAGGATAAATTGGTATAATTTATTTAAATACCTTCCCAAAGTCGACTACGAAATTGAAGGTTTCTAACAATATTTGTTCATTATTTTTCCATTATTTTTTGCGGAGTGAAACGTGGAAAATTAAAAGATCCCGCTGATTACACAAAGGGGCTGACTGGACTCATCTTCATTTAAGTAAAATGCTTTGTTCAAATCTTCAAATGAGTGTAATGCAGTTCCAATTTCCTTTGTCTTTTTCTATAAGGGGTAGACATGCAGAATGTGGCTTACAGAAGCATGTAGTCTACATGCTTCTGTAATCTACATGATGTAGATGAGCGCGATCCATTACGCTTTTAACAAATTGCTACGTTTTTTGATTGTAATGTGATTGTATAAATGTTTGTGTCCGGGCCGAAATCTTCGTCGGAAATTTCGTCAATAAATTGAAAACTAATGAAGCGAGATTCCGATGTACCTGCTGATTAAAGTCTACTTGACTGTGAACTAAACGAATCCTCCAAGTTAACTCGTTAGTGCGGCTAACTCTTTCAAAAGTTCAACTTGACGAACTCATTAGTCAACCCGATATTCACCATTTGTTATACAAATTATTCATTAAGGTATACGAAAGGTTAATTAGTGGACCAGGGTTGGTCAGGTACCTCATTAATAACACTAGTTAATTTTATATGATTAAACGAACCCTCGAGACTTGAGATTTTGATTTTCGCGTCATTTTCAGAGCCAATTAAATCTTTAGATCTACAGAATTTAACAACCAACTCCCACACACTAAACTTATAGCTGAAACCAAAACTTAATATAAACAAATAAACACCTTCAAATAAATAACTTTGAATTAAACTGTCTGAAACATTTAAATAATACGAACTAGGTTCACTAATTTAACAGAAATTATTATTTACTTTCCTTTCTGCCCTTGTATACCATTGTATAAATACACACACATACATTCCTATGCTTTGCACATGTTAAGTAAGACGGCCAATCGAGCAACAGTTTTAACGGCGTACCATGGCCTGGTGGCTTCAACATTGAGATACGGAATTATGTTTTGGGGCAATGCCACGGGTAAAGATATGGTATTTAAATGCCAAAAAAGGTGCATAAGAGCTATATATAATTTGCAGACAACAGACAGCTGCAAACCGTTTTTTAAGAATACTAAAATATTAACTATGCCATCGTTGTACATCTTTGAAACGTCTATGTTCGTCAAAAAGAATTTACATAAATTTGACCGAGTTACTAGTCAGCGCCGTTGTGATCTGTTACAAACAGTCGGATCTAGTACTGCACTATACAAAAACAGTATTTTTGTAATGGCTCCAAAGGTCTATAATAAATTACCAAAATGTTTAAGGAGTGAAGATAATGTTCGCAAATTCAAACGTAAATTGTATTTATTTTTAATAGAAAAGACGTATTACTCTATCGAGGAATTTTTAAATGATAAAATATGACATTACCAGCCCCTTAAATTAATTTAACATTGACATGCATGTAAAATTATATTGTTATTGATTGATTACTTATTCTTATTGCATATAATTGACATTATTTACAAAATGATAAAATATGACTTTACTAGCCTTAAAGATAATTTACCATTGACATGCATGTAAAATAAATTATAATTGATTAATTATTTATTATTAATACATTTAATTCACAATATTTACTCGAACTTGACTTTGTATTGTATGGATTCAGACCATTATATAATCAAAGATTCAGACTTATTATTAAAAAACTAACATTTGTACACCAATGTCATTGGTAGGACACAGAGCTCGACTAAAATGTATACATAAGACCTTATTGTAATACCTGTGTTCACAAATAAAGATTGATTTGATTTGATTTGATTTTAAATGCTATAAAATTACTTAAGGTCGGCGCAACACGATTTTTGTCACATTATTTCCTGTCAGTCCTCACTCACTCACCTCATCCTCATCAGTCACTTCTTTTCCAAACATCAACCGAATTAATTATGTAAATTCTCTGTTATCTTCAGAAGCGGAGTGCGACGGCTGCGGCGGCGATGGCGACGAGGGCCGCAACGTCAGCGAGCTGCTGCTGCCGCAGTACGCGCTGGCGACCGGGGGCCTGGCCAGGGATCACCGGCCCCTCATCACCTTCCCCGACAACAACAACTTCCACATCATCACGCCGTCGGAGTACCGGAGGCTGCTGCTTTACCTCACCTCTGTGCCCTCGTGAGTATACACACTATTATTTTTCTCCCTTATCCATTGGTGCTGGTCAAGCCATCAAGAGAGACCACAATCCTTTGAGTGTGCTACTAGGTCCTTGTGGTGAATCATGACCGGATGGGTACATGGTCCATTCCCTTTCAGCAGAGACTCAGCCACAGAAGGGGGCATCTCAGTGACCTTGAGTTTCAGCAGTGCAAACGTCCAGGTTATGTAATGCAATCAATCTTGGCGTTTAAAAACTTCATGTTTGTGAACAAGGGGTTCGAAACTCCTCAGTTAAAGTGAAATTTACAAACCTATTACGACATGAACAGCGTTGTTTTCATTTAGTAATATCCTACAATGTGTATTGTATATGAAGATAAGTTTTAAAACAATGAAAAGGGTGGCGGCTTGTGATCTTTGTCATTGCAGACTTGCTATTTGATTCACACGAACTGCATTTGCTAGCAGCAAATACTCAAATACAGCAGAAAAAATTAAGTTAACTGCCCGATATTATGGTGTAGCCACATATTTTACGACAGCATTCTTTCTATAACTAGTCCACTGTCGATACAAATTTTGTACTTTTCCTGTTTCGTCACCAAGAGTCGGTCGGTTTCTTTCTGTATTTCCATGTAGGTATTATTCTTTCTTATAATATTTCCGCGAACTGAGAAGGCCCTATTTTTTATCATAAATAACTTTTACATTATCTCCCGTTGATATTTGTGACATTATGCTGCTTACGCTAAAAGCGTAGACCACCCGCAGAGAATCGTACGCTTCATTGAACAATACAACGCTTTGAGTAATATAATAATGAAGTAGTATATACGTTTTATTGTTTAAAAGGCCGTTTAGTTTATTTATAATCTCTCCTTAAGCATAACTTATATGATTCTCATGTCTTCGGATCTTCGGCGTCTTCGGATGTCATATAGGCAGTTGTACTTATACCGTCACGAGCATAAATACGTTACAAAGTTTATATAGAAAGGACAATGGGAAATTTTCTATGAAATTTGGACGTAAGATTATCAGAGTTGAAATATTGTATTACTTTTTATTGATAGGTACTTATTTTATTTTAATAGAAACCATACTAGATAAGTAGATACATAATAATTATGAATTATTCTTTTCTCAAAGTTTCAATTGCTATTTCATCGAGAAACATTTTTTCTTGTGACTGTACCTACACAAGACGTGTCAAATTTTGACGAGGAAAATATGGTTTCGTGTTTCTGTACCTAGCACTTATCGCTTGACGGTCTACCAATAACTGAAATATTAATGGGTCGTTTACGTTCCCTAGAGACCATTTACTAACCAACACAAATTAGTTAAAGGCAGTTCATTAAAATTTTAGGTAAACGAAGTTTAGAAGAAAATGTTAAAAGCGCTCGATAAATAAATTAGTGACTGATCTTTAACTTGTAAAGGGGTATTAATTAAGTATATTTAGAGTAATTAAACCAATGAAACCCTGAAAGTAGGTGTAGTCACCCTGGTAATAGCTTTGCCAACTAAGGTCGAATTTCACTCGCACGTCATAAAAATACAGGTATTTTTGTCTATGCGACAAATACATTAGATAGTTCAAACCTTATTGTGGTTTTCTACCAAGAATTTGTCAGTATCAGTGCCCGGTTAAATGGCAATAGATGATTCCGAACTTATATGATGATGTTGAATAGGGGGCGACCTATCCACTACTGGGTATAGGCCTCCCCTTTTTTCTGCCACACTTCCCGTTTCTGTGCGTCTCTTGTCCAAGTGTTTCCCGCGATTTTGACGATATCGTCGACCCAACGAGCTTTAGGACGGCCCTGGTTTCTTTGGCCTTGTAGTGTGTAAGACTTAGTACACATGTATAGCAGTAGTATTAGTAGTATTAAGAATCAATACCTATATTAACGATGATATGTGATGGTACTCTATGATTGACCAATAATAAACGAGATTGCAATGAAGGCACTTGTTTTACTCATCTCCCCGGACTGACAACCTTACATGGCGACCCTACCATCTGACACGAGTGCCGAGTTCGGTCGCGTATTATTGGACTATGGTACAAGTGATAAGCTTTTGCCTCCAAAAGTGGATTTTATTTGACAAGTGGTTTTTTTTTGTGTTTTTTTTTTTTTTCTGTCAACCTTGCAGCCTAACCACCCTATTACGTAAGACTAAACATTACTCGGGAAATATGGGTGTACCTCGTGGGATATATCCTTGCCTAACCCTTCCGGAATGACAGGCCTGATGTTATGTGTAGTTTCAACCTTAGTGAACTTTCAATTCACCTCGGAATAATTGACAAAAAAGCAAAAAAGGGTAAACCAATTACGACGTCGACTATACTAAACGAAATGAACCCACAATCCATAATTTGATAGATTATTTAGTATCGCGGCCACATGAGAATCGATACCAGACAGAACTCATGACTAAATGATAGCCGGCGTCAGTAATCAATATCCAGTTTCATTATTCATGGATGATTTCTTTCTCGTTACAGATTATTGGAAGCAGATATGGGCTTCCACATTATAATAGACCGGAGAAAAGATCGATGGAACTCCGTTAAAACAGTATTATTAAGGATCTCAGTAAGTATTCATTACCAACCTACTTTACACTTTATTTGTCTGGAAATAAAGAAATCAATAAATTACATAGTCATAGACAAAAATAGGGCACGATAAGAACGTTAAATAAAAATAAGAAAACGAGACGAATTGATAACCTTCTCCTTTTGGAAGTCGGTTAAAAAGTTAATTGACTTTCCTTATAAAATTATGAGTTCTAGAGAGAGGAACCTCCTAACAATACGAGCCGTGTCCAGGAGCTAATATATACACGGTGGCATTTTTGAAGCACCCGCTACCGCCAACAGCCACCGGGGGAGAAAGTACTCTAAATACTGGAGTTAGAAAATTTTACTCAAAGGAAACATTACTTTATTTATAAAAAGAAATAAATCTGCATTCAAAGATTTTCGAAATATCGGTTGCCACACTCGGGAATCGAACCGGCTAAATTCCAAAAAGACCCACCCTGTACTTTTATGACATCAATCATATGGATCAAATCTCTCTAACAAACATGTCAAATTAAATGAAAGGAAAACCATGAAATCTAAACTTGTAAATTCAATGGGATAAGAAAAACCACTTTTACTCAAAGGCTCATCTGATTACTTGTGTTAGTACCTAATTAATAACTTGAAGAAAAAAGATTGCACTTTGCACGTGTTTGTCTGTGCAAATTGCAATCTTCAATCTAAATCATTCTTCAACATTTTAATAAATAAATGACGCTAAAGATAATTTAATTGTTAATTAGTTACTAACATAAGTAATCGGATAGACCTTTGAGTAAAAGTGCTTTATTTTATCCCATTGAATTTATAATTTATAATTAAGATTTCATGGTTTTCCTCTCATTTAATTTATCATGTTTGTTAGAGAGATTTGATCCTTATGTTTGACCCTATCTATTGATGCCATAGAGGATATTATTTTTTTGGAATTTAGCTGGTTCGATTCCCGAGTGTAGCAATCGAATTTTTGAAAATCTTTGAAAGCAGATTTATTTCTTTTTAATAATGAAGTAATATTTCCTTTGAGCAAAATTTTCTATCTCCAGTATTTGGAGTACTTTCCCTCCAGGTGGTGTTGAAAAATTCCACCCTGTATACATATATAAATAATTATTCTAAATTGAAACCGGAATCAGCAGTAAGAATCGGTGGCACAGCGGTAACGGCGCCGACTTACTCGTACGTATCGTAAGTCGTGGATTCGAAACCAGGCAGACACTTATTGCCTATAAATGTACCTAATTATTTTTATTACCGTAGCCCTCAAAATGGTGCAAAAAAAATATCCTTGGCTATAAACCTGTATAAATTACATTTTCTTTTCTGTTTTCCAGGAATTTTTCCCAGGAATAATTCATGCTGTCTACGTACTTCGACCAGCAAGTTTCCTACAGAAGGCGCTGTCGGAAGTCAGTAGTAAATTATTTAAGGAAGAGTTCAGGTTCAGGGTGCTAGTCTGTTCGTCGGTTGAGGAGCTGTACGAACACTTCGATAGATCACAGCTGACGCCAGACCTTGGCGGAGAACTACAGTATTCACATGCTGAGTGGATACAGCAGCGGATAGTAAGTTCATTTTTATTTATTTATTTCAAATTTCAGTCACAATATTCTAATGAAAAATCGTTCAGTCTAGTTTTGTAATACTCAAATAATACAACCAATTTGATATAATCTAAACAATAAAAAACTGTCAAACAGTCTATGAAGCAAGGTCACAGTGGCGCCATCTAGTTGTTTTCAAAGTAAACAACCAGTCCTGAATCGCGCTATCAAAGTTTTCCTAACAATTTGAACGGACACGGAAAGTTGTGTTCTGTTAGGTAATGTTCAATGATGTCTATCCTTGCGCACCGAACTATTTGTGTGGAAATATGGGAAATTTCATACAGCGCCGACCGCCTGTGTGAAATACTGAGAACAATTACCTGAATTATCTATTCAAGTGTGTAATTTTGCGATGTATGTAACAGAATTTTGAATAATTTACATTTGAACAGCATCATTATCTACTAATTATTTATTTATAGCATTTTTTGTGCAATTTACCAAGTACCGTCTCCGTAAGAGTCTGTTTGCCTAAAATATATTTGTATTTCAGGCACTAGAGAAATTTTCTACGCTAATGAAAGAAATCTCAAGTAAATTGGACGAGTTTATGCATGAGATTGTAGACTGCGATATGGGAAACGACCCGACACAAACCAAAGAATTATTAGACTGTCAGGAAAATAGGTAACCTAAATTACTTTATTACAATTTTTAACGTAAATGTTTTCAGTTTTATTTGTTATTTTAAGTCGTTATTTTATGTTGATTTAATTTCTGTTTTAGGTATAAAGCTTTAAAAACCGAACTATCGTCAGCAACGTCGCAAGGCGAGGAGTTACTGACGCAAGTACGGAAACCAAACCTAACTTATAACATTATCAGCCATGTCGCTGCGGTTGAGAGGTAATTACTACTTATGTATTTTAAGAGAAATTACTAATATATAACTCAAAAGTCTACTTAAAAATAAATAACATAGCAGAATATCAGATTCTACGCAGATTTAGAAACGAGATGAGCAAGTCAATGGTAACGAAATTAGGATTAACTGGCCACTCAATTTATCAAAACTCTGTACTACTCTAAGCCAACGCAAGGTCGAAGTGTTACCAAAGATGTGCGGTCGATTGTACCTATGCTGTTAGTATATAAGGTCTATCTATTCATACACGAAATCTCTTAAGGGGTCATTGTACTCATCATTATGAACAACTTTTACTGTGGGACCAACACCGAAATCGCGAAAAAAAATCAGCTGTTCAGTACATTTTGACGAGTTATTGCGATCATATTGTAGGGAACAGCTGTTTTTTTTTTCGCGATTTCGAGGTTGGTCCCATAGTAAAAGTTGTTCATAATGATGAGTCCAATGACCCCTTAAGAGATTTCGTGTATGAATAGACATACCCTATATATTATTACTTTCAGCATAGCACGATAGAGGCGACGATGCAGACCTAGGCTAAACTGACGTTCAATTAACTAGCGTTAAATTAGAGCAAGTCAATACTTCCATTATGTTTTATGGCAGTAATTATTGGCAATCGGGCAATGTCAACCTACACAGGTCAACTAACATAAGACTTTATCGAAGGGTCAATTTTTGTGAGATGTAAGCTGGAGTACATAAATCTTTAGTGTGAGTAAATATTTGTCCATAGAATACTGACTGTGCCATTTTTCAAATGGAAGCCGGTAGGAATCGAGATGTATGGAATTTTCGCCACTGCGTTATAAATAACTACCTACGTAAATTAAAATAGGAATATACATGAATGAAATACTTTTGCTATTTCAGATTACTGGTGCAACTGGACGAGACTGAAAAACAATTCGACAATTTCTGGCAAAAACATTCCACGAAGCTAAACCACTGGCTGAGATTCAGAACATTTTTATTAAACTTTAAGCAGATGCAGGTAACTTTCGCTTAATCTAATTACAAATCAGTTAATCAGGACAAGTTTTCTCATTACACCTTTGTTAAGTTTTTACCGGCCGGAACTGAAAATGTGACTCTGAATGACCCTGTTTGTTTCTATTTCGAAAGTCAAACATTGGTGTTCCTGGTGAACACACTCTATCAATTCTGTGTGATTCGTTAGGGTCTTTCGCTGGTCGAAAAACAAAGTCGCCACCCCTATGTGACACCAAGTCTGAAACTGCCCTGTTGGCAACCAAGTCCGATATATCCATACATTTCTCTTTACTATCCATACCTTCGAAATTACGAATATCCTTCCTTTTCTGAGCGTCTAGTTGAAATGTTAACTTCTGTATTTTTCTCGACTTTTCTTCTAGACGCGCCTTGAAATCCTCCGCCTGTTTACTCTTCTTATTGCATTCTGATTGTAAATTACTAACCTTTCGTTTGCAATTCTCAAGTTCTGCTTTTAGTTTCTGAATTTTCAGATTGTTTATTTCTTCCATACATTGTAGTTTGTCTCTAGCGTGTTTTGCTACGCTCTCTTGATATAACGTCTCCTGTTCGACTTGGTACGCCCAAAAAGACATCGCACGCATAGCAATGTCCATGATCGTGTCGGGTCTCATTCCCGCCAAAACTATTGATTTGAAAGTCTCGTTGGGTCTTAGATCTGCTTGAATCACATCAAACTTATCACGTAACTCGGTCCCACATGCGGGACAAGTCAGTGAATTTTCGGCAGTTCGCTTGAATTCTCTTTTGCCGTGTTCAACACAAAATGCATGTGAACAAGTCGTTACCCACGCTTCATTTGATAGAGACTTTCTGCATTTACGAAAGTTGCACACGATTTCCATAGCCATTATTCTTATCACTTGCTGTTTTAATTTACAAGTACTATGTATTTTTATTTTACTTAAAGTAAATAGTTTCGCCTAAAATTTTGTAAATAGAGGTTATGTGTCAAATGTTTTGTTTTTAATATTTTCGTCTTTTTTTTAAATCCCATGTTGGCAGTTGCATTCGCGGTCGACCTCCTTATAGCTTTTATGTCTTTCTTTTTCTTGTTAAGGAAAGAGGTTCACATGCCAATAGGAAATACTAAAATAACAAGAAATGTTTTTAAACTGCGTTTATATTATATAAAACTACAAGACCACTCACTGACTGATTGACATGTCGTTTCTCGGAATGGGTGAGAGATGGGCTAGGGGTATGTTTCGCAATTATGTGCAACTCCATTATGTGAGTAGAGGAAAATTATAGAGGAGACTCAAATCCAAGATGGCGGCCGGGTCCACTTCCGGTTTCGGTGGGGAAAAGACTTGGACGAATTTTGACTCGCAGGTCCTATAGTAGATTTGGAATGATTTGAAAAAAAAAAAGTAAAAAAAAAAAAAACAAGATGGCGGCTGCGCTGGTACGTTTTGAAATTTTCGAGTTTTCTTACTCGACTTTGACCAATTGTTTTGTTTTATCGATTTTTGAAGTCGCCAATTTTGAAGTCAACGAATTGTAGGTAATATCCATGGCAATTTAGAAAAATTATGACATTTTGAAAATCCAAGATGGCGGACGATGTAGCGGCCATTTTGTGAACCGTTGGAATTTTCGACTTTTTTCAAAACGATTTTTCGGGTAGTCGGCAACATCCGACGGGTTCGAGTTGTACCGAGCGGTCGTGTGTTTCATCGAGGAGTGTTGCCTGGTGCGAAATTTTTCCCCATTTCTAGGGTATTTTTCCCGATTTTCCCCAAAAACATGAAAAGTAGAAATATTGACATTTTGAATGGAGACTTTGACTAGCCGGCAACATTGGGGTCCCGCGAATGACATTTGACCATTTTGGTTCGTTTTAATTGGCAACCCCGAGAGCCATTGAATATTTTAATTTTTGGGACTTTTTGACTTTGGCGAGTTCTTTTGTTCTACCAAACTCAAAAGTTGGCAACACCGAGTACACCGGTCGGTGGCCTATATCCTTGAGATTTCAGGAAAATTATGACTTTTCAAAAAAACAAAATGGCGGACAGTGTGGCGGCCATCTTGTAAAAATGACGAAAAAACACAATTTTCGACGCGATAAATGGGACAGCTGGCATCCCCCGACTGGATTGTGTTGTATGAACAGGTCGTGTGTTTCAGCAAGGAGTGTTGCCTGGTGCAAAAATTTTCTCCATTTCTAGGGTATTTTTCCCGATTTGCCCCAAAAACATAAAAAGTAGAAATAACGACATTTTGAATGGAGACTTTGACTAGCCGGCAACATTGGGGTCCCTCAAATGACATTTGACCATTTTCATCACTTTCAGCTGGCAACCCCGAGAACCATTGGGACTTGAATTTTCGGGTAAGACTAGACTTTGGCGAGTTCTTTTGTTCTACCAAACTCAAAAGTTGGCAACACCAAGTATACCGGTCGGTGGCCTATATCCTTGAAATTTCAGGAAAATTATGACTTTTCAAAAAAACAAGATGGCGGACAGTGTGGCGGCCATCTTGTAAAAACGACGAATAATCCCAATTTTCGACGCGATAAATGGAACAGCTGGCATCCCCCGACTGGATTGTGTTGTATGAACCGGAAGTGTGTTTCGTCAAGTAGTGTTGCCTGGTGCAAATTTTTTTCCCATTTCTAGGGTATTTTTCCCGATTTTCCCCAAAAACATGAAAAGTAGAAATAACGACATTTCGGAAGGAGACTTTGACTAGCCGGCAACATTGGGGTCCCCCAAATGACATTTGACCATTTTCATCACTTTCAGCTGGCAACCCCGAGAGCCATTGGGGCTTGAATTTTCGGGTAAGAGCCGACTTTGGCGAGTTATTTTGTTCTACCAAAGTCAACGTACAGCCACCGTTTTTTTACTGACAGGTAACTTGTATCCTGGTTACTTTAGAAAAATTCTGACATTTCAGAAATTCAAGATGGCGGCCGAGCCATTTCCGGTTTCTCGATTACCACTGACGGACATAATGTTCTCCCAGATGGTGGAGGGGGAAGGGGGTATATTTTGATAGATTCGTAAACAAGTAACTCTCGCAAATAGGGGAAACATGCCAGACCCCTCCTTCTCACCCCCTTCCCCCCCCCTTCCCTATAGTATCTCGGAAACGAAGAGACCAGTGTTCTGTTTTAATACGGATTCGTATAGAGGACGCCTGGAAAAGTAAAAACCGTTTTTAAAAATTGCCCCCCTTGCCCCCTACTCCACCCCCTTCAGGCGGATCTCGGAAGTTAAGAGACTTTGAACATTTCTTTTTTTAGATTCGTAAAAAGGGGCCCAGAGTTGGTCAAAATCATTTTTCGGAACTCCCCCTTCTCCCCCCCTCAAACCTCCCCCCACCGTAACTCGGAAACTAGGACACGTAGCAGCTTTTTGATTTTTTTAATACTTTTTATTTTTGAGGGGCGTTGAAATTTGTATACCCTCCCCTCCCCAACCTCCCCTAAAATTGAAAGGGCTGTAACTTCGTAACGGTTAAAGGTAGCCATAATGTGTTTGGACAAATATTATAGTAGGCGTCGAAACCTGTCCGATGGTGGTAGGGATATAGCTGAGCGGAGCGAACCTACGAGACCGAGTGGGGCGAAGGGGGGAGGTGGCGAGCGAAGCGAGCCGGCGACCTCCGTAGCGTAACGAAGGTTGAGTGGGTTAAGCGTAACTCAGGGGCGACGACAAGTAAACTTTAGGGTAACGTTTTTATACTGGGTAAAGGGCTAAGTTTTTGAAAAAGGTTTTAGATTGAATTAGGGGTTCTTAAGGGGTTTCAAAATCTTAAAAGTCCATTGGGCTTGAATTTTCGGATCAGACCCGACTTTGGCGAATTCTTTTATTCTACCAAAGTCAACGTACAGCCGCCGTTTTTATACTGACAGGTAGCTTGTATCCTGGTTACTTTAGAAAAATTGTGACTTTTCAGAATTTCAAGATGGCGGACTTGCCATTTCCGGTTTCCGAATCCTTGTCCTGGGGTCGTTCAAGCGGTCCATCCCACTGCGGCGGGATATGAGTTTGTGTCGAATTTTAGGTGTTTAGGTCTTTGAAGAATAATTATTTACTTGACTTGATTCAAAATGGCGGCCACGTTACTTCCGGTTTCCCAAAAATTTACCGATTGAGGTCGTACAAACGATTCATCCGAATGAGGTGTATGAGTTTGTTTCGAATTTTAGGATACTTTAGGGGCTTCAAGGGTTTTTCAATGGATTAAGAGGCGCCAAACCTCACCTTTTCCCCCCTCCCTATCGTATCTCGGAAACTAAGAGACCTGTGTTGTGCTTTTTACGGATGTATATAGAGGAAGGTCGGAAAAGTTAAAAACATTTTTCAGAACTGCCCCCCTTGCCCCCCTCCCCCCCTCGATATCGTGTCTCAGAAATTAAGAGACTTGTGTTCTGTTTTTTTACGGATTCATATCGAAGAGGCTCGGAAAAGTAAAAACCATTTTTCAAAATTGCCCCCCTTCTCACCCCTTTAGGCGGCGGATCTCGAAAGTTAAGAGACTGAACATTTTTTTCAGATTCATAAAAATGGCAGAGTTGGTCAAAAACATTTTTAAAAACTCAGCAGCTTTTTGATTTTTTAACTATTTTTATTTTAGAGGGGCGTTGAAATTTGTATACCCTCCCCTCCCCTCCCCAACCTCCCCTAAAATTAAAATGGCTGTAACTTCGGAACTGTTAGAGATAGCCATTATGTGTTTGAACAAATATTATAGTAGACGTCGAATCCTGTCCGATGGTAGTAGAGATAAGGCTGCGTGCAGCAAAGGGGGACGATGTACTGAAATACAGCTGGTGATGGAAATATCATCACTAGATTGATTTAAAAAATCATTTCTGTGTTTGTTATTAGTTGACTAATTTATAATAGAAGTACTTAAATTAAATGTTTAGCAGTTATAACATTTGGTGAGCCACAAAAAACAGCATTTAAATAATTTGGTCGACATACAAAGATGTCGTTTACAATTAAAAAATCAGAAAGCAATCCTTGTTACACAAATAATTATACAATAACATGAGTTTGCATAATAAACATTCAGTCCGCAAAAAAACTATTTGATCAGCAAGACTTCACGATTGATCAGCAGAGAAAACATGTCTATAAGCAGTGTATTTGATTGGTATGCATGTATAAAACATGGTGAGAAAAATAACTAATTGGTCCCAAAAGTCCGATTTTGGGACATGAGGAGCGTAGGCCGAAGGCCGGCGGAGCTCCGACGACATGGCTGACGGGAGATAGGGCGGCAGCTTTTTTTTTATTTACGCCCGATCCGATCCTTTCAGCGTAATTTCTATTTTTAGACAAGTAAATTATTTTTGCTACTTTTATATGCAGCTCAAAATGAATTTTTTGCTTACCCTCTGAGTGCTTACTAAAATTTTATTAAACAGGAGCAGCTCATTGCAGCTTATATAATTAATATGCTGTACTAAAATAATAACAGCCATCCAGAATGAATTAGATTGGTGATTGATTTTGGAATGTTTGCTGGCCATGAGTTGCTGATCAATTAGCTATTTCTGATCGCAGATTATATTTTTCTGCTCACAAAAATACGAATACTATGCTAACCATTTAAATAATACCCTTTTCATTATGGGAACAGGTTAGTTTTTAAATAAGGTTTTAGATTGTTTTAGGGGTTCTTAATGGGTTTCAAAATCTTTAAAGTGCTCAAATGGATTTTATTTTTTTTTATTTTTTATTCTTAAGTTTTTAACTAGAGTGTACGCGCTCCTCCTTTGTTTTTTTATTAATTTTCGACATGGGTGTCATTTTCATGGTTTTCGTGGTCGCTGATTACAGAACTGTGGTCAAAATCAAAATCCAAGATGGCGGCTGTGATAATTTTCAAATTTTTCATCATGGGAGTCCTTTTCATGGTTTTCGAGGATGCCAAAGCCGATAGTGAGGTCGAAATCAAAATCCAAGATGGCGGCTGCGATAATTTTCTAATTTTTCATCATGCGAGTCGTTGTCATGGTTTTCGAGGATGCTAAAGCCGATAGTGAGGTCAAAATCAAAATCCAAGATGGCGGCTGCGATTATTTTCTAATTTTTCGTCATGGGAGTCGTTTTCATGTTTTTCGGGGATGCTAAAGCCGATAGTGAGAGTAAAATCAAAATACAAGATGGCGGCTGCGATTATTTATAAGTTTTCATCATGGAAGTCGTTTTCATGGTTTTCTGGGATGCTAAAGTCGATATTGAGGTTAAAATCAAAATCCAAGATGGCGACGGCAAAATTTTTCTAATTTTTCGTCATGGCAGTCGTTTTCATGGTTTTCGAGGATGCTAAAGCCGATAGTGAGGTCAAAGTAAAAATCGAAGATGGCGACTGCAAACATTTTCGATTTTATTCATCATGACTATCGTTTTTCGATGGTGCTAAAGTACATAATACTCACTTTTACTACATTTAAAAGCTTAATCAAGTGGAAACCTTTCGGGTCCTTTTGGGCTTGATTTGGCATTTCACTAGACTTTGAAAAGTGATTTACTATAAGGTTATGTTTGACATTTTTACTAATAGGTTTTAAAAGTGAAAAATCTACCAAGGACAAAGCACGCGAGGTGCTTGCACCTCGCGCAACACGCAAATACTAGTCTCTTCTATAAGATTAGGTATTTATTAATTTAATTAATTATTTTCAAATTTTTATAGGCTACTTTAGATAACCATTTAAAGGCAGCATGCGACATGACGGAGGTGGGCGAGACAGCAATCAGGGTGGACAGCCTTCTACAAGAGGCTGGCGACTTTGAGAAACTTTGTAACTGTGATCTTGATACAGCAACCTCAGTTATGGACGACGGTAACGTATTAAAAATGTATTTTATTCACGTTATTAAAATATTTCAAATAAAAAACAATATAAAAAAAACACTGTCGGTTAATGAAATATAAATAATTGTACAAAAAAAAATCGAGTTCTATTTTTGAATTGAAAGCCCGCTTCACGCAATTAAGATTTTGTTTTTGATGAATGAAGATAATGCGAAAGTTATACTGATTTTTTGTTAAATTAGGGTAGCTAGGGCAGTTAGCCTAATCTATTAAATAAATATCTTGTTGCAGGAGAGAAATTAATGCAAGACCCGCTAAGCCAAGTCGACCACATAGAATCAAAATGCGAGGAACTAAGACGAACGAGTGCTTTGCTTTTGGAAAAGATACAAAAACGAAATCTACTTCTGACCAAAGCTAGAGAACTTATGGACAGGATAGATAAAGTAAGTTTTTTTTATAATACTGTACCAAACATAATCAACTTTTCCCTCCATTTTGTGATGAAATACGAACATAATGTTTAGAGCGGCAGTTATTTTTATTGCATTGTCAAAATGTGTTCAAAATTATGAGTAGGTACCCGGGGAAAACGACAGGGTGGCCCGCCAAGTTAAATTTTCAGGCTTTTTTTGCAAAAGTTGAAGATAGCTGTTACAGTGTGTTTGTGCATTTTTGAGTTGTTGTGTCTCTCTATATATTTAATTAATATTCTTTATATCTTATTAGGCTAAGGGTAAAATACCATTTTTCAAATAAAATAATTGTAATTATGAAACTTGTGTCTATACTTATAAAAGTCACACACTCACTCGTGATTTCCACAAATAAAAAAAAACATTATTACTTCTTCATGATAGGCGAACGAATGGTGCGCAACAGGCGTGGAAATCTTGGCAGGAGAAGGAGGGTTAATAGCAGTGGACAAATTGTTAGAAGACGCCACCAGCTTCGGACTAACAGCGCCAGACCAGTTCCGAGATATGCTGATGCAGTCTGCCACACAAGAGACCAGGGCTCTCGTGACTCAGGTATGATAGTAGCAGTATGTCATAATTATGCTGCAGGCAAAGTTGGCCTGAAGCTTTCACAACAGATTCTAAGTCTAGAATATTATTAGCCTTAAAGCTCATCTTAGCCCTAGCTTAAATGGTTTAGCTAGAATCTGGGAATATGGACGCTCATTAAAAAAATGCCAGAAAATGCCTTTTTCCTCCAGGGGGGAGAGGTGATATCAGACCAATTTTAAACAATTTATTTGAGTAAATGTTCTCTTCAGCCAAAACCATCAACTGTTACACATAAGAATCCAAAGAAAGTCCCAATATTTTGACTAGGTACCTTCCAGTGGCGAAGGTTCCACACAACTCCATTCCTACCGGCTTCCTTTTGAAAAATGGCACAGTCGGTATTCTATAGACAAATAATTTACTAACATTAAAGACTCTTACGTCTTACAAAAATTTACCCCTCGCTAGTGGTACCCCCTATTACCCAGCTATGTCTCATCTACCCAGCATTTCGCTATGTTGGGGTCGGCTAGTATACCCGCTTGTCTTTAACAACTAACGGCTCCACAGGTGGCTCAAAGAGTAGAAGACGTATGGCTGATGGTGTCAGTGAAGCGCGCATCTCTTCAACGGGCAGCTGCGAAGCCAGCACGGCCGGTGCAGTCAGTACCACCGCAGAGTGCTGCCATAGCTCCTACCAATCACCAGGTCAGTGAGAACGTATACGTATAAGAAGAACTTTTTTTCAATTTTTCCTCTCTGTTTTTACCTCACTGTGTCAACGTCATATTTATCTTTATTCTCGTTGCAATAAAGTTGCTGTTGGGTTGCTTCTTCTCTTCTTTATCGTGTGGTTAGTGCCTTACCTGGTGTCAGAGGTTTTATGCCGCCCATGGACCTCTGACTTGGCTTTACATGCGAGAAATTATCGAAGCCCATTGATAATTACACAATACGCACATGAATCCGAAAAATCAGAGGTGCGTGCCTTGGGTTCGAACTTGAGATCTATGACTTGGCAGTCCGACGCTCACACCACTAGGCTGTCACTGCACTGGTTGGGATGCTGAGTTGCTGCTACACGTCTGTTAAAATTACATTGAACTTTATTTTCGTTGCTATAAGGCTGCTGTTGGGTTGCTGCTAGCAGAGGTAAATAACTGTGAAAGTATTTAAGTGTTATTTACAGGATTTACTCCATACTTAAAAGTAGGGTCCGGTGGACCTAGCACGCACGCGCATAGTAAACCTAAACATAAGTTGAATTTGAACGATAATTCGATATGAATGAATAGCAATTTGAATTCGACGACGCAATTTTCATTCCAATTTTGATTCGACGAGCAACTTCTAAACAGATTTTGTGATTTTTACCGAAAATAAAATCATAATGCTATAAGTAAAATAGTTTTATCTTCGACTCAAAATCATTTGAATTTAAGTTCGCGCTAGGGCCTCGGTAATTTACCTGCAGGTGTCTGTAATCAGATGGACTTCTGTACCAGTGTTGGCAAAGGGAAAAGTGACAGTAAATGAAGTAAATCTACATTGTAAAACTATCTACATGTGGAAATAAGAGAGTTGCGATCTTGGCATCGCCTACTAATTTTTTTGCGCAAATGTTTTCGGCTTGCTCTATGCTCGTTTGCACAGTTAGTTAGAAAAGTACATAATTATAAATGTTAACATTAATGTTACATTTTTACACGTACGACAGCACTTACTGATCTTTTAAGAATCTTCTGTTGTCTGTTCAATTTATTTGGGGTCGTCGCAGCATGTCTTCTTCTTGAGAAGATGACCATGACCTTTTAAGTATGTTTTGCTCAATAACTAAGATTTTAAAATTTGAATTGTACTTTGACTATTGTTTTTTAATGGACATAAGTACTAGCAGGCCAGGGTCGATAATTTTTGAGGACAAAAAAAAATTAGAACAGGATGAAACCCATTGCAAAAGAAAGAAAATGTATTTAAAAAAAAACCGTTTTTTCCCCTTACCCTTTCCGACCTCAAGTCAAATCACCCGTAATTTATTTTTCCTCTTTTTTTTAATAAATTTTCTTTTAATTTAAAATTTTTTTTTAACTTTTTACTATAGAATAGAATAGAATACTCTTTATTATGTACACCATAAAAATTACAAATACAAATGTAAACATTATAAAAGGGGTGACACAATGGGCGGTCTTATCGCTAAAAGCGATCTTTTAAAGACAACCTTTGGATGGATTTAAGGGGGAAGGAGAGACAATACTGCAGGTAGCCTGTGGTGTACCATTTACATATATACAATAAATACATACATATATATACATAAAACATATTACACTTAAATACCTAAATACATTTTTATTATTATTTCATTTTTATTTCTATATTCTAAGGCTTCGGCCCTGGCCTATAGATTAAAAACAGACACCCTGATAGTGATACTTTATTTTTATTCAACACGACATCGACACTCAAATCGAACAACCGAGATCATCACCTGATGATCTCGGTTGTTCGATTTGAGTGTCGATGCCTCGAAATTACAGGCACGGTCTACCTAGACCGTGCCTGTAATTTCGAGGCTCCAGAGCAGTTAACTGCTACAAGTTAAAATTGTGTCAATCTGATATAAAAATCTGATTTCACATAATTATAATAATCAAGTTTAAAAAGCTAAACTGAGCGGTTTCCAAGCTGCCATAGCCCTTCTCTTTTGCAATCATTCCTCCAGATCATTATGTTGTCAGTGTTGTCACAATATTTAAAGGTGAATACATCAGTAGGCAACAGAAGTAACTTACCTCACCAAACTCAAGTGCAAGGTTAAGAATAAAGAAACAACAAGTATTTACATTTATTTATTATGTAAATACTGCCTCGTTGGTGTAGTGGTCGCTATAGCGACTGCTGAGCATGAGGTCCTGGATTCGATTCCCGGGTCGGGCATAAATCCAAAGCCCGTGGCAACTACTGAGAAATTCTGGATGGTAAAACCCAATAAACTTTTTGCACGACCCGGGAATCGAACCCAGGACCTCATGCTCATGCGTGAGTATGCGTGATGTTATGCTATGTTAAATCTAAACGCGTCCCAATGTATTGGTTTGAGAATCTAACTAATACTCCCAGTTGCACTTGGATATATGCTAAAAGAATATTAATTAGCTAAATTAAGGCGGTACCCTGACCAAATAACCTTGAGCATTCGTCCCTTTTCAACCGCACGCCACCCAGCATAAGATCGCGAGATAGAAAATAGCGATATACTTAGCGAGTACGCTCAGATTTTGGAATAAAATCTTTATAAAATCAAATTTAGGTCTTCTGAAAAAAATAAAACTAGCATAATGTTTATTATTAAATTGCCTACCATCTAGTGTAAAAAGAAAATCAAAATGATGGTTACTTTACGAGGAGATGCAAGCCATCAATAATCCTGCCTCATTTCTGTGGTTTTGTTGTGAGGAGATTAATTTTACATTTTACTACTAAAAAAAAATCCAAAACTGCCATTTTGGAGTCAAGCATACGCAGAAATTTCATGTTTATTGTATAAGTTGGTATTTATTTTGAGTAAATAAAAAAAAAACTGCACAAAACACGGCTACCGCTGCGTTTTGCTCGGGGAGGCGCCTTAAACGGTAATTAAAAGTATATCATTCTTATAGTAGACATCTTCAACGTCAAGGCTTTTTCACTTCCCTCGTACGTTACGAAAACAATTTGGCCGGCCGGAGCTGGTGCCTAATTAAAAAAACCGAGCAAGTGCTAGTCGGACTCGCGCACCGAGGGTTCCATACAGCCCTGTGCGGCCGGAACCGGTTTTGATTCCCTTGCGAGTGTCGAAAATTTGCGGCATAAACAGCTGTACCTTTGAATTGCGTTTACTTAGAAGTTATTTTTTCACAGCTCTAAGGGACAGGAGACTTGAGTATTTGATATGAATTTCAGCTTGATACCTTCACATTTTCTTGAGAAAAAGGTTCTTGACATACAGACAGACGGAAAGCAGCTCCTTTATGGTTTCCGTTTTTTCCTTTTGAAGTACGGAACCCTAAAAACCAAGGTCAAGTGCGAGTTGAACTCGCGTGGGGACGGTTTCGTACAATTTGAGATCCTCAAAACGAGCCACACGATTACACAGTAAGGTTTGCAAAACTTTTTTTTTTAATTTCCTAATTTGTCCACTTTATTTTCAATTGATAGAATTCTTATAGGTATTCTTGTAATCCACAAGCAATGAACTATATTTTGTATTTTTTCAAAATTGTAGGCTCAGTAATTTCGGAGATCAGGGGTGGTCAATTTTCGTCTTCTTTGATGAATAAAATCAAAACTCTTTATTTTACAATAACAACAAAAATATATTTGAGATCCTCATAACGAGCTCTTTCATTTGATATATGACACAGTAAGGTTTGTAAAACTTTTTTTATTTTCTTAATTTGTCCCACGAAAATGACCCTTATTTAAAAAAATATATATTTGTTTACTTTGCACATCTGTGTTTGGGTCATAGGATTACACCATCCTACCAAATTTCACCTGATTTGGTCCAGTAGATTCGGAGCAAATTGGCTGTGACAGACGGACGGACAGACAGACAGACGCACGAGTGATCCTAAAAACATTTAAGTAATTAATTAGACGCCCGTCTGTCTGTCTGCTAAGCGGACACATAATAAACGCAAGCAGGCGTAAAACGCGTATCTTTCGTCATAATAACGTAATGCAATTACTTCAACAATCAAGTGCAGTGTTAACGTATGCGACACCTGTACGACCACTTTCTTGCGCGAGCGCATACCCGCATACTCGTATACTGTTTTCAATTATTTTTTCCAGTTTTTGGTATTTCCACGGAGACGAATATCAAATTTGCTATGGTTACACATTTCTTAAGAAATAAGCAGAATATTTGTACGTATTTTTCTGTTCCTTTCTTCTTGTTTAAGTAAATTGTTGAATGAATAAATTATTAGTACTATTTTAAGATTATAAAAATGTTTTCAGTTGTTGTACCAAGTAAACTTTATTATGTGCGTATTTTAATGTTTTTTGAACAGTCAAAAAACACATTTGTTTACATGTTTTGAAATAAAATCGAACGTCTTCGATCATTATAAATCGATGCCGAACGTAGTTTAATTATGTCTGTGGCCGACACGCGCCAGGCATTACAAGGAAACTACTTTGACTACCTGTTCTGCCTACTATGAAAGTTGTCGGGATACTTGAGGGTCTCATTGCTTAAGGATTTTAATTATGACAGGTTTCGCAAAGAAAGTTGACTTCTGACGCTGGGCATATATAAAATTGATCCTCTTAAATACATAATATTTATTTTGTCATTAAATCTAGCTCTTCTTACAACGATTATAATGAGCAAGAACTACAAAGTGACACCGCATTCGCAAAATGACCCCCAATTAGCGCTACCGTCTGCGTTAGTTTGCCAATAAAAATATACTTTCTTAATATAATAAAGATAATTGATTCTAACCAATAATTCAGAAAAGCCAGATACGCTTCCGGCCATAAAGCATAGTCTCGTTATCTCTAATGAAGACACGTGAATCGCGAGAGTTATCGCAAATCGCTCGCAAAAACGCGAATAATCTGCGCTATCGCGTAGAAAGTGCGCGCACGCCGCAACCCACAGAGGTCGCGTACGGCGCATGTCAAAGCACAGCTTTCATGCCGTATGGGCTAATGATGTGACGTCATTTGCTAGTTGGTTTTATTCTAATGTTTGATATGTACATACCTACATATATGTTATCTTATGGCGCCATCATTTTGGCAACAAGAGTTGAGCGATTGAGTTGTCAATTTTGAAATTAGGTCAAGTCGATGAAATCATAAAAATAGTTATCAAATAAATAAAACTGGGTCAGCCAGTCAATAAATATTATTTAAAAAATTACAAAGTGTATTTCACATCAACAGCTAGAGCCAACTTTCTCTGATTTAAAAATATATCTAAAGCTATTCCTCTGGCTGGAATTCAGGAAAGTTCAAAGAACTATAATAACTCGACTGATCACGACAAATTCCAAAATAAAGATTACCGACGTTCCATGGCAGATATAATCTAAAAGGGAGAAATCGACAAAAACCTGTTAAACTAGTAAAAGGATCGCGTGCGTCCGCAAATACACCCGTTTCTTTACAAACTTTGATTTCCTTGGGGAAATTGAAGTTTTCTACGGATAGAGCTTTTGCTTTTCATGATAGATAGGTATTTGTTAATAAGGTTCTAATAGGAAAGATACTTCACACTATGTCAATAATGCATGTAGTTATTTTGAAAAGAATAATAAGTAGACTCTCTTTCGTATTTTTCAACCGTTCACCCATATAATCGGATCTTTCCTAACCATTGGTTTTTTCAACTCTTCCATGTCCGTATCTGAAAATAAACTTGTGCTTCCGCGACTATTCTAGAAATATATCTTTCGTTTGATGTCTTCGTAACATCAACCGATTGACCGATACACGTAACAGAAACCGATTTCACGCCCTCGATGAAAAAAGGGTAATCACTAATCGAACACAGATAAGCTATGTTTGCTTTGGTGCGGACTGCTTGCCCTATATTTACTTTATTATATGAAATAGAGATATGAAACCATAGATTTTGGTGCCTGGTTAACATTTGGTTAATCTACAGCGAAATTATGTAATGTTTAAGAGATTAAAGGATTTTAACTTCAACTTACTTAGATAGTCTTCATCATAATCATCATTTCAGCCGAAAGACGTCCACTGCTGGACATAGGCCTCCCCAAGTCTCGCGACTTGCATCCAGCGGATCACTGCAACCTTCACCAGGTCATCGGTCCACCTAGTGGGAGGCCTTCCAACGCAACGTCTTCCAGTTCGCGGTCGCCACCCCAGAACTTTTCGGCCCGATCGGCCATCCATTCTGCGAGCAATGTTTCCTGCCCACTGCTACGTTAGTTTTGCAATTCTTCGGGCTACGTCGGTAACCTTGGTTCTCTTGCGGATGTCTTCGTTTCTGATTCGATCACGCAAGGAAACTCCGAGCATAGCCCTCTCCATTGCCCTTTGGGTGACTTTAAGCCTACATAGATAGTCCAGATAGTCTTACAGTCAATTAATGTATAAGACTCTCATGGATTATAATCTATTCTTTCACATCTGCAAAGACCGGCAATATCCGGTACTTTGTTTGTCAATAAATTAATAGAACTCAATAATGCAAATTAAGCAAATGAGTGTCTAGAACACTGGTCTTTTGATAGAAATTTATTCAAGAACTTGTATCATATGAGGTTGTTTTTTTCCATGTTTGTTTATTACATTGTACCTAATACTTTGGAACGCTTTCTTTTGAAAGAATTTTAGGAGCCTGTAAGACAAAGTACGGTGTGGTATTCATGTACACGAGCATCATAACAATCAAACATAACGTTTTCTCTTTATTCTGGTAATAACATTGCGTACTTACATCTATTAAATACATTGTTTTGAAAATGTATACGTGTATTGCTGTTTTTTTTTAAATTTATTATAACACCTGATCACAATGCGAATAGAAGCTCCCAGAAGTTAATAGAAAAAGCAGATTAGTTCGGTGCAGTCAGGCAGGGATATTAATTGCTTGGCAGATTAACTGAGTGACACACATCAGTTTTATAGCTATTTCTGTCTGTGCAACTGTCACAGAAACACAAATTGTGATTTAAGAATACGGACAATTTGAGTTTATTAACTCAAATTCGCCAATTTGCCAAAAATGCAATAATTTTCACTGACTGTAATAGTTACTAAGATTATTCAGAACAGCACACATAACCGTAAAGCTACTGAACTAGCTAGTTTAAAGGTAGATTAGAGAGGGGTACTTGTACCACTCGACATTTGCAGGTCAGCACTCAGCAGCTTAATAGCTTTAACTGTAGACAAATAGCAATACACAAGACACTAACTAATAATATGAGACAGGTCTCACTAACTAGATCCAGTAGTTAGAGTAAATGGAAGTATAATTTTCTCTTTATTCTTTACGTAGGTACTTATGCACACTTTAAGTATGGACCCAGTTGTTGAATATAGACTGAAGCCCAGCTAATGGATGCAATCATTGCCACCCACACCATGGATGAATTTGGGTTCCTAACCTTGGAACCCTTCGCTACGCGTGTATCTAACACTATCTTCATATAGTTTCTTCGAAAGATGACCTATGCAATGGGTGACCATTAAACAATCAGCCTCATATTAACCTCGTCACAAATCCGTGTGACCGTAGTTCCATCAGTATGTATATCAAATGTCACAACACTAGAGTACATGCCATTTTATGGCGTGGTATATACCATGGTGTATCATTGACAAATAAGTCGCGCAATAATATTTATGACGTTAGTGAAAGTGCTGCTTATTATAATGGTCATGGCGATCATGAGGATGGCGCAATATCCTTGATACACTATCGTAGATGGGACTAGCTTCTCTCGAAGACGCTGACAATACTTGTTCAATGAGTGCATTTCAGGACTGTTCAGTAACACCAAAAATTAACTTATTGTCAAACAAAATAAGAAGTTTTAAAATGGAAGAACTAGGACCTTAGCGGTCGAAGCTAATTATTCTAGTCCGATAAATACTTGGGCAACTCGTGATACGCGTCGTGATCAGCGTCGTACTACACCAGACCAATGATCGTAGCAGATGGAGAAAAACCGTTGACAAACAGGAACTGAGTCACGATTCTCATCAATGAGGGAACTAACCAAATTGAGGTAGAAATAGATTACCGTGTCCGTATCTATCTACAAGAGCAAGAATGAAGACAACATAGATTGCTGAGAAAATAGGAAGGCGTCATTTTCAAGTCTGCATGTTTTGTATATGTTAGTTTATAAGGTATAATAACTATGGGCCATTGTAGCCTGAAATAATTAAATGATGTTGTTGTTTACCTCAGGGTTAACATCTTGACATTCTTTATGACCGAAGATTTGCTGCGTGCATTGTTTAAATAGACTTACCATAATCATCGAAAATTTCCAAAGAGCTCTTGAAAGTTTGCGTGAAATCTTTTGTCGTATTTCAAACTCTCGAGAACCGATAAGATAAGTAATCTCAGCGAATTCCTTTCGCACTTAGTGAATAGTAATTGTTCGAGTTTAATTCGCGAATGAATATTCAAACATGGCTATATATTTGCGTTGTAAATCGACAAATTTGCAATAGAGCGTTGTCTGTATATATTAACACACTTTATCGTTCCGCGTTCCATTGACCCAATGTTCACGTTTACATACTACAATTTAGTAAAAACAGTACCACAGATAATAGGATGGGGTATCTACCTAAACATAAAATGGGGAATTAAAATAAACGATTTACATACTTGGTCAGATAAGTTTCAGACGAGGAACACAATATTTTCCATAAAGCAGGTAGATAGGACCTACTGATAACTGACCCAAAAAAAGTACATTAAAAACTACAGCTATCTGATCAACCTGCCATATAAGAACTCAGCTACGTTCCAATGAACTAACATAAAATGTGCAGTATGTAGGTAAACGTCAGATGTGAACCAATTGAACCGGTTGTATCTGAGCGTCGTCCTCGATGCATAGTTCACAACAGCTGCGTTTGCCTACTGTGAGGCAATCCAAACCAATTGAATAAAGGAGCCTCGGGCCACTGCACCTATTTGGAAAGTTCACGACCCTTGCATAGCTGTGTAGCTGTCCTCACTTGTTGCAGGCGCCAAAACACTCACTTTTATCCTTTACCAATGCTTACTATGTTACTACACATGCTTGACATTTGATCTATCAATTTGCTAGTTGCATCAACATGCAACTAGCAAATTGATAGATCAAATGTCGATGTTTTAAGTAACATCCAAACTTAAATTGAAATCTGTTCATTGTGGTCGCTCCATCAAATATTGGAGACGATTCAATGTTGACTCGAGTTTTAATGAGATTTCATAACGGTGCAGCCTCGGCTGTGTAATAAATATACTATGTATCTACTTGTACTTATATTATACACATAGTAACAATGTTTACGCCTTCAAGGAATCGCTAAATCGCTGACCGCAATGAATCGGATAAGGAAAATAAATAAATTCGTTTTCTAATTAACTCTTACAATTACATCCTCCTTATTTCCATTCTGAAAGTTAAGCTCTTACCTAATTAACACTATGTTTCTTTTTACTTGTGCAGTGCCTTCCTAAATATCATTATCATGCACTACGTATTACGTAACGGCCTTTCCAATACCGGCTCCACTTCCCGCTTCAAGGAATGTTGGCATCAAGGCAAGTTGGTGACAGGACCGATCCGACGCCTTCGATGATCGATCACTTGCACATACAGTACCAGTTAAGTATTTGTATTGCACTCAAAGCGTGGGAGTATCTCTCGATTTAAAAACACATCGGGCACAACATAATGTAGGTAATCATATTTTAATATGTGGGCTTAAGCACATAATCATAATATTAAGTTACTAAATTGTAGAATATCAAGGTCCAACAGTTTCCTTGTGTTCGGAAATCGCTACACTTGAAACTATTTACACTCGCTCGTTGTAATATTTTTATCCATTTCATATTCTTAAAGGTCTTTGGCTGTGAAATATAATAATCCATAGCCAGGTGGCGCTTGAAGATTCCATATAAAACGTGCCCAGCTGTTGCAGGGTGAACGGACTTATGTGGTTCGGTTTACTAGACTTTTGTAATGCAACCTTAATCCTAATAGTGATAAGGCTTATTTTCATAGGCCAGCCCCTTATATGGCTTTTCCTGTCATAGAAAATTACATTCCCGATTGTACAGGACTCCGGTTAATTGGATTTGAGATTCCTTCTACGTGAAACTGACAGGGCTGTCTTGGAAATAACATAGCTTTGTGTCAGGTACTTTGTTCTGTAGCCTCGGACGGCCTGGTTACATAGTAAATGGTAACATTCCATTCCCAAGGTGAGCAGATTATGGTTTAGTTAGTGTTTAGTACATTTACAATTCATAAAAATATCTTAAGTCATGTCCGACAATAGATACGTAATTCACTCCGCAAACTAGTCTGCGATTATGTATGTGCCTTGGACTGGTTATTCCTCTGAGGTCTTGACAAAAAAATTAAGATCTATTAGTGCTCCATTTGAAATGTCAACCACAAGTAATTATTATGAATTGTTGTACTTGTAAGTAAATGCAAAGTTTCAAGTCCTCACATGGTTTTTACAGCTCATAATATTTCAGCATTTCAAGGAGTTATTCAAAACGATCTTTATCGTATTCATTGTCCATATAACTTGCAGAATGCATACAATTGTAATGTCTTAATTAATCGCAAATATTTCCCGACCATAAAACACAAGCAAACGCGAGATTTTCACATTTACAATACCATTGCACTTTTTATTCAAGCTTTTCCGTTACTACAATACCAGTGACACAATGTAGAATGAACGTGTTTCTTTGGGCCGCACCTGTTTCCTGCCAGTGTAGCTGATGCATGTCGCATTGTTTTCTTTTTTGTCGCTTTTCCGTTGCTTTGTTAAACTGTGGTCGTTTTACAAGTGATCTATTATATTCCCTCATGTAAGTGCACTCTGAACATGAGCTTGAATTCGACGTGGGAAACATATTACTTCCCAGAATTTATATTAAAACAATCGTGGCCCAGATCCGTTATGTTGTACAGTTTCTATACTGTCAATGTGAAATTACACAATATAGAAACCTTACTTGTGAAGATAAAGGTTTCCACTACGTCATTGAGGACTAGAAGGTTGACTTCAAGTTTGTAATCAGCTGTTATATAACACAAACACACGAACCTATTGTAATGCCCAATTGTTTTTTAAAATGAATGAAATTGTTGTTAGAACTTGATTTATTTTTTCGTTTTTGCTGCCTAAGCGTAGCTAAAGAACCACAGCTACGCGTTTCCAACCCGTATCTCTAATTTAACAACCTCGTATTTCCAAGTTTGTAACATAAAATGCTTCAAGTCATCCGCAAAATCTCCAAGTATGATGGCGTGTAGCCTAAATGCCGTTCGCCCACCTCCGGCCGTATATAGCGTGTATGGGCTCTGGTCATTTAAAAAGACCGCTTTAGCAGCAGCCACTTAATCTTTTATTTATTAACTGATATTCACTAATATTGGGTACCTGGTCATCGAACAAAGAATCGGGACGCATGTGTCATCTACTCATTTTTGTTTGATAAAACTTAGGTCGATTTTTAAGCTAATCATTTAGCTTGCTTGTGTTAGTACTGATAGTTATGATTGGCTGAGTATAGTACCTACCAAAGTCTAATTCCGTAAGCATTAGGATCATAATACATAACTCTGTGGCTATAACTTAGACCACAATAACAAATTAACTTGCCTATAAAGTACATAATTTCCATTTCTAAGTAAATTAACTGCTGTTGATTGGTAATTGAAATAATGTTTGGCAATAAATAGCTAATACTTTTCCTTTCACTTTGCTTTGTTTGTCACATCAAAAACTAAGTATAATTTAATCAGCACTTTATGAAACCCGGAAGAGAAAGGATTAAAAGCTATCACATGCGTTTTACATCTGATATTAGGAACAATGTCAATGGGCGAATGACTTTGTATAACAATGACAAAATATATATAAACTAAAACGATCGTTATAATGTATGTATTAATATTAGTCAGTCGGCAAACCACGTTCTCCTTCGTTCCACCCACATCGGACATTCACAGTCGCTGTCTTTGCAGGACCTCATTTGCAATGTCCTAATTTGACAATCGAAAATGACAAAACTTTCTAAGAGGTAACTATTTATACCTCTTAAGTTGTCCCTTACTTTCATATTTAACATCTATTAGAACGTGCTGCACATATGAAATAGCAGCAATCATATAATTAGCATATAAATAATGCCGCACTAAAACTACACCTTGGCTGAAAGACAATGAATGCATCGGTGAAATCGACATGATAGGCTTCGAAAAATTAACATTTTAAATAGTTTATCAATGTTATGTCTATGTGAGATCACGATTTCTAATTACCAAATTAATTCGATCAAGATAGTATCCACGCGTGTGTATCAATCGACGGCCACGATTTGAAGTTCAATGCCGCAGACAGCAGCGCCAACGAAAACGATGACTGGCATATCTATACAAAAAATTGAATCTTGTTTCTGCGATATCATCGTATACCTAGTATTGGTACAATACAAGCCTGCGTATGTCTGAGTGCTACTAACCCACAACTATTGTCCCTCGGCGTGATTTTTTCGTTAACTTTTAATTCAGTTTTTTGTATGCTGTTCTGTGTAAGTACTCTATCTACGTGTATATTTGCCACTTGGTGAATTGTTGTTTACTTTGCACTACTCGCATTTGGTTAGTACAAATATGGACATGGCAGGCACAGCCACTGGCGCAACGGTAGAGCGGATTATGCGCTAGCGCAACCGGTAGGTAATTTACAAGGGTTTTCTGATCACCGCTATATTTAGAAGCAGTACTGGCAATATCAATTAGCAAGCTTTCATTGCCGCATTCCGATTGGCCGTTTTATAAGCTGAGGACCATGTTAAGAACCCAAAGGAAAGTCTTCGCCACTTACTTTCAAATACATTTGTGCTCCAGTTTCGGAAAAAATCCGAAGCACGTACAGATGGTGACACTAAAAAAGACCGCAGACAGAATTCCTGAATTTCAGATTTGTGGTCGATTTAAGTTATTAGTTAACCCTGAATTGTCGTAACTGCTTAAGTCCGACGAGATTTCACTAAAATGCTTTGTTTAGAATTGAAAGTGTTTAGCCGTTCGGCGGTGTTGAAACTATAATCTATAATTCTAACTATAAGTAGATACAACTGAAACTCCGAACCTTAGTAGCCAAATGACAAAATGTTGGATTTAAAAAACTTTATGTTCACCGCTTTAGTTGAATGATTGCAAATTGAAGGCCGCTCAGTAACATAAAGCCGGCCTTTTTTATGCATTTAACGTTGTTATGACCATGACCTTTCGACAATTTAAGATAATTGAATTTCGTTGATCTAATTTATTTTCCGTAGGTAATACTGAGATTGATACTTGAGATTTATTAAGTCTTATGAAAAATGTTAACACTCAATAACTGACACAGTTACTTAATTTACTGTCATTCACTCAAGGTATTGCTTGTACGATGCAACAATGCATTCAATTACTCAACTGCTTCTGTTAGTTAATCGTATTACCTCATATAAATTAGTTCTAAGCATTTAAATTCGTGGGAAATCCATTCAGTTTGCAATTCGTGCGAACATCAGTTAGGACATGCGGATTGTTCGTAAACTATCGAATAAATCTAAAATAAGGTGAAATGGAACTCAAGCGGGTGAATTGATTGTATGAAACTGATGCGAAGAATGCATGTTTGTGTTAGATATTTGTCAACAAAGCTTCGTATTGAATTAAAAATATTTACTACGTGATCGACGGATAGCCTCGACCATTCAGTTTCTTTACGGGCGTGACAAGAGTGTTATCGATTTTTGGTTATGGATTTTCGTGCAATTTTTGGCTGCAGTGCGTGTGTGTTTTGTGACGTGCATAAGATTATACATTTATATTTATTTATAATGAAAATAACTAAGGTTCTTCCAGGTTTGCTACCAATTAATACGATACTCATAGTAGTCATACTCGTAGTATTATTTTAAATGTAGTTCAGGCGGGCAAGTGTTTTCGCCACAAGTCTACCATTATATCTTTAAGACAGACAGTTTACATATTTCTTCCTTTGTTAGGGCAATCGTTTTTATGGTTTCTTATCCCTAAATTTCCAAAAATAAAATTCGCATTTGATGGAGGACTTCCTTGCCGGAGGAGAGTGCCAGGCGCGGCGGGTTCGCGCGCGTAAGCAGTCTGCCCGATGAGCCGTAGCGCGGCGGTCTTGCCGCTAAGCTCGCGTAACCTTAGCACCGCTTATGTGTACCGTATACTTTTCGACAACATTTTTACAGTGAACTCAAAAAAATTGGTGAAAATTTCTATTGTGTAATTAATATCCGTGACGATCAAGATTCAAACTGTGCATGATTAAGTGTCAGTGACATTTTGTCCAGTGTTAAGTGATGAATTGGGACGGCTAGCGCCTACGTAAATTACATCATTTGGTGATGTTGACTTCTTTTCAAAGGGAGCGAGTGTTTTAGAACGTTTTATTAGTTATTAAGAGTGTTGTGAACCAGGAGATCATCCTGATGAAGCGTTCGACGTGGGTGGACGTGGAAACGGGCGGCCGCCTCGGCTGCAACGGCGAAATCTTCTGGAGCGAATGCCCAGACTGCGATTGCTCTTACTGCAACCCAAACTACGTTTGCGTGTGTAGTGAAAAGGTATTATGACTTACTGTGGATATCCTGACAGATACTTGTACATACATACACAGTGTACAGTTTTTGTTGTTACATTGCGTTTGTTAAAGAAACTTGTTATTCTCAATGGCAAACAATAAACATTTTAAAATATGAAATTTCAGACTGATATACCGACTCACTTTTTCCAGACTGCTGCATTGCAGTAAGTCTGTAGTTCTTACTCACAGTAGAAAGAAAAGTAACTCACTGATAAAGCAAAGTTTGAGCATCGTTATCTCTTTTCGTAATGGACAAATATTTGCTAACTCAGTCTTCAAGGTCCGTCGACCTTTCAAGTCGTGTGAATTTTTATACAAAGTAATTATAACATGCACAATTCCCATTTTGAAAGGTTGCAATTATTATGGGCAAACTATAACATTTGACATACAAACTGTATAAATTATAAAGCTTTGGTAAGATAACCTACTTTCATACGTACGAGTTAATGTGCTTAACGTTGAGAAGAACTATTGAGGCAAATCACCTCTAACTCGAAGTATGATGAGACATTGATGGCCTCGAAACTTTTGTACGCATCCACGCAACGTATCTTTGAAATGTGGATAACTTTTGGCCGCAGCTTTTCTCGCGTTGAGGTTGGGAATGCACTTCCTGGATATAAAGTATCGTAATATGATGTCCTAACCCAGATCTCATGATGGTCTATCTGTCTGCCCATCCAAAAGGTAACAGACAGACGGACAGGCAGACATAATGACTTACGTATTTATAATATTGGGATGGATATAATAAACTTTAGTGGTCGACGTGACGCCTCAGGCTAAGCTAGCATTTCGTCTAGAAATTATTTGCATTACCATCTTGTTTTCTATTTTGCATGTTTTACCATGCAGGTGGTAATCTCGTTTGTGTTATTTTTGTATAAATGTCCGTAATATTAATGTCGGTGCAAGTCACATTGTCACAAGCGGATGTTATCAGTGCAGAATTACACATAATGTAAATGTAGATCAATGCTGTCCGTCCGTTGTCTCTATCCACTTAAAGAGCTGGTTACTTCTTCTGCGGAGATAAATCAAGACATTCTCTTGCAATGATATATCGAATAGGTAGTTCCGATGCAAGGAACTCCATGAATCTTGTGGGTTAGCAAATGTTTACTGTATGGGCTTCAGACAAATAAGAAACTTGAATTCTATCCACACCACACATTGGTGACGGTCAAGATATAGGAATGGAATTCGTACATAAAGGGATATTCCTCGAGGATTAAATCTCTTTCTGAAACCTCGCCAGTAAATCTGCTGTCAAAAGCCATGTAAGCAGTGAGCTACTGTGATTGGTTGAGCAATATAATAACATACTCGTACGATGTTAAACTTTGACATGACATTGGACATCAACTGAAATTGAACCGGGTTTCAGAGAATCCTCTGAAGATACATTAGCTAATGTCGATGTACAGTGTTCACTTGGATTTCTAGAATCTTCAGCAACGACTTAAATTAAGCGCGATAAAGATTTCTAAGTTCTTGTGAAATTATACTCTAACTAAAGCATCTTAAATATTATTAAGTTCATCGTCCCACCTTGGAATTAATGTTGAGTTACTTCATTATTATTGTATAACCATATAAGTCACGCCTACCAAATCTGTTTTATGATAATGCCGAAAATGGTCTTTATGTGCCATAAATACAGAGATATGTCGCCTGCGAACGTATGAATCCTGTATATTTCCAAAGATTGGTTCTTTTTGTTTTTCCTTGAAGATGTCTTTCAAGATGGTGAATGAAACCCTTAACAAAAAGGCGTCTAGTCTTATATTGCCTTTATGTAGTCTCATATACAATGCTTTACAATTCACGAGGAAAGTGAAACTCGAGAGGGGTTTTTTCTTGCCTTCCTCCGTCTTTGTATAAAGCGCACACCACAAACGTGAAAAGAGCTGTTTTACCTGTAAGACGCCTGGGAAAAGCTTTTATGATATTGTTTATTGATTGTGCGATAGTAATGCTGGGAACCTGTTCGCTTCAATCTTTCTCGTGATTTACGACGATGATAGCGGTGTAAGACAAGGTGTTTCATTTGTATTACGTACAATGTTGATTGTTATACCTTGTTTTCAACAACGATATGGATCATTTCTTGCTCAAACTTGGTGTTATTTGCGTTGCCCCAATCTATTACACGTATCTCTCTAGAGGTCTTATAGATCTAAGAGTCTAAAGGAATTATACATCTAAGTCTTAGAGCATACTGAGAATACTTCTTCTTGTATTAATATTTTACAAAAATCTGTTTGTAATGTTCAAACTTATTGTCGTCTCAAGTACCTAATTCAAATCGTACTGATAGTTTAATTTTCCTCATGAAGGATAGGTACCTCTTTTGTAGGTTTTATAAATGTTTTCCTATCACGTTATCGAAAATATTGTATTGGAATACATTTCCGATAAACGGATTTATTTACTGTTTATTAAAAAGTTGTCACGCGAAACCATTGCTCCATATATTTTCTTATCCAAATATTTGCATTTCCATGTGTACGTAAATTATTGTTGCTACATTAATTGAGTTTATATTATTTACCTATTGAGTTTTGGTTTGTTAGTCCACGATCTTATCATTGTTGATTTAGGTTTATTGCTTTCCAAGACTCCTTGTTAAACCGACTAAGTTAATTACTCATAAATTATACAATCTCATTCTATTCAATTTAAGGGAAGTTTGATCTTTTTAACCCCCGAAACAAAGAGGGGTGTTATAAGTTTGAAGTGTATCTCTCTCTCTATGGCATCATAGCTCCTGAACCGTTAAAGCTAATTTGTTTTTTTTTTTGGTTAGGTTAATTACAGCGTGCAACCTGTGCATTTAATAATAGGTCTGCCTATGAGACTACTGATTTTTGACCAACCGTGATGTTTTGTATGAGAACCTACGCAATATTCCCAAGCTTATTAATGATGAATCTCATCAGCATCTCGTAAATGTCTTCATACTTATTAATAATTCTCATTCGTTACGCATACATACTATTCGTTGTTCTGCATTACATTCACCATCACCCGTAAAAATGTGTTAGTGACATTTGATAAAATGTTCTGAAAACCCTTGACCCTAGATGCTAAGTTTCACAAACCTGAAGGATTTTGATAGATTTTTTATTGAAGAAACGTGATATAACGCAATTCATGTTGTTGAATTGTTAAAATGATGGGTATTGCAATTACGAAAAGTTATTCAGTAAGCGTCAATATTCCATAGCAATTATGGCACTGACTGCTCTTGAACGCGGTTTTAGAAATGTGTTAATCCTGTTCAGATCACTGGTGAAATTGGCTCGGACTTTTCACGCAATTACCCTGCCGAGCTCCAAATGTAGGTTCTGATGCAATGTGCCCTGTTACCTAAATTAGGTCGTCAAGTGCATGTTCACAATACTCATAATTTAAGTCATAACATGTTATCAATAGGGACAATCGATTGCTTGTTTGTTTCACTATTATTGGCGTCGTGTTGTTATGAAATACTTAGGTATTATGACAATTGAAATTGAAACTTCACTTGGAGCAATAAGAATGTAACGTCAGGACAATTATGATTCATAAGAAATACTATACCTATCTAATTCATTTATGACATCATTTTGACATTCGATGAGTTCGTTCCCACGTAGTCATTTGAACTTGCACTTAAAACATTTTCCATTGCAGCAACTATTTTTTATGTATTTATATGTTAGGTAGGTACTGAATCTTTTTCTTTGCAATAATTTTGATTTTTTTTTTGTCAATACACACATCACATGAAATTGTTAGTGTAGGTACAGCTAGCAGCTACTATTAACGTCAAAAAGCAAATACCTACTTAACGTAAAATATTCAAACAATCAGTAAAACGCAATTACGCACATCTACATAATAGTTTTACCACGTCATTGATTTTAAAATCAGTGTAAGTGGTTACCTAGAATGATTAGTGTGATTGGGCATTGGAAGTTGGAACACAGTCTGTTTTTGGTAAAAACATTTGGGTCTTAAACAAAAATAATGAGCTACAAGAGCTCACTTGTTTACGATTCTTTCAAACAAATTAAACGAAAAAGAAACTGAGAAGTGACGCGAAAATTGAAAGAGAAATCGCGATGATGTTAATATAAAAGTCGCGTCAAAAATTATCACACACAACAGCTGATTCAGAAAAAAAACTCGTTTTAAGATAGTTCTGATGGTATACCACTTGCTCCGGCGGCGTAGTGCCGTGCCCGGAGACGTCAAAACGGTACGAGCTGGCAGTTTTCTGATTTCTAATAACCACATTACCATATGTTGGCCTTTCACGTTCTATGTATTGGATAACTCACGCGATTTTGTATCAACGAGGTGAATATATTATTGGCTGTATACAACATTTCACACAAAGCAGCTTTCTGTCTAAAACAATTATTTTATGTTAGGCAAATTGTTAAAACTGAAATTGCTCTCCACAACAATTTTATGAAACACGATTCTGGTTTTAAATTGCTCAATATTATTGACGAGTTGGTATCATAGAAGGAATTTAGTTAAATTATTGCTAGTATTTATAGATTATAGTGACAAATAAGGAAAGTAATACATAGTTATTTAACTCGAATTCATCAGTTTTCCTTGACACCGTACTGTACACACGCGCGTGCTATTACATTAATAATTTAAAGTATAAAATGCATACAAAAAGTGCATTGTAGTTACATGTTTTAAAGAATTTACAACATTGCGTTATAGTGAACATGTTTCCGATTTTGGGGTTACAGTGTGAAAGTAAATATTCGTCGCAGTGAATTGATCATGAACGGGGAGTGCTATCTACGTTTCTATATCGTTCCAAAAATCATAATTAATTCTTAACCGATCTGCATACGACTGCTTTACGACAGTTTTGAAACTTTCTTTAAATTGTCTATGAATAGCAACAGCTGTATGCTGGTTAAATATTATGTTTAAAAGTGTTAAAACGATTCTAACGAGGTGGCGAAAATTGTGTTATGATTTTGATTCAAGTTTAGAAATGAATGACCTTTTTGTTAGCTTGTGCGCGAGCACAGCAAACAAAGAGATGTTTAGCGTCCGTGGAGGTGCTAAGTACATGTTTGAGAAACAAACACGCATAGCCATTAACACAGCTTCGCAGTTAAAGCGTTCACTACCGGTGTTGTACTAATTCTCAATGCTCCTGAAATGTACGCATTTTATTCATATAATAAGTGCCCAATAATGAAGTTAACATTCTGTAATGAAAGTGTACAAAATAACTAGCATACGACCTCGATAAGATTTTAATGATTTTTTTACGTTAAAAATGCAACGTACTCGAAGTATTGTAGTAAAACAATTAAACAGTGCAGGACAATATTTTGCATTGTTTCCGCTGCGACAAATGATGATAGCCAACGTACCTTGACATTATTTGCTTCGTCAGATATTAATATTATTTGTGATTTGCTATGCCTTTTAAGTACCATATTAGCTTTACCTACATATAATCACCACTAAAAGTTCAACGGTTTTGTATATATTTCAACTCAAAATATAACAGTAACATTTTCTGTTAATCTGGTTATTAAATTTCTTAAATAGACTATTTATCAAATAGCGTGCTTGATGTTATCGAGTACCAACTTGAAAATACAAACACGAAGGCAATGCGTGATTTTATCCTGTTACACCGAGTGTTATCCAATGTTTATTTTTAAATACAAGCTTGAGTGCATAATTAAAATCCGTTTTGAATTATGATCTAGGTACACATTCCTGATTAATAGCAGATCTATTTCTGGATTTAATATTGTTTTTGTTTACGAGTACATGTGGCCGGGCGTTGCCCTTTCAGGCGTTCTTTACGAGATAGCCAGGCTGGCTCGGCCTCCCTCCCATGCTCCCATCCCAGCTCCCGACCGCCGGCGGGTCAACTTGTTTCAACTAGGCCGTCATGGATGCGGTCTGTGGTTAAAAATTCTTTCTTAGCTACATCTTGGCCATTTTTATGAGCATGTCGGGTTTCATCGTCCTGTTTTCATTAGCAATCCACGTCCTTGTAATATGTATCTCCGTTGGCATTCACACGGCTTCAATAATATTTAGAATAAATAAAATTCTCTATGTATTATAAGCAGTCACACACTTCGATAAACATAACTTTTTTCAATATGCTGTGATTTACAAAAAAGAAAACAATTATCTTTCTAACAGATTTATTCTTCTTAGCACTCTTTCGTGTCTCGTAGTAATTCTACAGTCGTTTCGTTTCCTGTGTTCAAAACTGGACAATCACACAATTTACTCGCTCAGTTCGTCGTGGTTTAATTGCGAACTCCGATTTCTCACTACTAACGGAATACGTTGGTCCGAGTGAAAGCAAACTTATTCGACTTCTGGGCTTCGACTTAAACATTTATCAATTTTAATCATAATATCACTGGGCCCCAAAGAGGTCATATAAAATTTCACTCCATTGGAGGCGATTCAATATGTAATCGATAGTATTCCCTTGAATCGGAGTAAAATGATATCTTTTAAGAACTAGGTGAATTTCCTTTATACCAGGCAGTCTTCTTGCAACAGTTTCATCTTACATATGTCCTCATCATCTTGTCATGAAAAGAAGAACTTTTTCACTAAATGGATGCTCACCGACCCACATTCAATCAATTTAAATTCTTGTTCAGTACTTGTGCGATCAATAAATATACCGTTGTGAGCTTATTGCGATCGTGCATGACGGCTTTCGTGAATCTTTTGATCTGTCTGCTGCTGTAAGTGACATTAATCTGTAGATACATGAATCTTTAATGAGTTCTCACTACCCGTAACTGTTCATAGCGTTACATGAGCTTATTAGTGTTGTACAGATCTTCGCAGAATCAATTCCATTGTTGTCACGGAGCTAACGGGATCGTAACCATGCGTTGGTACACCGCAACTTTTTACACGTATACTTTATGACGCTATTTCCCTCGCTGCATGTCGCAGGTTTAACGGATGTGAGCGTCGCATCACTCAGTTCAGCAAAACCGTCACCACTACTCACCACTAATGCACGCATCGTGTTCTCGTTTAGCATTAACGACTGAAAGCTACTGGATAAATGACAAAAGCATGTCCATTAGTAATTTTCAATTGACCGTAGAAAGTGGTTGTAAAACTTTTTCGCCTAACGAAATGACGCCCGGAAATACTCGTATATACTCGTACATTAGCTAAGCAAGTTAGGTAGGTACTCTTATTTCATCTGATTATATCCAAGCAATGAAACACGTTTTATCAATTTTACGTTTCCTTTCTATTTACTCGTTAAAAATGTTTTAGATGCAAATGTATCTTTTAGGAAATAGTCGTCTGGAACGAGTAAAATGACGCAATTGTTTTCTTGCAATCTGGTTTGACAGAACCATATCATGACAGTAATGCATATGAAGGTATTGATTACGTTCTAGAGTTTGCAAAACGGGTGAAACCAGTTCATGAGACAGTGTATGATTAAGTTAACATGCGTGTATATGTAATTATAGGTTTGCATGATTATGGATTACCGGTAATGATACCCCATTTTTTTGTAGCTATGAATATTCAAACACATTACATGCCAATACCTGCAAATACGTTTTTACGAGTATGAACAAAGCGTTTTCATAATACCTTCATCTTGATTTTTCGTCCATCGTTGTAGTATTTCATGATTCTGTGCAAATCTTGTGTATCGTGTTCTGACAGTTTCTTTATATTGTGTCTTGAATCAGTTAGATGCACTAACTGCGATCGTTCATACCTTCCAAAACATAAGTAAAAACTCATGTTTCAAAATGTGGCTTATCCTTCGCCTTGGTTGTGTATTCGTTTGGTCCAAATTCATCTGAAGTCACCAATTAAAAAAACATTGATTCCATCCCATCATTCTCGTCATCCGACTATTATCAGTCACCCTGATGATAGTAATAGTCAATACTAAGTAATGGTAGACACACACCCAATAGCTCATCTCGTGAGAACTGCGAATTTATTGCTCTGCGTTCGAGATTCAAAATCCTTCAAAACGCTAGGCTGTGAAAGTCCGCCATAGTACTTCGCTTTAGGTCACAGTTCAAACCAATTATATCTGTTTCTTCTATGTCTATGATGTAATGATCTTCCGTGGTACATCCTGCCCTATGTTTTATGTATTCAGATGCCTCCAATAATTAAACGTTTCGTTTATGGCACTGTTTTCAATTCAAAGTCTTCATGATTATTGTGTAATAATCATGACTGATGAGATAATTGATATAAGCTAAGATTATGATGATTTAACGTGGGTATTACGTGGTCTTCTTTTAATTATTAAGTTTTCTTAGTAATATTAAGTCCCAGAGTTCAGAATGATACATTCATTAATTAAAACACTGCTAACTTTACAATCGATCTACTGAACGATATTTCTCACGACCACCAATGTAGAGAGTGTTTTGAGAATTCGGTCGTTAGCTTTTCATTTTATTCAAATCTGAAGGTCGTCTGTATGTCGGTGCGCATGTAAATTTCCGAGTTTCTACAACGCTGTCCCACTTCCTGGCTCGTTTCCGCGAGACCGGTTGTTTTGATTGCTCCGTGATCGAGACTAACAAAAACATAGTCGCGGAACGGAATACGAGCCCACGAGCCATCATCCAGGTCAATCGAATTCATTTCCGACAGTTTCGATATTCTCGTCATCCGTATGTTGATTACTGGCCGTATCTTTTTCATAACTTCTAAGAATGAAGGTCTCGACTAAAATTATACATGTTATGTTAGAAAACCCTTTATTTATTATGTTTTCAATATTTATTCCAGGAGATATAAAGTCTTGTTAGGGCTACTATTGTTAGTCGCATCGTTGTCGTGAGTTTGTCCCAATACAGTTGACTTATGATGACTAGAGAACAATATTAAAGCTGGATAGAAAACCAGTTTTATCGTCACCGATTTGTCTAAGACAGTGAAACACTTTCACATTTTAGATGGCGGCTAGGATGTTCAATCAACGCCGCAAGGAATATCAATCCCAGGGATTATATATTAGCATAAGTCAATTCCACTATCGATATTAGTATTCCACTGGTTACAATTATCACTAATTGTTACCGGAAGAATAAACTTCGACCCCATTATATCTAACACATTTTATTATCTCCATTTAAGCATTACATTATCAAATTATCTTCATAAGCTCTTGTCATTTGTTTGTTTATAATTAAAATGCTCTCTCATGCACAAACTCAGTTACGTACGTTGCTGAATGCGGCAACTGTGCCACACGGAGTTTCAAAGAACTAACAATGTTACAATGACGTCATTAGAAACAAAAGACCTATCCGAAAGTGACAGTGTAGTGACGAACAATAAAGAGACAGTGACAGTCGAAATGGGGGTCTCAAGTAAGAACTCGATTCTTGCTTCACCGAGGTCGAGTGCGGCATTGAAGTTCGAAACGGGGATCTCGGATAAAAACTTGATATCTGACATACCGAAGCAGACGGCGGCATTTGAGTCCGAAACGGAGGTACCTGATAAAAACTCTATACTTAACACACCGAAGCCAAAGACTAAGGGGGTCGCCAGTAAGAACTCTATACGTACCTTACCAAAGCCGAAGGTGGCATTGAAGTATGAAACGGATATCTCGATTAAGAACTCGGTTACTAACTTACCCAAGTCGAGGGCATTAATGGTAACGGAGGTGGAATCAGAGGTCTCGAATAAAAACTCGATATCTGACTTACCGAAGCCGATGGAGACATTGAATTTCGAAACGGGGATCTCGAGTAAGGACTCGATACGGGTCACACCGAAATCAAAGGTGGCATTATTAAAAATCGAAATACAGGCCTCAAGCCAGAACTTGCTACCTGGCTCACCGAAACCACAGGCGGCATCGACACCCGAAATGGGGATCTCGAGTAACGAACTCGAACCTACCTCGCCGAGGGTGGACATCAGATCTACGTCTGCTCTTTTTCAGCAGCCCAGAGTGAAGAGTTTTCAAATGGGATGGGCTCAAGTTGTGGAAGAACTGTCATGGAAACTTAGCTCAGTGAGTTTTTGTTCGATGTGACTAATATATCGTCACTAACCTGACGTATTTAGATACCTATTATTTATTCAATTGTATCGTTAAAATGTACCATAATCGAATTTTCCATTCTTTAAGTATGTTATTATGTATGTAAGTAGTTCTTCTTTATTGGCCTATATTCGATGAAGACACTTCTAACACTGAATGCACGCCATTATAAAGCAAAATTCATAATTGTAAAATACCCGCTTAATGTTGACATGCTGCTGTTTTTTCATCTGTCACGACGTTCAACTCGCCTCCATAAAAATAATTATAACCCACCCGTGCTACTAGCACTAGACTGTTATCAAAAATCTCATCCGCAAGCTTGTGCAGTTCCTTCCTGTGTTCATGTAATAACTAGGTAGGTACTAATAACCACATATCACTGAAACATCGTGTGACGCTAAAATTATTATCTCAATCATTAGCTGCTTATATTATATGAAACACTAACTCATCACGGATATTCACGATCTCTGTTTGTGATAAGCTTACACGAAATCTAAATTCAGTCACCAATTAGTTATTAGACTGTTCCAGTTTTTCAGAGCTTTGATGGTCAATGACCACTTAGCGCGAATTTATCCAATGAAACGGATCGCGACATAAACTGCGTTCAAGGACTGTCAGTGTCATCTCTGTTGTAATATGTATGTCTGTGTTTATTAGGTACTAGCTTTTGCCCGTGGCTCCGTAGAAATAATCTTTCGCTGTAACGTTCATCCAAGTCAAGTAGTATCGCAGTGAAAATCTTTCGCGGTAACGTGCATCGAAGTCAAATATTATCGCAGTGAAGATCTATCGCGGTAACGTGCATGGAAGTGTAGTGGCTTCGCAGAAACGATCTTTCGCAGTAACGTGCATCGCAATTTTGTAGCATCGTATTAGCATTTATTGATATTTTGTGCGTCGAGATTCCGTATTCTACTCATTGACATCACATGTTACATGTTGAACGCGTTCAGTTTTATTAGACAGTTCAGGTGAAATAAGTGCTAAGAGATATAACTAATAGTATAATATAAATGATCATTAATCAATATTATTGCCAGTATCATGTAGCTACCGACTATAACTTAATTAATATAAAAATGCATTACCTCACTCATTACTCGTAATATCGTCATATTACAAAAGATGCAATGTATCTTCCTTCTCAATTAAAATTTTTACATCGTGGTAATTGATTGCGCTGTCAGCATTCGTATATATTTGAAATTTATTAGGTTTCAGAACTCATCGATCACAGAAAAAAAAATCTGTCGGGCATTATCGATTGCACGCTTACCAAGTTACCTAATGATCTCTATTATGTGACTACTTATGTAACTTGTCTAGAAAAATGCGGGACCAACAAACAAACTATTTCCACATATGGTAGCCATACATTGAAAGTTTTCAAGATAGGCGTTCACTGAAAATACTAACTAAAATCAATTATAATGCTGTGAATCAATGAATCAAATTAGGAGATATCATAATTTCTTTGCAGGTGTCTTTTCTAAGCTACACGCAACTTAGATACACTAGGTACCTACATCGAGGTCAACATACAGTTCTATAAATAGTCAATCGATAAATCAATGTAGTACCTATCTCAAATGTTAAACATCTACTTAACATTAAGACATCATTTAACCAATAATTGCGAATTGCCTCATTTGTCTCGTGGTCGCAAGTGTTACTACTGAACTTGAGATAAATGATGTTGAATCTTGGTCAACTCAACTCACACACATGAGGACTAGATTAGGGTCTGAGATGGTCTCTTGAAGAAAGAAACACACAGATTTGAATAGACCTGCCGAGTCAGTACAAGCATTTGTCAGTTATCGTGTAGCTGGACTTATAAATCATGGAGCTCAACGACACAGTGATAGTACCAATACATTTTGGTAGGTTGCTTATACGAGTAGTACTCACTTCCAGGCAATTGTGGGAAAAAATTATAAACAAAAAAATGACTCACATGGTCCTCACATTCACAATAATCAAATAAAATGAATACATAATACTTTACAAAATAAATGTCAATAAAAATGTAAAAATAATTCAATGTGACCACAATAATAAATAAAAAATAAAAGGTACTTATCAGGTTCCATACTCGGGTGGGATGTACACAACAGCAGTATCAAGTGTTTGGATTTGTGCTCGATTGATGGCGGTAGACCAAAGACAAAACCCGGTAGACCCATGTCATAATAATATGTAGTTGGCAACCATTATAGGACCACTCTCTCGGGGATAACAGGCGTAATATTTTGTGTCAATTGCAAATAATCTGTCCTACGAAATATAACACTCATAACATTTAAGATGTTTTATATTCAATCCTTGTAAAGTAACGTGAGTTCCATAAAGCCGTGATTGCAGTAACGGTCGGTGTAACGGGAGAGCGTTCCAGTTACACCACGCACTTGCGCTTGCGCAAATGTTGTTCCTGGGAATCTATTGAGAAGCTCGCGTTTTGGCCTTCATGATATGTCACTGTTTAGCAATGTGCTACGTGGAAGAAAAGATGACAAACTTGATGCTATGATACCTCGAATCCCTGGAATTGTTTTACATACATAATCATACTAATATCATACCTGTTTTCTCCAAAGGGTTAGGCGGAGTACAGTACGTACATCCTCACTTTGTTATAGATACATGCTATAAAGCCCATGTAAAGAACGAGTTCCTTTATGTTCAATACAATTTTCATAAGTTTTCTCACAGAGAATTTTGACACTAATTTTTGTGTTAATCCTCTTTTGAAGAGCAGCGGTGGCCCATTAGTGGCGGCCCCGACTTACGAACAGTAAGTCGTGGGTTCGAACCCAGGCAGGCGCATTACTTTGTGTAATTTACTTCATCACCACTACTCTCAAAAACGTTGAAGGAAAACATCGTGAGGAACAACATGCCCATGGCAACAACATGCAACATGGGCATGTCCGAGAACCAAACATTCGAAGACATGTGACATCTACCAACCCGCACTGGGCCCGCGTGGAGTATTATAGCCCATTTCCTCTCATAGAGAGGAGGCCGTGTGTCCCAGCAGTGGGAACATTAAAGGCTTATGCTACTTCTCTTTTTATATTTAGTAGATGTATAAGCTAAAAGTTCTTTAAACTTCACTGATCATTAAGGATAAAATTGTAGGAAATTGTACTTTATGTGTAAGGCCTGTCACTATCTTTTAATATGGAACGGTGCACTTATTATAATATTAATGATATTTCATACGAATAAACCTAGACATAATCGCTTATACATTTCTTCAGTCGCTATCGTCAACCATGATTATTACATACCGCGGAAGTGAAAGACAGAGACAAAGAATTAGAATAAATAATAATTTGCATATTTTGCTACACATTTGGAACAGTTAAAAGTTGATTCTTGTATTACTAGAGCTATTCAGGCGTCTCGTTGGTACTAATTTGCTTTGCTGGTTTTAAATGTTAAACTAAAACGTGGTGGCAAAGGCATCTTCTTAGACAGAGAACGGAAGAAACCACGTAAATTCAAATGAAATTAAATGTAGAAACTTTCTATTATAATCCATAAAAGGAGTATACTAATACTGTCAGTGTTATTGAACTGGCCGATTTTCCAGCCTAGACCCCGTATAGATGCAACGTAGGCGCACGTAGACGCCGCGTAGGCGGTCGAGGGCAAGCGTAGCCGCGCGTAGACAAGCGTAGCCACGCGTAGACAAGCGTAGCCGCGCGTAGACAAGCGTAGCCGCACGTAGCGCTCGTAGGCATGCGTGTGCACTGTGAATTCGAGGCATAGAGCCGCGTAGAAGCTGTGCTGGCGCTGCGTAAAAGACACCACGGCAAAGTGCGAACGGGTATGAGTATAAGTACTCGTAAGGTCACAATCATTCAAAAATATGGCTAGGAAAAAATTAGAAGTATTTTTTAACTGGAAGATATGAGTATTAGGAAATCCGAATCCATGGGAATTAGGCCTAATACCTATAATACATAGGGAACAATACAATACATACATGTCTCAGTCCCATTGGATTCCAGTACCGAACACCCAAAAAACTATGCATTTCTTTTATTACTAAAGCCTGGCTTCATTTATCACTATGTAGACAATCATAATTAAATGAGTACATCATACACTGAGTTCATCGAGTCCATAGTGAATCACAGCGAACGTCGCTCGTGCAGCCGCGCAGCAATTGAACGCATGATATGGTCAATCAGTTCAAGTGCATTTACTGTCGAGGGTCATGGATTAATAAGGCCGCCATATTTTCATTTACACCGCATCAAATCACCTCGTTTGCTATAAAAAGCGGACTAGGCGAACCGAGAACAATCTGGAATGTGAATCACAAAAAACCTAATGAAAAACTATGTTTATTTGCACCTAGTAGTGAGATGTAAACTGCGATCAAGGTTACCCTTCACTTGTAATAATCTGCCCTGTATTCTCATCAAGTCAAGCCATTAAAGGTTTAGCTAAAATTGTATCTATCTAATCGCTTACCACCGATTGCACCTAGTGTCCAGAACATTTAAAAATAATGATTTTTAAAATGCCTTGACTTTTCACGCGAAAGTAAAATTTAACGACTCTGACATTAAAAACCACCGGATTTTACTGGGGAGTAACTTTGTAAATCGTTTGTATACTATGCGTTATATATATAACGTTACTGTTTTAAGTGCCTGCCAACAAAATAAAATAGGCATAGTGACAACACCAAATTCTTTTAAATTAAAAAAAATATATAATGTTGCTGTGAATGCCATAGGGTGACAAACTTTAAAATTATTATAATACTTTGTTTTTATCAGACCTACTTACATACATAATTATTCTAACACTTATTTATAACGCGGTAGTGATTTAGTTCAATTACTAATCAGGATTTATTTATACATAGGTAATCGTCAATATAACAGGCTGCAGGAAAACATTTGTAATAAATCGCCGAAAACATATATATAAACAGTTGATGAAAATGGTATAATTTAGCACAAAATGTATAATTAAAACATATTTGAAGGCAAAAACTCAATAATTATTATGAATCATTTGTTCGCTCTTTACGTCATCATGATTACCTACTTGAATAGAATATAGACAGCCTAACATGACAGTCATTATTAAATAATATAATATTTTAGCCTTGATCTTTTATACCAGAAACTATTGTCACGTCCATCTGAGTGGTCCGCTTTCAAACGCAAACTAATAATAATATTCCCACCAGCCACCAGCACGTGCTTAAACTCATGTCCGAACCGTACACAAAACAAAGGAAATCCACAGATGTTTCGGAGAAACGAGACAAAAAATAAATAAAAACCTCGACTTGAATATTTGTGATCAATAGCGTTGAGTACAAAACCCTTGGAACTAGGAAGATGTTGGCAGGTGGTGGTGGCCTACAAACACGAGTAGGTATGTCCGTGTAGATGCACACGCACACAGAGGGATGTCCATACAACGTGCTCGCTGTAGTGACGGCGCACGTAGCTGCACGCCGTGCCGCCCTTTATTACCGTTGTATGGCCACCAGCAGGAACACTGCTCTACTTCGAGAAATTACGACTTTTTGAAAGAATAAGTAATCCGAATGATTCCTTTCTTTATTTTCTATTTAATAATTATAAACAATTAGGGACATGTTTTTACATACATACATTAAAAAGATTTTCTTTTTGTAATAAAAACATAAGTAACATTCTGTCTGCGTCTACATTTCCGACTATCACACATCATAACTGTCTATTGACACAAATATTTGATCTTATTTATCTGCTAGTAACATAAAAAACAAGCATCTTCAACTGTTACGTAAAACAGCAAAGCTTTAATAATGCTATAATTTGGTTTTCGCAATCGAAACCGCAAGTCTTGAGTTATTCTATAAGGTAAACGGTTTAAACCTAGACATTTTGTATAGTGTATAGCTTTCGTAAAAAGCGATTTCGTGAATAGTATAAAGTAGTTATATGATATTTTAAAACCGACGCAATTTTATTACATTTCGTAAACAATTTAAACGCTGTGCCCAATAGTAGGGACATTTCCTTATCGCATCTCTTAATTTATTTAAATAGCATTTAAGCTTTTTAATTTGTCATAGCTTCATCCGACTGAATTTACAACTTGCTTCTATTCCTGTGTAACATTAATAAAATAAATCAAACATAAAGCGAGGTTAAATAGTTGACAAGCTTTTTATACGGCCAACCGTCGCTGTCCCTTTTATTGCCGTGTAAATAAAGTAGAGCATCTACCGTGCCAGTTTCGCCGCACAAAAGTGGAGGCAACAACTTTTTTACAGTCCCAACGTATTCCCGCGGCCCCTTCTCATCCCGGGACAGAGCCATCAGTTCCTTATTCTTACACACGTTTAACAGACACAGACACTATGTGCTCGGGTTCAACTTTCAACAAACTGATTACACCACAAAATATTCTTGAAAACACTTTACAGTGGACAACCTAAGTGATTTTTGTGATACGTGTGTTTATTTTTGTGATAAAAGTCAAGTTGTCGGTTAACTATGGATGCGTTAAACGTTGTGCTCAAAACAGGATATAAAATTGTTAAAGATTTCTCAGAACAACATAAACCTGTAAGTAATTTAGCCGCACGCTTAAGCGTTTAATGTTGTCCTATAAAGTTTAGCACTCACGAGTTAGCTGATCACCTAAAACTCTTCACTTAACTGTGCTTAGCTTCCAATCTTGAGTAACAAGCTTATTATTATTGTCAGTAGACTTCACACAATGAATAACGGTTTACACGTTTTATGCGTCTATTGTTACCTGGGTATTACATATTTTTGTTGAGAAAACTACTCTAGATTTGCAAGTATCACTGTTCATACTAGAGATTTACCCTTACTTAAAATCTTTTTCGTTTTCAAGGCATTTTTTCAACGGACCTTTGCCCTGATATTTTTTTAAATTTTAACAATGTCAAGAACGTCACTGTCATCTTTCATGTCTGAATCCATCTGAATCAACAAGAAAAATGACAAAAAGTAACGTGCCCCAAAATATATTTACAAAAATTGTATTAAATGTAAACAAATCACTCAAACTGTAACAAGATTAAACGAAACAAACGCTTAATTGTTTTGTCTAAAGGTTCATTTATATTTTTCTGCGTTTCATGGGGCTTTCAGAGGTACTTGCAAACTCACTCAATGCCTTCTTCTTACATTTGCGATATCCCATCATTTGCGCAGCTATCGCCTATTGTGAACAAATAGATTTTAACAAACTGTTATTTAGGGTAAATGTTGAAAAGGCTACGCTTATAGAAAACACCGTTTTCTGCAAAAAAACGGTGATTTCTTCTATTCTGTTGTTTTATTTACTTTCGTAAGTTCGTAACAACAACAACATAGGTCATCACTTCATCAGTGTATCAGTTCATCACCATAAACCTAGAGAAGCTTATCAGCTATAAGTGTTTACAGTTTTTCGTACAGACATGGTAATATTTTACCAAAGATATAATTGTCTAATTGAAAACTTATTTAATTGCATTTTTATGGGCAAAAAAGAAAATGGGATAGACAGTGATAAATTTTACGAAAGGAAGTTATGCTCATGCTTCTTTTACAAGGAATATCATCAAGGAATCCGGATTTTACAGGGTGACCTGTAATTCCACACATTCCTACTAAAAATATGTACTGGAACGCATACGACTCGTTACAAGTCACCTTTAACCTTTCGTATGCCGAGTATATAGACACAATTAAAAAGCTATTGTGTCTCGCGTAGATCCACGTTCCCGGCACACGAAGGGTTAAAAAAACTCCAATATTTTGCTTCTGTAACTTTCTTCTTATTTACCAATCTAGTTCTCTTTACAAATAAATGTACTATGTCTGTAATTCGTATTTCGGAAATAGATTTATGTATTTAGCCAAGCTTTCCTTAATGTATTATGCAGTATTTAACCACAACCAGAGTAAATGTTCTTTATGATTGTGTAACTAGTTCTTTCCTTGAACCAATAATGACTTCAGTTATTTTTAGATAAATTAAATAAATAAATTATAATTATTTAGGAAGAAGAAGGATGATGCAGTACTAATTTTAGTTATTTTTTTAATCATAAACAGATGGAGACGTCGGGCGGTTCGGAGAGCTCTGGCGGAGAAGACGCGGAGGTGCGGCGGGCGCGGCGCGGTCATGTGCTGGCCGAGCTCATGCAGACCGAGCGCCTTTACGTGCAGGAACTCGGCTCCATTCTCTCTGTGAGTTCCCATTAAATACTATTTTATTATTAGCCTTATGTTGTGCAAAGCAAAAACGTCTTCCATACCTTTCCAATCCTCTGTGTTTTGCCTTCTCAACGAGTCTAACGTTACGGCAGCATTTCTGGGGCCTGCGTTGGTGAAGATTCCCCGTCTTCAGGCACTCACTAAGTAACCACCCGGCCCAGCTGTTTCGAAGAAGTATGAGCAGACAAATATGACTCTGTTTGACCCGCTAGTCATTTCAGTGTCACAGATTTATCATTATACTACTTGAACTAAATCAAATAAACGTAACAAGCATATATAATACAAGAAAAAATATAAAATCTACGCAATATAAATCTACGCTAACATCTGCGTGTTAGTGTGAACACTGCAGTTCAAGAACAAACAAGCATTAGTTAATCAATCTAATAATAAATCGGATACGGAATTCCACAACAGCTGACAAATCACATCGAGCTTTGCATTTTTTGCAGCCCAGATGTCAGGATAAAGGATGTAACTCATTGAAACGGATGCTCACACTTTTTGTCGCGTGACGTCATGCGCCAAAATGTCTATACATTTATAAAAACAAGACCGTTAACCTGTCGAACGAACTCTCTTAAATATTCATACGTAGTGTCAGAATTGGAATACGAAGCGAAAGCAAACACGCCTTTCTCTGGTGCCAGGACCACGTAATTCAACAGTGGTGATAGCTGCTGCCCGATATGGCGATGCTATTATACGACACACCACTTAAACGCACCTTAAAAACCAAATCTGTCATAACAGGCAAAATTAATCACGCTGGCACATGAGGTGCATGTCATCAATTTGTAAAGAAAGTATTATCAATGCATCGTAGTAATGGCTATTAAACTATCCAAACTAGATACACACGTAATACAGTAATACATGACTTCCTGTTGTAGTTAGCGTCGTAATAAAAGGGCCTGGCAAATTGCGGCAAATGAGATGGATGTTATTTAGATCAAATCAACGCTCGTCACGGAAGATTAGTTCCAATAAAACACATGCATATCTCCATGCCATCGCCACGCTCTGAAAAACAAATGTGCCACTACCATATGTAGTGCGTGTGCTAAATGTTTGTGTCCCTCCCGCCGCACAGCTCGCGGCTGAGCGGCTCAGTACGTCTATCTAGTGCACTGGATGCACCGCACGCAACCGACTGCGTCAGCCACCCGAGCGGAACGCAATGCATGCTACTCATTCGCCAACTGCACGCCAGTGCAGGCTCTCGGTCGCTTGTTATACTGCGCCACCCGCTGCACCATGAAATATGGAAAATACGACCTCCATAAATCTTCCGCGAATCTCAGCGTCGGCACTTCCTACTCGTGGTACTACAGAAAAAATGATAACCCCACCCCGCGGAAGAAGAAACGACTCGCAAGAGCCGCATCCGACTCCACGCTCTTCAGTGACTACGCCAACCAAATATCTCTGTTTGAAAGAGGGAAGCTTCGCGACAAAAAGTGCAAGAAATCAGTGAGTGATGTGGGAAAAAGTAGTCGTGTTAAATATAACCCGCGTAATATTAAACCGGTGCGTATGGAGCCGTTCACTGGAAATTTCTTTTACGGTAAAACGCTACCCGGTTACGAGTACATGCAGAAAAGTGAGGAAAAAATAACTTACTTGCCGGATTCCGACGCGGTCACTGCCTCCGAGGACACAACCGGAGAATCTCTCACGACCACTGCGCCCACAGTACTCGATGTTCCGGAATTAGTAAAGAATCCTCTGTATGGATGTCGAGATGTGGATCTATCTACTCCTGAATATTTGTCTGGCTCAATAGTTTCAAAAGATTCTCAGTTAAAGTCATCGAGCTGTACTGAGCTAAGAAATACAATGGGAAGCAGTAAAGATTCGGGGGATATTCTAACCAATATCCTCAAAGATTACAAAAGGATAATGAAGGAGTGGAACCATACTATAAAAGATCATTGTTCATCAGTGTCTCACTGCACACATAGTAGTAAAAGAGATTCAACTTTTTGTAGAAGAAGTAACACCGATAGTTATGTGCGAAGCTTACACTCTACCTTATCATGTCGGAAACCAAACAAATGTCTCAAATCTACAGGCAATAATCATTACAGTTACGCATACGCTGCCCGTATTTGCAATGAGAAACAAAGCAACGTTCATGATAAAAGAAAAACACAAAGCTTGAATCGCAACCAAACGTTTAGCAATTGGACGTCGACGCTACAGGTGTTAAAGAAAAAGACTATGTTTTGGAAGATGAATCACAGTTTGACGCCTTCAGAATGCAAATGCTTAGAGACCATATATGAAGACTATGACAGACGCTTGCAGGACTGGTGTGATACTATTAGCCATTGTACATCATTTCTCAACCCGGTACGCCAAAATTTATGTTTTATAATAGATTCTCGATCTTTCCGTTCATATATTTGGCTGAAGTTATAATTCCTTTATTCTTTCTCCTTTCAGGGCTACAAAGAAGAGATAGAAAAGGCAGAGAACCAGCACCTGTTGCCTGCATCACTAGTCGGGCAGGCCGACGTTTTGTTCGGCAACTTACACGAATTGTTCACATTCCACCAAGACGTGTTCCTAAAAGATTTGGAGAAATCTATTTCTGCGACAGAACTCGTTGCCTTATGTTTTGTTGAAAAGGTACGTTTATTTATCTTTGTTAATAATCACGTGTGTTTAAATTCATGATAGTTAATTCGGATTATTGTTTTGTCCGTAAATACAATCTTAAGACCTTCATTATTCCGGTTTCCTGCGTTACTAAATAGCAGACTATTTCAAGGAACTTACGGATCGCTTCCTACAACCTTTCCGTTTCCACTTATATTTACCCTTTCAACACTTATTAAATCAGTTAATCATCCAATCTGATATGTTTTTTCGCCTAAATTTCTCAGTTGCTCTGGTTATGTTTGTTCTGCACTAGTAACCATTGCATTTACGTGACTTCTGCTGAAGTCGTGGTTAATAAATTGTGCACTTTTAAGTTGGTAATACTTAAGATTACCAACTTAAAAGTGCCCTTTTATGCTCCTTCTATATCGAAGAAATCTTCCTCTTATTCAGCGTTTTATTTTTTTATCACCAGAGGGACACATTCTTCCGGCTATACAGCTACTACTGCCAGAACATCCCCCGGTCGGAGCGACTGCGCGAGACACTAGTAGATACACATCTGTTCCTGCAAGCTTGTCAACTGCGACTGGGACACAAGCTTCCTCTTGCAGCATACCTGCTCAAGCCGGTGCAGCGGATTACCAAGTACCAGCTGCTGCTGAAGGTAGGAACTCTTACTTAGGTCCAACTGTTCAACAGCAACAGACAAGAGAGTTGGACGGTAGTTAGATGGTTTCACAACTAGGATATGATATTTTATTTTTATGCTTAGAAATCATACGTTGGTACTGAAGAGTGTCTTGGGGCCTTTTCTTAGCGGCATCTGTCAAGGCAGATCTTTGATCGGCTAGTCATCTTCTCCACAGTCTTTGTGATCCTTTCTGAAACTGAATTTACACCATACCTGACAAACCATTTCGATCATCGATAAAATTAGTATATCGCCCTACACTCACTGAATAAGTAATGAACTAAACATGACGAATCCTACGCACCTCATACCGACTAAACCATTGTTCAGACTCTGTCCGTATTCGGTTTACAAACAACTTCAGCAGTCATTATAATCTTACCTATTTGCTATTTTTATAATCCAATATGGTTTCGATAAACTCCACCCACATTATTACTCACACAATACCGTTTCATTTTCCATACGGGAAGGAACTAACAAAACATTTACCCGGTTCGTTTGAATACATAACGTTGTAACGTTTCCACGGGAATCTGGCAATAATCCCCCACGAGGTGAATGTCACATGTCTACGAATTTTTGTTTCTAGGATTTGTTGGTAATCTCACGATGTTTGTCTTCATCGTTTGGAGATCAGTGTTGACAATAAATTACACAAAGTAACGCCTGGTTGAGTTCGAACTCATCACTTTCAAAAGGAAGGCTTCATGCTTGAATGCTTACTATGATGGTTTTTTCACAGGATCTGCTTCGGTACGGCGAGTGCGGGCCGATGACGACGGGGCTACAGTCAGCGCTGGACTGCATGCTTGTCGTGCTCAAGTGCGTCAATGACTCCATGCATCAAATCGCCATCACTGGCGTCCCTGTAAGTATCGAATCGTAAATTAGAAAAGTTACACAACTAACGATAACATAAAAACTCTCATTCATCTTGCAAACATTTAGAAAATAACTTAAAAACCTAACTAAAATGTTATAGCAGATGAGACGCGGTAAAGCTCACTCATAATATAGCCATTAACCATCGTCTCTTTATGCGATCCTCAAGGACGGATCGAATTAGAAAATTGATCATTTCCGTGTCAATAGCAATTTTAGATATCCACTTTGAATATAAACGACATAACTCGATTACATTACGGAATTTCGAGAAACTTAGCTGAAGCGTGAAATTATGCTAAAATATGATACCAGCCTTTACCATTATCTTTTCGCACACTGTGTCAACGTTATTATCTTTTCGCACACATAATGTACGGAAGCGGGCTTAATGCCAATGGCATTCTCTACAAGTCAACCTTTGGGTGATGCAGAGACAAACTGTGGTATATACCTACCCAAATAATTATTATAAAAATCTCGCATAATACGACTCGGCTCGGTGCTCTAGTGGTCGCTAAGTGCTCTGCGCTACTGCCAAAAAATAATAGCATATTGGCTACCTCCAAGGACGCCACAGTACTGACTAAGTTTTGAAGTTTATTATAAGCTCCCATTAAAATAGGTGGACAAATTTTAACACAGCGTTCAGTAGGTCCAACCAATGATATCCAAGCAAAAGAAACACTGATTAAAGTGATTTTATTTTGACCTAAAATAATAAATTTCCGACGGCACTCTAGAATAAACCCATCCATTAGGTCAAAATAAAATCACTTCTTTTGCTTGGATATCATTGGTTGGACCTACTGAACGCTGTGTTAAAATTTGTCCACCTACTTTAATGCAACTGCTGAGCATGAAATCTTGGGTTGGATCCCGTTTGGGTGAAGTGCTTTGGTTTTTTCTATCAGGAAATTATCAGTAGTTGCTGGAGTCTGTAATTTGTGTCCCGTTGTACCGTGTGTACCCGTACCCGTGTGTACTTTATGGTCGCCTCTACCTTACTTTTCGGGGATTACAGGCGCGACATTTACACGTTTACTTATTTGTACTTAATAAATCATGCGAAGTTAATAACTTAATAACCTCGTAAATAGGGCTCAAATTAGCGTGCAAAGTAATAAGGAAATCAAGGTACAGTTAGTCAAGCATGTCATTACAGACCAGAAGATTAGCTCATTACCGTATGCATGTTTGCACTACGGCATGCGATACAGTTATAAACTCAATTACCTGCTGATTTTGCTGCCACTTTCTTGATTGATGTGTTTATTGTATGGTTAATGCTTGTGAAAACTAGTATTTTAATTTAGATACGCGACTTGCCTTGCCTTTAACACTTTTTCATCATTTGCCTTGCCTCTCCAAACTTTGTAGATTGAGATCGTGCGCAGTCTAAATGGAGGCCTTTCAATTTAATCACAGTTAATGATACGGTCTGTTTCACCACTCTTTGATAAATTTTAATCATCCTTAATTTTTGGATCTATCTGGTTGATAGTGCATTAGTGCCTAACCGTTGACAGAAACCTAAAGATTACTATTGGAATCAGCTCATGTTACTTTTGTATATTCTTGAGTTGGTGCACTGGCGTAAATGACAGTCTCGCAGATACTCCTTAAAGAGCACATTATCAAAATATTTAGTAAATACCATTATAATGTTCTTTCTCTCCAGTTGGATCTAAGTCAGCAAGGCGAGCTCCTCATGCAGGGTTCATTCCTGGTGGTATCAGAAAACAAACGCGACCTGCGACTGCGGATACGTCCGCGGCGGCGACACATCTTCCTCTACGAGAAGGCGATGCTGTTCTGCAAGCCTGGTACCAAGAACAGTCATAATAAGGCCACTTATCACTTCAAACATGACTTACAGGTGAGTTTTATTGTAGCTTAATTTTGATTTAGCCAATATAGTGTACCTTATATTTATTATTAATATTTAATATTTGAATTCCAATTCTGGATTAATTTTAACACGTTGTTTTAAATCAATAAACTCATATCAAATGTCATACAAAACAAACTTCCGTTGAAAGCTATTTTTTTGGGTTTTATGAATGGTTAGTCAAATTAATGTAACTTAGTATCTATTAAAGTTAAATAAGTGTCGATGGAATGGAAATTATCTGGGAAAATCAATTGAAATACAGGCCTTTTCTCTGCTGATTAATTCTCGGCAGGTAAATTAAAAAAAAAAAAAAACGTAAAAGGAGTAATCGAAAGGGTCGTGCCCCAAGTTCCAGTCAGTGTCATATCTAGCGGCTGTCAAATGAAACTTAATCCAGGCGGAATATTGAAATTTTGCACACTCGCTTTTACAACGCTCTCATTTTCGAAAATGAAAATGATTGACGAAGGAAAAGACTTTCTGAGGTTTATGCTATGCTACTTTAAGTTTCTAGTTTATTTTATTTGGAAACAATTACATAATAAAGCATATATACTTAAAACTTTACAGTATGGTTTCACCAAGGGACTTTGTACAACTGACTACTGTCTCTCTGACTACTGTGTTACTTTATTAAAATACATATTATTTACTGCGTGGGAAGAGGCACAAGATGCCATAGGAATCTTCTGTGACCTTTCGAAGGCTATTGATTGCGTAAATCACGAAAGCCTGCTTTTGAAACGTGAGCATTACGGTTTAGGTAAACTTGCGCTCAGTTTAGTAAAAAAGTATTTGAATAATAGACAGCAGCAAGTACAAGTACATGGTGTCAATGGGTTTAAAAGTAAAAATGGGTGTACCACAAGGTTCGATATTAGGTCCTTTTCTCTTTTTAGTATACAGTAATGACCTACCCCACTTATTTAACAACCAACCGGAAATGGTGTTGTTTGCTGACGATGCTTCTTTAATATTTAGGATAAACAGACGTGCCACAAATCTTGACGACGTAAATAACCCCCGGGGTACTGCAGGTCCATAATTGGTTTACCGCTAATAATTTAGTAATAAATGGGAAAAAACTAAGTGCATACAATTTTCTCTGCCAAATGTCAAAAGTAGTGATTGTGACATAATATTGAATCAAGAGAAACTAGGATTTGTCGATAAAACTGTTTTCTTGGGAATCACGCTCGACACAAAGCTACAATGGGGTCCTCATTTAACATCTCTTTCAGGACGGCTGAGTTCAGCAGCATATGCTGTTAGAAAAATCCGTCAGTTTACTGATAGATATCGCGAGGCTAGTCTATTTTAGTTATTTTCATAGTATTATGTCATACAGTATTTTACTATGGGGACGGGCTGCAGATATCGAGTCTATATTTATTCTGTAGAAAAGAGCAATCAGAGCCATATTGTGATCTACGTAGACGCGATTCTCTAAGATAACTGTTTATAGAATAAGATCCCAGGGCCACCAGAGTTCACCAGACGTCACGTATTTTCTGACGAAAGAAATGTGGACGATTGAGTAGTGTTAGTATGTACTAAGAACGCATGCCTACCTGCTAGCTTGCTTAGACGGCCAATTTTCAGGTATCAGGTAATCAAAGTTCTTAGAAACGTTACTTACCTCACGTAAATTCTCAAAGCTGATTTTTACGTATAGTTTAGGCAATATCCTTAAAAATAAGTCGCCATTACTCCCAGACACTGTCATTATTTTGGGAGCTTTAAAGCGTCTGCAAAGCAATACGGCCGGCGAAAAGTGTCTGGGAGTATTGGCGACTTATTTTTAAGGATATTGCCTAAACTATACGTAAAAATCAGCTTTGAGAATTACGTGAGGTACGTATTGTTTTTATGTACTTTGATTACCTGATACCTGAAAATTGGCCGTCTAAGCAAGCTAGCAGGTAGGCATGCTTTCTTAGTACATACTAGCACTACTCAATCGTCCACATTTCCTTCGTCAGAAAATACGTGCCGTCTGGGGGCCCTGGGATCTTGGACTATAGGCCTTGGCTTCGAACTCGAGACCTATGACTTGGCAGTCCGACGCTCCCACCACTAGGCTATCACGGAAACATTTTGCCTATATCGTTAATGAAAATAAATAGAAGGGGTCCTAAAATCGATAATTGCGGAACCCCTGATGTTACGGCTAAAGAAAATGATTGATAACCATTAATCACAAAGCGCTGCGTCCTTTTGGAAACATACGACGAAAACCATCTCAACGGGTTCCCGCGTATGCCATTAAACGCAATTTTGCTCAATAGCAGCTCGTGGTCGACCTTATCCAACGACTTCTGGAAATTAGTATAAACTGAATCTACTTGAATAACATCGTCCATATCATTAAAAATACGTATTCTGAAAATGCTACAAGATTTGTTATCGTAGATCTTCTTTTAACAAATCTGTGTTTTTGTGGAACAATTACCTTATGAGGACAAGCTTTTCAAAGAGTTTCGATAAGGTCGACAATATTGATATGGGGCGATAGTTCCCGACGTCATCTGTAGAACCTGAATTCTCCACTGGTGTTACGTTAGCCCGCTTCCAAGCATCAGGAAAGATTCCTTGTGACAGGGATCGATTAAAAATATTTTCTAGAGGAACGCGTATAGTCCGAGCAGTATTTCTGAGAAATATTGCAGGAAGTGCATCTCTTTTGAGATATATAAGGTTTCCAGGTGTCTCAATACCTGCTGAACTGAGAATTGAATATTGGCCACAGCAGTACAACCCGCAGAACAATCTGCGTTTGAGCAAAAATCATTTGACATTTGAAGTTGGCATCTGGATTAAGAGCCCAAGTTACACACATATTTAGCGGACCATAAAAAGGCCCATTCATGGACCTTTGATCAAATTCCATATTTTTAACTAATTTCCCTATGGGTCTCAATTTATTTTGCAAGGATTTAAAAAATGAGCTCTCAGTGAAGATGCCTTTACATACTACTTATATTTCCATGTGAACTTGTCACAAGAAATCCTAACTTAGCAGAGTAGGGGTGAAAAAAATGAAATCACTTTACTAAAGTGCCCAGAGCCTTCAATTGTTTAAAGACGGCCCTGACTGTCTATTGTTATTGGACTTTAATAACAAAGATTAATCATAAGCTGTAATATATTCGGATTTCGGTATGAGAAACTAGAAGTAAATAGATCATAATATGGTGAGACTAAAGATGTGTCTCCTACCGAATCAGCATTACACTCTCTATCAATGTTACTGCAATTCCAACCTCATTCCCACACAGATGTCACAAATCGGTCTGACGGAGTCGGTGAAGGGCGACGTGCGCAAGTTCGAGGTGTGGCGCCAGGGCCGCTCCGAGGTGCACACGCTCACGGCGGCCAGCGCCGACGTCAAGCGCGCCTGGGTGGAGCGCGTCAAGCGCGTGCTGCTGGACCAGCTCAACGAGCTCAAGGGCGAGCGCGTGCGCCAGTACAGCGCGCAGCACAGGTACACTCGTACAGACCTCTTGGTTAAAGTATGCGCTTCACCAAACGTCGTCGAAATGGCAAAAACTCGATGATAAAACCTAATTAATATGCTGTTACAAACATGGAAGTAGGTACCTTCCATAATTCGAAAATAAAATAAAAATATTCGAAAACAAAAAATTGTTGTAAGGAAGTCCCATCTTTTCGTTTCTGTTCCTTGAACTTTACATTAGCTCTACCTATTCCGATCACTGAATTGATGAGGAATGATAATTATATCTGGCAACGTCTTCCCAACTGGCAACTACTTGACAACAATGTCCTCCCGCAGACGCTAGTATTACCAACATATCATGTTTGTCACTAAACTGAGACTTAGGAACGCGCCTTCCCCACAGAACATTAATCCAAACCAGTTCGTGGGAGCTGGGCCCGCCCGCCGCGCTGCCCAGCAAGCCGGCCGCGGTGGCGCCCGCGCCGGCGCGCGCCGCCTCCTGCGACACGCACGACGAGCCGTGCTGGTCCACCGACCCCTCCGACGACGACGATGACGAGCCTGAACATCCGCCGGTATGTACCAACACGTGCGAATGACTAATGTGTATGTAACTATGTGCTAGGGTAGGGTGTGGACGCGGACGGTTGATTGACTAAGACTATAAACCGTGAGCTAGCATTCGACACACGGGCCGAGGCCAGAAATAGATCATCTGTCTCTCTGTATCTGTATTGTCTTTGGGTGTAAAATTCGACACAAGCATTAAGTCTCCTCGCGCTTGCTCGAGGATGCGCGAGTGCCCCATTTTACACATAAAGGCAATACCTACTGATACACTTCTTTATTCAGTGACATCAAATAAGTGCGCGAGGATTTTTCCGCTTGGTCGAAACAGACCCTAGCACGTTACGCAGCGGCCTATGATCTTTTTGAGGAATTAACGTTATTAATATTGAAAAAATACTTAATCAATCAACCCTCCCGATTAAAAAAGTAAATAATGAAATTGATAATGCATTAAAATGTTGATCTGATAAAATTACAGCAGGAATTTAATTTGTTTTGTTTTGTTAAATGTGATTTGTTTGGGGAGTTTATGTCGGTATATGGAATTGATAGAGAAAAAATTTACCTGTCAATAAACAATAAATAACTTATGTTCACAGTAAATGTCAGTAATGTCCTCTCCGGTAACGACTACTAACATAGGACTGTAGTGCTTACTGTCGGGGTAGCTTTACTAAAACGAGGGTCTTTTAAATTAATGCCAACTAATTTTGGGTTTGCAGTGTTGAGTGAAGTGAAACCCACTCTTTATGTAAGTGTAAAGTGTATTTTTAAAGGAATGCGGGCTGAATAGTCACGGGTAGCGCATGACAACGCTGGCAACCCCACGCACATGATGCTTCCCGATAACATTACTGTCTAAAATTATGGATACGGGATAAAATATTGTTCAAACGGTGGTAGAACATGCGCATCGTCAGAGAATTTGCAGTATCTGCTTACTTAGATCTAGTCGTGTAAATTATGTAAATACTACAAATTCTCGATATACGATTAATCATAACGTCCTGCCCTAGTCCAAATAGGTGTCACGCCCTCACAGCATAAAAGTTAAGTTAGCCATCATCGCTTTTAGTTCCTTTTAAATGATTTAGCGACACTAGCACTGAAAACTTATGAATTTAGTAACTGCACGGTCCACTCGGCACCTCACATGTACACTTACCGAGAGAGGTGTGCTGCTGTTACTGTCCTACCGTCCAGGCGACGTGTAACGAACGCCATGCTCTAAGTTGTATTGTTCTACAGGTGACGGAGGCCGTCGCAGTCGGTCTCAACGGAACCATCCACAGAATGGTTCAGTTCTTTTCAGTGGCCGGCTCCGCACAAGCCACATCCACGTTTTACGTGTCACAGTACTGAATAATATAAATGTTTCGAGCATACAGCCAGTAGAGGCTTTGTACATAATGAAAAGACTGAGTTTATATCCAAAGCTTAAACTATCTAACCAAAGAGAACGTGGATATTTCGGTTGTTTCGCTGAACATTAACTATCGTGTAAGTCATGTTTTGTTTGTTATGTCACTCATTGTCAGTGTGCTTATTGGTTTTTATGTTAAATTATGCGCTTGCTTCGATTAAATGTCATCAGTGTCGATAAATATTATTATGTTTATCTTTGTATTACAATACCATCAAACATTTAGCGGAAACACACTGTATATTATGTAATACATACATATATATCTTCCGTATTATGTTACATAAATATATATTTTAGTGCATAAATATCTCGCTTGATTAAAATTGCGCAATATTTTGTGCACTATCTAAAACCAATGAATAATTTAGTGCAACCTTATTTACATAAATGCGAATCTTCGTATATTTATAGTCGTTATTCAAAATTGATGCAGTCTTAGTAATGACCGACGAGGCTAAGAAGAGACTATATGTAGCGTGACTGGACACAGCTGAGCACGGCATCACAGCTTGCATCATTCACTGACCACCGCTTTGGACGTGCAATCAAATAGCTTTATTGTAATGTTTTGTTTACTTCAGTGTGACACGATTTCTGATACTACTTATACTATTTATTTATTTTATCTGAAAATGATTTCTAACGTATTATGAGCTTACAAACCTATTTTAAATCCGAGATAGTTAAATTTTACATTTAATTTAATTTACTTTTCTTAAAACGGTTGAAAACCAATTACCTACCTACATTAATTGAAGACAATTTCATAATAAAACAATAGTACAATAATAGTACAGTAATAGCACAGTAATAGTATTTTTTTTTTGTAAACAATAAATAGGTAATAGGTACATTCATCCAAAGAAAACTATTATATGCCCCACCCACTGACTCATATTACATGATTATTTATATCACTCAGTTATTCAAAAAACCTAATGCTGAAATAATAGTGGTATCTTGTTATCCATAGTGTTACGATGATTAAAACTGAATCTGCTTAATTATATTTATTACTCACAAATTACCCACTCGATGAGCTAATCACTAGTCATATAATTTTTAACCACAGCAACGTACCTATCTACTTTCAAATTATGATGGACAGGTTAAATTATATCAGAAGCTACGAGAATCACTTTAAGTTTATTAGCACCCAAATCAATTGGACTTATGGACGTATTTCTATGAATATTTATATTACTGGAGTGTTTAGTGCGACTTATATACCTTGAAAACTGTCTATATTTATATATTATGTAATATGTATATGTACGTTTGATGTCAACATAGTACTGTATCTATCTTCTAAAGTATTTATGACTGTCATCTCTGTCGTTCATGATTACAATAACTGTTTACTTAGGTAAACAGTTTACAATTACCTACTTGATTAATATATTAATTATGAGTGTTATCTAATGTTCTACTAATCGCTTTACTAACATGCATGGTCTGGTCAAACAAAAAAGTACTTGTAGATGGAAAACAAAAACAGAACCTTTTTGTACTAAGGACTTACTTTACAGAATTTAAATGCATGTTTGTGTTTTGGGGCAGAGTCAAATTGCTGTCAAATATCTAGCTCATGACCATCATATCATTAAAAGACGACACCAATTGTCTAAGCCATTCAAAAACTCCTAAATCGAGGGTAGTTTAAATGAACGTGGCAAAATAGCTTTTACCAAGCCAATGCATTATAACCGTTGTGAAATAATGAGTTGATATTTGACAGCAATGCGGCTCTACCCTCTCTGTTTGACCAGTGGTGATCGATGTAAAGGATGAATGGTGTGTCTATTTATTTACTACATTATGATTGCTCCAGTCATTACAACGCTAGAATCACGACAGTACACAACACACATATTTCTGGACCTACATTGAAACCAAACATTTATTATTCCGTGGAACCAAAAATCGAGGCAACATTAAAACATGCAGTAGAGAAACATAAACTGGACTCCATGAAAACCTGAAGAGTTCTTTTAATTAAACGATTGGTGCAACAAGATTGAAACAAACATTATTTTTTTCCATAATTTCAACAAAGTTAATGTAAGAAGTGGATGGTGGGCACAATACTCCCCCACTATAACGAATAGGCATTGCAATTAACTCTTTCAATGACCATACCTTCCGATTAAACTAACTCTGTATACAGAGCTAAAACTATAAGGGTTCAATAGACATTCGAGACTGACTGAAATTAAAACAAATGTCGGTCATGCATATGGGACGAAGGTCGTGGGGAACGCGGACAGGTTCTCTACATTTTGACCATTCTCCTTTATGCACTCATGCCATTTACCTATATTATTAAATTACATCATCGCGAACAAGTTTCGCTTTCGAAGTTGCAACAACCGTTGAAATTGAAAGGATCCTTAGCTACAGTTAAACATCGACCGTGGAACTTGTAAGAGACATTGAGCGCGCTGGTTTATTTGCAACGTTCGGTTCAGCACCCAAAGTTTATTACCAACAGCACGCTTAATGTGTCTTATGACATTTCAAATTTTCACCGTCGACATCTCAGTATTAAAAAGCAATACATAGCAAGCTAGTCGGTAGATTAGAGAGTGCGTTGGTAGTAAGAGGTGTGTCATGTGTCAGGCGGTGGGGTGCGCGCTGGTGGCGCTGTCGGACTACACGGCGGTGGGGCCCAGCGAGGTGTCGCTGCGGGAGGGGCAGCATGCCGAGCTGCTCAAGGTGGGCTGCGCCGGCTGGTGGTACGTGCGGCTTGCGGGTACGTACATACACTACTACCTATACCACGTCCATAGCACAGTGGGTTGGTAGATATCACATGTCACGTCCATAACAGATTCCCATTTTGATGCAGGTATGCAGTCTTTTAAAAGTGAAAGTTACGATAGTCGGCGCTACATTGCAAAATCAGGAGTGCACTGTGCTACCATGTGACGCAAAACAAGTTTTCATACGGAGACTAGCTGACCCCAGTAAAATACCTTCTACGGATTGGCTGAAATTGTTTTTCTACACTTTAAATTAATCACTATCAGTCTACTATCAATTTTAGCCGTCTGGACCTCGTCTACTAATCCAATGAAATGCCCAAATACGTGATATCACTTTGGGAGTCCCTATAATCCTAAATCATTGTACATACATAGTTCACTTGATCATGATCATTATTGGCGGCCTTCTTGCACCCGCTGATGCGTATCTGCCTCGTTCCTTCCGCGCCCTGCATGTCATGGTCAAAGTTTAAGGTCATCATCATCTGCCTAGCCTTTTCCCAACTATGGTGGGGTCGACATCCAGTCTAACCGGATGCAGCTGAATACCATTATTTTACATGGAGTGACTGCCTATCTGACCTCCAAAACTCAGTTACTGGGTAATACGATACCCTTTGGTAAGACTGGTTGTCAGACTTTCGGGCCACTAACTACCTGGAACTGTAACGATTGTCAAAGATCCACAAATGACAGCCGGGACCATCAGTTTAACGTGCTTTCAGAGGCACGGAGGACACTCGGTACCTATGTAATGGGTGGTCACTCATCCAAGTACCAAGGAGAGCGCGGCTTACTAGCAAGTCACGAGCTCCTCATAAGTCATGGTCAAAGGCATTAGTATTAGCATAATCAAATGTTATAAATGATTTTTTCTTTCTCCCCAGCGGGTCAGGGCGAGGGCTGGGCGCCGGCGGCTTACCTGGACCAGCGCAAGACGTCCCGTTCATCAAGCCGATCGCACGACCGCCTTCACGAGCACTGAGCTAACGCGACTCATCTCCTGACCACATCGCGTCACGGTCGCACCGTCACAACCAACCGGTACTAGACTTTCAGCCTACGGGGAAGGTCGGTCAAACGTGATTGTAGATAACGTGTACATAGCTAGGTCTCAAGCTGACCAATGAGGTGAAGCTGTTTTGAAATAATATAACATTAACTGATTTTCAAACAATGACGATGTTTGGACCTAGCTATGACAGCGCCATTAGTTTCAGTTACCTTCCCCATTCCCAAAAAGACTTTGTTTGGCGAAGTCTATACAGTTTGGCGGAAATACATCTAGTGCTCGTTTTTCTTGACATCTTAGGTCAGCCACCCAGCTAGTTAGCTTGAAATATGGGTATGTGTAGAAGACCTGACCGTCACTAAATCTGGTAAATTTTTAGACCAAGTGCCTCAGATAGTCTTCTTCGTAATCATATTCGTTAAAGGTGTAGATATTAAAGTTGTATTCCAGCACCAGTAGCGAACGCCCCGGAACCCACTTGTTAATATTTTCAATGTATGTAAATGTTGTTCTAAAAAGCTTTATTGTAATTAGTTTTAGCCCAAACGTGTTGTCGTTACGATTATCCAAAGCTATATATAGTGGCGTAGGACGTTGTTAAGTAGCTGTGACTGGATCGTATCATTTCTGTATATAATCTACGTTTATTTTTAACTATAGTTATTTATTTGATGCTAGTTGAGCTTTCGGTGTTCATTCGTGTTTTACGTCTCAATTCCCCATGACAGACTCTGTATAGTACTGTTTCCCCTTTGTCAGTGGTAAAAAGCCACGTCTATTTTATGAACGATCGTTTTCATATCATTTGTTATTATCATATATCTCAGTATCTTAGAATACGTCATTTGGTGCAAATAATACGTTATTATAATTAAATTAAAATCTAAATGATAATTTTTTAAATAAAAACTAGTGTAATACTTCGAGGATTGCACTTTTAAATGTTAATGTGTTTTGCTAGTCGACGTGAATTATTTTTACGATCTAACTAGGTACTATCAATTTTAGCGTATCATGAAGTTTCATTTGCTTTTATATTTTTTGATTATATCACTTTATTTTACTTTTGTTTCGCCTCAGTAACGTCTAATTGTTGTAATGTAAAGTCAAATCTACATATAAATTGTACCTACTATTATAATAATTGTTCTTTTGTATAAAATTACGTTTATACTTATTGAAAATGATCACAATTACACTGAATCGGTCCATTTATTTTGTGTTTTATTTCATTCCTTTGAGCTTGCATGCTATCAGTATATCATTGATAACCTTTCATTGACTTCAGCGCTGTTTACATTACGGAACTAGTGCCCTGTAGCAATACCTTAGCATGACTGACGTAAACCTTGATACATTTAGTAATGACATAATTTAACGATTATTGAGGACATAGAGAAAGTTATTCTAGTGACTAGAGACCTACTATTACAGTCCTACATCTAGCTTCTAGGACGAAAATCAACACAAGAATAATCATGAATTAGCTAACAAAGTGTCAACGGTATGTCACCGACTGATATGGGATGATGATCACCAATCCACCAAACAGCTCATCAGATCTCTTGACAAACAAAGGTTTAATTTTGAAATATCGTTTATTTTCGTTCGGGAAACCGGGAATTGTAAACACAGTTAAATTGTGATATTTTTAAGTATTTTTCTCTTATGTATTTCCTCTAAAGTTATATGTTTGAAAATATTGTAAATAGGTAGTAGGTATTAAATAGCAATGCTTACAATTTTACATATGTCTACCGTTTAAAAGACAAAGATTTCTAAATAGTAAATACGTATTGTTGTCCAGCTAATAGATTTAAGGTGTACGGTATATGTAAGTACCGACATTATAACCTTTGTAACTACCCTAACCCCCATACCAATAACGTTTCAAATTATCTTAAAATCTCGATTCCTTAAAGTGCAAATATTATACACGGCTGTGAAATTACCCAGTGATGAATTTTATAAATTTTTACCTGTAATAGACTCCTTAGTGTAATAAATTTAGATGGTAGATCTTAACTATGCCCTTTAGGGGCCAACGCACGAATAACTCGACACCGGCTTTACTCATTGGAATGTGATCTTTATATCGCGTAGCGTACAGTGAAATTTTCAAAAACGAGTAACCATTGTAGTAATGCGCTGACGTGCATTTAAACCATCACTTTTAGACTAAGGGCCCTCATTGATGGCTCGTGGCCAACACGTAGATAGATTAATTGATTAACCTATTGTATATCACAGATGATTTATTTATTTGTATTACTTTAAAATAACACGGCCAAAGTCCAATAACGTTAGTTATCACATGTTTAGGTTTGCGTTTGTTTGACATACATACGTTCATCTCACAATACTCCAGCCAGACCTACAGACGAGATCTTCTTGTATTCGACGACGCGTTGTTGACTAATAAAGGCCCAGCTGACACGACGCGGACGCCTCGCTCAGTCTTAAACGAAAGTTGACTTCGAGACGAATGTTGGGAGTCGAGTCGAGTTGATATGGGGTGCGAAAGATTCAGCGTTTTGAAAATATCTCGTCTTACCAAACAAACTATGCAGGTATCAGAATGATAACTTATTACTTACAAGTTTTGAACTCTATTTAAAACTTGTTACTCATACGTATGGCAGACTTTGATTTACAAAGATAGCAGAATATTTGTATGCGTCATCTGCATTCACGACCATCAAAGGACGGGCGATATTATAAAGAGCGTAAAGCACTGGATTATCTGATGACATTGAAATGAACTAAACAAAAGCGATCATGCTATCGCGTTTGAGGAAGTTCTAAAAGTTGATGGCATTGGCACTATCTATTGGTAGCGGTAGGTAACGGAACCGCACGACACTAAAATTAAGTAAATAGCCAGGTATTCAATATCATAAAAAATCCACTGCTCAGGGGGCCTAAAATGGCTGCTTTATCAGAATCACAATACGAATCACGTTAAAAATTTAAAACTCTTAAAATGGACTTTGTGGTCATACCCATAAGACCATTTTAAGAATTTTAAATTTTTGACGTGATTCATATTATGATTCTTCTGATAAAGCTTCGATTTTAGGCCCCCTGTACTCGTCTAGTTTTCTGCAGTCGACGGGCAGACGCAGACCGGCCAAGCCCAGCGCATCGCAGTTATCATAATGTTCCCGGTCAGTATCGGCCTTTACGGATTATTATAGTGTAGGTATTACTCAGTAACTATATTAGCTATCAAAATTATATCCAATTCAGAAACCAATACATTAAATAATACCCAGACAAGCACATTTTATAGCAAGTGAGTTTTATACAAACTTTTTACTAATTTACGTGCATTTTTATAACCAAAAGCAGTAAACTAGATTAGAACTAGATTTAGTCTCACACTAGTAGTGTAAATCAGGGGCGACTTTCTCTATAACTAATACGAAAACAGAAGATACCTAGCTAATTTTAGAATGAAAGTTCAATGAACCCTATTCTGTAACGATTTCATGAAAAAGTCATTCAATGGTGTTAAATGAACTTAGAGGGTTGTATTAATGATTATAATTCTGTAGCTACATACGTGTTACTAGCGCGACTCATTTTGCATCAACATACAACCTTGAAAAAATTGAATTTCGCGGGCTACTCTTGCGCTTCCACCTAGGTAACCTAGGTTAATTAATTTAGCTAGCGAACATCCGCAGACGTGATGGATTTCGATACAAAAACATTAATATATTTCAGGGAAAGATTCTAAAACTTAAATTAAAAAAAAAAGATTTCATTAACTACAGCACCTGTGGAGTTTCGTTAGCTAATTATTAAATGTCTAAATAGTAAATGGCTTCATAATAGCGTTCATATAAAAAGTAATAACCGAATCATAAATACATTAACTAAGACTTTAGTTAATGTATTTATCATTCGGTCTCTCCTTGAATGTAGAATCTACAGAATACCATTGACAATGATATTTTTCCCCGGTGGTAATGTTTTAAGTTAAGATTTTTTGTAAACTTTCCTTTAATAAAATAAATAAATAATAATAAAAAGTTGCTGGAGATATCCTTAAATATGAGATAAGTATCAATATTATGTATTTATGTAATCTGCTATATGTATTAACTTTTCTTCGAGCTTACCATGTTATACATATTATTACTTTTCTGAACAATAAAAATTAAAAAGTTTTAAAAACATACCATCTTTTCATTCTTATCACCCTGTTTCTATGTAAAACTTCGTTTGTTGTAAATATTGATGTTATGTGTGAGAAAAAATAAAAAAGACTAATCTATCTCTGTGCCAAATTTCATCCTGATCCATTCACCCGTTCTGGTGTGATTGAGTAAGAAACATCCATCTATCCAAACTTTCGCTTTAATTGTATTAATAAGGTGCATTGCTATTATATTAGTGCAAAAATGTAAAAACATATGGTGTATTACTCACAATAGTCACAGCAGGTTTTAGTATATGATAAACTGCAGTGGCGAAGTGCCAAATTTGGGACAGAGGAAGCCGAAGAAAAAAAAAGAGAACTGTATTTTTTTTTTCGTTTGTTGTCAATGTTTATTTTGACCTCATTTTCGTTATCAGCGACCCCGAAAACCATGAAAATGACGAAAAAACCGAAACTTGTCATTGGCGCATTCTTGGATCGGCGGCGGCGACCTCTCGCACCCGTCCTTGGTTCAATCCATGGTCCGTAGCGAGACGGAATGGGACGCCGTCGCCGTCGCCTCCTTCTGCGAAGCAGTCATGCTAGCGAAGGAGGCGGCGGAACGTGAGATGGGAGATCACGTCCCAGCCGCCGCGGGAGACGCACCGGGCGTCGGGGGCCACCGAAGGCGCGGGCTTGTGGACGGTGAGCTATGGGCTACCTCGCCGTCCGTCCGTCTTATGACGACAGGCCGTGTCGACGGCGCGACCGTGTTTCACGCGCGCCTCTTAGAGATGTCAGCAAATTGAAGGGGTCCGCAAGGGCCGACCTGCCGGGACTGCGGGACTGTTCGGAAGAGATACCGTGGCCCCGGAACACAAAGGGCGATGAAGGAACATGGATGGGTTTTAGTCAGTAAAAGTCTGACACACCCTCCTGCTCCGCCCAGAGCGGGAGGAGTTATTTGATGATTTCCCATCCGAAAAAAAAAAGGAGTGTTTGTTCCTTCGTGTCGAGAGCGAGCATACGAGAAAAAAAAAACTGCCTTTGGGACTGATAAACTGTTGCTATAATTAATCAAACAAGTAGTCCATGATTCCAGTCCACTGTATTTGTTCAAGAAAAATAGTCTCTAAAATAGATATAGATTCACAAAACCAAACAAATGACAGTTAACATACTGCAATATGGAAATAAGATTTGTACAAAACTTGTTTTCTTACATTCTAAGTTACTGGGCCCCCCTGTACCTTGAAAAGATCCTAGTTTTGAAGATGGTATCAATCTTGCTGAACACTTGCTCTGAAGTGCTAGCGGCATCTATCCTCCAGTGAAGACCTTTCCTCATATAATAATCCACAAGGGGTACAGTCTGTGCATGATATGCTGCGAGTCGCTTTTTTAAAGCATCTACATTGTCGTCCGACCTTTTTATCAAGGGCTCTCCAGTGACATCGTCTACCATGACTTTTTTGGGCGGATGGAACTCATCGTGGTAGCTACGACCACTGGCTGGATGGATAAGCCTGCCTGTGATTCTGCGTACCAGCAAGCTGTCTTGAATGTCGAACTCAATGACAGCATCCAGTGCAGTTTTACGTTTTTCCAACAAGACATCCAACTGCAATAAGAAAGTGTTCTTTTGATTAATGTGTCTACTTAATGGCTTATCCCTAGCATTGATAACAGATAAGATATTTCTTATCATGAAATTAAAAATATTGTGTTCCACTGCAAGCTATTTTTACTATTTTATAATGGTCAAAATATCACCACACAATGCATTACTAGTATTTTTCCTCAAGGCAAACAATAGGCAATTATTTTTTAAACTAATAAGTACTAAGATTTTGAACCAGACTTAAAAAAAAAACACCAACTTATATAATAACTATTGCTACAATTATGTTAATACACTCTGATTGAATAGCAAGGAATGTCAAATAGTAGAAGTCTAGTTTGTAAACAAAAGATAAGATTAAAGTTAAACAAACTTCACCTTCTGAGCTTGAGGCACAGTCCTGGGGAAACCATCAAGGAGAAAACCATGCTTACACGCAGGGTTATCAAGGTTCTTGTCAATCATGTCGACAACCATCTCGTCAGACACGAGTTTCCCTTCATCCATTGTCTTCTTGAGTGATCGACCCAACTCTGAGCCTGAAGCTACTTCTTCTCGGAGCATATCTCCAGTAGATAAGTGACAAACACAGTATTTTTCCTTGAGGCGAGTTGCCTGTCAACAGAAACAACTCAGTTATGTAAATGTATTTATTGGTTACAAGTAATACCTTTATTATTAATCATTACTCAATTTAATGTAAACCAGTTCAGAACTACATTAATAACACTCAAATAATTAATATTCTGATTACATAACACAAAAATGATAAAAGATATAAATTGCAATTAGTTACTTAGACAAGGTCAAAGAGCACAATGACTTGTCTTACCTGAGTGCCTTTCCCGGATCCTGGCGGTCCAAGGAGTACAGCCCTGATACCTATGGGGTCATCGGGTTGAAGTTTCAGTGCATTATATGCTGGAGCCATGTCGCTGATCAATCAAGCACCGGGAAAGTAAAGCTATAACCAACAAAAATTCAAATGTATGAATAAAACCCGATACATACATTCACCTATTGTATAAGCGTCACGTGTACTGCTTATTATCTAAATAAAGTCTTTATCATTAAACCTACCAAATTAAAATTGATAACTATGAGTGGAGTGAAGCTGACCCTCATGTGGTGACGTCGGTCGATAAATGTCAACAGATGTCATTCACACAAATAAACAAAAGACAAACCAAAGGCAACTAAAATGCTGATTAATTTCTTTATTGAAATGAGAAAAATAATTAAACACTAACCGTTGAATATTTTACTAATGAAAAATGTATTTTAATTATTACGGAAAGATTTTTTGAAAATAAATTAAACAAATGCAATAAGCAGAAACAAAACGTTACTTAACCGCAAGGGTAGCCCGCGAAATTTAAAATTTCTTAAGTTTATTGCAATTAGCAGGTCAGTGTCAGGTTGTATGTTGATGAAAATATAAATCGCGCCAATAATTCGTATGGTGTTACACAATTATAATCATTCAAATTATCAATACAGTCCTTCAAGTTCATATAACCCCATTTAATAGCTATTTCACGAAAAAGTCTTTTTATGGGATTATATGAACTTGGAGGGTTGTATTGATGATTTAAATGATTATAATTCTGTAACTCCATACGTGTTATTGGCGCGATTCATATTTTTATCAACATACAACCTGACACTGACCTGCTAATTGCAATAAACTTAAGAAATTTTAAATTTCACGGGCTAGCCTTGCACATCCACCTTAACTGTTGCTTCGCTAAACCTGCACTTGATAAGGTTTTTTTTTACTTTGACGAATACATCGGCTTGCTTGAGCTTGACTTTCCTTTGTCAAATTTGACAGAAGCTGACGATTGACGGTTTTGTAACCGTAGTAGGTACTCGTTGTAACCTAAAATGCCATGGTGGTAAATAAATCGAACAGAAAATAACACTAAATAAAATAGTAGTAATTTCTCCAAAAGTAACATTTAAAATCATGGCCGTAAACGGCATAAGGTGTGTATTTATATTGTATTGTATTGTATAGCGGGCTGGTGTCCGCAACTCCACGTCTAAGCGCGTATTTTGCGTGCGGGTGGGAAATCTATTCGATCCACCCTAACTCCCCGAGAAAGGCCAGCAGCGCCTTGATGTTGCTGGTAATCTCGCGGAGAGTACCTGGGTTACCGAAGTACTTTGCCCTGTATGCTGCAACCCCTGGGCAGTGCAGAAGCACGTGGGCTGCTGTCTCGTCTACCTCCATGCAGGCTCGGCATAGGGGGCTGTCCGTAACTCCTATGACAAAGAGGTGTTTATTAAAAGAGCCGTGTCCAGTGACGGCGGCTGTAACTGTGCGCAGCTGTGGTTTCGACAGCCGAAGCGCCCGTTTGGTGAAGCGGCCGTCGATAGTAGGAAGTGCTTCCTTGGCCTGCCTGCACTCGCCATGGTCCAGCCATAGCTTGTGGTGTTGTTCACTAGTTCGTTTCCTTACCAGTGTGCGTAGGTATCCGAAAGGGAGTGGCACGATGGGTTCGGGTCCCACCGCTGCCATACTTGATCCCCTTCTAGCGAGATCGTCCGCTGCATCGTTGCCTCGGGAATCGCTGTGTCCTTTTATCCATTGGATGGTTATATTATTGAGATTACCAACCTGGTTCAGACGTTGATGACACTCGTATATTAACCCAGAGTTGACTATGTGGTTGTTTAGTGCTAGCAGTACAGCCATGCTGTCTGAGAGTATACGAATAGGGTGGTCCACAACCTCTCTGGCTAAGATAGCTGATGCCGCCAGGGTAATGCCCATGCATTCTGCCTGAAATACCGTGTTGTGGGCCCCTAGTGGAGCGGCAATGTGGATGTTGAGATCCTCAGAGAAGACTCCAGCTCCAGTGCCAGTACCTGTTTTGGATCCATCCGTGAAGATCCGCAGCTCTGCGGGGCTTAGTCCCTCGCAGCGGTGGTCTTCATGGAGTTGGATCTTGTATTTTTTATCGAATACGAACTGCTTGGGTATCCGATCGTTTGTTGCTTTCGCCAGGGGGAACTCGTTGTAGAATCCCTCCAGTATCGCAGTGTGCTGTGTTACCTTCTTACCCCAAAGTTGTAGTGTTTTAAGGCGTACCGCCGACATCGTCGCTTCCTGCTGTATGAACAGATGGAGCGGAGGGAGTTCCAACATAGCTTCGAGAGCAGCGGTCGGAGTGGTCCTCATGCAGCCTGTTATCGCCATACAGGCAAGTCTTTGCATGCGTTGCAGTTTGGTGGAGGCTGTAGCTAGTTTGGTGCGTGGCCACCAGACCACTGCCCCGTAGGTGATCATGGGTCGAATCACCGCGCAGTACAACCAGAGTATAATTTTGGGGGATAGGCCCCACTTCTTACCTATCATTCTCCTGCATTGCCAGAAGGTGATGCAAGCCCTGTTTATTTTGTTGTCTATATGACTACTCCAGTTTAACTTACTGTCCAGGATGACTCCTAGGTATTTGACCTCGTCGGCTAATTGGAGTTCTGTATCAAAAAGTTTGGGTAGGCGGTAGGGGCCTAGTGTTCGTTTTTGGGTGAACATGACAAGTTCAGTTTTCGTGGGATTCACTGAGAGGTCGAATTCTCTGCACCACCGTTCAACGATGCGTAGCGCTTGTTGAGTGAGATTGCAGATTGTCCCCGTCACTTTCCCCGAAATGAGGATGGCGAGGTCGTCGGCGTACCCTATAGTATAGAATTGGTTCGCGTTGAGTTTAGTGATGAGATCGTTTATCACAAGGTTCCAGAGAAGAGGGGATAGTACTCCCCCTTGGGGGCAGCCTCTGGCTATCATGGCCGTCAGCTGATCCTCTGCAAGGCGAACCACTCGTTTGCTTAACATGTTAGTAATCCAGTCAATCAGTACCTGTTCTACTCCGTGCCGGGAGAGGGCGGTGCTAATGCTGGAGAAGTTTGTTTTATCGAAAGCTCCTTCGATATCTATGAAAGTGCCCAGGCAGATGCCCTTCTGATGAATCGCTTCTTCTATCCGGCCGACTACTAGATGAAGAGCGGACTCAGTGGACTTACCCGAGCTGTATGCATGCTGGTTCGCATGGAGTGGGATCGTTTTTAATAAGGTGTGTATACTGAAACTACATTAATATCTCATCTTTTTGCCATTTTATTGTTTTCATAATTTTACAGCTATTGGAAGCGTTTATGGCGCTGGACCACATCTGAGAGCTTATCAAATGAAGAATTATCTTCCGTACTGGGGAATAAAGAGGTTGTGGAAGGCCTGAAACAAGGTCTAGCTGTTTACAAGCCACATAAAGCCGACAGTTTTTCACAACTGCAAACCAAACATGCAGATCAAACTAAACTGTTGAGTGTGGTGCAAACACTACAAAACTATATCGTAAGTAAAATGCATACTCTTAACACTGCATAATATTCAGTCATTTTAGTAAAAACTTCATGAATATATCCAGAAGTTTGTCATTAATATTAACTTATTTGGTCAGTGGGTCGTCTGGGGCGGAGTTACTTATTAAAAAACTCTGACATTAGGATAAGCACTAACCCACGATAAAGAAGAAGAACTAACCTTGTACTATTTACAGGATGTAGATTGCTTTCAAATATGGGAAATTATGAAGAATTACCTGTGTGACATATCATATGGTACCCCTGCAAATGCCCTGAAAAATGTTGCATTTGTTGACACCAGGCCTGTGTTCTTGTTGCCAAATGTGTGGACCTTCTACTATGCTGAGAGATTATTCCTGCTTAAAATGTTACAGTACATAGTACAGTTTAGAGATGAACCCAATCATATGTATAATGAGCAATTCAAGAAAATAGTAAAAGAAATAGGAATTCAAAATTTGAAAACTTCCCTTATATCTCAGTTTGACAAATTATTGAACACAGCACCTCCTTCAAGGAGAATGCAGAAAGATTTCTCTAATGAGAACATACGGCAAGAGTGGGCTGACTGTAATTTGAGGGAGCAGTTGGCAATCTTACAAATCCTGCTGCATATAGCTGAAGAGGAGATATTCACTGAGTCTGAGTTCAACAAGTTGTTCACATTGTTCAGGAAGCATGGGTTCGGCAAGAGCCAGGGGTATAGTGAGCTTCTAGAGGAGAGACACAGAGAGTCATGCATGAGGATCATGTACATGGAGGTGTGCATCTTTATGGTCATTGTGGATGGTATGAAAATGTAAGTAGCAACCATTCTACTTTAATAACCCTTTCCAGTTTCACTGTCACAATGAATCTGTGGCAGACCTATCATACAAGCCGAAAAGACCGGCTCCCCTTACAATCTAACTGAACAAATAAAAAAATAAAAACATTATTTAGGTTTCTTTAGGGGTTTCGGCCGATGCTAACGCTTTCTCTTTCACACCCGCTGGCTTGCATCTGGCTTCTGACCTCTCACTTTCTCCTAACAAATTTTTAATACATCTTTAGGTACTTATTTGGAGATATTGTACTGAATTTATTGTGGTAATTGGGCTTTGAATGAGAGCAGGCACGCCAACTGCAATAAATTCCTCTTATGGTTGCAGAGATGGTGGAATAAATAATAATTGTTTACCATATTTAGTGCAAATAATTGCATTGTTCAGTTGGTTTTGCCAGTGGATGGACCATGGGAAAGAATGTGTGTGTAGCATAAAAGAATAGAATAAATAATCACAATCATTTAACGCTAAGACATTCAAAGATGGTGAATTACTTTTTTTGACAAAAGTATTCCTCTCCTTATTTTGTCGTGTTTCAAACTTGTTAATCCAACATTTCTTTTAGCAACTTAATAGCATTATCTGTTTGACTTTATTTCAGCAACAACTTAGCAACATGGATAGATGGTACAAAAGAGTTAGTTGAGTGTGAGCTCTCCAAACTGCACATGAATGCTGAGCACAGTGCCATGCTGATCACTTGGATGATGCTCACTCTGCAGGTATTTGAAATACAAAACTCTTCTGTACCTGCAACCAGTTCCTAATTTGTATATTGAAAAAAAACCTTAAAAATTCACAAAAGCATCCCAATTAGCTGCACATTGTATAAAAAAAACCTTCTTTTTTTAACTGACTTGATTTACGACATAATAATAAATCTATTTCAGAGTGATCATCATGTTAAACTATTTGAGAGTCAGTATCAACACTTTGGAGCCACAGCACTAAGGATGCAAGTGTTTGAATTCCTATTACAAATGCTGAATAGTTCTGTTTTTTCTGTAAGTATAATAAACACTTGAAACATTCTTTTTTTATATTAAAAAACCACTCTTTCCTTGAATTATTTCTTTTAATTGGCAAAAAATAATCAATATAAATATCATTAAGTTTATTTTAACTGTCTAACTAAGTGACACCTCTACATTTTATAAGTGTTGAAAGTGCTTGAATTGGAGTTTTCTAGCTACACATTTCAATTGTACACAGGACAAATCAAAATGCTCGCTAATCGCGCGGCAGCGAGTATTCCGACTACTAAACGACCTCTGCGACAAGTTCGATGGTGACGGCACTCTCAGCCACCAAGTCGGCGTCATGCAGCTCTGTTCTCACCTCCTGTCATCTCCGGAGATCAACTGCCAGTTCTGGAAGCTGCACAAGAGAGAAGAGAACTTTGGTGTTGTGTCTTTGTGGAATACTGCACTGGAATATTTCCCATATAATTTTAATGCACTGTCTATCTTGGCGAGTGGGCTAGCTCAGGGTGGGAAGTGCAGTGTTCTGAATGTGAGTATAAAACTTTGTGAAGTATTTCTGAATTTTGTGTTTTCTCTATAGAAATAGCTTTTCAGCTTTTCTTATTAACTCAATAACAATGCTCAATCTACATTGCATTGTTGAGTGTTTCACGCCACTTTTTGCACCAATTTTATTTTTGTTCTGTATGCAGCTCCTTGGTGAACTGAAGAACCTACCAGTCTACACAGAGATTTACAATCCAAACGCAGTTCCTGTAATGACACTTGAGCAGGCGGATGATGCTGTCATTGGCAGAGAATACTACCCCCTCGGGAACCCGACTTATCGTATTGAAGTAGGTTCAAAAGCCACGTTAATGGAACGGAAAGAAGGTACAATGATACATTTCCGAACTCCGTATTCGTACTGGACAGTTTTCAACAGCCAGATTGAAAGAGCCTTGGATCGGAGGCAACATCATCAGAATAATATCAATGTGACGTTGGAAAGGATCTACCAGGGCACCAAAGTATTGAAGGGGGTGTTGTCAGCTTTGGTGGAGGACCGAGAGATTCCGAAGAGTTTGGTGGGACCCAGTGAGGGGGTTTTCGATGTGCTGGTCAGGTTTATGAGGGCTGATACGCCGCCGTTAGCATTACTGGTGGAGTGCCTTGAAGTTTGTACTGCCTTGGTGCCCGTGTTTCCTAAGGAGATCCATTTAAGGTAAGTAGTTCCTGAATAGGTATATTAAATCTAAAACACTTGCCTCTGCATACTGAAATGACATTAATAACTTATGGATGTTCCTAAAAATCTGTTGCTACACAAAAAAGCCGCAGTTTTTAACTTAACGGCAACTCAAATCTTCAAATGCAATAAATAAGCTAAGGCTTATGCCTGTATGCTGTAGTAGTGTAGTATCTTATAAATATTTTCTTTGTACCTTTCAGACTGATAAACACAGGACTATTACCGCGAGTCATAAACCAGAAACTATCCCACATAGAATACGCGAACGGTGCGTCCTTCGACTCGGCGGCCGTTGGTTCCTACTTAGTGACAATTGAACAACTGAGCGGCACTTATAAGTTTTTAGGAGCCTACATTGATCTGCTGTGCGCTTTCCATGAGGTATGTTGACTCCTAAGTACGTGACCAATTCGGCCTATTAAGGTCCACTGCTGAAATAAATGATGTTTGCGAAATTGTTTTTACATTTTTTTAACCCATCAGAAACAAAATATTACAAAAACTAGATCGATGTTTCCAATTCGACTACTCAGAGAGAAAAACACCGAAACAAACTCAGTTAGCAGTCTCTTTTAAAGTTCAGTCATTCTCTTGATCAGGACCAGAATGATTGAAATGGTATTTTGAGGAGAGAACCACACAGATTTGAGTGGACCAAATTCTATCCATTCCATACCGTCGCGCGTCGTATTGATGAGACTTGGACTTGCAAAATAATCTGTTAAGCACGTCAATTATGAAATAGTCAATCTCCTCATAATGAACATTTATTTTCAGCAAGCCTCAAACGACGACCGTATCACTACTGAGATTATCCTCCCTGGACTTATACTAATACTTCGAGAAGTATTCCCAAATGTGTACGGCTGGCGTTACAGCAACACTCGCGAACGTCGCGACATGATACAGCGTTCCGCGCACTTCTTGACGCTCGTGTTGCAAGACACCAAGAGCACGAAACCCTGCAACACGTTGCTGAAACAAACTTGTGTTTATAGCCTGTTACACACTGAGAATGCACTTGAATTGTTGAAGTTTATTTCTGTTGGTATGTACTTATATCTGCTTATTAAAATTAAAACTGAACTACAATGTCTACAACACAACGCACAGTTGCAATCGCTGGGTCTAGAAACATGAAAATTCCTGAATAACCAAGGCGAAAAGAATCATCCCCTAAATTGTTTAAATGGGTGGTGAAACTGTGTTTGGAAGTTCGTAATTATAACTCGCATCGGCGTCATGACTTGTTTTTAACTTTGTCAAAGTAATGCAATTATTTATCAATGCAAATAATTCAAAAAAAAAAATCTTTTTCATCAATTCAGGTAATGACCAACTGGAAAGCGTAATAAGAAATGAAACAAACTGGATAACAGGCACCGGTTCCCAATACATATCAACTATACAGCGCTGTGTAGCGATTGTCATTTTCGCATTACGCTTGAAGCCGATGGTCACCGAAGCAACCGAAGTGACGCCGTTGGAGCATCTGATCTTCGCGCAGAATAAACAGAAAGATACCTTGAAGGTCGTGCCTCGAGTGACTAGTTACATCAATCACGCGTTTAATAAGAGCTTGCCTGTGCTGTGCTGTCGACTGCTCAAGAAATTTGCAGAGGTAAGTAGCGAAAAAAAAGACTGTTGTGCTGAGACTCTATATTTCTTTCTCAATACATCTTATCCTGTGTCAAATGGTAGTAAAATAAAAAATGCTAAGGCGTCATCCTATCAGTAAGCGAACGGAATTTCGCACGGCTGTTACGTTTATCAGGAATAATGCCATTTTTCGGATGTTTCATTTAAAATGGCCCCTCCCACTCTGGGCGGTGCGGAAGGGAGTGTCAGACTTGTACTGACTATAACCCATCCATGTTCCTTCTTTTGCCCTTTGTGTTCCAGGGCCGCGGTATCTCTTTCGAACAGTCCCGCAGCCCTGGATGCCTTAGAATAATTTTGTACTATCTTATGCCCGCGGCTTCGCCCGCGTGGAGTTTTTTTAAATTATTTTATAAAAAAAAAAAACGAAATTTGTTTTAATGTTAATGTGAAACGAGAACAACTGCCGACAAACTGTTTTGCAGTTTGGCAGATTTTTTATATGTTATATAATTACAGATTTTGAATAAACAAATTAAAAAAAAAGTTCGGTAATTGACTCCCGGGGTCGTAATGCCGGGATTAAAAGTATCCTATGTGTTAATCCTGGTTATAAACTATGTGTGTGTGCATAATTTCATTCAAATCCGTTCAGTAATTTTTGCGTGAAAGAGTTACATACATCCATCCATTCTCCATTCATAATAGTAAGTTATGTTATAACAAAACGAGTAGGACCAAAAAATAAAAAAAAATCTGTAGATTTTTCTCTTAATAAACATATATTCTGAAATGTTTATATCATAGTTTTGAATGTATGTCATAATTTGATTGTGTTTCAGCGCTTCCAAATGTCTCTATTTTCATCACTTGACATGACTGCCTACCAAGTCCGAGTGATGTTCCTCGATCGTTTAAGAGACGAGTACGAAACAACAGAACTTAAAGTCGCCATATTGGAATTTGTGGCCACTTGCGTGGGCACCCAGCCAGGGCTCACTGAAGCCTTCTTTATGATGAACCATGATCATAAGATGGATACTGAGGAGGATGGCAAAGATAATAAGAGTACGATCGAAAAGAAACCAGAAACAGATGATAGTTTTGAAGGCATATTAGGCTATATGGCTGACTACCTTGGGACCGTGAAGAGTGTTAGTATCATTCTTGCCTAACGTTGACCAGTCATTGCTTTCCCGCTTTTGGCAACACTTCCCAATAAATAGAAACTTCACTAATGTTGAAACAATTTTTCTGTCACATAGACAAATATACTTGTTGTTTTTAGTTAGATTCAACCTTAGAGTGGTAAAGCCATCACAGGGTTGACTACGCATTAAAAGTTTGCACAAGTGTTTTTACTAAATAATGCATTTTGATTTCAGAACCCCAAACTACTTCACAGCCCCTTGCTGTCATGCATCATGGCTCTATTCCATGCGTTATGGAAGAACAACATGCAAATACTCGTGAAGAAATTACGTGAGAACCCCAAATTTTGGGAACACCTGACCAGTCCTCTGTTCAGTGAAATACAACCAGGACTTAGAACATACTCACAAATATTTAACGTTATTGGAATAGAACTATTTGTCTCAAGAGACAAACTTGAGCCTAATCTGAAAGAAATGTTGGAACAATTTTTCGACACGAACAAAAAGCATTTGGATCGATGGATTGATTACATATTTTCCTTCAATTGTAGATGTGAGAGCGACGAGATGGTCGACAAAGTACCTGTCTGGCTTGGTTTGTTAACGTCGTGGAAAGATTTCATTACAATATTCTGCAAATGTCTACCTATTACTTTGAATATAGCACACAAGGCTAAAATGGTGGCGCCGTGCATGAGCGCGCTACTAAACGAACTCGACGACTTAAAAGATGGTCGACTAGTCGTTATACTCTCAGAGCTTTACGTCATAACGTTAGCAAATTGGAAAGATGACTGTTTTGACAACAGGAAGTCAAGTGCCAAACAAGTAGACAATCTGCTGACCAACACAGCAATCGTTTACGAATGTCTTCACCCTCGAGCGATTCGTGCGATCCTCTCAATATGCACGGTCGCTATAAGCAGCTTAGACTATGAAATAAAGGCTAACAGTGTGACCGCACAGAGTATTATAAGGTCTGTCACGAATATCAACAGTTTGGAGCTGGAAAAGCTGCTTGATGACATTAAAGATGACCCGAAACCTCCTGAACCAAAAGCGAATGGGCACCCGGTGAACGAAAATATTCCGCCGGTCGTACTGTCTCTGGCGATGTTAGAGCAATGTTTGGACTTGTACGATGACATGTTCACAGGGTTGTCACAGTGGTTCCAGTCCAGTAGGTTCATCAACAAGATCCTTTGTTGTCTGCAAACATGTTTACAAAACAGGCGTCACTATCACACGTCTCTAGCTGCCCTGCGATGTTTGACGGCGTACTCTAGAGGGCCATTTAATAAAGACTTGCTTATGACTGATGTAGATCAGTTCCTTTGGCTGCAATTATTGCCTCCGAAATTCGATGGAGATTCAGCCTGGAAGCCGCAAGAATGGTGGCGTGTGTATGCTTATAGTTTAGATTTTATATCCATGATGGTAATGAAGCATGGCCAGTTCTTCGCCAGTGATGCTATAACATTCGTTGGCGTGCATTTAGAACATCTGATTGAAGCGGTGCTCCTGCCAAGGCAGGTTTTCAACATTGACGCTCTTAACTTGTGCGCGTCTACGCTAAATTTAGTTGTGCAGTTAGTCAAGTTCGAGGCGAGGTGGCGTATCCAGAATATTAATTCTTTGACTGGGATTATGGTAAGTTTAACTGATGTACCTACTACCCATGCGCTATTACAAGACATTGGAAATCTTCGTCCACTCCCCTTCGCACTTGTACAATTCTGTATATTTTGTTTCACACCACCGCTGTGATTGCGGCGCTCAAGGGGCCTGGCACCGCTAAGATGGTAGATATACATAGTACGAGTATTATTTTAATCTTACTTCAGTGTGGGAAAGAGATCTACGTATAGCTCCATCTATTTCCCACGAAGGTGTTGGTAGGCCCCCTGGTCTCATGTAATCACTCACGGTAGTAAAACACTATAACAAACTAAAATGTGTCATGTTTAATTTTTTTTTGGTGTTATTTGTTCAGCGAAGTATTAGCGCCTGCCTGTACCAATGTGTGACGCTGATGATGCGCTCGCGCCGCTCCGCCGACCCCGCTTTACAGCCGCCCGATGACGCGCACAGCCAAGCGCCTAACGTGTTACACAGGTATACAAAAGCCCAAATATCAGGGTTACACAACAGTGTTGTTGCAGCAACATGATTTTTTGATGCTAGCTATATGTTTCATACTCAAACCGAGTTAAATGTTGCCAGCAGTATGTTTCACATAACATGTTGCTGAAACAATGCTGCGCAACATTATGTGCAACGTCTGGTTACGTACGAATGCGAGGAATTACGGGGCTTATCTCATCAAAAAAGATAGAATTAAAGAAGCTAGAGTAAACAAGGCATCCCGAAATCTTCGGTACAATTAAGACTTAATTTCTTTACCAGAACTCTGGAAATCCTGCACATGGCAACACTCTGTCTGCTATCGTTCAGCCCAGAACTGCTATCTCTTCTGGCCGACCCTGGGCTGGACCTGGAGCGCTGGCAGCCCCTCGTTGAGCTCCACTTCGGTGCCCCCAAGATATCTTACGAGCCCTTCCCGCAGCTCACGTTTGGGACTTTGGTCTCGGCCATTTGTTTGTTGACTCGGTCTCTTAATCATGTAAGTTTTATTTATTTATTTAGACGACAAAATTGTATGTCCATTTCACGAATACTATTCATATTCATTTTATTTTGCGTTCCATATGTTTAAAAAGGTGTTACAAAAGGTTTACAGCTAAGAACATTTATGGACCCTGTTAGGGCACAGCAAATATACAATATTAAAATAAAATTTTAAGTAGTTAATAATAAACAACCATTTCTACTTATTATTTACAAATGAAGTAACACATAATTATAACAGAGTACCATACTTGGCACAACTACACAATAATAGCACTAGGGCACCACTAGCCCACCAGACGCCATCTGGTAGCAGGATCCTTCCTTTTTAATGGGTGTTGAGGAGTTTTGCTGCTTGTCCTAAAATTACGGTTCTCAAGCGAAGTGACCAGAACAATAATAGTCCGACACTGGTTAAGCTAAAAAGGGATTTGGCTTTGACTTTGGGTCGGAGGATGTTCAGAACTTCGCTCAAGTACTGAAATTTCCGATGAACTTTGACAAGGTTCCATCTCATTCTGATAGCGCACAGAGTATATCAGTAAACTTGTCCATCGCAGGCGTACCACACAGAGGAAGGCAGCGGGTCCCGCTCGCCCCGCGCCCGTCGCCGCGCCTGCTCGTGCGGCAGCCCGGCGGGCGAGCGGCGCGTGAACCGCAGCGAGTCGCTCACTAGCATCTCGTCCGCTACCTCGCTGCCCGCCCTCGACGAGAGACTAGTCGCCGGCGCGCTCGATGCCACCGCCACGCTGCTGGCCTCGCAGGTAATGTGACACTCACACTAGCGATGACATTCTTCTTAATGTATCGATTGTAAAAGTTCAATTTTGTTTAATCCAAATCCAACTATGTGAACCCCGCTCACTGATGTTGTCATAAGGTAATCAGCTGCACAGGTAACAAAGGTGACGACACAAGGTAGATTTGTCTTTCGGGAGACGGAAACGGGCGGGACCTCATATGCGGAAATTGTAATGCTTCGAAGCAACACATTCCAACAGATTTGCTGAGTTTTTTCTTCTTGTTGCTTCACAGGCACTCCTCGCAGTCCGCGACCCCAGCGTGCCAGCCCGACACAAGCAACTCATCCGCCGCGAGCTGAGCTCCGAACTGACCATGTTCCACGACTTCGTGCGCAAGCGCATCCTGTGCGCCGCACACGCGCGCCCGCACCTCGTACGGAACAAGCTCGGCGCCTGGCCGCTCGCCGCTAACGAAGAGGAAACGAAACGCATTGAAGAAGCCAGGAAAGAGGGCACCGCCTGCATTTGTGATACTGAAATTGACAAGTCGCTGCCCCCGCCCCCGCCTCCTAAACGTGCAGCCCACGACTCCATGCGCGAGTACATACTTCGGAAACATTACCTTGTCAAATGCGCTCAAACGCCAACTAAAGGCCCGCCGTCACCTGTTTCTCATTCGACACCAACATCGGATAAGAAAAAGGAAACTTCTCGAAGTTCGAAGCGTGTGTCCTGGGCGGAGACCACCAGAGACAGCGATGAAAGTCTAGATAGTTCGTTACAGGAAATCGAAGAGCCAGCCTACTCCAATTTAACCGATGTACAAATTAATAATGATGAAGATTACTTCCACTTTATGTCAGTAATTTTTCTATACATTTGTCAAACGGAGTTATAATATTTTTTCATGATTTATGTTATGTGAATGAAATAAAATAAGTTTTCCTTTTTTTCTGCTAAACTATCTTTTCTTTATTAAAACTTTTGCAAACAGTATCTTTCAGTATGTGTCTGATACTCATTCCATCTTGGCAAACTATGGCAGGAAGATTCTCCTGCACTAGTGGCAGATAAGAACGAACCTGTGGAAAGAACTAACGAGTCCTGTCCAATGACAGAAATAATTGGCCACGACCATTGGGTCGTGGCCAATTATTCCGAGTTCGAGTGAGTTCTTGAGTAGTATATCAATATATTTATTAAGTATATTGATACTACTCAAGATCGGGAAGAAATTCTCACACAAAAAGCTGAAACTACGAAAGGATCTGGGGATCATTAAGACTGACAAACAATGAAGCATAAACAAACCAGCCATTTCTAAGCTATAGTTTGGATCAACACATCTACGCTCTTTAATAAAGATTTGTTCGTTTTCTTTGTTTTCGGCCACGTATATCATTCTGATAATTACATAAATCTCTGCAAGAAATTCCATTTACAGCCACCGATCGTCGTCGACTTGCAGATTGCACTTTTCTTTTAAAAAAATATTTTGTTTAATCTTTTCTTTTAATAATTAACGAGATTGACTGTCCTGCAGTGGCGAAGGGTCAAAATTGAGTCGGGGGAAGCCGAAAAAAAAATTTTGTCGGCTCCATCTTGGTTTTTCATTTCGACCTCATTGTCGTTATCAGCGACCACGAAAACCATGATAATTATACCCATGACGAAAAAACCGTTCTCCCCTACATACTTTCTTTTTCTGCCCCTGCCGTGCCGCCCAGCCGCGAAGTCACGTGTCCGCGAAGCTACAATTTTTAACCGACTTTCTCCAAAATGGAGGAGGTTCTCAATTCGGTTGTATTTTTTTTTTTATATTTGTCGATTTGAAAAAATATTTTTTCATCTGAAAGGATATGCTTCCCGATTGGTCCCATCGGTTTTAATTAATTTCATCAAAATCGGTTTAGGAATTTGGTTTTTTTCCTCACGTTATTGTCACAATATATCATAATTATTGTCACATCACGCGACGTCGCGTAAAGGCGCTTTGATGTACATCACGCGACGTCGCGTGATACTTGCTAATTAAATCTGACACACTTCCCGATTTCTGATGCACGCATGTGTATATCGCAAGACAATCCAATATTATGATGACATGGAGCTGGAAGTTGGCCAAAGGAACTCTATAATAAAACGAAGCAACGCCGTCGAGTTTGGACTCGTTTGATTCGTGACAAGTACTTTAGTCCTATATGTTAACCAGGGTCTGATGATGGAGCTGGAAGGTGGCCATAGGAACTCCGTTATAAAACGACATAACCCCATCGAGTTTGGGTTCGTATAATTCATCTTGACGAGTACTTTGGTCCTAAATGGTATTCAGTGTCTGATGATGGAGCTGGACGGTGGCCCGTTATAAAACGACAAAACCTTATCGAGTTTGGGCTCGTATGATTCGTCTTGACGAGTACTTTAACTAAATTCTAGTTACAATGTAACAATTAATTCATGACAAGAATTTGTGTGGTATACAGTATACTACAACTAAAAAGGGTAAAATAAAAAAACTTTCTGCGAAAAAAAAACCGTTGTTTTCGCAGAAAGTTTTACTTCTGAATTCTGACACCCGAGTTCTTGTCCTGTTGCTTTATTTGTTAACATGAAAAATGTATATAAATGGCTGTACTGTGATTTGATACCCACAGATGTTTATGTAATATACTATTTGACTACAGTAGACATCTAGACACTACGTAGAGTGCCTTGTTCCCGAAAGGAAAGCGGCAGGAATCGGCTTCGTAGGTGCCTTCGGCCCTGCTGTCCTGATCTCCTGCATATATTGCATTTCAATATCTCCCAGAGATCATGTAGATTTAATCCACCTATCTCTATTCCTTTTTCCTCGTCTAATTACAGGCAAAACTGAAAACTCATACATAGTGCGAGCGATTAAGGACTATAACCAGTAGTTCTTTGTAAAGAGTTCTCATTTGACCCATTTACAACCAAAACCTATTCAGCACGCACTTGGCACTGAATGGTGAATGCAAACTTTTTTTAAAGGCGCGTAGTGCTATAATATTTTTTTTTTCCCGTGTCATTATTGCACAGAGCATCTTATATATACTGCATTATTGCCTAACCTGGTGTCAAAGTGTGTCTTGGTCTTGTATTATCTTATTTTAATTCCTTCTATTTTTATTTTATATCGTGCTTGTTATTTAGTGATCTTATGATTTCTACTATCTTTTTTGTGTCTACTCGTGAGAACCTGTGTTGACCATTTAATTGTTATTCATTTGTATAGCTGTTGGTTCTCCTATTTATAAATAAATAAATAGTAAATATCAGGATAATAGCGATAATAAATATTATTTAAAAAAATTGCCTATCTTCACGCAAATTAATCGACTAAATGTTCATCTTTGGTGAATAAGACCAGTCGTTTGTAAGATGTCATTTGATTCAAGACATCCACGCTTCTATAAAAACGACATTATGAAAGATAACAACGATTTAAAACATATCATTACAATTGTAGCAATTAATTGCTTACCTTATTTATGATTTTTTTGCTAACTGTACTTTTCAAGCGACAGTTGACGTGAGGTCATTGACGTTCCTATTCTTACTTGAAACGCATTTTATAAACTACCTGTTGCCCACGACCCTCGTCCGCGTGAAATGATTATAAAAATATAACTTCCCTGTTTGAATCGGTGGTTCTGGTTTTTAATTTTTTAGCACGGAACCTATCTCTTTTTCAGTAGTTACTCCATATAAAATCAGCTATCGTTGTGTATTTTTTTTGTAACCATGTATTTATTTTATTATTATGTTTGAAACTGTTGTTCCGTCACCTCCTTACCCCCCAAAAGTTCATTGGAAGACCAGCGTCAGACAGCCTCACCTGTCTGGCATGAATGCTGAATTGGACCTTTTTGGCGCAGCCGTGAGGCACACAGCACATAAGTACAATGTATTTTCTCTTTGCTTTTTTTTCTTAGTTTTTAATTTGTTTTATTTTGAATCTTTTTTTTTACTATGTGTGCTTACGGAACTGACGTCAAATAAACTGTATTCTTTCTTTTTTCTTTTTCTATCGCCAGTGAAAGTCCCGTCAAATTCGGTCCAGCCGTATATGAGATTAGCCGGAACACGCAAAAAATGATTTATTATTTTTAGTACCGTAAATACTTTTACAGTTTTCTAAACATTCAGTAAAAAGCGGTTATTATGAAATTACAAACAGACATTTCAACTGTATTTATTTGTATAGATTTCAGCTAGACATTTACGAGGTTACGGTTTAATTTACTCTTCGGGTTACACTAGAAGCCCGAAAATAACTAAATAAGCTGGAAGTTATTAGGGAAGGTTGTTCACTGTAGATAGCTCATTGTAGATGGCGTATCCCAATCTGACCAATGAGGTCAAACTGTTTTGAAAATAAAAAAATTCAACCAATGCCCTTGGAACTATCTACGCTAGCACCATTCGTTTCATAATTACCTTTCCCATATTCTTTTAGCATTGTTTACTCTGAAGGAATAAATAAATCTAATGGCCGGATAATAATTTACAAGGTTTTTACAAGGTCTTCTCCTATTCACAAAAAAGTGTGAAATTATTAAAAAAACTCATTTTTTTTATCTCAGATTTTAGAAAATAAAAATATCCAAGTGACGTTAATTTTATTGTCAATGGCAACATTCAGCAACATTTTTAACATGGCCGCATGTTGAACGAAACGATTTTCTTTACTGTTTGCCAAAATAAACTAAAATAGGCGCAATTAGTGAGCGGATTTATGTAGATTGCATACCCGAAAAACTGATTTGTTCGTGAAATAAAGAAAGGGTAAGAAATCAAGTGTGAACCGACGTATTTGACATTAGAAATTTGCGGTGTTTATTTGGTGGCAGTTCGCGATATTTATAGTTTGTTTGTGTCACAACGGCAGTGGTTCGTGAAGATGATGCATCACCCGAACATGCATCATCAGGCGATCTCGGGGCACCCGCCGCAGCACATGGGCGGGCACCAGGGAATGCCCGGGCACCATCAGATGGCTGCACACCAAATGCACCGAGAGAACAGGCACGTAACACTAACTAGGTAGAGTAACGTTCGGCTTTTCATTATTTTATTTGTTTGTAATGCTTCGCGCCGAGATATCGCTGTACACACAATCATATCACAGATCGTTTAATAGCAACAAACTGAAGCTATCCGCATCGTAGTAACAGTATCAGACTGTGAGTCGTAAATTGTGCACATAAATAGGTCAAAATAGTTAACATATTACTAAGTAAGATTGAATAATTGTGTTGATACCCTACATTTGCAATAAGCCACAACAGGTCCATGAGACATGTTGCACTTTTCTGTCAAAAGTTGTTTATAACCTGTCTGTTCTGTTAACTGATATCATTAAATCTGGAACACTATCTAACAATGTAAGTACCTCTAAACAAATAAATGATTACAATCTAACCTGTTGAATGACTTACTCATTATAGCAAAGGAATGGCAACAAACAATGTTTGCTGAATATTTAATTCAATATTTCTACCAAATGCTAACTTTCACATTTCATCTATGTCTGGGTATTATTACCAACACATTATGCTCTGCAAAACTTTGCTCCACATAATAAATATAGAAAGTTAAAATGTAAAACTCAATAAACATTTTGTAAGGTTTTTCATTATGAAGATGTAACAGTATTCCATAAAATACAAATATACAATACTGCAACAATGCCATTAAAATTGGAGAACACATTATAATAATAAAAATCAAACTTCCAAAAATCTTACATCCTTGCATAGGCATTTTGCACCCACATTTCACAGTACTTATGCCTAATTTCCCCATTAATGGTTTTGAAAGAATGACACACAGTCATTGTACCTCTGCTAAAAAAATAATTCAGTTAACATTCATATAAATATTATCAGCCTGTAACAGTCATCGCTTTGCTTATCATGGGCTTTCCCGACAACGGCAACAGCCATTTGATGGTGAATGTTAACACAGAAAGGCACTTGGCTCTCACAGCTTACAACCTCATTCATGTGTGCTGAGGCATCAATTTACCATAATATTTTAGTTGCCAATATTTTAGAAATTAAGTAAAATTGATGGCTGTTAATAAAGCACATCAAGATTTAGGAAAAAAAATACCTAGAATTCAAAACAATGTGTGATAATAAACCCTTTAAACTGTGTTGGTTTCCAAGAAAAAGATTGTAATAAATGAAAGCAGTTTGCCAAAAAGTTTAGTTGGTCGTACATCAATGCGTTCAGCGTTAAGAAAACAACTGAAAGAGGAAACAGTACTGTTTTGAGACATATCTATGATTCACCGACCCGCACTGCACCAGTGCAGCTGGTTATGATATTACAATTCTCTAGATTTCATGGCAACGGTTAAACCTAACAGTGCCGGTTGAGTTGAGCCAAACTCGTGAGAGTGGGAGAAGTAAGAATGTGGTGTGCAAGCTGGATGGAAAAAGGAGACGGTTAAAAATAGGGTGCAATAAATTAAGTGGAAGGTTGAGAAGGCAAGAGAGACAGGAGAAGGGTATAAGTTTTATTATTGTGGCAGTAATGGCAAGCAAAATGGTGCGGGAATAGTTTTGGAAAGTGAGTTAAAAAAATGTGTGGTGGATATTAAAAGAGTGAGCTATTGAGTGATAGCTGTAAAAGTGATTTATGAAACTTTTGTGCTAAATGTAGTTAGTGGGTATAATATGCACCCCAGTCAGGAAGTGAGGATAGAGTGAAAGACAAATTCTGGAAAGACTTTGATCAAGTGATGTTGGATGAGCAAGAGAGTGAAGAAGTGTATGTGGGGGGTGATTTCAAGGGGCATGTTGGAAGTAAAGGATGGGTATGAGAGAGGCTGGGGGCAGCTGGCGGTGCGGACACCGTAACACTGACGACGAGGCACTGCTACAAGCTGCTTCTGCCTTCGATCTGGAAATTACGAATATGTAGTTTAAGAAAAAAGGCGAACATCTCACAACTTATAAAAGTGGCCACCACACGACGCAATTGACTATTTCTTGGTCAAATTAAATGGCCTCAAATGCGTTGCAAATTTTAAAGTGTTGCCAGGCGAAGTCTCCAACACAGATTGGTCGTAATGGAGGTAAAAGTCAGTGTCCCGTCTAGGGGAAACAAAGAACGGACCCCACCTAAAACCAGATAGCTTATGATAGAAAAAGAAGAAAGTGCAAGTATGTTTAAAAGCTAGGTGGTAGACAAGATGATTGAAATTAAGTAAATGGAAGGAAATCTGTGAATGAATGTTAGAAAGAGATGGCGGATTGAATAAGGAAAGTAGCAAAAGATGCATGTTCGAGGAATCTGAAGGGAAAGGTATTATAGATAAGGATACATGGTGGTGGAATGAAGAGGTGCAAAAGAGTCTGAAAGAAAAGAAGGTTGCATTTGAAGAATGGCACTGTTTAGCAAATGGGAACGATAGTTTGAAATGAAGAAGATTTATCAAGAATGGAAGAGAAAGTCAAAAAAGGTGGTAGCAGTTTCCAAGGGTTAGAAGTTATACAACTCACTGGCCACTCCTAGAGGCCAGAAGGAGCTCTGCACTGTTTGATCGTTTTACCACAGTATAACTAATTACAGTGGTTCAGTGGGAGCATCTTAGCAGAACGGGTCCAGAGGGCATAGGTCCCATCCTACTTTAGTGTTCTGCAGTTCAGGATCTAAAGTAGTTTAATGAACTAAGGATATTATCGATCAACCGCAATGGCGCCAGCTTTAAATCGTGCGCGATTAAAATCCTTTACAAAGTGTAGCCACCCTACTGAACTGAAGTATTATTAGGGTAGCAACATATTGCACAAATGCTCTTAACATTTTATTAAAACTGTCCAGCCCCAAGAAAGTCTTTTAGTAATGTAAGTGTTGAAAGTCTCAGAAGGTTCATATTACACGATCCTTGCATTAATAATAACTGAATATGAGTTGGTTAGGTATTCAAACTTTGTCACTATTTAATAAAATAACACTGTCTTTATCCGAGAAAAGAGTGGCGGCCGCATTCATATGCAAATATTGTGTAATTTGTTGATATGTCGAGGGTCTTTTGCGGCGCCCTTTGTCGCGCGAACTGGTTGCGAATGAAACTGACAAAGGAACATATGACGACGTCTCTATTGATGCGCGGGGACCGAGGTTTTGAATGCGAGCCGTTCTTCGTTCAGACTAATATATCAAGTCTATTGACTACTGGACAGTTGAAATAACAGTGTCTCGCCGACGGTGGAGCTGGACAGATTACTTTCACTGAGCTGAGCCGGTGCTACGACGTCTAGCAGACATTTTGCGACTATCGGTCTTTGTAAAATAAGAAGTTGTGATGTATACAGCGCTGTGTGGTGCTTGTGATATTGCTTTAATGACTGGTAAAGTGATGATAGTGCGCGATTCTGACTACGTTTCGGTGTGAAGGGTACCGCTAGGTCCGGCGCAGGCGGGCGGCGCGATGGGTGCACACGGGCAGGCCCTGGGCGGGATGGGCGCCATGGGCGTACCGCCGCCGCACCACGCGCAGCAGAGACCACCTCACCCCATCAGGGCTATGCCTCATCATCCGCAAGCACAGCACCACTCCGTACCACCGGTAAGACCTAATAGTGCAATAAAATTAAATAAATACTTATTTTAATTGTCTTTCTGCTATTATAAATACGAAACTTTGTGAGGATTTACTATGGATGTTTGCTCCTCTTTCACGCAAAAACGGTTACACAGACCTGGATTAAAATATAGAATACTTTTTATCCGGTAGTACAATCCTGTGGGATTATTAGTGAACTCGGCGCGGGCGAAGCCGCGGGCGTAAGCTAGTGTCGGACGAATTGACAATGAAAAGGGGTGGGAACTTAATCGAAAACTGGTACTGGCAAACGAAAGTCCGTCCATGATCAAAGGTATAAATCTTATCAGGATCGTATGATTTGAAGACATAGAACTGTCTGTGGAACATGGAATGACGGCCAAATTGACAATGAAAGGGGGAGGTAAACTTGATCGAAGAACGGTTCTGGCAGTAAATCGTATTGTTACGAAGATAAAAACATTCGACAGTCCATCAGTTATTTTTTTTCTCCCGGATCATTTGGTTTGATAGCAGAAACGGACAAGTTAAACATTCAATTTGTATCGTTTAGCTGATTCAATAAGTTCTATCGATGTGGGTACTTGATAGAACGACCAAAACTAGAAATAACAATGGTTCATTTTCCCTCCACTCGCTAGTTAATATAACATCCGCCCCACGTTCTTGATTTTCGCAATGCCTGCCTCAGTTTTTATGCCACGTTCATATAGATCTATGTTGGACTGCAAAATCCCTTTCATACGTTCTGGTGTTGTAAGGAGACGCGGAATAAGCTTGAATCGTTCACGTATCACTACATCTGTCCGCTCGGCGTATTTTTCGCTGTTATTGCATGGACAACAACAAGCCGATCCTACGTCGATAACGCGCGGTGTCCACCAAAGCGAAAATCGGAGCCGATTGGAGACGTGCCGGAATCGAAAAATAACAGTGGTTGGATGCGCCTCTGGTGTCTCATGTGATTGGTCGAATTTTGTACGTCTCCGCACCGCTCTGCTCGTCGTCGCTTTGGTCGAAACCCAGCCTGAGTGTGGTCACTCCCTAGAGGGAAATTTCACGAACGCGATCCAGCAAATCTAAACCAAGATCAAAAGCCGTCATCGTTATAGTTGTTATGGAATATTGACGCTGATACCTCTTGGACGCCATTATATGGGATCATTTAATGCCAGACCGCTTCGGACGCGAGCCAGGTCCGTGTTTGCTCGATTTGTAGGGACCAAGACTCTGATAAGACCTCGCTTCACGATGTATCATGAACTGCTCCATATTAAATGTTCTTGAAGTTTAAGATCCATGCCTCTTTCGCGCTTTTCGTTCCTGGCACGGCGTCCGCTGGGCAAGGTCTAGCATATTATAATGCTGCATATATCATCCTTAAATGTGCTAATCACGTTCAGTTTGGTTGGTGAAATCCTGTCTCAGTAATTTCTTGACGTTGGCAGCAACAAATGAAGGCGCTGCGCCGGCCGTACGCGTTGGGCGGCGCGTACCCGCCGGGCGCGGTGGTGCCGGCGCAGTACGCACAGCCGCCGCCGCCGCCGCTGCAGCCGGCTGCTGTGCCTATCGCACACGCAGGTAACACAACACATACTTACTATACTAACTATAACTGGGGCCTAAAAAGAGAGATGACGAGTAATAGATAATTATGGAAGACATGTTGCGCCGACCTCAAATATTGGGTTAAGGGCACGAATGATGATAACGGGGGCCTAAAAATGCCGCTTTAGCAGAATTATAATCAGATAATATTGTGAATTACGTTAAAATTCGTAAAATGGGCACAAAGTGACGAACCGGCGACAAACAACCGCCCCGTTGCCTAGTGCTTGCAAGCGCGACTGCTGAGTGTGGGCTACTGGGTTCGATTCCCAAGTTAGGCAGTCTTAGGGGGCTTTCCCATCCGGACTTTCTCAGTAGCAGCTCAGAGTTTGGAAGTTGGCGGTATGGTACGCGCCCGTGCCTCGGAAAGCACGTTAAGCCGTTGGTCCTGGGCCTGATCTCTCCCTAGTCGTGTCGGATCCACCGGCCTAGGAGAATGAGGGATGTGAGAGTGTACATGTGTGCGCACACACTCGGGTACAACATATCTTCAGCGTCGACAGCTTTAAATAAACAGTTACTTTCAACACAAATCATGGTCAACGCGACTGGTCATCAATAATATTAGAATTATTGGCTTTCCGTCCACTGGCACATTTACGACTGAATCGTATTAGCTTTGTGAAAAGTTATTATGACTTCTGAATATAAACATATAATGCTCAATAAGAATTATTCTGTCTGCATATTATTTGAATTGATCTTTGTTCCTAATTATATAGTACTTTCCGCCCAGGATTGAGGCCTTATAATAATATGTTCATAAGAAACTTTTTGTTTTTAACGTAAACATCGTACGTAAGTAAGTAAGTAATTTTGAAAATAAATTGCCTCAAGGTACTTAGAAGTGAAAGTTAAGTAAAAAAAAAAAAAAAAAAGCTATTGATTAATACATTTTTTTTGCATGGCCGCTATTTTGAAAATAAAATAGGCAGGCTACGCTTCAAACAAAAATCTTCCAACCTCTTCAGGTACGGTCAGCAACAGAAGTAGCTTGACATTTTGGAAATTTAATTATTTGATGAACAGGACTCCAGCTATTATTTTTAATGTTTAAGAAGGTTATTTTTTTTAATATTCCTTACTCTTCAATACCTTGTTAGTAACGAGTAATACGTAACATTTTTTTTTAAAAAACAACCTGCTTGAAACTTTGAGTAGTGTTAATCTAGTTCTGATACTGACTGTACATAAATACTTGTTAAGTTAGCTAATTAAATATGTTCTCTTCTTGTAGTTGTACCTATACCGTCAGGCGCTGCGGCCGCGCACGCACCGGAGCCCGGGCCGGCGGCGGAGGGCGCGGCGGCCGGGGCTCCCGCGCCCGCGCCGCCCGACGACGCCGACGCGCTGGACGACTGCCCGCGCGCCGGCGAGGCCAACAGTAAAGAGAAGACCCCCATGTGCCTGGTCAATGAACTGGCCAGGTACAATAAGGTAATGTCATAAAACTATACCGATACTTTTTCTTAAAGTCAGTACTGTGATTTTATAGTATTCATTAGGAATAAAAAAAAAACTCAAAGCATTTCGTTCAATTAATACTTATATCGTACAGGCACTCTTGAATCATCATCATATTTATTAAACAAACAATTTACATTGTCATCGAATTTAACAAAATAATTAAATTTCAAATCTTAACAGAAGCAATAATAAAATATAACAAAAAACAAAAATAAATAAATAATATTACTATGTCATCAATTAAAAATCGTTTTTTGTACTTTCAAGTAACAAGTATTGGTAGCATTGTGCCAACATTTTAAAACCACCACAAATTAGATTGCATGATGCCTTCTTTTTAATTTTATCACAGTTGAATCAGTTTGTTAACTTTATGAAAAAAAAACAATCTAACAATAGCTTAATGTTTCTTACTGAATTGAAAAAATCAAAATATTTCTTACTGAATTGAATTCCGGGTGGTTTCCGTAACATACAGTATGGGGTTCTGACAAATGGCACCGTGGACATGGGCAGTGTTATTGGATTTTTCCATTATGATTTTTTACCCTGGAGCCTTCAGTTTGATTCTAAGCCCCGTTGATGACAATATAAGCTTGCCCCCTATAACTTGAGATTTAAATAGTAATGCTGCTCTGAAATATTTGAGTACCTCGCCCGCTACGATATATCTGATGGCGACTGTACTATGGTACACTTTTGCCTAACCCTTGGGGAAAAAGCATGTATTGGATGTTATTTTATTAAACAATGGATGAATCCCCCTAAGATTCACATAATAAGTTGTTATGGCAATTCCTATCGTACAGCTTTGGTCGAGTGTGGCCAAGGTTAGGCCAAAGAAACCAGGGCCGTTCAAAAATTCGTTGGGTCGACGAAATCGCCAAAATCGTGGCAAACACCTGGATGAGTGACGCACAGAACCAGGAAATGATGGCAGAAAGGGAGGCCTATACACAACCGTGGGTGATTCCAAGAAGATATAATGATGATATCGTACAACTCAGAGGGGCCACTTATGGCGTTCGAGACTTATCAAAATGATTTAAAAAACCAAACTTTAAGTTTGAAACCTTTCTTGCAAGCATTACAGAACGAAACCATAAATAAAGTATGGCCATCAATAACCAATCACAAAAAAAAAAAAACATTAAAAAAAAGAAAATAAATAACGCAGGGATTGTCAAAACTATTTTTTAAATAGGAAAATACTTGTAAAATAACAGATTGATAATATTTTTAGTTTGTTTATTACACACCCAAATCATACCTACTTAAAATAAACTCGAATTAAAATAAATAAATTATAAAAAAAAAATGTGTAATGTTATTTAAATAAATTATGTGCCTATTGACTGTACAAGTGTACATTATTGTAGTCCACAAACATACCATAAGTACTGACGTAAATAAAAGTAGGCATACTGCGATAATATATTAAGGAATTTATATATTTGTCAATATGCGGTTGTAGGCATTATGCGAGCTAATGTATTGTGGTTTCAAATTGTTGGCATTGTGCTACCGATTACTTGAAAATACAAAAAGTCGATATTTCATATCCATAGGCTGCGGAGAGCGCATACAATTCGTTAGGTGGGCTGTTTATTTGCTACCCAATAATACAAAGAAGCCTTTTGCAGTTCACCTATCTATTTGTCTGTCCTGTCCCAGTAAAATTGTTTGTTTTCAATGTATGAAACTTGTAGGGAAATTACAATTAGTAAAATTGTTTGTTCAACTTATTTTGGCGGTCGGTAAAATTGATGTCATTAACTACTTAGTACACACTGCAGAACCTAACACGTTTGGTGGTCTTACTACGTACGTGAACTTGACCGGGTTAATCCAGATGTATGACACATACGATTTATAAATGGTCACCCAAATCATTTACATAAAATTATAATTGTGCACGATCTATAAGTCATTCAAAGCTATAAATACATCACAGTATGAGCCTGCAGTTATCAGTTTCATAAATGACTCCGGTAAATTCATACGTGTTTATGGATTTCGCGACAAAACGAAATAATGCGCTTAATAAAAACAAGATTATCGAACTCTGTCTGTTAGCTGTACACCGGAATCATTACCTGGATGCGGAGGTAAAGGAACCGATGTCACACAAAGTCATTCAAATTCTACAGAACCCGTGACAGTGACGATTACCGACCCGAGTTTGATTCTACTACTTCTTGGGATTTTGTGAGTTTTATCAATGGAAGACAAACACCTGTGTGCTTAATCGCCCATAATGGAGATCGTTTTGATTTTCCTCTCCTCAAGCTTATGCTTGAAGAATCGAATGTCAGTCTTATCTAATGTCATGTGTGCAGATAGCCTATCCGCTTTCCGTTATATAGAGAGAAATACAAACTGGCAAACTAATATTCGCAATCCTAGTACGTCAAATTGTAATCGATCAAGAAACCAGGATGTAGTAAACCCGCAACAAGCAAGCAATAATCAAGATCCTGGAAACGGTGAACATGTTAGTAGTGTTAATATACAACGTCAAAATGAAAGGACGCCGGCCAAAAACCTAATTCAGCCTACTCTATTCGATTTTTTTGTTAGAAAAGCACCAAGCAATAACATATCTCCAAACGTTGCGCCGCACAACAATGTTGTAAGAAACATATTTAACCCAACTTCATACGAACTACAGCACATCTATCGGCGGATCGTGAGAAATGAACATATGCATGCACACCCACTTGAAAATGATACTAAGATGATGGTGAAAATATCAGAAATATTTCGCAATTTCTTTCTAGACTGGGTAGACGAAAATCAACGATTATTTGCTACAGTCATTGCTGAAGACGTTCTCATTACAAGAACGTATAATTAAATGCAATTGAAACATAAATAATAAGAACTATAGTATAAATGCGATTGAATTAGTTGTTGCGTGCTCACCAGCTACAAAATGATGGCAGAAAGTTCTGGTTTCTCAACTTTGTTTCTAACAAATACTCGGCGTGGGACTGGTGACAGTCCAGACCAGACAACAGGAACAGGAAACAGGGAGCTAAAACCCCTATAGAAACCAGAAGTGAGTGAAATAATTTGATAGGCGGTTTAACAAGTGAGTTTTGATAGTAATGTGAAGTGTACATAGTGTTAGAAGAAAGAAAACATGTTTAATTAGCACATGCCTTAAAAACACAATGTGAAAATATATAAGAAATATAAAATATATATATATGAATAAAAAGAAATGATAATGTTATGTGTCTCACGGCTGCGACAAATAGGCCCAGTTGAGCAAGCTACGGTAACGGTACGGCAACTAACGGTCGCGAGTCATATTTTGTTCAAAAGAAAAATTGAATTTTTGCGGGCCACCCTTGTGCTTCCCCCTTAACTGCATAACAATTAATATACGAAGTTGTTGTATAACGTCAGCATAAGGTTTCTAGATTGACTATGGAACCCTAAAAATGATAACTGTTAATCAGCTTATCTACATTATATTTGCTGTAGATAAAAAATGGTTTATCAGAATACCAGTTCCGTCTCATTCAATGGCAAGTCATTATTGAATGCATTATGTATAACCGAACTAGTAGTACTTCATATTTGACAGTAGTTATCAGTATTAAAAATGACTCCAATAGAAACATACATATTCATGGATGTAACGACTGAACGAAACGAAGTGAATAAAATAACCAGGATTACTGGAGTGAGCTTGTTGGCTGAGCACCGGAGTCAATACCTAGAAACGGATGACAGCAAGGTAGCGCCCGAGGAAGTTAGGTTCCGACTCTTCAGAAACTGTAACGCTGATGATGATCAACCTGCGTTTGATATGACTACTTTTTATGACCTTATTACTTTTATCAATGGAAGAGAAACACCTGTGTGCTTTATCTGTCACAACGATGGTGATATTGATGTTCCCTTGATCAAACTACAGGAGCAACTCCGGGACTTCAACGTCAATTTACCTAATAATGTCATGTGGGCTGATAGCCTCACCGCTTTCCGTTATATACTGGAAAATAAAAACTGGAAACCTAGTATAAATTCTAGTACATCAAATTTTTATCGCTCAAGCGACAAAGAAGCCGATAACCTAGAAAAAGCAACAGATTCATGTAAACTAAAGGAAATTTATGAGCAAGTGGTCACAAATACTCGCAAACATACACACCCGCCTGAAAATGACATTACGATGATGTTTAAAATATCACAAGTATTTGGCAGATTTTTCTTAACCTGGGTAGACCAAAATCAACAATCTTTAATAGAAGTGAAATCTGAAGCTGGTATGACTAAAGAAAAGAAAAAAACTGACAAAGAGAAAGCACAACTTGGTACCCGTACCAAAATTAAACCTTCCTCCACGTCTTTGTGCTAGCTCCTAAACTAAACACATTAAGAACTTAATAGTTAGGAGAAACGGCTTTATTGATACTGGTGCCTATTATCAAAATGCTTTGAATATTTAAATGAAGTACTAACCCCTTGTCTACTAATAAATAACTGTGGTTATGGCTGAAAAAAAAAAGGTCTAAACTAAAATGATGATAAATAAGTGCAAAACACTATAATCACTTTATCAGACAACTCATAGATATTGGCAATGCGTTAAGGAATACAACTAAGCACACCTGAATCATACTGAAAAATAAATAGGAGTTAGGATCAAATGCATGAATCGAAACTGTCCACACTAATATAAATATTTAAGAACAAGATATCAAAACCAGAATTACTTCCCACGCCATGTCTGACACGGCTTCTACCAAAACTAAACATAGACAAAAAGAACTATAAACCAAAAGGGAATGAAAAGAGCTTGACCATGAACCACAAACTAAAAGAAGAAATCGTGATAGACCACAAACAGGAAATAATAGTACCACGAAGGAAGTGGCCAATAACGGGCTCGGCTTATATTGCAAATGTGGTGTACAGCAGACAAATTCAACGAACCTCGACAGTCGATCCGTTGCTGCGTTAATAGAGGACAAACCAACAAACACATATTCGCATTTATAACATTGATAATATTGTAAATCGCATAAGTAACTTGTTTGTTCATAAACGATGCTTAGAGAGCGGTAAGCGACAGGTTAACCATACATTTTTGAGATTTAATCTAACTTGAACCAGCGTTCATGAATAAACCCTAAACAAAATAAGAAAACAATGTAAATTATATAAAGATCCCTATAATTATACAAATATTTATGACGCTGGGGAGTTTGTTAAACCACTTCTTCTATACAGCTAGAATATTAGGAAGTCAAAGTCACAACATTTATTGCGAGTACAAGTTCTGTTGGTGTAGGATGTCTTGTAGCTTTTGCAGTTCTAGAAGTGCTGAGTCTCCGGCTTAGCATTTTATCAAATAGCCATGACCTGATGGTGCAGCCAGGATTGTTCCCGCACAAGGGAAATCCTATGCTTGTTGTGGTTGTTTAGCGAAACATAATCTGACCAGCAGTTTTTTTTTTAGTTGTTTGTCGAAGTGATTTTAAGAGGCAATTAAATATTATTTTTATAATAATATAGGTGATTAAGATTTTTTTTAAATAAACTTTTATGACCTAAATAACCAAGCGTTTCTCTTGTACCCCGTTGTGCCGTGTTAAAATATATAATAATGTAATTTAAACATTATTACAAGATGAAGGTAGGAATTCAGCCACCAATAATAAGAGCCGCGGTTTCTAAAAAAACAATCCACATCACGACTCTCGTCCATTCTATGAGAAAAAGTGCAAGATGCGACCACGCATCTTGCACTTTTCCGCACCTCTCTCCGCTCGTCCCTCTCCTCGTCTCCGCTTTGGTGGTAACGGGGCCTTTACCTCCAAAAGGCTATTACGTCATTCCATATTGATTGACGTATTTAATCGAAGTAATGATAAGTACTGGCGAGATATCTAGCTCAATTATCAGCTGATAGCTTAGTTCGTGTCGAAAAAACATAATACAACTTTATTTTCTTGTTCTTTTTCCTGTTCGATTTTATCGCATTTAGGGGCCATCCATAAATTACGTCACACGACTTTCAAGTTTTTTTTAACTCCCCGTCCCCTCTTTGTACACAGTTCCTCGCAGACTCCTGTCCTCCCATCCCTACAGTGACGTCACGAAATTAGGACCCCTCCCACCCCCTGACACACACGGTTCGTCGACTCCTTTTACCCCTTAACGTGTGACGTAATTTATGGATGGCTCCTTAGTGCGTAAGTCCGACTCACACTTTGCCGGTTGTGTTCATGTTATTGGGTAACTAACGGGCATGCCCCCTGCCCCCTAAGTTTTAGTAATCGCTGCAAACATGACGGTACACACAAGCATCGCAAAGGCGTAGCCACTGCAGAGACATTTGCCCCATGTTTCAGTAATAACATCGGTACCCATAACTTTCAAACTATAACACAAATGCGGTCTGGATAAATAACTGTGCTATACCGCTGGTGAAACGTTCAGATACAAATATGTTGTCTGACGAGATCAAATATTTCAACTAAGAGAAGAGGAAGTAATAGAGATTTCAACATGTTTTATGTGAAGTTTTCACCAGTAAGAACGTAATACTACGTTGTAAACCCAAGCTTCGAGTTTAAATGGTTGCTATCAATAGATCAATAACTCTTGCCATTTAAAGAACTAGCCATAAAGGCTCTCCCTCACCGGAGCATTCGCTGTAATGTAACAATGCATGGTTCGATTTTGAGCACTGCGTAACAAATAGACGTTTCCAGTGAGCATCAGTCTGTTATGTAACAGTCTAAGATTCAATATTGTACAGAAACAAGTGATTGTTACAAATTGTATCGTTACAAGTTGCGGCCCGTAATGCGCGACTCACTGATGATCAAATCTGAACTGTTAAATTACACGCGAATGTTTTCAGTGGGGGAGCGCTTTCGTGTCTCGAGTTTTCCGTAACGGAACTTAGAAATAAGTGTCTCTTTTTTTATAGACTCACATTGTCTATCATGTTTTTCAGATTAAGCATCAATATCGCCTCACATCAGAGACGGGACCCGCGCACAAGAAAGTATTCACAGTAACACTCCGACTGGGTGATACTGAGGAATATACTGCAGAGGTGAGTGCCCTCTGAACTTATTCTGACACTATCTTATAATACGTATAACAGATAGACCACAGTCGTTAATGTATTCAAATCAATTCGATTTGAACCTATATATCCTGGCTGATAGAGATGGAAATTGTATCCATCATCTTATTCAAAAGCTACGGATTTGTAGATTTCATGTTGATCTAATTCCTGAGATGAAACAGCTCGACTAAAACTCTCTGTGATGGCACTCGTTAAGCTCGCGCTGACCATATAATTGACCATGACGTAGTTCATGTAATTGTCGCAGATGGATTGCCGAATCAGCTGTTTTACAAGATTTGCGTTTCATTAGCGACATAAGTATGAAGTATGTAGTAGGAACATAATCGTCTGGCAGAAAGATGTGGTCATATTTAAGGATGTTCTACAAACCATCAAACTGCAGCTCCCATAATAAAGCTAGAATACCTGCTAATCCTAATGTATGGTAATTCGTACAGCTTATTACGATAATTTCTACACGCTGTATAATACCAGCCTATTACTGGTACTTACCCACAGTTCACAATGTTATTGGTGTGTGTTGCAGGGCTCGTCAATAAAGCGCGCGCAGCACGCGGCGGCGCAGGCGGCGCTGTCGGCGACCAGCTTCCCGCCCCCCCCGCCCCGCGCGCCCGCGCCGCACGCCGCGCACCACCCGCACCATCGACACGCTGGTACGTACCTACATCATATCACCGGTAGCCGACCCCAGAGGGTCTAATATGCATTCTTAAACCTATTCGAAATGAAACTGAACCAGTGCTTTCCGATGACAAAACCAAATCAAATAAAAAAGTTGACAAGTCGAAGTTTGAAAACAGATCTCCAGGAGTTTAAATTGGGTTATTGGCGGTTTTGTTAAAATCGCTACTGATTAGTTTAGGCTTTGTCTCTTTTGACCGATGTTTGCCTGGTATAGGCTAGCCATAAACGTAAACGTACAGGTCAACCTTTCATCCTGTAATGTTCTACTTGGTTCCATTTCAGAGGCACTATAGTTGTAGTCTGATCTAGGACATTTTTATTTTTATTAAGAGGAACAGCAAACAGTTACATTATGAAAACTTAAAACTAGTTTAACAAATATTAATAATATATTAATATTTGCATTTTGCCAATAATGTAACCCACAACACTGTTCACGGGTTATCATCACGTCTGTCCCTATGCTTAGATCTTTAAAACTACGCAAGGGGTTTTGATGCGGTTTTTTTAATAGATCGAGTGATTCAAGAGGAAGGTTTATATGTAAAACATTGCACCTGTGCGAAGCTGGGGCGGGTCGCAAGTAATAATATTTAAAAAAATCAATAATCGCCCGGGGGCGTAAAAAAAGAATAAAATAAAAGGAAGATGACAGATAAAAAGTATACAACCTGGACACAATAAAACAATAATAGATATATAAAACAATAATTTGAAGATTACATCTATTTAATTATGTATATTTTTTTTTGTTTTGAATATAATTGATATTTTATAACTACGAGTATATCATTAGAAATGGAAGTTGTATGGGTAGGGATGTTTTGGTTTAAGATTAAGATAAAATAAGTAAACAAAAATGATTAAGAACCTTTTAGTCTTCAATGACATAATCTTTAATGTAGCGTAGAATTTTTGATTCTCGGTGGTGCTCATATTATATTATTTCTCGTTCGTTCAGGCGCAGTAATGCCGACAGTAGAGCTGAACGCGCTCGCCATGAAGCTGTGCCAGCCGGCGGTGTACACGTCCATCCCGCCCGTGGCGGGCCCGGCGCGGCTGGTGCGCGCGCGGGGCGGGGGCGGCGGGGGCGCGGGCGGCGGGTTCCGCGCGCACGCGCTGCTGGCGCCCGCGTACGCCGCGCCCGCGCTGCTGTACCGCGTGCGCGTGTGCGTGGGCGGGCGCGCGTGGCTGGGCGAGGGCGCCACGCCGCAGGCCGCGCGCCACGACGCGGCGGCGCGGGCCCTGCGCGACCTGCGCCCCATGGCGGACGCCGCCGACCCGCCGCCCGCTGCTGCCGCTACCGATACTGAAGCAGGTCAGCGGCCCTTATTTAGAAACTACTAGTTTACACTTATTTTTCCTTAGACATCAACAAGCCAACAGAAACTTTATTGTAACGAGAATAAAGATCACTGTAAATGGACTCTGTACTCGAGGCCTACACTTACGGTGAAGTCTGAATCAGACGGTGAATCTTGCATCAGATATTGTGTAAGATTTCGTGAAATTCTAAACTAAAGACTAGTTTTATCTCGCTTCCACATGTTGCGATTGCAACGGCCGTGAACTTTTGCTTATCGTAATCGACACAAAAAAGTACCTGTAATCTATTTATTCACATTTGGTTTTAATCTTGGAAACACATTTATGGCTTGTTTACAATCTCAACAATGGTCTACCCTTTATAGCAGAACTTTTTATGTCATAATATTATTTTGCATAATAGCGAATAGCAACTTCATTTCGCAGAAAATCGTTTGTCACTCATTTATCATAAATTCAAAATTCATAATTTTGTAAGTCAGAATCATCTAGCATAAATTTCATATCTATAAGAATTAAAAAGTAGAACCATCACATCGCAGAAAGTTCACAGTCAGAATCTTCTTTTGGCATAAATTTCATATTGATAGTCATTAAAAGGCAGAACTATCATATCTCAGAAAGTTTACAGTTAGATTCATCTTTTGGCATACATTTCATATCCATAATAATTGAAAGACTCATCTAACACATTACAGATAATTCATAGTTGGTATAATTTTGCATTTCTTACAAAGAAGCATGCAAACATGCATACACCATGCATGCAAACAAGCATGCATCATGCATGCCAACAAGCTTGCATCATGCATGCAAAAAAGCATACACCATGGATACAAGCAAGCATTCAGCATGCAAGCAATCATGCAGCATGCAAGCGAGCATGCAACATGCAGCGGGCATGGTTTCGGTCACGGCTCCGGCGCTGCGGGGCTCCGGCGGTCCCACGCGAGCTTATCGTCGCAGATAGTTTGACGCTCACCACCGCAGCTTCGGCTTGCTGGCCGTTGGATGATTGATTGAATGATTGATTGATTGAATGAATTGATGATTATGATGAAGTTGGATCCCGAGAGCAGCGAAGGATTCTAGAGTAAAATTCCGAGCGTAGCAAGGGATTCTAGAGTAGAATCCTGAGCGTAGCGAGGGATACAAGAACCGAGATGATTTTTTTTTCACGAGTTGTGTACTCGATTTTTTACCATTGACTGCGAGAAAATAAATAGAAGCATCTATAGAATTTATATTTCTCTGGGGCCGGGCTTACCAAGGTTGGTCTGTGGATGGGTGACCGCTAATTCATTACATACCGAGTTTCCTCAGTACCTCTGAAAGTACGCTTAACTCAGTGAGTAAAAGAACGTTTTATTCACTATTATCGATGTATAAAATGCCCGTTTCGAGTGACAATGATAAAAAATAAAATGTGTTGGTTTTTTCAGCGGGCGACGCGAACGCCGACCTGCTGAGCTCTGAGGTGAAGTCGCCGGTGTCGCTGGTACACGAGCTGGCGCTCAAGCGGAACCTCTCCGTGCAGTTCACCGTCAAATCAGAGCGCGGCCCGCCGCATATGCGAGTGAGTTGTATACCATTTTGACCTTTCAGGTCCCCAAGGACTACTAACCAATAACTTATTTTGAGTCTTATTAGCCGCGCAATAGAAGTACAGAGTTTATTGAAGATCACATATAGCAGGCCAAGTCCAATTGAAAGTTGCACTGCCTATAGTTCAAAATCACTTGATATTTGAGTTTTTGTCCAATATTGAGTTAGTACGGTAACCCCAGGTGTTCGTGACGGCGTGCACGGTGGGCGACATGGAGACGGAGGGCGAGGGCAACGGCAAGAAGGTCTCCAAGAGGCGCGCGGCCGAGCGCATGCTGGACGAGATGCGCAGGCGCTGGCCGCCCGCCCTGCTGCGCGCGCGGCCGGGACTCGACAAGCGACGCGTGCAGCCTACCAAGAAGAAACCGAGGAATCTCATCAAGGTGACGCGCTGACGAGCATACTGCTCGATTGGATTTAAGTAGTCGATAAGTCGTGAATATGCAAAATACAGACAGATATTTTCTCATGTAAATAGTAGCATAGATAGTGGTTAATAAAATCAATCAAAGCATTTATTTCAAGTAGGCCAGTTACAGGCACTTTTGAACTGTCAAAACAAAGATAACAATGAAATGTAGCGTTGTATTACGTTCTCGGTGTTAATTGCACGATAATTCAAATATAGTGTAGAAATTGTCAGTAAAATTGAATAGGCGACTGCTGCCACTTCGGTGTGAATTGATCCTTACTGTGCTCAGGCGAGCTACCACGCCGCCTTGCTGACTCACGTGCCGTCGGGCTAGGCACCGTCGGCTGACATTTCAGTGAAAATCGAGCCATACTGTACTGACACTCAATGATGATACTAACATGGTATTGTGTGTACAGGAGGGCAGCACAGCGGGTGCGGCAGCCGCGGGCGGCGCCGACAACCCGATCTCCCGCCTGGCGGTGGCGCGCCACGCCGTGCGCGCGCGCTCCCCGCAGTACCGTGTGCTGGAGGAGCGCGGCGCGGCGCGGCGCCGGGAGTTCCTGGTGCAGTGCGACGCGCCGCCGCACTCCGCCACGGGGCTGGGGCCCAACAAGAAGACCGCCAAGCGACGCGCCGCGCACAGTACGTCTCATATAATAGACTAGCGGTAACCACGCCGTGCGCGCGCGCTCCCCGCAGTACCGTGTGCTGGAGGAGCGCGGCGCGGCGCGGCGCCGGGAGTTCCTGGTGCAGTGCGACGCGCCGCCGCACTCCGCCACGGGGCTGGGGCCCAACAAGAAGACCGCCAAGCGACGCGCCGCGCACAGTACGTCTCATATAATAGACTAGCGGTAACCACGCCGTGCGCGCGCGCTCCCCGCAGTACCGTGTGCTGGAGGAGCGCGGCGCGGCGCGGCGCCGGGAGTTCCTGGTGCAGTGCGACGCGCCGCCGCACTCCGCCACGGGGCTGGGGCCCAACAAGAAGACCGCCAAGCGACGCGCCGCGCACAGTACGTCTCATATAATAGACTAGCGGTAACCACGCCGTGCGCGCGCGCTCCCCGCAGTACCGTGTGCTGGAGGAGCGCGGCGCGGCGCGGCGCCGGGAGTTCCTGGTGCAGTGCGACGCGCCGCCGCACTCCGCCACGGGGCTGGGGCCCAACAAGAAGACCGCCAAGCGACGCGCCGCGCACAGTACGTCTCATATAATAGACTAGCGGTAACCACGCCGTGCGCGCGCGCTCCCCGCAGTACCGTGTGCTGGAGGAGCGCGGCGCGGCGCGGCGCCGGGAGTTCCTGGTGCAGTGCGACGCGCCGCCGCACTCCGCCACGGGGCTGGGGCCCAACAAGAAGACCGCCAAGCGACGCGCCGCGCACAGTACGTCTCATATAATAGACTAGCGGTTGACCCATTTAAATCGCCCCACTAAATATGACAGCTCAACATTAAATACGCTTTACATAAATATCTTCTTTAAAAAAAGAACTTCGATATTTATGTAACAAAGCGTCTTCGAACTCGCTTACGGCTCGACCAATACTGAGCTTTTCTGAACTTATACACACAGAAAAACGTGTATGTACATCTAACACATACTTACACACCTGTTATAACATAGTATAACGATAACCCGATAAAAAAATGGCAATACTAACTAATAAATATGTTACCCTCAACAAACGGCTGTATATGAACATTGCAGACGTGTTACTAGCGATGGAGATGAGCGGTAAGCCGGCCGAGCCGCTCAGCTGCAGCCCCGACCCCGCCGCGCCCGCGGACGGCAAGACCAACGCCGGCGACGCTAAGCGGAAAGTGAGTTGTGCACTGTACAATGTACATAATTTAAAGAAGATGTTTCATTTGTTTTTTATGGGATTCCGGCCAATAACGTGTACTTTAAAAAATAATAATAACCCCTGAATAGAATAAAGTAACAATTTTTACATAATTTAGCATGGTTATTATGCACACAATAAGAATTAAAAATGTTTGACGTTTGTCGTGAGTGTTATGCTATGACAGGTTGTAGAGATGAGTTTACATAACCAAGAAATTGTCATTTGATAATAATTGTACAAAGCCAAAGTCGTAGGAACAAAACATAAATGAGAAAACGTAACATACCACCGAAAGCCATGAAAGTCGAAACCAAGTGGAGACGAACGAGACTCGACTGACAGACACTGAATGATTTGTAAAATGTCATTTTAAATTTTTCGTTCAGAAGTACACTAAACAAAAGTAGTACCTATTATATTTTTTTAACAAAGAAATAATCACTCTTGCTTTTATAAGCAATAGTGATAATACACACATAATACATTATTATTTATTACAAGAACACATTTTTTCATATTTATCATCGACGTGATATTATATTTTAATGTGACATGATTTTAGAACGAAAGCAGACTATGCAAACAGTAAGACGCCATGTTGAATAGAATATGGCAATCATTGAAAAACTATTACTTTCCATGCACAACAAATCAGGCTTAAATTATAAAAAGAATATTTTTCCTAAATTCGTGGTATTTTTTTCCTCTTTTTCGATAAATGTACATCTTGTGGCCGAAAATGAAACATCTCCTTTGCTAGTGAAATTGCGCAGGTATCGAATCCAGAACGAGAATAAACAAAATAAGTAGTTTTGCTATCTAATTTTATATTTGATGTTTTTCTTTTGCTTTATCACTACCGTTTCCCTAGCCATATTCCAACCATGTTGGGGTCGGTTTCCAGTCTAACCGGATGCAGCTGAAGACCAGTATTTAACATGGAGCAACTGCCTATCTGCAGGGCTATTGCGTATCTCTGTTGACAGTTCATCATCACTTGACGAGTTTTGATATACAATGACAGTTCTGCACGGGTAGTGTCAGTTGAAACAAACAAGAACATTCATTGTATACCAATACTCTCCAAGTGATGATCACTATGAACTGTCAGCATACGCAATATCCCTGCTGACCTCCACAACCTAGTTAGTACCGGGTAATGCGATACCCCTTGGAAGACTAGTTGTCAGACTTTCGGGCCACTGACTGTAATAACTGTTAGAGATCTACAATTGACAGCCGGGCTTAACGTGCTTTCCGAGGCATTGAGTAAACTCGTTGTGTAATTGGTGGTCAGCCAGCCACGGATTAATCTAGGCAAGCGCTTGACCTGAAAACCGACCCAAGTTTTTGCTATTTATTAAATCTTTATCCATACATCTTTTGACAGTTACTTAGTTTTAGTAGTTAAAGTATACTATTACTGCAAAGCAACATGTAAATGAATATGATTGTGAATGTGTAGGGTTCAATCAATAATGTGAACAAAAGATCAACCAACATAACAACCTCGCCTGCGGCCCGGGTGAGAATTCCGCCTTGACTGTAATAACCAAAGTTTCCCCTCTTATATATAAATGAACTATATCTTTCCACTACACTGCAAATATTGATTTTTATTCTAAGCATTATAACTTATTAAGCTTTGGTTTAACTTTTTAAGGTTTGAGTAAAATAATTGACTGCTCAGTCCACTCACACCAGTTTAAGAGTTAGCTGCCAGTTTACCAAATATCATGCATACTGGCATTCAGCTGTATCCGGTTAAATAAAAGCCGACCGCAACATCGTTGTAAAGGGCCAGGCATCTGATAATGATACCAAAAACCTTGTAGGACTATACTTTGTAATACTCTTTTGTAACATAACCTATGTCGTCACCAGGAAGGCGAAGTCGGGACTGGCGGCACAAGCAGCGAGGTGCGACAACCTGTGCCCGGCGTGTTGCTCATGGACTACCACACGCGGACCGGCCAGCCGCACCAGCCTAACGGTGAGTACTTGTGACGTGTAGTACTAATAAAAATAAACTACTTTCACTAGTAAACCAGCATCGATTTTTTTTTTATCCTCATCATGCTATCGGTCCATTGGCTATGAGCACATGTTTTGCCAGATCGATTGCTTTGAAATAAGAACAAAAAATGAGATAGTTCCTACATTTTGTCGAGTTATGCGAACATACGTGTATGTTTTTACCTTGGCAGAGAGTTAACTCATTTATGTAATATTATTTCACAGGTGTGAGCGAGACCAGTGCGACAGGCGGGTCGGGCGGCAACACGCCCGGCGCTAAAGATCAGCTCCTGTACCTGTCACAGTTGCTAGGCTTCAGTGTGCAGTTCTCAGACTTCCCCAAGGTAAGCAATTTAGCTCATAGCATGACGCACGTAACAGCGTGACAAGGCATCCCATTTAGCCTTTCAGCGTGACAAGACATCCCAATTTAGCCTGTCAGCGTGACAAGGCTTCCCAATTTAGCCTTTCAGCGTGACAAGACATCCCAATTTAGCCTGTCAGTGTGACAAGGCACCCCAATTTAGCCTTTCAGCGTGACAAGACAGCCCAATTTAGCCTGTCAGCGGAAAAAGGCATCCCAATTTAGCCTATCAGCGTGACAAGGCATCCCAATCTAGTTTGCAGCGTAGCAAGATTTTTATTGCGTGAAATTCTCATCGATTTGCTCCGCCTTGATGTGGGAGAAAGGGGTGGGCCTGACTCCTACTGACACGGTAGTAAGGACCTGCTTGGATTGCCGGGCCGCTGGAGTACGTGCGCAGGACACGGCGCGCTGACGTTCCGGGCCTGTCTGATGTCTGTGCAGCATATATATTTACAAACACTCCATTTGAATCCGTATCGATTGTGACTCTGGTTCTCCTATCTGGTTTTTAGCCGAAGGACGGGTTAATGATTTAAATCAATCTTCTTAAAGTGTCAATAATTAAATTCAAAGTCTAGTACTAATTTAATCAATTTAAATCAAAATATTTATTTGCTAGAATATGGTACATACGGTGTTACAGCAAATTAGTTTCAGCATATTCTGCCATAACATGGCGTGCAAATGTATTCAGAACTCGCTACGCAATTTAGCGATGTCAATTAATCTAAATTACAAATTACAGATTCTATTAACTTGTCTTCTAAGTAGTCCCTAACTGTATAATATCTTTTCCTAACAAAAACACATAATTAAAAAATATATATAAACATGTCAAAGGTAGAATTTAAAGTTTTTGAAATAGTGGCTTACGTACGTTAAGGGTTATGTACGTATGTTACGAACAAAACTTGTGTAAATACTTAGGTACGCAGCGGTCAAGACAATACCTAGTAAAACTTTACATACAACATGTATACCTATACTCGTTGTATGTAAAGTTTTACTAGGTTTTTTACTTCAAACACTGCACAATTTTTAAAGGACATTTAAAGGACAATGCTCATGGATGTACGGAATCCCGTACCATGCTGGATCAAAATCAAACTTTGTTTTTTAGTCTACACGTATCATTATTAACTCCTACAAAAGTTCTTTTTGTAAACAAAACCCAAGTTTCAGAGTAATTTTATAAAATCGAAAATAACCTCAAAACCAGGCAACTAGAAAATGAACTAAGGTTTTGGCGGGTGACAGACGGCATCATTCGGTTGACCCCACGAATCGACATATTTGCACAATGAATACATAGAATTAACTTCACAAAATACAAACAAGTTCAACACATTACAATAATTACTTATTCTCAACTCTAAATGTCAGCAATATGCCTGCTGGGATTTAGGGATGAGATTGAAAAATCAAAATGTTTAGTTATAAAATCGATTTTGAGTCAATTATTAATACCAAATCGATTTGGTGTATTGCTTTTACTTATTTGTAACTGCTATTCAACAAAAAGAAAGCAAAGGTAATACAAATCATTCGTAAACTGGTTAGTTGATTTATCAAAATGTTTCTATTGCACTCTGCACCTCTATGAGAGTTAAACAATATTAAATTAAATCCCCTATTCAAAAATCAAATCCAAGACGCGTAATGACGTAAAAAAAATTGAAAATAATTACTATACATTTTTTATCTTAATGCATGAGACTTTTTGGTACCACTTTTGGTAATTGTCCTTTGTTCTTCTTCCTTTTTCGTGTGGTTAGTGCCTAACTGATAGTTTTGGTTCGATTTTACTTTCGACTGCAAAAACCTGTCGGCAAGATTGATGTCTTCATATCGAAACGCGATATGACAGCCATTCGAGTGGTTGTAAATAGCTATGCAGGTGACAGCCTCCCCAAATCTGTCACCTGCACTTCCTATGGCGGCCGGAGACCGCCGTGCGCCCTCCGGCCGCGTGCGTCTGCACCACCGCATCTGTCTGCATCGACTGAACCACGGCCGGAAGCGAAAGGTTATCCGCGATCACCGCGTTGCATCGCCTGCGGCTGGGCACTCTTCCAAAGTGTGCAGCGCTGTGTCTTTGAGGCAGTAAAAGCAGTGGTGACAACCGGGCGTCCTATACGGCACAGGTACTTTCCGAAGCCCGGAGAGCACCTGCGTCAGCCGGCAAGTGAGGGCGCCATACCGAACCTCTCTAAACACTCCTCCTTCACGCATCTTACCGCCGCAATATCAGCGTGCCCTATGACTTTTCGCCCTAGCCTTGTAGCCCGACATCTTGACCTGGCTTTGCAGCCGTGTATCGGAGTAGCTCAGTTTAGAGTATGTAGATAACAAATTATTTGTGTTTATTCACAGCGGAACCACGGCGAGTACCTGTCACTAGTGTCGCTATCGACGGAGCCGCCCGTCATGTGCCACGGCGGCGGCGCCTCCACCGCGCACTCGCACGAGCAGTGCTCCCGCGCCGCACTCCGCGCGCTCACGCTCATGGGACTGGACGCGCCCTCACATCCGTACGTACTGCACATACAACATTCACCACACATACATACAGCACGAGCAGTGCTCCCGCGCCGCACTCCGCGCGCTCACGCTCATGGGACTGGACGCGCCCTCACATCCGTACGTACTGCACATACAACATTCACCACACATACATACAGCACGAGCAGTGCTCCCGCGCCGCACTCCGCGCGCTCACGCTCATGGGACTGGACGCGCCCTCACATCCGTACGTACTGCACATACAACATTCACCACACATACATACAGCACGAGCAGTGCTCCCGCGCCGCACTCCGCGCGCTCACGCTCATGGGACTGGACGCGCCCTCACATCCGTACGTACTGCACATACAACATTCACCACACATACATACAGCACGAGCAGTGCTCCCGCGCCGCACTCCGCGCGCTCACGCTCATGGGACTGGACGCGCCCTCACATCCGTACGTACTGCACATACAACATTCACCACACATACATACAGCACGAGCAGTGCTCCCGCGCCGCACTCCGCGCGCTCACGCTCATGGGACTGGACGCGCCCTCACATCCGTACGTACTGCACATACAACATTCACCACACATACATACAGCACGAGCAGTGCTCCCGCGCCGCACTCCGCGCGCTCACGCTCATGGGACTGGACGCGCCCTCACATCCGTACGTACTGCACATACAACATTCACCACACATACATACAGCACGAGCAGTGCTCCCGCGCCGCACTCCGCGCGCTCACGCTCATGGGACTGGACGCGCCCTCACATCCGTACGTACTGCACATACAACATTCACCACACATACATACAGCACGAGCAGTGCTCCCGCGCCGCACTCCGCGCGCTCACGCTCATGGGACTGGACGCGCCCTCACATCCGTACGTACTGCACATACAACATTCACCACACATACATACAGCACGAGCAGTGCTCCCGCGCCGCACTCCGCGCGCTCACGCTCATGGGACTGGACGCGCCCTCACATCCGTACGTACTGCACATACAACATTCACCACACATACATACAGCACGAGCAGTGCTCCCGCGCCGCACTCCGCGCGCTCACGCTCATGGGACTGGACGCGCCCTCACATCCGTACGTACTGCACATACAACATTCACCACACATACATACAGCACGAGCAGTGCTCCCGCGCCGCACTCCGCGCGCTCACGCTCATGGGACTGGACGCGCCCTCACATCCGTACGTACTGCACATACAACATTCACCACACATACATACAGCACGAGCAGTGCTCCCGCGCCGCACTCCGCGCGCTCACGCTCATGGGACTGGACGCGCCCTCACATCCGTACGTACTGCACATAATACAGTACACCAAACATATATATACAACACTTGCATATTGCATACAGACTGCGTTCAAGATCTGTTATGTCCAATATTCCATGGAAAAAACAGACAGGTCTTGAACGCAGTTTAAATGTGCTGATTGTATTTAGTTTCATTGGTCATTTTTACAATCAATCACCTGCATCTGTCAAGAAATAGTTCGTCTATCCATTCTAAACAATTTTTCCTATAAAACTCATAAAAGCTTTACTTTTTTTCTTCTCTGTCCCACTCCTGGGCAAAGTCCTCCCTCCACTACTAACATTTCTTCGTGAAAACAAAGTCCCAGTTACACAAGACAGACAATTTCGGTGCACAATTCTATGAAAAGCTCCTTTATTTTTCATGAATGAAATATGGCTTTCATAGAAAAAATCTTCAATATGACGAGTGCAGTTATCCCATACGCTCAACTCCAAGTCTCCATAGTAGATACACCTACAATAATAGTACATGTTTTACGTTCCAGGATACAGAGTGTGGGCGGCACGCCCCCCAAGCCGGTGAGCAACGGCATCGCGGAGTAACTGCTGCGCAACTCGCAGCTAACGTGCACCTGTCATCTCGCTTATCTCTCAATATATTGCAATATTATCCATGTGAATATCTCACAGCACGAAATGTTCGGGACGACGCGACCTCGCTAAAACTCATCCTTTAGACTGTAACGTGCCGTTTCCGGCTTTGACATATTCACGAACTTTTGTTTTTGATCTCGAGTCTTGTAACAACTTTTAGTTTATTTCCTCTATGAACTTTCATATTATTAGAATTTCAAATGTATATTTTTTGTTATACATAACGATCTGTGAGAAACTATTTAGTTATTTTATTTTTACTTTTTCTGAAATGATGTACTATCGCTCACAAATTAGGATAAAGTTTTATATTTATTTTTCACGCTGAAGTAATTACCTACAATCATTCGGTAGACATGTGTCTATTAGAAGAGCAGCGCTCATCTGTCATAAATTTTTAAATTAGTTATAAAGACACGTAAGCCATAAACGATCTAAAATATCGCTATATTTATTGGCTATAATATATATTGAAACTTGTCTGTTATTATATAAGAGTAGTAAATAAAGAAATAAAATATCATTAAAATTATGTAGGAACGAATATAGTAACGAAACTGGGGCTGTGAAGCCAAACCAAAACAGTTTCCTAGGGACTGGGCAGCGGCCCGCGACCCTCGCTGTTGGACCTGCGCGCACACGTGCGGCACGTGCACGTGTGCGACGTGCACGTGTGCGCACGTGCGAGTGCGGCGCGGCAGTAACACCGGGCGGTCGTGGCGGTCCCGACGGACGCTAACGTTACATCATGCGGCCATGATGTCACTTAGTTTAGCTCTACAGTAGTAATCGCCGCGGCCCTCGGCTCGGTAGCTGTAGCTTTAGTCGCGCGGCTCTCTGTCTCCAGTATTTTCTACAGTTCTTCGGTACTATTCCTGTATAGTTAGGATACACATGCGGGGGCTACGGCGATTAGAACGATGTTTGGCCTCGATTTTTAACTGACTTTGTATTAGATGAGCGTGTAAGAATAGTTCCCCCGACCCTAAGCTATGAAATGTGTAATTCTAGACTTATGATGATCGAGTACATGAAGCTGACACGAGTAGCGACCGAAGCTATCAAGTAAGTATAAGTTTGAAGGTGGCTTGTTATACCTAGGCTCTATGTAACCTATATTTAATGCATGTACCACGTAATTGTTTAGTATAGCGTTTTATTATGACATTTAAACAATGTTCTTTCTAGGTGTTTAACTATGGTAAGTGTAATACAATTGATCGGTACGATTTTATATATTTTAATAATCATATCTAGAATGATATACTGTATGTGTGTCTCGTTTAATGTGTGTTGTCGTGAGGATGCGATCCAAGCGGGACCCAGCACCGGTCAATTGTATGTTCAGTAACAACCGATTGTACATTTCATTGTAATGGGTCCGTGATCACATGAGTATGTATCTTAGCCGTGTCTTTTACTTTAACAACTGTATTGAGCTTGTAGTCTATGTACTGAGCATATTATAATCACTAGCGATGTGTTTACTTCTTCGTTTGTATGTTCAAACGATTTTAAATCGAGGCCATCGATCAATTTCTTCATGTTCAAAGTTGCACAAGTAACTAAAGCATTAAGAAATTAACTTATTATTGGATAAAGAAAAACGCCAAAAGGGCACTAAGATGTTTATTTATTTTGTTGTAAGCAACTAATATTTTATATTATTACGTAGGTTGGAGCAAGTCCCAATTGGATTTCGTGCTTTTAGCAACTGTACTGTAAGGATATAACAATAAAAAGTTGAATATTACATTTTGTTTTCTTTACTACTTATCCTAATAATTGAACCTTTTATGTTGCTGTAAGTACACAAATATTATTTTCAAAAAGCAGCAATGAGAATCAAGACAAACTAAACCTGACACAATAACATGGTATCGACTTGGTAAAGCTAGGCTAACAAATCAGACATTCTATTTATCAACGCAGGACATTAAAGTCTGATCAGCACTCAATTTGCGTAACACCACCACAGTCCAAAGAAAAGAGAAGCCATCATAATGTTTGAAACGTAACGTCTGTTCAGTGCTCTACGAAATTATCGAAACGAATTTCCAAAATGCAAGGCATTTTCATTGATTTTAGAGTGATTCTATTGACTGCGACAGTATAGGCAAATCCGAATCTATAAGGCCCTTTCTATGGCTATGCAAATCTCGAGAAATACACGCAAACTTTCTTAGTTAATTAGCTCTTTTTGCATGAAAACAATTTTGGCATGCTTCATTTCCATAGAGAGAATATAACCTTTTCATTTCTTTGTCAAGTGTAAAGCGCACACCGCCAGGTAGCGAGCGAGTCGGGCGAGGCATCGTTACACCTCTTTTTATACTTTGGTTTACTCCGCGAGCTACCGAAAGACCCGAACGAAGTTTGAAAAGAGGCTCGCCCACGCCCAGCTTGCTAGCTGGCGGTGTGACCTGTGCTATTGTCCATAAAATGAGTCAAGTTGGCCAATTTTTATATTGCTGATCGGTGAGAAAAAAAATGGAACAGCAGAAATGGGTTGTATGATTGGTTCAAGCTTAAAAGATAGGATCGTTTTGGGCCCGACAGGTAGCGCTGGGCGAAGCAGGGGTATAAAATTAAGCAAAGTCTACCGTGTCATTGCTTTGACACTTTCAAACATTCTTAGTAAATGATACTCACTAAAGTCAAAAATCATTTATACAAATTAGGATAGGGACAGGCACTTTGAAAAATACATAAGACAGTCTCCAAAATGACCCGACTCGATGATTTCCTATGTATAGTTGGGAAGTAGTGTGGCAACAAAACTCCCTGCAACATCTCTTTGATATCTATGTTATATATATATCCAAATCCAATCCACTGAAATGTCCATTTCAATGGATATGACTAATGCTTTAAAAACGGTAGATTTTTTTTAAGACGTGCTAGTTGCGAGGTCGATTATGTATTCGAATGAACTCGCAATACTCTGTATGAAATTTAATATCGTATCGCACCGCAAGAAATGAATTTGAGGGTTGCGGCGAACTATCCTTGACATGAAAAATGTAACACCGGTGAGAACAAGGAGCGGTAAACATCGAAATTAGACATGTTGTGAAACTTTTTTAGCGGTCGCGTCTTCTGGAACCGCTGCCACGCTGCTGGACCATGGGGGCTTAACTGCACACGCTACGTTTAAACTCCCTCTCAATTTTTTCCAAACAAAGCAATATGGCCGAAGAACTTCGTAAAACTAAATGAATTGTATGGGATGAGAGTAAGGATAATATTACCAGGCGTTTTTTAGGGTTCCGTAGGCTAATGGCAAACTACGCAGTTGAAACTTAGTAGGTAGATGTATTCTGTGAACCGCTTTACGATTTTTATAAAAGATAAAGATAGACACTTCCAAAGTGGTAAAATGTGTGTCCCCCTGTAACTTCTAAAGTAAGACAAGGAAAATTCTGAAAAAATGTAGGATTGTAGAACGTAAACAAAACTTACAACCAAAATTGGTTTGAATAAGATTTGATGTTTGGTTTTCGAGTTAAGGGACTTTTTCATCAAACTGCAGCAGTAACATTGTTTTTCATTAACATACGAAAAACAAATTTAGTTTTGCTGTTGAATGTAAAACAATTCAACCAATGAATGAAAAAAAATTAAAGGTGCTGCAGATGATGATATGAATGAGCCTTCAAAATATTTTTATTATATTGTTTGATGCTGCGGAACCCTATGTGCGTGTGAGTACTACTCGCACTTGGAAGGTTTTTTTATGGAGGAAGTGATACACCTAAATGACAAATTGTAGTTTACTGACATCTACGCGACCGACGTCGCGGGCACAGCTTGATTTGAACTGAAAACAAAAAAAATACTCTCAACTGCGCTCACTATCGAGTCCAAAGTTATCCTATCTTTCAAGCTGAAACCATAGATTCATTGATGACTTCTCTGGAGTGTAAATGTGGTGTTGCCCCTCAACGACATTGTGTCCTGCCTGTCCTGTTATTTGCACATCACAGGAGCTGATGGACGCTACCGAAAGTGCCTGATTCGTCGCCAAATTTTGGCTGACTCTCCGCTTTATAAGTCTTTTAGAGATTTAAAAGACTTATAGAGCGGACATTTGAAATATTTCATACGGTGATCCCGAACATTTTCGATTTTGACACGTTCGACGTTTGACACAATCGATTCGATTGATTCGTGTGTCAAATTCGAAAAGCCATACGTCATACGCCTCACAAGCGGGCGTATGACACTAAGCAGAACGATTTGTAGTAAAGTATTGGATCACGATTTTCGTGGTCTTGTCCCGTCTATCGCTCGTAAATATTTGAATGTCTTTGGGCTGACTCAATTTGAATTGTCATCGACACGCTAAAAATAAGCTGGAACCAACCATACACATTCACGAAATTTTATAGTGACACGTGATTTTTTTATCTTAAGATTATAAAGGATCGTGAGTTACTTACAAAAGTTTGAAATCGCCAACCCGTCTTGAGGAAGTGTGGTGATCAATGCTCGTGCCTTCTGTTGAGAAGTAGCCTTTGCCCAGCAGCGGGACAGTAATACTATTACTGTCCCAAGTAACACAGAAAGCATTCTAACAAACGAATAGCAAACTTGTGTAGAACTTAAGGTCCTTATAAACTCATAAATAAGTTCACCGAGCATCTTGACGCTTTATATTGGTATTTCAAAACCATTATGATGCTTTACACTGAATAACGGTTGGATAATAGCATATCAAAATGCTTTTGTAAGCCCTTTAGTTTTAGTGCAGCAAACCACAACGCACCTGTACGGCTTTCAGCAGTTTTTAGTGCATTTGGAATTACGGTAGCATTTTAAGTAGTAAATAAATGCTTAATGCCGTTTAACAGCACAAATATGAACCATTATAATGCCACGTAAATCCGCTATACAACTTTCAGTTGTTTTTAGTGCCTTAGGGTCTACAATAGCATTTTTAAGTAGTAAGATAATGCCTAATGCTATTTAAAAGCTTAAACTTTTACCGTTATAATGCACCGTAAAACCGTTACACAGCTTTGAGCTGTCTTAAGTGCCCTTTGTTGTATAATAGCACTTTTGAGTGGTAAGTTAAAGCCTAGTATTGCTGAACAGCATAAACGTGAATCAATGTAATGCTTGCATTTTTTAAGATCAACTTAGCTGTGTGGTACAGCTAGCAGCTCTTTAATCAAATATACGTGAGTTATTGTAATGCATAAAGCTGTAAATACATTCATTTTACTGTATTCGTAGAACCTTTTGTCGGACATATTGGGGAAAAGCACATATCAAATGATCAATAAAACAACAGCAATTTTTATGGTGGATTTTTATTTTCATTACTTCTTGATTTTGAACTATTGTGGTCCAGGGTACGTAGTAGTAGCAGTATATTTATTTGTGTTTAACGTGCCTGTGTCATTCGCGTCTGTGTCTGAATGTTCTTCCATTATTGATAATTCAGCTTCGGCAAGCTCATATGTTCAAATATTGTTCATTTTAAAATAGCACTCCTATAATGTCCATTCTTTTTATCGGGCTTGGATTGCTCATCTTTCATTAATTTGTACTGTGTCTTTTTAGGCGGCCACCACAATTTACCATTTTCCTCTCACAAAGACTACCTCATATTGTTTTTCCTTTCTCTCTATCGTCTGTTCTATTTTGTACGGCATTGTATGGTTGGTATAAAAATCACTGAAAATAAGTAAACAATATTTTTAAAAAGCATCACCCATAAAAAGATATTATTGCGTTTTCTGAAAAGTTTGGCTATTTTAAAGTGATGGCTACTGTACCTGACTACGTACTATACTACACCGGGTATGAAATAAATAACGATCCTTTCTATAAAATAGTTACGGAAAAATATCTTAATGACGCCTTTTTATCAACTTGGCAAACAAATCAAATTGTATAAATTCTGAAATGGGTTTTATTGTTTAGCTCAAGGATCCCCAAAATTGCGTTCAAGTAATGGCACTACTTCAGTCTACATCAAATCTACTGGTATACTAGTGAACCCATATAGACCTACTTTATAGACAATGCCACTACAGTGGTTCATCAAAAGCCTTCTCTCTTGTCTCTGGCTTAATAATGGTTCACGTGTGAGTATTTATACAGCTGGCAGCATTAATTAGCCTTGTTAAAGGTTCACTGGGCTGCTATACCCCGACACCATTTTGTACATATTTTATAACCAAAAAAAAAAACATTCGGACCTATTTATGAAAGTAAAAGACCTTTAACATAATGATATAACTTGATTTAATACTGCCCAACCAATACTATTATTTTAATTAAGCAAAATTCGTTTTATACTAGGAATACACAATTGTTTTGGTGATTTCACACATATTGTAATATGACATTTTCTATTAAAACCACAAAATATCGAAGGCGCTTGAAAATTTTCAATGAAACTTATATAGACATTTACAGTAAACTACATTGCGAATAATATTTGAAGGCATGAAGTAACAAAAACTTACCCATTATTAGAAATTTTGTTTTGATGCAAACAAATATGGTGTCACTCACTCAGTTTTGACAGTCGTCGTCCATATTATATTCCACGTTAATTGTATTATGACATTTGTACCGTGGTATTAGAGATGTTTTTGCAATGATGTAGGGTTTATTTAAGTTCTAACTGTGAACACTTAAATAGCTCCAATCATTCTTTTACTACATTCTAATGCTAGTCTAATGCTTTTGTAATGCAAACAACATCTTCATTATCAATAATATTGCTAGTATAATGCTTCTGTAATGCGATTGGTAACTTCATTGACCGTAATAATGCTTCTGTAATGCGATTGGTAAGTTCTTTGGCCACAATAATGCTAATATAATGCGTCTGTAATGCAACTAAACAACTATAATAGTATTTAGGATCTAAAGCCGTATAATTTGTGCCCAAATAAGCATTACAGTAGCCGTATAAACGTTTGTAATGCTACTATAGAACTAACTCAAAATGCGAAAACGATACAGAAATGCTGTAAGTCGGCCGTTATACTGCTTTGATGTGTTACTTGGGGTCCCACTGTCTTATTATTAATAGGCTGGTATTATTATTATTATTATAAAGGATGTAGGGGTAACCTCCCGAACTAAATACTTTGCCTATAGATTACAGGAAAACCTATAAGAAATCTCTCCACGTGAGTCGAACTCACATTTGTTTGGCTTGTCATTATTTGGAGTCTCAGGTATAAGAATCTGAACGTAGTTGCCAGTCCTCACACATTTTGCAGACTCAACTATTCACAGCACCTACACTAATTGAACTGAACAATGAAAGCCAATACGACACCATTCAATGTTTTCTTCAATATTTAATACCCAAATAAAACGCAACATTCAAAAATAAAAACAAAGTCTTATTAATAAAAATAGTAGCAATGCGTAACAATATCACCAGTCTTAGTTAAGACCCCGAGGTAATCATCGAGACACTGTGGGTGTTGCTATATTTACATAATACTATTAGCGTTCATCTCGTTTAATACTAATGTGACGTATGGCAGGTGGGATCACTTGATAAACTTGAGGCCGAGGGCTTGGGTCATGAAGCACAGGATGTCGGTGTGCTCCTCGATCTGAAATTACGAAGCAGATATTATAAAGGGAATTGAACTAAAACATTTCTTTTATTTGTGACTTACACGTAACTGGCGAGATGTGGGTGTGCGGTACACCTCTGCCTAACACTTAGTGGATTGCAGGTTTGATGTTACGTTTAATAAATCATTGCCGATATTACATAATGTCTGTTGAACACACAACAATCGTATACATCTAACAGGACTTTTGAGAAACTTTATTTTTGCTCCATAGTCTCTTTCATGATTGCTCTGCAGCGAAAACGCAAGACTTGCCCAGAGGAGGGTCTTGTGTGCTGATTTTTTGCGTTATGTATTTCCTGAAGGTTTAGGCAGGTTTAGCATTTGGGATGTTTGTCCTCCGCGGACAAGTCCCTCCTCTGCGCATGATTTATACAAATAGGTAATGTATACAGGGTGTAACAAGACCCTTTACGAAGCCGTCAACCAAGCATTATGTACATCAAACTAAGTAACTTTACGCAAAAATTATTACTGGGAAACTATTTTTTTTTTTTTTGCGGTGGAAATTTAAGTTTTACGGTATTACGCAACGTAACGCACTCAAAAAAATGTGGTGATAGATGGATTAAATAGTACGCGGGTCGTTAAGGTGTTTACAGTAAAAATCTTACGTTAAAAACGTGTATTTAAAAAAAAAAGTTGTGAAGAAGTTGGAACTTTGACCCCCATTATCTCCGTAACTAGAAGTTTCCCAGGTATGTTCTAGAACAAAAAAATTATCGCAATGATGGGGAGAAAAAGTAACTTTCGGCTTCGTTAAGGGTTTTGTTACACCCTTTATTTAGCTATTATTAGATTAGTATAACTTACAATTTTGGCGGTAGGTTTCCCGCCGCCGTGGCCGGCCTTGGTGTCGACGCGCGCCAGCAGCGGGCGGCGCTGGCACGAGCCGCGCGCCGCCGCCTGCAGCGCCGCGATGAACTTCAGCGAGTGCAGCGGCACCACGCGGTCGTCGTGGTCGGCCGTCAGGACTAATGTCGCTGGGTACTCTGTGCCTGATTACAATATTCTACTGTTATATTCTCTGTCACAAAATGAGCATGAACATTGACCAATGATCCGACGCTCATTGAATAGGCATCGGTAGGAACCCTGACAATTTGTTGCCTAAAACGGTAGATCAAAAGCACCTTTTTATCAGATCATATTTTATTCTGTCAAGGAGGGCAGAACTTTCAACAACCTCATGACATTCCTATCCAACAAGCTCTTTTCTTCGCATTTTTCTATTAAACACGGAATCTCAAGATCCAGAGACTATAATTTGTTCATATAAACATTAACATATTAAAATTTCATAGAAAAATAAATCTTATAAAGCTATTACCATTCTGTGGCTTGTGTATGTTATGCAGCGGCGAGTACTTCAGCAGGTACTCGAACTGCGTTTTGTTGTCAGAGCTGCCGTAGTCTGACACCCACGCGTGGCCGATCGTGAACTTCTGGAACCTCAGCATGTCTAGTACTCTGCAATTGAGAACATTACATTATTAAACAAGTTATTACAATGTTATACTTCCTGTTAGGTCTGAATTTATTCCTAATCCAGTTCGTTGATACATGCACTAATAACGTTTATAAGCAATCTTCGCACAGTTGTCCGGTACTAACAGGGTTCGGCGTCAATGAGTATACAAGACGTTACAGATATTATCACTACATAGTATAAAACAAAGTAGCTTCCGGCTGTCTGTCTGTCCCTATGTATTCTTAGATCATTATAACAGCGCAACAGATTTTAATGCGTTTTTTTTAATACATAGAGCGATTCTAGAGGAAGGTTTATATGTATAACATTGGACCCGGGCGAAGCCGGGGCGGGTCGCTAGTCATTGATAAAATCCAACAGGTATAGCGAGGCAGGTAGTATTTTCATGACAAATTGCCTGTATCATAAAAAAATATCTGTAACAAGGATGTTTACCAACACTAATAATCATCTATAGACTCGGAATGCCATTGTAGTTTAGACCCGGTATTCTTATATACTTCTTGTGTCAATAAATTACTCACCCGACTTGTACAATGGCAGCTCCGTACAGTTCCGGCCTCTGGTTGATACACGCGGCCACCAGCAGGCCTCCGTTGGACCCTCCCTGTATGGTGACGAGGTCGGGGCTGGTGTACTGCTCCTTGATGAGGTACTCGGCGGCGGCCTGGAAGTCGTCGAACACATTCTGTTTGTTGAGCAAGCGGCCCGCGTTGTGCCATCTCTCGCCATATTCTCTGAGGGTAAAGGTAGGTAGGTAAGGTAGGTGTATAAATTATAAGCGCATTTGATGATACAGTTCAAGAAGTCTTTCACAAACCACCATAGCTACTTCTGGTAGAAAAGGTGCGCCTACACTAACGTTCGTCTATTTCTATACTACTAAATTGCATAAAGCGTCACATACAGGGTATAAGGGACACCCTTCCACAATCTGACAAGGTGTATTCAGCTCCTTACTTTGAATCACATTCCGGAATTAATCTCCAGAAAATGTATTTTTTTTTTTTAATTATTTTTTCAGCTACTTTTCCTTTATTTCAATGTAAAATTACATTCCCTGTACGCAACAATACATTTAAGTAATAATACGGCTGTTGATGTTGAAATACTGTAACGAACGACGCGTGAAATCAGCTGTTCACTTCCTGACTAGCTACAGAGTTCATCGAACTCGTCGTCGCGTTTTGTCACGGTAACGATACATTGCGTATGAGGAAATAAAACCGATCAAATTTATTCGATTCGCATAACATTCCTGAAATAATTTCTTGTACCCGTCATCGTCGTATGTTAAACTCAATTCACCCCCACTGTATTTGCCAAATGAAAAATTTATTTAGCAGTTTCTGGTTGATCTGCGTTGTGAGCAATATCTTTTTAATTCTCTCACCGTACATTGCCCGTATGACTGCACTGCATCAGACAATAATATTAACTGTGCAAGCTTTTCCAGCGGCGTTGCAGTAGGAAATAACACGCGGGAAAATTCGCATTTATAACATTCGTTTGAAAATCTCACCCTCCTCCACGTATGTTGGGGATGGCGACGATGCCGTTGAAGTGCTGCATGAACACGAGTCGCGTGACACTGAAGCTCGGCTGGATGTTGATATTGAACCCGCCGTAGCCGTAGATCAGCGCCGGATTTGAGCCGTCGTGTTTTAGACCCTGCAAGAAAATAAATACGATCATTTATTCATCTGAATACAAGTGTAATGATGTCAAAGAAATGACAGAAGTTTAATGTGACCGTTCGTTATCCAAATGGTGTTTTAAACACAGAGTATCACAAATGTGTGTGCCTTCAATATCACCAGTATCCATAAAATCAAGGTTTATAACAGGCTACCCGTTGAGACGGATCCAATGTGTCAGACAGATTTATCCAACTGCGGTGGATCCCAAAGTAATGTTTTTATTAAGATGCAAGAGGCAATCGATTGTGTGGAATACAGTATTATCGGTTGTCCGTATTGAGAGTCATCATCAAGTAGTTATTAGTCATCTTTCATCGACCAATATAGAATATGTTTTGGATAGATCTTTAGATACTGGTTTTCGTTCAGTTCAGATAGCACTTTGGTCTTCGTAATAGTAATGAGTTACCTTTTTAGAAACAATAAACATAGGAACTTTAGTGCCATCTTTGCTGGAGTAGAATATCTGCTTCGCTTCGTATTGCGACGCGTCGAAGCCTTTCACTTTCACCTCTCTGAACACCTGGAATAACACAACAATTACTTATTAGGGTATGCAATTAACCAAAAATTCATAAAAAGGCCTAGGTTGGCGTTTATACAGGGTGACAACACTCTTCACGAAGCCGTCAACCAAGCATTCTGTACATCGAACTAAGTAACTTTACGCAAAAATTATTGCTGGGAAACGACTTTTTTTTTGGGGTCAAAATTCACGTTTTACCGTAAATCTCAATGTTACGCACTCAAAACACTGTGCTGATGGATGCATTGAATAGTACGGGGGTCGTGGAGGTGTTTTAAGTAAAAATCTTACATTAAAAACATGTATTTAAAAAAACTTGTGAAAACGTTGGAACTTTGACCCCCAATATCTCCGTAACTAGAAGGTTCCCAGGTATGGTCTAGAACAAAAATAATATCGCAATGACGAGAACAAGTTCCTTACGTTAAGGGTCTTTTTACACCCTTTATTTACTTGCTTGTGGTGCCAAATATGTGACAGTAAATGATAACCTCCACCATTTTTTAAAACCTAAGGGTAGCTAAACACATTTCCCGGTTGACATGCTTCAGCAAACAACACATTCGATTTTATTGTTTATTTTAGTCATCAATAAAAGTCAGCCAGAATTTAAAAAAGAAAAACTGTTATGCTCACGGTAGGTTGGTAAGGTTGCTTGGTAAAGTCCACGTGGTAGATGACTCCGGGCGAGAGGAACGACATGAAGTGGTAGAAGATCTCCGATTGTTCCTTCTTGCCGGAGAAGCCGACGACGGAACCCACGTCTAGAGGGAACGTTTGTAGTAGCGCGCCCGAACTCATGCTGTGTAGTTGGAGGACACTCTATAATTAAAGAGAGAAAAGTTATAAGGTTATTGTTTTTTTTTAAATGGAGTTTAGTAACAGTGTATTAATCAAGTTATGACGACATCATCTAAAAAAGGCTTGTTCTAGCCGTGTTTCAAAATAAATGTACAATTTCGCGATATACCTAAATGATCATAAATCGACAATAGCCTCATTTTGTCTTCAAAAAATTGAGAAGGTTAGCGCTGCCTTCAGTTATCCCCTTCAAGTAAAGCGTCGACCACTGACGAAGGTTAACAAAGGAAAAAGAGCTCTATCAATCAACTAGTTTCTCTCCAGCACCCACTGCTTGTTAGTAGATTTTGCATGTCATTAGAAAGTTTAAAAAACTTACCTTCACATCTCTGACGTAGTGAATGACTAGTTTATTATTGTCTACAGCTGATGCCCAGTCCAATACGTCGCTAGAATGTTCCTGTAAAACACAAAAGATGTATTAGACTAAATACAACCTCACGTCGCTGAAAATACAGTTCATTTTACTTTGGATAATCACAAGTCTACAAGCTTTAGACAACCTTATTGCTCTAGAAACTAAGACAAACACAGGCCAAGGTGAATTGAAACGTATGGCTCTTTGAATAAGATTTGATTTGTGTTGTTTACTCACAGGTATGAGTGTCTGCCAGTTCTCTTCGGCAGGGTTGTGCAGGTCGATCTTGATGAGTCTGTAGTTCGGCGCGTTCTTGTTCGTACGGAATATGCACACGGAGCCTTCGTTTGTTACGTACTGGAAATTGTAAACAAAGGTTTTATAGTATTGAATTAATCATTTGAAGGCAATAAAGTATATCATTATGCAGTTCAGACAAACGTAGCATAGACAATCGCTCGGTTGGATGGCCTCAGAGTTTAGTAAATCGATTATACCGATCACCGACCGATCGATTATATCGATTATCGATTTTGATTGATTATCAGAGAAATCAATTTCATCTTTTTTAATACTGTTGAATGGGCCAGCTTTTGTCCTCGAACCCGCTTGTCGGAAAGCGACGGATAAGGTCTAAGATGGAACGAACGCTTTCCAGGACATATCTGCTCACTCTTGCTTTAGGGATGGAGGGGAACATAGGTGCTGGACAGTTCCAGCCTGTTCCCTAATAAAGCCGACTGTGAGGTCTTTAGAGCGGGTCTATGATTCTAGGTTCTTACCTCATAGTCTGCCTCGAACTTGTGCACGATCTGCGTGAGGAGCAGTTTGCCGTTGAGCTCGGGCTGCTTGCTGAGGTCGGCGTAGAACAACAGGTTGTCGCGACAGTCCTTCACGGGCGACACTATGAGGTACCTGCCGCAGTCTGTCACTTCTGCGCCGCTGTAACAACGGGTGCATACTTAGCATATTTATAATGATGCGTTCCGTACTTAATACTGCCAAAACATAAAGGCAGTTATTTATTATTATTTTTATAGTAAAACTACCTACGAACATTTCTGTACTTGATTGTCTGTATGAACAAAAATACAGGCCTACATTTTTTATATGAATGTTAATAATTGTACTATAAATACTACACAAAATTACTTTTTTACGTCAAACTTACGGATGGTTTTCCTACAGTAAGTTTGTTCAAAGTGTCCCAATAAGCTATTTCTATACGATCTTAATATTTCTACAAAAAATGAAAGTTTGCTAAAGTGAGAAATACTGAGAAAAACAAAAAGACACAAAAGTTACGCGCGTTTGTCTTCCAGGAAGTACATCTGAGTGTGAGTGTCACTGCAGATAGATAAAAAAATACATTAGGTACACTTTGAACAAATATTCAAACTAAATATTTTAGGATGGTATTTAAACCAGCAAAGGTATCAAAAATACTGAAATACTAAGTGAACGAATGACTGAGCGACTACAAATCGAGGGCCATTGTAACGCTTTAGAATAAATTTTGTCTATTACAAAACTCGTTTGTATTGATGCTAGCTATTGATTCATCGAGGTTTTATGGGTGGCTAGTAAAATTAAAGGTATGGGTGGCTAATAAAATCAGAGGTGTACTGATGGTGCCATCATTGAAAAGATTCTAATTCTTCTCAAATATGGCGGCGTCGCGCGACGCCCGGTCTTGGAACTGGTTAAAAGATTATATCTTTGAAAAGTGACGCTTTAGAAGATTTTTTCTCATACAGAACTTGTTTGAATTGATACCATCTATTGATTAATGGTTTTGGGAAAGGCCGATATTTTGAAAATAAAATATAATGCCAGAAACTAAGCAGAGACCATGCTTCATACAAAAATCATTCAATAAGATTTTTCTACGGCAAGCATTTTATTTTATATTAATTATTTCACGCACTCCTTAGTGCGTGCGTGCTCAAAACGGTAAAGGAAAACATTGTCAGAAAACCAGGTGCCAATCCACACTGGGCGCGCGTGGTGTACCATTAATTAAAATCGAGAGGAGTTAAGGCAGATTATACGTTAGACCAGACGTACACTAGACGCGAACCAGCCCATATCTTTCTACACAAAAGCTGCATGTATACTCACATCCTCCACAGAGGCTCTTCGGGGAACTCGACGACGATGACGTCATCAGCTTGAGGCGTGTTCAGTCGGTGGTAACATAACTTCTGGTCGCGGTTCACTTCGGTCTCAGAGCCGTCGGTCTTGCCTGTCTGATCTGGGTACCGCTGTAAGGAAAGCAGTTTTGTTTAGATATATGATTCTTCCCTCTAATTGAGAGGAGGATTATGCTGTGCCTAGACTATGCAGGGTGGGAGAGACATCGAGGCACAAACGAATTCCACGTATGCAGTATATCATTTCGAACCCACCCACGTAGAAATTTTCAACGGCAATTTGAAAAAAAATGCGGTTCTATACATTTTGACCGTGTTATTGCACTTTCGTAAGAAACGACCCTGTATGATTCTGGCGTTGAACACTTTCATACTCAAACTCAAAGCATTTATTTCAAATAAGGCCCGTGACGTGACAGGCACTTTTGCATTGTCAAAAATAAGCTACCTACAGTCCAGCCACAGGCATAATAACTGTGAATGGACTGTAGTTGCCCATTAAAAATAGTAGATCTCATGGAGAAGAATGGGCAAGAAACTCCATGGACACTCTTTTCAAATCAAGTTAGATATTACAATAGTCTTGGGTTACAATACATAGTCACTTTTATATTCAAGAAGTTCCTAAGTGTGTGGCACACATAACATAGCGATAAACATACAGCTTAATAAGAATAACATTCTTTTAGCAATATAAAACAAATGATTTTGACACCCGGATCGCCTCAAAAATCTGCAATATAACGCATTCTACACTATTTTGAATAGGAAATACAGCTACTATTACTGAAGTGTCAAAACACGCGCGGCGTGTAAGCGACACTCGAGGAAGTATTATTTTACAACACACAAATTATCCGATATGAGAATTTGAATAGACAAAATTCTACTGAAAACCTTCAATGTAATGTAGCACTCGAACTTTAAAACTTAAGTAGAGTTTAACAAGTTAAAAACGAGAAAATGAATCGAAAATGTTCTTGAGAAAACTGGTCAAAGATAATATACAAAAACTTGGCCTGTTTTATTCGAAGGGTTAAACCAAATTTGGTCAAGCCCTGGTAATAAGGATCGAGCGTATTGACCAACCAGACACCGATCCAGACTCCGGCCTGACCTCGAAATCAATCCCAGGACAATTTAAATCAAAGATACGTTGATATTAAACGAAATTATCAGGATGGTGTCTAGATAACGAAGAACATTTTTAAGTAGCACAATGATTTTGAGTAGGTATGCTTTTGTTCTTATAATATACACCGTGACTTCTTCTTGTATCCAATGACTAATAAACATTCATAAAAAAATTGTTATATATGAGATTTGATAATTTTTAAAATAAAAATATTGTTAATTATTATGACGCATGACGTAGTTGAAACACCCTGTTGCGAGCGATGATCTACTCGACTCGTGCGCTGGGTAGGTACCATTTTTCACGAGCGATATGGAAAAAAGCAGAAAACTTGGGTATTTTAATTACTAAACTTTGCCTACTTCTCTCATGAACTAAAGCTCAATATACCTACCTCGCTCTTGAGCTAATACGCACTAAACCTAAGTCTTAATTTGCTTGCCTCGCTCATAAACTAAAGCTCAATATACCTACCTCGCCCTTAAGCTAATACGCACTAAACCAAAATCTCAATTCGCCTACTTCGCTCCAGAACTAATCCGCAATGGGTCTAAATATCAATATGCCTACCTCTTGTCAGGTCTAGGCATAACGCGAAATTGGCAGACTGCGTTTTAGGTACTCAGCGACTAAGGGTATGTTCTACCGTTTGACACGCTAACATTTTTAACAGGATGTTATTACTTATTTTTCTTTTTGCCTATTTATGTTAATGAATGGTAAAAGAAAATCGCGCCTTGTGGTATTTTATGTCGGATACATATAGTGGACCACCTTTGTAGGACGACAAAAAAATCACAGTGTATAAATATCATAAACCTTATTATCTATTCTCATCTCCATGCATCCTTATATCCAAAAATAATAGACAAAAACTAAATCTCCGAGGCTTTTTCCTCAATGTCTTACCTACCCATACTAGGAAAAAATTAACCAAATTACTATTCGCATCACGACAGCCACAATGACGTATGTAAGCACCTGCGCAGGGGCAACTCAAGTTGTTATTAAAGAACAAACGTGATCTTGAACATCAAGGTAAGGATACAGGAACATTAAATGTTTTCCTTGCAAAAAACCGAAACTCATACATACCTAAACTCACGACTTTTACTCATGTAAGGGTAGGCAGACACTACAGACACCTACTCGTATTACAATTCATACATACTCCCGTATTTCGTCCATGTTAATAAATCTGGTCATACACGCACGCCGGTTGCGAGTACTACGCACCAATAAAGTCCGTGTATGTCCTTCTAGGGCGTCCCATTCCGGATTGTCTAATACTCTTTGTTAGACGCATTTCACTTACAGAACAGGAACTTATTTTTTTTCCTTGCAAAACAAAAGAGGATACTCACCGAATAGAATAACCCTTTATTGTCCTTTGTCCACGACATTGACGCGAACTTTACTTTTTTTAACACCTCTGGGTAGTCTTCACCTGGAACATATAATTATTTATCGAGTACAAAATAATATGGATAACATCTACACTTTTTTTTGCATAAATTCATCTTTTTAACTGCTGACGAATTGATGGTTCCACACGATTAAATTACAGCAAAAAACGAACAGAAGTCGTTAAAAATACCATTCTCAAAACATTGTTAAGTTTGGAATAAAATAATGGATTCTTCAGACGTGAATTTAAACAAACTAATGGTAAAAAAAAACAAGAAATATATTTTCGTTAAAACATCGTGAGGAAACCTGGACATATAAAAGTCTGAAATCGCCAACCCGTCTTGAGCAAGCGTGGTGATCAAAGCTCGTGCCTTCTCTGTTGAGAAGAGGCCTTTGCCCAGCAGTGGGACAGTGATAGGCTGGTATTATTATATTTTCGTTACGTTATCATTTTGCATCCTTGGTAGGATTACAATATGTATTTGAATTCTAGTCATTTATCAGGAAAAAAACATGTCAGTCAATGACATTCAAGTTTCAAATATTATAAGGAAATAGTTAGAACTGCTTGTCTTGCAAGTTTATTCATAGACTATTTAATTCAGATAAAAAATAAGCGTTCAGTTATTCAAGTAGGAACAAGACTAAGACTAATTAGAAGTTAGAAAGGAGTTTACTTTTTAAAGGATCAATTCTAATAACCCCTTATTTTTACCTGTAGCAACATCCTTCAGATGTATAGTGATCCAATCAGAGCCGCTGGCGGACAGTCCGTACGCGAAGGTGTTGCCATCCTCCGTGAACCGACTGCCTGACAGGGCGATGGTACCGTCATCGGACAATGTGTTAGGGTCCAGGAAGACGCGGGGTACTCCGTCCAGGCTGTCTTGTACGTATAGGACACTAGGGGAAGAAAGTATGGGTTGAATAAAGATGTCTCCTACAATAAAATCAAAGACAGGGTTGACCCTTTAGTATTAATAGAATAACTGGGGAAACCAGCATGCCTGAGAGATATTTCTCGACGGCATGTTAAAGCCAAGTCGGAGGCCCGTGGGTGGCATAAAAAGTCTGACACAAGGTTAGGCAATAACCACACGAAAAAGAAAGATCAATAGAACCAGAAGTTTTTTTACCGCGATTACCTTTCTTTTATATAATCATTTCCGATAGGAAAGCTGTACCAATAAATTATATACTTAGCAAAACAGGCTCTTGAGGAAAAAGACCACAACAGGTATATAATTAACTTTGATGTTAATTAAAGTGTTTGTTTGAAAGCAAACAGCAATTTACAAAAATCCCTTCTAACAAAAACTAATAACATTTTTTTTAAATCACACAAAGCAAAAACAACTTACTTTTGATTCTGCAGGCCAGTATTTTTGAAAAAGAAGTATCTATTCCCCCTTCTGAAAGGGCATGAGTATTTGGGATAGTTCCAGAGTTCTGTTAGTCTCTGGTTGACGGCGGTCTTCACAGGGCATGCGTCTAGGTACGGTCGCGTGATTCTGTTCTCTGCGTCTATGAACTCTTTGGTTTCGTTCGAGTCGGGGTCTTCTAGCCATCGGTACGGGTCATGGATCTGTTGATAATAAGAGTGGATTTAAGGAGAATAATTTAAAAAATATATGCTTTATGGATAAATACGAACTTGGTTGCTATATTAAATAGTAATATTGGTTTATTAAGCAAAGAACTACATTTTTGACAGTAGAATTCGAATGATGCCTCAGTAAAAACACCAGCTGGTTTCAAGCCCCAAATAAATCAAGAATAATGATGCTGTCACCTCCTAGCTTTGTAAACACTTATTTAAACCTTCCAATAAATACCAAAGGTACAAAACTTGATCACTATGATTGTATGATTGGATTAGTTATCCCTATCTAGAAACATAGTTGCATATTTTAAAAATTAACATACACATGTTTTATACAAAAACTTATAATAATTGTACCAATATCATTAAATCTTTGATAACTCTAGCTGGCAGGAAATAATTTTCGCTTGTTTACGTGCAGGTGAATTACTTATAAATAAACATACAAACAAGATATCGATAGCACGGGGATTCATTAATTGTTTAAAAATTAAAATGCCGCCTTTTATTGAAAACCACTACTATAAGAATATTTATTTTTATCACGTATTGAAGGTTTTTGGTAGTGGTGTACCTATACCATAACATCACTACTGTAATCCCTGAAGAGTTGGGCAGAGGTCAACCTAATAGTACAATATGCCAAGTGTACCTTGCTTTGTTTTTATTACATGGGGCGTAACTTGCCAAATGCGAGACTGTTGCCATCAACCGGGCACGGAACCTAACTAGTTATAAAATTCCTGACGATATTGATTTTTATATCTGGCAGTATAGGCCAACCATACCAATGTGGTAATGGTAGTACTTATACATTTTTTGTTGTTAATTTGGCTTATTGCAATCAAACTCTTGTTAGCAAACACTACATTATGTAAAAACACGTGAGTATGCAACAAAATTTATTATTATTTATATAAAAAATTATCAGAATTATATTTTAGCTCTGTTTTACTGCCCTTTATCACAGATAATATAATATTTCGTCCAGCAATTTAAAGAAACAACAACATAATAATGATGTTGTTTAATTCCAACTGTTTACAATGACTATTAAGTTATTTATAAATTTATGTGTGCATTGTGGAACTACATAGAATAATAGATAAAAACAAAACACATAAGTAATGTAGTAGTAATCGTTTACCGACAATTATTAGCATTTATCTTTTTTTTTTTCGGCATTGGCCCCCTAATGTCTTACATAAAATAGACATTACATTTATACAGCCTGAGTCAGAAAGTAGGTTCTGAATAAAGATTTATTTATACTCAGGATGCGGTAAAATCATGAATTGAAAAACTTTGGAACCAACAACATTACAGCGAAAATCACGCTGTATAAATTAAATGGAGAAAATATACAAAAAAAAAATACTTCTAGCATTTTAAGTTTATATTTCTTTCATAAAGGGGACGCCCCAATTAGAATGTTACTATGATACCAACAGTGATAAATAATTAAGTAAATAGTATTTTAAAGTGAATCCTATACTGCAGAACAGTCAAACTATGTTAATTATATTCAATGAGCTAACTCTGTTACATGAATGCGGGCTTTACAGTACTCAGGTACAGTACAGTATAGTACTTAGGTAAACAGTTTTAGACTCTATCACCACTAACCATAGGATAGGAGTGAATGTTGAAGAATAGGGTATAATCAAGATATACAAAACTTTTTTTATTTCTTATAAATGCCTTGTATTGGCCCATAATAACATTGTGGTACACTTGTTTAATTCTCTAATACAACACTTTTTTTACAATTTAATATTTTATTTAGTGAGTTTTTGGTGAAACGGAACGCAAACACAAACCGCATCGATTCCGCTAGTGACGTCAAATGGTATGGTGGTCAAAGAAACACTTTTAGTTGAAAAGTACTTAAAGTTTCACTAAGATTTTACTATAGTATTGTTATTGCAATTTTTGCCATAATAAAGCACTTACAATATAATAAAACTATTCTATTAAGGGCAAAAATTTGATTTAAACAAGGCAGATAGAGGGAAGTGACATCAAATGCTATGACTTGAATGGCCGCGACAGTAATGGACGTTTGAACTTTCGTAGAAAATTGCAGGAGTTTAATATTCTTTTTTGTGCGACAAGCAGTAGTTGAAATTAACTTTTAATTATTTTCTTGGGTTGATCTTGATAGTACTGCATTTTATTGCTTTAAGCGAAAAAAAAATTACATGCATATTCCCTATTGCAATGTCCCTGAATACAACTACTTGGGCCAATTAGTCTCTTTCCAGTCCAGGCAAGACAAGGAAGTCACAAGACGAACCGAAAATGCCTGGAAGAGCTACTGGTCCTTGAAGGAGCTATGAAAGGAAAGGAAGTTACTTTTAAAAATAATGCAAAATTAAAAAAACCAGTGTAAATCACGCGTGTTTTTTTTCTCAGAGGGGTTTAGCGGAGGTGTCCTTATGGAACACCCACATTTTGCTAGTTATATAATGAGCCTATTGCCTTCAATCGTCAACCACAAAGGGACTCTTGCTTCTACTGATAAATCTGTACTAATATTCTACAGAGGTAAAGTTTTTGAGGTTGTAGGGGGTAATCTCTGGATCTACTGAACCTATTTTGAAAATTATTTCACTAATAGGAAGCTACATTATCTCCGAGTGCCATAGGCTATAATTATTTACAGCGTGCCCGTGGGATAATTTCCGACCGCCGCAAAAGCTAGTTACAATAAAAAATCTCTTTTATTTGGTAACCTTGGTTGATCACGTTGCATCAAATATATCTATGCTATCATCAATATGCTATGCTATCATCAATATGCTATGCTATGGAACAAGTCAGTATCCAATAGTGTTTTATTGAAACTTGTTTGACTGGGTTTTTTTTAATATTTGATTATATTTTTATTGACTGCCTCGTTGGTCTAGTTGTCCCCAGCGCGACTGCTGAGTATGAGGTCCTTGGTTCAAATCCTAGGTCGGGCATAGTGTTATTGGGTTTTTCCATCAGGAATTCCTCAGTAACAGCCACGGAGGCTGGATTTGTGCCCGGTTGATGGTAATAGGCTCGCCCCCTAATATTCTATTCAAATATCACAATAATTGTGTATAATTTAACGACAATAAATAATTTAAAATAACAAGGAAAAAACATCAAAACTGATTAATCTGAAACCTGATCGTAGAGGAAACTTTTTAATTTTAATTTCAAATCTTAGAAAGGGGTCAATGAGCTATCATTGTAAGATCGTTGATAAAAACAGACATTTATATATTTCTTTTTCAATAGAAGGCCCCATTATTATAAATCACGTTTGCGATATGCTTAGAGAATATTGAATACAAGGTAAACCTATGCCTAGGGTTGTCACGTATAACAAGGTTTTCAAGAAAAGCTGTTAGTAATTGTTCTGAAAATCCGGTGTACATGTAAAAAGGGATACGTGGGCTGTCATTGGTAATCCCCGTGTATGCAAGTTGCATTTAACTTTTTTTAATAGGAAGGTTTTGAAATGGGTGTAAAAGACCCTAAAACGAAGCCGAAAGGCACTTGTTCTCCTCATCCTTGCGATTTTTTTTTTTCTGGGGCCTACTTGGGAATGTTCTAGTGACGAAGATATTGGAGGTCAAAGTTCCAATTTTTTTACAAGTTTTTGTTGCTAAGTTTTTGTCAAAGTTACAAGTTTTTGTTGCTAAGTTTTTGTTACTTTAAAAACTCCATGACCCCTGTACTATTCAATGTATTCGAGTTTTACAGTAGAACATGATTTTTCACCCCGAAAAAAAAATGCAATAATATCCCAACAATAATTTTTGCGTAAAGTTACTTAGTTGGATCTACAGAATGATTGGTTGACGGCTTCGTGAAGGGCCCTTGCAACCCCAGTACCCTATAACCCTATAACCACCCATCTATTCAGAAGTAATGGATGCTTACTCAAAAATATATTCAGATTAATAACAAATAATAAGCCTCCATTTCGATGCCCACATGAAACCTGAAGTTACCGCCAATAAATCACCACTTGCGGTATGACAACAAAACTAATGCTTCGCCAGTTCTGATGACGTAGGTTCATTGTTCGTGTGATCATACCATTAAAAGTAGGTACGATGTGTTTGATCGAATACTAAGGAAGGACAAAGGCAAGGTTAAAAAATATCCTTGAAGCATGGTGCGTAATCCGCTATAGCGTAAATTGGGTACAAATCCCCATTTTCGCTATAGCGTTTTACCTGCAACACAAAATTATAGATGAAAAAGATACTCGAATAATGACCCCCTCTTTTTTTAAATCGGTAATAAAAGTTGGATTTCTTATTTAGTGATACAACGAAACATGATATTAAAAAAAAACGGCCAAGTGCGAGTCGTGATCGCACACAAATGGTTCTGTAAGAACCAAACAATATAATAAAATAACAATATTTTGAATATTCTAAAACTAAATTTGTTTTTCTTAATATGTTAATAAAAAACAAAGTTGCTACAGGTTTACGAAAAAGTCCCATAACTCAAAAGCTGAATATCAAATATTATGAAAATCAATTTTCATTTAATATACAGTTCTTTTTACGTTCTACAAAACGATTTTTCTGTGGTGCCAACAGTCTCGGAGTAAAATGGCTGTGACATACGGACGGACAGCACCAATCGTTCGTAAAAGGGTTCGTTTGTGCCATTTGGCAACGGAACCCTAAAAAAGGTTTGATTAAAGATTTAAAACATGGCCATAAATAATAATTTGGACACGCATTTACATTTATTTTGCTATAACTTGCGGTGGAGTGTTTTTCGTAGTCTTTTTGGTAACCACAACAGTTAGCTTTATTTCTAGTGATTATAAATTCAATCTAAAATTTATGCTAAGCAGTAGATCTGATTTTATTCCACAAAATCCCGTTTTCCGAAACAAGTTTACAGTTACAATTTTTAATATGTGTTAGCTGTTCTAGCTATAAAATAAGCAATGAAGTGCTTAAGTTTATTGCTATTAATGGGTATTTCCAACAGATATTTCGCAGTAAAAGCCTCAAATGTAGATTTGCGCCCGGTTATGGTAATACACTCGCCCCCTATGAGACTACAAAATGATGAGACGAAAAAATATCTGATAAAATGTAAGTGTATTAAAGGTCATCTCTGCTAATCCTTCATGGAAAACAGGCGTGATGTTATTTAATTTATCAATGAAACGGTTATTTTTAATCATCATGATATTAACCGGTTTCTAGTGGAATCCCTACCCACTGACCTCTGCAAACCATTATAGGGAAAGGCTATGGAGCTAAATCGTTTTTGCTGTCCATCCATTGAATAAATCATCATTGATGTCTTATCTGGCGACATTTTAAAGAAGATACCTAGTCATCACCAGGGATTGAATAACTCAAAAATTAAGGTACCATTAAATTTCAATATGACGTCATACCGTTAAATATTTCGGTACCGTTTTTTTTTTCAGTAGCGGCATTTTGTGGTTGAGAATGCGTACCGGTACTTTTCAGTAGAAATACTATAACCTTTATGAATGTTTGTTTTAAAAGATGGATTTGGTAAGCGCACAAGCCAATCAACCGTTTTTTCATGCCACATCGGACCGTACAAAATCAGACTGCCACGGCCGGACAGTAAAATTCCTAGTAGTGCACAAACGCCCTAAGCCCTACCTTTATTTATAAAGGTATCGGTATAGCTCAACCTTTATTTTAAAGCGGTACCGATATATTTTTGAGGTAACCCTCTAACCGTAACCGCCTTCAGTCCCTGGTAATGACCACCATCTGCCTAGAATTTATTCCCAACTATGTTAGGTTCAATTTAAAGTCAAATCGAATGTAACTTATTAAATGGAGCGATTGCTAGATTTCGATTATCAAGGTTTATTCTGACGGGACACCCGGTTTACAAAAGAAAAGAAATGGGCAAGAAATGGGACAATAAAATTGTGGAACACACTGAAAATTTTTACTTAGAGAAAAACTACATTTTTACGCCTTTATAGCAGGGACTGAATTACCCAAAAATTAAGGTACCATTAAATTTCAGTATGACGTCATACCGTTAAATAAGGGTTACCAAAATATTTCGGTACCGTTTTTTTTTCAGTAGCGGAATTTTGAGTTTGAGAATGCTTAACGGTATTTTTCGGTAGAAACACTATTATCTTTATAAATTTTTGTAAAGGACAAGTGCAATATGGACAAGTGCACAAGCCAATCATCCGTTTCTTTCATGCCACATCGGACCGTAAAAAATCGGACAATAAAATTCTTTGTAGTGCACAAACGCCCTAAGGGTTAATTAACGGTATAGCCCAACCTCTATTTATAAAGGTATCGTTATAGCTCAACCTTTATTTTAAAGCGGTACCGATATTTTTTTGAGCTATCTTAACCCCTAACGGTAACCGCTTTCAATCCCTGCTTCTGATCGTAGACCCGCAGTGAGCTTTAAGAGGGCCCTTCCCCGTCCGTCTATCGTCAACGCGAGCATGGTCGAAAAGCTTGTTGTCCAGAGCCACAGCGGCGGATTTTCTTCCAACTCCCCGTCTTACCCCGCCCTTACATCTCGTCTCCGGCGCAACTCATACCGCCTAGCGCGATGACATTGAACGAAAAATAGTGTTCGAAAATTTCATAAACTTGTTCCAGGAAATACGTGTTTTTGAATAAGTCTTACAAGTGTGTGAAATAAATATTTGTCGTTAAGAATCTCCATTACATGTGCAAGGTTTCTATCGAGATGTTTTCTTTACTTTTACAGTTTATGAGTACATTATGAACGGCTAAAGTTCAGTTAAAATTTGTGCAAAACAGCAATTTTTGGAGGCTTATACTGAATTTGTTTCTACAATTTTTTTTTTGCTTTCATAGAAACCAAGATATAGTGAACAAAATACCTATTAGTTCAAAAAATTCAAAGATAAATGTGTAACAACTGCATAATCACGTACGAGCGTTTGTATGAAAAGTATGACGGGTTGGCTGCTCTTAAGCAATCATAACAAACGTGAAATTGCAAAACGAGCGTTTACTTTTTATATGTAATCATCCTAACAGTCGTATCTATTATCTATGAATCAATTAGACAAAAAAAACACGGTACAGGATTTTTACTGAACAGGTTCTCCAAGATATTCTCATGACGCCGAGCGTTGATCCCGGATCTATAAAGCTATAGCAATTAGCAATCATAACTGTAGACACACTATTATTGTTAATTTAGATCTGCAGGATACCTGATTGGCAAGACTTTTGTTTACTTCGCAAAATATACAGACAGAGATATTTTCATTATTTATCAGTATTATTGGATAGAGGAATTTATATGAATTTATTTTCATTATTTACGAGTCTGGTTTTAACTAGCTCAGGGTTTTATAAATGAGTTCAAAATCAAAATTCTCATACGTAAATATTGCCATTGACAACAAAGACCTTTCACATAAAAAAAAAACTATCAAAACAATGTCCATAAAAACACTGATGCAAAGTTTTTATTTATTTAAACTTCATGTACAATAGTGGTACATAGGCGGGCTTAATGCTATTAGGCATCCTCTACCAGTCAACCTTTGGGTTAAATAAGAAAACGCTGTGGTAGGGTACAAAATAAATATCTAAAAAAAATAATTTATAGAAGTACTTAAAGTGATACTAATACACATAAAAATCACGTAAAAATCATTATTTAAGACGCAATCATAATAATGATTACGACACGTCTAAAGAAGAAAAAACATAACAAGAGCATCTGACCGTGAAATTAAGTTCCCAAAATTTCTTACATCAACTTTTTATAAAGTTATGATGCAGTGAAGTGTCGATCGATCACTTTGTATGGAAATTACGTGCCTTCAAGGCATTATGAACGTAAACAAGTATTTATGGTAATAACCGATAAAACGAGCTTTTATTATAGCTGTTTGCTCGATTTGTATGCATTCAACTTCATCATTTTATTGAAAACTAGATGTTGCCCGCGACCTTTGTTCGCTTGAAATTATTATAAAAAATGTTACTTCCCATTTTGAATCAAATTTTGTTAACAATTTCAAGAGGTTTGTTTTTTTTTGCACGAAACCCTAATTATTTTTCTAAGATAATAGTAGATAGCCTAAGTTAGACCTTGCAACATCGGCTATCTGCCAGTAAAAGTCTCGTTGAAATCGGTCCAACTGTTTCAGAGCCGGAAGAAACAGACAGACAGACCGACAAAAAATGAAAAAAAAAAAAAAATGTTTTTGTTATAAGTGCCGTATAAACAGGGTGTGTAACAAGACCCTTAACATGATAGAAATAGCTATATTTCAGCTACTTCTGTCATGTCCATATCTGGTCCTTATTCTTTGCCTATAACTCTGCTTATTAGGATATTAAATTCGTAAAATAATGAGGCGATTATTGCTTAGAGACTATTAAGTAAGTAGAGCGTTCGCGACTAAACCATGGTATAGTTGTGCCAGCTTGTGTCGCTTAGTACTACTAAATAATCGATTACTTGTACCGTTACGCCGAGACATGTTGTCTGATTTTCCGACAATTAAAAATGCGCTAATGAAACTCTTTAGTGTTCAGTGGTTGTTTACATTATTTTACGGTTGGTTGTTTCATTGTTTACATCGATGGCTTATTGTTGGAATTCACAAGAAGTGTAAGTTATAAACGGAAGCTATGATTATACAATATATGCTTCCGTTTATTGGTCTACGAAAATAATCTAATTTTCAAAATAATCTACTCAATAGTGATTGTTTATAATAATAATAACACGGTGTCAAAGGAAAGTGAACACTAGCTACGTACCTTAGTGCCATGGTAGTCGTCGACGACGGACTCATCCCTCCTCGCCTCCGGGTAGTGGAAGAGCATTTTCTCCGGGGCTGAAGTGGATGCGCCGGCGCACTGCAACAACGCACACACTGACACAACACATGCATATTCAAACAGACGCATGGCGAACCTTGCGCGCTCTAACACTCGGCAAAGACTGGCCGCCTTCGGGGAAACCAACGACTTATATGGTAACACCATCGGAGCCAACCAACCGTGTTTAATAAGTTACAATTCTCTTTCTGGCGACACAGCTCCGAAAATACAGCGCTTTTGACACTCGCGACGCTCTTCTTAGACATTCTTGCTGTTTTTCCATCAAAAGTTTGACGTGATTGGTTCTCTATTTTTTTCTATACAGCCAGCTAATAATTCTTTGCAACCAAACAGGTTTGTTTGAGAAGAATAATTAAAGCGCTTACTTTATCAACTTGAGCGTTAACGTGCGATAAAAAGTCTTTTAAAATTAATAGAGCCTGCAGACTTATTGTGATGTGATGAAAAGCTATAAATGATTTATGGATAAGCTTTAATCAATCATGTATTGCCGATATGTTTTAAAAGTGGGACAAAGTTGAAGTTTTCATGACAATCTACGATTCACTGGTAGACAATCGACGGCCTAAGCCGCTACGTCCAGAAGCATGAACTTGTATATATATATACAGCGTGTAACAGAAAGGGTATAATCATATGGAACACTGTGGTACGGACCGTCAAACTGAACAACTTTCTCTATGGGACCACCATCGAAATCGTAAAATAATAATCAGCTGTCCTATACAAAATTTCAATACCTACTCGACCCAAATGTATGGGACAGCTGATTATTTTTTTACGATTTCGATGGTGGTCCCATAGAGAAAGTTGTTCAGTTTGATGGTCCGTCACAGTATTCCATATGATTATACCCTTTCTGTTACACGCTGTATAAGTTTGTGTTTATAAAATCGAAAAGTATGTTTGAAAATTCGATTGGATGATTGTTCGTAATTTTTTCCGTCAGGAAATCCAATTGGGCTTATGGTATGGCTTATTGTGTAAATAAATTCACCGACATCCATATAACTTCAAACCGGAATACAGGAATGCTGCTTGGAGATAGAAATAGGAATACTTAGTGTTTCTCGCGCTTTCACAACTGGCTGTACTACCTAATCCTTTTACCGTTTCTGCCCGTAAAGATAATGCGACACTGCCGTAAATTGGTCTATTGTCATGGTCTTGCACAGGAGATCTCTCCCAAAAATCGGCCAAGTGCGAGTCGTACTCACACGCACATAGGGTTCCGTAGCACCAAACATTATAATAAAAATATTTTGAAGGCATTCGTTCATATGTTGTATTGTTTTACATTCATCAACAAAACTAAATTTGTTTTTCATAGTATGTTAATGAAAAACAAAGTTGTTGCTGCAGTTTGATGAAAAAGTCCCATATCTCAAAAAATAAACATCAAATCTTATTCAAACCAATTTTGTTTGAAAGTTTTTTTACGTTCTATAATCCTATATTTTTTCAGAATTTTTCTCCTCTTACTTTAGAAATTAGAGGGGGGGGGGGGGCGGACACACATTTTACCACTTTGATGAAAAAAAGTTTTTTAGTTTCAGTTCCATGTATGACCTCCGTTAATCTTATATATTTTTTTATTTTTGTATAAAAAACTTATAGCGGTTCACAGAATACATCTAAATCCTAAATTTCAACTGTGTAGTCCTAATAGTTCCGGAGTAAAGTGCCTGTGACATACCTACACGGACAGACAGACAAACAGGCTTGGCGAATCTATAAGGGTTCCGTTTTTTGCCATTTGGCTACGGAACCCTAAAAAAGGAATGCCCGAATTCACAACAAGCCCAGGGACGACCGTTCCTGATTGCATTCTCATGCTAGTTTGACAATTTGTGTATCATCAACAGGGTGCTACATAAGCAAAGGCTATGATAAAGTCTGATTAACTTTATGTGGTTGACTTATGAGTAAATTCTCGGGATCTTGGTCATAGTATGGTATGGAATAAAGGGCTGATGTTCGTAACTCTTTACTCTGCGTATAAGCGCGTTTGATTCAGATTTCACACATCGTAGGCTATGCCTAGCGCACGTGATATGCCGTGTTCGTCTTCCGACTAAGTTTATGACGGTCGTTGGCGAGACGTCTATGTAGATCGCGCAGTACCATAACCGGTCAAGTGCGAGTGGGACTCGCGCGTGAAGGGTCCCGTACCATCGTAGTACGAGCCAACTTTAATTGTATGAATTTATTTTTACTATTTGTTGTTGTAGCTTTATTTAAGGTATTCCTGTAATCTATAAGCAAAGAACTATTTTTTGTATTTTTTTCAAAATTTTTGGCCCTGTAATTTCGTAGTTAATTTTCGCCTATTTCCTTAAATAATTTTAAAACTATTTATAAGGGGGGCTACTGCAAATAAGGTGAACCGATTGTGATTCAGTGCAGTGCTTATACGTTCGCTTTGAGATTAATTGAAGGACTTAATTAATTTGCCCTAACTGGAGCAATCCTATGCTTTCGATGACGAACTCGCGACTTTTTTGGCGGCTTTTTTTTTTTTTATAAGACTGATGTGTCCCACTGCAGAGCAAAGGCCTCCCTTTCCTCTTCCCATTTATCTCTATATTTGTCCGGCTTGCTACGCCATCTCCTTCTGAGCCTACCGCATAGCGCGGGTTCTGTTGTTCGGAACCCGATCTGTTGCCACTTTGGACCAATTTTGATGCGACATGCGGCAGATGTGGCCTACCCAGTTTCATTTTAATTTGGCGGCTGTGATTTGGGCCTTGAATCGAAGTATACTGTTCCTTATATGGTCAGAAATGTTGATTCCTAGTATACTTCGTTCCATGGTCCGATTAAACTGTTTTTATTTTATTTTAAATAACCATATCTCTTGTGTAACTATTTCGGAATCTCTCTTTGTAAGCGGGGAAATCATGCAGTCATGTTTGTAATTTCCCCTGAGTAACAATTAAGGAAACTGATTTTGTACCTAATCAGGCCTATGACGTTATGCAAACTTTTTATTGATACAGAGAAAAACAAACTATAACTATTAAACTGATACTTCACGAAGCCGTCAACCAATTTTTTTGCGCAGTGCTTAGTTTGATGTACATCAAACTAAGTAGCACTGCGCAAAAAATATTGCTGGGAAACGATATTTTTTTCGTGCCTACAATCAGATTTTTGGTAATGCTCAATGTAACGTATGCATTGCATAGTACAGGGTGCAACGTTCCCTCTGCATTAAAGCCTCTTTGAACTTTGTGTGCGTGTGTCGGATCATTTAGTTCCCTTCAAAATGGTTGAGTTGAATGGTGCTGATCCATGCGTCATGTTCGTGAACGGGCGCTGTCAGTTGTGACTGGTCATCTCTTACCTAGTTGCCACGGCTTATTTGAATTTTTTTTTTTTTTTTTAATTGTCGTTTTTGTTTTTACTATGGACACTTTTAACGTGCACATCTTGCTACATCGTTCTCACATAATGTACCATCTCAATATGAATGATGTAACCAAGGTTTTGTAACAATGTGCTGATTTAAAAGAGTGTCCATGGAGTTTCTTGCCCGTTCTTCTCCATAGAGATCTACGCTAGGGAATGGGCAACTACAGTACTTTCACAGTTTTTATGCCTTGTGACTGGGACTGTAGCTACATTTCATTGTTATCTTTGTTTCGACAGTTCAAAAGTGCCTGTAACTGGCCTACTTGAAATAAATGCTTTGATTTTGATTTTGACTTTACCGCATGAAACCTCAAGCCATATATTATTGTCCTTTTTGCTCGAATATTTATAATTTAGAAAAAAAGAAAATTTTATGACAGTTTCTTCTGAAGCCTTCATTCTTATGCCAGAGATGATTTAATTTGGTCATTACCTACACCAAAATTTGATTGTTTAATATTTAATTATAATAAAAGTTCATATTTCAGAGCTAATGCTCTCATAGATCAGAATATGCTGATCCTGGTACCTATATTTTTTGTCTGATCATGAATTTCTGATAATTGGTCTTTTTCTCATCTGGATCCTCGGTCCTTTGAAAACTGTGTTAGTAAAACCGTATTTTTCTCATCTTTTTAGGTTGAACAAACCAGTTAAAAAGGCTCCGATATTTGGCCTTTTATTTATATATGGTCTTTCTCTCACACTGCTCAGTCTATTGGATGATCACAACATAGCTTCAGGGCCTTAACACGTCAGACCAAAATCGAGCGTGGCGACGTTTGGCCACGTGTTTTTTTACCTTTTTCTTGGACGTTATCAAGTAGAAAATCTGCTGAAGAGCGACAAGTCGACATTTCTCCCTTGAACCACATATCTGGTTATCTTATTTAATGATAATTCATCGGAACCCAGGCAGAAGTTAAAATTTTTTGGAATATAAAAGGATGTGTACGTGTTGAAAAATAACTAAATCAATTTATTTACTTGATAAGTACATTTCTTTAGATCGTTTACTCCAAATTCTTATTTTAATAATACCGTTGTAGTGTATATATTTAATAGATATGGAAACACTGTCTCACAGCCACAAGTAGTCAGGTAGCTGTGTCACGAATGACAACTGACAGTCACCACGCATGGCGAGAAGTTGGAAGGTGAAGCGTACCCTGGACTGGGGCTTGGTGGTGTTGGTGAGCCTGTGTAAATTGTGTTATCAACCTATTAGCTCTACTTAAAGTGGGTACTACAACTGTAAATGATTAAAAAGGTCCTTCTGCACGGAACGTTCCAGGCAAATTTGCCGATTTAACATCTATTTTCACCTATATATTTTTTTTAAATATCACCTTGCATAAGTTAGATTTAATAATTTTTACGTTTAATTTTAATTGCTTCTTGTTTATTTAATATTTTAATCATAATTATATTCTATTTTAAGTGGTGTTGTGCTTTTTTATTTTTCAACGCCACAAGGGGTCATGTTTTTTTTTATGTGAAACTCTTACAATGTAATAGGCCGGGAGAACAAATTAAGGCCTCTCGGGTGTTGTTACACCCTTCATGAAAAGAAAAGTCCTGACTCGATCACTGAATGATTGACTCAAAACCCTGACAGATTTAGAAAGCTAAAATTTTGGTTCCTTTTATGACAGACAAGAAATTACCACGTTGGATGGCAATGCTGATTCTACATTCCTATTGACTGAAAAATCTTGACTGTAGCAAAGTTCCGTTTCGTAATTTTGAATAACTTCAACGGTCTTTTGTCTTATAAATTCAAGCATGTCTATCAGCATTCGACACATTACGGCACTAGGTGTTATCATATTGCTCCAAGTAACGTTATTATCGCACGCAATTGACGTGATTCGTGAACGATGTGTTAAATTAATCGTGTTTTATTTACAAAGAGCGAAGTTTAAGATCATAGACCCGATAAGCACGCCCACAGCATCCCGAAGAACTGGTGCAGTCGAGTTTTACTCCAACGAATGAAAAAGTTTCTTTGAAAACTGTCAACATCTGCCTAGCCTTTTCCCAACTTTGTTGTGGCTTCCAGTCGAACCGGATGCCGCTCAATATCAGAATTTTACATGGAGCGACTGCCTAATATGACCTCCACAACCCAGTTAGTTACAGTTAGTACTAGGTAATACGATACCCCTTGGTAAGGCCGGTTATTAGACTGTAACGTCTGTCAAAGATCTACAAATGACAGCCGGGACCAACGGCTTAACGTGCTTTCCGAGGCACGGAGGAAACTCGGTATATAATGGGTGGTCGCACATCCACGTACCAACCTAGGCAAGCACGGCTTAACCTTAAGCTCGACCCGAGCGGCTGTTATTATTTAGCTACTATTTAGCTAGCCTTTTCTAGCTATTATTTAGCTAGAAAAGGCCAGCCATGCACTTTTGTAGCAAGAGTTGTGGTCAATTAAAGAACCTCATAAGAGCTACGGTTACAGTTTGCAGGGTTCAACCATGCGATCCGTAGTGCAACCGACCTTCTGACTAAGACTAATCTTTTGCCAAGATACGAAGTACGAACTCTCCGGTATAGCCGGCCGACATTACATATAGAAGATGCTGTTAGGTGATTTTTTTTTGGCGAAACTTCACAGATGTATGGACGAGGTTTCGCCAATTAGCTCAAAAGGACCCCACAAAAATTGCGGACACGGCTCCGGACACTGGACTCGAATAGATAATGTATAGACAGACGCACATCAAGCTACTCGAAACTATCAAATTTTACCAATCAATCTTAAACCTAATGCTCTAGCGATAATGCTGAAAATCTATTAAAGAAATTTGGCAGATTGTAGTAACTTGATGTGCTGGCTGGCTGGCTGTGTCCTGCGGTGTCCGCAATCTGTGACTTCAGACTATATTCTATTACCGATCTATAAATAATTCAAGCTACTTACGTGTTGTTACGGACGGTTACGAAATTGGTGAAAGTGTAGTGTTGATATAATAATATTTTGTTCGTAATACGTGCACTATATTCACTTGGTTGTTCGTTATTATTTCATTATATTGTGACTCGTACGTGATTGATAACTGAGTAAATATGAGATAAATGTCTCTCAGCGAATGGGTTGTTAGATATGAACAGGCGTATCGTTGGTACTTATTTGGAGACGAGGCGAAAGCGCGATAACGAGGTGTATTGTTTTAATTGTAGCGTGGTGAAATATAATAATAATCAATTGTTAGCCCGCGGCTTTGTCCGTCGGACCGTCGGTATGGACGTCGGATCTTACCCCACGGAAAAAAATACCATATCTTAACCCAGGTCATGGATCTGTGAACTAAATTTCTTCGAAATGCTTTGGCTTATACATCCCCAATTTAAACATGAACATCGTGACACACACTTTTACCATGAATTCAGTACTTAATTCCAGACAGCCAAGAATTAAAACTTTCAAGATCAATACAGAAGTACAATACCTGCATCGTTAACATGTATGAAAAAACTGTATTTTTGTTGTTGTAAAAATATTGTTGTTACATTCGTGTCCACCCCCGTTTCATAGCTACATGCGTCATCCCATCATACATATTGCAAGTGAGCAGTGGACCCTCCAGGTGGGTTCCCGGCATCGCAAGTGCGACTTGCGTGACCCCACCAGGTGAGTTCCCGGCACTGAATGGTTTAAACAGTGATTTGAGAAACAGTAATAGAAAACTTTTATGGAGAAACATCTCTATGATTTAGATGTTTACTTATAGGTACGTAAGTCTTGTTATGTAATTAATCTCCACACATTGTACTGTAGTAAGCGACATTGAAGACAGTGTACATTCTTTGGAGTATTTACTGACCTGATTGGTAATCTCCTTTAGATAAAACAAATAGGAAGAACTCTCAGCCAGTTCACAAGATTGAAGTGTTGCATAAACAGGCAAGAAGCACAAATATGTGAGGAAGGTAGTGCGGAATGTTAAAAACTTGTTAGATACCCTCATGAGGAAAAACTTGTCTCTACTTTGAAGGGGTTTATATTAAACTAAATAAAGTTGAGCTTGTTTGTTACAAGCTATGCTATGAGTACAGTTTATGAAACAGCTGGTAGTAAATTACACAAATTGCCAAATAAAAAAAATACAAGCACATTCTACTACTGATGGGAAATTATTGAGTGATTGTCATATTTTAAATGATTTGTAGTTTTCTATTACAAATAGAGTAATTAAATTAAATAGGTCAGCAAAAAAGAAGAAATCTTTTCAAAACAGGGTAAATAAACTGGATTCTCTACTAGTATAAGAGCGCCAAAAGGAATACAGCAGAATAGATAATAATGAGCTGAATTGACACATATAGAACAAGGTTGATCATGAATTAGGTACTAAAACAGTCCCATTTGATGATGATGTGTTTCTCCTTCAATCAACATTCAATGTACTTGTATTTGAATCAAATAGCACTTCTAATAAGGGACAATAGCTTAAATTGTTAGTTAACCGACTGCAGCATGACAACAGCACAAACTAGATTTAAAAGAAAATAACATAGAGTATATAACTTTCGAAAATAAGGTCGACAATATAACGGATATGCCACTTATTGGAAACATTACAATTGAACGAAGTGACTGATAATTTTCTCAAACAACTTTAAGGTTATTTTGACTTCGCAAAACTTATCTTTACAATACTGACATAAATCAGATATTTTTAATGCTGCAGCGGGAAACTGGCACACCAAATAAGTAGGGCAATAAATTCAAATTCAAATTCTTATCGTAGAAATCGGTCACATATTGTGCCCAAGTTAACAATGTAAACAAAGATAAAACTTACCAATGTCCGTTTTTTGGTAACTAAATTTGTTCGAGTACGTGCACAAATGAATATTTTCCGTTGTTGAGGCGTAAATACGGGTATATTTGTAGTAATACGGCAATGATTGGCAAAAAAGCGACGCACCGCCATGCAATTTGACATTTTTGCGCCGGTCTTGCCAGCCATGAAAATGAATAATGATGTCAAATTAAAAACTTTGGTAGATTTTAGTAGATAATAATTTGATGATTATTGTTACTTTGTATCATGACTTCAAACAATATAGCGAGCCCCTAACACGAATGCTGATAACTACTTTCCCAAATTGGGAAGGATTGGGGATCCCAATCCTTTATATTTTGTTATTTGTATGTGTGCAGTGAGTTTTTGTCTTTCTGTGCATTCAAAGCATGGGCGTCGCCAAAAGGGGTCAGGGGGGGAGGAGGCTCAGAATTTTTAACCGTAGGTAATAGCTTTTCTTGCCAGATGCCACAGAATTCAAATTGTACGTAATGCATTTTAGCGTACAATGGAATCACTCAAACTAAAATATTTTTAAAGGTTAAAAATGAGCCTTTGTACTGTGTGTTTGTAGCGGCAGTACTCTGCTGCTGCAAACTAACACATTTTCTTTAAAACCAACGCGAGTGGTTCGTCTTTTGAAATCCTTCGATTTTTTTTTCACTAATGTGAAACGGGTATGCAATGATAAACAACTATTTATTAAAAGTAATATAATTCTACAGACAAGGGCAGACTTTCGACTTAATTAATATTCAAAAGCTGAATTCCATCTGCCAAAACCATGCGTGACGCAAGTAGTCCAGTCATAGACTCTCCGGCCGTCGGATCTTATTCCTAGTTGTCTTTGGCTGGCTTGACTTACAACTTTGACTCCAAATTGTCGTAAGATGGCGTTGGCTTGGCTCGGCTTGGCTTGGCTTGGCTTGGCTTGGCTTGGCTTGGCTTGGCTTGGCTTGGCTTGGCTTGGCGTGGGCTGAACACATACCGTGGCGTTACAGTCGGCCATCCTGTAACAATTGCTCCCGCAATGGAACACACAATTTACATTAGCTTTCTAATAGATCAATTAAGTCTTCCGTCTCCAGCTGCTCATCAGAGCTGCTGGCACTGTCAGATATAGGAGCTATGCTACGATAGGGTCGCAGTGAGTCTGCTGAAACAAGGCCCGTAAAGTTTTTGTAACCCCTTAAACCCTTAATGCTCCTGATCCTGTATCTATCATTGCCAACAACTTTAGTTACTATATAGGGACCTGAATACAAGTCATCTAGCTTTGTATTGACTTTAGCAGCACTACTAGTAGGCGCCTGCCTCCATAGAACCAAGTCTCCTTTCTTATAAACATGACAGTTTTTGCGACGCTTATCAAAATTACGTTTCATCCTAGCGCTAGCTTTATTGATACGTACAATGGCCTTGCTACGCTTGGCCTGGATTGGTTCAGATATTCGATCTGGGATGGTTACATCACACACTGGCCTACCGCTACGCGCAAACATTAAATCATAAGGTTTAAACCCGTCTCATTTAAAGTATTATTTATTCCCCAAATCACATCGGGTAGACGGTTAGACCAGCTATTAGCGGCCTCACTAGGGTCAATCGCGCGTAGGGCATTTAGTATGGTGCGATTGGTGCGTTCAACTTGCCCATTGGCACGCGGGCACGCAATTGCATTCAACGTATGTTTAAATTGCTTGTCTGCCGCAAATTTCTTAAAATACCTACTAGTAAATGCCTTGCCATGGTCAGTTACTACTCTATCCGGATAGCCAAATAATGAAAACATTCTTTTGAGTATTCTAATAGTTTCTACCGAATTAACTGATCGACTGCTCTCTGCAATAACAAATTTTGAAAACGCGTCAGTTATAACTAACATATATTCATAACCTTTCTTTGTCCTACAAAACGGACCTAAATGGTCGACATGAATCATTCTGAACGGTTCATTTGGCTTAGGAATCGGATGTAACTTGCCTTCCTTTCTGCCATGATCTCCCTTTCCATAGGCGCAACTTAAACAAGAGGTTACATATTTACGAATGAACCGTGTCATTTTAGGTAACCAAAAATCCCTTTTAATCAAATCTGTGCATCTTTTTAATCCCACATGCCCTATTTCGTCATGATGCATTTGAAGAATTTTCCACCTAGCTGCTCCAGGCACTACAAGTCGATTGCCATTATGCGTCTTCCTATACAACCTATCCTCTATTAACATGTAATTGTTTATTATATCGCGTTCAGTCGACCCGGCTTTTAATTGGTCAATAATATTTTTTAATTTATCATCTTGATATTGAACCGTATAAAACCAATCAGTGACTTCTAAACGATTAATATTTACAGCATCAATTGGATTTCTACTTAACGCATCCACGTGTTTCATTCGTTCACCAGGCCTGTATTCTACACTAATATCGTATTCCTGAATTAACAGCCACCATCTCGCGATACGCGGTATAATATCACGTTTAGTGAGAGTGGCTCGGACGGCGGTACAGTCGGTGACTACCTTCACGTGTTTACCTATTATGTACACCCGAAATTTACGCAACGATTCCACGACTGCTAATGTTTCTAACTCGTAGCTATGGTACATAGTTTCCTCCCTAGACGTCACTCGGCTAGAATACATAACGGGGCGCAAAGTACCGTCAGACTGCTTTTGTAATAAAATTCCTGCTATACCTAATTTGCACGCATCGGTATGAATTTCTGTAACTAATGTAGGGTCATACAAAGCCAACACTGGTTTAGAGCATAAACATGTTGTTAACTCATTAAAACTATCGACCTGTTTATCACTCCATACCCACGGTACATTTTTCTTAGTCAATTCTGTTAAAGGGCGAGCTATAACTGCGAATTTATATATAAATTTTCGGAAGTAACTGCATAGGCCTATAAATTGACGTACCTCATGTACATTCTTCGGTACAGGAAAATGCGAAACTGCAATTAATTTTGGTTCTGCCGGTCGCACACCTTCATAAGAAATTTCATGTCCTAAATAGGTCACTTTCTCTTGTAAAAAAGAACACTTTTTCATATTTAATTTTAGATTTTCTGATTCAAACTTTCGCAACACCGATTCTAACGTATTTATACCAGAACTAAAATCATCCGACAGTAATAATAAATCATCTAAGAATGCAAGGATTTCAGGTGAACTGTGAGTTTGTGACGTTTGAGTGCGAATTGAATCGACAATTTTACTGATCATTCGCATGAAAACTGAGGGTGCATTTGCTAAACCAAAAGGAACGCGCATATACTCATAATGGCCCTGAGGTGTTATAAACGCGGTTAAGTGAGTGTCTTCGGGTGCAACTCTCAGCTGGTGATAACCTTGAGCCATATCGAGGCTCGTAAAGTATTTCTTCTTACCGGCTAACTTTGAAAGCTGATCGTCGATGTTTGGTAACGGATATCTATCTTTTATTGTGATCGAGTTAAGGGCACGATAATCAACACATAACCGACTATCACCATTCTTTTTTTTTACCAAGATAACTGGAGAGGCATAATCTGACTCTGATTCTTTAATAATATTGGCATCTAGTAACTCATGAACTTTAGAATTAACTATTTGTTGTTCAGTGTGCGATAACCTATATGGTCGACGATATATTGGCTGCTGCGAGTTAAGTTTTATTTTCATTTGTAACAAATTGGTACAACCGAGATCTTTTGTGTTAATTGCAAAGGTGTGTTTATATTGTAATAACAAATGTATTAAACTATCACGATCGTTTTCATTTAAATTCCCCATACTGATTTCTGATATAGATACCCCGCCTATACGAGTATTATCATCAGTGATTTTAGTAGTTGTTAAAACCGAAGCAAGCGGGACTGTAAGGCCACATGTATTAGAATAATTAGTGACTGAACAATTTGGCTTATTTGGCAAAATGTTGGGCAAGTAAGATAGTAATGGCTTGGCTGAATTCACCTGGTTTGATTGGATCGTCGATTCGTCGCAGCTAACTGCTCGCGCGAGGATCTGGCCGGCTTCCCACTCAATATCTTTGGTGCCGGTGTTGATGACCTTCATGAAGCCACCTCTATCTCGAAGTAACGTGGCTGGTAACGAATAGGAAACTCCCTGCAGTTCATAGTGACGAGGCGCTGTGCAGACATCATCTTCCTCGGCATTGTCCAGCACCTGCACTTTAATTATAGAGGCGCCAGGAGGCAATGATTCTTTGCTTGTCGTCACTACGTTGAATTTCTGAATATCTTTGACTACTTGAAGTTCAGCAAAAGGGTCAGGATTCAATCTTAACGTAGCAGTCCTATTAGTCACCTCAAGTGTCACGCGATCCGCGTTGATAACTGGCTGACCAATCAGTAAATGAATGTCCTGCATGTCAGTCTCTGTTACATGTGCAGTACATCTCACGTGAATTTCATCAATTTCTAGGTCGAATTCTACTTTTCCGCGGCTTGTAAGTAAACCACCAGAAAAGCCTTTTAGGATAGTGCTCGTAGGTATAACTTTGAGTCCCAAAAGACCAACAATATGCACATTTAAAACATTTACCTGGCTTCCTGTATCGACGTAAGATTTCAAAAAAATCCCGTTTACCTTCACGACCTTTTTGTAAATCTCATTGTAATTTTGCACTAGCTTAATTTCCTTGACATTTCTGTTCGATTCGGCAGACGACTTGGCATATTCAGTTGAAGAGCCAGGGCAGCGCGTGGCAATATGACCTTGTACACCACACTTGAAACAAATGCGTTGATCAGGTAATAAGCAATTCCGCAAGATGTGGCCAGTCTTCTTACAACGCGGACAGGGGTCGGTCTCAGGGTTCACTTTCTTATCCGGGTTCAGCAGCTGTCTAGCATCCCTGCTCGGCTTGTCACGTACTTCGAACGTCGGTAAACGATAATCGTCGAGGGTACAAAGGAAGGCCTCGTACAGTTCATCTGGACGCTGGCATTGGAAAGCCCGTGCGTTTGGTTGTAATGAAGACGGTAATCCTCTGACTATACACGAAACACTTGCAGTGTCAGACAGGTTACAACGAAAGCACATGGCGATTTTATCCTGGTAATATTTAGTCATTGTTTCGTTCGGTAACTTCTTCCTGTTCATCATTTCGTCTAACAAAGCGCTGAAGTCACGATGTTTGGGAAATGCTCTTACAAGCATGCATTTCCATTCGTCCCAGGAATAGTTATATTCATCGAGCCTATTATACCACTTACGTGCTTGACCACGGAGTTTATCTTGAAGGTGAAATGATTTCACTTGGTCGCTCCAGCCATGTATATCTCCCAACTGGTCAATTTTCTTTAACCATACCGACACTGTACAATCTTCCCCTTCAGGGTCAAATTCCGGTATAAGAGACGCCGCACGATGGCCTTTAAAATGGTTGAGCGGCAAGATTTCGTTATTGAGTTCGTGTATCGCCCTACCTACTTCGTTTTCCAGCATACTTTTGAGCAGTTTCCTAGCTGGTGGTGGTGGGAATTCTTCATCCTCACTAATATGGCCTTGCTCTTCTTTACTCCAGCCAGGCGGACGGACTCTACGGCCAACAGATGCAGTAGGGCGATTACGCTTCATATCCCACTTCTGAATGAAACGGGTATGCAATGATAAACAACTATTTATTAAAAGTAATATAATTCTACAGACAAGGGCAGACTTTCGACTTAATTAATATTCAAAAGCTGAATTCCATCTGCCAAAACCATGCGTGACGCAAGTAGTCCAGTCATAGACTCTCCGGCCGTCGGATCTTATTCCTAGTTGTCTTTGGCTGGCTTGACTTACAACTTTGACTCCAAATTGTCGTAAGATGGCGTTGGCTTGGCTCGGCTTGGCTTGGCTTGGCTTGGCTTGGCTTGGCTTGGCTTGGCTTGGCGTGGGCTGAACACATACCGTGGCGTTACAAATGTCTCTTTTTTTCTCCCTCTGGATTGCCACTCCCATGATCGACCGGTGTGGACAGAGGCTGAACTAAAATTAGGAGTCCCTTGCCCTGAGGCCCTAGTAGGCAATTCTAACATACATACTAACTTGAAAAAGGTTGCAAAAATGGAGATTGGAAATGGATATTTTGATTTACAATATTAACGAAACCTAATCTTATATCTAAAATAAAGTGTAGGTAGTGTATATTACTCCCCTAGTGTATATTACTCCCTATAACACCAACTTCTGCCAGTAACAGTTTCGTCAAAATCGGTCCAGCCGTTTCGGAGATTAGCCGGAACAGACAGGCAGACAAAAATAAATGTTTTTTTGTTATACGTACCGTTTAATAATGTAGGTACTTTCTTATGTATTCAGTAAAAAGTGTTATTTTGAAATTACAAAAAGATACACTACAAATAATATTTTATTTATTTGTATAAATTAAGAAAAGAATTAGGAAATAGGCACCTTCCTATGCTAGGACCGTGTGACCGATACGTGTTACTGGTCTATGGTGGCAAAGGGACCTGACCCACCGTTGATGAATAGCAACTACAAACAAGTTGGCGAGCAACGAGCACACCGCTTGTAGGGCGATTACCAGCACCTATAAGTTGCCGTTTTCACGAACATAATGGATGCCAGTGTTACAAAATACGACGGCGACGCACGATCCTAATGATCACGTTAAAGTGTTCGTGAACACATTTAACACTATTATTAAGTGTTATTTGGACTAGTTATCAAGCCACGCAGGCAGCGCCAGGGGCGATTGCTAGCTCATAAAGGGGCAGTAAGGTTCTTGTGTATTATTTTTGTTTTCAGCAGTTAATAACACGTCCATGATAAGTGTTTGGAAAGAATTGTGGGTATTTTGAAAGCACACGATATATATTTCAGTTTTAATGTTACAGTTTTCAGTGTTTGTTATTTCGAACCGTTAAATTATATTTAGGTTTTGATAGAACTTGAGCAAATCAAAGTTACGCAACATGCGAGGTTTTTTATGATAGATATTACTTACTACAGGCCATTTATAGTGTAGAAATACAAGTTGTACATCAAACCGAATAACTCTACGCAAAAATAATTGCTGGGAAAATACTTTTTCTTGGGGTGAAATATCACGTTTCACGGTAGGACTCAATACGTAAAGCAAAACATTGTGCTGGTGGATGCGTTGAATAGTACGGTGTCAAGGAGGTATTTATAATTGCTTTCCTGCATATGTATATTTTTACAGGAGGAAGGGCGGTGCTGCATCCTGCATCCAGGCCTGAATCTTTTTCGCGGAGTTAAAACTAAATATTATGCTTACTTAACATTTATTTAAAAACTTGCAATAAGTAAAAAAAAAGTTGGAACTTTGACCCAGATTATTGCCGCAACTAAAAACTTCAGTATGTCCCAGAACAAAAAACTGATCGCAATGACGGGGACAAGAAACAGTCGTTAAGGGTATTTTACACCCATTATGAAAGGCAATTATTTTTGGAACAGTAAACATGTTCGACGATCTTGGCCCATCTACGCGGGTGCATTCGTGCGACGTTGCCAGCCCACTCCCACTCCAGCCTGGCTGGTTAATCTCCAACATCATTAAAGTCATGGTAGCATTATTATGACCACTACAAAATTGGACTGACTTAGAAATCATTAATGGAGTAGTTATCCGACTGAAAGTCCTCCTAGTTAATTTACTTTTGCTTCACCAGTCATAATAAGGTGGATGCGCAAGAGTAGCCCGCGAAATTTAAATTTTCTTACGTTTATTGCAATTTGCAGGTATATGTCAGATTGTATGTTGATGAAAATATGAATCGCGCCAGTAACACGTATGGAAATCATCAATACAATCCTCCAAGTTCATTTAACCCCATTCAATAACTATTTGAAAAATGAAAAAGTCACTCAATGGGTTATAATTCTTTAACTCTATACGTGTTACTGGCGCGATTCATTTTTTCGAAAGTTGGCGAGCAACGAGCACACCGCTTGTAGGGCGATTACCAGCACCTATAAGTTGCCGTTTTCACGAACATAATGGATGCCAGTGTTACAAAATAGGGCTCTAACCGTTTTTCACCAGATAATTGCTTTTGAATTTTGCTAAGTGTATACATATTGGTGCTCGTGCTTACGCAACGAGCGCTGCGCCCACCGAGCGAGCGTCACTAAGCGAGTTTTTTCTTTGATTGCTCTTGTCACCGCTACAAACTAGTATAATCAGCTAGTTTTAGCAAACCGTGATAAAATAAGGTTAAATAAGGAACATAAATAAAATAAAAATGGGGAATTCATATCGTTTATTTACGATGAGTGGTCACAGCGTCCTACACGAGCAACGTAACCCGTCGTCCGTCGTAAGGCACTAAGTAAGAAACGGACGCACCGGATATAAATAATCACTACATTTCAAATTAACACAAAGTAATCAATCAAACACTACAAAAATATAATCCTTACTATATCAATTAATTACTGGGGGCCTACCACCATTTATAATAGTAAGTCGGAGAGCTATACGTCCTTTACAGCACTCTTTCACACACAGCAGTATTAGGTATTAGAGGTGGCGGTAGGCCCCCAGCTCTACGGACTTGCTTATAAAATTGTACCGACACTGCAGCAACAATTTTATAAGCAAATACCACTGAAAATCGACTAATTTGAACCCAACACAGATATGTTAACATTTACTTCATGATATTTACAATGTTATTCAAATAATATGAATAAGTTTTGGTTCTTTTAGGGTTTTTAATAATTCTAAAACTAGATTAGCAATCAGACTGTAAGAAAAATCTATAGTATTGTCTTAATACTGATTTTCGGTAATTTTAGTCATAAGAGTTGGATGTATTACAATGAAATTTTATTGCAATTCTTGTTCAGATTTGGCAAAAATGGAATGAATCAGATATAACATTGCAATAAGAGTCCACTGTACACTCCTGGATATTTAATTTAATATTATACATATTATTAAGAGCTATCTTACTAATATTATATTGATAAATAACTAAGATGTATGTGCTTTGAATACACCTACGTAAGATAAGTTCGTTTATAGGATAAAATAAAACATAGTGGCGAAACTATACAGACGTATTGGAAATCCACTTTTGATGACATCTAAACATCATACATCAACATAATAATCTAAATTGATATGAGTACCTGCGGTCGTTGAAGTATATACTTATACTAACGACTTCAACAGCAAATCAGTTTTTATTGAACTTTTTCTTGTTTAGATAACATCTTCACCTGACATGAAGGTTTGCCAGCTAATTTAATTTAACCCTGTATACATGTTGAATTGATTTACCCAGTTTTCATTTTGTATTTTCAAAACGGCTAGATCGACTAATGCAGATGTATTCCTAGCACAATATTTCATAGATTACACTATAACAAATGATTCTTTTGGCATAAAGATGCACTACGTGGCCTTGTCAACTAATTATTCAGCCGATATCGTGCATTTCTAAATTAATTCTTAAGATTTCATAACAAGAGTAAGAATGGAAGAGAATTATGGCCTCGTGACAGTGTAATGTGAACTGAGGTCTCCGTCATACTAGGCAAATAGTTTGCAGCTTGTCGGTAAGGTTGACAGATAGGTACATAATCAGCCAATAATGTTACCACTGCTCACTGCCGTGACGCACGGCCTCCTCTCTGAGGGAATGGGCTAGAATCCACCACGCGGGCCGGTTTGTAGATGTCACATTACTACGAATTTTTGTTTCTAGGACATGTCGGTTTCTTCACGATGTTTTCCTTGACCGTTTTGAGAGCAGTGGTGATGATGGTGAAGAATTACACTAAGTAATGCGCCTGCCTGGGTTCGAACGCACGACTTACTGTTAGTAAGTCGGGGCCGCCACCACTGGCCACCGCTGCTCTCGGGCCACCGCTACTCTCCACGTCGAAAGACGTCCACTGCTGGACATAGGCCTCGCCCAAGTGTCACCACACTGACCGGTCCCGTGCGTCACATCCACATGCGGATGGCGGTGGACAATTTGTTGTGGCACAGCTTGTGAGAGGCTTATGTCCAGCGGAGATTGCGATAGGCCGAGTTGATCGACATACAATTTGTATCGGCGTAGTGTCAACTACTGAACACTATTTTCAAAATAGGGCGCCAATGGGGAAGGGAACTGTGAAACTAATGGCGCTAGTAGGCTTGTTCCCAACATCGTCATTGGTTGAAAATTTGTTAATGTCTATTTATATTTGAAAATAGCGTAACCTCATTGGTCAGATTGGGGCCTATCTATGGACACGCCATCTACAGTGAACTTGACCAACCTTTCCTATTTAGGGCAAACGCAGCAATAACTATAGCCAAGTGTCACCGCGGCCTCAGTCATTAAATATTTTTGAAATAACAGTGTCACCAATAGGAAGACGGCCCAGTGCTATTACTTACTATTTCAAAGTGTATCTAATATATTTCTAACAATCTGAGGAATGAGGAAAGAGAATGAAAGAGGTGATAGAATTTGTTTACAGTTAACAATGAAATCTTAATTAAACCTTACGTAAAACATGGCAAGACTCCGCAAATATAATCACAAAGTGCTTTTAATGTAAACAAGTGATGTTATGCAATTCCTAACATTTCATTATGTAATTGAGATCATTTAATTATTATAGCAACATTTACGTGATTTTCATTTAAATTTAAACACTGCGTTATTTAAAGTGAATTAAATTTAGACATTGCGATTAATAAATCGAAGTTTAGCATTAATTTACACACTAAAACAGAACAATTTTTATTTTAATTTCTAAAGAATTAAATTAATGATGACTACGAAAAGATTCTACGCCTATATCAATTTTGGTCTCAATTTTCACTCGAATTTAATATGCTACTTGACTTGTAATTTTAATAGAATAAGAATAATCTTTACAAGCTAAAATTAATACTGTTTAACGCACAACAAATCGTTAATGGACATATAAAGTTAAAAGATAAAAGGAACAAACATATTAATTAAAAAAATAGATCTACATTTGGTCCTAAATAATTCAATCATAGACATAGGATACGCGACTTACACAAATAATTATTTGACTCAACCTACAGCTTCCAAAAGCTGGTAAAAGTCAAAATTTGTTGTTACTCTGGTCAACCAGTCACATGAGTTACAGGTCTACCGTTTAATTGTGGCGGAACCCTCGGGAGTCGTGACCCATCGCTCAGTCATTCGCCCACAATCTAACGTCAACCCTCCCCCCCCCGCCCCGCACACCACGCCCCTACAGCAGGCACCATCTCAATTAAACGGTATGCCCGTAACATGGCATTATTCGACAGCACATTCAAAGTGAGCTTTTCTGGGAGCATTACCCTCAAATGTTGATAGGACATTACACTGCAAGCTCTAGTATTAGACAGTGCTACATTTGGAGTCTACGTTAGACAGCGCACGCGTAGTAAACGTCTTTAGATACAGAGGCGAAGCGACAACGATGGCAACACGAAGATAGAACATTTTAACATTCAGATGCTGTTTTTGTTAAGTGACATTTTACTTCCTCCTTTCGTTTTCCTTGCATAATCAGCCTATAATGTTCCCACTGCTGGGACACACGGCCTGCTCTCTATAAGAGGGAATGGGCTATAATCCACCACGCGGGCCCAGTGCGGGTTGGTAGATGTCACATGTCTTCGTTTTTTTTTTTTGGTCTAGGACATTCCGTCACGATGTTTTCCTTAATTTATGTAAAAAAAAGTCGCCTTTTTGATACAATATTTTCCCAAAAATGAAAGTGGAACACTCCTTCAAAAAACTCGTTTTTCAGACACCATCATATTCATAGCTTTATATACTTTATGGCTATCCATAACGTCATACTACTGACAGTAGGTCAACACAGACTAAACTTTTGAAGGATCGAAGTGGGCGGAGCTTATTTCCCGAATGGTCATACTGTAGGTCGGGAGCATACCAGTTATAAGTTGGTACGTGTTTAGGAGAAGCTGTCTTGTTCACACTCGTCCCAGCTGTCACACTCGTACTGGTCGCAGTCGTAGTCGATGTCGCAGGCCGCGTGCCCGGTCGCGTCCGAGCTGATGTCTGTCAGCGCCGCTTCGGAGACCGGCTTTGATGATATGTCCAGGATCTGGGGAAAAAACCTGGTTATAAAAAATATTAGTAACATTAAGTCAAATTAGTATAATGTCGATACTTATAGACTTTTTGTATAAACAATTAAATAATTTCGGAATTTTGATTACCAAATTATTTATTTGTTAAAATTTTTTTTTATTTTTTTTTTTGCAATTCAGCAATTACCGGTTACAAATTTTCAGTCCATTTGATTAACCATTTTTAATGGGGAAGAAAACTGGCAGTGGTGTTTTGTTTCCTCATCCACTTTGGTCCCTGATTGATGAACAAAACACTCGTTTTGTCTCAGATATCTTGCTCTCGTTCTCTCGCGGCGAACCTTCCAGGAAACCACCAGTTCTCCTAGTACACAAATTAATCCTACAATTACATACATCAGCAGAAGACCGAAGGCTATAGTTGTCGGACTGCGCATCTCTGTCGGCCGTAGACAGCGCATGTAACGCTAGGGAGTTACGTTTGGGCTCCTCGCGCGATAGGTTCTTGCCGTCTGATCGAACTGCCACTTCTGATGGATTTGAACGTTCTGGAAAAATTAAACTCAAAAATAAATCATAAAAAGTTGAAGAAGATTCTTCAATCTGGCTGGAATAATCTACGTTGGTTTAATGCATTCTAGTAAGGATTTCACTTGCTTCGGTGAAGGAAAACGTCGTGAGGAAGCCAGCATTTATAATATAATAAAGCTTTATTGTTCAAAAGAGCATTACGCAAGCTGAAATATCACTAGCCTCCACACTAGGATTCCCCGTGTCGTGGAGACTAGTCTCCTTCGTCAGCAAGCATGCTTGAGAGATATTTCTTGACAGCATGTAAAGCCAAGTGAGTGGCATAAAAACTGTGACACCAGGTTAGGCACTAACTACACGATAAAGAAGATGAGTAATGATTTATGCAAACTGCATGCAGACGCATGTCGGTTGTAATTGTAAACAAACAATGCCCACCTTACAGTAAAAAGGCAGATTTTCTGCATTGATCTCATGTCTACATATTTTTAAGAATGAATAGAGACTTTTAAGTTAATTCAGAAAAATGGTTAAAAGGAATGCCTACAAACATCTTATCGAAGCCGAATGAGGGCTATTGTTTTTGAGCTCACCAGATGGCGCCACTGTCGATTTACGTCCTGTCAATAGTTCTATTTTATACTTTACAGTACCAATAACTTCATAAAAAGTTTATTTTATTACGTAACAACATAATGTAAACTTCAGGTACATTTATTTACAAAATTCTCCCTAAAATTAGCAAGCATGAAACATTTAAAAATCATTTTAGTACTGACAATTATGATTCTAAGTTGCTTCTTAAAATCTTCAAGTCATAATTAATCAGTAATGGCTCAATCTAGACCACAATCGTGAATATTTGTAAAAATACGTGTTAAAACAGCACGCAACGCGCGAAAAATCTATGACATCTGACATTTCGGTGGCCCCACGCTACACTAGCGCCTCTAGCGGCGAATTCATACGTGATAGCCCCCATTGACTGACTCTGCGTCGATAAGTGAGATTTATAACTTCGACAGTTTCTTACCTTTCACTAGTGGATCTGCAAGTGACACTTGGGATCCGCTGCGGGGCGAGCCTAGGCTGCCGCTGTAATACATCTCAGGATTCGCTTCATGCCGATCTGAGTTAAAAGAAACACACATGGACATTACCAAGACTTTAACCCTTCGTTTGCCGGAACGTAGATCTACGCGAGACACAATAGCTTTTTAATTGTGTCTCTATGTATATTCGGCATACGAAAGGTTAAAGGAGATAAAGAAAAGTGGCAACGGCGCAATGAATATTGCTGCCTTATTTACAAACAAATTGGGCTTTTAGGGCTGAATTGCAGTATGCTACATGGAACGTCTGTCTAATTGCCACATTACCACTGCAAATTAGTGCTAAGTTTTTTGGAAATAAACTATTATTATTATTAATTAATAGCTATATTTGATGGCTTCTCGTAATAATACTTCTTTTTTGTTCTCTGTAAATTGAGAGGTCTGGCTCTTGTGATACAGGAACTCCTAGTACAAGAGTTAGGGCTATACTGATGTTTGAGCAATCACTTGTCAATAAAGATTTTATTATTCCCTTTATTTAACTTTTTTACAAATTATTTACATTTTTAAATATTTCTTATAAAAACAATATAAAAACATTTAAAAATATAAAAAATTGTTGCCCACCGGTATCGGGAACAGGGTCCAAGCTACCGGCGGTCAGGGCTCCAGAGAGACCTCCTAACAATACGAGCCGTGTCCAGGAGTACCGCTTTCTGAATCAAGCCCTTGATCCAGCTGCCTAACGAGAGCCTCCTCAGGTATTCATCGAGGCTCTTGGCAATTAAGCCATGGGCTGATACGACTATCGGCACAATGATCGCTGAGTCCACATCCCACATGTCAACAACCTCGCGAGCCAAGTCAAGATACTTGATTTGCTTATCTTTCTCGGCTTTCACGAGGTTCCCATCATGCGGGACCGTTATGTCAACAATCATTGCGCGCCGTTCTGATCGATCCACCACCACTATATCAGGCTTATTGGCTAGAATAGTCCTGTCAGTGATGATGGATCGATCCCAGTACAATGTGATACTGCCTTTTTCGAGAACTGGGTCGGGCACATACCTATAGTACGGCACTTCCGATTCCACAAGGCTGTATTTAAGAGCGAGTTGCTGATGGATAATCCTGGCTACAAGGTTGTGTCTATGCAAGTACTCTCCGTTAGCTAGACGAGAACACCCGGAGATAATGTGACGGATTGATTCGCCTGGACGGTGGCATGCCCGACATATGTCAACCGTGCCGTCCTTCACAATAAATCTCCGGTAGTTATTCGTCCTCATAACTTCATCCATAATTGCACAGACAAAACCTTCGGTTTCTCCGAAGAGGTCCCCGGAACGTAGCCAGGCTACGGACGCGGATAGGTCTACATCGGGCCCATGTAGAGCCCGGAAAAAGCGTCCGTGGAGCTCCTTACTCTGCCATACCTCCCTGCGGTCGTTAGTGTCAAGCACTACAGGTTTGCGCCAGTTCTCTTTAGCCAAGGAGAGCGGGGTGAGGCCTTTGTCCACTGCGACTACATCTCGATGCATCCCCACGTCGGTTTCTAAGAAATATTCCCTGAGACTGCATATCTCGCGATTGTGGAGAGTCTTAGCGTTTAAAAAGCCTCGACCCCCACACCTCCGCGGGATATACAATCTCATAACCGAAGAACGTGGGTGATGCATTCGATATGTCGTCAACAATGTACGGACCTTCCTATCCAGGGCGTCTAGTTCTGTTTGAGACCATTTGAGTATACCGAAAGAGTACATCAAAACCGGCATGACCCAACCGTTGAAGGCACGCACCTTATTTCCGCCCGATAAAAGACTATTAAATACTTTTTTCAGGCGGCCAAAGAAACGCTCCTTCAACGATTGCTTCATGTCAGCATCATTGATGCCCAGCGCTTCCGACATACCCAAATACTTATAGGTTTCGGTTGCTGAGAGGGATCTAAGATTTATGGAATCCGAGAGCTGGGTTCCCACAGATTCCACAATCTCCCCTCGCTTTACATGCATGACCGCACATTTGTCCACACCAAATTCCATCCTGATGGCGCTACTGAAAGTTTCAGTTACCTTCAGTAGCTCCATCAGTTGCAAATCGTTGGGGGCAAAGAGTTTCAGATCATCCATGTAAAGGAGGTGAGATATAACTTGACCACCTCTCTTCAACCGATAGCCTAGACCTGAATCCTCCAGCAGCGTGCTAAGAGGATTCAAGGCTAAGCAGAACCAAAGTGGACTCAAACTATCACCCTGAAATATTCCTCGCTCTATCCTTATTGGCTCGCTATTCCTCTGGATTTGCTGACATCCTGGATAGCGAAGGACTGTCCTCCATTGGCCCATACATGAAATCAGGAAGGTGCGCAGAGTTGCATCAACTTTATACAACTCTAGCACCCTCATGAGCCATGTATGTGGCACAGAGTCATAGGCCTTCTTATAGTCTATCCAACATGTCGACAGATCCCTTCGGGAACGGCGAACCTGTTGGCTAATGGCCATATCAATGAGGAGTAGCTCCTTAGTACCACGGGACCCGTTCCTACATCCATTCTGAGAAGCAGACATAACAGAATTTTCGTCAATATGTTTAGTGATTTTAGTTCTCAAAATGGAGGTAAGAACTTTATAGACCGTCGGGAGACACGTAATAGGTCTATAATTTTTGGGTTCCGCAGTACTACCCGATTTATGGAGCAGGTGGGTTATTCCAGTTGTCAGGAACTCGGGGAGCGATCCCGACTCTAACGCTGACTGGAAAAGGGCTGCCAAGCGAGCGTGTGATCTTTGGATCCACTTAATCCAAAAGTTATGCAGCCCGTCCGGTCCTGGAGATTTCCAATTAGGTAAAGGACGGACCGCACGAGCTACATCTTGGGGGCTGATTGTGATCGCCCCCATTTCTGGTATTGGATCGCACGCTCGCTCGACCTCCCCTGTCCATTCGCCCTCGGTATGACTGACAGGCACCGACCAGATGCTGCGCCAGAAAGAACACATGGCGTCATCATCCGGTAAGCACGTGTCAGACACACCTTGGTCCGGTCGCTCCCATGCTCTATAAACCCACCTTTCGTCGCTTTGGAATGTGCGATTCTGAGTGTATCGTTCCACCCGCCGCTTATACCTACGAATACGGTTTGCCCATGCATACACTTTCTGCTTCAGGAAGTCGATGCGCTCTGTGATACGGGACATGTAATCTCGAGGACTGATATCAGTCCCCGCAAATACCCGCCTCACAAAGCGCATCACTCGAGGGCGAGTGTTGCCCTCCCTGAAGCAGATTAGTCTGCCGATGAGTGCTCTGGCCCCACCAATACGTTGTTCAATCCTGTACTGCCAAGCTGGTACGGCTGGTTTTGGTCGTTTAGCTCTGTCATCCGGAAATTTGACGTAAGCTAAACGACATGCCGCAACAGCCGCACAATACAAGATTGAATGAGCATCGGTGAGGTTTTCGCAGTTATCAAAATAGTTTGACAACTGCGAATCCAGAACAGCCACCAGCACCCTATTTTTGTTATGCATGGGCAAACGAGGTAAGCGTGGTCTAAGTTCGGGAGTCATGAACCGATATTCTCGAATCGCACACTCCAAAGCACTCCTCATATCCTCACTGCACTGGGTACTTACATTAGTAACCATGTCATTACTCACGTCGTTATCGCGATCTGGTAGTGTGGTAAACTGTGGTGGAACCACAGCCTGCGACGGCGTGGTAATGACATGGCTACTCTGCATTTCAGTCTGCAAGCGATCAAGTACGGTGTCACCCAACATACGATTACGCTGGATGACTCGCACCTGATCCGACAGTCGTTGCGCCGACACGTTGACAGCTGGCTCAAGCACCTGAAACAGAGAGAGCATCCGAACACGGTACGCAGTCAGGTTGTTTCCTCCCTCTGTAGCCCCATAGTATGAGCGCATGACGTTTTCATTGATGGATTGCGTCCATCGCATGCGCTGCACACTCACGCCGGGAGCTGGGACCCTATCAGAGGCCGGTGGGCCTCGAGGTCCTAAGCCGTCCGGCGGCCTCCCCGTCGACGAACTGGTGGTGGCGTCGTAGGCGGAGAGAAATACTCGTCGCTCGAGCTCGACGCAACTGCCACGGCCGGTGTCACAGCGCTCACGATGGGGCTGGGTTCCGGCGGCGGCGAGGCGGAGCTGAGCGACGGGTCCGGAGGCGATAGGCGTGCGCGTAGAGCAGCTGATCTCGTCAACATTATCTAGATCTCATATTGTAGATTGTAGTCCGATTTTATGTATGACAGACGTCATTCTAGATCACAGTTTTTTTTCTTTGGTGTTTTTTGTTATAAAATGGCTTCATATTGTTGTGTACAATTAGGAAATGGAAAAATGATAATATATAAAAGGGAGATTGGGTTCCAGACTGTTTAAAAATAGTTGTTTATTAATTGAAATTATGGAATGAAATTGCAAGACGTTTGTTGACGTTTAGTATTATTATTACGATCTACGATACACTAGTTGGTAGGTTGTTATTTTGGCAAAACCTGTTACCTACAAAAATAATGAATGTTACCACAGTCCACAATCTCGTGGAAGACGTAGTTGGCAGTGACGACGGGCTGCCGGATCCAAGGGTGTGCCATCAGCTGCGTTATCGTGCATCTGTTGCTCGGTTCCTTGCACAGCATCCAGCGAAGCAGTTGTTCTAAATCTGTTAATGAAATAATGACCACAATGTAACATGATCTGATCAAAAATTGAATTATGTTCGAAGAGAACAAAGTAGTTTCAAATGAAATACATCGATTTTCACGTTTTTCTGGTGATATATATTCGAGATATCCGTAAAGAAATAGATAAAGATGAAAACATTATAATATTCGGTTTTAATTTATTATACTGATTTTTTGTTTGTTTTGTATGTGATTTCGGAGCAAGAGCCAACAATTAAGGATAACATTAAGTAATACAAAAGCTAGCCAGCAAGAAAGATGAATATTATTTTTTACCTTCAGAAACCACCTGCGGGAAAGCTAGCGGCCCTTGTATCGTGTCCTCGATGTCAGAAAACGGGTTAACAAAAAATGTCAAGACATAAAGAGTTATCCCCATTGACCACATCTCTAGCTCAGGGCCCGCGTATCTGTGGAAGTAAGATTTCTTTATAGTATGCAGTTTATTGTTTTGCAAACAGTAATGGGGCAAGTATTGTGCCCTGCGGAACTCCCATTATGTCGAAAGATCTTAAAGGTGTCATTGAGCTAAAAAAAGAATTTCTGAATCTTCCAAATCAAGTACGTAATAAGATGATGCATATCTTAAATTTACATAGTAGGAATGTCTTTTTTTATCCATATTCTGTGATTAACTAAATCAAATGCCTTCAATGAATCAAAAATCGTTTTCAAACAGGAACTTACTTGTTCCCCGCTAAAACTTCAGGGCTGCAATACTCTGTGGTCCCGTAGAAGGTGGAGAACAGCGTGTCTTTGCTCATGAACGTCGCTGAGCCGAAGTCTATGAGTTTGACGTGGAATTTGTTGTCTATGATCACGTTCTCGTCTTTTATGTCGCGGTGTAAGATGTTTAGGGAGTGAAGGTACTCAACTGCTAGTCCTATCTGTAAATGTCAAAAGGCGGACAGTAGTTTCAGGTCAGTCCTTTAGTAAGTAGATAGTTCTTGTCGATAGTTCACAATCTACAATGATTATAATCCTTGACTACTGATACACAGAACAGAAATAATGACAAATCATTGCTAGATTTAAACAATAATCTTTTACAGGAAATGAACTACCAGAAAATGGGTAAAGAAGCTTAAACCATGCAATAAATTTGAGAGTCGGACATCGCAAAACACTGAGATGGCTTTTATTGAATATTTCATGGGGTTTAAATCCATACCTGTCTAAAAATATAACTGAGCAGCGGTTCATCGAGCCTCGGTCGTCGCTCGATAAACTCAAACAGATCCATGCCCGCGCCATGTTTTTCCATGACCATCTGGAAATACTTCTCGTTCTCGAACACGTCTATCACGCTCACCTGAAAAATAATATTCACCAAAAATAAGGATGACCGCTGAGTTTGAAGATTTTTATAAGTCACGCCTCCGCCGCTGAGATCAAGGAAGCAATAGTCAGCAGTGGTTGCAACTAGCCTACCAATGATGATGATGACGCTCGCTGGTAGAACGCGGTAACAAAATGATGGGCTAGCAGGTTGATGATCACGGAGCCAGTCAGTTATTCAGTGACCAATTTAGCCTAATTTTTTCGCCCAAACTAAAGGCTCATGGAGCGAATCACGCTTCTTTGAGAATCCTTCGGTAGTTTAGACAGCTTCCACATGCAGTTAGTTGGTTTATTACCACAGTATTGTTTAATTTTCGTTAGGAAGCATTAACGAAAACGAATATGACAATTTTATTACACAATTTTGCAATACTAAGGTACCTATACTTACAATATTAGGATGTTTAAGCGTGAGCAACAGACTCAGCTCCAGCGGCACACGACGTCCATCAGGCGCGTCCACCCAGAACTGTGCGCCCACCTTCTCCTTGAGTATGAACTTGGCGACTGTCAGCAATCTGTCAGAGCGACGGTATGCCATCTTCACACAGCCGTAGGCACCTTTACCTAGAAGAAAAATATGTGGCAGACTGTTGATATTTTCAAGTTGCTTAAAACTATGCTGGTTTTCACGAACACCGACACCTAAATGAATGCCTAAATATTATTGCACTGTTGGTTTTGTTATCATATTGGTTGGGATTACTGCATTATCATCGCGGCATCTAGAGTTGATTGAAATCCAAGACTGAAGGTGTCGCCTTTAAATGTTTTACTTTTTGGATTTTGTTGTGGGATCCAAGACGTTTCTCTCGACAAGCTTCATTGTTCGCCTCTGTTTATTACGGCTTTTAGGAGTTGCATTGGTTGGGAATAGTGTGTCGGGCTTGTCCAAAAATGCAAAAGGCGCCAATCTTACGTTGTTTTCTGTTTTGTGTTACTTTTGGTGTGAGTGAAAACTTCACATCAAATGAAAGAACCTTATTTGACGGTATTACGATTTCGACATTCTAGATAAAGGTTCGATTAAAATTACTCGTAGTGAAGAGGTTCATACACAGCACAATACGTATTGAAGACCGATTTTGAAAAAAAATCCTGATAACAATTATTAGTGTTTGCTTACCAATCTGCTTGAGCGTAACATAGTGTTTGTTGTATTCGCCGGAGACCTGCTCGTCACCACACTGGCTCACAAGTGACATCGACTGAGGCCTGCTGCTAGCCGACTTGTTACCCTGAAAGTAGAACAAATGAGGACGATTTTGCAATGCACTTTTCAAGTAACGGAAATTAGAAAGCCACCTGAATTTATTTAAATTCATATTTTGAGGACTGCTGCTAGCCGACTTGTTACCCTAAAAGAAGAATAAATAAGGACGATTTTTGGAAGCACTTTTCAAGACAGTATTAGTCATCCATTTGAATTTATTTGAACAAATATTCCGAGACGTGCAGCTAGCCGACTTGTTACCTTGATAGGAGAACAAATAAAGATGATTTTACAATGCACTTTTTTAGACAAAGTAAAAAGACAAGCCAATTGAATTAATTAAAATAATTTCTTTATACTTTGGACACGCTTACGCTTGTCTTTTGGCAAACAGATAATGATTATTATGATGATAATGATTGGCCAGAAGATTTATGATATGATAATGAAATAATGATATCTCTATGCAATATTATATTGTCGTATCGAATTAAAATCGATAAAAAATCTGCACTGGGGGTCTCGACTCATGCACTGAATACTTGGTTACAGTTTACGAATGAATGTCCCTCACACCATGTTACGCAGTCAAGTCAAAGTACCAACATGAAAATAACACAAATAGCGGTAGTAGAAAATCAGAAATATTTATCTAACTAATACACAAGAAATACTATACCACAGTGTTACTAACGAGTACTAGCGAGTTGTCGGCCGTGGACGCGACACTGGACGCGAGCGTGGTGTGTCGCACCGTGTCCTCTAGCTGCACGCCCAGCCACACGCAGCGCACGCGGGAGCCTGTGTTTAACTGCATGCTTGATACTGTGTACAGGACATCTAGAAAAGAGAGGTGGTCAGTAGTCATTATTTGGAATCATCAAAATAGTGTGTGTTGGACGTTCAAGCGCGATTGTAGAACGTGGGGACGCACAGCAGTCGCGCTTGAACACGCGGGAGCGCGCGATCGCGTGCGGTCAAACGAACCCTTTTGTCGCAGATTGATACCTCGTCAAGTGCCCAGTTGTAAGTAATAGGGGCGCCATTCATCATATCAAAGAGGCATATAGGTATACCAATGACATTACCTAAAAAATAAAATACGAAACATAAAATATTCATCATCATCATTTTAGCCCGTTGTTGTCCACTGCTGAACATAGGCCTCCCCAATCGATTTTCAACGTAACGTGTACCCAGATGGACCGACGACCTTGTTAAAATATTCATGAAAGTAAACATATTATTAAATTTTAAAATGTTACCATAATTTCCCTAAGATCTAAAAAAACTTTTAAATAGTGACAACGCCATCTTGAGCATTAGTATGTTATAATGTCATTTTTTTGTTAATGACGTCTCTACCCGAGTATAGCGACCGACGTGTCGCAGTGTTTTTTTTATCAATTTCTAATGGATTGTCTCCTACCCCAATACCTTAGGAAGAGAGGTACCTAATATGTTATGAATGTCTATTTCTAATTGTACTATTGTTATTATGTTATAAAAGAGCGGAGTCTCCTAATACAGGCTTTTTATTTGCTTAAAAGGAGGCTCCAATCATCAACTTGTTGTTCTGATTTGGTTAAGAAATAAACAAATATTTAATTTAATTTTATGTACTCACTAAGATGTGTGCCGTCCTTGTGCATCACCACGCCCCTGTAGGTGCCGTCCTTGTGCTGGCAGTCGGTCGCGCACTCGCACGGTTCCGCTTTGTTTCGCGAGTGTTGCGGTGTTGACGTCATAACTAGTGTACGGACTATGCGCTTAGCTACGCACGGAGTTTCGGGTGCGTCGTCTGCGACAAGAAAAAATAAAATTAGCTTATTGGCTACACTTACCTACGCGGAATTTGCTTGTAATGAATTTGGTCAGCAATACTTTCATGTCTATGCAGTAGACAATGTCTACTGCAGCCCGCGTAGCATGACCACCGTAGAAACAGGTTTTGTCGACGAAGAGTCGAATTGAATTGTCATTTTATGACAGATTGAGGAATGATTTCTATCGTCGCTAGCATGGCGATGTTAGAAATGTATGAAAAGAATGACAAGACATTTCAAGTTGTATAGAAAGAGCTTTGTCGAGTCATGGTAGACTAGAGATAGTATTGCCATGCTAGGGGGGCTGGAGTGTCTTAGCATTTTTGGTAATCATTTTTTTTTTTGTCACTGGTCATTTGTCTATACGAGTGGTAAAATTATTGCGGCATCTAAATTATTGCACTGACAGTTCAGTTCACAGCGTTTAGACAAGTGTTTAAAAACCAATGTAGTGCTATTATTTGGTTGTAGTCTAGTGTTCGTGAAAACTAGCATGTATCTTTTCCTGGTTAAGTTCAGTACTTGTTTCAGGGTATAGGATGTATCACGACAAAAAAAAAACTAAATACTGTTAACTCACCCGAATACAGTTTCCTAGGCGCAGATTCAGTCTGTGTCTCCAAATCGTTATCATTACTCAAGCTATCAATACTTTCATTGCCGTTGTGTTTCGGCAAGTCTTCTATCTCACAGCCAGGGGGCGGCATCTCATTGATAGGCGTCAGGAAATCCGCACTCGTCTCATTTGAGTCACAGAAGTCTAGAGAAAGACTTGTCTTATCATCCTTTCCCGGTTGATTGGCTTTTAGAGATCTATATTTACTTGAATCGAAGGAAAGTCGTAAAGAAGGATCGTTTAGTCTTACTCTAGGAGTATTTCCAGTAGGAGTAACTTCCTGAGAATGCTGCGAAGTATAGTAAATAGAATCAGACTTCTCCGCAGGCTTGGCAATAGGCCTCGCAAGATTACTCTGTTCAGAACGGAGAATATTCTCGCTCCGAGATTTCGATATGCTGCTATGACAAAAATTATCGTCGTCTATAGATATTCCTGACATCCCAGAAGTGACGTCAGGTAGGGCGGATATGTCGTTTCGTTGTTCCGTTGTGCTGATGCTGGAGACCATGTCTTGTGTGGGGGTCGGGGTGTGTGTGACCATGCTGCAGGACTTGTCGAGACAGAGGGCGCTGGACGATTTCTCTCGCGTGGTTGAGAGGGTGGATGGATGGACGTTGAGTGACGTGCAGGCGGATTTTTGGCTGCCGTTGAATGCTCCGCATGAATCGTCGTCGGTGTCTGATGCTGGAACATTAAATATGGATTAATAAATAAATAAAATACATATACACCGTGTTCTTCACGTTATCCATAAACTTTAGCAAACGCTTCTGTAGCTTTTACAAATCAAATATAACAAAGAGAGTAGTACTTAAAAAGGCTTCGTTACAAAGATATTTGTAATTTGATTTTATGAAATTTAATTGAACTATGCAGTATGAAAGGGTCTTAATTTGGCCTAGGTTGCCGCTTAGTGCAAATCTATCAATACTATTTGCATCTCATTTCCACGTACGAGAGGAACCCGAGAGATAGCGAAGAAGTACGATCACTTTTGATAACGGATCTATCAAAGAGATTAAACTGGTCTCCATGGATACATAAGTTGTTAGTTGTCATGCATGATTTTAACTGTCAGATTTGTTGTTTATTGTAATTTACTATTGGGTTTCCGATTATTTTAATCATTATTTTGATTACAACATTCACTATACCGTACTAGTATTCGGCGCAACGCCAAGCTGATATTCACTTCGCCTACGGTTTCTGTGACGGAAATGCTACAGCGGCTGTACGAGAGTACCCCGGCGCGATCCTGATATACGAACATTTACTAACATACACAGGAGATTTTGTGAGATCGGAATTAGACCACGCCGCCCTGGACGAGCAATCAATTTGAGCGTCGCTCAAGAAAATAAAATAATGGACCTTATTATTCATGATCCTAACTCTCGACGAGACGCTTTAGGAGAATCGGTGGGTGTATCGCATAGGCTAATCTGGAAACGATATGTTTTGCATGCCTACAACTACGGAAAATCCCAAGGCATACTACCACCTGATCACTTCTATTGTCACTTCTCTGTCTTGATCAATAAAAATCTTGATGTGTGGTTTTTTTGTGAATAGTTGTGCATTTTATTTGTTTACCAATCTTATTTGTATTATGGTGAAGTATACAACACGACAAATGTAGGCCATTGAGTACAGTTGCTGCTAGCATGTGTGAGGAGCATCGTATAGTGAATATACTTCGTAATAATGTTGTATTTTTGCCTAGTCCATGGAGGAATTACACTGGTTCTCTACTTGATTTCTAAAGTTGATGATTCACATATTCACATGGTCGTTTGCCCGAATATGATTGCCTAAGGAATTCGTCAAACGGGCAAGTATAAATGAACGCGCCCGTCTTCATACTCGTCCAGCATCATTGTAGTTTGTTTTTTAGCAAATGTAAGCTCGTATGTATTCCATTGCGATGACTAGTGTAATTGCGCCATTAATAAGCCGACCAAAATTTGATGACAATGAGATGGGTTATGCAAGTGCGGGCACCGTAGGCTAAAGCTAAATACAATATATAAGATGCTCTGTGGCTAAATACCTAGACAGTTCTTAAATTCTACATACATGTAATAAAATAAAAGGTATGATGGATTGAATAATAATGAAAATAGTTTTGAATGACATTACGGCTGACGTAGTTGTCTATTTGTCTATCCTAGTGTTCTATGGATCTTTTGACGCTCCATTGAAGTTGGACAGGAGAGCGCTATTGGTAAAAATTTGTGAAATGTATTGAAAAAATAAGATGGTGGCGTTAGTTCTGATTTTCACCACGCGATAAGTATGGTTATAAATTGTTATTCTAGCCAAATACAACTTTAAAAAAATATGTTGTGGTTACCTTTTATCTTAATTTGACCTATCTTTTGAGAGTGTATTTTGAGATTTTTACAAATGTACCCGAGTTCTAAGGGTGGTCCCAAGATTGCGTGGTGAACTGCCCTTTTATTTTTTTATTCAATAGTTTTGAGATTGAATGTTTGTTACTAAAGCCGAAACGGCAGAATGGGTTAGGATAATTATGCTAGCCTACTTCTCTTAACGTCGTCGGAGGTCCTGCGTTGCTCTAAGCCTACACTAAAAAATAAGGACTACAGAAACTTTTTATGAAGGCTGCTTATCGTGGGTAGAGGTTATCATGATTTTGTTATGGAATTTTGTTTTTTTATGTCACAATTCGAAATACGTACCAACCTGCTTGGTAGCCTTATACTTTTTCTATAGGTAGAACGTTTGATTGACAGTGCTACTAATCTGAAGTCTGAGGGAAATGAAGATTAAACGCACTCAAAAAAGGAATGAGATAAAAATCCAAAGAAACTTAGTTTTGACAAGTTTCAGCCCGCCAAATCTTATGAATGAAAATACGACGTTGCCAATTCGGATGAAGAGGCATGCATATCGGGTGATTTACGTCAAGGTATTTAGTTTGTATGAAAATTAACAAAAAATAAAAAATAAGAATTCATTTAAGTGTCAATAATGAAAAATGCTTATTTCCATGGTCTGAACATCTGGTCGAAGTTTATGTATATCGTCCGGAACACGGTGTATATCACTGGACATTACACACAGCGCCATCTAGGTGCCACACTAAGCAACGAGGCCTGTGTCGTGGACACCAGATAGTTGATACTACTACAAAGATACTTTTTGTTTGTAAATACATACTTATTATACATATAACCATCCATGACTCGGAAACAAATGTCCATGCTCATCACACAAACATTTGCTCCTACCGGGATTCGAACCCGGGACCCTAAGGACGTAAGGCAGCCTCACTGCCGCTGCGCCATTCTGGTCGTCAAATTGTTGTTGACTGGATTGAAAAAATTGTTGACTGGATTGTTGCAAGTTTTTGCCTTATAAATCCCACAATGGATAGAATTGTTTATTTAGTAACAAGGTCTAATACTTTTTAAAAGCAATAACATTAGCAGGAGATGGGAAACATGGGACACTTGATATGGTGGCCTGCCTATCCCAGGAATTGATAGACGCCACTGAAAGTGCCAAACTCGTTACCTAATTTTGGAGATGTGACCAACCCGCATTACGGCCCTTAGAGAAGCAGGGCCGTTTCGACTGATAAAATAGGAACTAAACATTTACAGCACAAATACGATTCCAAAAACTCTATGGAAATTTATTTCAGTAAATAAAATATTCTCTATTACACATTGATTTTTTCAACGTACCTGACGCATTATCATCATTATTGACCGGCGACAGAGTCATATTCCTGTTCCTCTCAGGCATCTTCACGATATCGGCCGGCTGGCAGAAGTTCTGTATGACATCCTCAATGTGATGGCCTACGACTTCGGAGTGCGGCTTCCCGAAGGTCAGCATGGCGAAGTGGTGGTTGCACGCGGTTATTATACCGCTCTCGTCTACAACTAGGAGACCGCTGACGTTGTAGGTGACCTGGGATGGGGGAGGTGGTTTATTGAAAAGGGTATATGCAAGAAATACAAAACTTTTTTTATTTCTTAAAAATGCCTTGTTTTGGCTCATAAAAACATTGTGGTTCACTTGTTTAATTGTCTAATACAACACTTATTTTACAATTTAATATTTTATGTAGCAGAAAAGTACTTAAAGTTTCACTAAGATTTTAGTATAATATTATTATTGCAATTTTTGCTTTATTATAGCACTTACAATATAGCAAAACTATTCTACTAAGGGCAAAAAATTAGATTTAAACAAGGCAGATAGAGGGAAGTGGCATCAAATGCTATGACTTGAATGGCCGCGACAGTCATGGACGTTTGAACTGTCGTAGAAAATTGTAGGAGTTTATTTTTTTTTTGTGCAGCAAGCAGTACTTGAAATTAACTTTTAATTATTTTCTTGGGTTGATAGTATTGCATTTTATTGATTTAAGTGAAAAAAAAATGACATGCATATTCCCTATTGTTGATGTTTAAAGTGCTTTATGAAAGCAGCCAGTCGCTTGATGAATTCAGATGAATGCTAGTTAAGGTAATTTGGGCAACTGTTCAAATCAAATGAACCGTCGAAAAGGAAGCGACTGAATGACGGACGTGTGACTCAAGTCAGTCTGTCAAGTAATCTTCCATCACACTCAGTCATAGATCTAACTAAACTGATCGAACTAGCGTACTACAGACTTGTTGCTCTCCAACTAGTACTCTCAACTTTTAGTTCCTTGACTCACTTTTAGCTAATCATCGGCAGTGGGATTTGATTTCACGGTACACAAATGTTAGCATTTTCAATGATTAAGTTGCTTGGTGCATTAACTGTTAGCAAAAAAAAGAGCAATGAAAATGAAATAAGATAACTTACCCTGACATTAACTTCAAACATAGGTCTGTGTGTCTTAACACCACAGACAGTAGACCACATTGAGCTGTCTGTGGTATCAGGCTTTGATATCCATAAGCAGAGGGGAAAACACCCGCCATCCAGTGTCCTCCCTAAAAATAGAGAGTAAGGACATGATGGAAAACTGGCTCTTTGGCCTACAGTTCATATTTTAGCCATATCAGAAACAATTCAAAAAACTAAATTACAAAACTTTTATGCTAAATAAATAACCGAATTCAAAAAATATCTTTACTTCCGGAAGTCGGTAAGTGACGGTGATGGTCGATTTTTTTGGAAATAAGTTTTTTTTTGGCATAAACTTTTTATTTCAGCGTCTTTAGCTATGTTATGATGATATATCTCACACAAATTCTTGTCGAGAGTACATTTTCCACAGTTTGCTCAAAGCTAAATTACTATAATCCCCATATTCAAGAACTATGTACAATTTACTGATTAACACACTAGTAGTTGGTGATTAAAAATGTACCCGATGAAAATGATGACGAGTGAAGATTGACAGTGGAAAATGGGAGAAAGAAACGTGTTGCGCCGATCCAAAGTAAAATGGGACCACAGCAGGAAGATAGCGATGGTTAAAATTAGTACCTGTCAGTTTCTGCTTAGCCATATTCTTCGGCATAGGCGCATCGTAAGAAGGAAGGCGCGCGTTCGGTATGAGCGAAGCGAGCGGCACTCCCACGAGTTTGTCGCGCGACTCCGCCCCAAACAGTGCGGCCGCTGACGCTCCCTCGCATGATACGACCATGCCTGTGTCAGCTTCTACTGTTAACTGGAAAAGTCATTTACATAAACATTTTAGATTACAATTATTTGTATAAGTGTAATCTAAAATGTTTATGTAGTCAAAGATTGATTTCTTCGCCATGTTTTGGAAAGTCGTGTCAAAATTATCAAATGGAACATAGTTTTATGAGCGTTAACGTCTTACGGCATTTCATACAAACTTTGAACTCATTTGTTTTTTAAATGACTGAACCGATTTTAATGAAACTTCATACGCATAAGCAGGATGTATATGTCTAAAAAGCTAACAGAGAACATTTTAGAAATGTCTTAAAAAAAAAAGATAATTGGAAATTTCTGTTTCTATGGAAATTCAAAAATCGGTCTAATTTAGCTGTGACACTATTTTTCGAAAATGTTCTCTGGCAACTTTTTAGACCTATGTATCTTGCTTATGCGTATGAAGTTTCATTGAAATCGGTTCAGTCATTTTGAAAACAAATGAGTTCAAAGTTTGTATGAAATGCCGTAAGGCGTTAACGCTCTTAAGTCCCTTGCTATAACACTGTCACTTTTAGGTGACTTCACTGACAGAAAAACTTATAAGACTGACCTAAAGTTAAAGAGTACTTTAAAAATTCGATAAATTTTTTGGGATAACTTTGAAAGATTGGTGACCAGACTTGACTAAACTTTCAGATGGACCAGAAATAGCTTTTTCTCTCACTAGCTCATGTGGTCCCTCATCTGGGCAAAGACGTTGCCCAAGTCTTTCTAAGAACTCTTTTAATGCCCCATCTCGAATCCAAATATAACCTAGATTGATTTACCCAATTGCCCCATAAGGAGGGTGATTTCGAGTGTGTCATTATTAAAACTTACCACAACATTCTTACAGTTGACAGGCTCGGCCACAACTAAGCATGGCCCATCATTATCCAGCTGTCTTATCCACAATGACACCTGAACTGAACCACCATCCTTTGATATAAGTTCAACTACCTGCAACATAATTATAAAGGGTGTAAAAGTACCCTTATCGAAACCGAGAGGCAGAACTTGTTCTCCTCGTGACTGCGATATTTTTTTTTTGTTCTAGAGCATACTTGGGAACCTTCTAATTACGGAGATACTGGAGGTCAAAGATCGGAGGTTTCATAAGTATTTTTTAAATACAATTTTTGAATGTTATAACTTTACTTTAAATACCGCCACGACCCCCGTACTATTCAATGCATCCATCAGCACAATATTTGAGTGCGTTACATTGAGTCCTACCTTAGAACGTGATTTTTCACACCAAAAAAAAAAAAGAGTTGATTTCCAGCAATAATTTTTGCGTAGAGTTACTTAGTTTGATTTACAGAATGCTCCGCTGGCGCTCCGAATGGTCCGTTTACACCCGGTATACTTGTTTGACATTTATAAGCAGAAGGTCAACCGTTTATAACCGCTGTGAGGAACAAGTCTAATAATAGAAATATCCCTTTTTATTCCTACAAGGGTTGCAAATAATAGCATACAGAACAGGTGCATTAAAATTGTTTACACGAGTGGCAATTCTTAAATACGTCAGGCATAACTGGGGTAGGCACAAAGACTAGTACATCTTATGTTCACTGAACTTTCCTTACAAGAAAAAATCCAAAATGCTTTTTTTAATCTGGATTTTTAACCCAGGTAACTATAGTCTGTTTTTGTTAACAAACGAGTACAGAAAATTTTGACTGCGTTTCTATTGGTCCACGTAATCAACATAAAGGCCTTAACAATAGAACAAAGGCGTTGGCCCCACCCCGACCAATGTCCCATTCCCATCTCACTGTGTCAATATCGGAAATGTGCGAGATACATAGTCATACAGGTTTGTTAAAAAAAAAAAAAAACAGACTATAGTCTAACGAGGCTGATAAAAGAGTAAATAAGATGTAAAATCCTTTCTGGTACCTACACTGACTTACAAACATACACAAGTTGGTTTCTTATTCTATTGAAATACAATATTACACTGTGTTGCCACTGAAGTGCATGCTTGACCTTTAAATACAAACATTAAATTACCTTCCCACTGAGCAAGACAACAGTCCCATCTTCAGAGGTATCACAATCTTCAGGTTCATGTAAACTAAATGTCTTACAGTTCCTGTTGCGGAGTAGGTCTGGGAAGCGAAGCCCGCACAGTTCTCCTGATGAATAACCCAGTAATGAACAGGCTTTGTTGTTTACTATTAGAATCTGAAAGTGGTTAATAGAAAATTAATGTTGCCTAGTGGAGGATAAATAAACGGTTAGGTATTAAGTGTCCAGGGACTAGACATACACAAAAAGTATACTAAATGGACAGCAGATTTTAATAGTTTGTGTGACAATTTGTGTGCATCATTGAGTTGTTTTTTTTTTTCCATAAAAGTATTCACACTTGGACAAGGATTTTGAAAAAACCAATATTAATCTTGCATTAAATTCAACAATTTTCATCTTTCTTACCTTAGAAGTGTTAGGTTCAATGGTGAAGACAGCCTTGCTTGGGTTTATGGTCTGTTGTAGGCGTTCAGTCTGAGACTGTGCAGGGGACCCTGCTACTTCAGTAGCTAGGGATGTGTTGAATCTGAGCCCATTTGGCCCATCAACTGAGGACATAGTTTAGGATTAGTTTTTCTGCTATGTTAATTCAAAGACAGACATGCTGTTGATTGATTTGGTTTTGATATTTCTTGGTAAATCAACTGTAGTACAGATCTGCTTAATTAAAAGAATGCCTGAGTTAGGAGGAGGGGTGTCGAAAGAGCCTAGTAATTCACACACTCATAGGCATATCAGTGAAGCTAAGTCAGAGGCCCATGGGTGGCGTAGAAACTCTGACACCAGGTTAGGCACTAACCACACGAAAAAGAAGAAGTGTGTGAATTACTGGTCTCTTGCGACACATCACCCCTCACAGCACAGGTACCTCAAACACTATCTTGGTTAAACAGTAGGCACAGGACACATCACATATTTCCTGCTTTGTTGTGTTGCTTAATTGAGAATTCACTTGAACACCTTTTATTGTAAGAGACTGCACATAAGTTTGTTATAATGTAAATTCTCTCTACAGGTTCAATTACAAATATTAAAGGGTAGAACTATAATACAAACCTCTAACAAGATCAACGGCTTGTTTGAGTTTGGTTGGCGTCTCCAGTTCCATGGTCATAGGTCGCACCTTACGGCTCAGGCGCGGGAAGCTTTGGTTACCCTCAAAGGAACAGTTGCTGTACACATTCCGAAAACGGTTTGGAGCTTTTGCGGTTCTACAAGAAGATTTTTAAATTATATATATTATTATAAAAAGGTAAAGTTTGTGAGTTTGTAGGGGGGTGATCTCTGGATCTACTGAACTGATTTTGAAAATTCTTTCACTAATAGGAAGCTACATTATCTCCGCCGCAGGGCCAAGCCGCAGGCAACCGCTAGTTTCACATAAACCTACATGGGAGCTAATAAAACAACAGAATCTAGTTGATTCTTTCCTATTCTCTCTAAGATTTTCAATTGGTGGTTTTCTATGGAGAAAGAAACATCATGTTTTTAGCTGTTGCCCGCGGCTTCGTTGCGTTTTTGACGGAAATTATCCCATGGGCACGTTGTAAATATAGCCTACTAGCTGTTGCCCGTGGCTTCGCTCACGTTTTGGTCGGAAATTATCCCACAGGCTCGTTGTAAATATAACCTATGGCACTCGGGGATAATGTAGCTTCTTATTAGTAAAACAATTTTCATAATCGGTTCAGTAGATCCAGAGATTACCCCCTACATACAAACTTACAAACAAATTTTACCTCTTTATAATATTAGTTGGTCAGTGGGTCGTCTTAGGGTGTTTATATGTATAGATTTTACCTCTTTATAATATTAGTACAGATTACTTATTTTCAGTATGAGATGACAGTGTATTTGAGGAAAATTGCCGTATTTAGATATCTCTAAATACAGCAATTTTCAATTTTACAGATCACAAAAACAACAGTTGTTTATGTTTGCATTTCACCATAACAACTGAAACTTCACTTTAATTTATGTTTAAGTCACAAAATATAGGAAGAAAATGGTAAGTTCCAAGAATAGAAGAGGGTCCATGGAATGTCAAGGTTAATAAATGTGTAAACTTACCTGCATTTGAAATCAACTTCAGGAAACTTTTCAGGGGTAAGTAAATTTGGACTATCATCCCTGGCTTCAGTGAACGTGAGTTTTGGTTTCTGTAAGATATACCAATAGCATTTTTTTATTATTCAAAGAAATTATTGAATTTTCGCTTTAAATAAATTACTTACTGGTCGCGGGGTTATATTTAGGTGCTCGGGCGAGTAAACATCCACAAATCTTCCGAGTCTAGGCTTCACAGGCGTCAAGTTAGACGCATCCCCGACACTATTCCTACAACACACAATTCCTATTTTCAAAATACCGAAAACTCCAATTGAAAGCTTGCTTGATAAACTAAATGCTAAGAAAATGCTAAAGGTCCACTTTATGATTTATTTACATCGTTCTAACTTATTTTGGGAAGGAAAATCAATACATTAAAGCGCGCAAGTTCAAATATGAGACGAGAAGAAAAAAGTTTATATACCAGTTTTACCTTTCGTAGTTTAGCACACCAGCAGTTTCCATGTCATGTGTGCAAGTAAAACGAGATAATTTACAATATTATGCGGGATGAAATGAATACGGTCTCGAATATTCAAAATACACCGTTGCTTGAATTTTCAAACAAAAGAAACAAATTGAACAGCTGTATCGGTTGTCAAACCCTGTAATAGTTACTATACTCTATGGTCAAACGCCACAGTTGATTGCAGTCTCAACCACCTTCATTTTTTTTTTGTGATTGTAACATTTATGTAATTAATTTCCAAATTTATTTATTTTTATAACCCAGTGATATAATTAAATCCAGAAAGCATCTAACATAATTAATAAGAAAGAAAACGATCGTTGAAATATCTTGGAAACTGTAAATAACGACACCTATTTTATAAAACTTGCTTTAGAGTCAGAGTCTGTCAAAGTTAGTTTCAAAAAGTTTCATAAATGATAGATGGCGTTGAAATTTAGTAGGTAATTTTACGAGGAAATCGTAAATTTAAAACAAAAATTAAAAATCTCCAAACCTAGAAGGGTACTGAGAATGTAAAAAGTTTACTTAAATAAACATGATTATTTTGTGAGATTTGAACAGCAACCATTTAACAGAAAGTGTAGGTAAATTTTAACTACTCTTTCGACTGGGAGCGTGGCGTCTCCTGTAATCCGGCTTCTCGGAGGTCGGAAGCGGAGGATGGTTTGAGGTCGGGGGTCCTGGTGCTGAGTGGCCCATGTTGACTGGACGTCCACACTAAGCCTGGTATTGATATGGATCCCCCGGAGGAGTCTGGGGGATGCAGGTCATCTAAGGAGGGGCGAACCGGGCCAGGGGGGAAACCCAGCAGCCAAAAGTCCCCGTATCGGGCAGTAGTGGGATAGCGGCCGGGAGTGGGCGCTCAGTATCAGCCTGACCAATATAATCAGACCCGTTTCTTTTGCAATTCCCGCTATATTACGCTATATATATTACCACTCTTTCTGGTGTGTCGACATTTCCCTTTTATTTTAAAATTAAATTAGCGATAGCGTTGGTGGGAGGTCCCTTAAAGTGCAAGTGGAACCGCACATAGTGCAGGACAGGAGCCATATTTTGCGTTCACACCGCAGTCACATCACTCGTTTGAATGAAACTAAACTAAAAATAGGTACCAGATAATTCAGGTGACTTAAAATCAAAACAACACAATGTAAAGGGTTTTCAGGCATGGATTTTGTTTTGATTTCGGCATATTGTAGGTACGACAAGTCGGCAACCATGTAGGTAAGTACATGTTTTTGGTTGGTTTTTTACAATGAAAGTGGCATTAACACCGAAACCTATACCTAACCACGTTACCTTCTTATTTTTGAAAGTCTAAAATATTAAGGTAAATAATTTTGTGAAAAGGAAGATTATGTACATTTGAGAAATTGTTATTTTGTTTATTTTGGAATGAAGTCAGATCCTATCTGATTAGGTAAAGAACGTTGCATGTCATAAGTCCATTAAGTATCTACACGAGATCCAGTAACGACATGATGAAGGTTAACATAAAAACATCACTTTTTTAATGTTCTCGACTTTTCCTGGAACGTAATACGGGCAAGTACGTCTATGTTCCGGTTGCTGCGTGCACTTTCAAATCCCAAGGTCCTTATAGTGGCACAGTCACACTTCAAATCCGTATTATAACTCTTATTTTAGAGGTCGTAGGGGTGATTTTCATTGTATGTTAATGAAAACGGTCCTATAAATTGTAGATTAATTGTTAATATAGATTTAGTAGGGCGTTGTTTGACGGATGTTGGTGGTTTTGGCTCGTAATTGTATATAATGTAAAGAGAGACTGGCAGGTTTGTGTTGGCACGATCTCGATGTAATGTGAACTGCGAGTGAATAAACGTTAACCGTGATCAGAGATAAGATTGTACGTGTAATTTATAAAACAATCATTAATTTGCGTTAACTTGACGCATTTTGCAAATTCAACATTGTGGTCCGGATGAGAAATTCAACGTTTTGGGATTCAACATTTTGCGAATTCAATATTGTAGTCCAGCCCGCGTAGCATGACAATACGATCTCTATTCTACCAAGAATCGACAAGCTCTTGCTATAACTTAACATGTCTTCATAGGTACATTTTTAACATCGCCGTGCTTGCGACTATAAAAATCTTTCCACAATCTGTCACTTTTTTCGATTCTTCGTCGACAAAACCCGTTTCTACGGTGGTCATGCGACGCGGGCTGAATGTTTTATAGTCTGAATTCTGAAACAAGAAACACGCCTAAACTAACTGCCGTTAAGAAGACACACCACACAGTATTATTAATCAACACATGAACACAGAGTTATAAGGGGAACGGCGCGAACGCAGTTCCCACTATCAAAAATTACGCATCCGAGTTATCCACATTAGGGATAATCGCAAGGGTCAACCTAACCGCAGTGCAATGGAAAGGCCTCGCCCTGGGGGAACCGCCTTTTTGATCACGGTGTCCCCTATGCCAGGTAAGTATGATTTCTCTAGAGTACCGCGCGAGGGTCATTCAACGGCGGAGAATCTTAACACCGCGATTCAGGAACGTGACGTAAAAGTACAACGCCATCTAGTTTGGAATTTTAGAACAATATGCGTCACGACTAGAGATGCAAAACGAATTTTAAACGTTTTAAACCATTTTGTTTTAAACCGTCTTTTTGGTTTAAAACGATTTAAAACCACACTTAGCGGTTTAATATGGTTTAGAATATATTTTTTTGGAATGCACTGAGGCTTTACACCAAGTTATCTAGACCACACCTCCTTCCTGATTTAGAATATATAAAAGGAAAATAAAATAAAAATGTTTTAAAATAACCTTCATTAACATGACAGACAAACATAAAATCGATCCCTACCTGCCCCATCTCTCCCCGTTGCGATTTTGGTAGCAAAATGAAAAATAAAAATGCGGCATTGCCGTTTTATTTTAATAAATACCCAAAACATGATTGTTTTCAGTGTCTAATCCTAAATAGTAGTATAAATATGATATATGACTTCACATATATTAATAAAAATGGTAAATGATTTCAATTAGCATTTAAAACTATTTTTTCAAGTAATTCGTAATCAATGTACGGCCCACGTGGTCGTGGTTTTAAACCGTTTTAAACAAATTTAAAACGGGTTTTAAACCACTGATTTTGGTTTAAAACGGTTTATTTACAACTATAGTCACGACGCTCCGCGCCTTTGACGTCACGAGTTACAACAAGTTTTGGAAATTACGATAACGGGTAGGTACTTTTCAGTGATGGACAATATAATAGTGCGAATGGCTATTGTGAAAGTTGATACAGGCTGAAAGCGGGTAAATAATAATGAAGCTATTATGGTTTCTCAAATTAATTTCCAGAGACAAAATCAACCAAGAAGAAACAACAGCACTTGTGCGTAACATCTAAAGTACTCTGTCAACAGTTATTGAGTAATCCGTAATCCCAAGTCTAGACTCCACGGGCGTGCGTAGGCGATCTATTAAAATATTTTCAATTATTTCTTTTAAAGTTACGAAAGACTTTGAAAGTGACTGCGTTTTATTTGCGAAATTAGCTTCGTTGTCAAAGTCTTTGTCAGATGTAATGATGTTGTTACTGTTATGGGCAGTTTGTTATTTTTTAGGTGTTGATTTAATTATGTTTTTAATAGGTATGAAATTGGTTGAATTGTACTTGAATGGTTGAGGGACATAATTATGGGAATTGATTGAAATATCTTTTATGTCAATACTGGTTTAATTTTAAAACCTTAATCCAGAGTTCGACGGAATTAGTTTTCTGGACTATGGAATTCAAGCAATAAAGAATCCAACACTAACTGGGTACAGAAGCCCGAAATTTGCGGAAAATATATTTTTATGAGGGCATTAAGGAAGAATTATTGTGGCCTCAAAAGTTTGTTGATAAAGAGCGACGAATCGCATGTGACTATTGTATTGTAGTGTATAGCGGGCTGGTGTCCGCAACTCCACGCGCGTATTTTGCGTGCAGGTGAGAAATTTATTCGATCCACCCTAGCTCCCCGAGAAAGACCAGCAGCGCCTTGATGTTGCTGACGATCTCGCGGAGAGTACCTGGGTTACCCACGTACTTTTCCCTGTATGTTGCAACCACCGAGCAGTGGCAGAGCGTCTCGTCCTCCTCCATGCAGGCTCGGCACAGGGGGCTGTCCGTGACTCCTATGACAGAGAGGTGTTTGTTAAAAGAGCCGTGTCCAGTGATGGCGGCTGTAACTGTGCGCAGCTGTAGCTTGGTCAGCCGAAGCGCTCGTTTGGTGAAGCGGCCGTCGATAGTAGGAATTGCTTCCTTGGCCTGCCTGCACTCGCTGGTCTAGCCACAGCTTGTAGTGTTGTTCACTGGTTCGTTTCCTTACCAGTGTCCGTAGGTACCCGAAAGGGAGTGGCACGATGGGTTCGGGTCTCACTGCTGCCATGCTCGATCCCCTTCTAGCGAGTTCGTCCGTTGCGTCATTGCCTCGAGAATCGCTGTGTCCTTTGATCCATTGGATGGTTATATTATTGAGATTACCAACCAGGTTCAGGCGTTGATGACACTCGTGTATTAACCCAGAGTTGACTGTGTGGTTGTTTAGTGCTAGCAGTACCGCCATGCTGTCTGAGAATATACGTATAGAGTGGTCCACAACCTCCCTGGCTAAGATGGCTGATGCTCCAGCTCCAGTGCCAGTACCTGTTTTACATCCAACCGTGAAGATCTGCAGTTCTGCGGGGCTCAATCCCTCGCAGCGGTGGTCCTCGTGGAGTTGGATTTTGTATTTTTTATCGAATACGAACTGTTTGGGTATCCGATCGTTTGCTGCTTTCGCCAGGGGGAACTCGTTGTAGAATCCCTCCAGTACCGCGGTATGCTTTTTTTTTTTTTTTTTTTTTTTTTACCGATGGGAAATCATCAAATAACCCCTCCCGCTCTGGGCTGAGCAGGAGGGAGTGTCAGACTTCTACTGACTAAAACCCATCCATGTTCCTTCCTTTGCCCTTTATGTTCCAGGGCCGCGGTATCTCTTTCGAACAGTCCCGCAACCCTGGCAGGCGTCGGCCCTTACGGACCCCTTCCTGTTTGCTGACACTCTTTGAGGCGCGCGTGGAACACGAACGCGCCGTCGACACGGCCTGTCGTCATAAGACGGACGGACGGCGAGCTAGCCCATAGCTCACCGACCACAGGCCCGCGTCTACGGTGGCCGGGAGCCACCATGAGGCCCCCGACGCCCAGTGCGTCTCCCGCGGCGGCTGGGACGTGAGGTTCTCTCCCTCTCACGTCCCGCCACCTCCTTCGCTAGCATGACTGCTTCGCAGAAGGAGGTGACGGCGTCCCATTCCGTCTCGCTCCGGACCATGGATTGAACCAGGGCCGGACGCGAGAGGTCGCCGCCGCCGATCGCCGCTACGAGGACACGGCGTTGCTCCGCCCAAGCGGAGCAGACCTGCACAGTGTGCTCCACCGTGTCCTCCGACCGCGGTATGCTCGGTATGCGCGGTATTACTCTGGGGTAAGAAAGAAACTCACCGCGGTATGCTCAGTTTCTTTCTTACCCCAGAGTTGGAGTGTTTTGAGGCGTACTGCCGTCATTTTCGCTTCCTGCTGTATGAACAGATGGAGCGGTGGGAGCCCCAACATGGCTTCGAGAGCTGTGGTCGGAGTAGTCCTCATGCAACCTGTTATCGCCATGCAGGCAAGCCTTTGCATGCATGGCAGTTTCATGGAGGCTGTAGCTAGTTTGGTATCGCATGTGACTAAAAGAGTAATGAATATAAATTTTGATGGATCGAGAGGGAGAAGAAGACCAAAGAAAAGATGATGGATTGTGTGAGGAATGATATGATGGTAAAAGGAGTAAATGATAGCGTGACGATTTACAGGGGAGAATGAAGAAAAAAACGTGTTGCGCCGACCCCATTAACATGGGACCAGCCGACCAGGGCAGGAAGGAGACGAAGGGGATGAAAGTTTGTGTGGAAGATTTTCCGATACGAAGTTCATAATCTATACTAATATTATAAAGAGGTAAAGTTTCTGAGGTTGTAGGGTAATCTCTGGATCTACTGAACCGATTTTGAAAATTATTTCACTAAAAGGAAGCTACATTATCCCCGAGTGCCTTATGCTATATTTACAACGTACCCGTGGGATAATTTCCGACGAAATACGCGAGCGGAACCGCGGGCAACAGCTAGTATTTCATAATTATTTTGTGAGATGAGAGATTACTTACATATCGCGTAGGCAAGCGCAATCATTAGATGTGCATATCATAAATTACCAAGCAATCACCGATCAAGCATTCAAATTCTATACCCCAACATAATTGAACCGCCAAATCCAATGAATACTAATGTTAGTGCATTTAGGTAAATAGGTAGGCTAAAATTACATTCAGATCGGACATTCCGTGGGCCGGCGAATGGTGGAGCATAACCTTTGGCTCTGCGTGACATTACGTTCACCGTAGCGGTCATGGGACAGGCATACGACTTTGTAATGTAAGTGTATAGTAGAAAATACTCGTAACTTCTGTGTCGTGCGAGGAATAATTAGAACGCTATTTAAGGTCCGAAATGAAATTATTCGGAAAAGAACTGGATTTACCGACATAGCTTGCAGAGTAAACATGATGAAGTGGACTCGCCATGTTTGTCCAAGAACCGATCGCTGCTTGAGCAAATCAGTCCTGGAATGGAGAGCGCCGCCCGATCAGCAAGCGTAGTGTGGGACTAGACGTCAGCCAGATGGAACATGGATCCAAAAAAGGTGGCTGGGTCAGATTGAAGTGCAGAGCAGAAGGCAGGATGTTGTGTGTGTGGGAAAACTTTTTGTCCGGCAGTGCACTGCGAGAGGCTTAATTGATTGAACTTGGAAGGGCAATAAGATACTTCCAATAGTCTTCTCGCTTTATGTTCACAATCCTATCGTAAATTCTTTTCCCTAACAAAGAGCGACAGCAATGCAGCGTAGACTATCTGAAGACTATTCTGCTTTGATCTTTTTTTTTATTAGGCTCATTATCCACCACCTAAAAGTTGTTTCATCTTAGGGTCACTTCACGTGTCTGTAACATGCAGACAGTAACGGGAGACTTCACTTTTGAAAGCGTAATGATAGATCGTACGTAACTCGTAAGGTTAGGATAGCCATCTGTTCTAGCAGCTTCAGGACTCTTTCATTAAAAGCTCAACAGCGTGCTGATGATGATAGCCGACAGGCTTGACTGTCTATGCATCAGACGCTGCAGTGACTTACACGTCTCCTACAGTCGTCGGATGTCAATATAAATATTTCTTTTGTGTGGTTATTGTTTTGTGTTGTATTCGCATCTTCAATGTATTGTGTGTGTTTAATGTATAATTTGTGCTGTATATTGAATTCTGTGTTTAATTAATCTAATTAATGAGACCTTGTAACTTGAATAAATAAATGAATTATTGAAACGCTGTGGAAGTGTGGATACATACAGTTAACATCGTGAAAGCACAACTGCAGTCTTGATATGATATCGGAATTAAAATAAATGATCACAGAAGGAAATGTCGTGGCAATGAGCGTGTTATTTACTCCAGCCCCGAATTTTTTGTTTTGTTCGTCCATTTCCTACTGTTTTGGTGAAACCAGCTGTCTTGCGGCATAAGCAATTCAATTTATTATAATCATTCTGAGCCCGAATTTCGCTACCGATACGCTATCGATGTTGTGTTTGCTAAATGAAATATCGGCTCTTGTACGCAGGTAAGACGTGCCTATGTAGTACTGAGTAAAATTATATCACTGACTGAATTGAATGTGTACGCGCAGATGGATGGATAGATGGTCCGGATTGATGGTTATTTAAATATTTCTTGTCAATCTGGTCAGATTGACGAAAAACTGAACGTGTGTTTACTTGTTTTCAATCTGCTGTCAGTCACCGCTTAGACAGCAATGGAGTCGCATGCCGAGTATTTTCTGTCGTCGCCTGTAGCGACCCCCTCGACGCCCCCGACCTCCCATCCTCAAAGTTCTCAATCATTAGCCCCGGAGAATAAATTTTGAAACATTACCTGTTCTTTGGAACAAAACAGATCGCCAATACTGCTGTATTGGCGATCTAATCTATAATCTATTGCTATAGATCAATAGAAACGAGGCGTTACAGAAACTATTATTAATTTTGAAAAAAATAAAACCCCGGGCTAATTTAAAAGACGTGAAAAAGTAAATAAATTCTTTATGATCCAATTATCGCCGTGAATTTAAAAAAGTTATAAGTTCGAAAAGGTCAGGAGCTCCAGCTCCTGACCTTTTCGAACTTATAACTTTTTTAGCTTACTCCAGTAAGCTCTCTCCTCCCAGTAGCATGATATCGTAAAGTTATTGCCAATTTCTTTTCGCTGACTGACTTCCTCATACAGGTATCTTGTTTAGTTAGGAATGGTTTTATTTACCATTTGCAACAAATGATCAAAACAGGCTTCTTTAATTCGATAATAATTGGCATAGTCATCTTCTTCTCCTGTGTCTCTTATCTCATTCAGTTTTCATTAGCCACTTTTTACACCACTGCTATCTTTTTTTAGGATTCCTCATAGAAGGGCTAATATTATAGCAACACATGCTTTTTTCTTGTTAAAAATTTAAAATCCATACCTAATGGGTAATATGCGTGTTGTCGCGTAGAAGTTTTCGGTTGGACTGATCGACAGTCTGACTTACCGTCTAATACTACCCGGCAATCCATCAGTCACCCATCAGTCTATTCGAGATCAAGGTCACGGATTGAACTGATCCCAAACTGAACGTGTAACCTCCGTCTTACGACTATTAAAGACAATAAACAAAGAATCTACAAATGATAGCCGGGAGCAACGGCTGTGGAACTAACCAATCACGCAGAATACCTCAAGCTGTGAAAAAGAAGCGATATTATTTGTTAGTTTCACAGATATCCCTCGTTAAGCATTCTCGCAAAACGCAGCCTTAATGTGCTTTCCGAGGCACGGAGGAAACTCGGTGTGTAATGGGTAGTGTCCCATCCACAGACCAAACCAAGGCAAGCTTGGCCTAGCCTGAAGATTGCTTCGAGCGGCTATGTTGTGAATTATGATTCTAAACTGTTAGCGTAACTTTATCGAAAGTAAAATAATACTCCAAAAAAAAAATCCCGTTTCGCCAATTTCTGTACAGCCAAAACTAGGTATTTATCTGGTTGATTAAACTTTAGATAATCGGCAAATACTTGAATTAGGCTGTAATCAGATCAGCAATAACCTATAAGATTGTGTAACACGTATCGGTTCATCGCTTTTTACGATCACGATATTGACACAGTTATAATCGCTTAATCATTTTCACTTTCAATTTGAGCTATCTGGAAGTTAGTGCCTAGTTACTGCAGCACTGAGTAAAAGAGTTTTGTTTTAGTTCCCATTAACAGTAACTGCAGTGGTCGGTGTAGGTATTTCACTGGTTTTGATTTTGCATGTCCAAAAAGAAAAAGAATACTGACACCAGTAGTTCCGTATCTGTATACAAGTCAAAGTGATTACTTGAATACGAATTTTCCTCTGTAGTTTATTAATTAAACTTATTATTAAAGAACTGTCAAAAGTTAGAATTCATACGTTTGCTTTCATTGACGGTTCTAACTTCGTATAAATTCTTGTCTATTGCATAAAAATGTTTGCATAGTTATTTACTTAAACTCAAGTAAGTACTTTAGCTTGAATATAGATACGGAAGTTTGAGTGCATCATGATTTTTTGGAGGGAACTGTTGGTAAATATTTTTTTAAATTTTCTGAGCAAATTGATTAGAAATTGACAAGATGGCGGCGTTAGTCCCGACTTTGGCCACGCGACAATCAAATGACAATTACACACTAACTTGTATTAAGGAATGAAGAATGGGTCGAATGGGCTGTTTCCTTGTGAAGAAATTCGGAGCAAAAATTATCTTCAATGCAAAAGCAGTCTTTGAGGTGTCTCAACTATGGACAGTCTTGGGATTCGGTCTATTCGCCATGTAGGTACACCACCGAGAAACTTATTATTGCAAAACTAAAATCTAAGTACTCCAATTAAGTACATACCTATTAATCCTAATGTAAAAATAATTGCTCTATTTAGACGTTACTTTGATAGCATCTGCAATTCTGTACTATTTATTGCACAGGGTCATTACTTCAAGCAATTAGCGAGCAGAATTTAAAATATCCGTACGTGTAACGTGTGTAATTACGATGCAAAGCGATTTCCTATAGAAAGTATGATGTAACTCCATACGATTGATACAGAAGCAATTAATTGTAACGCATTAGATAACTGGACTGAATGTGTAATTTGGCTATTGTTTAAATATAAAATGGAGGCAGATGTTCTAACGATGGTGTGTGTTTCCATTGCAATGATTAGAACAACTAAATGTTTTAAAATTCAGAATCATTAGTCGCCATCATTATTATTGGAAGCCTTGTTCTACACAATTACCGTTGGCGCGTTCGTGTTCCACGCGTGCCTCAAAGAGATGTTAGCAAACGGGAAGGGGTCCGAAAGGACCGATGCCTGCCAGGGCTGCGGGACTGTTCGAAAGAGATACCGCGGCCCTGGAACACAAAGGGCAAAAGGAGGAACATGGGTGGGTTTTAGTCAGTACAAGTCTGACACTCCCTTCCGCTCCGCCCAGAGTGGGTTTTGATGATTTTCTATCCGAAAAAAAGGCTTCTCCCGTTTGCATCACGCTTTACTGTCCTGCTCTTTGTTCAACTTAATCTGCACTTGTTCCGAAGCCACTGTCCATGTGACAGAGTTCTGGAATATATAAATAAACTAGCGACCCGCCCCGGCTTCGCACGGGTGCAATGACATACATATAAACCTACCTCTTCAATCACTCTATCTATTAAAAAAAAACGCACCAAAATCCGTTGCGTAGTTTTAAAGATCTAAGCATACATAGGAACAGACAGCGGGAAGTGACTTTGTTTTATACTATGTAGTGAAGAATCATCGACACAACAAAGATGAAGAAGGTTTTATCCGCAATCTTCTGAATATAATAAATCATTTCTCTATAACTAATTCACAGTTCCTTTTTCAACAATAAGTTTTGCATTTTCACACACAACAAACTTCGGCGCCGATTAGCAAAATATCGTTTAACAATGGAACCTCCTCATCTAAAGCAGCCCAATCGGAAGTACCAGAGCATAGACAAAAAGAATCGTTCCATAACCAAAACATATCCGTGATAGGTTTCGCTTGAAAGTGACGTGCACGTGGGCCGAACGATGGACTATCGAAGATTAATGGCAACCTGATCGATTAGATGGACTTCAATGTTTTGTTTTGAGTGGGTGCTAGTAGTACCTATTTACTTAATAGTTATGGGATCGGAAGATAATCTTTAATCATCGCTTAGGACGGTTATTACTAAGCCTCCGCTGTCCGTCCGTCCGTCTGTTTGTCAGCGGGCTGTATCTCATGATCCGTAATAGGTAGACAGTTGAAATTTTCACAGAATGTGTTTTTCTGTAGCCGCTATAACAAAAAAAAAAAAAAATTAAAGGGGGTCCGATTAAATCTTGTACGATGGTACGGGACCCTTCACTCGCGAGTCCGACTCGCACTTGGTTGGTTTTTTATATATTTGGGAGTACTAGCTCTTGTCAACATAATTTAATGCTTAATGTGTATTGTGTAGGAAATCTTTTACTACTGTACTTATTAAATTAGACATATAATCAGAGATTTCCTTAGTTGCTTTGATGAATTAACTCTATATTTGGCAAGCTAACAGTTACTATGAAATCTCGATTAAGCTGACTCACTTGGTCTTTGTTGAAAAATATTCAACTTTGTTTTTTTTTTTTTTCTGTTTTTTTTTTTGACCACTCGCTGCGCAACAACTCTCGGAGGTTGATGCTGCTTAACCGGACTATCATTCAACTTTGAGCCAGGCTGAACATTTATATTTGACTGCTTGGAATATAAATTGAAAAATTAAACCAAAACTTTTCGAGTTTTTAAAGGCTTTGCTTTTAACAAATGACTGACCAAACAAGAAATAAAAGAAGATATTACCTGAGACTAGGGAAAAACACTCACTCAGAACAAGAACTTGCTTTTACGAAAAGACTTTCCCAAAATATTCTAAAAATCCGAAATGTTTTCAATAACCCAGGAACATAGCTTTTACGTGCTGTTTGGACTGCCAATTTTATTTTGATAGCACGTAAGATATGTAAATTAATTTAAGCATCGTCAAATTAGTTCTTCCGAGGAAGAGAAACCTTTAGGTGCCGGAGGCTGTACCGGCTGTGATCTCGTATAAAACTTATAATTTGTAAAAGTCAAGTGAATGACAATGTTTGTGCATGTATCACTGGTCATTCTCGATCATTATCGTGATACGTTGTTATTGCTGACGATGTGCTATAGGGCCAATAATTTGACACGTTCGATACGTCGCCGTCGCGTCGCGCGTCACAGTCAAAATCTTCTTTTCGAAATCTTTTTCTTTTCTGTAAAAAGTATTTTGCCCATTTTAGTTGTGATAGTTTTTCCCACACGCATTCTTGCAAAATTATTAATATTTTTACATTGTGATTCTAAAATATGACAATATCATATCATTCACACATGCAATGAAGAAAAAATACGGATTATAATAGGTAACTCGTAAACTGCTCAAGCAAAGTGAATAAAATTTGGGATTAAATTGGGATGGGACCACTGCGCGGTCTCTCAAATGAAAAAAAAGGCGGCCGAGTAATCACGGAGAAAGAAACCAGTGTACATATTTACATTAAAAAAAATATAGTGGCTGAAAAGATAGACCTCCTTCATTTGTTTTTAAGTCGTTTAAAAACGGAATATGACTGGAGGCCCACGTGTATGTTGCAGAAGTCTTCAGGCTGATCAGTGATGACGCCTGATTGAATCTACAGCTTATCATCATGCAATAGAGTCCCAGGACTGCTTTGTTTGGTACATTGGTCAAATTAGAACTTTTATAGCATAACCAGCCTATAGTGCCGAGTTGCCGCTGGGAACACAGACCTCCTCTTTATGAACTCTTTTGTATGCAGTGCAATGAACATTTGATACTTAATTTATTCCAAATGTATTGCAGAATATTATCATCATCTGCCTGGCCTTTTGCCAACTATGTAGGGGTCGGCTTCCAGTCTTACTGGATGCAGCTGAATACCCGTATTTTACATGGTGCGACCTATCTGGCCTCCACAACCCAGTTAGTTCCGGGTAGTGCGATACCCCTTGGTAAGATTGGTTGTCGAACTTTTGGGCGACTGACTACCTGTACTTACTGTCAAAGATCTACAAATGACACCCGGGAACAACGACTTAACGTGCTTTCCGAGGCAACGAGGAAACTCGGTACGTAATGGGTGGTCACCCATCCACGGACAAACCTAGGCAAGCACGGCTTAACCTGTGATCGCCCCGAGCGGCTTTTATTATTTAGCCACGAGCTCCTCAGCTCTTTGCAGAACATTATATCAATCCTAATTAAAGTAATCTAGACACAATTAACAATAATTCAAGTAAATCATTTAGCAAGGATACATTATATATACATATGCAACAAGAAACTAGCTTTCAAATAAAAAATTGGTTAACTCGTTTAAGAGCTACGGTGCCAGAGACATACACACACATAGCGGTCAAACTTATAACACCCTTTTTTTGCGTCGGTGGTTAATAAAAATAGCCTAAAGACTTTTAGCAAAAGTAGTTTGTATGGCGTTAAATTCAGCAGTTAAGTACAATCACATACATTTCCTGGCTTGCTCGATAATTAAAAAAGTAATTGATCAAGTTTTACAACTGTATGACATTTTGGGGATGACCAAGATCGTTTCCGCATCAATATTGGTATTGGTATTAATTGTCTTTTTTGTGGGACTGTACTTTTCCTGGTATCTCCGAATGAACACTGTTGTACTGTGTACTCTAGACTGGACTTTTGCTGGTGTTTTTTTTACGAATACATCTCGGAAGTATGCGGATTCACTGTAGGTCCAAGCACTCGTAATATGTAGTAATTCCGTTTTAAATATTTCAATAATGCTGCAACGTCGTTTTGCATGACAATTTTGTTATAATCACAAAACGAACGAACTACTCAAATGGCGACGACCTCTTTTCCAGTAAAGCCAAAGGTGCAGTAGATTCTATAGACCCATCATCATTCTCCTGCCCTTATCCCAATTGAATTGGGGTCGGCGCAGCATGTCTTCTTCTTCCACGCTTCTCTATTACTCGTCATCTCAGCAGTCACCTCCTTTCTAGCCATATCATCCTTCACACAGTCCATCCATCGTTTCTTTGGTTTTCCTCTACTCTTCTCTTAAGCTATCTTAACCAAAAAAAAACTTGCCAAGCGCGAGGCGGACTAGCGCATGAAGGGTTCCGTGCCATGGTAGTAGGCGGGCCCCCTTTTTTTGTTGTTATAGTTTTTTCAAGGGTTTTCCTGTAATCTAAAAGCAAAGAACTATTTTTTGTATATTTTTTAAAATTTTCGGCCATGTTGTTTCGGAGATAAGGGGGAACGGTCAATTATTATTAATTATATATTTTCTTAAATAACTTCAAACCTAGTTATCATAAAATTATTTAAAAAAAAATTGAGATGCTCACAGTCTCACAGTAAGCCTTTTCATTTGTTAAGTAACACGATAAAGTTTGCAAATAAATATTTTTCATTTTCTAATTTACGCCCCAAAAGTGGCCCCATGTTTAAAATTCATTAATTTACGTTACACGTCCGTCTTCGGGTCACCGACTTACATTTAAGACTTACACTTAAACTTAATCGGTCCTGTAGTTTCGGAGTAAATTGGCTATCAGACGGACAGACACGCGAGTGATCCTATAAGGGGTTCCGATTTTCCTTTTGAAGTACGGAACCCTAAAAAGATTCGGAAGAAGGCACCCACCTTAAACAATTGAGGTGGATGCGCAAGGGTAGCCCGCGAAATTTAAATTTTCTTAGGTTTATTGCAATTTGCAGGTCAGTGTCAGGTTGTATGTTGATGAAAATATGAATCGCGCCAGTAACACGTATGGAGTTACAGAATTATAATCATTCAAATCATCAATACAGCTCTCCAAGTTCATATAATCACATTCAATAGCTATTTCATGAAAAAAACACTTTTTGAGATTATATGAACTTGGAGGGTTGTATTGATGATTTGAATGATTATAATTCTGTAACTCCATACGTGTTAGTGGCGCGATTCATATTTTCATCAACATACAACCTGACACTGACCTGCAAATTGCAAAAAACTTGAGAAAATTTGAATTTCGCGGGCTACCTTGGCGCTTCCACCTTAATACTAATTAATTCCATTACACAATATTGATAAAACCCGTCTTCTATTCAATTAAACACTGATGTTGATGATGTATGTCTATAATTATATCGTCTCATCAACCGTGATCAGGAATGTTATGTAGTTTGACGTAATAGTTTCGTGCTATCGTTTTAACAACACAATTTAATTGAAAGCAGGCCTTTCTGATGGAACGTGTTACACCTATTAAATGAATTGGGCACCTATTATAGAGATTATGTCATAAACTAGACCGGAAATTATTGGAAATATTTCGCAAAATCGAATCCTTCTAGGGGTTATGTTCTTGTACTTAATTGTAGCCAATTGACTGTTTTTTGTGTATTCGATAAAGTTTTTGGAATCGAAATCGGAACATAAGTTCCGGTCATTGCCATATAAATTCTGCTTAACGCAGTAATTACTTAAGATGGAAGCGCCAGGGTGGCCCGCGAAATTCTAATTTTCTTACGTTTTTTCAGTCAAGCAGTCTGTTGAACAAAATACGATTTGCACTGCATGTATTTATAGAATTCATCATCATTCTCCTGTCCTCTTATCCTAACTTATTTGGGGTCGGGGCAGCATATCTTCTTCCATACTTCGTATGTATGATAACAGCGCTTTTTTTTTTTTTACCGATGGGAAATCATCAAATAACCCCTCCCGCTCTGGGCTGAGCAGGAGTGTCAGACTTTTACTGACTAAAACCCATCCATGTTCCTTCCTTTGCCCTTTGTGTTCCAGGGCCGCGGTATCTCTTTCGAACAGTCCCGCAACCCTGGCAGGCGTCGGTCCTTACGGACCCCTTCCTGTTTGCTGACTCTCTTTGAGGCGCGCGTGGAACACGAACGCGCCGTCGACACGGTCTGTCGTCATAAGACGGACGGACGGACGGACGGCGAGCTGTAAAGCCATATTTGTTGTATGTGTGTGAAAAAACGTAAGATGCAAAATATGAATTTGAGTTTCGCGGGTTATGCTGGCGCTTCCACCTTAAGTAATATAATTTAAGTGTTCACTGTCAATTTGTCCGTAAAATGAAAAGATATTTCGAAGTACAACATACCAAGAACATGTAGCTTGGGAACGTGTCAAACTAGAGGTTGAATTCAAAAGGATTTAAAAAAAATATATACTTTCACTCTGCATTTATTGAACACTAGCTGTAGCCCGCGGGTTCGCTCAAGTTTTGGTTGAAAATTATCTAACGGGCACGTTGTAAATATAGCCTATGGCACTCGGGGATAATGTATCTTCCTATTAATGAAAGAATTTTCAAAATCGGTTAAGTAGATCAAGAGATTACTCCCTACAACCTCACAAACTTTACCTCTTTAAAATATGAGTATGGATTACCTCTTTTTAATATTAATATAGATGAATATTGCATTTGACAGTCCACTAAAACATCTGCGCTTCACTACTTCCTAGATTTTAAGTTGGGAAGGAGAAGTGACGCAACGGAGACCCCGGCAACAATTATGTTCAAAAACTTTTAAAAAGATTTTACACAAAATAGTGTGAGTAATCACTATCACTACATAGTATAAAACAAAGTCGCATCCCGCTGTCTGTCCCTATGTATGCTTAAATCTTTTAAACTACGCAATGGATGTTGATGCGGTTTTTTTTTTTAATAGATAGAGTGATCCAAGAGGAAGGTTGGTTTATATGTAAAATATTGCACCCGTGCGAAACCGGGGCGGGTCGCTAGTAATTTAATAAACCTCACAAAACAAAAACAATAAAAAGTTGACATACCCAACCCCGTCTTTTGCACGCTGACATAAACCCAATACTAACTCTAGTATGTATCTAAGTTGGTTGGATAACTTTACAGGTGTAATTGACAACAGTCCCTAGGGTCACCAACACCGAACCAAAAAACACAGCAATTACTTCAATTTCCCGCTTTAATACAAAATAATTGAACCGTGACAACCCAAAATAAACACTATTATAAGTGGTGACGGCTCTATCTTCACAAATTATAGCAAAGTTGTTTCGCAAACACGTAACCAATGGATTTTCCGATGGAAACGGTTGAATAATAGATATTGGAGCACTATTGTAAGTCGTCCGGTGTTCTAACACTGAGTAATAGTATTATAAAATGCCTTTTAGCCTGTAGAACCTTTCTATTGTACATAGTATTGGTATTGTGTCACTTTTACGTCATTAGATAGTGGGGTAAGTTGTGAACTGAGTGCAAGAAAGTTTTGTAGATCTTTGTCAGCTTTGTTGGAGGTATACTGTTTTCGATGTTGTAAGTTTGTCATTTGTTTTTCCAGTCCTTGGATGCCACTCGTTCACAGCTTTACTCCACCTGTCTTCACCGCACCTTGGTGGATGTCCTGCTCAACTCCATTTGAGTTCTAATTTTGAACCTTTGTACGTCTTCGGATTTCGACGTTAGGAAATCGATCTTTCAGCTTTTTGCCGAGCAAGGAACGCTCCATAGCGTCTCTATGAAACTTTGTGCTCAGTGTTTTGACAAGCATTATCAAATTCAATCTTCATGAAATTTTTAACTCAAACTCCTTCGTCATATCGATGATTCTATAATAATATAAATTATCTTTGAATAGATCGCGACCGCATTGACAGCGATAGTACTGGCTTCGGACAAGTCCTTCAAAGTGCAGGTGGTTTACCATAAAGAGCAGGGGGGTTACCATGACCTCTTAAAGCAGGAGTAATTCCAGTGTGGGAAGGAGACAGAGCTATAAACGGGTCGTCTAGCGCCATCTCTTTCCCACACTGGAATTGCTCCTGCTTTAAGATGTCATGGTAGGCCACCAGATCAGGAGAACATAGTTCTCAATGTTCACATTCTCTCTGACCAAATCATCTTTCATACAGTCCACCCATTTTCGTACTGGTAGCATGTGGATGATTGTCTTGGCGACTGAAAGCTATGTTTCTTAACAGAAATGATGAGCTCTTAAGTTCTCTTCTCTCTTTAGCTTTAATGGGTCGTTTGGTACAGTCATTTTAGATTCATCATCGCCTCCCCCAAGTGTCGCCACATTGACAGGTCCTGTGCGTCTCGCATCCAGCGGATCCCCGCAACCTTCACCATCGGTCCACCTAGTGGGAGGCCTTCCGGTTCGCGATCGACACTCCAGAACTTTAGAATATGACGTGATTATCAAGATCATTACTCTCAACAGTCTGTTGTTTGCTACATATTTGCGAAATATAGAACTAAGGAGTGGCGTTTGTCCGGCAATGTATTGCCTTAGGCCGTCTGTTCAATAGGCAATTTACCTCGGTGCATATCAAAGCACCTAATGATCTGACCTATAAAAGACCTTTATAATAACACTAGCGAGTCGCCCCTGCTTCGCATGGCTTTTACGATTTGAAAAACATGGAGATTTCTTTATGATATGTGAGTATCAAGTTATAAGACATTATCCACTATTACATGGGATTTGGTCATGGGGCTCTTTTTGACGGCTGCGCTCAGGAATGCTTTTCGTGTGCTCGTCAGCTTGTCAGCTCTTCCAACAAGACTTTCCAGGACGGACACGACCTTCAGTAATGAAGAAAACGACGAAGAAGAAGACATGGGACTTAAGCATAACTGGCGCAATGTGGGTGATCCTTCGGGGAAATAAGCTTAAAAATATAAATAACGTAAAAAATTAAAAAAACAATCACAATCCTAGTACACTGACAAGATTGTTTGCAATTTTATTTTATAAAGCTCATGTCATTAAGAGTCAGTCTGTTGACGAAAAAAGCTTTATTAAATAAAATTTGGAAAAGTAAACGCTTCGGCATTAGATTGTGAAAATTTCCGCGTGTATACCAAATAGCTTGTTCGACCGTACGCTCCGTTTAAAAGAACAACTCGTTCCACGGACAGAAGCAAAAAGTTTAATTAATAACTTTTAGATTTTACAAGATATACATAATACATATCTCTTATACATCTTGATAATGATATTACGAACGGAATTAGTACATAATTAAAGTCATTGACATTGTGCGCAGGTCAGTGTGCATTATGTCATATACTGGCACGTAGTAACACAAATGAAGTGTAGCTAGGTCAGCTAGGTGTAATAAATGTTGACATAATCGTGGCGCCCTTTGTATTTGGTCATGTCCTATTGTCCCATTAAATACTTATTTATTTTTTTCGGGATAAAAAACAGCAGTACAAAAACATGTTATACACTATAAATAAACTTAAAATAATGGCACTTATTGCACTACCAACACTATTATCCACTGATCACTACTAATTAATGGTTTTTTTTTATGCTACGTGAGTTAAAATACACTAAGTTATAAAGTTATAATAAAAAGAGAAAAAATAAAATAAAAATAATTATCAAATGGAATGGAAAAGAAAACAAAATTACGATGCTAATATTGATTCGACCACAAGTATCTTAAAGTTAGCAGAGAGGTTAAATATATCTATGCTCTCAAAATTATCGTTAAACGAATCCACAAGTTGACGCAGAGATACTGGTAGAAATAACCACTCAACTGCGCTTTCAACTGATTTATCGTTTATTTGTTCTAATTTGACAGAAAGATTTTTATAGAGAATTGAATGTCTAATTATGGTTGCCAATATGTGGTCTCATCTACTCCCAAAATCTTCGAAATTGTGGCAAATCGAATTTGATTCGAATTAGTGTCAATTAGACCCGAATAAGTGTCAATTATGACGACCCGAATGGCGCAGCGGTAGTGAGGCTGCCTTACGTTCTTAGGGTCCCGGGTTCGAGTCCCGGTAGGAGCAAATGTTTGTGTGATGAGCATGGACATCTGTTTCCGAGTCATGGATGTTTATATGAATAATAAGTAGGTATGTATTTACAAACAAAAAAGTATCTATGTAGTATTATCAACTATCTGGTGTCCACGACACAAACCTCGTAGCTTAGTGTGGCACCTAGATGGCGCTGTGTGTAATGTCGAGCGATATTTATTTATTTATTTAATTTCAAAATAATTCAAATCGAATTCGATTCGATCCAGATTTCCTATGTTTTCGGGAGAAATCCAGATACCATCGAATATTCCATCAGCAACAATATCCAATTATCAAAGACACAATCCACATAAATAAATTGCATAACAGACGTAACACAAACTACATTTAAATCCTACTGCAATTAATGTTAAATTAATTACTGCAATGAACCTGTTATCAATATTGGCAACATTTTGCGACATCGAAGGTGCTGCTGTGAGCTCGGTGTTGGAATAGCAACGTTCTGCTCAGCACGGGAAGTTGATAATTCAACAACACAATGAATGTCTCTTACGACATTGATATCGGCCACCTGATTCCGTGTGGTGCATAAGGTCCGTAGCCGACATTAAGTGAAATAGTTCAGTTGATAAGGCAGGTTGCACAATAGACACCTTTCACTAAAGTTGTGTAACTGTCCGGCACTCGGACAGTGAGACGGTGCACCTGTCAAGGTCATTTTTATCATACCATTGACGTTTTTATGTTTGCTTAGTTGATATGTTTATTTGCAGTTTGAATTTAAATTAGAGTTCGTTATGTTTGACCTAAGTTGTAAAGCTGTTGTAAACTAAAAACTAAAACCGGTGAAGTGCGACTCGGACTCGTGCATGAAGGGTCCCGTACCATCGTAGTAGGGGAGTCCCCTTTAGTTTTTAATTTATTTTTATTGTATGTTGTTATAGCGGCAACGGAAAAACACATTTTGTGAAAATTTCAACTGTCTACCTATTAGTGATTATGAGATGCAATACAACCCGCTGACAGACAGACGGACGGACGGACGACCGGGCAGCGGAGGCTTAGTAATAGGGTCTCGTTGATCACGCTTCAGGTATGGAACACTAAAAATGGACGCTAAAACCATGCTATGTACACACAGCTACACATCAAGCTATACATTTCTAGTATAAGTTGACCTCGCATTGTACGGAAATCCTATAAAATGCGAGATCAGCATAAACTGGAAATGTATATAACTTGATGTGTAGCCGTGTGTACACAACACCTTTTTTTTTAATAAATCTACGGTTTTCACCGGTGTTCTTTCTATTAGGCTAGTTCTAACAGTTCAAAGGACAGCTTCGCTAGGAAAAGAGATACCAGTAAGGGCCTGCGCAGATGAGGGACTTCTGTCCGTAAATCTCATTGTCAACGAAATAGAAACATGAATATTTTTGGCATAGTCTATGGACAGAAGTCCCTCGTTTGCCAGGTCCATAGTGTGATTTTAGGCCAACTGCGGCGAAGCCCAAAAGGAGGGTTATGTTTTATACGATTTGTCATTTTGAATAACTTCTCATTCCCTATAATTAAGTTGTATGAACCTACTATGGTAGTTGACCCTTATTTATTGACCCTAATCTGCTGATTGGAAATTGATTATGCAATAATTTTATATTAATAAAATAACAACATGTGTTCTACAGATACGCTGACACATTTTAAGGCATATATATATTTATATATTTTAAATCATTAGGCACACCCATAATGATTGTGTCTATAATCTAAAGTAGATATTTATGTTGACAAAAAGTTGATCCAGTCATGGCGGTCAGACGAATGATTTATCAAACACGCCTACTTACTTACTGTCAATTTGGTCCAGCCATAACCCTAAACCCGTCGGTTGATTAGACGACATAAGGGACCGGTTCGAGATAAATTGTTTCCTTCTACAAATCTCATTTATTAACCCAGTTTAACAGACGTTATATACATAACTAGGGGTATTAAATTCACTAATAAAATTGAAGGTATCCAAAGTTTCCTCATTAGCAACACCTCGCTTAATTTTTAACCGACTTCTACAGAAGGAGGAGGTTATGTATTTACACCGATTTCTCCGTGATAACTGGTACTGATTTAAGTGATTCTTTTTTTCAATTGGTAGAGTAACTTGTACTTTATGAGTTATCACTTCACTACTTATATAAAACAAAGACGCTTCCCGCTGTCTGTCCCTGTGTATGCTTATCTCTTTAAAACTACGCAACGGATTTTGATGCGGTTTTTTAATAGATCGATTGATTCAAGAGAAAGGTTTATATGTAAAAAATTGCACCCGTGCGAAGCCGGGGCGGGTTGCTAGTCTTCTATAATATGCAATTTTTCTTCTTCGTCTTTGTGGATGATGGGCTATTATCTATACTTGTAAAGGATTTGTGTGAGATACCATAACTAAATGGAGTAAATTAAAAAAAAAACACAAAAGGTGGAAAATAACTTAACCTTCGGAAGTCGTTACTTTGTTTGTTTCATTGACTTTTTTCCCGCTGACTTCCGAAAGTAAAATTATTTTCCACTTTTTAGTGTTTATTTTGGAAGTCTGTTATTTTTTTGCAAAAAAATATTTTTCCTAACAGATTCCGATCCGACGCGATGCCGTGACGTTGTTTGTGTGCGTTGCAGCATGAAATTTAGCGTATAGAAAGAATCTCAAAGGGCTTGAGTTGAGGCAATGCTGATCCCATGCAGTTGACCTTTAAACTCGTGTCGGCAGATTAAAGATTACGTAACGTTGTATAATTACTTCTTTAACTCCTTGTCTCTGATTAGACCAAGAGCCTCAAATTAGGGATCATTTGTCATGCAAACAAAACAGCAAATCTGCGTTAGATTAGACTATAATTTCCCATGATTGATGATCGCTAAGTACTCCATACAGTTCGCGTTTTAAGTGTTAATTAATATGATTAATAAAATAATGATAATCTGTGTGAAAAGGTCACGGAACCTAACCTTGCGCTTGCGACGCATTTGTGTCAAGCGTGAACTGATACTTTAATTAGTGGCTGTAGCGTGAAGATAAGTGAACGATTACTGTGGGCGGACCTTGTTTGAATTCTTGAGAAGCTTTATTTAAGTCTTTATTTTGATTTTGACAGTTATGTCATTATTGTTTGTATAATTATGTTTTTAGTAAATCGCGACCTACGACGTACATACAACGCTTCTAGTTGTTTTGAAGTTAACGAAATTGAAATTACATAACATAACATCACGACTTTAATCTCAGAAGGGTTAGACAGAGGTGTACCTAAGAGTACACCCACATTCCGCCAGTTATGCTTTAAGTCCCATGTAATGGGGGACGAGCCTATTGCTACTGAGATTTTTTTGTGGAAAAACTAAAAATACTTTGCCCGACCCGGGAATTCAACCCACGACCCGTGATATGTAATTGGTGCACCACAGACAGACTACCAGGGGGCCTAAAATGGCTGCTTTATCAGAATCATAATACGAATCACGTTAAAAATTTAAAACTCGTAAAATGGAATTTGTGGTCATAACCATAAAGACCATTTTGAGAATTTTAAATTTTTAACGTGTTCATATTATGATTCTGATAAAGCTTCCATTTTAGGCCCCCTGTTCTTCTTCCTGTAATCCATCCAAAGGTTGTCTAGAAAAGATCGCTTATAGCGATAAGACCGCCCATTGAGTCACCCTATGTGAATTTGTTTTTACCTGTTCTCTAAAAAGGATTACATAAGTAAAATCTAATATCGATACCTAATAATACTCTCACGGATCGGACAGGTTTTTTTTTTAACATATTGTATACTAAAAAAATATCTAAGGTCTATCCCGCGTTCTTATATAGATCATTTAGTCGTCTGGCTGTTGGTCGAACAACACTCCTTTAGTTACTAGTAGCTAGTATTCCTGCTATTTCTATTGAATTAGTAGTGAAATTATGAAGTATCCACAGTTGAAGGTGAAATCAATTGAAACAATACGCGACATTGAACGAAGAGGTCAATTATCGAATCTGCGACAACAACATTACAAGAGATACGTAAGAACGGGTAACACACGCTAACAGAATTATCCAACGAACATTTCACAACCCCAGTCGACTAGAAGGTTGATTTCATCACCCCATTCACACCCCTCGATATTCTAAACAGAAAATTTGGCACTTCACCACTAATTCTCATAATACTATTCGCTCATGACCTTTGACACGACAATGCGTGAGTTTCGAAACCTAAACAAAAGTCACACAAGTTCAATGGTAGACAGTCTATAAATATCGTATGAGTACATAATAAGGTCGACAATAGTTCGAGAAATCGTGATCGTTGACAAAAGATTTAGCAACGCTATCGATTATTGAATTAAAAAAGTCCTAAATCAAGGAATCATTATTAAAACTCTTTTTTATAAAGCCTCCATAGTTTAGGCACGGATTAAAAAAGTTAAAGTAGCCATTATGATATGAGTTCTTGAATCTAATTTCGTTCGAATCCGGGGCACGAGTAACAAAGAAAATAATAGTCAATGTCGTTTCTATCACGACTGTCTCGGTCATATTTGCTGTTGAATATCGATTATTGGCATGTCAGTGATCGATACTGGATCGTATACGCTTTATCGATAGCCAAGGCTGCGAGATTTACACGGGCATAATTAGTGAAACGTATTATTAAAAGCGAACAATAAGCGAATAGATACACACGCTATTCGATAGTAAATCTATTGTGCTTGTGCGCCATTGATCGATTTGAATGCGAAATTGAATTTCACACTCTTACAAGTCTAATATTCTGTAGGCCGATTTGAGAATTTCAATGCAATGATAGTGAACATAAGAGTTAAGTGAAGCGGAGGCCGTAGGAAAAAGGGCTGGTTTCACCTCAACTGTTGATCAATGGCGATCAATAACATTACATCACGCTTGTAATCCCTGAAGACCTAGGTAGAGGTGTACCTACTAGTACACCCACATTCTGCGAGCTATGTCTAAGTCCCATGTAATAGGGGGCGAGCATTTTGCATCAACCGGGAACAAATCCATACTCCGTGACTTCTACTGAGAAATTCCTGATGGAAAATCCCAATAACACTTTTCCCTACCTAGGAATCGAACCCAGAACCTCATGCTCAGCAGTCGCGCTTGCGATCAATAGACCAACGAGGCAGTCAATGCTTTGACTGCCTCGATGATAATAAATATAAGAGTTGGTGATTAATCAAGGAATCATTCATTTTAGCGGAGGCCGTAGAAAAAAGGGCTGGATATACCTCAACGTTTTCTTCTTATTAAAGTGTTGATCAATGGCCATCAATTATGAATCGTTTTTGACTTTTCCATGATCGTTATCGATGAATGTCACTCTGTCTAGGCCATCTGGATGAGACTCGCACAGACCAAGGAAGCACGTCGAAATAGGATGGCGCCTAAACAGGGTGGAAGGAACATCGACGCACAAACGAATTTTCTTTCATCGGCGATTTAAAAAATCGGCCAAGTACGGTTACGGTAGGTTTCCGTACTGTTATCTAAAAAAAAAACAACGTTTGTTTGGGAGCTTCTTAAATATTTATTTTATTTTTTGTTATAGCGGCAACAGAAATACATCATGTGTAATAATAGGGTATGTTTTATAGGGTCTGTTTTGAACTCTTGGGTACGGAACTCTGAAAAACAGCTGTCCCATTCATTTTGACAGTGTAGGTATAGCTAGCGATATATATATTTGTAGGAAACAGTTTATACAGTTTTGTAGAAGTCTTCGACGTCGGGGACAGGGCGATACGCTTAAAGTGGACTTGGGCAGGACATGTGTTGGGCAGGTTCATGGAGTAAGATTTTAACCGAATGGCGGAAACAAGGGTCGTCCTAAAGCGCGTGACGAGTACGTGGTCGATGTCACTTTCGCCCTGTAGTTAGAAGTGGATGAAACAAGGCTGCCAATGTTAATGGTTGAGGTGGTTACACAAGGAGTTTAATGAGTATTCTGTTAACATTGGCGTTTTCCGTGTCAATTACAAATGTGAGCGCTTAATTTTGTCGAAACAATAGGCAATATACCGTGAGATGTGGCCGGAACGCAATTTCATATATTTTTCACTGTTTCCATTGTGTTACGTAAAATGTTCAATGGAACAGTTAAAAATAATGGAATCTTTTGAAGCTACGGCACGTAGCTATGTGGGAATAGGAATGGTGCATATTGGATCGTAGAGGAATTAATGTAAGATGATTGAATGTATCCAAAATCTCGTATCATGTAATGAAGAAGAATGTGACCCTGTTCTTCTTCAAACACAAATTAATGGAGAAAAAAAGGAAGATGTTTGATTAATAAAAGGTAAAGTTGCTCGCTTGAATATATTTTACTAGCTGTTGCCAGCGGCTTCGCTAGCGTTTTGGTCGTAAATTATCCCACGGGCACTTGTTAATATAGCCTATGTTACTCGGGGAAAATGTAGCTTCCTATAAGTGAATGAATTTTCAAAATCGGTTCAGCAGATCCAGAGATTACCCCCTACAACCTCACAAATTCACAAATTTTACCCCTTTGTAATATTAAGTACGTATCTATAGATGTATTTTTAAGGTAGAGAAAAAAGTTTAAATGTAAATTCAAACTGATTCTTTTCTACGAATCCCACATGTATTTATAGCAATCAAATCATACAAACTCAGTCAAAATAAGCGAAATACATTCATATTGATGCAGTGCAATTTGTGTAATGACGTTTTCGCTTGAACAACTACGTCTGTAAAACCACTAATCTACAAAATAGATACTATATAGGTACCCCTGGTATGTGGTAACCTTGGTGTTATACATAGTTTGATGGATAGCGGATGCTGCTGCCCTTGCATCACGATCTACACCTGTTGTACGAAGATTTGCTAAACGAGGCAGAGCTATTCCACGCAGACAAGCCATGGTGTCTCCGTCGAAGATGCGCACTCGACTCCTCAATGTGTGTCACTTCCGTGCCGTTTTGTGGGAATAAACTATACTATAAATAAATAAGTTTTGCCTAGAATGGAGCTATACGGTTTGCTAGTCAAACTTTATGTATTAAACTGTATAAACTTTCGGACGAATTAATTTATTATTCTTCAAGATTAATCTGACTTCCTCATTGCTCTAGTGTTCGCAAGTGCAACTGAGCATTAGTTCCTGGGTTCGATTCCCAGGTCAAGTAAAGTTTTATTTGGTTTGTTCATCAGGAATTTCGCAGTAGCAGCCACGGAGTCTGGATTTGTGAACTGTTGGTGGCAATAGGCTCGCCCTCTATTACATGGGACTTAAACATAACTGATGAAATGTGGGTGTACTATTAGGTACCTACACCTCTACCTAACCCTTCGAGAATTACAGGCGTGATGTTATGTTATGTGTACATAAGTTAATCTGACTTCTGTCTGCACCTACTAGTTGCTGAGTTATAATAAATTACACCTAATATATGATGAGTTCACAACAAAGAAGATCGATCAAGAACTTAAACTTGACCATCGAGTCAGGCTGGAGTAAGGATTATAGGCATTCAATTTAATTATGCTAAAGAAATCAATATTGGAGCACTGAACTCAGTTAATCGCATGAATTGAGTTCGGCTTGAATTAATCGCGTTCAGTTTCATTGGTGATAATTATGCTCCCTAAGTGTATCATGAAGAGTTTTATAGCCTCTGTCTATATGGCTCTATCTGTTTTTTCCTCTGGATCAAAGTTAATCTTTACGCGGTCCCAATGTAGGTTTCTGGATATATGGCGTTGGCGTAGACTCTTCCAGGCCTTACCATATGTTTATCAAATCTGACGAAGTTAAACCAAAGGTACCCTTCATCATTATCGGCCTACTGTAGTCCACTGCTGGACATAAGCCTCCTCAATCGCACGCCACTCAACTCGATTACCAGTAACTCTCATCCAGTGGCTACCAGCCCTGCCCTTAGCATAAATCTAAGTTCCATCTACGTGAATAGAATACAATATACGAGTACCCATAAGTTTCCTTAAGACCTGAAAAACATCAATTTAATGACCTGACCAAAATTAATCCTGCATTTATCATCCACGTGAATGGACACAATTCTTGCGTATGTGGTTGCCAGTTGCTATTGTTATTGTGTCAATATCTAAGTGTTTTTGTACAGCACTATATTTCCCATATTCGCATGTAATTCGTGTGAGGTAACAGTAATGAATAGGGTATTATCAAATGTTTGTAATGAACGATTGAGTGGCGCTGACGAAATCACGCACGGTACGCGTATATTAGTATGAAATGTGGAATAATGTAGAATAATTAACAGCTATTTGTATGCATTGTTATGTTAGCCGATGATTTGTTAACGACGAAATTCTTTTGTAGCAACTTATCGTGGGCAACGGGCTGGTTCGGAAAATGTGGAAAAAATAACTAGACATTTAGTCTACATCGACACTTTGCGTGACCAGAGGGCTGGCTCTTTCTTTGGTCAAAGAATTAGCATTGCCATTCAACGTGGCAATGCTGCCAGTCTTCTGGGCACGTTTCCGGATGACATCGATGGGGAGGAGTACTTTGACGCCTAAGTGTCTTATTGTCGTCGTTGTATATATGTAGGAACTTAGTTTTAGTCTTCTTTTTAGCATTATTTTAGTTCTATTTGTAGTCTGTAGGTATATAATGTACATAGTATTTTATTCTACTTATGTACCTATGCTTTACTGTCTACATAACGATAATTTAGACAGTACGATGAGGCTGGCACAAGAATGTGGATCTTGGCAGGAGCAAATAGAAACCTATACCCAGCAGTGGGTGAAGTCGGGCTGTGGATAATGATAGATGACCGATAAGTTAACTACTACTATTATTGTATTTCATTGATGTGTTCTATATGCGTGGTCTTACTTGAAATTATGTTTATCTAAGGACTGTAGAGCGGAAATTTTTAACTGCGTACGATTACATATTTTCCATACATGGCCTTGAGAGTTAATTTCAACTGATTTTATGAAATTCAATTTATTATACGGTGATCATGGAGAGGACGATTCAATTAAAGCCAAGATTTACATTTGCCTACTTACAATAACATAACGCTTGTAATCCTATAATGGTTAGGTATACCTATTACTACACGCACATTTAGCCAGTATACTGAGATAGTAAAACTTCTACATAACATAACTTAACGCCTGTAATACCCAAAGGGTTATGCAGAGGTGTACCTAATAGTACGCCCCCATTTCACCAGTTAAACTTAAAATGTCTACTTTATCTCAAGTTAATAAAACTCAATTTTCGTGTTGAAGTAATTCAACTAAATAATTAACACGAAATAGAAATCAGCACGATTTAGCATTGTACACCAGTTCTTCGTGTCTTTGGCTTGTTCTTGCATAATCAAGAACGGGGTAAATCATGCCTTCAAGAGTTTAGACAAAAAACAAAAACAGTAATGGCTTTTTTTAACAATCGATTGCGTAAATTCAGACCACGACTGTTCTCCAGTGAAACGTCTAAGTTGTTGAATTCTGTAATTATTATTTTTGTCGGAATATTTCGTTTTGCACTTCGTTTTTCTATCCATTGCGTGTTTTGTACGATTCTGTTTTGTTATTTTGTAATGGTTTTATGGAAATGCAGCAATGCGTTGTTAACAATTCGATATTGACTTTTGGTATATAAATAGATTGGTGTCGAGTATACAGCTGGTTACAGATAAAAGTTAAGGCTTAGGTGGTTTGGAAATCAAATTTTTCTATTTGAAAATGTAAAAGTGAGTTTTAAATTTTTTGGAGTTGGTTGGTTTACTTGGGCTCCTTATTTTAGCATAATAATCATGTAAGGTTCAATGAGGGGGAGGTCCTCAGATAAAAATCACGATTAATCACGTTGGGGAGGGGGAAGGAATAGGGGATAATTACTTGTATTTTTTCGTGCGACGAAAAGAAGCAATTTAATGAGTGACGATTTTTTTACCAATATCCGATTGAATTAAATTGTGTGACCACGTAAAACGTAGGCTCACCTGCTATTGTATCCTATATCTTAAACTAGATATTAAATGAGCAATATTTGTATATATTTGTAATCACGTTCTCGAAAACGGCTCTAACGGTTTTGATGAAAGTTGCAATAAAGCGGTTTACGGGGCGAAAAATCGATCTAGCTGGGTCTCATACCTGGTAAAATTCGTTTCCTCAATTTCACTCGAGGAGAGCTCGGTAGCCCAGGTACCAGAACTTAAAACATAACACTTCGCGGGTTACAGTTATGTTATGTTACGTCTCAATGAAGAGTTGCATCACTTTATAAACGTTATCATTTTATCAAACGTGTACTCATATTGTCACGCAGAAGCTACACTTCCTTCATTACAAAAAAGATTGCACTGATATGCCTCAACCCGGATGCGAACTTGCTGCTCCAGGTAACGCAGGTGTTGCAAGTACATACAAGAAATAGTTCAGCATGACAACATTGACTCATTCATATTTAATTCATTCATTTTCTTTTAGTCATTCATTCTGTGGTGGGTGGATTGTTGTCGTCGGTGCATTATAATCATAATCATAAATCTTTATTTTTCTCGACATCATAAATTACAGGCACTGTTATAGGGTACAAGTATAAGAGAAAGGTGTCTGAAGTAGGAAGGTCCTGAGTTACAGATCACCTGGCTCTCTGATCTGGCTTATTATAACATTTTACTAGCTACATTTTTTGTCAAGATGCTAAAGATAAAATTTAAATTAGAAATAGGTAAACAAGAACTTAAAATTATTTCTATAAGGCTTTGATTGGTTGTTATGTTGGCAACAAGAATCAGTCATAGAATAGGCTAGAATGGTTTTTTTGGTATGTACACGATACAAGTAACATTCATAAAATAAAACATTTCACATAGGGTGACACAATATCGTTAAATCTATGTTTACAGCTACGTTTATCCTGTATTTACAGTGACATATACAGCGTGTAACAGAAAGGGTATAATCATATGGAATACTGTGGTACGGACCATCAAACTGAACAACTTTCTCTATGGGACCACCATCGAAATCGTAAAAAATAATCAGCTGTCCTATACAAAATTTCAATACCTACTCGACCCAAATGTATGGGACAGCTGATTATTTTTTTACGATTTCGACGGTGGTCCCATAGAGAAAGTTGTTCAGTTTGATGGTCCGTACCACAGTATTCCATATGATTATATCCTTTCTGTTACACCCTGTATATATACACTTTTGGCAGTGATTTTGAAAGGCTCATATTGGCGGTTAGTCCAAACCTCGCCTTCGAGCTCTTCCTGAAAAAAATCTGCGGATGCTTGTTTTTTTTTAATACATTGTTTTTGAAAAACTAAACCTTTACCTACGTAAGAAAAATTAGATAAATTCATCATCATCGTTCTCCTGCCCTTAGGTATCCCATTCCCAACTTATTTGGGGTCGTTGCAGCATCTCTTCCATACATCTCTAAAGAAAGTTAGAAAAAAAGAAAAATGTTTATTCGACATCAGTACATTAGGCACACACACAATAATATTTAAAAAGTCACAAACAGAGAAATACATAGTATGACTGTACTGTGTGCCTCACGGGCGGCTGCGCCAAAAAGGTCCATTTCAACATTCATGCCAGACACGTGAGGCTGTCTGACGCTGGTCTTCCAATGACCCTCTATTACTTTCTATTACCCGTCATCTCAGCAATCACCTCCTTTCTAGCCACATCATCCTTCACACAGTCCATCCATCGTTTCTTTGGTCTTCCTCTACTATTATAGCCATCTACATTCATACTTAGCATTTTCCTCATTCCCCCGCATCACATGTCCAAACCACGATAACCGATTACCACACAACTTTTCAGTCACCGGCGCCACTTTCAAACTTCTTCTAATGTACTAATTCCTTATTTTATCCATTCGCGTTACACCACACATCCCCCTTAGCCTTCTCATCTCAGCCAAATGCAAATGCCTTTCATTCATCCCTTCATCCATTAGAAAAATTATACAAATTATAAATTTTAATATTCGCTTAATCTATCCATTTAGGTATTTATTACAGTCAGTCGATAAAGATTTAAACATCTATCAGTTGATACTGATCTAGTTTTAAAAATTTCATTTTACAGTCTATGCTATTACCGGATTAATAATAACTGGAGTGAATCTGTGCTTATCTTTCTGCACTAATTAGAATTATTCATTAATGCTGAAATATCTTTCGTAAGAAAAATTGAACCCATGAAACAGTTAAGAGATGTTATGATAAAAATTTGGTGCCTTGACTTGCGTTATTTTTATGCAAATAGAAGTTCACAATCAATACAAATGTATCTAACCTGGCTAAATTGGCAATGGGCGATACAATGTATCGATATAATAATCGACTAGATTTGAGTCTATGGTATTGATGACATATTCTGTCGTCTCTGGTTAAGCTTTGCGCGGGAAAGTCCCGAGGATTCTCGACCACGAGGTGTGAGACACGAAGGCATAAGATATTCATTTAAGAAGCCGATACTGTACTATGTAAAATACATATAGTACGCTACAGGCGGGTCACATCATCAGCCACATGCACGGTGCCCGCCAGGTAAGAGTCCAAGCAATGTGTTCCTGAAGATAGAAATCGCTGTCGACGACGGCGGCCCTGAAAAAGGTGGCGATGACTCGTACACCGTTGAAAGGAGTACTTGGGGAAGGCCTTTGCTCAGCAGAGGGACAATAACCTACATTGCAAAATATATAAAAGGCTGGGTCAATTATTGTGTGCCCTACCCTCTTTCATAAATGGATCGCAATAAAATATAATTAAGTAATTTAAATGAATGTCATGAGCATTTATTTTTTCCGCAGTTTAATTATAATTAATTTGAATAAAATGTAAGAGACATTCTTCTCATAACGTAGTTGGTAAAAAATCTGTCAGTAGGTACAGTCATGAGCTCTAATATGTACATAGTAATAATTCCAAAGTACTCTCACTGTACTGATTGTACTGGTCCGCGTTTTGGAACCGATACTATTATGAATTAGGTATCAGAGTTGCAATTGTTATTCCACAAGAAAAACACTTATGAATTCTGGTAACTGTAAACAGTTGGCCAAAATAGACATTAATAATTATCATGGAGCTCTGGTTGGTATAGCTAAAAGGCATCGTGGTAGACCTCGCAGAAAATGGTGGGACGAGCTGGACAAAACAAACGACCAGATGTTCACGTTAGCCATGAATCGAAAAAAAAATGGATATCATGTGTGTTTCTTCCCTTTGCCCAGCTGTGGGAAGAAACACATAGGCTATACCAGTAACAGTATTTGCCCTCGTGACTGTACCTACATTTTACAGTTATTTGTAAGTAAGCACAATTTAAGTTACCGCGCAAGAAAAGAAAGGTGATTAACTTGTCTACTCGCCGTACGAGAATGTCCAATATACCTTAAAGCGTTTTGTGGGCTACTTAAATGTACGCTGATTTTTTGTCAAGACGCGTATTTTATTTTCTAAGGTTTGTAAGTTTATTGAACCTCCAGTGTTTTACTGACAGCCTAACCAAAACTGGCCACAATCAGCATCTAAATTTGCAAACAAATGTGGTTTTGGCAATAACAAACCTAGTGCCAAAACAACCTTTTTGAGTAACATTAAAGAGGGCCATCCCTCTTTTACATAGAACTTTAACTTAATTAACTGGAGAAATGAGATCAAAAAATAGATATACCTCTCCCGAACCCTCTGGCGAAATACAGGCGTTGTTGTTACCCACCCGACTTCAAAATAGACTATCAATTCGTCTGAATGTTTTAATTTGTGTATGTTCAGCGATATCTTCGCCAATTGTAAACCGATTTCGATGATTCTCTTTTTACCCAATTACGGCGAAGTCAAAAGGATGGGTTATGATTTTAGCAGTCTATGTATGTATGTATGTTTGTATTTACGTATGTTCCTCCGTAGCACCTGAACTATTCATCCGATTTTGATGAATAGATTCGTTATTATGGCCCGTAATTATAGGCTACATTTTAACTGCCTTCAACAATAGGAGGATTCGATTTTACCTTGTAAACCCCAAATTTAATTGCAGCGTGATTTTTCAGTACTCTGGTTTTTTAGTTGTAGTATACGACACAAATTCTTGTCGTTTGAAAGAGTATTATTCTACGGTGGTCCCGTTTTTAATAATTGTGTTGGATGAATTAACAGGAAACAATAAAACCATTCATCTGTTTTGAAGTGGGATTTGAAAACAGTCTGTTTTGAAAACAGATGTGCATTATGCTTTCAGAAACGGATGTACTAGTCTTCTTCTTCTTTTTCAGAATGTACGTTTCGCATAATTTTCTTATTCTTGCCTTGCGTAAAACAATTTTAAATTACTTTTAAACGGCCTCAAGTATTATGGGACAATGTCTTATAAACTAAACACACTAATTTTTATCAGCCACGCCTTTGCCGAGCTGTGGAACACTTGACAGGCTAGGAAAATTAAACTTCGCTGTATCATTTTAATGAAAACTGAATTCATTAACATAATATTAGTTTAATTTTTTGGTCTTAATCAAGGAAGTAACAATTTCAATAAAGATATTAGATAAAGATTAGACATACTGCCGTTTATTCTAGATTTTACCCTTTTAAAAGCCGGCCGCGGCTTATATAGTTTAGGAGAATGGTGGACCTTGGGCCTAGGCTAGGCGGACATTCAGCCACAAATAGAGCGCTGTCATGCCAAACGACTATATGTCGTGGTAATATGCACTTAGATTTGGAGGTGTTATTTATTATGCTACAATTTTATAACACTAAATTGTATTTTAATGGTTTTTCCTTAAAGAGGTAGATAGGAATTTTTGCGTTGATAATGTGTGGGCTATTATTCAGTAGTTACTTTGTATGGTATTAACCGTACATTAAACAACAGCTGTCAGTTTGAATTTTTGTTTTTATCTTAAACAAAAAAAAGTCGCTTCCCGCTGTTTGTCCCATATGCTTAGATCTTTAAAACTACGCAACGGATTTTGATGCGGTTATTTTTAATAGATAGAGTGATTCAAGAGGAAGCTTTATATGCATAACATTGCACCCGCGCGAAGCCGGGGCGGATCGCTAGTTATTAATATAGGTACAAAATTTCCAAGGTTTTTCTGCAACATTCTATGCAGAAAGAAAGATTATTCCTGTTTTCTACTTTTAACTTAAAATAACCGCCATTAAGAGATTTCAACTTTCGTTTAGGCATTCCTTTAGGCGTAAGAAACTTTTCATATTATCATAAGTGTTCTTGTAAGTCATCATTTGCCTAGCCTTTTCCTAATTATGTTAGGGTCAGCTTCCAGTCCAACCAGATGCAGCTCAATACCAGAATTTTACATGGAGCGACTGCCTATCTGACCTCCACAACCCAGTTAGTACTGGGTAATACGGTACCCCTTGGTAAGACTGGTTGTCAGACTTTTTGGGCTACTGACTACCTGTAACGACTGTCAAAGATCACAAAAAAAAAAAAGAACACAAATAGGGAATATGCATGTAATTTTTTTTTTCACTTAAATCATTAATATGCAGTACTATCAATCCAAGAAAATAATTAAAAGTTAATTTCAACTACTGCTTGTCGTACAAAAAAAAAATTAAACTCCTGCAATTTTCTACGACAGTTCAAACGTCCATAACTATCGCGGCCATTCATGTCAGGACTTGATGTCAATGATGTGTGATTTTTTGCCCTTAGTAGATTAGTTTTACTAAAATGTAAGTGCTTTATATAAGCAAAAATTGCAATAACAATATTATAGTAAAATCTTAGTGAAACTTTAAGTACTTTTCAATTAAAAGTGTTTCTTTGACACTTGGATTTTGACGTCACTACCGGAATCGATGCGTTTTGTGTTTGCGTTCCGTTTCACCAAAAACACACTAAATAAAATATTAAATTGTAAAATAAGTGTTGTATTAGAGAATTAAACAAGTATACCACAATGTTTTTATGGTCCAATACAAGGCATTTTAAAGAAATAAAAAAAGGTTTTGTGTTGGGGCTGTGATCTCGTCCTGGTGAAGGTTGATGTGTGGAGATAAATGATGCTCCGATTTCTTGATAACTTGTAATATATTTGATATAAAAAATGAGTACAAAACCGCTACGCGACAATAATGATAATTATGAGGTTCGCTCGTCGTTCGTGCGCAATTAATGTCGACGCCCGCACGTGATGGGTGCTGCGGTCGTACTGGCGGCGGCGCCGCAGGCCTGCGGCGCCGGCAGGCGGCGACCGCCGCGCGCGCAGAGGGGCGCGCGGCGCGGGCGCGCGGGTTGAGACGCTACAGCTATCCCTCTCCTCCCGCGTCCCGCTCATGCATGGTCGGGGCGTGTGTGCGCGCCAACAGGCTCCCCCCGTTGGAACTTGTTCCAAAGTCTGAAGTGGGCAGCAAGCAGAGCCTATTGTAGGCTCGTCGAAGCACTCCCGAAGCCGTCCTGACGTCAGCGACGCGTGTGATGCCGTCGGATCCAGGGTGCAGCTTTATGATGCGGCCGAGTCGCCAATGGTTTGGTGGGAGGCGGTCATCTTTGATCACGACCAGGTCTCCCAGTTGCAGCAGCTTCTGGTCATGGCGCTGCCATTTTGCACGTTTCTGTAATTCTGAAAGATATTCTGTCTGATATCGTTTCCAAAAATGAGCCGCCAAGGCTTGTGCCCTTTTATATCGAGGCAAAGTACTAATCTGAGTCTCTCTTTCTGAGTCCACCTGAGTGGGCAACATCATGATCGTTCGTCCAATTAAAAAATGAGAGGGAGTCAGTGGACTCATATCGTTGGGATCAGAAGATAATGGAATAAGAGGGCGTGAATTTAAAATCCCTTCAATTTGGATTAAAGCTGTGTTTAACTCTTCATAAGTTAAATGGGCTAGGGATAGAATCCTTTTAAGAAGGAGTTTAACTGACTTAACTGCGCCTTCAGCTAAGCCGTTGAAATGTGGGCTATAGGCAGGAGTGAATTTGAAATTGATTGCCTGCTCTGCTGCACTTAAACTGATGTCATTACACCTTGATTTTAGAAAAGTTGAGAGTTCATTGTAAGCTCCTACAAAGTTTGTACCGTTATCCGAGTATATGTTAACAGGCCGACCTCTGCGAGCGATAAATCTGCTTAATGCAGCTATAAAAGCTTCAGTACTTAGATCAGTGACCAGTTCGACATGAACTGCCCTCACTGCCAAGCACACAAATATACAAATGTACGATTTTATAAGTTGGCTACCCCTACCCTTTCTGTTTGCAATTAGAATAGGTCCAGCATAATCGACAGCTGTGTTACTGAATGGATGCTCACTATGAACACGTTCCTTAGGCAGATCCGCCATGATTGGCTGAATAGTTTTGCCGGCGAATCTACAACACTTATGACACTCATGTGTGATTTTTCTGGCAAGATTGCGACCACCTATTACCCAGAATCTCTGTCTTAATGTAGCAAGCAGTAATTGAGGTCCTGCATGCATTAATAATGTATGATAATGTCTGAATAAAATGAGGGTGACATAATGAGAAGCATGGATTAAAATAGGATGTTTAACATCATAAGTGTAATTTGAATTTGATAATCTACCTCCAACTCTTATTACATTTTCATGTGACATGAATGGATTAAGATTTAGTAACTGTGACCTTTTTAATGACTGGCCTTTTTTTAATGTAGAGTATTCATCTGAAAACAGATCTAGTTGAATAAGTTTACATAAAAGTAATGTAGCTGAATTTAATTCAGAAATAGTTAGGAATGTTGTTGATTTATTATGAGGATGCCTACAGTTGTTTATGAAGCGTAATATGTAAGCGGTGACACGTTGCAATTTACTAAAGCCTGAAAACTTATGAATAAATTTGTTTTCTTCACGAACAAGGTTGCACAGTACTTTAGTTTCTGGTAGGTTTATGGGTATGGTATGGGTTTGAGTTGGCCATTGTGGTTTTGGTTGTGCTAGGAACTGTGGTCCTGACCACCACAGTTTAGAGCCTTCCAGCTGAGTGGCATTACAACCTCTAGATCCTATATCTGCTGGATTCATATTAGTAGGAATGTAATTCCAATCTTTTGAATTGGTAGCATCAGTTATTTCGTTGATTCTATTGAAAACAAATGCCTTTAGAGATGATTTTGGTGTGTGGATCCAACCCAAGACAATTGTGGAGTCACACCAGAATGTCCATGAATGTATAAATTGTCTTAGAGCGTTTTTAACCTTTGTTGCTAACCGAACAGCTATTAACGCTCCGCTAAGCTCCAACCTTGGTACTGTCATGCCCTTTAGAGGCGCTACCTTGCTTTTAGCCATGACGAGATGGACCATAATGTTGCCATCCTTTGAGACTGACCGAACATAAACACAAGCACTATATGCTTGCAAGGAAGCATCACTAAAGGTGTGTAGCTCATAGCGTACAGCTTGATCACATAGAATAAGTCTGGGTATAATAATGTTATTTAATTGTGACAGCGATTTCAAAAATTTCAACCATCTTTCTATAAATTCAGGTGGTAATGTATCATCCCACGCAATTTTTGAAGCCCACAATTCTTGCAACAGTACCTTGGCCTGCAAGATGCAAGGATTTACAAGACCTAATGGATCAAAAACCTGTCCTATTGTTGACAATACAGATCGTTTGCTTATTTTACTATTTAAAGGGTCACTAATTGTTGCAAAACTCAAAGTGTCAGTCGTACAAGACCATCGCAGACCCAATGTTTTTGCATGATCATCATTGACTAATTTTAGCAAATGATCATCAATGTCACCTTCATTTATGCTGTTTAATATAGACAAGTTATTTGAACGCCATTTTCTTAAATTAAATTGTCCTTTTTTTAATTCCTTAATGACTCCTTGACATATTTGTAGCAACTCTGCTTCTGAGTTGTGGCCTGATATAAAGTCATCCACATAGAAGTCGTGTAATATTGTTTCACGTATTAGTGGAGAAGAACACTCCTGGCCTAGTTGCACTAGACACCGTGTGGCCATATATGGAGCGGCTGCAGTGCCATAGGTTACAGTATTAAGCTTATAAGTATCTACTTGGTGGGTGGCATCAAACCGCCACAAGATTTGTTGAAGGCATCGTTGCTCTGGTGCAACCAGTACACAACGGTACATTTTTTCACAATCAGATGTAACAACATATTTGTGTTGTCGAAATCGAATTAATATGTCTATTAAACTATCTTGGACTGTAGGTCCCACATACTGTATATCATTAAATGACAATTGTGATGTACTCTTTGCTGACGCATCGAATACAACTCTTAATTTAGTAGTTAAACTAGAGTCTCTAACTACACCGTGATGTGGCATGAAATATGAACATTTATCGGTACTGTGATTAGCTAACGACATATGACCGAGGTCAATGTACTCTTTAATGAAACTCGAGTATTTTTCCTTGTACAATGAGTCACGTTTGAACTTTCTTTCCAAAGACTGAAATCTAGATAACGCTTGTTCGTATGAGTCACCTAATGTTTCTGGTGACTGTTTTAAAGGAATTTGTACAACAAAGTGGCCATCTTTCTCACGAGTGGTTGTTTTTATAAAGTTTTGTTCACACTCATTTTCCTCCTTTGTTGTTGTACGGGGTGATGAAACGGATTCTAATTCGAAAAATCTATCTAATTGTTGTTGAAGGTGGCCATCATTCAAAAAATTACAGTGAGCTGTGTTTGAATATGCGGTAGACTTATTACCTTTAGTTTCTTGTTTATGCATTACTCCTGATACCAACCAACCCACTCTTGTATTAATGAGAACTGGTTTATTCCTACCTAAAGATATGCGTTTTGTACCTAATATGTTCCAAAAGATTTCAGCATTCAATAATATGTCAATTTCTGAAGGAATGTTGAAACTAGGATCAGCTAATTTTAAGTTCTTTGGAATGTTCAGCTGTGAGATGTCAAAACGTGTGGTAGGTAATAATTGAGTTATTCCTGGTACAATGAAGCAATCAATGGTGTTGATGTATGACTCGGTGCGTGAGGACATAGTCAAACTAGAACGTTTAGTCACATGTAATGATTGACTTAAACCTTCCACTGAAATTGAAGTAGACTTAACTGGCAAGTTAAGTCGGTTACTTAGCTTCTCTGTTATAAAGTTAGATGTGCTACCATTATCCAGTAAGGCACGGACAGTATGTTTTCTACCATTACAATCAATAATGTCTATGAGTGCTGTAGACAGCAATACGCTACCATTATGTGTAGATGACAAGGCGACGTCAGTTTGGATTGTTGAATCTACATTTGAGTGGCAATCTTCCTGTGAGGCTAAGACAACACATTTATCTTGAGACACAGTAGTATCGGACTGCTGTGGAAGTGCAGGTTCGTCTGTATGCAGTGTGGTGTTATGTTTTTTGCTACATACTCTGCATGGCCCAAATTTGCAATCCTGAGGTCCATGTCCCTGTCTTAAGCAATTGTTGCACAGGTTGAGTCTTTTAGCTTCTGCAATTCGAGCTGTCACAGACAATGACATGAACTGAGGACACATATAGATAGGATGGTTTTGCTTGCACCGCGGACATGTGTATGAATCCGTTGATTGTTTCTTATGTTTTTGATTAGCAACGAATGTTTTCGGTTTAGCATTTGAAGGTTCACTGTGCCTACGGGAGATCCTATTGGTATGATCTATTGATTCCAAAAGTTCAGCACGCCCTTTAACAAAATCGATAAATTGTTCTAAAGTGGGGATTCTATGTTTTTGAAGGTTCTGATGTTCTTTCCATGTCCTATTAGTTGTACTATCTAATTTTTTACACATAACATGAATAATCATAAGATCCCAATTTTGAACATTGACCTCAAGCATTTTTAAAGACCTAAGGTTTTTATTTACAGTATCTATGAGGCTCCTCAATGATGAGGAAGATTCCTTTGTAATGTTTTCAAAATTAAGTAATGCATCAATATGATTGTTGATAAGCAAATTGTTATTTTGATAACGTTCACATAATAGCGACCATGCTGTATCATAGTTATTTTCAGAAAAATCCAAAGAAGTTCGCAGCATTGTCCTTTAATGCTGACCGTAAATAATGAAATTTACTAATTTTAGGTATTTTGCCATTAGCATGAATTAGAGATACATAAGTGTCATGAAATTCTAACCAATTTTCATATTGCCCAGAGAAGGTAGGTAGATGTATTGTAGGTAATTTTAAGTTTAAGCTTGGCCCACCTGCAGTGAGGACAGAACCTGTTACTGAACCATCCAAGTTGTGCTCCGCTTCCACAGAGCCCGGCCTGCCAAGCACCTCTCGAGCCTTGCCGACTGCCGCGAAGTACTGCGTCTCAAAGCGCTCGCGCTCGCTATATTCATCTTGACACTCGGCATCTGTAATGTCCGGCAAACTTTCGATCTGAATCTGTATGGAATCATATTCGCCATAGCACTCTTCAATCTTTTGCAACCTGGCCCCAAGCTCACTGAGTTGAACATTACTCAGTTTGTCACACGTGCACATGATTAGCAGATATTTTTCAAACTGTGTAAGTTTCGCTTTATAGGAAGCACGTTTTTTCCTTAGTTCTTTGAGGTTAGGCATTGCGAACAGTTATAACTTAAAATGATATTGATAAACCAAGCCGGTAATTTCACACAATAAAACGTGAAACTCTCAAACTTTATAGGTGCAATGACAGCAGGTTATACTTAAATGCAAGCGTGCAGATACAGGCAAGAAGCGGGTGGGCACGCTCGGACAGGCCAGCAGCAAGCAGCCACTGTCCGACTTGAAAGCAAGGGCGTAGCCCCGGTGCAGGCGAAAACAGCAAGCAACGCGCGACACGTGGCGTCGCTGCTCTGATCGGCCTGGCTGGCGCAAATCCTGTTGGAATGCGATAAAATTAATGTTAATTAATAAAAACGGTTAATGTAAAAGAGTTAATCCTAGGTAAGGACGGGATAATCACAGGTTTTTAATGAATTTATATCGTATAAAGTGATATAATGAGAACGACAGTCACGTAGGTACTGTGTTCAAGAAACGCAATGGGGGATAATTAATGAGATATCCACCTATAATTATTAAACCTTGAGAAAGAAACGCAATGGTCAAAAAACTGTGGTAATGGGCTAAATAATGCGATAGCTACATTAGACCTTTTACTTTGAGAAGCTAATTGGAACGAACTCACAAGATTATTGCCCTCCAGGCTATTGCTCGTTGATCCACGTTTACTCCGACGCCATTTTGTCGGGTCTCCACGCGGGCTTGGCGGACGGGCACGTGGGCAGTGTGGGCACGCGGCAATGCAATGCCACGATGCACGGTCGGCACGCTCGACGATCTTGACTCGTTGAAATATGACGTGATGCCTCGAACCACTGGATGCCGGCTGCTGCCTTGAGGTTCCTCGTTGAATTTCTCCAATTCTCTTCAATTTTCCAGTTCTTTCAATTACTTATATAGGGCTCTGAAGGACCAATGTTGGGGCTGTGATCTCGTCCTGGTGAAGGTTGATGTGTGGAGATAAATGATGCTCCGATTTCTTGATAACTTGTAATATATTTGATATAAAAAATGAGTACAAAACCGCTACGCGACAATAATGATAATTATGAGGTTCGCTCGTCGTTCGTGCGCAATTAATGTCGACGCCCGCACGTGATGGGTGCTGCGGTCGTACTAGTGATGGATTAATTAGCATTAGCATTCATTATTAGCATGCGAATGCTCACTTAGCATTTAGCAAATGAAATGTAGTTGCGAAATCCTGTGAATTGCGAAGTGAATTCATCGCTTCGTATTTCGTTCACACTATTGATGCACGATAATGCCGGCCACGGCACTCAGCGAGACAGCGGCAGCGTGCGCTCTCCGTCGCACCCACGGGAATGTCGGGAATACTAAATCTATCTGTTTCACGTGACCCTGACTTTTAGCAGGTGCATTTTGATGCGAAAAATAAGGTTAAGTAATTATTATCTTTGATTTGCTCGTACTTAAGGTCGTATATTGTACGAAAGCGTGTGATCGTTTAATTCGTTAAAATTATTAGCAGGGTGATGCGAAAAATGGGATTAAGCAAAATATAACCTTATTATCTTTGATTTGCTCGTATTTAAGGTCGTATATTAAATAAATGCGTGTGATTATTTAATAATAATTTGTGTGACACGTGCGCTCTAAATTCGTATAATAACAAAATTCATATAATTATTTATTATCAATTATCGTTACATTAGCAAATAGCATAGCAATAGCAATTAACATGCTAAGACTCAAGAATTCGCATGCTAATGAAATTTATGCGAAATCGCATTAATTACCATCACTAGGTCGTACTGGCGGCGGCGCCGCAGGCCTGCGGCGCCGGCAGGCGGCGACCGCCGCGCGCGCAGAGGGGCGCGCGGCGCGGGCGCGCGGGTTGAGACGCTACAGCTATCCCTCTCCTCCCGCGTCCCGCTCATGCATGGTCGGGGCGTGTGTGCGCGCCAACATTTTGTATTTCTTGCATATTGACACAATACATTGGTTAAGGGCTGTCGAAGAAGTGGTTGCACAGATCTTGATGAATTTCATGGAATCATTTCTACATCAATAACTAACAATACTTATAATAAACAAAGTTATTTAATCGACTGCCTCGTTGGTCTAGTGGTCACTATCAACTGCTGAGCATTAGGTCCTAGGGTTGATTACCGGGTCGGGCAAATTGTTATTAGATTTTGCATCAGGAATTTCTCAGTACAGCACGGAGCAGCAGCCACGGAGTCTGGACTTATGCATGGTTGATGGCATCAGGCTCGCCCCCTAGTAAAGGGGACTTCATTACTATCGAAATGTGGGTGTACTATTAGGTACACCTCTGCCTAACCCTAGGGGCATTACAGGCATGATGTGATGTGATGTGATGATGTGTGTGTGATGTGTGTGTGTGTGATGTGTGTGTGTTTGATGTGTGTGTGTGTGATGTGTGTGTGTGATGTTTTGTTATATGGATTAATTAATACCTGTGAATTAATACGGCCCTACCTCAAACACGGTACCAATAACTCTTATTATTTAAGCTCCGGGCTGTGTTACAATGGTCGCTGACACTTACAAAACGGATATATGTAGACGTGGCTAATAATTTTATAATGTATGCCTGTTATGACCTTTAGGTCTAAAAAACTAGACTAGTTTACGCAAGGTCCTGTTGATAATGGTTCCATTAAATAATGTTAGTAACACATTATGTTAGCTTTGACTGTCATTTATTGAATTTGTTACAGTTTATTTGACAAACAATTAAATGATTGTTATTGGTATTTTGTTGAAGTCTTTTTCATTTGTATGTTTTAGTTTTGGACTATGACCCTCTTATTAATAAACACGGAATAAAATTATACAAGGAATAACAAAGGAATAACCATATATATTCAAAGGTTTAAACTTGGAATAACTTTAGTCTGTGTTTATTAATAGGAGGGTGAGAGTAAAGGACTGCCTCGAGATCTTTGGTCTAGTGGTCGCAAAGCGCAACTGTGGAGCATGAGGTGCTGGCTTCGATTCTCAGGTCGGGCACATGGTTTTTAGGTTGTTTGATCAGGAATATCTCATTAGCAGCCACGGAGTCTGGACTCGTGCCTGGTTTTTGGCAATAGGTTCACACCCTATTAGATGGGCCTTAAACATAACAGGTGAAATGTGGGTGTACTATTAGGTACACCTCTACCTAACCCTTCGGGAATTACAGCGTGATGTTATGTTATGAGAGTGAAGGATTTTTAAGTAACAACGGAGTTATATAGGCCCTGCAGTCTCGACATATATAGCGATCGCAGAACAACCGAATACGGTCGCAAAGTCATAACGCTGCGGATTTAAGGTGGAAGACATCGGGGCGGATCGCGTCCGGCTCTAGTCCACCTTAAATCCGCATGGTTATGATGACTTTTCGACCGATTTCGGTTGTTTTGCGATCGCTATACATGTCGAGACTGAGATTTCTTTCTCGTAACGGCACGGATATGGCACTTCTTAACGCGGCCCTAGATTTGCTAAAGCTTTTGTGCGAGACCGAATTTATTTTGTTAAAAAAATTACGAAATTATATTTTATGCAAGTATATAAAATGCTTAAAAAAAAAGTGAAAGGATTTAAATGATTTATTTTCATCAAAGCGGCGATTCATCTACTTCTCTCAGCATTGCTTCATTTAAAGTAGTTCATCTTTACATGTAATCAGTGTATCAAGGCTTCTCATTGGTACAATTAGATTTTATATCTTTCTAACATTTAATTGAACAAGGACATATTTTTATTATCCATTGCATTTATCAATCATCGTCCTGCGTCAACAACATGAACCAATTTTGAAATGCCAAGGCTTAAGACATTACCAGGTGGACTAATGTTACCGGCTATCATAACTAGAGCTGCGAAAAACTATAGCTTGCCCTTTATTGGCCTGTTTCTTTGGGGGCAAGGGAAGTGAGGGAGGTCGAGGAGTAGATGGTTAATATAGTGTGTCCAGTTTAGATTTTATATGGCGTCGGTTCTCACAGTACCTATAAATATGACTATTTATTTAAAGGTCATTCTAGAATAATTGCGACTTGAGATAAAAGTGAATTAGATCAGATTAGAAGTGACTTGGCAATTAATATGGTGTTTTTATGCAAACAAATTAAACGTAGTTTTTTGGGAACATGACTGGGTTTATTTCTGGTATCACCATTTATGCCATTATAATTAACCGTGAAATGTCCTCTGCGGGACTTCGGTCGTTATCATAGAAATAATTGTCTACGCTTGCCGGTCGATTTGTTTGTTCGGTTTTGTCTATCGACACAGATGACAGCATATAGCTTACAGTGATAGAAGATATATCTATACAATAAATACCAATAAAAAAAATATTTAAGGGTCTGTTTGTAACTTAAACATAACAGCTTTTTACTGAATGCCTATGAAACTATATAGAGATAGCTATAGACAGATAGCTGATGTTATAAGGAGTAACTTTAGCTACTTTATTTAAGAAAAAAAGATTTCGAGTTCCAAGGATCGTTTTTTGTCTGGCGTCCATTTAGGGAAAATCATTAATTTCTTGCAAATCTATGTAAAATTAAGTGTGAGTTATCTAAATACCTTATAGCAGGTTTTGAAACCTTAATTTTCATCAATATTTAATGAATTAAAATAATATATGAGTTTCAATCAATGCGCTAATAACATTACACCATACGCAGTACATTTTATTACATATTAATATCATTCAAATATCTCTGACAGCAAAGTTAAGGTTAGGAGGCTTTCAAAAATAGATAAAAACAAAATGGCGGCCTTTATAAAGTACTTATTTTTGTTATTGTGTTAAATAACACTAATGAAATAAAACTCGCAGTAGCTGAGGAAATAAAATAAATATCAATCAAATTGAGACCTTGGTACAGTAATACGCGATACGTTTTTATGGGCTTTGCTTAATATTTTATTAATAGAGTAGACCCGTCCCTGCTTCGTACGATTTTGACAAATAAAGAAAAAAAAAGACATACCACAAGTGCACACAAAATTTAAAAAAAAAAACAAAAAAACTTGACAAAACTTCGAGATTTCTTAACTATTAATATGTAAGTTTTAGATAAATGTAATAGATTTTTCTACTAGAAACCTGGAGTAAATTCTGTAAAAGCTTGGAAAATCGCTTTAAAATCTTTTCAGTCACGGACAGACAAAACCAAGCGACTTTTTTTTAGATAGAGATATTTTTTGTCTCATTCTTTATCAGGCCGGCTGTAATACGATTTTATTTAAATGTTAAACATTTAATCACCTTTCCGCAAGGTGTTGACGGATAAATTAAAACAAGTTGCTACTGCCCGAAGGGAAAATTAATATTATACAGATTAACATTTACGAGTATGAAGAATTTTTATTATCCCCAACGGGTAAGTGTTGCAAATATTGCGACGGTAACCATTTCCTGAAATAAATAATACTTTAAGTATTAAAATTTATTTATTTTATCTTATTACCTCCAGGTATTTGAACTTTAAAGGCTTCCTGATTCTTTATCGCCAAAAATATGAGTCGCCAGTCGCCAAAAAAAGGAAAAAAAAATAAAAAAAACTTTTTTGCAAAAAAATAAACCGACTTCAAAAACACAAAAAAGTGAAAAATAACTTTAGCTTTAGAAGTCGGTGACTTTTGGTTGTTTGATTTAGTCTTTTAACAACAACAAACATCCGAATTGAGAACCTCCTCCTTTTTGAAGTCGGTTAAAAATACCGAGAATCTGAGGAATGTTAAAAGAAAACATCTAGATTCCCTTATAATGAACTAGCTTATATCCGCGGCTTCGCCCGCGTGTAATTCGGTAGTTGTCCCAAGGGCTCGTACTTTCATTTTTCATTTCATTTATTCAATAACAATTACATTGTGTCTGAATGTGTTACAAAAAAAAAGTTAAACAAACAAAAAAAGAAACACAACTCGAGATAACACTATCGAGATAAAATGTATCCTAAGTGTTAATCCAGGATATAAACTAACTATTATCTGTGTGTCAAATTTCATCCAAATCCGATCAGTAGTTTTTACGTCAAAGAGTAACAAACATCCTCACAATCTTTCGCATTTACAGTATTACGTTAATGTTAACGTTAATGTTTTCTCCATTGTTTGTCTTTTTATTTTAGTTTATTTGTGTAAATGTCTATTTACACATGTATGTATTTTTTTATATATATGTATAGTATTTTGATATATTTTATAGTATTTTATATATCCTTGTAGTTTATTCATAGGTACACCTACCAATGTTTGTCTCTGCATCACCCAAAGGTTGACTGGTAGTAAATGCCTATGGCATTAAGTCCGCCTCTGTACTAAGTGCTTGAAGTGTTAAATAAATAAATAAATAAATATTATTAGGAAGGATTTAAACAAAAATTTAAGTTGTGGTATTTTAAACACTGTAAGCTGTAAGTATCAACAACAACAACAGCAACAACATCCATTTATATTCAGGCTACTTTGGCCCATAGATTTGAACCTTTAAGACACATACATACACATGATACAAGATATAATACAAACTATGTTAGTAAATAGAACCTTAAAACTATGTTAGTAACACTTCATTTGTGCATGTCACTGTGCGTTCATGTGGCACTTGCCGTGGAAGCGATGGAACACCACTCCCTGCTGCCAGAAGTCCTCCTCCAAGACAAGGTGCAGAGGTGCGGGTGTAAGGTGGTGTGGTATCGTGTCCTAATTCGAGACTTGCCGACATGTCCATAATCCCAGTCAAAAGGGGTATGTATTAATTTCTCCATTCTTTTGTTTCACTTTCGACGACCCAAATGGCGCAGCGGTAGTGAGGCTGCCTTAGGTTCTTAAGGTCCCGGGTTCGAATCCCGGTAGGAGCAAATGTTTGTGTGACGAGCATGGACATTTGCTTCCGAGTCATGGATGTTTATATGTATAATAAGTATGTATTTACAAACAAAAAGTATCTATGTAGTACTATCAACTATCTGGTGTCCATGACACAAGCTTCCCCAACCAGCAAAATTGTACTATAACTAAAGCATATTTCGCAAAAAAAAATTGTAAACGTGATATAACGGTGTTTATGGTGAGAGCATGTTGTATAAAGGTGTGTCACAAGACTTTTTTGCTCTATAAGCTTATACAGCAAAAATGTTCTATAAGTTAGTGATGTAAACAATTACATTACCATTTTAAACAACCGTTATAGAAAAGTACTAAATAAGGCTTAATGAAAACATGTATACAACTACTTAGTTCTATAAACTTGCTGATCGTTGCCCTTTTGTATCTAATTTAATCTATATAGGTTTACAATTTACCACTATAGGCCTGTCTCATTAATGGTTATTGAAACTCAAGAATACGACGTTTTTGTGATATTGTGTGTTTTGATGTATCTGCTATAGTACATAGTGTCATAATAGTCATGCCTCCTCAAAATTAGAGCGATTTGGTGCTATAGCTGGGTTCGGTGTTACTCCCTATGTGTGAAATTTAAGCTATAAGAGTTTTTAAATCGCTGTTTATGAACATTCTTGAAGACACTTATTTAGCGTAGAATTATTATGTAACAGGGTTTTAGATACCTTTAATACACTGTAATGAAACCACTGCTAGCAATCAAAGTCAAATCGAGAATGCAAGTGCGGAAAGTGGTTCCGTACAAAGTAATATTCTATTTAAAAAAATCGAAAAGAAGAAAAGAAGCCAGCAAAGAGATAATAAACGATTTAAGTGCCGATATGGAGTTCAGCTGTACAGGTGAAAGAACTTCTGAACGCTCAAGTGAACACAAAACCGAGAACATAAAAACGAGCAATTATGCGATGAGCTGAAAAATTGGGCTATTGACATGACACATCACGCTCTAAGAAGTACAACTGATTATTATCTGTTACAAATGAAAAAAAGAACTTTATTTTAAAATAAAGAGAAACTGTTCACAATTCAATTCAACAGAATTGAAATCAAAAAGTGAATTGAATTTCTGTTCCTAGTCAGTTACATAAAATAATTATTAAAAATAATCAACAATACAGGGTGGAAGGAACATCAAACATCACAAAATTATACTATGAATTCAGTCGGTTTTAAACGTCACTCAATTTTAAAGGTACAGTTCCGAGCAACGTGACCGCTACACAGCCGCCGCAATTCTTTTATTGTGAAGACACTAGAAAAGATAAAGAAAGAAGATGGGTTATTTTATCTACGAGAGTTGTTTATATTATGATTTCAAAGGAACCCTAATTTATTTAATCACAATGGCGGTCACTACTTTCTCAATAGTACTATAGAAAGCCTGTAGTCGCCAAAATTACACTTTTTATTCTATAGTAGAAAATTATGGAACTAGTCTTCGATTAAATTAATTTAATTTAAACAAAACTCACTAATTTGAGAGGGGCATTTAAAATATCGTACTAAAATATACCTACTTAGTCAGTAAAATTGTGATCGCAACTCTATTTCACTGCCTGGGTCGCTACTACTAGCGCATTTTACTAGTGCATGATCGCCATAATAAAAATCGTAATATTGTAAAATTACTTACCACTTTTGGTGAAATAAGGAATGTAACACAATCACTATATCAACACACAGACTAAATGAGAATGAACGATTGAACGAATTATTGTGGTATAGTAATGTAAAAGCACCACAATCACTATTACATAACATAAAAGTACAATAACAGCGTTACGCGTGACAACTACATCACTGTTTGGTGATATATCGCAGAGTAACATCAATTTTACAGGTCAAAAATGGTACGTCGAAGCTGCTATAGAACTAGTACATCAGCGAATAACGCTATATCTGCGCCAAATCCGGGGTGTCTAAACGTTCTTTGGTCTTTTATAGAACCGTTCACTAACACTAATTAGTTCTTGAAAAACGTTCTATGGGCTGTTATACGATAAGGTTTTGCTGGTTGGGTCGTTGCTTAGTGTGGCACCTAGATGGCGCTGTGTGTAATGTCTAGCGATGTTTATTATTATTATTTATTTATTGTACATATTATATTGTATTTATCCCGACCCAAACTACCAGAATCCAGAATTCCATGGAAATCTTTGCTAAACCGTTTCCAATTCTACACGATAAACGTACCGCATCCAGTGTACAATGTTCTTTGGTACCTACAGATTTTCCAGCACAAGGGAATAAAGCCAGACATGTCATGTTCAGAATGTCTAATTTGTATTGCAATGGGCAAGGCTGGGCTGGTGGGGTAAAGGTTAAGTAATGTGGGAAATACAGTGGCCTTGACTACGTGGTTCATGGCGAAAATGGACGTGACTAACTGAATATTTTGTAGATTAATGCTTTGGGTTATCGGTTTTAGATGTATTTTGAGGTGGTTGGATATCTTTAAATAAGTTTTTAAGTTATCATAGACACTAAAATGGTAGTAATCCCGTTACTAGTGTTTTTTTTTTTAATTAGCTCACAAAGACATAAATCCCAATTTCAAAACTTAATTACTTAAAATTAAAACATTACAAAATTAAATTATAAAGATATCAGTTATCAGTCCATTAATAATTTAACAATAGGTAACAATAAAATATTATAAAAAATAAATCAATATTAAAAAACAAAACTACTATTCAATTCATTAAAACAGGTATAGTACATAAATTTAATTTAAATAATAGATAATCTTTAAATAATTTTAATAGAGCCTTATGATCGTAATAATTCCTTGAACTGACTCGTTGGTCTAGTGACCGCAAGCGCGACTGCTGAGCATGAGGTCCTGTGTTCGATTCCCGGGTCGGGCAAAGTTTTATTGGGTTTTTCCCTGAATTCCTCAGTAGCAGCCACGGAGTCTGGATTTGTGCCCGGTTGATGGCAAAAAGCTCGCCCCTACTACATGGGACTTAAACATAACGGGCAAAATGTGGGTGCACTATTAGGTACACCTCTACCTAACCCTTCGCGGATTACAACCGTGATGTTATGTGTTGTTCCTAACGGAAATTAAACAATACTGTGGTAATAAACCAACTGCATCTGAAGCTGTCTAAGGTACCGAAGGATTCAAAGAAGCGTGATTCGCTCCGATCATATTAATTTTGTAAAATTCGAAGAAACAAAGTAAAAAAGCCAAAAATCCCTTTAAAAAATTCAGAACTCATTTACCGCTATTATATAAAAATTATATGATATTATGTGATAACTATGCAACTCGTTTATGAACTACAGCTCTACGGCTTTAAATCATGTAAGTTCTACAATTTATATTCCACTCTAAACTGTGTTAACACCGTAATTTGAACTCGATCATGTTGCAAGTACATGCGACACACATGCAAATAGGTGCTACAATTTATTAATACCCACATTTCGCATTTAGCAACGCACCGAACGCGAAAATTAATGTCATACGGTCTTACGGTAAATTGCGTCAATGAAACCAGGTCTAAAAGTAAAGCAATAAAATTTACTTTCGATTACAAACAAACTCGATTTCCATAGTAGGGCTTTACAATTGCTATGCAATATTATTTGGGGCGCATTGTTTGTTTCATAATGGTTCATTACCATTATGGTCTTCACTTCACAATAGTCTTTCATGACTGATGGTATCGCACGCCGAAAGATTATTGCATAAAACACAAATTATCATACATAAAATAAATATTGAGAAAATACAATAAAATAATAGAATAAGTAATAATTAAGCAGTGAGCTGAGAGCAGCGGCGGCGGCGGCCCAATGGTGGCGGCCCCGACTTACGAACAGTAAGTCGTGGGTTCGAACCCAGGCAGGCGCGAGATCGATATCTTATCGATCGATATCGCGCTTTGAGGTCGATAACTTACTTTGACCAATACTGTTACTAAGGAATAGCCTAGTCTCTCATAGAGAGGGAGCAGCGGTGGCCCAGTGGTGGCGGCCCCGACTTACGAGCACTAAGTTGTGAGTTTGAACCCAGGCAGGCGCATTACTTTGTGTAATTTATGTCATCACCACTGCTCTCAAAAACGGTGAAGGAAAACATCACGAGGAAACCGGCATGTCTTAATACCAACAATTCGAAGACAAGTGACATCTCCAACCTGCACTGGGCCCGCGTGGTGGATTATAGCCCATTCCCTCTCATAGAGAGGAGGCCGTGTGTCCCAATCTCAACGGTGGGAACATTATAGGCTGATTATGCTAAGCGGTGTTAGCTTAGAGGTGTGACCGTCGGACTTTCATAGGTCTCAAGTTCGAACCTAAGACACGCACCTCTGACATTTCGGATTCAGGTGCGTATTGTATAATTATCACTAGCTTCGGTGAAGAAAAACATCGTGAGGAAACCAGCATGCCTGAGAGTTATTTCTCGACGGCATGTAAAACCAAGTCAGAGGCCCATGGGCGGCACAAAAACTCTGACACCAGGTTAGGTACTAACCACACGATAAAGAAGAAGATTCCCGAAGTCTTAGGCAGAGGTGTACCTAATCGTACACCCGCATTCTGCAAGTTATGTTTAAAACCCATGTAACGGGAAGAGAACCTATTGCTCCAGAAAACATAAGTGCTGAATTTTAGGACTATCAGAAACAAGCGATAATGTCCAAGGATTACAAGAACAATAGAAAAGAAAAATAATAAAGAACAATAAAGCCTGCAGGTGTAAAACTTACATAATTTTATATTGTTACTAGCGACCCGCCCCGGCTTGGCACGGGTGCAATGTTATACATATAAACCTTCCTCTTGACTTCACTTTATCTATTAAAAATCGCATCAAAATCCGTTGCGTAGTTTTAAAGATCTAAGCATACATAGGGACAGACAGCGGAAAACGACTTTGTTTTATAAGTAGCGATGTATATGTACATAGATACCTAACAAGAGGTTACACAGGCATTAACAGTTGTTATTATAAAATGAGGTGCCTATACATAATGACTTGCAAGCATACTTATTAAAAATACAACAATGTTCTAAGTTAGGCTCAACAATCACCGTCTTCCCCACACAACCAATCATTTTATCCGTTTATTAACATTATGGCTGAAACTAATTATTGAAAATTACATAGAAAACTTAATTAAGAATCTACCATTACGAATTATCTAATTTCCTGTGATTCCAATTAGTTTTATGATTTCCGAATACTTGTGTTTTTTGCTTTGATTTCATATGGCCTTGGCAGTATTATTGAGACGTTGTCGCATGAATGAGATAGATATAGGAAATGGGTAATGTAGATCGATATCTAGATCAATGTTGCAGAAAATTATTTGACTGATTTGGGTCCTGTAGTGAAATGTTAAAAATATAGGTGGCTCTTGCTATAGTATGAGGTCAACGTGAGGGCTGATTTTGGAGAAAGAAGAGACAACGCATTCTGCGCATGCCCCAAGTAATATTTGTATGGCAATGGAAGAAGACGATAGTCTGAAAGATCCTTTAGAATACCTCGAACTCAACTCTCTTGATTCTCAATCAGAATTATCATACTCCACATCTTAAATGTAATTTTCATGTACAAAAGTCCTCCATCCTAGGAGCAGCAAATTTCAAAAAGAAATTTCTATAAGTACAATGTAAATGGAGATGTCTGTGAAAGCTACAGTTTGGGGTCATGTTAACTTCAACTTCTCAGTGACCTATCACAAATTGAAATTAGTAGATACGGAACTCAAGTATGACAAGGACTTGCTTAGAATTGCATATGGTCTGATTACTAGAGCAATTTTAGGTAATTGCTAATAAATAACCGGATTTTTTTCTACTGCTATTTCCTCAACTCTGTCTGGCAATTGACTATAAAAGTCAAAGATAAGCAATAATTTTAATTAAATTAATAATATATAGACTTGGTATGACTTTATCTGGTCTATTTTGTTTTTCATTTAAATTCCAGGACAAGCAATCATTTGTAATGATACATGTGGCTTATGTATGTGTGATATTGATTGATATATTTTAGAATGAGAAACGATGAAAAGTGATTAAGTTTGAGATCGTTATTTGATTATGTTTACGAAAAAGGATTTTGTAATCACTTGGCAAAAAGGTCACCTATAAGAATATGAGTAATTTAGAATTGTGGGATAAATTAAGATATCATCGTCCTCGTATGTAGTTTACTGATTCGTTTGAATGTCAGATGAAACAGTGCTGCATGATTATTTGGTCCTGAATGACATTGTTAGTAAACATTTTGTATAATTTTTGAATTGTCTGTGGAAATTGTATTGAAGAACCGGTCCAGTTCGAGTTGGGCTTACGCACCGAGGGTTCGATACAAACTTCATAATGCAGGCCGGGTTTTTGTTATTAAACTACATATTTACGGTTTTCAGATCCTTTATATATGCGGTAAGACATTGCTTGCCAAATTTCATGATTCTAGGTCAACGGTGAGTACTCGGGTTTTGATTCCCTTGTGAAATCGCAAAATATGCGAAAATATGCGACATAGACGATCAACATTTTTAACTGCGTCAACTTACAAGTTTGTTTTTTTCACAGCTGAAAGAGTCCGAGTATTTGATACCACAGAAAAAGGGTCTTAACAGATAGACAACAAAGTGATCCTATAAGGTTTCCTTTTCCTTCTGAGGTACGGAACCCTAAAAATAACTTACCCTTAAAGTTACTTAAAATTTAGCCCACACACCAAAAAATCCATGTAACTACACATACATACATACAAGTACATATAACTTCACATAACAGGGTTACAGAAAACATGGCAGTTTTCTGTCTGATTGTAATATACCTCTTTACCTACTAGTTTATCTTTTCTATTGTTGCAATACTCGGCCTTGCACGTGTACTATCGTGACAAGACATGTCACGGATTTACTTCAATCTATCTTATACAAATGTGACAAAATCCGTGAGACATGTCTGTGTATTGTGGTACGTGTGAAGCATTTATCATTTTTGTTTACTAAAATGAGACGGTGTTGGCCAAAATTGGCATGGTTACTAGAATACACTGGCCATGTTAAGACGGAACAGGGGTGGCGATTCCCAATACTATTAAGTTTATTGTATGTGTATTAAGTATTCCCCTTTCTTCCCCCTGAATAATGCTTCTAGAGCAATATTTTTTAACCTAGTCATACACTTTCTTAAAATTTAAAATGTCAAAATAATTGAACTGGCTTTGTTTTCGAGAAGAAAAAGGGAAATACTAAACTTCGGTCTCGTTAACATTTTTGTAATACAATCGGCTGTAGCTGTAGCACTACGGTGGCAGGCTTGACGCAGCGTGGCGGCAATGGTTTCTTCAAATACTAAGCCCTGTTCCCTCTTAATAGAATGCAACTGGTCAAAAGGTGTTACATGTCATCAATGATTGGCTGAGGGACCTTGCTGATAGCGTGTAGTTGGTGTCCCGATCAGAAGTGTTTTCAGCCCACACATGAAAGAAAATAGAAAATTCTGGCAAGAAAATGGAGTGGCTTTTGTTTTGCTTAGTGATATATTTTTGTCTTTTCCATCATCGTCATCGATATACACACGCGAATTCATATCAACATCATCAACTTCCTGCCCTGATCCCATTCTACTTGTGGTCGGCGCAACACAGTCACTGTCAGATGTCACGGCATCATTTACTCCTTTCTCTTTTTTATCATTTCATTTGCATAGAATACCACTTATATCTTCGGTTTCAAGAGATTTTCCAGTCATTTTCCAAAGATACGATATTCACTTTCTCACTACAACATCCACGTGCAAGGTTGCACACATGTTAATAATATAATACTAATTAACTCGACATTTAACATCTAATGGTGTAATTAATCTTCCTTAACGGGCAATATCTTAATTACTATCGGTTGTTATAGAGATGTGAATTGATAAATGATTGATTGATAAAGTCATTTTACATCTAAGTGTAATACATCCGCTGAAAGATCACTAAGTTCATTAAGATGTCTGGATGGAATACTAACTCAAACATTCTTTCCTTCGAGTGGTTAATGGTTTACCTGGTGTCAGAGTTTTTATGCTGCCCATGGGCCTTTGACTTGGCTTTATATCTTTCAGGCCTGCTGGTTACCTCACTAAGTTTTCCTTCACCGAAGCAAGTGATAATTATACAGTACGTACATGAATCCGAAAAATCAGAGGTGTGTGTCTTGGATTCGAACTCGAGACCTATGACTTGGCTGTTACACCACTAGACTATCACTGCATAATAACATAACCTCCTTTTGAACTCTGACGCAGTTGGGTATAAAGCTGTAATTTATAAAAAAATAACTAAGCTGCAGTTTAATTTATATCAACCTGGACCAAGTATATGGTAATACAGCCTTTATAGATACCTACGGCTTCACGTGTTTTCTGAGGCAAGGAGGTATCATTCCGCCAACTTCCAAACAGCCAGATGCTGCTGACAAAACCTTAATGGAAAAACCCCACTGGTTGACTATGCTATTTCCTGCATTGTTGGTTAGTTTCCGTTGAGAATGGCCGCTATGACCAACATTGGTCAGGAAGACTATTATTAGATAACCAAACAACAATACTTGTAATGTATCTAAGTCACTGGGAAACTCCTGCAAAACTTTAGTAGAAATTATTTTCTCTATAAACATGAAACACGATGTAGGTAGTCAGTGGCCTGAAAGTCCGACAACTAGTCTTACAAAGGGGTATCGTATTACCCAGTACTAACTGGGTTGTGTTGCTGGGTTGTGATAGGCAGTTACTATATGTTAAATACTGGTATTCAGCTGCATCCGGTTAGATTGGAAGCCGATGGGAAAGGGCTAGGCAGACGATGGTGACATGAAACACAATGATTTAAATACAGTTACAAAAATGATTATCAACTAGCGCTTAGACGAATTCACAATGATTTTTTGGGCAATTGCATTCAATGATTGAAATTGAATGGTGTTTATTACAAATCACGATTAATTACTTAACTACTACGCAATGACAATTGCTGCAACACAGTAAATGAATGATCAATCAGTTTAATGGAACGTCTACTCCACTCAGCAGTAAGTGTTGCAATATCCTTTAATCAACAAAATATTTTCTTCCTATTTGTTTTGCAAAGTAGATAATGAACTAATGACATAATGTCAAGCACATAGTTATCACACAGCTGTGCTGTTTGAAATTTTTTTTTTTTTTTCATGATTTCCCAGATACGGGGAGATATTTTTAATAAACGCAGTTAGCCACCATGTCTCAAATCATGATGGCAAGTAGGATAGTAAATAATAGACCGTTACAGGATGGGTGATCATCAATTTTAAACCCAGTTCTCTTCGTGCGTTAGCAAGCACATAAAGCGGAAGCGCCAGGCTAGCCCGCAAATACAAATTTTCTTATGCTTGGTTTTATGCAATTCTAAACTATCCAAGCGGTTCCTCATAAAACCGTTTGTCCCAACTGTCGTTTGTATCTCTTAAACAGACGTTATGGGTTGTCAGACATGGATTGTGGGGTTCAGATAGGCGGGGACTCCATGTATACAATTCTGGTATTCAACAGTATCCGGTAAGACTGACGACTGACTGAGAAGCCGACCGTAATATACATAGCTGGGCAAAAGTTAGATATGATAAATTAAACTGAGACAATCATTTCGATTTCCGTGCCCAATTTAAAGACATGCAGCAATTACCCTGGTGTGTAACAACTACGGGTACCTACACCAATGCTCGTTGGCTACAATCATTCGGGTTGAATTCAAGGCGAGTTTGCAACACATGCGTGTGAGTGTCGCAACTCGCAACGTTGTTGTTTTGGTGGTCGATTCACATTTACCGAAACAATGTTGATTGGTGTAGCTAACACAGTATGTCTGTGAATGAAATATCTACTATTAAAACATTACTCGATAATACTCTCGCCGGTCTTTTTAGTCTAGTTAAAATTGATCAGAAATTGTACGGAAAAGTCTGCACATAATGGAAAACAATATAAAAAACAGTTTGTAATAGGTAATCATAGGAACAGTCAAGTAGGTGCAGTCTTTTTGGCGGAGTTTTTTTTTATGTCTATTTATTTTCACTAAACAAGTTTTTCCTCATGACACATTTTACATTTTAAGCAACAACATTTACCACCGGGAGAATGTTGTTGCTGTTCGTACCAATACCAATAGATTATAAACAAATCAGTTACACCCTTGTGCTGATGTTTGGCTGAACGAATCACAAAGCCCTTTAGATCATACACACACACACAGTCCTTTTACAGTTCTGTTGGAATAGTTCATCATTCTCCTGCCCTTATCCCAACTTACTTGGGGTCGGCGCAGCATGTCTTCTTCTTCCATACTTCTCTATTACTCGTCATCTCAGCAGTCACTTCCTTTCTAGCCATATCATCCTTCACACAGTCCATCCATCGTTTCTTTGGTCTTCCTCTACTCTTATAGCCATCTACATTCATACTCAACATTTTCCTCAATACATTCTCCTCATTCCTCCGCATCACATGTCCATACCACGATAACCGATTACCACACAATTTTTCAGTCACCGGCGCCACTTTCAGACTTCCTCTTGTGTACTCATTCCTTATTTTATCCATTCGCGTTACACCACACATCCCCCTTAGCATTCTCATCTCAGCCACATGCAAATACCTTTCATTCATCCCTTTTGTGGCCCAACATTCTGATCCATACAAGATGATCGTCCATTGTTTCTGTTGAAATAGTTACCGTGAGATATTACTTTATTGAAATTGATAGTGATACTTTTATTAATCTGCGGCCTTCTCATATAGTGACTTTTGGCGAGTTTTGGAGTAAAGGGAATGTATCTTCCTAACTTCCAACATCATTCTCTTGACGTTTTCCCAATTAATTTGGGTTCGGGGCAGCATAATTTCTTTTTCCATTATCATAAACACTAGAAACAGGTATATTTACACTGAACTCAAAACCAACAGTAGACTGTTGGTTTTGAGTTCCCGCAATGATAGTGGTTTATTGGTGTTTTTTTTTAATGATATTTAGTGTTGTTTTTGTTGTGTACTGTCCCCACTTCTCGGTAAAGAACTCTCTACTTTTCCTGCCTTGGTCCCAGTTTCACTCTCCGACTATGTATAATCCCTGTAGTCACCTTCTTCCTAGTCAGATTACCATCTTTAACACTGTCCGCGTTCGTCCATTGTTTCTTTGGTCTTCTGCTGCTTTTATTTCATTCATAACATTTTGATTAAAACATTTTCCTTTATTTTTCGGTTACCCTAAAATCATCATCTAGTCTAGCCTTTTCCCAACTGTGTTGGGATCAGCTTCAATTCTAACCAGATGTACAGATGTAGGCGCGGGCCTGTGGACGGTGAGCTATGGGCTAGCTCGCCGTCCGTCCGTCTTATGACGACAGGCCGTGTCGACGGCGCGTTCGTGTTCCACGCGCGCCTCAAAGAGAGTCAGCAAACAGGAAGGGGTCCGTAAGGACCGACGCCTGCCAGGGTTGCGGGACTGTTCGAAAGAGACACCGCGGCCCTAGAACACAAAGGGCAAAGGAAGGAACATGGATGGGTTTTAGTCAGTAAAAGTCTGACACTCCCTCCTGCTCAGCCCAGAGCGGGAGCGGTTATTTGATGATTTCCCATAGGTAAAAAAAAAAAAGAATGCAGCTGAGTACCAGTGTTTTAGATGGAGCGACTGCCTGTCCTCCACAATCCAATTAGCACCGGGCAATACGATATACCCCTTGTTAAGACCGGTTTGTCAGACTTTCAGGTCACTGACTACCTGTCAAAGATCTACAAAAGACAGCCGGGACCAACGGATTAACGTGCTTTCCGAGGCACGTACGTGATGAGTGGTCACCTATCCACTGACCAACCCAGGCAAGCGCGGTTTAACCTGAACCTCGACCCGAGCGGCTGTTATTTTTTAGCCACAAGCTCCTCATTTACCTTAATATATATATATATATATCTATTTTCAAAGGAGGGCAAGCAGTCGAAAGTTGGGTCCATTTAAAAGTCGACCAGTACGGCGACATGGGAGCCTTCATAAATAATCTCAGTTGTGTTCTCCGTGACTACAGTCAGTATACGCCAGAACAGTAAAGCTCCCCCTCACGGAGAGGAAGCCTATCTTCCAGCAGTGGAAAGGTCCTTAATATTTCACGGACATGCTGCAAGAAACCCGCTCAACGTGAAATTAGTCGTGAACGATGCGCTTTACAACACAAGGAAAGATTGCAACCATAGACGAACCTTGTGCCACTTGTTTGTTACCATCAATAGGTGTTCATAACAAGAACAAGACATTATATTATACCACCACAACAATGCCAGGCATAATACTGTTTCACAGTATAAAGTTATCCAGCATTTCAATTAGGCATGCGTGAATGACTAGATGTATGAATGTAGGCGAGGCGAAAGGTATTTGTAAAGACCATTGCAGGTGGCGTTCTGTGGTGTCGGCCTACCCTCATTGGAATGGGCGTCAATTGGGCCCTTAACCGCGGATGATAGGGTTGTCAATTAAACTTTTTGTTATATTGCGCAACACACTATAAAACGTAACCACTTGTCTCAATTCGACAGCCCCGACTTTCTTACTCGAACTGTTGCCTAAAAGATGCTTAATTTTTTTTAAACGCTTTGCGTATATGTGTGTGAGCAGATTCCCAGATTTTTTCCTAGCTGAAGTACTGTAGGTCTGATAATACCAGTATGTCTACTGTGACGGTGTATTCCACCGATTCGCCTCAGTTACTCAACTCAAACATTATTTGAGAAGTCGCTTCGCAATGGCGGTATCATCATTGTCCAACGATAATAAGGCTGTTCGTGTATTATTTGTATCTATTCTGTTTCTATTGTTATTTTGTTGCGAATGTGCAAAATGAAATGTAATATGAATGGAAAAGGCGATTATTTTGTAGATTGCCTCGTTGGTCTAGTGGTCGCAATCGCGACTGCTGAGCATGAGATCCTGGGTTCGATTCCCGGGTCGGGCTAATTAATTGTTATTGGGTTTTTCCCATCAGGAATTTCTCAATAGCAACCACGTAGTCTGGATTTGTAGCAAGTTGATGGCAATAGGCTCGCCCCCTATCACATGGGATTTAAACACAACTGGTGTATCCCCCCATAATACTTAAACTCAACTGGAAAAATGTGGGTGTACTATTAGGTACTTCGGACATTACAGGCGTGATGCTACATTATGTTTATTTTGTGTATCGGACTTGCGGTCTTGGTTTTCGGTGCTTATTTAAATGAGTTAATTTTATTTATTGAACCAACAGTTATTTTCAGGCAGCTCATTACTTTGCCAAAATTATATATAGGAGAATCCTGTATATTTTTTACTAGGAGGCCCACATACACATACAGCAGTTGCCATTTATAATAATAAATCATTTATTAACAAATCATACAATCCAATATGTTAGTAATACATACACATCTTAAACACTAATGTTAGTATATAATATTTTGTAAGTACATAAAAATATTAGTAATAATATAGGTACTTACTAATAATGTCAAAATCATTAAGAATAATACAATATTCAGAAAATACAAAGAAATAAAGAACAATTATGATCAAATATGCAAGAATTCAAAGAAACATTATTTATTTCAAGGCACGATTTGAAGGTAGTACCAGTGATGTGGTCCAGTGCCTGAGTATGAGACCCTACCGAGTAGGGTAATGTATTTATCAGCCTATTTATTATGTATGTTTGTCCCTTTGTGGCGCTTTAGAGATCAAACGCGTGGGTCGATTTTGATAATTCCTTCGATGGACATGAAAGTAATCAAAATTCAATATGGCGACAACCAGACGAAATCGACGAACTTTGGTGAGGGGAGTATCATTGAATAGGTATTTTAAAATCATCTTTAGGTTTCACATATCATTTTTCGCTCAGTGTGCCCATTTAGGATATCTAACTTACGGCATGCTTATTAAGAATTTAAAAATCAGAATTTGGAAACAAAACACATGATCTCGAACAAATCATCTGTTCCTGCCAACAAAAACTAAAGGAGACACCAATTTAGTATAAGAGTTCACCGTAAATTATGGAAAAGTCACACAAATTACCATAACAACCCCTGAAATTATCTCACGCATTAAGGCGAAGTCGATGCACTAACTTCCTGAGAAGAAAATCAAGATAAGCTTTCAAACTTTGCGAAGCCAATCTTCCTTATAAGGCGTTGTGGTTTCCGAAGTTAGTTTTGGCACAACCGTGATCTCATTTCCTTTGTTTGAGAGCAATTTGCCCGCAGAAAAGGTAAGATAATTGTCTACGGTTAGCAGACCTCTATGGTTGCGAATAATAAGGTAATTTCGCGAAGTCTGCGTTTAAATAGGTCGTCTATGCAAATTTTCGTTGAGTTATTAGTGTTATGCAGTTTATGGGATTGCAGAAAAAGTTAATTACTTGTTTTGGTGTGAATATAATTTTTATGCAGCGATTACCAATCCTTATTCCAGTATACATTATTATACGCGTGTGGTGAGCCCGGAAGCAGTACTTCTTTTCTAAAGTCACCGTGATTCTGCGTGACCGTTAATATTAAGCAATCATCGACATCGTCTTCCTGCCCTTGTCCCATTCTATTTGGGGTCGACGCTATACGTTTTCTTCTTCCATTCTCCCTTGTCACACGTCACGGCATCATTTACTCCTTTCTGTTTCATATCATTCCTCACACAATCCATTCATCTTTTCTTTGACCTCCCTCTCCATCTATCAACACATAAACCGTTCATATAAACCCATATTCAATAAACCGAGCAGTAAAGCTACAGAGAACTCGGAAATCAATCTTGTACTTATAGACTCCTACTGGCCTTCGTATGATGCAGCATATCCACAAGATAGTCCGGGAGTTAAGAGTCCATCTCACAGATAGGAGAGTCCTAGCACAAACAGCCTATCATGTTTCCAATGTTAGGAAACATACAAACAGGCCTTCTCTGCGAGCTGAGGGAGTGGATCTTAATCATTCCGGCCCAGTGTGGAACTGTGGATTGGTGGATGTCACACTTCGTATTTTTGTTCTTATACATGCCGATTTCCTTCACCGTTTTGAGATGGTCAACATGCACACTCAACAGATTCATAACAACCCATGGAAAAATGGCTCAGGCATTATCATTACAAACCAATTCATTAAACGAGTGTCGTATACCCATAGTGAGCGTCCTGTGTTGAGAAACTCCTGTGACCGGTATGGGAAACGATAGGCATAGCATTGCACATTTAATTAAACCTTGACTGGTCGTACAGTACATTCCACGGCTTAAGCCGGCCATAGACGATAACTATGCATGTGCAGTTTTGCCTGTACAGTCAAACCTTAAAGGCATGCATGAACGAGTGTAGCAGAAAACTGTATTTATCCTGGTCTGAACACGCAACCTAGAAAACATCGAGATAGATATTTTTGCCTGCACGGTGCGACTGCGCGAGCGAGCGTGAGTCGAGGCGAGTCGTGGTTGCATGCACAGTTCTTAGTTGTTTTCTATTTTTTATAACAAGTAATAAACCCACTAAAGCAACCATATCGTCGTGTGTTGCCGGTGATGGCATCCTTACAAATAAGACAACCGACATTCAACATGCTTCCAGTTACGTAGGTATGTCTTCTCCATGGAAGTCGGCTTTGCATGCACATTTATAACTGTCATGCATATATTGTTTTAAGCCAGCTTTGCGCGTCGTTCACGACCTGAGGCCTGGCGACTTGCGACACAACTTTTTGTCAAGCGACACGCGTGTGGCACTTGTTTCTTTCGCGTAAGTATCGTCCCGGTGCCTCCTGGCACGCTCAATTTTTTTTTCTCAGTAGTGACTATTGGAACACGCGCGTCGCTTGACCGTGAAGTTCGTGGCCACGCTGTTATACTTACGTTTAGCACTCCTGATCTAAATTGTTGAAAGTAGTAATTATTTAAACTGCAGCCAACACTGAAATATCGCAATTAATTTAATGTCTAAATTAATGACCATGCAAAAGCCAGCAAGGACACATTCCTTTGTTTCTGATATCTTTAAAAAAAAAAAAAACAGAAAGTTAATACACATAAATGTGTGATATTATGGACGGTTTAAGCCACCGTATTTTCCAGTGCTTTTGCTCTGACCTATAATTAAACAGTTATAACCTGTTTTATTATTTTATTACTCTTTAATATGGAAAGATTACTGGGATTTCATGGAAATGAGCTTAATATAAATATTTTAAACTGTAAGTAGTGCTCAGTAACTTATATGGTAGTTCAGACGCATTTCCGTGTAGTTTCCAAGTGACACCCAGCTTCTGGAAACCTGATTAAATCTGTGATCTGTTTATGTGATTGCTAAATCAACACAAACTCCTTGATCGCTGCTGGGATTGGTTGGCGAAAAAAGGTAACCCCATCATCTGCCTAGCCTTTTCCCAAGTATGTTGGGGCCGGCTTCCAGTCTAACCGGGTGCAGCTTCATTTTCGGGAAGGCTCATATTCAGATGAGTATGTTAGGTTAGTTCGGCTTTAATACCCGTATTTTAAATGGAGCAACGGCCTATCTGACCTCCACAACCTATAGTTAGTAGTGGGTAATACGATACCACTTGGTAAGACTGGTTGTCAGACTTTCGGGCCATTAACTATCTGTAACGACTGTCAAAAATAGGTAACTGCAACCATTTAATATGTGAATTAAATGGAACAGCATAATAATGCAAATCTCGATGATGATGTGATTATGTCGATGTGATGTGATGATGTGTGTGTATGCTAATATTGTAATGTAATGGAATATCGGGAGCTCAAAATTACAGATAATCACGGAAGATATTCCGTAAGTGACAGTTTATGTGTATTAGTTTAAAACAGTGTTTGAATGGAACAGGTTTTCAGAAACGCGCTATTGCCAAGCATGAGGTACTACGATCGATTTCCAGGTCGAGTAAAGTGTTGTGTTTCTATCGGTAGTAGTCCAGTTTTGTGCCCAGTCGATGGCAATAGGCTTTTTTTTTTTTACCGAAGGGAAATCATGAAATAAGGGGTTATTTAATGCTGAGCAGGAGGGAGTGTCAGACTTTTACTGACTAAAACCCATCCATGTTCCTTCCTTTGCCCTTTGTGTTCCAGGGCCGCGGTATCTCTTTCGAACAGTCCCGCAACCCTGGCAGGCGTCGGTCCTTACGGACCCCTTCCTGTTTGCTGACTCTCTATGAGGTGCGCGTGGAACACGAACGCGCCGTCGACACGGCCTGTCGTCATAAGACGGACGGACGGCAAGCTAGCCCATAGCTCACCGTCCACAGGCCCGCGCCTCCGGTGGCCGGGGGCCACCACGTGGCCCCCGACGCCCGGTGCGTCTCCCGCGGCGGCTGAGACGTGAGGCTCTCTCCCTCTCACGTCCCGCCACCTCCTTCGCTAGCATGATTGCTTCGCAGAAGGAGGTGACGGCGTCCCATTCCGTCTCGCTCCGGACCATGGATTGAACCAGGGCCGAACGCGAGAGGTCGCCGCCGCCGATTGCCGCTACGAGGACAATGGCAATAGGCTTGCCCCTTTATCAGTGATCGAAGGTTTGTCTCCTATCACTTCATTACATGAGACTTAAACATAACTAACGAAATGTGGGTGTACTATTATTATTACACCCCTGCCTAATGTATATGTCTAACTATGTGATGTTATGTTGTGAGTAGGTTTTAAGAACCCCGAACTTTTTTTGTCACTCAAGTCTTTTACTTTTATATGAACAATTCCCATTTTATGTCAAAATCATAACATAACATAACACCACGCCTGTAATCCCCGAAGGGTTAGGCACAGGTGTACCTAATAGTACACCCTCATTTCACCTGTTATGTTTAAGTCACATGTAATAGGGTGCGAGCCTATTGCCATCAACGGGGCAGAAATCCAGACTCCGTGGCTGCTACTGAGGAATTACTGATTGAAAATCCCAATAACACTTTGCCCGAACCGGGATTAGAATCCAGGATCTCATGCTCAGCAGTCATGCAGTATCAACGAAACGTCGGAAACGACGATTACTGAAAAATCATTAACGATCTACATAGGTAATTTTTTTAATCAAACTTGTAGATACAAAGGCCATTAACACAGCAATCAAAAACAAAGCGAAATGAGAGTTATTATACCCATAAGTGATATTTACAGCCCATATACAACATACTTTAGATTTCAGATAAAAGTACATTGTTGTGAATGATGCCGGCGACCGCATAATGACTTGTCCGTATTTAGATTACTATTATTAGACAGATAATATATACTAGGCTGGGCGGTACGACGTGACTTAATCTAGACATTAATTGTTATGAATACGACCTTAAAGAAAAGGTTAATTTTAAAATAAAACGTGAAGCTATGAAATACCTTTTATCTGTTTGGGCTAAGTAATAGTAGCCGCACGAGTCAGGTTAAGCTAAGTTTCCTGAGGTGGTTGCTCCGTGGATGGGTGACCATCTTTATATACTGAAGACCTGGGTGACCAAAACAGGAGATCTTGAAGACCCAATGAATATTATGTATCATTATATCCAACACATTTATAAGCATTTGTTGAAATCGTGTCCAAAATACAGGATATACTAAAAAATGCGGATACAATTTGATAAATATTTGACCACGTTGACCCTTAGCGTACTTGACCGCAGCTGCATTTGTATTAAACTAAACCATAGTATGATTGAAAGTCTAAAACGTGCTCTATATTTTAGTAGTTATGGTTCATATTTCAATAACTTGCAGAAAAGCTAAACTATTTTGCCGTTCACTTAATACAGTTGCCATTAATCTCAAACAAAATGTAACACCTAACATAATAATATAAGTATACAAAATAAGGTTATAAAAAGAACAAGGCAATCTTAATTTCAGTTCTTGACAACCTATATAGTTATTCTTTTAATATACCAATATATGTACTAAATGGTAATTCTGAATATAGCGTCCATGTCTACGTAGCGTCGTCATGTCATTCTGAATAGCGTCCAGTGCATGTTAGTGGACAAATAGCGTCCACAGACATGCACTGGACCCGCGTGTTTTGGCTCAGTTCCTATCATAGAGAGTCTGTTTCCACGCAGAAGGAACATTTTAGGCTGATAAGTTCTACAACTTAAATAAATAAAAATCTCGTGTCACTATGTTCGTACACGCTAATCTCCGAAACCACCCAACCGGTTTCAATGAAATTTTGTGAATGTGTACGGTTGGTTCCAACTTCAAAGATACATAGTTTTGGACCCGAAAGTTGGCGCCGTACGAAGCAGGGTTGGTTCGCTATAAGTAAGACTATATGCCAGCGGACAACTTTGTCGCTTGAAGTCCGGTGATAGTTGAAAGGTTCCCGCTGACGCAGAGGTCGTTGGCGAGGCCGTCGAAGGCTGTTATAATAATTATAATGTATGAATAATTCCTCGGAATTAGGTACCAGTAACTAGCGGTAGTGCTAATGAATTGCGATTGACTGGTTTTATCTAATCATTAATTAATGACAATGTTCTAAACCGATAATGTTATAATTGGTTAGCTAATCTGCGTAAAGCTGTAAATTGACTAAATAAATAATCTCGTTTTTACGATTATATCTTTTTATGCATCTTAAATACAATGTTTTGCAGGGTTTTTTTCCCACTCTGAGCGGAGCGGCAGGGAGTGTCAGACTTGTACTGACTAAAACCCATTCATGTTCCTTCTTTTGCCCTTTGTGTTCCAGGGCCGCGGTATCTATGTTTTGCAGGGTCTGAATTAACTGTTTTCAAAACATTTACTATTCTATTTTTTTTTATAATTGATAATTTTTAATATATGGTTTAATTTTTATTATGAATAACGTTACAGTTCGTAAAATGGTCACAAAGTGACAATTCTTTTGTAACTGCGTCTGTGACCATTTCATGAATTTTAACTTGATTCATATTATTTTCCTATTAAGATTCTGCTAAAGCGATCATGTTAGGCCTCCAAGGCTTAAGATGTTGTTATTTATAGCCTGAAATTCAGTTTGATAGTAGAAAATCTTTTTGATGAAATAAATTAAAATCAGTCCATTGTGCGTCAGCCGCCCGCGACCTTGTTACAAAATAAAATCATAATAACACGCCTTTCTCCAAAGGGTTACGCAGGGGTAACCTAAATAGTACACCCACGTACCCAAACCAAAACAGTTCTACCATTAATTACTTCCATGTATAAACATGTAATGCATTCAGAAAGACGTCAGTAACAATTCTGCAGCGCTTTGTGCTCCTAATAGCAGTTAGGTACTAAATAAGGTCGTTGCCAAAGAGAATTGAAGCAGCAATTTAGAAAATGCTTTGTTTCATGACCTCAGTCTTTGTGAATGAATGTACGTGGAATGAGTTTGGACAAGTTCTTACACTTGGAATGTTTAACTATTTTGCATAATGGGAGTACTTTTGTGAATTTTCTGTAAGAATATCTTACTTAATACAAGTTTGAACGTCTTGTTAAGCACAGAGATCATTTATTGATATTCTGTGTTGCTCCATTCAATCTGTATTAATATTATAAAGAGGTAAAGTTTTTGAGGTTGTAGGGGGTAATCTCTGGAACTACTGAACCGATTTTGAAAATTCTATCACTAAAAGGAAGCTACATTATCCCCGAGTGCCATGGGCTATATTTACAATGTGCAGCCGCGGCCACGGGCAACAGCTAGTAAGAGATAAAGCTGGAGCCGGTTAGAGCGATAATATTTATAGTTTGCTATCTGTCATGGTGGTCCTAATTTACTCATTTAATTAATATATTTGCTGTGAAAATAACTTAAATAATATGTTTTAAAATAATATGTTTATTTCTCATCACAAACGTTAAAGTGAACAGGAATTATTTAATCTAATATACAAGGTAAACATTTGTGAGATACTGGTGCCCGAAATACGCATACCTAAAATACCTGTTTGAGGTCTGGAGTATCATTTCTTCTCGTAAACGCCCTAAGACCCCTAAACACAACCTTCCGTTTGTACCAGTAAGGCAACTCGTCTTATTTTAAGTTAGCGCAATTCACAGTCAAGACGGAAATACCGGACTTCTGGACGGACCTACCACGAGTATGGGTCGGCCAGTTCGTAGTGGTAGTGGCATGTCAGAAACAAGGGGAACGCACAAAATTCACCCTCGTGGTGGCAAAACTTGGGAAGGACAGCATACAACAAGTTGCCGACCTAATACTTCAACCCCCAGAAGAAAAAGCTTACACGGTTCTCAAGGAAAGACTCTTGGCCGTATACGAAGAAATAATACTCCGGACCTCAACACCTAAACCTGTGATATGGTAACTTAGTAGAGGTCTTTCGATTTTTCGCCAAAAGCTTTATAAAATCATTTCACTTAGTGTAATGAAGCAGTAGAATGAAAAAAGACGTGGTAAATTAAATAGAACCTAAAATGATATGACAAACATTGCCCAATATTTTGACCCAAAACCAACTACCAACCAGCGGCAGCCAACATCACGATTAAGCTGTAAACCTTACAAAATAGATCATGTTTTCCATAACCAAACGTGACAGTCATCACCCACTTTGGTCTCATGCGCAAGAGACGATGTAAGTTGACGTGTGGAATTCGATAAGTGATCTAGAATCACGCGCGAATTTGCGCGTGCGACTCTCTGAAGGATTTCCGCATAATTGGCGAGGTAACCTTGTTATAGGTATGGGGTTATGGGATTGAACTGATTCCAATTTGGGATTACATGTCGTTGTTTGATTGTTTTGTTATGGTAATTGTTTTTTAGGCGCACCTTCATTGTTTTTTAATAAAGCTTAATTCTTCATACTGTTAGATTCATTTTTAAGGAGTCCACAAGATTTCAGCCTCAGAGGCTGAAATGCGAGATGACATATCCAAAAAAAAAAAAATCTTTTTATTCGACACTGACAAAATAGCATAATTTTCGACGGAAGCTGTATCATTAGTAACACACGAAACAAACACGTCTAAAACCTATGCTTTATCAAATTCATCTTTTATTTATTTGTCTAACAATTTACGTACTGTACACTAAATACATAAAGGAATAGAAAAAATTGTACAAAGGTGATGCTTATTTCTAAAGAAATCTCTCCTTGCATAAATGCGAAAGGAGATACAAAAAAAGAGATGTAGATATATAGTTTATACATAGTGTGTGAAAGAAGAAGAGAAAATGAAATACATAAAACAATAAAATACACAAAACAAAAACGGTATCATAAAACCATTAAATGATTTTTTTTTGTCTTTTTATTCAACATATTACAAGCACTTTTAGCCAGAATTTTCCAAAATATTACAAAGTACCAATGTACAAAGACTCAAATTTATAGTTCTTGACAGATTTACGAAACAGTTGGTAATAAAAAAGTCAATTACGAGAACATAACAAGAGTAGGCAGTCTCAGTGATTTATTGAACAATTGATGAAATTATTACAATACATACTTTAATAAAGACCAGTCTTTGAAGACCTCTGTATTCACTGCTTCTGGTCTTGATAAGAGGTCTTTATATTAAATAGCCGTTTTAGAGATGGGGCCGGATGATAACAAATAACTTAATTATTATTTCGACAATAGCAATGTACTTGGAGTTCTCTTAAGTGATTGAGGTAATTTCGACATTGTTTTTGAAAATAAGAGCCTATTTAACAATGAGCTATTCTAATAATATTTATAGAGATAAGCTGTTGAGGTCAACGCATAGTTATAGGCACTGTACGGGATCAGAAACACCTCAACTCTAGAAGGTCCAGTGGAGTGCCTAGGGACAAACATTACATCAAGCTAGGGCAAGCCAACTGTGTGGAAACTTTCAAATTATGAAGTAAAGTATATACAACAAGGGCACGCCACAATAGTGGCAGTAAGTCCCCTCTTTGAGGAGGCCGGGGGCCACGTGGTGGCCCCCGGCCACCGTAGGCGCGGGCCTGTGGACGGTGAGCTATGGGCTAGCTCGCCGTCCGTCCGTCTTTTGACGTCAGGCCGTGTCAAAGGGGCGTTCGTGTTCCACGCGCGCCTTAAAGAGAGTCAGCAAACAGGAAGGGGTCCGTAAGGACCGACGCCTGCCAGGGTTGCGGGACTGTTCGAAAGAGATACCGCGGCCCTGGAACACAAAGGGCAAAGGAAGGAACATGGATGGGTTTTAGTCAGTAAAAGTCTGACACTCCCTCCTGCTCAGCCCAGAGCGGGAGGGGTTATTTGATGATTTCCCATCGGTAAAAAAAAAGTATATGATAACAGCAAGCCGAGCTTTTCAGCTTGTATGAAGGTACCGCCACTGGGTATGTCAAGATTCTTTGTATGAAACTTGATACTGTAACTTACATTAGCAGGAGGATCAGCTCCTAAATATAAGATTAGGTTATGCCGATTCGGTACAGTCCTTATACGTATGCAAGCTTTAGCTATGCTAAAATGGTTACAGAGAAAAACTCTTATTTAAAACCAGATGTTGCCCGCGGCTTCGCTCGCTTTTTGGTCGAGAATTATCCCACGAGCACGTTGTAAATGTAGCTTATGGCACTCGGAGATAATGTAGCTTCCTATTTGTGAAAGAATTTTCAAAATCGGTTCAGTAGATAGAGAGATTGATACCCCTACAACCTCACAAACTCACAAACTTTACCTCTTTATAATATTATAGTAGAAGTATAGATTAGTTTAGATTTGTGTGAGTGACCTTTTCACCCCAAACAACCATTTCCTAAACCAATCATACAGGAGGTCATATACCACCAACCAAAGAGAGGTCAAACAGTTAAAGTTAACAGAACAATTGGTAGGTTAAAACTAAATAGTGACTTGTAACTTGTAAGTAATTGATTAAGTAAGGGCAAATCTAACTACAGTTTGTTGCGTGCGTTCATTGTCCTTCAAATGAATTACTATCATTACAAAGCAAAGCGTCCTGTTGTCGGTTGTTATTGGACATGGTTATTTAGTTTAATTTAATAAAACCACTGACACAGCCTCGTTGGTTTAGTGGACGCAAGCGCGACTGCTGAGCTTGAAGTCCTCGGTTCGATTCCTGGGTCTGTGATGTCAAAGTGATATTCGGTTTTTCCATCAGGAATTTCTCAGTAGCAGCCACGGATTTGTACCCTCCTGTTGATGGCAATAGGTTGCTCCCTAATACACTTAAACATAACTGGCGAAATGTGGGTGTACTATAGGTACACGTCAGCCTAACCCTTCAGGGGTTACAAGCATGATGGTATGTCATGTTATGTTTAATTACTCGTTATTTTCCACATCTATTACATCGGGTGTGCGGGTTCGCAAAATCAGGTAGTAACTTTCCCACTCCTGGCACATAGACCTCATCTCCGTGACAGGAATTCATTAAGATGATCATTAAGACTACTCCAGACACAGGCTATAGTGGGCCAAATGGCCACGGTTGTAACCAAGACACAGCCACAACTCTTATTCGGAGCTCAAATCTCTCAATAATTTGATTGAACGATATTGTCATCAAAGACAGTGAAATACTTCCTAAATAAAACCTTCATTCAACCATTTTATCTACTACTAATAGTACTAATATTATAAAGAGGTGAAATTTGTTTGTAAGTTTGTATGTAGGGGGTAATTTTCGGAACTACTGATCCGATTCCGAAAATTCTTTCACTGACGGGAGCTACATTATCTCCGAGTGTTTTAAGCTACATTTGAACTGTTTCCATATGTACATTCCATACAAAACGGGAGCGAGGCCGCGAGCAAAACCTAGTGGTTTTATAAAAGGCGACTAAGAGAGTCAGATATCAAAGTTTGTGGTTTTGTGAGAAGACAAAGTTAGAGAATCAACTGAATTCAGCATTAATGGCTTGTGCTGTCCTAAATAAATAAATGTGTGATTGCTTTTTGCGCAATGTTAAGCTTTCTGAAACCTAATCTTTTCGGTTGAAGTCAAATTCAGTTCGAATGTATTCCACCTTCTATTAAATTACATAACACGTTTCAGCACCCATAATGACTCCCGCCCCAGGGTACAAAACTACAAAGATACGTTATCAGCAGCCCAGTAAGGCCGATGACAAAACAATTGTGGCCATTCATATTATGTATCAACAATATCACGGCATATCTCACCTAGTTATCTGATCTACTTATTATACAACCTGTACCTGAATATTTGGTAACCCACAATTATGTAGGTGTACCTACATAAATGATTATCATAATACTTATAACAATTAGGTGACTATATAAAAAAGACCACTTACTGAAATGTAGGCCTTTGGTTTTTTTGTGAATGTGTAACTGTACTGTCTTGCTCAAAAGTGATTTTGAAAGCAAGTGTCGAAATTTTTCGAAAATAATTTACTTGTGAAAGAAAACTTGAATTCTTTCTCATTAAAATTCTTTGAAATTTGGGAATAATATGAAAAATTAAGATAGGATGCAGATATTATGAAAGTAGTCACTTTTAACTTGTAAGTAATTGATTATGTAAGGGCCAATCTAAATATTTAGATTTGCCCTGTTTAGCGTATTCTGGGCTGTCAATGTTGCTGATATTTTCGATAAAGCATTAATAAGAAATCATTCAAAAAAAAAAACAGTTTTTGGAGTGTTTCTTGGTGTTGACTGTACCCGCAATTATTTGCTCTAAAAAGTTGTAAAAATGTTAAAGATATCGTAATTGCTCTGAATATTTTATTTCTCATTTGAAATTGTAATATATTAGCAAACATTGTCTAATCTAATAAACATATAAACAAGGCTAAGTGCAACATTTGTTAAATATTTCCTAAATCATTGTATTTGCATTGGAATTTCAACTATTAACTCATTTGTTGCAAGTACGCGACTCGAAGAAGAATTTTCATAGTGGAACAGAATTGAAAATAACCGAAGCACAATGCTTGGCCACTACGCGATATGTCTACTCGTGGAGGCTCTTGTAATGCATCCTGAACATGTACGACTGGGCATGATTCTTGTAATGCATCCTGAACATACAGTACGACTGGGCATAATTCAGTATAGTCAGCAGGTAAAATCGAGTTCATGTTGATATTCGTTGAGGAAAATGCTCCTGAGTTTAGAATCGAATGTGACCCGAACAAGTTTGCAGCACCCCAAATGTATGGTGATGACAAATTTTGTTTAAACCGACTACAGCGTCCATAAAGACGCGAAGCGATGTACATATTGAATTCTGAGGACATTCATGTGACGGATGAAGGAGAAATAATATTGCTTGTCGTTAGGTTGTTAGGTTAGGTTTTTGAACTCAATGCTCGCAGTATTATTAGTCTACAGCCACTGTACACTTTCTCGGAAATATTATCATTATTTTTTTTTTGTTTTATTAAGCTCAATAAAAGAATACCTATTAACTAGGCAGTAGTCTCACTCTCACTAACATGGCGGTATTGCAACTTAAAAATGCATAGGTCGATGCGGCATCGGCCGGCCCGAACTGCGTCATGTCAATCAACTGTGTTTTGTTTTCGGATAAGTTCTTATTTATTTGGCAGGTATTTTCGTGTTCTATTAATTTAATAGTGATATAATTATGTTAGACTCTGTGACAAAAATATTTATTTTATATTATTTATTTATTACACACTTAGAAATGCCCATTTAATAGAATAACGTTATTTATTTACTACCTACTACTCTCATCCGTGTGTCACTGCGGGGGGCCTACTGAAAACCAGCGCTGAGTGTTTTACACTCAGCATATGCTGAGTAGGTGAACCTTTCGTTATGGGCATGCTCAGCGCAGTTGAGCTGTTTTAATTAATTGTTAAGCTGTTTGTTAGTAATAATGCATATGTATGTGCTGCTCTATTGTGTTGCTGCTGTCCATTAGCGAATAAATGTTTATTCTATTCTATTCTATTCTAGGTTAGGAGTAGTTCGCGGCTTAATGATAACAGCCACTCGGGTCAATCTTTAGGTTAAGCCGCGCTTGCCTAGGTTGGTCCGTGGATGGGTGACCACCCATTACATTCCGAGTTTCCTCCGTGCCTCAGAAAGCACGTTAAGCCGTTGTTCCCGGCTGTCATTTGTAGATCTTTGACAGTCGTTACAGGTTGCTTGTTTTTTTTTGCCAAAAAAAAAAGTCTGACAACCAGTCTTACCAAGAGGTACGAGTATCGTATTACCCAGCACTAACTGGGTTGTGGAGATCAGATAGGCAGTCGCTCCATGTACAATACTGGTATTCAGTTGCATCCAGTTAGACTGGAAGAAGACCCCAACATACTCGTAGTTGGGAAAGGCTCGGCAGATGACGTTAGGCTGTTAGGTTAGATTTTGTCAAATTATGTAAGAAACCTTTGAAAAACATGACACACCACTTGTCACAATCGCACGTGTCCCCGCTACCTACAATAAAAGATGTTCACAGTCCTATGTCACAATCAAACTATTCTACCAATTCTGAGTAATGATCCTACAACATGCTACACACAAGGCACTCATACGTGTAAAGAGTATATCAATGTTTAGTATAGACAAAAACTTTCGGCGGTCGATCCACTCATAATTTAACAGTTCCGCATGTCAAGTCGTTTCTATGGGAATACCCACTTATGTACTGTTTAATACCATGATTTACTACGAATATACTTATATGAGTATATGTCACTATCACTGGCCTTTGAAACAGGATCTATTGGTTATGTTAATTGGAAATAGTGACGTTAAAGGTAACTTATGCTACGTCATCAAATTTTATTAGTAGCTTAATAAGACGTAATTCGCAAATAAGACGAAGTGATTATTACTAGATGTAGATATGCTCATAGAACTCCAACAGATTAGCTCTTTGTCTTAAATCTGGCGTAATCGAGGACTATAGATTTAATAGGCTAGGCTTTCACACACCCACTCACACACACACACACACACACACACAGGCGCACACTCGCTTATACAATTTATCGTACTTTGTATAATTTTGTTTGTTTTTTTTATTTTATTTATTTTTTCTCTTTTTATTAATTGCCTATTTATTTTGTATCTTTAAGATGTATGGGAAGAGCGGAGCCTTCAACTACAGGCATTTTCTATGCCTAAATGGAGACTCCTTGACATGCTATATAACCCAAATTTATACGCAATAAACTTATTTTTTTTTTTTATAATAGGAGTGTGGTGCTCCTGACCACCCAATGTCACACTTACATCGCAGAAACAAAAAAAGCGAAATACCACCTGTATGAGATTTCTATGAGAAGGAATGAAGAAAATGTCCTGAGGAAACTTTTTAGTATAAATATGAATGGCTATAAAAGTAGGAGAAAACAAAAAAAAAAATTGATGGACATACAGTCCATCACCTGAAAGATGATATGGCTAGAAAGAGGGTGTAAACTGAGATGACGATTAATAGAAAAGTATGAAAGAAGAAGACATGCTGAGTCTACCACAAATAAATTGGGACAAATGTAAGAGAACGATGCTGCATAAAGGTAGCCAGACACGCTAGGGTGTACACCCGTCAGGTAAGATTGGGTTGCGTCTTGAGGAATCCTGTACAGTTTTGTTACATACACGCTCAGGTTTATCTGTACAGTCCAACAGTACAGGTGAACCTGTCAGGTACACCTTAACGAGTATGGCTACCTTTAGATATGTAGAGCGCCTTTTTTTCTGATGGGAAATCATCAAATGATCCCTTCCCCTCGGAGCGGAAGGGAGTGTCAGACTTCTACTGACTAAAACGCATCCAAGTTCCTTCTTTTGCCTTTTGTGTTCCAGGGCCGCGGTACCTCTTATAAACAGTCCCGCAGCCCTGGCAGGCATCGGCCCTTTCGCACCTCTTCCTGTTTGCTGACAACTCTTTGAGGCGCGCGTGGAACACGAACGCGCCGTTGACTCGACCTGTCGTCATAAGACGGACGGACAGCGAGCTAGCCCATAGCTCACCGTCCACAGGCTCGCGCCTACGGTGGCCGGGAGCCACCACGTGGCCTCCAAAGCTCAGGACGTCTCCTGCGGCGGCTGGGACGTGAGGCTCTCTCCCTCTCATGTTCCGCCACCTCCTTCACTAGTATGACTGCTTCGCAGAAAGGGGCAACGGCGTCCCTCTCGCTCCGGACCATGGATTGAACCAGGGCCGGACGCGAGAGGTCGCCGCCGCCGATCGCCGCTACGAGGACAATGTAGAGCGCCTGAGACTGAATGCTCTATCTATCTTGTTACGAAATGACTGCACAGTTATGTCATTAATTTTCACCTAAATAATTCCAATTGTTTCTTTTGCTGTAGTATGTAGTCATCAACAACATAAGATTCCGAATTCTAAATGACACCATTTTCTTCAATCATGCATCTATGTATGTCAGTAATTCGGGCAGCGTGGCCGTGATCGGAAATCATCGGCGGTCGTCGGCAACCGTCGATATTCGGTTCGGTTCGTGCGAAAACGAAAGTGTTTCGCGGCCTACATCGTGTTTTTGGGCAGTTGCGTAATGCTGCACTGGTGCATTGCCTGTTTCGATTGAAAGTGGAAGTACTGGAGTAGTCGAGGTTTCTGATCTGATCGAAAGGAAGTCTTTTGGCTATTGTTTTGTACGAATTGGTTATATTTTGATCAAGAGTAAGAAATGTTATATCACTTTCGGTTTAGATTGCAAGTGAGAATAAAAACTGGGTTGATTTGCCTCATCTTTACTACTCGTAGTTAGTTATAAAAGTTATTAAATTTGCTTTAAGATCTGTTTAGGTATATTTTTTAGATGTAGTTCCTAAGTAGGTGCAACTGTGTGACACACCTCTTCTAAATTTCCAGTTCGAAAATAAAGGAAATTTGGTTGAATTGCGCTCGAAATTGTCGTGTTTAATTTTGATTGAAGAAGGAAGTTTGAAGACATCCTGGACTTTCCTTTTTATTGAAAACGGAAGTAAAAAAATAGCTGCTTTTCATATTAACCCACTTGCACATAGGCTCAATTTATATATTCGAAAGTGGAAGCTAAGCGTCGTTTAAGTTATTGAATTTAATTACAACGATTATAATAGAATGATTTCCAAGGCTAATTCGGAGGAAATTGATTGAATACATACATAATTATACACGAATTTTAGTCTAACATAGCATAAGTATTATCGGCATATAATTTTCCTACTGGCTTTTATTTGCGAGAAGCAATGGGTCAATATCCACCACCCAGGCCATGTCTTCGTGGAATTTTAAATACGAATTAATTAAATAAAAAGTTCGATCACCACAAAACAAATTCAACTTTGAATTCCTTAGTGACATAATGAGCCATAATTTAAGGTTATTTTTGGTTAAACATTTCTTATCAAGCTGAATCAAGTGCAAAGTAAAAGTTACATCAGCAAATTAACATACTGATGAATAAAATTAAAACAAAGGTATGCCACGCGACCTTGAACTCTTAGGACGTTATAGATGACATCATCCTTACACATGTTAGACAACGAATCGTCTCACTGTCTATCTGACTATATCATAACATAACATCACGTCTGACAGCCTCGAAGGGCTAGGCAGAGGTACAACTAAAAGTACATAAGTACACCCCACATTTCATCAATTGTTTTTAAGTTCTATGTAATAGGTAATGAGCCAATTGCCATCAACCGAGCACAAATCCAGGCTTCGTAGCTGCTATTGAGAAATTCGTCATGAAAAAAGCTAATCATATTTTGCGCAATTTGGGAATTGAACCCTCGACCTCAATGCTAAGCATGTTATGTTATGTCTAGTGAAATGTTTATACCATTATGTTGTATTGACTACCAAATGATGGGACTGGGGGGAGAAGGGAGAGGGAGGCCTTTGCCCAACATTGGGACGATACAGGTTAGTTAATTTATTTAGGTTATCTGGAAGGTTTTGTGTAGTATAAACTCATGAGATGCTGACAATAATTTGAATCATCCCTTTTAAATTACACGGGCCTCAAAACTTACTACTACTTGCTTACAGTTTTCAGCTAATAAAGGCTTTTATTTCATCTGTAGTCCACCTCAGTGGAGCCGCGGACACACCTTGTTAAAATTAAATCATGAAAATAAATTCTCTACAAAATGGTTGTTTGGACTTCCATACAAAAGACATCAACGCATTTACACAAAATTGAAAGCTACGTAAATCGAGAAAAGTTACTTTACTTTCAAAATATTTTAGTTCCCTCTTCAGTAAAGCCTTATTTATTTTAAAAATACCAATAAAAACCTTTGCTATATCGTTATTATGACTTCTCTATAAACATTTCGGTCCATTTACGGGTAACAAATGTTATAAACTTGTAAGTGTTGGAACCGAAATATTTTCATATAATTTTGTTCCCTTGGGATTTAAATCTGGTTTTTTCAGTTATTTCACGAGTTTACTATGTCCGAGATGTTGATTAAATTGGTTTATAATATATATTGGTATATATTGGTAAATAATTGCTTTTAAATCGTCCAAGGATTGTAATTATAACACTTACATTAATTAATGGTCATCAAATATTTGTGTAATTTTCTCCTTTATATGTATTATTTAAGTTACTGTAGCTCACTCATATTTCGTAACTGGATATCAATCAATTACGAAATATGAGTAAGTTATGTCAATTTTGGAAAAAAAACATAACGTAGAGCCGTGAATGCCATGAGAAAAAATATTAGTTCAAACAGATATTTGATTCGCCTGGCTTAGTTCTATTCTGGCAAACTCATGGGCAGACTGATTCACCAATAAAATAACATAACATCACGCCTACAGTCCCCGAAGGGTTAGGCAGACGTGTACTTAATTTCGCCACTTATATTTAAGTCCCATTTAATAGGAGGCGAGCCTATTGCCATCAAAAAAAAAAAAACAAAAAATTATATTATTGTCAGTAACATTTTACAAATTATCAGGGAATTATAAAACCTTATAAATCGAACTTTCGGTACCAAAATTAGCCCATAAATAGCAGACTTTATCAAATAAAATCGTTTCCGATCAGTCCATTGTACTACAGAATTTATGTTCAGAAAACGTTCAATTTTCAATAATGCAACGTTGCCCATAGCTAGTTACTATCTACAGTATCTACTTGTTGGTCAGTCGGAATGTTGCATTATCCCGCCCTACTCGATATCCGCCTTAGCGCCAAATCCCTGACATTTCGCTCGCTTCCGTAACCCTTAGGCGGGGTTTCATTGTCAGCGGTGGTTAGGGCCTTAGACGGTGGCGGGGGCGATTATTATCACTAATAGTTTACTATCAAAGTATGTGAGAGCTTTTACTCGAATGTTCCAGAAGAAAGGTTATGTTTTTCGAGTTAATGATGTTGCATTGAAATTTGTTCAAGATAAATATGAAGAACATAATGTTTTGCATACGTATAGTAATACACAAAGTTCTGTGCTTTTCTTATTTTGGTGTTATTGAGATACCTAAGTCTGAATCACGTAACAACAACGTGAAATGCAATTAAACCTTCACAGCCGGAAAACCAACCATCTTAGTCTCAGCCAAAGGAAACTCAACCTTAAAACAAGTACTTTACTCCTATTGCTCTAAAGTCTGTCTAAACGCTGTCACCACCGCCCGACCCTCAGCCTTCAAGTGTAACAATTGTATCGCAACCCCCCACTACTTTGGCCCACCGGCGCAGGCGCAACTCGCCGCACCAACGATCACTCTGCGCACGCGCGCTGAGCTTACGCGCGTCCCCTGTGAAGTATGCGTCGGTGGTGATAGTGCCAGTGTTGTGTACGATATCGATTTTGTACAAAGACCGTGATCTGTGCTTACCCTGCAAACATGAGGTCTTTCAGCGCTGTAGCGCTTCTTACTCTAGCGATAATAACAGGTGAGATTTTTTTTCTTTTCGCTTTTTCCGCTGAAAGTTTAGTTTTTTTTTTGTTGGTGAATTTAATTGGTCGAGCTGTGTTAAAATGTGCAGTCATGAAATTAAATAGTGTAGGAGGTTTAGAATGTCAGCGTACGGCATTTTTTATCTGGCTCTGATTACTTTTTGTACGAAACTAACGTAAAATAATTTCCTAATTAAAAACTATTTTCTCGGTTGATAAAATAATTTTGTCAAATCAAAGAGTGCTCTGAATATTTATAGTCGACATTTTATCACTTTTTTGTTTCGAAATTGTATAAATAATGCGTGCATTAATAACTATTTCGGTCATTATCATATCACTTTCAATGCCAGCGAAGTCAATAAATAAATATTTAAAAAGTTAACATTTCGTAACCGTCTACTAAGACATTAAATAAATAAGACAGAAGCCTAATAAAAATGCAAACAAATAGTCATACTTTCGAATTTTAAAATTTTTAAGTGTTAAATATACGTTTTATATTTTTTAATCACTTTCGTTCTCTATAACCAGTTGCGCTTGCGACGGCCGAGGCGCTGTCAACAGAGTTTTCATTGCACGCGCATGGGAAAAATGGCGGGGGAAATAGTCTATGGCGTACTTAGGCAATTCATTTAACTCTACCGCTAGACTTCATGTGCCAATTTTATTTTTAAATCTCGTCATTATGTACGTACTTTCCAAGTTAATTTAAGTTACTAAACACAGCCTAGAAGGAAAATGTCCTAAGGAAATACAGTCTAAAATCGCACGCAGTAAACAAGTGTCAATATTCCTTTTTAATATAGAAAAGGCCTTTGCAGGCTGCATTAGCAATAACAGCCTTATTACATACAAACAGTAGACTGTTTACGCATTGTAATTCATAAGTATGTCTGTAATTGCTGCCGTATTTTTTTTGCGTAATCTCCGTTTTGTTTTACAATAAAGTATGCGCGTACGCCGCTGTCACGAGCATGTAGTGTCGGTGAAAACTTTATCATTCGTTTTCCTTTTGTGATTGACTAGTAAACATATTAGTCGCTTATTGATAGTTACAAACATTATGTAACGACGATGATTTGTAGAAAAAGTCAATTAGAAATTATTACCAGGCCATTGACGTGTTGTAATGCCTTTCCTTATGTCTGCTGTGTTTTGTGTTAGATTTACAAGTTGAAACCGCAGTTTTGTGTCTGTCTGTTAGCTTGATTCAGTATAACAGCATGTAACTACTTTTTATCAATTAAAGTGTACAGGGAAATAGGCTGTACATGTAGTGACTTCGGAAACGTCATCAATACAAATAAATAAAATTGAAGTGTCTGTTAAAATAACAACTTTTTACTGAACGTTTATGAAAGTATATACGGTACTTTAAAAAAAAAGAACATTAAAAAAAGTCATATGTCTGTCTGTTTGTTCCGGCTAATCTCCGAAATGGCTAGACCAATTTTGACGGGACTTTTACTGGCAGATAATTAATGTTACAAGGAGTGACTAAGGGTACTTTTATTTAAAAAAAAGGACTAGGGTTGCCTGCAAAACAATTAAAACCCTTGACATTTTTAACAAATCTGATTCAAATAGGGAAGTAATATTTTTTATAATAATGTCACGTGGACAAAGGTCGCCGGGCACACCTAGTTGTAAAATATGAAAATTTAAATTCTAGCCTTGATGGCGTTTTGACTGTATGCATTCAGTTTTCAGTGAGCCAAAATATAAGTCTATGTACTTTTTCAACAGCAAATTAATGTCAGATTCTTGGTAACTGTAATTTTGGCCCATAACCACTAATGGCATAATTAATGACAGTAATAAAAATACAAAAATATAATATTCATCATTTTGCACCTTTTTGTAAAGTCTAGACTGAAGAGGCGTGAAAAAAAAAACAAAGCATTCCGTAATAAAATATGGTGTAATAAAGATAATATTACGAAAATTTATGGTCATCATCACAGATAGAAATGTGAATAATGCTAATAAATTCTTTAAAAGGTAAATGACATAAGTGACTCATAAAAGTCCCGTAAATGGTACTCAAATGTCTTTGGGTCAATGTGGCAAAAATGTATTGTTATCAATTTTTTTGCCACAAAGTGTTACAAACCATAAATTAAGTTAAGACGGGTAGGTACCTACAGTTTAGCCTCTAGTCTCGTGAGAATCCGGTTTAAAATGTATTTTTGCACAATAATAGATAATGAGCATTTAAATTATGCTTATAAAGTCACACGTCTGATATATCTTCTTTTGATTAAATATTTAATTTATTAATAATTTGATTTAAATTGTTGATTTTTATCCTTGTGATGTGTGATGCGCGTGTGGTGTCTAGGCGTGTCTTAAGAGGGCAAGTATTTTTATTTTAATACAGAAATATGCATGCAATTTATTTAATTCTAGAAACTATTTTGATATTTTTATGAATAATTTTAGTTAAACATGCAGCGAGCACATTAAACTAGCACATGCACTTGTTTTGTTGTTAAATTTTGGTATTTAAAAACATAAAATTGAGATGATATTAACATGGTTCATGGAATAATAAACTAATCCACGATAAAAAAAAATATCCATTAAAATATAAACCCTATGCCTTCATTCTTAGTTTCATGGCATCCATATAAACTATGATCACACATTCTTTCTTCACCCAAAATTCTCCGGCCTTCACGCTCCTTTGTTCCACGCGTCATGCATAAAACTTACACAAGCCACAGTGTAAAAAAATCGATACCTTCACGGGCATTTTCCACCATAGGACCAACAATAGCAATAGTTACTTAATACGCGTACACACATTATTCTCTGTGTCTTTGTTATGCAAACAGTTTTTCCAGTTGTTCTACTGTTTTTAATGAACTGTGGCTCATGGTCACTTTCCCGCGTTGCTTGGTACTTTGCTATGGCGAGTGCTACTGTCACTTTCTTGACAAGTCTTATGGTCATATTGATGTTATATACCTGTATGTAGTACGTGCGTTGTGTGCGTGTGTTTGTTATACTTTGAATTTAAAGTAATTGAAAATAGGTTATGTTTTGATAAGCTTTGTAAATTCAGTTTAAAACTTGCTGACTTTAACACGAAGAAAAGAAGTATTTTGATTGCAAGATAGGATTTATCTAGATTATGCAGAAAATAGTGTTTAGGAGTCATGGTCATGAAAAATTCCTTTGACAAATCGGTCTTAATTCATTCACCGCAATGTTTATCTCAAACACCGCAGCAATAGCCAAATACTTCTAAAGCATTTCCATATTAAAATACGTTACCAAATTTTGTCGTATAAATAGTAGAAATGCTTTACAAAAGAATAGGGCGTGGCATACATAAAAATACACAAAGTTTTACATAATAATTCTTAAATAATCTAACATGAGATTTAAAACATACTTGCCAAACAGTATTCGACTGTTCTAGCCATACATCCTACTATGTTCTTGTTCAATAATGTCGGCCAAGGCAACTGCAGTTTCACAAACGTTAGCATTAGACATTCGAGGCATGTATGTCTGCTTGTCTCGTCCTAGGCACAGATGTAGGAACAAAGGAATGTGGGTCAGTGTTTCATAAAGTGGGGTATATCCCCTGGGGTTGGTGGCAAGGTCAATGATAGTTAGAACAATGAATTTGGTTCATCGCGTCTTGAAATAAATGAATAAGGTTAGATATATTAATCTTCCATCTGTCAATATCTTGAAATTTACTTTTAGATAGTACTTTTGGGTTAATTTGGTTTGGTATATCAAAGTGACCTTAGACTAGACATATTCGCGGGCCTGTGGACGGTGAGCTATGGGCTAGCTCGCCGTCCGTCCGTCTTATGACGACAGGCCGTGTCGACGGCGCGTTCGTGTTCCACGCGCGCCTCAAAGAGAGTCAGCAAACAGGAAGGGGTCCGTAAGGACCGACGCCTGCCAGGGTTGCGGGACTGTTCGAAAGAGATACCGCGGCCCTGGAACACAAAGGGCAAAGGAAGGAACATGGATGGGTTTTAGTCAGTAAAAGTCTGACACTCCCTCCTGCTCAGCCCAGAGCGGGAGGGGTTATTTGACGATTTCCTATCGGTAAAAAAAAAAGACTATATAATTATGTAGTTGCATCTGGTTATATCGGAAGCCGACCCTTACATAGTTGGGGAAAGGATATCCAGGTGATGATTTTTAACTTGATTTTCTTACGCCAGCCAATTTGTTAGTTTTCTAAGATGTTCATTGATTGAAAATCTAATCGGTTTAATGATGAAATAGTTTAAAATCTGTGACCTAGGACTAAATGTCTACATTTTTAGGAATGCACACTGAATTCTAGGTCTAGACTCTAGCAGTAGAAAACAGTGATTTGGTCTGCATAAGAATCCTTGTTAATGAGTGTACGGTTGACAAATAAATCGTGCTAAACGTTGTAGGAGACGTAAAAACTTAAGTAAACTTAAATGCAAGAATTAGTATGAACAAAACACAGTTCTATCGCAATATAACAAGTTTTACTGGTTCACGAAAGTGCGAATAGACTATATTAAAATGAATGTAATGGGTATTTTTTTCTCTTAAAGTCCTAGTAAGCACAATTCATGATTATAATAGATAGGAAAGTTTAAAATAACAAGAACGGCCATCATATTTTAAAATCGGTTTCTTTGTTAAGTTTAATCGAATCTGTCAGTTTGACAGTTGACATGACACTGACACAAATATTGGTGTAAGCTGTTGCTTAAGTTAAGCTACTTATTATTAACACTAAAATAAACGATTAAAGTTTAGCTAACAGTGCCACCTGGCTTTGTCTACGTGTGTCATTTTTTGTCCTTAAAAATGAAATTAACCATGAAATTGCGATTTCGATACAAGCAGGAATTTCTGCATTTGTAACACTATAGCCAGAATTAAAAAAAAACCTGTTATGTAAACCTTCACTTTAATAGGTACGACCTAAAAAAAGACAACATAAAAATCCCTGACAATTTCTAGGTAAAATTTAATCTACGGGGGCTTACAACATTTTTACTTGACAACTTCACTGTACATCAGCAGGGGTTAACACATCTCGTTCCAAGTTCAAGCAGGGTTCGACCACTATATTTTAACGAGTAGTATAACCTTACGACCTGTGAGTCGTTAGTCAATGTCTTACCAACAGTCTATCGTAGCTATTGTCGGCACCAGCAGCTCGCCTTTCGCGCTAGACATAAAAGATAGGTGTGTAAGTGATACTGATGTTTTATGCTTCTAGATGTTAGGTAGAATATCGATCAGTATTATTAAAGGACTTTGAATAGGAGATTATTACCCTTTCAGGCTTTTCATGCGAAATAATTTTGCTTGGATGAAGGTGGACGAAGATAAAGTAGTGTTTAAGGGTCGTGGGAGTGGCATTATGCAGTTTCTGATTATCCTCATTATATGAAACATGCGTAGTTTATGTATGTATGTAATTAACTTGTATGTATATTTCTTCAAAGTTTTGGAAATCACCGAAGCTGAAGAAGAAAAATGGAGGGATAGTATTCTGGGTACTCTGGTTTTCGTAAAAAAGGAGTGCTCTTGTCAAGCAATATTTCCACAAAAATCAATTAAAATCTGTAATGTTTTTAAATACATAATCAATAAGTTAGTTATTTTAGACACAACACCGCGACGCTCACGCATGCTTTGTCAAGAATATTACCATATTTACCATTAACCTATTGACAAAAATACCGAAGGGGTCAAGGTTGACCCATGGCATATTTAATAGTTATTTTTATTAAATACAAGTCTAGGTCTTATAATTCATATCTTCCTTATTAGCTACATCAATTTACGAGAGAAATACTTGAAAAATTCAAAATTTATGGTGATGTGTAGGAGTGTTTTAAGCACATATTCTGAAAAGGATTTATGCTTTGTTTTACTAATTGTATAGATTAAATGAAAGGTCAACAACTTCCTGGTCGCGACTGCCGCAAATGGATATTGTAAAATATAAGAAAATAATTAATAAGAAATAAATAGAAGCACATGACAGTCCAGACGAATAACGTCGTAATTAATGTTATATATACTAATATTATAAAGAGGTATTTGTTTGTAAATTTGTAGGTTTGTAAGTTTATATGTAGGTGGTCTTTATCGTGAGGTTAGTGCCTAACCTGGTGTCAGAGTTTTTAGGCCGTCCATGGGCCTTTGACTTGGCTTTACTTGGCTTGACTTGGCGTCGAGAAATAACTCTCAGACAATTGCTGGTTTCCTCACGATGTTTTCCTTCACCGAAGCAAGTGACAATTATACAATACGCACATGAAATTCATTGACATTTCTTCCCGTGACCCAAGGGCTGGCTTTTACCTTGGCCAAAGGCTTAGTATTGCCATACAACGTGGCAACGCCGCCAGTCTCTTGGGTACATTACCAGTTGACTGCGTTGAGGAGGAGTTTTTTGACGCCATTTTTTAATTTTATTAATAAGTTAGTTACTTTAGGTTATTTTGATTTATAAATGTTTTGAGCTATTATACGCATATGAATCCGAAAAATCAGAGGTGCGTGCCTTGGGTTTGAACTCGAGACCTATGACTTGGTAGTCCGACGGTCACACCACCAGGCTATCACTGCTATGAATGGCCTGAACAATACAAGAAAGAAGAAAGAATAGATCTGAATCCGAAAATTCTTTCACTGACGGGAAGCTACATTATCCCGTGGGTTATATTCCCGTGGATTAATTTCCGTACATAACGGGCAAAGCAGCGAGCAAAAGCTAGCGTTAATTTACAATGTTTGTAAATATCGTCAAGATTGAAGAATGTACAGTCAGATAGTTATTTATTAAATTGACAAACTAAACCTATTTACCGTATTGTATTGTGATACTATATTGTAATACTATACTGTAATTTGACTAGCTATTCAATTTTCCAAATATTTAATTTCCCTGACACTAGTTTCCCTTTTCATCTTCAATACAACATTTATGATAATATTTGGCGTAATTTTACACCATGGCAATACCAAGTGCATTGTTGTATGTATTATTTTATACATGCTCCGCGATAGCGATCATTCCAATTTACAAGTACTGCGGTGCCATTTTAATGTTTTACGTGTAAATCAATTATTTTACTATAAATCTATTGTTGCAACTACTTTAGGGTTACCAGCCTTTACTTTATTGCTTCACAGTGTTGTAAACTTTATGTTTCGACATCTTACCTTAATTGCTGTAACTTATTTTATTTTATGGAAAGCGGATACGTTTATTTGCCATTGAAACTATTAACTGCTAATAGTTGTTTAATAGAGTGGAGTGGGAATTGTGTTTATGTTTATTTAATCTTTAACAAGTAATAAAATAACCAATCGTAAATAGTTTTTTTTTAATAACTTTGAAAATGTAACATACGAATGTTACATACAGGCTCTATTTTCATTCTGATCTTTAGTCATCTATGAAGGTTCAAAAGTAACATACGTATTGTTATGCCATATCCATCATCGTTAGTTTATAACAATCAATATTTGATGACGATTTCACATTAGAAATTTTAGTGCAGTAGAAAATTCGTCAATATACACCCACACGTGTCACGATCTTTTACTCGTATCACAGAGACTATAGCACAAGTTCTTTAAGACATTACGATATTACCAGTGTTTATACTTAGTTATATAATATGTCAAAGTTTGCCAAATATGTTGTCGATAACATTTGCATAAGAACATTAGAATCGTGCGATGGGCAGATGTCACGCTCACGAATTGATAATTGCATTCACTGTGTGCTATGTCAGATTTATTGCATTAGTGTTCCAAAAGTAAATTATTGTCATTAAAGTGACGTATGCTACTTTTATCTAGGACAAGAATTTAACTAGCAAAGAGGTTTACCAATAATCTTGGCCATTTTTATATTTGTAGGTGTAATTAAAAAGTATCTGCGATTCTTATTAAGAATGTTCAATGGCTGGAAATGTGATGATTTTAAATGATCATTTTGATAATTACTTTAAGTGTGTGAAATCTAAAAAATGTAGAAATCCCTATTGTCTTCAAGACCATTTAGTGGAAGTGCTAAAATATTTCGATGACTTAATAATTCTTCAAAATAATCCAGTAGTGTCGCAAGTAGCAACACACCTACCGAAATTACGTGTTGAAAAATCGAACGCTTGTATAATTTTCAACACGTCTGAATAAAGTATTTTTTTTATCACAAAATCCATATTTCAAAAACAACGTATCTTGTCATCTCTACAGCTGATGAGACGTGATATTTTTCAAAAAACATCTAAAGATTAATAAAATAACCCAGGTATGAAGACCGATGATATCATGACACAATCATTCAACGGTTGCGACTGACGAATGGTCAACTTTAACACACGTGTAGGTTTTATTGACACATATTATTTTAACGACAACCTTGTACGTTTGTCATTAATCAATGCGGTTACTGTGTAGTAGTGTCATTCTTACGTGTGTTATGTAAAATAGAATATAATTAAAACGTTGACTTGGTGTAAGGTTCTTGAGATGCCAGATGGTTATTGGGAGAATTAGCACAAAATTGGAGCTATGCAGTGTCGAAGGGTCTTCAATACGCAAATTGTTACCTCAATTCAGCGCCCACTGTGACTATTAGACCCACAAGAGTTCCAGTTTTTCGTAAGTAATTAAAAAAGTTTTTTTTTTAATGCTAATTTAGTATAGGAATGGAACGTAACCAACGCGACGTTCTATTTCTGTATCATGGCGCGTTTAGAGCTAAACGAGATCAAAACATCGTTCTGTTCCTTTCAATCTTTTTTTTAAATAATAGAGACCGGGTGATATTTCAAATTGATAGGCTTAAGTCTAGCTACATTTCTATAATTGCTTGCTTGCTACACAAGTAACATGTAATACCTACTTAAGTAGACGATCATTATCGGTTACATAACTTACGTATTCCGACGTGAAGTCACGGAATTGCTTTTTTTTTATTGTTTCAACGTTCCGCGCACTTTCACGGTCATGAATGGTGCGTGGTGTGGGTGACTTTCTTTTGGTGCGCAGGTGCATTCAACAGGTGTTTTTCACTCGCTCGATGACCGATGATGCAATGTCACCGTCGGTAATTATTTCGGCTAATCACTGCGATGTTCTTTTGTTTTGCGTAATCGATTATGTAACGACAAATCGATTTTGGAACAGTGTTGTCTTTGAGTAATGTAATGATGCGTGAATTGTTTTTTAAGTTGTATCCAAAAGGTTTGACACGAATTAATATAGAGTATTCGAATTTCGAACTTATAAAAGGGCCTGCGCTATTGTTATTTTTGGTAAAGAATAGAAATAAAGTCGAAGAATTTTAATTAAATCGATATTGATATGATAATATGAAGTGAGTATCATCATGTCTGCAGATTATTTTAAGCCAAAAAACTTGTCAAAATGAAACCATTTGAATTTATAAATTTAATAGCATGTTAATATTTTGATCTGTGTAATGTGTCAAAGGTTAAGACGTCATGTAAAGTTGTCAGATTTAACATTTCTTGTATTGTATGCGCATATCTTGAGTAAGTTATATTCGTCAGAATTACATTATAGAAATGCAATATCTTTAGAAATAATTGCAATGCCTTTAGAAATATTGGAGGACCTGTTTGTTCTTAATGAAAGTATATTTAAAAAGTGTAAATGACAGGCAAAATATTTAATTCATCCTAACAAGTAAAAGCGAACATCTACTATAAAATAATGTGAATGTACAGGCACTTAAATACACAATATGAGCCCTGTAATGCCCAAAGAGTTAGGTAGAGGTGTGCCGTACTACCGATAGTAAACCCACATCATCGGCTTATGCCCGACTCCTGTTCCCACTCTTCACTCTTCACTGTTCCGACTGGTCACCAATTTTTTTTCCATACAAGAAGTCCCAGTTAGCCCCAAGAAATAGGGGCTGACAGAGGTCGATGTCTCTAGATATTACGTTTTCTATTTCAGTCATATTATTTTGATCAGTTTAAAATCAAACGTGTTAAAGTGAATACACCTCTACCAACTTATATGTGCAGGCGGGAAAACACAGAACTAAAATAAATGTACCAAGTTTGACATATCGATGCAAATTTCCTTGACAAGCAACGCCACCTTGAACTGCACACTTAAAGTGGTCATACTATAAATGTTCTTTTGAGTCAAACGACATAAAATTGAATTGACGTTTGTGTCATATTTATTGATTTTCTTTCCGTTTCCCCTGTAATATAAAATGAAATGACTTAATTGGCCAATAAATATCACTTAAGAACGGAAGGAACGCAGACAGTTTAATATGACAAAATTTATTTCCTTATCAAGAAAAGAGATCTTTTTATTCCGGTCTGTGTAGAAAATATTGTAGGTGAAGTAGAAAGGATTCGATTTCCTGATGATACTCTTTATTTTGTTTGTGAAACCTCCTCAAGTAAAGAAACCATGCCAATTTATTTTATAAATGCGAAAGTAACTATCTCTTCGTAAGTTTTGTCTTTTCACGTACGGCTCTCAACTCAACTGCTGAAAAAATATTGGCACTATGATTGAGCATTTTTTTTTTTTTTCGTTTGGTGTATCATCAAATAACTCCTCCCACTCTGGGCTGAGTAGGAGGGAATGTCACACTTTAACTGACTAAAACCCATCCATGTTCCTTCCTTTGCCCTTTGTGTTCCAGGGCCGCGGTATCTCTTTCGAACAGTCCCGCAACCCTGGATGACCTGAGTCCTAACATATAATTATAAAATATGTCTTGGTAGAACCTTCCTATGGGATGATAATCGCCCTCAAAAGCTAATAACAACACATAACATAAAATCACGCCTGTAATTCCCTAAGGGTTAGACAGAGGTGTACCTAATAGTACACCCACATTTAGTCAGTTATGTTTAAGTCCCATGTAATAGGGGCGAGCCTATAGCCATCAACCGGGTGCGAATCCAGACTCTGTGGCTGCTACTGAGAAATTACTGATGGAAAAACCCAAAAACACTTTGCCCGACCTGGAAATTGAATCTGCACCTCATGCTCAGCAGTCGCGCAGATAAAAAATCTAAAAATATTTTATACCTACGTCACCTTTAAAACATTTAAAAGTGTAAGTGACAGATAATCTCGCAGATTACAACTGTTTGAGCGAACAACATCACTCACTCAGTTTATCACTTGTGAACTCAACAGTACTCAACAAACAGATGACCCGTAAGTGCTAATGAGTACTGTCGCGAACAGTAATCTGATCATGATGTGTTTGTTCAGTCGTTTAGTTACGATCATTTGGCGAGACCGAGTGCTTTGATTCAAGATGTTACCTGCACGGCTTACGTTGATTCAAGGATAAGTTTTGTATGTTTAGATGCGTAATAGTTTTGTATACATTAGGACCCGAGCACATGGAGGAACTTTTTCCGCGGAGGACGATAGATACCGAAACATAAAGGGGAAATGTGAAACCTCTGCCTAACTCTCAGGGTTACCAACTCTCAAACATATTTACGTCTAGAGTTAAAGTAAAATCGCCACAGTAACTTGCTAATCCCCCTAAAAATAAGTACACTTTTACGTTTTGTAACACTCGTTATGTATTAGTTATTTAATATTTAAATTGAAAATACATTTAGAGCCCCTAAATTAATTCCAACTCACTTATTTACCTCCTAAGTTTGGGGGGAAAATTACTAAGTTGGGAACCTTGCTAACCCTTCGCGGTATAAATGCGTGATTTTGTCATGTCATGTTACTTAAGTAATATCGTTTGCTAATGGGGGCTATCGCGTATGAACTCGCCGCTAGAGGCGCTAGTGTAGCTCGGGGGCACCGAAATGTCAGATGTCATAGATTTTTCGCGTGTTGCTTGCTGTTTTAACACGTATTTTTACAAATATTCACGATTGTGGACTATATTGAGCCATTCCTGATTAATTATGACTTGAAGATTTTAAGTAGCAACTTAGAATCTTAATTTTCAGTACTTGGAGGTAAAATTATTTTTAAATGTTTCATGCTTGCTAATTTTAGGGAGAATATTGTAAATATATGAACCTGAAGTTTCCACTATGTTGTTATACGTAATAAAATAAAGTTTTTATGACGTTATTGGTACTAAAAGGAATAAAATAAAATAATTGACAGGATCTTAATCCACAGTAGTGCCATCTGGTGAGCTTAAAAACGATAGCCCTCATTGACACAAACGCATCTCAAAAAACTCCCGGTCTACGCAGGCCTTTAGCGCTTACGTCGTTTCTCGGTATAGCAAAAAAGCGTGGATATTTTTTGACCGTTTTAAAAAAGGCGGAGGCAGTCATTAATTTATTGATTTTACATTTACACTGTTGAATTATATTTTTTTCAACAATATGCTGCTGATTAATACGCCTATTATAATTGATGATGTATGCTTTTGTTTGTGTATTTCACGTTTCTTGCTTGTTAACTAAGTTTAATATTGTTTACAGGAAGATTATGTTAAGATCTAATATAATTACGATTGTTTTCTATAAAATGCTCTCAACAATGACATGATTGACGTATAGATAAATAGATAGATATTAAAATAGATAAATATTAAGGATAGATAAATATTAAGGATATTTTTCGCTGGAATTAATTAAAAAAACGAGTTTAATCTCTTGACCGTAGTTTCCGCTTCATAACAAAAGATTTTTTTTTATTTTAACGACCACGGATAGTCAAGGTTCCGATCAATGTCAGGTTAAATCATATTTCTTATTTAATCAGATTCGAGCCAAATCATATTTCACGAGATCAAAGTCGAATGTAATATGCTAAGTCAGTGAGAAATCGCGTTTGCCATACACTCTCAACGTTGTGCTCAGGTGAAATGGGCACTTTCGCATTTCTCGAGCTCGCTCAATCTTACGTAACGAATATGTCATCTAATTACTTTGCATTTGAAGATTTTTGGTCGTACTGATGTAGATAGATGGGTGGATGACGTTCAGATCTTGAGTAAGACATGATGATTGGGTGAGACTCGAGCAGACCAGGGAAGAATGGATCAAAAGGGCAGAGGCTTTTACTCGGCAGTTGGTTAAATAAAAAGCCTTCGTTAGTCGAGAGGTCGCAAGCGTTACTGCTGAGCATGAGGTCCTGGTTCGATTCCTGAGTCGGGCAAAGTGTTATTAGGTTTTTCCATCAGGAATTCCTCAATAGCAGCCACGGAGTCTGGATTTGTGCCCAGTTGATGGCAATAGAATCACCCCCTTTAACATGGGACTTGAAATGTAACTGGCGAAATGTGGGTGTAGGTACTATTAGGTACACCTCTGTCTAACCCTTCAGGCATTACAAGCGTGATATTATGTTGGTGGAACAAGGCTACCAATGATGATAGATGCAGACGTATAGTCGATTTCGTCGCTTAACGCATATTCTAAGATTCATGTCATCCACCAACCTGTGTGGTGGATTGTGGTCAAGAGTCTCTCACAGAGAGGGGGCCTGCCTCATGCCTAGGTATGCCCCAGCAGGGAAAACGTTATAGGCCGATAATAGTGTTGTACCTAGCGCTTTCTTGTTCGATTGCCGGTCAATTTATTGTTTATTTTCTTTCTTCGTCGTTGCAGACAACTGAAAAAATAATGTATTAATAAACAAAATAGTTTAAATTTAAAATAGAGAACCAGTATAAAATAAATGTTTGTTATTTATCGAAAACGTGTCATTCAAGGTTCATCAGTATATTTTATTAAAATATTGTAAGGAATACTTTAAACAAGATTGACACACTTAATTTATTTAATCTTGATTGAATTTGCCGGTCATTCAATCATAGCTAAATTTAACCTGTCAACGGGTTGCATGCAAGATTTTTAATTAAAATGAAGACATTATTTAAATATTGATGCATCTTTTAATTGTTAAGAAATTCACTGTTTACGTTATAATAATCTTGACTTATTGAGCAATCTTTAACGGCATCGGTTGCACCTGGTTGCATTGTATCTCTTTAAAAAACAGTATGATATATTTTTGGTACAGTTCTCTGAGGTAGTATATGGTCAAGACGAGTCTATTCGTTATATTCACAAGCACAACCCTAGTATGTAACCCTCCGTAGGTACAGTTAGTTTGAAAGAAAGTTGCGCTCCTCGCTAAAAGTACAAACAATTGAATTGTGGAGCACAATTTTAATTTTAAACCAGTATCCGTTCATATTTAAAAACGTAGGTTATACTTCATAGACAGTGACAACCCTGCAGTATTGTCTACAGGATTGTCAGTCTTAATTTCCCAGCTCACCCATACAATTACCGTCGACTTTTCCATAACGCCTCTTTATTCTCATGGAAGTAAACAGTAATACAGTCAAAGTATCAATCAAGATGCTTCTTATGGAACACTTCCTGCATTGTGCAATACTTAAGCAAGTAATTAGTACCGAGTAACGAATGTATTCCGATCGATAAAGGAAAGAAAGTGTAGTTCGGTGGGTAGGAAGCGGTTTACTGCCGTTCGGTTAATATATGTACATATTTGTGGTACACAATTGATGTATTTGCGAACGATAATTTTGTTGGTGGGTGATTCGTTGGTAAGGAAAATGTATTGGGATGAATGTATGTGGTAGTTTGTGAAGATTACAGTACTGGATGCTAATTTGCTTGTCAAGAATGGATCTTATGCTCGTAAAGTTGTGGTCCATTTTGCAGAAGAAATATTATGTAGTCGGAAATGCTTAAATTCTGAGGAGTTTTAAGATTGTAATGTTATGAGTGAACATAATACTTACAAAGAAGAAAGTTTATATTCACTAGATCTTTTAGTTGCCAATATTGTGTTCTTTCAATAGACTTGGATTATTTTTTGCTTAAATTCTGAGTGCTAATTAAGTAAGGCTTGCTCATGGCTGTTGTTTCTAATCTACAAACTAAAACGAGCTTGTTATGGCCGTGGGTAGAACACAATAATTAAATAAGTTAACAATGATATTAGAGATCCGTGTACAATAATAAATCTAATAAGAATTATAGCTTAGAATTGAAGCAAAAAAAACTTTCAACTAGGGTTTTAGTTTGAGTAGCATAATACTGCCTGTCCTGCTGAGCATGAGGTCCTGGGTTCGATTCCCGGGTCGGGCAAAGTGTTATTGGGTTTTTCCATCAGGAATTTCTCAGTAGCAGCCACGGAGTCTGAATTTATGCCCGGTTGATGGCAATAGGATCGTCCCCTATTACATGGGACTCAAAAACATAACTGGCACACCTCTGCCTGACCCTTCGGGGTTTACAGGCGTGTTATTATAATACCAGCAGTGGGATTAAAGGCTCCTGTAATGTTTCCACTACACACACGCTAGTAAATAGTTCATCTCTCTTTGCGAGGAAATGGACTATAATCTCTACAAAATATATTATGAAGTTGATGGGATGTCCAGTTTCAGCGAAGATTTAAATCAGTTTTTGTGAGGCTTGAATTTAAATACGCTGGGAATATAACACACTAGCTGTTGCTTGCGGCTTCGCTCGCGTTTTGGTCGAAAATTATCAAATTGGCACATTCTAAATATAGCTTAAGGCACTTGGGGATAATATAGCTTCCTATTAGTAAAAGAATTTTCAAAATCGGTTCAGTAGATCCAGAGATTACCCCCTACAACCTCACAAACTCACAAACTTTAACTCTTTATAATATTAGTATAGAAATATAAATTACATTTATCCAAATAATTGAAACACCAAGGTTTATTCAATAAAATTATTTAAAAAAAAATAGAAGAAATGATTTTGTTGCAAAAGTTTCTCTCAGACCCTCGATTACCAAAAAGATTTAACGTAACACCGATTAACCATGTGCAATATTACGCTATTGAGGACAGCTGTGGTTAAAGTTGCATATATAACATTATAAAATGATATATATTTGAGCAGAAATATAATAAATCAGAAACGTTAAATCCTTTGCAAAATATTTTATCGCGTAATGATTTATTGATGGAAATATAATATAAGCATATTTTTTTATTATAATTCTTAATTCCTACTATAACATAAATTCCTAATCTATACTATAATAAAACACGTTTTCACCAAACCTCACGTTATAAAAATATACCATACAAAAAAAAGTTGAGCAGATCATAAATAGCAATATTATCAGTGTTTTTATACCATAACATAACGTATCATTTACCAACGGTTTGCGGTATATTTGCCCCTTGACCCCGTTCATATACTTTTTTACTCTTGGTGTCAATTTTAAGTAGAAACATGATTATAATTATGTGTTTACCTGCCTATATTATTTATTACCCCGGCCGTACCTACATGACTGTTTTAAATTGCAAAATAGGTAACGACGGAACTGACGAGGAATAACAACAATATATAAAATCATGAACTTTAAAATGATTGAAAAAGTTTTACCATTTCCAGGATAAGTCTTAATGATTCAGAATCCTTTATTTTCTTGGCAATGTAAAAGATGAAAAGCTAATTATATGGCTCTTCATTAACCTTGATAAACGTTACTAACTGGAAAAGCAATAAAGACATAAGCAAGCATCCGTGAGATCTTTGTCGCTCAACACAGTAACGGAAAAGGAAACCCGGATCTAAGTATCATTTTTGCATGTTTTACAAGCGTATATCACAGATGAATGTATGTATATCACTTATCTTCTAAAAACTTATGTATGATACAAAAACAGAAATGGGACTTGCCACTAATACTGAACTAAATTATATTCGGAGTAATGTTTCCAAAAAAGTAAACAAATATTATGTAGTTGGAAACTCAACTTCACGCAAGAGGTTCAGTTTGTTCTATAACTGCATTTTTTTTTACTTTTTCTGTTGTATATATAAAGATAACTTGATTTAGTCTTCATAAAGTTGATATTGGTTTTTAGTGAAAATTATTTTAATTAGACCTCTTTTATACGGGGCTTAAACACAACTAGCGAAATGTGGTTGTAATCTGGTCACTTCTGCCTAACACTTCGGAGAAATACACTACACTGTTCTGATAAGCTACACTTAAATTTGAAAACACGGATTTAAATAGATTCTGTGAAGAAAGAGCTAACTCACACATGCAAGCGAACCTGTGTGTGTAAGTGCGACTATGCGCTCGCATCGGTGTCGTTGCGTTTTCACCTTCTTACAAACTGGAAGTGTCGACGATATAATAAGCGTGATTTTTCCAGGGAAATTTTGTTTAAAACGTGTTTATTTGCAAAGTAAATGTTGACTGGTATCGTAAATAAAACATTGTTGGTGAGTTTTGTAGACTCAATTCGGATTTGTATAGTCCGAATCAGATTGAGGCCTATAAAGATGTTTATTACACACGTAGAGCCTCGTCTTGTATTAGAATGATAATAAAAATGGTACCCATAGAAGACAAAACGTTTGTAATCCTTTGCATATTACATGAAACAAATCTCTGTATGAGGAAATAGAAAATATTTATTTTCGGAAAACGGGAAACCAGACGGCTCAGCTAGCTCAGCTTACGCACAAATCCTCTTAACATCGGCATTAAACTGTATTTAACATCAAACATTATACAACATGATCAAACAGTGAACAATACGAAGAAACTTTAAACATTTGCATCTATAACGACTAATCCAAGGTTACGTTTTTGCGTATTTTGTCACACCTCACAAACATAAGCTAATCATTTGATTTAAATCATATTGCCGATACGGTTGTGTCACTATTATTGCAATTATTTAAATATTTATGTTCATTTTAAATTAAATGTTTAAAGTTCTAAATGTGATCTAATAATTTTTAGATCTTTTCGTTCCGATACATTTCGTAATATTTGCCTCGATTCAAGATCACCCAGGCTATCTTCATTAAGCACTAATGGAGTGCAATACCAGCTGATTAAGCTTATGTAAATGCATACTCGTTTATGGTCCAAGGACTTTCTAGATGGTTGGATGGTTCATTAGCAGAATGAGGTAGTAATGAGATGTAGTAAGATACGTTTAAAAATGATGCTTGTAGTAAGAGTAAAATCATTTTAATAGAAGACGTGTTTCTATAGATCTTCTTGGCAGAAACCTCACGAGTGATAGAATACTTTTATATTTTTTATTGAAACACCGTTTTTAGCGTGTCGATGGCAACTTAAATTGTCTCAGAATGTACCTAAGACACACGACTATAGTTGTGTCAACAAGCGCTATTAAAGACTCAGGGCATGATGATAAGTGGACAGTGAGGGTTCTTTGAAAGGTTTAAAGTGCATAGTGTTACATGGCAAGTAAAAGTCGTAAAAGAGATAGTCTTATATTTTAGTGAGACTTTGCGGTTTCCTGATTCAAGGTAAATCTGAGGCTTACCTCACATTTACCTTGAATCAGGAAACCACAGAGTCAACCAATAATGTTAGCGTTTTTGCCACTTCAATTTAAAAGTCTTACCGAATGGTCTTCCTATCTTGTGTTACCTGTATATGCTGCGTACAAAGTACAAACTTCATATTAATTCGAGATTAACCCGTCGCTTCGTTGACAGGTGAACATATGGGCATTTTAATGCACATATTACGAAACATCGTCTTAAGGCGATGTCACTTATCACAAATGTCTCCGGGTATACCTCCAGTAGGAACATACAGAACTACTTTCTTCACTATTGAAATACTTGAATATAGGCTGTAGGAGCGGTTCCTAAGCTTCCTGAATTAGGTGACTTTTTTTTTGTATTTCTGGTGCACATAAATTTACACTTGCTGCCAATTTTAGTGTAGGAAGTTTATGTTAAATTGGCGGTGAATTATTGGTGTGATAAAAGAGGCCGTTTGGGTACATTTGGTACAAGAATTAAGTATGTAGGGTATTAATTTCATATGTAGATAAGTATTGGAAAAGAGAGAGTGTAGTGGAGTAGTTAGTAATTATCAATAGAGATGACGTCTCAATAAATTGAGTTGTTCCTTAAGTTTTTATTTTTGTAGTAACTTTATAAGTCCTATAACTTTATAAGTGAGCAATCACGGAAGTTGAACTAATAATGCTTGAATTCAAATAAAGGTTACGAAAGGATATCGTTGTCAAATCTTCTACAAAATAACAAACATCACCCAGTAAATGTCAAAAGCGTAAAATTAGTTTTATATTGACGAATAATGATTGCGTCAACAACAGTTTGCATTATTCAGTTGCCAAATACGCCTTTTTATTGCAAATTAATATTTAAAACACTAGTTGACATGGCTTCAAGTCCAGTTTATCTGTTGTTTAATGCTCTGTTTCCTTGAAGCAAATCAGCCAGTCAAGTACAGTAAATAATTGTATTATCTGACCGTCACTAGCAGCTAACTTCCGAGCAGCCATAAAGTTTGAACTATGCAAGGGTCGTATGCCGCAAGACTAAAATATGAACTAAAGCCGCCATTTTTTTTTTTCAACACAATAATTATGTATTGTGACAGTGACAACGTGGTGTTGTGAAAATCTATGTCATATAAACGCCAAAAGATCCTTGTAGCACTAAAATGTTAAAACAAAAGAAAATCTACGTTTACGGGGACGATGATTTACATTAAAACGATTGTCATTTGATTTGAAAATGGAATTTAAGTTGACCGATTTAAATACTGTCTTGAGAGCACAGATAAAGAAGAAGATCACCTCGGAACGATGAAGGTTTTCAACAAAAATAAAAATTATGCGTTTTATCAATGTATCAAACGTCTATTTATGAGAATTGGACATTAGTTTTTTTTACTAAATGTACTGTTAGACAAGATCCGGTTTGGTTATCTACCAATATGGCTTTATGTCATTCTGCTATTAGTTAAATATGATTATGGTGCTTTCTTTTAACAGAATGAAATGAACGTAATTTTCTTATTAAGTCTTATGATTGTAGTGATAAGATTGATTTTCCAATGATAACGGTTTAATGTAACGACGAACTTTTATTTTTTTTTAAAATGACTTAGAACTTTCCTCAGTATTTTGTAATATTGAGTGAGACATAAGTGATGTCACTTTTAATCGATTTCTTAAAGGACGAGGTTCCCAATTCGACTGAATGTTTTATTAATCACTGGTTAAGCGAATGTTACAAAGTAATAAAGCATACTTGTGTACACCACCTAATAATTTATGGTAGTGATGTGCTAAAACATTTGCGATGTGTTTCGGTTTTTTATGGCGATAATGAAATTGTTAAGAAATATTTATTGATTATTATTATATTAAACGTGTTTGTAGTCATCAGTAAAATACACTATTTCACTAATTAATAACTATGTGTTTATTTGTTACATAAAACTTTGATAGTTTTTAAATTGAGGACGCTTTTAGAGAAATAGTAGAATTTAATTTTTGGGATATATATAATAACCTTAGGATAGCTTCCGGGATGAAAATAGAGAGAAAGAGAAGAAGAAGATCTATACAAATAGCGAAAAAATTAAAACCCTTGAAATTGTTAACATCCTTTTGCGAATTGGCCATTTTAAGAATTAGTCCTTTTCCGAATTGGCCATTTTAAGAATTAGTCCTTTTCCAAATTGGCCATTTTAAGAATTCGTCTTTTCGCGAATTGGTCATTTTAAGAACTAGGCATTTGTAGAATGCTAGGCATTCACGTTGTAAATATAGCCTATGGCACTCGGGAATAATGTAGCTTCCTATTAGCGAAAAAATTTTTTAAATCGTTTCATTAGATCCTGAGATTACCCAATACAACCTCACAAACTCACAAAATGTACCTCTTTATGGTATTAGTATAGAAGAGAGTCCGGCAGCAACAGCCTTTCATTGAAACTGTATTTAGCAGCAGTGACAGTAATCAAGTCGTAAAAACTGTTATGATTTCATTAATATCTATCTATCTGTACAAACGTAGTTATTATACTTTGTTTGCTTATAAACAAAGAGTTTTAATTTCGTACGGTTTCCAAAAAGTTTATCATTATCTTTTGCAAGTACGATAATATCATCTGGGAATATAAAAATATAATGAAATAGGTGCTTCTCTTGTTCACATTAAAACATCACTATAATTAGCGACTCTTACAACAGTCAATTGAGAATTTCTCGACGCTCATTTGGCACCGCCCAGCGTTGTTTATGTCTCGTTAGATACTTTTCTCTTACAAGAATCTTATTTCACTTAAGTTTTATGTTATCTGCCTCGTTGGTCTTGTTGTCGCAATCGCGACTGCTGAGCATGACGTCCTGGGTTCGATTCCCAGGTCGGGCAGAGTGTTATTGAGCTTTTCCATCAGGAATTTCTCAGTAGTAGCCACGGAGTCTGAACTTGTGCCCGGTTGATGGCAGTAGGCGCTCCCCTTATTACATGCGACTTAAACATACCTGGCGAAATGTGGGTGTACTATTAGGTACATCTCTGCCTAATTGTTCGTGGATTACAGTCGTGATGTTATGTTATGTATATGTCATCTATAACTAAATAAAAGTATCTGAAAAGGCTGTTTATACCAGTGACAGAATATGTTAGGCGACTTTTTGGTTAACCAACCTTTTTGGAAAGGATAAGAGGTAATGTTTTTGAATGTTGGACACCCATAAATACAAACATAGCATATTACTTGAAAATAGCGATTAGCGAACTAAATTTAAGCTTAAAATCTCAGCAAGATACATCACCATTTAAGCATGTCGTGAGAATTATTCAAATTCAAAAAGAAATCTATTTAAAAATAGACATAAAAAATAAAGCATATATTACAAAACTGTGCTACTTACTGTATGAGATCATCAATTAGAGGAGTGTTGCGCCTGAGTTGCCGTTAACTTGCTTTGTTTCACACTCTCACAGGTTGCGAATCTCTGCAATTAGTTTTCTTCTCACAGAATGTTTGTAACCTCTGCCACGGTGACTATGGTTGGGCTTTGATATTGCAAAAACTGACAGGGAAGGATTTGGGAGGAGGTGTGATGCTAAAGAAATTGTAATGAAAGAGGCATAAATGGCATAACAGAATATCTCACGAAGATTTGTAACTTATTGTTTTTTCATGTTTAGTTATATTTTAGCGAAGCATGAAAATCCGACATCTTTTTAAGTCAGGTTAAAAAACCTGCTTAAATCAGGTGAGACACCTGAAATTGATTCTCAGAAAAAAGTTTCCACTAAAAGTGATAGTCTTTCTTACAAAATCCTTGTAATATCTTGATGCCTTTACCTTTAGACATCGACATTATGAATAATAATACTATTTAGCTCTCACTGCAGATCCAACATTACACTCTGAGAAAATGTTAGTCTGAAGAAGACTGTTGCAATCAACAAAACAATACCCACCGAACAAAATTACAGAAACAAAGCGCGATCAACATTCACATTTTAGCACCCTTGACCAAATCGTACCATTCACTCAATCCGGCCCTGAAGTCTGGTATACTCAACCAACCGTTTCCCATAAGAAATGCGGTTGCGAGCGAATGCAAATTGCATGTCATTTGCGTATGGATTATGTGGTATTAAAGTGAGGTAACTTTAGCCCCTTTGTTGTTAAAAAGCCTGTTTGGTGTAGGAGTTTGATTGGCTAATCCTTTTAGGACCTAATTCGTTCAAATTGAGCTGTGGTATGAACTTTAGTACTTAATTTGTACTTTGGTTTCGTTCTTAGATTATGTTGCGAATTGGGAATGAATTAATGTCACAGTTAAAACTGACTTTGACTCAGATGACGAGATAGATGAGATTACACAAAGAAACGGAAGTAGTTTCTTGCTTTTCTTCCAAATAAATGGAGTAGACACCGTGTGAAAGTAAAACTAACTAACTAGCCTATACTATCCTAACACTGGGCTAAGGCCTCCTTCTCAATTCTCCACAGAATATGGCATCTTGCTAGCCAGACCTTTCGGTAAACTAATGACCTGTTATTTTAATATTAATATATCTATCGAATAGTTCTCAGGGGATACTACCATAATCGTTAAAGCAACCCAAGCCACATTAATATCAATTGGTAAACAGATATAGCAGCATGATGTCATGATTATGCTTTAATACCCACTTAAGACACCCACTGATTGTTGTAACTAGGTGGTTTCAGTTAGGTACCACAGAACAAGTATTGCTCAGTATTTTCATACAAGTGGTCAGATTCAATTAGGGAAATTGTCTTGTATGTTTTGAAGAGGAATGGAAGTTATTTAGTTCTTCAATTTGTCATAACATCACGCCTGTAGTCCCCGAAGGATAGGGCAGAGATGAATACAACAGACGTGATGAACACCCATATTTTACGTGTTGTGTTTAAGTCTGATCCTATGTATTAGGAGACGAGCCTATTGCCATTGACCGGGCACATACCTAGACTTCGAGCTGCTACTGAGAAAATACCTAACAAAAACCCATGAACATTTTACCCAACCTGGGCATGAAACCACAACACTAACGAATAATTCTTCAATTTCTGATGATATTTTCGCCGTCCATGCTTTCTTGTTTAAAACAAAAGCCGACTGTTTAATTTCAGAAAGATCTTATGTGACTTATTTAACTTTCTAATAACTACCTTTTGTTTTTGTTACAGGTAAATACTTTACTGATCACGGCCGTGAGAGAAAATCTTATACTAACGTGAAGGTATAAAAGAAAGGAAAATTTTGGTAAAACTTTCGTATTGTCACCTTCATTAGCATTAGTTACTTGATTTTTATTTCCCAAGGGAGAAAGTCTATCGTGATTTTTGTGAGTAAGGTTATTTTTTTCTCAGATTATTGTTCAGCATAATCAGCCTATAATGTTCCCACTGCTGGGACACACGGCTTCCACTCTATGAGAGGGAATGGGCAATAATTCACCACGCGGGCCCAGTGCGGGTTGATAGATGCCGCATGATACCAGGTTAGGCACTAACCACACGATAAAGAAATCCATACATACAATCATCTGTCTGGCCTCTGTCCGAGCCGAACCCAATATAGTTATGTTGGGTTCGGCTCTAAGCCTAACCAGATGCAGCTGAATACCAGTATTTCACACCTACATAAAGGGTGTAACAAGACCCTTCACGAAGCCGAAAGGCACTTGTTCTCCCCGTATTTTTTTTGTTCCAGACCATACCTGGGAACTTTCTAGTTTCGGAGATATTGGGGGTCAAAATTCCAACTTTTTCACAGGTTTTTTTATAAATACGTGTTTTGAATGTTGGATTTTTACTTTAAACAGCTCTATGACCCCCGTAATATTCAATCCATCCATCAGCACAATGTTTGGAGTGCGTTACATTGAGTCTTACTGTAAAACGTGATTTTTCACCCCAAAAAATAAGTCGTTTCCCAGCAATAATTTTTGCGTAAAGTTACTTAGTTAGTTAGTTACTTAGTTTGATGTACATAAATCTTGGTTGACGGCTTCGTGGAGGGTCTTGTTACACCCTGTATAATATAATATCGTGTTCATATTTGCGATAATCATCACCATCTTTCTGCCCATGCAGTCTCGTGTTGTTTTGAGTCGATGAAAGACGTGCTCTTCTTTCAACAAACAACTATTGTCAACCGTCACACTAATTATCATTCACTCCCATTTCATTCATATCATTCCTCACACAATCCATCCTTCTTTTCTTTGACCTTCCTCTCTTTCTCTTTCAAATCATGCTAGGTATAGTAATACATTTTTATTTCTACTTTTGATTTACGAGTCCAGAAAACCTACATGTGATTTTTAGAAGTTACATAAGCGCCCTTTAGAGTATCGTGAGGCAACTGACGATAGGGTAAGGTCAGGTTAAAGTTCACAATACTGGCCAATGAAAACATGTAGGTAAATATTTCTTTTGTAAACCCTTGTATGTAGTTATCAATCTATATTTAGAAGGATACTTGGCAGTATGAACCCTTCTATAGCTAGGTATTTAAAGGGTGTAACAAGACCCTTAATGAAGCCTTAAGGCACTTGTTTTCCCCGTCATTGCGATCATTTTTTTAGTCTAGACCATACCTGGGAACCTTCTAGTTACGGAGATATTGGGGGTCAAAGTTTCAACTTTTTATCAAGTTTTTTTTAAAATACGTGTTTTTTTCTTTAAACACCTACACGACCCTGTACTATTCAATGCATCCGCCGTGAGTCCGTTACATTGAGTCCTATCTTAAAACGTGATTTTTCACCCCAAAAAAAAAGTCGTTTCCCAGCAATATTTTTTGCGTAAAGTTACTTAGTTAACAACTTTAATACAAATGGGGTACCCAATTGATGCAGCCCACCGTACATAATGCTTGGTTGACAGCTTCGTGAAGGGTCCATTTCCACCCTGAATAATATCGTCTATTCACCTCAGTGTCTATCAGGTCAACAAGTCTTACAACAGACAACAGGTTTCGCTGTTTTAGTAAGATAAAAATTGTGAATGTATTGGCATGCCATTGGAGCGGCCTGTTTTCGACTTGAGAATGCTTCAGTCTGACGATGATGGTACATTACCGTTCCGTAAACTGAGAGTGGGTTCGTATGAAGTCGAAGTCAAGATCACACCAGAATCTGGGGTTCTGTACTATCATAAGACAGTCTTGAAATTAGGGATCCGTAAGAATTCTTCGGGTGCGAACTCTAACAAAGAATGAATTACAAAAATAATGATTGTTATTGTATGTACAAGTAATTCCCACGTCATTCACATAAGCGGTGCTACAATGCCTCACAGACCCAGTGTTTTGAAACCGACTCGCGCGCATTTTCCCATCCTAAAGGTTAATAGTTCTTTAAGATTATCATTTAATAACACCATATGTTATTATGTTAGTGATGCAATTAGGAAGACGTAGTATTTAGTAGGTTATTTATAAATAAATTGATATTTTGTAAGTGATCGTAAGTGGGGTTGCGAGATTTGAAAGAAAATTGGCTCTAATATTATGGCTAGTGGCGACATACGAAGCTGATCAAATGCCACTGCTGTGTTCGACATAGTTTTTTTAAATATATTATTTATACATATTTGTACATAATTATAAAGTAAATTAATAACGGTACTTCATCATGGTATCATTCTCCTGCCCTTATCCCAACTTATTTGGTGTCGGAGCAGCATGTGTTCTTCTTCCATACTTCTCTTTTACTCGTCATCATAACAGTCATCTCCATTCTAGCCACTTTATCCTTAAATTACTTACATACTTCAATTGATTTCCTTGGTTAGGAAAATGTACGTTGCGAAAATGTCAGATTTGTACAACTACCCAAGTAGATCATTAGCAGTGATAGCCTAGTGGTGTGACACGGACTGCCAAGTCATAGGTATCAAGTTCGATCCCAAGACACGCACCTCTGAGTTTTTGGATCCATGTGTGTATAGTTATCACTTGCTTCGGTGAAGGAAATCTTCGTGAGGAAATCAGCATGCCTGAGAGATATTTCTCGACGGCATGTAAAACCAAGTCAGAGGCCCATGGGCGGCATAAAAACTCTGACACCAGGTTAGGCACTAACCACATGATAAAGAAAGAAGTGCTATAAATGCTTTCTTTAATAAAAGTGTAAAACTGAATGTATGTTTATTAAAATGCATTTGCATTTCTCCGAATAAAATTAACTTTCAATCTCAGTTTGCATGTTAATTCATAAGGTCAATGCCACCATGACCGTCACCGAATCATACTGGATTATCATTTTTATATAATGCCTACCAACTGGTTTGAATAAATAAAAGAGGTTTGTAGAATAGTTATCATTAGATAAGGTGAAATAGAGGTTGGATGCTTGGTTAAGACTAAGCTATCAATACAAAAAAGAGAGGATTACAAATACAAGGTGTAAACGAATCCTTCACGAAGCCGCCAAGCAAGCATTCTGTACATCAAACTAAGTAACTCTACGCATAAATTATTGCTGGGAAACGACTTTTTTTTTGGGGCGAAATGTCATGTTTTACGGTAAAACTCAATATAACGCACTCAAAACATTGAACTGATGGATGCATTGAATATTAAACGGATCATGGAGGTATTTAAAGTTAAGTTATAACATTAAAAACAAGTATTAAAAAAATAATTGCTTAAAAAGGTGGTACTTTGGCCTCCAATAACTAGAACGTTCCCAGATATGGTCCAGAACAAAAAACACAGTTTATATGTTACAAAACAATTTTCTCTGAAATTATTTTAGTAAATATAGTTTTTAAGATAATTATATAATTACAATATTATTATTATTTTATAATTACAATTTAATACCTAGAAACTAACCTAGAGAAATAAGAAATATTATTATGAAATAATGTACCTAATAGCTACTATCACCTTTTAACAAAATTTAATTCGTTCGTTGAGGGCAAAACATTCATCATCACATCTCTTAATTTTATATTTACACCTTTTACACCTATGTTTAGCAAAAAAAATCTTTGAAAAGAATGTAAGATGCAAAAAATAATCAATGAATTAAAAAGGCAAAGGCCGTAGCTATGATAATATTTCATGACTGTAAGCATGAATTAAATTGTCTTAAAGTATCCGGTGATAACATCTACAGATATCATGACGTTATCCGTTTGTAGTTAAGATACACATAGTATCAGGTTTAACATTTAGCCAATATTGCAAAGGAAATGTTAACTGTAAGGCCACTAACCTTTCTCTGATTACAACATAATCATGAACTGGCGTTATTACCGATTATCAGATGTTGAAGAGACTTTAAAGGATATTCAGGAGAACTTGAAATGGTATTAATGATAGAAAATAAGTTATTTTAGGATAGGAAAAAATACGTTCGTGGATTTGATATTTTCACTTTGTAAAGGATTTCAACTTTGGTATGTGTCAATAATTTTTTTTTTTTTTTTTTAAGGGTTCATTTGTGTCCCAAATTAGGAGCAACCTCGATTTCTCACTGTAAGTTAGTTAGACAAAACATTGCAAGGGAACACTGAACGTTAAAAAGAAAAATATTCTCCTCAAATTGAGGACCTTCTCCTTTTTTTTCATCGGTTAATGGCTTGTAATGGTCACCACCAACCATGTGATCTTTCCCTCTATGAAGAAGTGGTCTTTGCTCATAGACAATCTCTTTAATCTATGCCTATGTCCCCTAGAGTAGGTTACTTACTGGCTGGCATTATAACCCATACAGTATAGGTAGGTACTCATAAAGCTAGCATAGCTAATGACATACTACGGGTAAGTAGTTTGTAGTTTGAAACTCTGAATGCATGAGTAGGTGTTCCCGTTCATAGCAGTTAGATTGTTTGTAATCATAAATCATTTTGCAACAGATCATTGGTAGTTGCTACTGTGTTGACGCCATGTTGTGTGCATTAGGTAGTTTAGGTTAGTAAGTAACTTTAGTATCAAGTTTAAAGTGACAGCGATTTATGAGTAAGTACTAGAGGACTTAGGAAGGATTAAAATATAGTGAAAGTCACGCTGATGGCTGAAAAGAAAACAAAAATCTGATGATAAAAACAGTACAGATTTGCCTACGTGTTTTTTTTGCTACGAAAAAAATGATACGCTAATACGAATTAATTTACAAATGGTACCTATAAACATAGATATGGTAAGCTGTTGAGCTAATCAGGAATAATATGATGCCGTCCAGTTTAAAAAAAAATATATTAATTTTGTAGGTAATTAATAGGTTACAATTATAAATGTCACATTATATTAATTGACTAGTAAATTGGAAAATTAAAGTTAATATGGGAGAAGACCTTGCTCGCTAAACATGATGCATAAACTAGTAAAGATTTATCCATATCTCAAGCTCATATCTTAGATCGGCTCAAGATTTCGTCACTAGCCTACAAGAACTGGCCAACAGCCATACATTACAGTGAATTGAGCTCAAATACATGATCACATAGATACTACATAAGGCTGTGCACAGATCTGACTCAAGACTCATTTGTTAGGTAGACTTGCTCTGTAAAAACATTGACCTAACTCACTAGTAAAACATACTTAATTAATTTAAGTTGTCAAAAATCTACAGAAATGAGTATTGACTCAAGACAAAATAGCACCCTAATTTGACGTAATACAATCGTTTACACTTTGACTACCATTCATTGCATGTTTTTATAAAGGACCACGGGCACATTGCCGTGCATCCCGCACCACCTTAAACAGTCATAATACCTGTTATATGATAGCTTAGGTTTTAGAGGGATACGTATATATATGTTTTTAAATGGACTTTCGGTCGTAGATGTCTGATTATGACTAGGTTTTGAACCTTTTCAAAAAAGGGAATTTTACCTTCTTTTCGGGCAGTTTTGTCTCTAGTAGGAAAGAAAATATTGACCCAGGTGTGTGCACCACCTTATATGATCCTATTAAATCAAAACCGATCAAAAATTTAGTGAGTAGATATACTTGAAAACTTTAATTAAATTTAAGTGCGTTTATGTCTAGTTTTAATGACATCGTTATTTACAAATTATTGAGAAATCTGTTCGTATCCAATTTCAATGTTATTTGACATTTGTAGGTTAATCAGTTGATATATGTAGTGAATATTGAGTAGCTAAAATTATTATTAAATAATTATTTAAAACCAGGTAAGAAATGTGCTTTAATTTAATTATAATGACTATTTTAATTTACTTACATGAAATGCCCATGAACGACTGTTTAGCACAGAAGCGCAGTAAAAATACATTGATTTTATTTTAATAAAACAAAGAAATGACTTTTGGTATACGAAAGGGGTTTTCAGTAAAATTATTGCAATACTTTATTTTGCTTGATAGTAAACCAGATGGTTGGAGAAGTAGTCGGTCCAAGTTAAGATGGGTCTATGAACGGTCTGAGTGAGAAATTGTAGAGGAAAAACAAAAAAAAAACGTCGTACCGGAAAAATATCAAAGACTTATAGTATTATATGCTATACTTACACTTTATACTATACTTACAATTGTCATACCATATACCATTTATCATCGTTTTTGATTGATTTGTTTATTTATACTCAGCGAATCGATCTAAATACGATTCGTTTTCATTGTATTTCCTGAAATAAAATATAAATTTTCATAATTTTCAATGTTGTGACATGTACGTCAGATTTGCCAAACTGTCAGTTACTTTTTCTTTCTGTCATAGAGTTTCTTACTAGCTTAGTCTATGATGAATACTTTTTAGTTTATCTAATCTAAATTATATTTGTCAATGTTTAGCTGAAATATTGTATTTTATAGATAATAATGATTGTTTAATAATAACTTAATTTTAAATTATATTTATAAATTCTTTACGCGCTCATGGTTTTATTTATCTGTTATGACCTGGCCGACTACACTTGTCAGATAAGATGATTATATGTCCGCAAGAAGAAAAACTAAGATTTAAAAATGGAAGGAGACTACTGTGGAAACGAGCTGACGAACCGGTCAGACTAGACTAGACTAGACCAGAGCAGAGACCGTTTCTTGAATGTGAGACTGAAGGAATTCCTCAAATTGGAGACAAGACCAATTCTTCAAGGTGATCCATCTAAAGATACACCTGGGACTACTACTCCCAATCTTATTATTAAAAACTGTCTTTGTGCCATCCCTGCTGTTAATCTCACGGAGCTGCCCTGGGTCTAAAAGCTGGTGATCCAACTTAAAGATCTACCAGGACCTCAACTCCTGTTCTTCGAAACGCCGCCTTCCTGTGGAGCAGACCTGATAGAACTGCGTGCATCGTCCTACATCTCCACCTCAACGTTTGATCGTGCTTCATTAACAGTGCTACTAATCGTGTGTATATACTCAAAAACTACTTCCAGAGTGCGGGTTTGATAGGTCTTTTTTATAATGACTTGTATTTTTTATTTCACTTGTAAAACCATCCATATCTCTATTAAATTTTTAAATGTACAAGTCTTCTTTTATCCTTTAATTTGTAACAGGATCAAGTAGATTTGTTACAGACTCACCCGCGGCTGTAAAGCCTCAGATGATGATGATTCTATTATATATTCATATATCAACACAACATAACATACTCATTAAATTTAAAATTAATAACACCCCCAACTAGTAAACAGCTGCACCGATTTTGATAAAACATGTCTAATTGTAATATACACATCATGCGCTTTCATTTGATATCCCACTTGGGTATATTTGAAAATATTAGATTTTTCATACTCACTTTCATCCCCCATATCTAGTAAATGGCTGCACCGATTTTGATAAAACATATAACCATTGCCAAGATACTAGCTTTCAAATTAAAAAAAAAAACTGCATCCAAATCGGTTCGTTCGTTTAAGAGCTATGGTGCCAGAGACAGACAGACACACACACATAGCGGTCAAACTTATAACACCTTAAAAAAATGAATGGGGGAGCTAAAAAATGAATGGTTAGAAAGCGTACATTAAATGAAATAAAAGCAACACATCTATTTATATCATCAACCAGCGCGACATACCGTTTTAAATTCAACTCACTTATCAAGGAAAAGAGATTTTAACTATGCAATACCTACAACGTTAAGTTAAATTAGGATTCAGTTCACCACTTATTATGAAACCACTCTGATTCATACGAGCCACCCGTCTTCTATACTTACTTAGCGAATTAGTTTCCAAACATGTAAACAAATATGTGTTTCTGGAAAAACCACTTTAATACCCGCACTTTAAGTTAACTTTGCGCTAAAATATCTTCTAAAACTATATATATTTTTAATTCATTCTGAATTGAACTTTACTGGCATTAGTATGGAGTTGATATTCGTTTAAGTGGATGTTACGTCAATTGAAGACAAACGTTTTGAATAGTCTCATACAAAAAGACTCATTCAAGGTTGGTGCACGCATAGTTCGTATCATTGAGCTGGGGGTTGCGCAACAGTTGCGACACACTTTAGCATGTAGTTTGTGAGTGAGAATTGGTGTTCAGTGACATATTAACATGCTTTTGATTAAGTGTTTATTAATGTATTTGAGTTTTTAAATTTCTAAAATTTTTTCAAGAGTAGAAACGCACACTGCGTTGAAGCTTTGAACGCGAAATGTACAGACGACTGGAGGAATATTGGGGAGACCTCACCCGGTGAAAATAGGTTAAAAAAGTGAGCATAACTTTATTAACCTTGTGTGCCCATAGGCTGCTTATTATAATAATTAAGTAGGTACGTACACACAGAAATCGGTTTCGAACTAAAAATAGTTTTATGACATCTTGGAAAGTACGGTATGGTATGCATGCCTATAGCAGGATTCTATTAAGATAAAGTTGAAGTATTCTCAAGAAAGTAACGGAAAATATTCCGATGATTAGCATACTTCCTTTTTCCCACCATAACATAACATAACAACAGAAACAACCTTATATCATACATAAAAGAAGCATCAATCATTCATTTATAAAACTACGTAATATCATAAATATTCACATACCCACACACACACATACGAACATACAGTATTGTTTCCCTTCCGACAGAACTCGTGACAAACTAACACACAGACAAACAGACAAAAACTCAGCTTATGAGGTAACTTCCGAACTGTGTGAAACCTCTTTTATCCGGTGTTTAAAAACAATGGTTGAGAACAATAGCTAAGAACTTAAATAACTAACTAAGTAGGTATAGCCGACCTCATAATTACGTACTTTATCACTTTTGACAAAAGTTCCCAGTCAATGGTAACGTCATTAAGATTGAAATTATCTGACTGTCACAAAGACGAATAATATACTATCATATATTTATATACCATTATATATAATATATAGGGGTTACTAGCGACCCGCCTCTGCTTCGCACAGCGCCACCCATCGGGTCCGAAGCGATTCTATATTTCAACCTGGAACCAACCACACACAATCAAAAAATTTCATTGAAATCGATTGTGTGGTTTCGGAGATTAGCGTGTATAAACATAGTGACACGTGATTTTTATATATTAAGATTACGAGGAACTGAAATTCAACTTTACGGTGGTAAAGCTATTATGAGTTCGAATATACGTACAGGTATATTATTTTTTAATTAATTGTGTGTGTACGGAAATTGGGCATTGTGAAGTGTGTATTAAAAATACCATATGATTTGAGCCTTGGTGCTGAGGTTATTACGAGTATGAATACCAAGGAATCGTTTAAAGGTTCTCTTTGATGGCTTGACAGATAAGTACTGGTCGTAAATAAGTAAGGCTTTACATCATTTTTACATAGGATTGATATCATTCTGTTTTTGAAAAAGAAGTCTGCAGCAGTGGTAACTCAGCTGCAGACTTCTTCTTTCTGTAACTCGAGAGTTGTCTTTACCAAACCTGGTCGTGTTTTAGAATTTGAGGTACTTTACTTTGTCTGATTTCATCACCACTGCTCTCAGGACGGCGAAGGAAAACATCATGCAGAAACCAGAATGTTCTAGATCTAGAACGAAACAATTTAAAAATATGTAACACGCATTTTGGATTACGGTTCCTCCCTCTCAGATAGAGGAAGCCTGTCCCTCACCAGCGATAACATTCACTTTACCCAGTTTCACCTGATTTTCTTAAAGACCATTTAAACATCTTTAAACGACATATCGATCTAAACAGGAAAAACATCGCGAATTCCCTGAGTTAATTACTGAAGAAACCAACGTCACCAGTCGTTCCGGATGCCAACCATACCGAACTGTCGCTACTGGGATTAAAAGCTAATTCGATATAAATAGCTTCAAACACATCACTAGTACCCACTCTAGCATGTCTATTGCCATCCATATTCATCAATGTCTATAGTAGGAAGATATAGTGTAAGATATAATGGACAGGTAACGTACATGAAAACGATTTTGTTAGCGTTTTGTTGCCGTCAAAAATTACCTACACTAAATTTGAAAAGGGAGCGGTGAATTTAAGGAGTGTTTGAATTTGGAAAATGTGTTTTGTTTTTGATTTTGGAACCGAATTTCAATCGTCATTTGTCGTTAAGGTCAAAAAAGGATTATATTACAGAATTAGAATATGACACTTTTTTTTAAACATTGTAATCGAATCTCTAAAAGTGGCCTTAATCGGAATATTTTTTCTTGCATAAATGAACAATATTAAAATATTTATGAAGTAGGTACTTCAAAACTTACTCCGGAAAGTTCATACTCGTGTAATAAAACAAAATCTGTATAATACAAGCATTCATAATCAACAAGGAAATATAAATCTAAATATTTTTACATCATAAATTGTTCAATAAAATCGCACAAGAATAAGATATTGAATAGTATTAAACATCATAATTACAATCATATATTTAAAACTTCATAAACAAATAAAATTTAGATGAAATTCGTGACTGTATCAACTATGTAACATGGTAATTAGTCAAATATTATGATCAGTGATTAAATCAATGATGATGTAAGAAAACTGTACACAGTACTAATAAGTAGGTTCGCTTTTGTAGTTTCATTTATTGTCCTTTGGAAAATGTTTCTTAATAATTAGAAATAATCTATATTCCATACTAGTATTATAAATGCGAAAGTAAGTTTGTTTGTTACCTTTTCACGCCTAAGCCACTGAACCGATCATCCTGAAATTTTGCATATAATATGTTGTCAGGTGTACAGAAACGGTCGTTTTTTCGGGTCTTCAACCCGAAAACAAGTACTTTTCCCGAGGAAAACAACAATAACGTTCTTAAGATAATAGATGGCGCCACGTGTCTTTCGAATCATGTTGATTTTTATTATTAAATTAACGCGAGTGAAGCCACAAGCAAAAGCTAGTAACGCATAAATGAAAAACCATTAAAGATTTCCACGAAACTTCTCCATTTAAACTTAATTCAGGAAAAACAAGTGAAGAAAATCACAAATTAGTAGACAATGAAGACGCTACATTGTAGAACATTGTTTTCAAAACCTACCTCATTGTCACTTTGTTGCAAGCGCAAAAAAAGCGTAAATACCAAAGCGTATGGTGTAAAACACTAACCTCATTTCACTAAAGTCGTGCAAAAACTATAATTGCACACTTATTCACTTCATTACCTATCTAGTTAACGCCTAAACCGTGTTTAATCAGAACCATTTATGTAACGTTTTACAAAATACGGTTGCAAAAGCTAAAGTATGTACGAAAAAGTTTAGACTGCGAAAAGAAATGCCAAAAAGGACAATGACCACACTTAGATTTGCCACTTTTAGCTTACCGCCAAAAGTTGAAATTTCTTCAGCACGCTCAATGTCCTTTACGACGTTTCAAATTTTCGCCGTCAGTTTGCTTAATGAGACATTTATCAAGTTGTGACATAGATTGTTAGTAGTAAATAATTATGTATATAGCCACCCACGTGCGTGTCAAAAGGCCTCGGAAATACGGTTTAATAGTCATACTGGTCGAGATTGTTATTTACTGCATAATTATATCCTTGATTCGGCGTGGACCCTGGGAATTTGAAGTACCTACTCGTAAATTGAGTCTGTACCGGCGCTTACTTAGTTAAGCATTGACTCAATTGCCCTTAAATTGTTTCTATCATTTATTTGCAAATTAAAAATCAAGGTCTATTTAATAAAAATTAAGTTCACTGACAGATCGCCTGGTCAAGCTGAAATTTTTCACAAGAGTTCCTACGAAGATGATCATGGATAGTTTTAAGTAAATTCATTCTCTGATGATGTTTCAGTGTTGAAAATTTGCCGGTCCACTTTTGTCTCTTTTTGATTTGCTTGTAAGTAAACCCAATCAATAGTTTAATGTATATATGGGCGATGTCCTTTATAGTGTTGTAATCATCAGCAGTTTTGATCACACCCATTTTCATTTGGTTATTATAAGACATCCCTTAGTCGAATAGTAATTTATACTTTAATTATTTCTAATGCTATGAGCAGAATTGAAGTTTGCAATACCATTAGTATGCATACATACTAAAATTAATTTAAATTCAACACAAATAATGATGGATCGGCCGTTCATTATGTTAAGGCAACTGTTCCACTACAGACGAGGAAGCCACTGGCTATAGTATAGTAGCTATTGACTATTTTCTCACTCAAGACGAGACCAACACTCTTTTGAAAGTTCCAAAAGATTTCTGAATGATGATTTCTGATTTCTGACATAGAAATGTCGTATATCTCGTTGGTCTAGTGGTCGCAAATGCAGTTGCTGAGGAGGGTTTGATTCCTTGGACGAGCAAAGCTTGATTACGTTTTTCCATCAGAATAGTAGTAGTAGCCTCGGAGTCTGGTTCTGTACCTTTTTAATGGCAATAGGCACTCTCCCTATTACAAAGAACTTAAACGCAACTCGCGATATGGGTGTGCACCTCTGGCGATATGTTATGTGTATGTTAATAGTTGAACATCATAATAGTTGATTGGAACTCTATCAAACACACAAATCGTTTTTAGTTTAGTTGCTAGTTATACTCACCTCTCGCTTATCGCTTTCGGTGGGTCAGATACCTATGTCTAATTTAATTATAAGTTTGTGCAAAGAATGGGCATCTCTGACTAAATGAAGGCGTAAAGGTCAACCGGCCACAAATACCTACCACAATTCAAGCGACGCATCGGTCATCGCCTTCTAAAAGCTCGATTTACTATAGCCCGCGGCGATGCCTGGGCTACAAATAACGTAACAGTTTACTTGCATATAGAATGTAGGTTTCCTCCAAAACGGTCGTAGTAACAAGTAAGGTGGATTTGAATAAAACCGGTAGGCATACTCTTGTTTTTTAACCTGATTTTAGGTTGGACTACTTTTTTATGATGTAAGAATGCTATCAAATTTTTGCGATGGAAATTATCCTTGATACGCTTCTTGCCCTACACATAATGTTGTAGGTATATCATTTCTTACTGGGTACAGTAGAAATCGTATTCCCGTTTGAAGTCACTTATTTAATTTAGTTACGCAGAATGACACATTTGATAGTTACCCTTCAAAATTAAATGGAGACATTAAAATTTTATGATCATAACATAGTCCATAACAATTAGATACTTATATCTTAAAATATCCTTCATAATATTGACCGTGTCAAGGATTTAATTAACTACCTAATTTAAAACACAAAGGTAGCACCTACGATCACAACAATCTTAATCGAGACATAGGTAAGGAATACTCCTTACCTATGTCTCTCTATCCATGACTAACTCTGTCACCGTGACCTCTGCTATTTCGTTGTACAATTTTATTAAATACGTGGATTGGTCGCTCCTTACAAAACGCCTTACTACTGACATTACAATGCCTTAGGCACGCTACAAACCGGACACGCACATCGTTATTCGGTTCCAGATCTATTGCTTCACTTCTTAGATTTCTTCTCTTTTATAACGTATGTGGGCTTTCAGAATACTTGAATTTATGTTTTGCCATAAAGTGTGACCAATATTGTCTTCATTAAGTAGTACGTCATCGTCTTTATGATTATCCTACTGCTCTATTTCCAATTTCTTTACTTTTGTTTATTCATTACAGGAATGACGAATGATGGACGCTATTGAATGCGCCAAAATAGTGGCTCAGGTCTGGGCCATTCTGGGCAATCTAAATTGTGTCAATTTAGATTGCCATCGACACGCTAAAAAGAAAATTCCCAAATTGAGATTGGCATAACATGTCAACCCTTTCTGTTTTCTGTCAGAAATACATAGTAAGATCACACGTGAACTTGTTAGCAAAGATATCTTCCCAAATTGCATGTACATCGTGGAGGAGCTTCTAATGCACAAGTATTTTTCGGAGGAGTTTACTCAATGCAACCATGAGCACCTTATGAGCGCACCCTTGGCCTATCAACTTTCTAATATTTCCTACATTTTTCTAAATTATGTCGTTGACTAGTGTCCTTCGACAGAATATTTTCTTTCTCCTTCTAATTCTCTTATTGAGACATTACAGAATGCAGTTAAAACAAAACGTGTACTCACCTGTTCGGAACTGTGTATTTTGCCTTACAAAAGTAACTACAGTTTACCGGTATACCTGTGTTGCAAAACAAAATTACCGGTAACAACAGTGAAAATCACTCAAATGTCGCGATATAAAGTCATGTAGATAGTTTGGTTTGCACTTTGAGAAGCTAGTTTGAGAATATTGACTATGAGTAATATTCAATCAATTCTGTAGAACCGAATTGATGTTGGGACTTCGTAAAATGTAAATTTTTCCCAGACAAACAATTACATATGATCAAATTGATTCATCATCTGCCTAGCCTTTTCCCAACTATGTAGGGGTCGGCTTCCAGTCTAACCTGATGCAGCTGAATACCAGTATTTTACATGGAGCGACTGCAAAACTGACCCCCACAACCCTGTTAGTACTTAAGTACTAGGTAATAAGATACCCCTTTGGAAGAGTGGTTGCCAAACTTTCGGGCCACTGACTGCCTGCAACGACTGTCAAAGATCTACAAATGACAGCTAAGACCAACGGCTTAACGTGATTTCCGAGGCACGGAAGAAACCCGGTATCCGGTCACCCATCCACAGACCGACCTAGGCAAGCGTGGCTTAACCTTGAAGATCAACCTATACGGCTGTTATTATTTAGCCACGAACTCCTCATATGGTCAATTTGACTACAGACTTATATTTTCTGTAAATAAAATAGTAACGTCATCGTCAATTGTGAGAATCGCGGCGAATTGACTTGATAAGCATACAAAAAATAATTTAAAAGTGTTAAAAACAAAACCTAAAATATTGATCATGCTTAATAAACAAATAACGATTCTTTTACAAATTATCGAATATTAAAATGGTGATCAAATATAATCTTGCAAAAAATGCATAAACAGGTTTCCATAATTAAAACACCAAGTTGTAAAATAATATAGCTCTATTAATAAGCATGTTACAATCTTTAAGATGAAGATGACATCAAAGTATTAGTCATTACAAAATGCAATAGGATATAACCTCTTGAACTTTAAAAAAATATTTTTAAATACTTACGTCATTTAATAAATTATGAAATTATGAAGCAAAATGGTAAGTCCTGCTTGGGTCATTGCCTTTGCCAAAAGGGTCAAGCTGAAAAAAAAAGAAACTTGGTTGTTGGTTTGGTCAAGAATGTTTCCAAACAAAAGAAAAATGTAGTATAAACTGCTGCTTAGAATCAAGCTTATTTTGTTGGTATCTTATAAATTCAGAGTTTAAAAGTATACGTACAAGTTTAGAAATAAAAGAAAAGGTACATACCTAAGCCTTTTTTAAATATATAAATGTATGTGGTTGTAGTTATTAGAGTATCGAATAACATAAAGATTGGATGTAAAAACCTCCAATCTTTTTGTTATGTTACGTTCCTAAAAAGAAAAAAAAAACAGAACCCCTTATCCTAATAGGATCGCTCGCGTGTCTGTCTGTCTGTCCGTCTGTCACAGCCAATTTACTCCGAAACTATTGGACCGATTGAGTTGAAATTTGGTACGGACGTGTAACGTACATTAATGAATTTCAAACATCGGGGTAAACAACAAAATGAAAAAGAAAAAAGTTTTGAAACTGTATCGTGTTACATATCAAATGAAAGGGCTGATTGTGATGCCATTGCTCATCTCAAATATATTTAAAAAAATAATTTTGACAGACAGTTTTGAAGTTATTTAAGAAAATGAAAAGGGGGTGTGACAATGTTCGCCGCATTGGCCATACCCCCCTTTTACTCCGAAAAGAAAGAGATGAAAATTTTGAAAAAAAAAAAAAAATAGTTGTTTGCCTATAGATTACAGAAAAACCTATTTAGTTACCATAAACAAATTTGAGTCAGATTTAAAACACCTTACGTAATTTAGATAATTAACGTACGGAACCCTCTCCATGCAAGTCGAACCCGCACTTGTCCTGCTTTTTTTCTTTGGCAAGTGAGCCGATATTGGATATTCTGTCAGAGCCGAAGATGCGATGTTAATATGAAATGTTGGTTTTCTACCAACTAATACTAGTTTTAGCAATCTTGTTATTTACCTACTATATCAAATTATAAACAAAAAAGGCAAAGATATTCAGAATAATTATAAATTTTGTTGCATATACGAAAAACCCAGTCAGTAAGTAGGTATCTAATGGATATCACGAATTCGAATAAAAAGGTAGAGCCTAAAATATTGGCTGAATTCAGTAAAAAAAAAAACTCATTTGCATGTAATCGTATAAGATTTATATTGAAAGTAAGAGAATATTTTAGTCCCCACCTTTAAGCTCTGATACAATAATCTTATTTCTTATGAAACGCTGAGGTCAATGGCTCGAAGTCTACCTGAGAGTCCTGAGACCTCAATATTACGTCAAAGATTTTCAAGAATGCAATTTAAATTAATTTTTCGTTTGGTTTCTGCTAAAAATAAAATAAATAAATAAATATCGCTAGACATTACACACAGTGTCGTGGACACCAGATAGTTGATATTACTACATAGATACTTTTTGTTTGTAAATACATACTTATCTATACTAATATTATAAAGCTGAAGAGTTTGTTTGTTTGTTTGTTTGTTTGAACGCGCTAATCTGAGGAACTACTGGTTCGAAAAGAAAAAATCTTTTAGTGTTAGATAGCTTATATATCGAGGAAGGCTATAGGCTATATATCATCACGCTACAATCAATAGGAGCTGAGCATCAACGAAAAATGTTGCAAAAACGGGGAAAATGTATTATCTCTGAGTGCTTTCGTTGCGTGCGCTGGTTAACCGGTTAAAGTTGCACAAAAATAATGTATGAGGGAATTATTCCTCTTAAAAATGTCTAAAAAAAAGTCCGCGAGAGCACATGCCTATCTTTTAAGGTTGACTAACAATAACCATTTTTATGATTTTAAAATTTGGTCAAAAATAGTGTTTTATTTGCAAAGGTATTTTTACCGACATAGTATTAATCCTTATCAAAATAAATATGTTAGTCATCTTTAGCATTCAATTGTGACCAAAATTGCCCTTTACACCATTCAATTTAGATGAATATCTTAGGAGATATCACAGTTTTAAAATAACTCCGCATCAAAATAATAACCTGCGCGCGCTGCGAGGCGGGCTTCATGTTGTTGGGAAAACCAATGTGATTAGATTCAATGGACAAATATTGTGGAGAACTTAGAGAAGGTTTTAGTTTTTGTTTCATTGTAATCAGTGCTCTCTATCAAAAGATTTATGAATTTAAAGTGTTCAACAAGAACTTACCATCATTGTGTAAGATACATGCAACGACATCTATTGCACCAAAATGGTACTAATTAATAAAAATGTGCTCACAAGATAACTTTTAAATCGGCTGACCAGCTTTACAAAAAGTTCTGGTAGCAAAAAGTACTCTAGATTAGTCTACATGACGCTATAACCCTGTAGAGTGTGTGTTCGATCGCTTTACATGCATTATATTTTAACGGTTTAATTTCGTGCTCGATAAATGGCGCTATTAATTTCACTCCATTTTCTGAGTCGCGGTGTTAAGTTTTCCGTGAAAGAATGACCCTCGCCCGTGTCAAATGTCTGAAGCTTGGTTTATTAACCAACGAAACAAAAAGAGGAGGTTCTCAATTCGACGCGTCTATATTTTTTTATTTTATGTATGACCTGACCACGCATAACTTTTTACAGAGAAGTCCGATATGCATGATCTTTTGTTTTTTAAATTGAAAAATCGTGTTCGGGCTCATTTCCTTATTTTTCTTGATGAGAACTTTAGATCTAGCTGGAGTATGACGTCATCGCAGGTCTGACTATGGAGACGGAAGGCACTTGCAAGAGGTCCTCAAGAGTTTGCAGCAACAATAACGTGTTTGGGTTCATTTCATGCACCTTGATGAGAACTTTAGGCCTTGCTGAAGTATGACTGTCATCGACGATCAAACGATAGAGACAAATGGCAGTTGCAAGCGGTCCTAAACAGTTTGCAGCAGGTATAATGTTATTGGGCTCATTGCATTCGCTTTGATGAAAACTTTAAACCTAACTCAGTATGACTTTCATCGAATGTCTGACGATGGAGAAGGAAAACAGTTGCAAGAGGTCCTCAAGAGTTTACAGCATCTGTATCGTGTCTGGGCTCATTTCATGCACCTTGATGAGAATTTTAGACCTGCCTGGAGTATGTCTATCATCAAAGGTCTGATGATGGAGACGGAAGGCAGTTGAAACAGGTCCGCAAAAGTTTACAGCGTTTTATCGTGTCTCGGCTCATTTCAAGAACTTTGATGAGAACTTTCGTTCTAGCTGGTGTATGATTGTCATCGAGTGTCTAAAGATGAAGACGTAAGGCTGTCGAGGGTCGCGGGCCTGTGGACGGTGAGTAATGGGCTAGCTCGCCATCTGTCCGTCTTATGACGACAGGCCGTGGTGACGGCGTGTTCGTGTTCCACACGCGTCTCAAAGAGATGTCAGCAAACGGGAAGGGATCCGAGAGGAGCGAGGCCTGCCAGGGTTGCGGGACTGTTCGAAAGAGATACCGCGGCCCTGGAACGCAAAGGGAAATAGAAGAAACGTGGATGGATTTTAGTCAGTACAAGTCTGACACTCCGTTCCGATCCGTCCAGAGTGGGAGGGGTCATTTGATGATTATCCATCGGTAATAGTATATAATAGGGATTTACTCCTTTTGAGAGCTTCCGTTGTGCGTGAACGGTTAAAGTTACGCAATTATCATGAATTTCGGAATTGTCCCTCTTAAAAAGCTCTAAAAAAATATCCGCAATGGCCATATGTCTAACTTTTAAGGATGACGCACACTGTCTCTAACCTCTCTTTCTTTTATGTGCACACGCACGCAGACGAAGTTGCGCGGGTCAGCTAGTTATACATATAAACATCCATGACTCGGAAACAAATGAAAAATAGATGATCTTTTGTCAATGTGGGTAAATAAGAAGAGTACAAAGATTCTGACTGTAAAATAAAACAGCGCCGGGTTGTTTTCTTATAGTATACAAACAGCAAAACATCACGCCTGTAATCCTCAAAGGGATAGGCAGAGCTGTACCTAATAGTACACCCACATTTCGCCAGTAATGTGTAAGTCCCAACTAATAGAGGCAAGACTATTGCTATCAACCGAAACAATTAGCCCGACCTGGGAATCGAATCCTGGATCTCATGCTTAGTAGTCGCTATCGCAACCACTATACCAACGAGACAGTTATCGCATCTGTATCAAATGATTACCGAGAAGGGTTAGGTAGAGGTAGGAGTATTTCATCCTCATATATCTACGATCTAAATGTGACATTATTCTATTAAATTAGGCAAGGTATCCGAGTTTATATCCTTATAAGTTAAGGCTGGTTACTGCCACCGTTGGGGGTATTCTGATGAAAAAAACAAACATCAACAACATTATAGTCTAGTCCGCGTTCCATCCTGCCCTTTGTGTGTGGTAATTCCACCTGCACTTTCATTGCCCTGTCCAAAGACTCTGCTAATGGCATCGATGTCATAGTCATCTATACTTCTATACTAATATTATAAAGAGGTAAAGTTTGTAAGTTTGTATGTATGGGGTAATCTCTGGATCTACGGAACCGATTTTGAAAATTCTTTCACTAATAGGAAGCTACATTATCCCCGAGTGCCATAGGCTATATTTGCAATGGGCCTCGGGGTTAATTTCCGACCAAAACGCGAGCGAAGCCGTGGGCAACAGCTAGTTTATTCATAAACAAGTAATTTGTATCAGAATTTAAACACAAATATTACACAACTAAGTAGACAGACTAAAATAAATTACATTTGAGTTTCATAAATTCAAACAACAACAATTAACAATAAATAAATAAAAAATAAATATCGCTGGACATTACACACAGCGCCATCTAGGTGCCATACTAAGCAACGAGACTTGTGTCGTAGACACCAGATAGTTGATACTACTACATAGATATTTTTTTGTTTTTAAATGCATACTTATTATACATATAAACATCCATGACTCGGAAACAAATGTCCATGCTCATCACACAAACATTTGCTCCTACCGGGATTCGAACCCGGGACCCTAAGAACGTAAGGCAGCCTCGCAACCGATGCGCCATTCGGTTCATCAAAGAAATAATAAAGAAACATCAACAATTTAAAAATAATGAGTTCACATTTCATCAATATTTCAATGAAACAATATGTCCAACACCTTAAAATTTTAAATAATAATATTAAAATAATACACAAAAGATAAATTTGAAAGATTGATAGAATTAATTAAAAATAATAATATTAAATTTATAGTTAGATCAATAGATCAGAATGAACAAAATCCAATAAAATTCAACATGATTTTCTCAATAAAATTACAGATCAATAAAAATTACAGTGTTTAATTACAATGTGGCAGAGTTCTAATGCTCATTTAACTCGAATATGGGAAACTTCACGACGACAAAAAATTAACCACTTTACAAGGTTATTGTAGGACCTTACAGAAGGCTTTGCTATATGTATAATGGTCATCTACAGACTTATAAGATTAAGTATAAATTAATTAACATTTATAATAGACTTGCAGCCTACTCATATAGCTGGCAATGGCAATAGAATTGGATTCAAATGTCATTTGAGGCTTCCGAAAGGTCAAATGCAAAACTTGGATTTATATTTGACATACAGAAACGAATGGAGGTAAAATGTAGCAGATTTGCCATGGAAATTGAGCTGGGTTTAAAGACGAAGGGTAAGAGGGATGTATAGAAAAAAAAAGCCGATGCATATAATACAGTGTGTTAGGATTGACGAAGCAAATACTTTAAGGGAGATATATATAATACAAGTGTTCAAGTACAAGTTTTCAAAGAGCAACGAGGGGACACAGTGGGTTTCGTGTATCGGGAACAGAATCGAGTTGCGAGTGACAGTGGTAGCGGTACTAAGTGCAAAAAACTAACAAGAAAGAGAGTAGACCGATTTGTCTGCTCATAAAAACCCACCCGCAATAACTTCAGTTTATCCGTGATCATGGTGCTTGCAACAGCGCCGAAATATCGGGAACTCAAAACCAAACATGGTAAATATCCCGTAGCTAGTGTTAATGATAATTTTTCAAGAGTTCATTTTCATTACTACACACCGAAAAAGAGTTGTTCCTTGGGCGTCGTTTCACCTCCACAATGTACCTAACTAAATAGAATCTTCTTCACTACTGCTGCAGTTGGTGGCCATATTAGTGAGGCTGACTGATTGACTGACCGCCATAATGAGGTTTGCCTTAATTCGCAAGTTAATTTTGCACAGATAAAAACTTACATCACTCAACAAATCTTCTTCTACATACTTTATTCAGTGCAAACAAATTCAGGTTAATAACGTGTCCTCTATGCAATTTCACAGCACATAAAAAAATATATATGCTAATTATCAGCACTCGGAAATTCTTCGCTTTGTCACGAAAACTATTATTACATAAGAAACTTGCGTAGAAACGTGCAAAAACAAAAGAAAACCGACTCGTCCGTAGTGTAAATGAACTCATAATGGTATCTGGTTTTTGGGTGAACTCGTTAACACTATATAAAAAAAACGTTTATTGTGACCGCGGCCGCTAGGTGGTCTATCAGCAACTATTTTTAGATGACCAGCTGACTTTGATTGTACCTGTTTTTATATCCAAACTAGTATAAGCGTTGTTATTATTCTATGGTGTTTTATTTCTAGAAGAATATTTGTTTACCTTCGTCATCATCATTTTGAGATCGATATCTTACTTTGACCAATACTGTTACTACGAAATAGTCTAAATCCAATCCGCTGAGTCCGCGTGATTATGGCCACAGTCTCTCATAGAGAGGGAGCAGCGGTGGCCCAGTGGTGGCGGCCCGGACTTACGAGCACTAAGTTGTGAGTTTGAACCCAGGCAGGCGCATTACTTTGTGTAATTTATTTCATCACCACTGCTCTCAAAACGGCGAAGGAAAACATTGTGAGGAAACCGGCAAGCCCTAGAACCAAATATTCGAAGACATGTGAAATCTACCAACCCGCACTAGGCCCGCTTGGTGGATTATAGCACATTCCCTCTCATAGAGAGGCGGCTTGTGTCCAGCAGTGGGAACATTATTATATTATGCTAAGAAATAGCCTAGATATGCTGCTTACTCATTAATTAAACGTCCTTATAACTTGATTAGTGGGTGCACAATTACACATGTAGGATGCACTTCTATTTCAAGGTGTTGCGTTATGATGCATAGAAAGATCATTCTTAGAGTTCCCTTGATGAATAATCTAGATACGTATCTATTATTATGAATGCTACGATGTGCTAATTATTAAATGTTACGTGAAAAATAGAGTGGAAAATATGGAATTGGGACTATTCCGAGTTTCCGACCCATTTTGGCCTCTTCGGTAATACATACATATTGTGCGTAGGACCGCGCTCTCTCTTTTCCGTATTTGCTGGTGTAAGCCCAATATTAAAGTGTGCCTAGATCCCAGAGTCACAATGTAATGTTCGATGCATAAGATTGTTTCATGGACCAAAAATGTAAGAACCAATCGAAGTTTTCAAACACAATCTTCTGTATCTTGCCTTCATAGGATAATAGGTTTGATTGAGATTTAATAAACCTACCAAATAACTACATACTGATCACCAATAAAAAAGAGAAAAGGCAGGATATGTCCGAGGCTAAAATAATTGTAAAAATAAACATTTAATTAGGTAAGACCAAACCTATTAACCTTCTCGTGTTGTTCGAGGCGTATGTGAACGTTTTAATTTCCTTTGTAGCCCTGACACGATCGCACGAGTACGAGTAACACGAAACATGATGGTTTTGATAGTAATTGTACTATCTGTAGGTTATCTAGTGATTTTGAAGAGAGATAAGGTCTGAAGATGGAGATTTAGTGTGTTACGGTCGGTGATTTCTGAACGGGGCCACGAAAACGCACGCCACATCACATATACAAGGAGTGACCATTGAATAACAGACTTTATCAATTGATGTAGTGTGTAGGGACTTAATAATATCTTTTATCATTTCTTTTGAAGCTTTCATATTGTGTTTTGATACTTTTTTGTTTTTCATATTTCGAATTTACAATAAGCGTGGGTATCTTTTCGTAGTACTGTGTTAAATTAGATTAACGTTCCTGAAACTCGCAGGCGGATTCAACAATCATTTGATATTCAAACACTGTTTTAAACTTTGACGGTTCAAAAAACAAAAAAAAAAAAAAAAACTGTCACTTACGGGATATCGGGAGCTCAAAATTAAAGACAATCACGGAAGATATCCCGTAAGTGACAGTTTATGTGATCATTTGATATTGTCAACGAAACGCTAATATAAAGTTAGAAATCTTATAGTTGCAATAACCAACATCTTATGTCGTGTTACGTGGGACGAAAATAACCAACTTTGAGAACATAAAATCTTACTTTTCATCTCGTTTGGCTTATAAAAATTCTTAACACTTATGATGACAGACCAAATTCTCAAACTGGATTCCGTATTTTCACTTCCACTTTCAGTTTCAAACTTTTATAACACAGTTATGCTGATACTAATAAACTTTTACTTGTAAATTTCACATTTGCGTTTTTTTACTGTAATACCTTGGCAAGGTCGAGAACTTTACGAGGTGTCATTTTTTAGGGATCGTCATGACTTGCTCAAAAATAATAGAATATGATCATTTATTTCAACTAACATATTGATGACACTAGAATATCGTAAGCAAAATATGCGCTTTGGATGTGGAGTTGCAAGTATATGCTAACCCGTTACCTATACATAAACAATATATTATACATACAATACAATACGTCTTATGAGACAATTCTTCTAATTATTATTCATATTGTACAAATAGAACCCCCCATACTTTCAGGAAACGGCGAAGCCTATACCTCTACTGGGAATCCGCCAACAAAGCTTGCAAGCAGCTAGTTGTCAGCCCAGCACACTGATCACAGTTCAATTGTGCACTATATTACCTAAAGAAAGTGTCTTCACATCCGTTCATGTAACAACAAGAGCTTGATTAATCGCCTTATTATTAGTGTATTCTTTCCGTGGCCGCTATTGTACAATGGCCGACTTGTCATGTGTACGCCAGTGAAAACTCTTGCGCAACTGATTATGATCTGCGACAGTTTAAGTCGATTTCGGGGGAGAATTTCAACTTTTTTATCTCTGCTGTTGGTGTTACTCTTAAGAATATGGTGATAAAGGTGATTTTTGAAGATTTTGTATGAGAATTTTGACGTTTTTTTCTCTGCTGTTTGCGTTACTCTTAAGTCCATAGTCATAAAGGTGGTTTTTGAAGAGTATAGTGAAAGAAAAAGTTTGTAATTGCGATGTCTTAATGCTGACATTGACATGACTGGATTTCAGATGTAAAGTTGAATGATCTTGGCTTAGTGATTTGTAGATCTCTTTCGCCTTACTGTCTGAATTGTCTGTGTGTTTATATGTACAATTAGGGTTCATTAGAAATGAAAACGATTCATTCTTATTTTAATGGATAGGATTTGGTAACAATATTTGAATACAAACATTCAGTTAAGTTTTTTTTCGTAATGTTGAAAAAGGAATAAGCATATTTTTTACGAGATTTGTCATTTTTAAGGAATAAATATGATGGCTTTGCCTATATAAGCTTTAAAAAAATAAAGGTGTTATTGTCTGTCAGGAAAACCGTTACTAGTGAACATAGATCAATAATGTACACACGGCTACACATCAAGCTATACATTTCCAGTATAAGCTGACCTCGCATTGTGCGGAAATCCTATACAATGCGAGATCAGCATGTACTGGAAATGTATAGCTTGATTTGATGCCGTGTGTACCTATCAAGTTTACAATAAGAGGAGTGCCTATTTGTACCGTTTTAATGTTGCCAATAAATTTTTATTGATATGAGTACTTTCTCAAACTTTTTATAGAAATATGTATAATGTTTTTTCTTATACAACGATTATTACAGTTATATTAATATCTCTGCTGCAAAGCTTTGATTAAATATTTTTTCTAGTTCTATTTGACATGTGTGGCTTGTTTGATTTCTCGAAATCAATCAATGTCATGTTAAAATAAGTTATACATTCAAGTGCCCGTTTCTTGTTTCAAATATTTCAAGTTCTTGTGCTAACAGTACAAGACAAATATAAATAATATATTGAAAAACAGAAACATCAATGTGTGAAGATTAAAAAAAAACTATTTATATTGCAATAATTACTAGGTGATATCTTAAGTGGCATTTAATTACAATAAGTTAAGTTAGGTTAGGTTAGGTACTAACCACACGACAAAGAAGAAAAAGGTAAGTAATCAAAAATATCCGAATCGGAATTGTCGTAAAATAGAATTATTTTTACTTGAGGTTACAAAGAGCGTCCATGGAGTTTCTTGCCCGTTCTTCTCCATAGAGATCTACGCTAGGGAATGAGCAACTACTGTACTTTCACAGTTTTTATGCCTTGTGATTGAGACTGTAGCTACATTTCATTGTTGGCTTTGTTTCAACAGTTCAAAAGTGCCTGAAACTGGCCTACTTGAAATAAATGATTTGATTTTGAAAGATTTCCCGATTGCAGGTTAGGCTAATAGGCTCGCCGCTTATTACATGCGACTTAAACATAACAGGCAAAATGTGGGTGTACTTTAGGTACACCTCTGCCTAATCCTCTAGGGATTACAGGTGTTATCTTATTTTTTTTTTCAATAACTATGAAAACTAAACTCAATTGTTTTTGTATTAAAGTTTAATTATCACTATTCGTTCGTCGATTGAAAAGTGTTGCCACTATCAATTAACTTAAAGGAACTAGAAAGGTGACAAGTTAAATGGTGCGATTAATGCTGTATAGGTAATTATCGACTATTTGCAGTATTATGACAAATACTTGTTGAATAGGAAATTGTGTAATATGAACACGTTTTGATACCAAATTAATAAGGTAATTATGCTTACGTATGACATTCAAAATAAACTGCTGTGTATTTTTAACAGCTTTGCCTAAAATGATACCGTAGGTGTTTGAGTCTTCGTTGTTGTGTGGACTGTTTAGGTCGGTTTTAAATAAGGAGTCCAGGCTTGGCACAGTCAAAACTATTTATTTTCACTTTTATTACACGGACACCAGTCTTAGCTATCGCAGGGTCGTAGGAAGAGAGAACGAACCAATCAGAGACAAAAAGAGCTCTTCAATACAGACTATATAAATTATCATAGATAACTTGTGTTGCTAGCAACAGTAGGTTAAGGTAATATTTATTACGTATTACCGTTTACTTACATTTATGGAGAGCTAATTTGTATTTATGTAAATATATCTTGTTATACCTCATCTTATGGGTGAGTTACTCTAACAAGAGATTATAAATAGTATTAGGTGTTAAAAAATAAGGCAGTTCGCCAATTCAATATTTATTTAGGTACTTAAATATACAATTAATATATTTGTATGTAAATGAGACTTAAATGTATGGAAAATGACATCATTACCTATTACCTAGTAAAACAAAAGATATCGGTTTTCCTCAAACATATTAGGTATATTGACAAACTTATTGAACTTTTATCCATGTAAGATAAGATTTTGTTGTATTCACAAATACATATATTTTGCGTCAAGTCAACAATAGGTTTTGCTTGTCCACAAGAATCTCCAGATAAAGTAAGACAGAAAGCTTCAGCATGGCGTTAAGTCACAGCTTAGTCACCCATTTTGCGCGGCCATTTTTTTCTAGAAGAAGAATCTATGCATTTGTCTAAACAAACCGGCAGTCCATTCATGATTTTGTAGATTTTCATGATATAACTTCCATTTCATATAATCTGAGTTGATTAATTTAATTTTGGTAATATAGAGCTCCATAAAGTAAAATATGCAAACTAATTTGTTATTCAGACATACACTACAAAATAAAATTAGTAATTTTGCATGTACAAACTATTAAGTAGCTGTCAGACATTGTCAAGCCTTTCTCTTATCTATTAATTTCTATTCATTCAACCCCTTAATACCTCTGATGGCCTGGTATTTGAGACCTAGATGAAATGAGTCATTCATCAATGTCATACTTTAAAAACAAAAGATACACAGCTGGTATTCAACTACATTTGATTTGATTTCTGAAGTTGGGTTTTGTATTACGAAATTAGGGTCCTATCTATACTAATATTATAAAGAGGTAATGTTTGTGAGGTTGTAGGGGGTAGTCTCTGGATCTACTGAACCGATTTTGAAAATTCTTCACTTATAGCCATTAACCCCGAGTGCCATAGGCTATATTTACAACGTGCCCGTGGGATAATTTCCGACCAAAGCGCGAGCGAGGCCGCGGGCAACAGCTAGTTATAAATTTTTCCTTGACCTGAGTAGTAAGGTATTGTTTAGGATGATCTATAATTTGGATATTATGGTTGAACACATAATAACACTATTTTTACCAGGGTTCGAGGATATATATCAATGGATATATATTATGATATATATCCGATATATGACGTATATCAAATGATATTTTATGATATATATCAATACAAAACATTTTATATCATTAAGTAATTTTTGGTGTTTGTTACTGTATTTCTACTTCCCAAATGTATATGGCGTTGGACTAGAGTTAAATCATACTTCCTAATAGTAAGTTCTAATCCATAAATGGTAACACTTCTGCCGGCGTTAATGGCGTCAGTCGTGTCAGAAAAATTTCGTTACGAAAGATTAAGTCTTTTTGTGTGTTTACTCTATTATTTTTTTATACAAGGAAAAAATTGACAAGTACAGAAACGACTTTACTTCAGAAAGTTGAGTATTTAAGGAGCATTAAATAACTTCTGTATTTATAGAATATAACTGTTTATTGGATGATGAATTTATTTATTTACTATGTCTATGTAACACATATGCAAGTAGTATACATAAATAATACACAAAATAATAATGTGTGTATGAAAGCATACAAAATAGATTATCAAACTTGATATATTTTAAATAATTCGGTTTCTCAATACTATACTGTATTTGGTTGCTGCCAAAGCAAATTTTACTAATTAAAACGAAAAAAAGTTAACCAACACATTCCTAGGAAGCCCCTAATTGAAACAGCAAAAGACAATCGCAATAATAATTAATGACTACCAAAAAAAACACTCAATTAACGAGGTTGTAATCGATTTGCGAAATCATGGGCGTGTTTAATTGTGTCGTACCAAAATTATAATCAAAAACTGGTGCAAAGTATTATATAAGTGAAGGCCGTTTATCCGAGTCAATAATCAAGAGTGGAATCGAGAAGCCATGCTAATACGGGCGGAACTAATCGATAGTTATGTCAATTACGGGTAAAGTCGATGGTGAATTGGGGTTAACTTATGTTGTACTTGTGTTGTGTTGTGTTTTTATTCATGTTTGTACCTATGGAAAATTGTTTTCATGGTATTTGTCACGTTTTATTTAAAAAAAAAGTTCTGTTTACAGTGCTGTGTATTCATGCTTTCTTGGTACTTGAAGAACCTGAATAAGAAAAAAAAAGCAGAAATTCCATCGTGTAAATGGTTTTTGATTCTGGCTGCATGTTTTGTTAAGCAGCAAAACTAACGTTTTTATTTATTTTTTGTTACAGGTAATCATCATCAATATTACTCCAGACATGGACAGGTGTTCTTTAACATGTAAGTTAAATAGCTAAAGTGAGTTAGTCTACCTAGGTCAAAGCTCTGTGACATTGAATAATTACATAATTACCGCCCGGCTGCTGTGTAAGCACAAAAACAGACGTGTTAGAACTAGATAATTAATTATTAGCCTACAAAAAATGGCTGACACGACAAAAGTTTGCAAGAGCAAAAACAACATCGAAAAACTTTTTTTGACTTAGTTTTGTGCCAAAGGAAATGTAAGCTAGTCTTTAAAAAAATAATAGTTTACTGCTAAGGTTTTTAAATGTAACCAACTAGACTAGATGCAATGTATGTAGCCATTACAAATTGTAAAATATCGTGGCCATCTTTCATTCAGAACAAATGACAGCCGGCACGCGAAACACTTGCGCAACAGTCAAAACTCAAAAGACATCTGTTACATTTCTTAAACGGAAAACAACAGTTGCTATTGATAGCAATCTGTCAGATTCAGTTTCTTTTATTCTAGATAATAAATCAATTTAATATGGAGCTTAAGAAGTTAGCGTAACGACTCTTTCAGTACTGACAACCATTATTAATTAGAACCTCTTTAAACGAGTTACGTAATTTAGCTGTGGAATGATTTTTTTAATCTGTGTTAGACAATTTGAATTTTGAACAATCGAACGGGTGAGGATGCTTTTGGTGTTGATTGCCAGTTTATAAGGAGGATCGTTTTACAATTTTATCGATGTTCTTACGAATTAAAGATTGAGTCGTGGTTTTGGTTCATCTAACACAACAGGACCAGCTAGTGACAGACAAGGAAGTGGCGAAAGGTGGGATTCGGGAACTGTATATAATGTGATTTTTGACGTTCAAATTTACTTATTTGATTTTTCTCGTTGTTTTTCCCGCTCTAAATCTTTCGGTGACTCTTTAAAATGGAGGGCTGTTTTGACAGTTGTACCAATAGTTGCATTGTGCAGTATCAGTTTTCTATGATTATTCAAGTGTTTTATTTACCAATTAGACCTAAGGTCCAGCATGTCCTACGGCTCGATCGTATTGATAATGGCCGTTATCACGACTCCAAGGTCTACGGGCGATTGTTAGGCATTTATTATAAATAATTATTTGACCCACTTTGCCATAAAGGACACGACACAATAAATAATAATATGCTGTGCAGCTAACAGCTTGTGACCATTAGTGTTGGAAATAAATATATATATTATTTATAACGAAAAATATAAATAATGTATCCATACATATCGTTATCACTATATGGACTAAGTATGTACAAGGATTAATGACAAGAATGAACAAAATGTCACCAATCAGCTTTTTAGTATATTTACGTTGTGCATTTCAAAACGAAATTGTATAGGAAACTTGTCTTCTCAAAGTCCTTATTGGGCTATCAGCGATAAGCAAAGGCATGTAATGCAAAACTATACTGTTTATCGATAAAGTCATATATTAGGACACACACGTCAGTCCAACCCTATCATTAGAACACAACAGACACTAACGGCCCAAAATAGCCATACAAAATAGCTAGTCTCCGATTTGGACACGATTGCCACATATGGTAACAGGTACTACATTGTCATTTAATCCGTACTTTACCGAACTAGAAATACCTGTTCCGAATCAATTACTTTATCACGTCACTATGGCCAGACAATTTCAGCAAGACATTACATAAAATGCACTTGTTCGAATTAACCTGTGCTAATCGAATCAGGTTGTCACCCGACCCGATTCGAAAACGTTTGCGAAATTTCGATTATGTTGTTATCGATATCAGTGGTGAAGTGGTCGCGTTTTGTTTCAATTTGCGGTTCCGTTATGAAGTTTAGTTGTTGAAATAAGAAATTGGGTGTTACGTTTTGTTATGGTCATTATTATTTGTAATAGAAATCATTACTTAATATTATGGAATGGTCGTAATTTTCCGTATTACAGAATATTTTCAATTAGAATGCGGTTTTAGTGTATGATTTTCACTAAATACTATTTCTATACAAGCGTATGTTGATGAGCGTCTCTTTTCATATTTCCGCATGAAAATCATATGCACTAACGCATAATCATACCAAAGTGAACGCAATATGCACATTAATTCTAATAAGACACGCTAGTAGAAATAGAAACCACTCCATGATTTTTATCGCAAACATTGAAAAAATATTGTTCATACAATACTTTTTCAATGTTTGCGATAAAAATCGCTCCATATCTCTATACTACTCTTACGTAAAGAAAATATCGACAATTCCGCAACAGTAATGTCTTAGATCTTAACGATATCGACAATAGGTTACGAAACGTGTCCCATTGCTACAGCCTTTCCTAGTCTGTTACATTTAAATCGATATTATCTTTCGCCATCACTAATAAAGGACCGAACTAGGGCACATTTTGTTCGGTACTAAATATGTTACCTGCAGCGGTTTCTGTTAAATAACAAAGTAGTTCGTTGGACCTTAGTTTATGAGTCAACTGTTTCTAATACTAAACAGAACTTTAAATGCTTCCTGGACAGTTAAAACTGCTGTATAATACTTGAATTTTCCGCATCGAAACACTTTGCTTTATTTACTGCAATTTATGATAATAATTTCGATGATAATCTACTGTAAACGATAATTTTCATTCTGAACCCTTATACTGTAGGGATAAACGTGTTCTTGAGTGGACACCGCGAATGGGCAAGAGTAAGTTGGGACGCCCAGGCTCGGTGGAGCGACGATCTTCGTAGGGTGAGATCGAGTTGATCGGAGTGCGATTGAAGAGGCCTATGTCCAGCAGTGGACTGTTTTAGGCTGATGATGATAATGTAATCATTACAATGTACACACGGCGGCACATCAAGCTATACATAACCAGTTCAACCTGACTTCGCTTTGTATGACCTTCCCGTAAGTTGAGAGAACAGCTTAATTTGGTTTTGTCTAGCTTGATTGGATGCCGTGCGTACAACTCGTACAACCACTTCCGTCAATATTACAGCTCAAAATATGTAAACGAGATCGACGCAAAAGATCTAGAAGTAACACATGGAATGTCATGTATAGGAATGTTAGAAATAAAAAATCAAGGAGAGCCTCTTAACATTCGGATTTAATAGAATTTTGTTCCGATGTCCGTTACTATTAGTTTGTTTCTCAACAACCACGCGATTGTCGTGTCTCCATGTCGTTTGACAAGAAGGTCGAATGTAAACGCGCAGCGTGCATGTTGACCATGTGTGAACTATGTTACTTATAATAAAAGGTTTACTTTTGATGTCAATGTTAAAGAAGTGACTGCTTCATTGGTCTAGTGATCGCAAGTTGATGATAATAGGCTCGCCCCTATTACTGGCGAAATATGAGAATATGTAAGAAAGAACGAAAGAAATAAAACATATTTATATCGCACACAAGTGCAGATAACAAAAGAATAAAAAAGAATAAGAACAAATTAAAAACTTAAATCTACACAATAAAAAAACTTAGATCTAAACAGAGAAATAATATTGCGTGTTTTCACGGCTGCGCCAAATAGGATCAGTTCAGCAAATTGCCGAGCAACTAGTGCCTGACGCTGCTGTACTATTAGGTACACCTCTGCCTAACCCTTAAAGGCCGAAACACACCGGATCCGTACACGTAGACGTGCACGTGCACGTGCACGTACCATGACGTTGTAATATATGGATCTTTATAGAGACATGGCACACCGCTTGCGTGACGTACACGTGCGCGTAGACTACATGCGTAACGCTACGCATTGCAGCTGCCATGGGTCAAACTTGCTGCGTACCTACGCAGAGCGGAACAGCAACGTCACATTGATGCGTGCAGTAATGACGTTGTAGTCAATGGCATTCCGTATTGGACGTCACACCGAACACGCACGTATCTTTGCTGCGCGTGACTACGCGCTTGACTTACGCATTCAGTTGTATTTGTTTTCAAGTTTTACCGATAGTAAGTGATGTTTTGTTTCGGTTTTAATGATGAATCATGAAATTAAAGAAAAACTAATTGTTTGTAAAACACAAAAAACAAAGAGTAAAAAATATGTCATATAAAACTTGAACCCATTGTTTTTTGGCACACCCAGGAATATTCTGTCACAATAACAGTAATATTGCTTCTTCTTCATCAGATGAACTACTTGGTCCATTTACCCAATCTTCTTCAGACATCGTGCACAAGAATTGCTGGGTACGCAAAGGACCAGTGCGTTGCGTGCGTACCACGTATGCGTAAGCGTAAGCGTACAGGTATGCGTAACCCGGTGTGTCAGGGGTTCACGCGCGTCACCACGCGCGTGTACACGTGTACGTCACGCCACGCATCTGGTCTGACCAGGCCTTAAGGGACTACAGGCGTGACGTTATGTTATTTTAAATAAGATAAAAGTCTTAACATCACCCCTGTATTTTCCCCGAATTGTTCTATCAATAGTAAATCTCCATTTCGTCAATTATTTTTAAATCCTATCTTTCTCGATTGAAAAACCTAATAACACTTTTGTCTCGTATTATACCTAATACCTACCGGTGTTGGTTGGATTTTAGCGATCAACTAGGGCTTCTTATTTAGCATTATTTTCGCTTTGATCTGATATATACAGCGTGTAACAAAAAGGGTATAATCTTATGGAATACTGTGGTACGGATAGAGATGCAAAACGAATTTTAAACGTTTTAAACCATTTGGTTTTAAACGGTCTTTTTGGTTTAAAACGATTTAAAACCACACTTACGAAGTTATCTAGACCACACCTCCTTGCTGATTTAGAATATATAAAAGGAAAATAAAATAAAAATGTTTTAAAATAACCTTCATTAACATGACAGACAAACATAAAATCGATCCCTACCTGCCCCATCTCTCCCCGTTGCGATTTTGGTAGCAAAGTGAAAAATAAAAATGCGGCATTGCCGTTTTATTTTAATAAATACCCAAAACATGATTGTTTTCAGTGTCTAATCCTAAATTGTAGTATAAATATGATATATGACTTCACATACATTAATAAAAATGGTAAATGATTTCAATTAGCCTTTTAAACTATTTTTTTAAGTAATTCGTAATCAATGTACGGCCCACGTGGCCCAAACAAATTTAAAACGGGTTTTAAACCACTGATTTTGGTTTAAAACGGTTTATTTACAACTATAGGTACGGACCATCAAACTGAACAACTTTCTCTATGAGACCACCATCGAAATCGTAAAAAAATAATCAGCTATCCTATACAAAATTTCAATACCTACTCGACCCAAATGTATGGGACAGCTGTTTTTTTTTTTACGATTTCGATTGTGGTCCCATAGAGAAAGTTGTTCAGTTTGATGGTTCGTACCACAGTATTCCATATGATTATACCCTTTCTGTTACACGCTGTATATATATATATATGACACAGGATCACAGCACTGAACCCTTTAAAGTAACATTATCTTCTCTTACATCAATTGCAACATCCAACATTGCTCATACCGCATACCCTATTACTATGAAAATTGCCGTAACGCGACCAACAATGTCCACAGTTACAAGAAACATGTCCAATAAGGTTGTTTATGTAACGTTGTAACTAGAGCAATTGCAGCATGAACTTACTCCATATGACTGCTGAGGACTTGAAGCTAAGGCACTCTGCACTCTGCATGAGTCTGCATGGTCTTCCTCAGATGAAAAGATTTTTGACTCTAGTGAACGGATTGGTAATATGTCGAGGAAGTTTTTGTTGCGTATGCCATTGACTGTAACGTTTTTTTCTTACGAGCAGATATTGTAAAGATATCCAGAACGCGAAGTAAAAGAAAAAGCAATATAGTATGACCACTTTAAGTTTGCAGTTCAACGCGGGCCTGTGGACGGTGAGTAATGGACTAGCTCGCCGTCCGTCTTAAGACGACAGGCCGTGTCCACGGCGCGTTCGTGTTCCAGGCTCGCCTCAAAGAAATGTCAGCAAACGGGAAGGGGTCCGAAAGGACCGATAACTGCCGGCGCTGCGGGACTGTTCGAAAGAGATACCGCGGCCCTGGAACACAAAGGGCAAAAGAAGGAACATGGATGGGTGGGAACAGAGTGGGACGGGGTCATTTGATGATTTACGATAAGACAAAAATAAGTGTGTAGTTCAAGGTGGCGGGGTATGTTGGTCGAAGTGTAGATACTTCGTCGGAAAGAAAACTTTTAGACAATTTTTTAAGACATTTCAAGAAGGGATGGTAAAGCGCCATATGATGTGCTAAAATTTGACACATATAGCGAATTTACATGTGCGTGTGTGTGTGTGTTTACATGTGTATGCTGTTAGGTTTAAGACAGTTTTGATACGGTCTGGGCGCAGCCTTAAGGCGGTTAGTTGAAAGCAGTTGCTATGGTTACTTCACATATTCGCTTTGGGTATAAGTATTCTACTCTTTGAGTATTCGTATCAGGTGTATCATGATCTGGATCGTATTTTTTTGGAATTTGTAATGCAATTGCAGTTTTTGGAGCGTTTCGAGTATCGTGTGGGTTTGTTTGTAGGTCAGATTTTCGGTGATTTCATAGCTCGTGTAATGAAATCCAAATAATAATGCATAGGTATGGCCAGAAAGGAAGGGACTCATGACATGGCGGATAATGGAGAAAGAACTATGGAAGAAGACATACTGCGCCGTCCCCAAATAAATTGAGATAAGGACAGGGAAATTAAATTAATGATTCTACTATGCGTGCCTATATAGAGTAAATATTTTTATTTGATCATCAGAATATTTTTATTACTTAAAAAAAATAGTTTGAAGTATGTGCACTTACCAGTGCAGTAAAAATTGTTATTACCTAATTTAAATTCTTTCACATCGTTTTTGCAAAAGTTTTCCATTTCTTCATCTTTATTCAAGTGATTTCGATGATGTAATTTTATTTATTGATTTTCTTTAATCGATATCGGATTGCGATCGTCGATTTATTGAGAAATTGAAAAAAAGAGCTGGATCGATTTGCTCGCAAAGAGAAAAGTACTTTTAGATATAGATCGATTCGTTTTATGAGTTTTATCGTTTTTGCGATGATGTAATTACAATGTTGGTATTACGCAAGTTTAATTGAACTTTTAGTTAAAAATAAACGATCGAAAACGATTGCAGAAATCAATTATTTTACCAAGTGTAATTGAAATAGATATTTGTAATTATTGAATCCTAGAGTAACTTTGATTTGAGTAATTGATAGCCATAAAATAATTAAATATTAGTAACGAGATGTCTAATAAAGAGATTTAAAATAATTAAACCTTCACCTTAACGTTTTATTCTACTTATTATTTGATTCTTCTGCTGTCTGTACGGAAATAAACAATATGGCGGATTTTTCTTCATGAAAATAGAGCTGTGGCAAGTTTACACATACTATTTTTCGTGGCGAATTTACTTTGTGGCGAATGTGTAATAATAACCCAAAATATCATACGATTAAGAAATTATGGAAGAATCCAGGACATTTTCTCTTGACCAAACACATTTCACTATTAGACATTTTTTGTATTATGTATTCACGATTTCAAAGTACTCGTATGATAATCACAATTTCAAGCCCACTAAATATTGACAGAACATTGTTCACCAAAACAAGTTAAAATAACGTGATAGTCTCAACTCGACATACACGAATACCTCACAAACCATGACGACTTCAGAAAAAATAAACATTTATATCATAACAAAAAAATCGTGTTTTCAAAAAACTTATGCAATGAAGACGAAATGTCTTGTACGAAGGGCGAAGACCATGTTCGTACACATTCTTGAAAAGATTTCATAATGCTGAGTAATATGGGACATCAAGAAGATGCTACGTCTCATTTCTCGCGATTCAAGTTGTATGATTCATTTTATTTTTAATCGGGGTTAAATTGAGTAAGTGCGGTGGCATCAGTTCCAAAGCAAAATTTGGGAAGTTCATTGAGAAATACCAAAGAGTAAAATACTTTATAGATGTACTCGTACTTTAAGGAAGTTGATAAGTCTTTTTTTTAATTAAGGCCTTTAATGAGAGGAAGTTTAAGAAAGCATACAGGTTGATTTGAAGATAAATACTTTGACAATGGGCTCATGCTATACAGAAATGCATCTTGGCAAGGAGTTGTTACTCAACAATAAAAAGATCTGAAACAAGAATGTGTGTGGTATACTACCACTAAACTCACTGTCTGTTATGCTGTAAGTTTTCCTAAAAACGAAATAAATAATAAAAAACCCGACTACAAAAAATCACGCTCTAAGTTTTTCTTTCGGTTTGTAGCCAGGCCCTGCAGTCTCGTCATAGATAGCGATCGCAAAACAACCGAATACGGTCGCAAAGTCATAATGCTGCGGATTTAAGTTGAAAGCCGACACCGGCAGGTCGCGTCCGGCTCGCGTCCGCCTTTAATCCGCATCGTTATGACTTTGCGACCGATTTCGGTTGTTTTGCGATCGCTATCTATATCGAGACTACAGGGCCTGGTGTCAATCGATTCGTTACATAATAACACCTTATTCATCAAAATCGGATGAATAGTTTAGCCGTGGAACGGAGGAACATTTGTAAATAAGAACATACATAGACTGCTAAAATCTTCTCTTTATCCTTTTGGCTTCGCCGTAGTCGGGTTAAAAGTACATGAGTATAACTGAGTGATAGAAGAGGAAGAAAGACTTCATACTAACTTCGAAAATATAGCGTTTTTCTTTAAGAAAACGATTTTATCTTTATATTGTTATAGAAGTTGATAAAGATATGTTTACAACCCGAGAAGAGGTTGTCGACCTGATGTGTACAAACAAGACCGTAACGAATTGCGCACTCGAGTCTATGAAATATACATACATATGTATATTAACGTAATATGTATATAAGGGAAGATGTGTAAACATATGAGGAAAACAATAATATTATGCTTAAATCAAATATTTTTTCAAAATGTTTATAGATTCAATAAACTTAACAAACTCTTTACATAGAGATATCTCTGTTTTTACCCGACTAAGCAAAGCTAAAAGGACGGGTTAAGATTCAAGATTCTTTATTTGGATGAAATATCGAAAAATGTTCACAATAATCCTCAAACTGACTGTTCATCATTTATTTTATTGAATTTCTCATCGATTATGTGCAGTTGATTGATCATCATCGTACAATTTTTTGGGTCAGGGATCGCAATGCAATTTCTTAGAACAATGGCATATGGACAAGAGGCAAACACACCATACATGACCGTTTTTATCTGATTAATTAATTTCCTTCTCAGTTCAAAATAATACACTTCACAATGTTGAGTATTGGTCCTGTATTAACACCCACTTTGTTTCAACCATATTTTAATTTGTTATGCAGTACAATAAAATTTAGATGCACGATTAAATATTATTGTCCTTTAGTGAAGTTTTGTTTAGTTATAACGAGATTGCATAAACTTCTGTCACGGACTAGCAGTCAGGGCGTGATGTCTTGCGGTTGAACCTAGTTAGCTTCTTTGTCTACGAGTTTATTTGGTACTAGCTGTTGCCTGCGGTTTCGCTCGCGTTTTGGTCGGAAATTATCCCACGGGCACCTTGTAAATATAGCGTATGGTACTTGGGGATAATGTAACTTCCTATTAGTGAAAGAATTTTCAAAATCGGTTCAGTAGATCAAGAGATTACCCCTACAACCTCACAAACTCACAAACTTTACATGTTTATAATATTAGTTTATAGATGTTGTGTTCGAAACCACTAGAATACTTTACCTGTATCAAACCTTTCTTAATTTCTGTGGCCAGGAAACCTATGTACCTAAGTCAATGTAAGCCTAGCTGAATCCGACTTTGTTTTCGGTTTGGGCTCACATGATGTATTATTGTAATGGCAGAGAGGAAATCTTTCATCTGATCAGGCATAGATGCTGAAACCCCTTCCTGATCATTCAATTTACACTCACACATACACAGACAAACATCACACAAACACTCTCAAACTCAATAAAGGCTTCTTGTAACCGCTTTTAATTAATTTAGTTTTTTATGTATCCATAGTTTCTTTTATTCTTGTAAATCTTATTGCTTAAAACTCTGTAAAATATTTTCCTGGGAGACTGGCTCTTGTAAAACAGGTCTATCACCTAGCACAGGAGTCAGGGACTTCACCTAATTTTGTAACCCTTTTCATGTTCAACCAGCAATGAGTTCCAACATTAAGGCTAGGCATAAATGATTTCAACACCTGTCAAGTTATACTTAGCCTTTTCTCACAAAACACATTATCGTACATAACTCCAAACAAAATTATTCAAATGACCCGTATATTATTCTAAATAGGTACTTAGCCTTATAAGACATTGCACACAGCGTTCAGAATAAAATTGTCGCATTATGTACAGAAACTTTAATACCCACGTTTGTCCACATAACGAAAGGTTTTGTCACGAATTTCTTATACATATATATATATATATATATATTATATTATATAATAAGCGTCGTGTTCTCTAGTTTTAGTTTGCAGCACTAGAGCCTTAAGGTATTTTCGTAATCCTGGTTCTGAGCATACTAATTCTAATGCATGACTTGTGAGGAGGTGTTGAAATTTCCGTTGAGCTGTAAATATATATGACTAAAGTAATTTTATTTGGTGCTAAGGTATGTTTAATGGATTCCTCTTACTGAGAGGAACTCGGTGGCCCAGCAGTGGGAACTTATAGGGTGATTATGATATGCTAGGCTGGATAAGACCTATTTTGAATACCTTTACTACCTACTTTTAATATGATGGTATTTACAGACATTCGAGTTTATCTGATACTAGCTGTTGCCCGCGGCTTCGTTCGCGTTTTGGTGGGACATTATCCCACAGGCACGTTGTAAATATACGCCTGTGGTACTCGGCAATAATGTAACTTCCTATTAGTGAAAGAATTTTCAAAATCGGTTCAGTAGATCCAGAGTTACAACCTCACAAACTCACAAAATTTACCTCTTTTTAATATTAGTATAGATTATCGGTTTCGATTAGATTTATAGGTGTCGATATCTGATATCGACACTTATTTTATCAGCACTGATAACATCAAACTTCAGAGTATTCTACATAACTTAGTAGGGCCGGATATTGAGAATCGAGAGAAAATTGTTCAGTATGAAAGTTACTGGAAGAATATAATCAAGTCTCACACATCTATGACTTGGGATGTTGTTTACCATTGAAGAACTCGGTTTTCTTAATAAAATTGAACACTACATTGATGAATATCTACAGAGGCATTGAAAATCCATTTCTGAGATGTTTGGTTTTATATATAAGCAGGACCCAATTCATGGTTATGAATTTATGATGGACCACTTAATTGTTTCGAAAGTTTCCAACCATAAGTTTGCCAAGGATAATGTCTGTTTATTATAACAATAAGAACAACCAACATATATTTACTTAAGTATATGTTGAGATGAATAAACAGTCATCTTATAGTTGTTAATTCGAGGGTATCTTACGGATGCGTGAGTGTGCCGTATCGAATCTCTTCAGACATTCAAATACGTCTTGTTTACAAAGATTTCTTTGATGACTTTTATATTTTTAATGAGTTCGGAGAAGTAACATTGTGATTTATATTTGCTGATCTGTAAATTACTGATAATGAAAAGCACTTTCTTTTCAGGAAGATTGTTTTTTTTTGGTTGAAAACCTTTTTTTTAACCCCCGGCCCCGACGCAAAAAGAGGGGTGTTATAAGTTTGACCGCTATGTGTGTGTGTGTCTGTCTCTGGCACCGTAGGTCTTAAACGAGTGAACCCGCTAGATTACTAGATTTGCAACAAAAATTTGATCTTTTTTTTTAAATTTAAAAACTTTTATGAAGTGCAATATCACAATCATTTAATTATTTTATTGCAGGCAGATTTACTTATGACACAAAATGTTTTAATTTCTCCTTTATTTAATAGACTTATTCTTCTCAAAGCGTGCTTCTCGATCATAATGACAAAGAAAATGTTTTATTTAAAAGTCGTTTGTTTCTATTTCATTGAGATTACTGTTCCGCGTCTGCTTATCACGCATGCTGCCATCTTCACGTTTAATGGTAGTGGAAGGAAAACGGTTTGTAGATCTAGAGTTACTAGATATGACATAGGTAGTTCCTATTATTAATTGAACACTACACGTGTTTTTTTTATTAAAGAATCTGCGAAATACTACCCTAACCTTAATAAATATAAAAACTAAATATTTACAACAAAAAGGACTAAATTAAGTCTAAAACTAAGTACCTACTTATATAAATTGGTGGAGTTGGATTTGATGCTTTGAGTTTAATAGTTGTAGGGGGTCCCCCCTACAGGACAGATTTAAATAAACATCTATCTGATTTTCCGCCTTTGTTCTTTTTAAATAAATGACTTCAAGGGCATTTTTTGTAATTCTGGTAGGAGTTTAGACACTGATAAAATTGCGATCGTTTTGTTTTTTTTTTTTAGAAACAAAATTCGCTATGTAACTATAAAGTACCTTGTCACGATCGCGCATTAATTTTTGAAGAAGACACCGAACACAAGACATGCAATTTAAATGTCATGTTTTCAACAGTAAACACTAAAACAAGTATTTATAAAATAAAAAATAAAATAAAATATCGCTGGACATTACACACAGCGCCATCTAGGTGCCACACTAAGCTACGAGGCTTGTGTCGTGGTCACCAGATAGTTGATAATACTACATAGATACTTTTTTGTTTGTAAATACATACTTATTATACATATAAACATCCATGACTCGGAAACAAATGTCCATGCTCATCACACAAACATTTGCTCTTACCGGGACTCGAACCCGGGACCCTAAGAACGTAAGGCAGCCTCAATACCGCTGCGCCATTCGGGTCGTCTTTTCTATCCTAAACGTCTTTAAGGGTCATTGTGCTTTTCATTTTAAAAACTACGGGCCAAATATATCGGGAAAAGAAAATCAGTTCCCCAAAATATTTGATTTACATTATTCGTCAAAATGTAGGGAATTAAAGCTAAGCAGAAGTGACAACTAGCATTATTTGTAACCGACTTTCTTAAAACAGGAGGTTTTCAATTCGGCTGTTTTTTTGTTACTTCATAACTCAATGAAAAAAAGGCATAAAGTCAATGAAACAAACAAAGTCACCGACTTCCGAAAGTAAAGTAATTTTAGAGTTTTTTAATGTCGTCTTGTTGTTATAACTAAACAGATACACTTTCTCCAATCCCCTGTCACATCCAGCTCATCTCATACATTGACTAATTGTTGCTTTGGTCGGGCGAATCTCTCCGCTTTCCGCATCGCTCCAGCAAGGAATGCATTTTCACTGCCCACCGCCACCGTATCTCGATATCACTCTTCCGTAGTCAGATCTTAATGGTGGTTAACTCGTGTGGTTGTTACTCTATTCGTGGTAGGAAGTTACTGTAACCGCGAGTCTGTGACAGTTGGGTTTGATGATTTAATCTGAAGTTTCCTTTGAGTGAGCATGTTACTGGATATTAGAATATTAGAGATCCATTTTAGGACGTAAGAAAATTGGTACCTTTTTTAGGGCACGAGGAAATTGAGATCTATTTTAGGACATCAGAAAATCTAGACTCATGTAGGGCCATTAGAAAATTGAGACCGATTTTAGTGAGTGAAGAAATAAATAATGGTGTCGGTTCTCAGCACGGAATTTACACAGCAGTGCCCTGTGTAAAGCTGAGCTGACAATCTACATCACGAAATTATACAAAATCATTTTGTATCTTGGTTGCGACTGTTGATCAATGTTAAATGGAGTATGTAGCTATTGTTCTTTACTTTATTGCTGCCATAATAGATGTCTATTAGCAAGCTGTCATTCTCAAGTTTGGACAAATTGAATCGTTCAATCGCCTTAAGCTGTATGTGGTCTAGTTTTTTTTTGGACTGGGTAGCTGATGATTATGTTTAATTCCACAGCTCTACCTGTTAATTATAGTGTAAGAGTTTTATGTAAAATTAAATGTTTTGTTGAAAGACCGGCCATTATAGTATTCAGGAAGTGAATAGACAGGGCAAACCTTGTACTTTGACTTTCCTTTAAATTAAACCAACCAAAGTTTTTGTAATCAAACTTCAAATTTAATGAGAATTAAGTGCCGTAAACAACCATAGCAATCATTCTCAAACACATAATTTCCAATCTAAAGAAAATTGTAACCAATTACAAAATGTCCATTTCGAACGTCGCTATGGAAACCATAATGCTGTTTTAATTAAAACTAAACGTGTAGAAGGCAACGACTGCTTGCGCACACGACTGTTACGAAAGCGCCTTCGAGTATTCTCGGGCACTCTCGGGTTACCTCGGCCCGGCTCGTGTTACCGAAGCCTGGGAGGCTGAATTATTGCATACAATTTATAAATCGTGAAATCCCTGATGTGTTCACGCGATATTGTTTAACTTGACACCCCTATATTGCATTGCTTGCAGGCTTTGACGCAATGTTCATGCAATTAAATTGATCATTTTAAACATTACAGTTCACGCAATGAAGTAAGGTTGTGCTATAATTTTAGTGTAAGATACAGTAATACAAAGTAAATTATTAACCCTATCAAGCCCGGTATTTGATATCGAAGTAAACTTAGACTGTACGCGAATGGTATTAGTTGTTACGAAATTAAGCTACTTAATTTAATTACTGTTTGAACATTGTAGTCATTTGTAGTCTTGTTTAGTTAATTTTAATTCACTATAAATAATGTCATCTTCACGAAGCCGAAAGGCACTTGTCATTGCGATATTTTTTTCGTTTTAGACCATACCTTTATACCTTTCAGTTACGGAGATATTGGGGGTCAAATTTCCAACTTATTCATAAGTTTTTTTTTTTAAATACTTGTTTTTAATGGAAGATTTTTACTTTAAACACCTCTACGACCCCCGTACTATTCAATCCATCCACCAGCACAATGTTTTGAGTGCGTTCCATTGAGTCCGACCGTAAAACGTGATTTTTCACCCCAAACAAAAGTCGTTTCCCTGCAATAATTTTTGCGTAAAGTTACTCAGTTTGATGTACATAATGCTTGGTTGACGGCTTCGTGAAGGGTCTTGTTACACCCCGTATTATGGATTTGCAATTAAATACATTAAGATAAGACATGTGAATATTCGGATGAGGATAGACACATAGACGCAAAGCATCGAATCACACCTGTGTCACCAAAAGCGTTCGATAGAGTTATTCCCACATTTTGCAAGTTATGTCCTTGCCCTATGTGATAAAGGGCAACCCTTTTGGAATCAACCGGGCATAAATCACATTTAGAATTTGTAATGGAAAAATCCAATAACACTTTTAAATTTGAATATTTGATTTAAAATTAGAAACAGGATCAAATAAATCTTGACGAATAGAACACCGTTGTCAATAATATGTATCTAATCCAAAGAGATCACATTACCCACGTCAAGTACCCGGAAGACTAAACAAGTATTTTACAGATAAAAAATATCCGGATCTCATTACAATTGTCGTTTCAAAGTTTGTGGCAAAGGTATAAAAACTGTGGAGCCCACCGAAATGTTTTGCAACCTGATTATGAACATTGCGTATAAAGAGTATAAAGAATACACTCATTACCTGCAATTAAAACGATTCCATAACTGTGTACTCTCGGTTTTATTGCTTCCTATGTGAACGTAGCCGAAAGCACAATACGAGGTCAAACACCCATGTATTATGGTCAATTGACTGTCAAGATTTTCAAGATTCAGTTCCGCCGGAAGCCAGGGCGGACGCACTAACCTTGCAACGTCGTCTTTGTTTATTTATTCTTAAACTAACACTTCTCTTTTCATAACAGTTGTCAGATCTCGATCGCCTACTTCTGCGATACAAGGTCGGAGCGACCGGTTTGAAAAGTAGAACTTTTATAAGATATCGTATTATGCAAAGATTTGGATTACGTTATAGATTTGCCATTAATATTTTGTAGTGACTTGCGGTGTCAAACACGCAGTTAAACATGTGTTTATGTGTTAAGTTCGCAACCCCATCATTATAAAGTTGAGTACGACTTTATTATCTCCTCTGCAATTATTGAGCTTATCTGTAATTATGTTTAAACTTTGACGTTCAATGCTTACATTCAGGAACTATTAAGTTTAATAACAGAAGTTATTGCTCTTTAGGTATAAACAAAAGTATCCGTAACTTTTTCGGAAAGAACATTCTACAGTTTGCTCTCAAGGTATTCAAGGCTTTGGTCAGCGGACGAGTGTAATGTCATCAGTCACGTAATTAAAGACCTCGACGTGGATGTCGTGATTACAACTCTGACACGTGTCACTTCACATATACGTTCTCGTTTCAATCAGTTCAAATTAATTGGACATTTCTATAGGCGCTGGTCGGCTGGTACGTCAACTGGGCAATCGTCTAGTCTGTCACTTTAATTTAATTAGGGATGGTTTAAATACTTAAAATAATTCTCGTGATTATCGAATCCCTGAGATGTTAGGCCTTGAGTGAGTTTTTGATTTCTAGTTCTTTCATACTTCAGTACTGAATTAAACAAAACCTGTTTTAACCGTAATAAAATTAATAAAGATTACTTTAAAAAACTTAAATCGTTCACCAAAACTTTCTAAAAAACATTGCAACACATCAAGTCTTAAAATTCAATTAACTCAAACTAAATTAGATTTGTTTCACATAAATTCGTATGCAAGCTATCGCCGCGACAACGTTACGTCGAAAGGCCGACAGCGGGCTGTCGTAAGGGCGTATGCGCAGAATATAAGAGTAGGTACTCGTTCGTACGTCCTACTTACTGAAATGTCAACATATTTGTTAAGTGTCAATGAAATGTTAATCAATTTGTTTTCTGTTACAGGTAATTAATAAATGAAGACAAAACATGCATTCAATGCGATGTAAATCGAGGTCGCGGTAAGTCCAAAATCATTTGTCGAATTGCATCTCGAATCCGATCAAGCGAGCGTAAATATTTTATGTAATTACCGTAATTATGCGGCGAGAAGGTAAATTAATTATCCGGAACGAAATTAAGATTCCGCAAGGTACACTTTCTTACAAAAATAAATAATCAAAGATCTTAAGGCAAGTTTTTATCATGTGCACTATCCTGTCCTTATCCCAATTTATTTGGTGTCGACGTAGCATGTCTTCTTCTTCGGCACTTGTAAGTAATTTCAGTAGTCATCCCATTTTTAACCATTTCATCTTTTGCACCGTCGATCCATCGTTTCTTTAGTTCTCCCCTGCTGATAAAGTTATCATACTAAAAATGTTGTGAGGGGACTCGCAACATTTTCTTCACGATAAGTTCTTTTAAATGATTGCGTTTTGATGTTCAGATTTAGTAAAATATAATTATGTTCCTTATTTTTTACTATAAGCTGTCTACAAAAAAAAAATAACATGGAAAGAAATGCCCCATAATAAATTGTTTCATACCATGTACATACTTTAATTGATGAAAGCTTCTGAAATTTGCCCCCATATAAGTTTGCGTTGTTACCCCAGCAATTTAAAAGCGTGTAGTTGTTATGTTGGTATGCGGAAGTCCACTTGCTAATGACGTCTGAGCAAAGCCTTGGTCACACGAAGGTCGAGGACTGGTTCCATCCCTAGCCTTTCACTAGGCAGCTGATGAATGCAATTCAGGTGGATTTATTGGTTCAGTTTAATTATGTGGACGAGTGTACCTGCGTCTGTCGTTTTTATTGGTAGTTAAATTGATTTTCTTTATAATTGGATTTATGGTTTACTGTCCTTTTAATTTAATGGGAAAACAAGCTTTTAAGTAAGAAAAAATCATGTTATTGATCATTTGTATCAAAAGACCACTTTTCATCTCTATTATTAAATGCGCATAATGATGTTGTATCATCAAAATTACTTACAAAAACTGCCAAATTTGATCTCAGCAGGTTTATAGGAAGTCAAATTATCCCCAGGCCTACATACTTAACTAACAAAAGTTTAAACAGGATGAAGAATATGAAGAGCTTTCGCACGTCTCATACCTTTAACTTTTCTATCAAAATCTAGAATGTCGCATTGTCTAGGCCTTCAGATCAGTGGGCCTAAAATTGAAGCTTTATCAGAATCATAATATGAATCACGTTAAAAATTTGAAATTCTTAAAATGGTCTTTATGTTTATGACCACAAAGTCCATTTTAAGAGTTTTATATTTTTAACGTGATTCGTATTATGATTCTGATAAAGCGGCGATTTTAGACCCCCAGATCTAAAATTCCAGTGATAATAAATTAGTGTGAAAAAATTTAAGATTTCATATGACTGTCGTTTCAATACATTAGGTATTACTTTAATACATAGATACACTTGATTCAAGCTACAGGCATTTACATCAAGGCAAGGCAGTTTTACTTAGTTCCTTGCATAACCAAGCGACAACACCTAGCATACTTACCTGGCTACCAACATGAATTTGTGTCAATAAGACTGTGTCAGAAGGCATCAATTCATCTTAAATGTTTAACAATTCCTTTAAAGTGATTGCTTCACTCAAAGTCACAAAGTGAGTAGATATTAAACAACAAATACTCTTGTAAAAGCTAAAGCCTAAGGCCATATGACCGTATCCAGCAGACAAACCTATTAATACCTACGTAAATTTTAATGTCGAACGATCGAAATCTGATGAATCGACAATCTGGTCAGAAACTGATTAAATCGTTCAGCAAATCAATTGCTCCACTTTAACGTTTAAAACAATGTTGCTTAAAGGAATGAACCTAATATATTTTTGCAGCTTTTGAAAGATCACTGTATTCAACTATTTCTTTACAATAATATTGACGGATATTGTAAACTGTGTATATTTTACTCAAACATAACCTCTTGAACTCAATGATTCTTCATTCTTGTGGCTAGGCGTAGTTACTAATTTCGCAACCATAAAGACACAGCTTTATAATACGTTGAACTTAGCTAGGGATAGTCAATCTTATACCTCATACTTTTAAGTCAGATATTATACCTTTATCCAAACACCAAAAGTGACGAAACTCGCAAACTGCTCTGCAGTCCGGTGTCATTAACTTTTGTGCCATATTTTTGCGTTAAAAGTGAAGGAATTTTGCGGTCATACTGTTTCCCAGGCAACTTGGTTTCCGCGTGGCAACCAGCCCTTACAAGGCGTGGCTCGAGGTCGCCTACTCCGCTCACTTGCGACTAGCCCAGTTTTAATGATAGGTGCCTACAGACGTGGGTATAAAATACGTCGTTTGGAAAATTCTCTTGTATGCGTATGCGAGTACGTAATAATACGTAATAAACGATCAGTAACTGCATATTTATTGGTCCTTATTCGTCAATTATGCCGTCTCATGTATGATGTTCTTAATAACAATGAGCTCTTAATTATGTACATATAGTTATGTGTTCATCTGGGTTGTGTGAATGATGAAGTTGGATTTTCAATAGTAATTTAAAATGCGTTCATTAAAAGATATGCAAATATTTTGGATTAGTATGTTAATGTACACGTGTACAGAACATGTATTTAATTATTGATAACTACATCGTGCTTTGTTGCTACGAGTAATCGGTGTTTGCTGGATATAATTTCTCGTACTGCAAGTTTATCATGCATCTAATCTATACCAGCAGTGACTACTGCAATATGAATTAGTCAACATATTCATTACAAGTAATAGTTCTAGCAACTATTAATAAATATTACTAATGATATTCATAAACAATAAACGGATATTACCTACAACAAATTGATTGATCTGTTTCATATCAAGTCTACCTCAGTTACTAAATCTATTATCTGTCAATACAGTGAATGCTTAAGACTAGCAACAACTTTATAGGTCATGTAGCTCGTTTATCGTGACTGTAAAGGCCGCAGTATAGATCTGATATATCTCTAAGGGCATTGTCCACGTTTGGCATTTATAATTAGCCTTCAAAGCAGCCGATTAATTAAACTCGTTTGTAGAATTGATTTTGGTTTAAGCACATACCTAAGTATAAGTGCATATCTTTTTTTGGCATGGATCTTCGACAAGAACAAGAATTGTTGTTTTGAAACAAGGTATATGCAGTTAGAAAACCTGAAAACCTCTTCATTGGATGGTCCTCATCATTGTAAACAACTTTAACTATGGGAACTTTGGAAATTGCGAAATCCCATTTAGACTATATTGACTAGAGTTAAGGAAGAGGTTTTCAGTAATTTCTGTCTAAATGTTCTGTCTTCTTTATCTAATAAATTCTTTTTCTTTATCTTATCTCTTCATTACGTTAAAATTCATCAATTTCCACCACACTATAGTACAGGTTAGGCTCGATTTGGTGGTTTTTTTGGTCTGTATAGTTCGGTTTACCATGGGCTAAGGTTGACTAGATACTTTTTGAAGAACAGATACATTGTTTTTAGTTACCATTGTAAGAATTTTAACGCGATTCATAGTATTATCCTATTATGATTCAGCTAAAGCGGCCATTTTGTGGCACTCAAAAAATATTGGCACTATTTTTTGAGTGGCACAAGATACAAACTCATGTGAACTTTTAACACAATATGCAACAATGCTATTTAACACTATGTCGTTTATAACAGACTGTCCAAAACTACACAGAATAATGACTTGCATAATAAACGACGTGCTATGACACTTCCGACAAACTGTAATTGTTAAATTTTATGTAGGTAAGTAGGTGTGCGTGTGCGCATGATATAACTTGATTATCTAATATACACTGTATGTTATATTGTTGTTAGAAATGTGATGGACGACCGTAATCTTTACTATCTACCTATTTTAATTTATTTTTTTCTTGTGATATCACTTATTTTTGTGAATGTTGGTTAGTTAACCAGTGATTGACGACTGTGAAAGTCCAAGACTGTAAAAACCTATACTTAAGGTATGTTGTACACAGAAGCTGTTGGTGAACCTATATTCATAAATAAATAACCGCAGGGAGGGCGAAAATTATCCCCTCCGAAACATTACGCCTAGCCTTTTCGAAACTATGTTCAGGTCCGCTTACAGTCCAACTGGATGCAGCTGAAAACCAGAATTTCATTTCATTTAGGAAACGCCTAATATTACTAAAAATGGGCATAAAGCCCCTAATTTCTATATTGATTTGTGCAAAGCTCTCAGAAGTGAAATGCTTGAAAGTTAAATTATAAATACGAAAGGGCCATAATCACACAGTTAATTTGATTATCATACCGATATTAATTAAGGTCACGGAAGTGAAAAGTATTATCGTTTTAATGTTGCTTTTATTAATGTGACTTTCTTAGCAGATTTTCCTTTGATTCCTACAAAAGATTGCATTTGCATTCCATGTTCAGCAGTGGACTATAACGAGCAACTCATATATATTGATGGCAAAGTAAGAAAACATATCTGATAATGGGAAAGATAAGTTTTCGTCACTATTTATACACCGACTTCAAAACGAAAGAGGCCCTCAGATCGACTGCATGCTCTTTTGTTTCTTCTTTTATTCTATGAGAATAATGTAGTCTAGACAGTTAGAACAGTGGACGGGGATGACTGCTCAAGAGCCTTGTCGTACCAATCCTTAAATCATAAGGCAATTAAAATATTCGTAGTTGATAGTCGTGATACATCTGTACAGTTAACAGGCTCAAACTTACAATATAATTCGCGTTTCATCTCATAAAACAAACCAACCAACTTTCCATATCACCAACCTATCAGCAAATGTAACATGACATGAGTTCATGATCAGATCACATAGCGCGGCTAAATCATAAAGCACACGATTACCTCAGACGGACCATCTGCTCGTGTATTACAACATCGGTCGGGTAACCTCGATGACGTTGCTAACTTTCACCTTCAGAGACATTTGCCCAGCGGCATTGAACTTGGTGAGATATTGTATAATGTCGGAGTCGTGACGTCAGAGGTTGATGCCGATGTTTAATAGGTGTTTCGAAGCTAAACGTAGAAACGAATGCAGTTGAACGAGTTTGGAAATGAAGGAAAAGTTTTTGGGTGAAGTGCGAAGAGAATTTTCTTCTTTATTTAATTATCTTTGCGTTAAAGTTTTTCGCGATTCACGTGAATAAAATACTATTACAGATGAAAGAAAAATATATGGTCCTAAGAGATTCAGATATCTGATCTTTTTCGACTTGCATGACATTGACAGAGTTTTTTTACGAAAATCAAGATTATGATGTGAAAATTGACTTTGGCCACGTACCAAAACATTATTGTACCAACATATAAGCTTAATCTAAGCACCTAAATACACTTGGCCATGTACGCCCCGACCCTTGCTCAAGACAGTCTGCGATGCTTTTTTTTTTTTTTTTTTTTTTATCGATGGGAAATCATCAAATGACCCCTCCCGCTCTGGGCTGAGCAGGAGGGAGTGTCAGACTTGTACTGACTAAAACCCATCCATGTTCCTTCCTTTGCCCTTTGTGTTCCAGGGCCGCGGTATCTCTTTCGAACAGTCCCGCAACCCTGGCAGGCGTCGGCCCTTACGGACCCCTTCCTGTTTGCTGACTCTCTTTGAGGCGCGCGTGGAACACGAACGCGCCGTCGACACGGCCTGTCGTCATAAGACGGACGGACGGCGAGCTAGCCCATAGCTCACCGTCCACAGGCCCGCGTCTACGGTGGCCGGGGGCCACCACGTGGCCCCCGACGCCCGGTGCGTCTCCCGCGGCGGCTGGGACGTGAGGTTCTCTCCCTCTCACGTCCCGCCACCTCCTTCGCTAGCATGACTGCTTCGCAGAAGGAGGTGACGGCGTCCCATTCCGTCTCGCTCCGGACCATGGATTGAACCAGGGCCGGACGCGAGAGGTCGCCGCCGCCGATCGCCGCTACGAGGACACGGCGTTGCTCCGCCCAAGCGGAGCAGACCTGCACAGTGTGCTCCACCGTGTCCTCCGGTCGATCCTCGCAGTGGTGACACCCGGGCGTTTCCTCCCGCCCGATTAGGTGCAGGAACCTCCCGAAACAACCATGTCCGGTGAGGACCTGCGTCAGGCGGAAGGTGAGGGCGCCGTGGCGCCTCTCCAGCCACTCCTCAAAGAGGGGACTTACCGCCATTATAGTGGCGTGCCCTGCACGGGGTTGCGACAGTCGCTCTCTCCATGTTGCCATGAGATCACGCCGGAAGTCTGTCCGCTGAGCGACAATTTGCCGCGGCAGCGGAGTTTCCCCCCGGCAGTCTGCGATGCTGAACTAGTGATTTAAAATTAGTCCCTAAATAATGATACCATTCAGATCCAGCCTGTCCCTTTGCTGCCCTCCCCCAGTGACGCCCTAAGCCGAGGGTCGTACCCCAAAGGGGATACACTTATACACCATACACTGATACATCCACAGGATAGTCTGCTTAAGCTGAAGTCCGCTTTATAGGATGACCTGAGAGAGGGCATTCAAAAAAAAAAGTCCATGTCAACAGGGCTCAAGATTGTTTGTGAATGAAGTTAGTTATGCAACCATTTAAAAAAAATACCCTTTCTACATTTGTCTTACTCACACATGAATCCTAGCGCAATCAAATACATAGCCAAATTAACTCAATTTAAAAACCTGAATTAATTTAATTTGGCAACATGTATAAATCCTTATACAGTGTAGTTAATTCAACTAACCTAAAAGTAGACGATATAAAAACAAATCATGCGTTTCTTAACGATGTCGGTAGTGGAGGAATGTCGTCGTAGAGCTACCGTGTATACGGCGAAGTTTCTTTTAATAAACACCACTAAAGGTACGGTAAAGTTTGTGCCCGGTTGATGGCAATAGGCTCGCCCCCGATTACATGGGACTTAAACGCAACGCGTTTAAAAAGTTTTACGCGTGATGCTAACACGTTAGTGTTTTGAATCGACTATGATAAAAAACATGATCAGAAAAAATGATGATCTTCTTAACCAGTGTTTGGGGGTTTAATTATAATATATATATATTTATAAATCAAAAGTAACCTAAACTAACTTAACAATAAACTTAAAAATGGCATCAAAATACTCCTCCTCAACACTGACAACTGGTAATGTCACCATGAGACTGAATTAGATTCGATTAGACCAGTGTTTTGGATAACTTAGGTTATTGAGGACAGACAGGCACCCCTCCATGGAAAATATTGTTATTCAGCTGAGCGCGTAAAGCCTATAAGCCGACCCTACCATGGTTGGAAGAAGGCAGCAGTATCGCAAACTAAGACTATCTAATTTTATTTTATGCAAAGTTTAAAGTTCATTTGCATTTGGAAAACGCAGAGCAAAGACTTACCCTGGTATCTATAGTCAACTTACAGAGATTACTTGAGTAAAAGTAATAACTTAAGATACGACTTTTTATTCTGTAGTTTAGTAATTACTTGAATTTAGAACTGTTAAAAGTTAGAAGTCTTATCTTTGCTTTCTTTGAAGATTCTTACTTTGTTTAAATTTTGTCTATTGCATAAAAATGTTTGCTTAAGTAATTACTTAAACTCAAGTAATTAATAAATAAATAATAAATATCGCTGGACATTACACACAGCGCCATCTAGGTGCCACACTAAGCAACGAGGCTTGTGTCGTGGACACCAGATAGTTGATAATACTACATAGATACTTTTTGTTTGTAAATACATACTTATTATATATATAAACATCCATGACTCGGCAACAAATGTCCATGCTCATCACAGAAACATTTGCTCCTACCGGGATTCGAACCCGGGACCCTATGAACGTAAGGCAGCCTCACTACCGCTGCGCCATTCGGGTCGTCATTCAATTTCAATGTCAATTGCTTTAACTTGACTATAGATACCAGGGTAAGGGTTTTAAATATCACAAGAAGCAGCGCTATAATAAGCTAATCACATTGGTGCAGTTTTGAAAGAATAACTGCTCTCGAAAGTGGTTCTCTCAAATGATTTAATTCACTTTTGTTTCCTTACCAGAGGATTAAAAATGATCTAATTATAATAATTTGGCGGTTAAAACGTTAGCGTTCATATAAATAAAGTGCAAATTATTCGCTCAGTAAATTCGCACGGACCATAAATTTCTCACGCTACCAAGTATTGTGAAATACGACTGTCAAGAACTAAGTGATGACTTTTTTGTGGAAATAATGAATATTTATTGATTTCTATTTTTCTTGATTAACTTCAAGATGAGCCATCTTGAAGTGGTTGGTATTCCGCTGTACCTGGTTAGACTGGAAGCCGACCTTAACACCGTTAGAAAAAGGCTAGGCAGATGATGGCATCTTTCGGTAGTTCTTTGCATCTTACCGTACTTCTAATTATGACTAATTTGTTGATTTAACTTAAGAAGATTAAACCGTCTTTGGTCTCCTAGAAAACCAGGAAAAATCCCCGATCTGAACCGATCTTAAATCGAGTTATATTACTATATAAAACTTGGCCACAGATATTTGTTTCAAGGAACCAACAATAAAGACACTAGACCATTCCAATTCCTCATGTTTTTTATTTTTTTTAAGTTTAAATTCTAATTATAATTATGTACTTATTTGCACGCCTGTTAGGGTAGGATATGGTTCTGAGCTTTATTATTGTATTCCATCCTTGTGTATACCCATATTTAAGCAAAATAAATGATTTGATTTGATTTGATTAGACTCAAAAAAATATAAGCGCAATTTAAATTCTGCATGAAAAGAGGAGGCCATTTTGTTTTTCGGACGTTGCATCACTTCACCTTCTGTCTGAAATTCTGAAGCAATACATAAGGTCTGGATTAACATAAAAGTACATAAAATACACGTATCGTAACATTAATCATTGCATGTAATCGGAGCATTATCCTTCAGAAATTTACCAAATTACGTGACTTACAAAATTACAACAGTGGAATATTTTTTATAATACGACCTTCAATTGTACGTTCTACAATTATTTCATATTTGTATTTATGTCTTTACATATTATAAAATAAATTCACTTTTCGTGTCTGTCTGTGATCGCGTTATTCTTATAAAATTGGCAATGGATTTTGATGCGGTTTTTACAATCTTTTACACAATTTGCTCGGTACAGTTGTCGCAGTGGTTAGGCGATTAGCTGCTGCGCTGCGTGTCGCGGGTACGATTCCCGCACTGAACAAGTTAAGGTAGTTGTTCCGGATCTGGCTGTTTGTGTATGTGAGTTTTAACGTTTGTAAACGCACCCACGATACAGGAGTAATTCTTAGTGTGGGGCAAAGTTTAAAAAATCGATAGGTTCATGTGTAGGTATAACACGTTATACATACCTATCTGTACTAATCTATATTAATACTAAAAAGAGGTAAAGTTTGTATTTAAGGGGTAATCTCTGGATCAACTGAACCGATTTTCAAAATTCTTTCACTAATAGAAAGCTACATTATCCCCGAGTGCCATAGGCTATATTTACAAGGTGCCCATGGGATAATTTCCGAACAAAACGCGAGCGAAGCCGCGGGCAACAGCTAGTCTTACATATAGAAAATCTTGATCTTTTGTCAAGTTATAAAACACTGTGCGAAGCAGAGACGACGGAGAATCACATATAGTATCAGTAAACATGTCAATGTATTGCAATTTGACTGATATGCATTTTTATATTCATATTTTTCTAGACTAGACTTGAAAGTAAACGCTAAGGTCAGAATACTAGATCAAAAATATGAATAGATTACCTTGACAAATATTAGAATATTGTTACTATTACACCTGTCAGATTGAATTTGAAATGTCGTGGTTTTATTGGAGCTTGAATAAATGTTGCACCTAGTTGACTTAATAGCTTTAGTGAACAAAAAGTTTGGTAGATCAAAGCATGATTTTACGGTTCCATTTATTTTCAAAAGTAGAAGGAAATATTTAATTCTCTATCTCTATCTTTTTAAATTAAGTCCAGCCAATCCATAAATAAATGGAACAAATAAAGAAAAAAACTATTACATTGCTTTTCCATTCATTTAAAGAAGGCAAAATAAATTTAAATTCAGTCCAACGAACAAACAGTTTAATGAAAACAAAAGTCGTACTATTATCTAATCCTCAACCGTTGGTGTGTTAAATTGCAAAGTAGATTGTATTTTCATTCATTTGATAACAGTGGCAAGGAGACCAAACTTAGCAGCACCTGCATTATACAACCGACACCTCTTAACGACCTATTGTCTTACAAGAGCGGAAATTATAATTTAGTTCCGCTTCCAACTCTGCTGGATCTTACAACATCAATAAGAGGGGGCACACTTATTGATGCTGAATCGGCTTGAGCCGATCATCTATATAATTATCTGTACAAATAAATAAAATTGAAGTGTGTGTTTGGAGTTTCAATATAACAGTTTTTTATTGAATGCATATGAAAGTATACGGTACCTATAACAAAAAAACAATATTTTTAATTTTTGTGTCTGTCTGTCGGTCTGTTTGTCTGTCTGATTGTTTCGGCTAATCTCGGGATCAGCTGGGCTGATGTGGACGGGACTGTTAATGGCAGATTTCTGCTGTTATAAGGAGTATTTTAGGCATCACTATTATTTTAGAAAAAAATTAGGGTTCCGTGCAAAAAAATAAAACCCTTAAAATTGTTATTAAAATGCGATTAAAAAAGGAAAGTATATTTTTTTAATTAATTTCACGCAAACGAATGCCGCGGGCAACAGTACCATCACTATTTTATTCGGCGCTTTTCACCACTGCTTGCAAAATCGTGATGGAAAAAATCGTGAGGAAACAAAATCCAAAAATTTCAAGTCATGTGACTACCACTAACCTCACACTGATGGTTCACGTGGTGGTTTACGTTGTCTTCTCTGTGAGAGGAAAACGTTTTAGCTCATTACAGTGATAATAGAGTTCGGGGCGATGTTGAGTCGACGTCCGGACCGATACAGAGACGTCTTTTTACAAGCTTATAGTTAACTTGCACTGTTTATATGTTGTTCGTCAAATCTTGCAACGAAATTTCTAACCAGCTCCCCCAACCGATTGAGCTGAAATTATGCACATACCTTTTGTTCCGGTGACAATACATTTTTATAACATACATGATTTGATCCTGCGCCATAATCGCCTCTTTACCAGAGAATTTCTCAACGGCTGAAATTACGGACACGAAACTTTGTATACGCGTTCAATATTGATAGATAAACCTAATTTCCTACTTTTCATTTTAAAGTTAATTTTTCTCTTTTTTGTTTGTATAGACATAAATGTCTGACAAGCTAAGCCGATTTCGTATTGATAAGTATAGTCTCTGTCTAAGCTCTCATCTTCGGGTTCACCATTGTATGTAAAGCGTCGGTCAGTCCATTCATTGCTATTCACCCGTCCAAGGTTTAGACACATGGCCTCAGCTTCCTCCGTTATTCTTCAAGCGGACAGTACAATGTACGTGAACCATTGTTGGTATCGTCGCTGCTGAGAACAATGAAAGCTCTATCTCAATGACATCTGAGTTGAGCGATTCGTCTAGCATGTCGCCTGTAGGCCGTACAACCGTGTATAAGGAGTGTTATACACATGATCAACTGGAGGAGCTCGTGGGTAAATAAGAACAGCCGCTCGGGTCGATTTTCAGGTAAAGCCGCGCTTGCCTAGGTTGGTCCATGGTTGGTTGATCACCCATTACATACTGAGTTTCCTCCGTGCCTCGGAAAGTACGTAAAGCTGTTGGTCCCGGTTGTCAGTTGTAGATTAGTGACCCGAAAGTTTGACAACCAGTCTTACCAAGAGTCATTGTATTATCCAGTACTAACTGGGTTGTGGAGGTCAGATAGCCAGTCGCCCTATGTAAAATACTGGTATTCAACTTCATCCGGTAAGACTGGACTACCCGAACATAGTTGGGAAAAGGCTAGCCTTTGGCAGATGATGATACACAGTCATGTTCGAGTCGGCATTACCCGTTTAAAGTGTTTTGCTAATGCTCATTTTCAATGTATAAGGAACAATTCTTGTGTAATTTCATGTTTCTAGACCCTGTGATTGAATGAATAATTTTAAGACTTTTAAACTTTTGGGAAAAACCAATCGGCGGTGCTCAAATTGTGCCGAGCCGAATCGCACATGATTCAGAGTCGATGAGATACCGCACCGAATTTGCCGATCAACACGAGCCGGATGAATGATGGTGATGACTTTGGGTCCTTGTGGTTTTGTTGTTCAAAATATATTGTTTAATCGAATACCCGAACAAGTTTGTGTAAAGCACCCCTTAAAGACAAGACACATTTGAGTGACGGCCTTGAGATTGAATCAAGTTAATCCCTTTGAGTTTGTATTGATTCACATTTTATTTTACGAAAGGGACTTACAATGTATGTAACCTTGCTTTTTTATCTCATTCCATGATTTCTTTCTCTTAAAGCCTTGAATCCTGATCTTTTACAATAAAGTCTATTCTATTTTCGTAGTCTGTTAGTCTGTTATAGCAGCATGATTCTATTGTTGCTTGAATGACATTGAGTTGTAAATATTTGTGAAAATTTCTGAGAAAATTGTATTCAATACAAAATGGCGACGTAAGTTCTCACTATGACCTCACGCCAAAATAACTTTAAGGTTATAAGGAACAGGTTGTAAAGTTCCTCATCTACCTCCGACCAGACGGATGTTGTGTCTGGTGGGATACTGAGCTACAAATTGCCACGACAGTTGTCGTAAGGTTTTTTTCTATGTTCTTATGTAGTGGATTAGTCTAAAAGCGATATGCAGGAATTTGATTTTAGTTCTTCAGTAGCATCAAAAATGCGCTACTGTACTTTTTATGTTTTATCTATGCCGCTTCAGAACCATGCAGTACTATACTTTCGTTGTCTGTTTTGATATCTCTCTGTAATGTAACATTCATCATTGTCATCAGAATATTGACAGCACTTAGCAGTAATTTACTAGTTTTCGATACAAATCGAACGGTTTACCTTGAAACCAATACATTATCTGCATCCGGAATATTTATAAAAGTAGTTATAATCCTCTATTATCGAACGTTGGAAATAATCCTCAAACAGTATCGTGATCCGGGTCTGGCGGACCTGTCATGACTGTGAATAATTCAGTGTAACCTACATATTTTTTGCATTTGTTTTGCTTCTTTTTGCAAAAGACAACCGTTATGATGCATATTTGAAGTTTTGTAGCGGTACCTTTTTTTTTTGTTTTTTTTTTTTACCGATGGGAAATCATCAAATAACCCCTCCCGCTCTGGGCTGAGCAGGAGGGAGTGTCAGACTTCTACGACTAAAACCCATCCATGTTCCTTCCTTTGCCCTTTGTGTTCCAGGGCCGCGCTATCTCTTTCGAACAGTCCCGCAACCCTGGCAGGCGTTGTAGCGGTACCTAAAGGTTCAGTTAGGTTCCAGACACCAGATCATCTGCCTAGCCTTCTCCCAACTATGTTAGTGTCAGCTTCCAGTCTAACCGGGTGCAGGAGAATACCAGTATTTTACATAGAGCAACTGCCTATCTGACCTCCACGACCCAGTAACTGGGTGATACGATATCCCTTGGTAAGACTGGACTGGATGTCAGACTTTCCTCTTCTGATTACTTACCCATTATATGGAGTGACTGCCAGTCTGAACTTCACAATCCAGTTAGTACTAGGTAATACAATACCCCTTGGTAAGACCAGACACTGATGAACATACTTTACGGAAATATACTTAGGTTAGTGTCCTCTGTCTTCAGCGAGTCCATAATTTGTCCGTCGAGTACCAGCTTAAAGAGACATCTTAACTGCGGTAACTATTCCTGAATGTAACTATCATTGTCCGTTGTCCGGAGTCATTCCTCAATTTGTGCGTATAACGGTTCCACCGTACTTAAACTAAGATAACAATACGTGAATGTAAGAAGCCTTGAACATCACCTCCGAACATAGCTACGCGTGCGCAGTGATTCGGAAGAGAATTTGCATTTGAAATGTCCTTGCCAAACTTTGGCTTAGTCATCCTTTTCGTTTGTTTGAATTCGTCTTAGCTTAGGAAATCTATTAGATTCGCTGTTTTTGACTAGATTATTCAGCAATTACTATAAATAGAATCATGATCGCAGATTGGTTGTTTCCGCTTTATAGAGCTTTGTAACCTTTAGGTGATTATGAGTATTTTTTAAAGATTTCTTTCTGGACTCCCTCGTTGGTCTAGTGGTCGCAAGCGCGACTGCTGAGCATGAGGACCTGGTTTCGATTCCCGGGTCAGGCAAAGTGTTATTGATTTTTGCTATCAGGAATTCTCAGTAGCAGCCACGGAGTCTTGTATCTGTGCCTGGTTGATTAGAATCTCGCCCCCTATAAGATGGGACTTGAAACATTACTGGCAAAATGTGGGTGTACTAATATTTACAGCGCTGCCTAGGCCTTTGGGGATTACAGGCGTGGTGTTATGTTATGTTGTTCAGATTTCTTTCTGGGTTGGATAAATATCTAACTGTGAGTGGTGGGCCGTTGGTAACGAGCCTGAGGAAGATATAGTAGGTTTGAACCCAAACGTCTTTTGCCAGACAGGCACACTACTTTTTGTAATTTATTTCATCAGCACGCTCTCAAAACCGTGAAAAAACATTTAAGGAAACTGGCTGACTGACTGATGGACATTCATCATCATCTGCATTTTACATTGAGCGACTGCCTATCTGACCTCCACAACCCAGTTAGTTCTGGATAATACGATATTACCTTTGGCAAGTCTGGTTGTCAGACTTTCTGGCCACTGACTACCTGTAGCGACTGTCAAACATCTACAAATGACAGCCGGGACCAACAGCTTAACGTGCTTTCTACTGGCATCTGCAAGAACTAAAAATTCGAAGACATGTGATAACCACCAACACACACTGAGCCCGCGTTGTGGATTCCCCACCCTCTCATTCAGGCAGGAGTTCTCTGTCCCAGCAGTGAGCACGTTATTATGCTAAACACCTAACTGTAAAACATTGTTTTCCTGCTCTCAACTTGTCACCACGCCCAGTTTAAATCCCGTTGAACACTAAAAATGTCCTTTGTATTCAAGCCACGAATTCGACCTTTTCAAACAATGACGTATGCCAAATGCGATGAAGGCAAATACGTTTGGCTGCGGTTAGATAAAACGCGCCGATTGCAGTTTAAGGCCAACCCTTTGCTTAACTAACTGTTGTTTACAGATTGTGCCAACAACACATAAAAGCACAACTGTTTCTTTTTTTTTTTTCATTTAAATTTATCAGTGTTTTAGATTGTCCCGCAAACCCCGCCCTCCCCACCCTACCCCGCCATCCCCGCCGCGATCTGTGCATGCTCTTAAATACATAAATAAATAACACCAAGCCTGTAATGCCTGTAAACCCGAGCCTATTGCATTGTGCCAAAGACTTTGATTTATAACTTTAAACTCATTAATAGTTGACTGATGAACGTGTGATCTATGATAGCTTTAATATAACATGCGTAGATTAAGGGCATGTTGCTGCAAAGCTACATCATGTTTCTAGACGTTGGCCAACTTTGGTCGGGTCGACTTTCAGTCACCAACTGGCAACTGCAAAGAAAAATGGACTGTTTCAAAAATGTTTACTTTTTACCTAGATCTACATTTGTATGCAGGCAATTTGAAAGCAGTATGAGATGACTGTAGTCTGATAACAGCCATGTATAAGCTAGTGGTCAAAAATACATATAGAGAGGAGTGCTAAACCTCTTCACTGTCACTTTGGCCTGACAATGACACGACTGTGAACATAAAAAGTCCCGCCTGCAACAAGGGTCCCTTAGATGTTATATAAAAGTCACAAGACTCACAATACATTAAATATATTATGTAAGTCTTCATGCTTTACAGCACACAAGCTGTTGCCCGCGGCCTCCCCCACATGGAAATTATTGGAGGTCGTTTATTTTACGGGAAAGGTCTAGGGGAATGAAAAGTATCCTATGCTAACCTAAGTCATGGACCACGCGTGATCAGTGCGTGAGTCAATGATACTCGAATCCAAAGGTTTTTTTTTTTTTAATAGACCATGCGTGCATTTCATTCATCCCTTTTGTGGCTTATATTACTTCTCTTTTTAATTTAGAGTATATGTCACATGGATATTATCTTTATCACATACATAAACTTCTCTGTCAATGTCAAATGAAGCAACCAGCCTATACCAGTGTGTAAAGGCAAACAATCCAATTAATGAAGATCACCAAAAGTACTGTCACTTAAACCTGACCACAGCATTACAATGGAATTTAATTTTGCGTATTGTCGCTGCTAATGTACTCGTTCACTGATAAATGATCTTGGGCCTCTGTTCGATTTCTTATTCATCGATTTGGTGCTTATTACGACATTTTTGAGTGAATTTATTACCGAGTGACACGTTTTTATAATAACAAGGCCTGACGTTTATGTCAGTAATATACGCACGTCGACCGGTCAAGCTTTGTGCTAGTATACACTGGTCTCTCATTGTACGGGAAGCTCATGCAAAGCTAGGTCAGGTTATACTGGATAGTATTGCCTGATGTATCGCCATGTGTACTGTTCAATGTTATTTTTCATAAACTTGTTAATTTATTAATGAGGATTTTAAAGGTTGTTAATAAGTAAAAGAATCCTATTACACGTAAAAACTTTTATGCATGAATTAAAGATTGCGAATTATTTATTAAAGGACGTCTGAGTATAAAATCTAAAAGAAGGATCGCAAGGTTCTTTTTTCTTTAGTTTTTTCAGCCTAACAAAAAAGCTAATAGAAACATACAAAGAAAAGCCCTGTAAGTATTTCAAATAGGTACTGTGCAACTGAACATAAGTTTCATTTGCGAACGAAAATTAAGCAAGAAATTAAAAGGAAATGCGGGTGGTCTTTTCTCCATACAAACGCTCTCGTCTGTTTTCTTTCTGGTTTATGACTTTAGAGCTATGATTTTTTACAGTTAAATAAATATCAACCTTTTCTATGTCCCTATGTTTTCCTTTTTGATCATACATAATCTGTATCAGCACTAGAACCTTTACAAAATGCTAAAAAAAGGCCAATTTGGACCGCTGTCGACAGAGGCCTAGTGTACAAATTTGACAACTATTAATGAAAAAAGGAAAACATAGGGACACAGTATATATCCTTCTTATTCAGTTTATGAAATATCTTTTAAATTGGTCTAATATTGGAGGAGGAAATAGTCGAGAGCCAAACCTCGAATTATGACTTTTTACTTGTCAGATCTGTAGTTGTCCTTATCGCACTGATGTCGAAATCGCGCTCGTAGAGGGACAGCAATAGTTTCTTCAACTACCTACCGCATTTCCTCTACCACCAATACCATTTTTCTTTTGTTTTATTTTCTGTTCCTCTCACTAATAATTTATTTATTTTGTTCCAGGTAAACATCCCTAGAACTTGAAAACTGCGTGAATTAAACCATAACATCAATACCGTAGGTCTATTAAGTAAGTAACAACTTGTTCATGCGCCGACGCAATTAATATGAAGCAATTAAACGGCCGTTAGGCAAATTTGTACCTACCTACCTTGATCACCTAGAACTATGTACTGTACATTATATATTCATGCATTAGATACATACCTTTATAACGTAACGTAAAATAAAAAAGGTTCGGATACTAACAAAACATCACGCCTGTAATGTCTAAAGGGTTAGGTAGACATAAACAGTTGTGTTTAGTTCCATGTAATAGGGGGCAACCCTTTTGCCATCAATATGGCACAAATCCAGACTGCGAACTGCTATTGAGAGATTATAATGAGTCAAATTAACATTATATTGAAGAGTCTTAGTCAGGGAGCAGGTAAAACCTAAATAGGTAAAAATATAATATTTAGTTCCCAGGAAATTCAAATAAAGTATTTGGAGATGTTACTGATTATTGATTTAATTACAGAAGTTTATTTAAGAAAAGCTATTATGTACATTATTATATACAAACTACAAATAGATCTAAGATAATAATGAAAATTTAAGACTAAAAGTAAGTACCTAAATAAAGGGTGTAACAAGACCCTTAACGAAGTCGAAACTCCGAAAGTTCTCGCTGTCATTGCGCTTTTTTTGTCTAGACCATACCTAGGAACCTTCTAGTTACGGAGATATTTGGGGTCAAACTTCTACAATTTCACAAGTTTTTTTTAAATACATGTTTTTAATGTAAGATTTTTACATTAAACACCTCCACGACCTCCGTATCAGCACAATGTTTTGAGTGCTTACTTTGAGCCCCACCGTAAAACGTGATTTTTAATTTTTTGCGTAAAGTTAATTAGTTTGATGTCCATAATCTTGGTTGACGGCTTCGTGAAGGGTCCTGTTACACTCTGTATATACAATGACGACAATAGGGCACTTAGACGTCATAGTACTCTTCCGAATCGCTATCATCTTGGTAATAAAGTATCCAGTTTGAGGGTCAAATTAACCCATTACGCCATAAACAATTAACATCACTGTAACAGACCGCAGCAAACTGCACAACGCAATGAAGCGCCGCAAACATCTCATTATTGAATCGTAATCGTTCAACAATAGTTACAATCGATAAAAAGTGCAACAAGTAATCATTACATCAGCCCACCTAATAACTCGATTGCAGTAATCGTTCACTTTCACTCGAATCGATGATTCGATGCATCGGACGGCGCCGGCGCAATCAAAGGTCGACCGACCGAGACCATTTCTTTCGAGATTCGACAGATAGTTTCGATAAGTTGAGTAATTCGATCGATAGGTGCCCCATGTCAAGATTGAGGATAAAGTGTTAACTTGTTATAAAGAAATGTTGTTACATTATGCAATATTTCGTAGTAGTGTTTGAATAGATTATTTTATACATAGCAAAGTTACCAATGAAAATAACAATGTTAACAGGTCTCTGAAATTGATCAACAACAACAAACATTGAATCATAGCGAAACATCGAATTTCAATGTTTAAAATAATTGAAGAACTTAAGAAGACCAATCATAAGGTAAAAAAAAAGAAACATACACACGAACATAATAACCTCCTTCTATTTTGGAGTCTGTTAAATGTATAAGTACCTACTATGATTACAATAACACATACCTAGTGATGTTACACAATCAATAAAAAACTCCAACATCTAACCATATTCGTCACCACACGAGAACAAAACGAAACAAACGACCTAATGAAAGCGAAATTAATAGCGAACAAGAAAACAATAAATTCTCGACTCAATCGTAGAAAATAGAAAGCTATATCGAGGCGAAGAGGTCGCTAATGCACACGGCCTCGGCGCGCGCGCAGCCTCGACCTTGTCGGTCATTAGTGTTGCGATATCAAGTACTGCAACCCTATTACCTAATGTCGATGTCGCGGGGATTCGATTACGTGGGATCTTCGAAGAATCTGAGTGCAAGGTTGCATGGTTTATAGGTCTTTTATTTGACCTAGGTATAGAATTTGTAGCGTAGTTATTTGTTGTTAAATTGAGAAATGAAAAACTTAAATTTTGAATAAACACGTAGTTTCGATTATAGAAGTTTTCGATTTTGACAACCTAATAATCAATAAGCTTTTTCGAATGCTGCTCGAATGTCGGTTACACAGTCAGTACACTTTGACCTTAGGCTGGCTCAGCGTAGTAAGGACAATACAATCTTTCTGAAGAATTTGCGGCCAGCTTAGACTGCTTCTATAACAACAGCCTACAGCCTAAACAGCCTAAAGAGTCAAATCTAATTTCAATAATCGTTTTCACTTTTAATCATTTAATTAATCGCATTTGAAATACACATACCCGGGTCAGATAAGCTTAATTAGAACCATTATAAGTACAAATTCCTTTCGATCCACTAACAATGTAATTTTCCATTGAGAAACGTTAGTCATAATGACAGAAAGTGTAGCATTACGGCCTTGGTTGTAAAACTAGCCGTAAATGGTAAACGAGACCTCAATGATTGATCGATTGATATATCTTTTATTAATAATAATACCAATGCTTTTGCAATGTTAAACAATGTGCTGATAACTAGTCTCTCGATTAACAACAACCTCTAATCTCAACGATAACATAAAATCGATTAAATGCCATCTGATACGTTTAATCGATTACTCGGTCGGCTGACACAGATGCAATAAATTATGCTTCAATAAATGGAGAATTTAGGTTTGATTAATTTTCAAAATAGACGATTTCCTGTTTAAGTTCGATGCCTATCTTAAAACAGGTTACTTGTGATATAAGAGTAGGTAACTGAACTTACAACATGGACTCCATTTAATCCGGTTGTTATTACAAAATATTCATCAAACGTTCGATATACGACAAAATCTATATCAAGCATCAAAGCATCATGCATGCTATTAGCATCACTCTTTAAATCAAAGTAGAGCCTATAGTTGTGTGCATGTTTTTTGATGATGTTATTTGGAGCGCAGTCAAACGTTCTCAATATAAGTGTAACACTATCTGGTAGATTAGCATCGTTATTTTTTCGTCTATTTCTTTTGTTAGATCACTTTACCAAAACAATATGGGCTCAATATAATTACCGAAGGTTACTTCCACCATGTGTGCAATGTTGAAATCTGAAAGTACTTTATAGTTGCAATGCATGTCGGTTAGGCTGTGTTTATACAAGACTGTCAATCTCTGATGGAGATTCGGACTTGCAATCTTGATTTTTATACAAGGTACTTCGTCTTGATACTTAACGAATCTATCTACTGAGTTTAATCTTCAGTACCTTTAAGAACCTTTACCATTAAGAAAAAATGTCTTGTCATCTTTGTTTACTTCTCTTTTCATTTTATCCCAACTTATCTTCATCAAACACAGTCGATCGATAAAAGCAAAAGTGATCAGTTTTTTCTGCTTTGAACGCCCCTTTAGATGTGTCTGTACATGTCCCAAGCTTCATAAGTTAATGCAATGTCGCAACAACTCGACCGCGAAACATTTATTAAAGTCTGACGACCCAATCATCCATCGATGTTTATGATCGATTATATTCGCCTCTGACGAATCGATTCCTCGTGTCACTAGTTAACGATTATATGATTGCCTCGTTATGGTGTTGGTTTTTGTCCATCATTTGTAGACAATCTCGGATAATTTCCTTAGGTTTGTGGTTATTGATGATGTGGTGTAAAGTTCATGGTTTTAATGGGTTTTGTGGTCACTTATTACATTGTTGAGGCGAGTGGGAACCTCGGTACAAGTTTTTTTAGGTGTAATGACGAACAAAACTATTTCCTAGCATTCTAATCTCATTTTAGATTTGCACTTCGAATAAAAACAAAACACATAAACCACAATATATCAATATATCCTTTTCTATGCGAATACAAATACTATCATTATAGCAGCGATGTGTGTACCAGCTACCTTCAAAGCAAGCTAAACAAGTCGATTGCACCCATGCACCCGTACGCAATATACTTCAACGGAGATGCATCAAAATGATCCGTCGATCATCCGGTCGCAGTTCGTTGCCCTCGATAAAATGCATTTGCGGTTGCATCAACCGCGCCAGGCAATCAGATGACCGTGTGTACTGACCCTTATCGCGCGGTGCAAGGAAAGGAAAAAAGCGACTGGGATTATTTACGGAAGTGTGATTTGATTTTTTATCTTTTTAATTGTTATGTATTTGAAGAATGATTGTCTTCCGTAGATGATAGTTGGTAACAAATACTCTTTATTACGTATACCATATAAATCAACGGTATCAATGTAAAAATAAAAATTAGAGGACACATTAGGCCGACTTGTTTGACCTTTGGATGAGGAGATGCAATTTCAATTGATGATTTAGAATTTTGGTTTCTTAGATCGGCCATCATATTATGTAGGTAATTGCTCGATAGATCTCGAAGTTAGTCCATTTTTGTATCGTGTACAAACGGATGATTTTTTTTTATCATTGAAAGTTTAGTTCCTTTCAACCTTTATCACTCAGCCTCTATCAGTTCACTCCAAAACAAGCCTTTTCCATATCCGATGTACGACACTCTCAATTTTCATCTCGCTTTCCGATCTTCCCTTGCACCGTACGATATGAGGCAACCCTTAAGTACAATCATAAAGAATAATGGCGTAACTTAATCATAAATATACCAACTAATGTGTTCCGTGGGAAGTAACGTGTGAGAAATACACCTAAAGGTAATGCGCAGTTCCTAATGTTCAAGTATTTGTTTTACGAATGGTACAAATGGTTACAACGTATGCAACACTCGCTTAAGCCCGCGGCTTGGCTCGCGTGGAATTTGATAATTGCATACGGGATCGTACTACCGAAATTAAAAGTATCCTATGTGTAAATCTAGGCTATCTGTGTGCCTTATTTCATTTAAACCCGTTTGGTGGTTTTTGCGTGAAAGAGTTACTCCATCCTTTCATCCTCACATATTTTCGCATTTATATAGTACTAGCAACCCGCGCCGGCTTCGCACGGGTGCAACATAATATAAACCTTCCACTTGCATCACTCTATCTATTGCTGAAAACTGCATTAAAATCCGTTGCGTAGTTTAAAAGATCTAAGCGTACAAACAGCGGGAGCGACTTTGTTTTATACTATGTAAAAAAGATAAAGAGGTAAATAAGAAGTGTGACTGTTTCCTTGTCTCTATGTTTGTTTCTAAGATTAGTGATGGGTACGGAATTACGGATACGGATTTACGGAAGCATGTGAATTAGATGTGTACACACAGATCTATTTCATGGGTATTTACTTTGTAACTGTGTTAAACGATGTTTGATTAGCTCTTGGTAAACTTGGTGATTGCGGAAGGTGTAGTTTTATTCGTTTGTAGCAGGATGCTGGGACTTTTGGGGTTATTAGCAGGGATTGACACGGTTATAATATGAAGACTCTATGAGGAAGTCTTCCATTTATTAAGAGTATGACGATAATTTTTCTGTTTTATTTGCTACTAGTCTAAATACGGCAGAGCAAATGACTGTTTTGTTTATATCCCAATTCTAACTTATTAATATTATAAATGCGAAAGTTAGTTTGTTTGTTTGTTACCTTTTTACGCCCAAACCACTGAACCGAACATCCTGAAATTTTGCATATACGTTGTCAGGTGTACAGGAACGGACATAGGGTAGCTTTCATCCTGAAAAAGGTACTGTTCCCGAGGAAAACAACAATAACGTTGAATCATGAATTCATGATTATTATTACAAGTAGAGTATAATCCGAATTGATTGTCAAATTCTAAATTAACGCGCAAAACCAGTTTATACTAATATTATAAAGAGGTAAAGTTGGTGAGTTTGTGATCTTGTGAGTTTGTGAGGTTTTAAGGGGTAATCTCTGGATCTACTGAACTGATTCTGAAAATTCTTTCATTATTAGGAAGCTACATTATCCACGAGTGCCATAAGCTATATTTACAACGTGTCCGTGGGATAATTTCCGACCAAAACGCGAGCGAAGTCGCGGGCAACAGCTAGGTAATAAAGCTTGAATGTGGCAGTGTACATGTTCAGAACCTCCTTGTCATTGTTTCAAGTTTCAACAGATTAAACAAATGAAACCCTACTAAATTAAGGTATTTTAATGGGTGTAAAAGTACCCTTAACAAAGCCAAAAAGCACTATTGGTTTCCTCGTCATTGCGATATTATTGTTGTTCTAAACCTTACCTGGGTGGGAACCTTCTAGTTACGGAGGGGTCAAAGTTCCAACTTTTTCACGAGTTTATTTTAAAAATACAAGTTTTTAATGTTATAACTTTACTTTAAACATCTCCACGATCCATCAGCACAGTGTTGTGAGTGTGTTACATTGAGGCCTAGCATAAAACATGATTTTTCACGGCAATAAAAGTAAGTTTTCCGGCAACAATTTTTGCGTAGAGTTACTTTAGTTTGTTGTAGGCCCAGAATGCTTGGTTGCCGGCTTCGTGAAGGGTGGATCCGTTTACATCTTCTGTACCTATACTCAACCTGCAATTTTTTATTTCCTAACCTAAATCTACGGTCCTGATAAGATGTTATCAAGCGATGAATCTACAGTTTAAGACCATAAAGCTCAATTACGTTAACCGCAAACCTCGGTTTCTTTTAATTACTGGGTCTATTTGCGTCAGAATTAATTGGTGGCACATGATACTTTGAGCAATATCCGTCAAAGTCGGTAAGTAAAGGGAGGCGTGCCATACACCGGGGTTGCAAGAATGTTGCAAGAAATGTGTGGAGTGTATATGAATAATATTATCAAATGTAGTGGATGAAACGCAGAGTCATTTGGAAAAGTTATTTTTTTTTAAGTTGTGTCTTTTTCAACTAGAACCTTATTTAGATTTTTCCCTCTTTCATTTAACAATCAAAGAAATAAAAAGCTATTAATGTAAAAAAATATTTTCACGCATCTCCGAAAATGTAATAAACTGACCTGTGGACACATTCCTTTGCTCAATAGTGTAGAGTTGATGAACTAAAACGGTTCCCTTATGAATAGAATAGAAATAGAAAATGCATTATTGTACATAAAATATAGCAATCATTACATTACGCAAATTATCAAAAGTGAAGGTGTAATATAAAATGTAGAACAAACAATTTATGGTACATACTATGTAGCCCTAGGGCCGGCGTTAATTTGATACATATTACATTAATATCAACAGTCTCTCATTTCGCATTCTTTCTTACGACATGGCAATGCCAATCATGCGTGAAGTTTGCTAACCCTAGTATCCGTTGTTATTTGCATTTGCATTTCATGAAATTAATTACTTTAATGAAGTAAAGTAAAGCAAAAAGGTAAAACACTCATAATTGATTTTTAAATAGTAGTTTGTAGTATGAAATTGAACTGGTGAAATTAAAATTGTCTTTTATTCTAGCGTCTTTGTTCACATTCTTATTTTTTTATGTTTCTACAGTGAATGACTCTGAAGAAATAATTATCGCGCTCTATAAATCTATTTTACACGCTTTCACATTACCTATTACAATATGAATATGATACAGCAATAATTTCAATCAGCATCTAGCGGGCGGCATGTCTCAAGAAATTTAGTTGAAATTTAGTTCAGTTTAGACAATTAATATCAACTGCTGTATCGCAATGCGACTGCCGCAGTTAAAAACTGTTATTATGTTGTGCAATTATTATTCCTTTCATCAACAAGGTAATTGTAGGCTTAGAAAGCGACAGTGGCCGTGCATTTCCACCTCCGGGGCTTATTGAAGGTGAAAACTTGCAATACTTCCAGATCCCGCAGGGTGGCGCTGCACAAGGTCATAGTCGATTACCGATTAATCGGATGCGTGCGTCAACAGCTTATCACTTGGCATACGAAATCGATAATCGAATCCGGAAAATGGTCGAGAATTAATCGTTGAATTCGATTCTTTCCGCCATCTTGTTCCCGTCGAATGTGGTAATATAGTTAAATATCATAGTTTATGAGCCTTATAAACTGTTCTGGTTCCTGTAGCTTGAGTTAATTAGGCTGATTAGTCAATTATTCAACGAAAAGAGAGCTGAAGCGAATATTGATCAATGGAGTTAATTGGTGTTTTTGCTTCATCAAGTTTTATGCGTTTATTCCTGAAGATTAGGTTTTTTTAACAAATATTTTACCATGATTGTTCATTAACACTTACAAAACTTAAACTTACACCTTTTTCCAAGGATAGGCAGAAATAAACTACAGAACACCACCTGCTATGATCCTAAGATTTTTATTTCAGTTCAAATACACTTAAACATAAAATAAACTAAAAAAAAAAAATTTTCGTGAAACACCCAAAAAAAACTCCCTTCAGCCTCGTACCACATCTTGGGTCAACTTTTTACCATCAAACTCAACCTCACGTCTTTATAATAGTTCATAAGTTTTAATCTAAACGATTTTATTGTATAAAATCGAGATCAGTAGCGCAAATGACCCAGATTCTGTGCTGTAGCAGTTATGAAAACGTGCCCGCGGTCGCACGCGCATTTGAATCGTGATGTCTGCGCCCGAGTCGATTGTCTCTGTATTGTCTCTAGACTTAAGGCTTCGAACAGGCTGTGGGTATTTTGCGCGACTCATTTTTTCAAATTATGAAATTATCCGGAAAAGAACTGGAGGTACTAACATAGCTTGTAGAGGCCATGGGCTAACCATGTCTATCGAAGGACCGTTGGCTGATAGAGCGAACTTGTCCTGGAGTGGAGGCCGCGTATCGGCTAGCGTAGTGTGGGATAGCCAAATGGACCTTGTATGATACAAAAATGGTGGCTGCCAGGGTCAGATTAAATACGCAAAGCGGAGGATAGGATGTTGTTGTGCAGCTTTGGAGAAGTTTATGTTCACAAGTGGACTCAGGCAGACTGAGTCAATTGATTTTACTATGCGGCTTAGGCCGGGCGATACGCTGAGTTTAGAAGTTCTCGCGGCAAGCACTACGGCGTGCAAGATACGCCTAGTGTATTCGGGCCCTAAGGAATGGTGTAAAGATAAATATTGGGTCGCTTGTGGTTTATTGTTTGTGGTGTAAATGTCGGTAATGGGTTTTATTTATCGGTCAGATTCTTAGAAATAAAGAGCGAATTCAAGGATCAAATATTTGAGAAAACTTACCTCTGGTTTGGTCCGCTTAGTATTCGTGGTTTTTTTTAGGAATATGGTTAGTTGATTGTTGTATTGTGAATTTTAAGTAAGTCTTAGCATTTTTCATAATTTTGATATCGATTGAGATGAATACTGTCAGACCAATTAACTCAAAGCAAATATTTTATTGTTGACATAGACAACACACAACAACACAAAGATCTTTTGACGCTGTTGGCTGATTTCATTTTAAAAACAAAAGGGCTAATCCGAACCAGATTAGCTCATTCTTACCATACCGTATTACCAACAATTCCGCTCTACTTAACATTAGATTCAACCCACAGCACAGTCGCGTACAGTTCGGGAATTAATCAACAATGGCCAGTGAAAGTGGTCGCGACTGTACGCTACCGGAATACATACGAGCACAGAAGTGTTACGTTTATCCTGCATGCTTTTAGCTAAAGTGTTATTATGTAAAAGGTAACAATAGGATAAAAGATAAGTAGAAGAGATACAGTTAATATTGTTATGTCACTTTTCTTTGGACAGTGTTAATATTTTGGTCAGTGTTATGAAAAATATCGATCGCAGTTTTGGTAATGCTGTCTGCGTTTGGTAAAGGAAACAGTTATATATAAGGTACACAATTAATAACTTGATTGAAAGAAATCAGGATTTAATTTCGAAGTAGATTAATATGAAATATCGCCAAGCGAAAGTTAAAAATTAACAGGAATTGCACTTATAAAGAAAAGTAAAACCAGGAAGGAATTAATCGACTATTGAAAATAAAATATCTTCCTTTCATGCGCTATAAAAGTCACATTATATTTTATCGATTTTACGTAGACAATAGAAATCGGATTACGAGTATCGAATTTAAATCGATTAATCCTCAACGGTCCTTGTGTAAGTAGTTGACTTAGAAAGATGCATTACTTTAGTTGAATAACTAGAACTTGCGAAACTAGATTGACAATCTCTGGCATTGACCGTTAGCGAAAGCTTATTACCAGTTTTCAAACCTAGTGTATAATCGAGTGTTTTTTACACCTGATCTTACATTGCAATGCGTATAGCTCGGTTTCTTGCGTATAGTTAAGCAATAGATTCTAACCTAATTTACTTTTGCTTGTTATATTATATTAGGACTGTCGTAACTAAGAAATGTCGTGTTTCTAATAGTCTTTGTGAGTCTGCATAAGTAATTATTTTTGTTTGTTGCTACATTTATGTGGTAATGGCAACTAAGGAGCTCTAAGATAACACGTTTTTTTCTAGTAGAATGAGAATGTACTAGAATTAATTTATGCCATTTATTTTTTCTTTTATGCCAAAGCATTCCTGAAAATCATCTTAGCCATCGAAGGAACACTGTACTTACTCAAATAATGGTTTCATAATCAGCCTATAATGTTCCACTGCTGGGACACACGGCCTCCTCTCTATGAGCGAGAATAGGTTATAATCCACCACGCGGGCCCAGTGCGGGTTGGGACATTTCTTCGAATTTTTGGTTCTAGGACATGCCGGTTTCTTTCACCGTTTTTGAGAGCAGTGGTGATGAAATAAATTACACAAAGTAATGCGCCTGTCTGGGTTCGAACCCACGACTTACTGTTCGTAAATCGGAGCCGCCACCATTGGGCTGCCGCTGCTCTCAAAAAATGGTTTATTTGTGTTCAATTTGGATCTTTAACACTTTTATTTTCACTTTTCTTTTACTACTGAAGCGAAAATAGCGCACATCCATAACGTCTAGACACAACTTAACCCACATACAACACAAACGTTACTTAAATAATTACATTGCTAAGTATTACCTAAATAATTACATCCTATAGCGTTACAAAATAAATGAGCTGGTATAATAAGGCCCTATTTGGTTGTTGTGTAACACGCGCATGCGCGTTACCGCGGCGGGCGTGACGACGATGCGCATGAGTTCGAGATTCACGCACTTCCGACGTAATCATCGGTTAACGTGTAAATAGAGCTGAGTACATAGAGATTTGTGAATGAAACGAACACATATGTGTGTTCGTTTCATCACTAGAAATTATTATGGGTGAGTAATGTAGAGATAAGTAGACGTATAGTTATAATACCAAGGCTCTTTTGACTTTTGGCACATGGTAAATATCAGAACGAACGCTGCCATCTTGCTTTTACAATATAATAACATGAAATAATTTCTTAAATGTTCATCAACAGCGCCAGTCTGTCTATGGCATTAAAGCGCCAAAAAAATCTTGTCATAATCGACGTTTAGATTCATTTTTGAACAGTTTTTTCGAAATTCGATCTAACTCAAAATATCATAATCTTGGAGTTACTGCGTAGACTCAGATTCAGAATGATTTACTTGTTAAACATAGGTATACCCATTAATGATCTTATAAGTAGTAAAGGTTTTTCCTATGTTTTTTCAACGTAGTTACTCCCAACTTTTTGATATTTTGAGAAAAACTACACTTTACTTCGTAAAAAGCCAGAATTGTGATTTTACTTAACCTCCTCTTTCGAACATAATAAAGATTATACACCAAGTGTTAAACACCGAAAAAATATCGATTTAAAGAATTAAAATTACACCAATGAACACCGGTGAACGCAATCATCGAATCATAATCGAGTAGTTTTACCGATTAAAAAGTTTCTAATTGTTATAATAATTGTTTTTTTTTTTGTGAATGGAACGGTTATGCTTTTCAAAATTTCAGAAAAAAGAGCCTTTATTAGTTTTAACCGTTATGTAATGAAAGATACTTGGATTGTATAAAAAAACTTTAAGCAGGTGTATTTCTGTGTATTCATCCTTTGTTAAACAGATATCTTTTATATCTTGGGGCGATACAATTAATTAAAAGAAAAGGAAAGAATGGCTCATTGTTCTCCTCTCCTTCATCATTGTTAAATTATTAATATAGATAGATAGTTAAAGTATTACCTGATGCTTTTGTCCCCAAAGGTTTAGGCAAAGGTATGCTTATAGTACCTCCACATTTTACCTATAGGTAGTGTTAAGACCCATGTAATAGTAGGTATGCCTATGACTATCAATCGGGCTCAATTGACAATCCAGACTCCAGGCTGTCACTGAGAAATTCATGATGGAAAAAAAACCAATAACAGGTTGCCCAACCAGGGTATCAAACCCAGAAGCTAATTCTCAACAGTAGCGCTGATGAATACTCCAACCACCAACAAGATAGTCAATGAAATGCTGATGATGTATCTATTATTTGCATCGTGAAAGTACACTTTACAGCCATGTCTATGATGTCTAATAAATAACATTTATTGCTCTTTATTGTTACTATCACTTGCAGAACAATATTGCTCAGGAGTTCTAATTAATTGCAAAAGATTTCTCTTCCTTATATAATCCAGATCACAGTAGTTGAATGTCCACGCTTAAAGATAATAGGCATTAGTGCATATCCATTTAAAGCTAGTGTAAGTTAACTTTGTGATGACGTGGATTCTTATTGTCAACCCAATAAGGTTGATTATTGAGTGCATCTACGCATGTTACAGTTACGACTTATGCAAGGATTCAAATTATCTCAAATCACGTACATAAACATAGTAAGATCGTTCTGTCTGTCCGTCTGTTTGTTGCAACTACTTTCTCTATACGTGGACGTAATGGTAAAACATTTGTTCGTAATCGTATTAAGTGCCATTGTATGTGGCGTAATGTGGAGGAGCCCTAAGGCTAAGGAGGGACAACACTTAATGGAAAACGTAGCGGAATTTTGCAGTCATAATTTCGTCATGCGCAGGTAAATATGTATAATATGTAAATAGTAATAAAAATAAGAGGGGTAAAAATTCATTACATACCGAGATCCCTCCGTGTCTCGGCAAGCACGTTAAACCATCTGTCTCAGCTGTCACTAGTAGTTTCTTTTTTAAAATTTCACAAACAGCCAGGGGGCCTAACATGGCTACTTTGTCAGAATCATAATACGAATCACGTTAAAAATTTAAAACTCTTAAAATGGACTTTATGGTTATAACCTTAAATAATATTTTAAGAATTTAAAATTTTTAACGTGATTCTGATAAAGCTTTGATTTTAGGCCCCCAGATCTTTGGCAGTCGTTAGGGGAAGTCAGAAAGCCTCGAGATCTTGTAAACTAGTCGTACCAACTGGTATCTTATTACCCAAGTTGTGGGCAGGTGAAAATGCTGGTATTTAGCTGCACCTAATTAGATTGGCAAAATGTTTGGCAGATGATGAATGATACATTCATAAGAAAATGTTAGGCAGATCGTAAATAATATGAAATTCAATGTTTCAGGACATTCTCACTGGTAAAAATAGAACAGAATTTTGTTAGTATTACGCACATGTTTTTGCTTAGAATTTTTACGTGACCGCCTCGTAGGTCGAGTGGTTGCAAGCACGACTACTGAGCCTGAGGTCCTGGGTTCGATTCAACGGGTCGGGAAAACTGTTGATTTGATTTTTCATTCGGAATTTCTCAGTATTAACCACGGAGTCTGGATTTGTGGTGGGTTGATGGCAATAAGCTCGCCTCCTATGACATAGGACTTAAAACATAACAACAAAATCTGGGTGTAGCAATAGGTACACCTTTGTCTGACCCTTCGGGCATTACAGGCGTGATATTATGCTATGTTATTACGTGAGGCAGCCCTAAAAGTACAGTCCAGCGCATAAGTGTGTCAATGTTTTAATCAAATTGCGTTAAAATTAGAGAAGTAATTAAGATCGCTAAGCAAGTTTGGTTTCGCTCTCAAATGTTTATTTTTAAACATTTAAGTAAATAGTTTGTTAGTTAATGTTGGCTTTTTTAATTACTTGTTGACGTAACTGAGCATGTAGCGTATCTTTTGATGTATTGGATGTACACACTTTGGGCGGTTTGGTATGATGCATACTAATTTATAGGCCGATTTAATTACTTCAAAATTGGTTAGATAAGTGATAAGTGAGTTTGTATTTACGCATTTATGTAATGTGGTGATGAATTTCTTACTTAACAATAAGTTTTTTTTTTTCTATTTAGAATTCTGATTTAGTTTTTGTTTGTAGTTCAAGCGTTACAAGGAGAGTTTAAGGCCGTCTATATATCAAAAATCATTACCATAAACCATTTATTATTACCAAAATTTTATGTACCAAATATTATATACTAACACTAGTGTTTAAGATGTGTATGTACTACTAACATATTGAATTGTATGATCTGTCAATACATGATTTATTATTATTATTTATTATATATGGTTTTGTAGATATAATATACTAAAACAAACGCCTATTAATATCAAACGCAGAGATATAAAAACACTAATCATCGATAAATACAAGGTAAAAAGTTTTCTCTACGTACTACTGAAGAGGAGAGAGTTTTACCCTCTCTGATTATTATTACATGCAAATAAGACTCATTTTGCACTAACCATTCAATACTAACAATTAAGTAATTCACCTAAACAGTTCCTTCCTTACCACGCAACATCCCTCAGAGGCGTTTCCATGTCTGTCTGTTACGAACGTTACGTCTTAAAGAGTAAAAGTATTTCCCAGCGTAATTACCAATCGTACAACAGTGGAGAATCGTGCATATTTACATTAACATAAATTGGCATCCATCGGTCGACAGTGCCGCGAAATACCGAGAGTAGCGAGAGCACGAATCTGCAACGCGAAATAGAAACTCCCGAGTTCACTGATGGTCTGCCACTTTTCATCCTTATGTCCTGAGTAATAAAGTAGAAAAGTCGTCGCCCGTCATCAGTGAACTCAGTATTACCTACATATCATTCAATCAATCAACTCAGTTTATTACAGTCCACTGCTGGGAGTAGGCCTATCACAAACTGTGCCACAACTCCCCGTCTTCCAGTTTCGCATCCAGTCTAACACAGCCACCTCTTCAAGTAGTCGGTCCAACCATTTAGGGGCGTCCAACGTTGTGTAGTCGATATGCGGTACCTTCTCTTAACCTATAGCATTTTGGTATACAGTTTGAAACAAGCACAATTAGTATCACCTCGGATGTGAAAAAAAAATTAAAAACTTTTAGATTGATTTCTATTTTTAAAATCGTTCGGAATTACGTTCCATTTTATCCGCGCGTTCGTACTGGTCCCACCGATCAACTGTGAAGCGGCCTAGCAATTTTCCGTTCAGGAAACGATTTATGTTACAGTTTTGTTACGAAACTATTGTTTATTAAGTTATTTTATATATCAACTGTCGAAGTGTGGGGAAATGTAATGTTGCCGTGGTTAGTGTAAGTACGGATTTATTAAATTGTTTAAACTGGTGTTACGTTTGTGCGGTAACCGACGCTGATTAGTATGAGGAAGACGGTTGTCACTTACGTTATGTTATCTATAAGGGTTATGGCAATCGTCACGCTGACTTGAAATGGGTAACATTACAGTCAAGTGTCATAATAGTTTCTGTGTACCTAGATTTTTATCCTGTTACCCAACTAGGTCAAATTTTATTTCAAGTTTTGCTGAAATCCGTTCTTGTACAGTTTCGTAGTAACCAAAGCATAAGAAAAGGTGTCTTATGGAAAAAACCCAAAGAATATTTTTGTAACCGTGGGTTCAATAAAAATAATGATTGAAGGTTAATCCCAAAGAAATCTGCGAAATATTGCGATATAAATCGGAGAATTCTGATTCGTGCCTACGCATAAAATAATGACAATTGTTTGGTTTCTTTCTTCATTGTCATTTTTTTGTAGGGGTTATTGCTTTATCCAAATCCAACGTTACCTAAGACGACCAGTGGCTGTCCAATTAAACGAAAAAATAACTATATTTTGAAACGCCTTGCGTTTCACAAATACTTTTGTACCGATCTGTACTTAAGTGAGATGACGCGTTCCATTTTTTTGTTCATGCTGTGATTCGTCCATAGAATGCAATGCGGCTAAGCAAGATTATATTAATTGTTTTTTATTATTATTATTGTTGTGTATGTGTTATTTGGAAGACACCAATATTGGCTCTGTTATTGTTTCATTGAAATTCCACTTTGGTGAAGTAAGCTCATAGTATTTACTGTCTTGCCTTTAGAGATTATGTCTGTGGAACGTTTTACCCATTTCTAGTTTACTACGTATAAGAATTATGCATTCATCCATAAGTATTCCCTATGTTTATAGTATCTACTTCAAAGCACAAACCACTCAAAGCACAGTACCCTACGACATAAATTCCTTATCAATACAATTTCCTCATATCGTTTGATTAGTCAATACGATTCGAAAATACTGCCAGTCAGATCGAATTAGCATAAGCTGAGGCAGATACAAGCTGGTCGTTTTGCGTAATATCAGAAATGTGACTTATTACTACAACTACTATGCTCTTACTTAACTTTACTATCGTTTGAACTAAATCTGTCGCGAGATTTTCACACCGAGTCACGGAGGCGTAAGGTATGGAGTATACATAGGGCTGTCGTTTAATTTTATTATTATAGTTATGGTGATTTAGATTATGTTGGAGTGGTGATACAAATAATGTTGTATCATAAAATTAAGTAGTTAAACGTTGTCGGGCAATCGAAATGATGCTGTTTATAAATGAGGTATTGTGTTTTCTGCATTATAAAGAATTAGCTTATGGCCCTCGGCTTCGCTCGCGTTAATTTAGAATTTGACAATTAAACTCTTAACACACTACTAAAGTTTCTATGATAATATAATTCAATCATGATTCGAAAGACACGTGACTTAATCTATTAGCACAAGAACTTTATTGTTGTTTTTCGAGATGAAAAGTACCCCTATGTCCGTTGCTTTACACCTGACAACGTACGAGTATCTGCAAAATTTCAGGAAGATCGGTTCAGTGGTTTAGGCGTGAAAAGGTTACAAACAAACAAACTAACCTTCGCATTTATAATATTAGTTAAGATAGGAAGTTAGGATTAGGATGAAAAATTACCTTTTATAAAACATATTAGTGACGTGCATTTCTTTTTTAAGTTATATTTTTTATTTAAAATAAAAAATATAACTTAAAAAAGAAATGCAACTTATCATGGCAATTAATTTTTGAAAATTCTTTATAATGAACTTGTTATGTTATGTGTATATGAATTTTTTCATATGGATTTATACGCGGCATCGTAAAGTATTCCAAAACTAACGAATGTGTCAGAGTTATTAGACCATATTCAAATGCAGTAAACTTCCTTGCTAGCTATTTACGATTACGGCACTAACATAATATACCCGTCAACACTCTTGAAATATTACTAACTGTGAATGCATGATTACAGTTACTTTCATAGACTATGTATAACAGCATGCACTACTTGCTGTAATGTTGGTCTGGGTTAGCCGGACAAGGGGAAACCTGGATTCGATTTCCCGGAAATCTTCCATTAGAATTAAATTTTCCAATAGGAATTCCACAGTAGCAGACCTTTGTCTAGGTTTTCACTGAGTAATTCATGGTATTAGGCTTACCTCTAATGTAAGGCAATAGACTCACGTCCGTGGCAGTGTGCAGGGCACATAGCTCGCAGAATGGATGGCCGATGGGGCCGAAAAGTTCTGGAGTGATGGCGACCGCAGACAGGAAGACATTGCGTTGAAAGGCCTCCCACTAGATGGGCCGATAACCTGGTGAAGGTTGCGAGGATCTGCTGGATGCGAGACGCACGAGACCGGTCAATGTAGCGACACTTAGGGGAGGCCTATGTCCAGCAGTGAATGTCTTTCGGCTGAAATGATGAAGATGAGACTCACTCACGTCATGAATTCGGCATAAGTAGAGAAATGTGGTTTGATCGCACTACAATATTAATATCTGCATAGCGATTCTGTTTTTTATGTATACCCCTTCGGGAAATTACGGCGATTTTATGTTATCTTAAAACGTAAGTGACATTACCTTTAACACAACATAAACATCACGCGTGTAACCCCCAAAGGGTTCGGCAGAGGTGTCCCTAATAGTAAGAATAAGAATAAGAATAATTTATTGTTTATAAAGTACATTCAATACATTGATTCCTGAAACTCACACTAGGATTCCCTGTGTCGTGAGTTCCAGGCTCCTTCGTTCCGTTTACAATACTTATTGTTACACAATTTTAGGTTTAGCGCCGCTACAATAAATTTCTAAATCTATTCTAATCTACTCGTTATCTAAAAAGGAATAAGTAAAAACATAAGAAAATAAAATAGTAATAAATATATAATAGTACACCCACATTTCGTCAGTCATGTTTTTAAGTCCCATGTAATAGTGGGCGAGCCTATTGCCGTCAACCGGGCACAAATCCGTGGCTGTTACTGTGAAATTCCTGAAGGAAAAATACTTTTTCCGACCCAGATTTCATTTAATACCTTCTTATTTTTTTTTCATATGTTTAATGATTCTTCGACAGCCCTATTCTTTGAGGTCCATTGCCATTTATTTATTGGTTCCAACATATGAATTAGGTTCTTGATTGACGTGACATTTCAGCAACATGTAATGATGTTGTTAAGGTTGTTACAGACGCAACCATTTGCATATGAATGATATGATGGAGTCTATAGTTCTCTTGATTAGACCTTTAGATTGTACGTATGTACAAATGTACGTATGTATGTATATCAGTTGTAGTTAAAAAACACCGGCCAAGTGTGACTCGAGCATGAAGGGTTCCGTATCATCGTAGTAGAGAAGATCCCTTTTTTTGTTGTTTAATTCGGTATGTACACATATGTTTGAGCAAATAAAATTTCTTATTCTTATTCTTATGGCAACAGAAATGCAACTTATACTGTCTAATTTTTACGGGACATGACCTACAGCCCGCTTATAGACAGACGGACGGACAGCGGACGCTTATTAATATGGTCCCGATGGCCCTTCGGGTACGGAACTCTAAAAAATTGAGTTCCTAATTTCATTGTTGTATTTGTTGCTTATTGGAAGGGCCAGGTGAACGTTTGATGGCTTGGATTTTTGAAGATCTTTAGTTAAAGACTGTAATAAATTAAATTTTGCTTTACAAAGGAACCATCTTTTCGGTGTCTCCGTTTATGATGTAAACACAATCGAATTATCTGTGTGGTACTAAATATATGAAAAAAAAAAAACATATTAATGAATCATTATGTTGATCAATTGCCTGATATCACTGACTGCAGACGTAACATCAATCAGATCATGACGCAGCCTCTCAAATGTTAAACTACTTGTACTATTTATTCTGTGGTTATACTTACTGATCGATATTAATTGTACCTTCTCTGTTCCGCAGTAGTTGGTTCAATTAAAGGCTTGCATAATTAATTATTATCCCTAACAGACTTTATACTATCTAAGTACTCACCTGCTTTCCATACGCATTCTAAACCAGAAAACCACAAATCACAATTGACCTAAAAACACTATTACTTAACGTCCTCAGATAAAATTATTCCTGTAGATTACACAAGAGTACGAGTATATACTCGTACTTGTTACTTAGTACTTGTTATATTGAAATATGGCTGACCAATACCGCCGATAAAGGAAACTATTACCCATTGAATGGAAGGCTTTTATTTAAGGAGTACGTAACTAGATTTGTCTTGTTTGCAGCATTGTGCGTATCTTAAGTAAGGACATGGCTTTAAAGAATTGAGAAATGGTCCAAGTTGATGTAAGACTGCGGATATTTTATAGGTTCCTGAATGGTACGTATATGTAGACATTCAAAGAATAGGATTAGGACTCGTTGGTCTAGTGTTCGTAAGCGCAACTGCTGAGCATGAGGTCCCGGGTTCGATTCCAGGGTCGGGCAAAGTGATATTGTGTTTTTTAATTAGGAATTTCTCAGTAGCAGCCACGGAGTCTGGATTTGTGCACGGTTGACGGCAATAGACTTGTCCCCTATTACATGGGAATTAAACAACGTTTTGACAACGTATAATAAAGAGTTTGTCTTCTTTTCCGTCTCTTCAGAAGAATGTCATGCTATCAGTGAGATTTCCCCCTACTCGATAAGAATAAATAATAAATAAATAAATCAATTTATTGACACACACAAGTTAGGATCAAACAAACAGAAACAATGATAATTAACAGGTGCATAAGTAGAAGTAACCGTGGGCCCCAAACTAGGCACAGCCTGTATCTTGGTGGCCCAATATAGACAGAAAATGCACAATGAATTAATGACCGTTTAGCGTGACACAGCACATCAAGACACAAGTGACAATTAATTATGAAAATAGGAATTAAAATAAAGTAATTCAGAAATAAAAAATAATACAATCAATCAATAAAATAAATATAAAAATATAAAAACCAAACCAAAATAAAAACATGGCATCATTAATTGGAAGAGTGGAAGAGTATTGTGTGTGCGAGATTGAGAGTGTGTGCGTGTGTGTGTGTGTGTGTTTGTGTTAGAAAGTTTAAGACAGGGGCCGGAGAAGAAGCACTTACATATGAGTTTTTAAACTTGACAGTTTAAAAACTCATATGTAGTTACTAACATTACACAGTATTGAGTGCAAAAACCAACAAGAAAGCGGGTAGACCGATTTGTCTGCTCATAAACACCCACCCGCAATTACTTCAGTTTATCTGTGATCATGGTGCTTGCAACAGCGCCGAAATATCGGGAACTCAAAACCAAACAAAAAACGGCACCTAGATGGCGCTGTGTGTAATGTCCAGCGATTATGTCCAGCGATTAAACATGGTAAATATCCCGTAGGTATCTAGTGTTATTGATAGCACTTACATAACTAATAGGTCTCCTACTATAACCTCAGCTATTTTATCGATCTTGCACCAAACACTTTAGAACGGTGGCGCGTGCGCTGCAAGACGTTTATCTTCGTCGAGGTACGGTCAGCAACAAAAGTCATCATCGGATCACAATATTATTTGGTTCATTGTATTTCAGCATTCCATAAACTAGCTCAGAACTATCTTGGCATCAAGAATGGTCTTTCATCAACGTGTGGTTAGTGCCTAACCTGGTGTCAGAGTTTTTATGTCGCCCATGGTCCTCTGACTTGGCTTAACATGCATGCTGGTTTTATATATATATCTCTCAGGCATGCTGGTTTCCTCACGATATATTCCTTCACCGAAGCAAGTGATAATTATACAATACGCACATAAATCCGAAAAATCAGAGGTGCATCTTCTGGGTTCGAACTTGATACCTATGAATCAAGTATGGTAAAAATGGAGGAGGCCAGTATTGAAAGACTGAGTGTAACAAAACTCCCAACAAGGTGAACTTTCTTTTAGTTTTCTGTCCCGAGTATAATTATGTTAATATTTAGCTCAATAAATATGGTAAAAAAAAATCTTGGTCGACTTTTACCGCTGACTGTACCGTGAACATAACAGTACTGCTTCGTTTAATGGCCATAGATAATACTAGACTGTACCCACGGAGTATATTGGTGCAGTATAGTGAGGAATTATCTCAAGTAACGTGTTCCTTGTTGGTCAAGCAGGATTTATTGGCGGGATTCTTTTTGCGATAGGAGTTTTAAGTGTTGTCTTGTTGTTAAAAAATTGAGGATAGTATTTTTCTTAGCTTAGTTTATGTAGTAAGTACTAAAATATTGTAGTGGTAAGATACTGTCATGTTACTTTATTAAAACAAAAATATTTTCTTTCTTTTAAAATAGTTGCCCCACACTAGGAATTTCTCCTGTATCGTGGGTGCGTTTACAAACATTCAAACTCACATTCATAAACACCCAGACCCGGAACAACTATTTGTAGGCCATACAAGTATTTGTTCCGAGCGGGGATCGTATCCGCGACACGCAGCGTAGCAGTCAATCGCTCAGCCACAGCGCCGACGATACTGTCTTTAAAATACTGGTATTAAAAATACAGTTTCATCAAGTTAGACCAATTTAGACAGAGTTAGACTGGGTTAGACTGAGTTAGACTAGGTTAGACTGAGTTAGACTAGGTTAAACTGAGTTAGACTGTGTTAGACTGGGTTAGACTGAGTAAGACCATTTCGACCAAGTTAGACCAAGGAAGAGCTGTGGTGAAACCTGCCCCAACATAATTGGGAAAAGGTTATACATAATGAAGTTTGGTAATTCATCATCATTATTTTTTCCTAATTTCTTCTCTATGAAGCCCTTCCGTATCACCTAAAGCACATAACCAGCAAATACTACATACACGCACATTGCATCACATGAAAACATTATCGTGTATGAAAATGTTCCTACGTTTTATGTTACGTTCATACAACAATAACCTCTTACATACATGTTAGGTATATTATGTATAATTTAGCACATATGAATCGTGACTGACGTAGGACAATCATCCTGATCTCTTTCACAAGGAGATGTCTTGATAAGACCCACGCGTCTGTCAAATGGTTCAACCACTCTTAAGATAGGATGATCGGACTTTTTGATAGCATTTAGGATTCAAGGTTGAATAGTGTGTCAAGAACAGAAAACACATCAGATAATACTGAGAAATGTGGAGGTACAGTGATAGGTGGGGTGGAATCAAATGATAACGACTTGATAGCACAGCGTATAATGGCAAACTGGCGCACCTTGACAATCATGGAAAAATATTATATTTTGTACTCCTATACCCACTATAAACTAATTAATAAATACATCACAGTGGTTTTAGGACAAATAACACGACAGTTTTTTGAGACGGGACAGTCGTCACTGTCCCGGTCCTCGCCTTAACTGTTGAAGCTATTGGAAAATGCAAACTGTGTTCAGAGATTTTTAAAATAACAAAGTCCTTTTTTCTCCATCTTTAAAATCTACTCTAAATTCAGGAGGCATTTTTGTACAGTCTTCATTATTCGCCTGACCTTATCCCAATTTATTTGGGGTCTGCGCAGCATGTCTTCTTCTTCCACACTTCTATATCTCTATTACTCTTCATCTCAGCAGTCACCTCCTTTCTAGCCATATCATTCTTCACACAGTCCATTCATAGTTTGTTTCGTTTCATTTGCATTTTTTTCTAGAGTATTAATTGTAATTCAAATAACAAATCTTATAATAGATAAATAAAAATAAATAGTAAATATAAAATTATGAACGCATGTTTGTCCAATATTTTATTTACACGAACACTTCCAAACTTAAAATAATATTTCATCTAAAGGCCACATTAATTTTTTCCACTACTATTTCTAAATGCGTAGTGAAAGTATGACCGAATGAATTACAATTCAATCATATATTTGGTTGAGGTTTACTATCGTTTTCATTGTATGGGATCCGTATCATGACTATATGGAACGTTCATTGCAAAATAATACTTTTTGTCACTCACTTTCATTCCAGAATGAATCGTTTGAAATTACCAGTGAACACATGGGTGTCTTTTGAACCATAATAAGTCCTTTTGATACCAAAGGCCAAAGATTCAAGTCGAGTTGATGTGATTTTTGGACGCGGCAAGGCAAATAAATTTAACTTAAGCTTTTCTTTGCCTAACAAATGTTAAGCTCAAATGGAACTGGGCTGGTCGCATGCCGGAGGAGCTATGGGCTAAAGTAACCACATAATGGCATATGGCTCCCAAACAGCAGCAAATGGCAACGCGGCAGGCCTAGAAGGAGCTGGCAGGACGAGCTCGACTCTTTTCACAAGGATTGGTGAATAACAGCACTGGATACGGATAAGTGGAAAGAGGAAAGGGGAGGGCTTTGCCCTGCAGTGGGACACAAATGGCTAATCTATACTAATATTATAAAGAGGTAAAGTTTGTGAGGTTGTAGGGGGTAATCTCTTGATCTACTGAACCGATTTTGAATTTTCTTTCACTAATAGGAAGCTACATTATCCTTGAGTGCTATAAACTATATTTACAACGTGCCCGTGGGATAATTTCTGACCAAAACGCGAGCAAAGCCGCGGGCAACAGCTAGTAATAAATAAATATGATGGATATGATTATGAATAATAAAATTTAAACTGTTTTCATGTGTTAATACAATCTTATTATGGTACTGAAATACGTTTGTAATTGTATTTTAATTTAATAGTAGGTACCCACTGGTATAATCGTTTTTTTTTAATAATTTGTATGTCAATTGGCAAAACATAGCGCACAACCTAATTTTTAAGATCTTGTTATTCCTATACCTATGTTTATGCATAAATGATTCTGATTCTGATAAAAAAGCACAAGAGTGTGTGTATTGGGTACCTTTTTAAACATCAAGCATAAAATTGCAATGCAAATCAACTAGTATCAACTTCTTTTAATTTCCTTACATACTCGCATATATTTCATGCCTCCTACCTCATTTTCGCGACGAGAGTCCCACACTACCTGTACCTAATGTTACGTAAACAAGAATGCTCTAGGATCATTAAAATGCAAATTAACTTAGTCTACGCATAATGTACGTCCGTAAGGCAATTAATACCAAGATGCATTGCAGCTGAATTCACTTTTGTATTTACCTGTACTTAGGCTTCTTTTGGGTCGTACACGTTAATAATTCATGTTTATTAGATGAGTGTACCGTCAGTTACAGAAGTTAAATCATAGTTAGATGTACTGAATACATTGAGGTATCTAGTGGTCTTCGATGGTTACTGGTTTGGAGAAATAAAACATTACAAATAAAAAAAAAATACTTACGACTAGTTTTTTTGGCCGCAAAATATAGCTTGTTAAAACCAAATGCCATTCTAGTGCGTAGTTCTCTATGGAACCAACTCCAATCTAAATTTTCTTCCTTACGATGACATAATACCTCATAACCATCCGGTAAGACAGTATCTGTATCTAGAACCTAATCCAGGACCACATTTCTCTTTTTAATGCGTTTACAACAGTCCAAACTGCATTATAAATTCACATTCCCGCGCTCCAGTTCTGCGCGCGCCTGTACGCGTCGCCGTCAACACTTGTTCAAAATTCAATTACACCAATTTGCCAGAATGCAAGCGTAACATTGCAATAGCGTAATAATATGGAACACTTCATGGAATCCGGAACACGAAAGTCTATAAATTAAACGTTTCGAGCACGGACGGCGGGCTACAAGAACCAAGTTAATGTTGGCTGTCCACTAACTTGAGGGGTTAGCGGAGCGAAAAATCCACCCATGTAAATGTTTCAATTTGAACATAAAAGCAATTACTTTGGTTGTTTTATTTTCTCGTTCATCGCTACGCTTCCTTCTACAGTTCTGATGGAAGGCATGCCTGAAACGGTGCAAAACAAAATGCTTTTTACGACAACTGTTTGGGGAAATCGTAGCGAGTGAGTTGAATCTATTCTATTTGTTGTGATTCCCTAGAACTGTGGCAGTTTTGAACTCATTATTCCATTTGTATCATTGTTCACATGTAACATCTTTGTAATATTTAATATGGGGATTAGATACGAGTACATTGACAGTATTAGTGAATCTTCATTATCTACCAAGTTTGGGACCATTCTCATTTCTTTACAATTTACATTTTCTCTATTAATATTCTTGCACAATTTACAAACGTTTTACGATGCTATTAAAATACGTATTCCTTAAGATTAACAAGCCTGCTCGTTATCTCTGCACTTACCCAACTTAACGGATTTGAAGCCTAAGCATAAATCAGCTCCAACATAATGAGAACCGAATTAAATCAACGTATAACTAAATAGCCATCGGCTTCAGTATTACATAACGCCACCCGTGCCGTATTTTGTTATGCTCATTTTATGCGTTCGTTGTGGTCAGTGCGCTGTGAATTTTAAAATTAATGCGAGTGAGCAGGGATGGGGAACCTTCTTTGTATATTCGTTAAAACGTCGAGAGAAAAATACCCGATTGATTGACAAAATTAACACAAAAAATACGTAAAACGGGAATTGGAAATTACTCGTATGTTTTTCCTACTCCTCTGCTATTATTTTCTGATTAATTTCGTAGCGGGATCCAAGACAGTTAAATTGTTTCTCTGGAACTTCGTCGAACTTCATTGTATCGCTTTTCTGATGGTTCTGGCTTTCGAGAGTTGCAGTGGTTTGCAATTACATCATAAGCGACGATTTCCAATAAAAAAACTTTAGAAATTAAATTATTCAGTGCATCAAAAATACTTGAAAGAAATGGATTTCACACGTCCATTAATGTCATGTTCCTGCCTTCGCCCCAATGTTATTTTGGAGTCGATGCAACATGTACTCATCTATCGCTATATTATTCTTTCATATCTTTCTTTACACAATCCATTCATCTTTTCTTTGGCCTTCCTCTCCCTCTTCATCAACTAAAACCTATTCCCAGAATATTTCTGCCAAGAGGTTTGACACCCCTGCGCTAAAGGACCATACTTACAATCTTGTGTTCATGATGGTGGGGAAGTTTTAGTATCGCCTGTAGTTACTCTAAACGTCGGAAGATATACGTGAAACTGACAGAATTTATAGCAAAGTCTTTCAATTGAATCGATGGCCTCAGTCTTATTGATAAAACTTACTTACTTTAATACTACTTTCTCAAGAAATTTTCTTGGAGAATAAGAAGCGAATACATCCGAATGTTAAATTCTTACGTATTTCATTTTTGACTTATTCGTCTATTTTTTTAATTAGACTGTGACTACTCATGACCCCCTTAGTGACAAGAAGTGGCAATCGTTTCGGAATTTTACAACAGTGTCACACAACCCAGTTAGTACGGGGTACTACGGTACCCCTTGGTATGACTGGTTGTCAGACTGTCTGGCCACTGACTACCTGTAACGACTGTCAAAGATCTACAATGGATTGAGTTCCGAAGCACGGTACGGTTTTGCCTAATCCATCGCTAAAAATCGTGTCTAAAATTATGAAAATTGAAAACTCTTGCGCACACATCTTTCTATTTCACTTTCTACAAAATCACCTGCAAGATGCCTACATAACGTGCTAAACCCATTGTCCATTATATCGCTAGCTCATAAACCAATGATTAATGATACATAACACTTTACCTCCGATTCGGCGCGCGCTCATTATTATTTACGATCGTAGATCGTGATCCAGCTATTAGTTGGGTATGAAATAGCTTAGATACTTGCTGATACTTGCTTAAGTATTTGGTACTTAAGCTGTTTTATACTTGAGGGTTATGGTGTTCTAAATATTTGTTATAGGACATTAAATGTACGCCTACGCATAAGCGCATAACATTAAACCAAGCCTAGTTCTTGTTTTAATGAGATACAGCAATTATATGCATGTTCAAGTATTATATAAATTGATAGGAAATAGGATAAGGATATCCAAGTCTAAATGTTTTATTCGATAAATGGTTGCGATTAAATTAATTTGAACTTTATAAATAACGTAATAAAAGTCTTCATTGCGTAGAGTGTTTCTTACCTTTGAGTTTTCATTATATTGTTCAGCTCTACGTGTATTTATGAAATGTTTTATTTGTTTCAGGTAAAATTGGTTCCAAATCAAGACACAACCCGAATCAAAAGTTCAAAGATTGGATTATAGACAGGTTTTTACTCACTTTCAGTGCTTACCTACAATTTTTTTAGGAGCATTCGAGCATACTGGTCTGCAGGAAAAAAATATAGCAATTTTGTCATTGAAAATGTTAAAAGAAACGTTCTTAGCGCGTGAGACAACGAATACCAGTCACTGAAAAAAGGTAAACACGAGTGGATATCGTGTCAGGTAGTACCGATTGTCGTGTGCGTGTTCAACACTAGACTGTGATTGACAATTAATTATGTTTATCGTATTACTTACAAAGTACCTACTCAGTAATCTTGAATTTATTGCAAGGCGAATAATGTGACCGGGGCTGCGGGACTGTTCGAAAGAGATACCGGGGCCCCCAAAACACAAAAGGCGATGTAGGAACATGGATGGGTTTTAGTCAGTAAAAGTCTGACACTCCCTTCCGCTCAGCCCAGAGCGGGAGGATTAATTTGATGATTTCCCATCCGACAAAAAGAAAAAAAAGGCGAATAATGTGAAGAAGTATTTAGTATTAAATGGTCTTATGAGGGGTACAAGTTTTAAGCTGGACTGTCAGCATTGCTGGCTACCTCTCTCTCGCTCTGGCTGCATGAGTAATACATGTATTTCATCATTCTCGTATACACATAATGAATCACGACGTTATAAGAATTAAACAAGTGTTAACAAGATCAGGGGGCCTACAATGGCTGCTTTATCAGAATCATGATACGAATCACGTTAAAAATTTAAAACTCTTAAAATGGACTTTGTCGTCATAACCATAAAGACCATTTTAAGAATTTTAAATTTTTAACGTGATTCATAGTATGATTCTGATAAAGCTTCCATTTTAGGCCCCCAGGCTACAATTAATTCCTAAATATAAAGTTAACTAGCTACCCATCCCTGCTTCGCACAGCGGCACCAATCGGGTCCAAAACTGTTTTTCATTAAAATCGGGTTACTGGTTCCGGGGATTAGCTTATACAAACATAGTGACACGTGTTTTTTTAAACGAGTCCCCGGCTCCTGGCTGGATTACAGTTAAATTATTTGTCTTGGAAATAAGTAGGTATACTCAGGGATAAGTTTAACATAATTATTTATAAACACAATTAAAAGCTAAGATGCTTCTACGAAACACAATATAAATTCTGTAAAAGTTGTGAAAGTGAGACCGCAGCGATTTCGCAAAACCAGAAACTTGCGATATATTTGATGAATGAATGAATTAGTCCTGCGGTAAATAAGCTGGGAAAATTCTAGAAACTTAAGTACTTTATATCGCTTAAACGAGTAATTTAGAAAAAAAATTGTGTGACTGAAAAACACGTACACACACTCACACTTGGCACCTTATAATTTTTGTCAGCCCATGCGGTCTCATTTTGGGTATCCGTTTTAATAGGATGCGGTCTATAGTCAGGAATTCAGGATTTAGGCTATATTCATGTGATAATTTCACGGAATTATAACAGTTTTAATCGCTCTAGATCAATCTAAGCGTATTCTATATCCATCTGTTTCTAAACTGACCAAGCTTTTACATAACGTAAGCACACATTCAAGCACAGTTTATTGTGACCTAATTACCTGACAACTGACAAGCAACAGTTTGTCACCTGCAGTCTGATGTCAAGGCTCTAAAGTCATTAGTTATAATTATCTACAACCACTTGCTCAAGGCTCTTTCTACACTTGTGTGAATAATTACGACACTTAATAGGCACCTACCTTATAGTTGGTCAATACTGTTTTTTTGGCTGATAAGAAAAACGTTACTAATGGGATTGATTGTATGTTAACGAAATAAGAAATATTTATGAGTTTACCGTTTTCGTTATTAGAAAAATACATGTGTATGTCAGATGAGACTAAGTAAAGCATTTCTGTTGTAAACATAGTAAGTTAAGTAGTCAATATGGTAAGGGTGCTCTTGTAGGGCTGCGGGACTGTTCGAAAGAGATACCGCGGCCCTGGAACACAAAGGGCAAAAGAAGGATCATGGATAGGTTTTAGTCAGTAAAAGTCTGACACTCCCTCCTGCTCAGCCAAGAGCGGGAGGAGTTATTTGATGATATGCCATCGGAAAAAAAAAAGTTCCTCTTGTGCTACAATAACCAGCAATAATTCCAGTAATTGGTAATTTCAAGTTCAGCAGATGAATGAAACGCTTTTTCTGATGATTAGTCGGAGTAAGAATTTAATTATACGTCTTGTATCTTATTGTAAACGTTACCTGCAATCAATAATAACCTCGTAATTCGCATATCAAATACAAAAGTAAAACAGAACTGTATTTTTTTGCTAAGGGCCAGTGTCGAATATTAACTTGTCTCTAAATCAATTGCCACTACATCATTCTGATAAAATAATTATCCTCTAAACTCGATAATCTGTCATATCTTTCCTTTGAATTCCAAATTCTGTGCTTTATATGGCTTTAACTAATTTCAAGAAATCGGTCGAAATTGCTATCGATCAACTATCAAATCTTTAATCAGTTTGTGATATTTTAGTGGATGTCAATGACACACAAACTTAGTGTCAAGGAATGTATTGATTGATGTTCTAAGTTTCGAACCTCTAATCAAATAAAGAATCCGATACGTCAGACATTAGCCTTACTAGATAAGTCAGGCTTTTACCTCTTCCTATATGAGCAGGGCCAACAAGATATCACGCTTGTATAGAAGAATGTGATTCAATTATCAGCAATATTGACCTTTAGGTACACTAGGTATTTATACAATACATGGAATGTAAGAAAACACATGGTTGAAATATTGCTCATTTTATTCACCTCCCAGGTGTATAGAAATATAACTGATTGCTTTACCTGGTACTCTATGAAAGGATGCCTTATCAATTACACAGATATTGCAGTAAATACTTCACTTAAGACGCAGCTTCTCATTTGTAACATAGAGTTGTAAATTATTCATAAATCTCTGAATATTTGTAATGTGTTTTATCTCGAGCTGTAGACTTCGTTGTTAGGGACTGTTTTCACTGTCATCCGATGTTGTGTATAGTATTTCGCTCCACATAACATAATATCATTTTTGTCTTAGATGTGGATCGGGGGTAAAAATGATTTCATTCGTTGGAAAATTAAGTAGCATTTTTATTACATGGGTGTGCTGATGATAGTGCCAAAATGCAACTATACATCTGGCTTCGTATTTTAACAATTGTGACATAAGAATACACGTATTGTTAACATGTTTAGAATTTTGATTTAAAAAATCTTTGTATTTTTATCACCAGTTAAGAAGGCATTCAATTCTAAGTATTGACTAAAAACGGGTTCTTCAACTGCCTGCAAAGTTCACTGTAAATAAATCTTTGCAAACAATTCCAATCCCGTATCGTATCACCCAATGCAACCACACACCCAGCTTGAATAACTCAGCCGTGCCGGATACACGGCAGGTGGTGCCTTGCACAATTTACGCACGGTCCCTTGCGGACGCTTGCAGGCTCCGTAGGCTTGCGGGCTTGCGCATTTCATTCTAGTGTTACCGCTCTGCAAATATTGTGACAGGGGTAATGTAACACCCGCGTTTGTGTACTGAATATAGTGGTGTCTTAGAAAATGTTTACTTGTTTATTGGAGGGGTGATTTGTAAGGGTTTTGGCTATATTATTAGTTTGTATGTAAGGTTATAAGCCCATAGGAATATCGACGTACTTTTGTTGTTGTTTTATTAGCCTGTACTGTCCCACTGCTGGGCAAAGGCCTCCCCAAATTTCTTCCATGAGCTCAAGCAGATGTACTTATAATTGGAAATTTCTTGTGTCTTATTGTAAGGGAACATCGTGAGGAAACCGTGCCTATAATGTCATAATACTCAAAAAATTCGATGATGTTTTAAGGTCCACCAATCCGCACTGGAACCACATAGTCTGGCCACACCCTCTGGCATAGAGAAGGCCAGTTTCTTTTCAGTTAGAACATTATACAGTACAGTAGTATAGTAGTAGTTAATTATACTTATTATCCATAATTATGTTCAACGACCACGTATTTGGACAGTAAGAGAAAGAAAATTAGTTATTCCTCTTGATGTAACATCTAAAGTCTGACAAACAGCCTTACCAAGGGGTATCGTATTACCCAGTAGTAACTAGGTTGTGGAGATCAGACAGGCAGACGCTCCATGTAAAATACTGGCATTCAAATGTATCCGGTTAGACAGGAAGCCGACCCCAGCATACATAGTTGGGAAAAGGCTAGGCAGACAATGATGTAACAACTAAAGCTGAAGATTCTTTCTTGCACAATTAACATAACACATCCTTCCGATGAAGTATCCATCTGTAAATACCATTACATAATATTATTTAGTCATATCGGTCATAGTGCAGTACCGATGATTGACACGGACATTTTAAAAGAAATTCTATTGTAAGAGGTCAGATAGGTAATGTCCGATTGTATGAAAGGTATATTTGGTTGCGGGTAAGTAGGTATATAAGTCGTGTAATGATATAATGTGCTATGTAATGGGTGTAATAAAAACGGATATTAGAACATTGTAATGGGTGGGTTGTATTAGTTATTATGAGGTAATGTTATGCATGTTATGTAGAATGGATTTTTGTGAATACGTCTTTGATTGAGGAGGAAAAGTATGGTTTTATGAACTTTGTGATTCTTTTATTTACTTTATGGAGGTTTTAGTCGGTATGTATAAAACATTGAAAAAAATTGTTTGCTAAGATGGCTGTTGAAAAGATTTTTGTTGAAATGATAACTAATATTGTGTCCGGTAGCAACTGAGTTTTACAATTCAGTTCACGAATGTTTTTGGTCTACATCTCATTCTTTATCGTATGGTTAGTGCCTAACCTGCTGTCAGAGTTTTTATGCCGCGCATGGACCTCTGACTTGGCTTAACATGCCGTCGAGAAATATCTCTCGGTATCCTCACGATGTTTGCCTTCACCGGAGCAAGTGATAATTATACAATACGCACATTAATCCGAAAAATCAGTTGAGATATTTTTGGTAATAGTCTAAAAAACAAAACCAAGTGGGTTGTTTCGCGACATATGACCAAATAAGTTTGTCGCTAGATGCTTCGATAAGAGGAGCACGTTTTTAAAACTACTTGAAGAGGTGTTTAATATCTTTATTTTCTGAAATTCTAGCTTTCGGATTATATTAATCAACTTGAACAGTCCTATTATACAGTTGATGTAACATGCCATTTGAACTGAACTTAAATAAAACAAACATACATACCTAAAAATCCAATACAAGTTGTATTTGTATATAAGATATCGTGTTTTCCTACCTGAAAGGAAATAAAACACAATGATTCAGTATTTATTATATAAAGCGATGATAGGTACTGAAAGCGTGTCTGAAATTTGCTACAATTTCACAGACGTTAAAAGATGTAGCTGAAAACTTGTAAAAATCTAGATCTTTCTGGGTATACTGTCACCATTCTCTTTTACTTTGTTATTGTTATTTAAGAGCATTAACGTCTTACGGCATTTCATACAAATTTTCAAGTATTTTTTTCCGAAATAGTTGCATCGATTTTAGTGAAACTTCATAAGCTTAAGGAGGATACATATTAAGTCTAAAAAAAAAAGTTGACAGAGTACATTTTAGAAATGTCTTTTGTTTCTATGGAAAATCTAAAATCGGTCTAATTTAGCTGTATCACTATTTTTCTAAAATCTCCGTCAACTTTTTTAGACCTATATATGTATTCTGCTTATGCGTATAAAGTTTAATTAAAATCGGTTCATTTATTTCGAAAACAAATGACTTCAACTCGTAAAATCTGTTTAAATTGGATATCATACTAAATTCAACAAATTGTTTTTCGTCTTAACAACGTTCAGATTTTAATTAATTAAATTGTGTTCCGGATTGCGAAATATGACGAGGTGTTAATAAAATGTAAGATATTAACGATGAATATAGAAATATTGATTGAGGTTGTTAGGTCAAAATATGCGAATAAATAGCGAAAGAATTGACTTTTTCAAGAGAAGAAACGTGTGATGCGCTGGTCTTGACCTCCTCAAAATTTTTATTAAACAAGCGATGCTGATGAGGTTTATATAATCGTGACTCAATCATGAGTTCTTATTATGAAAACAAAAGTGGTAGGATGCTCCCAATTATTTTCTGCCTCGTTGGTCGAGTGCTTGAAAGTGCGACTGCTGAGCATGAGGTCCTGGGTTCGATTCCCGTGTCAGGCAAAGTGTTATTGGTTTTTTCCATCAGGAATTCCTCAGTAGTAGCCACGGAGCCTGGATTTGTGCCCGGTTGATGGCAATAGGCTCGCCCCCTATTACATGGGACTTAAACATAACAGGCGAAAAGTGGGTGTACTGAGGTACACCTCAGCCTAAACCTTCGAGAATTACAAGCGTGATGTTATGTAATAGAAACCTCTCTTGAACTATCATCGAAAACACCAAAAGGCATCACCTATCTCTATTTTGATAACCTTATTAAAGTAACCTAGATTTAAAGTTTATACTTTGCACACGGATTCGCCTGTCTATCAAAACGACCAACGGTATGACAGTTAGGTCGTATCGGTCAATGGGCTCAGTTGACGTCTAACGTCTAAGGGAAGTTATATAACTGTTATATAAATTATATCACGACACCATAGGTATTGTCTGTAACTACTGATCCATAAATCAATGGTTGAATTGTAATGAAAGAAAAACTGGTGTCTCTATCTGACAATGGACTGACAGGAAATGTATTGATTGGTCAATAACTGTCAGAATGATGACGAATTTCAATTCTGTCTTGGTGGACGTTATTGGTGAAACATTAACATTATTTATGTTATGCAAAATCATCATCATAATTTCAGCCGAAAGACGTTCACTGCTGGACATAGGCCTCCCCCAAGTGTCGCCACACTGACCGGTCCATCCAGCGGATCCCCGCAAACTTCACCAGGTCATTGGTCCACCTAGTGGGAGGTCTTCCAACGCAACGTCTTTCGGTTCGCGGTCGCCACTCCAGAACTTGTCACCCCCATCGGCCATCCGTTCTGCGAGCAATGTGCCCTGCCCACTGCCACTTCAGTTTAATAAAATATGCAAAATATTTAATTTTAAGAAAAAAAAACAAAAGAAAAAGATCCAGGATGAAGCACCGCCCTTCCGTCCGCTAAAATATGCACATGCAAGAAATGCAATTATAATTAGCATGCCATGCACCCGAACCTATACTGGACACGTGTGTTGCCCCTCCACGTGGCCTCCTCGGGACGTGTGCCAGATCAAGGCCTGGATGGTAAATTAAAACTAAATATTTTACATAACATAATGTCATGGATATCCGCAAAGTAACGCTTGACTCTGTAATTTATTTGTTCTTGATGAAAGTAGCATTTATGGCTGCAAGTTACTTAGTTCACATCGAATAAAAAAAATACATTTAAATAATTAGCATAAATATTGTAGATGAATACTTAGTCCTCTAGTCTAAACTAATCTAAAACATATTTAGTGTTTAGCAAAAAGTTACTCTTTAGATGAAATAAATCAGAGCTATTAATTTTAAATAAAATATGATATTTCTATTCAAGTAGATGTATTTAGTAAATTAATCCTAAATTATTAACTTCACTATTTGCCGCTTTATTAATGACTAATTTGACCTATAATATTTATAGATACTGACTGATATTTTTATAATTAGTAGTATTTAATATTAACGACCATTCAATCATTTATTAACAACAAAATTTACTAATCTTCACCTAATCAGCCGAAAATTATTACTACCATTTACCAACATAACTTTGCCGTCATAATATCCTTATTGTCAAAACGATAAGGTTGACTATTACTATGTAAACTGTTTAATGCTATTGTGAGTCATCGTGTTGGGTCAGTCAATAGGTCAATATGTCGCAGGTCACGATTCGCGTAATAAAATGATAAAACTGAAATCATAAATGTCATCTATACTATAATATTATAAAGAGGTAAAATTTGTTTGTAAGTTTGTATGTTTGTATGTAGGAGGTAATCTCTGGATTTACTGAACCGAAGCTACACTATCCCCGAGTGCCATAGGCTATATTTACCTACAACGTGCCCGTGGGATAATTTCCGACAAAAACGCGAGCGAAGCCGCGGGTAACAGCTAGTTTTTATTATAAAACAGGATTCACTTCAAACGATTTTGTACAAGGTTGTCAAATTGCTGAGTTTTTATGCCCAATGCCGAAAGTACACTTCAACCAAGTTATCTGTGCAGGCGGGAAAATACAGAACTAAAATAAATGTACCAAGTTTGAAATAACGATGCAAATTTCTTTGACAAGCAACGCCATCTTGAACTGCACGCTTAAAATGGTCATACTATAGTGAGTTTTAGTCAGAAAATGACGTCCAATGTCAGTTTGTATCCTAGGATCACAGATGAAAATCTGTGACTAAAGTAAGCTTTTTAATTTCAGTTCTTACTTAAAGCAATTATTTTCCTATAATTTGAATAAATTGATTATTTTATTTCATTGCTGTACATTTTTTTTTAAATAAATTACAGTTGGCAACCCTGATTGCTAAATAATTCGAATTAGTCACTGATATTATCTACTAAGATAGAGGTGTGAATTTATTTAAGTAATTAAATAAATTAATAATAACATTTTACTATTTAGATAACGAAAACTGTTTGTACCATTCTACTTGGGTATTTTTAACATAATGATTTTTTGTTTTAATTTTTTCCCTTTATGTAGAAAAGTAGGTACTCATAACTGAAGCAGTATATGGTATGTTACCGCTAGTACATTTGTAATCTGATAGCGACAACATTGGTGCTTAAGGTACTTCAACATTTGGTCTTACAGTACTTTCATAGGATAAAGGTTAATAAACCCTGACCATAAAGTCGTAGTAAATTAAATAGTCTTGTGGCCAATGACCTAATTATTGCTTTGAAGCGTTGGCGTATTTACTTGGTATTATTTGCAGGTAGTGGTTTTCAGTCCTTATAATTAGGTATAGTGAGAACTTATTAGTTTACATACATACATAAACTCCGCCTATTTCCCATGGGGGTAGGCATAAACCACAGAACGCCACCTGCTAAGGTTCTTACATACTCCTTTTGCCTCGTCCACGTTTATACATCTGGTTATACACGCACGCTGGTTTAGAGTAATACGCACCTGAACTTTTTGAAGAACTAGGGCGTCCCTCTCGGCGTTGCCGCTCACATCTGCCTTGTAAATAGGTATCTTATAAGTTTCTCCATGTTATATTTGAGTATAGCGCTATTCCAAAACGTTTGACTTGCTTATATTTTCACTAAGGTGTAAACTAGTTCCAATAATATCCACTTCTAAAACTGACGGGTTGCTCCCTGAGTACCCCGATCACCGAGGCCCTCGTCCCGAAGAACCCCGAATACGATAAATATGATTTTATTTAATTTTTCTATTGATTTCAACTTGCTCTGTTAATTTGATTCCAGATTTTTAAGTACTAATTACTATTAGTAATTTGTTTGTTAGAACTTGTAAGGATATCTAATATTTCTGTGAGGACTTATACGTCACTAAAACCATTTTTAAGAGACGACTGAATAAACGAAATAAATTATAATCAACATTCAATTACTTTTTATGTTTAATACACTTCACGTTTACATGCTCACTTTCAAATCTAAACTGTAGATATGATTAGTGCTTCAAACATACATAATGATAAGTTTTGAATGTCCATCTGAATGGCCATTACATATATTAGCATGGAGCTGTCAATACCTACCTGCTATAAACATAGGTTGTGAACATATAATCAAATGTTTAGATAATATAGCATTACATTGTCTTATGTAATAGATTGCGTTAGTTTTGTGATAACGTTAGATATCGTATAACAGTTCCTGTGGTCCAGTTTCGCGAAAATCATTCTAAGCTGCTATATAAGTGAAATTAAAAGCTCAAACAAGCAGAATCACCTGCATGTTCCGTCACCAGTCTCACTCTCATCCAGGCCCGAAGGCACATAGGAAGCCTATTCCTGCCAGCTTCCTTTCGAGAACAAGGCATCCTACGTAATGTCTCAAATAGTTCTGTAGCTGCAGTAAATACATTTAATACATCATAGGACTGAAAAATTAACAAAAATGCCAACATTTTTCACGTCAATAAAGAAAGCAACAGGTAGCGCCAAATAATGCAGCTCGGGTGTCAGAATTCAGAACTAAATTCGCATGTACGCGCACACGTGACTTCGCGGCCGCTCCCGTCACTGGCTTTGAAAACAGCTTAACCAATCAACTTAGCCACATTTACCCATCAGCAAGTTTAATAGCGAAAAAGTTACTTTACGTTTGTTAAATAGGTGAGTTTTTAAGTTAGCTAAATGGAAAGCTCAGGTGCAAAGCTCAACTAGACTAAGAATGCACTGGTCGTTAAGTATTCAGTTGCCTGAAAGTCTGACAACCAGTCTTACCAAGGTGTTTCGTATTACCCAGTACTAACTGAGTTGTGGAAGTCAGTTAGGCAGTCGCTACATGTATAATACTGGTATTCAGCTGCATGTGGTTAGGCTGAAAGCCGACATAGCATAGTTGCAATAAGGTTAAGTATAGATGACTAAGCATGCACTCGGCGATTTTTTTTGATGCGCTTATTACATTACAAATAATTGTATTATCTATGCCTTGCTTGATTTTATGACTGCTTAAGTGATCATATCATTATGATTTATGCATGTGGCTGATTTTATTTTGTTTAAAAATCAGTGCAAAACCTTACAAGAAGGTGAACACCTGGGGGGCGTGTTTTAAAACGAAATAAGTACCTGTTACATACTTTATCACTATTATAATGTTGCCCAACATAACTCAGGCTCTTAATTTATGTAATTTGAAAGCGATACAGTTCTTATCCTGTCACGATTCTTTCGTGATCAACCGGCTGATCCGATTCCGCACAGTCTGACGGAACTATTTTTGTTACGAATAATTGTTATGAGATTATCTGTTACCGGTACCGATATATGTGTGAAAGTTAATCAAGCGTTTGGTGCCGACCGGTTGCTGTTTTTTTTTGCTGTCGGTACAGTACCGGTAGATATCTATTTGGTGTTGAAGGCTTGCTGGCTTGAAATGTCGTTTGATGAAAGATATGTCATGTCAATTATCGGTGGTATTTATATGCCTTTCATTTGACATTCTGTATCATAGGTATGTAATGGTTAGTCAATCCTCTATATATAATCCTCTATATAAGTAAAAATTGCTACAGAAATGGACAATTCTTTATTAAATATAAGTCTTATTACCTACCACCTAGCGTTTAAACGGCAACGTAGAATGAGAAGAGAGCTTCTAAAAAAAAAGAGAATTAACAAAAGATCAACCAGCACTAGACCCACTTGGTAGAATATGATCTACTTGATTTCACCGCCAGAATAAAGGTATCCTGGCACTGGCAGTGAAGTCTTGACAAGCTGGTTATGTTTATACGTCTTGTTATCGTAAAAGCAACACACTAACAAGAAAAATCGCTATAAACTTATTGCTAACGCAACACTTAATTATTGTTGTCATTTACGATCGTGATTTGTTTATACAAAAAAAAACAATACACAATCACACGAAGCTGATATAAATTGTAATGGAATAATAATACAACTTTCTATAAATATAGTGCCCTAATAAAACAATAACAATGTTTAGACAGCTACCACGATTCGTTTTTAGTTTGTATTTTAAGTAGCCAAGTCATAAGTGAGACGCGAATTTCCCGCCGGAAAAAGTGCCCCCTAAAAGGCTGAATTTATTTTATTTTACAGTCAGTCAAAACGAATTAGATAAATCTCCTAAATTAATCTTTTATTAGTACAATCTACACAAATCCGAAAGAAAAATGTCCCATGTTATACTTAGTATTGACAACGTTCGTTTTTTAAATTAAAAATACATTTTGTCGTCTATTGAACTGTGTATTAAATTCATTTCTCTGTGGCCAGCAAAAGGCTTACAACCCACATACATTTCCGCCTAACAATTGACCTTTACATAGTCAAAATACCTAAGACTTATATTGCGATAGTCACGACTTCACGATAGACCGCGGTCACTGCATGCTGTCAAGTATTATTTACTTATATAATAATTATCAAAAAGAATATAAGGTGTCAGAGCTGTCAGCTCAACCTTTAATATAAGGTACTTGATAAGTTATCGCTTAATTGTATAGAACATCAAGTGCAATAACCGCGTAATTACGTCACAATTTCGCTGACATCATATAACCAGCCTATTGAGGACGCGTTTTTGAAGATAAAAATACTCGTACCTTTTATTGTGTCTATTTATTTCTTATTTCAATTGTTTTAGCGACCTTTCAAAGGTACTTGTTTCAGTGTAGATACAGATTTTTGTTTTGTTTTTTATGTTCACCGAAGATTAACTTTAATTTGCTGCATCGTTGTTCTAGTGGTCGCAAGCTCAAAGTGTGGGTGTAGGTACCAGTAGATTCACCTCTGCCGAAATCTTTGGGTATAACAGCCGTGGTGTTGTTATCATGTTCAATTCAATAGTAGATCATTTATCACTCGACTGTCAAACCCTATTAAAACCATCTTAAATGTAGTATATCTTTCTGTAAACGAAAATTACCTCCACAAAAAACTTTTCCAACCCGCCTATGGCTTGTAGGTCGCGCCGTCCCCGGCAGCCATTCGGCATTATTGCGATAGTCACGCGCATTGTCGCTGTCTGTCGTCGGGAACGGGCACTTGCTGCCCGCACCCACTTGTCTCGGGGAATGTAGGAAATGTCGAAATGATCCAATTGAACGCGGCTCGACTGTCCGACTGGCTGTGAGGTAAGAGTGGCGAGTTATGGTGGCAGGACTGGACAATGGGAGTTTTCGTGGAGATTAATAATTGGTTCGTGAAATTATAAGGTGCCTTTTGAGGTCGGTTTTGAATAAGCGGGTATTCAAAGCAACTATTCGTTTTGTCATTGTTTTGACATCATTTAACTATACTTCTGTATGTCCTTTTGCTAACTGCTTAGTTATTGTTAGTTTAACTAATTAGACCAATAAACTGAACAACTTTCTGTATGGGCACACACATCGTTATCGCTGCAAAATAATCAGCTGTCCTGTGACACAAATGTATGAGACAGCTGATTATTAAATGCATTTTCAACTGGAAATCGTACTATTTACAAACCCTTTTTGATGCAAAATACATTCGTCGATTGTCGGATAAAATTAAATAGTCAAATACCGTACAGTTGACACCTAACATAACTCTCGCAAAATACCAAACACCTTTAGCACAGTTTCTGGGCGATACAATTTCACAACTGACACCTTTCCTACATTCCTAAATAGAGGTGTAGTCTATAAAGTTACCGACCTGTCTCATTAAGTTACTTTTGGACTGTCATGTTTATGACTGGAGTGGGTTATGTGACCTATCACGAGTAATTATAGTTAAGTTATATTAGTGTATAGACGCTTAAGAATGAATAGGAAATTGGCACCCCTTCATTTGTACGTTCTATTCTCAAATATTATGCAGTAGGCAACTTGAATTGAGAATTTGTTTGGGGTCTGTGCACTAGGTCTTTTGACTTTACCTGACCCTAAGATTACTTTCTAAGTATTTAGTACTCTCTTCCTCTTTCCTGTCTCACTAGTAGTCTTCCTCTTTTGTTTTATCATCTTTTTTTAAACGATTTTATTATAGGAAGAAGAAAAAAGTTCCTGTTATACATCAGTAGTTTGCAGATAATTTATTACAAATAAAGAGGTAAGAGTGGTCTAAAAAAAGTTTTGCTAATATGATTTAAGGTGTCAAAAAAGGGAGTCTGGTCACTTTATCTTAGTTTTGAGTGACTTGTCGATTGGAACTTTTATGCATAACTACGTCCGTTTGTAGGTTGTTCCCATGTTTTAAAAAATCGCCATAAATGCAAAATTCCGTTTGTCACACGTTATTACTTCATGAGTCTTAAGCGAAAGGTCTCTGTGTCTCTTTAAATTAACAGGAACATGCTAAGAAGATGTTAAGTACTTAATTTTCAAGCAAAACCCAAGTTTCGTCTCTCGAACCTATTATTATAATGTTTCGAAGGCAATCAATCGAAGATGGGCTAACATTTAAGGTTAGAGCGCAGATTCCCATGGTCTATTGCTAAATATTGATGGTATAGACATTTAGTATGGCATATTACAATAGTCATGGAAAAATTTTAAGTACATTGTGGGAAAATTAAGCAAGTAAATCTTTGTTAGGTGCACTAATACTTATGGAGAATATTTTCTAGGGTCATGTCAGTGGCGTACATAAGGGCCAAGAATAGCCCTAGGGCAAGCAGACTGTTCAGAAAACCCTAACTGCATAAAGAGTAATCTATATTAGTATAGATTACTAGATTACCCTCTACATAATAACTTACAAATTTTACCTCTTTATAATATTAGTATTATAAAGAGGTAAAATTTGTAAGTTTGTATGTAGAGGGTAATCTCTGGATCTACTGACCCGATTTTGAAAATTATTTCACTAATAGGAAGCTACATTATCCCCGAGTGCCATAAGCATATATTTACAACGCGCCCGTGGGATAATTTCCGACCAAAATGCGACCGAAGCCGCGGGCAACAGCTAGTAGATTGTGAAGCTGTAGTTAGATTTTAAGTACAAATAGCACCCTTAGAACCAATGTTGGATTTGATTCGGGATATTTTTATTGTGTCCTGAAGAAAATATGTTGGTTACAACATCTGTCAACTATGTTGTGGCTTCCAGCCTAACCGGTGTCCTGTCAAGATACTATTTCATAAAATAGTTTGTCAAACAGCCTACCATTTGATGTTTGGTCTTCCAGTGCCGTTCAAGTCGTCTAAATACCATTGGTTATCGAATACCATATAAAGGGTGTAACAAGACCCTTAGCGAAGCCGAAAAGCATTTGTTCTCCCCCACATTGCGATCTTTTTTTGTTCTAGAACATACCTGGGAACCGTCTAGTTACGGAAATATTGGGGGACAAAGTTCCAACTTTTCCACAAGTTTTTTTTATTTTTTTAAATACTCATATAAAACTTAAATACTATTTTTTTTTTTGCTTTAAACACGTCCACCACCCTGGTACTATTCAATCCATCCATCAGCACAATGTTTTGAGTCCATTTCATTCAGTCCTACCGTAAAACGTGATTTTTGATCCCCAAAAAAAATAAGTTGTTTCCCTGCAATAATTTTTGCGCAAACTTACTTAGTTTGATGTACCTACATAATGCTTGGTTGAGGTCTTCGTTAAGGTTAAGGGTCTTGTTACACCTGTATTGACCTAACTATAAAAAAATATGTAATCTATAGTAATAACGTTAATACGTCTAAAATACCTTTATATTAATAATTTCTGGCATCAATATCGTGACTAGCTGTCAGCTGAGTTGTGAATGTAAATTGAGATTGGCTGCCCTTTGCACACAATAGGAATTTCAAGTTATCGCATTACTTAGTTTTACGTGTAATTCAAAATTATCTAGGCTAGTTTTTGGAGGCACGGAAAAAGAGCTTATGGAAGGAATTGGGGTATGCTTTTGCCCAGCAGTGCGAAAGTAATGGAAAAAATATAAAAAAACGAAAACTGTGTAAGTCTTGTGTGTTTATTGTAATTTGATTTTTTTTTTGCTTAAAACTAAAATATTATTTTACCCCCAATGGCAATAGTAATAGCAACTTATTTATGTCCCACTACCACAGGGTAAAAAATCTCCTCTCATACAGTAAATCACGAGACCCCAACCCTTTAGTTTATTTTTAAAATAAATACCAGCCGTAGAGTTTATGATGTAGATGCTAAAATAAATGCATGTAACATGTCTCTTTTCATTGCATATCATCAAGACCATATTCCTTTTTATCAACACCATACTTCGCTTTAAAACACACCATAAATATTTAAATACACTCTCATGCAAGCAAAAAATAGCACCATCTTATCATAATCTCGGCCGCAAAGTGTGGCTCTAATAAAACCTTTTTTGTCTTCTCTACGCTGGCAACATTATCATACTTTATAGTACACTGACCGACTTTATCATTGACTTGAGACAAACTAAAAAAGCAACAGTCTTATAATAAAATTGTACCCTTAAGTGTGCCCCGTTCACATAACGGCGTTGATCGGTACAATATTTTGCAGCATAATTTAAAAATCAAATGGCAGTTCCATAATGCATTTGTTTTTAACCGTATGAATATTGTGGGCTATTGACGTGTGATCCCAACTTTAAACTAAAATGTCGTGCCGGGTAGCGCCATGTGAACCGCTTACATTACAAAGTAAATTGTTATTATTTGTATATTTATTATTTGTATATTTATATGTGTCTTATTACTGTTTCATTGCTGTTTGTGGCCGTATCATCCCGCCCGTAATTCCCGAAGGTTTAGACAGAGGTGTACCTAGTACACCCAAATTTCACCAGTTGCCTATATTTTTAATCCCGTTTAAAAATATAGGTAACTGGTGACGAAAAAATCCAATTACATTTTGCCCGACTCGGGTATGGAACCCAGGACCTCATGCTCAGCTGTCAAGCTTGCGACCACTCGACCAACGAGGAAGTCTGTTTGTGGCTAATCTTTACAGAAACTCACACCACCTGAACTTGCGGTGCTAGCGTTTGCTGCTGTATGAAACCTTTTTGCATGGTAACTTATGCCTCCTTCGGTATGGAGCAGTGTTGCCAGCCTAGGTTCATTTAAGCTTGCCTCAAACAAACTAAAGGGCAAAAAAAAATCCATAGTATTGCACTTTACCACTTTGCATTTACAAGTTTACAAGTCGTAGTATTTTAATTTAGGTACACCCGGATACAGATAATATTGCCTTGACATTCATAAGAGAAAGAGAGGTCTTTACTGTGATAAAAAAGAAAAAAAAATGCACAGTGACACAAATGACAAATTCGCTGGACGAAAATTATGAACACGAGTCTCGATGATAAATAGGATAAGAGCATAATAAAGATACGAGATTTGTTAGTTCTTTGCAGTTCTTTTTTTTCGTTTTTAGATTATGACAGTATTTTATATTTTTAATTAAGACCAATATTAACATCCTACTGATGTAATCATTGAAACAGATAGCGTTTTAGATTGAGTTTTGATTAAAATGTTATTTGCATGACTATTTTTATTGCCATATTATTTTATGACAGTCATGTCTTTTTAATTAGGAGTTTAATATAATTTATATATTAATTATGATTAAAAGATTTTTTTGAACTTATGTTTTGGGATACATTTTGATTGGCTTTATGTTACTTGAAATTACATATTGCTGATTCATCATACCCTCAAGTATTTCTTAGGATTTATGCGTTAAATACCAGCATCAATTATTGGTTTTGAGTGATATATTATATTGTTAACTTATACTGTGTGCTGTATTGTCTAACTCTCTTTGTATGATTAATTTTAAAAGACTGTTTTCGAGTACATTTTTATATAATCGAGGGAAAACAATGTAACTATGTCATGAATAAAGTTGCACTCCTAAAAACAACCACGATTTTTACTTTACACTGCAACAACACTGTATCAATATCATATTTTCATATACATGTTTTATCTCAACGCTTTATGCACTATCGTGAGCATCACAATCTGCCACCCACAATACAGTTAAGAATCTTGACATTTCGTCGTGTTCAAAGGAAACACTATTAAAACAATTTGCATACTATGTGGGCAATATCTGCTCAGTATAATCACGTCTAATAGTGCACTGAGGTTTAAATTGTAACTCAACTTAGGCAAAAAATAAAAAATAGCAAACCAATTTATTCTTCTGAGGATAAAAAAGTAGTTTATTTTTTTATGGTTCTAAAAATAATGGTTGAAAGTATCGTAAATTAAATGGTCGGTTCAAAATGACTACTAGACGAAGCAAATAAAAAGCAGTTTGGGTGTAGTTGATTTATTAGCGGCATGCGAATTCCGCTCATGACATTACAAACGTAATTGTTCAAGGTAATGATTTAAATAGAGCAGGAAGTTATTACGAGCAATCGCTAGGCGATAAGTGGTCATAAATTCACTTTTTGTAAATTAAATTAGATCAATTATCAAACCACAAACGGACAATATTACGCTAGGTATGTGGCCTTGATTTTACACCGATATCTATAATTTATTATTTGCAGTTATTGCACGTTTTTTTATGGAAAATATCATTTAAATCAACTAAATGCCAAGGCAGGCTACTTTTCACGCTATAAGTGTTACATATAAAGGGAAATAAATAATATGTATCTGGGCGGCCTGACGTTTTTCTCCCACTTTGACAAATCAACGATAAAACTTCTGTACCTACTGCATATCTTATGTCCTACATGTTTATTATTTAAATGTGTAAACTTGAGTTATGTTTACAAAAGTGAGAAAATAAAATCATCGTTGCAATTTTTACAGTAATTCTGTGCTTCATTTAAACACACCGTGGGAGGTAACATTAGCAACTGATTTTAATACGAACGTCCTTCTCATGGTCGTAGTTAAATGAACACTTGTACAGTCTTGATCTGGAACATTGCTCCATTATTCTATTATGCAAAACAAAAGAATTACGTCTGTTTAGAATAACCTTTCCTTCACAAAAAGAACAGTTTGGACCTTGAGACATTTTAAAGTATTGAATGTTGCAACGTAGAGGCATATTTTAGAGTAGTTGTGCATAAAAAAAAGTGAAAAGGCAGCTATTATTACGATACCGAGGCCGTATACCGTGACAACTAAAGTAACGCTGAGGTCCAAGTCCAAGCGATGAGTGGGAGGCGATAACATCGTACCTCACGATAATATCATAATAAAATAAAATGCTTTATTTTTTGTCCAGAAAGTGCAGATAGTGTGCACACTATTTGGTTTATGTGGAGTGAAACCTTTGTTCCATTTTGAAAAAATGTTCTAGAAGTAAAAATAATATAAAACTGTGTATTGCATACTAGGAACCTATTTGGACTGTTACTGTTTATGCTTTATTTTACTTTGGCTGATTGCACACTATAGTTAGATACTAATATAATATCTGGAATGTTGTCTTTATATGTAGGTGTAAAGTTATCATAATTCAATCGTTGGTCAAATAAATATGTTACGAGTGCTAAATTAGGCAGGAATTAAAGTAAAAGTCTGTCTGTATGTGACAACAACTAAACAAACAACCTTATTTTAACGAAAATGAAAATTTGTCTGATTTTGACAGACTTGCCATAAACAGCAACATAACAAAGACTTTATATTAATAAGAATAAAGAAGATTATGATTTTGGACTATTAAACTTCTTTTGTCCATAAGTCTATGTCTTGCACAGTGTCCGAAAACACGGACGCGGAAAGTAGCGTCACGTCGCAACGAAGTGCAATGATCGACCAAATCCACGCAGCTGTGTAAGTGCCATGTATAATTTATATTTCATACGAGAAATCACGACAGCATCTACGTTGTAAAACGTACTCAATGACTGTAAATTGCGTTTAATTGAAGTGTAGCAGTTTTATGACGAAAAAGAAAGGAATTGTTTTTTTGCTTCCCCGGAGAACCTTACATTCTAAGACATGTGACACCGTCCAAAGTTCATGGCACGCGTAATGGATTATGGCCCACTCTCTCTCACTGAAACGTGTCCTTTTTCCCATTAGTGGGCACATTATAGCCTAATCAGTGTCCAGCAAAATCTTGCTCACAAAAGGCGTAAAAATGCATTTACAATAAAAAGTATGTTAGTACAAATGAAGTCTATGAAGGATAAAATCAATGCCATTAGCGAGTTTCGAATTGTTCAAGATTAACATTATAGAACAAAGAACTAGAAGTGCAGACACGGATAAAACCTAGATTGAAATACAATGTGAATTCTCTTTATAATACCATCCAGAATTACAGATACACAAAACCATTTCACAATACAACACGCTATCTCCTCGAAGGATAGAAAATGAAACCAAGAATTTCACTTTTATTTTCATTTAAAAGAATCATGGTAATTTTTCGAACAGGCGCCAAACATAGAACTAATTGCATTCGAAACTCCATTACTTACACACTAAAATAGATATTAAATAACATTAATAACAAATTTTGGGGCGTGTACAGACATTATTAGAGTAACATTGCCCGGAGCAATGTTGCCACATACAACTTGCGTTCAAAACGATTAATATTGCGGCAATAAACAGAACGTGTATGATTTACCTTTAACGAGAACGTAAGCGATAAATAGTTCGTAATTATATAAGAAGTAATAAAGATTTTTGGTTCTAGCACGTGTAGGATATAAAGAAATATTAAGCAGAGCGTCCACAATGCATCAATAGAAAAAAATAACCTAGATTCACCAAAGTGCCATGAAATAATGATTATTATACCGAATCCCTTGTTCACTGAAAAAAATTTTAAATTACATAACACAAGGTGTATTTTACTGACTGCTTCATCAGTGACTTGTCTATTGCTAAAACTTACTTTTAAAAAAGGAATGCCTAAAAATGCGAATGCATAAAAGTAGTCTTAAGTCAACAAGACATTTTATTAATTTTTAATAAAGAAGAGACTGACTGAATAGAAATACGTTCCAACTTGGTCTACTTTTAGTTCCGTTCACAAAACAAATTCTAAGCTATTTCTACTCATTTAAAGTCCCAGCATCGGATTTGAATCTCATCTTTTGTTACGCTTCAGAGAGTTATCATCACAGTCAACATCATTTTCATTGCCGAATCAATACCACATCATAGTCAGTTGTCAGACAAAAGTATTGTTAGGTAATCAATGTTATTTAACCATTGAATGGAGATAACTCATTCGCTTTTTAACATTTTTAATTGAGAGTACGATTGACTTGGGGCAACGATTCATAATCGATAATTGAATGCTATGAAGTTAATTGGATCATGCATCATTCAATTAGAAGCAGCCTTTGACTTATTTTCAAAATATTGATAAAGTATGAAATATTCGCTGTCAAAATTAAATTGGATTGCATGAGACATTCGGAAATCTCGCCCACAACCTACATGACTGTTATTGTTAATAATGAATTTATTGTTAGTGAGAGGTCCAAGGCCGACTTTGACGTATCATTATCTATATTGTGCAGGCGAACCACGAATGGGCAGTTTGGCGAAGTGATATAGGTTGTAGATAGGAATTAAAGCTTAAAGGTCAACGCGCCACAAAGGGCACGCGATCACGATTTTAACGTATTGTTCATGTGTAACAAACATAAAATTCTTGCTCTTGCTTAATACTAGAGCAAACTAATCATAATTGTTGCAATGTTTAAAAATAACGAGCTACTGACCTTTGACTCAGATCTAGAACAAGATGCTCCAAAACTGATCCGAAGATTCTAAAGAATTGATCTCAAATGTTTCTTCTAAATGTTCTGTGTCAATATTGATATCGTTTGATAAAGACAACCTTCTACTAACGTCTTTGTTGTTAAAACCATCTCTCAGGTTTACAAAAGAACATAAATCGCCCTGGAAACATCCAACACTGTTTTCTTTAGCATTTTGATCTTATTTGCATTAACTACATTAGCATTACGAGATTATAGATATCATAAATCATTCAATACAATCACGTTTGTCCATGCTCGCCTACTCATCTTAGGAGTTGGTTCACCCACCTATTGGCTATCCTGGACCATTTACCTCCCACGTGGGAACGTGGTCACATACATATCCTGCCGTCATGTTTTCTCTGGCCTCTCAGTTCCGATGGTGTTGCCTGCTGCGAAAATCTGATACAACCAGTTAACATAGATGGCGGGGTGATCACACATTCATTTTACTTGATATATGACTTTGGCGAGCCCAACATAATTCAAGCATTGTTTGTTAAAACATACTCGTATCTCATTCATACTTGAGAATTTCCTGCGCATATAACTCTTTCTATTGTTTGACGATTCTGTGGCAATTCATTTCCTAGCAGACATTGAAATACTCTTTATTTAGGTACTTTGAAACAGTCAGCTAGTATGTAGTTGTCGCATAAGTTATTTGTTTTTGCTCCAATCCTAATTAAAGAGATAGGGATTTTTGTTTTGTTTCAAGTGCAATTTAAATCTATTTCTGAGAATTCGTAATCACAGTGGGTGTACGCAAATGCATTCAACATGCTGCAGAATGCAAATATGCTCGCAACACTAGGCGATATTCGACGTTCTACTGCCCACACTTATCCTGTAGTTATCGCCTAATAGTGTAGAGTTTCTTTTTTTGATTTCACATACATGGAAACGCAATCGCGGTAGGATAGGAAGAAAACACTTGAGAATGTCGGAGTCAACGATCTTGAAAACGGATCCGAGTTTATATAGAGCATCGAGTCATACACAATGGTTGGAGAATATTTCAACACGTCATATTGCAATGCGCAGATTAATCGCCTATTGCTCGAGCATTTCCCACACAACTAGGCATTATTATGGATCTCATGCTTCTATGGCTCGTCCACAGCGAATAATTATGGATTTATTATAGTTTGCAACACTTTGGAGGCACGATCAGAGGATCTGTTGATTGATTAATAAGCTAATACGAGTATAGAGCCGGTCAGTTGCGACAACTGGGTCGATTTCGTTGTTCGCTAATTCTAGAGTTGGTTGCTTTTTGCCAACGATTTTGCCATGGTTTAGCTAACCATTAGGATGGGCGTGTGTCTACTCTACATCCGTCGTTTGTTGCAACTGTTTAATCAAATTGCTGGTTGCTTTATTTCTCTTATTGCACAAACAAATTCTTCGTCCAAGTCTATCTAATCTATACGGAAGTTTTTGGTTTGATTTATATTTTTTATTTATGATCTAAATATAATGTTTTTTGCGTCATACTAAGTAATGGTTTGACAAAAAACTGTCCTGTAACTAGTATTGAAGGTCTCGGATCTCAAATACGGACTTCGAATTTGCATACAAGAATTACTAAGGCATAAGTAATTTTAAATAAGCTTGAGGCAAACATGTAATATTGAAGTTTGTTAGGCTAAATAAAATTGGATGGTTATCGATACTAATGTACTATTGATAACCATCAAAATTGCATGTGTGTGAACACTAAGCCTTAGGGTCTTAAGCCAGCGCGTGCGCAGATCACGCCCCGAATGTTGACGGTCGTGTGTCGACACTGAAATGAACAGACAATACTTTGACTCTTAGGTCTTCAGTTTTATAGACGATTTTCGTTTGACACGTTTTCGGATTAGCTACTTGTGGGAAACTTAAGTATTTGTTCGACTATTACCTATTGTTCGTTGCAGATTGTGTGTACCTAGTTGTCTTTAACACAAGGTTATCTTGCAAAATGTATGGCATGATGGCGGCTTATCTAGATAACGTTAGCTTATTACCTTTACAGGATAATTATTATATTGTTTGGTTATTTCTACCTGTGTCTTTGGTATTGTATGCAGATTTGGTTTTAATGTGTCTTTTAATGGAGTTGTTCTGTGGGTAGAAGGTGCGCCATTGAGTTGCAAACTTGAATTGGAGTGAGAGCTAAGTTGGGCGCCTGGCGCCTGGGGCTTGTTAACCAAATATAGACTTTAGTGACGATATAATAGCGAGTAATGATAAATAAGTCAAATGAGACCAAATTTTTAAACAAAATTTAAGAGAGCATACACGTATGTGTATGCTCTCCTCTGACCTCTGGTAAACCTTTCGGGGTTTACAAGCGTAATGGTATCATTACGCTTGTAAACCCCGAAAGGTTTACCAGAGGTTTAGCACTACAGGACTGGACCGTAGGAGACGAGCCCAATGCCTTCACAGACACCAGGCTGCGTCTGAGAAATTCAGGGAAACTCAAAAGTCATGCTATCAACTTTAATTGTTTAGTTCCTCAAGTTATTCTTACCGGATTTAAATCATCAATCCAGCCCTTACTGTGATTATCTCGTAATTAAAATTCCGTACGCGTAGATTGTGGTAACGCTCTTGTAACCCAACAGTGAAGTTAATTAGGTATTCCGCTCATTACATCATAAACATAACGCTTGTAATATTTAACATGATTAACAGTCTGAATCGAGAACATCACCGTAAAGAAATGACATAAGATCATAACAAGATCTGAGGTATGCGTTAGCAACCATTAAACGAAGAAAGTGTACCATACTTTATGTGGTGTTATTGCGCTTTGGATTTATGTGACTTCACACCATCCGTGAGTAATGGCGGTTATGGTTTTAAAGAGTAAAAAGCTTGTGGAATGGAGGCTGAATTATGGTTAATAATAAATTAAATTGTTTTATTTGTATAATAAAGTATTACTACGATAAAAATGGTATTTCTACTGGAACGAAAAGTATTGTTGCGTATAAAGGATCTGTTATTGAAATAGATTTCTTTTATCTTCATGGATTATTATAGGAAAGATCTATTAAGCCATAAAATTTATGGTTTTTCATAATCTTCCTGAACTCATTTGATGTCATTTGGGGTCGGCGCAACATGCTTTCAGCTTCCAAACTCCCCTGTTAACCACTCAGATCCTTTTCTTTAAAATTGATCGCTTGTGCAAGTACGTAATCGCATTTTCTTTCAAGTTACCAACAGTTTTCGAGATAACATAGTGCACGAAATAAGATAAGCACCAGCACGCCTAGATAAAAACAAATAGGTACTAACACACACAATTATGCAGATTTTTCTTCATTTGCCTTTCATCACAGACAAGGACTATTTGCTCACCTAAAGACGCATTTAAATAATGAACTTCACAATTAGCCAATATCACAAAACAAAGCAAAAAGCAGCTTGAAGCTTTAACAACTCTTATCTTATCTTAGGCACTAGTCACACACCCATGAATAAGCGAGTAGCGATCAACTATTTTATCGCTCAAGGAACGTACACAACAGATGGACGTGTCAGTTACCTCCGAAGGGTAGCGAGCAGACAGAGGTGTACCCAATAGTGCATACAAGCGATTCTCACTGGTCATATTAGTATGACATGCCAGTATGACCACCAAGAAACGGGGATTTATTTAAGTGCTATGTTATAGTGGGAGAGCCTATTGCCATCAACTGGGCACATATCCAGACTCCGAAGCTGCTACCAAGAAACTCCAGACGGAAATACCCGACAAAATTTTGGAATCAACGATGGAATTTGTGCTCAATAGTCGCTGATTGTTCACACTGTCGGTCGGCGAGAATTCTCTCAAACAAACAACTCCTTTCTATAGTTGCTAGCTCTACTCGCTTCTCGTTGGCTGTGAGATAGAAGCCTTAACTACTTAATATCTTAACTTAATCCATGCGCGAGATTCACAGACTGTCCCAAATCCCACGTAATTCGTGACACAATGAGAACGTGACAAAATTGACGGCGATTTAGATAACAGCGCTTAAATCTCGGGTGAATTTAAATATGACATGTTGCGAAAATGTGTGTGGTCTAGGAACTGGCTGTCGTCAAATCATTCTAGCCTGGGAAGTTTAAGTGAACCATTGACAGATAGAGAAGGAATTACTTCGTGATGGAAATAAAAAGTCACATGAGTATTAATTTCGGTCTAAATAAGGAAGATTCTGGCCGCTAAGTTAATATACAGGGTGTAAAAGAACCCTTCACAAAGCCGTCAACCAAACATTATGTACGAGTACATCAAACTGAGTAAGTTTATGCAAAAAATATAGCTAAGAGCGATTTTTTTTTTGGGATAAAAAATCATGTTTTACGGTAGGACTCAATGTAACGCACTCAAAACATTGTGCTGATGGATGGATTGAATAGTACGTCGTCGGTCACGGTCGTGAAGGTGTTTAAATTAAAGTTCTTACCTTAAAAACAAAATATATAAAAAAAAAAACTTGTGCAAAAGTTGGATCTTTGACCCCCAATATCTCCGTAACTAGAAGGTTCCCAGGTATGGTCTAGAACAAAAATAATATCACAATGACGGGGAGAACAACTGCCTTCGGCTTCGTTAAGGGTCTTGTTACACCCTTTATTTAATAAGTAGTGTTTTTTTTTCTGTAGGTTCTTTTCACAGACTCGGATCGCATGCTGAGAATGTCAAACGCTTAACAAGTTCATTAATAGGTACCTATATTAAGTAAGGTATACAAGAGGACTCCAAATCCTGTTGTCTACACTCGAGTTTGAAACCTTATTTCTACGTTTGCTCGAAGCAAACACGTGAATTCAATTTAGTACTTATGTTACATTACCACTTACCAGAGACCACTGGGCGAAACAGTGTTCAATGTACTGTGCAAAGTTTCGCTAATTACCAACAAATTACCAACACTATCTGATGTAAGACTATGTAACGTTATTATGTTGCCCCCGCTAATTTTCAACGTTACACAGCATCAATGGCCAATATGTTTTCCACCATTATTCTGAAAGAATGTAAAAAAAAAAACAATCTCTATTGTTACTATAGTTTGATATTACACAATTGAATATACTTAGCAGTAAATCTGACGATTCAGACTTTTGCTCATTTGGGGTTAATATACCTGTAGCCGTACCGACAAAAAGTACTACAGCGACATCTATGCCACAAATGACGAACTAACATCAACATTCTAAATTGCGCTATTAAAGTTATCTGTGATTTAAGACTATGTAGAAAATCGCGACAACAACTGACGGGCAGAACCAGAATTAACACCTGTCTAGACGGAGGATCCACCATTTTCTAAGGAGTATTGAGGAAGTTTACACCCTTGTTGCTCATGCTCCTATATACCTGGAAATCTCAATGTAATTGTTTTACCACCCTGAGGTTGCTTAAGCATAATCACCCTATAATGTTCCCACTGCTGGGACTCAAGGCCTCCTCTCTATGAGTGGGAATGGGCTATAATCCACCACACGAGCCCAGTGCGGGTTGGTAGATGTCACATGTCTTCAGCGATAATGATGTTGGGATAGTTAAAAAATTATTACATCGACTTAAGCTAAGTACAGCTGGTTTTTCACAGGAATTTCTCAGCAGGAGCAGCCATGGAGTTTGGATTTGTGCCCGCTTGATGGCAATAGGCTCGCCCCCTATTACATGGGCCTTATCATAACTGGTGAAATGTTGGTGTACTATCAGGTACACCTCTGCCTAACCCTTCGGGGATTACAGGCGTAATGTTACGTTAAGCTAAAGAAAAGTATGTCAATCCTATAGAATGTAATAGTGTCCTATTTATCATTGTGATGAATTGATGATTCAACCTTAGTGAAATTTAATTTAGGTGGGAATTGTAGTCAAAGGAGGTAATACACTTACGAGGTCTATGCTCAGGTACTGCGGATGGCATAGATATGATAAACGGATCAGTGTACCAAGATAGTGAGATAAGGAATTCGGTTGCAAGCACGGTGCATGAGCTTGCAAGGACAGTGAGGCAACTGCATAGTTTAGTGCAGGGATAGCTATCGTATCGATACGGTAACCATTAAAAGTATCGTTTAAATTTTATACACAGTACATATTTACATAAAGACATTAATTAAAATCCAGAATCATTAATGGCAAACAGTTTGTCAAAAGAAAACAGCCTTCTGAAGCCACTTACTATACAGACACTAATATGCTGGGAAAAGTATAGCAAATGTTCCATGTTTAAGCATAAAAATCAAGATTACCTATCGAGTTCAATTTACATCTTCACAGAAGTATCGATACTACTCATTAACCGATACTTTTTTCAAATCCCTACTTCAGTACTAAGTACAGCGATTAGAGCTCGCGTCGTTGGTTTCTGCTCATTATTCCGATTAGTATGCGGTTATCTTAAAGTGTATCGGTAACGGTTTCGTGGGCTATGTTGTAGCAACCGCTTGCGACAATTGTTTCATATCACTTTCAAACGGTTTCACGGACAATATGGCGGCTATGCGTGTTGCATACGATATGCCTTGCGATATACTATTATTTAGACCGATCAATCGATAGTCAATTGTTGTCGTTTATGAGTAATTTGGTCCAATTTGTGATCAATGGCGTCGATTTAAGTAGATAATGGCTTTATTGGTTTGCTTACGTTACATATTGTTAAGAAATATTTCTGTACCATGTTTCGAAATATTGTTTTACTGAACTAAAATACGCAGTAATAAATATCGTGACATAAACTTTTACCATGAATGAATTAATTAAAATGCTGATGGGTCTAGAATTACGTTCGAATCTTTGGTTGACAGTTCCTCTCATGAAGTCCCTTGCTTCTTATCTGATGTATATTATAACACAAACTTTTACTAAAGATTCAATAGTAATAAGAACTAAATTTTGTTGAATGTAACGAAACATCATCATGAATCTTATCATTTTTAATTTTAGAATTCTGGAACTAATTTTCATTATCTCATTCCAGAATGCTTCAGCGCCCACTCCGATCGGTCGCGGTCCCGCTCCGGCCCGATCCGAAGCGTACCCGTAGCAGCCAACCTCAAGCGTGACGTCGACTTCGACTGTCCCGAAGAGTTCGGTTATTACTCCCACCCCACCGACTGCACACTGTACTACGTCTGCGTGTTTGGCGGCGCACTACTCGAGTCATGCACTGGTGGCCTTATGTACAGGTGAGGAATCATTATTATAAGTATCAGTTTAAAGTAAACAGATTTGTATATTATGGGGCTCCCAGTGGTCAATATTCTTAACTTCGTGTCAACCATTGTATGCACCATGGAGTTTTGAACTGTGTCCGATGTCACAATTAAGGCGTACGACACGACGACGACGATGCTTAAGAGACGCGGTCAGGAAGAATTTGCTGAATATTTTCTTGGTCTGCAGTCTTACGCACACACATATGTTCATAGAGAACATTATTATTTTCTTGGATACCACATAAATAAATAAATAAAAATATCGCTGGACACACAGCGCCATCTAGGTGCCACACTAAGCAACGAGGCATGTGTCGTGGACACCAGATAGTTGATACTACTACATAGATACTTTTTGTTTGTAAATACATACTTATCATACATATAAACATCCATGACTCGGAAACAAATGTCCATGCTCATCACACAAACATTTGCTCCTACCGGGATTCGAACCCGGGACCCTAAGAACGTAAGGCAGCCTCATTACCGCTGCGCCATTCGGGTCGTCAAAAATCCAAACCAAAAAAAAAAAAAAACAAATCCAATCCTGACTTCTTTTCTTCATTACAGAGGTTAGAATAATCTACTATCCGATTTGCATTTGTAGTCGAACAACATTTCACATACCTGTCTGTCTGTCAGTACACGTTATAAATGGCCCGAAGTTTTCTATACTAGATCTTGCATGATACCAGATTTGAATGAGAAAACGGCATACAAATAACAAACATATGCGTGACAATATTAACATCACTCATATAAAGAGATACGCTGTTGTATACAATATGGGAACATCTTGTTAAGCGTGAGAAATTCACATCAAAAAAGTTTAACTTTTAATGAAGATAATGAGTATATCTTAAGAATATTGAAATCGTTGTGTGGCATGTCTTCGAGGTTGTTGGAAACCTAATAGAACACCAATGACCTACATGCCTAAATGATTCTGTCCTTTGATTTGATTCCAACATACCCACTGTCCCACACTACCTACAGAGAATGGAATGAGATCTCAATCATACTTGTCCACTACACACTTGTTAAATCTTTGCTAAGTAGTATCAAGACTTGTAACAAGATGTGGTTAGTTTCTTTGATAAGGAGTGTGGAGAAAAACTTCTAACAAATGGTAGTTTTTCTTAGTTCTTAATTTTTGCTCTATTGTTCTCCAGCCACGAGCTCCAAACGTGTGATTGGCCGCGCAACGTAGGCTGTGACGGCACCAGCGCGGTCGGCGGTGAGGAGCTGGAGCGGATCAGCGAACGCAACCAGCCCCCTCCTCCGCCACCTCGCCGCACACCCCCGCCCCCACCGCCACGTGCTCAACCCAACCCCGTCATCACCTCAAGAGGACAGCCTAAATTCAGCCGACAAGAATACGAAAAGGTACTTAGAAGATTACGAGCTATAAGAGTCAGCAGCCTTATGACTGTCCGGTACAAGGTGGAAAATTAATAACATTTTGCTTTCATTATAGCAACAACAACTGTACGCGGAAGTAGATGACCTACCACCAGTCGAGGAAATTGAAAGTGACAGACAACAACGCGTTTATCGAGGACAGCCTCCTACCATAGGACAAGTTCAAAAAGATAGAGATGGTTACGGAGTTCAACAAGTTAACTCCGGAAGAAATTATAACTCTAACATTATTCCCGCGTCCATTCCTCAAAACAGTGGTAAAATAGGCTCCTTCTCATTTGGCTCCCAAGTTGATGAACGACGAACTGCTAGTGTTACGCCCGCGCCTCAATCTTACAGGTAAGTCCCAACATGAGTATAACACAAGACGATATTCTGACTATGAATAAAGAACTAATAGACAGTGTCGTTATTTGCAGTGAAGACAAAAGTGAAAGCGTGACTGACTCTTCTATTGACAGACAATTAGACGTTGAGACGAATGAAATTATAACTAATGACCCGACTGAAAAACCAGTCTTGAGAAAGAAAAGGGAAGTGGTAGGAAAAGACTTAGTTGTTAATGAAACTAGTACTACTACATCAAAGCCAGAAGAAATGTCGAAAAGAAGTGACAGTGGCGAAGAAATGGAGTATGTCGAAATAGATACTGAAGAAGATGAAGATGGTACACCACTAGATGATACTGAAAGGGGGAAGAGACAAGTCAGATATTATATTAAAAATGGCTACAAGTCTCCTGGGAAGAATTGGGCCTTTGTAAAGCCATATAAATTAGTTGAAATCCCACAATACAGTTCCAATGGTCAGAATTCTAGATATCAGCCAACGTATAACAGTAACGTAAATAATAATAATTACTATGATAGTCGCCGCCCACAATCCTACAATAATAATTTGTATTCTACGGCTAATCCTTTTTTATCTTATCAAGCAGGCAATTCGCAATCGCAAGGACTATTTAAACCTAGTTTACCAGACCCATCTAGTCAAACATTAGCTCATAACCCATTGAATGCTGCAACCCAAATAATAACCAAAAGCCCACCTATATCATCGCTTAACAGTGACCCATTTAACTCATTAGCTGGTGGTTTCTACAACAATGCTCCCAAGCATAGTAACGGTCAGTACATAAATCAATTTTATTCTTCAACACCATCCGCTGCGAATCATCAAAACAATCCGATCTCATTTCCCGATTCGTCGCATGTTCCTAGTTCTATCGTTACCGGTAAACCAGTCCCAGTGCCAACATCACAACGGCCTCAAGAAATCTACAGAAATCAAGAACAAGACAGGAATAAATACCAACAACAGAACCAACATCCCATTAACAATAACCATCAAGAACCAATTAGAAACGTAAAGATTTTACAACAACAACAAAAAAGACCGTCAGACGATAAGGAATATGATGATGAGGAAAACTCTAGTGAAGAAGAGGATGAAGATTCGGAAGAAGAGGAGGAGGATGACAAAGATGATTTCCCAGCACCACCCTATGAATTCACACACCCAAATCATAGATTTAAAGATATAGAAAATCCGTTTGCCAATCCTAACTTTGATTTTGACGCATATTTGACAAAACTAAGCAATGGACAGTATACACCAAAGGCCAATAATAGTCCAAGACCTGCAGCAATAGTTAATCCCACGATTGAAGTAACAACAGCATCACAACTTGGGTCTCGAGTTCCTAGTTCAACATTGAGCTATAAAGGAATGAGTACACCTAAACCGTTCACGGTACCTTTTGGACCTGGAAGCTCGGCGGCGACATTTGTTAGTAGCTTAAGACCATCTTCTGCACCGATAAAACAAGCGCAGTCCTACGACCAAACAATTCAAAGACCGGAATCGACGAGACAAACCCAACAACAACAGCAGTACCTGCAACAAAACCAACAACAGCAGCCACAAAACCAACAACAGCAACACCAACAACACCAGCAGCTGCAACAACACCAGCAGCACCAACAACATCAACAACAACAGCAACAGCATCAGCAACAGCAGCAACAACAGCAGCAACAACAGCAGCAACAACAAAATCAGAACACGTACATAATTCGACAAACCGCTGGTACTCCTTTAGATGCTAACAGACCAAAGTTGAAACCACCAAATTTCAATGACGACCGCCAGTTACCAATTAACTATAGCTTCATCAAACCAATAAGCAGCACTCCCAAACCAAACCATGAAAATAAACTGAAAGGAGAGACTCGTCATACTTTCTCAGCTAGTCCTAAACCTTACTTGTTAATCTCTGGGACAGGCGCGCCTCTAGTAGTGTCTACACCGAAACATCAGTACATCGTAAAGCCTGAAAAGATTATAGCACTTAACCCACACATAGTTGCAACCGCAAAACCTTATATTGTGTCCTCCATCAAACCCCATAATGCTTATATTGCGTTAAAACATTCCACACCTAAGCCCCTGACGACTTTGGCCCATCAACAACTTTCTGCTTTACAACAGTATTGGAATAATCCGTCGACTGAATCTCCTTTCCATGCTGTTTCATTCAAACCAAGTACACCGAAAAATATACAAAATCTAGCAGATTTATTTTCGCAAGCCATAAAGTCAACGCAAACTCCGATAAAAAGTCATAGTAATCATCAAAATGTAGCTAATTCGTACAATAATCAACAACAATTCGTAAGCAGCCCCATTACTACTACGACTAGAGCGCCACCAAAACGTAGACCGATACCAAAGCCTTCTCCAGAAATGAATGATTACTATTATGATGACGAAGAAGAACAATACTACTACGAACCTGCAGTGAAACCAAAATATATGCCAAGTACTGAAGTGAAACCTCAAAGACCACCGATGGCCCAAAATTACAAAGAATATGATGACAGTTATGAAGATAACTCCGATCCAGCTAATGTTAGGCCAAACCCTACGAGAGCACCAGTTAAATACAATAACCACAAACCAGAAAGTGCCACTAAGAATCATAACGATGTATCTATTGTGACAAAATCTCCAGTGAAAGAATTCAACAAGAATATCAATGGAAAAATTCCGATTCCTGTGTTAGTAGACTACGGTACCCCTACACCAAACACTCTGATTCGTCCTGAAATATCTAATTACCAAATCATACACCATATGCCTCGAAACAGAACTATGCATATAAGAAGACCAGTTACTGAAAACGGACCTAACACTGTTAGGCCTCCCAAATATTTAAACCAAACGACTTTGCGTCCCTATACTGTTAGGCATAGGTTAGCTAAGCCGACTCTTAGAGAAACATCCCAAAATGAAGATAAGCAGGCAAGAGGAAGAATAAGACATCCGAATATAGTTGCCCAAATGAAACTGACAACTCCTCGTGACAGCCACAACCAAGAGACTAGATTTACAAAGACTAAACATGACGATAAAACAAACAGGTAATTGGAAGAGCACAAAACTATATAAATACTAACCATGAGATAAACTGGATATGACTTTTGGCACAACTAACTTATACTTTCTGTACAAAACTCCTTCGGTTTTGATACCTATCGCACTAAACGTATTCTGACTAAACTAACATCGACTATAGTGACTTTGACTGTAGAAAAGACTGACCAATTTGCTTTGTTTATAGCCAAATCTACTGTACATACAATTGAGTTGAAGATTTTCAATGTGTATTAGATTTATGATGTATATTGAAATTTCAACAGAACCATTGGTTTTTTTAGCTTGGAACCGACAGAAAGCGTAGCTCCAGTCTCCTATTCAGCAAGTCCCCGTCCGAAGATGTTGTATAATGGATCTCAGAACTACAGTCCCGATCAATACGACCCCTTCTATGCTGTTTATGATGAAGATGGTGAATTGTACAAAGATACAGGTAGCAATCGTACAGAGTTTGAAAATGTTTCTTTTAAGTTACAATTTTAAAACGTATAAATATATTTGATTTAGTATACTTACGAAGAACGCGTTTATGCATGAAGATCTCATTTTAGAAAAAGTTTTTCATTATGTTATAATTCTAAGTTTATTTCTACAATTTCACTAGACAACTTACTATAATTATGGTTGGTAACAGTCTAACTTCTCTGGTTTTCGCATGTCTATGATTCTATGAGGTTTCTAATGGGATTTCTTTTCGAAAGATCTTCTAATGTAATGAAATCGGAGCTATAACAAATTCGCTCATCAAAATTTATTTTAATCTTTATCTAATACCGTCTTGGTAAAATATATTTTCAAGGAAATCTACAGAAGGGTTGACACTGATTTAATTACTGGTTATTTTTTCTTCAATCCTATATATCACTAAAAGCAACCAACCTCTTAATCTATTTATTATACTCAAACACCATATTTACGCACACTACCTCTTGACAACTTCACGCACGTAACCCACTAACTGGTATCGGCAGACTACGTTCAGCAATATAACACGGCCTCGCTCCGCCCAGCTGTGCAGCAGACGTACCGAGGTACCCCTCCCCCCGCGCCCGCTCGACGACCCGTTGAGACCTACACGCCGAGACCAGCACCAGTTGACTACGATGATGAACTTATACGACCTCAGGTAATTTTTGATTATATTGCTACACAATTTTCCCATGTCAATAAGAAACAAATTAAAGAGAAAGATGTTATGATTATTGTCAAAACAAACAGACTTACTTACGAAACAAATAGTATTAAAAAATAATGATGCAATAAAAACGATTGTAATATATGTACATATTGTAACTTGATGAACACTGTCAACTAATGAAACCACACCAATTTTCTCAGATAAACAACAACCAGAACCAATACCAAGCACCAGTTCGCCATTCGACTAGGTAAGTTTTCAGAGCAATCATTACTAGATCTTAATAATGTATTAAATCTAAGCCCAATGTAAACTTAGCAACCAATTAACATGGAAATATTGACTATGATCCAGGGGCGAAGGTAATGAATTGGGATACGATCATAACCCAAGCAGCGGGAGGACGACTTTGTACGAAGCTACCACTATAAGCACCACCCCTTCTACAACAAGCACAAGCACGACAACACAACGCCCTACTACAGCACCATACACTGAAGCAATGACCCCGTCTCGATATACCCCAAGGTACTACAAAAGAACAATCTTCAAAAGTAAAATCATCCCGGCTTAAATCATTCTATCAAAATTTTCATTAACAGCATTCTATCATCTTACTTTTCATCTAAGTTTCATCTTTCATTTGCAACCTTTCAACTGATTCAAACATCTAACTTTTTACTAATTTCTGTCTTCTCTTTGTATCGGTCTTAAGGTTGTGCAAATTTCATTGCAGTATCTAGTCTTTAATCAGATTTATTTCTATTTTTCTTTTAATAATATTATTTTGATGTAATTATGTAGCTTTTGTGGTATCTTTATCTGTCTCAGCAGTGAACACTAAACATATTATAACTAGTTTCCGTTTTCACTAACTTAACTAATTTACAAACGAGACAGTTTTCCGCCTTTTAAAATAAATATTTATATAAGTAGTATTTTTTTAGAGCTTCAATTAGAAAGATTTTTTTGCTTTGTATTCAACAGATCATCCACAGATGAAAGTCCAATTTCCGAATCCTCTTCAAAACCTTATGACGAGACTACATCGTCGCTCCCTGCAACGCAACCACCCACCTTAAACTTTTCCTCTCTTGCCAAACCTTTCGAAGCGACTGACAATGTGTATAGATTAAAAGAGACATTACCTACGACTGAAACGCTTGCAACCGTACCCAGACAATCTTCTGAAGTGACTAACAATAATGATAACGTGGAGGTGGTAAGATCCAAGTCTAGGAACAATAAAAAAGTGTCACTAACATCTGGTTTTTCATTTAGGCGTAATGCTAACAATAGCAATAATCCTTATACGTTGACTGTTCTAACGCGACCATTGGTAGATTTTGATAGGGCACGTAAACCAAGTAGCCGAGGTAGTACCAGTAGTAGTAGGCAAAGACAGTCGGATAGGTATTATTATGATAGTAGTAATAGTAAAGACGCGTCTGTAGAACCGGCCTCTGAAGAACCAGCCTCTGTAGAACCAGCGTATGTAGAACCAGTAGATGAATCTGATAGTAAATACGGAACGTCTTCCGAGAGCTCGATGCGTAAAAATGATTATGGTCCTGACAATAGCGAAGATGACTACGATATTCCCGTTTATATAAGACCAACTAGCAGAACTAAACCTGTGAAGTCTAGATATCGGTCTACCACCTTACCCTCTACTACATCGACGAAATATTATATCAAATCTGCCAACACACGACCGACTCCATTTGCTGCTAACCATCAAGAAGTTATTGACTCTACAGAGAATTCTATTAATACTGAAGCATTGATTGACACCGGTTTGCAAAATGCCCGTGCTAATGAGCTATCAACAGAAGCTCAAAATAACAAATTAAATGAGGAAACGCCGACAAGAGAATACTATAGATCTCAATACACTTGGAGCGAACCTTCATTTTCGCCTTTTATAACATTGGAAAACTTACGCAATACATACAGAAACGCTGATACACGTGACTACACTACATCTACCACATCTACTACTGTATCTACTACAACCACACGCAGACCATCCCGACACCGTGGTACTAAGAAACAAAAACATTCGCGTAAACCTTCTTATTACAGTTATCGGTTAGAAGATGAAGTTGTCCCCGACCAAACAACGGAAATATTTAATGGTAAAGTTAAAACTGTCATCAAAGCATTTTTGAACGATTTCGGAAGATCGCCTGCACCACAACTTACTGAAGAGGTTTCAACCACAACAACAAAAACTACTACTACAACAACACCTAAACCTACAACAACCACACAAAGATATGAAGAGAAAGTAGTTAATATAGGATACCAGAAGAAGCCGTTGAAGTATGTGGATGAAAAACCTTTGCGCAGCAATGTAAAGCGACTACAAATTATAACAGAGCCTCCAACTAGTAGGTATGTTACCCCGAGTGCTGAATCTATTAGTTTCACGGAAGCGGAGAATGACATAAAAGATTTTTCATCGACAACTACAACTATGGCCACCATGAGTAGCACTCCCTTCACATATTCCAACTTACCAACTTCGCCAATGCCGATACAAAGTTCAACAAGCGATTTTAAAAGCATACCAAGTAGGGACTCGTATCAATCTAAATTCAGTAGTTTTATAACTGATAAGCCAGAAAATGAAGGCTCGCGCAAGTTCCATAACATTATTAACGATGTTCCGTCTACTGGAAGCAATGTTCAGGAGGTAGACATTATCAATGAAGTAAGGTCAACTCAATCTATGGTGGAGGATAGAGCACCGACTGAGACAGATGAGCGACATAGTAAAGTAGAAAGTGAAATCGCATCTACGACAAGTACAACGAAATCGACTACGACTGTGAAGTTCGAACCGACGACATCTACGACTAAAAGCATATCCTTTCCACCGCGAGTCTCACGAGTGAATCCCGCCATAAAGTTAGCCGCGACAAACCCAGGAGGTGGGCGCAGGAGTTACCAATCGTCGTCCAAATGCTCATCAGACAACAGTCTGCAAGCGAATCCAAAATGCAACGAAATCAAATACCAGAGGTACAAAACTCGCCGGCTAGTAGTCTAAGCAGCCTGAAGTTATCTCACATTACTTATTGAGGGTGGAGGCTTCGTTTATTAAAAACATCCTTATTTTCCGCCTCGCGAGTAACTAGCATGAAGTCAAACATCTTATCCGACAATCGTTTAATAGCACCTACATCTAAACTCTTTCGCTTAACATACTGTTCTCATTGGGGGACTTCATGTCGGTTGAGTTGAATTTCTGAATTGTTAACTCCTGACGCGACCTTTCCATTTCCTGCACACTATTGGTATTTTGTGTAGTTTGTGGAATGTTTGTAGTTAAGATATTAGCTATTTGGGTAGTAAGTTCCTCAATGTAGCTTCACGTAATCGTATTGCACCACATTGCAAACTCATCAATTTAGTACTTAAGTGCACCAGAATCATGTATGTGTATCGAAATGTGTTCGTGTTTGGTAAGATAATGCATGTTGTGTAACACTGTTATTAACATATTTGTGGTATCATAAAACAGACAATCATGGAGCCACGTCTGATAATCAGAATTTATTTCATTCATACTTTGAATAAAACTTACATCATGATGATCATTAAAAATTATTTGAATCATTTTTCAAAATTATTTTGAAAAAGCTTCGTCTTTAAATTCACGCATACTAACCGAGGGTTATATGAGCGAACATTTTGTTCAGTTGGTAATGTACTGTTTGCAGGCCCACCAGCACGCGAGGACGTGGTTCTGCGCACTACTCTACAGCGAGCGATTCACAGGCCCCACAGCCACCCCCGAACAGAGGAACACCACCAACGTTAGAATTGAATACAAACTCAATCATCCATTTCATTTTCACTTCTTTTTACTCAATTTTAATGCTTTTTAATTTTAAAAGATTATAATTTATTAGAATCGAATCAAACTAGGGTCAGGATTTTTGAAGCAGCATTTTTATTCGAATCCATATTCACTTTGTAGATTAACATGAAGACCAAATTGGTTTTTAATTTAGTACGCAGCTATTTGTTTCACATTTGCACTTCATTTCGCCACTATACGCACAATGGCATGACTACTTCCTGCAGCGCCTAAAACCATTTTTGTTCTGAGCAGTCGCAGCCGACCAACTCTGAAGCCGTCGACGGCTATTGTCTCCAAAACGGCTGAGGTAGTCGACGTCTACGCGCACCCGCCGAGCAGACCTGACCCTGTGTACCCGCAGCCCACTCCTGACAAGACCGCAGCCAAGTGCAGGAAGGACGTCTGTCTTCTACCTGATTGCAACTGTGGTGGCAAGGAGATACCCGGTACGTTTAATGGCTTGCCATCTTCCCAAAACTTCAATGGTCTGACATAATAATATGAAGATATTTCTCTTAGATAAGATTTAGGTCTCCCAAAAATAAAAGTTTTATGGTCTTTCTGATATAGAATATTACTCTAAAACAAGATTTTTTATTGATTCTAAATATTTGGATGTTTGTTGTAAATGGTATTTGTGAAATAGGAAATTTGCCCGTCAGCGAAGTACCGCAAATGGTATTGATAACATTCGACGATGCTGTGAACGATTTGAATAAAATATACTACGAAGAGTTTTTTGAGAGTGGGCGAAAGAATCCGAATGGCTGCCCGATTTCCGCTACTTTTTACGTCTCCCACGAGTGGACGGACTATAGTCAAGTCCAGAATCTTTACGCCGATGGCCACGAATTTGCCTCTCATACAGTTTCGTAAGTCAATGAGCATAGAATTCTCTCTCAACCTATCTTTGGTAGACTTCATGTTTGCCACTAACAGGGTATTTTCGGCCATCTTTATAAAAATATATATATATATTATAAAAACTATCTTAACGTATATTATATTGACACTAATCGTTTTTATTTTTTTCACTTCCTCAACTCTTCGGTCCTTCTTGAAACCTGTTTCTCTATTTTCCTCTTCCTGGCACTACTCATACACCCACACGCACATACCACATCCCGACACAGCCGACATGCCGGTGGAACAAGTACCTCAGATTGTTCTTCTGACCTTCGACGACTCTGTAAACGACTTGAACAAGGGTCTGTACGCTGACTTGTTTGAAAAGGGTCGCGTCAACCCCAACGGTTGCCCGATCTCCGCAACATTTTACGTGTCCCACGAATGGACCGATTACAGTCAAGTACAGAACCTTTACTCCGCTGGACACGAGATGGCATCACACACAGTTTCGTAAGTTCACATCGACTACAGCACATTTGACGGTTTTTGCACCCACGACATGTACATATTCAATATTAAAATGACTCAATTTTACTACTCCTACTCTGAATTTCTAGCTTTGAATTTTCTTTTACTCTGATTTCTGGCTATAAAATTAATTTTATGGAGTTTTTTCTTTGTTTCCATTTCTTTCAATATATTCTTTACGTTTTATTTTTTTCCTTTACTGCATTTTCCATTTCTTATCTTGATATTAATTAATCTATAATCGACAAGCAACTAATCTAACTTTACAATGCTTTTAGACATAGTTTCGGAGAACAGTTCTCCCAAAAGAAATGGTACAGAGAGGTGGGTGGACAAAGAGAAATCCTGGCAGCTTACGGTGGAGTTAAGCTTGAAGATGTAAGAGGCATGAGAGCACCGTTCCTTTCCGTCGGAGGCAACAAGATGTTCAAGATGTTATACGACGCTAACTTCACGTACGATTCGTCGCTGCCCGTTTATGAAAACAGACCACCTAGCTGGCCCTATACTCTTGACTACAAACTGTTCCACGATTGTATGATACCGCCTTGCCCAACGAAATCTTATCCAGGTAAATATTAAAAAAAAAAAAATGATATTCTTGAAATCAGAATCTACACTCATTGCCACTTCCTCAATATAACGTTAAAACGTTTAAGCTGATTATAATTATTGTGTGACCATTTAAAATAAAGAGATCAATACCAGTTGCAATGGAACTAACTAGTTGTTCAAAAACTTGATAATGTTCTATTCTATCTTAGATCCTGAATTGAAGTTTATAGTTGCATATTTTTGGTTGATGATGGTAAGTGAAGCCAACATATATGTAACTAATTAAAAATTATGGAATAACCAATAATTCAAATTAATTTAATTGATGATGAACCAATAATTACAGGTGTATGGGAGGTTCCGATGGTGATGTGGCAGGACCTAAACGGAGGCCGTTGCTCCATGGGTGACGCCTGCGCCAATCCTCCCGAAGCCGAGAACGTATACAAGATGATATTGAAGAACTTCGACAGACATTATACTACCAATAGGTAAGTTTTTAATCATTTACGTCAGAAAATTACAAGTATCATCAAATTTATATCCTAATGAACATCAGAGGCTAACTATGCCATGTTATCTTAGAATAATCAGAAAGCCGATCATGTGATATTAGAAGTCATTCTATATTATGTGGCGTATCGTTTTTGGCAAGATCTGTAAAAGGCAGTACTTGGCGCTATAGTGACCTACCCACTCCTTTCTCATATTGATAGGATATGGTTTCTGGTAAAAGTTAAAGTCTCGAATTGTAATAGGTATTTATGAAATCACTATAACACTTAGTTACAAGACAATGGTAATGGTATTGGTTTCTTCAAGTACGCGGTGTCTCTAATGAGATCTGAAGCGGAACTGGCCCACATTTTGGTGTTACTTGCGTTCGACGCAATTATGCATTTTCGCTTAGTGTTCGATTTAAACTCGAACAAGATCCAAGAAATAATTAAGTAATTAGATCAGAGACTATGATTTTCATTTAATTTGTCAAAAGATCTTTAAGACCTTTAAGGCTTTCAAGATGATTCTCATTTCTACAGAAACTTTAAATAGGATCGACATAGGCTTTTCGATTGCTTGTTTCAGCCCAATTCGTTTATGTATCTTTCATCTTCGTTAAAGCTGTTAGAATGCCTCTTTTTATATTGAAACATTCTGTGAAAACCTCTATATTTCGGAATCAACATTAACAATGTATTCAACATTTCCAGGGCACCCTTCGGTCTCTACTACCACGCAGCGTGGTTCACCCAGCCGCACCACAAGGCGGGCTTCCTCATGTTCCTGGACTTCATCAACCAGATGCAGGACGTGTGGATCGTCACAAACTGGCAGGCGCTGCAGTGGGTCAGAGACCCCACGCCCATCAGCAGGATTAACAACTTCCAGCCCTTCCAGTGCAATTACCAGGTGTGTATGATCACTTAATAAAAATCAGCACTGACATAAATCTAACATAAATCACTGGGAGTAGAATCTTGATATGATGAGAGGGGTTCCTGGTTAAATAATAACAGCCACACGGGTTGCTCTTCAAGTACAACCAATGCCAGCCAAAGTCGATCCGTGGATGGGTAACTATCCATTGCTTATAGAGACCGGGTTTTTTTTTTTACCTATTCGAAATCATCAAATAACCCCTCGCGCTCTGGGCTGAGCAGGAGGGAGTGTCAGACTTTTACTGACTAAAACCCATCCATGTTCCTCCTTTGCCCTTTGTGTTCCAGGGCCGCGGTATCTCTTTCGAACAGTCCCGCAACCCTGGTAGAGACCGGCTGCCATTTGCAAATCTTTGACAGTCATTACGGGTATTCAGGAGCCCGAAAATCTCACAACCAGACCTACCAAAGAGTATCTGTATAATATGTTATCTACTAGATAACTGTGTTGTGGAGGTTAAGGCAATTTGTCCATGTTAAATATTGGTGGGTTGATATATTTTAGGGTTCCATACCCAAGGGGTCAAAACGGAACCCGGATTACTAAGACTCCACCGTCCGTCTGTCTGGCTGTCTGTCACCAGGCTGTATCTCATGAACCGTGATAGCTAGACAGTTGAAATTTTCACAGGTGATGTATTTCTGTTGCTGCTATAACAACAAATACAAACAGAATAAAATTAATATTTAAGGGGGCTTCCATACACCAAACGTGTTTTTTTAAATATTGGTAAGGAACACTTCGGGCGCGAGTTGGCCGGTTTTTTTTAAGTTTACAACTAATTCCTTACTTTTCATTATTCTAGGATCGGCCGAAGAAATGCAACAACCCTAAAGTATGCAACCTCTGGCACAAATCCGGAGTCAGATACATGAGGACGTGTCAACCCTGTCCCGAAGTGTACCCCTGGACCGGAAAATCTGGCATCAGATCTTCACGCATAGACAACGACATCGGAGAATAAGCAGAATAGTTACTATCTATAGCCTAATATTATTACCACCCTCGATGTTACAATACATGTTGATTGTTGATACATCAAATGTATCAAAGCCAACGAGGCAAGAAAGGTTTCGTTTGTGTAACCCACAGACTCATCAGTAGAAATTGTTTTGTCACCAACTGAAGAGTGCCATTTAGATTTTGATGGTCACAAAGCAAACTTTGACAATTTCGTTGTAACGAAAGTACGTTATGATTCTCTAAAATAAGTCCTAAATGTATTGGAAACTGTGATATTTAAGTGTTTTCAATCGTCTAGTGTGAAGATAGCTTCGATTAGGTTAATTGCATGATCTACTTGTAACAATACTCGTGCAATGATTTTTGCAATATTAATATTTCCTATTTTGTGTTCGTTTTAGTTTGTAATACTCTTTAAATTAATGCAGATGTTTAGTTAGACTTTTTTATTTGTCATAATCGTGATAATGAAGTTACAGTCTCCAGTATTTATCGCATACATCCTAAAAATGATTACCATTTTCCGAATAATTTTAAACGAAAGCCATATTAAAATTTAGAAAATATGTTTTTCTAATCTTGCCAGCTTCGTGGTTGACACTGCCTTTTTATCATTTGTAAATATAGATGTAGTTATTAGCGTGTAATGTTTAGTTAGGGGTTGTATTATGTACGTTCTTAGCTGTGTTTAAATCAAAGTCCTCTTTAAAATTAACCATACTGATATTCAAATTAAATTACAATACACAAAAAAAAAATTGGTTTGGACAATAAAGTTTGTAGTGTGTAGCATTGTGTAGATGTCTGTCCACATCGCATTTGTGTTCATTTGTGATGTTGCACATGTCTATACAACTGTTAATTCATTCGAGGACGTATTACAATACATCATTATTGATAGGAGAATTACCGTTCGAGTCATGGGTTTCATTTTTTACTGCTTCTCTCTTCTAGCTTATCTTTCTAGATTACTAGACTATGTCTCCAACGGTAAATTCTATTTTTGCTCTATTAGAATTAAAGCTTTAGTCTGCTATTGCAACTAAAGTAATTGGAAGCGCTTGCTACGAATCTTATTTAAAAGTTATTCATTATTTAATAAGCCCTACTGTAAATATAGTTTTAGTATTTAAAATTGGTAGTTTCACTTTTTTATTATCGTTCTCGGCTAGAATAACGTATCTCGAACATGACTGCACTGAGGTCCTTTAGTGCAAATTTTTAGAACAAGTTGATTTCGTATTTTGTATCGGCATCATTATTTATATTATTGTACATGAACTGTAACAATATGTGACCAGTGCTGAATAATAAAATGCTATAAATAAGTTTCACTTTTATTTTGCTTTACCCTATATTCTCTATCTATATGTTTATTATGAAACCTTGCCCTATCAGGAGTTTGAGACTATGTTGCTGTCCTTTATAAAAAATGTACCAAGAACGAATGAACTCCACGAAATAAATCCAAAAGTCATGGTTACGACCGTGACCATAAAGAATCCGCAGTGATCATCTAATATTTAATTTCAATCATAACACCTGTGTTTTGATGGTTTCGTACACCAAGGTCAATGAAAGCCTATATAAAAGCTCACACATGAGCAAATGATTCAAACATAATTCAGAAAATATGGCAGTCTCTTGGTTCTGTGCAGTAATTCTTGCCTATTATGTTTTGGGTGAAGAAGTAATTGTAGAATATTACCCTTCCCAAACAGTCTTAGACAAACAGTGCAAAGTTGAAAGAAAAAGAGAAATAGAAAGTAATGATACGTTTGAATATGATTATACAAATAATACCAGCAAAGAGATGAAATGGAGACAATTCAATCAAGCCGAAGATGATGAAGGAGATATTCAAAAAAGAGCGTTAGATCCTGTATTCCACGGGCATCCAAAAACAAGAGAAGAACTATGGAATGAACGCTTTCTAAATGAAACTTCATCATTTGATCAGACACCGTCGCTTGTGCATTTGCTCCATAACATCTCACTGACTTATTTGAAGGACTGTACACCAGTAATACTTTACGATAGTCAAGTAAAGTCCAAGGAAAGTTACTTGGTCCAAAATCTTCTCAAAGGATTTCCGATGACATTTGTTCATGGGTATATTAACGATGGCGGTGAACTAGTTCAGCCTAAACTTTTGCACGCTAACACAGATTGTCAACATTTTATTCTCTTTTTGTCGGATATAAAAATCAGTGCTAAAATATTGGGTAAGCAACCAGATAATAAGATAATAATAATAGCCAGGTCCTCTCAGTGGGCAGTGCAGGAGTTCCTAGCGAGTGTCAATTCAAGGAATTTTGTAAATCTTCTTGTGATTGGCCAGAGCTTTAAAGAAGGAGACGATGCTAATTTGGTAAGTAAGGCCAATCATCCACGATAGTACAGACGCCAGACAGCACATCAAGCCATTACAATCTGTCAATTTGAATAGATTTTAAACGTTATGGCTAAAGCATTAGGTTCAAAGTTGATTGGGAAAATTTGTCAGTTTCAGGTATCTTGATGTGCTGGCGTCTGTACTTAAAAGTAACGTGAAACAAATTCAAAGTACAAACTAATTAATAACCAGATTAATAACGCGTTAATAAGTTGCAACGAATACGGACCCCTATTGAAATACTACTATAGAGACATTTTGGTCATTTGAGTTAGTACTACGGTTACTTTTGATCGTGGATGAAAAGGCTAAAATTGTAACAGTTATTTAAAATATATGAATATTTTATTTACAATATTCAACTATCCATCTAGGAAGCACCATACATTCTGTATACGCATAAACTGTATACAGATGGATTGGGTGCTAGTCAGCCTGTGGTGTTAAATTCTTGGACACATGGGAAATTTTCAAGAAATGTTAACTTATTTCCTACTAAAATGACTGGAGGTTATGCTGGTCATAGATTTGTGGTTGCTGCTGCTAATCAACCTCCTTATGTATTCAGAAGGTAATGATAATACTAAATAATTAATTATTGAAGTTCAATCATACAGTTCTAATTTCTTTATTTATGTCGTTCAGGATAAAATCTGACCTTGATGGAGGGAATCCTCGAGTTGTTTGGGATGGAGTTGAACTACGACTAATAAAATTGTTGGCTGAAAGAAACAACTTTTCTATAGAAATCATCGAACCGCAGGAACCTAATTTGGGGTAAATAATTTTAATCGAATGGTTCTTTATACAATAAAAGCAAGTGTCATACGACCTTTTGACATTGAGCTAATCGAGCGTAGTACGGAGTTTTAGGGCTCATTTACGGACACGCGGCGCTGCCCGCTTTAAATTCAAACATATGGAAATGTATGAGAGCGTTTAAGGAGAAGCGATTTTACGCGCGTTTGCTTATACTGCATGCGGCGCCCGCTGCGTCGCCCGCGGCCGGGAACGCGGCGGTACACGCGCTTTTAGTCCGGAAGGTACCGTTGCAAATGAAAAAGTCATAGTAAGCCGGCTGAAATTGACAGAGATAGTTGATCTTATATTATTATGACGAATAAGAGAACCGACCGTCAGCTGCTCAAGTATAAGAGGTGGGTTTGGGGGTGGGAGGTTACGGAAGTTGTAAAAATATACTATCTATGAAAAAAGTTTCAGCCGGCGTACTATGACTTAATTTTTTATTTTTTTTACAACTTCCGTAACGTCCCACACCCAAACCCACCGCTACTTGAGCAGCTGACGGTCGGTTCTCTTATTAGTCATATAAGATCAACCATCGATGTCAATTTCAGCCGGCTTACTATGACTTTTTCATTTGCAATGCTACCACCCGGACTATAAGCGCGTGTACCACCGCGTGCAACGCGGCGGGCGACGCGGCGGGCACCGCGGCAGGCGACGCGGCGGGCGACGCGGCGGTCAACGCGGCGGGCACCGCGGCGACCAACGCGGCGGGCACCGCGGCGGCCAACGCGGCGTCCACCGCTGCTCCTCACGCACCGCACCACGCGCCGCGTCTCCGTAAACAACATCGTACATTGCACTATGTTTGTGTTTGGGCGTGCGGTAACGCGGGCCGCTGCACGCGCCGCCTCTCCATAAACGGAAAAAAACACTCAACGCGCCGCACGACGCACCGCGTCTCCGTAAATGAGCACTTAGTATAATCGGAGGCCAACTTACACTTGTCTAATTAGCTAATTAAAAATAATTATCGGTAGGCCTGGAGATTCAGTAGCTAAAGAAGTAACAATGGGCAGAGCAGATATTGGAATAGCTGGAATGTACCTGACCAACGAGAGAGCAAGGGATATGGATGTGTCACAGCCACATTCTCAAGACTGTGCGATATTCGTTACATTAATGTCTACGGCTTTACCACGGTAACTCCTTTTTTCTTGTGAAGTCACTTATTATATCATTATTGCATGTGTACAGTTTAAAATTAATTTGCTAGTGAAATTCAGCTAGTGTATCGGTAACTGTATATTTGGTCGAGTGGTCGTAAGCGCGACTGCTGACCGTGAGGTGTCTGAGTTCGGCAAAATACTATTGGGTTTATTATAATATGTTTTTATACTTTTTCAGCTACCGAGCAATCCTCGGACCTTTCCACTGGCACGTCTGGGTTGCTCTAACATTCACCTATCTTTTCGGAATGTTTCCGTTAGCTTTCTCCGATAAGCATACCCTAAGACATCTGTTACATAACAGTGGGGAAATAGAAAATATGTTCTGGTACGTCTTCGGAACTTTTACAAATTGCTTTACGTTTCTCGGTAAAAACTCTTGGAGTAAGACGGACAAGATTACTACAAGGTTGTTGATTGGTGAGTTTAGATTCATTGAGCTCATCATGTTCAGTTTTGTCATTGATTTCTTCTAAATTGTCTTTTTGTTCAGGTTGGTATTGGATTTTCACAATTATAATTACCAGTTGCTACACTGGTTCTATTATAGCTTTTGTGACGTTGCCAGTGTTTCCTGAAACTGTGGATACAATAAAACAGTTACTGGCAGGGTTTTACAGAGTTGGAACTTTAGGTAAAATTCCTACTTTTGTAATTTTAATTCCTGCTTTCACTAACACTAAGCGGCACCTAAATAGGTACATTGTTGGAATTTCAACTATTTGCGTTGATCCAAGCGTAGAAAATTCAACAGAGTGCTTTTATTCTGGCATTATTAAGGTGTCACCAGTATTTGTATAGTTGCGCTTATGCTTCTTCTTGAATTTACACAGATCGAGGTGGTTGGGAAAAATGGTTTTTAAACTCATCTGATCCAGACACCGCCAAGCTATTAAGAAAGCTCGAATTGGTACCGAATGTAGAAGCCGGTATCAGGAATACAACCAAGGCTTTTTTCTGGCCTTATGCATTTCTTGGATCCAAAGCTGAACTGGAATATATTGTTCAAGCTAACTTTACTGCCACTAAGTAAGATTCTAATACATTTGTAGTTTGCTATCCTCAAATTTAATAACTCACTTAAATGGGGGCTATCGCGTGTGAATTCACCGCTAGTGTAGCGCGAGGGCACCGGAATGTCAGATGTCATAGAAAGTTCACGCGTTGCGTGCTTTTTATCACGTATTTTTACTAATATTCACAATTGTGGTCTAGATTGAGCTATTCCTGATTAATTATGACTTGAAGATTTTAAGTAGCAACTTAGGATCTTATTTGTTAGTACTTGGAGGTAAAATAATTTTTAAATGTTTCATGCTTGCTAATTTTAGGGAGAATATTGTAAATAAATGATCTGAAGTTTACACTATGTTGTTTATACGTAATAAAATAAACGTTTTATGAAGTTATTGGTCCTATAAAGTATAAAATAGAATTATTGACGGTCGTAAGCGTCAGGGGGCGCCATCTGGTGAGCTCAAAAACGATAGCCCTCACTGTGGTCGCTTTTAGAATAGGCTCTCATAGCAGTTCTGTTTTACTTCTGTACCTCTGTTCTGTCATCATCATCTGCCTAGCCTTATCCCAATTATGTTGGGGTCGGCTTCCAATCTAACCGGGTGCAGCTAATTACCAGTATTTTACATTGAGCGACTGCCTATCTAACCTCCACAGCATAGTTATTGGTAATACGTTACCCCCTTGGTAAGATTTAGTTATTTAGCCTTATTTGACCTAGTAAAATATCATCATGAACATCATTTCAGCCGAAAGACGTTCATTGCTGGACATAAGCCTCCCCAAGTGTCGTCGCATTGTCTTCTCGCATCCAGCAGATCCCCGCAACCATCTTCTTTAGTGAAATATAATTTATTTAAATTTTTAGATCAAAGCGAGCAGTCCTCCACGTTTCCAACGAATGCTTTGTTCCATTCGGAATTACGATGGGATTTCCTAACAATTCCGTGTACTCTGCGAAAATTAACTTTGATATCAGTAGGATGATACAAAGCGGACTGATTGATAAGATTACTGATGAAGTTCGATTCGAAATGCAACGAAGTTTGACTGGAAAGTTCCTTGCCGTGAGTATTGTCTATTAATAAAAAACTACTTTGAGAGAATGAGTTCACATAGTTCTTGTGGTACAACATCGAAAACTTAAATAACAAATAAATAGCCTTTGGGTGTTCTTCAACATTGAAATGTCAAAGAATCCTTTCCAAACCGGGGTAATTATTCTTATCCAATACTTATTCTGAAATTAAAATTGTAGGCTGGCAATGGCATAATAAAAATACCATCAGCCGAAGAAAAAGGCCTCACTCTAGAAGATACACAAGGAATGTTCCTGCTCTTAGCTGCTGGCTTCATCATAGCGGGAACTGCCTTAGTCTCAGAATGGATGGGAGGCTTTACAAGAAGATGCAGATTCACGAGAAGAGTTGACACACCAATGAGCATTCATTCTAGAGAACTATTAATTCCTACACCAAAAACTGTTATTGATAGTGAAATAAAGATCATAGGAGACACTGAAAGTAGACTGAACTTTGATAGCAGACCGTCTACTGCAGTGTCTACGGATACTTTAGATGGTCAAGTGATTAATGTTTCTGAAGACAATATAGATGTACACAATACTTTCACTGTCAGTAGATTTGAGTCCCGACGGTCAAGCTCATTAGATCTGGATAAAGAAGTTCGGGAGATATTTGAAAAGGATCAGAAGAGACGTAGATACATTTCCCATGATATGGAGTCCTTAGATGAAAATGAAAGCACAGTTTCTCATGCTGCTTTTGGTGATCCTATTAAACATGATCAATAAGCAAACGGCACTTCAATTCTGTCACGTGACAAAAGTATCTGTTTGATGTTTTGCTTGATTAGATTTGAATGGCAAAGGTTTTATAACATCTCTAGTAGCATCTTTGTAAAATATTCTGTCAATTTCTAGAAATTATATTTCAATTATAGTTAATTGAAATATAAATTCTAGAAATTGACAGAATATTTTTTTTTTTTTTTATCTATTCGTACTAGTGTACGAATAGTTCGTTTGGAGCATTTCTAAGAAACAAATAAAAATATTTGAAAATGGAACCTCAATCATGTATTCCCAACAATTTATCAAAGTAAATATTTGATAGATTGTACAGTCAGCATCAGAAGTAGATTAACACTATTCAAAGTTTCAAATCAGGTTTTTTAATGAAAACTTGTTTGATATTACTCGTTACTAACAAGGTATTGAAAAGTAAGGAATATTGTAAAGAATAATCTCCTGAAACTTTAAATTTAATAGATGGAGTCCTGTACATCAAATAATTAAAATTACGAAATGTTAAGCTACTTCTGATGCTGACCGTACATTGCTATAAGAACTCAACCTCGTTTGCCATCAGGCAAAAGTATAAGCGTAGGTATGTATGTGTGTGTGTCATGTATGTTAAAGTATAATAATTTATTGATGTATTGACAAATTGTAGGGGTTAGGTGTAGCTACAAAATAAAGAACAAAACTTGACATCCAACTCTTTATTATCCTTCGAACAGTCATCAAAATAATTTATAACAATTTTCTAACACTGTCGATAAACATTAATATTTCATTCAGCCACTGAGATGTTCCATTCATCATACAATTATAATACACAGGGCAGAAATGGCTGCCTCGACACGGAGATACAGCGCCGTTTGACCTACATTAATGCAATATTTGGCCCGGCCTTAACTTAAAAAATAATTACACAATTATGACTTAATATTCCCGAGACTCGCCTCCGGAAAACCGTCGGCGTTCTCTCTCATTATCAGTAAAAATATCGATAAAATACAACAGATTTTGCATTCTTTGTAAAATTCAAACGAAAATATACCTAATACCTACCTAAGCATTTTGTTATATATGTATTGCACAACTGTTGTTACGAGAGAAAGTAATGTGAAATCGATTTGAGTATTCAATAAGGATATGTTCATATTCCTATATTCTATTTGGATTGTTCACGATATACTGTGGTGCAATAGCAACGAGACAGGGGAACGTAAACACATCGACATCTACTGTGAAAAAGTTCAGCAAAATTTTCTGTTACCTTATGACTACGTATCTTTTTAAATGCAATGAACTAGATTATAAGTTAACTGAACAAGCCCTTTGCTATTGTCACACAGCGAGATAAAATACAGGTAAACACATATATTACGAAAGTAGGTACATATAAAGAACAAACAAACTTTTTTTACAATAACACACAACACGGTTGTGCGTCCAAATGAATAATTATATTTATATATTTATTAATTAATTAAAATTGAAACTCATTCCCGATAGCAAAGCTCACAACCTCGGAAATTATGCTCCCAATACCAGCTTAACTGTCGTAATATACAATATAGTCGATATATAATCGGTGCAAGCGATAAATACATAACGTCCGTCACTTTATCACATTACGCGAATACAAAGGAAACTTTAATTATTGTAAACATTTTCATCCGATAACAATGTGTTTTTGTGCAAAATTGCGTTCATTGATTTGGCTATGACCTTATACCAGTGCGTCTGTACTGTGATAGGCATATAGGTAACAGTAATGTGTTCGATATCGTACAATGCAACACTTAATTATATCATACCATGTTCTACAACGGACAAGTAGAAATGAACTCCAACAAGAAACAAGGATTTCGCATCATCGCCGAACATATTGAGCAAATTTTAATACAAAACACATCGACGCTTCCAGAGAAAGGAACTTGTAGGAACGAACGACCGAAAACAGCAGATAACGAAACTGTAGAATCTCAAACTATAGGGCCCAGAGGAGAAATTTACAAAGGTCGCCACGCACCAACAAGCAACAAGGTTCACCCTTGTACAAACGACCAATACAAAAGTGTGCGGCGACCCTAAGGGTGGTTCAACAATGAGCGGGCCCAGGGCTGTAACAGTGTAGGTAATTATATCACATTAACAATTTAGACTAACATTCAAGGTGTACTTACATGATCTTTATATTAGTTCCCTATAAATGGGTCAACATTCATTATGTTCCGGTAATAAAATATTAATTCGTTAAACCTAACCGTGTACTTATTTTACAATGCGAAAATACATTTTTATTTTTTAAATATTCTTATTCGTTCAGACTTTTGAACTTCAAAAAATGGATAACTCCCTGTACAAATTTAACAAATGTACATTTAACATTTTGTTACTGTGATTTGAAGGTTTATACTAATGATATTCTATGATGCAAAGTTGTTCATTACACTTAATTTTATTTATAATCACATTTATACAGTTTTACTGACAAATGTGGTACAGAAATATATTATAGGCATCGTTCTGACCGTAGTACGCGTACAGACGAGTGCAAAGATAAAAAGAGTTATAACTGCGGGGTCAGATGTCACACTCTAAAAAGCAGGAAACATTTATATTTATCAGGACATCCAACATACATCTAAATATTCAAAACTCTCCTTACTTCTGCCTCTGACTGTACCAAACATTTACTTGCGTGCTACGACCAGAACAATTGACATCATCAAATGACTTAAGATTACCAGGATGTGAATATTAAAGCAAAAATGCTATAACATACAAATTTTGGTACAAAATGGTACATTTAGGCACTGTGAGTAAGGCAACTACAGTGAGACGATATGGGGAGGGGAGAAAAGGGTCAAGTGGTTCTTTGGGCCAACGTGCTGACCGTAATACAAAGAATTGGGGGATTTGGGAACGTGCTACGCTACTGGAGGAGAGGATAGCAACACCTAAGGAAAGCGGGGAGATGAAGGACATTATGAACTATGGACGACACAATGTACAGTTTCTTTCAGACAATATCATCTAAAAATAGGGCGGATCGTGACATAGTGCATATTTAGTGTAAATATTTTAATGTAAAATATAATTTTGTATGTGCTTAAAGCTGACTCGTAGGTATATTGTTCACTGTTACAATAGCTACTAGTATTAACTTTATTTAAGTAGAAATAAAAGCTTACTTCAGATCACATTAACAAAATAAAAAGTAAATGTACTTATCAACAAAGTTGTTCCATTCATTTTTGTAATCCATTATAGCCACTAAATAAACCTACACATACTTAACAAGTAATTACATAAATATGATATTCAAAATTGACTCGATAATATATTGGTCTCCAACGAGATACGACCATACATACATACAATATGATGAACGGGAAATTTATGGTATAAGGTATGATCGAAGCATAGACAGTATTTGAGTCAGTACTCAATACTGAAATTATTTCAGCAAAAGAGATCTTTTTCCGAATATTGACAATCTGCTACGCTATTGGATAATAGCTCAAAGCAAAATTCAGAAAAAGAAGCAATACATTTTTGAATCGTGTTCTTTTCTATCTGTCAAAATCAACTATGTACTCAAAGTGTCGAAATGTCAAGAATTCTAAATTTTACGATATACGTTACTGTGTTTACTTACAAAATCTGCTTAGAGTGCAAGTGTTATCATAAGAAATTTTAAAGCTTCGTGTGGTACCTTTATATACTCATCTCTAGCTAACATTACCTACTTACTTACATAACATTCGTTCCTAACGGGACGTGTATACATATTATGTAAATAACATTATGATTCTCATGTATAAATATGTCAATAGATAAAGTAGATTTTACAATACATATAATTTATTATCTTCTGTGATGACACTACGACTACTAATTTACAGATTCAAGTTCGGATGTCACACTATTATTATAATTTTTAAAATGGCACAAAAAACTTTTTAAAACACTAACACAAAAAGTCAACAGTCGTTTGTTTATAATATAGTCTTCCTCGCACTTAACACTTGTGGTCCGTGTCCTGCGCACTACACAACGCCATCCGCTTCTTGAATGCACAAACCTCAACATATAGTGCAATATTACATGTTACAGTCACTAATCTTTAAATTGACTAACTTTAAGCTAAACGGACAATGGCACGGATTGCACATACAATGTCATCTATTTACAGGGGAATTCAATATCTATCTATATGTACTTATAGTTCAAAATTGTTCTGAAGGGTTGCTATTGTACTTAATTTTAAACATTTAATCTTAATCTTTAGTGTACTCGTGTGCATTACAATAATTAATTACGTATTAATAGAGGGTAGTGTAAAGTTGAACATTCAATTATATAGAGGATCTCGTCAGAGATCTACGAATATGTAAGTTTGCCCAGAAAGTGGGGCTTGTCTCCTCGGAGAAAGTTAGTAGACCGTGCCATCAAAAATTTAAGCACCGTTTATTTGGATGCACCTTCTGCTTATCAGACTTGTGGAGTGATAAGATTAGCACTGTGCCGCGGGGGTACTCTGACAGTTCAGTCTGGAGAGCACGTCGGGTCGGAGGACGGTCCGAAGCTCGATAGAGAGAAGGGGCCGCGGGGCGTGCGGTGCGGGCCGCGCGGGGCTTAGCAGTGCGGGTGCAGGGGCCTCGGGTACGCGCCGAAGGCCTCATAGCCTAGCTATGTGGCCCAACCCTCGATCCGCGGCCGCTTCGAGTGCGGCTGCTCATAGTCCAGCGGCACAGCGCTCGAGTGCCTCATGTCCTGGCCGGCCGGGGAGCCCATGTTGCTTGACGATACTGAACCTGCAACGTGCCGATACACTGTAATTGGTAAGGTTAGTTGTGGTTAATAGGTTTTTCAAATACATTTTTAGTTACTAAATTATCTAGTTCTACAAAATAAGTCATGCGATTAAGCAATCATGTTTTTCCACTCATTAATTTAGCAATAGTACATCAGTTTAAAAATAGAATTTAAATCCACTGCTGACGTAGGGACTGCTCGAATATCATCCTCAAAGCCACACATTATTGAAATGAAAAAAAAAACAACTGAGGACCGCGAACAGTGCCTTGCATGAATACTTCAAATAGGATTTACAAAGCAGTGAATTGTCACACGCTAGCAAACTCTAACACAAGCTGTTAGCAAGAACTCAGTAAAACAAATACACACCATCAATGACTCCAGAGAGATGGGCGGGCTGGGGCGCGGGCGCAGACGGAGGCGCGCGGTGCATGTGGTCAGGGGCGCGCGGCGGCGACACGGGCTCAGCTTTGATCTTTACGTTGCTAGGCGACGCCGCTGGAGGGGGCGTCCCGCCTCCCAGTACTGGCAAGCTGCTACTGTGGAGATATTGATCTGATTAGTTTTGGTGGAAGCTGGAGACGGATAATGGAGGGGAACATCACACTGTAACTAGGCAATCATGTTATTAATTGACTTCATGAATTATAGGGGTTCAAACTATTATCTCATTTCGATTGCGGCAAGCGGGGTTGCTTGATTCAAAGAAAAATGTTTACTTTAGTTTTCTTTTTTACTATATTTTTAACAAAAGTGAGAAACAAATGAAGCAAAAATTATTCACATTACTTTTTCTATGTTTCTAACAAGAAACATTTTTACACACATGCATTTTTGTATTTTTTTACATTTTTTATGCGTGTGCAACGGAACACATAAAAAAATAAAAATGTGGCACTCCATCAAGAAAACCAGCACACTACTACCTGTCATAACAGCAGTACGTTAACCTGATAAGCCTGTATTAGCATTATGTTTAATTCATCACAGCCAATTAGAAACATGCAAAGAACGCGGAGCCCGTAGCAACCGATAAAGTTAATTTATGTTGTAATTATCTGTGCTCGATTGGCGCAGTCAAGCGCGGAGACCAAGTGAAAGTAGTACTTCGTTTAGTTGTTGAAACCCCCCTCTGACATCCAGTTTCTATACAGGTACGGGAGGTAGGGTAGGTTATTAATTCTGGCGTTTTGGCAAGGCCAGTAATGATACGCTTGTTGTTTTTGGCCCAGTGTTCAACAGCTCCGATAGCCGTGATCGTCTAGTGGTTAGGACCCTACGTTGTGGCCGTAGTAACCCAGGTTCGAATCCTGGTCACGGCAGTGATTACACTGTCATGGCGGAGTTATTTTTTGGGCAGTTAATATTGAAAGAACTACACTAAGAGTAATCAATTGATAATGAAATTTCAGCCAAAGTAAGTAAAAGGGAAGAAAACGCCTGAAACGTGTTTATTAAAATCTAGGTACTCTTTGAATTTGGTCAATTCAAAAACTCGTACAAGTAGGAAGTAACACAGAGTACTACAAGTCAAGTTTCTTTTTCGAGAATTCTCATCTTAATGGCCACTGACTGCATTTATTATTGATCCAAATCACGCCATCTTTGGACTTGAATAAAAATCCTTTGGTAGTCGAAACTAAAGGGCAGTAATTGGAGTAGTGAAAGGCAATAATGTTTGTGACTTTCGTAACGAGAGAATATATACAATGGTCACTTGTTTCACTGATACCGTCACCAGCTCCGATAGCCGTGATCGTCTAGTGGTTAGGACCCTACGTTGTGGCCGTAGTAACCCAGGTTCGTATCCTGGTCACGGCAGTGATAACACTGTTGCGGCGGAGCCATTTTTGGGAAAAATTATATGAAAATTCTGAATGAATCAAGAAACTCAAACGATTTTCAGTTTGGATCCAGAAAATGTAGAATCATAATAGTTTAATGTGCAAGCGTCTGGTTAAAATTTAATTTTTATTGCAATAAATAAAACAAACAGCATTGAATATTGACACTGATAATTAAAAATTGGCAATTAGTTTAAATTGCAAATGTTTTACAGCAATAATCGTATTGTTTGTACATAAAAAACTGTAATTTGAAAGATTATTGACTGCATATCATATGAAGCTGGCAACGTTTCTTCTATCAAAAACCAAACTTATTTACTGGTAGGGAAAGCTCATAGTCAGTTGATTCCTGGTCAAATCATTATGTTCAGTATGTTATTGATTTATGATTCGTTTGGCAATGTTTAGTGGTTGCATGACCACGTGTTTAATGACATAATCTTAGAGGTATGACTTTATTGGTGATATCCTGAAATGGTAAAAGTATCAATTTCGAAAATACTCCAACTAAATATTCTTTAATGTAAAATCACGCCATCTTTTATGATCTACTAACACTTCTCAGTAATCTGAATAACAAGAGCAAGAGCACAAAAGTCGATCAGTTGTAAAGAAATCTGGTCAACGACTTTCACAATGCAAAGTGACCGATAATTTTATTAATACAGCCACATCCTCCAATAGCCGTGATCGTCTAGTGGTTAGGACCCTACGTTGTGGCCGTAGTAACCCAGGTTCGAATCCTGGTCACGGCAGTGATAACACTGTCACGGTGGAGGAGTTATCTTTTGCATTTTTTTACTGGAATTTTAAGATAGTTTAGGATTCATTAGCAAAGGCAGATAATGTTACCGACTTTAATGGTTAGTTTCACTACATGGATTAATTATAGTTTTTAAATTATGGAATATGGATGTATGCCAAGAATAGCAATTTTTATGAAGCTTTGGTTAAGAATTTTGGTGGCTTTTATTGCTTAGCCTAGTTTCTTATTGGAAGCCATAGGAAACTATAAGTGTGCCATTATTTCTAGTAAAAGCATGTTATTAGATTAATTCAGCTTATTCACTGGTTCTTCGTCCTCATTTTGAAAATGATTTGCATCTGTGTTTCCATAAAAACAAAATCAAAAGAACATTTCCTAAGAGTCTCTTATCGATTTTCTTATCAGATTCAACAATTCACTTGCTTGGCACAAAAACTCTTACAAATTAATTTAAGTTTTTTCTTCCTTTTTTCATTGGTCTAATACGAATCCAATCTGTGTCTGTTCATGCGTGAACTCCATTCATTTGACACGGTACGCCTACCGGAAGACAATCTGATGGAAGATTTTATCTCGCGACGTCCTTGAGAAAATATCCTTGTGTTTTTTCCTTGCCTTCTGATCTTTTAGAAGTTTCACTGATTTTGGTCTGTTAGTTATCTTTGCTTTTGAAATTGGACATAATATACCCATTTCTTTTTTCGATTCTTAAAATTTCATCTGATTAAGGATTACTGTACAACGTTTAAATTCTGGCTTATTTCCTCATGTATCCTTATTCGTATTTTTCTTAATCATTCTAATTATTTTCCAATTCATTAACTTAATTACTGTTTTACATTACATTAATACTGTCACTTCCTTTACTATCGTATCCTTGTTTGTAAGCAAATTATTTTCAATGCTACTGGGTCCTTTAGGTACAATAAACATTTTTTGTTTTTTGTCCTTACACGAGTATCTCAAAGTGTTTTGTTTCTTTTTTCTTCGGTTCAAATGCCTTCACAACATGGATACCAGCAATTTAAATTCGATTAGCTTGTTTTTTTTACGCAAATTGTTTTGCGTGTAATCTAATGTGGTAAGTATTTTTTTACCTAGGCTTTGGAGATCAGCTAATTTAGTGAGTAATGCCAACACAATAGATGCTACAACTACTGAATTTGCTCCTTTATGTACAGACAGGCGTGATAAGAAATTGATTCATTTCTTTTGTGCACTTAGTTTTCATTGCTACGTTTGTCTAATGCTCGCAAATGCTACAGCTGGGCATGAGTTGAGTCCGGTAAAAATTGGGCAAAATGTCGAAAAACACTTTGACCGATTTGTTTCTCTATCAGGAATTTCTCAATATCAGTCGGCAGTCTCGATTTATGCCTGGTTGATAGCAATAATGTCGACTGACTTGACTGACATGAGGTGTAAACATAATTGGTCAAATGTGGGTATACAGTCGTACAGCTCTGCCTAGCTTTTCGCGGAGTACCGGCGTGATGTCATGATATGTGTTAATCAATCATTTAGCCATTTCTACGCTACTTTAACCACTCTGGCGCACTCAACCGTGCAATGTACATGAAATGTGATGTAACCTTTTTTAAAGAGATTGTTGTTTTCAACAATGTTATCAGTTGTTCCGATAGCCGTGATCGTCTAGTGGTTAGGACCCTACGTTGTGGCCGTACGTGACCCAGGTTCGAATCCTGGTGACGGCAGTGATAACACTGTCGCGGCGGAACTCTTTTTGTTTAATTGTTAGTTTTTTAACGAAGCTATTCAGAGTCAGTGTTGTTTGGCTATACTTGAGGAGTTTATATCATTTTTTTTGGTACTAAATAACTCCGTTTGTTAGTCACATCCACAAGCTTAAATTAGAGGACAACAATTATGGAAATCTTCAGTATCCTGTTCATCAATAGTCCAATCATTTTAAACTCGACTCTGATTAGGAATTTGCCAGCTAAAACTTCAATAACATCCAGAAAAAATATTTTATTGCCAACATTTAGAGGTAACGGACTCAGCATAAGAAGATTTCCTTTAGGCCCTATTTACGCTCTCAGACCGCATAACCAGCGCCGGGTCCACGATGAAGAAGTGCATAGATAAATATAAAAACGTTAATTCAGGTTTACATTCACCATCGTGTACCCAACTTTAGCTCACAGTCCAATCGCACGAAAAAAGTCATAAGCGACACATATAAAAAGGTATATGAAAGTGATCACAGACATGTACCTGTTGTGCTGTAGCGTCTGCAGCTGGTGAGCGCCCCACGTTAGTCCGATTCCCATGTCCGAGTTGATGCTGAAGTCCTGTGGTCCGAAATTGCCGAGTCCTGAGTAGCCGAGAGGTGTCTGGAAATAGAAATGGACAGGGTGAGGACAGTGGTACTGCTTGAACTAAGATGTATTAACATTGATAATAGCGTAATTAACGGTGAAGCAGATGATGGTAAAGAAAACGTAGTGTCAGTGAATACTGAAGAACTTGACAATATATAAGGTCCCATTAAAATAGATGGACAAATTTTAACACAGCGGTCAGTACGTCTAACCAATGATATCCAAGCAAAAAAAAAACAGATTAAAGTGATTTTATTTTGACCTAAAATAATAAATTGACGGCGGCACACTAGAATAAACACATCCACTCAAAATAAATTCACTTTAATCAGTGTTTTTGTTTTGCTTGGGTATCATTGGTTAAACTTACTGAACGCTGTGTTAAAATTTGTCCATCTTTAATGGGACCATAAATAGTCGAGTAAGGAAGCTAATAAATAACGTGCCCTTGGCAAAATAATAACAACCACAATCGATCTTCAACATAGACGGGAAAGTCAGTTGATGATGATCACTATGAAGATCATGATGGCTTTAAAAAAAGATGTGTATCAGAAAAGATTATGTGTGGTCTTACATCGTCCATATTTAAATTGGACCACAGGCAGAAAGATAATCTTAAGCACTCCATTAAATTGAGTTTCAGAATGGAACTGATTTGTGAAAATCCTCCACAGAGGTTTATCAACAACCAGGAATCAGGTTTCAGCTATCTGCTTTACCTCGAGCTGTATTCTGTGTGACAAATCTGATGTATTTTAGCAATTAATGGCAAATGTAAGCTCTGAACAGATTGAGTTGGAAGGAATGTAAGAAGCCCTTTGCCCCATACAGACTAGAGCTTTTTTCAACAAATTATTTAGATGAAGAAATGAAAACAACAATGACAGATGGATGAACAATAAAAAGTGCCTCACAATCACCTCTCCACCATAAGATATGTCGTCCTGCGGCGGTGGCATAGAGCTGGGTATAACCACACGCAGGTTATTGTGCCGCGGCGAGTGATGCGGCGGCGGCGCGTGCCCATGCGACTTGTGGCCGTGCCGGTGCGGCGACGGCGCCGGCCCGGGCGATGGTGACGGCGTGCAGCCGGCATCTAGTGGAGATCCTGCACCTGGGTAGCCGTTTGACATCTCTAGCATTCCGCCGCTTGGGTATACTGAAATTGAAAGAAGGAGAATTTAATAATGTAATAAAATATAATATGGTCGAAAAATTTATTATGAACTAGTATTGAAAACTGGTTTGATAAAACTACGTTTCTTTTGCTAATTACTGTGTGCAAAATCAATGTCAGCAAATGATTTTCGAAAGAGAAATAGTGAAGACATGAATTATATATTAATCTACCTGAATCGGTTTCCGAAGAAGAGGGCCGTGGACTGATAGAAGTATGCATCTGTGGACTAGCTTGCAGTAGTGTTTGATCGTAGTTGCCAACCGGCACGCTGACGGGCAGGTTGTAGTTGCTTCCTGCCACGCCAACACCCACTCGGCTCCCGTTCAACTGGTTCCTCTGCATCATCATTTGGAATTCCTCATCAATCTTGGAATACTTTGCCTCGGTCCTTGGTGTCAGATTGTACTCGGGCTCAGCCTCAGGGCTGTCCGGTGACATCACTCCGTTCTTATGCTCTTTCTTCGTTAGTGCCTGTAAGTGTCAGCGAAAACAGCTCAGGTGGCTTGACGAGCCAAACTTATAAATACTCGACTCGTACTGTATTAATCTGGCATGCATTAAAATCCAGTTAAATTATTAGATTACACCCTCTATACACACCATTAGCGTTATCAGCTTCGATCGCGTTTAACGTAATTGCTACTGTTTCGTTTGTTTAGATTTTATCACGTCAGTATGTAGTGGAGGGTTCAAAATCAAACAGTGCTCTCAATAAGACTACAGTGTAACTAGGTAAAATTGTACGTGTCAAAATTTTTTAGCGTACATATGTGTGGTGTCGAACGCAATGATGCAACACTGACTTTACCCTTGTATCAAAACATCGGAGTCAGGTAGGCGCGGTTAATTCAAATAAACACAAAATATATTTACAAAACCCATGCTGGTACAGGAAAAAATAACATAAATATTTGGGGTATCTAGTCATAAACTGTTAGTATACAACGGGGTGTCTGGTGTTTTGTACTTTATCCTTTTTTCTAACAGGAAATAAACATGCTGTTGCTTTATTGCTCGTGTTTGTCTATTCTGTGTATATTGATGTGATATCGTTTACACAAGGCCTTTTGGTACGAGATCTACATCTATAATCTAGTGAGGTTCGAACAACATTTGCTTGTTTATATCAGGGATTGTTTTAGTATCAAATGTATGCATTAGGGTATTGTGTGTAAGTACAAAGCACGCGGGTTATGGGATAAGTCAATTTTGCATGGACATTGCATTGCGATCACGAGCACACAGATGACGCCGTACTTAATGTACCTCGATGATGTTGCGATTTGTGAGTGACTCGTGCGGCTCGTTGTATTCCGTGTATTTCAAAAGAACCTGTAAAGAAATAAACATAATTGTTATTTTAAATATTACTTTATTTAAAAATCTACCTTCTTTAAGATCTTTCACAATAAAGCAGTCTTTCCTGAGTTAACCAATAAATCATCTTTATTTATTAGTTGGTTAAAATTGATTTAAAAAAAAATTGATAATGTCTAGATTTTCCGTAAAAAGCAATCTCATTTTCATTGTTTTTCCTTTTAAATTAAGTCATCGTGGAGATTGAACTCATAACGATTATATGTGAAATACAACAACTACAAAACTAAATAAGCTTCATAGCAACAGTATAGTTGACTCAAACAACATAAACCTCTTTGAAAAATTTAGCTTTGTTCAGCATAATGTGTAGTTAAATGTAACCACCTTGACCTTCCATCATTAAATACAAAATTACAAATAGTGGCAGATCATTTGAGTTAGCCGTATGATCTTTATGAGCGATTTATTCAGTGAATGTTGGTAGTAAACGATAAAAAAATGTTTATGCAAATAACCCCGGTCTAGCTGTATTACCAAGAGTTTCATTAAAGTATATAAAGCTCAGTATTATAAGTGGACGTGTTAGCCATGTAACGATAAATTATAGCGAACCACGTAAGAAGAAATTAATTCCATTATTAAAGGAACGTAATAATTTTCCTTCAAATGCATAACTTACTTCAAATTACAAAAAAAGTTACCTATAAAATGAAAACTATTTTTTTTTGCACAATGCTAAAAATTTATCTCTCAACGTCATAAACACTGATAAAAACTACAGAACAGGAAGCTTATACAACAGAATTTACATACATAATTAATAACGAAGATCTACGTAAAGAAATGATAATACAGAATGATTTTACATAATTCTGACAATACTTCAGATACCTACGTTGATAATCTAGAATACATAAATTTATTAAGAAACAAAATAAAAAATCAATAAAGATGATATTTATATAAGATATCACTTGGTCACGGCGTAAAAATACAACCAAAAATGAATTGCTTCGTAATTTAAGAGATCTATGCTCTTCTAATAACTATACTCAAAACGCTCTAGGAAATACTGAAAAAAAAAATAATGAGGACGAAAGAATTGACATAATCGAATAATAAAAAGGAAGATTCACAAACCTTGTCCATATCAGTGCTGGCATATTGGTAGAGTTTGTTGTTAGAGCTGAAGATGATGAGAGCGATCTCACAGTCGCACAGTACGCTAAGCTCGTAGGCTTTCTTCATCACACCAAATTTACGCTTGTTGAAGGTCACCTGGAACATTCAGATGACTAATTTGAGGAAAATGAAGAAACAATAAACATAGGTGCTGCATAGCTTCGAGAAGAAGGCGATAATTACAGAGAAGTATTTTTTTTAAAGTCCATAAAGCTAATGAAACATTCTTAAAATTTTCTCAGGGCCAAACCATGGAGTCTATAAAGCTGTTACAGAATTTTTAACTACCACGACCACTTTCATTCTCAAGCTTGACTATACAAAATATATCATTAAACTATACGGACGCCTCATATTGTAATTTCGATAAAATGGAAACAAAAGTATTTTATTGGGTCACGGACGGAACCAAATAATTACTACTAGAGTTCATCAAAGTTATTTGTCATTCAGTAGGTTCGTTTTAAATTCCAGTATTTCAAGTTAATAAATACTGCACCATTGTTCGTACCACATCATCTGCGGTTAATTTGTAGTTTTCCTTAATACACTTAAAAAATCGATAGGTGTTCTGGTAATTTCAATTGTTTAGGAACAACTGATGGTAAATACATTATTATATTTCATGTTACTAATATAGGTACCGAATATGTAGTCTAATTGCAGAATCATCTTGTTTTATTTTAAAGTGTCATATAGAACAAAGGAAGTTCGACCGCCGAAAGCAAATTGACCTTCGCAATTTTAATTTTCCATGTCTGCTGCTGGTGTAACTAGACCACATTCAAAGAGCTTCTCTGCCCTCTTGTAATTAAAAATGTGCTTTGAGTGAGGGCAGATGAGGACTGCTTTGTAGGGTCATAATAAACTGGACAAGGTTGATATACAGTGTAATCGTATAATTAATAAATTACAAGCGGGAGCGGTCGTTGTCCCGTCGCGATAATGTTTTGCAGTGGGAGTGTTGATAGGCCGCATCTGTTAGGTCATGCCTCATGGTAAGGTCATTTCACTCTCCTCCAATATTATGTACGGACTTCGTATTGCACGTATCACTTTTGGTTTCTGTTGCAGTTACATAAGCTAAAACATCGCCAAAGGCAATGTTAGTAAGTAATACCATCCATCATTCTTCTAATGTCTGGTTTCGAAAAATGTTGGTAATCATTTTATTACCTATACTTATCATGCCTTAGTAGTATGTATTTAATAGATATTGCCGAAATAATCACATGAAACTGTGCGAGTGACTCTCTGATTCATCTACTAATGGCTTGTTTAATGTTAAAAGAACTTTTGGTTAAAAATTAGGTACCAACCTGTCGATTCCGTTCGTCCGTGATCCGGGATATTTGTATTTTCTTCCGACCCATGGTGGCAGCAATCTTGGAAGGGGATGCGGGGAGCGGGGGCGAGAAAAAGAGTTGCCTTCGGGCTGGCTGCTACTGCGGACGTCAACAGCTGCTACCTGTAGCCAAACAAAAACAGACATTAATACAAAAATCACAAAGCTTAAATCATAAATATCTCCATAAAACATATTTCCAAGTAAACGCTAGTGATAAATCATAACACGAATCACTTCTTAATTGTGTCCCTTATTGTTATTGTCATAAAGTCGTTGTAAATGACGATTTATTAAGGCCAAAAGCTCTCGTCATCGCGCTAGTGCCATGGAACCAGGGTCGTGATTGTGACCATAGCGAAGCAAGGCCGATGACAGATATTATAGAACAGGGTGACGTAACAAAAATGCAAAGATAATTACGTAAACAGAATAGCATTTTGGTAATCGTGTAGAATATTAGGTAATGCCCCTTATGGATAAATAGATTTAGTTATCTCTTGGTTTAGTTTCGTTTTGATAGACATTTGGTTTTCGATTTATCCATAATCCAGGAGCTGATATCCATCATAACAGAATGATAACGCTATCTGTCTCTGTGTTCTCTAAGCTTTATCGTCGGTAAGTAATTGTTTTGAATGTATGTTTCCTCATGATCGTTTGTGATTGTGACTGGTAATAAATGGAGTTTACGTTTAATAAATAATTATGTGTATAGTAATATTCAATACTGCATAAATTTGTTTAAAATTATTGTAATTATTTGTAATACCATAGATGATGTATGATCACTAGTAGAAGACAAGTTTAATCATACTGGAAATGATATAATAACCGAAAGTAAAAAAAAAAATGTTATCAAACAAAAAAGCACATGTAAATGACAAAGTAATAATGAACATGAACTTTATAGATATGTGATAAATTAATAATAATGTAAGCTCTAAAGCAAGGTCAGAGGCAAACCGACCGGACATCACACATTCCTACTATGTGCCTAACAGTTAAGTGATAATGTTTACAACGATTACGTAATCAGTGGTGGAACCAGCTTTATAGGACTATTGGGGTCTAATATATGAGCGTGACAAGAACGTTGTAAAATAATGATACATCGTTTTGCAAAGATTAACTTAATACGATAGAGATTAGTAGTACGAGTAGTCGATTTATTTGGAATAAAAGTAAAGAATTTTGCGTTTATCAATTTAATGATATAATTCAATACTTAGATTACTAAAGTGCTCACTGGTGACAAAGGTTCTTCCCTCTTGTTACATTGGTGTAAATATTAAGTAAAACACAGAATCATCAGAAGAAAAAAAAAAAACTCACAATAATATTACTATCCACAAATCTCTACGACTTGACACTGTCATTGACGCTACGGATATTGTACCTAATATCGACATCCATAATTCATGGCCCGCCTTTGTTAAACAATAACGACAAAACAAAGTAGGCGTTTTACGTTTATACATCACAAAAAGTATTTGGCACAATTCCAAATGTGAAGTTTATTTTCTTATGGATCAAGTTCTCAAAGAATGAATGGAAGAAATGGAAGTCGCTCAAACGGATCCAAAAACTGTAAAAGTGGTAGGAGACTCAAAATATTTTAAAGATGGTGGGGATTCGAAATTTGAAATTTTGACAGCTAGAAAGTTGCATACGTGAAATGAAATAGTGATCATGATCAGACAGTGTTTGTAACAGAAAATGTTGATTACCAATGTTAACGCACAGTTAGGCAAAAAACGGGGTCATGTGGGCTGATAGAAGGGTCGTTATGCAAATCTGTGTGACCTGCAGGGCTATTGCGTATCTCTGTTGACAGTTCATAGTGATCATCACTTGGCGAGTATTGATATACAATGACATTTCTACACGGGTAGCGTCAGTTGAAATCAACAAGAACGGTCATTGTATATCAAAACTCGCCAAGTGATGATCACTATGAGTCAACAGAGATACGCAATAGCCCTGCTGCTGTCTTGTACGCGCTATAGGGTAAATTTAATGTTTCACTTTGTCGAGAATAGTCTACTGCGATGTTATTTGAACTATTTTGTATATTCTGCATGGTGACTACTTTAGCACTGAGTGCGATCGGATAACGGATGTCCCTCGTAGCATGTAAATTGACGGATTTTGACGAATGTTGTATTTATCGATTCGCTTTTTGTAGCTAGCGTTGTAGTGTTGTTATCTGTTTGAGCTTTAGTTTATCTAGGTCTGTGTAATATCCAAAGTTGTTGTTTAATTCCAAATAAATAAATCTGATTCGAAATTTTGATACCCTTTCTGCATTGATCGTCTTCATCTAGTTTTTTAAATAGCTAATTATGCAAATAAATGTTTTTTTTTCTTTAATTTTATAAGCAGGAAGATAAAACAAGTATTCTTTGCGTCACATAGGACAAGCAATCTGTTATTTATAAATTAAAACTTGTTGATACCATTGAATTCAAATTAATTTTCCGAGAGGCGATATCGGAATATTTAATAGAGTTTATTATTTGCGTACTCGCGTGGGTGTAAGGGAAGCAATATTTGAAATGGAGAGGCAGAGAAATTAATATTATGTTTTACTAGCTACGTACAATATTTATGTAAGGTTGGTATAGGCTTCTAACTTTTGTGATTAATCTGACATAGTTTAACATTTTCATATTTGAATTTTGATAATATTAACCAAATAGAAAAAGAAGAAAGACTAATTATAACTAAACTTACGAATACTGATATAGATGTATCTGTTACTGTACTATGGGTGGTGACAGCGAACGACGCCATAACAACAGAACCAATATTCATAGAAACACATAACCTTTTGTGCACTTTTGCTATAAATATAATAGTATTGATCCCTGAATCTAAGTATTGTGTCTACGCATACGTGGCCGGTAATTAAACATCGGTTAATGGACACAATAGAGACGATATTGGTAAACACAATATAGGCGAATTTGGTAAGCAATTAGCTGATTTGTATAGAAAAAGGATGGATTATAGTGACGATAATCACTTAATGACTTCCTGTTTTAAATCTGATTTACGTAGGTATATTATCAAATCGGATTGAATATTAAAACGTTGAGACAGATCCGCAACATAGCTACCGAGTATCATTTTCATAATATACACAATTCATTGATGAACTTATGTTACGAACCCTATTTGACAAGGAACTATACTGTAATATTGTTTTCACTCTAGCAATTTCATTAAAGTTGGCGACAAGTTGCTGTATTAATGTTATTTGGTTTAAGTTACAAGTCTTCAGAAATTCTCACAAGAATTCTATCGAGCACGAACGATAGTTGCTTACTTACTTGCTTTAATCCGTTTCGGAGTCGAGTATTTACTTTTTTACGGTTTAGAACGGTTTTCATTGATTATTTCTTTATAGGGCTATTTCTACATCTAGCATTTTAGCAGTTATCTCTTGGCTCCTTGACTTTTTCCGAAGAATAAGCTTTGTTATGATTTTAAGTTTCAATTAGCACAACGTTGCCTTTCTCTACACGTTATAAGAGAAAAGCAACATAGCGATACATAAGTAATTTATCGCTGGTCCACAACAAACACGCGAGGGTGCTACACGTCAGTGGTCGCAAAGGGCGTTTTCTTGCAAGGTTTCACGATACACACCTTAGTACTAAGCTTACGGCAATAATTCTGCTGTTGTCGTGTTAATCACATTATCGGTAAGCTACATCTCACTATAGTATGACGTGCATTGAAATGCAAAGGGGAACATGTAGATATGTACATAATAACAATATTATCAATTTCGTTGTCCGTTTTATATGGTTATTAGCAGGTAAAACTGTAGTCGCTATGTCATCCCTGGTATTGTTATTACCTGTGATAGATTTGTTGCGAAAATTATTAGCAGTGATACATGTATTGTTTTGATTTTTTAATGTATTTTAAGCTTTCCTTAACCTTATCAAGTATGGATAAATTGTGTACCGGCTGCAGGCTTTGACAGATACAGCGGCACTTTTTGTATGTATGTGTCCGACTGGAGCCGCATCGCTAATTTGGGCATACCGATTTGACCGAATCTTTAACGCTATCAACTTAACGAATTCTACGGTCAAAAATTGTTTAGAAATTATTCACCGAATTTTGCAATGGATTGCTCGAATATTTCGCGAGTTAAAAGAATATGTGAATACCAAAATTCAATATAATGTTAAAAACTTTGACACTAATCTTCAGGTGGTTTTAAAGTTCTTCTAAATAAATAGTTTAAGTAATACATATTCTAGGACCGACCCTAGTTCCCTTAGTTGGTATTAGTGCGTGATGTGGGGCACTGTTGACGTGATTAAGTTCTAGGTTGCTTTTTATGTGACCTAATTTCATAATTCATCATGTTACAAGAAAATTGCACTACATAAAGTGTATTTTCTTGTGTTTATTTTTCCAGTTGAACGGCTTTTTAAATCGATGTTGACTAGAGAAGTTATTTATTTAATAATGTGAGAAAATTACTTTGTTTTGGTAGAAACGTTTTAACAAAAAATCCTAAAAATAACATATTTATTTTGTTCTAATTTTTAAAACATTCAATTTCAGATCATTATAATATGCTACTCAGTACTAGTACTGTAGACCTGTTTGATGTTAAAAATAGCACTCAAAATATTTTGTTTCAAAATAAATGACGTCTCGTTTAGCTCGTAAAACTGAAATTTATTGCACGGAATATTTTCTTTGGAAGCAATTAAAAGTGAAAGCGAAAGTATTTTTTCATTTTGACGCCTCGCGATTAGGACTTGAACAGACTAAATTAAAGTGTCAACATTTAATGCCGCCATTTTTCAGTTGGCAACTGAAAGATTTTATTATTCGCGCTACCGCAAAATTCCGATTCTGTTAGTGTGTGAGTTGGTGCATGAACGTCCGTGTGCATGAAATATAGTTCACGGTGTCATGTTTGCCCAGTATCCCCCATTTCGCTGTATGTGTGCGTCGGCTTACGCATGAAAGCTTGTTGGTGTGCGTTCAGTTAAGCGAGTGTGCGTTTAACTGGCATTGCCCGTGTGTAGGTCAAAGGGTGTTTGTAGGGGGTGCAGGGTGGAGGGGTAGAGGGGTGTCAGGTCACTGTGTTTATAGGTGGCTTGTTACGGCACTTGCGTCTAATCATGCATTATCACGTTCCCTCTGCGGGTGATTATCGTGTGGTCTAATTATCAGCTTCGCTTACAGAGACATTTATAGTGTTACATGGAATTAATAATTCAGTTGCAAAAGGTATTTAATTGAGGTAAACTTGATTTTACCTCAAAACTTTATCTAATGCTGGATAACACATCCCCACTGTAAATAACATGACATTATGGTTTTAATAAAAAATATTAGCGATACCTACCTAGTCAATTAGTATGTACTTACCTGTTTTAGGTTGTAATATTTACCCTATAGAATCACAACTCATTATCCCTACAACTTGTGAAGCATCCTGAAGTACTAACAATGCGTTCATTTAAAAATTCCATTTACCTTTTTTTTACTAATAGACCTCTGCCTTATTTACTTTAATTAAATGAGCTGGAAGAGAGTGTATGCAAATTTAAGTGAAGCCTAAGCATTAACGACGACGCAGTCTTTCCTTTTTTTCTCACGGCTCATTAAGTTTTTTTCTTAAAAGGTTAACATAAGCGTAAAGCCGTGAACTGGCCTCGCTCAGAGGTAAATAACTGAGAATATCTTTAATACAACACTCAAAAAGGAATGCCTGGGCCCATAGATTAGTGGGAGGAATTATCCCGACGAGCAAAACGAAGAAAAAAAAACAACGTAAGTAAATTAAGAGGGCTTGTTTTTCTAAGAAACGGAGAGTTTAGGGTACTAAAATTAGGGTGGCAAGGAAGTGGAATTTGGCGGCTTCAGCGCTCTTTATATTAGAACTAGCGACCCGTTCCGGCTTCGCACGGGTGTGATGTTATACCTTCCTCTTGAATCACTCTATCTATTAAAACTGCGCAACAGATTACGATGCGGTTTTTTTTTCTGTCCCTATGGACAGACAGCGGGACGCGACTTTGTTTTATACTATGTAGTGATTAGAATCTACTGTGAAGAGGTAACATTTCACCCCGTACATAAACGTGGAAATGTGAGCGAGAATTCTGGCACAATGTTTGAGAAATGTATTTAAGAGTCCGGATCGTCTAGGAATAATCAAAGTGATTCCTTCAGGACATTATAACGTGACTTTGAAAGAAATATGAGAACAAAATGGGTATTAAATGAAGTGTGTATGCACAGATGATTCTGCCTACTCAAGATTGTAGCCCTGATCTAGATCTTTACAAGTCAGTCTATGTTAATAAGAAAAAGATGAGCACAATAACCATTTTCTAGATGGATGACTACAAAAAGATACTAAAATCAATCACAATAGACATAAAATCGTCCTAACACATTTCAAAATTGTAGTGAATCCAGGAATCGTGACAGCCCGTGACCTCAATTTCATCTACTACGAGAAAACAATTTTTAAGGGAAAGTTTTACACGTGGCACGCTTCAGCGATTCCCTGAATCCTTATTGGATTAAGGGAATAATTAATAATAAATAATAATAATAATAATAAAATAATAATTAATTTAACTCTCTACTTACTCTACCGAGAGTTTTCAACAGGAATGGTTCCCTGAAAACTTTAGTGGGAAGTGGTTAGTGACAAAATAGATATATAGCTAAACCTACCCTACAATAAATGTGGAAAAGGGAAGATAAAATAATAAAAATTGATTGAGGAGAAATGTCGAGTAAATGTGGTCTAACAAAACCTATGGATGGACTTTGACGACTAGCAGAGAATAATAGAAGAAGAAGACTTGCTGTGGTCAACCTCAAGTAAATTGGAATCCTGTCAGGGTTGCGGGACTGTTCGAAAGAGGTATCGCGGCCCTGGAACACAAAGGGGAAAGGAAGGAACATGGATGGGTTTTAGTCAGTAAAGGTCTGACACTCCCTCCTGCTCAGCCTAGAGCGGGAGGGGTTATTTGATGATTTCACAACCGAAAAAAAAAAAAAAAAGTAAATTGGAATAGCGGCAAGAGAATGATGATCATGACTAGAAGAAGCTGAGTCCATCGAAGGATAGTCAAAGAATTTGTATTTCATTGTAATATGTAACATTTCTTTGTCTAATTTTGAACTTAACATAAAAATTTTGAAACAGTACAAATAGTTAAATAATATGCAACATTAAACTACAGAAATAACTCACATTGCAAAACAAATTGTGCCAAAACCAAAATACGCTCACATTAATTTACTAAATTCAACTTTAGACCGTGGAATCCTTAAGTAAATATAATACATCACCACATTCAGAATCCTTATTAGGGATACCGATATATCATGCTGTTCATATAATTAACTGGAATACTTTCAAAGATTCTGAATCAACCAACAAAAACCCACCACTAAATTGACCAATCAATAAATTTCCCATTAAAAAGAAGAAGATATCAATGACAAGAATAATAGCATTATGACTGGTAGATCAAGCTTCCGAAAGTCTGACAAGCAGTCTTATCAAGAGGTATTCTATTTCCCAAGCAAAAGTCAGATAGGTTGCTGTTCCATGTGAAATACTAGGATACAGCTGCATCTGGTTAGACCCGAAGCCTACTACCATATCGTTGGGAAAAGTCTTGGCAAACAAAATGTTTAAGCCAAAGTCCCACTGGGAAATGTAGTTGTCCCGTCAACAGTTCACAAACCTGTGATAAGCACATTATATTATGACGCAGATCAAATTTTCGATAATGACACTCACTCACTCACTTGTGTTGTAATGAAAAAATCGGTAGCCAAGGATCGAGAAGCGTGGGCGAGCAGTTTCCAGGCACCTCGCCTACAGTACCTCGGCGTATTTACACGTCATTCGACTATACACGACTAAATTGGAGAGCTTTGTAGATATTCCAGGGGTTTCAGTCTGTAGATTTAATATCTTTATCGGATTTGCAAGTCTTTGATTTAACTCTCGAGGTAGAAATTCCGAGAAGGGATAATATATTATGTATCTACAAAGCGAGGTGTGATGTGGTCTGGATATTTTTGGTGACTTCGAAATGTAAGGTGTCGCCAAATCGGAAACAGAGAGATTACACACAAAAAAAAAGGATTTTACAGAAATATTTAACAACTAGCTGTTGCCCGCGCAACTACTTTCGTTCGGTAGAAATTATTTAAAAAAACTTCCCTTGACTTCCCATTTTTTATTTGGATTTTGTAAACAATTGCAATGGTTTTAATTTTTTTGCACGGAACACAAATTATTAAAAAAAAGTAGCTATGTTAGACCTTATAATATCCGCTATCTGAGAGTAACCGTCAAAATCGGTTCAGCCGTTTTGGAGATAGCCGGAAGAAACAGAAAGAAAAATTGTTGTAGGTGCCGTAATTATTTTCATATGCATTCAGTAAAATGCTGTTATTTTGATTTTACAAACAGAAACTTCAATTTTATTTATTTGTATAGATGTGGCAGACTGATATTTTTAACATCGACTACTCATTTTTAATTGCATCCAATATTTGCAAAAATCTTTGATGAATTGTCTCGATTTGGCAGTTGCTAGTACGTAAAATACTGTTTTCCTCACTTCCCACCTAAAACATGTGGGGAATAATAAGAAGCTGATTCACTCCGCTTATCTTTTGTTTGTGGGTCAATATGGGAATTTGCCAAGTGTTACAGACGTAACAGAAATCGCACAAAATAATAACGGAATGCTACGAATATTCGCGTTATCTGTGCTAAACTCGAAAATACTAGTTTTTGAACTGTGCTAAACTAGAAAATACTGGGTTACAAAGTACTTTTATCGATTTTATTACGATACCTCCAATTTCTAGCATTACATTATCTAAAGCTGACATATTTCTTATCATTTAATTGATATGGTATTCCCAGGATTTTGATGTCTCAAAACAATAATTCTTCAAGAAACCAGCACAATGACCGAAATATTAACTAGATCGCATAAAATTTATACAAATCAAAATATATTTGTAATCATATGAGTATGTGAATCATACACAAATATTGCGACCACAGAGAAACCAAAATACTATCAGCCGGCGAAATAGCTTTGACAATAATAAGTATGGAATACCCGTAAACCTAAATACATTCAAAATAGCATTAAACCAATGGCAACAATAACTATCACAACTAAAAAAACCGCATAGGTTTTTGTTTTTTCTGCCATCCGGTACGTCCCATTTGTTCACGATAGTTTCAGTTTTTGTTAATCTTCGATTTTTAAATTTTTACCTTTCTCTTCGGCACAGATATTCTCGGCAACCCTAACAAATGTTTGGATTCAGTCGCACGGCTCGATGCATAAAATTGAGTTTTCATTTTTTTATTTCCATATTTTCAAGAGTTGGACAGAGCTTTTGATACCGCTCTTCTACGGAACGGAATTTGTGGCCTATCATTTCAGTTTAGTTTTCTTTTCATGGTTTCGATGCTTTAATACTGTTGCAAAAATATATAAGAACGTATGCTGTTTTAAAGATCTAGATCCTCCAAATAATAAAAAAGGATTCTTAGTCAGTTTTCATAATTATTTATTTCATACAGAAAAGCAACTTCGATGTTGTGTCAAGACGTATTTCGTTAAAAGCGTATACCGTAGAATATGATAAAATATTAAATATTTGCACATCGCAGACATTGAAGCAGCTGAAACTGCGATACATGATACAACAATAAATGAAGCGGCAGTAATTACAATAAAGCATTACCAAATATTCCAGTAAGTAACTGTAAAGCAAAATCAATTTACAACATGCCTTGAACGTCCGTTAAATTGATTTCACTTTGCGGAAATCCCGGATGCAATAACGCCGGGAGCTGACAATCTGGTTGCCATGGCTACGCCTCGTGGAACCAGATAGGGATGTACCCAACAACGTTGAAGAGATTTTCTCGGTCAAGAGCACGAGAACTGTCAGGTAATTAATTCAATTATAATTGCTGTTAGTTGAGCGGAGTTGTGAGATACTAGAGGGGTCGGGGTGCAGAGCAAACATGATGTGATGTGGCTGTTCTAAATCTATTAAATTAATTTCGTGATAACAAGCTTTGCAAAAATAAATGTTAAAGTTACACTTTGTTAAGGTATGTATAGTTTTAACATAGTATAAATATTATATTATTAGTAATACAATATATTTAATTTAAAAAAGATGTCAAATAATGTAAAACCAGTTTACAAAAAAACCTTAAGTCATAAGAAATCCATAGTCCCTAATCCCGGCGCAAAGGAGACCATGACACTACCGTGCTGAATTGCCAGAGCTAGCCTCTGCACCAGGAAACAACCAGAACGTGGGTCACCGCCCCTATCTAAGTCGCTGGCCGATCTCGGCCACAAATTTGATAACGTCGGATCCCCAGCAACTACACATACTAGTATAAATTGACGACACATGATTTTACGAGTACAATATTTTTACTTCCAGATTCCATAAAATTATTATTACGCCTGACTTTTGTAATGTACCTATAGGTACCAATTAACCGCAGAGTACATTACATTTTCCGCATTTAAAGTCCAGTTAACAATTAAGATTTCCGTTTCACACCCAATACTAAGACCACTAAAACACCAGAAATATAAATAAAGCTATCATCAATATTTCACTGCAAAATAAATCACAAATAGAGTCTAGTTTATGAATCCCTGCAATTTCGATTTCGACATAACTCGAACACCTGTTTTGCCCACCCTACCGCGCAACTAGTCGGTACGCTGCGGTGCGACCTTGTGGGTGCGAGGGGAGGTAGGGCAAATGGGGGCACACCCACGCGTTTATTATGTCCAGAATCCTAATGTACATAATGTGATATCGCGATGGAATCTCGACGCAATCAGTATCGAGTTGTTTTGACAGTAATTTCTGTATTGAGAAAGTAATGCGTTAATGCGTGGGTTTCAATCATTTGAATGGAATTCAAGAGGAATGTCTGAACAGTGTGCCTGATTTTCAGCGGTAACGATGACGGAGAAGTCTTGAAAACCCTGCGAAAGCCGTTGAAGAGATACTAAATGCTTTAAAAGCGATAGCCACATTTTCAGACCCTGAAGGGAAATAATAATTGGCTGCAACAAGCTCTTTTTATCTGGCTATTTTAAATGTATATAGATTTTATTTAAACCAGAATATCCCACTTCTAATGATCCTCAGTTAAATCAAGACAAAATAAAGAAAACCTTTTAATATTCACATTTCCGTAGAAACATGCAAGTACCCGGAGGGGGTATCCATTCAAATTGATTGCATTTCCTCTTCGGCGGTCATAACCGCACAGGTGGGTTGCACTGAAAGGGTGGTACTTTGCACATCCCACGCGTACACACACACATATACACGTGCATAGTGATATGTATATGAGAGTGTGCGGACGGCACGTGTAAGTCCTGCAGACTTAATTGTTGCCTGCGGGTATCCGATGATGATATTAAAGTGAAAATGCGATTTATTTGCGATTCCGGGAGTTTCGAGGCTGCGGAGTACATATTTGCTTTTTGTTTTTTGTCTGTGATGGAGCTGGGATTAAAAGGCAGAGTATTTTTTGTGCGGATAGTGGTATGGTTGAGTATGGACCAAAGTTAGGATGGACTGTGTGAAGATGAGAAGACTAGAAGGGTGATTACTAACGGAGAAGATTTGGAAGAAGACATGCTGCAGCGAAAACAACTGAAAAAAAAAATTGTTTTAAAATTAGCACGCTAACGTCTTAATTTTTGTTTTTCGGTAACGCAAGTATTTACTAGTTTCCTTAAGTATTTCACCCAATGTAATAAAGCCGAAGAAAAGTAACCGGAAAGTTGTGTCCAATACGAAAGGAAATGTGTGAGACAATTCAACATGTGACGTGTAAATAATTGAACAAATTATTAGCGAGATAACCACTGTTACTGGGTTATTTGCAACAGAAACTTGTATTTATTGCCCCAGCGTGCAGCGTTGCGGTTAAAAATTGAATGTTTTATATGATAAATGTTGGTTGTGCCTAGAAGGTAGGAATTAGTGACTGTTTCCAGTTTTGTAGCTAATATTGGTGGAGGAAATGGCAGTATTTGTTTGATATTACAATGTGGGATTATTATAATGACAATTAAAGATAGTTTGGTTTTCATTAATAATTTTTATTAGCCATTTTTGACGAAGGCATAGTTGGACGTCTTATATAAGCGTTGGCAGATTATTTTCAGCTAAAACTGTTTTGGGGACTATTTTGGACGTTCAAAAAGTGCTGATTTATCACCTTAATTTGAATTAATGACTTCTGATTTTTTGGTTTGATTTTACAAATGGCGTCGCATATTTGCAAAATGCCTAAAACAAGTAGCGCATTAAATTAGAAGAAGAAAAAAACGAATAAATTATCAAAAGTTAAAAAAAAACATTAAAATTACTGATTGAGACCTAGCTTTATAATTCCACATACCTAAGCATAAAAAAAACTTTAAATTCTACAATTTTTTTTTAAAAAAAAAACCTCATTCCTTTGACACGACGAATAAACTTGGTTCGTGAAACATATAAATTACAATAAAATTCTGTGCTTATAAGGAAAACGATGCCATTAATGTCTACAACGGGGTCTATCTATGAGTGTACGGTGACGTATTGCAAGATGTCATGAGGCCAACGGTCGATCTCGACGTTAGAAGAACAAATTAAACACTAAACGGCACGAAAGATGCTCTACAAAAATATCCTAGTTCTTGCTTTAGCTTAGGTGCCGTGGTCAAATGGCTAAGTAGAGTTACATTCGTGCTGTATCTAGGTATGACAGTTTGGAAATCTTAATTTCTTTCGACAGGTTAAAGACCTAGGATTAGGTTCTATAGGTTTTTTCTTTTCATAATTTTAGCGGGAGTACTTATGCCTTTAATCAAATTAAGTTATTATTCTATTTCAGTGAGTCTGAAAAGCAATTTTCTATTGAATTTTGCTACTAAGCCTCGATAAGCGCTTGTTGTTTTATAAATTTATGCAGAAACATTTTTTTGTAGTATTAAATGTTAAATTAAAGCTTCAAACGATTGTTTCTATTAGCGCTGTCTATTTCGTTTCTAGGAATATAATCTATCAAGTTCGTTCGTCTGGGAATTTTCGGGACTTCATTCTTCTTAATATTCGCCACCAATGTTTGTTACCAACATTTGTCTAGTTTAGATGAGGGAGTGTTGGCCCAATCCTGGCTCCAATATGTAAGGAGACGAAATAAATGACGCACCTTTTATTTATCAAAAGTATTAATTAGTCCAACGCCCGTAATATACCTATACAAGGTGACGCATTGGGGAATTTCTAGGTTTATTTATTTTTGCATTTTATCCTATGTCTATACAGGATAAATCTACAATAATTTATGTTGGGATTTCAAAATAAACGAAGAGTAGGAATTGTATTTATTTATTTATTGGTGGAGCTATTTTTGTATTTTTTATTTATATAAATAGTGTATAGAAACAATGAAAGGAAAGGAAAAAAACTGTAGACAGACAAGTATCTAGATAATATTTATATCAATTCGTAAAAGGATTTTATGACAACAATAACGTGTCTACCTATTGAAATGGATTTCATAGAATAATTATTTCAACTACACTCTAATTAACTATTTCAATCAATAATGAAATCATAGATAATTGATCTATTAAAAAAAAAAAAACTATGATATTTCAGACTTATTTGTAAATAATAATTATCATTATTAAGATATTTATGTCATTATTGACATATTGTAAACCGTATTGTTTGGCTAACGTTATCAGGCGAGGTGCCAGATCGAATAGTGCTTGTGCCAAATTTTGGACATCCTCAGACTAAGATTGTTGACTCGTATGAATGACCTTTGCAGGTGGGACAAATTGATAAAAACGAGAACAAAATCCTATATGGCTAGACTAGAAGATGAGACGTTGAAAATATATTACATTCTTATTCTTATTCTTTATTGCACATACAAACTTTAAAAGTAGGAACATACAAAATTACAATATTATTCTTATTCTTATTCTTTATTGCACACAAAATATAAAAGTAGGACACACAAAATTACAATATATAAATTATGCACAACGGCGAGCTTAACCCAGAATTGGGTTTATATTACATTACATATTTATTATTATTTCCTTTATTCATATATATACATATAAATTACATTTTTAAATATTTCTAAACAAATTAATATTAAAAAAACATTTAAAAATATAAAAAATAGTGGTCCGCCGGTATCGGGAGCAGGGTCCAAGCTACCGGTGGTTAGGGCTCCAGAGACAGGAACCTCCTCACAATGCGAGCCGTATCGAGGAGTACTGCCTTCTGAATCAGGCCCTTGATCCAACCGCCTAAGGAGAGCCTCGAAAGGTGGTCGTCGAGGCTTTTGGCCATAAGGCCATTGGCCGTCACGACAATCGGCACAATGATAGCCGAGTTCACATTCCACATGTCGACAACCTCGTGTGCCAAGTCGAGATATTTTATTTGTTTCTCCTTCTCAGCTTTCACGAGGTTCTCGTCATGCGGAATGGTAACATCGATTATCATTACGCGGCGCGCTGATCGGTCTATCACCACTATGTCAGGCTTATTGGCGACAATAGTCCTGTCAGTGATGATAGACCGATCCCAGTACAGCGTGACATGGTCTTTCTCGAGAACTGGGTCGGGCACATACTTGTAGTACGGTACCTCAGATTCCACAAGTTCATATTTCAAGGCAAGTTGCTGGTGGATAATCCTGGCTACTTGGTTATGCCTGTGCAAGTACTCGCCGTTAGCCAGACGAGAACAACCAGAAATAATATGTCTGATGGACTCACCCGGACGGTGGCATGCCCGACACACGTCAACCGTCCCGTCCTTCATAATATATTTCCGGTAGTTGTTCGTCAACATAACTTCGTCCATAATCGCACAGACAAAACCTTCAGTTTCCCCAAAGAGGTCACCGAAACGTAGCCAGGACACGGATGCTAGAAAATCTACATCGGGCCCATGAAGAGCCCGGTAGAAGCGCCCGTGAAGCTCCTTGCCTTGCCATACTTCCTTGCGGTCATCGGTAGTAAGTACTACAGGTTTGCGCCAGTTCTCTTTAGCCATGGACAGCGGGGTGAGGCCCTTGTCCACTGCGACCACATCTCGGTGCATACCCACCTCGGCTTTTAAAAAATATTCTCTGAGACTGCATGCCTCGCGGTTGTGGAGCGTCTTCGCGTTTAAAAAGCCTCGACCCCCGCACTTCCGCGGGATATACAGTCTCATCACCGATGAACGTGGGTGATGCATCCGGTTTGCAGTCAGCAGTGTACGGACTCTCCTATCCAGGGTATCGAGTTCGGTCTGAGTCCATTTGAGTATGCCGAAAGAGTACATTAAAACCGGCATGACCCAACCGTTGAAGGCGCGCACCTTGTTCCCGCCCGAAAGAAGGCTATTTAATACCTTCTTCAGGCGACCGAAGAAGCGCTCCTTCAACGATTGCTTCATGTCAGTTACGTTAATGCCTAATGCTTCCGACATACCCAAATATTTATAGCTTTCGGATGAGGAGAGGGATCTCAGGTGTATGGAATCCGAGAGCTGAATTCCTTCGGATTCCATAATCTCCCCTCGCTTTACATACATGACTGCACATTTGTCCACACCAAATTCCATCCTGATGGCGCTACTAAAAGTTTCAGTTACTTTCAGTAGCTTCATCAGTTGCAATTTGTTGGGGGCAAAGAGTTTCAGATCATCCATGTAAAGAAGGTGAGATATGACCTGACCACCTCTCCTCAACCGATAGCCTAGACCTGAATCCTCCAGCAATGTACTTAGAGGATTCAGGGCTAGACAGAACCAAAGTGGACTCAAACTGTCGCCCTGGAATATTCCCCGTTTAATCCATACGGGCTCATCGTTCCCCTGAATCTGTCGACATCCTGGATATCGAAGGACCGTCTTCCATTGCCCCATACACGACTCAAGGAAGGCGCGTAGAGTTGCATCTATCTTGTACAACTCCAGCACCCTCATGAGCCATGTATGTGGAACGGAGTCGTAGGCCTTCTTATAATCTATCCAACATGTCGACAGATCCTTGCGAGATCGACGAACCTGTTGGCTAATGGCCATGTCTATGAGGAGTAGCTCCTTAGTACCGCGGGACCCGTTCCTACATCCATTCTGAGAGGCAGACATAATGGAGTTATTGTCAATGTGTCTATTAATTTTCACTCTCAAAATGGATGTAAGAAGTTTATAGACCGTTGACAAACATGTTATCGGTCTATAATTCTTGGGTTCCGCAGGACTACCTGACTTATGGAGCAGGTGGGTAATACCTGTTGTTAGAAATTGCGGTAGCGACCCAGACTCTAAGGATGACTGGAATTGAGATGCTAGGCAAGTGTGTGAACTACTTAGCCATTTAAGCCAGAAGTTGTGCAGTCCGTCCGGTCCCGGTGATTTCCAGTTCGGTAACGGACGAACTGCTCTGGCTACGTCTATCGGCGTAATTGAAATTGGTTCCATTTCTGGAATAGATTCACACACTCGCTCAACATGTCGCATCCAGTCAACCTCAGTATGACAGACGGGTACCGACCAGATGCTGCGCCAGAAAGAACTCGTGGTGGCATCATCCGGGCGGCACACGTCCATCATATTTTGATCAGGTCGCTCCCAAGTTCTGTATACCCACCTCTCATCGCTCTGGAACATGCGATTCTGCGAGTATCGATCAACCCGCCGCTTATACCGCCGAATACGGTTGGCCCATGCATAAACTTTCTGCTTCAGGAAGTCGATGCGCTCTGTAACACGGGACATGAATTCTTGAGGACTGATTTCAGTCCCCGAGAATGCCCGCTTCACAAAGCGCATCACACGTGGACGTGTATTGCCCTCCCTGAAGCAGTGTAGTTTGCCGATAAGTACCCTGGTCCCGTCGATACGGCGCTCAATCCTGCGTTGCCAGGCTGGTACGGCTGGTTTTGGTCGAGTAGCTAAGTCACAATTTGGGAACTTGACTTTAGCTAAACGACATGCCGCAACAGCCCCGCAGTACAGGATCGAGTGTGTATCAACAAGGTCCTCGCTACTCTCGAATATATTCTTGAGTTGCGAGTCCAGGGCACACATCAGCGCCCTATTTTTTTTATGCATGGGTAACCGTGGTAATCGGGGCCTAAGTTCGGTAGGAGTGGACCGATATTCGCGAAGCGCATCCTCCAAAGCGCTCCTCAATCGGTCGTTGCACTGGCTACTTACCATAGCAACCCTATCATCTTCCTCTTCAACAGTAGGACTAGAACGCATTGGGATTGCATCAATAGCTGACGTTGCACGCGTTGGTGACTGAGGCAAGATGATACGATTGCTAAGTACCTCTGAGCGCAGCCTATCAAGTGCGGCATCGTCCAACATGTGATTGCGTTGGATGACCCGCACCTGATCCGACAGTCGTTGGGTCGAGACGTTAACGGTTGGTTCTAGATCCTGAAACAGAGACAGCATCCTAACACGGTACGCGGTGAGGTTAGTTCCCCCCTCTGTAGACCCGTAGTATGCGCGCATGACATTTTCGTTTATGGACTGAGTCCATCTCATGCGCTGCACACAACCACCGGAAGCGGGGACCCGGCTCGGGGCCTGTTGGCCCCTAAGTCCCAAGCTCTTCGGTGGCCGGCCTCTCCCCGGCCGACGCACAGGTGTTGGCGACGTCGGCGGAGAGAAATACTCGTCGCTTGAGCTCGACGCAACTGCCACGGCCGGTGTCACAGCACTCACGACGGGGCTGGATTCCGGCGGCGGCGAGGCGGAGCTCAGCGACGGGTCCGGGGTTGGTTGGCGTGCGCGTTGGGAGGCAGCTCTCGTAATCATTTGGTTATCATCATGAACTTGTGTTATTTTCACATATTTATATTATTATTATATTACATATACATATATTATCATTATTATATTACATATTTGATATAAGATTATTTTACTTTTATTTTTGAATATAGAAAATAATCTATCACAAAAACCTAAAATACAAATAAATAAAATGGACCAAAAACTACGAATAGTCTTTAATTGTTTCCAAAATAAAATATGTGTAATGAAATAATTCTCATGTTTGTTTATGTAGCGTATAAAAACATAGGAATCATTAAAATATTGAACTTGATACTTATTTTTATTGGAGGTCAGTGTTTATTTGACACGAGTAAGTGACATTCAGCCAAACAGGAACCGTCAAATAGTCTCTAACGAAGTATTTTACAGAATTAGTGCACAGTTATCATTAATTGAATAAATTGCGACCTATGTGTACTATAAATCTAATCAAAATGATAAACGCATGTCAATATTAATTAAAATCAAATTATTTTTTAAATAGAAAAGGTATAGTAGGCTGTATGAATCACATGTCTTTGCATTACTGACAGTTTGCCATTACTGCATTTTCGATTGTTTGTTTACAAGTTGATTCAAGCGCTTTCGACTTGAGTTACGTACGGATTGCTTTTTTAATGATATAACGACGACTGTGGCTAGTTTTTAAGGATTTTGATTTAACTTCTGCGCACGACACCCATTTTTGAATTAGATTAGAACCGCCTAAACGACGACTCGGCTGTTGACGACGGACCTGAAATCCTCAGCCTAGACTTAACTTATATTTCAGAAAAAGGTTTGTAACTGACTTCTACCTAGTTTTTTATAATTATTGAAATTGTAATCGGTTACTTACGATTTGTAGTAACATTTAGCGTATATTTCATTGTTGTTCATTTCAGGCATTTTTTTATATGGCCGATGGGCATTCGCCTTTACAATTTTAATTGATGAATCTGGAGATAATTTCGATGCAACAGCAGAAAAGAACTTGTCAGTAAATGCTTATACTTGCAAAGTATTGTATTTATTTTCTGCTAATAAAATCTAAAATTTATTTACTGTCTTACAGCGCACTGCTTACGGGTCTAAAATATAATTTTGCAAAAGAACTCTTTTAACTAAAATTTGCATTCAGGAAGGATTCCTGAAAATGCATCCCCTAAAGTGGTTTTATAGGAGAAAATTCATCCCTTAAATTGGTTAAATAGGATAATATAAAAGTTTGTACTCTTTGTCAATGGGAGGGAACCTCCAACTGGCACTCAGATTGTCGACCAAGATCTTTATGAAAATTCATTCTTCAATTCATGCATTCTTTGCTACACAGTCACAAACAAATGACTATCGTAAAACCAAACAGTGTTCTAGAACACTGTTTGATCTTTGGCTGTTTATTGCAAGATTATTGCTATTAACTCCTTTACCTACATTCGAAGCACCTAGATCTTATAAAAGACGCTATTTACATCCTTAGTACAATGTTTTAATTTATAATTATAAACTGCTGCCTTAATTACATCATGACTTGACCCGGCTTATTATCCGACAATTAGGCTTTGTTCTTCCACATTACTGCTTTATGTATCGTTATTATTATTATTGCTAGTTAGATAATATCTGGGAGGGTAGGCATACGTAGGTACACTCTGCACTCACACATTGCTTGTTAAGTTCAAGTCCCATGCGAGTCTCTAGCCATTAATTAAGATGACAACTTCGGACTGATACAAAATTAATCTTGACGGAAAAACCCGAAAAACACTTTGCCAAACTTGGTTATCAAATCCAGGACCACTACTAGATACAAGAAACCCATTGAATTGACTGATTTCATTCTCTTAAGTATAAAGAGCAAGGTTGCTATTTAAGTTTCCTTTTGTTAATTGATTTTTGCTTACGTTTTCTGTAGGTAGGTACCGGTTCAACTCACACATTGGCTTGACTGTTAAAGATGAAAGTATTTATATTATGCGTTTGTAAGGTACTAAAGGTGGATTATTTTATAATATATTAAATAAAATAAAATAATAGATCTCACGTGCTTTTAAATAGAGTAGGTATTAGATTTATAGATTTTTTTTAAATTATGACGAACACAAAATTATTTATGCATCAACAACGCATCGTTGCATGTTGCCACAGATGCGTGTGGTTTCATATTCGATAGTAATGTTATTTTAATTTTAGCGGACATTGCCTTTACAAATCTTTAATCCTTCTTTTATGTTCAGAAGGCTCTGCTTATCAATAGATTTCAGTCAAATCAAACAGGTCCAAAACTACTACCAAAACACTATGTAACATGTCGTGCAACCCACGACAAGTTACATACTGTTTCGGAAAATTTCAAGAGATAACTGATTTTATTGTCTGTAAATAGAATTGCATTGTTTTAGAATAAATACAAAATAACATTTAAATATAAAATTGATAATACATGTAGACACAAAATGATAATACATTAAAACTACAATACTTGTCAGGTTTACCTGGCAAACATATTAAAAAAGCATGACGTACTATAAGCGGAAAATTTTATGCATATTTTAGGTATATTAACGTATTGATACAAACCGCACATACATTTTTGCCAATACCCGAAAAACGGGTCGAATTTCCCATATGCTCCAAATATACTAAAATAAATGAGGTAGCCATTTTATTGATAATTTATTATTTTATTGTCTGTTTTTTTTCAGCGATTGGGTATTTGAGTAATTTATACATAACTAGGTAATTTATTTGAATAGGAGTTTAAAATTCCTGTAAAGGGGATACAACATTTCTCTGTAATACTTAAAAAGAAAACCAAGAAAATCCGCGTCAATTTTCTCTTCAGATGTTAGGTTTCAAATGCAACCCTATTAAGATTCCATGAAACGAGGCTATCTACCACATAGTTCCATAGAAACTCACATTCCAGTTTTATTAGAAAGACATTTGGATGACTACATACTTTGAGATTTGTACTGCGTAATAATAACGACAGTACTGCCATAGTACAAATATTAGTATTTGCAGTATTACAATTAAGAAAAAATGTTCAGAATCGGATCACACACACATGCAAAGTATTTACACGAATTCTGAGCATGCTTCAAGTAACATGTTACTCGTAAGTTGGGTCTGTCGCATCGAGCGAAGTCAATCAGAATTGAGCCAAGTAGTCGCATTTTACGTGTGTAGTGCAACATAACAAAAAGTGTAGTTGACAACCCTAATAAGGATCTCGTTGGTTTACTGGTTATGTTTTTACTGTGGTAATAATTCCCAGCACAAATAATTGTTACAACGTAATTCACATAAACTTGTCTTCTTAGTATTTACATTTTTGATAATATTGTAGTTATTCGTCACGAGTGATAATTGTTTATCTTATGCATTTATGTTACAATCGCGGAAAAGCCATGATCTTCTTCAGAAACTATTAATGAATTCATCAGTTTTTAGGCACTAGAATCGTAATTTACAATCGATACTTCTAAAAACGTGGGTGACAACAATGTTTGCATAGATCGTATGTTAATGTTTACAGGACTGTTATTTTTGTCAAAATACTTTAGTATAACCTGTAAACACGTGTAGGTCATTGTTGTTGAATAGTTGATCGAATGTTAACATAAATTATTGTGGTTGAATTAGTTTTGAAGTTATAAATAGGTACATCGGTAGAGCCGATCATCGAAAAAGCTTGCAAAAAAGCTTTACAAAACCGCTTGCACGTGTTTGTGCTTCCAACAAAGAGATTATATTGTAATTAACAAAGGTCCTAATTAAGCAATTAAGAGGGTGTCTTGAATCAATTTCGTTTGACAGCTGAAACCGATTAAGGCATCCCATGTGGCAAAGGGTCTTTGCATAACAATTGTTTTTTAAGTGTTTTTGAAATTTACAAAACTGATGAAAGTAATTTCAAAGAGGTGAGAAAAAAAGCGTTTGACAAAGGTTACAGATATACAGAGGATGTTATAAATCATGAAAGATGTCGGCAAAAGAGGACAGTTATGTCATAAAAAGTCTAGTACCTACTTTAACGAAAACTACAAAAACAAATGCAAAATAGGCGTTCATTAAATATAATATTCAATTCGGTACGGAAAATGCTAACAAAATCTTTAGAGTAGCTACCAAACCATAAAAAAATCAATTTGCATGATAAAATTCGCGATACAACCTGTCTAAGTGCGTCGCGTGTGTTCGGTTGCCAAGCAACGCGTCACTGGCGCAAGATGGCGCGGATGACGTCAGCGGACGGCGGCGACGGTGGCAGAAGGGGGCGGGGAGGGAGGCAAGGTCTCACTGTCGACCGACGACCGTGTCACTTCCCAGTGAAAAAGAGACTCGAGAGAGCCCGAATCAAGGATTGTCCTTGAATTTGGCGGAAGGCAAAAGTATCAGATCGAGTTTGGAGTAATGAGGACATTGGTAGGGGAAATTACAGCCTGTAAGCTGAAGTTGAAACGTTTCAGGATCAAGCCTTTAAGGATAAAATTAAACGCAACATTTAAAAAAAAAATGAATGAAATTATTACTTTCAGGTTTAAATCACATTACGATTGAGACAATAACAGAAAATGTGCCCAAAACGTTCAATACAGTTCATTTAACTAGGTATATTTACGAGTCACAAAGTCGCGTGGCTATGACATCAGCGAAACGCTTTGTTTAGCTGTGTCACCTAACTGTTCGACCCGTGTCAAGTTCAGTGAAAAAGAAAGTGAATCGTTTCTAGTTTTTTTTTCGAAAAGTCCTTTCGGTGAACCACGTGTGTGCCCACGAGACACCTGTCAAAACAGCACTTGTATCAATAAGTTCAATGCCAGCCGATTATAGCTATCCGATTTTCGCTTTCAGATGTTCGAGACACATACTTTGCAAAAATATGATTTACATCTATCTACTTACAGCCTAAATCGCTGTGCCCAAAAACTGAAAGATTTGCAAAAGAAATCCCAAAAAATGAAGGCGAGAACAGTAACTAAGGAAGCAGTCTTGAAAATTCAACATCTAAAGGGGATTCAATTTAGTATGAAAGTTAGGGTATTAAATGCTTGCATAAATACATATAATTTAAATTATTTTAATTGATTTGCAGATTCACTTACTTCAATTAATATTATCCTGCAGCACAGAACACGTATTACAGTTACGGTTGATCCATTTTAATGAAACAAATACAATGATTCATATTACTCAGGACTTGCAAATAAAACGGTTAGGAATATTAACTTTTTACGAACGGCCCCAATGAAAAATGATTGTATTAATGAGCGAAGTATGCATTGCGAGTTTAAAAGGAGCACGCGAATTAAAAACATGTGTCAAGCGCGCGATGAAGATGTAAATGATGCTTCTCACTCAGATACAAATACACAGTGTAACATAGTACCTACGACCAAAACAAGGCTGGAATTGAGTTGTATCCGTAATATAATAAATTATTGTCCTTGTTTGTCAGTAAAGCAAAATGTGGTTTAAACTGGTTCAAACTAGGTAGAATGAGTTAACTCCAAAATATTTTGACATTGACAGGAAATCTGAATGAAAATATTGCAAAAGTAGATACAGATACATGAATTAATAAAACAACTTTCTTATAACCTTAACAGCTCGTAACAGAACAATAAAAGAATCCAGCAAAAACACACTCGTTTATCACAAGCATTTGTTACAATAAACAAATAAAAATTTTCACGCATAACAGACTCAAGAACAGTGACCGAGTGTCGCTTGTTAGCCGTGACAGCGATGACAATTGCATGACGTCATCCACTAACACAACCACCGTACGTATTGATAAAGAAAACCACAAATGTTTGTTAGTTGTGTGTGTACAAACATGTGTGGGTGTTGCAGATTACATTCTGTTGCGTTTACTGTCGTGATGGTACGATTGTAATTATTATAGGTTCATAGTGATATGTCAAACGTTTGTCACAAACTCACATTGTTGGTTCTGACTGACAAGGCCGGTTTCAACAATCTGTGAGTTCGTTAATGTATGCTGTATTGAAGCTACCTGCTAACAGTGTTATGTAATTAATGACGATGTATTCTGATGAAATTACGTTCCATCGGGTACTAGATCATGCAATTTAATGGATTAATATAATTTGGAGTTCGAAATGTAACAATGGTAAAACCTCGTAATCGAATATGAAAGTCAAGGATAAATAAATCATCGATACCTACAATTATTTACACGTAAACTATAATAGTCTCTAGACCTTTGTAATACAACGTAAAAACCATTACCTCTCTCACAATTTTCCCCAGGACCATCGTGTTACTCATTGCTTTCATTTGCCCATTATCGCAGTCTGACGCATGCATACGTAACTTGAAAACTTTGTTGTAAAAGTTCATCGATCAAACGCCATGAATCGATCAACTAACGTGGAATTGGGCGTACTATTCAAACATTATCGATTTGAAACACACGAATTTATTTGAGCGGACAATAGTAAATACTTAAAAGGCAAAGGTAAAGAAACATCACCGTTCGTAACATTACTCGCAAGATGTATTAACTTTATGAACTTTTCTTCTGATATCGGAAGAGTGACAGTTATCTTTATTGGATTATCAGATACGTAAGAGAAAAGTTTTCTGAACAACAGCTGAACTCGGAATTAAATCCAAGCAAACTGATACCATTATTGTGACTTGCGAAAACTGGCAAAGTGTAATTCAATACGGTAACTTGCAAATTGATATGGACGGCACTCAGATAAGTCGGGATCTATCTAAAGTAGATTTTATTAAAATAGATGAAGCATCAAAATAAATTGTTCTATACGTATTTCATATTCCGCGTAATTGGACTGATATAAACTTCCTATGAGTTAAAACGGTGTGGACTGCAGAACTATTTTTAAACTCTGAAAAGGTCGAGTTTGATTCTGAAAGCCGATTCAGAATCTGAAAACTGTACAGTGAAAACAATTAAGACTTCGTACCAAAACGTATTTCTAGTGATCAAAATATTAATTTACGATCTGGTATTATAATCTCTCTACATATGAATTTAGAGGAAAGTCTTACAGCTACAAATTAAATAGCAGATTCGGATTATCGAAAAAATAAAAACTAAATGCTTATCAAAAATCAAAATACCCTTGTCTTAATTACCCCCAAACTATTTGTTTGGTGATAGCCTTTCGTAGTAAAGAAGGTGAATTTTTGGTAAACATAAAAATTGTGCCTATTGGCTTAAAACACTTGGGAATCAAAGACAACGGCCTCTTTAACGCCATTAATTACTATCCACATTCAATTTGTACTAAACGTGAAGGTGACATCGACGACGCACTTAATCTTATGCCAGTAGTAAGCCATTGTACGGAAGACGAGTGACTACACATGAAATATGCAACTGCTTAGCGCGACACCGCGTGAATGATGCATACTTCAAATGCTGCGCTTGATCGTGCTTTTCCAACTATAAGGACATTAGTAGCTATTAGAAGTGTAATAAACTAAGGAACTGAGAACTGTGTCGTTTTATATGCACGTATAAATACTTTACGTGATATAAATATTGATTTAATTTTTATTATTAGCCTTTTCATCATTTCAAGTCTCGATTACATTTTATTCCAGGAAAATGGAATCATAAGATTAATTTTTCAATCCCAAATACTCCAACGCCATTTACGTTGGCATTTTATTAGACTACCATTAAATTTATGAAGTTCAAGATCATTTTATACTTTAACTTGTTTTACCATCTTTTAATAGATATTATTCTTAGTAACTGCTTGGGATTTGAGAAATCCCAGAAGCAAATCCAGCTTTAATTGAATACTAACAGCTACTGCTGCTGAGCCCTCTTCAAGCCTCTCTTATTTATCTGTTTGCATTTAATGAATTCGGTTTATAGCTCTTTAATTTATCATTCCTGCCTTCCTATGGATGGTTGGTCTGGATTCTTTCTTTTAATTCAATTATAACTCTGCTATTGGTCAAATTCTACTAAGATTTTTGCATCAATTAATAGAGATAGATAAAATTGTTTTAGACAAACAGTCTAGTAAAGTCAGTTAATCTATTGGATGGCATTGAAATTATAATCGAAATGCGCATAATAGATGTATGGTACTCGTGATCCAATCCAATCAACCTGTTGCATGACGATTTGGGAATTCTCGGCAACAGACAACTTAATGAAGCTGCGGAGTTCAACTCTCTCGAATCGTTTACATTCTTGTAAACTTCGCCACTGTTGGTTCAGCGACTAAATTGTACATTAATATCCTTTAAGGAAGTTATTGCAGTCAAAGGCATCATTTCGCTTCTTCCTTTCGAAAAGATGTAGTCTGATAGTCAATACAAAATTATATTTTCTGTTGAAAATATAACTTCTCTATTGAAGTATAAAGAGTTCATTGTTGTCGAGTTGGATATGATAAAATGGCTGAGCAAGTTACTGATAAGGTGATGTCAGGTCATTCCTTTGTTGTTGGAGATTACAATGTCAAATTGTATTAAGTGTTCTCTTCAGATGCTAATATGTGAACGAAAATGGCGCCAGTAGTGATGGTATCACGACTGACACTGGGTAAAACGATGTGGTGACCATCTGTACGACATTTGGATTGAGTTGGTAATCAAATTTGGAATGGGACAGGTAAAATATTTTTTCGGGATTAGGATTACGATGATGTCCCATTGAGAAAGTAGTTCAGTTTGATGGCCTATACCACTTTAAATATGACTACAATTCTCAGATATTAATCTGTATAAGAAACATCTAATACAGATTAATATCTGAGAATTTGACTGGTCTTTGGAAACTAACCCTGTATATGTATTGTAAACAGTAGTACATCCCACAGTTACAAAATAGATTTTCCTCACTGTTCTAATTCATATTTTTTTTTCTTTTTTGTTAAGATCTCCATGTTGTCCTTTCGCATATAAAAGAACTGCAGACATAGTTCAATGTTTTTCAGATCTAAAGCAAAAGTACGTCTTTAGTTTACCTTAGAAACCCAAATTGTTCTTTGTTTGTACCTTGTGTGGGCTAGGTTTAGTAAATGATAAGTTGATAAAAAATAAACTTAAAAGATAACATTGATTTTCTTGTAATTACTTCTAAAATCATTGCTTAATTATTACTTTTACTATTAGCAGCAGTATCTTCATGTGTGTTGCATGAGTGAAAAATCCAGTTAATTGTAGCTTTCACTGGCTTGCTATCTTATCAGCATTGTCAAATAATCTACTAACATTACTTTAACTGGTAATAACTACAGTTGTGATATCTAGTAATGATCTACGGTTTCAGTTTCATTTTCAGTCACTATTAATAAATCAAACTTTGACAGAACGGGTAGGTACCTACTTGATTAGCTGAAATATTGGAATCTATATCAATTATCATTAGAGTATCATATTTGTGTCCTTAACTCCTTTGTAGATAAGGAGGTACCATTAGATTCTCTGTAAACAGTTCTCTCCGAAATTTGTTACTAGTAAAATAAACTTTTATAGATACCTAGCTTAAGAACACGGCGTCGCCCGCGTGGAGTTCGGTAATTGCCCCACTGATTCTTACTATCGAGATAAAAAGTATCCTATGTTTCAATATAGGCTATAAACTATCCGTGTGCCAAATTTCATCCAAATCCGTTCCGAGTTTTTCCATCCTCACAAACAATCGAATTTATTAATACTAGGATGTTAGACGATTATGTTCGCACACATCAGTTCTACCAAATTCTTTCTTTCCAATAGTCAGATGTCGTAACGGGCATAGCATTTTGTTTACAGCACACTCGCACCCGTCTGACCCAAAACGCGAATCTGTGTCAAGCAGTTTATTCAATCTGCGGGCCGAGAGTCTTAAGAAACTTTTCAAGCAAAACTAGCGTTTATTTTCATAGTCAGTAGAGCTGAGAGTTGTAATGTTACGCGTTATGGGGAACTTGACTACGCCCTTGTAGGTGTGTATCGTGGCTGTCCTTGAATATGGCGCTAACGATGTGTGGAAGAAAGTGGAAATATTCGACCAAGTGCGAGTTTTCAACTATTTGGTGCATTATGTTTGTGTGATTTTTGTATCTTCGGTCGTCAGCCTAGTAACTTCTTATATCTGTTTCTTTCTATTCAAGTTATGTAACGTAACTTTTATAACCAGTTTAGCGTTTGGCTTTTAAAATGTATTTAAGCGTGTCTGTGTATCGAAATCTGTGTGTGCAATTGTGGATTAAGAATGCTTATGGATTTGCTGACGCCATTATTAAAGCAGACAGTTTAAAACTGATTGAGGACTCTTGAATAATCAACAGCTAGACGCCCACAAAAGTTCCTTTTCACTTCTGATGCTCTAAAAGTACGCCAATATAGCCCTACGAAGCGGGACTAAAGTGACCACTTTAGTCTCTAGGGAGTAAAAAGTAATTAGTTTTTTAATTTCCTTCATGTGACATAGACAAACTCAAACAGCCAGTAAAATACCTACTATTATCTGTCAAGTAGACCATCTTCATTGCGAAAATGTTAAGAGTTTTAGTTCCATGGTTTTTCCGCAAGGAAGGTGGCGCCCTGTGTTTTAAATTGTTAATCTGTGTCTGGTTTAGAAGAAAAATACGGACAGCATAAATTTCAGATTTTTTGTTGAGTGTAAATTTGTTCGGTTTTACATAAAATTAAGAATGTCCAGTGACAGTGTAGAGTTTGATGTCGAGCAAAGAGCAAAAGACATATAGATAATCTTTTGCCGCCAAAATCGCGGAAGATTTACCTAACAACTTACGAAAGTTTTATGGACTGGAAGAATAAGAATATTTATTAAATATTTTTGTACTAAATTGACTATTTTTCTCGCACTCCAAGTGAAAAGTACAGTTTGCACCTCGAGACTAAACGCCAACTTAATATACCCTCGGTTTCATTAGGTTAGGAAAAACTTATTCACAGTGAGCCACAAAACGCCAATATTGTTTTCGGGCCAACTAAATACTGCTTCAACCTAATTCTCCACCTGAATAACTTCTATTCTATCAAGTACCTAGCCAAATCCTCTAAGAACCACAACATCTCCAGGTAAAGTAAATATCTTAGGCAAAAGTAAACCAAAGTTCCTAATAAACTAACATTTCCGACAGACTAAGCTTAACGCTCGATTAGCAAAATTCGTCGGCAAATCCGGTAAACGTGCTATCACCTCGAGGAAACGGATTACAGAGCTCTGTCAGCCGTAATAGATAACAACATCACATGCTCCTTGCCAAATGCCTATCGCAATCGATATTTATTTACTTCCACGCGTTATTTGCCAAATAACACGATAAGATAATTGCAATGTCAACGTAATTTACTTTATCTGACAATTATAGGGGCACGGGTATTTAACCGTTATAGTTAGTTAGAACAACTGGATGAATAGGGAAATCCTTGTGCTTCAATAAAAAAAAAACATTTTTTTAAAAGAGGCATCTAGGCAATTTGACGTCTGTCATCTTACCGTTTGATTTAATATTAATAAGTGAGCTATTTGTCGATGCTTCAAACGTTTAAATATAGAAAACCGATGAATCACTCAAACTATTTTTGTATGAATATAAACAAATCAAAGTTGCTGGTAACGGTCAAGTTAAAAATAGCACCACGTGACGTGCTTATAAGTTACGATTCGATATGATAAACAAACTAATGGCTTTAGATAAATTGGCCTATTAATGAAATTATTGAGACTATTCAATGTTCATTATCATTGTTTTTAAAAGCAAATAATCAAGAACTAAGTAATTTGTTAAAAATACGTACATAATAATATGTATTATTTATGGCTACGTCAAAATCATAAAATAATCTCGCATTCTGTTGGATGATGTATTATGATAAGTTGATAAATAACATTATCTAGAGTGATTCTTGTATAAAACGCTTATCGTTTACTTGTGGAGTGTTAAACGAAGAAAGATTACATTAGATTGCAATGTTAGCTATCTAAGTCTTACGTAATTATGGTGCAGCTAATTTAAAATAAAATATTATATAATTAAAGAAATTAACGCCATTAATTGCTGTAATACCCAGTTTAAACTAAAAGAAGTTGCATAACGAGTTTCCTTATTTATAAGAAAAATAAAAATGAAATAGCGAACGCACCGCACGGCGCGTCGTGTTGGCAACATTGAACGCGCGAAAAAAAAGTAATGGCCGCCACCAAGGTCACAAGAAGCTGTCCTAGTCACGGAGGGCATTTACATTTTTTATACAGGACTTGCTACGTTTTATTTAACAATAATTAGGATATTTTTCATATAGATTTTATTGAACATCGATAACTTTAATGAAGTACCTACGAATATTGAAAAAATGCGTCAAAAAATAATTAAAAAAACTCGTATGCATTTTATGACGCAAAAGACAAGACAGGTAATTCAGGTTGTAATGTGGTCTTCCACAGCGAACTACACTCAGATGATGCAAAATTACCACTCGCAAGCAGAAGCGTGTTATAATAAACAGTCGTAATGATAAGTAGAAAAGTATTAACAGTTTAATGATAAGAAAATGACACCGGCTAATACAAAAAAAAAAAAAATACGATAAATGGTTTTATCCTGATAAGTTTTAGAATAAAAAAATGACACCTGCTAATATAAAAAAAAATATTAACGATAAATGCTTTTATCCTGATAAGTTTTAGAAATAAATCTGTAAAAGGTTTCAATTGATTTAGGTAGGTATATATTTTAAGATATTGTATTACTTTAATAGGCAAACTATGAGGTTATTTAATTTGGGATAAACTATTAAACTGGTTTTATTACGAGGTACAGAATTTTCCATACATTTGTGAATATTTACTTTAGTATAAAAAATATCACCTGTTTGATAAGTAAGTGAATAAAGGAATGGATATCGATAATATTTTGAAGCCACAATTGCAAAATGTATCTACTAGATTCAATATTTGCATGACTAATTTCAAGCTCTAACCAAATTGTAACGTAATGCATTTAGTGGACAATCTTGACTTGACATTTGGTTACATAATGTTGCCAACTTTAAAATTCAAACTTAAAAGTACTTATACAACCAGCTATCGGTACAAAATTAGGTGTAGTTTATTTAAAACAAAACCGAAATACCTATCCAGTCGATAATATCAAGTATCGGCATTGCAAGTTGCCTTGCAAAACCAGAATCTTCTCATTGTAGACCCGTTTCTGATAAGAAAAAAAAGGTTCTGTACGTGAAGATCGCATGGGAACGTTCGTAAGCGCATTGGCTCTACAATTTTTTTATACAAACGTGTTGGACTTTATGTCAACGTCATAAGAGCTGTTTTATATTTTTTCTGTATGTCGCTGAAAAAAGTGGGAAGGCCCATAAATGGCGTTGCACCTGTCACTAGGCTCCTAGCACTAGACAGGTTGAAGAAATTAGGTTTTAAATCACAATGATTAAAAGTTAACCTACAAACAAAAAGAAGGTATGACATTTATGCAACGTTGTAACCAAGTTTATGTCTAGATTAAAATAACGATTAACAGTGTCATATTCATCCATTTATCTTTCGAAAAATACGACAGACGGTTAATTTATGACGATTAAAGAAAATTAGAAAAATATTTACAAAAGAATGTTATGGATAAGTATGGCTTAGCTTACCCTTTAAAAAAATATTTTATATGAATGAAGAAATAGGTAATGGTTTTATGACCACTACCTTTATTACCTTAATAACATGCTCACTTGTCTTTGGTTTTTATAAACGTTCACATAAGGTGTTTTGTTAAAATTAATATGAAGATCTTATCAAAGTACTAAAACCCTAATCAAATCCAAATTTTGTTGAAAGGAAAAACATTAATTGGTTTGTTTATTAAGTGACCTTCGTGAAACAAAAACAATATAATTGCGTACCTACTTAGTACCTACTGAGCTAACATTTGCATTATCATTTTTCTGGAAAGATTCGAAAGACCTTCGTTACATCATGTTTGTAAACATTTGATTGTGATTGTTATGATTACAACAATTATAATTGCTGAGTGACTTATCAATTTAATTCCTAGAATTTCTTATTCATCTTTGACGTTTGGCAATTGGTTTTATGAAGTCCTATTAAGTCCGCTTGATTAATCTTTTAACCGAAGGGTAAATTTTATTCCGACATGAGTAAAATTTTACACAGGAAAGAACATTTTGCGATACAGCTAAAATATTTTTGCATACTTGAATAAATTGAAATACTCTAAACCCAACAAAAAAAAAACACTATTATTTATGTTCGCTGATAACTAATACCCTTTTTACGACGCGATGTAAAACGTGTGCGTTAAAAGTTATTATTTTTAATACTTTTACTGTGTCACTTAATTGCTGGAGGACCGGTTGAGGCTAGCTCGGTAGCAAGTAGCAACGACACTAAATTACTATCTGCGAAGCGATGCGTCCACGCAGTTCACGCTCGCAGTGGCGCGCCTGATTGGTGCCCTAGTCTGCTGCGATCTAGGGTTGTCTACGCTTTTATAAAAAAGAACACCCAGCATTTATTTTGTGTAATATGCAGGTGTATGAAAAAAAATATGGCTCTAAATACCATTTTGTGGTCACCACTTTGTATTTGTAATTTTCAAAAGTCATGTAAGATGCTGAATTCAAGAAACAACACGAAAGTTTAATTTTAATGCCCATTTTTATAACACTGACTATGTTAATTACGATAATTAAAGCTCTAGAATATATGAGTAATTAATTTTAAGTATCTTCAACTTTTTGCAGCTCACATGATCTGAGATTATAAAAACTAGTTTTAGTGTGGCTTAACTCCTTTACAATTGTGAGTTTCTCGAACGAGGAAAATGTTTTGGTCTGGCAGAAAACGAGATTGAAGCAACATTCTTGGGGCTTCAAAAATATTTGGCATTTGGAGACTGACCAAACATTGCAGCCGTTGAGAATCAAAACAGACTAATAAATCTTGACTCGGATCCACAAAAACCACAAAATTGTTATTATAACCTCCTGGTTCCTTCACTTTAAAGATCCTTTTTTTTTTTTTTACCGATGGGAAATCATCAAATAACCCCTCCCGCTCTGGGCTGAGCAGGAGGGAGTGTCAGACTTCTACTGACTAAAACCCATCCATGTTCCTTCCTTTGCCCTTTGTGTTCCAGGGCCGCGGTATCTCTTTCGAACAGTCCCGCAACCCTGGCAGGCGTCGGCCCTTACGGACCCTTTCCTGTTTGCTGACTCTCTTTGAGGCGCGCGTGGAACACGAACGCGCCGTCGACACGGCCTGTCGTCATAAGACGGACGGACGGCGAGCTAGCCCATAGCTCACCGTCCACAGGCCCGCATCTACGGTGGCCGGGGGCCACCACGTGGCTCCCGACGCCCGGTGCGTCTCCCGCGGCGGCTGGGACGTGAGGTTCTCTCCCTCTCACGTCCCGCCACCTCCTTCGCTAGCATGACTGCTTCGCAGAAGGAGGTGACGGCGACCCATTCCGTCTCGCTCCGGACCATGGATTGAACCAGGGCCGGACGCGAGAGGTCGCCGCCGCCAAACTTTAAAGATCCTTCGCTATGATATCTGTGGTTTATTACAGGTGCCTCAATCGACAACCCTAGTAATACAGGTGTCTACAGAAAAATCCGGCCGTTCCACTAAGATACCCGTCTCTCGTACTGACCGGCTGAAGCTACTTTATCTACATTAGATTTAATAATCATCGCGGGGTAGTTAGAAAATTAAAGCCCATAAGCCTATGAATAGTTAATAAAAGTAATGGCAGTGTGCATACCTAATGGCAGGAATTAATACGATCGAATTTCCAATGTATGGCCTTTTAAATAGAGTTTACTTTATATTTTAATTTAGTTATGATACGGAATACAATAAGATGTAGGACATAAATATCCGGCCTTGAACAGAAAAACAATCTTGTTATCAAGGATTAAATTGTTTTAAATTCGATTTTATTCTAAAGTCGTAAATATTAAGAGGATGTCGTAATCATAAGTAAAGCTTGTCATTAAAGTCAGGAGGCGTCGTCAATGATGTCATACGGTTGGGTTCTGCAGACGTTTTGACATCACTTCGATTCATTTTATGATAATAAATAAAAATATGGTTTAAAATATTATTTAAAAGAAGTCATTGTTGTTATGAGTACTAATTATTAGTCCCTTGATTAAGATAAGCTATAAAATCACAGTTATAATCGATGACTATGTAGCTACTGATCGCTTTATAACTAAGAATATCCAGAACAATTGTATAATCTAAATCAATCAATAGTTTGTCATGTAGGTACTTTCTTTTCAAAGCAGTACAAAAACTGTCATTAAAATAACTACTAAAAGAACCTTCAAACTACAGAACATTTACTGTCATTGTCCTTTCATGGCATAACTTTGGTCTTTCAAGCCTATCTTTCTGCCAACCGATCAATCTTAATCTTTTCCGCACAGATAAACTTACATGATTTGTTTACGATGGAGATTATGCGAAAAGTTAACGATAACTTATCAGTAAAATACTAAAGACAGGGGGACGTGTACCTATTTATTTGGCCTATCTTTTTATAATTATCAAACTCGTAAGATATTGTTTTGACACCACAATATGGGTCGCATGTGTTGAGCGATAAGTACCTACAATCAAATGATTATACAAGTTTAAAACATATCGACGGTTGAAAGGCTAATTGATCTAAGCGACATTTTGTAAAACTTGCAGGAGGACTGATTAAAGTTTCTTTTTTTGGAAAAAAAATCATAAAAAAACAATTATTTAATAGACGTTTATTTATTTAATACAGTCTATTCCTAATTAAGTAACGAAGTTTTTTAAGCTATTACTGTTGATAATTATGTATTATTTTAGAAAATTTATGTCGGTTATCCCAAAATGCATCAAATTTAGTTATTTTTTCAGAAAGGCAAAATGGTTTAAATGCCTTCCGTAAATAAAATAGCTAAAAGTAAACTGCCTCAAGCATCGACTTAGTATAAAATAATACGAGAAAAATTAATTTAGCGCCAAGTCAACTGACAGTTGAATATGCCCAATGAACCCTAAGCAACATGATGGTGTTGCACCAGAGTGACTTCACTCTGGTGCAACACCATCATGTTGCTAAACTACTTAGTTTGATGCAAATGCCCATTACAGCAAAATGGGCATCTGCATCGGACTACCTATCTCCTACCTATCCTCGCATGCACCTCAATCCAGAACAGTTGGAAACATGGAGGAAAACGCCTTTCCAGGGCCGATTTATAGTCACAGTAGACTTCGAAAACGGCTGCAGGGTGTTTCAAAGCCAGCTCCGACGCCTAGCGCAGAGCCAGTAGTTCGGCCTGATAAAAGGTGCAGAAATGGTCCAGTTTAAACTTTTGGGCTTTCACCTCTGTTCCATTTTTCCAAAGGCTTAACGCTGCACCGACTTTACCTTGGATTTCACTTCCGTCGGTGAACATTTTCGAACGTGCGAGTCTTTGCTGGTCCATTTCTGCATCGTTCATCACGTACTTGAACTCTATACCACTTTGACTGGCAGGATGTGGTATTTCTGTATAAGGGACTGGTATGTCGATCCCTCGGCTCCTGTTACTCTCCGGGAGTATCCTCTTTTCTCTTATAAAAAGAGACGGCTTCCCAAATCCTAAGATCCAGTGGAAGCAGTCCGGAGAGTTACAAGGCCGAGTTCAACGACGTTGTCCTATAAGCCTTAATAATTTTCTGCGCAAAGCCCCGCTGGACAGTGTTGAGCTGTTTTTTAATTCCTACTGTATTCGCGGCCGGTACCCAAGCACTAGCTGCGTACATAATCACCGGCTCCACGACTGCGGTGTATATGGTCCTGATAATTTCGGGCTTCAGGCGCCATCTGATTTTGGTGGCTCTTGACCGCTGTTTGTATACATTTAACGCTTTCCTCGTGACGTTCGAGGCGTGAGCGTTAAAAATAAGCTTGTCATCAAGTGTGAGCCCCAGTATCTTAATATCCCGAGACAGGGCAATGTCCTCCCCGCCTATGTGCAGAAGTGGTGAGTCGTACTTTAACATGGCTTTGGTTTTGTGAGATGCAAAAGTGAGTTGATATCCGACTCCCCACCTCTGGACATGCAGGAGACTCGCATTTGCCTGTCTCTGTACATGAAGCGCTGTGTCACCTGAAAATATCAGCACCACATCATCCGCAAATGCTTGGCAGTACTCTCCTCGTTTTTCCAACTCTTTAAGAAGGGGATCCAAGGCAGATTCCAAAACGTGGTCCTTCCTATAGAGCCTTGTACGCAGCCTTTGGTTGTTTCCTGGACGTGCTTTACTCCTGCGTACCGTACCCTTTTTCTCCTGTCCCGTAGATCCACGAGAAGTCGTCGCAAGTTAACAGGGCATTTTGTCTCTATAAGTCAGCATTTCATCGCTGGCGTTATCGAAAGCTGCCTCTATGTCCAATGATATGACAACGATGACGATGTTCTTTTCTTTCAGTCTGTCTCTAATCTGATTTATCAGGTCATAGAGGAAGTCCTCGGTGCTGCGCTAGGGGAGGAATCCGTACTGGTTTCTGCTCGCTTCTGGAGATATATGTCATCTGATTCGGCGTACCAGCATTCTCTCCAGAATTTTATGCAGTACAGGCAGTAACCCAATTGGCCTGTGCGTCGATTCCAGGAGCTTTCTTTGTATTTTAACTTTCGTTCCTCCGTTATTAATAGAGGGTCGAATGTCTCACCATTCTCGTTTACGTTGACTCTATTCGCCATTTCTTTTATCTTATTGTGGTCCGCATTGTCGCCCTGTGTTTTATCCTCAGGATAAAACGTGTTTGCAAGCATCCGGGCTGACTCGTCGCTGCTGAGTACGCTGTTGTCTTGTACTAGCGGTATGTCTTCTTGTCTAGTGGTAGTGTGGCTTATTACCCCTACTGTCCCACAAAGTTTCAAGTTCCTGCCTTCCGCAAAACTCCTTCCAGCTCGACATCAACGTGCTCTCCATCTTCTGCTTAACTCGTCCTTAGCTGCGGTATATAAGCTCAAAACCCATGCTCGGTATCGCGGAGTGGCACTAGAGATTCTCCTCTTCCATGTCTTGACTTCCTCCTTCATTTGTGTCAGTTCCTCGGTCCACCAAGACAATCCTGTCTGGTTCCTTTTTTAACGGTCGGTATGGTCCCTTCACATGCCTTCTCTATTGATTCTGTATATATATTTGTGCCATCCTGTCCAACTCTGTTTTGTTTTGTTGTTCCCAGACTTCGTTAAGTTTCTCAAAAAATTGTACCTGTTTTATTTTTTTGTATTTTTTTTGTAGTTCTTGTTGTGTACCTTTGGATTTTTCCAGTTTTAATTCAAACTGAATTGCCTTGTGGTCCGAGGGTATGACATCCCCGGATAGTCTCTGTACAGGTCGTTATGTCTACACAGCTGCAATACCTCTGTCCTCCTCTGATCGTAGGTATGGTAGGTGCTGTTCCCTGGTTCAGGATCTGAAGTCCCAGTTCATCGAGGGCACCTGCCAGAGCCTCTCCCCTCTGGTCTCCGCCTCCCGGCTCCCCCATCATTGAATGCAAAATGGGCCAAACGACATAGCTTATTGTTTTGGTTTAATGCAAAATAGGCCAAACGACAAAACCACAACCATGCCGAAAAAGCCAAATGCCTTAATCGACACACGTTATAAAAGTTCGAAAAATCAAAATAGCTTAAGTCATCGAGTCCTTAAATTTGTCTAATTTTGTTTCGTATAGATCAATGAGCTTAGAAATGAGGCCTGTTTTGCTGTGGGTCCTAAGCGCCAAAAAAGTAGTCAAAAAAATTTGAAACCTGGCTCAAACGACGGAGAAAAATTTGCTGATTCCGAATATGTATATAACTCAATATCGCAAAAAATGTCGCTTAGACCAATTAGCCTTTCAACCGTCGATATAGTTTTGTATTTAAATGTAATCTTGACTTACTTATAAATTTTCCGCTGATTCTATGAATAACTGCTACTTTTAAGCTTAAGTTTAAATGTATAAACAGAGCTTGACTATGTGTTCTGTTATCATAAACTCCGAACACAAAGTTCATAAAGCAAAAGTTTTTAAAATGTTTACTATCGCGTTTTGAACGGAGGGCATTGTTCCAAAACATACTCACGTAAATGCAGTGACGTAAGCGCGGCCAAAATCGTTGAATACTGTTGATCACCTACTGCGGAGGTCAACCTGCGAGTACAACCGTTTCGATACTATGCCCGACCAGATGACCGTGTCTTGAACGCATTCGAATCGACACTAAGAACTGGACCAGAACATACCTGGAACAAGATAAATAATATGATTAATAAATTACATTTATGTCGTATTAAAATTAAACGAATAAATTAACATACAACGCCACGTTTTGCGCCAAATTTGATCCAGGCTTAAAAATGCAAATTAATGCATAATTCAGTACATACGTAGAAACTTACTATACGCATACATTTCATATTAGCTATTTAAAGAGAGTCGAATAAAATTAATCTCATGAACGTCACTAATAACCTTAGGTATCTACTAATAATATAGACATTGTCATTGATTTCAATAATTTAGCCAATTAGTAAATGGAATCTACATGTCAACCAATTTTTTTTTAACAATTATAGAATAGAAATACGTCATTTCAATTGGTTCATTAATCAGTTGTCGTATTGAGCACTACAACAACAGATTAAAGGCCAATTTCACAAAAGAAACTGACGCGATCAGTAGATTTAACCGCGTTCAAGAGCCGTCGGTGTCATTATTGCTAAGGAATATTAACACCGACCGCTAAGTTAGTTTAATTGGTGAAATTCGTACATATATTTTTGTTATAAACTTACCTAACTGTTTAGTTTCGCCGCGAGATACTGTGACCCGAACTAACGAAGTGACATGAGAGACTCCATGCGTGTTCAGAGCTCGTTTCCTAAACTAGCGAGCGACCTAGTAAATAGGTTAGGTGGAAAGTCAGATTGACGCAGGTAGCGCCAAAACTAGGTAGAGATTAGAAAAGTTCTAGCAAAATTCTGTCTATAAGTTTTAATGTAACTGTGTTCAGTGTCAAGCTGAACTCTGTTTTGATTTATTTGACTAGAGAATTGTCTTTTTTTTTCTGTAATTGTGTGTTATTTTCGTTTCAAACTTTCAGTGCATTTTCAATGTGTGTTATTACATTTTATTGGATGACCAATTAATGGATTCGAGAATTTGTAATATTGAAATGCATCTATCTATACCTTTTTTGGATGACTTGTCAATCACAGGTAGGTATATACTTCAGACATTTAATACCTTTTTGGATACTCGTCAGAGTGGCGTGTCAAAAGGCAATTTCGAATAAACTGTCATGGCAGCGTTCACACTAACCGGTTAATATTTTAGCATTTACTCGTATATTGTACGATTTTACATTTCGACATGGTTGATGATGGGTGGTAAGTTCGTCTGTTGAGTTTTGTTTATGTGATGAATGTGACAAAATAATTAGTTATTGAATATTGCACCTTGGTAAAGAGATTTGAAGGAGGAAACTTGCATGCATTTATATAGTACTCATGTAAGAGTTGATTTTTTAATTATCACAAAGATACTAATTAATACATAGTTGCACAAAGCAAGAATTGAGTTTAAAACTTATCCTAGACTTAAAATAATTTGTAGATTCAAAATTGAGCAATAAGGTCAAATTTTCGAACTTGCTACTTGAAGTCTAGTAACGGCCTTAAAGTTCGGTCTCTTAAATTTATAAATTTGCCCATAAATTGTTATATATGAGGTTAGACTAGAGTAGACTTCAAAATATTCTGATACCACCGATCTCGGAAATATTTTGATGAACATGAGTAACATAATCTTTTTATCATTATATTCCAATAACAAAACAATACTGTCTTATCTGGATACGCAACAAGTCATGGCCCAGACAACATAGGGGTCATGTTTACATTATTTTATACATACTTCGGTAAAATACTGCAGATACTCTTATCAGTTTCTTATTAAAATGGGAATATTCCAAATGTTGAAAAAAGAACACGTTTAAAAAACTTTTTACCAATTAATCCCGAGTTTTGTCTTTTTGCATTTAAATTTTGAATTCAGAACGCAAACTTGTATTTTAATTTTAGTTCTGTGTCAAGTCTTGTATAATAGTATGCACAGCTTTCTTTTTCTATTAGTTCTATTTAAAGAAATATTAATCTACTGCGTTAAGTTAATGGTTATAAGAAAAGAATATATAATTAAAAACCTCGATTTTTTTCCGTTTTTAAATTAGGAAACATCTGCAGTTTAGTTATAGAGATGTGATACATAAATAAAAATAAGTTTACGTAGGTGTGTAGTTATTTGATATTTAAATATAAAGTAATACACCTTTACATTTTTTTACAACCGTTAAAAAATTTGGGTAACTGATGTTACTAGATATGTGCGCCTTTCACTATGTAATTAAATAAGAGAAAGGTATGCAAGACAATGTAGGTATCTACGAGTACATAATAGTTTATTGTTACGTTTGCAAAAATGTGTGATGTTTTTAGTCTATAAAAACGTTAACTAACTTTTAACTACTAAGTACTAAGGAGTGCACTCAATAACTCAACAATATTAAGAATCATTTGATATACTTTAACAACACGTGTAAACCTAATAACTTTAGATTGGTTTGGCTTTACTGATACCGTATCACGATCAAACTAATTATATTTTTCACACATTCATGACTGACTTAGATACTGTTATTACTAGAGAAATACCTAATACGTATCTACAAGTGTTGAAAATAGCCAGTAAAGAAATAGGTACTTCCTAGAACATAAATTGATACATGCTAGAACAAACAACATTGAAAACTTGTAAATCAATCTTTTATAAATCTCGATCCACGTCCGATTTACAATAAAAAGTTTTTATAATAATAATAAAAAGACTGGCACAACAAAAAATCCGTCAACAAGAAACGAAAACAAACAACCAATATGGCGTCGAAACGTCACCCGTACTATCGGTCTCGGGCGCGTTATCACCGCGCGTAGACGATCCGTTTTTAGAAATATTAATTCAGTAATAACTGTTGTACTATTTTTAGTCCGGCCTAGGCTAAAAATACGGCGACCGTAGAGGCGAGCAATGACGCTAACACTTGATAATACTAATGTTACTCATGTAATATAACAGTGTCAATGACTTGGTGCAGTTTATTGGTTATATTGTGCACGATTGACATAGAACGTCGTAACTGAGGTTATCGGCAATCAGTGGACTATTAGACAGGTCATTGTAATGGAGAAAGTGCACTTAGGAGTATACCAGTCATAAACATGTATTTTTGTACAGTTTTTTTTCATATTTCTAGGAGTAGATTTGAATTTAAAGACTCAGATAAAACTAAGTATTTTCTAGCCACCTTTTTGGACACACTAAAGTAATAAATTTAGTTTTTTTGGTAGCTAAACAATAGCTGTTAGACTTGGTACACACAGAACAAAGACCTACCTCCGAATTACACATGCGAATAAAAATCATCAAAATAAACATACATTAGTATACATGGCTCGATTTAAATTTTGCTAATCAAACTCGCGACCAATGAGCGTCGCCAACTAACACGATTTGATTCGATTAACACTCGATTTAAATTCACTACGCGAGGGTACATTAGCAAATTAATAGTTGGCTGAGATTACGTAACTAGATGTCCACTATTCGGACGATATCGAGCGTGAGACGTGGTCGAGTGAGCCGCAAGGCCGACAACTCGACATTGACCGTGAAGTTACGACATCAACTCACAAAAAAACTTATTATGTTTCCGCAAATCGACCGCTCTGAACCAAGTTGAAAAGTACAGACTTGTTGAAAAACGCGGAGGTCACTATACGTCACTTTTCGTGTACTATTGTAAACATACGCAGTAAGTATTGAATAAAAAGTTATCGTAACAGCATTGGTTTAAAATTTATTTTGTTTTGCCGTTGTTGTTGTCGGTTACTTCATTAAGGGTTGTATTGAGAAGTTTTTACGTTCATTAATTAAGTTTATTAATCGAACCTGAGTGGGTTTTGGAGAACTGTATTCAGGGCTTCATTTACGAGTTCTGAGGTTAGCAAGGGGTTAGTTGGTTAACTTAGTTTTCTTCCTAAAAGTAATTGATCTAATTTGTTCCGCATGTGTTCTCCAGATGAAGTCGTCACTTCATCTTCAATACTTATATTATTACAATTAAATAACAACAGATGGTGATAGCAACGCGAAAGGCCCAGAAGGAGCTGGCAGGACGAACTCAAATCTTTTCACAAGGATTGGTGAGAGTGCCCCTGCATATATTTGTTATATTCATATAATCATTCAATAATCATTTTATTGAAATTATAGACTAGTAAAATAAATTATACTCAACTCAATTCAAAACTCAAAAAATTTAATAATAAAAAATAATCATTTGTTCTTATTTCCTAAATAATTATAATCTCCATTGTTTCAGATGATGTGTGTTAGTTAAACCGCAGTTTGTAATTTAATTACCTAGTATGTACATGGAATCTTATCACTCTACATTGTCGACATGATAGCTACCCACATAAATTAACGAAGAATTTTAAGGACAAAACGCACAAAGATACATAAAGTCAATACAATAATGAACAATTCACGTGATAGGAAAAATACTTTTACGAGAATTTCAGCCTCATAATTCCCTTAAGGAAAGAGGATGCAATGAGTCGGTAAATTGACAGTATACCTACTTACTCATGTTCATTAAAATTGGTTTGCGAGTGTTTGAAATTCGCGGTAAAAACAGCAGAGAATCAGCTGTCAAAAACAAGATCAAAATCGTAACTGACAGATAATCTGTAGGCTATGTTAACAAGATAGTCATCATATCAAATATGAACAAGGCATGCGGTCGTAGAATGCACGTGCAATCCCTAATCAAAACGGAACTCGGCAATTGACTATGAAAACGGTAGCTCGAAGATAGGAGCACAGAGCCAATTTCCATAGAATACAGAGGGGTTTTGATAATTCGCAAGGCGGGAAATACTTGTAGGTTTAATTGAAAACAAGAGTGATTGGCCTTTAAAAACAAAGGACAAAGTTCAGAAAAATAGACACAACAGTGACTCAAGTTCTCCGAAGGCTGAGTAACCCCGAGACCTACAGCCAACTAAAATTTTTATACTCATGATGACCCAAATTGCGAACATTAAAAGACTAGTAACAACCAAATTTCTGGGTCTTGTGACATCTGAAAATGTTATATTTAGACGCTCCAGAATCCAAAATTGGTTGGTCAATTGGTAAAGACAATGTTCCAAGTCCGCTTCAATTAACAAAAATTATATTAATCTCCTCTAGTTGGCGCCAATGCATCACGAGGACTTGAGTCCTTTTTCTAATGCGGAGGAGGATTAAGTGGTCGTTATCGCTTTAATATTCACGCTGCATAGTACCACCCACACGTTAAGACGATTGTTTGGTAGTCCTACTCGTACATACATTCGTACAACGGAAAACTCTGATTTATTTTGCGCACAACATCAGGCATCATACGTGAATGGAGTTTAGCGCCAAAGGAAATCCTTATGTGGTAAATAGAACAACAAGTTGACTATGCAAGTGTATGAAAACGCAGTTAAATGTTGGATTAACTTTGTAAGATAGCAGATAACCAGACAGTGTTCAGCTAGATGGAGTAGTAATTTACAGTTACGTCATTTTACAACTGACGAAATTTTAATAAAAATAAAATGACACCCAGTATAATCAGCTCAGTAGGCTGCAAAGCTTCTCACATTCAGATGGACTTAACCTCATGTATATTATTTGATCGTGGTTAATATTTTGCATAGTTTCACTTACTCTTTATAATTTACACAGATGTGTTATTTATTTTCTTGTCATAGTATGTGACCACGCGACCTTGACGGGCTTTTATATAGTAGCAGCCAAAATATTTAATTATATTCATTATACCGACTTAATTTGTATGAGACCGTACGTTTTTTTTTGTTCCTTTACGCTATGTATCGTGAATTTAAACCGTATGTATTACATTGTTTGTTCTTCAAAACATTTGCTTCTGAAATCGTTAAATGTAGTATGTAAAATATTATTGTCTGTTGTTGTTTTAGAGGCACTGGATTTTAATTGTAATCATTTATGTAATTTTTATTTAATTTCAGTTGTCTGAAAATGTGCGTTTTTAAGAGAACTGTTGGCATTACCATTGCATATTAATATTCATTTAATCAATTGTTTTCGCACTACTGGACGATTCTTTTTAAAGAAGTAATGCCAGTACATCCAGTGTTAACATTTGTTTATGATTATTTCATCATACATGGTCAATCTGAGAGCATGAGCCTTTTGTTTTTTTACTTCGCTTTAAGCTCATTCAATTCCTCATTTTCTGTACAATAAAACTAGCAACAATTCTAGTGTCACAACATCACAGTCTTAATAGCGTCATCATATAACCGTATTCATTTAGACATAAACATCTTTCAAGCCATTGAATATTATCTACGAAGTCAATTTCCAACTCGCCTGATATTCTACCGCAATATCTAGATATTACTGTTAAAGCTAGTCATTTAACATTGATATTCAAATTCAGTTGTGTCGTTAAAGTGAATGATTATTCTGTTAAAATGTTTCACGGGGTATTATTGTTTGCTTGGGTCCTTATAGACGAACGAAGCGAGAGAGAGAGAGAGATTGAACTGGTTAAACTAGTGGTCTGATGATGAAGGGTACTTTTTGAAAAAGACTACTGTCAAAACTGCACAGAAGGCGGTCATCCAAATGCACTGGGATGAGGATTTCTGTTTAGAGCTTCAATTTGAAGAGCATCCAAGTTAATATCACCCTTAGTATTCTACATCGCTCACCCATCCCACCCACGATAACCGTGGTTATCGTGGTAGTTAGAAAGGGGCATTAACTATTGAAAAACATCGATCAGTGATTTGGAGATGGTCCCACTCCTAGACAAAACACAACCTTTAACAAACTGATTGCAAAGTTAATATAATATTGATTGATAGCAGTAAACTTTTGGCGAACAAAACAATTTTATCAGCTCTCCTTTAAAATATACCGTTACACATTAAACAGTTAATATCAACTTATTTTACAGTACACCCGATATTCGATATAGTGCGTTCCTCAAGGTCATAACTAAGGAAGTGAATAGACAATGCACGGAGCGATTTCGCAACTCAGGCGCAGACAGCGGTCCGAAGTAGGAAGTCTTTGGTTATCACGACAATCCGCCAACTGTGTCGAGATATAGGTAACACGAGTGCTATTTATCTTTTTTTTTTTGCTTCATCTCTGTAATGAATTGTGAAAGATGGCTCTTAATTTGTTGCATTGCTAATGATGATTTTAATGAGAAAGTTAGGCAAATAAAGTATCTTGACTTGACTCGCGAGGTTGTCGATATGTGGGATTTTGAGTCAGCGATCATTGTGCCAATAGTCGTATCAGCCCATGGCTTAATTGCTAAGAGCCTCGATCAATACCTGAAGAGGCAGCTGGATCAAGGGCTCCTGGACACGGCTCGTATTGTTAGGAGGTTCGTCTCTCTGGAGCCCTGACCGCCGTTAGCTTGGACCCTGTTCCCGATACCGGTGGGCTACATTTTTTTTAAATGTTTTTATACTGTTTTTATAAAAAATATTTAAAAAAGTAAATAATATGTAAAAAGATAAACAAAGGAAATAATAATTTTAATTATTTTTTACCTAAACCAACATGTATTTTGCTGTCCATGCTAAGACAAGTGCATTAAATGCAGGAGTTTATTGTGATGCCATACAATAATTTACTTTCTAATACTGCACGTAATGTCAGTCTTGGAGACCAGCTTTTTCAAGGTGGTTACTGTGAAGATCAGGTTTCATAGAGCATAACTGCAAATATACACAATTTTATGTCATTCTAAAGGATGTTCACGGTATCGCTGATCCTATCTGTTGTGCTTGAGATGGAATCTTTAGATAGGAAATGGAGGGAGGATTTTCAAACACATTTTTTAATAGTTACTTCTTCGTGTCGCTGGCACGACAATTTTTATATTTTGTTAGCCCAGAACTTCGCCACTTCCACCGCGTCGTCGGTGGCAGCGCATAGGAAGAAGAATAGTTACTTATAATTTGTTATTCTCTGGCGACGTAGGTGTTCACAGAAATAATTTCTTATATTTATTGTCAACTTTACAAAACTATTTAAATCTTTTTTCTGTCGTAGTTCCAAAAGGTATCTATAGTAAATTGATAGACGGTTTTTTTATTCGAGAAGAAAAGACAATTTGTCAAAAAAAAAACTAACAGGTAAATGATGAACTATTTTCAAATTTTACATTCCGATTTTACGGCAAACTTCGTACGTTTTACTGGGAAATATCAATTAAGTATCCCCTAAGACTGATAGCGAATAATCTTCTGATAAATTATGATTATTAGTTATTGAAGAATTGATAACACGAGATTATTGAACGTAGTGTACTGATAACAATGATAATATTTTTGTTTTGATATCAAGTCTCCGCGATTCTTTATAATGTAGTAATTTTAAGTTTTTGCCACGTGTTTATTGATTCATCTCCAGATAAATGTACAAGTAACTCATAGTAATAAGTTATATTATAACTTAAGTGGCAAAAAGGGGGTTATTCTAGACATTTGTACGTACCCTTCAGGAAATTCAGCGTGAATGTTTAAGTTTATTATGTTCCTGTCAAATTGTAGAATCGCAAATTAATTTCCAAATTGAAGGTTGTTAAGACACAAGCTACATTGTTAAGTCAATTGATTTGAGTAAAAGACTTAAATCTAAAAGAGACGGAAACATTTCTTCTATGTAAATGACTTATTAATTTACCCGGAATAAAGAAAAGATAGAAAATGCATATGAGACCTGCTTCCAAACTTAGCCTGTCTTTGTAAAACTTATTCCACACAAATTTTGAATCCTAAAAATTGTATAGTAAGAAAACATACTAGTGAATTATAGAACATTACCTGCTGACAATTCAAAGTAAAGACATTAAACATATAAGTGGCGATACGCGAGTATTATGTAATTTGCTTTTAAACACACTCCCCGTGGGAGAAGCGACAACCGCTTCCACTTTAAATACTCTATAATTATTCTTTTAATTCACATGACAGTTCAGGATACGATATAATGTAACTTAGAAGACTCTTTGATTTTCCAGTGAAAAAATCTTAAATATTATAGATTATTACAATGAGAATAGAAGAGTTAGTCTTAGTGATTGATGTATAATGGCAGTGATAACACTGACAGCTCATGGGGTCATGGTCATAGTATAGATGTTTTGATCGCGTTCAATTTCATTTGTGAAATTCGGCCTTAATAACTGTAGGGCATAATACAATATTCACCTGTAGGTAATAATACTCCGGTATTGAGCTATAAAATCAACATTAAATAAAGAATCGTATAAACTTTAAGTTGTAAAATTAAATCAAAATGGAATGCGTATCAAACCGAATCATAAAACAATTTCATAATCAAGAGAAATTCGAGAAAAAGTTATTAAACCAAACGAAAGAAAAAAAGAAACTTCACAACAGTTAAAGACTCCTGAGGGACTAGTAAGCAACCCAATAAAAAGACAAAAGAAAAACAAAGTTGATTTCCATCGAGACGAATTATCGAACACTACCCCCAGGCCCGTCGGAAAAAAACAAAAGCCTGTGGGTGCAAATCAAAACAGCCAAAGACCTAACAGTCAGAAGTCACGACATTCAGTAATATACACGTAAAATTCATAACCACAGCAGTCATGAATCACTTGACATTGAAAATGCCGAAAGCCCTAAACACCCAAATTTTGGGGTGGCGGTTCTCGCTCCCATCGATCCCCGTGGAAATGGGTCGGCCTCCCTTTGCCTGTGACCTTGGGTGGCGGAGATGGTCGAGCGTTTCCGAAAAGAGCCGAAGCGTTCATTCATTCCGAGCCCAACGCCCACGTTAGTGTTAGGCGGTCGGATTTTGAGTTTCCACGGCAGAAGCCTTCTGCTTCCAATTTTAATGATGTATACATAATGTCTCACGGTTTTTGTACGTTAGAGATAGGCGTGCGAAAACAGTGGCATTTTTGTTTCGAATTTTCGTATGCGTCATGATGATATTTTTACATTACATTTTAATTTTGTAATACTATTATGGACAAGAATAATGTTACACATTATTATTGTTCTAATTAAAAGTCTCTCATAAAATACTGTTTCGAATAGTAAATCAAAAAGAAGAAATGAGCCTTATGCTTGAAAACGAAGATTGATTGCCATTTCCATTCTCTCCTAAGGTTTCTTGCAGACTTAAATAACAGGGATACGAAATCAACTTGTCTCAATTTTTTAATTAAATTGTCCAAGCTGAAACTGTCTCAAAATTCTTTAGATTTTTTGCCTTTCTCTTTGATCAATAAACAAAATAATCAAGCCAAACATCATGGCCAATGGTGTTTAAGTTATTACTTTAAATGGGCAAGCAAAAGGGATAGCTGATAGCCTTGCCCAGTATACAATTCCCAAAAAGTTTCTTGACATAATTATTGTTGAGGACCATGAAGCAAATGATTTTAATATATTACATGAAACATCGACGGTTGTCAGTGCTTTTAAAAGAATGAATGATGAAGAAATATTTGCAGGATGGTGTGAGAGTGAAGACGAATACTGTGTATGATTAATATTGAGGGAAGATGAAAGACAGAAATATATATGTGTATTATACCAGCTTTTGCCCGCGGCTTCGCTCTCGTTAATTTAGAATTTGACAATCAATTTGAGTTGTAGTCTGCTTGTAATTCAATTATGATTCGAAAAACACGTGGCGCCACTTATGAATATAAGAACGTAATTGTTGTTTTCCTCGGGAACATTACTTTTTTTTGGGATGAAAGGTATCCTATGCCCGTTTCTGTACACCTCACAACATAAGTGCTAAATTTCAGGATGATCGGTTCAGTAATTTAGGCGTGAAAACGTAACAAACATACTCACTTTCGCATTTATAATATTAGTAAGGAAGTAAGGACTAGTGAGGGTAGGCAAAAATAAGCAGTTACATGAAATAACATCAGGTCTGTAATCCCAAGAGGATTAGACAGAGGTGTACCTTATAATCATGAAAAACAAATATAATGATATACTATATGTGGTAGATGGCACCATATTTACAAGAGCCAATAAAGGAATAATGAGTACTAGGTCACAAAGAGGTATATCCTTTAAGTAATTTGATGGAAACAAAACTTATTTCTAGATACGTCGTTGGAAATCATGTAACACTATGCTTTTAAGATTTGTCATTTTTTTAACAGTTGTCAGTTTTTTTTTCAGTTAGCCATTTTGTTTTGCAACATTCGATTCATACTTTCAAACGTATTTTATTCGGAAGTGCGATATTGTTTTCTTTACTTTTCAGATTACTTTTGAGAGCATACACGAGTACATTTGAATTGAGAACTGAATTTGTTTGCTTGGAAAACACTTCAGAGGCAACTGGTGAGTGCACTTCATAATCACTATCGCATTTTGCTCCGTCATCTTTGTTTTCATTGTGCTAATTTAATACTTTCCTAAGACGGTCCAGTTTTACTATTAATTCCGTTTTAAGATCATAATCATCAGCATGATTCAAGTTTGATAATATATTGTTAATTACTAGATTCAGTGACAGTATCTCCGATTCTTCAGAAATTATGACATAACATGATAAACCGCCCATTGTGTCACCCTAAGTAAAATGTTTTTTTTTATGAAATTTGAAATTTGTTTGTCGTACATCATTATGTACGACAAACAAATTTCAAATTTCATTTTTTCCTTGATGTATCGGAAGAAAATGTCTTTAGTGTAATCTTTCCATACTAAAAATAGAATATTCTTCATTAAGAATATTCTATTTTAAAATAGAATATTCTTCATTAAAATAAAATAGAATATTCTTCATTAAGAATATTCTATTTTAAAATAGAATATTCTTCATTAAGAATATTCTATTTTTAGTATGGAAAGATTACACTAAAGACATTTTCTTCCGATACATCAAGGGTATTTCTAGTAACTTGGTAAACATCTTACAGAACCGCGGAAGATGCATTGAAGCAACCTGCGAAAGACAATGCAGGGTCGCCTTATCACTACATATCATTATTTGCACGACCTTAGGATAATTTATCACTATAATACATCATTCGCTATTACCTAGATGACATTAGTTATGTCGATATTATATAATTAAATACATCTCAAGGTCCGAATGGTGGAATTTTTAGGAAAATATAACTGGTTTTCTGTCTTCCGTAGTAATTAAACTAAAACTAGTGTTTTGTGGATTGTATTTAATGTGAATAGTTACTTTTTGGTCACATAGTCAAAGAACATCTGTCACTAGCAGCATTCTACGAAAACGAAAGTTTTGAATGCATAGATTATTTCACCTTCATTGATATTTAAATTATAAAGTTAATAATATTCAAAAACGTTGCTACTTTAATTTGTATTTATTTTATAGGTGTAATTCTATTACTTCCTAAGTAGTTTAAAAATAAATTAGAAATAAAATTATGGTAAATGTAATATGCAAAAAATATTTTTTTATTATCAGCTGATCAAGGGTAATTGAAACTTGACGTCATCGACATTAGTCGCAGACGTCAGTGATCTTGAGATGTCGTACAAAAATCTTTTTTAAATTAAGTGCATGTATATTAAATAAATTCAATAATAATATTATTTGAATATAATAAGGCAATGACGATGACAGATCTTGGATTAATACATCAAATATTTATTTATGTAACCTAATGTTTCCGACAATTTTCAGTATTTTTCCACATTCGATTGCAACTGTACAGTTGTATGAAATAATACATGTTACTATCTAAAAATACGTAAAACGTACGTTACATAACAGAAGATAATAGCATGAAACAACAGATGCAAAACAAAAAGAAAATGATGTATAAAATCTTATGAATGATAAAAATGTTATCACAGCCACTATAAATAATTCCACACCTAATTATAAAATACCGGTTACATAATTAGCTGATATTATTAATACTCGCATCAAATATTACATTACTTTTGGAGACTACGATGGAGATAAGACACTACGAAGCTAGGATGCGTAAGCGCAAGCGATCCAGTCAGCCAATCAGATGTTTTTAAAGTCTGTCACAAAGAACTGGATTGGCTGTAGAAATCTGCAATATTGGTGCGAATGTGTATTGGCCAAACAACCACAAAACGGTGCATCAGAACTAGAATCCAAAACTCGGTTAACTAGTTTTTAAGACCGTAAAAAAACTGGAGGTAAAAAACAATCAATATATTTGAAACTCTTGCTAATTTGAAAACGTGAACCTCTAAACAGGTTGGTAAAGAAACACAAAAATACGGAGGCAACATCGTTTGTTGTATTTTGGTGGAAAATATGTTGATAAACGGTACGATTCTTTCAAGCGATTAGATTATCTTTTAAGATATGATTATAAATGGAATGGACTAGAACAATTCCGTTGATGTGAAAAAGACTAGAGAAATAAGAGATCAAAATACGTACGTACCCGTAACAAACATATCCGCATCCAATGCTCTCCATACTAAAAACCAAATAGTCTTTACCAATATTAATTCATCAATGAACGCTGAAGTGGAATATCTACAATCAAGTCTATTACCCACAAAAGAAAAATCTCCAATAACAGATGAACTATTCTAACCAACAAACATCAAAGACCGCGGCCTTTTAGTATTGGCACTTATGATTATTCAAATCGACAGACACCAATACTCAAGTGGTGTAGAACTACTGGATGGATGACGTAATACGATAGCAAAACAGTCAATATTTGATATGGAACCATTAGCCACGGCGTGTGATAACACGAGACAAGTTCACTAATGAAAACGGGACACAAAGATACTGTCGCCGCGCCAACAGAACGTGTTTCGCGAATAAAATTGTCTTGTTAATACTAAATAATGAGCGAATAATTTTGTGGTGACTATGGATTCGACAGGCTACTTTTAGAGCTGTTGATCTTTCTATGGATTGCAAGACTGTGCTATAAACGAAGCAATGCATGATTTGATTGTTGCCTTTTCAATAACCAATTTTCGTGGTTATGTATGAATGAACATTTTCGTTAGAATATTTTAATTTCTATTAGCAGGGTGCAAACGTATTTTCATTCAATAATAATAATACCAGCCTTATAATGTCCCACTGCTTGGCAAAGGCCTCTTCTCAACAGAGAAGGCATGAGCATTGATCACCACGCTTGCTCATCAAGACGGGTTACTTTTTCTTTTTTTTACATTAGTATAATTTAATTTGCATTGTCAAATTGTTTGCTGTAGGTACTTGCACTAGACCGGTTTACAATTTAGGATTCCACTAACTGTAAGTAACATCATTTGGAGTTAATAAGGAAAGTAATTTACTACAGCTGATAAGAGTAACAATTTTTTGCTTATTCTAACTAGGTATGTTGTTAGTAAAAACTAACTGGCACTGCAGAGGAATAAAATAGGAACGACAATTCAAAGAATTCCCAATATCTTGTAATACGTCAGATTATTTGTGATTTATAAAGGGTGTTCATTGAACGAAAAACAAAAAATACCCTCTCACTTCTGCCGATCGCCTTTTTTGTATAATTATGGGCTTGTGATAAGGTCAGAGCGAGGTCATTTGAAAGTCCCTTTCCAGTATTGGATTGTTCATTGATACTGATTACCGAAGTGAATTGGAGCAAAAACTGTTATTGTAGAAAGCAAGATAAGATAAAATCTTACAATGCTCACAGGAAATACTTTATATCGAAGATATGTCTTAAAAGAAAAGAACAGACTACTGTAGAAAAAGCGATGGAAGATTTATCGCTAAAGAAAAGTAGACAGTAAACAAGGAAGTGAATTCTGAAATAAAGATTGTAAAAGATATACTAAGTATGAAAGAAGAACACAAACTGCTCAAACCCCAAATAAATTGGTATAAGATCAGAAAGACGATGATAGTTAAGAAGATGCAAAATTGTATAAGAAATGCATTTCTGAATAAAACAGGATTACCGATGATAGCAGAAGCATTTCTTATGCAAATACTGAAGAAAACAAAAGGGAACATTCACGTGAACATAGAATTAAAAAGCTCGCAAGTTACGAAAAGTCACGAGGTTATCTAAATGGTTGACCTTTGTCTGCAGTAGACCATGCTACTGACAGAGTAAATTTACCTACTAGTACAAACACTTCCGCGATAACGTCTTGTTACGAATACCACACTTACAATTGAAACAAAGAGGTATCTGTCGTTTTTGAGATCAACAGTAAAGAACAATGTCAAAGATCAAAGAAAATTAGTAAGCGTTTGACAAAGAGTTTGAAAATCATCTGTGTCATCAACATGACAAGGAAAATCAAAGTATCTCTACCTGTTAGCATGTTAGTCTTTCTTTTTACCCGACTGCGCGACGCAAAGGAGGAATTTTACCAATCAAATCTTTCCAAGGGGATTTAGGAAGTAATATTTTGATAATAATTTCACGCAGACGAAGGTCGCGGGGAATAGCTAGTAAGTCTTACTTAGAAGATGCGTCAAAAGTCATATTACAAAGAAATTAAAAACTTAATTGTCCTCCTCGGAAAATGCTCTCGCAACATTGATTGGTAAAATTTGAATGGGCCCCGACTGTGAGTCGTTCTGTTCTGCATTAGAATTTATTATTTGTTTTATGTGTGTATCGATTATAAAACTATTTCAATTGTGTAGTTATTTAGTATTAATTAACAGAATTCTAAACTACTGGGCTTGTTTCTTTCTTTTTAGTTTTTTTATTTTTATTTTAGTTAATTTTTTTTTTTTCTTTTTTTTTTTTGATGACATGACGTAAACGGTTTGGAAATTTCTCTTTGCCGTTTCTAGACACTGTCTGTGTTTGTGCAACAATGCTTCTTTTCTTCCACTAATTTATATCCTACGTAGTTTTGTTTCACGTGACTCTGGGTAATATCTAAAGTAGTCATTCTGCTGTTTAAATTCTGTTCATTGCCTTGTTTTTTTGCACTTAGTACCTCGTAGCTTGTTTAAAACTGAATGTTTATTAATTAAAGTCACATCAAAAATGTATCCAATTATTGTTTCCAAACTTTTTAGTGTTCCATTCCAGAATTGGCAAGAAGTATGTTTATTTTTGTGTTGTGTGTGAAAAAAGAGTCGTAAATATTAAAAAAAAAGAAAAAAATCTCGAAATGTAGTTTCTTGGTATTTATAGGCGCACTTTCGCTAAAACATCGCATCTCCTTGGAGGGGTGCCGGGGGAAGACGTCGGAAGGTTATCAGGCGTGATAAGAGCACATCCATCACTCCACGCGCGTCTGTCAACGAATGCTCTAGGGTGACGCTCTACGAGTACGTGGAAGATTTTGAGTTTCGAACCACAACATCTATCACTGGTGACATAACATTCCTTAGTATAAAAGAAAAAAAGATACATTTGTGGATGTTTCCAAAGAGGTCTTGGTAAATGATTTGGGAACTTTGGCTGACGTTTGCTGATAGGATGTAAATTACTCTCGGCCATCGGAAAAACCGAACATAATTTTGCAGCAGTGTAAATTGTTATTATGACTTTGGTTATAACACTATACACAAAACTTGCTATAACTATACTAATATTACCTATAAAGAGGTAAAATTTGTAAGTTTGTATGTAGGGGGTAATCTCTGGATCTACTGAACCGATTTCGAAAATTCTTTCACAAATAGGAAGCTACATTATCCGCGAGTGCCATAGGCTATATTTACAACGTGCCTGAGTGATAATTTCCGACCAAAACGCGAGCGAAGCCGCGGGCAACAGCTAGTATAAACTAAGTGCGAAATAAAACGCTTTCAAAGATATATTTAAAATAAAATCTGTTTTAAAATTTTGAATTTGACGACAAAAATGAACTTGAATAATGCCTACATGGAATTTTCTCTCGAGTTTCGCCTAACTAATTGAAATCTGAGAATCTTTGGGGTACACCGACTCAACGCCCACGCCGTCCTTTGATGAGAAACATACTTAATGAGGGCTGGGAAACTGAAATTATAGCATTCAATATACCTACCTGCTTATAAGTAATGATGTTAAATTGAAAACCTTCAAGTTACTTGTACATTAGCGATGATGAAAAGGCAGACACTTGAGTAAGATCAATTATGTTTTTTCTTAATCAATCGTTTATTTCATCTCTAAGAGGCATTGTACTTGAATGAAATTATTTCAATTTCAACAATAACTGCAGCTATCTTTAAGTTCCTAATAAGAATCATCATGCATTAACACTTCCCGTAATAGTAACCTAAGAAAAAGTACTTGAAACAAAAATATCAAACGGCACTAAAGCAAATAGTAAGAAAAAATCCGCTTTAGTATTCTACATGAAGTGGACGAGATTGTTCGCATTACGCAACAACTCGTGACTCTTATTACAAGTGTCACAATCAATAAACGTTACATGTCTATTTGAATTCATCAAACAAAAGTGAACCTTCCACGTTTATCAATAAAGTCACATGTAGAGCAACAGCACTCGGCAGTGTTTCCTTGCCGGGCGAATACTAACGTACTTTTTCCTAGTCTAGTAGCAAATTATCATTTTATTAGAGCCTTAACGTTTCATTGATCCTTTTGATTAACTATTACATTCAAAGTCATGTCAACTTAATAATACCTATATGAGACATCAAAATGAGGCTTTGCTATATTTACAGAAATCATATTCAATCTGTTACATACATGGATTCCACTGTCATTTATAATTATCTTATAATGCAAGGTGACATTCCACTATCTTTATCTATATGCAGGTATGGTTTTCAGAAAATAATTTCTTTTCAACAGTAGCAGGTGATATCATTATTAACATGATGTGACCAGACAATGCTGTTGTTACCACTGACAATAGTTATAAAGTTAGTAACAAAGAATAAAAGGAATATTTTCTTATTTACTCAGTAGTGGAGTTCGGTAATAAAATGAGCAATATTAATGAAGAAAAAACAAAAAAGACAGTTGAACACGCACGTCGGGAACCCACAAGAGCGGACCGCTGGCGCATACATTAGCAAAAAACGTGTTCGTACACACACATACAGGAGCAAAAACTTTGCAGATGTGCTCACACGCATCGTTGTCGAGCAAAAAGCGACCGGCGCGTCTTGATCTTGCGTCGGACTAGCTCCACTCGTTTGCTTGTATCTCCTCATTTCTCATACTTTTGCTTGATAAAAATTCTTTGGAATTTTGTCTTATAAGACCGCTTTTCTTAATCATTAAATTCTACCATATACAAACTAGTGCCTGGGTTTTCCATTACATCGGAGGTATTTGTTTTACTTTCTAGCATTTTTCTCTCTTTTACAAAAACCAACTGTGTAAGAAGATTCCAGATTTAATTAACTAAAAATGATTCGATAACCGCACAAACTTTTGTAATCCATCTTCCGATAAAGCCTTCATTCGTGGTGAAATGTCTGCGAAGATATTCATCTTGGCTGTGATCTCCCTCCAGTGGAGGGCTCTCTTTCTGTTTTATTTTGAATCATTTCACTCATTTTATTCTATTTAGCACCTGTGCAATTAAATCTTTATTATCCCTAAGCCGAGTTGTCGTAGTGGTAACTCGTTTTTAATTACGTTTTAAGTACACTGTACTTAAACAAAACAACTCTCGAGACATAACTCGACGTCGTCGCCCATTATTTGAGCGTCAGTACTTGCTGTAATGCTGTCGTCATCATAATAATAAACATATAGAGCAAGTGATAGGTACACTATTGATGTTGCTGATACTATTTTAATCGTAAGTACATCATTGAACAATGTATTTCCTATTTTAAGTGCATATTTGTTGCCAAAGTAGACGGCTTGAAACATGGTGTGATTTTTATTTGCGATCAGTTAATTAATAAATACAAGAATCAAATGAGCAACTCTTCAAGCGACTAATAACTCCAATCTGTATCAAAGAAGCACCTTTCATATACGATAAAATATTTTATTAAAATTACTAGTTTCATTATCTTCTAAAACCAGAACTATTAACAGAACACTTGCTGTCTTTATTGTTAATTTGAAAAAACACAAAATAAGATTCTAATACTTGTTTTTATTTCTACGGTACATACTAAATGAAACCTGTTTGTGGATTTATGTAAAATGTCAAACATGAAGGTCGATAGTGCGAAGAACCGAGGACTCCCAAGACTTCCGATACATTGTAACATTTGTAACGATGATTTTATCAGAGGAGAACTGACTCTTGAAAGAACTGATGGTAAAATATTCTTAAAGGTCAAAGATTAAAACAGCAATGAATTACTTTCGCTGTTAACGGAAATTCAAATAACAGAAAACTAAAATATAATCGAAGTAAACCATCGAACGATAGTAAGAGTGCAAGTGTAGTCTCGGTTAGGGTTGAGCGAAATATTTCATAATCAGACACATTTTGTCGATGATTGAAATAGTTAAAAGCGAAATTTTAAGCCGATATAGCAGCTTACTAAATTAACTACTGTTGAAACGCTTAGAGCAAATTAACATAAAACTGTACTGCATTCATCAGTTCGAGTCTGAGAGTTGTAGGGCAGGTCATGGCTGAATGCGTAAGCACAAACGGATGTGCAAACGATAACATTATCACTATTCCACAAGTCTGTTTGCAACAGAAAGAGCCAGTTAAGAGAAAATAAATATTTGATCTCTGCTATCTTATGCAGACTTTAAAGGCTGATGCAAAAATATTCTTATTTCTGTGTAGGGTTTGCTAAAAACTTTGTAATATTTGCATTTTTTTTTCATATTTACTTTTGGTATTGTGTGAGTAGTCTTGTCATAAGTCCTACGTCCAATTGCCATGTTTGTCTGGAGTATAGTGTCTGGCCACTACTTCAAGTACCAGGCTAGCAGCGGATCGCGGCGGTGTCACGTTACGCGGTGGCTGTTGACACCAGCGCCTGATTAATATTTATGATACGGCTGAGCATCTCGCATGGCCGGTTCGCTCACTCGATGCGAATTATCTTCGTCCTACTCGCACATGTACGCAGTTCTTATTCGCTAGACAGAACACGAACACACAGTACATATGGCAACTGCTCTTTCAACATTCGAATGTGCGTAAGTGCGAATGAGAATCCCAAATCCTCTTAATTTTTCGTTAAGTTTCGTTTTTGCTACCAGTTTTTGCAGATTAAACGTGTTCTGACCTTGGTGCACGATGAAGTTTTGGTAAACATTTGTACAAGTTTTGTTTTAAATATTTCTTATTTACCATCCGAATCATATAAGTTTGCTCTTAGAAGTTCTCAAACAATAATAGAAGTTGACATTTCGGTTGTTGAACTTAATCTTCTTAGCGGAGACGTAAATCACTTGATCGGTGTCAGGCCCACTGACCATACGATTGCAAATCGAAAGAATTGTGTATGTGGAACGAGGCGTGGGACCAACGCCTCGAACCTGACCGTATCGAGGTATCTCAACCGGACAGACTCGACTCGACTGCCATTATAAAAAAAATTGCAACAGCTATAAGGGAAAATCGTGTTGTAGAAATTACAGCCATTTAGAAAAGGGAACACTTGTAAGCATGTTGTTTGTTGAGGCAGATCATTAAATACTTTACGACAATTTCTTAGGTACCTCCGCTTAACTTAAGCAGATTCATGTTCATTTGAATTAACCATTGGACCGTTTCATTAGTCACTTAAACAGTCTTGCACGTCGTTAATTGAAACGCATCCAAATTACTAGCTTGATCTCCTTTGCTTTATCAGTCTCGATGACGGCAATCAATCTCATTTGTTAATTTGTTATTTCGCCCGTTCAATTTGCATATTTGTCTTAACAATGAGATCAGCGTATTTAAATTCATTCTTAATGTTTCAGTTGTCAGTGCATATTAAAGATATTTTCTCATTGTGTTTCCTGCACGAATCTCTCACATTAACAGAATTATCATTGTGTTTGCGACACCATTATCGTTGTTTGTCTGGACATTTTCCGTGAGCTCGCGCGCTCCAGCGCCGGCCGGCGTTCGCGAGACTCCGCTCCAAGGTCACGTTATCGTGCTATCGCCAGCCCTGAACCAATCCAAGGTTAACAGTCGAATATCCACTTTTTGAATGTTCACGTCGGGGTCTAGTCTCAATTTTAAAAATCATCGACATCAACACGTCACTCGCACGTCCGTCTTACAGGAACTTGGCAATCTCGACCGTCGCGCGCCGAGTCTTTATTGTTAATTTGCGAACGCTGGTGGAGCGCGCTCCGGACGCGTACTCTCGCTTTTAAGTAGCAATACCGCAATATAGTCTCAAATCAAATTAGCTGCGTGTTTACATTTTATAAATAGAGCGCGTTCACGTGGCGCCGCAGCGAGATAAGCGTCCGTCGACTTGCCGACATCACTCACCGTGCGCTGTTAACATCCTCCGCGGGGTGGCACGGGATCCTCCGTCACACTGACACTCGAGCGGGATATAAAGCACTCACAAACGGCGCACTAAGTTGAGCGGCACACGCGAGGACTGCACAGCGCGACACCCACAACTAGAATGCGGGTGAGACGGCTCGTCGCGGGGTGCGGGGGGAGACCGGCAGCGACACACGGCTCATACGAAGGCGCGGCGACGAGGACTGCGGCCGAGCAAGAGCGCGCTCCCCCCCATTGGTTGGAAACGGCGTGACGTCACGCAAACTGGCCAATCGCCGCGCGCTCTTTAGTTCCCGCCGCCTGTCGGCAGAGGCGCTGCGTTCGAGGAAGTCGCCCGCCCTACAGAGCTTTCTTCAGCTAGGGCGTGTGCTTTTGCGGGCGGCCAGCACGGAAAGAAATCACGGCATAATGAATTATGCATTATTATAATTTGTTTGGTATCCTCAACTGATCAGAATAGTAATTATTATTTATAGTCGTAACCTTTCCGTTTACGAAAACGTTTCAGGACCTGAAACGATTATTCAAATTGGAACCGATATTGAGTAAATTTTAAAGATGGTTTACATCCCTAAGCGCTAAATGAATGCAAAAATGATTACAAATCGACCTTGGATCGTTAGTAACATAGACCTTCTATTCTCTATACAGAAAGTATTAAAATAAGGACGCTTATTATTGTATTGGACTCATTATCCGTGTTTACCTAGTTGTTTTCGTTTGAAGCTCGAATTACTAAGTTTTTTTAAACTTAAATTTGTATAACAGCTATACAAGTATACACAAATGAAAGTTTCAGTATCTCTTAACAAGCGAAATATTTATATTTGCTAAACTAACAAACAATTTGTTGAACAAGAAACTGAACTTTGTAAATACAAGCCAGTTTAATGTTGAATGAATTTAGTTTAGTACAAATTTTTGAATGGGGCGAAGTTAGTGGAAATAATTATTTAGCTGAGGGACTTGTATAATCTAGAATTGTTTATTTTATGTGACGAGGACGGAAGTTTTAGGGAAGTGGGGTAGTAACCATTTGTGATGTAATGAATTAGTTATTACATTTTGACCAGTTGAACATAAATTGACTTCTGAATTGACAGGATTATGTTTCTACCTAGTGGAGTTACTCTAAAATTCATAATTCACGCCTATAATCCCCGAAGGTTATGGCAGAGTTGTACACCCACATTCTGCCAGTTATGTTTATATGTATAATTGTTAAGGATATAAAAGACATCGTTAAAAAACAAAACAAAATTGTCGACAAGGAAGTGGTGTTTTCTGAAAAAAAAACAAAAACGCTTTTCAAAACTTTTAATGAAACAGTTTCCAATTGTTTTCTTTCAATATTAATTTTACAAAATTGTCCTTTATTCGATAATATGATGGTAAAGAAGAGTTTGCAAGGCTCTTTAATTTTTTTCCATTTCTCTCGATTCCGATCGAGTTCCCGTCTGCTGTCGCAAATTTTTCAATTCGCTGTTTGTTTTGCGAATCTGGTATTGACATTTTCCAATTGAGAGGCTTTCAGCATCAAGAGATTTATGTTCTTGTATTGTTTTTCAAAAGGAAACTTATTTTTGTAGGTTAATTAAATTCGTTTTTTTTTTTTTGGATGCCGTTTCTAGAACTTCATGCTGACGTTTTTCTAAAAAAGCAGCATCATGCAGTCATCATGATCGGCCTAGCCTTTTCCGAACTACGTTGGGATCGGCTTCGAGTCTACCTGGATGCAGCTGAATACCAGTATTTTACATGCAGCGGCTGCCTATCAGACCTCCACAGCCCAGTTAGTACTGGGTAATAAGATACCACATGGTAAGACTGGTTGTCAGACTTTCAAGCCATTGACTACCTGTAACGACTGTCAAAGAGTTACAAATGACAGCCGGGACCAACGGCTTTCCGGGGCACAGAGGAAACTTGGTATGTAATGGATGATGACCCATCCACGGACCATGCTATCATGAAGTAATCAAAACATGCATTCATAGTGGTCTTTTACATCGCCATTCCTTCCCATAGCCGCATGCATTCATAAAATAGTAAGTACTCTTCTGAAATTTTCTATCTTACGGAAATTGAAATTGTAATTTTAGTAACAAAAGGCCTTGGTATTTTCAAACGCCGTTTCAGGCTGGCCTTAGTATGTTAAGTGAGTGAAAGCGGTTTGTGGTCCTAGACAATTTGACATTCACTCAGCTGTAACAGTGATGGAGTCGTCAACATTGTACTAGATTTTACTTTGCACCTTCACTGAACAAAGATTAAAATTCTGTTAAATTTTTCATACGAAACAAATGATTTTTTTGACAATTATGTAAATAATATTTCAAAAGGTTTCAAACTATGAAATGTCGACTACGAGTGTAAAACGGGTAAAAAAAAAATCCGTGGTACTACTACTGGATCGCTTGGCAATTCTACGGTTATTTTTTTTACCTGTGATACTACTGGTAGTATTACTGGTACTACCACGGGCAACAAACGTTAATTAACGTAAAAGCTTTTCAAATAACTTTTTTTTCTAGATAGAGGTTTAGGCTGTGGATGATTAATTGTCGAAAAATTTAAGATTTTTATTAAGTAAGTTGGTAATAACTGGATGAGAGTTGCCGAAGGTATGTAATACCTTGATTCTGTGGTGTGCGATTGAAGAGCATCTATGTCCAGCAGTGGATTGCTGTAGGCTGTTGATGATGATGATGATTAAGCAGCTTACATTTGTATTGTATAACTTAGTTAATAGTATTTGCCTGTCCACTCTATACTAATATTTTATAGAGGTAAAATTTGTTTGTAAGTTTGTGTGTAGGGGGTAATCTCTGGATCTACTGAACCGATTTTGAAAATTTTTTCACTAATAGGAAGCTGCATTATCTCCAAGTGTCATAGGCTGTATTTACAACGTGCCCGTGGAATAATTTCCGACCAAAAGGCGAGCGAAGCCGCTGGCAACAGCTAGTTAGCTATAAGTGTATACCAAGTCGGTAGGTTTGTCAAAGTTCTGCGGTATTACACCCCTACACAAACACAAACCAACTAAATTCAATCAGCTGTTCAAAGGAATTTGCCCTTCAAAACCATTCCGTTACGTGTTCCACCCCTGAATTGGGGGTGACGTCGCGTCGTTTCAACCCACTGACAAAGAGTTTGTATACAACAGATTGGAAATTTCTAGGAAGTCAAATTTCAATAGAAATGTTATTATACAAAAACAAAACTAGTTCAAACGATTTGTCCGATTGATATTCATGGAACCTTGACCAGTGTTCCTGACAGGCATAAGGGCCAAGGTAACCGTGAAATATTGACGAGTGTGTCATTATATTTTCCTGTAATGTCGATATTTTGAAGGGCTGTTAAATACAACGCCGGGTCAACGTTATTATTTAACTACAAGCTTTCTTTAAAGGCCTTAGTGATAGCAGAACCAGAATAAGCTGGCCCCTTTATCGTATGGAAACTGGGTACTATGCTAGCTCAGCTCCAAGTTCAAGTGTGAACTCCACCGTGTGATGATTAGTAATGCTAGATTTTATTAAGAGGTTTCAGTTAGTCATCTTTTCAAAGATTCTTTGTCATTTCAAGATATCATCATAAACTAAAACAAGACCAGAATCCGCAAGATAGCCACGGTTACCGACGTAGGCCGAAGAATTGCCAAAATTAAGTGGCGGTGGGCAGGGCACATTGCTCGCAGAACCGATGGCCGATGGAGCCGAAAGTTCTGGAGTGGCGACCGCAAACCGGAAGACGTTGACCTGGTGAAGGTTGCGACCGGTCAATGTGGCGACATTTGGTGGAGGCCTATGTCTAGCAGTGTCTATGTCTTTTGGCTGAAATGATGATGACGATGAAACTAAAACGTATGTACATAGGCCCTAGCACGGGTTTTGACGTTTTACGTAACGTTATGTAAGTCGATTTAAGAAAAAAAAGACCCGTTTCACAAATAATATTTTCCATAATTCTAATAATTTATTCATAATATATTTATGGATGATACGGATTGTGCTTGTTTGAAAACAATTTAACTAAAAGGCTTAAGGATACTTAAATTTTAGATTCTAAACTCGACGTTTTTGGTCAGGTGTCCTCAGGTGTTTTAGCTTGAAGCTTACAGTCTAGCTAGACCCTTAACACTTGGCACTTAGGAGCGTAAATTTCAAAAGTGATGTTTTAGTGAGATAATAAAATCAACTTTGAGAAAATACTTTGTTCATAATACACTGTCTATCAATATTTTAGGACAAAATTACTTTTGAATCTTCCATAAAAAAAAAATTCTAGGCTTGTGACTGCACAACTTAATTTTTTGGAACGAGTTTCCTCCGTGCCTCGGAAAGCACATTAAGCCGTTGGTCCCGGCTTTGTAGATCTTTGACAGTCGTTACAGGTAGTCAGTGGCCTGAAAGTCTGACAACCAGTCTTACCAAGGGGTATCATATTACCCAGGACTAACTGGGTTCTGTAGGTCAGATAGGCAGTCTCTCCTTGTAAAATTCTGGTATTCAGCTGCATCCGATTAGACTGGAAGCCCACCACAATGAAGTTAGGATAAGTCTTGGCACATATCACCTTGTTGGCGGCACGTTTTCTTTATATTTTGTTCATTACTCGTGCTTGTTCCAAATTCAAAATGTTTTATTCACTCAGTGAGTAAAAGAGCGTTTGTGAATAAAACGCTCTTTTACTCACTGAGTGAATAAAAACATTTTAGTTGGTAAAAGGCTAGGCAGATGATGACTGTACAACTTCGGATCAAATCTACTAATACTTTATTGCGGCCATCGAGTCTTTAAGTCTCGACAAAAAACTCTGCAGAATCAACAATGTTACTCCGTAAGTATTTATTTATTTATTTATTGGATCTCCAACAGAAACTACACAATTACATGCAAATATACATAGAACAGGGACAAAAACAAGTGTGCGCTTCCAATTATAGGAGACCACATCATTCACTTATAGTCTAGGTACATACAGTAAATTTGAAAAGGTAAAAAATCAAAAAAAAAAAAAAAATGCATTACACGAAGAACATACAAAGGAAGCAAGGTGAATTACGTAAAAAATGAACTATAATAATAATGGAAGTTACCAATAAGTAAGAAAACAGATAATGATGAAGTATAAAAATTTTACCCACAATGTTCTTGAACACATCACGAAATCCGGGTGTGAGTAAATAAATATTCAGAGTAAAGCAATTCAGTACGTACCGAGAGATCTTTGTCATTAGAGTGTGCTGTAAACAAACCCCTTAGTGGTGCCCGAGGGAACGACAGCTGTCTCCAGGCTTACTCCTCGCCATTAAACACCCACGTCGGTTCATAACAGCCACTACATCACCAAAGCAATATCAACCTTAACTTCTCAAATTCAAAGTCGTATTTTGGTTTATTGATGTTACTTCTCTCTCTGCACTAGATACGTATACATTTTGGCGAAATTTAAAATTGAGTTTTATAGAGTGCCACATAAGATTGGATTTGAAATGGCTATCTGTAATTATATTACAGGAAATTGTATCTGAGATTTAAGTAGAAAAAGTGTTAGTGAGAGAATAAGGATTCTAAAGTTGATCAATATTTTTTTGGATTGTCTGTGCCTTTTCAATAGGTAATATTTGAAAATAAAACTTCTATAAAAGACTAGTGGTTTTAGAACAATTTTATAAATTTTCCTGTTTTGGCACATATATAAGGTCCTATTAAAACAGGTGGACAAATTTAACACAGCGTTCAGTACGTCTAACCAAAGATATCCAAATAAAAAAAAACACTGATTAAAGTGATTTTATTTTCACCTAATGGCTGTGTTTCTTCTAGAGTGCCGCCGGCAGTTTATTAATTTAGGTAAAAATAAATCACTTTAATCAGTGTTTTTTTTGCTTCGATAGCTTTGGTTAGACGAACTGAACGCTGTGTTAAAATTTGTCCATCTATTTTAATGGGACCTTATATGTCGGAGACGGTCATTGGTACGGGCTTAAAATGAATCACAAGTACGCGGCGGTGACATCACGCAATCTACTTACAAATCTACCCACACCACAGCGTACTTGTTACAGAGTCAAGATGGTAAACTCTGAGTCAGGTCGACAGACAGTCAGTGTCTGATCGCGGCCGAGTTAAGACCTCCCATTTTTATTTTTGTTTAATTTTTTGTCCTGTGCGGGCTAGTAAATACTTTTTCTTTCTTTCCACTACATGCAAAATTGTACTCTACAATCAGGTAAAAACGGTAAAAACAAAGTTAGGAGGTATTGGTACATAGTTCGTAGTCGATAAGTGAATCGGCCTGCCATCGAACTCAAGACCTCCCTTCAAGTCCGTGCCATAACCAATGAACTATTGCCGCTATAAATAAATAAGGCAGGAATCGTGTTTAATTACGCTTTAATTAAAAACACAGGAACAATACCAAGAAGTGTAAATAAACTGAAGGAACACACATTAAAATAATCGAAGGGAACAACACGCCACGTAGTAGTCTAGTGTAAAATTAACTAAAATTATGAACGATCCAACACAATGTCTGTGTTTCATGAAGCTAAAGGAAAATCGACACTATTGTTAAGATTGAAAATGTTTAGTCCTTTGTAACCTGTGAAGACGGAAAATCTAGTGAAAATAAGAGTGAAAATGTGTGGGCATAATTTGTTAAATGAATAACAAGATTGTCAAGAACAATTTAATAAACAGTTTTGTTTTTTAACTTGGTTAAAATTTCTAGTCTCCCGAAAAAAGTTGACCTATCCCGTAACAAACACGTCAGTTGCCTGTAAACAACAATACGACTTATAAATTCACGAATTCAGAAATTAAAGAAGGGACCAAATGAGTTTTGTATGCTACACCTACTTTTCTCCTATTAATCCATTCTAAACACGAATTTTGTTTTCAGTTAAAATAAAAAAAAGTTGTAAAATTTGTAAAATGATCGTCAAAATGTCAAAAATCAATGTTGTTCGTTGAAAACTCCTCTTACAAAAAAGTACAAAATCAATAACATTAAATATAATTGTCTAATAGTCTTAGATAGCAATTAACACAATGATATGTTCGACTTAGCAATTTACTTGTAATTGTGGGAGAATTGCCGTGAGCTCCAGAACTAACTTAGTTCGCAATTAAAGTTCTGTACACAACCGTTTGCGGACATAATTTTACTCAGTTTTAAGTTCTGAACGTTACAGTAGGTACGAGGCATTGTCATGTTTCTTGCAGCAAACACTCATCGCAAGAAGGAGATGGTAAAAATTTTCGAAAGAGAAGAAGAAGAAATTCTTAATGGGAAAACGCATCATCACTTTTTGCACGACCCGGGAATCGAATCAAGGACCCAGTGCCCAGCAGTAGCGCTTGCGACTGCGAGACCAACGGAGCAGTAATTTCTAGTAATACCATAACTAATAAATACAACGTGTAAAGACCCTAAAAAGAAATGCCCAGAGTGGCGCTCTCGCAGCCCGGGTTCGAAACCCTAAGACCCCGCATCCTACGCGTATATGAGGTGCCGATATATTTCCCGGGTTGAAGAGAAGTCTTAAATCTTCGACTGGAAGAGGGCAGACGCAGTTGAAGGCACGACAAATCGTGCCACTTCGTCTTCAGATTAGCCACTCTCGTGACTTCGTCTACGCCGGGATAGGTCTAATGACCCTAGCTTCACTTCACCTCAGGAATGAACCCACATTGATTTTGTCTGCAGCAGAGAATTATTGTACACATTATGGAAGCGTCCCCAGAAATGCTGCCTAATGAGCTGGATTCTCTTCCAACAATCCACCCTCGTGATGCGTGCTTCAGTTTGCTGAGGATATGTTACTGATAAATAATAATAGTAATAATAATGTATCATTTATTTCAGGTAACAAAGACCCTTAGCATATATACCTCATAGACTATCATACATATTTAAGAAGAAGAACCACCCGTGGTGGTGGTGGGTGGTCGGGTGGTTCCGATTAGAATGACTGTCCAATTAGGAAGTGAATAAGAGAGAGTTCCGTAAAATCATCCGCGCTTTTGAATTTGCATTCTTTTTGTAAATGTTATTTGTGATTGTATGTCTCTATTAATAATTGAACGTACAAGTATGCAAGTGTTAGTTTATAAGTATACCTTGGTTGGAGGTCTTTTCAAGGTACCACAGGCTGGTTTAGCAGCCGACAACCTCATAAGCTCAAATCTGTGGCATATTATTATCCTGCCTAAAAAAAACACTGTGCGTGGTGACCTTTTAACACAGCCATGGACAAAAAGGAGGATACTTGAAACTTCATGTAACAAAAGCAACGAAATGTTAAACTTTTCTGAAATTGTTATTTTTTCTTGGATAGGTATTCTTACTGGTACTTTCCCGGATTTAAGAGTTATGTACCCAAGGGGTAAAATGTCATCATCCGACGAGCTCTTGTCACCGTCGGCGTTCCAGCTATATTAGAACCCAATGGCTTGGCACGCGACGATGGCAAGAGACCGGACGGGATGTCTTTGTTTCCATGGAAGATGGGTAGGCCTTTAGTGTGGGACGCAACATGTGTCGATACTCTTGCGCCATCCCATCTTCCTAGCTCATCGTGCTGTGCTGGGGCTGCCGCTGCGGCTGCAGAGAACCTCAAGCGGCGTAAATATAGTAACCTCATTGCTAACTATATTTTCGAGCCGTTTGGGGTTGAAACTCTAGGACCGTGGGGTCAGAGCGCTCACAGCCTTTTCAAGGATAATTCTAAACGTTTAGTTGACACTTCCCGTGACCCAAGGGCTGGCTTTTACCTTGGCCAAAGGCTTAGCGTTGCCAAGTTTGTTGCTAGGTTATTTACTTTAGGTTATTTTAATTAATAAATGTAATACAATTAAATTAAATAATGATTCAGGGGTAAAAACGGAACCCTATTTCTAAGACTCCACTGTCCGTTTGTCTGTCTGGCTGTCTGTCACCAAGTTTTATCACAAGAACCGAGATAGCTAGACAGTTTAAATTTTCACAGATGATCTATTTCTGTTGCCGATAGAACAACAAATACTAAAAACAGTATAGAATAAATATGTAAGGGGGGTTCCCATACAACAAAGGTGTTTTTTTTAGATAATGGTATCAGAACCCTTGGTGCGCGAGTCCGGCTGGCACTTGGCTGATTTTTTTTATTTACTTCAGCTCTATTACAGCGTCAATTAACTGTCGAAATAATGAGTCCCCTCTCTATTTAATCAACCGTAGTAATAAGGACATATAATTTACTATCTGCAGCGTCTCACAGCCGTGGACAATAAATCTGTCAGGAGTTAAACGCTCTGCCCCTCAGATTTAAGTTTTTTATTGTGTCTTTAAAAATGTTTTCACTTTATGTACCTACTTAAGATACTTGAAATAAGGTTTTAATATTTTGAGTACACTCATACTAATAAGTACCTAATATTATTGATAATTATTATTATTAATAATAATAGGCTCTCCTTTGGCGGATCAAGGGCCTGATTCAAAAGGCAGTACTCCTTGATACGGCTCGCATTGTGAGGAGGTTCCTGTCTCTGGAGCCCTAACCACCGGTAGCTTGAACCCTGCTCCCGACATTTTAATATGTAAAAATATAAAGAAAATGTATAAAAATTAATAAACGAGAATAGTACGTTCATAAATACGAAAAAAAAATGTACGTAGGAATGTGCTAATGTCAGACACACGGACGGAAGGATAGACAGCGAAGCATTGGCTTTAGGGTCCTGTCAGCGCCTTTTGGGTAATGAAACCTAAAAATATACAGTAATATACTGTCATGAAAAACGAATATTGCGATTTCCATCATGAATTTCTCAGTAGCAGCCACGGCGTTTGGATTCATGCCCGGTTGATGGCAATAGGCTCGTCCCCTATTAAGTGGGACTTAAACATAACTAGCGAAATGTGGTGGTGTGGTACAATTAGGTACACCTATGCCTTAAGCGTGATTTTATGAAAAACGAAGTTGCTTATATCTACAATTATGATTGAGATTATGACTTAGTATCAGGAAAAAAAATTGACAGGCATTTTCAGGACTACTCGTACGTAATAAAACTTAAATAACAACGTCTTAGCTTAGGCGCGTGCTAACGTTCAAGCACCATGGCAATATGCAAGCATAGGAATCCATGAGGATTCTATTTTTGAACGGTTCCCCTCGCCATCGGCGCGAGCGCACTCCTCGGGGAGACTTTTGAGTTTAATGCACCAATAAGTGTAATGGAAGTGAGATGTCGATTTTTTTTTCTGCATTAAAAAGTTGGTAAGTCTACTTAGATCGGAAATCCGGATTTTTTATGAATCAGATGGTCTGTAAAATGTTGAAAAACTGTATAAATATGATTTAGTGAAATCTTGAAAACACTATAACAGTATTGATTTGAAATTCGCAAAATAATGTATAGATGATGTGCTGTGCAAACAAGACAGTGATTGCATATCAAGAAAAAGAAAAGGACCTTTGTCTTTTGAACAGATTTATTCATCAACATCAGTATTATGAAATACAGAACTACCGACTACGGCGAAGCCCAATAGGAGGGTTGTGTTTGACGTTTATATGTAATTTCATTAAGTTGCAAAATTCAATTGAAAAAATATATCTTCGGTAGTATAGTGGTAAGTATCCCCGCCTGTCACGCGGGAGACCGGGGTTCGATTCCCCGCCGGAGAGATTCTTTTTGCTTCATCTTTCAATAGATTTTTTGCAACAACCGCCGTCTCGTATTTCTGATGTTCCAAGTTACATCGTAAAGCTTGAGTAAATAGTGTAACTTTTATTATTACTTTAACATATCATCATCATTTCAGCCGAAAGGCGTCCACTGCTGGACATAGGCCTCCCCCAAGTGACCCACAAGTGTCCCACATTGACCGGTCCCATGCGTCTCGCATCCAGCAGTTCCCCGCAACCTTTACCAGTTAGTTGTGGGAGGCAATATGGTATGTCACCGGTAACTCACTCACACCATGCAATTCATGCTCTAGAGGTTATTTCTCTAGAGCTTGCCGTTTTGTGATAGTTGGTGTCTGGTGACTGGATCTACAGTACAATACAGTCGCCATAGTACTCTGTTAGAAGCGCCAGGTTGCCATTCCAAAAAGAGGTAAAACAATAAAATTTGATGCAGGGAGGATCCTCGAGGATTCTTCTTTTCATGACTTCAAGGATGATGGTGACCTGAAAATATAAACGGTATTTTTTAACTTCAGTTGTAATCTGTTTGGAAAATTCTTTCAGTTCAGCAGAATGTAGCCATGGACTCAAGAAATTTTAGAGTCCACAAGTGAGTGCGCAGAAAATACCTGATGGGAATTCAACACGACTGGAGAGAGATCAAGTGCAGCTCAAGTTATGCCAACTTCCCAGCTTCGGGTTGTTTGAGAAATCCCTAAAAGAATACCCCAATAACTCTTCGCCCATAAAACGAACCCATGGCTAGCTCAGAAATTGTGTTTGCAACTATGTCACCAACAGGGCAGCTGGTTAATGGAATCCCACATATTCCATTTAGATGTGTGAGGTTAAGATATCATGACCCCTATCGGAATTTTATTTTGTTTTTTTTTGTGAAACGATTCTCTAATCACGCCACGATAGCATGCGATGTGGGCTAGGAACTTAAATCTAGCCATTTTGGATACGGCTGGCAGGTACTTCTGTTTGTGAGCAGATAAAGTATTTGGGTATCTAGGTATGAGTAATCTATTTGTGTTAGTGATTTATAATATTCAAGATTGCATAAATATTTAATTGGTATGCATTGGGCAATAGCTTGAGGTGTTAAGATACCTATCGAAGGTTCTGGAATGGAGGCTTCTAATTTGTTTTTATAAATACATAAACTCACGAGGTGTACCTGTGCAATACGTACGTGTATGTGTACGTGTGGTAATATACCCACATGTCCAGTTATGTTTTAAGTCACATGTAATAGAGACTATGAGGGAGGCCATTGCTATCAATCAGGCATAAATCTGTGGATGTTAATGAGAAATTCCTGATGGGAAAACCCAATCACACTTTACCCGATCCGGGAATCGAACCCAGGACCTCATGCTCAGCAGTCGCGATTGCGAATAAATAATTTAGAATTTTGTTTAGTTTAAGTCATTTTAAAAACGTACTTACAATTTAAAATCGTTTTCATCATTCATGATCTCGTTATCTGATAACATTGGTTATTCGCTCACATCTCAGAGCTCGGAGTTGGTTCGGAGACGCTTCGTCAGTGACTGCTTAAGGCGACAGTATCAACACTTTCTGTACAAATCAAGCTTGTTATGTAGAAACAGATGGCTTTGAAGGCGATCCGTGACAAAAAAGTGCGCTCAAAGGAATTTCGGCTCAACGAATTTTTATAGCACTTGTGTTTCTGTCTAGGCTCCGCTTGCGCGACGAGTGCTGTCTTGACTGTGGCAAACACTGTCATCGATTCTTGCACAACTGAAGCAACTTTTTCATAATACTGAAATTACATGAGAATATTTATTTTGAATTTTTGTGTAAAACGAGTAGCCGTGGTAATACTATAAAACAAATTAATGGCGTTAAAAAAATATCTGAATAATTTACCGAATATTTTATTAGGCTTAATGATATGAGCAATCGTTTTTGATAACAGTAATAATCCTCAATTTGAGTGTCATTGGTTGATATCAAAGTGCACCACGAATTAATCTACCAGCGAGGCGTGCAATTTCCAAGATAATTTAGATTAGTCTTTATATGACTGTGAGTCCCTAAGGCTGAGTCTACACAATGCTGTGATTTGCGATTAACCTGTTTATGTACATATATGATATAAAGAAGCACAAGAACAGCCATTTGGGTCAATCTTCAAGATAAACCACGCTTGCCTAGTTTGGTCCGTGGACCCACAACATACCGAGTTTCCTCGTTAAGCCGTTGCACATACATAGATTTTAATGATTTAGACGGCCAAAAGTATTTTTTTAAATCAATATAATGGTAAGGTATCTATACAATTGGTGAGTCAACAGTTCTATGTACAATATAACATCCCCTCCCCCCGCCTTTGAGGCGCGGGAGTCGACTTTGATCAGTCGGAATTCGATAGTGAGCAAGTGTGTACATGTCGGGTCTCGGCGCTCTCCTAAACTTATAACTTTCCAAAGTGCGTTATTCATTTCAAGCTAATATTTCTGTTTTAACTGTGATGGATTGCGATAATAGAGGTAAGAACAATTTGTTTTCGTTACAGAAAAATTTAATGAACATTCTCTGTCATTCATTTTTAACACGACAGACATCACTCTGTCCAAAATATATTTTTTTAGATATATTTAAATTCGAGTGCCTTTTTAATGTACTTATGAGTCCGTCCCTGTAATAATTTTCATTATAGTTTAAAGTTCATATATGTAACTAACTAATTCCATAAGAAATAGCCGCGCAAAATCGCGCTTTTTTGAGCTAAGCTCTTTTGAAAGGCTCTTAGTCAAATATAGGAAATATTGAGTGTGCGATATTTTGTATTAAAATTGTTTTTTATTTGTTTCAGGTCTACCTACTACCTCGGGTACTAAAGTAGTGACTCGTCAATACATATTTGACCAACTAGAGCGTCAAAATTTACCAACTTTAAATGAAAAACTTGACTATTATGAGAATTTTCTCCTAATGCGCTATGGGCACAACAAAGAGGCTAAAGAAGACTTAAAAAAAAGATTTTCTTATGTAAAATCACAAATCAAGCAACGATGGGCAAAGGCAAATAAACACCAAGATGTTTTTCTGAAAATAAACCAATCATGGTTAGAGGGAACATTCGAGATTCCCATTGAATCAGCCTCCTCGCAAGGTCGACCACCCAAGTCTTTTGGAGAACTAAGTGAGCGTAGTAAAAGAAGAAAAACGGAAGAAATAAGGGCCTCCGTAGGTGATGAAGTTATTGTTCACGCTGGTACATCTGTGTTGCAGACAACGGGACATAGGACCGCCTCGAAAGTGCTCAAAGATATTACGAACTCACCAACAAGGGCTAGTAAATATAGAAAAGCCTACAGTAGAGTTACCGACAACGATGAGGTACCTCAATTGACGCCTCTGCAAGCACTTAAGATGTTCGTTGAAGCTGATCTTACGAGACGACAGTATGAGATAGTAAGGGCAACAAATCCACAACATTTCCCTTGCTATGATCTTGTTTTGAATGCAAAACAAGAGTGCTATCCGCCGAAAGAATCCCTAAGAATTACGGCTACTTGCGCGGAAAGTAATCTACAGTGCCTAATGGATCTAACCGTAACATGATTATCAAAATACCTAGAAGATGTGCTAATCCGGCTTAACGAGCAAGAAAGGAAGTCGTTAATGATAATCTGCAAATGGGGTTGTGACGGTTGTCAGCAATCCAAATTTAAACAAAGTTACGATAATGAGACTGATTCCGATGCCAACATTTATTATGAGTTCCTTTGTGCCTTTGCGCATTGTTTGTGGAAAAGAAGGCAGTAAAATTGTTTGGCAGAATCCAACTCCTTCGTCGTCAAGGTTTTGCCGTCCGATTCGATTCCGATTTGTAAAAGAAAAAACGGACATAACTAAAGAAGAGATAAAATATGTGCAGGAGTCCATTAGGCAACTAAACAAAAGAGTTGTAACGTTGAATGAAGAGGAGTTTTCGTTCGAGCACCAACTCAAAATGAGTATGATTGACGGAAAGGTGTGCAACGCAGCCACAGACACAAAGTCAACATCCCAGTGCTACATCTGTGGAGCTACTTCGAAAACCTTTAATGATCTATCGAAGAAAAATAGTGTAAACCCTCAAGCTTTGGAATTCGGCTTGTCAGTATTACACGCCCGGATCCGCATTTTCGAAAGCATTATACACCTTTCGTATAAACTGCCAGTAAAAAAATACAGGAAAAGAAAAACTGAAGAAGACAAAGCCCAAAAGAAGTTGGAAATTCAGGAGAGGTTTCGAAATGAAACCGGTTTGCTTATTGACATGCCAAAGGCCAACTTTGGCAACACCAATGATGGCAACACAAGCCGGAGGTTTTTTGAAAACCCCGAATTGGCTTCAGACATCACAGGTATTAACTTTGAACTGATTTACAGATTCAAGGTTATTTTAGAAACTATTTCTAGTGGCCATAAAATTGATGCTGAAAAATATGATAAATATGCGTACGACACAGCAAAATTGTACGTAGAACAGTATGGTTGGCACCCAATGACGCCTACTATGCACAAGATATTGGTACATGGAAGCCAAATCATAAAAAGTTCGCTGCTTCCAATTGGACAGCTATCGGAAGAAGCTGCAGAAGCCCGGAACAAGCATTTCCGATCGTACCGGCTAAACTTTGCCAGAAAGTTTTCTAGGGAAGAATGTAACTTAGATGTATATTATAGGCTTTTATTAAGTTCAGATCCCTTCATTAGTTGCTTGAGACAAATAAGAAAACCTTCACGTAACGCATTTCTACCAGAAACGATTAAACTTTTATTACCTGCTGACCCAAACACAGAGTCAGTAGAGACATCTGGACCTGAAGGTACCGATTTTTAATGTAATTTTATATTTAAAGAAAACTTGTTAATTTCTGTTTCCATTCATTTGTGTTTTTTAGTGAATATAGCTCTGTTATATATTAATATTCTTTATAACCTGACAAATATATGTATGTTTTTATAAATATATACCTTTTCTTTATTTTAATTGAAGTTTGAACTAAAATAACCCCAAAAATAATTTTGGCCGCCTAAATCATTAAAATCTATGTATGTGCGTTGGTCCCGATTGGCATTTGTACATCTTGGCAGTCGTTACAGGTAGTCAGTGGCCCGAAAGTCTGACAACCAGTCTTACCAAGGGGTATCGTATAACCCAGTACTAACTGGGTTATGGAGGTCAGATAGGCAATCGGTCCATGTAAAATTCTGGTATTCAGCTGCATCTGATTAGACTGGAAGCTGACTTGGGGTCATAGTTGGGAAAAAAACTAGGCAGATAATGACAGATTTAGCCACATTGTCATGATCAAACATACCCATGTTTGATAACCACAGTGTTAGGTCTACCTAGACCTAACCGAAGCTATCTATGGTTACCAAGGATACTGAGTGTCCATGAAGTTTCTAGCTCTTTCTTCTCCAAAAAGATCAACGCTTTGAAATTTGCACTACAGACCATTCTCAGATATTATGCCTTGACCAGGCAGTCACTTCTTCTCATTTCGATTTTGACAGTTCAAAAGTGCCTGTAAAGGTCTATCCATCATTATAAAACAAATGAATACTACCTAACACCATACGCTAAATTTGATTACTATACAAACAAGTTAGTATACAACAAATTACATTTTTGTTCTTTAAATGTATAAAATTAAGTTCTTCAGTTGTAACGTTGTTGATTTAAACAAATTAGCCTGCGACAATAGCCACGTTAAGCATGAAATGCTTAAGTCGCGGACGCGAAGAATGTGATTTTGCGTTATCTAGGTATCTGTGGTCTATACCTGTGTTTCCAAACCACTAAGGGGTTTCGGTACCCATCCAATGAAAGGCCCATCATCATTTCAGCCGAAAGACGTCCATGCTGTACACAGGCTTCCTCCAAGTGCCACATTGACATGAATGGTTCAAGGATCACCGAAATCTTGCGCTTTTGAAGAGAAGAGGCTTCTATAAAACATTACCATAACTCATCAATAAGCTTTAATGACTAACTAGACTACTTTTTTATCGAAACCAGTTCGATTGGCTATCATAGCACCAGTTTATCTTGTTGCAATGACGCACAATACTATGTTCATGACGTGTTTAGTACAAGGTGAATATAGAAATGAATATTTTGATTTTCAATAAAATTAAAATTAATATGGCTGTTGGGCCGGCTGTCATTAGTTGATCTTTGACAGGCGTTACAGGTAGTCAGTGGCCCGAAAGTCTGCAACCAGTCTTACTAAAAGGTATCGTTGTGGAGTTCAGATACACAATCGCTCTATGTAAAATACTGGTATTCAGCTGCATCTGGTTAGACTGGAAGCCGACATTAGCAGTTGGGGAAAGGGCTAGGTAGATAATAATAATGATGGCGATTCTTTTGCTTCTTTCGTTTCAACACAAGCTAGGTGACAAAAGCTCTTGCTGTGCTAAGACAATAAGTTATAACTCAGCAAGATGGCTGGCGCAGCCGAGATGAAAGCGCTGTCAATGTGTGATGCCACTGATGCGGGGTTGGCTGTGTTCTTAGATCGTCACTTGTGGAGGCTCTTTTAATGCATACGTTAGGAATGTTGCTCGAAATTTTATATTTTTAATTATTGTTGATTGTTTATAGTGGTGGGTGTCGTCTATAGTTTCTGCCTGGACCTAATGGAAAAACGGTGTGAGTTTATTGTATGAATTATTATAGATAGATAGACAGATAAACCATTTATTTAGTGCACACAAAGACACACAGAAGCACAATTAAATGATACAATTTACATAAATATTGTTTAAATACCTATATAAAAAAACAAAGTGCCAATACACAAAAAGGAAAACATAATTTACGAAAGAAGTAGGTATAGTAACCCCATGACAAACTTCAAATAAAAAACGAGTATTTATACAAGGTGCGGTGTGCGCCTCATTGTTGCACCAAATGGGAGTCCAGCTCAGCATGTGTCAGGCATGCACCTGACGCTGATATTCTGCTGGATCCTAGTAGTGACATACGGACGTCGAGCAGACGAGATAAATTGGTGTTGTGATTTTGACAAAGTGTTGTTCATGCGCGGAGTGAAATTGTGTAAGTATACCCTCAACTTAAATCAAGTATTTTACAGTAAGTTCACTACATTGGAAACGTTATTGTTATTGATGTATGTTTTTATTTATTCGGTTAAATGTATAGTGTATTGTGTGATATAGTCCAGCTAAAAGCAATGTCTCTACAGCAAGATGTGATTTCTGGCGGGAGCTTTTTAAGCCCCCTGACGACTCCATCAAGCCGTCTGAAAGCCTTCCACCTGGGCATGCTTTGCCGTGGCTGACTTGGAAATCTCTAAATAGACTCCAAACCCAAGTCGGCGTAGCAAAGCCAATCTCTTCAGATTTGGGTTCATGAACGGCTCAGATATCAAGTGTGTATGCGGTGTGTCTCCATTGGCTCACCTTCTTGCGCTCCATGCCCTGACACCTGCGTACTTGACTGCATCAGCGAGCGGAGTTCGCATAGCTAAATTTTGGGCCAAATACATTTAATGCATAATTCGCCATCGACCACGCTAAGAAGATTGAATGAATGTATTTAACCCATTGGTAAGAGTTATTTTTTTAATCAGTGTCACGATGCATCCTGCATGCAATAATACGCAAATTAAGTACTTAATAAATATATTTTCTAAATGGTTGACATTGATAAGGCCGTATCACTGCTAAAACGCAGTACTCGCAATATCGTCACACGTACTTCCACTGCAAATGCAGGACTTCCCCTGATCACCGGACTTTCGACACATATCGAATCAGAGCAAGCAGCAATTAGCCGAATCGTATTTTGTATCGATTTTTATGTTATGTAACTATTACAAATATTTAGGAAATATTTTTCTTTACGTTACAAGAACAAAAAAGAACTATCTACTCTTTCCCAACAAGGGTAGAGTTCCAAAGGGATGACGCTGAAAACCAGTATTTTTACGTAGAATGACTGCCCAAGCCTCTTTGAAAATGACATTATAATAATATTATAACATTTTGATAATAATATTATATGTATAAGAATATAGAGTGATCCCAATAGTAGTAGGAGCTACAGGCATAATTAGTAAAAGTTTACACAGATACATAGACCAACTGAACACAACAATAGATTTAACAAACCTACAAAAACAAGCAGCCATAGAAACAACCACCATACTCAGTAAGGTACTAACTAAGTAACTAAGTAAGGCAAATCAAGTATCTTGACTTGGCTCACGAGGTTGTCGACATGTGGGATGTGGACTCAGCGATCATTGTGCCGATAGTGGTATCAGCCCATGGCTTAATTGCCAAGAGCCTCGATGAATACCTGAGGAGGCTCTCGCTAGGCAGCTGGATAAAGGGCTTGATTGAGAAAGCGGTACTCCTGGACACGGCTCGTATTGTTAGGAGGTTCCTCTCTCTGGAGCCCTGACCGCCGGTAGCTTGGACCCTGTTCCCGATACCGGTGGGCAACAATTTTTTATATTTTTAAATGTTTTTTTTTTTTTTAATTTTATATTGTTTGTATAAGAAATATTTAAAAAAATATTGTATATTTAAAAATGTAAATAATTTGTATAAAAGTTAAATAAAAGAAGGATAGCATATTATTTATAATTATTTTCATTAAGTATAAACAAATTCTGATTTCTTTTCTACAGGACGCCACCAGCTACGATCCTAACAATCTCTCTCTGCTTCCTCCATTTAAAATGCAAGGTATTTTCATCATCTACTTAGCCTTTACCCAACTACGTTGGGGTCAGCTTCCAGTCTAACCGGATGCAGCTGAATACCAGTAATTTACATGGAGCGACTGCCTAGCTGATCTTCACAACCCAGTTAGTATTGGGTAATATGATATGCCGTGATAAGACTGGTTGTCAGACTTTCAGGCCACTGACTACCTGTAGCGACTGTCAAAGATATATCAAAGACAGCGGGACCAACAGCTTAACGTGCTTTCCGAGGCACGGAGGACACTAGGTATGTAATAATAAAAAAAGGGTGTTAATATGCAAGGTATTTGAACTCCTAATATTTCCATAGCCGGCAAACTTTCAGCGTAATTGCCTGCCTATACAAGGCAACTTATGACCAGTTTCCGCTATTACATTTAGCACGTATGTGTACACAAAACGCTTAAACAATCCCCACCGTACATTAAACCAACGGAACGTGACCACAGCGCCCTCTCGCGGCCGACCAATAAAAACTTAAACTAATCAGAACAACATCACGGATGGTGGAGGAAACGTAATATTATTGTTATTAAACAAAGTATTGGTTTACGGTTTATTCGTAATTAAAACAATGTGTGGTTGTAGACGGGTATTGTAAGAGCATGAAGAATTGAATTAAAACCAAACTACGGAAAAAACTGAAATTGTAAGATACGTCATAATACTATGACGTCAATCATCGTCTTAACCTGTGTGTTGTAATGTAACGTTATTCAGTCTAGACATGCAATTAGTAAATATATTGAAACTTATTCCGATAAAATAAAGTATGACTGTGGAACTATATCAATATAAAAAACGATGTTCCGTCTTTTGAGCAACTCCACTTGCACTTTGAGGGACTTGTCCAAAATCACTGTTTATGCCTTCGATGTGGTTGGGTCCTGGTCGACGCTCATTTTAACTTGAGTATGGAATCATTGACGCAATGAAGAAGAAGAAGATGGTAGGGAAACGTTTTATTTTAAACTAACGACCCGCCCCGGCTTCGCACGGGTGCAATGTAGATACACATATACATATAAACCTTCCACATGAATCACTCTATCTATTGCTGAAAAAGATCTAAGCGTACAAACAGCGGGAGCGACTTTTTTCGATACTATGTAAAGATTAGGTGGCAACGTAGAATGTATTTTTCTAAGTTGTGATCAAACACTTTTTGATTTTATTAACCAAAAGAAAGAATCTTGTTGGACATCAAACATTTGAATTCTTAATTTGGTCAGAAGTCTATGGTAAGATTGAGTTATTTGTTTGATTTGCGTAATTCAATACCAGACAACATTGGGTGTAGAGAAATTCTTTTCTAAAGAATTTTGTCCGTTTACTTGTAATAAATTAACACTTTAAAGTAATGATTTATCACCTCATTATACACTGAAAGTAACAGAATCCTACAAGCCGTGGGCCAAAACATTTTTTTGTTACAAATCTAATTTTTTCACCATCTCAGAACATCTCTGCACGTTGTTCAATGTGTTACGCATAACGTTTAACCTTTCGCCTGTCTCATTGGAGTCTCCCACAAGGTAACACTGATTTGCATCTACCATCGTAATGACTGCATCTGTACCATTCGAATTGGGTTCTAATTTGAGTACACCCAGGCTTGGTTCTCCAACGTTGTTTAGTTGTCACTTAAGATCTTATGTTTTTTTTTATCTTCGAGCTCAAGACCCACGTGGTGCGACACATGTTTAGGACCATCGCATCCCGAGCCAAGCCGGGAGATGGGAGATAATACAATTTAGGGGAAATTTGTCTTTTCTTAAATGGAATTTAAATTCCAACTTCGCGGGATGGTTTAGATAGAGCATGATATCAATTTACGGCCGTTTTCTGTAACTTACTTACGTATAATTTTAGTTTAGTTAGCAATGAATTGACAGGAATATCCTATCCACGTCAGTTATTGTATGTCTCTCGGAGGGTTGACAGTTGATGTTTCTTTAACCGTTCCGAGGACCGTGCCGTATCTGAGATAGCAACGCTTCGTTAACTGTTAGTTAGTTATTGAAAACGGCCGTTAGTGGTTTATTAAGGCTGCTACGTCAAACGTATTTTATCGACTACAAATATCAAAGTACGCTTTATGGTTATTTTTTGTATTGTCAAAGGTTTTGGTAGTACTGTAGATAAAGTCAAGTCAAGTTAAGTCTGCCGTTAAGTATTACATAAGTACTAGCTATTTTTTTTTTTTTCAAAATAGATTATTACCCAGTTTGTTTAGATTTCAAAATGAGTTTAAGTGAATTTAAGTCATTTTACAGAAGACAAAACAGTGGGAAAGGATACTGTGATATTGTTATAATGTAACATTTGTGTACTGATATATAGATTAAAATCTAATTAAACAAAATACTGTGATATTGTTTTAATGTAACATTTTTGTACTGTTAAATAGATTAAAATCTACTTAAACATTATTTCGAATTTCTAACATTGACCGCTTTCTAACATTGCTTTCCGCTTTGTAACGTTGTCACTATAAAATGAATCATTACAGACAGAATCAAAATAACAAAAAAAGTTAATTAAGACAAAACAAAATTCACTCTCAAATATGACAAGAGTCAATGAATCAGAAATTCTCATGAATTCTGAGCTGCGCGGGCGCACACACGTGCTGCGCACATTTTGAACCTCCTCTCTACCCCCTGCCCCCCGCACACGTAGCACCCACCCCCGCTAAGGGAACCGCTGAAAAAATGGACCACAAAGAACTTTAGAAAAAAGTGACCCTTAAACCAATCTACGTAAGGTTTGTATTGAAATAAAAATAAGCGTGTGGAATAACGGTACCTAAAGGGACATTTTTTTTTCTTAAAATCGTTTGGAGAAGGTCGTTGACCTCTTTATTTGGCACACATTTTGGCATATTTTTCTTTGTATTAATGTCTGTTCCAATTTGTTGTTTATATAGGACCTTAAAATATTTAAAATTCAATGTTTGTTTAAGTGGAGCTATAGTAAACGTTTTGCCCACATTTGTACATCATTTATTTGCTTAAAATGTCAAAATTACAAAAAAGGGCAGTAGTTGCAGGTGGACTATGCGCTCACTCAGTGATAAAGATTATAATAAATATCTACATTGATACTATTTTTCTTAGCCATCCATGAAAAACATTGAGCAGTCTTGAAAAAAAAAATGCCTTTTAAGAAAAAAAAAAAACAACTTAATAACTTTACTGTCGTTTGTATAATAATTTTTCACAAATTTTATGTTTTCTTGGAGGTCATTTCGTTTCATAAAAACTTTTTACTTTTTGTGGTTGTTATTAATTTTACATTGTTTGGTACTAGAAGTTATTACGAGATTATCATATTGTTATTTATCAACATAGGCCAAGAAGCAAAAAAAGGGTACCTATTAGAGGAGCTAACTCATCAATTTATAAAGAAAAATTTGATAAAAATCACCGCGAGGACTTCTACCAATTAAAAAACCGGCTAAGTGCGAGTCGTACTCACACGCACGTCCCTACGTGCGTGTGAGTACGACTCGCACTAAATATTAAATATAACTAAATATTTTTATTATATTGTTTGGTCTTACGGAACCCTTTCCGTAGCACCAAACAATATAATAAAAATATTTTGAAGGCATTCGTTCATATGTTGTATTGTTTTACATTCATCAACAAAACTAAATTTGTTTTTCATAGTATGTTAATGAAAAACAAAGTTGTTGCTGCTGTTTGATGAAAAAGTCCCTTATCTCAAAAAATAAACATCAAATCATATTCAAACCAATTTTGGTTGAAAGTTTTTTTTACGTTCTATAATCCTATATTTTTTTCAGAATTTTTCTCCTCTTACTTTAGAAATTAGAGGGGGGGGGGACACATTTTACCAATTTGGAAGTGTTTATCTTTCAAACGATTGACTTTGAGAGAAAATGGTTTTGGAACCTCGATGTCATTTTTAAAGACCTATCTATGGACACCCCGCACGTATAGGTTTGATGAAAAAAATATTTTCTAGTTTCAGTTCCATGTATGGGGGACCCCCCGTAATCTTATATATTTTTTTATAAAAACCATATACTTAGCGGTTCACAGAATTCATCTACCTACTAAGTTTCAACTGTGAAGTCCTAATAGTTTCGGAATAAAGTGGCTGTGACATGCACGGACAGACAGACAGACTTGGCGAATCTATAGGGGTTCCGTTTTTTGCCATTCGGCTACGGAACCCTAAAAAGAAATCACGTAGATTGCCCAGTAATCACAGTGTAGCCCGCGAAATTCAAAATTTCTTAAGTTTTTTGCAATGTGCAGGTCGGTCTCACGTTGTATGTTGATGAACAATGATTTGCGCAAGTGACACGGATGTAGTTACAGAATTGTTATCATTAAAATTATCAATATAACCCTTTAAGTTCATTTAACCCCTTTGAATGACTTTTTCATGAAATAGTATTTTAATGAAAAAACGTCGGATACATAAATTCGTTTTTGAAAAGTCGGTCAAAAAGGATGTAATATGTCGATATATTATATCGTTTTTTTTATAGGTATACTTAGACATAATAATATCCGAGATAATCCTATTCGTTTCCTATTTTTATTTTTGAGATAATGACGCCTTAAAATTCCTTTATGATTACAATGAATAATTATTATTCGTCATCAACTAAATATTTTTTCAAAACTCACTGTCGCATAAAGCTGTATTTACATGAAGCCAGTTTGTCGAGCGGCGAATAGAGAATATTATGTCCACACGAAGCCTCGTGGGCGATAATCGTCAGGCTATTTATCGTAGTTCCAATATAGAACTCATCTCTTAAAATAAGAGGTACCTTTTTTTATTAGCCTTGAAAGTACCAATACTGGGCAAAGGTCTCCTCCATATCCTTTCAGGTACTATTTTCCTGCGCCACTCCGATCTAGCATTCGCAAAACACGTCCTATTGCGAAAACAGTATACTTACTTAATTGTCGTACTCTCAGTATCGTTGCAGGTACAACTTCTGAGCTCGATAAAAATCGCCTAGCAAGTCTAGCCTTCGAGTCCCAGACTTGACAGTCGAGCAACTATCTGCGTGTAAACGCGGCTTAAGTTTCGTATCAATTAAGTCTCTTTATCACCGTATCGATGACGTTATCAAGAAAAGAAACACTTATTTAAAGTTATCTAATTAAATATGATTCTGTTTCCCCTTGGCATTCAGTTTGAATTCCGCGGTTGTACAGGGAGCATGATATTGATCCTGGTTGTTTGTTCTGTCATTGCAGCTTCGGCTGCAGGTCAGCAGACAGCTACAGTTACCATCTCTCAAGGTACTGTAGTAGGCAGTGTCGCCACCGACGGAAATTACTTCGAGTTCCATGGCATACCATACGCAGACTCCACTTCGGGTAACAACAGGTTCAAGGTAAATCTTATACATTTTTTTATTATTTTTTTAAATAAAACAGTAAAGTCTAGGGACATATTCAGTCCTGTATGAAACTTACATATTAAGTTATAATATGCTTAGCCAGTGTCCAGCAGTGGATATCTTTCGGCTGAAATGATGACGTTGATAATGCTAAGCCATTTCCGCTTTTAATGTTTTGTAGCTAGCATTGATATTCCGTTAAACGTACCTACTAATATTAAACTGAAAGTCTTTACCAGGTTATTTAAATTAATGAGTTGTAAATATTTAATCGACACATAAAAAAACACTAGAATAAATATAATAGTCGTTAACTTCTTTGGTGAAAAACGAAATCAATAATTATAGTTTTTCTATCTTCGAAATATGATAGGGGAATGCAGGGACAGAATAAAAATAAAGAGATTTTCCATCTCTTCTTCTTCTTATTCTCTTCTGATTCTTTTATATTTAAATAAAGGTCTATTCCATTGATGCGATGATTCACAGTAGAATTACGTGTCATGTAATCGTCATGTATCACTTTTTATATGAAGACGTGACGTAGACTGATGCGCTATCCGTCTTGTACTAATTATTTGTCCCCAATAGGCTTCTAAAAACCAACTGTTGATTTCGTAGTATTATGTAAGTTGAAAATTATCGAAGTTTAAAATAAATATTTATTTTCAGGCACCGTTTCCCCCTCCGTCCTTCGAAAGACCTTTTGTGGCGAACCAAAAAGACATAAAATGCGTCCGACCGCTGGGTATTGGATTCGAGGGCATCGAAGATTGCTTGGTAGCGAATATATTCACTCCAACTTTAGAGACTGCAAGAAGTCTGTCCGTAATGGTTTGGATAAAAGGAAAAGAGTTTGACCAAGCAAATATACCAGAGTTGTCTTTTCGAAATTTTGTTCAAAAGGATGTAGTCATCGTTTCTCTCAACTACCGCGAATCTATCCTAGGATTCCTATGTCTTGGAACTGAAACCGCTCCAGGCAACGCTGGATTGAAAGATATTATTGCAGGATTAAAATGGGTGAAACAAAATATTGCGCAATTTGGGGGAAACCCTGAAGATATTACCTTGTTTGGTCACGGAACTGGAGCAGCTGCCGTTGATTTAGTCACTCTGTCACCCATGGCTAACGGCTTAGTTCAAAAAGTAATCGCTCAAAGTGGAAACGCATTAGCCCCATGGGCTGTTACTAGAGATAACTTGGAACATGCTATTCTAGTAGCTGAAGCTTTTGGCCACGAAATAACTTCTACTGAACAGTTGTCAACTATCTTTACTAGAACTAGTGTATCAGCTTTGATGGGTGTTATTAACGAACTAGATTTAACTGATAATTCACTGGCGTTTGCTCCTTGTGTGGAAAGACACGAATTGGAAGGGGTTGAACCTTTCTTAAGTAAAACTCCCTCTCAAATCATCCGTGATGCTGAGTTTCTGCCAATTCCTATTATAATAGGCTTTGTTGATAACGAAGGAACCATCAGAGCCAGAAAGGCATTAGAAGATAACTGGCTAGGGAGAATGGAAACTTCATTCCCAGACTTTATACAGTCTGACTTGAAATTCGATACCGATGCTGAAAAGTCGGCAGTTGCTCAGCGTATAAGAGAATTTTATTTCCAGGAAAATCCAATTAATATGGCAAACTATTTTCGGTATCATGGCGATACTATGATACTAGTATCATCTATAAGGGAAGTCAGAAACCGAATTTCCCGTTCTCTGTCACCGATTTATCTATATCAGTTTTCATACTCAGGAACTCTCGGAGAACCATTTGTGGGTCCTATAACCCTAGATTCAGCAGCTCACAGTGAAGAACTGGCTTATATGTTCTACAGTACTCCTGTCACGGGAACACCTGATAGAGATCAAACAATTGGAAACATTCTTGTAGAGAGGTGGACAAATTTTGCTAAAACTAGGTGAGTACAAACACTTTTTTTTTTAAATTAATATTATAATTTGGAGAATTTGTGCGAAAATAATAACTTATGTTTATTTTACAGTAACCCAACAAGTGAAACTTCGCAAATAGTTTGGCCTCAAGTAACAAGAGATGTTTTTTACTTTCTCCGCGTGCTAGAAACCTCGGAAGTAATTGGTGACTCTACAGAAGTATCATTAATAAACCCACACCCACAAACAGTGAATTTTTGGGATAATATTTATTTTGATTATTTCCTGGATGCTGAAAGTAATTGGGAGATAGATGATCCTACAGTACCGCCTCCTACGGAGGGTAGTACCTTGCTTCCTATTCCTCCGGTAACGCCCCCAATAGATGGAAGTACAGCGTCTACTCCAACAACATCACCTGCAACAGATGCAACCACTACAATATCACCTGAAACAGATGCGCCCACTACAACATCATCTGCAACAGATGCAACCACTACGACTTCTCCTGCAACGGAACCAACCACTACAACATCACCTACAACGGATGCAACCACTACAACATCACCTGCAACAGATGCAACTACCACAACATCCCCTGCAACGGACCCAACCACTACAACATCATCTGCAACGGATTCAACCACTTCAACATCACCTGCAACGGATGCACCTGCAACGGGTCCAACCACTACAACGTCACCTGAAATAGATGCAATCACTACAACATCACCTGCAACAGATGCAACCTCTACAACATCCCCTGCAACGGACCCAACCACTACAGCGTCACCTGCAACGGTCCCAACCACTACAACATCACCTGCAACAGATGCACCTGCAACGGGTCCAACCACAACGCCACCTGAAATAGATGCAACCACTACAACATCACCTGCTACAGATGCAACCTCTACAACATCCCCTGCAACGGACCCAACCCCTACAGCATCACTTGCAACGGACCCAACCACTACAACATCACCTGCAACGGACCCAATCACTACAACATCACCTGAAACGGATGCACCTGCAACGGGTCCAACCACTACAACGTCACCTGAAATAGATGCAACCACTACAACATCCCCTGCAACGGACCCTTCCACTACAATATCACCTGCAACAGATGCAACCTCTACAACATCCCCTGCAACGGACCCAACCACTACAGCATCACCTGCAACGGACACAACCACTACAACATCACCTGCAACGGATGCACCTGCAACGGGTCCAACCACTACAACGTCACCTGAAATAGATGCAACCACTACTACATCCCCTGTAACAGATGCAACCTCTACAACATCCCCTGCAATGGACCCAACCACAACAGCATCACCTGCAACGGACCCAACCACTACAACATCACCTGCAACGGATGCACCTGCAACGGGTTCAACCACTACAACGTCACCTGAAATAGATGCAACCACTACAACATCCCCTGCAACAGATGCAACCTCTACAACATCCCCTGCAACGGACCCAACCACTACAGCATCACCTGCAACGGACCCAACCACTACAACATCACCTGCAACGGATGCACCTGCAACGGGTCCAACCACTACAACGTCACCTGAAATAGATGCAACCACTACAACATCCCCTGTAACAGATGTAACCTCTACAACATCCCCTGCAACGGACCCAACCACTACAGCATCACCTGCAACGGACCCAACCACTACAACATCACCTGCAACGGATGCACCTGCAACGGGTCCAACCACTACAACCTCACCTGAAATAGATGCAACTACTACAACATCACCTGCAACAGATGCAACCTCTACAACTTCCCCTGCAACGGACCCAACCACTACAGCGTCACCTGCAACGGACCCAACCATTACAACATCACTTGCAACGGATGCACCTGCAACGGGTCCAACCACTACAACGTCACCTGAAATAGATGCAACCACTACAACATCACCTGCAACAGATGCAACCTCTACAACATCCGCTGCAACGGACCCAACCACTACAGCATCACCTGCAACGGACCCAACCACTACAACATCACCTGCAACGGATGCACCTGCAACGGGACCAACCACTACAACGACACCTGAAATAGATGCAACCTCTACAACATCCCCTGCAACGGACCCAACCATTACAACATCACCTGCAACGGGTCCAACCGCTACAACGACACCTGAAATAGATGCAACTACTACAACATCACCTGCAACAGATGCAACCACTACAACATCACCTACAACAGATGCTACCTCTATAACATCCCCTGCAACGGACCCAACCACTACAGCATCACCTGCAACGGACCCAACCACTTCAACATCACCTGCAACGGATGCACCTGCAACGGGTCCAACCACTACAACGTCACCTGAAATAGATGCAACCACTACAACATCACCTGCAACAGATGCAACCTCTACAACATCCCCTGCAACGGACCCAACCACTACCGCATCACCTGCAACGGACCCAACCACTACAACATCACCTGCAACGGATGCACCTGCAACAGGTCCAACCACTACAACGTCACCTGAAATAGATGCACCCACTACAACATCACCTGCAACAGATGCAACCCCTACAACATCTCCTGCAACGGACCCAACCACTACAGCATCACCTGCAACGGACCCAACCACTGCAACATCACCTGCAACAGATGCAACCTCTACAACATCACCTGCAACGGATGCTGAAGAAGTAACTACAGAACCTACTCCTACGGAAGCAGCTCCTACGGAGGATACAATCACGGAGGAAGTTACTACAGAGGAGAGTACTATGGATGACCCCAGTTCTGCATCTACTGCAGTCGGATATACTTTCTTAATAGTAATTCTGTTTTCTTTACTCAGCCATATACAGTCCTCACTGATGTTGTCATGAGAAAATACATAAACTAAAGCGATACTCTCTCTAGAATTTTCGAAACGTTAGAATTCGCTCAGTTCGACTCAATCGGTCGACGACTTCATCGACTTTTTTGTAAATTTTAGCTTTACTTCAATAATTATTTTGTGTGTGTATGTAGCATACAAAAAGATGCTATCTTAAGATAGTGCAATATTACCGGTATTACTACACTCAAGGATTCCCAAGGATCATAATTATTTGCAAACACAAAATGGATGTAATTTAGTCTTATGGTTCTTAAAATGTCTTATAAAAAATGATCAATGTGTTGCCTATACTATATTGTTTACATATTGAAAGTGTTCACAGAGATGTGTATGATATTTTTAATGATCTACGATTATTTAGTTTAGTTAGTTTCTATTATTTATACACTGCATTGTAAATAACATTGTCATAATTATTAAAATATGATCAGAAATTCAACTGAAACATGTTTATTATTTAGCGTTCCCTACCTATAACGAGATGCATCTGAGATTGGTAACTACCATTACCTAAAAAATAGTAACATATTTATCAAATAAATTTTATTGTAAAACTGTTATCGTCTAAAGACTTTTTAGAAAACAGTAAAAAAAAAACAGAATAAATATAGTAATTGCAACTGTCCGCCAATAACAGGTAATCACTTAAAAAACAGCCAAGAAAAGTGAACTTCATAGCTAAAACACTAGATAACAATTTTTCTCTCCCTATCGATAACATTATCGGACAATATGACATTATCAAACAAAAATCTTTGATCTTATCTTATCGAACCGATTCTATAATCCCTTCGAGCTCTGTACCCAGTTTCGATTCTGCAGTTGTACACATAGCAAGCATGATATTGCTACTGTCGGTTTGTTCTATGCTAGCAGCATTGGCTGCAAGCCAAACGCCGCCTACGGTTAACATCGCACAAGGAACCGTAGTAGGCAGTGTCGCAACCGACGGGAATTACTTCGAGTTCCATGGTATACCATACGCTGACTCCACTTCGGGCATCAACAGGTTCAAGGTAATCATAATAATTAAAATTGGTAGGTAAAGCGAAAATAATCTGACTTAATGTCACATGAAGATTATTTTCGCTTTAACCACGGTAATATAATAATTGTTACTAAACCAGTGTAGACAGATACTACTAACGTTAATTGTTTATACACACAAATCGCACATAAACTATATTCACACATACAGTAAATTGTATCTATATTGTATGAATCTTTTCTTGTAATGAACCGAGAGTTACTGGAAAATTAAAATTTGTTTTGTTGTGCAATAAAGATCTTTCTGAATTTTCAGTTAGATTGGACTCACTAATATTCCTAAACCTTTAATATAGAAAAAAAACATTTATTTACAGGCACCCTTACCTGCTCCAAATTTCCAAGATCCCTTAGTGGCGAATCGAACAGGCATAAAATGTGTTCGAGCCTTGGGTCGGGGATACGAAGGCACCGAAGATTGTTTGGTTGCGAATATCTTCACTCCAACTACAGATACTACAAGAAGTCTGCCCGTCATGGTTTGGATTAAAGGAAAGGAGTTTGATAGACTAAATGGAGGAGACTTATCTTTTCGAAATTTTGTTCAAAAAAATGTCGTCATCGTTTCTCTGAATTACCGCGAATCTATCCTAGGATTCTTGTGTCTTGGAACCGAAACTGCTCCAGGCAACGCTGGATTAAAAGATATTATTGCAGGATTAAAGTGGGTGAAAGCTAATATAGCCCAATTTGGAGGAAACCCTGAGGATATTACCCTGTTTGGTCATGGAAGTGGAGCAGCTGCTGTTGACTTAGTCACTCTGTCCCCTATGGGTCATGGGTTAGTTCAAAAAGCAATCGCTCAAAGTGGAAACGCATTTGCCCCTTGGGCTGTATCTCGAGATAATTTGGAATATGCCATTCAAGTAGCTGAAGCTCTTGGTCATGAAATTGAAACCATTCAACAGTTGTCAGAAGTTTTTACTAGGACGAGTGTGTCAGCTTTGATGGGGGTCATTAACGATCTAGATTTAACTGATAATTCGCTGGCTTTTGCCCCTTGTGTGGAAAGGCAAGAATTGGAAGGTGTGGAACCTTTCTTAATCAAAACTCCAGCTCAAATAATCCGCGATAGGGAGTTTTTGCAAATTCCTATGATAATGGGCTTTGTAGATAACGAAGGTACAATCAGAGCTGAAGAGGCAGTGGAAGATGATTGGCTAGGCCGGATGCAAGAAACATTCACTGACTTTATTCAACCAGACCTACAATTTAATACCGATGCTGAACAGACGTCAGTAGTTGAGCGAATCAGACAATTTTACTTCCAAGAAAATCCAATTGATACGAATCATCTCAAAGAATATTTAAAATATCATGGAGACACCATGATGCTTGTATCATCTATAAGGGAAGTTAGAAGTCGAATATTCGCTTCTCCATCAGCACGAGTCTATTTATACCAATTTTCATACTCAGGACCTCTCGGAGATCCATTTATCCCTCCTTTGGAGAATGTAGATCTTGATTCTGCAGCTCACAGTGAAGAATTGGCTTACATGTTCTACAGAACTCCTGTCACGGAAACACCTGACACAGATCAAACAATTGGAAACATTCTTGTAGAGAGATGGACTAACTTTGCTTATACTGGGTGAGTCTTAATTAATATGGACATATTTAAATATGATTGAAACATTAAGATAAATAATTAATGATTGTATTTTCTTTCACAGCAACCCGACAAGTGAAACTTCATCAGTAGCTTGGTTGCCATATACACCACTGACTTTTAACTTCATCCGCCAGCTCGCCGCAGGGGAGCTGGTTAGTGGCGGTAACTTGGAGGCAGCAATGCTAAACCCTCATTTTGATACGTTTAACTTTTGGGAGATTATTTATTCTACTAATTTCTTGGATGCCCAAAGTAATTGGTCGATAAAAGATAGGCAAGATCCCGACGATACTACTACTACGACTACGACTACGTCTACAACTACTTCCGACCCCGTCGATCCCGAAGCACCCACGACAACTCCTGGACCGGATGTAAGTACAACGCCAGAACCAAATTCCGCATCTATAGCAATTGCGTATACCTTTTTAATAGTCAGTCTATTTTCATTGCTGAGTCATCTCCACTCCTCGCTGGTATTATCATAAGAAACTGCACTGTAGACCTAAATTGCTACTGTTGCTGTTTCACTTCACATCAAAATCTTCTTTGGATTTCACTTCGAAATCCATTTGAAGGCCTTTTAAGTTAATTTCTTTCGTTGTATCATTTACTGATATAATTATTGTAGATGTAAGTGTATGTTATAGCATAATAAAATAAGAAGACATCTTTCTATAGTGCAGCATTTTTGAAGTATTATTTGCAAACGAATATCACTATGCATCAGTATAATGGTGTTCTAAAGTGTTACTGAACAACATTTTTGGACGTCTTTGTAAATCTATAGAATCTGTATAAAATAAATTCTACAAAAACAATTTAAGTGCGTCATTATTGAAGTGCCCTAAAATAAGATAAAAAAGTATTTGAGATCGAGATGCTGTTATCAAGGTTGAGATATGGTAGTTGATTGAGTCAAACAAGATTATCTCCAAACCATAGCATCTGTGGCCTCCCAACAGTTGGAATATTCTAGATCTTTTACACATTTAGCCTCAGAAATCTTATTGTTTATATGGAATTAATTTGGTCTAGTCTATTCCACTGGAACTAAACACTTCTTCCTGCTCAACTTGAATTGGCTACGTTTATATACTTTTTTTTTAAAGTTTTTGTTTTCAACGGTTTTATTATAAGGCCCTAGAACAAACAAGTCGTGAGGAGTTATTTCCTTATCAATTCAAGATAGTCAATTTTCATCGCAGATTCTGGTTACTTAGGTACATTTATCTTGTTATATATACTTTTATTGTTCTTAACATTAGCGGGAACGCTGTAAGGGTAAGATCAAGACACATATTTTTCTCTTAGACAAAACCAAAGTACCAGGGTGGTTTACATCGCGTGAAGGTGCAAAGTTCACAGGTCGCGCCGGCCGTGTCGACTCCCCGAGGCCAAGTCATGTTCAGCTGATAATGTCACATGTGCAGTTTTAATACTGGATGAACTAAATAACAATAAAAAGAATACTCAATAAATCGATGTGAGACTCGTTAATCAAATTAAAATTTCACCGTAATCACTCAAAATCATCATCAGTAAGTAATAATAATAATAAAGAAAGACAAAAGTACTTCTGGACACGGCGCGTATCGTTAGGAGGTTCCTCTCTCAAGAGCCCTGACCCCGGGTAGCTTGGACCCTGTTCGCGATACCAGTAGGCAACAATTTTTTATGTTTTTAAATGTTTTATATTGTTTTTTATTAGGAATATTTAAAAATGTATATACATTTGTAATAAAGATAAATAAAGATGTTAATCATTTTATTTCATAGCGGAAATTTTCACAATCGAATGCCGAACCGTATATAATTTTATTTAATAAGCTTTTTATATTAAGAGACTGACTCTTAATGACATAAGCTTTATAAAATAAAATTGCAAACAATATTGTCAGTGTACTAGGACCTTCAATCACAATCTGGTGGGTGAAGTTCTGCTTTCCTAGCTAAGTTATAGAATAACCTGTATTACGAGTATATGGAATAACAGTCGCTATCCCTTACAAAAAGTTATAATAAACTAGTACAATTTTTTTAGTGTACAGAGTCGGGCCTAAGCAGTTACAAAATCTTCTTGCAAATGATGTGCGTACTTGTGCAAGAGTGCAAAATTAAGTCTTTCCTACTTAATTTAATTTTTTTTCCTTAAGGATACACTAGTCGGTCATACTTCCATACAAACGTAGTATGGCGACTACTCAACTGTTTAAAAAAACCTTTTATTTTCTGTTTTCAAATTCATGTTTTTTTTTTTACTTTTTGTTTCCATTCAGGGCTAGTTATTGATGAGACAAATTGATAGCATTTTTTATTTTGAACGTATACCATCAAACAGTGAAGTAATCGCCAGACTACGTTTGTTTGTTTTGTATGAAAGTACGACCGACTAGTGTACCCTTAATTTTAGTATTTTACATGGAAACGGCTGTTAAAGATTTAAGAATGGCTGGAAGATAACTTGCTTTTCGAAGCACAGAGAATCTCGATATTATTTATTTATTATTATTTATTTATTTATTTATCAACATACATCTACCATTACAGCTAACCAATGCGGTAAATGCGCCTTAATTAGTAACTTAATTGTTACTTATAACTAATACCTATAACTAATTACAAAAAAAGCATTCCTATGATATGAAATGAAATGAACGATAATGTGAATGATATGTAATGTATGGTCACCCCTCCACTGACCAGCCGCGACAAGTATTGCTTAACCTTACAGTTCTGTACGGGTGTTATTATTTAACCACAAGCTGCTCTTCAATAACGTATAAGATTGCTTATAAGTTAAAACAATCGTAAAGTTAATAATAATGTAACGATCAGCTACTTGAAGCCATGATTGTTTTATTTCGAGTTTTAAGTTTGTTTATCAGGCACGGTGGAAGCTATAAAATGCAGATTTGCAGGCCTCCGGGCCTACATCTGTGTCTGCATTGAGTATGATATAAACAAAGTTTGGCAGAGTTGATTTTTGTTAACCGGTAATATTTTTAAGACGATTCTAATACTTTTTGTTGTTCTCAATTCTGCTGTTTTTTTAATGATTGTTACCTCATAACTCCGTCATTTATAAACTAATTTGAAATATTATTCAATTGGACCCATAGAAATTTCATGAAAATCGGTTCAGTTATTTTTTTTTTTTTCCTTTAATACGTGTTTTTTTTTCTTGGGCTATGTTGACGACATGATGGTTTGTTAACAACTTTTAGTTACAATGTAAAAAAATCTTTGGTGACAAGAATACAACTAAAAAGGGTAAAATAAAAAAACTTTCTGCGAAAAAAAACCGATAGACCAAAAGATACTAAAAAAGTCTAAAACAACTTTAATTTCGGAAGTCGGTTGCAAAAAAAAACGTGTCGGGCTGACCACAATGAACAAGGACAAGATAATACAAGATAAATAATAAAATGTGTTAGAATCAGTAAATTAGGATTAAGAAGATTAGGTACAGTCTACAGGAAAAAGCCTAAAAAAACTTTCTGTCTTAGCTAAATATCCTGTACGCGTATTAAGATAGGGTTATCTAGTTTTACGTCAATAGTGCCTCACGACGTTATTCATACGAGTCATTTCATGAAATTTTCTATACATAGCTTAATAAAAGTCTCGAATTCACTAACCGACAATGCACACCGTCCACCAGGTCTAAAAGCATGGGCCCGAGGGTTCCTTATACATTTTACGAAAGTGAGCACTAAGAAGTTGTTTCTGATAATATTTAACCACTTTTTTGATATCCGCGAATATCCGACTACTGGGCAAAAGATGGGAAATATTATCCGGTGCAGTGTTCCTCCTTCTAGAATAGCATTTATTGATATATAATAACAAAAACTATACGGAGTAGAAGAGGGACATCGACGCACAAACGATAAGGTAGGTACCCTATTTTGGTACATCACCCCCCCCCGCCCGCAGCAGAAATAAAAAAATGGCTGTTTTCTTCAAAAATGCAATACCTACACGGTAAAAATGTGTAGAGACAACCAGAAAATTCCTTCATTATAATAAAATCATCATCTGCCTAGCCTTTACCCAACAGTGTTGGGGTCGGCTTCCAGTCTAACCGGATGCAGCTGAATACCAGTATTTTACATGGAGCAATTGCCTATCTGACCTCCACAACCCAGTTAGTACTGGGTAATACAATACCCCTTAGTAAGACTGGTTTTCAGACTTTCAAGCCACTGACTAACTGTAACGACTGTCAAAGATCTACTGACAGCCGGGACAAACGGCTTAACGTGCTTTCCGAGGCACATTATAATATAATAATAGTATAAATGTGCGGATCTGAATCATTGGAACAACAGTGCGGTGCTCGTCACTCTGTAACCTGAACAAGGTGCGTCGGATGTGGGGCCACATGGCCCACAGGAGACGGCTGCGGCACGCCTCGCGCCCGCACGTACGAAACGTGTGGATGTACCTTTACTTTATTGTGAGCATTCAACTGAAAACTTATAATACCATATGCTTTATGCTTACTGTGGCTTGCATTTGATTGCCTCACTATACATTTTTGGGTATAGTTAGCTGTAAGCCACTGAAACAAAATAAAATAAAATAAATAAATAATATTTCATTTCCCAGAAATGTACATTACACAAATCTTGTGAAACATCAGCAGCTATTTGCTTGATTCGAATTTGTATTTGGTTCGAAGAAACTTAATAGTTAATCTTTTACAATGTTGTAATAAGCAGTGATAATACTTGAGGTATAAGAGGGCAGTGTAGGCTTGATAGCAGAGAATAGTTAAGTATGGTTACGAATGCATAGGAAGACTTGAGGAGTCATCGATATTAATTATATTTTCAAGCTAATAAAACGTCGTGGCGCAACATGAAAAAAATAGTCTCATTGTCACAATTTAGAAACTTGAAAACGTGTATCTGACGTATAAACTATTAACTTATGATTCAAACATGATTGTTTAGCTACATTTAAGATTTATTAATTAGCTGTAATATAAATATTTATTACTGCTAGTCGCATCCATACTAATCTACACTTGAAACAGTGAGTAACATTAAAAATCGTTGGGGGCACGTGTGCAACGATTTCAGATGAATGCAAGAGTGGCCGCACCTAATGCCTGGTAGGTGCTCATAAATATAGTTTCTTATTACATTGCTTAGGCATATGGGGATCTTTCAACATGCCAACGAATACTGAATAATACGGGGAGTAGCGCATCGATCTGCAAACTGCTACCATGCAAATGACTCTACACAATCCTAAAAAAAAAATTACGACAGTTTAAAAAAAATATCAGTTGAACTGGTGTATTCTCGCTGGCCCCACTGCCCCTGCACTGAAAAATCAAAACGTCGATTCGTTGGCCCCACTACCTTGAGGTCAGAAAAATGAAGGAATTGACAACGTATTGCGTTGTTGTAGTTAGTTACTTGAATGAGGAAAACGAGCAGAGCTGTCTAGGTCATTACGTACTGACATAACATAACATCACGCTTGTAATTCTTGAAGGGCTAGGCAGATTTGTACCTAGTAGTACAACCATTTTGCCAGTTATGTTTAAGTCCGATGTAATAGGGGGCGAGCCTATTGCCACCAACCGGGCGTAAATCCAGGCTCTGTGGCTGAGAAATTCCTGATGGAAAAACCCAACCACACAGGGCTCGACCCGGGAATCGAACCCAGGACCCCAAGCTTACCTACCAGTCGTGCTTGCGACCACTGTTTGTGTCAAAATTTGAGTCATCGATTTGAGAAGAAGACAGTGAATTTAAAAAAAAATTCTATGCTGGAGCATTTGAATATATGTATACAGCATGTAACGGAAAGGATATAATCATATGGAATACTGTGGTACGGACCATCAAACTGAACAACTTTCTCTATGGGGCCAGCATCGAAAACGTAAAAAAATAATCAGCTGTCCTATACAAAATTTCAATACCTACTTGACACTAATGTATGGGACAGCTGATATTTTTTTTACGATTTCGATGGTGGTCCCATAGAGAAAGTTGTTCAGTTTGATGGTCCGTACCACAGTATTCCATATGATTATACCCTTTCTGTTACACGCTGTATATGTCTATGTTTTGAATTTGCGCGTCGCCATGTTAGGCAGTCGCTCTTGGTAAGCTACTGGTCCGTAATTCATCGCATCTGGTTAGCAAACTGCACCTGAAAAAAAATCGCCATGTAATTTCGAGGTTCAGGGGGAATGGTAAATCGCCTATTTTCATAACTTCAAAACTATATAGCTATGCTCACAATGAGCCCTTTCATTTGATATGCACGATATAGTTTGCAAAACTTTTTTTTTCTAATTTACCCTCCAAAAGGGGCCATTTTTAAAGTTCATTATTTTACGTTACACGTCCGTCTTTGGATCACAACTCTTACATTATATACCAAATTTCAACTCAATCGGTCCAGTAGTGTCGGAGAAAATTGGCTGTGACAGACGGACATACACGGGAGTGATCCTATAAAGGGTTCCGCTTTTCCTTTTGAGATACAGAACCCTATAAACGTGTTGCGCCGACCCCAAATAACATAGGACAAGGACGGGAGGATGATGATGTGTGCGTGTGGTTGTTTCAAGTAACCTTGCATGCATGTGTGCGTATTTTTGTTATACCTACGAGGCTACGACAGACAAAGAATGCGAGTAAAATAATTCCAATAATACCTTTATCAGTTAAATTTTATCAGTTTACGATTGTATTCTGTACGGGAGATATTGGTTTAAACTAGAATGCTGGCGTCATTGCCAACTATACTGTGCGTAATCTTTACTGTCTTTATCTAAACCTTTAAAGTAACTGGTGTTTTTTTACATTTATCATGAATTTGATCATTTCTTTAATCATCACGTGGAATTTTGCTGTCAACACTTACTGCCACATTCGAGGTCAAGCTTGATTAAGTTTGAAGGAGTTCCTTTTGTTTTACAAAAAACATCGATACAATTCCAAGTTTAAACAAAGATCTACTCACAAAAACAGTGGAAACACCTTTTAACTGTTTTCGTTTATATTTTACAACAAAAAACAAGTTTTAAAGACTGTTTGTATGCCACATTCGTGCAAAACAACAAAACATGTTTGCAACATGTTTGACACTAGGCATATTTTTAACAAGTTTTTGAAAAGCCTCGTACAAAATTAGTATAGGAACTTGTTTATGGATGTAGGTACTTAAATATGTAGTAACAGCCATCCGAAGAATTGGTTTATGCTTTACTAGCTGTTGCCCGCGGCTTCGCTCGCGTTTTGGTTGGAAACTAACCCACGGGCACGTTGTAAATATAGCCTATGGCACTTGAGGATAATGTAGCTTTCTATTAGTGAAAGAATTTTTGAAATCGGTTCAGTAGATCCAGAGATTACTCCCTACATACAAACTTATGAACAAATTTTACCTCTTTATAATAGTCGTATAACCTCATACTTTAATTTATTTTGGCTGTACAAAAACTATGTTGATGGCGGGATCATGATGTAATCTCCGAAGGAAAATAGTACATTACATGTCACCAGTGATTTCAAGTCCCATTTAATACATCGTATTTTAATTCTACTTTCCATCATATTAATTTTAATTGCGTCGAGGCAAATACTGACAACAAAATTAGATTTAAAAAGTTCCCTATTACATTTTTGTTCGGCACTCTAAAAATACCAGTATCGATTAATATCTCTGTAATTAATCACATTAATTTCAATTAAGATAGCAGTAGTAAACTACCTGATCGTATCTAATCTATTGAACTTTGCATAAAACTTAACGAGACGCCAAATTACAGGGAACAAAAAGAAACACAAAAGAAAACTACTAAAGACATTAACTAAATAATGGGTGATCAATTTTTTCCACAATTTTCTTACGAACTGTTAACTACCTAGTGAAAGTTTACGATTTGACACCGTATTTCGATTTTATGATAGTTATAAAACACTTTTAAAAGTTACTACCGAACAATGTTACACTAACAATTTTAACGGATGAGTTACAAAGTCGTTAATATAACCATAAATAGGTCTGTGAACTTTTATTCAACAATATTTCGGAAGCCGTCTTGAATTCAGGTATTTAATTTGAGAATCAAACATCGAAATAATATGTCGTTGGACTAAAGTCGGCGGAGGACGTCAAGAGGAGTTGGGTAGGACATCTGGTGAGACGCGGAGATGGCATATGTAGTAAGGTTTTGACCGAATAGTGGACAAGGTTCGACCAAACAAACCAGGGCCGTTCATAAGAGCGTCGGGTTGACGATACGGTTCGTATCATCAAGATTGCGGGTAACCGATGGATGAGGGACCCACAGAACCGAGAAGTATGGCAGAAGAATGAGGAGACCTAGGGGCCTAAAATGGCTGCTTTATCAGAATCATAATACGAATCACGTTAAAAATTTGAAACTCTTAAAATGGACTTTGTTGTCATAACCATAAAGACCATTTTAAGAATTTTTAATTTTTAATGTGATTCATATTATGATTCTGATAAAGCTTCGATTTCAGGCCCCCTATACTCAACAATGGGTGATTCCGGGCTGAAATGATAATGATGAGGAATCAAAGTAGCACTGAAGATGACTGACCACGAGCCTACCAAATAATAATCTTCCCCAATTTTCCTCTTCCCCTGTTTCTTCTTTTTTAAAGCTTTACTTCCTTTGTAGCCAACATCTCAAAATTAACCTCTTTAGTATTCGCTTCAGTTCCTACTCTATTTCTCGTGCCGGTACAGGCGAGAATAATTTCATGCCATGGTAAAAATATCAGTGCCTTTTTAAGCATAATTCATTCGAAACTAAAAAAAAGTAAGATCACTAAAAATGGGTAACATCATAATATTACATCACGCCTGTAATCCTTGCAGGGTAAGGCAGAGATGTATGTAATAGTACATCCACGTTTCACCAGTTATGTTTCAGTCCTATGTAATAGGGGGCGAGCCTATTGCCATCAACCGGGCACGAATCCAGTCTCCGTGGCTGCTACTGAGAAATTGATGGAAAAACCCAATTGCACTTTGCCCGACCCAGAAATAGAACCCAGGACCTCGTGCTTAGCAGTCGCACTTGCGACCACTCGACCAACGAGGCATTATAATAGACGAGCTTACGCCCGCGGCTTCGCCCGCGTCGTGTTCGGTTCGATAAATAGTATCCTATGTATTAATCCAGGTTATAAACTTTCGCATTAATGATATTAGTAGGATAGGATATCAAACACAAAATAGATGCCATCAAAACCTACTTCATACAGGGCCAAGTACTTCAGTAACTTAGGTACTCTCCGCGAGATCGTCAGCAACATGAAGGCGCTGCTGGCCTTTCTCGGGGAGCTAGGGTGGATCGAATAAATTTCTCTTCTCTCGCACGGAAAATACGCGCTTGGACGTGGAGTTGCGACACCAGCCCGCTATACAATACAACCTACATATCGTACACATAACATATCGGCTTTTCATTTCCCCATAGCATTTCAACTGTATAGTTATTTTTATGTAACTACTAAAGTTTTGAAGGTCCCATGAAATCGTCTGAGGTAATAAGTTGAGTGTCAATGTCAAACGATATTTACATGTAGATTTGATTTATTCCGTAGAGAGTTTGTTTGAGTTACTGGAAAGTAATCATGTATAGCTTATAATACTCTAGAAATATTGGGTTGCGTAGGTCATATTTTGTACCTATAACTAACTTTAGAAAAAATACCCACCTCATAATTATGAGACAAAACATATCCTGAAGAAAGAACCGCATAGAACCTCTTTATTTTTTACCGTTACTGACGTAATGTTGGTGTACATCAGGGAAGTATACCAACATTATACACACCTCTGTTTTTCGGATTCCTGTGCGTATTGTATAAATCACTTGTTTCGGTGAAGGAAAACATCGTGAGGAAACCAGCATGCCTGATAGATATGTTTCGACGGCATGTTAAGCCAAGTCAGAGGCCCAGGGGTGGCACTAACCTCGCGATGAAGAAATAAATAATGTTTATCTCAGAAAAGAAACAGTTACCGCCTATGCACAAAATTAAGAGCCTACTAATGAGTAACAAATAAAGTTAAATTTACCAGCCGGTAATCATAATTATCCTGCAAACGATAATAAAATAAATATTATTTGTGCTGTCTTAAATCATATTAATATAATGCTAGTGACGATTCTACCAATGTTTATTTTGCGATTTCCGCCCTTAACGGACGTGATTTCCCAAAAATAGCAAAAATAATCACAATTAGTCCCTTTGTTACCATTTTCTCTATATTTATTTGATTCCTTCTTAGTTTTCTATTAATATGGGATCAAAATATAAAAGTTGACGTCATCTCAGCGCTATCTGGAGAAAACACAGGACTTTTGGTGCCCCGGCCCTCTGTTCATCACATCCTTTGCGTGTGTTATTTTCATGACTAAGGCTGTGTTCAAACCAGCGGGCCTGTGGACGGTGAGCTATGGGCTAGCTCGCCGTCCGTCCGTCTTAGGACGTCAGGCCGTGTCGACGGCGCGCGAGTGTGCCACGCGCGCCTCAAAGAGAGTCAGCAAACAGGAAGGGGTCCGAAAGCACCGATGCCTGCCAGGGTTGCGGGACTGTTCGAAAGAGATACCGCGGCCCTGGATCACAAAGGGCAAAAGAAGGAACATGGATGGGTTTTAGTCAGTAAAAGTCTGACATTCCCTCCTGCTTAGCCCAGAGCGGGAGGAGTTATTTGATGATTTCACATCCGAAAAAAAAAGGCTGTGTCCAAACTAGTCATAAAACTCTCTTTTGAGAGAACTTCTCTGCATAAAAACAACATTGTATTCGGTAGTTTAACAACATATTTGCCGAAGTTACAGGACGAAAAGTTCAGCATGGGTACACCTGCAATACTTTTTAAAGTAAATACCATGACTAAATAGTTTATGGAAGATCTGGTTATTTACATTATTTACACTCTACAAATCTATAATCTATAATAGTAATAAAAATATGTACAAACTTGTATCAAAAGGGTTACAGGGCGTCAAAAATTTCCACATCGCTGTCAGCAGGAAAAGTGCCCAGAAGGGAGGCAACATTGCCACGTTCTATGGCAATTTTCTTTGGCCAAAAATTAGGCCTGCCTTCTGGTCACGTGAAGAGTCGTCTAATCGCTTGGCCAATTTCCCGAAATACTAGGTGGGCACTCTGAATTGAATTCAATAATTTACTCAGCAGATCGAAAGGGCCGAAATTACGTCGCGTAATTTTCCAAGCAAATATCTACGTACGAGCGTACTTCATCTGTGCCGAATTTATTGTCGGTAAGGGTGTTGCTACGTTTATGGTGAAAATAATATAACATTTACAGCCTGTAATCGCTGAAGGGTTAGGTAGAGGTGTACCTAATAGTACATCCATATTTCACCAGTTATTTTAAGGCACTTCTGATCAAATACATGTCTTAACTCATAAACATATTTTGCTTATATTTCTATTAAAAAAAACTACGCCAGACGGTTGGTGTGCGCACAGTCTTTGGGAATCCACGACTGAATTTCTCGGTATTGTTAATTTGAAGGAAATTAGTGAGAAAGGGGAAATATTTTGGGAATATGTCTGGATTTACGAGTATTTTAGATTATCTTCATCTCACAATATTTTCAGGTGAATTTTGGTTAAAAATGGATTCTAGTAGAAACAAAATTTCGTTTTTCATAATTTATTCGCACAAATCATAAAGCAGTAAGATTTATCTATCAGTAGGTACCTACGAATTTAAAAACACTCATGATTCTATTGTTTTGCTTACCATATCTATGTCTACACACTTGTCCTCTATATCTTAACACTTTTGAGTTGCACAGATAACTAGAATGATTTATTCTTGAAAGTAGATCATCAAATGCGTAGATACATAACTACCTACGTGGCAACCGATGATGGAATTCTAGTACGTTGTTCGAAACATGTGCTGACTACCTTTTGTTTTACTATACTGGCATTGTGCCGAAACCGCAAAAATGTGTTCCTGTCGAAGATGAAAATTGTATACTATTGGATACGGTTCAACCACGCCGCTGTATTTTCGGCCTCAGCAATGTATTTTTCATTCAAGAGGTTGGCCACCTTAATACCGACTTGCATAAACAAATCAATCATATGTTACGTTCCCTTGTCTATGAATAGTTATGTTTTTTTTAAGTGCATCGTTCCAATTTTGTAATACGATGCTATTAGCTTTAATTTTACTAAAAAGGGTCGTTGGTCTAGTATTATTCTGATAAATTTGGGCTTTTCCATTCGAAATTTGTCAATGGTCGTCGTCACCGAGGCAGGCCCAAGAAACGCTAGCGTGACGATTTGGACTCGTTCCCGATCGATTGGTCAGAGCAGACATAAGAGAGAGAGAAAAAAGAATGAAGAGGCACTTGCCCAGCAGTGGGACAGAATTAGCTAATAAAAATATACTCAAGTGCAGCCACGGTGTCTGGATTTGTGCGCGGTTGTTGGCAATAGGCACGCCCCCTTTTACATGGGAATTAAACATAACTGTTGAAATGCGGGTGTACTAATGAGTACACCTCTGCCAAAACCCTTCGGGGATTATCGTGATGCTGTGCTATGTAATAATAATGATTACATGGAGACATCCAGCAACGGAGTCAAAAAAACATTATGACCTTAATAAGGGGCCTCGAAATTCAGCATTTTTGTTTATTTCTCTTATGTCCAAGGGTAAACATAAATATTCTGAAACACTGACCAATAGGGACACGCACACGCACACACAACACACACACATATTTCTCACATTTTTAATCATTTGCCCTTATCCCGATTTATTTGGGGTTCATCTTCTCTTGCATACTCTTAATCATCCTTACATACTCAAAACTTTCCTAACGACGTTTTCATCGTTCCCCGCATCGCGTGTCTTATTGTCATACTATGATCCCATATAAATCAATGCACATCGATTTACTATCAGTTACTCCTACAAATACCACGTAAGATAATAAACGTGTGAACAAATCAAGTCAAGTCGTCCTGGTACCAGCCGTTCAAGACGTAATAAACCCACCATTTAACGGATTGAAATTCCTACCTAGGGGACGCCACTAATAATAAAATTGCAGTGTCATACTTTTCAACTTAAACCACTTTGTCGTTCGCTAGGAACTGTCCGAGTTGTCAACTGTAATGATTCCTAGTCGATGTGTGTTGCCAGCCTATTTATTTATAAATCCTAATATCGATCGGTTCGGAGTTCCGTATGTCCGTAAATACGACTACCGAGGGATCCTTGACCGACTGACTGGAAACGTGAAAGACTAAAATACTAGGTTTGTGACAAAATTATCTCAATCGCTAGGCTATTTCATTCTATTTATATTTTGGATTTATGTAAACATAATTTTCTTCGCGTAGTGGAAGTTTATTGAAAAGTTATTTGGAGTGTCAGTCGCATGTTTTATTTCGCTTAATAATTAAAACCTGTTCTGATGTTTATCCGTATTGTGTTTCAGCAGCTTTCAGTTTGAATTTTAATTAGTAACTCGTGTAATGGCTGCGTGGACGGCACGTGTCAGAATTTCTCATAATTATCTCTGAGTCAATATTTTGTATAGTAATATTATGTTTGAGCTACGGAACCGTTGGCGTTCTTTAATATAACCGTGTTTTGATGGTAAGTAATCAGTGAAATGCATCGACAATTGTAGTGAAACCATTTATAGTGAACTCTTGAAAACCGCTTATTACCTTCAAATGCTGATATTGCCCGATTCATTTTATATGTAAGACGAATATACCAGGTCATTTTTATTCAAATGGGTCGATGAATGAACATTAACGAGGGGGGTCATTTTTATACCTTTGTGTTCATTATTTTCACACACTGGTTACGATTTCAGAACGTATATGTGTATTAGTATCTATATAAGTACTTATATACATTTTCGAAAGCAAGAAGTATTTTTTTTTAAATATTTTGACTGGTAGAGAATGCCTTGTGTTAAATAAATAAATATATTGTGTCAAAATTGCGAACCCCAAAAGTTTTTGATGTGGTTTAGTATGCGTGACCAATGATCTCTAATGCGATGGAGTACTATACATTCAGAATAATATCATTCCATATCTTCCCGTGGGTGTCGTAAGAGGCGACTACGGGACTTACCAGAGAATGCCAGCAGCATTCTCTGTGCTTTTTTAACAAACGTACTGCGATCGCCAACCCGCCTGCCAAGCGTGGCGATTATGGCAAACCCCTCCTTTGGGGCAAGCCTATGTCCAGCAGTGGACGTCTTTCGGCTGAAACGATGATGAACTTTAAATTATAATGCATAGGTAGTATATTGTTAAGCATTTTGTCCCTTTCTTTTTATCCTTCCTGCTTTGTTCCTAATTTTCCTCTTTCTGTGTCAACGCCAGGATGTTCTTTCTGGGGTTGTATGTATTGCTGTTTTATTCCCTTTGTTGCCCGTGGTACTAGCAGTATTACTACCAGTAGTACCAAGGGTATAATATCATAATATCAAACGCTTAATAAAGTTAATATTTAGAATTATTAATGGACATAAAAATTAATAGCAATAAATAAGTAATAAACCCAATAAACAATGGCATCAAAACAAAGTCAAAATCAATAAACCAGCAAAAGGTTACACAGCAAAATATTTTCACAGAATATTGGTATCTAACGGAGTTCTGAATTATAGACGGGGAGTCGGCTGCGGCTTCTCTTCGACATGCTCTCAGAGTAATGAACAGACAAACGGCAGTTCGACAACACTTATGATGTTCGAAGCCTCAGACTACGGCAGAGTAATTGCTGCTATATCCGGAACTGTTTTAGTTTCATATTAAAGCGGAACTGCATGATACTTTTGAGATGGATTATCAAATACTATTTTCTCTTATGTTATGTTTTTCGTCCTTTATTACTTCTGTGATTTTTACATAAACTGTCACTTACGGGGTATCTTCCGTGATTGTCTTTAATTTTGAGCTCCCGATATTTCAACGCTGTGGCAAGCGCCATGATCGCAGGTTGACATGGGGTCAATCACGGAAGATATTCCGTAAGTAACAGTTTGTGTAGTTGTGAACCGTGAAAGTTTAAAACAGTACTGTGATATGTTTTTGTATAGTGAAGCTCCTCAAAGTGTGACCAATAGATAGACTATAGACTCTGAGGTTCCGTTTTGATGATCCTTTTGTTATTGAGCATCAATTTTGTTATCGTTTTCTACAGAAAGTTTTTGCTGATGTTAAAGTACCGGTTGTTAGTGTGCGCTTGCGACCTATATATGAACGTTATGGTAATTGGAGTATGGAAGTTTGTATGTGGTGGAATGATTTTTTGAAATCTGTTGGTTTGAAACGGAAGCAATTATATTTGTATGGTCCTTCTAATGTTGGTAAATCATCTTATATTGAGTCTGTTATTGGTAGAGCGTATATGAAGTATGTTTTTTATCTTGGTGTTGGCAAATAAATAAATAAATAAATAAATAAATTTTTTATGCAAGTCTTTCGGGAAGGTTATCATAAGGGTATATTGTTTGAGGAATTTTCTTATAAATTTTGTGTGCCTATTACGTTGAAACGTTTATTGGAAGGTAAGTATGCTTATCCCCTGAAGTGTGAGAGTGTTATGATTTTTGCTTTTCATGGTCCAATTATATTTGTATCAAATGAGTTAGATGAATCTATTGATGATGATCTATTGAAGTGACCTTTATAAAATTTTAGTTAAAGTAAATTGTTTGAGGAGGAGATGGCGGGACTCCTTCGATGGTTTTCTCGGTAACGCGCAACAACACGTAACTAAGGCGCAACATTCAGAAAAGTGAAAGGAATGGGGGGAGGCATTTGCCAAGGAGTGGGACAGTTCAGGTTAACAAAAAAAAATGCGTTAAACTTCTGCTGTTTGGAAATTCAATAATAAATTCATTGAAATTAAGATTATTTCTTAGTTTAAGTAAAATTGTAATCAATCAGAAGGTTAAAAAATACTCAATTGAATTTCAGGATCAAAAGTTTCCACGTTTGAATGTTAAGTTTTAAAATAATTGGCATTTATATTTGATCATGTCAAGGTGTCTATTTATTCACATAAATTGTCATTTAATAACGAATGATATGATACTGTGTTATAAATGTTTGTCATGGGAAAGACATGTGTTGTATAATAATTAGCGACATGTGCAAAGTTCTCATTGAGATATTTATGGCTTTAAATGCGTCGTTAAGTTTACAAATATGTTTAATGTATACAAATAAATAAAACTGAAGTTTAGTTTGTTTGTAATATCAAAACAACAGCTTTTTACTGAATGCATATGAAAATATATACGGCACTTATAACAAAAGCATATTTTTTTAATTTTTTTTCCTTCTGTTTTTGTGCCTGTTTGTTCCGGCTAATCTGCGAAACGGCTAGATCGATTTTGACGAGACTTTTACTGGCAGATAACTGATGTTATAAGGTCTAAACCAGCTACTTTTATTAAAAAAAATTGTTAGGGTTCCGTGTAAAAAAATCAAACCATTGAAATTAGTAACAAAATCCGATTCAAAAAGGAAAGCAATATTTTTTTATAATATAAATAATACCAGCCTATTACTGTCCCACTGCTGGGCAAAGGCCTCTTCTTAACAGAGAAGGCACGAGCATTGATCACCACGCTTGCTCAAGACGGGTTGGCGATTTCAGACCATTATAAGTTCAGGTTTCCTCACGATGTTTTCCTTCACCGATGTCTGTGATGTCCAAGATAAACTTAGAAAGTACATATGAATTGAAAAAGTCACATTGGTACTTGCCCGGATTCGAACCCACAACCTCATGCATGAGAGGCAAGGCCTTAACCTCTCTGGACCATCACGACCTCTGGGCCATCACGACATCTGGGCCATCACGACCTCTGGGCCATCACGACCTCTGGGCCATCACGACTTTTTTTTTTAATAATAATTTCACGCAAACGAAGGTCTCGGGCAACAGCTAGTTCTACAATAGATTTTTACGTTGCATTTACTTGTTATTCAACATAGTCTAGATACGATACGATACGATATGATAGATTTAAGATCAGACATTATCATCATGATCCTCAGCCCGACTTAACCCACTGCTGGGTATAGCCAGCCTCATCCAAGATATTCCCAGATCTGACATACCTGAACGCAATTAGATTTTTCTACTAAACCATAGCCCACGACAAGCAAGTACTGCTAAAATGAAACTGGATTAGACTGACTGACTTGATTATTTTATTGTACTGGACATTGCTTACCTATCTAATTCTAATGAGTATGTGTAATTTAATTTTTGATTGATATTTTATTTAATGTATATGTTTTGTACTTGATTTTATTTTTATAATATTGTGTATGGACCACGTATGAGAAACGGTCTCTGCGACAAATAAATATTTTTATTTCTTTCTCTCTATATGCAATGGAGAGTAGGATAAAATGTAGCTTATAAAAGAGTTTTAAAACATAATGAGCCAACAATCCCTTACAGTAAAGTCATGATTTCCCATCAAGTCCATAGATAGCTTACAGGAAACACACACAACGTTTTTCGCAATTCGCAGGTCAGTGTCAGGTTGTATACGTTGATGAAAAACGAGTCGCGCCAGTAACACGTATGTAGTTACAGAATTATAATCATTACAATCATAAATACAACCCTCTAAGTTCATTTAACCCTATTCTGTAACTATTTCATGAAAAAGTTATTCAATTCAAATAACTATTTCATGAAAAAGTTATTCAATTCAAATAACTATTTCATGAAAAAGTTATTCAATTCAAATAACTATTTCATGAAAAAGTTATTCAATTCAAATAACTATTTCATGAAAAAGTTATTCAATTCAAATAACTATTTCATGAATTATACCCTGACGCTTCCACCTTAAATGTAATTATTGGGTAGCAATCTTGCTAATCGGTGCGATTAAGTTAGTAAGTGGCCGCTGAAAGCTTCAATATCAACTATTAGCTAATAAGACAGGCGGTGCATAGACGATGAGCGTGCATTATCGCCGTTGTTTTGTTTATTGGTATTTACAAAGCTATACATATATTATGATGTTTAAAGAGAGGCCAATTACACCCCGGCAATTGTCCAGGGATGATTCAACCCGTCATAATAATCAATTTTTGCTATGAAATTGAAATGCTATTCGTAAGTAAATAAATTTTCATACTAACATGATTTTTTTAAAGAAATCTGTCTCCTTTTGTAAATGTATTTGCTATATGTATTGTATAGACTTATAGAATACTAGCTGTTTCCCGCGGCTTCGCCCGCGTTTTGGTCGGAAATTATGCCACGGGCACGTTGTAAATATAGCCTAAGGCACTCGGGGATAATGTAGCTTCCTATTAGTGAAAGAATTTTCAAAATCGGTTCAGTAGATCCAGACATTACCCCCTACAACCTCACAAACTCAAAACTTTACCTCTTTATAATTTTAGTATAATAGATGTATGGAGTAATTGCTTACCTGAGATCCACAGCCACTGGATAAAAGAATCTTGGTAAGATTAGGTGTCAGTGTTTCTTCCTGCTGACTTCATGTTACAATAGTCAAAGATCTAAAAATGACAACCGGGATCAATGGCTGACCGTGCTTTCAAAGCTACAGAGAGAGAATGGTCATCCATCCACGGACGGCCCTCAGCAACCTCCGATCGCCATAGTTTACAAAGATGAGGAACACTAAAAGCATACCATAACATTTGTGAATAACGTCCGATCACACAAATTGCTGCATCGCTTTACTGCTGTCACCACAATCTGTCCAGCCTACGTATGCTAATATGAAAACAACAATAACTCAATAGGTGTCCCGTGGGGGAGTCACATGGCTGGCTATGTGAGTCGACACGTGGACTTACTTGTTAATTGTCACATTGGCAGCAAATCCTGTAGCTTCATAATTAATCATTAGGATTATTGTGTTGCAGATTTAGGTCGTATGCACGAATATGTTTAGGAATTATAACCCTTATTAATCTGATCCAGAAGTAGCAACATGTGGACTACAAACCCGTCTGGCCGAAGCAAAGAAAACCTGCTCTGGTTGAGATCTATAATGGGTGTAAAAGTAGCCTAACGATGCCGAGAGGCACTTGTTCTCTCCGTCATTGCAATTATTTTTTGTTCTAGACCATAAACCCTCTAGTTACGGTTATGGGATCATATTATTATTACTCTATTTTAAATACCTCCCAGTAATCTTCAATGCATCTATCAGCAAAATGTTTTGAGTGAAACCCCAAAAAACAAAAGTCGTTTCCCATCAACAAATTTTGCGTAGAGTTACTTAGTTTCATTTACATGTCGGATGGTTAGGATTTATTCTGTTAGGCACGAGCCTGATGTACGAACATCATCTAGGCAGACGATGGAATTCGTGCAATGAAAACACACTAGGTGCGATACACCGTTTTTGGCAAATTAACAAATCACTACACTCGTAGCCGTATTCTGGGCCGACTCAATTTTGATTGATATCGAGGTTAAAATGAGGGAGTTAGGAGCAACTTGGTTTAGTACTAACCCTTCTCAGGTCACTACATCAAGTTATTACTGAAAACCGTGTGCGCTATAGCCCATGTGTCTAAGAGCATATAGCAATACATGTGCAGAAACGCGATGGAAATATCAACTTGTGAAATTTACGCCTGTAATGCTCTCAAAAGTACGTATGTAGATATGACTCACCAGGCCGAAATGACGTTACATAATTTTCATAGAAAACATAAAATGTGGAATTGTCATTGCGTAATTTTATGACTTGAGTATCGCAGAACTGAAGGAAAGAAGACTACTATATTTAAAGAATGGATAAAAATTACTGTAGTTAAGACACAGGAAGTCAGGAAGCCCCGATGCCAACTTTAAGACTGACTGACAGTATTTTTACCAGGACATGAACTACTACGAACATAAGTCATAGGAAAAAAGTTTTTCAACACCTGAAAATACAACATTTTACATAAACCTCAATGGTGTACGTATACAGACACCAATCTGTTACCGCACAGGCTACATAGAATCTACAAAGAAAAGTATCAGACATTGTTGAAAGTGCTTTCAAGTGCAGCCCACGCTACACGTGCGCCTGGATTTTCACTGACTACACTCGAAAAGAGCCTGTCTAGACGATTATAATAACATTGTAAATAGAATCAATATTCAAAATGGTTTTGATGTGTGAATTCTATCAGTAGTTTTCACAAAAACACTATAATTGTGGTATAATTCTAAAACTTCTTCTTCATTGCGTATCATCATCTGCTAAGCCATTTTCCCAACTACGTTGGGGTCGGCTTTCAGTCTAACCGGATGCAGCTGAATACCAGTATTTTACATGGAGCGACTGCCTAACTGGCCTCCACAACCCAGTTAGTACTGGGTAATACGATACCGTTCGGTAAGACTGGATGTCCGACTTTCGGGCCACTGACTACTTAAAGATTGTCAAAGATCATCATCATCAGAGATTGGCAGCTGGGACTAATAACGGCTTAACATGCTTTCCGAGGATGGTCACCCATCCATGGACCAACCTAGGCAAGCACGGCTTAACCTAAAGATCGACCCAAGCGGCTGTTATTATGAAGCCATGAGTTCCTTTTTCTCCATTCTTCATTGCCTGTCAATGGACTCAAATTATATTCGGTTGGTATGTAGAAACCTCCATAACTATATATACTCTACCTATTAAAATTATCTAGCTAGCGCAATACATTTTCTTATCCATATATATCTGTATCAGACGTTGCCCGAAATCAAGAATTTCATTTCAGTCTTTATTTAAGAATTTCCTGGCGAACTAAAGCCTACTACAGAGAAGGCATGTCAACTTCCACGCTTCATCAATACGAGTAGGTGATTAAGCCGCGCTTGCCTAGGTTGATCCGTGGATGGATCACCCATTACATACCGAGTTTCCTCCGAGCCTCGGAAAACACGTTAAGCCGTTGGTCCTGGTTGTCATTTATAGATCTTTGACAGTCTGACATCCAGTCTTAGCAAGGGGTATAGTATTATCCAATATTTACTGGGTTGTTGAGGTCAGATAGGCAGTCGCTCCATGTAAAATGCGGGTATTCAGCTGAATCCGGTAAGACTAAAAGCAGACCCCCGGAAAAGGCTAGGCAGATTATGATAATTCTGCGGTGTCTTATAATCAAATACAAAAACCCAAGACCTGAAAAGTGGACTTCCAAAATATTTTTCAGTCGCAGTCACAAACACTGCATTTTTTAAGTTTTACGTAAACAAAACAGAAATACAATGTGCTGATTTTCATTTTCAAGGCAACAATCTAGCAACTTCACTAATTTGCAGTGGACACCAGCTAGTTCGGAAATATCTTGTCCCACTTTCGTATAAGGTCTAGTCTAAAACAGTCGGAGCGTTACAATGGATGTCGCTCAATTTTCATTAATATCCTCTCTGGTTAGGTTAAGCGGTTTTCTGTGTTCTGTACAGTCCGAAAATAAGCTGGATTCGCTGAATGCAGCGCTGAATATGGTTCAGACGTCAGTAATGATTAAAACTGTCGCGAATTGCATTTAAATTGCAGCGATTTTATTAAGCGCTTTTAGAACTGTTTTGGTTGGACTTTTTTATAATTTTTTTGTTTTGATTCCGTTGTTAGACATTGACGAAGTATTTTTAGGCAGATTGTAGGCCTATGAGGTATGTTTGGGTTATGAAAAGCCATATTTTTCAAAACATAGAAAGTATTTAATTCTGTGCTCTGGTTGATTTGAAATATAAGCCTTACCTAATTAAGTGTTATTGAAACCTTTTTCATTGAATTACATAATTAAGTGTGATTAAAAGAAAAAACACACAGCAATGTTTCCGTAGTGCGTCCTATTTGCTCCACGTTGCTATCACAAATTTTACGCCAAAAAACAACACAAAAACCCAAAAAAGACCAAAAAAAAGTAAAACAAACGGACCAAATTACGTATTAAAACGACAAGAAAAAAAACGAGAACACCTACCTACCTTACCCAACTCGACCTTGCATTAAACCGTAACCCCTAACCCAAAACTCTAAAATAAAAGGCCAATAGGTTTAAGGGTCATTCGAAGCTAAGTGCTTGTGACATTTTAGCGTGTGCATAATTGGGATTGGAACTGACGTCGCCCCCCTCGGGGGGGTGGAAGCGTCAGTGCCGACGTGTCAAGTCGGGTACTGAATAATATATGGGCAGCGAACCGGATGGCTTTGCCACTTAGCGGTGCTTGAATAATGGATGCAGCAGCTATGGAGACGGCGCTGTTTGCATAGCTGGTATGGAAAGTTTGAGGGAAAAGGGTTATGGTTTTTGAGATATGGAATATTATGAAGGTCTTTTGAGGGGTTATAGTATTATGAGCTGAAGAGCTTGCGTACAATTTTTTTTTTCTCTCTTTGCTGCACACTGCACTAAATGTTTGAAGTCTTTATAATTGAGCAAAACAATGAAATGAAATCTAACACGTACATTCGAAAAATCAATATCTAAATTCATTAGAAATTGAAAGAACAAAAAGAATAGGTTGAGTTTTCAACCTTTTGAATTTTTGATCAATCTCCTAAGCCTGCACGGCGAGCACTGATCTCTTCTGGATCTAAAGTGATAAATTATGGATCTTCACCTTCAGAGTATTCATCATCTGCCTAGCCTTTTCCCAAATATGTTGGGGTCGGCTTCCAGTCTAACCGGTTGCAGCTGAATACCAGCATTTCACATGGAGAGACTGGGTAACATGATACCCCTTGGTAAGACTGGTTGTCGGACTTTTTCAAACTGAAACTCAAAGCATTTATTTCAATTAGACCATAACAGGCACTTTTGAATGTCAGAAAAACAAAGGCGAAGCTACAGTCACAGACACAAGGCATAATAACTTATGAAAGTACTGTAGTTGCCCATTCCAAAGCGTAGATCTCTATGGAGAAGAATGGGTAAGAAACTCCATGGACACTCTTTTCAATCAAAATATTGTTACAAGATCTTGGTTAGTTTTGGGTCACTACCTGGAAGAACTGTCAGATATCTGCAATTAACAGGTATCTCCAAAATAATGCTGAACATTTTTAGTTCAGGAATGTATCTCTTATATTTCAGCTCAAAAAAATCTACCACAGTAAAGTTCACCATCAATCAACCAACTGAACAACCCCCCTCAAATATCACCACTACCATAATTACAAACCCATTTTTCTATTCAATCATCGCTTAAAAACTTCATTATTCAGGACCGTGGCAAAGAGTATTAAAAACGTATAACTCATCGCGCATGCGTGACGTTGCCTGCGTGTGCGCAGGTGTCCCGCCGGATGCGGCTGAAACGGGGAGGGATGAGGGGTGCAAGGGAGGGGGGCCAGAGGAACTGAGGGTGCTCACTCCGTGTCGCATGTCGGATTTCATTGTGTTTTTTGTTTTCTTTCCTGTTGGAGTGTGGGGTATCGAAAGATTTGTTTGAGTTTAACGTACTTGCTTGAATGTTTTGGGTTGTAAATTGTATTTAATATGTGTTCTATCTTTATATTGCTTTATGAAATCATCGTTGTTTGAAAGAAGTTTAGGGTTCTGAATAAACTTGAACCTGAGGGTTAGCATTCTCTATCACAAACCGCACAATATTTTTTACAAAACCAACCAAATGTTTTTGTGCGCATGCCATCTTTAATAAACAACACGGTTTATAGAAGATGGTCTTAGATTAAGGATTTATTAACAAAAAACAAAGGGGTTTGATATTAATGAAATAGCTGGCGTCAATACAAACAAGTTTTTTATGAGGCAAAATGTTCTAAAGTGTCACGTTTCCGAGATATGAGCTATCAAAGTTAAAGTCCATTCCCTAATGGCATTTTCAGAACAACTTTGATTTGATCAGCCACGCATATAACCCGTATCAATCGATATCATCTCATATCTCGAAAACATGACGCTTTAGAACATTTTGCCTCATACAAAACATTTTTGTATTGATACTAGCTATCGATTAATATAGGTGATAAACGTGGCCGCAACTATGAAAAAAAAAAGAAATGGCACAAGATTTTTTGTATGAAGCCTGGTTATAAAAAAAATCATTCTGATGTTCAAAACAAACATTTCTTTTAAAACTTCTCTCCGTCCGGATCCCTACCCTCTCGTAAACACCGTCATTCCCAATTCCATCAGGGATTCAAAAAAATATCCTATTCCCACCACCTGAAAACTGAATACACCGTAAGACCTAACAGCTTTTCTTAGGAAACTTCTATAAACAACGGCCCCCGCTATTAGAGACAATTACCTGTGGTAAACTTTCCTGTACTAGTGTATTCAAAGGCTTTAATTACGGGCTGCGAACAAATATGGTCATTATCGACTACTAGAAGGAAACATTTAGAATGCCGTTTTGCTTTGACATCAATACCGTGATAATACTTGAGAAAATTTACACGTGTATATAATGACATTTGATGTGTGTCATTTTGCGTTTCTCTTTGTTGTTTCAGAATTTTATTTATCTGTTCTAGATTTTTTTTCTGTATTCAATCCGGGTCAAGTGTAGATAGATCTTTAGAGATAATTTCATGCTACAAAAAACATCACAAATAACTAAATGCGTTTTACGTTAAACTTATTGAAAACATAATTTTGTGAGGCTTCCGGCGATGTTTCTGTTATTTTCGTAATATTTACAGAACGATGACAATGTTTGAATACGTATTTGATTATTGTTTTGGAATATTAAGGTCCACGAAAACTTTTTCTATTAGAGATTCAGAGTAGTATTGTTTAAACTTAAATCAAGACCACTTCTTTTAACTTAACGAAATACAAAACAACAAAATCTATAGGTACCTCAAAACGTTAAAAAAATGAGTTTGACTCGCTCGATGCGCCGGCGCCCGTTTTCGTGGAGGGTGCGATACAACGACAAAATAATGAACCCGCCATGACAATTGATTCGAAACATGTTTGACGAAATTATATGCTTTGTCAATACGTTCATTTCTTTGGAAACATTTTCACCTTGATTTTCCATAATATTATGGGATGTGTGACTGAAAAGTTGTGTGGTAATCGGTCGATGGTATAGGCATGTGATGCTGCGGAATTTGAGTTGACAAGTAATAGAGAAGTATGGAAGAAAAAGACATGCTGCGCCAACCAAAAATAAATTTGGTTAAAGTCCGGAGAATGATCATGATGGTGATGAACTGGCGGATGTGAATGTGGAACAACTTCGTCCCTGTCCCCTAAAACATGCAGTCAAAGTAACCTCTGCGCTGCCACCGTCGATACCGCCGTGGAAGTTTTGGGAGAAAATTAATTATTTAAAATACCGTCAGTTAGTAAAACGATGAAGAAGAGTTATCTCGTATTCTTGAGTTCGGTAAATCATAAAATGATCAATCGAAATTGGCATGGTTTTAACGGGTGTTAAAATACCCTTAACGAAGCCGAAAGGGACTTGCTCTTCCCGTCATTGCTATAATTTGTTTTTATCCTGGAGGATACCTGAAAACCTTCTAAACCTGGAAAGCTACGGAGATATTGCAGGTCTTAGACCTCCAACTATTACACATTTTTTTTTTTTTTGCCTTATCAAAATCAAAGCATTTATTTCAAGTAGGCCAGTTGCAGGCACTTTTGAATTCTCGAAACAAAGATAACAATTAAATGTAGCTACAGTCCCAGTCACAAGGCATAAAAACTGTGAAAGTACTGTAGTTGCCCATTCCCTATCGTAGATCTCTACGGAGAAGAACGGGCAAGAACATTTATTATTTTCTATACCTCCATGACCCCTGCACTATTGAATGTATCCATCAGTACAATGTTTTAAGGGCGTTACATTGAGTCCTACCGTAAACCGTGACTTACACTACAGTTATAATTTTTGCGCTGTGTTACTTAGTTTGATGTACATAATGATTGGTTGACAGCTTCGTGAAGGTGCCGTTTATACCTTGTATAATATATAACATTAAGAAATATATAATACTTTTTTAAATGTTTTCTATGACACCAAAGATAAGCTGTATTCAAAATCTCAATTTTCTTTTATAAACTGTTTTTATTAAATATTGAAATAGTTTTGTAGCTCATTCATCTGTACAAACTAATTCAGATAGATTTCTGAAAAATCTATGAAAGGTTTAAAAAAAAAAAAAAAAATTTGATCATTTCACTTAAATTCTAATCAACTAATCGAGAGTATTAATCGTTCCATTTGCTACGTAGGAGATTATGCGATATGAAATTGCTTCGGGTTTGCTCTTATCAATTAAATCAAGGCTGAAGTCAACCTGAAAATTAAGGTTAATTAAGAGAACGGGATCGTTTCACGGCGGATGTTTTAAGGGTAGTTCAACACACATCGCGAACGCACGGGTCGATGACCGGGCCGTATTTTTTGTGCTCACCGGCTGCGTTCGCTTCCTGTCACAAATTCTTTTTTTTTCTGTAGTAACACCGTTACAGGACGGTGTTGTTATTGTTTTGCAGATAACTGTGACGTCATCTTAAATCAGTCGTAAAAAACGATTTGGTATTTTCCCTAAAAGCCTTTAAAGAAGGACAAAAAGTAAGACGACCCGAATGGCGCAGCGGTAGTGAGGCTGCCTTACGTTCTTAAGGTCCCGGGTTCGAATCCCGGTAGGAGCAAATGTTTGTGTGATGAGCGTGGACATTTGTTTCCGAGTCATGGATGTTTATATGTATAATAAGTATGTATTTACAAACAAAAAAGCATCTATGTAGTATTATCAACTATGTGGTGTCCACGACACAAGCCTCGTAGCTTAGTGTGGCATCTAGATGGCGCTGTGTGTAATATCGAGCGATATTTATTTATTATTTATTTAAGAGCGACGACCGATTAAAATGTACTTACTTAATGAAATAATTAATATCTGGCAGAAAGAGACTTAGTAAAATGCTCAAAAGATTTGTAGGGATTAGTATTTACTTTGACAGAAGTACTTAATAACTTTGCCTGTTAAAATAGTTCATAGTTTTGCAAACAGATAATCACATTGAAACATTTTATAGAAAAGACTTTTTCTTAAGAGGTTGCAATCAGAAAGTTGGCAATGTCACGGATAGGTGTCAAATGCTTTGCTGTTTTGCTTAAATTATCAATATTAATTAAATCAAATTTTATGATAAATATCGCTCAACCGCTCACAATATTGATTATAAACTGCAATAAAAATATCGGAATCAGCTTTCTGATTGCACCCTTTTAGTACGAATTCTTCAAAACCAATCAAATATATTTAAAAATAGTTAGTTAGACTATGAACCTACCCGTATATACTGGACATCTATACTGTATGCTGAGACGGCTCCTGATTGTCATAAGTTCACCTCATGGTATACAGGATGTCGTTGCATCCCTACCACCTACCACCACCTACCCTTTTTATTATCGATTCGAGTCGAGAAACATTAGTATATACAACCTGTTTTTTTTTATATCCCATAACTCTAGGGTTATATTCTGTAGGTAAAAATAATACTAAAACTCCTAGAATAGGTGGTCCAAAAATGCATCGTTTCGGAGATATCATCAATCATAATTAAATTAGGTCAAAAATTTTCACCAGTATGACGAATCTTTACTTTTGCGAGGTTGCCAAACTTCGCAGTAGTGTAGTAAAATAAATAGTAAAATAAAATATGTAGGTATGTTGGTATCGGGGCTTCCCGGCGGCAGCTAGTGAAGGGAAAGCTACCTTGCCGACATCGGTCATATTTCACGTAAGGGTGTTTTAACATTAATAATCGTGACTTTGCCGAATTATTTTGTATGAAAAATGAAAAAAAAAATAACGAAGGATTGGAACATAACTCATATGCCAGTTGATTCTTTGATATGGCCTCAATCATACCCTAGAGTTATGGGATATCAAAAAAAACACGTTGTATACCTCCTTGAATTTGACCAGGATGCAAAACGACAGCCTGTATAACAAAACAAACATATTATCACTGCTACTTGCTAAAAATATCAAATCCCTCATCATACGTACAGCATAAATCAGTAATTCCTCACCATCGCTTCACAAAAATCAATAAACCACTCGCACATAAAAGCCATGGATACCTCGACCTACCACAATTCAGTATACATCGCCAACGGAGCATTAACTCCACATCTCAATTACCCATTCGGCTGTACTGCACTTGCTAATTCAAATTGACAGATCAGGCCAGACTAAAATACCTTTGCCCGTCTGGGAGGGTGGGCCGCAGTATGGGGAGTGCACACCTCCCCTTAGTTCTCTGTTTACATCGCAGATTCGCAGTTCACTCTTGTCATAATGATTTTTGACAGTGCAGCTTTTAAGCTTTGTATTTTTTAGTTCTTGGAGTTTATTATTCGGAGTTGATTTTATGTTTGGATTTTTGAGATATGTTATTGTTTGGTTTTAAAAAAATGGTCGTTGATCTGTTTAACTGCAATCTGATATGGTCTTACTACGTTCTTTCTTGATCGTCTGCTTAGTTCCTAACCTGGTGTCAGAGTCTTTATGCCACCCATGGGCCTCTGACTTGGCTTTACATGCCGTCGAGAAATATCTCTCAGGCATGCTGGTTTCTTCACGATGTTTTCCTTCACCGAAACAAGTGATAATTATATCATATATTTAGCAAACAGAAGTGAAGATGTTTAAAAAAAGACAACGAGGTACACAAATTAATGAACACAACCGTTTATTGTAACTTGGAACAAAACATCAGTCACTGAAACCTAACCCAAACCGCCACAAATCATAACGAATTCAATTAATACGTAATCGTTTAGAAAAATAGCGATTAAGTAAAATAGGAAATTATAAATCTTAAAGCCCTTTGAGCGATATTCCCAGCAAGAGTCTCCCAGAGTCTCTCGCGACCAGCGACAATTCCAAGTTGTCATATACCTTTCCATAGAACTAGCATTCGTAAGTACAACCTCTTTTCTTCCTAATACTACGTGAAACCTCATTTCTTCCTAACAATATTATATACGCAAATGAATCCGAAAAAACCTCAAATGAATCATCATGAATCTGATATTGTTGTTACCGGTCATGGTTGTCATGTTTTGGTTAATACAAGTTCCTGAGTCCAAAAAATAATCAAACATCATCTGGCTAGCCTTTTCCCAACTATGCTGAAGTCGGCTTCCAGTCCAACCGGATACAGCTGAATACCAGTATTTTACATGAAGCGACTACCTATCTGACTTCCACATCCCAGTTAAAACTGGGTAGTACGATACTCTTGATAAGACTAGTTGTCACACCTAACTGTAATGAGTTTCAAAGAAGTCAAGTACGAATGACAGCCGGGGCGTGCTTTCCGAGGCATAGAGGAAACTCGGTATGTAATGGGTGGTCACCCATCCACAGACCAACCTAGGCAAGCGCGGCTTAACCTAAAGATCGAACCGAGCGGCTATTATTAATTCGCCAAGATCCCCGCTAAATAATAATTAAAAAATTATTCAAACGATCAACATATTATTAGATACATATTTGTAAAGCTTCATCTAAAAACCTAAACACCAATTCCTGTAAGTAATTAGAAATGTTTATAATCTTGTCGCTATCTGATATCAGCAACTATCAATAAAGACAAGCACGATAATATTTTGGCAGATTGACACAGATTAGATTGCTAAACTTTTTTAATAATACAGGATTCAAGCTTTCCATGTTTTCATTATCTTCATATAAAATGTGTACCTGATACTTTTCAGTGTATATGACTTCACAGGCCCGTAAACAATGCTACAAGAGAATCTAGACTTCTCAGCGATGACGGATACGGAAAAGTCTAAAATATCATAATTTGAATTGACAAAATAAGCCTACAGGATGTACCGATGTCAATTCTGTTGAAAATTGTTGTTGAAATACGAAACTCTTTGGAAGCGATTATAACCTGAACCGTTAAAGTCGGGCCTGTGGCCGGTGAGCTATGGGCTAGCTCGCCGTCCGTCCGTCTTATGACGACAAGCCGTGTCGACGGCGCGTTCGTGTTCCACGCGCGCCTCAAAGAGAGTCAGCAAACAGGAAGGGGTCCGTAAGGACCGACGCCTGCCAGGGTTGCGGGACTGTTCGAAAGAGATACCGCGGCCCTGGAACACAAAGGGCAAAGGAAGCAACATGGATGGGTTTTAGTCAGTAAAAGTCTGACACTCCCTCCTGCTTAGTCCAAAGCGGGATTTGATTTGATGATTTCCCAACCGAAAAAAAAAAAAAACCGTTTAAGTACCTACCTAATATCAAACGATGTGTTCGATTCCCGGGTCGGGCAAAGTGTTATTAGCTGCCACGGAGGCTGTATATAGGCTGGCCCCCTATTACATGGGACTTAAATATAACTGGTGAAATGTGCGTGTACTTGTTAGGTATGTATGCCCTAAGGTTACACAAAAACCAAACAATTACATTGTAGACAATAATCATTATTAAATAGAGCCTACTCGTATAAAAGCTCTCACAGTAGGTAATTTATCGAAGAAAGAGGCAAATCATAGATTGTCGCCGCGAAATTTGTAGGCATACATTGTAAGGGCTCACAATCAACCGTTATATGAAAGGCGCTTACTTAGGGTTAACAATCAAGGCTTTTTGCAGCTGCGCTTTTGTAAGTAGGGGTTAGGTAGGGTATCACTTTACAGTACAGAAGCAGGTCCCTTTAATGTTTAAGAAATTAATCGAGTGATACTGGAAATAGAAAAGAAATGTCAGTTATAGAATCAGGCGTTACTTTGTGGAAATCCATAAGAGTAAATGTGACATTAAACACAGGACAGTTTTTCTTTTTATTTGCCCCACACTAGGCATTTCTCCTGTATCGTGGGTGCTTTTACAAACATTTAAACTCACATACACAAACAGACAGACCCGGAACAACTATCTGTAGGCCATACAAATATTTGTTCCGTGCGGGGATCGAACCCGCGACACGCAACGCAGCAGTCAATCGCTCAGTCACTGAGCCAACCGTGCCGTCATTTGGTTGCATGGCATGCTAATTATTATGGCTTTTCCTGCAAGTGTATATTATTGCAAACGGGCATCCTGTATCCAAGCCGAGATCTTTTTCGGGGAGTTAAAACTAAATATTATGCAAACATTAAAAAAAATATCATACAATTCTCAATTACAAGGTTCAATTCCACTTCAATGGATTTGTTTTAGCAAGGAATTTGCTAGGCTTTCATTATTTACGGCGGTTTACACTCACACTAGGTGACAACTAAATTAATGCCCAAATTAAGTTACGCTGCACGATATTCATGTCACTACAGGGATCCAGCAGAATATCAGCGTCAGGTGCATGCCTGACACATGCTGAGCTGGACTCCCATTTGGTGCAACCTTGAGGCGCACACCGCACCTTGTTTAAATACTCGTTATTTTATTTGAAGTCTGTCATGGTGTTACCATACTTAATTCATAAATTATGTTTCCGTTTTTGTATATTGGCACCTGTTTTTTTATAGGTATTTCAAAAATATTCATGTAAATTGTATAATTTAATTGTACTTCCGTGTGTTGTGTCTTTTGTGTTCACTAAATAAATGATTTATCTATCTATCTATCTATCTCTATTCAACTTTCGGCGTTGGGCCGAGAGTTAAACATGTAGCGCTTTTGTTTTAGAAACAAAACTGCCGAGGTAACTTAAGCATGCATATATGCATTCTACGGAACGATGTCAAGAAAAGTCCCGAAGATCTAACAGCCAGTAGTGACCAAGGGATATCGTATTACCCAGTACTAACTGGGTTGTCGAGACAGTCGATCCATGTAAAATACAGATATTAGCTGCATCCGGTTAGACTGGAAACTGACCACAACATACTTGGGAAAAGGCTAGGCAGATAAAGATGACAAGAAAAGTCACGAATAGACCTAGAATTAGTCAATGTTTATGCTGTGTGTGCAGGATGTATATAAAAAGGCCAATCTGAAAAGGTTTAGAGAGTTATGGAAATAATTCATCATTATACTACTCTTATCCAAATTTATTTGATTTCTTCTTCCATACTTCTCTATTACTCGTCATCTCAGCAGTCACCTGCTTTCTTGCAATATCATCCTTCACACAGTCCATCCATCGTTTCTTTGGTCTTCCTCTACTCGTATAGCCATCCACATTCATACTAAAAATTTTCCTCACGAATTTTCCTTATTCAAAAAATGTGAAAAGCTTGTACATTTTATTCAACTTTTTTCTTTAATATGCCTGACTTCATACATATTACTTGATAACTCAATAAAAAGTTAGAAACAAACCTTATAAACATTTTTTTACTTTTATAAAGTTTTCGTTTTATAAAAACAATTTCCTACTTTAAGCAACTTCAAGATTCATCGACTGGAATTATTTGATTGAACAATATTATATTGTAGGCGCGTAGCAGAGAGCTACGAAAGTAAGAATTTGCTTGATAAGTTATCATCGTTTAAGGTTTCAAAAAACATATAAATAATAAAGAAAACCCTTCAAGAATCTTCTTTAAAGGGTTGTTATGAGACTAATATGTTACAGATAGAAGTAAACAGCCATTTAACTTAGAGGTCACGCGTTTGGGCGGCCCTACGGCTTAGAGCTACGCCGCCCCGCTGCGCCGGAGTGGACCGCATCTCGCGCCGCGTAGCGCTTACTCCCGCGAGCAAAATGCTCACAATCAATGTATAAATAATCGTTTACCAATGCGTCCGAAAACACGCAAACCACCGGCCGTAGTACGATATTTCAGGAAGGTATTCCCCCGTCCGTCAGACGAAACTTCAGCACATCCTATTTATAAGCGTCTATGTATAAATTCACTAAAAGTTAACACCACAACACACGTAACGAATATAAACTCGGAAAAGCCTCTATTAATAATCGACCGACTGACTTTGCTACCAAAAATAATAGTCTAATTGTGAAAAGTTTATGCGCGATGGGTCGTGGACCGAGGCTATCTTGGGGCGGCTAAACTTAGTGGTGCGTGCGAGCCAGATGGTAAAATTAGTGAGACGCCGTCTGCTGCTCCTCATGACGCCAGCGCAGCGTCCGCGTCCATTCACTCACCTCCCGCCACCTCCCGCCACCCATCGCGACCGATACGTAAGTAACTGCCAAACTTATGACATTCCATTTACGAATTGGCCGCCATGTTGCCAGGTCGGCCATCTTAATGTCGCTCATTTATAATCCGGTATCACTCACCAGTGAAGAATTTCGTGTGATGCACTGTTTTACGCGGCGCATCCAACCAAATTGTGACAGTCTTTTTCGCTGGCGTTTTGGCTGAATCTTCCAATGTTCCTTGCATCCTTACCATGCGATTATCACCCTTATTTTATTGTTAATTAAAATTGAAAAACGTGCGCTATTAAAAAGGTTGTATTCATTATTTCATAATGGAAATCTGTATTGGACAATTGTTTAATAAAATATTGCCTACGTTTTAACCTTTTATTCGGATAGCTACCTATCATAACCAGGATCATATCTTTTATTCCCACCTAACAATCTGTGTTCCAAATAAAAAATATTTTACGAGTGCTCATAAACATAAAAACATGTTTGATGCCTTAATTTGTTTCCGTGTTATCAAAGTATCACGTTTTTTTATTAAAAAAAAAAACATTTACTTTGATATGAATAAATATAAAACTTTCTAAACCACGTAAATGAAAGTTTATCGTCACGTCGACGTCAAAATTGACGAGTTTATATTTTTTTTTTTAACTTTTATTATTTTCACCATACATGCAGAAAATTTTATAGAAATTTATTGAAGCAACACGTGAAAGTAGATTCACTCGAATTTCAGGCCCTATTGAGTTTTGAAGCCTTTGACCCGGCGAAATGTGATGGAGCGGCAAATCAAAGGTTTTTCGGGGGCTTTTGTTTTCAGCGGCCCATTAATGACGGGATAATTATATGAAATGTCCACTGGCCACAGTTTTGCCATTTTTTGTGGCCTTTTTAATAAGGTACTTTGTGTTTGAGTTGACCTCACGCTTAATTTCTTTGTGGTTGACCAGTTTACTACACGTGTAGAATGAGGAAAAATTAAAGTAAAATATTTGTTAAAGAATATTTTCGGAATAACAGTAGAAAAATACTATAATGTAAACAGTTGATATGAGAACTCATTACGTGTTATTTATTTCGGGAACATTCATAATTAACTTCAAAATATTTGTAATATTTTGCACTTTATTGTAATTGACGTGAGATATGATTTACCAATGATATCTCCCATCTTAAAAATTGCAACCTTTACAGTAAACGAAAAATACGTGTCATTTAAAATAAAAATACGGCTGATGAAATAATATCTGTAAGAATAAAAATAATGTACTATATAATATACTGTAAAGCGACTATTTATCGAGTTACTTAAAGATACGAGGTATAGGTTTTACTTTCATTACATTTTGGACAGTAATTTTACTGTCACACCAAACGTTCTGTATATTTTCCTGGGCCTTTCACCTATTATTTAATAAAAACTAAAATTCTCTTCTCAAATGATTCACAATAGTCTTCGATTAAAGACAAGCATATGGTTTCTAAAGATACAAATGAAAAACTGTAACCTCGGAACTTTTCAGGAAAATTACTGGAAAACAACAATTCTTTGTTACTGTTTCTCAATTCCTAATATCCGTGGCATTATGACGATCATTTAGTTCGACTCATGTGTGTTTTTACGCTATTGAATCCTTGAAATCGTTTCTATAAATAAAACTGGCAACTTTCCAAGTATAGAGTGATGTTAATAAAATGTATGAGATTTGGGCGAGCCGGTCAAGAAACTTGTGTAAACTCTGTCTTTTTACATTGTTACTAATCGGAGAATGGATGTAATTAAAAGGTATTGTTTTTCTATAAGGCTTCATTCGGTAGTCAAAAATGTCAGGTACGTAGTACTCAAAACCGTCGTGTGTTTGTGGTCAGATTAGATCAGAGCAAAAGGAGTATGAAATGATAGCGCTAACGTTCTGTGGTTCCTGCCTATCGCACTGGTGAACAGTCGTGAGTTTATAAATGTAGGCATGTAAATGTGAACATGACATCGTTGTACAACATGTTCATAATCTTTGTGTGCTTATCCTGTATTTACACCCCAACGCTTGAACCGATCGTGTAGAAATTTGGCACCGTGAAGGTCTGTGAGACAATGAAGCACATTATACATCATCCGCTTTACCTTTTCCCGATATTGTTAGGTTGGGTTCTTGTTTAAAAGGATGCAGCCGAAAACCAGTCAGTATTTCTTTCTCTTTATAGTGTGGTCGGTCGCCCATGGCATCTTGACTTTCCTCGACATGCCGTCGAGGTTTTCCTTCACCGAATTAAGTGATAATGATATACAATACGCACTAAATCATACGTACGTGTTTTGGGCTCGAACTTGAGACCTATACAGGGTTAGTTTCCAAAGACTATCCAAATTCTCAGATATGATGCAGCACGACATTCTGAGCCCCCCCCCCCACATAGAAATTTTTCTTCGGTTATTAAAAAAAAAATCTGCTGTTTCCTACAAAAGTGCAATACCTACATGGTCAAAATGTATATGTAGCTGTTTATTTTTTTAATAACCGATGAAAAATTTCTATGTGGGGGGGCTCAGAATGTCGTGCTGCATCATATCTGAGAATTTGGATAGTTTTTGGAAACTAACCCTGTATTATGGACCTAAGTCTGTGTTTAACATGTTGCAACCGTCTATATGACTTCCATCAACAACTGAACCCTGTAACTGTAACATGACATCTGTACATTTTAGATGGCAAGGAATCAATTTATATCTCAACTTAATACCAAATCTGCCCAGACATTACTGTGGCGAAACATTAACATAAAACATGTTGAAACCTGTACGTCAATCTGCTCTCTCTTTCTCTTTTTATATATGAAATCTTTTATCTCACTATACATTATGTTTTATTCACATGAAACATTTTGTAATACTTTCTTTTAGCCTCAGATCCTGTATATTTAAATGTGTTGACTGTTTATCAGAAAAAACATGGTTAATTACGGCTTTTGTGTTACCATTACTGTTTATCTTTCCATAATATACAGGGTGTAACAAGACCCTTAACAAAGCCGTCAGCCAAACATTATGTACATCAAACTAAGTAACTTTAAGCAAGAATTATTGCTGGGAGAGGACTTATTTTTGGGGTGAAAAATCACGTTTTACGGTAGGACTTAATGTAACGGACTCAAAACATTGTGCTGATGGGTGCATTAAATAGCACGGGAGTTGTGGAGGTGTTTAAAGTAAAAATCTTACATCAAAACATGACGTATTTAAAAATAGACTTGTGAAAGAGTTGGAATTTTGACCCCCAATATCTCCGAAATGGTTCCCAGGTATGGTCTATGATGGGGAGAAAAAGTGACTTTCGGCTTCGTTAAGGGTCTTGTTACACCCTTTAGTTGCCAAGTTTTGACGTGGCTTGTAAATAATAAAAAAACATCAGAATCTACGGTAACAACATTGTAAATGTTTTTTGTAAGGTTGAGAACAACAATAGAAAAAGAATAAGATAGCTTTTTTTTATTTTGATGGAATTAAAAATACCTGTAGATAACAGTGTCCAATATAAACATAGGTAACTACGTCCTAAAGTGGATAAACATGTTTCATTAGTCAAAGAGGCACAGGGACTCAAAAATTTAAATCATTGTACTTTATAGAAAACCAAATAACTCATGGAACGCCTGAAAGTAGGTTCCCGGCTCGAATTTGCCGTTTCCTATGAAGAAGAACTCTCAAGAAACTCCATGGTAACTCAAGTTAAGACAAAATAATAAAAAACGTGCATTACTTTTTTCCGCCAACATTTTACATAACACAACGTTAAAGTCGCTGACCTGCTGTAGGCTTCGAAAGTATTTGTAAGACTTCAAAACTTTACCCTTAGCTAAAAACGTGACACAGAAAAAAAAAACTTTCAAAACAAACTTAAGAAAAATGTTTTAAAAACTCTGCTAAAACCAACTTGACTTGTACTTTTTTTTTTAAATGGTCCTTAAAATGTTTATCTTAACGCCTTTGATTTACCGCGGCCCTGGAACACAAAGGGCAAAGGAAGGAACAAGGATGGGTTTTAGTCAGTAAAACTCTGACACTCCCTCCTGCTCCGCCCAGAGCGGGAGGAGTAATTTGATGATTTCCAATCGGTAAAAAAAAAAAAAACGCTTTTCATTAATTAATCATGATCATGTTATATGTTTATCTGGCGTGGGCGAGAGGGCATCGACTCTTAGGTGCGGTACCTAATTAGTTTTACATTAATTTGGAACTATCTGTTTTGACTTAGTTACCTTCAAAAATCCGGCTCGAAGGACCAAATTGTACTTGCATGGTATATATTTAATTAGTTACCAGTGACAGTACGCGAATATGTTTATAACGAAAACACCCAAACCTTTAATTATTACTAGTCCTTCTAATACAAGCCCAAAACTGTAACAACAACTATTTTTACAACCCTGTAACGAGCTAGCTACCAAAATGCCTCCAGTAGCAAGAATTTTTATCGCATTTGCAAACATCAAATCCCTTTTCAATAACTTTGTTGTAAATCTTACGTTCTCCATCAAATCATAACTCTCAACGCGACCCTCTTGCAACAACTACATACATTACCTCTGTCCACAATGACCGACTATTGATTGTCTACAACGATACACTACTTGCGTATTCACTTCACTTCAATGTACAGTCACGAACATAAAAAATAAATTCTCGAAGAGCTCACGATAGGTTACGTTTCAATCACAGTGGCCACGAAGGTACAATTACTTGTGTGCCCACTTATACCTTAGTTTTTTTTTTTTATAGCAAAAGGACTATAAAATAAATTGTAGGTATTTAATTATTTAAACTAAGAATAGGTTTTAAATTAAATTGTCTTGAGGTTTTGCAAAGACGTTTGAGTAATTATAACATTAGTAATAGGCTACATTCAGAAGTAGGAAAGGTCGTTTAGGTATTTACATTCAGCTCATTCGGATTTGACATTCTGATTCCGGAAAGGTGGATTTGATGATGTTTTTTAACGCTTTATCGGAGCTCTATCGCTGTCACTTTTATTGACAATGCAAAAACCTTTAAATACCGATAAACTAAGAACGAATGACAAAGCATTGGTCACCATAAAATGCTTGTTTCTCCTTTTGTTACTGCAAGAGACCTTGGTTCAACAGAGGAGCATTTGCAGACTGCTATAGTATTATCTACCAACCCTCATTGGGCCCGCGGGGTGGATCACGGCCCTCTCCCTCTGTCAGTGAGGCCCATGTCCTGGCTGGAGGCACATTATACGCTAATTTAGTGTTATTTTGCTACCTCACTAATTTATCTGTGAACCTGGTAAATAATAATAAAAATTTACCTAACACATTGTATACCTACATGAATATATGATTTATAAGCTTTCAAACATTGCGTACGTATCCGTAATCATGGCGCAGTTACCTACGGCCAGAAATATTTCACAGATGAAGCTTACATCACTAAAACAACATACAAACAGTTTTTATACCTACTGATGACGTCATTAGCTATGTGTTTTCTAATCAACGGAATTCTTTCAAAAGTCCAAGGTTTTGAATTGTACTCTTACTTGGATGATGCGTTGTGGGAGGTTCTTCACAACTTTAGGCAACTGACCATTGGCACCACCAACTTAATGAAGCTTTTATGTTTTGATCTTATACTTTGGTACACGTATAATCAGCCTGTAGTGTTTCCAATAGAGTGACACAAGCCTCCTCACTATCAGACAGAGGCTGTAATCCACCATGCGGGCCCAGTTCGGGTGGGTAGATGTCACATTATGTCTTCAAAGTGTTGGTTCCTCACAATTTTTTATTGGTTTATTATTTATTAAAACTTTATGCACAAGTAATAAACTGTACAAAGGCGGACTTAATGCCTTGGGCATTTTCTACCAGTCTACCTTAGGTTGATGCAGACACAACATACAGTTGGTGCAATAACAGAAAAAAGACTAGAAAATATTTATAACTAAAACTTATAAGAATAAATACGTATATACATACATATCTATACATCTATAATAAAACAGTAAAAACCTGTGTCTGTATACAATGAATATATAAAAAAAAAAAAAATTGACGGGTTTTGGAAACAGTACGAGCAAGAATCCAAAAAAAATTTCTGTCTGTTTGTCTGTGTGTCTGTTTGTTTGTACACGCTAATCTTCGGAACTACTCGACGGATTTCAATGTTTTTTTTTTGTATAGGTATTAAATCTGGGCAACATATAGGCTATAATTTATCTTGGAAACTTGAACATCTGATGCAGCACCGCAACAGACCAGCTAAACTATAAGAGATACAAAAATGGTACGATGGCAAAAATTGTTCCACGTGATGAGCATTTTCTGCTAAGAGAATAAATTTGAAGATCTGGAACACCTGATGTGGAATTCCAAGAGCCCAGCTACACTATAACATATATAGGAATGACGTGTTAGCAAGAGTTGTTCAGCCTGATGAGCACTCTCTGTTGTCGTATAAAATTTGAAGATCTGGAACAGCTGATGTGGAACTCCAAGAGCCCAGCTACACTATAACATATATATGAATGACGTCTTAGCAAGAGTTGTTTAGTCTGATGTGCATTTCCTGTGGACTTACAAAAATGAACGATCTGAAACGTCTCCTATCGTCTCGCTCATCCCGTTGTTTTCCCGTCCCCAGGCCTTAGAATTCTACATCAGACGTTTCAGATCTTCGATTTTCTTGACGACCCCGTTGTCGCTGGCATAAGCAACAGGATCCGCGTACCAAGTCGCGGGCAGAAGCTAGTAACAAAATATTAGAGGGGTTATGAAATAATTTTACCAAAATAAAGCGCCGACGGACTGGGCTTGAACCTATAAGTGAAGTCCATCTTAGCAGATACTAGCAAGCAGTAGAATAAAAAGTCCTTCACTCTAATAATAAGATGGGACGGCGATTCAGAGACAGCATAATGTTAATCAAATAAAGGACATTACAGTCTTCAACATCCACTTCCACAATCACAAAACATTCAGAATTCAGTATTCAAGTTGCTCGTACTAGACAGGCGACAGACTGAATAAACACTAACTTTCGTAGCTCCACGTCTGGAAGTACAAGTGAAGGGTACGAAGTAGCATTTATCATTTATTCACAGTTTTACGAGTGCACGGGTGTCAGCCTTTAGCCGATAGTTCCCGCGGATTTCCTGCTTCTAGACAAGACAGTGTTTGATTGTTTCGGGTTCGCGAGAAGGGAACTGCGCTCTGTTTTGTTATGTTTGTATATAGTCAATTTTTTGTAGATACCTATGTGTGGTGTGTAGAGATGTACCTCTTCTAGTTTATTGATGTTAATGTGCAGTGTGTATTCTGATGGTACAAGTCGAGAATATGAACCAAGGATTTTGACTAAATCTTTTTAAGGGTTTTGTACCTCAAAAGGAAAAACGGGACCTCTTATAGGATCACTCGCGTGTCTGTCTGTCTGTCTGTCCGCCTATCACAGACAATCTACTCCGAAACTACTGGCACGGTTGAGTTGAAATTTGGTACACATATGACCCTAAGACGAACGTATAACGTAAATTAATTAATTTTAAACATAAGGGCCACTTTTGGAAGGTAAATTATAAATTACAGAAAAAAGTTTTACTAACTAAATCGTGCTACTTATCAAACGAAAGGGCTCGTTACTCGTATAAGCATTTCAAATGAATTTTCTAAGATAAATTGTTTTGAAGTTATTTAAGAAAATAGGCGAAAATTGATCATTCCCCTCCCTTAGCTCCGAATAATCTGAAAAAAATACAAGAAATTGTTCTTTACCAATAAATTACAGGAAAACCTATAAGAAATCCATGGTATTAGAAGTAACATAGGAAATTTCTCAAATTTGGGTCAGATTTAAAACAACTTACGGAATTTTGAACGTACGGAACCTTCTCCACGCGAGTCGTACTCGCATTTGCCCGGTTTTCTTTTATGATCGTCGTCATCATTCAAAAGGTGTCTTGGACAGATTGAATTTAGAAAGCGGAAGACAGGTTACAGAGACGCCGCATCATCAACATCGGTTTCCGAGTCTATTAAAATAATGGAAAAGATTTCGGGTCCCCAAAGACACAATAGGAGGTAGAAGAAAAAATAATGAAATGCCAAACAAGGTAAACTGGTGATACAAGATTTAATTTGTCCAACCACTTGAAAATCATTATTTGATTTATTTTACGAAAGAGTTGGGCGAACATTTCTTTCCAATATTCAGTAAAGGGTCAGGGTAATAATTATATTAAATTCTGTGGGTGGTAGCTCTAAATATCTAATTACTTTTGATAAGGGTAGATCTAAAAGATCTTATAGTCATTTGAGTAATTTTCTGATTACTTTGAAATGTGACACAATATTATATCATTTCGAACCGACGATCTGCGTTTTGATTGGCTCGCTCAATTCCGGTGGAAATGTTAATCGGATGACCGCTGTTATTGCATCAGATTTTCAAAGTTATCGTCATAATTTAGGTAGGTGTATGGGGGGTAAGCTTTCTACTTATTAGGCCGTGAATTTGACGCCAATATTACTAATTCTTCTTTCAAACTTAAGTTTCAGCTCATAATATGTTAAAGTATGTTAGATATAGATAATCATCCACAATTTTATGGATAACTAACATTTATGACGATTTTAAAAGCGGCATTTCAAGCCATTAACGCGTAAATTTTACAACCCCAACGTAACCTATGACTGTCAAAGAAAAAAAACACGGATTTATGGTTGTTTACACAACACAATCTGTAGGCTTGTGGACGGCTCATTAAATACGACATCACGAAGGAAAATGTGAGACGGGCTGCCAGTGACCACGGGTAGGTATGGCGGCAAAGATTAAAGGAGAAGGGGGAGAAGCGACTTTGCTTTGTCGTGTTGCGGTGGTGAGTCTCGAACGTTCTAGAAACGTCCGTAACTTTCGGAGATACGAGAACTTTGCATAATGATATGACTAACGTCAATGATGCACACGGTTGGGTTTTTCGTACAAAATGTAAGAAAAAAAGATACTTCGTATTTAATTTTAATCTTTTCAAAGTAATCATAACTTGTTCAACTAATGTGCATTTTTAATCAAATTTGTTAAATAATCCCCACAAATATTCAATTCAATAAAACACCCACAAATCGACCATCCACCCCACACAAAAGAATAAAATCAAATCAATCGTCGCCTCTACGCAATTCAGTGGAGAGCTTGCGGGGCGGTCGGTGCGGGGCAGGGCGGGCGCCGCCCAAAATAGCTCGCACGTGCCGCTCGCCGCCGGCTGCCCACGCGCATGCAAGATGGCCGCCGCGCCTGCGCTTGTGTGGCGTGCTTGCACGTGTGTGCGTGCGAGCAGCAGGCGATTGTGGCACGTAATGCGCGGTATATTGTTATGCACGGAAAATCTGTTTATGATGCCTCAGATTCAACTACGAGTGGAAATTTTATGTTAGGTATGGGGTTTGTTTTTCTTGTTGTATTTACTTTAGTTGTAGTGCGGATGTCGGAGAATAAACTAGAATTAATTAATGTTTGGTCTGTCGTTGGAAGTAAATTAATTGAAGTGGAGTTTGAAAAAAAAGAGCGTTTAGTCAACGTCGGAATCATCATAACGATAGTCAAAATAGAGTTACAACAGATTAAAGTGAACTCTTTGAAATAACAGCTCCACAATTTTTTTAACAACACAAAAAAACTCCCGAGATGCGTCAGTTTTGCTTTCCGAGTAATATGCCACCACTTACCATCAGACTTGACATTCCAAGACGGTTTTTTTTAATAAGCTCAAAAACAAAGTCTCTGAACGAAAGCTATGAATCAGCCTATCATCACATCCTGTAGGTATTCCAAGCACTCAAATCTTCGCACATGCGGCCACCATCTTACCAGACGCTACCGACGATTCAGGAAAGATTCGTGAATCATACGCATACTTATTAATGAGAAAGTCTGTCTGTTTGACAAGGCTTAGAATTATATAAATTATAGTTGTAAGACAGAAGTCTCTAATTTTTGAGTATCACAGTGATGTGATAGACAGTGGTTGTGGATTGTTTGTTTGGAGTAAAGACGCTTGTTGGGAAAAGAAAATATAGTGTGGAGTTCTGGTCCGTTTCACAGCCGAATTTAAGCTCTATCGGCCACGGGTTACGGACTCAATTCAGTGAGAAGAGTAGCGTCATAGACTCTCGTTCGCTCTGGCTGGCGTAAGTAGTTTATACAAGTGACGACGGTATCTTGACACAGAATATTCGATTCGCAAAACGTCATGTCCAATAAAAATATCTGATTTGCAAAGGTCCGATTCGTAGAACGTCCAAGAAGACCAAATTATCAAAAAAAGATTTAGAAAGTCCTCTATGTTGTTTCGTCTATATGTATTTAAATCAGCTAGATATTTTACTTCATAAAATCGACATAAATTCAGAATTCTCCCTCACATCGTACAAATACCCATACCTACTCATTCTTCGCTTAAACAATATACTTTGACAAGCGCCTCCCGATGACTTACTCTGTCCACGATATGATACATTAAGGTGATGTGGATTATAACTTTTGCCTTGGACGAACGCCGAGTAGGTACGTCATTATCGTCTGCTATGGCTGACTAAGCTTTATTGTCTTTGTTTTATGCTTCGGATTATGACATTTCACTATCTTTCTATATTTCAATCTCACTCTTTCTACTTTATCTCCAGAACCAATTCTCGCCCACCTGTCCTCTAGGTCATCTTGTTGGGCTTCCATTAGCATTTATCCTTTATTTTCTTCATCTTTCCTTTTTCTCTCAAATACAAGTATTAATATACTGTTTTAATAGGCAAACGTTATTGCTTAACCGTCAGCTAGCAGCTAAGCTGAAAGTCAGTGTTACTCTGGGTCTTAAATGTCAGACAGACAGTCGCTCTATGAAAATACCAGTCTAGTCCCAATGTAGTTGAGAAAAATAGATGATCACTACCAGTATCTGTGGTTTCATCTAGATTTCTTCAGTCTATTTCTTGTCAGTCTCCATCTATACTTCTTCTATTGTTTCAATTAGAACATACTGTTCACGTATTATAATGTTAACTTATTGTCTCGGTGTCTTATAAAGCATTGTGGCATGTTTCTTGTCTCAATTGCTTTTGTTTTATTGAGTTATTGGAGCGTTGGCAGACGATATACCGGCCACCTGTCCCTACACTGTTAGTATCAACAAATACTTGTCTTTGGGATGTATTATTATTGATAGTACTTAGATTCTGTGGATAATACATGGACAAATACTTTTCAGATTTTTGTACTGGGTTCATTCTTGCGATTTCTCGTGTCATTGCCATTAAACGTGCTTTATATTTAATTTTTCTATTGCTTCTAGGTAATATGCGTAGAATTGCGTAGTCTGTGTCTAATTTTATTCATCTCTGGTTTTTCTGAGGTTGTAATTGTCCTCTAATTTTAATTGCTCTTTGATATTGCTGCACGCCGGAGAATATCACACCTTTTGCTGTCTCTTCGATACATTCATGAAACCCACGCATCAGTGGCTCTCTCCTGGCCGGACCAAATGACATAAAATAAATAATTGTTATGCTACAACTTGTCATTACTTTTGTGTTACAAGGTTACGAAGAAGAGTGTGAAAATAAATTCTTAAAAAGTCGTAAATGTTATCATTGCAAATTTTTACTGTAATTTAGTGTCAAAACTTGAAAATAACAATCTCATATTCTCTTTTATCTGCAATATTTTTTACTACACTTTTGCTTTTATTATTTTGATTGGAATGACGGTAAAGCACGTAAATAAAATGTAAAATAAATAAATTACTATGGAAATTAACAATCCAAGTCATTTCCATTATTTATTTATTTGTATTTATTCTTAAAAATCTTCAGTACTTATAAACCTTTCCGCTTCTAGTCTAACTTTATACAATACTGTATTTACCTACCATCTTTAAACCAGCCTCGATCTCAGTTCCTACTTAAGAAAATACACTTTTATAAAATATTGTAATTTCTTATATACCTGCATCGTAAGTTCACTGCTCTCCCAGGTACATACAGCGCAAGTCGCACGCACACATCTGTCGCGCCGCGCATGCGCGCTGAAGCACGCGTACCGGCGGCGCGCGCGCGTCTAAATATAGCCGCGCCTCCCGTCGAGCGACGTTACCAACCGCTGGAGATCTTGAAGATTCCTTAATTATTGTTTTTTTTCTCTCTTTCTCGCTGTTCGGTAACCTGATGATGGTTCAGATGGTTGAAAACCGGAGAAATAATTTTCTGAGGACTGTTTTTTGTCTTCAGTGACTTTGAATAATTGTTTGGAAATGTCTTTTTATTTTTTCGTCTTTTGAGGATATTAGTTTGAAGTTTTGATAAGACGAAAGTTTTTTTTTTTTTATTTATATTAAAATGGGCTAGATTCAAATATTATGCTAAACTGAAATCCTAACAATCCGATATGTGACATGTCGGATTTTCATGTGTCGGATTGTTGGGTGGTTGAGTAAGGTTCACTCCTTCAAAAAGAAGAGACGTGTGCACCAGCAGTTGAAACTTTATGGGCAGATTCTGCTTATGCTTAGACTAAAAACCGTGCTCCGATTTTAATCATATTACGAAGTAACACAATAAACACCACCCACGATCCTAAACTAGACCAAAAAATAATCTAGTTCAAGAATGAATTGTAAAACATTCACTTCCCACTTACCTTGAAGGAATACACTTTAAATTAATAAATAAACACTCATTCACCCGGATGGACTATTTAGCCAAAAGCCGATAAGGTCAACGCACAGTTAGAAGCACTGCACGGGAACATCGCCTCAACTCGAACCGTTTTATTCTAAAACGGTTCGAGTTGAGGCGAAAGAATTCTTCTTTCTATGAAATTCCACACAGGAAAGCACCGTAACGACATTGCGTCAGATCAGGATTGGTTAAAATGAGGTGAGGTAATACCGAATGGGTGCTCTGCTTACAAGTATGCTATGAGCTTTAATCGCCAGATTATCGTTAGCGCTCCCGATTGCGCAGATTTTGGCAAATTACCACTAAATAGTTTAGATACGTCATAATTCCGGATGGCGATTGTGTCTCGAGTTCTCGACCTATTTGTTTCTCGTCTTGGTTTATGATGACAAAGTATAGACAGTAAAGAGACGATTGCAAAAACTCCGGGATGAGATCACGCGGCTGTTGCCAGGTCGTGGGAGTTGGAAAAGAATTGGTGGCATTTCCTCGGCCTAATTTGATTATGGATGCCAAATGAGACGCCCCGATTTTTTTACGCTGCAGGTACGCCTTTAGCTGATTGTTAAGAAGACCGCCCGCATCCATGATTAAGATTTATATACAACAAATGATACTATTTGAAAAAGTAGAAAAGAGATTTAGAAATTTAATTGATTTTTCAATTAGCTATAGATTTTCAAATTAGAGCCGTGAAACGGAGACCTACAGACAAAATTACAAATAAGTGTGTACTACATTTAACGGAATATGAGTCTTGAGCCTAGTAAGTACCGCCTAGAGATAACGTGAAGAACATATTTTAATAATTAGACTTGGCTTTTAGCATACAGCTCGCAGAGTGATAAATAATCAATGGTATTAGACTTTTGCGATAACTGGTAATTGTTTGAGCAGCGGGACGCTTGTAAATCAAGCTACAACAGTTCCTAAATCTTGACGTTTCCTAGTAGAACTAATAACGCTGTTCTGTATACTGATACTAGAAACCTTCAGGGCCAAGGGAAGGGACAATCCATTTTAAAACGATTCGTATAAATTCTAAAACGACTTTCAACAGAAATCACATAAGAAGCCGATGTTAATTTAATACATTTTTTTCCTCATTCACCATCGTCATCACCGATAGAATACCATTTTGTCGAGGCTCTCTGATCACAATTGACAAATTGATAGTTTTATGGTCTAAGTTCTAATGGCGCTAGAAAATACTCATTTAATGGATAAACAATAAAAAAATACTTTGGAAAAGGTGAGTCTAAAACGGAAAAATAAATCTGATTAAATTGACCTTTTAGTTTCGCGAGACGTAAAGAGCGGAAAATGCAAAATATGCAAATCAGAGTACCTACGTGCAGACGCCAGCACATCAAGCTACCCGAAAATGTCAAATTTTCCCAATCAACCTTAAACCTAGTGCTTTAGCGATAAAGTCGAAAATCTACTAAAAAAATTTGATAGATTGTAGTAGCTTGATCTGCTGGCGTCTGTACAACACCTCATCATTTACATACTGAAACACGGCTAACCTTGTAAAGGGAAGTGGCGTAATGTGTTTACTATACTATGAGTAGTCATCGTAAATTGTTTCTGTTTAATGGGTGCCAGTATTAATGGCGGTAAACAGTTTTATATGAGCTACGGTTGCTACGATTTTGCTTGCTTAATCAGCGGCTCCTGGATAGTAAATTTTATTTAAATAAAACATATTTAAATACTTCATCTCGTACACCATCCAAAACGCAACATGTTGTGATGAATGACCACACAATAAATATAAGTGAGACTTATATGATGGCAAGGCTTTGTCGAAACAAAAGTATTCAACCTAGTTTAAAAAACCAACCAAGTTCGAATCGGACTGGCATACGCAGGGTTCCGTAATAACGTCGAAATAACACGTATTTTATATGGCTCTATGTTCTATGTGTAAGGGTTTGGTTTCGTTCTTAAAATGGACCATTGTGTGTAAGCCATGGTGACCGTTACTCCAACCAGCCCACCTCCCTCAAGAAGCAGATCAAACTTGCCGGTCTTCTCAGGACACCCGCAAGAGATCTCGGTGCTCCAAAAGTCTCCACGCGGATCTGGGTGACGCCGGTGCACTCGAGGAGTACATGCGCTACCGTTTCCTCCGCGTCCATGGACGCTCTGCACAGGGTGTTTTATAAATGGTTATAATTCTCTGATATTTTAACAACCAACAGTATGCGCATACTGGTTTTCCTGAATAGACATTTTCCATACTACGTTTTTTCGACATAATCTCAGTATAGTATATTTTGTGACACAATGAGAATTTGAATACGCTTTCAAGAATCAGCAGTTACATAGAATATCAGTAAGTAGCATGAAGCTTATGATGAATGTCTAGATAGAAAAGTAGGTATAGTGAACTAGCTGTTGCCCGCGGCTTCGCTCGCGTTTTGGTCGGAAACTATGCCACGGGCACGCTGTAATATAGCCTATGGCACTCGAGGATAACGTAGCTTCCTATTAGCGAAAGAATTTTCAAAATCGGTTCAGTAGATCCAGAGATTACCCCCTACATACAAACTTACAAACAAATTTTACCTCTTTATAATATTAGTATAGATTACAGCGCAACTTTACGTATTGTGTTCCCATCGTTTAGTAAAAAGTGGGTCAAAACTTAGCTTGACTGAACTTTAATACGTTTACCAATAGTCATTTTATTGTATTATGAATCTAGGTTAAATGTCACTGTAGCTGCGCAATAAACGATCCTGTTCTGCAAAAAATATTATGAAACTTATCAGAAAACGATTTACATCAACAGTGAACTTAACTATAGTATTTTAATCTTTAGACGTATGTTTATTAAAAGTCGGATAGACTGTTAGCAAGCAAGTCGGTTAAATTTTACCATTTCTAATTAGAAAGAAAATGATATTTTTTTATTTTTATTTGAACCCCATACATATTATCGTACCGGTATCATGAAAGGTTCAGCACGGGTACGTACTTGCAGTACACCAACATTTCACCCGTTATGTTATGCGTTATGTGCGAGGTCCTATGTAATAAAGGCAAGCCTGTTGTCATTATCCGAGTTCAGATCCATACTTCGGGCTGCTACTGAGAAATTCCTGATGGAAAACGAAAAACCCAAAAATACTGTGGCCGACGTAGAAGTAAACTCAAAGTTGCAAAAACGTGCAGCTCATTTTCTTAGTCAGACTGACTTCTTAAGGGACTTGGACAGATATTTCAGTTCATTATCTGTCGAGTGTCCAGTCCAGTCCGGAGTTCAGTCCAATCGGTTTGACAGCACCATAAACGCTTAGGCCATTTTTAAGAAGAAGCGTAATGGCACATTTTTTTTCTTATTTAAAAAAAAATACCAATAAGTCTGACTTAAAAAATTGCCTCAAAAATACTCCTTCTCAACGCTGTCAACTGGTAATGTCCCTAAAAGATTGAGGGCGCGCGGCATTGCCACGTTGTTTGGCAACGTTTAGCTTCTGGCCACGGTAAAAGTCAGCCCTTAGGTCAATACCAATAAATTAATTTAAACCAAATTAGAAGACTACCACTTTGCTATAAATAGTGATCCAAAAATAGCCTCCACCGGGACCTCCCGTGGGTGGTGTAAGTGACTCACTGATCTTAATCAGAGGGATCGACAAGCATCCACCTGTTTCAAGAACATGTATTCACAACGCTTGCCAAGACAAATGGATGACAAATCAATTAGGCATAATTTCTGAGAAGGAATTTGTGTTTGTGATTTTAAGAGGGAGCATGGTCAAGTACTAGACGGAATTATTTTATGAGCTAATACGTGTCGTAATAAGCAATCACGCCGGTTGGCAGTGAGCAAACGACGGAAGAGGATTTTCAAAAATCCTAGTGTTGGCGTTTTATAGTTTCAGAGGCCGTGTATGTAGTTATGGGTCAAAGCTAACATACTAGAGTATCTACAAAAATAAGTAATTTAATTCAAGCATTGATGCAACGCAAGAAATTGTGAGACAAAGGGGATAGATAGGTTTAGCTAGAATTTAAAGGAGAAAGAGCGTGCACGGAAAATACTGGAGGGCTGTGTAAGGACCTGCCGGAGCTGCGGGACTGTTCGAAAGAGATACCGTGGCCCCGGAACATAAAGGGCGATGAAGGAACATGGATGGGTTTTAGTCAGTAAAAGTCTGACACTCCCTCCTGCTCAGCCCAGAGCGGGAGGGGTTATTTGATGACATCCCATCCGGAAAAAAAAGGGCTGTGTAAGGAAGCCCTAGGAGTGGAACAGGGCTAGTTAGGAAAGAATAAGCATTGAAAGACAACAATAGAGATAGCAAAATGTTTAATTTAGTTATATGCCACTGATCAAGTGGCCTACCATGACGTCTTAAAGCAGGCGTAATTCCAGCGTGGGAAAGAGATGGCGCTAGACGACCTGTATAGCTCTGTCTCTTTCCCACACTGGAATGACTCCCTCTTTAAGAGTTCATAGTAACCACCCAGGGCTATAAATCTGTTAAATGCGCTACAAAGTTGTCAAAACCGAAAACTTTTGCAATGGCATAGATATCGAAGCAAAAAAGTTTACGCGACATCGTCACCATTGACAATATTTCGGGAAGAAATTGTAACAAGTCAATGTAAACGTAGATAGAGTAAACAATTCTTTTTTTTTTTATAAGGTGTAAGTGATTTACAGACATTTATTTAGATCTCATGATATTTTAGAACGTGGATTTCTGGGCCGATGGGGATAATTCAACCTTTTGGCGATTTGTGTCGTTTTACTCTAACCACAGTATGACCCTGGGTCTTTTAATCTTGTTACAAAATATCAACGATTGCCAGCAAAAAAATAAAACGTGTGAATTGTCTTTTGAGTCAGCAACAACTCAGAAAGTTAAAGACAATCTACTAAGACGGTTTTCATTAGCTACTACGGTTAGGTTACTATGACGTCTTAAAGAAGGAGTAATTCCTGTGAGGGAAAGAGACAGAGCCATACAGGTCGTTTAGCGCCATCTCTTTCCCACACTGGAATTTCTCCTGCTTTAAGACGTCATGGTAGGCCACCTGCTCTTATTACCCCATTATTGTTAGTGCTCAGGGCCAAGATCTGAATACCGAAACTTGTAGGTACTGGGTAAGTAAAGTTTCTTAGAATAGGGTATATGCAAGAAATACAAAACTTTTTTTATTTCTTAAAAATGCCTTGTATTGGACCATAAAAACATTGTGGTACACTTGTTTAATTCTCTAATACAACACTTATTTTACAATTTAATACTTTATGTAGCGTGTTTTTGGTGAAACGGAACGCAAACACAAAACGCATCGATTCCGGTAGTGACGTCAAAAGATATGTGTCAAAGAAACACTTTTAGTTGAAAAGTACTTAAAGTTTCACTAAAATTTTACTATAATATTGTTATTGCAATTTTTGTTTAATTAAAGCACTTACATTATAGTAAAACTATTCTACTAAGGGCAAAAAAAATGATTTAAACAAGGCAGATAAGTGACATCAAATGCTATGACATGAATGGCCGCGATAGTCATGGACGTTTGAACTGTCGTAGAAAATTATAGGAGTTTAATATTTTTTTTGTGCGACAAGCATTAATTGAAATTAACTTTTAATTATTTTCTTGGGTTGATAGTACTGCATATTATTGATTTAAGTGAAAAAAATATTACATGCATATTCCCTATTGTTTATTGTCCTTAAAACAATGGTCTTCAAACTCGAATCAGTATAAAAACAATATCTTGAAGAAAAACAACATACATCTCCAAGGTTTACACATAGCAGCTGCCGTGATGGACTGTACTTACAGACACCCACACATGAATGGTAACAATTTAACATTGACAGCGCCTTTATATCGTAGCAGTAAGGGTGATTTTCGATGCCGATATGAAGTTGAGTGTATGACAGCTGCGTTTGCGCTTACTCTCGTAAATTCAAATTCAAGTGAGGAACCGTAACTTTGGTTTTACGGGATTTATAGCTAATGATGTTACGTCTATTCATCTTTTTCTTTTTTGTTTGGGATTCCGGCTGAAGTTACTTTTTTAGCGGTGTTACTGAAGAGAGATGCATTTTGCACAGACCTTTTTTCTAAGTACCAAAAATTTTTTCTTTCGTTTTCTTTGCTTCTCATAGCGCCTCTTTTTTTTTTTTTTTACCGATGGGAAATCATCAAATAACCCCTCCCGCTCTGGGCTGAGCAGGAGGGAGTGTCAGACTTTTACTGACTAAAACCCATCCATGTTCCTTCCTTTGCCCTTTGTGTTCCAGGGCCGCGGTATCTCTTTCGAACAGTCCCGCAACCCTGGCAGGCGTCGGTCCTTACGGACCCCTCCCTGTTTGCTGACTCTCCTTGAGGCGCGCGTGGAACACGAACGCGCCGTCGACACGGCCTGTCGTCATAAGACGGACGGACGGCGAGCTAGCCCATAGCTCACCGTCCACAGGCCCGCGTCTCATAGCGCCCCTAAGGATATACTCCAACTCCTAAAAATCCGCCCCTAAGGCTACCCACTGACCCAGACCTTGAAAATTTTTCAATTTTTGGGGTAGAATATTGTCGTCTGGATCGTTCAAGAGCTGTGAGGGTCATCAATTCATCATGGCTATGGAATATATTGTCACTGACGCCTCTTAAATGCAGATTAGAATACTGATCGCGTTCAGTCATTGATGTAATTCGCTCTAAAGGCCTTGTGCGATCTCTGGCCAAAAACATAAAAAAATACTCCTAATTAAAAACCAATTCATAAAAAAACACTACTTCTTTCTAAATAAATAATTGGCTCTCGACTCCCTGAAGGAACCGTCAGAACTGCCACGAGAGAAGCGCCCTTCCCATAATGGCATAACGTATAAATTGGCTTATGCAAATAACGTGACATGTGTCGTTTCTGATAGAGGTGTTTGAAACGACACGTGCGACGTGCGCAAAGTAAGATGAGATCCTTTGGCAGCTGCGGCTCAATTGTGACGCTTGACTCGCGGTGACTCACACGCAATGTTCCATTCTGTAACGTAGTTTAATTACTTGAAAATACACATTGCTTTTGTAGCTAGAGGAACATAATTCAGTCATCAGATTCGCTTTGCATTCGTACATAACCTAATCACTCCTTTTTCCCAAAGGGGTAGGCATAGTCCAGATAACTGATTCGCCCTACCGCGCCAAAAAATTATTACTTTTCTGTTTCGTTAAATAAGACATTTGAAGGCTACTGATTCGCTCACACATGCTGAAAATCTTATCTATCTTAATCTTATCTATGCGGGATGTGTGAACTCACTGAAGATCAAAAGTGGCGTAAAACAGCAGAACGTTTTAGAATTATATAAAGGAGTATGAAGAGCAGGGTGTAAAGTTCTTCATCCCCCATATAAAAGAGAGGATCCTCCGACTGGTGTATCTGGTGGGCTTCTGCCCGCCAGTTGTTGCCAATTTTTTCGATACATGGGTATATTTTTAAGTCGCGGATAACTTTAAGCCTTGCGATTTAGAGTTCTGATTGTTCTGTTGTTTCTTTTTTGTGTCATAGATGACGCTGAACTAATTTCTATACAATGTTGCTGTAGTACTTTTTCTCGTGCCGCTAAATGTATATAGCACCTGAATGATCTAAGATTATTGAACCTGAGGAAATGCCTAAAGGCAAACTTCGGTCACAAAAATTTTCGGTTGTTAGCCGACTGCAAGCAATTTAATGATTGATATTAGATAAAATTGATCAGCAAATCAACTATTTAACAACACATGCCAAGAAATACATAAATAGTCTTGTGTGAACTAGCAGTGCCGAAACTCGTAAGCCATGTAGTTACATACATATGTTTCTAATCCAATAAAATATCATTCAGAATTGCTCCAAAACCTGTGTTAATAGCACAACGAGGCAGCTCAAATGAATATTAGTAAACGTCATTGCAAAAATACTCTAATTCCTATTTCTTTGTAAGAAATCGAGAGCCATTGATGTCATGATGGTTTGCGTCATTGATGTGATTCATATAAAATATTAGTCTTCTTTCTATGTTTTATGATTTAAAGTTTACTTTCGTTTCTACAGGATTATGCAGTGGACATTAATTTTCTATGTTTTCTATCATGAGATGGTGTTATGTAACTTTTTATGAAAAAAATTCGGATATTTGTTTTAATTTTAGAATGTATCTAAAACTATTTACTGAGGTACGTTCTATAAATAACGTCTGGTAGGTTTAAAGTGTGAGGGATATAAACCAAACTTGAATTAAAAATAAAATATGCAATTTTTCATCAGTGCCTCTGACGATGTTGTAGAGCGTTTGAAAACTCTATACAAGCACTGAAAAAACTTAAAGAAATGCAAAATATATTTTTGGTTAATTTTTAGAGATTTATCAGTTAAAAGCGTATCATAATCGTATATATAATTTATTCTCTCAAAAACTGACAAAAAGGTAACATCAGCTGCAATTCCGCCAAGTATTTTGAATCTAGGTCCTATTACACAATATCTACTTGACTAAATAAAATCAGAATACCAAAACAAATTGCCTTAAAAAAGTACGGACGACCAAGACCCAAAACACTTCAGTATCTAAGTGGATGTTCCATTGAGTTCAATCCAAATGAACAGCAATAAATCTGTTATGATAGCCCCAACCTGCTTGTTGAATCGACTCGGTTTCAATCGTAAACTCTACACCAATAAGCTAGGAATGCGTTTCAACTATGTCCTTAGGTTGTTGATCGCGTAAGCTTCGGCTGTTAACGGGAGGCGAAACGAGAATCGAGTCGAAATCGAGAAGTCGAATGTTGAAAAAAATCGACAAATTATTTTTTGTTTTGTACTCGCAACCATGACTGTATGAACGAGGATGAAGAAAAAGGAGTAAGAAGGAGTCTTATAGTTTCTATCTTCTGGAATAATGAGTAAGTTTATTCATGTATGTATTATTATTGAGTGCTAATTTTCCTACGCCATTGTTGAAATTAAAAAATATAAACTTGTCGGAATTACATCGAACTGCAGACATAGTGCCCCCTGCAAAGTATTTGTCTGTCATCGAGTTAACAGAATGAGGGTAATATCGCACGTGTCGCTTGTTTACGTTAATTACATGGTTCGCGATTATTGGACATCTGGATTTTATCTTGTGGTATGTGCTATTGCCGTATTTTTTTTTTATTAAATAGATACTATTATTTCTTTCTTTGAGACAAAACTATTTTGCAATACAATTATAATAGTTATTCTTCTACGACAGTCGAAGGTTTTTGAATCCTTGGCAACGATGATATTATGTGTTTCATCAACATGCTAAGTAGAGGATCGAAAAACAATATACTATAGAATTTTTTTCTGTAATCGACAAAGATATTCGCCAGCACTATCGAAAGCTCTCCCGCTAAGCGTTAAGAGGGGGTGATTTGGTGTGTTGGCCGCACGCCAGGCGGCGTTATTGGCTCCAAGCCAAATCGGGAGCACACAGTGGAAAAGAAATGGCGTCGCGCATCTTTGATATGCGTCAGAGGCGTACGCGCAACCCGCAGCGCCGGTAACATGTTTTTCATGATGTATAAAAGAGGTTTTATTGCGGCCGGCCCATGAAACTGATTGTTGTTGTGTGTTAGATAGATGATGGGCGTTCGTTACGGGTTTCAGGAGGACGTTGTTAATGACTAGGTGGGTGGAGGGTTGGGGGGGGTCATGAAATAGTACCCTATGTTGAAATTGACAACTGTAAAGGTATAATCCCTTTCAGGGGCTCTAGTATATGTTTTGTACTTTGTCGTTCATGTATTTATGACGTGGCTTTAAAAGGTGGATGCGTAGATAGGTTCCAATTTCAGGAGTAGATTAATAGATCAAATAAAAAATTCAAGAGTAAGCTGAACTAATACAAAATGGATGAAATACCTAGTAGGCACTGAAACAGTTATAGTCATGAAAAGGAATTCGGATCTTTTTGATATGCGTCAATCGACGCAGGCGCAACCATATAAAATGTTTTGAAAACCACAAAGTAATAAATCTTTGATTGCGGTTATAGCCAAGAAGAAGATATCTACGGCTAACTTTTGACCGCGGTTTCGCTCGCGTGGTGGTCGGATATTATCCCACGGGAACGATAACAAATATTCTATGTCCTAACCTAGGTTATGGGTTATTTGTATGCCAAATTTCATAGCAATCCGTTCAGCCGTTACACTGTGAAGGCATGACAAACAAACAAACAAATCCCAAGTCGTATTATCTACATAACACGAAGGCATATTAGTTTTCTTTTCATGAAAAACGTATGGCATAACTTTTGTATGGAATGCTGGAAATCGGCCAGACACTAAATGTTTGTGAATGGAAAAGCAAATGAGATAATGTATTACGATTTAAGTAGATATGGTATAGCCATCTGTTTATTATAGCTGTTTTTTATAGCAAAATTACTCGAAACGTGACGGAACGAACAAGTTTTTTTCCTATATCTTTAGCCTTCAAACCTTCTTTCTTTATCGTGTGTTTAGTGCTTAACCTGGCTATTTTTAAAGTTGGACAAATGCCCCTAGTAAAGACCCATGGTCCAACTAGTAGGACAGAGCAGTTGTACCACTGCCCCGCACTGGTTTTTATGCCACCCATGGGCCTCTGACTTGGCTTTACATGCTGTCGAGAAATATCTCTCAGGCATGCTGGTTTCCTCACGATATCTTCCTTCACCGAAGCAGGTGATAATTATACAATACGCACATGAATACGAAAAATCAGAGCTGCGTGTCTTGAGTTTGAACTTGAGACCTTTGACTAGGCAGTCCGACTGTCACACCAGGCGATCACTGCTTAAAATGATGTATTAGATAGCCGGAAAAAATTACGAACATTTATGCATACTAATTTTCTATTGGACCCGTTCATGGAATGGCATTTCGAACATCCTTCCTTCATTATTTCAGCCCGTTGTTGTCTACAGCTGAACATAGGCCTCCCCAATCGATTTCCAACGTGTCCGGTCCAATGCCACCTGCATCCAGCGACTCCCTGCAGCTGTAACTAGGTCGTCGGTCCATCTGGCAGGTGGCCGTCCCACGCTGCGCTTTCCAATGCGTGGTGGAGACCACCCGTTGTTGTCTACAGCTGAACATAGGCCTCCCCAATCGATTTCCAACGTGTCCGGTCCAATGCCACCTGTAACCAGCGACTCCCTGCAGCTGTAACTAGGTCGTCGGTCCATCTGGCAGGTGGCCGTCCCACGCTGCGCTTTCCAATGCGTGGTCTCCACTAAAGTGTCTGTTTGCCCCATCGGCCGTCCGATCTTCGCGCTGTGTGGCCTGCCCATTATAGCCCACTTCAGCTTGCTTATCCGGTGATCGCTGGGCTATGTCGACAACCTTAGTTCGTCTACGGATTTCCTCATTTCTGATTTTATCACGTAGAGAAACGCTGAGCATAGCCCTCCTTACTAAATGTTTGGTAATTATTTTTCATTTATGAAGTTGACCTGTAGCGACCTAACATAACATTACGTCTGTAATCCCCGAAGGGTTAGGCAGAGGTGTACCTAATAGTACACCCACATTTCGCCAATCCCGATATGTTTAAGTCCCATTTAATAGGCAACCCTATTGTCATCAACTCCAATTCCAGGCTCCATGACTGCTACTGAGAAATTCTTGATGGAAAAACTTGTTAACAATTTGCCCCACCCGGGAGTCGAACCCAGGACCTCATGCTCAGCAGTCTGTAGTGACTTGAGTGAAATCTTCATACGGATGTGTCACATCCTATTCCTGGATGTCGTATTGAAATACGAGCGTATTTTGATGAAAGAGCGGACTGCTGCAATAGTAGTCTGAGTTTTCGATATCACGAAGAAATACCCTCTGCTTTTAATCAAGAACGGATACTTACATCTGAATAAATGACGTACCTAGGACGGCAGATGGACTGACCAAATTCGCTCATCGCTGGATTCAAAACTCCATGACGCGCTCCACGATGCCAAGCATAGACACAGATGTCGAATCATCGCCAAGCAGTAGATTTCTTCATGTCGGGGAATCACGATCCTGAGCAATGAGAAACATGACGCGAGGACGAGGAGAACGGCAACAGCGTGTGAATTAATCAAAAGTCATTTTGTTCAAGTTACACTTAGTATCAGCAGTTTTTGAACGTCACGAATAATCCTGACTCCTAAAAGGCGCCCGCACTGACTACGTAGTATTTTAGCTGAGGAGAAGAAATACCTATTACTAGCTGTTGCCCGCGGCTTCGCTCGCGTTTTGTTCGGAAATTATCCCTTGGGCACGTTGTTAAAATAGCCTATGGCAGTCGGGGATAATTCAGCTTCCTATTACTGAAAGAATTTTCAAAATCGGTTCAGTTGATCCAGAGATTACCCCCTACAACCTCACAAACTTTACCTCTTTATAATATACTAGCGACCCGCCCCGGCTTCGCACGGGTCAATGTTATACATATAAACCTTCCTCTTGAATCACTCTATCTATTAAAAACAAAAACCGCATCAAAATCCGTTGCGTAGTTTCAAAGATTTAAGCATACAAAGGGACATAGGGACAGAGAAAGCGACTTTGTTTTATACTATGTAGTGATAGTGAAGTATAGATTATAGAAAGCCCCCACTGACCCGCACTTCTTCGTTAACCTTTAATAGATCTCTTCCAAATCTCTCCACTTTTGGCAGTATTGTGTCATGGCTATCCAGTGTCTTCCAACCACTTTAATGAGATCGTCTGTCCACCTAGTCGGTTGTCTTCCCACATTCCTACTATTCTTTCTGTAGTCTCCACTCCAGCACTTTCATCCCCGATCTTCCATCCAGCCTACGGCACATATTATGGCCCGCCCACCCCATATTCTACATTAATTTCGAAACATCAACAAACTCGTTGGTTTTGTAATTAACAATCACTACATTTATTTGAATTGAAACTGGGGCAATAATAAACTTTATTCATTGAATATACATTTGTATTGAAAGTATAAGCTGCTGTAATCAGACCTTGATTTCAACAATTTTCTATGGGAAAATTAAATGGAATGCGTTTAATGGCATATCTTGGCATAATGCTGATAGATTAGTGTGCTCTAAGACCGCTATATTATATGCTTGTTTTCAGGTAATATTTACTTATGATTTTACTAGATTACTTATGATTTTCACCAAAAACAAGTCAAATATTATTTCTTTGGGAATAATTAATTTACTTCTAAAGAATTATGATTGCCATTGTCATATTTTACACAGATCTATGAAAAAACTGACTCACTGATTTCCTTAACTACCAAGCTTTGAGCTATCCGTCAGTACCTACCCCACATAAAAGCACACTTCTCGCAATATTTAATTAGTCATTCAATATGATAATGCTATACAAAAGGCACCGATACATCACTAGACGACCTCAACCGTAGGTGATTGATGAACTTGCCTACTGAGAAGTACAAGTTCAATGTTCATACCAAACTTATTTATTTATATAAGCAACAAGTAGGCTTAATGTACGACTAGTTTATGCTTGCGGATTTGCCCTTAAAAAATGGAGCTAGGAAATTACCCCACTGGAACTTACGAGTGTCCTGCTTTAGCTGACGTTCTCTCTTCTTCTGGGGGCTAATGCTTGGTACTGATTGTGATCATCATCAGCAGTCCATAGCTAGACATAGGCCTCTTCAATTGCACACCACTGAACTCGATTCTCAACAGCTCTCATTCAGTTGTCACCCATCCTGCGAAGGTCGTCGCCCCACTGAGCCTGATGGCGTCCCACCGTACGCTTGCCAATTCGCGGTCTACACTCGAGAACTCGTCTACCCTAACGGTCATCGGTTCTACTGCTAATACGACCGGACCATTGCTACTGCAGCTCACTTAGTCTCTGTCGGATCACCAAGTTCCGGTATGATGATTAAGATACTGGTGTCAAAAGTATCCTATAACCTAACCTCAGGCTCGGTGGAGCGACGATCGCCGCAGGGTGGCTGGTAGCAGCTAGATGAGAGTTGCCGAGAATCGAGTTGAGTGGCATGCGGTTGAGGAGCCCCATGTCCAGCAGTGCTTTAGGCTGATGATGATGGTTAACCTAACTCGGTCATGGTCTACCTGCGTACCAAATCTAATCGAATTTTGTTCAGCTGTTACGGCGTGAAAAGACAAGAGACAGATAGACATAGCTACTTTTGCAATTATAATATTCGTACAGGTTATTATTTTCTACCCGAATAGATCGTCTTTAAATCAGTTCATGTAGGTGTTCTAAGAGGCTTATGCTTAAATTTAGAGTTTACCTTTCAGTTAACATTGAAAGAACTTAGTGGTGATCTATGATCATTTCTGTACACAACGGCCCGGATTATGAAGAGAACGGACTTTAGATATTGTGAAACTTTTTCAAATTTCATCACTCTTTTATCATTATGCATATTTAGTGATTCTAGGTCTTCTTTCAAGGTCTTCTCCATCAACTGCAAATAAGATTAGATTATAAACTTTTATTCTAGCTGACTCTGTAAGCCCTTTGGGCTACCAGAGAAATATAGGTATACATTTACATGAACTGGACCTTTTTAAACGTGGCAGAAAACCGGAACAGAGCAGCCATCTTGTTTTTCCGTCGAAAAACAAGATGGCTGCTCTGTTCCGGTTTTCACAAAAAATACAACAACAGCTCCATTCGAACGCCAAAACATCCTTTTTCAACTGTACCAAACAAAATGTTTACAAAATCATTAGTATTTGAAGTGCCCTGTGATTACCACCTACATACAGTATTTAAAGTAAAGTGGATATCAAGGACATGTGCGTGAAGGTATATAATTATTATTTTAATTAATGTCACACAAATTATGGTGTGAAGTATGTATCTAAATATCCCTATCAATTACGTGGGTGTTATAAAAGTCAATGAAACATAACTGTCAAAAACAAATTTTTAAAATAAAAATACCTACAGGGTGTAACAAGACCCTTCACGAAGCCGTCAACCAACCATTAATTAACTTTACGCAAAAAAAATATTGCTGGGAAACGACTTTTTTTTTGGGGTAAAAAATCTCGTTTTACGGTAATTGAATGATAAATGATAAATGATGTTTATTTTGCAAATAGGTTTTTTAAAAACACTTTTACACGTCTCTTTTTTAAACTAGATGGGGCCGGTGTTTCGTACCTGACTACTCTGAGAAGAAACAGCCGAAACAAACTCAGAGGTCATAGTCTCTTTTAAAGTCCAGACATAATCTTGGTTAACTCACATGAGGACTATGCAGATTAGTGTCTGAGATGGTCTCTTGAAGAAAGAACCACACAGATTTGAGTGGACCTGTCCAGTCAGTGCAAGCATTTGTCAGTTATCGTGTAGCTCGACTTATAACTCAAGGAGCTCAACGACACGACGAACAATACCAAAGAAAGGACATTTGGGTAGGTCGCTTATAGTACTCAAACTGCCAGACAATAGTGGAAAAAGATACACATGGTCCTCACATTCACAATAATCAAATAAAATTAATACAAAATACTCTACAAAATAAATGTCATTAAATGTGACCATTAACAATAAAAAATAAAAATAAAATACTTAGCAAAGTAAGTATTCATGTCAAAACATTAAATATAACAATAAGAAAAATATAAAAGAAAATAATAATAAAAAAAAAAAAAAACTAAAAGTATTCATGTCAAATAAATTAAATGTCACAGTGTATATGAGAAAGGAATCAATAATAAACAAGCGAAGTCCGAAATTTCGACATTCACAGAGTAAATTTAATTGGAGCAGCTTAATCCCAAGCCTTTTTATCTTCGAGATAGTGATTAATGTTATAGTAGGCTTTCAGACACAGCTTCCGTTTTATAAACGATTTGAATTTATTTAGGCTTAGTAATTGAATATGACTCGGAAGTTTATTGTAAAAACGTATACATTGGCATCTGAACGTACCCCCTATTTTTTTTAGCCTCGTTGCAGGAACAACATATTTGTGTTTATTCCTCGTATTTACGTTGTGGATATCACTGTATTTTTTAAACAAATTAATATTTTTATGTGCGTACAAAAGGTTTTCATAAATAAATTGAGAGGGGACAGTAAGTATATTAATCTCTTTAAATTTTTCTCTGAGGGTGTGTCTAGGACTTAATTTATAAATTGAACGAATTGCCCTTTTTTGCAAAACAAATATTGTCTGAATATCGGCGGCATTGCCCCACAAGAGAATACCGTACGACATCACACTGTGGAAATAACTAAAGTAAACTAAACGGGCTGTCTCTAAATCAGTTAAATCACGAATTTTTCTAACGGCGTATGCTGCAGAGCTAAGCTTTTTTGACAATTTGTCTATATGGGGGCCCCACTGAAGCTTGGCATCCAAAGTTATGCCTAAGAACACTGTGTTATCTTCCGGTTTCAACTCTTCATTCTTGATTAGTACACTAGTTTCCACTTGTCTTACATGGGGTATCGTAAACTTAATACATTTAGTTTTTTTCTCATTTAGGAGTAGATTGTTAACATTAAACCAATTAACGACTTTTGCCAGGGCGCTATTAACATCGTCCGTAACTAGCTGCTGACGTTTGAGTTTAAATAAAAGAGAGGTATCGTCTGCAAACAACACTATGTCATGATTATCCTTTAGGAGGTAAGGCAAGTCATTTATATAAATAAGAAACAAAAATGGGCCAAGAATTGAGCCCTGGGGTACCCCCATTCTTACTACGGATCCGGGGGACCTTTTCCCGTTAACATCAATAGTATGAATAGTAAGAATTGAATAGTACGGGGGTCGTGAAGGTGTTTAAAGTAAAAATCCAACATTAAAAACATGTATTTTAAAAAAAACTTGTGAAAAGTTGGAATTTTGACCCCCAATATCTCTGTAACTAGAAGGTTCCCAGGTATAGCCTAAAACAAAAATATGATCACAATGACGGGGAGAACAAGTACCTTTCGACTTCGATAAGGGTCTTGTTACACCCTTTAGGAATGTATTATTGAAAATAATTTGGTATTTATTTTAAAACACTATCTCTAAAACGAAAAGAGCATAATGGGTATAAGATTGAAAGACAAAAGGAAAGCTACAACAATTAAGAACACCACAAAAGTAGCAGAATGGAAATGGACAGGTCACATATGATGTGGACGCAAACAGAAAAGTGGAACAAAAAAGTTACAGAATGTTACCCAAGGGACGGAAAAAGACGTGGAGGATGGCAGATAAAAAGATGGGAGGATGATCTGCCTAAGGCTTGGAGGATTATAGCAAGGGATTGACAAATGTGGAGGGAAGCTTGAGGAGGCCTATGTCGCTAGATAGCCTGACCTGGTAGCTTATAGGAAGAACAAATAAAAAGAAAATATTGTGTAAAATTTAAGTCATAGTTTAAGTTTAGTTCATGTTATAATTTAAGTTTAGATATAGAAAACAAATAAGTGTAGTTCCTATTTACTTTTTTTCCAAATTACAATAAAAACGAAGGTCACAGTAATTATAGGCTATTTTTTTTTTGTTTTACTAGCCTCTATTTGTCAGATATACGACACTGTCCATATGACAGTGTGAATGATAAGTCGAAAAGGGGATTCCCCCTTCTAGACACTTCTTATTTCTCTTCACTAAGTATGGATGAAGAAAGAAGAATAAGCCATGCTGCATAGACGCTAAATAAATATCCTTTAGAAGTTCGAGCCAAGACGGTAGAAGACGAAAATAGAACACAGGAGAATTTTGACCCCTTTTTTTTCTTTCTGGTTAACCAATCAGAAAAAAAAATAAAGTACAGCGGCTAGCCGTCTATCTTGAGTAAACGCGCATCACTAGCTTTCTCATTTTTTAAATTTAATAGGTACTACGGTGGTGACGATCGACCACTTTCCGACCTTATTTTTCAGGGCATACGGGTGAAAAGTAGTCGACCGTTAGTGAACGCGGTAGTACCTTAAAAACGGTTTATTCCCGTCTGCCCCCACCGGTCTGTCCCCACTGGTGGCAGATGCAACTATTTGTCACATCTACCACCACTGGTGGTGGTTGCATCTGTACAGTCGGATTTGCTCCTACCTTTGTCCCCACTGGTGGCAGACTCGACGATTAAGTAGCCGTCTGACGCCACCAAGTATTTACATAACATACAAAACAACCAACATACTATAACATAACATAACAACCTAACATATCCATCTTCATAACTTCGGAACCTGAAACAACATGAAGCTAGATCAACCTATTTCACCATACGCTCTAAGAAATCACAGGCTACAAACCCAGAAGATTTAAACACTCCTAAAACATGTCCAAAATTTTATAGACGACATTATCTAGTTGAGCACGCTGTCGTGAAAAACCACACGGCGTTGTTGGCAGTGATCCAGGAGCAACAGGCGGGCTGCTACGGATTTCGTGTCACGAGAAATTTATGGAAAAATATTGTTTTAATGTTCTGTTTACACGTTTTCGTTTCAGTTTTAGGTGGGCATGGTTGTGACAGATGAATAGTTGACCAAACTTTGACCAGACCCTGAATAGATCTTATTAGGTTGTATCCTGGTAATATTTTACGGTCTCATGTAACCAAAATACAATGAACAACGCTCTGCTATCTCAGCGTATACAGGACCCTTCACGAAGCCGTCAACCAAGCATTCTGCAGATCAAACTAAGTAACTTTACGCTAAAATTATTGCTAGGGTTCCTTTAAAGGAGCTTTGCCAACAGTGGGACGGAACCAATTCAAAACTAAATCGCTATATTGTATTGCAAAACTTTTATTATTAAGTTGCTTATATGTTTTCATAAAATAATCAAAGGAAGTGAAGATGACACAATGGCTGTCCTTGGTGATACTAATAGTTTGAACTAACGAGTAACACAACATGAATTTGTATACTAACATACAGATCTAGGAGAACATTACGTCATCGAAATCATCGCTTACAATTCGAAGAGAGCTCTCCAAACAAAATAAATCATTTACCAGAAGTTCTTGTTATTCGTGACGTCGGCACTGAAATGAATTGGGTTCAAAGATCACTAACTAACGGTAAACAAGTACTGAGTACTAGGAACATGTTTGTTTGTAAGTTTTGTATTATTCAGAACATCCTTCTTCCAAGTGTTGCCATAACAATGGTCCTGTGCTTTCCACATCTGACGGAATCGTATGGTGAGAGAATACTACCAGAATTGCCAAGCTTGTTATATAAATGAATTTAGTGTCGCTATTAAAAATGTTTGTAATGCAACATCAAGAAAACTGCTCGTGCAGTTCTTAGTTCAGTTAGAGTCAACTCACATGCTGCAAAATCGAATGCTTGTTTCTCATTGTTTGTTGTTTCTTGTTTTATTGTTTCCTTGTTTCCTCAGCAGGTTAGCATCTGTAAGGAAAAAATAACAGGTCTTTTTGACCGGTTACCAGAGTTATGCTGGTTACGGCAAGGTTGGCGCAGAAGCTGAGCGATTGCCTGCTGTGCTGCGTGTTGCGGGTTCAATTCCCGCACGGAACTAATATTTGTATTGCCTATAAGTCGATGTTCTGATTTATGCCCGACTCGTCACTGTTCCGATTGGTAATGGGTAGTTGATCCGGCTTATGCCCGACTCGTCACTGTTCCGATTGGTAATGGGTAGTTGATCCGGCTTATGCCCAACTCGTCACTGTTCCCATTGGTAATGGGTAGTTGATCCGGCTTATGCCCGACTCGTCACTGTTCCGATTGGTAATCGGTACTATGAAAACAAAACAGATCTTTTGTTTTTGGAGGACGAGTCGGAACAGTGACGAGTCGGGCATAAGTCGTTATTACGGGTCTGGCTGTTTGTGTATGTGAGTTATTTTTTTTGTAAACCACTTGGAGAAATTCCTAGAGTGTGGAAATATTAAAAAGAAAAGATTTTCGAAGTCTGCAAACATGGCAGTTGGTAAAAAAGTTTAATTTCTATGGAAGGAAATTTATACCAAAAAAAAAAAATGTTGCATGGAAAGCTATACAACCAGCTGGTACCTATACAGAGGAGAGGGTATTCATTTTAAATCACTGCATCTCTGCACTCTTATGTATTTTCATGCTGCCACTCAAACACTTCAGCATCGTAGACAATTCAGGGAACGCTTGGGATTTCAAACGTTCTCATTTGGGACACATTTTCTTCGAAAGTTATGTAGCTCGTGAGTATTTTTGACGTCATACGTTTATTACTCGCGTTGGTGGTGAATTAGCGTGATTTGGTGTACTGAGTTGTATAGATTTTAGCTTATAAGAGTATGTAGCAGCAATCATAATTTTACCCTGTTTTTATGCTTGTATTTCCCCGAAAGTCTAGTATACTTTTAGTACTGGGTGTACTAAAAGTATACTAGACTTTGACTTAGATTTTCGAAGTCTGCAAACATGGCAGTTGGTAAAAAAGTTTAATTTCTATGGAAGGAAATTTATACCAAAAAAAAAAAATGTTGCATGGAAAGCTATACAACCAGCTGGTACCTATACAGAGGAGAGGGTATTCATTTTAAATCACTGCATCTCTGCACTCTTATGTATTTTCATGCTGCCACTCAAACACTTCAGCATCGTAGACAATTCAGGGAACGCTTGGGATTTCAAACGTTCTCATTTGGGACACATTTTCTTCGAAAGTTATGTAGCTCGTGAGTATTTTTCTAAGATGTATTCTTAAAAGATCACAATAGGTACATTTATTTTTATCGTAAAAATTACTAAGTATGTTTTGACGTAAACGAAACGAACGAAGGAATTGAATTGACGGTTGGAACTTTAACATTTTTCATTTATATGTCAATGAATGAATTTAATGAAAATATTTCCGATTTAAATAGTGAAGTTTCCAGATATGAAAATTCAATCAAAAGATTAACAAAAAAAAAATCATTAGTAAGAGTCCCTAAAAAACCTCATAATACATAATATTTATTTTTGTAAAAATCTCCCCACATTTCCTTCATAAAACGTTACCAATTCTGACCATACGTTACCTTATAACATTAATAACATTAATTGCTTGAAAACGTCGAACACAATGATATATTTTTCTATAAGAACTCGAATATAAGACCGAATCACAGATAAGTACAGGAGTTTTTGGCTTGAAGCCAGAACTGAAAGTTGTAGTGGTGAAAATTTATATGTGTGTACCGAACTAGTACGGTCGGCAAAAGAAATTTAGCTCAGCCTAGATTTTGTTGACGTCATACGTTTATTACTCGCGTTGGTGGTGAATTAGCGTGATTTGGTGTACTGAGTTGTATAGATTTTAGCTTATAAGAGTATGTAGCAGCAATCATAATTTTACCCTGTTTTTATGCTTGTATTTCCCCGAAAGTCTAGTATACTTTTAGTACACCCAGATTATGCTCAACCGAAAGAAAAAAAAATAAAAAGAGAAAATTAAATAAAAAAGAATATTCAGTTTGCAAAACATGGCAAAATATTAAAATGCTAGTAAAAAAAAAGTGCTAGATTTTTACATATAATTCCCTGAACGCCACACTAGGATACCCTACGTCTCTTAGCAAGAAAGGCTACTAATTAGCTTTAACCCAACCCAGAACCCAGATCGAAACCTCCTAAGCGGCTTTTTGGCTACGGTTTCTATTAAAAACTTTTTTATTATTATTACCAAAGACTCATTACGAAGATTTACCTATTTTGTGAAATATTTTACAGCAGATAGCAAGTTTACATTGATGGGTACCAAAATAACCACACAGGTTCAACACACAAAAACACATTTCATTCATTTCATTTTACTTCGATCAAACGTGGGAGATAAGCGTTGATATTAAAAAACACAATAAAGCAAAGACTTTCTTCTCTTATAAACTTAAAATCTAAGCCTTTTGTGTTATTTAAAAGAAAACTGTTTTTCCGACGCTACCCGCTAAGAGACGATGACCTCGAATGGTCGTCTAGCCAAATGTCGGCGTTCCGATCTTGCGTTACGTCCCTAACAGATAAACAAGCGGGAACGATTTATGCATAAAATATACACGCAATTGATTGCGTAGGTTACTGAAAACTATGAAAATTGTTGATGGTATATCATCGTCTGCCTAGCCTTTGCTCATATTGGGGTCGGCTTCCAGTCTAACCAGATGCAGCTAAATACCAATATTTTACATGGAAAGACTGCCTATCAGACCTCCACAACCAAGTTAGTGCTGGTTGGTAAGAGTGGTTGTCAGACTTTTGGGGTCACTGATTACCTGTAACGACCGTCAAAGATCTACAAATTGTTGATAGTAAATAAATAAATATTGCTGGACATTACATACAGCGCCATCTAGGTGCCACACTAAGCATCGAGGCTTGTGTCGTGGACACCAGATAGTTGATAATAATACATAGATACTTTTTGTTTGTAAATACATACTTATTATACATATAAACATCCATGACTCGGAAACAAATGTCCATGCTAATCAAACAAACATTTGCTCTTACCGGGATTCGAACCCGGGACCCTAAGAACGTAAGGCAGCCTCACTACCACTGCACCATTCGGGTCGTCAATAGTATATGTTATAGATTAGCTGACAGCGTACCTGTGGTCCGACGGCCGATGGATCCAACGGTTTCTGCAGTGGAGATAGCGTATTACGAGGTGCCATCCATCTGCATGGAACCCCGACGTTAAAAAGGGGGCTGGGACTAACTGGACATGAAAAAGGAACGGCAAGGTATGACGCAGCTTCGCAGAGGTCTAGCAGTGAAATGTATACTCTTTGACAGTCACTTTTAAAATAGAACTTTCAAATGTAATCGTGTATTTATTCATCTAATAACGACGAACCAATTTTATTTCCTTTGTTTTAAAGTTTGACCTTGAAAAGTGCCTTTTAATGGCATAATTGAAAAAAAAAAAACTTGGTTTTGACTTTACTTTTCAGATATATCGTACCGACTTTCCAGCAATTCAGTTGGGTATAAAAACTTTCATATTATTACAAATAAATATAATTGCTGTATCTACCGCAATTACATTTATTAATTATTATTACTTTGTGACTTGTCTAAACGATGAAACTTATCCACCTTAATGTACCTAGCAACTAATGTTTTGTTCACGTAATAAATTGCACGAGGGAAAACAAAGAGAGACAGTGTTTCTTTTGTTTTCCATTCATTGTAAGCTTGCAAAGTCAAGCAGTGGGTGCTGAGCTTAGAAGTAAGCTTCCTTGTTTGAAAAAAAATATGAGAAGAGATTTTATCAAAGTATTTTTTTTCTTTTTTAAATACTACAGCAGTGACGATATAATTTAAAGCTGTCAGCCAGGTGCCAGGTGTTTAATATGCAAAAAGAAGAGTGCATTAAATACTACTTTTAATATCAAATTGCATTATTATGTTACTTTTCTTGAAGCCCATGAAAATATAATTTCAAGTTAATTTGTAGGTAAGTAGACTCACAGAAATGTTATAATAACTCCAATTTTCAGCAGTAAATCCTCTTTTGTCTGTAAATAATACGCCAGACAATGGTGGCTTCGAATTTTACCAGTTTTAATCTGATTAATTAATCAATGTCAACACAATTAATACGGATCAAAGGATGCCTGACCAGACTCAAGTTGTTTCGAAAACCAGCTGGTTTCATTTATTCGAAAGTCAAACAGATTGCAACCAATCATTTTGGTGTAAGTTGAATTCCAGTAATAAGTTCCATGTGCCAACATGATGGTTTATTTTGTGCATTTTGGATTAATATTTAAGGTCTGTAGTGCAATGCTCGGATGAAATAAATCAATTTTATTGGGTATTTCTAAACTATGTAACTACAATTTAGGAAATCAGTGTTATTTTATCATCGGTCAAGGGTTTTGCCAACTACGTTGGGGTGGCTTATAGTCCAACCGTAAGCAGCTGAATACCAGTAGTTTACATGAAGCGACTGCCTATCTGACCTCCTCACCCCACTTAATGGAACTTTGGACGTTTTGGAAAGAGGAAAATATACATTCATGGTAGTGAATATCTTTCTAAACATTTCAATTTTTTCAAATTTCAATTTTACATGGATTTATTATGTACTAGCTTTTTCCCGCGGCTTCGCTCGCGTTAATTTTGAATTTGACAATCAATTCGGGTTGTACTCTGCTTGTAATAATATAATTCAATCATTCAAAAGACACGTGGCGCCATCTATTATCAAACAACCATTATTGTTGTTTTCATCGGGAACAGTACCTTTTTTCGGGATGGAAGGTACTCTATGTCTGTTTCTGTACACCTGACAACGTATATGCAAAATTTCAGGATGATTAGTTCAGTAGTTTAGGCGTGAAAAAGAAACAAAAAAACTTTCTGTCGCATTTATAATATTAGTAAGGATAGGATAGGATTAGGAAAGTTAGTATTAGGCAGTAAGGATAGAATAATTAGGATAACTGTTTTATCATCACTACATAGTATAAAACAAAGCCGCTTCCCGCTGTCTGTCCCTATGTATGCTTAGATCTTAAAAACTACGCAACGGATTTTGATGCGGTTTTTTTTTCATAGATAGAGTGATTCAAGAGGAAGGTTTATATGTATGATTTTGCACCCGTGTGAAGCCGGGGCGGGTCGCTAGTATTGATATAAAAATCTTACTCGCAAAAAGCCGCAGGCACAGTAATTTCCAACTTACTACACTAACAATCTAATCTAGTCTATGTATTTAATGTTTTTCCAGTTTTTCCAACAATTCAGATTTTTTTTAATGTTTAATATGAAAGTTCAGAATAGTAATTAAATAACAGTATTGTGAATTACGAATTCAATCAGCCTTATTAGGGTTCCGTACAAAAATTAAAAAAAAAACGGAACCCTTATAGGGTCACTCGTGCGCCCGTCTGTCGTCCGTTTGTCACAGCCAATTTGCTCCGAATCTCCTGGATCAAATCAGTTGAAATTTGGTAGGATTGTGTAATCCTATGACCCAAACACAGATGTGCAAAGTAAATGTTTTTTTTTTAAATAAGTGTCATTTTTAGGGGACAAAAAAGGAAATTTAAAAAAAGTTTAGCAAACCTTACTGTGTCATATATGAAATGAAAGAACTTGTTATGAGGATCTCAATTTTTTTTTTATAATTGTAAAATAAACAGTTTTTATTTTATTCATGAAATAAGATGAAAATTGACCATTCCCCCTGATCTCCAAAACTACTGAGCCTAAAATTTTGAAAAAAATACAAAATATAGTTAATTGCTTCTAAACTACAGGAAAACCTATAAGAATGTTATCAATTGAAAATAAAGGGGACAAATAAGGACAAAAAAAAAAAAATTTTTGCAAACATTTTGACATTGTATTGTATGGAACCGTCTCCACGCGAGTTAACTCGCACTTGGCCAGTATTTTTACAAACGATCGCAGTAGTAAGAATAATTAAATAATTTAAATACAAACCTAAACCTAATTTTCTTCGGCCATTTAAATAAAAACGTACAAATAAAAATACGTCTCATTAAAAGGCTACTAGAATAGTTTCATTTTAAACACTCTATAACTTTTATGATATTGTAGGAATTTATAAGCTTAGCGACTAGACGTATCCCGTCAATAAAAAATGTGGTAAGTATAAAAAGTGTGGTGGTGATTTAGTTGTTAAAGTGTTTTAAAAAAATTGTCCGTAGAGATTTATGCGTTATTTAGTTTTTTTTTTTATTTCATTACTTTTTATAAAAAAAAAGATACGATATAATAAGAAAAAATGTAGATAGTGATAATAATAACAGGATTTTTAGTACCTTATGTATCAGGGATATGGGGGTGTATTTTGCCCAGCAGTGGGACATAAGTTTTCGTTGCGTAATAGACAAGGAAGAGAAGAGTAGCGTATTTTCATTATCTTTAGACCTTGTATGCCTTATAAACAAAACTCCAACATCCACAGTGAGATATGTAACAGGCTGTCGTTTTGCATCCTGGTCAAATTCATGGAGGTATTTATACTAGTAATTCTCGACCCGAATCGATACTAAAAAGGGTAGTTTTTTTTTTACTGAAAACGGTAAGCATAAACCACCCCTTAGTTTCCATACTGTCCATAATTATGCTGTGGAATAAACGTTTGCGTTTGTGTGTGTGACGGCGCGTTTATTGGGCTAGGAACAGACGAGTTGTGTTTTAACACGGGTGTTTACACTTACTGATTTCCGTAAAAAATAAATAAAAAAATGAAGAAAAAAAAACTACCCTTTTTATTATACAGGGTGTAACAGGACCCTTCACGAAGCCGTCAACCAAGCATTATGTACATCAAACTGAGTAACTTTACGCAAAAAATATTGCTGGAAAACGACTTCATTTTTGGGGTGAAAAATCACGTTTTACGGTAGGACTCAATGTAACGCACTTTAAACATTGTGCTGATGGATGGATTGAATAGTATGCGGGTTGTGGAGGTGTTTAAAGTAAAAATCTTACATTAAAAACACGTATTAAAAAAAAAACTTGTGAATAAGTTGGAACTTTCAGCCCCAATATCTCCGTAACTAGAAGGTTCCCAGGTATGGTCTAGAACAAAAAAGTGATCGCAATGACGGGGAGAATAAGTGGCTTTCGGCATCGTGAAGGGTCTTGTTTAGAAATGCAAAACGAATTTTAAACGTTTGAAACCATTTGGTTTTAAACGGTCTTTTTGGTTTAAAACGATTTAAAACCACACTTAGCGGTTTAATATGGTTTAGAATGTTTTTTTTTGGAATGCACTGAGGCTTTACACGAAGTTATCTAGACCACACCTCCTTCCTGATTTAGAATATATAAAAGGAAAATAAAATAAAAATGTTTTAAAATAACCTTCATTAACATGACAGACAAACATAAAATCGATCCCTACCTGCCCCATCTCTCCCCGTTGCGATTTTGGTAGCAAAGTGAAAAATAAAAATGCGACATTGCCGTTTTATTTTAATAAATACCCAAAACATGATTGTTTACAGTGTCTAATCCTAAATAGTAGTATAAATATGATATATGACTTCACATATATTAATAAAAATGGTAAATGATTTCAATTAGCCTTTTAAACTATTTTTTTAAGTAATTCGTAATCAATGTACGGCCCACGTGGTCGTGGTTTTAAACCGTTTTAAACAAATTTAAAACGGGTTTTAAACCACTGATTTTGGTTTAAAACGGTTTATTTACAACTATAGATGTGATACACTTCACGATATTTCGCCACCGCTGCCTGCTAGACGTCATCCTGCTGCATTCGTTAACTGAACCTCCAATGGCAGACTTGATCTGGTCAGTCAAACGCGTGGGTGACCTTCCGTGCGGTCTAGTGCCTTCTACTTTTCCTTGGACGACAAGGCGTTTTATGGACTGATTGTCACGCCGGGAAACATGTCCAAAAATGTCAGGATGCGGGATTGTACTACCGAAAACAGACGCTGCCTGATACCGAGTTCTTGAAGAATCGAGACGTTCGCGCGAAACTCAGTCCACGAAACCCCAAGCATTCTTCTCCAGCACCACATTTCCAGAGCATCTATTTTCTTCCTTTCTACATCTCACAAGGTCCACGTTTCAGCTGCATAAAGAAATATGGGGAATATAGGCGTCCTCACGAGCCTGGTCTTCGTGGCTTTAGTTATGTTTCTATTCCTCCATATTTTCCGCATGTAGTCCATCGCTGTTCTTGTGATGCCCATACGTCGTTGGATCTCATCGATGCACCCGCCATTGTTTGAAATTAGAGCCCCAAGATAAAAATAAGAATGGACCACGTTGCAATTCGCGATTTGAGTCACTTCAGGTGAATTATTCCTGGCACGGTCAACAATCATCACCTGGGTCTTGCTGCGATTCATTTTTAGTCCAAACTCATGGCTCACTCGTTCCATCTTTGACAGTAGCTCTTCCAAGTGTTGCGAACTGGTTGCAAATAAGGTGGTGTCATCTGCATAACGCAAGTTTGCAATCTTGTATCCACCAATTGTTACACCATCCGTCCAGCCTTCCAAAGTGATACGCATTATTAGCTATGTGTACGCATTTAATAAGAGCGATGATATAATGCACCCCTGGCGTACTCTGGCACTAGAATGGAAGTCACTTGACAGGACATCATCTGTGCAAACTGAGGCTGTGCCCTCTTCATATAGACGTCTCAAAAGGTGTACCCGATGTTTTGGTGTGCCCATGGCTAGCAAGGTCTTCCATAATACCGGCCATTTCACCAAGTCGAATGCTTTGGAGAAATCAACAAAGCAAAGGAATATGGGCGTATTGAATTCTTTTGACTTCTCGATTATCTGGCGTACGATGAGAATTTGTTCTCGAGTGCCTTTCCCCTTTAGAAAACCGGCTTGTTCCGGAGCGATCTCCTTAGACAGGTAGGTTTTCAATCGCTCGTTGAGAATATGTAACATTATTTTGCTAGCGTGTGATATAGAGCAATGAGGCTGTAGTTGTTACATTTCTTCGTCGAACCTTTCTTGTGCAGGAGTGTGAATACGGTATGTGTCCACTCCAAAGGCCAAACTCCTGTCTTCCATACTTTGTTACAGATAAGATGAAACATCTGATCGCCGCGTTCTCCTAAGGCTTTAATTGTCTCTATAGGAATTGCATCTTTTTTGCTTTTCGGGTGTTTTATGGCAGCTCTTACTTCGGACAGAAGGATGTCTGGTTCCAAATTCTCTATTTCTGGGTCTGTACTTTCAAACTGTTGCAACTGCGGGTCCAGGAATAATGACTGACAGCTCTTTCACGTTTCAGAGATTTGTTCGAGTTCTGTTACAACTTCATTTTTTCATTCTCAATAGTCCAGGTTTTAGCAGGTAGAGATTTAGTAATGAGACGAATTTTGTGATAAAGGTCTCTAGTCTGGTCACGCTTCATAGCGTGTTTTTCGACATCTTCACAAATACTACGGAGGTGGGAATTGTGGTCTCGCCTGCAACAGGCTTGGATGTTAGCAGACAACTTATTCAGCTCTCTTGTGTCTGTTCCCGCGGCTTTCTTATGGCGCCTCTCTTCTATTAGAGCAAGAGTACTATTCGTCATCCAATGTTGACGTTTGCGCGTTTCTGATCTTGTATTAGACTCCGCTATTGCATTTTGGATGAGATGTTTAGCCTTATTCCATAGCATGTCTGGTGTAGCTTCATTGTGGTTCACATCGGTCCATTCTTTAAAATTCCGCTCTATGGCTGTATTGAACTTTTCGTTATCTACAACTTCAATCCGTCTTATTTTCTTGGATGATCGGAAGATGCGGTTGAAACTCAAAGCTGCCTGCTTTGAGTTTCAACCGCATCTTTACGATAAAGAGTACATGGTCGGAATCACAATCAGCCCCCGGAAGTGTGTGGGCATTGAGAACGGAGGTGCACCATCGTGATCTAATCAGTATGTAGTCGATCTGGTTTTTAGTTCTGCCTCCAGGTGACGTCCAGGTGAACAGTCTACGAGCATGGTGCTGGATTAGACTGTTCGCTACCACCATGTTATTCTCGTCTGCGAACTGCATAAATCTTACACCTCTTTCATTTCGCAGCCCAAGACCGGTACCCCTGCTGGTTCTCAATCAATCTGTAGCGATCTGAAGAAACCTATAGCATAGCACAGAGTATACTGAAGATTCAAATACGTCAATGTCACTTCAGTTACCCAGTCTTGTAATAAACGCAATAAAAAAATCTAGAAAAGTTTATTTATAAAGCAAAACGCAGCGAAAAATCGCAACAGTGACAATATTCTGACACACCTATGAATGTTTCAGCAATATTTATGTTTCCTCGGCCAAGTCCCAGTGATGTGGGCGGAGAATACGGCCGCCATCTTTGAATTTTATTGCGGACAATCCTAATAAATTTTGTATTTCGGAAACATGTTAGTTAATGGTCTGTGTTAATTAATGGGTGATCTAATTGATTTTACCGCTGTATTAATCATACTTTAATGATTACTGATGTACTGATTCTATTGATTTATTGGAGACATTCGTGATCATAAATTGTATCAAACCACTTTATCTTATTTAGTGCAATGACCAAAGTTTGAATAAATCTGCTAGAAGTTACAGAGATGTCATTTTCTAATTATTGTGAAGTTCACAAGACATCTAAATGATTCCCAAATTCCAATCATTTTAGTCGTTAATTAAATTCCAATTTATCCGACTTCTCCTGCTTGCAAGGTGGTCCCACACAGATGACGAAATGAAGACAGAGTTGGTAGGCAAAAACAATATTAATGTAATTTTGAACGTCGCCATAACATAAATTAGTGGGAGTAAAAATCAAGCCACGGGAATATACACAAGTTATTCAATATAAAATTACCTGATACCTTTTATAAAAGTGATCTTTTAAATCAATTAATTGAAACCTTTAAAGGAAAAGAAGGAGCGAAGGACGATATTAATGATAAAAATGTTACAGAGAATTTTTCAAGGTTAGACCTCCTTGCATAATGATTAAAGTTGAACCCATAGGAATTAGATTGGACTTGCTTTCTGAAGAAAGTCTTTTCAGATTCCTGGATAAGTAGATTAAAATTGTAGTTCTTTCTATAGTGACGGTTCTTTTTTTTTATTTACTTCTCATTTCACATAAATCGCGAATATTAATTTTACTATTATAAATGCGAAAATTTGTAAGGACGGATGTTTGTTAATCCTTCACGCAAAAACTACTAAACTAAACTAAAAAAAAAAAAACTAAACTCATTTTTATTAAATTTGGCACATGGATAGTTAATAACCTGGATTAATACATAGGATACTTTTTAACACAGTAGTTCGATTCCGTAGGACAATACCGAACTCCGCACGGGCGAAATCGCGGGAATAAGCTAGTAAAGCATATAATCGGCCTATCGGCCCACTGTTATGAAATAAGCCTCCTTACTGTGAGAAAGAGTGGGTAATAATCCACCCCGCTGGCCCAGACAGACATGCGAGTTGGTAAATGCCACATGTCTTCGAATTTTCGGTTCTAGTACACACGCTGTATCTTTACCATTTTGAGAGCTGTGGTGATGACAAGGTAACAACCACAAAGGTGTCAAACCTCTGACATCAAGCCAAGGTATCGATGGAGTTCAATAGGCTTCTTCAGTTAAAAATGCGGAAAGCAGGAAAGTTGGACACCAGGCAGCAAGTTCAGATTTGGACATTTCTTCTTGTTATTGTTTCGATAACTAATATTTTCTCGGACCTGGACAGCTATGTCGTTTGCCTCAATTAGGTCTACCTCGTGACCGAGCTTCACACCCACACCGTGTTTGGGATGAGTTTATGATTCGGCCAGATCAGATTGCATGGGCCAATTTGAGCCCAAAGTCCTTAAAGATCCCTTTTGAGTGGTAAAGGAGTTGTGTTAGTTAGGTTAGTTTGTTTGGGGTGTGTCCCTACGTGTGGGTCTACTACCAAACAAAAACCTGTGTGCGAGAAATCTCTTAAATCTTAATCAATAGCCCACATAATCAATCTATCATCAATAATCACATCTTAAAAAGATTGAGCGCCATTTTAAAATAGTCATTTCATGAACGCATGTCGAATTTTTTTTTTTTATCACAATAACATAAATTGTTGTCATAATTAATTTTAGTGTACCTTTTCAAAGATTACAGGACATCATTACAAAATAGGTCAAAGCCAAAACACAAAAGGTGTTTACGCAAACAAAACAACGAAAACAGAGTTTGGATGTTGTTCATAAACAGTCCAAAGCTGATGGTGATAAATTAGTAGTCAATTCAATTCTGACGTGTTTTGTAAACTCTGGCCATCCATGGTGTTTGTGTGTTTTGCACCATGTGTACTATGGTGGCCTGATTCCTTCATTTTCATTGACTTTTAGTACTTTTGCGTTTGGTCGGTAAACAGTAAAAAGTAGAGCATATTGTGAAAGGAGTAAACGGGCTCGTCCAGGGAAGCCAATATCTGCCTGGTCTGAAGCGACTGCCTATCTGACCTCTAAGACTGGTTGTCAGAGTTTCGGGTCACTTGTAACGACCCGTAACGACTGTCAAAGATCTACAAATGACAGCCGAGATCAACGGCTTAACTTTTCCGAGGCGTGTTTTTTAATTTTAATTTTATCTTTGCTACTTTCTTCGAACTCTTTCCTGCGTACTTCCTTCAGTTCGTTAGTTTATATGTATTTAATTTCACTCTCGAACTGGAAACTTGTTTACTTTATTTTTTTTAACGAAGTTCCTTCTTTATGAAGCTTGTATTCGTTCTTTTCAAGATAAACGTTAATTCAATTGGGTGGATATCAATAGGTGGGTTTTGGAATGAAAAATAAGGCGTCATTTGTTTTTGCGTGTGTTCCTTCAAGACTGTAACGGATACAATCTCTATATGAACAGCATTCTCTGGAACTATACCAATTAGTTTACTATACAGTATAATTCATTCATTAAGTATGATGATTCTAGCAACAATCATATAATTTAATGACAATGAAGACATCTTCAGGCAGTGGATTTCACAGTCTGATAATCATTATTGTCTACCTTCTCTTTAGATTTGATTTCTTGATAATTTACTATCCTTCAGTCATAATTTTTTCTTTCGTTTTTCTAATGTTACTTGGAGTGGATGCAACACGTTTTTTTCTTCCACTGTCTCTAGCAACTGTCACGCTATCATTTACTCCTTCTGCTTGTATATCATTCCTCACACAATCTATCCATTCTTCTCTGTGGTCTTCCGCTCCATCATTCGTTTAGTGACATATGGTTCCTTCTTCCTCATTATTCATTATACCTTTTATAAAATGTATTCCACTAATACCAATTATACTTATAAAGCTTCACAAAAACCAATTGATACTGAACTTCCTACCGAAGCTATAAAAAAATAATGTTTACCTCCAGTTCCCGAATCGAAGAATTGAACCATTCATAGTAAATACCACGTGGTAAATATTTAGCCGATCGCTCGCAGAAAATGTAACGCAGCCAATGAGAGACGTACACCAGTCAGATTCACTAACCTCATTCAATATTTTACACTACTTTATAGGTTTTAAGAGCAATCTTAGGGAAATCTGTTTGGTGAATGGACAGTGGTATGTAGTTACCATTAAGTCCTGACTGTGTTATGTAAGTCGGCTCTTCTACAATGACATACTGTGGTCCAAACATGTTTCAAGTAAGGGTCTATTTGATTTTAAAGTGTCTCTATATTTCTAAATGTATGAAAATTCATTGATTTTATGAAGCGATGAATTTGTTTCTAAAAAATGATTTTGTATGAAAAAATTATAAAACGTTTTCTTCTCATCACACCTTGTGATTTTGAGTTATAGCGATTTTGATTTTCTGTGATTTCCATTTTCGCAATACGCGTTATAATAAAAATGTTTAAGAACAATGTGTGGGTTCCGTACCTCAAAAGGAAAAACGAAACTCTTATTGGATCACTTCGTTGTCCGTCTGTTTGTCTGTCTCAAGAATTATTTTAACTGAAAATTAAATCTAATCCGACTTTTTTTACCTCAGGTGATGTACAAATCATTAAAACGGAATCTTCGTAACGCAAGTCACGACTCGCACTTGTCTGGTATTTTAAATACCGGAACGGAAAAATAGCAGCATATGCTATTAGAAAAATCCGTCAATTTACAGATGTTGATACCGCTAGACTGGTCTATTTTAGTTACTTTCATAGTATAATGTCTTATGGCATTTTGTTATGGGGACGAGCTGCAGACATTCAGTCAATATTTATTCTGCAAAAAAGAGCCATCAGAGCTATATATAATCTTCGTAGGTGCGATTCTCTAAGGGAACTGTTTAAGGACATTAACATCATGACGGTACATTGTCAATACATCTACGAAAACATAATGTACGTAAGAAAAAATCTGCATCTTTTTAGTAAAAGACACAGTTACAGTACTAGAAATAGGGACCAATTAGTTCAGCCAGGCTTCAGACTCGCTAAAGTAGATTCATCTTTCATGGGGTGCTGTTTGAGATGCTATAATAAAATTCCACAAAGTATTCTTGAACTCAATGAGACGAAATTTAAAACATGCATTAAACGCACACTATGTAAGCAAGCATATTACAAGTTGGACGATTATATCGCTGACAAAAATGCTTGGCTCAATGCCGGTCCTGCTCCACAAGGACAGGGACGCAAAAGTTGATAACATTAAATAGTTTTGTTGGAGCTGCTGAAGATTGTACAACTATCTTTGCATTGTATAGATTCAATCACTTTAGTATTATATAAAGCCCATATTGTGTGAGTACTATGTACTAAAGAGCTATCGTTCACTGGAAACCTACGTCCTTTCTCGACTTGAATGTGCCCTGGCGGTTGAGAGTATGTCATGCTCACTCAATGTCTCGCTGATGGTGGCGCGTGTGTCGGATCATTTAGTTCCCTTCAAAATGGTTGAGTTGAATGGTGCTGATCCATGCGTCATGTTCGTGAACCGGCGCTGTCAGTTGTGACTGGTCATCTCTTAGTTGCCCCGGCTTATTTGAATTTTTTTTTTTTTTTTTTTTATCTGTCTTTTTTGTTTTTACTATGGACACTTTTAACTTGCACATCTTGCTACATCGTTCTCACATAATGTACCATCTCAATATAAATGATGTTACCAAGGTTTTGCAAGAATATGCTGATTTAAAAGAGTGTCCATGGAGTTTCTTGCCCGTTTTTCTCCATAGAGATCTACGCTAGGGAATGGGCAACTACAGTACTTTCACAGTTTTTATGCTTTGTGACTGGGATTGTAGCTACATTTCATTTTTATCTTTGTTTCGACAGTTCAAAAGTGCCTGTAACTGGCCTATTGAAATAAATGCTTTGATTTTGATTTGATTTAGCCCTATTCAAATTCACTGAAAATATGAAACAACATTCTCTATACATAAACTGTCACTTACGGGATATCTTCCGTGATTGTCTATTATTTTGAGCTCCCGATATTTCGACGCTGTTGCAAGCGCCATGATCGCGGGTTGACTGGAGAATGCGGGTGGATGAAAAATAAATTGTTAAGAGCAGACAAATCTGTCTACCCTCTTTCTTTGTCTTTTGCTACGCGCACTACTGGAACTCATCACTAAGCGCGATCATGGCGCTTGTAACAGCGTCGAAATATCGGGAGCTCAAAATAATAGACAATCACGGAAGATATCCCGGAAGTGACAGTTTATGTATAAACCGTGAAAGTTTAAAACAACATTCTCTATATAGGTATTTTACTAAAACATTTATTTAAGTAGGTATGTTGGCTTGTAACCCGTGGCAAAACATAATATCTCTTTGGATAGAGCACTAGACATACACGTAAATTATTCGGAATACATTAGTGATACCGTAGACTCTTAATCAACTGCTATTCATGTTGATTTACATAAGTTGTTTTAATTTCAATTTATTCGCTTCATGTGCTGTATTGCTAGTACTAATTATTATTTCACTGGTTTCTCTAGAATTTATATGAAATGCTCATTCGTAGGTTATGCAAGTATGAAGTTGCTTTTTGTATCTGTTTGTGTGGACAACGTAGTCACACACTAACACTTCTAAACAACCCAGCGAATTTTGATGCAGTTTTATTTATTTTTATCTATTTATTTGGTTAAACAACAATTGTTTGCACAGTACATTTATAAAAAAAAACTATGGTTATATTTATCAATGTTTTCAATGTCATTTAGTGAATTTATTGACTCCGGAAGGTTTAAGTGTACGGGTATAATATTATATTAGTATTAAACATACATAATATCACGCTTGTTAACCCCGAAAGGTCAAGGTGGATGCGCAAGGGTTGCCCGCGTAATTTAAATTTTCTTACGATTATTGCAATTTGCAGGTCAGTGTCAGGTTTTATGTTGATGAAAATATAAATCGCGCCCGTAACACGTATGAAGTTACAGAATTATAATCATTCAAATCATCAATACAACCCTCCAAGTTCATATAATCCCAAAGAGTGACTTTTTCATGAAATAGCTATTGAATGGGGTTATATGAACTTGGAGGGCTGTATTGATGATTTAAATGATTATAATTCTATAACTCCATACAGTTTAGTGGCGCGATTCATATTTTTATCAACATACAACCTGACACTGACCTGCAAATTGCAATAAACTTAAGAAAATTTAAATTACGCGGGCAACCCTTGCGCTTCCACCTTAAATAATAATAATAATAGCACACCTTCATTTTAATTTTATAATTATAATATTTTTTTGAATATTAAACTTACATAATTATAATAAAAGAAATCTCGATCTTTTGTCAAATCGTTTAGGACTCGCAAAGCAGGGGTGGGTTGCTGATTTTCTGCAACGTGTTAACTGAAATCTTTAGAGAATAGTTACAAGTAAAGTTTTCACAAAACAGTCAAGGAACCTGTAAAAACAGTTTTCTGCATTTTTTATAAGACTCACTCAAATTGCTGAAACAGAATATCCCTGATTCTTGCAAGAACTGTCTCATTTTTATAGATATAGAATCTGTACCGGTCAGGTGTTTAGCGATATCATGACTAATACACCGAAGAAAATTCTTTCTTGACAAAATTAAATGAAATAATCATGCAATTTATTATTGTGTAGCATGTTTTTTTTGGCGCGTGGCCATAGTCGGAACTAACGTCGCCATCTTGATTTTTCGATCTTCTTTCTTTATCGTGTGCCTAACCTGGTGTCAGAGTTTTTATACTGCCCATAGGCCTCTAACTTATCTTTACAAGCCGTCAAGAAATATCTCTCGGGCATGCTGGTTTTCTCACGATGTTTTCCTTCACCGAAGCAAGTGATTATTATACAACACGCAAATGAAACCAAAAAATCAGAGGTGCGTGCCTTGGGTTCGAACTCGAGACCTATGACTTTGCAGTCCGACGGTCATATCACTAGCCTATCACTGCTGTAGCTGTTGCTGTTTTTTTCAATAAAATTTCGACAAAATTCCAATTTTATTTCACAAATGTTTACCAACTGCGTCCCTCCTAACAACGTCATTCAAGCGCTATATGAACCATACTGCAGTTTAAAAGAAGGTTCGTGTTTAATTGTGAACAAAATGATGACCCATTCAGAACACTATTCCACTGGAACAAGACTCATAATATAATCCCAAAAACCCCCGTCTCACGTATCAGAGTAACCTTTAACGCTATCGTCATGCGTTGGCTACACACTGGGTGACTAATTCCTTGGCAACGAGCCAGTAACTCGACCTATATACTCGCCTCAAGTCTTCCTACTAGTACTCCCGGCCACCGGTCAAACTAATTAGGTTATGATTTTTATTTCATCGCTTTATATGGAAAGGTAGGACGTTGGGTAAGCCAATGATGTGGTAGGTATTGGTTTAAAATTAGACTTCGTTCAAACGGGGCATCGTCATCGATTCAATTATTTTGTGATCGAAAGAAGCAGAAGTCAACAGGAAGACGTCTTTCCCCAGGAGTGGTATGACGCAGACTAACAGTACCTAACTAGTAGCTATGTAACAGTAATATCGCAAAAAAAAAAGAACTTTAAAGCATTGAAAACTATGTGAATAATCCCAATAAAAGATCAATGAAAATGGTGGCTTTGAATGGGTTTCTCATTAAAAGGTGGGAAGAAGCACAGCTTAAAAAAAATATGAGTTTCTATAGGTACCTTTGTAAGGTACTTAGAGAACCATCCACCTATAAGAGATGGAAGGGATACCGACGAAACTGTTACCACGTATTCTGAGCCCCCCAACACAGAATTTTTTATCGGTACTTAAAAAAAAAACAGCCGTTTCCTACAAAAGTGCAATACCTACGGTCAAAATTTATGGAACAGCAGATTTTTTTTAATAACCGATGAACAATTTCTCAGAATTATTTATTGAATACGTGGAATCATCTGCCAAGTCTTTTCCCAATCGAATCGGCTTCCAATCTAATCGGCTTCCAATCTAATCGGATGCAGCTGAAAACCAGTATTTTAGATGGAGCGCCTGCTTGTTTTGACCTCCATAACCCTGTCATTACTGGGTTGTGGACGACAGATAGGTAAGTAAGGCATATAATAGACCCCAATGGTTAGCACAAGGGACCACTGTAAGTAGACAACCAAAACACTTGGTAAGGTTTGACCGCTACGATCTAACGTACTGATAAAGGATAAACCTTTTCATACTTATGGACACCTATACAGCCATTGACAGCTGTCACAAAATTCTCGGAACATATAATGAAAATAAATGAGCGTTTCTGTGAGTTCAATGACAAGTCCAGGTCACACCTAGTGCCAGGTTAACTACCGAATTATTTAGATCATGACAGGAAGACCTGGGTGTCTCGCCAATACTATGTTAGCTGTTGCAAATGGCTGAAGTCAAAGTTTGTTATATTAGTCTTATGGAGAGTAGACAGGTGTTATTCAGACTTAGGTATATTTTTAATGTTTTTGGTTGGTGTCATTGACGAATTCTAGTGATTCATCCACAGAAGCGACGATTCAAGAGATGCAGTGTGTTTTTAGGTGGGACTGTTAGAAAACCTGATATTGGAAATATCCATGATCACTATTTATTTACTAAGTACTTGGTTTGTTATTTAATTTAAACATATAGACTGAAAAGAAAATTCTAAGTAACATTTTTATCTGAAGTACATTTTAAATTTTAATTGGATTAGGTAATAATTTTTCTTCGATATTTTTCGTTTTGGTTTTTTTGTTCGCTTATTTTTTTTGCATATTGAAAAGCAATGTAATTCATGCTTTTTACATTGCAATAACCCCATACACACATTCATTAATTATTTTCTTTTTTTTCCAACAGTCAACATTTGCTTAAAACCTTTGGCAGGAAAATATGTATTGAATTTCAGAGGTGTCAGAGTGTTGGTAGCTGAAGCAATGAGTCCGGTCTCCGGTGCGAGTGTGAAAGACTTGACGGCGTCATATACACGCACACAAAGACGAGTGGGCGGGGCGTCGTCGCACGCGCAACACCCGACAACAGCCGGCGCCCCGGGGTACAGTCGGGGAGAATAGTCGGTTTCGTAATGTAATAATTGTGTTTGTATTTCCTGTAAGAAATGATGGAAGATCACTGTCAAAGCGAAGTCGAATCATATCGACAGCAAATGGCTGTGATGTTTGCAGCAGAGGTTTCTTTATAGATTTTTTAATTGAATTCATGTTATATAATCAAGTTCGAAGCCATATTCGTAAATCATAATACTTCACAGACAAAAGATTAAATGATAAAAAAGTCAACCAATGAAATAAATAAATCTCTTTAATTCACGAAAAGTCATCACATTACAGTATTCATAAAACTAAGAAACATAAAAGGCTTATTAATAGGTGACAATAATTTAGATACTGTGACTCCTAAACTAGGTGTGCCTGTGACTTAGCAGTCAGAGCTACCCGTAATCATGGTGCTTGCAACAGCGCCAAAATATCGGAAACTTAAAACAAAGAGATTTTTTTTTGTTTTTTAAAGGGATCACAAATGTGTGGTGGCCAAAAATTACTATAAGGCCCCCAGCCAGGGCTTACAAACTAAAGATTTATACATTAAATGAACAGTCACTAAGGGCACCCCCTTAGGGTTCGGGCCTAGGCTTAGTGCGTCATTGAGGGGAGGGGCAGCTAGGGTCAGGCTGGGTCGAATTATTTAGTGACCATGACAGTTTAAAAACTTATACCCCCTGTGTCCCAGCAGTGGGAATATTTTAAGCTGATTATGCAAAAAGCTACGTCATTCAAAAAAAAAACCTGCTTTTTTACAATAAATCAAAATAATACCAATGAGACGCGATACAAATTTTTGCTCTCCACTGTATAGTAACTGCGCCAACGCACGCCATATACGGGGCGCCTCTCCCCTCCGCACCGCACCCCGCGCCGCCCGCCCTCCAACACCGTTTGGCTCACGTTTCGAGATAGAGTGAATTATAGACGTGACAGTTCATTGATGTTCTTCTTTGACGAGATTTTCTCAAGATGGATCCGCTCGCTCGGAAGTTCTATTACATTGAGGATTAACGTTTCCCATTCTTAAATCTTAAACACTTAGCACGTTTTCAGCATTACTCTTATTGATTACTATATTAGTCACCAGTTGGAAGAATTAAGACGCAATTAAACTAATGTCAAACCCTGTCACCTTCACAATACTGAAAAGATGGGCACCTCAAGACTTACAACCAGCATGAATAAGCTGTAATGCCGATATCGGATGAGGCAGTGGCTTCATATCGTGCAAGATCAGGAACCATCATCTACTTATTGCTGAATGTCCTGGGACAGTTTGCATTAAGGAGTTAAAAAAGAAAAAAATCTTATTGATTACTATATTAGACACCAGTTGGAAGAATTAAGACGAAGACTGTTTTGGCCTAATGGTTTCAAAATAAAGTGGCTGTGACATACACGGACTGACAGACAGACGGATAGACAGACAGACATGTTGAACTTAACAATTAAATTTAACTTAGCTTTGCTGATATCAAACTTAGAAAGTCTGAATTACGCTACACTACAGTCTCACTTATGGCCATTTCTTTATGTCATTGGTTGAGTTTCTTTATTACTAGATAATTTCCGGACATTTTTGCTATCAATTATGACAAAGTGACATGTTTAATCAGATATTTTACTGCAAATGACTCCAACGTATTTCTTCACTGGGACAAAGGTCTTCTCTCTATGAGAGCAAGTCGGCTGTTATCCACTACACACACTGCGCACACTGCGCATTGACAGATGTCACACGTCTTCTTACTTTTTTGTTCTAAGATATCCCGGTTTCCTCGCGAGTTTGTCCTTCACGGTTTAGAGAACAGCCGTGTGTTAGTAACCAAGCGACATGTAATGTCACCATTCACCAAAGTAAATACCTAACGCCATTCCTACCTACTCCACCATCTGCGTCACCTCCTCAGCGCTGCGTCTGAGCATGTTTGTTTACACGGCAGCCGCGGTGCATTTGTTTTTTCTCAACGCGCTGTAGTGACTTGGCTCGCATAATATAGTTGAGTCCATCGAGGTTTCCACACATTATTGTGAAGGACAAAGATAATTGAAGCAATTTCAGATACAATGAGATGTTTTTTAAGCCTAGAAAATGATTTATGACTTATGACCTAAGTCATTCTAGAAATCTAGATTTTGTTTGGACTTGTGCCAAGATTTTTTGTCAGATTCAACAGTTGTTAGTACATTCATTAATGGTTTTTCTGTTAGTACGTAACATTTTGAAATCATAATATTGGTTATTTTTTGTATGTGGCGACATCTACATCGCCACATAGGAACTACCCACCATCCTGACGTCACAGAATCAAAGTGTTCCGCGAGATTAGGATATACAGGATGTAAACAGTTCCTTCTAGAAGCCAATAATCAATCATTCCGCACATCAAACTAAGTAACATTGCGTAAAAATATTGCTGAACCTGGAAACCGCCTAACATTGTTTGGTGTTAAAATCACGGTTTTCGCTCAATGTTACGCGCTCAAAACGTTGTGCTGGGATGCATTGAATAGTACTGTTACAGGAGTCATGAAGGCATTAAAAGTAAAGTTATAACATTTAAAACTTGTGTTTTAAAAAACGTGTGAAGACTCCGTAACTAGAAGGTTCCTGGGAACCACGTATGGTCATGAACTAAAAAAAAAATGCATTTACGAGAGGAACAAGTACCTCAGGCTTTGTTATAGGTGTTTTTACACCATAATTATAAAGTCGTACTGCAGCCAATAAACAACAACCATCAGGTTGTAGCCCACCAGTCTATCCCTCTCTAAGTAAATAAAACGACACGATCTAATAACAAAGTAGGAATTAAGTTCCTTTTACTCCACGTTTACATTTAATTCGATGGCCTAGAAGACAAATGTGCTAAGTAAAAATTTTGAAAATATTATATTTTAATGCCAAATGTAAAAAATGTGTAGGTATGTGAGCATGCTCTACCGATCGCACTTATCCAAATGACATAATTCCGTCTCTTTCTATCTAAACTGTATTTCTATGTACAGTTTTAAGTTATAGTATCTATAGAAGCATCTTTGTCTTCTAGAACATCGAATTATAAGGCGCGTTTCCGTGTTTAAGTATAACCCTTTCGACAAAATCTTTGTTGTAAAACAAAGTTAATATTCGTGATTTTAGTCACAATTCAATCCCTGTACTCAACATTATGACTGAATTACAGCCTAACCAATGTAAACTATGAAATTATAATTACGTCGATTTTAAAAATAAGTTTATTCGTTTCACATTTCATAATTTTAAGAATTTATCTATGGACGATACTGATTGTATTCGTTGCAAACAATTTTACTAAAATGCTATTGCAGCCTCACTCCCGTCCACGCAGCACCTCCTCGCAGCGCTGCCCGACCGACGCGACCACCTGGGCCAGTGGTCATTTCGAGCACCCCTGCTACCCTCCCCGCAAAGCCCGTGCCTACAAAGGCAACGAACCGGGCTGATGATGACGGTTTCCTGACGGTGCAAAGGAGGAAACGCCGTCAGCGAAGCTGTAAGAACCGCTCCGGCAAAGCTCCTGTGGAGCCCAACGTTAAGCTGCGCGCCGCGAAGCCGAACACTCATGTGTGTACATCTCTCGCCTACATTACACCACTGAGGCAGAAAACATCGAGGAGTACGTGCGCCAAAGGTTGAAGTACACACCAAGAGTTCAGCTACTGGAGTCGCGCCGCAACGCGAATTTCAAGGCGTTTGTGGTGCGCATACCAACGTGTATGCTCCATTTGGTGTTGGAAGAAAATTTTTGGCCGCAGGATGTGGTGTTCCGTCGCTTCCGCGGACAAATTCCACAAGAACGCACAAAACATCGTGCAAGTGAAGTGTTACTAACATAGTTTTAAGTTGCTTATACTAACAAAAATGTTATTAGTACTCGTATGTATATTAAGATTAAGGTATTTATCTATGGGTCTTGGGTACCTGAAATAAATGGATTATTATTATTATTGGATAATTGTATATGAGTTTAATTTTGTATGCATTACAGACTTACTTTCAGTAATATTCGTCACGCAATTTCAAACAACACAATCAGTTTTTTCATTAAAACCGGTTTGGTCTCACATCAGAAGTTGTTATTTTCAATAGTATTTTCACAAATCCAATTCATCAAAAGTCAGTCTGACCACGCATCTCCCGAAGTTACAAACGCATTACTTTGAATTAGAAACAGCCACGCATCCAAAACCGCAGCAATGTCTCAACCCTGCGGTTGAGACATTGCTCGCATTGAATAAAAATGTAATAAATAAATCATTAAATTAGATTAAATGAAATTACGAGTGTTGTATTGATGATTTTAAGTGACATAAACAACCTGACACGGACTTGCAAAATTGCGAAAAACGTAAGATTTGAATTTGGGCTACCTTTGCGCTTTCACGTTAAACTATAAACTTTCTACAATTTGTATCAAATAGATTACCGACTGAAGTTTGATATTACAAGTTATTACGAGTAGGTATCTCAAATTGTTATCCCAACGCTCTTAGATGTTCAATGAGTCGTGATATTAATTCAATACTCGATACCAGACGGTATATCCTTTTCATAAAGCTGAGATCCATTTATAATATAGACATTGGTAGTAATTAGTCTGTGTCCCATTTTTGTTTGTTCGGCAAAAGAACAGTGTTTTAAGTTTAAGTGAGTTTTTTATTTTTTTTATTTGCTTAAGTTTGTGAGGATGGATAGATGTTTGTTACTCTTTCACGCAAAAAGTGCTGAACGGATTTGGATAAAATTTGGTACACAGCTAGTTTATAACCGGGATTAACACATAGGATACTTTTTATCCCGGTGCTATGATCCCGAGGGACAAATATTAAACTAAACGCGGGCGAAGCCGTTTTTTGATAACTGATAAAAAAAATCTTCTATGTGGGGCTCAGAATGATGTACTGATACTGAATACGTGGTGACCGTTTTCGGGTCGGTGACCCTTCCACCCTGTAGATGAATACTAACTTTCCTCAAGAAAACCTCCAGCTGCCTTAACCACAGGCCTACCTGTGGTACCTACGCACGTTATGGAAATTGACGTAAGCAAATAACAAATTAGAAGTTGTATACTTTTGAGGCAATCTTACAAAAACTTTTAGAGGGTGTTGCGAAATTGTAAACAGCCGGGAGAAGTTGGGAATTTGCGAAACGTGCGATATCAATTTCAGTTTCGACGTGACGCAAGATAAGTTTGTTTGTGGGTGTGACGCACGGATGAAAACTTTGTTAATGATAACACGTGGACTGGGAACGAACGATGGATAACGAAGTATATGAGTAATTTAAGTTTTTGGTTTTAATTGAGGAAACTTCTTTCTTCATATAATTATCAGTTGCTTCGGTGACACACATACACACACCACACACATCACACCACACACATCACATCACACACACACACTCACACTCACTCGCTGGTTTCTCACATCGTGAGGAAACCAGCATGCCTGAGAGATATTTCTCGACAGCATTTAAAGCCAAGTCAGAGACCCATGGGCGCCATAAACAGTCTGACACCGGGTTAGGCACTAACCGCACGATAAAGAAGAAGAAGAAGAATGACGAAAAAGTTTGAATAGGTTGTAAGTTCTTGTAAATATTAAGCCAAGATAATAGAAAGCGTATTTTTTACCCGACTGTCAAGGAAGGGTTACGTTTTTCGCGCGTATCTTGTATGTTTCTTTCTCTGTATTTTGTAAATTTCTTTATTACCTCGTAATTATGTTCCAAGTGGAATTCAACGATTAAGGAATCATTAGGTTCGTCTTAAAAAACCAAACTGTCCCAAGATAGGTGTAAAAAAAAAACAAAATGGCGGATTTTTGGCGCCAAATTGTAAGTGGTTAATTTTTTACGACCTACTTACAAGCCTACCCACACCACACCGTGCTTGTCACAGAGCCCTGTTGGTCACAAACTCGGAGCCATATGGACAGTCAGTGTCTGATTGCGGCCGAGTTAAGACCTCTTGGAACTGTACCCGATTCATTGTGCCCCTTGTGATTGTGCTAAGTTGTAATCTCAAGTAATTCGTTAGTTTTGCTAGAAACAGTGTATCGCTCAGTGTCTTTTCATAGCACAAAACCCATCGTCTGCCCACATGATGTAGAATAAACCAACATATATAAAGGTAAATAATACAATTTTTTGTCGTGTTTTTGATACTTTTAATTAAATGTTAAGTTTCTTGTTGTAAATTGAACTAACACACTTGTACTAATGCGCCGACCGAACAAAGGCGATCAGTGGTGCGAATATGCGATCATCGCGTTTTTACTTGATATGAAAATCGGAAGGCGCCCTCTGCCAGCATGGCTACGTGTACTGGTTCGCAGATTGAAATGAACGTGACCATTGCGTGTTTACGCGACGATTTAGTTTGGACGCGGTCTCGTAGTAGATTCTAGATTACTTTTATTTAAAAAAATAGTACGACCATTAAAAGAATGCCTCTTTGATCTTGTGGTTGCAAGCGCGACTGCAGAGTATGAGGTCGTGGGTTCGATACCTAGGTCGATCAAAGTGTTACTGGGTTTTTCATCACGAATTTCTCAGTAGCAGCCCGATTGATGGCAATAGACTTAAATATAACTGTTGAAATGTGGGTGTACTATTAGGTAACTACACCCCTGCCTAACCCTTCGGGAATTAGAGGCGTGATGTTATATTATGTAAAGATTTAACTTGACTTGATTTGACTTTATTGTGCTATCATGTGGACGGAACACGGTTTATGTTCTCTAATTACGTCAGTGAATCTCTTTTCTCTATAATCTAATCGTTCACGCTTTACCTAAAGAGTGTAACAAGACCCATAACGAAGTCGTCAACTATGCATGTTGTACATCAAACTAAGTAACTTAACGCAAAAATTATTGCTGGGAAACGATTTTTTTTTGGGGTGAAAAATCGCGTTTTACGGTAGGACTCCGTGTAACGGATTCAAAACAATGTGCTGATGGATGAATAAATAGTACGGGGGTCGTGGAGTTGTTTAAAGTAAAAATCTTAAATTAAAAACATGAATAAAAAAAAAGTTGGAACTTTGACCTCCAATATCTCCGTAACTAAAAGTTTGAACTAAAAGAAGGTTGAAGGTTAACTAGAAGGTATGATCTAGAACAAAAAAAATCACAATGACGGGGAGAACAAGTGCCTTTCGGCTCCGTTAAGGGTCTTGTTACACTATTTATATTAAGGTTAGTTTTAGTTCAGAATAAATTGCGCCAATTTCCAGCAAAATCCATTCAGTGCAAAACCAATTATCCTCAAAAAACTAGACGTACCAACCCTATCGAATCTGCGTAAGCGCACTGTAATACGATACCCGCGCGCTTTCCCTATACGGCTGTAATGGCCGCCGTCGACCAATCACGGGCGACGGATGTCGTCTCGCCTACCACATTGTTGTGTAATGCTTATACTTTGCTCTATGTAATCGTTTCAGTTCTATTTTTAAATATGATTAGGCATCGAGTATTGATTTTCATAGTAGATCCTTTGGAATGGGCATGTGTTTGGGAGATCTTTGGATGTTCAGTAGATAAGTAGCTACAATGGACTGTATTGGGATAGTCGGCTAGATAAAGAATAGATTGGTACTCTGTCATCTGTGATTGTAAATAAATAAGAACTAGAGTCGCTTGATTGTTTACCGAGTCACGTGGGGGCTAGGCTACTACCCGATTAGTACAAGCACTTGGACCTTAATGGATTTGTCGTATTTCTATCTTAATGTACAGGGTGAATTTTTCATGGCGTGGATGGCAATGCAATGCAAGGCAATGAAATACTCAAAGGAATCCAGAGCCCGATTTTGAAAAAAACTAAAACTGCATCATTGGATTATTGAAAATCAATATTTCTAGCCAGTAATAGAACCGGTTAGTTTTGAAAAAAGGTGTGATTCACTGTATTATTACGCCATTTGTTAGTGTCGCTAGCATAATCGGCCTTTAATGTTCCCACTGCTGGGAAACTCGGCCTCCTCCATATGAGAGGGAATGGGCTATAATCCACCACGCGGGCCCAGTGCGGGTTGGTAGATGTCACATGTCTTCGAATTTTTGGTTCTAGGACATGCCGGTTTCCTCATGATGTTTTCCTTCACCGTTTTTGAGAGCAGTGGTGATGAAATAAATTACACAAAGTAATGCGCCTCCCTGGGTTCGAACCCACGACTTACTGTTCGTAAGTCGGGGCCGCCACCACTGGGCCACCGCTGCTCTACAAGTCGCAGTCTAGTGTCGCTAATAAGGATCAAATTCTAGGAAGTAATGATATGCGGCAAATTTAAATAAAATGTAGAATTTTATGTTTTATCATATTTTAAATGAATGTCCTTGATTGATGGCACCCGCATCGCAGTCATCTTCACGACATTATGTTATAATTTCATTTTTTTTATCTCTGCGTGGTTGAAGGCCTCAATAAAATGATAAAAAAAATTCAACAATTTATTGAAATTTGGACTTAAGAGTTAGTTGGCGCCAATAGTGATTTTGTTCGAGGTTTCGTTGAATATACTAGGTACTAATACTACTATATTTTATCAAAATTGAACTCTTTCTTTTAGTTTGCCATATGTCATTATTTCCCAGAATTTGGCTCCTATTACCGACACTTTCGAATGGTGTAATAATACAGTATGTGTTTTTTTTCCAAAACCAATAGGTTCGATTCCTGGCCAGGAATATTGATTTTTCAAAAATCCAATGATGCAGTGGGGCTCGAAAATTCTTTGAGCATTTTTCGATATTCACAGTTTCGGATTTGGCCGTCCACGCCCACTTGAAAATACACCCTGTATATTTTGTGGACAGTCCTCGTTGGTCGAGTGGTCGCAAGCGCGACTTCTTTTATTACAAAATGCTGTTATTTTGAAATCAGAAACAGACATTTCTATTTTTAACCGACTTCTTATTTATTTGTATAGAAAAGATGTTCCACAAATCATAAAAAAAAACTTCGCCATTTTTTTAATGTTAATAATTTTGTCCACAGTCTGGCAACTTGCGTATCCTGTTAAGCACTTGTTATTTATCTCAGAATATAATGTTTGTAAGTACATACGATACAGACCTATCAATCTTCTCAGATAGGCGCGAAAAAGGCAACAATAGAAATTGTTTTGTATTAAGATCGATGGAGAGTTCATATTTCAGCAAACAACTTCTAAGTTTGAAAACTCATAATGTAACCGCACGTTTACAGTAACAACTTGATATCTACAGCTACCGTGGTCTTTGCTGCTATGAAATAAAACTTTATTTCGTAGCAATAAGGATTGTTTTTGTAGTTAGAGACGGACATGCATGACAAATTGATTAATTCTCGTTACTTAGCAACTATGTATCTTGATAAAACAGGTTGTCACACTTTCGGGGCATTGACTACCTACCTGTAACGACTGTCATAGATCTACAATTGACAGCCGGGACCAACGGCTTTACGTGCTTTTCTAGGCACGGAGAAAACTCTGTACGTAATGGGTCGACATACATCCACGGACCAACCCAGGCAACGGCGGCTCAACCTGAAGATTGACCCCTAGTGGCTGTTATTATGTAGCCACATGCTCCTTCTCTATTACAGAAGATCCATTTTTCCTGTTTTCTTGATTCTCTGTAGTACCCCAGAGTGAATTGGCCCGGTTGATGGCAATAAGCTTGCCCCCTATTGACATTAAACTAACCTAACTCTTAGGGAATCCCCTAAGGGTTAGGTTAGTTATAAATTCATTAACAGCCTTATGCAACATGCTCGTGTCTGTGATTACAGACACGAGCATGTTGCATAAGGCTGTTAATGAATTTATTATTTCCAAATTGACGATGATGAGAAGTACATAATGTAAATGAACAGTAATGTCATCTTAAAAATAATCCCACAGACAGACAAACTATACAGACTTTAATAAAAAGTACTTACAAGAAAAACCAACCTTAGTACACGAAAACACGATTTCAATAAAATACAACATTAAGTACGTGACTACGACTGGTTGCCTTCGAGTAGGGTGACAGTGTCTTATCTACTATCAATTGGGACATCACCTTGAAAATTTAAGAGTTATCATTATACGTAGATTACGATTGCACACATACCTACTTGCCTCCAAAAATTATGTAGTTGAAATTTTTTCTCTTCAGATATCGATTTGAGATGGTCGCATTATCATCTCAAGTCATAATTTTGATTGTTTGCAGTGTATACTTTGACTTTTTTATATTCTGATCCAACTATCTGTGATGAGGGATTTCCTGAAATTCATTTTTTTTTTGTGTGTCAACCTATTTTAGTAGCCAAATATTTGAATCTCAACAAACCAAAAATTTAAAAAAAAATTGATAAGTACTTACCTAAAAAAGTGGGGACTTTTTTAAATTCTTATAAGAGGCGACGTATGCCAGAAAAATACCTAAGTGATCACTCAATCCATAGAAGGAGCAGATTTGTTTTGGTACCCTCCTTTCTTAAGTCGATTACTGTTACTGTTAGCCTGTGTCATCCCACAGCTGGGCAAAGACATCTCCCCATGACTTCTAAATTCCTCGATCCAGGGCCAATGTGGACCACTGGTCGTTGGTTTTGTCTAGCTTGTCCCGCCATCTCCTGCGAGGTCTGCCGCGTCGCCTTTTGGCTGTCAGGGCTGCACATCGGTTAAGATGATATTTCAGTAAACACCATAATACTGACGGTTAATCTTTATTCAATAAATCGATAATGTGACATTAAATTTGAAATGAAATAATTTCAACTGACTTTTAGAGGTCACTTTACATACAGCGTGTACCAGAAAGGTGTGGTCATATTGGAGAGAGTGCTATAGACCATCAAATGGAACATTTTTCTCCATAGGACAACCATCGAAATCGCGAAAAAATAATCAGGTTTCCCATACGATCATTTGGATCGAGTAGTTATTAAAGTGTAACATTATTAGACAGCTGATTATTTAGACCCCTGAAAATATCACCACAACTTTTAGGGACACGCTGTATACGTGTTTCCGATACCCGCTAATCAAGTTCCGTTTGCGCTACATTAACTACATGTAATTTACGCACAATTTCAGGCACGGTTCATCGTAGAAAAAAAATTATGGAGCTTCATCAATGTTGTCTGTTGTTGATGATTTGACTGGCGAGTTTGTTAGTTTACCAATTTTTAAGTTACTCGAACCTTTCTACTGCTTGCTATAGCTTTCTACTCTCCCCTATCTGAAACTAACACCAAATAAAATCCGCTGCAAAAGAACCAAGATCAAATAACCATAAATTCTCTACGAAACTGGAGCTACCCTACTCCAGAGGCTTCGTTGCGTAGCTACGGAGTGCACCCCCTCTTCGATCCTCACCCCCCCGAAACCCAGACAGACCTCCATCCGGGGTAGCCACTTGTTGATCACCCGGGAAAATAAGCGGGAAAAACCGGTAAACAAAACGGTTTTTCAAACGGTAAAAGTAAGAGGAAAAAGTCTGGTCTTACTGATACTTAATAATTTTGTAAGTTTATTCTGAACTTGACATTCGGAAATTGAAGGGGAAATTAATAAAGATGTTTGTGTTTGAAAGTAAAAGAATGTATTTGAAGAATCGATTTTTAAGGCTTTTGTTTAGAGATGTACAGATAATGAAGCATTTTCCTTTCGAAGAATTTACAAGATTTTTTCATTTTTTACAACAGTTACGAAATGCTGGACGTTCCTGGACGAATGAACTGACGAAAAATAGACATAAACCATGTTAATAATAAGATAAAGATTCAACTATGAGAATAGAGTGAGACAGATAGAGAGAGAAATAGAGATTACAACATGTTCTATTGTGAATGGTTCGCCATTTGCTAAACCTGCATATCGGACACTGCCATACCCACTGCCTATTTAAGAGGCACTATCAATCTCAACTAACGTGCTGCAGTGTTTGACTCTTATTAGGTAAATCTACCTACTACTGATAATCTACTGAATGCAAATTATGAAATTAGGTATATCCGGTACTTAAAAGAAAAAAATTTTTTTTTTTTAATTTTTGTGTGTTTGTTTCTGATTCCGGCTTACCTCTGAAACGCTTGGACCGGTTTTGACGGAACTTTTACTGGATAGCTTATGTTTTAAGGAGTAACTAATTTTATTATTATTAAGCTACTTTTATTCTAGAAACAGAATTAGGATTCTGTGCAAATAAATGAAGGGTAAGTCACCAACTCGACACTAAAGACTGGACACACGTGTGTCAAGAAAACCCTGAAATTGATAACAAAATTCGATTCAAATATCAGGCCATGAGAACCATAGGGGCCTAACTAATTTTTTTTACAATATTGAGTCTATGATTTTTCCAGCTAAAATTGAACATTTCTGTTTTTGTTTTCTATGGTACTCAAAAGGCTTTGTCGATTGAGTTAGGCCAATATGGTTCTCATGGCCTCTATGGAATATAATTTTTTCTTAATAATTTCAAGCATATGAAGGTCGCGGGCAACTGCTAGTACCAAATAAATTATGAATTAAAGAAAAAAGTTAAAACTTGAAGGCCACGATGTCCTTGTTGCGCAAAGGACACAAAATCTAGTAATTGAGAAAATCTATCGTATTATCCCGACACCCCGGTGTTGATCAACTGTAAATCTAAAGCCTGTCTATTTCTTATTAGACCCTCTTTACAAATACGCCCACCACTCAGTAGATAAGTACTTTAGTCTCAAGATCGCATCGCAATCAATTGATCGAGGTGCTTCTTAGAATATGGCAGTCAATAAAGAAGAGATCGTCTTAAAAAGAACGTGGATACGTCAATGTGAGTTTAGGCTGTGTTTGACGAGACTTATAATAATATCTCTTTGAGTTGTGAGTCCCGATAACTGGCAAATGCTGGCAATGACTGGAATAGTCTACTCAAATCTATCTGGTTTTCTCCAAAAGACCATCTCAGACACTAATCTACAAAGTCCTCATGTGAGTTGACCAAGATTATTTATGGACCTTAAAAGAAACTATGACCTCTGGGTTTGTTTCGGCTGTTTCTTCTCAGAGTAGTCAGGTACGAAACACCAGCCTCACCTAGTTAAAAAAAGGACGTGTAAAAGTGTCTGTAAAAACATTTATCATTCAAGCTGATCTAAGCATACATAGGGACAGACAGCGGGAAACGACTTTGTTTTATACTATGTAGTGATTTTACATAGAATGTCTTTACGAGATATATTTTTTGTTTTGTCTATAATTACTAGACAAAACAAAAAAAATATATAGACTAGTTTAACGCTATTTGCAATGAATGTGAGTAAAATAGCTTACATTAGTCTGAAGTTTCTTTTTCCATTTCTAAGAAACAATTTCAGAGTAGTTATTCCATTGATTAATCACAAAAAATCCAACTGGATGGAAATCTGAGATAAATGAAATTAATTTCCTCTTTTACCTCCTAACTTCACCGAACTGGACTGTACCTAAGTAGGTACGGACGCCACGCCAGCACAACAAGCTACTAGAATCTGTCAAATTTCTTTAATAGTATTTCAACTTTATCGCTAAAGCATTAGGTTTAAGGTTGATTGGAAGAATGTGACAGTTTCGGGTAGCTAGATGTGCTGGCGTCTGTACAAACTTTGCTTAGCACCGCATGACACTTTGACTAAGCGATGTTCCTGTCACTGTCAAACTACAAGTGCATTGGGGAAACAAACACTTGTTTAAGTTAAATCACGTGCTATGTAGCGTTTATAGATCTTTCGTTTTTTAGAGAGTGTATTAGAATTAGGGCTACCCTTTTTGAGTTCACCAGATGGCGCCACTGTTGAGTAAGGTCATTTCAATAATGTTCCGTATGGTTTCGGGTTCCGTATGGTGTCGGACGTAAAGAATAGCACCATCCCATATCTTCCCGTGGGTGTCGTAAGAGGCTACTAAGGGACTAAGCAGAGAATGGGCAGCAGCGTTTTCTGTGTTGTTGTAACAACCGTACTGCGATCGCCAACACGCCTGCCAAGCGTGGCGATTATGGCAAAACCCCCCTAATGATGAGCGCAACACAAAGATGGCCCCTAGTACCCGGTAGCCCGTCTACCCTCGACTATGGTAGCGGTGGTGACGGCGTGGCAAAGGATGCGAAGAATCTCCGGAAGAGATCCGGCTGCCTATACCGACGACTTGACCTGGCAACATAGAACACGCGTACACTCCGGACCGACGAGAAGATAACGGAGCTCGAAGAGGAATTGAGTAGGCTGCGATGGAGTGTTGTGGGATTATCTGAAGTCCGAAGAGAGGGGGAGGACACGATAATCCTGAATTATTTCCGAGAGGGTGACCGGCAGTCCCAGGGTGGTGTTGGGTTTATCGTCCACAAGTCCCTTGTGAATAACGTGGTGAAGATTACTTCACCGCTGTCATGGGGGACTTCAATGCGAAACTGGGCAAACGAGACGGGACGAGCTGCAGGTGGGGCAATTAGGTGTTGGACGTAGGAATCACCGGGGTCACTAACTGGCTAGTTTTATGGAGAAGGAGGGCCTCTATATGATGAACTCCTTCTTCAGAAAGCGTGAGCACAAAAAGTGGACCTGGCAGAGCCATGGTATGACATGGTATGGTGCAACTAAAAATGAGATTGACTTCATCATGTCAACCAAGAAGCAAATGTTCAATGATGTCTCTGTGATCAATTCGGTAAAAACCGGGAGCGATCACCGCATGGTAAGAGGCACATTGAACATCAATATCAAGCTTGAAAGGTCTCGACTAATGAAGTCTACGCTCCGTCCAGCACAGATCCAGATCCAAAACCCCGAGAGCTTTCAGCTTGAACTCCAGAATCGTTACGAGTGCCTAGGAAGCTCAGTGGACGAATACAACGATGGGTTCGTGGAAACTGTCCATACGACTGGGTCTAAGTTCTTCAAGACACATCGTGCTGATAAGAACAAAAAGCTCTCTGATCATACTCTTAAGCTCATGAAGGAGAGGCGTGAGATGATCCTGCAGTCTTCAGATGAAGCGTGGAAATACCGGCCGCTCAATAGACGGATCTCTAAATCCTTGAAGATCGACCTCCGCCGCTTTAATACCGAGCGTATTGAAGACGCAATTGAGCGGAATAAAGGCTCCAAGGTATTTGCGAGAGATCTGGCTATTGGGCAGAGCCAGCTCACGAAACTGAAGACCGACGATGGCACCATCGTATCCGCCAAACCGGAGCTTCTGAGGGAGATCGAGAGTTTTTATGGGCAGTTGTACACGTCAACCAGTAAACCCGTTGTAGATCTAGCAAACAACCCAAGAGCTAGACTGACCCCACATTATACCGAAGACATCCCGGACGTCAGCCTGTACGAGATTAGAATGGCTCTGAAACAGCTTAAAAACAACAAGGCACCGGGTGATGGTGGAATTACGGCCGAACTCCTGAAGGCGGGTGGAAAAACGGTACTTAAAACCCTTCAGAAGCTTTTTAATTCCGTCATACTCGAGGGGAAAACGCCACAGGCATGGTGCAGGGGTGTGGTGGTACTCTTCTTCAAGAAGGGCGACAATGATCGGCTGAAGAACTATAGGTCCATCTTACTTATAAGCCATGTTTTCAAGAGTCATCACGAATCGTCTCGCGCGCAGGTTTGACGATTTTCAGCCTTCCGAACAAGCCGGATTCCGAAAAGGCTTCAGCACCGTAGATCACATACATAAGCTGCGGCTGGTTATACAAAAAACCGAAGAGTATAACCTGCCTCTCTGTTTAGCGTTTGTGGACTACGAGAAAGCCTTCGATTCGATCGAGACTTGGGCTGTACTGCAGTCTCTCCAACGGTCCTAAATCGACTATCGGTACATCGAGGTGTTGAAATGTTTGTACAAAAACGCCACCATGTCAGTCCGACTTCAGGACCAGACCTCGGAACCTATCCTTCTGCAGCGAGGTGTGAGACAGGGAGACGTCATATCTTTTAAACTGTTCACCGTTGCACCGGAGGATATATTCAAGGTTCTGGACTGGAGAGGGCTAGTCATCAACGTTAATGACGAGTACATCGCTCACCTTCAGTTTGCCGACGATATAGTGGTCATGGCTGAGACCATGGAGGACCTCAGTACAATGCTCGATGACCTCACTAGAGCCTCCGAAAGAGTGGGTCTTAAAATGAACATGGACAAAACCAAGGTTATGTTGAATGCCCATGTAACACCCACTCCTATCAAGATCGGAGACTCTATACTCGAAGCTGTAGACGATTATGTCTACCTGGGACAAATTGTCCAGCTAGGTAGGTCTAACTTCGAGAAAGAGGTCAACCGTCGAATCCGACTCGGTTGGGCAGCGTTCGGGAAGCTGCGCGGTATCTTCTCGTCCAACTTACCGCAGTGTCTCAAGATGAAAGTCTATGACCAGTGTGTGTTGCTAGTGATTACATACGGGACCGAAACGTGGTCCCTCACAATGGGCCTCATTCAAACGCTTAAAGTCACCCAAAGCGCAATAGAGAGGGCTATGCTCGGAGTTTCCTTGCGTGATCGAATCAGAAATGAAGACATCCGACATCCAAGACGTAGCCCGAAGAATTGCCAAACTGAAGTGGCAGTGGGCAGGGCACATTGCTCGCAGTACGGATGGCCGATAAGTTCTGGAGTGGCGACCGCGAACCGGAAGACGTTGCGTTGGAAGGCCTCCCACTAGGTGGACCGATGACCTGGTGAAGGTTGCGGGGATCCGCTGGATGCGAGTCGCACGGGACCGGTCAGTGTGGCGACACTTGTGAAATGATGATGATGATGATGTCAATAATTCCATTTTATACTTGAAAGTACCAATAACTTCATAAAAAGTTTGTTTTATTACGTATAACAACATAGTGTAAACTTCAGATACATATTTACAATATTCTCCTTAAAATTAGCAAGCATGAAATATTTAAAAATCATTTGACCTCCAAGTACTAACAAATAAGATCCTAAGTTGCTACTTAAAATCTTCAAGTCATAATTAATCAGGAATGGCTCAATTTAGATCAACATCGTGAATGTTAGTAAAAATACGTGATAAAAAAGCACGCAACGCGCGAACACTCTAAGACATCTGACATTTCGGTGACCTCGCGCTACACTAGTGCCCGTAGCGGCGAATTCATACACGATAGCCCCCATTGTGGGGCTTGACCATAAAAACCTAGAATGTTGGTACAATCTGCATTAGCTATGAAAAACCAAGAGCCTTTCAATCATGTTTAACATTTTGGTATTGTCCTGTAATTGGGCTAATTAATTCAAATGGAAACGTCATGATTCTTAACTAATTACTGCCATTATAAATCCGCATCTTGATTAGACTAAATGCCGCCCCTGATTCAATACGAATCAAACAAGTCCCTCATCATCTGCATACCTAGCCTTTTCCCAACTACGAGTATGTTGGGATTTATCCAGCCGAATCATTATCTGCATAGTTTATCCTAACTATTTTGGGGTCGGCTTCCAGTCTTATCGGAGGCAGCTGAATACCAGTTTTTTACACGGAGCGACTGTCAATTTGACCTCCACAACCTAATTAGTACTGGATAATACGATACCCCTTGGTAAGACTGGTTGTCAGACTTTCGGGCCACTGATTCATTGTAACGACTGCCAAAAATTTACAAATGACAGCCGCGACAAACGGCTTAACGTGCTTTTCGATGTACGGAGGAAACTCGGTACGTAATGGGTGAATACCAGCTGAATATCAATATTTTACATGGAGCGACTGAAGTACCTAATAAACATTAGTCGTAAAATATAACTACCAAACGCCAAACCGAACAGGATCGAAAGGAAAACCGATAATACGCCCACACAACTTCGTACCAAACTAAACAATTAAACAACAAAATATTCTACTACCCACATAGCTGGCATAATCCTTAGGGAGTACCCACGGCCCAAAAATTTTGATAAGTGTCCGGGCACCCGTAATCCCAAGTACTTGCCCTGAAATATTCATCACAAGGTCGAAACTCGTTGACTCGAACGAACTTATTATATTGATTTTGTATGTGGCTGGCTGATCGGAAAATGTTTTGCTTTCTGTGTTTTATGTATCAATGACAAAATAATAGGTAATCTTAAAAAAAAATATATTAAGCTTTGTAATTGTATGTTTAGTAAAAAATAACCTAATGCCGATTCCGACACCATATCGAGGTTTAGATTTCTAAATCTTGTTTTGCTATGTTTAAAATTATAATGGCGTTTATATTAACAAAAATACTTGAAACCTTTCTTGACTTTCATTTCACCTCCACATGACGTCACACGTTGGGCTGATTGAAGCTACTTTCGGTGTATTTGACAAGTGTTAAGTTTGAAGTTTCTATTACAAAGCAATAAATGTCGAATATATGTGTTTTATTCTTGTACTATACGTGGCCAAGACATCGAACTCTTCAGCTTCATCTGTGACGTCATCACGAGCAAAAGTTTGGAAATGTAACTAGTTTGGAAAACCAAAATGCTTAAAGTGACCCAATCTGCAAAAGAAAATATATAAAAAACATACCTGATAAAAACTTTACATACCAACTTATGTAGCTACAATATTTTGTTGGTGGTTGAATGACATTGATAAGGGAACGCTGGTGGCGAACATTCTACGAATAGTTAAAAAAAAAAATGGCTCGTTTTTTTTCAGAAATCGGCAATGACGCGCCTAACATCCTAGTTTAACTAGACTTAATATTTTCACTGTGCGTATCGCTTTAGAAAGGAGCTCTTTGGCGAAGCCTGAATTTCTCGGTAGCTTTAGAGACCGAGAAATTCAGGCTTCGCCAAAGAGCTCCTTTAGATACTTAGGTATGACCTTTTTTTTTTTCGGATGGGAAATCCTCAAAAAACCCCTCCCGCTCTGTGCTGAGCAGGAGGGAGTGTCAGACTTTTACTGACTAAAACCATCCATGTTCCTTCCTTTGCCCATTCTGTTCCAGGGCCGCGGTATCTCTTTCGAACAGTCCCGCAACCCTGACAGGACTTAGGTATGACCTGGGATGTCTCAAATTCTCTTACCGATAACCTCAACTTAGCCACTGTGACGACAACACCGCGTCTGTCACGACGTGCATTGTTTGCATTGCGTCCGCCATCTTTTTTAGGGTTCCGTCAAAAAATGAATAAAAAACGGAACCCTTATAGGATCACTCGTGCGTCTGTCTGTCCGTCCCTCTGTCACAGCCAATTTGCTCCGAATGTACTGGACCTAATCAGGTGAAATTTGGTAGGATGGTGTAATCCAATGACCCAAACACAGATGTGCAAAGAAACTTTTTTTTTTTTTTATATGTGTCATTTTCGGGGCTTATTTAAGAAATTTAAAAAAGCGTTTGGTAAACCTTACTGTGTCATATAGTAAGGTTATACAAAGAAATGGAAGGGCTCGTTATGACGATCTCAAATATCTTTTTGTTATTATTGTAAAATAAATAATTTTGATTTTATTCATGAAAGAAGACGAAAATTGACACCCCCCCCCAATCTCCGAAACTAGTGACCCTAAAATTTTCAAAAAAATACACACATTGCTTGTAGATTACAAAAAAAACCTATAAGATTATAACAATTGAAAATAAAGTCATTTTCGAGGGACAAATTAGGAAATTGTAAAAAAGTTTTGCAAACCTTACTGTGTCGTATATCAAATGAAAGAACTCGTTATGAGAATCTCAAATATATTTTTGTTATTTTTGTAAAATAAATAGCTTTGATGTTATTCATGACGAAAATTGACCGTTCTCCCCCCTGATTTCCGAAAATTTTGAAAAAAAATGCAAAATATAGTTCATTGCTTGTAGATTACAAGAAAATCTATAAGAATTATATAATGGAAAATAAAGGGGACAAATTAGGAAATTGAAACAAAAATTTTTTACAAACCTTACTTTGTCATATAAAAAATGAAAGGGCTCGTTTTGAGAATGATTAATAAATTAAAAAAGCATTTGACTTTGGCATTGTACGGAACCCCCACCACGCGAGTTCAACTCGCACTTGGGTGGTTTTTTATCTCAGCTCTAGTATTCGAATTAACCAAAAAACGAATTGAACCTTTTTGCAAAAAAAAAAGAACAATATTTCCTTTTACAAATTCCTTGATGTTTTCAGGAGTTTGAATTGGGAACGCTTTGTCGAGGCTGAACTAGGATTTATCAGTAGTAAAGAAGCATTAGAGCGTGCAGGTATAAAGCTTTTGAGAAATTCTTGAGCCATAGCGTGGGAGTTCGATTTTCGAATAATATAAATTATTTATCTCGTAAAGGAACGAATATTAGTTGGGTATTATTCGTACAGAAGTAAGATTATTTGCAACGTGTTTTATTTCTTATGTTTCTGCATTAGAATTTAACTTGTCAAACTTCTTGACCAAGACAATGTCTGGACAAAAAAAAACCGTGACGACTGAGTTTGTTTCGATATTTCTTCTAAGAGCAGTCGGTTAGGAACCTCCGTCGTCATCTAGTTTGATTTTGAACAGCCTTCTATAAGAAATTCATATAATTCAAAATCAAAGCATTTCATTCAAGTAGGCAGTTACAGGCACTTTTGAATTGTTAAATACAAGGCATAATAACTGTGAAAGTACTGTAGTTGCCCATTATAAAGCGTAGATTAATCATAAACATCGACTATGACATATAATTAATCTAAGGAGAAAGCGCCAGGGTAGTCTGCGATATTCAATGAAAAAGTCATTCAATGGGATTTAATGAACTTAGAGGGTTGTATTGCTTATTTTAAAGATTCAAACTCAGTGAAGCCATATTTGTTACGGTCGCGAATCTTTTTTCAACATTGTATTGACCGGAAAATTGCAAAAAATGTAAGAAAATTTGAATTTCGCGGGCTACACTGGCGGTACCCTAAGCATCTAATGCGAGACTCCCGAAAAGTGTTGCATGCGTCAATATGCAAATTAAGCAATGTGCCTCAGCAAAAACATAACTATAAAGATGATTTACCTAAATAAAGGATTTTATAGCTAAAGATCACAAGTCAGATATTCCTCTTATATTTCCGTATAAAAGTGTTGTGATAATGTAAATGGTAAAAAGAATATAAAGCAGCAGAATGTTGAATTGACTTTATTAGACCTACAAGTGACAAGAATAAACAGTAGACTCCTAACCATAACTTTTTGTACAAAGAGTATTAATATACAACATGCCCCCTCAAAAAGATAATTCCATGGCACTCATAATACAAAGGCAAAAAATAAAAATAAACAAAACCATTACAATATACCAATCATTTGCAAACAACTGCGATGCTTTGTTGGACCCAAAGGTTTCGTCAAAACATCTGCAGGTAACCTGTCGGTAGGCATATACCTAAGTTCAACGGTTTTGTCGTTCACTTTTTCTCGGACAAAATGAAACTTTACGTCTATGTGTTGCATGTTGTATATTAATACTCTTTGTAGAAAAAGTTATGGTTAGGAGTCTACTGTGTAGTCTTGTCACTTGTAGGTCTAATAAAGTCAATTCAACATTCTGCTGCTTTATATTCTTTTTACCATTTACATTATCACAACACGCGACAAAATGAAACTTTACGTCTATGTGTTTTGTCCTATTGTGGTGAACAGGATTCATGGCTATTTTTTGTGCACTCTGACTATCCGTATACAAAACTATGTTAAGCGACGTACCTGTTATATCGGATATTAGTCTTTTTAAAAAGCACGCATCCTTTACTGCTGTAGCCAATGCCATATATTCTGCTTCAGCGGACGACAAAGCTACTGTGGGCTGTTTCTTGGCTTCCCACGAAATAGGGCCGCCTGCAAGCTCAAAATAGAACCCAGTGTATGATCGTCTATCAGTTGAACAATTTGCCCAGTCTGCATCTGAAAACCCCGTCAGAGTTGTAGTATTACCTGCTTGTTTCCTGTATGTAATACCACTATCTTTTGTCGCTTTCAGATAACGTAGGCAACGTTTAGCAATATTCCAATGTGACTGATCAAATTTAGAGTTAAATTGACTCAAATAACTCACTGTGTAGGCTATATCTGGTCTAGTATTCACAGCCAAAAACATTAGACAGCCTATTAATTCTCTGTAAGGATGCTCGCACTCACCTATACCAGGTTCAAGTTGTTTCTTGACGAGTGGGGTAGACACACCCTTACAATCTTGCATGTTAAATTTCTTCAGTAACTTTTCAATATAAGTACTCTGAGATAACTTCATTCCACATTTATCATGATGAATATTTATTCCCGTAAAGAAATTAATTTGTCCAAGATCCTTAGATGAAAAATATTTTACAAATTGACGTCTGAAGTTGTCAAATGTAATTTCATTTTTATACAAAATTAATAGATCGTCGACGTATACAGCCAGAACCAAGGAGTCTGAGTTCGAATTGTTTTTAAAAATACATGGTTCAGATGTAGGCATAAAACCAAGGAGCGACAAAGTTTGTTTTAACTTTGAATTCCAGGCTCTTGGTGCCTGTTTCAACCCATAAAGTGACCGTTTTAATAAACACACTTTCGACTCTTCCCCTTCCTTTACAAAACCTTCTGGCTGTGTCATGAAGATTTCTTCTTCTAGATCACCGTTCAGAAAAGCTGTGTCCACATCCATGTGCCAGACCTTATAATCATACTGCACTGCAAGTGCTAACAAAGTTCGCAACGACGAGTTGCGTACAACCGGAGAAAACGTTTCGTGGTAAACGTTTTCTCCGGTTGTACGCAACTCGGCACCACTAAGCGCGCGGTGTGGTGATCGATTTTTCAAGTAGACACTTGTCTCTACTGCATCCTGCCAATAAGCTTTTGAGAGAGAACCATGTGACAGCAGTGAGCGAGCCTTCTCTACTATGCTACGGTTACACCGTTCACTCACCCCATTTTGCTGAGGGCTGTAAGGTGCTGTCGTTTGCCAATCGATACCCAGTGACTGAACATAATCCATCAGCTCCTTATTAATGAACTCAGTGCCATTATCTGACCGCAAAGCCTTTATTTTTCCACCAAACTGTCTCTCGACAAGTGAATGAAAAGAACAAAACTTATTTTTGACTTCCGTTTTAGAAGATATACAATACACAAAAATAAAGCGTGTATAATCATCTATAAAGATAATAAAATATCTATTACCTTGAAATGAATGAGTAGAAAAAGGTCCACAAACATCGGTATGAATCAATTCAAGCGGCGATGTAGCTTTTCTATATTTTAAGCTTTTGAAGGGCTTTCTAGACTGCTTACCCTCTATGCAGGGTATGCATGGTTTTTTATCAACTTCCGTGTACTCTACGCCGATAGCCTGACCTTTTCTAAGCAGATCCATGCCAATACGACATAAATGTCCTAACCTCTTATGCCAAAGCTGGAAGTCGGAACAATCAGAGTGCACAAGTTTAGCTGAAACATTATTGAACATATTAATTGAACAATCTAAAGTATACAGCCCATTACTTAAAGAACCATACACTAAAACATTATTACTATTTACTAAATCACACTTTGTGTTATAAATAGTACAGCCTTCTTTATCGAAAACTACAGAAAAACCTTTCTTTACTACTGTATTCACTGAAAGTAAACTACAGTTCAAATCAGGAACATGAACTACATTCTCTATTTTGTTCGCCAAGGTATCCGTATCAATGCATACATCACCAATACCAACAGCCGCCACTTTTTGTCCATTAGCCACAGTAATCGTTCCACCTTGTACTGGCCGATAACTGCTGAACCACTCGCGATGCGGAGTCATGTGAATGGTTGCACCGGAATCAATAATCCATCTCCCTTCATTTGGAGTTGGCGCAGAGAGAGCCATTTCCTTCAAGACAGCCTGTTCAACCTCCTTATTATGATGGCAATCTGTTTCTTTGAAAACCTTACCCGACACACTCATAGCCTTCCTATCCTTCTTATTGGGACATGCGGGGCTTTTATGTCCTGGTTGTCTACATTTAAAGCAGATTATAGGCTTTGTCTTTTTGCTTGTAGAACCTGTCGAACGTAACGCAGCCACCTCGTCCTGGTGAGAGGCCTTAGAAAGCTCGTTTAATAGCTTTGCCTTAACCAACTCACTGGTTACTTCAACATTCGAATTCTCTAAAGCCATGATCAGCGGTTCGTAACGTGATGTCAATCCTCCGAGAATAATCGCAGCCAAAGATCCATCGTCGATCTTCTTACCAATATCTTCAAGATCCTGAGCAGTGCTCATAATGGCGTTGATATATGATTCTATGTCTTGGAAATCGATCAAGGTATATTTATATAGTCTACGCTCTAGAGATAGCCGTCTACCCATACCTTTATCTTCGTATGCCTTTTGTAAAGCACTCCAAGCTTCCTTAGCGGTTTTCGCACTTCTCACATGCGCAATTGCACCTCCGTCTACCGTAAGGCATATTTTTGACAACGCCTTCTGGTCATTACGAGAGCGCACATCCTCCGCCGTTTTATCGGAATCATCGTACCCAGAGATGGTCGTCCATAGCTCCTCATGAATGAGAAGCATTCTCATTTTGAATTTCCATGTTGGGTAACTTTCTCGGTTTCTTAACATTTGTATTCCGTGAAAATTCACATTATTCCCTGCCATTATATTTATTTTTACCTCGTGCTGATAACGTGTTGTGATAATGTAAATGGTAAAAAGAATATAAAGCAGCAGAATGTTGAATTGACTTTATTAGACCTACAAGTGACAAGAATAAACAGTAGACTCCTAACCATAACTTTTTGTACAAAGAGTATTAATATACAACAAAAAGCCACTACAAAACAGGGCTGTCACATAAATAATAAAAGCTACACAACGACCGAGGATGTCACTTAAACGAACGCTTGCAGACAATTCTGTTGTACAATTCAAAGGGGCTTAATCGCAGTAATAACACGTCATTTACATAGAAAATGCTGTGAAGCCACGGCATCGATGTCTTGTGTACAGTCAACTTCACGTCTAATAAATAATTTCACTTAGACAGCCCTTAAAGGCCGAAACACACCGGATCCGTACACGTAGACGTGCACGTACCATGACGTTGTAATATATGGAACTTTATAGAGACATGGCACACCGCTTGCGTGACGTACACGTGCGCGTAGACTACATGCGTAACGCTACGCATTGCAGCTGCCATGTGTCAAACTTGCTGCGTACCTACGCAGAGCGGAACAGCAACGTCACATTGATGCGTGCAGTAATGACGTTGTAGTCAATGGCATTCCATATTGGACGTCACACCGAACAAGTTTGAACACGCATGTATCTTTGCTGCGCGTGACTACGCGCGTGACTTACGCATTCAGTTGTATTTGTTTTCAAGTTTTACCGATAGTATGTGATGATTTGTTTCGGTTTTAATGATGAATAATGAAATTAAAGAAAAACTAATTGTTTGTACAACACAAAAAACAAAGAGTAAAAAATATGTCATATAAAACTTGAATCCATTGTTTTTTGGCACACCCAGGAATATTCTGCCACAATAACAGTAATATTGCTTCTTCTTCATCAGATGAACTACTTGGTCCATTTACCCAATCTTCTTCAGACATCGTGCACAAGAATTGCTGGGTACGCAAAGGACCGGTGCGTTGCGTGCGTACCACGTATGCGTAAGCGTAAGCGTACACGTATTCGTAACCCGGTGTGTCAGGGGTTCACGCGCGTCACCACGCGCGTGTACACGTGTACGTCACGCCACGCATCTGGTCTGACCAGGCCTTTAACCACCAGTAAAGAAGGATATTGTTGTTCAAGTGTTGCAACTGTCGTGCCATTGAGTGTATTCTTTTAATGCCAGTGACTGCATTTGTTTTGAAAAATTCAATGTACTCTCATTGAATTTCCTCCTTCGTCGTTTGTTTTACAAGCTCGTGGTGTAGTGTTGTAGCTACATAACATAACATTACGTCTGTAATCCCCAAAGGGTCAGTCAGAGGTGTATCTAGTAGTACACCCACATTTCATCAGTTATGTTTAAGTCCTATATAATAGAGAGCGAGCCTATTGCCATCAACCGGGCACAGCGGGCACAAATCCAGACTCCGTGGCTGCTTAAGAGAAATTCCTGATTGAAAAACCCAATAATACTTTGCCCGACCCAGGAATCGAACCCTAGACCTCATGCTCAGGAGTAGCGCTTGCAACTAGACCAACAAGGCAGTCTGCTGGGACGAGTGTAAATAGATAAAACGTTACCAGTAACAGCTATTATAGAACAAGTGCCTTTCGAGCCTAGCAGTGGGACGATTCAGACAGGAACAGTACCAGCGTAGTTTAGCTTACATCCTATCCTACTAATAATATAAATGCGAAAGTTTATGAGGATGGATGAATGGAAGTTTGCTGCCCTTTCACGCAAAAACTATACAGACCGGATTTGGATTTTTGGCACAAATTTATACCCATATTATAAAGAGGTAAAGTTTGTAAGGGGTAATCTCTAGATCTACGGCACCGATTTTTAAAATTCTTTCACTTATAAGAAGCTACCTTATCCCCGAGTGCCATAGGCTATATTTACAACGTGCCCGTGGGATAATTTCCGACCAAAACGTGAGCGAAGCTATGGGCAACAGCTAAGCTTCACTAATTATTATAAAGAGAAAAGATTTGTACTTTTGTATGTTTGTAACGAATAAGTATTAGTAGTAGGCTGTGTCCGGTTACTGATACTGAAATAGATGTAGTTGGTTTATGGAGTAAGTTATATTTTAGCCATGCAGCTACCCGAGCCATACCTGCCTCTGCACTCAATTTTACCTCATGCCAAGAAGAACCCGAGAACACAATAGACGTATCATTAGCGTACGAGAATACTTTTACATTTTTTATTTCCATGCTACAAAGATCGTTTATGTACAGGAGAAAGAGAGTAGGCCCTAAAACACTACCCTGTGGGACGCCGTATGATATATTTACATCGTCGCTGGTTTACTGTTCTATTTTCACTCTTTGTTTCCTGTTGGAAAGGTAGTCTTTGAGAAGGCTGGAAATGCAGGTTGAATTACGATTCAAATCTTCAATCTCAACCCCTTAAGGTTGGGAGGTGTTAAGCAACGGTCTCATTTCGGTACATTCGTATATGTCCCATGTAATAGGGGGTGAGCCTATTGCAGTAAAATCCTGACTCCGGATTTATGATAAGAAGATTCCTAATTGGAATCCCAGAAACAGTTTGCCTGACCTCGGAACCGATACCACATCTTATGCCATATAAATCATGACAAAAAACCGGCCACGTGCGAGTCGAAGAAAAACTCTCGCGTGGGTTCCTAAGATGAATACTAATTCAAATAACTTTAAAACAATTTGTGAAAATTATTTAAAAAAAAATAGATTCTCATAAAAACCTTTTTTATTTGATATATCTGAATAAAATTCGCAAATCTTTTTACCATATTCTAGTTTGCCCCCAAAAGAGACGCCATTTTCAAAATTTCACATGTGTACTACCTACCTTTCAACTTAATCGGCCCAGTAGATACACACAGACAGACAGACGCAGGTATGATCATAATAAGGGTTAGGACGAACGGAACCCAAAAAATATCAGATTGTCATTTAGCTATGAGTGGTTTCATTCAAGATTGAAAAGCAGCATTTCTGTGAACTAGTAGGTATGAACTCAATAACAATTAAAATGTCCCAACATTTCTAACTAACAGAGTTACTGAACAGTTCATTAATGAAGTAACTTTCCAACCAAAGTTAGTTACAGTCCGAGCAATTCAATCTACCTACTGAATCGGACCTTTAACTTCGAATTGAAAAATTGGGCAAATGAATTTTCCATTGTTTGTAAAACTCTTTTTTTCAATTCGTGGAATCGTAATATTTTAATGAGACTTAAATACTTTTGGGAAGTTTTTTTATTGGTAAGTAAGTAGAAACGTATTGTTCCATTTTGTACGGCCGGTTTTTTATTTATTCTTTATAAATAACTGAAAACGTATTCGTAGGCCGTGCAGATTCCTAGATGCTTCTTAACTTTTTTTAACCTCTAATCTTGTGTTAAGATTTTATGTAGTAAGCAACGACTTATTGTCGGGCCTATGCTATCTCCCCATACTGAAGCACTAATGCTGTAACATGATAATATTGTAAAACCAAATAATTTTAAAAGAGAAATCATGGAGTTTCTTGCCAGTTCTACCTTATGAAACAACAAACCCGAACCGTGCACCTAGCTTTTTGTCAACGTTTTATATTTGCTCCTGTAGGTCTATGTGAAATAAAATATTTTGATTTTGATTTTTTTGAATTCATCGGAATGTCAGCGCAATATTCTTCTAGCCATAAGGCGCTATTTCCACGAGCGAGAGAACCGCAATTCAATAGACACAATAGAGACAGGTCAGAGGCCCTTGGCCCATTTTAGGCACTAACCACACGATAAAGAAGAAGAAGAAGATAGAGAGAGACGGCCTCCTAAACGAAGTCAAATTCTATCAGCTGTCACGAATGTCGAAAGGCCAAAAATGTACGGGACTGAAAGATAGAAAAAGTATTTTTTAGACTCGCACGAGGAGAAAAAGAACATAAAAATAGGACATAGCTACCGTAAATTAAATTGTCCTGTAAGAGGCCAAAAGGCCCCCTATCTGGTGCTGTGACATTTAAAAATGTCGCAGCGCTGATATTCTGATAGGGCCCAACTGACATGCGCTCACTTGGTATTCGGACGACATAAAATTGGTAGACAGTCTGCGTCCCAGGGCATTCTATGACGACTGTGATGGCAATCAATAACGTCATCGATAACGATTCAACAGCAAAATGTCTTGTATCTATCCATCACCACGCGTTCGTCTCTGCAAAAATTGATGGCATGACTGGCTCGACTATTATCGCGATTCTCTCGTCCCTATAGACGGTGCCTAATTATTTTGGCTACAGAAACCACCAGGATTAAATATTAGGTTTACATATCAACAAAGTATCTTTAAGTAGGCACAAACACAAAGATCTCAAAGATTTCTTACAGTGGTAACAAAATACTCTTTGGATAAGATCCTTAAGTCGTTTAAGGGCCGCCCACCCGCGTTTAGTTATGCCTTGTTTGATGTACTTAAGCATAACTGAATGTTTATAAAACCTTTTCTATAATCTTTTTAAGAGATTCATCTAAAGGATTGTGTTGTAGAATCGCGTTTTGATTGGTTACCTCTTATCTTATTATTTTTTGAAAAGCATGTCAAAATAATAACTGAGCATAGTAATAAATCTAAAGGTAAATTATGCATATCTTTAATTATTCTTAAAACTCACCCTAAATTCAACTGCATGTGTAAAACAGTGGGTATTGGTTTACACTATTTAGGCTTAGTGTTCGAAAACATTATAATAGGCATGTGATGCGGAGGAATGAGTAAATGTCGTGAGGAAAGTTTTGAGTATGAATGTGGATGGGTATAAAAGTAGAGGAAGACCAAAGAAACGATGGATGGACTGTGTGAAGGATGATATGGCTAGAAAGGAGGTGACTGCTGAGATGACGAGTAATAGAGAAGTATGGAAGAAGACAACATGCTGCGCCGACCACAAATGAATAGGGATAAGTGCAGGAGAATGATGATGTTCGAAAATATTATTATCATCCGAGCATTAGTAATTAATTTATGTTTTCCTATTCTAAGAGTTGTTACGGCAATTCGGAATATCTGGAAAACAATCTAGCCAAGGGGCATTTAGTTATAAACTGGGTTATGCACGCCAGATACAGTTGCTCCATGTAGATTTGAAGAAGATCCAACATTGTTTAGGAAACGTTAGGTAGATCGTGTTGATGAGTATTCTATGGCTTAAAAACATACGTCTATTGGCGGTACCCAGTAGTAGGACTAATCTGCTGAGTAAAGCCCCCAAAACGCGTACCTTGCGTGTACTCCATGACGTAGCAGAGAGCATAGATCTTTTTACTTGTTCTCTGAGTAAGCTCACAAAAACCACGCTGTACAGAATATTTTAGGGTAACTAATAAAACTGTAAGTATGGCCTCACTATTGAATTAGGAAATTCCTGGGACGATAGTAATGATAAGATAATAAATAAATAAATAATTTAGTTTAAAGCAAAGAAAAGCGCCATCGAAAATGGATATAGTGACTGATTTGTCTCAATTATCCCTGTCGTATTATTTGACCAAAACATTGCTTTTAGGTATTTCTGTTTTCATAACAAGAATCTTCCTGTAATCTTGTTTAAAGCTACAGGATATTTCACGATAACACCGTCTCATTTACGTTTCAAATGGACCACTTATGAGTCAAGAGGTTCAGGTGCGCCGGCGCCGCCCGGCACGGCGTCTTTGTCGGCTGCCGAAGATTACCAAGCGAACACGAGTGGCTCTCCGTAAGTGGGGGTTTATGACCTGAGTTTTTTATGTTTAATGTAATTATTTTATGTGTAAAGATATGCATAATTCACCCTGTATATTACATGTATAGTATGACCACTCAAGCAGCAGTGTGCAGTTCAAGATGGCGCTGCTTATTAAAAAATTGCTTCGATAAGTTAAACTTGGTACATTTATTTGACGACCCGAATGGCGCAGCGGTTGCGAGGCTGCCTTACGTTCTTAGGGTCCCGGGTTCGAATCCCGGTAGGAGTAAATGTTTGTGTGATGAGCATGGACATTTGTTTCCGAGTCATGGATGTTTATATGTATAATAAGTATGTATTTACAAACAAAAAAGTATCTATGTAGTAGTATCAACTATCTGGTGTCCACGACACAAGCCTCGTTGCTTAGTGTGGCACCTAGATGGCGCTGTGTGTAATGTCCAGCGATATTTATTATTTATTTATTTTAGTTTTGTTTTCCCGCCTGCACAGAAACGTTGGTTGAAGTGTAGTGACGGTGCGGACTATCATTAAGATCGGGTGGCGGTAGCCCAGTAAATTAAATAGACAAAATAAACACAAACAAATATTACTGAAAAAATAAACAAAATTCTGATTACTTATAGTATTCAATAATGCTTATTAGTCACTGATGTTCTAACCGTGTTTTGTGATCTAGTTATCGTATTGAGATTTAAATGCCCTCTAGACTTTTAGAAAATGTAAAAGTATATTATAAGTGTATACCATTAGTTTTTGGCCAATAATATTTATTACGATGACAACGTTTTATAATTTTAATTTTAATGAACGTGATTTTATTTTTATTATTTAGAGATTTATAATTTCTAAAATAATGTGAATTATTCATGAATCAAAATTGAATTAAATAAGCATAAATAGCCAATGTTTTATCAATCACAGATAAGTAAGCAACATTTTAGCTATTTTCGTCTAAAATCTACCTACACGGCAATACCGTGAATATGACGAATGACGTCACAAAACATGTAGTACTGATTTACCCTCGTCATAATTAACACACTAGTTCGGTAATCTGAAACCTGATTAACTCGTGGAAGGAAAACATGAGGAAGTCTGTATGTGGACCCACGTCAACGGTCTAAAGTAACAGATTGTTCATACTGCAACGTGTTATCCATAACATAACATTACGCATGTAATCTCCAAAGGTTTAGGCAGAGGTATACCTAAAAGTACACCTACATTTTTCGCGCCAGTTATGGCTAGGTCATATGCAATAGGTGGCAAGCCATTAATTAATTGTAAATTATATTCCACAGTTATTCTGTGAGCAGCGTTGTGGGCTACAATATGGTTAAATTTTTATGTGTTTGTTCTTTTTTATGCTATAGGTATATTGGTGGCTGTTTGCTGTTCCTCGTGTTTAAAATAAAATAAAAAGCCTATATTGTCATCAACCGGACACAGACCATGACTCCTGAGAGAAATTCCTGATGGAAAAACCCAGTAAAACTTTGACTGACCAGGACCACATGTTCAGCAGTCTTCCTTGTGACCACTGATCAATAAAGGAATTAGTATCGACTTATTCAGACTGATTATTATGGTTTCGAAAGTTTAGCTGAATTGAATCATTTAATTTAATTAAATATTGAATTTCGAGTGCTACATTGCAATGAAGGAAACTTCCCGGTCCGTCTATCGTCAACGCGAGTATGGTCGACAAGCTTGTTGTTTCATCCAGAGCTTTGATTATTATAGACTAGTCGACCGAGATTGGGGGGTGAGACCCCCGTCTCACCCCGCCCTGATCTCACTCGACTAGTCTCCCGCGCACCTCATACTGCCTAACGCGATAACATTGAACGAAAAACATTGAAGAAAATAATGTTCGAAAATTTCGTAGACTTGTTCCAGGAAATACGTGTTTTTGAATAAGCCCTACAAGTTTGTGAAATAAATGTATGTCATTTAGAATCTCCATTATATGTGCAAAGTTTCTATCAAGATGTTTTCTTTTCTTTTATAATTTATGAGGGCATTATGAACGGCCAAAGTTCAGGTAAAATTTGTGCAAAACAGTCATTTTTGGAGGCTCATGCTGAATTTTTTTCTACAAATTTTTATTTCTGGCTTTCATAGAAACCTAATATAGTGCACAAGATACCTATTAGTTCAAAAAAATCAAAGATAGATGTGTAATAACAACATAATCACGTACGAGCGTTTGTATGAAAAGTATGACGGGTTGGCCGCTCTTAATTCGTGTTTAAGTAGTTCTTTAATCAAATACTCAAAACAGAAACTGGGCTTGATATTTGGTTTAAAAAAAAATAGCCTGTTACACTTTTGACATCTTATAAGACAAATTCTAGCCAACGAACCCAGCGATTTTTTTTCCTTAACAAAAACTGTCAGACGTCTATAGGGGACGATGGCACTCCTTTTCCCATCTGACCCTATGTACGGACAGAGACATAGGGACGGATGTGAGCAAGTTAATATGCAAGATAAAAGATATCTTACTTCATTTGACTTGACTGCATTTGAATAAAAATGAATATGAGTTCCCTGTACTATATATAGGTAATAAATACCGTTTGACATTTAACCACAATATCCTCACAGACAAGCATAATTGCAGTTTCCCGCGACTTCCTAATGGAATTGGTTTGACGCATAGAGCTTCCTTTGTACGTAGGAATTCAAAGAGCAGGTTTCAAAGCTTTAAGTAGTAATCTCCTGTACATATACATATACAAATAAATTAAATTGAAGTCTGTTTGTAATATAAAAAAAAATGCTTTTTACTGAATGCAATTGAAAATAATTACGGAACTTTTAACAAAAACATATTTTTTTAAATTTTTATCTGACTGTCTTTCTGTTTGTTTCCACTTTTTTTTTTTTACCGATGGGAAATCATCAAATAAAGTAAAAATCTTACATTAAAAACACATATTTAAAAAAAAAGACTTGTGAATAAGTTGGAACTTTCACCCCCAATATCTCCGTAACTAGAAGGTTCCCAGGTATGGTCTAGAACAAAAAAGTGATTGCAATGACGGGGCGAAAAAGAGGCTTTCGGCATCGTGAAGGGTCTTGTTACACCCTTTAGATTCGGGTCGAGAATCATTAGGATACCTATGCAATTAATTTATTATTTATTATTATGCTAAAAAAACCCTCCTTATATATTTTTGTTCTTTATTCGATTTATTTTGATTTAACCCCTCCCGCTCTGGGCTGAGCAGGAGGGAGTGTCAGACTTTTACTGACTGAAACCCATCCATGTTCCTTCCTTTGCCCTTTGTGTTCCAGGGCCGCGGTATTTCTTTCGAACAGTCCCGCAACCCTGGCAGGCGAATTTTTATCTGACTGTCTTTCTGTTTGTTTCCCTCCGAAATGGCTGGACCGACGGATCGAAGAGACTTTTACTGGCAGATAGTTGATGTTATAAGGTCTAACATAGGCTAATTTTATTTAAAAAAATAATTAGAGTACCGTACAAAAACATTTAAACCCTTGAAATTGTTAACAAAACCTGATTCAAAAACTAATCTCCGAAACGGCTAGACCGATTTTGAAAGGACTTAATGGCAGATAGTTGATGAAATAAGTTTCTTTTGATTTAGAATAAAAATTAGGGTTCCGTGCAAAAAAAATTGAAAACCCTCGAAATTGGTAACAAAGTTCGAATCAAAAAAGGAAGTCAAGGGAAGTTTTTATAATAATATCACGCGAACGAAGGTCGCAGGCGCAAGCTAGTTTATAATATAAATAAGGTAGGTAGGTATTACTGATTTTATATAGGTGCTCTTAAATGGATTGACGTGAGACACTGATACCAATGGAAATTGGCAATCGGCATGGATTTGCCTATCTGACCTCCACAACTCAATTACCAGGTAATACAATACCTTGATAAGACTGGTTGCAAGAGTTTCAGGCCACTGACGACTTGTAACGACTGTCAAAGACCTACAAATGACAGCCGGTACCCAAAGCTGGGTTTACAAGACTTGGAGCAGTCTCTATAGTAAATGCATCTAGGGACTAACCTCGGCAACCGTACCTTAGCCATCAATTGCCGTGCGGCAGTTATTATTTAGCCATTACTCATTTCATATAAAAATCAATTCGCAATAAATAAAATCACAAAGAAAATAGCTTCTATCATCCTATCTAAAAGTCAATCACACGACAAATCTTCTCGAACCTTCCGAGTCTCTTTCAAATAAAATATTGACGCGATTAAATTGAAATGAAGGCACTCGGAGTGATTGCCCTCAAATATTCAGAGGCAGTCCTCCGCCATTACCGATGTGAGGAGTAACTGATACTGTTTTTACTGAATTTATGTGTATTTTTGGCACCGTCATGGTGTTTCTAGGTGGGAGCGACTTTAGACGAGGTAAAGGCATCTTTTTAAATTAAATAAATGAGATTTTGTGATGGATTCGATGTTTTTTTTTTGCTAGCCCTGAAAAAGTACCTCAGTACATTACATACCACACTGGGAACGATTAGTGGATTATAGCCCATTCCCTCTCATAGAGAGGAGGCCGTGTGTCCCAGCTGTGGGAACATTCTTGGCTAATTATGCTTATAAATTACATACCGCCACGCCTGTAATCCCCAAAGGGGTAGGCAGAGGTGTGCCTAATAGTACACCGACATTTCACCAGTTAAATTAAAGTCCGACTTAATAGGCCTATTGCAATCGGGCAAAGATCCAGATTCCGTGGCTGTTACTGAGAAATTCCTGATGGAAATACCAAATAACACTATGCCCGGCCTGGGGATCGAACCCAGGACCTCATGCTCAGCAGTCGCACTTGCGACTACTAGACCAAAGAAGCAGTCACCTTGTTAGAAAAAATAAAAAATGCAAACGTTCTAAAATGCAGAAACGAAATCTCTCTCTCAACTAAATCAAGTATCATTGAAAAAACACTTTAGTAGTAGTATAAAATCTCCTGAAACTATTCTTATCGCCAATTTTGCCCTTGATATTGACGCACGTAATAAATGCCCCGTTGTGCATTTTGACGTAAATAACTTACAGAATTTGTTTATTTATAGGACCCCTTTATTAATCAAATCAACAACTCAATTCTCCCACACATTTTCATCACTTTTTTATACGCAAAAAATATATACACCATAAAATATAAGAAGAGTTAATATAAATAGCATTTCAAGTGCCTATAGGATAGGCACGGCCTGAAACTTTATGGGTCATCGATAATGCTCACTGCGCGTGAGAGGCTGGGCCTTCGACGCTGTTATATACTCGTATATATGTGGGAATATAAGGGTTATATACTGTTATCAAGTAATGTGTAGGTGTGTTGGGTAAAACTGGGTAATTAATAGGAGAGAGGATGTGAAAAGGAGCAGTCGACGTTTCTGATTCATAAAAAAGATTTTACCCGATGTTCACTTGACGAGTTATGATATAAAATGACCGTTCTTGTTGGTTTCAACTGACGCCACCCGTGCAGAACTGTCAATGTATATCAAAACTCGCCAAGTGATGATCACTATGAACTGTCAACAGAGATACGCAATAGCCATGCAGGGCGTCAACTTGCGCTTTAAGGGTTCCGTACTAGCAAAACTCATCATCATCTGCATAGCCTTTTCCCAACTACGTTGGGGTCAGCTTCCAGTCTAACCGGATGCAGCTGAATACCAGTATTTTCATGGAGCAGCCTATCTGACCTCTACAACCCAGTTAGTACTGGGTAATACAGTAAACTTATACAGTCACTTACGGGATATCTTCGTGATTGTTCATTATTTTGAGCTCCCGATATTTTGACGCTGTTGCAAGCGCCATGATCGTGGGTTGACTGGAGAATGAGGATGGATGAAAAATAGAACAGACCAACCACCGTTGTTTAGTTGAAACTATGAAAGCTTAAAACAGTGTTTGGGTAATACGATACCCCTTTGTAAGACTGGTTGTCAGACTTTCGGGCCACTGACTAACTGTCAAAGACCTAAGAATGTCAACTGGGTCCAACGGCTTAACGTGCTTTTTGAGGCACGGAGGAGACTCGGTATTTAATGAGTGGTCACCCATCCACAAAGCTAGGCGAGCGCGGCTTAACCTGAAGATAGATTATACTGCTGTTATTATTTTGCCATGCTGTTACACCTATATCATCTTACTAGCTGTAGCCCGCGGCTTCGCTCGCGTTTTGGTCAGAAATTATCCCAGGGGCACGTTGTAAATATAGGTTCAGTAGATCCAGAGATTACCCCCTACATACAAACTTACAAACACAAACTTACAAACAAATTTTACCTCTTTATAATATAAGTATAGATATTTTTTTGTTATAGTCTGTTTTATCCCACTGCAGGAGTAAGGTCTCCCTTTCTCATTTAAAATCATTTCTGTCTTGAGATACTGTGGACCAGTTCATCATATTATTTAATACAATAAGCGTATGTGTAGCACTTCGAACTGGTTTGACCCTTATATCTACAAAACCAACTACCACCTTATCTTTATTACTGTTAGCATAATTATAAACTGATTGAGATAAAAGATAGAAAAAATCGACACATGGGCTGAGATTATGATTTATTGCTACGATACCGCGGCCATGGTGGGTGATAGACCTATTAACTAGTTTTTTTTAATACTAAATAGACTTGCGTTTGGCCCCAACTTGTCTGATGTAAAGCGAGGACGAGGTTTGGAGTGGAGCACGCTTGCTTAGAAGAAACCAAATACACTCGAATTTTGAAAAAATCTAGATTACAATGATCGGCAAACAGAGAAGCCGGCAGCGAATTCCACAGACTGTGTCCAAATGTCGAAGCATCGCGCTTTGTTTGGATCCGTGGAACTTTAGCCATATAACAGTGATGCTTCTGCTCTGCTCATCCGATGATAGAATGCGGATGGGGAATTAGATTGTGTAATTCCAAAACACACACTCCGAAACGTAATCGATGAAAAACCGATAAGCTGGCTACTTACTTAACTGGTTCCCTGTGATATACAGACCACCATTGGCACCCACCATTTTCTGAATCCATGCATTTTGAAAGATAAATCAAAATTCCAGGTAAACCACACAATTAACACAGCTCAAATATACAAAACAATTAACACAAATTATATCCTAACCCGTTGTTAACGAATGCGCAAACCAATTAATTCAACGAAACGGACCTTAACGTAATTCTGAGAAACGTTACGGTGAAGACTGATAAATAATTACTGCGTTAATTTCACTAATTACTCGGAGAATCAAATGGTATTTATTACACCGAATGATGTACCCTTGTTAGAACAAGAAACCTTGTTGAATAAGATAATTCATTTCTTTACTTTGGTGTCTCGTAGACAGTCGGAATTCGTAGCAGGCTTGTAGCAGGTGCTACGAATTTAAGGCGGTAACTTGCTACGAGTGTCTACGAGGTCTACGAGATCACGTAGGCACTGAGGACTTAGAGGAAATTGTTTGTGGGCAATGTTAGTGCTCTGTTACAACTTTTATAAGTTTATTGAATTAATAGAGCCTTATTTTATTCATCATTAGCTTTATAATTTATCATCGATCGATCACAAATTATTGCAAAGTACAGTGTAAAAAAAACCAGCCAATTGCGAGTTGTACTTGCGCACCCAGGGTTTCGTATAAACTTGTAGGTATTTTGTTATTAAACTACATATTTATGGTTTTCAGATTTTTTCCTTTACATGTACTTCTTGCCGAATTTCATGATTCTAGGTAAACGAGAAGTATCCTATAGGTTTTGATTCCATTCTGAAATCGCAAAATATGCGACTTAAAGATCATATCTTTTGATGATGCAACGAGGTTGGGTCACCACATCAAACTAACATCAATCAAAGAGTTTAATACAAGATCAAATAAGTTAGAACCACCTTAAAGTACTTTCGATGGCAATTACTTATTCATATTACACGTGCCAAATATTTTACCGAAGGAAAAAAAAAAAATAAGATTTTATGTTCATCATAAAAATTCATAAATCAGCAACACTTAGATTTTCGGTTCAGCTTGAAAATCTGACAACCAATCATCTCTCCTGTTAAACAGTAAAGGTCTATCCATACATATCAGGGCCATGCCCGGATATGAGGACGGATCGTGTCCTCAAAAAAATATCGGTGTGTACATTTTATATGAACTCGTTCACACATGTCCGGGCCGGCGAAATACATTCGGACACGACCGCGTCCCCGGGCACGGCTCTGATAAGTGTGGATATTACTCGGTTGTGCAGGTCAGATATGCAGTTTCTTAATTTAAAATACTGATGATATTCAGATCCATCCGGTTAAGCTGGAAGCCGACCCCAACACATTTGGGAAGAGCCCAGAGACCATCCATACCTGGTTAATGACGTCATCATCATCCACTGCTGGACATAGGTCTCCCCTAAGTGTCACTACATTGACCGGTCCCGTGCGCCTCGCATCCAGCGCATTCCCGCAACCTTCACCAGGTCATCGGTCCACCTAGTGGGAGGCCTTCCAAAGCAACGTCTTCCGGTTCGCGGTCGCCACTCCAGAACTTTTCGGACCCATCGGCCATCCGTACTGCGAGTAATGTGCCCTGCCCACTGCCACTTCAGTTTGGTAATTCTTCTAGCCCGAAGAATTACCACCGTCGGTAATAACCTTGGTTCTCTTGCGGATGTCTTCATTTCTGATTCGATCACGCAAGGAAAGTCTGAGTATAGCCCTCTCCATTGCCCTTTGGGTGACTTTAAGCCTTCTGATGAGGCCCATTGTGAGCGACCACGTTTCGGTCCCGTATGTAATCACTGGCAACACCAGGTCATCGGTTAATGACAATATGATTTTAATAGAGAGCCCTCTATGAGAAGTTTACTTCCCTTCTTTTTCTTTATCGTGTGGTTAGTGCCCAACCTGGTGTCAGAGTGTTTAAGCCGCTCAGGGGCCTCTGACTTGGCTTTACACGCCGTTGAGAAATATCTCACAGACGTGCTGGAACCAGAAGTTTACAAACTGTAATTATCTGAAACTAAACATAAATCGCAAAATTTGATTGTACTTTACCTAAAATTCTGCCTACTCTTTCCGGGGAATTATCATCATTCATTCATCATGATACTTTTCTATTACTCGTTACCTCAGCCTTCACCTACTTTCTTGCCATATCATCCTTCATACAGTCCATCCATCGTTTCTTTGGTCTTTCTCTACTCTTATACCCATTGACAATCATACTCAAAACTTTCTGCGCGACATTTTTCTACTTCCTCCACATCACGTGCCTATACCAAGCCAACCGATTACCACACAACTTTTTCGGTCACCGACGCCACTTTCAAACTTCCTCTTATGTACATTCCGGGAAAATAGGCTAGACATAATTATTCTCTTGAATACATAAATATACAATCTTCAGCCGCTTGGGTCGATCTTTAGGTTAAGCCGTGCTTGCCTAGGTTGGTCTGTGGTTGGGGACCGCACATAACACACTGAGTTTCCTTCGTGCCTCGGAAAGCACGTTAAGCCGTTGGTCCCGGCTGTCATCTGTAGATCTTTGACAGTCGTTAAAGGTAGTCAACTTACCAAGGGGTATCGTATTACCCACTACTAACTGGGTTGTGGAGGTCAGATAGGCAGTCGTTCCATGTAAAATACTGGTATTCAGGTGCATCCGGTTAGTCTGGACTAACCAGACCAGTCTGGTCAGGCTAGACTGATGGATGACATAAATAGACAATCTTAAGCACTATTAGCACCAACGTGTTTTGTAAGAGCTGCCACGTTAGTCTAGTGTTCGCAAGCGTGACTGCCGAGCACGAGGTCCAGGGTTCCCGGATACCCAGGTCAGGCAAAATGGTACTTGAGTTTTTCCATCTGGAATTTCTCAGTAGCAGCCACGGAGTCTGGATTTGTGCACGGTTGATGGCAACAGGCTCGCCCCCTATTACATAGGACTTAAACATAATTGGCGAAATGTGGGTGTACTATTAGGTACACCTCTGCCTAATCGTTCGGGGTTTACAGGCGTTTTATATTAAAACGTGAACTTACTCAATTACTGAGGCAAGTGAGGTTGAATCGTCATCAAGTGAGAACGCATGAATAGGTCCTTCGAACATACTTTAAAGAAATTTTAACTTAAAACTCGCATAAAAGATGAAAGCTATGAATGACCGGTGTATTTTTTGCCTCTCTGAAGAACAAAAGAATGTTGGCCTTCCAATATGTCAATTAAACAACTACAAAGAAGTTTGAAGACTACAAAGGTTTTATTCGCCCTAGCAGGAACATAACTTTGCAGCTGGCTGTTGAAATAAAACAAAGAGTTTAAACTAGACGAGATGAGCTTAAGTTCGGTTTTGTAGTACGTCGCCTGTGTCAATCATGCACATGTTTGTGTCAAACTGGATAAAGAGTTGACGACCATTGACTCATAGCAGTACGGCCAAACCCATCTCTGACCTTAACATTTGTTTTAAGTAAATGCATCAATTTCTTGACTACGGTTTGGCCGTCGTCGTATAATACATGAATCCAAATTCGACGGCTAAACAAAAAAACATGATTTTTCACCCCAAAAAAAAGTCGTTTCCCAGCAATATTTTTTGCGTAAAGTTACTTAGTTTGATGTAATGCGTGGTTGAGGAATTCGTTGTCTTGTTTCACCCTGTATTATATGTACTTTTATCTATCCAGTGTCGGCATGAGTTACAGCGTATGTCGTAGTAAAAAGATAAGCCAGTTAACAAGGTTGATAGCGAGGCTGTCTGCCCGGGGAGCGCCGGACGTACGTAGGTATCTACTCAACCCCGGCGTAAGCCATGTCGCAGTCGCCAAGTCGTCAGAAACATAACTGCTAGATAATAGAGAGACATATAACAAAAAATTGAAACAAAATGACGGTTGGAAACAACTGACCAACAAACTTTGTACGACACAAAAATATGTTTTTTTAAATTGGTTCGGTTGAAAACGAAACCCAAAAAAAATACGAACATTTTCGAGGCTGTATAATAACACCCCGTTAAATAACATTTATTAATACTGTAATAGTAAAAAATTATAATCTTTCTAAAAAAAACTGCAATATATCATGCTATGGGCGTCATTATGTACAAGAAATGTGTTCTCACCGTAATTGATTGACTACCTGGGCCGGGGGTGGCGTAGGCCGGTTGCCATGGTAACGCCCACGCTTTCCTCGCCTCTCCCCCCCTCGGCTGCCCTGCGCCGCGCAGCATTGACCCGGGGAACCTTGAACTTAGGTACCAGCTGATCGACGCGTGTCGTTTCGTGAGTACCTTTGATATCTTTCGGCTTTAGATTGAGGTCTGTTTGAGGTTTTCAGAAGGATTGATTTTCCAGGTTAAAGTTTGAATTTTCAGGTGGTTTTAATGACGTAGATTTTATGGAAGTTATGATCAGTATTAGCTGTAGTTAAAATAAATAAGATATATCTAAAACAGATAGAGAATTTTAAATCCTAAATTAATTTCCTCCTTTAGAAGAAATTTTTACTGAAAATCATAATGTCATACTCAACTCTAAACAAATAAAATTAAGGTGCTTTATCATAAAGCAATAACCCCATAAGCCCTAAAACAATAAAATTAACAAAAACAAAACATAAAGGTAGTATTTTTCCTGCCCGTACTTTCACCCACCTCCCTTATACTAAGGGTGGTAACCACTGACGTCAGGACATGCGTACAGGCACGAGTCTACGTCACATGCATATGAGGTATTTATTCTTGTTTGAAACCACTTTTGTTTACTTGCCCGTGAAAATAATACTAAAGACAAAGGCTGGAAACGCGTGGACGTGTGTATGAGCTGGTGAATAACAGTTATGTAAGATTATTTCGGTTACGGTTGAGGAGGCTCTCGTTAGGCAGCTGGATCAAGAGCTTAATTCGGAAAGCGGTACTCCTGGACACTACTCTTATTGTTAGGAGGTTCCTCTCTCTGGAGCCCTGACTGCCGCTAGCTTGGACCATGTTCTTGATACCGGTGGGCTTCTATTTTTTTTTTTTTTGGGATTGGAATATTTAAAAATGGAATTTTTAAGTGTAGATATGATACCAGCCTCAACGAAACATAGATAAAATAACATCACACCTATAAAACCCTGTAACTCTTCGGTTAGAAGGCAGAGCTGAACCTAATAGTACACCCATGTTTTCCAGTTATGTTTATGTAGGTATAATAAAATGGATATTGCAAGATCCAAGATATGCGTCAAGTCAAGCCCACGTCTTAACCTAAGCAATCGTCGCCCGAACAAGCTTCTGTCGCGTTCTTTTTCTTCGGTGAATCTGAACGCTTGGTCGCGCCGATAGAGTGGGTCTTCCGATTTTCCGACCACATGTGTGACAAATGAACGACGATTGTGTTTACTTTGGTTAAGACGTGGCCGTAGAGTGCTCACAGTCTATGCGCTAAGTATGTGTAATGTGTCTGTCAAAGTTCTAAAAATTATCCGCGACATTAACTTTTCTCTTAGATTCAGGAAACCACTTATACTCGCAAAGACATCACCGCAAGTACATTCCCTTGATATTTCATAGTACAAACGACTTCCGACATAATAAACGAGGAAAAGTTCCTTCACGTACGAAGCATTGTCGTTATTCATGCGAATTCGAGAAGCAACGCAGTTCGATGCACATAGCAGGACCTGTGTACACAGGATATTATATTTAATGTTTAGTTGTGCTATCGTCGTTAGTCATCGATTGTTTCCATTATTGTGATCTATGGATGTAGATTTGAATGTTGGGGGAGTTTCTGGTATCTGCTCCTCCGACGATATATAGCGACGAGCGAGTGAACAATCAACTACAAAAGAGTTGTTTGTATTCTCGGCGTTCAACTTTTAATATACATATATGGTGTAAAAACACCGGCAACGAAGCCCAAAGGCACTTGTTCTCACTGCGATCTTTTTTTGTTCTGGACTAGACTTGAGAACCTTCTAGTTCCGGAGTTATTGAAGGCCAAACTTCCAAATATTTCACACGGGTTTTTAATATGTACAATTTTTTAATGTTTAACTTTACTATAAATGCCTTAACGACCTCTGTACTACGAGTATTCAATGCATCCGGGGGCATAATGTTTTGAGCGCGTTGCCGTCATACTTTTCATACACACGCTCGTACGTGATTATGCAGTTGTTACACATCTATCTTTGATTTTTTTGAACTTATAGGTATTTTGTGCACTATATCTAGGTTTCTAACGTAGCAAAAAATAAAAAAATTGTAGAAACAAATTCAGTATAAGCCTCAAAAAATTGCTGTTTTGCACAAATTCTAACCGAACTTTGGCGTTTCATAATATACTCATAAACTGTAAAAGTAAAGAAAACATCTCGATAGAAACCTTGCACATGTAATGGAGATTCGTAATGACAAATATTTATTTCACACACTTGTAAGACTTATTCAAAAACACGTATTTCCTGGAACAAGTTTAAGAAATTTTCGAACACTGTTTTTCGTTCAATGTCATCGCGTTAGGCGGTATGAGGTGCGCGGGAGACGAGATGTGCGGGGTCGGGGCGGGGTAAGACGGGGGTGTTGAAAGAAAATCGCCGCTGTGGCTGTGGATGAAACAACAAGCTTTTCGACCATGCTCGCGTTGACGATAGACGGACCGGGAAGGGCCCTCTTAAACGCTTACCGTAAACCGTGATTTTGCACACCAAAAAAAGACGTTTCCCAGCAATAACTTTTGCGCAGAGTTAATTAGTTTGATGTACACATTGCTTGGGTTTGATGTACCAAATTCTTGGTTGAGGGCTTTGTGATGGGTCCTTTTACACCCACGATGCATCTCTTTTACTGACACGGGACCTACATCTGTTGTACGTTTCTTGAACGCGAAAACCGTATATAACTTGTCGTTTCGTCAGTGGAACAGTGCTTCAAGGTCCGGAGTGTGGTTGTACCGGGAACAAAATGTATAGGAATGTTTGAATCGATGACAGATTTCTGAGAAAATATTAAGTTCTGAATTTATAGAACTTAATATTCTTAATATTAGCTTTTGAACTTAATATTAGCTTCTTGTGGTCTAGATAGAAGCTGGTGCGTTTGCCAGCTTCTATTTAGACCACAAGATTTTCTTTTGTCAGTGAATTTATATAAAAAAAACCTCCAAATTTACTTACCTAATTTATAATATGACACCTATTGAAAGTCATTACAACCATATTTTGTTTATATATTAGCGTAAGTGCAGCAGCGCGTCTAACGATAATAGCATTATTTCTGGCAAAAGCACGCCAACCAAAAAAAGAGTTAATGAAATGTTTTTTTTATTTTTTATAAAATAAACAGAGCAAAGCCAGATCTATGTATTTCATATTTTTTTACCGATTGGAAATCATCAAATAACCCCTCCCGCTCTGGGCTGAGCAGGAGGGAGTGTCAGACTTTTACTGACTAAAACCCATCCATGTTCCTTCCTTTGCCCTTTGTGTTCCAGGGCCGCGGTATCTCTTTCGAACAGTCCCGCAACCCTGGAAGTATAACCTGTAATCTGAAACTTTTCCCGCTGCACATAGAAATGTAGAACCCACGCATTTCACAGCTACCAGAAAAACAGGAAACATTCGAAAACTTCACTTTTAGAGAGCCCTTTAAAGCAAAGGATAGATAACAAGGTGTCAGGTCTTCGTGATTAAACTCTCTCAGCAATATACTCTGACAGTTAAATAATGCTTTATTTATTCAATTCCTCATCATTGGCCTGGCCTTTAACCAACCATGTTGGGGTCGGCTTCCAGTCTAACCTGGTGCGACTGAATACCAGTATTTTACATGGAGAGGCTGCCTAAGTGAGCTCCGCAACCCAGTGATTGAGTAATACGACACCCCTTGGTAAGAGTGGTTTTTAGACTTTCAAGCCACTGACTGACCTGTAACGACTGCCAGAGATCTACAAATGACAGCCGGAACCAACGGCTTACGTCCTTTCCGAAGAATTGAAAGAATTTTAGATGTAAGGCATGGTTTCCGAGGCACGGAAGGAACTCTAATGTATGGTCATTCATCCACAGACCGAACTATTGAAGATACTACTAGACTAGCTCCTCTATTTATTTAATAGCTACGTGTATAAACCAGATAGGTGCCCTTTTGAACGCCATTGTCACATATACGTAAGATGGGGCAAAACGGTAGGTGAAATTCTGGCTTGGCGTGAAGGGCACACGCGTGCGTCATCATCGTCATTTCAGCCGAAAGACGTCCACTGCTGGACATAGGCCTCCCCCAAGTGTCGCCACACTGACCGATCCCGTGCAACTCGCAACCAGCGGATCCCCGCAACCTTCACCAGGCCATCGGTCCACCTAGTGGGAGGCCTTCCAACGCAACGTCTTCCGGTTCGCGGTCGCCACTCCAGAACTTTTCGGCCCCATCGGCCATCCGTTCTGCGAGCAATGTGCCCTGCCCACTGCCACTTCAGTTTGGCATAAGTTGCTTTAGCATTTTCAAAATCCTTTTAGGTATTGGGACCAACAAACTGTAACAAAACACAATTATTTGCCCTTGTACTGACCTACAATACTACAATACCATAGTTCGGAGTTTCAATAGAACAACAAACCAGCGTAAATACTTATTGTTTTGTTACCATTTTTTTTTTTTTTTTTTTCGGATGGCATAGTATCAAATAACCCCTGCCGCTCTGGGCTGAGCAGAAGGGAGTGTCAGACTTTTACTGACTAATATTCATCCATGTTCCTTCCTTTGCACTTTGTGTTCCAGGGCCGCGGTATCTCTTTCGAACAGTCCCGCAACCCTGGCAGGCATCGGTCCTTTCGGCCCCTTCCCGTTTGCTGACATCTCTCTGAGGCGCGCGTGGAACACGAACGCGCCGTCGACACGGCCTGTCGTCATAAGACGGACGGACGGCGAGCTAGCCCATAGCTCACCGTCTACAGGCCCGCGCCTACGGTGGCCCCCGACGCCCGGTGCCCAAAACAAATGCAAAGAACACATTTACAAAAAAATCCTTGAAATCGGGTGTGTGGTTTCGGAGATTTGCGTGTACGAACATAATGATTTTTATACATTAGTATTAGTAAATATGTAGATCCCATACGTTCTGTTACAAGAGTTGTATTTACAACTCTTTCAAGCATCTTTGAAGCATCTATTTTTAATCATGATAACATTATTGCAGAAAATACAATGAAAATGAACCCAAATTATTAACAACATAGAAAACCCTATTCTGGTTGTAGCTTTATTATTGCAATTTTGTGTATTTGTCTGTTTTTTAGGATTTATTTCGTTAGGCTCGTTTACCATGTAGGCAAAAGATGGGTTTCGTGCAATGAAAACACACTGGGTGCGATACACTGTTTCAAATAACAAATCACTTAAAATTACAACATAACAAAATAACACGGGGCACAATAAATCGGGTACAGTTCCGGGACGTCTCAACTCCGCTGCGATCAGACACTCAATGTCGTCCTCGCCGCGAAATGTAAACAACACGACTCTGTAGAAGCACGCGGTGGACTGGTAAGTGTAGGTCACGTGATGTCACCACTGGCGCGCTTGCGATTCATTTTACGTTCGTACCAATGACCGGATCCGACATATGTTTATAGGGTGTAACAAGACCCTTAACGAAGCCGAAAGACACTTGTTCTCCTCGTAATTGCGATAATTTTTTTGTTCTAGACCATACCTGGGAACCTTCTAGCTACGAAGATATTGCGGGTCAAAGTTCCAAGTTTATTTATAAATACATGTTTTGAATGTAATATTTAAAAAAAAAAAAAAAGTAGTTTCCCAGCAATAATTTTTGCGTAAAGTTACTTAGTTCGATGTACATAATGCTTGGTTGACGGCTTCGTTAAGGGTCTTGTTACACCCTGTATATATATATTTTGAGAATAAGTATAGAATAATACAAGAGACTCAGTGACGTCAAGTTGTCAGGGTTACATCTGAAACTAAGGATACACGCACCAGCGACGTCCGTTAATTAGTTGCTTATCCAAAAATAAGATATTTGCTAGCTATGTTATTTGTTTTATATTGTTGCCTTTTATTTCATCCGTTTTATCGGACATAGCTTTTTTTTTAATCAAGCTTTTCTTTTGGTTCGTTCTTTCTATAATTATGTTTGGGTTCATTGGGTACTCCTATAAAGCCTCTAGGTATGGCAAAGATAGAGATTGGCTCAGTAGTAACCAGGAGTTAGGAATGTTATGGGCTCGGCAATGTCGGTGTTGAAACTATCTTTGAATATATCCGTTAAAGGCCTGGTCAGACCAGATGCGTGGCGTGACGTATACGTATACACGCGCGTGGTGACGCGCGTAACCCCTGACACACCGGGTTACGCATACGTGTACGCTTACGCATACGTGTTAGGCACGCAACGCACCGGTCCTTTGCGTACCCAGCAACTCTTGTGCACGATGTCTGACGAAGATTGGGTAAATGGACCAAGCAGTTCATCTGATGAAGAAGAAGCAATATCACTGTTATTGTGACAGAATATTCCTGGGTGTGCCAAAAAACAATGGGTTCAAGTTTTATATGACATATTTTTACTCTTTGTTTTTTGTGTTGTACAAACAATTAGTTTTTCATTAATTTCGTTATTCATCATTAAAACCGAAACAAAACATCACTTACTATCGGTAAAATTTGAAAACAAAGACAACTGAATGCGTAAGTCACGCGCAGCAAAGATACGTGCGTGTTCAAACTTGTTCGGTGTGACGTCCAATACGGAATGCCATTGACTACAACGTCATTACTGCACGCATCAATGCGACGTTGCCGTTCCGCTCTGCGTAGGTACGCAGCAAGTTTGTCTCATGGGAGTTGCAATGCGTAGCGTTACGCATGTAGTCTACGCGCACGTGTACGTCACGCAAGCGGTGTGCCATGTCTCTATAAAGATTCATATATTACAATGTCATGGTACGTGCACGTGCACGTCTACGTGTACGGATCCGGTGTGTTTCGGCCTTAAGTTACATTAGGCTTATCTGTTTAGTTCCCGTTATCAAGCAAAATAAAACTCTCCCTTCTAGCTTCACATGTTTTAAAACTCAGCACATAAAAGGTATTTTTTATAAATTATAGCTAGCCCATATTGTCCCACTGCTGGGCAAAGGCCTTCCTCCATTTATTCCAACGGTCACGATTCTGTGTTGCTACTTTCCAATTCTCAAGGAAGACATCCAGTTCGTCCCGCCATCTCTTTAGTGGTCTACGGCGACCTTGTGTCACTGTTTCAGGGCTCCAATCCTGGGCTTTGCGGGCCCACAGTTCGTTCGGCATGTGACAGACATGTCCTGCCGAGTCCCATTTAAGTTGGGCAGCCTTTTGAACCACGTCTACGATTTGCGTTTTGGAACGCAGTGTAGTGTTTCGAACATGATCGGTTAATTTAACAAGGTGTAGGAAAATAATAATAAAAACACATCCATACCTCGAATACACGGAAAAACGTAACGTAAATACGTCGACTTTTTAATGGAAAATACAATTATCCTATAGCATTTCAGTTAAATTGTTTGCAACAAGTACGATCAGTATCATCCATAAGTATGAATAAATTATTAAAATATGTTAAAAATATGAAAATAGTATTTTTTTTCTTATTGATATATTGTAAATGAGCACTTTTAAAAATAAATGATGTATTTTTTATGTTTAATCTTTATATTATTTTTTGCGTCTATATTAGTCGATCTACGCATAAATTATAAATGATCTGCATTCAAGGTAACATGATAATTATGTTTTAACATACTCAATTAATATTTGGCATAAAAAAATAATATTTGATCCTCTTTTTTAGATTAGTCATTTTGGCAAGAGCGAGTGAAGCGAGCTCGGGACTTGAGCCTTGTTAGGTTACGTTAAACCCTGCAGACAGAAATCGGAGCCTCGCGTAGCTGGGCTACGTTGACTACGCCTTACTACAACATTTAGATATTTAGCTTGACGTTGATTTTAATACTAATTTGACCTTCCAAAACTTTTATTAATTGTGTTCGAAATTGAAATAGGCAAAAAAGTAATTTAGATATCGAAATATATAAAAGAGTATCAAATAGTTAAGTAGATATTAACCAAACTTATATTGTCAGTTACGTGATATCTTCCGTGAGAGTCCATTATTTTGAGCTCCCGATATTTCGACGCTCGCTGTTGCAAGCGTCATGATCGCGGGTTGACTGAAGAATGCGGATGGATGGAAAATAAATTGTTAAGGGCAGACAAATCTGTCTACCCTCTTTCATTGTCTTACGCTACGCGCACTACTGGAACTCGTAACTAAGTCACGGCAAAACACACTCACAGTATCACAAGGTTTTTTGGAGTCCTTATTACGATGCCGGCTGCTACTTTTTTTTGAGCATACTCAAAACTGGATTCCACGTACTGGACAATTTGAAGCCATCCTCTCGATTGAAATTTTTATATTTTCTTATTTCAATTGCTTCTCTTGTCAGCCTTGGTAAGTAATGTTTGTCCGTTGACAAAATACGTGGCTTGTGAAATTCGATCCAGTGATTGGGCCCGCCGATTTAGATATTTACTGTTTATTTCTCTTAGTTTTGGGGCCCAAAAAGTAACTAAGAGACGTAATTTCTACTTCTCAAACATTTTTTGCGTAGTTCTGAACAGATTAAAATATCGATCGATTTGATTTATTTTATGTCTCGAAGAAAGAGAATGAACCATTAAAAGAGTTCAGTTTAGATTAAAACGTTCATTTAAATACATGCCATTTTAAGTTCGACGTATTTACGTAATGTTACACCGCACTCTCGTGCTGCGGCTTCAGATTCCTTGTAACGTCGTTCCCGAAGTATAAAATCAGTTCTTTCGCAGTTTTAAAAACGCACAAAAAAGAAAAGTCTTACAAATGATTAATTTACAGTTCACTGTTGCGCTGCTATTTTTAAATGCGGGTTGTTTGAACCCTTCAAAGTAGGCATTCCACAAAACAATTAAAGTATATATTGGTACGCAGGTACCCATGGTTGAGGCTAAGAAAAGAACTTCCATCTCCCTTCAGTTTCGTAAAAGGTGATTTATATTACGGAATAAGTACCTTGCCTACTTCGTGATGTTGAATGAAAATTTACTATATGTGTAAGGCAAATACCATTTTACTTACGTCAGTCATGAGAAATCGCTAAATAATTGAGTTGCTACATTGATACTTTGCACGTAAGTTGCTTAGACAACTGTGAATCTTTGAAATAGAATACGTTACTCTTTCTCCAAGAAATAAAGGCAACTTGTTTATTTGGCACATGCCACAAGTGCACACAACATAAACCAGAAGTAAAATACTTAAAGGTTAAAAGATAATTTTGTGTCTCGCGGTTGCGCCAAATAGCCCAGCTCAGAAAAATGCAGCAAGAGGCAGTGCCCGACACAAGTTTTCAACTGGATCTAACTCTGACCCTGATCTCTGACAAAATCAAAATATTTTATTTCACATAGGCATTGGTGATGGGCACTTATAAAACGTCGACAAAAAGGTGCACGGTTCGGGTTGGTTGTTTCCTATGGAAACTCTATGGTTACTCTTTTTTGACCGTGGTGACCTGACCTCTATTATAACCCCTTTCAAGGAATAGGTCGAGTTTCCCTGTCAGCCTGTATAGGGTCTATCTATTCATACACGAAATCTCTTAAGGGGTCATCGTACTCATCATTATGAACAACTTTTACTATGGGACCAACCTCGAAATCGCGAAAAAAAAAAAACAGGTTTTCCCTACAATATGATCGCATTAGCTCGTCAAAATGTACTGTTCGTCTTCTTGGTTCTCCGATCTTTGAAAATTCTTTTCCTGATTTTATCGAGGAAAAAATTCAAAATTTCAATGATGTTTCGAAAAGATTGCCCCAAATTAACATACATTCGGCAATCACAATAATTCGTTACTGCTGTTTTGGCCCTAAATTAACTTATTTCCTTCGTGCTTCCCCTTTATGGAAGCACACTCACCTTTTGGACAAAATGGATCAAATTATCAGAAATACAATATCATCAATTTTAAATGTGGCTTTGGACGAGCGAACTTGGGCACAAGCTACTCTTCCCATTCATATGGGTGGACTAAGCGTCCGCAAAATTTCTAGTATTAGTTTTCCGGCTTTTATATCCTCGGTCCACGGCACTGAGAAATTAATCAGGAATATCCTGGCTTCCACACTGATTGATTTTGATGTGCCGTGCTTCTCCGAGGCTATCAATGCCTGGAAACTCGCTTGCCCCAATTCTGAAGAACCCGACCATCCATTTTCCCAGAGACGGTGGGACGAGCCTGTCCTACTGCGGAGCGTGCACGTCTGCTGGCTGTGGGTGAGTGGGAGTCAGGTCTTTGGCTTCACGCACTACCGTCGTCGAACATAAGTACGTTGTTCGACGACAGTACTTTCCGCCTCGCTGTTTCTCTACGCCTAGGTGCCCCATATTGTTCTCCTCATCGCTGTCACTGTGGTGAAGTTGTCAACAGCCTTGGACACCACGGCCTATCATGCAGCCGAAGTGCAGGCCGTTTTGCGCGGCACGCGAATTTAAATGACATCATCCGACGAGCTCTTGTCACCGTCGGCATTCCAGCTATTTTAGAACCCAATGGCTTGGCACGCGACGATGGCAAGAGACCGGAAGGCATGTCTTTGTTTCCTTGGATGATGGGTAGGCCTTTAGTGTGGGACGCAACTTGCGTCGATACTCTTGCGCCGTCCCATCATCCAGCTCATCGTGCTAACCTCAAGCAGCGCAAATATAGTAACCTTATTGGTAACTATATTTTCGAGCCGTTTGGGCTTGAAACTCTAGAGTTTCAACCCCAAACGGCTCAAAGGCTGTGAGCACTTGGACCCCATGGACCTAGGTCCATGGGGTCCAAGTGCTCACAGCCTTTTCAAGGACATTTCCAAACGCTTACTTGACACTTCCCGTGACCCAAGGGCTGGCTTTTACCTTGGCCAAAGGCTTAGTATTGCCATACAACGTGGCAAGGCCGTCAGTCTCTTGGGTACATTACCAGTTGACTGCGTTGAGGAGGAGTTTTTTGACGCCATTTTTTAATTTTATTAATAAGTTAGTTACTTTAGGTTATTTTAATTAATAAATTTTAATGTATAGTATAGTATTAATTCAAATAAGTGTGAATCTATCAAAATATTATATCTGTAGGGTATACACCTAATATTCAGTTTATTTATTCGTATTGTATTGTTACATAACACGACACATAAACAAACAAACAGATTTATTTACATGTATTTATAATAACACTAATTACACATCGCCGGCATCTTATATTGCCAACATCAATATAATGTCGGATGATGCCGGGACATTGTTTAGTGGAATCGCACCGCGGCCGAGCTACGTCATCGTGACGTGTAGCGAGCGAGTGAGGTGGGAGCAGCGCGCGATCATTGACGCCCTCCCCGTGACCTTTAGTCGGTACGAGCCTCGCAACGCCGCGTGCGCACAGGAATATTCTGTGATACCTCGATCGAATCGTTTCCGTGTTTCGCCTGCTAACTTGTTTACCATCTTATATAAACTGTTATTCGTGTTTGTGACTATTGTGACTGTGACCTATCATCTCTGTTCTCCTTCTTCTATATTGTGTTGTGCGTGTGGACTTTTTCAATATAACTGTAAGTACTTAGGCAGTGACTTTTATTTACGTTCCTGCCTACCCAACACACTCGACAACACCTCCATACTGGTGACCAGACAACCAGACCCCAGGCCCGCCAGTATCTTCATCGTTTCGGCGATTAGCGCCCGACAAATTAAAAATTGCTCAGCAGGAGTTCCAGCTGATGCTGGCCAATGGAACTGCCCGACCCTCGGAGAGTCCCTGGTCATCTCCACTCCATCTAGCCCCTAAAAAGGACAACGGTTGGCGACCTTGCGGAGATTACCGCATGCTTAACGCCCGAACAGTCCCTGACAGGTATCCAATTAGGCACATACACGATTTTTCACATAGCATTGCAGGCTGTCGAATATTCAGCACTATCGACCTCGTGAAAGCCTACAATCAGATTCCTGTCAGCCCGGACGACATTCCGAAGACCGCCATCACCACACCGTTCGGCTTGTACGAATTTCCGTACATGACGTTTGGTCTACGTAACGTAGGCCAGACATTTCAACGTTTTGTCGACGAAATGACCAGAGGATTAGATTTCTGTTACTGCTACCTAGACGATTTTTTGATTTTTTCAAGGTCTGAAGCAGAGCACGAGGAGCATCTTCGAGTTATTTTCAGCAGGTTGAAAGACTTCGGCATGTTGGTTAACACGTCCAAGTGTGTTTTCGGTGTCCCGGAGGTAACCTTCTTGGGTTACCATATCTCCGAAAAGGGCACAAAACCACTTGACGCCAAGGTCGAGGCCATTAAGAAGTTCCCACAACCAAAGGACGTTCGTCAGTTGCGCCGGTTTCTGGGCATGATCAACTTTTATAGGCGTTTCATGCCCCACGCAGCACAGATACAGGCGCCACTTCATAACCTTTTGATTGGCAACGTAAAGGGCTCGCACCCCATATGTCTGGCGGAGAGTACTTTACAAGCATTCGAGGACTGCAAGGAAAGCCTAGCTAAGGCTGCTTTATTAGCACACCCCGATTGCAATGCCAAACTCGCATTGGTTACCGATGCGTCGGATACTGCAATCGGCGCGGTATTACAGCAGCTTAGCGAAGACGGCTGGCAGCCATTAGCTTTCTTTTCCCGGAAGCTTGGCCCTTCGCAAGTAAAGTATTCTCCCTATGACAGGGAGCTGCTGGCCATTTACGAGGCCATCAAATACTTTCGCCACATGCTGGAGGCTAGGCACTTCGTCGTGTACACGGACCACAAGCCGATCAGTTTCGCATTCCACGAGAGGAAGAAAAACTGCTCGCCTAGGCAATTCCGGTACCTCGACTTCATAGCTCAATTCACCACCGACATAAGGCACATTGCTGGCAAGGATAATGTCGTCGCCGATCCCCTATCTCGCGTGGAGGAATTACAGGTGCCGGTCAGCCTCAGCACCCTCGCAGACTCTCAAGCATCAGATCCAGAACTGAAGAAGCTTCTTCAGGAAGGGTCTTCACTAGTGCTTGAGAAGGTGCAGGTCCCAGGGGAGCGTACGTCCGTGTACTGCGACGTCAGTACAGCGTCTCCCAGACCATTTGTGCCCAAAATGCTGCGGAAGCAAGCATTTGACAGCTTGCACTCCCTCAGTCACCCAGGCGTCTCAGCGACTGCTAAATTAATCGCAGAGCGTTTCGTTTGGCCAGGCGTCAGGAAGGACTGCAGGGAGTGGGCGCGAGCTTGCCTAGCATGCCAGCGGGCAAAAGTGAGCCGCCATGTATCTGCGCCTTTAGGAGCATATCACCTCCCACGCGCCAGGTTCACCACGATCCACATTGACCTTGTGGGCCCGCTCCCAATTTCACAAGGCTTCAGGTACTGTCTGACAGCAGTCGACCGTTTTACTAGGTGGCCAGAGGTCGTACCTATTGTCGACATTACTGCCGAGACAGTAGCTAAGGCATTGCTGTCTGGATGGATTGCCCGGTTTGGCTGTCCAACTGACATTGTTACGGACAGAGGCCGTCAGTTTGAGTCGGCTCTGTTCGAACAATTGTCCAAGATTGCTGGTTTTCAGCACAAACGGACAACGGCATACCATCCAGCGTGTAATGGCATGGTGGAGCGATTTCACAGGCAACTCAAGGCGTCCATCACGTGCCATGCCAATGAAAAGTGGACAGAGTCCCTGCCGTGGGTATTGCTTGGTATAAGGAGCGCATTCAAAAAGGATGTCCAAGCGTCTTCCGCCGAACTAGTTTACGGCGAACCGCTAAGGCTCCCAGGTGAATTTTTTACTCCCAGTGATGACGGTACAACCGACATCACGGACTTTGCTGCGCGCATCCGCAAGTTTGCTCACAGCTTGCAGCCAACTCCAGCTTCCCGTCACAACAAAGCGAGCATTTTTATATTTAAGGATCTGCAGACCACTGATCACGTGTTCCTTCGTGAGGACGCATTACGTGGCTCACTGCAAGCAGCCTACACAGGTCCTCACAAAGTTCTGCAAAGGGGTGACAAAGTTTTTAAAATTTTATTTAAGGACAAAGAGGTCACGGTCTCAATTGACCGCCTAAAACCAGCCTACATATTGGCCGACAAAGCTGACCCCCATGAAGATACTCCATCCGGCGACAAAACTGAGTATACTACTCGTTCTGGGCGTCGGGTCAAGTTTCCAGATTTTTATCGCCCTTGACGGTCTCTGGAGGGGGGTGGTGTAGGGTATACACCTAATATTCAGTTTATTTATTCGTATTGTATTGTTACATAACACGACACATAAACAAACAAACAGATTTATTTACATGTATTTATAATAACACTAATTACACATCGCCGGCATCTTATATTGCCAACATCAATATAATGTCGGATGATGCCGGGACATTGTTTAGTGGAATCGCACCGCGGCCGAGCTACGTCATCGTGACGTGTAGCGAGCGAGTGAGGTGGGAGCAGCGCGCGATCATTGACGCCCTCCCCGTGACCTTTAGTCGGTACGAGCCTCGCAACGCCGCGTGCGCACAGGAATATTCTGTGATACCTCGATCGAATCGTTTCCGTGTTTCGCCTGCTAACTTGTTTACCATCTTATATAAACTGTTATTCGTGTTTGTGACTATTGTGACTGTGACCTATCATCTCTGTTCTCCTTCTTCTATATTGTGTTGTGCGTGTGGACTTTTTCAATATAACTGTAAGTACTTAGGCAGTGACTTTTATTTACGTTCCTGCCTACCCAACACACTCGACAACACCTCCATATATCCTTATAAATATATATTAAGTTTTTAAATGCTATTTCCGCCACCGTAACGTTCTATTAAAAGTCAAAACCACAACCTTAATTTTGTAACACTAGAAACTCTTCTTTATCGATACTCATTAAGGATTCTTGCGTACTAATGTTAAATTATTACAAATCTTCAAGACTATCACTACTTAATTATACGTTCGAATGTGGGTGTAAATCTTAGGTTGAAGCGACAACAGCGTTTGTTTTGGAAACACTTATGTGTATGGTGATACTACCTGTATGGTGATACTAGTATGTATCATACATGCCTCGTTGGTCTAGTGGTCGCAAACGCGACTGTTAAGCATGTGATCTTGGGTTCGATTCCCAGGTCGGGCAAAGTTTCATTGGGTTTTTTCACCAATACTTTCTCAGTAGCAGCCATGGAGTCTGGATTTGAGGCTGGTTTAAGGCAATAGGCTGCCCCCCTATTACATGGGAGTTTAAAATAAGTGGCGAAATGTGGGTGCACTATAAAGTACACTTCTGCCTAAGCCTTCGAGGAGTACAGGCGTGATGATATGTTAGATCCCCAAAAATTCAATATTCGGAAAATGTAATTCGCTTATCGCTTATCCAGTTTTATGTGACGTCACTGGTCATGTCAAACAATGGCGGCTGCGAGTGACATGCATATAACGAGCGGCTCTGATCGTCTTACATATTTGATTCACACACAAAGTAACTGCAATCGATACCTTTTACTCGAGACTTGTTAAGTTTTATGGTAAGTTGAATTTTGTACTGAAAGAAAATTTTACAGTGAATTTTAAAAAATATGTATAAAATGGCGATTATGTGCTTCGGGGATTACCAGCGTGACATTATGTTACTTCATTTTATTTTATTTATTAGGGAACTTTCTTTCTTGCTCTTAGAAAGAAAGAAGATTAGGGAACTAAAACAGTTACATGCTACCGAAAATACAAAAAATCCTTAAAAGCTCACAAACATGTAACCCACACCAATATCCACGTAAAAAATAACAGACTATGGTAGATTTAACAGAATAGAGCCTTCTGTGACATCTGTATTTAATGTATTGGAAATTAATTAATTCCCGTTTAATTCGATTAAAAGTTGAATTGAATTAATTGTGAATAAATTAATTTCGAATTAAATCTTAATTTCGTTGATTAATTTAATTATTATAATTCCATTAAATTATTGATTCAAACCAATTCAGTTCCATAAAATTAAGTTCAATATGGGTACCTATTTGAATGTCGAACATTAAAATACCTACGGGTAATACGTCAACGTTTAAAACATCGAAAATTTTAATGTCGATTGTGTTATACCTTTCTTTTTTTATTTTCGGATGGTAAATCATCAAATGACTCCTCTCGCTCTGGGCGGAGCAGGAGGAAGTGTCAGATTTTTACTGACTAAAACCCATCTATGTTCCTTCATCGCCCGTTGTGTTCCGGGGCTACGGTATCTCTTTCAAACAGTCCCGCAGCCCCGGCAGGCATCGGCCCTTGCGGACCCCTTCCTTTTGCTGACATCTCTTTGAGGCGCGCGTGGAACACGAACGCGCCGTCGACACGGCCTGTCGTCATAAGGCGGACGGACGGCGAGCTAGCCCATAACTCATCGTCCACAGGCCCGCGCCTACGGTGGCCGGGGGCCACCACGTGGCCCCCGACGCCCGGTGCGTCTCCCGCGGCTGCAAATTAGGTAGATAGCAGGCATGGTTTGGAGCTTATCGCCTTGATGATCTTTACGCTCACCACCGCAGCCTCAGCCGCGGCGGCAGACATTAAAGCCACCTCCTCAGCTCGCGGGCTGCCTCGGCCCTGCGCGCCTACGCGGGCTTAAATTACACTTTAGGGGTAGGGCAGACAAGACCACGTGGAGTCGGTTTTACAGCGATTTGTTTCTGTCACTAACTTTTGTAGCACAACATATAAATAAATATCTATATTTAGGACATTCGATACTGTGTACTTCGATATTTTACCCCTTTCAATGTCAAGTTTGTCTATAATTAGATTTTAGATATATTGGACGTAGGTTATCTAACCCTTCAACAATATAAACTTACGTTATTTTAATTTTCGGTTTTATGGTCGTTCGATATTTAAATTTTCAATGTTTTGAACGTTGACATTTTAGATGTAGGTATTTTAATATTCGGCATTTAAATATGTACCCGTTCAATATATTTCAAATCAAAATAATTCAATTCAGTTCGGTATCATTTAATTCAGTTCAATATAATTCAATTCAAAACAATTCAATTCAAATAATACAAAATAATTTGACAAAATATCGATTTTAAGACTCTGTGCTGCTTCTCAAAATTGTTATTGGGAAACCTCAAAAACTCTTTGTTCAACTTGGAAATCAAACTAAGGACCGCATGTTAGTAGTGGGAGTGACGCTTGCGACCTTTAGACCAACGAAATAACCATCGTCATCATCTTCCTAGCGTTTTCCCAACTATGTTGGGGTCGGCTTCCAGTCTAACCTGACCTCCACAACCCAGTTAGAACCGGGTAATACGATACCCCTTGGTAAGTATAGTGTGTGCAAGACAAGTAGGTACAACTGATTGTCAGACTTTCGAGCCACTCTGACTCCTGTAACGACTGTTAAAGATCTGCAAAAGACAGCCAGACCACCTGCTTAACGTGCTTTCCGAGGCACGGCTCAAACTTGGTTAATAATGGGTGATCATCTATCCACAGACCAACCTAGGCAAGCGCGGCTGTTGGTGCGAGCGGCTGGTGTATTTAACTAAGAGCTAAAAAAATTCCCCACAATACAAGAGTACCAAAATCCTAACAATGAAAAAACCAACAATAGAACCTGGTCACCACGTAATTACATACTACCAACCACGTGAACCAGTTTCAGCACTAACCTACCTCACGAATAATCCAATAATCTACCAGTAATTCATTCCGGTCAACCTTTCTTCATTGACTATTTCTGTAGCAGCACGGAAACCTACTTATAACGCTGAATATTTAAATAGAAAACTGCTTTTAGAAGTTAGTTTTAAGTATAGATTTCATGTGTAAGAAAGTATTGAGCGGTGGTTCAATTATTCAGGGCTGAAGTTCAAAGGTGGGGAAGCACATAAGTAAAATTGTAGGTACTCGTATAGAAGTATACCGACCCTTCACGAAGCCGTCAACCAAGCATTCTGTACATACGTAACTCTACGCAAAAATGATTGCTGGGAAGCGATTTTTTTTTGGAGTGAAAAATCACGTTTTACGATTGGACTCAATGTAACGCACTCAAAACATTGTTCTAATGGATGCATTGTATATTACGCGCGTCATGGACGTATTTAAAGTAAAGTTACAACATTAAAAATTTGTATTTAAAAAAAAAGTTGTAACTTTGACCCCCAATATCTCAGTAACTAGATGGTATGGTCTAGAACAAAAAAAAAAGATCCTAATGACGGGAAGAACCCCCAGCCAATAAGAAGGAAGAACAACCAGAGGTACTTTTACACCCATTACATGTTATGATTAGGGGAGATGTGAATATTGTTTCTGACCTGTGATTGGATATGCCGACTAAACACACTGTACAGGAATACATAAACAGATCGGACTTGAGTCTTCGTTTTCCAAACTTTAAAAGAGAAAATTACAAAAACGGCAATAATTTAGTTGGACCAAAAGAGAGGGAGGGACCTAATGCTATCTTATTAAAAATCTTTGTTCGACTGACTATCACACCACAGGTCCAACCATTACTAATGGTAATTATGGAGAATTTTGTTGCTTACAGGGGAAAGCCTTTCGTAGAAAATGTTGCTGAAACTTTTTACGAAGTTAGACCTTGCGGGGGTCAAAGTTCATTACGAAATCGAAGGTAGCAGCGATGAAACTGATCATCTGTAAATACGCCTTTGACATCTTCTTTACCCTTTAAATATGTCTATTAACGATTTGAATCTGGAAAATCAGACGCGTATTGTAGGTACTTTACGCCCGCATGACAACTCTGCAAAATTCATTCAAAATCTCAACTAGCGACCCGGATGTGCTTTAAAAAGCATTTATCACAGTCGTTGGAGCCCTTAAATGGAATACGGGTTTAACCTTTGAGAAATCCGAAAATATTCGGGAAACGTGAAATTGCTTCGGCTGAAAGTGACAGCATTGAAACGAGACGTATCAGACACGTGGTGTTACAAATTAAATTTCAGGAATATTGCGTGGGTGAGGTGGGATCTCCGGGTGATATTTGTTAAAGAATTCTCTTATTGTGTGGGGAAATGAAAATTGATGTGGTTTGAAGGTTTGTGGATTGGGTTTATTATGACCAGGTTGAGGGTTCGAATCCTGTGAGTTCCTGATGCAAAACTGAAATCTTAGTCACTGTATATGTTTTTCTATCTGACTTTGATTGGTTAAACCTAAAATTAACTTTTCGTACGTACAGTCGCCAGCACGTTAGTTACCACAAACTGTCAAATTTTCGCATTTGGTTTAGAACTTAACCATGAACGTTTTATGGTTTAAAATCATTTGGAGAAAGACAGTTTGTGGTAACAAAATCGTCAAACCTTGAACCTAATACTTTAGTGATAAAGTTGAAAATAGTTTGATGTGCAGCTGGTACAGTACCGATACAATGTGCATGTACAGACCGTACATGCACATTACATCGGTACTGTGCAATATAAATGCTTTGGGAGCAAATGGAATTGGACATCGTTGCGTATCTTGTAGTAATAGCACAAAAACTTTTAATTAATTTCTCATACTTACTGCATACTGACATGCATGAGTGTGCATGGTATTACACACATACCTACTTTCTTAATTTTTCTGCTTCGATTGTACAAATGGAAGCGACACACGTCTCGCGCGTAAATATAGCATTAAACCTTTGATTATATAATGTTTAGATGTAGCGTCGCCCTACAATCAAAACAAGGAAAACGAGACAATTTCAAGCATTTGTGCGTGCGGCCGGTGTTTTACACTGTGCATCTATGTCTCTGTGGGCGAACTTATAAGCCAACATTTGGCTGATATTTTTGAACACGTTTGCGCACACTTAATGCTCTATCTAGACATTAATCAAAGCATATAACTACATAACAGTGGTAGGTACTCACCGCAGTTGAACGGTGTACTCACAAGGTACTAGGAGCTCATTCACTACCCCAGGACATTGACCCACAAATCCTGAACCTAAACTGAAGTTCACGTAATCACCTTCGCTTTATGACGTTGCCTTCGGAACAACACTTTCTCACATAATCCTTGCGAAGCCAATTATGATCAGCATGTGGTGCCACGCGACCTCTCGCCCGTCAGCTAACACGCGATGTCTTGCGAAACAAATGAGGGTAGGTAACTATGCATACGTGTATATCTAGTGTGTTGACGGATAGGAGAAAAAGGTTAGATTTAATGGAGAAGGTAAATTTTTGTTTTTTTCTGGTCGAAGAAGGTTTTCCATGATTGTGAAGAGACTGTAGGCATTATTATTTAATACAAGTTGTTAATTATTTATTGAATTTTAAGTAGGAACAGACTATCAATTAGTTTTAGTGTTCCGCACCCAAAGGGTAACCAATGGGATCCTATTACTAAGCCTCCGCTGTCCGTCCGTCCGTCTGTCTGTCAGCGAGCTGTATTTCATGATTCGTAATAGGTATACCGTTGAAATTTTCACAGAAATGTGTATTTCAGTTGCCACTATAACAACAAATAAGAGCTCATGCACGAGGCCGACTCGCTCTTGGCCGGGATTTTTCTTCCTCCTCATATTTAAGACTGCTAAAAACTGCCTTGTCTTGTGGTCGCAAGTGCAACTGCCGAGCACGAGGTCCTGGGTTCGATTCCCGGGTCCTTTATTTTCTTGTTTAGTTGCATCTATATGACGACCCGAATGGCGCAGCGTTAGTGAGGCTGCCTTACGTTCTTAGGGTTCCCGGTTCGAATCCCGGTAGGAGCAAATGTTTGTGTGATGAGCATGGACATTTGTTTCCGAGTCATGGATGTTTATATGTATTATAAGTATATATTTACAAACAAAAAGTATCTATGTAGTAGTATCAACTATCTGGTGTCCACGACACAAGCCTCGTTGCTTAGTGTGGCACCTAGATGGCGTTGTGTATAATGTCCAGCGATTTAAAAAAAAAAACTATAGTTTACATATTTTTCTTCACACCTCCAAGACTGTAACCTAACAATTTACAGATAAGTCAAACATAACAACTAGAAACACTGAAATAGTGATGTCTCGTAATTCTTATTTATGGTCTTCCGCAGGTGTGTCCCCATACTCCTCACAACGTTACTTACGTTGTGTAATAAGTAGGTCTTTATGTGCTCACACCCACATATGGTTACGTAAAACTTAAGCAGGTACTCGTAAGTTGTTATTTAATTTGATGACGTCTATTCCAGTGCTTGTGTAAGGGATTATTTTTATGTAAGGCCTATTGTGTCTGCCAGGGTTGCGGGACTGTTCGAAAGAGATACCGCGGCCCTGGAACACAAAGGGCAAAAGAAGGAACATGGATGGGTTTTAGTTAGTACAAGTCTGACACTCCCTTCTGCTACGCCCAGAGTGGGAACATTTGATGATTTTGAATGAAGAAAAAGGCCTTTTGTGTCAATGTTAGTGAAGATTTTAGTGTTAGGTGCTAAGGCCATTAGACTTAACATCTAAAGGGTGTAACAAGACCCTTAACAAAGCCAACAGCCACTTGTCCTCCCCGTCATTGCGATATTTTTTTTTTGTTCTAGACCATACCTGGGAACCTTCTAGTTACGGAGATATTGGGGGTCAAAGTTCAGACTTTATCACAAGATAATTTTGAAAAACATGTTTTTAACGTAAGATTTTTACTGTAAACACCTCCACTACCCCCGTACTATTCAATCCATCCATAAGCACAATGTTTTGAGGGCTTAGTAGAATTATGCCCAATTCTTAAAATGCCTAGCATTCTACAAATGGCTAGTTTTTAAAATGGCAAATTCGTAAAAAGACCAATTCTTAACATGCCCAATTCGCAAAAGGACTAATTCTTAAAATGGCCAATTCGAAAATGTTTGTATTGTGTACAATAGATATAATGACCAGTGATCGGAAGAGGTAGAGCTAATATACCTAAAGTTCAAGCAAGGAACAGAAACGAAAAGTGTTCCTTACGACAAAAAATTATTTCCTCGTCGTCGTGCGCGCATCATTCGCTGCTGGGAGGTCTACTCTTATTCAACGAAAAACGAAGTTTCGATCGAAATTTCGCGTATTTGCTACCACGGTTCCATTTGGTTCCGAAATTTCGTACGAACGAAAATTGTTTGACGTTTAGATTCTCTAAACCTACTCTAATTCGAAATGTTCCGAACGAATATTTGAATTTGACAGACGATTGTTCGGAATTTTAACCTCACATTTGACGAAACCAAAAGTGTTACCTTTTGAATTTCGTTTTACGTTTCGTTTTGTGAATAAAGTGTAATATTGTGAGAAAATTATCGGCAATGATTACAAGAATGCTTTTAATCGAAGCCGCTTTACGTGAAGCACGTGTAGAGCGTAGAAGGAACCGGCGCCGCCTGCGCAAGCAACTCAATATTAATGAAATTCCCGACTTAGAGTTTGTAGGAAATTATAGTTTCTCAAGTTGTGTACGCATATTTGACCCGTGAATTGTTTTTTTTTTACCTCTTCTTATAATGCTTGGTTGACGGCTTCGTTAGGGGTCGTGTTACACCCTGAATACATACAAATAAATGAAATTGATGTGTCTGTTTAATGTCAAAATAACACATACAATCAATGTATGAAATACATACACATATACAAATACATACCTACATAAATACAAATAAATATCTGTCTGTCTCTCTTTCTGTCTGTTTGTTCCGGCTAATCTCCGAAACGGCTCTACCGATTTTGAACTTGAAACGAAGTTCGCGGGCAACAGCTATATTTATTAAAAATAATTAATAAACTATAATAGTAATTCGTACATTATTAATTAGTACATTAAAGTAGTAGTATAGTTGTATTAGTAACGGTGACTGCCGCGTTAGTCGAGTGGCCGCAAGCGTAACTGCTGAGCATGAGGTCCTGGGTTCGATTCCCGGGTTGGGCAACGTGTTATTGGGGTTTCCCGTTAGGATTTTTTATGTAGCGGCCACGTAGTTTGGATGGTTGACCGCTTGATGGCATTAGGGTCGCCTCCTATTACATGGGACTTACATATAACTGGCGAAATGCGGGTGTATTATTTGGTACATCTCTGCTTAACCACTCTGTGATTACAGGCGTAATGTTACAACATAACAATGTTAAGTTATCACTACATATTAGAAAAATAAAGTCGCTTCCCGCTGTCTGTCCCTATGCATGCTTAGATCTTTAAAACTACGCAATGGATTTTGATGCGGTTTTTTTTCTTAATAGATAGGGTGATTCAAGAGGAAGGTTTATATGCATTACATTGCACCCGTGCGAAGCCGGGGCGGGTCGGTAGTTTATTAATAATTTGTATTTAATTTGTCCATTTATCAACATTTTCACAGCTGAGTTTAAATACTTGTGGAATGTAATAGTTACATTCCACAAGTATACCAAATTCAAACTCAAAACATTTACTACGATATCAGGGCACTTGAATCGTCACCGAGTCGGTAGCTTAAAAAGTTGAAGTTACATACACACCCATACCCCACAACACATACAAGTAGCCGAGCCAAAAGCCAGCCCCAAACCGAGTTCAAGGTGAACCGCAGAACTGAGCCCCCCAACGCACACTAACCTACTTTTATACAGACAAATTTCTTCGGTAGCACATTAAGGACCCACGCGCTGCCTCGGCGGGGGAACTCAGCAGATGTGGAGAAAACGTGCGGACTCCCCCTCTCTCTCCCCCTCCCTGTCTGTACTTACCTCAGTGCCGCACCCTTGTGTAGGCGGGTGGTAGTAGGTGAGTGCTAGAAGATCCAGTTTGCATGATGTGTAAGCAATTGAAATTTAATTTTCAATACACTTTCTCGAAAACTGGTCCTAATCGCACTACGATTAGGTTCAACATGCAATGTATTTCACACGCGTGCGATTTTTAATATTTTTCCGCACGCGTGCGGAAATAAAAAATTGCACAGATAAGTCTAAAGGGTTCAATGACTATATCTATAGTCGGCGGTGATTGTTTTTTTTTTAATCCCGGCAAAGAGATAAGCGTCTTTACGGATTAAGTATTTTTCGAGTATTTAAATTGTGTTTATAAATAGAATATCATAGATAAAAATGATAATTAAAAACAAATATTTATTTTTATGAACAAATTAACATCTTAATGCGTTCTAAATTAAAAAAAAAATGAATTTTCTTTTTTTCATAGTAGGCTGTATACAGCACCTTACCTTTGCATCTTCTTCAACCTGGCGAAAGCAAAGCGCGGAAGAAAAGCAAATTAAATCATAGTTTCCTAATAATTCCTGACAAAAATACTTTCCGTTCTAATATTTTATTTCTTCGAAAGTGTATTGAAAAACGTCGTTTGATACGCGTGGGGATTTGTTATTGCAGTTCTCGGCTCCATAACACCCTCGCTTGCAGCTCGGGTGTTAATTCCGCGCTCGAATGCAATAACAAAGTTTCCCCACTTATATCAAAATGTACTATTCTTGGCGCTAAGCCGAAGATCTACTTTATGGGTTGTCAGACTTTCGGGCCACTAAATACCTGTAAGACTGTCAAAGATCTACAATTGTCAGCCGGGACCAACGGTTTAACGTGTTTTCCGAGGTAAGGAGGAAACTCGGAATGTAGTGGGTGGTCACCCATCCACAGACCAACCCAGGCAAACATTGATCCGAGCAGCTGTTACTATTTTGCCACAAGCTACTCGCCTGTGCACCATTATAGTGTGATTTTGATACGATTTATGATCCTTCTGGCCATTTCTTTTTTGTTGCAACACACTTGTAGCTCCTGCGACGATGAAAATTAAAGCATTTTCCCCCAGACTGGCCGGATTTCCTGCCATTATTATAGTGTAACTACGATGAGAGGATGATGTAGGTGTTTCGTAATGAACGTCAAGAAATAACTAATATAAATAGAAAGCATCCGGTGCGACAATATTAAGTCAAGGGTGTGAAAATAACCTCTTGGATTGTAATTAGAGGACAAAGTAGGAGGAACGTATGTAAGTACTTTGTACCCGATACTGCCCCCACACCTCCCCTACACACACATGGGTAAAAAAAATCGGCCAAGTGCGAGCCGGACACGTGCTTAAAGGGTTCCGTACCATCGCAGTAGACCGCTTTAATTTTTTAAATATGTTTATTATTTTTTGTTAAAGCAGCAACAGAAAGACACATTTCTGTGAAAATTTCAACTCTCTACCTATTCATGAGATACAGCCCGCTGACAGACAGGCGGACGGACGGACAAGCGGAGGTTTAGTCATAATTAGGGTCCTGTCGGTTATCCTTCGGGTATGCAACCCTAAAAATCGAAGGAAAATCCTTTCTGGTAAATTTTACCTAACCGACAATATCTATTTTATTGTGATATCAAAGAAGGTAAGAGAATATGCTATGTCAACAGACAGCAATACCAAGTATCATTGGTTCTTAACCAAAGCAATCGGTCGTGCGTATCCGCGACCGACGGATTCTTCAGTGTCATTTGTAATGGACCCGATAGCGCCCTCTATTGGCGCGTGTACGCGCTTCGCCCAACGACCTTATTTATTTGACGTGTCGACGCGCGACTTTATTAAACGTAAAGTATCGTTTTACGACACGCAATTGCAGGATTGGAGCAGTCAGACAATTAAACGAGGTCCAAAAAGTCAATCTTATACAAGTAAATGTAATGTTGGTACCTAGGTCTAGATAGGTAAGTAAAAGAAAGAAAGAAAGAAAAAATGTTTATTTGTCGCAGGTACATGACGTGCGTACAAGAAATAAATTAACAATAATCATTCAATACATAACAAATATTATAAATACACAGGACATAAAGGAACAAAGAAAAATAAATTCAAAATTAACAGCTTGCACGTCGTGACTGCGACAAGCAGGTTACCACTCAGCATGATGCTGTGCTATGGGGGCCCACAGCACAGCGCTGGTTTTCAGTGGTCACCCGTGAAAAAAAGGTAAGGAAGCCAAGACAGCATAAATATTGAATTACATTAAATAAGATAAAACAAACAGTACCTACTAAGTAAGTAGTAGTAGTAAATAGGTATATGTGTATACCTCGCACCTCGTGATCAGCTGAAGACTGACTGCAGGCATGTATGGCGTTTGGTGTGAGCCGTCCATAGTAATTATAAATAAGAAGACATTTCTAAGTAGATAACTCCTGAATAATTTATGCTCTGTAGTCCACAACACTATTTTCTCAAAGGTGTAGTTTTACACCCACCATATAACCAGGGGTATGGCTTGGCCAGTGGTATGGTGGGTCCGAAATGATACGAAACTACAATCTATAATAGTACCAGTGGACAGATGAAGATTATAAAGGGTGTAACAAAATCCTTAACGAAGCCGAAAGGTACATGTTCTCCCCATCATTACGAACATTTTCTTGTTCTAGACCATACCGGGAACCTTTTAGTTACGGAGATATGGGGGGTCAAAGTTCCAAGTTTTTTTTTTATAAATGCATGTTTTTACGTATTTTTTTTTTACTGTAAAGATCTCCACGACCCCTTACTATACAATTCATCCGTCAGAACAATGTTTTGAGTGCGTTACATTGAGTTTTACCGTAAAACGGGATTTTACACCCAAAAACAAAATCGTTTCCCAGCAATAATTTTTGCGTAAAGTTACTTATTTTGATGTACGAGTACATAATGCCTGGTTGACAGCTTTGTGAAGGGTCTTGTTACTCCCTGTATAGAGTGACTAGCATCGATATCAGTTCCCAAAGTGGAGGAGAAATTCAAAATTCAAGTGAAAGGTTAACAGATCACTTCAAGTGCCGTTGATGTTATTTATAACATTACACCTGTAAACCCTGAAGAGTTAGGCAGAGGTGTACCTAATAGTATACCCACATTTCGCCTGTTATGTTTAAGTCCCATGTAATATGGGGCGAGCCTATTGCCAGCAACCGGGCACAAATCCAGACTCCGTGGCTGCTACTGGAAATTCCTGATGGAAAACCCAATAACAATTTGGACGACCCGGGAATCGAACCCAGGATCTCAGGCTCAGCAGTCGCGCTCGCGAATACTATAAATAAGTTAGTTACAGATTACAAAGTCATCCCCGGGGAACATTATGTGCCTAGCCTTTTCCGAAGTAGCCACATGCAGCTAAATACCACTAACTTTTGTACATGGAGCGACTGCCTATCTGAGCTCCATAGGTGGCTGGGTAACACCATACTTGGTAAGACCGTTAAAAAATAAAACACCAGTACATAAAATATAATAGTTTTTATTTGCACGTTTCTGATAAGTTATATACCACATTATAATTGAGGTTCACGGTTCACACATAGGAATCCAGGGCACATCGATTCAGGCTTAAGCCCTGTCTAAACAGATATAGATACAATACTGGAATTAATATTTCATTTCAATAGACACTTAATAGGCCTACTAATAGAGTATAGTTTAGGAAAAAGCACGCAACTAACTTTGTCACAGTGACTGAATGCACAATAGAAGTGTTACTAACATAGTTTTAAGGTTCTATTTGCTAACACAAATTGTATTTCATCATTTGTTGCACTGTGAGACTACATGAATCTTAGGTTATATTAACGTTTTTTACCCGACAATGTGTTTATGTTGCGTGCAGTTTCGTATAAGAATAGAGATGCGAAGATTGAAAAAAAAAATGTACGTTTATTTTTTACTTTACCTTGGTATGTTTTTTGATACGTCACACGCTCACCGTTGGCAATCAAATCAATTACTAAGAATTTTCGTTTCCAGACCTCCAAATCGTACATTTTCCCTCCAATTTTAACGATAAACGCTTGCAGCATACATAACACAGAGATATGATTTAAACATTTAATATTATTAATTATTCTAATAGAATACTTACATCTAGACGGGACCGTCGTGTTTAACACGTACATCAATACTAATAAAGTTTTGCATTAAAGAGCATTTTTAAAACTGAGAAAATTGGTTAAATTCATAATCTTTCCAGATATATTAACTCCGCAAAATTCTATTCTTTTTATTTATCGCTTTTTTTTTCAATATTGGAATGTTTAAAACGGTAGTTTTTAAATGCCCTTCAAAGCAAAGAAAAGTTTGACAATCAGGAGTTTAAATACAACGAGATGAAAATCAATAAGAACACATATTTAGACGATAAAAATTCTCATTTTTATAATATTATACTTATATGTAATAGAAACATTGACAATAACAACTACTACAGTTTTAAGGACAGAATTTTGTGCCAAAAAATCTGCTAAAGTAACTAAAAGGAAAAAAAAATATGGCTGAATAATTTTTGGGAGGCACTTTTTATATATATAAAAAAAACAATATACCTTACAACATACCTTTTTAAGTTACTACAATTCATTTAATATATATTATTATAATCATGATATCCACCACATTTTTTTTTTGTGCTTCAGTTTTATCCCAAAGCCCTTTTATTCTTCATCCAACAGTCTATGTATAATATGTATTCATTATATACTTAAAAGCCTAACATTCTCAAAGATTATCAAAAGATATTTGAGATTTTTACATAAAAATTAACTGTCATAGATGTAACTTACAAAAATATAATAAAATACATTGTTTATGTGTAGAATCTTTAATTCGTCATAAAAGTGGAAAAATATAAAAAAAATAATGGCAAATTGTTTTTAAATGTTTTTAAAAAAATATGCTGTTGAACAAAAATGTGCAAATATAATCCAAACGTGTGATGCAACAGTGAGAGCTTAAAATAAACTAAGTACAAAAACTGGATTTTTCATCAAAAATAATACTTAACATAACATCACGCCTTGTAATCCCCGACAGGGTAGGCAGAGGTGCACCTAACAAGTGCACCCACATTTCGCCATTTATGATTAAATCCCATGTCACAGAGGGCGAGCCTATTGCTATCAACCGGGCAAAAATCCAAACTCCGTGGCTGGTACTGAGAAATTTCTGATGGATAAACCCACTAACAATTTGCTCGACACCGGAATCAAACTCAGGAATTCATGCTCAGCAGTCGCGCTTGCGACCACTACACCAGCGAGGCAGTTCACCAAAGATAATAAAAATAGACAAATAATAATCATTCAGAGACTTTTGTCAAACACAAATACTTTACAAAAGCACCTGAACAAGTAGGTTTCATTAAAATTTAAGTAAACACTAAAATTATTATATTTACAAAGTCAATTGCATGCATTTGATATTCAATGTTATTCTTATGTACGTAAGTCATAGATTGCAATTGCTATGCTACTCAGTCCCCTAGGCGCCATTTTTATTCCAATTGATGTAATTTCCACTCAAGCAAATATCGACTTTATAAAACCATCAAGTATGTTGGTTTTAGAATGGCAATTGTAGTGTAAATTAAACTTTTTGAGTAGCCTGATAAAGTGTATTTTTCCTACAGCACATATTTGTTTACAATAGAGGCTCGTGGCCACATAATAACAACCGAACGGTTCCATCGAGGGTATGCAAGCCGAGGTCCGTCCGTGGACCCATCCACGGACGGACCTCGGCTTGCATACCAATATAATCATTAATTACACATCGACACACCTCCGTGCCTCGAAAAATACGTTAAGCCGTTGGTCCCAACTATCTTTTGTAGATCTTTGACAGTCATTACAGGTAGTGAGTGGCTAAAAAGTTTGACTTCCAGTCTAGTAATGGGTATAGAATTACCCAGTAACAGTAACTGGGTAATACTGACCACAAGTGCATATCTCCTCAAAAAGTCGATTAATGTTTAAAATTGATATCAACTGCATGCAATTTATCGGAAGTCCATTATTCAAAGCCGAAATTGTTTGTTACACATCAACGCGAATATTAATTCAGTTAGTATTCAGTAGATTATACATAGGAATACTGTAGGTGTTACTATTTACAATAAATATTTTTAGGGCAGAGATTTTTTGCATAAAATATAATTTCATCTGTTAGTTTTATTTAACTTTATGTAAAATTAAAACTTGAATGAATCTAAAAAAAGTTTTGTTAGAATGATTATAAAATACTAGCGACCCGCCCCGGCTTCGCACAGGTGCATGTTATACATATAAACCATCCTCTTGAATCACTCTATCTATTAAAACTGCATCAAAGTCCGTTGCGTAGTTTTAAAGATCTAAGCATACATAGGGACAGACAGCGGGAAGCGACTTTGTTTTATACTGTGTAGTGATTTTCATTATACACTGTTAAAGCGAAATATAAACATACAAAACATCACGCTTTGAATCCCTGAAAGGTAAGGTAGATCGACAGTTAAGCTGAAGTCCCATGGAATAGAGAGCGAGCCTAATGTCATCAAGCGGGCTTAAATCCGGAGTCCGAGATGTTATTGAGACATTCTTAATGGAGAAACCGAATAACACCTTATCCGATCTGGAAATCAGACCTTACGCCCAGCAGAAGCGCGTTTTGACCACAAGCCCTAACGAGGGAGTAAAGAATGACAGCCAATGTTCAATGTTGCCAACAAATATAATATTTGAAGTTGCAATACCAAATAATTTATATTTTAAGTTAATCATGTTGCTAAAAATTAACTTAAAATCCTTGCTAAGACCTGTATTCGTGCTTAATTCATCAGTTTTGTAGAAATATAGATAATTTCTATATAGATCTTAAATAAATACATGTATACATAAACTCTCATGGGGAAAAGGCATGAGTTTATGTACCTATGTATATAGATCTTAAATCATCATCTCATCATAATTTCAGCCGAAAGACGTCCACTGCTGGACATAGGCCTCCCCCAAGTGTCGCCACATTGACCGGTCAAGTGCGTCTCGCATCCAGCGGATCCCCGCAACCTTCACTTGGGGGTTCCTATAATGACGTCTTAAAGCAAGAGTAATTCCATTGTGGGAAAGAGACAGAGCTATACAGGTCGTCTAGCGCCATCTCTTCCTCACACCGGAATTACTCCTGCTTTAAGACGTCATGGTAGGCCACCAGGTCATCAGTCCAACTAGTGGGAGGCCTTCCAACGTAACGTCTTCCGGTTGATGCTCTTAAATATTACGATAGAATTCAAGTCTTTCATACTGATTGTGACTAGAAGTATAGATTTTGTAGTAATAGGTAAATACATATTTCTTATACTAATATTAGACACCCAGATCTTTTAAGTTAAAATATATAAATTTATGAGTCACACCAATGTTTTTTTTATTAGCATGATTCTCTAAACAATTGGTAACTCAAGAAACGAGAAACTGTTTTTTTCCTATCTTCAAAAATGACTGAGACGTTAAAGTACGGCCTCCGCGGCAATCCGACTAACGCGTGACGTCACGCTGCGAGCTGCGAGTCGAAATAATAAGTGTAAACCACTTTACAAATCAAATTTTATGAACGTAAACACTCCGCATCACCCGCAATCGGAGATAACACTCGCAGCGTGACGTCATCGCAGCAGCGCGCGAAGGAACGCAAATTAAAAAAAGCGGTGAAAATTTACAACATTGTTACTTTGGAAACCCTGGCCCGATTTCGATGAAACAAAAACTATTATTATTTGCACAAGTACGCGCATGAAATGCAGTAACTTTCATAGTAATATTTTGATGTGTTGGTGTGACTCATTATGTCTTACCAACATTTACCTATAAGATATAAAAAAATATAAGTTAAGTTGCATAACATCAATATTGTATACGGTAAAATATTCTTAATTGTAGTTATAAAATAGACCCTTTCCAGCACATTCAATATTTTAGAAGAGATTTATAGTTCTCTTAATTTGAGCTATTCTAATAAAAATGATATAAATTTTATCATGTCCGATTCCGCAAATTCGCCTTGAGCAAGCGCGGTCATCAATGCTCATGTCTTGTCTAGTATTATTATAATTTTTATCATAGATCATTTTCTCAGATCCCTCTTAACTCAATAACATAATAAAAAAATAAACCTAAAATCAATGTAAATAATGTTTAAAATTAGTCTTGAATAAGGAATGTATTCGTTATATTTCAGATCTTGTAATTTCAGCAACATTTTTATTTACCCTACGACTGAAAAAATCAGTAATGATTAAACTAAATTCACCCATTTGTTTACAAAATGAATTTGTGTAATTTTTTACAAAAAAACTGGAAAGGGTGGCAAACAATTCGAGTCTAATTAATCGGTAATTTAAATAAATATTTTTATAGCTTACAAAATAAGGATTACAACATGAAGATACCTATTTATCACTAATTTTAGATCACATAAAATACTTTTGTTAATGATTTATTAATGCATTGGTTTGTCAAAGTAAATAAATAAGGCAATAATGACCTTAGATCTTAGACTTTTTGACCTTAGATCATGACAACAGTCAATTGCCATAATTTGTCAAAAAGAAAATGGATCTATTCTAATGAATAGTTATTTTACATCTGATATTCAGTCACTCTGAAAATCACAGTGATCTTTAAAATGTTTACAATAAGGTTACTTTTGATTTGCGCATGGACGCTACAATACTCAATTAGAAGAAACTAAAATTATTATACCTACATCAAAAATATTAAGGACAGAATTTCTAATCTCATTATCCATTACCGTATTTCAAGCTTCTCTGGATCCAATCTTCGTAGTAATCCGTCAATGGAATTCAAATTTCGCGCAGTGGAATGTTGACGAGGTTCTCCCGGGCTCTGTTCCAGTAGTAGTAGGGGGGGCCGGCAGAGAAGCAGTACTTCTGGTCCAATGGCGTGTCGTTCTCAACCCAGTACATCAGGTAGAAGTTGCACATTTCATCTTTGTTTGTTGCCCTAGAATTAAGAATAGTTTGGTTAGGATACGGATGTAATTACTAAGTTATAGAATACTAGCTGTTGCACGTGGCTTGGCTCAAGTTTAGGTCGGATATTATCACACGAGTACGTTGTAAATATGGCCTATGGCACTTGGGGATAATGTAGCTTCCTATTAGTGAAAGAATTTTCAAAATCGGTTCAGTAGATCCAGAGATCACCCCCCTACAACCTCACAAACTTTACCTCTTTATAATATTATACTAGCTGTTGCCCGGTCCATATAAAATTATTATAAAATATTCATTCCCTATTTGAATCTGATTTAGTTAGCAATTTCCAGGGTAAGTTTTTTGCACGGAATCATAAAACTTATTCTAAAATAAAAGCAGCCTAATTTACTATCTTCTAGGAAGTCCCGTCAAAATCGAATCTGCCGTTTCGGAGATAAGTCTGAACAAACAGACAGACAAACAAACATTATTTTTTTTTGTTTTATTTACCGTAGGATACAGTGTGAATTTTCCAAGTGGGCGTAGATGGCCAAATCCAAAACTATGAGGAATAGCTAAAAATGCTCAAAAGAGCCAGCCGATTTGAGGAAAACTTAAATTGCATCATTGGATTTTTGAAAATTCAAAAGTCCTAGCCAGGAATCGAACCCATTGATTTCGGAAAAAATACACACAATGTACATATTATTATATCATTCCATAGCGTCGCTAATAAGTATCAAATTCTAGGAAGTAACGACATACGATACTGTCTAAACCAATATCTCATTATTTTGGTATTGTTAGCGTTTCTGTTGGAGAGTAACAATAACGTAACATGACGCTGCAATCTCCGAAGGGTTAGACAGAGGTGTACCTAATAGTACACCCACATTTAGCCAGTTGTTTCGTCAGGGTATGAATATACTATTAATAATAAATACATGGACTGCCTCGTTGGTCGACTGTTAAGCATGAAGCCATGGGTTCGATTCTTAGGTCGGGCAGTGTTACTGGGTTTTTCCATGAGAAATTTCTCAGTAGCAGCCACGACGTCTGGTTTTCTTCCCGGTTGGTGGCAATAGGCACGTCCCCTATTACATAAGACTTAAATATATCCGGCGAAATATGGGTTTACTATTAGGTATACCTCTGCCTACCTAACCCTTATATATACAGGGTATAACAAGACCCTTCACGAAGCCGTCAACCAAGCATTATGTACATCAAACTAAGTAACTTTACGCAAAAATTATTGCTGGGAAACGACTTTTTTTTTTGGGGTGAAAAATCACGTTTTTCGCTAGGACTCAATGTAACGAACTCATAACATTGTGCTGATGGATGGATTGAATAGAAAGGGAGTAGTGGAGGTGTTTTTTTTTTTTCGGATGGGAAATTATTAAATAACCCCTCCCGCTCTGGGCTGAGCAGGAGGGAGTGTCAGATTTTTACTGACTAAAACCCATCCATGTTCCTTCATCGCCCTTTGTGTTCCATGGCCGCGGTATCTCTTTCGAACAGTCCCGCAACCCTGGCAGGCGTCGGTCCTTACGGACCCCTTCCTATTGCTGACTCTCTATGAGGCGCGCGTGGAACACTCGCGCGCCGTCGACACGGCCTGTCGTCATAAGACGGACGGACGGCGAGCTAGCCCATAGCATTGTGTTCCAGGGCCGCGGTATCTCTTTCGAACAGCCCCGCAACCCTGGTGCCTACCTAACCCTTCGGGGATGTTATTTTATGTAATAAATACATACCCAATCTTGACAGGATGATTATTAGTGTTATTCATGATGCACCGTGCCGCCAAAACATCATCCTTCTCTATAGGCATGGTGCTTGTGACAGGATAGAACATCTGTGGCAGCTGAGGGTCCTTCTTGCCGAGGAGAGTCCATACGTCGCCTTGTTCGGCTTGACGGACCACGTAACCGGCTACCAGTTTACCTGTAATTTTATTATTTTAGGCGCGTTGTTACCTCAATATTCCCCAAAATTGGTTTCTTAGATAGTCGAGTATGACGTAATGCAATAAATAAATAAATATCGCCGGACATTACTCACATCGCCATCTAGGTGCCACACTAAGCAACGAGGCTTGTGTCGTGGACACCATATAGTTGATAATACTACATAGATAGGTACTTTTCGTTTGTAAATACATACTTATTATACATAGAAACATCCATGACTCGGAAACAAATGTCCATGCTCATCACACAAACATTTGCTCCTACCGAGATTCAAACCCGAGACCCTAAGAACGTAAGGCAGCCTCACTACCGATGCGCCATTCGGGTCGTCAAACCCGAAACTCAATAAAAAAAATATCTAACGCAAAAACACAGTGGACAGAGAAGGGTTTCAAGAAAATTTTTAACCGAACAGAATAATAAATAATAGTTTAATATTCCCAATAAAAAAATAGGAAGTTGGGGCACAAAAATAAACTTAAGCTCGAAGATCTCTGTATTTCCAGCGATAACAACAGCTTTTTTAAAGAATTTAATAGAATTACTTAATTTAATGTCTATATTTTGAATAATCTAAAGAAAAGCTGTAAAATAAATGCCATTCGCAGCTTAGTTCCATGTCAACACAAATACATATTATTTTCAATTTTCAACCTTATTCACGCTCCATAGTGATGATAATAGCTTACGGCGTCTAGTTGTGATTAAATCGTAGTCAGTCCGCGCCTTAAATGAGTGGTGCACGAGGAAAGCGAAAAGGAGATGTCATGCAGAATATTAAGAACGGCCAACCCGTCATACTTTTCATACAAACGCTCGTACCTGATTATGCAGTTGTTACACATCTATCTTTGATTTTTTTGAATTAATAGATATTTTGTGCACTATATCTAGGTTTCTATGGTGGCAACAAAATAAAAAAATTGTAGAAACAAATTTAGTACAAGTCTCCAAAAATTGCTGTTTTGCACAAATTTCAACTGAACTTTGGCGGTTCATAATGTACTCATAAACTGTAAAAGTAAAGAAAACATCTCGATAGAAACCTTGCACATGTAATGGAGATTCTTAATGACAAATAATTATTGCACTCACTTGTAAGACTTATTCAAAAACACGTATTTCCTGGAACAAGTTTAAGAAATTTTCGAACACTAGTCTTCGTTCAATGTCATCGCGTTAGGCGGTTTGAGGTGCGCGGGAGACAAGATGTGCGGGGTCGGGGCGGGGTAAGACCGGGAAATTTAAAGAAAATCGCCGCTGATGCTCTGGATGAAACAACAAGCTTTTCGACCATGCTCGCGTTGACGATAGACGGACCGGGAAGGGCCCTCTTAAGGGTCTGTTTCACCACGATTAAGTTTCCGTTAACTTACTTGAAAAATAATTTCATACAAATTCTGTTCCATTCTTTAATTTATTTAGTAAGTAGTGGCTATTCGGACATCGTGAAATAGGCCCTAAGACTTATTTTCATTAATAGATATATTATTTTTCCCTGGCCATGAATTCCAAGCGTAGAGTATCGACGCAGGGAACATAGCCCGAGATCACAGGGACACGTCATGTGTCAAACCGAACCCTCTGAGGACTTAAGAGCGGCCAAGCCGTCATTCTTTTCATACAAACGCTCTAACGTGATTATGCAGTTGTTATACATCTATCTTTGATTTTTTTGAAGTAATAGTGTTGAGGACAGCGCCATCTGTGCACACCGGGAGGAACTACGAGAGCCTCGCGTCGAAACATTCAAAATCTCGAACACACTGCGCACGCGACACTAGCCAAGCAGCAAACTACGTAGTTTATCCAACAACGACGAGACGGCGCTGAACCACGGGTACAAAAGCCGACCACGACCTCCTAGCGCTCTCTTTTCTACTTTTCCACTGCCAACGACCACTAAAGCGAACTGGAGTCTGTCCTGTGTGCTTATCTATCCATGTTTTGTAAATCTCAATAAATTCTTTTCACTATAAAAATAAACCAGTCACTTTGGTCATCATACCTGATTTGCAGAACCCTATAAAAATAAGGAACACACCTTAACAAATAGGTATTTTGTGCACTATATCTAGGTTTCTATGGGAGCAAAAAATAAAAAATTGTATAAACAAATTCAGTATAAGCCTCCAAAAATGGCTGTTTTGCACAAATTTTACCTGAACTTTGGCCGTTTATAATGTACTCATAAACTCTAAAAGTAAAGAAATTATCACGATAGAAACCTTGCACATGTAATGGAGATTCTTAATGACAATTTTTTATTTCACACACTTGTAAGACTTATTCAAAAACACGTATTTCCTGGAACAAGTTTAAGAAATTTTCGAACACTATTTTTCGTTCAATGTCATCGCGTTACGCGGTATGAGGTGCGCGGGAGACGAGTTGTGCGGGGTCGGGGTGGGGTAAGACAGGGGAGTTGAAAGAAAATCGCCGCTGTGGCTCTGGATGAAACAACAAGCTTTTCGATCATGCTCGCATTGACGATAGACGCGCCGGGAAGGGCCCTCTTAAGAGACAAATGTAAAAATATCGGGCAATGCCGCACGACATCGAAAACTATGAAAAAGGGCCAGCCTTCTTATTCTTATCGTGTCGATGGCAATCTAACTTGTGTCGGCCCAGGACTGAGACTACTAGTTTGGCACTTTCGGTAGCGACCATCAGTTCCTAGGTCTCGAATTCGAACCCCAGGCACGCACCACTGATTTTTCGGATCCATGTATCACTTGCTCCGGTGAAGGCACACATTGTGAGGAAACCAGCATGCCTGAGAGATATTTCTTGACGGCATGTAAAGCCAAGTCAGAAGCCCATGGGCGACATAAAAACTCTGACACCAGGTTAGGCACTAACCACACGATAAAGAAGAAGATCTAGCGACGTAGGTCGACGTGGCCTAACGGCCGGATATTTGTCTCCTAGTAAATACGTGGCTTGGCATACTATAGCGGGATTTTGCAGTTCATTCTACATCCTAGGTGTTAACTTCCATGAGAAGGAAGGGCTTTTCATGATGAATTCCTTCTTTAAGAAACAGCCCCAAAGGAAGTGGACGTGGCGAAGCCCCGACACTATGACGAAAAATGAGATAGACTTCATCATAACGGATAAAAAGCATATATTCAGAGATGTCTCGGTGATCAACAGGTTCAACACCGGTAGTGATCACAGACTTGTTCGTGGCACTCTGAATATTAACTTCAAGCTGGAGCGAACCCGTTTGATGAAGTCTAGGCTCCGTCCAAATATGCTCCAAACCATGTTAGGGTCTGAATCATTCCAGTAAGATCTGGAGAACCGATTTGCGGCCGTGGAAACCACAAATGACGTTGACCAGGCGAATGGTGGAAATCTTCAGGGAGGAAGGGACGCGTTTTTGTAAAATGCGGCGTAAGGGCAAGATGTCCAAACTTTCGGAGGAAACTCTGGAGCTTATGACGGAACGACGTGAAAACCCACCCATCACTTCGTCAGAACTACAGGCACTCAATTAAAAAATTAGGAAATTGGTACGACGCGACCTTCGATGCTCCACGCTCAATAGAAAAAGCGATTGAGCAAAATCGAGGGTCGAAAGTGTTCGTCCAATCACTTGGTAGGAGCCACCTGACGAAGCTGATCAAATCCAGTGGGGATATCGCCGTTTCGAAGCCGGAGATTCTTTCCGAAGTCGAAAACTACTACGGCCAGTTGTACGCATCGCATGCATCCCGATTTGATTCCGAAAATGAGGATTCAAGAGCCACCTTAACCCGCCACTACACTGAAGACCTGCCAGAAGTCAGCCAAGACGAAATCGAGGCGGCTCTTAGACAGCTTAAGAATGGAAAAGCCCCTGGCGAGGATGGGATAACGACTGAGCTCCTGAAAGAGGGAGGAAGCCCTGTATTAAGAGAGCTTCGGGAGCTTTTCAACTCGGTCCTGTTCTCTGGGAGAACTCCAGAAGCGTGGAGAAGGAGCATGGTCGTCCTTTTCTTTAAAAAGGGAAACAAGAACCTATTAAAGAATTACAGACCTATTTCGCTCCTTAGCCACGTGTATAAGCTGTTTTCAAGAGTCGTCACGAATCGTCTAGCGCGAAGACTCGACGAATTCCAGCCACCGGAGCAGGCCGGGTTTCGAGGAGGATACATCACTATAGACCACATCCACACAGTGCGGCAGATCATACAGAAGTCCGAAGAGTATAATCGGCCGCTGTGTCTTGCATTTGTGGACTATGAGAATGCTTTTGACTCTGTCGAGACCTGGTCAGTTCTGGAGTCTCTGCAGCGATGCCAAGTTGACTGGCGTTACATCCAAGTGTTGAGAAATCTCTATGAAAACGCCACAATGACCGTCCAAACTCAAAACCAGCAAACGGAGCATATCCCATTGCGTCGGGGGGTGAGGCAAGGGGACGTAATTTCCCCGAAATTGTTCACCAACGCACTGGAGGATGTGTTTAAGACGCTAAAATGGGAAGGACGGGGCATTAACATCAACGGCGAGTACATCTCACACTTGAGATTTGCAGATGACATCGTCATACTGGCTGAGTCGCTGCACGACTTGCAGCAGATGCTGGACGGCCTAGTTGATTCTACAATACGCATTGGTCTCAGGGTGAACTTGGACAAAACCCAGGTTATGTTCAACGAACAAGTCACCCCAGGACCTATTGTTGTCAATGGAGGTCCTCTCGAGGTTGTTCGAGAATATGTTTACCTCGGGCAAACTCTGCAATTTGGTAAGAACAACTTTGAGAGGGAGGCCAACAGAAGAATTCAGCTGGGCTGGGCAGCATTTGGGAAGCTTCGCCGGGTCTTCTCGTCACGTATTCCACAAAGCCTAAAGACTGAGGTCTTCAATCAGTGCGTCCTGCCTGTTATGACTTACGGAGCCGAAACATGGACACTCACGGTGCGGCTGGTCCATAAATTTAAGGTCACTCAGCGAGCTATGGAACGGGCTATGCTTGGAGTTTCTCTGAGGGATCGCATTCGGAACGAGGTAATCCGTCAGAGAACCAGAGTTGTCGACATAGCTTACAGTATAAGCAAGCTGAAGTGGCAATGGGCCGGTCATATTAGCCGTAGAACCGATGACCGTTGGGGTAGACATGTTCTTGAGTGGAGACCGCGAATCGGTAAACGTAAGGTGGGACGCCCTCAGGCTCGGTGGAGCGACGATCTTCGCAGGGTGGCTGGTAGCAACTGGATGAGAGCTGCTGAGAATCGAGTTGAGTGGCGTGCGATTGGGGAGGCCTATGTCCAGCAGTGGACTGCAGTAGGCTGATGATGGATCTACATCCTACACCCCTTTCACAGGTCTCTCCGGCCCTCAGGCCCCTCTGGGGGCCCCCAGAGGAGCCTGAGGGCCGGAGAGACATCACTTTAGCAGAATCAAAATAGGTTAATAATAAATCACTTATCAACATTCTTAAATTGTCACAGACGCAGTTAATATTATAAATTGTCATTTTGTGTCAATTTTATGAATTGTAACATAGTTAGTATTTTATCTATTAAAGTTCAGCTAAAGTGGCCATTTTAGGCCCCCTGACAGCATCAACGCAACAATAACTTTACTGTCACGAGAATAAAGTCCACTGTCATCTTGATAGACTTGTCAGTAGGTACAACTCATTAGCAACCTTAATGCAACAAGAATACACTGTCATATTTGCAATGAAGCGAAATCAGAGTTTTTAATAACTGTGTGAGCATGTCCACAACTAGATTTTAACCTGCTTACCTAAAGCATGTGTGTGAGTGCGGAATGCGAAGGGATGAATGACTTTGTATTCGTTGATGGTGCAAGCCGTCTCCATGTGCTCAACGTGGTGTGGTGGGATAACACCGCTGGTACCCAGAAGAATCACTCCCGCTTGACGCGGCATGCTGGAAAATCACAATTTTATGCATTAATATAGAATATGTTAGCCTAGAAAGATGGGGAAATGTGGATATGCCATAGCATCACATAAACTGTCACAGGGATATCTTCCGTGATTGTCTTTAATTTTGAGTTCCCGATATTTCGACGCTTGTTGTTGTTGATCGCGGGTTGACTGGAGAATGCGGGGTGGATGGAAAATAAACCCGCGGTCAACCCTCAAAATTAAATACAATCACGGAAGATACCCCGTAAGTAAGTGACAGTTTATGTGTAGTTGTAAACAGTGAAAGTTTAAAGCAATGCCATAGCATATCCACATTTCTCCAATTAAGTTATAATCTATAGTCTATACAGCGTGTAACAGAAAGGGTATTATCATATGGAATAATGTGGTACAGACCATCAAACTGAACAACTTTCTCTATGGGACCACCATCGAAATCGTAAAAAAATAATCAGCTGTCCTATACAAAATTTCAATACCTACTCGACCCAAATGTATTTTTACCCGACTTCGACAACAAGGAGAACGTTCTCAAAAAGTTACGTTGTTAGTTGTTTACGTTTAGGTCCAATTATTATACAAAATGAATAAACGGTATGAAAACCCATAAATTGTTTTTTTTTACCTTGTTAGTTCTAACTATTAAAGCTGGTATGAAAATTAAATCTTTATTTTTTAAACAATAAAAATCGTGCGCTTTTTTTTTAAACAGAAACAGTAATTTACTGTTAATTTAATTCGATAGTTGTTTTACTTTATTAATTTTAGTTGTACTTAAGTAATGTACAACTAAAATTTACATTAAATTTACATAATTTACATTCGGAACAAATATTACAAAAAAAAAATTGTTGTAAGGAAGTCTTCTCTTTCGTTTCTGTTCCTTGTACTTTAGACACATTAGTTCTACCTATTCCGATCACTGGTCAGTACATACAGTGTTTGTTTGTATTTGTTTACAGCACCCAGAGGACTTTATGAAAATAAGGCTATGAAACCATTAAATATTTAGAACTAAAACTACAAAGAATTCTTGCTAGTACGTTGATAATGATTGTTGTACGTTACCGGAAGGCGTCTATTACAGCATTACAAGTATAAGGCTGCCCTCAAACGATGCTGTTGCGTGTTAACCACTCATTGTTAGCTGCTGTTCCACTAATATACTTATTGCTTAAAGTGCTGAGCTAAACGATAAGGTAGCTCACAAAATTAAATGTTGTTATTTTTTTGCAATTTGCAGGTCAATGTCAGGTTGTCTGTTGATTCAAATATGGCTTTTTTTAATAAAATAGTCATTCAATGGGATTAAATAAACGTAGGATTATATTAATGATTTTAGTTATTATTACTCAGTAAAACAATATTAGTTACGGTCCCGAATAATATTTTGTGCAACATACAGCTTAAAACGTTGACTGGCAAATTGAAAAAATATATATCTTGAAATTCAAGACATTAAAGGCTAAATAAAAATATAGGTGAACACGGCAAAAAGTTTACTTTAACGCAAGCAAGGAGGTTTTATCACTGACAAAAAACTTGTTGATAAATAAATACCTCATTATAATGAGGTTTTTTTTTTTTTTGGTATAAGTACCAATAAAATGAGATCTTTAGGTATCAAGTTTGAGTAAGTTTCATACTCGCATCCTCCTTAAAGAAATCAGTTTCTTGCCCGTGCTTCTTCACAAAGATCTATGCTTTGGAATGGTCAACTACAGTACTTTCACAGTTTTTATGCCTTGTGACTGGGACTGTAGCTACATTACATTGTTCTTTGTTTCGACAATTCAAAAGTTCCTGTAACTGGTCTACTTTAAATAAATGCTTTGATTTTGATATGTATACACATATTTACCTTCGTTTTGTGTATTTGAGGAAAACGCCAGAGTTGTCGAGTATGCCCTCTGAAAACAAATTAATACATTTACTTAGTAAATTCATTTCAAACCGTCGTCCTTTCTCGAGTAAAACTGATCAAAGGGAGTAAATTGAGCACTAAGGAGGGTCCTTGGGCACTGTTCAATCAAGTGATCGCAGCGTTCGTCGAACTAAAGATCGCGAAAGTCGTCGACGATCGATTTAGTCAGGCCGTCGGCCGCTTAGTATTCCTTATAAATCTCCCTGTCCTTACCCCATTTTTTTGGGTCAATTCAATAAGTCTTTGTTTACAGTGACATCTCTACGAGCTGTCTTCTAATAGCTAACTTCCTTCATCTAACATGATCTGGCGCATCACATGACGCAGGAAAAACCTTTCATATTTGCATTAAGTTAACAATAGCATCAAATCTGTATTGTCAAACCTAAATAGCATGGGTTCTATGGTTTTATTCACAGTCGATATTCAATATAATTATATGTATGCTTGTCTATCTATAGACAAGCATATATTCTTTGTTGTTATTCATTTTCCTCATACCGTAAAACAAAACATAAAACGTTGATTGTTATCTATATTATCTATGCAAATAAATTGAATTTAAGTGTCTTTTTGTCACTCTCAAGACCCCGCTATCCCCATTAATTTCAAAATAACTGCTTTTTACTGAATGCCCGTGGTAAGACTGGTTGTCGTCTGTCAGGCTTCTGGCTATCTGTAACGACTGTCAAAGATCTACAAAGTGCTTTCCTAGGCACGCAGGTAACTCTGTATGCAACTAATGGTCACCCATCCACGGACCAACCTCGGCAAGTGTTGCTTAACCTTGAAGAGCGATCCCGTACTATTATTATTATTTAGCCACAAGATTCAACATACCAACATTGCCTAGTAAGCATTGACTATCTCTCATTGATGATGTGGATATAACATTGTTTGTTTGAATAAATACATTCACAATTGTTTACAATGTTATTGAATGACAAAGTGGTGACCATCAATACCATGTTTTGGTACATAAAATGTAACAACAACATTGTCATCTGGTGTTGATAGTATACATTTGTGAAAATGTTTGTGATAATAGAGAATATGCAAGAAATACAAAACATTTTCGTGTATGTAAATTGAACGCAGTTAATGACGTCATAAGATAAATTTCCGACGGAGGGTTAGCCTGGTGATCTGTAATACAGGTTTTACCTAAAACAGACACCAGTCTCTATGCAGTGAAAACTGACTCTGTACTGTTGAATGATGATTAGAGAAAATATATTATTATTCTCTTTATTCATCTTTATACATATTATTTACATTTTTAAATATTCCCATAGAAATTAATACAAAAAAACATAAAAAAATAGTAGTCCGCCGGTGTATTATATTATTTTTTTTTTTCTTAAAAATGCCATGTATTGGCCCATAAAAACATAGTGGTACACTTATTTAATTTTCTGATACAAAACTCATTTTAATATTTTATGTAGCGTGTTTTTTTGTGAAATGGAACGCAAACTCAAAACGCATCGTCCATCGATAACGTGGGTAGTGACGCCAAATACTAAGTGTCAAAGAAACACTTTTATTTTAAAAGTACTTACTTAAAGTTTCACTAAGATTTTATTATAATATTGTTATTGCAATGTTTGCTTGAACACACAATAGCACATACAATTAGTAAAATTTTATATTAAGGGTAATAATGTTTATGTAAACAGGGCAGGTAGACGTAAATGACGTCACATAACATGACATGAATGGCCGCGACAGTCAGGGACGTTTGAACTGTCGTAGAAAATTGTAGGAGTTACATTTTTTTTGAGCGACAAGCTGTATGTAGTTAAACTTTACTTTTCATTATTTTCTTGGGTTGATAGTACTGTATTTTATTTATTTAAGTGTAGAAAAAAAATCATGCATACTCCCTATTGTATTGTATAACAAGTTAGCGGTAAGATAAGTTCAGACTATGGTCACGCGCTGAAAAAAACCATGCAGCTCATTTCTTGTTTAAGCGACTTACTACACTTATTTAGTTCAATCCAGCTTTTGATAAAAGATAAGGATATTTTCAATAAAAAATACACGTGATGCTGGGAAGCCCCCCTAGCAAGCAGGAGTGGCCTAAAACCTCACGGCGTATCACCAAGGGAAAGGAGGGGCTAAACAGTGGCCTAAAAACCACAAGTGATTAAAGGACGACCCCTAGTTAGTTTATGCTCGCGGCTTCGTCCGCGTGGAATTCGGTTACTGTCCCGCGGGTTCGAACTACCGGGATAAAAAGTCCTATGTGTTAAGCCAGGTTATAAGTTATCTGTGTGACAAATTTCATCCTAATCCGTTCAGCAGTTTTTACTTGAAAGAGAAACAAACAAACATCCATCTTTACAAACATTCATATTTATAACAGTGGTAAGATAACACGACTTGTTAACAGTTGTGTGCAGCTTTCCGCAGCTGGACGGATGCTTAAGCATCTCTGTAACTTTTTTTAAATACAAACAGGCATTTAAAGAAAAGAAAGAATGAAAACGTATTTATTAGCCCGAATATGACAAAACACAAATAAAAAAGGTTAAGTACATTAACAGTAGGTACAGGCGCCAGCACATCAAGCTGCCCACCACCCATTTCTCGCTATATCATGAATTTATGATCAACTAAACTGCACTATGCAGGAACCCAGAGTATTCGGGGAGTTATACAAGCTGTTAGCGGACTCTTCATGAAGCCGTCAACCAAGCATTCTATACCTACATCAAATTAAGCAACTTTACGCAAAAAATATTGCTGGGAAACTACTTTTTTTCGGGGTGAAAAATCACGTTTTGGATGCATTGAATAGTAAACGCGTCATGAAGGTATTTAAAGTTATAAACCTTATGAGCGAAAACGTCGTACGGCATTTCATACAAACTGTCAAGTATTTTTCTTTCGAAATGACTGAACCGATTTTAATGAAACTTCATACGCATAAGCAGGATACATATGTCCAAAATTTTGAGAACGAACTTTACGAAATGTCTTTAAAAAATAAAGATAATTGGATTTTAGATTTTCCATAGAAACAGAAATTTCCAAGTACATTTTTTTAAAAAAAAAAAAAAAATGACTTGAAAGTTTGTATGAAATGCCGTACAACGTTAACGCTCTTAAAAACTAGTATTAAAAAAAAATACTTGTTAAAAATTTGTAACTTTAAACCTCCAATATCTCCGTAACTAGAAGGTTCCCAGGTATGGTCAAGAACAAAAAAAATATCGCAATGACGGGGAGAACCAGTACCTTTCAGCTTCGTTAAGGGTATTTTACGTCCTTTATAGCTTTTAATGAACAGTGCCCAGTGGACTTGCAAATTATGAATGTCTTGTTTCCAATGGGTAGATATTGAATCAACCCAGTATGGCGCTAAAATTGGATTATCAGTAGCGCCCAAAGTTTCTTTACCGAAAACTTGTTTCTTTTCATTTATGCAATAACTCCACAATATCATAACATGAAGTAAGCTGTGATATTTTGTTTCGGGAGGTTCCTGCACCTAATCGGGCGGGAGGAAACGCCCGGGTGTCACCACTGCGAGGATCGACCGGAGGACACGGTGGAGCACACTGTGCAGGTCTGCTCCGCTTGGGCGGAGCAACGCCGTGTCCTCGTAGCGGCGATCGGCGGCGGCGACCTCTCGCGTCCGGCCCTGGTTCAATCCATGGTCCGGAGCGAGACGGAATGGGACGCCGTCACCTCCTTCTGCGAAGCAGTCATGCTAGCGAAGGAGGTGGCGGGACGTGAGAGGGAGAGAACCTCACGTCCCAGCCGCCGCGGGAGACGCACCGGGCGTCGGGGGCCACGTGGTGGCTCCCGGCCACCGTAGACGCGGGCCTGTGGACGGTGAGCTATGGGCTAGCTCGCCGTCCGTCCGTCTTATGACGACAGGCCGTGTCGACGGCGCGTTCGTGTTCCACGCGCGCCTCAAAGAGAGTCAGCAAACAGGAAGGGGTCCGTAAGGGCCGACGCCTGCCAGGGTTGCGGGACTGTTCGAAAGAGATACCGCGGCCCTGGAACACAAAGGGCAAAGGAAGGAACATGGATGGGTTTTAGTCAGTACAAGTCTGACACTCCCTCCTGCTCAGCCCAGAGCGGGAGGGGTCATTTGATGATTTCCCATCGATAAAAAAAAAAAAAAAAAAAAAAAAAAAAAAAAAGCTGTGATATTTATTAAATTTTTATATATTTACCTGGGAAGCGATGCATGTAATGGACTTGCAGGACCAAGTACTTGATGGGCGAATCCTTGCCTATAAGAAAGCCGACGTCCTTGGGTAGGTGAAGACTGGGTGCATCTCGAGCCCAGGCGTATACGATCTGAAATGATAGGGAGATTATTAGAGATGAAACGGTTAGTCGTTTGGCCTTTGTCGCGTTACATGTTGTGACGGGTTTGGTATGAGTTAACGCTGGCGCACAAGTGCGGTGTTTACGAAGCCAAGCGGAATCGCTTTTTATCGCATCAAATGCTGAACATGAAATTCATTAACCATAATTTGCCACTTGTGAATTTTGAGTAAAAAAATATTATTAATAATAGTATTTTTGAGATTTTTATCAGTAATAACATTTTGCATCTTTAATTATAAATACATGGAGCTTATAAGCTTTTGTGAAATGTTTTTTTTTTGTGTTAATGAGAATTTATTGAATTTCTTTTCATACGAGTATTCGGTAGTCGGCCGGATAGTGGGTTAATATAAACATAAATATGCTAACGCATTAGGAATTCCTTGTAATGCTAGTAGTGTTTGTAATAAATAAATAAAATATGCGGTATCCGGACAGATAGTGGGTTACTCCCTACTAAATTTTACTATCCGGTGTCCGACCGGATAGTAAAATTTGGCCGGATAGTCCGGATAACGGATAGTTTACCGGATATTCGTTTTATCTCTAAAGATTATAGGTACTAATAACCAATGTATTTTTATACCAGGAAATATACCACAGGCTCTAGACAAAGACAAGTGCTGTCGCTTTCAAAACGGTTCGCATTGCTACAACGACTTTCAACAAGCTTGACATAACAGGGTCCATTAATTAAGTGAGGAGTGTATGGGGGGGACGGGTCAAGTCGAATCTCACCCAATTTCACGAGGGAGAGGGGGGTCTCGGCAAATAACACGTACCTATTTTTTTCCCGCAACAAACAGTACAATTTTTACAGTTTATACTCTATGTTACTTAATACGCATCATTGTGAAATAAACGAGTCTGATTATTAGTAGTAAAGTATGTAACTACTATTAAAAGACTGAGAACCAAGCGGTAGCTGGTAATAATGAAAAATATAACGTAAGTATAAAACGTAGGTATTAGTTCGGTTTAAAGACATTTATTTCTCAAAAGAACAAATTACAGTTCACTTAAAGATAAACTTTAGTTAAGTATACAAGACGTATTTTAAATGCATTCATCTGACCAAATTTTTCTATTTTTCGAAGTTTTTATGTAAAATTGCAAAGTAGGTATTACTTTGCAATTTTACATAAAAAATTGAATGATTCGAAAAAAAAAAAACAAATAGTATATGTATCTTTCTCGTTTCTCATTGCTAATCCAAACGCTTAGTCATGGCCCCACTAGTCCCTCTCGATTGGACTAGTGGGGCCATGATTCAAGGCTAGGAATTTGAGACAATCTTAGTGTGAACACCTAAGATCACATAGTTTATTTCCCGGACGGGCAAGGCAGAGGTGTACCCAAAGTAAGAGGTACTTTAGACAATAAGGTGCGAGTATATTACCAAGAATCTCAAGAATCGGGTGGTCAGTGGCCCACAAGTTTGATAACCAGTATTACCCTGGGAATTAAACCTCATGATGTTGATCCTATTCATGCTGGATAGAAGAGGGGCGGTTAAATACGAAGATAACACAAAAGATTACCCATGAACCCATGAGGCGGCACTAAGCCGTATAAATTCTGATCGATGTCTACGTAATGTAATTGATAAAACGTACGTTGCGGCCTCGTGGAAAATACGATGAAAGCCCATTAAGGGAACTTGAATTGGGAAAGCATTTCTCAGAATTTTCAGGAAGTACAATTTACCTGCGTTCATGTTCCGCTTCTTTCGTCACATCAGGTATATATTGAGTGATGTGACGAAAGAAGCGGAACAAGAAAAAAACGGCAATTTCATCGGTGGGGATTGGGTCTCCTATGAAATTGGCGTTTTTTCTCACAAATAGAGAACTTCGTCACTTCTATGAATTAAAATATTCATCAATTGCTTGATATTATATCGAATAATGACCATCATTTACCAATAGTAAAAAAACTTTATTACTTATAGTTTTCTAAACAAAAAAAAATACCTTAAAAATGACTGAAGATGAAGGACCACTATTTGTTTTAACTTAGCCAAAACTTATTTTTGTCGCTTAATCTAAGTGGCATACGTTATCTTAGTTTTTAAACATTACTGCATAAAAGTTTTAAAACATTAGTGTTCATAGTTGTTAAATAAATTTAAAAAAAAAAGTTTGTATGAAAAATTGAATTTCTTTAAAATCCACCATACAAAACGCTGATTTCATAGGTGGGGACCTAATATATTGGCGTGGTAATTGAAATAATTAAAAAGATGCGGTGCGTGTATACCTAGGTACTTACTTCGGAGCTGGCTTAATAACTCAAATACAAAATTATTTAAAAACAAAACGTAGGTCCCTGTCTACAATGTAAAATAGACCTAAGTACTTAAACAATTTCTGATTATAATCCTTAATCACACAGTTATACTCTAATTGAATATTAATGACTATTACATACCACATTATATCGAGAGTAAAACTGGAAAGATTGATTATAGCTACAAGCGTGACCTATACACCTATGACCACGAGGCAGGGTAATTCCCGGTTCCACAAAGTTGTTATTAAACTGAGTTTATCGGAACACGCGGTCAAGTAAAAATAAATGTTTTTTATCTAAGTATTATTTGAGATTTTGAACCTAATGAGCGCTGAGCAGACGATGCGACACGTACAATTTCCAATACCTAACCAATGGACCAATGGATGAAAATCCAATGTGGAAACCGATGGACACGATTTCTCACGAAAGATCAGTCATTCCTGTCTAGCTGACCAAAATAGTCCATCATAATGCTTAGTGTTGCAGGCATGTCAATACTTCCAGGGTTGCGGGACTGTTCGAAAGAGATACCGCGGCCCTGGAACACAAAGGGCAAAGGAAGGAACATGGATGGGTTTTAGTCAGTAAAAGTCTGACACTCCCTCCTGCTCAGCCCAGAGCGGGAGGGGTTATTTGATGATTCCCCATACGAAAAAAAATAAAAAATATCATTACTTAGTGAAGGGCGAAGATATTTATTTGTTTGACCACACACCTCACGCCTATGTGGCATACATACATGTCTATTAAATTTTTGTTAACCAATTTCCCAGGCTTTATGACTTGCTTACCCCAATAGGTACACCTAAAAGCGCTGTTAGAATATCATTATTTTTACAGTGCAGGGAAAACTAGTTTGATATAAATTGCTTATAAATAAATTGTGAATAGTAGTAGTTTCTATTTAACGTAACATCGTGAATTATTAAAAACCTATGTAACGCGAATACCGTGACAAAATAATTATTTCCCTTTATTTTTATTTGTTTCTTATCGCTTCGAAAGAACCGTTTCTAAAAAACAAGATTGATAACTGTTCAAATATGAATGAGAAAATAATACTTCGGCAAATTAAGCTATTATGAACCAACATCAATTTCACTTCGGCATTTCACAAAATAGCGGGAGTATGCAAGCAGATGACTCCTTTTGTATAACTAACGGCGAATTGTGCAATCTGCCGAAGACAAGAGAGAGCACAAAAAGATCTCTCTCTCTCTGACTTATTTTTTGGGGAGAAAAATCGCGTTATACGGTAGGACTCAACGTTACGAACTCAAAACATTGTGCTGATGGATGCATTGTAGTAAGGAGTCATGGAGGTAAGTATTTAAAGTAAAAATACAAGATTAAAAACTTTAATTTAAAAAAAAAAAGCTTGTGAAATAGTTGGAACTTTGAACCCCCATATACCTCCGTAAGTACAATAAGGTGCCCAGGTATGTTCCATATAAAAAAAAACTTCTCTTCTTTAAGGTTATTTTTACACCCTTTATACCTTACCTTACCTTTATTTTTTTTTCATTACGATGCAGCGATGATGAATTGATGAAGACATCAAGCAATCATCTTTTTTTTTTCGGGAGGTTTTTTGTCAAATTTACCAACCTACTAATAGGCGGTAAATCCGTATTAAGACCTAGTAAACAGACCGGTACCTTTGCAATCACCATTACTGTAGTCACTAGTATCAAAATTATTCACGTGTTTCAGAAAGAAATCGTATAAAAACTCAAGTAGAGAACCTTGCATAACTTACGTTACGTACGAAATCTATTATGAAAAAGTGCAGAGTTTACATAATACGAACCCCTTGCATTTTAATGAAGAATCCAAAATGTATGAACCTTACCTGAGACCCGGAGCGGCACGGGCTGGCCGTGGTGTATAACTTGTCTATCTCATTACTCTGCATCTCGCCACAGCCCCTATAAAAAATACAGTACATGAATTATTAACAACATGTCCTGGGATGATGTATGAACGTGGAGGACGCCGTAAGGAGTACCTATGTAAGGATTGTAACAGGCAGCGTGTAGTTCCTGCCTAACCCCGTGGCTAATGGCGTGAATTTATGTATGTATGTCCTAGTATCTAATTATTCTTCTTTTTGGCTTTTACCTTGGCCAGAGGCTAAGGCTGCATTCTGAAGTACAAAATAATCACTCACAGCGCTCACATCTATATTTTGCGTTCCGTTTTAGATATCACGATTATGACAGCTGAGAGCTGTCATCAATTTGGAACGCTCGTGAACGCGTTCACAGTGAACATAACCCCAAACCAAAACCTTTGAAAAGACCTATTTTTGAAAATTGACGATATGTTGGTTGACTCTGCTGCACATACAACCCTCCAAGTTCAATTAACCCCATTCAATAACTATTTCATGATAAAGTCACTCAATGGGGTTAAATGAACTTGGAGGGTTGTATTGATGATTTGAATGCTTATAATTCTGTAACTTCATACGTGTTTCTGGTGCGATTGTTATTTTCAGCAACATACAACTTTACATTGATCTGCAAATCGTAAGAAAAATTAAATTTCGCGGGCAACTCTTGCGCTTCCACCTTAGCAAAACAACACAACCTGTGAACAGAACTGTCATTTTTGACAGCGCTCACGGTGATATTTATTTGGGGCATGGTCGGTGTAATCGCAAGATGGCGCATGTCATGACGTCATCGATGACGATTCAAGGGACATCAATATCGCGCTCACGGTATTTCGGAACGGGTTTATGGACGCTCAAAGCGATTACAGCGTAATTCGGAATGCGGCCTAAGTGTTGCCATACAACGTGGCAACGCCGCCGGTCTCTTGAGCACATTACCGGCTGACAGTGTTGAGTAGGAGTTTTTGTATGTCCTTTTTTAGTTTGTTGTTAGTTTATTTATTTTATTTTATAGTTTTTAATTAATAATGCAAATACGGAAAAATGGACCAAAAAAGCCACAGAATGGTACCAAATAAATGGAAAAAGACGTAGAGGAAGGCAGTTGCAAAGGTGGGAGGATGATTTGCCAAAAGGTTGCTCTGGACAGGAATAAGTGGAGGGAAATAGAGGAGGCCTATGTCGCAAGACAGCCTGACCTGGTAGCTGATTAGTTTTAAGCTAATGTTATTACTTGTTTATGTATTAGGAAGGTCAGAGTAAAATATAGGTTATTTTTATTTATTCATAATTAATAATGATTAGTTAGTTTACCTAGAATTCTAAAAAAATATTGTTCTAAGATTTTTGTTCAGAACATAACCGTAATGACAACCCCATTTAGAATGTTTTCAGCGGTTATCAAAAAAAAAAACAGCGGATCCCTATAGATGTGCAATACCTACCTACACGGTCAAAATGTATAATGGAACAACTGTTTGTTTTTAAAATAATTGTACTGAATACATGGTATGGAATATATACATGGAATCACGAAACATGCCTTTAAAAATTATATATAGTTAGATATTCATTTTCTTCAAGATTTCTTCCTCGGGCAATGTGCAATTGTTCAGACGCCAGCACATCAATCTACACAAAACTGTCAAATTTTCCCAAACAACCTTGAACCTAATGCTCTAGCGATAAAGTTGAAAATCTATTAAAGAAATTTGACAGATTGTAGTAGCTTGTTGTGCTGGCGTTCAGTTCGGTGAAGTTAGGAGGTAAAAGAGGAAATTAATTTCATTTATCTCAGATTTCCATCCAGTTGGATTTTTTGTGATTAATCAATGGAATAACTACTCTGAAATTGTTTCTTAGAAATGGAAAAAAGAAACTTCAGACTAATGTAAGCTATTTTACTCACATTCATTGTAAATAGCGTTAAACTAGTCTATATATATTTTTTGTTTTGTCTAGTAATTACAGAAAAAAACAATAAATATATCTCTTGTATACATCCTACGAAAAATCACTGCATAATATAAAACAAAGTCGTTTCCCGCTGTCTGTCCCTATGTATCCTTAGATCTTTAAAACTCCACAACGGATTTTGATGTGTGTTTTTTTTAATAGATAGAGTGATTCAAGAGGTTTATATGTATAAAATTGCATCCGTGCGAAGCCCGGGCGGGTCGCAAGTTAATAATAAGTACCTACGAGGAGATCAGAATTACGCATAAAATGTTACGTTGTAATCAAACATTCATCGATTTCGTATCACATGGCTGCGTCTATCACTTAATTTGCTTTAGTGACGTCATCACACGATGAATTTAAAGGTTACTGCCGCAGATATCATATCGGCATGTAGGCACATAAACCTATAAATTATTACCATAGGTACTATGCTTTCATGGTGTTGTGTTATGGCACCACCTATTATGAGGTGATAACACTATGTTATGGGATGAAAACTATACCGTAAAAGCAAGCAAGAATTTAGCTATTGTGTTTCTGCAAATTATCACCTAATAGTTGTTGCGCGCGGCTTCGCTCGCGTTTTGGTCGGAAATTATCCCAAGGGCACGTTGTAAGTATAGCCTATGGCACTCGGGGATAATGTAGCTTCATATTAGTGAAAGAATTTTCAAAATCGGTTCAGTAGATCCAGAGATTACCCTCTACAACCTCACAAACTTTACCTTTTTATAATCTTCTTCTTAGATCTAAAATTCTCGTGTCACAATTTTAGTTAGATACCATATTCCTCCGAAACGGCTTGACCGATTTTTATGAAATTTTATGCATGTGCATATTCAGTAGGTCTGAGAATCGGCTACTACCTATCTAGTTTTCATACCCCTGGGATATTTTTCGACCAAAACGCGAGCGAAGCCGCGGGCAACAGCTAGTATTAGTATAGATTTGAAAAGTGGGTAAGTAGTTTTCTGCCCAAGCTTTTTTCGACTGACATGACCAGAAGGACGCATGCTTAAATAAGACTAAAATATGCGCAGACTAAAATATTCGAATAGTGTGCAATTCCAACAATATTACATCCAACCTGGGGGCCTAAAATGGAAGCTTTATCAGAATCATAATATGAATCACGTTAAAAATTTGAAATTCGTCAAGTGGTCTCTCTGGGTATGACCACAAAGTTCATTTTAAGAGTTTTAAATTTTTAACGTGATTCGTATTATGATTCTTATAAACAAGCCATTTTAGGCCGCCAGGTCCAATTGGTAACTGTTTTTGTTAGGAGTAAATGATATTGAACGATTGACAAGGGTGAATTGAAGAAAAAAACCTGTTGCGTCTATTCTGAATTAAACAACATCTTTTACACACTATGTCTACATATCTTTTTTTAGATTCTCCTTTCGCAGGTATGTTAGAAGAGATTTCTTTAGAAATAAGCATCACCTTTGTACTATTTTCTGTTCCTTTCTGTATTTAGTGTGTGGGTGCATAAATTGTTAAATAAATAAAATAGGACAGGCGCAGGATGAAATGGAATCTTATGTAATTTGCTACACGTGTTGAGTTAAATATAACACTTTAGTTCAATTAAACGCACCCGTTTATTGCAATTTATTTCGATGTTTTCTAATCCTTATCGTCGTGTACTCGTGGTTGGGTAGGTAAACTTAGTTCTCATTATAGTGAAATTAATTACACAAATGTTTTACGCGTACCTATTTTACGGTTTGATTAGTATCATAGGAAACCGAAACATCTCATTTCGAATATATATTTTTACGCGATTTTTTACTTTAGGTAAAAAATCGCCTAAAACACCACTAATAAAAAAATTAAATACTCTATAACTAGACAAAATTATGTTATGACATGATGTTCTTACACCTATTCAATAAATAAAATAAGTTCGAAGCTCCAGTTCGAATCCAAGACACGCACCTCTGATTTTTCGGATTCATGTGCGTATTGTATAACCACTTGCTTCTGTGAAGGAAAACATCGTGAGGAAACCAGCACGCCTGAGAGATATTTCTCGACAGCATGTAAAGCCAAGTCAAGAGGCCCATGGGCGGCATAAATACTCTGACACCAGGTTAGGTACTATCCACACGATAAAGAAGAAGAATAATTAATAAAATACTAAGATTTACAAAGCATGTAGAGCTACCACCATCATAAACCACAAGGGCTCTCCATGTGCCAATGCAGGGCCAGTCCCTCTCATGGATTGGAGGCCTTTCTGGCCTGTGTCTCAGTAGTCTGAACATTATGACCTGATTAAGATGAGGGCAAGTAAAGAAAAACTTCCATTAAAGTTTAGTCTATTAATTTTCTACTCACCAAACAGATTCGTTAGACCCCGGCTCCGAACATCCATACAGCAGCATATGATGAGCAGTATTCATGGTAGCATTCGGTTCAAATCCCACTGAAACAAACATTTAAGTTTAGTCAACGTCTTTGGAGGTCTTCTTTCGTATCCAGCACGAACTAGGACCGTGGATAAAGTCAAGCCGTGATTTTATACAAAAAGCCAGTCACCAGTCACTGACAGTTAGTCAGTCAGTCTGTCAGTCGCAAGGAAATTATATGAACTAGTCAGTCGTCAGTCTTCTTTTTTTTCAGTGACGTTGGTACGACGGTGTTTCTGTTGGCCCGAAATTTCGCCACATCCGCAACGTCGTTGGTAGTACCTAGTGCATAGGTCACTTTGACTGCATGTTTTGGAGCACAGAGACCACGAACCGGTTTTTGCCAAGGCTCTTTTAGGAAGTAATCTCCGGAATAGCCAGCCAATAAGGTAGTAGTGAACCGGCAAGCTGACTAGGTGCAGAGACTGCCTGTCCAGGCTGCGTGAGAAATTAATTTGGAAAGCTCAATCACAGGTTTCCAAAGGCAACAGCTGATTGTTAAAAAAGACGGGTTATAAGAGACAACTGTAGGGAAAAACAGCAGACCTCAGAAAATGAATGTTAGGAGAAAAACCTCTCTTCAAAAATGAGTTTTGGAAAGACCCCAACCAGACCACAAAGCCAAACTTTTAGACAATCGTTACAGAAGAACTTATTCTGAGCTATTTGGGACGTAAACATGATTATGATCTAATTTTAGACTCAAAATGGGATTTTTCTGTATGTTTACCAATTTTGGCAGACAAAGCAGCAAAATAAGTATAATTTCTAGTAAAATCTTTTTACCCGTGCGACATAAGTTATTTTCAAAAACTTTTACCAGTAAGATAGAAAGCAGTATCGTGGGAGTTTTGTACATAACCATGATATTGGATGATAAGCTTTTAAATTGCGATGAAGCCCGGGGAATTCCTTCGTAAACAAACTAAATCATGAACCGCTCTGAGCAGTTCCCGCGGTGGTTTCGATTTTAGAAATAAATAAACCAAAAAGTTGCATTCATTGAAATGTTCTTTAGTTTCTTTGATGCTATGTGGTAAAGCCCATACAATGCTTCTTTTTGTATACTAATATTATGAAGAGGTAAAATTTGTTTGTATGTAGGGGGTAATCTCTGGAGCCTGGATCTACTGAACCGATTTTGAAAATTCTTTCACTAATAGGAAGCTACATTATCCCCAGCCATAGGCTATATTTACAACGTGCCCGTGGGATAATTTCCGACAAAAACGCGAGCGAAGCCGCGGGCAACAGCTAGTAGCGTATAAACTGAGTCGTCTATGAATTTGGCGACGACCTTCAGCAGCGTCCATCAGTTTCTGTACCGTGCAGATAACAAGGAATGCAGAACACGACATAAAGTGTCCACACGGGAATTACTCCTGCTTTAAGACGTCATAGTAAACTCCCGGAGCAGAGTATCCTCAGTTTACCTTGTTTGGAACAGCCTGCATGACCTGCAGAATCTGGTCTAGATTGAGCTTAAAGGTATTTTTATGTGTGGAAGGTATGACCACACAAATTTTGAGAAGAGTTTGCTGTTTGCTAGAGCCTAGATCCTTGTGGACACTTTGGGATAAACATCCTTTCCTTTGGCTTTGGGTACTTGGTTTAATGATTCTACCACTTCACGTAGGTACATTATAAAACCTATATATTATAAATAAGTAAATTAGATACAAACCTACGTAGTAGTTGCTGTGGGGAGAAATCCTGATGGGTGTGCATAGGTACAGTTCATCCTGGAACAAAAATATAGGGCTTAGTATCTTTTTAATCATCAGAAGTGGGATTAAATTAACACCTGGCCCAGAAACATCTCCACGCGAAGAAAACAAGCTAGTTCGTATCACGTATGTTGCACGTACGTGCTAAATGGGTTAAGTATATCTCTAGAACAATCAATGGGCAGTTGTTTCATCACATTTTTATCATCACACTCATTTAAAAACCTAGTTTAGATAACACTAAGCTGTTTGTTATGTGAGTATTCCGTTGGAATTACCAAAACGAAGCGAAAAAAATAAACAGCATTTTTCCTTATTATTAGAGTACCTAACGCTAATATTAATAACATAAATGATGCATTGTTCAACGTAAACATAGGGTGTAAGGTAAAGCTAAATAAAAATGGCGCAGGGAGTCTAAGCTAAGTGAACCGGATGACCTTTAGAAAATGCAGGTGGGATGCGTTTTGCTCCGTTAAAAATAATAAAAGGTCAAATCTGGATGTTTGCGCACGTTTCCGAGAAAACTGAGAATAAAATGCGACTGAAACTTTTAGATGTCATTCCAATAACAAAACCGTTTCTGAATAAAAATATAATTACAGAAGAAACATGTTAACATGATACATAACATCTATCAAATAAATAAAATTCAAGTAAGTATCTGTTCAAAAATACCATTTTACAAAAACATTTTTTATTTTATTTTTGTCTGTCTGCCTATTCCGGCTAATCTCCGAAACGGCTGGACCAAGTTTGACAGAACTTTTACTGGCAGATACCTGATGTCATAAGGAGTAACTTAGCTTAGGTTACTAAAGAGCAAAAAAAAAATCAAATTGTTAACAAAATTGGATTCTAATAGGAAAGTAATGTTATTATAATAATATCACGCGGACGAAGGTCGCGGGCACTAGTTGTTAGTTATAGAATCATAATAATCTAACATTTACATGTTCACAATGTTTGGAATTCCATTGTTGTTAAGCTAAACCACGTAGGTACCTCGTAGATACAAACCTAATGATAACAATTCGTAAGTACGTAAAATGTTTACTAATGGAATCCTACTTTCACAGACATGTTTTTTTGTCCCCGAAATTAGGTACTATGTTTAACATGCGGGCAATTTTATGGGAGAACGTGCGGTCGTTGGATCGGCTGCACTTGGTAATGGTCCCGCTGATGCAAATGTACGGGTAACTCCCAAACCACCGTTCCATAGTAGGAAGAACAAAGGGGTTTCCCCATTTAAGCCGGTAGGAGTCCGGAATAACCCTCCGTTTTTCCCAGATAAAGAGTTATCAATAAGGATTTCCCCAGAGAAAAATAAAGAGGGCCTTCCCAACCTATTAGCAGAGAACCTTTACTAAATTCATCGTTCTTTGAAGGACATAAACAGCTTACTTTTGCTAAGAAGCCAAAAATTTCCTAAGAATGTTGAAAGGTTTGTACACACGGCTACATATTAAGCTTTACATTTCCAGTTTATGCTGATCTCACATTGTATAGGATATCCGTACAATGCGAGGTCAGCTTATACTGGAAATGTATAGCTTGATGTGTAGTCGTGTGTACTATATCGACAGCACTAGTTTTAATCCAGGTGAACGGAAACTTACGAAATATAATTAACATTTAATTATGATCTGTGTACGTATGGACTTCTGTAGATCATTAAATCAAGTACCTAGATCATTCTGATCGGTTTAAAATTAAGGGATTTCTGTATCGTATGCGATCATAGAACAGATAGAAGATAAATATTCTAAACATGAATTTCTAAATGTAAATTACTTTGATGAAACTACCTATTACACGATAGCTATGTTGATTTTTGCCCTCACAGCCTCGATCGGATACTGGATAAAACCAGGTCGCGTCTATAAATAGCCCCAGCGAAGTGCTCCAATCAATGTTCAATGTTATCAACGATTGGAAGTTATTGATCCTGATAGGGCTTTCATTTTCAATAACTCGTAATAACTGGTGGTTCTGGTCAGAAATTCAGTGTTTTAGCCTTTGAGTTTTACTCCTATTGTGCCTTAAGCCAGATGCGAATTCCAGAAAAGAGGTTTATCTATGACAAATTGGGTGGAGGACACTGTTCGATTAGACTGTCGACATACCTAAGCCACACATAGCATAACATCACGGCTATAACTCCCGAAGTACACCCATATTTCGCCAGTTATGTTTTAAGTCGCATGTAATAGGGGGCGAGCCTATTGCCATCAACCCGGCACAAATCCAAACTCCGTAGCTGCTACTGAGCATTTTTTGGTAATTAATTAGTGTTCGACTGAAAGAGGATTTTCAGCCGAAACCAAAACCGAACCTTCAGTCGGTCACTAAAATTAATTACCGCTCAGATTCTGGAAAAAAAGCCTTCCTGGGAACTCTAGAGTTAGACGTCTTCTTTTATTACAGTAGCTACTCATTTACCTTGTGCCAAGCGGTTCATACTACAGGACTCCGCATGGCTTGGCGACATGTCATATGTGGTCGCGATCCACAGCAGCGAGGGAACGACGAAGAAGAAGAAGAACGACCCATAGAAATAGCTCATGCCGTGGTAACACATTAGTACCGAAGACAGTCAGTAAAGTGTTAACAAAGCAAGCTTAACTATCATGGATGTGAGAGATGCTCAATTGCAGTTAGGTATACCTACGGAGAAAAATATACCACCCGTGCAGGGCCTGCGCATGTTGTGTAATGGCCAATTCCGTCTAAAAGTCCGTTACTAAGTGGAGGCTGTGGCCAGCAGCATGCACCTTTCTTCGTGATTCAATAGTTAATCGTTACCCAAAACAGACACAAAAATAGTGAACATACGCAGTAAAAACGCCAAAGAAAAAAGGCAGGTGAGTACCTATCTCTCGATGCGCAATTTTGCCGATATCTGCAGAATGGTTATTAATTCAGCAGTTTAGACCTAACTCCACCCGTAAGACGACCCACTGACACCTGACCTTCTAACGTATCATGTTGTTAATATTTAGTACGGACGTCCCAATTTGCTACAGCCGAACGGATTTGACCTTGAGATTAGGCGCTGATTCGACGAGGATTCCCTTGGAACTCCGAATATGCGGCAAACGAAACTTATGGTACGAGGAATATCTTGAAATAAGCTCGATGGCTTTTGAAAATAAAGGCCTAGTAACGTATGGTACCGACCATGCCAAATCTCGGTAGCTAGTACAGTTTTTTTTTTTTTTTTCAAGTTGATGGTTACAAATGAAGGCGAACCCATATAACATTCGTCCAGCTACAGGAGAAAAATAATATATGTAGTTTGCAGGACGCATAGCAAGGCAATACTATCTCTATTCTACCATGTCTTGTCATTCATTTCTAACATCACCATGCTTGCGACTATAGAAATCTTTCCACAATCTGTAATTTTTTTCGATTCTTCGACGACAAAACCCGTTTCTACGGTGGTCATGCTACGCGGGCTGGGCTACAGCTGGGGAACTAACTCCCTTTTTCTAGTTTTCTATGCTTGTTCGAGCATGTTCTTGCACTGTTGCGGACAAGGCCTACCTGAGTAATTTTGTTGATATTAGCTGTTTGATGGCAACCATGCTATAATGACCAATTTTCAAGTAGGCACTTAGAACAACCTACGCACATTATTGACCTTTTCTTATCAACAAATGAGGTTTTCATATTTGAGATAAGGCTATAATGGATACATTCAATACAATTTATCAAACTTTATTTGATATTGAATTATAGCTGAATATCCCTAATGTTTATCAACATTATAAACCCAAACGTATAAACATGTACAATACTCCTTGATTGTCTGACTATCGTGCTTCGGACTACCTGTGGCCCGTGACTACTGTCAAAAGTTGCAAATTAGAGATCAATAAATCTTATTAGACTGCTTTGATACTGAAAACTAAATACTTACATCACATAAGATGATAGCTAAGAAAAAACTTTCCAATAATAGGTAATTGACCTTCCATTCCAATATTCGCCAAGAAAAAGGTATTTGTAACTAAATATGCCAACCATTTTAATTTAAGTTTGTTGTTTGTAAATAAAAACTATGCTACACACATGATGCCTTTTTATTAGGAGCTATTTCACAACTTTTTTGGTTGTTTAGATTCAAGTATTGGTGAATTGATGAGTCATATTATTATCTGTGGTTGAGACAGCAGGTACATTTGCAATATGACCTTTTAAACTAAATGTCAAATATTTCTCACAAATACAAATCACAGTTCTGCAGATGATGTTATTAAGACTAACTATATTTCTGGACACTGTGGATATTTTAAGAGATTTTTAGTTTACGGGCTCCAATGAATGAGATTTTTAGTCATTCATTGCAGCCTGTTAAATCCTACAAAAAGTCATCTATGTCACTGCCTATAAGCATGCTTCAACTTATTGACCGGAGATGATGCGATAATGAGCCTTAAGATCAAAATGTAGCAAAAACAATAACATCTATTACAAATAAGGTAAGGATTTGTTTCTAACAGTGCAGAGAAGCTATCAAACATGTAAATTCAGTTGTTTTTTTTTATACACATGATTTACTGAGTGACAAGAATATTTTTTGTTGTAATAATACTAACATTAGCAGAGAAAGAATGAGATGTTAAATGCAAAAAAACCTTAATAAAAACTTTCTCCTCAGCTTTAGTGTTAAAAATCTTTGCATTCATTTGTTTCTTGTTCATGTTTAGAATTACTTAGTGTATGTATGACTATAGTATGTTATTTTGTTTAGGAGTTCGGTCAGAGGATCTTCCTAAGGGTGGAGTTTCTGATTTGAAAAATTTAGTCATAATTGTCTCTTCTAATTATTCTTTTTTTATCCATGTTGGCACATGACTCTATAACATACACTCTGTAAAATTGTCTGATGAATAAAATATATTTAAACAACCGTTTGTAATTTAATGCATTTAATGAAACACCTAATTAAGCTCATAAACTAAATGATAAGTGAAATACTTACTTAAATGTTTAAGTTTAATTTATGGTAGAAGTAGACAACTACGATGTTAACACAAAATTTGTATTTTAAAGTATTTAAATTGGGTTAAATAGTTAAATTGAGTAGGTGAGAACTTACCTTATGTGGATAAACGTTAGGCATCAGAAAATCATAAGTGTCGACTTCTAAAGCCGATGATAATAAAACGCAGCCAAGCGTGGCAAATACAACAAAAACGATTTTTTTATCCATCATTTAAAATTCGAATCAAATTTATAAAATAAAGTCACTTGCGCACAATAAACCAACAACAAAATTACGAACTTTCACGCTTTTATCACTCGAAGAATTGCAACAGACTATTTTATTTATTAGATAATCGTTTGATAAATACTGCCGCGTTGTCTCAATATTGATGTATGTTTGAACCGAGAAGCGACAAGTGTTTGTATAAATAATTTCGCAAATAAAATCGATCAATACTGGAGCAAGTTTACTAACGTCACAACTATGTTGCCAGATTTCTGAAATCTTTCCTGTCTAAGGGGAATGAGAATTAATTTTATGTGCGCTAATTATAGTTAAATGTTTTGAAATAATAATTTCTTCGGTTACACTTATTTTTGTCTACCTTTTAAGAGTTGTTTTTTGGGATTTTGAATATAAAACAATCTCACATTAAGCACCGGATTCAGTGAGACTTAATAAAATAAGGAGATATATTTCTGTTACTGGTATTACTAATTCGTTCTGAAATTATTCGATTTGACGTTGCGAAAAACGTCGAAAAACAAGTACCATCTGAAATTGATTATATTTTATTTCATATTACTTCTCCTATTCATAAATAGTGATATTATGCTAAAGCACAAAAATGACGTCCCCACAAAAATAATTGTATACCTTTAAAACACATTGCGAGGGCTACAGCGCCATCTAATAGGGCGTGTCCATACTATTCGTTGAGTAAATCATATTTAAATTGGTAGATGGCACTAGTGTTGTCCAAGGTTTGTATTTTGTGAATTTGTCAATATGTTGTGGGAAGTTTCTACTCTACCAGACATTATTAGAAAAAAAAAAGTTTTATCTGCCAATATGTTAGAGCTAGGCTCAGTTTACGTGCTGAGAATCGATGGCTGAGAGCAATAAACTGTTTTTAGAGGTTAAAATACTGTAGTCGTACCTACCTATCTGATATTTTTTTTCTTTCCCTAAGTTATGCTTACTAAAAGCATAACTTCCCACAGCTGGGACGCAGGCCAGCCAGGCCAGGGCTCTATGAGAGGGAATGGGCTATAATCCACCACGCGGGCCCAGTGCGAGTTGGTAGATGTCACATGTCTTCGAATTTTTGGTTCTAGGACATGCCGGTTTCCGCACGATGTTTTCCTTCACCGTTTTGAGAGTAGAGATTATAAAATAAATAAAGTACTTACACAAAGTAATGCGCCTGCCTGGGTTCGCATCACCCACGACTTACTGTTCGTAAGTCGGGGCCGCGACCACTGGCCCACCGCTGCTCTTTATTTAAGGTAGAAGCGCAAGGGTAGCCCGCGAAATTTAAATTTTCTTACGTTTATTGCAATTTGCAGGTCAGTGTCAGGTTATTATGTTGATGAAAATATGAATCGCGCCAGTATGGAGTTACAGAATTATAATCATTCAAATCATCAATACAACCCTCCAAGTTCTTATAACCCCATTCAATATCGTAATACTAGTCGTAGTAATTAACTTTAAAGTTCTCTGTCTACCTAGGTATCCATGAGTTAGAAAGCCAGAGAAAAATCTTTGATACCTGCCTACCTTATAGGTACCAATATATACATACATAGGTAAGTATATCTAAAGCATCCACTTTAATGGAAGTATCATGTAGTGGTATTAAAGTTAGATATTCCAGCAACTATGTAAACTACTCACGACGCGCGACGTCCCCTCCTAAGAGCGATTCCGTTTAGCAATATAAATTGACGTCGGCGACCAGCCAGCATGGGGGGCAATGGCTGCATGATCTGTCACAATAAGGCCAATTTGAGAAGATGGCTATGTAGATACCTATCTGCCTATGTTATATTCGTACTCTGTCTACTATTATAAGACAGTCTTTTACCGACTATACGGCAGCGAGAAAGGATTATGGTCACTGTAAAGCTAGTAGACATATAGGATAGGTGCCTACCTAAAGAAATCACAAAAGAAATCCGTTTCACAATTTATAATGATCGTTTCAAGACAAGTTATGATTATGACTCATTTTGTTACGAACCTGGGTATCCTATATATCGGTATATCTACAGGTAATTTTATAGCGTGGAGAAATATCAATGGGTTTCACTTGGGAAGTTCAGGACAAATGGATACGTAGTACAATTTTGGTATCGTCTCGTCTCCCTTACCGACTATAACTTACCGACTACAATATCTACCTATATGTTCTAATTGACAACCAACCAGTACTCCTGTAGAGTCTATACAGTTTCGCTATCAAATTATTGACCTTGTATAACTACAAGTGTTAGTTTTCTAAGTTTCTAATAGGTTGATGATCCGAGTAGTTTGATTTTTGACTTAGTTTCTAATAGCAAAAGAGTCGTTTATCAAAGGAGCAGTTTTATTCTCCGACCGATCAATGATCAAATCTCACCATTACAGAAAAACATTCAACAAAACAAACCGAATAGTGTCGTAAATATATCTTATTTCTCAAATAAATTTCCGTGGCGTGATTCCGAAGCGAATCACCCATCATTTTATTTGATACATGACGCTCACATATTTTTGTTTGAAGCCTACTACGTGATTTGGAAGCGAGTGGTAACGGCCTGGAAAACTGAATAAAATGGTCTGTTTTTAAATGTTAATGTTGGAAAATTTCTTGGTTGAATTTCATTCTTGAAGTTTTGATCATAAGTTATAAGGTTGTCTCGTAAAAATCGCTTTTAGGTTTTAGTTATAAGACAAGATAGAATGTAAGAAAGCCTGTGATACCTTTTTTTGTGAAAAATCTACGAGTATTCCATGTTTAAAAACAATATCATAGATAAAAATAATTCTAGACGGCCGTTCACTGCTGAATAAAGGCCTTTCCTAAGTTGAAACAGCGACCAGTTGCCTTCCTTCTGAAACTCTAATGATGTGCATGATGTGGCCCAAAAGCTATAATAAATTGACCATCCAAAATACCGAAGTAGGACTACTGGAGTCATCACGAAGTTCCACACTATTCGAAGTGGCTCATGTAAAGATGCCAGCTCATCAAGCTACCCGAAACTGACAAATATTATTATTTTTAATAATATAAAGTTGAAAATCTATTATAGAAATTTGACAGATTGTATAGTCGCTTGATGTGCTGGTGGCGTCTGTACCTATATTTCCGTTCACAAAAAAAATAATTACAAAGGTTTTTAACCTCCTAAATCTTCACTAGCTAGACGAATATATTTTAGTCTTGCTTCACTGCGTTCTAGACGCATTTGTATTCATGAAAATGCATATAATTCAGTAGATAAATATGTATAGATTTTCCTTAGTGACTTGGGCATAAACATAAATTGAGTTGCCACCATTAAACCACGTTTAAAAGTAAAGTGCGGGTCAAAGATCACGAAGTGCTGTAGGTACTTTCTTCTACATTTTGGTATAAATCCTTCTTACTCTGGAATAGGTGAGATAGTTGGATCCATCAATCAAATAATGCCCGAGTACCTACTTAGTTTACTAGAAGCAGGCTCTTGTAGGTTTATCAGAGGATTTGTATGTGCAACTTATCTACTTCTTTGTTGTTATTATGGAAAAAATAGTCCCCGATTGTAGGTATCTTTCAGCGTTCAGTATCTACTACCAACTGAGTTTAAAAAAAAAACGGCTATTAGGATGTAAATTAAAAAGTTTAATGTGAATAAAATAGAATTTAATAGAATATACGTTATTGTAGGTACACCGAAATTAAAACACAGCTGGACGTAGATGTGTTGTGTAACTAAAGGTGACTGTGAAGAAATTGGACTGTAGATTTTTAGTATGTTTTGCGATTGTTGTACAACCTATTTTTTTTGATATCCCATAACTCTAGGGTTATATTCTGTAGGTAAAAAATAATACTAAAACTCCTAGAATAGGTGGTCCAAAAATTCATCGTTTCGGAGATATCATCAATCATAATTAAATTAGGTCAAAAATTGTCACCAGTATGACGAATCTTTACTTTTGCGAGGTTGCCAAACTTCGCAGTAGTGTAGTAAAATAAAATATGTAGGTAAGTAATTCATTTTTATTCAAACCAATCATTCATATTTATAGCTAAGAAAATGCGACGTTGTCATATTTCACGTAAGGGTGTTTTACATTAATAATCGTGACATTGCCGAATTATTCTGTATGAAAAATTAAAAAAAAAAATAACGAAGGATTGGAACATAACTCATATGCCAGTTGATTCTTTGATATGGCCTCAATCATACCCTAGAGTTATGGGATATCAAAAAAAAAACACGTTGTATAAACTAAACTTCAAATAAGCTATACAAACTCAAAAAAAAAAAAAACGATTACATAGATATCAAAAGGAGACACACAACCCAATTGTTACCTCCATACGTAGATATCCACCAATGATTGCCCTCAGGGAAATTCTGCCAGAATCAATTCCTAGAATGTTTCTAAGATAAGGAAGAAATATAGAATGATATTATTTTACGACGTTCGACATTTTGGGAATACCCACTGAGGGTCAAAGAACATCAATTACGTAAGAGGTTTTGTTTGAAATAAGTATTTTACCTTTTCAAATTATTACATTAGTGATCTAACTTTGTAGCCTTAGAAAATTTCCGTGTGTCAGCGTCCTTCTGCTATATGAACGTACATAATACATAGCATATTTATTTATTTAAATAGAACGGAAGTCAATTACACTATTTCTTTTTTATATTTTTTCTTCTCACGAAAATTAAAAAATTCTGACAGAATCAGCTTCCATTCATTCGCAACATCAAGATCTATGTTTGAGTTCAGGAGAGCGTTAATAGCGGCCAATCTCTGAGGAATATGTTACATTGAGTGTGCAACAGTACGGCAAGTCGGAACAGCCTTAGGACCTTAGAAGGTGGTCTTCATTTATCCTGTTCTTAAAAGATTAATGTGTCGCTTTCATTCTTGTGTTTATAAAACAGTCTCATCTCTGCTTTCATAACGTTCAGTATTACAGGGTTATCACGTATTTATCATTCAGACGAAAATAAAATTAATTCAAAAAAAAAAAAATCGGTAATTTAAAAAAAAGTCTGCTCCATATATTTTGACCGTGGGTCACCATAGTATGGCACTTTTGTAGGAAACAGCAGTTTTTTTTTAAATTGCCGATGAAGAATTTCTATGTGGTGGGATTCGGAATGAAGTACTGAATACGTGGTATTCGTTTGCGAATCGGTGTCCCTTCTACTCTGTATATTATGAAAGCATCATCCCTAGATGTCCTAACAAATAAGCAGGTATTTTTGATTTGATTCTTCGTTGGATTCTTCTTCTGACTAAGGGGTAAATAAGTTACGGGAATAGAAAATGGTTGTAATTGTTGACTCAGTGATATACAGCACTAGCGACCCGCCCCGGCTTTGCACGGATGCATGTTATCCTTTCTCTTGAATCACTCTATCTATTAAAAAAAACCGCATTAAAATCCGTTGCGTAGTTTTAAAGATCTAAGCATACACAGGGACAGACAGCGGGAAGCGACTTTGTTTTATACAATGTAGTTCGTTTTTGGTAGGTAGCAGTTAAATCCTAATCCGATTTGCCTGGTCCTGGGTTCAATTCCTGGGTCGGGTAAATGGTTATTGGGATTTATTTTCTATCAGGAATTTCTTAGTAGCAGCCACGGAGGATGGATTTCTGCCCGGTTGATGTCAATAGGCTCGCCCCCTATTACATAGGGATTAAACATAACTGACGAAATGTGTGTGTACTATACTATTAGGTATACCTCTGATTAACCCTTCGCCTATAAAGGCGTGATGTTATAAATGCTAACGTTTTTACTCATACACTCAAATGATCATCTTCTTAAGATACCTCCAGACACCTCACTGCAACGAACCGTCTCTTCTGCCTCCCCATCTTTGCCCTGAAGCAGTTACCACACAAATCACGTAACCGGCTGTATCGGCGATGTATCAACCCGGTCGTATGTTGTACGACCTTCAACTGATTTACGTCCGGGCGCTAACCCAGTTAATGGCGGCCTTAGTGCTCTATTGATATTTTTACGATGATCGGAAAGTAATGGGATCGTGTTGATTTTAATAGGTTGGTATAAGATTCTGTGGGTACTGTAAAGTGTTGTTTAAAGTCTAATTTTTGCTGCATTTCTGCTCATTTTTTTCGTGTTTTTTTCCGTTTACGGAGAGGCGGCGCGTTCAGTGGCCCGCGTTACCGCACGCCCAAACACAAACATATGGCAATGTACGATGTTGTTTACGGAGACGCGGCGCGTGGTGCGGTGCGTGAGGAGCAGCGGTGGCCGCCGCGTCGTCGCCTGCAACGTCGTCTGCCGCGGTGTCCGCCGCGTCGCCCGCCACGGTACCCGCCGCGTCGCCCGCCGCTGTGCCCGCCGCGTCGCTGCCGCGGTGCCCGCCGCGTCGCCCGCCGCGGCGGACGACGTTGCAGGCGACGACGCGGCGGCCACCGCTCACGCTCACGCGCTAATAGTCCGGGAGGTCGCGTTGCAAATGAAAAAAGTCATAGTAAGCCGGCTGAAATTGACATCGATAGTTGATCTTATATGACTAATAAGAGAACCGACCTTCAGCTGCTCAAGTAGCGGTGGGTTTGGGTGTAGGAGGTTGCGGAAGTTGTAAGCGCGTGTGCCGCCGCGGGCTACGCAGCGGGCGCGGCCGCGGGCACCGTCGCGTTTGCCGCTGCGGGCAACGCTGCATTTCAAGCAAACGCGCATAAAAGCGCTTCTCCGTAAACGCTCTCGTACATTTCCATATGTTTGAATTTAAAGCGGGCCGCGCCGCTCAACGCGCCCCGCAACGCGCCGCGTGTCCGTAAATGAGCCCTTAGCCCTATTAAGTGCTCCTAGCTTTTACCGCACTCATCTGCCTAGACTTTTCCCATGTATGTTGGAAAGAAGGGAAATTTTCTACGATGTACAGGGCTATAAACAACTTTCTCAGAGAAACTCAGACACGTATTAAGAAAAATAAAACCGATCAAGTGCGAGTTGTACTCACACGCACACAGGGTTCCGTAGCACTAAACTATTTAATAAAAATATTTTGAAGGCTCATTCCTAAGTTGTTTAACATTCAACAGCAAAACTAAATTTGTTTTTCATAGTATGTTAATGAAAAACAAAGTTACTGCTGCAGTTTGATGAAAAATCTCATATCTCAAAAACTAAACATCAAACCGTATTCAAACCAATTTTGGTTGAAAGTCTTATTTACGTTCTACAATCCTAATTTTTTTCAGAATTTTCCTCCTCTGACTTTGGAAATTAAAGAGGGGGAGAGCCCATTTAACAACTCTGGAAGTGTCTATCTTTCAAACGATACTGACTTTGGTTAAAATCCTTATTCTATGACTACTTCGCTGGTCTAGTGCTGAGCATGAGGTCCCGGGGCCCGATCCCCGATTCCCGGATCGTGCAAATTTTATTATGTTTTTCCATCAAGAATTTCTCAAAAGCAGCCACGGAGTCTGGATTTGTGCACGGTTGTTGGCAATAAGCTCGCTTCCTATCCTATTACATGGGACTTAAACATAACCGGCAAAATGTGGGTGTACTATTAGGTACACCTCTGCCTTACCCTTCGAGGATTACAAGCGTGATGTGATGTCATGTAAATCCTAATTCAACTTCTACGTTCGTACTTCCCATAAAAATTAAACTGAACGGTAAATCTTTCACCAAAATAGAATCATCAGTGGTTGTAGTTGATTGTAATTCATTAAGTTAATCTCTAGGTACCTTAACTAGCAATAAACTATGAGTTATAACACCGTTAACATTTCTACCCGGCTAATAAAGAGTTAAGAGCAGTAGTAATGAAGCTAAAACCTCGTTCAAGAGCCGGTTATTGAGCATAAAATTCAATTACGGTATTAGCAGCGCCCGCGGGTTCGCTCGTTAACGTTGTGAAAAAGATAGGTTGGTGGTAGTCTTTTTATCCCTTCACCTGCAGAGCTCTGTGGATTTTTCTTCTGTATTCTGAAAGATTTTTGCATTATTCTGGAAAAATATTAGAAAGCCATTCCTGTTACCCAAGTCTGTAAAATATTAAATATTACCAGAGGTTTTTATAAGAATCGTCAAAAAATTAACTGGGTAGGTAATGGCTCAAGTTAGCACCCAAGACACACATTTCAGATTTTTCGGATTTGTTGTGCTTATTGCATAATTACTATCAATTGCTTCGGTGAAGGAAAACATCGTGACAGACACCTGGGAGATATTTCCAGACGGCATGTAAAGCCAAGTCAGAGGCCCATGGATGGCATAAATCATAAATCATCATATATATTTCTGTAAATTGGTTTTACAAAACATTTTTACATGTCACTTCATGTTATGTTTTAAATCTAAATGAGGCCAGTGTTTCGTACCTGACTACTCTGAGAAGAAACATCTGAAACAAACTCAGAGGTCACTGTCTCTTCTAAAGTCCAGTCATTGGTCAAGTTATAATATGAGGACCATCCAGATTAAAAACTGACACCAGGTTAGGCACTAACCACACGATAAAGAAAAAGGTGGCACAGACACCACTTCACTAATCACTACATAGTATAAAACAAAGTCGCTTCACGTTGTCTGTCCATATGTATGCTTAGATCTTTTAAACTAAGCAACTGATTTTGATGCGGTTTTTTTAGAGGAAGGTTTATATATTATGTATAACATTGCACTCGTGCGAAGCTGGGGGTCGCTAGTATTAACTACTTACTAACTACTTTTATCTTGATAAAAGCACTTCGTTAGATTTTCGAGAGTTGAAATTCTAACTGTGCCCATTGCACAGTTCGAATTTTTTGTTTGGTGTGGGTGGAGGAACATTTATTTTCTTCTATTTTCTATTACCAACCAATTTCCTCTCTGCAACTATTTTCCCAATCGTTTTACAGCCCCTTCGCAGTAAAACCGCCCCAAACGCACCCTGTGACATACCACTCGTCAAACAGGGCTGATTTCTATCAAGCTATTTATTGGACATCAGATCGAACATAAAATTTCCGGCTGTTTCTCTTGGCTTATGAAAATTCGACTCAGGCTTTGGTACAAACAAAAAGTGGTAGCGTTTATTGTTTTGATCCGGCAGCAGAAGCCACTTTACCTACTGATATATTATGTTATGAGGGAATCAAAATAATTTCTAACGGTAGAATAGATTAAGGATAAGGCATAAGCATAGCCTGTATAGATTCCCATGGTTGAACACAGGCATACTTTCCGTGAAACGAAGCATGAAGCGAAGCGAAGCATGATCTATCAGGCGGCTTTCATATCGTAGAGTGGAACACAGAACACGAAATATAATTATGTTTAGGAAAATATAGCTCAATAACTGCATGTGTTAAGTACACAAGAGGATAATACGATGGATAGTTGTTACTTTGTTTGACTTATGTATTGTAAGAAAAGTACGATGTTCCCATCTGCAATTAGAGCAGGTAGGTTTTGTATAAGTATGAGACAATGCAACGGTAAATGTAGCATTTTCGTAACTATTAAAAGGGTTTCAACATTTTATTACATTTTAACGGATTGTTCCTGTTTTTAAATGCTAAGAACTCAAGGTTTTAATATTGTATACTAGTAGATACTTTTTGAACACCGCTTCTCGTTGATCACTTACCCCACCCCTTACCATGGCTCCCTCTTCAATTCAAGTGGAAAAAATCAAAATACCAACTCCCATATCAGCTGGTTGCAATCGTTGCATTCAGCCCCAAAATGCTTCGATAGGCAACATTTTTATCAATAAAGAAACCCCAAGATGGGGTGCAATGTGTGAGATAGGACATGTGGTCCAGCTTTTATTATTTTGTAGGGTAGTTGGAGTTTTTCGAGGTTTAGCATTGTGTTTTGTGGGCGATGTGGTAATATAAAAATGTATTATAAATACAAAACGTGGAAAGGTTATGAAGGTGCTTTGTCCTCTTATTTTATTTTATTTTATTCAAAAGGAACAACAAACAGCTGCAATATAAAACATAGAGATAACAAATATACAAAACTTATTGACAATATTGCAGCCCACCACGCTCAACGCTCAACGCTCTTATGAGAGGGAAGAAAATATTACTCATTGAAAATTCCTGATTCTCATGGCTGCTTATAGGAATAAAACACTCGGATTTTCAAAGCTCGGTTTATCACGGAGAGTTGAAATTTCAACATTCCAATAATATCTCGGGATTCCTTTGGGTGTTGCTTCATATTACTGAAAACCAGCATTAGGCCTGGATTCTACCAAAGCGGAGTCGTGCGGAAATCGACCAATCACATTGGTCGAAATCTAAATCACGTCTCATTTCTCATCTGTGATTGGTCGAATCTTGAACGTCTTCTCCGCTCTCCCCTTTGGTGGAGTCCAGGCCTTAGCCAAATTGAAACAAAAGTTGACCATAATGATTATTAAAGTCATTCTTAAGACGTGATTCACGATCAAAATAAAAAACATCAACAAACCGCTTCAAGGAATGTGCCATGATAATAATATCCCTCGTGTTAATATCGTTTGAATTTCTAAGTACCTACTCAATAGGGAAAACCTTCAAAAGGAAACCATACCAATGCTTATTTTAAGGAAAAACGTACGCGATACAAAAACTTAATTTATTACACCCCGTGGGAAACAAAAAAAATACGAGTAAATAATGGTGTGTGAGTATAAATACTAAGGAAGTAACTCGATATCTTACCCTTTTTAATTAAGTTATTTTCGGTGACTGAGTACAATTTCCTTTTGTCACGCAACGCAAGGTCATTCCTTTAAAAACGACCACAGCTTTGTAACCAACGAACAAAAAAAAATTACCCACTGTATGTTTCCCTTGTTTCGTATTCCGAACTTTTCTCGTCTGTGGCAACTGAATATTTTGAATGTGAACTGAACAATTTATTAGTGATTCGCGTGCATGCGTGTCCTGTAGCAATTTCTGCCGTGAAAACATCTGTCATACTGTATAACTGGTGACCGTGGGGTCAGTGGGTCAACCGCCTCATTTGAGAGGCTATTTCCACGAAGTTTTGTGGGCTACTAATTGCGTGGTGATGTGTATAAGTCGGATAGGTCCTTGTTTATTTCTCCTCACGGGTTAATAAAAAAGTCGTTTGCGAGAGCTTTCTAGGTGTTGTTTTCACTGGTAAGCTAGGGGGGTAATTAGGGAGGTTCTCGTTGTTTTTAGAAGTGCTTCTTTGTTTTAATGGGGAACGTTTAGTGTTTTTGGTTTTTAGTCTGTGTGAAATCACTTTTTGGGAATGAAGTTTATGGGTTTTATGAGTATGGTTTTCCGTTTTTTTTTCGTTTAAAAACAAAATGAGTACTGAACAGACAAATAGGCAAAAGTGATGAAAAGTTTTAATGATTTTCAGTGATTACCTCGTTGGTCGACTGACCATGAGGTCCTGGGTTAGATTCCCGGGTCGCGCAAATTGTTATTGGGTTTTTCTATCAGGAATTCCTCAGTAGCAGCCACGGAGTCTGGATTTGTGCCCGGTTGATGTCAATAGGCTCGCCCCCTATTACATGGGACTTAAACATAAATGGCGAAATGTGGGTGTACTATTAGGTACATCTCTGCCTAACCCGTCGGGATAACAGGCGTTATGTTATGTACGTATTTGATGATAGTTTCGTGGATGGCCTGTTTAGGACTCTTATTACCTACTAGAAGTTTCTCGTGTAGTAAGATGAAATAACTTTACCAAACTGAAACTAAACTTCTAAACCACATTTTCACTTTCCACAACACCAAAGAATATCAATCAACATAAGCCAATAAACAATTAAACTAAGTCTAAAATCCTTCAGAACTTTGACCACCCGATTTTCAATCACAAATATTTATATACTACGCACAAAACGTAATGTACCGTCAAAAAATAAACAACCAAACTTCGGCTACACTGGAGTATTTCCTTCTATTTTCATCTGTCCCTTCCGCTTCGATAGATTTTCCATATTGTAGTTGCGAACCCCAATTTGGAGAAATTTGTTTGCTTTGATGCTTGATTGGCTATGCAGACCTCTTTGGAATGTATTTATTGCTCACTGAAGCTGGAAAAATACTTTTGAGGTACCTGTACTTATGTATTTTGCCCTGCTGCAAAGTTGGGGCCAAAGAAACGTAAAAAGTTGAGTGGTTTCTTGGGGACCACTGCCTGCACGACGGAATGGAACGGATGGCCGATGGGCCGAAAAGTTCTGGAGAGGCTACCGCGAAACGGAAAACGTTGCGTTGGAAGGCCTCCCACTAGGTTGACCGATGACCTGGTAAAGGTTGCGGGGATCCGCTGGATGCGAGACGCATGGGATCGGTCAATGTGGCGACACTTGGAGAGCCTATGTCCAGCAGTGGACGTCTTTCAGCTGAAATGATGATGATGAAAATGACTACCTGCACGGCGTTAACATGGTGAAGAACATCGTGGCATAGGTTTTTACAATGGATTGAGTATTTATGATTTTGGCGCCACAAATTGGTCATTGTTAAATTCTCATGTTATTCAAAATAAATCTGCTGTTAAATTCAAAGGTTGCCTGGCCTACACGGCCGAACAGACATTTTTATTTGTGTCAGTCGCTATTTGTTTAAATTGAGAGTAAACTTAAGCTTAATAGATTAAAAATGGTATATGCGCTTCATAATTATCGGTACCATATTCAAAAAAAAAAAAAAAGTTATAATAAAATAATTTCAAGCTGAACCAAAATCGTTGCTTTTTAGCGACATTGTTTTAAAATACGACCCCAACGTCACCTTCCCTACATCATGTACCAAAATTGAGTTTTGGATGTCCAATGACAGGAGCTCTTAAAATAATTACTTACATACATGTCTGGCGGAAACTTGTTAGATTTTAAGCCACATCAAATTAAATTGAAAAAAACGGCGAAGTGCGAGTCGGACTCGAGCACGTTGGATTAAGTACCTACAATTCCTAAAAAAAACACGTTTGTTGTAAGAGAAAAAATATTTTATTCTGTTTTTAATATTTGTTGTTATAGCGTCAACAGATATATATCATCTGTGAAAATTGCAACTGTCTAGTTATCACGGTTCGTGAGATACAGCCTGGTGACAGACGGATGGACAGACAGAGAAGTGTTAGTAATAGGGTGCCATTGGGTACGGTCTACGGAACCCTTTTTTTTTTTCCGATGGGAAATCATAAAATAACCCCTCCCGCTCTGGGCTGAGCAGGAGGGAGTGTCAGACTTTTACTGACTAAAACTCATCCATGTTCCTTCATCGCCCTTTGTGTTCTGGGGCCACGGTATCTCTTTCGAACAGTCCCGCAACCCTGGCAGGCATCGGTCCTCTCGGACCCCTTGCTGGGGTACGGACCCCTAAAAAACGGTTAGGTAGAAGAGGTGTAAATTGGAATATCGACGTAGGCAGTAGGTAGGTACGTACCTATATTAAGAGTAAGCACGTTGCGCAGGGACAGTGAATCGAGAATTTACGTGTTTGCAAAAATTATAGATCAAAGTAAACATCACTTCAATTAAATATTCCTTTGACAATGCATTCCGACTGCAATGTGTTTATCTTGTTCGGCCTTGACAAAACATTTCATAAATTAAAAAAAAAACGAATGTCTTTAATACATCATTCTTGAAAAATAATATCAAAATCGCAAAAATCTATGTTTCCGCCCGGGATCGAACCGGGGGCCTTCTGCGTGTTAGGCAGATGTGATAACCGCTACACCACGGAAACGATGTAAACGTAGCTCAATTTTTCGAGCAGTTGCCGTGCAACATACGCGTAGATATTTATAAATGAACACGTGTTCACCTTTCACTCACGTTCACATACCAAACGTAACTCGTAACTAATGTTATGCAACCGGCATAAATGAATATTATTGAGGATTGAGAGAGGTGACAAGCCAATTAAAATGTAACAAGTAATTAAATTAGTTTTGTATATTGTGAAGGCTACATCTTTATATTTAAGAAATCGGGCATTTAGGCAGATTGAAGTAGGTTTAACCTGTATTAAATACCCACAGTTAGTTTATGTCTCATCTCATAGGGCGAGCCTATTGCCGTTAATTAGGCGTATAGCTCAACTCCATGACACTTTTGAAAAATTCCTGCCCGCGTAGCATGACCACCGTAGAAACGGGTTTTGTCGACGAAGAGTCGAATTGAATTGTCATTTTATGACAGATTGTGGAAAGATTTCTATCGTCGCAAACACGGTGATATTAAAATGTATGAAATGACAAAACATGTCAAGTTGTATAGAAAGAGCTTTGTCGAGTCTTGGTAGACTAGAGATAGTATTGCCATGCTAGGGTGGAAAACTCTGGTGGAAAATCTTTAGCTCTTTACCCGATCACTTTATACCAAATTAACTGATTTACTTACATTATAAATAGCTATCAGAATTTAATATTACTAATAAGTTCATACTAAATATTATTCATGATATAAAATATAGCAGTATCTATAAATTAAACTATCGAAAGTATACCCGATGTTATCAAAAACGTTATCTCATTGATTTATGGGACCTCAAATAATTTATCACGGCTTTAGTCATTTTATCAGTAGCACTGTCCTACGTTACTGATAACTATAATTTATATAATTAGATAGTGCTTACCCACAAAATAATTATTGTAGAATAGCAGGACGTAATTATAAAGATTCGGTTTGATATTACCTATATAGCATCTCACCAAGCCTTTTCTTAAATATGCTTTTCCGATGAATCTCGTTTCGGTATGAGGCCGACGACAAAACGAACTCGAGTTTGAAACACTTCTGGTCGTCAAGAACGTTTAAGATTTTGTCAGCAAGTTCATCCATATGGTGGGACAACAATACGGGCTGGTAGTTGGAGTGGAATTGTGGAAGAACCGATCTCATTTGGATCAGGGGCCCAGATCTACGCGAAGAGGATTGTTTCAGACGTAATCATCATTGTTATTGTTGTAAGTGGTGTAACAATAATATTATGTAATATCACCTGATGTCTGTAAATAAAACACTGTTACCTACGAGGGCAAAATGTCTCAAAGAATCTTAAAACAAACTGCAATTATTATGTGTTATGTTTGCAAAGCAAATAAATAATTAAGATTCTTAGACGAAACTGGACTGCAATCAATCAAACCAGGTAGGCCGTAGCATCTCTCAAATGGTTCGAATTGCGAATTCAGTTCGATTTTTTCCGCAGTTGGTCTACTTGCACGTTCCTCAGGTGTGAACGAGATCCCTTGCTATCGCTGCTGTTTTAGCTGTCAACAGAAGTTCGGTAGACAGCCATTCCATTATCTCTTCTACTTGATATCGATGACTCCAGTTCTCCAGAAAGTTACAGTTATAAGTTATGAAAAGGGCGATTTATTACCTTGTTTAATAACTAAGCTTTGAGTTATCACCTGATTTAATATCATACGTAGAATATTATCGAAGAACTTTCAGAATATTTTTGCTATTGTGGACTGGCATATGAATGTCTTCTCACTACAACCTAGGGAAATCTCGTAAAGTAAAAAGCCAAAAGACGGAATCATTTCAACACATCGTAAAGCACATCCCTCACATGCAAATACAAACCCCGTACTATCAAACACTGCTCCAGAAAGACCCTAATAAAGACGAAGAGCCTCAATACCAAAACCTGACCACTCAGAGATCTCCTTACTCACCAAAGTTAATATTTACGGTTTTCTCGAGCCACAACCTAGGAAAACAAAAGAAAAGCGAGGAACCTTCTCGAAAGATTTATAGGAAACGTTAACTTAATGGTTGGAACAGGAAAAGACTTTTTGGATGTTCCCGCTGAACATCTGTATAGTTGATACTGGATAAATATTGCATTGTCTTTGTGGGTGTAATTAGGGAAGTGTCTTTTTGTTAATGAGACTTATGATTATGGGATTAGAGATAAAAGTGGAATGTGACAGAATTGTTACAGACGTTTGTTGTGAATTTTTAGTCCTCTCGCTTTTTCTCTGTCAATAAAAAAACACAAATCTTAACATAGTCGATTTTTTTTCAGTCTCTTGAGACATAAATAATTATTATTACCAGTCCGTATTGGCAAACTGGTGGGCAAAGGCCCTCCATTCCAACGGTTATGATACCGCTACTACATTCCAATTCCTAAGGAAGATAATTATCCAGTTCGTCCAGCCATCTCCTTCGTGGTCTGCCGCGATAAAAGGTGCATTATTTCGGTCTGGTATCTGTAAGGTATTTGTATAAAATATGATTAAGAAATTAGTTGTAAGTAGAAGGTAGTTGTCTACACATTTTTGTCTGGGTCACTTCGCTATTAAACGTCTTTTGGATCAGCTGTTGTTTCCTTGCATAAATAAGTAATCCGCTTAATATCTCTCAGTGGCGACGAGAATACGGGATTTCACATTAATCGAGTGTTATATAGACGTATCAAGAACGTAAATATGTCGATCGGAAAAATTTCTGAGTTTAATGTGGAAGTGGACAATTGGCGGTTGTACGTGGAAAGGTTGGAACAATATTTTATCGTGAATAAAATAAGTGAAGAGTTAAAGGTGCCTACATTAGTGACTGTGATGGGAGCGAGAGGTTATGAACTTTTGGTGAATCTTGTACTCCGGAAAAACCAACCAATAAAACATTTAAAAATTTAACGGACATTTTGGAGAAACATCTTCAGCCACGACCCAGTGTTTTAGCGGAACGTTATAAGTTTCATCATAGGAAACAAAACACGGGGGAGAAAATAACTGATTACATAGCTGAACTGAAGAAAATGTCAAGAACGTGTGATTTTGGTCAGTGGCTGAACGAAGGTTTGCGCGATCAGCTGGTATGCGGGTTAGCAAGTGAAACGATAAGACAGCGATTGTTTACAGAGGAGAAGTTAGATTTCCAGAAGGCATGCACTTTAGCTTTGAGTATGGAGTCAGCAGAAAAGGACGCAGCCTTGATGGTATCCAAAGGCGGGGGCGAGGTTGCATCTGCAGATTGCCAGGCGATCGCGGGAGTGCAGAGGAGAAGGGAGGCGGTGATGCCACGGGGCCGAGGCAGCGGACGAGCGCCGACGAGCGGCAGCACGCGCTCCAACGTGATGGTTGGCGAGATGCGCAATCCGGCTACCCGTCGCGGTGCAGGCGCATCTGTCACCGACGTCGCCAGTGGGCCAGGCGGGGCCATGCCGCGCCAGCGCCAGCATTGCCGAGTATGTGGCGCTAATCACGACACGGAGTCGTGCAGGTTTGCACGCTATGTGTGTCGGGTGTGCAACCAGGCGGGCCATCTACGACGAGTGTGTCCGGTAGTCAATAATGCTGGACATAACTATATCCATGACATTACCGAGTTCAGTAGCGGTGGCAGTGATGAGGTAACAAATATTAATCAGTTATCCTTAGATAATTATCCCCCAATTTTAATATCTCTAGTGATTGCTAACAAATGTATAAAGATGGAATGTGACACCGGTAGTGCCGTATCGTGTATTAATTATGATATTTACAAAGAGCATTTTGCTAATATGAAGTTAGAGAAATGTAACTTGTTATTGAGATATTATACTGGTGAAACTATTCGCCCATTGGGTGTCATAAAACCGGTTGTTAGGTACAAAGATAAAAGTAAAAACTTAAACTTGTTTGTAATTTATAACGGGAAGACTGTTCTGTTAGGTAGACAGTGGATAATGGAATTAGGTATAAATATACCTACAGGCAGTAGCAGTGGTTGTAATGTAAACAGTGTGTCTTGTGAAGATTTTAATTTTAAGGAATTTAGTTCCAGATATTGTGAGGTGTTCAAAGACGGCCTGGGTCGCTTCACGGGTGGCAAGGTCACCATTCATTTGCGCGAGGGAGCGCGGCCGGTGTACATGCGCGCGCGACCGCTCGCCTACGCGCTTCGCGAGCCTGTGGAGCGGGCGCTCGACCAGCTGGTGCGTGATGGCGTGCTCACTCCTGTCGACCGCTCCGACTGGGCTACGCCCATCGTGCCCGTTGTTAAGAAGGACGGTAACATTAGGATTTGTGCTGACTATAAATTAACTTTGAATAAAGTGTTAGAAGTCGACCGTTACCCATTGCCAAGGGTTGAAGACTTACTGGCTCGCTTACATGGTGGACAGCGGTTCTCAAAAATTGATTTGTCTCAGGCCTACGCACAATTTGAACTAGATAATAGTAGTGAATTTACGGTAATTAATACACATAAGGGCTTATTTCGGTATAACCGACTCGTATATGGTCTTGCATCAAGTCCAGGAATTTTTCAGAAGAAATTAGAGCAACTATTCGCTCACTTACCATATGTTGGTGTATTTTTAGATGACATTGTTATTAGCGGGCGAGACACCTCTTCACATTTCGAGAACCTACGTAAAGTTTTCGATATATTAAAATCATATGGGTTAAAGATTAAAAAAGAAAAATGCAGTTTCTTTGCCGAATCAATTACGTATTTAGGATATGTCATATCGAAGGAAGGCGTTCACACTTGTCCTGATAAGGTCAATGCCATAATGAAAACCCCCACTCCTACAAATGTAAGCGAATTAAGGTCATTTTTAGGAATGGTAATGTATTATGCAAAGTTTATTAGAAACATAAGTTTTATTCTTGCACCACTTTATAATTTATTACGAACAGGAATAAGTTTCGTATGGAACGAACAGTGCGAAACCGCATTTAGCACCGTAAAGGGGTTGTTGTCCTCCAGTGAAGTATTGGTGCACTACTCCCCCGACCTGCCGCTGATTCTAACAACGGATGCAAGCAGCGTGGGGGTGGGCGCGGTGATCTCTCACGTCACGCCGGACGGCGAGCGGCCTATAGCTTATGCTTCGAGATCTCTTACTAAGGCTGAACGTGCCTATGCCCAAATAGAGCGAGAAGCACTCGCTATAGTGTATGGTGTTAGAAAGTTTCACCAATATCTTTATGGTAGGCGTTTTAAGTTGAGAACAGACCATAAACCGCTGACATGCATATTTGGTAGCAAGGCTGGTATTCCCGTGATGGCCGCCAGTCGTATGCAGAGATGGGGAGTACTGATGTCAGGATATAATTATGATATTGAATATGTCTCATCCTCTAAAAATTGTGCAGATGCCCTGGCGCGGTTACCACAACACCACAGTCAGGCCTATCCCGTAAAAGAGGTAACATATCTAAACTTTGTCGAGGATTTTTTACCAGTTACACACAATGAAGTAAAGAAGGCGACTGCTACTGATACAGTATTGAGTAGGGTCCTTTTATATACTCAAACCGGGTGGCCACTGCAATGTACCGACGAAACATTAAAGCCGTATTTTACTAGGCGTAATGAAATTTATTCAGAAGGAAATTGTCTGATGTGGGGTTATAGATTAATTATTCCCTTGTCATTGCGTTCTCAAATACTCAAACAGTTACATAGTAGCCATATGGGTATAGTAAAAACCAAATCGTACGCTCGTAGCTACGTGTGGTGGCCCAAAATTGATGCTGATATTGAGAACATGTGCCGAAGTTGCGTCACCTGTGCGGCCGAGTTGCCGGCGCCGCCTCGCGCTTCGCCGCAGCCATGGCCGTACATTACACAGCCATGGTCACGGTTACATATTGACTTCTTAGGTCCTTTAAAGGGAATGAAATTTATAGTGATTTTAGACTCAACCTCAAAATGGTTAGAAGTGTTTAATATGGTACGCACCACAGGGGGAGCAGTAGTTAAAGTTTTAAGAAGTTTGTTTGCTAGGTTTGGGCTTCCCTTGGAGATAGTATCTGACCAAGGTCCACCATTTACGAGTGCCGAGTTCAAAGATTTTCTAAAAGTCAATGGTATAAGACAAACGTTTTCCCCTGCATATCATCCGGCGTCGAACGGTGCAGCGGAAAATGCGGTGAAGACATGTAAGCATGCAATAAAGAAGGCATTCACAGATGGATTAGATATTGACGCGGCATTACAAACCTTTTTATTAGCCTATAGGAATTCGCCACATAGTACCACGGGAGAGTCACCAGCTCAAATTTTGCAAAAACGTCCATTACGATCACGGTTAGATTTGTTGAGAAGGGAGAGAGCCGTTGTCGATCGTGTGAGTGATGCGCAGCGCCGTCAAGTTGAGTACGCGGGTGGTAGGATGCGCGAACTAGAGGCAGGTGAACCGATTTGGTTCAGGGATTACAGAGGTCAACAAAAATGGGAAAAAGGAACAGTAGGGCATAACGAGGGTTCGCGTCGTATTTGTGTCAATGAAAGTAACGGTCGACAACACACTAGGCACATAGATCAAGTACGCCGCAGAGCACGCATGTCCAATGTTACCTGCCCGGACAACGCGGTGCGGGATACTAATGACAGGCAAGAGGGTCAAGAAAGCGTTACCCCTACAATTGACTTGACTTGTAACGAGCAGGCCGAGATTGAGAGGGGAGGAGGTACGAATAGTAGTGAGCACGACGTGATGCAGGAATCGGACGAGGTTTTTAGTACACCGCCACGATCCATTACACCTGCTGCACAGGCTATACCTGAGTCTAAGTCTTCGCCATCCGTGTCGCGCCCCACGAGAGTCCGCAAGCCGGTTATAAGATTTCGGGTCGAATGATTGTGTATTTCTATTCTATTGTATTATGTTAAAGGTCAAAGTGTGTCTTAATTTAAGGGTGGAGGTGTAAGGTATTTGTATAAAATATGATTAAGAAATTAGTTGTAAGTAGAAGGTAGTTGTCTACACATTTTTGTCTGGGTCACTTCGCTATTAAACGTCTTTTGGATCAGCTGTTGTTTCCTTGCATAAATAAGTAATCCGCTTAATATCTCTCAGTACCTTCTACCATTCTAAAAGAGATGTGATAAACTAGACTTTGGCGTAACAGTACAGCACTACCAGTATCCCCAAATTTGTATTTACAGGTACTCAAAATTGAAGCCAAAACATTTTCCAACTACCTACCAAAAGAAAATTATAAAATTTAAAACGAAACGTAACCCTTTGAAACGTGATAGGCCGGTTATACCAAAAACTACGCTCAAACTCCCCATAATTGGTTTAGTGTCGCCCTCACCAACTCGCGAAAACGAAAGTAATGATATTATATGCGAGCTTTTAGGCAGCGGACCCCGACATAATTGCATTAAAATCTTGCGAAACGCCAAATAGATTTACCTACACTCAGACGCTTTTTAATATTTAAACAAAAAATTTAAAAGGTCTGTGTTTACTTTGAGTGGTGCTTGTTCTTCAGAATCCAATATTCGGTGGTTAAGTACTTTGTGGGATGAGTTAGAGAGGTTCAATTGGAGTGTCTGTGAATTGGATATTGTTTTGAAATCTAGATTGTGGGGGCCTTTGTAGGGTTCGTTTTTCCAGGATAATTCTATGCGGACTTGTCTACTGTTATTATTTCTTAGAATTGAACTGAAAGTAAAAGGGAATGAGAGAACATTGTCTGGAGTCTACATTTTGTAAGTCGCTTTTGTAAACACAATTACTTAACGTTTTCTTTTCAAATTTCAACATAAAATTCAATCGAATCATCTTTTAAGAAGTGTTTAAAAAACTAATATTCTTTTAGATAGAGAAAAAAAGCCGGAACACGATTATATACAGGCTGTAACAGAAAGGGTATAATCATATGGAATACTGTGGTACGGACCATCAAACTGAACCACTTTCTCTATGGGACCACTATCGAAATCGAAAAAAAATATGCAGCTGTCCTATACAAAATTTCAAAACCTACTCGACCCAAATGTATAGAACAGCTGATTATTTTTTTACGATTTCGATGGTGGTCCCTTAGAGAAAGTTGTTCAGTTTGATGGTCCGTACCACAGTATTCCATATGATTATACCCTTTCTGTTACACGCTGTATATAAACCTAACTTCTATTTGGCTGTCTCGTTGGTCGAGTGGTCGCGCGACTGCTAAGTATGAGGTCCTGGGTTCGATTGCAAGGCCGGGCAATGTCATTGAGTTTTACCATCAGGAATTTCTCAGTAGCAGCCACGGAGTCTGGATTTGTGCCCGGTTGATGGAAACCCGCTATGACATGGGACTTAAACATAACCGGCGAAATGTGGGTGTACTATTAGGTACACCTCTACCTAACCCCTCGAGAATTACAGGCGTGATGTTGTATATGCTTACTTCCATTTATACTTTATTCAGAGAGGGCTATGGAAGACGAAGACACACTGACTCTAAATGAAGATGGATTAAAGCAAAAATACAAATGTTGATGGCGACGAGTTTAGCTTGACAGTTTTACAAATTGTAATCAGCATTGGTTTCGATTGAGATTGAGAGCAGTGGTGGCCCAGTGGTGGCGGCCCCGACTTACGAACAATACGTCGTGGTTTCGAACCCAGTCAGGCGCATTACTTTGTGTAATTTATTTCATCACCACTGCTCTCAAAACTGTCAAGGAAAACATCGTGAGGAAACCGGCATGTCTTAGAACCAAAAATTCGAAGACATGTGACATCTACCAACCCGCATTGGGCCCGCGTGGAGGATTATAGCCCATTCCCTCTCATAGAGAGGAGGCCGTGTGTCCCAGCAGTGGGAACATTAAAGGCTGATTATGCTTGGTTTCGTAAGCAAACAGGGCTAAACTAAAGTCTTCAGTATTGCTTAAACCTGAAAACTTTAGCATATGACACTACAGGTGTGTTACCAGATTGATTATTTGAAGTTCCAGTTAATAGGGGGTGAGCCTATTGCCACCAACTGACCTCAAATCTTGTCCCTGAAAAATTAAAAAAACAAAACTCAACAGTTAGATAAATTGCAATGAGTAAGCAAACAGACTCATTTCATCAGGGTCTAAGAAATACTTTAGATCTGAAAAATCTATTGACGCGGCTTGGCAGTAAAACCAACTCGTAGGCCGTGACGGCAAACGCTGTCATGTAGCCCTTCTTCGTCACCGCTTTTCTTTTTTTCCGTCATCTAAAGCCTTATTTCTCAAACTGGCTCATCTACGATCTACAAATTTCAGCGCTGCTCCTCCAGTTGCTAATAACCTAGCCGCTCACAAAACAGCGCCTCTTGTACACACGTCTACACATCAAGCTATACATTTCCAGTTTATGCTGATCTCGCATTGTATAGGATTTCCGTAAAATGCGAGGTTAGCTTATACTGGAAATGTATAGCTTGATGTGTACAATACTACGAAACATTTCAATACGAGCATGTTTGTTGTTCACACAAGTTAACGCTTGCCTGCCTCGTTTAATAGAAAACTGGGTAGGTTTCCACCCACCCAAACGAAACTGGGTAGGTTGGTGGCGCCCAAACGTTCTCCGCTTTTGATCTCGTTTTAATTTTGTTTATTACAAACAAACAACGAGGTATTTGTTGGTGTCTTTTTGTGATGTTGATTGGTGTGAAGGTTTAGCTAGTCATAATTAATTACAATGGCTCTAGACAAAGTGATATTACCAGTGTTAATGATGATATCAATAAAATAATAGTAATTTATTTGTATACGAGGAAAAAAAACTAACATAACACACACAGAGACTAATGTTGACAGTGAAGACATATTAAGGCTGCCTGTCCATTGAAGCGGAGCGAGGCTGCGGAGCGGAGAAATGGAGAAATATTCACCAATAGGATTGCATACTGGAGCTGAGCGGAGATTTTATGCAATCCTATTGGTTAATAATATGTCTCCGTTTCTCCGCTCGCAGCCTCGCTCCGCTTCAATGGACAGGCAGCTTTAAATGCGAGCTTCTGCCTCCTAAACTAGGCCAGAACCCTGTCTTTTAGGAGCCGATGTTCCTTCATAATATGTCTGGCACATTAGTGATATTGATAATGATACAAAAGCTTGCTTCAATGCTGTTGAAAGCCATAGAAATACTCAACTTTTTGAAAGCGATGGCTAATTGTATTGTCTAGCACTTTGATAAAATAAAAAAATAAAAAATAAAAGTTGGATTTGTGTCCAGCTCAACTTGTATGCCATCGCTCGCTTTGGATATTTTGTGATGGATTGGATCTGAAAATGCTTCGTGAGCAGTGCTATTTGTTATGCTGTATGAAGTATTTTGGTTCGGGTGATTTTAGAAGAAAACTAACGTCTACTCAAAAATGTAATGGTCTCTAAATGAGCCTCACAAGGTTACAAATTCTTGAATGGAAGCAGATACCAGCTCAATTGCATAATTACTTCACATCTCATTAATCTCTTATATTTTACTTTATCAAAGTCACACACAATGAAATCTAAGTCAAATCCCGTCCGTATTATACCAGCAGCATCATTCAATGGGGCTGGTAGGCATCCTAGTCTACGTAATTAGCATCCTTCCACGTCTGGGAGATATTTGAATAAGAGGCGGGTGTCATGAATTAGGGTAGGTGTACAATGTTGTTCGAAATACAATTAATGCTATTTTAAATCGCACATTGTTACCTACTTCGCACTTTTTTTGCAAAATAAGCTCCACGTGCGTAGTACGAGTATAGCATGACCAATTTTATCTCTACTCTATTAAGACCTACAGACTGTTTTTATCTCTGACATCGCCCCGTAAATTTCTTTCTACAATATATGTCATTTTGTTTTTCGTTTTTATAGTGATCATGCTGCGAATACGTATAGCTAGGCTACCCAATATTTTTACCATGACTCACGGCTTATACAAGAAGACTTTAGATTGTCTTATAAAGAAAACATGATTGATACATTGAGCTACTTATCAGAAATGAGGATGCTTTTAAATTCCAAATGCAAGTGTACACACAGTACCTAGTCTGAACTTTTTAAACGCAACTTTTCAAGGGGTCTAAAATGGCTACTTTAGCAGAATCAAATTATGATAAATTTATGAATCACGTCCAAATTCTTAAAATGGTAACAGACGCAGTTAATATTATAGCTTATCACTTTGTCACCACTTTACAAAATTGTAACGTAATTCATATTATTATCCTATTATGATTCTGCTAAAGCGGCTATTTTAGGCCTCCAGGTCTTCCTTATTTCTATAAATTCTACACGACACAACAGTCTAAACCCATCCTAGTCCCCGGCTTACACAACTCGCATCATTCAAATCCGGTCTCATCATGTGAACTAACCCTAACACGGAGCGTGTACGCCAGTGTACTCCGGGCGTTAACGCTTCTCTGGACACGTTAATTGAAAACGGATTGGAGGTGACAGTGTAGAACGGGCTTTTTATACGATGCAACCTCACTTCTAGCGGTTTTTTTTGTGATTTATCTCACGGGGAACTGGGGATTTTAATAAATAATTAAAGATTATTTAATTTTTTTAAGCAAGCAAACAAGCAAGCAGTAAGCAGCGTGTGAAATAATTTGTACAACAAAGTGGAATATTTTTAAAGATTTTTTTTTGTTTGGACTTCCTCGTTGGTCGAGTGGTCGCAAGCACGACTGCTGAGAATGAGGTCCTGGGTTCGATTTTCGGGTCGGCTAAAGTGTTATTGGGTTTTTCTATCTGGACTTTCACAGTAGCAGCCACGGAGTCTGGATCTGTGCCCGGTTGATGGCAATAGGCTCGCCCCCTATTATATGGGACTTAAACATAACTAGCGAATTAGGAACACATCTGCCTAACCCTTAGGGGAGTACTAGGCGTGATGTTCTGTTTGACGTAGTCACAGACCATGAATTTCTCCTGTATCGGTGCAGAGCAGCGGTGGCCCAGTGGTGGCGGCCCCGACTTGCGAACAGTAAATCGTGGGTTCGAACCCAGGCAGGCGCATTAATTTGTGTAATTAATTTCATCACCACTCTACTCCACTCGCTCTCAAAACGGTGAAGGAAAACATCGTGAGGAAACCGGCATGTCCTAGAACCAAACAAAAAAATCGAAGACATGTGACATCTAGCAACCCGCACTGGGCCCGCGTGGTAGATAGCCCATTCCCTCTCATAAAGAGGAGGCCTGAGTTACAGCAGTGGGAACATTATTGGCTGATTATGCTATGCTTAAGCAACTACTAGCACTTCTAGTAGTACAGTCATATCGTAAAATAAACTTCTTCTTTCTACCGATAAATTATTTGAATAAAAATGCGTTTCAGTAAAAAAAAAATATAATTATGCTTCGTTTGTCAGCTTCTATCAAATTCAAAAAAGGTCAGTTACCTAACATAATTTCGTACTGTATAATTCTGTATCTCATCAAAAACTTATAAAGTAGGTCATCACATGCATGTAATTATAGCTCCCTCCCTATAGTCCCTATATCCTATAAACGTATCGTATCCCGTCAATAGCATTACTGGGTTCAATACCGTTATGAAACGTGTCAGTAACGTTATTTTGCTCACAAAATGGAGTAGATAATATTAATAATATCGTTTATAATAGCGACTGTTTACATAATATATTTGATATTGTCAAATATGTACCTTCTACATTAAGAAAGTTATTTATAGAAAATCACTTTATACTTTGATTTATAGGGACTGCATCGTTGGCCTAGTGGTCGCGCGACTGCTGAGCATGAGGTCCTGGGTTCGATTCTCGGGTCGGGCAAAGTGTAATTGGGTTTTTCCATCACGCATTTCTCGGTAGTCTGGATTTGTGCCCGATTGATGGCAAAAGGCTCTCCACTATTACATGGGGCTTAAACATAACTGGCTCCAAAGACAGGCGCACACAAAGCGAAAAATATCGGGGAGTACTGCCTTCTAAATCAGGCCCTTGATCCAACCGCCTAGCGAGAGCCTCGACATGTGCGCTTCGAGGCTCTTGGCCATCAAGCCATTGGCTATAACGACAATCGGCACAATACCGAGTTCACATTCATATCATCTCATTATGAACACTCGATGAAGACAATAATGAGCAATCGTACAATGGCACAGCTTACCAGTATTCCATAATTGTATCCTATCAGAGGCATTACTGGCTAACATAATACCAGGAGGATAGGTGTCGACGAAGTAATATTTTCACAAAATGTATCACGACACAAAATTCAATGTTTGCCGCCGGGAGAGACCGTGCCTCTGGCGAGATCATAAGCGTTTGGTGCAAGCTTATAAGAAATGGACAGGTGCAAACCGACTTTAATCCACAATTTCACGTCAATACTGGAAAACGTTGCTTTTAACAAAACGAACAAACCAAAACGACTTCAGACACACACAGTAGTACAGTAATACAGTCTGTGACTTGGTTTGTTTTATTGACTTTTTTTCCACTGACTTCCGAGAGTTCCAAAAAAAAGATGCTGGTGGAATACTTAACCTCCTTTTACAGAAATCGGTTGAGAAAATTCTGATTCAAAGTGCCAGTACCAATCATAGGAGTCTTGTCAAGGGATGTACATACTACATTACGACGTGTGAGTAGTGACTGGGTTGAAGGTGTCAGGTAGACAGTCGTCCTCTGTAAAATATTGGTACTCTGCGCACCCGTTTGGAGTGAAAGATGACTCCAACATACTTAGGAAAAGGCTAGGCAGATGATGTTGGATTTCCGATTCTGAGTTGCAAGATATGCAGCAAAATCAACAACAAAAACAACAAACAACAACAACATTAAACAACCTTTTGTATCAATGACTTCATTAAATCACGCCTGTAATCTCTAAAGGATTAGGCAGAGGTGTACTTAATAGCACACCCACCTTTCGCCAGTAATGTTTAAGTCCCATGTAAGAGGGGGAGAGTCTATTGCCATCAACTGGGCACTAATCCAAATTCCATGGCTGTTACTAAGTAATACCTGATGGTAAAAACACAATATCACTATGCTCGACCCGGGAATCGAACCCAGGACCTCATGCTTACCAGTCGGGCTTGCGACCGCTAGACCAACGAGGCAGTCAGAGATTAGACCTTCAAAAATAATCACCTGTTTTTGTTAAGTCCAACCTAACTCCATACTAAAATATTTATTCATCCCAAATCATACTTACGAAAAGAATTGTCACAGAAGGAACGATTTATTTCCCCTCCCCTTCCTGTCCCCATCGTGTTACCATACACAATCACGCTCCTATAACTTAAACCAGACCTTAAGGGTCTCAGAATCGCTACCCATTCTGTTCAGGTCTATTCGCGCGGCAAAATGAGATATCACTAGATATTGAATGACAGCGTTACTGTGAACGCGGTTTCACAATTTTCGGATTTAATATACACACATCAAAAGTGTCTAGGGATCAAGCATTTTTATGTGGATTTCTTGAGATTGAGATGTGGCTTTGTAATAAATTTATGATTTTATAAATTTATATGGATCCTTTTTGGTGCATTTCATAATTTGAATCAGGAACTGTGAATCAAATTCGAGTAAAAGATGAAAATCAGCTGTCAATATTTTCCCTATAAAAACATACAACGCATTGAAGACATTATTAGTGCTACTGTTTCCCTACTACTGATTAAAACCAACGTTATTATGGAGCGGCGACGTCATTTAAGCAGGGAAGAAATGCTCAGAGCCGTGGGAATGATAGAAGCTGGTTCCCGGCAACGTACTGTGGCTTTAGCTCTGAATACAAGTCAGAGTGTTATCAGTCGACTTTGGACACGTTACCGAAGCACTGGTACCGTGGCTGAGCGCCATGGAGGACGGTATCGCTGCACCACACGGAGACAAGACCGATACATTCAAATCTTAACTCGAAGAGCTCCAACAATAACCGCCATGATGTTAGCCGTGAGGCTTCATCACTCTTCAGGGAACTTAATTAGCGACAACAGTCAGAAACCGCTTGCATGAAGTGAACCTTCATTCCCGAAGACCGCTACGGGTACCACCTATAGCAATGCACAATCGTAGGATACGATATCAATGGGCTCTTGAACACAGAAATTGGGCAGAAGAACAATGGCGTTTCGTGTGCTTTTCTGATGAGTCTCGTTTTGGTATGAGACCGGATACAAGACGTATACGACACTGGAGAACCCCTGGACGCCAACAGCGATTAAAATCCTGCCAGGAAGTCCATCCTTATAGTGGTGGAACCATCATGGTATGGGCGGGTATTTGGATCGGCGGAAGAACTGAGTTGATTTGGATCAGAGGCAACCTCAACGCTCAAATTTATGCTGAGACGATTGTATCAGACGTCATCGTTCCTCTACAAGTGCAAATCGGTCCCTTATTTCAGTTAATGCATGATAATGCACGACCGCACACCGCAAGAGTTGTAAGACAGACTCTCGCCGCAGCTAACATCAATGTCCTGCCCTGGCCTGCTCAGTCGCCAGACTTGAATCCGATTGAGCATGCATGGGATATGCTACAGAGAAGAGCTCTGCCGAATATGGAGGGTATCCAGTCGCAAGAAGACCTTTTTTTGTTGTTGCAACGAACATGGGCGGCCATTCCACAGCGTGATTTGGATGAACTCATTTTGAGTATGCCAAACCGATGTTCTTGTGTTGTTAGTGTTCGCGGTAGAAACACGAATTATTAATTGTTTAAGTTACCCAATAAAATTTTAAAGAAAACTGTTATTTCAGTCTTTTTTTCGAACTTTTGTGTTAGTGGTTCAAATGTCAAAAATCCCTTTATTAGGAAAATGGCAAATTTCTTTATTAATGCAAAGGTGACTTGGTTTATCGTTACTGTGACAAACGAAAACACTTTATTTGATGAATCCTTAAAGAAAATTTTAATTAATATCAATCAGGAGAAAAGTTATTGCAAAAATATATGTTGATCCCTAGACACTTTTGATGTGTGTATTTCTTTACTAGCTTTTGTTTGCGGTTTCGGAGAGGCCGGAAAAGAACAAATACAACAACTGTTTTCTAGATAGTATAGCCAGACGTGTACCAACTTATCGCTAATTATATTTAAGAGGGCCCTTCCCGGTCCGTCTATCGTCAACGCGAGCATGGTCGAAAAGCTTGTTGTTTCATCCAGAGCCACAGCGGCGATTTTCTTTCAATTCCCCCGTCTTACCCCACCCCGACCCCGCACATCTCGTCTTCTGCGCACCTCATACCGCCTAACGCGATGACATTGAACGAAAAATAGTGTTCGAAAATTTCTTAAACTTGTTCCAGGAAATACGTGTTTTTGAATAAGTCTTACAGTGTGTGAAATAAATATTTGTCATTAAGAATCTCCATTACATGTGCAAGGTTTCTATCGAGATGATTTCTTTAATTTTACAGTTTATGAGTACATTATGAACGGCCAAAGTTAAGGTAAAATTTGTGCTAAACAGCAATTTTTCAAAGTTTATACTGAATTTGTTTCTACAATTTTTTATTTTTTGCCACCATAGAAACCTAGATATACTTAGTGCACAAAACACCTATTAATTAAAAAAAATCAAAGATAGATGTGTAACAACTGCATAATCACGTACCAGCGTTTGTATGAAAAGTATGGCGGGTTGGCCGCTCTTAAGTGCCATGTAATCGGGGCGAGCCTATTGCCATTAATTGGGCACAAATCGAAACACTGTGAAGCAAAAATTACAATAAAATTATCATACGAGAATGTAGTATGGTGATAAAAACGTGTACTATGTCAGGAAATACGAAATTTGTTTTCAGGTTTTGATGTAGGTACTAGCAAGCCAAACTTCATCTAAATCGGTTCAGCTGTTAAGACAAGATTGAAATCTAAACACACAAACATACATCTCCTTTATAATATTAGTTTGATATTTTTCTCCTTTTTCACAAAAGGGTTTTCGGTATTGGTGTTAAGGCTGCAATATAGGCATGTATTGTATTGTCCAATGGATTAGGGGTCGTCAACAGTTTCTTTGGAGACGCAACGACCGTTTCGGCTTGGTCCTTATCAGGGCTTTGGGAACATTTTTGTGGTTCAGTGTGATTGCTGGTAGAATTTGGTGTGTCCTGTTATTAATCCAATGTTTGGTGTGAGAAAAAATAATCGATTAGACATTTATTAGTCTTGGAATAAGAAGAAGGCTTATTATCAATTTAATCTTTCTGTAAATTTTTCATCTCTTGTGAACATCATAGAAATAGCTCAAATCAAATCTACGCATTTGTACAATTAAATAAAATTGAGTTGTCTGTTTTTAATTTCAAAATAACAGCTTCTAACTGAATGCATATGAACGTATATACGGTAAGTACCCAATTTTTTAAAACAAATTGTTTTCTATCCGTCCGTTTGTTCCGGCTATCTCCGGAACGGTTGGACTTTTAGGGCAGATAGCTGATAATCAATACCATATTATTATGCTACTTTTATTTTAGAATTAACGTTCCATACAAAAACAATTAGTTTTATAAAATTGTTAAAAAAAAAAACAAATTCAAATAGGGAACTAATATTTTTATAGGTAATAATAATTTCACGCGGACGAAGGTCGTGGGCAACAGCTATTTAAAATAAAAGTGGAATTTTATTGAACCTAACATAAAGAATACTTGATAGAAACCAAACCGTGAACTGCACATTCAATATTTTTGTTAAAATATCATGAAGATATGTACTTGATTCCGTTTTTTGCTAACAAATTGCAATCGTTACTGCATGCCTCTCCCAATCACTACTTGTAAGTATGCCTCGACGCCTGTCACAGCAGTTTCATTCCTCCCCAGCTTAACCAACTTCATTAGAAGTCTATCGAAACTTAAAGCAGCTTTACCGCTTTAAGCACCAATCGAGGACTAAATAAGTTGTATATAGGAACACTTGTTTACACCCCAAAGTTTCCAGTCAGGACCTGTCAAGAACAGCAACCATTGACGAGGGTTGCTGCGATTATTTAGTTGACCTCGGTTTGAGCTGCTAATTTAGAAGCTATAGTGGCTAAAGGTGGCTTTGTGTAATCGATTCATGATTTTGACAGCTGAGTTGTTGAAGTTTTGAAGACTTCAATGGGTTAGATGTTTTGGCAAGATTGTTTTGACGTGACTTATGTACTTGATGTTTGTTCCTTCTCAGACTTGTAGGGCTAGACCTCATGAAGGTATGTAAGAGTCGTATAAGCTCGAAACCAAATTGAAGTATTTATTTATTTAGGGGAAACAAACAATTGTACAATATATGTTACAGTACATACTACGACATAAAGGTAGGCCAATGTACAATCCACGATGTTTCCACATATTACTTATGTTAAAGAAACAGTGTAAACACAGTATTTTAAATTACAATATGTAAAAAAGGGGACGAAAAAGGAAAAATATATTAATAATAAAGTAACGGCAGGAAGAGATAAGAAGAACAAATGTATATTTCTTAACTTATATTATGACTAAAGATACCTAACCTAAAGTAAAAAAAAAAACATATTAAAGAAAGGGCAACACAAACATGACTAATTACACAGTTGCAAATTACTGATTAAAAGTTTCTTAAACGTTTGGCGGTCTCATGGATCGCTGCGCTTGCTCAACGAGGATTGGTGAATGTAAATCTGAAACTCATATTTAGTATAAATCTTGGTGGCCTGACGAAACGTTAACGATGTCTATGATGTCCAAGGTAAACTTATCAACTCCACATGATTTGAAGTTATATTGGTACTTGGTCGGATTTGAGGCACAACAACTTGTATGAGAGGTGAGGCCTTAACCACTGCAATATGCCGTTGTAATGAAATTACAACGTTGGTATATAATGTTTGGAATCAATGTACCAAACAGCCTCAAAATATCTACGTTAAAGATGTTCTTCACATAGTCTCCTTTAACAGAATATCATTTTCCTTACCTGATATTGGCTGGGTGTCCAGTTCGGGTGTCAAGCTGCCTCGTGACATCGCGACGGAAAATAAAATGCTTTTACAGATTTAATATACAGGGAAATTGCACAGCCTTAGAGATTCTTTTTTATTTGAATTCTTAGGAACTTTCCTTATTTTTAGAAAACTTACCATTTTACTAGAGATTTTTTATCAGCGGTATCGATGATGGAAAACTCGATAATGTATCGGAATGTCCAGGGCCCAGGTGGCCTAAAATGGCCGCTTTTGTAGAATCATAATACGATAATAATATGAATTACGTTACAATTCGTAAAATGGTTCGTGACTATTTTAAGATAATTCTGCATAAGCAGCCATTTTAGGCCCTCAACTGAAAAATCTTTTTGTCAACCCTGTTGACAGTCTTTGCATAAATAAGTAACGCTTTGACAGCGAATGCCATGTGTTTAAAGCCGCGGTACATCGAAGAAAAGCCGTTTAATTTCAGACAATATTTCAGACATCTAGATTGTATTTCTCTCCACATTAGCTACCTAAGTTTGTAAATGTACACAACTATTGGCGTCCAGGTGTTTAGATATTGGCTCCGATACGTCGGGTGGCGCGGACCTCTGAAATTGAAACTTTGTTATTGACTCTCTATATCGTGCTGTATGTTATATTTAGTTATAGCTCAGTGAAAAAAAAATGCGTTTTATAAGTTCATGTATTTTTATTTTGCAGAATGTAGGACACCATATTTTAAAAGAGTAATAAAAACAAAACCCAACTACGACAAAAACGGCCACTAAAAATATATAAACAAGACATTAATGTATTTTTTTTTTCTGATTTTCGTATAACCGTAGTCTGTATGTATGTATTGCAGATGATATCGTAGTTAGGTTTTAGTTTTCAACTTTATTTTTTATTATATTGTACTATGTTCATAAATCCAGAAAGTTATCCTCTTTCATTTGACATTCCACACGATAGGGTAGCAAATAAACAATGACCCCCAGCTTTTTGGATGTAGCATCCGCCATTTTGATTCTGTTCACATAAAATGGAGCCTATGTGACCTAGACCTTAATAACAAACCGATTATACCTCATTCACCAAAATCGGCTCAGTAGTTTAGGCGCTACGGTGGTATACGTAGACTGCTAAAATCATAACCTTTGGCTTTGCCGTAGTCGGGTACAAAATGGTAAAAGAAAATTTAAGTTTCACAGTGATTGCAGCCATTATGGCAAGTTTCAATAAACACAATAGCACCAACAAGATAAATACTTTCAAGCATACGGTAACTTTTTGCGATCCTGCTGAAAGGAAAATATAAATAAAACCAATAGAACGTTTTCGGACTAAAAACCGTGATTTGGAAAGAGCAGGAAGTTGAAACCGGATGTAGCAGTCTGCTGCAGGGGCGCTGCAACCGTCGCGCCGAATATTCACAGCTTCCGGTACGAAGTAGGCCAAAAACAGAAGGTCCATTTTTTTCCTTCGCAAGATAACTTATACAATTCCACCAGCAGAAGCATTTCACCGCTTTGTACAGAAAATTTTATGCCAGACTGCTAAATTTATTCTTCAGATGAAGCATAACATCACGCGTATAAACCTTTAGGGGTAGGGCAGATGCGTACTTATTAGTTTTCACATTTCGCCAATTATTTTCAAGTCCCATGTAATAGGGGGCTATTGCCATCAACCAGGCACAACTCCTGGGGCCTTAGTCTGCTATTGCAATAGTGTCAGAATGGTCTATAATTTATTTAATAAGGCCCCTAGCCCACAGCGTATTGAAGCGCGTTCGAAACTCGTTTGACGTGCGTACAAGGGGCCTTATTAAATCAATGATAGACCATTTTGACACTATTGCAATAGCAGACTAAGGCCCCTGACTTCGTAACTGCCACTGAAAAATTCCTTATAGAAAAACCCACCAACACTTTACCCAACCTGGAAATTGAACCCAGAGCCTCATCCTCAGCAGTTACATCATTCCAGTGGATCCTCGACAACTTTTATCTAGCTATGCACAGTCACACACTAACATAATCTATACAGATTCTATACAAATCAATACAATTCAAGTGTCTGTTTGTAATATATCAAAATAACAGCTTTTTACTGAATGCTGAAAAGAAAATACACGGTTAGTTTCCAAAGACCAACCAAATTCTCAGATGTGATGCAGTACGACATTCTGAGCCCCATTGAAATTTTTCATCGGTTATTAAAAAAAAAAACAGCTGTTTCATACATTTTGACCGTGTAGGTATTGCACTTTTGTAGGAAACAGCTGTTTTTTTTTTAATAACCGAAGAAAAATATCTATGTGGGGGGGCTCAGAATGATCTACTGCATTATATCTGAGAATTTGGCTGGCCTTTGGAAACTAACCCTGTATATACGGCGCTTTTTTTCAGTTTTTGTCTGATTGTCTGTCTTTCTGTTCCGGCCTAATCTCCGAAAAGGCTGGACCGATTGACGGGACTTTTACCGGCAGATAGCTGATGTTATAAGGTCTAACAAGGGCAAATTTTTTTTAGAAAAATAATTTGGATTCCGTGCAAAAAAATTAAACCCTTAAAATTGGTAACAAAATTCGATTAAAAAAAGGAAGCATTATTTTTCATAATAATTTCACGCGAACTAATGTCGCAGGCAACAGCTAGTTACATATAATAGGGAATATGCATGTAATTTTTTTTTTCACTTAGATCAATAATATAATAACTCAAGAAAATAATTAAAAGTTAATTTCAACTACTGCTTGTCGCACAAAAAACATATTAAACTCCTACAATTTTCTACGACAATTCAAACGTCCATGACTATCGCGGCCATTCATGTCAGGACTTTGATGTCACTTACCTCTATCTGCCTTGTTTAAATCTAATGTTTTGCCCTTAGTAGATTAGTTTTACTAAAATGTAAGTGCTTTATTTAAGCAAAAATTGCAATAACAATATTTTAGTAAAATCTTAGTGAAACTTTGAAGTACTTTTCAACTAAAAGTGTTTCTTTGACACATAGCTTTTGACGTCACTACCGGAATCGATGCGTTTTGTTTTTGCGTTCCGTTTCACCAATAACACGCTACATAAAATATTAATTTGTAAAATAAGTATTGTATTAGATAATTAAACAACTGTACCACAATGTTTTTATGGTCCAATACGAGGCATTTAAAAAAAATTTAAAAAAGGTTTTGTATTTCTTGCATATACCCTATTCTTGATACGAGCCATCCTGCGTAGATTATCGCTCCACGGAAAATAATTAAGCCCTAGACTTGAACTGCTGCCATACACCTATGCAGTATATTTCAGTTCTCAACACCCGAATCAGAAGCTTAGAGGAAATGAATACGTCTACCGATTGAAAGATACTATTGAACTTTCAACGAAAATCAAAGGAATTCTTCACGTTTTCTTTTATTTTTCATTGTTTAAGTTCATAAAGAGAAATAATGAGGCAATCTCCTGAAAAACTATTGACTTTTAAAAGAGGACGCTTTTAAAGGAAATACAATACTTGCTTCAATGGTTAAAGCGTTGTTGATAAAATCTCTTGTTTTTTTATTGTTACTTTTAAGGAAACATCTTTTTTTTTTTCGGTTGTGGAATCATAAAATGAACTCCTCCCGCTCTGGGCTGAGCAGGAGGGAGTGTCAGACTTTTACTGACTAAAACCCATCCATGTTCCTTCTTTTGCCCTTTGTGTTTCAGGGCCGCGGTATCTCTTTCGAACAGTCCCGCAACCCTAGCAGGCTCAACCCTAGCAGGATCAATGATGCCCTTATACATACACAGTATTAACCTTTGTCTTAACCTAAGAGATCAGTCGCGCAAATATACGATCGTCGCGGTTAAACGTCACTGATTTGTACGAGAACGCACGCGTTTGTTTTGGTTAGCACGCGGCCTTATGTTTCAATTCAAAACGCGTATGTAAATAATTATCTATAAAATAATATATCTAGTTAGTTCCTAATATATGATTGTCAGTTTCACACGAAATCTATTTTGTTTCCATGATCAAATAAATCATTATTAATAGGCACTCCAACACTAATCCCTAACAAAACATATGTACTGCGTAATGCGCTTTTATTAATTACAACGCGAATTTATCACTAATCAGACCAATGTTAATTAAATTTCCTGTATGAATTCGATATCGAAATATTTGTACATGTTTTGCTGAAATAAAATATTTGAAAATGATGATGAAGTAGGTACATAAGTATGTAATGACATATTTATGTACTATTGTACCATAGTTTTATTGTGATATTGCGTTTGAACTGTGACAGGCGCATTACTTTGTGTAATTTATAACATCGTCATTGCTTCTAGATCGGTCACTTTGTAGGAAAACTTCGTGGAGTAACTTGAATATTCTAGAACTAAACATTCGAAGACAAATGTGACATCTACAGCCTTTTCCCTCTCGTTGAGAAATGGTCAACATGGCCATTTTAATCTGCATTATTGCAGTTTAAAAAAAACTTAAAAGCAGGCTTTTGTCACGCACTTAAAATTAATTATTTTCAGTTCAACTATCCACCTCCTGGCTTTATCATCAGATCAGCTCCCACATACCAAATTATTGTATTGTTATCCAAACTACATAAACATACAAAGTTTCATTTCAATACGACAATTAGAAGTAAGTTAAACTTGACTTTCAAGATTTGATTACATTGTTTTTGTGAAGCTAATATAAGCATGTTAATAATAGGCTGCTTATGATGATGATATTACAATGTTATAGTGCAAACTTCTAGCACACCTGTCCTTTACACAAGCTGTATTGTACGTCCAACGCTAGAAGAGACGCAACCAACCGCACTTAAGCTCAAAGCATATAGCTAGGATGCCAAGCGTAAATGCCTGTAGCTGATTAAGCTCAAGGCATCTAATAAATCCAGATAGCTTATTTAGATGAGATAACCTGCTCAAAAAGCGGTATAAGGCTGGTGACTGAAAGGTAGGTAGTGAATTGGTATTATGTCTTTGCACTATAGACTTCAAACCATCGTTCGGTTTGTTTGAGGTACTAACATAAGTAATCGGATGGACCTTTGACTAAAAGTGATTTATAAGTTTAGATTTCATGGTTTTGCTTTCATTTAATTTATCATGTTTGTTCGAGAGATTCGATCCTTATGATTGACCCTATCGATTGACGTCATAAGAGTACAGAATGTAATTTTTTCGAAATTATTTGGTTCGATTCCCGAGAGCAGCAAGCGAATTTTCGAAAATCGTTTCTTTTTAAAAATATAGGAATGTTTTCATTGAGTAAAATTTGCTATCTCCAGTATTTAGAGTACTTTCACTCCAGATGACGTTTAAAAAATTCAGCCTGTATAAAGGGTGTACAAAGATCCTTAACGAAGCCGCAAGAAACTTGTTTTTCCCGTCATTGCGATCATTTTTTTGTTCTAGACCATACCTGGGAACCTTATAGTTACGGAGGTATTGGGGGTTAAAGTTCCAATTCTTTCAGAAGTTTTTTTATTTAATCCCTCTTTTAATGTTAGATAGAACTAGGTACACTTTAAACACCTCTACGACTCTCGTACTATTCAATTCATCTATCAGCACAATGTTTCGAGTGCGTCACAATGAGTCCTACCGTAAAACGTGATTTTTCACCCCAAAAAGAAAGTTTCCCAGCAATCATTTTTGCGTAAAAACACTTAGTTTGATGTACAGAATGCTTGGTTAACAGCTTCGTGAAGGGTCTCTTTACACCCTGTATGAAACAATTCATATGGAGTTAACTCCAAAAATATCGCTATGCTAACGTATTCACTATACCTATACAGTACATTGATCCGTGTAGCTAGATTCCCGATACACAATATAACACACCATTATAGATAAAAGCTTCCAGCGAGAGTACTTGGAACCCCGGTAATCATGTTACAATATGATCGAGTTACGATCTCGATTCGAGGTTGATCCCGGTTCCAGGAAAAGGCCGACTGAGATTTTTTGGAGTGGATTAAGTTAAGGGATATTTACTGTTTTGTGACTGCCCCGTTGGTCTAGTGGTAGCAAACCCGACTGCTGAGCATGAGGTTCTGGGTTCGATTCCCGGGTCGGGCAAAGTGTTATTGGGTTTTTCCATCAGGAATTTCTCAGTAACAGCCACTGAGTCTGGATTTGCGCCCGGTTGATGGCAATAGGCTCACCCCGTATTACTAAAACATAACTGGCGAAATGTGGGTGTACTATTACGTACACCTTTGCCTAACCCTTAGGGAATTACAGGCGTGATGATATGTTCTTCTTAAGTTTTTTCTCTTTACTTTAGTGTATGGTTCAACTTCTTTCGTGTCGATGGTACGACTTTGGCGTCTTTTCGGTCCTCTAAAGTGCATGTGCAAGTGCAAGTGATGATCTCTTCCCACAGCTTCTCACCTTTGGTTGTTTGTCTTGAATAGCCTGCGTGGAGCATAAAAATACTTTTTTTTTACGTAATTTGTATTGACTTTACCGTACTAATTGCTTGGCCACCAATTACACACTCAAGCAAGAAGCGTATTGTAGCGTAAGTATTATTCCACGAGTCATCGCCACCAGACTTGCGAGGCAAATAAATTACGCACGATTAAGTTGATCTTCGCAACCGCTAGACTTATCCTGAAGTATTGTGCCACGAGGCAGCGCCACCAGACTTGCGAGGCAAACAAATGACGCACGCGTAGGTTGATCGTCGCAACCGCTAGTCTTATCCTCTGATGTCGGGAACTACTACATAGATATATGCAGACGAAGATAATTATCGTGAAAATTAATTTTGTCTTTGTTTGATTACTTTACCGCTAACCTTCTATTAGTATTTGATTAACTCCTCGATTCCAATTTTCGATGATAAAAAATCGTTTTCTGCTTAAGCATTAAAAATGTACTCATGGAACCCATAGCTGCGAAACTCAATAAAATTCCCGATTTCTTTTAAAATACAATTTTTCGTATCTTACGTGTATGTAATCAATATAGTACTTATTATGACTTTAATTTATTATTGGCAATTTTGTTTTACTGAGACACTTAGACATATTGAAAATATAATCATTCAATCAATTATTAACATGTAATCTTTCTTATAATTTATTGGTTTTAGTGCAAAATTATATTTACAGTACTCGCAAATCAGCGACCTTTACCTAGCCTAGTATAGTACAGAGTGTCAAAATAAAATACCATATACTTATTTTGTTACCAATGACGTGTGGCCTAAATGTGATTGAATAGTCCAAGATAGAAAGAAAAGAAAGAAAGAAATAATATTTATTTGTCGCAAAAACATGACGTGCATCATAAAAAGTGACAAAAAACAAAAAAAAAAAAAACATACAAGGCATAAAATAAATTAAAAAAAAAAAAACGTTCGTAGCTTGCACGTCGTGACTGCGACAAGCAGGTTACCACTCAGCATGATGCTGTGCTATGGGGGACCCACAGCAGAGCGCTGGATAGATAAAAAGACATCACATCTGTAATCCCGAGGGTTAGGCTAATACTACATCTACGTTTCGCCACGCCCATGTAATACGGGGCAAGCTTATTGCTATCAAACGGGCACAAATTCAGACCTAGTGGCTGCGTTAATTCGTAACGGAAAATTCCAATGACACTTTGCCCGACCTGGGAATCGAACCCTGGACCTCAAGCTCAGCAGTCGCGCTTGGGACTACTAGTGACTAGACCAACGAGGCAGTTCGAGATATTAGGTGAAATTCAAGCTTAGCATAACGCCCATAAAAGTACGGAATCTGGTACAACCCACAATAGTTTAGTTCCTTTCAAAATGGTTGAGTTGAATGGTGCTGATCCATGCGTCGTGTTCGTGAACGGGCGCTGTCAGTTGTGACTGGTCATCTCTTAGTTGCCATGGCATAATTGAATTAATTATTTTTATATTTTGAATTGTTTTTTTTTTTGTTTTTCCTATGGACACTTCTAAAGTGCACATCTTGCTACATCGTTCTCACATAGTGTACACACGGCTACACGTCAAGCTATACATTTCCAGTTTATGCTGATCTCGCATTGTATAGGATTTCCGTACAATGCGAGCTCAGCTTATGCTGGAAATGTATAGCTTGATGTGAAGCCGTGTGTACCATCTCAACATGAATAATGTAACCAAGGAATTGTAACAATATGCTGATATAAAAGAGTGTCCATGGAGTTTCTTGCCCGTTCTTCTTCATAGAGATCTACGCTTGGGAATGGGCAACTACAGTACTTTCACAGTTTTTATGTGTTGTGACTGGGACTGTAGCTACATTTCAGTGTTATCTTTGTTTTGACAGTTCAAAAGTGCCTGTAACTGGCATAATTGAAATAAATACTTTGATATTGATTAAGTTCACATTCTAATCCTGTATGATAAAAACTTAACAGCTTTTTATTCTACAAACATTTAAAAAAATAACTAAAAATTTAAAATATTTCCCGAAAAACCGTGACAACATATCCCCGCAGATGACGCCGGTCGGTACAAGCCCCTCTACCCCGTCACCTCACACAAAACCCTTGATTTTTTGCCCTCCTCCATGTTTCTGTCCGGGAACAATTTTTCAAAGAGCCCATCACGTGGTGTCATTCGCAGCTCGCCTAACAAGGGTGCACATAATTTCAGCAGCCCGTCGGACACCGAAAACTTGACAAATCCGCTTAAATTTCTCAAATACGTGCACCCCTTTAATAGGGCACGCAAATATTGGAGTAATCTCATTAGTATGAGTTGTTGTGGATGGGTGCTTGTATGTGAGGTAAATAATATAATTTTGGATCCGTATACGTGTATTGATATACCTACCTACAAATTAAATTGTAAGGGATACGAATATAACTAACTGATAGAGACATTCGTCAAACATTCCGAGATAGGATCGTGATCTATCTTTCTTTATCGTGTGGTTAGTGCCTTACCTAGTGTCAGAGTTTTTATGCCGGCCATGGGCCTCTGACTTGGCTTTACGTGCCATCAAGAAATATCTCTCAGGCATGTTGCTTATCTTACGATGTTTATCCTTCACCGAAGCATCATCAGATCGTTTCTGCCACTGCGGCGTATAGGCCTCCCCTTTTCTCTGCCGCACTTCACCGAAGCAAGTGATAATTATACAATACGCACATGAATCCGAAAAATCAGAGGTGCGTGTATTAGGTTTGAACTTGAAACCTAAAACTTGGTAGTCCGTTGGTCGCACCACTAGGCTGTCTCTTCGATCGTGATACAACCCCAAAATATACTGATGACAGACGATGTAAATAACTTACATTACATAACTACCTATTTTATTGCAGGGGGTGCATAAACAATAGGTGCACACCTGTTATTTTAGTATGAATTTCATTATCATCTCTCCAATAATTTCAAGTGATACAATAATCCCAATCAAGCTCTTAACTATTAAAAAAACAACCTAATACACATGTTATTATACAGCTATCCCCTTTTATTCACAAACAAAGTCAAGTGAAACTATATTATCATTCACAAAGTAGCATAGCAGTAGGAGTTCATAATCACGTCCCATACCGACAACATAGAGTAGACAAAAAATGGAGAAGCTATTACATTTAACTATTATAGAAACTGTAAAACTTAATACGTTGACGTTCAATGCATACAGATGCTTACAATTAGATTTAATAGTTAAAATTGCGATAAACTAATTAATAATAATAAACTAAGTAATAACTATTCTGATGCTGATCACAATCTAATTATTTAAGACCTGTATTATGTACCTTACCTATGATCCACAATAAAGATATTGATTGATTGATAAATTAATTTATGTGCTGGACGTTGAATTGGCAATAACTATGTTCTAAAGTAGATTAAGATAAGGGTAGTCTTTTCCATGACCAACTGTACTAATCGTTATCATTGAAAATGCACATTACAGACGACGTAGAACTGTCCAAATAATTATAAAATCTTCGATCCCATAGCCAGTGAGTTGACGACAGTAGGATTTATGTGCACGACAAGTTTCTATGTTAGCTCTTAATTTGCTTTGTACTCTGTGTTCATTACAGATGCAGACCGATGCAATTTATAAGCCATCAATAATACTGCTAATGACCCAAACTTCAATGTCAATCGCGTTGATTAATTTTATTCACTTTGTGATTGCCATATTAATTCTGTTTGGATTATTCTAGAACTCAGGTTTGTTTTCAATAGAAGTATTGTGAGAGGATTCAAATCTGTTTGGAGCAGATGCGTAGTTATTACAGTACTGTTTCAATTGGACAGGGTAATTAATTTTCAATGCCATTAATAATTGTCTTAAAAATAACTCAATTGGTTTACAGTAAAGAGAAATATCTGAAATAACATTCAGAAAACATTATTTATGTTTGAAATTAAGTATGTCGACTTGCTCCGATACATAAACAGAGAACTAGTTATTGAAAAATGCTTATTTACAGTACCACTTTAGACCATATACCTACAGATCGATGAAGAAAATGGGTTGTACAGAACCTACGTAAAATGAGACAAAAGCAGGAAAACGGTGATGACTTCAGGCAATGTATGAGTTTACCGCAAACTTTTTTGGCAAAATAAAACCCAACTTAAAAAAAAAAAACACTAAAAAGTGAAAAATAACTTTACTTCCGGTAGTCGGTTATCTTTTTTTTTTTGCAAAAATGTTTTTCATTTCAGCCTTTTGAGTTGTTGTATGATGGTATCTCACAAAAATTATTGTCGAGTATTCAATTTCCATTAGTACTAAAAGTTATTAGTAGAAAAAATAAAAGAATGATAACTCATAAACTCTCCAAACAATCTAGCAACATATAATTAGTGAGTAATAATTTTTATGGGACCACCGAGCAGTCTTCGTCTACTAAATTCAAAATCAAAAATCGGACCAGTAACCATGGAACTAAGAGGCAATAGTAACATTTAAAAAAAGAATTCAGCTGAATTGAGAACCTCCTCATTTTTAGAATTTGGTTAATAAGACCGCTGTGCCAAAAAAAAATATTTGTAAAATTTTATTTTACCACACAGGGTTGTAAAATAAAATTTAGTGACACTGTGACTATTTTAGGAGGCTTTACGTCTAATTATTTTATTTCAAAATCAGCGTCCATCCCAGTAAGGTTAAATTTAGTAACTACTTACGTCACTTTAGGTGGAAAAACCAATTGGTAAGAAATATTTTTCATTAGACTGCACTAAAATAGTCTTGCTATTGGCAGCTAACATTTTTCAAGTTGGCAAACTGCGATGTAATTGGGATAAAAATTAAAAAGTAGGCATCGTGCTACCCATTACTTGAAAGTACAAAAAAGACGGCATAGTGCGAAAGTAAGCGTCGTGCTACGAAATCATCCCATCTTCCCTACAAATGATTCCTTCGAAAAGCCACCAAATATACAGTCGCACGTGTCAAGTGCGAGAGTGCGACACAAACGCAGCTGTAGTCAAACACCGTAGCGTCGCGGTCGCGCCGTGTGTTGCCAACTTTAATTAGCCGCTGTACTGCAGACGAAGGGTTAAAGGGAATATGGTGGTGGAATATTTAGGGTTATATAGTGATTATTGTTGGTTAAGGGCTGATTTAAATATCATGGGAAATGGGGTGTCTTTTGGTAGATTGATAGGATGCATTTGTGAAACTGCGAATCTCGCACGACACCGCTCGTCCACGCGCTCAGGCGGTGAAACAGATCTCAGGTCGCATTGACTTGTATGAAATCGGTTGATGTAGGCAGCTGAATGCCCCTATTTTACATAGAGGGACTGCCTATCACTCCTGCGTGCTGACCTCCACAAGCCAGTTCGTACTGTGTACGATACCCCTTTGTAGAACTGGTTTCCAGACTTTAAGGCCACTACTACTGCGACGACTACCTGTAACGACTGTCAAAGATCTACAAATGACAGCTGGGACCAACGGCTTAACATTCTTTCCGAGGCACGGAGGAAACTCGGTAAGTAATGGGTGGTCACCCATCCACAGACCAACCTAGGCAAGCGCGGCTTAACCTGAAACTCGTCCCGAGCAGCTGTTATTATTTAGCCACGATCTCCTCCTCCAGACTCTCGAGAGTATGTTCAGTGTGTTTATTTATGTATTAAAACTTTATGCACAAGTTAAAAACTGGACAAAGGCGAACTTAATGCCTTGGGCATTTTCTACCAGTCTACCTTAGTGTGATGCAGAGACAACATACAGATGGTGCAATAACAGAAAAAAAGACTATAAAATATATATAACTAAAACATTTAAGAATAAATACATATATACATACATATAACAAAATATATAAAGTTAAGAGACATAAACAAGTAAAATATGGTAGTTTTTCTTGTTTATCTCTCATAACTTAGTAATATTAAGCTCCTAACTAACCCTTAACAGTGATAGGGTGTGTCGAACGCAGTGACGCCGGAGAACTTTCATTATTTGCATGCCGCTTTCTGTCTGCTGAGTTTCAATAGAATTGTGTATAACAATATACACCTTATTATAAAGGACATAAGGTTAATAGCTATGCCGTATAGCTGGCTATTATTTACATCAAACACCTAGGTCGAGTATCTTGAGGTTGGCGTGTCTCCAGTCTGTCCAGATGTGGACGTGTTTTGACTAAGTTGATTGTGATAATATTAAAAACCCAAAATGTCTGTTAATGAGCATACATCATATTTTATTGCTTTTTCTTTTTATTAAAATAACAATATTAATAGTTGTTGAGACCGCTGCTCTCAACATCGCCGCGCGCCAGCGGCAGTGAACGAGGGGTGCGGGGACAGCGAGGAGTCAGCCGGCCGACGACGGCCGAGCTCGGGCCCCCGCGCCACGGTCCACACCAGTCAGCTGTTGCACGCCTCCACGCACGGCTGCGCTTACGCGTTTTACTTAGTCATTTTTCATATTATTCCTATTTCAACCGACCTTTGTAATTTTATAGTCTTAACTTAATATACATGTATACAGTCCTCTACGTTTCATTTTACTCCACCACGGCCTATCGTCGCGATCAATAGTCCTCCTGACCGTTTTCGGTCACAGCGACCAATCTTAGAGGAGATTAGCCATCGGCGCGGGAGATATTATAATGCACAAGTGTGTGCGTAGACTCAGGTGCACTGTCTGTTCCTTTTACTCTCATAGTCCGATGGGACGGCCATCCGACACGATCGTAGAGAGAGATCAGGCGCAAGATCAAACGGCTTATCGTGCTTTCCGAGGCACCTGTGTATCATACCGTCAACTCCCAAACTCTGGGCTAGTAGGTACTGACAAATTTCTAAATCTCATAGAATAATCCAATAACACTTTTTGCCCGACCGGGCCCGGCCCGGGCTTTTTGGAATCTAACTCAGGACCCCATGTTCAGCAGTCGCGCTCGCGACCACGAGACCAATGGGGCAGTCAAATAAATCAGCACCAAATCTGAAAAATATCATCTAGTTAGGCTGGGATGAAAATACACCTTCACGCCAGAGGAGTCGCAGTATACGTCAGTAATGCATAATTAAAAACAAGTAACAAGATTATAAACAATTCTAGCCAGGAATTTCATTTAAATGCATTTATCACCCACAGTTGTATTTTATACTATTATAGAGTAAACTACATTTGAAAACTAAATAACTTTCTAACAGTGAAACTGGAACTAGGTTTTAGCAAAACTGTTCGAATGAATACGACACAGTTCTACTTTTAGTTTGCATTGTAGAAGCTAGAATATGTTGTTGCTTGTTCAAAACTCAATTTTATGTTCTGTGTGTGGCATACTAAAATCTAAAGTCCGTAGCACCCTCTCGTAGCTCGTAGCTCATGCTACGCATCTGCGTAGGCGCGTTATGACGCAAATATCCCGTGGGTTTTTGTTTGAGGTTTCTACTCCCTCAATATTCTAATTCACATAATCCTACATGAAACGTCAAACGATAGGTGCACGGTTCGGGTTGGTCGCTTCCTATGTAGAAGAACCGGAAATAAACTCTATGGTTCCTCTTTTAAAAATATTTGACTTTACAGTATTATTGTGACAAAATTAATACCTAATTAACAACAACAACAACATCAATTTATTTTACAATACATAATATATACATATATATATTATTTTTTATTTTTTTATATATTCTTCTTTGGCCCATAGATATGTAGCTCTTAAGCTTACCTCTTACCTCCTCCTACTGTTCTGTACTGTTAAGTATGAGAGGTCAGCGAAGGTCTGACAGCAAGTGAGTACTTTTTAACAAAATCGTAAAATAACAAATAAATAAATATCGCTGGACATTACACACAGCGCCATCTAGGTGCCACACTAAGCAACGAGGCTTGTGTCGTGGACACCAGATAGTTGATACTACTACATAGATACTTTTTTGTTTGAAATTGAAGCATGTGAGAATTTACAAGGCCTAACTGCATCCTTATTACAATAAATATTGATCTATTAATAGGAGAATCAACATCTATAACAGATGGATAACAATTGTATATTATTATGTAACACTGAGCCAATTACAGGTTCTCACGAGTAAACCAGAAAAAAAAATGTAGATCATTATGAAACACGTGAAAAAAAGAAAATAAATTTAAATGAGGTTTAATAAGCACTTTAGAAACTCTGACACCAGGCTAGGCAACTAACACACGGAAAAAAGCACTACGAACTATAAAAAAAGTCAGTATTCTTCGAGAGGATTTTATTTCATTTAGAAGATTCTATCGCAGCATGGGACACTTTCAAAACCTGAGGACCTTTAAAACACTACATTTTAATGTAACTAAACAATAATAACGTAACTTTAATTGCTTTACCCAAAAACAAAACTCACAAGTTATCCCATTACAAAATTTGGACTAATTACTACACATGCACTCTCTAATATTAAAGAGTAACACTTCTGTTCTTTGACTACTAACCGTCCATTACGATATTGTTCGTACATAGTGATAATATAACCATTTGGAAGAATTGCTGTATCGAAAAACTGTGACCCAGTTGTGTACAAATTACTTTATTATTTACTAGCTGTTGCCCGCGGCTTCGCTCGCGTTTTGGTCGGAAATCATCCCACGGGCACGTTGTAAATATAGCCAATAGATAATGTAGCTTCCTATTAGTGAAAGAATTTTCAAAATCGGTTCAGTAGTCGATTACCACTGACTGACTCACTGACTGACATAATTGTTCTACCAGATGGTGGATGGGGAGGTACGGAAAAAGTGCCAAACCCCCCTTTTTGCCCTCCTCACCCCCTCCCTATGGTATCTCGGAAACTAAGAGACCCGTGCTCTGTTTTCTTTACGGATTCGTATAGAAGAGAGTCGGAAAAGTAAAAAACATATTTTTTTCAGATTCTTGAAAAGGAACCCAGAGATGGTCAAAATAATTTTCACCCCTTTTTTTAAGTTAAAGCACGCGAGATGCTTGCACCTCATTTTATAACTAGTATTTGCGTGTTGCGCGCAAATACTAGATAAAATATATTACTTGAATAACACATTTTGTTACCAATTTCAAGGGTTTTAATTTTTGTGTACGGTACTCTAATTATTTCGCTAAAATAAAAGTCAGCTAACTGCCAATAAAACAAACAGACACTTCAATTTTGTTTCTTTACTATTTATAATATATTATACAGATAATAATCATCTGGAAGAATTGCCGTATTGGAAAACTGTGACCCAGTTGTATACAAATTACTTTATTTTGTATTTTTCAATAGTTTGTTTGTATTGTTGCAACTGGAGAGCTAATTAGAAAATTTTTCATCTTGTTGTTTTCTGTTTGCTGATTACAAACTAATTGATCTGGTTTATTTTTACTAGCCGTTGTTTGCAGTTTCTCTCGCGTGGAACTTAGACTCTCGGGAATATATTACTACCGGGATAAAATTGGACGTAGTTAAGCGAAAAGTATTCAATCCACAACATTGCCAAAATGACTTAGGTGCACCAAACACTGTACTAGTCGTCTGTCTAGGCTTTTCCCAACTATATATGTTAGTGTCGGCTTCCAGTCTAACCGGATGCAGCTGAATAACATTTTTCTTGGAGCAGATAGACAGACAGATTGAGTGAGAACTGTGTTTGGTGGGTTAAACGCACCAAGCATACATGCATGCAGCAAGCCAGATTAATTGCAGGAATCGACTGTAAACGAGCAAAAAGGATTTTAAGAACCGTGTCGCTTAGTGTTGTTGAAAACGGAAACTAGGCAATCAGTTAGGTGTGGCTTACTGATGGTGAAAACGAGCCTTAGGCAACCAGTTAGGTTTAGCGTAACACTAGGCGATACTACGCTACAACTTGTATGTAGCGTAGTATCTTGTGGCGTAGTAGCCTAGTGTTGGTGAAAACGAGCATTAGGCATTCAGTTAGGTATCGCCTAGTGTTGGTGAAATCGAGCATTACGCATTCAGTTAGGTATCGCTTAGTGTTGGTGAAAACGAGCATTAGACATTCAGTTAGGTATCGCCTAGTGTTGGTGAAAACGAGCATTAGGCATTCAGTTAGGTATCGCCTAGTGTTGGTGAAAACGAGCATTACGCATTCAGTTAGGTACCGCTTAGTGTTGGTGAAAACGAGCATAAGGCATTCAGTTAGGTATCGCCTAGTGTTGGTGAAATCGAGCATTAGGCGTTCGGTTAGGTGTTGCTTAGTGTTGGTGAAAACGAGCATTAGGCATTCAGTTAAGTATCGCCTTGTATTGGTGAAAACGGGAATTAGGCGTTCGATTCGGTTTCGCCTAGTTTTAGTGAAAACGATCATTAGGCACTCAGTTAGGTATCGCCTAGTGTTGGTGAAAACGAGCATTAGGCATTTAGTTAGGTTTTGCCTAGTGTTGGTGAAAACGGGAATTAGGCGTTCGATTAGGTATCGCTTAGTGTTGGTGAAATCGATCATTACGCATTCAGTTAGGTATCGCTTAGTGTTGGTGAAATCGAGCATTACGCATTCAGTTAGGCATCGCCTAGTTTTGGTGAAAACGGGAATTAGGCATTCGATTAGGTATCGCCTAGTGTTGGTGAAAACGAGAATTAGGCATTCAGGTAGGTATCGCTTAGTGTTGGTACAATCGAGCATTACGCATTCAGTTAGGCAATCGCCTAGTGTTGGTGAAATCGAGCATTAGGCGTTCAATTAGGATTCGCCTAGTGTTGGGGAAAACGTGCATTACGCATTCAGTTAGGTATCGCCTAGTGTTGGTGAAAACGAGCATTAGGCATTCAGTTAAGTATCGCCTAGTGTTAGTGAAAACGAGCATTAGGCACTCAGTTAGGTATCGCTTAGTGTTGGTGAAAACGGGAATTAGGCGTTCGATTAGGTATCGCTTAGTGTTGGTGAAATCGAGCATTACGCATTCAGTTAGGTATCGTCTAGTGTTGGTGAAAACGTGAATTAGGCGTTCGATTAGGTATCGCCTAGTGTTGGTGAAATCGAGCATTACGCATTCAGTTAGGATTCGCCTAGTGTTGGTGAAAACGAGCATTAGGCATTCAGTTAAGTATCGCCTAGTGTTGGTGAAAACGAGCATTAGGCATTCAGTTAGGTATCGTCTAGTGTTGGTGAAAACGTGAATTAGGCGTTCGATTAGGTATCGCCTAGTGTTGGTGAAATCGAGCATTACGCATTCAGTTAGGATTCGCCTAGTGTTGGTGAAAACGAGCATTAGGCATTCAGTTAAGTATCGCCTAGTGTTGGTGAAAACGAGCATTAGGCATTCAGTTAGGTATCGCCTAGTGTTGGTGAAAACGAGCATTAGGCATTCAGTTAAGTATCGCCTAGTGTGGTGAAAACGAGCACTAGGCATTCAGTTAGGTATCGCCTAGTGTTGGTGAAATCGAGCATTAGGCATTCAGTTAGGTATCGCATAGTGTTGGTGAAAACGGGAATTAGGCGTTCGATTAGGTATCGCTTAGTGTTGGTGAAATCGAGCATTACGCATTCAGTTAGGTATCGCCTAGTGTTGGTGAAAACGGGAATTAGGCGTTCGATTAGGTATCGCCTAGAATTGGTGAAATCGAGCATTACGCATTCAGTTAGGTATCGCTTAGTGGTGGTGAAATCGAGCATTACGCATTCAGTTAGTTATTGCCTAGTGTTGGTGAAAACGGGAATTAGGCGTTCGATTAGGTATCGCCTAGTGTTGGTGAAATCGAGCATTACGCATTCAGTTAGGATTCGCCTAGTGTTGGTGAAAACGAGCATTAGGCATTCAGTTAAGTATCGCCTAGTGTTGGTGAAAACGAGCATTAGGCATTCAGTTAAGTATCGCCTAGTGTTGGTGAAAACGAGCATTAGGCATTCAGTTAGGTATCGCCTAGTGTTGGTGAAAACGGGAATTAGGCGTTCAGTTAAGTATCGCCTAGTGTTGGTGAAAACCAGCATTAGGCATTCAGTTAGGTATCGCCTAGTGTTGGTGAAAACGAGCATTAGGCCATCAGTTAGGTATCGCCTAGTGTTGGTGAAAACGAGCATTAGGCACTCAGTTAGGTATCGCCTAGTGTTTGTGAAAACGGGAATTAGGCGTTCGATTAGGTATCGCCTAGTGTTGGTGAAATCGGGCATTACGCATTCAGTTAGGATTCGCCTAGTGTTGGGGAAAACGAGCATTAGGCCATCAGTTAGGTATCGCCTAGTGTTGGTGAAAACGAGCATTAGGCCATCAGTTAGGTATCGCCTAGTGTTGGTGAAAACGAGCATTAGGCATTCAGTTAGGTATCGCCTAGTGTTGGTGAAAACGAGCATTAGGCATTCAGTTAAGTATCGCCTAGTGTTAGTGAAAACGAGCATTAGGCACTCAGTTAGGTATCGCCTAGTGTTTGTGAAAACGGGAATTAGGCGTTCGATTAGGTATCGCCTAGTGTTGGTGAAATCGAGCATTACGCATTCAGTTAGGATTCGCCTAGTGTTGGGGAAAACGAGCATTAGGCATTCAGTTAGGATTCGCCTAGTGTTGGGGAAAACGAGCATTAGGCATTCAGTTAGGTATCGCTTACTGTTGGTGAAAACGAGCATTAGGCATTCAGTTAGGTATCGCCTAGTGTTTGTGAAAACGGGAATTAGGCGTTCGATTAGGTATCGCCTAGTGTTGGTTAAATCGAGCATTACGCATTCAGATAGGATTCGCCTAGTGTTGGGGAAAACGAGCATTAGGCATTCAGTTAGGATTCGCCTAGTGTTGGGGAAAACGAGCATTAGGCATTCAGTTAGGTATCGCTTACTGTTGGTGAAAACGAGCATTAGGCATTCAGTTAGGTATCGCTTAGTGTTGGTGAAAACGGGAATTAGGCGTTCAGTTAGGTGTTGCTTAGTGTTGGTGAAAACGAGCATTAGGCATTCAGTTAAGTATCGCCTAGTATTGGTGAAAACGGGAATTAGGCGTTCGATTAGGTTTCGCCTAGTGTTAGTGAAAACGAGCATTAGGCACTCAGTTAGGTATCGCCTAATGTTGGTGAAAACGAGCATTAGGCATTCAGTTAGGTTTTGCCTAGTGTTGGTGAAAACGGGAATTAGGCGTTCGATTAGGTTTCGCCTAGTGTTGGTGAAAACGAGCATTAGGCATTCAGTTAGGTATGGCTTAGTGTTGGTGAAAACGGGAATTAAGCGTTCGATTAGGTTTCGCCTAGTGTTGGTGAAAACGAGCATTACGCATCCAGTTAGGCATCGCCTAGTGTTGGTGAAAACGGGAATTAGGCGTTCGGTTAGGTGTTGCTTTCTGTTGGTGAAAACGAGCATTAGGCATTTAATTAGGCTTAGCTTAGTGTTGGTGAAACCGGGCATTAGGCATTTAGTTAGGCTTCGCATAGTGTTTGTTAAAACGAGCATTAGGCATTCAGTTAGATTTCGCCTAGTGTTGGGGAAAATGAGCATTAGGTTTTCGGTTAGGTATTGCTCACTGTTGGTGAAAAGGAGCATTAGGCATTCATATAGGCTTCGCTTAGTGTTCGTGAAAACGAGCATTAGGCATTTAGTTAGGCTTCGCTTGTTTGTTTAAGCTGTGAATTTCTGAGTTTTGTACACCCAACTGGAGCAAAAGCGGTCGTATCGCTGATAACGATACGCTGAAGAAAAACCCGAAGAAATTAAAAAAGATAATTGTTTTTTACAAAGAAAAAAGACTGAAAAGTTACGATACGAGACGGGGAGATACGTAATGCAAGTTTTTACTTTAGCTTTTGTTTGTATGTAGCTCTATCGCAGAGCTATATGATCTATCAGTTCTCTCTGTCAGTTACTGACACACATGTTTCTAGCCTGCAAAAAAACCATAAATTTTCTAAACCCATAATAAACATTACTTTAATCCAGCTTGTTAACAGTTTTATACTTCAGTAAACGCGTCGTAAACCCATTAAATTAATGACACCATAAACTGATGATGCAGGCTAACCGTTTATGGGAAATAATAGTTTTTATTAATATGGTTAATGTTTGTAGTTTTATTGTGTTTTTATATGAAACATATCAAACTAACCCCCGTTAGTTTGATATGAGGGGATGTTCTTGCTGATATTGCGTTTTTGTTATTGATAACTAGCTCTTTGACGAATTGATAACTAACTAGCCCGCGAACTTCGTTCGTGTGAAATTATTATAAAAAAATGTTTCGCTTTGAATCTGATTTTGTTACCAATTTCAAGGGTTTCATTTTTTTTGCACGGAAACCTAATTATTTTTGAGACCATATAACATCAGCTATCTACCAGTAAAAGTCCCGTCAAAATCGGCCGTTTCCGAGATTAGCCGTAACAAACAGACAGCAGAAAGAAAGACAAAAATTAAAAAAAAAAAAAATTGCATAGATAAATAATGCATTGAGATGAGGTCAGTCGCTGCCCTAGAGGAATCTCTATGACCAAAAAAAAAAAACCAAACCACACCAAAAAAAACTCAGGTTCTGTTAATGATCACAGATGTTTGGCCTCACTTTTTCGACCAATAGGAACTGAAAGAAAAAAGGACCAAGGAAGTGAAAGTTGTAAGTGCTTACGGTGCCGGTAGTCCGAATCATTTTTTTTGTGATGGTACACACGGCTACACGATTTCCGTACAATGCGAGATCAGTATAAACTGGAAATCTATAGCTTGATGTGTAGCCCACACGGCTACACATCAAGCTATATATTTCCAGTACATGAAGTCAAGGACATTAAATTTTCAATTACCCATCTAATAACAATAACATACTCAATACTCAATTCTTTATTGCATTCCACAATGTAGGCTTAGGTGGTAAACATAAAAAAAAGATACAATCGTGGACCCTGTCGGGCACAGCAAAAGAAGGATATGTGGAGATGAGGACTTATCTTTTAAGAATCTTATAATCTAACTTATTCTAAAAACATTTTTGATCATTCTACACGAGTTTCAAGGATTTATCATTTAAATATTCGTTGACACTGTAGTAACACTTGCTTAGTAGTAGCTTTTTTAATTTGTTCGTGAATAGGTGGAGTTTTTTTTCTTTTCTTATTGATTCGGGTAACATATTGTATATTTTTATTGACATAACCAGAGGGCTTGTTGAATGTATTTTTAAGCGGGATGTTGGTAGGTTCAGTCGCGTTTTGTATCGGAGTGTGTATCTTGTTTGTATGTCTTCTCGTTTAGTGTAAAAGTCTACAATGTTGTTACGAAATGTTGTCAAGGGCATGATACTCCATCCGCAGTTCTTCCATTATAGGCGATTCGACCAGCTAGGAGTACAAAGGGCCATAAACAAATCTTGTCTTGCGTGTCCTATGAAGTTGATGGACTTTAGTGTTGGCACTAAAGTCGTCTCTAAGTTACCAACTAAATGTAGATGGCCATCATAGGAAGATGTGCGTGTAGATTTGGGATTAACATAAACTAGCTGATAAGTTTTAGGAAATGGTAAACAATGTTAACTGGGCTGGTCGACCATGACTGCCTCGTTGGTCTAGGTGGTCGAAAGCGCGACTGCTGCTGCTGCTGGTCATGGGTTCGATTCCCGGGTTATTGGGCTTTTCCATCAGGAATTTCTCAGTAGCAGCCACTACGTCTGGATTTGTGTCTGGTTGATGGAAATTGGCTCGCCCCCTGTAAAATTCGACTTAATCATAACTGGCAAAATGTGGGTGAACTAATTGGTACACCTCTGCCCGACCCTTCGGGAATTAAAGGCGTGATATAAATCAATAAGCACAATATTATAGTTATTCCAACTACATTATTACCATCATGAATATAACAAGCAACATAATATATTTATCAACAAAATGGCCGTCCTTTCCCGCCAAAGGAGTGGCGTGTCTACGAACTCCTAATAATGTTCTCGGCTATAATTTATAGCCGTGGACCGCCATAGATCACTTTGGAGACACCGCACAGACTCAAATCTCTATTTATAATATCGGAGAGGTAATATTATTTGTTTTATAAGCATGATTAATATTGTCGACAGAAGAAACCTAGTTCGGTTCACTTACAACAGAGGAGGTGAAGAACGAAACCTCACTTTTCCACCTTTTCTAATTTAGAGAAAACAGTAAAATATAAATAACTGACTACAACTTCTGCATTTTGTTTTAATTGTGTCATTTAAAAGGGGTTAGTCACCAACTGGACACGAGAGACTGGACACACGTGTGTCCAGTTGGTGAAACTCAAAATTAGTTTCACTTATTATTTCGTCATCTGGACACGCCAAAATTGTTTCAGTCAATCTGATGTACCAAATGGCTGACTAAATGAAAATCTTAGCTAATATTTTGAAATGAAATTTGGAAATGTGAGGTTTTGATTAAACATTTTTGGTAAAGTGTGGTTTTGATAAAGACTTCTGTTATCGAGAGGTCAAATAACCGAAAAACAAGGTCAAATAACTGAAAAATGTTGCCAAGCAAATGACATGTAAAACTACCATAAACAATTAAATAGTTTAAGGACTACCTTAAACTATTTAATTGTTTATGGTAGTTTAGCTGAATTTCAAGTGAACATTTATAAGAGAAGGGGGTGTTTTTGATAAGGTTTTACTTATTATTTGCTTTAATCACTTTAACATTTTCTTGCACATAGACTATTTTAATTTTTTATTATGGATAGCTGATGTTTTGTTCTTCACCTCCTCTTACTGTAATAAATGTTTGTAATGGTGTACTGACATGCTCGTTTTGTAGTAAGAGTTTTTCGGTCAAAGTTGGATATGCCAGCCACTTGGAGAGCACATGAAAGAGTACACCAAAGCTTTCGACAACTACCATCAAATGCAGTCGTTGTGGCCGAAATCATCGATGACATCATCAAAAAATGTTTAAGGTATTAGCTTAAGTATTACCAGCGTATAATGTTCTAACTATTGGGGCACAAGCTTGTTCTCAATGAAATGGGACGGGCTGTAATCTGCTCCGCGGGTCCAATGCGGCTTGCTGTAATGTCACATGCCTACGAATTTTTGGTTCTAGGATTTACTGGTTTCTTTACGAAGTAATCGTTTTTCCACCGTTTTAGAAGCAGTGGTGGTAAAATAAATGATATATTTTAGTAAAGTGCCTTCTTGGTTTCGGATTTTCAACCTACGACGTGTTAGCCAGCCACACTTTTCTCACGACACGAAAGCCAGGACCGTTGCCACTTGTACAAAGAACTATTTAGCACATGCCATAATTATATTGCGTACAACATAAACAGTTATAAAAAAAAATCTTAAACCTAACAAAAAATATATGTCGGGGTGTCAGGATTTACTCCGCTGGGCTTCGTCGTCCTGGCTCAGAGTTTACCATCTTGACTCTGTAACAAGTGACACTGTGGTGTGCGTAGCCTTGTAAGTTTTGCGTGATGTCACCACCGTGTACTTGTGATTCATTTTAAGCCCGTACCAATGACCGTCTCCGATATATATATATATATATATACAACGTGTAACAGAAAGGGTGTAATCATATGGAATACTGTGGTACGGACCATCAAACTGAAAAACTTTCTCTATGGGACCACCATAGAAAACTTAAAAAAATAATCAGCTGTCCCATACATTTGGGTCGAGCATTTGGGAGAGTAAGTTTGATGGTCCGTACCACAGTATTCCATATGATTATACCCTTTCTGTTACACGCTGTATATATTATGTCTCACGGCTGCTGCAAATAGGCCCATACAAATAACAAATAGGAGTGGCAAATAGTTTACTAACAAAATAACATGACTGACCCGACCAGTACCAGACCGGGTGGTGGGGTCAACGGGAATACACAAAATAAATAAATAAATACACCTGATTAGTCTGCAAAATCATAAATTGGTGGGAGTTCAATCACCCTTTCAAATCACCATATTAAATACTTTGCAGACTGGTCCAGATACAGTTCGTTGCTCTTATAAAATAGATATTTTTCCATGACTAAACCAACTGATTTACTTTTGTTACAGAAATAGGTCTGAATAGTATTAATCCTATGAGTTTTACTAAAGAAAACGATTTCTTTTAAAAGCACCGTCAATATTTTTTAGAGATAATTCTATTTAATTCGTTTGTATTCAATACTTGACATAAAAAGCTACGTAAATATCTCTACAAAAATAACAAGACATAAGTGAACTCTGCTATTCATGAAGGGCTAGGCCGAGATGTTTCTATGTAGTACACTTACATTTCGCCACTAACGGCCGTTTTCTGTAACTTACTTACTTATAACGGCTAGTTAATATGCCTTACTCGAGTAGCTATCGGTGTTTCTATAAACAAAGTTAGCAATGAATTGACAGGAATATCCTATCCACGTCATAGATAGATAGATAAATCATTTATTTTGTGAACACAAAAGACACAACACACGGCAGTACAATTAAATTATAAAATTTACATGAACATTCTTTAAATACCTATAAAAAAACAAGGTGCCAATTTACAAAAAAGAAAACATAATTTATGAATTAAGTATGGTAACACCATGTCAAACTTCAACTAAAATAACGAGTATTTAAACAAGGTGCGGTGTGCGCCTCAAGGTTGCACCAAATGGGAGTCCAGCTCAGCATGTGTCAGGTATGCACCTGAAGCTGATATTCTGCTGGATCCCTGTAGTGACATACGGACATCGAGCAGACGAGATAAATCGGTGTTGTCTTAAAGTGTTGTTCATGCGCGGAGTGAAATTGTGTAAGTATACCCTCAACTTAAATCAAGTATTTTACAGTAAGTTTCGTGTATTGGAAACGTTCTTGTTAATTGATATGTGTTTTAATACTTGAGTACTTGTGTTTATATGAGTAATTATAAGTGTATAAATAAGTGTTTAATACTAATATTATAGCAGCGTAAGTGCTTATAGCAAAAATAAACGATTTGGCTGGATTAAATTTATGTTAAAATAGATAAATATAGGTTTATAACACGTGAAGGTATTATACCTAATTATAATTATTGACCAACAAAAGATTCACAAACTATTAAATTACTAAGAACCCCCTTGTTCACAGGTTTGTGACCACGAGTTACGGTATAGATAGACAGATTGACTCGGGAAGAAAACAGCAGCCAGTCAGATGATGGACGTCACTTATCTGTCTCTCGGAGGGTTGACAGTTGATCTTTCTTAAACTGTTTATCTGAGATAGCAACGTTCCGTAAACTGTTAGTAAGTTAATGAAAACGGCCGTTAGGCGTAGCGAGGCTATTGCCATCAATTGGGCACTAATCCGGACCCTGGTCTGCTACTGAGAAATCTTCATGAAAAAACACAAAAACACTTTTATCTAACCCGGGACTCGAACCCAGTACCTCATAATAAACAGTAGCACTTGACGACCACTAAATAAACGGGGCAGTTAGAACCAAACCACGTCTAATGCAAATACTTTTAAGTTTTTTTTTTTATATAATGAAATTTAAATGAATTCCAAAAAATAACATTAAAAAGTGGAAAATAACTTTCGGAAGTCGGTGGCAAAACAGTCAATGAAACAAACAAAAACCAAAGTTTTTATTTTACGCTTTGATGTACATACATCGTAGCTAGAAAACATAAACACATCATCCTTAAAGACGAAGAACAAATAATGCATATTGTGGGGAATAAAATACCTAAGCAACGTTAATAACATTTATTGAACCACCGCGCGAGCTTTCTCTACTAAGTAATCACAGAAAAAGGTGAGCATAAAAGAAAAAAAACAATGCTGGTAATACTGGAATACCATATACCATAACCTCCTCCTATTTTAGAAGTCAGTTAAAAATAATCTTACACATAAAGAAAAACCATTTATGAAGTAATACGACGACAAAACCCGTCAAACACTTCAATAAAACACAAAAACAATACGATAAAAACCGAAATGTATTTCATCTAAAATCTACATTCGTCTACAAATCTTGTAAGTAAGCTTCAACAAATCTCGATAAACTGTTTCCCTCCACAAAAAAACTACCTACCGTATAAAATCTGGTAAAGTCCTTGGAACTGTGGGGGTTGTAACAGCTCTTGAGGGCTCTCGAACGACTGATGTTGATCGTGGGGTGCAAACCTCTCTAGATAAATACCTTAGGGATGTTAGAGGTTATAATATGAAATAGTTTTTTTGGTAGGAACTTTTTTGAAGAGGTTGAGTTTTTTTTAATTTCATTGTTGTGAAGGTAAATAATTAAATGAAGTAGTGCCTAATAGTAAAAGTTGCTGAAAAGTTCTCAAAAGTTAAAATAGTAAGATTGTGACTTATTATTTATTTATTTACCACCAATTATAAAATCAATACAGACTCGTCCAATACGATGCTATATGACATACAATATAAACCTAAAAAATCAAAAAAACATACAATAAAAAGTAAGGAAGATTACGCCCAGTAAAAATAATAATTTCTAAATTAATTGAACATAACAATGTTTACAGTTGCAAACCTCATTCAATCTACGACGTGCTCTCTGGACAAATTTCAGTAGGTTTTACTTATACTCGTGTAGACTAGGAAAGGAACAAAATTACGTTTTCATGTTATAGTATAAGGAAAGAAATAACTTCAAGATTTTGTGAAGAAAGTTTAGGATTTTTTTAGCGATACCTTTGAATGTCCCACTGCTGGGCAAAGACCTACCCCATATCCTTCTAGGTACACTTCTCCTGCGCCACCTCGAACAAGACTCCGTGATGTGCGTGTAGATCATCTCGCCATCTCTTTATCAGCGATTCTCTTTATCCATCGTGTTGAAACCTTTACCCAGCGGTCGTTATGCATGCAGCTCTCATGAAAGAATTGTGGTCTTTCTTTCTTTAACGTGTGGTTAGTGCCTAACCTGGTGCCAGAGTTTTTATGCCATCCGTGGGCCTCTGATTTGGCTTAACATGCCGTCGAGAAATATGTGTCAGACATGCTGGTTTGGTTTCCTCACGATCCTTCACCGAAGCATGTGATAATTATACAATACGCACATGAATCAGAGGTGTGTGTGTTGGGTTCGAACTTGAGACCATTAAACTTGGCAGTCCGATGATCACGCCACTACGCTATCACTGCTTATACACGAATTGTATGGTTTAAGGTGGAATTTATCTTTCTAAAGAAATAATACAAAACTTTTGAACACTTTCAGTTTAAAACGTTTTGCTTCATATTTTTATCGCAGTATGACGTAACATCAGCGTTTGCCAACATCAAAAGATTGTCACCTCCTCCTATACTAACATACAACAGTATTCCAATAATTATAATATTCCCAAAAACAACAGAGCATCAAGAGTTTCCCCTTCAGGGCCATATTACGTGATTAATCGTATCCATCATCGAAAAAACACCATGTTTCCACTTCCGAAATAACGTTGTCTTCGGCAATTTCGTTCAGAAACTCCGCAAAAACGAAACAGCTAGCCAGCCAACTTTCATCTTCATATTTTGCTGGCAAAATCTTTGTGGATGATCTGCTACCAACTTAACTAGACACCCCATCCAGTAGACCTCCAAACTTAAATGCCCTACGTTATGAGTGTTTGAAATCTTTCGAGAGGTCAGGTTAACTTGGTCAGTGTGCCAACTAAGTGAAATCGAATATTTTTTAACATGAAAAAATGTTTTGTACGGAAATTGTTGCTGTTCGTTGTTTTAAATATAAATAATACGAGATATCGGAAGCTATATTATTTAGTCGGAGATTAGATAAGCTTATCTTGTATGTATTTCTAGAAAAAGAGACGTACTACCTTATGGTATAAAACACAGTTAGAATGGTGATATAAGTTCTCTGTTTGGATCGTTTGTTGTTCCGAATGGTTATCTTTTTGATATTAAACTTCAGGGAGTTGTTAACTGATGTTCTTAAAGTACATTAATTTCCGGAATACTTAAACTTCTAAATTCTACGAAGATTGGATGTAATGGCGCTACCATACCTATTTAAGAAGATAAATACCCACTTTCACTAACAAATCCGACCCCTAAATGAACGCGTAGACTCGGCCTTGATTCACGACATGAAAATCCAACAGTGAACTTTTATTTACGTATTTTGTTAAGAATCCTTGCACTAGTGAAAACGATCAAAATACTAGTAATTATTAGCTACAAATTCGTTGCTACGAGTAGAAAACATTATTTTTATTGATATACTTTTTTAATGATATTATACAGGCTGTTGCCCACGGCTTCGCTCGCGGTTTTGGTCGGATATTATCCCACGGGCACAATGTAAATATAGCCTATGGCACTCAGGGATAATGTAGCTTCCTATTAGTGTAAGAATTTTCAAAATCGGTTCTGTGAATCCAGAGATTACTACCTCACAAACGTCACCTCTTTATAATATTAGTATAGATTATTTATATTATAGATTACCTAGAATTTCGGCTGGCCTTTTTTTTGGCAAATAAGCTTTTTAGACACTTTTCCTATTGACAGCAATGTGGAAGAATTTTTTGACCTTGTAATTCTTTTCCCATTTTGATACTTGTTCATTTATTATAACCTTGAATTCTATACGATAAGTAGTGTGGTAAGTAGTAACATTGTAAATACATAGACAGATATTTTTGCTCGGACTCAAAATGGCTAGCCGACGCTCTTATCTTTCTCGCTGCTCGACAGGAAGTGAGGGGGACGGTGAGGGAGAATTGATGCCAACTTTGATTCCTGCAATATCGATTGATTCTGCTCAAACTATGTAGGTATTATGCAGGTAAAGTCATATCACCGGAGTACATTTCCCGCTTACAGTACACCACTAAAGCGAAGGCCATCGTGGAGTACGTGCGCCAAAAGACGAGGTAATACAGAGGGTGCAGTTACTGGAGTCGCACCGTAACATCAACTTCAAGGCGTTCGTGGTACCGAATTGTTATCTGCCCATGGTACTAAAGGAAGACTTTTGACCGCAAGACGTGGTGTTCCGTCGCTTCCGCGGACAAGTTCCACTGGTCAGCCAGCACAGTGAAGTGTGAACAAGGGAAGTGCTACTAACATAGTTTAGTCTTATTTATTATCACAACTTTTGTGTATGTTTGTTTATAAGGTACTAGCGACCCGCCTCGGCTTCGCACGGGTGCAATATTAAAATATAAACCTTCCTCTTGAATCACACTATCTATTTTAAAAAAGAACGCAAAAAATCTGTTGCGTGGTTTTAAAGATCTAAAGCATACATAGGGACAGACAGCCAGCGGGAAGCGACTTGGTGTTATAGGTACTATGTAGTGATATACTCGTATCTATGGGCCATTGCAGCCTGAAATAAACGATATTGTTGTTGTTGTTATATCCATTCTAACGTCAATGAATAGTGTCTTTATATAATCGCTATAGCTTTAACGATAAAAAATTGACCACCACGCTACGTAATAATGATATGGTTCAGAATTTCTCAGTAGCAGCCACGGAATCTCGATTTGTGCCCATATGTGGGACATACACAATGTGTAATACACACAACTGGCGAAATGTGGATGTACTCATGGATACACCTCTGCCTAACCCCTTACGGATTGCAGGCGTGATGTTATTTTATTTCTTACCTACTTGTTTCCTAAAATATTTTACCAAAAACCATCTAAAACTAAAGTCAACCTCCCTCCACACTATTTCCCACTGTCTACACCAGGGACCACAATTATATCACATAATTAAAATTACTAATAACTCCATAATTATGTGGGTATTGTGAACTACGCTAAAATTGTCGGTGAAACTGGCGACAACTAATAAACTAACTTCATCAAATAACGCTCTGGAAACTTGTCCAGTGAGAATGTCAAATCATATTATTATTAGGGAGCAAAATAATGGACGTGGTATTTTGGTGGTACGTAAACGATGTGAAGTATTATGGAACAGAGTTAGGCTTTAAACCGGATATACCGTTTAAAATCGTGAAAATATGCAACTTAAAATCGTGGAAATATGAATCGTAAATGCTCCAAATATGCATTATAAATGCTCGAAATATGCATCATAAATGCTCGAGACATGCAACAAAAGTGCCAAAATATGCAACATAAAATATTATCAAGTAAAAATATGCATTTGCATATAATCCGGTCTCAAATAATGACAAAACTACATTAAAATAAATATACAATTCACACCGCATGCTGCCCCGAAACCAAATTAATTTTAAGGCTAGAAGAACGTGGCTGATCATGCTGATGAAATTATCGACTAAACAAATTATTGTTTGCTAAACAATTTATAACAAGAAAGGTAGTTATTAGAACCTCTAAACAAAAGTTTCCTCAATTTATTTGAACACTAAACACACACACACACACACATACAACACACCACAACACGGAACATATGCAGCGAATACAATATTATCCCTTCTTTACGACATGCATTCATACCCACTAATGACAGTCCGATATTGACACCACAACTTGCATGGAACAATAATAATCGATTCAGCACTAGTGTAGACTACAATCGATTCCCCACACTATAATTTTCATACATCGAATACCGCCTCCATAACTCGGTATAATTAGTGCGAATTGTGCGAAGCCACATCACTAGAGCCGCTATGTAGTAGTGTGGGAACAACGTCACCTGAAGTCATGAACTTTCCCGAAGCGTTATTATGAACCAACTTTGACTGGAAAATTGAATTTTATTAACGCCATTGAATATTTTAGTTGTTTTTTTTTTGTAGTTTTAGTTTAATTGTAGATGAGAAGTAATGATTAGTTTTTAATTGAGTGTCTCTAGTTTTGTCAAAATCTATAATTACCGGTTCTAATGTAACTGTGTATCGAAAGTTTAAAAATAACTAGTAATTAATGTTTTGTATTACAACCTCAGGAAGCCTCAATAATATAATATATCGCTGGACATTACACACAGCGCCATCTGGGTGCCACACTAAGCAACGAGGCTTGTGTCGTGGACACCAGATAGTTGATAGATACATAGATACTTTTTGTTTGTAAATACATACTTATTATACATATAAACATCCATGACTCGGAAACAAATGTCCATGCTCATCACACAAACAATTGCTCCTACCGGGATTCGAACCCGGGACCCTAAGAACGTAAGGCAGCCTCACTACCGCAATCAATGGTAGTGGTTTGTATAAAAATAATTTCAGGAACAAATATACTGTGAAAATACCACCAATACTTTAAGGTGTATAATAATACGTCACTATATTAATAGACAATGTAACAAGACACAACATATGTGTACACTGTCGTGCACAATTTGGCACAAGCTCACAATTCGGCCTAGCTGCAGTCCTTGTGTGTCAAAATATTTGTACTGGCGTGTCTCGAGTTTGCTTCGACAGTGTGTTTTGAGTGAGTTGAACGGTTGGATAGATCGGACTACTAATTGACTACATACGTAGACTGAGGTATTCTAGTACCATGAAACTTCGTAGATAGTGGGTGCCTATAGAATCTTGAACAAGTTCACAGGCTAGAGTACGTACTAAAGTAGGTACGTACTCATTGAGTAGGTACCTCTAACAACCGAATCACGGGGGAAACATCTTTGGTAGATATATTTGTGCTTCTTATAGACAGTGAGTGCAAGAAGAGAAAAACGCTATCATGGAAATGGATCATGTCGAGTGTGAGTGTACGTCAACGTTTTGACAGTTACTTATATTATGTAAATTGTTGAGCAATAGGGCGAGCCTATTAATCCGGGTACGACTCCAGATAACAGACTACTTACTGATAATTTAATACGTATTTCGAAAAACGATAAATAATCATAAATCGTGCAAGTATAAGACGTTTTATTTAGTTTGAAACATGTCTCGCGAATTCGCTATATTTTGAGATATATAAAGTCAAAGCTCGAGCTCAAAAGCCATCTTAAACTATTTGTAAACAATACAACTATATTATTCATCTTCATCATCCCCTCCATTTAAAACCTCCTAACATTCCCACCATTTCTGCTCACGTCACCGACGGCTCCAACAGTTTATTTCCTACTAATTAGTAATTCTTCTCCACACCGCAAGTCGGGAATCTCCAAGTCAGTTCCATTTCCGCTGGTACTATCAACCACATGCCTATGTTTACATTAACAGGTCCTTTATGCCGTAGGAGTAAAGGCGGTTTTTGTACTCCAAGTATGGCGGGTTGTGTTGTTGACTGTACTGCTCTAGCTACGTAACGTTTGGCTTTTGAAACGCATTTTTATTGGTTACATCCCGCGTTCCCGCGGTTTTATCGGGTGGCTTCAGTTTTCTGAAAGTAATGTCGAGATGAAGTGCGCGGGTTGTAGAATTTTTGTTCTTTATGCTTGCAGTATCCGGGACTGTTTCTTGGTTTCTTGTAGTAATCTTTTAGAAACCATTATCATTAACACTGAAAATGGGATATTTACCCTGTTTACTATTTCACAACGCACGCACCTCTGATTATTCGGATTCATGTGCGTATTGTATAATTATCACTTGCTCCGTTAAAGGGAAACATCGTGAGGAAACCAGCATGCCTGAGAGATATTTCTCGACGGCATGTAAAGCCAAGTCAGAGGCCCATGGGCGGCATCAAAACTCTGACACTGGGTGAGGCACTAACCACATGATAAAGAAAGAAGACTATTTGTTTTGAGTTCCCGGTGTTTTTTAATTTTTTATAGCTTTTTTATAGCTCAGCCACTGTGCTTAACCGTGCCGTCAACCGCTATTTCAGCGCTGTTGCAAGCACCATCCATGATCACGGTTAAACTACCACCACCACCTTTTAGAAACCTTTCATCAGCAAAAGAAAAGCTTCAAGTCTGGATTTGTGTACGATTGATGACAATAGACTCGCCCCTATTCCATGGAACTTAAAACATGACTGCTGAAATGTGGGTGTGCTAAACTCTGTCTAACCCTTTCGGGATTACAGGCGTGGTGTTATGTTCAATTTTGGGTTTGTCAGTAAACACGTATCGTCGTAAGGACTTTTCTTATTATCATCTTCTCTCCTTTTGTTGTTCTTAGGTGTCTTGTCCAGATTTTGGTATAGAGTTACGTTTGCATCCATTTTGCAAATACTGACCGCTGTGTATGACAGTTTGACGAAAATACTAGATCTTTCTTTACTTATGTGGTTAGTGCCTAACCTGATGTCAGAGTTTTTAGGCCGCCCATGGGCCTCTGTCTTGGCTTTACATGCCGTTAAGAAATATCTCTCAGGCATACAGGTTTCCTCACGATGTTTCCCTTCACCGGAGCAAGTCACACAACTAGGTCATCACTGCTATTCTAGATAATACTATTAATACTAGATAGTAGCTTTAAAACACAAAATATGTAACAATAAAAGCAAAATCATCCCACAAAAGCCAGTAAAGCACACATTTCTCGTACTCCTCACTGTAAATCCAATGCTGTCACATTTCTATTGACGCAAATCAATTTTATTTCTATTTCAAAATGGCGATGTCACACGAAATTCTTCGGTAAGCAGTGATCGTGGCTCCCCGTGTAGAAAATTGTATTTCTAAATCCTTTACGTTTTTGTCATCTTTGCATGGGTTATTTATTATTCATTTATTCGTTCTTTATATGATTGGGTGTCAGGGAAAGGATTGGCCTATATTTATTTGTATAATACAAGATTACATTTTAGAAAAAAAAAAGAACGTTAATAATTATGTTTTAGAAAGATTTCATTAAAAGCATTTTATTAAAGGTCCTTTTACTTTGTCAGAAAAATAAAAGTAAATCGTATTTAATACAGTGTGGCAGCAGTATTAGTACGTCAGAGTTTGTAGATTTTTAATAATAAAAAATAAATATAATTTCTGATCAATTAGGCAATGCAAGAGGTATAAACAGATTGGCGGATTGACCTTACCCTCTCAAAGTCCCTCCACACTACTAAGCCGCACTACTGGTAGTGTCTAGTCTAGTGTTTTTTTTTTGTGTAACAGGGAATGCATATATATGTTTTTTACAAATACCTGCGATACCACTGGACCAGTAGTGCAGAAGGGAAAAAATTACCCACGAATTTACCTCTTCAGACCAAAATATCCTGGAGTATCGCAAGATTGGCCCAGTTAACAATTTTGTATGAAGTACGGTCAAAGTATCAAGTGTGCTTAGAATCGATGGCGTATTGCTAAGTTTGTTATACAAATCATGCATCGCATTAACTTGTTTGAGAAGTTGTTGGTAGGAAGGACTACGGAGAGTATGGAGTTAGGAAATTATTTGATTAGTCTTTGGTTAAAAATATCGCAGGTCCTTCAAAAAAATGTCGTTATATAGAAATAGCAGTTTTGAGATAGGTGAACCTACGGATTTTAAAGTTTTTTGTGTCCTTCGAATATCAATGCTATGCTTAAGCACACTTATAGCGAGTTTTTTTAGGGTTCTGTAGCCGAATGGCAAAAAACGAAACCTTTATAGATTCGCCAAGTTTGTCTGTCGGTCTGTCCGTGTATGTCACAGCCACTTAACTCCGAAACTATTAGGACTACACAGATGAAACTTAGTAGGTAGATGTATTCTGTGAACCGCTATAAGGTTTTAATACAAAAAAAAAAAAAATAAGATTAAGGGGGGTCTCCCCATATATGGAACAGAAACTAAATATTTTTTTTTCATCAAACATGTACGTGCGGGGTGTCTTTAGATAGGTCTTTAAAAATGACGTTGAGGTTTCTAAAACCATTTTCTTCCAAAGTGGTAAAATGTGTGTGTCCCCCCTCTAATTTCTAAAGTAAGAGGAGAAAAATTCTGAGAAAAATATAGGATCATAGAACGTAAAAAAAAAAATTCGACCAAAATTGGTTTGAATAAGATTTGATGTTTATTTTTTGAGATATGGGACTTTTTCATCAAACTGCAGCAACAACTTTGTTTTTTATTAACATACTATGAAAAACAAATTTAGTTTTGTTGATGAATGTAAAACACTACAACATATTACGAACGAATGCCTTCAAAATATTTTTATTAAATTGTTTGGAGCCACGAACCCTGTGTGCGTGTGAGTATGACTCGCACTTATCCGGTTTTTTGTCAATTATAGGAAGTTGAGTTGTGTATTATCTCAAAACCTAATATTTTTGTGTTAAGACTGTTTTTGGAGGACATGCGATGTCCAGACTCGCTTGCGCAGCAAATCACAAAAAGAATGTATTTAGAGCAGAATATAAACTTACCTTGTGATCAATGCTCGAGCCTTTTCTGTATTAGAAGAGGCCTTTGCCCAGCAGTGAGACAGTAATAGACTGGTAATATTTATTTATTGTTAAAACATAGTTTTGTTTTGGTTAACATATGTTAAAACATAGTTTAATACCTAGAAACTTACCTAGAAATAAGAAATATTAATAAGAAATAATGTATGCTAGATAGCTGCTACCTTTTAACAAAATTTAATTATTATATGTTAATTTTATTTAAAATTTGTACACCGTGGATGGCAAAACCTAGTGATCTCTTACATTTATATTTACAACTTTTACACCTTTGTTTAGCTAATAAAAACTTTGACTTTGACTGCAATGACATGAATAACGTTTAACATAATGTAGTGACTTGTGATGCAACTGGGTCTTTAACAAGTTTGTAACTGAAAAGTGTTCGACTTCTAAAGAATCCGCACTAAGAACTGGGGGTCTAAAATAGCCGATTTAGCAGAATAATTATAGGATAATAATACGAATTACGTTTCAATTCGTAAAATGTTCATAAAGTCAATCGGACAATTAAAAAATATTAACTGCGTCTATGGCCTTTTTAAGAGTTTCGTCGTGATGATGGGCACTTTAGGCCAACTGATCTAAACAGTAATTAAATTACTGTATGAATATTCTCTAATATTCATTGTATAATCGAATGCGTTTGGTTCCAGGCACTGCACATAAAGTGATTTGCCAGAGCCTGCCAAGAAAACAAAAATGCTCTAGATGTAATCAATAAACAATCCAAAAGCAATAAGATTCAGACAGACTTATAAACCCATTTGAACATGCAAATCCTATTAAAGCGCGCAAATATAACTTGGGTACCCTATTCCTAGTTTAAGAAGTTCCATTGTAGAATCAGAGTCCTCGTTGTAGTGAGGAACCCTTGTAGGGGTCCCGGGTACAGAATGCAATTTCCTTGACAACAGCCTCGAGGCATGGGGACCCTTGCGAAGATTTGGACGGCCCAAGTGTTTACTTACACGATTTTGAAAGAATATTTTTGTTGTAGTTTAGAATATAAGTACATTGGAAATTACTGGTTTAAATAGAAATATCATTATGATTGAAGATTTTGTTCTTTTTATCACAACTAGCATTTAGCCCGCGATTTCGTCCGCAAAAATTGTGATAGCGCGGCTAATACTTATGGATTTGTGCTTTTGTATGTTGTGTCTTTTGTGTGCACTAAATTAATGGTTTATCTATCTATCAATCTAACATGCATGATATAAATATATTTTAGTTTTTATCACCCACGAATAATGTAGTTTTCCAACAGTAAAAGAATTTTTAGAATTGGAACATTCGTTCCAGAGATTACCCCCTACATTCAAACTTCCAAACAAATTTTACCTTTTAATAATATTATTAGTAACTGGCTGATGCGTTTTGGTCCGAAATTACCGACGGGCACGTTGTAAATATAGTCTATGGCACTCGGGGATAATGTAGCTTCCTATTAGTGAAAGAATTTCCAAAATCGTTTCAGTAGATCCAGAGATCACCCCCTACAACCTCACAAACTTTACATCTTTATAATATTAGCATATAGTCTGTGGGTGTCGTAAAATTTGATTAATAGAAGTCCAAAACACCAACTTGACGACACTAACAAACGTGGACTTCAGTGAGTTCAGCTATAAAGGGTGTAACAAGACCCTTAACGAAGCCGAAAGGCACTTGTTCTCTCCGTCATTGCGATATTTTTTTTGTTCTAGACTATACCTGGGATCCTTCTAGTTACGGAGATATGTCAAAGTCTCAACTTTTTCACAAGTATTTTTTTTAATACTTGGCTTTAATGTAAGATTTTTACTTTAAACACCTCCACGATCCCCGTAGTACTATTCAATCCATCCATCAGCACAATGTTATGAGTCCGTTACATTGAGTCCTACCGAAAAACATGATATTTCACCCAAAAAAAAAAGTCGTTTCCGAGCAATAATTTTTGCGTAAAGTTACATAGTTTGATGTACATAATGCTTGGTTGACGGCTTCGTTAAGTGTCTTGTTACACCCTGTATACTCGCTATAAATGGTCTGCTGAAAATAACTCAGTTATGAAATTCTTTGAAGAATGGAAGGAGTTCATCACAAGTTGACGTTGAAGTGTGACCGTCGGACTGCCAAGTCATAGGTCTCGAGTTCGAACCTAAGACACGCACCTCTGATTATTCGGATTCATGTGCGAATTGTATTATTATCACTTGCTTCGGTGAAGGAAAACAACCTGAGGAAACCAATCGGGTAGGTCTGAGAGATATTGCTCGACGGCATGTAAAACCAAGTCAGAGGCCCATGGGCGGCATAAAGACTCTGGCACCAGGTTAGGCACTAATCACACGAAAAAGAAAGAAATATACTATTAACCAAGTTTACTATTGGTATTTAATAACTCAAAAAGAAATGGAAAACTTATCAAATTACATTTACTTTGATAATATTGTTGTTATTAACTACCTATAATGTAAAAGTATATTAAAAGAAACTTCACAAACGAACAGTTTATAACCGTAGTTATGAGCCTATTAAAAGTACCTATCACATATTACCAAGATTACAGTTTTCAGGCGATTAAGTCAATTACAGGGAAATCGACACGAGTTCGACTTGTGTAACATACTCGTATGAATAATTTATATGACCAACGTAATGTATCGAGTTCATAGCTGGAAATTTAATAACATCTATGTGTGGATAAGCTAAGCCATGTACTTATGTATTCCGTATAGTCGTGAGTGTAGTGACTGAAAAGACATATTTTGTTTTATAATTTTTCAGAGTGCCTCTTTGGTCTAGTGGTAGCAAGCGCGGCTGCTGAACATGTGGTCCTGGGTTCGATACCCAGGTCGGGCAAAGTTTTATTATGTTTTTCTATCATGTATTTCTCAGCAGCAGCCACGGAGTCTGGATTTGTGCCCGGTTGATGGCAATAGGCTCGCCCCCTATTACATGGGACTTAAAAACATAACTGGCGAAATATGGGTGTACTATTAAGTACACCTCTGCCTATCCCTTTGTGGAATACAAGTGTGAGTTTATGTATGTATGTAATTTATAAAGGGTGTAACAAGACCCTTAACGAAGCCAAAGCACTCGTTCTCCTCGTCATTGCGATCATTTTGTTGTTCTAGACCATACCTGGAAACCTTCTAGTTACGGAGACATTGGAGGTCAAAGTTCCAACTTTTTCACAAGTTTTTTTTTTTAAATACATGTTTTTAATGTAAGATTTTTACTTTAAACACCTCCACGATCCCCGTACTATTCGATCCATCCATCAGCACAATGTTTTGAGTGCGTTTCATTGAGTCCTACCGTAAAACGTGATTTATGACCCCAAAAAAAAAAAGTTGTTTCCCAGCAATAATTTTTGCGTAAAGTCACTTAGTTTGATGTACATAATGCTTGGTTGACGGCTTCGTGAAGGGTCCTGTTACACCCTGTATACAGTGTGTAAACGATGAAAGGTTGTGCACATATTTAAGAGCATGCAGATTATCAAACTGAACGACTTTCTTTATAGGACCAATATTGTATATTCGGTACTTTTAACAAAAAACCATGTTTTTAAATTATTGTCTGTCTGTCTGTTTGTTCTGCCTAACATCCAAAACTACTGAACCGATTTCGGCAGGACTTTTACCGGTAGCTGATGTTATTTTCGAAAAAGGATTAAGGTTCCGCGCAAAAAAATTAAAAGACTATGAAATGGTTAACAAAATGTTTCAAATAGGTAAGTCGTATTTTTATAATAATTTCGGACGAAAGTCGCGGGCCACAGCTAGTTTGTTATAAAACTAGTTTTATAAAACTAGTTTTTATTGTTTTTGGTTGGAATGTATCCCTCGGAAACGTTTTAAAAACAGCCAGTGACACTGGGGGAGAAGTTTACGTGGCTTCCCACTAGTCTAAGAATTTACGGAAGCAGATCAGTAGTTCCGAAGATTTCTTCTTAAATCCAAACTTACAAACAGACAATGTAAAAATTGTAAGTACCTCTTTCATAAATTAAGTACAGATTAAGGCAACAATTTAAAGTGTCTTTCTTAGTATGTACATTATAATATACAGACTACAAATAGAACTAAAATAATGCTAAAAAGAAGACTAAAACTAAGTTCCTACATATATACAACGACGACACCTTAGGCGTCAAAGTACTCCTCCCCATCGATGTCATCCGGAAACGTGCCCAGAAGACTAAGACTGTCTTAGTTAAATAATATCAAAATAAAAATAGCATAAATTCAGAAAAAAATCGAAGTAATAATACAATACTTTGGTACTTGGTCTAAAAATCGACAAGTCAATTTATTCGAGTCGAGTTTTTTTTTCTCTGCATGAATTTAATTATAATTACTATGACAATGCCTATTCAAAAGTCTATGATAATAATACCCACATGACCTACTGTCTACACATTGCATTATTAAAGCGTTAAAATGGGTCAGAGTAGTAGATGAGTCAGCTTTAATGAAAGCAATCATAGATAATGATTTAATTACTTAATAGCTTTTAAAACACTTGCGATAAAATGTAATTAGTATTAATAGTCCTTAAAAGTTTTGTATGTATGGTTCATTATTGTGTGTTACAAATCGTGTAGTATGGAAAATTTTTCGTTTTTCTGAAAATTTATCAGGTTTATTTTGATAGTTTTTCCTAGAACGTCTCACTAAGTTTTTAAGCTTACGTTTTAAAATATCGGACATTATTTTAACAACTTTTTGTTTTGTATTAAGTTCAGTCAAAAATGAAATTAAAAAGGTTTCAATATTTTAATATCTAAGACACTGTAAAACAAATACATTTTAAGAGATGAACTGTTTTGTAAGGATAATTAAAATACATCACTACATAGTATAAAACAAAGTCGCTTCACGCTGTTTGTCTGTCCCTTTGTATGCTTAGATCTTTAAAACTACGAAACGGATTTTGATGCGTTTTTCTTTAATGGATAGAGAGATTCAAGAGGAAGGTTTATATGTATAACATTGCACCCGTGCGAAGCCAGGGCGGGTCGCTAGTGTTTTTATATAATTTAAAATTTTATAGATAAACTTCAGTCAAAAAATGTTCGTCTTCTAATTCGCCTGTCACACCAATGACCCATCGAAACTGTCAAACCGGTACGAAAGACCGAAAATATTGATCAGTCAGTCCCCTAGGGGTGAACGTCCGATGATTACCTTCATTGACGAATGGCTAGGTGTCGGCGAATGAACGAATGAACCAAATAACCGAATAACCGCGTTTACACGTAAATTGGAAAGGGAGTTAGGTCATGTTGGTATTACTTGAACGATAGCGTCTGTAGGGTTGAAATGTTGACAAAATTGTGGAAGCGCTTTTGGGTTAAACTTTGAACGGTGACCCGGTGTAAAATAAACAGTGTTATGGTCGTGAATTCTAAAAAAAATAACTGAACAATGCATAAGTCATTATTTTACGTTACATATTGACAACCTTGTAGTTGATTTTGGACAATACTGCTAATAATAGTATTACTTAGTCATGTCACGTTATAAGATGATTAGGTATATTATTAACTGATTTCTAAAAAAGGAGTTACCACCGGCATCTTTTTTTTTTTCTTACTATGTATACCGATTACTCCGTGAATACTGGGTCGATTTACGAGATTCTTTTTTCAAATAATTTTCAATTATTTTCTTTCAGAAGTCAGTGGCAATAAATTCAATGAATCAATCAAAATCACTCACATTTTTTTTTTAAATACTTTTTTTTTTTTTGCAAAAATGTTTTTTTTTATACAGGCTGAATTTTTAAATTGGGCGTAGATGGCCAAATCCGAAACTATGAGGAATAGCGAAAAATACTCGAAGGTGTCCGATTTTGATGAACTCTCAAAGTGCATCATTCGATTTTTGAAAAATCACCCGTTGATTTCGGTAAAAAAAAACACACTGTGTTTTAAACCATTCGATAGTGTCGCTACTAAGGAATGACAGTAATATAGTTGCAATCCAAGTGAAATTTGTATTTACTTAGAATATTACGAGATTTATAAAACCCGGTATTTTATTGATAATACATCTAGCAAAGACATTTGTGCAGCGACGCTTTTCCTTTTTGTTCAACCTATAGTTATAATGATTGGGATAAAAGATTAGGTTTGATTGGTTGTGATAAAGGAAATAGAGTTCAATCAGTGATTCTACTGTTTGTTGAGATATAAAACCGACGAATTCCTTCGGATAGGAAAACCTAACTTGTGAAATCAGAGTAATGTTAGTTATGAGTAGGTAACATTGCGCCTATTAACAGTTCGTAAATCTATGTCTCACTTATAAAAGTGTGTGCATATAAAGCTGCGTTTTTACTCACAAGAAAACGTGTTGACAACACAAATATTGCAAATTGTCTTCAAAAAAGGAACAGATATTGCTCCAGCTACAAAACTTCTATTCATCTCCATCCATCCATATGCAACCTGCCAAAATAAATCATAACCCTCTTCTATTCTCGGCAACGAAAACAGTAAAACGATTAAATACAATTAAACCCAGTGAATGCAGTGCGTGTGCAGGCGCGATAGGGTTGTGACATCAGTCGTGAGTGATTGTGTCGGGGCGCGGGCGACGGGTTAAATAGATTGAAAGCATAGGTTTTTGAAGATTTTTTTGGAGGCTTCAAAAAGGTGATGGACATTTAATAAAATGTCGTAAAAAATGTTTGAATTCAATTTTTGAATTTTGTTTGTTTTTTTTTGTTTGTTTTCAATTATAAAAATATTACTTCCCTATGTGTATCTGATTTTTTTAACAATTTCAAGGGGCTTTCATTTTTTTGCAAAGAACCCCTTCTTAGTCTTTAAAAATCTGTTATTTGAAGTTACAACCAGTAACTTTAATTTTATGTATTTCTATATACAACGTGTAACAGAAAGGGTATAAAATCATATGGAAAACTGTGGTACGGACCATTAAACTGAACAACTTTCTCTATGGGACCACCATCGAAATCGTAAAAAAATAATCAGCTGTCCCATAGAAAATTACAATACCTACTCGACTTTTAGGATTTCGATGGTGGTCCCATAGAGAAAGTTGTTCAGTTTGATAGTCCGTACCACAGTATTCCAGATGATTATACCCTTTCTGTTACACATTGTATAGATTGATTATTCTTTTCAAAGTTTCGGGGCCCCATGTTCCTAATTTACCGGTTATATCTATAACGAGTTGAACTCTGTTGCAAAAAATGGTGATCTAGATTGTTATAATCGAGCCTATTTTCCGAACAAAACGCTATGCGTCCACATTTATTGCGCGAACCGCCAGTCTGTGGAATTCACTGCCGGCTTCTCTGTTTCCCGATAATTACAATCTACATCTCTTCAAAATACGAGTGTTTCTTCTAGGCTAGTTTGCTCCATCGTAGGCCGCACCATCGCTTCAGACCTGGCGATTTGCGGGGAATCGCAAGCCTTTTTACTGGAAAAAAAAACGTCCAAGGATTTCGGATATTCTGGGAAATATACCGACTACGGAGCTTCGAAGCCTATTTTTGCTGTAGCATAGCCTGGCAATAATACAAGCGCTTGTCATTGGTTCCGTTGTTATATCCGTAACAGAAAAATTCCCCCAATTCTGAAATCTATGTTGTGGTGCCATAATCACCCTTTACTGGGACATAAGGTCTCCTCTCTCATAGAGTAGGAGCATACCTCGTTGGTCTAGTGGTCGCAAGCGTGACTACTGAGCATGAGGTTTTGGATTCGATTTCTGGGTCGGGCAAAGTGTTATTGCGTTTTTCCATCGGGTATTTCTCAGTAGCAGCCTTGGAGTCTGGATTTGTGTCCCATTGATGGCAATAGGCTCGCCTTCTATTACATCAGACTTAAACACGACTGGTGAAATGTGGGTGTACTATTAGTTACACCTCTGCCTAACGCTTCTGGGATTACAAGCGTAATGTTATGATATGATGACATGTAACGACATGCCAGGTTCTTCACGGTTTACTTTCACCATCCTCATTACCAACAAACTCCTCCCACCTCACAATAAATCAGTCTGCAAAATATCTTAAAACTGAAAACGTATAAAAATAATGAACGAATCAATCACATCGCCCGCTACAAAAGATTCGATGGAAACTTTTTAAATAACAAGCGGATTCATTCGAGTGGGCATCGTTAACAAGCTTTAGCTCCGAGCGGAATTAAATTATTAATAAAAAACCGATTGACAGGGAATGTTTCATTAATATAATTGCACGACTGTTTTTTTTATAGAATGTCTGAATTGATATTAATGAGATCATCATCATCATTTCAGCCGAAAGACGTCCACTGCTGGACATAGGCCTCCCCCAAGTATCGCCACACTGACCGGTCCCGTGCGAATCGCATCCAGCGGATCCCCGCAACCTTCACTAGGTCATCGGTACACCTAGTGGGAGGCCTTCCAACGCAACGTCTTAAATGAAATGTGATTTTGCAAATCATTACATTTTTAACTTGGTATAGATAGTTTATACCATGGACCGCAATGGAAATTAATGAGTCCATACTGAAGGAACTAAACATCACCAAACAGTTTTCTACAATCAGCCTAAAACGTGCTCTCAGAATTTTCGGACACATATGCCTAGGCATTGTCTGGAATGGCTTATAATTGATGATTAAACGAACTTACTTGTACGTGAAGTTCGATCATAATTATACGAAGTGCTTCGTTCTCGAGATTAGTAACCTGAAATAATAAACCTATTACTTATTTACACATGTAGTATCACCCAGTATTCACCACATAGCACTGTAATTTGAGAGATAAGAGGGTATTTTTTTTTTTTTGTGGTTGTCGGTCCCTAAAACTCCGCTTGTCATTTAGTTTAGAGTATGTTTATCGTTGATATTTTTGGAATGATTTGGGTAGGGCGGGAGGGACTTCCTAATCTCTTCGAACGAAGCACTTCGTATAATTATGATCGAACTTCACGTACAAGTAAGTTCGTTTAATCATCAATTATACTCGTGCTTCGTTCTCGAGATTAGTAACCTGAAATAATAAACCTATTACTTATTTACACATGTAGACTTTGAGAGGTATAATTCTGAAAATATCAACGCCAATATCAGAATCAATATTATATTTTAATCACATCATCATAATCATGTTGTATCTATAATAATACATCATTACAAACAAGTGAGTATTTAATGTTCTTATTATAGGTTAATAGTACAAGTTATTGTTACTTGTTAGTACGGAAATGTAATTAACTCTATTTGATAAATAGTTATGTTTTAAATAAATTACATAGTATGATCAAAGTTTAATCATCTGTATTATTAATAATAGCTCTTGCTAAGACTGACGGATCATATTTAGTTATATTTCGCTGATAAAATTTGAAAAATGTATCTGAATTGTTACACCAGCCAGCGGTTTTTCTGATCAGGTCAATATTTACGCCTAGCTGGTGGGCCTTAGATGTAGAGGCGTGTCTCTTGCTATGCGCCGAGAATATGGATACGTCAATCCCGCTCGCATGGAGCGTACTACGTACTTTTTATCCAGCGACACAGCGTCTGTGTGGTTGCCGCTTTATGGGGCTTTTTGTATCCGATAAATAAAGTATCATCTTTACGCAACGTTGAAGTTTTATTAATGTAATCAACTAATAAATCAACTAATGTCTGTGCAGGACATATTTCATTTTTCTGTAAAAAGTAAGGCAACAAATACCAAGAGAGGTTGATTGGCTCCTTTTTTTTTTTTTTTTTTTTGATGTTTTTATTAAGTCAGGTATTTTTATTATGATTTCGTTAGGTTTGATTTTAATGTTCTTTACATTAATTTTCGAAAAGGTCTGGACCCTATGGGCCGTAACAAGAGCTAATAAGGTTATACATTTTATTTTTTTGTCAATTCATCTAGCTCTAATGTTTCATTAGGATAACAAGTAGCTAAGTGAGTTAGAACGCATGAGGTATCCCACGTCACATTGTATCTAGGCATGGGTGGACGTAAACGGAACACGCTTTTGAAAAACCTTATTATTCTTTCATCTTTGGAGATACTAGGACCCAATATCAAAGATAGGGCTGCTCTAAAACTATTTAAACTACTATATTTAGTACCAGTATCAAAAAACATAGTTAAAAATCTCAATACATCGGTAATCGATGTGGCATAACAATCAAGGGAATTCTGAACACAGAAATCGAACCATTTTTTATAACAGACATCGTACTGTTTAATAGAACTGTCGGCTAAAGATAAGGCTCCCCTGATTAAATCCCTGCAGCCAGGGTAAGATGGTTTTGAATGTTGCCGTTGCTGGAATGACCAAAAACTATATTGTAACTGTCTGATTTAAAAGTAATTAATTCCGATATTAATAAGTTTTTAAACAAGGGGAACCAAGGCTGCGTAGGCCATAAAGGTACTATTACGGTGCCTTTTGCTTGATCATTTATGTTTTTTTCTTTTTTTTTTATTACTTTTTCTGTTAAAACGACTCGCGAATAAATCTATGCATGGTGTGCCAAACTTTTCAAGTATAAAGGAAAACATATTTTCCGTTAAGGACCATTCTATATCTGGATGGTTGCGTCTTGATTCTTGATCTGCTATGGTATTGTCTGCAGATTTAATGTAATACGCAAACACAAAAAAATTTGCATTGCCAAATATCGTTTGCTACCTTGGTTAGGTGTGGATATTGAATTCCACCCATTCGATTGATGTAACTAATAGCGATTGAGTTATCAACGCGTAGAAGTATTTGACAATCGTGAAAGTCCCTTGCAAAAACTTTAAGTGCAAAAAAGGCGGCTAAAAGTTCCAGGTAATTTATATGTTGTTTTTGCTCTGACAATGACCACCGGCTACACGCCGTCTCTGAGCCACACGCTGCACCCCACCCAGTAGTTGAGGCGTCAGAGAATATTTCTACCGAGTAGGTATCATCTTTGATACGGTTCTCGGGCTTTACTAAGCCTTGTAGCCACCATCTCAGGTCATCGTGTAGGTGAACGGGGATACTCATATAACGATTGTAATCGTCGTGACCTTGTAAACTAAGGTACTTACAACGTTCTAATTCTTTGGTATAAAGCCAGCCGTACTCTACGGCTGGACAAACAGAAATTAACAAATCGACTAATTTTGCAAAATCTTTGATTTGATACGCTTCAATCTCATGAACATATTAATCTCGTTAATTAGGCGTTGTTTCTTATCATCGGGTAAAATAGTTAGAAATTTTGGGAATCAAGAATAAAATTGAAAATTGTAAGCAACTCTTTTCATAGTCAACTATGAAAAGAGTTGCCCACAACCTTCAATCAACAGCCTTAGGATTTATCATCAATGATAAATCCTAAGGCCGTTAGTAATTTAATTGAAATATGATCATTTTTTAAGCAATCGTTGTATGAATATCCAATTAAATGTAGGTCATCTAGATATATAGTAGATATAAAGCCAGCCAATCTGAGCAATCCAACGACAGGTTTCATCAATTGTAAATGTATGCAGCTGTGTTTAAACCGAATGGCAATACATTAAATTCAAATAACTTATTGTCAAATTGAAAACGGAGATATTTCTTGTAGTCTGGATGGATTTTTACTAAAAAATATGCATCTTTGAGGTCACAGGTTGCCATATAACAATTTTTTGTCATTAATTTGACTGCTGTGCGTAAATCCTCCAATTTGAAATGGTCAGTTTGTATATATTTATTTAGATTTTTTAGGTTAAGGATAAACCTTTTCTTGCCATTTGGTTTAGGCACAAGAAAAAAACTAGATATAAATTGATTGGCGCACGGAGCGCATTCGGATATAGCTCCAATTGTCATGAGACTATCAATAATATTGCAAAAATCATTAATCTCAGTTTGTGTCAAAACAGGAACAGAAGGTACATTTTCCTGTGAGACTTGTTTAGAAAATGGTATCCTATAGCCTTCGATCCAGGAAAGAACAGTTTTGTCTTGTGTAAGGTGAGACCATTGTCTTGCAAATAACGCTAAACGACCAGCATATTGTACCTCATTTACTGACGGCGGCTGATAGCGCGATGTCCTCGACCAGCTGGAGTGCGGCGGCGGTGGTGGCCGGCTTGCCGGTGGCGCGGGCGACGGTGGCGCCCTCGCTCCAGCAGGTAGGAAAGGCTGGCGGCTCCTCTGCGGCCCCGACTGCCTGCGAGTCGAAGGGGGAGCCTTTCAGTTTAAACCACGCGAAGTGGATGGCTGAGGTTGAGCGGTCTTCCTATTTTTATCGTAAGCGACTTTTATATCGGCACCTGATTTGGTCACAGCTTTGGCAGTCTTCAAGGTTTCAGCCTGGGTCTCTCCGAAAAGATACTTGTCTGCATCAAATGATCGTTAATGTCTTTCTTTAAAGACGACAAGGCAAAGTAGCGCCTTTTGACTGAGTCTGAGTGTAACGTGTCGCACATTAACTTTGCCGCATCCATAAGTTGTTTCAAAAGGGCCGGCTGTTTATCCTTTTCTTGCATTTTTGTTGTTATGACGTCACTCAAACAGGCCAAGGCAGTACTAAGCTGTTTTTGCGTGTTTTCTATTCCCTTGTCGCGTTTCACGCTTGCTTCGGGCAAGGCTGCCTTTATTTCGGGATTGAGTATCGGTGGGATTATTCTAGGGCAGTTGGCTGAGTGTCAAGTGCTTTTTCCCTAATTCCTTCCGTACGTCGTTGTCCAGTCCATTGACAATTAAATGCTCTAGGCGGTTAGCTAGGCCACCGTGAATATCTTTGCCATATTCGGTGGTTTGTGTGGGGTCATCACCTAGTATGTCGATCAAGTCATCATCGGGGGTAATAGTTACATCGTTGGCGGTAACAGCGATTGCGCAAGGCTCAGCGGCTTGTGGGGGTGGCGGCGGGGGCCGCGCCTGTAACAGCGGGCTTGGCTGTGGCACCGGCGGCAGCGATAGCGCCCGTGGATACGGCGCGGGGGACGGCGCAGGGGGCGGTGCGGGGGACGGCGCAGGGGGCGGTGCGGGGGACGGCGCGGGTATCGGCGCGGGGGAATGCGCCCGCGACTCCATTGTCTCATCTGACGAGACGGCCCGTATAACTGATGCCAGTCTTGGTCTTGCTATATTGCAGTCATTGTCCGAGAAGATGAACATTGAGTTTTCCGCTGCTGAATGTCAAAGAGAAAAGTTGCAATTCCAGCGAATTGAACGTCTTTCCCTAACTGAATGGTAGATGTTGCAATTCCATTGAATTGAACGCACCATAGATAACGATATAAACAGCCCTTTGTACTGTTCGAGTTCGAATAAAAAGTAGGTATGTGTCAAATTCCAGTGAATTCAACGAACCTTTGTTTACGTATTGCACGGCCCAGACATTTGTTTAGTAGGAATAATAAATAACATACCTTCATGGCTATGCGCAGATAGCTTGGAGTCCTCTCGGGATGAAGGCGATATTGAAGAACGTTGTCGCTTGGCACGTTTTACTTTTCTCTCCAGTTTACGCAACTTCTTGGTTAAGATGTCGATGTCAATATCACGCTTCCTCTTCGGCATTTTAGCTTCATTAAAAACACTAAACAAACACTAGAAAAACACTTTTAATCCGTACTGACGAGAAAGAAATGTGCAGTGGTGAAGCACTGTAACGTGAATGACAAGCGGAGTTTTAGGGACCGACAACCACAAAAAAAAAAAAAAACCCTCTTATCTCTCAAATTACAGTGCTATGTGGTGAATACTGGGTGATACTACATGTGTAAATAAGTAATAGGTTTATTATTTCAGGTTACTAATCTCGAGAACGAAGCACGAGTATAATACTGGGCCGGAGAAGATAAACGCGCGCAATACAGAGCACCGGCAAGCTAGTCAGACGCGATCAAGAAGGCAGCCTGTACGAGCGGTTCACACTGCAGGAGACCGCTTGGAGACGTGTCATATGTGGTCATGGGCCTCAGCAATCAGGGAACGACGGGGAAGGAAGGCATAGATAGTGTATCTAATAAATATGAGTAAGGTCAAAAACGGATACCCATGAATAACATTTTAAACATTACGCGCATGCCTTCCATGAAATTAAAGCAAAAGTGTAGGTACTTTTATGAAGTACACATTTCGCCAATTACGGTTAAGCCTTACTACTTCTTCTTAGCGTATCGATGGCAAAAAAGTTCAAATGTGTTTAGCCCAAATAAGGTTCTCAAACAATTAGGGGATTCAAAAGGAAATTAATGTTTTATATGATCCTCTAGGGTATCGTAGTGGAACAATGAGCCCTGTGTAATTCCCTGGGGGACTGGTCTAGGAGATTTTAGTGGAACTAGCGCAAAACTCAGCCACGCGAACCCCGCTCACTGATGCAGTCAGTAGGTCAACAGGTGCGCAGGTGATAGGGCATGCGGTGCAAGATGGGTGGGCCATTGTCTGTGGGGAGACGCCGCATACGCACTTGAGGTCTGAGCCGTCCATGAACCCCCATCTGCAGAGATTGTCTTTAACCACGATGGCAAATACAAATACAGGGTGCAATTTAAGTCATAGGCAATATTTTAATCTAAGGCTCTACTCATGATACTGATTGCATTAGGGCTAATAATTCGCAAATCAAAAATATTATTAATGCAAGCAAGGAAAACTTTTAAATTGTAGTAAGTCACATTGCAAATGCTTATTTTTGCAAATAAACACTAAAAGTAATAAAAAAATACTTCATAAACCCCAATAAGTCTTGAAGTATCAAAATTTTAAAGCGCAGTACAACGCGTAACGAAAAGTAAACAAATATCAAATAATTACAATAACTAGTTTGCGGCCGGCCGGCCGGGCCGGCCGCCCTAATACAATCAGTATCGTCAGTAGAGCCTTAGATTAAAATATTGCCTATGACTTAAATTGCACCCCGTATAAAGCCTTACTAATAGAGGACGAGCCTATAGCCATAAACTGGGCACAAATCTAGACTCTGGGCTGTTACTGAGGAATTCATGATGGATAAACCTACTAATTCTTTCCCCGTCCTGGGAAAGCTACGTCCTCATCATTGATTTAACAGCAATTCGTCGTTTGGTGCGAAGCTTTCGATTTAGTTATTTGGATTAACATTAAAGATCGAAAAAATCAAAAAGCTTTTACGAAAAATATACAAAAAAATCTATTACTCCCAGCATCAGCAGATTCAATATCAGCACAACTTCAAAAAAATTAAGCACACGTAATCGAGCTAAGTGTGTCCGCAAACATTGCCTAACACACACTTTTCGATATCAAACATCGTCTAGACGTTACCAATCCATCAAGACCCCTGTACCATCAACCAGTCACACCACAAATATACGGAAAGTATGGATACAGAGAGGGCTGTGGAAGATCAAAGTAAACTGGAGTTTGCAAAGGATAAGGGTGCATCCAGATTAACAGGGAGATCGACAAAGAAATGCAATTAAATGTAAAATAAGGGGTGTTTCACACGACTGTTGACACAGCGTGACGAATGGGGCAGATAGGTGTCAGTCCATTTCTTTTTAAGTGATTTTTTTAGTTTTGTTTGCCGCCATTTTGTTGAAGAGTTTATAGCGTGTTTTGCCTTTAAAATTAAGGGGGGATGTGTTTACATCTCAGTTTTATTTGAAGAAGTTGATGAAGATTTGCAGTGAAAACCTATTATTATTTAAGATAGGGAGGTACGTGCATTTGTCTAATTTTTATGAAATTGTCAAGTAGTTAAAGCGTTCGCTTTATTTTCAACAAGATATTTAACTATTTTCACGGTCACCTAAATGCAAGCTTAAAAGTATTTATTATATTTTCGTTTATTCTTTTTTTTTAAATAAAGAATATGTATAAAAAAAAACATACAACATACAAAAACATTAAAAAAATAAAAAATTGGTTTCCGCCGCTATCGGGAGCAGGGTCCAAGCTACCGGTGGTTAGGGCTCCAGAGACAGGAACCTCCTCACAATGCGGGCCGTATCGAGGAGTACCTGCCTTCTGAATCAGGCCCTTGATCCAACCTTATTTTTATTATTTTTAACCTCGGGTTTCGGGGAAAAAACCCAATTATATAAAGCTCGTCTAAATATAATAATCGTCACTGTTTGTTGTTTTGCAACAATCTAAAAAGCCTCAATTATACTGTTTAGATTTAAAAGAGCTTTTTGTGACAGGCCAGTAAACCTCACGCCCAATTATGCCACGTACATACAATTACATCGCTCACAACGAGTCCGCACATACCCGAACAGCGTATCATATTCTGGACATAGATAAATAACATCCCCGTCCACTGGATATCGCATCGCAAACGATTACCTATTCATAAAACGGAAAGTTGAAACTCGAGGGAATCCAGTTTGCGGACCGACTGAGCCAAGGAGATTTATGCATTTTAAATTACTGTCGGATTCAGTTTTTGGGTCAACGGAACGGATACGATACGATAATGAGGCCGAAATAAAAAACTGCCTCGTTGGTTTAGTGGTCGCAATCGCGACTGCTGAGCATGAGGTCCTGGGTTGGTTTCCCGGTCGGGCAAATTGTTATTGGGTTTTTCCATCATCAGGAATCTCTCAGTAGCAGCCACGGAGTCTGGATTCGTGCCCGGTTGATGGTATTAGGCTCGCCCCCTGTAACATGGGACTAAACAGAACTTTTGAAATGTAGGTGTACCATTAGTTACACCTCTACCTAATCCTTCGGGGACAACTGGGTTGATGTTATGATAGGTAAATAAGAAAAGCATCATCAAAATAACCCCTTAATTGTTTGCCTGACCTGTTCCGTTTGAGAGCAAAGGCCTCCAATCCATCGTAATTTTCTTAGAACAATACCTTACCATAATCTGACCAGTAAATTGGCGCGAATTTGTAAAAGCTAATTTACTCTTACGTTAATAAATCTTCAGTGAGCATCGTGTTTGTTCAAGTATACCATCTACAAGTTTTTACGGGAATTTTAAAAAGCATTGGTTTTGTCCCTAACACGCAAAAAATTACCTCTACCTAAAAATGACATTAATTCTACCTCCATACAACTTAAAATGTAGCTAACCCAAAAAAACAATGACCGCACGAAAAACAATAAAACCCACTCAAAAGCTCATGTAATTTCATAACCCTTTCAGTTTCGTCATGGTCACGTAAAAAACAAAAAAGTCGCAAAACGAAAGTCGCACAAAATCGCTTAATATAAAAACCGTTCCTGCAGTGGTCAAAGGTCTGAACTTAACATGATAAAGATTAACTTTGATACGATGTTCTACCCAAGTTAGTGTAAGCTTAAATTAATGGCCAACCCGTTGCTAAATAAATCTATGTTTTAGTCAATTATATTTAGAGTTTGTTTTGTTTATACAGTGTTGTTTTGGAAAATTGGGGATGAGAGCAGCGGTGGCCCAGTGGTAGCGGCCCCGACTTAAGAGCAGTAAGTAAGTCGTGGGTTCGAATTCAGACAGCCGCATTACTTTGTGTAATTTATTTCATCAGCACTGCTCAAAAGGGTGAAGGAAGAAGAACCAATAATTCGAAGACATGTGACAACTACCAACACGCACTAGGCCTGCATGGTAGATTATAGCTCATTCCCTCTTAAAAAGAGGAGGCCGTGTGTCCCAGCGGTGGGAACATTATAGGCTGATTATGTATTAGTAGTCTTACAGAATGAAAGATGTGAAATGCGAGTAAGTTTTTACTTTAAGCACCTCCACGACCACCGTACTATTCAATCCATCCATCAGCACAATGTTTTGAGTTATGTTGAGTCCTATCGTAAAACGTACCTTTTACCCCAAAAATAGTCGTTTCTCTGCAATATTTTTTGCGTTATGTTACAAAATGCTTGATGAATGCCTGAAGAGTCCGTTTACACCCTGTATGTGGGCGTGTGCTTTATAACGGTGTATCCAAATGTTGGTGAGCCAAATAAAAAAATGTGTTAAAGACAGACCCAGGGAATTTTAATCAATGGAAGTCCGATTTAACCCTTCAATTTTCGTTTTAGGAAGGATTTTCGCATGAAAAAAGTCTTAAGTAAACGTGTGAAAGTCGACTCAATTTAAACTCTAGTGTAACTCCGAAAATTGGCTCATTTGGGCGCCGTCGCCATAGACACAAATCAGGGTTGCATGTTTACATTTTACCTACGTTCGCTGCCTCATTATTTGTAGGGTTTGATACCAAAGGGCGTAACCTCGTGAAATAATTAAAAGGCAAAGTATACAATTTCGGGCACACATCATAATTTTTTAACTTCATTAAGGGGTAACAAGATGAGCAGACTCGGTGTTGATAAAATTATTTATATTTTTAAACATACGTGTAATGTTTTGGTGGAAGTGAAAAGGCAGCATTTACTGGGGTCTTTTTGTTAGCGTTTTCAGGTTTTAAAATAAAATAAATGAAATGCATAATTCTATTACGTGTTCTTTGACTGCATCTACTTCTCGTTTTGTAGCGAATGCGGGTATTTTTATTAAGTATTAGTTTTTGGTAAACCATTATTTAGGTCTCCCGTAGCGTTGATAAAATAAGGTGGGACATTTGAAGGACAATTTCAGCAACAAAAATTTAATTTAAAAAAGTTTAAAATCCATGTAAGATGAATTGAAAGTTTAAGAAAATTGTTTAGGTCTACAATTATTTTTTACATGACGTCCAGATGCATACACGTCATTATTCTGCCGTTATCCCAATTTATTTGGGGTCGGCGCAGCATGTCTTGTTCATCCACACTTCTCTATTACTCGCCATCTCATCAGACAACTCCTTTTTTTGATAATCATCCTTCACTCACACAGTCCATCCATCGTTTCTTTGTTCTACCTCTACTCATATCCCATCCACATTCATACTCAAAACTTTCCTCACGACATTTTCCTCATTCCTCCGCATCACATGCCCATACCAAACCAACCGATTAATACACCACTTTTCAGTCACCGGCGCCACTTTCAGACTTCCTCTTATGTACTCATTTCTTATTTTATCCATTCGCGTAACACCAATTATATTAATCACTACTACAAAACATTACCTCCCGTTATTAGATTTACCAATAAACTAATGTGGTGATGGAGGATGTTCCACGTAAGGTCAGCGGCACACTGCATCAGTCTTGTCGGAGACGCGTCATCAATCACTGCCCAGTGGACGAGTATGTTTATGTATGCACGCTCTACTTACATTTGAGAAAATGGCTGCCAAGTGGTTTCGAGGGATGTGAGAAGAGATATAGGTACATACATACATAAATAGGTACATTTTCTTAAGGTGGAAGCGCAAGGGTAGCCCGCGAAATTCAAATTATACTACACATCATTATTATTTCCTTTATTCATTAAACTACATATTATTTACATTTTTAAATATTTTAATATAAAAAAAATATAAAAAATAGGAGCCCACCGGCATCGGGAACAGGGTCCGAGCTACCGATGGTCAGGGCTCTTGAGAGAGGAACCTCCTAACAATAAGCGCCGTGTCCAGAAGTACTGCTTTCTGAATCAAGCCCTTGATCCAGCTGCCAAGCGAGAGCCTCCGCAGATGTTGTTCTAGGCTATTGGTTATTAAGCCATTTGCCGACACGACTATCGGCACAATGACTGCTGTACTCACGTCCCACATGTCGACAACCTCACGAGCCAGATCTAGATACTTGAATTGCTTATCTTTCTCTGCTTTCACGAGGTTCTCGTCATGCGGGACCGTTATATCAACAATCATTGCGCGACGCTCCAATCGATCTATCACCACAATATCAGGCTTATTGGCAACAATAGTCCTGTCAGTGACGATAGATCGATCCCAATACAACGTGATATTACCATTCTCGAGAACTGGGTCGGGCGCATACTTATAGTATGGCACTTCTGATTCCACAAGGCTGTACTTCAAAGCAAGTTGCTGGTGGATAATCCTGGCGACGAGGTTGTGTCTATGCAAGTACTCTCCGTTAGCCAGACAAGAACACCCGGAAATAATGTGTCAGATTGATTCTCCTGGACGGTGGCATGCCCGCCATATGTCAACCGTGCCATCGTTCACAATGTATTTTCGGTAGTTATTCGTCATCATAACTTCGTCCATTATTGCACAGACAAAACCTTCGGTTTCCCCGAAGAGGTCACCGAAGCGTAGCCAAGATACGGACGCTAAGAAGTCCACATCAGGCCCATGTAGGGCCCGGTAAAAGCTACATACATTATTATTATAGTTTTTCATGAAATAGTAACCAGAATATAAATGAACTTAGAGGGTTGTATTGATGATTTTAATGACTATAATTCTGTAACTACATACGTGTTACTGGCGCGACTCATTTTTCATCAACACGCAACCTGAGACTGACCTGCAAATTGCATAAAACGTAAGAAAATTTGATTTCGCGGGCTACTCTGGCGCTTCCACCTTAATATAGAAATACGAGTTATAAACGCTATGTAGATAGTGTTGACCTATTTTCGACGTAGAAGAAGGTGTCACTCTACTATAAAATTACGTTTTCAATTTCAAAATCACTATAACTACTACTGCTGAAATGTGAAGCCGGATTCGCGGGTTCGCGATTGGAAGGAGGCCTTTGCCCAGGCGTGGGACTGAGCAGGCTAGGAAAAAAAAAAAATTTATGTTTGACAGGTTCTCAATTTCAAATTCTCAATTCCGAAACCGCTGTCATCTGTCTAGCTTTTCACAACTATGTTTCTAATCAGCTTCCGATCTAACTGCAAGCTGCCAAATATCACTATATTACATGGAGTGCCTCAAGTTTTCACCTTTCAGCCCTCTTTTTTTTTCGGATGGGTAATCATTCAATGATATCTCCCCCTCTGGATGGAGCGGAAGTGTCAGACTTCTACTGACTAAAACCAATCCATGTTCCTACTTTTGCCTCCCAGTAAAACTAAAGACTCCATTAATTCTTGCGCTGGCATTGACCGACATTACCGAAAGCGGTCCAGAGGACTATATTTAGAGCATCGAACTTTTATATCCTCTTACAATCCCTAACTTACTTTTACTTAAAGTAATATGGATTTAATTTAATTTTCCTTAACGTTGGTGGAAAAAGGTTTTCTTTATAATCTGATTTATCAGTTTTTCATAAACTGATAAATCAGATTATAAAGAAAACCTTTTTCTTTCATTTTAGTTTTAAATACTTAGAAGATAGACTTCAAAATTCCATGAAAGTCAAACTAAGTTACACAAGTAAGTGAGTGTTTTATGATTGATAGCCTTTTAGATTTAAGTTAGTCGCTATTGGAGTATTCACATTGACTTAGAGTTTGTGTTTTGAGCATACCTACTCAAAATCTCAACTGTAAGTCAATTTGTCAAGTTATCACTATATTATGCATAGGGATAAATCTCCAAACTAGATATTTATGTGTTTTGAGAAGCGCTAAGAAAGTTTAAGAAGATCATTCAAAAGATATCGGCTTACAGAAATCGTCATCGTTCGCGACATACAAATACTTTTTCAAGTGACTTTAATAAACCAGCTGTTCTTTAAATACATTATTTTTATTTAGCCCTTTATGGTGCGGTGTTACCTCAATATTCCTAAAAAATGATATAGATAGTCGAGTATGACGTAATGTAATGAAAATATCTAACGCAAAAAACATAGTGGACAGAGAAGGGTTTAATGAAAAAACTTCAACCGAACAGAATAAAAAAAAACGGCAATTTAAAAAATTAAAAAACCCGACTGCTTAAAAAATAAAATAAAATAAAAAGCATAGAACATAGCGACAACATAGCTTAACAGTCGGGACCCATTATTGGCACGATTTAAGCCGGTCTATATATGTTAATGGGTCCCGACTGTTAAGTCGCTATGTTCTATGCTTTGTTTTTTAGGCAGTCGGGTTTTTTAACTTTTAAAATTACCGTTTTTTTTGTTTTTTTTTTTTATCTCGAATCTAACGACACCTCTCAAGCTAAAATCCATCGAGCCGTTCAGGCCACAGAGCGTGCCAAACAATTATACATACATACACTCTCGAAAACATAACCTCCTTCTGACGCAGTCGGGTAAAAAATAGTTTAATATTCCCAAGAAAAAATTGGGAAGTCGCGGCACAAAAATAAACTTTGGCGTCGAAGATCTCTGTATTTTTTAAGAACAGTTTTTTTTAAAGAATTTAATCGGTATAGCATTTTTTTTAAACTTTAACCAAACAATTATTTAATTTAATGTCTATAGTTTGAATAATCTAAAGAAAACCTGTAAAATTAATGCAATTCGCAGCTTAGACACGTCATGTCAACTTATTTCAACCTTATTCACGCTCTATAGTGGCGACAATAGTTTACGCGGTCTTGCAGCGATTAAAATCGTAGTCACAGGCGCCTCCCCGAGCAAAACGCAGCGGTAGCCGTGTTTTGTGCAGTTTTTGGGAGCTATCTACTCTTTACCAAAAATAAATACCAACTTATAAAATAGACATGAAATTTCTGCATATGCTTGACTCCAAAATGGTAGTTTTGTTTTTTTTTTTTGTAGTAAAATGTAAAATTAATCTCCTCACAACGAAACCACAGAAATGAGGCAGGATTATTGATGGCTTGCATCTCCTCGTAAAGTAACCATCATTTTGATTTTCTTTTTACGCTAGATGGTAGGCAATTTAATAATAAACATTATGCTAGTTTAATTTTTTTCAAAAGACCTAAATTTGATTTTATAAAGAATTTATTCCAAAATCTGAGCGTACTCGCTACGTATATTGCTATTTTCTATCTCGCGATCTTATGCTGGGTGGCGTGCGGTGAAAAGGGACGAATGCTCAAGGTTATTTGGTCAGGGTACCGCCTTAATCCAATATCATCATCATCTGCCTAGCCATTTCCCAAGTATGTCGGGGTCGGCTTCCAGTCTAACCGGATGCAGCTGAATACCAGTTTCTTACATGGAGCGACTGCCTATCTGACCTCCACAACCCAATTAGTACTGGGTAATACGATACCCCTTGGTAACACTAGTTGTCAGACTTTCGGGCCACTGACTACCTGTAAAGACTGTCAAAGATCTGAAAAATGACAGCCGGGACCAACAGTTTATTGTGCTTTGCGGGTGACGGAGGAAACTCGGTAATGGGTGGTTACCCATCCACGGACCAACCGTGGCAAGAAATCGACCCGAGTGGCTGTTAATATTTAGTCGCGAGCTCTGAATGTCCGTTTAATCCAACAATTCTGCAATAAATTGCACCATAATGAGATTCTTGTACAAAGAGGTTCACAGAAAATCTGAAGAACATAAAAAAATAAAATTGAAGGTGTACATTCAGAGTGAAAGTGATTTTGTTAAGGGAGGGACTTTGCACCCTCTTCTGCAAGGGAGATATTAAACAAAAAGTAAGCACAGGTTGCATACCTTCGTTGGACATAACATGGATCGCAGTTGTATGTTTTGAATTCTTTACGTCCTTCTAAGGAATTGAGAATTTTGATGAGAATATGGTAGTTTGTATTTCAATGAGTCAGAATCAACTGCTAAAACAATTTCGTGTAATTTGTGTATTCATAAAATGCTATAAATTTTAGCATCACTGAAATTAAAGTCACTGCTTTGGTAAGAAGACAGTTTGATATCTAAGGAGTACCAACAGACTCTTGGTAAAATCATCGAGTTTTAAAATGTGGAAAAAGGACAGAAAAATCTTGCCTCGTTAAAATAACATAACATAACGTCACGCCTGTCATCCCCGAAGGGTTTCATTTCATTTCATTTATTTTCATTAACAATTTACATTGTGTTGAAAAAATACATATTAAATAAAATTATCACATGCAGAAACAAATTCATATAAAAGCCTATTAAAATTGAAGTGAAGTGTATTAATTTAAAATATGTCAACAGATAAATATACAATGTCAAATTAAATGTCAAGTTAATAGCAGGTAGAATGTCAAAATTAATGCCAAAAAATAAGAGAACAACTTCGTCAAGGTCCTAATGATGAGCATAGTGCTAATGTCAAAAGATAATTTTAATTAAAGCTTGTTCACTGCTATTATTTTAAGTGACTATTTTTATCATTTGACATAAATTCTAATACCGAGTAAAAGCATTTTTCAAACAAGAAGGCTTTTAATTTAGTTTTAAATGAGTGAGATCTATAAATTAATAATTTTAAATCAGTCGGTAACCTATTAAATAATTCTATTGCTTGGTATCTGGAACAATGCTTAGCTATGTTAAATTTTGGTGCCATCTTTTGTTTAAATTCCTTCCTTCTTGTGCTTTCTCTTATCTCACGTTCCTCTTGTGATTCATACTCATGAATATTCTTAGCAAAGTGATTTAGGATTACTAATATATATAAACTTGGTACTGTCAAAATGTCTAATGTTATATTAATGGTTAGGCAGAGGTGTACCTAATAGTACACACACATTTCACCAGTTATGTTAAAGTCACATGTAATAGGGGGCGTGCCTATGCCATCGAGACTCCTTCGCTGCTACTGAGAAATTGCGGAAAGAAAAACCCAATTTAACACTTTGCCCGACCCAGGAATCGAACTTAGGACCTCTTGCTCAGCATTCCCGCTTGCGATCACTAGACCAACGAGGCAGTCTCATTAAAATATTCTTTCAAATATCTGAATACCTGGTGCAATATTGGAATTGAGGTGTCTAAGGTTTTTTGTTTTGTTTTTCAATTAGAATATTCTCGACACATGATCTTATCCGTCCTACTCTTTCAGCGACTTCTCAGTAACGCGGCTAGAATGACAGTTTGATTCACTTAGCTCGTGTTACAGGGTATAAACGCGCCATCAACCGCGGGGGTGAGCAGAGTTACCTTGGGGTTGTTGTTATACTGCGGGATGCCAGATTGTTTTGTTTTTTTTTATTGTTTTTGAAATTCTCGTTCGATTTTTTTATGTTGTTGATGTTGTATTGATTATTTTGTGTACTTCAAAAGATTATTAAATGTAACTTTTAGGGTAAGACCAGATGCTAAAAAAAAATACTTACACAAGAACATATAACCTCCTCCTTTTTTGAGGTCGGTTAAAAATGAGGAAGGCCGAAAGTTAGTAAGGAAAAATAATATGTAATTATTTTTTTTAAGTACTCAGTACATCAACTACCTTTTCTCAAATCATTGTTGTAGTGGCTTTGAAGATGTTTTCTTGTGGCAGCAGCTCAAATAGCATCTAAAAATTAGACCCGCCCAATATAATATTATTTGCTGATCAATTATGTTACTTTTACGTTACGCTAGTAGCGCTTTAACTGACCGAAAACATTCTTGTTGAAGCTGACCAGAACCACGATATTTAGGTGACTATTTTGCCAGAATTAAATAGCAACACTACTATTAAAACTAAAAATATGGGATATTTACCATGTTGACTATTTGTTTTGAGTGCCCGATATTGTGTTAGTGAGTTGAGTTGTGAGTTTCAAAAATTCATCGCAGTAACACCATGTTTTATAAAATTCCTATCATACTGCTAGCACATCTCCACATTCTGGCTCAGAAGACTAGCTAAATGTATCTAAAGCATGTAAAAAAGTCATGTATTTACCACGGCCCACCTACAAAGCTACTAAAAGCCCCGCTTTGCATACGTTGGTGCCAATATTGGCGCCAGAGTGTGGCGCGCCCACCGCACGCGGTTTCGCAATTTCGGACTAACAGTCCGCGCTGTCCGCAGGCGACGACAGGGTGCGGATTATGTATGTCATTGCTATTGCTATGGGAATTTAAAAGTTGTATTAAAAAGTGTTTTTTAGCGACTGAAAGCACAATTAAAAATCTGGCGTAGTATTCTATTTTATTTTTCTTTGTGTCAAAAAAGCGCGAGCTATTTATGAATCATTTGGTTTTACGACGTCAATAGGTTTCGATGTGTGCTGATTCGACCGTAAACTGCCTCAAATGTTTTAAGATCTAGTCGAAATTATGACTATGAAATATGAAAAAAAAATAATTATGACTATAATACAAAGTCTTTTTATTTCTTTTTAAAAGATTAAGAAAAACTTTTTATTATTATTAGGTACACACGGCGGCACATGAAGCTGTACATGTACTATTATTACTTTTGTAATTTTGTTTTACCTACTGTAAATGAAACAATATTTTTTTATGTTTTGTCCTGTGTGGGCTAATAAATACTTTTTCTTTCTTTCTTACATTTCCAGTATAACTTGGAAACTTCTTGTATAGATTTCCAATACAAGAAATATTTCCTATGAGAGATCCGCGTAAACTGGTTATGTATAGCTTGATTGGCCGTCGTGCGTACATAAAACGAGGAATGGATAGCCTTATCACAGAAAGAAAAAACCTACACTCATTCAATGACCAAAGGTTGAAGAAGAAGAAGAACGCGTTTTCGGGTAAAGATAAGCACAAAATATCCATACCAATTTCCATCAGCCATCCCCACACGTAATAGCCCCCGTCAGTTTGTCCGCAGGCGTGGATATCTGAAATCTGTCGGCCGTAAAATCCTTTGGCTTAAATCGCTTTAAAGCGCTTAAGCATCGCCTCATCACGCTGAACGGCCCCAACATAGCATTTATTTGTTGGCTTTTTTGTTGATACATGCCGATTTTAATTTCTATTCTGAGGTCACTTTGACGAAGAAAGAAAATGTTTTTTCTTTTTAAGTGGTTTCATTTATATGGCTACATTGGCTGTATGCAGACCTACGTTTGAAATGAGCAACCATTGCTGATTGGTTTTTCAAGAGATGGGGCGTATAAGCCTCATGGTTACTAACCATATTTTAACAAAAGTAAAATGAATCATCCTGCGTCAAGCGTCCAGTGAGTGGCCATCTCCACGATCTTTGGCCATCTCTCCGGGTGCATTTACGCTACACGGCCAGCAAACTCCTACGAGACAGAGAGGTTTGGAAAAAAGAAAGGGGAGGCCTTTGCCCAGCTGTGGGACACATGAATGACTAACAAAAAAAACTGGGCTTATCTGATTGGAAACTAGGTTGATAAAACGGAGGTTTCGAAAAGATTTCTTAGATGGAACAAAATGTATTGCAGAGGCTTTCTCAGTTTTTCTCTAATATTAAAATAACGTTGTGAAACAAAAAGTCGAATATGTCTGGTTAAGGTTCATTGAAACTGGTATAGTTAGACTGCGGAAGCAGTTTCAGACACCAACACCCATACGAATACTACCGAAGTAGGTATCTGTCCGATGTCCGCGACCAGTTCGCAAATATGTCCGTTCCAGTATGGTTGCATAACATAATATAACGCCGGTAATCCCTGAAGCGTTTGGCAGAGGTGTACCTAATAGTATACCCACATTTCACCAGTTGTATTTAAGTGCCATGTAATAGTTGGCGGGCCTATTACCGTCAACCGGGCACAAATCCAGACTCCATGGCTGCTACTGAGCAATCCCTGATGAAAAAACCCATTAACACTTTGCCCAGCCTGGGCATCGATCCCAGGAGTTTGACTTATCCTTTGTAATTAATAAGTATGCTAAAGCATGTCAAATAACAATAGGCTCGTCCCTATAACATGGGCACATTTCACCAGTCATGAATACTGGTGAAATGTGTGAATGTACTTACTATATGCACAGATCTATCTAAACCTTCTAGAGGAATACGAGGGTGATGTAACGATGATGTCAAAGCAAAATTTATGTATATACTTTACAGTGAAACCATGAAAACAATTTCCGGTGTACAGAGAAGGTTTATTCCTTGCATATTCATTTATTGTCCTTCATTCAATGCACTGCTGTAGTTGGGGCTTCAGTCCGCAGAACCAACCGAATGGAAATCCAGAGTAATTCCTTCGTTTGTTAAGAGAACTGGTTTGAGTGAACAAAGAACTCGCTTGATTCGTTCAGTGTTCAATGTTTGTTTGTTTACATAAGTCAAATCTTGCAACTAAATTTTAAAACAATTAACCTCAGCCGATGGAGCTGAAATATTCCATAGATGTTTAGTTTGAATGACAGTACATGGTTAGATAAATGATGTAATTCTGTATTCAATTTGGCGGACTCCCAAAGATGGCGGACTAGTATTTTGTTGTTTAATTTTTAAAATGGGTATCAATTATAACGGTATTAATCATATGATCAGATGTATGAACATGGATGATATACCTACTACTAGTTTAGGTGTCCGGTAGCTGTAGGGCAGAAACAGTTTTTGGCTACCGTACGTAAAAAAAAAATATGAAAGTTTCCTTTTTCGCCCGTGGTCCCTTCTCGTACTGTATATCTACTCATATCCATATCCGATTAAAGCATAGCTACGTCATAAATAGGGATTGCCGATTTTGTGAAGGTCGCAGAAATCCATTGTTCACGAAAGGCACAGAAATGGTCGAAGTGGTGACGCTTGGGAGAGGCCCACCAGTAGACGTCTTCTTTCGGCTGTAATGATGATGCCAATAATTTATTTATTTATTTTGGATTACCAACAAGTCACGTTACAATTAGAATAAAATAGAATAGAATAGAATAGAATAGAATAGAATAGAATAGAATAGAATAGAATAGAATAGAATAGAATAGAATAGAATAGAATAGAATAGAATAGAATAGAATAGAATAGAATAGAATAGAATAGAATAGAATAGAATAGAATAGAATAGAATAGAATAGAATAGAATAGAATAGAATAGAATAGAATAGAATAGAATAGAATAGAATAGAATAGAATAGAATAGAATAGAATAGAATAGAATAGAATAGAATAGAATAGAATAGAATAGAATAGAATAGAATAGAATAGAATAGAATAGAATAGAATAGAATAGAATAGAATAGAATAGAATAGAATAGAATAGAATAGAATAGAATAGAATAGAATAGAATAGAATAGAATAGAATAGAATAGAATAGAATAGAATAGAATAGAATAGAATAGAATAGAATAGAATAGAATAGAATAGAATAGAATAGAATAGAATAGAATAGAATAGAATAGAATAGAATAGAATAGAATAGAATAGAATAGAATAGAATAGAATAGAATAGAATAGAATAGAATAGAATAGAATAGAATAGAATAGAATAGAATAGAATAGAATAGAATAGAATAGAATAGAATAGAATAGAATAGAATAGAATAGAATAGAATAGTATATAGAATATACAATAGAATAATTTTTATTTGTGTAAAAACATGGTACATTATGGTCTTATAAATAAGGTTGTGAATACTTGTGAACTTACATGTTTCGCCATAGAATGGCATACAAATATTAGTACATGTTAGACGTAGAATTTTAATACGAAACATCAATTTGTTTAAATATTAATACAATAATATGTCTTGGTAATAAGAACACTACTTAATAATTTAGGATTCGTATCTATTCGAAATTTTAACATTATGATAATATAATTAGCACTTTATCACTCAAAATCAATATCAATTAGCAATTCTAAACCGTGTGAGAATTCATTTCATTTTCAAAAGCACTCTGCCATTAGGATACATAACCGTATTTTCAGTACACCTGGGTATGATGCATTCGGACGTACCCACCGCATTTAGGGTGCATCCCGCAACGCCCGTCGAGTGCACTCCATACCATGGACTTGCGGTTTTAAAAAATTACCGCACCTGATTTGTTTCTCTCCTTAACAGCTGCATATCTGTTGGGAAATAATTAATTAGTTGGGTATTAAATAAATATTTGAAAAACAGACGATACGGATTCAAACAGCCCCAGATGGAAAAGGACGTGAACTGACCTTATTGATGATGTTCTCCAGAAAGGTCAGGTGCGTACCGAGTGTAGTACTCAATACTCGATACGTTTATTGCATTCCACAATGTGAACTTAGGTGGTAGGTACATAAAGACATACATTCGTTTTGGAGCATTGTGGGCCCTGTCGGGCATAACAACATAAAAATTAGGAGGAGGGCTATTATAGATATTTGTTAACAATTTTAATATATTAATCTACTCTTTCGTTTTGTGTAGGTAGGTAGGCTGATAACTAATTGTGTACATATAATTTTTACTACTCATATATTGGATTTACTCGCAACCGGCGTGTGTATATGATCAGATATATGAACGTGGATGAGCTTAGCTTATACAGCATGTAACAGAAATGGTATAATCATATGGAATACTGTGGTACGGACCATCAAACTGAACAACTTTCTCTATGGGACCACCATCGAAATCACAAAAAAATAATCAACTGCTCCATGCAAAATTTCAATACCTACTCGACCCAAATGTATGGGACTGCTGATTATTTTTTACGATTACGATGGTGGTCCCATAGAGAAATTTTTTCAGTTTGATGGTTCGTACCACAGTCTTCCATATGACTATATCCTTTCTGTTACACGCTGTATATCTGACCCGCCCTGTGGGGATAGTGTTTGCCTGGAATATATATATATATATATATAGTGTCTAACAATCGTCTTTAAGTTACCTTTTCACAACTCTGACGAAAGGCATATAAATTGACCGTGGCTCAGGGTAATGAAATTTAAGAAACTATGGTTATAATAGTACATTATGATATAAGTGCGGTAAGTTGAAAATTACAGCCGAGGCGATATTGCTAGCCCGAGCGAGGCGAGGGCTACAATAAAGCAGAGGCTGTAATTATCAAAGCGCACGTATGTCATACGACGTTTTATAACATATTTGCGAGGAAATAAATAAAACTGCCTCTGAGACTTCTGGCGGTGTCGAATTATTACATTCATCATTACTTGACGACATTTTCAAATAAAAACAATACAGCGAAAAGAAAAAGCGCACGGAATAATGTTTACTTGTTCACAAATTAGCGATGCGCGCGCATCAGCGCTTTTTTTTAAGGCAAAGTCACATAAAACAGCCAGTATTACTAATAAAGTAAATTAATATTTTGTGTTTTTGTTACAGATTGTAATTTATTGTCAAAATTAATTAAATTAAATAATTTAATACTTTAATTTAATTACTTACTTTAATTTAATTATTTATTTTTTTATTTCCCAAAGTTAATTTTATTCATAAAATGTTGACCACTTTTCTGACATAAAAACTCTTTGCTAAGATTAAAAAAAATACCGTTCGTTTTAGATGGAGCATCTTAATAAACCGTGCGTTTTACATTACATTACCGCACAAGTCCGTAATGAGATACAATACGATATTGAAATTGGTGAAATAAGAGTCCCTTTACGAGCAAATGTGTTTTAAAATATTTTACATGACAGCTCATTTAAGGCAGGTACGCCATTAACTATAAGCATTAAGTCAAGTGCACTTATACATGTTACTATTCATTGTTAATATTGTTATTTGTATAAATATATTAATATCCCCGAGAGGTAAACAGGCTTCACAAACAAAATTTTGAGTCTCTCAAACTCAAAGTTTCGTCAAAAACAGGCTTAGTAATAAACTCAACTAGCGAACTCTTAAGTAACTGCAAGTGTTACCCAAAATTCCGATACACCGAAATAAACCCATTAGAATAAGCCTCTAAAGTTTACTATAACATGGAAACTCCTTACACTTCAACGCAAAGTAATTACAGAGTTAAGAAATTCTATGCGGACTGATAGTTGATGAGTTACAAGCACTTAGTGAATTTATGCAAGACTAGCTTTTACCCGAAGCTTTGCCTGAGTGGAGTCGGAAAATGAAAAAAGAAGTCAAATATTGCTCACGAGTATTTAAAGTATTCTATATCCTAATTTAGAGGGTCTGCGGACGAACGCAACGTAAATTCGGACATTTTTGGATCGTAAATACAACAACTCATCCTCAAGAGTACTTCGCTTTCATTTTTGAGGGTTCCGTAGATTAGTCGGCAAAAACGGAACACTTTTTTTTTTTTTTCTTATGGGAAATCATCAAATTACTCCTCCCGTTCTGGGCGGAGCAGGAGGGAGTGTCAGACTTTTACTAACTAAAACCCATCCATGTTCCGTCATCGCCCTTTGTGTTCCGGGGCCACGGTATCTCTTTCGAACAGGCCCACAGCCCCGGCAGGCATCGGCCCTTGTGGACCCCTTCCTTTTGCTGAGATCTCTTTGAGGCGCGCGTGGAACACGAACGCGCCGTCGACACGGCCTGTCATCATAAGACGGACGGACGGCGAGCTAGCCCATAGCTCACCGTCCACAAGCCCGCGCCTACGGTGGCCGGTGGCCCCCGACACCCGGTGCGTCTCCCGCCCGCGTTTTAAGCCGTGATTGCTAAACAAACATACAAACACTCAGATTTTCGAACTTAAAGTTGGAGTACGTTTTAAGTAAGCAACTACGTAGGGAAATTTCTAGAAGGAAATGCATTAAACTATTATATAAGTTTGTAATTGTTGGTAATAAAGTTCGCTTAATGATGGAGGTGAATTTGAAGTGGTAATTACTTCGCTGGTATGTTGGAGTTGAGGTTCTGTTTGAGGATTTAACTTGCCTTTCGGCTTTGGAACAGTTTCCTCGTCTTCAACTGTTGAGGAAAGTGTTCTTGAGTTATTTGTACTCAAATCAAATGCACCTAGTGATATCTAGCGAACATTATTTTGAAGTTTATCTATACTAATATTATAAATAGGCAACATTTGTTTTTAAGTTTGTATGTAGGAGGTAATCTTCGGAACCACTACTCGTAAACCGATTCCGAAAATTCTTTCACTAACGGGAAGCTACATTGTTCCTGAGTGTAACAGGCCCCATTTAGAACACGCCAGATGAATAATTGAGACTGAAAAAAATAAAGCATCATGACTATAATAATCGAAGGGTTAGACAGAAGCGTATTTCCAATATACCCACATTTCACCATTTATGTTGAAGTCACATGTTATACGGCAAGCCCTTTGTGGGTTGGAGGATGTCACATCCATAGATATAAATATTATCTAGACAACTCAAGTATCACGATCAGTATGAAATTGCCATGCGTGCCATTTTTTGACTACCTACTATGACGTCATAAGCGCTAAGTTACTATACTAAGTAGACTACGTTTTTGTTCTTTAAATGTCTAGAATTAGGTTCTTGATTTGTAACATTGTAAAGATGTTTGTTGCAACAGTAAAGCCACGTTAAGCATAACATGCTTTACGGCCGTTTTCTATAACTTACTTACGTATAACGGTTAGTTAATATGCCTTAAAGGCCTGGTCAGGGGTTAACGCGCGTGGTGACGCGCGTGAACCCCTGACAGACCGGGTTACGCATATGCGTACGCTTACGCTTACGCTTACGTGGTACGCACGCAACGCACCGGTCCTTTGCGTACCCAGCAATTCTTGTGCACGATGTCTGAAGAAGATTGGGTAAACGGACCAAGTAGTTCATCTGATGAAGAAGAAGCAATATTACTGTTATTGTGACAGAATATTCCTGGGTGTGCCAAAAAACAATGGGTTCAAGTTTTATATGACATATTTTTGACTCTTTGTTTTTTGTGTTGTACAAACAATTAGTTTTTCTTTAATTTCATTATTCATCATTAAAATCGAAACAAAACATCACTTACTATAGGTAAAACTTGAAAACAAATACAACTGAATGCGTAAGTCACGCGCGTAGTCACGCGCGTAGTCACGCGCAGCAAAGATACGTGCGTGTTCAAACTTGTTCGGTGTGACGTCCAATACGGAATGCCATTAACTACAACGTCATCACTGCACGCATCAATGTGACGTTGCTGTTCGGCTCTGCGTAGGTACGCAGCAAGTTTGACACATGGCAGCTGCAATGCGTAGCGTTACGCATGTAGTCTACGCGCACGTGTACGTCACGCAAGCGGTGTGCCATGTCTCTATAAAGTTCCATATATTACAACGTCATGGTACGTGCACGTGCACGTGCACGTCTACGTGTACGGATCCGGTGTGTTTCGGCCTTTATCTAGTAACTATCGGTGTTTCTATAAACAAAGTTAGCAATGAATTGACAGGAACATCCTATGCACGTCACTTATCTGTCTCTCGGAGGGTTGACAGTTGATGTTTCTTTAACTGTTTATCTGAGATAGCAACATTCCGTTAACTGTCATTCTAGGACATGCCGGATTCAGCACGGACCAGTCTACACTTATATCATCAAACAATCTGATCCTTATATCACCCTTGAACCGATCTCAATCTACATACCCATAACGCGATCACATAGAATGATCTACAAACTATGCGAAAGTCATCCGCAAACACGCGTGTCCTATTTTCGTTGCGAGGCGAATATTCGGCGATTGCGAGCTATTTGAATAGAGTTAACCCTCTTCCGGCCCGTGATGGAGCGATGATTGATTCCTGTTTACTCAGGGGGTGGGTTGCAATTTAATATCTTATTGTTAATCGCGAGCCGCGTAGTGTTGATTCTGTGGAAACATAGGGAGCGGAGGTTGAGAACAGTGGGCAGGTACGGTGGTTTTTAGTTTTGTTTTGGATATTAAATCCTAACAACGACATTAAAAAATGGGTAGCCGTTTATGAAAAAAAATCTCAGTTAACATAACCATGAAAAGCACTAAAAAAATAAAAAAAGAAGGGTGAATTCTACAATAATTACAGTGACATTAGCTACATACACTGACGTGAAAAATAGAAATTGATAGTGCAAAAGTCTCGTTGCAGTGTTATCATGGACCCACTATGATTTAGATATACATAATAACGTAATGGAAAAGATACAGCTGTTGTTTTTTTATTTTAATACATTTTTTTTTTAATTTCATTTCAACGTGGAACACAAATTGCTGGTTTTTACAGCAATTCTATATACCTACAAGCATATAGAATTACATACATACAATAAATACATGCAATAAATACTTTAATTCAGTAAAAATACATTTTTATAAGAGATCAACATTTGACTTGTTATTTTTGTATTTTTATTTATCCTGCGAAGTCCAAACAGTGGTTTTTCACATCCGTCTGTGCTGAAAAACGCGAAACATTTTATTTTTTTCGCATTTGTTGCGCGAACTGAAATTCAATATCAATTCGTAGTCTGTTATTTTTCATTCCGATTTTATTTTAAAATACCGTGGAGGGAAAAGTAATTAAAAGAGTTGGGCTTTGTTAGCGGACGGAACGATTTACGTGCTAGTTCGAAAATATAATAATTATGTTGTAGGTACGAATGGTTGTAAAGGATTTTCATAATAATAAACAAAGTTTGTAAGATAAGCTAAGATACATACAATAATAATAAGTGCATGTAGGATAAAAATAAAAAAAAGTCGCTCAGACATGTTTGCAACATACTATGGCGTGCAAATTTTTAGAATTCTTAAATTGTGATTTTTAATATATCATTTCAGTCCAATATAATTAATTTGAAGCGAATTTAACAAAAAAATAAGAATACCAAATCGCTAAATTAAACATTACAATAATAAAAAATCATAACCTATTCTATGTCTATAAGATTAGCCACTAGTAATAAAATGTCAAAATTATACATGTCAAAAAATAAAAGAATAAAAATAAAAATCATCATTAAAATAGTTAACAAATAATCAGAAAGGTCAAAGTATAAATACAGTCAAGTCAAAAGTAAGTAATAAAAACCGAATTCAAAAACAAAAAAAAGTGGAAAAATAACTTTAGCTTCAGAAGTCGGTGACTTTTGTTTGTTCGATTGAGTTTTTTTGCCACCGACTTCTGAAGCTAAAGTTATTTTTCCACGTCTTTTTGTTTTTGAAGTCGGTTTTATTTTTATTATTTATTTTTCCTTTTTTAGTTGCAATATTGTACACAAATATTTGCTATACATTTATTTTACATTATTAACAACACATTTCATGGTAATAGGTTTATCCCCAATTAAATGTAACTTATATCGTTACCTACCCTAACTGTCGAAGTCTGGGTGTACTGTACATATCTGCGTACTGCATCAGAGCATACAGGCGTTATGTTATGTTCTAATATTGTGTAAAAAATAAACATTCAAGCGATTGTAGCAATCACGACAGATTTTCTGTCTATTAATGAAGCGTTCCATTTTATATCTCCGAAGATTAGCATCAGATCCTTACTTATACCTTCCATCATCAGCTCAGCAACATGAGATAATGATTATCAGCTACAAATATCGTTAGAAAGTACCTATATGAAAAACATTGTATAATTTCAGGGTTGCCCTCGATTTCCCTGAGATCCCATCATCAGATTCTAACTTTGTGACAACGGGACCACCCCAGTAATATAGGTTTTCGAATAAAAAAGAATTTTGACAATCGGTCCACAATTAGCGGAGAAATCGGTGAACATACGGGACACACAGTCAAACGTAGAAACTCCTCATTTTGTTTGAAGTCGGTTAAAATATTGTCAAAAGAGTTTTGGTGAAACATTAGTGAACCGCTAACAATACATTTCATGGTAATAGGCTTATCCCCAATAAAATAGAACTTAACATACCTAACTGTCGAAAAGTTGTACAGTACACATCTGCGTACCCCCTAGAGTATACAAACGTGATATTATGTTATGATGTTGTATAAACAATAAACATCCAAGCGATTGCAGCAATCACGACAGATTTGCCGTCTATTTTTGAAGAGTTCCATAGTATTTCTCCGAAGATCAGCATCAGATCTTCACCAAGTTTAAATAGGACCACCGCGAAACAATATTCTACCAAAAAAAAAAAGAATCATCGAAATCGGTTCACAATTAGCGAAGATATCGCTGAACATACATACAAAAAAAATAAAAATTCAGACGACTTGATAACCTCTTCCTTTTGGAAGTCGGTTAAAAATTATAAATATATCCATGTCACAGTAAATGGTTGAATGGTTCTGACAGAAATTAATTAATATTTAAGATAACATAAGATACATTAAAATGTTTAAAAAAAGTTATGTTACATAAAAATGTCTATTTATTAAAAGTTTCTTCATGCTTTTATTAAAACTATTAACATTCAAAACTTCTTATGCATGTGCATATTTGACGGTTAGGTTGGATTTGAGACGGACGACCCGTCTCAAATCCATTTTTTGAGGCTTTGGGTCCGTAAACGAAGGTTAGAATTAAAAAAGTTAAAGGAACCTTATTATGGTAAAATAAAATAAAAACAATTTTTACTTATCAAGCTACACGATGATGTAAGATCTGATTTCTTCTGAGTTCATGGTGGCCAGCCAAGGTAATAATAATAATAATGTTTATTTAAAGAAACTTAGACATAAGTTACAAGATATTTTAACAAAATAATTTAGATCAATATAATTGGTGTAGTCATCTGTAGTCGAACTAGGCAGAGTCTGTATTTCGACTATCAGCGCCAAACCCCTCGAGTATTAAACATATACAATTGCCAGTAACATTTCATTTGTATCTTGTACAATATCATTTTAACAATATTATTTTCTTTAATTGTGGATTAGAGAAAGAAAAAACAAATACATAAAAAGCGAAAAAATTAAAAGAGTTTAATACGAGTTTAATACAAGATCTTACCCTCCCGTGTCACACGATCTCGTCAAAAAACAAAAGCAGCGCGCCCATTCCGTCTCTGTCCCCGTATATTTCAAACACCAAGATTCAGCCGTTTGCTGTACAGCTCCATTGTTAATTATTATAAACGCTTTCAGTTATTGTTGTGTTTGGTGATTAAAATTTGGATTGTAAACTGAAATGTAACAATCCAAGCGGAAAATTTTCATGGAAATCTAAAATGTAAATGTTTGACTTGAGGCCACGGAGTGAGCTGGCGTTTGCAAATTTTCGAGTGTTGCTTTCTAATATCAAGATCTGATAAATATTGATGTTGTGTTGTGAAATGTTGTGTACTGAGTTTCCTCCGTGCCTTGTGAAGCTGGCCTGGCTGTCATTTGTAGATCTTTGATATTCGTTACAAGTATTCAGTGGCCCGAAAGTCTGACAACCAGGGGATATCGTATTATCCAGTGCTAAATAAGTTGTGGAGGTCAGATAGGTAGTCGCTCCATGTAAAATACTGGTATTCAGCTGCATTAAAGGGCCAGGCAGAAGATGACGTTCTGAAATGTTATGTAGGTAGTGAGGGGGAAAGTGTAGAAAGAAAAGAAAAGATAAACATGGACATATATGTCAAAAATAGAAGTGTCAAAACTTTTATTTTTATTTTTGCAATCTCTTGTGTTTACTGACACTGTCGTGGGAAACCCCTGGATAAAGTTAGACTAACAAGGATAGGCCTATGCGAAGCAATGGGTGAGCGGATGAGCAGTCGGACTGTGGGTGATCATGATGATTTTATGACATTGGGTATTCTGATAGTTAAACTATGATCATTGCTTTGAGAAAATAAAATGACTAAGGGGCAACTCAGTCTCACTGCTGGGGTTACGTTTTTCCGTTTTCTTCTAGAAATACATACATTCGTAGATAAAATCACGCCTGTAATACCCAAGGGTTAAGCACAGGCACAGGGTAGAGGTGTACCCATTAGGACATCCGCATTTAGCCAGTCAGGTTCAAGTCCCATGTAGTAGGGGCGAGCCTGTTGCCATCAACCGGACACAAAGCCAGACTCCGTGGCTGCTACTGAGAAATTCCTGATCGAAAAACCCAATAACAATTTGCCCGACTCGGGATTCGAACCCAGGACCTCATGCTCAGCAGTCGTGCTTGCGATCACTAGACCAACGAGGCATTCCAGAAATACATTGAGTTATATTAACATATTCAAGACAGATTAGACAGTATCATGAGGCCTTGAAGTTAAGTTATAATCCATTACATATTCTAAGACATACGACGCTGTGCCGAACAAGAAACACAGTAATTCCATTACATTAGAATACAATTGAGGGGTATAGATGCAAAACCGCCTCTGTTCACTTTTTGCGATTTTGAGCTAGAGACCCAAACGCTATAGTTTCTAGTAGAATTGCTTAATGTACAATCTAAATTTACCAACTAACTACTGTAGTTTGTTTAAAAGTAAAATTTAAGAGTATTTTCCAATACGTGGAACGTAATGTTATTTAATCAAGTTCGAAAATTGGATAGAGGCGGTTTTGAAATTCATCAATGGATAGAGGCGCTTCTGTCACTCAGTGTTCTTAATAGAAGCGCTTTTGCAGTTAATTGAAACTTCATGCAATATTATGTAAAAGGGAGACATGCAAAATATTTTATTAGCTTATATGGTAGGTATATTGAAATAAAACGAAAGATTCATACAAATAAGGAAGTGTCACTTATTTAATCATTAAAATCAAATACTCATGCCTACTTCTTCTAAGTGTTCACATATGTCCTCGTTTTGCTCATCGCCACCAACATCGGGAATTGTTTCAAGAGCGTTTTTATAGAATGAAAGTTGTTCCTCTGCTTTCCAGTTATCACCAAAATGTTTCGATAACAACTTATCAACGTCATTGAGCTTCAATGCACTGACATTCACCTGTAAAGGTGGTACATCTCGAATATTGTAATCAGATAATGTGGTCACACCCCGTTTCATTACACTTTTTGCAACACCAAGATCTGTTTTATAGTTTACTTCACCTCGCAATAAAAAACGGCCTGACCTGTTTTTAACTCTCGACAAATAGTACCTTTTGCATTCTGCAAAACGGAAGTGGTATTGACCAGGTGCTTTCATTGTTTCACTGGCGAAACTTTTCCAATCTTTTACTGGCACATTTGTACCCAGATGATTAATAATGCCGTAATTGGAAAATATTTCATGATACTCTGTGGGATTGATGATTTGCTCCTTATTTTTAATTTCTTTTTCAATGAGCCCGAAAATTCGATCAGCGGGCATAAAAGAATGTCCAGGAACAGGGAAAACTAGCTCAACTCTAGTGATTTCTTTTGGGGCAGCGGTGGTTAACCAATACGCACACATTGCTATCATCGTGCTATTTTTGTTCTGTGATCCACAGCCATCCGCCATAATCCGAAGTTTAGTTTTGCCCGTCAAGTTCGTTTGTGTCAACAAGTGATAAACTGCCGATGCTATCTCATTCGATGACTTAGCGTGAACGTTTTCGGTCCACGTGTAGATGCGTACATTTTGTTTAGGAAACTTATTTGTTGATGTTCCAATGACAATGGTAAAATTGTAGATATATAGCTGCCTACTGTAATAGGCAGCTTGATCTGCCACTTTTGGTAACGCCTGGTTCTTTTGACAATCAAAGGATATTGTGAAGGTTCTGTCGTCATACTCCCGCAACATTATGAAAAACATTTTAGCTTTCAGCTTGTGAATTCGTAACGCAGCCATGAGCTGGACTTTTGCAGCTTCATTTTTTTCGATTTTAAGTTTTTCCTTTAACTCCAAGCATTTCGAGCAGACATCTGTGCTTGGGGTTTTAAAACCGATATTGTAATGTTTTACAAATATGTTTCTAAAGTAACATTGTTTTACTTTAAGTGTCACATCTTCTTGCTTTTCCTCGTAAATCTTCCACATTTTTTTAATGTTTAAATCGGATGGGACATATTTTCTTGTAGAAGTTGCAGACCTACAGTAGTGTGATTCAATACATTTAAATGTCTCAATAAATCTCATTACGTTTTCTTTTTTCCTTAAATTTTTCCTCGATATCCTATCACCACCTCGATTTTCTTTTGGAAACTCCCCGGCTAGCAAAAATTTTTTTGAAATGTTTCTTAGTCTGTGCACACCAACGTTAAGAATATTTGCAAAAGTCTTTTGGCAAACTTGTAACAATTTGTATGGTTTTACGTATGTTCTTATATAAAACTTTGTATATGTTAAGGAGGCAGCACGTTGTCCCACTTTACGATGTCGCTGTACGGGTGAATGTATTTTCATATATTTTAACATAAAGTTATCCTGATAAACTTTATCAGCATTTGAATAAAAGGTTTGGTGAAATTTTCGAAAATCCTGTGGATTCAAATTATTACACTTCAGCTTATCGGAGTTATGTTTGCATGCCCTAATTTGATTAATATTTGGCGGTTTTAACGATGAATACCTGAAATGAAATAAAAAATATGAATTACCACTACACGATCTCGATAAGACACAGCTAAGAACCTTCTCAATAATGTGCTCAACAACACGCACTACCTACCTATGCTAAACTTATTTTTGACACCCTGTCGGAAATTAACGAACGAACACACTTTAAAAATAAAATAAAATCCTGTATTACATACCTACAAAGTAAAATGTGATCGTTCTAAAGGTAATTCACAATAGGTACCTAATGATTGTTTACATTCGTTCAAAACATAAAAAGTACCTATTTTATATCTTGGTTATTTTCTGTATTATTGATTCATTCACAGCTCAATACAGGGCATTAGAAACATACCTCTCACGCTTTTTCACATTGCGTTTCCATTGCGATTTGTTACGGATCCTCTTCCTTGCTGCATTACCTTCGACAGGGGCAATATTAATTTCCATTTTCACACTTTTTTCCACACACAATTAAATTAAAACTAACACGCAGTTCACAAAAACAATAGCCGGGCGCCATTAAATCTCTCAACAACATGCTAAGCTGTCATTGGTCGAGCCTCGACAGTGTCGCTTTTGCATCCAATGTTTTGAATAGAGTCGGTTTTGCACTTAAGCAAGTATTTCAAAGGACTTTTTGTATAGGATAGAGGCGACTTTGCTCACTTCTGTTTTAGTACAATGCAAAATGAAATAATAAAGAATGTTGCCACATGAAAACATCGCATGACGATAATTTGTGACAGAGGCGGTTTTGAATCTAGACCCCTCAATTACAATGTCATCAATCTCAATAAACAGTTAGAAATTCAAAACACTCAGTTGATTGTCTATGAACTGTAAAACAAACTTGTGCATTTAGTTGGGTATGTCGTGCACACGGCTACCGCGAAAGGGCTTGATCGTGCGTGACATACTGCTGTTAAGATAGCGAAGTAAAAATGATGTAAAAATGATGATAGTAATATTTTTCAGTATTTTAATCTGGGAAAGTAATTTATAGGAGCAGAATTTCAGGAATTATGGTGTCAGTTTTGTACACTTTTAATCTTTATGTACTATAATAATATTATAAAGAGGTAAAATTTGTTTGTAAGTTTGTATATATGGGGTAATCACTGGATCTGTGACGTGTATTTTTTTTTTTTTTTTTTATGTTATATTCTTTACTTTTTATACTTTACTTTACAGTTATATTCTTGCTACTCCTGGACAACACAAATGTATTTTAAATAAGTAACTTTAAGTATTTATTTCTATTCAAGTGATTTGTAATCTTTTGGAAATAAATGAATTCAAACCGTATCTACAGAACCGATTTTGAAAATTCTTTCACTAATAGGAAGCTACGTTATCCCTGAGTGCCATAGGGTATAATTATGTGATACCCATTTACAACGTTCCCGTGGGATAATTTCTGACCAAAACGCGAGCGAAGCCGTGGGCAACAGCTAGTGTATTGTATTATTCTAAGTATATGCTTGTTAGAATGTTCTTTTTGGCGACGACTTTTAGAGGAGTAATCTTTATATTGTTTATATGTGGTAGGACTGCAGTAAATACAGATCTTTGTGAAATACTTTGATCCAAATGGCAACGAAAACTTTATTTGTTCCAGTATATGGCGCTAAGTTTCTAGTCTTTCCGCCGATTAGTCACTTTATATTCAAGATGACTTTTGATCTCTCTCGGTGAAGCTAGCATCCAACATGCAAGACATCCAATCAAACAATGTGTATCATAAGTAAAGAAAATTCCTAATCACATTAATGTAGTTACGTTGCAACCCACAAAGTTAGTCCATTACTATATTATCGATGGGTTTCAAATTGCATCAAGTCTATGGGGATTCAACCCTATGGTTTTCTTAGGGGGCGCCAGTTTTTTCTAGGACCCATCAATTTTCGAATAGATGTCCCTTGAAATCGAATTATGCATTGTGTTGGAAAGTAATTTGTTTTGGTTAAAAAAAAAACAGACGTTTCCTGAAATTATTTTGCTTTTTATGAAAAAGGAAAATCTTGTAGTTCATATTATGACGAACTCATAATTTTATTTTAATAGCAAAAACGAGGTTACAAGGCTCTTATCTTTCCCTAATTTGCATTTAAACACAAAAATGTTTGATACAAAATTTGTCCCCGCATAATTTCCCTATGTGGGGACGAACCCATAGAAAATCCTGCCCGCTATTTGACTTGCAAATTACCAGCCCACTTTCAGGGCCAACCTAATCGTCGTCTAAAGTTACCCCCCCACTTTAACTTAACGCGAACTTATGTGATAAAAACATACCTCTGTGCTAAAGTTCCTGAAAATTCACAGTAACTGGCCAATTTTGTGGGCGAAGCTCACTTGTTACTAAAACCCGACAAGTGGCTGCCAAGTACTGACCAAAAACTTGGACGAAATTTAGGCAAGTTCTGTTTGGGTCAAAAAGTTATATACAAGAAGATGGAATTGGTTATTTCCGTTGTACTCTCGCGTATATTAAAGTTAGTGGAGTTTATTATTGAGTAGAAAGTTAAGAAAGTTGGTTCTGTCACCAAATACAGTTATTTTTGTGAAACTTTTAGTTGTGATGATGGAAAACAGTTCGAGATGTCCTTGAACAGTTTTTCGTGTTATCTGAATGAGGGTTATAGGTTATATTGAATTTCTGTAGCGTGAGGAGAAAAAGAGCGTAAGAAATTGGAGGGAACTCATTCCATGAGAGTTTTGTGGGAAAATGGAGAAGTCATAACCTTATTGAGCTAATAATAATAATAATGAGGCTCTCCTTAGGCGGTTGGATCAAGGGCCTGATTCAGAAGGCAGTACTCCTCGATACGGCTCGCATTGTGAGGAGGTTCCTGTCTCTGGAGCCCTAACCACCGGTAGCTTGGACCCTGCTCCCGATACTGGCGGACCACTATTTTTTATATTTTTAAATGTTTTTTAATATTAATTTGTTTAGAAATATTTAAAAATGTATTTTATATGTATATAATTGAATAAAGGAAATTATAATAATAATAAACGTTTATTTAAGATAACTAGGATCCAATTTGTTAGTCTAAAGTACAGTTTGTCCTTCTTTCAGGAAAGTTATTAATGAGTCGGGAAAACACATAGTTATTACAGCAGTGATAGCTTAGTGGTATGAACACCGGACTGCCAAGTCATAGGTCTCGAGTACGAACTAAAGACACGCACCTCAGATTATTCGGATTCAAGTGCGTATTGCATAAATTAACCCTTGCTTCGTTGAAGGAACACATCGTGTAGAAACCAGAATGCCTGAGAGATTTTTCTCGACGGCATGTAAAGCCAAGTCAGAATCCCATGGGCGGCATAAAAACTGTGACAACAGGTTAGGCACTAGCCACAGAAAAAAAAGGTTGGGAAAATATGTATCGTACTATTCAAACGTTTTAGAGAAGTACTTAATTGCCTAATATGTATTGAAGAAAACCCTACATAGTTCAATAACAAAATCTACCACATCCAAAAGCTCACTTCCACACCGATTACATAACGGCCAACAGTCAATTTTCCCGGCCATGCTCGATTCCGGTTAAGAGACAGACTCTATTTGCCGAATAAATTCCCGTTCAGACTTGGCGAATGTCGTACCTATTTTGAAACCGTGCCAAGTCCCGCAATCAGAACAGTATGTGGGCCAAGAGGCTGCGGCTGGCGGCTTTCGGCCTTTTTTGTATGGAGTAAACAAAGACAGGTTGCAAACTATGAGTGTTTTAAAGCTATTTTTGTGGGGTTGGAATACTTGGCTTAGATTCTGTTGTGGGACTGGGCTAACAATGTCATAAAGAGAGTTTTCGTTTTATCTTCCTCATATACTTTGGAAAGCAATTACTACTGAACTCAGCCAACTGACATGAGCAAACTTTTCTAGGCGAAAGTCGTTTAGAAAACTTTACACACGGCGACACATCAAGCTATACATTTCCAGTATAGCATGCCCTCGTTTTGTATAGATTTCCCGTACAATGAGAGATCCACTTAAACTGGTTATGTATAGCTTTATTGGTCGTCGCGCGTACCAGGAATTATGCTATTGAGTTACCTTCTCCTAGTCATCATCTTCCCTTGTCTCATGCTTTCACCTTTTCACTGTCAACCGCCACACTATCACACAATCCTTGGTGATGATTTCTTTAATGAAAAAACCCAGTCATGTTAGGACCTTTCTATTTTTAGCGACTGTCCACAACCTTCGTCTGCGTGTAATTATTATTATTATAAAATATTATATAGATTACTTCCCTATTTGAATCTGTTTTATTTTTATAAAAGTAACTTATGTTACATCCGCTCTCTGCCAGTATTTTTTTTGTTAAAATCGGTTCAGCCGTTTCGGAGATTAGCCGGAACAAACAGAGAGGCATAGAAATTTTTTAAAAAAAACGTGTTTTTGTTTACAAGTTTAAGGTTTATTATAATTTCATAATATTATGCATTCAGTAAAAAGCAACTATTTTGAAATTACAATCTATTATTATTATATGTGATTATGTGATCGCCAATGTATTTATTTCCTTTCAATCGATGTTATAATATATTTTTCAAAAAGAAATGTATTCCTTCTAAATCAACAGTAGTGTTGAAAATAGAATCTACAAGTCTATGTGTTATACGCAGACACCCACTGTGTACTTATCCAGTATTTGTCGGTAAATATGTCTCGCCGATCAAACAACATATCTGGAGGAATATTTGCTTGAACCTTTAAGATTCTTGTTCTGTTGAGACGCGAAGGAAAGGCGGAAGCGAGAAACTAAAGAGTGGGTGGAAAATATGGTTTTATCTTATTGATCTACACACCAAAGCCGCCTCCATGAGGGCGTCACGAGATGATGTGCAACATTTTTAGTTTAGCAAAGAGTTATAATATGCAGGATGTAACAGGACCCTTCACGAAACCGTCAAACAAGTATTATGTAAATCAAACTAAGTAACTTTACGTAAAAATTATTGCTGGGAAATGACTTTTTTTTGGGGATGAAAAATCACTTTTTACGGTAGGACTCAATGTAAAGAACTCAAAATATTGTGCTGATGGATCGATTAAATAGTACGGGGGTCGCGAAGGTGTCTAAAGTAAAAATATTACATTAAAAACATGTATTTAAAAAAAAACTTGAGAAAAAGTTGGAACTTTGACCCCCAATATCTCCGTAACTAGAAGGTTCCCAGGTATGGTCTAGAACAAAAAATGATCGCAATGACGGAGTGAATAAGTGCCTTTCAGCTTCGTTAAGGGTCTTGTTACACCTTTTATAGTATAGGTTCTAGATTATGTTTGCGGCTTCGCTCCCGTTATGTACGAAAATTAACCCACTGGAACGTTTTAAATGTAGCTTAGCAACAACAACAACATTCATTTATTTTCAGGCTTCTTTGGCCCGTAGATATATACCTTACAGACTAATATACATATGATAAAATACAAATTGTGTTAGTAAATAGAACCTTAAAACTATGTTAGTAACACTTCACTTGTGCACTATGTCATTGTGCGTTCATGTGGCACTTGTCCGTGGAAGCGACGGAACACCACTCCTTGCGGCCAAAAGTCCTCCTCCAAGACGAGGTGCAGATAACACACTTAAGACACTACAAGAACACTACCTCAGGGGTGGTGCGGGAATGTGTGCGTGTAATTGAAATACTACTTTCTTACGGTTTGATGTCGCTTTAACTCGAGAACGGTGGCTCATAGGAAAAAAAGTATTGATATGTTTTTTTTTTGTAGAGAATTGTTCGATCTACAAACTTTTTTTTCATTCAGTTTTCTAGTAGCTCTCACCGGTTCAGAGATATACGCGAAAAACTAAAATTCCTTTGACCTCGGATAAGAAACAACGCATAAGCGGGATTGATGGGGGCTTTTGACATCGTATTTGTAATAACGTAATCAAGACCTGGTCCAAAATTTAGATTGTTGGGAATTAATGGAAACTCGTTTGCACTACTCGGGCACAATGTAGCTAATTGGTGAAAGAATTTTCGAAATTAGATCATTAGTTCTGAAGATTACCCCCTACAAACAAACTTACGAACAAATTTTAACCTCTGTATAATACCTATTAGTAGGTATAGATTTCTGCGACTGTCGGAAATAATACCTTGATCCTGATAAAAAATAAGAAAAAGATGCATCGTAAAGAAATGTACGTCTAACAACTACGCCATGCACATGTCGTACGTCATCGTGTATGGCGGTCTGTCGATGGCACATCAGCTTCAGATCAGCCTATGTCAGACAGGATCGATTGATTGATAGCACTGTACAGTTTATTCTAGAACAGGACGTTTATTAAAGATGTTTTCTTTCACCGTTTTGAAAGAAAAAGTGATGAAATAAGTTATCACTGGGCCACCACTCTACTTCACACAAGATGATAATAAAAAAAACAATCTCTAAGCTTATCCCTTGCACAGAAACATCTCGAAGAAATAGGAATAGTGAATAGTTTCACTTTTCTGCGCCGCTGAACTGTACGCTATGAATATACGGGGAACTTTCAAACTGGACATCATTCCTTCCAGAAGAATGGGCTGTACGTATTTTTTTAGAATTCCATTTTTTGAATAACATTTCTATTTGCTAGAGATCGGTAAACTTTAGTTGCGAGTTAGATTTTAAAGTTTGTTAATGTGAAGAGTTTAATAAAATTCAGTTAGAAAAGCGTTAGTTACTTTTATAAGTAGTATTTTTGGGAGCGAGAGCGTAGTTTTAAGTGCCCACTACAGTAAAATTGCTTACATTATGAATTGCCATATTACCTGTTACTGTACACTTGATGAACTTTTTTATGTCTGCGACATTCAGCTAACGGAGTTCACGTAGCTGAATTTTGGACCGCCATATTGGAACATGTTGTTACAACACACACATACACAAAGAAGAACAGGACGCAGAGCAAAATTGCTACATTGTTGATGTTCAGGATCCTTTACCAAAATTGTGAACTTCGTTCTAGCGATACAATATTTTTGTCAACCAAAAATACAAAAAGAAATATTATTATTGACAAAAAGACCAAACTATTTTCCACAACACTGAAAAACAAAACGTCAACAAAAACAAAGGTAGGTACTTGTTATTCGTAGTTCAAAGTCGGCCAGTATCTCCCCTCACGGGCGAATTGTCACACTTTCCAATTACTACACAAAGCGGGTATCGCGCCGTTTCGCACATAACAAAGGGTAGCTACTCCAGCCACTTAGCCCCCTTTTACTCTTTGTACCGCATTTTAAAATTCCATCTTTATGTGTGTGGTTGCACTGTAGTGTAACATCAATAGTTTAAACTTTAGTTGTGTTATTGTAACATTTGATATTGTTTTCAATGTTCCGACTTACACAAGCAGTTCCGTGCCTCCTAAACTACTGAAACACTACAGTTAGGAGTAGTATTATACCTACTAGTATGTTTTCTTCAAGGCAGATAAACATATATCTTAATTGTAAACCATTTACAGCCACTTTTGAATTGTCAAGGAGTCGATTATTCAAAAAATTGAAACTACTTGGAATAAGGAATTGAATTAGGAATTTAATTATTTCAGAACTTTTACCTTTAATCAGAAAATCCATAAAGAATAAATTGTGAAACTATGCATTTCATCGTAATTTGCACAACGTATTCCATCCACAATTTATAAAACGTTACTCTACGGTGTAACATGCAGCCGTTCAATGCTGAAAGCGCACCGATGCGTTTCGATTCGAGCAATTATTTCAGTTTTCACTCGTTGGAGCGGAAAACTTCTTGGTTTCAAAAACTTTTGTTAGATAAAAGCTGGTTGGAACTGAAAGGTAATTTAATAATGGAAGTTTTGTTCCAGCTAGAGTTCTTTAAAGACGACCGTAGTTTATTCTTAATTCTCCGGTTTTTAAAGCATTCTTGTTAAGATATGTGACCGGGGTTTTAGTTTCAGAAACATTAAAAAAAAACTCAAAACACCCTTTGGAGTTTTGAAAATGTTTCATAAAGCACGGATACTGATTTCACTTGCGATGATGTGGTGTTAGTACTTGATACCTACACGTTCTTAGTCAGACATTTGGTACACAAATTTTTTATATTTTTTGCCCTATTAGGAAGTTTTTTGTGAATATAAATGTATGTGGTTGCCATATGTGGATGTCATTGTGTGAGTGTAAAAAATATTTATTCCACATATTGCCTTTTTATTTCTTTCTATTTAATGTACGTACAATTTTTATTTAGAACTTTAATTTTACCCAAACTTATACAATAAGTTAGAAATTAAGGATGATTAATTTCGGTTTACCAACTAATTTGAAAGTGTTCTAATTTGTGGGTTACTTATTAAGAACATGACAATATTTAAAAAAAAAACGTTCGTAAATTCACTTCCATGTTGGTCAGCAATTAAAGTAAAATGCTGATAATATTTTCAGTTAGTTAAATTAAGCAGGATTATTACCTGGGTTGAGGAAGTTTAAGGAACTGTTCACACGCTAATTAGTAGGGCACGACCAGCCTTATTTTAAAAGGTTACAGGTATATAACATAGCTACGAATTACTTTGGGAAGTGCCTGGGTAGCCCGCGAAATTCAAATTTTCTTACGTCATTTACAGTCAGTATCGAGTTCACAGAGGCTGATTTTTGGCTGTATGTTTAGCAGTCGTAAAAAATATGGCTTTATAGAGTTATCTATAGGTACTAATTTTATAAAGAGGTAAAGTTTGTGAGTTTGTGAGGTCGTAGGGGTAATCTCTGGATCTACTGAACCGATTTTGAAAATTATTTCACTAATATGAAGCTACATTATCCCCAAATGCCATAGGCTATATTACAACGTGCTCGTGGGATAATTTCCGACCAAAACGCAAGCGAAGCCGCGGGCAACAGCTAGTAATCATTAAAATCATCAATACAACTTTCACACTTGCACAGGTACTTTGTTCATTTCAAAATCCATCTATACTTAAGAAATATGAAACTTTATTTTGAAAATGAATAATAAGAAAAAAAATACCATCCCGAAAAGGCACCTTTATAAATGTTCAAATTCGCGATATCACCACAACTTCAAGGCCCTATTTTATAGCTCAAAATTTCGCACATATGAAACGAAACTTACCTTATTATTAAACACTGAACAACGCCCATTAAAGGCACATAAAAGTTTAAAAAACTTAACCTGTGCGCTGCGACACATTATGTCCTAGAAGCATGCTATGTTCGCATGACTGTCAACCGTTTGATACAATGCCGAATATTGTGGAGCAATGCACAAGAGTTCGACGTTCTTCTTGTGTTTTTTTTTTTGTTTGAAATTCTTTGGTGGTTGAAATTGAAACACGACATGCAGTTTTGGTGCAGTGACTTAAAACAAAACTAGAGCTTTGACGGATTGCGGCAGTTTATTTAAATTGTATGTAATTGGATTTCAACTAGGAGCATAGTTCATCATGGCCGACTTAAAAGAGTCAGGAACGCCATGCGTAGCAGTTCGTTTGGCTCATCCAAGGTGCGGTTAAAAAAAAATGTCCGACTTAATAGACGACACAAAATCTTAGTATGAATTCATACTTCTTTTTATTTGGGGTCAGCGTTTTTTCTTTTATTCCATATTAAAAATCTCACCACGCTTGTAATTAAACTGAAACCCTGAATCTGAAACACTGTATAAGAGAATAATTTTGCATCAAAATGTGTTATCTTATTTATTTTTCAGAGCTGTTCATAAAGACTAACTGCCTGCCTACCCACCTGCCTACCTGACTGTCTGCTAACTAACTGCCTCATTGGTCTAGTGGTCGCAAGCACGACTGCTGAGCATGAAGTCCTGGGTTCGATTCCCGGGACGGGCAAAGTGTAATTCAGTTTTTTCATCAGGATTTCTCAGTTAATTGTACTTGTGGCTACTCCACGGAGTCTGGATTTGCACCCGGTGAATGGCATAGGCTCACCCCTATTACAAGGAACTTAAACATGACCGACGAAATGTGGGTGTACTCTTAGGTACACCTCTGCCTAACACTTCGGAAATTACAGGCGTGATGTTTTAACAAAAACTAGTACCAACGGGAAAAAAATGCTTTGTAGTCTCACAAATAGCTACAACTTACAAATTAAGCTTCACACAACAATGAATTCTAAGGACCCAGGTTTCTGGGTTTACGACTTTATAACGACGCGCTAACCGGTGAAATATGTGCTGTTAGTACATGATTATGTTAATTTTGACGTACACTGCCTTACCTTAGGTGTGTGGCGATAATTATTCTGGACAAATAACTCAATGTATGTGAGTGCTCCAGTTTTTGTTCGAAAATAATAACTTAATCTCGGGAGTTTGTGAGTGTTTTAAGGTTAATTGTTTATTTTAAAGGTGTTTATTAATAAAGTGTTGGTAGTGGTGGGGTGTTTGCGGAAATAAGGACCAGGAAGGATATTAAGTACCTTATACTAAGTGAAGAATCTTCTTCTGGTAATGAAATCGTTAGTGGAGGAAACCGTTAACCGCTTCTTCCGATCCCAAGTTACTGTCGCAGGGCTAACCTAAACCTAAACTCAAACCTAAACGTACATAACTCATAATACAACGCAATGCACTCACAAACACACACACATACACAAACCCACTCGCATACATCACACAAATACGCTCCTGTTTAATCTTTAATTTTTATAACTATAGTCTTTGAAGTTTTATATGTCATTTATTTTTATTTGTGTTCAATTGCATACAGTATAATGTTAAATGGAAGAGCGGATTCACCTAACACAAGCATCTTCTTGCTTAAAAGGTGATCTCCAAATCATGTTTGTTAAGCCATTTGTAACAGATTTTTTTTTTTTATCTACAATAAAATCAGTCGCAGTCACGAAGACGACATTTTTGTTCCGTCCTGTTATTTTTATAAATATTTGTTATACTTTATGTTTTTTTTTTGTAATTTTTTGCTTTGCGCGTTATGTCTCTGCGAAAAATAAAAAATATTTTCCTTCTTTCTTTCTTTACACTCAATTTTCTCAAAAAGCAGCCTCTGTTAGCTCTGAAGATCTATTAAGTTGGTAGCATCTACTTCCAATCAATATTCAGAAACTCAATAAAACATTTCCCTGTTTCCGAACATAATGATTCACGATTCCATGAATCGAGCTAACTGCATTTGAATTTCTAACATGGCGCCGATTTCAATGGCCAGCGCCTCTTACCCAGAACACCAAGTTTACGATACAAAGTCTAAACTATCGCGGTTCGACACTAGTACCGCTCTACCGAGATTAAGCGAACTTCGACGAACTTCGGGGAACTTCGGCTAAGTTCGCCAGTGAACCGTAGCTAACGGTTAAGAAGCAAAACAATACAGCATGTTGCTTTAGAAAACTGTTGATGAAGTTTAATTTAATGTATGACGTACTAATGATAGAGAGAAAGATGTAGAAATGAGGCACGTTAACAGGTTTTCAATTTCTGTTTAAACAATGTTATTTTGTACAACTAATTGAAACAGAACTGTGTTTTATTTTGTCTGTGATTTAACATACAGAGGATATAAGCGGCTGAAGTATTAGTCTTTAATAGGTATCCCGCAACATTTTTCTCTTATTTTGTACAGGTACTATTGACCCGCCCCGGCTTCGCACGCGTGCAATGTAGATACTAACATATATATAAACCTTCCTCTTATATCGTTCTATCCCTACTACGTTATGTCAACTCAAGGTCTAACTCCCGGCATCTACAAACTAGTCAAAGAGATACAATTTTTGTTCTGTAGTTTAGTAATTGCTTGAAGTTATAACTATCAAAAGTTAGAACTCTTAGCTTTGCTTTCTTTGACGTTTCTTACTACGTCCAAATTCTTCTTAATTGCATAAAAAATGGCTGCTTAAGTGATTACTTAAACTCAAGTAATTACTTTACTATAGGCACAAGTGTGTGTTACCGCTGATATTCAGCTTATTGTTCCAATTACTCAGCTACGTTCCAAATAACCAGTCCATTACCAATTCAAACAACTTCATACAGAAACAGGTAAACTGAAACCATTACATAAACTGGTTTACTCAAAAATTAATCAAACGTAATTTCCAATCCAATTTGCCGCGCTCCATATTACACAAAATAGATGCGGTCGGACCGCGGCTTGTGCCTGTCAGCCACACACTTACGTGAACTTTAGGGTTGGTACATAATGTAGCACCTGTAACGCCAGCACGAACATTGTGACATCATAGAATCATCCTTCATCAGCATCTACCTAGCCTTTTCCCAACTATTTTGAGGTCCACTTCCAGTCTAACCGGATACAGCTGAATATTTTAACCAACTTCTAAAAAACGAGATTATGTATTCCACAAGCATCCATTTTTTTTCAACAGTATTTTTCATTCCACCAGCAACCATTTTCTTATTTCTTTTGATATTGTATCCGGCTCGAAGGACCAAAACACGTACGAGCCTGAAAAGATTTGTAACAAATATCCATAGCAACGCTATTTCTGTTGGAGTGACAATGGGCGACAACCTTTACCCGGATTGCATTTTGTGGCATTCCCTGTGTCTAAACAGAATTTCGTATGAGAACTGTAATTTACGTTAGCACTGATATAAACGAACCTATTTGTGAGAAGGAAATATGAATTAATGTTGATTGTGCAGTAGTATGAATTCCATACTATTAATTTTGCCTCAGCGTCCTATCATACTGAATATTATTGTAGTTGCATGGAATGTAATAGCCCTCGTACATAAAATGCACGTTATGTGTTTCTGTACATCAAACTTTGGTTTGAATATTGTGAGGTATGTGAAGTCAATACATACATACATTATATTAAAAATTAAAACCAAGAAGGCAAAGTTGAAAACCTCCTTTCAAGAAATGAAATTAATAATAAACGCAAAACAGAGTTCTCTGATCTACATATATTTTTTAAATGCTCTGATAAGTGAAATCCTCTTTCAAAAATCTAGGTACATTGAACACAGATTACAAGCAGAAAAACCAATAAAAAGTGCAGAAAATTCACACTACGCCAGCTTTTCATTGCAGCAAGATAACAAAGTACGGCAGAAAATCTCGTTTCGAATACACTGTCGTTTATTTGAGTTGCCAAACAAATTGCGCCTTTTTGTGCTGGCAATGAATGGGCGTGGGCCGGACTGCACATTTAGACGCCAAAAACTTTCGATGCAAACGCTGTTGATTGTCAATTGTTCTAGCAGATACGAGTAGCTACTATTACACCTGTATGTATTGGCAAAATGAATTCCTTTACATGAAGGCTGTTTCATATTTCTGTGAGTTGTAGTCTACCAAGTTTTTTTTTTAAATACTCGTTGCTCGACTGGTCGCAAGCTTGACTGCTGAGCATGAGGGTTCGATTCGTGTTATTGAGTTTTTCTATTACGAATTTCTCAGTAGCAGCCATTGAGTCTTGATTTGTACCCGGTTGATGACAATGGCTCGTCCTCTTTTACATGGGACTTAAAACATATAACTGGAAAAATGTGGGTGTACTATTCTGCCTAACTCTAGGGGGATTACAGGCGTGATGATATGTTAAGTTTTTTCTAAACACGCAATGTAACATCATGCCCCTGATTTGATCCCCGAAGGGCTGGTCAATGGTGTACTTTTACATATCTCGCCAATTATATTTAAGTGCCATGTAGTACGGGCGAGTCTATTGCCATCAACTGGGCACAAATCCAGATTTCAGGCTGCTACTGGTTTATTTACCGATTTGAAATTCTTTGTGTAAAAAAACTAATATTTTTGTAACGGCATTACAAAAACTACTACAGCGCCATCTATGCCACAGAGAAAGAAGTAACATCAAAATATTGAATTGCGCTACTAAAGTTAATCGCGACTTAACCTCCAGGAAGTTAAACGCGATTAACTTTAAATTGCCAGCGTCATACCTATATTACATAAAGACTTAAACGTCATTTTAATACCATTTCTGCAGCTCAAGCAGGGTTGCAGGATTGCCAGAGTTGCGGGACTATTCGAAAGAGATACCGCGGCCCTGGAACACAAAGGGAAAAGGAAGGAACATGGATGGGTTTTAGTCAGTAAAAGTCTGACACTCCCTCCTGCTCAGCCCAGAGCGGGAGGGGTTATTTGATGATTTACCATCGGTAAAAAAAAAAAAAGCATGTCGCGTGATTATAGTCAGGAATATCGACGCTGGAATCCAGGGGAGTAAGACCTTATACAAAAACTCGACAGTAACGGTCGGGCAGTAGCCCATCAGACACAACGCTGAACGATTTACCCTTTTGTATGGAGTATGAAGAACTTTACACCCTGTTCTTCATATCCTTACATCCTTTTGCTCGACATAGCAATCAAGCCAGGACCTTACGCTCAACAGTTAAAGCGCTTTTGAAAAGTCTTTGAGTTAGAAATTTTAATGATAGTTAGAAGTTTTAATCATAGTTAGAAGTTTTAATGATAGTTAGAAGTTTTAATGATAGTTGGAAGTGTCAGTGTAAGTTAGAAGTTAAAAAGAAGATAAGAGTAAAACATCATCTGCGTAGCCTTTTCCCAACTATGTTTGGGTCGGCTTCCCGTCTAAACGGATGCAGCTGAATACCAGTATTATACATGGAGCGACTGCCGATCTGACCTCCGCAACCCAGTTAGTACTGGGTACGATACCCCTTGGTAAGACTGGTTGTCAGACTTTTTGGTTCACTGACTACCTGTAACGACTGTCAAAGATCTACAGATGACAGCCGGGACCAACGGCTTAACGTGCTTTCCGAGGCACGGAGGAAACTCGGTATGTAATGGGCGGTCACCCATCCACAGACCAACCTAGGCAAGCACGGCTTAACCTAAAGATCGACTTGAGTGGCTGTTATTATTTTGATAAGAGTAAAACGTGAGTGCATTTTAAGGTTCACGTGTTATCAATCCTAACAAACACAGATTGCCTATTAACTAGGTATATCACGAAACACTTTACCTATTATCTAAGTATGGCTATCGTATATGGAACTCTTGCACAGGAAACATTAGAAACTCGACTTGCCCGATAACGCTGCCAAGTTTGAAGCGCACTATGAAACTCCAACTATCTAGTTCAGTCGAACACCTTCAGGATTAGATAAGCCTTCAAGTGTTTAACTGTAATGAAAGGATATGGGGTAGGTAGTGTAGATACAAGGACCGTCAGGTACCTTGAATTTAAATTTTCATTTCAAGAGACTGTCCATGGAGTTTCATGCCCATTCTTCATTTCAGAGATCTAGGCTTGGAATGGGTAACTACAGTACTGTAACTACAGTCTGTTGCTCTTTTTTGTATTAATTTGTGATTTAACCAATCAAAAACGTGCCTACTTGAAATAAATGCTTTTAATTGTCGTTTGTTGCTCGTGGTACTACCAGTAATACTACCAGTAGCACCACGGGTAAAAAAAATACCCGTAGAACTACCAAGCGATCCAGTAGTACCACGGGAAGTTTTTTTTACTCGTAGTACTACTGGTAGTCTACATTTTATAGTTCGACACCTGTCAAAGTGACATTTCTCACTTCAACTTTTGCTATTTAGAATTTCCCTACCTTAACACTGCACTGGTGTGAAGGGTCAAAGTGAAGGTGGATCAACCACGACCATTTTGAATAATGATGATGTCACAGATTTGTGTAACAATTCTGTCGACCAGCTTTTTGAGCGTGAAGGAACAACTCGTTCAGGTGGTCAACAAAATTGCTACTGTTATTATGAAATAAGTAGCTGTTCCTTTCTGTTCCTAATAGCTCCTCCGTGTAAGCTGGAACAAAAAAATAAACTCAAGTAATAATTGAAAGGGCAATAGAGATCCCACCAGAATAAACAGATAATAAAGAGTGTAACAAGACCCTTAACGAAGCCGAAAGGCACTTGTTCTCCCCGTCATTGCGATCATTTTTTTGTTCTAGACATAGACCTGGGAACCTTCTAGTTACGGAGATGTTGGGGGTCAAAGTTCCAACTTTTCCACAAGTTTTTCGTATGTTTTGTAAGATTTTTGGAGAGACACCTCCACGATCCCCGTATTATTCAATCCACCCATCAGCATAATGTTTTGAATGCGTAACATTGAGTACTACCGCAAAAAGTGATTTTTCACCCCAAAAAAAAGTCGTTTCCCAGCAATAATTTTTGCGTAAAGTCCCTTAGTTTGATGTACATAATGCTTGGGCTTCGTGAAGGGTCCTGTTACTGTAAATATTCACCAGAATTATTTACTTAAACCAGAAAAAAGCTCTTGATTCGAATTAAACATCTCGAAATGAAACCGAATAAAGTATGAATTAATTCTATTCAAACATCTCAATTACCAATCTCGGTCAAAAGTTTTTCCGAACATCATCAAGTACCAGGTAAACAAGAATTACAAAGAGCTCGAAGTTTAAATATTTATAGCTTCCTTGTGATATGAGATGATGACGTGTTTGGAGTAAAATATTATTCGATTTTGGAATTACAGCTAATAAATTGAATTGTTGCGTACCAGTATTTGGTTTTGGAATTCCAAATTCATTATCTATTGGCTCTAATGGCTATTTATGTACCTAGACATTTATGCATTACTAGGTAGATACGTACTCAAGCGAGTATTAATAACATTGTTCTTAATATAATTAAAATATAGTATATTTCATTACAAGAGCGGAAAGGCTGTCATTGCAAAGAGTTCCGACAAATGTCTACCCGAGCCGAGGCGCAGCCGAAGGCGAGGGTTGACAGTCGGAACAAGTTGCAATGACGGTTCTGCAGGTGTTCTGAACGACTATTTTTAATACAGTTGCGAAAAAATGAAGCAATTTAATAAAATAATAAAAACAAAATAAACTCAACTAACTAATCACTTATTTCTTATAAAAGTTATAGTACACATGTACATTGAAATTGGTACAGTTTTTTAAAGTAACTGAAAAAAAAAACTAATAAAAAAAAGAAAATTTCTGGAAAATGGCGCCAACCGTAGAATATAAGTAGAGTTTTTTTTCTTCACCCATTTTGGTAGGCAAAGGGAACTATCCATACAGCTTAGTCTTCAGTACATTTTTTTTTATTGTAGTTTAGATATTTATTATTATAATGAAACCTAACCTAACTCATTCAATTAAATCATTAAATCTGATATTGAAATAAATTAGTAGCTTCTTTTTAGAAATATACATATTTGTATGAATCACAAAAACTCTTTAGTAAAAACTTTATGGTTGGTTTTTCTTTTTAATAGACATTATTTTGACAGTTGGGAAAGAGAACGCACGAGTTCGGGAAAGGTAAAAAAAGCACTAGTATGTAATAGCCCACATCCCGAACGCTATACGTCCCTGCAATAGACCACTTTTTGAGCAACTGTATTAAAATAATAATTACTCTTTCTTAAACTCTATGGAAATCAGACTCTTGAAATCAGACATCTATGAGCAAATTAAGTTACTATTTACGTCCATTATATCTTTATTCATAGTATCCAGTACCCGTGTAACCAAGCTCTGCTCGAGTGAAAATAGAGAAAACGAATTTTCAAAGATATGAGACCTCGCCACTTTCATCGAAATCGTTAAAGCTGTTTCCAGAACGTGATTACAAATAATACAAATATTGCTCATTTATATAGTATATGATAGGATAGATACATACCGGGTCCTGTGTAACTCTATCATGTAAATAAAACGAATTAAACAATTAAATAATAAGGCAAGGCATTAGGCATTAAGTCCGCCTTTGTACAGTTTTTACTTGTGCATAAAGTTTTAATAAATAAATAAATATCCAATAACCATTCTGAGTATAAACCAATTTTGATACTGATCCATCCGCCGTTCTGCGTACTAAATAAAGAACATTATTATTCCACATACAAATTCATTCACAAAATAATATGGGGATATAATAAAACATGCAGTCCAATATTATGAGAGATCACTCTTAGAAATGTTTGTCGAGATCAGACACACAAATATGGCGTTTCCCTCCATCTTCGGAGCAAACTAACATGGAGAAAAGCTTTCCGTTGAAATAGTTATGAGTCAGGATCGCAGTATGTGAAGCTGAATTTATGGATTTGTACGTCCGTACACATCCATAAATTCAGCATTGTTTTGGTAGAGTATTTCAAGTATAAAGATAGCACAAGCCATAATTTTCAATCAAATAAATAAATAAATTTATTGACAGATACATGTGAAACATACTCGTACAAATAAAAACAATGATAGTTAAAAGAGTGCATTAGAAGTAGCCGTGGGCCCCAAACTAGACACTGCCTGTATCTTGGTGGCCCAGTATGAACATAAAAGGCAGATTGAATTATTGACTGTCCAGCGTGACAGCACAGCAAGACACAAGTTACAATTAATTATGAAAATAGTAAATAGAATCATTCAGAAATAAATAAAAAATACCAATCAATAAAATTAATATAAGAAAACTAAAATAAAATCAAAGAAAAGATCATCATGCGTAATTAAAGTAAACATGATGGCATTAAAAATTGGAGAAATACTCGACTTAAAAATCTTACATTCTTACATTCAGTCACTGATTGGACACATAAAGCTAAAGCAAGATTTCCTTCTAAAACGAAGGGGACCACTAACGACTGTGTTTAAAAAAGTTCGTAATTTTTGACCTTGAAAATGCTACCAAACACACGACAACATTCATCATTCTAGAATACACTAAAAAATAAGCTTACAATAAATGTAAAGTATTTAATGTGTACGGGCCTAAAAAGGTAGCTATTAAAACCTGCTCCTACCAGTCTAATGATGCTAAATCCTTAGCCAAATTCTGAAGTACTATGAAGTCTCTTTTGGGAACTACAAGAGAAAATTATGAAAAACAAACTACATTTGAATTTAGAGCTAAATGCTGCATTTGATAAAAACATTTCCATCCAGCTATATCTAACTCATACAAAAAACAAGTCGATGGCAATATCGTTTGTGCAGCATTGTACAAATTGCTGGCTGGCGATATTAACATTGTTTCTGTTCACAATAACCGGGAAATATGGATATGCGGCTATGTGCGCCGATGAAATGTGTGTCTGTGTCGGTTTAGGCTGAAAGCCTTCTAAGCTCTAGTTGGATTGGGTGGGAGTTGGTTGGATTGGGCGCAGTGTTGATGATGATTGGTTTACAGAAATGCAAGGATCTGTTGGCACTTGACACTTGACAGGGGGAGCTATTGGAACATTCGTTTAAAATTTGGCGAATGCATTAAAAAAATCGTCCAAGTACGAGACGAACTCGCGCATGAAGGGTACCATCGTAACCCAGCCACTTTAATTTTGAATTTATTATTTGTTGCTATAGCGGCAAGAGAAATACTCATTCTGTGAAAATTTACGACCTATTACGGACAACCTATTGCGGATAATGAGATACACTTATACCTGACAAACAGACGGACGGACGAACAGCGGAGGCTTGGTAATGGTAATAAGGTAAGGGTCCCGTTGGTTACTCTTTGGGTACGGAACCTTAAAAAGAACAAGATGGCGGCGAATATCACATGAATCATCATGTGATATTCGCCGCCATCTTGTGTAAAAAATGATGATTTTATCGTTGCTGATTCATAAAAAAACTATATTGTCTTTTTGTTCAAGAAGTTAACATGTGAGAGGTTCGGTTACCTTTAGGCGTTGTCATAGAATTAGTAAGTTCTTAATAGTGGCAAAGAATAAGAAAAATAACAAGAGAATGTTATAAATTCCTGCAATCTGAAAAATAGGAACAGCTAGCTGCCTTCAAATTGTAAAAAACAAAATTGTAGCAGTCTCAGACACATAATTAAGAGACACGTATGTAGATACACACATTTTAATCTTTGTGAAAGTTATTATTTGTTAGTTATATTATAAAACAATTGTAAAAATCTTAACTATGAGCTACTAACGCAAGTGAACTCTCATGAAACTCCTTAAACGATCTTGTGAAAGACGTGCTGACGCCAATATTTCTTCTAAACCAACAATTTTTCATGAAATTACAAGTTTTATGTGGCTCTTAAATGAAACTGTAAAAATAATAAAGTTTATGAAAAATACCATTTGCACCCCGTTGTCTGTAAACTGGACGCTGTAAGGGTTCACATGGTTTTTTTATGGCGTAAATGATAAATTATGTTTATTTTGCAAATAGATTTTTAAAAACACTTTTACACGTCTCTTTTTTTAAACTAGATGGGGCCGGTGTTTCGTACCTGACTACTCTGAGAAGAAACAGCCGAAATAAACTCAGAGGTCATCGTCTCTTTTAAGTCCAGACATAATCTTGGTTACCTCACATGAGGACTATCCAGATTAGTGTCTGAGATGGTCTCTTGAAGAAAGAACCACACAGATTTGGGTGGACCTTTCCAGTCAGTGCAAGCATTTGTCAGTTATCGTGTAGCTCGACTTATAACTCAAGGAGCTCAACGAAACGACGAACAATACCAAAGAAAGGACATTTGGGTAGGTCGCTTATAGTACTCAAACTGCCAGACAATCGTGGAAAAAAAAACGAAAAAACAAATAAAAAATATACTCTCATGGTCCTCACATTCACAATAATCTAATAAATACACAATACTTTACAAAATAATTACAAAATAAATGTCAATAAAAGTCATTAAATGTGACCATTAAAAATAAGTAAAATACATAACAAAGTATGTATTCATGTCAAATCATTAAATATAACATAAAAAAATACTAAAAGTATTCAATGTCAAATAAAATAAATGTCACAGTTTATATGAGAAAGGAATCAATAATAAACAAGCGAAGTCCGAAATTTCGACATTCACAGAGTAAATTTAATTGGAGCAGCTTAATCCCAAGCCTTTTTATATTCGAAATAGTGATTAATGTTAGAGTAGGCTTTCAGACATAACTTCCGTTTTATAAACGACTTGAATTTATTTAGGCTTAGTAATTGAACATGGCTCGGAAGTTTATTGTAAAAACGTATACATTGGCATCTGAACGTAGCCCCTATTATATTAGCCTCGTTGCAGGAACAACAAATTTGTGTTTGTTCCTCGTATTTATGTTGTGGATATCACTGTATTTTTTAAACAAATTAATAATTTTATGTGCGTACAAAAGGTTTTCTTAAATAAATTAAGAAGGGACAGTAAGTATATTAATCTCTTTAATTTTTTCTCTGAGGGTGTATCTAGGACTTCATTTATAAATTGAACGAATTGCCCTTTTTTTGCAAAACAAATATTGTCTGAACGTCGTATGATGTACACAAAATGAAAAAAGTATTTATAAAGGCATAGACAATTTCTTTACTACTACAGCGTTTACGTAGACGGAATAGTTAATAATAAATTAACAGTTACACTTCAACCAACTTATCAGTGCAGGCGGAACTAAAATAAATGTACCAAGTTTGACATAACGATGCATTTTTTCTTGACAAGCAGCTTGAACTGCAAAGTTAAAGTGGTAATACTGTACCGAAAAACTTACTTTAATCCTTTTGAAAGTCGTTGTAGATATTCGAAACGATTTGAAAGCGATTGTCAATCTGTCGGGAGTGTAAGTAAGTGTTGTGAATGTCAAATTATGACATTAGACTAGAATAGTGTCATTCGGAGCAACAATGTGAAAATATAAACTAACATTCATTACTATGGAGCGAAATAGTGTAATAGTGTAAAGTTTAGGACAGCATGAAGCCCAATACAAAAAGCCAAGCGCAGCTTAGGGTTTAAAAAAACAATTAAAAATGCGTGGTGCGAATCAAAGCAGTCTATCCCATCCAAAACTTGTTCATTCATAGAACCGAATTCGAATTTCAAATCCGAATAAATTGTCGTTCGCACGCGGACCATAAACTCGTTATTCAAAAATAAAAGGTTCCCTTTTTAAAAATATGAAAAAAAAATGAGCATAAACTTCGCGGCACTCGAGCATACCTACTTCATAGTCGTGTGAGTTTCCAGAATTTTCCGCGAGAGTGCGCGGCGATCGACGACTGCTTACATTATGTTGGAGATACGGTGAACTAATGTTATTGAATTGTGAACTGTTTTGAATTTTATTTGAATTTCAAGTGTTTATTTTTAATATTTATGGTTGAAATGTGGGTAGGAATCATAAATGATCATTTTTTTGTGCTTCAACGTGACTCGACGGTGAAACTACTACGCACTGGACAATGCTAGGCTAGTACACCTAGGCTGACCGTGTTCTTTGGCGACGGAATAAAAATCCAATAATTCGCACAACATTCTGTAACCTCATAGTTTGGCAGAGGTGTACTCATAATTCGTGAGTTTTATTTAAGTCCCATGTAACACCTATACTTACTGCCTTATGGGTCGAGTGGTTGCAAATGCGAATGCTGAGCATGAGGTCCTGAATTCGAGTCCCGGGTCGGGCAAAGTGTTATTGAGTTTTTCCATCAGGAATTTCGCTCAGTCTTAGGGACGGAGCAGCCACGGAGTCTGGATTTGTGCCCGGTTGATGGCAATAGGCATATTACACGAGACTTAAAAATATAACTGGTGAAATGTGGTGGATGTACTAGGTAGGTGTATTAGGTACTTATACCTCTGCTCCACCCATCGAAGATTAGAGGCCGGATGTTTTGTTTATGTATGTAACACTTTTAGCTCCTATTCATAAGTGTACTGAAAATCAAAATACTAGTTTCCAATTAACTTAAGCTTATGGGTAGAAACCGAAGTAACATTCCTAAACAACGCAAGACAAATAAACCCAACCTAACGCTGAATGCATTTCCATTATCATCCCATACCTCACACATTAAATACAGTAATCGTTTACGCAATAATCACAAGCAAAAGTTCCCTTAATAAGTGGGACCATTCATCAGTGCCAGCACGGAACGTTCCGCCATATTACTTATACATTCGCCACAAACGGCTAATCTGAACGCGGCGAGAAAACTTGCCGTGTTTTGATGTATTACGGCGGAGATAGAGGTGAACGCAGCTGAAATACTGAAGGGTTGAATTCGGAAAAGACTTATGTACAGTGATTTTTTACGTGAATACTACTTTCTCTTCTTTGTCGGAACAGTTTTTTTATACTGGAAACAATATTGGTCAGCTAAGAAATTTGACTCACAATGTTACTGTTACACATCGTCTATACTTACTGATTAATAAATTTTTGGTGTACTACTTTTCCAGTAAATACCCATTTATTTTTATTATCCGTTGCAGATTTATAAAATACTATGCTCAAAAATGATTAAGTATTTTTCTTTCATAAAGAGAGCGAATTTTCACAAAGTAACAACATATTGATTTTTGCAATTAAAAAACCGGTTAATGAGGGCTATCGTTTTGAGCTCACCAGATGGCACCACTGTCGATTAAGGTCCTGTCAAAAATTCTATTTTATACTTTATAGTACCAATTACTTCATGAAAAGTTTATTTTATTACGTATAAAAACATAGTGTAAACTTCAGGTTCATATATATACAATATTCTCCATAAAATTAGCAAGCATGAAACATTTAAAAAACATTTTATCTCCAAGTACTGAAAATTAAGATTCTAAGTTGCTACTTAAAATCTTCAAGTCTTAATTAATCAGGAATGGCTCAATCTAGACCACAATCGTGAATATTTGTAAAAATACGTGTTAAAAAAGCACGCAAAGCGTGAACTTTCTATGACATCTGACATTTCGGTGCCCCCGCGCCACGCTAGCGCCTCTAGCGGGGAATTCATACGCGATAGCCCCCATTGGCAACATAAATGTACATTCTGTGAAAATTTCAAATGTCATATTACGAATTATGAGATACAGCCCACTAACAGACAGACAGACTGACAGACAGCGGAGGCTTAGTAATAGGATCCCGTTGGTTACCCTTCGGGTACCGAACCCTAAAAAGAAATTTAAAAAAAGAACAGGATTCAATATTCTGAAGTTAAAATCGACCATAAATTAATCAAACAAGGTTATAAACTCGCCTAAAACATTATTTAAGAGGCAGTAAACTTTAAAACACTCCATTTGCATATCGACGGAAGCTCGTAATTTAATCCCATGTAAAACGGAACTGGTACTAATTCCCCGTAACCAAGTTAAGCCTGCTTTTCATAACTTAACTCTATTATCTATTCCCTTCATAAAATCACACTCTAGTTTTCCATCGAGTTCGATAGCAACTCTTGCAGAGCACTCTATTTATAAAAGAGATCGTAATTTCATTAGTACTCACAGAACGGTCTTAATGCAAAACGGAAACGCCTCTCCCTTGAGACAAACTCAATTAATTCCCTTTAAAACACGAGTCCCTCTCAATAAAAGCCTTTAAAATTTAAACACATTTTGACTATTTGAAAGATGGGCTGAATGATGTACATGCCAGCGTTACTTTAACAACTCTTATTCTTGGGCCAAATCAAGTCTTCAATGTATCTTCAAAAATCGTGTTCGAAATGATAGGGTTATGCTGTGCGCATGTCAGTGAGTAACTTGTTGGTTCGCCGAGCGTTGCTGAACGGCAGTGCGGCGCGGTACCGCGAGCGTCAGACTTGTGTCCGCTTGAGAACGTTTCCGAACGACCGGCTTCCGTATTCGAAAATTTTCCGGTCGGTTTGTTTTCGAACGCGTTCGTTTCGAATTTTGAATGACGATTGATTTTGCTCATTCGATTGAGATTTAAAACTAAAGTTTTATTTATTTTAGATAATGCTTTTGTTAAAATATTGTTTCTAATTTCACGTAATTTAAATCCTAGATTTTCAGTAGGTACTCTGCTTTTAAAAATGTGAACTTTAAAAGAAAAATAAATCTCTATGGTTACTTCCATTTTCAAATACGATAGACACTAAAAATGGATACAACGTAAACAAACTTTTGTTTCTGTCAAAAATGTGTTAAAATGTACTCAAAAGTGAAAATAAAATGACTGAAAAGTGAAGTGTAATATGGCAGCTAAAATTCTTGTTATCGCTTGGGCAGCCTGGCTAGCGTTGCCATTGGCAACGGGCCATCTCAATGTACTTATCAGCCAGGCTGAAGTGATGAAGTTGTTAGGTAAGTCTCGACTTGATTACTGTTCCAATATCTGAATTTCGAACTGTTATTAAATTTGAAACTATTGATTGGTGGAAGGGTGGTTTATTTGCTTCGAATTGTGTGGTATTGGCAAAACTGTTGTTTTGAATTTTTGTGATTTTAGTTTGGAAATAATGCTTGTTTATTTTTTAGGAACCATAACTTTCAGTGGTTATTTTTCCGTAGGTAGGTACCTACTTAAAAAGTGCAGTGCGTTCTGGTTCAACCTCACTGAAGTGATTCTGTTAGCGAGGTCCGTCTGTAGGTATGGTGGAGAAAGAAATACTACTTAATTGCTTTTAGACATTATATTATAACTCATTGATATTTAAAAACATTTTCTTCAATTTAATATTACACTCAGTTTTTTTCACACACGTCTTCCTTTTACATGTGATTTGGTGGATTTAAGATAATATCGTTCTAGTTGTTACAAATAAATACACCTACACCTTTGATTATTGGTTGATCCTTCTGTATTCTACCTCAAAATCGATCACTACGCAAACAATAAAGCGATATTATTATTATTATTAAGTATTTTTAAATGTACTCTTGGATCTATGTTACTTAGCAAAATAAAGCTCTCAGCAATCTCACTACAATATTCTATCAGAAACACACTTATTTTCCTAAAAATAACAAACTCTAATGAAACGTAACCTTATACTCCATTAGTCACCAATTTACTAAAATACTTTCCCTCGCGTTACTTCCGCACAAAACAAATCGATGACGTCACTCATTTACCCGACAGCAACAAAAAGAGGGGTAATGTTTGTTTCTATTTACACACGTCTCATATCTGTGACACTATCGAAGTATAGAACACAAAGAGCCTTGCCTCAAATGTCATCCCCAGTTTCCGAAGATCAAAAAATGTAATTATCTACCCTCGATCTACCCAAACCATTTATATTTGTTCTACAAATTCGACGTATTTCGTACGCAATTTGGCGGGTGTCCAGTGTTTGACAATATACGGTAAAGTTAGGTGAAGTGGTTTTCGCAAAAGGTAAAATCTTATAAAAATACAACGAGGGCATACATATCCACATTTAAAAAAAAAAACAATTGTCACGAAAGAATGATTTTAAGAATTAAATCTTCATTTAAAGTCTTTTCTGAGTCATGGACTTAACATTCGATCCATGTGAAGTCAATGACTTATTGACAGTTTTTTAAATAACATCCAGTTCTGGGAAAGAAGACATGCTGCTCAGACACAAATCAGAGCAGAAGAATGATGATTCTTATATATTCTAAGAACCTGACAATTTACACAGTAAAAACAAAGAAAAACCGACTGATGTCAAAAATGTCGTACCGTCTTACAAAGGAAACGCACCCACAACTCCACTCCACCACTAGTTTATTACTTTAGGGAGCTCGCGACATCAAGACTATCCGAATTGGAATCTTATTACAGATAAAAGAAACTTGCCACCGTGCAATGCATACGCAACGAAAAAACCCGAATATGTACGAATATCTCCGATTGAGTCGTAAACCAACATGTCAAGAGATAAACGGAATAAAAATAAGTATAATAGTAACTGTTATGGTATATTGCTTGTAATATTTTTGGCGCTATCTGGCTGGGAGGGAAATTCTGTTCGTGGACGGAAAATGTATGGAAGTTTCGAGGTTGGTGTAATTTTTTGGGAAGCTTTTTAAAGGGGTTTTCGAATAATATTTTTCAAAGTTATGTTCCTACTTCTGGGTACTTTAATATTTTTGTAAGTTAAATAAAATCAATTTTGACATAAAATCAAGCTTTATTCAACATGGTAAGTAAATGAAAGTTTTAATGAGCACTCATTAAAAGCATTTAATTTATTTCAAGCAATGAGCATGAATTAAATTTAATGTTCAGATTTTCATTAAATAACACTCTCTACTTCAATGGACTGTAACAACTACATTCAGCTGAAAGTTTTCTTTTTTCTGTTCATAGTGTTGAAGTTTATTATTCGTCGTAAATAATTTAAGTCACGACTGGGACAATTATTGTCCCAGTCGTGACTTAAATTATTATTATAAGAGTTAAAAAAGGACTAGGCCAAATGAATCATGGTTGGAACTCCAATAAACGCCTATCATAATAATCATATCTAATCAAATTCCATGAATGATTCATCTCTAATCAACCACAATTACAACATAGTTCAACAACCCAATCCTTCATTCGATCAACGAATGAACGAAATAAAATAACGACAAATGACAGCTAGGTGTCAAAAAATAATAGACTGCACTGACATCTGTCGGTGAGGGGAATTAATGACAGTTCAAACATCAATTTAGGAGGGACCATGGAGGGACCTTATCGCGACCCGCCAGTGTGGGGTGCCAACTACTTACGTCCAAGGACAAAGCAAGGAGAGACAGAAGGTTTGCTTGTATGAATGACGTTGAGTTATAATATTCGAAGGAGAATTGACGCCGAATTAAACAAAAGCGACGCTAGATTCCAAAAAGTTTGAAAACGAAACATTCTCATTAGCAAAGAAGTGTCATATGATATTGTTTTGTGTTAGCCTAATTAATGATAGACGTCAATGACGAAAAGGCTTTTCGTCATTGACGTCATTTACAGAGATAGATAATATGACAACGATACTAGTATATGTTATAATCACAACACTGACATTGACGTAAACTTGTGTAAAAAGCTCTTTGTGATAGCGATTTTAACCCTCATGAAGGAGACCATCTTCTTTCTAAGCGATTTCACCAAGTTGAGGTATAAAAATCATAATGTTTTTGCTGAACATTCACTTTTCCATGGCTGGACAGAAATACCTGAAATATCTATTAACATTTTCCCAATTCTATAAAGTTATTAGAAACTAACTTCACCAGCGTGGGGGTTGGGAACTATCACTCGGGAACGTACTACAAGGATAAAAGTATCATAACCCAGATCATAGTCTTTCTGCGCCAAAAATGTCGTCGCAATTTGTAGAACCGACGAGAAAATGTGATAGACATAGTCATTTTCTCCTTTACCATTTTAGGGTGGATGGTAGGGAATTAGTAGACTAGCGAAAGAAAGGGTTCTTAGTCAGTAATTACCTTTTTTGTTTATTCCATCATTATCATCATAAAACCTTCCCACTGATAGGACACTGGACTCTTCTCTGAGAGAGAGACATAATCACACCAAATATCGCACGTTAAAAACCGGAGAAATTTAGAACTTCTGCACTATATCTATGGGGTAGCATTTAGTCTAACAGGAGACTTACGTCTGCATACGTCGGGCTAGATAATTGGATACTGTTTTTTGCACATATGGGTGTATACGTTTCTACATAGTACATACGGATGTACTCAGACCGGAATGTGAATGAAAGTGATTGGGATTTAATTAGTTGGTGGGCAGTCGAACTCGTTAGTCATTTATTGTGGGATTCATGCAGGTGTTTTGTGCGCTTTGATTTAGATTTTTAGCATTGGATTTGCACTATAATGTTATTCACTGATTTCAGTTTAGGTCTCGTCGCCGTACGTAATCACTATGTGGTAAACTTTTTCCAACACACTGCTAAGTTTACGCTTCATCCTTTTGGTGTCATGCTGCCCTGGTGTACCCGAGTCTCGAACCAGCAGTTTCCTACGACACTCAATCCAAACTGTCTTCTTATTCGTATTCTTCATTGTTGAGGGTTGTGTCTGTTCTGAAAAGCTTGACAGAGTCGTTGGTGAACTTATTTTATGCCCCTCAGTTCTCGGCTTGTCTTAAGCAGTATTATTACGTATCTAATCACTCGTAATTAAATCTCAAGCTTAAACAAAACGCAGATGTTTTGCGATTTTGCCTTATTTGCGTTCTTTAATCACCCACCCATCACACACCACTCAATCTCTCGTCACTTTTTGCTAAATCGAAAGTTTTCGATACAAGACAGCTCGTTTCACTATCAACATTTGATTAATGTGAAAACGTTTCATAGAATAGCATATTTACACTGATATTGCAGCATTAAATTTATAACTAGCTGTTGCCCGCGGCTTCGCTCGCGTTTTTGTCCGGTTTTATCCCACGGGAACGTTATAAATATAGCTTATGGCACTCGGGGATAATGTAGCTTCCTATTAGTGATAGAATTTTCAAAATCGGTTCAGTAGATCCAGAGATTACCCCCTACATACAAACTTACAAACAAATTTAACCTCTTTATAATATAACTATAGTTATTAACTACCTAAAACATGCATTAAAGCTGAATCTTTCAGTAAACCGATACAACAAGCATTTTCCCTACATTTTCTTTCTCTCACAAACAAATCTTTACAATATTATTATGGAGCTCATAAAAGGCCTCATATAAATTTATCAGCACGGATGTTTGCACCATATTATGAGGAAATAAACCACTTGTTGAGGTGATGCGTGATGGTGGAACATTATGGTGGCCCAAATTTATGGTGGAAGGTGATATTGATATCTTTGACCTTATTACCCGCCTACTTTAGGTAGGTTCGCCTGCCACATTGTTAAGAGAATCGAGTTAAATAAAAATGGTTGATGAATTTATTAGGAGGTTATTATTATAAGAAGTAACGAGCCAATGCATATGGTTGGTAATAAAAATCGAATAATTACTAACTAAACTACTTAAACTTATTTGCTTAGTTTAAGACATCTAAGCGAAAAACTGAAAAAAAAAAACAAACAAAAAAGGTTTTTTCCCACTAATCAAGTTAGCACAGGGTCCTCGAGATCGAAAACTTAAGATAGTCTTCCTAGTGTACATTTCCAGTTTATGCTGACCTCGCATTGTACGGAAATCCTAACATCGAACATCGAAACAGAATAGCTTGATGTGTAGCCGTGTGTGTACCCCCATTCAACCTGTTAAAGTTCCACTAACTTCAGAATACTTTCCAGTTAACTCACCGTTTTTCAACATGTCAACGGGATTACTGGCAGACAACGCAAAAACAAAACCGCTGATGCAAGTGACGAGTAAAACATGATTTCGAAAATTCATGTCCTTATTTTTGAATAGTTCGTCATTTCTTACTATGAGAAATTCTCAAGATATTAATAATAATAATTCCTCTCTCAAGAGCCCTGACCACCGATAGGTCGAACCCTGTTCCCGATGCCAGTGGGCTACTATTTTCTATATTTTTAAAAGTATATAATAATATGTTAGCAAGATAAATAGAGGAAATAATAGTAATTTCTTTATTTCAAGTCCGAGACCCATATAAAACAAAAATAGATAAAAATACAAATAAAAACATATAAATTATTGCTAAAACCTAAATGACTTGTGTGTAATGTATGAGTATATTAATCTCGGTAAGGGTTATTTGAGTAATACTCTTGATTTAAACAGAAAGAAAACCCTTCAAATCTCCCGTGAATTCCCCTCCTCAATTGCTCATGATATATTTTAGGCTTACTATCCTCTAAAATTACGAGATCATAAAGACATCTAGATCAAGGAGCCTACCTGATCGGCCTTGTAGATAAGATGATGTATTGAAACGACTGCCAGTTTTATTGCCCAGCAATGAGCTAGCAACTTGTTTAGATGCGTAGCTTTTTACGTAGCGATTTATGATATCAAAAAACCTTAGTAGGTTCTAGTTGAAGATAAGATATTTTATCTTCGTACATGTTCAAAATCAATTTCTGTTAGTTAGTGCTCAAAAAGTTATTGGTTAATGTGTTATTTTAATTTGATTTTTCGTATAACTGACTGTGGCATTACTTGGGGCTTATCAGAATATCAGCGCTGTGACATTTATAAATGTCCTTTAGCACCTTTTGAGATAGGGTATTTTTGGCCTACAGAGCTAATTTAGTCAGTACTAGCGACCCTCCCCGGCTTCGCACAGGTGCAATCTTATACATATAAACCTCTTGAATCACTCTATCTATTTAAAAAAATCGCATCAAAATCCGTTCCGTAGATTTAAAGATCTAATCATACATAGGGACAGACAGACAGCGGGCAGCGACTTTGTTTTATACTATGTAGTAATGTCTTATACTTTTTTTTATTATATTTTTTTTTGATCGTAAATTTACACAATAATAAAACCTAAAAAAATAAAACTTATTATTGTGTCTTCGCAAGGACAAAACAATAAAAAGAATCTAAATAGTCTAATAAATACGTTTTCTTTCTTTCATTAAAAATTTTTCGGAAGTGTAAATCGCTTTCAACGTTTCGTTTTTCAATAACGAATTACAACACGATTGACATAAACTTTTCGGTAGCTGTTATCAAACGAATACATTTTTGAATTGGTGTTGCTAAAAAAGGCCTAAACAAAGTTCCAGTTGATTAGACTGCCATTTTGTTTAGGCCTTTTGCTCTATGGTTACGTTACGTTGGACTTTTTGTTACGTTAGATATTTTACCACTGAAAATCAAAATTACCAACCTGTTTTTATATTCCCCATGAAATATGAACAGCCGGTCGGTTGGTCGATGCTGACCTAAAATACATGACAAACACCCATGGCAAACACGGTGACATTTGGTTATCTAACCTTTCCACACAAAAAACTGGACATACCACAAAGCTAGCTAATATATGACCAGCTATTTTGAATCGTATTACATTAGAATGCACTAGTTTTCGTTTCTAATATATGAAATATATTAAAATAAGTCTTTAAGCTAACATGCCTCTATGAAAATATGTAACAATAAAAAAAAAAAAACTAGGTGATGTCATAAAATATTACTTCTATATTTCAATCGGATTTTGTAAAGAATTACAAGGGTTTTATTTTCACTTAACCCTTATTATTTTTCTAAAATAAAAGTAAAAGGGTACTTTTATTTTAGAAAAATAATAGGTTATAAAATAATTCAAACTTGACAACAAAGAAAAGCAATAAAGCGTTCTTCCTCTCTTTACTTATTTAAAAATTTGCTGTGCTTGACAGGGTCCATAATTGTTTCTATTTTCATTTTTTTATTTACCACCTATAATTAATGATAAAACGAACTTACCTGTACGTGAAGTTCTATCATAATTATGCGAGCTGCTCAATTCGAAGCGATTAATATTTACTTGTAGTACTGTTTCGTATTTCTCGGCCATTACCACGAATATTTTAAAGAAAATAATAAGAATCTAAAAATTAAAAGTAGTTTTTTGATTAAAATCAATCATTCATTCACTCCCGACTCAAGTCCGACCCGATCTCGACGATTACACGCCATTCTATTCTCATTAAGTTTAAAGCATTTCCTGAAACACACATGGATTAGTTATGTATCACTGACAATATAGGAAAATAGATCTTGGTAGTTAGGGAGGGTTACACTAAACGGGTGGGATGTTATATTAATCGCTTCGAATTGAGCAGCTCGCATAATTATGATAGAACTTCACGTACAGGTAAGTTCGTTTTATCATTAATTATGCTTACGCTGCTCAATTCTCGCGATTAATATTTACTTGTTTAGAGATGCTCAAGATCTATATTTTACCTATTTGTCATTCTAGAATTATGATTTGACCTTTTAACAAAAGGAAATAATTAGACTAGTATTCTCAAAACATGTATTTAGCAAATGTTATATTTTAGCAAATATAATAGTAAATACATAACAAAAAACAAAAAAGTCAATCATCTTATTCTCATTAATAATATAATAACTTAAGTTATTTTATTTTACTTATGTTTGAAGTATAGACCGACCAAAAGAATCATCTAAATGAGGTATAATAATATCCCGGTTGTAAAATCTGGCAAAAACGGATGAAGAAATGCTCCACCCCGCGGTTTTCCTAATCGTATCCACATTAACGCCAACAGCTTTCGCTTTTGACGTGGATGCATGACGCGTGCTGTGCGAGCTATATACACTTGTGTCGATACCGCTTTTGTGGAGCATGTTTTTTATCCAGTGACTCAACGTTTGAGTAGTTACTTTTGTGTGAGGTTTCCTGTAGCTAATGAACAAATCGTCAGACACACGAACCGAATCAGTTTTATTTTTATAACATAACAAAGTCAAGGCTGGACAAATTTCGGGCTTTTCATGAAAATATGGTAGTTTTAATAATGGTTGGTGAGTATTTGGTTTTGAGGTTTTAATAAATTGTGAAATTTTAATTGATATACAATTAGAATCAAAAATTATATTTTTAATTTCAATTTTGGACAAAGTTTCAACTCTGTGAGCTGTTACAATAGCCAACAACGTAATTAATTTTTTGGATAATAATTCCAGGCTTAACTTTTCATTGGGAAACATTTGTGATAAATAGTTTAAAACAGTGTCAACGTTCCAAGTATATTCGTATTTCGGTTGAGGTGGTCTGGATCTAAAAACACCTTTCATGAACCTCGCAATTCTATCATCATTAATGTTAGTTGAACCTAAAATACAAGATAAAGCGGATTTGCAACAATTTAGGCTTCCATATTTGTAGCCTGAATTATATAGCTGAGTTAAAAAATAAAGGACATTTGGGACCGATGCTGCTAGATAATCAATATTATGTGTTTGACAGAAATTGAACCATTCTTTAAAGTAACAATCATATTGCTTACGAGTATTGGGAGCTAATGAATTTATCATTATACCTATGGAAGAGGGGGGAACGCTTCGTTTCAGTAGAGCTTCCCTGATAATATTGCTGCAGCCAGGGTAAGACTTTTGTGCAGACTGTGTTGCGTCCTGGAATCACCAAAAACTCAAACTCAAACTCAAAGCGTTTATTTCAATTAGACCTTCGCAGGCACTTTTGAAAGTCAGAAAAACAAAGGCGAAGCTACAGTCACAGACACAAGGCATAATAACTTGTGAAAGTACTGTAGTTGCCCATTCCAAAGCGTAGATCTCTATGGAGAAGAATGGGCAAGAAACTCCATGGACACTCTTTTCAATCAAAATATTGTTACAAGATCTTGGTTACATCATTCATGTTGAGATTATACATATATGTGAGAACGATGTAGAAAGACGTGCACATTAAGAGCGTCCAGAGTAAAAGATTATAACTATCAACAATTTAAAAACAAAGTAGTTAAAATAAACCGTGGCAGCTAAGAGATGACCAGTCCCAACTGACAGCGCCCGTTCACGAACATGACGCATGCATCAGCTCCATTCAGCTCAACCATATTGAAGGGAACTAAACGACCCAACACACCCGCCACTATCAGCGAGACATTTGAGTGAGCCTGACATTCTCTCAGCCACCAGGGCACATTCGAGTCAATGAAGGATAACTAAATGTAAATGGTAGCTTTACAGTACATAGTACTCACACATGTGCTATGCAGTTATATAATACTAAGAGATTGAATCTATACAATGCAAAGATATTTTTACAATCTTCTGCAGCTTCCACAATAATTTCACATGAGCTTCTGATTAGTTTGCCCCTATGGTTGTGGAGCAGGACCAGCATTGAGCCAAGCATTTTTATCATCGATGTAATCCCCTAACTTATAATATGCTTGCCTACATAGTGTGCGTTTTATACAAGATTTAAATTTTGTCTCATTCAGTTGTTGAATGTGGGGAGGTATTTTATTATAACATTTTAAACAGTACCCCATGAAAGATGAGTCTACTTTAGCTAGCCTGAAACCTGGCTGTACTAGTTGGTCCCTGTTTCTAGTATTATAGTGGTGTCTGTCACCTCTTTTACTAAACAAATGCAGATTTTTCCTAACGTACATGATGTTTTCATAGATGTATTGACAAGGTACTGTCATGATGTTAATTTCTTTAAACAGTTCCCTTAGAGAATCGCGCCTACGTAGATCATATATGGCTCTGATGGCTCTTTTCTGCAGAATAAATATAGACTCAATGTCTGCAGCCCGTCCCCATAGTAAAATACCGTATGACATAATACTATGAAAATAACTAAAATAGACTAGCCTCGCGGTATCTGCATCAGTAAATTGGCGGATTTTCCTAACAGCATATGCTGCTGAACTCAGCCGCCCTGCAAGAGATGTTATATGCGGACCCCATTGTAGCCTTGAGTCGAGCGTGATCCCCAGGAAAACAGTATTTTCGACGAATTGCAGTTTCTCTTGATTCAATACTATGTCACTATCACTACTTTTAACATTCGGTAGAGCAAATCTTATGCACTTCGTTTTTTTCCCATTTAATACTAAATTATTAGCGGTGAACCAATTATGGACCTGCATTAAGGCGTTATTTACGTCGTCGAGATTTGTGGCACGTCTGTTTATCTTAAATATTAAAGAAGTATCGTCAGCGAATAACACCATTTGTGGTTGGTTTTTAAATAAATGGGGTAGATCATTAATATATACCAAAAAGAGGAAAGGACCCAATATCGAACCTTGTGGTACACCCATACTTACTTTTAAACCCATTGAATTGACACCATTTATTTGTACTTGCTGATGTCTATCGTTTAAATACGATTTCACTAAACTGAGCGCAAGTTTCCTTAACCCGTAATGTTCAAGTTTTAAGAGTAGGGTTTCATGGTTTACGCAATCAAATGCTTTTGAGAGGTCACAGAAAATTCCTATTGCATCTTGTGCCTCTTCCCACGCAGTAAATATGTGTTTTAATAAGGTGACACCGGCGTCAGTCGTACAACGTCCTTTGGTGAAACCATACTGTTTCTCATGCAAGATTTTATTGGTGTTAAAGTGGTTAAGCATTTGATTAAGCATTACCTTTTCAAACACCTTGCTGAAAACCGGCAATACGGATACGGGTCTATAGTTATTGGTGTCTTTACTGTCCCCGGACTTGAAAAGTGGTATTACCTTACTGTATTTCATAAGGTCCGGGAAGACTCCTTGGTCCACACACAAATTAAATATTAAGGCCAAGTACGGTGCTATAGTCTCAATAATGGCTTGACAAACTTTAATTGACATACCCCATAGATCCTCGGAAACAACAATTCACTACTAGGGTTAAAATAAATAACCTTAGAACTGACCAATTTCTTAAAGACAGGGTACCAGGGTTGGGTAGGCCAATTAGGTACAATAACTATGCCTGTAGCTTTGTCTGCAATTATTTTATTTAAAGTTTTAAGAATAATTGCGAATGGTGGGAAAGCGTAAAAGAAATAATCACTCCATTTTATCGTAAAAGCGTCAATACAGAACGCGTATGGGTCAGCTCGCCAAGAGACATATTTTTTGCATTTTGCATTGGATCTACTTGCGAATAAGTCAATATCAGGGACACCAAATGCCTTAGTAATGTCTAAGAAAGCATAAGATGCTAGCTCCCATTCAGTATCAGAATGCGTCTTTCGAGACTCGAAATCAGCGACAGTATTTTGAGACGATTTAATATATGAGGCATAAAGAAATAAATTTCTTTGTTCACAAAATTCCCAAATTTGTCTAGCTATTTTGTGTAAATGAGGGAACTGAACACTACCCATTCTGTTGATACACGAAATTGCAGTAGTGTTATCTACTCTAAGTAAAACTTGCGTGTCAAAAAGATCTTTAGCAAATATTTTTATGGCAAACAGAGCGGCTAGCAATTCTAATATATTAATATGATAAGATTTTTCTTCATTTGTCCAAAACCCATTTGCTTTTCTATTTAAACAAGATGCGCCCCAACCTGTCAAAGAAGCGTCTGAAAATATTTCGAGATGATAATTTGGAGATCGAATAGGGCATGAAGATTTACTAATATTTTTATACCACCAATCTAAATCATCCTTGATTACATTATGATTAATTTTCATGACTTTTTCATAGTTATGATTATCGCCCAGGCTCATAAATTTTAATCTCTCTAATATTTTAGTGTGTAACCAACCATATTCAATTCCTGGACAAATAGAAATTAATAAACCTATAAACTTAGCGAAATCTCTAATTTTACACTTTTCTATGATTCTAAATTTTTCTAATTCTTTTTTGATTTTATCACGTTTCTTTTGTGGAGGTTTCACGCAAAATGTTTTCATATCCAATTCAAAACCTAAAAATTTACATTGGGTTTTGGGTATGATTGCACTCTTTTCATAGTTTATAATAAACCCCAAGTTTTGTAAGAGACATAGCGTTTCATTAACATTGTGTGTACATTCGTCAAAACAACTACCAATACACAAGATATCGTCCAAATAAACGGTGGATAACCATCCATGCAGCCGTAGGTGTTCCATAACCGGTTTCATGATTTTCGTGAACACCAGTGGACAAGTGTTCAAACCAAATGGCAAGCAATTAAATTCATAACAAGTATTTTTAAACTGAAAACGAAGGTATTTTCTATGATCTGAGTGTACCGGTATTAAAAAATAAGCGTCTTTTAGATCTACCGTCGCTAAATAGCAATCAGGTGTTACTAGTTTTATTGCGGTTCTTAAGTCTTCCATCTTAAAGTGTGGCGGGTTAATGAACTTATTTAATTTTTTTAAATTTAAAATAAACCTTTTATCGCCATTTGGTTTGTCCACAAGAAATATACTAGATAAAAAATCTCCATCAACTCTACGGCATACCGATATAGCACCTTTATGAAGTAATTTATCAATTTCAGCCTGAAAGTTTAATACATCGTATTTATCGTTAGGTATATTTTTAGGACAGTTATCCTGAATAGGAACTGAGGAAAAAGGTATTTTATAACCTTCAATCCAGGACAAAATAGTTTTGTCCTTTGTGAGCTTTCGCCATGTGTGTAAGAAATATTTTAATCTGCCTGCTGGTTTAATTACCTGCTGGTTTATTGCCTCCTCAGGTTCTTGTAGTAGGCACTGTTGCGGTGTGCACGTGATGACGCAGTCCTGCGCGTCGTCTCGTTCCGGTGAGCACTCGACGAGGTACCCGCAGTCCGATGAGCTGTCGACGACGCTTTCCGATTCGAATGTTGTGTGTTGGACTGCGGGTGCTTCCAGTTTAAATGATTAGTAGAATTGTTAGGTCTGTTATTTCTAATTGGAGGTTTAGGCTTTGCTATATAAGATTTTAAATCTTGGCTAGACTGAGTTATAGCCTTACTAGCTTTTAAATTTTCAGGTAGCGACTCTCCGAACAAATGTTTGTCCCGTTTTGACTCTTTTAATGTGTCCTTTAATTTATTGTTAAGAGTTGAAATTAAAAAACTTCGCCTAAGCTTTGTATCTATATAGTGTGAGTCGCATAACAAACGGCTGGCATTGCTTATATGCTTTAACACAGTTTGATTGGCATCCGATTTTTCTGAGACCAGGATATCTATTGCATTAGTCAAAGCTGCCAAAACTACACCGAGTTGGCCTTGCCGCGCGGCTATAGATGCATCTTTTTTCTGCAAGATATCGGATACCGCCGCTTTAACTTCGGGATTTAAAATTGGTGCCTTAAATAATTGGCAATTGCCAGGGATTGGATATTCTTCTATAATTTTATCTTTTTGATCTTTTTTCAACCCATTTTGTAGGACATGTAATAGCCTTGCTGAGACATCCGGGTGTACATTTTTTCCTACAGCAGTTTCGTCTTTAGGAGCATCCCCCAGGAGGGTAAGAATCTCATCGTCCAAATGCTCTAGAGATATGGGCACTTGATCATTTTTATCGCAATCCGCCTCAGCATCATTGCTAGTTGATGGTTGCGGTATTGACTCATCTCCCGCTCCAGGTATAGGGGCTAATATAGACTCATTTGAAGTGTGAGTCACGTTAGGGAGTGCCTCCATATCTCTTTCAGTGTCTGAACATTGGTAATTGTCAACATTATCATCCATTTCCGGATCTGAAAGGCAATAAATATGATTGTCATAACCGTGAAGGCAGTGATCCCGAAAATCACTCGCAACACTAGACAATGTAGGTATTACGCTAACCATAAAGTATTTGTGAAGGTAACAGTCCCCAAACGTACTGTTCGCATCACTTACTTTAAGTGGAAAAAGATCCGTTAGCTAAACGTACAACTTATAGTACATACAACAATTATAATACCGCACAGTGTCGAATATTGAACACTATCTATGATATTATTGTTATGTGAAGGTAACAGTCCCAGTGAGTACTGTTCGCATCACTATTGAGTACCAATCTAGGTTTTGTTGTAAAGAGTCATATGCCTAAATGATTTACGTTATGGTAATAATTCCAATAATTTATACAGTTATCTATTGTTCACTACCGTGAATTATTTTTGCACAATTTGTTAACAATTTAAAACATGTGGGTACTTTACTTCTGCTGTAATTACCTATTGTATTATCTTACGCAAAAGATTACATTTTAGCCATAATAAATAAATAACTGTAGTGTAACAGTTATTACAAACATGTAATTTTAAAAGTAGAATCATGAATTCTATGTAAACACTTACCAGAATTTCCTTCTGTACTCGCAGAACTGGAAGAATAACGCCGTCGTTTTCGTAATTCACGCTCCAACTTTCTCAATATGCGTTCACTATCCTTATCCCTATGTTTCCGTTTTCTTCCCATGTTTAAAGCTACTTATCTTTCTAAAATAACGCACCTATAATCACTCAAACTAAACACTACAAAGAACTGTAAAGTTTGATAATATATCTAAATATTAGCGCAAACTATTTGACGGGTAACGGCCGGTACTGCACGAAAACAGATAATGAGAATAGAATGGCGTGTAATCGTCGAGATCGGGTCGGACTTGAGTCGGGAGTGAATGAATGATTGATTTTAATCAAAAAATTACTTTTAATTTTTAGATTCTTATTATTTTCTTTAAAATATTCGTGGTAATGGCCGAGAAATACGAAACAGTACTACAAGTAAATATTAATCGCGAGAATTGAGCAGCGTAAGCATAAGTGTAAATTATGGATATTTTCTAAAATAAATGTAGCCTTTGTTAGACCTTATGACATCAGCTATCTGTCAGGAAAAGACCTGTCAAAATCGATCCAGCCATTTCGGAGATTAGCCGGAACAAGCAACAATTGAAAAAAAGTGTTTTTGCTATAAATGCCGTTTAATTATATTTCATATGCATTCAGTAAAAAGCTGTTATTTTGATTAATTTTATTCATTTGAGTTTTGCAAAGAGCTAATAAATAATATGGATTTTGTGGTAATACAATTATTAGTCATGCCGCTAATCTTTTAAAACGAGAATGGGCCTTGAAGAATAGGCATCTGCCCCAAGGTGCAATAGCCATAAGATATACATCATTGAAAAGAACTTTACAAGGAGAACCTTTGCTACTAACTCAACTTTTGGCAATTCGCCCCCTGTTCGGAGTTATTGGTATCTTAACGCTATAGGACGCTAGGCCAATTTTGCCCATTCTCCTTTTTAATTAAAGTAAAACACATTCGATTCTTGAACACCACAGTAAACAAAACTGTAAACGAAAAACATTTAAATATCAGCACAACATTGACATATGGTTATCTAACTAAATCGAGACACGTGACAAAGTTACTAATGTGCTGCCATCTACGTCGATTCATGTTACAATATAATTGGACAGAATATCTCCTGTCATTTTTCATATGGTATGTTTCGAGTAGCCATGGGTATAGATCATGGGGTTTGATTGAGGGTGTGCGTAGGATGAACAAATTGACTTGGAGCTTGTGTCATGGTTGTTGTCATAAGTTATGGCAGGAGTCATTGGTGATTTTAATGGTTGTAGCGTGTCAAGTGACTTTGGAATGGCGTTTAGAGTTTTTTTGTGATTCGTTGATTAATGATTTATGTCCCGTCATGTCGGATGTGTCATGGATGTATATGATTTAGTCCTTATGTTTAATGATTATACGTATTATTAGTAAATGCCTACGCTTTGTTTGTAATAGCGGAAACACTGCATTTTCTGTCTCTGACCCCCGTGCTTTTTTTTCTATTTCTCAGAATAGGATTTTATCAGACGTAAAAAAACCTTCAATAATGTAAATATTGAAATTCAAAGACAATCGAGTTCATCAACCGCAAACGATATTTTATATCAACGTGAAATGATAATAAATGAACCAAAAGCGTTCAAATTCCAAAACTTTTTCTCACTCAATAAAACATTTGATAAAATCTCCCGAAGGTCCTCGTAAACTAGGGCCAATGAAGTGACTTCGTTTGGTACAATGAGGGTTATAATTCAACAGTTATCATTTTTGGCCACAATTTGCGTTTCCAGGCCCACTGGGGGTCGTTTGATTGGACATGGCGAGTTATAGCTATTTGTTTTTTTGTCTAGAATTTATAGCGGTTGATACACCGTGTCGGTTGGAAAGAATGCTTTTTTTGGTACCGAAAGCCGAGGTTGAGCCTACCTTTCCAATTTCATATGAGAAATAAGATGTGTGGTTTTTCCGGATATCGTGTTCTTGTTTGCTTAACGCCTGAATATACTCTGGTCTGCACCTTTTCACACTAAGGTTTTAAAGGTAGAATTGCATGGAAGATAGCTATCAAGTTTTATTTTTTATTCATGAGAATAATTCGTTAGTGACACAAGTCCTAACACCAAGAGAGTTCACTCCATCCCTGCATTTCCAATTCCCGTTATAAAAGACCAAACTAATGGAAAATGTCAAAGAACCAATTATACTATCTACCTATAAGTCCTAGGTCTTGTTATAAACCTATAAATAGAGGACCAAGTCCACCGTGGGAACCATCTGGTGTCCGTCGCGACGTACGGAACCGTTTGTCAACCCTTTTCTTGGCAATTACTGTTTACGCGTCCGCGGAACCCTGAAAATTAAATGTCATTCCTGTACCGGCTGTAAGTGGTCGTCGAAGTAATGACCTGTGTTTATGTCATGAATAAACTGGTGTGGAAATAGAGATACTGCGATGATTAATGTTTTAGGTTGAAGTTAAGGTTTGAGGTGCATTTATAATACACTAGCTGTTGCCCGCGGCTTCGTTCGCGTTTTGGTCGGAAATTATCCCACGGGCACGTTGTTAATATAGCCTATGGCACTCGGGGATAATGTAGCTTCCTATCAGTGAAAGAATTTTCAAAATCAGTTCAGTAGATCCAGAGATTACCCCCTACATACAAACTTACAAATAAATTTTACCTCTTTATAATATTAGTATAGATAGTTGTTGTTGAATGGTGGTACTTTACGACAGCTGTGCTTTTGGCTGTCTACTAAAACGGTATTTTTTCCTATTGAACATTTAATTATTTATTTGTCCATCTTACGTCATATTACAGATTTTTTTGTCTAATGCCAATGGTAGGTATTCTCTTAACAGTTTTCCTAACATATTATTTAAACAATAATTAACTTTTTCAGCTTAACTGTTTATAGATTTCTTTGATTTTTTTTCTATTAAACATGTAATTATTTATTTGTCCATCTGAAGTCTTTTATTACAGTTTTTTTTTGTTTATTGCCAATGGTACATACTTATTAAGTAATTCGCTAGAAAACTGTATTCCTGATCTGTAGAAGGCGTGGCAGCTGCATCTGAGTTCTGAAGACTCTAGCCGATAGAATCTCTTCTCCGTTATGGAAATCTTTTATTAAGAGGCTAATTTTAATGTTTCTTATTTTAATTTTAATTTTGATTTCAATGGTAATTTATTTTAATTTTTAATTTCTGATTTTGATTTCAACTTTAATTTTATTTTATTTTAATTTAAATCGGACTGCATGGATGAACGTATCTGAAATAAATGAATATTATTTATGTAACAGCTTTCCTAACCTTTTATTTTTAATATTCCAACTTAACAGGGTTTTAATTGATTTGTTTTAACAATTTTCCTTGTTAAAGTTTAGTTTGAAAGTTCAACAAGGATAAAAGCTGTATTGTTATTTGTTTCGTATTAAAAAAATGTATTTTATATTTAAACTGTTTTATTTTTAATAAATCTCTCTAGCTGCTAATACAGATCAAAAAGTAGAAAAGCTGGTTCTGTCTAGACGATAGTGACAGCCAGTTGTCACTCATGACAGATTAGTCACGTTCCGTTACTACGTTACTACAAAAGCAACGTGCCTGCAGTAGACATTGCTTAACTAGTACAATGAGCAGAAACTTTTTATCTCATAATTAAAATAATAATACTTTTTCTTACATAAAATTTCCCCTAGTGCAGCATCACGATGAAGGTGCATATCCGTAACCCAAACAATCTGGCGTACACTTAGTGGCAAAGTAAACGAACCGCGAAGTGTTTACGTTTCGTGCGCCTCATGTGTACACCGTGAAAGTGTGTCCTTAACTTGGCTAAGAGTGCACGTGCGTGATGGACTTATTGCGTGCTTACACTAACTGTCATTTTATATTTAGTGATGTTTTGTTCAAATTATTTAATTGAGTGAATTTATGGTTCGGATAATGTGGGAAGAGTTGAAAATGTTGTCTAAGAAGAATTTAGATTTGGTTTTATACTTTGTTTTTCTTAGGCTATATTGCCCCACTGCTGGGCAAAGGCCTTTCTCATAGTCGTCCACTCTTCTCTCTGGCCAATCTCTCATAAACGCCTCTAAGACGTCACGCCTGCGTTTTCTAGGTTGCCCTCAGCGACAGTTAATAGTTTATTCTTTGAAAAACTGAAAACTACATAAATGATAGTTAGAAAAGTTAGAACCTTGCACCGTGTCGAATTCAGCCGTAGGTAAGTCTAAGTAACTGAAAAGGTTCTATTTGGATGGCTCGGCGAATCGACTTCTACGATAATTTTATAAGTATCTGGCATATTTTATGAGGCGATACCCAAAATTTCCTCGGCTGACAGAACCGATCTTTTTTTTTTTCGGATTGGGTATCATCAAATGACTCCTCCCGCTCTGGGCGGAGCAGGAGGGGGAGTGTCAGACTTTTACTGACTAAAACTCATCCATGTTCCTTCATCGCCCTTTGTGTTCCGGGGCCACAGTTTCTCTTTCGAACAGTCACGCAACCCTGGCAGGCATCGGTCCTTTCGGACCCCTTCCTGTTTGCTGACTCTCTTAGAGGCGCGCGTGGAACACTAGGTAAAAAAATATCAGCGTATTAACAGCCCCCGGCAGGCACAGAGCCCATCTGGATGCAAAAAAATAAATAGTTTCCGGTCGTTAGACTAAAGAAAAAAATAAAATAAAACTAGATTAACTACCAAAACAAACAAGAATTTACGAGTCTCAATAATTCTTGTTATTTAATGAACAGGCATAAACAAAAGCTCCTTCAAGCTTCATTATTTCAAATAACATCCTGGTACACCTACATAGATATACTGAAACATTTCTGTTATTTTTACCAAAGTTTCGGAGGCAGAGTGAACTGGAGTAGAAAGCGGACCGCAAGAATTATTTATGTAACACAAAACTTCCACTCGCCACTTGTTGATGGAGAAGTTACTGTTATTTTTGCTAAATTATGACCGGGAAATAATAATAATACCCCACCGTAGTATCTTATTTTATTCTTTGGAAGTTTTTTTAGGTTATTTTTTTTTGGGCCATGTTTTCGCTTTTCTGCCTCGCGGAGTTCGCGGGATACGCATAGGTGACTTTTTCAACGAATTCAACTCCAAGTTATCTATACTTCTATACTAATATTATAAAGTGGTAAAATTTGTTTGTAAGTTTGTAGGTATCTCTGGATATACTGAACCGATTTTGAAAATTCTTTCTCTAATAGGAAGCTACATTATCGCTTAGTGCCATAGGCTATATTTACAATGTGCACGTGGGATAATTTCAAACCAAAACTTGGGCGAAGCCGCGGGCAACAGCTAGTATTATTTATGGCGTAACAAGTTTATTTTGTCGTAAATAAGGAATTACCTGAAACCACGGTTAGTACGTGTACTCTTTCAACGTGGTCTACTTCGTAATCCAGTAGTAGTTTTCACAGTTAAAACAGCAAGGTATCCTGAGGTTGTTAAAGATCTTTTTTCTACGTCAAAGTTCTGTATCGAAGCACAAGATTAATCTGTATTCCGCAAACGATTCTTGCCCAAAAAATATCAATAATTCACCCAGAACTGTACCCATCTCGAATTCTCAAGGTCCCGCAACTATTACGTCACAACCCTCAGAATAAAACATTATTCCCAGCGACATATTATCTTCTGGTTCGGCGGTCAATAATACAATATTTGGTTTCCCAAATGTGGACCACTTGTTGCCTATCCGTACGTGCGTGTATCCACTTACTCCTAAAATAATGTCCTCGTAGTCCCGTCGGTTACATTTGGCGGGAAATTAACCGGAAACCAGACATTTTTTGATATTGGATGATATATTTTTGTATGACAATGGAGACGTAATATACTCGTATTATTGTGAGGTGGGTCGGGGAATATTGAGGTCTATTTTTAGGTGAGCGTGTTATTTTGTGATATATTGAATCTTCTTGAATGTAGATGGCTATAAGGGCCATACCTCACCGAGATGCCATGGCGACGTGGCCAGCGACGTTTGCCATGGCTACGTCTGGCGTCCCTGCGTCCCCAGTCGGTCGCCAAGTGAGTTAGCCGTCATACATCTCAATAAGATCTAGTTGGCGACGTCGCTGGCCACGTCGCCACGGCATCTCGGTGAGATATGGCCCTAAGAGTAGAGGAAGACCACACGATGAAAACGATGGAAACGATGGATGGACTGATGTGAAGGATGATATGGCTAGAAAGGAGGTGACTGCTGAGATGACGAGTAATAGAGAAGTGTGGAAGAAGAAGACATGCTTCGCCGACCCCAAATAAGTTGGAATAAGGGCAAGAGAATGATGATGAATTAATATTCTTCATCGTGTTGATAATTCCCTTTTTTTATAATTAAAATACTTTTGACTCTGATCTCTGCCGCCCCGACAGCGTTGGTTGTGGCTTCGGCCATGTCCCTCAAAGTGCAGGTGGAATTACACACAGAGCAGAACAGGAGAAGAGCCATAGTTTGTGTTGAGGCAACGCAGTCACAATGAATGAAAGAAATAGATGCTAATTGGTTACGTTCAATCATGTCAGAACAAATAACTACTTATTTTTGAATGCATGAGTGAAAAGATCAGTGTCCTCTGGAATACCTGCTTATTTTTTTTTTGCACTAATCGTATTTAAAGCATCGTTCTCTTTCAGTGGCATAACATCACGACTGTAATCCCCGAAGGGTAAGGCAGAGGTGTAACTAATAGTACAACCACATTTATATTTAAGTTGTTACGTGTGTATGTGTTTATTTGTATATGTCTCCACCGCCAGTTATGTTTAAGTCCCATGTAAATAGGGGCGAGCCTATTGCCATCAACCGGGCACAAATCTAGACTCCATGGCTGCTACTGAGAAATTCCTGATGGAAACACCAAATAACACTTTGTCCGACCTGAGAATCGAAACCAGGACCTCATGCTCAGCAGTCGCGCTTGCGACTACTAGACCAACGAGGCAATCTTTTACTAAATCGTTTGAACGTTTGAAGAAGCAGAAACAGAGTGATGTTACAGTAATTATTTTGACCGTTAAATGCAGTGATGGTGATGCAAGCTGGCTTTAACCTACCAAATAATAATAACACCATAACATACAAACTTACAAATACTTCTATTCCACAAGACGCTCTATCAATGTTTTTGCTCAGTCACAAGATTTGACTAATGGCTTGTCTGATACACTCGCAGCATCCCACCGCCACACTACGATGTACAGTCGGTCACATAAGTCGGTTCGTCCAAAATTAAGATGAGTTTTTTTTTTAATTGAAATCTGCTGTTATCATTATGTACTCGTTGATAGGGTAAAAACTATCACTCTGGTGAAAGTATTAGATAATCAGCACGATGGTAGCAAGGGTATCTGCCCAGGCTGCGCCAAGCTTAGAGACCTTTTAATTATTTGGCATGCCTAACTTCCGCCATTTTATTTTATTTTACATTAAACCATAGTATTCATTATGGATTCCCGTTTGCCCCACCGCCCGTGGGTGGGGCCAGTGGGAATTGATAAAATATTAATGAAATGTTCCCGTTGGCCCCACCGTATTGTTGAGTAAAAAAAGATTACTCAAAAACATTATATGGGATCGAGTAGTGTTAGTACAGTTGTGCTAGTTATGAGCAGTAACCTTACGAACAGTACTAGACTGGCATGAATCCAAGATGGTATTTATAACTAGAAGACCGTACCTACCCAGAATTATTAAAATGCATATCTCCTTGAGCTCATGCCAGCCTGGTACTTTTTGGGGAACTTATGTATATGCCTCACTGGTAATAAATGGGTACTTTTCTCCCGTTTGTCGCCAGGGTAAATATATAAGACCGTGATCAGAGCTGTCGTACTGAATGGATCGGAATGTCTATTAATTGCCCTACAGTCCCGAGATCACCGGTCTCACTGTATTAATCAATACCTGCATCATTACAAGTTGTGAATGAGACCAAATGTTCTGAAGCATCACATTTCCGAGATATAAGTCTCCAAAGTTACAATTTTCACCATCAGAACAACTTTGATTTTTTCAGACACTCTTAAAATATCTATGAATTAGAGCTTTGGTATTCATGTTATTAGGTGTAGATTAGTATAGACATCATGGCAGGCCACCAGCGTGAGAAAGAGTTGGCGCTAGACGACCTGTATAGACGTTTCTCTTTCCCACACTGGAATTACTCCTGCTTTAACACGTCATAGTAAACTCCCTGAACCGATGAGCAACTTGTGCCGCTGACTGTACGAACTGTAGCACTAATACAGGAGTGCAATTTAATGTATACTAATCTTCGTAATACGGGTTATAGAATAGAATAGAATAGAATAGAAAGTTTTTATTTCAGACCGGAGTCCATAGGGTTAGTAGCAATTTTACTTAAGTTCTAGTGTTAGTAGGTTATAGACACAGATGAAAATGCACAATCACAATACAGCATGGAGCCGCATCCACCTCCGCACCATCGGGGAATCCCACCGATCTGCGAATACACTGAGAATACTGTTGATGCTGCCGCGAACACGAGTGATCAGGGATGCACATCTATTTCTAATAATGGCGGCAAAACCATCAATATTATTATCTTTAAACATCCCCGACGCACTACTACGCCACGGCAGCCGCAGCAGCACTCTCAGTGCATTATTGTATTGAACGCGTAGGTCGCTGTATGTCCGCTGAGTAAAGCTGACCCTGTAAGTAAGCTGTTATATTATGCAGCATCACTTTAATTTTGTGGTATTTATTTACGAATTTAAATGTAGGATTAAGTTGGTACAAATAATATACGGACTAGGTTTTTTTTTGGGTTTAGATCGTAGGGGTAATGGACATTTCAGCACTTTTGTTTCAATTAGAAAACGGGAAGGCTGTTGTATCTGTCTCCAGTTACTGGCGGATTTGCATGCTATTTGTTCAGTTGCATGCAGAATCCTTTGATTTATTTCTGACTCTTTTTTCAGTAACTTCATTGTTATCATATGGAATGTAAAGCCAGGTCGATACAGTGTTTTGTGTCTAATTTGTAGGTAATAAGGTATGATTTCGAAACACCCATGTTTCAATATCTTGACACGATTTCCAAAATGCAGTAAATGGATTATCAAATTACTCGTAAGAAGCTTAACGGATATTACCTAATACATCCACGTCTCGGATATCTATATGTTAACCTTATGGATTTTTGTACTTTTAGGTTAATCAGCTAAGCAGATTACATAAACTAAGTAAATAATATGTGAGTTCAGTCAGGACTGAAACTCATAAATCACCGTGTAAGTAATATTATACATACAATTACAGTTGTAATTCGAATTATACGGAACACGTATATGTACGTCGGTAGTAAAGATAAAAAAATAATTTCCGATGATTGACGATTTCTCTTAAATTATTGGATTTATTGATTGAGTAGATAAGATCAATTATACATGACGCGCTAAAGGCTGGTCAGATATTCCTTGATTAGAAATCAGGTAAATTACAAGCAGAAGTTTTAAATTAACTTCAACAAAGCGATTTTTTACAGGAAAAGGAACACAACTTGTAATTATAAAAAAAAAACTCTGAAACCATTGAAGCGATGAATCAACTAAGACGTTAATGACGCAAAACTTATCAAAGGAATTCTTTTTTTGAAAAAAAAAAAGGGTGATATAATTAAAAAGGTGAATTTTAACGAGGCTGATTGTGAGTACCTCAGCAGATGTCACTGGCCATTAGACATTCGCGTAATGAATAATATAATATTTTTCACTTTTATTTTGGTGTAGAATTCAAATCGTTGTCGTTCCGTGATATGAATTTTTAGTCACTGTCTGCCAGACAAGTTAAAAATGGAACAGAAAAATGACGAATGGAATTTTCTTCTAGATAAGTGAACTCTCAGGGAGATGATAAAACGATCTATTAGAATCATCGAAACTGAGAAGTTATGATAATTACCTTCTGTTTTCTTTTTATTTTGCCTGCATGTTTTATTGGTAAGGGTATTTTCTCTTAACACATATTGTGTAGATTTCCTGAATAAACTAAAACATCATTGAATAATTTGCTAAATATGTACTTACAATAAGCCGCATTTCATTTAAAAAAAAACCAATATGGTTTCTCTGGCTGGCCGGCCCCTCATTCTATTAAAATTCCATACTGAGGCCGGCTTATATTGTTACTATCAACTAGCGTTCAACTGTACAAAGTGCCTTAGTCTGTTTAGCGCTTACCGAAATGTTCATCTCGTGTATGCATCAATGGGTCACATCTAATCGTGTCTGCAATCCTCCCGATAGTCAGATGAGTTACACCGTGTACTAACATTATATAAACTATTTAACTTGTACACTATAATTACCTACCATGTGAAATGGTTTTACCATAGGTACTAATCATATCTTGTAATGTATTAAAATTATAATATGCAAAGGCTCAAGGCAAAAGGCTCCCGGATGGCACCCTGATCCAGTCTTTCTTAAAGCGGGTTTTCTCATCTAGCCATCTTCGCTTGGCCCTTCCATGACGACTTCGAGTTTACTCCTTTGGCACCCATTTCAATGTTTGTTTTGCCCAGCGATTGTCTGCTATATCCACGTCTACAATATAATGACGTAAGTTCGATTTGCTTCGTACAAGAGCAAAAGAAAATACAGTATCGTTAAAATATGTCCCAAAGCTAGTACATTCCAAACTACAACGGCATTGAAATTTACATAGCCAAGTTATAAAACAAACTTCAACAATAAACCCAACTGTTGTTGCCAACGAAAATTACTGAAAAACTTAACTCAATAAAACAATGGAGTAACAGTCAAAAGTCACTTTGAATTATGATCAAAAACTTGAAATTGTACAGAATAAATAGGCGACCCAACTATGTTTGGGTCGACTTCCAATGCGGATGCAGCTGAATACCAGTATGTTACATGGAGCGACTGCTTATCTGACCTCCACAACCCGGTTAGAACTGGGTAATACGATACCCCTTGTTAAGACTGGTTGTCAGACTTTTTGGGCCACTGGCTACCTGTAACGACTGTCAAAGATCTACAATTTAAAGCAGGGACCAACCAACGAACGGCTTAACGTGCTTTCCGAGGCACGGAGAAAACTTTGAACTCTCATTAATAATCTAGAATAGCGTACTGAGAAAGTGATTGGTACAAGTTTACGCATCTTTTACTTTTTTACAATTAGACCAGATCTAACTATACAACGAAAATGAATTAACAGTAAATACGAACCAAACGTTTCGTGCTTTGGTAGTAATTAGTTCATGACATGACATTTCATATTATGATCGGGTGTTAATTACAGTCAATTATGAACTAATGTAATACCGTAATTACCGTCAAATATCTCAAACGCGGGATAATCAACACAATCTGATATCTGATTGATGCGTAATTATTGTTCACTTTATGTGATGCTATGACTATTTAGATACTAATAAGTACGGGAATATGATATAATGTAAGCAGCTACATTGAGAAGTTCAATGTTCCTATTGGCAAACGAATATAAAGGGTGTAACAAGACCCCTAACGAAGCCGAAAGTTACTTGATCTCCCGGTCATTGCGATCATTTTGTTTTGTTCTAGACCATACCTGGGAACCTTCTAGTTACGGAGGTATTGGGGGTTAAGGTTTTAACTTTTTCACAAGTTTTTGTTTTAATGCATGTTTTTAACTTAAGATTTTTACTGAAAACACCTCCACTATTCAATCCATCCATAAGTACAATGTTTTGAGTGCGTTACACTGTCCAGCAAAAAGTGATTTTTCACCACAAAAAAGAGAGTCGTTTCCTAGCAATAATTTTCGCGCAAAGTTACATATAATGCTTGGTTGACTGCTTCGTTAAAGGTAAGGCTTGTTACACCTTGTATATTATATGTACATCATTATATAAAGCTTATATTTAGCATTGTATTTAGCTTAGTAGACATGCAAAAATGATCAATGCTACCTGCATACTTAGAAAAGCATTAGCATAGTATACTTATTAAATTCAAAGCGATTTGTGTGCACTTAATAAAGTTCAAAAGTGAATTTCAAGTGTTATTGCAACTTTGGAGTAAGAGCAATCAACACAATTAGAGAATATAACTTCAAAAAACTCCCTTGATATGGTAATTTTCTCAAACTCTGTCATCCAATAGATCATCGAATCTTACACCTAAATATTATAATTCACAAGCAAGAATTGCAAACTCGACTCCAGAATGAGGCAAAACGTAAACTTGAATTTATTGCAACGAAAACAAAACTTTCGAAGAGGCGGCATAAATTTTGTTTGCCGTACTTTCTTCAGTACAGTTTGTACAGTAAAGTTAGGTGATAAATATAATTCCGAATTGTTGTCTGGGTGATGCAAGGGGAGTTTTTGCATTATAATGTGGTAGTTTTAAAAGTCCATAATGGTTTTGTTTATAGATAACGGCTTTTGTAAAAAATGTTTTCGCGAACAGAAGGAAACAAAACAGAAAATTGAACACAATGAAAAAATACGGAACAGCAGAAAATTGTGAGGCTACGCAAATTGAAACATGGTGCGTTGTCTTATATAATGCGAAAGGAATATTTATAACGTGTCTTTATGAAATTTTATAAATATAAAAAATATGGTAGGTACTTAGCGTGAAATAACAATAAAATATGTACAAGTATCAAAATGGGGAAAAAATTACAGAGCGTTAAAAAATTCGTTTACATCGCTGTCAATAGGAAAAGTGCACAGAAGGCTGGTATAAAGTTAAACCTGTTACGAATTTTCCAGTTACATTGATTTTCAATCGTTAATCATACTAATATAATAAACTAGCTCTTGCCCGCGGGTTCGCTCGCGTTTTGGTCGGAAAATATTCCACGGGCACCGTGTTAATATTGCCTATAGCACTCGGGGATAATGTAGCTTCCTACTAGTGAAGGAATTTAGATCCAGAAATTCAAACAAACAAACCCTACATACAAACTTACAAACAAATTTTACCTCTTTAAAACATTAGTATAGTTATATAATATATAATAAATGTGATAGTAAACCTTCTCACTCGAATCCAGCCTGTCCCTTTGCTGCCCCCCCCAGGGACGCCCTAAGCCGAGGCCCGTACCCTTACAGGGGGTGCCCTTAGCGAGTGGTCGCTTAGTTTTTAAGTATAGTTTTAAGCCCCTGGCTGGAGGCCTTAGATTCATTTTTAAGGCATCCACAGGGAATTGCCCGGTTAAGCAGTAGCCAGCCTCAGAGGCTGAACTGCGAGATGCCAAATCAAAAAAAAAAAAAAAAAGATAGTAAACCTTCTTGTCTGTTACCTTTTCACGCCGTCGTCGTCGCCGCGCACCGTCGTATCACTGCGTTAACTGTAATCTGGATTCGGATTATTTTTTTAGTTATCTTAGTAGTTCGTTTAAGTGGGACAATTTCCTATGTCCACGCGAACAAAGCCGTGTACCAAATTTTTTTTTCAAATTATTCGTAATTCGATTGACTTTTCATGTTCATTAAAAAAGATTTGATAAAGCACCATTTAAAAATGAATGTAATTCAATATAAAAATAGAAGTTATTTTAATATCAAGTTAGTTATAAAACATTCACAAATTACTTTTGGCCTTTTATTTTTCAAAGTGCCAAATACACTTGACATTTACACAAAGTACTGGTGCTTATATATATAGTACTTTTCATATTCAAATCTTCTTTAATAATATGAATATAGCAGCACCAGCGAAATCGTCCTTGAAATACCGCCTCCCTGGCTTTACGCCAATGTTGAAGAAAGTAGACGTATATAGGTACTTCTGTTGGCAAGTTACTCGTTAGTGAAGCCACCCACTATCTATTGCCAAGCTAAGAATCTGGGCAGTTGCACGCGAAACTACGTTGCCTTATGTCAGCTTCCGTATGTTATCTGATTTAAAACATATACGTAACGGTATAAGGAAAACTGACGCGTAAACTGGCACCATGAATTGAACACATGGTTCAAAACCCTCCAGAGTAGAAATAGTTCGTCGATTGTTTTTTTTTTTTTTTGTAAACTGCTATTTCAAAAAAAGGTTCAATAAAAATGTATGAAACAACTGCAGAGGAGTTTGCAAGGACAGTTAAATAAGGATTACAATGTCCACCAAATAAAAAAAGCACTTGTTCAAAAGCAAATAAAAAATATATTTGAGTGAAAATACATTGTATTTACCAAAGAACCCTGACTACCAACCACAAAAATCTATTTTTCTTTTCAACCACAACAAAACACCGTTAATTCTTTAAGCAGGGTGAATCACAGTCGCGGAATCCTCGACATTCCTTCAGCATTATCGTGTCAACCCAATTTAAATTCGTGGCAAAAAAACGACAAAATGGCGCTTGCTGCTCGCGTGTTAACCAAACATGGAGACAATAAATAAGCCTTTATCGCCATTTTAATAAATGTACGGGGAACCTCCTTAGAATAAATAAACGCGTTCAGCAATAAACGAAGGCTCGAAGGACGTATTTCCTTTGCCACAAAATGTAGAAGCTTTATGAGAACGCGTTGTAGTTGCATATTCATACGAGTTCTGTTAGTAAATTATAATAAGAGAATTAGTAGCTGTAATTGGATGCAACTGGGAAATAATTGGATCTAGTAACATGTTGCTAGTTTTCCGTTGCTAACTAATTTAGTAAATGAAGGAAAATCGGACATTAACATACATACAGACATAACGGACATATTGAATTAAAAAAAGACAGTGACAATTTAAAATCAAGGACAATGATTGATTTGCTATCAAATTAAATTGTCCATAAATTCAAAGCTTCTGCCAGCCTTTTCCCAAAGACAAGATGTTAGGATCGGAGAGCAGCGGAGGCTTGAGAGCAGCGGTGGCACATTGGTGGCGGCCCCGACTTAGGAGCAGTAAGTCGTGGGTTGAACTCAGGTGGCACTCAGGTAGGTACTTTGTGTAATTTATTTCATCACCACTGCTCTCAAGACGGTGAAGTAAAACATTTTGAATGTCATGGAACCAAAATTCGAAGACATATGACATCTTACCAACCCGCACTGGGCCCGCGTGGTGGATTATAGCCTATTACCTCTTAGGGAACATTAGAGCGTGATTATGATGCTATGCTTTGGATCGGCATACAGTCTAACTGGACGTTACGGCCGGGACCACAGGCAAAACGTGGGAGACACTTCTGGGTCTCGGTATCCAATGGATTGTCTACTATCAACGGAATCATACCTTAAATCTGTTCATCTTTTGATAGTATAACTTCTTAAGTCTTTGTCCACAATGACACCGAAGATCAACAAAGATACATCACTAGACTTAACACCACACTAATTTCCACATCAATAGCTCCTTACCAACCTCGGATTTATCCTCGAAACCTCGAACATCAACATAAAATTCCACTAAAGTCGACTCTTGGAGGTCTTAGGCACCCGTCCCGCCGATGGCGAACAGCGAGCAGCTAGCAAGTAAGTTGGCAAGCAACGAGCAGCGAGTGCGCGATGGCGACGGGCAATTATTCGCTGGTACATGTATTTACCAAGCGAGAAACTCAGCATGGGTTTTCTACCCACCACCAAGCGAGAATCGCTGAGGAAGTATTCTCTTTAATAACTATAGCTTTTGTCGCTGCGACAACCGAGTCAGCGATTATCATTTTTGTACCCTTATCCCGTTTTATTTGGATCGGCACATCATGTCTATTTCATTTAGACTTTCTTATTAGTTCTGTTGTTATCTCATAAGTCACCCCCTTTCTAGACATCATCTTTCACATAATCTATCTATAGTTTCTTTGGACTCAAACCTTTCCTCATTATTTTGCATCACACGTCCATACCATGACAACCGATTACCACAAACCTCTTGTTACATTTTTTAAGCGAGAATATCCTTGATAGCCGGTAATCGCTTCCTCTTACGGTAAGACTGGTGCCTAAACTACCGAATGAAACCCAGTGGTGTCGTATCACCTGACAATTCGCCATGTAATGGTTCATTAAAGCCTCGAACTGGAGTGCGTAACCTCGTCACAGTGGACGATCTTTATGGGAACATTAGTGTCATTTACCTTCGCGTAACGTACTTTTAAATATCATTTGGTGCTGGTTTTATAGTGGGATTATGGCTGCCTTTGTGGTGGAGTTATGGGGGGATGTAATTAGGATTTTGGTGGAATGTGGATTTTTTCTGTGTTAGGAAAATGTTATTGTAAAGTATACTCACTCAGGAAAAATATCGACGATTCTTTCCAGTAGGCCACGTTATTGCGGTATGTTGTTTGTCAGTTGCCTATTGACTATAACAAGAAAACGATATTACTTTCTGCCAAAGAAATAAAAGAGTTTTAATTAAACTATCTAGCTTTCTTAGGTCAGAACAAGAATCTAAACTTCAGAAGATTTTTTTTTCGTAAAAGTTGAAACTACAAAATACAACTACAATCATTTATTTGATACAAATACAATCCTCGAACACGAAACACACGAATCACACACGAATCTATTAATCCTAGTACTAAGTGTCCCCTCAACCTCACCTTAATATTAAAGTAGTAAATTAATTTCGTATTCTAGAAAACAAACAAAGAATATCTGTGCACAATCTAAAAGTTTTTCAAAAACCAACGACTGAATAAGCCTGAAAACGGTAATTTGATAAACTAATTCAGTCATTTGCATACAACTCTCCAGGCGATAAAAAGACAAAAGCGAGCATATTCAGATTGCTTTACGTTTTGTTTTCTACTAGATAATACGTGCATAGCAAATTTTTTAAATGCTTTATCTTTATATCATACACTTGGTTGCAAACTGAAAAATAATGCAAGGAGGTGAATGGAGAGACGAAAAGAGGTGATGATTAGTCTGTATAAGGTACTTGTTCTCCCCATCATTGCGATCATCGTTTTGTTCTAGACCATACCTGTGCACCTTCTAGTTACGGAGATATTGGGTGTCAAAGTTCCAACATTTTCGGAACCTTTTTTTAAATTCATGTTTTGTAAGATTTTTACTGTAAACTCCTTCACGACCCCTGTACTATTCAATACATCCATAAGAATACTGTTTTGAGTGCGTTACATTGAGTCCTACCGTGAAACGTGATTTTTCACTCCAAAAAAAAGTTGTTTCCGAGCAATAATTTTTGCGTAAAGTTACTTAGTTTGATGTACAGAATGCTTGGTTGACGGCTTCGTTAAGGGTCTTGTTACACCTGTATGTGTTTTTATTTTAAAACATGTGGACAACTCGCGGATAGAGGAAGTAAAGAATGTAGCAATATCTGAAACAAAATCGCTTTGGGCTGTACAGCGTATTAGACAAAAATAATCTTAAAGGTGTCAATATCATGGTGCATAATGATGAAAGGTAGTCACGAAGCTTGGTTTTGACAGTTTCCATTAAAGAAATTAATTATATCGAGTTAAAAAAAAAAAAACATTTTTAACATGTATCCGGCCGGTTTCTTCCCGTCTCGGTTCTTTCCGTTTTGTTTTTATTCATGATTAGCCTTTGCTCGTGGCTTCGCACGCATAGAGATCGTGAATTATTTCACAATATCGTCTACCGGGGTAAAAGTATACAAAAATAATGCAAACCTAAGTCATAGTCTATTCGTGTTCCAATTTTCATTCAAATTCATTCAGCATAAAGAACAGATCAACTACTTTTTTCATTTGTAATTTTAGTATGGATCAGGCTCCAAGCAACCAGATTTATATTTTCACACCATTACCCATCTTGCATTTGGAATTACCATTGTCTTCCCCTAAAGCTCCACTCTGCGTCGCTCCCCCATCCAAGCCTCATTACACAGCTCCAACTGGGCGCATTCACGCCTTTGAGTAATTAATACTAATATCTGTCACATAAACACCAACAGCTTTGAGGGGAACTAGCTTAGTTTTACGATTTATTTTAACTATGAACACGTGTTCATATTCATGTATTGTATGATCTCCGCCATTATATTTTTATTCAGTTTCATTAGCTAAATCAACTGAATCATCTAGGTTTTCTGTGTTAGTATTTATTTCTTCACGTACATCAACAAACATAGACACTTACCATGAGGAAAGTTTAGAAACTAGCTTACAGCTACGATAGCAACATACTTCTATTGCGTCGTGCTCGGTCGCCACGCCACACGCTCTTTGCAAGTACCTACTACGCTGACGTACGCTGGTCTATGCTGACCTTTCTAAAGGACATAGCCATTAAGGTCAGTCATCTTAAGGTGGCCGACGTGTGTCCCGATGTTTCTAGTCACTTCTGCCTTGTTTATATACACACCTTTTGTTAATAAGCTAAATCCACAGAATTGTCTAGGCTTTCTTAACTCTTATTTCGTTCAATTACTTCTTTAACGTCATCTACGTTTTAAGAGATAACCCCAAAAGAAATATGATCTTTTATGCTAATTTTAATTTTCAAATTATATTTAGAATCTCATCTTAAACTAAAATTATCCACAGATTACTCCCCCAGGTGTCATTACACAGGCGCACGGTCGTCTTTGTGTAATTAATACAAAGACTTCGCTGCAAGGCTCTCACGTATTGTCTTACATTAAAACGTGTCATTCCAAGTATTTTATTTTCTACCTTATCCTCGGTACGTTTTTCATTACTTTGGAATTGTGTTATTTAAAATATTTATGACGAATAAATTCTCATATTGTTTTTAGTCTTCAGCTCATTTTTGCAACTGTATAACTGCGTAGATACTGTTCTGTGTGTAAGTCTTTTAAAAACCCGTTTGTTCGTGGAATAATGTTTTTGGTGTCGTTTTTAATCTCTCTGACTACAATTTCATGCCCAGTTTTAGACTTTATAAACTTGTTACCTTCTTTTAATTTCCCCTGACTTACACTATTACGTATTATTTACTAAACATTTTCAAAAATTTATATTCTCAGTAGTACTAACTAGTTTCAATAGCTTTTGATCTTGATCTGATCTCAAACTAACGGAATTTATTTTTTCTTTTAATTCTCAAACTAATGTGTTAATGTCTAATTTTCATTGCCCTTCACTGCCTCATTACAGTCTTAGTACATCGTTTAAATAATTAATACAAAGGCATAGGCTATGGACGTATGGTCTGTCATTAGCATTTTATTACGTTTATTTTTATTCATTGTTTTGGGGTTATATTCCTTCTAATATAACTCCAAAAACAAGAATAATTTGCCCATTTTGTTTTTTTTTTTTGCATCTCTATTTAATCTGTTGGTTCTCATTGTTTTCTTCATTTATTTTCTTTACATATTATATACAATTTTAAATATTTTTAGTAACAAAGATTATATAAAAAACATTTAAAAATATAGAAAATAGTAGCCCACCGGCATCGGGAACAGGGTCCGAGATACCGATGGTCAGGGCTCTTGAGTGAGGAACCTCCTAACAATACGGGCCGTGTCCAGAAGTACTGCTTTCTGAATCAAGCCCTTGATCCAACTGCCTAGCGAGAGCTTCCTCAGATGTTCGTCGAGGCTATTGGCTATTAAGCTATTGGCCGACACGACTATCGGCACAATGACTGCTGTACTCACGTCCCACATGTCGACAACCTCGCGAGCCAAATCTAGATATTTTAATTGTTTATCTTTCTCTGCTTTCACGAGGTTCTCGTCATGCGGAACCGTTATATCAACAATCATTGCGCGACGCACCAATCGATCTATCACCACAATGTCAGGCTTATTGGCAACAATAGCCCTGTCAGCGATGATAGGTCGATCCCAATACAACGTGATATTACCATTATCGAGAACTGGGTCGGGCGCATACTTATAGTATGGCACTTCTGATTCCACAAGGTTGTACTTCAAAGCAAGTTGCTGGTGGATAATCCTGGCAACGAGGTTGTGTCTATGCAAGTACTCTCCGTTAGCCAGACGAGAACACCCAGAAATAATATGTCGGATCGATTCTCCCGGACGGTGGCATTGTTTTTATTTTTATCTTTACTAATAATGCATGTTTAGTTTAGAGCATAATTACTTTTTACTACTACTACTGAATGCCAACTTTTTTATTAATATTTTCGAAAATATTATCATTAACACTGAAAATGGTTTATTTACCATGTTTATTTGTTTTGAGTTCCCGGACATTTCGGCGCTTATCACGGATAAACACGTAAACACTTATATTTTCCAAAATGTAATTACATTCAGCAGTGCTCACTGATTTTTAGCTATAGTCAACAGATCTACTTTTTGATCTCTCTACATCGCAATAGCTTCCTTTAAGTCTCAAACTATAGTGTCGAGTGCGCCATAGTGTCTAATTTTCATTACCCAGCAATCCCTGCCTCATTATCATTTAAATTAATTAATACAAAGGCAAAGCTGAGGGCTCCCACGTATTGTCTGTCATTACATTACCGTTTACTACGTTTAAATTATGAACGTGACCGCCTCAAAGGATCGCCGTGCGAATGTGTGAATTGTATTCTGAATATTTTATTACTAATACAGTGTTTCGGTTGGTTAATGTTTCTTAGATGTTAATTGTGCGTGTAGGCTCTTTCAAAATTTATGTTTGTTTTCTTGTGAACGTTTGAGAATGAACACAGTATTGTGTAGGTACTTTTGATTTTCTAAAATTTTTTACTAAAGTTTCGGTTTTAAATGAGTTGTTCATCAATTTCAATAAACGTGACTAATTGAAATTGATGAGTCATATTTTCTTTAGAAGTTACAGTAACTTTAAAAAGTGTATCTTTCAGAATGAAAAAACGACTTTTTAGCAAAAGTTATCGAAATCCTTTTTTAATCACTCTTTAACATCAACTACACAATTTCAGTCGTCACAAACTTAGTTTTGACCACAAAATTATTAGAATTTTATAGCACAACAATTTTTACTTAAACCGAAATATAATAAATTGAGCAAATAGGAACTCGAAAGGCGTTCAATGAGTTTTATCTGAATAACAACCAATGGACTTGCTTCTGGGAAATATACAGAGTGTATTCATCCTTTGTATACCGAAAGGATATACAGGGTGCACAAAGTAAGTGGGGTAGCACATGACGTAGATACTGTACGAGTATTTTGCACTCGTTTCTATAGGGGTGGTGATTCATCAATTGTGCAAAGTGCCACTTCATATTCGGCCCGTTTCACTGTCGCTTTGCGCTTCCAAATGTACACTGATTGGATCATCTGATTTTTTTTTTCGTTTTTGACGATTAATTTCGGCGTTTGGTCGAGCGTTTTGAATTGAGCAGCTATTAACTTTGAGTGAGGCGTTTTATTAACATGTAGATGAGAGATACTGAGGTTTATTGGTATTTTGGTATCAGGTGATTCTGTTTGATCGTAAATTCGTACTGATTGAAACAGGCTGACTGTAATCTGAGTGTTATCTCTCGTTTTAATTTGAATTTTCGTTGTATATCAGTTTTTGTAATGTGGGTTTATTTCGTCAAATGCTTTTCAAGAAATTGACTACCAGGAGAAATATGATTGTGCTATATATAGGGCTCTGCCTAACCATTTGTGATGATATCACGCCTGTAATGTCATGTGTACTTTAGACAGATGCGTTACTTGTTTAGTTCTGTGTTTTATCTAAGCAAATACACACGCAACCCCGACTCCAACTTGAAAAGTATCAAAATTACCTATTTACTCTACACCAACACTTCTTTTCGGCTAAGCAAATAGAGTTAGTTGGATAATTTGACGCGCTGTCCCCCCGGGACTTCAACATGCATCTGTTAGAGGGAGGCGCACTCCTATACTGCGCAATCGTCCGTAATGCACTTCGAATTAGAATAATGTGATTTTAGTTTCCTTGCTATGCGTTTGAAATTTTTATGAGGCTGCAGTCATTTTGGTGAATTGCTTTCAAAAATGGCGCTTTGTTTGACACGTCGGCGTCGGTGTAGAATGAGATGTTTCACAAGCATCATTTATTTAAGTATTATTACAATGGATGGGACGAAGCGCAGTAAATGTAATCTACCATCATCTGTCTAGCCTGTTCCCAACTGTGTTGGGGACGACTTCTCGTCTTACCTGATGCAGCTGAATACCAGTATTTTACATGGAGCGACTGCCTATCAGACCTCCATAACACAGTTAGTACTGGGTAATACGTAAATGTATTATATGAACTAAATGTTATCTACCATCAATAATCAATTAGCCATTATTATAACTTTATAAGTTTCGATAGTTAATTATGAAATTTTGCTTTACTAGTTGTAGTAGTATTTTTAATAGTTATTAGGTATTCATTTTTAATTTTTGATGCTTAAATTTTTTTGCAAATTAGTACCAAAAACGGGTGAAGACTCCTGTAACACAGATCTCACCTAGCACAGGAGTCGTCAGGGTTTCAAACGGAAATGTGTAACTTTTTTTTTGTTTGTGTGAATAAATATTTTATTTTATTTTAATGTATTATTTACTATAGTAGTAAAGTCGTGTTCTATGCCATTACTGATATATTTCTATCTGATATCTGAAATCTCAATGTTTTTCTGAAAAAAGATTCGAATTTACTACAAAATTATGAACCAGAGTGCATTTTTAAATATATATATTATTGCCTTAAAACTAACAACAAAATCTGCATTGTTTCAGGTCTGGACGCCGAGCTGTACTACGTCAGAGAAGGCGTAGTTAACAAATACGCGACCAGCTTCATCGTACCCGTGCCAGCTCACATAGCAGACTTGGAGTTCATGTGGCAAGCGTTGGGCGGGAGACCGGTAAGAAAATAAAGTGTACAAGCCTACATAATCAATCTCAGTGCTGGTTTTTAAAGTTCTTTGTAAAGTTTTACTTTCACCGTAAAATTATAAATACCGTTAGATTATAATATATCTCGCGAGATTGTAAACAGTCGAAAGATTGTGAACATATACACTGCTTACAATTTAACGCATTATTTTTCGCTATCGAAGTGAAACTGTTAAATCACAATCTGTCGCGCTTTAAATTGTCAACTGTCCGAAGGCTGTCCCTGATTGGTCGGTCTTACAATAGGTCATTTTGGGTCCATAGAGTTAGGAATCAAACACAAGTGTCAGTCAAATAAAATAAATGCACTTCAAGAATTGTGACATCAAGAATGTAATTATTATTTAGTAGGTAATCAATAATTGTGACATCATGTGGTAAGATGAATTTACAATCAACAAAATACTATTTGTTTACATTCAACAACAAACAAATTAACAAACAAATATGGCAGCGCGGGGCACACGACGTTCAACCAATCAGCGCGCGAGGTGCATTCCGTCGCATGCCTTTTACACTAAGACGGTTTCACTTCGATAGATTATAATCTACCGAAAAATAATGCGTTTAATTGGAAGCGGTATGTTATGGTTTAGAATTTTTCGACAGTTTACAATCTCACGAGATAGATTATAATCTATCGGTATTTACAATTTTACAGTGACATACAATTTGTAAAAAAAAACAGCATATGCACAGCACAAGATTGACGGTACGGTTGGCGCAGTGGCTGAGCAATTGACTGCTGCGTTGCGTGTATTGGGTTCGATCCCCGCATGGAGCAAATATTTATATGGCCTACAGATAGTTTTTCCGGGTCTTCAGTCCCGGGACGAAGGTGGACTACTAACAAGAATATTTTTCTCAAATATTACTCCCCCCCTGCTAAATAGTGGATGAAACTTTATAATTTTAAATATTTCTTATTTAATATTTCCCTTCATCAGTTTTGACGATGGACATGACTTATTTTTATTTTCGATCTGACAAGTGATAAACATGACAATGTAAGAGAAATAAAGAAAAAAAAAAGTCTCACTTCATCACTGTCATGTAATGTAATGAAAATAAAATGGCGTCTTAGAGAAACCTAGACCATTATCTGCAACAAGCTTTTGGGAGCAGACACTACTGTTTTTCCTTTCTAAGAAAGACTGCATTTGGACTATTACAGACAGGCTGAAAAATTTATTGAGTACGTAAAATTTTATGTAAAACAACACTACCCCAAATTATTACATTGGATTCTCTTTCACATTCAATAACGTCCATCCATACTTCACTATTATATAACCGTTTTAATTACATTATTATTCTTTAGCACAACAGCGTGAACAACGAGTAATTTTATTTCCAAACTTGTTTATTAAATTTTGTATTCCATTGAGCAAACATTCGTCCGATATTGAGCGTGGAACGTTTCGCATTTTCCAATTTGGTTTGAAAGCGATTTAATTTTGGGAAACAAAGGCACTGGATTAAGTTCTCATTTTTCGCAGTTCCGAATGTTTTCGGATTAGAGTAAGAGGTTCCTTTGTACTCTTTTGATGAAAGACTTTTTAGTCTACTTTGTACTTAGTTGTGGTTACTAAAGCAGTAAATAAGAAATAAGGTTCTAACTTACCTAGTTTTTTTGTAAAAAGTTTTGTTTGAAAAAAAAAACAATTTAGATAGATTTATTATACAGGGTGTAACAGGACCCTTCACGAAGCCGTCAACCAAGCATTAGGTACATCAAACTAAGTAACTTTACGCAGAAATTATTGCTGGGAAACGACTTTTTTTTTGGGGTGAAAAATAACTTTTTACGGTAGTACTCAATGTAACGCTCTCAAAACATTGTGCTGCTGGATGGATTGAATAATACGGGGATCGTGGAGGTGTCTCTCCAAAAATCTTACATTAAAAACATGTATTTAAAAAAAAAGTTGTACAGAAAAAGTTGAACCCCCAATATCTCCGTAACTAGAAGGTTCCCAGGTATGGTCTAGTACAAAAAAAATATCGCAATGACGGGGAGAACAAGTGCCTTTCGGCTTCGTTAAGGGTCTTGTTACAGCCTTTATTTATGTCATAAAACAAAAAATTTGTAAGTCATTTTTCATAAATCACAAACTAATTGCTGTTTTTGGATGTTCGATCAAACGATAGTTTTTTGTTTCACGCTTTCTAGACAGCTAATCACAAAACGTATTTGGGTTATCATTAGCTTATAGTATGACCACTTTAGTGTTAAAGGTGGCCTTGTCATGAAAATTTTCATCGATATGTAAAACTTGGTATATCTATTTTAGTTCAGCGTTTTCCCGCCTGCACAAATAAGTTGGCTGAAGTCAACGAATTTTGAAGTTCAATATAAAAACGAAACATTTGAAAGCGATCCTCGTTCTTGATGTTTGAAACGTGCAAATGCTATGCAGACTTAGGATGATAACACAATAATACCTAGAACGTCGCCTTTATAATCTCGCACCTCATTTTTTTCAAAGCCTCGAACACAATCTATCATTCTTAACATGACACATTGTCCGAGGTCGAACTCACAAAGACAAACACCCTTCATTATATTAATACACATTGAGATCGATCGGTGTCGATAGCTGGAGGTCATGGCTGCAGTGACTCATCGCAAATAAAGGCTCTAATGAGAACGAATGTCTTTTGACCTTGTAATAGGCTACGGGAACAGAGGTTAAATTCCTATAATTATTTGTGGAATGCTGAAGAATATGACTTGACATATACATAGGTATGGGTTCAAGCCGAACAAATAATACCAAATGAACAATGTCATTACTTCCCAGCATTTGATCCTTAATAGCGACGACATCAAACGGTGTAAATCTAGTGTTTTTTTTCCAAAATCAACAGGTTTGATTTCTGGCTTGGACTATTGATCTTTCTAAAATTGAATGATACAGTGTTAGTTTTCATCAAAATCAGGCTCGAGAATCCTATGGGTATTTTTCGGTATTCTTCATACTTTTTTACGCCGTTTAAATATTATGTATTGTGGTTTGATGAATACTGTTATAATCGTCGACCAATACACATGCTTAACTATATGTAGGACATTAATATGTGGTGTTTAGCTATTCAGCTATTCTAACCAGCCTAGAATATTGTAAATTAAAAACACAAAATTTTAGCACAAAAAAATATCTTGTCTGCACAAAAGAAAAGGAGCATTGGTCTCCATATGCATGCAAGTAATTTAATCTGACCTGGAGTCAAGTTTAGTTTAGCTTTTTCTATATTGTAATAGCATGAAGTCTTTACGTAAACAATGTAAACTATTCTTGGGTAGCCTTTGTTTAGCTTCGCTTCGCTTGAAGTTCCGAAAGTATCCAATCGGACAGTGCAACCGGTATAAAAAGTAAAATAGATAGTTTCTTAATTAACATACGAGTAACATAACGCCTGTAATCCCCGAAGGGTTAGGTAGAAGTGTAAGGAATATACACCCACATTTCGCCGACCCGGGAATCAAATCCATGACTTGATGTTCAGCAGTTGCACTTGCGACCACTCGACCAACGAGGCCGATTAATTATTCATGAAACTCATTTTGTCTACTGAAGCAAAATATTCAACAGAGCTGTATTCCCTTTCAAAATCACACTCCAAGAAATATCTCACGTATCCTATGTTGTACCTACACGCAATATTCATGGTGTTATTTTTCCCCAGCTGCCGTACGTGATGGGTATAGACTACATAGAGAGCAAAGGCGCCATGCTGCCGCCGCTAGTCAATATCTCCGAGAGAGGCTTCGTGCCCACGACCTTGCAGACTTTTAGGTAAGTCCAGATAGATTTTTTTGTTTAAGCTAAAATAACATCACGACTGTAAATCACGAATGGTTAGGCAGCGGTGTCCCTGTCTGTGTATTTTATAGGATTATTTCCTTTATTTATTTTCGTTACATATTATATATACATTTAAAAATATAGAAAATAGTAGCCCACCGGAATCGGGGACAGGGTCCGAGCTACCAGTGGTCAGGGCTCCTGAGACCTAACCTCCTAACAATACGCGCCGTGCCCGGGCCCTTCTGCCTCGACATAGATAGCGATCGTAGAATAAGCGAATTCGGTCGCAAATTTTTATAATTTTGCGACCGATTTCGCTTATTTTGCGATCGATCGATGCGGATTTAAATCCAAGTGGAACACGATACCAGCGGGTAGCACCCGGCTCGCGTCCACCTTAAAACCGCATTGTTATGACTTTGCGACCGAATTCGGTTGTTTTGCGATCACTATGTCGAGACTGCAGAGCCAAAATAGCAGCTTTCTGGATCAAGCCCTTGATGTCGCTTTAGAACTTCCTCAGATGTTGGTCGAGGCTATTAGCTATTAAACCATTGGCCGACACGACTATCGGCACAATGACTGCTGTACTCACGTCCCACATGTCGACAACCTCGCGAGCCAAATCTAGATATTTGAATTATTTATCTTTCTCTGCTAATTTGAATTGTTTATCTTTCTCTGCTTTCTCTTATGGGGTTTATTATTAAAGTTAAGAGACTTTTAAATGCCAAAAAAATTATGGTATGCAGCCGATGATCATTAATTAACTTTAAGTTAAGTTAGTTAGTTTGGTTCCCTTCAATATGGTTGAGTTGAATGGCGGTGAGCCATGCGTCATGTTCGTGAACGGGCGCTGTCAGTTGGGACTGGTCATCTCTTAGCTGCCACGGTTAATTTTAATTACTTTATTTTGAAAGTGTTGATTATTTTAATCTTTTACTCTGGGCGCTGTTAATGTGCACGTCTTTCTACATCGTTCTCATATATATGTATAATCTCAACGTGAATGATGTAACCAAGATTTTGTAACAATATTTTGATTAAAAAGAGTGTCCATGGAGTTTCTTGCCCATTCTTCTCCATAGAGATTTACGCTTTGGAATGTGCAACTACAGTACTTTCTCAAGTTATTAGCCTTGTGACTGTGACTGTAGCTTAGCTTTTTTTTTGTTTGACTTTCAAAAGTGCCTGTAATTGAAATAAATGCTTTGAGTTTGCTTTGAGTTACTGGGTGGAAGACAAATCGGTGGCCCATACCACCACCCGTCGACATATAGTGCGTTGCCACCTCAAATCCTAAACGGAAATGTATCATAAGCTTGTAATTGACTAGAATAGTACGACACTATTTATCAAAATGGACTTTACACTACCAATCGTAACTTTCGAACCGAAACCCAGCGACGCTGCTTAGCAGCAGAAATCGGTATTTTTATATAGATGGGAGCATTGGTAATGAGGATGAGTCAATGTAAAATATGGGATTATTTCTGCGAAATTTACTAGACTGGTCATGTCGGTGAATTGTGGCCTTGTGAGCCGACATAATGCTGGCCTAAGCGTATAAGGACTGTTTCATTCCTTGCAGCTTTGCCATACATGCAGCGTCGCAACAAATAAAAGATTACTATAATTTTACACTACACGTGTACCTATTTAGATTATTTGTATTAATGTACAAATATTATAACAACTTTTTCCAAAAGACTTCTTTAAAATAAAAAAATAACTTTTCCCCGAAAATATCGCCAAGTATTTGTTGACAGGTTTATTTTTACTTTTAAGAAATAACCTAATAAATTAAGGAAGATATGAATGGCATAGGGAATCGATACGGCCGCGCCAGTGGCTATTTTTAGCAGTAGGATACTTTTTCTTCTTTAAAATTTTACCTTTTTGACTCAGCACTCGTACATGATTATTCTTTATTTTCTTTCAATACCTCTTCATTATAGCTGAAGCTATAGATGACAAAATGTCCCCGCGACCAGTAAAGTGCACATACAATGGACACTGGATAAAGCGCCTAATATTTTTGCTGAAACCAATTTCGGGCAATTTTATTAATTTCTTTCATTTATAACATTTTACATGCATTAAAACTAAATTACATTTTTGAATAGCTACCGGTGGTCAGGGACCTTGAGAGAGGAGCCTCCTAACAATACGCGCCGTGTCCATGATTCAGAAACCAGTACTTCAATTGCTTTCTGAATCAAGCCCTTAATTCAGCTGCCTAGCGCGAGCCTCCTTAATAATTATGTATTTTTCTTATTTGTATTTATTATTTGTATTTTTAATCCATGTTATAGAAACTAGGTATCATCTACCTACATGTTTTTTATTTTTATTAACACTTTGCTCCTCTTTCCCAGGGTTCGATTGCCATGTACGGGTACCAGGAGCGCAGAAATCCTTGTGACTATGCAACTGAACATATCCGCACCCGATCGCGCACACAAGGACGTGCGATTGACCTTCAGAAGGAATAAGATTTGCTTGAAAGGTAAGCATTTCATTCATTAAATATTCATAGAAACAATGGCGAAAACGCTATCGATCGATAGTTTTCACTTCTTGAAAGAGATAGCTTTTGTGTCTCTTACAGGTAAATGTTATAAACTCCCTTTGTTCTATGTCCAGAGTCCCACTAGCCCAATTTACGAAACAATAATCAGAAAAAAATCAAGTTCATTTATTTTCTAAAACTAAAGTACGTAGGTACTTTAGTTTTTGTCTTTTTTTAAATATATATTATTATTATATATATTTTTTATATACATATATACAACGACGACAATAGGATACTTAGGCGTCGAGGAACTTCTCCACAAAAATAAAGTTTTTAGTTAATATTTGTCTCACAATATGACTGACTGAAGGAAAACGGCAAGATTTTGGATTCTGAATAGTCTGAAAACGACAACCAGTGATCAAACTGAAGCAAACTCGGTGATTAATACTCATTCTATCTCTGTATGAAATGAAAAAAGGTCTTAAGTGTATTTTTAATGTAACTAGATATTTTTGCTTACTTAAACTAAAATAAAACTAAGAGCACAGCAATGTTTCGAATTTAGTTCCCAAAGAAGTATATCCAATAACTTTTGAAACTTAGAAAAGATATGTGACCTACTAGTACTGAGTAAGTTTAGTGTACACGTACTACACTATCATACTTTTGTCTCTCGCGTCTAAACTTATAGTTAAGGATAAAACTATGTCCGTAGCAGATACTTTCTACTTACTCTGGACAAAGTTCCGTCGTTATACCATGTTAGTCTGCTGGGAATTGATTACTGAATTTCGAAGTAGGGAATTGTGTTGGGGGGAGGTGCTGCAAGTAATGTTAATAGATTTTGATTATGAGAGGGACTCAAGGTTAAATAATAACTACTGTATGATTGTTAGCATATAGTGAAGTGATACCCAATAACTGGGTTGTGTGTCATATGTCAGTGGAGATCAGTTAAGCTCCCGTCTCATGTAAAATGCTGGAAAACAGCTGCGTTTGGTTAGACTGGAAGTCGACCCTAACATAGCTATGGCGCTACACGAATTACAAGCAGTGCACGGTGTGAACACGGATCTGGTCACATCTGGCTGACTACCTTATATGCCCCGCAGGCTACGCCTATGTAGGTCGTGCCAATATGAGAAAATAAAAATATTCTACAATACAAACTATTGTTGGTTTTCATTAATGTTGATTCAAATTGGTAAATTGTGGGTAGTATCCTGCAATTTTAACTTCACAGCTATATGAAGCATAGGCATTGTAACCGTATCGCTCTTCTCTATTCAAGTATTGTCAACGAGCAATAAATTAATAATATCTAGATTGATTGCAATCTTACATGGAAAAGGTCATCTCAATCCAGATCAGTTTATTGCGTTGTAATATTGAGACGTGTTATGATGTCACTGCATATTGTACAACTATATTTCGTATTAGCTTATGCCAGCGACTTCGCCCGCGGGGTGTTGGGTAATTGTCCTACGGGATCGTATTTATTTATTATTCACAAAATCCACAGCTCTGTAAAATGTTATCTTAAACTATATAAACTAATCTTATAGCCAATTACGGATTGACAATTTAATGTCTATACAATACATTGCTAAGAGTATAGCGTGTATTACCAGGAATAAAAGTATCTTATGTGATAATACAGGTTATAAACTATATGTAGGCTGAATTTCACACCAATCCGGTAAATCGTTTTTGCGTGAAAGAGTACCAAACATTCATACATTCTCATAAACTTTCGCATTTATTAGTAGGATTCTCCATAGTAAAAAAGAAACCTAAGGTCACGCTCAGGCGGCCCCCGGCCAACGTAGGCGCGGGCCTGTGGACGGTGAGCTATGGGCTAGCTCGCCGTCCGTCCGTCTTATGACGACAGGCCGTGTCGACGCCGCGTTCGTGTTCCACGCGCGCCTCAAAGAGAGTCCGCAAACAGGAAGGGGTCCGAGAGGACCGGTGCCTGCCAGGGTTGCGGGACTGTTCGAAAGAGATACCGCGGCCCTGGAACACAAAGGGCAAAGGAAGGAACATGGATGGGTTTTAGTCAGTAAAAGTCTGACACTCCCTCCTGCTCAGCCCAGAGCGGGAGGGGTTATTTGATGGTTTCCCATCCGAAAAAAAAAAAGGTTGTATGCTCATCTATAATCAACAACATATTTCATAACTTGGTTTCATCCTCAGCTTGACAGTCAGTTATTAGTTGCTTAACGCTAGTCCTAAGTTCCTAACATTTTAACTCAATTTTGTTTCTTAGTTAATAATTTCTCCACATATGTTCGAAGCTTCTCGAATTTATTTACGAAACTCTTTGATACCACTTAACCTTACACAAAATTCAGTCGAGTGGAAACATTATTCGCCTAACTTAGTCTTTAAACTGGACTGTATTATTCAAGACTTAAAACTTGTGGCGAAAACCATTACTGAGGCGAAAACCTTTAGTTTAATTTACTTGTTAAGTAGTTTTTCAGTTATTTCTTACTCTAGTCACGTTTACTCAGCCGGAGATATTCTGTACTTTGTTTGAAATATTTAAGCATCGCATGTTGGAATATTTCTTGACTTCTCGACTTATTGTTCTTTGGCTAGATGTGTGGGAAATTTTACGGAGATGTCTTGCATGCTAGATCGTCTTTTGTTTAATGCTCGTCTTTATGTAAGCCTTTGTTGATTGATGAATAACTAAAAACAAATTGATAACCAAGACCTGGAGAAGTAGCAATGTCTGTCAGACGTAGTTCAACAGGATTGCAGAAGCTTTTCGTTGGCTTATGTCGAACCAATACATTTTTGACATTTCTATAACTGCTATTGCTGATTGACGAACTACTATGAATGATGAATGAATGATGTAACCAAGATTTTGTAACAATATTTTGATTAAAAAGAGTGTCCATGGAGTTTCTTGCCCATTCTTCTCCATAGAGATCTACGCTTTGGAATGTGCAACTACAGTACTTTCTCAAGATATTATGCCTTGTGACTGTGACTGTAGCTTACCTTTTTTTTGTTTGACATTCAAAAGTGCCTGTAATGGTCTAATTGAAATAAATGCTTTGAGTTTGATTTTTTTAGTACTTGTCTTCGCCCCAGACTAAGATCTTTTTTTTTAAAACGTTGCCCCATACTAGGATTTTCTCCTGTATCGTGGGTGCGTTAACAAACATTTAAACGTACATACACAAACAGCCAGACCCGGAACAACTACCTGTAGATCATACAAAATATATTTTTTCCGCGCGGGGATTGAACCCTCGACACGCAGCGGAACAGCCAATCGCTCAGCCACTGACCCAACCGTGTCAGATTTTATAAAATATAGATTTTATCGGAATAAAGCTACGCGGTGATGCAGAATACAACTAAGCTAACAAGGTCCATAACTTGGATAGGTACTCAAATAGAAATTAAATCTGAAGCCACAGTCCAAAATAAGCAGTTACTGCGTCGTTTGCACAGAAATACGCAAAGCCCGCAGGCTTTGCGTATTGCTTAACATAAAACTATAAATCATTCCTATAAAGAGAAAGAAAACTGCAATTTCCATTTCAAATACTGACATAAAGCTATTGAAAAAGTGACAAACTTTCGTTCCCCCTCAAACAAATCACTTTATAACTACAATTGCCACTAAACCGTAGTGCGACGGGTGCAAAGTTTGACGTTATTCACCGCAATAATAATAACAGTAAATTATTGAAACGAGGGTTATAATAATGCACCAATAAATGTGTGGAAACTTCGGGTTTCAATGGATTTAATGTACGACAGTATATTATTACTTGTAAGTTCTATCGTGACTAAGATAAGATACACATTCGGAATTACTATGGTCAGTATTCCAATTTTTTTTTAGTAGCTTGTACTGTCCCACTGCTGGGCAAAGGTCTCCCCCAATTCCTTCCATGTGCTCTTTTCTCGTGTCTCCTCGTACCAGTCCTCACGGTACGGGTCTAGAACATCTTGTTATCTCTCTCTGGGCTGGCCTCGGAGGCGCCGTCCGTTTTCCGACATCCATCGTGTGGAGACTTTTGCCCAGCGGTCATCGTGCATGTAGGTGACGTGACAGTATCCATTACTAATATTATAAACAGCTAATATTAGAGCAGTGGCCCGGCGGTGGCGGCCTTACGAGCAGTTAACTGTGGGTTAGAACCCAGGCAGGCGCATTACTATTGGCAATTTATTTCATCACAGCTGCCATCAAAACGGTGAAGCAAAAACATCGTGAAGGAAACCGGCATGTGTCATCTAGCAACTGGTGGGTTACAGCATATGCCTTCTCATAGAGGGGAGGCCTCTGTACCAGTATTATGAACATTACAGACTAATTATGCTAATTTAAAAAATGCGAAATTCTATCTACAACCTATTCACGCCTCAAAGGCTGAATAGTTAAAGCGCACCCACGACCGTTAAAACATAGAATAATTTATATCCAGGTAGTACGCTTCCTTGGGGTAACTTCCGACAACCACACTGGCTGTTCACAAAGGTGTGAAATAAGTCTTAGTTGTCTAACTGTATGAAAAGAGATTAGTGTTAAGTAATGCCCGCTTATCTTGAGAGCTAAAAGATTAAAATAAACAGAATATTATAGAAGACTAAAGACCCAAACAATTTAGAAATTTGGATCTATTCAGTATTACATTACATAGCTGGCTATGAACATACATACAATCTTCTCAACAAGGGCACGTTGACTTTATTATGAGCGGCCAACCCGTCATACTTTTCATACAAACGCTTGTACGTGATTATGCCGTTGTTACACATCTATCTTTTTCTTTTTTTTACTATTAGGTATTTTGTGCACTATATCTAGGTAGGTTTCTATGGTTGCAAAAAGAAACAAATTCAGTTTAAAATTGCTGTTTTGCCCAAATTTTACCTGAAATTTGGCCGTTCATAATGTACTCATAAACTGTAAAAATAAAGAAAACATCATAATAGAAACCTTGCACATGTAATGGAGATTTTTAATGACAAATATTTATTTCACACACTTGTAAGAAAAACACGTATTTCCTGGATAAAGTTTAAGAAATTTTCGACCACTATTTTTCGTTCAATGTCATCGCGTTAGGCGGTATGAGGTGCGTGGGAGACGAGTTGCTCGGGGTCGGGGCGGGGTAAGACGGGGGAGTTGAAAGAAAATCGCCGCTGTGGCTCTGGATGAAACAACAAGCTTTTTGACCATGGTCGCGTTGACGATAGACGCGCCGCGAAGGGCCCTCTTAACTCTAAAAACAGAATATTTACCTTGTTTACTATTTGTTTTGAGTTCCTAATCTTTTGGCGCTCAACTGTGTAAAAACCGAAAAAGTGTCGAAAAAAGTTCGCGAGCGGACTCAATGAGTTTCATGTGTCGGGAACAGAATCGAGTTGTGAGTGACAATGGTAGCTGTACCGAGTGCGTAAAACATACAAGGAAGAAGGTAGATCGATTTGTTTGCCCATAAACACCCACCTGCAATAACATCAGTTTATCCGTGATCATGGTGCTTGCAACAGAGCCAAAAAATAGGGCCTTCAAAACAAATAGCAAACTTTATAAGGGCACGTTGCTTTGCCAACAAATGAAAAATCATTTCAACAACCAAACAAGCAAAATAAGCCTAACTCCCAAACAAATAAGTCCGCATCATATTCTGTACAAAGTTACATACAAACTCCTTTGTAACCAGTAATCGGAAACAATAACGCCAGCTATGTATCCTTATCGGTGCTAAGTCAGAGTTTCGTCCCACAAATCACTCCTCGCACTCTTTATTAGCATGTAGACGGGAGGCGCAACAGGATATTCTTTGAGGGATGGAGATGTATCGAGAGGGCGAAGTAGGGTTGACGCGGAGTGTAAATACCTAATTGTAGGATGAAATATAAAAATAGATAATAAAAATAATGTAAGAACTCCATATTTATTTATTTATTTATTTATTTGTTTAAATAGATACTTGCTGCACTTACAGTTTACACCAAAGCGTGCAGCAAGCCAAAATCACAACATAATAACTATTACTAATAACATAAGACTAAACTAACTACTAAACTTAATGGGATAATTAAGCATAGCTTTATAACTAGTCCTGAACATATCTAAATCCGGCTCCTGATATACATATGACATATATATATATATATATAATATATCATATATGGCATATGATTCTATGAATTGCTGGTTACGAAAAAAAAAACGTCTTTATGGAGATCCTGCCTGATTTGCATATCACAGCAAGACGATTTTTCTTTTTTTTTTTTTGAGTTGTTTAGCATAATTAGCCAATAATGTTCCCACTGCTGGGACACACGGCCTCCTCTCTATGAGAAGGAATGGGCTACAACCCACCACGCGGGCATAGTGCGGGTTGGTAGATGTCACATGTCTTCGAATTTTTGCTTTTATAGGACGTGCCGGTGTCCTCACGATGTTTTCCTTCACCGTTTTTGAGAGCAGTGCTGGCAGTGGTGATGTAAACCCACGATTTACTGTTTGTAATTCGGGACCGCCACCGCTGAGCCACCGCTGCTCTCGTTTACGTATAAATTCAAAGGCACAGCGGAACTTTTTAAATATGCTTTCAGAAAAAAATCATTACGTGGGTTCAATTACAGTGCTTCGAATCTCCGAAGGGTTAGACAGAGGTGTACCTAATGGTACACACATACTTCACCAGTTATGTTTAAGTCCCATGTAATAGGGGGCGAGCCTATTGCCATCAACCTTGCTCAAGTCCAGACTCCGTGGCTGCTACTAAGAAATTCCGGAAAAATCAAATAACACTTTGCCCGACCCGGGAATCGGGCCCAGAACCTCTTGCTCAGCAGTCGCGCTTGCGACCACTAGACCAACGAGGCGGTTATTGCACTTGGTTGCTAATTAGAAATACTTCTTGCACTACTTAAACGTATATTGTCTCTTTCAAAGACAATAGCCTATTTCAAAACATTGATATTAAGTAATAAAACGATATTAGAAAACACAAAGTTAAATTTTCAACAGACAGAAAGCAAAAACCCTGCCAACGTTTTCAAGAAAATCCTATGTAATCCATGCGTTACATTAATCTCAAGAAAATCCTTTGCCAGCCCTAGGAGCCCCTCTTTTAATGTGTTTACAAGAAGTATCGATTGTTCTATTGTACGTTTTATTTGACTTGGAAATTTTCTCGTTCCTTTTACACGCGTTAGCGTCTTTTTATGTTTATTTTTTCGCCATTTTCCTTTTTTAGTACAAAGCAAGGAGGTTTATGCCGCCACATCAAAAGATTCATAATTTTCGTGTTCAGTATGGTAATTTTTTATCGTCTTTAGAATCTTTCTAATTGATATTCAGTTGGGGTACATATGTTTTAGGTTGCGATTTTGTGGGTAGGTACTTATTTGATTTTCATTACTTTTTTCATTGCGCCATTGTTGTTTCTAGGAATTGGCGAGGCTTTGATTGTAAGCTTCCATTTCAATAGATTCAGTTTTTTTCCCCTCAACACCAATATTATTCTAACCTTCAATGCTTCGATGAATGACTCAGCAGTATTTTAAAAGTAAACACAATTATACTTAAAGCCACCATTTTGAGTGTCTACTTTAATCTAATACCCACTGACTAAATCCATATAAAAGGAAAACATTGTGAAGAAATTTGGACATAATGGTCTATCGATTTCATCAATAGGTACACAGTGAGCAAGCGTATTGATCAAGGTCTTATCAAGATTGTTCTTTTAATTAATGACAGTGTAATGGCATTCGAATACTAATACCATTCTAACGGGTGTCTGACTTTACCCAGATTAGTTAGCTCAATAGGTTTTCACCAATTATTTCAGTTGGATAATCCATGTCCGGTAATTAATAGTATCGTGAGATTTACTAGTCCATGTGAGTATAGAACAAACTGAACAAAGAAGGTAAAAAAGTACTAGTAACGGACATTTTCACTAATGAAATCGAGGGCAAAACACTTAAAGCAAGGAGTCCTATACGCTAGTCCGACAAAATCAGTATATCGTTGAACATCAAAGCCTCGGATACCATGAATGTTACTAAAAGTAGAAGCAGTTATAGAAACATCACCAAGGGTAGATCTGACGTGGTCACGATCAACAGCATTGGGTAAATGTCAAAAGGGGAGGACGAGAACAAACGCGCCAGTGGTAACATCAGCGTGCTTCTACAGAGTCGTGATTTTTACAGCTGGCGGCGAGGACGAAATTCAGTGTCTAATCACAGTGGGCTTGAGATATCCTGGAACTGTACTCGATAATATCAAGTAATTATATAAAACAGTGTATCGCACCCACTGGTTTTTTTCAATACACGAAGCCCATCTTTTGCCTTGATGTACGAGTTTAACGGGATAAATCCTGACAATCCAATATATACATATAGAAAGAAAGAAACATATTTATTTGGCACACGCCACAAGTGCACACAAAAGAGAAAATAACAAAAATGAAATATAAAACTTAAAACTACACAATAAAAAAATAAAAACTTAAAACTAAACAGAAAAACAAAGATTGTGTGTCTCGCGGCTGCGCCAAATAGGCCCAGTTCAGCAAATTGCCGAGCAACTAGTGCCCGACGCTGGTTTTCAACTGGACCTGAGATGGTGATGTGACGGACATAAAACAGTTTTGTGCTTTGTGTTTGTAATTAGGTAAGTATGTGTTATATGTGTATGTATGAATAGATACTTAAATATAATCAATTTGTGTACAATATTATTACAAAACAAACCTTCATATGAATAAAAAAGTGCAAGACAAAACAAAAAACATAAGGTACCTAAATAAATAGAATGGACGGATGATATAATGATATAATATATCATTATGATGATGATATAATGATATAATATATCATTATATCATCATCATTATCATTTCAGCCGAAAGACGTCCACTGCTGGACATAGGCCTCCCCCAAGTGTCGCCACACTGACCGGTCCCGTGCGACTCGCATCCAGCGGATCCTCGCAACCTTCACCAGGTCATCGGTCCATCTAGTGGGAGGCCTTCCAACGCAACGTCTTCCGGTTCGCGGGCGCCACTCCAGAACTTTTCGGCCCCATCGGCCATCCGTTCTGCGAGCAATGTGCCCTGCCCACTGCCACTTCAGTTTGGCTACGTCGGTAACCTTGGTTCTCTTGCGGATGTCTTCATTTCTGATTCGATCACGCAAGGAAACTCCGAGCATAGCCCTCTCCATTGCCCTTTGGGTGACTTTTATCATTATATGCCTAGCCTTATTTCAACTATGTTGGGGTCGGCTTCCAGTCTAACTGGATGTAGCTGAATACCAGTATTTTACATGGAGCGATTGCCTATCTGATGTCCTTCACATCCCAGTTAGTCACCGAGGAGGACCTCCAATCAAAACCTAATAATTATCCACCTGAATAAAAAAACTCCAGTCTATTAAGCTTTCATCGTTCGCCCTCACTAATCTTGTGAACTTCTTAATGGTAAAAGTCTTATTCCTCGGAACCCTTGTGTCCTTAATCGGTTGAGTAGCTTCGGAAATTACCTGTAGCCAACTGGAAGTTCGTAACAACGTTGTAAAGGTTTACCTATGTTGTTAGGACTTGTTGACTGTGGTTCGAAAGCGGTGCTGATTACTTAGGTACATTATGTAAACAACATCCTCCATGATGACCAGAGATTTATTTATTTATTTAACAATTCAAGCACAAAGTAGAAGCGGACTTAATGCCATAGGCATTTTCTACCAATCAACCTTTGGGCGATGCAGGGACTAACAGTGGTAGGTGTATATCTAAAAAAGATAAACTACAAAGATATACAAACATATAAATATATTTTATCAAAATACTATAGATATACAGGGTGAATTTTTAAAGTGGGCGTGGATGGCCAAATCTGAAACTATGAGGAATAGCGAAAAATACTCAAAGGAGTCTCGAGCCCGATTTTGACGAAAGCTAAAACAAAATCTTTAGATTTTTGAAAAATCAGTATTCCTAGCCAGGAATCGAACCCATTGATTTCGGGAAAACACTATTTTACATCATTCGATAGTGTCGCTAATAAGGATCAAATTCTGGGAAGTAATGATCTTCCTTTGAGCATTTTTCGCTTTTCCTCATAATTTCGGAATGGGCCATCCACGCCCACTTGGAAAATACACCCTGTATATCAAAATATAGAGAGAGAGAGATGTCTAAGATGTAAATGTACCGTCAGGAAAATTGATTTTTAGGCAAATTGATAATCTACGTCAATTTGCTGTGTTATAGCACAACTGTCAAAGAATACAGTTGTGAATTGTACACGGACTAATCATGTTGGTAATCAAGTTGGTAACAATAAATTTCCCTAACCTTACATCCACATTTTGCCAATTACGTATATCAATCATGGGTGAGTCTGTTATTAATCGAGCATAAATAAGGGCTCAGTGCTGCTTCAGAGAAATTAATTCATGCAGAAACAAATCTAGCAACACTGCACGAACTGGATAAGCTAAACTCCATGCTCAACATTGTACCTTGTGACCACTAAACTAACGAAGAAGACTTAATGGAAAGCGCAATATTTTTAGTAAAGGACATAACACAGCCCGTTATATTATCCCAAGCGTCCATAATTGGAGCAAGAACCTTTCAAAACCGTATCGTTTCTCCACTTCATCTAAATTGACACTTAACAGGCAATCTCCCCGCTTTTTTTAGCTCATCCACCTGTAAATCGTTCACGGTTTTGATATTAGAGGCCGGCGTAATAAAGGCAGAGTATCCAAGCTCATTATGTCACCATTATACACCCTCCTTTATTTCCAAGTTTTTTATTACACTCGGTATTCAATTTAGTGGGTATAAGCGGTGGGTGTGTCCTGTTTTATGAGGTAGCTTTGAAATTGTCGTAGTTTGTTTTTCTACTGTTTAGTAGTGATTTACTGCGATTTGTTTTAAGTAGATTTTAAATGGTTGTACTAGTCGGTTAGTCGTCAATTTGTTTTAATTTAAGAAAGAAAATAAATTTATTTGATCCAGCTTAGTTATTATTAATGATTAGTCTGCATGACCTTTAGGTCTGTCATTAGTATTTTGTATAATGATATGTAATACTTACCGCAACGTAATTCAAAAAAGTATTTATAAACGAAAACACGAATATATCATAGGCCCATTTGATAACAATTTTACATCGACCCTCGCAGCCTAAAGTAACTGAAGTATAAACTGGCGGACAACGCGCTTGGCAACTTAACCGACAACGGTTAAGTTGCCAAGCGCGTTGTCCACCTAATTAGCAATAATAGATGACTTTGGCACAGTATTAAATGTACCCAACTCGTACTCAAACCCGAGAGTTGAACATGCACTAGTGCGATTTTTTTACGCATTTGTGATGCTCTGATATATTCTCAACCCTCGGCTCTTCGACGAGTGTTGAAGATCCAGCGCGCGATAAAAAAACGCCGTAGTAAAAAAACCTTTTGATTCTAAAATAATTATTATACCCCGGAGACATCCGGAAACGAGTAGAGGTGCATCAGTACAATTCTTTATTTGCTAAAAGCGCGATGCGGTACGTTGTGCGGATACTTTGTATCCTACAGAAAGCGGATTATTAAGGATACAGCACACATCGGAAAGCGATCGGCACCGTATCGGCTTTCGCCTCGTCGTCGAACTAACGTAAGCAAGCGGATCAGCTGCTCCGATTCTGTGACTCGCCTACTGCTAGGCGACGCCGCGCTTACGGCTTGCCGACGACCTAACAATAGTGTGCGTAAGGATGGACGAAGAGACGTAAACTCGGGTACGGAGAGACGTAAGCGCGGGGACGACGAGCCGTAAGCGAGTTGATCACGCATCGCACCGCGGTTCGTGAATTTGTGCCGAGGTGAGGCGATTACGTTACGATTCCGATTAGTGTTCGTTGCAGTAGGGAGTTTCATACAAAGAATACTGAACGGCTCGAGTTGATACGGTGCCGATCCCTTTCCGAGTTGATGTCTGTGCTGTGACCGTGTGTGTGTGTGTGTGTGTGTTTACCTCAACTCCATCATCTAATGAATACTTCGTAACATCATTGTTGCCTTCATCAGGTCTATCAACAGTAGTAACCCACAACGAGACGGCCCGTCTTGCAGGCGACGCGTCACAAACTACAGGCGGCGTGTTATTTGCGGCGGGGGGCTGCGCGGCCGCTGCGCTTGCGCTGCTCACTGCCGCCGCTGCAGCCGGCACCCTGTATAAGAGAGGCAGTAAGGCGAGGCATCATGATTCTATACAGTGAGTGATCTGTCATCAAGTAGCTTAAAACAAAAGTATTTTGTAGACGGAAATAAAGAAAACTGTTTATTCTGCGCAGATAAATAATACGCACATCATCATCACCATCATAGATCGTTTAAAAATTACAGATTAGGGATAGAAAGTTGGGTCAGTTACTATTTTTTGGTTATTTATTGCCAATTTTTTCTAACACTAGGCGTTACCTAGATGATTGCCTAAATAAAAGCGAGCTGTATATTTGCTCCGCCGGGCTCAGCGCTTAAAACGCAAATACACTTATTTAGGCATTGCCTAGAGTGGAAACGGGTATTACTCCGTTATTCCAAAGTTGAATACATAAGCAAAACAAAAAAAAAAAAACTGAAAATTAAAAGCATATTTCTTCCAACTTTTAGCAAGTCCTTTAAACAGTTCACACAGTTTTATTTTGAGTTTGAGTTCTTCACAATGATCATTCAATACTGACTGATGACATGCATGAATCAGTCATCATGTAGCTTAACCCTATTTTAGGGAGCTACACGACCTGAGGCTCAACGCCACACCATCATCAGCAGGGCACATGTGCACGCATATCGCACTGAAACAGCCTGACAGGTATGAACTGGTTTTATTATAATTATCGTCCTGTAGTATAAATCATGTTATTTATGTATATTATATCGGGGTGTCAGTTTACTCCGCTAGGCTTCTACATCATGTGGACAGACAATGGGTTTCGTGCTATGAAAAGACACGATACACTGCTTCTAGCAAAACTAACGAATTACTTGAGATTACAACTTAGCAAAATAACAATGGGCACAATTAATCGGGTACAGTTCCAAGAGGTCTTAACTCCGCCGCGATCAGACACGACTGACCCTAGTCCTGGCTCAGAGTTTACCATCTGGGCTCTGTAAAAGCACGCTGTGGTGTGGGTAGACTTGTAAGTAAGTCGCGTGATGTCACCACCGCATACTTGCAATCCATTTCAAGCCCGTACCAATGACCGTCTCCGGCATATATATTTTATAATGAGGTGAACGAAAATATGACGAGAGCAGCTCGTGGTTAAATTATAACAGCCGCTCGGATCAATCTTCAGGTTAAGCAATCAATCAATCAGTTTATTTGTATAAGCCGCGCTTGCCTACGTTGGTCTGTTGATGGGTGACCACCCATTATATACCAAGTTTTCTCCGTGCCACAGAAAGAACGTTAAGCCGTTGGTCTCAGACTCTCAGCTGTCAGTGGCCCGAAAGTCTGACAGCCAGTTTATTACCCAGTACTAACTGGGTTGTGGAGGTCAGATAGGCAGTCGCTCAGTGTAAAATACTGGTATTCAGCTGCATCCGGTTGGACTGGAAGCCGACCCAAATATAGTTACGCGATGCGGAGGAGTACTTTGACGCCTAAGTTTCCTATTGCCGTCGTGGTAAAGCCCCTTAAAGAAGCCGAAAGATACTTGTTCTCCCCGTCATTGCGATCATTTTTTTGTTCTAGACCATATCTGGGAACCTTCTAGTTTACAGAAAAAACCACTGGGAGCGATACACTGTTTTTATTTAATTACTTGATATTACAATAATTTAATACAGGGGGGCACGGGGGGCACAATGAATCGGCTCCATTGCCATCAGACACTGAATGTCGTCCTCGCCGCGAGCTGTAAACATCACGACTCTGTAGAAGCACGCTGATGTTACCACTGGCGCGTTTGTGATACATTCAAGTCCGTACTAATGACCGGATTAGACGTATTTTTTTTAATACTACTCGTCTAAATTAGTTCTCGCTGTCTAGTCGAGTTTATTCACCAAATCAGCAAAATAAATAAAACGTGAAGAAACAACAATAAATCACTAACAAAATAAAGTAATTTACTTCGTTAATATTTATACGCATCAACAACATTTAGCGTCCGATTTGTATTTAGCAAAATATACGGCTTCGAAGTTTGACGCAAATTATCTCACTCCAGAACTTTGTTCAAGTTAATTCGCGAAGTTATGAAATAAAGTTCTGCTGTTGTTATTTATTTAGCTTTACGTTACAACAATATCAAATGAGGTGGTGCTATTATTATTAGGCTGGAGAGAAGTGTAAACTGTTATTTCTATAACCGGAACAAATAATATACCAGCATCATTCATCAGTCTTTTGTCTTTATCCCAATTTATTTGGGGTCGGCGCAGCAAGTCCTCTTCTTCCATACTTCTCTATTACTCTTCATCTCATCAGACACCTCATTTCTAGTTAAATCATCCTTCACACAGTCCATTCATCGTTACTCTACTCTTATAGCCATCTACATTCATGCTTAATATTTTCCTCATTCCTCCGCATCACCATGTCCAAAAGGAAAAACAAACATTTAAAATTCGAAGACATGTTGTCATGTCTACTGAGCCCATATGTTTTAAATTATGTTAAAACTTATTATTAACGCCCATACACTTTTAAAGCCGGTATTCTAGAAGAGAGAACAATAAACACTGATTATTTATTTGCATGGTTGATGAATATACGTGATTATGAATGTAGTAGTACGCGAATAGCCCTACAAAAAGGTTTACCTTTTATTTCTTCGTCTGTACCAACAGTAAACTTCACAAATAGTATACGTGGCCGTTTCTCAATACAATTCCTAGAATTCCTCATAAATATAATATAATAAATCAAACCCAATCACGTCTTGCCAGGTTGCTAGGCAAAATCTCTAGTTACAGCAATGTATTCGATTTCAATACCATTCTGATTTTTTTGCTTATAAAACCGAAACAAAAGATCTCGTATTTGGCTTACACTTTTCCTTAATAGGAAACTTATGAGGCCTTATAAAGTACTCAGTAATTGCTCTCGAAGAAGCAAAGAAATCTAATCACATTATAGTCAAGAGCGAAATATTTTTGGAAGTTTCAAGAGTTTCTCTACTCGAAGTAAATTCAATAGCCGGCCCGTTGAACAAAGTCGTTTAACTAGAAAAACAAACATTACGTTTGACTTAGAAGTTTAAGATTGGGTTTCGGCATCTATGAAAATAAAATAAGTACAGGAAATTGGTTTTTAAATTTTGTTTTGATGATTTTTTCGGAACTTAAGTAAAGTAGAGCAAGGAAATTGAATTTTTAAAAAACCAATCTATTAAAAAAAAATATTTTCCTGGCTGAAAATAAAATTGAAATATGTTGAATAAAAAGTCGTAGCACCGAGCGCTACGCTTGTAGCTTCGGACAGTGATGTAGTACGGTTCAGCGACGCGTAGCACCGACCACGCTGCGTATCATATAGCTGGTGTAGCGTGGCCTAGCACAGATGTATTGATACCTAGCTGTAAATAGTATCAGCTGAAACTCTGGGTAAACAATCCTTTGGACAACGAATAAATCTCTGAAAAAGAAATTCATATATAATATTAGGGGTTTAAGTATGAAATTGCCGATTCGTATGGACGATTTCATGAAAAGTGATATTTCCATACTAATATTTTTTGTTTTTCTTGGAAACGGTTGAACCAATTATGATGCAATTGCAAACTATAGTTAGAGTGAAAAAAGTTCCGCTGCACTGCGTATCTTAAATTTTCAAAACACAATCTATGTCAAAATACTACTACTTCACTGACTACTTGAAGTACTGAAACCCCCACACGCACATTGAAACAGGTGTTTTGACACACTACGCTATGAGGTTATAATTATGCAAGTACTAGCACGGTTTTTAAACTATAATAGGTACGTTATTTAACAATTAATCCAATAAAAATGTAATTAGGAAAAAATATATCTATAGGTACGTCAAAGTTACAAACATAAAAAAATGAAAAAATCTGGCAATTTCATAGTTAAAGACCTATTGCTTCACGGTGGCCAGACGAATGTTTTTCAAACATAAAATGTGACGTGAGAAAAATCAGGGGTAGTCAGCGCGTCAGGGGAACTTAATCGGTCTCTCCATCATCTTCCACTAATTTCTAATAATTACTGTACCTATTATGTCCAGGTAAGTACTTAATATTCGACTCCAGAAAATTGCTGTTAACTCTAAAGAAATTAAAACCAACGTATTTAATTTTGCCTCCACCAAATAAAACGTACAGGACGTTTTATATTACAGGGCAAAGATTTAGGGCATAAATTTGCTTACTACAATAGCAAGACTCAGCACAATGCATACAATAGCACTACATTATGCATGGCATATAAACTGCCCGTAAATTAAGGAAAAACTAAATTCTTAGAAAATATTCTTGTACAGGGGACCCGACCCTCCATGCCCTTCGGGGCTTTATAAATTTTTCAATAATATACCAATTTCAACACAATATCAGGTTGAATTTGACCTTAAACATGACGGTTGGTGCAAATGAAAAGGTAAAGCGGGTTGCATGGAAATGATGTACTCAAATATAACACATCTGCCGCATGCCTCATCAAAATTGGGCCAAAGTAGCAACAGTTCGGGATAACTGAATCCGGCGACGCGGTAGGCCCAGAAGGTGATGGCGAGCTGGACTCTTACCAAAAGGATTAGACCCAAATAGCCGAAGACAGAACAATGGAAAGAGGGAACGAAAGCCTTTGCTCTGCAGTGGGACACATCAGGCTCCTAATAATGACTTTTTGAAAGACGTGCTGTTAGTGAATTCCATTCATTTTAGGAATCGCAAAACTGTGTCAAGTTTTGCCAAGATCAAAATTAACCCCATTAAAATCGTCGCCACCACCAAATTGTAGTCCCGACAAGCACATACAAAACAAAATATTTTTTACAATTAGCAAATGTTGCATAAACACTTTTGTCAATACCAAATATCAATGAAACAGTTACTTACTCACAAAACAAAAACATTATTTGTTGTTTTTCAAAAATTTCAGCTTGGTGCAACACTTGAGCATTGAAAGTGCTTATACTGTTAAGCCATAACCGTAAAATTATAATAAATTGTTGAGTCGCCAGCGCATCAATTTAATACGAACTGTCAAATTTTCTAATTAGAATTTGAACTTAACCATCAACATATTAGTTTAAAATTATTTAAAGAATTTTGTGGTAAATGTGCTGTGACTGTATGTTATTTGTCACTTTTGGATCGCTTCGACTAGTGACTTGCGCCAAGCCCCAAAAACATATAGGGGGCAGCGACCCCCCGACACATGTGATGGATGATGTGGTACGGAAGGTTCTATGATAGACAGGCAAAATGTTTTTATAGTTATAGGAAACTTTATGTCACAAATACGAATTTATGTGAACTACAAAATCGTTTATGGCTTGTGCTTTTACGATAGGCATTTATAACTCGTAGGTGTGGGAAAAAGAGGGTTAAAATTTTCTTGTGTGGTTTTGTAACATCTATCAATTTGGGAGTATTGTAGCCCTTCAAAGCGTAAGCTTCAAGGAGTAATATTATGTTGTGGAATTTTGTAAACAAAACAAATCCAGCAATTACGACAGATTCGCTGTCTAATATTGAAGAGTTCCATTGTATATCTCCGAAGATCAGCATCAGATCTTCACTAAATGAAAACGGGGATTCATAATCTTCAAAATAAAAACTATATCGGTTCACAATTGGCGAACATAAAAACATACATTCGAATTGATAACCAAGGAGGTTAAAAATAAGAATGTTTTTGCCTTACATACTTCCACCTGTCTTTCCACCTGGTTTGGACGTACACGAGTAAGGTTTATAAACAAAACGTCTGTCTTCTGCTACCCGGAAAATTTTACCTCTGCGTGGCCTTGTGGCTATTTGTAAACAAACTGAGTCTTGTACATCAAAATATTTTCTATAAGTTAAAGTTTTTTACTGTTTATGATGTGGAATTTACTATAATTGTCCTTAGTCGTTTTTACTGTTCCTTTTACAAAAGAATTAAGATAGTATAGAGACAATATAATAGAATAACTTTGGACCCATGTGTCAATGAGGCTTTATAGAATAATGACAAAATTGCTAAGTTTAGCTCTTTCCGCTTTTACTTCTACTAATCAAGGAAAGCGAACAAAATTGTAATCTTCATGCAAGAACCAACTTCTTGCAGGAACCAAATTCTTGCAAGAACACACTTCTAGCAAGAACCAACTTCTTGTAAGAAGACAATTTTGTTTGCTTTAATCCTGTGTATTAAACATGTAAATATCATTGGTCATAAGTCATTTATTCAATCCTAACCACAACTGATCATGCTGCAGCTTAAACCTAGCTACATCTATATTGTATGCACTAACATTAATACACATTTAGTTCACCAGTATATCCAGGCTAGAGATGGCCCGTATACCTCCATCAGATACCTACCGTTGACCGTCCAGAGCACATGTTACACCTAGATAACTATGGATAATGGACATCCAAACTAGTATATGTATGTACAGACGCTAGACGCCAGTTCATCAAGATACCCGAAACTGTCAAATTTTCTCAATCGACCTTAAATCTAATGCTTTAGCAATAAAGTTGAAAATCTCTTAAAGAAATTTGACAGATTGTAGTAGCTTGATGTGCTGGCTTCTGTACATGCCGTTGTCTCTGTGCAACGTTGTCTTGGTTATTGATTGTTAAACTGATATTGATAAAAGTTTTGGTGTTCCAACACAAATTTCCCACTAAGGAAGCTGGAAGTATGTAAAAGTTATAGATCTAAAGTAAACGAAGTCACGGCAAAGTGCTAGTCACATCCTATTGTTAACATACAAGAAATTCAGGTAGTTTCAACACAACAAGAAATTCAGTTCAGTTACAAGAAATTCAGGTAGTTTCAACATCCATACTGATATTATAAATTGGGAAGCAACTTTGTCTGTCTGTTATGGTTCGATGGAATGGCACACAGCCAGACCTTGACCGAGAGTGTCTAGTGTGTGGTGATACATTTCCGTGAGATCATTACCGACTTTCACTCGGGCGAATCAATCATGAAAATGCGAAGACATCTACAAATGCGCACTACTGCACGTTGGCCAGCATGATAGATTATAGTCCGCACCCTCTGACAGAGAAGAGTCTCTGTGAGAAGGTTCGCGCTTGCTGGGACACACGACTCCCCGAGAGGAGCCTTGTGTCCCAGCAAGCGCGGTCGAAGTCACGGGCATAAGCTAGTCTATACTATTATTATATGAGGTAAGTTTGTATGTAGGGAGTAATCTTCGGAACTACTGATCCGATTCCGAAAATTCTTTCACAAACGGGAAGCCACATTATCCCCGAGTGTCATAGGCATATATTTAAAACGGCCCCGTGGGTTAATTTCCGTACACAACGAGAGCGAAGCCGCGAGCAAATGCTAGTATGTTAAACTAGCTGTTGCCCGTGGCTTCGCTCGCGTTTTGCTCGGAAACTATCCCACGGGGCCGTTTGCCTATGGCACTCGGGGATAATGTAGCTTTCTATTAGTGAAAGAATTTTCAAAATCGGTTCAGTAGATCCAGAGATTACCCCCTACATACAAACGCACAAACTAACAAACAAATTTTACCTCTTTATAATATTAGTTTACATAAGCAGTATTAGGTACACTATATCCTACATAGCAACTAGAATCAATATTAAGCTCGCATGCACTACCAACGTACTAGCTATAAATAATATATAATGTTTACTGGCCACTCTAACCTACTTTCCCAGTTTAGTGATCGTAACAGAGAGATATAATTTATTTTATCTCGCGAGTGTGGGAGTAATTTGCAGTTTGCAGTATTTGCATTATATTCTGTGTTAGGTATTAGAGTTATGTTAGTTAATGTATGAATAGTTTGTAAATGAACAAAGCCGAAAGGTACTTGTTCTTTCCGTTATTGTGATCATTTTTTTGTTCCTGGGAATCTTCTAGTTACGGCGATATTGGGGGTCAAAGTTCCAACTTTCTCACAAGTTTTTTTTAAATACATGTTTTTGTTTATGCGGTTTATTAAAACACCTCCATGACACCCGTACTATTCAATGCACCCATCAGCACAGTGTTTTGAGTGCGTTACATTGAGTTCTACCGTAAAACGTTATTTTTCACCCCAAAAAAAAAAGTAATTTTTGCGTAAAGTTACTTAGTTTGATGTACATAATGCTTAGTTGCCGGCTTCGTGAAGGGTCCTGTTACACCCTGTGTATACACTTTAATCAACGAGAGTAATCAATTTTGAGATCTTAAAAATCCTACCTCCTTCTAATATTATAAATTCGAAAGTATGGATGTCTGAATGTGTGTTTGATACTCTTTCACGCAAAAACTACTGACCAGATTCGGATTAAATTTGGCACACGGATAGCCTGGATTAACACTTAGGATAGTTTTTATCTCGATAGTACGATCCCGCGGGACAATTACCGACCTCAAACCGGGCAAAGCTGCGGCCTTAAGCTAGTTATTAATAAAACTATTTGTTCTACTTCTTCAACCGTTGGCCACCCAATGCTGAAAGTAGATCTCTTTCAAATCTTTCCCATCATTTCTACATATTTTTCTTTCTTTTTTTATCTTTTTCTTTTTTGTTCTTTTTTCTTTTATTTCTGGTCTTTTCCTTTCTTATTTCTTTCATTTTCCCTTATGGCGGTTTTGTGTGGTGGCTATCCAGTTTCGTCCGGCCACTTTAATGAGATCGTCTGTCCACCTAGTCGGTTGTCTTCTCACATTCCTCCTTCCCGTCCATGGTCTTCACCCCAGACCTTACTCCCCCATCTTCCACCTAGTCTACGGCCTAGCCGCTCAATAGAGTCATTGCCTCTCCGGGACACGTGACCAAAGTACTGAAGAATTCGAGCCTGGACTATAGCTGACAGACGCTGCTTGATGCCGAGTTCTTGGAGAATGGATATGTTGGTGCGAAATTCAGTCCAAGATACTCCAAGCATTTTCCTCCAGCACCACATTTCCAGAGCGTCTATTTTACTTTTTTCAGTTTCTCTCAGCGTCCAGGTCTCGGCTGCGTATAGAAATATGGGGAACACCAGTGCCCGTACGAGCCGGGTTTTCGTGGCTTTGGTGACGTTGCGGTTCCTCCATACTTTCTTCAGTCTATCCATGGCAGACCTGGTGATAGCCATGCGTCGCTTGATCTCGTCCACGCAACCACCGCGGTTCGATATTAGGGCGCCTAGGTAGACATATGATTGCACGACGTCGCAATTCGCGATTTGAGTGGCTATGGGCGAGTTTTCGTTGATGCGGTCGACAATCATAATTTTCGTCTTGCTTCTGTTGATCCTCAAACCGAAAATTGAGCTGGTATGTTCCATCTTGGACAACAAAACCTACATATGGTGAGCAGAAGTTGCGAACAGCGTAGTATCATCCGCATAGCGCAAGTTTGACACCCTCACACCTCCTATTGATACACCGTCTGTCCAATCTTCAAGGGTAATCCTCATTATCAGTTCGGTGTAGATGTTGAATAGGAGCGGCGAGATTATACAACCCTGACGAACGCCCGCACTGGGATGAAAGTCACCCGATAATACGCCATCCGTCCTCACTGACGCGGTTCCATCCTCATAAAGACGCCTCAAAAGGTGCACAAGGTGTTTGGGGGTGCCCATAGCAAGGAGGGATCCCCACAGCACTGGCCATTTCACGGAATCAAACGCCTTAGAGAAGTCAACGAAGCAAATATACGTTGGCTTGTTGAACTCACGGGCTTTCTCAATGATTTGGCGCACTATAAAGATCTGTTCTCGAGTGCCTTTGCCTTTTACAAACCCTGCCTGTTCAGGTGCAATTTCTTTAGATAAGAACGTCTTTAATCGCTCATTCAGAATGTGCAGTAAAATTTTGCTAGCGTGTGATATTAATGCAATCAGTCGGTAGTTGCTACACTTCTTCGTCGAGCCCTTTTTGTGTAGTGGAATGAAGACAGTATGAGCCCATTCTTTAGGCCATGTTCCGCTTTGCCATATTTTGTTGCAGATAGTGTGGAATATCTGCACCCCCTGGTCGCCTGCGGCTTTAATGGCCTCTATTGGAATGGCATCTTTGCCAGTGGCCTTGCCATTCTTCAGGTGTTTAATTGCAGCTTCGACTTTCTCCTTAAGAATGTCGGGCTCCATGTCTTCACTCGAGGGTTCTGTATGAGCGAAATCCCGGGATAAGGGGTCCTCATACAAAGACTGGCAGTATTGTTTCCACGTCTCGGATATGGAAAAAAAAAATTAAAGTAAAGTAAAGTTTGTCATTGCACACTTTCATATTTTCGATGCGATGTTGACTTTTCTAACAAAATTGGACGTAGTTACACGAAAAGGATCCAATCCACACAAAGTCACTTTGGAAATATTGACGTTTGAAGTTTGGAAGAAATGTCTTCATTGGTATTCATTTTAAAATTAATTGAAAGTATGATGTTGTGTGTGGAATAATAACACTTTTTTATTGTTAATAGTATAATCAAGCTTAGTATTGTATTTTGTTGATAAAAATGTTTAAACTGATGTTTTTGCTTGGATCTTTTTTACTGGCCGATAGTTTTGATATTTAGCATCAGTTATGGTTATATTATATATCGGTATATTTAACTCAATTTTGACCATGTTGTGGATTGGATCCTTCTCGTGTAACTACGTCCAATTATGGTTGATTAAACAATCAACGCCCTCAAACAATTATATAATATAATGATATACTACTGATATATAATATAATGATATACTGTAAGAGTTAGCTCTAATGCCGTGTTCTAGCCAAAGTGTTCACATAACCGTCGCGTTTGTTTAGTTTGGTGAACCGGGCCAACAAAGGGTGGTTTCTGATTTTCCGAACAAATGAGTGATTTAAGAACGCGGCGATCGCGCATAATATACGCAAACGGCCGCTTTGTTACTAAGCAAAGAGACCGTTTGCACGAGGCACACACGAGATACACGAGATGCTTAGATGGCAAGGGCCTTCAAGATATTAACACTATCTTTCGTTTCAGCACGTCATACACGACAGCAGCGTACGGCAGTCATCAGAATGTTCTTCTAAGGCTCGACACTCTTGGAAGACCTCCCAGTTCTACAGGATCCTATGCTACTATAGCCAGCTTACACAAGTTTCCTTTTGGTAAGTAACAGATTATTTGTAAATTAAATTATCAACAGCCTACGACAGTCCACTGCTGGACATAGGCCTCCCCAATCGCACGCCACTCAACTCCATTTCCAGCAACTCTCATCTAGTTGCTACCAGCCACCCTGCAACGATCATCGCTCCACCGAGCCTGAGGGCGTCCCACTTTACGTTTGCCAATTCGCGGTCTCCAGTCAAGAACACGTCTACCCCAACGGTCATCGGTTCTACGGCTAATATGACCGGCCCATTGCCACTTCAGCTTACTTATTCTGTGAGCTATGTCGACAACTCTGGTTCTCTGTCGGATTACCTCGTTCCGGATGCGATACCTCAGAGAGACTCCAAGCATAACCCGTTCCATAGCTCACCGAGCGACCTGTAAATTAAATGTCTATGATTAATTATTTTTTTCTGCTTTGTGAGTCACGTAGCCTCATTGGTGTAATACTGCCTGGTCTAGTGTTAGCAAGGACTGAGCATTAGGCCCTGAGTTCGATTTACAAGTCGGGCAAAGAGCTATTGGGATTTTGTATTAGAAATTTCTTAATGGTAGCCGATTTGTGCCCGGTAGATGGCAATAGGCTCGCAATACATGCGACTTAAACATAACTGGTGAAATGTGAGCGTACTCTTTGGTACACCTCTGCCTAACCCTTCGTGGATTACAGACGTAATGTTACGTAATGATACCATCGTACATTAATGGTTACAATCACACAACATAATATTATCACATCCCCGACAGCACCTTTTTGTTATAGCAATAAGGGCGATTTTCGTAGTGCAAGACACGTGTGACTGATATGCGGTTAAAAGACAGTTCATATGTAGTAATTTTTTCTTTTCCAAAAATACTCTCTATTTCTTTTTAGAATCTAATTTTTAATTGTTTTAATCAATTCCCGTTCGCTTTACTGCCCCGCCCCACTAGTAGGGCCAATGGGATCAATTTTTAATGTTTTTATCAATTCCCGGAGAGCATTGTAATACACATTGCCGGAGAGGTGTATTCCCGTTGACCCCACCGCCCGTAGCCCCACTGATGGGGTCAGCGGGAATTAATTAAAATAATGACAATGTGTAAAATAACAATGTGTATGTTTTTGTAAATTAAAGACACTGTTTTTAAAAAGCTTAGTGCAGATACACCTAATCTAATATTGGTACTATCTCCAAGTACCTTATATAAGTTTTATTATTGTCATAAAATACACTACACGACCATTCGGAAGCACCAACAAAATATTTCTCAACAAAAAGGAATTTATAGCAAATGAGAAAATGTAACATACGGAATGTCACATAAAATTTCACTATAGTATTTTTATATTATTCTCGTGGAAAATTCCTTACGAAAATTCTGGAACAAATATTACAGTGACATTTGTTCGTAAATGACCTATTATAATTATAGGTGTGCATGTTTCCTGTAAAATAATTAGAGCAGTATGATTATGTATGGTAATATATATCAACTGGTACCTAATATATATACATGGTGATTTTTAATTTTGATTTAAAAAAAACCATGCTGTATATTGTGCTCCACATTCCTGCGGATTACTATACTATACTACTAGCTGTTGTCCGCTGCTTCGCTCGCGTTTTGGTTGGAAATTATCCCACGGGCACGTTGTAAATATGGCACTCGGGGATAATGTAGCTTCCTATTACTGAAAGAATTTTCAAAATCGATTCAGTAGATCCAGAGATTACCTCCTACAACCTCATAAACTCACAAACTTTTATAATATGTAAGTATTACATAATTTAAGAAAAAAAAAATTGAAGCTAGGTATGTACATGTACAACATATAAAAGTATCGCCACTTTTATACAAGCCTATAAGCTTGGCTTGCTCGAATAACAACTAGTCTTCATGATATGAGGGTTTCTGAACAGTCTGCTTGCCTTGTCAGCTCGCTGTGTTGTTGGCCCCTATGCGCGCCACTGAACCATCGAACTTAACAACTTTCTTCATAGGAACAACCTCTAATCACGAATTCCATACATTTGGATTAAGTTTGAATTGAAATTGTATGGTGTATGGGACAGCTGATTACTTTTTCGCGATTACAATATTGGTACCATGAGCAGAGCTAAATAAATATGACCACACCAGATACATGCTGCATAAACAGTAAAATAAAAAGGATATTCTTCCAGGTGAGCAAGCGTAAAATTCTCCAAATAACTTTTGACTCCAGATTTATGGTAAAAGTATTTCGTCCCCGACTGTTCACTGATGAATTCCATTTAATTCCACCTTGATTTATATTTCACATTCACACCGCACATTCTCTGAGATTTTCTTTAAAATAAGGAAAACGTTTTCCAAGAACGAGGTCACATGATAGTATTACTATGTTATGTTTGATTTAGTTCTAATGAAAATTATACTTTGAGCGTAGAACCAGGATTTTCTTCTCTCAAAAAACTGAAGATTCTTGGTAAAATCTGTGTTTTAATAAAGAATTCGTGAAAGATCAGCCAACTTGTTAAGAGATTATTTAGTTGTGACAGATGTTTTTCTTTTCATTTTCATTCATATAGCAAACCTACCTACTTCAGTACTTAAACGTGTACACTTCAACCAACTTATCTGCGCAGGCGGTAAAACACAGAACTAAACTAAATGTACCAAGCTTGACATAATCGATGCAAGTATTCTTGACAAGCAACCCCACCTTGAACTGCACACTTAGTGGTCATACTATACCTACCTACATATGTACATCAACCATCACCTTTTGACAGTTTGATTGACATCCATAAATAATCAGTTTGATTGCCCGATTGATTGCAATAGGGTCGTCCCCTATGATATGGGACTTAAACGTTACTGGTGAAATGTGCCTCTTATCCTTCACATGCCATCTCTGCGGTAACCTTTGACGAAAACAGGCGATATGCTATGTTTTAATAACAAGCCGATTTTGGAGTGTGCAAAAAAAATTCTATGAAAACTAATTTTGTGCCCGTTGTGACTGGTTATAGACTCGCCTTCTATTTATTTATTTATTTATTTATTTATAACCACTTACAACTATCTATTTGTAGGTATACCTCTGCCTCACCCGCTGGTGTTTCCAAGAGTGATATTATCTTATATTAATCAATATCTTCGTCCACAGGCAGTCGCCGGTCACCTTCTCCGTACGCGACGACGCACATAGGAGAGCATGTGTACGCTAAGCCGGAGTCAAGAGTCTCGTATTACGCTGCATCAAATCTCACGCATGTTTCACAAGTAAGTGTGTATTGAGTATGTAAGCACTCATTTCGCCTCGTCCACGTTCGTACATCTGGTAATACACGCACGCTGGTTGCGAGTACTACGCACCTAACCTTTCTGAAGATCCTCACCAATAAGGTCAGTCTATGTCCTGCTAGGACGTCCCGTCCCGGCAATGCTACTCATACCTGCATTGAAAATACTTTTTGTTAGTCGCCTTTCACTGATCCTCTCCACGTGGCCAACCCACCTAAACATTCTCTTTTCAATTTTTATAAAATATATCATGGTTTATAAAATCATCAGAAAATCGCACGCAATCATCTGCATTGCTCGTGTCTTGTCTCAAGATGGGTAGGGTCAAAAGCCTTTGCTAGAAATAGGACTGTGCGGCTATTAAAACAGCGTCCACTAGCAATTCTCACTGTTTATTGCGTAAAGACTGGAGAGTGTCTTCGTCAGTCTGGCGCCAGTGCGATGAGATGCAGACACTCGGCCATTGCCCTAGATAGTTTGCATTTAAAAGCCTCGTTTCTCTTGCGAGAACAGAGACTACAGAATGCATCTCCAAAAATGTATTTGGAAAAGATAGCATTAGGTCTAAAAATTACAGCTTCTCCTTGACTTGTGTAAGTGTGTGCATTTGTGAATTACTGTTAAAAATATGTTGTAACGGCTTAGGGTCTATGTATACGGTATTTTTTAGGTGCCTTGGACGTTCGTTTACCCACTGCATATAGCTACGCAGGTAGTACATAGTCAACGCGACAAAAAAAAAGGCCGCGTGAATACTCGCGACTCAGTATATAAGTAATTATGGTACCAACTTAACTATGCTGCTCAGTAAATATTTATCCAAATCCACCTGATTAACTCTATGTACTCAAATTGATATTGGGGAGTAAAGCCTGTGGATTAACAATTAACTAATTATGTTAGCTTATTAATTAAATTAGGTAATTATGCTAATTCACATTTGGCTGTGTAAATAAACTGCACAGTCGTTAGATAATTAGTGCCGTGTTCCTACTGTAATTGCACCATTTTGTCGATAATGTGGCCAATTTTGGACTATTGTGGTTAGGTGCCATCCGACATTACGAACAGCAATTATTTAAAGATTATTTTGTGGTTTTTAGCCACGGTTGACTTATCAACGCATTTACAGATTCACACATACAGTTTTAAATCTGTTACTAAATAATTTCAGTAATAACATATAATATACACCTGTAATTGGTACCTACATCAGAACTCTAACGTGAACACTTATAGTGTAAAATGTATGTACTGTGGTGTACATATTTTAAATAAATAAATAAAACATTATATAAAGGGTTCAAATAAATGATTTGATAAGAACAGTGTAAACACAGGTGCGAACAATGAATTCAGAAAGAACATTTGTTGTTTGAATAATCAAAAATTCCCTTAGATGTTATTTTTTGTGTTTGCTGTGCGAGTTAAAAATACATTTTATTTCTTTCTTTCATTACTTTGTTATACAAACACAGACCTTTTGAAAAATAGTAGAAGTTTCAAACAATAAATATACACGTGATATTACTACTATTTGCAAACGTGACCTAATAAAGACATTTGGCACCGTCGGTAAATGTTTCTCTAAATCCACCGGATAATAAATTACTTCTGTGTTGGTGTAAATTTTAGTTTACTGCCGGTCTCGCAGAGGCGCCGGCTGTGGAGTCTGGGGTATAGGCGACAGCGATTTACTGTAAGAGATTAGAATAATACAGGGTGATCAGCGGTGGCCCAGTGCTGGCGGCCCCGACTTACGAACAGTAAGTCGTGGGTTCGAACCCAGGCAGGCGCATTACTTTGTGTAATTTATTTCATCACCACTGCTCTCAAAAACGGTGAAGGAAAACAGCGTGAGGAAACCGGCATGTCCTAGAGCCAAAAATTCGAAGACATGTGACATCTACCAACCCGCACTGGGCCCGCGTGGTGGATTATAGCCCATTCCCTCTCATAGAGAGGAGGCCGAATGTCCCAGCAATGGGAACATTAAAGGCTGATTATGCAGGGTGATCAGTACGGTCAGAGTTGAATTATTTTTGTCCTTCGTCGTATTGAGTGGATGGTACTTTCTAGATCAAGTCGGAATTACACCGTTTAGGGGGTTCATTGGCTCCTCAGAGCTGTAGATTGATGGACATTTAGGTCATACTAGTTAGTTATGGTCTTGAGACACGACCACACTCACAAATTTTGTCGTAAGGGTTGTTTTCGTTTTTGGACGGGCCTATAATCCCCCAACCCCCCAATTTGCAAAGTTATATTTACAGTGGTCCACCTGGATACACCACCGATTTAGTGTTTTCCATTTTGTTTTTCATATAAATTCAATAATTTTTCTATATATCCTCCAGACGTCGGCACCAGCTATACCAACAGTGCTATTTTTAGAACCGAATTAAATTCGTGCCGTGTGTGGCTAATGACCCGGTCTGATCGATTGTCTTCTAGCATGTTTCGGTTGAACAGATAAATATTCTCAACTCAACTGTTACACACGATTACTCTTAGTAGCAAATCCTTGAAACTACTGAACAGTCCAATTGTTCCATTTATGTGCAGGCATCCATATTGAACCTATCTGTTTCGTTCAGATTTCTCTCAGAATGCTATGCTTGTGAGAATTTAGATAAATCTACAGTGGGGAAAATATTTGTTAATCAAATTGATACACTACGCATTTTTCTATTCCATATAAGCGTCAAAGAATGGCGGTTGTTAATTGAATATACAGATAATTTAATATGGTAGTAATTTTTTTGAAAAATTTGATTGCCCGACTTTATTAATGGCTATTGTCTAGTAATACTATAACACCTAGAAACCAAACAGTCCCTACTCCACACTCACACCCATAAGTCTCCATATTTAATTCCAAAACTCCCCTCCCCGTCCCCACTTCCCCACTAAATTCAGCCACTCTCCCAGATAAATTAACCCACATTACGAGGTTACTCTTGATCTTTGCCTGAACAATCCGCAAACACTTTAATGGCACCATACGTCGTGCGAAGGTAACCGAGTAAGGAATTAATTGTGGTAGAACCCCTCGCGTCTTTTTCTTGAGAGGCAAACATGGATGGAATTTAGTAATTTACTTTTGAGGTTAGAATGGAATTGGTGTTTCATTGTTTGATTTGTCAGAGATTTCATAAACTTATTGGGTTTTGTGGTTTGCTACAACGAGTAAGTAGCCATCTTCCTCTTAGCGTATCGATGGCAATTTAAATTGTGTCGGCCCAGGTAGTTTGGCGCTTTCGGTAGCGTCCATCAGTTCCTGTAGTGAACAAACAACAGGACACGCAGGACACGATATTAAGTGCCCCATCGTTTGCGGAGCAGCGATTAGCCATAACACTTACCTACGTCTTCTACTGGCTTAAAAAGTCTGTAAGTAATGTATAACTTTGCTAAAGCTTTCTAAATAATCAAGGTTTCTCAATCAGCAATCTATACATATAATAAAATTATAAAAAGCCGATGTGTCATTGAAGATATTGAAAAAAAAAAAAAATTATGGGGGTTTTTTATTAGAGCAACAGAAGCCAAAACAACAGTTTTTAGAATTTTTGTCTGTCTTTCTGTCTGTATGTTTGTAGGCGCATCACGCAAAAACTACTGCATGGATTTGAACGCAGTTTTCTCTTCTGCAAGATGCATAAATTAAAATATAGGCTCCATTAGATAATTTTAGTTTTGGATCCGATAAATGGCGCTGTGCGAAGCAAGGGTTGGTTGCTGGTAATAAATAAGTGTGTATCTACGAGAGTTTTATTTAATAAAGAATTGACTCTTAATAATTTCGCACTAACGGTCAAGATTAAAATCAAATGAGGCCTCTACTGGTTGAACGTTCAAATTTCATATAACAGAACTCGAAAATTACGCTTTACCGCTTCGAAGTGTTTCAGCTAAAAAGAAGGAATGGCGGAACAAAATCCACATTAACACATCAGTCTAGAAGGATTTAGAAAATAGTAGTTACGGGATGTTTATCTATACTAATATACTAATACTAACCACTACATAGTATAAAACAAAGTCGCTTCCCGCTGTCTGTCTGTATGTATGCTTCGATCTTTAAAACTAGGCAACGGATTTTGATGCGACTTTTTTTAATAGATAGTGACTCAAGAAGAAGGTTTATGTGTATAACATTGCACCAGTGCGAAAACAGGGCGGGTCGCTAGTAATACTATAAAGTTTGTGAGTTTGTGAGGTTGTAGGGGGTAATCTCTGGATCTACTGAACCGATTTTGAAAATTCTTTCACTAATAGGAAGCTACATTATCCCCGAGTGCCATAGGTTATATTGACAACGTACCCGTGGAAAAAAATTCCAACCAAAACGCGAGCGAAGCCGCGGGCAGCATCTCTCATCTTATTATGTTTTTGTTTCAATGGGCAGGTAATTTACCAACAAAATGATATTAAAAAAAATTCCACCCCAATAAACCAAAATAAACCCTCTCCCCCGCACCATATTCTTCACACCACCTTCATTACAAGTCTTCTGCATTACAAGGGCGGAGGAATGGTGCATAAAACGAGCCCTTTAGCTCATTAAGAATCCAATTTAAGACGAGTTACCCAGAGTTGCCCCGTCTCCCCTGCAGGTGATACAAACGTAATGCAATTAGCGCTCTTCTTAGGCAAGTATTGAAAACGGAATAAGATTATAGCTAGAAGTGACTAGTTTTCTTAGAAATGGGATTTGATGAAAAACCAACAAGCAATTATTATTTATGGGTTTCATTGAAAACATAATATTTAAGAATTATTATTAACTATAGAATGTATTTTTTCCACTGTGTCTAATTAAATAAGCTAGATAAATTTCACTGACGTGTAATGGTATCGTATTTAAAACGAAAATAAAAAAATGTGCTGAAGATTTTTTTTTGTTATGTATGTTTTTTTTTTAATAAGTATGTTAAATGTATAATTATGATTTTAGTGCTTTGAAATCAGTTGTTGTCATAACGATACTTCGTCGAGTAGATAATGGAAAAGAGTTCGGTAGGAAAAAACATCTTCTGAAACTTTACTTTTGTTGCGGACTGTACTGTACAGCTGTACACACAATAAAACAAACATTTATTTTTTCAAAAAATAATAAAAATTTACGAAAAATATACCAACACGCTTAAAAAGATATGCTCCGCCGCGACAGTGTAATCACTGCCGTGACCAGGATTCGAACCTGGGTTACTACGGCCACAACGTAGGGTCCTAACCACTAGACGATCACGGCTACCGGAGCTGGTGAACGTTTAGGCGAAATAACGCAGTACATTCAGAATCTGGAGCACTTTCACTGCTGTAATTTGTCACGGTAAGCGCAAGAGTGTGGCAATAAACTCGTTCATGCAATAACGGTACTCACAAAATGAAATAATTGAACAGTTACATAGTATTGTATACTTAATAAAATGTTGTATCATTATTATGGAAATATTATAGGTACAAATTACGTTGAAAATGGTTTCCCATCGTTTTGGTAATAATTACGTGGAACAATTATTTAATTAAAATTAAAATACCGCATACGTAGGTACTGTAATACCGGAATTTAGCTAGCAATATTTCAATGAATAGCTACAATACTTTCGCATGTTTATGAATATTTTAAAACCAGGTTCACATCCACATCCTAGAAAATGAGGTGGTAAACATTATAGAATATTTTGTCTTATCAATTTCAAAAAATAATTTTATTTTCACTTATTTACACTAGCGCCATGGGGTCCGAGTGCCCACCTAGTCTTTCGGAACATCGCCAAACGGTTGGTCGTCTCTTCCCGTGACCAGAGGACTGCCCATGCCATCTAACGTGGTAATGCTGCCAGCCATCTGGGCACAATTCCTGTTGACAGCAATGTGGCCGAATTTTTTGACACACTTTAATGCTTTTCCTCTTCTCAATAAGTACATATTTTAATTATTATTTTTAATTTGGTTATATATAGATAATTATGTTAACTGAAAAAAAAACAAAATCATTAGTTTTAAAAATCAAAAAATATATTTATTTAACCATCAATCATTCGACATCATAGTAAAAAAAAAACTGATAGAAACCACGCCCCAACTATCCATAATTTCGCGCTCAAGCCTCTTCCATCAATATTAGCCGTTTCATTATTGAGCTTGGCAAGGAACCGAGGTTTTAATTTGCAATCCCCTTTGTCCACGAATTTATCGCACCGTTGAAAGTCTTAGGACGAAATATGAATTAGTGTCCTCACTGCGGAGGGATCCCTAATGAACGGAGGTGTAAATAAGAAGTTTCTTATTAAACGAGACGATTTTGGATACAAAGCCGAGGAAATTTTATTCGAAGGATTTTGAAAGGGAATTTTATTTCGTAATTGGAATTTTTGTGGGAGGAATGAAAGAGCGGCTGTGGTTACAATTAAATTATTGATATTCTATTTGAATTGAACCTCTATTGACATAATATGTTCTATTGTAATCATGTATTTTTTATTATCATCATTTCACCGGAGACTGATTATGTGTAAAAACCACATTGTGACTACTGTATTTCGCACCATTTACATGACCACTAAGTATTTCATTTTAATATGACTGTTTGAATTTATACTTAAATTAAACATACATGACATCTAAGGAAACAATAATCTAATCTATTTTAATATAACAATTAATTTAATTTAATTTAATATCTATCTATTTCATATTTTAATTAATTTTCTGATACTATGGGTGTATGTGTAAAAACTTGCCTGAAATAAATGAATTTTGTTTTTATTTTTATTTATTTATTATTTAACTCATTGTATGTTGAACCCAATTGAACGTCGATATTTATACTCGGTATATTTTTAGTTTAAAGACACTTTTGACTTGTCAAGAAGTCGGTTAGTCGAAAATATGAAATTATTTGCCAAAGCGCATATCTTTATATATAAGAACAGGTAAGACACTCCATTGAGACTCTTATTATAAAAATAAAATAAATTTTCCTGTGTCTATGAAGGGTTAGTCACCAACTGGACACGAGTTGCGGCTTACAAAAGATCTTTCTACCCACTTGCCAAACAAACCTTCTCGAAAACCTTTGAAACAAAAGCACCTCTGCCCAGACACTACAACATTGACGTCCTCTCTTCATTAAAAGCATTATTTATCTACCAAGCCACTTCCCCTATCAAAGCACTCGGTACAAAATCGCTCCACTGCAAAGCTAGCTGCTATCTACTGCGAACCTAGCTGCTATCTCGCAAACTAGATTAAGGATATCGTTGGACGGGGTCCGGCTCAATGCAATTATGTGTCCGCACCTGTCTCTAACTAAAGACTGGTACCGCGTCGGCACTAACTGGATATACCGTTCGGTGGTACTTTTTAGAGTGGCTTTGTAACAGACTTGCTGATTTTGTATAGTTTTTTTGTTAAAGAAAACTTAGTAACTAGATAAAGTACAGTTCTAAGTTTTTATACAGCGTGTAACAGAAAGGGTATAATCATATGGAATCCTGTGGTATGGACCATCAAACTGAACAACTTTCTCTATGGGACCACCATCGAAATCGTAAAAAAATAATCAGCTGTCCCATACATTTGGGTCGAGTAGGTATTGAAATTTTGTATAGGACGGCTGATTATTTTTTTACGATTTCGATGGTGGTCCCATAAAGAAAGTTGTTCAGTTTGATGGTCCGTACCACAGTATTCCATATGATTATACCCTTTCTGTTACACGCTGTATAAAGGGTGTAACAAGACCCAAAACGAAGCCGAAAGTCACTTATTCTCCCCATCATTGCAATCATTTTTTTGTTCTATACCATACCTGGGAATTTTCTAGTTACGGAGATATTGGGAGTCAAAGTTACAACTTTTTCACAAGTTTTTTTTTTTTAATACATGTTTTTGATGTAAGATTTTTACTTTAAACACCTCCACGAGCCCCGTATTAGTCAATCCATCCACCAGAACAATGTTTTGAGTGAGTTACATTGAGTCCTACCGTAAAACGTGATTTTTCACCCCACAAAAAAAAGTTGTTTCCCAGCAATAATTTGTGCGTAAAGTTACTTAGTTTGATGAGGTTGACGGCATCGTGAAGGGTCCTGTTACACCCTGAATTGTCATATAGAAATGGAAGCTCACAACCTATTTTAAACATGAAGTATTAAAGGGCTTGCAGCATCCTACTTCAAGTCTTGTTATCTTTCAATGCAATTATGGGTGAGAGTGTCGACTTCGGGGCACTATGAAAAAAAAATTTCGCGTTCAATTTTGAGGTAGCGCTCGCCGGCCGCTACCGCGGCACCGCTCGCTTCGCTCGCTCGGCTCGCGCGTAGTTGGTCACAGTTCTAACCTAACCTAACCTATGGATATATTTGCAGGTACACACCGTTTTGTTTTCTGCACGGCTCATGGTGCCTATAAGCGTATGGTACCAATTCGAAAAAAAAAAAAAAAAACGAAAAGTTTTCTAAATCCCGCGCCATAGCGCCCCTAAGGCTACACTCCAACCCAATTATGTGTGCGCATCTCATCATATCGTGTCTAACTAAAGAATGGGACCAAGTCGTCAATACCGAATATGCAGTTCGGTGGCACTTTTTAGAGTAGTTTTGTAATAGACTTGCTGATTCGAGAAGTTTTCTTCTTGAAAAGAGCTGTTGCTAACTAATAGCCTATTATCATTTTTAGCATCAGGGGCATTAATATAGCTATTATTAAAACTGTATAGTGTTATTATGCTAAAAATCAGAAACTGTGACAGGTTACTTTAATTCCAACCCCTTTCATACAGGTGGTCCTAGTTCAGGGATTGAGATCACATTGATGTGGTGTTAACTGAATTTATATTATTATTAAAAATGTATAATTTGCCATATTTCTATAAAGATTACGTATTCCACTGGACATACACTGAGAATCAATGAAAACATAAAAGTTGATCCTCCATTTTGGTTTAGAACAGCACGTTTTCATCTTACCGTATTCCTATTTCGTTAAGTGATGGTGGCATATGCTTAGGGGATATACTGTCAACCCGACGAAAAATACTGATGTTTGATTCTTGAAAAGGCACTAATGTAGTCTCAATATATACTAAAAACCGCATTTCTTTCAGCAAACGTTAACCAAGGACCGCATCACCGACCCGGCGGAACAACTCCGTCTGCTGACAACTCCTCGCTCAAACATTCGCCTCGAGATTCTGGTCCATGAGGGTACCTTTGGCAGGGTTTACAAGGGAGTCTTCAAGAAAGGAGATACCTATGAGGAGGTCGTTGTGAAGACTGTTTCAGGTTAGTTTGTAAAATTATTTTTTAATCAAGTACTGTTTTTTTTTTAAGATAAACAGTGAGTGATAGCAATCAGCTGAACCACCTTTGCATAAATGGTTGACATTTTTTATAAAATGAATCGATAGAATTTTAAAATTCGTCGTGATGGCCCAGAGGTTAAAGCCTCGCCTCTCAAGCATGAGGATGTGGGTTCAAATCCGGGCAAGTACCAATGTGACTTTTTCAATTCATAAGTACTTTATAAGTTTATCTTGGAAAACATCGTGAGGAAACCTGGACTTATAAAAGTCTGAAATCGCCAACCCGTCTTGAGCAAGCGTGGTGATCAATGCTCGTGCCTTCTCTGTTGAGAAGAGGCCTTTGCCCAGCAGTGGGACAATAAATAATAATAATGATACCAGCCTATGGTATTATTATTTAATATTTTATTTATTTGAGGAAAGTAAATAAAATATAAAAGAATTATAAAATTCTATCGACTCGTATTCTAAAAAATCTCAACCATTTATGCTGCTTGCTATTGCTATCACTCACTGTACCTAAGTGTCAAAGAAACGGTCAGATTACTAGCCTTAGGTTTTAAAACAACGTCGTCCACGTCGTTTATAAAAAAAAAAATGCGAGTTAATGAATGTGTTATTCTAATAAAAATACTATAAGGGGGAAGCGCAATGGTAGCCCGCGAAATTCATAAATATTCTTAAGTTTTTTGCATTTCTCCGGTCAGTGTCATTCTCGACGTTGAACTAAATATAATTTGCAGCCGTTATACGCATGTATTTTCAGAATTACATTAGAAAAAATAACAAAATTGAATTTCGTGGGCTACCCTGGCGAGGATAAAACTGCTGAGGAAAAATATTTCTTAGGTACTGAAAGTACGAACAGTTTTTTTGAAACACTACGTTTCTAATATTTTTCACTAAGCTACCTACCAAATTGTATTCCGTTTGAATCCAAAATTACTTCTCATTTTACTATAATCAAAGAAAACTTAATTCGCAAACATGCTAGTTCTTAAGTACTCCACAAACGACATTCGACTGAAGGTACAATATTCAATATTCCTGAACTACGAGTAAAATAGCAAACCAATAGGGTTGATTGTGCTGTGTATTGACTATTTGAAAGATTATTGTGCAGCTCAAAGGGGTTAGCTTCAAAACGTTTTTGAGGCCGGAGTTAACAATCCGGCATTTCGTTTGGTACATTTTTTGTAGCCCCTCTTATGGCCTAGAATACACTCTGTTGCCTGAAAAGAACTGGTTATTAGCTTTTGAATACGCTTGGCTTGTTCTTGTTCTAGCGGGTTTTCGGTTCCAATTTTCAATTAATTGAAAGTTAACAAATATTCAACCCGCATTGCAAGCCATATTTTCACAATCAGAAATTATGGCCCGGATCTCAGTAGTGGGAACTTTTTAGATTAATCGTGTTAAATAATCATAATTCTGTAGTTTATCTCATACATCATCATAACATCAAGCATGTAATTCCCGAAGGGTTAGGTAGAGATGTAGCTAAGACTACATCAACATTTCGTCAGTTTTAATTGTAAGTCGCATCTAATAGGGGGCGAGCCTGTTAGCATCAATCGAATCGAGTCAAATTTCGCAAGACAAAAATAACTTCTATGAAATAATTACGTCCGAAAAAATAACAAAATAATAGGTACCTAATTCCCTTCCGATTATCTGCATTCCCAAGAAACTCCATCGATGCCGGAATCGGCAAACCGTAAAAATTGCAACTTATATTAGATGCAGGCTTTATGGCAAATTGGCGCTGCTACTCATATAAGAGCATATTGCTTTGCTAACAGGATTGCTTTTGATCTCATCTCGGCAGATAAGCATCGAGATTATTTCAGGCGAAAAATATGAAGTAGGTGCCTACCTATTGTTATTTTCTAGGCAGCTGAGTACAAAAGAAAACAAGAACGTTAAACGTTACCGGAATAAACAATCCAGCATCCAATTCAATTTTATTATTGTGATTACCAATTTGTCTTTCTCTGTGTATTTTTATCTTTTTTTTTAAGTTAGATTTTATTGATCTTAGTTTTAAAATTAACACAGACACGTGAGAAAACTTACCATTTTGTTTTGATTTTAGTAAGTTGACTGGGCTTTTTTTTTCGGATGGGAAGTCATCAAATGACTCCTCCCGCTCTGGGTGGAGCAGGAGGGAGTGTCAGACTTTTACTGACTTAAACCCATCTATGTTCCTTCATCGCATTTTTTTGTGTTACCTGTTTACCGCACAACGGTGGTAACCTTGGACCTTGCAAAGTCTTAGCATTTGTACGGAGTTTCGTAGAATACGATGCCGACATATTCAGTTTGTAGCGGGCTGTACGGCGTGTAAACAAACACATTTGCAATAATATTACTTGTACATACAGGATGTAAGCAGACCCTTCACGAAGCCGTCAACCAAGCATTATGTACATAAAACTAAGTAACTTTATGCAAAAAATATTGCTGGGAACAGACTTTTTTTTGGGGTGAAAATTCACGTTTTACGCTAGGACTCAAAGTGAACCACTGAAAAAATTTCGCTGATGGATGGATGGAATAGTAGTAAAAATATTACATTAAAAAAAGTACTTTAAAAAATACTTGTGGAAAAATTGGAACTTTGACCCCCAATATCTCCGTAACAAGAAGGTATGGTCTTGGACGAAAAATGATCACAATGACGGGGAAAATAAGTGCCTTTTGGCTTCGTTAAGGGTCTTGTCACACCCTTGATTATTATTTAAGTCTCTTTATTAATTTGTAAATTCGGAATATTATTTTGCAATTAAACATGTTGACATTTTGATTTTTGTGCTAGATGCGGCATCAGCAATGCAGGCAGCATTGCTAGTAGCAGAAGGGTTACGACTCTTCGGCTTAGTTCATACAAATGTGCTCACACCGATGGCTGCGTGTGCGGAGGAGGCTCGCAAGCCACTTCTAGTTTATTGCTGTCCTTCTCATTCTTCTAATCTTAAGAGGTAACAATTTATTATAGCCCTACATTGCAGAAATATTGCATTTTGTTCTTCGCTGGCTTGTACTATAAGGTTATAAATCCATTTGTAAAGATTTGGTCTAACCACTAGGAAGGACGTGGCTGAGGATATATGGACGGCCGGCTCTATCTATATATACAAATACTACTGAAGTATCCACCTTAGTGCGTGCTAGTTTAACTGATCCTAAGGGTTCATTCGCGTCGTAGCGGCGATCGGCGGCGGCGACCTCTCGCGTCCGGCCTTGATTCAATCCATGGTCCGGAGCGAGACGGAATGGGACGCCGTCACCTCCTTCTGCGAAGCAGTCATGCTAGCGAAGGAGGTGGCGGAACGTGAGAGGGGGAGAACCTCACGTCCCAGCCGCCGCGGGAGACGCACCGGGCGTCGGGGGCCACGTGGTGGCCCCCGGCCACCGTAGACGCGGGCCTGTGGACGGTGGGCTATGGGCTAGCTCGCTGTCCGTCCGTCTTATGACGACAGGCCGTGTTGACGGCGCGTTCGTGTTCCACGCGCGCCTCAAAGAGAGTCAGCAAACAGGAAGGGGTCCGAAAGGACCGATGCCTGCCAGGATAGCGGGACTGTTCGAAAGAGATACCGCGGCCCTGGAACACAAAGGGCAAAGGAAGGAACATGGATGAGTTTTAGTCAGTAAAAGTCTGACACTCCCTCCTGCTCAGCCCAGAGCGGGAGGGGTTATTTGATGATTTCCCATCCGAAAAAAAAAGGGTTCATTCGCGTGCGGCGTGACGTCAAGTTGTAAGTTTTTTTCGTTTACGGAGAGGCGACGACGCGTGCAGCGGCCCACTTTATCACACGCGCATACACAAACACATGGAAAAGTACGATGTTGTTTACGAAGACACGGGGCTTGACACGGCGCGTGAGATGCCGCGTGCTCCATCGCGGGTAGCGCTACGTTTCACACGCCGCTTATCCGAAGAAACTGGCTTGCCGCAGCGCTGCGTGCGTCGCCACAATTAACGCCTTGCGATGTCATCTACGGCCTCCTATGCAAGTAACGCTGCATTTCAAACAAAAGCGCATCAAATCGCTTCTCCGTAAACGCTCTCATACATCGCCATATGTTGGGGCCACACGCTGCTTAGTAAATTACCACTGATGTAGAACCTCTTTTGTCAACATGTTATGGGCAGATTTGTTTTTTATTCATCCAATCAGGTAACAAGATTTGACTTGACTTATAAGTCATAACACTGAGTTTTACAATTATTAATATTATAATAACAAAATCACTCAAAAAGTAAATATTCTAACAAAATAATCTCTCCCACCAGGTTCCTGACATCTTGCCGGCTAGGCCACCAAGCGGCGCCGGCGACGAGAGAGCTAGTGGACTTGGGAGCCCAGGTGGCGTGTGGTCTGGCGTACTTACACGTCCAGAGACTGGTACACGCTGACATAGCTGCCAGGAATTGTGTGTAAGTGGGATTACCTAAGTATTAAAAAGTATAAGGATCTGTTTTACGATGTCTGAAATTCCGAATACCCGACTTTTGCACCAAAATACTATAATAAACTAAATATGGATTAGAATTTGTATGCAAAATTCTATGCCAAATTAATGGGATCTCAATCGTGATATATGATATGGTGAATCAGGTTTTCACCGTACGTAAGATTAGCATAATCAGCTTATAATGTTCTCACTACTGGGACACGCGGCCTCCTTTATATGAGAGGGAATGGGCTATAATCCACCACGCGGGCTCAGTGCGGGTTGGTTGATGTCAGACAAGTCTTCGAATTTTTTGGTTCTAGGACATGCCGGTTTCCTCATGATGTTTTTCTTTCACCTATTTGAGAGCGTTAATGATGAAATAAATTACACAAAGTAATGCGCCTGCCTGGGTCCGAACCCACGACCCACTGTTCGTAAGTCTGGGCCGCCACCATTGGGCCACCGCTGCTCGTACGTAAGATTGTGGATACGTATTATGAGCTAATATACTCAGAGCTGTCGAATAAAAAGATAGCGTAGCATTTTTTAGCAACACAATAAATTGAAATGAAGGAGCTCGTGGCCTAATAATAACAGCCACACGGGTCGATCTTCAAGGTTAAGCTGCGCTCGCCAAGGTCGGTCTATGGATGGGCGTTCTCTCTGTCTCGGAAAACACGTTAAGCTGTTGGACCCGGCTGTCATTTGTAGATCTTTGGCAGTCGTTACAGGTAATCAGTGGCCCGAAAGACTGACAACCAGTCTTACCAAGGTGTATCGTATTACCCAGTACTAACTTTGTTGTAGAGATCAGATAGGCAGTCGCTCCATGTAAAATACTGGTATTCAGCTGCATTCAGTTAGACTGGAAGCCGAACTCAACATAATTGGGAAAAGGCTAAGGAAATGATAAATATGAATTGAATTGAAATGGAATAGAATAGGTACAATAAATTCACCGCCATTTTTCTTTTCGTAAATATTTTTGCTCATTGGCTACTGTTTTTGCTTAAACATTGAGTTTAAACAACATAAATTAAACATTAGTATAACTGCCCCTAAAACTCCGTATCTTCCAAAACTCTAATTTTACAGATACCAAGTTTTGCCAACTTCAGTAGAGTGCCGAATAATTATAATCATGGGGTTCTTTGTAAAAATTATCCCTAACCCAGTTAAAAGTGGGTCAAAGAAAATTTGATATTGCTTTGGCAATCATGACAGTTTGTGTACTAGAGCTCTGTTTAAGGAAAGTCATTAGCAATCCTCGTATTATATTTTTTAAATTTGTGACTTTTAAAATTAAAATGTCTTGAGTTTGACTTCACTGTACTAGATTATCATATAAATAAAAATTACCTAGCTATTTTAATCTATACTAATATTATAAAGAGGTAAAGTTTGTGAGGTTGTAGGGGGTAATCTCTGGGTCTACTGAACCGATTAAAATTAATTCTACGGAATCGAAAATTCTTTCACTATTACAACGTGCCCATGGATTAATTTCCGTACATAACGGGAACGAAGCCGCGGGAAAAGCTAGTGAAAAATAATAATAAAAGTTCAAGTTATGCCAATATCAAAATAGGTGCTATAAGAAATGAGTTCATTTAGGGCTCATTATTTTATTCATAATATTGCTCAAACTTAGTAATGACTACTAAGTTCTAAATTATTTTTAATTTAAGTAACTAAATTCTTTGAAATTTGCGTCTTGTAACATTAACCAGCGGTTATTTAAACCCCTTCATAGTACAAGAGATAGTTTATAAAAAAAACTTAATTTTGGTGCATTTAACATTTTGATTTTATTTGAGTATTAAATAACAATGACATTGAAAAACTATAATTTCTGTCGTAGGGTGGACGAGAAATTAAGGCTGAAGGTGACAGACAATGGTCTATCAAGGGACCTGTTTCCTGATGACTACCATTGTCTGGGAGACAATGAGAACCGGCCGGTCAAATGGATGGCTCCTGAGACGTTGCTCCAAAATCAGTACACTACAGCATCCGATGTGGTAAGATTTGGAAATGTTACTTTTGATTTTTGTAGATTTATGTAATCTAAATGAAGAAGAATACGGTCTAATTGACAATGATTTTAGGAGACTTAAAAAAAAAGATTCTTAATTGTAAACCTATTGTTTATGATTTTGCAATCCTGTAACATCGAGTTCGAATCTAGTAAACAATTGTTTGTTTCTCTTCAGTGGTCATTAGGAATAACTCTATGGGAGCTAGCAACTCTAGGAGCGTCGCCATTGGCTGAGCTTGATGCTGCTGACGTAGGAGCTTTCTTGAGCGGGGGATACCGGCCTTCACAACCGCACAACTGTCCTGATGAACTGTGAGTTATCTTTTTATATTTGACTGCATTGATTATAAATAAATGATTAGGAATTTGAGTATTTGAATAACTTATCAATACATTATGAACATAAATGCTAAGTATTAATTTTATTCTAGAATAGAGCCTAAACAATAGATAAACCATGATATGATTAGTAATATTTTTCAACCAACCTTTATAACGTGAGGCTGCTTCAAAGGTGTGACAAACTTGCTATTTTCAAAAATGAAAAAGTGCGCACATTTCTACCTTTTGATGTATTAACTATTCAAATCCAACTATCCGGCAATACAAAAGAAAGTCGCAGCAGTGTAAATGTTTGCCTCGATTTAAAAGTTCAATCCGACTTAAAAGCGACGTTGAAAAGTGTCAACTTCGAAAGTCCGGAGGCGAAAATGCAATTTACTAAAAGACTTTTCATTGCCCGAGAATGTTTTGGTATTGACATCGTCTTAGCTTTCCATTTCATTTTCGAAATGAATTGTAGAATTTTCCTTTAGATTTTGAGCTTTACCATAATTTTGAGATTTTATATTTTAATATTAACTGTAACTATATTGACTCCTCTCCTAATATGATTAAATAAATTTGAAAATTTTCTTTCTTTTATTCTTTTTTAGTCAAAATGTCTAGAGCAGTTGTAATGGCTCCGAGTTTCGAGTTTCTAATTTGAGTATCTTATTTTATCACCACCGCTCAAAATATTGAAAAAAAAAACATCATGTTATAGTCATTTTTGAATTGGGTTAAGATTTTTTCTAGAGTTGGTTATTATTTTTAATCAGAATTTTCATTGAACACTTTAATATTAATTTCTCTATTTATCAGGTACGGTTTAATGTCTTGGTGCTGGACACTGGCTCCTCTAGCCAGACCAACTGCTCCTCAACTGCTGGCAGCCCTCCACGACTTCAGGCAAGCGCTCAGCACTTACATCTAGACCTAAATACCATTTAACCCTACCAAAGTTTCAATACTTAAGCTAGTCTTAACCTGTACTTGTCAATTTTCTGAAACCTCTTGGCACTATACTTTCTGTTTTCTTCAATACCAAAGTGCCTGCCAAAGTATCAAAATTAGTCGCACTAAAATTTAAGTTTTTTTTTAAATATAGTTTTGTATTTTTAAATTATGATGTTGGGTTGTAAAATATTTACATTATGTAAAAAAAACTCGGTACGATCCGAAATGGACATACTTTTAAAACGTGACAACACCGTCTTCGGCATTGGTATATTCGATCGTCAATTGTTTGTTTATGACGTTACTACCAGAGAAGCGACCGGGGTCCTCCCACCCGCTTCCCTGTGTTATCATTTTCCTCATTTTTTTAATACATTTTATTTTTATTTTTATCGGGGTATTTTTTCATTTGTTATCCAAAACAGATTACATAAATAAAATCTATTAATTATACCTAATAATACCCTCCAGGATCGGGCAAGGTTTTTATACATATTGTAGGTATATTGTCCTAGTCAATCAAATCAGAAAAATATTTAAAGGTTACGATTATTATTTTATGAACAGCAAACATGAAAAAAATTGAAATTGTACATGCTAACATTAGGAATTGAAGTGAAATGTATATTTTAAAATAAAATAAAAAGGTGATACATGTATTTAATAATTAAATCTTAATTTCTTAGGAATGACTTGGTGACCCTAGATGAACGTAAAAAAATTAAAAATAACCAAAATATAAAATAAGCATTTCGTAATAATTTAGCACAAACATTAATATTAAAAAAAATGTACAGATAATTCTTTATATACCTAACTGAGGTATCTTAGGATCTAAATTGGTCATCTAATTTAAACTTTCTATTTTAAGAGTTCTAATATCGTAATGATACATCCTAAACCTAAGAAACTAATTTAATTTAAAATAATCGTCTGAAATTAAATGATTTTTTGTGACGACAGTTGAACATTTAGTCATTAAATGATAAAACATCATGAGGTTGAATAAAAGCATTTCGCAAAGTAAGTATTTCAGCTACACTTGCAACAACTTAAGGGTGGGTACAGATATGTTTTACGGTTTTAAACGATTCAATAATTTAAAACCTACTTTCGAGTAGCTTGAAGTGTAGATTCGAATTCTCATACAAAAAAGGAAAGAGTTACGTTTTTATCATTTGCCATTTGCAATGAAGCAAATAAACAGCATAATAAACAAATAGCATTGTACGATGTAGTGATAGAATAATTTAAATTAGCAATTAATCAAATAAACAGCACAATACGATTACCCATTAATTAAAAACAAAAGAAGGTGTTTTTACCCCCATACAATTGTGGCCAAACAATGTACCTTTACAATAAAGGTACGAATTTATAGGAAAAAAATCGCAGATTCTGAAAATAAAATACATTGGATTTATTAATGCATTTGTACCACCTGAAATTGTCGATCAAATATGCTAAAACTTGCAACCCAAGAATTTTAATCTGGCAATCTCGTAATTCATTTCTCCGATGATGCGTTTCGTTACTTCATTTAAACACGTATGAAAACCTAAATATATACTATTTAGAATTTAGTTTTGTATTAAAGATAGGTTAATTATCCCGGCACACTTTTTTGTGAAACATCATGGATCAAGAATTTAAAAATTACATTTATTTCACATTTCAGATTATTTTTTGCGTTAGGATAGCTACTGGCCAAAAGACAGTGCTCCAGGGCCGATAATTTACTATTTTATTCCTTTTGTTGTTGTTGGTGACAATATTATCATTCAGATTATTTTAGCCCTTGTCAGACGATCGATCGATCGACCGATCTCGAAAAAGTTTAATATTTTGACAGATGGAATAGTTTGACAGCCGCCAGCGCTGTTAAGAACGTTTCTTTGAACGCAGTTATGATTCGAGGTAGTGTTTTTTCATATTCTTTTTTTTCTTAATCTATCAAATATTGAAGGATTTAAAATACTGCTATTAACACAATGTATTGGAAAGAATTTAAATAGTAATTTGTACCTCGGTACATGTTTTGGCCGAAAAAAAAGCACCTCCTTTACCAGCGAGATCAGAAAGAAAAAAAATGCCCTTCACAAATAAGACAAGTATTTTAGAAATCAGTACCTACCCTAAAATAAAATAAAACAAATTCTTAATTGTAAAATTGTAAAAACTGCAAAAAATACTTGATTTTAGAACTAAATTAATTTTAAGTCTGTACATAAATACACGGATTCGATGCAAAAGGAATTTAATTTTTGATTAGACAAAGCTGACTGCTTTTAACTGATAAAACTATAATTAACTTTTAGAATTAAGAATTAAGTGTGCCGTACGAAAGGACTACTTGCACAACTACTTACTAAATTATTACAATTTTACAGAATAAAGAAATAAATGTTTATACCTCATTCATCGAATAGTTTTAATTTAAAAAGATATCAGATGAATGACGTTTGAGCTGAACAGCCTAGCTCCTCGACTAAATCGGGCCATATTTCTATCATACCGTACTTTTATCATGAATGTACTTAGTGCTTAGTCCTGCAACGAGGTTTAATTGAATAGAGTATTAATTAATTATTAATTAAGTAACTTTTTGAGAAACTTTATTTGATTTTTTAAATTATTTTCTACCATAAATAAAAATACAATCATAATTTTATTTTTGCTATAGAAATCGACGTGACAATAGGGATGATTCCCGAGTTAAAAAAATATGATTATACATTTTTATTTAGTCCGTCAATTAGGCCCATCCGTCGATTGGTTTTGATCTAATAAAAGATTATCGAAAAATATTCGACGCGTATGTTTTGTTTTAACAAATCAATAAAAAATTATGAAGATAAAACGCATCAAATAATCGAAGTGGGGGCTTGTGACGTCACTTGTCGGTAAAAAGTGTACAGATAAAGGATTACACGCGAGTTTTCGACGCACTGTATCGTCTTAAATTTACGAAATTTAAGAAAAATAGGTATCCAATATTTTTTGTAAATCTGTCTGACGGACTAATTTGATTATTTTGGTCGTCTACCCTATTTTTCTATAAACAAATTCTATTCTCATAATTTACTATCGTTAAATGTACAAGTCGCTACAAGAATTAATAAGACTCATATATCACATAATTCCTTATTCCAAAGTAATTAGGTCAGTATTTAAATGAAGAGCCATAAGGTTTATAATGATATGTAACTAATTATAAGTTAGCTAAGTTTAGTAATAGAGTTCCTGAGGACTTTCAGTCCGTCCAGGCCAGCAAAAAGGATCAAACACCAAAACAGTAGTTAGTTCATGGCTTTGTTAACGACGAGGCTTCAGCGAATTTAAACCTTGTCTATTTGTGTTAGGATTTAAAATTGATTGATTTATATTTATAGCGGGACCGATTGATTTAGGTCCTTGTATATTGGGTGCAATATATCAATAGATTTATTAGTAGTTTTAAGGATGTGTTGTGTACTGATCATTTATTTTATTTACCTCAGTCAAAAAGTAGGTATTTTTGTTGACGTGATTTGGAATAGATTAAACAATGTACATAAATTCCTTGAAGCCAACATTCCGTACGACAAGCATGAAAAAGAAATATTTGTCTATTATACCACAATTATAAATAAAAAACATAGATGTTATACTGTATTCAAATGTATGTTGCAGATAAAATGGAATCTGAGCAATGATAGCGAATTATATTGTAAATTTTAGAAGATAATCGGTAATATAAATATTTTTTGTACTAATAAAAGTGGAGAGTTTTATTGGACTAGGTGTCGATTTAAAGTTCTTAATAAAATAAAATAACTAATCATTAATATTTTCTATCTTGTCTTGAAGCTAAATTCGTCAATGTTAAATCAAAGAAGTGAAATGTTAAAGTTAACATTTACTGTAAAAATAAATCTTCGATATCAATTCTAATGATAAACTTAGCTTATCCTGTTTCAACTAAAGTATCAACTCTATTTATAAATGTTTACTTATTCACCTGTTTTAATTAAGTTTACGTCATTTTAGCCTTTACATTTTTAGAACTTATTTCCGAGATATATTGAACGATGCTAGCTATATTTTTGTTTAGCTATTAACGTCATACTTAAGTCGTTATTGAATACCTCAATATACACTGTTTTTGTTGCAGCATTGCTACATTTTTTTTTTTGTACTTGATGCCAAGTACCAAAATTATATTGAACCAAAGAACCCTGTACCAATTTTTTGTTTAAATATGTAAGTATGTACATGCTAAGTATATTTACGTATACTGTATTGAAAACGCGTTATGGATAATACAGGGTGTAAAACTCTTAGGCATTATAATGCATTAGACGTGTTGATTGGAAAATATTGGGTTGCGCTTTCGAATTAGCTAGTAATTTTGACATTTCTGCTATTGTGAATCGATGTTGTGGAGTATAATCTTGATGTATTTTTTGCGATACTACATCTAATTTTTGTTTGTATATTCAAATGGATGTTCCATGGTGTCCACAGTTTGATAATTTCAATAGTTTAATGAAATTATTTTAAGAACACCTGTATCATAGTCTAGAATAGATAAAACTATGTCATTTGTATCTAATAGATGTCGCTAGATGACTAAATTGGAATATTCAGAAAGTAATAATAAATGTCTTAGAAACCTCTGGTATAAAAAATATGGATGTCTTTTTCTAGAAAAAATCTCCTATCCTCTTTTTTCTCTGAAAATTTCTTCATAAATTGCTAAAAGAATATTTTTATAAAACATCACCCAAGAATTATATTTAAGATTAATAAATTATAAATGTGTGGAGTAAAATTGTATGAAATATGACGTCATAATGTATGACTCGAGTGCCAGATGAATGTGATTTTGTATGTAAATGTTACGACGTGTTTAAATGTTAACAATAAGTGACGTACTTGTTTATTTAGTGATAAGTGGATGTATGTAATATGTAATCGATATGGCTTCAATGATAATTACGATGAACGAAATAAAAATGTTATTTTATAATATTCCAGCGTTTTATTTTCTACAAAATATAACTTTACTAACTTTCAATTTTGGAACTTTTATCAAGTAAAATATCATCTTGACACGAAGTATTATAACAGGATAACGCCTAAGATATATATGGAGATATAACACGACGCCTGTAATCCTCCAAGGGTTAGGTAGAGGTGTACCTAATCGTAAACCCACATTTCGCCAGTTATGCTTGAGTCCCATATAACAGGGGCGAACCTAATGCCATCAACCGGGCAGAAATCCAGACTCCATGGCTGCTATTGAGAAATTCCTGATGGAAAAACCCAGTAACACATTGCTCGACCTAGGAATCGAACCCACAACCTCATGCTCAGCAGTCGCTCTTGCGACCACGACCAACGAGGCAGTCTACAACCTGTTTTTTTTTATATCCCATAACTCTAGGGTTATATTCTGTAGGTAAAAATAATACTAAAACTCCTAGAATAGGTGGTCCAAAAATGCATCGTTTCGGAGATATCATCAATCATAATTAAATTAGGTCAAAAATTGTCACCAGTATGACGAATCTTTACTTTTGCGAGGTTGCCAAACTTCGCAGTAGTGTAGTAAAATAAAATATGTAGGTATGTTGGTATCGGGGCTTCCCGGCGGCAGCTAGTGAAGGGAAAGCTACCTTGTCGACATCGGTCATATTTCACGTAAGGGTGTTTTACATTAATAATCGTGACTTTGCCGAATTATTTTGTATGAAAAATGAAAAAAAAAATTTTACGAAGGATTGGAACATAACTCATATGCCAGTTGATTCTTTGATATGGCCTCAATCATAACCTAGAGTTATGGGATATCAAAAAAAACACGTTGTATATATCGAGATATTCAACTATAAATACAATTCTAACACGAAAATCTCCTAACCTTGGTCTTAAGCTATAAATCACCAAATAATGGACGCTCCTTAGTATACATTATTATCAGACAAAACATCACGAACTTTGCAGCTTTGACTGCCGTCACATCATTTTGATTACAAAGTTAGCTTGCATTCCGGTTTTTCCTTAATAGTGAATAAGTATGTACAACAATTTAAAAAAGTAACTACACACAATTTTAGAAAATTCTAAAAACAGATTGATTCTGCTAAGCAAAATATTTTAAGTCTCGTTATATAAACAACGCCAAAATTAAACCACTTATTTCAATTATGCCATTTTAAGGCAAACAAATATGATGATAGCGAATCGCGATACCTTATTAATAACTTGAATTAATTTAAGTGGATATTTAATACATTCGTGTTCGCGTGTAGATAAGACTTCTAAATTTTTAACCAGAGACAGAAAAGAAGTCGATGTTCTCAAAGTTCTTGTTGTATTGATTCGAAAGGCGGCATTCATATTGCAAGTGAGTAGTGGGCCCTCCAGGTGTCTTCCCGGCATCGCAAGTGCGACCTGAGCGAGCCCACTAGGTGGGTTTCCGGCACTGAAGGTGCTACTTTGGTACATTCCCACGCAACCCCAGTGTGTAAACCTATTCTTCAAAAATGCAGCCTATTAAATTCCATTAACTACACCAATGATCTCAAAGATACAACAAGGTACGTACTTATTATAATATTTACACAACCCGTTGAAACGTAGAGGTAACTATAATATACAACTCACTTGTTTCAAGAGCTTATTAAAAAGTGTAAGATGTTCAACACGTAAGGAAAATATATAGAAGTACCCTATAGATACCTCTACAAACACCAATATATTAAACCCTATCGACATTCAACGCGCTCATGTGTGACGTCCTTGAAAATGAGGAAAAGGTACCTCCCCCTGTCATCTCAAGGGCAGATCGTTGGCTACGTTCGTGACTGACAACCAATTTATCATCCACTCTATTCTTGTCTGCTATTGACAATGTAATGAAATTGTTACTTCCTTAAATAATATAATTAACGAAGCACTTGTTCTCCTCGTCATTGCGATAATTTTTTTGATCTAGGTCATACCTGGGAACCTTCTATTTACGGAAATTTTGGGGGTCAAAGTTCCAACTTTTTCACAAGTTTTTTTTTTATACACGATCTTTATACATCTCCGTGACCCACGTATTATTCAATCCACCGATCAGCACAATGTTTTGAGTCCGTTACATTGAGTTCTACCGTAAACGTGATTTTCGCCCCAAAAAAAAAAAACTCGTTTCACAGCAATAATTTTTGCGTAAAGTTACTTAGTTTGATGTTCAGAATGCTTGGTTGACGGCTGCGTTAAGGGTCTTGTTACATACACCCTGTATTATTATCTAATATTATGTATCTTTACATTCGTAAATTAAATTCCATGCCTCGGAAAGCACGTTGAGCTGTTGGTCCCGGCTGTCATATGTAGATCTTTGACGATTGTCAAACATACCCCCGACGACTGAAAAATACCCCGTAACGACTGTTCGGGTCACTGACTACCCAGTCAGTGACCCGAAAGTTTGACAACCTGTCTTACCAAAGGGTATCGTATAACCCAGTACTAACCGGGTTGTAGAGGTCAGGGGGCCTAAAATGGCTACTTTATCAGAATCATAATACGAATCACGTTAAAAATTGAAAACTCTTAAAATGGACTTTGTGGTCATAACCATAAAGACCATTTTAAGAATTTTAACGTGATTCATATTATGATTCTGATAAAGCTTCCATTTTAGGCCCCCAGTTAGGCAGTCGTTCCATGTAAAATACTAGTATTCAACTGCATCCGGATAAACTTGAAGCTGACCCCAACTATTGTGCAAAGGCTAGGCTGATTATGATGAAGTATCTTTACATTAGTAAATTACAATTTTAAACAGGGTCCTGGGTTCGATTTCCGGGTCGGGCAAAATGTTATTGGGGTTTTAGGAATTTCTCAATAGCAGCCACGGAGTCTGGATTTGTGCCCAGTTGATGGCAATAAGCTAGCCCCCTTACATGGAACTGAAACACAACTGGCGAAATGTAGGTGTACTATTACGCACATCTCTGTCTGACCCTTTGGGGTTTACAGGCGTGACGTTATGTTAAGATTGTGTTCCACAAATTAACTTCAGTTGATGAGAGAGAACAGGGGCGTTAGTCATCAATGCACAAATGATTTAACCATCAAAAATTAGGTACATAAAGTTCAAAATGCTAATCCTCCAAAACTTCGTGTTATTCAAACTGAAGAAGAAGTCGCAGTATGAACTCACCAGCACCAAACACCTATCTGCAATCCATCTGGTAAGAAAAAAGATTGGGCATAAACGCACTGCCTTATGGCAATTTAGGACCTTATACTGGAGCGAAGGTTGGTTGGTTGGAGAGAATAGAATAGAATATAACTTATTTGCATAAAAACACGTTATAGAAGATGGTACAAAAATTAAATACAAAGCATACATGTTTTTTCTTAACATTATAAGCGTGCAAATTTTTCGTGCATGCATACAAGTCTAATCATTTAAATTTTTTGTCCAAAAATTCTTTTACACTATAAAAACTATTAGTGGACAGCCAATCATACAATTTACTTTTAAATAATCTGGTATTTACAATTTTTAGGTCACTCGGTATCTTATTAAATATTTCGACACACATATACAAACAGCTTTTATTATATTTAGCTAGCCTTGGCATGACATCCAGTACGAGTCTGTGAGGGTCGCGCCGGTTTCGAGGATGTACATCGTCTGCTTTTGTAAATAATTCCTTATGCTTCCACACAAACATACATATCTCATATATATAAAGAGACGGTAGCGGTAACAAACCAAGTTTTTGAAATACTGAGAAGGCTGCCTTCAGGGCTAAAAAGGCTGTTAATGTCAACATCAACAATACCAAAATCTCAAAAATAGTTAATACAAGTAAATTAAACTCAATTCAACATTATTCCCATGATGTTCGATAAATTACAAGTCTGTCTTGATAAACATCGTGTCCCCACTGAAAAAAGCAATAAATTCATCGCCCAAACTCATTAAAAATCCTCTGTTACTCGACAAAACCATACCTAAACCCACACATCGTTAGCTACAGCCAACTTTAATTATTTCTGGCTCTCAGAGCCAGTTTCTAGCTTTATAAAACTTTAAAATATCCATTATTATCCTTCGACGGCGGCGGAAAATATTGCAATTTCTCTTTTGTATGTATACAGCCCGCGGGAGTCGGCGACAAAGTGGCAATATACTATCTCGACGGGGCTTCTCAAACAAGGGTAGGAGACAGAGATAGGGATATAGAAAATTATATGCGTGAGACAGGGACAGGATGAAGTTATTAATTGGAGAGAATTGACGGAAGTGCACCGGAGCGGTGTTTTTGACAAATTCCGCTTTGATTCGACGATTACTTTCACCTCAACGCTTAGGGGTCGCCTCTTAAATGTGACTCGCCTTAGATGGGCTGTTAAAAGTGTAAACGGTTATTTTAGGGACGCCTGTATCATATTTTTTTAAGGTTTGAAAATAAAGACGTTGTAATTTGTTTTTTTTACGCTTGGCTGGGCAAAAGAAGCTAAGCGTAAATCAGTGTTTTATTTCCTCATCTTCTCCGTAGATCATAATGATCCAAAGCAAAGTATCAAAGATGATACTAATTTGACAATTCTTAGATCACACTTTCGAAAAGTAGAACCAACCTTGCTGACTGCAAAGTACAAAACTGTTTTACGTCCGTCACGTAACTATCCCAGGTCCAGTTGAAAACTCGGGTATTAAGCTGGGGCCTTAGTCTGCTATTGCAATAGTGTCAGAATGGTCTATAATTGATTTAATAAGGCCCCTAGCCCACGGCGTATTGAAGCGCGTTCGAAACTCGTTTGACGTGCGTACAAAGGGTAATTCGTCTGAGCGGGGCCTTATTAAATCAATGATAGACCATTCTGACACTATTGCAATAGCAGACTAAGGCCCCTGTTCGGCAGGTTGCTGAACTGGGTCTATTTGGCGCTGCCGGTGAGAAACACAAAAAAGACAACGTTTTTTTGTTGTTTACATTTAAGTTTTTGATTTCATTGTGTTGCACTTGTGACATGTGCCAAATTAACATGTTTTCTTTCTTTTGACTGTCAAAACTATTCAACAAAAAAAAAAAAAAATTAAAATCAATTTTTCGAAACTCGTCAATTAAGGCACCTTTTATCTGCTGAACATTCATGGTAGGCCTAATACCACTTTCTACGTAATGTTTAAGTTAATTACTGTTTGAGCCTTTCAGGTTTCTCGTCAAAGTTATAATAGAGCCTGAAATTAGAGCCATGCCCTGGGGGTTAAGAATGACGTCTTGAAGCAGGAGTAATTCCGGTGTGGGAAAGAGACAGAGCTATACAGTTCGTCTAGCGCCACCTCTTTCCCACACTTGAATTACTCCTGCTTTAAGATGTCATGGTAGGCCACCTTGTCGTGTGTTTGACATTTTTCGCCTCGCTTGTCATGTTACAGGCTTGTAGACGTTTAATTTTAAATGGGGTAAATCGTAACCTTTGAAGGAAAATTAAGACCTAATTGGGTCGACCAGTTATAGTATACTACGTTTGTTTATTTTGTTAGGAAGTACGACCGAGTAGTGTACCCAAGCACCTGCGTACGTCGAGTGCGCGGTCAGATAGTTGTAGTAGGTAGACTAGTTTTGCTGCCTGTAGTTGCATAAAACCCTGACATTGGTAAATTACACCCCTTTGTAGCCTTTTTTTTTCGGATGGGAAATCATTAAATAACTCCTCCCGCTCCGGGCTGAGCAGTAGGGAGTGTCAGACTTTTACTGACTAAAACCCATCCATGTTCCTACTTTTGCCCTTTGTGTTCCAGGGCCGCGGTATCTCTTTCGAACAGTCCCGCAACCCTGGCAGGCATCGGTCCTTTCGGACCCCTTCCTGTTTGCTGACATCTCTTTGAGGCCTGTCGTCATAAGACGGACGGACGGCGAGGTAGCCCATAGCTCGCCGTCCACAGGCCCGCGCCTACGGTGGCCGGGGGCCACCACGTGGCACCCGACGCCCGGTGCGTCTCCCGCGGCGGCTGGGACGTGAGGTTCTCTCCCTCTCACGTTCCGCCACCACCTTCGCTAGCATGACTGCTTCGCAGAAGGAGGTGACGGCGTCCCATTCCGTCTCGGTACGGACCATGGATTGAATCAAGGCTGGACGCGAGAGGTCGCCGCCGCCAATCGCCGCTACGAGGACACGGCGGTGCCGTGTCCTCGTCCCACCGTGTGCTCCACCGAGTCCTCAGGTTGATCCTCACAATCGTAGCACCCGGGCGTTTCGTCCCACCCGATTCGGTGCAGGAACCTCCCAAAACAACCGTGTCCGGTGAGGACCTGCGTCAGGCGGAAGGTGAGGGCGCGGTGGCGCCTCTGTATCCACTCCTCAAAGACGACTTATCGCCACTATTGTGGTGTGCCCTGTGCTCTCTCCATATTGGTCTGTCCGCTGAGCGACGATTTGCCGCGGCAGCGGAGTTACCCCCCGGCGTAGTGCCTCCACGCGCTATTCATGAAGGCGCGTACTCTGCAAATAGTTACGGCTACCCGGGGCTGTAGTATCCACGAGGCTATTTGTGACTTACGTTTTAACTTTAAAGGTCTGTTTAGAGGGAGAAACTTATATCATAACATAATATCACGCCTGAAATCCTCAAAGGGTTAGGCTGAGGTTTACCTAATAGTACATCCACATTCCGCCAGTTATGTCTTAAGTCTCGTGTAATAGAGGGCGAAGCCTGCCATCAACCGGGCACAAATCCAGACTTAGTGGTTGCTACTGAGAAATGTCTGATGGAAAACACCAAAAACAATTTGCCCGACCCGGGAATCGAACCCAGGACCTCATGCTCAGTAGTCGCGGTTGCAGCTATTAGACCAACGAGGCAGTATATCGACCAGAATCTGAGTATTCAAAGAATTAAACCAAGCCAATAATCACTCAGTCAATCAAAATACGTTTCCGTCAAACTTCAAATTAAAATCGAGCGATGCGTGAAAAACGGATTAAAATAAAATATAAAAAACTGTGTTGCCATAAATTCTGAACAAAAAAAAACTAAATAAACTTTATCCGTCACGCTTCCCAATTCAATTCGGATTCAATTTAATTGAATTAATATAGACAAAGCTATTTTCCAATTGTGACATTGTTGGACGGTTTCATTTTAATCAGATTAAGTTGATCGTATCAGAAAATTGTTCTTTATTAAATTGCAATATTTTTTATCGCTTTTCCAATTTTTTATCTTTTTTATATGAAACAGTTGACGATGTTTTACAAAAAGTTTACCAAACGGGAATGAATATACACATACTCAAAAGTTGACGAAACGAGACTCAATGTATGAAGACCAAAATAGTTACCAAACGGGATTTTTGTGATCTATTTTGTTTAGTTGTCCAAACGGGACTTACCCTAATTTCCAACGCTAGTGGGTGGAAAATCATATTTTTCTGAACCCTTAAATAAAATTTTCTGTCACACGTTACTTTACACGTACAGAGAAATATAAATAATATATAAATAAAATGCCTAATTCCCTTAAGATATTGAATATCAATTCATTCAAGAGAGAACTAAAAAAATTGCTTGTTAGTAAGGGGTACTATAATGTTACGGAGTTTTTGAATGACAAATTTTGAATTTAGACTATTTAATATGTGATTTTAGTATTAATAATTTTAATTGTTTTAATTATTCAATTTTTTTTTGACTTTATATTTGTATGGACTGTAATTATGTACTTGAATTGATGAAATTTAGACTATGTGTAATTTAATTATTTCTTAATTTATTATTTCCAATTAAGAATTATAAACTATTTTGTACGCCGAATATGGCAAAACATGTTGAACCAGCAATCTAAACTCGTTTCCATCCATATGTGCATATCTATGTATCATGTCACACATGTTTATACAAATAAATGCATCTTTATCTTTATCTTTATATACCGACCCACGAACGTGAAGAACTTAGATTCGTGTATGACTTGCTAGTCTGCAATTGGTAAGAACAAAGGAATGTTGGCATAGCGGGAGGTGCATTAAAGATTTGGATGATGGTGGATGACGAATGATTTGTATGAAGGAATACCATTCGTTTCGACTTGGAGTGAGTTGCAATCCCAAAAATATATTAATATTATAAAGGCGAATGTTAATATACCTATGTGTATGTATGTGTATATGTTTGGTACTCCTTCACTCTCAAACGGCTTAACGGATTTAGATACTGTAATGTCCAGAGCCAGTAAATACACGCACATCCAGCAGTACCTTTTTTTTTTTTCTGATGGGAAATCATCAAAATAACCCCTCCCGCTCTGGGCTGAGCAGGAGGGAGTGTCAGACTTTTACTGACTAAAACCCATCCATGTTCCTTCCTTTGCCCTTTGTGTTCCAGGGCCGCGGTATCTCTTTCGAACAGTCCCGCAACCCTGGCAGGCAACGGTCCTTTCGGACACCTTCCTGTTTGCTGACTCTCTTTGAGGCGCGCGTGGAACACGAACGCGCAGTCGACACGGCTTGTCGTCATAAGACGGACGGACAGCGAGCTAGCCCATAGCTCACCGTCCACCAGCAGCGTCCGTCCAGCAGTACCTACTGTTATTATTGAACTGATTTACAGAGGCTACTGATTTGCACTAGTTGTTACTTATGCAAGTACCTACATTACAGATACCAAGATAGCTTATATTTTGGATTAACCCGAATAGGTACTATTTTTTATTCCGGAAAAATGCGGTCAATCAATCAATCAAAGCATTTATTTCAAGTAGGCCAGTTACAGGCACTTTTGAACTGTCGAAACAAAGATAACAATGAAATGTAGCTACAGTCCCAGTCACAAGGCATAAAAACTGTGAAAGTACAGTGTAGTTGCCCATTCCCTAGCGTAGATCTCTATGGAGAAGAACGGGCAAGAAACTCCATGGACACTCTTTTAAATCAGCATATTGTTACAAAACCTTGGTTACATCATTCATATTGAGATGGTACATTATGTGAGAACGATGTAGCAAGATGTGCACGTTAAAAGTGTCCATAGTAAAAACAAAAAAGACGATTAAAAAAAAAATAAAAAAAAAAAGATTCAAATAAGCCGCGGCAACTCAGAGATTCACAACTGACAGCACCCGTTCACGAACATGTCGCATGGATCATCACCATTCAACTCAACCATTTTGAAGGGAACTAAATGATCCGACACACGCGCCACCATCAGCGAGACATTGAGTGAGCATGACATACTCTCAACCGCCAGGGCACATTCAAGTCGAGAAAGGACGTAGGTTTCCAGTGAACGATAGCTTTTCAGTACATAGTACTCACATAATATGGGCTTTATATAATACTAAAGAGATTGAATCTATACAATGCAAAGATAGTTGTACGATCTTCAGCAGCTCCAACAATACTATTTTATGTTATCAACTTATGCGTCCCTGGACCGGCATTGAGCCAAGCATTTTTGTCAGCGATATAATCGTCCAACTTGTAATATGCTTGCTTACATAGTGTGCGTTTAATGCATGTTTTAAATTTCGTCTCATTGAGTTCAAGATTACTTTGTGGAATTTTATTATAGCTTCTCAAACAGTACCCCATGACAGACGAATCTACTTTAGCGATTCTGAAGCCTGGCTGAACTAATTGGTCCCTATTTCTAGTACTGTAATTGTGTCTGTCACCTCTTTTACTAACAGATAAAATTGCAGATTGCTTGGCAGATTTTTTTTTATGTACATTATGTTTTCGTAGATGTATTGACAATGTGTTGGTGATGGTGTTCCCGTGGGATGATCAAATAACTCGAATAATTATGGTTTTCCCGAATTTTGATCAAAATCGTCTTTTTGGCGACCAAAAGAACTAGGTTAGCATAAATTCAAGGTTTTGTTTATTCAAACGAGGTAGGTAGGGTAGGTAGGTAAGGTAAAAAAAAGGTTAGGTAGCATGAAAAAAATGTTCTTAAAAATTTGATGCCATTCTCTTTCTAAGTTTCAGTTCTTATATGCAAACTTTTTCATCGCGGGTAACACCGCGGGCGTAGCTAGTATGATAATAATTACTGTTGAGATCCAAAAATTGATATTGAATACAACACAAAGATTTATGCAGCGGTTTTTAAACCTATAAAATATCTTAAACGGTGTGCAACATGGACCAAAAGAAAGGCTTAGTCATGTTAAGTCCTATATAATAGGGGGCGAGCCTATTGCCATAAACCGGGCACAAATTCAGACTCCGGGGCTGCTACTGAGAAATTCCTGACGGAAAAACGCAATAACACTTAGCGGACCTGGGAATCGAACCCAGAACCTCATGCTCAGCAGTCGTGCTTGCGATTACTAGACCAATGAGGCATTCATTATTCGACGGAATCATTCTTTTAAAATCTAGCCAAAATCCACCTTACACCAACCTAGACCACTGTATATACAGCCCTCGAGTGAAACATTCTTTAAAAATCTAGCTAAAATCCACCTTACACCAACCTAGACCACTGTGTACATAGCCATCGAGGGAATCATTCTTTAAAAATCTAGCCAAAATCCACTTTACACCAACCTAGACCACTACGTACACAGCCCTCGAGGGAAACATTCTTTAAAAATCTAGCCAAAATCCACCTTACACCAACCTAGACCACTGTGTACACAGCCATCAAGGGAATCATTCTTTAAAAATCTAGCCAAAATCCACTTTACACCAACCTAAACCACTGTCTACACAGCCCTCAAGGGAATCATTCTTTAAAAATCTAGCCAAAATCCACTTTACACCAACCTAGACCACTGTGTACACAGCCCTCGAGGGAATCATTCTTTAAAAATCTAGCCAAAATCCACTTTACACCAACCTAGACCACTGTGTACACAGCCCTCGAGGGAATCATTCTTTTAAAATCTAGCCAAAATCCACTTTACACAAACCTAAACCACTGTCTACACAGCCCTCAAGGGAATCAATCTTTAAAAATAGCCAAAATCCACCTTACACCAACCTAGACCACTGTGTACACAGCCCTCGAGGGAATCATTCTTTTAAAATCTAGCCAAAATCCACTTTACACCAACCTAAACCACTGTCTACACAGCCCTCGAGGGAATCATTCTTTAAAAATCTAGCCAAAATCCACTTAACACCACCCTAGACCACTGTGTACACAGCCCCTAACCAACCAACACAATACACATACATAGTTGACCGCCGTCCAAGCCTGCACACTCCGTAAAGCCACAACAATTCCTGAGATCACTAAAGTCGCCATAAAAGTGAACAAAATGAAGTAATTCTGTTCCACCGCCACACTGTTCGTAGTGTCGTAAAAATGGTGTTTATATATGAAAACAGTAGAGCTTTTATGGCTTAAAGCTATAGCAAATTTATTAGGAAGTGTTGTATTCTTTAGATGGGAAGTTTATTGATTGTTATATGGGAGGTTATGGTGATAATAAACAGAAAGTATTTCCAATTTCTGTGAGTGATTTTATTGAGGTATGTGAGAGAATTTTTAGCTGAAGGTGGTTGTGATTTTACGAGAAGCTTGCTGTTATCTAATCGTAGTTGCATGATTGGGGAATACTTTTCCGTTTTTGAATGTCAGCAGATGTATTGACTTTGAAAAGGTTGCAAATTAGAATCTTTGTATTTTCTACATACATACGTATTGCACAGGTCAATCATTCATCAATTTGCCTACCAAGGCCACGAAAGTTTTGACATTTACCACAATAACTATAAAAGTAAATATATTCAGTAACTTGAACAAAAACTACCAAAACGTCAAAAAATGCAACTGAAATAAACCCCGTCGGATTACTTCAGTTGCATTTTTTGACGTTTCGGCCTGCTTGAGTTACGCGCTCTTAACAATTTGTCTGCAAATTGTGTTGCTTTTCAGAATCGAGCGTTATGCACTGATCTGTTACTACAAGATCTCGAGGTCATTAATTAGGTTCTGTGAAATTTATTTCTCGTTTTTACATTTTCCATCAATTTAGAATTGATCAAAGAAATCAATGAAAGGCTCGTAACATATGGCAATCAAGATCATGCAACTTTAGCCCCACGATCATCAGTTACGTACGACAGATGATTGCACGCCATACGTCACTTGCAGCCGAAGTTTCTTTGCGCTAGTGATGTCAGACGGATCTGGCGCAGAATGTCCCTTTCACAAAAAAATCCCGTTGACGCAGATACGGTTCAATCGAGTCATTCGACGTTTATTTGTATGACTAGTTTTATAATATCGCTATTATACAGTACAGGCTTGGTGCCTAAGGGAAATAATTGTTTTATTATTGAACTAGCAGTGCCCGCAGCTCCGCTCCCTTGACCGCTTATTCTTTTGTTATTGTCAAAGTTTATGAACGAAAAATATAGATGAAACTCACAATCTATCCTGGGTCCCAACGGTTCATAACATTAATATAATTTAATTATTACTCAATATTTTTGGAAGATTGTGTTGCTTTCTGAATTTACATAAAAAAGTTAGATATTACCTAGGTGCATTAAACTACGTCACAAAACTCAAAGACTGAAAATATGAAAACAAGTCACATTTCCAAATTAGACACACATTGCGATTTCATAAATAAAATCCAATAGCTCTTTGTAACTCAGAAATCAAAACGTCCATTACATGAAACATACAACTGGCTGATAAAGCAATTATATGAAAAGTTTGTATGAGCGGCACTGAAAAATGTAATACTAATATAAAAAATAATCCCACGAAAAACTTGAAATTCAGTCTGTTTCGTTATAAATAGTAAAATCATTTTGCATTGCTTTGAGTGCCATTTGCAACAACATCTGAATTCTCTGTAATATGCAACACGATACTCCAACGGCAACAAACACGGCAACAAAAAATCTTTCAGTATTATTTGTTTTTCCGGGAATTGAAATGCACTGAAAGAGAAATTGATTTTTAATCGATTTTAATAGCAAGCATTGAACCACTCTACTCGATTGTCCGACGAAAATGACCTCATTTTTGACATACCAGTTTTAGTTTTTGTGTTTTAGCCAAGTCATCAATTTAAGGAGTGAGGCCGTTGACCTACGGTGACCTTCTGTTATCATAGCTTTTGTTGGGACAAACTGTAAAACTGTTATGGCTTATCTTCCTTTTTGTTACGACTGTGAGATTTTCCTTTTTGTTACTTGGCTGTGCGTGTTTCTTTTAAGCTCTTGATCTAAGGCCGAGGTAGTTTAGCCAAACAAGCTATATACAACCTTCTATCAAGTTTATGTTGTTGGAAGTAACATAACACCACGCCTGTAATCCCCGAAGGGTCAGGCACAGGTGTACCTGATAGTTCACCCGCATTTTGCCAGTTGTGTTTAAGTCACATACAATAGGTGGCGAGTCTATTTCCATAAACCGAGCACAAATCTAGACTCCGTGACTGCTATTGGAATAACCCAATAACAATTTGCCCGACCCGGGAATCGAATCCAGGATCTCATGCTCAGCAGTCGCGATTGCTAACACTAGACCAATGACGCAGTTGTTAGAAATAATTTTACTATGTACGTTACGTAAGGAGAGCTGTGGCGGCTATGAGGACCAGCCGAAATGGAGTTTTAGGTCCTTGGGTCAAATTCAGGCAGGCACTTATCTTCGAGAAAATGATTTAATCACCTCTGCTTTCTTGTAGCGTGTCGACGGCAATCTAAATTGAGTCGGCCCAGAACTGAGCTACTATAGTTTGGCGCTTTCGGTAGGGTCCATCAGTTCCTGTACGAGAACAAACAGCAGGACACGCAGAACACGATATTAAGTGCCCCATCGTTTGTGGAACAGCACCGCATTTACACTTCAGAGCAGAGTCATCAATGAAACTCCACCTGAGCAGGTTTTCCTTGCTGCGACCAACCTGGGTCCGGAGTACATTTAAAGACTTCCAGGTCAGCCATGGCAACTCATGTCCAGGTGGAACGAATAGGTTATGTAAGGATGCACTACCTCGCCATAGCTTTAGTCTTTCCGTAGACCGCATGCCAGTGTGTGGGGTGACACTCTTGAAAAAACTGTTTCGGCTTTCAAAATGGTGAAGGAAAACATCGTGAGGAAACCGGCACGTACTACCACCAAAAATTTGTACGCCACACATAAGTTACTTTTGGAAAGAGTTCAAAAACGGTTTTTGTGCCACCTTGCATTTTCGGTAGGAAAAGGTAAACAGTTGCTCTCCTATAATACCCGTCTCAACTACTTTAAAATGCGCTCATTATCAACCCGGAGAGAAATTTATGATGCCTTGTTTCTCTATAAGTTGCTTAGAAACAAAATCGACTGCCCTAAACTACTGAGTCTCCTAAAATTCCGTGCCCCAGCCCGATACCCGCGTAATCCTATCACACCATTGTACTCTCTTGCGCAGAACAGTTCTGGGTGCCAACTCGCCGATTGCACGCCTGTGTAAGGTCCTAAACAGTTGTAGTGATCTTACTGACATACACCATGACAGCATGGGTTAATTTTACAAAGTAATTACCGAGCACTGTTCTCATAACGAATAGTTTTAACACAAATGTTTTTTTTTTATCCTGAGATTGGGTATGTATAATTTTAATTTTATGATAAAATATGTAATTTAAATAAATGATGTGATTTTTTTTATTTTTTTATTTTAATTTAATTTTACTTTTAATGTTATTCTTTGATTTTATCTTTTAATTATAAATTTTAATTAATTTATTATTATATTAATTTTAATATAGTTTAATTTTAATTTTATTTCTTTGAATATAATAATGTTAAATCCATTTCTTAAATAATTGTAATGTACTTAATTTTATTCTTGTTGATAGTATTGCAAATACCAAAAAACTTTAATAGATTTAAAAATAAATTATAAATTTAATTTTTATTTTTTTTAATAATTAATAAATTTAACCATATTGGTGCATGTTGTGTTAGCCTGTAAGTAATTGTTGCACTTATAAAATTACTATTATGCAAGTATGATTTCAAATGTCCTGTGTAAACAATTGTTGGCTAACCAAAATAAATAAATAAATTCGAAGACCATCCACAAATTTGCACAGAGCCCGCATGGAGAATCACAGTTTACTCGACATCTCACGAGAGGCCTGTCTCAGGTAACTTTTTTGACTGACTTTAAAATAATGACTGCCTTGTTAGTCGAGTGGTCGCAAGCGCGACTGCTGAGCATGAGGTCCTGGGTTCGATTCCCCGGGTCGGGCGAAGTGTTAATGGGATTTTGCATCAGTTTCTCAGTAGCAGCCTTGGAGTCTGAATTTGGCCGGTTGATAGCAATAAGCTGGCCCCTTATTACATGGCACTTAAAACATAATTGGCAAAAGGTGGGTGTACTATTAGGTACACCTCTACCTAACCCCTCGGGGACTACAGTCGTAATGTTATGATGTATTCAAAATAATTTTAAGCACACCCGTAATTTATTTATTATTCACAAAATCCACAGCTCTTTACAATTTTGTCTTAAACTATATAAACTAATCCTACAGCCAATTATGGATTTACAATTTAGTAGCTATACAAAACATTGCTAAGAGTACAGCGTGAATGAATGTTGTTTACAAACGTGAATTCTTCTTTGCATCACTGAAATAATATTTCATGATCAACACTTCAAAACAATTCGTTACAACTACCATTATCAATTGTAACTAAACTCGACAGAGTAACAATTTAAACTTCGCCGCTGTTTGTGTACATAGGTACTTCTGCCGTCGACTCAACTCGAAACGGACTAAGATATCCGATGAAATTATTGTTTACTTTGTTTCTCCGACATTTTTAATTAAGTCTCCAGTTGATGATTTACGCCTTTATCGTCTAGACTTGTTTAGTTTGCTTCAGAGTAATAAAGAGTCAAGTTTTATTTAGACCTTTTTAGTTTTCAAAAATACTCTTATTTTTCGGATTCTTAAGCGTATTTATTGTGAATTGCTTCGGTGAAGGAAAACATAGTGAGAAAACCAGCATGCCTATGAGATATTTCTCGACGGCATGTAAAGCCAAGTCAGAGGCCCATGGGTGGCATAAAAACTCTGACACCAGGTTAGTTACTAACCACACGACGAAGAAGTTTTCTGATTTTCGGTCGAGGTGAGAGTTACATTATATAATGTTGGTTACAATACGATATGATTTTCGTTCGATTTGCTTTTGTCGCCATGATTGATTTTGCTAGTAAGGCAAGAACCGAAAACCGCTAAAGTTTATTTCATCATGCACACGTACCTACATATCTTATGCCTTTTTTATCCAGAAACTAAGGAATTTACGTACATGATCTATAACAATTAAAATAACTCATAATGTTAAAATAAAACATCTAACTTTTAAAATAAAGAATAAAAAACTCCATACAATTGCCGGTTCTACCCCATAGCGATCTACATTTTGGACCTTCCAACCTTTCTAACTGCCAATTCAAAAGTGCTTGTAAATGGATTAATTATAGAAGTAAAGAATACGTTTAAGTTTAAGTTATTATCGGGAGTCACTTTTGAATAGGCTCATCGCATTATTTCTTTTGGCCACAATATCCTCTTACTACTACTACTAGGCCGCATTTCTACCATACGTACTAGAAAACTTTCCACAGCAATTGTTCCACGGACATTGCCGGTACCTTTCAAGTTGAGCTCCGTAACATCTGTATGTTTATGCGTGCAATCTACCACGAGAGAGGCCGGTGGACATTTCTCGTTGAAGTTTAGTAGTAAGAGAAAATACAGTCATAACGGTCGGAAAATATGAGAAGTTCTGGATATTATAAAAACATTTTAATGATTTTCTTTGAGTTAAGAAAATCAAGAATCTTTCTTTACTTGTTTGGGAAATCAGTATTTATAAATATCGATAGGTATCCATTACGAATACAGGCTTTTGTTATCTAATTTAAATGAACTTTAAAAACAGGGTGTAAACGACCCATCACCAAGCCGAGCCGACATCTACGCATCATGTACATACCTACATCAAAATAAATAATATTTGGCATAGACAGCTTCTTTACTTTGTGTGCCGCGAAAATCCATTACCCATTAATTCAATCACTTTTGTATTACCAGAAGCTATCGACCTGGGATAATGTTATTCCCATAAACCCATGAACATAAATATCTATGTAAATGCCTGAATTTAGTTAAACCGGTAAAGTGAAACGCACCGCGGCTACATTTAACTCTGGGAATAAATTCAGCGTCCAAAAAGTACTAAACACACAACTGGCGGGCAGTTAAACCAAAAACTGTAGTTCCGAATAGCGAACAAACTAATTTAGGGATGCACTATTTAAACGTTTATTGTAAAACTCAGAAAAAAAATAGGTGCGGTTCTTTCTGTCTGGTTTAATTTGGGTTTTAATGATACAAATTGGCTTCAAAGCAGACTACTGGATATTGACAGTGTCTCAGTGTCAGGGTCTTGTCATAAATGATTTTGCTACTTTTTGAAAATTAAGATTTTGATTTTATTTGGTAGGATTTACAAATTTCGAGGTGCGTTGGGTGCAGGAACAATAGCGTATAGTTTTAAAAAGAAAAGAAAAAATGGCGACGATGACGACGGAATCGTGGGCCTCTCATTGGCTGCCGACAGATATCACGTCATTTTGAACCAATGAGAAGCCGTGAAGATGATGTGATGAGATGATGGTCCCACACCGTTAGGGTTGCTAGATGGAGCGTAGTGTTGCTGGCGTAAACAGACACGAAGAAAGCTTTTAGGTGTTAATTTTAAAAGCACTTACTACAAAAACACATTGTAGAAAACGATACTTTATTAATCTTTTGAACGCCAGAGCATAAACGCAGGCGCGTGTCCTCCAAACCAAGTCATAATTTCCCCGCAAATACCTACGAAAAGAATAGGTATTCCAAAACTATTTAATTTAACTGTTTATTTTGTGTAATAGTGCATTGCGCTTTTTTGTCACATATTTGCGTCGTTGGCGTACAGGGGGCATTTGTATGTCACGTATATGTGACAGTGGCGTTCAAAAGGTTAAAATCTTTTCACAACCGATTAGGCCAAAAGCGCTTTCAGCACACAAAAAGCGCTTTAAATTAAAAATGTGATCAAAAATACTAAGCGTATTATTTCGGCGCTGAAAGCCACCGGATATGAGAGAGCACGGCTTTAGAGCTCACAACTTCCGGTCGCCTCTCAAAAGGCAACACGTGCAGTTCCTATAGTTTCTTTGTACCTTTTTAAAAATTTTCGAATGGTGCTCTTTTTATTTTCGCTCCAGTTCCCTGTATTGTAGCCTGCTTTTAATTTTTCAGATTGGCCAAAAGGATTTTTATGGAACGCTTTTTTCAATATTTTTTTCGCGGGTTTTTTGTTGTATTCAATTAGGTTAGGTGGTTCTTTGTTAGAGCAGTTATTGATAGTCAAAGTGGCAATGAACAATTAAATGCTGCCTGTATCAGGAGTTTATACGCCGTCCATTTTAATGATAAGGCGTTTTATTCTTTGTGTCAATGCTGCTTTGAGAATTTCTGCATACATTTTGTTTTTAGCAACTTACTTTCCTCACAAGGGACGCATCTCCTGTGTCTGATGATCTTGTCATTATAGCTGGTAACAAAATGATTCGTTTGAAGGTTTAAATTATCTTTGGAGTAATAAGATCTGGTGGCCTAATATGACGTCATAAAGCAGGAGTAATTCCAGTGTGGGAAAGGGACAGAGTTATACAGGTCGTCCAGCACCATATCTTTCTCACAAATGGTGTCGTTGTAGAAACCTACCTTTGTAGTTTTACAGCCGAAATATTTAAATTATTATGTTACGTCGTTCTCAAGGTTTGCATTAATTTCTTAACAAATTAAGTTTTTGATCAATTTAGTTTCCTGTCACGATTTGTCAGACGTTCGTGGAAAAAGGCGAAATAAATTTTCAAAGTAATTGTCAACCAATTTGTACCAATAAAATGGTAATTAGCACGGCCTTGGTATAAAGTTAGTTAGACACTAAATTAGAGAGCGCTGAAGTTTAATTTATTTTGTCGATGGTCTAGTAAATTCTGTTCAGGTAGGACAGGATTAATTGAATTTATTTGTTTGTAGATAGCGCAAAAACAGTCTTATAATTAAGCTTTCGTATGCCGAGTATATAGACACGATTAAAAAGCGATTGGGTCTCGCGTAGATCTACGTTCCGGCGGCACACGAAGGGATTGACCGAGTCTCTGATGATTTTTTCATACATTTTTTTAAAGATTTTTTAGCACATGGATTTTATGCTACATAAGAGAAAAATACATAAGAGAAAAAATAGATTATAATCAAATACCTTGCTCTGTTTTATACCAAAAGCTCGTACTTGCTTCACTGTCTAAAACTCCACAACCGCCTCCTCTATCAATATATCTCGAGGAGTAGGCACGTATATCTTCCATAGTAAAATTTATGAGTGGTTCCCCCGGTCAGGGGCTATCAATTGTGGTTAGCTTGTAATAGCTGCCGCATAGCACATTTGTCACTGAGGTACTGGTATTAGCCCGTCTCTGAAGATGTGGGGCGTTGGAGGGGCTTTTCCGAGACCCCTACGTTTGCAACGCCTCTGATTAAAAGACCGTAAAGAAACACGAAAGTGTAAAAAAAAAACAAAAAGAAACGTACCACCAATCAAAAATATTGATGGGTCAAATGGGAATATCTTTGGTGCTCTAAGCATTGGTGATATTAAAATCGGTGCTAAAATGGGAATACATCGTACTTACATGTTTGGTTTTTATTATACTTACATGTAAGTTCTTACTTTTTTTTTTGCTTTCAATTAATGAATTCTAAACTTACGAATTAATCACTAGATGACCCCAAAAAGAGCAAAGTTTGTGGGAGATGCTAATTTTCTTGTTAAAAGATCTTAAATCTTAATGGGTCAAGTAGCATAAAAGTTACTTAAATTATAGCTAGCGTCAACGATATAGAAAAATCATACATGCAATGGAATAGGGAAAGAAACAACGCTGATATAAAGTCATGCAACTAAAGCGACATCTGTGACAATTTATACAGCATGTTGTTTTATACTCTCAGATCATGCCACCATAAATCTCCTATACTCACGATACCAGTGCCCCGAATGACCATACGGAACCCAACCGGCCATGTACAGAACCAATAGTCGTTACACCATCAGAAATCTAAAGCACTTTTTTTCGCCCAGACCTAAACTGGTTTTGTTACCTATCCACTGCGACCCTAGTACTGTAGCAGTAAATTTAAAAGCAAACAAAACGTGCAATGTGCACTTTACGGCTCGGGAGTGTCGGCCCATAGAGTCGATAGTAAAATTTACGACACGACTGTTGTGTATACGGAGACTGACTGTTAGTTCGCGGTCGATAACCTTAATTTGTAAATAGAGGAATACAAAAACAGTCCGAGACTCGCAACGGAAAAGTCTAGGCAGTTGAAGTGACATTTTTTGCACTTAGAGATTCTAAATAAAAAGTGAGCCGTCTACTTAACATACCCAATTTCACCGCACGACTTTTACATTACGTTACATCAGTAGCTAAAAATTCCGAAGAACTACTGATTTTTCGGAGAAAAGATGGATGATGCAACATGTCGGGAGAATATTCGCGCCTTTGAAGGAATGTTAACTTAAGTATGTTATTGACAAAATAATACAAAAAAGATTTTTGGTTTGTAGCCTGTGTTACCCGGGAGATAATAACGAATCGATTGACACATTATTCATCAAAATTGAATGAATAGGTTAGGCGCTACGGAGGAACAAACTTAAGCACAAACATACATACACACATACATAGACTACTAAAATCATAGCCCTTCCTTTTGGCTTCGCCGTAGTCGGGTAAAAATACAAGACTATCTACAGGATGTAACAAGACCCTTAACTAAGGAAAAATTATAGCTGGGAAAGGACTTTTTTTTGGGGTGAAAAATCACGTTTTACAGTACACATAATTATAGTACAGTTTCAATGTAACGCACTCAAAACATTGTGCTGATGGATGGATTGAATAGTACGGGGGTCGGCCCGATAAAAAGGTAAAAAAGTAAAAATCTTACATTAAAAATATGAATTAAAAAAAAAAACTTGTGAATAAGTTGGAACTTTGACCCCTAGTATCTCTGTAACTAGAATGTTCCCAGGTATGGTCTAAAACAAAAAAAAATGATCGCAATGACGGGTAGAACAAGTGCATTTCGGCTTCGTCAAGGGTCTTGTTACACCCTTTATAACGCAACTCATCGAAAAACGAACCAAATATTTTCAAAACAATAATTTCATTTATTAACACTAGAATGGTAAATATCCCGTTATATAACATGTTTACTGTTGGTTTTGAGTTCCCGATATTTCGGCGCTGTTGCAAGCACCTTGATCACGGATAAACTAAAGTTATTGTGGTTAGGAGCAGACAATTCGGTCTGCCCTCTTTTTTTTTTCGTTTTATGATAATGTTAGTGACCATCACAGATTAAAAACTTAATAATTTCATAGTATTACATTGCAGGATCCTCACGCACTACAGAAATGAGAGATTTCTAACCTATACCAATTACCCACGCAGCTAAGAAGCCACACTCAGCTTAGAAATATGATATTTTGGTTGTAAAGCGCTTGTTATGAAACCTTGTCAGTCCCTTCATGGAATAGGAGTATACAATAAACTGCCCTTTGTAATAGAAAAGATGTGAACTCGGCTTTGAAACTAGATTTGTTTTACGAACTTGACAGAAATATGAATATCAGTTTTCGTAATATTTTTTCAAATCTGATATTGAGGCGATTCATTATTAGTTTTGAACAATTAATATTAACTATGTAGTTTGAATAGTTTTACAATTTCTACACATAATAATACTAAAATATCTAACATCACGACTATAACCCACGAAGGGTTCAGCAGAAGTACGTAGATCTTATAGGCCACCCACGTTTAGCTAGTTATGTTAAGATCCCATTGATCCACCATTCTTGCATTGAGTGTAAATTTCAACTCTGAAATTGTAAAAGGTTTTTTTTTTTTTTTAAAGATGTGGCATCTCGCAGTTCAGCCTCTGAGGCTGGCTACTGCTTAACCGGACAATTCCCTGTGGATGCCTTAAAAATGAATCTAAGGCCTCCAGCCAGGGGCTTAAAACTATACTTGAAACTAAGCGACCACTCGCTAAGGGCACCCCCTGTGGGGTACGGGCCTCGGCTTAGGGCGTCGCTGGGGGGGGCAGCAAAGGGACAGGCTGGATCTGAGTGATATTATTTAGGGGCTGGTTTAAAACTACCGGCTCAGCATCGCGGGCTGGCTCTGGCAAGGGTCGGGGGGGCTTCGTTGAACGTGGGCGTCGCGTCGGGTCTCGGCGGCGAGGACGGAAACATGGCGGTCTGTATTTGTATTTTCGTAATGTACTGGTTTCCCTACTGCTCTCCTGGAGGAGGGTGATGGGGTCATCGGGGGTGTGTAAAAGGTTTGACACATTTTCATAAATATTATGTTTCAGGTGCCATATTACCAATACAATATAGATTTTGTGTACAGTGAAAACATCACTGCATGCAATGTGGGCTCACCAAAAGATTTCCCAGTAAACTGTCCTCACTGTTTCTAGGCGGTTAGAGCTGCGAAGATTGTAAGACGAAAATACACAATAACGTACCTACAAAAATTTATTTCAGATCCATCGTACATTATCCAAACTGAGTGATGAAACGCTCTTTCGAGTCGAGCTTGACACTGAACTAACTTTTTTTTAAAGGATTCTTGAAACCGATACAGACCAATTGCGGAGGTGAGTAAATACATCAGACTCGGACACATAACATACTGATACTTAACTATTGGTCAGTGTCCGACGTCCGCAGCCGGTCCGTAAACTGTCCGTACCGGTTTAACCGAACGTTAAGAAAAGCTGTTGTAATAAAACTCTAGCCGTATTTACCCTTACGACGACGGTAAACCCTTTTCACCTACCCCTGCCAAGACATGAAGATAGAAAATGACACATTTTCTTCCAAGACCTACATCAGCGAAAACAAACAGAGTTATGACAGTGCTACGTCAAAATATGGCGACAATTTGTCTCGGGAAAGTTGACGAAACTTGCGTGAGGCGACGTGATCGATGCGTTACTACGGAGGTGAAGCTGGGGACAGTCATCAGTATTACTTTGGGGCCCCAGAATAAGCGATGAAGAAGTGTTTTTGACACGGTACAAAAACACAAAGAGCTCAAAAGTTCGAAGTCTAGAAAATACCGCCATATTTTCATACAAAAACCGGAAATTTTTGATGTTAATGATAGTGTTAGAGTCCATGTCACTTTAGAAACGTATATTTGAAATACTTCCTTGAATTTATGTGAAATAGTGAAAGAAAAATTTGCAGGTACACATACCCTCGCAGGTTTCGTGGCCCCAATATTACAAGACTACAAGCGTACGTAAGATCAAACGTTGCTATGTCTACAACCGTTTTACAATGGATATTAGATATCCAACATTCTCTTGTTTCTTCAATATCCCCGCCAATACCCATTATTTTATTGGTAGATCTCGAGCCTTTGTTCTTAGTTTTATTGACACTTTTCAACGTTTTTTTTTAGTTCCAGTTATTTTCCATTCTGGCACAGGCATTCTTTATTTTTTTCACTTCTCATGCTCTAAAAGTCCGTCTTTATGACGACATCAAGACGAACTTTTACGCGCAGGCGACATAAAGTCGCTTTTTATGCTCTAGAGCCTAAAGTAAAATCTTCGTCGAAGACCAAGGCAATCGGACCAACAGCCACACGAACAATCTCAACTTCATAGAATAACCTCTTTATTTCAATTCGTTTCGTTAGTATTCTAAGAACAAGGCAAGGATATTTCTTATTGACTTCTCATTTATAATGTAGCATTCAATTTTAATTAAATTTACAATATTTACATGTTGCTGTTTCATTTCCTCGCAATCGAAGTGAAAAGTAGAGTGTAGCAACAACTCGCCCATAAAACCCATTTTATGCACTTGATGTACTATCTACTATTAAGGATTAATAAAAGTTTCCATTCGTCATAAGAAATTCCTTAAGGTACTACTTTGACCTCCGTTGTAACTAAACATACTGTAAACAAAACTCGCATTTCTTGACTGTGTTTGACCGCGACGTTCTTCTTTTTAATCGTGTGATGAAGTAGCGACAGGTTTATACTTTATCTATAAAAAAAACAAGTATTGGTAGTAAAATCTGAACATGGCGTATTGTTCAATAATGAAATATGTGCTAGTGTCGAATGTTCATCATTATCTGCCTAGCCTTTTCCCAACTACTCGTATGTCGGGGTCGGCTTCCAGTGTAATCGAATGCAGCCTAGTACCAGTATTTTACATGGAGCAACTGCCTATCTGACCTCCACAACCCAATTAGTACTGCCTTGCGTGATTGGTAAGATGGTTGTCAGACCTTCGGGTCACTGACTACTTGACTGACAAAGGTCTACAAATGATAGCCGACCAACGGCTTAACGTACTTTCCGAAGCAAAGAGGAAACTCGTTATGTAATGGGTTGTCCTTGTCACCCATTCACGGACCAACCTAGGCAAGCGCGGCTTAACCTGATGATCGAACCGGGCAGCTGTTATTATTTAGCCACGTGCTCTTTAAAAAAAACTCTGCCACGGGCGAGTCGGACTCGCGCACGAAGGGTTCCGTACCATTATCTAAAAAATATATATTTTTTAAATTACGTCAACTATGTATTTAAGGGGACCCCCTTTAATTTTCAACTATTTATTTTCGGTTTTTGGAATTTTTCCTTTATATGTGCTGTAATGCCTTGCTTTTTGCCAAATTTCATGATTCTAGGGAAGTACCCTATAGGTTTTGATTCCTTTGTGAAATCGCATAATATGCGACATAAACCTATATCTATTTATGTATTGATCGCCTTGACTTACAAGTTTGATTTTGTCATTGCTGCAAGGAGTAGCAGACTTAGGTATTTGGTATTAATTTCAGTTTGATACCGCCACGCATTCCTGAGAAAAAGGGTCTTGACAACAAAGTGATTCTATAGGGGTTCCGTTTTGCCGATTGAGGTATGGAACCCTAAAAACAAACAAGTATTGGAATTAAAATCTAAACATTACGTTGTTCAGTCTTGAAAGATGTGTTAGTAGTTAGTAGCGAATGTTAATAACTCACAAACTGCTCCAAAACCCAACACACATTATAGCGTCGTCACTATAATAGTTTCGTCATAATAAACTCATTTGAACTTCGGTCCTATGATATCAAAACAATAGCATTTTGATAATTGACATTATTAACAAAACCATTCAATTATAAATCGAACGACACTCGAGATAAGGTACAAAATGCATTGGAGTGAAATTAATTGTGTTGTTTACTACAAGTTGGTTAAAGTTTAATTGAATTGAGGGTAGGTCTCCCCCGTCTCGGTTGATGGCGAATCAACGATTTTGTTATAGAGATCACTCTTGTTTACATGTCTCCCAGTTTCATTAAGATTTCTTATTAATTTTTCAATTGCTTCGGTCTCTTTGAACTGGGTTTGTAATGAAGTGTGCTTGTGATTTTGTAAGTGTGTGTGTGTGTGTATTTTGATTGGGGTGGATACTGGATGGGGTATATTGATTAATCTGAAGAATTATATAATTATTCTTTAAAGTTTTTAAGGAATCGGTTTTGTATCCGGCTAGCATCTTTTTTTTAGACATATGGCTTAAGGGAAGGTAGTATTGGTATTGAGAGATTTTTCAGTAGTTTATAAAATACATTTTAAATGAACAGAAAAACGTCTTATTTTGTTTTTAAAAACCTTATTAAATGCAGTCTTTAATGAATAATAGTAGACAAAAAAAAAATTAGACAAATTGAAGATTAGGCTGCTGTCTATTAAATGTTTTACGATTTTTGTATCCAGTGTTTTGTTACTTCATATTATTTTTTCTTTTAAGTCATATTTTCCCAAAAATTCACACAGATTTTTGCTCCTACTTTCTAAGCGAAAAAATAACGTGCAATATTAAAAGAAAATTTCATTTTCTTTTGACAAAAGCCTCGCTTAGAGCCAAGGATGAAACTTTGAAAAACACTATTACGACGGCAGATTAAAACTGTATAATGAAGTTTAGGTGTAAATTCTAAGAAAAGTAAGGTCTTTATGCAACGAGTTTTCTTCCACAAGGAATTTTATAGTTGGTGGTGAATGTTGGGTTCAGTTTATTGTTTTAATAATGTTGTGTTGAAGGTTTTAATTACGTTACAACATTTTGGGTTTAAATAAAAAAAACGGACAAGTGCGAGTTCGACTGGCATGGAGAGGGTTCCTTACGTTTATATATTTCTTAAAGGTTTTCCTGCAATCTGCAGGCAAAGAACTATTTTTTGTATGTTTTTCAAAATTTTCGGCCCTGTATTTTCTTAAATAACTTCAAAACTATTTATCTTAAAATTATTTTTAAAAAAATGAGATCTCACAATGCGCCTTTCATTTGATATGTAACACGATGTAGCTGAAACATTTTTTTTTAACACTGCAATTTTTTTTAACACGATATAATTTGCAAAACTTTTTTCTTAATTTTCTCTTTGGGGTAAACTAGAAAATTAAAAAAAAGTTTTGCAAAAGTGGCCCCTATGTTTAAAATTCATTAATTTGCGTTAAACGTCTGTTTTTGGGTCACTGCATTTACATATGTGTACTAAATTTCTACTCAATCGGTCCAGTAGTTTCGGGAGTAAATTGGCTGTGTCAGACGGAAAGAAAGACAGACAGACAGACGGACCTAGAGTGATCCTATTAGGGGTTTTGTTTTTTTTTCTTTTGAGTTAAGGAAGCCTAAACATGGCAGAGAATGAAATACATCAATTTATCATGGTCGACGAATGCACTGTTAACATGAATAATGCAGAAGAAAATACTTGAAATTAGCAGGGCACACAAATATACTAAGCAAGCAAAAAACCAAGCCATGTAATTTTAAACACTGTTATAAGCTTTCACGGTTTAAAACTAAACTACTGTCACTTAAGGGGTACCTATCTTCCGTGATTGTTTCATTATTTTGTGCTCCCGATATCAGGAATAGAATGTTCAGTAATCCCGCGATCGGGTTATTGTACATTCGCCACGAGAAAAAAAGCATGTGTAAACTCGCCACAGCTCTATTTTTATGAAGAAAAATCCGCCATATTGTTTATTTCCGTACAGACAGCAGAAAAACAAACAATAAATAGAATCAAAAGATATTTCTTTATTTTTCGCACTTCGCACGCGACTTCGTTCGCGAAAATTTGTGATAGCTCGGCTAATTTGCATGATATAATTATAATTTATTTGACCCGCGTAGAATAATATTTTTTGATAAGTCAACTTATTTTTATGTCGTTTTTTCGACTTATATTTATGTCGAAAAAAACTATTTTAATACATAAAAGCTACTATATCTGCTAAAATATAGAATAAGGTGTCGCTGACTTTAATTTAAATTTTAGAACACAAAAGCTGCTATTGCGACTTAACTATGCAGTATTTACATAATTTTTACTACCTACACATTGATAATTATGTCTTATTCTTTACAAAAAGTCAAGTCTGTCTTGCATAAAAGTGAAAAAAAAGGAATATGGAACTACAATACTCCTTTTTTCACTTTTATGCAAGACAGACTTGACTTAATAAGATTATTGAATAAGTTTATTGTCTTTTTCACTTACATAAACATTTTTTTTTTTATTAGATAGTGTTTGTTCTTTTTATTTTTTTATTGGTTGGCACAATGTCGAACAAAATTTCATGAATGAATTGGATTAGGTCAAGTGAGTCACTGGGTGACAGGACTGATGAGTATCGATGCATTGACCGGTAAGGCTAGTAAGAGATAGATACAGCGAGCGAGCGAGCGTGTGACAGCAGATGTAGTAGAAGTGCCGGAGCGCAGGAGAAATAAAAAAAAATTGAAATAATTTTCATTTCGAGCGCTAAAAACCAATAACTTTTGGTTGCTACCAGTACTTTATGCAAAAAATATGTATCTATGAAGACTTGTAACGAATTTACACAATCATATTTTTTATGCTTGTGGCGAATACAGTTTCAATGTATAGAGTTAACAAAATGTGAAGAATTTACTTTGTGGCGAATGTACAATAACACCCGCGATCATGGTACTTGCAACAGCGTTGAAATATCAAGAAGATTTAACTAGTTAATATTTCTCATGTAAGTGAAATTTATTTATTATAAAATATGGGAAATAAACACATCTCAAACCCGATATTCCGTAAGTGTCAGTGTATTGTCATGTCATGTAATTTCGACTTTTATAAACAACACCTAGTACCTGAGCACTGAGCAGCTCAATAATGTTCACTTTATAACCAAAACGTTAATTCCAAAATGCAAATCCTGCACCATCAATCCGCTATCTCAAAAATTAGTCCCAAAGACATTCTGCTTCATTAAACTCCATGTATTCCCTAAAGCGACCTCCTCAGGCGACATTATGCAAATGACGTCATTACAAAATTACTTGCCACACCCACTATTAAGGTATTAACACGGAATAACATGCAAATTGTGTCCCGATCGGGAATCAAGTCTCTCAATGATGTATAAAAGCGGTTTAAGCTGGATTAAACCAGATTAAACCGGATTACACCGCTTCGAGGCGGAGGCGTTCATTTATTATGTAAATACGTGACAAATTAAATCCAATGGGAATTTCGTTTGACAAACGGTTGGGCCCGCTGTAATGTATTGCCGTGTTTGCTAGTTTCAGGTTTTAGTCGAAAAGTTGGATCGGGTTTAGAGGAATTTGGATGTTGGAGAGGCGTTTAAATTATGTCGGCTGCGAGATATACGGTCTGCTCATTCCAAAGATTTAAGCAGAGTTACCTACAGTCAATTCATAATTATTTTACCTTTTATCTAAGTGCCTCAGCGGTAACACTCTTTGACTAACACTCACTAGACCAACGAGCTCAGCAGAGCATGGGGTCCTAAGTTTGATTCCCAGGTTGGGAAAGTATTATTAGGTTTTTCCATCAGCAATTTCTCAATAGCAGCCACGGAGTCTAGATTTGTGCACGGTTGATGGCAATAGACTCGCCCCCTACATGGGACTTAAAACATAACTAGTGAAATGTTGGTGTACTATTAGGTCTGCCTAACGCTCCTGGGATTACAGGCGTGATATTATGTCGTATGTGTTTATTTACCTTTGACTTGGAATCACTGCCACAATTACAGTGATCCTTATTCTTGTTGCAATAAGATTGCTGTTGCGTTGCTGCCACTGACAAGTCTATCAAAATTATTGTGATCTTTATTGTTATCGTCATAAGGTTGCTTTAGATGTGCTGTTTTCAGAGGTTAAATAATCGTAAAAGGACTGTAACTGAAACATTGCGCAATCATAATATTATTTTGATAGTTATACATTAATTTTAACATAACTACTTGGAAAATAATTTTAGCCGGTAATACACGTTAACTCGAAAAAGTTCTTTGAAAATCCAATTTAAAATTGCCAGAAATGGGGATTAAGCTCCACAGCGTATGTTCAAAGTTCGACGTAATATAGTAGAAATGAAAATCGCCGAACGATCGAAAACTATGCTGCCGTCATTATTAAAAAGGGCACAACTAACATTTTGTAAATATTGAGAAAATCGATGTTAAAATATTTATTGAATTTTGTTAAAAAAACACGACTAAACTATGTTTTTCGAAATTGTGTGAATGTAAATAGTTGCATTTATATAGTACATATAAGACCATAGCAATAGTTTATTTTAATTTTGATGCATATAATAAATAATCAGCTTATTTTTTTTCAACTTAACGTAAAAAATAACATAAATAGAGAAATGTTACGTTTAAAAGGCATATACAACCAAATGTGCCATTTCAATGTAAAATTTTGAGTAAAAATTTAAAATGTTACAAAGAAAAGGCTCTTTTATTCAATTGTGCCTTTTCACTGTATAATTATTAGAATAGATATGTACAGTAAAATATTAGAACTAATTTCTAATATTTATACTTTATACTTCTTGATGAATAAAAACAATCTGATTGTGAATTTTCCTGTGTCCGTGCAGTGGGAACGTGTAGGTACATAAGCTGATAATATTTATTACGTTATGTTAGGAAAAAAATACGGCAGATAAGAGAAAATCAAACGTTTATTTTAAAAAGCTTACAGAAATATAGAAAAGTAAATCGTACTTTCAAAGATAGGAACCATCAATTATAATAACAACAATTTAATGTATTAACTAAGTAATTTTAATTTTAATCAAAATCACAAATCAGAATTAAATTCTTTTTACAAAAAATAGCACTTAATATGAAATAGCTCTTAAATCAAAATTAGGTAACACAACCAGTAAGGAACGTCAATAATATTTATCAACATAAAGAAAACATAGTTTACAGAAACAATAATTATCATAACAATTATGTATCAACTATCTAAGTAATTTAAATTTTTATCACAATCACAAAGTGGAATTAACCTCTTATTACTAAAAATGGCACTTTTGACTTCTCTCTCTCTCTCTTGAGAGCTATATAAAATTAGGTTACAAAATAAGTAGGAAACGTAAAATATTTTATCAAAATTAAAAAAAAAAAAACATCTAGTTAAGATGGAAAAATAAAAATACTAAACTTGAAAATGAGAAACATCAAGGCACTATATTAATTCTTATACTACTTAAAAACTCGACTAAAGTGAGTATCAACAAATCAGTCTTGCATTATTTTAGTCTTCTTGGTTTTGAATCAAATCGACTGATTGATCATTTACAGGTAAAGTTTCCCAAAAAACCTTTCTGTTAGTGGGCATAAGTGGACAAAGCTTTGTGAGCCTAGCTGATTTCTTTTCTGAAAAAAAAAATGTAGTATAATTATTTATTACTAGCTGAGCCCCGAAGGGTTAGTTATTGTTTTATTAACTAGAACTGTGTCAAAAAGCAAATCGTTTACTCGCGATCGAAACATGATTATTAAATTGTTAGGGTCCCGTAGTCAACAAGGAACCCTCATAGTTTTGCAATGTCCGTCTGTCTGTCTGTCTGTCCGCAGCCTAGCTCTAAGAGCCTTAGTACTAGAAAGCTGTAATTTGGCATGCATGTACAGATTAATTATGCCGACCAAGTGGTAAAATAAAATCTCGCAAACTATTTTTTTTTTGGGTATCTCCAGCACCTACACGTAAAGTGGGGATTTTTTTTCTCGGGTCCCCCTTTTGTGGCAAGTAGTTGGATAGGTCTTTAATAAATATGGCAAGTTTGTTCTAAAAATTTTTCGATTAAGGAATTCGTTTGTGAAATATCACTACATAGTATAAAACAAAGTCGCTTTCTCTGTCCCTATGTCCCTTTGTATGCTTAAATCTTTGAAACTACGCAACGGATTTTGATGCGGTTTTGTAATAGATAGAGTGATTCAAGAGGAAGGTTTATATGTATAACATTAACCCGTGCGAAGCCGGAGCGGGTCGCTAGTTAAGCTTTAAAGTGCAAATTCGACGGAAAAGTCTAACAAATTAGATTCGAGTCTCCCCCCCCCTCTACAGGCTAAACGGTTGTGTTTGGTTGTGTGAAAAAAATCACAGTGGTAGTATATATAATGAAAATAAAAGGAAAACTATCACAGCTAAGTAGGCTTTACAAGTTTACGAGTAATAGTCGACCAACTTATAAAATGTAGTTGGATACCATATTTTCCTGAACATAATGTATACACAGGTTTTTCAACAACAAATGTAAGTTTTTATTTTTATTATTACAATAAAAATCACGGAGAAAAATCCGCTTATTTTGATGGGCAACTACGGAACCCTACATTGTGCACTCACAATGACTTGCACGGCACCCGACACGCACTTGGCCGGTTTTTGTTACGAGAATTGATGCACACTGATGAATTATTGAAGCGCGGCTGCGTGGTTTTGATTTTCCCTCAACCCTTCTAATAATAATGAAATAACGAAAAAACAAACGAATTTAAGTTATTAGGGTATTACAATAACTAATTATGGTATAGGCATAGAAATAAATAATGAAAAACAATCTTACCAGGGCGCTGCACCGACAAGCGTGGACTCGTCTCGAAACGTCAGGCACAACTAAAGGAATTCCCTGCATACCTTGCCCCCCCTCACTAAATCTCCGATCAGAGATGTTTAGTAGTAAAGGCATAATCGCCAGTGTGCCTTTTTTATATCAAATTTTAAGGCGTATTGTAAATAGTAAAGACATAACTGCCAGTTGTGACTTTTCTTCCACATTAAATGCTAAGGTGTTGGTATAAAAAATAAGCACAATTGCCACATAAGCCTTTTATATTTGACGAACGCCAATTACGCCTTTTCAATTAAATATATTAAAAATATAAAGGTGAAATAAAAGTCATATCTCACAATGCGCCCTTTTCCTGAACTAAAACTTAAAAAATGTTGCAGTTGTGCCCTTTAAGCTTGTGCTATCTCCAGTTAATTTTGTTGCTAAAAATCACAAAAAAATTAGGCAGATAGGCCTTTTTTTCCTGATTCCGAATATATATATAACTCAATTTCATGAAAAATGTTAGTTGTGCCCTTTTTAATTAAAACGGCAGTATGGATGTTCACATTTTAATATAAAACCTACTTTGCCACCTCCAGTTTCATGAAGAACTTAAGATAAAGGTTTTTAAACCCTTAAACACACCCAAACCACCCCAAAAATCATCGTATACTCGCATTATGAGTTAAAGAAATTATGATGCTCGGGAAAAAATAACAGCCGCTCAGGTACCTGACCTGACTAAGCCGTGCTTGCCTTGGTTGGTCTGTGGATGGGTGACCGCCCATTACATACCGAGTTTCCTCCGTGCATCGGAAAGCACGTTAAGCCGTTGGTCCCGGCTGTCAATTGTAGATCTATAACAGTCGTTACAGGTAGTCAGTGGCCCAAAAAGTCTGACAACCAGTCATACCAAGGGGTATCGTATTACCCAGTACAAACTGGGTTGTGGAGGTCAGATAGTCGCTCCATGTAAAATACTGGTATTCAGCTGCATCCGGTTAGACTGGAAGCCGACTCGAACATAGTTGGGAAAAGGTTAGCCAGATCATGAGGAGTTGCATTTCAGGATAACTGAAAGTGTAAAAAAACCATTAGTCTGTATCTTCTGCTATATAAAATGACTCTTTAAATTACTTAAATTAATCTTAATTACGTAGATGTTTAGGTCCGTTGATAGCCGAGAGCTAAGAGATCCCTAAGTAGAGATTCACTTGAAGGCTTTAAGAATTGCTTTCCTCTTTGTATTTTAAGTGAAATAAACAGGACTTAAATGCTCTCTGTGTATGTTTATACCAAGGAGTTCAGATGCCCAAGGGTTTTGAAGATTGGATTAGATTACATTTCTCGTTACATTAAATTACATTAAGTTCTGGAGTGGCGACCGCGAACCGGAAGACGTTGCGTTGGAAGGCCTCCCACTAGGTGGACCGATGACCTGGTGAAGGTTGCGGGGATCCGCTGGATGCGAGTCGCACGGGACCGGTCAGTGTGGTGACACTTGGGGGACGCCTATATCCAGCAGTGGACGTCTTTCGGCTGAAATGATGATGATGACATTTCTCGTTAATCTAGCGGTAGCCAGCAGTGTTGGGTTCAATTCTCAGTTTGGACAAAGCGGAAAAAGTGTTTTTCCATCAGGAATTTCTCAGTAGCATCCCGAAGTCTGGATTTATGCCTGGTTGATGGCAATAGGCTCGCCCCTAATTTTGCTTTACTCAAAAATAACTGGCTTTATGTGAGTGTACTTGCGGGGTGGGAGCGAGACAAAAAAAAAAAAAAAACCCTTTTCACTGTATTAATGTTTGTTTTGTTTAGCCTGCGCACATACTTATTATCTTTTAGTGTTTATTATATTTCCTATATTTCTTTATATTATAATCCAAGTAGGTACTGTTTGTTTTATCTTATTTAATGTAGTTCAATATTTATGCTGTCTTGGCTTCCGTACGTTTTTTTCACGGGTGACCACTGAAAACCAGCGCTGTGCTGTGGGCCCCCCATAGCACAGCATAATGCTGAGTGGTAACTTGCTTGTCGCGGTCACGACGTGCAAGCTGTTAATTTTGTATTTATTTTTCTTTGTACCTATATGTCCTGTGTATTTATAATATTTGTTATGTATTGAATGATTATTTTTAATTTATCTCTTGTACGCACGTCATGTCCCCGCGACAAATAAACATTTTTTCTTTCTTTTCTTTCTTTCTTTCTTTACTTTTTAGATACACCTCTCCCTAACCTGAAACACGATGAATAAAACATCACGCCTGGAATTCTCTAAGATAACATGCGTATTATGTAAGATAGTCTTCAAGTAAGATTTTGGTGACCTAATTCTACCTGTGCAAGTTGGGACTTGTGAAATGTAGTTCGGTGACTGCATTACCCGAAGATATCTTTGCCTGGCTTTGATCGCTCGAAGAGACAACTCCGCAATTGAATTAGTTTGACTACAGAATATCTTGCCGTGGTCTTGATTTTGAATTGCTTCCGTCTCAAAGGTTTGTTCCAATCTAAGTGGTTGTACTTCTAGTCAACTATTTTTAAAAGAAAACTCAATTATAATCGGTTACTATTCTAAAAATTTAGCTTAGATACACATAAGATACGGAATCATTCAGTCATACCAGTTTTCATCTCAATCTCTACCGTGAAACGGAACTTCTTGCAAACAAATAGTGGGTAATAATCCTGTTTAGCAAGAGAATCGAATCTTACAACAAATGAATGAGGTATAAAGAAAGAAAGAATAAAGTTTATTTAACGTCAGTTCCTTAGCACACAGAATAAAAAAATGACGAATTTATTAAAAACTAAAAAAAAAGAGAAAATACATAGTACTTATGCGCTGTGTGCCTGACAGCTGCGTCAAAAAGCTCCATTTCAGCATTCATGCCAGACGGGTAAGGCTGTCTGCCGCTGGTCTTCCAATGAACATTTGGAGGGTAAGTGAGGGAACAGCAACAGTTTCAAACATAATAAAATAAATAAATGGTTATAAATAAATAGATAACGAGTTTTAATTAAATATGTAATCCACATGTTCTGTTAAAAAAAAAAGTGAGGTATCGTATGGTGAATTAAGAAACTGCTTTAACCGGGGTCCGACTCCATCAAAATCGATTGGAAGGTATCACCACGACCCTTGATCGTCCAAATTGATAAATAACACCAAATTCTTAGCTTCTCCCTTAAAACTGTCACTGCCACCGTTCCGTTTAATTTAGTTTCAGTTATACCGTGTGCCCATCAACGCGGGACATCGCTTAATCGCCTGGTTCCACCGCGCGGCAAGTCCATTAAACTAAGTTTAAAGTTTGTTGTTGACGCTGACATGATTAGACACGCTTAGTATAGAGATGCTGCTTGTGACGAATCCATTTTGAGAGATTTTGTTTCATTCTATCTGCTGGAATTGTATGTCAGCTGGCTGTGCATTTAGTTACTGACATAAAATTCCATTACATTCTTGCATGACCTCTTATTTTTTGTAGGTGGGGCAATTGCAAAAAAACTTTACCAAAGAAAACTACCTAATATTTACACTACAGTTGTTTTAATCGAAGTTTTTTACTCTGTTCAACTATTTAGTAAGAGTGTAAGACTTCACTTTGGACCAAATAAATAAACATCTTAATTCTCTATACAGGCTGTTTGGCAGAACGTTGAACATACGAAAATGTAACATACGAATAGGTGGGGTCATCTGATACTTACTCAGTCCTAACTTATTTGGCACTGCCCCATTGCTCCAGTTATGTTTAAGTCTCATGAAATTCTCATAACAACAACTAAATAATGAACTATCCCTAACAGTGTTTTGTAGTCCAACTATTTTACGGCCTTAGGAATCGTAAAACTAAGTCCAAAATCAGTAAACTTCTAGTTTTGTTCGTACTCAATTGGGAAATCATAATATAACCCAGTGACACTTTTTGTTTGTTTTTTATTTTTACCCGACTATGGCAAAGATAATAGGATGAGTCTTTGTCAGTCTATGTATGTATGATTGTAATATTTCATATGTAGCGTAGCGCCTAAACTACTAAAGCGATTTTGATGAATGAGGTGTCAATAATGATTCGTCATTTTGATCCGGGTGACACAAGGCTCATTTTTTTCGCTCGTATTTAGTGAGATATCAAATGAAATAGGACCGAATTCTGAGGTTATGAATCAACATCTGCCAATAATTCTAAGCGTCACGTTTAATGTGTGTCATGTTGTTTAGGTAAAATTATGATCTAAAATGTAGATACCGATAGACTTGCCTCACCAATACTGGTCATCAGTCAAATTTTCCCGCAATACAATTTAATATACTGAATTCAGAAACCTCCACACCAAAATTCCAGCGCTGAATATTATTCGAAGGTATTGCATCAACTCAATTAGCCATTTCATTACGAAACTGATCGGCCATTTGCAATATTTGGACAACGCACAATGCTATCATGTACCAGGAGTACATATGTACTAACTAGGTGCTTCAATTATACGTGTGTAGACTACTGCGCCTGCCGGGTCCTTCTATCCAATTAGGATTAAAGATGGCGTTCCAGTGACAGCGATCAAACAATGATGCAAGTTTTTTTGAATAAGTATGTCTTTATTTTTATGGTACTCGAAGGGTACTGTTACTGTATGGTGTGTTGTATTGCATGGTGTCGGGCGTAAAGAATAGCACCGTCCCATATCTTTCCGTGAGTGTCATAAGAGGCGACTAAGGTACTTACCAGAGAATGGGCAGTAGCGCATGTGCTTTGTAACAACCGTTCCGCGATAGCCAACCCGCCTGCCAAGCGCGGCGATTATGGCAAAACCTCCCGTTTGGGGGAAGACTATGTCCAGCAGTGGACGTCTTTCGGTTGAAATGATGATGATGACCCGAAACGTAACCAATGGGGCCCTATTACTAAGCCTCAGCTGTCCATCCCTCCGTCCGTCAGTCCGTTCGTCTGTCTGTCAGCGGGCTGTATCTCATGATCAGTAATAGGTAGGCATATGTCATTTTCACAGAATGTGTATTCCTAAATATTAAAGGGTACTATCATGGTATGGAACATTTCATGCGCGAGTCCGACTAGCATTTGGCCAGTTTTTATTATTATTAACTGCCCCGTCAGTCTAGTGGCCACTAGCACGCAAACTACCCGAAATCGTCAGCGTCATTGCAGAACTTTTCTAAGAATAAGAATAAATTTATTATACCATTGTTACAAAAAAAAAATTACTTAACCTAACTTAGCGCTATGAATCAACGTAACAAGTAAAATTTTAACATAATATGTTAAAATTTTAGCAGCGCGCAGCGGGGCTTTTAAGGAACTGCCTATGTGACAAGATTTTTACAAGAATTGAACTTCGCCAATTATCTTCGGCGTTAGTTCATGACCTTCCTTCCGCCTGACGCAGGTCCTCACCGGACATGGTTGTTTCGGGATGTTTCTGCACCAAATCGGGCGGGAGAAAACGCCCGGGTGTTACCATGACGAGGATCGATCGGAGGACACTGTGGAGCACACTGTGGAGGTCTGCTCCGCTTGGGCGGATCACCGCCGTGTCTTCGTACTGGCGATCGGTGGCGGCGACCTCTCGCGTCCGGCCCTGGTTCAATCCACGTGAGAATAATTTTTAATTTTTATTATTGTAATACCATTTTGTTTCTTGTGGGGACCTCCATTTTCTATATAATATATATATATAATATTATATATAATATATAGAAAATGGAGGTGAATGGAGGAGGAAATCGTAAAAAAATAATCAGCTGTCCTATACAAAATTTCAATACCTACTCGACCCAAATGTATGGGACAGCTGATTATTTTTTTTACGATTTCGATGGTGGTCCCATAGAGAAAGTTGTGCAGTTTGATGGTCCGTACCACAGTATTCTAGATGATTATACCCTTTCCGTTACACGCTGTATACATACATACAAACAAAATATACAAAGTAAAGAAAATAAAAAAATAAACATAGACGGAGCAAAACAACAAATTAATTGTTTGACGAGTCTGCCAACTTCTTAAGTAAGTGTTCGCGTGCTTTTACCTTAAATGTGTGTGTGTTTTTAATACATAGCTCTAAATTCTAATGAAGTAAATAGGAGCACAGGTAGGCGTACATATAGATATATTAAACAAGTTTTTTTTATATATTTCTGTAGGCGTATAGTATGAATGAGAAAAATAAGTTACTTTTTTGTATACGAGGTTATACATGCTAAGTACCACCCACGACAAAAATTGAAATATAATGTTGTTTTTGTAATCATTCTCTGGAGACATTTTTTTTATAAAGACCTAAATATAGTAGATCTGTTTTCAGAGTGAATGTTATTGAAAACTAATAGAATACTTACTTACATAAAATATATTTTGAGAAACAGTTTCGTGGAAAACCTTTTCAGTGTATTTTCATTTAATTTTTAATAATACTTGACTTTCAATTTATTACTTAGGTGGGTAGGACATATCTTTGAAGTGAAATTCAATTTTAAATTATGAGAATAATAAATTATGTTCTACGTATCTTAGTTTGTCAAAACTACAATTACACCGACGCACAACGACCAATCAAGCTATACTTAACCAGTTTATGAGAATCTCTCATTGTACGGGAAATCTATACAAAACGAGGCCATGTCATACTGGCGCTGTTGCAAGCACCATGATCACAGATAAACTGAAGTTATTGCGGGTGGGTGTTTATGAGCAGACAAAGTGAAAATTGAGTATTTTTGGAAATTAATGTATAGCTTGATGTGTCGCCGTCTGAACATAATTCTGTTCGCAGTAACTATTTCAGGTATTACCAAAAAAATGTAGTTTTATACTGCAAAAACATTTATTTGTCAGGATATCAATATGTTGCGTTTCTTCTTTTAGACCCACATGGGAGAACATTTGGTAAATATAATATAATGGTAGCGGTTACGCTACGAGTATATTAACTTTATTCCGTCGTCCATCCAAGATTGATGTACCATGGTCATCTACCTAACCTACATAACAGTGATAGCCTAGTGGTGTGACCGTCAAACTGCCAAGTCATAGGTCTGGAGTTCGATTCCAAAGCACCTCTCCTCACCGCACCTCTGATTTTTTGGATTAATTTATTTATTTAACAATTTATGTACACACTAAATACAGAAAAGAAGAAAGGAACAGAAAATAGTACAAAGGTGATGTTTACTCCTAAAGAAATCTCTTCCAAAAAAAAAGAAGATCAACAAAATCTCTTCCAAGAAATTTCTTATCTGCGTATTGTAAAATTATCACTTGATCGGTGAAGGAAAACATCGTTAGGAAACCAGTATTCCTGAGAGATGTTTCTTGACGGTATGTAAAGCCAATTCAAAGGCCCATGGGTGGCATAAAAACTCTGACACCAGGTTATGAATTAACCACGCGTTAAGGGGGATGCGCAAGGGTAGCCCGCGAAATTTAAATTTTCTTACGTTTATTGCAATTTGCAAGTCAGTGTCAGGTTGTATGTTGATGAAAATATAAATCGCGCCAGTAACACGTATGGAGTTACAGAATTATAATCACTCAAATCATCAATACAACCCTCCAAGTTCATATAATCTCAAAGAGTGACATTCATGAAATAGTTATTGCATGTGATTATATGAACTTGGAGAGCTGTATTGATGATTTGAATGATTATAATTCTGTAACTCCATACGTGTTATTACGCGCGATTCATATTTTCATCAACATACAACTTGACACTGACCTGCAAATTGCAATAAACTTGAGAAAATTTAAATTTCGCGGGCTACCCTTGCGCTTCCACCTTAAAGAAGAAGAATCTATCAAACCTGACTAACAAACATACCCTTTTAGCCTCATGTCACATATAACACGACTGGAAACGTAAAAAGGGTAACACGTAAGGGATGTTTCTTCGACCATTACACTTGATCCTTCGTCTCGTAAAAAGTAAAAGCATGAAACATGGGTCATTCATCTCTCACAACCGAGTAGATACCCCGAACAAGGGTCTATACGCGATTACGAAAAGCTTCATTTAGAAGCTACGTTTAAATTCCTAAGGCAGCTCGTACACCTACAATGTATACACACGGCGACATATTGAGTTATACATTTAGAGTATAACATGGCCACGCTCTGGTTTCCCATAAAATGACAGATCCGCTCATACTGGTTTTTATACCTTGATTGGTCGTCGTGTGACCAGATACAAGTTAGCGCATTATTTTTCAAAAACATTGCACAATTCGTGAAACATACACAAACTCACGCTTTTTTCATACAGGGGTAGACATAACTTCAGAACCTCACCTGCTATGATGCTTGTATTCCTTTTACTTCGAACATTTTCATACATCAGGGGGCCTAAAATGGCTGCATTATTAGAATCATAATAAAATAACGAATCACGTTAAAAATTTAGACCATTTTAAGAATTTTAAATTTTTAACGTGATTCATATTATGATTCTGATAAAGCTTCCATTTTAGGCCCGCTGGTCATACCTTACCCACATTGCCTTTCTGAAGAACATCACCAAGAAGTTCAGTGTAAGTCCTTCCAGAGCGTATCCTTTTGGCGTTTTCAAATACATCTGCCTTGTAAATATACAGCGTGTAACAGAAAGGGTATAATCATATGCAATACTGTGGTACGGACCATCACACTGAACAACTTTCTCTATGGGACTACCATCGAAATCGTAAAAAAAAAATCAGCTGTCCGATACAAAATTTCAATACCTACTCGACCCAAATGTATGGGACAGCTGATTATTTTTTTACGATTTCGATGGTGGTCCTATAGAGAAAGTTGTTCAGTGTGATGGTCCGTACCACAGTATTGCATATGATTATACCCTTTCTGTTATACGCTGTATATAGGCACCTTTTGTTAGTCATCCTCTCAAAATGACCAAACCGTTTACGGTCACTACGAGGAGCTCGTGACTAAATATTAACAGCCACTCGGGGCTATCTTCAGGTTGCCTAGGTTGGTCCGTGGACTGGTGCTCACCCATTACATACCAAGTTTCCTCCGTGTCCGAAAAGCATGTTAAACCGTTGATCCCGGCTGTCAATTGTAGATTTTTGACAGTCGTCAGTCGGTTTCCCGCAAGTCTGGCAACCAGTCTTACCAAGGGCTATCGTATTACCCAGTACTAACTGGGTTGTGAAGGTCAGATAGGCAGTCGCTCCTTGTAAAATATCTACTAGTATTTAGCTGCATCCGGTTAGACTGGAAGCCGACCCTAACATAGTTGGGAAAAGGCTAGGCAGACGATGACATAATTATTCATGCATGCATGCATCATGCGTGGTTTAACATTGAATGATAGATTGAAGAAATACGTCGTGTTGTCATTTCGTGATACTGCACAATAACATTGGCTGCCTTACCCGCTTACACTGAGACCCCAACCCTAATGGGTACTGATCACAGGAACATCGTACCGTATTAGTGGCTGGCTTTTTGAAAGGTGTCCGTGATTGCTTTTTAATTATTTATCGGTCCACGTATGTGTCATGTTATAGACGTATTACAGCCTTATGATTGCTGGTTTAATATGTATTTATTATTTAAGCTTACACTGATTTAATGATGTTCGGGTAAACTAATTGTTGTGGCCGATAATTCATTAAAAAATAAACTATGATTGTGTACATACATACACGGATATTATCGTATTGCCCAGTACTAACTGGGTTGTGGGGTCAAATAGGTAATAGTTCTATTTAAAATGCTGGTATCCAGCTGCAATTGGTTAGAATGGAAGCCGACCTCAAATTAGTTGGGAAAAGGCTAGGCTAGGGTTGAAGATGATTTTGTATACGGTAGTCATTTTTACAGATTTTTTTCTTTATTGAAGAGATTTCACGACTTCTATACTATTTGTAAAAACTCGTTTCTGTAAATTCGCCTAAAAATTACTGACGGTAAGTTTTCCACATCATTACGCACGGGTAATATAAACTAAACAGGTAAGTAGTAACAAATAAAAAGTACGAAAAACATTTTATTTTAGTTTAGTTAGGAGAGTAGAAACTACAAGGGCTTTGTGTTCCTATCTAAACTAAAGTAATGTTTTTTTCTGTGATGTATTACATGTAAATTTGAACATGTCCGTTTGACAGGCGATGTCATTTCATTCTGAGTGGGCGAATTTAATTTATGTTTGCCAGAATAGCTGAACAAAGTTTCGTGCAAATACATTTCTAAAAATAGGTTACAGAAAAGGTTAAATCCTACGTTGTACATAAAAGGTTTTATATAAGTAGGTACATTTGTTCAATCACTCGCAAGTGGGAAGAACTGAAGAACAAATCGTTTGGGGTGAAGCTCGATTAGGGACAGATTGTCGATCAAATCGATCGTTTTTCTTTGTGTGATGTATAAAAACAAGATTTTTGTATTGTTGAATACTTAGGTTGATGGAAATCTGGTTTAGAAAATAGTTTTTCTCTGTGGCATGGTTTTTGGGGTAGTTAGCAATATATTTTTTCTTTAAAAATCATAATCAAATCAAAATCAAAGCATTTATTTCAAGTAGGCCAGTTAGGCACTTTTGAACTGACGAAACAAAGATAACACTGAAATGTAGCTATACATTAGTCACAAGACATAAAAACTGTGAAAATACTTTACTTGCCCATTCCCTAGCGTAGATCTCTATAGAGAAGAACGGGCATGAAACTCCATGGACACTCTTTTAAATCAGCCTAATGTTACAAAACTTTGGTTACATCAGTCATGCTAAGATGGTACTATATGTGAGAAACGTTGTAGCAAGATGTGCACGTTTAAAGTGTCCATAGCAAAATAAAAATGACAATAACAAAAATCAAAAAAGCCGTGGCAACTAAGAGATGACCAGTCACAACTGACAGCGCCCGTTCACGATCATGACGCATGGATCAGCACCATTCAACATTTTAAAGGGAACTAAATGATAAGACACACGCGCCACCATCAGCGAGACATTTGAGTGAGCATGACATTCTCTCAACCACCAGGGCACATTCAAGTCGAGAAAGATTAATAACATCATTATCTACCTAGCCTTTTCCTTACTCTGTTGAGGTGAGCTTCCAATCTTAACCGGATGCATCTGAATACCAGTATTTTACATGGAGCGACTTCCTATCTGACCTCTACTACCCAGTTTGTACTGTAAAGTACATCCACATTTCGCCAGTTATGTTATGTTTTAAGTCCCATGTAAAGGAGAAGAGCCTTTTCCCATCAACTGATCTTAAATCCAGACTCCGTGGCTATTACTGAGAAATTCCTGGTGGAAAAAACACTTCGCCCAACCTTGGAATCGAACCAGACCCTCATGCTCAGCAGTTGCGCCTGCGACCACTGGACTAACGAGGCAGTCAATATCAATATTCAATTATGGTAAATCAATAAAATTACCAATTGTTCACACAGCTTCGATGAGACGAACCTTGAAATTCAGCACCGCAAAAGTCACTTTTCAAATACAATTCCTTACAAATCGAATGGGCAAACAAATCGATACGTAGGAATCGAACTACTCGAGTGTTCGATTCTCAGATAGTTTTATTCATTTCAGTAGATTTCACGGGCGAAAGGATCGCAAATTGCGCCGCTCGCTCCCGGCGCGGCCCGTAATCGATTGTGCTGCCATCTGTTGGCAAAATAATGACTCCGTCTGGTATGCTCCTCCTTTATTTAGATGTGGTATATCGTGGATGTGGACATGCTTTGTTAAATAAGAATGAATGATCATACATTCAGTTATAACTAATTAATTTCGCAAGTGGTCCCAAGTGCTTCTACTAGAGAATTGCTTAGTAACAGCTCTGCCAAAGCTTTCGAAGTATCCAGGAATGAGCCTTTCGAAAAATGTGGTGTATAGTTATTTTATGTTCGTACGGTATTTCTCTAATCTGATCTAATTGAGCATCACAACATATTAGAAAACAAAGTCACTTCTCGCTGTCTGTCTGCCCCTATGTATGCTTAGATCTTTAAAACTGCGCAACGGATTTTTATGCGGTTTTTTTAAATAGATATTGTGATTCAAGAGGAAGGTTTATATGTGTAACATTGCACCCGTGCGAAGCGGGCCGCTAGTTGGATATAATTTTTTTTTAAAGGATGTAAAACTAAAACTTTTAGCTTTTGCATTGCACTGAAACATCAGTAGGTACCACCTAGTTGTCTGACGGTCTACCATTTTTCACCATTATGTTCTAAGCAATAAGTGTTTAAAATTGGACGACCGTCAGTGAATAGTATATATAATAATAACAATCTGTAAATACCTATTATCTTCCAAAAAAAACTCCACACAAAACAACAAAGAAAATATCTGAAAACCTAACATATACTACCCAAACGTCGTGGAAGACCAAAAGCCGGTCATAATGAAACTATTTATCTCCCGAACGCACTGATCGGCGCATTCTCGGGGAGCCGCGATACAATGTGGAGTAACTGCCGATTGTAGCGACACCTCAGATACAACCCCTTGTATACGGGTAGCAATTTTGTTGAAGGGTAAAATTTTAAATTTGATTCTGAGGTTGTGGTGTTTAAAAGAATATATCGATGGTCTAGAAGACAAACATGCTAATTACAGACCTACCAATTTTTCAGGAGGATTTTTTATTGATTCAAAACTTCCTGATCCTTTATCTTAAAGTTTTACAGAGAATTACCGTCTAAAGAGAAATAGACGAAATTATGTAATTTGGTGTGCGATCGGTAGAACATGCACACACTTTTTTTAAGTTACGCATTAAAATATTACATTATCAACATTTTTTTAGCACATTTGTCTACTAAGGCCATCGATATTTTGGCACAGGCCTCATCCCTGTGATAGAAGTAGTCCATAATGCACCTCGTGGGCCCAGTGTGGGCTGGTGGATAGGACGACTCCAAATTTAGCGTTCAAAGACATGCGATGGTGATTAATTGAAACTATTTATCTCTCAAACGCACTAATCGTCGCAGCGGATTATTTTTGCAAGACTAAAAATAAATTGGTGACTTAAAATTATACAATCGGCTCTGCAAATGAATGAGCGTTATAAAGAAAAAGGCCAGATCGCGCGTGTATGTGTGATATGCGTGTTATGAGTGTGTGTGTGAGTGAATGTATGAGTATGGGTGTGAGTGTGAATAGTGAGGTTGCGTGTTATAATTCACTTATACTTATTAATTCAATTGCTATTTTTTTAGTTTAATATTTTCTTGTATTTTGCATGACAGAATAAATAAATAGCCTCTGAAGCTTCTCGTTCAAAAACATCATGGTAAATAAATAATCTTAATCCAGCTCCAGTGAATTCTGAACAGACCGAATGGAGTGGAGTGCTATACTCGTAAGAGCAAGCTATAAAATATTGAATCCAATAAATAGAGGTTCTATCAGAAATATGTCTATCAGATCAGGAATATCTATTATTGGTTTTCCAGGACGACTGCTAACTGAATATATGAAACCGTGCTTTGCAAGATGAATATCGTTTGAATTGAAAAGCGACGCTAGTAAGTAATGTATTAGTTTGTTACGCGATCATTATTTGTTTTCTCCATACAAAAATAGGTTTTATTTATATAAAATCTAAAAAACGAAAACGCCCATTATTTTATTTCCCCATCCAAATCTTCATTGTTAAATGAAGTTTTTTTATGGGGCAGATAAAAACAGCATTAAAAAAAAATTGCAGAATTCGAATTGCCCCCCGCTACTAACTCATAAAATCTAATATGCAACTCTCGGCCAAGCCTGAAAGCCCAAGAAATATAAGGTCCCATTCAAATAGATGGATAAATTTTAACATGGCGTTCAGTACGTCTCATCAAAGATATCCAAGCAAAAACACTGTTTAGGTGAGTAAGTGATTTTATGGCCTAAAATATAAAATTGCCGGCGGCACTCTAGAATAAACACATCCATTAGATCAAAATAAAATCACTTTAATCAGTGTTATTTTTGCTTGTATATCTTTGGTTAGACGTACTGAATGCTGTGTTAAAATTTGTCCACCTGTTTTAACAGGACCTTGTATAACAAAACCAGTTTAAATGAATACACCTGTACCTACTCATAAACTACGAATAAAATTAGCCTGCAACGCTAGACCACTCACAGTAACATTAGATAAAAGCCACTGTTTGTGGCACGGCTTGTACGTAGAGATATGTTAATTTGCACCCAAGTGTAGCACGGCACCGGCGCATAGCCTTGGCAGCCTACAGAACAACGTGTACAGTCACGAGCACAAATATTTATACACTAGCTGTTGTCCGCGACCTTCGTCCGCGTGAAGTTATTATAAAAAAAATACTTCCTTAATTGCAATAACAATTTCAGGGGTTTAATTATTTGCAAGGAACCCTACTCCTTCTAAATTGAATCTCTGAGTTACTCCTTATAACATCATCTATCTGCCAGTAAAACTCCCTTCAAAATCAGTCCAGCCGTTTCGTAGATTATACGGAATAAACAGACAGAGAGACAGGCAAAAATTAAAAACTAAATTTATTTTTGTTATAAGTGCCGTATATACTTTCATTAGATTCATCATTCAGTAAGTTAGTTAGGTTTTTAAAATTACAAACCGATACTTAAATTTTATTTATTTTTACAGATTATTGTTTTTATTTTATTTTATGCAGTACCAAAATATTCGTAACAACATGTTACGAATATTTTGGTACTCATACTAACATGAAACTTGATTATAGATTATAAAGTTGAAACGGAAATCTCTCAAAGACATCACTTTGATGTTGTCTAAGAGTATTTGTGCTCGTGGCAGTACGTAGAGAGATATGTAATTTGCACCCAAATGTTGGACTGTTGTGTCGCATGACGTGGACATAGCCTACGGCAGAACGTGGATACAGCCTACGGCAGAACGTGTACAGCAGTATTATGTAAGTGTATAATGTCGTTCCACCGTGACTTGCAGTAAGGCTGCGTTCGGACCTGCAGACGTGACGCTTGAGATGCATAATTTCTGAATGTACGCATTTAAATAGTAAAATACGGTTGTACCTATCTGTCTATGTAACTGCTTGGATTTTCCAAACTATTGTGCGCTGTGCAGTATGATACCATATACACTATACCATCATTTAAAGAGTTTGTTCCGGAAGTGTCTATTATAAATTAAACGTATAGAGAATCAAAAAGAATCGTGTAATGTTTTGTTACGTGGTGAAACACCGAGCAACCGTGTGTCACCATCGATTTTCTCAGGAACGGGTGGACTTAGCAAGTTGAAATTTATACCAACTAATGAGGTCTATAGTCCCTTTTAGGTGTATAAAATAAAATCAAGTTAACACGATGAAAAGATATGGACAAATTTAGATTTTCGCGAAAACTTGTAAGAACCAAAATTTAGCAAGGCCTTACAGCACAATTATAGGAAAAATTCCAAAAAATAAAAAGTTGACAAATAAAGGGTGTCCGCCGCGGGAGACGCACCTCGCGTCGGGGGCCACGTGGTGGCCCCTAGCCACCGTAAGCGCGGGCCTGTGGACGGTGAGCTATGGGCTAGCTCGCCGTCCGTCCGTCTTATGACGACAGGCCGTGTCGACGGCGCGTTCGTGTTCTACGCGCGCCTCAAAGAGAGTCAGCAAACAGGAAGGGGTCCGTAAGGACCGAGGCCTGCCAGGTTTGCGGGACTGTTCGAAAGAGATACCGCGGCCCTGGAACACAAAGGGCAAAGGATGGAACATGTATGGGTTTTAGTCAGTAAAAGTCTGACACTCCCTCCTGCTCAGCCCAGAGCAGGAGGGGTTATTTGATGATTTCCCACCGGTAACAAAAAAAAAAAAAAATTGTGTCCCCTTACATAGTTGACGCCAATTAAGTTTTTTTTGATAATGGCACGGAACCTTTCGTGCGCGAGTCGACTCGCCTTGGTCGATTTTTTTTTCACTTATTTTGTACGTCTTTAATTTGGTTAGTAGGCGAATCGGGGATGCTACCAAATGGGATGTAGCACCACATGGGCTACATCCCGTTGGTCTATTTAGACATCCACGTCGTAAACAGTCCAGATAGCTTGGCCTTAGAAGAAAATACTCCTACAACATACCTTTTATCGAGTGAATTCTATCAATTCGTGGTTCCAACGTATTCGGAAGAGCTCGTGGGGAGGAGCTCGTGGCAAAATAATAACAGCCGCTCGGGTCGATCTTTAGGTTAAGCCGTGCTTGCCTCGGTTGGTCTGTGGATGGGTGACCGCCCATTACATACCGAGTTTCCTCCGTGCCTCGGAAAGCACGTTAAGCCGTTGGTCCGGCTGTCATTTGTAGATCTTTGACAGCCGTTACAGGTAGTCAGTGACCCAAAAAGTCTGACAGCCAGTCTTACCAAGGGGTATCGTATTACCATGTACTAAATGGGTTGTGGAGGTCAGATAAGCAGTCGCTCCATGCTGCATTCGGTTAGACTGGAAGCCGACCCTTACATAGTCGGGAAAAGGCTAGGCAGATGATGACCTACATAGCACAAAATGCATGTACACAAACATGGTTGAATATGGGTAGTATTATCTTCATAAAAAAATAATGCCTCGACTGCCTCATTGGTCTAGTGGCAAGCGTGATTGCTTAGCATGATGTCTTAGGTTCGATTCCGAGGTCGGGCAAAATGCAATTGGGTTTTTCCATTAGGAATTTCTCAGTAGCAGCTACGGAGTCCAGATTTGTGCACGTTTGATGGCAACAGGCTCGCCCCCTATTACATAGGATTTCAACATAAGCAAAATGAGGGTGTACTAGTATGTACAGCTCTGCCTAAACCGACGAGATTACGCGGCTTATGTAAAAAAGTAAAAAATAAAAAAAAAGTCTCAAAAAACAAATAAAAAGTTTCTCTGACTAACTAGGTCCCCATTTAAACCTAATATACAACTGCCACAGATATCTAAAAGGGAACGATGTTAAATTAATGTTTAATTAACTCATTGCCCGATTCGTCGTGAGATCAAAGCTCTTTGATGTACGGGTCATGGAGTTTCGCTGCTCGGAGGAGATTGACTTGATCATTGAGAAGGAGAAAGAAGTATTAGAATTGATTTGGTTGAGTGTGAGTAATTGAGTTTTTTTTGTGACACGTTAAAAAAGAAGAAAGAAATTTGTTTGTGTTTGAGTTGAGTTTGTTGGTCCTTTAATACATATTTATTACCTACCGTATTAAGTATATGTAGTTATCCATTAATAAATCTAAGTTTTTTTCTAAAGCTATAACTGTTTCTAGGAAACCTTCAGAAAACTATACCCGAACTAAGGTAATAAGATCGTTGATAATAAATAATGAAAAAAAAATACGTAAGTAAATACAACTTCTTTTATTCCTTCAAAGAAAATAAAACAGTATTTAATTAAAAATTGCTATTTTAAACATAAAATCACTGATGTGTTTATTAGTATAGCGTGGATTTTAGATGTACTGTTTGTGCACGTAGGTATATCCTCTTATCGGCGGCGGCGACCTCTCGCGTCCGGCCTTGGTTTAATCCATGGTCCGGAGCGAGACGGAATGGGACGCCGACACCTCCTTCTGCGTAGCAGTCATGCTAGCGAAGGAGGTGGCGGAACGTGAGAGGGGGAGAACCTCACGTCCCAGCCGCCGTGGGAGACGCACCGGGCGTCGAGGGCCACCATACGAGTAGGCGCGGGCTTGTGGACGGTGAGCTATGGGCTAGCTCGCCGTCCGTCCGTCTTATGACGACAGGCCGTGTCGACGGCGCATTCGTGTTCCACGTGCGCCTCAAAGACATGTCAGCAAACAGGAAGGGGTCCGAAAGGACCGATGCCTGCCAGGGTTGCGGGACTGTTCGAAAGAGATACCGCGGCCCTGGAACACAAAGGGCAAAGGAAGGAACATGGATGGGTTTTAGTCAGTAAAAGTCTGGCACTCACTCCTGCTCAGCCTAAAGCGGGGGGGTTATTTGATGATTTCCCATCCGAAAAAAAAAAGGTATATCCGCTTCTATAAATCTTGCAATCGAAGTAAGGTTTGCTGTAAAAAAATCAAATTCTGGGTTAAAGTGGAAGCGCAAGGGCAGCAATAGCTATTTCATGAAAAAGTGATTCTTTGGGATTATATGAACTTGGAGGGTTGTATTGATGATTTGAATGATTATAATTCTATAACTCCATACGTGTTACTGACGCGATTCATATTTTCACTAACATACAACCCGACACTGACATGCAAATTGCAATAAACGTAAGAAAATTTAAATTTCGCGGGCTACCCCTGCGCATCCACCTTAAGCTCGCCGTTGTACAGCTATTTATATATTGTAATTTTGTGTGCAATAAAAAATAAGAATGTGCGGTAGTAGGTACTACTGAGTTCACTAACGGTCGACTACTTTTCAACCTTATGCCCTAAGGGTGAAAATAGGTCGACCGACAATGTGACAAGTCAAGTGACAATCCTATTGCTATCAATGTAGCCAAATGCTCTCCAAAAACCCTTTATTCCCCTAAAAATCCTTAAAAACAAGCCAATATACTCCATTTAGTTCTCGTAGGTTTAAAGATCCTCTGTAACAGACACGATACATCTTAATTTCCGAGAACCAGGTCGGCGGTACCTAATTAAGTAATTCCTTCGGTTTGGCCAACCAAGCTTTTACTTAATGACAATTTAATGCGGGCGAAGCCTTAAAGTGTTTATCTTACTGTTTATTTTGTACTGTGGCTTTCGATTGGAGGTTTTTTTCTCTTTTGTTTTGTAGGTAAATTGGTTTTAAATGGAAAGGTTTCTTCTTGATTTGGGGTTCCTGGGGTGGGGCTGACCTATTTTAGTGTAAACTAATTGTGATTTGAGTGCAACAGCTATGTGGTTTTCGTCGATATGTTTGTTGAATTTTTTCATGGGAATTTGCACTCTAATAAACAATCAATTAAGTTTATTGTTAAACTTTTAGTTCTGAATGTTAAAAACCGCTTGCACCACAACTCACTAGATGCATTTAAAACGATAAACTTTTTTAAATCATTATTTTGTCTGTGTTATCGTCGAACGACTGACACAAAAAAACGATTTTTGAAATGCATTAAGCGCTACATGCATTCAGTAATTTATGGTGCAGACACAGCAGAACTTAATGAGAAATCACATTTCATTTGGATATCACTAAACTCATGGAAAATCTCTTAGGCCCAGTGACAGTTGGCTCAGTGACTGAGCGATTGGCTGCTGCGCTGCGTGTCGCGGGTTTGATTCCCTCACGGAATCAAATTTGTATGGTATACCTGTAAGCCATACAAAATATTTTATTTTTATTTAACAACTACCTAGTTGTTGCGGATCTGGCGGTTTGTCTATGTGAGTTTAAATTTGAGTAAACGCACCCACGATACAGGGGAAAATCCTTGTGTGAGACAACGTTTTTTTTTTTTTAAAAAAAAGATGGGACAGAAAGAAAGACCAGAGTATTCCAGAGTATGTTTTTTTTTTTATATTTACAAAAAACTTTAAAAAATTCCAGATACTTTTAATTGCAATTATTTCAGCATCGATTAATGTTGACTTCAAAAACCTGTTTTGATACAAAGTCAAAGAAAAAAGGTACACAGTTTCCAAAACTTTGACTCGTTAAAATTACGAGAAAAAAAAGGGGCTGTAATTTTTTTCTTCTGATTATCACTAATTACTACGGGGTGTCGGTCGTTTGCAAATTTCGGGGAGGGGGCGTTACGGTTCAATGAACTCAAATAGATCGACGCGACGTGATTGTGATATTTTTTTTAACGATGAAATTACGAGAAATTGTATTTTTATAGACTTGTTTTTTTATATTTTGTTCCACTATAGGATTTAATGTTGCATTGTTATAATAATATGTTTGTTGATAATAGTATGAGAAAGTTAGATAAATTGTAATGGAAAATTACGAACAAAATGCTATTTTTCATTTTGCGAAGCATGCATCAGGTATGAAGTGTAACAGACCAGTTTGTTTTCAAAACCGAAAATCATAATCAAAATTAAAGCATTTATTTCAAGTAGACCATTTACAGTCACATTTGAACTGTCGAAACAAAGACAAGAATAAAATGAAGCTACAGTCCCTACGTAGTACGTAGTGTACAGTATTCTACATAATGATAATAATTTTTAGGCAGCAGCGGTGGCCCAGTGGCGGCGGCCCCGACTTACGAACAGTAAGTCGTGGGTTCGAACCCAGGCAGGCGCATTACTTTGTGTAATTTATTTCATCACCACTGCTCTCAAAACGGTGATGGAAAACATCGTGAGGAAACCGGCATGTAGGTACTAGAACCAAAAATTCGAAGACATGTGACGTCTACCAACCCGCATTGGGCCCGCGTGGTGGATTATGGCCCTTTCCCTCTCATAGAGAGGAGGCCGAGTGTCCCAGCAGTGGGAACATTAAAGGCTGATTATGCTATGGGTTTCGAGTGGGTACAGATGTGACTCTATAAAATACTAAGTATTACATCAGCTAGACGTACAAACACAGTTTTCGATAATGTTACATTGAAAATATTTACATAATTATGACGTAGAAGATATCAATTATCATGCTTCTTGATGTTTTGAAACACACAGAAAGATTTTAATTATTCTTTTCAGAAATATTCGAAGAAAGCTTTTTAAGAATACGATCAAAAGAAACTATACAGCAATAAAGAAACAGAACAATGATTGGCACAAACCGCTTACAATTCAAACGGAATGCAAAATGTTTATTCACTTTTCTTTCATCAACAACCCCGCGATTCCTTATAAAAACTCCATTTTAAAATGCAAAGCCGTCGCGAAATGCTTTCACGCAATATTTTGAAAGAAAACTCTATTGAAAGCGTTCACTTCAAACGTTTAGTAGAAACGTTTTCGATAGGTATTCATACGATAAAATATAGATTATGGAATCGTGGAAGAATTTTTAGGGTTCCATACCTGAAGGGTGCCAACGAGGAGCTCGTGGCTCAAACAGCCTCTCGGGTTGATCTTCAGATTAAGCCGCGGTTGCCTAGGTTGGTCCGTGGATGGGTGACTACCTATTATATAAGGTCTATCTATTCATACACGAAATCTCTTAACGGGTAATGATGAGTACAATGACACCTTAAGAGATTTCGTGTATGAACAGATAGACCTTAGATACCGAGGTTCCTCTATGCCTCGGTAAGCACGTTAAACCGTTGGTCCCGGTTGTCATTGGGTAGATCTTTGACAGTCGTTACAGGTAGTGGAGAGGCCCGAAAGTCTGACAAACGGTCTTACCAAGGGGTACCGTATTACCCAGTAGTAGCTGGGTTGTGGAGGTCAGATAGGCAGTAGCCCCTTGTAAAATACTAGTACTTAGCTGACTCCCAGTTAGACTGGACCGCAACTTTGTTGGGAAAGGCTTGGCAGATGATGACCCAAAGGGTACCAACAAGGCTCTATGACTGTCACTCCGTCTGTCACAGGGCTGTATCTTTTGAAGGATACTCGTAATAAGCAGACACTAGAGAGCAGCGGTGGCCCAATGGTGGCGGCCTGACTTACGTACAGTAAGTAGTGGGTTCGAAACCAGGCAGGCACATTAAACTTTGTGTAATTTATTTCATCACCACTGCTCTCAAAACGGTGAAGGAAAACACCTGAGGAAACCGGCATGTCCTAGAACCAAAAATTCGAAGACATGTAACATCTACCAACCCGCACCGGGACCGCGTGGTGGATTATAGCCCATTCCCTCTCATTAAGAGGAGGCCGATGCCGTGTGTCCCAGCAGTGGGAACATTATAGGTTGATTATGCTAAGCAGACACTTGAAATTTTCTCAGAGCTGCTGACTGGTAATATCTATGGCTACTATAACAACAATTAAATAAAGATGAAAATTAAAGGGGTCCCCAATATTCGTAAGTAACGTGTTTTTCTGGTGTTTCAGAAAATTTGTACTTAGTGTTAAATATTGTACGATGGGGCGAAACCCATCATATACGACTCCGACTCGCACTTAGCCGGGTTTTTTAAATGTATGTGGCTATTTTATTTTTATTGGTGGTCTGAATTTTTCAAACGATTTGTGGTAGAATGCTGGAAGCATTTTGTTATTTTGTGGCTTCTAGTATTCAAAATACATTACAGAACTGTAGATCGTAAAGAATCAAGTTCAATTTTCACCGAAGTATTCCTTGCTTTTAAATTTATACATTTGTTGTTTGGACGCGGCTGTGAAACGTGGGGATGATTAGAAGGGGTTCTCATACTTCGACGTCAAAGTTGAATAGGAAATCTTCACGTAATTTTTACAATTTAATGTAAAAAATTATAGAAGTTAAATTTGACCAACTTCTCGGTTTTCGATTGACCTGAAATGTTGCATACATGTTTAGTTTGGATGACAATGCATGGTTAACTAAGTGACGTCATTCTAAATCCAATATGGCGGACTATTAGTTATTTTTTATGCATTCCCATGATATGGGTATCAACTGAAAGGGTTGGCTGAGAAAAATACGAGAAATAAAATGACGACACTCTAAAGCATGTTTTTTTTTTTTTTAACTATAATAGGTAATTATTGTTTCCTTTATTTATTTTAACACTTATTAGTTACATTTTTAAATATTCAAATATAAAAACAATATCTAACTATATATCTTGAACATGTTCTATCTTTTGACAAGGAGCATTCCAACAAGGAGATCTCTAGGAGAGTACAACTCGGATGGGTGGCATTTGGTACACTGGAACATATTTTTCGGTCCACAAAGATCCCTCAGTGCCTAAAAACCCTCCTTTTCAACCAATGTGTCATGCCAACAATAACCTGTGGTGCCGAGACATGGACGCTCACAAAGGAGACTGTCCACTGAGTACGAGTAGCACAAAGTGCCATAGAGCGAGCCATGCTCGGCATAAACCTCTTAGATCGAGTGCGTAACACCGAAATCCGCCGTCGGACGAAAGTCTACGACGTCGGGGATCGGGCGGTGCGCCTCAAATGGACCTGGGCAGGACATCTGGCTAGACGCGGAGATGGCCGATGGAGCAAGGCTTTGACCGAGTGGTGGCCAAGGTTAGGCCATAGAAAACAGGGTCGTCCTAAAGCTCGTTGGGTCGACGACATCGTCAAAGTCGCGGGAAACACCTGGATAAGTGACGCACGGAACCGGGAAGTGTGGCAGAAAAAAGGGGAGACCTATACCCAACAGTGGGTGATTCCGGGCTGATATGATGATGATGAAAAACAATGTAAAAAACAAAAAAATATATAGAATGTAGTGGACCACCAGCACTGGGAACAGGATCCGAGCTACCGGTGGTCAGGGCTCTTGAGAGAAGAACCTCCTAACAATACGCGCCGTGTTCAGAAGTACTGCTTTCTGAATCAAGCCTTTGATCCAGCTGCCAAGCGAGAGCCTCTAAAGATGTTCGTCGAGGCTATTGGCTATTAAGCCATTGACCGACACGACTATCGGTACAATGACTGATGTACTCACGTCCCACATATCGACAACCTCGCGAGTGAGATCTAGATATTTAATTGTTTATTTTTCTCTGCTTTTACGAGGTTCTCGTCATATAACGGTTTATACCAATAATCACTGGCGACGCTCCAATCGATGTATCACCACAATGTCAGGCTTATTGGCAATAATAGTCCTGTCAGTGACGATAAGTCGATCCGACAACGTGATCGGGCCTGTGGACGGTGAGCTATGGGGTAGCTCGCCGTCCGTCCGTCTTATGACGCCGGGCCGTGTCTACGGCGCGTTCGTGTTCCACGCGCGCCTCAAAGAGAGTCAGCAAACAGGAAGGGGTCCGAATGGACCGATGCCTGCCAGGGTTGCGGAACTGTTCGAAAGAGATACCGCGGCCCTGGAACACAAAGGGCAAAGGAAGGAACATGGATGGGTTTTAGTCAGTAAAAGTCTGACACTCCCTCCTGCTCAGCCCAGAGCGGGAGGGGTTATTTGATGATTTCCAATCGGTTTAAAAAAAAAAAGTACAACGTGATATTATATGTAATTATTATTATTATTTCTATGAAACTTCTGCCGCTATAAACAATGTTCAATCTCTGTGTCTCCTAAGTACTCAAGCGAATTACCTTAGATATCGATCTCTCCAGCATCTGATGTTAAGTGGCGACCTTCGCTATTACTTCAATGCCCGTCCTCCCCGTAGGTCACGTCCAACAAAAACGATGCCTACGTGCTATTGGTTCGAGCCTTTCATTTTATCGACAGTTGCAGTTCATGGCGGCTGGAATAAGGAATAAGTAAAGTGTTACGTCCTGGCCACAGCTACTGGCGGCGCGGTGCGCGGTGCGGCGGGCGGCGCGATTTGCGGTGGTAAGCCACAGCTCGACTAGCTGCGACCGCGGCGGCGTCAGCGGTGGACGTATTTAGAGAACGGCTAACTATTAAAATGTTGTTGTTTAAAGTGCTGTTGTTTTATTTCGTCCCACAATTTTTTATAACATGTTTTGATATCCATATTACTGGGGGCCTAAAATGGAAGCTTTATCAGAATCATAATATGAATCACTTTAAAAATTCTTAAAATGGTCTTTATGGCTTTGAACACAAAGTCCATTTTAAGAGTTTTAAATTTTTAACGTGGTTCGTATTATGATTATAAAGCAGCCATTTTAGGCCCCCTGATCTACTCAATACTTCACTAATAAATTGTTCCGTATCCATTATTTATACAAGCTCAACGCCCGATAAAAACAAAATTATTTGTTTCGATCGTGCGATGTTGAATACGTCCACCGATGCCGCCGCGCGCGCCGCTCTGAGCTGTGGCCTCCTCGATACTCGCTAGTACATTTGTTTCAATCGCACACCGCGCATCCCGTCGGCGTCGCCGCCGCGTGCCGCGCGGCGCTGCTGTGGCTTTCCTGGTAGGAGAAGAAGTCGTCGGGGAGGCAACCGCCTCGTCGTTTAACACGCCGAAACCCCTCCTGCCTTACTTAAAGCAGGTGGGACTTTGGGGTCACAGGCGTTCAGAGTGGGGACTCTATGCGCTCACCGAGTGACCTTAGAGATGATCGGCAGCACAGTGGTCACGTGCTGTCGTGCACACTTGCACAGCGAGGCTCAGGGGAGACTTCTGTATAGTCGCCCCAGGGATGTGCCTTTTCAGGCGTTGTACAAAGGGGGCTCCGGACAGGTCTTTTAAGAGGAAACGGTGCCTCCTCTCATGTGCAGATGGTGACCACCGGGGTGGTTTTAGTGCGGTAAAAATCCCACACTCCCCGGTCTTATCCCCAAAGACCGGCCGCCTTTTGAAGGTTTCCCCCCGAAAACAAAAAAAAAAAAAAAAAAAAAAAAAAAGGTAGCTGTGGCTTACTTCATACATTGTCTTTCATACCATTTGTTTTCGCTGCTCACCGCTTGCCGCGCCTCACGCCGCGCCGCAATCCGCGCCGCGCTTGGCTGTGGCCAGAGGGTTACTATTATACCCTGAGAAATATCATAGTGAGATCTAGTTTTCTTTTTAACCGACTTCTTTTATAAGAGGATGTTATGTCCACCAACAACATTTTTGTTCATGTGTTCACCGATTTCTCCGTGATTACTGGTCATATTTATGTGCTACTTTTGTCATTTGGTAGAGGCTTGCGCGGTGGCCCCATATAAATTTTATTAACTTTGCTTTGGTACTTTACGAGATTTCGTATGCATTTTTTCTTCTTCGTTTAAGGATGATGTGCCAATGACTTCTAGTTACAAAGTAATAAATTGATACTTGACAAGCATGTGTGTGACCTCCAACTAAAAAGGACAAAATAAAAAACTTTTTTACAAAAAAAAAACGCTTAAAAAGACACATAAAAGTGGAAAAATTACTTTCGGAAGTCGTTGGCAAAAAATTCAATGAACCTAACAAAAGGCAAGGTGAATATTTTTTTCGAAAACTTTTTTTTTGTCGTGTAGCTTACGGACCTCTTCAGTATCAGAGGTGCCACAGGCATATTAAGCATTTTAATATTGGAACGTAGCATTTGATTTAGCCAGAGAATATGCCGAACGACGTTTGCCCGTCGGCACTCACCGAATGAAAGCCTAATAAATATCTACGTTAATGTGTGTGAATACAATACACAGTGTAACATCATAAACGCAAGACCTCCCGTGTACTCTATCGGACCATAAAACTGAACAACTTTTGTTCTACGACTTCTTAAATATCGCAAAAAAAGTTAGAGTTACAATTGAAACAATAAAGCAACAAAAAAGTTATGAATTTCCAAAAGTCATAGCACATTTTTTTTCAGTTTCATGGTCTGAGAGACCATATGAAAAGTCTTGCATTTATTATTTTACACCCTGTATAGGTGCCTTGAATCAGCCATGGGGCGTTCTTCAATACCTATAGCTACTCAATACCCTCACCTACCTAATATATTCTCCTGTCTCAGACCCTCAAGTCTGCCATCAAACAAGGGCTGCTCAATTGATGAATCACTGGCAACCCCCCCCAAATATACTATCCTTAGGGTTGCCAATATTGTGTTTGTATTGTCATTTGATACAGAGACGTCTTAATGCAGTTGCTGTAAGTAATATTTGCGATTGTCACCCTTGAATGGGGTGTTAAATGTTGAGACGGTGTTTGTGTTTGTGCAGTTTAAAATTATAATTATAATGAAGGTATTGTATGGTAGTTAGGTTAAAGGAAAATGGCAAATATTTCAATCAACATGACTATAATATTAATAAGACCGTAGTGTTTTGTCGGTCAAAATACAAGTGATACGGGATGCAAACAATTGTCTTACATTTATAATTACGTACGAAGGCGAGAAGGTAAGATAGTTACTACAATATGGTAGATATACAATGGCAATATCATATCATATTGCCATTGTATTATGGTATGGTAGGTATACAAAAGCTACCATTTAAAGTGAAATCCTTTCCACCTCTGTCCACACCTTTGGAGAATACAGTCGTAATGTAATGTTATGTGGCCTAGTGTGCGACAAAAATCTAAACATTTTGTTTCAGTTCCTGCCGAATCAATTACTATGCCGTGTAAAACAAAACTTTAAACAAATTAGATCTATTCATAAAGACGTCTAATCTTACAAATAATCACGTCTCACGCTAAAGCTCTAAACAACTTTATATCTATATTTAATCATTATATTTTGCTGCCTCGTTGGGCGAGTGGTCGCAAGCACGATTTACCGAGGAATTTCGCAGTAGCAGCTATAGAGTCTGAACCTGTGCATGGTTGATGGCCATAGACTCTCCTATAAATACACGTGACTTGAACATAACTGGCGAACTGTGGGTGTAGTATTAGGTGCACCTCTGGTCCCCTTCGGGAGTTACAGACGTTATGATAATTATGCATTCGATTGGACTGGAAGCCGACTTCAACTTAGCAAATGTGTTAAACAGTACTTACATATACCCCTTACATTTTGTAGTATAGTATTAGTATAGTATTAGTAGGTATTGGTAAGCAGATAGGTAGGTACTGAAAGGTGTATATTGGAATCGTGTAGTGTGAAGTGATGAGTAAATAAATTATAGGTAGGTAGGTAACGGTTATGTTTTTGTGACTACTGATATAATGAAACATTTAATAATGTGATACATAAATGTAGCCCTGAAAAGGGTCTTCAGTGTGAACGCACTGTAAGTTTTGTAACTACAAGTGGAATTCGAACATAAACCTTCCTAATCCAACATAAAATCGCGCCTCAAACCTGCCAACACGCCATAACACTAAACAGCGCTACGAGTATATCCATGAAATGGCTCGTTCATAAGCCGGTGCTAGTATTTAATTCACTTAACTTATCCTGCCCCGGGCGGACGGATTGCAATAAAATTGCACTGGGGATTAACCTCACAAAATGATGAGTGAAAATGATACCGTGCCCGCCACTAAATTTCATGCGTTTTTGTGGCTCAGCGGTTTTTTATTGGTGAATTTTGCTTGGTGATTGATTAGTTGATTATTGGCTTTGTTTTGGGGGTCGGCAGAGTTAAAGGAAGCTCGGTTTTGGTGATAGAGAAATAGTAAAACTTACTTCAAACATTACAAGTAGCTAAGTGTAATTATGAACACGGATTGTCACCGCTATTATAACTCTTGATTGACTTTGATGAATAGAAAACAATGCTTTAATAAGAACATTAATTATTTGACTCAGATGTACATTTTAAAACAATTAAAATGATTAAACCTTATTTTCTTTAAGTTTGAAATTAATGTGTTTTCAGTTTAACAAAAAAAAAAAACTGTAGATATTCTCCCAAGTATCCCATTGAACACTAAAAAAACTCTCATGAGTCAGTATATTAAATTAGTTTCAAAGAAAACTGAAACAAAGGGCAACAATACCTGTCCTTTTATTATGAAGTGCACTCCAAAGTACATCTCCAGTTAAAAGTATATGGCAAAGTGGCTATCTAAAACCACAGAAGGAGAGCTGTTGTGGACCAGCGATAATGATATTTACTCAGACTATACTCCTTAATACGATCACAACCTGCAGATAAAATTGTACTTTAAGATCGGAGGAATAAGGTTGGGGATGGAAAGGTTAGGGATCAAGACAGTCTAGGTCATTCTTGCAACACTTGCCACTCTAAAGATTTCTTGAAGACGGAACCCAACAATTTCTTGTTTGAAATTCATTCTGACGACTCAAGTTTGTTTAGAGGAGTAAATAAAAGTTTAATACTTTAGATTGGCGTTCAAATGTAAGATTCGCTTGAGCTTTTAGCACGAAACTGTCGTCTTTGTAGAATGGCTGGACTATGTTTCGCTTTTAATTTTGAGGAAGTTTTTGTTTTGTGAATATTTTAATTTAATGTTTGTGACAAGTGAGGCTCATTATACTTTCAAAATGATGAGACTAACTAATTGTATCTTTCTCTGGTTGATATACCTACCTACATAAAGCAGTTGGCAAGGACCTCTTTCCTAGTGTTAAAACTCAAAATTGTTGTCGTGTATCAGTCTACCATTCATACCATACCTGGCGGCGACCCAGACGATGAATCTGCTAAACACCCTGATTGCTCAGGAGCCGGATCTAGATATGTTTACTAGTAGTAGTAAATTTATGCTTGATTATTGCATACATTTGTTTAGTAGTAGAAGTTAGTTATTATGTTGTGCTGCTGGTTTGCTGCACGCTTTGGTGTATACTGTCAGTGTTTAAATAAATACTTGCTGTATTTATTTAAACAAATAAATAAACTGGTTGTCAGACTTTCAGCCCATTGACTATCTGTAACGACTGTCAAAGATCTACAAATGACAGCCGGGACCAACAGCTTAACCTGCTGCCCGAGGCACGGAGGAAACTCGGTATGTTCTGGGTGGTCACCCATCCACGGACCAACCTAGGCAAGCACGGCTTAACCTTAAGCGCGACCCGAGTGGCTGTTATTATTTGGGCACGAGCTCCTCCTCAAATATCAGACTTTATTACAGTCTACAAATAACAATTATTATTTCTTACCCACAAGTCTCACAACTACCCTATTTCTGTTCTCCCACCTTTTCCGATTATTTATTTAAAAAGCGAACAGTGACCGGTAGCCGGGTACGGCACATCACCCGGCTATTATCCCGTCACGAACCGGAACGGACGTTTGTGACGACGGCTAACGACTTCCGGCCGTCACAAATGACGCTTACAACTGGTAGTTTCAGGCTCTATTCAAATTGTATGTAAGAATACTGAGAATTACGGTATTAACGATGTTTTTCTTGGGTGAATGTTTGATGAGCGATTTTTGTGTCAATTAATATTTTTTTGTGCAGCTTGTTTTTTTTTTGTCGCCGTAATCGAAAGCGATAAAGAGGACTATACAGGGTGTAACAGGACCCTTCACGAAGCCGTCAACCAAGCGTTATGTACATCAAACTAAGTAACTTTACGCAAAAAATATTACTGGGAAACCACTTTTTTATGGGGTGAAGAATCACGTTTTACGGAAGGACTCAAGGTAACGGACTCAAAACATTGTGCTGATGGATTGATTGAATAATACGGGGGTCGTGGAGGTGTTTAAAGTAAAAATATTACAATAAAAACATGTATTTAGAAAAAAACTTACTAACCCCCAATATCTCCGTAACTAGAAGGTTCCTAGGTATGGTCTAGAAGAAAAAAATGATCGCAGTGACGAGGAGAACAAGTGCCTTTCATGACGCCTGTTACCCCGAGGGGTTAGGCAGTGGTAACCCTTATAGTACGCCTACATTTCACAAGTTATGTTTAAGTCCATGTAGCGTACGAAGTAGCTTAGTAAACTTTCCCTGATAGCATTTATTTATTTATTAGCAGCTGACATTTAGCATTTATACCCATTTTTAACCAACTTTTTTTTAAAAAGAAGGAGGTTCTCATTTCGTTTGTGCTTTTTTTCCAATTTTTGTTTTGGCCATCTACGTAAGTTCAGCATTTTGACTTGGCAATGAACGTGTTCATATGTATTTTTTCTTCTTCTTGGGCTATGTTGATGACGTGATCCAATTATAACTTCTATTTACAATGTAAAAATTAATTCATGACAAGAATTTGTGTGGTATACTTACTACAATTAAAAAGGGTAAAATAAAAAACTTTCTGAAAAAAAAACCGACTTCCAAAAACTCAATAACTTGACTTTCGGAAGTCGGTGGCAAAAAAATCAATGAAACAAACAAAGACACCGACTTCCGAAAGTCAAGTTATCTTAGACTTTTTGAGTGTTTTTTTTGGAAGTCGTTTTTTTTTTCGGAGAAAGTTTTTTGTCTTTACATATTTGTTTCCTTCTTATCTTTTCATTGATTAACCTTTCACCTATAGCCAGTGGTCGTAGGGGCGACTGCTGAGTACGAGGTCCTGAGATTGATTTCAAGGTCGAGCAAATTATCGTTGGGGTTTCCTGTCAGGAATATCTCAGTAGCAGCCACGGAGTTTGGATTTGTGCCCGGTTGATGGCAATAGGCACGCTTAACCTGGTGTCAGTGTTTTTATGCGCCCATGGGCCTCTGACTTGGCTTCGAAATGTGGGTGTACTACAAGGTACACCACTGCTAGTAACCCAACTCTTCAGAAACTTCGAGCGTGATGTTCAGATGTACCTCAGATACTTTGTTTCATCCACAAAGCGTCATGTTTATTCATTACCATAGTAACAGTGTGAAACTTTGAAATATTAATTATTCATTTGCGCCATCTTGTAACAACGATTTTGAGACGTTTATTATGAATTATTGCTAATTAATAATCACAAAAGTCTTGCAAGTCTATCTTTGTGATATTAAATTATATTTTATGAAGGCAGTAAATCAGGGTAATGTGTTCGCCTATCAAATATTATAATTTAATTATTTGGAAGGTCTTAGACGATACATGATGTTTCTCTTTCAGCTATTTTTTGTTTTCGTCAGCACAGATATCAGAAGCAAAGTCTTCCTTGGTAAATAATAAACGTAACAATAATAATTATAGAAATCGAATTACTTTTATTTTTATAAGTGCAAAATAAATTATGCCGTTATCTATACAAATCATTATAAAGCGGTAAAAGTTTATAAGTTTGTATGTATGGGGTAATCTTACACCAATTCTACTGAACCAATTTTGAAAATTCTTTCACAAATAGGAAGCTCATTATCCCCGAGTGCTATAGGCTATATTTACAACGTGTCCGTGGGATAATTTCCGACAAAAACGCCAGCGAAGCCGCGGGCAACAGTAGTCTATAATAATATTATTGTTGTGTTGTGTAAAGAAATCTTACTACTTTAGAAATATTGGTGTTGGCTGAAAATATCCAATTTCCTATTGCAAAGAAAAAAATAAAGCAATATATTTTTTTTTTACCAACAATAGTTTCTGTCAAATTTTACAAATCGTGCTTTTCATACAGTTTTTTCGAAGAGAAATCAGACAAAGACAGCAATACCGAGTACCTTCCATGATGGTAATTGTTACAAACTCACCAAAAAACAAAGCCAACAAAACCCCTAAAAAAAAACTAACCAAACACAACTTCTAACAAATCACTGTTTCATTGCTTCCCAACTCCTATATCATAAGGGCAGGAACACATGACGCAGTTTCTTAAACATTTTTCTTTTAGCGTATGCTAATGCTGGGATAAGCGCCAGTGGCTGCAACTTTGTTGTTATCAAACTAGCTGGTTTGTTACATCCCTTAGGATTTGTTTTGGTAATACGGAAAATATTGGAAAGTTTAAGATGATGTATTTTGAAACAATAGATAGTAAGTAGATGGGCATTGCTTATAAAGAGGTATTTGTTTGTAATTTTGATGAATGAATTTTGTGAAAAGGTAACATATGCAAAGGTGTGAGTGGAAGTATAAGATACAGTACGAGCATAGACGTTTTTTATTGTTTTAAAAAGTTTGCAAATTTCATCTAAACAAAAGTTTCTCCGAAGACAACTTTTTTAATTCACCATACGATCCTACATTTATATCATGCATATTAGCCGAGCTATCACAATAATTGCGGACGAAGTGCTATAATTTATACATAGCAACATTTTTCTACGTTCACGTCATTCGTATTTGAAATCATATTCATTTCATTTAATTATTACTGTGAAACCCTCAAGCTTTGCAAAATACAGCTGTGTCTTTTTCGAGACTTTGTCAGTTATAATAAGGATGACCGAAGAATTTTACTCAAGTAAACTTTGACAGCACGGTTGGCTCAGCGGTCGAGCGATTGGCTGTTGCACTGCGTGTCGCAGGTTTGATTTCAGCACGGCACAAATATCTGTATGGCCTACAGATAGTTGTTCCGGGTCTGGCTGTTTGTGTATGTCAGTTTCCAATGTTGTATATGTACCCACGATATAAGAGAAATTTCTAGTGTGGGGAAAGGTGTTTATAAAAAAAAACTTCGGGTTTTTTTTTTATTAATTCTGTTGTAAGAATATTTGAATTTGGAGTATTTGTTTTATTTTTATTGTATATTATGTAACTGAATGAAACGCACCCACGATACAGGACAAATTACAAGGAAGCGCAGTCATTTAAAAAAAAATAAACTACTAGAATAATAAAACTAAATGATAGCAAAAAAAAAGACTAATGACGGCTTCGCTCGAGTTTTGGTCAGAAATTATCCTACAGGCACGTTGTAAATGTTGGCTATGTAGCCTATGGCACTCGGGGGGGGGGGGGATAATGTAGCTTCCTATTAGTGAAAGAATTTTCAAACACGGTTCAGTAGATCCAGAGATTACCCCCTACAACCTCACAAACTCATAAAATGTTGCTCCTTATATATATGTATATAAAGAGTGGTTGTAGAGTAGTATCTACACCAAGATACTAATATATTTATATTAGTATATTGGTATAGATGAACTACTATACTGAGCTTACCACAGTCAATCCGAGGGAGTCATCATACTCGACAAACTTGCTTATTTTATTCCAATCCAACATTAACTTTTTACTTCAGTAAGTTTGCAATATTTTCCCCCGCCACATTACCCATACCGCAACAACTACCAGGTGTTTATCATTAAAATATTTCAGTTGCAACGCTAGAGCGACTCCAGTGCGCATGAACGGATCCCGTCAGACGCGCCGAAGATTTTATACCGACGAGTATTTTCTATGTAATAAAATTGTGTGCTGATTGTGTGGACTTGGGTTTAAAACGTAAAAATAATCTCTGCTGAATACTTTCTGCATTAGTTTAAACTACGCAAAGGCGGACGTGGTGCTTTTGTGACTGCGGATAAAAATATGTTTGAACAAAACGGCGTACTGGGTTTGCAAATAACATCATAGCAAAAATCTGCTTTGTAGTGTAGTAGTACTTACATATTTTCAAAGGCTACAACAATAGTTTTTTGAGTGTGCTAGGTTCATGCTGGACGCTGGTAGTTGCATGGACGGAAAACAGAATGACTTAGCTGGCTTTCATGACTGATAAGTATATAAATACTAGGAAATACTAGTCTAGTTCTATACATTTTTAAACTGACGCGGTCACTAACATTAACACGAAAAACGAGAAAAGAATACACGAGCACGAAGATGAACGATGTATGATTACAAGGAATGACTTTATCCGTGATAATGTTACTTGCAACAGCGCCGAAATATCGTGAACTCAAAACAAACAGTAAACATGGTAATTAAATTATCCCGGTTCCAGTTTTAATGATAGTTCTATAGAGCCAAATAATATGGTCTATTTGCTAATTATGATCACAGACGTGAAAACAAATACTCTATCATGTAGTTTGTATTTCTTGTATAGTTTGTGCATAAGCATAATTAGCCTGTAGTGTTCCCAGTGCTGGGACACAGGTCAAAAATGGAACAAATTGTTCGAATCAGTCAGAAACAGAAAATACTTATTGTATACAGTTTGTTGAAAAATGTGTCAAGTTCAAAGTCTTCGAGTCGTCAACGTCCCAACAAACACAATTTTATTATGCGGTCTCTCTTTTTAACGCAATATCGAGTATTTCAAGTTGGTTCCTTTTGAAATTTTTTCGAGTGTGAAATTCGTTTTCATTCCATTTACTTTCGACTTAATGAAATTTTCGATACAGATCGTTCGAGGGGACTGATACGAACGGCGGCAATTATTAAAAAAAGTATCAATCATTGTTAATTTATACAATTAATTTCTAAGTTTTATTTTTGATTGAATTTTTGAAATAAGAAAAATTGGAGAATAAATTATGGGTTTTATTTTCTTTTTTAATTCCGACTCCATCTATCTAATCTTCTTTACTTTCTTCAGGGTAAGTAGAAGTACCTTCTGGTGTTTATGACTAAGTATAGTATATTATAATTTGCTCTCTTATAATAATCTTCTTTATTGTGTGATTAGTGCTAAACTTGGTGTCAGAGTTTTTATGCCACCCATGGGCCTCTGACTTAGCTTAACATGCCGTCAAGAAATATCTCTCAGGCATGCTGGTTTCCTCACGAGGTTTTCCTTCACCGAAGTTAGTGATAATACACAATATGCACATGAATTTGAAAAATCAGAGTTGCGTGTCTTGGGTTCGAACTCGAAACCTATGACTTGACAACGATGGTCACACCGTTAGGCCATCACTGCTATCTAAGAATAATAAAAGAGTCACGTTCGAATCGCATAAGCATAATCAGCCTTTAATGTTCCCACTGCTGGGACACTCGGCCTCCTCTCTATGAGAGGGAATGGACTATAATCCACCACGCGGGCCCAGTGTGGCTTGGTATATGTCACATGTCTTCGAATTTTTGGTTCCAGGACATGCCGGTTTCCTCACGATGTTTTCCTTCACCGTTTTGAGAGCAGAGGTGATGAAATAAATTACACAAAGTAATGCGCCTGCCTGGGTTCGAACCCACGACATACTGTTCGTAAGTCGGGGCAGCCACCACTGGGCCACCGCTGCTCTCACGCTCGAATGTGTACTATAATTCAACCAATTGGGCCCTAATGAAGTGATATTCAGGTTTACCGATAAGAAAAGTCATAAATGTATTCGAATGATATACGCTGCCGAAAATCTACAGGCTGTTGCTTTGCATCTTGATCAAATTCAAGATGGTATCTATACTAATGATTCTCGACCCGAATCGGTAATAAAAAGGGTAGATTATTTTTATTTTTTTTAGTTTTTGCGGAAATCGGTAAGCGTAAACCAGCCCCTAGTTTCTCATACTGTCCATAATTATACTGTAGAATAAACGTTTGCGTTTGTGTGTGTGACGGCGCGTTTATAGGGCTGCGTTTTAATACGGGTGGTTTACACTTACCGATTTCAGTAATAAAACCTACCCTTTTTAATATCGATTCGGGTCGAGGATCATTAGTTTAGATAACTCCTTGAATTTGATCAGGATGGAAAGCGACAGCCTGTATAATGTCAATCTTGTTGAAAAACGTTAAAACAAATACGAAACGGTTTGAAACCAACTGTCAATTATGCAGACTCTCAAAACAAAAGTCTCGACTTGAAATTGAAAATATAATATAACAACACGCCTGTAACGTCTGCAGGATATGGCAGAGGTGCAACAGTCCACATTTCACCAGGTATGTTCTAAGTCCCATGTTATTGGGGCCAGCCTATTGCCATCAACCGGGCACAAATCCAAAAACCCCAGTGATAGGAATCGAACCCAGGACCACATGCTCAGCAGCCGCGCTTGCGACCACTCGATCAACGACGCAGTCAAATTGAAAATATCTTTTATTCTTTTTCTGTAGGTACCAATCGAGTATCAAACCGCCTAAAGCTAGATTCATTTATTAAAAGCAGGGGTGACCAACGTTTCTAGCACCCCTGCATAGTAATCTTACAATGTCCCGGGGCAATCGATTTCCTTTGTAGATTGAAATGGTAAACAAAGATATTGGCAATTTTTGACATTTCTTCTATTATGAGAACTTCCTTGACTTTTATGTTGCGGATATTAAAGGATTTTTTAGAATATATAAGGTCCCCTTAAAATAGGTGGACAAATTTTAACACAGCGTTCAGTACGTCTAACCAAAGCTATCCAAGCAAAAAAAACTCAGATTGAAGTGATTTTTTTTTGAGCTTAAATAATAAATTGCCGGCGGCACTCTAGAAGAAACACATCCAATATGTGAAAATAAAATCACTTTAATCATTGTTTTTTTTTCTTGGATATCTTTGGTTAGACGTACTGAACGCTGTGTTAAAATGTGTCCACCTATTTTAATGGGACCTTATATAAAGGGTGTAAACACATCCTTCACGAAGCCGTCAATTAAGCATTCTGTACTAAGTAAATCTACGCAAAAATTATTGCTGGGAAACAACTTTATTTTGGGGTGAAAAATCACGTTTTACGGTAGGACTCAATGTACCGTACTCAAAACATCGTCATGGAGGTATTTATAATAAAGTTATAACATTAAAAACTTGTATTAAATAAACTTCTGTCACATTATCTATGGATAAGCACCGAAGGTTATGTTTTTGAATGTTACACAGTAAAAAAACTTTATTTGAATGGCTGAAAATATGTATTTATAAACAGCAAAACTGCTAGATCACTCTTTCTTTGGAATTATAGTCATTTTATGTTAGCTGTGGCTTCCTAATCGAACAGGCTTAGGGTTTTGATACATTTAATAATAATACCAGCCTATTATTTTGACATGTGACTGTGTGTGACAATGGGGCCTACAGGGCGAAGGCCTCTTCGTATACCAACAGAGAAGGCATGAATGCCACATTTGGTACAACATTAATTAATTCAAAACTGTTTGAAATTCCAATTCGCTCAACCCAAATCAGCGAAGCCCAAACAATTAAAAACCCTTTGAAAAAAATCAACCCGAATCCGACACAAGGAAAACAATGTTTCAAATTACGATGTACTACATCCAATTATGGTAGCAACAAATAAGGAGGTGGAATGAGAGGCAATCCCCGGACTAAACAGCGGAACCAATTTCGAGCTCATCCGTGTTTGTCAAAGTGCTTCCTTGGCGGCTACCAAGGATTTACGACGTTAATAAGTTTATGTTAAGTGGATTTGTGAATGTTTTCGGTTCAGACCATGTAGTGGATGGATTTGGTGGTAACAGGTATGGGTTTAATCGTGTAGTGTGTGCTGCTGGTTGAGAATTTGAAGAGAATCATGACCTGGATTTGAAAGAGGTTGCGGTGAACGAATTTTACGTGTGACTCCAACAATAATTTGCATTTATATTCTAAAGTTTAGTAATTGACAGTTAATTGCTGGATGTCCCAAACAAAATATTTTCAGCGCACCATTGATCAAATTGTAAGGAAGTACACACCTGGATAAGGTACGCACAGAACCGGGAAGTGTGGTAGATAAAGCAGTGGGTGTTTCTAGGTTGATAATGATGACGACGATTGACCAAAATAAAACATTTTGTTCCTGAAGCATAGTGTGACTTAAATTTATCTACGCTCAATGGTTCGCCTTATTTTTTATTTTTAAGTCGATGGCAAGAGGAACCGCTTGACGTAAGACGATTAGAACTCCAATCGAGAACGCTTAGTAGCCGCTAAAACTAAGGTAGCGGGAAGCCGGCACCCAACGCAAGGCTCTTTGAAACTAAAAACCGGAAATTGCGTCGCGTCGCGTTGTCTTCCCTCAATGCCTAGACGTTGAACGTCTTCATTAGCGGCATAAATTAAAATGCTTTGCGACGTTAGGGGAAGGAAATTATTTCGTACGGTTATTGCTTTAGAAAATTTCCATTGTGGGTGAGGATAGTTGTGTAGGTACATTGTACTTTATTGTTGGTCTTTCTTTTATTTTTGGTATTTTCTTAGTTTTACCAGAGACATTACCTATGGGTTCTTTTTTTTTGTGTATCAGTAGCCTGTATTTTATAACTGTTTTCACCTAGAAAGTGCATTTGCAATAAATCCTGTCGATAGGTTTTGATCCGTTTGCTCTAATGTTTTTCTAATCCAGTATGCATTTGTCTTTAGTAAATCTTTTCAATAGTTGTATTTATTTCATTGCAGGCATGTATGCATTGGGTTCACGAGTTATTTCATTTCTATTCTTAGCTTTCGTTAATTTAGTTCTTGCATCTTGAAATACAGTTTTCTAATGATCGTCATTTGCAAGTTTAGATTTTTAACTACTAGTCCTCCAAGCAGTACCACCATCTTTAACTAGCTTTGAAGAGCATCAACATAAATTCCAGAAAAACACCACTTCAAAAAATGTAAACAAGTTCAAAACTAAACCTCACTAACACTCCCACTTATACCAATTAACATACGCTCAGGAACAAAATGAATGAAAAAGGAAAAGAAAGAAATAAAAAAAACCGCTGTTTTCCAACAATTTTTTGCAAGCAAAGTGCAATATTCCGTCTATTCTTAAAATAAACAGCGAACGCTGGATGGAATTAAAATTTCCATCAGAACTGTTTGTGTAGGCTAGACAGGAGGAGACGGAGAGGAAATATGACGTCACATTGTGGTAGTACATCAATGTCAGAAGTGGGATAAGTTGGTAGGATGTGGCTGTTGGCTGAGGAAAGTTCAGCGCTGCTGTTGAATAGAGAATTCTGATGGTTAATACTTCGCGAGACACCATGTTAAGACATAATACAAGGTTTTATTGCTATCAAGGCTTATTGGTCAGCGTAAGGTGTCCAAGTATGTTTGTGCACATTACAAAACTACTTTTGAGGTTTTTTACAGTAGGTACACACGGCGACACACAGAGCTGCATATATATCCAGTATGTATAACCTGACCTCGCTTTATATGAGCTTCTCGAACTTTTTTTTTTGGAGATGGCATCTCGCAGTTCAGCTTCTGAGGCTGGCTGCTGCTTAACCGGGCAAATCCTGTGGATGCCTTAAAAATGAATCTAAGGCTTCCAGGCAGGGGCTTAAAACTATACTTAAAAACTAAGCGAGCTTCCCGTACAATGAGAGATCAGCTTAAGAGCGTTTTGTCTTTAAAAAAAAAGATAATTGGAAATTTCTGTTTCTATGAAAATCTAAAATCCAATATTTTTTCAAGGCTTTTTGAAAAGTCCTTCTCAAATTTTTAGACATATGTATCTTGTTTATGCGAATAAAGTTTCATTGAAATCGCTTTAGTCATTTCCAAAAAAAAACCTTGAAAGTTTGTATGAAGTGCCGTACGACGTTAACGCTCCTAATTTGGTTCTGTATAGCTTGATTGGTCGTCAGTGTACACAGTACATTCTGTTACAGTTATATTAAAATTTAATGAAGAGATAAGAAAACTATTATGAGATACGAAAACTAGACGTGTCCAACTGCCTTTTATTTAATACGTAAACTTTCGCGGTGAACTATATCCAGTAGGTGTTACCAACCTAATTCAGTTCTTTCGACTTGACTCAGAAATTCAGATCCTCACGTTTCACCGTTGCACTGACACGTACTCGACCAATCAGGTAGCTCCGATATAATATCTTAAGTAGAAGTCTCTCTATTATCATACCCTATTTCTTTAACAAAATCATATCAGTTTCAGTATCTTTCCAAGGCAAAACGTTTTATCAATCGGGGGTAATTGACTGATTTATCGAAGCACAAGGCAAGCCCACTTCCTGGCACGCAATATTGGCCCAATAGATTGGCCACCAACATTCATCACGAAACAAATTGTCCAGTACTCTAAGAAAAAAAAAATCCAAGCCTCGTCAAAGTTTTAATGAAATTAGTTCTCAACTTAGAAAATAGCACAGTTTTATAACTTGCAATGAGACCACCCTTTAAGTTGGCGACGTCAGCAAACTACTGTTCATAAAGGTGAATTTTGCATTTTCTACTCTTCGTGTTTTCATCTGCTAAGTTTTCTGGAAAAAAGAATGTGTTGAGCAATTCTGAGCTTAGCGTTTGGTTGTCTGACAAATGTTTACGTGGAACGGTGAGACTTTAGCACTTTTAATTCTCGTAAGTTGTCTGAGTAAGGTCGTTTGGTACATGATATTACGGCATAATAATATGAAAAATCTTAGCTTTTTATTGAGAAACAGTGTGAAATTATTGATTCAAAATTATGTTTAGTATTAGTTTATTGATCGCAGTGCCTGAAAAATCACACTCTAATTAAGATTGAGGTTTTGTTTCGGTTTGTAGCCTATGCTACCCGGGCCATAATAACGAATCGATTGACACCTTATTCATCAAAATTGGATAAATAGTTTAGGCGCTACTGAGGAACATACGTAAATACAAACATACATACATAGACTGCGAAAATCATAATCCTTCTTCTCTCTCCTTCCTTTTGGCTTCGCCGTAGTCGGGTAAAAAGGAATTTCCTCATTGTCAATATTGTTGATCGTAAACGTTGATTGTCAATTATTACCCTGAAACCAGATAAAAAACTTCACAAAAATTATGCCATTTAAAAGCGTGCCAAATTAACAGAATCGCAGGAAAGTGCCGCAAAGAGATAATCGTGCAGTTACCGCGCTATCCGTACCATCGCAATTTGCGTAAACAGCTCTCTTGTGCTGTATCCAACGTTTTGCCTCGCACTTCCTACGTTCCCAAAATATGTATGTTGTACAATTATATTGTTTTCGTAATGTCCGCTTATCAGTGGTGGAATAATCATGACTTTAATTTAATGATAAAAATATTTTTCACGAATTTTATGGCACAATATTTGCCCACGGGTTCGCCAGCGTAAAAGTCAGATAGTATCCCAAGGGAAAGTACTTGTAGGTTAAACTATGTGTTAGCCAAGATCGTGGTCTAACTGTGTATTTAAATTAAGTCGAAAACTGTTCAGCCGTCCCACCACAGCCTTTTCAGCCGTGTCGTGAAATGAATCATCATTTCACGACACGGCTGACAAACAGACAAACTGAACCCTTAATGAGCCGACGACACTTGTTCTGCTAGTCATTGCGATCATTTATTTGGTCTAGCTAGACCATAACTCGGTAAAATATTTAAAGGCTGTAACAAGGAACATTCTTAACGAAGCCGAAAGACACATGTTCTCCCCGTCATTGCGATATTTTTTTTGTTCTAGACCATACCTGGGAACCTTCTAGTTACGGAGATATTGGGGGTCCAACTTCCAACTTTTTCACAAGTTTTTTTTAATACCTGTTTTTAATATAAGATTTTTACTTTAAACACCTCCACGACCCCCGTAATATTCAATCCATCCATCACCACAATGTTTTGAGTGCGTTACATTGAGTCCTACCGTAAAACGTGATTTTTCATCCCAAAAAAAAAGTCGTTTCCCAGCAATAATTTTTGCAAAAAGTTACATAGTTTGTACATAATATTTGTTTGACGGCTTCGTGAAGGGTCCTGTTACACCCTGTATTATGTACAAATTAGTGAATGCATGCTAATTAGGTATGTTTGTCTGCTTGGTCGTGACTCCGTCTTTAGTAATATAGCCCATAGACTACATTATGCCAAGAATATTGAAAACAACATGCGTTTTTCAATCACTCACACCAACACAAAAATGACAAAATATAAACATACGGTAAATACACCGTTTTTATTTCCTTACAAACTAATTCTTATCGTTCAAGAATCTCATTAACTCAGAAAACCCTGAAATTATAAAAGTATCCAGTTCATAGAAACGTTAAATCAACAGAACAAAAACTACATTAGCATACATTACATCGAGAATGCAGAGCTTTCAAGAACAATGGACTCTCCGAAGTAATTTTCTTTTCTTTTAAAACTGCGTTTTAAATGTATTAAAAGAAGCATTACTGGAAAAACAGCTCCGAACTGCTTTTTAGAAATGTTACTTTTTAAGTTTTTTAATTAACATTGTAATTGAGTTAGTTTTTAGTTTATTTTTAGTTGTCACCGGGACTTTACGTAGGTGTAGTTCGTTCTATATTTAACTTAGGTTTTTTTTTACTTTTCAAAACCCGTTGATTCATTGATCGACTTTATACCACAGGCCGAAAACAGTCCCCGGCCACCGTTAAGGCGCGGGCCTGTGGACGATGAGCTATGGGCTAGCTCGCCGTCCGTCCGTCTTATGACGACAGGTCGTGTCGACGGCGCGTTCGTGTTCCACGCGCGCCTCAAAGAGATGTCAGCAAACGGGAAGGGGTCAGAAAGGACCGATGCCTGTCAGGGTTGCGGGACTGTTCGAAAGAGATACAGCGGCCCTGGAACACAAAGGGCAAAAGAAGGAACATGGAAGGGTTTTAGTCAGTACAAGTCTGGCATTCTCTTCCACTCCACCCTGAGTGGGAGGAGTTATTTGCCCACAGGAAAAAAAAGGGTCTTTTACAACCATTATAGAAGATGTTTTCTGCTTAATTCCTCGTCATGACCACTACCACGCACAGCATATTCTCGTACGTAGCGCTTTCTACAGCGCTACGCTGTAGCTGCTACGACATAAGTGCTACGTGTCAGAGTTTTGCCATTTGACTACGGAACTAAGCGTGGTTGGACCACACTATAAAGAAAACGATATTTGTGTAATTTAAAACTATAATATTTGATGACACTCTAACGTTGATATACCGGAAACATGCGTGAGCAGATCAATCATTTTGATACGTAGGTATTCCATACGAAGCGTTATTGGAATTCCAATAACTGATATTATATCTATTGGAATTCTACGAACATGTTTATTAAGTTTACACAGTCCTAATATAGTCAGTAATCAATATTGTGTACTTTGAATAATATTGTGATTTAGAGCCAGGTTTCGATATCCTTCGATGTTGATAATATTTTTAATAATATAAAAATGTTTGGAGGAAAATTAGAGGTAAATTTTGTATGAGAATAAAAGACAAATATTTGAACAAGAGTTTGTTTGGTATACTACTATCATCAAAAACCCGACTACTGAAAAATCACGCTCTAATTAAAACCGTGTTTTTTTTTCGGTTTTTGGCCATAATAACGAATCGATTGACACCTTATTCATCAAAATCGGATGAATAATTTAGGCACTACGGAGGAACATAAGTAAATACAAACATACCTTTCTTTTGGCTTCGCTGTAGTCGGGTAAAAAAAGAGTCACTTATATCAGTCAATCTTCTTCTTCTATATCGTGTATTTTAGTGCTAAAAACTCTGACATCAGGTTAGCCATGTGTCAGAGTATTTATGTCACTCGTGGGCCTCTGACTTGGTTTAAAATGCCGTCAAGAAATATCTCTTAGGCATGCAGGTTTCCTCACGATGTTTGACTTCACCAAAGAAAATGATAATTATACAATACGCACATGAATCAAAAAATCTGAGCTGCATGATTTGAATTAGAACTTGAGACCTATGACTGGCAGTCTGACGTTCACACCACTAGACTATCACTGCTAATAATTAATCAATATTTGTATAGTATATCATTGCCTTTAGACATACTGCGCTTTATGGCAACACTACTGTATATCACGACATGAAAGCTAAACGGTTTCAAAAAATTATAGGCTCATTTGCCGCTCAAATGACGGAAATTTTATGAAAACTATAGAAAAAAAATACAGCGGTGATAGCTCATATACGAGTATTAGCCGTGTGCCCAAAGATATACAGATACTCTTCAGAATCAAATAAAAACAACCTTTAAAATTGAAGTAGCAATATACAGCCATATAACAAGATAATATAAACGCTCATCATATTCCACCATTACCATAAATGAAAGAGCCAGAATAATAAAATTACTTTTGTTTTCTTAATGCTAGCAAACTTTCCACTGGATTTGTTTGAGCGAGTCCGTGAATTGTTATTAAAATTCGTACGAACGCTGGTGAAGTTTTTACGTTAAAAGGATTGGATGTAAAAAGGTTAGAATGGTGCTCGTTTTGTGCAGTCTAGGTACTGATATGAGAGCATATTAATAAGGAAATGGGATGGTACTATGTGGATAGTTCAACTGGGTGCATGCATGTGAAATTTTTGTGCAAACGCTCTCGCGGTTTGAGGGCATTTGAAATGAGAACATTGAATTTTTTTTCGAGGTTCCGTCGCACATCAGTGGTAACAATTTGAAATTGACCAGCCTGTATGTCGTTTTAGTTTCTTGTTTTATGAATTTGTGGTTGAAATTTAAATGTAAGTTATCACTAAGGTTAATTTTGCTTATAGTTCACATTGTGAGGTAAAATTCGCTTAGTATATGTAATTTGTTTGAAAAATGTTCCTCTAAAAGGTAGGATGTTTTAAACAAACACTTCGCGGATCCGGAAAACACTATCAGAAACACAAAAAAGACCTCGGATGGCTAAATAATTAAACGTGATAGACGTTTAAACGGTAGCTCGAATCGTTTTAAGTTCGCTTCGTTTTTTAAAAATCTGATGTTACACACAAAGTGTTTTTAGCCACTTTCCGAAACACTACACAAAGTGTTTGGCGTCACAAAAGTGCACTTATAAATCAGCAAAAGATAAGCAAAAGTGCCAAAGTGCACTTATAAATCAGAAACATCATAATTACTCCTCTAGCACATTTCCAACTTCTCCACACTTCAAACTTCGACATCCTATCAACTAATTAGCAAGTCGTACATTAAAATACTGGGAAACTTTTAACATCTGAAGACGAGAAACTAATAAAACTAGAACGTGACCCACTCCGAGTCACTCTGAGCTTCCGTCACATAATCTGCATTCCTGAAAACATTATTTTCTCTCTAGACCTTTCTTGGACATGCCAAAACAAAGGCCACTTTTATTTTTCGCTGAGAAATATGTACAAACATCTTAATTATTCTGTTGGCATATCGTGAAGGTTTTGCGCAAAAAGTGTTTTTTTTTTGGATGATGAACTGTTTTTTGTGATATGGGTAATGAAGGGATATTGTATTTGTTGACGACCCGAATGGCGCAGCGGTAGTGAGGCGGCCTCACGTTCTTAGGGTCCTGGGTTCGAATCCCGGTAGGAGCAAATGTTTGTGTGATGAGCATGGACATTCGTTTCCGGGTCATGGATGTTTATATGTATAATGAGTATGTATTTACAAACAAAAAGTATCTATGTAGTATTATCAACTATCTGGTGTCCACGACACAAGCCTCGTTGCTTAGTGTGGCACCTAGATGGCGCTGTGTGTAATGTCCAGCGATATTTAGTTATTTATTTATTTATTGTGTGTCAGTTTGTGTCTGAGAAATTGTCATATTTTTCTTAGTTTAAGCACAGTACCAGATACTTCTAATAGTAGAGGTAAATGTGAGAAATGTGTACAATAGTATTTACCTTGACCTTTGTCTCAATAAATTATCCATTATTTACCAGCATTTGCCCACGCGGTTTCGCCCGAATGGTCGAAAATAATCCCTCGAGCACGTACTACTGGAACAGAACGTAGGTCATGGTCTTTACGTGTACCTTTCGAAGAGAGTGGTTGTGCCGTTTAGTTGTAAAAGAGTAAAAGCGAGACTGACAGAGTTCCTTTTGCATTTAAAATATTAATTAGAGATTACAGAAATTATATATAAAGGGTGTAACAAGACCCTTAACGAAGCCGAAAGACACTTGTTCTCTTCGTCACTACGATCATATTTTAGTTCTAGACCATACCTGGGAACCTTCTAGTTACGAAGATATTGGGGGTCAAATTTCCAACTTTTTCACAAGTTTTTGTTAAACACATGTTTTTAATTTAAAATTTTTACTTTAAACACCTCCACGACCTCCGTACTATTCAATCCATCCATCAGCACAATGTTTTGACTGCGTTACATTGAGTCCTACCGTAAAACATGAGTTTTCACCCCAAAAAAATAATAATTTCCCAGCAATCTTTTTTGCGTAAAGTTACTTAGTTTGATATACAGAATGCTTGGTTGAAGGCTTCATTAAGGTTCATGAAATGTGTGTTACACCCTGTATACTTATAATTAGCCAAGCTGCTTAATCTAGAATCATCACAAGACATTGCCAGACCTATCCCACAGTCTTCACTCAACATTAGGCTAACGCCACACATTGACCCTAATCACATCTCTCTGTAACCCTCACAAAACGCAATCCTTAACTGCCTTCCTAAATTCATAATTACTTCCAGCCATGTACCACCATGTAAGCCCAATCTGACCGTCAAAACTTGGCAGCTTAAGCCCGAATCTTGGCACGTTGTCAAGGTCTATCGTAGCCAGTAATTTGAACTGGATTGAAATGTAAATGTAATGAAATGCAAATGTATTCAATTAATTGGGTGTTATAGCGAACCAGTGAGGGTTGGGTTCGACTTCCATTAAATAACTGGCGTGTGTTGTCTCTAGACTTGGTGTAGACCTAAGTCTAGGTTGGGAAAGTTAGGTTTTGAAATTCGAAAATATTGATTTAGAGTTTGAATCTTCAGGTTTCACACAATCATTGATTTGGGATTGACGGTGTTCGGATTGCTTAATTTTGGGACATACAAAAAAAAGGTAATTAAGACATTATAAAAAGAGGAATTAATCGAAAAATCTGTGTTCTTCTTGAAAGTTATGAATACTAATTAAATAGCAAATGATTTCAGAGTATAAAGAAGAAAATGTTCAAATCAATTTCTTCAAATTAATCAGTCGTTTATGCACCAACGCCGTTCCGCCGGACCGTTTATGTTTAGTGTTAGATAATAAGGTTTGAAAGTCAGTCTACTATCTTAGTTTTAAAATAACTAAACTTGATTGAATTTATTGATCTAAAATAACTCACCTCGGGAAGAGACAATAAGGACAATACTTATTTTTAGGTTTCCTAATCTACGAGTATGACAAAATTTTATTATAACACTTCAAAAATATAATTAGGTATGTGTCGACGCATTATATTCCATGTAGTCTTAATTTGCTGATGCCGAAAGAGTTGCTGTAAACTGTATCAGCACTTTTCATTCAAATTTCAAGAGTCAACAGGGGGAAATTGATTGATGTCGCAAACAAACATAGCTACAGTTACTGAATAACTACAGACAATGCAGTGTTGCGGATCTGGCGATGGAGTAGTAAACTGAGTGATACAAGTTAAAACTGAAGAGGCTTATAGCTACATTAACAACAAGAAGTCCTGGGTTCGATTCCCGGGTCGGGCAAAGCGTTAACAATAAGTCGTGGGTTCGGACCCAAGCAGGCTCATTACTTTGTGTAATTTATTTCATCACCACTGCTCTTAAAACGGTGAAGGAAAACATCATGAGGAAACCGGCATGTTCTAGAACCAAAAATTCGAAGTTATGTGACATTCTACCAACCCGCACTGGGCCCGCGTGGTGGATTATTGCCCATTCCCTCTCATAGAGAGGAGGCCGAGTGTCCCAGCAGTGGGAACATTATAGGCTGATTATGCTATGCACCTCTGCCAAACCCTTTGGGGCTTACAGGCGTGACGTTATGTATATTATGTATGATGTCGTTGCGATATTTAAAAAATAAAATCAAAAATAAGAAAATACAAAAAGTCGCATAAATATGCACACAGCTGCAAGAAAGTATCTAGAATTTAATTTTCCATTTCGAAGGTGTTGCTGTCACATCCAATTCCATATAAGTGAACGAGATTTCTAGTTTCCTGTTACTCGTTATTTACTGAAATCCACAACTCAATTTAACTTTAAACGCTCTCAACAGAGCACCTTAGCTAATAGTTGGGTTAAAGATAGCATTTCACACAAATTACAACCTTACTGTCTAAGTTTTAACGTTGAAAATAATTTTGAAAGCCTTGGTGTAGTTTGTGATTATTTTTATTCACACTGGCAATAAAGGTAAAGAGCTTAACGACAAACTTCGAGTCTTTTGCCCGCTTTAAACACCTAAATGGATGCTTAACCTTCTGGCCACAGCCAATCGCGGCGCGGATTGCGGCGCGGCGAGCGGCGCGGCAAGCGGTGAGCGGCGAAAACAAATGGTAGACAATGTATGAAGTAAGCCACAGCTACCGGCGGCGCGAATTGCGGCGCGACCTGCGGCGCGGTGAGCGCCGCGCGGCACGCGGCGGCGACGGGCTGCGCGGTGTGCGATTGAAACAAATGTACTAGCGAGTATCGAGGAGGCCACAGCTCAGAGCGGCGCGCGCGGCGGCAGCGGTGGACGTATTCAACATCGCACGATCGAAACAAATAAATTTGTTTTTATCGGGCGTTGAGCTTATATAAATAATGGATACTGAACAATTTATTAGTGAAATATTGAGTAGATCAGGGGGCCTAAAATGGAAGCTTTAGCAGAATCATAATATGTATCACGTTAAAAGTTTTAAATTCTTAAAATGGTCTTTATGGTTATGAGCACAAAGTCCATTTTAAGAGTTTTAAATTTTTAACGTGATTCCTATTATGATTCTGATAAAGTGGTCATTTTAGGCCCCCAGTAATATAGATATCAAAACATGTTATAAAACATTGTAGGACGAAATAAAACAACAATTTAAATACCGTGCCACTTTTGATAAGGCCATTTTAATAGTTAGCCGTTCTCTAAATACGTCCACCGCCGACGCCGCCGCGGTCGCAGCTAGTCGAGCTGTGGCTTACCACCGCAAGTCGCGCCGCCCGCCGCGCCGCCCGCCGCACCGCGCACCGCGCCGCCAGTAGCTGTGGCCAGGACGTAAGTATTACTGCGCTGTACGATTATCGACTCTCGGTGATTAGACAAGCTTAGAAAATCCAACTGTGTGCTTTTATTTGGATACTCATTTAAGTAACACCTTGTATTAGTGAACACGGGCAATTGGATTGAGGATTTAGAATCTGATAGCTTAAGAACATCCTAATACGGTTAAATTAAATTCCGACATTTAGCTTAGGATATCTTGGATTTTTGCTGAATCGTAGAGTAGGTATACAATCTATGAGTTTTAGTGTGGGACATGAGAAAAACTGTGATTGCTAGTTCAAGAAGATAACAAAATGGCAAGAGTTTCCGATTCTTGCAAAGTAAGTTTGCATTTTTAGGTAGGTTGCAATGCAGGCTGGTTAAAACATATTTTGAGTTCGAAAATTATAAATTTTGATTAATAAGGTAATTCCAGAATAGGTGCCTCACTTTTTGATGAGGAGCCATAACTTATTAATTAAAAGTCTATTGGCAATACGTCTTTTGCATATGGTAACTTTGATCTTTAATCTATGATGGTACCTACCCCTTTTGTTTTTACATAAGCTTTATAGATTTTGAGGAAATTGTGTCTTTTTTACCCTCTTAAAAGTAGGATAGAAGACTCGTCTTAAAAATGCTTCAAGGGTTATATGCCTGACGTGAGGGATAGAAGATTCACTGTATGACCCAGCTATCAAAATTACCCTTACAAACAAAAGCTCTAAGAGCGATGGTTTTATACTTAAGGTTTATACGTGTTCTGATTAAGTCAGAAACTCTTAATACCCTTACAAACAAAAGCTTGTAAGAGCTATGGTTTCATATAAGGTTTATATGTGTTCTGATTAAGGCAGGAACTCTAATAGTGGTATTTTATAAGTCTATTTAAGTTTTAAGAGCATTCATACTTTTAACATATTGTTATAGACGTATTTGAGAAAACGTTATATAATATTAATAAGAGAAGTCGCATTATAAGCGTCTTTTACAAGCCTAATTGAATTTGATTCTTAATTCATACTTATAAATACATTTTATAAGTACAATCAACCTTAGAAGTGACTATACTAAGAGTTTTATTAGAGTTCCGTAAAACTAGTATTTCAAAAGTGTGGTTTATCCCACATAAGATATATTAAAGAGTAGTAGCACTTTAAAAAGTCCTACAAGTGTCTTATAGAATTCCTTTATAAGGGTTGTTTATTTTCTTTGTTGTGTTGACTCCAGAAATTGCTATACAATAAGGTAAACCCTTTTTAATATTTAGTACATAATTATTATCATTTAGTTTCTCCTAAATTCTTTTACTTATTAAGGAATCCTAAAATTATGAGCAACATGTCGGTGTAGATAGTGGTTTTAGGTTTAATTTGACTTTTACGAGTACGATATAAACCTCACACAAGAGTACTGGTCTTATATTGCTCTAATAAAGCACTCATGAGTCGTGGTTGGTCATAATGGCGACATTTTGATATTATTTTACAAATAATTTTAAAAAAAATATAGTAAAAGAAACATTTTTGAGAAGGCCCGTGAAAATATTGTTATTAAAATTTCAAAGTAATCGAAAAAATCTACTTCGCAACCAAATAATTGCATATAGTGCGTGACAATTAAGTCACTAACGTTTTGTAGGAAAGGTCAATTTTAAATATGATACTTATGTTTTTATGCGACTGTTTATTTTTTTACAAAAGTTCCATGGACTTCTCAACCCACTGCAGTACACAAGCGATATTACACTTAAAATAGAATTTTATTTTATTTTTAAGAGGACTTTTAGGTTATTTACCCTTACAGCGCGCCATTGTGACTTGTAAGTTTATTTGTCATTATAAAGGTATCAGCAATAGTTTTGTAAGTTTGAAAATACACTTCGCGAGACCTTTACAAGGCAATTGCAAGGGTGAATATGCTTATAAAGTGCGCCCAAATCCACACTTACAGGTGTCTTTAAGTGTGATATAAAACTGAAAAAAATATGGTCTTGGGATATTTGTAAGATTATTTTTTGCTAGCTGGGGAAGTTTCAATAACAATCAGTTGGTATTCAATATTTAACATTTATTTGTGACATCGTTTATAAAAAATACTTCTTTTGTTCAATAATTCTAGATAGAGATCTATCTAGAATTATTGAACAAAAGTAGCATCTTTGTATTGGTGAATTAATAATAATAATAATTTTAAGCCTCGACGACCATCTGTCGAGGCTCTCCTTACGCGGTTGGATCAAGGGCCTGATTCAGAAAGCAGTACTCCTCGATACGGCTCGTATTGTGAGGAGGTTCCTGTCTCTGGAGCCCTAACCGCCGGTAGCTTGGACTCTGCTCCCGATACCGGCGGAACACTATTTTTTATATTTGTAAATGTTTTAATATAAGTTTTTTTTTTTAAAGAAATATTTAAAATGTAAATTAATAATTTAAGAAAGTGATTAAAGGAAATAATAATTGTATCAGTCTTATTCTTCTTAGGTTACCTTAGTTATACCACAATCATCTTATGCTTAACACTTTTCGAGGCATATCTTCCACCTGCAATATGAAAACATTAATAGAAATAGTTAGGTATAGATGCCCCTAAGGCCCCATCTATCCCGGACAGCAGATGGGGCAACTATACTTTTAGCACGGGATAGATGCCTTTTTTTATTTAAAACTTTAATTTATAGCATTAGGTATTTCGTGTACTTTATACTGTAATATCAGCATATAAATTTTAAAAATATAGAATTTATAACAGAGTGAAAAGATATTCGAAAGTAAGTACTTACGATTACAATTTCAACGCTTGTAATGGTCTCGCCATGGAAGATTTTTACACTCTCAGACAAAACGCGTGTGTTCTCATTTGCAGCTGGCGTGGCACTGGAGTCTGCGGGGGGAAGGGCTTCCTATCACATAGTACGATTTTAGCCTACAACATTTCTAAAATAGAGTTTTCAAAGCCGCGGCACCTATCCCATTGGGGCACCTATCCTGGAATTACCCTAAGCAAATAGTGATATTGATTACCAGTCGCATTTATATTGTACATTTGGTGTAGTGTGCATCTTCTAACGAAGAAGAAGACTTCTAAAGAAGAGACGACTGAAGCTCAAGTTTTATCTTGTACTGTGGTGGCTTTTGGTGAAATAAAGAATTGATTAATTAAATAAGGCTATTAATTACCTCACATTTAAAGCTAAAGCGTAGAGAGCAGTGACGGCCCAGTGGTAATAGCCATCACTTACAAACGTACCTACAGAAACGGCGAAAGGTGGAGGCGTGGAATTTATAAGGAAACGAAAAAAGGCGTGCCTGCGCCGCGCCGCTTGAGTGTAATTCACGACAGTCGCCTACGAACATTTTGTTTGAAAACGTTTTGAAGCGGCATCAGGCGCTGCGCCAGCGCCGCGCCATCACCTTACGGCATAAGGTAACGGCTTACGTAGGTGCATTATATTATGTTATTAATTTCATCACCACAGCTCCTAAAGCGGTGTAGGAAAACATCGTATTTTAACCGGCATGTCCTAGCTAGAACCTCAATTCGAAGACATATGAAGTCATCACGTCTACCAACCGGCACTGGACCCGCGTGATGGCTTACAGCCCACTCCCGCTCATAGAAACCTGTAAGCCCAGCAGTGGAAACAGGTTCATTACGCTTATTCTATGGGCCAAAATAACGTTATTAATAACCTAAAATTATACGCTAAACTGGTACGCCCCACAAACAAGACGGCCCTTTAGATTTTACCCCCAAAACGTAATTTCAACGCAATTATTAATGAGAAATGCGAATAATTTACGCAAACAACTATTTCGTGCTCACTGTAATACATAATAATTAAATTCGGCGCAAATTAATGACAAATTACATGAATTGGTAGAAATGGATTTGACGTCGTTGAGGTAAGGTGTCAGTTTAAGTAGGTACTTTTGCAGTTAGTTTGACAAATGTATACACTTACCTAAATTCAAATACGATTCTTTCGTATAATAACGATTGCTTGATGGCACGGTTGGTTCAGCGGCTGAGCGATTGCTGCGTTGCGTGTCGCGGGCTCGATCCCCGCACGGAACAAATATTTGTATAGCCTACAAATAGTTGTTCCGGGTCTGGCTGTTTGAGTATGTGAGTTTAAATGTTTGTAAACGCACCCACGATACAGGAGAAGTTCCTAGTGCGGGGGCAACGTATCTTTAAAAAAAAAATACTGCAACTTTGAAATAAGACACATTTCATCGAAATTAGGGTTCCAAGATAGTAAGTTAGTAACGACATGAAATTACAATCAGTACTAAAGAAGAAAATCCCATTTAAAAGTCACTTAATGGATACATATAGGTGCTCATGACTGTATACCGCTATTTTTATCACAGGTTTTTGAATCATCTTCATAAGACACCATGCGACTTTTTTAGCAATAAAAATAAAACCTGCGTCCTAACAAAGGGCATCGCGAACGCATGTCACTCATTCATTCAGAAGACCGGAAAGTTCCCTCAGTCGGCACGATCTAGCGTTCAGGTTCGTCGACCAAAATGAACACGACAGACGGTCGCGTGACGTACGCTTTGGTTAGGCCGCGGGGGACCTATGAAAAGATTCAATGAAATGAAAGATAAAGATGGGACAATTATTTAGATAAAGACGTGTACGTTTCCATATTATTATTACGTGCACCTAATAAAATGGAACAACCAACATACCTATCTGTCGAAAAGTTGTACTGTACACATCTGCGTACCCCCTCAGAGCATACATGCGTGATGTTATGTAATGATGTTGCGTAAACAATAAACATCCAAGCGATTGCAGCAATCACGACTGATTTGCTGTCTATAATTGAAGAGTTCCATTGTTTAACTCCGTAGATCAGCATCAGATCACCAAATTTAAACGGGACCACCGCAAAATAATATTCTTCCAAACAAAAAAAAAGAATCATTGAAATCGGTTCACAATTGGCGAAAATATCTCTGACCATACACACAAAAAAAAACTGACGAATTGAGAACCTCCTCATTTTGGAAGTCGGTTAAAAATACGTTAAGTAAACCGTAGATTTCCTTTTTCTATTTTATTTATTTAAGATTTATATTGGCTCTAGTACCCGTGGAGCGCGTTCACTTACTCTTCATGCGTATTAACAATAAATCTTATCTATTACGCTTGTCTACTCTTACTGGTTGAACAGAATTCTAAGTAGTAACAAAATAAATTCAGGTTTACTCAACGTAATGTTTTTTTTACGTAACCTTCATTCCTTTGTTCACGCTTCTAAAATCAATAGGAGCTATGGCCGTTATAGACTCTTTTCGTGCATAGCATAGATATAACTTTTGCCTTTCGTAGTGGCCCGATGGAAATGGCTGCGACTTACGATTTGTAAATTATAGGTTCCAGAGAGGCACCTGAGTAAACCAACTGGAATCATTTTTTTTTTTAATATTTGTGACATTCACTAGCTCGAAATTGGCCCGCTCTTTCTCACACAGGGGAGACCCATTATAGACATGCGTTTTTGTATACTGTGGGAGATTGATGCCTTACGTAGGCAAGGCACCAATCTCCCATAGTATAAAAAAACGCATGTATTGTTCACGAAACCTAATAACGTACCTATGTATTGTGGTGAGAAATAAATCTTTATCTTACCATAGTGTTCTTTTTTACTCATGGTAGTAACTTGTGTATGTAAACCATACATTAAAACAATCTCCCGCTAGTACTGGCACCCCAGCCTTATTTGAAAGAGCAGTTCCGTTACCAAGGTAACAGCTTATAGGTAGGTTATTTAATTACATTTGAAGTATGCCGACATTTTGCGAGTTGTGAAGACGTAATCACTGTTAACACTAGTTACTCTGACATTTATAATATATGAATGTGTGTGTGTGTGCAATGAGATGTGTGTGTGTTTATAATGTGTTTGTTTGTGTGTAATGGTAAAAAGCATGCGAACAGGTGAACACAAAATGTTTATGTTCTATGTAAAGTTAGGTACCAACATTACGTGGTAGATGCATACGTCCTATCAAAAAACAGATTTTATTCAATTTAATTAATGAAATATTTTAACTAACAGAGACCTGATACAATCTCCCAATCCCAAATATTAAAGTTATTTTGGGCCAAATTTCCTATAATTGAAGAAAAATAATGCTAGCTAATTTCCGGGTATACATTATCGATTGCCGGTGCCTAAAGGCAATTAATACAGCAGCCAATTATTTTGGTAAACTATGTTACGGGCGGTATGGTATGAATTTTCATTTATTTCAACTGGTTAATTGATTTAGTTTGAAATTCATTTAGTTTGTCGAATGGTGCAAGAAGTTCTGTAGTATTTTTATGGTTAACTTCGTATAAATCTCGAGGAGGAGCTGGTGGCTAAATAAGAACTGCCTCTCGGGTTGATCTTTAGGTTAAGCCGTGCTTGCCTAGGTTGGATGGTTGAACACCCATTACATACCGAGTTTCCTCTGTGCCTCGGAAAGCACGTTAAGCCGTTGGTCTCAGCTGTCGTTTGTAGATCTTTGACATTAGTTACAGGTCAGGTAGTCAGTGGCCCGAAAGTCTGACAACCAGTCTTACCAAGGGGTATCGAATACGATACCCCTCGGTAAGACTGGTTGTTTGCTGGTGCTTATCAGCTGACCTCCACAACCCAGTTAGTACAGGGTAATAACCCTGTACTAACTGGGTTGTGGAGGTCAGATAAGCAGTCGTTCCATGTAAAATATTGGTATTCAGCTGCATCCGGTTAGACTGGAAGCCGACCCTAATTTAAGACGTTATGAAAAGACTAGGCAGATTCGTGTAAATCTGAAGGCACACGAATTTATAATTTGGAATGGGTGACTAGCTGAAGATCAAATTCCTGAGTGACACCTCCGATTTGGAATGAATGCTTTCAGTTGTTTTCACTTTTCTCAATTGTTTAGTTTTTTTTTTTAACTCCTTCTCTTTAATGCAATAGGTATAATAGATGATGGTTCCTGATCTTGCACGGTATGAAGCCACTGCCTCATCCGATCGGCATTACAGCTTATTCATGCTGGTTGTAAGTAAGTCTTGAGGTGCCCATCTTTTGATTGGGTTTGACATTAGTTTAATTGCCAATTGATTTGGGTGAACTTTTAATCTGGCGGAGTATGTGGTGACAGTCTTTATCTTTAACGCCTTGTGAATTCTTTCGTTTGTGACGTACCAGGGAGCATTTACTACCTGTCGTAGTGTTTTAGATTGAAACCTTTGAAGGATTTCGAAGTTTGAGTTCGCTGCAGTTCCCCAAAGCTGGATACCATAGCACCATATGGGCTTGAGTATGCATTTGTAGAGAAGCAATTTGCTTTCCAGTGACATTTGGGAGTTTTTGTTGAGCATCCAGTGTAGGCTGCGGAGTTTTTGGCCTAAGGCTTTGCATTTGGTAAATATGTGGTGTCTCCACGTAAGGCGTCTGTCACGGTGTATTCCAAGAATGAATGAATGAATGAATTGTTTAGTAATAATAGAAATTAATTAAATTAAGTCCTCTATTCATTTTTCGTCCAAGTTGTTAGGGCTTCATTTACAGTTCAAGTAAAATAATTCTAAGAATAATTTTGTTTCTACAGTATTATTTAACAATAAGCGAGGTAATGAAACTACATTACGTATATTATTCCCCAGACACCGATAATAAACACCTACCTACCTAATAAAGTAATATAACTATATACAGACCTGTTGAACAAACCCGAAACTATAATATTACATTATATCGCAAGTTATCCCCTTACTAAAGATCCCATACCGTTCATTGTTAACAACAACATAATCATATAGGGATTCATTTACTTCAGTTACAGATAGGGTTGTCCAGTTACCGCAATTTTTATTTACGAAATTAACAGTATAATTAATTGGTCACATTAAACATTGAAATTAATGTAGGGTTCATTTTAGACTCATAAATTAAAGATTCTAGGGATGGTATATAAATAATTCAATTTTGAAGTTTTTAAACTGACCCGGTGGGGGTTTACTATGCCGTCTAAAGCAGGAGTAATTCCAGTGTGAGAAAGAGATGGCTAGACGACCTGCATAGCTCTGTCTCTTTCCCACACTGGAATTACTCTTGCTTTAACCCTTCGTATCCGGAACGTAGATCTACGCGAGACACAATAGGTTTTTGATTGTGTCTATATACTCGACATACGAGCGGTTAAGACTTCATAGTAACCCCTTGGTCACTAACGTTATCATTAAAATCATTCATCTTTTTTTTAGTTATCCGTGATCATGGTGCTTGACAGCGCCGAAATATCGGGAACTCAAAACAAACAGTAAACATGGTAAATATCTCGTTTCTAGTGTTAATGATTACTGAATTTTATCGAACAGCATAACCATACCACTAATTTCGTGATTTTTGTATGAAACCTCTGTAGAGACGGGCCACACGAAGCTGCTTTGTATGAAAAGCGATGCGTTATTGCTTGATGCAGCTGTAATGTACGCTAATAAGCTTTAATTGAAACTAATTACATCATTGGCTTTTTTACTTAGCTATGGGCTAGCTCGCCGTCCGTCCGTCTTATGACGACAGGCCGTGTCGACGGCGCGTTCGTGTTCCACGCGCGCCTCAAAGAGATGTCAGCAAGCAGGAAGGGGTCCGTAAGGACCGACGCCTGCCAGGGTTGCGGGACTGTTCGAAAGAGATACCGCGGCCCTGGAACACAAAGGGCAAAAGAAGGAACATGGATGGGTTCTAGTCAGTAAAAGTCTGACACTCCCTGCTGCTCAGCCCAGAGCGGGAGGAGTTATTTGATGATTTCCCATCCGAAAAAAAAAATGGGGTTAGCAGTCTTTGATATTAATTTCAGTTTGATACCTCCCCCCTCCTACCTAAATGAGAAAAAGGGCCTTGAAAGACGGACAGCAAAGTGATTCTATAAGGGTTCCGTTTTTGTCGACTGAGGTAAGGAACCCAAAAAATGTAATGGATTGGAACAAGCTATTGAAAAGCCTATGCCATTATCATTTTCTTTTCGTCATCCCAACTACAACTACAACAACACACTACAACTTGAGAGCAGCGGTGGCCCAGTGGTGGCGGCCCCGACTTACGAACAGTAAGTTGTGGGTTCGATCCCAGGCAGGCGCATTACTTTGTGTAATTTATTTCATCACCAGTGCTCTCAAAACGGTGAAGGAAAACATCGTGAGGAAACCGGCATGTCCTAGAACCAAAAATTCGAAGACATGTGACATCTACCAACCCGCACTGGGCCCGCGTGGTGGATTATAGCCCATTCCCTCTCATAGAGAGGAGGCCGAGTGTCCCAGCAGTGGGAACATTAAAAGCTGATTATGTTGCATCCCAACTTATTTAAGGATGGTGTAGCATAATCTTCTTCTTTCATACTTCTCTATTAAACACCATCACATGAGTTACCTAAAAAGCTATATGTCGATCCCGCTGAAAGTTGTTCTTAAAGAAATACAAAATACTATAAAAGCAACTGCACTTAAGATCTGTCTTAGGGTTTTCACTTCTAACCAACTTCAAAAAAAGGAACAGGTTATTTCTTATCACCTCATCGCCATCATCACTGGACCAGATAGCTTGCCATGATAACACAAACTGTTAAAGAGCCATTTAAATATAGTTAAACAGTATGGCAACCCTATTTGCAAGCCCTATAAATAATAACACCCTTGTCATAAGGCTTATGAGGCTTATGATGGTTTAAGTACATGTTATGTTACACTAAATAATGTTTTAACAATGGTCCGATGATTTAATCGGGTTGTTTGGTAATTTAATTTAATAATTATTTCTTAATGTTTTAACATTACACCTAAGAGATTCCTCTATCTCTAAAGGAATGGACTGGATAGTACAGACTGGACGGCAACAAGCTAGTTCTCCCATTCTGCTAAAATATGAACTCATTTTGTGAATCTAAGAAGCACATAATGCTTTTCTGTTAAGTTCAATGATAGCTATCGTTTCTGAGCTCACCAGATGGCGCCACAGTCAAGTAAGCTTATGTCAATAATTCTATTTTATACTTTTAGAGTTCCAATAACTTCATATAAAGTTTATTTTATTACGTATAACAACATAATGTAAACTTCAGATACGTATTTACAATATTCTCCCTAAAATTAGCTAGCATGAAACATTTAAAAATCATTTTACCTCCAAGTACTAACAAATAAAATCCAAAGTTGCTACTTAAAATATCAAGTCAGGAATGGCTCAATCTAGACCGCAATCGTGAATATTAGTAAAAATAAGTGATAAAAAAGCATGCTACGCGCGAACACTCTATGACATTTGACATTTCAGTGACCTCGCGCTACACTACCTCCCCTAGCGGCGAATAGATAGCCCCCATTGAAGCCTCACTCAAGTAAGCGCACACAATTCGAAACCGAACTCATTGGTTTTTTTTTAAATAAATCAGCGCGGATTCTTGATGAAATACCAGTTGAAAAGAAGCGTCGGGCACTAGTTGTCCGGCATTTTGCTGAACTGGGCCTATTTGGCGCAGCCAAAAATAAAATAATGTGACACTGCGTGCCTCAGCACGCAGTGTCACATTATTTTATTTTTTGTTTAGATTTTTTTTTTTTTAATACCATTCGCACTTGTCGCATGTGTCAAATAAGTGTATATTCTTTCTTTCTATGTATAGCAGTTCATTTATGAGTAATCGTTTCGATGTGGGTACTAAAATGTCTAGACCGTGTTCTGGGAAACAAACACTACAAAAGGTAGGGTAAACCATTGGCCCCAAGCACAATGACCACCTTCTATACAAGGTGTTTTTTTATATCACATAACTCTAGGGTATGAATGAGACCATATCAAAGAATCAACTGACAAATGAATTATTTTTCAATTATCTTTTGTTTTTCATTTTTCGTAGTTATTAATTACTACTACCTAAAATAATTTGTCGCATTTTCTTAACTATAAATACTCGTCAGAATGATTGATTTGAATGAAAATGAATCATTACTCTTATTTATCAATGAAACTTAGATTAATTATTATTGATGATATCCTTGAAACTATACATTTTTGGGCCACTTATTCTAGGACTTTTCGTATTATTTTTGTTACTTATAGAAAAGTACCTAGAGTTATCGGATATAAAAACACGTTTTACGTATAGTATCTCATTAAGTAGATAAATACTATGACATTGTCATAAAACTAAACCATTTATGAGTCATCATCATAGATCTCAGTCAGTATCCACATTTTTGTCATAATTGATGTATGATGAGTAATTATGAGTCAAGCCATTCTAATAAATAATAACAATTAGCTGATCATTGTACTAAACTTATAAACGAGGGAAATACTAGCTTGAAGTGCTTAGAAACATAAGTTAGGACCACTAAAGACCTAATTGCTTGCCACAGTGAACTATTAATCTAGATAAAGCTATAGAATCGTCTGAAAATTGTAGCCATTTTCTTGAAACAAGAATCGTGGCATTACCGCAATGATGGGGAGATTATTATACTAACTGGCAACATTGGTATTAAAGGTTATATTTCTAATAGCCCTTAATGTTCCGTAGAAGGTCCATTTAGTACACAGTACACAGATGGAAAGGGAATAACTATAACATTGCCTAAATAATAAGCAGAGATCGGTATAGGCAGAAATTATTTGCCTAAACATGAAGGAGGTAAGTAAATACATACATACATAAACACGAAAGTTTTTCCCATGGAGGTAGGCAGAAACCACAGAACGTCACCTACATACCTGCATTAATACTCCTTAGCCGCGCCACATTCACATCTACATTGACATCTGGTCGTACACGCAGCCGGTTGCATGCGGTTATTGCGTAGTACTACGCATCGTACCTTTCTGAAGAACCTCACCAGTAAGGTCCATGTATGTCCTTCTAGGGCGTGTCCTCCCGACATTGCCTCTCACATCTGCCTTGCTAAGGCAATAATTACTAATTACTAATAATTACTTCCAGCATCTGCCTTGTAAGCAAGGCAGATGTTGGAAGTAATTAATATAACGATTATAACTCCCACTAATTTAACAGATTTATTTCGGAACTTAAACGTTATTTCGGGATTTTTACAGAGGTATTCTCCACATGACATTTTACCTATCATTTCATTTGCCTAGCCTTTTCCCAAATATGTTGGGGTCGGCTTCCAGTCTAACCGCATGCAGCTGAATACCAGTATTTTACATGGAGCGACTGCCTATCTGACTTCTACAACCCAGTTAGTACTGGGTAATACGATACCCCTTGGGAAAACTGGCTGTCAAACTTTTTGGGCCGCTGACTACCTGTCACGACTATGCGGCTAACGGCTTAACGTACTTTCCGAGGCACGGAGGAAACTCGGTATGTAATGGGCGGTAACCCATCCATAGACCAACCTAGGGAGCACGGCCTAACCTAAAGATTGTCCCGAGCTGATATTATTTTGCCACGAGCTCCTCATGACATTTACCTACTTCCTCGAAATTTAGACAAATAAACTATGTATTCCGGTGTCTGTTAACAAAGCAGTTTCCGAGAAACACCCCCATACAATAACCGCAAAGATGAGAATTGTTCTGTTACGTTCATGATAATTGCTTCACAAATTATTATTATGTTAATAAGTTTTTAGTTCGCATTAGTCGGATATAACACTGAAACTCGTTAGTGTTCAAGCACTAGAGAATAAAATATATAATCACAAATCTACCCAGTACCCATTCTACACAATAAAACGGTTTCGGGAATGAGGGGGAATATTCTCAACCATACTCGATAATACCGGATAGCAGTATAAACTTGTTCGTAACAAATAGAAATTCGAGTTTTATTCAGAAAAAATATTGTTTACCAAATAGTCGACGAATTCTAATTGTCTCGTATATATCTATATAGATAAAGGATGTAACAAGACCCTTAACGAAGCCAAAGGCCACTTGTTCTCCTCTTCATTGTGATCATTTTTTTGTTCTAGACCATACCTGGGAACCTTCTAGTTACGGAGATATTGGGGGTCAAAGTTCCAACTTTTTTATAAGTTTTTCATACCACACCTATCTTCAACGCCTCCACGATGCCCGTACTATTCAATCAGCACAATGTCTTAAGTCCGTTACTTTGAGTCCTACCGTAAAACGTGAATTTTCACCCAAAAAAAAAGCGATAATTTTTGCGTAAAGTTACTTAGTTTTGATGTACATAATGCTTGGTTGACGGCTTCGTGAAGGGTCTTGTTACACCCTGTATTAAAATTGAAACAGGCCGATGTCTGTACATTGAAGATATTAAAAAATATATATATGAGGGGTATTTATTAGGGCAACAGAAGCCAAAACAACACTTTTTAGAATTGTTTTGTTTGAATGTTTTCCTGTCTGTATGTTTGTACGCGCATCACGCAAAAACTACTGCATGGATTTGAACCCAGTTTCCACCGCTCTACTGCTATATGCTTGACTTAAACTATAGGCTACATTAGGTATCGTTTTGGACCCGCTAGGTGGCGCTGTGTGAAGCAAGGGCGGATGACAAGTAAAAAATAAATCTGCCTGTCATTGACAGCTGTTATTGTCATTGTAAGCCGAATGACGTACTTACTTAGATACGTGCAATTTCATAATCATAATCAATTGCTTTCCCCAGTCTGCTGTACCTAAATATTATCGCAATGACAGTCGTTCCTCAGCTGCGTTTAGTAGCACTGATATGCCTTTTTTTTAAATTTCCCTATAAAAAATAAATATAAAAGTAGTAGCCCATCGGTATCGGGAATAGGGAACAGGGGACTGTGTGTTTTTTACTCCATATCGTCCCACTGCTGGGCAAAGGTTTCTTTTTACTCGATATAATGTGAGTGCAGGCCAAGAGTTGTGCATTGCGTTAAATTTTTCGTAGTTGTGCTAACCACACAGCAAAGGACAATGGGCAGTTCTGGGCGGTCGGCGGCCATCAACTAATTTAGTGTCAAATGAAAGTACTGTTATTTAGGAACATCTTTTACTATGGGCGTTTCACTGTATTCCATTTAGGAAAAAAAAATATTCGAATGTCAATATAACGTAATTGCATAAGGCAATATCGCATAATAATTATGTTATTATTATATTTAATGTTTTATACCCTAACTTCTAAACGTTTTATGACACGGTAACAAGGCCATCAACACAACTAAACTGGTTCGACTCGACTACCTGCTCACGCGGAGGACTGGCTAGGCTGGGCAAGAAATCAACCCGAAGGGATTAGATTGCCAGCAGCAGATTTAAGTGTGATTTTAGAGCATGAGTAGGAGGAACTAGGCTAAACATGCTCTAAAATTACAAACTAACTAATAGACTTAATTCCTTTAAAAAAAAAATATGTCTTAATTATTTTTAAAAATGCACATGTGGTCCTACAATACCTATACCTATTAATATAATAATTATGTAATAAATAATTACATATAATAATAGTTTATTAAACATACCTTTTTTTATAACAAAATAAAGGTTTCATGTAGATTACAATACATAGTATGGTAATTGTGCTTACTAATAATACATTATGTGATTTATTATATAATAAATATCTTTGAGACTATCTAGATTTGTTGTTTCACTTTCCTTTTGTATTTTTGCATTGAATATAAGCCAGAATAATAAGTAAAACGATATAAAGGTTCAAACAAAAAAAATGTCTTTTATTCATTTTAGAAGTACACCACAGTAATAAGACATGTCCACAATAATTGTAGGACTAAAGCACACCAATAAATGATAAAATCATTCTTGGCCGCGGACCGCCCACGCTCCATACAAAATTGCCCATTGTCCTTTACTATGCAACATAGTTCTGTTGATGAAGCCAAAATTCTATACAGAGTAAAAAAATATCAGCAGTTTTTAATACCTGCGTGAATTTTATCGAAGTTTTAATTTACTGATATTTAATATGCGTCCACTCCAGCGTGTCAGTATATTTCAATATGACGCATTTTTTCACCAAATACACGATAAAATTGTAATTTTCGAGGTACGAAATATTTGCGAACCGTTCATGGTATTTATTCAAGTGATTGCACGTAAAATATATTTTTATTTTAGGTTTACATCGTGATTGAAAATATGGCGGTTTTAGGATAGGTGTGTTATAATTTGATATTATTATACAGCAAATAAATTGGACCTGAAATCTTTGTGGCGAAGCCGGTATGATAAAGTACCAAAAATTCAAAGACGTGAGACAACCACCATCCCGATAATGGGGTCGCGTATTAGGACAAAGTTTTTTTTACAGTATCGTGGGTGCGTTTACAAACACTTAAACTCACATACACAAACAGTCAGACCCCGAACTACTACCTGCCATACAAATATTTGTACCGCGCGGGAATCGAACCCGCGGCATACACCGCAGCAGCCAATCGCTCACACAATGCGCCAACCGTGCCGTCACTCGGTCTGTAACACTATAATGTTCCCACTGCTGGGGCAGAGTAGTGGATCTGTTCCAGAATTGGGAACATTATAGTCTAATTATGCTATATTTATACTATGATGGATCGGCGGAGTGACCAATCAATAAAAATAATAATAAATATATTCTATTCTAAAAAAGCAATAGTTTCTTAAATAAATTATCGAGTGCTACAGTAATAAGCCCACTACCGCAATCTCTGAGTGTATTTCTACTTTTATTTGAGGATAAAAGCAAAATTTGGACAGACTCCAAATTAACTCTTAAGCCAACGACGCTATTAAATGCATCAAAACTAATACCCACTGCATTTAGAGATAACTGAATTTCATGTTTAGCTTTTAGTACAAAAAATTCCACTTGAAGACATCCGATGAGCTGTTATTTTGACTGAAAAACGTGGTTTGTGACAGCTTCGAGATATGTATAGACGGACGCCAGTCAGTCACCAGAGATCTGATAGAGCTTGCTTGGATCTGTCAGATATAAGAGACCCAAACCTATCCATGGAGAAAGCCTATTTTCGGGATAATCAACTTTTAATGTTTTCAATACTGGGACACCGACCTCTCCTCAAGTCAAGTGGAATCCAGTACGTGGGCCCTGTGCGGGTTGGTAGATGTAACAAGTCTAAGTAATTTGGCATATTGGTATTTGGTCTTCAATCTATTGGGTGTAAAAATACCCATAACGAAGCCGAAAGGCACAAATGTTCTCGCTGTCATTGCAATATTATTTTTTGTTCTCGACTTTACCAGGGAACCTTCTAGTTACGGAGATATGGGGGTCACAGTTCCAACTTTTTCCTAAGATTTTTTTTTAAATAAGTTTTTGTTTGCTAAACCTTTACTTTAAATACCTCTACGACCCCCTATTCAATGCATCAATACAATGTTTTGAGTGCGTTAAGCAAGTCCTACCATTAAAGTGATTTTTTTACCCAAAAAAAAAGTTTCCTAGCAATAATTTTTGCGTAGAATTACTTAGTTTCATGTACATAATGCTTAGTTGACGGCTTCGTGAGGGGTCCTTGTATGTTATACAATCGTTTTGAGACCAATGGTAATAAATTTAATTACGTACACACAGCAAAGTGCCTACCTGTTTTGACGATATTCGTTTAAACCCAATTTAAATAATGCTGAGAGCAGCGGTGGTCAAGCGGAGAGCTGCGGTGGTCCAGTGGAGAGCAGTTGTGGTCCAGTCGAGAGCAGCGGTGGTCCAGTGGAGAGCAGCGGTGGTGAGAGGAGGCCGAGTGTCCCAGCAGTGGGAAAATTGAAGGCTGATTATGCTAAATAATGCTACATATTGTGAAAAAGGTCGAACCAATTTTCCCATAAAACGGTTTTCCCGAATGTAATTCCGCTTGATCATAAGCTCGCATGCCACATAGCCTAATGAAGCGGTCACATAGACTAGGCGTTAACCCTGAACCCTGATACCAATTTACGACCTATAATTATCTAATGCAGTGGCTGTCAACCTTTGAACTACACAATTACGAGTATATGAGTTCGTGCATTGTGCAAGCCTTTTCAACAAAAGAACTTGCTTACATTAAATTAAAAATAAGTACGCGGAAAGCGGTAAAATATGTGTTAGACTAGTGGATAACAGACTACTTACATTAAGTTCATTCATAAAGAATTAGATACCTATGACAGATCATACCAAAAATTGATGATTGGTAATTGATCAGTGATACTAAGTCAACAAAAATGTATTCCTATTGTTAAACTACATTATCTCCTATAATACCTAAATGGATCCGAGTTACGATATGTCACCAAGTTGTATGTTTATCTGTTGTATTTTAAATAGCTAGGAAGATAACAATATCTGTAGTCGGAACAAAGCCAAATCAAAAAGTTCTACAGGACTTCTTCAGACTACCGGCACCGTCATCGCTGCGAATCGTCAAAATCTTGTAATACAGCATAAAAATTCAGTTGAACACTTGATCCAAATATGAAGAAATGTGAACTTTTAATACACCTTTAGCAAACTCATAAAACTTTGAGTACCTAATCTAATCGATACGATGTACGTAAAATGATTGATTTGGGTATCGCGTGCGCCGATGATTGGGCGGACCGATTGATGAAACAATGTCCATTGTCCATCGCTAGCATTGTTGGACAAACAGAGTAATAAATCAATCAAACTTGTGTTGGATAGAGTAATTGTAGTTTAAGTTATGAACTCTTAACTTGATAAAGATTTAATTTCCCGGATGACAGCCTAATGGCCGTTTTCAATAACTTACTAACAGTTAGCGAAACGTTGCTACCTCAGATAAACAGTTAAAGAAACATCAACTGTCAACCCTCCAAGAGACAGATAAGTGACGTGGCTAGGATATTCCTGACAATTCATTGCTAACTTTGTTTATAGAAACACAGATAGCTACTATAGTAAGGCATGTTAACTAACCGTTCTACGTAAGTAAGTTATAGAAAACGGCAGTAAGTGTCCTATTGTCATCGTTGCATATAGATTGATGTAGGTGCTTATTTTTAGTCTTAATCTAGTGTTTTTTTTGTTAATATTTGATATTATTTATTTAAGTTTGTAAATTTTAATTATGTATATTAAAATATAAAATATTGACGACCCGAATGGCGCAGCGGTTGCGAGGCTGCCTTACATTCTTAGGGTCCCGGGTTCTTATCCCGGTAGGAGCAAATGTTTTTGTGATGAGCATGGACATTTGTTTCCGAGTTATGGATGTTTCTATCTATAATAAGTATGTATTTACAAAACAAAAAAAGTATCTATGTAGTAGTATCAACTATCTGGTGTCCGCGACACAAGCCTCGTTGCTTAGTGTGGCACCTAGATGGCGCTGTGTGTAATGTCCAGCGATATTTATTATTTATTTATTTAAACATTGCTGCACTTTTCAAAAGAAAACCAATCCTTCCTTTCCTCCCCCTCTCCCCCACAGCAATAACCACTTTTGTGATAGTTGACGAGAAAAAGTGGGATCACCTCTAGAAGCGTTGTAAATTTTAACATTATGCCCTTATCCCAATTTATTTGTGGTCGGCGCCATACTTGTCACATAATTAATACGGGTTTTAAGCCAAGTCGCTAGCTCTCATAACTTGTACCACACTGAACATCACGTGCCTAGTAATCCCGGCGTGGTGCGACAACCATTGACAGGATTATGTGCAGCGGACCGTACTACGGAGGTATTAGGAGACAAATAAGTATTAGCTTAGTCTAGACCCGGCCCCGTATTGTACTAACGGATTATGTGGTTTATCAAGGAGTTACTTCGATGAATACGATTACGAGTTTGAGTTTCGCTTTTCTAGTCTGGCTCTTCTTCTTTCATTGATTACGCATGTACTAGAAATATTTGCACGACGATAAGTCGAATATAGTGAGACTAAAATTATTTTACCATGTTATTATGTACACACGGCTACATATCAAGCTATACAGACATTCTAGTTTATGCAGATCTCGCATTGTATATATCGGTTGAAGACAGTATACCTAAAAATGTAAAGTATTTTTGGACATATGTATCCAACAGAAAGGGCAAGACTAACTACCCAGCCAATATGTATCTTAAAAATGCCTTGTCTGATAGCCCTACTCATATATGCAATTTGTTTTCTTCTTTTTTCGCTTCTGTCTATGAACCATCCACGTTTGACTCTGAGCATTGGGAACCCTCAAACGTATACCAGGATAGCTCTGCTTGCATACCCCATATTTACCTCACAAAAGAAGTAGTACACCGAGCAGTGAAATCACTGGACCCATCTAAGGGAGCTGGCCCCGATGGTCTTCCACCTGTCTTCTTTATAAAAACAGCTGATAATATATATACTGCGTTGTATTTACTTTTCAATAAATGTCTACATGAGGGTGTCTTTCCCACTGTGTGGAAGCAAGCATTTGTTACACCTGTTTATAAAAGTGGAGATAAAGACAATGTGGAAAATTATCGTCCCATATCTATTATTTCCACCTTGTCGAAGCTTTTTGAGAGACTAGTACACGGCGCGCTTTATCCTCAATTACACGGCCTTATTATACCCGAACAACATGGGTTCGTTAAACGGCGTTCGACTACTACTAATCTAATGATATTTACTAACTTTCTTTTTGAAAATATGGACAGGAGAGTCCAGGTAGACGCCGTGTACACTGACTTTCGGAAAGCTTTTGACAAGGTGGATCACACAATTCTTTTGGAAAAGCTTGCTTTCAATGGTATCCGCGGCAATTTACTTCGATGGTTTGCATCATACATTCATAACAGGACACAAAAGGTCGTTATTAATGGATTTGAATCTGAGATTGTAACTGTCAAGTCCGGAGTTCCTCAAGGGTCTATCTTAGGCCCTTTGCTTTTTATCCTGTTTATTAATGACATAAAACATTGTTTTGTTAATGCAAGTTTCCTGATGTACGCTGATGATATAAAAATCTACAAAGCCTGCCAAAAACTCGGTGACTGCCTATTGCTCCAAGAAGATCTACATAGACTTGATACCTACTGTAAAGAGAACAAAATCTTTCTTAGTCTTCCTAAATGTCATAGTATATCTTTTACAAAAAACAAAAATAAACTTAATTTTACATACACGTTGAACAGCCAACAATTAAATGTGGTAGAATCCGTTCGCGACCTTGGTGTGACCATTGATTCGTATTTGCACTTTGACTTGCATATTGAAAATATGATAAATAAAGCCTTTAGGATGTATGGTTTTGTCATGAGATCTTCGAAAGACTTCGTGCGGCCCTCTACTTTTTTACTATTATATAAAACGTTGATAAGATCTCAATTAGAATACGCGATTCCTATTTGGAATCCGTTCTACCTCAAATACAAAAACAAGTTAGAATTAGTTCAGAAAAAGTTTTTACGTACTATGAACTATAAATGTTACCATTCGAAGATTCCGTACACACAATTATTACAGCAATATAATGTTTTATGCTTGGAGTCTCGGCGTTTACTTCTGGCGGCCATGATGCTGCATGGTTTGTGTAACAATAGATTTGACTGTATTGAAATTACAAATAAGTTACGCTACACAGTACCTAGAACTGTTATCAGACGGGCGGCCCGCGTGCCCCGGTTGTTCCACGTGGATTCATGCAGGACCAACGCAGGGGCACGAGTGCCTCTTCGTCAACTTGTGGAAACCTATAACACACACTTCATGGACATAGATATCTTCTCTCTTTCTAGTAACAAATTTAAGACATTGGCTATAAATATTCTTTCACCACAATCTTAATCTAATATTTATTACTTAATTCAAACTTTATATCACAAAATTATCATTCTGTTCTTTATTTGTTCATTTATTTACCCGTGGACAATGGTGTGGGTTATATGTTTACCTATTTTTTTAATTACTCATAATTTTAAACTTGAACATGTAACTGTTTTTTTGTCCCTAATAAATAAAATAAAATAAAAATAAAATAGGATTTCAACACAATGCGAGGTCAGCTTATACTGGAAAGTACAGGATGTTTAGCCGTGTGTCCTATATTCTGGCAAATAAATAAATTTCATTTAATTTCATTGGTCTCTTGAATAAAAGAAGGTTGGCCTTTAATTCTGAATATTTCTTATTTATCAGAAATAATAATGCCGAAAGGGCCGCAGCTCAGCATAATGCCAGATGGACACACAAGGTGTACCACCTGACGCTGATTTTCATCTGCAGCCCACGAGTGCCATACGCTCGACAACATGAACAAACACAAATACAATATTATAAGAATAAAATATTTTGTATAAAACCAACTAAAATAAAATATGCGAATCTTAATTATAAAACAACAACAAAGATTTACGTGCCCATTAATTAAACAGACTCCGTGGCTGTTACTGAGAAATTCCTGAAGAAATTCCAATATCACTTTGCCCCACCTGGGAATCGAAACCAGGACCTCATGCGCAGCAGTCACGCTTGCATCCACTAGACCAACTAGGCAAAAAAAAAACTTATCATTAAAAGACTTTCGATTACCTTTTTCAATTAACATTGAAAAACAATTAATTAGTTTAACAAATTTACACACAACTTACAATAAACAAAAAGCATAATTCGACGATGAAACAAACCATTTCGTACCAGTAATTTTCGCTACGATGGCTACGGTTTCGTAGCGGGCTGCGTAGTCAGGTGTCCGTAGCACTTGTAGCGCTACGAATGGTTTCGTAGCACCACAAATATGAAATATCATCCCGATACGTGCCCCTTTATGGTTTCTACCTTTACGCAAAGGGTAAGTCGTGTTTAGTTATCCGATATAAGGTGTAGTGTAACTTGTTTGTTATTGTTGTAAATTCTTGATCAGGTGATCCATTAAAAATATAAGGACATAAAATGAGAAAAACATAGAACTAATATTATTTAAATAAATCAAGGCTATATGAGCTTCCACATCATCAGCCATCTGCCAATAAAAGACTCGTCAAAATCGGTCCCGTCTTTTTGGAGGTAAGTCGGGAGAAACAGAGAGAAAGACAAAAAAAAACCGCCCAAGTGCGAGTCGGACACGCGCACGAAGGGTTCCGTACAATTATCTAAAAAAAATATCTTAATTGGCGTCAACTATGTATGTGACGGGGTGTCAGGATTTATTCCGCTAGGCTTCTACATCATGTGGGCGGACGATGGGTTTCGTGCTATGAAAAGACACAGAGCGATACACTGTTTCTAGCAACACTAACAATTACTTGAGATTACAACTTAACATAATAACACGGGGCACAATGAATCGGGTACAGTTCCAAGAGGTCTTAACTCGGCCGCGATCAGACACTGACTGACTGTCGTCCTAGCTCGGAGTTTACCATCTTGACTCTGTGACAAGTGACACTGTGGTGTCGGTAGCCTTGTAAGTAGATTGCGTGATGTTACCACCGTGTACTTGTGATTCATTTTAAGCCCGTACCAATGACCGTCTCCGACATATGTGTTTTATATGATTTTTTATTTTTTGGAATTTTTCCTTTATTTGTGCTGTAAGGCCAAAAGATATGACTGTTTACGTCACATTGTGTGCTTTTTGCCAAATTTCATGATCTAGGTCACAGGGAAGTACCCTATAGGTTTTGATTCCCTTGTGAAATCGCATAAAGCGACGTAAACAGTCATATCTTTTGATCGCGTTGACTTCAAGTTTGATTTTTTCATTGCTCCAAGAAGTAGCAGATTTGAGTATTTGGTATTAATTTCAGCTTGATACCGCCACGCATTTCTGAGAAAAAGGATCGTGACAGACAGAAAGACGGGCAACAAAGTGATCCTATAATTGTATGTTATTAAATAATTTATTATTACATCATTATAATATATTATATAATTTTTAGAGTTCCGTACCTCAATCGGTAAAACGGAACCCTAAAAATTAAAAAAAAAACGCTATAAAAACCGTATATAGGTACTTTCTATGCATTCAGTGAAAAGCTGTTATTTTTAAATTACAAACAGATACTTCAATTTTATTTATTCTTACTAAATAAAATATAAACTTAAAACTCAGGCAAAGCTCGTACTCCATAACATAGAACCAACAAACAAACGTCACAACTCAATTCTCAAGTTACTTCGCCAATTTCCCATAATCCTAAGAAGGAACGTAATATGATATTTCCGCAATATTTCAAAAAGCGACTGAGAACCTACAAATCCCGTCTGTCCAGTCCTGTATTGGATTATGGGAAAGTCAGATTGAATGTGATGACCGCAGAAAGGGACAGCAATAGCTACACGAAAGGGACACAACATACGTCGGCTATTAAGCCCTGCAGCGTAAAATTTCACGACAGCGTAAACACTTATTTGAAATATGATGTATGTTGCAATAATGATCAAAAAGGAATTGAAACTTTATGTTGTGAAGGACAGAGTTGGTTTTCGTTTGGTAATGACATTAAAAAGGCTTAATTTTGAAGGCGTGCCTAGTTGGTCGTCGTACGGATTTGAGATTTGTCGCTCATTTTTTTATTGGTGTCGCGGTATTATTATCGCCGTAAGGCACTTGTAGGCAAATAGTTTTTTTTCTTTTTTAGGGGACTGCAAACGGTTTATTAAGTTTTCCGTCTCATAGCTGGGTTTTGTGTGTGTTTTTACTAAGACTTGCAGTTCCTTTGTCCAAATATTAGGGGTTAAAGTATGAAATTGCCGATCTGTATGGCGGATTTCGTGAAAAGTAATATTTCCATCCTAACATTTTTTTTAATTCGAAAAGTCTCAACCGATTATGATGCAATTGCAAACTTTAATTAGAGTGCGCTGCACTGCGTATTTTTAATTCTCAAACCACAGTCTATGGCAAAAATATACGTACATGAAGTAGTAAGACCGACGGCACATTGAAACAGGTGTTTTGACACACTACCGTATGAGGTAATAATTATGCAATTACTATTACGGTTTTTAAACGCCAAAAGGTACGTAATTTAACTATTAATCCAGTAAAAATGGAATAAGGAAAAAATATAACTATACCTACGTCAAAGTTACAAACAGAACAAAATGTGAAGAAAAAACGGCAATTTCATAGTTAAAGACCTATTATTTAGCTCACCAGAACGTTCCAAAAGCCTTATCGTGATTTGAAAGATATAAACACTGAAAAAAAAAACAAAAAGCAGTTTTACAAAAGTAATTTCAATCTTCGACAGCTGATGGATAAAACTAAAATAAAATCAAAATCAAAGCATTTATTTCAAGTAGGCCAGTTACAGGCACTTTTGAACTGTCGAAACAAAGATAACAATGAAATGTAGCTACAGTCCCAGTCACAAGGCATAAAAACTGTGAAAGTACTGTAGTTTACTTTTTTTTAGTAGTATTCCCTAGCGTAGATCTCTATGGAGAAGAACGGGCAAGAAACTCCATGGATACTCTTTTAAATCAGCATATTGTTACAAAATCTTGGTTACATCATTCATATCAATTACAAATATTAAAGACATACACGATGGAAGCAGTCAATCTTCTACTGCACCACAGCTAGCACAGCCCCACCACAGCCCCATGGCCAGCTAGATCTGGTTTTGAGATGCAAAGACACATACAGTAGTGTATATACGTTAAGAGAAATAATGACCACCACTGCTTTTTAAGTTTTTTTCGTCGTGCTATGAAATTGCGATATTTGAAAAATACTCCAGCAAAAAAAAAAATATTGTTTAAGCCCAACTCATGTTAAACAAACACAGACAAATTCAGTAATTCCCTAAATAAAACAAAATATGACAATACCTACATAACTAAGCGGTACCCTCAGCTGATTACAAAACACCGCAAATGGTCACAATTTACATTAATAAACATGGACCTGCTTTTGAAATTATAATCAAGCAACTTTGATTCATAATTCGCGAATTGTAACAAGTTATAAAACAAAATGGAAGTTTGAATAAATCATACGTTTATTTTGAAAGTAGCTATAGCCCGCGACTTTGTCTGTATGGAGGTCGGAATTTATCCCAAGGAAACCTAGTCATCATCACCATCATTCTCCTGCCCTTATCCCAACTTATTTGGGGTCGGGCAGCATGTCTTCTTCTTTCATACTTCTCTATTACTCGTCATGTCAGCAGTCACCTCCTTTCTAGCCATAACATCCTTCACACAGTCCATCCATAGTTTCTTTGGTCTTCCTCTACTCTTACAGAACCCAACGAAACCTACTACTGGGATAAAAAGTACCTTAACTCAATGATGGTAAATGGAGTGAAGTTGTAATCGGGAGACGTCCAAGGACTGGAAAAATAAGTATTGGTCCGGCGAAGACATAAACAATCGACATTGTTGTTATCGCCTGGATGAGACTAGCGCAGGAACGTTGAGATTAAGGCCGCACGGGGTGCTGTCCAACTGCACGACACAGGTGCTGTCAGGGCATGGCTGCTTCGGCTGGTACTTGTTCGTACGGATTCCCGCTGTAATAGTTGGAGAACACTAATCGCTGCCGGCTTTGGTCAGATGTATAGTCGGCATCGAGTGTAGTTGGGAGGCAGTAGCATCCTTCTGCGAGGAGTGATCTTGAAGAAGGAAGTGGCCGAGCAGATCCGGGAGGAAGACTCATCCATCGCAGGAGGACGGGCGGGCGCAGGCAGCGTCCCGCCACCTTGATGCTGCCTTAACAAGAGCACTGGCTCCTGGCGGTAGACCGGGGAAACTAACGACCGCATTGCACGAGCTCATGTGACTCAGTGATGGGACATCATCATCAAGGCTAAATCCAACGCTGAGCGGTCGTGAACGTCATGCAACACAGTACTCGGGGCCCCTCCAAGAAAACAGTGGGAAGTTGGCGAAGAAAGCGGAGTTTTTAGAGGGATAGACCTAAATCCAGCAGTGGATAAAGTCAGGTTGCGGATCATGATGATGCTGTTCTAATTCAGGTTATAGTCTATCCGTGTGCCAAATTTCATACCAATCCATAAAGATGAAACAGACAGACAGACAGATTTACATTTATATTATTAGTATGAATGGTGGGTCGTTACAAATGGGAAAGTTTCTTGCTTTGTTTCATGTTTAATTGAAATATCCGCGCCACCTTTAATGAAGAGAGCTAAGGAAATGTTTGCTGAAGTTTGTGAATGCTATTGTTATTAGTCGTTGAGATATGTTTTTGGTATTCAAAGGTGAAACAAATGACAGGTAGTACAAAGCTAAAGGGCAGATAAGTACGTGTTTTGTTAATAATTATGTGACTGCCTCTTTGGTCGAGTGTTTGTAAGCGCGACTGCTGGAGCATGAGGTCCTGGGTTTGATTCCCGGTTCAGACAAAGTGTTATTGGGTTTTTCCATCAGAAATTTCTGAGTAGCAGTCACGGAATCTAGATTTTTGGCCGGTTGATGGCAATAGGCTCGTCCCCTATTACATAGGACTTAATCAACTGGTGAAATGAGGGTGAGTTCATGTTATGAATGTATGTAAGTAATTATGTGACTTGTTTACTTTTGATTTGCAAATAAAAATATAGTACATTTATCTATATAAGCTGTTGTTTCATATATGTCGGATCCTGATGAGTACTGTGTGTACTTAAAATTAAAAACAAGCGCCTTTGTTAGGCGTTGTGCTGAGTCTAGAGGTATTTATGTATTTATTTCCTTTGTTCGTCTAAGTTTGCCCACATTCACAGAGGTTTCTTTGACTGCATGTTTTAGGGTATTCATAAAGCAACTGGAAAGAGGATTCACGCATTATATTGACAAAAAGATCGACATTTTCAGTGACCTAGCACCTTCCTTTTTTAAATTAAATGGTTCAAAAAGTAAGTAGGATCTTATACCTACACAGTGGGCTATAACACAGGCATACATATTTTACTAACGCTTTAGAAAAAGAAATCATAGGATACGTCCAGCCATTAAAATGCTTTTTTATCCTAAAAACCTAACTCACAAAAAAAAAAAACAAGAAATGCCCCAAAATTATAAACCTTTAAAAAATAAAAACGCGACATCCATCATTTCGTCTCCCATAGAATTGCATCCTTTTCACGACAGGTACCCGCGTTTTTCAATAGCACCCCATGTCACTAGGGGCCGTTGCTTCGAACCCGGCCGGTTATTAGCACCAATTCAGAGGGGTGCATAATGTGAACTTAATTTGCTTTTGGTATGTTGATGGTATGTGCATATTTTATGGGTAATATATGTACATGTGTCGCTTAAGGTTTCTAATGCATAGTGGGTCTTAAAGGATGAGGTCATGGGGGGTATTAAAAGCCGTTTTAGGTGTGTTTCCATGGTAGGAATTTTGCCAAGTTACTGCAATGCTTTGCGATGACCACAGCAAGCATTTTTAGATCCTTGACAGTAGTTATAGGTAGTCAGCGGCCCAAAGAGTCGAACTACCAGTCTTACCAAGAGTTATCGTGTGACTCTGTACTAACTGGGTTGTGGAGGTCAGATAGGCAGTAGCTCCATGTAAAATACTGGTACTCAGCTGAACCCGGATAAACTGGAAGCCGACCCAAATAGCAGATAGCTAGTATTTTCTTTTCATATTCTTAAGAATTCATCATTACGGACAAAATGCGATCTTCTGACAAGGGACATAGACAGATACTGTACTGAAATGTCTGTCAGTGTCCGATGTCAGAAGCTAGTCCCTAATTTGCCCATTCCAGTTTAACAGAGCCGTTATATAGCATCTATGTCTACGCGTCATTGTACCGGCAATCACATAAACGGTACCTTTTTCTTTATTCAGAAACCGTTTACCTTACGCCGTTTCTGTGTAATTCGCTCCTTAGATGCCTACTGGAATATTGATAGTCTTCTTTATCAAGTGTGGTTAGTGCCTAACCTGGTGTCAGAGTTTTTAGGTCGTTCTTGGGCCACTGACTTGGCTTTACATGACGTCAAGAAATATCTCTCAGGCATGCAGGTTTCCACACGATGTTTCCCTTTACCGGAGCAAGTGATAAATATACAATACGCACATGAATCTGAAAAATCAGTGGTGCGTGCCTTGGGTTCGAACTCGAGACCTAAGCTATGACTTGGCAGTGCGACGGTCACACCAGTCGGCTATTACTGCTATATAACTATAAATATACTATAAATATTGTTAGTAAATGCTACATATCTAATCAAATATAGGAAAACATTTGGTCGCTGAGCGTTGATAATATTGCAGCACAGAAAACGATGCCTTTCCAATACCAATTAAACTAGGAAATACCCACAAATTCTCACCAGTAGTACCAATAAGGCATACTGTAAAGTCAATTCCTATCTGATAGTTTTAGTACCGAAACACATGAATATTTGGCACGTTCGTTGGCATAGTTACCAGTTGTTTTGGCACTTAACACTCGAGTCATTGCCGATTTGGCAGTCTTCGTTCAATAGATAGAACACAGAAACACCCCGACAGCCCTGAACCTGCTGAGGGGGCCTTGTCAAAACTGAGGTCACACATAAGCTAAGGTCAACGCATTTTTATAAACGCTGTACCGGATCAGCATCTTCTCGACACCTCGAGCTGTACGAGTTTCATTCTATGAAACTCTACACTGAATCGCACACTAATATGCACTGCACTCTGCACAGGCATCCTTGCCCTCAGATCGGGAGCCGGTTACGGTGGGGTTGAGGTGGGTTATGAGGTGAGGAGAAAGAAGAAAATTATCATCTGTCTAGCCTTTGCGTTCGGCTTCCAGTCTAACTGGATGTAGCGCAATACCAGTAATTTATATGGAACGACCGCCTATCTCACCTCCACAACCCAGTCTATAAGATACCCTTTGGTAAAACTGGTTGTACTGTAAAACTGTGTGCTGGGCCACTGACGGTAGTCAGTGGCCCGAAAGTCTGACAACCAGTTTAACCAAAGGTACAGGTATGTAACGACTGTCAAAGATCAACAATTGATAGCCGGGACATACGGTTTAACGTGCTTTCTGGGCACGGATAAAAAAAAAACTTTCTGCGAAAACAAAACCGACTTCTAAAAAAATACAATAAAAAAGTCTTCCGAAAGTAAAGTTATTTTAGACTTTTTTAGTGTTTTTTTAGAAGTCGGTTTTGTTTTCGCAGAAAGTTTTTATATTTTACACTTTTTAGTTGTAGTTATACCACACAAATTCATGTCATGAATTCGTTTTTACATTGTAACTAGAAGTTAGTAAAAGTACTCGTCAAGACGAATTATACGAGCCCAAATTCGATGAGGTTTTGGCGTTTTAATGGAGTTCCTATGGCCATCTTCCAGCTCCATCATCAGACCCTGGTTACCATTTAGGATTACAGTACTTGTCAAGACAAATCAAACGAGTCCAAACTAGACGGCGTTGCGTCGTTTTATTACAGAGTTCGTATGGCCACCTTCCAGCTCCTTCATCAGATCAGCTCCATGTCATCATAATATTGCATTGTCGCGCGATATGAACATGCGTCCAAAATTTCAGCTCAATCAAAAATCCGGAAGTGTGTCAAATTTAACTAGCAATTATCACGCGACGTCGCGTGATGTACATCAGAGCGCCAGCACGCGACGTCGCGTTGTGTGACCATTAACGTGAGGAAAAGAACCAAATTCCTAAACCGATTTTGATGTTGAAAAGATTTTTTAAAATCGACGGAGTTCTGAGGTAACAAACATAAAAAAAAAATACAACCGAATTGAGAACCTCCTCCTTTTTGAAGAAAGTCGGTTAAAAACCATCCGATTCAATGCTATAAGTGGATTATATAATCCATATGAGTTTTAAAGTATCACCAGTAATTCGCGCTACGACACTAATTAGAGTGACAGAGTGACTCATAGAAACTGACAGCTTTGACAGTGGTTCATGACAGAAAGTGTTAAGCACTTTTTCCACGAGTTTTAAAAGTACTAATACCGTCTCTAGGCGCGATTCCGTACTCTGTGGCTCAATAGCTGTTACGAGAATGCTGATGTGAAACGGACAACCAGACTCAATGGTATAGTACATTTAAATGGGTGTTGGGTGTCATAGCCATGAAGAGTAAGTGGTATTTTATAGCTGCTGCGTGTAGAAGCGATTTGTGTGCCGTTTTCGGAAAAAAAAATCAGCCATTTTGTGTTTAAATGATACAATTTAATAATGAAACAAGCACAGAGAGAAGAGGACAGCAGCGGTGGCCCAGTGGTGGTAGCCCCGACTTACGAGAGTCGTGGGTTCGATTCCAGGTAGGCGCATTACTTAGTGTAATTTACATCACGTTTTACGGTAGGACTCAATGTAACGCACTCAAAACATAGTGCTGATGGATGGATTGAATAGTACGGAGGTCGTGAACGTGTTTCAAATAAAAATCTTACATTAAAAACATGTATTTAAAAAAAAAAACTTGTTAAAAGTCGGAACTTTGATCCCCAAATATCTCCGTAACTAGAAGGTTCCCAGGTATTGTCTAGAACAAAAAAATATTTTATTGCCAGTCAGCCCAGAGCGGGAGGGGTTATTTGATGATTTCCCATCGGTAAAAAAACTAAATATACTACTTACTTCAAAAGTAATTAAGATTAATCTGTGATGATTACATAGGTACACATTACTTAAACACAAGACATGCGTGTAATGTTAAAGATAAGACAAAGTAAAGGAAAGATTAATGCTACGACGGAAGTAATCCGTTGAACTTATAAATTAAGTCGAGTTTATGTCATTAAAGGAACACACGTACATAATTTTATGTAAACCTTAACTTTACCCACAGAAATTGGTGCGCACAACGACCAATCAAACTATACAAAACCAGTATAACTGGATCTCTTATTGCACGGGAAATCCATACAAAGCGAGACCATGTTATACTGGAAATGTATACTTTGATGTGTCGCCGTCTTTACATCCCTACCCCCCTAAATAAGGTTTATGAAATTCGCAAAGTTTTTTTTCGTCTACTTTCTAGAACTTGGGAACTATTGGAATGAGAATCTTTAAATATTAAGCATCCTAAATTATTGTATTTACTAGCTCCTTTTAGTTTATTCGAATACGTATTAACGACATTTCGAATGAATCTGACAGTTCAAAAAGTTTACATGTAAAACATTTTCGGTCCCAAATCAAACTTATTAGGCACTAGCTGTTGCCCGCGGCTTCACTCGCGTTTTTGTCGGAAATTATCGCACGGACACATTGTAAATATGGCCTATGGCACTTGGGGATAATGTAGCTTCCTATTAGTGAAAGAATTTTCAAAATAGGTTCAGTAGATCCAAAGATTACCCTCTACATACAAACTTACAAACAAATTTTACGTCTATATAATATTAGTATAACATAGATAATGAATTGGTCATGTCGTAATTATACATCATTAAAAAAAATATTTCATTATTCATTCTTTCTACCTACATAATTTGACGCGAAATCCATACCCCCCCTTCTAAAGGGTCAGTCGAATTGGTGCGGGTTAACTGGGAATCGTACTCTGACAGATAATGTACTGAGCAGTCCGGTACATGTTAGTCCGTAGTCGGATGAAAAATATAGCACAGTATTATTTCGTTGATAGTACTTATAGGTCCCATGGTGTAATGGTTAGCACTCTGGACTTTGAATCCAGCGATCCGAGTTCAAATCTCGGTGGGACCTTGAATTTAAGTATTTTGACTATTCTGTATTTATAATCTGTTATCAATGAATTACTAATGAGGCCTTTGGCTTCAAGATAATAAGTAATTGATAATATAAGTAAACGATAAACAATTTATTGTATTGTTATTATCAAAATTTACGATAGATGGCGGGGTCGATATTCAGTCTTCAAAACTTTGTGTACTGAACACACTTCATTTTGTCTAGGCTTTACATCTCAGTAGTCGTTCATCATCATTACCTTGTTGGTCTAGTGGTCGAAAGCGCGTCTGCTGAACATGAGGTCCTGTGTTCGATTCCCGGTTAGGGTCGGGTTTTGCCATCAGCAATAGCTCAGTAAAAGTCACGGAGTCTGGATTTGTGCCCGATTGATGGCAATAGGCTCGTCCCTTATTACATGGTACTTAAAATATAACTGGCGAAATGTGGGTGTAATGTTTGGTACACCCTGCCTAACCCTTCGGTGATTACAGGATTATTCGTAATGTTATGTTCTTCTCTTACCCTTCTATACTTCTCAATTACTCTTCAGCTCAACATTCAGCATGTACTGAAATGTGGTCTTTACTACCCTACTTTTTTTTTTTCGGATGGGAAATCATCAAATAACCCCTCCCGCTCTGGGCTGAGCAGGAGGGAGTGTCAGACTTTTACTGACTAAAACCCATCCATGTTCCTTCCTTTGCTCTTTGTGTTCCAGGGCCGCGGTATCTCTTTCGAATAGTCCCGCAACCCTGGCAGGCATCGGTCCTTTCGGACCCCTTCGTGTTTGCTGACTTTCTTTGAAGCGCGCGTGGAACACGAACGCGCCGTCGACACGGCCTGTCGTCATAAGACAGACGGACGGCGAGCTATAGGCTAGCTCGCCGTCCACAGGCCCGCGCCTACGGTGGCCGGGGGCCACGACGTAGCCCCCGACGCCCGGTACGTCTCCCTCGGCGGCTGGGACGTGAGGTTCTCTCCCTCTCACGTTCCGCCGCCTCCTTCGCTAGCATGACTGCTTCGCAGAAGGAGGCGATTTACTACCCTACTTTACGTTACGTTTCTAAACTTCACTGCTCACATAAATAGGTACTCCAATTCGTATAAAAATTCTCATTTCGTATACGCGTATGAACCCGTAATTTTACCGATACATCTCAAATAATCACCATGGCGACGTCTACGTCATCTCTTGTTGGTTCATTAACTTTTTGTTTTTATAACCGTCTTAAGGTACAAGAGTGCAGCGGTTTAATCTATATCAAAATAAATAGTTATTTCTTTCGGTCTTTGTGTTTCCATTCGTAAGTTTGGAGAGCAAAAAAGAGTGTCTCATTTCTTTTTGTTTTATCTCTATCTAACTATGGCTAAGAATGTTTTAGTTTTAGACTTCCGATCTTCGACGGACGACGGAGACAGAAAGTATGGTACCTACTTATTTATGAAGTATTGGAGTCGTACTGTGTCTTCAGTGCTCCTAAACAACCCTAATGATAGACCCTGGCAAAGCAGGCCATAAAGATCGTCGAACAATGGTGCACTAAGCACGAACTATCAGTGAATCCGTCAAAGACGGAGCTCATCATGTTCACTCACAAACGCAATCTTGGCAGTTTACAACTACCTAAATTGTTTGGTACCGATCTGTCCCTAACGAATGAGGTCAAATATCTGGGCGTTCTAATTGACAGCAGACTGTTATGGAACAAAAACTTGGACCACAAGATTGACAAGGCTAGCATAACATTTTGTGCAGAAGACTTCTAGGGAAATCCTGGGGCCTTTCGCCGAAAATTACACTACGGCTTTATAAAGCCGTGATCAGACCTATAATCACCTACAGTGCGATAGTTTGGTGGCCCAGAACTGAACTCATAACCACCAGAAAAAAAACTGCAGTCGTTCCAGAGATGCTCAGCCACCACTGGATGTATGCGGACAGCGCCAACTATAGTGGAAACTAGTGTACTAATCAAGGATGAAGAGTTGAAACCGGAAGATAACACAGTGTTCTTAGGCATAACTTTGGATGCCAAGCTTCAGTGGGGCCCCCATATAGACAAATTGTCAAAAAAACTTAGCTCTGCAGCATACGCCGTTAGAAAAATTCGTGATTTAACTGATTTAGAGACAGCCCGTTTAGTTTACTTTAGTTATTTCCACAGTGTGATGTCGTACGGTATTCTCTTGTGGGGCAATGCCGCCGATATTCAGACAATATTTATTTTGCAAAAAAGGGCAATTCGTTCAATTTATAAATTAAGTCCTAGATACACCCTCAGAGAAAAATTTAAAGAGATTAATATACTTACCGTCCCCTCTCAATTTATTTATGAAAACCTTTTGTACGCACATAAAAATATTAATTTGTTTAAAAAATACAGTGATATCCACAACATAAATACGAGGAACAAACACAAATTTGTTGTACCTGCAACGAGGCTAAAAAAAATAGGGGGTACGTTCAGATGCCAATGTATACGTTTTTACAATAAACTTCCGAGTCATATTCAATTACTAAGCCTAAATAAATTCAAATCGTTTATAAAACGGAAGCTATGTCTGAAAGCCTACTATAACATTAATCACTATCTCGAAGATAAAAAGGCTTGGGATTAAGCTGCTCCAATTAGATTTACTCTGTGAATGCGAAATTTCGGACTTCGCTTGTTTATTATTGATTCCTTTCTCATATACACTGTGACATTTAATTTATTTGACATGAATACTTTTAGTATTTTATTATTTTTTATTATTTTGCTTTATATTTTTCTTTATTCATATAAATACAAATTAGTTACATTTTTAAATATTACTTATAAAAAAAAAACAATATAAAAACATTTAAAAATATAAAAAATTGTTGCCCGCCGGTATCGGGAACAGGGTCCAAGCTACCGGTGGTCAGGGCTCCAGAGAGAGAAACCTCCTAACAATACGAGCCGTGTCCAGGAGTACTGCTTTCTGTATCAAGCCCTTGATCCAGCTGCCTAACGAGAGCCTCCTCAGGTATTCATCGAGGCTCTTAGCAATTAAGCCATGGGCTGATACGACTATCGGCACAATGATCGCTGAGTCCACATCCCACATGTCGACAACCTCGCGAGCCAAGTCAAGATATTTTATTTGCTTATCTTTCTCGGCTTTCACGAGGTTCTCATCATGCGGGACCGTTATGTCAACAATCATTGCGCGCCGCTCTGATCGATCCACCACCACTATATCAGGCTTATTGGCTAAAATAGTCCTGTCAGTGATGATGGATTGATCCCAGTACAATGTGATATTGCCATTTTCGAGAACTGGGTCGGGCACATACCTATAGTACGGCACTTCCGATTCCACAAGTCTGTATTTTAGAGCAAGTTGCTGATGGATAATCCTGGCTACAAGGTTGTGTCTATGCAAGTACTCTCCGTTAGCCAAACGAGAACACCCAGAGATAATGTGACGGATTGATTCACCTGGACGGTGGCATGCCCGACATATGTCAACCGTGCCGTCCTTCACAATAAATCTCCGGTAGTTATTCGTCATCATAACTTCATCCATAATTGCACAGACAAAACCTTCGGTTTCTCCGAAGAGGTCCCCGGAACGTAGCCAGGCTACGGACGCTGACAGGTCTACATCGGGCCCGTGCAGGGCCCGGAAAAAGCGTCCGTGAAGCTCCTTACTCTGCCATACCTCCCTGCGGTCGTTAGTGTCAAGCACTACAGGTTTGCGCCAGTTCTCTTTAGCCAAGGAGAGCGGGGTGAGGCCCTTGTACACCGCGACCACATCTCGATGCATCCCCACGTCGGCTTCTAGGAAATATTCCCTGAGACTGCATATCTCGCGATTGTGGAGAGTCTTAGCGTTTAAAAAGCCTCGACCCCCACACTTCCGCGGGATATACAGTCTCATAACCGAAGAACGTGGGTGATGCATTCGATATGCCGTCAACAATGTACGGACCTTCCTATCCAGGGCGTCTAGTTCTGTTTGAGTCCATTTCAGTATGCCGAAAGAGTACATCAAAACCGGCATGACCCAATCGTTGAAGGCACGCACCTTATTTCCGCCTGCTAAAAGACTATTAAATACTTTTTTCAGGCGGCCAAACAACATTGATTGATGATTGTTTCAAGCAACATTGATGCCCAGCGCTTCCGACATACCCAAATACTTATAGGTTTCGGTTGCTGAGAGGGATCTAACATTTATGGAATCCGAGAGCTGGGTTCCCACAGATTCCACAATCTCCCCTCGTTTTACATGCATGACCGCACATTTGTCCACACCAAATTCCATCCTGATGGCACTACTGAAAGTTTCAGTTACCTTCAGTAGCTCCATCAGTTGCAAATCGTTGGGGGCAAAGAGTTTCAGGTCATCCATGTAAAGGAGGTGAGATACAACTTGACCACCTCTCCTCAACCCATAGCCTAGACCTGAATCCTCCAGCAGCGTGCTAAGAGGATTCAAGGCTAAGCAGAACCAAAGTGGACTCAAACTGTCGCCCTGAAATATACCTCGCTCTATCCTTATCGGCTCGCTATTCCTCTGGAATTGCCGAAATCCTGGATAGCGAAGGACTGTCCTCCATTGTCCCATACACGACATCAGGAAGGTGCGCAGAGTTGCATCTACTTTATACAACTCTAGCACCCTCATGAGCCATGTATGTGGCACGGAGTCATAGGCCTTCTTATAATCTATCCAACATGTCGACAGATCCCTTCGGGAACGGCGAACCTGTTGGCTAATGGCCATATCAATGAGGAGTAGCTCCTTAGTACCGCGGGACCCGTTCCTACATCCATTTTGGGAAGCGGACATGATAGAATTATCAACAATGTGTTTGTTAATTTTAGCTCTCAAAATAAATAAATAAAATAAATAAATAAATAAATAAATATCGCTGGACATTACACACAGCGCCATCTAGGTGCCACACTAAGCAACGAGGCTTGTGTCGTGGACACCAGATAGTTGATACTACTACATAGATACTTTTTTTTTGTTTGTAAATACATACTTATTATACATATAAACATCCATGACTCGGAAACAAATGTCCATGCTCATCACACAAACATTTGCTCCTACCGGGATTCGAACCCGGGACCCTAAGAACGTAAGGCAGCCTCACAACCGCTGCGCCATTCGGGTCGTCAAATGGATGTAAGAACTTTATAGACTGTCGGAAGACAGGTAATCGGTCTATAATTTTTAGGCTCCGCAGTACTACCCGATTTATGGAGCAGGTGGGTTATACCTGTTGTCAGGAACTCGGGCAGCGACCCTGACTCTAAGGCTGACTGGAACAGGGTTGCCATATTTTTCTTATTGTTATATTTAATGATTTGACATGAATACTTACTTTGTTAAGTATTTTACTTTTATTTTTTATTGTTAATGTTCACATTTAATGAAATTTATTTTGTAGAGTATTGTGTATTAATTTTATTTGATTATTGTGAATGTGAGGACCATGTGGGACTTTTTTTTTTGTTTGTTCCTTTTTTATTTTTTCCACGATTGTCTGGCAGTTTGAGTACTATAAGCGACCTACCCAAATGTCCTTTCTTTGGTATTGTTCGTCGTGTCGTTGAGCTCCTTGAGTTATAAGTCGAGCTACACGATAACTGACAGATGCTTGCACTGACTGGACAGGTCCACTCAAATCTGTGTGGTTCTTTCTTCAAGAGACCATCTCAGACACTAATCTGCATAGTCCTCATGTGAGTTAACCAAGATTATGTCTGGACTTTAAAAGAGACTATGAGTTTGTTTCGGCTGTTTCTTCTCAGAGTAGTCAGGTACGAAACACCGGCCCCATCTAGTTTTAAAAAAAGAGACGTGTAAAAGTGTTTTTAAAAACCTATTTGCAAAATAAACATCATTTATCATTTATCATCATTGCCTTGGAGATAATGCTTGGTCTGTCACCGCTGGATCTTTTCATCCGGCAGGAGGCCAGTATGGCGGTAATCAGACTAAGACACTCAGGCATGCGGAAAAAACAAAGGGGCATTCACACCACAATATGGGACAGAGCGCTGAGTAAGGTACCGCTCATTGACGCGCCCTGTGATAGGATCCCCAAAGTCCACGTGTTCGATAAACTCTATCGAATACAATTAGCAGAGACCGAGCGAGATCAATCTGGAGCCGACGAAGTCAGTATTTATACGGATGGCTCAAAAACCAAAACCGGTACTGGTGCTGGTGTTTTCTCCATGGATCTCAATATCAAAATAATTATCATTATCGATAGGGGAACAAAGCTCCATATTCCAATCTTCTTCTTCTTCTTCATCGTGGGGTTAGTGCCTAACCTGGTGTCAGAGTTTTCATGCCGCCCATGGGCCTCTGACATAAATATGTAGCAGTTACCCAAGCTGTCGACGCAGTCATAAAAAGAAAGATTTCTAATTCTGGTATTAGAATTCTCTCCGATAGCATGGCTGTTTTAATGGCGCTGGACAGTAACATGATGTCTTCCAGCCTTATTTATGAATGTCACTTAGCATTGCAAACCATTTGGGACCACAACAGGGTCACTTTGGAATGGATCAAGGGATATAGTGGATCATTGGGTAACGATGCAGCAGACGAGCTTGCAAGGAGGGGCTCGGATGTGGTTGTGGCCGGCCCCACGCCTCACTTGCCAGTTCCATTCAGTCAGATCAGGACCTGGATACGTCTGTTAACCCAAACAGAACACAATGGCCGCTGGGCAACTACAACCAACTGTAGGCAGTCTAGAGAGGCGGTACCTGCACTAACACCGCGACTGACCAGTAGACTACTCAGTCTCTAACGAACGGACCTGCGGATTGTGGCGGGTATGCTCACAGGTCACTGCCCACTCAATAAACATATCTGTTCACCATCAACGCGACAGACAGCCCGCTGTGCAGGAGCTGCCTTAGCGCGGATGAAACGGCAACCCACGTAATCCTGAGATGTGAGGGTGTTGCTGACCAACGGGCATAAATCCTCGGCAGTCCGGGGTCGCTCCTAGAAGCCTGTGAACGTCCCAAGAGACTTCTAAGCTTCTGGAAGGAGCTGGGTTGGCTCTGTAGCCAACCGTCCAATACGTAAAAGGGGGCCCTCAACAATAACAATAATAAAAATACCCTAATGATCGATTGAAAATGAAAAACGCTTTCGAGAGCAAAGCATTAAGAGGAAATGCGGGTAGTCTTTTCTCCATACAAACGCTCTCGCCTGTTTTCTTTTGGTTTATGACTTTAAAGCTATGATTTTTTACAGTTAAATAAATCTCAACTTTTGCTGTGTCCCTACGTTTTATTTTTTGATGATACATAATCTGTATCAGCACTAGAATCTTTACAAAATGCTCAAAATAGCCTATTTGGACCGCTGCTGTCAAAAGAGGCCTCGTGTACAATTTTGACAAATGAAAAAATAAAAACATAAGGACACAGTGTATATCCTTCTTATTCAGTTTATGAAATATGTTTTAAATTGGTCGAATATTGGAGGACGAAATAGTCGAAAGCCAAACCTCGAATTATGACTTTTTACTTGTCGGATCTTTAGTTGTCCATAATTACCTACCGCATTTCCTCTTAAAATTCAAACCCACTGTAGCTCGGAAAATCCCTACATTATACCTACATTTCATATGAAAATTGCTTCAGGTAGCTAGTCAGATACTAAGAAAGATGAGAACCTGAAGATAATCGGAAGAACTCTGGATCTGGTGAATACGATTTCAAAATATTTAGTTACAACAATCCTTTAACAGCAGTTACAGACAGTCAGTGGCCGAAAGGCTGACAAACAGTCTTACCAAGGGGTATCGTATAACCACTGGGTTGTGGAGGTCAGATAAGCAGTCGCAAAATACTAGTATTCAGCTGCATCCGGTTAGACTGGTGTAACGGAACGTTACAAGAATTATCATGTTTTGTTTATGGTTTGCTTGATTTAAATTATAAATAAATGCTTGGTTCTTTGTTTCTGTACGACGTGTAACGCGCGGGGTACGAGCGGTGCGGGGCGAGTGTTCGCATAGAACAAATGATGTGAACGCGATTGCGCCCGCGCAGCTGACGCGAGCCCACGCCAGTCGCTTCTAGGCTGATGTGAGATTGCAAGTATCACTTTGAGTCCTGTCGAGCGCTTTAGCAGACACGATCGTTATTTTTAAACAAAGAATTAATGTGCTAATCCCGATTTAGGGATTAATTTACACGCTACCACATTAAGCCATCAACGGCATCAGCTTTGCATCCGGCTTCCTGCGGTCTGGGGCTAATTTCGACGCTTCGCCACTGGTGTGCTGAGCAAGTCGGACGGCCGTGCCGCTTAACTACCTGCGACGTCACCGTACAGCACAGAACGAGCTTCGGCCAACTTTCATCTCCGGCCAGCGCAGCGACGGGAAATCGCCTGCAACTACAGGGGAGTACCTATCCCTGCAGAAGTGACAACAGACGTCCGTAAACCCACGACCTACAAATTTTTGTGTGCCTCCGGTTCAGCCAGTTTGGGTTCTGAATTATATACTTTTTAAGGTACACACCCGTTTTTTATTCAGTCGCCAATTGTTAGGTGGGATTTAAACGGGTGGAGGCTACACTGGAAGCCGACCCTAATATAGGTGGGAAAAGGCTAGGCTGATGATGATGAACACTCTTTTATCTGCTGTAGGAACCGCTAAAATCTTTTTTCTTGTACCACACCATACAAGTAAAAGTGAGTAAAAAATCTCACCAGTAAATCTTTATTGCCGTGTTGTTTGTCCTGTTATTTGTGCCAGTGAGCAATATTTCGTTTTCTTTGACGACATCATTTTCCGTTGCCCGAAGTAATTGCTCATATGTGACTCTGAGCAATGAAACATGTTTTACGCCACATTTTTTCGTATGTAACAATAAAGGGAAGGTAGGTAGGTAATGAAAATTGACAAGGCAAGTTGAAAAGTGCTTGCCGAGTAATTTTGGTATGTTTTTGTGTTTCTTTTGTTTGAAATGTGAGTAATAGGGCATGTAATAAATGTTTATTTACATGTGCCCTAAGTTGGCACTTATTTAAATTGCTTCTTCTTTTCTCGTATTGGTACAAACTACAAACTTAATATCAGTTTACATAATATTAGTTTATACATATATAAAGTTGGTATATTCAGATCTACACTGTCATGCATTTTAAACAGTTGTATAAAGTGTCTATATCACGGTAAATTGAGGTAGGGTGATAATTTTTGGTACTAACGTAAGCCTAATTTATTGTTATGGCATTTTTTAGGTTAGGACATCAATTATTAGCTAGTCAGCTATTTAGAAGCAGTACGGACTGACTAAAATAGCTGAGACAATGTTGCAAAACAACTTTGTCTCTTTTTGTGATTGTGGTGACGACTATCTAAGTACAATTGTACCTAAAATTATGTATGAAAACCCGTTTTTAGCATGTCGTATTTAATAAAAAGCACACTAAGCAATTTGTGTTTACCAACAAAAAACATACATATTATAATCACGCCCCGGTACTGAAAGGCACGCAAGTGACATGGTCGTAATTAGAAAAGTTGAATCCGGGCGTTGTTTGTGAAAATGCCATCTCCGTGCAAGGGCGATAGGAAAAATTTTAATTGGGTACACAACACTGTGGTAAGTTCGTTCGTGTAGTCCCGAGTGTGTGTGGATTCGTCCTTTTGCAATGAAGTGTTATAATGGGGAAATGGCAAGAACACAATCAAACACGAAGAACAGTCATATCGCATGATGCATTCATATTTGTTCTTATACTTCTTCTTCTTCGCATTGTATATGCAAAGGGCTGAAAAGACAGAGCTATAAAGGTTCCATTTTTAATGGATAATTATGTGAGTTTATGATAGACAGCCGAAATTACGTGGATTAATAAAAGCCTCTCATCTTGTGAAACATTTTTTAAGATGGCAAAAATGTCACGATTAAAATACCAATATCAAAACTCCGCCAATTAATTTCGGACTACAAATCGAACTTCCAAAGAAATTTCATATAAATCGTTTCCGTTCTTTCCCGTAAGTAACCGTCCAAAATCTGTTCAAATTGGATAGGTAACAAGTTGAATGTGCGGGTGTAATGAACGGGATTCCGTACATACCAGAAAGCGAAGACATTGCAGGTAGGAGTCGCCTTTTATTGGATTTCTCCACTTGAACTGCGAACGCTTTTGAAGAACGCTATATTGAGTTTTTCGGAGTCACAATGCGAAGGTTTTCGCTGTTTTTCGCAGTTCTGGTTCGCTGATTTTTAGTAGGATTGCTGTTACCGATTCTAGGTAACGCTGTTGCGTGGATCGTGTTGGTTTCTTTTGCACTTTTTGCGGGATGTCGATTCCATTCCGCAGGTTTTTTTGAAGTTCGAATTTCCGTGTTCGATTCTAGGCCGGCTTTCGATGATATTGCGTATCAATGGTTGGTGTGGTCCGTATTTCATACACAATGCCTGATCGAATTTTCTTTTTGTTTTTTTCTATAAGTCGGTAATACCACTCTGATCACCCACTCTCCTTACGACAAGCTATTTCTTACGCCTAATTCACAACTTCAACGTGCGTCAAGCGACGCGTCGTCACTTGTTTCCTACATGTCAGTACCGTCGCGTCGCAAGTCGCATCATGATGACTCGTGGTATGCCCTAATTAATAGCTTTATTTTTTTTCTTCATAGAGGCTCTTCTAAACGGGCCATAGTTTTACTGCAATGTATGGATGCAATAGAGTTGCCGTCAACATTGACGGCAATTATAATAATGCAGTATACGACTGTATTTTATTTTAAATATAGCCCGGTTACTTATTTTTGACATAACCAATGCATGTTTATGTGTTGCTTGCAGATTGCAGGACGATCGAACAGGACTCGTAAATACGTTGTGTTGTTGTTTGGTTAGGTGGCATAGGTTCATCCCTTTCTTACGTGAGATGAAGGTGGCCCTAAATGATCCGCCGGGAATTGCAGCTATATTCTGTCGAATCTTTCGCTGCGACGCAGATGATTTCGACCGCTTTTGTTGCCGGATTTTGTAGTCTGTGTACAAGACAAACATATGAGCCGACAAGTTCAGACATATTGCCGAGATATATATATTCATCAGACGGGATAATAACAGCCGTCCGGGTCGATCTTCAGGTTGAGCCACGCTTGTCTAGGTAAGTCCGTGGTTGGGTGACCACCCAATACATACCGAGTTTCCTCCGTACCTCAGAAAGCACGTTAAGCCGTTGGTCCCGGCTGTCATTTGTAGATCTTTGACAGTCGTTATAGGCAGTCAGTGGCCCGAAATTCTGACAACCAGTCTTCCCAAACGGTATCGTATTACCAAGTAAAAACTGGGTTGTGGAGGTCAGATAGGCAGTAACTCCATGTAAAATACTGGTATTCAGCTGCATCTGGTTAGACTGGAAGCCGACCCCAAGATAGTTGGGAAAAGGCTTAGCAGATATTGATTTATTTTTCAGATTATATAATCGGCATCAAAATGTTTTTGTGATGGGCCGGACTATAGTTGACAATAATGTAGCTTTAAATATTGCCCGTTTAGGAGCCCCTTAACAAAAATATTGTTGCTTGAGGGAGTAGCTCGAATCCAAGCAGATAGATACATTTTATAAACATAAAAAATAAGTTTTCAAACTACTCAACTAGCAAAGCGTCTCAGAACGCCAGAAACTCCAACCAACCAACTGAATTAACCTCCAAACGAACCTATCCTCAAGGCACCAGTTACTTCGATAACGGAAAGTGGATAAAGATAGCCCATCGTCGACATGGATGGCCGCCTGGAGACGAAAGTGTAATTGTACCACTATCAGCTAGTATTTTTTACAAACCAGCTTAATTTGTGTCCGCTAAAACGTTTTTTGATGAGATAAAGTGTAGAAGGAGGTAAAACGATTTTTGATGACGATGTACCAGGATACCAGTAATAGGACGATGGTCGAATTTATTGAGGAGTTTGCGATATCTTGGTTTAAGCTCTGGACGTTTAGAGACCGATAAATACGTGATGTGTTTGCAGTTTTTACTGTTGATGCAATTTTGGAAAGTTGTAAAATAAATTCAGGGTGGTTGCAAACAAACTGATGTTTTCGAGATTCGTTACTGTGTTTTAGTTACAGACGACAGAAGAAAGAGGGAAGAGACGAAATATCTTTAATAATACAGACAAGTTTTTTTTTTAAAAATAATTATTAATAAATTGAAAATTTTATACAGCGTATGAGAAAGGGTATAGTCATATGGAAGAGTGTGGTAAGGATCAACCAACTGAATAACTTTCTCTATGGGACCACCATCGTAATCGCAAAAAAATAATCAGCATTTTGTGTTGAGTAGGTATAAATAATAAAAATAAATAATAAATAAATAAAATGTTTATTGTGTCTCAAAAGTTACATGCTATACATGAATTGAGACAACCTCAGTAAGTAATTAAAAATACTTGTGTCGAGGTTGACTCGCTACTTCCCTTATTTAATACAATATTGAGAGTAAATTACTAGAAAAGAATACAAAACAAAATAAAACAAAACAAAACCCAGCCAAGAGGCAAAGCTGGTAAAAATATGTGATTCTTATAATTACTATGAACTTATTCTAGGCATGCGTGTTTGTGTGTTCGCGTGTGTGTTCGTGTGGGTGGGTGAGTGTATGTGTGTGTGTGCGTGTGTGTGTGTGATAGTGTGTGCGTGTTGCTGAGTGTATAATTATGTACGTATGTGTCAAATTAGCGAATTCGTTCTAGAATGTGCTCAGTTTCCTCATACGTCAATGTTTTTAGCCATTCAGTTATAACTTTCTTACATTCATACAAGACTCTAGGATGAAATTGTAGTTTAGCGTTTATTTTGTTGTAAATATATGCAGATTGGGTTAGATACTGACGTCTTGCAAAAATCGAACGAACCATTGCGGAGTGGGCCACAATATCACTCAGTCTTCTATCCTGGCTGGCAGAATTAAACGGAATGGATTTATGTAGATATAAGGTCGTATATAATAAGTATAATTGTCTTACTGATAGCAAACCGCTTGTTCTGTATAAGTTGACTGTGGGGTATTTATATGGTTTGAAGTACATCACTTTTATTAGAGACCGCTGGGCTCTTTCCAGCTCAAGAAATTTAGTTTTTATGGCACCACCCCAGACTGGTATACAGTATGTAATTACAGATTGGGCTAATGCAGTATAAACATTATTGAGTAACAGTGAAGGCAGGAAAAAGCAAGGAATTAGGTATTGAAATTTTGTATGGGGCAGTCGATTATTTTTTTGTTATTACGATGGTGGTCCCATAGAGAAAGTTGTTCAGTTTGATGGTCCGTACCACACTCTTCCATAATAATATGACTAAACCCTTTCTGTTACACGCTGCTGTATGGTATGAAAGTGAATAAAAGAAACGACCAGAAAATAACTGTTTGTTGTCTTCTTCAACCTTTGGTCACCCAATGCTTAGTGTAGGTCTTTTCCAAATCTCTCTCTCCACTTTTAGCGTTGTTGTGAACACAACGTTTTTACGACTATAATTATATTTATAATTTATCTTGTATTGTACTTGCTCATATTTAGCAGCCTATAATATTATTTTAGTTACTGAAACACAGGTCTCTCTCTTTCTCGAATTGTACTAACAAATTCCACAAAATTAACCACGTGTTATTCATATAAATATGCTCCAAATACAAAAACGTATAAGGTGAATTCATAACACAACAAACCACATAATATATGGCATTCTTGTAAAATCCAATGTTTGTTACTAAATGTAATAAAGTTGGCAACGATACTATCTTGCAAAATGTTTTATGTTGGAGCTAAATCTCGCGTCATGTGCTTACACCTTACAGATGTAAAAAACAAAGTTGCAGGACACGGGTTAGAATGTTACGGTGCTGTAGTTTGGTGAAGGTTTGTACTTATGTAGGTAGTACTGATTTATAGAACAACAGGCGCGATCATTTTAGTAAGATGGTTTTTTGGTATCTGTTGCTTTGTTTGGGAGTCGGTTGGAGTTTAGCTAGTATGTCAAGCAGCTGCGTTATCATCATCATTTCAGCTGAAAGACGTCCACTGCTGGACATAGGCCTCCCCCAAGTGTCGCCACATTGACCGGTCCCGTGCGACTCGCATCCAGTGGATCCCCGCAACCTTCACCAGGTTATCGGTCCACCTAGTGGGTGACCTTCCAACGCAACGTCTTCCGGTTCGCGGTTGCGACTCCAGGACTTTTCGGTCCCATCGGCAATCCGTTCTGCGAGCAATGTGCCCTGCCCACTGTCACTTATGTTTGGCAATTCTTAAAATAGCCTTAACGTAACGTTCAAAAATATTCATAGTCACTTTTCAAAATCAAATGAAAAGCTGTTCCTAAAATAGTTACACACACACACACGCACAAAAGTATCTACTGTGAAAATTCTCTGCCCTCCTAACAGTTTTTCAGCTCCACAATTATCAGTGAAAAATAAAAGCAACAAAACATCGCCATGTTTGTGACGTAACACCTGCGAGTTACGAGTTAAGACCCGGTTACACTGTCGCCAATTAATATTTATTTAATTTTAGAACAGCAGTCGATATAAATAATATTCAGTTTGTGAGGGGAGCTATGCTTTGAAAAGTAGTAGCTACGAATATAAAAGGCTTCAGTGTTTTCACTCAAACAAAAAATACGAGTATCTTACCGGACCCATACGATTTACCGGCCGGCAGATATTAACCTTTCGTATGCCGAGTATATAGACACAATTAAAAACCTATTGTGTCTCGCGTAGATCTACGTTCCGGCACACGAAGGGTTAATAAGATTTAAGATGGCTACTACTACAGCCGTTCGCGTCAATTTGCCTAAGTTGGTCCATGGATAGGTGAGTACCCAATAGTATACCTCCATGCCTCGGAAAGCATGCTAAGCCGTTGGTCTCGTCTCTCATTTATTATATCTTTGACAGTCGTTATTATACAGGTAGTCAGTGGATTGAAAGTCTGACAGTCAGTCATATCAAGGGGTATCGTAACGTATTACCCAGTACTAACTGGGTTGTGGAGGTGACATAGGCAGTCGCTCCATGTAAAATACTGGTATTATCTGCATCCGGACTTGAAGCCGACCCCAGCATAGTTGGGAAAATGATAGGCAGTTGATGGTTTTCCAAAATATAGTTGATAAGGTTTTTTTTGCGGTCGGTCATAATCACTTGAATCCAATTTCTAAAAACAATGTAGCTAAAAATCTAAAAACAAAAGAAATTTCACCAACAGTGCTGCTCCATAAACGTCTCTAAAGCGTCGAAACCGCGTCCTTGTAGTAATCTGACTGAGTAGAACTATTTCCAATACAAAGTCTTCGCTTAAAATCTCCCCTCTTTGCACCAGACATTCGATCGATGTATACTAACCTTAAACGCATTTAATCACAGTTTAATCTACTAGATTGCGGCAAGACTTGCTTTGTTCTTCTTCGAACTTCACACCTGCGCTTGGAGAAGAATTGATTGAGTAAGGTGTATCTACCTACTAGGTACGATGAATTTCAATTATTTCTAATAGTCTTTTATATACTTAGGCCCGCGTGTACCACGCATCATTAAATAAGTTTAACGTATTGAAGGCACGGTTGGCGCAGTGCCTGAGCGATTGACTGCTGCGCTGCGTGTCGCGGGTTCGATCGAACAAATATTTGTAGGGTTAAAATATGGCTGTTATAGTATATGAATTGTCTATCTCATATATAAACACCAAATGGTACCTGAAGACTTACCGAGAACTCTACCCACTCGCATTCGTCTAAAAATATTCCATCTAATTTATTTCTCACGCATATAACGTTTCTTGTCAAGATGCCAGGCAGTTTGGATTCCTGATTCCCACAAACCTTTACCTACCTACCTCCAATATTTGTAAGACCTCTATATTGTAATTAATTGTACTTTGTGTCACAAAATAAGTTTGTATTATTTCCTCTATTTATTTTTATACAAGTTAATTACATTTATTAAAATTTATTTAAAAAAAAACATTTAAAAATATTAAAAAAATAATTGTAGCCCACCGGTATCGGGAGCAGGGTTTAAGCTACAGGGCTCCAGAGATAGGAACCTCCTAACAATACGAGCCGTCCTGCGTGGAAAAACTTTAGGATTTTCTTAGAAATCGGCCAGTTATTAAAGAAACTTTCTTATTAATAAGAAATTCTTGTCGGTGTTGAACATGTGTATGTTGAAGACGGCACGTGTATCATTCAACCCTCAGAGTTACAAGGGTTTTCTTGGTGGGTAGTTTTTGTTAGGAGCCAACAGTTTGTAGTTTTCTCTATAATCTTGAGACTAGTTTCGACATCTCTCTCGTCTGTTTTTTTACAAGACTTTGTGATATTATACTAGCTTATACCCGCAGCTTCGCCCACATGGAGTTCGATAATTGTCCCACGAAATCACACTACCGGAACAAAAGCATCCTTTGTGTTAATCCAGGTTATAAACCATCTGTGTGCTAAATTTCATCCAAATCCGTTCAGTGGTTTTTGCGTAAAAAAAGTAACAAAAATCCATACATACATCTATCCATATTAATTACTAGCTTCTGCCCGCGACTTCGTACGCGGATCCTGTTGCTTTTGCCAGCGACAACGGGGTCGTCAAGAAAATCGAAGATCTGAAACGTTTGATGTAGAATTCTGAGGCCCGGGGACGGGAAAACCACTGGATGAGCGAGACGATTGAAGACGTTCCAGATCTTTCATTTTCGTAAGTCCACAGGAAATGCCCATCAGACTAAACAACTTTTGCTAAGACGTCATTCCTTCATATGTTATAGTGTCGCTGGGCTTTGGAGATTCACAACAGGGTTCCAGATCTCCAAATTTATTCTCACAGCAGAAAATGCTCTTCACGTGGAATAATTTTTGCTATGACACCATTTTTATATCTCTTATACTTTAGCTGTTCTGTTGCGGTTCTGCATCAGGTGTTCCAATTTCCAAAATAAATTATAGCCTATATGTTGCCCAGACTTAATACCTACACAACAAATACCTTTTCTGCCCGTTATTCTGTCAAATAAATATGCCTTCGGGCTTATGTTATTTGAGTGTTTAATTTCCTTTTCCATTTATCTTTGTGACTCGGTAGCCTACCCGGTAACGCAGGGGAGCAGTCACTTAGATTTTAATTGATCAGGTATCTTCAAATTTAAACTATAACTATGCCTAGAAAGAGGTCAAATCTTTCCCAACGTTCCAAAGGAGCTAAAAGATTGAGGATCATAAGATCCCAAGAATCTACCGAAGAGCGTCAGGAGAGACTTGATGCTGTTCGAGAACATCAGGCTGCAACTCGCTCCGTAGAAACCTCTTCGGATCGCGAAGCACACCTGCGTTCTCAGCGTATTTACGCATTTACATCCAGGTCTCTAGATACCAGTGAAGAAACCATGCATTGTCTCGTGAGTTGCAGACGTTCACGGATAGATAATTGCGCATTAGTTCTCAGCGTATCTACGCATCTGCTTCTAGGTCTCTAGAGATAAGTGCGGAACATGATGCGCGACTGTCCGCTATGTTAAGCGTTTGCCTAGGTTGGCCCGTGGATGGGTTACCTCCTATTACATACCGAGTTTCCTCACTTCCTCGCTGAACATCTGATGCAGCACCGAAACAGACCAGCTAAACTATAAGAGACACAAAAATGGTACCATAGCAAAAATTGTTCCACGTGATGAGCATTTTCTGCTAAGAGAATAAATTTGAAGATCTGGAACACCTGAAGTGGAACTCCAAGAGCCCAGCTACACTATAACATATATAGGAATGACGTCTTAGCAAGAGTTGTTCAGCCTGATGAGCACTCTCTGCGTAAAGACTTAGTTTGATGTACAGAATGCTTGGTTGACCGCTTCGTGAAGGGTCTTTTTGTTGTAAAGGTATTAAATCTGGGCAACATATAGGCTATAATTTATCTTGGAAACTTGAACATCTGATGCAGTGATAGCTTTGATTTCCATATCAGGTGTTCCAGTGTTCTTCGCGATCCGAAGAGCGGTTTCTACGGAGCGAGTTGCAGCCTGATGTTCTCGAACATCATCAAGTCTCTCCTGACGCTCTTCGATAGATTCTTGGGATCTTATGATCCTCAATCTTTTAGCTCCTTTGGAACGTTGGGAAAGATTTGACCTCTTTCTAGACATAGTTATAGTTTAATTCTGAAGATACCTGATCAATTAAAATCTAAGTGACTGCTCCCCTGCGTTACCGGGTAGGCTACCGTGTCACGAAAATAAATGGAAAAGGAAATTAAACACTCAAATAACATAAGCCCGAAGGCTTATTTATTTGATAAAATAAAATAATAAATGGGAGTTTTGGCCAGTAGAGTCAAATTTTCAATGAATTATCGAATTTTCATCGAAAATCAGTCCTAAACTGTTACCGCCTTTACCGCGTGGAGGTACTCCCAGCTTATGGTATTTTATAATTATACAGTGAAATTAGTGATAGCTTTGATTTCCATATCAGGTGTTCCAGATCTTCAATTTTTTTTATTTTTTTAAATTTTCAATTCCACAACGCGTGTGCCAGATCTTCAATTTTTATACGTTAACAGAGAGTGCTCATCAGGCTGAACAACTCTTGCTAAGACGTCATTCCTATATATGTTATAGTGTAGCTGGGCTCTTGGAGTTCCACATCAGCTGTTCCAGGTCTTCAAATATTATACGACAACAGAGAGTGCTCATCAGGCTGAACAACTCTTGCTAAGACGTCATTCCTATATATGTTATAGTGTAGCTGGGCTCTTGGAGTTCCACATCAGCTGTTCCAGGTCTTCAAATTTTATACGACAACAGAGAGTGCTCATCAGGCTGAACAACTCTTGCTAAGACGTCATTCCTATATATGTTATAGTGTAGCTGGGCTCTTGGAGTTCCACTTCAGGTGTTCCAGATCTTCAAATTTATTCTCTTAGCAGAAAAGGCTCATCACGTGGAACAATTTTTGCTATGGTACCATTTTTGTATCTCTTATAATTTAGCTGGTCTGTTGAGGTGCTGCATCAGATGTTCAAGTTTCCAAGATAAATTATAGCCTATATGTTGCCCAGATTTAATACCTTTACAAAAAAAAAAAAATCATCTAAATCCGTCGAGTAGTTCCGAAGATTAGCGTGTACAAACAAACAGACATACAGAAAAACAGACAGAATTTTTTTTTTTGGATTCGTGCTCTATTACTGTTTCCAAACCCCCCTCAATAATTATTTTTTTAATATATTCAATGTACAGACACAGTTTTTTTACTGTTTTATTATATGTATAGATATATATTATTTATAATATTTTAGTAGGATTAGTACGATGTATAATAAAACCAAAGGTCATAATTAAACCAAAGCATTTATCTTTCAAACGTCATCGAAAAAAATAAAACTTAACAAACTTTAAGAACAAAAGCTCGCCTTTCCACATCTTTCTAAGCTAACAATCAAGCCATAATATATTCAAATTACGGGACGGTATGGAGGGAAAAAAATCACTTTCTTTCCTTGATATTTCAGCCATAATCCGCTTCGTTACATTCAAGATAATTTGACAGTAAGAAACTGAAGGGAATGAACTGAAATCCTTCGGTAATGCCGAATTGCCAGGTTGTGTGAAGCGGATATACGAGTAGCAATATGAGGTTCCGCGCCGAGTGAAATATAATTTGCGGGGCTTTTAAATTTTGGTTTTATAACATTTTACCTTGTGGTTTTAGGGCGAAACTCGTGTGTTGAATTTAAAACATGCCATGTGTTCCGAAATTTATTTTGTAAATCTCTGTGTTTTATTAAGTTAGAAAATCTGAGCTGAAGTTATTAATGTAACTTTATTATTCAGACCAATATCAAAGACATAATATCATGTCTGAATTTCCCGAATGGTGGGGTCAGTACCTAATAGTAACGTTATTGGGTGCTTCTAGATTTCGCCAGTTAAGCCTTTTGCATTACATCAGGACGCAAATCAGACTTACAAAATATATAATAAGTCAGTGAAATAAAAGCAATATAGTCGATTTGTACCGGAAATAAATATATTTTATCTGAAATTGTTATTTTTTCGCCTAACTCTTTGCCGTTGTTTGTTTTCCTTTTATTTGCTTTGTTTTGTTTTCTTAGTACAAAAAAAGGATATATTTCATTGTACACAAAAAATTGAAACACTACTTTTACAAAATTGCTTACTTACTAGTTTTTTTGGTTCGATATTATTAGGACACAACAATTTACTTTTATAACAATTATGATTATTCTACGTAACTTGATAGTTTTTGAGTGGAAACAATCTCAAGTTTAGAAGCAACTATAACCTAATCTACTTTGTTATCGATTTCGTGTGTCAGGTCCGGCTCTTTCTTTGGCCAAAGAATTACTAGAACGTAGAACGAACGTAATTAATTATTAGAACGTAGCAATGCTGTCTGTCTTATATCCACGTTTTCAGATGACAGCGATGTAGAGGAGTACTTAAACGCCTCAGCGTCCTGTCGTTTATTTAGTTAGTTAGTTTATTTTATACAGATTAGTCCTATTTCTGCAAATATTTAATTATTCAATTAGCTTGAATTCGTTGATGCATCTATTTATTAACTACAAATGAATATATTTATACCTTTGGCTCAACCAAATAAATATTGAAATCTATATTATTCTCTTTTGTGATATCAACTGTAGGTCCAGTAGCTTTCACTCCAACCCAACTCAATTCCAAAAGTACTATCACAAAACCTTCAAAACAGACGAAACGTACAGACAGACGAATCAAAGTACATCAGTTTGGACAACACAATTTAACAGGGAACACAATTGTTACCGAACTTCCCCCAGCCGTGCTATTGACGCGGCCGAAACGCACAATGCACGCGAAAATTTGCATACAGATACCGTGTTATACGTTGGTGTACTCGTATATGTAGTTGCAACTCTCTAGACTGCCGTGTCGATGTTATGAAGTGGGATGTGAAATGGAATAGATTTAACTTCGGACAATGGGTAGACGGAGTCGACCACTTTTCTAGCTTATTACTTAGAGTATAAGGGTGATAACGTTGAGTGAACTCAGTAGTACCTGTTTTAGTTATACCAAACGCACTAGGTACTTACGTTTGTTTTCTTCATTGTAATATTTAATGGTTTTCACTTTAGTGTTCCATATTCAAACAAAGCGATCGAGTATGTTTTAAAAAGTTCCAGAATCTATCTGGGTTTATCTAGATCAACCAAAGCAGGTTTAAAACAGGAATTCACCAAACAAAAGCGATGACGTTCAGTTTCACTGGCAAAACCCGAATTTATTTCGTGAACTCCGGTTTAACCTGCTTTGTTTTAAAACAGAAATTCACATAATAATATCTAAATCCTGCTCAAAAGATTTCAGTGTCAATATTCTGTTTCGGTGAAGGAAAACATCATTAGGAAACCACCATGGCTGAGGGATATTTCTCGATGGCATGTAAAGTCCAGTCAGAGGCCCATGGGCGGCATAAAAATTCTGACACCAGCATAGGCAATAACCGCACGTTAAAGAAGTAGAAACTCTCGGACGTAGATTAAAAGTGTTGACCTTAAATTTTATTCCTTACAAGCAAGGATCTCCTAAGCAAGGATTTCCTAGCAAGGATCGTCAGATTTGAGAAAAATAGACTTTAGATATTGGAGTTTAGAAATTAGATTAAGTTACACTTGGAAATGTTACGGTGGGATTAATTAAAGATACAGCAGAAACACTTCAATAGGGAAGGAAAATATTTTTTATGGGAAAACTGTACAAAACTGTGTCCGTATTTTTACTTAATTGAAAATGAAACTCTAAATAGGAATAATGGAGGGCTTGTTTAGACTTCAGGTCTTTATTCGTTTCAAAAAATGGTTTGACATCTTTAAAAAAAAACAAACGGAATACTGCAAAGCCAGATCTCCGAGCTGTCCTGGTTCCTGTACAAGATTCCTTAAAAACTCAAGGAATATTTCTCTTTGGCCACCATCCTTGAGGTAAGTTCTCCAGAGAAGCGGTTATAATGCATAAACTGGAAATACTGGAATATTCCAGACTTGTGTACGCACCACAAAAGGACAGGTCCGTTTCACAGTTAGCCGTCATAAATTGCACAGACGTCTGAGTTTGGGATGATGTTTAATTTATGAACTGAAGCGTTATTCTGCTCACCCATGCGTGCTACGCTGCAAAAAAAGGTCTAGGTCACCGAAAATCTTCACGTGAATGACACAAAGATTTTAACAAAGATATCGTATTTTAAAGACTACAAAACCTATACAAGTTATAACCATTTTGAAAACCGATACAATAAAATACATACAGGTTATATGGAAGAGCGAACAAACATCTGTCAGACAATCTTAGAAAGGACGTCATTAGCATATTTCTATAAAAAAGTCCAAATGAAACATTAAGAACTACGAGTATTTTTAACCGACTTCAAAAAGGAGGAGGTTCTCAATTCGTCGGAACCTGTTTTTTTTATTTTTTATGTATGTTCCCCGATTACTCGAAGATGGCTGGACCGATTTGGATTATTTGTTTTTAGTTTGAAAGGGTATACTTCCCAAGTGGTCTCATGATCATCAATTCATGGTCTGATAATGGGATCTTGGAGAAATAGAGAGGACTCTTAAAATTTTATAGGCACACTTGAAGCGATTTGGGTAGTTTATGGAAGAGTACTTTCTTGGAGTGGTCCCATTTCAATTTGGTGAAGATCTGAAGAAGAACGTCGGAGATAGGCAACGGAACTCCTCAATAAATGATAGCAAATGGACTGGGATTGCTCATGTTCAGGTCAAATCTCATGTTTGTCTATTGTTTACACCAGTTCATAACATAACATCACGCCGGTACGCTGTGAAGAGGTATGCAGATATGAACCACTAAAAAGTGAAAAAAAAACGTTATTTGCAAAAAATTAAACCGACTTCAAAAACATAAAAAAGTAAAAAGTAACTTTAGCTTCAGAAGTCGGTGACAAAAAAATAAAATCAAACTAGCAAAAGTCACCGACTTCTGAAGTTAAAGTTATTTATTACTTTTTTGTGTTTTTGAAGTCGGTTTTATTTTTTTATTATTAAAAATAATCAGTACTTTCCATAAAATCTTTCTTGATCTAATTTCACATTTTTTTTTCGACGTTACCAACCCGCTATATTTCCGTTACTTACGACACCTCATCTGTTTCATAGCAGCTAGCATGGAGGTGAATAAAGTAATTTAATAGTCCCCGAAAAGATGAGCACTTGTCGACTCCACGCCAACTTTCGTCTCGCATACATCTAACGTTTTCCTGTGTTATTAGTTGGAAGAATTCATGAATATATGGAGTCGTGTTGTTTATGTTTTATTTTTGCACCTTCTAGTACTTCGTATTTTTGAAGTGTAGTCTAATGGGATTATGTTTTGAGTGAAGAAAATTGCTTTCTTGTCTGATGGTTGGAGTTTTAATAATGGTATGGAATAGTGGAAAGTGTTATTAAAATATATTATGTAACATCATCTTAATATAGCTGAATCGAATTAGCTATCCTATTCGATTAATGAATGTCTAGGTTTCTAGACAACTAGCACTTCGCCCGCGACTTCGTCCACAAAAATTGTGATAGCTTGGCTAATATGCATGATATAAATATAATTTATAGCCTATAGCAACCACGAATAATGTAGTTTTCTGATAGTGAAAGAATTTTATAATTGGATTATTAGTTCCGGAGATTATACTAACAAACAAATTTTACCTCTTTATAATATTAGTATAGATAAACTGTATACTCGTATAGCAAACTAGAACTTAAAGTCCTTTCCAGAACAGCAACCCCGCTCAAACTTACCAGCAAAGATTTAGCAATATCCAATCAAAGCTTTAGTCGAAGTATCCCAAATATCCAAGACCTTATAATCAAAGCTTCAAAATTGCCCGAACCTGAACCAACAGCCCCTCACTAAAACTAATAAGCAAACATATTCAAATTCACCCACGTCCCTATTCTGTAAACGTCAAACCACTTTCGTACAGTTGAGCGACTTAACGCCAATCCGCCAATCACAGCTTAGCGACACCCGATACAGACGGGCGCATAGATTAATTGAATATATTTGCATTTCATCTCGGCAACATTTCCATTTATTTGGTACTAGCTGTGCCCTGCGAGCTACAACCACGTAAAAAAAAAAAAATATTACTTTTCTATTTGAATCAGCTTTTAAAGGTTTTAATTTTTTTCCACGGAATCCTAAACGGTTTTCTAAAATAATACTAGCTTAATATACTTCTAATAACATTAGCTATCTGCCAGTAAAAGTTCCGTCAAAATCGCTTCAGCCGTTTAGGAGATTAGCCAGATCAAATAGACAGACAGACAACAATAAAAAAAAGTTTTTTTGGTAAAATTTTTAGCAAAAAGCTGTTTTTAAATTTACATAGGCACGTCAAATTTATTTATTTGTATACATAAGGAATAGTGACGTATGTAATTGTTTATAGGCGATTTCGTTTAAACTAATTGTATTTTGGCAGTGTAAAATAATATGATTCAAAGCCTTTTGTTGGGTGTTCAGGCGTTTTGTTTGTTGGGAGCGGGTCATCGGGTTTGATGAATAATGAGCGAGACCACATACAGTTTGATTAGTTTACACCTTCACATACCCATTCAGATCCAGCCTGCCGCTTTGCTTCCCCAGCGACGCCCTAAGACGAGGTTCATACCACTCAGGGGTTGTCCTTAGAGTGTAGTCGCTTAGTTTGAAGTTTTTTGCCCTGGTTGGAGGCCAAAGCACCTACAGGATAGTCTGGTTAAGCAGACGACAATCTCCGAGGTTGAACTGCGAGATGCACAAAAAAATAACACTGTCATATACAGGGCATAATAGACCTTCACTTTTTAAGCTGCGGCTGCGCGTTATCAATAATGAGCCTAACATGAACGCGCGACGTATAGATGTATAGATTGTGTAGATTCTTTTTTACTGGTTGTTTGTGAATTTGTGAACATTATAAGCTCTGTAGATTCCCAGATGCTCGTTAACTTTTGTTAACTTTTATTCTTGTTTTAAATTTTTTGTGTAGTAAGCAACGACCTATTGTCGGGCCTATGCTATCCCCCCATACTTAAGTACTAATGCTGTAACATGATAATATTGTAACACCAAATGATTTGAAAAGAGTAACCATGGGGTTTCTTGCCGGTTCTTCTCCATAGGAAACGACCAACCCGAACCGTGCACTTTTTTGTCGACGTTTTATAAGTGCCCATCTAGGCCTATGTGAAATAACAAGATTTTGATTTTGATATACTTTACGTAAATTCGATCGATTTTTTGACGGGGAGTACTCGTTTCGCACACCACATTTATTTATTTAGTTAGTGTGGAAACTTTCAGCGGGGCATTTAGGGGAACTACCTTAACTATTGCAGCTACGCTTACTCGAATGCCTCGTTGATCTAGTGGCCGCAAGTGCGACTGCTGAGTACGACGGCCCGGGTTCGATTCCCGGGTCGGGTAAAAGTGTTATTCAGTTTTTCCATCAAAAATTTCTCAGTAGCAGCCACGGATTCTGAATTTGTGTCCGATTGATGGCAATAGGCTCGCCCCCTATTACATGGGACTTAAACATAACTGTCGAAATGTGGGTGTATTATTAAGTACACCTCTGACTAACCCTTTGGGGATTACAGGCGTGAGGTTATGTTATATATTTATATTTATTTATTTTACTATTTATGTACACACAGTAGGTAACACAGGAAAATAAAATTATAAAATATGAGTACAAAGGTACTGCTTATTTCTTAAGAAATTTCTGCCAGCAGACCTGCAAAAGGAGAAATGAAAAAGAAAAGTAGAATAAAGTATGTGTGAGAAGAAAAATAATAAATATATATATATATACAGCGTGTAACAGAAAGGGTATAATCATATGGAATACTATGGTACGGACCATCAAACTGAACAACTTTCTCTATGGGACCACTATGGAAATCGTAAAAAAATAATCAGCTGTCCTATACAAAATTTCAATACCTACTCGACCCAAACGTATGGGACAGCTGATTATTTTTTTACGATTTCGATGGTGGTCCCATAGAGAAAGTTGTTCAGTTTGATGGTCCGTACCACACTCTTCCATATGATTATACCCTTTCTGTTACACGCTGTATATATATATATATTTAGTTATGTTATTATATATATGTCATTTAAATCCACAAAATGATATCATTATATTAATTCAGAGAGCATCCTCGACTGTTGCAAGTCTCAAAAATAGAAAATCCTGTCATGACTTCTAACTTGATGGATTAGGTCACAATTTTCAATTCCCTCGTACAAGATTTCATGAGATATTCCATTTTCCAGACCGCTTTTCTACTGCTAACTACATTTTACGTCATAAATCAACCTGTATCATATTAAGACAGACAGAACTATTATCAGTTGACACAAGACAGACATTTTGAAGCCTGAGGTCCTACGCAAAAGGTTACTATGTAAGTAAATAATGGATAGCGTACTGAATTTAATTTGCTTAAAATCACTCTAAATAATGGGTTATCATCACCATCTGCCTAGCCTATTCCCAAACTATGTCGGGGTCGACTTCCAGTCTAACCGGATGCAGCTGAATACCAGTATTTTACATGGAGCGACTGTCTATCTGACCTCCACAACCCAGTTAGTACTGGGTAATACGATACCTCTTGGTAAGACTGGTTGTCGGACTTTTTGGGCCACTGACTACCTGTAACGACTGTCAAAGATCTACAAATGACAACCGGGACCAACTGCTTAACGTACTTTCCGAGGCACGGAGGACGAAACTCGGTATGTAATGGGTGGTCACCCATCCACATACCAACCTAGGCAAGCACGGCTTAACCTAAAGATCGACCCGAGCGTCTGTTATTATTTTGCCACGAGCTCCTCATAAATAATGGCTTAACATGATAAGGCAAATAAAATGTGTTTAGGCTGATGAATATTCAAATAATATGAGCCTTTTTTATCGGTACTTATTTTGGACAATAAGAACCTATTATGTCAAATTAGCTATTGCCCGCGACCTTCGTCCACGTGAAATTATTGTAACAAAATATTTTTCAGTTTTTGAATCAAATTTTGAAATATTAAGTGAGTTGTATTTATTTAAGATCTGGTTATTTACATTATTGACAAACTACAAATCTATAATTATTGTAATAAAAATATGTACAGGTACCTATCAAAAGGGTTACGTCCTGGCCACAGCTACTGGCGGCGCCGTGCGCGGTGCGGCGGGCGGCGCGGCGGGCGGCGCGACTTGCGGTGGTAAGCCACAGCTCGACTAGCTGCGACCGCGGCGGCGTCAGCGGTGGACGTATTTAGAGAACGTCTAACTATTAAAATGGCCCTATCAAAAGTAGCACAGTATTTAAATTGTTGTTTTATTTCGTCCCACAATTTTTTATAACATGTTTTGATATCCATATTACTGGGGCATAAAATGACCACTTTATCAGAATCATAATACGAATCACGTTAAAGATTTAAAACTCTTAAAATGGACTTTGTGGTCATAACCATAAAGGCCATTTTAAGAATTTCAAATTTTTAACGTGATTCATATTATGATTCTGATAAAGCTTCCATTTTAGGCCCCCTGATCTACTCAGTATTTAACTAATAAATTCAGTTCAGAATCCATTATTTATATAACCTCAACGCCCGATAAAAACAAAATTATTTGTTTCGATCGCGCGCTGTTGAGTACGTCCACCGCTGCCGCCGCTCTGAGCTGTGGCCTCCTCGAAACTCGCTAGTACATTTGTTTCAATCGCACACCGCGCAGCTCGTCGCCGCCGCGTGCCGCGCGGCGCTCACCGCGCCGCAGGTCGCGCCGCAATTCGCGCCGCCGGTAGCTGTGGCTTACTTCATACATTGTCTACCATTTGTTTTCGCCGATCACCGCTAGCCGCGCCGCACGCCGCGCCGCAATCCGCGCCGCGCTTGGCTGTGGCCAGAAGGTTACAGGGCGTTGAAAAAATCGTCCACATCGCTGTCAATAGGAAAAGCGCCCAGAAGTCTGGCAGCATTGCCACGTTGTATGGCAATTAATTTTGTTAACAATTTCATGGGTTTTAATTTTTTTGCACGGAACCCATATTCTTTCCTAAAATACAAGTACACTCTAACTAAATTTACTTGTTATGTACTATCAGCTATCTGCCAGTACACGTCCTCTGCCATCCCGTCACAATCAATTCAGCAGCTTCGGAGATTAGCTGGAACAAACAGACGGACAGACAGACAAAGTTGTTATAAGTACAGTATATACAAAAAACTGTTATTTTGAAATAACTGTATATTATTTCAAAATAACAGTTTTTTGTAAATATACACTGCAATTTTATTTATTTGTATTTGTATAAATGTATAGACTATGTAGAAAAGACTGTTGGAATGAGAAATTGGAGAGAAAAAGCCAGAAATAGGTCACTATGAGAAATTATACTCGTCCAGGCCCACATACGGCTGTCAAGCCTCAAATGATGTATTAGAAATAACAAAACCAGTATAAGCTGGCCTGTTCTACTATTAGAATTCCAAACTATTCTAGGCCAGTTTAACCCTTCGTGTGCCGTACGTAGATCTACGCGAGACACAATAGGTTTTTAATTGTGTCTATCTCGGCATACGAAAGGTTAAGACCAAAGTGCTACCACCAGCTAACTGTCTTACAAGAGAGGTCAAAATTATAGACCTTTGTCACAATTAACAAAGAGCCTCTTAAAACCTGAATTCAACCACATGGGATCTTTCAAATCCTGAAAAGGCTAAATGGCTACTCAATTAGCTTAAACACTAGGCAATTCACTGGAAATGCCAGTCGTTTGTTCTGACAAACGGCTGGCTTTTCAAAATGCTAACCTAATTTGTTAAGCTCAGCAGAGACGTATTTATTGTTTGTTTTGTTAAATAAAATATTATCATACTTACCTCGTTGTTCTAGTTACAAGTGCGACTGCTGGCGGGCCTGTGGACGGTGAGCTATGGGCTAGCTCGCCGTCCGTCCGTCTTATGACGACAGGCCGTGTCGACGGCGCGCGAGTGTTCCACGCGCGCCTCAAAGAGAGTCAGCAAACAGGAAGGGGTCCGTAAGGGCCGACGCCTGCCAGGGTTGCGGGACTGTTCGAAAGAGATACCGCGGCCCTGGAACACAAAGGGCAAAGGAAGGAACATGGATGGGTTTTAGTCAGTACAAGTCTGACACTCCCTCCTGCTCAGCCCAGAGCGGGAGGGGTTATTTGATGATTTCCCATCGGTAAAAAAAAAAAAAAAAAGTGCGACTGCTGAGTTTGTGGTCCTGTGTTCAATTCCCGGGTCGGGCAAAGTGTTATTGGGTTTTCCGTTTTCCGTGTAATTATTTAGTTGCAGCAAAGGTGTCTGGATCTGTGCCTAGTTGATGGCAATAGGCTCAGACATGGGACTTAAACATAACTGGCGGAACTGAGTGTACTTGTTTGGTACACCTCTACCTAACCCTTTGGGGACTACAATAAAAGAAAGAAAGAAAAAGTATTTATTTGCAAGAACAGGAAAAAAACGGTTACATTTGCAGTAGGTAAAATAAAAAATAAATGATAATCGAGTTTGGCGCCTACAAAACGTAATAATTGTCCCCATAGTTATTTCTTCAACAGGAGTCATCCTGAAACAGCTTCATCAGTCTCTTAGTTCCCTAAACTTACCAGCTAGCACCTACCACTTACTGCAGAAGGCAGTAATTCTAAACACATGCAGGCTAGTAAGAAAGTTTCTGCAGTGTGAGTCTGACAATATCATACAGTCTGCGCACAACCGCATAGAATCTAACATGTCCATACCCGAACATAACCCAACTGATGAACACTTGGCTTAGGCCCGTGCCATTAGAACTTCCCGGCTAGCCGGAGAAACAAATGTCAAAACAAAAATAAAATAATATTTTTTTTGGATTTATTAAAAAAGTAAACATAAAAAAACAACGAAATTCGTCCTGTACGAAGTCAAAAGGCCACTATCTCAGCATGGTGCTGTAACATTTAAGAAAAATCGTCACAGCACTAGTATTCCTGATAGGGCTCACAATGCGTGATGTTGTGTGTATCACATTCATTACACCTGTATTCACATAGTGCAACCACACCAGTTATGTTTGAGTTCTATGTAATTGTGGGTCAGACTACGGAATGCTACAAAAATATCCTGATGGAGAAAAACCAATAACAGTTCGTCCGACCTAGAAATCAAACCCCAGACCTTAAGCTCAGCAGTAGACCAAGTCTTAAGGTTCACGAATTAAGTCCAATCAAGACCAACAAAGTCATCAGGTTCAGTCAAATCGGTACTGTCTTAGTTTGAATGCACCGTTACTACTCTTTAAGAAATACTTTAAAATTCACCAGTCTTCATAGAAATTAATAGGGATATAAAACCCCATTACTGAAAAATACCGCTCTAAAAGTATGAAACATGACAATATTCTCGTCTGAAATTGTTATACAACGTGTTTTTTTTGATATCCCATAACTCTAGGGTATGATTGAGGCCATATCAAAGAATCAACTGGCATATGAGTTATGTTCCAATCCTTAGTTTTTTTTTTTTTTTTCATTTTTCATACAAAATAATTCGGCAAAGTCACGATTATTAATGTAAAACACCCTTACGTGAAATATGACAACGTCGCATTTTCTTAGCTTTAAATATGAATTATTGGTTTGAATAAAAATGAATTACCTACCTACATATTTTATTTTACTATTTATTTTACTACACTACTGCGAAGTTTGGCAACCTCGCAAAAGTAAAGATTCGTCATACTGGTGACAATTTTTGACCTAATTTAATTATGATTGATGACCACCTATTCTAGGAGTTTTAGTATTATTTTTACCTACAGAATATAACCCTAGAGTTATGGGATATCAAAAAAAACAGGTTGTATATAAACATAAAAATGTCACATAGCCTATATATAACCAGCGGACCATCAAGACGCTTCCAACGATACCTAATTTGTCAAATTATAATAGGTAGTTCAGCAGGGCTATTGCGTAGCTCTGTTGACAGTTCTTAGTGATCATCAGTTGGCGAGTTTTGATATACAATGACTGTTCTGCACGGGTAGCATCAGTTGAAACCAACAAGAACGGTCATTGTATATCAAAACTCGCCAATTGATGATCACTATGAACTGTCAGATACGTAATAGCCCTGCTAAAGCTATATGAGGGAACAGATGAACATACTCGTACATACATACCGGTCAAAATCCTCCCTCCTTTTTGCTTCACCGTAGTCGGGTGATAACACAATAACTTATTATATGACGTCATTTCTTTGTTCGTCTGTTTGTTTGACGTCACGTCTCCATCACTCCAGGAGTGTTTAACGAACTTCCAGAACGCAAGCGTGGCAGTGAATACATTATTAGTTTTAATACTAAGAGCAAAGTTTCGCGCTTTAGTCACTTCTTGTATAATTATTAAGGTATTTTACATATATTTTCATCTACTATAGAGTTAAGAGAAACAGGGAGGAAAATTCTTCCTGCATTGTAAAAGCAGGATCCTCCGACCAGGGGCCTTAGTCTGCTATTGCAATAGTGTCAGAATGGTCTATCATTGATTTAATAAGGCCCCGCGCAGACGAATTACCCTTTGTACGCACGTCAAACGAGTTTCGAACGCGCTTCAATACGCCGTGGGCTAGGGGCCTTATTAAATCAATGATAGACCATTCTGACACTATTGCAATAGCAGACTAAGGCCCCAGGGTGTGAACAGAACTGTCCTACGGTTGATGGTGGATTTTCGCAAATGTTAATCAGATTTTGCATGACGGAATTATGGGACGTTGGAGACCACGATTGTTTCTATAATTCGGTGCTGAAGAAAACTTGGCTCTGTGATTTTCACTGCAAAAATGATTTACTCACTATTTATTTCGTTAACATGAGGTCCTGGGTTCGATTCTCAGGTCGGGCAGTGTCATTGAGTTGTTCCGTCAGGTATTTCTTAGTTGTAACGTTGGATCGTTACTTTTGTTTATCTAACTTCATTCAACATCAAAATGTCAAAACAAGCCACAGATGTTAAAAATATTAGGGCCGTCTTATGTTACTAAACGACATAAATTAGCTGTTTTACCAGAGTTGTGCGCGCGTTTCGTGTATCCGAACGAATGAGTAAGGACTTGTAGGTACGATTCGCGCGCGCCGCGCCGTACGTATGCCATTCATTCTTTCCCAATGACTGGCACATTTGAATCGCTGCTCCCAACGAAGAAACACGTTCACTTGATTCTGATCACCTGTGACCTTATACGTGGTTTCCAACATTATTCGGGCCTAAAGCAAGCAGTTAATATTGCTCGTAATTAGAAGTAAACCGCATTAAATTCTGTGTCTTCGTAACCCCCATACTGGGTAAGTGTTGAACAGCCTAATCACGTTTATAATGTAGGTACCTAACTATCTAGGTCAACTCAGGATGTGTGCCTATTCTCCTTCACATTTGATATAGTTATTATAAAATCTAGTTGCCTACAGCTTAGTACATTTTGATAATCCATGTTTTTCTACGATACTCAAAATGTGCAAGTCATGCCGTGCTTCTCACTACCATATTGTAAACTCCGTACTGATTGTGACTACCAAACGTCACTTTCATTGGCGTACGGGTATTTCTCGCTATGCTTATGCCTTAGTGTCACAATCAGCGGAGATTACTTTTGGCCATCTTGTCTTGTCTTGCTGGACGTTATTTTCCAGGGTCCAAAGTTCCGGCTGACACGTCCAAAGTTCCGGCTGACACATACAAAATTCCGACTGACGTTTCCGACCTAAGTACCGGCTGGAATACTCGCTCAAGTTCCGGCATTCCAGGTTCCTGCGCGCTCCGCGTCGGGTTCATATTTGCCTGCGTGGTTGTGCCGAGAATCTGCGGGTCGGCGCGAACACCTGTAGCAAATCTACTTGATCCTATTAAAAAATTAAAGGATAAAAGTAGACTTGTACAAATAAAAATTTAATAATGGAAAATGATGGTTATACAAGTGAAAAAATAAAAAATACATGGCAAGTGATTATAAAAAAGACCTATCTAACCCGCTCTCTGGAAGTAGTTTTATAGTATATACACACGTTAAGTAGCACTGTTGATGAAGCACGGTCAAACGTTTAGGTAGTGGTTTAGGACGATGCATGCAGTTCTTTCAGGTCTGCTCCACAGGAAGGCGGCGCTTCGAAAAACGGGAGTAGAGGTCCCGGTGGATCCCTTAGTTAGATCACTAGTCTATAGACCCAGGGCAGCTCCGCGAGACTAGCACCCGGGCAGGCACAAAGACAGTTTTTAATAAGATTGGGAGTAGCAGACCCAGGTGTATCTTTAGATGGATCACCCTGAAGAATATCTCTTGACTCCAAATTGAAGAAATCTCTCCAGTCTCCCTTTAAGAAGCGCTCTCGTCTACCACGGTTCGTCAGCTCGTTTTTCACAGTAGTCCCCACAGAGCATACTATATACGTAGGCCCTTTCCAATTTTTGAATATTCGTTTTTCTTCTTGCGGCCATATATTCATCTCATCTGACAAGTGTAGTCGGCCAGGACATAACAGACTTCCTTCATAAAACCATGAGTGCGTAAAAAAATTATAAATATAATTTAAAATTAAGTTATTAGTAAACAATCGTTAGTATCTATAAAATACAATATTTCAGCTAAACATTGATAAATATAATTTAAATTAAATAAACCAAAAAGTATTAATTATAGACTAAGCTAGTAAGAAACTATGACAGAAAGAAAAAGTAACTGACAGTTTGGCAAATCTGACATACATGTCACAACATTGAAAAGTATGAAAATTATTATTTTATTTCAGCAAATACAATGAAAACGAATCGTATTTAGATCGATTCGTTGAGTAAACAAATAATATTTTAAAAAAAAAACAAATAATACAATAAAAAAGGATGATAAATGGTATATGGTATGACAAGTGTAAGTATAGCATATAGTGTAAGTATAGTATGTACTATACACCTGCCGACCGTCACTTCTCCTGGCTTCTGCAGCGTGGCACACCGCTACGGTCGTCGTCACCCGGGCTGAGCCAGGAGAGTACCGTGCGACTCGCGAGTGAGCTTGGGGAAGGGAATTTGTGGCCACAGACTTACCAACCCCCTTTTATTTATTCATATATTTTTATGTTGACGAGGTTCGTGGTCTTTTCATTATTGGACTTTCACCACGATAACCCTTTCCGTCACATAGTAGTAGCTACGGAGTCTGGATTTGTGTCTGGTTGATGGCAATAGGCTCGCCCCCTATTACATGGGATTTAAACATAACTGGCGAAATGTGGGTGTACCTCTGCCTATTCCTTCTGGTATTAAATGCGTGATGTTATGTTATGTTCCTTTAAACGTCTGCCTTAAGTCACGGTGATAGAAAATCTTGGTAGCAATCAAATAAAAGGTGTACCAAGACCCTTAACGAATCCGAAAGACACTTGTTCTCCTCGTTATTGCGATCATTTTTTTGTTCTAGACCATACCTGGGAACCTTCTAGTTACGGAGATATTGGGGGTCAAAGTTCAAACTATTTCACAAGTTTTTGTTTTTTAATACATGTTTTTAATGTAAGATTTTTACTTTAGACACCTTCACGACCCCCTTACTATTCAATCCATCCATCAGCACAATCTTTTGATTGCGTTACAATGAGTCCTACCGTAAAACGTGACTTTCTACCCCAAAAAAAAAGTCGTTTACCAGCAATAATTTTGGCAGTTAGGTACTTAGTTTGATGCACAGAATGTTTGGTTGACGGCTTCGTTAAGAGTCTTGTTACACCCTGTATACATTACAAACTGACACACACTTCCATTGTATTAACCAAGCATTTATTTCAAAAAAATTCATTTTGTTTTCCTTTAACAGACTTCTAGCTGCGCGGCTGTATTGACGTGTGAGGAACTACCAAACCATAATTTCACTCACGAACATTTCCAATGAGAGCAACAGATATATTTTATCTCTTCGTGATGGTTTCCGAGTAATTTGCAGCAGCTGTTAAAATATTACACGACCGGAAGAATGGAACGTGATTATGAATATATTAGTTTAGGTTTCCTAGTTCCCGTACTTTGTTCAACTTCATTATGTAAAAGTTTACAAAGCCTTTTATTAAAATTCAAATGTACCAGTTACCAGTTAAGTTTTAACGGACCACTAACTTTGAATTAATTAACTACACTTTAATATTACAGTTAATTTTTTGGAGAGGTTTTGTTCAGAATTTCCCTTTTCGACGTAAAATTATTTCTTCTTTCAATTTCTTCGTGTTCGTGTATTTTCAGTTCATTGCTTAAATAACGAGAAAAAAATTACCTTGAAAGGAAACCTTTTTAAAATTGATTCAAGTACTCACAGTATTCATGAAACATTTACATCACTCCGTTCCTTATATAACATCACGACTGTAATCCCCACAGAGTTAAGCAGAGGTGTACCTAATATACACACATCAAAAGTGTCTAGGGATCAAGCATTTTTATGTGGATTTCTTGAGATTGAGATGTGGCTTTGTAATAAATTTATGATTTTATAAATTTATATGGATCCTTTTTGGTGCATTTCATAATTTGAATCAGGAACTGTGAATCAAATTCGAGTAAAAGATGAAAATCAGCTGTCAATATTTTCCCTATAAAAACATACAACGCATTGAAGACATTATTAGTGCTACTGTTTCCCTACTACTGATTAAAACCAACGTTATTATGGAGCGGCGACGTCATTTAAGCAGGGAAGAAATGCTCAGAGCCGTGGGAATGATAGAAGCTGGTTCCCGGCAACGTACTGTGGCTTTAGCTCTGAATACAAGTCAGAGTGTTATCAGTCGACTTTGGACACGTTACCGAAGCACTGGTACCGTGGCTGAGCGCCATGGAGGACGGTATCGCTGCACCACACGGAGACAAGACCGATACATTCAAATCTTAACTCGAAGAGCTCCAACAATAACCGCCATGATGTTAGCCGTGAGGCTTCATCACTCTTCAGGGAACTTAATTAGCGACCAAACAGTCAGAAACCGCTTGCATGAAGTGAACCTTCATTCCCGAAGACCGCTACGGGTACCACCTATAGCAATGCACAATCGTAGGATACGATATCAATGGGCTCTTGAACACAGAAATTGGGCAGAAGAACAATGGCGTTTCGTGTGCTTTTCTGATGAGTCTCGTTTTGGTATGAGACCGGATACAAGACGTATACGACACTGGAGAACCCCTGGACGCCAACAGCGATTAAAATCCTGCCAGGAAGTCCATCCTTATAGTGGTGGAACCATCATGGTATGGGCGGGTATTTGGATCGGCGGAAGAACTGAGTTGATTTGGATCAGAGGCAACCTCAACGCTCAAATTTATGCTGAGACGATTGTATCAGACGTCATCGTTCCTCTACAAGTGCAAATCGGTCCCTTATTTCAGTTAATGCATGATAATGCACGACCGCACACCGCAAGAGTTGTAAGACAGACTCTCGCCGCAGCTAACATCAATGTCCTGCCCTGGCCTGCTCAGTCGCCAGACTTGAATCCGATTGAGCATGCATGGGATATGCTACAGAGAAGAGCTCTGCCGAATATGGAGGGTATCCAGTCGCAAGAAGACCTATTTTTGTTGTTGCAACGAACATGGGCGGCCATTCCACAGCGTGATTTGGATGAACTCATTTTGAGTATGCCAAACCGATGTTCTTGTGTTGTTAGTGTTCGCGGTAGAAACACGGATTATTAATTGTTTAAGTTACCCAATAAAATTTTAAAGAAAACTGTTATTTCAGTCTTTTTTTCGAACTTTTGTGTTAGTGGTTCAAATGTCAAAAATCCCTTTATTAGGAAAATGGCAAATTTCTTTATTAATGCAAAGGTGACTTGGTTTATCGTTACTGTGACAAACGAAAACACTTTATTTGATGAATCCTTAAAGAAAATTTTAATTAATATCAATCAGGAGAAAAGTTATTGCAAAAATATATGTTGATCCCTAGACACTTTTGATGTGTGTATAAGGTCTCATTAAAAAGATGGACAAATTTTAACACAGCGTTCAGTACGTCTAACCAATGATATCCAAGCAAAAATAACACTGATTATAGTGGTTTCATTTTGACTTAAAATAATTAATTGCCGGCGGAACTCTAGAATAAACACACCCATTAGGTCAAAATAAAATCACTTTTTTTTTGCTTGGATATCTTTGGTTAGACGTACTGAACGCTGTGTTCAAATTTGTCCATCTATTTTAATGGGACCTATACATATAGTACAGCTACATTTTGACAGTCATGTTTAAGTCCCATGTAACAGAGGTCAAGCCTATTTCCATCAACTGGGCACTGATCCAGACTCCGTGGCTGCTACTGAGAAATTCCTGATGGATAATCCTAAGAACACTTTACCCGACTTGGGAATTGAATTCAGAACTTCCTGCTCAACAGTCGTGCCTGCGACCATTAGTATAGTTGTGTATTTTATGTGACTGTATGAGTGTATTATTTATATTATTAGTCAGTGATACTCGAATTATAACGATTTTATTTTTAATTTATTTTAATTATTTATTAGACCAACGCACTGATATAACAAATATAAAAAAAATAAAAAAAACATTGACGAGCCAGTCTGCGACGAGGGAATGGGTCGTTTGTTTTGGTTCATTGTGCTACTCAGAACATTCCAAGTTAGTACATAAAGGTATAAAAAAAAAATTATATGGTCTAGTAAAGTTTATAGTATATAAATAGGTTTTATTCTAAAGATTTTTTCCAAAAAAAAATACTGTTTTTCAACCCGTGGCGGCGTGACATTCTCAAGTTTAAATTTTAATTTACGTACTTAGAATTAGTTATTGTAATTCAGTTTTCACATAAGTCGATTCTGCATAGTTTCTGTTATACACACGTATTTTTTTATTTACACGTCTCTTTTTATTTAGGTGTAGCTGCACTAGTTTACGAGTTATTAAGCTCTAAGTTGGAAATGGGAATGGGCCCCTCCCACCCTAATCCCTTAAATTGCCGATTTTTTTTTTGGCCGTCACAGTGTTTGATTTTTTCACTCACCATGATTGGTATTTTATGCATATATCTTCCCACGTAATTAATTATTCTCGACATTCAGTAGTAATAATTCGCAATAAGCTCATTCACCTACTTTTTTTCTCAGCTCCGTGTTTCAGCACCAGAAAGGCACACATTCTTACAAAACATCTTAAACACCAAAAACATCTATTTACATGTACAAAAGACCCATTACAAAGATGCTCACCTAAAAGAATACATTAAATTAAATTGACTCCTCGGCAACAAAGAATACAAATAAAACATAAGGAAGTGCTCATTAAGAGTTCTAGTATATAAACAAAAGATAAATTACTGCACGGGCGACAAAATATTAAAAAAAGCATGCAGATTTATGTCGCGAGTTGTCTTGTGGCCATAGGAACAGCGGTGGCAATTAAGGCGTAACGAGACATTTCTCGCATCGCATTGAGACAAGTTCAAGATCGGTAAACTATTAGTTTCACCGATACAAGATGAAACTCCTTAACGGACGACATAGAACCTGAAATACAGGGATTATTATCATACTTTAATTCAATTTCTTTACATATTACTTACATTTTTAAATATTTAAAAAATATATATATATTTTTAATATTATATGATATTATAGAAAATAGTATCCCACTGGCATCGGGAATATTAAAAAGGTAGTCATATATATCCATAATAAATATGGAAAAGAATCAGCAACAAAAACGCTGTCGTTGGACATTGAGGGCCATTTCCAAAATGTGGATAAATTTTAACGGAATACGAACGTTTGTAAAATTACCAAGATCACCTCTCAAGGTTTCATAGTTAAATGGTTTTACAAGTTGGCCTTTAATTATTTTTTTTACGAGAGACCTTATTTTAATTAGAGAACTCCGCTCTTCTTATGGCCCCAACATAGAAACATGGCGCAAGCTACAGTGTCAGTTACACCGGAAAAAATATTGTCGAGAAAAAGAAGTGTGATAAGAAACGAGAGGCGAATATTTTGAACAAACTTTTTTTAACCTTTACAGGGTTGCAATAATTTTGATAATGATAACGTTTTGTAGCAAATATTTTGTTATCTATATTTTGAATATAATATGCTTTAGTGGGTCTATTGCAATTTTGTGCATACAAGCCAAGTGGTAGTGTTTCTATTCTTATTCTTTATTGCACACAAAATATAAAAGAAGGACACACAAAATTCCAATATATAACTTATGTACAACGGCGAGCTTAACCCAGAATTGGGTTTTCTTACAGCAAACCTTACGTTTGATTGTGAGATTTGCGAATGAGGATAAACCTATGTGCACAAACGAAAATTTTAAAACTTAAATTTACTTATTTTTTCTATGTTCTTTTTATGAATTCATTGAAAATCAATCACACTTAGTTGACTAGGATACATATTGGAAAACTTTTCAATAGGTAACATTAGCTAATTAGGTAAGCCAGAAAACACAATGGGACATTTTTAGAAAAATAAATTCTAGAAATGTGGAAATCAAAAAAAAGGTGATCATTTCGGATGTATATATAAATATATATTTTTTTAATGTATATTTTCTTATAGAATATTATGTTTATAACTCCGTCATTATATTAACGGACTTGCAAAATTCTTTTTTTTTCTTCGAAACGGGTTTATTCCGAAATAGTCCCATAGCAATATTGTCATGATCTGATCATTCGGAGATATGGAACGGAACTCTTCAATATACAGCAAATCTGCCGTGATTGCTGCAATGGCTTGTATGTTTATTGTTTACACAACATCATAACGTAACATCACGTCTGCATGCTCTGAAAAATAACTTTAGCTTCAGAAGTTGGTGACTTTTGTTTGCTTGATTTAGTTTTTTTTGTCACTGACTTCATTTACGATTTTTTTCGTTTATTTATATCAAAGCATTTGTATATTATGATAACTCGTAATAATCGTGTACTGTAATGTAAATATATACTAAAGTTTAGTTTTATTCTCCAAACTCAAATATCCATAAAAAAACAACACTTCAGCAATATTTTTGAAAACAATAAGTCTGGCGCAGACACACCGTCCCAATGGACAAGCATTACGGAGAAACGTAGACATATTGACGTATCCTAATAGTTATAATCCTCAATACAAGACAGAAGGCGAAATACTAGTATTGTTAGACAAATATGTTTGGAAAATATTTTGTATTTATAAATAATGCTCGTGAGAGTACTTTTACTATTTGAGAAAATGTAACTCTTACCTCTTCTTATATCCATTAAATTAAAATTCATATTCTTTAACCAAGACATGGTGAGGAGCTCATGGGTGAATAATAACAGCGGCTCGGATCAATCTTCAGGTTAAGCCACGCTTGCCTAGGTTGGTCTGTGGATGGGTAACCACCTATTACATACCGAGTTTACTCCGTGCCTTCTGTCATACTACCCTGAGACTCTACCCCTGGCACGAGCTCGCGATGCGAACATAACATAGATAAATCGATTTTAAAATTAAAAATTTTCGTCTCACGTATTACAATATTTTCATAATTTTAAGTATTTATTCATTTTGACACCGATTGTGCTTTTTGCCAACAATTTAACTAAAATTCTACAGCGTGTAACAGAAAGGGTATAGTCATATGGAAGACTGTGGTACGGACAATCAAACTGAACAACTTTCTCTATGGAAGCACCATCGTAATCGTAAAAAAATAATCAGCTGTTCCATACATTTGGGTCGAGAGATATTGAAATTTTGTATGGGGCAGTTCATTATTTTTTGTGATGACGGCGGTGGTCCTATAGAGAAAGTTGTTCAGTTTGATGTGCCGTACCACACTGTTCCATATGACTATACCCTTTCTGTTACACGCTGTATAGGATAATTATGTGTAATAAGTTTACGGTTGGTTTAGAGTTCCCGATATTTCGGCGCTAAACCAACGACCAACCAACACTGAACATGGTAAATATCCCGTTTCTAGTGTTAATGATAATGTTAGTGACCATGACAGTTTAAAAACTTATATATATATACAACCTGTTTTTTTTGATATCCCATAACTCTAGGATTATATTCTGTAGGTAAAAATAATACTAAAACTCCTAGAATAGGTGGTCCAAAAATGCATCGTTTCGGAGATATCATCAATCATAATTAAATTAGGTCAAAAATTTTCACCAGTATGACGAATCTTTACTTTTGCGAGGTTGCCAAACTTCGCAGTAGTGTAGTAAAATAAATAGTAAAATAAAATATGTAGGTAGGTAATTCATTTTTATTCAAACCAATCATTCATATTTAAAGCTAAGAAAATTTGACGTTGTCATATTTCACGTAAGGGTGTTTTACATTAATAATCGTGACTTTGCCGAATTATTTTGTATGAAAAATGAAAAAAAACGAAGGATTGGAACATAACTCATATGCCAGTTGATTCTTTGATATGGCCTCAATCAGAGAGGCCTCCCTAGAGTTATGGGATATAAAAAAAACACGTTGTATATATATAAGATAATTGTATTTCGATTCAAAAATCAGTGTATTTACGTTAAGCCTCTGATCGACTCCTTGACAAAATCATTCTTACTTTCTCCTTTAGACGTCCTGACAAACTCATGCAGCTTTATTTTTATTTATTTATTTTACAACCTCCACTCTTCCCCAACCCTTTTCCGCTTATTATACCAAAAACCCTATTTCCCCAGAAAAAAATAGAAAACAAAACCACACTCAGAAACTTTCTATTTATTAAAACATGATTACCTTTCCCTGTCCTCTATTAGTGGAGATTTCATTTAGTTGGGGTATCCCCTAAATCGTTTAAGTTAAACCAGGGATTTTTCCCCGAGGTAAGGCATTAAATGTGCATTTGCTATACTAATTGAAAAGAGGGGAAAATTTTATTGATTGGCTACGTTTTTTGTTTGGAAATACTCTGCGATATTGTTTTTCTTAATTCTGTTTTGAAGTGTTTGTTTTGGATAAGTTAATTGGATATCGATGTAAGCTTAGGGTGATGTTGAGGAATTACTTGGTTTTGCAGGGGCGTGCCGTCCATAGAGGCAATTAGGCCTAGCCTACCCTACCATTCCTACCAACAACGCAACAAATGCATTTATTATAACTATATTAATCAAAAATAAAAAAATAAAACGCCTGTTATAATACTTAAAGCAACTTGTCGCGGCCGTGTGACGTAACTGGTAATAATATTACGCGTCTAGGCAAGGCCCCAGCCGGCCTAATTTCCATTGATAAATTTAAGCACACTGATAAGTATTTTCGTGTATATACACGGAAATACGAACGGCACACATAGTAAATAGGGGCGTAAACTCCTGCGAGTGTAGCTGGCTAGCTGGCCACTGATTGGCTGCCCCACAAAGTATTATCCGGCTAAAACGGTATGCGGTGATGCAATTATATTTGGTAGTGTTTTTTTCATTGACAAAATAACAATTGTATTTTTCTTAGAAGCCATATTTGTTTCATGTGACAAGCAAAATTTATTTCGTGATCTTGAATGTTTTGATTATTATAATATCTGACGGTTGTAATTCGTTTTGAAACGTACAGTAGTGTAAATATTATTTGTTGTATTTGTTTATTTACTTAAAAATGGTGTTCTGTTGTGAAGTTTGCGCTGATAATGTGTTTGTCAGAAGTTAAAAACAATAAGTATTCACGATTGTTTGATGTTAAGATTCAAGTTGTGTCTAAAGGAAAATGTGTAGATACCCGAATTACGAGAATTAACCCAAAATTCATCTCGTACTCGGTATTTCAAATGAATCTTTCTTCTGTTTGCATTGTCAGAAAATCGTGATTTGAACCTTGATTAATGTGGTGAGTTCTTGTATTTATAACTTTGGTTTTTACAGGCTTATTTTCAATGTTTGTTTTTCAAATATTCCGGTCAGACGCTCAAAATTGGGTACGGAACGAAAACTAAACTATTTTTTTTTGTTTACAGCGCCCTCTGTTTTATTTTTTAGGTTTTTTTGTAACGAAGCGACATCCTTCGTTCTTGTATTGACAGAATACCATTGAAATTCCTTATATTTAAGCTAGATGGCGTTGTTTCTCATTGGCGTTGTTGTTGCTTACTAAAAAGACGATGAAGAAGACTAGAAGACAGATGCGGGGGCCTGGGAGGGTTAGTGAATATATCAATAGATGTGACTACGTTGAGGGTCATCCTAAGTAGAGCGACGCTGTGATGTTGCGAGTTTTTTTTTTTTTGCTTGGCCTGCCCGCCTTCGGGAAGCACTGCACGCCACTGTGGTTTTGCAATGATTACTTTATTAGATACTATTTTTCGTTTGGTTGGCCACGTCTGCCGTGTGCCTGACGAGCATAGCATAATAGCATAATCAGCCTATAATGTTCCCACTGCTGGGACACACGGCCTCCTCTCTATGAGAGGGAACGGGCTATAATCCACCTTGTGGGCCCAGTGCGGGTTTGGTAGATGTCACATATCTTCGAATTTTTGGTTCTAGCTAGGACATGCCTTACGATTTTTCCTCACGATATTTTCCTTCACCGTTTTTTGAAAGCAGTGGTGGTGAAATAAATTACACAAAGTAATGAACCAACGACTTACTGTTCGTAAGTCGGGGCCACCACCATTGGTCCACCGCTGCTCTCACCAGCCTGACGAGCTGTGGGCCAAAATAACCAGGATGATATTGATATTGATGCCCTAACACAGCCCGTCACCTACGCGGCAGACCTCGCAGGAGATAGCAGGACGAGCTGGATAAAACCAACGAGCAGTGGTCCACATTGGCCCTGGAACGAAGGATTTGGAAGTCATGGGCTAACAGTAACAGTATTTTTGGTTAAAACGAACGCTTTCGCATCATTACCGTAGTTTTTACCATTAAGCAGTCTTTTTATTGAGTCTTTTTTCAATTGACCATCATCATCTGTCCGTCTGCCTAGCTTTATCCTTAACCTAAATGAAAGCATTAATATTATTGTATTTTTAACTCTCGTCGCTAAGCTCAGCATTGAAAATCCAACTGCACAGTTATATTTTCAATGTTCTTTCATTTAGTGAAAATGTAAATCGAACAAGAAATTGCAAAGAAAAAGAAAAACACTTTTTGCGTAAAAATAAAACCAACTTCAAAAATACACCAAAGAGTGGAAAATAACTTTAACCTCCTCTTTTTGGAAGTCGGTTAAAAATAGACTTACATAGAGTTTTGTGAACATACGAACAATCCATATTGACACGCACAATATAAGTCACAAGCTCACAAACACGTCCTTCCCTAATCCAGCTTGTCTGAAAAACAAATCGCCATCATCAAGAACTTACAAAGAGGGGTACAGCAGAGGTGTGACAAAAACAACAGAATTTACATAATTAATCTAAGGATCGCCGTCACACGGTGTGAGAGGATTAGGTCGAGGAAAATTGGATGTGGTGTGGTGTAGTATATTATGTCATACAGGTTTTACTACTTGTGTTTTTTAGTTAGTCTGATAGGAAAATTGCAGGATTACCTTGGTAGAGGAAAGTCTAGACTGGTGTGGATTTTATTTTTAACTAGCTGTTGCCCGCGACCTTTTTTCGCGTGAAATTATTATTTAAAAAAATGTTACTTCCCTTTTTGAATCTAATTTTTTTGCCAATTTAAAGGGTTACATTTTTTTTCACGGAACCCTAACTCTTATTCTAAAATAAAAGCCTTAGTTACTCCTTATGACATCAGCTATCTGCCAGTAAAAGTCCCGTCAGAATCGGTCCGAAGATTAGCCGTTTGAATCGGATTTTATTAACAATTTCAAGGGTTTTCATTTTTTTGCACGGTTCCCTAATTATCTGTCTAAAAATAAAAGCTATCTGCCAGTAAAAGCCCCGTCAAAATCGGTCCAGCCGTTTCGGAGATTAGCCGGAACAAACAGACAGAGAGCCAGACAAAAATTGAAAAAAAGTGTTTTTATTTAGAACCACAGACACTCCCATATTATTTATTTGTAAATAGATTGATTTGGTTTTGTGCTGTAAGCTTATAAATCTTAGCTTATCTTTGCGGATGGTGCAGAATTAAATGTAGATACCACACGGGGTCCTTTTAAATTACCAAGGAAAACACCCTTGTGATGGAAATCAACATCGGTAACAAAAAAAAACACTTTGTTTTTTTAGGTCTTGAAAATTCGTTGTAAATGATAAAATTATGTTTATTATGCAAATAGGTTTACAAACACTTTTACGCGTCATTTTTTTTAAACTAGTTACCAGTGTTTCGTACCTGACTACTCTGAGAAGAAACAGCTGAAACAAACTGAGAGTTCATAGTCTCTTTTAAAGTCCAGACATAATCTAGTTCTACTCACATGAGGACTATGCAGATTAGTGTCTGAGATTGTCTCTTGAAGAAAGATCAACCACACAGATTTGAGTGGACCTGTCCAGTCAGTGCAAGCAATTGTCAGTTATCGTGTAGCTCGACTTACAACTCAAGGAGCTCAATGACACGACGAACGAAGAAAGGACATTTGGGTAGGTCGCGTAGGTAGTTTAAGGACAACTAGAAATGAATTTTCAATACACTTTCTCGAAAACTGGTTCTTATCGCACTACGATTAGGTTCAACATGCAATGTATTTCACACGCGTGGATTTTAAATATTTTTCCGCACACGTGCGGACATAAATTTTCCACATAAGTCCATATGGGTCCAATGATTGTTTTTTTTTTAATTTCGGCAAAGAGATATGCGTCTATACGGCGTAAATATTTGTTTAGTATTTTAATTGTGTTTATAAATAGAATATCATAGATATACATGATTATTTAAAACAAATATTTGCTTTTATGATCAAATTAACATTTATTTGTGTTCTAAATGCAAAAATATTTGATTTTTCTTCTTTTCATATTAGGCTGTATAGCGGCATCATACCTTTGCTTCTTCTTCAGCCTGGCGTAAGCAAAGTGCGGAAAAAAGCAAATTAAATTATAGTTTCATAATAATTCCTGACAAAAAGACTTTCTGTTTTAATATTTTATTTCTTCGAAAGTGTATTGAAAAACGTCGTTTGATACGCGTGGGGATTTGTTATTGAAGTTCTCGGCTCCATAACACCCTCGCCTGCAGCTCGGGTGTTAATTCCGCGCTCGAATGCAATAACAAAGTTTCCCCACTTATAACAAAATGTACTATTCCATCATAGCAAAAACAGTGCTTATTTTTTCTCTGTACCAGAAGACGCCTAATGGTGGAATATCGCTGTCGAGGTCGACCGTAGCGAAGGTGGTGTGACAATCTGATCAAAATCGCGGGGCAAACGTAGCCAGAAATTGCAGTGAGGTTTGAAAGGAGAAATGGGAGGCCTTTGCCCAGCGATGGGAAACAGGCTATGACAAGTGTCATCTGATTTTAATATTTTATACACTGTGGTTTATGATTGATTGATTTTGATCTTAAGAGTAGCAAAAACCCGGCCAAGTTCGAGTCGAACTCGCGCACGAAAGCTTCCGTACAACCTAAAAAAAACACGTTTGTTGTATGGGCGTCACCACTTTTTTTTTCGGATGGGATATCATCAAATAACTCCTCCCACTCTGGGCTGAGCAGGAGGGAGTGTCAGACTTTTACTGACTAAAACCCATCCGTGTTCCTTCCTTTGCCCTTTGTGTTCCAGGGCCGCGGTATCTCTTTCGAACAGTCCCGCAACCCTGGCATGGGAGTCACCCTTAGATATTTATTTTGTTCTGTTTTTAGTATTTGTTGTTATAGCGGTAACAGAAATACATCATCTGTGAAAATTTCAATTGTCTAGCTATCACGGTTCATGATAATTATGATCCTGGTGACAGACAGATGGACAGTGGAATCTTAGTTAGTAATACGGTTCTGTTTTTACCCCTTGGGTAGGGAACCCTAAAAATTACTTAGATTTACTGCGATCCCAAATAACATGGGACAAGATGACGATATTCTTCCTACTTTAGATAGATTCATCAGTTCTTGGATCAAGTCTCACAAATTGGAATACAATGTTTCTGTTCCAGATTCTTTATCGGCTCCAAATTCGTCTGCCCAAATCCATTCAGTGATTTCAGTTTTATACCTTTTCTATTGGCCCTCTATTTTTCCTTTTCATATTTTTAGGTTGGCCTCATTTTAGAATTATGGAAATATTTTGTGAAAATAATATTATAATTTTTTTAGGAAATAGGATATTCATTGCTGAGCACTTTCATGTTTTATTATGAAGTTACCTGTTATATATTTTATTTTAGCTACTCAGAATTGGCTTAGGAGTTCGTTGTTTAATAATAACAGCCGCTTAAGGTTACACTGCGCTTGCCTAGGTTGGTCCGTGGATGGGTGACCACCCATTACATACCGAGTTTCCTCCGTGCCTCGGAAAGCACGTTAAGCCGTTGATCCCGGCTGTCATTTGTAGATCTTTGACAGTCGTTACTGGTAGTTAGTGGCCCGAAAGTTTGGCAACCATTCCTAACCAGAGGTACCGTATTACCCAGTACTAACTGGTTTGTGGAGCTTAGACAACAGTCGGTCCATGTAAATACTGGTATTCAGCTGCATCTGGTTAGACTGGAAGCCGACCCCAACACAGTTGGGAAAAGGCTAGCCAGATGATGACTCAGAATTAGCTGCTGCGACTTGTCTTTGTTAGTAATTTGCTAAATTCAATACACGATTCTAGAACCCCAGCGTTGTTTCGATGTCCTTTGCACAGAGTACAAAATACCTGATGTTTTGCGGGTAACTTAACCTTTAGTCTCTACTAATATTATAAAGAGGTATTTGTTTGTATGTAGGGGGTAATCTTCGAAACTACTGATCCGATTCTGAAAATTTATTTCACTAACTGGAAGCTAACACTACCCCCGAGTGTCATATGCTACATTAAAACGTTCCCGTGGGTTAATTTCTGTGGGTCTGTGGACGGTGAGCTATGGGCTAGCTCGCCGTCCGTCCGTCTTATGACGACAGGCCGTGTCGACGGCGCGTTCGTGTTCCACGTGCGCCTCAAAGAGCGTCAGCAAACGGGAAGGGGTCCATAAGGACCGATGCCTGCCAGGGTTGCGGGACTGTTCGAAAGAGATACCGCGGCCCTGGAACACAAAGGGCAAAGGAAGGAACATGGATGGGTTTTAGTCAGTAAAAGTCTGAGTCTGACACTCCCTCCTGCTCAGCCCAGAGCGCGGGAGGGGTTATTTGATGATTTCCCATAGGTGAAAAAAAAAAAAAGGTTAATATCCGTCCATAACTAGAGCGAAGCCGCGAGCAAAAGCTAACTAGTCAAAAAAAAATTGTGTTACACGTACTTTTTAATTTTCATTAATTGCTCTACTATTCATGGACCTTTAACAAAACTGGTGATATATGAGTGAACAATAGGTACACCTCTATGTAACCCTTTGGGGACTACCGAATATCAGTCTTTAGGCGACATAATCAATCCCCCGCTAATCCACTTCAGCAACACAAAATACTCAACATTGCCAACAATAAAACGTCTTCAACTCCTCAGTATAAATAAATAATAACTAACACAGAAGGCAGACGACCCGTCATAAGCCGATTACCACACCATTCGGCCTTCCAATTTGCTAGGGTTTGCCAGGCAAATCTCCTCACACCTCTAGCTCAATGAGACTGCTATAGAGGCGAAAATTACAAGGGATTGACACCCTGTTTTGTGAACGGCTTTGGCGCCTTTTTGGATATGTTCGGGTGAGGATATGTGTTCGTTTTTCTATGTGGGTAGATGGAAATTTAATTATGCTTAAGGTTTTGTGAGGTGTCTGTGAAACGTAGGTCTGATTAAAGGGTCTTCTCATTCTCATACTTTGATGTCAGAGTTGAATAGGAATTCTTCACGTAATATTTTTTTAACACGCTTGTATTAGCTTCACCTGTCAACCACCTTCAACCATGTAAAAAATCTTGAAGTAAAAGACCCAATTCCCGGTTTTCGATTGAGATGAAATTTTGCATATATGTTTATTTTGTATGACAATGCATGGTTAGCTAAGGGACGACATTCTAAATCAAAGATGGCGGATTATTTTATTTGGTATGTATCCCATGATCTGGGTATCAAATGAAAGGGTTTTCTAAGAAGAATACGACAAATAAATTGACGTCTTTCTAAATCACTCTGGTCATGTCTGGCTCGCTTAAAGTATCAGATGATATTATTTATTTTAGATATTCATATCTGTGTAAAATTCATAACATTATTGATTATTTTACATTTCGATTGGTAGTTAATGGTATTGGCTGGTTTCTGCACTGCAACTGGTAACTTGGTTTCAAGTAACGAGTAGTCTGATAAAAAGAAATACAGTACAGTGTAAAGGACATTACCGCGCAAACTGTTACCATTACTAACTAGGTCCAATAATTTTTGAAGGTTTTTTTAATTTTTTAAGGACTGCGCGAGTTGTTCTATGCAAATGTTCAATATTTTTATCGAACAGCTGATTTTATTAGTATTTGTTCTAGGTGCCTGTTTCTTTTATGATTTTTTATTATATAAAGATCCTTGTATGTGGCTTCTTTTGATACAGGAATAGAATCTAACGTCATAATAATTATTAGGCACCATTTTTTGGAACCGTTGAAAATCTGACTTCTGTCTTATTGCAAAGTCTGTACGTACAGTACCTCAGAAGTTATAAAAGTAATTCTAATTCATGTCGACAAGATCTGTCTATAAACTTTTTTCCTATTGTTCTCCGAGTTATAAAACCTATTTTTATCGGTGACCTTTACTTATATTTAGAACGAATATAACCTTGAAAAAATTCTTTTTTTTTTTAAGAACGCTCTCGTAAATTATTATAATTGAGTTGCTTTGGGCTCCAGATACTCAGCCTAATATATTTGCCTACATCCATACCATCTTACAAGCACCAGTTCTCGTCCGATCACCGAAGTTAAGTAACATTGGGCGCTATTAATAATTGAATGGGTGACCGCCTGGAATCAGTGTGACGTTCTAGGATTTTTCGAGCTTTATGACTAAAAAAAAAAATGAATTAATTTCTATTTAGCTTTTTATTTTAGCTACTATTTATATTCCCTTTATTTATCTGTTTACAAATTATTTACATTATTAAACATTCCTTATAAAAAAACAATATAAAAACATTTAAAAATATGAAAATTGTAGCCCACCGGTATTGGGTTCAGGGTCCTATTACTATTACTACTGTTAATATAATTATTACAATATGATAGTTTTACAAGAGTCACACTTTCTATTGGCGACCATTTTTTGGCTTACAAATAGGTACAAAATATTAAAAAAAAACGTGTTAAAAACAAGCTCAACTAATTCTTTACAAAATATTAGCTTTGTGCAATCGAAAAGTAAAAATGGATAAAAACGAACATAAATCCTTTTTTACTGACAGAATTCTATCAGGCAGTTGATAGTTATATAAACCTCGATTGTATCAAGTATAACATTATCACATACTCAAGAGCACCTCATAGATAGCCTGATTAAAATTAATTAGCCTATACTCAAGATAATTGATAGAGTTGTAGTCTGAGTCATCCTGGCCATTACGAATTGCCATTGCATTTTAGACGCACTTTTCATAAGACTCCGTGGCGCAACGGTAGCGCGTCTGACTCCAGATCAGAAGGTTGCGTGTTCAAATCACGTCGGGGTCAAGGGGTTATTTTTGTAATACGGATTCACTTTTGGAATATAAAACACGATTCACCTTATTAACTGTAAACCAGGTCACAGTTCTAATTGGATATAATCAGTTCTATTGAGGGGTAATTGTCATAATATTGCGATGGCTAACAGATTAAACATTAAGATAGAATCAGGCGTTACTTTGCGGCAATCCATGACATTAAATATTCTGCTAAATATTTAGTTTCAATTCCGCGAAAACAGATTCAGGCCTGGATACAGGATGCAGCACCCAAAAATATAGCTCTTGCAGGAAAATAAATAAATAACAGCATATGCCATGCAAAACTATGCTCGACACGTGTTTCGCCTCTCCACGGAGCATCTTCAGGAGATGTTAACTCGACGACCGGGAGAGTGGTGCTGCATCCTGCATCCAGCCATGATGTTTTTTACGGAATTAAAACTAAATATTTTGTTTAACATTTAAGATTAAACATTGCCAAACGTTTTGTTCCCTTGAAATTCTCTTTATCTAAAGAATCCCTACGCAAACTACAGTTGCAAATATACAGGGTGTAACAGGACTCTTCACGAAGCCGTCAACCAAGCATTATATACATCCAACTAAGTAACTTTACGCAAAAAAATATTGCTAGGAAACGACTTTTTTTTGAGGGAGAAAAATCACCTTTTACGGTAGGACTCAATGTAATGCACTGAAAACATTGTGCTGATGGATGGATTGAATAGTACGGGGTTCGTAAAGGTGTTTAAAGTAAAAATCTTACATTAAAAACACGTATTTAAAAAAAAAAACTTGTGAAAATGTCGGTACTTTGACCCCCAATATCTCCGTAACTAGAAGGTTCCCAGGTATGGTCTAGAACAAAGAAATGATCGCAATGTCGGGGAGAACAAGTGCCTTTCGGCTCCGTGAAGGGTCTTGTTACACCCTTTAGTGTTTTGTTTATAGACTTGAATAAAATAATAAAGCAATGAACAACACTTTTAGGTACAAACGGCTACACCTCGCACGCTGACCTCGCATTGTACGGAAATCCTATACAATGCGAGATCAGCATAAACTGGAAATGTATAGATTGATGTGTCGCCGTGTGCACCAACATTATACTTCGTTACGATTTATTTTTAACAAAAATAAAAATAGTTGTTGCTGTGTTAAAATTCCACAAAATTTTAAATGCATTGCAAAATCGCCTTGTGCGAGATAAGTAAATAATGCAGGGACTGTAAGGCCTTATGTCAAGAACAATAAAGGCTTACTTAGCACCATTCACTTTCCTGGCACAAAATGCAAAAAGCATAGTTTGACCCCGACGTGATTTGAACACGCAACCTTCTGATCTGGAGTCAGACGCGCTACCGTTGCGCCACGGAGTCTGGTGCGTTACACGCTAATTTATAGAGATATATGAAACGATAAACTGGGTACGTACGTAATTTTTCTTTATCTGATAACAATGAATAAATAGCGATTCAATGGAGTAAATAATGGCATATAAAACGTATTTGGAGTTAATATTGAAGTTTAAATTTTTTATTTTTTAGTCGTGAAGGCCCAGATATCTCGCTTCTCATGCATGAGGTTGTGGGTTCAAATCCGGGCAAGTACCAATATGACTTTTTCAATTCATATGTACTATCTAAGCTTATCTTGGACAACACTGACATTGTTAAAGGAAAACGTCGTAAAAAAACCTGGACTTATAAAAGTCTGAAATCGCCAACCCATCTAGAGCAAGCGTGGTGATCAATGCTCGTGCCTTCTCTATTGAGAAGAGGCCTTTGCTCAGCAGTGGGACAGTAATAGGCTGGTATTATTATTATTATATTTTTTAGACGATGGAATCCATAGAGATTGTCATTTGTTCAACATACTCACCGGAGACCAGCAATAAAATGAAATAATTACATAATTAACTTAATTCTGAAACCTTTTCCGAGATTCTAATGAGCATGATGGACATTTTAGTTAGCTCTAATAGAGAGGAGACGTGAGTCCCAGTAGTGGGGACATTATTGGCTGATTATGCTATAGAACATGATGCTGGCAAACCTGTAGGCCCGCGGATCGCAAAACTGGAGCCCTGGCACAGCTAGACGGGGTTGCGGCAGACCGAGGAGAAGTTGGCGGGACGCTTTGGTTGGCTTTCTCGTTAATTGGCGAGATGAGGCGCACCATCGAGAAAAGAGGAAAGAATTGGGGAGCCCTTTGCCGAGGAGTGGGACACTACAGGCTAACAAAAATAAAAAAGTGATAAGTAAGGAATAGTAGGCCTGTTTTTGATGCCAATCAAATGAAATCTGCATCTATACAAATAAATAAAATTGAAGTGTCGGTTTGTAATATCAAAATAACAGCTTTTTACTGAATGCATTTTTATGGAAATAGATACGGCACTTTTAACAAAAATACATTTTTTTCTATTTTTGTCTGTCTGTTTGTTCTGGCTAATCTCTGAAACGGCTGGGCCGATTTTGACAGGACTTTTACTGGCAGATAGCTGATGTTATAGGGTCTAACATAGGCAATTTTTTTGAAAAATAATTAGGGTTCCGTGCAAAAAAATTAAAACCCTTGAAAATTCGATTCAAAAGGGGTAATATTTTTTAAATAATAATTTCACGCAATGAAGGTCGCGGGCAACAGCTAGTAACAAATATTTGTTATTACAACTAAAAATTGAGAAATAAAAAAAACTTATTTCATCGGTGAATAACAAACAAATTGTTTGATTCAGTTTTTTTGCCACCGACTTCTAAAGGTAAAATTATTTTTCACTTTTTGGTGTCTTTTTGGTCTTTTTTTTTTTAAAGGTTTTATTTTCGTTCTAAAATCGTATATTTCCGTCGTGAGTCCTTCTGTTTGTCCAACACAAAGAAATAAAAGCCATTTACTACCTATTAAGGAAAGGTTCTAAAACAACAGTAGAACAAATACGGTCATTAAGTGCCATTACGTTTGTCTCCATTAACTTATTTAATCTATACCTTAATAGACACGCGATGGAGCGCAGCATGGGCTTCTGTTCTGTTAGTTTCAAGGACTAATTACTATAGCAAATAGGTATCTATCTAAAAAGTTTGTATGTTTATCCGTGATCATGGCAACAGCGACGAAATATCGGGAACTCAAAACAAATAACAAACATGGTAAATACATATGTCGGATATCGGGTTGATTTTGGATTAAAAGTTGTTAGTTTGAATTGTTACGGTAGTTGGTGAAGCACGTGGTTAGATCACGTGGGCAGGTTCATAGTGGGCTGGACGCCATTTCGAACGAACAGTTTTGGACGAACCGTCGAAGTGAGAGCACCACTCTGAAGCTGTCTCTTCACCTACTTTCGCCTTAACGTATTTTAAACAAGTTTTATTTAATCAACGCAATTCAATATTGATTGAGTGTGTGTGTGGTTTTCTTGCTCGAGCACCTACGCCATGTCAGAGCCTGAAGCGGGCAACCCCCCTGATGCCGGTTCCGTCGCGGAACCTGGGCGCGTTCCGATACATATATAAAATCACGCCTTTAAACCCCGAAGGTTTAGGCAGAGGTGTACCTAATAGTACACCTACGTTTCATTTATATAAATAAATATCGCTAGACATTACACACAGCGCAGTCTAGGTGCCACACTAAGCAACGAGGCTTGTGTCGTGGACACCAGATAGTTGATATTACTACATAGATACTTTTTGTTTGTAAATAAATACTTATTATACATACAAACATCCATGACTCGGAAACAAATGTCCATGCTCATCACAGAAACATTTGCTCCTACCGGGATTCGAACCCGGGACCCTAAGAACGTAAGGCAGCCTCTCTACCGCTGCGCCATTCGGGTCGTCATTTAAGTCCCATGTATTGCCATCAACGGGGCACAAATCCCGACTCCGTGGCTGCTACTGAGAAATTACTGAAGGAAAACCCCCAAACTTCTTAAAATAAAGAAAAAAAGAAAGAAAAAAAGAAAAAATATTTATTAGCCCGCACAGGACAAAACATCAAACAAAAAAATGGTTACATTTACAGTAGGTACAACAAAATTATAAAAGTAATAATAAAATTTAAAAAAAAACAACGATATTAGTCCTGTACGAAGCCAAAAGTCCCCTATCTCAGCATGGTGCTGTAACATTTACAAAACGTCACAGCGCTGGTATTCTGATACTCGTAGGGCCCAAAGTGATGCCACGGTCAGATACGAATACGAATTTAAAATATAATAAAAATGATCACTGACTCAAACTCAAACTCAAAGCGTTTATTTCAATTAGACCTTCGCAGGCACTTTTGAAAGTCAGAAAAACAAAGGCGAAGCTACAGTCACAGACACAAGGCATAATAACTTGTGAAAGTACTGTAGTTGCCCATTCCAAAGCGTAGATCTCTATGGAGAAGAATGGGCAAGAAACTCCATGGACACTCTTTTCAATCAAAATATTGTTACAAGATCTTGGTTACATCATTCATGTTGAGATTACACATATATGTGAGAACGATGTAGAAAGACGAGCACATTAAGAGCGTCCAGAGTAAAAGATTATAACTATAAACAATTTAAAAACAAAGTAGCTAAAATAAACCGTGGCAGCTAAGAGATGACCAGTCCCAACTGACAGCGCCCGTTCACGAACATGACGCATGCATCAGCTCCATTCAGCTCAACCATATTGAAGGGAACTAAACGACCCAACACACTCGCCACTATCAGCGAGACATTTGAGTGAGCCTGACATTCTCTCAGCCACCAGGGCACATTCGAGTCAATGAAGGATAACTAAATGTAAATGGTAGCTTTACAGTACATAGTACTCACACATGTGCTATGCAGTTATATAATACTAAGAGATTGAATCTATACAATGCAAAGATATTTTTACAATCTTCTGCAGCTTCCACAATAATTTCACATGAGCTTCTGATTAGTTTGCCCCTATGGTTGTGGAGCAGGACCAGCATTGAGCCAAGCATTTTTATCATCGATGTAATCCCCTAACTTATAATATGCTTGCCTACGTACTGACACAGTTGATATTATAAATTGTTTGGCCATTTTAGGCCATCTTGTCTGCGTAGTATCCTTTCATTGCCAGACTCATAGCTTTTTTTTTTTTATCTATGGGAAATCCTATCAAATAATCCTCCCGCTCTGGGCTGAGCAGGAGGGAGTGTCAGACTTTTACTGACTAAAACCCATCCATGTTCCTTCCTTTGCCCTTTGTGTTCCAGGGCCGCGGTATCTCTTTCGAACAGTCCCGCAACCCTGGCAGGCGTCGGTCCTTACGGACCCCTTCCTGTTTGCCGACTCTCTTTGAGGCGCGCATGGAACACGAACGCGCCGTCGACACGGCCTGTCGTCATAAGACTGACGGACGGCGAGCTAGCCCATAGCTCACCGTCCACAGGCCCGCGAGACTCATAGCTGAGCTCATCTTTATGAATATTTCATCGGTTTAACATTTGTATCTCTAGCAAAGCATATCTCTAGAGGAAAGACTTAAATTCACATTATAACTTGCCTAATTCTGTCAATTTAGCCAACTTACTCCACATCGTGATGAAACTAAACTATCTACCAAATTACGTGATCGTATGTACCTACAATGTGTATGTAGTGCCAGAGGTTGCCGCAGTTATGTTAATTACATAATATTCGGAACTAAATTAACTGAAGCAAATGCGTGGCAGCTAATTAGACATCTCACAACGTGTATTACTGACTTTAATTACATGATAACTATTATTTTGTTAGACCGATTGTCAACTCTACTACTTCAAAAATAAGGTTTGATTTAGGGTTTTTGTTAGCAGCAGGTTGGTTTCAGGTTATTTAAATTAGCGCACTTGTTTCGTGTTTCTGTTTGTGATGGTATTGAATAATATTTTAACTAGTATATTTTATGTTTCGCTCGCGAGGCCCTGATGAACACATGCTGAAATAATTAGGTAGTTAATTTTCGCTACAAATCCAACAAACGGGTAAACAGATTTGGTGGCGCAAGGTATAGAATGATTGCACACAATTTGTGTATTTTCAGCATATTTTGAAAAAAATACTTATTCCTATTTTGAATCACATAGTTAATTAAAAATAAACAGTTAGCTAGATACATGCATTCACATTAATTTTAAAGCCTTAATTTTCCTGAATCGTACCTACAAAGAATCTCAAAAATGTCAGACCTACGAAGCTTTCTATTCGTTTTTTTTTTTTTAATAGGGTCTAGATAAAGTGACACGCTGAATTCAAAATCATGCATAAACTACCGAAGAGTTTTTGTCAATCCTGTTCAAAGTGGTTGCAGGCAAACGCAACGCTTCTAAAGCGATAGCCCTTCGTCCTAATGTAACCTCAAAGTCCTATCCGTCTTACCCACCTACATCCGTACCTCCCCTTCCTACCTCAGTTCAACCTCCAAACATTTCATCAGTCGAGCCCTCGAAACCGAGTTGGTAATGTAGACACTACTTCAGCCAAATGAAGAGGTGGATCACGCATCGATACGTATCCGAGAAGTATCGAGTATCGATCCGAATCGAATATTGCCGATAACAGCTCTAGAGTTGAGTGGTGAGCGATTCACTAGTGTAGTCGGATGGTTAAGTGCAAGAAGTGTTTGTACCTGTGTAGTTAGCAGGTTAGGGAAGGTTTTGGGGTAAGTTGGCATGGTCTTATATTATGCATAAGTTACTGTGGCTACGCTAACTTAAGACTAGTTGTGTCCCGCGACCTTCGTCCGCGTGATATTATTATACAAATATTAGGTACTTTCATATTTGAATGGGTAGTCATAGTTTGTTAACAATTTTAAAGGTTTTATTTTTTTGCATGGAAACCTAATCTTTTTCCTAAAAAAAAATGGCCTATGTTAATTCTTATAAGATCATCTACCTGCCAGTAAAAGTCTCGTCAAAATCGGTCCAGTCGTTCCGGAGATGAGCCGGAACAAACAGACAGACAAACAGAAAAAATAAATAAAAAAAGTAATATCTTATTAAGGTACATAAAAGTTTTGTAGTACATGAGAGACAAAGTATACACGGTATACATAAATAACTACATGTACAATCAATGGCTGGGTGAATCGCTGCTCTCCTAGCTAGACTTTTGAGCAATCTGTATTTAGGAGAGACAAGTATTACACAAAGTATTTCTGTTATAAGTACTGTTTCCTATGCATTCAGTAAAAAGCCGTTATTTTGAAATTACAAACAGACAATTTAATTTTATTTATTTGCATAGTTACCTCCATGTTCATAATATTAGCTATTTTCACAGAATTCTGTAGAAATAGCTTAATATTAATAACATTGCATCACGCCTGTTATCACCGTAGGGTAAGGCAGAATTATACCTAATAATACTCTGACATTTCACCAGTTACGTAATAGTGGGCAAGCCTCTTGCCATCAACAATCAATCCAATTCACAACATCAATTAAATTTCTTAATATTATGAGAAAATAATCAGCGATTTGTATTATTGTAGCAACACGACCGGTCAATGTCGCCAGACATTTGGGGGAGGCTTATGTCCAGCAGTGGACGTCTTTCGGCTGAAAGGGTAATGATGATGATGTTGACCTGCGTGCTTCATTTGTTTCCTTCGTTTGAGTCGCGTCCATCGCTGTGACCCGTGGGTCCGCTCTAAGCAATTAAATCTTTGTTTTCCAGCAGTTGTCGTCGCTTGGCCGTATTACTCCCGGCTTAAAGATAAAATAGCAACTGAATTCACTGGATAAGCTACTCCTAAAAGATTTTTAGATCTCATGAATCTTGCTGCACTAGTCTGAAAAATATTAATGAAAAATGTATTACGGAGGAAAAGTCGCGAACGATGGTAGTAGTAGCAATAAAATTGAAGTATAGTAATCATAAATCTATCGTGAGCTATTTTATTATGTAATATGTTTGAGCAATTTGCCATTTTGGGAATTCATTACGCCGGCAAAATGTTTATTCGTGAATATTAATTTATTTTGTAAATTGTTTTTGATATTTCAGTCTAAATAAGCTCAGGCAATAGACAATTTATTGATTCATCTTGTAATAATGACATACTGTTTCAACAGGATAAAAGATAAAGTATTCTATATACTTTTTCACTTAAATTACTGCTTAACAAATAGAAATGCACCCTTCGAAAAAGCGGAATAACCCTGCATTGTATGACCTTACAATTTTGCAAGGTAATTGAAGAAGTATAACTAAAATCCTAGTGTTGGTTTCCACCTGAAACTGAACGTAATCAGTCAGTGTCATAATTTTATTCCTCTTGATCGCCGCCTAGGAGGGTTAATCGCGTTCAGTTTTATTGGTGAAAGCCACTCCATGATACCTTGACTTGCAAATGAAACGTCCGTGCTAGTTACTGGAAACATTATCCGAGAACCAACTCAATTTTTTTATGGCAAACCAGAACAACTGAACAGTCCAACGTGCTTACAAAAGCTCACGACTTTTCTCATGGGGGCAGGCAGTTACTACACAACGGCAGTCGCTACGATCCTTAAGCACATCTTTTGCTTCATACATCTGGTCATACAAGCACGCTGGTTGCGTTCAGCCTTGTTGCCTTCCACCATACATCAGTTCTCCACTAAATACCTGTTAGATTAATTGTCCAGTAGACCATGAAACTGCCGCGGACTATAAATTAAGGGGCTGACACGATTTAGTGCTGCCCCTCTAAATTAGAGGCCTAATGATACATTTGATTGAAATTAGTGATGTTACATGACATAGTCAATGGGACGGTGTGGTCAGTGTGTTGATGTATGAGTGCTTAAGTTGGAAATAGATGAATATTAATCTACTTAGAATTGTGGAAGTTTCCACAATGCCAATCTTTTTCATGATAGTTTTCTACTTCAGACACTAAATGGCATGGCACTAATGGCGTGACACTAAATGCTGTTACATCAGCTGCAACCGGTTAGACCGGGTAATGTTTTTGCCATTCAAATTCTTTATTATGGTGTAGATACGTTAGCATTTGATCTTAACACTTTTTTAAATTTCACCAAGACATAAACGGAATTTAACTAATATTTTTCAAAACCTCGACACTTGCACAATATTTGGCTAAACGCTGAGATGTCTGATAAAGCAAAGCCTTAATCGAGTGGTGGCCAAGGATCAGCCAAAGAAACCAGGGCCGTCCAATCTCGTTGGGTTGACGATATCGTTACGAGTATAATCTTGGGAAACACCTGGATGATGGACGCACAGAACCGGGATGTGTGGAAAGAAGAAAGGGGTGGCGTATATCCAGCAGTGGGTGATTCCGGGCTGATATGATAATGGTGACAGCGTCATTGCTGGCAGGATAGAGGTCACTTTAACTAAATGTTTTGGCACAGTGGTCAGGTTAGTATACCACGGTAAAACATAACAAGAAAACCAAGTGGCAATGAAGCTTAAAATTTTTATTTTTATTTTTTATTAAAGAAAATTTATCTAAAAAGTATTACAAAAAGTATACATTTAGGCGCAGTAGTATTATTTCTCATACAATAGTATAATTAGTACCTACATAAAAGTAAACTATAACTAAAATATTCAACAGTTGCAATTAGTGATCGTTCAATTCAGATGTTTAGTAGCGACCTGCCCTGATCTAGGTTTATTTAAACCTATGTTTCAGTCCAAAACTATCTTTTGCACTTCATTTTCATAATCTAAGACTTACGTAATCACCTCAATTAACCCTAAAAAATCGCTCCATTCGCAATAACATTACAAATACAACTTCCGACGATTTCCACAGATAGTTGTTACAAGTAACGGAGGCGCCCGCGGCTCGGACGGGTTGAATATTCATGCAGCCGTCAGTCATAACAAGGGTTGAATTCTGACTGCTATCGACTCGAGTCAACAAGAGCTGTGAACTGTATTTAAATGCTATATTTGTGTAAATAAAGAAGGAATACGTAGGTAGATATGATATGGTATAAACATATATAGAGGCTTTTTTTTTTCTCGGATGGGAAATCATGAAATAACTCCTCCCATTCTGGGCTAAGCAGGAGGGAGTGTCAGACTTTTACTGACTAAAACCCGTCCATGTTCCTTCTTATGCCCTTTGTGTTCCAGGGCCGCGGTATCTCTTTCGAACAGTCCCGCAACCCTGGAAATATAGGTCGAATTCGGAAATGGATATTTTTGGTTTATTGCTAGAGCTAGCCTGGGGAAATAGGATGTACTAAACAGGGTGTAAGGGACTGGAATGTTATGGGAAGCCAATAAATTTTGATTCGTTGAATTTTCTCATACGCAATGTATCGTTACCGTGGAAAAATGCACGTAGCAAACGGCATGCGCAACGTCGAGTTCATTATGTCGAGTTCGATGAACTCTGTAGCTAGGCAGAAAGTGAAAAGCTTATTACACGCGTCGTTCGTTAGAGCATTCCAAAATCCATTGTTGGATTTTTGATTTTAGCCGTATTATTTACATAAATGAAGTGTTGCGTACAGGGAATGTAATTTTACATTTAATTAAAGGAATAGTAACTGAAAAAACGATAAAAAATAGCATTTTCCGGAGAAATAATCCGGTGGAATATGATTCAAAATAAGGAGCTGAATGCACGCATGCTTGTCAGTTTGTGGAGGCCTGTCCCTTACACCCTGTATGTTATAAAGGGTGTTATAATGAAAATATAGAAAGGATGAGATATTTAGAGATAAAGCTTCGTTTGTAAGGTTGGCAAGACATCGGATATATATTTAGGACTTTAAGGCTTCTTCTACATGTGACGGTAGCCTGTATCTCCCAATTGTATATGAATCATAAAAAATACTCTTTTATTTTAATTGAAGTTAGTATTTTTCGTTTGGTTTGTCCATGTGCAAAATAGAATGCCAAAATATTTGCAAAACTATTGAAATTACTTAACTTCAATCATTCCGAATCAGCAAAAATATGTTCAAGAAAAATACAGCAATTTAAACCTTAATAAAAGCACAAAAGAGAACCCTCTTCGCAGCCAATTTAATCCTCTGAAAACTGTAAAAACATAAAAAAACCTGAGTCATAAGGCCAATAATATTAATACAAACAGCACTTGGAAGCAATTCAAATCCTTACAAACAGTTGCATAAAAACTACAATAGTAGCTAGTAGGGTTACCAAGATAATATCTTTTGGGGGTTTTGTGGAATTTCAAAGATCAAAACATAATGGAAAATGGTTATAAGTACAGAATTACTCATACACTAGTGTAGAGAGTAAAATAAAAAAATACAGGGGGCCTCAAATGGCTGCTTTGTCAGAATCATAATACGAATCACGTTAAAAATTTAAAACTCTTAAAATGGACTTTGTAGTCATAACCATAAAGACCATTTTAAGAATTTTAAATTTTTATCGTGACTCACATTATGATTCTGATAAAGCTTCCATTTTAGCCCCCCAGAATTCAATCACAGGTGATATTCTCTTTTGCTCGCTCGGGAATATAAAAAAATAAAAAGAGCAATTTTTTTCATCTGATTTTAAACTCAAAATGAGGGCTCTAAATTGTCTAAACCACTTTTGAACATGGACAAGGTTATATGATTATGCATATGAATGGCAACAACAATTATTTTACAAAAAAAAAAAGTATATTTGTTCCTCAAGATTATCCACCGTACCGGGAGACAAGGCAAATAAGTCTTTGATATTTCAGAATAATAACCAAGAGATGCATTTTTCCCGATTCAAAAACTTTAAAACACACGTTACCAAATCAGTAAAAATTAAAACTTACAAAATTTTACGAGAATTAATATGCTGAGTCTTCGTAATCTGGTATCGGGCCTTCGAGCCAATAATTCCCGTGATTGTTGCAGTGGGTCCGGATTATGTCAGGATTTTCTGCAGCAGATGCATACAACGATCGGCGGCCGATGTTGAGTGTGGTGGCTACGTCAATATTGGGTAGGGCTGTACGATGAATAGTGAGGCCTATGTGAAGCTAATGATTAATACGAATGCTCTAGAGGAAGTATTCATAAATGGTAGAAGAGTTAAGGATAGTTATGATATAAAAGAAAATTACCACCAATCGGACAAAAATCCAGACTCCGTGGCTGTTACTAAGAAATTCCGAAAACACAGTAACACTTTGCCTCACCCGGGAATCGAACCCAGGACCTTTACTCAGCACTCGCGCTTGCTACCACTCGACCAACGAGACACGCTGAGTGACACAACTGCCCTAGAAATGACTAGTTGTCAGTCTTTTTAGCTTGTGACTATGATCCGTGACTCTCAAAGATTTATGAACGACAGCCGGGATCAATAAAAAATTCACAATCGCGACTTACGTGATCCTATAATTTTAAAATAATTAAAGTTGATTATCTATACTAATATTAGAAAGAGGTAAAATTTAATTGTAAGTTTGTATGTAGGGGGTAATCTCTGGATCTATTGAACCGATTTTGAAAAATCTTTCACTAATAGGAAGCTACATTATCCCCGAGTGCCATAGGCTATATTAACAACGTGTCAGTGGGATAATTTCCGACAAAAACGCGAGCGAAGCCGCGGGCAACAGCTAGTATACAATATTATAGCTAGTATACGTATTGATTGAAGCATTTTTTGTTTAATAATTTAGAAACTACAACACCTGGTGGGAATTGTTACATATTTTTCCAAAAATCCCTATTAAGCTGAGTTTATTTAAATAGTGGGGTTTTCTGAAAAAAAAAAATAACAATCGCCACTGGTAAAGATATTTTGTCGGTGCGGATTTCTGTGTTTTTTAGCCACGGAAGGTTAGCATTTAAGGAATACGGAATATGCCTGTAATTTTTTTTTCACTTAAATCAATAATATGCAGTAGGTACTATCAACCCAAGAAAATAATTAAAAGTTAATTTCAACTACTGCTTGTCGCACAAAAAAAATTTTTAACTCCTACAATTTTCTACGACAGTTCAAACGTCCATGACTATCGCGGCCATTCATGTCAGGACTTTGATGTCACTTACCTCTATCTGCCTTGTTTAAATCTAATTTTCTGCCGTAGGTAGATTAGTTTTACTAAAATGTAAGTGCTTTATTTAAGCAAAAATTGCAATAACAATATTATAGTAAAATCTTAGTGAAACTTTAAGTACTTTTCAATTAAAAGTGTTTCTTTGACACATGGATTTTGACGCCGGAATCGATGCGTTTTGTGTTTGCGTTCCGTTTCACCAAAAACACGCTAAATAAAATATTAAATTGTAAAATAAGTGTTGTATTAAAGAATTAAACAAGTGTACCACAGTGTTTTTATGGTCAATACAAGGCATGTTTAAGAAATAAAAAAAGTTTTGTATTTCTTGCATATACCCTATTGTCACCAATATTTTTAAGACCATCCCATGCGGTTGTTATTACCCTTGAACCCCTCTTCCACCATTTTTATACTATCTACCACTAATTGAACAATTTGTCCCAAAAAAAAAACATTGTGCAGCCAGCCCTACTCAGTTGCAAGCAAAGCCGGAAATACGCGGCTCACTTTACGATTATTACTTCCTTTGCGCTCTCCGTGACACTAGTGGGTACTGAACGCTTGTTTTATTGTTTATTATTCTTTCTGCTACAATAAAAGAGGCGATCATAGACAAATAGGGGTGAGAGGGTGAGTGTTATGGATGTTGTGGAGTTCTTGAAGGAGTTTTATTGGTAAGCAATAAGGAGTCATTATGGTTTAAAAGTCACGGCTTTTGGCCGTGTTTATCTATCAATACTAATATTCTAGAGAGGTAAAATTTGTTTGCAAGTTTGTATGTAGGGGGTAATCTCTGGATCTACTGAACCGATTTTGAAAATTCTTTCCCTAATAGTAAGCTACATTATCCCCGAGTGCCATAGGTTATATTTACAATGTGCCCGTGGGATAATTTCCGATAAAAACGCGAGTGAAGCCGCGGGCAACAGCTAGTTCATCATATACCTGCCTTTATCCTTATTTATTTAGGAGTAGCTGTTGCCCGCGACCTTCGTCCGCGTGAAATCTAAGGTATTGCACAACCAAAACACTGCATGCAGTAAAAAGCTGTTATTTTGAAATTACAAACAAACACTTCTAATTTATTTACTTGTATAAGTTACGGCTAAAGGTAGGTGTGAACATAAATTTAAGATAAGCCGGCTAAACTTAACCTAACCTAACATAAGTTTAGCCGGCTAATCTTAAGTTTATGTCCACGTCACCCATTTCTAGCAATAACATATATACAGTATAGATAACAGTATGTCTTCTTCTTCAATGCTTCTCTGTTAGTCGTTACCTCAGTTTTCAAGTCACCCCATTTCAACCGATATCATCTATTTATCACACAGTGCATCCATCGTTTCTATTTGATCTTCTCCTACTCTTTAAGCCATCCACATTCAAAACTTTAGCATAATCAGCCTTTAATGTTCCCACTGCTGGGACACACGGCCTCCTCTCTATGAGAGGGAATGGGCTATAATCCGACACGTGGGCCCAGTTAGTAGATGAACCTTTGTTTTTTTTTGGTTCTAGGACATGTCGGTTTCCTCACGCTGTTTTCCTTCACCGTTTTAAGCGCAGTGGTGATGAAATAAATTACAGAAAGTAATGCGCCTGTCTGCGTTCGAACCCACGAGTTACTGTTCGTAAGACGGGCCCACCACCACTGGACCACCGCTGCTCTCTAAAACTTTACTCATGGCATTATCCCAATTCCTCAGCATCACATGTCCATACCATGACAATAGGAGTTAATTATTTTAATTCCACATGAACACCTGATGAAATTACTTAAGTTCTTGAATAATGAAATTATTGTCATTCACATACCTGCTCCCCCTATTTTCTCATTTAAGTTTGTTTTATCCTGGCTGTATTGTAATTTGTTATAAATTTATTTTACTGTAATCTATATTTTAAAATTATTTTGTTTTTAATTCAATTTTTGATCTAAATTTGTTTCAATCCTGACTTTATTCGAAGTTTGTTTTTGATTTAATAAGTATTTAACTTGCTTTTATTCAATTATTCTAATTCTATTTTTAATAAAAACTATTAAACTTAATTTTAAGTACCTATTTTTATTTTGTAACCTTTTGCTGCATGAAACTTGCCCAATTGTTACCTAAATGGAAGAAGTCACTGGCTCCTGAAATACAGGTACTCTAACCTAGCTCTGGAGCCAGTGTCTGAAATTTTTCTGTACCCTGTTTTTATGGCAATAAAGAATTTATTATTAATTTATTATATGTATTGTACATACAAGCGTTCAGTACCCATTAGTTACTTGGTACTTATTTAACGCTTGTTTTATGTTTATTGTTCTTTCTTGTACAATAAAAGATACGATTGTGAACAAATAGAGGTGAGGGTGAATATTAAGTTCAGTGTGATAGATGTTATTAAGCTTCGAAGGAGTTCTATCGGTGAGCGATGAGTTATCTTGATTTGATTTCGAAGTCATGGCGTGTGACCTTTTATTGTATAAGGCAGAGATGTTCCTATAATATACCGTCATTCCCCTATTAATAAAATTTAACAAGAAATTAGGTACTGCCTCGTTAGTCTAGTGGTCGCAAGCGTGATTTCTGAGCATGAGGTCCTGGGTTCGATTCCCGGGTCGGGAAATGTGTTATTAGGTTTTCAACAGGAATTTCTCAGTAGCAGCCACGGAGTCTGGATTTGTGCCCGATTGATGGCAATAGGCTCGCTCCCTATTACATGGGACTTAACACACAACTGGCTGACACATAACTGGCAAAATGTACGCCTACTAATGGGTTCACCTCTACCTAACCCTTCGGGAATTACAGACTTGATATTATGTTACACGAAATTATTTGTACGTTTTGTAATAACTTTGAAGTTCACACATACGATAAAACCTTTTTTCGTCTTGGAAATACGCAAACAACTTATTTTTGAAAATAGTCATTCTGCTACAAAATATAACATACAGGCTACTTCATTAATTACTTATATAAACTTAACAACGAAAACACACGCAGACCTTATAACTAAATTTCTCTGAATACCAACCACTTTCATCCAAAACCTCCGACACCAATTTTCTCCAAAACTAAATTTCCAAACTAATTACACACACTTCCCTTCAAACCTACCTTTAAATAAAAACCAGAGATAGCAAACCTTTTGTAAAGTTAAATCCCGCACACGGAATTCCGGGATTAGACAAATACGTGCGCGGCTCACAGTAATCACGGACCAAGTGTGTCCTACAAACAAGTCAATCTTAAAACGGGTTTGCATAGATTAGCGCAGCACTCGCTTTCAGAACACATTTGGATGTGCCACAAACTTACGATTCGAGCGTTTGTGTCTAAAATTTTGGAAGAGTGTCTCTGGTTCCTGGTGAAAATAAGACCCATTTTTATTTATAGAAAGTCACCCAGAGAAAACCGCTACGATTTGCGGATATACGAAACCAAATATTTCAGTTATCAATAGCTCACTAGGTAACTATGAATTTCCTCATCAAAACCTAAATTCATTTAACTGTATAAAAATTGTAAGCACAGTAAGCTCAGAAATCTGCGGGAGACGCACCGGGCGTCGGGGGCCACGTGGTGGCCGCCGGCCACCGTAGGCGCGGGCCTGTGGACGGTGAGCTATGGGCTAGCTCGCCGTCCACAGACGACAGGCCGTGTCGACGGCGCGTTCGTGTTCCACGCGCGCCTCAAAGAGAGTCAGCAAACAGGAAGGGGTCCGTAAGGACCGACGCCTGCCAGGGTTGCGGGACTGTTCGAAAGAGATACCGCGGCCCTGGAACACAAAGGGCAAAGGAAGGAACATGGATGGGTTTTAGTCAGTAAAAGTCTGACACTCCCTCCTGCTCAGCCCAGAGCGGGAGGGGTTATTTGATGATTTGCCATCGGTAAAAAAATAAAAAAAAAAGCTCTCTCTTGGAAGGCCTCCCACTTAGTGGACCTATGACCTGGTCAAGGTTGCAGGGATCCTCGGGATGCGAGAAGCACGGGACCGGTCAATGTGGCGACACTTGGGGGAGGCCTATGTTCAGCAGTGGATGTCTTTCGGCTGAAATGATGATAAAGCTCAGAAATCTTACTAGTAATACCTAAATGCGATATTTGTTACTCTTTCACGCAAAAACTACTGGACGGATTTGGATCAAATTTAGCAGACAGTTAGTTTGTAACCTCAATGAAAATATAGAATACTTTTGATTCCAGTAGCATGATCCGTTGGGACAATAACCAAACTGGACGCGGGCGAAGCCACGGGTATAAGCTAGTATTTAATATTCTCATCGTCATCATCACATTTTCCTGCCTATATCCCAATTTATTTGGAGTCGGCACATTAACCCCAACATGTCTTCTTCTGTCATATATCACAGTAGTAACTTCCTTTCTTTTTATATTAAGAGTTTGATCACTTATTTTTTTCGGAGAAAAAATAGTTCCAGTGGTCCGATGCAACAGGATTTAAGCAAACTGGTGGTTCTTTTTAGGAGATCATCTTGCTTTTTTATCATGCGATTAGTGCCTATCCTGGTGTCAGAGTTTTTATACCGTCCATGGGCCTCTGACTTAGGTTAACATGTCGGCGAGAAATGCTCCCACTGAATCCCGCTGGTATCCCACAGTTTAGGCCGCCCACATACATCGCACTCCTCAGTCGTTGGCCGACGAACGGCAATCTGCATAATACGCAGACACGCTGCTATAAAAATGGTAATGCACTCCGCATTGGCTTTGCTGTGTGCAGGGTAATAGGTCGCTTGTTCGGCGGTTCCTCGGAACTGCATGAAGCCTTAATGTCTTTTAGATCTTGGTTTTCTTTAAAGCGGTAACAAGCAAACTAAAACGAAGCTATCTTAAACGAAGTCTCTATCGTGAAAGCATTAACGTTTACGTTTGCATTCAATCTACAGTCCAGTTCAGGAATTGAAGACCAATGGATTATTGAGTTTATTAATGACTGAAAAATTGGAAAGATGTATACCTAGTATCATAGACCTCATCCGTCTTTATTCATCAGGCGTGATCAAAGTTAGGAGCATACATAGGCTCATATTTTTTAGACAACGACCACATAGAGAACAGAACCTGCAGAATTTTACGGTAATTTTTATTTCTTATGTTTATAACACAAATGTTAAGCGCCAACAGATTCAGAACTGAATATTATCGAAATGTAAGCCGGGCAGACGAAAATAAAGCCAACATCGGACTCCCACTAATTAGCACAATATTTAACTACCCTACCTACCCACAACCTCACACAACGCCGGCGATACCACTGTTTAACTTGTAAACATAACTTACATCCGAACAGCACTAATAAACGACAATGGCTCGTACATAAATTCTCTTCAAGCAATAAATAATGGAAAATTGCCCACCCGTGTCACGCGGTATCAAATTGCTGCCGATGTCAGGAAGACTGAAGATACTAATGGGGTATGCGACATGGTTGGACTAACCGACACTCAAGTTAGCACTTAATAGAATATCAAAACTGCAGGTATACAGGGATTGTGTAGAGAATTTGATAAGACAGTCAAATCAGTAGAAAAAGATTAGAAAAAATGCTAGAAAATACTATATTGGCAAATCCTTATTTGTTGCAGTTATCTTTAAACCCTGGACCATCTGCTCAAATTCTGGAGGCCAAGCCAAGCCAGCCTTTCCCCTCGCGCTCTGGGCTGAGCAGGAGGGAGTGTCAGACTTTTACTGACTAAAACCCATCCATGTTCCTTCCTTTGCCCTTTGTGTTCCAGGGCCGCGGTATCTCTTTCGAACAGTCCCGCAACCAATATACTACACATTATGAGCTATTCAGGGCATACACCGACTATCTGTAACGACTGTCAAAGATCTACACAGAATGAGCTCAATTGTATGGTACCTACACATCATCATAAAATGCCTCGTCACCGAATCTTAGATTACTAATAACTAGCTGTTGCTCACGGCTTCGCTCGCGTTTTTGTCGGAAATTATCTCACGGGCTCGTTGTAAATATAGCCTTTGGCACTCGGGGATAATGTAGCTTCCTATTAGTGAAAGAATTTACAAAATCGGTTCAGTAGATTCAGAGATTACCCCTAAATACAAACATACAAACAAATTTTACCTCTTTATAATATTAGTGTAGATTTCTGTCTTACTCTCTGCTCCATACTTTTGCAAGGTTAAAACATTTAGTTAACATATCCGCGTAACATTAATCATTCGTTAAGGAAACCTTCAAAGAATGGCGCTGACAGTATCAACAACTTGCAATCTGGAGCATTAAGCTTCATTAATCACGAAAATTTCTGTTTTTGCTTCACAAACGGCTAATATTTTGGGGTGCTGCTGGTGCAAAATAAATTGTTGGATCGATTTCTTGTAAGTTATGGAATCTGGCGTTACTTTGCGGAAATCCATGACTTTCAATGTTATGTAAAATGTTTAGTTCTCATTCCATGAAAACGATCTAGGCTTGGATACTAGGTATAGCACCGCCCGGGGCAAAAAATATGCACATGCAGAAAAAGCGAGACCTTTTTTTTTGTTTACCCTATTTAAAGTATTTTTACCTTCACTATACTAATTTTCATATTTATTTCGATTTCTTGTAATTCCGTATGCTCTGTTCAACAGTCTTCTGTCTCACTCTTTAGTAGTTTAAAGAACCAGGTCCTTGGCATTTTTGGCATTTGATTTTTTATTTTCTATTTTGTATCATAATGTATTAACAATAATAATTGATCACCTGAACTGGATCTGCCTCGTTGGTCTAGTGGTCTCAATCGCGACTGCTGAGCATGATGTCCTGGGTTCGATTTCCGGGTCGAGCAAAGTTACTGGGTTTTTTCATCAGGAATTTCTCACTAGCAGCCTTGGAGTCTGGATTTGTGCCCGGTTGATGGCAATAGGCTCGTCTCCTTAAACATAACTGACAATATGTGGGTGTAATATTAGTTACACCTCTGCTTAGCCCTTTGAGGATTACATGCATGATGTTATGTTATGATATAACGTATTATATTCCCATAAACAGCTACAGCAACAGATAGGAAGGATATGGGCTTCCTAATGACACAGCAGCAAAGGGAAAGAGTATAGCTGTTAAATTGTAAATCCGCAATAGGGAATATGCATATTTTTTTTTTTTTCACTTAAATCTTTAATATGCAGTACTATCAACCCAAGAAAATAATTAAAAGTTAATTTCAACTACTGCTTGTCGCACAAAAAAAATATTAAACTCCTGCAATTTTCTACGACAGTTCAAACGTCCATGACTATCGCGGCCATTCATGTCAGGACTTTGATGTCACTTACCTCTATCTGCCTTTTTTAAATCTAATTCTTTGCCCTTAGTAGATTAGTTTTACTAAAATGTACGTGTGTAATGTGTGTGTGTAATTAAGCAAAAATTGCAATAACAATATTATAGTAAAATCTTAGTGAAACTTTAAGTACTTTTCATTTAAAAGTGTTTCTTTGACACATGGGTTTTGACGTCACTACCGGACGTACGTTTTGTGTTTGCGTTCCGTTCCACCAAAAACACGCTAAATAAAACATTAAATTGTAAAATAAGTGTTGTATTAGAGAATTAAATAAGTGCACCACAATGTTTTATGGTCCAATACAAGGCATTTTAAAGAAATAAAAAATGTGTTTTGTATTTGTATTGTAAAGAAATAAAAAATGTGTTTTGTATATCTTGCATATACCCTATTGGCTGTAGGATTAGTTTATAAAGTTTAAGATAAAATTTTAAAGAGCTGTGGATTTTGTGAATAATAAATAACTAAGAATCTGACAATATTCTAGCAATAACTGGGCTATTGAAGTTGTTAGACAGGACGAGGAAATAGTTGACCATTTTCCTTTATTTACGTTTCACGTGAAGTTTTTTTTGACTCTCCAAACGAATTTAATTTACCTAGCCTTATCCCTACAAACACAATACTGTTAAATAATTTACAACACCCATTAATGCCTCTTCCGACCTTTAACAAATTAGCCCAATTTCCATTCTTAAATACCAATTATCGCAGACAAAAAGCATTTAATTTGTTATTAACGAAACATTTTAATTAAAATTGCTGCAATAATGAACAAATAGGTTGTGTCATGGAGGATTAATAATATTTGATTATTGGTAATTATTCAAGAATTTAACAATGGCTTGAACCCTGTTTAATTCGGGAATAATGTTTTCCATCGCATTTTATATTTATTAGCCTGTATCTAATTAGGGCGGCCATTTTATACACAGTTGCTGAAGTAACTATTCTTTATGGTTCCTTATTTGATGGTGCTATTAATTTGTTAATACAATTAGAGACTGCGCGACTGCTGAGCATGAGGTCCTGGGTTCGAATCCCGGGTCGGGCAATGTGTGATTGGTTTTTTCCATCAGCTATTTCTCAGTAGCAGTCACGAAGTCTGGATTTGTGCCCGGTTGATGGCAATAGGCTCGCCCCTATTTTATGGGACTTAAAGTGTAACTGGTGAAATGTGGGTGTAGTTTTAGATACACCTCTGCCTAAGCCTTCGGGAATTACAGGCGTGATTTTATGTTATGTTGCCACGTCCAAATCTGTATATGATTTCTAACATTTAGTCAATTAAGTAATATTGCACTACTGGGACACAATGCTCCTCTCTTTGAGATAGGGAACACCGTAATCCACCACATGAATCCAGTTTAGTCTAGTGGATTTCAGAAATTCTCACGACTACGACTCAGGCAAAAAAGAACATTATTTAAATATTTCCATTTTTTTATGGCTAATGTGTGTCATCTGTGTTTATCAGACGACCTCTAATCGGTTATCAATCATTCTCACACAAAAAACCACCGGCACAAAAGCCACCGGCAAAAGCGAAGTTAAATATAAATTGGATCATGTTCAAGCCAATCACACGTACTTTCTCTGCCAAGTGACACACTTTCGATATGTGGACTTGTATTTCGTCACTTATAATATCGTTTCCGTGGTGTAGCGGTTATCACATCTGCCTAACACGCAGAAGGCCCCCGGTTCGATCCCGGGCGGAAACATAGCTTTTTTACGAATTCAAGGTTTTTTTACTTTTGGGATAAATTTCAGAAGATAATTTATCATTATAAGAATCTATGATAACGTTTAACTCGGAAAGATAAAAGTGTAAGTAATCAAAATATTAGACAATACTTTAATTTATTTTGGCATAATTACGGTCTTTTTGTTTCAGACCTTATTCATTTGCATGTACATGTAGGTAACCATGGGTTTCATGTAATCTAATATCTCAACTAGATGGACCACCAATATCTCCGTTAATAGAACGTTTCCAGGTGTGGTCCAAAATAAAAAAATGTCGCAATGACGAGGAGAAAAGTTTTTTTTTAAATACATGTTTTGAATGTATGATTTTTACTTTAAACACCTCCACGACCCCCGTACTATTCAATTCATCCATCATCACAATGTTTTGAGTGAGTTACATTGAGTCCTACCGTAAAACGAGATTTTTCACCCCAAAAAAAAATTGTTTCTCAGCAATCATTTTTGCGTAAAGTTACTTAGTTTGATGTACATAATGCTTGGTTGACGGCTTCGTGAAGGGTCCTGTTACACCTTGTATTATCTCCAGCAGTGGACAAAATACAAATTACTAAAAGCAATTACTTATGGAGGGACCACACAATGCTCTTACAATTTGAAACAGCTTTATTAAAAGAAAAAAAAAAGCAATGAATATAAAACCTTCTAAAAACTACAGGTTGTTTCACAAGCACGTACAAATTAATTTTAATAGGAACAGACAACAAAAAGTCACCTTTTCCGCCACTTTAGTGATAGTTAACGAGTATACGTCCAAACCCAGTGTGCAAACAAGCTCATATTATCCACGACACGAAAACTCCTTCACAATAAAAACAACTGACTGTATTCAAATTATCCTGTCACTCCGCATTCAAAGGAATAAACCTTAAAACAAGGACATATGGTGTATTTTTGAATGGCAGTACTAGAATAGGGTCGGTGCTAGATAATGATGTAGACGAAACACTTACGCTTCATTTCGCATGACTATTAACGTATAAGTTTGTGTTTCATTGTAACAATAGTGGTTTGAGAGTAAGACAATAAGCAAAAGACTAAGTGTAAAACCAACAGTACTATTTGCTGGACATTTTCAGGAAATTATCATTGAACAGATAATTTTATTTGAATGATGGTTTAAGGGTAGATCAGGGTCCGGGGCTGCGGGACTGTTCGAAAGAGATACCGTGGCCCCGGAACACAAAGGGCGATAAAGGAACATGGACGGGTTGTAGTCAGTAAAAGTCTGACACTCCCTGCTCCACCTAGCGCGGGAGGAGTCATTTCATGATTTCCCAAACGAAAAAGAAAAAAGTTTAGATCAGGGTGTAAAATTCTTCATCCACAATAGTACGAGTACCTACAGGAAAGATCCTCCAACCAGACGGGTGTGTGACTGGCGGGCTACTTACTGCCTGACAGTTATTGTTGGGTCCAAATGGTCGTGAGTCGCGACTCGCGAATAACTTTAATAGCGCGATTCAGAATTTTGATGTTTAGTTCTTCATTTGTGTCATAGATGGCGCTGTAGTACTTTTTGTACTAGTGCCGCAACAATGGTGTTGTAGCCCAGCGGTATCGACCTACAACGGCCGTGGTTTCGAAACCAAGCAGGCAGTTTACATTGTGTAATTCATTTCATCACCATTGCCCTTAAAACAGTGCAGTAAAACATATTGAGAAAACTAGCAAGTCCTATAACCAAAAAATCGAAGATTCGTGGCACCTACTAAGCCGCACTGGACCCGCGTGGTGGATAACAACCCACTGCCTCTAACAAAGATCTGGAGGCCTAATGTGTCTTAGCAGTGGGGGTCATTATTAGCTGATTAAGCTGATGGACAAAGTGGTAGCTCGGTATCCTTAAAATAAATGGTCACTAGAGAAATAAATTATAATGTGGCCTTGAAAACTTTAACGTTTTTCATACATGTGGTCGTGGGGCAAAAGTTTTAATTCAAAACTTGACATTATATCGCTTGGACTGCTCGACAAATCCAGTTTTATATTATTTTATTTCCTTTATTTAACTTTTATACAAATTATTTACATATTTAAATATTTCTTATAAAAAACAATATAAAAACATTTAAAAATATAAAAAATTGTTGCCCACCGGTATCGGGAACAGGGTCCAAGCTACCGGCGCCGGCGGTCAGGACTCCAGAAGGAGAAACCTCCAAACAATAAGTGCCGTGTTTAGGAGTACTGCTTTCTGAATCAAGCCCTTGATCCAGCTGCCTAACGAGAGCCTCCTTGTATGCATCGAGGCTCTTAGCAACTAAGCCATGGGCTGATACGACTATCGGCACAATGATCGCTGAGTCCACATCCCACATGTCGACAACCTAGCGAGCCAAGTCAAGATATTTTATTTGGTTATCTTTCTCGGCTTTCAAGAGGTTCTCATCATGCGAGACCGTTATGTCAACAATCATTGCACGCCGCTCTGATTAATTTATGTTATTTTATTATTATGAGCCTATTGTGTCCCACTGCTTGGCAAAGGGCTCCTTTCGTTTATTCCATTCTTCTCTCTCTAGAGCTAATTCAACCCAATCCTTTAAGTAGCAGACCAGCTCATCACACCATCTCCTTCTGGGACTGCCGGGTCAGCGATTCCTGTTGTTCGGAACCAAATCCGTTTTAAATAATCTTATCAAATTCCTTATTTTAAAAAAAAACATAGCCCAGTAATACTCATTAGTTATTAACGTGTAGACTGTTCTACTAATGGTATGTGCCTACGTGAAGCCTAACAAAACGATTTAGCCAGCCGACACGCACTAACGAAGGCACACAGTGTAAACTTGTTACTGCTACGACAAACAGCCTCGTCGCTTTCAGGCAGCTGTTGTCATGCTGCAAATAAGGTCAGAAGGTTTGATAGTAATTAGTAAAATAACTATTACACGGGATATAAGTTTCTAAACTGCCATTGTCACTAACCTTATCAATAACACTAAATAAAACTGTGTTTTTGAAGTCGATTTTATTTTTGGCAAAAAAAGTTTTTTTGTTTTCCATTTTTAGTTGTTAGTGTAAATAATCGTATCTACGTAGTAAGATGATTTTAACTTTTAACCATTATGCAGTTTTACCTTCCAAAATAATACACCAAAATCAATCATAATCAGCTCACCTAGAAAACCTGAAAGAATACAACTATACAGCGTGTACTTAACAACTTTCTCTATGGGACCACCATCGAAATCGTAAAAAAATAATCAGCTGTCCCATACATTTGGGTCGAGTAGGTATTGAAATTTTGTATAGGACAACTGATTATTTTTTTACGATTTGCATGGTGGTCCCATAGAGAAAGTTGTTCAGTTTGATGGTCCGTACCACAGTATTCCATATGATTATACCCTTTCTGTAACACGCTGTATATACGTCCCCATAATATTTTATTAAACAATTATCCTCCAACTCCTAATCGTTAAGGAGTTATACCTTGCATCATCATCTCATCAACAAAAGGTGATGATGTCCTCCTCCTTTTTGGAAATCGATTCAAAACGGGATATTCGCCATGTTTGAAACTAAACTAATATCTTCAGTTTATCCGTGATCACGGTGCTTGCAACAGTGCCAGAATATCGGGAACTCAAAACAAATAGTAAATAAACATAGTAAATATCTCGTTTTTAGTGTTAATGATAATATTGCATGAGACTTGTTTGTCCCGTGTGATAGTTTCATTTTATAATATATATATTTTGAATTATATATATTTATTATTATTTTTTATTATTATTTTCTTTTTTTTTTCTTTTTTTTTGTATATATATTTTGTTGTTTTTATGTTTATAACTGGTGAAATGTGGTACTAAGAGGTATAGGTAATATTCGGTGATCATAAAATTGGGATCAAATTGAAAATCCTAGATGGCACCTATAGCGAAAAAACTTCGCTTTAACCGGATATTTCTCAAATTTGACGCTTTGCCACTGATGGGTACACTTCTGCCTAAACCTTTTGGTAAAAAATGGGCGTGATGTTAGATAACTAGTAAAAATATATAAACTAAGTTGTAGCTAGATTACACTAAATTAAGCAGGTCGCCAAAACGAGGCAAGCTAAGTAACGTTTCCAGCCGAAGCATATTTGAGTTCCAGAAAAGAAGAGGGCCGTAGTTTAATAGGAAATCAATCGGAATCATCAAAATAATCAAAGTTAATCATCAGAAAAAAAAGATTTTCAAGATTAGTTTTATTTACTTTGTGAAGCCCAAGGAAACCTGAAGTGTTTGAAATTGTACACTACATGCAAGCGTCTTCATCTATATTGGAAAGGAAATCACATTGTCCAACACGACAAATACCAAAAAGCATGTAAAAATTTCTCGATAGGCCACCAGATTTTTTTACACCTAATTTCGACTGAATAAGACAAATCTTTGTTTTTCACTTTCCTTAGTGTAAACTGTTTTCCAAAACTCCTCCCATTTATTTGGTATAAAGTTAAACTACTGCATCTTACCTGTACTATCGCATCACCCTTCACCTTATACTAAGAAGGGTGACACGAGCCTGATTGTGTTTACCCCACGCATATTTACACCATGTACGAGTATAAGTACAAAAAATTCATCAGCAAAAAAATATTTTTCGTGAAAATGTTAATACATAGGATCCAGCGTTAAATCTCTGAGATTCTGTGTACAAGCGTTAATTTATGTACATAACCTTTCCATGAGACAAAATGTTGAGCAGGATTTGCCTAATAATATTTACAAGTTTCTAAAATAACTAAATAGGTACAACTAATTTTGAGTTATAAAGTTAATAATAAAATATGTGCAATTATTAAAATGGGAAAATAATTACATGGCGTCAGACCACATCGCTATCAATAGACTGCTGATGGGGCTGCCGCGACATTGTAGTGCCTCGGGCATGTTTGCCATCGCTAGCGTCGACTGCTTTTATGCAACGATGCATAAGCGGAGCGCGTCCCTGGTGCGCAGGGTTCGCGGCAGCTCCAACAGCGTGCTGATGATGATAGCCGACAGGCTCGACTGTCCATACATCAGACGCTGCAGTGACTTGCACGTCACCTACAGTCGTCGGCTGTCGATATAAATATATGTTTGGTATTGTATTGTATTGGAATCTTTAATGTATTGTGTGTTTAATGTATCGTTTGTCCTAAATATTGAATTCTGTGTGTTTTAATGAGTCCTTGTAACTTGAGTAAATAAATGAGTTATTATATAATATATATATTATATATTAATAGGAAAAAGTGCTCAGAATACTGGCAGCATTGCCACTTTGGATGGTTTGATTTTAAACTTTTAGCTGAGTTTTAAAACACGTTCTAAACGAAAGCTTCGATTTTTTTATACGAATAGCTCCAGTTTTACTTCGGTTTAGGATAAATTCTTTCAAAGCATAGAGCTACCTGTTATTTACTTTTATAATGGTCCAGATAAGGTAATTAACTTCGATGCAGAGAGTTGAAGAATGTTTCATCATCATCTGTCTAGCCTATTCCCAACTATGCTGGGTTCGGTTCCAGTCTAACCGGATGCAGCTGAATACCAGTATTTTATATGGAGCGACTGCCTATCTGACCTCCACAACCCAGTTAGTACTGGGTAATACGATAACCCTTGGTAAGACTGGTTGTCAGACTTTCGGGTCACTGACTACCTAAAGATCCAAAAGACCAGACAGACCTAAAGCCAAAGATCTGCAATTGACAGCCGGGACCAAAGGCCTAACGTGCTTTCCGAGGCACGGAGGTATATGAAGGTCTACTTGTAATTAAACACCAAGGGAGATTTGGAAGAGACTAACTCCCTGGATTCGGTGGCCAAACGTTGGAGCAGACGAAAAAGAAACACCAAGATGCTCGTTTTTCGGCGTTTTCTAGTCCATTACAGTCGACAGCAACACCGTAATAAAAATCTATTTTACTTACGAATGTTCTAGAGATTTCTATCATTTCAACAATTCCATACAACCTTTTTATCAGGTTTAGCAATAACTGAATTTCCACATATATAAAAAAAGTATTCAACAATTGAATTGCACCGCAACAATAGCGACCGGCTGGATCAAAAGCGAGCATTGTAAAGATATCCATTCAATTCATAGTGCTTCTGTGCTAGTAAGTGACGTTTATGATTGGGAATACTTTTAAAGGACTTTTATTGACTGGTTCAATATTTACTGAAATAATTTTAGAGTTGAACAAAGATTTTGTTTGGATAATTCATTTATGTCTTTAACTACATATGTCTTCTTTTTGCCACTTTTGAAGGAGAAATTGCTAAAGATACGTAGCATAACATAACGCCTGTAATCTTGAAAGGTTAGACAGAGCTGTGCTTAAACTGATAGGGAGTGAGCTTATTGCACAGATCAAGACTCCACGCTTTGAAAGCTAAAATTGAATATAACACAACATCACGCTTGTACACCGGGTTAGGCAGAGATGTACCTAATAGTACACCCACATTTCGCCAGCTATGTTTAAGTCCCATGTAACAGGGGGCGAGCCTATTGCCATCAACCGGGCACAAATTTAGACTCCGTAGTTGCTATTGAGAAACTCCTGATGGAAAAACCCTATAACACTTTGGCCAACCCGGGAATCGAACCCAGGACTTTATGCTGAGCAGTCGCGCTTGCGACGACCCAACCAACGAGGCAGTCGATAAAATTTACTTATAACTTATTCATGATATGTAGGCAAAGTTTAAAAAAATATGAAGTATTGATGTGTAGGAAAATGCATTTATACGCAATAATTACAATACCTTCACACGCAGTATCATGAAGCTGAAAATTCATTACAATATCATCATAGCCTCAATCAAACCGTAATCCCAATCAAACATATACAAAACTTCGTCGTATAGCCAATCACTTCATTATTGAAACAGAGAGTACTCAAAGTCAAAGCTCAATCAATCCAACCAGTGGACCAAACACTTGGTACATACACCCGACCAACTCACCAAGACCCCTTTGAACTTTATCCCATCCCTTTACTCTCCATAAGGAACTTACGTCAACGGGAGGGGTGAGGTTCTACTAAAGCTGGTGCGTGGTCAATCACATTGTAATTGCCTGCAGGAACAAGATACCCATGAAATGACGACTGCCCTGTGACAAGGGTCTCGCATATGCTCCAGGGGATTCGATTTAGTCTTGCACCCTCTTTTCATCTTTGGTGATAACGGCATGTTTATTTCTTTTTAAGATGCCATTTTTGTGTTAAGGTGGAAGCGTCAGGGTGTCCCGCTAAATTCAAATTTTCTTACGAAGCTTTCGACGGTTTCTCCTGAAGGCCATGGTTGAAATAGTGTCAGGACCACTGGAGGTCAGGAGGGGTATTGTTATTTTCCTCGGTAACAGTACTTTTTTCGGGATGAAAGGTACTCTATGTACTTTGACGTCCCGAATGGCGCAGCGGTAGTAAGGCTGCCTTACGTCCCTAGGATCCCGGATTCGAATCTCGGTAGGAGCAAATGTTTGTGTGATGAGCATGGACATTTGTTTCCGAATCATGGATGTTTATAAGTATAGTAAGTATGTCTTTACAAACAAAAAGTATCTATGTAGTAGTATCAACTATCTGGTGTCCACGACACAAGCACCGTTGCTTAGTATGGCATCTAGATGGCGCTGTGTGTAATGTCCAGCGATATTTATTATTTATTTATTTATGTCATTTTCTGTACACCTGACAACGTATATGCAAAACTTCAGGATGATCGGTTCAGTGGTTTACTCGTGAAAAGGTAACAAACAAGCTTACTTTCGCATTTATAAGATTGCTTAGGAAGTTAGGATGGCAGAAAAATTGAAAGCAGTTTATATATGTTTCTGGCAAACTTAATAACACATACCTTTACTATCTACTTAACGATAATTCACCAAAACAGGCGTTTTAGTAATGTGTGTAATGGCAATTTTCATTGAAACTGATAATTCGCGCTTCCACCATAACGGAAAATTTTAATTACCAACTATTCCTACTAGTATATATAATGAGTATACTATTTACCTATATCCGCTATAAGAGCATGAATGCAGTTTCCTATCAGGCTTTCTCTTGTAAAACAATATTAAACTTTTCCATTTGCAGTTCACTAAGCCCTTGAGCACTACGAGGTACAGTCGAAATTTCCCTCAAAGGGGTCTAGCTGCTAACTGAATAAACTTGGTCGTTTAGAACGCAAGCCATGTGTGTATGACCGCAAAACAAACACTAATATTTGTTATTAGAAGTTCATAATATATTAGTTGTAGTCTGGCTTTGGATATAACAGTTTATTGCTGGCCTTTATTTGCTAAGAGTGGTGATTAAAAAGTTCTGTAATACTGTGTTTTATATTTAGTAAACTAATTATGTTATGGGGATATTATTATGAAGCTGCAGGAAAATGGCGCGAATATGCGACGGCCGCAGTCATTTTGTTCGGCATCGTTACGCCGACAGAGGCCTTTTTGAACAAATGCATGACATGTGAAGGCGACGACTGCATATGATAACGACCGATAGTAATGTTCAGGTTAGAACATGGTACCCCGAGTCGAAAGATGAAAGTTTTTTTTGAATTTTTTCGTGGGTATTAGGAATTTCTGAAGAATTGTTCGTCCGTGGATGGGTGACCATACATTACATACCGTTTCTCCGTGCCTCGGAAAGCACCTTAAGAGGGCCCTTCCCGGCCCGCCTATCGTCAAAGCGAGCATGGTCAAAAAGCTTATTGTTTCATCCAGAGCCACAGAGGCGATTTTTTTTCAACTCCCCCGTCTTACCCCGCCCCAACCCCGCACAACTCGTGTCCCACGCACCTCATACCGTCTAACGCGATGACATTGAACGAAAAATAGTGTTCGAAAATTTCTTAAACTTGTTCCAGGACATACGTGTTTTTGAATAAGTCTTACAAGTGTGTGAAAAAAATATTTATCATTAAGAATCTCCATTACATGTGCAAGGTTTCTATCGAGATGTTTTCTTTATTTTTACAGTTTATGAGTACATTATGAACGGTCAAAGTTCAGGTAAAATTTGTGCAAAACAGCAGTTTTTGGAGGCTTAAACTGAATTTGTTGCTACTTTTTTTATTTTTTACAACCATAGAAACCTAGATATATTGCACAAAATACCTATAAGTTCAAAAATATCAAAGATAGATGTGTAACAACGGCATAATCACGTACGAGCGTTTGTATGAAAAGTATGACGGGTTGGCCGCTCTTAAGCCATGGCCCCGGCTGATCTTTGGCAGTCGTTATAGGTATAGTCAGTGGCCCAAAAATTTGACAACCAGTCTTACTAAGGGGTATCGTATTACCGAGTACTAACTGAGTTGAGAAGGTCATATAGGCAGTTGGTCGGTTTAAAATACTGGTAGTCAGGCATCCGGTTAGACTGGAAGATGACCCGAACATAGTTGTGAAAATACTAAGCAGATGAAGTTGATGAAGTTCTGAAGGATTAATTTAGTCTTAAACAATGAAACAAGTATACCAGACTTAAATGACTCATTCATAGAACAAGGAAACATGGTAGTGCATGCAAGCAGTCTTAGAAATCAGGATATTGTAAAGAAAACAAGTTAAAGACGCAGGCACCAATAAATTACACAGTGCCTTGTATGCAAATAAGCAAAAGAAAACGAAAAACAAAATGTAGAGGCAAACTTTATATCAAAATAGGCCACACATTCCCAAAACTTTCGCCCATACAAATATTCTTATTACCTCAATTGTAAGAACAATAAAACTCGAACGTGTCCCGTAACATTCATTTTTCTCAAGGATAAATTACACTCTGAACGTTCCCCTTTTGAACTACATCCTTTTTTATTAAGTTGTCCCATAAAAGGAACGTCTGCCAACCTTTTTATTAAAAGGTTATAAATGAAAAAAAAGATTGTGTTCGTTGAAACGAAAGTGGGCACTTGTGTAACGGACCCTAAATTAATTATTATTGGGCTAAGCACTCTTAAACTGATTATATCGTCGGATAATTCTTTTGATCTGGACGAAAATAAGGAAATATTTACGCTAATAATTTAAATGTTCCAGAAATGGGTCAATGATTATACGAGCTGTTATACCTTGTCAATGACAGTAGAATGGCTTACTGCTCTCCAGACTTGCCTGGTCAGCATTTAGTAACTTAGACGCTATATTCATGGGCTAGCACGCCAGTTCGGTCTGAATCTCGGTACGGGTCGGAAGTCCTACATCATTCTATTTCCTATCATTTTACTAAATCTAACTCCAATTTCTTTAAAGTAATAAATTCTTATTCCAGTTTAATTAAAATAGTTTTTTTTAAAAACAAGAATCCGAACTCTCGTATAATATTTGGTGGCAGCGGTGGGATACGAAAATCCCCTACCCGAATACGTCTCTGAAAAATACTTTACCTGAAAGTGTCAGTGAAACCAAGTGTTAAAACACTAAAAATCAAGTGCCTTACTTAATCAAATCTGTGTCGTTTGAGTGCTATCTGCGCAATAAATCAAAGTGCCTGATCGACACCCTGTTTTGTGTGTTGCAACCTGCAACCGAGACCGGATTTCACCCTCTGTTGGGACAGAGGTCTACCACAACTGCTCTGCTCTGCTCTTCTGCTGTTTACCGCTGGAGAAGCGGTCACGATGGTCCTGAATATCCTTATAATGACGGCGTTCCTGTGAGTGATCTAGAAAATACTTCAAATACTGCTATATCCTAGGACGAATACCAGAATTAACTCAGAGTCACTATTTCTATGTACACATTTCACTTCTATGTATTATTCATATTGTACATTGTTCATAATACATTGTAACTTTAAACCTTACTGTACGGCTACTGTATAATTTGTTTAGACTACGCGTTTCGATTACGCGTCTATATCACCGAGTCTCTTGAACAAAGTAGCTTAAGGTGCAAAAGATTTCTTATAATTAATTAGCTTCTATTTCATTTTGTAATCTTGAATCATGACTTCCAAACAATATCTTGATGCAAAGGAGGAAAGTTCCAGTGGCTCTAAGAGTCCAAAGATAGAATTTGAAGAAAAAATAGAACTAGGAATTTTATTTAAATTCATCAAGCCATTCGATGGCTCCAGGGAAAAACTAAATCCCTTCATCGCTAATTGCCAGAGCGCCTTTAATACAGCTACAAAAACTCAAAAACCTATTTTATTCAAATTCATACTAAGTCAACTAACAGATAAAGCTGAAACTACATGCAGTGTCAAAGAGTTCGAAACCTTTGAACAATTTATCGAGTTCTTAAAACAACAGTTTGGGGAAAGGAAGCATTACGCTCATCTACTCACTGAACTCCAGGACTGTAAGCAGAACTCTGCTGAAACAGTTAACCAATTCGCTTTAAAAATAGAAACATGCTTAGCGAAACTCCTTACGGAAATAAACATTTCCATTCCCACTAAAAAGAAAATGGAATTAGCAGGACGAGTAGCCGCGATGCAAGATCTTGCACTTCATACTTTTATAATAGGTCTCTTGCCACGGGTATCACAAGTCGTTAGATGCCGCAATCCAGATTCGTTAAATTCAGCTATAAGTTTCGCAGTCGAGGAAGAAAAAATCATCTCCAGTATCTATAAAAGATCAACATCAAATACTTACTCTAATAATGATAAATTCAAATATACTAACTCCCGTCGCGAATATCAATCGTCACGTTCTCCAACTCCGCGACATCACCAATCCGATCAATCAAAAGTAGTAAATACCAACGACATGGTATGCCGCTACTGCAAAAACATAGGTCACACTATTGAAAATTGCCGTAAAAGACAATACAACAATAGTAGGAACCAATCTTCTGCTTCGACTTCAGATGGTCATCAACCTAACCCTACACAAACTCCAATTTATAAGCCAACTCGCAAGGTTTTTAATGTAAATCAGGACAAGGAAGAAGGGACCGACGAAGTCGATCAAAACGATTTAAACGAGTAAAATTTCCCGCCCGGTGTCGCACGGGAAATTCGTCCTACTATATCAAAGACGATGCCTCTAATCTCACTGTATCCCCTGAATCACGTACTAAATCCACTGTTTCTATGAAACCAACTACTAAATCCGCTGAATCACGTTCTAAACTCTCTGAATCACTTACTAAATCCACTGTTCCTAAGAAACCAACTACTAAATCCACTGAATCACGTACTAGAACCTCTGAATCACTTACTAAGTCCACTGTGTCTATGAAACCAAAAACAAAATCCACCGATTCTATTTTCGTTGCAAATCCATACACTTCATCTTCAAAAAACTCTCCAAACCTGAAACAAAACACAAATACGAAAATTTATAAAATAAATAATAATACAGAAAAAAGATACTTACCTCACGTACTAATCCATACCTCCGTCGCGGATAGGCTCTTATCCTTCCTAATTGACACAGGTTCCTGCATTAGCCTGCTAAAATTAGATTCTATGTCCAAAGTCCCAAAGTTAAGTAATGATATAATAACCCTCAAAGGAATTGATCCTGGAAATGAAACAACTTCAACTCTAGGCAGCTTCAAAATGCAAATATTCAAAAAGAATGACAAACCTTATGCCCATGAATTCCACGTTGTCGAAAATATTAGCCTAAGTTTCGACGGGATCATAGGTAACGACCTCTTGAAAAACCTTGGTTGTCAAATCGACTATTGCCAGGAAATTTTACAAATAGATGAAGACTACGTAAAGTTAAAATTCGCTGAACCTTTATATAACATTCCACCTCGCACGGAAACTGTAATTGAATGCACAGTAAGTAATCCAAGTATAGGAGAAGGTATGTTAATAGACCAACACATCTCTGATTCATTATTAGTCGCCAATTGCATCGTTAACGTGAAAGAAAATAACCGTATTAATATTACAGTTGTCAATATCTCCGAAGAAAACGTTGTGCTCCAATCTAACCTTAATCTTACACTAGAACCTCTAGACACTCAACCTTGTTTGAGTCGTCACGAATCATTGCCTCTTTCTAATGCCTCTATCAGAACTAACAAAGTTCTCGAGCATCTTAGGATTTCTCACCTAAACGAAGAAGAATCTAATATCTTATTACAAGTCTGTACAGACTTTTCCGATATCTTTCACCTTCCAGACGATCAACTGACTTATACTACAATAGCCGAACATAATATCAGAACAAATACAGATATCCCTATCCAAACGAAATCTTACAGATTTCCTGAATGCCATAAAAAGGAAGTCGAAAATCAAATCAATAAAATGTTAGAGCAAAACATAATAACACCTTCAAATTCACCATGGTCCTCACCCATTTGGGTTGTGCCCAAAAAGCTGGACGCTTCGGGTCAACGAAAATGGAGAGTCGTTATTGATTATAGAAAACTCAATGACGTTACTATTGGAGAAACATACCCTATACCACAAATAACAGAAATTCTAGATCAATTAGGGAAAAGCCAATATTTCACAACTCTTGATTTGGCTTCAGGGTTTCACCAAATTCCAATATCCAAACAAGACGCTCCTAAAACTGCCTTTTCTATACCTCAAGGTCATTTTCAATTTACAAGAATGCCATTTGGGCTAAAAAATGCCCCTTCAACATTCCAAAAACTAATGAACACATGTTTATGTGGACTTCAAGGCTCACGCTGCTTTGTTTATTTAGATGACATTGTTGTATACTCCCCTGACTTATCAAGTCACATTCAAAATCTATCCGCTGTTTTCAACAGGCTCAGGGACTATAACCTAAAGCTTCAACCAGATAAATGCGAGTTTTTATGCAAAGAAGTCGCTTATCTTGGTCACCTCATTAACAAAGACGGCGTACAACCAAACCCTAAGAAGGTCAAATGTATCACTGATTTCCCAATACCTAAATGCCCAAAAGACGTGAAATCTTTTCTTGGACTCGTATCTTACTACAGACGTTTCATACCCGACTTTTCTAAACTCGCAAAACCATTAACATCCCTTTTGAAAAAGGATACACCATTTAATTGGAACAATGAACAGCAACTTGCTTTCGAAAATTTAAAAAATAAATTAGTGACGTCACCAGTACTAGCATATCCTGATTTTACTAAACCCTTTATTCTTACCTGTGACGCTTCCAATTTCGCTGTTTCTGCTATATTATCGCAAGGTCCGATAGGAAAAGACCGCCCAATTGCTTACGCGTCTCGGACTCTCAATAAGGCTGAGTGTAACTATAGCGTTACTGAAAAAGAATGCTTAGCCATTATCTTTGGAACTAAAGCCTTTCGCCCCTATCTTTACGGAAATCGATTCACCATAGTCACAGATCACAAACCCCTGCAATGGCTTTTTAACTGTAAGGATCCCGGTTCTAGGTTAGTACGTTGGCGACTCAAATTAGAGGAATTTGACTATGATATTATTTACAAGAAAGGGAAAATTAATACTAACGCTGACGCACTGTCTCGATTTCCAGTTAACCCTATTCATGGTAAACCACCATCAACCTCTGACCCTCTACTACTAGATGTTGACACCGAACTCGATGACCTCGATGATCTCGATGACCTACAAGACCCTCTTATAATTCTACCATCTCCCATTCCGTTCTCTTTCGAGAATAACGACCTACTAAACCAAGAAATAAACAACGACTCTAATATATTACAAAATCCTATACCACAAGTTGAACCAACGCTATCTCCAGAACTCATAGATCTAGGGCCAAACTTACCTTATCTTGACATTAGCCCTGATAGTGCCGACCTCAACCTCGACTTTGACTCACTACAAATTCCTTCGCCAAACGAACAATCAAACTTAAACAATGACAGTTATTCTCAATTCCTAAAATCAATTCCGAATAAAGGAAACATCTGCAACGCAATTCTAAAAGAACACAACGAAAATCTCCTAAAGACAACCTGCAAAATAATATTAATTCCTACGTCTATAGATTTAGACGAGTCGAATCCCTACATCTCCGAAATTCTCCTAAATTCCAGCAACCAAGACGAAATACTTAACACTGAAAAAGAATTATATCATTTTCTAAAAACTGAATATGACAACAAGATTGTTTACTTCATCTTTACAAAAGTTCACCACTTTGACGAATCATCTTATCCTGCTATCTATGATACTCTGAAGCAAGTAAGAAACGAAATCCTAAAATCTGAACAAACAACAGACATTGCTATCTCCGATTTCAAAAGCCCATTTGATCACCATTCCTACACAAAAATATATAACATCCTAACTCACATTTTCAACAATACAAAGATCCAAATCCATGTTTACCTAAATAAAACAATATACCCTACTCTGAGCGAAAGACCTAAAATCATGCGTGAAAATCATGACATTCCTACAGCCGGGCACTTAGGGTCGACACGAATGTACAACAGAATCCGGGAACAATTCTATTGGAAGGGTATGCGAAGTGATATAGAAGATTATGTCAAGAAATGTAAATTATGTCAGGAAAATAAAGCACTGAGAAAATTAAATAAAGCTCCAATGGAGATCACTACTACATCCACAGCTCCGTTTCAGAGAGTGGCACTAGACATAGTAGGACCCTTACCCGAGTCTGGCTCAGCAAAACTAAAGTATATTCTTACTTTACAAGATGACCTAACTAAATATTCTATCGCTTATCCTATACGTAGTACAACCGCCGAAGAATCTAGCGATTGTCTTATCCACTTTATATCCCTATTTGGAATTCCTAAATCTATTCTGACTGATCAAGGAACCAACTTTACGTCCGACCTTTTTAAAACTACTTGCCAATTCCTTAAAATCAAACAGTTATGGTCATCACCCTATCACCCGCAAACACAAGGAGCTTTAGAACGCAGTCATTCAACTCTCAAGGAATATTTAAAATCCTTCGTAAATGAAAATCAAAATAATTGGCCTACTTATGTGTATACCGCAATGTTAACATATAACACAACAGAACACTCAACTACAAAATTTACTCCTTACGAGTTAATATTCGGTCACAAACCCTTTATTCCTAATTCCATTTATGAACATGAACCTAGTACAACATATTCAGACTATATTAAAATGTTACAACATAAATTTAAATACACCAGAGAAAAAGCTCTCGGAAATATACTAAAATCAAAGGAATCTTCTAAATCTTATTACGATTCTCACACTAAATCACCACCACAGTACAAGGTTGGTGATTACGTCTATCTTAAAGCCCACCTGAGGCTCAAAAAGGCACTATCACCTGTTTGGAAAGGACCATACAGAATCATCAAAGTTCACGATAATAACACGGCTACACTCCTTATCAACAGGCGTCATGTGGCTCACCATTTCGATCAAATGAAACCCGCGGTAACTGCAGACACTGCATTACTGTTAGAAATCGATTAAGATTCTAGATATGTAATTATTAGTATGTAGGTATTAGCTAGTAATTATAATAAGTCTTTAGCGTAGTCTTACTGATTCTATTCATTCTATTTCAGCGCCTCAGTCAATGCGCATCAAGACTTTATCAAGCCATTTCCTTCTAGTTCCGGCATATACTTCGATAGCCTAGGAAAACTTAAGGTCATCAAAGGAAAGTTAAATATTATTAGTCATGTAAACATTTCTCTTATCAATCCTCACCTTACTAACCTCAATGATATCTTAGGCATAGCTAGGAAAACATGTCAAAAATATAGCAACCTTCAATGTGAAAACATACTATCCCCACTCACAGTTCGATACAGCGATATTAAACGCGAGTTCGATTCTATCTCACATTTAACGTCTAAACGTAATAAACGTTCAGCATGGTTCGGCGGAATAGGAACCGTCTTTAAACACGTTTTCGGCACTCTGGACGAAGATGACGCGTTAAAATACGATTCCGCAATTGAATCCATTCAAAACCATGAGAAAAAGCTCGCGGAACTAATGAAAGAAAACATTTTAATTACTACTTCCGCTCTGGAATCTTACAAACAAACAATTAATAAATTAAAAGATAATGAAGATTCGCTTAAAAATACTTTAAGTCAACTCATATTACAATTAAATAATATCACGGAAACTTCTAAAATTCTAATATCCGAAACAAAAATCCAATCTTTACTTGCTAGCCTTGAAAGCTCTCTACTAGCATTGTCGTTTCAGCTTGAAGACATAACAAATGCGATTATGTTGAGCAGTCAAAACATCCTGCATCCCAACATAATAAGTCCGTCGCAACTTTACAACGAACTCGTTGATAACGACCGGTACCTACCTAGAGACACTGGAATTCCTGTAGCGATAAGTCTAGACAATGTCCACTTAATACTAAGCATATCTGAAGTTGCATGTTATTATTATAGAAACAAACTTGTATTTGTTCTACAAATTCCTTTAGTTACTAATGATGAATTTAACTTGTATCATAATTTAGCATTACCGACCCCTCACGGGTCAGATAACCCAAATACTTTTAGTTTAATATTACCTTCTAGTTCGTATATTGCTATTTCTAAGGATAAACTAAACTTCTGTAATCTAGATAGCCTAGATAAATGTAAGATAATAAACTCTGAGTTCTTTCTGTGTGAGATACCTACGATACTGTTGACAAGCAGCAATCCTACGTGTGAAAGCGAGTTATTGACAACAACAATTAGTGCTATACCCACGCAATGCGAAACCAAAACGATTGTCGGTGAATTGGACATTTGGAAATCACTTATGAACAATCAGTGGATTTTCGTGCAATCTCGTTCAAGTAAAGTGTCAATGGACTGTGATAACTCCGAATTACGCGAAATCATAGTGTCCGGAACCGGTATATTACGAATCCCAAATCAGTGTACAGTATACACAAAAAGTGCGAGACTCATATCCAAAGATGAGGTAAACGTAGACATTCCTATTCCTAGATTAGACTTTAGCATTATAAATGATTCTTGTTGTAAGCTAGATAATAAGACTTTTAGTATAAATAACAACATATCCCCTATTTTGCTACAAAACATCAATTTGGATGATCTAACAACAAATAAACAAAATGATAAGATGTTTTCAGATCTAAACAAAATCATCAATGAAGAACCTATCTTAGTAAAATATGGGATACATTATTCTATATTAACTGTGTGTATTTTAATAATTGTAATGTGTTATATAGTATTTAAGTTATATAAGATTATTTCTAAGCATAGATCTAAGTTCTATATCTCTTGTATAAAACCGACGACCCATACCGATAACGATGTCAATAACCATAGTTTAAATAATGAACCTGAAAATTCTTCAATTCCATTGCCTAGATTAAGAGAAATTGTATAACTTCCTGAACTTCGCCTTTATCCCCGAATTTCAGTCTTTTGGGGGGGGCTGTTATACCTTGTCAATGACAGTAGAATGGCTTACTGCTCTCCAGACTTGCCTGGTCAGCATTTAGTAACTTAGACGCTATATTCATGGGCTAGCACGCCAGTTCGGTCTGAATCTCGGTACGGGTCGGAAGTCCTACATCATTCTATTTCCTATCATTTTACTAAATCTAACTCCAATTTCTTTAAAGTAATAAATTCTTATTCCAGTTTAATTAAAATAGTTTTTTTTAAAAACAAGAATCCGAACTCTCGTATAATAGAGCGAACGAATTTACGAATAAAAGTGGAATTGTTCGGACCGCTAAGCTGGTGGTCGCCACAAAAACGCATAAAGTCATATTAATCTTGTTGACGCATGCAATAATTTATTTTAATAAAATTAAAATAAGATGCGTATAAATAAAACGGAAATGCGTGTAATCTTTTAACATCACTGGTGTTTCGAAGCAATGTGAAACAAAATGGTGTAAAAATTGAAATAGGGTAGCGATAAGTTGCAAAAAAATGTTCCAAGTCACAACACTAGTAATCTATTTTAAGTTTCACTCGGACTTCGAATAAATAAATTCGCTGAAAATAAAGTAAAATTCAACAAAATTAACAAGAGGTAACTGTTGAATCGATGTGTGTTCCTAGTATTCTGAACCTTTTTCAGCGAAATATTGGTATACTGAAATGTCGACCACAATCATTGAACTTCCTCCGTGAAAAATAAACCGCGAAACCCCACTATATCCCATCAAACATCTAGAGATACAGTCAATCAGTATTACCACGTGTACTACAAAAAACACCCTTACCTCTCCGACATAAAGGCGCTCTTATAATTGCCACTGAATTACGGTTAGCTGTATGTACACCATAATGAAACTGCACTCAGACATGCTGATAATGAAGTTAGGCCCCCTCCTGTCTGTTTAGGAAACAATTAGGTATTATTATAGAGCCTATGAGGAGGGCGCTACCGCAATGCTTCCCCTCTTCAATAACAGGGTTGTTATACAGGGTGAATTTTCCAAGTGGGCGTGGATGGCCAAATCCGAAACTATGAGGAATAGCGAAATATGCTCAAAGGAGTCTCGAGCTCGATTTTGATGAAAACTAAAACTGCATCATTGGATTTTTGAAAAATGGCCAGGAATCGAATCTGTCGGTTTTGAAGATAAAACACACGCTGTATTTGAACACCATTCGTAAGTGTGACTTTAAAAATTCACCTGTATAAAGGGTGTAACAAGACCCTTTACGAAGCTGGCAGGCACTTATTTTTCTCGTCATTGCGATCATTTTTTTGTTCTAGACCATACCTGGGAACCTTCTAGTTACGGAGATATTGGGGGTCAAAGTTCCAACTTTTTCACAAGTTTTTTTAATACATATTTTTAATGCAAGATTTTTACTTTAAACACCTCTCACCCTTTTTGCGTACAGTTACTACTACTTGGTTGATGGCTTCGTGAAGGGTTCTGTTACACCCTGTATACCTAGTAGGTCGATATAATTATTTTTACAACCAGCTGTCCCCGCGACCTTCATCTGCCAGCGTGAAATTATTATGAAAAAAAATATAACTTCCTTATTTGAATCAGATTTTCTTAACAATTTCAAGGGTTTCAATTTCTTTGCACAGAACCCTTATCCTTTTTCTATTATTTTATACTATTTACATTATGAGCTATCTGCCAGTAAAAGTCCCGTCGAAATCTGCCTAGCCGTTTCGGAGATTAGCCGGAACAAACAGACACATGGAAAAATTAAAAAAAAAAAGTATGTGCCGTAAATACTTTCATAATTTATTATGCATTCAGTAAAATGCTGTTATTTTGTAATTACAGACAGACTCTTCAATTTTATTTATTTGTTTAATAGACTTTCATGTTTGTGATTTACCTACAGTCAACGAAATAGATAAATTAGATTATTAATCAAGCTTTTGAGACACGCTCACAAAATTTAAAAAAATAGCGCAAATTGAACTAAAAGGACAATGTGCAATTATTGTCTTTTCGTGGTTAGGATTTTGCTACTTAGACCTTCTGATCAGGAGGGGGAAAAAGGTGTTCCATTTCTGCCTACAAACCCAAAAATTATGTACGTATAATTATTTTTCTTTACAATTTTCGCAGCATATGTTTTGCAATTTGACAAGAATGAACAAAAAACAATTTAAACGGGAGATAGTATATTAAAAAATAGTTTTCCACACGTAACATAACATAACATCACGCCTGTAGTTAAGCAGAGGTTAAGCAGAGGTGTACCTAATAATACATCCACAATTCACTAGTTAAGGATGTTTTAAGTACCATATGTAATAGGGGACGAGTCTATTGCCATCATCCGGACATAAATCCAGAATCCGTGACTGCTACTGATAAGTTCCTGATGGAAAAACCCAGTTACCCAGGACCTCATGCTCAGCAGTTGCGCTTGCGAGCACTAGACTAACGAGGCAGTCTAAAATGTAGTGTTCCATCAAGAGAAAAAGCTTTGGTATCACAAACTTAGCCTATCCTGTTGATAAATAATAATGATGGTAGTAATAGTGAAAGACATGTGTACTACTTGATTACAACATACAACAAACAACAACAACAACACACACACATTGTTAACAACAATGCCTCATAAGACAACAAGCAACACTATAAACCTGGCGTAACATCATTGTCGTTATTCTGATCAACCAACACACAACATCTAACACAGGATTTGACAACAAATATACTCCAGCCATCACTACCATAGGGTCAGTATAACAAAGATAAACAGACACACACACACAAAGTTATGCCTATATAAATTGTCACAAGGAACCCTATCCAATTAGTCATTGCAGCTGAACACAAACACTGGCGCACAAACAACAACAACAACAACACACACACACACATTGTTAACAACAATGCCTCGTAAGACAACAAGCAACACTATAAACCTGTCGTCACATCATTGTCGTTATTCTGATCAACCAACACACAACACCTAACACAGGATTTGACAACAAATATACTCCAGCCATCACTACCATAGAGTCAGTATAACAAAGATAAAAAGACATACACACACAAAGTTATGCCTATATAAATTGTCACAAGGAACCCTATCCAATTAGTCATTGCAGCTGAACACAAACACTGGCGTGCGCTATGTTCGGTAATTATCTCATGGGAATATTAAAAATATAGCCTATGTCACTCGGAGATAACCCACCTTCCCATTTGTGAAAGAATTTTTAGAATCGGATCAGTAGTTCCGAAGATTACCCCCTGCATCCAAGCTTACAAAGTTTACCTCTGTATGATATTACTAGCTTCTGTGTGTGGCTTCGCCCGCAAAAACCCACATAAAAAGTAGCCTCTATCTATGGGTCCAGAGATTACCCTCCGCACTCATACAAACTCACAAAGTATAGAATCGACTAGCTAGTAGATAGTTTTCAAATCATTTATACACCTTTTGCTCAGAATAGTTACAGCACTGATGACAATATTTGTGTCACTTGTTTAATTTACTATTACAATATTTTCTTACCTTTGTATAGATTCTTTTTTACCGATTGTTTGTGAATGTGTGAACATTATAGGCTCTGTAGATTCCACAGATGCTCGTTAACTTTTGTTAACTTTTTATCTTGTTTTACATTTTTTGTGTAGTAAGCAACGACCTATTGTCGGGCCTATGTCCCACCATACTTACGTACTAATGCTGTAACATGATAATATTGTAACACCAAATGATTTGAAAAGAGTAACCATGGAGTTTCTTGCCGGTTCTTCTCCATAGGAAAAGACCAACCCGAACCGTGCACCTTTTTGTCGACGTTTTATAAGTGCCCATCTAGGCCTATGTGAAATAAAAATATTTTGATTTCGATTTTGAGCTGTGCCCGCGACCTTCGTCCGCGTAAAATTAACAAATTCAAGGGTTTAATTTATTTCACACGGAACCTTAATCTTTTTTCTTAAATAAAGCCTAAGTTACTCCTTACAATATAAGCTATCAGTCATTCCCGTCAAAATCAGTCCAGCCATTTCAGAGTTTAGCCGGAACAAACAGACAGAAGAAAAAAACAAAAAAAAATGTTTTCTTACCGTATAGGTATACTTTCATATGCATTCAATAAAAATCTGTTATTTTGAAATTACAAACAGACGTTTCAATTTTACTTATTTGTATACCTAGTTTGTCACAACGAAACCTGCCCAATTAGTGACTTGGTAACAAAACAACGTTAGTGCCCCCACCCACGGCACACAAACACTGACGTGTCGGCACACGGGACGCGTCGAACCGTGCTAGCTGTCTTGTGCAGGTGATTGCTAATAGACAAACGGATGGTACAACACTATAGCTGCAGTGTGTGCGGAGGCTATGTGGGGTTGTGGGAGTTGATATTTATAATTATTATGTTTTAGTAGTTTAATCGGAAAATGTTTTGGACACGAGTCATATTTTACTTAGGTATTATACTATCTGTCTCGTTGGTCTAGTAATTGCAAACACGACAGCTGAGCATGAGTTCCTGGGTTCGATTCCCACGTCGGGCAAAGTGTTATTGGGTATTTCCATCAGGAATCTCCCAGTAGCAGCCACGGAGTCTGGACTTGTGCCGGTTGATGGCAATAGGAATTTTGAATTCTCTTTAATATGTTATGTTCTTTTCTTCTTCTTTGCGTGTCGATGAAATTCAAATTGTGTTAGAACTGTTTGCAGCCACATGCACAGTTCTAAGATTTGTTTCGATTTAATCCTGAAAGGAGCAGGTGGTGGTGGTGGTGGTGGTGGTAGGATGAGCAGGAAGGTGGGGCATTTCCTGCAAAGGGGCTCCACACTGGCATTATGTTCGCTGAAGCTTCCAAACCAATCGCAATCGCAGTAGGTAGATATGGCTGTATACGGATCTAATTGAACACATAACTTTGTGTTATAAGTTTATAACCAGTGATCGGAATAGGTAGCCAATGTGCCTAAAGTTCAAGGAACAGAAACGAAAGTGCAGACTTCCTTACGACAATTTTTTTTTTCGGAATATTTGTTCCGAATGTCAGAACATTACTTAAGTACATTTAATGTTTCTGTTTAAAAAAAAGAGCACGATTTTTATTGTTTAAAAAATAAAGCTAACCTTCGTTTGAACGCCGTAAGTAAGTGCGAAAGCTAATTTAATTTTCATACCAGCCTTAATAATTAGAACTAACAAGGTAAAAAAAAACAATTTATAGGTTTTCATACCGTTTTGTACAATTATTGGAACTAAACGTAAACAGAAATCAGAACAACTTGCGGTAAAACGCAGTCCATAAAATCAAGCCAAGGTGGTCATGTGAAGCTGATCCAATAAACGATAAAACAAGTATAGGTAAAAAAAAAACAATTCACGAGTCAAATATGCGTACACAACTTGCGAAACTACAGGAGTGAATAATGCGTGCACGACGACGAGGAAAAAAAAATTAGTCGTAAGGAACGCTTTTCGTTTCTTTTCCATGCTTGAACTTTAGGTACATTAGCTCTACCTATTCCGATCACTGGTTATCACAAATTCTTTATATTGACGTCGGCACAAAGTTTTCTTATTAACGACGAACTTGGACGTGTAATCCTTCTTAGAAATGAAACAAAACTAATTACAGTTTATGTGTCACTGATATGGGTTAGATCTTGGATATTTCTTCTGATAAATTGTTGTTTATGTGATGAGAAAATGTACGAAGAAGAAAAACGATTTAGCAATAAGCACCAAGATAAATAAATATTGCTTTTTGGCCAATGCCTGATATCATGTAAAGTTACATAATATTTTGGAATATTTACTTAAATCACATAATAAATAAAATAAAAAAGCCTTTTATTTCCTAAAAACATGCTACAATTTAAACTTAATAATTTTCCTTAAAAACTAATTAAAATATAGCTTATGCACAATGTTGCTCATTTGTTTGTAATATAATACAGTTTTTTTTTTTTTTTTTTTTTCAATTAGCAACTTTATATTTACACATTTATTTAGGAACCCCTCTCAGGTGAAGGCCTCTTCCAAAGTTTTCCATTTTTCGCGGTCTTGGGCTATCTCTATCCATTGCGGCCCGGCTATTTTCTTAATATCGTCCTCCCACCGCGCGTGGGGTCTACCTTTATGACGTTTTCCAGGTGGTCCCTGCCATGATGTTACAGTTTTGGTCCATCTGTGATCCTTGAGTCGCGCTACATGTCCAGCCCATTTCCACTTTAATCTTTGGGCGTGGTTTAGAGCATCCATTGCTTTTGTTTTTGCCCTTATATCGGTATGCCTTATTTTTTGTATTTTTTTTATTTTCATCATGCTCCGTTCCATTCCCCTTTGACATGTGATTACTTTGCTCTTGGTTTTGGTCGTGAACTTCCAAGTTTGGCATGCATATGTTAAGCATGGGATTAGGCATGAGTCCATGACTTTCTTCTTTAGTTTTATGGACATATCACTCTTAAACACTTCTTTAAAACTCCAGTATTTATTCCATGTGTTTTTAACTCTCCTTTCTATTTCCAATTCATTGCTGTCTGTGTTGAATCCTATTTGTTTACCTAGATAAGTATATTGTTCCACATATTGTAACACTTCACCATCTAGCTTTATATTTGCTTTTATGTGGTTGGTCATAGTGTTTGTTTTGGTGGTGTTCATTTCTAGACCTACTTGCCTGCTAGCTTTGTCAAGAGTATCAATCATGTGTTGTAGTTGGCTGCTCGTTTCGGAGAGCAAAACCAGGTCATCTGCGAATCTGAGGTGACTTAAGTGTTTTCCTTTTATATATAATCCTTGCTTTTTCCAGTCTAGTTTATGTATTATGGACTCTAGTACCGCAATAAATATTTTTGGGGAAAGGGGGTCCCCTTGTCGTACTCCTCTCTTGACAGGAAAGCTTGGCCCAGTTGTCTCTAGCTTCACTCTACTAGTGCACCTACTGTATATGTTTCTTATTATCTTAATGTATTCTTCTTCCACATTCTGATCTTTAAGAGTTTCCCAAATACTTTCATGTGAAATAGTGTCGAATGCTTTCCGATAGTCTATGAAAGCGATATAGAGTGGTCTGTGATATTCCCGGTATTTCTCAATTATCAACTCTAGGGTATGTATGTGGTCCACCGTTGAGAACCCTTTTCTAAAACCAGCTTGTTCGATGGGTTGTCTTTGTTCTAGTGTTGTGCTTATCCTCTGATTTAGAATTGTAGCAAAGAGTTTATATACTGTGGACATTAGGCTTATGGGCCTGTAGTTCTCTATATCCTTAGGATCTCCTTTTTTATAAATCAAAGTAATGTGGGATTCAGACCATTCAGAAGGCGTTTCAAACGTTTCTATTACTTTATTAAACAATTTTGCTAATGGGGCAGCTAATATGAGTTGGGCTGTCTTTAAGGCATCATTAGTAATATTATCTGAGCCTGGACTTTTTTCAGGTTTTAGCTTTTTTATGGCCTCTATTATTTCGCTACACTCTATCGGATCTATGCAGCGTTGTGGTGTTGTGTGTGTCAAAGGATCATCGTATGCAATGTCGTATTGATTTACTTCGCTATATAGTTTCTTATAAAAATCCGTTGCAGTGTTTAGAATGGCATTGCGACTACACGCAGTTCCGCCTGCGACTTTTAATCCTTCAATCCATGTTTTTTTAAATCGTAATTCCTTATATCCCTTCTTGACGCTTCCGCTTTGTTCCAGATGTTTTTCAAAGATCTTTCTTCTGTGTTTCGTGTAGTCGATTTTTATATATTTGCTTATTACCTTATATAGAGCTTTTAGTTCATTTTTCCTGGCACGAGTTTTATTGCTAGTTTTCTGTAATTCTTGTCTTCTTTTTATGAGGTTTTTTGTACGCTCTGATAGTACATTACGGTCCTTTGTTTGAAGATTTGTATCACGTGCTCTGCGTAAGCTAATTTGAATAGAGTTAATTAGTTTGTCATGATATTTTTGGACAGTATCTTCCGAGTTCGTATCTAGTAGTGCAGGTATATAGTTTTTTAGAGACTCTATGTACAGTGATATTTCTTCTTCAGTTTTGAGAGCGCTATACTTGTTGCTATTATTATAATTTGCTCTACTTTTTATTGGTTTCGTGAGTGTAATTACTGTTCTGAGTGGTCTGTGATCTGATGGGTAATTTATGCTTAAGGTTTCAATATTTTGGATCATTTGTGGTCGGTTGGTCAATATATAATCTATTTCATTCTTATATTGTCCATTCGGGGAGCGCCATGTCCATCTTTTTTTCAGGTTCTTCTTGTAAAATGTGTTGATTATTGATAATCACATATAAACACATAATAACATTTTGTTTGCCTAGTTTTTCTGGACTGATGCAACATAATACTAACAACATTCAAATAGACAAAAACCTCTTGAGAAAAATCCTCTTTAAAATCATGATTCTGGAACAGATATACTGCTTACTAGAATGTTAGTTAGCAGTATATCTGCTCCAAAAAATACAATAATTAGAGAAAATTCTGTGAAAAAACTAAGGTAAACTGCATGTCATTAAGTTACATAGCATTTGAGTACTTTTTACGCTTCGAATTAACTTTTACCAGCTTGTATTTAATCTTACAACTAACTTTTAAAGGAAATAGCCCACATATCAACTCGGACAGGGATCGTCACTATATCGTAAGCTTCTCCCCAAGGCGAGGCAATTATGTTACGATTCCGATTAGCGTGCGTTGCAGTAGGGAGTTTCATACAAAGAATACGGAATGGCTCGAGTTGATACGGTGCCGATCCCTTTCCGAGTTGATATACCTATGTGCTGTGACCTTAAAATAGTTATCCCCAACCGATTATCTGAAGTTTTGTAGACACGTTTATTTTAGATGGCAATACAGGGTTAGCTAAGTGCTTTCATTCTAAATCCAAATATGATGAACTCCCAAAGATGGCAGCCTAGTAACGTCTTAATGCACCCCCATGTTAAGGGTATCAATTAAAAGTGTTTACTGGGAAGAATAAGAAAAAAAAAATGACGTCACACTTATTGATTCATGCGTCATGTTCGTGAACGGGCGCTGTCAGTTGTGACTGGTCATCTCTTAGTTGCCACGGCTTAATTGTTTTTTTTTTAATTGTCTTATTTGTTTTTACTATGGACACTTTTAACGTGCACATCTTGCTACATGGTTCTCACATAATGTACCATCTCAATATGAATGATGTAACCAAGGTTTTGTAACAATATGCTGATTTAAAAGAGTGTCCATGGAGTTTCTTGCCCGTTCTTCTCCATAGAGATCTACGCTAGGGAATGGGCAACTACTGTACTTTCACAGTTTTTATGCTTTGTGACTGGGACTGTAGCTACATTTCATTGTTATCTTTGTTTCGACAGTTCAAAAGTAAAAAGATTGTTTAAAAAAAAAAAACTTTAATACTTTATGCTTGTTTGTTTTAATTAAATACTTTTTCCAAAATTAAATACGTTCTTTAACAAATGTTCTACAGGCAGAAGCATCTTATTTAAAATCAGTAGACGTTTGAATGTTTGCAGTGAGCAGGGAGGAGGCGCTTTCAATATCCTTGTTCAAACATGACGTAATAGGAAACATCTTGCTTCGGGAAGCTGCGAGCAAACAACTAGGGTAGGTACAACTCTTATAATGGTTTTTTTATGATGTTTTTTGTGCAGTCAAAAATAAGACAGTGAAATGTAAGGTTTTGTCGCGTAGTTTTCTCTTCGGGTGAAAGTAGAGCGGAAGTCAAAATCAAAAACAAAGCATTTATTTGAAATTGGGGACAGTTACAGGCACTTTTGAACTGTCGAAACAAAGATAACAATGAAATGTAGCTACAGCCCCAGTCACAAGGTATAAAAACTGTGAAAGTACTGTAATTGCCCATTCCCTCGCGTAGATCTCTTTGGAGAAGAACGGGCAAGTTCAACAATAAGTTTAGAACTACACTTTTGCATATTTGGAACCATGGCCGTCTTGGTTAGAATACCTATGAAAGTAGCTTTTAACATAATTTGTACTTAGTTCATAGAAACAATTTATTTATTTAACACTTCAAGCACAAAGTATGTACCATCACACCAAAATGAATCTGCTCACTTTTAAAACAAAATCCCGTGCACACGATATCCACATCTGTTCACCACCCTTACTTCTATTGGTCAGCACAAAGATAGTGCGGACCAATAGTAGAAAAGCAATAAAAAATATGCGACCTTTTTACATTATCTTTTGTTTTACAAAAATTCTCAGGCTCTGTTAATGATCACAGATGTTTGATCACCCTTTTTTGACTAATAGGAATAACACAAAAAAGGACCAATGAAGAGAAAGTTTCTAACTAAATGCTTCTATAGCGGCCGGATGCTGCAAGCAAAAATAGTCCGTAAGATCAGATTGATTTTGGGTCGATTGTACAACGCAATTGACAAACAAAAATTGTAGAATTGTCTTGGATCAATCGTCTTTTTTTTAGAATCTGCTCAGGAGCTTGTAGGTAAATTATAACAGCCGCTTGGGTCGATCCTCAGGCGAAGCCACGATTACCTAGGCTGGTCCAGAGTTTCCTCCGTGCCTCGGAAAAGTTAAGCCATAAAACCGTGGGAGCTGGCTGTCAATTGTAGATCTTTGACAGTCGTTAAGTAGTCAGTGGCCCGAAAGTCTGGCAACTAGTCTTACCAAAGGGTATAGTTTTACCACACCTAACTGGGTTGTGGAGGTCAAGATAGGTACTCGCTTCATGTAAAACAATGGTATTCAGCTGTATCCGGTTAGGCTGAAAGCTGACCCCAAAACAGTTGAGAAAAGCCACATGATGATGTTCATGACTGGTGTAATTATTGTAAAATATTTACGTACCTCCCTTTGTTTAAGTAAACCAGTAATTTTTAAAATTGTTGAAGCTTTCTGTTGTCTTTCTGAAAACATTGGTACTGCTCTTTATATCTACTGTGGATTATAACACTATCAAAGTTCACCAACTTAGATGGTGCTACTGGTTGCTCCAATACTAGTTCTGTACACACAGACACACACACACATAGGTACACAAGGCTACACATCAAGCTATACATTTCTAGTTTATGCTGATCTCGCATTGTTTAGGATTTCCGTACAATGTGAGGTCAGTTTATACTGGAAATGTATAGTTTGATGTGTAGCCGTGTGTACATAGAACAGTAGTTTGTACGCAAGCGGTCGGCAACACTGTCTCGCCCGGAGCTTGCGGTAACTTGCTTTGGTAGTGAAAAGTGTAGGTAATGTTGGTGGATTCGATGCTGAAGTAAAACGTTTAAGGATTGCGGTAATTAGTGCAAGAAAAATAAATAAAATTACAATAATATGATAATTAATGCGATATTTACCTAAAGCTTGAACAAGAATTGCACTTGAGTTCTTTTCAAAGCTTTTCACAAGTTTCAGGTAAAGGGACATCGCCCTGAACATGAATTTACTAATAGCAACGTTTTGCTATAAGTAAATGAATGTTCAGGGCTTTTGTTTATGAAAAATTAGAAACATTAAGAATAATTTCTACTTTTGCTCTTAACATTTTATTTATTATATTAGGTCTACCAACAATTGTTCACACTGAATTCAGCGACATTGTTTATTCTTTAAATACAATTATAGCATCACAATTTCTTATAGGTAAACACCACATGCACAAAACAATAAATTCACGAAATAAGCTAACTTACCAATAAATTCAGAAAATAAGCTTACTGACTAAGTACTAAGCGCCAATATACAATTAAATAAAATTGGAAATAGTGAAAAACACTATTATGATTATTGATAAAAAGTAAAATTGATTGATTTTTGACAGTGGCAACATTGGTAAACATGGGTACATAATTATGTACACATTATGCTTTGCGGATTGTCAATTTCAGACTTTGCTTCTTGTTATGCTTGATAAAACCAAAATGAAATAAGGTCTGTAATTAGACTTAGGATCTACAGTTAAAAAAAGGTTCATGGCCAACTTCTTTACAAATCCAGCATCGAACGCACTATCTGTAACACAAGTACATCCTCATATAATAAGTTTAGCTAGTACATCGTTCCTCCATTCGTTTCACGGCGTGCACTTGCTAACCGAGTTTTTCGGCGTTAGGTACTTAAACTCAAATCTGTTTACAGACTAACACAGTTCTGAGTAATTTGATAGTCTTCGACTTTGTCAGTCTTAAAGAAGTTTTAATGCCGTAGTTTTACAAGATTATGGGCTATAAAGATGGTACTATTATGATTTTATGGATGATGGTTTAAAGTTTTGGGAGAGAATATTTGAAGATTCTCTTTATATTATCAGCAAGGAAACATATTTCAGATTTTTTTAGTTGAATTTGTTAATATTTAATTCTGTAAAGTTATATTAAAAACACTTTTGGACGTCACAACTAGTAAAACTACACAGATGAGGATGATTTTTGAAGAGCACCATTTGCGAGTGACTGTAATTTCCTCAGTTTCCTCGTATACTCTTTGGACAGCAACCCCAGTTCCGTTTTTAACGGTTTTTCAGTTACTATTCCTTTAGTCCAATGTAAAATTACATTCCCTGTACGCAGCAGTCCATTAATGTAAATAATACGGCTAAATACAAAAATCCAACAATGGATGTTGAAATACTCTACCGAATGACGCGTGAAATCAGCTGTTCACTTCCTGCCTAGCTACAGAGTTCATCGGACTCGTCGTCGCGCTTGCCGTTCGTTAAGTGCGTTTTGCCACGGTAACGATACATTGCGTATGAGGGAATAAAACAAACCAAACTTATGGGATTCCCATAACATTCCTCAAATAATTTCTTGTACCGGTCGTCTTAGTATGATGTACTGAATTCACCCCATCAGTCTGTGAAGGGCGGTCACTCATACCCTGTATAACGAGCCTAAGAAACAGAATTTGAGATTACCCATCCTGTACTTATCATTTACAACAAGAAACTCACCCAACAAATCAAGAACACATTAAAATGCACAGAAAAATAATAAACTTCTGAGATACCAAATGAAATCATTATGCGTATACACTACGTGTACATTACGTAATGCACACTAGGTTTCATAAAAACGAATTTATGCCACGAAAAGCGAGGTCGGTAGACCGAAATGCCGGTTTTCGGCTTGATTTATCCACTTTTAGCCTGTTCGCTGTTTTCATACCAGAATTATAATTTGCCATTGCAGATAATTTGTATGCAAAACGTGAGTATTTATTAACATTTGTTTGTACTGCCTGATGATTTGATAAAGCTGAGTTGGGCCTACCGTTTTGTTGGGCTAACTAAACACATAATTTTGAACGTGGATTTATCTTGTACACTGATGATACGTATGAACATTGTTTTGAAGAAGTTGTCAGTTATGAAGAATTAACCATCTAATTCACGCTTCTAACTCAAAGTGAGATTTTAGTGATCTCGCGCACTACGTTGTCACGACCACGACTTGTCGCATGACCAAACGCTATCTTGAAGACTATGAGTTTTGTTGGTAAAATATACCAATTTTTACCCTCGCAATGCCTTTTCGAAAGATCGTTTGCATATGTTTTATTCCTAGCCTTATTTACCTTGTTCATAAAACTATGAAAAGAGAATTCTTTTTTACAAAAAGACGGCTACATAATATTTATTATACGTTCCTCTTACGAGAGTCTTCGCTAACCTTTTCTTCGCCTGACGACCAGTCTTGGTCAAGGTTAAAGTCCTTCCGACCTGACTCAATTTATCTACGTCTCATACGTGCTTCGACGCTGTTACTGCTCACTTGCAAAGTGGTTCCTTTTCTCACCAGAATATTCTAGAAAATTACCTGAATTTCAGCAGAAGTATTTTTAGTTAATTTGAATAACCACTAATAGATAGTATTGTACTACATAACACATAATTTGAACACCATTTATCATACACTGTTCATAATCAGTCAAATTTTAACTTCACAACTAAAATTCAACCTTGCTTCACTTAAACTAAAGCTCATTTTACCATACACATTAAAAGCCTACAGTCCAGCATGAGGAAATCCAATTATTTTGGACACAATCAACTCGGGATCATTCCGATATGTAGATGTCGCTTCGCTCAAATCGAATGCGCGGTGTCGAATTGAACGAATGATTGGACTTATCGAATGATTGTTATTTGTGAATATCGAATTATCATATCGATATTGGAGATAAGTTGGTTTGGAAATAATAATGCTATATAAGCTTATTGTGAAATCGAATATTTTTGAAGGATTTGTTTTAATTTACTGGATATTAAAACAAATAAATTAATGTTTGGTTTGGATTTTACGAGATAATTATTAATAAAGGGCGAAAAATGTGGTTTATTTCAATCAAGATATTTACATTATTTACAAACTACAAATCTATAATCTATAATAGTAATAAAAATATGTACAAGTATCAAAAGGGTTACAGGGCGAAAAATTCAATTATAACCTAGCTTGTTGGTTTTCAAACCCAACTGATATTTGAGCTTCAGGCACATAGCCGTCAGTTAATATTTTGATTGACAATTGACAGGAAAAATAATTCAGTTTTATCAATTAACCACCGTATAGGATAGGAAACATTTCAGAATCTGTAATACTTTAAAAATCGTAGGAATTGGTCTTAAGTACGAGTTACATTTCCTTTAAATCATCCTTATAACCAAATGCCATACCGATTCCCTGTCATTTCTAAGATTTATAATCATAATTCTGATACTAAATCATGCAACTTAGTGGCTACGAAGGTCGAGGAAAGTTTATCAACAAATAAACCGATTGACAAGCTGAATGACTTGTTTTTCCATTCGACTATCATTCATTTCATTGTGGTTCCCGCGAAAAAACTCGTGTTTACAATCCAAGAAGAAGTTTATGGGGATTATTACAAGACACAAGCGACCGGCGATTGGAATATTGACTAAAAGGTAATCCGAAATTAAATAATTTGAAACATTCGGGTTCGATTGCCGGATCAGGCAAATTTTTATTGGGAATTTCTCAGTAGCAGCCATAGAGTATCGATCTGTGCCCGGTGGATGGCAATAAGCTCGCCCCCTTTTACATGCGACTTCAACATTTTTAGCGAAATGTGGGTGTACTATTAGATACACCTCTGCATAACCCTTCGCGGATTACAGGCCAGCCTATTGCCATCAACAGGACACACATCCAGACTCCGTGGCTGCTACTGAGAAATTCCTGATAGAAAAATCCCAACAAGACTGGCTACCGAACCGAATCGAACCTCACGCTCAGCAGTCGCGGTTACGACCACTAGACCAATGAGGCAGGTTTAAATTACACGAGATACATTGCCGCCTTTAGCTTAAACCACCCCTAGACATCCCCTTCTTGTACCACAAAAGACGGCATTCACAAACCAGTCTGGGTACTTCGTAAGACCAATATTTTCTTCGGAAAGAGGGGCTTGGTACTATAAATTCTATCTCTATTGATAGTTAGTGGAGCATTAGTTCTTCTTTTGTACTTCGGTGGCTATTCAGTTGAAAAAGTGGCTTATAGACGCGTATAGGGATCTTTATGGGCGAGTATTAGATGCTATTATTCTTTGGTAGCCGTTATTTAATGTTCTAAGGGTTTTGTTTAGGATCTAAGAAAGATTTTCATTTCTGTGTATCCAGTTTTTAAAGAATTTTGTTTAAGACAAAAGTGAGATTCTATTGTGTTTTGGATTATGAAAGCTTTTTCTATTTATTTATTATTCACAAAATCCACAGCTCTTTACAATTTTATCTTAAACTATATAAACTAATCCTACAACCAATTACGGATTTACAATTTAATAGCTATACAAAACATTGCTAAGAGTACAGCGTGAATGAGTGTGTAGGAGTGTGCATGAAGAGTTGCAAATGTGTGTCTATAGTTCTTTCATTCAAAACAGTAAGTGAAAACATTGTATCGTATAAGATTCATTCTATCTTACTAATACTATAAATGAGAAAGTTTGTGACACTTTCAAATAAAAACTACAAAACAGATTTGTATGAAATTTAGCACACAGATCGTTTATAACCTGGATTAACACATATACCTACATATTATACCGGGAGTATGATCCCGTGGAAAAATTATCGAAATCCTCGCGTGCGAAGCTGCGGGCATAAGCTAGTTTTATTATAATTCTAAAAATAACAGAAGTAACTCACATGTACTACCGAGCTCAATGATGTTTTACCACCTACATCCTTATGCCCTAAGTAATAAGGTTGAAAAGTGGTCGACCGTAAATGAACTCGGTAGTACATTATCTCGAACACGAACTTGTCGAAACGAAGAGCTGCCGAAAAATTCCGAGGAAACTTATGTCCTTCCTTTGCTCCTAAACTTCCAAAAAATTACATGTTTTTAATTCAGAGTTAAAAAACTAACCTTTTAATGCAATACCTTCATTAAATTATATGTATCAACTAACAAACAAAACTAAACAAATCTGACAATATTACTGAACTGACAACAAACGGCAACATTTGCAATAAGCTCGGCTGGTGGACTAAGAACTGTGATTGGCTGAATTGATTGGACCCTTTGTGGAAAACCTTTTAATAATTATTTTTGCTAATTTGATATTTTTCTACAAAAACTGACTTATCAATCGTGCACTGGAATCCAAACCGTTGAATTCATGACGAATCAAGTTTGTACATTTTGAGGATCTTTTAAAAAATCAAATAGTTTTGTAATTCGAAAACTCGCTGCTTTGCAGGTGATTTTCACGCCACCAGTGGTGGTAGATGCAACAAATAGTTGCAACTGCCACCAGTGGGGACAGGCCGGTGGGGGTAGACTGGAATAAACCAAGCGGACAAGGTACATAACCGTCGGCGACGCCAAAAAAATATGCAGCCTTAAAAACCAAACACTATTACAAAAAAACTACTCTCGAAACTTGCACTATCCAACGAAAATTTTTAAAAAGTAACATCATATTGTAAAATGTCGGCCACCATTCCACTTACAGCTACGCTAAAAGTACTTTCAAGCGAGATCAAAGCGATGTTGCGTTTATAATTGCCACCCTTACGCCTTTCCCCCTTCGAAGGGCTGTAGAATATAACTATTTTCTCCTTGGAAGCAAAAAAGCGGTATCTCAAAAAAAATAAAAAATGGTTTTGCTCATGACAGTTGAACTCATAAAAAAACCGTATCTTTCTTCTCCAAAATAAAAAAAAAACAGGCAGGAAAATTAGGTATATTTTATTGTTTCACTGAAAAAGAGAGATAAGTACCTACATTTTTACACAATATCCGTTTTCTCAAAACATAGATTTCGGGAGTTACCGCTTTTTGCATTCGGCCGCCGACCATAATACAGCCCTATTAGGGTCATATAGGGTCGGTGGCCATTGAAGAGTCGAAATGAAGTAGCAACCGGTTCAGTGGATGAGTATAGCTGGTTAATTTTGAGTTAAAATGTCTGGTATGTCATATAATTTACGTTTTATGGGTGGCTAGTTACTGTTAGTAATATTATTATCCTTTTCCTGGCCTTGGCCAGTCTCTCGGGAGTCGTACCTACTAATATTTAACTTTAGTAGCGTTTGTGTTACAAATTATAACAGGGTGAGATTTTTGAAACGGAACTGCGTTAATTAGGTTTCTAAATAGATGGGATACGAGAGTCGGATTCCTGGCTTTCTATGCTGCATTTTGAAAAAGAAAATGCGTTTTTATTTTTCGCGAAAAGCGAGCACATCGTTTCCTTTGACCGCTTTGTTTTATTGATAAACGTTACTTAGCCGGCCGGCCGTTAGGCCCGCACGTTGATAAACTATGTTGAGGTCCGCGTCCAGTCAAACTGGATGCTGAATACCTATATTTCACATGGAGCGACTGCCTATCTGACCTCCACAAACCAGTTAGTACTGGGTTATACGATACCCCTTGGTAAGACTGGTTGTCAGACTTTCGGACCACTGACTATCTACAAAATCTACAAAATGACAGCTGGGACCAATGGCTAAACGTGCTGTCCGAGGCACGGAGAAAATTCGATATGTAATGGATGGTCACCCATGCACGGACCGACCTTGGCAGCGGCTACTACTATTTAGACACGAGCCCCTCCCACTGCATATCACTTAACACATTATAGATCATTTATATCCCGGACACCAATCCCTGATATCATAACAAGATCATATTGTAACAAGGTTTCCTCTGACCTCTGCAACTGCTGGCAACACGTTTTCCCTGCGGGCTGATAGGGCACAAGTCATGCGTCGCTGTGCATGACACCAAACTATCGGAAAACTTCACGCCGCCGCCGTGCTAGCCATATCAAAATGAAGATCGTATCTATACGTAACACGGAGCTGAAATCAGTAAAAAGAATCATACGAGCCATACTTAGAATACCTTCTTTTAATAGCAATGCTATTGAAATACCTACTTAGAACAAAAATGAATAACATCTTGACTTAGTTATTGTAAGAGATTTTGGTGAAATTAATTAAATAAAATATGAAAAAACTAATTATTGCCAAACGAAGACTCACGTCTTATTTACTTTTCCTCTTCTGTAGATAACTAGCTTTGTTCGGAAATTCTCCCACGGGCATGATGTAAATATAGCCTATGACACTCGGGGATAATGTAGCTTCCTATTAGTGAAAGAATTTTCAAGATCAGTTCAGTAGATACAGAGATTACCCTCTAAAACCTCACAAACTCACAAACTTTACCTCTTTATAACATTAGTATGGACTAGAAAGATTACAACACTCAGATGGCTGAAGATAAGAGTCAAAATATATTTGTATGATGGCATCCACATTAAGAAGATGAAGTTCAGCGCGGGCATAGGTACGTCTAATAATCTATTCAGAAGCAAAATTTAAAATTAGCAAACTGAGTAACAGTCTAAAATGGCCGATATAGCAGAAGAACAATTCGTAAAATGGTCACAAAGTGACAATTCTTAATATTAACTGTGTTTGGGCTTCATCCTTCATTCATTGACCAATTTGTACCGATAGCATCGCGTCATCGCCAGCCAATCAGCGCACAGTAAAATGACGCGATACTGTGTTCTGATTGGCCACCATTGTTCCCATATCCCCTTTCCTCGACTGCTGTACTAAATTTTTACCAATACACTTGCTTACGAACACCACGTACAACAACATTGTTTTTTTTTCATTTAAAATACCCCATAATAATCTGGGCAAAGTAGCAGCCAAAAATAAAATACTAAGTAGCTATATCACGCCGCCACAACTGCGTCTGTGACCATTTTAAGAAATTTAACGTAATTCAGATCAGAGAAACTGCAATTTGAGTCTAAATTCAAAGCTAAAAAATCCACCAACCAATATAACAAAAATACGTAACTAAATGCAAAGCGGACAAACGATGTCGGCGCAACAGCCGCGGCAGATGCAAATTATACGCGTGTGGCAGCAACACGGGCTAACGTTACGCGTATCGTGTGGCACAACACTAGTCAGATATAAATGTTACGAGTTCGTATGTACATATTGAGTGTGAATATTGTGCGTTCATTTAGAGCATGTGTGTTTATTAACAAAATTTGTTGTTGTTATATTAACTTGATTAAAAAGAATGATTGCTCTTAGCTTTATGTTTTTTTAACACTTTGTATAAACTGTTCAAACTTTATAGCGGCTCGGAAGTTATAAAGGGTGTAACAATACCCTTAACGAAACCGAAAGACCATACCTGGGAACCTTATAGTTACTGAGATATTGGTGGTCAAAGTTCCAACTTTTTCACAAGTTTTTTCTCAAACACCTGTTTTTAATCTAAGATTTTTACTTTAAACACCTCCACGACCCCCGTACTATTCAATGCATCCATCAGCACAATGTTTTGAGTGCGTTATATTGAGTCCTACCGTAAAACGTGATTTTTCACCCCAAAAAAAAAGTCCTATTCCAGCAATAATGTTTGCGTCAAGATACTTAGTTTGATGTAGAGAATGCTTGGTTGACGGCTTCGTGAAGGGTCTTGTTACACCCTGTACAGCTGCGAGTGGCGGTCTGCGCATTCTACAGTCAAGACGATGCGTCTTCTGCGCCCCGCTGATACCTTAAATTGTGTTCTGCGCAGCTTTAGTTAGATGTTCCGATTCGCCATAAAGATTGAACAGAGCTATACCTACGATGGTATGCAAATACATGAATATGAATGAAAATTATCGTGTTACACATTTTTGAACAGAAATAAAGTTTTGAAACTTTAAGTCTACTTGGTGTAGGACTTGCAAAGGCCGAAAGTTAGGCACTTGAGTAGACATGAACAGAAAGAAAAAGTGCTAATTTTGAATAGGATTGAACGGAATCCACTGTGTTACATAAAAAAACATTATATCAACACCGTCATCCAAAACTGTCGCCGGAGCTGAATCTCCGGTGTGTCGTACTCTTAGGACGCTGAACGCCCTTCTGAGTGACAACCCTGAATGCTTAGATGTCTGGTGTTCACTGTTCCTTGTTAGTTTTAATTTAAATCATTGAATATTGTAAACTGGATGTTGGTTTTACTTTTGTTTTGCATTCTGTTTCTTTTTTAATTATTGTAATTGGTGTTATACCGTTTTAATATTCCTGATAGAAAAATCCAATACCACCATGCCCGACCTGGGCATCGAACCCAGGACCTCATGCTCATCAGTCGCGCCACGGTGTTGTCCTGAAATATTTCTATATGTAGCCAACGCAAAATGACAAATAGTATCTTAGTAAAAAACAATTGCAGTTTCTTGATTTCCATAGAGGATACGCTGTTGCTTCATTTAAAAATACAATTCTCTTCTTTATTCTCTTGACCAATATAAATCTTGTCTTACATAAAGACAACTTGGTTACTGCTATGCAAATATACTTGTAATTCTGCCTCACCTCCATACAATAAACACTCCACAATATATCTAATCTGCATGGTTGGTTTAGTGGTGACAAGCGAACCTACCGAGCTAGACGCTGGCTTCGATTACCAGATGGGGCAGAAAATTGTTGAGATTTACAATCAGGAATTTCTCAGTAGCAGTTCGGAGTCTACATTTGTGCCTACAAACCAGACTTCATTCAGACACGAAATCCCTATTATAGTTTGGGACTTACACATAAATAGGGAAATGTGGTTGGCTCTTCACTAATAGTATAAAACAAAGCCGCTTCCCGCTGTCTGCCCCTATGTATGCTTAGATCTTTAAAACTACGCAACGGATTTTGATGCGGTTTTTTTAAATAGATAGTGTGATTCAAGAGGAAGGTTTGTATGTATAACATTGCACCTGTGCGAAGCCGGGGCGGGTCGCTAGTTGAATGAAAAACGGCTTTTTAAAATATTGAAAGTGTTATTTATTGTGATAAATGTGCATGTTCTAATTTTCATTTTCATGCTCCGATAAACTATCAAATATCTGTGGTCGTATCTACAGACAAATATGAAAGTTCAAACGCTACATCGGCAAAAACGAGCAATAATATTGCAATGAGCAAACACCAGCTATACGGCAAACATCGCTGATATTTGCACATTGCAACATTATGGGTTTGTAACATTATTTTGTGTTACACGCGAATTCAGTAAGTTTCATGTTTTATGATCAACGACAGCTAAATTGCGTTAGCATGTTTAAGTATAGATTATGTAGAATTTTATTTTGCTGACAATTACATTAAGTAACAAATGTGCTAGCCGGTTACATGAGGTCTATCTGAAAAAAAAAATTGGATTATTTTTTATTATTCGCTACCAGTCAGCCTTTGTGATGTTAAATTATTTTTGTTTAGTTATAGTTAATGTTTAACCTTGTTATTGGTGGAAAAGTTAGGAATAGTTGCATAGAACTAAAGGTACCTATTATTGTATATATGGGAGCTACATCTGCCAACAAACTGCTTTACAGTTTGGCAGAAGTAACATTTTTTTGTAATGCCTAGAACCACGAATAAACGCTTTTTCATTTTTTTTATTTTTATTATTATATTTTTAACACTGAGTTGCAAAAGAAAATTATCATAGTGATCCTATAATCTTTAAAGTTGACTCATTTAAAAGGGTGTACTATTGTTTGCATCTTGATCATCAAAATAATCAAAACGACTCATCATCTCCTTTTCCCAACTATGCTGGGTTCGGTTCCAGTCTAATCGGATGCAGCTGAATACCAGTATTTTACATGGAGTGACTGCCTATCTGACCCAGTTAGTACCTACTGGGTACTAAGATACACGTTGGTAAGATTGGTTGTCAGACTTTCGGGCCGCTGACTACCTGTAACGAATGTCAAAGATCTACAAATGACAGCCGGGACCAAAGGCTTTCAGAGGCACGGAGGAAACTAGGTATTTACCTAATGAGCGGTCACCGTTCCACGGACCTAACCTAGGCAAGCGCGTCTTAACCGGAAGATGGATGGGAAAGGGATTTATTATTTAGTCACGAGCTCCTCAAAGAATCAAAACGACTGAAAATAAAATTCTATTAATATAGAGTCCAAAAATGGTAGGTACGCAGTTACATGCCTACTTCACAGCTGCATAGATAATTGTGTTGTTTGCGATATAACGCAGGCTTTTAAAGTTTCCGTCGGATGTAAAATTGAATTGCGTCCCGCGTTCGGCGGCGCGGCGCACCGCTGTGAAAGCCCTGCGGTTAGTGGCCCGACACGGTATTACCTTGGTGACGTCACTACATCGGTAAACTGACATTTTGTTGGTTATTTATCGGATGATTGAATAATAAAGAAATAATTATTATTATGGGAAATGATTTTAACCAGCGTTTTCTTAGATGAAGTTACAACAGAAAGATAGATTGATAATTCAGAAACAATTTGATTAACAATTTGTTTCATTACAACCTCCTTTTTTTTCTTTTCGAATTAGTGCAACGTTCTGAGGGCCACTTTCAGAATTGATTGATTGAAGCACATTATTTCTATAAAAATCAAGGAACTGTTTGATTGTTTGTGTGTGTTGTGACAATATTTGATGCCCATTGGACAAGCTGGACTGGACTGGTCACAAGTAACTTGGAGGAGAAGAATTTCCTTTCTCCTAGCGAGAGTTCTGCTGGGCTATTGCGTGTCTCTGTTGATAGTTCATAGTGATCAACACTTGGCGTGTTTTGATATACAATGACGGTTTTTGTTGATTTCAACTGACGCTACCCGTGCAAAACTGTCATTGTATATCAAAACTCGCCAAGTGATGATCACTATGAAATGTCAACAGAGATACGTAATTGCCCTGCAGATCGTTGCAACTTCTTTCAATATTTACCCTAGGCTGCCCCTAAATGTGTGGAGGCATTGTTCCTCGTTCAACAATATTACTTGTCAAATTAGTTCAATTCCGTGAATAGGTACTTTATGTGACCTGCCGTCTTTCTTTCGGTTGTCGGGTTTGTGTGCTCCTTAAGTTTTGAGTTGAGCTACACGCTTACTGGCATAAGCTCGCATTGACAGGACAGGTCCACTCAAATATGTGGTTCTTTCTTCAAAATACTATCTTAGATGACGACTTGCGTAGTCCTCACATGACGAAATCACTAACGCACTTTCTGAGCCACGGAGGAAACTCCGTATGTAATGGGTGGTCACCCATCGACGGACCAACCTAGGCAAGTGCGGCTTAACCTGAAGATCTACTCGAGCGACTGTTATTATTTGGTTGTAGTACTTTAAAAGAGTATGTGACCTCTGAGCCTATTTCGTCTATTTCTTTTCAGTATAATAGACAGGAAACACAGACCTCATTATCTAGTTGGTTCATAATGACGTTTGAAAATATTTTTAATAACCTCATCATCGTATAATCATTTATTTTCAAACATAATAACTATTTACAAAAGTATTCATAAAATTTATAAATAGTTTTACAAAACATACTATTTTTAATGTGGCTCTTGATGTTCATATATTTACTAACCTAAATGAGAATACAAATACTTGTGTGTTCAAATAAGCAATTTACATTTTCTAAAACGCGCCGTACAAACCATAGCAGACGAATTAGGTACTAAACGTAGCGTCTAAAAGACCCCAGACATAAACAAACGCCAAGTTAAAAAAAAAAAATAACGAATCGTAACAACATCAAAGTTATATTTACTTCGACAAATCACCCTGATTTTACATTCATAGATTTTTTATTTACAAAAAAAAATAGTCGCCAATCAATTCTTTCTTGCAAGGAAAAACAAACAAATATCCGAAAAAAATCATTCCAATTTGTAAGGTATTAAAAAATATTTGAAACTTATTAAAATTAAGTCCCTTTGACAAGGTCTTACGTTTCAATAGATGGATGTAAACAAACAAATACTGGCGACTAACATCAAAAGGCACCTTAAATGTTTTCACGGATTCTTTGACAAATTTAATGTTACCTCAAGATTGGGGCTGGGGAGTCGGCGGAGTGAACGATGGTTAGGAACGGAGCAAGTCACTAAGAATGGTAATGAACACTTTTAAAAGAAAGGTTCGATAAGTTTTTATAAAGCAATGGCTAATTAGCAGATCCTCATTGTAGTGTCAATATTGAGTCACGCTATATATAAGCCATTTCCCGAGTGCATCGTCAAAACACTTTTTGAAAGTAAAGTTATTTCCGAAAATATGGTTATTTCAGACTTTTTTTTTGTTTTTTATTTTTTTATTTTGGAAGGCGGTTTTCTTTTTGCTACAAAAATTATTTGTAGTACCTACAACGTAAATTCTTGTCATGAATCAATTCTACATTGTAACTAGAAGTTATTAAAGACCATCATGTCAACATAGGCGAAAGAAGAAATAAAACCAAACTACTGAACCGATTTTGATATTTTTTTTATGGGACCAATCGGAATCGGAATCCTTTCACTTAAAATAAAGAATTTTTCAAATCGGTTGATAAATGACGGAGTTAAGAGGCAACAAACACAAAAAATAAATAAAAATATATAAGACTAGATTGAGCCTCCTTTTCTGAAGTCGGTTAAAAAATAGCGAGAAAAGTAACAAAGCAAACGCTTGAAATAAAGGGGACAAGTGTGAGGGTTTTCCTATGCATACAATCTGTAATACAGGGAGTATTACACTTCACGCACTACCCATCCGTCTTCCAAATAAACTTGACGTGTGAAACGTTCAATGAGTCTTGAAAATCGTGAAAAATTGCAGATTTTGTTGATGCAACCTGATCTTCATCAGTATTTATTAAATGTCAGAGATGTCAGGATTTATTCCGCTATGCTTCTACATCATGTCGACAGACGATGGGTTTCGTGCTATTAAAAAGACACTGAGAGCGATACACTACTGTTTCTAGCAAAACTAACGAATTACTTGAGATTGCAACTTAACACAATAACACGGGGCGCAATGAATAGGGTACAGTTCCGAGAGGTCTCAACTCCGCCGCGATCAGACACTGACTGTCGTCCTGACTCCGAGTTGTCACCATCAGGGCTCTGAGAAAGCACGCTGTGTTGTAGTGTGGATAGACTGGTACGCATGTCGCGTCATACCATCACTACGTGCTTTTGAACCATTTCGTGCCCATATTAATGACCGGATCCGACATACATGTGACGTATTCATCTTCGTAGAAGAGATTTCCATTTTCAAGCTCGGTTAGAGCTTTAAGCGAAAAAATTTTACATAAGTACCGTTTGCTTTTCTTACAAGCCTTTACAATAAATTTTTATTGTTGTTATCATGTCGTCAGTTATTTCGTTTTGGTATTTATAAACGCTGCCTTCAAAGACACACCCGAATCGTTTGAAAATGTTTACTTACAACACACCAAAAAGTAATTTATTTTTTTAGTCTTCAAAGCGAATGTAGCAACGAAATCATATCGTAAGTACCTACCCACTCAATGTACCTATGTAGATATTATTTAGATAAGTAACAAAAATAAGTACTTACTATGATGTTTTATATATAGAAACATGTATGTATTTTTTTAATGTTTTTATTTCATTTTATTTAATAAATGTCGCCGGGTTCATTCTCAGACCAACTAATTATAATTTAACAGAAGGTGTAGCAGTATTTGATAATAATTTCCGCTTGATACATCTTCCTGTTCATGAGAAAAGGGCCCTGACAGACGGACAGACAGCCGCACAACATAGTGATCCTATAAGGGTTCCGCCGGTTTTGCCGACTGACGTACGGAACCCTACAATTTTTAAAGTTAAAGCTGCAATCAAACAACTACCAGACAACCAATACAGTAAATAATACTGCCATCATTGATAAACTTCTGCCTCTCAAACTTTGGGTTATTTATTCTGGGATTCTTATTTTGACTTTCCCCCGAAATCTGGACTGGACTTCAATATAATTTACAATATTATAGCCACACCAAAAAAATCCAGAAGTTGGCCAATTATTATAAACACGGCTAGTGTTTGTAATCCCTAAAATTTCACCTCTTCCTGGCACCTAACACACAATGTCCCAAAAGGTTTTTCGTTCACAAATAAAACGCCAACATGGCCGCTCCAAGATTAGCAACTAAACGAAGTGACGCGCGATATTGCCCACCACGTTTCCCATAAAGAAATTTTAATGTAATAAGCTTTCTTTGTGAGCTGAAATTCAAAGGCTTTTAGTTTATTATCCCAGGTTATGAAACTACCGTTGGCGTACCGGGGCTTAAACTGTAGAAGGGGTTTGGTGTGAAGTCAAGGAGATAGCGGGTCTTACAGTTCTTCAGTAGTCTTATGGCTTTGACAAACGGCGTTGTTGGTAGAAATTGGTGGAAAAGTTGCGTGAAACTGTATGGGTAAAATGTGATGGCGGCGTAGGATCATTTTTTTTTAAGATTTATTCAAAAAAGAACTAAGTACTAAAAACAACTAGACAATAGGTTCCTATTTCGGCGTAAACTGCCAGCATGTTGAAAGTAAAAGGGACTGTTTGAAAAAATACCTTACAACCAATTTTGCTGGTGATCAAACAATTTACCTATGGCTGTTATCAAAACAACAAATAAAGTTTTAAAGTTACAAATGTATGATAAAACACATTTAGATTAAATCGCTCCCCGCTCATCACTTGGATCGCAAACGCAGCGATCCGCGGATTTATTTTGTTCTTGTAAGTACGTGAGTAACACACTATGAGGTGGATTTTACGATTATTTACTTTGTAATATTAAATCTTTACACTAATGTTTTATATTAATACATTACTTAATTTATTTGTTTTATTTAATTCTTAACGCAGTATCTGTTTGTTTTAAAACAAATATCTTGCCGTTACAATGATGAATTAAATTTCATAGAAAATTGCAGAAATTTTACATTAGTTTACCCTAATATTAAGTAAAGTATTGGCATGTGATGCGAAGTAATGATGTCGTGAGGAAAATTTTGCTAATGAATGTGGATGGGTGTAAGAGTAGAGGAAGTCCAAAGAAAAGATGGATGGACTGTGTGAAGGATGATATGGCAAAAAAGGAGGTGTCTGATGAGATGACAAGTAATTTGGAGAAGTATGGAAAAAGAAGACATGCTGCGCCAACCCCAAATAAATTGGGATGCGAGCAGAAGAATGATGATGATGACCCTATAATTACTCTTCCATAAAAGCTTATATCTCTGATGTACATAGGCACATGTATAATAGCTAAATATCTAGGCAAAAACAGTCTAAAACGGATTACAGAACTTGGCTCAATACACAACAAGAGTCCCAGAGTTCGTTTCGACATTTTTTTTTTAATAGTCGGCTGTTATTGTTTTGTGAAAGTGTTATTTTTAATCAATTTGCAAAATAATTATCATTATTTTATCAAAATTAATCGTATTTGAAATCATGAGTCTAATTTTAAATAACTTGCCTAAAAGCGGGACGTTGAACAAAAGCGATAATTACGAGGTTCTATTTATAGCATTTGGGCAACCATAATGTTTTTATTTTCCAATAGGTTTAAGTATTTTCCAATGTGTTTGGCGACTCGCTGATAATGTTGCTTGAGCTACTCTCGCAAAAAGAGTGGTTTTCTGAAAACTCATAACACTGCCATCTAGCGTATACATTTCGAATCAGCACATCGCAAGCTTATTAGCTTTTCAACCTCGTTATTAGTTCTGCAGTTTGTTGATAGATGGCGGAAAACAGAGTTTTAAAGTTGTATATTATGTATTCAAAAAACGTAAACTAAAATATATTTTCCTTCAATAACGAGACGTTCACTTCATTTGTTACTTTTAAAGTGATTATTCAATAGCAATTCGATTAATGTTATGGTAAAGTAAAAATAAAGACATGAAATGGGAATCCATCCAGCCTCCCTAGAAAGATGACAGATGGCGCTTGTATTGTATAGCGGGCTGGTGTCCGCAACTCCACGTCCAAGCGCGTATTTTGCGTGCGGGACAGATGGCGCTTATAGGTACAAGCAAGCAATCAAATAAACTATAAACCTGCAGGGAAATTCTGGAAATAAGCTAAAATATTTATGTAAAAACAGTAAGAACAAACAAATATTGAAACACAGTCATGATATCGTGTCCTGCGTGTCCCGTTGCCTGCACACTACAAAAATGTATGGACGCTGTAATATCGACAAACTCACAGCTCGTAACTAAGTTCTGGGTCGACTCAGTAGGTGCCCTCGACATGCATGAAGAAAGAAAAAACAAAAGAAAAAGTATTTATTGGACCGCAAAGGACAAAACACGCAAAAAAAAAAAGGAAAAAAATTGATGCTGTGGATAGAGGAGAAGAAATAAGAAAAACGAGTTCCGCTTGTAATCCAGAGGTAAGGAGAAGAAAGAGCAACCACATTTCGTCAGTTAGTATGTTGAAGTCCCTTGTAACAGGGGCCAGGGGAGGGCCTATTGCCATCAACCGGGCACAAATCGAGGCTCCGAAGCTGCTACTGAGTAATTCCTGATAGAGAAATCCACTTTGCCAGACCCGGGAATCGAACCCAGGACCTCATGCTCAGCAGTCACGCTTGCGACCACTAGAAGACACGAGGCAATACGACCTACAATATCTTCGATGGTTTTATCATTAAGTACCTACTTATTTACCTACTGAATACGAGTATGGTACCACAGTCGTCGATCCGTTTTCTGATCGAAACTGTTAACTAAACATAATGTTGTACTATATTTTAAATAAGTAGATGTAGATTCCATCCACAATCAGCAAGCGAGACGATCTAAGTTCGTCCGTTCTCTTTGTGGGAAAGACAAAAATAGTCCTAGGTGGAACAAAATAAGGCTTGCTTATTACTTAAGCGAGCGCATCAAGCTACACGAAACTGTCGTCAAATTGTCCCAATCAACCTTAAACCTAATGCTCTAGCGATAAAGTTGAAATCTATTAAAGAAATTTGACAGATTGTAGTACCTTGACGTGCAGTCTGTACTTGAGATTTTTCTAAACGGGATCTTTTTACTTTCCGCCGGGAAATTGCCCTGCGTCTGTGAAAAACAGAAGTATATGTTGATCTCCTCCTCCTACCGACTTGGAGACAGTGGCGTGCCTAAGGGCCAACAATACGACAAGTCCGTAAGGCACGCAGACTGTTCAGAAACCCTGACATCATGAAGCGTTAGCCAAGAAGGCTTGTATGAAACTACAGCCACTAACTCGAAACCCCATTCCTCTTGCTACTCAGAGTCAGGGGTCCGAATTCTCGGGCCTGTTGGACGGTGAGTTATGGGCTAGCTCGCCGTCCGTCCGTCTTATGACGACAGGCCGTGTCGACGGCGCGTTCATGTTCCACGCGCGCCTCACAGAGTTGTCAGCAAACGAGAAGGGGTACTGTTCCCCGCGGCCCTGGAACGCATAGGGTAAAAAAAGGAACATGGATGAGTTTTAGTTAGTAAAAGACTGACACTCCCGTCCGCTCCGCCCAGAGTGGGGGGGTCATTTGATGATTGACTACCCAAAAAAAAATAATTGAAGAGATTGTAATACCTTGATGTGCTGGCGTCTGTACATTTTAAGCAGTTTCAAGCTCAACTTTTAACAACAACTACCTACAAACCGAAGACGCTCGTCGAGGCATGGAGCTCTAGGAGCTCGTGGCCAAATAATAAAATCCGCTTGGATCAGTCTTCAGGTTAAGCCACGCTTGTCTAGGTTGGTCCGTGGATGGGTGACCACCCATTTGGTTATCGAGTTACCTCCGTGCCTCAAAAATCACGCTAAGCCGTTGCTCCCGGCTGTTATTTGTAGACCTTTGACAGTCGGTACAGATAGTCAGTCGCCCGAAAGTCTGAAAATCAGTCATATCAAGGGGCTTTGTATTACCCAGTACAGCAGTACTGACTCGGTTGTGGAGGACAGGTAGGTAGTCGATCAATGTAAAATACTGGTATTCATCTGCATCCAGTTAGAGTGGAAACCAACCCCAATATAATTTGGAAAAGGCTAGGCAGATGATGAACCAAGGGAAGACGCAACCTCTAAAATTTTCCCACGTAGGCGAAAAAATACAAAAACAGTACCTAGACCATGTTCTTGAAAACCCCATCAAATTAATTAGCCAGCTCTAAATAACCCAACCCACAAATAACTACCTACACCACAGAAGAACCAACAAGGAAATGTTCCCACCTACTTTTTTATCAAATAAACACAAGGCTAACTACTGAATGTAAATACCAAGATCTCACGACCCCTACAAGCTTGAAACTCCTTCGTCACAACGGCTCAAATTACATTAGACTGTTTCCAACACCAGTGGTGAAAGAATCCTCCTGACCTATATGTTTTGAGTGATTAAAGACCAAGTTATGCTGGTGGTATGTTTTCACACGCGTATTTTAGTATGCTCAATAATCGTGATTGACGGCGTTGTATGTTTGAGATAGCATCTGAATGTCTGTTTATCTGTCGTCACCCTTCATGTCTCGAATCGTATGTATCTAGTATATAGAAGTACTTATGTACTAGCTACCAACTGTCAGTTTTCTATTACAAGCTTTTATGCACTCAAGTGCGAACGCTTGCGAAATGACATGTAGGAAGTGTGAAGTCATAATTTGCCAACATTTCGTATGGGAACCTTTTAAATTAAAGGTTTTTTTGATGGTGAGTAATGTTAGACTTGCTTCCTTGTTAAAAAATGCTTACTTATGGTAATTGTAAAAGTTAGTTCAGTGAATAATACGTTTTTTCGAATCGACTAAAATCAAATCTTTTCAAAGGATTCTTTAGCATTCTAACAAGATTCCGGACATAATTACGTGAACTTATTCAGATTGTGTAGATAGTTTCGGTACAGTTCAAATTCAGAACATTTTAGTTAACTTAGACCTATAAGGGCATTTATGAGACGTTAGATACGGTGATACGGTTGTTTCTAATTGCGCTCAGTACTCGTGTAAGAGCTCCTGAACTGTAAGGTCCTGAATTTTTCAAATCGTGAACATGGTTATGCAAAATAATATGAAATTGCTCTCTTGAGACACTGATCCCTAACCGCCTGAGATAATTGAGGCCCCGGCCCTGAACCGTGGAGATTTACTCATTAAAGACTAAGTGGATTAACAGAGTAACAAAATATACCTGATACTTAATGTAGATCCATTCACAAACCGGTGGGAACTAATATACAACAGCTAACAACTAGTAACAACATAGCCTCGAGACATAAACGAATAATTACAAAAATGATTGCGCTCATTACTTCAAACATCAGATTCAATCTTGTACCGCGTGAGAAAAGTCTTAAAGCTACGATACAGAATTGTGCTATTTAAGTAAGGTCAGCGTAAGATAATGATCATTATATATAAAAAAAAACACCAACACCACCAACTTCATCACGTCAATGACGAATTGCGAAACTAGAATTAAGATAAAAACTATCTGGACTTGATATTTTCACGTAATTTTGCGTAATGTACGCGGTTTTCGGACTTCGTTTGAATTTCAAGGGCCATCATTCTTATCAGTTTCTTATACGGTTATTTGCTCGGTTACTAAGACTTGTACTTAGCCATGTTTATCTAACCTGCAAATAGACCATCACATAGCCAATTGGTGCAGTTAGTCCACTAGATTAAGAATTAAGCCGTCTATGAGCTTTAGTTGCAAAGTTAGAACTCATAGCTATCGGAAAATAGAGCAATAGTCTGGAGAGGATTGACAGTGCTAGCAGTGGTCTGATAGTTACTACATTGATTCGTGGTCAATATTTTTACACAATGTACAAACATAAACAAAGCCAGTAACTATGCTAATTTAAAATCGGTGACAGACATGTGTAAATATGATTATTCACACATGCCAGTGCGTGTCTGAAGAAAACTAAATCATAAACTCACTAATAATGGAGGTCGTATATACGGGGTGGAAGCTGTTTCCTACAAAAGTGCAATACACACGGTCAAAATGTAAGGAACAGCTGTTTTTTTTATAACCGATGAAAAGTTTCTTTGTGGGGCTCAGAATGATGTACCTATTGAATACGTGGTAACCGTTTTCGCGTCGGTGTGCCTTCCACGATGTGTAACATCTGTGTAACTCATTCTAAGTCCATTCGGTACTTCTAGTTTATGAAGAAATTTAATATCAAGAAGGAAAATATTTGCAAAATGCAAAATGTTTTCAAATATTTGCAGTTCACAGCTATTTGCGTAGAGGGGCTTCCCATCTGATAAGGGCAGATTATTACACAAGGGGGTTCTTACAGCATAATAACAACTTACTTACTATCTCACACTTCTGAACATCGATTGATTTGGTGTGTATGTAGGTAATCCTTGAAACGAAACTTACAAATTCCACGAGTCAAATAGACAAAAACAAGTTTGATGTTTTATTCCAAAATAAATTGGGAACATAATGATAATTTATTTTCATTTCCTTGAATACCAAGTCTGCAACAAAACGGGTCCTTCATTTTTCTTTACCCGAGACAAACCCGAAATCCTTTTGTAATTAACACAGAAGCAAAATCTCGGATCATAGATCTGTCACAGATCCTAAGATTATTTTTAGGTAACGGAGATTTTTGAAAATTCTACAATTTTTAGGTCTTGAACTTTAATTAAAGAACTGCGTTTGAAAATATCGTTCCATGGTCCTCCTAATGATATACTGGACGCAAACCAACCAAGGCTGAGAAAATTCTAAAGACCAAAAAAGCTAAGTCATCAAAATCATTTAAACAATTCAGCTCCACCTTTTTGTTATATTACCTCCTGTAGATAACACAACAGTTAATATTAATATCAATGGCAGATTAAAAAACGAAAGTGTAGGTAAGGATTATTTGTAGGCAGAAGCAGTTGGTAACCTTGTGAGTTTGTGAGATAATTGATGGGACCATAAAAAGCTTAGGTGTGTCAGAATGTGAGACTTGATTCTTGAACACGACGTAGATGCGATGGAGTTCCGCAAGGAAAAGAGAATGGTCCTATTATGTTTAGTTGACATTTTGCAAATATTTGCTTTGGCTTTGACTCGTGACTATGTTTGCGCGGGAGTTTTATTTATTTAATTGAAAGTTTTATTTATTTTATTTTTGGTGTTTCTTTTTGTAAGCGCTGCTGGAAGTGGACGCCTAGCATGAGGTAATTTCGCAAATAAAGGTTTTTTTTTAAATTACTGTTTAACCAAAGCTCAATTAAAAACTACATCCATACATAAACTCACGCCTTTCCCCGTGGGGATAGGCAGAAACCACAGAAGGTCAAAAAACAGATATTTAAAAGAACAATTTCTGATAATAAGAGATTCTCACGTAATGAATTTCTGATAATAAGAGATTCTCACGTAATGAATTTCTGACACAAAATTATCGAAGTTAAACTGACACACTTTGGAAAGGTTTAATCGCTGTTCATCTGTGATTACAGCAGTAAGTCTTTCAAACATATCTTCATTACTATTACAAACAGACGTTTAAACACTCTTTAAATCATTGAAACAGTAACTAGTGATGTTGCTAAGAAAAATGCGGTGTAATGTGAAATAACAACTCGCCTAGTAAGGTCAAAATGAAAAGCATTAGCTATTGAAGACATGCGACTGCCTTGCACTTCGTAATGTGATACATTACACGTAAGGACAATTAACGTGATTGGTGTCTTGGTCATCTTTATGTCATTCATCATGCCCTTTCGAACAGAGATAGATATTGCTGTACTTAACTGTCGCTGAAATCAAGTTTATTAGGTAACTTATGCATTTTGTAGAGAGAAAAAAATAATCGAACATTCCGTTTAGTTTAATAATAATAAACCATTTATTTCAGGTAACAAAGACCCATAGATAAATACCTTAATCTAAATATACATACTAATAACATTTTGTGTTAGTATTAGCAACTTATAAACTATGTTAGTAACACTTCACTTGCACGATGGGTGGGTTGGTGGGTGGTTGATGGATGGCTGGGTTGACGACTTTGCTTGCTTTCTTGTTTAGGCATTGTTACAATCTTGACTGAAACATAGTGGTGCCAATTCGTAATGCCATTAGTCTCGGCTGACATTTGTTGATCTTTAGTGGTCCTTATGGGTGGTCAGAACCCTGAAATGCTGACAACCAGAATTACCAACGGGTATCGTGTTACCTAATAACTTCTGGGTGGAGATCAGATATGCAGTCACTCCATGTGTGGAACTGGTATTCAGGTGCATCCGGTTGGACTGGAAGCTGACAGTAATATAGTTGGGATGAGGCAGATGTGTGAACCATAGTATAGTAGTTATTGGTACTAGACTACAATGTTGCATCTTGCTCTTGTGTCACTCTGACAGCCTCTACTAAATTTCAAACTAGAGGTTCTCAATTTGTAGCAGCAAGTGAGATCTAAAGTTAATTTGAATGTTCATTTGTCCAATACAACACAGGAAATCGTTGTGTGTAATTTTTAAATCAATTTAATGAGTGAAGTTTATTTATTTATTTTCAAGTTGCAAACTCAAATTATTTAACTTTTTATGCGACCTTTAAGTTTGTCGGTAGTCTCATATCAATAACACACTACTTTATGGCTGCAATATAAAAGAAAAAAAAACTTTTGACTCACGAATTTAATATAATGCTGTATGCAACAGAATCTCAGTCCACCAAAATTAGACAAATCACGACCCGACTCACAATTTGAAATCTACTTTTTTTCGCATCTCCTAATATGAAATTATTCTTTAGCTGAATACTCATTCGACCTTAGCGTGACTCCGCTTCATGTATACATGTATGACATTGCCGAAAAAAACTCAAGTAAAAACACACAGGCAGACAAGAATTCTTTGTGTACGTCTAGCCAACGACCTTCGGCCGTGATGAACGACTTTTTAGTCGGTAAAAAACTGTTCGGTGAATTTACCTAACTTTTTGTTAGCACTTCTTAGAACTAACCTAAGCCTTTGGTACCTACATGCATTCTTTGATACTAATATTAAAAAGAGGTAAAATTTGTTTGTAAGTTTGTATGTAAGGGATCTCCGGAACTAATGATCCAATTCTAAAAGTTTTTTCACTGATAGAAGCTACAATTATTGGTGAGTGCTGTAAATGCTATAATTATTTATAAATAATGCATATTAGCCCAGTTATCACACTTTTTGCGGATGAAGTCGCGGGTGAAGTGCTAGTTTCGTATAATAGCGTCGATATTTAAGTTAGATGCCATAATTTTCGGCGATAAGGATCGAAATATCGGTTCGCGTAATTCGAATGTTTGTTTGGCCAACATTGGGATTCCTTTTAATTAATTGAACCTTTTCTAGGGCAGAGAAACGGATCTCTGTCTCTGTTTGCCTTCTACCTATATTTAGGATTTGTGGAATACATTTCGAAACCCATATTGTATTCGTTTCTCTTTATCGTGTGATAAATTTTAACCAACTTCAAAAAGGAGGAGGTTCTCAATTCGTCGGAACCTTTTTATTTAATTTTTGATGTATGTTCCCCGATTACTCGAAGATGGCTGGACCGATTTGGATTTTTTTTTTAGTTTGAAAGAGTATACTTCCCAAGTGGTCCCATGATCATCAATTCAGGATCTGATGATGGGATCTTGGAGAAATAGAGAGGACTCTTCAAATTTCATAGGCACACTTGAAGCGATATGGGTAGTTTATGGAAGAGTGTTTTTTTTGGAGTGGTCCCATTTCAATTTGGTGAAAATCTGATGAAGAACTTCGGAGATAGGCAACGGAACTCCTCAATAAATTATAGCAAATGGAGTGGGATTGCTGAAATGTCATGTTTGTCTATTGCTTACACCAGTTCATAACATAACATCACGCCGGTACGCTGTGAAGGGGTAAGCACAAATTAACCACTAAAAAGTCAAAAATAAAAAAAAAGTCGGTGACAAAAAAAAAATCAAACTAGCCAAAGTCACGACTTCTGAAGCTATGGTTATTTTTTACTTTTTTGTGTTTTTGAAGTCGGTTTAATTTTTTGCAAAACAGTTTTTTTTTAATATTTTGAACATAAATTAGTTCTGAATTGACAATCGTATAGATAAATTACTTACTCGTATTATAGAAATTAGCGGTAGTTTGTTTGATGACTAACCTCTCTTTAGGCATAACGAGTAACGATATATTTTATGGTTTACTGCTATGTATAAGACTAATTAACTGTCGTGTGTTCAGGGTTATAATATTACCCTTACTACTTACTTTAGGTGTCGTATTAACCCTTCGTATTAACGTAGATCTTCGCGAGACAGAATAGGTTTTTAATTGTGTCTATATACTCGGCATACGAAAGGTTAATCAAGTAATTTGTCGTAAAATTCTGAAGCCATATTTATGATCACCATTTTTAAAAGATGAAAAGGAAACTTTTATAATACAACAAATGAAATAACTGCCTCATTGGTCGAGTGGTCGCAAGCGCGACTGCTGAACATGAGGTCCTGGGTTCGATTCCCGGATCGGGCAGCGTTATTGGGTTTTTCCATAAGGAATTTCTCACTATGGATTTGTGCACGGTCGATGGCAATAGGTTCCTCCTCTATTACATGGGACTTAAAACATAACTGGCGAAATGTGGGTGTACTATTACGTATACCTCTGCCTAACTCTACGGGGATTACAAGCGTGTTGTTATGTTATGTTATCTTAGAAGTTTTATCTTAGAATGTTATGTTAGAAGATTAGCGTTCCATTAATTTGTCAAAGCATAACCGACTCAGGACAATAAGCTAGACCTAGAAATAAGCATTACTTAATTCGGTTGATGCGGAAAATAAAAATCTTATTTATATGAAAACTAGTTAGAATACAGCTAACACCTGCCTACAAACACATCTTTGTGTTGATTAACCTCATCCTTGACGGTAGCTTATATATAAAGTGTCATTAATTAAACCGACAACATAAGAGAACACCGCAAATTGATTTATTCATAATTATGTATCATTTAATACTCGATGAATTCCTCATATTTTGACAGTATTTCTAACTTATTTCTATGCATAGTTTTGTGTTCAGCCTTCAAAATTTTATTTATTAGTAATAATATTGTCATTGTTTCTTAAATATTTGATCTTTAGATCTGTCACTGGTATGTGTGACTTAATCAGAATCTTGGGTAGGTTCAATGTGTCTTTTGTCTTTCCTTCGCTTGGTGTGAGGGATCATGACCTTTTTTGTGACAAAATCGTTGGCATAGGCCTTGGTCTACATTAGCATACTATAAACTATACCTACCAGTGGATATGTTCATCTTCCGTGCAGCTTAAGCATAATATTACAACATTATTCTTATTTGCTACAAAAACATTTGATGGTGAAGGCATTTAGGTGTAAATACTAAAAAGGCAACACGGTTGGCGCAGTGGCTGAGCGGTTGGCTATTACGCTGCGTGTCGCGGGTTCAATCCCCGCTCGGATCAAATATTTGTATGATCTATAGGTAGTTGTTTCGGGTCTGGCTGTCTGTGTATGTAAGTTTAGTTGTTTGTAAAGGGACCCACGATACAGGAGAAATTCCTAGAGTGAGAAACCTTTAAAAAAAAATGTCATTCTATCGCAGTCCACTACTGACATAGGCCTCTCCCAAGCTCCACCACAACATCCTTTCCGCCGCTTTCCGCATCAAATATGTCCCTGCCATCGCATCGAATCTTTTTCTACCCAAATAGGTACATAGTAAACAAACCTTTCGTATTAAGTTTAAGTCAATAATAGGAAGCGACCATATTGCCACAGAAACCCGATAACACTTTGCCCAACCCGAGAATCGAACCCAAGACCTCATGCCCAGCAATCGCACTTGCGACCACTAGACCGACGAGGCAATCCATACCATATTATTAGTAGGTATAAGTATAATCAGCTATGTTTCCATGGCTTGGACGAGGTCCTCAATGAGAGGGAGCTGACGGCAATCTTTCACTCGGGACCACTGAAGGTTAGTAGATGACATATTTCTTAGAACTTTTGATTCACAAAACTACCACACCAAGTAAAGTTCCTGTCACACAACTCAAAAGTTTCAGCCATTATCACCAGCAACGCTAAAAATAAAAACAGACAGAAATGAAAAACCTTTCTTTAAGAGCGGCCAACCCGTCATACTTTTCATACAAACGCTCGCGCTCGTACGTGATTATGCAGTTTTTACACATCTATCTTTGATTTTTTTGAACTAATAGGTATTTTGTGCACTAGGTTTCTATGGGAGTAAAAAATAAAAAAATTGTAGAAACAAATTCAGTATAAGCCTCCAAAAATTGCTATTTTGCACAAATTTTACCTGAACTTTGGCCGTTCATAATGTACTCGTAACCTCTAAAAGTAAAGAAAACATCATGATAGAAACCTTGCACATGTATAGGAGATTCTTAATGACAAATATTTATTTCACACACTTGTAAGACTTATTCAAAAACACGTATTTATTGGAACAAGTTTAAGAAATTTTCGAACACTATTTTTCGTTCAATGTCATCGCGTTATGCGGTATGAGGTGCGCGGGAGACGAGTTGTACGGGGTCGGGGCGGGGTAAGACGGGGGAGTTAAAGAAAAACCGCCACTGTGGCTCTGGATGAAACAACAAGCTTTTCGACCATGCTCGCGTTGACGATAGACGGTCCGGGAAGGGTCCTCTTAAATCATAAGATTCTAAATAAAATCTGTCATCTCCCTGATCGCAAGACAATGCGACTTTAACTGCAAAACTATAATTTACTACACCAACAAATAAACTTAATTCAAAGAACTAACATAAAAATGTTAAAACTCAACAGTTATAGCAATCAATTATTGAAGCAGACATTGCTTTAATCATTATGAGTGTTTTTTCTCGTATACGTTTAAGGGCCGCCTCGCGGTCGTGACTGATTAACTCATAAATCCGACAATGGTAAACTTAATGTGACTCCACTATGTAGTGGGTATTATCCTTGCCTCCTACACTGTGCTGTAGGGCTGACTAGAGGCTAAATTATGTTAATTTCAATATAGGTTTCTGTGTATTTGAAATGTTCCAAACCAACTAGGATATACATTATTACGATTAAAAAGGATTAAAATAACTAAACTAATAACAAACTACAAAAGCGCAGCAAAAAACTCCTCCGCAACGGTGTCAGGTCAGCTGGTAATGTGCCCAAGAGACTGGCGGCGTTGCCACGTTGTATGGCAACACTTAGCCGCTGGCCATGAGTAAAGCTCATGGGTCACGGGAAGCTTCAACTAGGTATTTAAAAATGTGCTTAAAAATGCTGTGGACCCCGCGACCCCAGATTTTCAACCCCAAACGACTCGAAAATAGTATCCACTAAGGAAATGAAGATGTGATGGCGTGTTAGATTGGTCAGATTAGGCTTTATTGTCAGATTCTCAGAAGTTCTTGGATTTCTTTCTTTTGAAAACTATATAAACGCCATTTTTTTTGCCCCACACAAGTAATGTCTCCTGTATTGTGGGTGCGTTTACAAACATTTTAAACACACATACACAAACAGCCAGACTCGAAACAACTACCTGTAGTCTATACAAGTATTTTTATACTTTGTTTTTTTAGTCTTGGCTTGACATAAGCTACGGAAAAGCTTTTCATAAAATCCTTTGAAATTCGTTGCGGAAAAATTAAATGCTTGAATAGTTCAGTTAAGTAGGTCCTATGATTACTCATTTTCTGAGGAAGAGCTAACAAAAAAGAAAAGAAGAGCGTCTTTGACTTTAGACTTTGTGTAGTAAACAACTGATGTAGCTAACTTGTTTAAAAACACTTTTTCCTGCTTCAGTTTTTTTGTGTGAGTTTTTTTCGGTTTGAACTCAGCTATTCTCATCAATAACTATAATGTTGGACTTCTTCCTTAAAGTAATTACAACAATTTTATGCTTTTGTCTTTAACTGTTCCTCAAACTAAATTTTTAGATACTTACTTCTTCTTTATCGTGTGGTTAGTGCCTCACCTGGTGGCAAAGTTTTGTGCCGCCCATGGGCCTCTGACTTGGCTTAACATGCCATCAAAAATATCTCTCTCAGGCATGCTGGTTTCCTCATGATGTTTTCCTTCACCGAAGCAAGTGGTAAATAAACAAAACGCGAATTCGAAAAATCTGAGGTGCGTGCCTTGGGTTCAAACTCGGGACCTATGACTTGGTAGTCCGACGGTCACACCACCAGGCTATCACTGCAAGGTACTAAATTAAAAAAAAAAACTTTGATTAATTTCAAGGGAAACTAAATAAATTAATAAGCTCCAAAGATTAAGAAATTCATGACATTCTCTTCAATATCGTTAAATCAATTTATGTGATCATTTCAAATGAAAGAACGCGTCACCGATCATTTCTTAGAAGGTTTTGGGACCGAGCATTTTTATGATGCGAAAGCTGATAGGTATTAAAATATTCATATTTACTACCAAAGGATTGTGTGACGAATGTATAATGTAAATAAAGTCTTTATTTGTTAAAATCATAGTCGTGACGTTAGTGGTGATTTAGCACTGTTACATTAATTGTGCAATTTTGTTTTTCTTTCTCTATTTTGTTCGTAGTTTTCCTTAAATTGTTAAGTGGGGGAATCCCACAGCAAGTTCAAAAATATTTTTTTGAAATTACGATAGTGATATTCAACACAGATGTTGATTTTTCGTAATTAAAGGAAAATCTCTAAATATATCGCATTGTCCAACGTGAAAAGTTGTTCCGTGTTCCGTGTTGGACAAAATCATATTCTTTGAGACTTTAGTCTGGTCTACAGTAAACTTCACAGCCATCGAGGCTATCGCTAACCGCAGCGGTAAAGCCGACTGCTATCGAACACGGAACGAGGTGATCCGACACAAAACCAGAGTTTTCGACGTAGCTCTCAGAGTAAGTAAGCTGAACTGGCCGTGGGCTGGCCATATTAGCCGTAGAACCGATGACAGTTGGTGTGCGTGTTCTTGAATGGAGACCGCGAATTGGCAAGCGTAAGGTAGGGCGCCCTCAGGCTCGGTAGAGCGACGATTTTCGCAGGGTGGCTGGTAGCAACTGGGAGTTGTCGAGAATCGAGTTATGTGGCGTGCAATTGAAGAGGCCTATGTCCAGCAGTGGACTGCTGTAATCTAATGACGCTGATGATTATGGAAGCCGCTTGCAATGACGGACTGACCCGACTAATTTCTCTGTAAAAGGGAAAACTTCAACAGTGGGCAATGTCACTGTCACGAAAGGTTCTAATATTGCGATTGAGCGACTATTTCGCGGTTGAAGTCGCCTTCAGAATTGTACCTAGAACCATAACATTACGCCTGTAATCCCCAAAGGCTCAGGCAGAGGTGTGTACCTAATAGTACACCCACATTTCGCCAGTTATGTTTTTAAGTCCCATGTAATAGGGGGCGAGCCTATTGCCACCAACCAGGCACAAATCCAGACTCCGTGGCTGCTGCTGAGAAATTCCTGCTGGAAAAACACAATAACACTTTACCCGACCCGAGAATCGAACCCAGGACCTGATGCTCAACAGTTGCGTTTGCGATCACTCGACTGACGAGGCAGTACCTTAAATCATCTATACTAAAAAATAAAATCTAAGTGTCTGTTTGTGATATCAAAATAACAACTACTTACTGAATAAATATGAAAATAATACGGCACATATAATAAAATTATAACAAAAACACATTTATTTCAATTTTTGTCTGTTTGTAATCTCCTAAAAACTCTGCTAATCTCCGAAAAACCTGGACCGATTTTGACGGGATTTTTACTGGCAGATAGCTAATGTTATAAGGTTTAACTAAGGGGTTATAATTTAGAATAAGAATTAGTGTTCCGTGCAAAAAAATTAGAACCCCTGAAATCGGTAACAAAATCCGATTCAAAAAGAGAAATATATAATATTTTATAATATATATAATATTTTTGTATAATAATTTCACGCAAACGAAGGTCGCGGGCAACAGCTAGTAAGCATATAAAACCAGCGTAGGCGGCACTTACACAAACAAGCAAGGAATATGTCACGCTTCCTATTTTTAAATCCAACACAATGCCTTTTAATACCTAGGCGACAAGTCAATTTGCATAACTTAATCATCATCAGATAAGTTATGAGTCGGCAGAGAAAATCTCTACTACCAAGAAAAATATTACGTGTTCTTGAACTTCCGGGTCCTAGTGGGTGATCTAATTGAAATGAAACCAACGCAGCCCCAGGTAGGTAATCATTTCTTGAATCTTGTTTCCTAAGATACCTTTCCTTAGACATCTACACTGTTTCAATGCATTCAAAACTCAACTTAGCCAGCACATAATATTTTGCGGATCGATCACTTCTCATTGGATGGTTATTAACTTGTAATACTGATGGCGAATTTTTTGTAAACTTTGAATGTATGGTTTATATCGAGTAGTATTGTTCTCAAGTAAGTGACATATGTCTTTATTAGGAATAAAGTTTCTTTAAACTGAAGCTAAATACTGAAGAAAACCAAAAGAACTTCCCAATATTTTGTTAGCTTTGTTGACTGTACGACCGCATAATGTAAAATTAATTGACTTTTGGGTACATACTATCTAATTTCTAATGTAGATGGAGCTGGCAGAAAAAATGTCTCTTCAAAAAGGGCCGTGGCCTTAAGTAATCGGTATGAGGTTGAGATTAAAGTGATAGTGGTCGGATACTTGCTAGATTTGCATGTAGAATCACCATGAAGTATTGTAATTCATCTTCGGCTATCCAAACTATCTACTTCTAGTCAGCCTGTGTTAGATACACTTGATCATAATCTGCTTAGCCTATTTCCATAACTATGTTGTGGTCGTGGAATCTTACCGGATGCACCTAAATACCAGTATGTTACATGGAGCGACTGCCTATCTGACCTCCAGAACACAGTTAGTACCGGGTAATATAATTCCGCTTGGAAAGACTGGCTGTCAGACTTTCGGGCCACTGACTACGCACACCGACTGTCAAAGATCTACAAATGACAGTCGGGACTAATGACTTAACGTGCTTTCCGAGGTGCGGAGGAAACTCGGTATAGGTGGTCTCCCATCCACGAACCAACCTAGGCCAGCACGGCTTAACCTAAAGATCGACAGGAGCGGCTGTTATTATGTAGCTACGAGCTGCTCCTTGTGTTACACTAAACTTGATAGAAGGCCAAATAACACCAATTTTTAACAGGTTAATTACCAACATTGTTAACACAATAGGCTTCGCGACTTGTAGGTTCTGGAAAAGCCTTCTTCTTGAAAATGTTTTGAACGGCCTTGAATTTTTACTTTTGATCGATTTTTCAGTTCACCTTTTTTGAAGCCGCAAAATAATGTATCTGGTCCAAGATCAACTAACTATTTAATCTAATAGATATCATTCCACCCTTTATCTCAATTTATTTGTGGTCGGCGCAGCATGTCTTCTTCTTCCACACATAACTATTACTCGTCATCGCAGCAGTCGCCTCCTAACTAAAAACGAGCGAATCAAAAAAGTTTGTGTATTGTAAATCCTTGCCAACCCTGCAAATTCAACGAGGTGTGAAAATGACATGTGGATTACCGCCGTACTTAATAGACAGCTAACTGGCAATTAATTGGGACCTCATAACAAGAATCATCATACATATTCAGTTAATGTTCTCTGTCGTTCGGATCTATTGTTCAGCTGACACAAATTGCTCGCGTAGGCTCTCTTGAAACATTGAGGTTAGGAGGCAAACTGATTCAAGATGCGAGGCTTGTGTTATTGTTGATATTGATAAGCTTTACCGGAAAGGTTTCAAGGAACTGGTAGACGCTTCTGGAGGTGCCAAACTTGTAGCGAAGTTCGAGGCCGATAGAATTTCATATGACTGCTATAAGTTTTAGATGCTGGCCTTAAAGATGGGGAAAACCAAGGATCGCTTTTGCTCTCCAGTAGCTGAAGGAGATTTTGTCTCCGTTTTCACACAGGTAAAAAATAAACAACTGACAGGAGTGTAACGTTTGCCTCTAACTTTTCAAATCACATCAAAGATAAGTCGAAAAATAGGTACGTACTCGTACGACAGTCAGGTAGTATATTTTCGCGGTCCTTTTCAATCAAACCTGGAAGAAATTGGAGGAGACTTTTGCCCAGCAGTGGGGCACCTATCTATTAAGGAAACTCCTGCAATTTCTCTTTCTATTCACGATACTACCAAGATCATTCTCATCTTACTAATATAACAGCGCCCTAACGTGATCCAGCGAGGTTGTGTGGTGGGCAGAAATGGTGTCAGATTTAGTTCACGGAGACGCTTTTGTTTACATTTTGTCGTTATCATTATCACTAGATACGGGATATTTACCATGTTTACGGTTTTGAGTTCCAGATATTATCCGTGATCGTGGTGCTCGCAACAGCGCCGAAATATGTTTTGAGTTCCAGATATTATCCGTGATCGTGGTGCTCGCAACAGCGCCGAAATATGTTTTGAGTTCCAGATATTATCCGTGATCGTGGTGCTCGCAACAGCGCCGACATATGTTTTGAGTTCCAGATATTATCCGTGATCGTGGTGCTCGCAACAGCGCCGAAATATGTTTTGAGTTCCAGATATTATAAGTGATCGTGGTGCTCGCAACAGCGCCGAAATATGTTTTGAGTTCCAGATATTATCCGTGATCGTGGTGCTTGCAACAGCGCCGAAATATGTTTTGAGTTCCAGATATTATCCGTGATCGTGGTGCTCGCAACAGCGCCGAAATATGTTTTGAGTTCCAGATATTATCCGTGATCGTGGTGCTCGCAACAGCGCCGAAATATGTTTTGAGTTCCAGATATTATCCGTGATCGTGGTGCTCACAACAGCGCCGAAATATGTTTTGAGTTCCAGATATTATCCATGATCGTGGTGCTCGCAACAGCGCCGAAATATCGGGAAGTCAAAACCTACAGTAAACATGTTAAATATTCTTTTTCCAGTGTTAATGATAATGTTAATGACATGACAGTTTAAAAACTTATATTTTGTCATTAATTTAACAATTTTTGATCGACTTCAGCTTTTTTGTTTACTGTTTTGAAGCGGAGAATTCTCGTGATTGCGAACAATTGAAAATTGAGACCTTTTTGTTTTCAGGGTTCCGTAGCCATGGGTTATAAACGGAACCAACCCTATTACTAAGACTCCACTGTCCGTCTGTCTGTCTGGCTGTCTGTCACCAGGCTGTATCTCATGAACCGTGCTAGCTAGACAGTGGAAATTTTCACAGATGACGTATTTCTGTTGCAGCTATAACAACGAATAACATAAATATTTAAGGGGGGCTCCCATTCAAAATTTTTTTTTTAGCGGTAACTCAGAATATGTTATTCGAAAAGGTTGTTTTAAAATATTGCGTTTAAGACGATGATACGGTTCTCAGCGAGTTTGATCTCATAAATCGCAAGGATATTCTTTGAGTAGAATTTCAATGACTTTAGCATAAGGAAGACGTCATCTTTTAGTAAAGATATAATTTATGAATGATCATGACTATATGTATTAAAATCTCAGAAAAGGAAAATGTTTAGATAAAATTGTTCGAAGTCTTTACTATACACAGAACAAATTAATTGCTTGTCGTAAAAATAAACGTTTTCAAGCAAAAATTATGTTTATTTATTTATAGCAAACCTTGCAATTTTATCTTATGTTACTCAGAAGATGACGTCTTTCTAATCGATTTATTACTTGACGAGTAATCTTTAATCATAGTTGCTTACCTATCAATTATTGAACGTTTAGTGTGTGTATTATTATTGTATACCTTTATTTATACCTAAAACTTACAGTGAAGAACAGCGTGAGGTAACCGAAATGTCTAGAAAGAAAAAATCAAAGATCACAATGCGCCTGCGTGCTAGCTTATGACCCGTTTCCTTTCAACCACCAGTGGGAAAGTTATTGCTGACTATCATCATGGTGCCTAGCCTTTACCAACTATGTAAGGATCCGCGTCCAGTCTAATCGGATGTAGCTGAATACTAGTATTTTAAATGGAGCGACTACCTATCTGACCTCCACAACCTAGTTAGTACTGGGTAATGTGTATCGTATTACCCCTTGGTAAGACTGGTTGTCAAACTTTCGGGCCATTGACTACCTGTAACGAATGTCAAAGATCTACACACGACGGTCGTAGTCGGGACCAACGGCTTAACGTGCTTTCCAAAGCACGTAGGAAAATCGGTATGTACCTAATGGGTCGTCCACTCACGGACCAATCTAAGCAAGTGCGGTTTAACCGGATGTTCGACCCGACTGGCTGCTATTTAACCACGAGCTCCTCAAAAAAAGTACGAGGATTTTTTTTAATTTTTTATGTTGGCATCTCGTAGCATATCAGCCTACGAGGCTGGCTATATACTGCTTAACCGGTCTAATCCTGTGGATGCCTTGAATTTAAGGCCTCCAGCCAGGGGAAAGTACGAGGCTGATTATGCTAACCTTAAATAAGCCACTCCACGAAAAATCTCGCTTCAGCTATTGGATTAGCTGAAGAGAGATTTTTAGGCGGGGCGAGATTTTTATTTCGGGCGTCCTACATTGCATTAGTGGGCTATACTCACTCATGGATACGACGTCTTGAGTCCCAACTGTCATCGTTATTCAACATTGAAATCATTATTGACAGCTGTCACACGAATAATTATTTCATATCCGCCACATTATACTAATTTATTACAAAACATCACTTATTACAATTTATAATTTTCAAATACATCACTTTTCATGATTCTGATGATCCTAATTACCATAAACATGTTTCGTTTCTTGTTCAAGGGAATCTAGTATTTTTCTTAACATTTTTGACACATTAACACCTAGTAATACGTCGACCTTGGCCGCTAACAAGTAAGATTTATGTAAACTATCACTTTGTAAACTTGTCTTATTCCTATTACCTTCTTGAGTAATGGTCAGCAGGTTTGTCACGCTCAGCTGTGACAAGAGATGTGTCAAACATATTGCTGACCGTTGTATGAAGATTATGTGAAATTCGTGAGAAACGACTTTCAAGCTCGAGATTGTCACAATTGATAGTTTATCATTACATCTTCGGAACCATAAAAGCGCCACAAAAGGGATAAATGAAAGGACTTTGCATGTGGTTGAGATGTGAATGTAAAGTGGGATATGTGGTGTTACACGAATGAATAAAATTAGAAATGAGTACATAAGAGGAAGTCTGAAATTTGCGCTGGTGACTGAAAAGTTTTGTGTTAATCGGTTGGTTTGGTATGGGCATGTGATGAGGAATGAGGGAAATGTCGTGAGGAAAATTTTGAGTATGAATGTGGATGGGTATAAAAGTAGAGGAAGACCAACTATGGATGGACTGTGTGAAGAAGGATATGGCAAGATAGAAGGGGTCGACATGACTAGAAGTAGAGAAGTCTGGAAGAAGAATACATGTTGCGCCGACCCGAAATAAATTGGGATAAGGGCTGAACATCTTTGGAACCCTAGTACTTTGATAGGAAGCCTATATACTGTTTACATAGTTGCCTTTCATCATGACAGTTCATGTCTCTTTGTAGGATCAGTATTTCAGTTCCCAAAATAATATAAAAGAAGTGGCAAACTGTTAAAGAACTGATAAAAGAGTAAATGCTAAAATAATTTTCTTCTAGCACGTACAGTTTAACACACCTAATACAATAAGCTGGCGCTAGTCCAGCTCTAGGTCAGTGTTACCACCGATGTGAAGTGAACTGTACCAGTTAATTATGTAATCCATATTTCGTTGCAACCTCGGGACAAAATGACGAAGAGCAATTATGTAAAAGTTCTTTCTTGCAAAAGACTATACAAATATTAGTAGTAGTAAAAGTTACGATGGCCGTTTGTGTCCATATATGGGGAGAAACTTAAATACGAAATACTCCCTTAAACGTCAAACCACTGATTCATTGCAAGAGTCACTAAAATTCGTTTTGATTTTACTGTTCGGAGTTATGAAGTAAAGAGGAGGACAAAGAAAAAGTAGCTTGAGAAAGTAAAAGAAGAATAAAATAAGGATGCAACGATAAAAATGGAACAGCTGAGAGAGCTTAGCATAAACAGCTTATAATGTTCCCACTGCTGGGACACACGGCCTCCTCTCTATTAGAGGGAATGGGCTATAATCCACCACGCGGGCGCAGTGCAGTTTGGTAGATGGCACAAACGTCTTCGAATTTTTGGTACTACGGTTTCCTTACGGTGTTTTCCTTCACCGTTTTAGAGAGGTCTAGGTCTAGAGTTTAGGTTCGAACCCACGGCTTACTGTTCGTAAGTCGGGGCTGACGCCACTGGGTCATCGCTGCTCTCAAGCAAGAGAGCTTAGCTGACCAATTTTTGAAGAATGGGATGAAACATTTTGTTCAGTCTAGCAACAGAGGAAGATTTCATAGAGTTGGCGTATAGTAATTATTCTGTTTTATTTAAAAAATTTATAAACTAAACTCAGTGTTTTTGAAAGAAAATGATATCACCTAAATGCATAGAGATAATCATTGCTCGGCTGCTCGTCCCTTTTCGATGTGAATCTTAAGTTCGAAAGATTATATTAATCTCAGACCCAGTTTTAAGCTTTCACGGTTTAAAATTAAACTTCACTGTCAATGTAATTTTCAATTATTGTGAGCTCCCGATTTAATAAGGACTGCACAAAACATAGTGATATTGTGAGTGTGTTTTGCCGTGACTTTGTTCCGAGTTCCAGTAGTGCGGGTAGCAAAGGGGGTAGATAGATTTACTTGCACCTAAAATTTATTTACCACCCACCCGCATTCTCCAGTCATTCCGCTATCAAGGCGCTTGCAACTTCGTCGAAAGGCCAAAGGCTTAGCGTTGCCGTACAACGTGGCAAAGCTACCAGCCTCTTGGGTACATTACCAGTTGACAGCATTGAGGAGGAGTTTTATGACGCCATTTTTTAAGTTTGTTGTTAAGTTATTTACTTTAGGTTATTTTAATTCATAAAAGTACTAGCTGATGCCCGCGAATTAGCTCGCGTTTTTGTCGGAAATTATCCCACGGGCACGTTGTAATATAGCCTATGGCACTGGGGGATAATGTAGCTTCCTATTAGTGAAAGAATTTTCAAAATCGGTTCAGTAGATCCAGAGATTACCCCCTACGTATAAACTTACAAACAAATTTTACCTCTTTATAATATTACTATAGAAGTTTAGATAATTATAATATTTAGCTAATAATAAAATCTCAACAACAATAGTTATAAGTTCTAAGAAACATTAATTCATTCAACACTAAAATGCCATACACGAACATTTACTAGCAGTACGTACTGCTAGTAACTATACGTACGTACGTATAGTTAATAATAAACGGTTCGTCATAAGCTATGGTTATGTGCGGATGATGAGAAAACCGCTCGGCCCCAAGGTCTAGCTAACTGCCAACCTTCAGAGAGGCATTTGTGATTAGAGCCGCTAATCTGCGTTTCTTTACGAGTATGTATTTGTGTAGTTGAGTAATCTGGACTTTTTGTTGGTATAAGTTTTTAAGCTGTCGTGGTCACTAACAATATTATTATCACTAGAAATGCGATATTTACCATTTTTACTGTTAGTTTTCAGTTCCCGATATTTCGGCGCTGTTGCAAGCACCAACAGTTTAACCATCACAACTGAGTTTATCGGAAACTCAAAACCAAAAGTTAACGTGGTAAATATCTTGTTTCTAGTTTTATTGATATACTTCGTAATAAGATTTTTTTTAGATTTTGATAGAAATAAGACTATCTATAACCGAACTTAATAATAAAAAATCAGCTGTTACATTTTGACCGTGTAGGTATTGCACTTATGTAGGAAACATCTGTTTTTTTTTTTAAATTGTGTCCTTTCCAAGGGACAAATTCAAATTAAGGGACTATTATATTGTCACTTACATCAATCTAAAACTCGCGTGACATAACAATCGCCTTTTTCTCGGACTAGTAATAAATGAAAGCGATTATCCGATTATGGAAAAAAAGGTGTCAATCCTATTATTATTTCGAAACAATCGATTAAAGGCCAACGCACAGTTATAAGCACTGCGCAAGATTAGCATCGCCTCAAGTTGAGCTGTTCGAGATTATTTCAACTATAACTCGCATACTGCAACGCACATTGTGGCGCTGAGACGATGGTTTTTTTTCAGTGGACAATTTGCAGCAACCAATGGAAGTTGTAGTGCTTGCTCAGTATTAACGGCCCCGTTTTACCTATGCAGGTTTTTTTTGTTCTTACCCAGGCATATGCGATCATCATTAGCATCCACAGCCAGACCTCACCCACCGCTGGGCAGAGACCTCTCCTTATTAATGCGAAGCTTCACGTTTTTGTGCCTCCTTTAGAAGCGATACTTTGTGTAACTTATTTAAAATCACTGAGTTCTAGAACCACCCATTCGAAGACATGGGGTATCTACTAATACACACTAGGTCCCGCGTGGTGGATACGCATGTGTAACCTACAACCTCAAAATAAAGGGAAGAACTGTTTTCCAGCAGCAGGAATTTTTTGGCTGATCATTGAGTCAATCATGATCATCATCATTCTCCTGCCCTTGTGGCTTACCATGACGCCTTAAAGCAGGAGTAATTCCAGTGTGGGAAAGAGACAGAGCTATACAGGTCGTCTCCTCGCGCCATCTCTTTCCCAATTTATGATCCCAATTTATTTTGGGGTCGGCGCAGTATATATTTTTCTTCCATACTCGTCGTCTCATCAGACACCTCGCTTATGGATATGTCAATCATAATCTTCCGGCTCTTGTCTCATTCTATTTGGGGTTGGCGGAACACGTTTTCTTCTTCATTTCTCCATTTCTTTCTTCTTCTACATGGATGTCAATCAATAGACAGGTATAGTAGGAACTCAACGCATTATAAGCATGTACCTAATGCATCCCCTCGTATCAGGATCCACTTGCAAAAATGAGATGAGGTGATGTCGATCTGGTGCAGTGATTATAAGTGTAAAGCCAAGTCTTAGGTAAGCTTTGTTTTATTTATGACGCGGTTTATATTAATTGATGAAGCAACTAGTCCTGCAATCAATAACCTGCATTGTTGATTGGTACTGTGTTCTTTTACTAATACTAATTAAGCAGTCTGTTTTTTACATTATGATAGGTAATTATGTTAATTATGCTGTTTTTACACTGTAGATAGACTGCTGCTTTACGCTGTAGATAAACACATTGAAATTGAGATGAGAGGCGTAGGGTAGCACCTAAGGGGTTGCAAAAGAATAGGCCCCTTAGCTTATAGAGCGAGATTCCAGAGCCGCCAGTAATGATTAACACTGCCAGACACTAATTCCCGTCGACGGAAATTTCTGCCAGACCCTTTAAAGCACGGAAAAAATATGGGATCTTAGACCACTACACTGGTTTTTAGTTGTGGACTTACGGTTAACTGTCGATTTTATGTCATGTTAGTAGTGACACCTGAATTAAATATACGCACGAAAATCAATGGGATTCCACATGTTATTCGTTAACATTATCGAAGGAAAAATTATGGCTGTGTTGACGTAAGATTCTTCGTATAATTTTATATCGCTGTCCTTTCTATTGTCATAAGATTAGACAACTTTTTATGATACCTATTTTTTACCATAATAAATATGCAAATCATGGTAACCGGACAAATCGTCCCATCCCTTGTATATTGCGCAGTCGCTGTTAATGAGGTAGATGATACGCAAATACCCATTGTTATACATAATTACCCCAATTACCCTTTTCTCGTGTTATAACTTTCAATGTACGGAAGCCGAAGAAATAATTGTATGCACATTTGCATCTCATTAATTCAACTCTTTGTTACTATGATAGAAATCGAGTTACAAGGTCAGGTAATCAATTTAATGGTACCTCGTATTAAGTGTTTAAAGATGATTAGTTATAAATGCTTGTCCTGCTGCCGACAGTCAGTAGCGACCGCTCAAGAAACGTACTATATTGGGTGTAAAAGTACTTAACGAAGCTGAAAGGCAAATAATATTCTCTCCTTCATTGCGTTTGTTGCATTTTCTTGTTTGTTGCATTTTCATTGCGTTATTTGTTTTGTTCTGAACCATACCTGGGAACCTTCTAGTTACGGAGATATTAGGTTCAAAGTTCCAACATTTCCACAAGTTATAACATTAAAAACTTGCAGTATTTAAAACAAATAAAAGTTTTTAATGTTAGTAACTTTACTTTAATTACCCTCATGAATCCTATACTATTCAATGCACCCATCAGCACAATGTTTGGAGTGCGTCGAAAAATATTTTTTACGCACAGTTACTTAGTTTGATGTAAGTACATAGAGCTTGGTTGACGGCTTCGTGAAGGAGTCCTTTCACACCTTTTATGGTCCCTCATGTCACAATAAAAGAAATCCAATAAACGTAACTGTTGATCTCTGACTGTTCACATTGCCAGCGGAAGCTCTCTCTACATTAGTTCGTCGCATCGGCAAGAGCTATAAAAAAAACCCTCGCTCAGCGCCGCTCGTTTGGCGGACAGGGGCCTTAGTCTGCTATTGCAATAGTGTCAGAATGGTCTATCATTGATTTAATAAGGCCCCTAGCCCACGGCGTATTGAAGCGCGTTCGAAACTCGTTTGACGTGCGTACAAAAGGATAATTCGTCTGCGCGGGGCCTTATTTAATGAATGATAGACCATTCTGACACTATTGCAATAGCAGACTAAGGCCCCAGAACACTCGCTGAGAATCTCTCGCTTGGTACAAACGTCATTCTTGCACTCTCGATCGTATCAAACTAACTACAACTTAGGTCCAGTATTAGTGGTATGAAGAACGGGGTTGTGAAGTTCCTCATCCTTCTTAGAAAAGGGAGGATCCTCCGACCAGACGGGTGGTGTGTCTGGTGGGCTACTGCCTGACAGTTGTTGTCGAGTTTTTCTACGAGGTCTTGAGGTCGCGGATAACTTTAACATCACCATTTAGGAATTTAATAAAGTTCTTCATTTGTGATATAGATAGCGCTGTAGTACTTTTTATACTATGTTAGTGTAGTGCTTTTTTATTGCCGCCAGTCTCTGTTCGCCATCTCGTTTCTAGTTGCTGAATCTACTCACTCAGTCTATCGCTTAATACTGCTGGACGCAGGCAACTACAAAATTGCGCGACTCGCTATCCAAGACTCATTTGCTCCATCTGGTCGGTCCTTCATTAAACTAGCTCACTTCCACTTCAGCTGGCTGGCTCTGCTAGGCCGTGCTACCGATAGCAATGTAGTTAATCAAAGACATTCAAATATTTGCGAGCGATAGACGGGTCAAGACGAAGAAAATCGTTTTCTAATACTTGTTGTACGCCCGCTTGTCAGGTAGCATTCGTTCAATGTCGGGATCAAAATTTTTGTATGAAACTTTTCCCAATTTCTGCTCTATAAAAGTATTTTAAATCTCTTTGCGTTAATACGATTAATTCCAGAAATCCCCACCGGCAAATCCCCACCAGTGCGGATTGTTTTTTTTTTCGGAAATCCCCACTACTTAAATAAACTCAGCCTAGCCAGATGTTTTTATATTATTAAATAAAAAATGCTCTAATCAATTTAATTATTTCAGAATTCATTAAAGAAATTGTTTTCTTCTTATTTCGGAACATATCCTTCAAACAATCTCTATTCTCAGTTCGCTAATCGCCGGATGTAAGACAGTTGCCTTACTATTTTTTTCGTATACTTTAGACTTTAGAGAGTCAGAATGGAAAATGCCCTTACTTGTGCGTCAATCATGATTGGTGTGAGGTAGGTCGGGGACAAAAAACCAGAACACTATACACCTAAAGAGTTTATACTTTTACTTTCTTGTTGGGTCGAAGAGAGAATCTCGTGTCGTGTTTCGTGTCACGTGTGTGAGTTTGTAGCAAGCAATTTATTTGGTTAGTTTTTACTTGTATCTATGTAAGTAAATGTATGTAAGTACTGAAAAAAAAGTAGTTGCCACAATCAAGATTTTGTTTAGATTGACTAAGTAACTTGTTTGCATCTGAGCCTATCAAGCACAATGATCACAGCTACTACTTTTATTTGATTGAGATTTGAAACGGGATCTTGATTGGTGTTAACACAAAACTTATTTGTAGCAATCAAGTCACCAAATAGTGATAAACACAAACAAGGAACTTATTTAGCGCAAATATTTAGCGCAAGATTTGATGAAGTTGTATGATCAATACAATTAATTGCAATGATAGATGCTTCGGATAGATCTTTATTGAAGTAATCAAAAGTAAACAAAATAGTAGCATGGAAAGAATAGTGTGCTAAGAAGATTAAGTACCGCCATATTTTTGGTTATCATCACTTTGAAAAATAAATGATTAAATAAATACTTTACAATAACTGTTGAAATTAAGACATTTATCAAAGATTTATAAACGTTTACATTCTTACAACAATAAAACCAATTTATAATAGGCTCGTGAACACTGATATTATTCAATGCTCGCCACACAATATATTGACACATAAAATATTTTATAATAATGTTAAAATATAATGATGTTGCTATTTATCTAGTTATTAGTCGTATAGACAGTTGGACATAATTTGCAATATAATTGGCTGTAAGAAATTTTCGCAATAGCAAATTAATTTACAAGCAACACATGCAGCTGGTGATCGATTTTCGAAGCTTGTTTTTACGATTTCGACGTACTGGATTTTCTGGTGAGATACATTTTATTCGTTTTATGATAAAATGCATAATTACGAAGTTGACTTTACTATTTATTTTCATAAATGAAATGCACATAATGTGCAAAAAGCAACCAAGACTCTAGAATATAGTTCTTTAAAAAAAATTAATATTAATTATTTTTGAACACAAACGAAAATTGGTGAGGTAAGTAATGCAGATCCTTTCTCTTTCAAACTATACGTTCAAGTCGCGCCTTTTTTAGGGTTCCGTATCCGAAGGGTAACCAACGCGACCTTATTATTAAGCCTCCGCTGTCCGTCCATTCGTCTGTCTGTCTATCCGCGGCCTGTATTTCATCATCAGTAACAGGTAGACAGTTGAAATTTTCACACAATGTGTATTGCTGTTGCCGCAAACCGGAATAACAACAATAATAAAAATAAATCAAAAATTAAAGGGAGCTCCCCAACAACGATAGTACGGAACCCTTCATGCGCGGGTCTCACTCGCACTTGCCCTGTTTTTCATTTAAATAACTTATTTTTCAGCTTTTTAGAAACATTATTATCATCATAATCCAGTTACTGGGCAAATAAGACCTTTTAGTAAAATTCCACACAGCTTTTACAGTTTATTGGGGTACAGAGGATTAATTTATGTCGAATTATTCGATCTACAACACTATGTTGAACCACCCACGGTCTTCGAATAAAAAATGACGAACCAAAAACTTGAAGAGACAAATGAATCCACTTTAAATTGCCATTTTGAAAAAATGATAGAACCTCAACCAACACTAATAAATGCTCACATAGACAAGAGCAACATCCATAATGCATCGACGAATTATATAACGGGAGGTCAAACCAGTCATTCATCATTCTCTAATACTGTCGACCATTTTGTTTTGGCCTCTGTAGGTACCTACATTCCTGCAGCAATCTTATAATGGCGTAGATTTATAAAAGAGTGTTATAAGGTTTTGCAGCCATTCCGCTTGCCAGATGATAACTAAATTTATTTCGGGATGATCAATAAATACTATTTTACTTCATCTATAAAGGGTGTAACAAGGCCCTTAACGAAGCCGAAGGGCACTTGTTCTCCCCGTCATTGCGACATTTTGTTTGTTCTAGACCATACCTGGGAACCTTCTAGTTACGGAGATATTGGGGGTCAAAGTTCAAACTTTTTCACAAGTTTTTTTATTGAAACATATTTTTAATGCAAGATTTTTATTTTAAACTCCTCCACGACCCCCGTACTATTCAATCCATCTATCAACACAATGTTTTGAGTGCGTTACATTGAGTCCTACCGTAAAATTGTGATTTTTCACCACAAAAATAGCCGCTTCCCAGCAATAATTTTTGCGTAAATAAAAGTTACTTAGTTTGATGTACATAATGCTTTTTTTTTACCGATGGAAATCATCAAATAACCCCTCCCGCTCTGGGCTGAGCAGGATAGTGTCAGACTTTTACTGACTAAAACCCATCCATGTTCCTTCCTTTGCCCTTTGTGTTCCAGGGCCGCGGTATCTCTTTCGAACAGTCCCGCAACCCTGGCAGGCATCGGTCCTTACGGACCCCTTCCTGTTTGCTGACTCTCTTTGAGGCGCGCGTGGAACACGAACGCGTCGTCGACACGGCCTGTCGTCATAAGACGGACGGACGGCGAGCTAGCCCATAGCTCACCGTCCACAGGCCCGCGCCTACGGTGGCCGGGGGCCACCACGTGGCCCCCGACGCCCGGTGCGTCTCCCGCAGCGGCTGAGACGTGAGGCTCTTTCTCTCTCACGACCTGCCACCTCCTTCGCTAGCAATGTACATAATGCTTGGTTGACGGCTTCGTGAAGGTTCGTGTTACACCCTGTATATCATTTCTTTTTAATTGCTATTTTGTTCGCAAAATCGAAGAACAAATTACAAGACAAATGGAAAAACGGGCCAAGTGCGAGTCGGACTCGAGCACGTTGGTTTCCGTACGTATCTTTATTTTATTCTATTTTTAGTATTTTGCTGAGAAGAATACGAAAAACCTATAATATTATCTTTGTTTTTAAGATGTTTTTTTTACTGTTTGTTTGAGAAATAAAAGATACACTAATTTTCAAAATTCGAAGACAGGTGACCATCCCACATTTAAATAACGGCTCACCACCTCTCATACTGTATTCGTATTGCTCAGCACTGCCATCACACCACATTCATCGTCTGCCTAGCCTTTTCCAACTATGGTGGCGTCGGCTTCCAGTCTAACCAGATGCAGCTGAATACCAGTATTCTAAATAAAACGGCTGGTTATCTGACCTCCACAACCCAGTTAGTACTGGGTAATACGATACCCCTTGATAAGACTGGTTGTCAGACTTTCGGGCCACTGACTACCTGCAACGACTGACAAAAATCTACAATTCAAAGCCGGGACCACCAGATTAACGTGTTTTTCGAGCTACGGAGGTAACTCGGAATGTAATAGGTGGTCAATCATCCACGGACCAACCTAGGCAATCGCGGCTTAACCACCCAAGACCCAAGTGGCTTTTATAATTTTGCCACGAGCTCCTCACTATCATACCACACCAAACAAAAATATTTACTTACTTTATTTGTGCAAACCTAAGAAGACAGAGCTCAAGTAACATTGGCTGGCATTTCCTAAGTCGGTTAAAAAGTATGATGTTAATTATAAACGGCAAATCTCTTCCTGTTAGAAATATACGAGGTAAACTAATTAATTAATGTGTAGTTAGTGCTTCACATTAATTTGAGCTGTAGCCAAGGCTTTTTCTATGTTATTTATAAATGAAAAGGAAATATAAAATCGTGTAGGTTTTTTTTCTGACGTTGATGATGTCATGATTATAGTAGATAGAATTAAGTTGTACTCATAACCAATGCTAACTAAAAACACACTTTCAGGGTCAATTACGGGCCATGCTTTATATCACTGACTGCACTGGCTGGACAGGTTCACTCAAATCTGTGTGGTTCTTTCTTCAAAAGACCATCTCAGACACTTATCTGCATAGTTTTACCTTAAAAGAGACTATGACCTCTGTGTTTGTTTTGGCTGCTTCTTCTCAGAGTAATTACGTATGAAATACCGGCCTCGTCTAGTTTAACTGATTTGGTAACGGACAAACCGTTATTATTGGTTACTAGATAGATCCGACAGACTTTCTCGAACTTATATTATTTTTTGGTAAAATTTTCCTATTTTTCATTCTCTAAAACCTTATTCGGACTAATATGAACATTTCTAAAGTAACCAAATTGGTCCCACCGTTCTCAAGACGCTGCTCACCAACGCTAAATAATGTGTAGTTTGAAAAGCCGATTAGTATTCCAATTTCCAATTTAGGAAGATTTCTTATCCTATCTAATAAACAAGTTAAAGCCTTATTACCATATTTTGATTATACGTTATCAAGATTAGAGATTATAATAGCACTTTATTAGATTAATTAAGAATATTATTAAACACATGCTTAATTAATTAAACAAGCAAACTAATTATAATCTTGCAACCATATAGCGTACCCACTTTAATTACTAGACCAAAGGTGTCGAAGACAAATGCTTAATTTAAAAAACTAATTTAAACATAATAATTCTAATTCTAGTTAAAGCCTAATGGATCTATCGTATCGCAATTACCAACACATACGGATAATTACGTGAATCCAATTTAAACGCACTCTATCTGAAGGTGCTTATACTAAAGCTAGGCATAGGCGAGCAATTACAATAAATAATGTCACTTAAACTCCAGATGAAAGCCGCTATAAGAGCAACAGTGCATTTGTACATTAACTCTGTGTATTAGAGAGTTGGTTTGTCCGTCTGTGTTTGCGAATCTACTAGCGGACTAGAAAAGTGATATAATGGAAATATGTCCTTCGTGATTGCAGCATCTTTTGCCACCTAACGCATGCCGAACGAGATGTGGGCCCGTAAAGATCAGGATTGCCCTGAAACAGTGGCACGGGGTCGTAGCAGACCACGAAGGAGATGGCAGGACGAACTGGATGTCTTCCTAGAGAATTGGAAAGAAGTAGCACTGAATCCTGACCCTATTAATAATAATAATAATTTCTGGGTCAAGGGCTTGATTCAGAAAGCAGTACTCCTGGACACGGCACGCATAGTGAGGCGGTTCCTCTCTCTGGAGCCCTGACCACCGGCAGCCTGGACCTTGTTCCTGATGCCGATGGTCATCTATTTTTTATTATTTTTAATGTTTTTAACAAGAATTGTTTGAAAATATATATAATAAGAAATATGATAAATAAAGGAAGTAATAATCCATTTATTTCAGGTATCCAAGACCCATAGATAAAGCAAAGGCAAAGGCAAAGTAGTTTAAGGCATGGAGGAACGCCTTTGCCCGTAGTGAGACAATGTTTTATTGAGGGCCAAAGCTGATACGATACTTTGAGGATTGGTTATCAGTAATAATGCTATTACATCAAAAAAGTCACCAAAACTGCATGTACGCACGGCTACACATCAAGCTATAAATTACCAGTTTGTGCTGATCTCGCGTTGTATAGGATTTCCGTACAATGCGAGGTCAGCTTATACTAGAAAAGTATAGCTTGATGTGTAGCCGTGTGTACCAACATTGATAAATTTCCAAAATCTCCGATCAGGATGCTAAAAAACACCGTGTCTGCTATCCCTTACCTGTTTTAATATCATATTAGACCCCATTCATATGACATTTAGCAACACCAACAATTACCATTTTCAACTTCCAATCATTAACTTTCCAAACTCGATTTCCGACTTTTAATTCGACAATTTCTCCGCCTTATCTTCCAAGACAAAATTTCTGCACAAAACAGTCCCAGACTATGATAACACCGTACGAAGCCAGTACAACCAACTAGTTTTAAATAAAAAATGGCGAACGGCGATCAATCGAGGTTCAAGATCAACGCTTCCCACGGTAGAAACACCTGTGTCCTGTGCCTACCAGTAATGCGTGTACCGATGAATAATGTGCCAACATTATCAACGTAGCTGTATTTTTGTATCTGGTCGGCGTTGGCGCAAATTATTTTGTTGATTGGTTGTTGGTTCTGCTTTTTATTCGAATTTTGGTGTGGATTAATTTATGTTATTATGACGGGCTGCGTTGTAATTGTTTTGTATGTTTTATTACTTCTGAGGTAGGCAGTTTATGGTTGTTTTAGCATAATTATGATGAGTATAAGGACAAAAGCAGTGATGCCTAAGATTTTTTCTAAGACCCAATGTCCACCAGTTATTCAATTATGTTTGAATTGAGGTGCAGCAGTGAATGAGAGGCCCGAAGACCGAAATAAAAGTGGCAATATAAGAATAAGCGATGATGAAAATGTCAGAAATCTATGTAAGCTTTTTGGTAGCTTATGTCAATTTTGTTGAAAGTAGTTATAGAAATGAATATGTTGGAAGCTACTGCATCTTGTCTAAGCCCAGCATCAGCAGTGAACGTTTAAGTTTTAAGATCAAAACAAGATTCTTATCAGAATCACAGGAAATCAAAAAGAAACATCTAAAACGACCTGCAATATAGAAACCTTTACTTTTATCGTAGCATATCAGAAAAATCAAAAATACCAAACCACTCAAAAAGCCAACGAGAAACCGATGGAAAAAATACAAAGCACGCATCTGGCTTCATCGTATGTCCAATAAAGGATGGGATAGCTAGCAATAGCGCAGAATTAACTGCAATTATAAGAACAGTACGGAGACTGGGCCTGCCTAGCCGGTATTATAACGGTACTCGCTGGGATGCGGCGGAAACTGAAGTGGGGTGTGGTGCAAGCGAGAGTACCTTCCTATCTAGTAGCAGCAACTTTTATGTTAATGGTGATGATTGCAATAAATAATAATAAATAAATATCGCTGGACATTACACAGAGCGCCATCTAGGTGCCACACTAAGCAACGAGGCTTGTATCGTGGACACCAGATAGTTGATATTACTATATAGATACTTTTTGTTTGTAAATACGTACTTATTATACATATAAACATCCATGACTCGGAAACAAATGTCCATGCTCATCACACAAACATTTGCTCCTACCGGGATTCGAACCCGGAACCCTAAGAACGTAAGGCAGCCTCACTACCATTGCGCCATTCGGGTCGTCAAATTAAATAATATAGTGACCAAGCATTAGAAGATACATATAGAACACCGACAAAAATATCAAACTGTTCATTTCCGCCGAAAATTCCCATGTATTCCCATGTGTTCTATGCATCTGCTATAAGTAAACATTTCAGGGTGACAAATAGTAGATAAGATTCACAATCTAGGGAAAATTGTAATGAAAGAAAGAAGGAAAATATAAATTGTCACAGGGACATGTCACATACAACGCTTAACAAATGTTTATACATTCAACAGGACGGTACAAAAAAATAAAATAACAGCTTGCACGTCGTAAATGTGACAAGCAGAGACTACTACAAGGGAGAAAAAGAGATACTGCAGAGTGCCTACTAGAAGAGTCTCTCAATAATTCTAGTAAATGGTAGAATTAATGAAGAATGCCCGATAGAAACATCTTTTGCAAAAACCAAGGCCAACAGTTTTCAATAAAATCTAAACTTAAGTCAATCAACCACCCAACATCTCCCAACTTACACCACCCAACAAAAGCTAGCGCAAAAACTAGATTTTGTCACGCAAGCGGCCATTAAAGCTTTTGAACGGATATGATGGCGTTACTCGACTTTAATTGGGTTTCTTCATTTCTCCTTTTGCTGCACCGACGGCAATTTCTGTTGTAAGCCTCCTTATCAATACATACATATCTTGGAATTTATCTGCACGGTATTAAACGACGTTTGTTGAAACGGATCAAAAAATTATAAATGTAAATTGGGACGGTACGAATATCATAATATGGGACAACGGTAAATGGGATGGTACTGTGTTTGGATTTGCATATGGACTGTGTTATCTGGAGTCTAATGTTCCGTTGAACAACCTCTATTTTTTTGCTTTGAATTGGTACTTGTTGGGGCTGAAATTTTACATACTAATTATTAGATGGTTCTTCTTATTCCTAAGAACTCTCCTCTCTTGTTCTTAGCCCTCGCCTCTTCCTGTTACACGGGGCCAGCTTTCATAATCCTGCGGCGCCATTAACTTCGCTGGTGAGCATCGTCATCCGTAAGGCCAAAGTTTTGCATGTCCTTTAGAACATTCCTCATTCCATTCATTCGGAATCTTAAGAACTGATGAATGATAATTAGGTTACGTGATGATCTCTGTAGTAAAATGAACCACCATCTTGCAGATAGTAACCCCTGGAGTCGAGTACTAATCCCCCGAACTTTTAGGATGTATGGGACCACAACATCCTATGCTATAATGTTCAGGTATATTATGATTATATGTTTTTTTTTTATTGTAAGCAGCATCCTCCAGCCATACAGGTAGAAATAGAATCCTATAGCTAATTTAAAGTCAAAGGCAAAGTTGATGATCATGGTCTTTAAAAAAATACAGACTCATTAATAAATGTAGTTTGTTTACAAAAATTGAGGCCAAATTTAGGTAAAATGATGGCCATTACCATTGTAAAAGGTCAATTTCGCAATAAACATAAGAAGTAAATTTCTAGAACAAACTTAATCACACCACAAGCATAATTAATTTTACTCATAAAAATTAACATGACTTCGCAGTCATAGTTTTGCAAAGTCAATGTCATTAAAGCAACATAATTATTTATTTTGATTAATCGTCATAATTATTATATTCATAGCATATTATATCAATTTATTTTCAATAACCCATAATCGATCAACGTTTAGCTTGTTAAGGTATTTTAATAAATATTTGAAACAAAAACTTTAAAAGGCAATTTTGCTAAACCACATATTTTATTTTTCATCACAAGTTAGCGCTAACTTTAAAAAGCAGACCACTATAACTTGACAGCGGCAAAAATCGGAACTATATTTTCATGTATCGAATTTGACAGATTTTTACGTTTCCCTTTAACGAGCAGTGCCACTATGAGGGCTCAAGAAATACTGGACTTTATGGTTATCTAGATATTATTAATAAGTAACCGCAGACGGTAAATGCAACTCCAATAAATGGCTATCAGTAAGCATCCAATAAGCTTACATTTGGTCTTTTTTTAACTTTTTTTTGCATAGACAGTGACTATTGCACCGCATCCTGTAGGGACCGTTATGTGAACATAGATGTAAGAATAATTTCTACTTTTAAGTATATTGTGAACTAGCTGCTTCCCGCGGCTTCACTGGCGTTTGGTCGGAAATTATCCCACGGGCACGTTGTAAATATAGCCTATGACACTCGGGAATAATATAGCTTCCTATTAAGGAAATAATTTTTCAATACACTTTCTCGAAAACTGGTTCTTATCGCACTACGATTTGGTTCAACATGTATTTCACACGCGTGGATTTTTAATATTTTTCCGCACACGTGCGGAAATAAAAATTTACACAGATAAGTTTAAGATGGTTTTTTTTGTAATCTCGCCAAGGAGATATGCGTCTTTACGGCGTAAATATTTTTTGAGTATTTAAATTGTTTATAAATAGAATATCATAGATAAACATGATTATTTATAACAAATAATTACTTTTATGAACAAATTAATATTTATTTGTGTTTTAAATTCAAAAATATTTGAATTCTTTCTTTCGTAATTTATTATTTTTTTTTTTTCATATTAGGCTGTATAGCGGCATCAGACCTATGCTTCTTCTTCAACCTGGCGAAAGCAAAGCGCGGAAAAAAAACAAATTTAATCATAGTTTCCTAATTATTCCTGACAAAAATACTTTCCGTTCTACTGTTTTATTTCTTCGAAAGTGTATTGAAAAACGTCGTTTGATACGCGAGGGGATTTGTTACTGCTTTTCTCGGCTCCATAACACCCTCGCCTGCAGCTCGGGTGTTAATTCTGCGCTCGAATGCAATAACAAAGTTTCCCCACTTATATCAAAATGTACTATTTTAAATCGGTTCAGTAGATCCAGAGATTACCCCCTACAACCTCACAAACTCACAAACTTTCCCTCTTTCTAATATTAATATAGATAGATGAAAACATCGGATAGCAAATTTCTTACTTTTGGAAAGAATAGGAGCATAAGAACTGGAAATATAAAAGTGTGGACTGCAGAATTTTTCAGGGCCAAACGTTCTCAAATTCTTTAATTACTTATTGAAAACGGTTTTTTTTTTCAAAAGTAGTTTCCCATAAATGTGTTGGTAAGGGTACAGAATTCATGTATCAGTTGTCTGACAGTTTTATGATCACGCATGACAGCTCAAAACTCAATATCGAGAAAGAAATAAAATCAAAAACTACCGCCTTCAATTTTATCTACATTCATAGCCTTATCATCCCTGAAAACCAGATTGCCAAGATCACTTTTATCCGCCCTTAATTACACCACGACTTGTACCCAGCCCACCTGTCGATTTTTTTACTTTTATTAACCATTTCATGGGAAAAGTATGGAGACACCTGTTTGCCAGTAAAAAAATATTAAAATTCACACCGCGTTTCAGTTTTGATGATATTTCTGTGTTAATTCGCGAGTGTTGAATTGTCAGTGGCGTTTTAATAATTGTTATTTATTGGATAAATATTTTTAAGGTAGTTATTAGGTAATATTAATATATGTAATATTGTAACTGTATAAACGAAATGAAGTAAAATAATAATAGATATATGTTTAATTAATATAATATTTAAATGTGAAAGTTCCCAATGATCTATTATATATATTGCAATATTAGTGTTAAGTTATCTTGCTGCGCCCTAACAGGGTAATGTACTCACTAGTTTTAAGTTTTTGCATGTAAAATTAGCTGTGTACATTGTGCATTATAGTAATAAATAAATAAATAAATAAATTATAAAGTTTTATTGATTTTGGGATGCAATTATAGATATAGGTTTTTCCTGACATCGTTTTTGCACGACGCATGTGGGATTATTGCGTCTGTTTCTTTTCCTAAGTGTTTTTTTTTTAATATTACCATTCCCCTCACTAAGAGCTACCTGTACCTGTAATCTGATGAGGTCCTGGGTGCCATTACCAGATTTGACTAAGTGTTGTTGTTAGGTTTTTCCATCAGGAATTTCTCAGTAGTGCCAAGGAGCCCGAATTTGTGCCCAGTCTATGCTAATAGGCTCGCCTACTATTACATGGGACTTAAACATTGTCACTAACAGCTTTTGAACGCCGTTTTGATCTGCTGATCGCATTCAGTTTTATTAGTAAAAATCCGCCCTAATTTACGGTGCTGTAAACGGTACATTTTCAAGCTCAACTCTTACGAAATTACAAACAGCAACAACAGTTACAACCATTTATTTTCAAGCTACTTAAGCCTATAGATATTAATTACCTTACAGATTAACATGCATATAACAAAATACAAATTATGTTAATAAATTAAAAACTTAGAAATTCACGGCACCACATGTGACTGTTTCTAAAATACCCTAGACTGATAAAATGTTCGTTTTTCGAAAATCGTGTAAATATTAGTATTAGTGTTGGTTTCACCTGAAGGGGGACAGTCAGTAACACTTCACTTGTGCACTATGTCACTGTGCGTTCATATGGCACACCCAGAGGTACCGACATGCCGTCAAGTGTTTGCTCCATGAGGGAAACAAACCTACCCGCAGCTCGAAAGCCATCGCTCAGCCACTGTCCTAATCATGCGTCGTTTATTACGATACGTGATACCCGCGGGTCGTAAGATTGTTGCAGGGTGAAAATTCACACGTGTTAGATATTCAGGACTTCTTAATTTGGTATACTAACACAGCAGAACATCAAACATTACCCACAATTCACTATTAATGTTTAAGTGCCAAGCAATAAGAAGCCAGCCTATTGTGATCAACCGGGCACAAAAATTTGCCGGGCATCTAATGAGACATTTCAGAACTTATCATAAGGTATATGAAAACTAACGTCTGAGGAAAGTCTACGACGGCGGGGATAAGGCTGTGCGTCTCTAGTGGACATAGCAGGACATCTTGCTAGATGCGGAGATGCCCGATGGAGCAAGGCTTTAACCGAGTGGTGGCCAAGGTCAAAGGACCCAGGGCCTTCCTAAAGCTCGTTGGGTCGACGATAACGTCAAAATCGCGGGTCACCTTGATAAGGGACGCACAGAACCGGGAAGTGTTGCAGAAGAAAGGGCAGGCCTATACCCAGCAGTGGGTGATTCCGGGCTGATATGATGATTTGAAATTCATTTTCATAAAATACAACAGTACATTAGAATTACTATTATTTAGACTAAGATTTTTTTATTTGCCCGCAAAATATTTAAAAATATATATATACTAGAGATAATCTCGTATTAAGCCTATTTGGCTTTCATACTACGAAGTTTTGACATAGTTCTCGCACCTTTACTGTGTTCAATTGATACGGGATTTAACCTATCATTAATCAGGAATGGAACGATAGTGTCAATAAAAATATATTTTTTACATTTTAAATTAAATATTTTGTCGGCAAATGTATCGGGTAAATTTCGTCAATTTGTAAATATACATATTTATGCTACTGTGACGGCAGTGTAGTTATGTATATTCTAGAATCTAAAGGATGTAAATATTTCTTACTTAGACAGATACCATCAAACGTTACCTTCTATTAGAGCTAGAAGTTTAAATAGTAATAATCTTTAAATAATAGTAATTTACTATGTCGGCAAAAATATGACAGAGCAAGCTGAAGTTAACAACTGCACTAACAAGCCTAAATACAAAAGCTGTAAAGCATCTGTTGCTCCAAAACAAAAACATAAAACAGAAATAATATCCGAGAAGCAAGCAAAAAGCAGGAACGCAACTAATAGATCAATACACGAACGAGAACAACAGACCGTAAGTAATAAAACTAAAGTTTTTCATTCAGAGGTTAATTTTTCTTTTCCTACGTCTGTCCACACCATATAGGGTGGAGGTAATATACACCGGTCCAAAGGTGCTGGCAACCACGTGGTTTGAATAAAGGTGTTTCTAAACAAACACTACGGAGGCCGGAGTTCATTGATCATGCAATGATGTGCGGTATAAATTTATAGTTCGTTGGAGATCCGTAGATGGTATGGATAAACTTGGGGGCACAGGTGTTAGGGAGTATTGGATACCTGAACTGGAAGTGTTAATCGCCTGCTGGTTTGGCTTTTGACTAATTGTTTAGGTAACAATCGAGTTTAATATCATGTCAGACCATTTATGATCATTATAAAACAAACGAGTGGGAGCAGCGGTGGCCCAGTGGTGGTGGCCCTGACTTACGAACAGTAGGTCGTCGGTTCGAACCCCGGCTGGCGCATTAATATGGTGTAATTTATTTCTTAACCACTGCTCTCAAAATCGGTGAAGGAAAACATCGTGAGGAAACCGGCGTGTCCTAGAACCAAAAATTCGAAGACATGTGACATCTACCAACGCGCACTGGGCCCGCGTGTTGGATTATAGGTCATTCCCTCTCGTAGAGAGGAGGCCGTGTGTCCCAGCAGTGGGAACATTAAAGGCTGATTATGATGATGTCTATGTGTCATAGCCTTTTTACTCCGAGACTGTTGGCCTATGTAGTACGATTGTGCAAAATTTCATCAAAATCTGTAGTTTCAGAGTCAGAGGTTATAAAAAGTTGAACAGATATTGTTTTTTAAATAATTATATAGATAAAATAGATACAGTGTCCCAGCAGTGGGAACATTATAGGCTGATTATGCTATAGCAAACGTGGGAAGGCCTCTGTTATTCTGTATGATTACTACAGTGTATTGTTAAAGAGCATCTGCTATGGTTTCCACACTTTGCAGAAGGATAAATTGACCATCCATTACATGACCCTTTCATCATTATAGCACTTTAAAAAGAAAAGCTCATTAAGTCGTTAGATCCGGGTGTCATTTGTAGGTTCAACTATAGCTAGTCAGAAGACTGAAATTCTTTCAACCAGGGAGTTTCGAATGACGCACTTACCTGGTTGTATAAGTCAGACAGATAGTTCCATTTAAAATATTCAGCTAGATCGGACTAGACTGAAAACCGACCCCAATATAGTTAGACATAGGTTAGGCAGATAATGAGACGCACTTAACTCCTAAATTGGTTTAAACAAAACCAACAGGTGAGGAAGAAGTAGCAAACATTCTTTGCCAGCTCTCAGCAGCGTTGGAAAGTAATAACAGCAACATCCTAACTAACATTAAAAATGCGAAAGTAAGTTTGTTTGTTACTTTTCACGACTAAACCACTGAACCGAACATCCTGAAATTTTGCATATACGTTGTCAGGTGTACAGAAACGGACATAGGGTACCTTTCATCCCGAAAACACTAAACATTCACAAGGAAAAGAACAATAACGTTCTTAGGACAAGATGGCGCCACGTGTCTCTCAAATCATGATTGGACAAGTAGAGTATAACCCGAACTGATTATCAAATTCTAATTTAACGTGAGCGAAGCCGCGGACAAAACAAGGTGACAATATTTGAATAAACTCCACGTAAAACCCTACCCACTAAGCGCAGTAGCCATAAAATAAAAACATGAAGACATGGATGCATCGGAAAGTAGATAAAGCAAAACCGTCTCCTAGTCGTGAACATGCTATAAAATGTGCGAAACCACATAAGGAGTGTTCAGATAAGGACGCGTTTAGCATGAAACGGAGACACGATATCAAAATGTGAAAGGACATGCTCAGATAGTTGGGCCATGTTGTATGAATAAAGTTTAATATTCAAGAGTAAAAAGAGGTGAAGTGTCGGTACCTACATAAATTAGACTGGCATTAACTGCGAAGTGTGTTCTTGGATTTATAATTTAAAAAGGTTCAAGCAATTTGTATTTTGCGTCACTGCTTTTAAATAGATCTGGTTTTGAGCCTGTAAGTTTAAAAATGTAGATCTTTGGTTTACCCTATCTTGATAAGTACTTTCCTACGTAGATCTCCTGTTTTACATAGTTTTATTAATGGGTAAATAAATACGACTGTATTACTGAACTTCGAAGTTTAAAATACCGATGTACCGTATACATAAAGTTTAAGTGAGTCAGAAGGTACATCATTGCGATGTACGGTATTCCGAAAGTTTGCTATGACGAATTACTTCATTCAGAATGTTCATCATCCAGATTTACGGAACTCCGAAAGCTTGCTATGACGAATTAGTTCATTCAGAATGTTCATCATCGAGATTCTGAGACAGTATTTCGCTTTTATGGATGTAAGGAAATATTATAATGAACTATAAGATTGGCTATCAAGCCCGAAAGCACCTAAGAAGCCGATTCTTGCCGGCTCTCCATCGGGAACAAGGCACTCTATGTAGGCACTGTATGGTGTCTACTGCAGACAAATATATATTACATACACATCTGTGGGTATCACATCACAGTTAACAGCCATTTAATACATCATAGGATTGAAAACATTACAAAAATGCCAATATCAAGCTACTACAATCTGTCAAATTAATAGATTTTCAACTTTATCGCTAAAGCATAGGTTCAAGCTTGATTAGGAAAATTGTACAGTTTCGAGTAGCTTGATGTGCTGGCGCTTGAACTAGGATAAATCCACCAATCCGCACTGAACCCGCGTGGTGGATTATAGCCAAAGAGATTGGAATATTTACCAGCGATAGACGGGACAAGACGAAGAAAAAATCGTAATTCAATACTGAGTAACAAATTGTTCTGTCTAGTGTCATTCGCCCGCTTGTCAGATAGTATTCGTGTGTCAAAATCTGAAATGTTCGGGATCAAATTTTTTTTACAAAAATATTGCCAATGTCCGCTATAAAAGTCTTTTAAATCTCTTTGATTGTAGCCCACTCCTGCTCAAGGAGAGGAATCCTGTGTTGCAGTGGAAATATTATGACACTTTAGGCATTAGAACCAAACATCTGCCTTACAGGCAGGCGATTAAAACCGTCATGAGATTTATTGATAAGTGTTAGCTTTCTAAAACTCCGAGAAATATAATTTGTCATAGCTACAGAACCTTCCACCATCTTGTGTTGTAGTCATATCAATTTTATTTTAAGAGTCTAGCTGACCGGAACTGCAGGTGGTCAGCGCATCACATCCGGTGACATCGGAGCACGATTGACAACCTTCATTGACGGGTTAAGGCTACGACGCGTGAGGTTGACGGAGCGGAAAGCGGGTTGTGTGAGGATATTTTCTGTAAAGGAAAACCATTCTGTATTTTACGTTGATTCTTCAAAATTAACTGCAATGTTTCTACAAAATAATTACGATCAAAGGTGAATTACTTATTTGACTAAGGAATAGAGAAAAAAATCAAGATTATTTGCACTATTCACTATTGCGCACTATTATACTTCAAAATAGTGCGTGATGAGCATAGAATAAAAAGAGAAACTCTAGAGAGTCTAGTGAAAGAGATATCTCTATATATCTTTTTATACCTAAACACGTATTAAAGTTAAGTTTTAAAATTAAAGTTAGAATCTTAAGCTAAACGATTTAAACGCATACGTGAAAATGAGATAATGGGGGCTATCGCGTATGAATTCGCCACTAGAGGCGCTAGTGTAGCGCGAGGTCACCGAAATGTCATAGATTGTTCGCGCGTTGCGTGCTTTTTTTCACGTATTTTTACAAATATGCAAGATTGTGGTCGTGGAAGATATTAAGTAGCAACTTAGAATCTTATTTGTCAGTACTTGGAGGTAATATGGTTTTTAAATGTTTCGTGCTTTCTAATTTTAGGGAGAATACTAATATTATAAAGAGGTAAAATTTGTTTGTATGTTTGTATGTAGGGAGTAATGTCTGGATCTACTGAACCGATTTTGAAAATTCTTTCACTATTAGGAAGCTACATTATCCCCGAGTGCCCTATGGCTATATTTACAACTTGCCCGTGGGATATTTTCCGATAAAAACGCGAGCGAAATTGCGGGCAACAGCTAGTTGTAAATATGTGCACCTAAAGTTTACACTATGTTGTTATCCGTGTTTATGATTTTTATTCATTTTTATTTAAATATGTTATATTTTATGATAACTTTTTATGAAGTTATTGATACTTTAAAGTATAAAATAGAATTATTGACAGGACCTTACTCAACAGTGGCGCTATCTGGTGAGCCCAAAATCGATAACCCTCATTGCTACCTCAAGACAGTCGCAAGCATATTTAATGAAAAAAAAATCAGCTATCAACAAACCGCTATCGCCCATCCCAAATCCACGCCCTTACATCCTTTTAACAAGCGGCTAAGCATTCCAGGACTAAAACAACAGCTCGCAACACTAATTACAGGTCCTAGGTGTCCTGCAACCGACCAATATGGCCAGGAACACCTGTCCACTACATCCTTATACCTGTTATCACAATACCTGTTCTTTACTTAAAACTCTATTAGGTTATCAAGCCACATTTGAATAGCGTACTTAAAGTAGCTGGTCGTATATAAAAAAGTTTTTAATAAAAGTTGTGTTCTTAATTTTTTTTAAGGCTGTTCTTGTTTGCTTGCGTGATGTGTTGGCTTCAATAATTTCGTGATGTTTGATTTGCCTTGTACAGGCGAAAGGTTTAATGTTCATTGTAAAATCTTGTTGCGCTCTTGTTTTCTGATAACAAAATAATTGAGCAGTAAAAATATCTTGAACATGATCATTTTCTAATAATAAATTACTGGAAATAGTGTAGCCTTATTTTACTGAAAACTATATGATGTTATGGCGATTCAAGCATTATAATGTAATATTAGAGAAATTATGATAAACTAGCGATCTGCCCCGGCTTAGCACGCCTGCAATGTTATACATATAAACCGTCCTCTTGAATCACACTATGTATTAAAAAAAAACCGCACCAAAATCCGTTGCGTAGTTTTAAAGATCTAAGCATACATAAGTTTCAGAATGGCAAAAAAAAAACGAGCAAAATCTCCTGAGGCAAATTATTTAAATTCACACTGCCCATTGACTTTTTTCATTAAACACCTCACACGAAGTTTCAACACTATATGAATGTAAAAAAAATAAAAATATAAGAGAATAAATTCTCTCTTTTAACGAAGAACTACAAAACACGAATAAAAATCTCTACAGCATTCATATTGGTTTTAATGATAGCTGGGGGTTAACTTGAAACATAGATAGATATCGGGCAACCCGTTTCCCTGAGAATAGTGCTGGGTAGACGAAACAATAGGCCACACACGACCACAAAAAAGTGGTCATCGTTTTTGGGGTTTTGATTTGTGATCATGGCTTAGGTTAGGGTATACCGTCCTAATATGATTAAAAAATACAGTGTGTAACAAGACCACATCTACATCAAACTAAGTAACTTGACGCAAAAATGATTGCTGGGAAAAGCCTTTTTTTTGGGGTGAAAAATCACGTTTTACGATATGTCTCAATGTAACGTACTCAAAACATTGTGCTGATGAATATACAGGGTTAGTTTCCAAAGACTATCCAAATTCTCAGATATGATGCAGCACGACATTCTGAGCCCCCCCACATAGAAATTTTTCATCGGTTATTAAAAAAATAAACAGCTGTTCCATACATTTTGACCATGTAGGTATTGCACTTTTGTAGGAAACAGCAGATTTTTTTTTTAATAACCGAAGAAAAATTTATATGTGGGGGGGGGGGGGGCTCAGAATGTCGTGCTGCATCATATCTGAGAATTTGGATAGTCTTTGGAAACTAACCCTGTATATTGAATAGTATGGAATGGATTGAATAGTACGGGCACACATATCAGCAGCGGGCAGACTTCCACGACCCCGTACGAAGTATTATAATACTTCGTACGGGGTCGTGGAAGTCTTTAAAGTAAAAAAGTTGGAACTTTGACCCCCAATATCTCCGTAACTAGAAGGTTCCCAGGTATGGTCTGGAACAAAAAAAATATCGCAATGACGGAGAGAACAATTGCCATTCAGGTTCGTTAAAGGTTTTGCTACTGCCTTTATATTAATCAACTCCTTCTGTGGCACTATTTCTTGATAGAAGCACATTTTCGCCAGTCAATAATATTAGTCAAACTTGCCGAATTATAAATCCCCGACATATGTTTGGAATAGGGAAAAAAAGACCATCTTTTTTATAACGGGGGCACCGTTAAGGAACTTGTTCTCCCCGTCAGTGCGATCATTTTTTTTTATCCTAGACCATACCTGGAAACCTTCTAGTTACAGAGATATTGGGGGTCAAAGTTCCATTTTTTTTATTTTAAACACTTCCACGACCCCCTACTATTCAATCCATTTCACACTAGGAATTTTCTCCTGTATCGTGGGTGCATTTACACACATTTAGACTTAAACACAGACCCGGAACAACTACCTGTAAATCATACAAATATTTGTTCCGTACGGTACAGTACAGTTAATCCCTCAGCCACTGCGCCAACCGTGCCGCCCGTCACCATTGCCCCGCAGTGGGATTACTCCAAAGGCAAGTCAATCAAAATCTTATCCAAACTTAGAATTTGGAATAGATTGAGCATCAGCTCCTTTCAAACTTCAAATGGAATATAGCTTCGTCTCTTGCTAGTGTTTTATTTGACTAGAAGAAGTAATGTAACATAACATCACGCTTTGTAATCCTCGAAGGGTAAGTCAGAGGTGTACCTAACAAGTACACCTACATTTCGCCAGTTATGTTAAGTCCTATGTAATAAGCAGCGAGCTTATTGCCATCAAATGGCTCATGGCTGCGCCACTTGCTAGCATTTTAGTTGAGGAAAAAAAATGCAGAACCAAATCCCTTAGCAAACAATCTCTCTGTCAAGTAAAAAGAAAAATATCCCATCCCAAATAGTACTGACCACAACATACCACAAATCCCAGTCCCAACGAGTATACCCAGCACTAACAGAGGTACAGTTTGACATTTACTCGAAGGACCCAACACTTTTATTTTTAGCCGGAGAAATGATCCTGGGCTATTTCCTTCGGACAAGAAATGCGGCCTTGGCAGGACACCGAACCTCGGTGCGGACAACTTTTTCTACACGAAAATAAAACACTACTCGCGTACAGTGACGGCCGCTAACAAATAAACACTTAGCAAAATTCGAAAGCGTTTTTTTTTTTTTCGGAAAATTCACTTTGAAGATCGGACCTACTTTTTTATAATTTGTGTTCCAAAATTCTATTTTTGTAACAGCTATAACAATCAATACAGTAGAAGATATCAAGATTAATTGCCTTTTTGTCTGAGAAGAGCTTTAGAAGAGACCTACAGTGGGACAGTAATAGGCTGGTTTAATTGTACAACTAACTACCGAACGTGGTTTCGTACACGTAAGTATTTTTTTTTACAAAATACTATGCTACTACTACAAATTTTATAAATTCAAAAGTTTGTTAGGATGGATGTGGATGGATGGATCTTTGTTACTCTTTCACACAAAAACTACTGAAGGGATTTGGATGGCACACAGATAGTTTATAACCTAGATTAACTCATAAGATATTTTTTATCACGGTAGTACACTCCGATGGGACAGTAGTACACAGTGGACAAGTTAGTATATTTATAAATTATAGTATTTTGTTTATTTTGATGTACGCACGAGTTTAAGCTATATTACTCTAAAGTTTCATAAAAATCCCTTCAGTAGTTTTAGCGTGAGAGAATATCAAACATCGCATGCATCCTCACAAACTTTCACATGTCTAAATATATTAATGCTCGTGACTGTACACAGACTGGGAACTCTCAATTAAAATTCGCGGCCATAATGTATGAACGTGCGTACTTGTAATTATAATGTTTCTTTTTTTACGAGAAAATGTAGTTACATTTTATTTCTTGTCGATTACACATTATGAGAAAGAAATTAAAGCATTATTTTATTATTCTGATTGGGTGACTGGCCTATTTAAATTTGTAAGCAGCAGTTATTCAAATTCTTTAAAACTATGTTTGACAGAATATAATGTAGCTTTATAATTAGCTTATTGGAGGAGAGCAAACAGGTATTTTTTATAAATGTGAATAATAACGAGATAAACAAATTAGTAATCGTAATTTGTTTATACATTTAGAGGATGTTACTGGTCAGTATTCATCGGATAATCCCTTAGTCTTCACCTTGTTTAAATAAATTTTCTTCTAACCACGGCTTCATCCGCATGGAAGTCGGAATTTATCCCACGGGAACGCAATACCGGGGTAAAAAGTATCCTATGACTTAAGCTGCACAGACAAACAGTGCTGCTTGTACAGAGAAACAGACGGACAGACCCATAGATTTATTTTCACGTAATAATAATGAATATAAAAGTACCCATAACGAAGCCGAAAGGTTCTCCCCGTCATTGTCCCACATTGAACCTTTTTGGCGCAGCCGTGTGGCACACAGCACTTATGTACAATGTACTTTCTCTTTGCTTTTTTTTTTTTGTTTTTCTTAGTTTTTAATTTGTTTTATTTTTTTATTTTGTATCTTTTTTGTATTATGTGTGCTTAAGGAACTGTCGTCAAATAAACTTTATTCTTTCTTTCTTTTTTTTTTGTGATATTTTTTTGTTCTGGACCATTCCTGGGAACTTTCTAGTTACGGAGATATTGAGGGTCAAAGTTGCAACTTTTCTTTTTAATGCATGTTTTTAATGTAAGATTTGCACAGTAAACTAACACCTCCACGAACCCCGTTCTATTTAATGGATTCATCAGAGCAATGTTTTGAGTGACATAGAGTAAAACGTGAATTTTTCACCCCAAAAAAAAATAGTTTTCAAGCAATAAATTTGCATAGTTACTCAGTTTAATGTACAGAATGCTTGGTTGACGGCTTTGGGAAGGGCCCTTTTACACCCTGTATAAGTAAGAAAGGATACAGGATGATGAAATGCTAAATTTACAACCCGTGCGTGGCTAGGCAACATGATTAATTATGTATGATCTAGGTACCTTATTAAAATAGCCTGCACGAGTAATGAACCTACGTCCGGCGTATCCGGGGCAGTCAGCCCCGCTACCACCTTGCTGACAGGCATATATTTTACCTTTGCATGAGTGAGCTAGTATTATAGTTACCCCCTTATTACTTCATGAACCCCTGGTCAATAGTTACTCTTCGTGCGTAATGGAGAGGAAGCTTGGCTCCGAGGAAAGTTATGAACTGAATAAATAAAATTGAAGTCTCTGTTTGTAATACCAAAATAACAGCTTTTTACTGAATGCTTGAATGTATAAAAGGTACTTACGAAAAAAAATATTTTTTCATTTTTTATCTGTCTGTCTGTTTCGGCTAATCTCCGAAACGGCTGAACCGATTTTGACGGGATTTAATGGTAGATAGCTGATGTTTTAAGGTGTAATATAGGTTACTTTTATTTTAGAAAAAATATTATGTTCCGTGCAAAAAAATTAAAACCCTTGGAATTGGTAACAAAAAACGAATCAAAAAGAAAAGTAATATTTATTTATAATAATTTCACGCTGACGAAGTTCGTGGGCAATCGCTTGTTTATACTATAAAATTACACTAAACTTTTAAGTTTAGTGTTTTTTTGATTTTGATGTTTTGATGTTTACATCAAAACATTTATGGGTAATTTGAAGTTAACACTGATGTTTATTTACTTCGCATTTGTTACTAAGGGTAGTAAGTTGTTCTTGCGATGCGAGAGAATAAGAACTAAGGAGCATATTATTATTATTTAAAAACCGGCCAAGTGCGAGTCCGTACCATCATAGCAGGGGCGCCCCCTTTAATTTATTTTTATTATTATTTGTTGTTATAGCGGCAACAGAAATACACATTCTGTGAAAATTTCAGCTGATAGCTATTACGGATCGTGACATACAGCCCGCTGACAGACAGACGGACGGACGGACAGCGGAGGCTTAGTAATAGGGCCCCGTTAGTTAGGTACTCTTGGTTGGTTGGTTTTGGTTACATATTATGAAATAAATTCGAAAATCGAATGCATGGTCTCCTTCTTTGTAAGTCAGATAAAAAGAACAGAAAACACCAAGTTGTAACAAATGATTGTGGCAATGTCAACACCTACACAATACACACCCATGACACGTAATGACTAGTTCTTTTTTTAAACACCCACTTATGGCTTTCAATAAAGTTTAAAGATTTTGAATGGAATTCGTTTTCAATAAACCCCGCTGTCGTTGGATTTTTTTTACTTTTTGTTTTTAATAATAACATTGAGTATTAGCAGCTATGGAAAAACTATAAACAGCGAGTACAGGTTTTACTTGTTTTTTTTTTATACGATGCTGGATATTAGATGAGTAAAAATTACCTTCGTTGGGTTTGCCAACAGCATCATGTGAGGTATAAGAAACAAAAGCAAATCCATGATTCAGTACTGTTCTTCTAGTGTCGTATCACTATTCACGGTATCACCTGTGATAATGAAAACCATTTTATCATTAAGTTTGTGAGTTTGTGAGGTTGTAGAGATCTCTGGATCTACAGAAACGATTTTGAAAATTATTTCACTAATAAGAAGCTACATTATTCCCGAGTGCCATAGGTTATATTTACAACGTGCCCGTGGGATAATTTCCAGCCAAAACGTAAGCGAAGCCGCGGGCAACAGCTAGTATGTATATAAGTAGGAATTTATGGAGCTTTAAAAATATCTTATAATTAAAATTATCTGATAAATACTTGGTACATTTAAACATTTCATGCCATTTCCAACTAATTCTAACTTAATTATGTTTCTTTTGACTCTATTGATAATAATGATAATAAAAATGTATATGAAGAAGGCAATGAAAATATTGATTACTTAAATGCACTTAGTTATTTTTAACGATTTCGTTTCACTTTTCAAAATTAATTAAGTATTAAATTTAATCATTTGAAAATAATGTTTCTATGTTGAAGTGAACAAGTTGCTCAATGTGGAAAATGGAATCATTTTATATTCATAAATATTTCAAAAACTAGAAATATAACATTAACTATGAAATAATATATTTTATAACGAGGGACCTAACGAAGCCATAATATACCAGAGGTGGTTTAATAAACGCCAACTTAATAAACCGAGGGTATATTAAGTTGGCGTTTAGTCTCGAGGTGCAAACTGTACTTTTCACTTTGAGTGCAAGAAAAATAGTCAATTTAGTACAAAAACATTTAATAAATATTCTTATTCCTCCAGTCCATAAAACTTTCGTAAGTTTTTAGGTAAATCTTCCCCGATTTTGGCGGAAAAAGATGATCTATTAAGTCTTTTGCTTTGCTCGATGTCAAACTCTTCACTGTCACTGGACCTGGACATTCTTAATTTTATTTAAAACCGAACAAATTTACACTCAAACAAATTCTGAAATTTTCGCGCTCAGTTTTTTCTTCTAAACCAGTCACAGATTAACAATTTAAAACACATGGCGCCACCTTCCTTGCGGAAAAACCATGGAACTAAAACTCTCAACATTTTCGCAATGAAGATGGTCCACACTCAATAGTATATTTACTGGCTGTTTGAGTTTGTCTATGTCACATGAAGGAAATTAAAAAACGAATTACTTTTTGCTCCCTAGAGACTAAAGTGGTCACTTTTAGTCCCGCTTCGTAGGGCTATAATGGCGTACCTTTAGAGCATGAGACGTATAAAAAGCTATTAAAAATAGCGATAATATATAAATAGCGATTTATGCTTTTAAAAATACTTACGATTAAGACAGCAATAATTAGTAACCAACATCGAAGTGGATGTGGACTTTATATTGTCGTCATGAAAGGATTAGCTCAGCGTGGGCGCTGGGCTCGCTGACTGGCCTGATAATAGTTATGTAAAGGTAGAGATATAAGATTTGAGGACTCCAGGCTTGATGTTATTTTAATTAAGTTAACCCTGTCTCATTCGAACATATAACAACTTTTAAAATAGTCCATTGGCTATTACTTTAAAGATTACTTAATGTTAGTGCTTTCATTCACCAAAGACTATCATCATTATTGTACCTAGACACTAAACTCTAAAATAATGTCCAATAATAACATATGAACGTATATTGAAATGATTACTGTTTTTTTTTAGTCTATAATCTTATAACTAGATCATTAACCATTTATGGCAGCGAGAATTATTTTTATAATATCATACTTAGTTGCCTTTGATCGGTGGCTACACCTGTCAAATTATAAGCGAACTAGACCTGCGTATGCGCATGCAATTGAATAAATAGAACAGTAATAGATATTATTTAGATGTTTGAAATGCTTTAAGCTCATTAGAGCTTTGTTAGGTGATATCTTTGACATTTACTTACGTGCTTAGAATTAAATGGTTGATTTCCTTTGTAATGTTTTTATTCAAAGGAAGCATAACTACTAGGTATGTACATTATATACAGACTACAAATATAACTAGAATGTTAAAAAGAAGACTAAAAGTAATTACCTACATATATGTATACAACCGCAAAAAAGGGAAATCTGTGCGTCAAAGTACTCCTCAACATCGACGTCATCCGGAAACGTGCCCAGAACACTGGCAGCATTGCCACATTGAATGGCAATACTAATTCTTTAACCAAAGAAAGAGCCAGCCCTCTGGACACGCGATTTACTTATGTTTTGTTATAGTATGACCACAATAAGTGTGCAGTTCAAGGTGGCGTTGATTGTCAAGAAAATTTGCATCGATATGTCAAACTTGTTACGTTTGTTTTAGTTCATTGTTTTCCCGCCTGCACAGATAAGTTGGTTGAGGTGATATATCATTAGTTTTTTCCGCCTCTGTTCACAGAATGAGTGAATGCTAGTGCCAAAGCGATCATGGAAAACATCGCAAGCAAAAAAACAAAAGTGAGAAAATTTATGGGATGAAAGGGGGATAGTGGTATCCCAATTTCTCTATAACATTATATTAACAGCTGATTTAGCACAGAAAGGCGATTTAGCACTGATTGACGGTGTTTTTTTTTAACGTTTGGCGCAGTAGCTGAGCGAATGGCTGTTGCGCTGCGTGTCGCGGGTTCGATCCCCGCACGGATCAAATACATATTTGTATGCTGCTTGTGTATGTGAGTTTAAATGTTTGTAAACGCATCCGTGATACAGGAGTCATTCCTGGCCCTCTCCAGGAATTCTCTTCTCTCGAGAAACGCAACGAACATTATTTAGGTACATCTTGCTCTAGAAATATTTTTCCTGCTTTATTCACTAGCCTTGAAACGTGACTTCATAATCTTTATTCATTTCCTAAGGCATGTTTTATTGCATCAGCATTCTTAAGAAAAACTTCTATAAAGACAACGTTTCGATTAAGACATTAATATCATTATCTAGGTAAACTATCCAACACAGCTAATTACTAAAAAGCTACTCAACATGGTAAAAGATTAATCGTCAAATTATAGTCACTACTATGTTTAGAAGACAGCTGACATACGTTTTTCTCCAGTCATAGCAAACTAATTTAACTATATCACAATATATGCACTTGTGCAATAATGATTTGTTAAACAAAAATATCGTTATCACCGTACTGGCATGTAAAGTGAATTAGCAATAATTATACATCAATTTAATTGGAAGAGCGACACAAGACAAATAGAATACATTTTGAGTGACATAATGCGTTTGACGTATATGTATGTGTATGTGTGATTGCGTGTCTGTCTGTCACTTTGTTTCTCTGCCATTTGAATGGATTCTGTGCGTGTTAATGAAGTGATTTATTGACTAAACGAGAAAAGAAGAAAGCCTGTGAAAGTGTGAAAGCTTAGCTATTTAACTCACTTTTTTAATTTGAAAGAGGCCTAGTTTTCCTGAGGTACAATAGAATCTGTAAATAATTTTACACTTGTAAAACAACTGTAGAAAAGCATTCGTTATGTTTTCTATTTTATGCAACATTTTTTAAATCAATAACGAACATTTTTCATTTTGTCTTATTAAGTCCGGTCTCGCGCTCAGCAAATAACTTTCAGAAAACAGAGTAGAGCTTAAAATACTTTTCAAGCCACTTTCGCATTCAACAGAATTTTTCTTCTGACTTTTCCAAAAAAATACCCATAAAAGTTTTCCACCCATTTTCCACAACCAAACCCACAAACCAAACTAAGTGTCACACATACAGGTGCACATACTTACGTCTAAGCGAGTTAGATCTAAAAATAGCCGCTCATGCGCAGATGCGCCTAAAGATGCACCTAACTCTTGAAAGGTCACGCCTATTTACATAGCAAATATGCACATAACATACCTAACTAATATATAATCTGCTTACAGCATATTTTGCCTCTAATTAAACGTTGAATAAAATTATTATTGATGTAATTAAGGGCATATTTATAGCTTCCTAAGTTCGCGTGCGTTATGTCAAACGAGTTTAAATTATGTTTTAATTTCTTGTGCGGACAGGGAACGAATAATGATTTGCAATTTTCTTTCGTTGAAATAATAATTGATTTATAGGTTAAGGTAAATGGTGGGTTTGGAACCTATAAAACTGTCGATGGCAATACTTTTTACATCGGTTTCTGTACCGAGTCTTGCCAGGCGACTAGGTGTGGCTAAATTTCAAAGGACTCGAGCGAATATCATCTGTCCCACGTAAGCTAACAACTTGGATAATGCTTGCAGGAGTTCATGAGTGTTGACTAGTGGATACTCCGAAAAAGAAACAAGCAGGCAACCCTGCTTGTTTCACTTAATGAAATACATAAATACTCAATCCAGATGAATCCTGTTCAATGAAAAACATTGCATTTTCACAATTGCGTGTCGGCTATGTAGCTTACAGATACCTAAGCTTACTAGGAGTGCATATATCTGGGCTTTAGAAGTATCGTAGGTACCTCATGGGTGCAAAAATACTCATAACGAAGCCAAAAGGCAGTTGTTCCCAGTTATTGGGATTTTTTTTTTGTTATAGACAATGACCTGGGAACCTTTTACTTAGGGAGATAGAGGGGGTCAAAGTCTCAACTTTTTCACAAGCATTTTTTTTTAATACCTGTTTTTAATGTTATCACTTTACTTTAAATACCCCCACGACCCCCGTATCATTCAATGCATCCATCAGCACAATGTTTTGAGTGCGTTACATTGAGTCCTACCGCAAAACGTGATTTTTCACCCCAAAAAAAATGTCATTCTCAGCAATAATTTTTGCGTACTTAGTTTCATCTACAGAATGCTTGGTTGTCGACTTCGTGAGGGTCTTTTTACACCTTGTGTAGTCTTAGTAAAATAGTGCTCGTTAAATTGTAATGGTATAAAATGTTTAATTTAAAATATCCGTTCACAAATCAGTAGTTACAATCGAAAGGTCTGTGCTAATGGTGGAAAATTGATTAATTATGCATGATAACATTACTTGATTAATTAATATAGCTACGATTCATTAAAACGCGGAATACATTTCGAATAATAAATGTTTTTAAATATGCCAAGGTAAACCAAAATGTAGATCATAAATGTTATCTATCCTTCTATAGCGCACAAATTAAGAGTATTAATTGGTCAAGATAAAATCCGAATTTTAAATAGCTTCTACCATTCGACTCTTGGACTAGAACAGAGACAACTTATAATCATCATTCACCTACTCCTACCCTTATTTATTTGAATCTGCACTGGTAGTCCGTAGTCCGTAAAACGGGTTAAAAATGCGTGTGGACCGAGAAACTAATTTCTGCTTTCCTGCACCCACAAGCAGCCTCACGATTTCCTTAATATTTACACGAAATGAGCTTTTAAAGTTTAGGTGGAGCAGGCTCGACTGTAGTGCAAATTGGGTCAAGCCCGTAATTAGTCTGTCGCCAACCAATTTCAAACAAATTTCACTACCAACATTTTTGGCTTTTTCGATCGATATCTCAATAACGATTAGCAATAGGTGAAAAGTGTAAAGGACCTTAATTGTAGATCGTAATAAGCAACAAAAAGTGTTGCATCAAAATTTTCGTATCTCAACGGAGCATCGAGGTATTGTGAAAAAACTGAATTTAGCCCTTTTTTCAAGATGGCGGATAATGCACTTAGGAAATGTTAGTCGAAAATTTGAAGTTAAGCTTTTCTAGACCGGGCCTGTGGACGGTGAGCTATGGGCTAGCTCGCCGTCCGTCCGTCTTATGACGACAGGCCGTGTCGACGACGCGTTCGTGTTCCACGCGCGCCTCAAAGAGAGTCAGCAAACAGGAAGGGGTCCGTAAGGGCCGACGCCTGCCAGGGTTGCGGGACTGTTCGAAAGAGATACCGCGGCCCTGGAACACAAAGGGCAAAGGAAGGAACATGGATGAGTTTTAGTCAGTAGAAGTCTGACACTCCCTCCTGCTCAGCCCAGAGCGGGTTATTTGATGATTTCCCATCGGTAAAAAAAAAAAAAAGCTTTTCTAGACCCCCACGTAATATCCAAAATTTAGCCTGGACTTTGCGGCCGCGTACTGGATCATGACCCACCCCTTTTGATAGAGAGGTGCCCTATGTCACAGAAATAGGAATACAATACTTCGGCTGACTGCCTCAATGCCTTGTTGGTCTAGTGGTCGCTTTCGCGACTACTGGGCATTAGGTTCTGGGTTCGATTACCGGGTCGGACAAATTGTTTTTGGGTTTTTCCATCAGGAATTTCTCAGTAACAGCTACGGAGTCTGGATTTGGAGCCCGGTTAATAGGCTCACCCCCTATTACATGCGAATTAAAGTAACTGGCGAAATGTGGGTGTAGGTGCTATTAGGTACACCTCTGCCTAATCCTTCGGGGATTAAAAACGGTATACTGTGTTACTTCGGCTGATCATGCAGCATGTTTACTTCTTCCAAACTTGTCTATCATTGCCATCTCAGTATTTTTTTCACTTACTGTTTTTGTTTTTGAAACCTATATAGCGTGTAACAGAAAGGGTATAATCATATGGAATACTGTGGTACGGACCATCAAACTGAACAACTTTCTCCATGGGACCACCATCGAAATCGTAAAAAATAATCAGCTGTCCCATACATTTGGGTCGAGTAGGTATTGAAATTTTGTATAGGACAGCTGATAATTTTTTTACGATTTCGATGGTGGTCCCATAGAGAAAGTTGTTCAGTTTGATGGTCCGTACCAAAGTATTCCATATGATTATACCCTTTCTGTTACACGCTGTATATACTTAATATTATAAATAGGTAAAGTTTGTGAGTTTGTGAGGTTGTAGGGGGTAATCTCTGGACCTACTGAACCGAATCCCCGAGTGCCATATGCTACATTTATAACGTGCCCGTTTGATAATTTTCGACCTAAACGCGAGCGAAGCCGGGGGCAACAGCTAGTCAGCAATCTTTATCTGATCGTTAACTCAGGGTCAGCTATTAGGTAAATCCTTAGGAATATTGTTAAGAACTTATTTATCGAGCATTCAAAATCACTTAAAATTGTATGTATAAGAAACGCGTGGGCAGACAAGCTATTATTGCATTTGTTTTTCTTTATTTTCCATATTCATGACAGAGCAGAGGACACACAAATATGGCAATGACGTTCTCATAGCTATAAAATGACATGTTATTTTTAAAGTTTTTGTTACAAACAAAAGAAAATTACTAGTTTGTTTATGAGATTATAATCGTTTTACTGTACTGTACACAAATATAAGTGATTTTATGTGGCCATAATTAAAGAACGGTTCTATGGATGGGAATGAGGACGGTACAGGAATGCCAAAAATCTAGAAGAAGTGTATCTCTCTATGATTTTTCCGAAGGATTTTTAACCAAGAAAAGCAGTGCTTTCTTTCTCAATTATCATCATCTTCGTGCCCGTGTCCCGTGTTATGTGGGGTCAGCATAACACATTTTTTTTATTCTGCCCTGTCAACCGTCACGCTATCATTTCCTCTTTTTTCCTTCATATCATTCCTTACACAATCCATCCATATTTTCTTTGGTCTTCCTCTCTCTCGCGATCCATCCACATTTATATTCATTACTCTTTTGGTCACCATCAATTCGTCCCACCTCAAAATATGCCAATCGATCAATAATATGGGAATCGACTGCCTTGGTATGGACCAAGGCAGTCGATTCCCTTTCAACTTTTAAGTATCTGGCGCAACTTTCAATCTTCCTCTAAATACTCATTCCCTATTTTATCCATACTTACTGCACGATGCAACAGCTTTGAAATGCAAGACGCAGTAAAATAAGTCCTTTTCATATTTACACCTCATGTAATTGTTTTGCTCTCCAACTTTAGACCAAGAACTACTAAGTTTGTAACCCCTTTTGTAAAAGCTAAGCAATATAAAAATAATAATCTTTATTTTATATAAAAAACAGATTGTAGTACATGTACATATTTCACAAAGTGGGTAGAGTTCAATCTCTGGCAATCAAGTGGGTGACGTGCTGTTCTCCTTGCTAGGCTAAAAAATAGCCTGTATTAAGAAGTAACAGTGCCGATCCCCTCTAATTGTATTACAAAAAAAAATATTTTTAAAACTTAAATTTTTGAAATATGATTATTACAATATTAGTATAATTTTTACCACAAATAGGTATAAAGACCATAACATAATAAGCCATGCTTTTCCACTCACTCTGGTATATGCAAATCAGTGTTTAAATGTCACTTGCAAGATTACTTCGTAAGGGTGATGACCTAGAAGCGAAGTACTTGCATTATCACAACTATGAACAGGTACCTCGGTACTGTTATTAGAAGATTTTATGAATAGGTCAAGATATGAGAGGTAATATAATGTTGGGAGGAGGGTTTGCGAAATATCAACGTGGAAATAAAGGTTTGCTGGCGAAGTTTTCTTATAATTTCGTATTTAGGTACTTAATAACCTGCCATTTGATCCAAGAAAGCTATACATATTGTTTTCGTTGTGTAAAAAAATTGATATAATTTCGAATAAGCAATCAACCCAGTGTCTGCTTGTGTCGTCGTTATATGTAGAGCAGTGGTAGCCCAGTGGTAGCAGCCACGACTTACGAACAATAAGTCGTGGGTTCGAACCCAGGCAGGCGCATTACTTTGTATAATTTATTTCATCACCACTGCTCTCAAAAACGGTGAAAGATAGCATCGTGAGGAAACCGGCGGCATGTCCTAGAACCAAAAATTCGAAGACATGTGACATCTACCAACCCGTACTGGCCCCGCATGGTGGATTAGCCCATGCCCTCTCATAAAGAGGAGGCCGTGTGCCCCAGCAGTGGGAACACTATAGGCATGCTTAAATGCTATGCTGTATGTGTCTAAATTGTGAATGTATGAGTCCCCCTGCATATGGACGGTACTCTTATTAAATCGCTTAATTATGTTACAACAACCATTGTTTCAGCTTCCTCATCCGCCAAGTGCAGTCAGACACTACATCAGGTTATTCTGCAATAGGTCTTCTTCTAAAAACTTATCAGAACGACCGTCCATGCTCACTGATTTATCATTTTACTTCTATCTCAATTTCACATTTCGTTAATCTCCAAAACACCGCAACTACGAAAAAAATAGAAAGTAACTAAACTCCTCTATATGCTGGTCGTGTCAGCGCAATCTCCGAGGAACTCTGTACATGGCTATCTACGATCAACGCCTTGTTGGAACCTCGTTCGCAACGCGGCGCCATTGACGTGTGCTGTGACAAAATTGACGGAAATGAGGACCTTTTTATGGTGAGAAGGTTGTACAATATAGTGAAAATCTTCGATAAGAATCTTCGTACGTAAGAAAAAAGTCAAACAAATGTGTACATCACGGAAAACATGTGAAAACACGCAAGTGTCAGCAATGCAATTACTGTTAGCTGGTTGCATTTTTCCAAATAAAAAACTATAACATTCACACAAATCGCGGACTAAAAATATCGATTAATACTAATCAAAATCGTAACGTAATATAAAATAACGTAATATAATCGTATGTATAAATTCCTTTTTATTATGCACTTTTTCCAGTAAAGTCTGTTCTAACTGATATAGTAATAAATAGTAGGTAACTAAAATAAAATTTCCACAAAATTCAAAGAATTTGTTTCAAATAATCCATTTTGAATATTTCGACAAACTTGAATATTGTCACGAAATCAGAAAGTTGAATTTGTTGCCCGTTCCAAAATCTGATCTCAGTGGAAAATAATGCGTGAACGGGCAACGTTTCTCTCTGGAATAACACAGGTGCTCGCCATTTTATTTAAAAGAAATTAAAGAGTTTAATAATTAAGGACGCTGTTAATTTAATTCAAAAAAATATGTTGTTATATAAAATCAGAACCATCACCAACATTCATTCAACCTTTGTTTGCTTCTATTTTCGTCTTGAATAAAAAGAAAAACATTGTCTATACTACTTAACATTCGAAGCAAGTAATAAGGACCTATTGAAAACCATAGATGTGTATCTTCTATGATTAGTGCCTAAGATGTTAGAAGGTGATAATTTATAAGTTACAACCTGTCTCTGTTTATGTTCTAGCACCATATTTATAAAACTATTTGCATATTAATACGTTGGTAATGAGGAAGAGTAACCGCTCCTGCGCCAAACTAGGTGTGAATATCAATTGGCAAGTCTCGAGATGCAATGGTACTTAGTTAGAAAAATACTTGTGCCATTAATTTTGTTACTGGAGGTAAAGTAGTTTAGCTTTGTTGTGTGGTTAGTGCCTATCCTGGTGTCAGAGAGTTTTTATGCCGCCATTGAGAAGTATCTCCCAGGCATGCTGGTTTCCAGGGTTACGGGACTGTTCGATAGAGATACCGCGGCCCTGGAACACAAAGGGTAAATAAGATGGATGGGTTTTAGTCAGTAAAAGTCTGACACTCCCTCCTGCTCAGCCCAGAGCGGGAGGAGTTATTTGATGATTTACCAAACGAAAAAAAAAAAAAGTCACGCTGGTTTCCTCACGATGTTTTCCTTCACCGAAGCAAGTGGTTTTTATACAATACCTACGCACAAGAATCCGGAAGAGAGAAGAAATCAGAGGTGCGTGTCTTGGGTTCGAAATTGAGACCTATGACTGGGCAGTCGCTGGTCACACCACTAGGCTACCACTGCTCCCAAGTTAAGGATAGGTCGTAGAGAGACCCACTCGTACCGTAGGAAAAGAATTCAGACCGATTAACTTAATTTATTTTCATTTTTTGACCAAATAATAAGAGGCTTCTTTAAAATCACAGTTAGTATACCTTGCTCGCTTTATAAGCTACACTTGACAGTGAACATCGTGAGCCATACTATTGCTTCATGATCATTTCCTTCCATGATATAACAGAAATTTTCAAAGGCGAAACGGTTAGTAGATAAGAGCCATCTATTGCCAAGACCTCTCTCTTAGCTATCATAATGTTACGAGAAGTAGCCCAAAATTCTGACAACTAGGGCTGTTGAGGTCAGATAGGCTATCCTTCCATGTTAATTACCGGTATTCAACTGCTTCCAGTATCGGAAGCTGGACCCAAGGTGGCTAGGAAAAGACTAGGTAGATCACAATGATGAGACGACTTCTTAAATTCAAAAACCATAGAAGAAAGCTAACATATAATAACATCACGCTTGTAATCCCTGAAGGGGTAGGCAGAGGTGTACCTAATAGTACACCCTCATTTTGCCCGTTATGTTTAAGTCCCATGTAATAGCGGGCGAGCTTATTGCCATCAACCGGGCACAAATCCAGACTCCGTGGCTGCTACTGAGAAATTCCTGATGGAAAAACCCAATAGTATTTTGCCCGACCCGAGAATCAAACCCATGACTTAAGCTCGGAATTCTCGCTTGCGACCACTAGACCAACGAGGCAAAAGGTGCGAAAAAGGAAGACCATGAGAGGCAAAGCAGGCTAATATATGACCTGCATAATCCAAGAACAATCCTTTAGAAATATTGGGCCCTAAACAAGAACCACGTAATACAATCAAATTCGTCAAGCCATGCATTCATTGTTGTTCGGTTCACATAATTCAGTATTATCCATATACATCTTAGTTACAAGTCTGGCGATGTGTAGACAATCTTATACGTAACGCTGTAGGCACGTTTAGAACAATGGGACCAAGCCTATCTGGCTTAGAGATAGAGCACGCTAATTGTAGGGGTGTCAGTAAGTTGTTAATTAATTTAAATTGTAATTTTATCAGACTTGGTTCTTATGAACGGAAGCTCATGTATAATGATGAAGATTTAATTGAAATTGCTGTTGAAAAGGGAATTACTTACTTGAATTACTTACCTCGCTTTTTGCTGGCGTTGTCAATCTATATTACTTACTTAATATTATAAAGCTGAAGAGTTCGTTTGGTTGAACGCGCTAATCTCAGGAAATACTGGTTCGAATTGAAATAATACTTTAGTGTTGGATAGCTCATTTATCGAGGAAGGCTTTAGGCTATATAACATCACGCTACAACCAATAGGAGTGGTGCATCAATGAAAAATGTTGCAAAAACGGGAAAAATAGTATTTTCATAAAAATTTCACGCGGACTAAGGTCGCGGGCAAGAGCTAGTTTAGTCTAAATTCGCAATTTAAAGTATTTCCACACACGCTAAAGAAAAATCGTTAAAAGTTTTCTTATTACCTGATAATATCTTTTTTTCTCGAAACTTAGAAAGGGCCTAAAACACACACACATATCCAAGAGATTGACGGTGAATTCTACATTCATGAGAGTACCTATAATATCAACAGTGCAGTCAATGATTATCTAGGGCAATAATAATGAGGTCATGAGTATCATATTACGTAACAGAGAGCAAGGCCATCATCGTTAACGTATCCTGACACAATTCCAACCCTGATTTTGTAACTGAAAACCAAATCATATCATAGGTAACATCATCTGCCTGGCCTTTTACCAACTATATTTGGGTCAGCTGAATACCAGCATTTTACATGGAGCGACTACCTATCTGACCTTCACAACCCATTTAGTACTAGGAAATACGATACCCCTTGGTAAGACTCGTTGTCAGTCTTTCGGGTCACTGACTACTCGTAAAGATTGTCAAGGATCTACAATTAACATCCGAGACCAACGGCTTAACGTGCTTTCCGAGGCACGGAAGAAACTCGGTATGTAATGAGTGGTCAACCATCCACGGACCAACCCAGGCAAGCGGCTGTTATTTAGCCACGAGCTCCTCAAACCTAGCTTATTCCTTACCACACAATTATTCTTCAAACTTTGAGTAATTCATACCTACTAAATGGTGACCTACTCGTACATGATCCATTCATTTTACACATCCCAATAGTGCGAAGAGCTTCAACGTAAAATAATAAATAATTTTGTCAAGCAAGGTAATTAACGTCCACCAGCCCTGTTTAACCAAAACTAGGTTTAATGTCACTAGTCTACAAAGCACCGAGCAAAACACCTACAGGGCAGTGTCAATCACGACCTATTAGAGACTATAAATCTTCTGCTATCTTCTCGATCTAATTAGCATTAAATGCGACAGACACAAATAAGTACTTGTTGGGTTAAATCAGATGGTCGGATGCTTTGAAAGTACTTTTAAGGATTCTGTTGTAAGATGTGTTGGTGGTAGTGTGAATTAAATTATTATAGAACTAGCGACCCGCCCCGGCTTTGCGCGGGTGCAAACCTTCCTCTTAAATCACTCTATCTATTACTGAAAGCTGCATTAAAATCCGTGGCGTAGTTTAAGAGATCTAAGCGTACAAAACAGCCGGAGCGACTTTATTTTGTACTATATAAAGATGTGTCTTGTTACTTTTAAGGAGCTTTGAAATTCAATTAATTTTTGACTGCCTCGTTGTAAGTACGAGTTCCAAAGTATCCTTTGTGATAAACCAGGTTATTGACTATCTGTGTGCTAAATTTTATCCAAATCAGTTCAGTAGTTTTTGCGTGAAAGAGTTAAGAACATCCATTCATCCATCCTCACAAACTTTCGCATTTATAAAATAGAGAAGGAATAGAATTGGGACGTTTCAGCAAGAAAAAAACTAATTTATGAAAAGAAAAAAAAAGAAAATGTAAAACTGTAAATTTATGGTGAGGTTCCGATTCCATTCCTGGAATTTATTTTTCCATTTACCTACAATAATAATTCTAAAGAGTGGTATAATGTCAAGTGTTGTCAAAGGCCGCATATCTGGCGGTCTCTGTATGTAAGAATGTGAGATTTTCGTAATTGTGCATAAACAGTAGCCCATTGTCAACGTAATTGCATACTTGCAAGATGACAAGTTCCTTCGCAATTTGACTAATTTACGAAATACGTTTTAACTCTATTTTTTAACAGACATTTTAAGTTGTCATATCCTATACAAATATTTGCGCACCGCTCCAATGCGACAGCGAGGTTTTGGAGTAAACGAAAATATCATCGATGTGTACAATTTTTAGATTTTGTTGATTTTTCAAAAACCGCTCGATTGATTTCGATAAAATTTAAAACAAATTTTTGAAACAAATAAAGAACTTCCTGAATCGGTTCAGGCGTCTTCGTGTAATCGGTGAACAACAATAAGAAAAAAAGATTCCGACGAATTGAGAACCTCCTCCTTTTTTAAAGACGGTTAAAAAGAGTCTTACCAAGGAAGGGGAATTGCCTAGTACCTGGGTTGTGAAGGTCAGATAAACAGTTGCTTTATCTAAAATACGGGTATTCAGCTGGATCTGGTTATTCTTGAAGCTGACCTTGGGGTCAGCTTAGTAGCTTTGGAAAAGACAGATGGTGATAACTTAAAAAGAGGAAAATATGTTTCCTCTAATTCGAGTTCCTTAAACAATGCATTGACATCATCACCATCATTCTCTTGCCCTTACCCCATTTTATTTGAGGTCGGTGCATCATCTCTTCTTCTTCCATACTTCTCTATTACCCGTCATCTCATCAGACACCTTCTAAAATAAAATGATATCATTCCTTAGAAAACCACATTCAAAGAAGTGCCTCGCGATTATTTATGGAATCAGAAACATTCTCTTCTTGGTATACATTTGAAAGGGAATTCGTCGGGAAGGGAGTCGTTTAAAAGCCGATCTCACGACTTACCAAAGGCAGCTTTCTCAGAAAAATACCTTACTCATTTGATGTTAGGGAAATTTCGGTGCACTTACGCCATCACCATCAGTAATATCTCCAGTTAATCCCAAGACCTTGAATCAGAAAAATGGTTGGTTACACTGTTTAGCTTAACCCATAACCTTTATACGATAAAAACCAGACAAAAGTGAGTTCGACTCGCGTGGAGAGGGTTCCGTACGTTTATAATAATAAATAAATATCGCTGGACATTACACACAGCGCCATCTAGTTGCCACACTAACAGCAACGAGGCTTGTGTCGTGGACACCAGATAGTTGATACTACTACATACATACTTTTTTGTTTGTAAATACATACTTATTATACATATAAACATCCATGACTCGGAAACAAATGTCCATGCTCATCACACAAACATTTGCCCCTACCGGGATTCGAACCCGGGACCCTAAGAACGTAAGGCAGCCTCACAACCGCTGCGCCATTCGGGTGGTCTTTAGTTTTTTTTGTTTGGTTTATAGATTTCTTATAGGTTTTCCTGTAATCTATAGGCAAAGAACTATTTTTTTACAATATTTTCGGCCTTGTAGTTTCGGAGTTAAGGAAGAGGGACTGAGAAATTTTCGCCTATTTCCTTAAATAACTTCAAAACTATTTATTTTAAAATTATAAAAAAAAAATATTTGAAATGCTCACAATGAGCCCTTTCGTTTGATATGTAAGTAACACGATATAGTTAACAATTTTTTTTTTCAGTTTCATAATATACCTACCCCCCAAAAGTGGCCCCCATGTACAAAATTCATTAATTGACATTACACGTCTGCCTTTGTTGTACCAAATTTCAACCCAATTGGTCCAGTAGTTTCGGAGTTAATTGGCTGTGACAGACGGACAGACAGACAGACAGACACGCGAGTGATCTTATAAGGGGTTCATTTATTCCTTTTGAGGTATGGAACCCAAAAAATGATTTAATTATATTTTATCCTTTTCAGCTGTGGCCGCTGTGGGCCTCATAATAGTTGCTACATCCGGCTGACTTAGTGCAAATTATCTAACGGTTGCAGTAAATACCCTTTTTTTATAAACTAAAGCCTTTTCACAGATACTATACAAAATATACCTAGTGGCTGGACTTTAGCATAATCTTTTTTATTTTTAATGTTCCAAAAAATCCTGTAACGGTATTTTTGCTTCTAGTTATAGTCAAAATATGGAAACCTGCCTCTCCGTAGTTAAAGTTAGGCCAACAGACCGATGACCTGGTGAAGGTTGCGGGGATCCGCTGGATGCGAGACACACGGGACCGGTAAATGTGGCGACACATGTGGGAAGCCTATGTCCAGCAGTGGACGTCTTTCGGATGATATGATGGTGATGATGATGAGGCCAGCAGAATTTCTACACATTTTTTATTTACTTATTTATTAAACACTTCAAGCACAAAGTACAGAGGCGGACTTAATGCCATAGGCATTTTCTACCAGTCAACCTTTGGGTGATGCAGAAACAATCAGTGGTAGGTGTCTATCTGAAAATAATTTTAATTAATACTAAGATAAACTACAAGGATAATTATATAAAATACTATAAATATATATCGAATACCATAAGTAAATACTTATATCACAATACACATCTATGAATTGAACTAACTCTTCCGCTACCTATGGGCAAACAAACTTAGCACATACTCATGTATATGTACCTACCATCTGTGAAGATTATTCGACAAACATTTCTAATCACTCAGCGCGAAATTGCTCAAGCTGACGTCACGCAGCGACAGTACCTACCACGAAATAGGAAGCTACAGTAGAACCACTTCCTAGCAACTAGCTTATACTTCAACATCTTCACTAAAATCGTAAAATCGTAAAATTACAGGGAAAGTTTGGCTTTGCTATTTGATGTGGAAGAGCATGTCTAAGTTTAGACCCCATGCTGACCAGAGGGCCCAGATAAAGTGACAAACGAGCAGCTAAAATGGTGGAAAGTCAAATACATGAATGACATTAATGTACTTTTACTTTTTTTTTTTAAACTTTGCCCCGCACTAGGATTTTTTCCTGTATCGTGGGTGCGTTTACAAACATTTAAACTCACATACACAAACAGCCAGACCCGGAACAACAACCTGTAGATCATACAAATATTTGTTCAGTGCGGGGATCGAACCCGCGGAACGCAGCGCAGCAACCAATCGCTCAGCCACTGCGCCAACCGTGCCGTCACCATTGTCCCGCAGTGGGGTTACTCCAAAGGCAAGTCAATCAAAATCTTATCTATAGTCTACAAAATCTATTTATCTACTACAAAAAGCTTAATATGTCAATCCCGTTCTAGAAATAGGAAACGTTTGGAAACCGATTTTCAATTAAGTATACCCTCTTAGATACTTGCGGCCTTCACCTAAACTACCTTTCATTAACTCCCCACGAGTTTATGAAAGCCAGTTTCTAAAGATCGTCTCATTATTGTCCATTAACTTTTGTCAAGATTTCTTTAACCATAAACCTAAAATTTTATAAATAGACTCCATAATCCCGTTGCTTCATTGAAACACTTACAAAGCTCACTATTATGCATTGTATAGAATGGTCCTTCTGTGGCCTAGTTTCCTCTTAGTACATAGTTGTCCTAATTCGCTAACCAATATGACGTAATGTTGGCCACAGCCGAATGGGGTCGAGCTTTGAGCACTCGTCGATTCTCTATCGAAATGTGTTCGGGTGTTATAATTGCGATTTAAATTGTATAACATGTTAAATCACAAGGCGCTTGAATGGAGTTGCGTGTTTAAAGGTATTCAAAGGGATTTGTTCAGAATTCTTGGTTTATTGCGGAGTGTTGGTATCGTAATAGATATTGAAGCAGGTGGTCACGAGGATTTAGATTAGTGCTGTGAGGATTTATTGGGTCCTGGCAAATATGCAAGTGATATCATCATCAGTATCATTTCAGCCCGTTGTTGTCCACTGCTGAACATAGGCCTCCCGAAGCGATTTCCAACGTGTCCGGTCCAATGCAACACTTACTTTATTGTTGGTAGTTTCTAAGGCCTAAAGTAAGGTAGCAATACCAATTCGAGCTGATACAAATCGAAGTATTGGCACTTTGTAATTTGTTCCATGAGGTCAATTTCTAGATAGTTCGAAAGACTCAATTTGAAATCGTTAGCATAGATTGTCTTTTGTTCTTTATGGCTTATGGAAAAGTCAAAGACATAATACTATAATATATTGTGACCAAAAACCCGAAAATTATTCGACCAAACAACATTGCCAAACATTCCATGCATAAACAGTTTCACTTGACCGCAAACACAGTAATGTTCTCCACAAACAAAAACGTAAAAGGTAAAATTACTTAAACAGTCAAAGAAAAAAAAACATCGACAATAATTTATGTTTATAAAAAGTAAATTGAGAAGCATTTCTTACGAAGTACGTTTGAAAGTCAGAGTGTTTGTTACGGACGAAGACCTTAGTTAATTAGAGATAGGGCGAGCAAGGTTACTGTGACAGACGGACATACTGTTGTCTGTTTTGTAGGTACTCGCTTTTGGTGTAAGATTATAAAGGGTGTAACAAGACCCTTAACGAAACCCAAAGGCACTTGTTCTCCCCGTCAATGCGATCATTTTTTTTTTGTTCTAGACCATACCTGGGAACCTTCTAGTTACGGAGCTATACACATTTTTTTTTAGATACATGTTTTAATGTAAGATTTTTACTTGAAACACCTCCACGACGCCTGCACTATTCAAGTCATCCATCAGCACAATGTTTTGAATGCATTACATTGAGGCCTACCGTAAAACGTGATTTTTCACCCCAAAAAAGAAGTTGTTTCCCAGCAATAATTTTTGCCTATAGTTATTTGGTTTGATGTACTTATTGGCTGACGGCTTCGTGAAGGGTCCTGTTACACCCTGTATGGCAGCTATAAAAGTCTCGTGGAATTGGAGTTGTGGGTTTCTCATTTCTATGACATTTGACTTATTATTTTTCACAGAACTCTTTCAGAAGTTACGACTGCGTTTTGCCAAAACGCACTTGTAATAAGATAATATAAGTACTGTACGAGAGATTGGCCAAAATCCAAAATAAGAAGTCTCACGATAAGTATTTTTCTTAATGGCGATGGCAAAAAGGAAAACAACCATTTTCGCTCATAATTCAGCAACGTGATCTCCGCTCATTGACGCACTCATAAATTCAGTGTACAGGTGTACATCTTGCACTGCATGTACCTCTCAAGGTACATGCAGTGCAAGATGCATGGTGTGGCATTGTCTGTGGGAGAGACACAGTAAACGCACTTGAGTTTAATAGAACCTTCTGATATCCTTGTACCTGTTCATGCATTGCCTAAGCCTAATGGGGTCTCAAAATAGACTTCAAATCCGAACCTCGAACCTGGTCTTCAAACCTGGAGATTGCTCCACAGATGGGGATCGAGGACGGCTCAGAACTCAAGTAGGAATTCATCCTCTACCTAGCCCTTTTACTAACGTTATTGCAGTCGGCTTCCAGCCTGTTTTCAGCTAAATACCTACATGGAACGACTGCCCAAATCCAAAGCAAATGGTCTCACGGTACGATCAGTATTAAATAGTGTTAATTGAACCTAAACGCACAGTGCACCAGTGAACCACATGTACTTACAAGCTTAAACACTACAAACCACAATGACGATGTCCACGGCGAGATTAAAAGTCTTGTCGGGCAATAAATCTTGATCGCGAGGCAGCTAACCCTGCCCTTACCAGCGCTATATCATTTGATTGCATTTTCCTCAATTAATACCAACGCTTGTAACGTAACTGCTGACAACTGGGCGATCTGTATCTAGGAATGTTCTTCCTAAGTATTGTATTGGTTGCAATGCGAGCTTGGATAGACTCTGTAGTGTAGCCAAGGATACTCAATACATTTGTAGTTCATGTTACCGGTGCCTTCGCAGTTAGGTGTACAGAAGCTGGAGATAGTGTAATACATCCACACTTACACCCACTAAAGAGAGGTTTAATGATGTGATTAGATTCAAGAGGTGTCCATAAAGCATGTAGGCTAAGCGACTACCAAAGCTTATCGTGAAAAGAAAGGTAATTACTCCTCAAATAGATAGGTAGGATAGAAACTAGAAAAAAAGGTTACGAATATAAATATCATGTAAGGAAACCTAGCTCATTCCATCATCACCTGCCTAGCCTTTTCCCAACTATATAGGGGTCGGCTTCCAGTCTAACCAGATGCAGTTAAATATTAGTATTTTACATGGACTGACTGCTACACAACACACACAACCCAGTTGGTACTGGGTAATACTCATACGATACCCCTTGCCCCCTTGGTAAGACTGGTTGTCAAACTTTCGGGCCACTAACTACCGGTACCGACTGTCAAAGACCTACAAATAGCGTCCGGGACCAACGGCTTAACGTGCTTTCCGAGGCACAGAGGAAACTCGGTATGTAATGGGTGATCACTCATCCAAGGACCAACCTAAGCAAGCACGGCTTAACATAAAGATCGACCCGAGCGGCTGTTATTTAGCCACGAGCTCCTCAAACCTAGCTTATTCATTTCCTCACAATTATTCTTCAAACTTTTAATAATTCATTCATACTAAATAGTGACCTACATGATCCATTAATTTCACACAATCTGATAGTGCGAACTTATCAACCGTTTATTATACGTGCACGTGTCCGAAACACGAAAAGCAAAGTAAAGAAAACAACCTCAAAGGAAAGACCGTGACGATTGCGCAGACAGATAAAAAAATAACAAGAGCAAATAATCTAACAGTGACTATTAACAGTACCCTGCGCTCTATTTACAAATGAGGGGAAGACATGCTGACCTATATCCTGTGGAGCATAAAGACCCACTGTCCTAACACACACACTCACACATGCGTGTCCTATCACTATTCGCACACGCACAAACTCATCGCTGTGAATCAGGGTGAGTATGTGTTCTGTGTGATGTTACAAGACATACTCAAACACAATACGTGTCTGTGTGTGAGCGTCTTAGAATCACATGCGCGTTTTGTGTAGAAACTATGTACTTATTGTGCAGTTGTACCTAATTATTTTTCAGTATGTTGCGAGTTACGAATTGTTTTTGGTAGTTGATAGGTTGTACATGGAATTATGATTATTTTGGCTGGGCTAAGAAATTGGTTTAAAAGAAGTATTTTGTACTAGGATCTCTAAATATGTGTAAAATGAGTTGGGGTGTTTTTTTTAAGACGGAGTCGAGTTTGATCCTACAACTACAGAATGATGAAATAGTCTAGTTAGAATCTTATTTCGAACAATCTCAGTCTCGAACAAAAAAAATCTGCATGTGAGTTTGTATGTACAGTTTTTACAAATGTTTATCGCATTCTTTCTATAATTTAAGTGACTTGTCTTATTGAAAGGCTGCGCAAGCTAGAGACAATTTATCCGCGAACAATTTGCAAACAACCAATGGGAGCTATCGCGTGTGAATTCACCGCTAGCGGAGCTATAGGCGCTAGTGTAGCGCGAGGTCACCGAAATGTCAGATGTCATAGAAAGTTTACGCGTTACTTGCTTTTTTATCACGTATTTTTACTAATACTCACGATTGTGGTCTAATAGATTATCCTGTAAAGAGCTATTCCTGATTACTTATGACTTGAAGATTTTTAGTAGCAAAATGTTGATTTTTTAAATGTTTCATGCTTGCTAATTTTAGGGAGAATATTGTAAATAAATGTATCAGAAGTTTACACTATGTTGTTATACGTAATAAAATAAACTTTTTACGAAGTTAGAGGTACTTTAAGGTATAAAAAAGAATTATTGAAATGACCATAAGCGACAGTGGCGCCATCTGGTGAGCTCAAAAACGATAGCCCTCATTGCCGTCAACCAATAGATGAAAAAACAACACAACAACGAATGAACAGCAACGGTCATTTCTATCCGGTGGACAAAATTCCCTCGTCTGCGCAGGCCCTTAGACTGTCCGTGTGTGCGCTATAGGTCCTTGTGCACTTTCAAAACACAATAAGTAATTATAATTTCAAATCCAACATATGTCTATGTAGGTAAGTTCTTCAAAACGCAAAATCAAACCTCTGTGGTGCCTAACTTTGCCCATCTATCTGCATAAACCTGGGCCTAATAACAGCCATTTGCATTTAAATAGTACATAGGACTAAAATATGATGCCATTTGTCAAAGACATGCAACATTGTATGGACTAAAATACTTGAATTCAGTAGTACGAAATTAGACTGACCAAATGTTGCGTGGTTCAAACTTAGATATTTAATCGTAAGCATAGCATTTTCAGCTTATCGGTGTAGTCTTTTCCCATCTGTTTAGTTCGGCTTCCAGTCTAACTGGATGTAGCTGAATACCAATATTTTACATAGAGAAATTTTCCTATCTAACCTCCACAACCCAATTAGTACTGGGCAATACGATACCTCATGGTAAGACTGGTTGTTAGACTTTCGGGCCACTGAATACCTGTAACGACTGTCAAAGATCTACAAATGACAACCGGGACCAACGGTTTGATGGGCTTTCCGAGGCAAGGAGGAAACTAGGTATGAAATGGATGGTCACCCATCCACGGACCAACCTAGGCAAGCGCGGCTTAACTTAAAGATTACTAAAACCACGAGCTCTCCCTCCCACACTTGTAGTCCGATGGGACGGTAAACCAACACGGCCGGAGAGAGATCAGCAGGACCAACGGCTTAACGTACCTTCTGAGATACGAGGGTATCATACCATCAACTTCCAAACTCCGAGCTTCCACTAAGAAATTCTTAATGGAAAAGCCGATAGCACTTTTTGCCCGACCTGGGAATCGAACCCCGGACCCCACGCTCAGTAGACTGCGATACCAATGGAGCAACTAGATCAGCCTATACAGTTCCCACTTCCCGTGACAGGCAGTGGGCGATAACCCCCATTCTACTAGGCGGGACCAGTGTGGATTTTGGTTCAGGACTTTTCAGGACGGTTTCCACACCGTTTGAAGAGAAATACAACTTACAATGTTGGTTTTCAAGACAACACAACCCACTTTTAATATAAATGTCACACTTTTAAAATATATCGTATTAAGTATAGTTTTAAGCCCCTGGCTGGAGGCCTTAGATTCATTTTTAAGGCATCCACAGGGAATAGTCCGGTTAAGCAGTAGCCAGCCTCAGAGGCTGAAATGCGAGATGCCATCTAAAAAAAAAAAAAAAAATATATATATATATCGTATCAATTTCCAATTAGAAACATGAATATTAAGAGAAAAGAAATCGAATATGTTTTGATTTCCAAACCTATTTAATTTGGTTTTAATGCATATTTTAGCATTTTCCATTGAAATTTGACATTTCAATTAAGAATTGTTTAATCGCACTCATTAAGGACAGAATTAATTTCGATTCAAACTAAATAATCACCAGCAACTAGTATTTTATGTAACAACGCGGTTTCTGAACCGAAAATTAAACGTCAAGTAAGTGATCCGAAATCAGTAGATTTTCGTTTTAGAACCGGCGTAAGTAGGTACTTCACTAATGCTCAATGACGGTCTGCCACTTGTCACCCTTTTTTTTTCGTATGGTAAATCATCTCTCCCGCTCTGGGCTGAGCAGGAGGGAGTGTCAGACTTTTACTGACTAAAACCCATCCATGTTCCTTCCTTTGCCCTTTGTGTTCCAGGGCCGCGGTATCTCTTTCGAACAGTCCCGCAACCCTGGCAGGCATCGGTCCTTTCGAACCTCTTCCTGTTTGCTGACTCTCTATGAGGCGCGCGTGGAACACTCGCGCGCCGTCGACATGGCCTGTCGTCATAAGACGGACGGACCGCGAGCTAGCCCATACCTCACCGTCACAGGCCCCCACTTGTCACCCTTATGCCCTGAGTATTATGGTTGAAACGCGGTAATACAAATGCCTTTTTTCGCTGAAAGATAGACGATCATCTTCCTGCCCATATCTCATATTATAAAGGGTGTAATAAGACCCTTAAAGAAACCGAAAGGAACTTGGTATCCCTGTCACTGCGATATTTTTCTTGTTCTACTAGACCATACCTGGGTACCTTCTAGTTACGGAGATATTGGGGTTCAAAGCTCCAACTATTTCACGAGTTTCTTTTTTAATTCATTTTTTTAACATTAAGTCCTACCGTAAAATGTGATTTTTCACCCCAAAAAAAGTCGTTTCTCAGCAATATTTTTTGCGTAAAGTTACTTAGTTTGATGTACACACATAATGCTTGGTTGACGACTTCGTGAAGGGTCTGTTCACACCCTTTATGTCTACGGCCACATAGACCTTACAAGTGGGTCATAATCGGGACAGAACTGCACTTAAATTGTTTAACGGGTGCGTCTATAATCCTCAATAATTGGAAAATATTTTTTATTTTTTTTTTCTAGAACTTAGTGACTTTGTTTTCCATGCAATCAATAATTCCCTAAAAACAACCAAACACCTAATTACCACTTATCCTACGTAAAACGTCCTGTTACACTCCGTATGTTCCTTCATCATCATTAGCAGCCTTGTTCCAAACACTGCTGAATATAATCATCCTTCCTTTGGCTTTTGCCATTCTTCTCTAACCAGAGTCTCAACCTGGTTCTAGTCATTGTAACTTGGGGTCTGAAATTGTAATTAAATTGTTGCGGCGAGGAGTTTCGTCTAACATCAGTCGAAACCAGGATTCAATAACGATAATAATAATCTGGAATTCCGTCGCGTTTCAATAGAATGAGACACTCCTCAAGAAAATGTTCAATAAGAAACCATGAAATAAAACAGCATACACTACCTCCGCGCAAAAAGAAAAAAATAACGCAAAAAAACATTCTCCTTCACCAAAATAAACGTGATTTCCAGGTACAACGCCCTAGTTTAACGTGCCGTCCGTGCATACAATAAAAAGTAGAATATTTAAAGGACGTTGGTTCAACGGACTATCTCCATAATTGCAATAAAGAGCAATCGAAGATCACTCTCCTGACCTTGGCCAGCAACCTTTTTCTTTACATGACTATCTACAAAAACTTATTTATGTATTAAAATTGATTGCTGTGTGAACAAAAGATTCTTTATTGTGAAATGGTACAAAAGTATTTTTTTTTTGTCTTAGTATAGTTTTACGTTTAGTTTTCGTTAAAGAAAAGTGCTTTATGAAAATTATTTTTATTTTTTTTTCGTTTAATAAAACGAAATTAAGTATTTTTCGTCACGACGCAATTGAGTAATTTGGTCATTTTAGATTAAATTATATTTATTTATTTCTGGGTTTAGGGTACATACATGAAGATCTTAATATTAAACAGTTTCACATACACTATCGTACCGTTGCCGGTGTAGAAATATTAAAATTAACTTACGAATTCAAAGTGGCTGAGGTCTAGGCCGCAACAATATAATAATTATAAATGATTTGAGATGCAAATAGGTAATTTTTATACAATGTCAACTTTATAGTCACATTTTTTTTATTTTTTTTATTATTTTTGAATGAATTAATGTAAATAAAAAAACACTAAAAAAGTCTAAAATAACTTTACTTTCGGAAGTCGGTGTCGGTGTTGTTTGTATCTTTTTTGCCACCGACTTCCGAAAGTAAAGTTATTTTAGACTTTTTTAGTGTTTTTACATTGTAACTAGAAGTTAGTTAAAGTACTCATCAAGACGAATCATACGAGCCCAAGCTCGATAAGGTTTCATCGTTTTATAACGGTGTTCCTATGGCCACCGTCCAGCTCCATCATCAGACACTGGATACCATTTAGGACCAAAGTACTCGTCAAGACGAACGAGCCCAAACTCGATGGGATTGTGTCATTTTGTTACGGACTACCTGTGACCACCTTCCAGCTCCATCACCAGACTCTGGGTACCATCTAGAGACAAAGTACTCGACAAGATGAATTATATGATCCCAAACTCGATGGGGTTATGTCGTTTTAATGGAGTTCCTATGGCCACCTTCCAGCTCCATCATCAGATCAGCTCCATGTCATAATATTGCATTGTCCCGCGATATACACATGCGTGCAAAATTTCAGCTCAATCAGAAATCGGGAAGTGTGTCAAATTTAACTAGCAAGTATCACGCGACGTCGCGTGATGTACATCAGAGCGCCAGCACGCGACGTCGCGTGATGTGACAATTAGCGTGAGGAAAACAACCAAATTCAGTAAACGATTTTGATGAAATTTCTATGGGACCAATCGGGAAGCATATCCATTCAGATGAAAAAAAAATTCAAATCGGTTTACAAATGACGGAGTTCTGAGGTAACAAACATAAAAAAAAAAAAAATACAACCGAATTGAGATCCTTTTTGAAGAAAGTCGGTTAATAAAATATTTAAAAAATATGAAATAATAATAAAATAATTATCTAACGTAAAATGTTTAAAAACAACAATAATATGTCAATAGGCAAACACACATACAAAGTATTGATAAAATGTAATATAAATGTGTCATTAAATGAATAGAAACAGTTGTCTGAAAGCCAGGTAAAAATGTTTTTATAAACCATGACTCGCTAATCAGCCAACTCGCATTTCTTATTAGCTTAATGTTCCTCAACAGCTGGCAGTAGACTTTCTTCTAAGCAACCTCTTTGGGAATAATCTCTATCTGGTTAATCGATCATTATTTGACGATGATAGTCGTTTGCATATGGTAGCCTACGTTTTGCTAGTTTGATAAATTCAATGAGAAAACAAAACCTTCAAAAACATCTTGAAATGCTATCTGCTCAAATAAGATGTTGGTGTTGGTAAGTACTATATTCCAAACCAGAGGTGCAGAATCCACATTCAATCCCCAAAGCCATTCAGAATCCATATTTCTAAACACGTCAACCGAAACTCGCAACAAATAAACACAATACAATTCGTATAAATCATATAAGTTTAAAATTTTTGCTAAAAATCCAAAAAATCTTTCAGTTTCGACCTGTATATCTTAAGGTACACGTGTTGCGCAAGGTATTGTCTAAACCATTGTTGTTAATACACAAAAGCATACTTTTTCAATCGTTTATAAAAACAATTCTAAACATGAGAACGCTTTTACTTTCTTCAACATTTTTTTTGCTTCAGAGAGGGGAATCATCGCGGCTCAGTTTTCTTTTTTTATGACTCACCTCAGATTTTGATTCAGGTGTTTCTACTAATCTACTTAAACTTAATTAAATGGTTTGTGATAGATTGCGCTTTTTTTGTTATAACATTATTTGGGGCTATCAAGTTAAAAATAACTTCAAATGTCACTAAAATTTTAGTGCACAGTCTAATTAGACTGTGCATTTAGATAATGAATTAAGCAAACAATGATTCTATCGTACACGAAAAGCCTTGACCACGATTAGTTTAACAAAACATAAAACAATCGTAAAATCATACTTGTGTAATTTATCTCACAGGTGTTCGAATTCTCATAAAATGATGACAAAAAGTTATGCTTCGCCGACGTAAATTAATTGGGATAATCATCATTCCCATTGGCGGCAGCCTTGTTCTATACATTGCTTAGTAGGTATAGGCCTCCTCAGTTTTGGACCATTCTTCTCAGGTCTGCATGAGGTTCAGTCAGGTTTTACGGAGATCTTCGACATCTCTTCAACCTATCGGGCTGTTGTTCTAAATAATTTTTATTATATTGGAATACGGGCGGTAAATTGAAGACGATGACGTTCAAATATTTCATCACATCAGGCGATTTGCGGCCAAACGCAAGCCTACTTAATATAACAAAAAAAAAATACATCGCAAATATTTTTGTAACTGCATTACTATATTGAACCACAACGATTCCCAACATTTGCTTGAAAGCATATTGCATCGTTACCTGCACGCATTCCCACACTTCATCTCATATTCTGTCTCCTATCTCTTTCCTTTACACTACTGTTTATATTGTTTTCTCACTCTAGCAGAATATCCACTCACGATTCGACGTCATCTTTCACTCTCACTATCGATAACAGTATATTTAAAAATGTCAGATGCATTAATTACTTAACAGAAAAAATGGGCGAGTTCAGTTTTGGATTTATAAAATAATGTATCTATTGAAACTTCAGAAATATTGTTATGTCAAATGAAAGTGTTCATAAAAATTCGGGAAAAAGAAAGTGATAGTAATTTGTTGTGAAAGCAGTTTAATATTTATAATTGTAAGGGGTATCGTAATACCAAAGTATTAACTGGGTTGAGGAACTTGTGGAGGTCAGACAAGTAGTCGCTCCATGTAAACTATTGGTATTCAACTGCACCCGGTTAGCCTGGAAGTCGATGCTAACATAGTTGGGAAAAGGCTAGGCCGCTGATGATGATGAAACTTATTTCAAACTCAAACTCAAAGCATTTATTTCAATTAGACCATTACAGGCACTTTTGAAAGTCAAACAAAAAAAAAAAGCTAAGCATCAGTCACAGTCACAAGGCATAATAACTTGAGAAAGTACTGTAGTTGCACATTCCAAAGCGTAGATCTCTATGGAGAAGAATGGGCAAGAAACTCCATGGACACTCTTTTTAATCAAAATATTGTTACAAAATCTTGGTTACATCATTCACGTTGAGATTATACATATATGTGAGAACGATGTAGAAAGACGTGTACATTAAGAGCGTCCAGAGTAAAAGATTATTATAAGATTTACGATTTTAATATTGTAAATAACCCCGATAGTGACATTTGACTGATGTCTTACTTTTAATTGAATAAGATTTGATGTTTTTAAATTATATTCAAAGGAAGTATATTTACTATTTACATTTTAAACAGACTACAAATAGAACTAAAATAATGCTAAGAACAAGACTAAAAGTAACTACCTACATATATACAACGACGATAATAGGACAAAGTACTTCTCCCCATCGCTGTCATTCGGAAACGTGCCCAGAAGACTGGCAGCATGGCCACGTTGAATCGCAATGCTAATTATTTGACCAAAGAAAGAGCCAGCCCTCCGGTCACGCGAAGTGTCGACCAGTCGGCGGGATATTTCCTTAAAAAGGAGACGCGCACTCGGGCCCGGTTACCCGAGCATTTGTATTATGATTTATCAATTTATTGATGTGAAGTTAAATTTAAATAATAAAATTATTCTTTTAATTCTTCAACTTCACATCAATAAATTTATAAATCATTCAAATGCTTCTGATATCTAAAAAATAATACCATAAGCATTAATTTTCTTATCACTCAACCCATCAAACTTGGTTGCACAAAAAAAAAAAAACTGTCTATAGTCTCCCATATACTATGTGTGACGTAAATCCGTTCAGCTGGATGAGCGCGCGCACTTTCTTCAAAACGAGACAGCGATACTCTTTTCGATAGGCTAGAAAGAGACGGGGTTAGAAAACAATGATGCTTGAGTTTTTTCCCGTGCAATGATACTCTGGCGTAACATCACTTTCTTTCAGTTTTTAGGAGTCCGTAATTGTTCGAGTCGATTGAAGCTTTGTTTTGATTGCATATTGTGCAATTTCGGCATAATTATAGATGTCAGATAGGACCGAAACTAGCGTACATTTTTGTTTAATCTTTGTAATTGAGAATAGTAATTATAATTCGGCAGATTTACTGTGAAGAAGCAAATAAGGTCTTGCTGGTAGTATGTACGTATAATATAAAGTCAATTTGAAAAGCGTCCACATAATTAGTAAATCTCACAGAAAGAAAGCTGTGGTGAACATTGTAGGCTGAAGATACTATTGTAGTATCTTCAGCCAAATAGTATAATTTTAACCACCAATCTGTGGAGTTCACTGCTGGCTTATCTGTTCCCTGATCAATATAATTATAATCTGGATCTATTCAAGGTACGAGTGAATTGGTTCTTTCTAGGCAAACACGCAAAGGTGCTCCACCCTAAGCCACATCATCGCTTCAAATCAGGAGAGTTGCGGCCAATCGCAAGCATATTTTAGTATAAAAAAGTGTCCGGTAGACACAGACTCCACGTCCGGGTCCATAGATGATAAATATTTCTCAATCAAAAATAGTTTCAACTTTGAATTTCTTAAAAAAACAAGACCACTGTCACCTCTCCACCCGTTCCAACTTGGCCACTTTTTTCTTCGCTATCGTGTGCGATCCGTTGACTCCAATTAATCGGTGATAGAGTGAGAGTTTGGTGTCATTGTGCATGCGCCTGCGCCACTTTCGAAGTTTCGACTCAATGACTGATGATCGATAGTTTTTCTCCATTTAAACTGTCATGCTTGGAGTGACGCGAGTGAAAATTGTTTTACTGCTTTGTTTTATAGTTTGTTGGTGCTTTCTTTTAGCCGACGAGTTTTTACTTTGGATTAGTGTGGTAATTGGGTGTTTGGTTGTTTTCAGGGAATTATTGATTGTATGGAAAACACTTATGTAACTTTTAGCAAAAAAATATTTAGATTTATTTTCCAATTATTGGGGATTATGAACACCCGATAAACAATTTAAGGTGGATGCGCAAGGGTAGCCCGCGAAATTCAAATTTTCTTACGTTTATTACAATTGGCAGGTCGGTGTCAGACTGTATGTTGATGAAAATATGAATCGCGCCAGTAACACGTATGGAGTTACAGAATTATAATCATTAAAATCATAAATACAGCCTTCCAAGTTTATATAATCTCAAAAAGTGACTTTCTCATGGAATAGCTATTGAATGTGATTATATGAACTTGGAAAGCTGTATTGATCATTTGAATGATTATAATTCTGTAACTCCATACTTGTTACTGGCGCGATTCATATTTTCATCAACATACAACCTGACACTGACCTGCAAATTGCAATAAACGTAAGAAAATTTAAATTTCGCGGGCTACCCTTGCGCATCCACCTTAAGTGCGATTCTGTCCCGATTATGACCCACTTGCTGGAATGTCTTAAGTGTCCGTAGACATAGAGGGTGTAACAAGACCCTTCACGAAGCCGTCAACCAAGGATGATGTACCTCAAACTAAGTAACTTAACGCAAAAATTATTGTTGGGAAACGACTTTTTTTTTTGGGTGAAAAATCCCGTTTTACGGTCGGACTCAACGTAGCGCACTCAAAACATTGTGCAAAGGTATGAATTGAATAGTACGGGGATCGTGGAGGTGTTAAAAGTAAAAAACTTAAATTAAAAACGAGTATTTTTTTTAAATCAAAATTGTAAAGAAGTTGTAAGTTTGACCCCCAATATTTCCCTAACTAGAAGGTACGGAAATACAGAAATATATACAAAAAAAATATATCGCAATGACAGGGAGTAGGTACAAGTGCCTTTTGGCTTCGTTATGGGTCTTGTTCATGTTCATATTCATACTCATTTTATTACACCCTTTATGTTTTTGAGGACCTACTGAACGCCTCTGATGCTATTGACGTGGCTACCTTTTTGACCTAATTGATCTTAAAAGTACCATCAAACTTGAAAAGAAGAAGACATAACATCACGCATGTAATCCCAGAAGTGTTAGGCAGAGGTGTACTTAATAGTACACCAACACTTCGCCAGTTATGTTTAAGCCCCATGTAATAGGGGGCAAGCATATTGCCATCAACAGGGCACAATTGCAGAATCCGTGGCTGTTACTGAGAAATTCCTGATGGAAAACCCAATAACACTTTGCTCGACCTGGGAATCGAACCCAGGACCACATGCTCAATACCAACGGAAATATAAGAAGTGGAGATTAACTATGCTGATAGGTCTTACTGATGCTACTACAGTTTTATCAGCTAATGCCAGTTAATTTTACAACGACAAAATTATCAGATATTGCTGGAAAAAATACCCTATAAGGATATTCAACTACTATTGAGTAAGTAATAAAATTAACACATTACAAACACGAAAAAAGATAAAGCCATCTCCACACTATTATCAAGGTGGTTCATCAAGAAATCCATTACAATAAATTCAAATGTACTGACATTTCAGAACTACATTAAATTTTGTTTTCAAAGTTAGTTATCATAATTTAAGGAAATTATTCCAGTGTTTGGCACTTAGAGATTATTGTCTAGTTATTTTTCTATGCAAAGGTGTTGTGCACCTGTTTTCAATATAGCTAGATGCTTAATAGGCATGCATAATAGCTTGATAATTACTCTTCATTCTCTCCGCTTGCCTTCTATGGAAGAAGCTGTATTTACTTTGAGCCTAAGAAACAGATAGAAATATGTTACGATAATATATTAACCGTATTATGGTTTACATATGCTCTTCTTGTAAATACTAATGCATGAAACATCCTCGGATCTTTCTCTTCGCATGATTGTGTGCGAACCCAAGGACCAATTACGTTCTAAAATTTCAAAAGATTAAAATACACACAGATTTGTTCAATTTCTTCGCTTCGTTCACTGAATTTATAGAGCCTTTCAACCGAACAATGGACACGTACAATACCTATTTATCTGTAGACACACGTAACCAGCAATTTGAAAAAAAAACGCGATACACTTTTTTTTTTGCTTCCATTATAGCCTTACGAACGTGCTCACAAAACGACTGCCTGATCTAAATCGGAATTCTTAAGGGTCGTTCATAGAAAAAAATAGAAAGAGACAGGAGAAATCAGAATTTTTTGTTCGTCTGTCTTTCACATAACTTTCCCCGGAACACAATGGAGCCAGGTAGGCGGAGGCAAAAAAAGGACCTTCTCGTCCCCTGATTGTCAGATAGTGACATTTTATATATTCGAGGTCATGATTCGAAGGATTTTTTCTACCTTTTATTGGAATAGCGGCGAGTTTTAAAACTACTAACTTAGGTGTGAGTGTTCTTTGTTCCCGATTTTTTTCACCGAATTTCGTTTGGCGATCGTTCACTATGTCGTTGGTGATTCATTTCTAAAAATATAACAAGAGACTAAAACAGGCGTGTTTCTGGGCTAGATGGTTTTACGACTACGGCAGCACATGTAAAATTTAGGTAATTAAATGTAAGGGGCTCCTGCTAGCTCGCAATACATTAAGGACTCGTATTCGATTAGTTCACTCGCTTGCTAAGAGATGGCGCTGACAGAGCGTGCGAACATGATTGATGTCAACTTGTAATATTTTTGGTTAACTTAAAGAGGAAAGAAAAGAGGAGGAGCTCATTGCGAAATAATACCAGCCGCTCGGGTTGGTCTTTAGGTAAAGCCGTGCTTGCCTATGTTGGTCTGTGGATGGATGTCCGCACATTACATACCGAGTTTCCTCCGTGCTTGGAAAGCACATTAAGCCGTTGGTCCCGGCAGTCATCTGTAGATCTTCACTTCACACAGTCGTTACAGGTAGTCTCCCAAAAAGTCTGACAACCAGTCTTACCAAGGGGTATCGTATTACCCAGTACTGACTGGGTTGTGGAGGTCGGATAGGCAGTCGCTCCATGTAAATACTAGTATTCAGCTGCATCTGGTTAGACTGGAAGCCGACCCCAACACATTGGTAAAAGGCTAGGCAGATGATGGACTTGAAGAAAGAAAACGCAACTTGTAATCGGTTTTGATTAATTATTTAAATGACTTAGTATTGTGGTTCACTTTATGGTACTGAAAGCCCCGTGTAAGGAGGTAGGAACTGTTTTAAAAAAAAAAAATAAGCACATATCGAAGCTTTAACGCGTCAAGATAATATCATAACAACCAAAGTAATAATTCGTGGATCTTAGCACACTCTTGTATATTTTTCTATTAACCTAAACACATCATCAAGGATCGTCCCGCGCAAATATTGGAGTCACAAGGCATAACAGAACTAATAAGTCTAATGTCAAAGCAAAGGTTACATGTCCCTTATCAATTTGACCCTGAAAGACCGTCAACCTTCGCACATTCTACTCATGTTTGCCCACCATGTTTGTACGTTTGCGTAAACAAGAATATTTTGTAGAGTATTTCTTCGGCATTTTTTGCCAGAAAGTCGTTCCAAGAAGTCTTTCCTTTAGCTTTTTCCTGGTTGCTAAGTACTATGGACAAAGTTTCAACGTCGTAAGTAGCTTTCAAATTGGGTTAAAATAATTCATCATCATTCCTTTTACTCTTATCTCAATTTATTTGAATTTAGTGCAGCATACTGTCTTCTTATTATATTACTCGTAATCTCAGTAGTCAACTAGTCACCAACTAAAGCCATATCGTCTTTCACAGAGTCCATCCATCGTTTTTTGGCCAATTTTGGGTCGATTAATAAGCTTATTTTAGTAATTAGCCTATGCCCAAGGCTTCGCCCGAGTGGTGTTCGATAATTGTCCAACGGGGTCATACTGCCGGGATTAAAAGTACCCTTTGTGTTAATCCAGGTTATAAACTATCTGTGTGCTAAATTTCATCCAAATCCGTTCAGCGGTTTTTGCGTGAAAGAGTAAAAAACATCCAGACATCCTTATCCAAACTTACGCATTTATATTATTAGCAGGAAGTAGGATTTACAATCAAGCGAGTATATCTAGGGTCACAGGACAAATTTTAATACGGCGCGCGGCGTTCAGTACGTCTAAGCAATGATATCCAAACAAAAAAAAACACTGAGTAAAGTGATTTTATTTTGACCTAAAATACACACATCAAAAGTGTCTAGGGATCAACATATATTTTTGCAATAACTTTTCTCCTGATTGATATTAATTAAAATTTTCTTTAAGGATTCATCAAATAAAGTGTTTTCGTTTGTCACAGTAACGATAAACCAAGTCACCTTTGCATTAATAAAGAAATTTGCCATTTTCCTAATAAAGGGATTTTTGACATTTGAACCACTAACACAAAAGTTCGAAAAAAAGACTGAAATAACAGTTTTCTTTAAAATTTTATTGGGTAACTTAAACAATTAATAATCCGTGTTTCTACCGCGAACACTAACAACACAAGAACATCGGTTTGGCATACTCAAAATGAGTTCATCCAAATCACGCTGTGGAATGGCCGCCCATGTTCGTTGCAACAACAAAAAAAGGTCTTCTTGCGACTGGATACCCTCCATATTCGGCAGAGCTCTTCTCTGTAGCATATCCCATGCATGCTCAATCGGATTCAAGTCTGGCGACTGAGCAGGCCAGGGCAGGACATTGATGTTAGCTGCGGCGAGAGTCTGTCTTACAACTCTTGCGGTGTGCGGTCGTGCATTATCATGCATTAACTGAAATAAGGGACCGATTTGCACTTGTAGAGGAACGATGACGTCTGATACAATCGTCTCAGCATAAATTTGAGCGTTGAGGTTGCCTCTGATCCAAATCAACTCAGTTCTTCCGCCGATCCAAATACCCGCCCATACCATGATGGTTCCACCACTATAAGGATGGACTTCCTGGCAGGATTTTAATCGCTGTTGGCGTCCAGGGGTTCTCCAGTGTCGTATACGTCTTGTATCCGGTCTCATACCAAAACGAGACTCATCAGAAAAGCACACGAAACGCCATTGTTCTTCTGCCCAATTTCTGTGTTCAAGAGCCCATTGATATCGTATCCTACGATTGTGCATTGCTATAGGTGGTACCCGTAGCGGTCTTCGGGAATGAAGGTTCACTTCATGCAAGCGGTTTCTGACTGTTTGGTCGCTAATTAAGTTCCCTGAAGAGTGATGAAGCCTCACGGCTAACATCATGGCGGTTATTGTTGGAGCTCTTCGAGTTAAGATTTGAATGTATCGGTCTTGTCTCCGTGTGGTGCAGCGATACCGTCCTCCATGGCGCTCAGCCACGGTACCAGTGCTTCGGTAACGTGTCCAAAGTCGACTGATAACACTCTGACTTGTATTCAGAGCTAAAGCCACAGTACGTTGCCGGGAACCAGCTTCTATCATTCCCACGGCTCTGAGCATTTCTTCTCTGCTTAAATGACGTCGCCGCTCCATAATAACGTTGGTTTTAATCAGTAGTAGGGAAACAGTAGCACTAATAATGTCTTCAATGCGTTGTATGTTTTTATAGGGAAAATATTGACAGCTGATTTTCATCTTTTACTCGAATTTGATTCACAGTTCCTGATTCAAATTATGAAATGCACCAAAAAGGATCCATATAAATTTATAAAATCATAAATTTATTACAAAGCCACATCTCAATCTCAAGAAATCCACATAAAAATGCTTGATCCCTAGACACTTTTGATGTGTGTAATTAATTGCCGGCGGCACTTTATAATAAACACATACATTAGGTGTGTTACGCTGTGTTAAAATTTGTCCATATAATTTAATGAGATCTTATACTCGTATACTCTTTTAATCACTTTCTCAACATTTTAAACTTTTCCGAGTTTTACAATTTCAAGTCTCGTAACAACGACTATTTTGAGAAAATCCGAATAAAAAGACCAAAAATCTAATGGACAAAGGAATAAACTATCACTTGGATCTCACAGTTCTAAGAAACGATTTAGAAGTCTACCTACCTACCCAGATCATAAAAAGTTTTGGAATCTATTTTTGCTTCGGTTTTTTTGGCATACCCAAGCGATTCTAGACTTTCTGATGATAAAGACGAAGACTGACTAGAAATCATTCTCCATTTTATGTTAGTCAGAAATATTGAAGGTACTTCTATTAAAGTAGGTACAACTAACGTTACAGCCGTTGTTCATCCAGTAATGTTCATAATTAAAATGTCACGCTAATTTCACAATTTCATAACGAGGCCTCAGTAGCATTATTTGCAAAACATGTCCTTACCCACCGCAACTTGCATCCAGCAATAAATTGCCAACTAAACATAGATGGCCCCCTATTTACTGCTCTTATACAAGCTTACCACACAGAATTGCATCAAAATCTGCTAATAAACCTCTTGTAGATAACGTAGAAGTTATGAAAATGAACAAGTTGAAAGGAAAGCGGCAGTGCACCTCGGCTGTGACGAAACATCGTCTCATGCCAGCAACATGTGAAAGGGGATCTCGTATCGATATGGCCTATTTTACCTTTTTTATTTTGATTATTAGTCTAGCTAATTAGTGGTTTTAAGATCTAGATTATAAGATTATAAAAGAAAAAAAGAATCTTTATGAACAGTATGAGAAGTGAGCAGCGATTGTATTACATAAGAGCAGCCAAAAATTCAAATCAAAGTAGTTGTTGCTAATCAAAAACATAATAGCATCAATATACTCAATCGACGTAAATAAAACACATCAAAATAAACAGAATATATTTATTGAGCTAAAAATATAAATGCTAAATATAAATACGCAAGAACAGCATGGACCTAGAAGATGTGCGATGATTCACACGGTGGTCGTAATCTTTATAATCAAAGTTGGAGCTGTGACCCAAATCCGTGCAACCGCCGAGTACTTTCATTGTGAACGCTAAACTACTCTCACACTTACATAAAATACTAACACAGATCTAAAACATGCTGTAACAACGCAAAAATTACCAACACTAGCGAAAATATTTTGCACACTGACGCAAATATGAATATAGAATGTACACATAGAGTTACCAACACTAACGCAATTCGTGTCTCGATAGACGTATGCGTGAAAGACATTTGCATATATAATGAATTAGGTATATTAGGGCAAAGGAATTCTGTTTTGCTTAATTTCGAGTTCATTGCATATATAACGGTATTATTATATATGTAACTTATCACAGAACATAATGCACACATAGACAGACCGTACGTAGGACAACACAAGTATACGTGTATAGTGTGCAGTAGTGCGAGTGTGTGACAGTAGCGTATTGTGCTTCGGCATTAGAGCGAGAAGAGATGCGTATAATGTATCATTTAAGATCTAGGACATCATTCCCGCCTTGTTCTAATTACACATGAGAATGTAGAATTGATTGATGATGACAGCTACACAGCTACTGAAGAGTTGAAAAGAAAAAGAAAGTTGGGGAAACTAAATTGCGGGTCAGCAATGAAAGACTTGATGAGTTGATGACAAGGTATGGTATGTTGGAAAATATATTAGTGAAAGTGAAGAGCATGTAATTACAGTAAATTGTATAACAGTGAGCACGATAGTGTCACAATGACGAACATCATCAAAAGACGATTAGCCAAATGGGAAAATAAGCATAACAAGGCGGGTAACTTTGTCGTAAGGGTTTGTGTAATCGCATTTAGTAACGTTTTGCTAACCATCTCAACATTTTAACCGCTACAGTTAAATTTCGTGTCGTACTCGTTACTAATCTCGTTCCTATGCAATTTTAGTGGAACTATTAACGTGGAGCTGCAATAAATTCGGCATTTATTTTTATTACCAGGCCTATAATGAGAATTTTACTATGCTAAAGAGTCATCGTGTATTCAGTGCACGCTTTCTAATTTCTAATACATTGCATTTGTTACGTCAACTAAAACTCTTTTTGCGTGACCTTTTAGATTTTTAGACAGAAATCATTTGTATCTAGTCACTGATGACTTAATTGAGATGTTATCATTGATATCAAGATTAAGACTGTTTAATATCTTGCGATCGACACCGGAAACAAATCCAAATGAAATTGATTACTTCCAACGATCATTCAAATCAGTGTCATACAGTCATAATCTCTTCACAACAGTTGCGTAAGTTGCGCTGGCACAGCCGTGACGTAACCGAAACGAGCTCAGCGAAAGTTGCTACGGCAATTTCACTCTCCTACCTATCTTTCTCTTGGACGGCTATCTCTTTCGCACATACGACTTTCACATATTTGTTTCTGGCTTCCACTTCAGAACGTTTGCTGTCTCTATCGTTTGCATTACTTTCTGTTATATCGCTATCTCTGTCTGTATCTTCTTCACTCTGGGTATGAACCATTTTTTCGGTTTCGCACGAGTTGGAGGCGTTGCCGCTACGTAATCAATTGTCTTCTCGTTTGTTTACTCTGCGGTTGCGCCTCAAGCGAAATGTTTTCATCCAATAAATATGTTATTAAAAACAATCAATTCACTGGTAATTGACGCAATTACAAGTTGTTAAGTTTAAGGTTAAATGTAAGCATATAAATGTCTTTAGTACAACATCTTTGATATTAGATTAGCATTCCAATATGATTTTTATGAATGATTTATTGAAGTGGACGCAATAAATAAGGTTCACTTAAATGCCGAGCCTATTTCCGCATATTTAAGCCGTAGATGTTGCCTTGAAATGTGCCTTCACATTCAAATTTCTAGTACCGAGTGGCGAAATCCGGGTAATTATAAATATTAATATTGGAAGTACTCACCAAAATATAAGAGGTGTTTATTGGTCGGATGATATAGAAATCATGACAATAGAACATGGTAAAAGATTTTGTCCGTCATGAAGGTTACAGTGGAAAGTAACCTTCTAATAAAACCTCTATTTCTCGTTACACCGACCCAAACAATTATGATTTAGTTTTCGATCGGCCCACTGAGTTTCGTATAGATCCTAATTTTATTTTAAAGGATTAACTTTTTTAGAGAAAATTGTGAAGAGGTATACAAAAATCTATTTAAATATTTTGTATTAAAATATCAAACAATTAAGTAACAAGGATAATATGGTTCGCATATTTTTAAAATAACTTTACCAATTTTATCTACCTTTAACAACAAACTGCACCTACTCTCAAAATTGACCACAAATCCATTCAAATCCTATATTTCTAAACAGCCACGGAAATAGCCAGCGCAGTGCCAAAAGGGCGTATATCAAGGATCGGATATTTCCATGAGATTCGGGCGATTGTGGCTGCCTCAAGGTTGGTGATGAAAGTAGCCCCGCTAACATTCCGTCGACGACGGCTCACAACGCACTTTCGTCCCACAAGGCTGTCGGCTCCCAATGAACTTATAGCTGCTATAAGTTGCTGTCGCGTATGAAAATGAGCGGAAAATATTTGATATTGTGAGTCTTAAACTTCAGTTACTAGTTAATATTTTACCTAAGGATACTGCTGCAGCCAGAGATATGGCAATAAATAATGTAGTGGGAACTGGTCATCATGTGGATGTGGATAAGGTTAAAAATGCTACAGCAAAAAGTTACAGCCGTTTTAAGTTGCTGTCGTGTATGAAAATGAGAGAAAAATATCTGATATCTTGTGATTTTTAGTTAATGACATTTAAGCTTAAGACACTACTAAAGCTAAGGACGTTGCAAGAAAGAATGTGCTTTAAACGAGTCATCCTGTCGGTGTAACAAATGTTAAAGAGAGCTTTAAGGTCAAACTGGACAAAATATATATTAGATTACAAACATATTCACACACTAACGATAGTACTAAAGCTAAGGAGATGGCAAAAACTAATTTAGCAGATACAAGTCATCCTGCAGATGCTGAAAGGTTATGAAGGCCAGAGAGGTCAGACTGGGTAGAAAATCTATTACATTACAAATATATTCGTACGTAGTCCTATCTTATAGACTTTTATGTTATTTATGACAAACGGGCTTACTTGTTGTAATTGCCTTATTGGATAGGACTCTGATTGATTTATCTGTTTACATCCATACAAACATGGAAGCAGTGAGATGCTACTTTAGATACATACAGGACAAAACAGTCAAGACATTGAAAAAGGAGTATTATTATACATTCTTGTTTAAAAGTCTTTTTCAATAACGGTTAGGCTGAGCTTGTCAATCGTACCGCCCACTAAATCCATTAAAAGACAAACTTCGATATGTAGCTCGAATACAATTATGACAGAAAAAAATCGCATAATAAAGACTAAAATATTGGTGACGATACAAATGCTCCTGTTAACGAATTAGCAATACAAAATGGAACAGATATAATGAATAGTACCACTAATTGTCCTACGCCAGACCCAATTATAAATTCTGTTACAACTTCCACTGAATATTAACGACTCAAACAGCAATCCTATGCCTCCCAAATAGGATATATATCATCATGTCTTAAGTTAGTGGGTGAGATAAAATACAACTGCACACCTGTTAGCCTAGCATTCAAATAGCTAGGGGCGCATTGCGAAGCTTCGAAGATTGCCAGGTTAGAGCCATGGATTATCTGGTTCTGGTCTTTGGTAATCGACGTTTATTATCTTTTGTATTCTAATGCAAGTAGCTATCGGTTGGAGTAATTGTTTGAGTTTTATGTACCTACTGTGGGAATTTTGTTTTGATTTCTAATGTCATTGGTTCTTTGATTATCAAAACCATTAATACCACGATGTGCTTATTCTGCATATTGGAGATTTTAGAGTGCTACGGGAGAAAACCGTCAAATTGTATGGCTAGGTTTTTCGTGTTCAGAAACGGTTCGATCAGTGTCAGTTTCAGTTCGTTATGTTCAAGTTTGCTATGTAAGGAAACTATATTTTAAATTAATAATTAATTCTGTATTGAATTGAGGAGTTACTGAGAATCGAGTTGAGTGACATGCGCTTGAGGAGGTCTATGTCCAGCAGTGGACTGCTATAAGCTGATGATTATGAATTCTCTACTTCAAATTGAGAAAGATCAATACAATTGAAAACAATCTGTTAATCGATCAGTAAATGGGACAAGGGCAGGATGACGATCATGTTGAATTGATCTTATTGATATTATTTCTTATTCTTTTTATTGTTGACTAGCTGTTGCCCGCGGCTTCACTCGCGTTTTGGTCGGAAATTATCCCACAGGCACGATGTAAATATAGCCTATGGCGCTCGGGGATAATGTAGCTTCCTATTAGTTGTATTAGTAGTGTTAGTATTAGAATTTTCAAAATTTCGGTTCAGTAGATCCAGAGATTACCCCCTATACCTCACAAACTCACAAACTTTACCTCTTTATAATATTATTATAGAAGTATAGATAATTATGATTCAACTTTCTTCCACCTGGAAATTGTGACATTTTAAAATTTAGACATATAAACTCAAGGTTTTATCCTAAAGTTGAATGTTGGTAGTGGTTCATTTATAACTTAGATTTAAATAGAGCTAAGCTGACTTGATAACGATGATAGGTAGCTATCAAGTTACCTGAAGTTTATTGCCTGTCATGTTTAGACTTGAATAAGTGTCTCAAACTGGTCTAGGCTATAAACGCTCCCTTTTATAGATATTGATGTTCAAATTAACAAAGTTGTCTTTTAAATACCCTTTGTTCTTTATACATTTTGTAAACGTGTGTATCCTCAGTAAGTATATTACTTACTTACTTATTATTAGGCCCACTTGCAGGAGTGATCAGGTGTTAGAGCACCCCAAAGACGCCACAAACGCCGCGATTAACGATGGCCACATACTGGGCCCAGAAGTTTAAATATAATAAACTTATTTTGAAGGCTTATTCATGTTGTAGGTATTGTATTACATTCAACCGCAAAACTAAATTTGTTTTTCATAGTATGTTAATGAAAAACAAAGTAACTGCTGCAGTTTGATGAAAAAGTCCCATATCTCGAAAGCTAATCATCAAATTTTATTCAAATCAATTTTGGTTTAAAGTTTTGTTTACGTTGTACAATCCTAATTTTTTTCAGAAATTTCCTCCTTTAGAAATTTACCACTTTAGAAGTGTCTATCTTTCAAACGATTGACTTCAACAAAAAATGGTTATAGGAACCTCAGAGTTGTTTTTAAAGACCTATCTATAGACACCTCACACGTATAGGTTTGATGAACAAAGTTTTTTTAAGTTTCAGTATTTCCCTTAATCTTTTTTTTGTATAAAAGTCGTAAAGCGGTTTACAGAATACATCTACCTACTAAATTCCAACTTTGTAGTCCTAATAGTTTCGGAATAATGTGGTTGTGACATACACGGACAGACAGACAAACAGACAGACAGACCGACAGACAAGGCGAATCTGTAAGGGTTCCGTTTTTTGCGATTCGGCTACAACCCTAAAAAGTCGTACTATCGATACGAAACAAGAAGAAGAAGTATACCTATTTATATAAAAAAAAAACCGCAAACAGCACCGGCTGAAAATGCTCCTCCGAATAATCGCCATCAGACTGGCGATATTTTTTTATACACCATGTGTAGTAGATAGTAGTTCATAGATACTTCGTCACCACATACTCATGCATACAAAGAAAAAAAAAGACTTTTTTCTGAAAAGAAAAAAAGACTACTGAACATAACCCTAACTGCAGCAGCGCTGTTATTACAGGTGGAGTTCTTTTAACTTAGCAAACAGCAGTGTTGTCGGTTTGTTTTGCACCTTTTTCTCCCCACATAAAACACGTTTGAAGGTATTTTTGGGGGAAAGTAGGCATTATCATCATCATTTTTCTGCCCTTATCTCAATTTATTTGGAGTAGAAGACTTCTCTATTACTCGTCATCTCAGCAGTCACTTTAGTTTCTAGCAATATTATAATTATCATCCTTCACACAGTCCATTCGTCATTTCATGGTTTTCCTTTACTCTTATAGCCATACTCACCCTTTTCCTCACCACATTTTCCTCATTCTTCAGCATCACATGCCCATACCATGAAAACCGATTACCACACAAGTTTTCAGTCACCGGCGCCACTTTTAAGACGTACATATTTGTATTTTTTTTTTCAAAGAGTTCTGATTCCCAACTTAATTTGAATGAATCACTTTTAACTAAAAATGATTCCAAAATCACGCATCTTTATCAATAAGCCGTCCAAACACGATGACATAACATAACATCGCCCACCGATAATTGATAACTGTCCGAGTGAAAGCTGCATATCAATTTCCTACTACTGTAGAAAAGTTCGTGTTGACTTTACATAATGATCGGTATATATTCGTGATTACTACTAGTATCGTTTTAATGGAATGTGTGGAAATAATTGACTTGTGCGGCGTGGGAGCCTTTAAGAAAGTAAAGACAAGTGTTGGTAGACTTTGACCGAAAGAGACTTATTAAGTTTGTAGTAGTCAAGTTAAAATAATTACTTGACTTTAAGTAATTACTCATGCAACGATTTTTATGCAATAGACAAGAATTTGAACGAAGCAAGAACCGACAAAGAAAGCAAAGTTAAGAATTCTAACTTTTAACAGTTTAACTTCAAGCTAAACTAAACTACAGAATAAAAATCGTATCATTAATAATTTCTTTTACTCAAGTATCACTTGGATAAGTCGTAAGAGAGGAAAGATATGACAACATCAAATCGTAACAGCTGTAATCTGACAGACACGCAGAAGTGTGTCAAATAACAAGCAGAATATGGTTTCATATTCTGCCTGTTATGCTGTCTCCATGTCAAGGCTATAGTCATGTACAGCCATTAACCGAGTACATAATCCATTGGCGACTGCTGAGCGTGGGATCCTGGGTTCGAAACCCCGGTCGGGCATTAAGTGCTATTGGGTTTTTCCATTGGAGTTTGGAAGTTGGCGGTATGATACCCCCGTGCCTCGGAAAGCACGTTAAGCCGTTGGTCCTGCGCCTGATCTCTCTCCGGTCGTGTCGGATTGCCGTCCCATCGAACTATGAGAATTAAGGAACAGAGAGTGCACCTGTGTCTGCGCACACACTTGTGCACTATAATGTCTCCCGCGCCGATGGCTAATCTGTATTGAGATTGGCCGCCGTGACCGAAAACGGTCAGGAGGACTATTATTACATAATCCAAACTATTTCGTTGGTCTAGTGGTCGCAATCGCGACTGCTGAGCCTGAGGACCGGGTGCGATTCCCATGTCTGGCCCAGTAGCAGCCATGGAGTCTGGACGACCTGAATGGCGCAGCGGTAGTGAGGCTGCCTTCCGTTCTTAGGGTCCCGGGTTCGAATCCCGGTAGGAGCAAATGTTTGTGTGATGAGCATGGACATTTGTTTCCGAGTCATGGATGTTTATATGTATAATAAGTATGTATTTACAAACAAAAAGTATCTATGAAGTATTATCAACTATCTGGTGTCCACGACACAAGCCTCGTTGCTTAGTGTGGCACCTAGATGGCGCTATGTGTAATGTCCAGCGATATTTATTTATTTATTTAAGCCCAATTGAAAGCAATAGGCTCGCCCCCTATTACCGCGAAATGAGGGTGTACTATTAGATACAACTCTGCCTAACCCCTCGGGAATAATTTTCCCACCTTGAAGATTAAAGAAGACATCTTCTAAATATTATTATGCTTCTTAATGGTGGCCCATTACTGTGTGAAGGATGATATGGCTAGAAAGGAGGCGACGTATGGGAGAAACAGACATGCTGCGCCGACCCCAAATAAATTGAGATAAGGTCAGAATAACAGCGGTGGCCTAGTGGTGGCAGCTCCGACTTACGAGCAGTAAGTCGTGGATTCGAACCCAGGCACATAACCTTGCGTAGTTTATTTTATCACCACTGCTCTCAAAACGGTGAAGGTAAACATCGTGTGGAAACCGGCATGTCCTACAACCAAAATTTCGAAGACATGTCACATCTTCCAACCCGCACTGGGCCCGCGTGGATTATAGATTTATAGCCCACTCCATCTCATAAAAAAGAAACATGTGTTCCAGCAGCGGGAACATTATAGGATGATTATGCTAAGGTAAGGAAAAATTATGATGATTGGTTGTCATCTAATTCTGGTGGTATAGAGGTGTCCTAGTTAACAGAAACCTAAGACATTTAAAGTATTTGGTGGACATGACCTATAGCACTAAACTAGCAATAAGCTGAGTCTTGATAATAACATACTAACGAAAATAATTGTGTCGAATCTTGACCTCTGACTGCGAGATAATAAATATTATCTTATAGTTCAAAACTTTACACTTTAATATAAAAAGCATATGCCAAAGACGATATTGAACTATAACTTTTACACGTGAAGGTCCATTTTACTTTGTTCGGTAGAGATTTAATTTGCGTATACTATTTATGATATACCTAGTAATAAGACTTTAATTGAATGTATAAATAATTATTCTAAATCCTTCACAGTCTTTATTATGTCACCGTATTAAACTTCAGATTTCATCCAGTGCATCCTGTGTGAGATTAGGTTTCATTGCTAACATGAAGTATGGATGCTGTGAGATCTTGGCCTGATAGACGTGAATGTCATAAATAAGTGTTGATGAAAAGAACCCACTTTAGCTATACCCATAGCTGGGCCTTCACAGTATTAAACTTCAGATTTCATCCAGTGCATCCTGTGTGAGATTAGGTTTCATTGCTAACATGAAGTATGGATGCTGTGAGATCTTGGCCTGATAGACGTGAATGTCATAAATAAGTGTTGATGACAAAGAACCCACTTTAGCTATACCCATAGCTGGGTCGTCATCAGCCTAGCCTTTTCCCAACTATGTACATTGAAGTCGGCTTCCAGTCTAACCTGATGCAGCTGAATACCAGTATTTTACATGGAGCGACTGCCTATCGGACCTCCATAACCCAGTTAGAATTGCGTAATACCCCTTGGTAAGACTGGGTGTCAGAATTTCAGCCCACTGACTAGGTGAGGGTGTAGCTAAATATCCACTGGAAACATGTAAGTAAATGAATAATTTTATAAACACTCAGGACTAAATAGAATTTTTGGATTTAATTTATTAAAGATTAAGAAAACAGTACTCCTACGAACACACTGCACTAAATCAAGAATAACGCCAACATTTAATTAACCCGACTTCTAAAAATAGAGGAGGTTGTATTCCACCAGCAACTTTTTTTTTATAATAGTCTACTTACATAACTACCTACGTGAAAAACTTTTTGTTCAGTTCTACATTAAGGAGCTGTAAAAAAAGAAAAAAAAATCGTAAAAAAAAAATGTTAATGCGGTTTGTCACCGCCAAAACCCCCAAATAGAGGCCAAACTAAAGAACCTTTCGCACCAAAAAAAACACAATTTATTTATTTCCCTCCTCATAAAAGCAACTGTCATCTCAATTTCCTTGTCATCTGAACCAGTTAACCGCGTTTTTGTGGACACATGACGAACAACATGCCCTTTACAGCTTCCAATCGCATCAGATCATTCTCATCTCGCCAATTTTGTCCCGAGTCACCTTTAGACTGACTCATATCGGTTTCTGTGACCTTTCCCTTTTATTTTTAGGTCTTAAATAACCACCGGAAGTACCTAATCAGGATTCTTGGGCACCCTTTTTGGTAATTTCGCTTGGTTTTTTTTGCGAATAAAAAGCTTTTGGGAATTCCGGTTTTATAATGTTGTTTTTGGTCTTTATAAGCGGCCTTAGAAAGCTTGAGTTTGTAATGGATTCTATAATGGCGTTCATTGATTTTTTGGAGTCTATTTTTTATGCAAAGGGTTTTGCATTGTCGGTATCTGATCGATTGAATGAACTTTTTCTTTCCCATGGGAGTTTGAACTGTAGAGTTGGAAATATTTAAATGTGTGATTATTTTAGAATAATTATTAGAATATAACTTATCGTCACGCCTGTAATCCCCGAAAGGCTAGGCAGAGGTGCACCTAATAGTACGCTCACATTTCGCCAGTTATGTTTAAGTCCCACGCAATAGGGGGCGAGCCTATCGCCATCAAACGGGCGCAAATCGAGACTGGCTATTACTGAGAAATTCCTGTGGGAAAAACCCAATGACACTGCCCGAGCTGGGAATGGAACCCAGGACCTCAAGTTCAGCAGTCGCGCCTACGATCACTAGACCAATGAAGCAGTCAAATATTTACATTAATAAAATTAAATACATTTTATTAAAATAACCCGTGTATGCTATATACCCCTATGTTTTATCATTAAAGAATAAAATGAAAGTACTATACATCTTATTGACTGCAACAAAAGTCTACAAAACTTGACATATCCATTATTATTCCATTGTTCAAGAAATCCAATAATTTCTACTCAAACGAATTCGCCACGGTGTGTGAATGGGTCATTAGACATTATCATTAATTATCATAAATCGCCTAAAGGAAGTTGTAAGCAGAGAAAGTGACAATTCGGAAGCCCACGGCCTCTGTTGGTTTCAATGAAAGCTTGATTACGTATTCGTAAGGCTTATAATTTATCAAGACTAAAACAAGACTGCAGGTAATATATTAGTTTTTGGGAAAACAACAACTAAGTATTTAATTTTAATGTATAAGAAACAAAAAGGAAATCAGTGGGCATCATTATAAAGCTTAAGGTGGAAGTGTCAGGGTGGCCCGCGAAATTCAAATTTTCTTACTTTTTTGCAATTTGCAGGTCACTGTCAGGTTGTATGTTGATGAAAAATGAATAGCGCCAGTAACACGTATGTAGTTACAGAATTATAATCATTAAAATCACCAATACAACCCTCTAAGTTCATTTAACCCCATTGATTGACTTTTTCATGAAATAGTTACAGAATAGCATGCAACCTGACACACTGACCTGCAATTGCAAAAAACGTATGAAAAGGAGAATGTCAGTTTTACAAGGGGTGCTGGTCCAAGTGTGTTGCAGATATGAATTGTACCTTAAATGACAGGTCTCAACCAGTACAACATTTTTTATTACGGTAGCAAATAAAAATATCCCAGAGGAATTGACATTTTTGCATTTGTAATTACATTAAAAACCAACGTGCCTGACAGATATTTCTCTACGGCAATTAAAGCCAAGTCAGAGGCCCATATTCAGCATAAAAACTCTCTGACACCAGGTCAGGCACTAAACAAACGAAAAAGAAAAAAAAAGCAAGAAAACAAAAGAAAACTTAAAAAAATGGTAATTAATTAATGGTCTTACGTTCAATGATTATAATTATGTTATGTTGTTAATTCAATTATTTAATTAATTCATTTATTAATTTTTATTAATTAATTAATTTTATTTATTGTGTTTATAATGTTCCAACCTGTTGCTGGAATCGTTTGTATTCTGTGTGATCGGTCTGTGCTGCGAAGAAGAGCCGACGTGTAAACACAAGGCCTTTATGGTAGACATCGTGATATCGTAGATGCCATAGCACAACGTATCACGTACCACGACAGGTAACTATCTATCATTTGATATTATTACATAGTAAAATAATAGATCATCATAACAGCCTATGTACCTATACGTAAATATATAGTTCACATGTAGTTAGCTTTTAGTATACAAGCATCATTAAATGTACTGTAATTATCTTCTTTTTTTATTATTAGGTATTATTGATGCCTAGCCCTCTCCAGTCCAGAACCTTGAAGACATCCTCCGTGCAGCGGTGAAAAATTTCGGAGATATGACGTCTCCCTGTCTCACACCTCGCTGCAGAAGGATAGGTTCCAAGATCTGGTCCTGAAGTCGGACTGACATGGTGGCGTTTTTGTACAAACACTTCAACTATATAAGATAGTCGATTTGGCACCGTTGGAGAGACTGCAATACAGCTCAAGTCTCGATCGAATCGAAGGCTTTCTCGTAGTCCACAAACGCTAAACAGACAGGCAGGTTATACTCTTCGGTTTTCTGTATAACCTGCCGCAGCGTATGTATGTGATCTACGGTGCTGAAGCCTTTTCGGAATCCGGCTTGTTCGGGAGGCTGAAAATCGTCAAACCTGCGCGCGAGACGATTCGTGATGACTCTTGAAAACAACTTGTAGACATGGCTTAGAAGTGAGATGGGCCTATAGTTCTTCAGCCGGGCATTGTCGCCCTTCTTGAAGAAGCATGATATAAGCTTGATATTATTAATAGTCGCGTAAATAGCCCAAATAACTTAGCAGATTATGTACTTGCCAATAACCTCAACAGACAAAGAGTTGCATTTGAGAGCATATCAGGGGATTTACCTCAATTGCAAGATTTTCCACTACTGTCAGAGGACCACTTAATAATATTCGCACTAGGCACTTACCAATTGAAGTTGGCAAGGAGCTACTACATCGAGCATGAGCGGCATGGCTTTTATACAATTGAAGTCTATCGCGATACTGACCAATTAAACGACTAAAGTGATTACAACATTACTGAAACCAATGTATGGTTGTTGAGAATCAGAATAAACAGCAGGCATACATCTTCGAAAGTATACTACTGCTACATATTGATAAACGCAAGTGACCAAGTTTTAAATCGAATCAAACATTATTACAGCACATGCCCCTATAGGGAAACGCACACTGGGCTGCTGTGCCCATATAATGTGTGTGTTTCTGGGGTGGGCCAGACACGAAGATAACATTAATCGCCCAGCAGAGTTTTTAGATTACGTTATCGATGAAGAATAGTATTATATTTATTGTTTGTTTATTTATTGTTTTGTGTTGTTTTTTTATTTGTTGTTTAGTTTGTTTTTTGTGTGTGGTGTTTATTTATTTTTTCTTTAGTTATAACAATAATAAATAACATTTTATCCTCTTTATCTTTCTTCTTTCACCCTTTTTACTGTTTTTTTAAACATAAATACAAATGCAAATATAACAATTCCTCTGGGATTTTTTTTTTTACTGCCATAAAAAAAAATGTTGTACTCGGTGACACCTTGCATTTAAAGTAAAATGTACATCTGCAACACACTTGGACCGAAATTGACAATCTCCTTTAAATTTCGCGTGCTACCGTGACGCTTCCACATAAATACGTTAAATTAAAGGTTCTTATTTAAAAAAAATGTATCTCCAAAGCTTCTGTTTTTAAAAACAGAACACAGCCGGCCATATTGCGTCATGACGTAATTTCTTCGAAATTCAAATGTCACTTTGACAGACATGGAAACAGTATTCAAAAAGGAGTGAATCAAAACATGACACATACAATAAAAGGAGGATATTCTGGACCCTAAATACAAATTCTAGGAAAGCGCTCACATAAATATTTCTTAGGACTTTTTCCTCTTTCAATACCTACGCAAGTTTTTGGTAATCTTGTTTCAAGGTTAATGTGCAAAGATATTTAGAGGTCGTGGTCGAATTATGATTTTAGAAGTCATATGGTTGAATGTGCTTAAACGTTCTAGAAACGATGTCTTTAGGCTACTGATGTTCTTTTTTTCTGGTTACCACCATCATGATCAGTATTAGGTAAAGATTGATCAATAAGGTTTTATTCCCTATCTAATAGTCTCTTGAAAAGCGAAATGACATTAACACGAAAATAAATAAACAATTCATCAGATTGCTACAACATTGCAGCTTCCAAGCATATTTTAAATGAGTTGGAAAATCCTTTCTATCACTACATAGTATCAAACAAAGTCGCTTCCCGCTGTCTGACCCTATGTATGCTTAAATCTTTAAAACTACGCAACGGATTTTGATGCGGTTTTTTTAATAGATGGAGTGATTCAAGAGGAAGGTTTATATGTATCACATTGCACCCGTACGAAGCCGGGGCTGGTCGCTAGTATTTTTAATGAATAAAAACAATTAAAAAGAAAACCGGCTAAGTGCGAGTTGGACTCACGCACGAAGGGTTCCGTAACAGTAACCTATCTAAAAAAAAAACACATTTTTTGTATGGAAGCCTCAAATATTTGTTTTATTCTGTTTTTTAGTGTTTGTTGTTATAGCAGCAACAGAAATATTATATCATCTATGAAAATTTGAACTGTCTAGCTATCACGGTTCATGAGATACAGCAGGGTAACAGACAGCCAGCAGCCAGCTGTCAGGCGGACAGCGAAGTCTTAGTATTGGGGTTCCGTTTTTACCCCTTGGGTACGGAACCCAAAAAAAATATATTCAAATTTTAAATGTATATTTTAAATCCTTTTTATTTTGTATTATTCAAAGTAAATCGTCGGCAAAACATTCACATCTATATAAAAACGGGTTCCCTCTATCTGACAGAATCTTGATGCTCCGAAATTTATTTGGCATATCACACTTGGCATAATCTTCTCTTTACGAATGTTTTTAAGGCATACAAATTATTTAATATAATTTTTGGATTTGAATGTACAATGGCATACTTTTAAGATGGCAGAATTTTATTTTGCATAATTACTTTTGACAAAGTTAAAATTTCGCATAATAATTTTTGGCATAATGTTTATTTAGAGCGTCGATTATTGGTAGAATATCATTTGGCATAATAAGAAGATGGCAGAATTTCATTTGGAATGATTTTATCAGGCATATTGTCACTTTTATAAATAAACATTTTTAACCCTAAATCAAAATTAAAATATCGTCTTGAGAAGTCAATATGTTGTGCTACAAAACTTAGTGACAGAAACGAATCGCTGCAAATCCGACTCCACGTAGTCTTGTCTGCCCTACCCCTAGAGTGTAATTTAAGCCCGCGTAGGTGCGGAGGGGCGAGACGGCCCGTGAGCTGAGGAGCAGATAGTTTTAACACTCGCTGGCTGGCCGGCTTCGCCGGGCAGCAAGCCGAAGCTGCGGTGGTGAGCGTCAAACCATCTGCGACGATAAGCTCGCGTGAGACCGCCGGACCGCCGCAGCGCCGGTGCCGTGACAAAAACCATGCCTGCTGCATGTTGCATGGTCGCCTGGCATGTTGCATGCTTGCTTACATGCTGCATGCTTGCTTGCATGCATGGTGTATGCTTGTGTGCATGCATCTTATAAGTAAATAAGAAATACAAAATTATTCCAACAATTGATTTTCTGTAATGTGATTATGTGATCGATTAGTCTTTCAATTAATATGGATATGAAAGGTATGCCAACAGCTGATTCTAACTGTAAACTATCTGAGATATGATAGTTCTGCCTTTTAATGACTATCGATATGAAATGTATGCCAAACGACGATTCTAACTGTGAACTTTCTGCAATGTGATGGTTCTACTTTTTAATTCTTAAGGATATGAAATTTATGCCCAAAAATGATTCTGACGTACAAAATTATGAGTTTTGAAAATATGTTCAATGAGTGTCTGACAAACGATTTTCTGCGAAATGAGGTGATGCTATCCGCTGTTATGCAAAATAATATTATGACATAAAAAGTTCTGCAATAAAGGGTTAGACCCTACAAAAACCAAAACAGATCCGCATGAAAGTTTATCCGGGAGATTTTTTACTTTCAACGTTACCTACGCGAACGTACGAGTATATCTGAGTTGTGATCTGAGTAATCTAAATTCAAGGTGAAATAATAAAATGTTATATAGTCTGGGAAATACCTAAATTTTTCGATGTAAATGCATGCATATAAAAGCCTCGTGATATTTTTTCGATATTTTTATGCTAACTGGTTTCTGTGACATAATCATAATAAAATAGGCAAATAAATATTGCTAATAATACTGCTCGACCGGTGAATATAAAACCTCTGTTCCATTGCTGCATTCAGTCTTGTAATTTAGAATAAAAAAGTTTGTTTTTTGAGTGATGTAAAAAAAAACCGTCAGCACATTATCACCCACCCTTCACCGTAGCCTATCGTCTATGGCCGGCTTTAGTCGCAATTGGCGGATCCTCAAATTTGACAGCTGATTTCTTAATAAAGTCTCCCACCGCCTCTCTCTCACGATCTCTCCAAACGCCGTGGGCATTTATTTTTTTAGGTTTTTCCTTCTGGAATTTCTCAGTCGCAGCTACGGAGTCTGGATTTTTGCCCAGTTAGCTTATTACATGGAACTTAAAAACATAACTGGCTAAATGTGGGTGTACTATTAGGTACACCTCTGCCTTACCCTTCGGGGATTACAGGCGTTGTGTTATGTTATGTTATATAATAATATATCAGAAATTACAATTATTTTATTACAATTAATTCACACCGATGCAGGAAGATGTTAATTACTACTTCTAATAAACGACTTTATTAATTTCTGCACAGCGCTTATTTCCTGAGAATAAACTGTTATTTATCATATTAAATTGACATATTAATTTTATATGTATAAATAAAGATGAATTTTATCACTTTACTAAATGAATACGTATCTATTAATTGGTCTATAATGTTGCCATAAAGGCACTTGTTCTCCCCGTCCTTGCGATAATTTTTTTGTTCTAGACCATACCTTGGAACCTTCTAGTTACGGAGATGTTGGGGGTCAAAGTTACAACTTTTTGGCTAGTATTTTTAAAATATATGTTTGTAATTTTAGATTTTTACTTTAAATACCTCCACGACCCCCGCACTATTCATTCCATCCATCAGCACAATGTTTTGAGTGCGTTACACTGGCTCCTACCGTATAACGTGATTTTTCGCCCCATAAAAAAGTCGTTTCGCAGAAATATTTTTTGCGTAAAGTTACTTAGTTTGACGTACAGAATGCTTGTCTTGCTACACCCTGTATAGTGAATAAACTTTTTTAAAGGTGCGTTTAGACTAGTCACTTTTGTAACACATTGTGGCCACAAAAGTTGCTGACACGGTCACACCCAACTATCAATCTCATTTATTTTTGTTGAAATATTATCTAGATCCTATGAATCAAACTAAGTAAGTATGTTATTAAAAATAAATCATAATTATTGGTTTGAATCAAGGTGAACACATACGTAATAAATACTGTAATATTTCACTTGCAAATTGTGTCTGGTTTATCGAAAGTAATTTAATTTTAATCGAGAATAAAAATAACATAGGTATTAGGTACCTAATCTAGTCCTTAATTAGCAAAATATTTTTTTAAAACACTAAACTTTAAATGGTAAGGCAAGCTTTTGATTGCTGTAGGTACTTTTTTTTTTTTTTATCGATTGGAAATCATCAAATGACCCCTCCCGCTCTGGGCTGAGCAGGAGGGAGTGTCAGACTTGTACTGACTAAAACCCATCCATGTTCCTTCCTTTGCCCTTTGTGTTCCAGGGCCGCGGTATCTCTTTCGAACAGTCCCGCAACCCTGGCAGGCGTCGGCCCTTACGGACCCCTTCCTGTTTGCTGACTCTCTTTGAGGCGCGCGTGGAACACGAACGCGCCGTCGACACGGCCTGTCGTCATAAGACGGACGGACGGCGAGCTAGCCCATAGCTCACCGTCCACAGGCCCGCGTCTACGGTGGCCGGGGGCCACCACGTGGCCCCCGACGCCCGGTGCGTCTCCCGCGGCGGCTGGGACGTGAGGTTCTCTCCCTCTCACGTCCCGCCACCTCCTTCGCTAGCATGACTGCTTCGCAGAAGGAGGTGACGGCGTCCCATTCCGTCTCGCTCCGGACCATGGATTGAACCAGGGCCGGACGCGAGAGGTCGCCGCCGCCGATCGCCGCTATGCTGTAGGTACTTACATGAAATATTTTGCCATTCATAATCTAGATGAATTTTTTTCTTCTTGATCGTGTGGTTAGTGCTTAACTAGGTGTCAGAGTTTTTATACCGCCCATGGGCCTCTGACTTGGCTTTACATGCCATCAAGAAATATCTTTAAGGAATGCTGGTTTCCTCACGATGTTTTCCTTCACAATAGGTCTTCAACTCGCTCGCTTATTTATACATATCGGCGAAATGTGAGTGTACCATTAAGTACACCTCTGCCTTACCCTTCAATAATTACAGGCGCCTGTTATGTTATGTTATAATCTAGATCTTTTATTTTAGGGCAAAGTTGTATAAAGTAGACATCATAAATGGATAACATATGCGGCCCATCTGTACCGAGCGATGATTTAATTAATTGTTGAAGATATTTTATTATCATTACATTGAGTAGTAATTGAATAGCTTACATGCACATAATATGTATTGTAAGACCTACACGTTTAATACTGACATCATTTCAGAAGAATTTGTAGTTGTTTACAAAAACACCATAAATAAAATTGGATACTTAAACATTTTAACAGACGCCAATTATGAAAATATAAACACTCATTCGTTGTTGTTTTTTCGGTTTAAGAAGGTTTATTCAATATACAGGCCAATCGAATTTAGATGCACTTAGATTCTACTAAAAAGTTTCTCATAATAGTCTATGCTTTTTGATGCCTGAAAAGTTTTGTAGGTTCTTTTTTCAACTTTAAAAACCTTGGTCCAGCAAACATTATTGGTCTACCCTGCGTTTGCCGAAACGTTTATCTAAAGTTCTTTGAACCCTGCCCCCAGATCCTGCGAAAGACGTAAAACCTGGCTTGGAGTACCTACTAACGATTTTTGCCAGGATCCTTCGCATTACGACATACTTTTTTTATTTTAACTATGATGGTCATTGTATCGGAAACGTTATCATTGAATGCATAATTTCTTGACGGTGCGAATACCCTTTAAAAATTCAAAAACCGCTTGCAAATCACAACCACGATAAATAACGGGATCTGTACTACCTACGCTTAAACACCGACCTACATGGAGCATCCTCAAAGAAGTCAAAGTTCACCACACAACCTTCGAGGTACCCAATCAACTATCTAACGAACAACCATGCGAAATAAATTACAGTCCTTTCATTCTTAAATTACCCCTTACAAAGGACGCTTAGGCGATCTCACAGAGGAACTTATCAATATATGCCTAGCCTTTTCCCAACTCCCAGCCGGATGCAGCTGGATAGGTACCAGTATTTTACATGGACCGACTGACTATCTGACCTCCTCAAACCAGTTGGTACTGGGTAATACAATGCCTCTTGTTAAGTTTGGTTGTCTTTCGGGCCACTGACTAGCAGTCACAGGGGTCGTTCTTCAAGGTTAAGCAATCCTTGCTGAGGTCGGTCCGTAGATGGGTGACCATCCATAACATATCGAGTTTCCTCGATACCTCCAAAGGCATTTTAACAGGGATGTCATTTGTAAGATCTTTGACGGTCGTTACGGTACAACCAGTCTGACAGCCAGTCTTACCAAAGGATAACCTACCCAGTTACTAAACTGGGTTGTTGAGGTAAAACGCTCGATGTAAAATAGCAACATATTGTTAGGTTTATCCATCAAGAATTTCTCAGTAACAGCCACGGAGTCTGGATTTGTGCTCGATTGATGGCAAGAGGCTTGTCCCCCTGTTATATGGGACGTCAAAAACATAAGTGGCAAAATGTAGGTGTACTATTAGGTACACCTTTGCCTAACCTTTAGGACATTACAGGCGTTATGTTATGTAGAAAGATCAATATTTTAGCAGCGTTGTAATGAAATGTATTGACAGCAAAATAATAGCAACTTTATTGAAACGTCTACAAAGATCATTTTCATTTAGACAGTGACTCAAAGACACTGGTAAAAGATCTGTGTAAGTACTGTACACGTACATACATTGAACATTGTTCATAAATCTACTCATGGGCGTAACTACAAATATGTTTACGAGCCATATTAGATACATAAATATGTTAGGTTGAAATATATCAATTAATTATGTTAGTTACATTTGCATTTGGTATATAATAAATTTCTAGCATAAGTAGCTATTAGAATGTATACTGTACGAGCAGTGTCACGAACAGTGATTATGTAAATTTTTCAGTCAAAACAATTTAAAAAATAAAATTCATTTTTTTTAAATAACTCAACCCTAGAACCCTACACTGTCTAGCGTATTCAGTGTTACTACACTGGGGTGATAGGGGACCCCATATTTAATAGTCCTTAAACTATTTAAAAAAAAAAAACAGTTTTAGAATATTTTACTTTTATTTATATTAATTCATTAACATATAGAGATCACGAATCAGCCTTATCACTTATAACAATAAATCAATTTCAGCACTTTTGGCACTTTTGGCTACTTTAATTTGGTGTTCTGAGAAAATTGGAAATTTGCACTTAGTGCACCTGGTTTTGCTCTTCCGATTCTTGTTTCGTAGGCAGAAACCACAATGCCCCTGTGAGTGACGTTCAGACCCAAGAGGATTGACAGGCACGGGTTCTTTGAGGATCGCCGAAATACATTTCTTTAATATCCCTCCTCAAAGTTGGCCTTTGTAGGCGTTACTTTAAATGTTCGTGTATAGGATTCAGTCCCAATTCTTTGAGAAAACTGCGACGATACTTTATATCAGGCTTATTATTTGCTAATCGTGTAGCGTTGACAACATGATTATGACTTTCTTCTTCGTTGATCTTGGTGGGCAATAAGATAAAAGAGTGAGAGGTCCATCACGTTGTTACTACACTGGGGTGCTGCAGCACCCAATAATACACGCGCACGCATATATACCATGCGACTGTCGCCGCGGCACTGGCCAATCCGTAGCGTGTGACCTCAAGGTTAAATACGCGGAATGTCAAATCTGTGCAATAGACACCAGTGGAATAAATAAAAAAACTAAACCTTGTGGGGTGCATGGTTAAAATGCATTTTCTCTTTTATTCTAATTAGCCTGTATTGTCCCACTCCTGGACACAGGCTTCCCCCCATTCGTCCCACTTATCAAGACGGTGTGCTTCTTCTCGTCAATTCACGAGGAAGTCATCCAAGATATCCCGCCATCTTCTCCTCGGTCTGCCGCGCGCGACCCCGTCTAGCTGTCTCAGGGCTCCAGTTTGCGATAGTCCGGCCCACAGCAGTGTCGGCAGACATGGCCTGCTCAGTGCCATTTTAGTCTCGCAACTTTATAAGCTACGTCGGCAATTTGCGTTCTGGAATGCAGTGTGGTGTTCCTTATCCGGTCTGTTATTTTCTCTATGTATTGAAAATATATTGTTTCAGAACGTCTAAGATAAAATAATCTAGAATTACTGCAACGTGATGCTTTTCAAGGGGGGGACTGCCTCGTTGGTCTAGTGGTCGCAAGCGCCACTGCTGAAAATGTCCTGTATTCGATCCCCGGGTCGGGCAAAGTGTTATAAGGTTTTTTCCAACAAGATTTTTTTCAGTAGCAGCACGGAGTATGGATTTGTTCCCGGTTGATGGAAATAGGCTCGCTCCCTATTACAAGGGACTTACACATGACTAGCGAGATGTGGGTGTACTATTAGGTACACCTCTGCCTAAACCTTCGTTCATTACAGGCGTGATAATGTTGTAAACACTTTAAAATAAATCCGATACTAATAACTATCCATATCAACATTATTTGTATTCATAACTCTTTTAGTCACAATCATGTGTTTTGTCCTTCCTTAATTATCACGTGCATGTCCATATTGTCCAAACTATGATACTAAGACATACATAGGATTCCCTTTAAATTTATCTGTAACTAGCACTTTTCCCGCGTTTTCGTCCGCAAAAATTGTGATAGCTCAGCCCTACCAATGCATGATATAAATATAATTTATAGCCTAAAGCACCCACGAATAATGTAGCTTTCTGCCAGTGAAAGAATTTTTAGAATTGGTTCATTAGTTCCGGAGATTACCCCCTACATACAAACTTACGAACAAATTATACCTCTTTATAATATTAGTATAGAGTAGCGCAACCGCGCAACTTTCTAACTTCCTCTAATATAATTTTCTCATTAGCTAAAGTAATGTTACTATGTAAGTGTACATCTGCTAAAGCCGTTTGGGGCAAAAAGACCAAAGTTTATTTTATTGCCATTAATTACTTTATTCTCATTTACATGAGCAATTAAAAATATGTCGACGGTTATTCGGTGTTTAAAAAGATAATTAGAAGCAAAGGTATGTCGTTGCATGGATCGGAACTGCCAATATTTATATATTTTTTTTTTCATTTTAATAATGAAAATATACACCTGGCTGGCTGCGCTTAATTTTTCATCCCGAAAAAAAAATACGGATTCGAAGTATGAATTTTATTATTCAAAATGGCTTGGTGCGTACTTTTTTTTTCATTTAATGTTTAACAGCCAGCATCAGTGTTTGAGTATTATACTTTTTTAAATTATAAAAAAAAAAATGTCTAAACTTTGCACACCTTTGTAATGAGTTTCTGTGTGGTCTAAACTCAGTACAGACCACCCGTAAATGTCAAAGCCTAAGCTGGTTTAAAACAAGCTTGGTTTTACCAGGTGTGTGCTACAGCATCCACCTGTGGATATACTAATAAGATTATAACGTGCATACATTTTAGCAGCTTATTAGGACGGGAATAATATTAAAACTTGACATGTTATGGATGGAAGGACTCTTGTTTTATCAATATTTGATCAGCAATTCAGCAGCTGATGATTAGCATAGTCATAGATATGATAGATACAGAAGCAGTTATCTTTAATATCCTAACCTAATTGACAAAAGTATTTTTTTATATAGTTACTATTTAAAAATGTGGAGTAAAAATAAATGATGGCTAATTCACACATTAAATTTAATTTAAAACTATAACAAGAAGAATATCAACATTTAATTATTAAGACACATTTTTAGTTTTTGTGATCAAAATGAGCAAAAATCTTCACAAAATAATTTATTCGGACATTAATTACTCTGTTTCAGTTTTTAGACTTCATACATTTTAATTAATTAATTTTATTTTTAATTGTACTGATCAAGATACGAATAAAATAAAAACAATGAAAAAAAATTCGCAATTTAGCAATTGAAATCTTTCCACACACCGACATTATTAAAATATACTAATGACGTAAAAGCTTATTTGCATAAAATAATACAAAGTAAAATTGCTCATTCCTTGCATCGTACCCACTGACCTCTGGCCATAATTTCGCAAACCCATGGCCGAGCATAGTCCCATGATGGTGTTGTAACCCTTTATAAGATGGTTGTGAAATTTTTGTCACTAAGCCATGCCGGGATAATGGTAGATGCCTGTGCTAAGTGGACAGATAAACTGTTGGATTATGATTTGTTAACATTTGCGAGAATGTTGTCGTGAAAAGGATCAGTTGTTACGCAATTTTAAGACCTTTTAGGTATGTCTGTTGAACAAAACTCACCGTTTATTTTTCATTTAAATCATTTTAGCCTCCTAACTGTGGTTGTATTTCACTATTTACTATTTGCACTTTTATTCAAAACATTTCCGTGTGTGTTAAAATGGCCCAAGACAAAAATATGAATTAGATACGTTCAAATTCTTTAAATGGTCACAGAAGCAGTTAATATTGTGAATGACCATTTTATGAAATCGTATTATTGTCTTAATATGATTCTGCTAAATCGGCCATTTTGTCTAAAATGGCCCCTGAGCAAGTTGTAATACTTTTTGCCTACGATCCATTTATCTGACAGCTGTCAAAATGTTGCCAATGTTAAAAGAAATAAAAATAGTAACAAAGAACAACACTGTAGCGTTTGAAATCGTCAGCATAGTATTGTGAACACTCAAACTACATAGGTATCCAACAAAGATGAAAGAAAACCACTTTTTATTTTCCTAGACTTTTCTATACAATGCAGACTATTTTATTTTGCTTATAAACATTACTCCGGACTTCCAAGGTTATTAGAGCTACTTAAACTTCACTTAGCAACAGTATAAAGTTGCATTAGTGCATGTCGGGTACATGTTAAGCAGCTCTATCACTGTGCGGTCAACGAATAGAATACTAATTTAATTTCCATAGTAAAAGAAACCGTCAATGTATGAACCCTTGAGGTTTAATCTAACCAACCGGAACGGACTCCAAAATGGCGGAAATCCAACTATCCGTAATCTGTCGGCCGTCAAACTTCTGTCAAATTTATGCCAACTCCTCCCAATAGCTGATCGAAATAACACAGCCAATCAAATTCAATCCAATGGAAAGAAAACCAAAGAAAGAAAACATGTTTATATGGCACATGCCACAAAGAAGCATTATGAAATTAAAAAAAAAAACTTAAATCTTAACAAAAAGAGATTGAGATTTTTTCAGAAACTGGGGGTTAGGTTTTATAGTTTTATGAAAATCTGACGAGATGGATTGATTGTTTTCTTGAAAGATCCGTGACCGTAAAATCAAAATCATCCGATGAATCGAGAATAACTATGAATAATACGTAAAGTTAGTTACCTTTAGTAGGAGACCAAAATGTTTCCAGCACGCATGGATAGTTCTGACTTTCTAGGTTAGTTTTGTGGTCAGAGTTTGCCAAAAAATGTAGTAAAGTTTGTAAAGTGGTCTATCGCTACCGTATCATACCTACAGGGTGTCATGTAGTTTGTCTTTTTTTTTACAAAGATCCCATTATAATGTTAGTATCATTTAAGGTGTTCCTTATTACAGGATGGAAAATTGTAATGTATTACACTGCCATTAAATACAGGCTGTAAACGAACCTTTCACGAAACAAGCATTCTATACATCAAACTAAGTAACTCTACGCAAAAATTATTGCTGAGAAACGACTTTTTTTTGTGTGTAAAAGCACATTTTACGGTAGCACTCAATGTAGCGCACTCAAAACATTGTGCTAATGGGTGCATAGATCGTCGAGGTATTAAAAGTAAAATAAAAATAAAAAACTGTGAAAAATATGGAACTTTGACACCAAATAATCTCCCTAAAAGGTGCCCAGGTACAGTCGAGAAAAAAAAGAAGATCACAATGACGAGGAGAACAAGTGCCTTTCAGCTTCGTTAAGAGTACTTTTACACCCATTAGTTAACTAAAATAAAAAAGTCACCCTGTATATTGCACGTGCATAAAGGAAAAATAACAAGTGAGATTGATAAATAAATGGAAACGTTTCATGAACACGGGGATATAGACTGCTTATAATTTTACATAAATCACTATAAAATACAAAAAACTGTTTCTATTTTTAAAAAGTACTAGCAGTTGCCCGCGACCTTCGTTCGCGTGAAATAAAATTATTATAAAAAATAATACTTTCTTTTTTTAATCGAATTTTGTTACCAATTTCAAGGGTTTTATTTTTTTTGCACGGAACCCTAACTCTTATTCTTAAATAAAAGTAGCTTTAGTTATGAGATCAGCTATCTGCCAGTAAACATCCCGTCAAAATAGGTTCTGTCGTTTCGGAGATTAGCCAGAACACACAGACAGACAGACCGACAGGCAGACAAAAATTGAAAAAAAAAATGTTTTTGTTTTAAGTACTGTATATACTTTCTTATGCATTCAGTAAAAAAGCTGTTATTTTGGTATTACAAGCAGATACTTCAACTTTATTTATTTGTAATGTAATGTCTAAAGAAGATGAATAGATAGGATTTATTAGAATTTCACACGTGTAAGGTTAAAAGCAGGGTTCGAGGATATATATCAATGGATATATATCATGATATATATCCGATATAAATCAAATGATATTTTATGATATATATCACTACAAAAATGGTTTAAACATTTATATTAATAAGTAATTTTTGGTGTTTGTTACTGTATTTCTACTTCCTAAACGTATATGGCGTTGGAGTAGAGTTAAAACATACTCTCTAATAGTAAGTTCTAATCCATAAATGGCAACACTTCTGCCGGCATTCATGACGTCAGTCGTGTCAGAAAAATTTCGTTACGAAAAATTAAGTTTTTTTTTGAGTTTACTCTATTATTTTTTACAAAGAAAGTAATTGACAAGTACAGAAACGATTTTACTTCAGAAAGTTTAGTATTTAAGAAGCATTCAGGCGAGGGTGTTATGGAGCCGAGAACTGCAGTAACAAATCCCCACGCGTAACAAACGATGTGTTTCAGTACACTTTCGAAGAAATAAAATATTAAAACAGAAAGTATTTTTGTCTGGAATTATTATGAAACTGTGATTTAATTTGCTTTTTTTCCGCGCTTTGCTTTCGCCAGGCTGAAGAAGAAGCAAAGCTATGATGCCGCTATACATGCTAATATGAAAAGAAGAAAAATCAAATATTTTTGCATTTAGAACACAAATAAATGTTAATTTGTTCATAAAAGCAAATATTTGTTTTAAATAATCATGTAATATCTATGATATTCTATTTATAAACACAATTTAAATACTAAAAAAATATTTACGCCGTATAGACGCCTAACTCTTTGCCGAGATTAAAAAAAAAACAACCACCGCCGATTAAAGCTATAGTCATTGAACACATTTGGACTTTTCTGTGGAAATTTTTATTGCCGCACGTGTGCGGAAAAATATTAAAAATCCATTCAGAGCTGGGCAAAATACATGCTTTGCTTTAATTAAAATACAATTTACAAAATACTATCTCGTATGTATTTAAAATACGAAATACAAAATATTTTTAAGTCGCGTATTTGAAATATAAAATACAGTATTTAAACTATTTTAAATTAAAATACAAAATACAAATTGCAAAATACAGTTAGATATTAGGTTACGTAAATAGAATAGAATAATTCATCGTGGCATTTTCATTTCTTTCTTTCTTCTTCTTCTTTATCGTGAGGTTAGTGCCTATTGTCAGAGTTTTAATGCCTCCTATTCGTACCTTTACCTACTGATAAACTTAAGTAAGAAGTTTCGTGAAAAAAACCGAATTAAATAACCGTTTAAGAATGAAAATGAAAATTGACTAGATATTTGACAATTTGACGTACGGGAAATGTGCAGTGTTGCCAACTTTAAAAGTTAACATATTTAGCAGTCGCCATTTTGCTTACGAAAGCTATTGAGCGCTATTTTCTGCAGAACGCACCCATTAATAAGATTGCTAAATGTATTTATGTTTAAATGTAATTTGAAGCTATATGTATTTGAAATACTAACTACAAAATACCTCAGCGTCAGGTATTTGAAATTGATAATGGGTTTTTCCATCAGGAATTTCTCAGTAACAGCTACAGAGTCTAGATTTCTGCCCGGTGGATGGCAATAGGCTTGCCCCCTATATTGGGGATCGGCCTTACGCTTTATATCAGATAAGACTCGCTGATAAATTGCTTATTAGCTAATATTAAAAAAAAACGTAGGTACCTAATTAACTGGAATCTCCGTTCCTTAAATTGACAATCATTAATTAAAAAGTAGTTTTCCCCATTTCACGGAACATTACATTATCAATTAAAAACCATTTAACTTCTTAAACGTTAAAAATAGCGCAATTAGTTCGGTTTCACTTTCGAACACTTTATTTGTAAGGTTACGTCATTTCTTACTGTTTAGTTTAACCTTCGTGGTTAAATACGGATGAATAGTAACTAAAGAAATTGTTCTTACATTGTTTCACGTTGATCTGGATATGACTTAGTTCTCGAGGTTGGGCTGTGCGTAGGTAAGACTGTTTTAAATGTACCTAAAGATTTAGATTTATATTACTTTGTGAAATCATTTACGGCAGTTATCGTAAAATATGGATGTGATTAGATTTTTCTAGGAGCATCTAATTCTAATATATAATTCTAATCTTTCTCGCCTCTAAGATTTATTCATTATTTTCAAAAATGTATAAAATTTTGTGTTTAATCCAAGATTGTTAACCTTTATCGCTTTATAGAAGGATGTTTCTGAGTGATAGGTACAGAGCATCAAAAGTATGCAACTCAAGGGTAAATAAATTTGGTTGAGTCAAAAATTTCTACATTTTTTTCCTACAAATTTTCCAGTCTATGTTCCACCTCCAATCCCGCCCTTTGATCCCCAAAATATGCACCTAAATTGACCTTTGCGCTGCTACCGTTTGATACTGTTAGCCATCTTTATCCAACTGCTGGCCAAAAGCCTCTCCCCATGGTTTTCAGCTGTTTCTATCCAGAGCTAATGTGGACCACTGGTTTTGTCCAGCTGGTTCCGCCATCTTCTGCAAGGTCTGCCGCTACCGTCTACGACGTAAAATTGGCGAAGTTTCGTTCCAAACAAAAAGTAAAGTACTGTCATACACTAAAAAGAAAAAGAATTTTCCAAATCATGCTTCCAAAATCCAAAACGAAACATCCGCAAAGTGCGTTCGATTCTGAAAGCGTTCGCAATAAACATATCTCGATCGACCCTGAGCCACGCACGTTGGACAAGCACAAGGAACACGGAAGCGGCTCTAAAAATTCACGACGCCAATCTGACGCTAGTAATTTTCGGTGGAGTGAGTACGTGTCGAGTGTCTTCCTTGTGAGGTTCGAGACGTACCGGTGTCAGAATAAGGTGCCGGAAGGTGCGAGTAATTATGGGTCTCGGGTGAAGATCGTGCATCTGTTTTTGGAGGTTAGATGAGAGTTTATGAATGTTTCTGTTTTTGTTTGTCTAGCAGTCTAAAGTGTTGCATTTTGAAATGATTCTAGTAGTCACAAGTCAGAAGACATGGTTGCCATAGGGGGAAAAACTTGGATGAAGTTGGAACTGGAACGTCGGGGATAAAAGAAAACAAAAAAAAAGTAATGTGTAAACGTCGCTGAATCAAAAGGATCCCTAAGTACGTAAGAATCATGGGAAATTGGCGTGAGTTTATGCGTATTTTTTTTTGTAATTGTGACAAGTGAAGGTGTGATGAGATTTTAGTTAACTTCCTTGTAAAGAAACAAACTTTCTGATTTTTACACGCTTTGTTACTGCATTCAATGACATTCTCTTTCGACCGTTAGTTACAATGCTGTTTTTTTGTGGCAAAAACGTCTACTTCCCTGTTTCCATTTCTTTTCCACTGCTGAGCCAAGGGTCTCCCCATATATTCCAGTTCTTTCGATCCAAGGCTTATGAGGACCACTAGTTGGTTTTGTCCAGCTCGTCCTGCAATCTTCAACGAGGTCCGTTGTGATGCCTCTGCCTGTGCTCAATTGATAAATAATCATCATCTGCCTAGCCTTTTCCCAACTATGTACGGGTCGGCTTCCAGTCTAACCGGATACAGCACCAGTATTTTACATGGAGCCACAGCCTATCTGACCTCCACAACCCAGCTAGTACTGGGTAATACGATACCCCTCGGTACGACTGGTTGTCAGTCTTTTTGGGCCAATGACTGTCAAACGACTGTCAAAGATCTACAATTGACAGCCGGGACCAACGGCTTAGCGTGCTTTCCGAGGCACGGAGGAAACTCGATAAGTAATGGGCGGTCACCCATCCATAGACCAACCTAGGCAAGCGCGGCTTAATTTAAAGATCGACCTGAGCGGCTGTTATAATTTTGCCAAATAATATATGTACAAAAATATTACTGTTTACATAATTTACCAAATGTTTAATTAAAAATAAAACATAAGAAAATGAAGTATCTACTCACAACACCAAAAAAAAACACTCAGTGTGCCTCCGAGGAAAATCCTCTGTGCGCGTCGGGGCCTATTTTACTTGCGCGTGACGACTCACTCCTCCATCGTCTGCGCAGTCCTTTGAATGACAAATTTCATTGAGCCTTGAACATGTACATATTTTCCTCGTGCGTGATCCAAATGTAAATTTTTTATAAGTGCGTTCGTTTTTGAGAATAGTCTTTTCGTCGTATTTGACAATTGGATATTAGTAAATAGATAGATATTATTACGTGCTTTGAGTGACATTATTTATTATTAGTGTTTATAAGCTACGTTTTATTAATAGTAAATAAACACACTGTCTGTCGCCAGCGCCACTGCTGAGTATGAGGTCCTGGGTTTGATTCCCGGGTCGGGCAAAGTGTTGTTGGGTTTTTCCATCAGAAATTTCTCAGTAGCAGCCACGGAGTCCGGATTTGTGTCCAGTTGCTGATAATAGGCTCGCCCCCTATTACATGGGGCTTAAAACATAACTGGCGAAACGTGGGTGTTCTATTAGAAACACCTTTGCCTAACTCTTCGAGGAGTATCGAACTATTCAGGGAATCGAGGTCAGTGGCGTGCGATTGAAGAGGCCAGCAGTGGACTCCTATAGGCTGATGATGATGATGATGATCCCGCACTCAAACCCCATGAAAAACCTCCCACTCCCTTTCACAGTAAGGATAACTGTGTCCCAGCGGTGGGAACCAAAGGCTCCTTACCAATATTAACATTATATGCTAATTAAACACAAAAGTTTTAAATATTTTTACTAGCCATCGAAAAATAATTGTTAAATACATTTTTAAACATATTCATCTGACGCAGTGTTCGATGTATGCCTAAATGATGGTATAAAGTCACATTAAGATATTGAGTAGATAATTATCGTTTTTTACAAAATAAATAAATGAGTTTATTCTAGTATTCGTTTACTACAAATAGTAGAGCAGATGGTTGAAAATGAAACCGGATCAATAGATTATAGTAACAGATAAATAATATTAACAGAAGTTACGACCAGTTTACGGCAAACGGGGGTTTACGGGCAAATATGATACAAATTCTCTAGAATGAAAAACTACTATTGTCTTGTTTTCTAGCTGGTTTTAATAAAAACGATTCAGGTGTACCGTCATTCACCTGGTAGATCTATAAAATGTTATCGATGAAACTCGATGATCTTATTTTTTGGTCTTTTCCTCCGCATCGTCCAACCAGCAGGGCTATTGCGTATCTCTGTTGACAGTTCATAGTTACGAGTTTTGATATACAGCGTGTAACAGAAAGGGTATAATCATATGGAAGCCTGTGGTACGGACAATCAAATTGAACAACTTTCTCTATGGGACCACCATCGTAATCGTAAAAAAATAATCAGCTGTCCCATACATTTGGGTTTAGTAGGTATTGAAATTTTGTATAAGACAGCTGATTATTTTTATACGATTTCAATGGTGGTCCCATAGAGAAAGTGGTTCAGTTTGATTGTCTGTACCACAGTATTCCATATGATTATACCCTTTCTGTTACACGCTGTACAATGACAGTTCTGCTCGGGTAGCGTCATCGTCAGTTGAAACCAACAAGAACGGTCAAATATATCAAAACTCGCCAAGTGATGATCACTATGAACTGTCAACAGAGATACGCAATAGCCCTGCTGGTGGCACCTGTGTAACGGGCAGCGCAGCACAAGACCAGCCGTTTCATGACAATTCGACAGAATCAAGTGATTAATGATTTTTTATGTGCAACCCTTGTCATATATTATGATAACTGACTGGTATTCCAGAATAAACATGGACATAGGTAAGTACATGGTGGCATAGTAAGTAGGTGGACCTAGTTTTTAGCCTTAGGCCCGCTAAGACCAAAAATTGTGTAAATTGACTTATCGAGAATATCTTGTAATATTTAGGCACAGTTAACCAGCGAAATGTATTCCTCCTGGCTGAATTTCGCCCATGGCAGTCAATCTCAGCGGAGACCGGAAATCGAGAGGGAGCGGGAGATGTTATAGTGCACTACTGTATGTGCAAACTTCTCTTCACTTCGCTCACTCAAAACCCAGAGACCCTCTAATTCTGTCTTCCTCCAGAGGCAAAAAGTGCAGAACTGGTAGTTGAAGGTCAGAGGAGGAACCTTCCCTGCCACCCCCTCCCAGCCGTTCAAACGCCCATGAATAAATACTAGCTAGCTCAATAGTTTTTCTCTCGAAGTAAGTTCTGTACTATCAATTAAAGCCAGGGCCGGCGTCGACATCAATGCGGCCTGTGGGAGGACCATTACTGAGTGAACAAACATCTGTGCCCACCTAAATACCTACCGCGGCACTAATTAATTATAGTTATTACAAAAACAATGTGACTACACGAGGTTTGCAGTTGTCCTTTGAAGTGGGGGTATGTTTCTTGGCGTAAAAAATGGGATAAAACTTGTATTTTACTCGTTTATTTGATGATTATTTAGCCACCATATTTCAGTTTTAAAAAAACCTTATATAACATAACGCCTGTAGTCCCCGAATGGTTAGGCAGAGGTGTAACTATCACCCACATTTCGCCAATTATGTTTAAGTACCATGCAATAAGGGGGCGCGCCCAAAGTCATCAACCGAGCACAAATCCAGACTCCGTGGCTGCTACTGAGAAATTCCTGATAGAAAAACCCAATAACACTTTGTCCGACCTAGGAATCGAACCCAGGACCTCAGGCTCAGCAGTCGCGCTTGCGACCACTAAACCAGCGAGGCAACCTATAGAACAAAATTTACAAGTAATCGGCCTGCATCACCACCAGTAATGTATTAAATGTTAGATCGCAGCAGTTCTGTCAGATTGTGGCTAAAGATCATCGTCTCACGCCCCTTTCGAAGTTCAATGTTCAAAATCTAAGTCCACCTCACCGAGCCACTGAAGAGTATCTACCACAGTGCAAGAAAGGTATTGCACTAGGTATAGTATGACCACTTTAAGTGTGCAGTTCAAGGCGGCGTTGCTTGTCAAGAAAATTTGCATCGATATGTCAAACTTGGTACATTTATTTTAGTTCTGTGTTTTGCCGCCTGCACAGATAAGTTGATTGTAGTCTATGTGACTTTCGATACCCGTTTATTTTCATTTCATATCATGGTATGTGGCAAGTTAATTAGGCATTCTGCAGTGAAACACCGACAAGACTCAGATTTCATTTCCGGGTTATTTTTTCGTTGAATTTGGGAAGAGAATTGTCCTTTCTATTTTTAGAAGAAACATAGCCACCCTATTCAAACAGTTGTAGGATAACGCCACGCTGATAGTACGTGGGCACCAATATGATTAATTGATATGGGCTTATAGTCGCTTAATTGCTTGTTCGGTTACACTAACAATGGGGTATTCAAGTGTTTATGGTAATCTGTTGTGTGGTTGTACCGCTCGTTGTTTGAAGAGGCTTTTCTAAGAAGATTTTGAGGTATCGTTTTCATACATTTTGAAAACTCTCGTTTATAACAGTTTCCACTGTTTGGGTAAAGATAATAATGGAAAAGAAACATAATGTAATTATCGAGGAGAAGAGTACGTGGAAGGATACGAGAAGGGCTTTTGTCCAGCAGCTGGACATTGTATTGTAATGTATAACGGACTGGTGTCCGCAACACCACGTTAAAGCGCAAAATACGCGCTTTACGCGTACGGGTGGTAAAATCATTCGATCCACCCCGGTTCTCCGTGAAAGGTCAGCAGTGCAACACAAGACTACTAAGAGAGAAAAAATTCGTACATTACGAAAATTTTAAAACAGACCCACGACTATCTATCGTCACAATGTGTAGACAGACTTCCTTAATAAAAACACTTATAATAGGAAAGTTCAGAGGAAGTACAAAGCATCTTCTATTGCCCATATCAGAGATGACCCTAGGCCAATTACTAGACATGACCCCGCCGATCAAGTGTCTGACTTGTATGAACGTTTGGCTTGTTCGGTTTACCGATGGGCCAATTTCTTTTACAAATAAACAATTATATAAGTACATACTTTGGCGTATTACATGACCAAAATACAGTGCCCAGTTTCGAAATGGAGCCAAGTTTTCCAGTGAAATCGACACTATTGACCAAACACAAACTTTTTTATTCAATACTAGCTGTTGCCCGCGGCTTCGCTTGCGTTTTGGTCGGAAATTATCCCACGGGCACGTTGTAAATATAACCTGTGGCACTCGGGGATAACTAGTAGCTTCCTATTAGTGTAAGAATTTTCAAAATTGGTTCAGGAGATCCAGAAATTAAACCCTACATACAAACTTACAAACTTTAGTACTCTTCAAAATTTAGTATAAAGGGTGTAACAAGACCCTTAACGAAGCCAAAAGGTACTTGTTCTTCCCGTCATTGCGATTATTTTTTTCTTTTAGGCCATACCTGGGAACCTTCTAGATACGGAGATATTCGGGGTCAAAGTTCCAACATTTTCACAAGTTTTTTTTTTAATACAAATTTTTAATGTAAGATTTTAACTTAAAACACCTCCACGACCCCCGTACTATTCAATGTCAGCACAGTGATTTAAGTGCGTTACATAGAGATTTACGGAAAAACGTGATTTTTGACCCCAAAAAAAAAGTCGTTTCCCAGCAATAATTTTTGCGTAAATTTGATGTACATAATACTTGGTTGACGGCTTCGTGAAGGGTCCTGTTACACCCTGCAGATTAGAGAAATTGGTCATAACCGAAATGTCAGTATTTAAATGGAGAAAGTTTTCCGGAAAGACGACAGTTTAAACTTACACTGTCACTTACGAGACATCTTCCGTGATTATCAATTATCATGAGCTCCCGATATTTCGACGCTCGTTTTTGTAAGCGGGATGACTACAACATTGCGCTCAACATGGCGCTCGCAACAGTGTCGAAATATCGGGAGCTCAGAATAATTGGTAATCAGGGAAGTAATCCCATAGCGGCCATTTTCTATAACTTACTTACGTATAACAGTTAATTAATATGCCTTACTCTAGTAGCTATTGGTATTTCTATAAACAAAGCTAGCAAGGAATTGACAGGAATATCCTATCCACGTCACTTATCTGTCTGTCGGAGGGTTGACAGTTGATGTTTCTTTAACTGTTTATCTGAGATAGCAACGTTCCGTTAACTGTTAGTAAGTTATTGAAAACGGCTGTAAATTACAGGTTTTGACAAATAAACATAAAAACACTTAGCTATTATGTAATAGTCAAGAAGGTCCATGATAGTTCAGTTTTAATTATAAGGGACTAGTAATCTATTGTCATTTATAGAATAGTTACTAAAAAAATGTTCGCAGCTGATAAATTATTAATATGTACCAATATCTTCATAGGTACCTGGGTATACAAACAGCACAAAATACCTACATACCTTAGACACCTAACTTCCTACATTTCAAATAGCCCTTCCAATAGCTTGGTTTCCTTACACCACGGTGTCGTACGAATGCGCCTGCGCCGCTAATTACCCATTGAGTCGCGATAAAATCGGACAGGGCGCTATTCACACCGTGAGCGTTCACACTCGCGTTCAATTAAACGCGATAGCTACGCAACTATTGTTTTTACGGTGTAAGTGAAGGACTGAGGAGGTTTTGGATATAATAACAGCGACTGTCACACTGCTGGGCAAATGCCTCTTTTCGTTCAAAGCGTGAGCATTAATCACCACGCTTGCAAGGTGGATATGCCCGCGGATTTTGAGAATTAATTTCAGCGTTAAAAGTTCTAGCTGAACCTTTGTAGGAGTCCTGGTGTATTTAACATAGAGTTGGGCAGACGGTTTAAGGACCAAACAATTAGAGGTGATCCTATTGCATACATATACAATCAATCGGAATCAGATTGATTGTATTCTGCTAACCTAAAACAAAAGGAAGACATGCCATGAGTGGAATTAAGTCGATCTAGAATGTAATTAAAAGTTTAAAATTAAAAATACCCGTTTCACAGATAATATTTTCATAGTTTTAAGAATCTATTGAGATCTATGGGATCTTACCGATTGTGCTTATAGAATAATCGTATTTTCGTTTAAAAAACGACGTATAATTACGTTACCTTTATACCGCGCGCTCATACTAGGGCCTCAGTTATTTTAACGTGAAAATAACAGGACGTGATATTGTGTGTCCCATCGATTGAAAAAACTGCCAGCCAAAAACACATTTTTCCAAAAATCGCTATTGCTCATACCTTGCGACAAGGAACTATGAAAGCACTAGATTTTATGTTTTCCGTGTCGTTCGTTAGTAGCCATTAAACAAATTGTCTGCATGTTAATAGTGACCAGTGATGATTTAGAATGCACTCTAATCATTTACATTAAGCAACGCCAATGTAGTATGACCACTGTAAGTGTGGAGTTCAAGGTGGCGCTGCTTGTCAAGAATACTTGCATCGATATGTCAAACTTGGTACATTTATTTTAGTTTTGTGTTTTCCCGCCCGCTCACATAAGTTAGATTTTGCTAAAGGTTTTTTTTTTTATAAAGAGTTCCAGTTATGTATTGTTTGTGTTAGATACAGGTCTTATCTAACACAAACGTGAGAATTGAGCTTATTCTATAGCGGAAAAAGTCGTGAGGAAAGTTTTGAGTATGAATGTGGATGGTTATATGAGTAGAGGGAGAAGACCAAAGAAACGACGGATGGACTGTGTAAAGAATGATATGGCACGAAAGGAGGTGTCTGATGAGATGACGAATAATAGAGAAGTATGTAAGAAGAAGACATGGTGCGTCGACCCCAAATTAATTGAGATAAGAGCAAGAGAATGAGGATCTATAATAAAAGGTTTGCTGAAAAGCAAAAGAAAGTAATAATAGTAAAAGATACTTTGTCATCAATCTGCGTATTTCCAGGATAACAAGAATTCATCTTATCTGTGCAAAAAGTAGGTTCTCAAAATCCTCTGAGTTTTCAACAGTTTTTTTTTTGTGTTATGTTTGATAATTCATCATCATCAACATTTTAGCCGAAAGATGCCACGTTGACCGGTCCAGTGCGTCTCGCATCCAGCGGATCCCCGCAACCTTCACCAGGTCATCGGTCCACCGGTAGTGGGAGGCCTTCCAACGCAATGTCTACCGGTTCGCGGTCGCCACTCCAGAACTTTTGGGCCCATTGGCCATCCGTTTTGAGTGCAATGTATCCTGCCCACTGCCACTTAAGTTTGGCAATTCTTCGGGCAGTACCTAACCAGATTAATTTTTCGTCTCAGAACGAAGTCTCCCAAATGATTTCCGACTTAAACGACGGGTCTGCTTATGAAAACAACATCCTGGATCTTCTGTACTTAAAACCTAAACCTTGTGGCCTTCGTCGGAGTTGGATAAAAATAACCTGGTCCAACTAACTTTACAAGTCATTCGATGTCGACACAACACCGAGCAATGCCAATACAATAGTGACAATAACAACAAACTGGAGCAATTTATTCGCCATTGAATAGATATCAAACATCTGATCAGACAACTTTGTTATAGGCCTCAAGTGCTAACTCGTTAATTAACTGTTTATAGCATTCTACATATTAATGAGAATATTCATTAACTAATAACTGCCTTGTAAGTGTAGTGGTCGCAAGCACGAATGCTGAGAATGAGGTCCTGGGTTCGATTCCCAGGTCGGGCCAAGTATCATTAGGTTTTTAGGAATTTCTCAATAGCGGCCACTAAGTCTGGATTTGTGCCCGGTTGATGGCTATAGGGTCGCCCCTATTACACGGGACTTAAACATAACTGTCGAAATTAGCGTGTACTAGGTACGCCTCTGCCTAAGTCTTAGGCGTGTTGTCACGTTATTTAAATGTCTAGTAATAGCAGCGTACGGTCGATTAAGCAATTTTTTTTTTTAACTTTGCCCCTCTCGAGGAATTTCTCGTGTATGAACAAAAATACTGACTGAATGAATTTTAGTGGGAACAAGGCGTTGGATGCATCCCAGCTGGATGGACCCACGAGTTTAAAAAAGTGGGTCGTTCGGACTGGATATGGAAGGAATAGGGCAAGGTGTTATGTTATACATCTGGTGCAGCTTGAGAGAGGTCTATGTCCAGCGCTGGACTGCTATAGGCTGACTGGATTGAGAAGGGACAAAGTAATAAGCAACAAGCAGATTAATCTTTGGTTATAAAAAATCTTTAAAGGACGTCACCAGCCTTAAGACGTAAGACATGGGTCACCAGGTGGCCTACCATGACGTCTTAAAGCAGGATTAATTCCAGTGTGGGGAAGAGATGGCGCTAGACGACCTGTATAGCTCTGTCTCTTTCCCACACTTCAATTACTTCTGCTTTAAGACGTCATAATAACCCCTCTGGTCCTGTCTTTTTAGGATCCAGAGGATTCCTGCGGCCTTCACTCAGTCATTTAAAGAAAGGGCATGAATTGCGAAAAAGAATCTTAAGATTAGGTACCTTAAGATTCTTTTTCGCAATTTATGCCTAGGTTTTATTACAACAATGTCGTCTATAAAATGGAAAAGTACAGAACCAGTAAAATATAAGTAGAAATGTCTGGAAAATAATGTAGTAGAATAAATAAAATGTAGATTCAACGAAGTAGATTTACGTCACCAGGTTGCATGGAAAATACACAATATTATTATTACTGATTTTGACCTTTACCGTCAGCTTTGCAATGTTTTAAAAATCTTCAATGAGCGTTTTTAAGTCTAGTAGGTAATAAGAAAATTCCCAGAAAAGGCAACACATAAGGAAATCTCAAAATACACTACGAAACCAGGTGGGCAAGGCAAGGCATATTTAATTTAGCCAGATGGGAGTATGCTTACGAAACAAAGAGTGACTGCAGACCCACATCAGAATCGATAAACCACCTTTTATAATTCTGTTTGTGCAACTCCACCTGCTTTGATGAACTTGTCCTAAGCTAGCAGGACTCACACGCACAAGTTCGACAGCATGGGCGTCAGCACGGGGGGCAACTGCCAGGCTGCCACCTACTAGAGGCTCAGGATTTAAAAAAAAACCGACGAAGTGCGAGTCAGACTAGCGCATGAAGGGTCCCGTACAATTATCTAAAAAAAAAAACGTTTGTTGTATGGCAGCCCCCTTTCAATATTTATTTTATTATGTTTTTATTATTTGTTCATACAGCGGTAACAGAAATACATCATCTATGAACATTTCAACTGTCTAACTATCATGGTTCGCGAGATACAGCCTGGTGACAGACAGCCAGACAGACGGACAGAGGAATCTTAGTAATAGGGTGCCGTTTTTACCCCTTGGCTGAGGAACCCTAAAAATTATTACTTTTCCCCTGATGCCACAATATCAGTAAGTTTGTGATAATTTGTAGCGTACAGTAGAATCACTCTCAACCTAAAACACCTTTTATAATTCTCTTTGTGCAAATCCACCTGCACTTTGATGAACTTGTCCTGAGCTACTGCCAACGTCGTTGATGTGGAAGAGTTTTTAGCAAAGTTCATCTTTTTTTTTTATCTTTAATATTTAGAGGCTTTTACCTTACAAAGGTACGTCAGCCTCAAGTTCATTTAACTTAAAAATAAAAATCATCGACGTAACGAATTCAAAAAAGAGGTTTGCGAGGTCAATGGTACAATAAATAATAATACCAGAAAAAACCTACCTAAGCATTTTCTATACCTTAGACCCTTATTACAATTAATTAACATTCAGTCACTAACTATGATTTATAATAACACGATCGCATTAAACAAATGCTGATAATATTGTGACGTTTCCCATTTAATAGATATACCTACAATGTAATTAATATATCCAAATGATTTGAAAAGAGTAACCATGGAGTTTCTTGCCGGTTCTTCTCCATAGGAAACGACCAACCCGAACCGTGCACCTTTTTGTCGACGTTTTATAAGTGCCCATTTAGGCCTATATGAAATAAAAATATTTTGATTTGATTTTGATTTGATTATCACTAGCTGTTGCCTGTGACTTCGTCTGTGTTCATAATACTAAAATCCAGGATGAGAAGTACCCTATCTCCCTCTCCAGGTTTCCACTCTAACTTTCTGTGAATTGTAATAACGATTAGTTGAGTGGTGTGAATATGTAACAGACAGACAAACACAATTACTTTTTCATTTATAATGAGCGAAGCAGGGGTAGCTTTCAAACCTGTTTCGCTCAGTTTTTAAGACTAGTTATTTAGGGTTTCGTAACTTTTCTTTTTTTTTTCGTATGTGAAATCATCAAATAACCCAGCTCTGGGCTGAGCAGGAGGGAGTGTCAGACTTTTACTAACTAAAACCCATCCATGTTCCTTCCTTTGCCCTTTCTGTTCCAGGGCCGCGGTATCTCTTTCGAATAGTCCCGCAACCCTGGCAGGCATCAGTCCTTTCGGACCCATTCCTGTTTGCTGACATACGGGTTTCATACCTCAATTGGCAAAACGGAACCCTTGTAGGATCACTCTGTTGTCCGTCTGTCTTTCTGTCAAGACCCTTTTTCTCAGGAATGCGTGGCGGTATCACGCTGAAATTAATACCAAATACTTAAGTCTGCCACCCCTTGGAGCTATGAAAAACCAAACTTGTACATTCCCTTTTTACCCGACTGCGCCAGAAGGAGGGTTATGTTTTTCGAGAGTATGTATGTATGTATAATTGTTTGGCACGCTCTGTGGCTTGAACGGCTCGATGGATTTTAGCTTGAGAGTGTCGTTAGATTTGTATTTACTGTGAGAGTGACGCGGTGTATAAAAAAAAAAAACGGTAATTTAAAAAATTAAAAAACCCAAGGGCTTAAAAAAAAAAAGCATAGAACATAGCGACTTAACAGTTGGGACCCATTAACATATATAGACCGGCTTAAATCGTCCCAATAATGGGTCCCGACTGTTAAGTCGCTATGTTCTATGTTTTTTTTTTTACGCTGTCGTGAATTTTTAATCGAATTTTTTAAACCAATTTCAAGAATATAAGTTTTAGGCACGGAACATTAATTCTTATTCTTAAATAAAATAGCTTTAGTTACTCCTTAAAACATCAGCTATCTGCCAGTAAAATTCCCGTCGAAATCGGATCAGCCGTTTCGGAGATTAGCCGGAACAAATAGACAGACAAACCGACAGAAAAACAAAAATTGAAAAAAAATGTGTTTTTGTTATAAGTACCGTTATAAGGTAGTTATTATTATGTTTAGATACTTGTATAAGTACGGATGTAATACATAGAGCATGTAATTTTTTTAGTGACTTAATATCCTTCGATAAGTGGTTCAACGTATTAGAACAATAAAAGGCGCTAGTGCAGCAATACAATCTTTATAGAATATCACAAAGGTTTAAACGGTTAGGTAATATAATTATGGATAGTTAATCTTCACCTACACTACTATTATAAAGAGGAAACATTTGTATTTTTGTGTGTATATTTGTAATGAATAAACTCAAAAACTACTGCGCCGATTTCAAAAATTCTTTCACCATTAGAAAGCTACATTCACCCGGAGTAATATAGGCACCCTTGCGAAGCCGGGACGGGCCGCTAGTACCTAATAAACTTAATTATTTGGTCACGATCCGAAAATAATGAAGTGCACTATATAAAGTGGTGAAGTGTGTATTTTGAATTACCTACATCTTTGTCTATTGTTACTGTAAATTAAGTCTACAGAAACTTAAAGACTTTTTATTAAAAACTAGCGACCCGCCCCGGCTTCGCACGGGTCAATGTTATACATATAAACCTTCCTCTTGAATCACTCTATCTATTAAAAAAAAACCGCATCAAAATCGGTTGCGTAGTTTCAAAGATTTAAGCATACAAAGGGACATAGGGACAGAGAAAGCGACTTTGTTTTATACTATGTAGTGATATAACGTAACATCACGCCTGTAACCCCGAAGGGTAAGGCAGAGGTGTACCTAATAGTACACCCACATTTCGTCAGTTATGTTTAAGTCCCATGTACTAGGGGGCGAGATTATTGTCAACCGGGCACAATTCCAGACTGCGTGACTGCTATTGAGAAATTCCTAATGGAAAACCCAATAACACTTTGCCCGACCCGGGAATCGAACTCAGGACCTCAAGCTCAGAAGTCGCGTTTGCTACCACTAGACAGACGATGCAAAATATAGCTGAAAAATGCGACAACCGTGAAATCTAAACAATTGTTCAAATTAATTAGAAATTATATTAAAAATCTAGAATCCCTATTAAAATCGTCATTGATCTGTGTCTAGGTCCACTCCAAACCAACCTTTAATTTTCTTCAAGCTGTGACGTTCAAGGCAAAAACACTGCGAGAGCAATTTATTTTCAATGTCTATTAACCAACAGCCGGCAAAAACAACAGTCATTTCTACAATTGAAACAAAAAGTTTAATAACAATATAATAAACAGAGGTACATAAATAAACAGAAGTACATCCATCCATTATGAATACTTGGTCAAGGAGCTTTAAGGTATAAGAGTAGAGGAACACCAAAGAAACGATGGATGGACTGTTTGACTGTTTGAAGGATGATATGGCACGAAAGGAGGTGTCTGATGAGATGACGAGTAAAAGGTGCGGTTTATACAGAAGAAACGTGCGGCGAGGACGCGGATAATCACAGAAACCTACAATGAACCTAATAGTTATGTCGCATAGCGTCATTTTTGTCGGGCGAGTCACCCCGTCACGTCGCGCGTCTCCTGGAAGCGCGGACGCAAATCTCTTTCCGACAAAAACGACGCTATGCTACATAACTATTAGGTTCTCTTTAGGTTTCTTTGATTATCTGCGTCCGCGCCACGTCTCTTCTGTATAAACCGCGCCTTTGAGAAGTGTGGACGGAGAAGACATGCTGCGCCGACCCCAATTAACTTGGGATAAGGGAGGAGAATGATGATCAAGGAGCCTTTGAAGCGTAAGAGATGGGAAGAATAGAAGTGATGCCTTCTATTCATAGTATATATAGAGCACAAACTGAATCCGCATCGTTAAGAGGAAATGCGGGTGGTCTTTTCTTCATACAAACGCTCTCGTCTGTTTTCTTACTGGTTTATGACTTTAGAGCTATGATTTTTTGTCCCTATGTTTTCCTTTTTGATGATACATAATCTGTATCAGCACTAGAACCTTTACAAAATGCTAAAAAAAGGCCAATTTGGACCGCTGTCAACAGAGGCCTAGTGTACAAATTTGACAACTATTAATGAAAAGAGGAAAACATAGGGGCACAGTATATATCCTTCTTATTCAGTTTATGCATATTGGAGGGGGAAATAGTCAAGAGCCAAACCTCGAATTATGACTTTTTACTTAGTAGTAGTTGTCCTTATCGCACCAATGCCGAAATCGCGCTCGTAGAGGGACAGCAATAGTTTCTTCAAATACCTACCGCATTTCCTCTTAATGTTTGGAATGGGAGTGGTGCCTATTATCTTGCCCAGGCACTACACTAGAATTATTATTGAAATCTCTTACCGACAGACAGCTCGAGGAAAGAGCGGTATCAAATAAAAACTAATATTGATATCTTAGCGTGTCGATGGCAAATTTTCATTAAATATGTTTGGCCCAAAATTCAGCTTTGGGTACTCCGCTCGCTGACGCAATTATAACATCGTCAGGTGCGCAGGTGTCATTGCATGCAGCGCAAGTTGGAAGGTGGGCCATTGTCTGTGGAGATGTCGAGATGTCCATTTTTTTTTACATTTATGGGCTTAACTTCGAAGTGATTATGAATTGGTCGATGCGTTCTGATTTGTCACAATTAAAATGAACTTTTTTAACGCGCTTATTCTAGATTCACCGTACCTGTAACTATGCAAAAAAATCTTAAAAGTTACATTTGACCCACTCCCCGATTTCCGATTGAGCTGAAATTTTGCATATATTTAGTTTGGATAACAATGCCTGGTTAGCTAAGTGACGTCATTCTAAACCCAATATCACGTACTCCCAAACTCCCAAAGATATGGGTATCAAATGAAAAGGTTTGCTGAGAAAAACCAACGTAATGCATTTTTTAGTTTTTTTAAAAATCGGTACTTGTATGTTTTGCACCCGATTGCCATTTGTTTTTTTTTCGTTTGGCTTTTTCACTGCAAAGCAGAAAAGAAAGTTGGTTGCCTTTGAGGTAGACAACCTTTCTCTGATCTACATGCAATATATTACTGGAATTTCATCAACCTTTCATCATATTCTTTGCCAAAATATTGCCAAATTATGTCTTTCTAGGTCAGGAAAGTAAGATATAGCCTTGAGTACCTAAAGATATACAGGCTGTCGTTTTGCATCCTGGTCAAATTCAAGGAGGAATCTATACTAAATATTAAAACGCAGCCCGTCTGTTCCTAGCTTAATAAACGCTTCGAAACACAGACTAACAAAAACGTTTATTCCATAGCATAATTATGGACAGTATGGAAATTAGGGGGTGGTTTACGCTTACCGATTTCCATGAAAAATACCCTTTTTATGATAAATTCGGGTCAAGAATCGTTAGTATAGATACCTCCTTGAATTTGACCAGGACATAACGACAGCCTGTATATCTTTAAGTAGGTACTCAAGACTACTTACTTTGTAATTTGTATCATACTGAAAAGGACCCTAACTTTTTTGAGGTGAAAATGTAAAGGATTTCTGCGCCCTGCTGCTTCTCTGGTCATAGTGGCGAGTTGGCAGCAGATACCTTCTTTTTCTAGGCCACTAAACCAATCAGAACATTAGAGCTTTACTTGGCCCTTATGTCAAACAAGACTAACATATTATAGAACAAACAATGTATATCGAAGCGCAAACTCGGTATGCAAATGATGTTAAAAGCCATTAATGTAAACATTGCGATTTGGTGCAAGTCTTAAGCAGATGAGTTTATTGGTGCCATACTGTCTGGACAAGTTAGTTACAAATTGAAAATCTTAAAACCCATGATTTGGTCGAATGATTGCAAAAGCATCGTCATGGCATAATATGATAAGGGTTTACTGCGAATGATGAACTAGACTTGCCTACAGCGAATGTAACACCTGAAGTAGCAAGGAACTGCAATTATGATTTTGCATATCATAAATAGAATGGTAGACAGGAGACATGGTGGTCATGTGATGCGGCGGAATGAGGAAAATGTTGAGTATGAATAAAGATGGCTATAAGAGTAGAGGAAGACCAAAGAAACGATGGATGGACTGTGTGAAGGATGATGTGGCTAAAAAGGAGGTGATTACTGAGATGACGAGAATTAAGGAAGAAGAACACTTGACTGGGAAGATAGAGGGATAAACATATACGGCAACCGTCTCTCGCACTTGCGTTTCGCAGATGACATAGTACTGCTATCGGAGGAGCAAAAGAAATGGTTACATGATAGAGTCGCTTAGCAATAAGAGCAGAAAAGTAGGCCTACAAATTAACCGAGAGAAAACTAAGGTAATGACAAATAGACAGACCACACCGATAAAATTATTTTCAATAGAAATTGAATACGTCGAAGACTATACTTACTTGGGACATTTAATATCATTCAAGTCATGCAATGACAAAGAAGTAGAGAGAAGAATCAAAATAACATGGAACAAGTATTGGGCAATGAAAGAGGTATTCAAGAGTAATCTACCAGTCACACTGAAAACTAAAGCCATGCAGACGTGTGTCTCACTTACGCTTCTCAAACATGGCCGCTATCAGCAAAACAAACTCACAAAGTCAAAGTGTGCCAGAATAGCATGGAAAGGAGTCTCTTGGGCCTAAAGCTAAACGATAAAGTAATAAATAAAGATGTCAGGGAAATTACCAAGGTAATGACAGGACATAACAAAAACCATAATGACCCAAAAATGGAAATGGGCTGGTCATGTCCAAAGATCATCAGGGAACAAATGGTCCAAAATTGTCACGAATTGGTACCCTTTGTACAAGAAAAGGAGAAAAGGTAGGCCATTCAAAAGATGGAGCGACATAGTGGGCACGGCTGGAGTTAGCTGGAACAGACTGGCAAGAGATAGAGAGAAATGGAGGAGGCTTTCACCGCCAGAGCGGCCCTTACAAAACACACAATAACCAACTAAGATGTAATACTAACAAACTAGAATAAGCATAATACTAACATAACAAATGTACGGTAATTTAAAACCTGTGTAAGGAATAAATAAAGCTTTATTATTATTAAATGGAAGAAGAAGACATGCTGCGCCGACCACAAATAAGTAGAGATAAGGGCAGGAGACATATGATGATGATGACAGAATGGTGATCGCATTAACTTCTTATTATTATAAATACGAAAGTTTGTGAGGATCGATGGATGGATGGATGGATGGATGTTTGTTACTCTTTCACGGATTTCGTATTTAGATGAAATTTGGCACAAAGATAGCTTATAACCTGGATCAACGTATAGAGTACTTTTTATCCCAGTAGTACGATCCCGTGGGACATTAAGGAACTCCACGCGGGCGAAGCCGTGAGCATAAGCTAGCCTTATACAGCGTGTAACAGAAAGGGTATAATCATATGGAATACTGTGGTACGGAAACTGAACAACTTTTTCTATGGGACCACCATCGAAATCGTAAAAAAATAATCAGCTGTCCTATACAAAATTTCAATACCTACTCGACCCTAAAGTATGGGACAGCTGTTTTTTTTTTTTTCGATTTCGATGATAGTCCCATAGAGAAAGTTGTTCAATTTGATGGTCCGTACCACAGTATTCCATATGATTATACCCTTTCTGTTACACGCTGTATATAGAGTGGAAGGAACACCGTTTACAAGTATTCAGTACATCATCTTGTTTATTAAAAACACAGTGTTAGCAGAAAAATCAAGTCCCCGCTGAGATTTCCCGTAGTCAAAAATGACAAAGTTCAATATTTAAACTTTTCAAAAGGTCTTCCTTATTGCTGATTTTCGTTTTCTATGGAACCGTAGCAACACTTCAAACTTCTAAACACCATGGTTAGAGCTTCGCGTTATCTGACAGAATATTATTAAGTAGAGATTATGACCAGATTTAAAAAAAAAAGAAGTGAATATCTATGAACGCCACTGTTCATTCTCCTGATTGTAGGTCGTCTTTTAATCACCTTCAAGTAAAGCGTAGGAGTGCTTTATTTGTATCAAAGGCTGCTCAAGAAACATAATACCATTATTACATAGTAATAATGTCCACGTAAACACAATACATACTTACTTACCTATAGGTAACTGTCTCAAGTAGGAATGCTCAGCTTGGCATTCAATTGAAATAAACCAGTGTACCTACAATATTAGCATTGTTTATCTGGTATTCTTAAAATGTAGAATGAATAAATTAAACATGTATAAATACTGTTCATAACTTGTAATTATAACGGGAACAATTAATTTTAGCAGCAAAAAAATAGTGGTCGGAAGCAAACAGTAAGTAGCTGTTTTACGGTCGTCTAGGCCATTGAAAAGGTGTGATATGTGCCGATACATATGTCATTTTTCTGCCTTGGTTCATAGCGATGATTTGCTCCTAGAAATCAGTCAATTACGAGTTAGACTGACTTAGACCATGGATCATCATCATCTTGGACATGTGGAGATGATGAATGAAAGGCGTCTAACAAAAGGTATTTACAAGGCAGATGAGAGTGGCAATACCGGGAGGGGATGCCCTAGAATGACATACACCGACCTTATTGGTGAGGTTCCTCAGAAAGGTACGGTGCGTGCAACCGGCGTGCGTGTATGACCAGATGTATGAACACGGACGAGGCAAAAGGAGTATGTAAGGATCGTAGCAGGTGGCGTTCTGTGGTACTCCCATGGGAAAATGGTGTGAGTTTATGTAGAATATATGTGAGACCATGGATTAATTACTAAAGATGTGACTGTTGCTGTAGCATAACACACATCTTACTAAAACTACATATTTAACCCCATTCCGCAGATTATTCTATTAGTCTTATTACAACTACCAATGCCGTTTTACCAATGTACTTTTCCTCTTTCGTAGCCATCATGGTAACAATATAAACCAACTCATCCTGTAGCAATCCACTGACGAGCATACGCCGCTCCCGTTCCTCCGCTTTCTAGATCCAATCTGACTCAGCCATCGGCCCATCTTGCTGGGGAAATCACCCTTCACCTAGCATAGGAGCTATGTATATTAAAACATGGTTCATGTCATGGTTCTGCAGTCTCGTTTATAGATAAACAGGGTGAAAGGGACGAAGGGTTAACACGTATTTAGCACAACATTCTGAGCCCCCCACATCAAAATATTAATCTAAAACAAAGCAAAAATAATACAAAAAAAGTACATATTCTAAAAGATAAAAAAATTATAAAAAATTGTAATTGAAATAATTCATCGAAATATTTATCTCTATTTTATTTTATTTTATTTTTTAGTATTATATATATTTTATATGTATTTTCTAAATTTATAGAGTAGGTACTACCTCAATCACATCTGCAATTTGAAAGAGATGACATTCAACCCAAATATAATAAGGAAAAGGTTTTGTTTAGCTACACGGACATTCACGCACTTCTTTCACCATTATCCTCATCATCTTCCGTAGTACTTTCCTGCTTACCCTTTCCCGCTTCCTCCTATGACCTGCCCACCACCATAAACCGATGGCAACGAATAGTTGGAGACAAAGCCTCAGCCTTGACGCAATTAATTAGATTCAGTGCGTCGACATGCATAACGTATGCTGAACCGTTTATTTATGATATAAAATTCTTTTGAAGTCTGATTACTATGTTGTGGTTGCAAACAAACGTGAATCTGTTCATAATATGTTTTCCACTTTTAAAGAAATTTCTACAGAGTATTTTATTTTGGTTTGTGTATCTTCTGTGATTATTCCTTCTCAACGAAGATCTTGTATAGCGATTTCAGGCTTCTGTATTGACAATTCAAAAGACCTAGACAAGTCACAATCGATTTCATAGCGTTTCGTATTTCTACAATTACCTTCAACAGGATGGACTTACTTGTAAGTACTTGATGCTTGCTTATCGGTAGCTATTTTAAGTGAATACATTTTTTGACTCCTTCAACATCGCTGTCACTGATTGAATGCCACTTTGGCGTGTGCTTTTTCGTCGTCAATATGTCATCATAATTTTCAGAATGTCTTATTCCACCTATTTTACTGTCACTTGGTGCTAATCTTTCGTCATTTATCCCTTATTTTTTTTCTCAGAACTCGTTTAACGATGACATCTTTTTGACTTGGACTTTCGCATTTATTTTTATATGTCAATAAATAAGTATCTAGCCTAAGAAACCAGGGCCGTCCAAAAACGCGTTGGGCTGACGATATCGTCAAGATCGCGAGAAACGGATGGATAAGGACGCACAGAACAAAGAAGAAAGGCTTTCCGGGCTGAAATATTGAAGTAATTAATCAGACTTTCGGGTATTCCCCTAACAACTCTTACCTAATACGGCCGGGGCAAACGGCTGGACGGGATATCAGAACTGCGCATACGTCATGTTTACTATATAAGTAGATAATGAAAAATGATTAGCTGCAACATATTTTTAACCGATTTCTAAAAAAGAAGGAGATTGTGTATTCCATTGTTTTTACAATAGAATTATGAAACTTTTAATATAGTAAAAGCTGATAACTACTTAGTCCTAAGTCTCTAACAGCTGGTCGAAATGTTACACAATTTTCAAACTACCACAGTTCAGTATGAGAAAATCTCACAAAGAAAAAATTACGTATTCCATTCAGCGTGGACCGCCTAATTTTAGACGCATTATTAACGCGTGGCAAGGCCTTCCTTTGTGAAACACAGAGGTCTATTGTGCCTAGGCATTAATGTGCTGGTCTAACATATTCAAGGGAGTCGTAATTAGCTAGACTGTGTGTGATTGACTTGTTTGTAAGTACTTGAGGTGTTACTTGAATGGAGCTAACATAATGGGGGCTATCGCGTATGAATTTGCCGCAAGAGGCGCTAGTGTAGCGCGAGGTCACCGAAATGTCAGATGTCATAGTGTTCGCGCGTTGCGTGCTTTTTAGGGTTCCGTAGCGGAATGGCAAAAAACGGAACCCTTATAGATTCGCCAAATCTGTCTGTCTGTCTGTCCGAGTATGTCACAGCCACTTTACTCCGAAACTATTAAGACTACACAGATGAAACTTAGAAGATGTATTCTGGGAACCGGTTTATGGTTTTTATACAAAACTAAAAAATATAAGATTAAGGGGGACACCCCCCCTTACAAGGAACTGAAATAAAAAAAAATTGTTTCATCAAACATATACGTGCGGGGTGTATAAAGAGACCTATCTTTATACACCCCGCACGTCCCCCTTTCGTCTGCCGGAACGTAGATCTACGCGAGACACAATATATTTTTAATTGTGTCTATATACTTGGCATACGAGTTTTTAGAAATGACATTGAGCTTTCTAAAACCATTTTCGCTCAAAGTCAATGGTTTGAAAGATAGACACTTCCAAAGTGGTACAATGTGCGTCCCCCCCTCTATTTCTAAAGCAAGAGGAGGAAAATTCTGAAAAAAATATAGGATTAAAGGAAGAAAACTTTCAGCCAAAATTGGTTTGAATAAGATTTGATGTTCATTTTTTGAGTTAAGGGACTTTTTCATCAAACTACAGCAACAACTTTGTTTTTCATTAACATACTATGAAAAACAAATAAACATGAATGAGCATTCAAAATATTTTTATTATATTGTTTGGTGCTACGGAACCCTATGTGCGTGTGAGTACGACTCGCAAATGGCCGGTTTTTTATCACGTATTTTTACTAATATTCACGATTTTGGTGTAGATTCCGCCATTCCTGATTAATTATGACTTGAAGATTTTAAGTAGCAACTTATATCTTATTTGTTAGTACTTGGAATTAAAATGATTTTTAAATGTTTCATGCTTGCTAATTTTACGGAGATTATTGTAAATATGTACCTGAAGTTAGCACTATGCTGTTATACGTAATAAAATAAACTTGTTATGAAGTTATTGGAACTTTAAAGTATAAAATAGAATTATTGACATGACCTTACTCGACTGAGGCGCCATCTGGTGAGCTCAAAAACGATAGCCCTCATTTAAAGAGGAATTAACTTGTTGATAGTCTTAAAAAAAAACCGACATCAAAAACACAAAAAGTGAAAATAACTTTAGCTTCAGCGTTCGGTGACTTTTGTTAATTTGTTTGATTTAGTTTTTTGTTACCGATTTGTTAAAGCATACAGGCGTGATATGATGTTGTATAAACAATAAATATCCAAGTGATTGCAACAATCACGACTGATTTGCTGTCTATTGTTGAAGAGTTATGTTCCATATCTCCGAAGCCCATGATCAGATCATGACTATATTTCTATGAGACCAATTTGGGAGTACACTCTTTCAGAAAAAAAAAACCAAATCGGTTCAGGCGTCTTCGAGTAATTGATGAAAAAAAAAAGATTAAGACGAATTTGAGAACCTCTCCTCCTTTTTTGAAGTCGCTTAAAAAGGGAATAGATAAAGTTATGCCGAACGATGTTAAACTAATGAACTTAATCTTATTATGATTGATTATTATTTATTCTTACATAATGGTATGAACTTAATCCTCAATCAGTAGACAAATTTATGGTTTACCTAAGGGTTAACGTGACGTTACAAAATTCTGTGTTAATTAATAACGGTACTTAGTCACTATTTTTTTATTTCCTGATTATCACCAAATGGTCTAAGTCTATATTTGAAACTGTTTAAATTCTCTATATCCACATAAACTTAATAGATGATTTAACTGTGAGAAATCTGATGGGTTTTATTCGTATTCAATATCATAAGGTTTGCCCGTCGCATGTTTCGTCATCATACCCAATTGCAGAATGTCCATTCAGTAAACCAAAACGCTCTAATTAATCTTGCGAACAACATCAGAGACACTCGAACGGTGCAAATGTATCTATTTTGCGATTTAAACCGTATAAATCGCTGTCCCATGAATTAAACATTTATCAGAATATTAAAACTAACGCCAATGCAAAACGGAAGCACTAGATCACTTCGATACGATCGACAAACCAAAACTGCACTTGCCGTTTTTGGGCGACAGGTGGCGCTTGCGACTAACTCTAATCACGTACTCATTGACAAAGCAACCTTACGATCGAAACAAGCGAAAATAGACGTTACCAACAAAGAATTAGAGGTGACCGATCCATTTTTTGTTCGCAAAATTGTACCAGGACTGCATAGACGTAACCTTGGGGAGTCGGGGTATCGCAGCATATTAATAACGTATCACGTATGCAATCACCGTTCAGAAGACTGAGGCAGCAAGGTGGAAGAAAGGGCATGGAATGTCAGCTAACCTCAAGGCCGACCACTCCGTATAAACCAACTATATTATGTACTACGTTATTTAGAGGGAATCGCAGCACATATTGTACATACTAGACTTCCCCGCGTTAGAGTTAATTGCCTGCAGTGTGATGTTCTCTTAGAAGGTAAATAATGTATAAGTACCAACCGAGGTCGTGATGCGTCTTTTCTAAAATGTCAAGGGTTTTCTTGTTTTTCTCTAATCTTCATTAAGCGTAATAGTTATTGCAGACGGGGTTATTTTGTTAAATCGTCTAAATTTATTATGTGTAATGTATTATTATAATTTTGTCTGATTCTCTTGATATATTTTGAAGTGTCAATGCCGCTTGTCTGCGCGTCTTGTCTCATGTTATTCAATTTTACGTCGTGTTGCGTGTAGGTAATGTTTTTCACACTTAAATATTATTGACAATATTGTAGGTACTTCTATTTACTTGGCTGTAAGTAAGGTAGGTACTGAGAGATTTTATCTGCGTTGCGCTGATCTTAACATAGATAGGTACTAATCGTCATTTACAACACGGCTACCTAATATCTTTACATAGTATACAAAAGTGAACCTGCACTTCTATTGTATTACTATTAGTTATTTAATCGTGATCCTCCTGCTGCCCTATTGTTGTCATTTACCTTATCACATCGACATTATTTTATTTGGTACGTACCATTGAAAAATTCAAATAAATTAATATGAATATGTTCACTTCTATCTTAGCCTTATGTAGGTATAATCTTTTCTTTGCTTAAATCTGCATCTTTTCTTTTAAATGTAGCCTTCCTAAATATCAATAACATTTCATTGAATTAATAAAATAGAGAAACAATTTTAAACTTCCATTCCTTCTATTTAAATTCGGCTTTAACTAAATTGGCTTGAATTGAGGTTACAACGATGTTAGGACCACAGATTCAATTTGAATTGCAGTTAAATGATTTTGAACAAATCACTCTCTTCTATGACCATCGAATTTATAAAGTAACTGAGAGTTGAATCAAGAGGATGAGCCACATATTAATACTATTATGGCTTGGCTTGAACGATGGAACTTTTTTATGCTAAATATGCTTGCGTTTGACCGCAACGCGCCTGACGTGAAGCGATGACGCGGCCTAGGGTGGAGCACGCTTGCCTAGAAGAAACCTATTCACTCCAACTTTGAAGAGATCTAGATTTTTTATGATCTGGAAACAAAGAATTGATTACACAATGCATGAGGTGAGAAGTGAATTCCACAATACATGTCGAAGCACAGCGCTTTGTGCGGGTTCGTGGAACTTCAGCCATATAACGTTGACACTTCGCATATCTTTGCACGTCCGATGAAATAATGGGGATGGGGATGGCTCTCTGGGCAACAACCCAGTTACCAACTTTACGCCTTAAAATAGGCTCAAGACGCGTTATTTCCACCTGTGAATATGATGCTGTCTTTTACATAGACTTTAAAATCCTATAGTCTAGAAATTATATTCTTATCCTAGTCTGGATTTTTGCCTGGCTGATGGCAATAGGCTTGCCTTATATTACATGGGACTTAAACAAAGCGGGCGAAATGTGGGTGTACTTGTTAGGTACACCTCCGCCTAACCCTTAGATAACAAGGCGCCATGTTATGTTATGTTCTAAAATCCTGTAAAAAAAACACTACTTATGTTACCTCAGCTATGCAACAACCAGCACATATAAGCCTTTACATAAAAACCGTACATTGTGAAGGTAAATTACTTGTACGATAAAGTAAATAAAGTATTTTCTAACATCTATAAGAGTGAGTAAATTATTTGCTGTTCAAATCAATTATTTGTACTATTCAATAATTGTACCTACTATGTCTATCCTTTGCGTGTTGTTTCTATAGGGAAAAACTATGCGATTGAAGTAGGTGTACAACTGTTCACTTGTTGAGTTATTTATGAGTAGTTTTATAGTAAGTAATAACCATGGTTATGTGACTTATGGGGTAAACAAAGGCGATGGTCAATGTCAGTCGAGATTGCGTGCCTATAAGTTATGAAAGGAAATTCTGTTTTACAAATCCATTTTCTTTATGCAATATTTTGTGAAGACTGTTTTTGTGGTCCGCGCAGTATTTGTCTTCTTTTTCCATACTTCTCTATTACTCGTCATATCAGCAGTCACCTCCTTTCTTGCTGTATCAGAATAAGAATCAGGACTTTATTTGCTACCAGCTGTTGTCCGCGGCTTCGCTCGCGTTTTGGTCGGACATTATCCCACGGACACGTTGTAAATATAGCCTATGGCACCCGGGGATAATGTAGCTTCCTATTAGTGAAAGAATTTTCAAAATCGGTTCAGTAGATCCAGAGATTACCTCCTACATACAAACTTACAAACAAATTTTACCTCTTTATAATACTATTATTAGTATAGAAATAAGATGAAAGAGGTACAGGTATAAGATGTTGTACATTAATTAATGAGATCGGCCACAGTTTACCTTACTGCGTACAAATTATTTCATAAATATTAATACAAAAAATAATGTCAAAAAAACAGAAATTAAAGTGAAGTCAATTAATAATATTATCGTCAGGTACACAAGTCTTACATGGTCAAATTTGTAATTTATTCTAATAATCATAATCTGGATAAATTCATATCATTTAGAAAGTCTTTCACTGAGTAGTATCATCCTTCACACAGTCCATCCATCTAGTCTTTGGTCTTCCTCTACTCTTAAATATATTATTCGACATTTAAAAAAAGAATCAGCAAAACGCCCTTCCTATCCTAAGGGGAAGAAAAAGAAAATAAACTCGATTAACGCATTTGAACTGTGTTCAAGAGCTGTCGTGATGACAATCATTTCTATGGGATGTTGACGCTGACCACTCTTGACCGCTGGTTAGATGAGCTGATTGCGTTCAGTTTGTATTGTGAAATTGGCTCCTAGCTAGCTCCTGTATCTTATTAATGTGGCACCAAATTAGACTGGAAACCGACCCAAAATAGTTGGGAAAAAGCTAGGCAAATGCTGACCGAATCGTTAAAAATCAAATCATTCAAAACCTGCAAATTTTTGGCATTCGGGAGATGTCTATTGCCACTTCCATCCGTCCATTCAAACCCCCCACCCCTCTCATTGACAAAGTAAACAAACAATATACCACCCCACTGTACTCAAATACGATTGATTGCGACATACCAACATTCATACAATTACAGGCCATTACATCGCTCCATATCCACAAGGTCGTCGTCGTGTGAAGTCGACGTCTGATGCGTTGGTACAGACGAGGAAAGAATTACTAAATAAGTTTTCTTTGTGACAGTACTTTATGTGCGCAGTTGAGCAGTAAGGATTGTTGTGGCTAGACGTACTCGTATACCCGGAGTATGTGTGATGTCATTAACTGCGTTTGGTTCTGTCGGTACTGTTTACATGTTAATTTTATAATTGTGTGTAAGGGGAAATATATGTACCTTGTCAATACCGAAGAATTTATGTTAGTCTTGATTGGCTACTGTTATTCACTGCATCGTCTCTAAACGTTTCATGTTCCTCAAAGTTGGTCAAGATTGTAAAATTATTTCATACTTTTAATAAACTTTACTCTTAAACATCGCAAATCAACATTGATCCGCCATCTTTTATTATACCTATCAACATTTCTTCAGCTCACCTTACAGCCGATCACAGAGTGTCTTAACGAGACCTGCTTGTCCTGAGGCCTTTTGAAATATGCAGGAAATGAAAACGCAAGTTTATGCGTCAACACAAGGGCCAATTATATTATAACACTCCTCTAATAAACTACTTCAAGAATTTGAATGAAAACGACCCTGGCAGACTGTCGCAATTTACCCGCAATAAAATTAAAGGAACCAGTAGCTGATTAAGTAAATAGTAGCAGTTTACCTAATACAAGAACTAATACAAACCAAGAAGGACATGACCAATTTCATTTGAATGGAAGTTTTAACAACGGACAGGCAGTGGACGTTAGAAATACAGTAAGTAATTTAATGAAAGATTTGGAAGCTCTAGATTGACTTACAATAGATGCCTAATGGCGGCAACAATTGTGAAATGTATTTGCCAACATTTGGAATCAATATTAAATTCATAAAACACACCTGAAGAAGTTGTGATGAAGAAGTCGTGCTACTCCGATTCCAGGTTCATTCTGTTCAGGTGAAGATTCATAGATGCCCTGAAGTATAAATGTGGTGATGCATGCATGTTGATGCTCACAACCGATGGGAAACTTGACACGTGTCCTGCCTGTCCTGTTGCTTGCTGATCATGGCAGCTGATGGACGTTACTGAACGTGCCACATTCGTCGCCAAATTTTGAGCTGTCTCAATTTAAATAGTCATCGACGCGCTAAAAACAAGATTCCGATTCCAAATAAATTGGGATAAAGACAGGAGAATGATGGTGATTAATGCATTCAAATTATTTTGAGAGGATAACGCTTTTGTACACACGACGACCAATCAAGCTGTACAAAAGCCAGTTTATCTTGCGGATCTCTCATTGTACCGGAAATCTATACAAAGCGAGGCCATGATAAACTGGAAATGTTTAGCCTTATGTGACGCCGTGTGTACCTATACCTACTGTTAAAAAATCTGTTTCATGCAGGGGGGTAATTGATACGAATACCCCTCGCACTGGCCTCCACTAACATATCGAGAACCATCCATGTCTCGGAAAGGAAGTTAAGCTGTTGGTCCCAGCTGTCACACGAAAGATCATAAACAGTCGTTACGGGTTTTTCAGAAGCCCCAAAAATCTGATAATCAGTCTATCCAAGGGGTATCAACTATCAGGTACCCCGTCACGGAGTTCCGAAGTTGATCAGGCGGTCGCTCCGTATAAAATAGATCTTTATGCTGTGTTTGATATTAATTTGTAATGAAACCACGAACTTTTACATGAACACAATATAATATTAAGATGAGCACTATATGTTTATGACACTGTTTATGTATGTTTTAGACTTTTAAATTACATTTAGACAATTAAATTGATTGTAACTATGTGCGAGGTAAGCGTGCTGCTTAGAGACACGAACGGAAGAGAGAGATAGGTCACGTAAGAGGGAGACCACAATTCAGTAGTAAGAATAGGTACTAAACATGCTGCATCCGGTTAAACTGGAAGCCGACTCAATGTAGTTGGGAAATACTATACAGATGATGTAGCCTTTAGACTGGAAAATATGGACCGACATCAAACTCTAAGTCAAAAAATGTACCTAATTCATAATTTGGTTAATTTCGTATTCAGGTCCAAAAAATTGAAGTTTTAATGAGAAGCCATTCCTTTGATCCTTTCGGTATGTATTATGTATGTCTGCTTATTTATACATGCTTGTGAGTTATCTTATTTACATACATGCCTACATAATGTCGGACTTATGATTCTTTAGAGTGTAAGTAGAGTTACAATTACGGGCTGACGACCTATTCAGAATTATAAGTTGATGATACATGTATTGTATTAAGTCATCGATCAATTTTCCTCGGTGTAAAGAATAATTTGCATTTGTTAAGATCTATACTTCTCCTTGTCTGTTTATGTGCTTACCTGTGGGATACGCTACTTCCCTAAGGCTCAGGCTATGTATCTCTGTCTATCTCAGGCTCTATCTCTGTTTATCTCTGTCTCTCTCTATCTAACCACATGCCTAACCTGGTGTCAGAGTTTTTGTGCCGCCCATGAGCCTCTGACTTGGCTTTAACATGCCTGCCGTCGAGAAATATCTCTCAGGCATGCAGGTTTGGGTTGCGGGACTGTTCGAAAGAAATACCGCGGCCCTGAAACACAAAAGGCAAAGGAAGGAACATGGATGGGTTTTAGTCAGTAAAAGTCTGACACACCCTCCTGCTCAGCCCAGAGCGGGAGGGGTTATTTGATGTTTTCCATCCGAAAAAAAAACAAGGCATGTAGGTTTCCTTACGATGTTTTCCTTCACCGAAGCAAGTGATAGGCACATGAATCCGAAAAATCAGAGGTGCGTGTCTTGGGTTCAAAGTTGAACTCGAGACCTTTGATAATTCTTTAATGAGTAGGTCCAGAACTTGGCCGCAAGTTTGGCGCTACCATTGCTCCATGAATACTGAATCGTTTCAGAATCAGGTCAAGCATTACTCGATATCAGATGCTCCATCGTTTGTAGAACAGCATCGTATATGCACTCCAGGCAGTAATCGTTTGTAAATCTTCACGTGAGGAAGTTTTCATTGATTTAACCATCTTGTCTCTGAAATCTGATTAGAGACTACCAAATTCCAGAGCTGGAGGTCGCCGTTAAGTTTTATCCTCAAGATCTTCTCAATGTTGAAAGTTTGAGATTTCATCGGTTAGCAAGTCATTAGAAAGTAAAGGTAACAAACATACTTTCCTATCTGCTAATAAAATATCCAAGTGACTTCTATGGTTGCCAAACCGTCTGCCTAGAGTGAAGATTACAACATCTAGAAGTCAGTTTATAATGTTCAAAAACAAAAAATATACAAAAATCATCATCCTAGCCTAGACTACTCGGCTTCCAGTCTTACCAGATGCAGCTGAACGCCTGTATTTCACATGGAGCGATTGCCCATCTGACCTCCACAACCCAGTTAGTCCTGGTAATACGATACTCCTTGGGAAGACTGGTTGACAGACGCTTGGGTCTTTCACTACCTGTAACTATTGTCAAATGACAGCTGGGACCAACGGCCTGTGCTTTCCGAGGCACGGAGGCAACTCGGTATGTAATGGGCGATTCACCTGAAGATCGACTTAAGCGGGTTTTAATATTTAGCCACGATCTCCAAAAATATACAAAAGTATTCCACATAAATCAAATAAAAATAAAATATTCATGAACACAACATCTATAAATTACTTAATTTTGGCGGAAAGGTCATTGAAAAATGTATTTCTTTATATGATTGACTCACTTCCGTAAAGTCTGCTTTAATTCGACTATGATGATCTTTTTTGTGTGAAATTAAAACCAGATATACAACATTTTAGTTGTTTAGAATAGCATTTGCTAGATTAGTCATAGCTTTTTACTCAGAAGCTAGTCTGATTTTAGAAATATGGGAGGACTGTTGTGTTTCGGCCCAAATATGTCGAAAAATTAGTTTTAATCTATCTCATTATTTCAGCCCGTTGTTGTCCACTGCTGAACATAGGCCTCCCCAGTCGATTTCCAACGTGTCCGGTCCAATGCCACCTGCATCCAGCGACTCCCTGCACATTTAACAAGGTCGTCGGTCCATCTGGCAGGTGGCCGTCCCACGCTGCGCTTTCCAATGCGTGGTCTCCACTCCAGTATCCGTTTGCCCCATCGGCCGTCCGATCTTCGCGCTATGTGGCCTGCCCATTGCCACTTCAGCTTGCTTATCCGCTGGGCTATGTCGACGACCTTGGTTCGTCTAAGGATTTCCTCATTTCTGATTCTATCACGTAGAGAAACGCCGAGCATAGCCCTCTCCATAGCCCGCTGAGCGAGTTTGAGCTTCTGTATAAGACCTATTGTGAGAGACCACGTTTCAGATCCGTAAGTCATCACTGGTAACACACATTGGTTATAAACCCTACTAATCTATCTCAAAGCTCGGTAAAGTTTTTCTCTAAACACAATTATTTAGAACTAGCTTTTGTCCGCGGCTCCGCCTGCATGGAGTTTGTTAATAGTCCCACAGGATCGTACTACCGGGATAAAAAGTATACTATCTGTTAATCCAGGTTATAAACTATTTGTGTGCCAAATTTCATCGAAATCCGGTCAGTAGTTTTTGCGTGTTGCATCCATACATACATACATCCTCACAAACTTTCGCATTTGAAATATCAGTAGGATTGACAATAATATTTAAGATTTGTGTAACCATTATGGTGTAATTACAATTAAGTATATTGTATTTATCTATATGTATATAAAAACTTTGATGATATTTACGATTTCTCTCTCGTAATACCTACATTTTTACTGCATATTATGATACAATTTAATAATTCGCTATCACTGTAATATCATGAGACGACAGGTTTGCAACTTTCATTACAGACATTTTACCACTAATAGTGGCATAATGAGAATGATATGTAGCAGTAAAGAATATGCAAAGTCATGCAAAGAATGAAGAAGTGAGAACTGAGGTCGATAGCAAAAAGGTCGGCTTGACAGAAAGATTGCACTGTGAAGGTTCATCAAAATTATTGTGAAAATAATAATAAACGTGTGGAAAAGATGGAACATTGGCGAAAATATAAACGCAAATTTGATTGACTCCAATGAAAGAAGTCAGACAGGAAGACCAAAGAAACGATAGAAGGATTGTGTGAGATATGATAATTATGACAAAAAACTCGAATTGAAGAAAAAAACGTGTTGCGTCAACCCCAAGTATCAAGAGAGACGGGCAGGAAGGTGATGACTTCAGTGAACTCCAAAAGCATGATCATATCTTGTGGGTCCGAGCCCGGTTATGAAGGAAAAAATAGCAATAGGGAGGAAAGTTCTTTATTCTCCATAGCAAACGAAGAATCTCCACATTCCAGTTACTAGGTAACATCAACGACACGACTGGTTGTCCGCCTTTCGAGGTTTTGACTTGATACACAAACACTATCTACAAATAAAACTAACAAAAAAATCTAACATCGATATATTCCGTTCGACTGTACACGCAACGGCGCAAGTGCGTCCGCGCAGAATGGAGAGGAAGGTCGAGAGATTTACGGCCTTTTGTGTGGCTCCTAGATGCGCCGGAGTTTGCGGTAGCGTACAATGGATTATTTATTAATATTCTAGTGTTTGTGCCACTTCTGATTAGGAGGTTGTTATTTGGTTTGGGTGCGCATTTTTGCTTAGGAACTAGGTTTTGCTTTGAGTAGCTCGTAGCTAAATAATAACAGACACTTGTTTCGATCTTCAGGTTAAGGTGTGCTTCCTGCCAGGGTTGCGGCCTGCCAGGGTTGCGGGACTGTTCGAAAGAGATACCGCGGCCCTGCAACACAAAGGGCAAAGGAAGGAACATGGATGGGTTTTAGTCAGTAAAAGTCTGACACTCCCTCCTGCTCAGCCCAGAGCGGGAGGGGTTATTTGACGATTTCCCATCGGTAAAAAAAAAAAAAAAAAGGTGCGCTTGCGCTTGATGGGTCACCACGCTTTACATAGTTACGCAGTTTCCTCCGTGCCGGAAAGCACATTAAGATGTTGCTCCCGGCTGTCAATTACAGATCTTTGGCGGTCGTTACAGGTAGTCAGTGGCCCGAAAGTCTGACAACCAGTCTTACCATGGGGTATAGTATTACCTAGTACTATCTGGTTTTGGTGGTCAGATAGACAGTTGCTCCATGTAAAATACTGGTATTCAGCTGCAACCGGTTAGACTGGAAGCCGAACCCAACATAGTTCGAAAGCTAGGCACATATTTACTCGCCGTCGAAAAAAACCTTCATATCCATCACAAACATCCGTTTCTCACTAAGTATTATCTATCTACTTGCGAGTAATTGTTAACAAAGATATATAGGGAGATACAAGACGGTGGAAGATTTAATGTTCTTAATGATTAATCAATGTTTAGGAATGGTAATGGAAGATAATATAAAATGTTCACATCAAGCTATACATTTCCAGTATAACATGGCTTCGCTTTGTATAGATTTCCCGTGCAATGAGAGATCCTCATTAACCGGTTTTGTATAACTTGATTGGTTATCGTGCGTACTTACTGCTTGGCACAGGTCTCTTGTTCCTGAGAGGCAATGGGCAGGAATCAAGGCTGAAACGCTGGCCCAGTGCTGCGTGATGGATGTCAGTTTTTTGTTCTTCTTCTTGGACGTTCCGGTTTCCTCATGATGTTTTCCTTTACAGCGGCAGTGGTACACTCACATGGGTCGGTAGGCACCTTTAGAGAACTAATATTTTTAAATATACAAAATATTTAGTTTCACATGAACTTACATGAGCACTCATTAACGTCGAATTAGTCGTTTCCTAAATACAAGAACTATAAAATTCCACGAGTACTCTTAAAAAAAAAGCTTTTATGCTATCGGAAAAAAACAACCGACGAACGTAACCAATTCGTCTACAGTATTATAATACCTACTCTTCAGATTATACCTACAACACACCTAAAAGTGTAAATTCCATAAATAAACTTGTCAATTTCCAAACCGACTGTCACCGACATTGAACTTCTGTGACATTTACACTAAGAACATGTAAATATAAATAGTTATCGATGTTTCAAGGAAAAACCTACAAAAATGTATAGAAATATGGCGATTGCTTAATTGTCATGTGTACAGTTTGTTGAATAGTTTCTTATAAATGATTTAAATGATGTTTCTTGAGGGTCGTGACCTTAGTGGAAAAGTTTAATGGCTGAGAAAAGAATAGAGTAATCATGATTCAAGTTTGGTCAAAGAGGGACAAAAGCTCCAGCCTATATAGTCCTCCTGACCGTTTTCGGTCACGGCGGCCAATCTCAACACAGATTAGCCATCGGCGCAGGGAGATATTATAGAGCACAAGTGGGTGCGCAGACACAGGTGCACTCTCTGTTCCTTTACTCTCATAGTCCGATGGGACGTCAATCCGACACGACCGGAGAGAGATCAGGCGCAGGACCAACGGCTTAACGTGCTTTTCGAGGCACGGGGGTATCATACCGCCAACTTCCAAACTCCGGGCTACTACTGAGAAATTTCGAATGAAAAACCCAATAGCACTTTTTGCCGGACCCAGGAAACGAACCCAGGACCCCACGCTCAGCAGTCGCGCTTACGAGCACGAGACCAACGGGGCAGTCAAAAGCTCCAGCCTAGGTTATAACTAAACTTCATAGTCTTCTTTCAGTTACCAGAAGCAACCTCTGCCATTAACCTAAATCTTCTCCTCGCGTCATGTTCCTCATTAGTGAGGGTCGTGATTCCTCCGACGTGAAACAATCTTTTGCTTGACGATGTTTCGCCATCTGCGCTTATCGTTGGCTTTGTGAAGTGGGTCGTTTTAGTCAGGAATGAGCGATTTTGTGTTCCGCCCATCTAAGTGGACTCCGACCTCTCGGACGCTTGCCATCGAGCTTGCCAACTATCAGCTGTTCTAGGTTATGGACTTCTTTTCTTATGACCTACTTGAAACTAAGTCTAAACCTATTTTCAAAACATAAGGTGGTCTTGTTTCAGTATCATCGAGTGAGCGAGCGAAGCGGCTAAAACCGTACTTCAACATTATCTGCAAGGTTTTCGATAAAATAAATCCAAAAAACTGACTCCGTGGAAACTCCGGTTTATTTTCGCTATGGTAGAAAAGGATTTTCAAATCGCCACAGCTAAGAGGGGCGAAGATCTTTTTTTTTTGATCCCGTGACAAAATGGAAACCAATCCCCAGCAACTTAAACGGCACTCGACCTTTCTGAACACAAAAATGCTGCTAGACGACAGAAATATAAAAGCTACCATTAGAAATAAAGTATCCTATCCTAAGTGATAAACCACTCGACTAATAAGCTGGTAAACTGTCATTATTAATCGATATTTATTCACCTCACTCCTCGATAGAACATAAAAATAAATATGTAACAAGATAATAGAGCCACTAACTGAACGGGTATACAGTTGGCAAAGATAATTGATTAAATTAAGTGTTATATGGATTATTGGTTCAATATGGTTACTTATCCGATACGTGAGTGTCGCGGGTAGATTGAAAAATACGATATGTTTTTTCCAAACGTCTTTAATCGAATATCAAAGAAGACTCGATAGAAGAATTAGAGTCTATTTTAATCATGCAGACAAGCTTAGCAACAAAATGTATTACGGGTTCCGCACTAACTATAATGACTCCAGTCATTATAATTAGTGCGGAACCCGTAATACTTTCTCCGTTTTCACTTCCTTTTCGCGAATTCAGCCAGTAACACAAAACTCTTACTGAACCTAAGTTGCTTTAAGATAGCCTTTAGGAAAATCGTTAGTTTGGTGATACTTTGCCAACCTGTGACAAAAGGAAATAGAAGTATTTCCCCAGACGAAACCTTTAACAAAATAGATGTATCTACTTCAATCCTACAGCCATCAACATGTAAGCATCATCATCCACAGCCCGTCTCCACCCACGGCTGTGTATAAGTCTCTCTTTGCTTATGCCAAGCTCCACGTTCTTGTAACAGCAAATATGAATATAAATCTTCAGTACTTTTTCAGCAGTTATCGATGTAGCATTAAGCTCTAGTTTCACATATGACTACAACATTACCCATATAGCACCAGTAGATTATGGTAATGTGACAGCCGGCGCCACTTGCAGGCATTCCCATCACGAACTTCATTTTATTAAGACAACTACATGTAGAGGTATGTAGACACAGGCAAAAAATCATTAACGCCAATAAGAGAACAGGAAAGCATGAGGCCACTAAACGATTAGTCAGTCGTACTGTTGCTACAGCAGAGGCTACTGCGACTGTCAGAAAAGACTACAAAATTGCTACCATGTATAAGCGCTAAAAAAATTGGTCGATTGCAGCTCTCTTCAAATTACCACTCCATCTGAAGTGTACAGAAGACACGAAAGCGACAAAATATTCCTACAATATCAGCTGCTTGAGAAACAAAAAGCCTAAAATAAATTGCGTTTTGGTACCTTCCTTCTTCTTATTTTTTTTCCTTGGATAAAAAAATATCATCTCTCGGATAACATAATCATGATATGGACACCATCTGTATTCAATCTAGTTTTTCTACCACATCTAACCACCAGACTGTCACCGCAAACCACTTAACATAATTCTAGTTATAATCTTCCTACGCAAGTCAGGGTCAATAGGATAGGTAAAATACATCTCGTTCAAGCAAAAAAAGACAATGCATGCGACCTTGGCAGCTAAGTCAAATTCTTCTGATGGGCCAATGTGTAGGCGACCGCAAAAACTATCCTATGACATTGCCGTGCCTTGTTGCTACACAGTCCCAAGTCTAATACGTTTGTGAACTAGTTGGAACCTTGTTGGATTAACAGCCAGCTTGAATGTTGGCTGGACAATTGCTTCTACCCACACCTTTTGGTATTGTTGTGGGGTATAGTACAAGCGATGATGTAACTATAAAATAAATTGTCTCACGGTTCCAACATGTGACTTGTATAATTATAGTTTTATTGAAATGGGCGTCAAGTTTACTTAGATATCTCATGGTCAGGGAAATAAAAGTATATTGCTTACTTGTGTTTACGAGTACCGTGATATCGTTAAGTTTATCTTTATAGTTACTAGTTGCAGTGTTAAAATTGTTGTAATCAATATTTTTATGTCTTGTATCTTTTTGATTTACAATAACTACTCCTACACGAATCACTTGAAACATTTTTATCTTCGGAAAATACGTCATTATCTTCAAAGCCATGGTTACGCGTGGCTATACAACAGATACAAAGTAATCCGTAATTAAATTATGCGACAATTTTATTCAAATACATTATTTATAGACAATATTATTCTTAGTAACAAATGTGGTCAAGTGTAGTTGATTTATAACGCAAAGTCAACGTCCAAGAAACTAGAAAATACTCGTGAATTTAAAGCTAAAAAAATGTCTTTATTTCCTTGTAAGATACCCTCATTTTCCTCATCAGGACCTTAATATGTGGTTGCGTTTGGAAACGACACAGAACTTCCAAATTAAAATTATTTGTAAACAATGAGGGGCAAAATTAGGTAACCAACAAATTCCTGAAATTTATTCATCATTATATCTCTCCTATGAAGACTGTTCGCACTTTTAATCTGCATCAATTGTTAGGTTGTCCGGAAGATATCACTATTAGCTTTAAGTCCGCCATTGTACCCATAGAATTAGATATTACAAAAGAACAGAGTAACAATTTTATTCTATCTACCTATTCATGTAGCTAGAAGCCAATTTGCATCCCAAGGTCTCTTCGCTCCATCATCGCTTGCATAGTACCGTCTGCCTAAAATCTTATGGCGTAGGCGAGGAAATTTCGGCAGGTAGGTATCCTCATAATAATTTAGCATGCAGGATCTTTTGTTGATACAATCTTGTTGAGCTCCGTTGCATTCACGGTCTTGAGTGCATTCGTACCTAACTCTGATTATTTCACATTGAATATTTAATCACCTACATATTTGGGTTCTTTTGTAATTTTATATTTAAATGAAAAAGGTTTATGCACTCTCTGAGAGCGTTTTCCATTCGTGTGTAATTTTACGCTTTGTAGTTTTGTTTCAACATCTTACAATTTCTGTTTATGATCGTCGGCCGGTAACAATTTAATGTAAATTTTGTTTGGAACAGACAGCTATTTTCTTTGTCTTGAGTTTTCCATTTTTTCTCAGTGTTTTTGCTTGTGTTGTAAGGATTTTTTTAGACAAGCGTATAATTTTCTCAAATCTATTCGAACGATCTAAAATGTAATTTTAATTTCTTTGTTTTGCTACTTAATATTAGCTAATCTTGCGAAGTTATCTCAAGCAGACTCATTTCCTCTACTTCGTTCATAAAAACATTAGAATCAAACCAACAAAAACTTATTGCACGTGTTTATTATGATCATGATTGTTTTCTCTTTATAGAATTAATTAATCTATCTGTCCCTAGAAGTTAAAAAAAGAAACATTCTTTTAATTAGCTATATCATAAAAACCTTGTTTGATTCTTCTATTTATATTCTTTACGTGTCTTATATCTTTGTATTTCGTTTCGTACACAAAATAGAACATAATATTCGTGCTACTAATGCTCGGATAATAACTGTGGAAGTATTTTTTTACTCTCGTGTAAGGTTATATTTTTTGCTACGTCAGCTAATGCATGCACGAATGTGCTGAGAAAATCTTTTGTGTTCTATTCTGTGTATTTTTTTAGATACATTTTCTGAATTCTATCAACGCGAAAATTGTCTTTATACAGCGTGTTTCAGAGAGATGTGGTTATATTTAAGAATGTGGTATAGACCATCAACCTGAACAACATTCTCCATGAGAACACCACAAAAAATGCGAAATACATTTCAATAGATCTCTCGACCCAAACTTATGGGACTGCTGATGGGAACAACCCATGAACAAAGTTGTTCAGGTCCACCACATGACTGTACACATCTTCAAAATATATGAACATACCTTTCAGAAACATGCTGTATACTGTTTGATGAGGTTTCCACAGAACAAAAGAAGACCTTGTCAAATTGACAACTCACGTTGTGTAATTTGTGAATTTTCATTTCCTCGGTACGAGGTCAAGCTTTAAATAGATGTATCATGAAAATTACCTGTTCTCTTCTCGTGTCTAGGAATAATGTGAATACAATGGGAGTTTTCAATTGAGATTTTATCTTTGCTGTCGTTTGTTTTGATAGGGATTTACTGATTCAGCCAACTAGGAAAGGAGCTACCGTATTATACGTGTGGGGGCGTCTATGAATGAAAAGATCTAGAATGTCATTACTTTCAATTAAGGCCGAGCTAGAACTATGTACATTGACTAAATTATAAATTAGTAAAAGTAGTAATATTTTTGAGAGTTGGTGGGTGAGACTCTCGCCCCTAGAAAAGTTATCAATGAATTTCAATTTTAAAGTCAGTCTGTATATTTTTTTTTTATTTATTGCTATAATTATGCAGTTAATATTGTCAAGGTTGTAGTACACTGCTATTGCCTCTCTTTGTATATTATATGTTTTTACTTCTGAAAACATAAATAAATACAGTTGGTAAATTGGTAAATACGTCAGTAGTACATAATTATATTTGCTCATTCATTGAAGAAGAGGGTTTCAGGCAATTAAACTCATAAAGGACTTAGTCATGATACGACGTAGTGCGAGTACAACCAAATTCTTAAAATATCTACTGATATTCTTAGAATTGACTAACATATTTGTAACTTGTAATATCAAAAAATCAATCAATTTTTTTTTCTTGTTTCCAAATTTTTTTTTGTTTGCTAAAAATAAATATTCTATATTTATTATGGTTGATGACATAATTAGACTTTTTTTGGCAATCGAGGTCATTTTTGTATTAGGGTAAAAGTGAAGCGGAAATGATATGGTTTAAAACTCCGAATCGTGATAATCAACAAACGAACTAAACACCACATCGTAACATTACGTGATATCACTGACTAAGCTAGTCAGCAGTGATAGCGTAGAGGTGTAACCGTCGGACTGATTTTTCGGATTCATGTGCTTATAACTAACATTATATCTTCGGTGAAGGAAATCATCGTGAGGAAACCAAACCAGCATGCCTGAGAGGTATTTCTCGTGGCATGTTAGCAAACTCAGAGGTCCATTAGCGGCATAAAAACTCGACACCAGGTTAGGCACTAACCAGATGGAAAAAAATCATTTCGTGTATTGCGATGATCCATTTTCGCAGAGGAAAATGTTCTAGATTTTCCCAAAAAAAAAAAGGAAATTGTCATCTTGTCATCACCGCTTGTTACCAGAGAGAGTCGAACCACTGTCATAACATACTATAAGACCTATAACCCCCGAAGGGTCAGGCAGAGGAGGAAGGGTTAGGCAGGTCTAAGTACACCCACGTTTCGGCAGTTATGTGTCAGTCCCATGTAATATTGTTGCGAGCCTTTTGCCATCAACTGGGCACAAATGCTACTGAGAAATTCCTGATGGAAAACCCCAATAACACTTTACTCGACACCGGAATCGAACCCAGAACCTCATGTGCAGCAGTCGCTTACGACCGCTTGACCAACGACGCAGTCAAAATACTGTCAAAATGTCGTTGACAAATATTTTTCCTAAAACAAGTTTTATTTTAGCTATAATTTAGTCAAAATTCCTTGTTATATATAGCCATAATTTCAGCTGAAAGACGTCAACCGCTGGACATAGGCCTCTCCCAAGTTCTTTTCGCATTCAGCAGATGTTTCGACCCTCACAAGGTTAATGTTGTTATATTATATTCTTATGCTTTATTATACACAAAAAAAAAATACAAACGCTACTAAAAAAAAACATGGGAATTGCAACACAACAGCTTATGTACTTTTAATCAAAACTGTCATATATAATAGTTTTATCACTGCTCTATACTAAAATTGCGGTACTTTCATACTAGCCCTGAGACTAGCAAAAAAAGGACCTTTTTTGTTGGTCTGAGTACTAGCCTATAAGCTTGGCTTGTCCTTATAAGGGTTTCTAAACAGTCTGTTCGCCTTATGGGCTTAACGTATTGTTGCCCCCTAGGTACTCCACTGTATATAAACACACTATCTTTTCTTCGATGATATACACTACCGTATAACAATGTATACTATATTTTCCATTCGTCTATATACTACTCGGAAAGTATATTCGGGCCTCTGAAGGTGTTGTCTGGTTTTTTGTGTATGTTACGTGCAGTTCTTTGTGTGAATCAAACAGTCTTTAGTCTGGCGTGGTATTAGATGAATCATTCACGTCTTGATCTGTATTATTTTGTTATTTTAAAGGCTAGCGGTGATAGAGCAGCAAGATTCTTGAGTCAGATTTCATTGATTTGTTGATAATGAAAATTAATTTAACAAGTAAGCTGATTTTTTTGATAAAATAAAGTGAGGTTTCGCTCTTCATACTTAAAAAAAAGTTTAATTTACTTGTTTTACAATGTATCAATGTACTAAGGAAATGATAATAAATATAAAACGAGAATTAAAATTAAACAAAATATTCTGAATACTGCAACATATACATAGATGAAAAGCTTGAAATATATTACTTGTATGTTACTCGCATCCAGGGCAGCCTATAAATAAATACTCCACAGAAACTAAGCTTTTTTTTACGACTCATCAAATTAGACAAAGCTTCTAAGAAGAGTTTCTTATTATTTACAAATAAGTTTTTTTCATTTATATTATTTTAGTAGCGATATAGCACGCGAGCTTCCGCTAGGCTCCTCGAGTGTCCAGGGTTGCGGGACTGTTCGAAAGAGATACCTGGAACACAAAGGGCAAAAGAAGGAATATGGATGTGTTTTAATCCGTAAAAGTCTGACACTCCCTTCCTGCTCAGCCCAGAGGGGGGGAGTTATTTAATGATTTCAAATCCGAAAAAAAAAAAAGAGGCTCCTCGAGTGTGATCGCGCGTCACGGTCACCGAACACTGCGTCCCCGCCGCCGCAATTTACGCCCGCCGCACATGCTCAAACTCGCATTGGCCCTTACGACCCGCGTGCCAGTGGGTATGTAAAACCCGTGGCATACTACCGAACATGCAATTCACTCTCACGATTCGACGCAGGAACATGAGCGTTCACGTGATAGAAAATGCCGAGTTCGGTTCTACGCATCGGATTTAGCTCTGGGCCAGTTGTGACTCCGTGTGCGCTGATCTTTACTACATTTGTTGTAACTAATCGCTATGTATGTTGTTCGGTCAGTATGACAAGTGATTCAGTTTTTTTGTTACATATCATTATCTAATTGGATTACAAAGGGAATTTTTGAGTGCATAGTAATCGTGCATAGACCGTTTGTTGCAGTCGTAATCAATTAGTTTAATGCAGTTTTTTTGTTCCGAATGCAATTAGGTTTAGTAGATTTTTATTTGTATCTGATATGTAGCCAGCTGCAGTGTCCACTGCTCGAATGTCTAAAGATATTTGTTTTTTCATTTATTAAATCTGTCACTAGTAATCTGGTACTCTCTGCCAGTCCTTACTTCACGTGTACTTCGTTATTAGTGTAATGTTTAGAATATTAATATTATATATATATTGTTATATATTATTTGTAATATTTACGGTCACACCTACATCAACTGCCTAGCCTTTTCCCAACTATGCTGGGGTCGGCTTCCAGTCCAACCAGATGCAGTTGAATATCAGTATTACATGGAGCGACTGTCTATCTGACCTCCACAACCCAGTTAGTTCATGGACTATACGATACCCCTTGGTAAGACTGGTTGTCAGACTTTCGGGCCACTGAATGTCATCGACTATCAAAGATCTGTAAATGACAGCCTTTACCAACGGCTTAACGTGCTTTTCGAGGCACGGAGGAAACTCGGTATGTAATGGGTGGTCACCTATCCACGGACTAACCTAAGCAAGCGCGGCTTAACCTGAAGATCGACCCTTGTGGCTGTTATTATTTAACCACGAGCTCCTCTACTGTCTCACCTATCTTTTACACAACAAATATAATATAATATAATACAAAATAGTACATGAAGAGGAAGTGATATTTATGATGATTTCTAAACGAATTACCTCAGTTTTCTGTCACAGTATTAGTCGATAGTAAGCTTTAAATGCTTCCAAATCTTCACCTTTTCAGACAGATGTCTAATTCTTCATTTTTGCAGTTCAATACGTACACTTAATGTGTGTGGCACTTAATATCGTGTCCTGCGTGTCCTGTTGTTTGTTCACTACAGGAACTGATGGACGCTACCGAAAGCGCCAAACTAGTAGCTCAGTTCTGGGCCGAGACAATTTAGATTGCCATCGACACGCGAAGAAGAAGTAAGATGTGAACACTCATAAACATATCGTGAGCTTTAAGGTTCCGATGTCGACAAGACCTCACTTAACCTGGGCAGCGAGTGCACGTACCCTTAGAGTAGTTCATCTACTTATTGATAATTTGGTGGTTTTATTTTAAATCTAAACTAATGCTTCTAGTTGGTGTTTTTTTAGTTGACACAAAACACTTTTAGTATCTACCAATAGATCTGTAGTAGGTACATAATTATAGGTCTGATAAGGTTGTATCAAACAGCATCTAGCCGTCATCATCGACTTGAGACTGTGGGTGTGGGTGTAAGTCACTACACCTCTGCCTCGGGGATCAGAGGCGTGACGGTCGTTATGTTTAAGGTCGTACAATATAGCGAGCGTGATCTTAATCCTTATATACCTACCTTTACATAGATAATTACCTAATGAATACAGAACAATGTTGCTTTGTCAGGAGTTGCGAATTTTCTCATAGCCACTATTAGGTACTATATCTTTGTGTTAGTATATGAGAAAGTTTCCATGAAGCAAAATTATATGTAAGAAAAATTGGTATCCTAGACTGATTCGTTGGCTGAGTGGTCGCAAGCGCAACTGCTGAGCCCCGGACTGCTAGTCCTGGGTTCGATTCCCGGGTGGGGTAAAGTTTTTGTTGGTTTTGTTGAGTAATCAGGCATTTGTCAGTAGCAGTCATGGTGTCTGGATTTGTGCCCGGTTGATGGCAATAGGCTCGCCCCCTATTACATGGGACTTAAAACATAACTGGGAAATGTGGGTGTATCATTAAGTACACCTCTGCCTTACCCTTCGGGGACTACAGGCATGATGTTACGAGGTCATGTGGTATCCTAGAAAACAAGAAGCAAAGGACTGAAATTAAATTGTAAAAGTGCTCAAAATTGTGATATAAAACTCTTAAAAGCGTCCAACGGTGTTGAGCTAACATAATCAGGGCAAAAATATGTAAAATACTAGTCTCCAGCTACATTTGGTTAGACTAGAAACCAGACAGTCAGAGATCATCGAGGTAAAAGCTTATAACTGAATATTTGCAACATGATAAACACCGAAAGTATGTTTGAAAGTTTCATTTTGGAGCCCCATCATTGCTCTGGTTCCCGCTTCCAGGTCTTCAAGTAGGACAAAAAATAACGTGGTGAATGAAGTAAACTAAATAAGCTATTAAATGACTTCTCGCCATCATAGTTCCTCGACAACCCCAGGCTCAAACACTGTTTTAAGCGTTCACTGTTTCTAAACTTATACTGTCACTTATAGGATATCTTCCGTGATTATGCATTATTCTGAGCTCCCGATATTTCTACGCTGTTGCATTTGAGATGTTGCCCATTTAGTAATAAGTTAAATTCACATAACTGGAAGGTTGTACCTTGACATTTCTTTAAGGACCAATGTTTAAGAAACATTGAATAAGGAATAGTACTGGGTTTATCTCCAACCCCCCACAGCCATAGTTCTACCAACTGAATTTTGCGCTGGCTGGCATTAACCCTTTTTATATTTAAAATTATAGTGGCATTAACCTTTTTTTATATATATTAAAGTGATATAAAAAAATAAAATAAAATTCATTTATTTCAGGTCTTTGACCCATATTAGCTAAAGAACAATAAATACACTTTTATCAATTTCATAGACGTCACTAACAGATTGATTATACAAATATATAAAGTTGATTAAATGATGTAAAAATGTGAAAAACAAATAAATGTCAGATCAAATCTAAATTTCTAATGTCAAAGGCACAAAGCAAAATAAAATAAAATATAAAAAATTAAATAGGACAATAATTAATGAAATTATGGAATGAAGTTATGTCACAAGCAAAAATTACAATAACTATATGACATGAAAGTTCTATAAAACGACAAATCAAGCACCAGCAATATGCCTGCTACAACAATGCCCAACGTAGGGGCAATCTAGTCGTTGAGCAACCATCGGCAGGACAGTGTTGGAGCTAGCCCGCACCCTGCGCACCAAGGACGCGCACCGCTTGCGCATGGTAAATTTGATATACATAGTTAAATAAACTTTTGTTGTTTGAGACAGCTTGTTGTTTCCTTGCATTTCAATACCAACCACACAACTACTAGAGGGGCAAAATCTCAAATGTAACAGTGGCCCCATGATCGTGGGATGACACTCCCGTGACATGATGATGATGTCACTCTCTGTGCTCAGCTACCATAACTAAGTATTACCAACCGAACAAAGCAAGAAGTCGGTTTAAAACTCCAGTAGGCTACTAACATAGTTGTAACCCATTTCGCTGAACAGTTAGAGCCAGCGCAGAATGATAAGCAGTGATTCACCCGGAGCTACTTGTACCTAAATTAACATAAAATTCCATGCAGTCTGTAACGGATTGTGCGAGTCTTTCTAGTGTTGGATTGTTGTCAATTTTGTAGTGGTTCTTTCGAAAAAATGTACTTATTGTTACAGCGTTCTGATGAGGTTATATAGGGTGTAACAAGACCCTTAATGAAGCCGAAAGGTACTGGTTCTTCCTGTCATTGCGACCATTGTTTTGTTCTAGACCATACCTGGGAACCTTCTAGTTACGGATATATTGGAGGTCAAAGGTCAGGTCTGCACCCTGGGGTTATATATAGAATGTTATATAACCCAAGGGTGGAGACCTGGTGTCCTGAAATACAGGCCCCAAGCCTAGTTTAGGCACCAGTCTCCCACAATATACTTACTGTATCCACTTGTTCCCTCAGAATTAATGTTTTTAATGTGTATTGTGGCGAGAAAAATAAAGATTATTATTAAAAAAAGATCCAACTTTTTCACTAGTTTTTTTTTTAAACATGTTTTTAACATAAGATTTTTACTGTAAACACCTCCACGATTCTCGTACTATTCAATCCATCCATATGCAATTTCTTTTGAGTGCGTTACATTGAGTCCAAATAAATAAAACGTGACTATTCACACCAAAAAAAAAAGTCGTTTCCCAGCAATAATTTTTGCGTAAAGTTACTTAGTTTGATGTACTTGTGCTTGGTTGACGGTTTCGATTAGAGTCTTGTTATACCTTGTACTTTTAGAACCTGTACTCCTCCGAATTTGCGGCTCTAGGCTTTTGGTATAAGTATCTCATTATCAATCATTTCAGCCTATCATGGTCCACTGCTGGCCATAGGCCTCTTCCAAGCTGCGCGACAACACCCTTTCCTTCGTGTTTTGCATCCATTCTGAACCAATCACATTTTTGACATCGTCGGTCCATTTAGCTGGGGGAAGTGGGGGAAGTTCCACGCTACGCTTGCCGATCAGCGGTCACCATTCCTGAATCCGTTCATAAATATGAATTTAGGGAAAAACCCGTTACTGGTCATCTTTGTGATAGGCCACGAAAAATACCTAAGTATCACCAGACAGGACGTCAATCGATCTCATAGCAGTTTCCTGCATTCCAACTGCTACATTACAAAATGATGTTGCTCATTATCACTACAGTCGCGTCAACGGAAGACTCCCAAGGACAGCCACGGTACATAAAAGTCATTCTTTACAAACCATCGACTTGCTTATAACTCAACTAATTTGCATGGATCTTCATTGCGGATGGACCAGAAGAGCACATGTCGCCTACATTCCGTCACACTTTAGAACAAAGAGCTTTGATGAATTTTATTACAGCTAATACAAATAATACGCATTCACGACGGACCAATTACTTGAGACCAGAGTACACCGTTGTTCCTATAGTTATATACCTCGGCATCAGGAGGTGGGTGTGGGGCTGTGTCTCATCTCAAACTATGTTTCAACTCCTATACTGGCCTCGGAGTCCCAAAAAATGCAGTCAAAGGGACCTTCGCACTGCCACTGAAGACCCCATGGAAGTGTACAAAATTTGGGTCAGCAAAAATTTTAAGTTGGTACCGCAAATTTTTTGTGCTTCCTTAGTGCTAGCGATACGAAGAGAAAGTCCCAATTAATTGTGTAGATCGACATCGCGGACGAAAGGACCACGTTTTTCCCAAAGCCCGTTATAGACTGAAGTCCATTGAATCATTCTATTAGCAGGCACATTCCATTTATTTTTAGACCAGCATTCCTTGCAAACCGTTACTTGTTAATAAGATCAACCTAATTCTAATCACAGACACAGTAGGTTAATGTAATGTGTGAAACAGTGTAAAGTGCATTAAGTAGAAATGCGCGGGTAATCGTGCGCAGTTATACGATCGGCCGCGTAAGGTTGCAGGTGGAGGGCAGTCGCTGATATAATACTTTACAATGAGCTAAGAATATAGTGATAAGACACGTGTTTCGTAGATATAGACCTTGTTTTTGATGGTTTCTAGCAATACCTATAGGCTTTGTAGCTATGAATGATCTTGGAAGGATATTGAAAATTATATTTACTACTAGCAGTTGACTGCAAACTTCAGCCGCGTGAAATCATAACATTTTTAAAATTTTTGTGTGACTGTTACAGACAGATAGCTGATGTTATAAAGAGTAAAATAAGCTTAGTTTTTTTTTAAACCCTTGAATTCGTTAAGGTGAAGTAGATTCAAAGAGTGAAGTCATATTTTTTTATGTTTTACGTACTGTGTATACTTTTATACGCATTCAGTAAAAAGCGGAAAGCACAAACAAACTATTTATTTGTATATGTAAGAATTGAGCACGTTGGGAAAATTCTGTGCGTTTCTGGATCTGTGATCATCGTATTAATATTCTTAATTATAGAATTTTCCAAGAGTTAGTAGTTTTAGAGATGTTTTTCACCAGGACCACACGTTAATCTTGCAATGTTATCGGTGTAGAGCAGAAAGAATCCTCAGGTAAACGGGCAATTGATTTAACCCGAAGAATTTCCGAGGCAGTGAGCAGGGCACACCACTCGCACAACGGATGGCCGATATTTACTGGAGTGGCTACCACGTAGCGGAAGGTGCAGCAAGACCTACCACAAGGTGGACCGATCTCTCGGCAGAAATCTACACCGGAGGATAGGTCAATGTTGCAAAGCATCGGGGCGAGGGTCCAGCAGTGAACGTATTTTGGCTCATTTGATGACGACGAGACCAAAAAGTTATTGATCTTTTTCTGAGTAGGTAAACAATTTGTTGCTGCTGGAGAAAAAATCTCCCAACTGAAATTGATGTCAAATAAAACGAAGCAAAACAAAGTGATTTATAAAAAAAAGTCCACGTAGTGTTGTAAAAAATGAGACAAACAAAGATACCTAAACCTTGTAATAATAAGAGTCAGTGACCCAATCAATGTTTCTTTCGTCCAAACAAAGCGTTCGACAACCTCTCTAAAAAGCTATTGAATGCAGTAGCTGTCGCTGAAATCGGCTAAAAGGCATCATCATCATTCTTCGTCCATCATTATCAGAAGGAAAGTACAGCCAAATAATTATAATGTGTCAAAAATAATAATATAATATCAATAAAGGAAATGGCTTATCTTGTGGTTTTTGACGCGGTTCACTTGGTAACAAATTATTACTGTTGGTTGTTTGAAATTAATCCTTGTGCAGTGAATTTTATACAATACCTACATATAATATATTTACATGTTAGAATTTAAAGTAGCTGGCCTGTCAGTCCGACGCTTTAGTTCTTCTAAACAGCGAGACAGATTATGATGCAATTTCCACCATCGTTTCGTGAACTTATACCGGAAGGTATAACATTAACACCTAAGTGAATGTTTACTTTATATAAGGTCCCATTAAAATAGGTGGACAAATTTTAACACAGCGTTCAGTACGTCTAACCAAAGCTATTCAAGCAAAAAAAAACACTGCTTAAAGTGATTTTATTTTCACTTATTGGATGTGTTTCTTCTAGAGTGCCGCCGGCAATTTATTAATTTAGCTCAAAATAAAATCACTTCAATCATAGTTTTTTTGCTTGGATAGCTTTGGTTAGACGTACTGAACGCTGTGTTAAAATTTGTCCACCTGTTTTAATGGGACCTTATATAGGTATATTTTTGTTTTAAGTTCTAATTTAAATCCTGTTTTGTCTTTTCTACACACTGTGTCTACATTTCCAATACAACTTTCTTCTCGTGGAAGAAATTTCTTATGAAAGAAGCAGTACCTTTCTGCTCTTCTATCTTAATTTTAAGTATTTTGTGTGTACATCAATAAATATTATTTCAGTTCCCTTAAATATTTTACTAGCATAAGAAATCTTCATGATTCGTCAAGTCGTAAAGACCAGGCGAAGAAGGCACAGTTGCTTGGCCTATATACGACTACATTTTTAGTTTAGCCTTATCCCAACTACGTCGAAGTCGGCGTCCAGTCTAACCGAAGCAGCTGAGCACCAGTATTTTACATGGAAAGACTTGCCTATCTGACATCCACCACAGCTTCTTAACATTCTTCAACAAAATAATCCCACAGTCTTGTCACATCCACACCACTTAATACATCGACACCAACCAGTGGTTCGTCCTATAGAAACAATAATTACTGGCTTCGGCTTGGTATGTACAAGCAACGTTCACAATTAACTGATCACCCGTGAACCTAACTCATAATGTCGTTACGATGCTGATGCATGGGAGTTGGATTATGTTATTATGTCTATAGTATGACTATGTGTTTGGTGTTCGAGGTGACGAGTATATACAGCGTGTAACAGAAAGGGTATAGTCATATGGAAGAGTGTGGTATGGACCATCAAACTGAACAACTTTCTCTATAGGACCTCATCATCACAATCACAAAAATCATCGTCATCGTATCGTCATCGTGTGGTCATCGTAATCACAAAAAAATAATCAACTGCCCCATACAAAATTTCAATACCTACTCGATCCAAATGTATGGGACAGCTGATTATTTTTTACGGTTAGGATGGTGGTGCTATAGAGAAAGTTGTAGAGGCTGCGATTTGAGTAATTTTTGAGATAGGAGTTACAAATAAACTGTAAGAATCTTGTTCTTTATTTTAACCCAGTTTTCTGAATTGGGAACTTAGAGATCACAACGAATTGAATAAGAAAATCAAGGTGCATTTCGCGGACAAAATAGAAGAAATTTATAAACCTAAGTTCTTAACTTCGAATTCTCAATTCAGAATTCAGGTACACATGTCTGAAAGTTTTATGAAAGCCTTTACATATTCAATAGGAACCTAGGACTAAAAGATTTCAAAATCGATCTTATTCAACCTACTATTTTAATATGGACACTATTTGAAATTGAAAAGCGTACTGCTTCAATGAGGGCCAACGTTTTTGAGCACACCAGAAGCGCCAGTAATTCAATTTTATACTCTAAAGTACCAATAACTTCTTAGACAGTTTATTTTATTCCGTATAATGTATAACAACAGAGTGTAAACTTCAGATACATATTTACAATATTCTCCCTAAAATCTGCAAGCACGAAACAATTAAAAATCATTTTTACCTGAAAATACTAAAAAATAAAATCCTAAGTTGCTACATAAAATTTTCTAGTCATAATTAATCAGAAACGGCTCAAACTAGACCACAATTGCAAATATTAGTAAAACTATGTAATAAAAAAGCACGCAACGCGCGAACATTCTATGAAATCTGACATATCGGTGACCCGCACTACACTAGCGCCTCTGGCGGCGAATTCATACGCGATAGCCCCCATTGGGGACGTCTTCCGCGACACTTCAACACAAAGAACCAAAAAAACATGGATAAATTGTAAAATATTTCACCCACAAGATTAACCTACAATATTTCAGTCAAAGCCTCCATGTTTCACAACACCGAGCCATTCAAAACGTAATTACGCGTTGAACAAACCCTACATGAGCGCACAAGCTTAGCGAAATCGCTGTCGTATATTAGCAAACTGTTTTACCTATAATTACAACCATAGAAAATAATTAAGCTGTCTTTCGAAATATATATCGAGGGTTTGTAATTACGACTTAATTACTGTGTTAGTTTGAATAACCTTTAAGTTTACAGGCAGTTATTAGCATGTGCTGAACATGAATTTTATTTAATTATGTTAGCTGACAGACGTTTTCCTGTCCACATTTTTTTGGGATCATGTTGTAAATTTTAACTTTCCTTCTAACCAAATAAAAATAAAGAATTACATACAGTACGCATATCAATTATTTGAAATTAAGTAATTATAATCTTCAGTTAATAAAAAATCCCATAGAAAAAGCACTTTCGATTTTCCTTGGATTTTACGGGAAGTTTTTCAATGTTTTTTTTTTGTCCCCCTAGTATTTTCGAACTATTACGAACATTTAAAAATAACTATGATGCCTTACCAACGGATAACATTTATTTTTATTAAACTACTAACTGTTGCCCGCGACTACGTTCGCGTGCAAATTATAATTTGTCTTTGAAAAAAAAAAACCGGTCAAGTGCGAGTCGTACTCACACGCACATAGGGTTCCGTAGCACCAAACAATATAATAAAAATATTTTGAAGGCATTCGATCATATGTTGTATTGTTTTACATTCATCAACAAAACTAAATTAGTTTTTCGTAGTATGTTAATGAAAAACAAAGTTGCTGCTGCAGTTTGATGCAAAAGTCCCATATCTCAAAAAAATAAACATCAAATCTTATTCAAACCAATTTTGGTTGAAAGTTTTTTTTACGTTCTATAATCCTATATAATTTTTTAGTATCAGGTCCATGTTTGGGGAGACCTATACTCTTATATATACTCTTATATTTTTTAAGTTTTGTATAAAAACCTTATAGCGGTTCACAGAATACTAAGTTTAAACCGTTTAGTCCTCATAGTTTCAGAGTCAAGTGGTTGTGACATACACGGTCAGACAGACAGACAGACTTGGGGAATCTATAAGGGTTCCTTTTTTTGCCATTCGGCTACGGAACCCTAAAAAATTGCTTTTGTTCTTCCCCAGGATATAATCTATCTCTTTGCGTTTCGTTACGATCCGATCAGCTATTTAGTCGTGAAAAGGTAAGAAACAAACAGAGTTACTCTCGCATTTATTTATTTATTTATTTTAATTTATTTATTTATTCAGTAGTAGGTACATACATTTTATACATTTAAGTTGGTGCCAACATAAACTCATTAGAGTTTTACCGTGCACCAAGATCATCGACTACATAAATTTATAACATTAAAGAATAGAAGTATGTATGTAGAATCATACTTAACTCAATAAAATATATAATTTTGTCATAATAGAAATTAATTCCTTTTGATTTGTGGTAAGTATAATTTTAATTGCTCATGTCGTGTTTATGAGGCTGTAAATCAATTCCAAGTAAATAATAAAATTTATTAATTGAATTACTTCTATGGTTTGTTTTTTAATTATTTACGAACGACTGAATTGACTGTTTGATTTTTTTTTTCAAAGTTGCGACCACGCATTAAACTTATATTAATCGATAGCTGGCGTCAATAAAAACAAGTTTTGTATGAGACAAAATGTTATAAAGTGTCACGTTTCCGAGATATAAGCTATCTAGGATAAGGTAAGGAACGAGTATATTAGAAGAAGTTTGAAAATTGCGCCAGTTTCAGAAAAGTGTTTAATTTTTCGTTTTCAATGCGCCAGTTTCAGAAAAGTGTTTTTGTTTTTCGTTTTTTTTTTTTGTTTTTAAAGGGAATCTACTGTCTTGGTATGGACATAATTATGATGAGGAGAGACGAATCGCATGTGACTGAAAGAATGATGAATATAAACGTTGATGGATGGAGAGAAAGTGGATTGTGTGAGGAATGATATGAAAGATAAAGGAGTAAATGACAGCGTGACGGTTGACAGAGGACAATGGAAAAAAAAACGTGTTGCGTCGACCCCAACTAAAATTGGACAAGGACAAGCAGATGTTCATGATTGTTAAGGTATAGGAAACAATAATTGAAACTGCCGTAAAAAAAACCTTTAACCTACGGCTAAAAGTTAGGACACCTAACAGACCATATTAACAAAACTCTAATCCTAAAATGTCAACCGTTTCATAGACAAGTAGGCCCAAACTATTTCGTTCTTTCCAAGGCTTACGGCATTCTTGAAGCGTTTGTTTTAAACAATGGTTGCCTAGCAACGGTTGTTTTAACATATTATTACGACACCACACCTTCTTTTTGCACTTAGGCCCTATGTGGTAACAGTGACGTCCCATTTCAGTCAAGGCTCTAACTTCGACAACTAAATCCATGGAAAACACAAGAATCCAATTTTCATCAAAGAATACTAACCCTATAAACTACTTCACTAAGGTACATAGTCCTGTAGCAATAGAACACTGATGATACTGTGCCACGTCCCTGCCAAGGTCCTACCGCGAGGCAGTGCACACATTTGCATAGGCGTGCTAAAAGTCTAAAGCTTTACACTCAGTTCCTGCAAATATAAAACGTATACGGAAGGGATAAGGTTGATATTTAAATGGGTTAGTTTAGATAAATAACACGTTTCACTTTTAGTAAATTACACAAAGGAACAACGATAGTATTGAAGTGTTACGCCGCTGTACGTGTAACCGCGAATGTCACGTAGTTTTAACCATAATCTACTCTTGATTTTTTTATTACAGTACTTAGTAATTTTCTAATCTCTACTCTAAGAATTGTTAAATAAAGTTTGATTTTCATTGAAGCTTTACTCTATCAAAAGCTTTAGTAAATTCCAAGTGACACAGAAATCAGACCTTAGTACCGCAGGGCATTGTGGTCTTGAGGACCAGAAAGTATGTGATTAAGATTAATACTAACAAAGTGTGGGTGGTGAACTGATTAAAGATTAAATATATTGTTATTGTTCCTCGGAGCTATGACAAATAATTAGTTTCGGTTGTTAATAAATATTTATGGATTGTCGCGGCCTTTTCCATCATGACTTGCCTGGGGAGCTGTAAGCTACTGTTTATATTAACTTGTTTCTTGTCTGGGTTCCAAGTGGCTCAACTAGTCTTGAATTTGGTTGTTATTGTCAAATCCTGGTGAATTTAGGACGCTTTATTATGCCTAATGCAATCATTAAGTACCTAAGCTCCAAACGCCAAAGCCTTAGTTATATCTTGCGTCAAGCTGCAATATATAATAGAATTTACAGATGATTAAAATGTTCCGAACACTTGTTTTTTTTTAATATAAAAAAAACACTGGTGGGTATTTTGTCATGTACTGAATTCATGGTAACAGTTCGCTCGTCGTTGTTTGCCCTGTTTAAAAGAGTATCTATCAAATTCACAGGAACTCATAGCGCAACTTCAAAACCATTCACCATTATGTTTGTTTATTTAACCCTAATAGTAAAAAGAGTCCGATCAATTAATGATCTAAACCAAACGCACCGGATACTTTCCCTCGTATCCGATTCCATTGGCTTTGAAGCATCGTGACCCAACAACTAAGTTTGGAAAAGATTCAGTAGAAAAGAATAGCCCGAAATATGTGACTATCTGTATCAGACAGTCTGATCTACTGGATTATATAGGTAAACCTACCTATTGTTATTGTATCCGAAGAAATAATCACCTTGAAGCATTTGAAAAGATGTATCTTTAGCTGAAGAAGTAAAATCAAAACTGGGAGGACGAAGAACCTGAGGACACAACCACCTAGTGACAACGATAGTGGAAAAGGTACTCAAAAATGTAATAGACCCATAAATAGACCGAAAACCTTATGTCAATTCTATGGAAACTCGTGTACTTGTGTTGGCCCTCTGTAGCTACAAATCTTTCAATCTTTTACCATTATCAAATTAACTCTTTTCCTTCTTCATGTCGTTGGTAGTGTTGGTACGACAGTATCCTAGATTTTGCTGGTCCATAACCTCGACACTTCAATGGCATCATCGGTAGCAGCGTAGAGGTCTGTTTGGATGCGTGTTTTGGGGTTTAGAGGGCTAGAGATACGAGGTGGAAAATAATTTGTGACACAGCTCCAAACCCACAGTACGTCCAGCCCCACTTAACGAAGTTGGAGTTACATCATCCCACTGGAGTAAAGACTTTAAACATTCTTTATATTTTTGTCCTGAAAAACCAAGCGAATAATCTATAATTCAAATTTAAATCCAAAACCAATAAAGATCGCCAGACTTTAAAATAAACAATGGACAAAACCCATCATGGAGTTAAGTTGAACAATTACCAGCGGTCGTTGTCACTGGCTCACAAACACGAACTATTTCTTTGCATTTGAATACAAACACTATTCACTGACATTCTTTTACCTGTAGTACCTATGAATGGTCAAATACAGACACTTTTATGTACCTATATGCAATAGACGTCATATTTATTTGTAAAAGTGTTTTTTAAAAGATCATCGTCGTCCTGCATTTTTGGTTTGGCTCAGCATGTCTGTCTTTTTTCTTTTATAGCTATTAGCCGTCGATGTGGTAGTTACCTCGTTTCTAGCTTTTATTTCACGCAATTCGTCAATAGTTTCGTCGAAGTTTCTCTAATCCTTGTAACCAACCATCATCTGCCTAGCCTTTTCCCAACTAAGTTGGGGTCGGCTTCCAGTCTAACCGGATGCAGCTGAATACCTGTATTTTACATGGAGCGACTGCCTATCTGACCTCCATTACCCAGTTAGTACTGGGTAATACGATACCCCTTAGTAAGACTGGTTGTCAGACTTTTTTTTGGGCCCCTGACCACCTGTTACGACTGTCAAAGATCTACAATGTGTACCAGAATAAACGCACAACCTCTTAACGGGTCATTGTACTCATCATTATGAACAACTTTCACTATGGGACTAACCCCGAAACCCGGAAAAAAAAACAGCTGTTCAGTACATTTTGTCGAATTATGCGCACAGAAATGTATGGGGCAGTCGATTTTTTTTCGCGATTTCAGTTTTGGTCCCATAGTGAAAGTTGTTCATAACGATGAGTACAATGACCCCTTAAGAGGTTGTGCGTTAATTCTGTTACACATTGTACACACATCAAAAGTGTCTAGGGATCAAGCATTTTTATGTGGATTTCTTGAGATTGAGATGTGGCTTTGTAATAAATTTATGATTTTATAAATTTATATGGATCCTTTTTGGTGCATTTCATAATTTGAATCAGGAACTGTGAATCAAATTCGAGTAAAAGATGAAAATCAGCTGTCAATATTTTCCCTATAAAAACATACAACGCATTGAAGACATTATTAGTGCTACTGTTTCCCTACTACTGATTAAAACCAACGTTATTATGGAGCGGCGACGTCATTTAAGCAGGGAAGAAATGCTCAGAGCCGTGGGAATGATAGAAGCTGGTTCCCGGCAACGTACTGTGGCTTTAGCTCTGAATACAAGTCAGAGTGTTATCAGTCGACTTTGGACACGTTACCGAAGCACTGGTACCGTGGCTGAGCGCCATGGAGGACGGTATCGCTGCACCACACGGAGACAAGACCGATACATTCAAATCTTAACTCGAAGAGCTCCAACAATAACCGCCATGATGTTAGCCGTGAGGCTTCATCACTCTTCAGGGAACTTAATTAGCGACCAAACAGTCAGAAACCGCTTGCATGAAGTGAACCTTCATTCCCGAAGACCGCTACGGGTACCACCTATAGCAATGCACAATCGTAGGATACGATATCAATGGGCTCTTGAACACAGAAATTGGGCAGAAGAACAATGGCGTTTCGTGTGCTTTTCTGATGAGTCTCGTTTTGGTATGAGACCGGATACAAGACGTATACGACACTGGAGAACCCCTGGACGCCAACAGCGATTAAAATCCTGCCAGGAAGTCCATCCTTATAGTGGTGGAACCATCATGGTATGGGCGGGTATTTGGATCGGCGGAAGAACTGAGTTGATTTGGATCAGAGGCAACCTCAACGCTCAAATTTATGCTGAGACGATTGTATCAGACGTCATCGTTCCTCTACAAGTGCAAATCGGTCCCTTATTTCAGTTAATGCATGATAATGCACGACCGCACACCGCAAGAGTTGTAAGACAGACTCTCGCCGCAGCTAACATCAATGTCCTGCCCTGGCCTGCTCAGTCGCCAGACTTGAATCCGATTGAGCATGCATGGGATATGCTACAGAGAAGAGCTCTGCCGAATATGGAGGGTATCCAGTCGCAAGAAGACCTTTTTTTGTTGTTGCAACGAACATGGGCGGCCATTCCACAGCGTGATTTGGATGAACTCATTTTGAGTATGCCAAACCGATGTTCTTGTGTTGTTAGTGTTCGCGGTAGAAACACGGATTATTAATTGTTTAAGTTGCCCAATAAAATTTTAAAGAAAACTGTTATTTCAGTCTTTTTTTCGAACTTTTGTGTTAGTGGTTCAAATGTCAAAAATCCCTTTATTAGGAAAATGGCAAATTTCTTTATTAATGCAAAGGTGACTTGGTTTATCGTTACTGTGACAAACGAAAACACTTTATTTGATGAATCCTTAAAGAAAATTTTAATTAATATCAATCAGGAGAAAAGTTATTGCAAAAATATATGTTGATCCCTAGACACTTTTGATGTGTGTATAATTGACAGCCGGAACCAACGGCTTAACGTGCTATCCGAGGCACGGAGAAAACTCCGTATGTAATGGGTGGTCACCCATCCACAGACCTTGGCAAGCGCGGCTTAACCTAAAGATTGACCTGAGTGGCTGTTATTATTTTGCTCGTGACAAAATAATAACAGCCGCTCCTCCTAATCCTTGTAACCAACCACATCATCGAAATCACAAATTGTCTATTCTACCTCACTACAGTTTCCTCTTTACTATCTGACTCGTAATGTTCCTGACGTAATTGAGGGTGCGGCAGCGTGGAATCGCATTTTCCCATGCTTCTATCCTTTTTCGTCGTTCAGAACCGTCATTTCCTACAGCGAGAAATAGAGCGGGAGTGCAGCGCTCGGTAGCACGTTCGCAGAGCTTGCGGAGTCGTATGCCTTATTTTATCAACATTGCTCATAAAGCTGACAAGCAATAGTCGTAAGGGAACTGGCGTGTCCTAAAACTGATAATACACATGTATTAACTCGCACTGGGCCCACGTGGTGTTTTATGGTTTTATTTCCCTTTCATAGAGAGGAGGCCTGTTTCCCAACAGTGGGACCCCATAAACCCAACTGTTTATGCTTATGCTATATACTTGACCATAGTAGATAAACCACACAGCCTCTCTCGCGTGTCCTTTTTTAAAACTTACAGTAAAGAGTAGGATGCTATTTCATATTACACAATTCTGAGTGGGTTGATTATATTTTCCTTTTTTCATTCAATTACATGAGTTTGTCCTCAAATAATTAAATATCTTATTACAAAATCGCTGCCACCCAGAACCCCAATTGTTATGCTCAAATCGTTTCACGATTATGAAAAATTACCCATAAACTTAACAATACTCCAAACCATTTTAATAATCTTACGTTAATTATCATCTTAGGTATTTGAATCAACTAAATAAGTAGCAGGTATATTACAACTTATATACATAGTATAGTTACTAGCTATGTACATAACACAACTAGTAATAGAAGCAAGACGGATGCGATCGAGGACGTCTGTATAAACGAAAAAAGCGAAGCAAAAGTGAACGGAGCATAAATGAGTATAGATCCCATTGTTCAATTATCTTTTTCACGTACCTAAAGGTCGTGAGTTGCTTGATGAGAATTAGTTCCGCCATCAGATTTTGGATTTTGGTCCTTGAAGTTGAAAATTTGGTGTGCAAGTGGGTTTAGAAAGGCCGACAATAACATGTTTTATGATGAACAGATTTGGTATTTTGATTTTGGTAAAAATCTTTACACAAGAGATGATTTAGTTACTTGTAGTATCTTGCGTGTGCTATGTATAATGCATGTCATAAGTCGTAGTTTCTCCTTAAGTGCATTATCAATACCTGGAATGGTAAATGCATAGACCATACCGTTCATATCAGTCTCTTATTGACACCTATCGATCAAAGTACTCAGTATCTTATTTATCTGTCAATACAATACTTTCGACAGTTATAGCTAAAGAAAAACTTGTTAGGCTATTTCTATTACGTCCGCTATAGCCTTGGAATAAACATGTCTAATATATACCATGGCATGTTAATTATTTATTACAACACCAACTTAGGACTACAAAAATTCAAGAGATTTCCGTAAGATAACATTAGCATATTTATTCCAGCTACATTTAGTCACAGCCTATGATGGTGTTCATAAAAAAAATCCAACATAATGGGAGCAAGAAAAACGTCTGACCCAGAAACAAAACGAAATCGACAGTTAAAATGCTGTCCATAGAATCAGTCAAGGTTCGCAGAATTGGGAAAAAAGGACCAAAATATTTTGCCCACAATTTGATGTTCCCTTACGGTGTCAACTAAAGAAACTCCATTGTTCGAGAACACTTGCATATAATCACTTATTTGTTTGTCGAAAAAAAGCGGTCGATCCGAAATTCTAACAAAACGAAGCAAATTTTCGTGTTGACATTGAACACGCGCGTTTCACGGTCTTTTCGGACATGAGTTCATTGCAACTTATTTGCATACGAAAAGGCATAGTGACGACTTTGACTTTGCCGGTATCTGTCTCGACTTTCGTCGAAAAAGGCAAAAACAGATCATAAACGGCGAAACTACCCAGAATTGTTTTTGCACTAATAAAATCGTAAGCGCTCGTTTGTCCCACTTTTTGTCGCATGATCCAATTTTTTCGAAAGCCGACGACAATGGCAGAATTATGTCGTAATGTTTGAACAATAGTTTGTTTGTGTTGTGAGCTTTGAAGGGATCTTTGACGGATGCCGAAGGGGTCCGAAACGAAAAATTTATTGCGCCAGTGACGAAACGCACCTCACTTTCGATTTCAGTCTATTGAAGATGATTAAGAGTTGCTTATACAATGTATTTTGTTGAAGTTATTTCATACATCTCATAATTTTAAGGTTTGTTTCATGCCGTCCCGGTAGTGTTACACGTTTTTGAACTCAGTTTTTGCGCTGTGACGTCATATAAATTTCAACATTCTCTTTCACAAACGAATTTGATATTACTTAATGATTTCCTACCACTTGTCTTTCTTTGGTATAAGTAACTTTCATAATATCAATAACACTATTTTACATTCAGCTTCGGTGAAATCTTGTAAGACCAAATACGTGTGTCTCCATGTTGTCAATAATAAATCAATCAGCATTGCAGTGGATACGAATAAATAACAAATAGGATTTTGATTAATAGAAGGGGCCTTCATATGAGTTGTATTTATTAGCTTTGCAATAATCACCAATTAACCTTTTGCTTTGGCTCATTACAACAAATTGAAATTATTGTTATCTTATTGAGTCTCCCAGTACCATCTCTTTGAAAGAAAATACTAAGAAATAAATATAAGCAAATAAATAAAATTGAAGTGTTTTTTGTAATAATTTCAAAATAACAGCTTTTTACTGAATGCATAATTAGAAACAAAAACAAAAAAAAAACATTTTTTTATATTTGTCTATCTGTCTGTTTGTTCCGGCTAATCTGCAAAATAGCTGTATCGATTTTGACGGGACCATTACTGGCATATAGCTGATATTATAAGGAGTAACTAGGCTATTTTTAACTGAGAAAAAAGATTGGGGTTCCGTTAAAAAAAATTAAAACCCTCGAAATTGTTGACAAAATCCAAATCAAATGGGGAAGTAATATTCTTATCATTATAATCTGAGGCGGACAAAGGTTGCGGACAACAGCTAGTAAACCATAACCCATGATGTAACCACAACACATTATGTAATTCTCATTAAAACATAAGAAAAAAGAGTAAATTAACATCACCTTGGATAACCCTGGAAACGCCAAACTAATACCTATGATATACGTTCTAATTTTTCATTCGCGCAATCAGTATTTTGTAGGCACAATAAAATACTTGATCCAAGTAAAATTGATGGTGATTACAGTGATTAGACACACATTATGTCTTATAATTCTTTTGATAATAAATCTAGCGTTGAAGACCGAAAAAAAGTAGCAAAGGAAGGCGACGAAACAATAACTTTTAATTTCGAAGGAACCTATTGTTGCATCACTACAAAAATAGAGCTGGGACCTTTTTTGTAGAAATGAGAAAGTGAGAGTCCTCGTGTCATAAAGTTTTATGCTTTTGCTACTTTATTTTTGTTCTTATAGCTTTTATGGCACACCATTTTGGAAGCTCATAGCGCTTTCGCTTTCTAAAAACGACGATTTTAATACTGTGTGTTATTAAAAATGTTTCTGGTAGTTTCGCCGACGACGACGTCGGGACGAAGATGGTGTTAAGATTATTTTTAATTGCATCTCTTTTGTTTCTGTCGGCTCCCTTGTGGGATGTTTTAATCGTAAAAGGTTGCACTTCGTGGCATTTTATTGGAGTAATTGAAAAAGGGAAAGTTTTGAAACATTTTTTTTGTTGAGAATAATATCGTATACGAACTGCAAGACGAAGCTATTTGCCTTATCATTGTTCTCTCCTTCATCTATCATCGTCGACTTCTGATATACTAGTACATTAACTGAGTCATCAACAACGACTCAGCCTTTCGCAGTATATCACTTTCTTGACATATGAACCTCTGCCAAGCTGTGCCACAATACCCTGTACTCTGCCTTCTACCTCCAGTCTGAGCCAGCCACCTTTTCAAGGTCGTCGGTCCATCTAGCTGTGGGATACTTGCCGACACACGGTCCCCAATCCAGGACTCGTTTGTTCCATCAGCCATTGGTCTTTCAACATCGTGGACGGGACATTGCCACTTTAGCTGGCTTGCTCAGTTAGCTTCGTCGGGCACTGCAGTTCTTTTTTAAATTCTTGCATTTTGGATCTTATTTTTCAAAGTCATTTGAGTACGTGCCATTCTACTTATAGTTTCTTTCTGCCTGCCATCATTAGAAAATACGTAAGTTGAAGGTTTTCTTCGTAAATCATCTCTAATACTAGTGTCTCAATTCCACTAAATCTGTAGTACATTAACCTCCTTAACATTATGATCTTCGCAATTAAATATGTTTTCTAACATCAACCTTATTGCTTTTCCTATTATCTTTTTTAGGTCACGATCTATCATTTCCGAAGAAATCTTAATTAATGTGTTTACAATCAAATTGTCATTAGTAAGTGTATAAGGTAAATTGGCTAAAAAATAAGTCATTGATAACGAGGGGATATGTGACATCTCCCAAGAGATAATGGCTCATAGCCTCACACAGAATGGAGGCCTGTTCACCACCAGTGCAATGGAAACAACACTAATAGATAGATTGTAAGTTTTGATACCTATTAAAAGATCGACTTTAAAAAAATGTTACATAGAATGAGTTCAATTACAGACACAACCTCAACCCCTGAGCCTAGAAGCATACAACTGCGCAGGAGTACTTTCAACCGTAAGGGAACACTAAGAGAAAGGTTTTGAAAAATTCACCTTCAAGATTAAAATATGAGATGCAAGTTTTTATGGACATTCCATTGAACGCTCGACTTGTAGGTATTCCGACAAGTACAATGAGTGTTGCAAAGAGTCAGCAAGTCAACTTTGTCTACCAACTCATTAGAGGCAAGGTTTTTAGAGATTTCATGTTTATTATATAAAGATCTTAGTGACTTATATTCAGTGCGTCAATTTCATATTGTAAGTGCTGAGTGTCTATTTCATAAATATATATTAAGTTATAAATATAATGTTTTTTTAAGGAATATGGATTAAATTAATTTATACTCGTCTTTTACTTCATGATAACATAAACTTATTGAAAAGTAAGAACTTCAATCCATTTGTTTAAACAGTACATAAGTGTTTTTAACTTACCTTAATGACTATAAAGCACCTTCAATAATTGCTTATTTGTTTACAACGGAGATATCATAATTAGTATGAGTTTCACACGTTGACATAAATTCTATATCTACGATATTTCCATACTAATAAGAAGCTTGCTAGGAAATATTTTCCAGTACAATTAAAGGCAACTATGAAACCGTTTATTACGTTGTGAGCAGTTGCAAGTAATTGATGATACTTCCTTGTGTTCAATAGCTTTGCATTATATCGTATTATTTAACAGAATTTCAATATTATCTGAACGAAAGTGCAAGTTATCCTCTACAACTAGTAGCTCCATTAACATTAACAGCATTTTATTGTGTATCTTAGGCTCAATGCTGCAAGGTCCAAAAATAATTGATCCTTTCACCAAAGAGTTACCAAAACCATTCTAGAACCAAACGCTTCCTCTCTTAGTCTTAGTGCTGAAAAGACCAAGAATAATTGGTCCATCGAAAGAAATTGCCAGACTATTCTGTAACTTATGACTCTCATATTTTTCATAGCTCTTGACCTTTTCTTTATATTTCTTTTTCGCATTTATTAGTAAGACAGGTTTAAACTCTAAAGCTTTCGTAAATATATACTACCTAAAGATACTTTTACTTGCCTTGAAAATTGAAACTTAAAATAATCTGACCATTAAAAGTATTAAACCAAAATAATCTCAAATCTTAATGATTCATAAAGTTACACAAAAGAGGCAAGTTAATGCCGCATTTTAAACAGATTAACTTTCGGGTCAGTATGAAAATTAAAGCTAAGCCTTAGATACACGAGATTAAGATATAAAAACGTCTGTCAATGTCGCACGTACCATCCGTCAGCTGTCAAGAGATTTATCCTTACATCAGCTGCTTGGATGGATAGTGGATGAAGGTTTTAATTTAAAATAATAATTTAGAATAAAAATTTAAATTTGAATATGGAGCTAGGATGGAAGATGGTGAGAAGAATTTCTCATATTTGCAGCGCACAAAAGTTTTCGGAAAATGAAGACCGTGGCTAAATACCAACAGCCGCTCGGGTTGGTCCGTGGATGGGTGATCATCCATTACATACCGAGTTTCCTCCGTGCCTCGGAAAGCACGATAAGAGGAAATGCGTTGGTCTTTGTTCCATACAAACGGTCTCACCTGTTTTCTTTCTGGTTGATGACTTTAGAGCAATGATTTAATATAGTAAAATATATATAAACCTTTTCTATGTCCCTATGCTTTCCATTTTGATGACAACGTAATCTTTATAAGCACTACTAGAATCCTTACAAAATTGCCTATTTAAGGCGCTGTCAGCAGAGGACCTAGTGTACAAATTTAATAATTATTAATTGAAAAAAAACATATTGACACATTATCCTTTTTATCCAGTTAATGAAATATCTTTTAAATTGGTTGATTATTGGACGAGGAACTAGTCGAGAACCTCGAATTATGACTTTTTACTTAGGTTAGGTTAGGTTAGGTTATTCAGTTTATTCAAATACCTAATTTTCAAAACTGTCTCCACCCGCATTTCCTCTTAAGCCGTTGGTCCCGGCTGTCGTCTTCTTCTTTTCTCTTTACAGATAGACAGAGGCCTTAAAGTTTGACAACCAGCCTTACGTAGCGTATTACCCAGTACTAACTGGGAAGTTCCGTCTTATGACGACAGGCCGTGTCGACGGCGCGTTCGTGTTCCACGCGCGCCTCAAAGAGATGTCAGCAAAAGGGAGGGGTCCGCAAGGGCCGATGCTTGCCGGGGCTGCGGGACTGTTCGAAAGAGATACCGTGGCCCCGGAACACAAAGGGCAAAATAAGGAACATGGATGGGTTTTAGTCAGTAAAAGTCTGACACTCCCTCCTGCTCAGCCGCGGGAGGAGTTATTTGATGATTTCCCAAACGAAAAAATAAAATAAAAAATAGGCAGTTGCTCCATGTAAAATACTGGTATCCAGCTGCATCTGGTTAGACTGGAAGCCGGCCTCAACGTAGTTAGGAAAAGGCTAGGCAGATGATGATGATTAGGGAATAAAGATATTCTGGGATACTTTTAGGGTCTGAGTCATTAGTGTGTTTATTTTAAGAAGTACCTACAAATTGAATTTAAGTCGGGCATGAGTAAAGGTTGATTTATTCCTATTTTCCAAGAATTCTAATTAGGTACTGCTAGGTGCAAATATGTAAATAAACAAACTATTAGAGTCAATTAGTGTTTGAAGTAATTTATGAATTTTTAGATTGAATTATGCAGGCCAAGATAATAAATTGTCAGATAATTCAAATCACCGATCACGATGCGATACGCTATACAGTGCTCTGCAAAAGTTTGAGAATATCAGGTATGTTTCAAACTAGGTATCAAAGAAGATTTATCAAAACTGTGGGATCCTTCACCTAAATACCTAGTAATATTTACCTGTTAATAACATTCACCCAAATTATCATCCATCATCTGCCTAGCCTTTTCTAAACTTTGTTGGGATCAGCTTCCAGTCTAACCTGCAGCAACTGAATACCCGTATTTTGAATGGAGCGACCGCGACAACCTATCTGACATCCACAACCCAGTTAATACGGTACCCCTTGGTAAGACTGGTTGTCAGACTCTCGGGCCACTGACTACTTATAACGACTGTCATAGGTCTACAAATGACAGCCGCAACCAACAGCTTTACGTGGTGTCCGAGGCTCTGAGGAACCTCGGCATGTGATGGTTGGTCACCAATCTACGGACCAACCTATGCAAGCGTCGCTTTATCTCAAAATCGACATTAATTTTCACCCAAATATTGGACCAAAAGTTTTCCAAAATCACTTTATAACAATTTTCACATTCTTTCCTATCCCTTCATACCTACTACTTTTGCTTCGTCCTCTGCACCCGACTTTTCTGAAAATCATGACCTTTAATGTGTAATTCCTTTTTAGAACATTCCGATTAAAAAAGTAAACATATTAAAATATATTACAACATCCGACTCCTCTCCCGTCTTTGTAATACAAATTCTTACAACTTGTCCATCTAACTGTACGTCCATGTCTAATATGTCACCGTCCAGTACTGTCTTCTAGCTGTCATTTGTCAGATGTCAGTCCATTGAAACGTCGCCTTGTACTGAACTGGCCGTTTTGTGCAAACATACATAAATATTAGATGTGACGTCATAGGCACGGATGAAGAGGTGTGCTGTTGTCTTAGTTTCTCGAGTTTTCGTTTAGATGTAGGAACTGCTTAAAAAACTTCCTACTAGAACAGGCTCGAAAGATAAAAATCTGCGGGGTAATTGCGTAATACATTCACAATGGCGAAATGTGGGTTTACTATTAGGTACACCTCTGCCTAACCCTTCGGGGAATACAGGCGTAATGTTATGTTATGTGAAAACATTTTTCTTATCTAACTAAAACACAATGACATTAATCTAATCAAGATACCAAACCATAATCCAACTCTCCTGTAGCTCAACATCAACAACAACGACTTAACCGAAAAAAGAAACACCTAAAACCTGACACTGAAATCTCCCAACAACCTAATTTTGCGTCAAACAGCAGTTTCCGCCTTAAACAACTAAGATGAACAAACAGATCTAATCCATTCTTCCTGATCGGGATGATGCGGTGATGCGGTCAGCGATGCGTCATGGCCAACCTTCTAACGAGAGCGTGATGTGTGATTGGCGCAAATCATAAGAGTCTTGCCTTTTTCCTGTAGCTTCGACCGCGGAGGTCGTAATTATCCCTTGGGATCGGACCACAGGGGTAACAGTATCATAGGGTACTTCCCTAACATAAGTCATGGTCAATTCGTGAGGCAATTCTATCTCAACTCGTTCAGCTGTTTTTTTAATGTAAATCTTAAAATCAGTCCTTTGACTATAACCAGGTGTTACGGGACTGTTCGAAAGAGATACCGCGGCCCTGGAACACAAAGGGCAAAAGAAGGAACATGGATGGGTCTTAGTCAGTAAAAGTCTGACACTCCCTCCTGCTCAGCCCAGAGCGAGAGGAGTTATTTAATGACTTCACATCCGAAAAAAAAAAAAAAAGACTATAAACAGATGAGTTGAAGTGAGGTTTGTCTTGTCGAGGAGGATTTGGGAGTCCTCCTCTTTAAAACATCGACGCTTTAGCTGACATTGACGGTTGCTAAATCCATCATAGCAGATCTTTTCAGGCGCTTTTTATGAGCTGGCTTGGCTAGACTGATGGCCAGATGATTTGGGTGCCTTTTCAGTCTTTGTTTGTAGCGTTTGGCAAACTAAGCTCCTTCCTCTTTTACTGTGTTCTTTTTGAGTTGTTCATGAACCACCGAGTTTTTGATGAACCACGGGTCCGCGGTGCATTTGAAATGCTTTTTAGGATGCCGTGCAACTGTTAAGACGTGAAAAGGACTGACAGATAGAAAGAGTTACTTTCGCATTTATCTACGGTTTATATGAAAGAAATGAATACTGATGGAACTTAATAGGTAATGGTGCGAGGTCAAAACGGATAGTGTGAATTTCCGAGCATATGTTACTAAGTCAAGTTTCGAGTATGAGTGTGGCTTTATGAGTAGAGGCAGACCAAAGAAACGATGGATGAACTGTGTGAACGATGATATGGCAAGAAAGGAGGTTTCTGATGAGATGACGGGTAATAGAGAAGTATGGAAGAAGAAGATATGCTGCACCGAACGCAAATTAATTAGGATAATGGCATGAGAATCATGTTGTTAGTCTCAACCGATACGATTTGCGTCAAACAAACCACACGTAAGTGCGTTACTTGTCTCCGCAAGTCGCACCTCGCAATGACTTAAAGCATGCTCATCATGCTCTGAACAGCTTCTTTAATTTTTTTTTCTCCGCATCCGCTGAAAAACCTCCTTGTCGCTTATGTGTGTAGGTCATTCTGTTTATACATACCGTCATCATTTACAACAAAAATGTTTATTAGCAATGAGGATGGCAACTATGAAACTAATGGCACTATCACGGCTGGTTCCAACATCATCAATGGTTGAAAAACTGGTAATGTCATTTTATTTTTCAAAATAGCTTGACTTCATTGGTCAGATTGTGACCTTAGCTATGGTAGCGCCATCTACAATGAGCTTTTAACGGTTTTGTCCCATTAGAACCGCAAAGACAAAAACCGCTACTAATTCAATAAGCACATTATACGATTGACCATGGTAACTTTCAAATATATAATTTCGGACGTTACGTTTCGTGCAACTCCGTATGCCAATTATACCATCAGTCGGTAGAAAATCGTGATTACAAAATAAAACTAAATCTTTATGTGTTTCTAAATAACTGTAAGCCCTTTACTTACATTAAAATGCGCACGAGATGTTAGTACAGGGGATGGAAGCGTGAAAGGTACATAAGCAGAAGTGCAATAGGCAATTTCAATATGAAACTGAACTTTATTTAAATAACGCCAGAGTTCTTGTTTGCAAAGCAAAATGCTTTTGAAGTTGAACACGTGAGTCGCTGAGAACTTTCTATTTTCAACTCTGCGTCTGGACGATAAGAATTAATTTTGCATGACTGTTGAACTCACTTAAATAAATAGTCTTTACGGCATGGACACATTTCATATGCAAGTCAAACTCAAACTCAAACTCAAAGCGTTTATTTCAATTAGACCTTCGCAGGCACTTTTGAAAGTCAGAAAAACAAAGGCGAAGCTACAGTCACAGACACAAGGCATAATAACTTGTGAAAGTACTGTAGTTGCCCATTCCAAAGCGTAGATCTCTATGGAGAAGAATGGGCAAGAAACTCCATGGACACTCTTTTCAATCAAAATATTGTTACAAGATCTTGGTTACATCATTCATGTTGAGATTATACATATATGTGAGAACGATGTAGAAAGACGTGCACATTAAGAGCGTCCAGAGTAAAAGATTATAACTATCAACAATTTAAAAACAAAGTAGTTAAAATAAACCGTGGCAGCTAAGAGATGACCAGTCCCAACTGACAGCGCCCGTTCACAAACATGACGCATGCATCAGCTCCATTCAGCTCAACCATATTGAAGGGAACTAAACGACCCAACACACCCGCCACTATCAGCGAGACATTTGAGTGAGCCTGACATTCTCTCAGTCACCAGGGCACATTCGAGTCAATGAAGGATAACTAAATGTAAATGGTAGCTTTACAGTACATAGTACTCACACATGTGCTATGCAGTTATATAATACTAAGAGATTGAATCTATACAATGCAAAGATATTTTTACAATCTTCTGCAGCTTCCACAATAATTTCACATGAGCTTCTGATTAGTTTGCCCCTATGGTTGTGGAGCAGAACCAGCATTGAGCCAAGCATTTTTATCATCGATGTAATCCCCTAACTTATAATATGCTTGCCTACATAGTGTGCGTTTTATACAAGATTTAAATTTTGTCTCATTCAGTTGTTGAATGTGGGGAGGTATTTTATTATAACATTTTAAACAGTACCCCATGAAAGATGAGTCTACTTTAGCTAGCCTGAAACCTGGCTGTACTAGTTGGTCCCGGTTTCTAGTATTATAGTGGTGTCTGTCACCTCTTTTACTAAACAAATGCAGATTTTTCCTAACGTACATGATGTTTTCATAGATGTATTGACAAGGTACTGTCATGATGTTAATTTCTTTAAACAGTTCCCTTAGAGAATCGCGCCTACGTAGATCATATATGGCTCTGATGGCTCTTTTCTGCAGAATAAATATAGACTCAATGTCTGCAGCCCGTCCCCATAGTAAAATACCGTATGACATAATACTATGAAAATAACTAAAATAGACTAGCCTCGCGGTATCTGCATCAGTAAATTGGCGGATTTTTCTAACAGCATATGCTGCTGAACTCAGCCGCCCTGCAAGAGATGTTATATGCGGACCCCATTGTAGCCTTGAGTCGAGCGTGATCCCCAGGAAAACAGTATTTTCGACGAATTGCAGTTTCTCTTGATTCAATACTATGTCACTATCACTACTTTTAACATTCGGTAGAGCAAATCTTATGCACTTCGTTTTTTTCCCATTTAATACTAAATTATTAGCGGTGAACCAATTATGGACCTGCATTAAGGCGTTATTTACGTCTTCGAGATTTGTGGCACGTCTGTTTATCTTAAATATTAAAGAAGTATCGTCAGCGAATAACACCATTTGTGGTTGGTTTTTAAATAAATGGGGTAGATCATTAATATATACCAAAAAGAGGAAAGGACCCAATATCGAACCTTGTGGTACACCCATACTTACTTTTAAACCCATTGAATTGACACCATTTATTTGTACTTGCTGATGTCTATCGTTTAAATACGATTTCACTAAACTGAGCGCAAGTTTCCTTAACCCGTAATGTTCAAGTTTTAAGAGTAGGGTTTCATGGTTTACGCAATCAAATGCTTTTGAGAGGTCACAGAAAATTCCTATGGCATCTTGTGCCTCTTCCCACGCAGTAAATATATGTTTTAATAAGGTGACACCGGCGTCAGTCGTACAACGTCCTTTGGTGAAACCATACTGTTTCTCATGCAAGATTTTATTGGTGTTAAAGTGGTTGAGCATTTGATTAAGCATTACCTTTTCAAACACCTTGCTGAAAACCGGCAATACGGATACGGGTCTATAGTTATTGGTGTCTTTACTGTCCCCGGACTTGAAAAGTGGTATTACCTTACTGTATTTCATAAGGTCCGGGAAGACTCCTTGGTCCACACACAAATTAAATATTAAGGCCAAGTACGGTGCTATAGTCTCAATAATGGCTTGACAAACTTTAATTGACATACCCCATAGATCCTCGGTTAATTTGACTTTGATTTCTTTAAAAGCTTTAATGACTGCTATGGGGTTTATATGTTTAAATTGAAACTCAACCGGACAGGCCGAAACGTTCGCTCTTAATAAATCAATAGAAAACAAGGGTGAGGAATTTAAGGTTTCAGTAGTTTTAAGTGGGATACTAGTGAAGAAATCTACAAATTCTTGAGCAACTTCATTTTTAGAGCTAAGAAGACCACGTGAAGTCTCTAGAGTGATATCATTATTATATTTTTTATTTCTGTTAGTTTCACTATTGATGATTTTCCAAACCGTCTTTATTTTATTATCGGCGGATTTAATCTTGTTGCTAATGAATAAGGCTTTAGCTAACTTACAGGAGTTTTTAAAAATTTTTGAGTAAGTTGTAACATATTTATTAAAAGTTTCTGAGTTGATGTAAGGCTTAAGGCCATACAGCTCAAACAATCGTTCCCTACTTTTCCTAATACCTTTAGTTGCCCAGTCACTGAACATAAACTTTGGGCAAATAGATTTGGTTTTCATTTTTAATGTATTATTGAACTCTGTGTAAACTACCGAAAAGAATTCCTCATAAAATTGATTAACATTTACAATAATATGGCTCGGAATGCCTAAATTACTAATTAAGCTATTTTTAAATTTATTCAAATTACTGGGTGTTATTAGTCTAGATTTTATCTGGATTCTTTGTAATGGTGTGTAGGACTCGAAAGCAACGGTTTGCCCGCTGTGATCAGAAGGAAGGTAATTTACAATGGATTTATCTAAGTAATCGCAGCAACAAAACACATTATCAATACATGTAGCAGTATTTGTAGTAATTCGAGTTGCTTCCGAAAACACGTTTGACAAATTAAATGATTTAAAAAGATGTAAGAATCTACTGCTATTCGAATTTTTGTCTAAAATATTAACATTAAAGTCACCACAGATAACTAATGATTTATTACCAGTTGCAAGTTTTGCTAAAGCATCTTCCATTACTGACTCAAATATAGAGTAGTTTTGATAATTTGGGGGTCTGTAAACGCACACTATTACATGCTTATCCAGCTCAACACAAGACAGCTCAATACTATGTTCAACCGATAGATCAACAATGTCATTACGAGTCTTAAATTTAATACAATTTTTAACTAAGATTAATGAACCCCCACGAATCTTAGCTTTCCGGTTAAAGCAACTGCCCACACTGTAATTTGCGAAATTAATAAGCATTTCATATTCTTTTAACCAATGTTCAGTGAAACAAACAATTTCAAACTTTGTTTTTTCTAAAAACAATTCAATTTCTAGTTGCTTTGAAGAGAAACCTTGAATATTTTGATGAAATAACTGCATGAAATTCTGCTTAGCCCCTTTTTTACATTTAGCTATTTGAGAGCAAGAAGGTACATTGTTGTTGTTCGGTGTAACATTAATGTTTCTGGTATCTTCTGTTGTCTTACTAACTAGTTTAAATGAGCATCCGGAGTGATCCCCAAGACTCCCATGCCATTACAAGACAATGAGATCCTAGTACTAGTGGACCCCACTCGAGAATCTTCTAAAGTTACACATGGATCCTCCCCGTAATTGTAAAAATAATTATTAGTATTATTACTAATAGTCGCAGTTTGAATAATATAACTAAACATAGACATACTACTTATGTCTGAGTGAATATTATAAACTAATAGCCTAGCTATTTTGTGTCTACAACTAATAGGTAGATACACTTTACCCCGTGTCGACTTAAGTTTACCAACAAAGCTGTTGATATCAAGAAATACAAGCCTGTCACTATAGTGACCTACTAAGAAATGAACATGCTTATTCAACATGTGAATATAATTGTTTTTCCTGTTTGACAATTTTTCGAAGTATGGGAAAGCACACAATATTATTTTACGACAATTCAACTTTAACAACTCAGTTACACTATCTGTGATGTCTTGTTTTGTAATTTTTAAACTATTTCCTATAAATATTGTTAAATCAGTATTAGCATTATAAACATTTCTAATTACTGATGCCATTATCTGTTTGTATGTTGACCCTGGCATACAGTGATTTTGGTTGGAACAACTCAGTTTATTACTTACTAATTTACCTACACCTCTTCCTATACTGTCTGAGAACATTATTGAGTAAGAACATTCATGACTATCATAAATCTCAGGCTGTACCACGTGCAAATAATCTTGTGTAATACTAGTTATTTCTCGGTTGAGTATAGAGTTCTGAGACAAATTCAAATCCTGGGACGGGTCTTCCATTACCTCAGGCTGGACAGTATCATGGTTCTCAACCGTCTGACAACTACATTGACACATTACCAACTCATTTGCCGCAAGAATATGTTCTCTAATTTGATTCTGAGAACTCACATATCTACTAGAAAGGGAACTAAGTGAGTCCTGAAGTACTTGTATTTCAGACTGCAAATGCTGAGTATCAATTTCATAAATTTTTATGCTGTCTTCTAATTTTATTTGGTAATTATTTAACTTATTAACCAAATCAACACGCTCTTTCCTCAGTGGAATATATTTGGAAAAGTGTTTGTGTTGTTTCCTAAATTGATAACATTTTTTAATTATTCTATTCAGTTTTGCATATTTTTTTAATTTCTTGTTGCTAACTGTATATTTCTGCTTCATTATGGAATCTTCAGTCAGATCAATAGTTATTAAGGAAGAGGGGTTAAAATTACTATTTAATAATTCATTATATAAGAGGTTTGTTTCTTTAGCCTGAGTACATTCTTTTTCTTTCTGTAACATTAATATAGAACTATTGGCATGAATTAACTCATCTTCTAGGTCCCTAATTTTACATAAAGCCTCCTCATATAAGTTACTACAATTATTGAAACCATCCGTGACTGCCTTAAGTTGATCCCGTTCATCAACAACGTCCAAGTATTGCTGATGTAGGTCTACTAGCTCCCGTTTTAAGCTTGAGTTTTTGCCATTAATCTTATCGACTTCCACCTCACTCTCTTCTCTCTCCTGTAACAGTTGTTGGACTTGGAGGTTTGATTCTTTAAGTTCGTGGAGAGCCGTTCTCAATTTAAGCTCCATATCCTGAGCAGTAGCCTTACGGGTCATCACAGGCATGATTTCAGGGTTGGTAACTGAAAATTAGAAGTAAAGAAACGGTGAGAACTAATAGAATAGACCAAATAAAGAAAAGTTTGCGGTGAAAGGGGAAAGAAAAAAAAAAAACAGAGAAAAATCTTTAGTTATGAAATTAAATGAGGTAGGCTGCTATATTTACTTTATACGATTATCTATATATTCAATGTATCTAATCGAATGTTAACTTTCACTGGTTTTATTGTCTTAGGATTTTACTTTTTCTTATGTGTGTAGGTACCTTGCTCAGGAAATAAAAATTAAACTTGTTACTTTATTGAGATATTAATTACTTCAAGACAATAATGATCGTAAATCATTTATGAATTAATATTGAAAAGATCGATATAAAAAGAAAAGTATACATATATTTCATTATGAATGTACATAACCCGGCCAATTATATCTATATCATTTTCGCAATTAACATAAAGTACAAAGCATTAAAATTTAATTATGGCAACTCTTTAACATGAGTGATGATTCAGAATTCTGGCCAATAATTAAATAGAAGTCATGTGCGCGTTGAGAGTAGAAACGGCAATGAAAACGCGAAATTGTGACTAGGAGATATTGTTCAGAGAAACGCTGTTTATCTATACTTAATCTATACTAATATTAAAAAGAGGTAAAATTTGTTTGTAAGTTTATATGTAGGGAGTAATCTCTGGATCTGCTGAACCGATTTTGAAAATTCTTTCCCTACTAAGAAGCTACATTATTCCCCGAGTGCTTTATGCTATTTACAACGTGCCCGTGGAATATTTTCCGACCAAAACGCGAGCGAAACTGCGGGCAACAGCTAGTTCTTTATAATAATGTCTCAAAATTGTCCTGTAAATATGTGAAGCAGGTATTTACCCACGTAAAGGTTCGGTTAAATTGAACGTGGAAACGGATACAGGAATCTGACAGATACTATATTAACTGAAATATCTGCCAGTGTCGAATGACCCCAATTTGACCTTAACACTTTAACCGAACCTTAAAAATGTGTACGTGACATGGTTTTTACCCACTCTGGTATCTTACCATTGATTTCTCGTGACCCAACTACGCTTTCATAAAGTACCAATCGCACTCTCATTGGGAAGGACACGACTATACATCATCCCCGGTATGGTAAGTTCGTAACTCACTGGCTTCAACTGCTGCAGTTTGACCTATAAGTTAACGTGTCTACGGAAAAGGTTTTGCTGGTTTACTCTGCTGGTTTTAGTTCAATATGACTAACCTGAGTCCATGGTGCGTACCGACTAAAAGACCAACATTTTGGTTAGCTATGCTTAAATTCCTAAGAACAAGAAAAAATCTGTAAAACATTTTTATATCTACGCTATTGTCATGTTTACTTTTGTTCGGTTACATTTGTAAATCTTTATTTATCTCGCTACTCGGTTTGAGGTATTCCACTTAACATTTAATTTCGTCAAACAAAGACGTCGGTTCTTTTTCAAGAACACCATCGTTGTTATGAATATTTTCCACTGTTTGCCCTTCAAAAACTCGTTATTATCTTTTCCATCATTCTTAATTACTTCCATTACCAAACCACTGTCTTCTCTTTATTAGTCCACTATGAGCTTTCAAAATAGATCATCAATGGGGAAGGCAAGTCAAAGCTGATTGTAGATGGCGTGTCCATAGCTTTTCCCAATCTGACCAATGAGGTCAAGCTATTTTGAACTATAAAATGACATTGACAGATCTTCAACCAATGTCATTGCTTGGTACAAGCTATGCTAGCGCCATTAGGTTTAAGGTTGCCTTCCCCTTAATATAACATAGAACTGTGTCAGCCTCAACCTTATGAGAGTGATCTGGGAAATGATGTCAGTACATAAATCGATAAGTTACTTTCCCTCTGATTCGTTATAAATAAAATAAATAAAAAAGTGATGTTTTACATGTTATTGTTTGTTAGTTATCTTTAATTTCATCAGATTATATTATGCAATCTGATGAAATCAAAGATAACGAATCAGAAACAGGACCAATTTCGATAACATTATGATTGATATCAAAATCTTCCTCTGATTGCTTTTCAAAGTCCGTTTCATTGATTCATCTTCACCATAATTTATAAAACACCGCCGCTGTCTTCCTTAATTACTCTACATTTACATTCAAACTAGACTTTTTTCAAATAAATTCTTGATTATTCTTAGTAACTCATGTCAAAACCGCTGTCTCCACCTAACTACTTCTCAGTCTACTTTCAAAATATATCATTAGCTATACACAGAACTATCTCAGCCACCTCCATGTGGGAGTGTTCATGTGAGCAGTTAATTACTAGTAGGAAGGTGTTGTACACTTAATGGATTTGCTCGTAAATATAATTGGATAATCTATTGACTATCGCTTAATCTACAATTATTCCATTATTATTGTTGTTTTTCTATTGTGCTGTTTGATTTTATATGGTCGTTTTTTAGTTGAGTTGGTAACTAAAAATGTACGCGTATACTGTTTCCGATGGATTCTCTTTGTAGTTATTTAAATTGGGCTAGTTCTAGTCTCACCGAATAACAGTTCCCACTGTGTTAAGGTCGGCTTCCAGTTTACCTGGATACTTACTTTTATTTATTTATTTATAAAAATACCACTATCATCACAGGTACCTAATACAATAGTGTAGTTATAGTTACATTTATCAAGCTAGCTTACAAAGATTAGAATTACATTTATATTATTAACAACCAAGAGTGATTTTACAAAATGCGGCCCGTGTGAATTCACTCAGAGACTAATACTAAGCTGAATACCAGAACCTTACATGCAGACACTGCTTATCTTACCCGATGAATCTAGTTACTAGGTATCACGATGAATCTTGGTAAGACTGAATGTCGAACTAGTCTACTCTTACCACATACCTTCTTAAATTAATGTCGATTTAACACATGAAAGGTGATAAAATCGCCGCTATATTTAAACGTTCCTAAGCCTTTTGTTTTAATTTAAAACAATTATGGTTGTTATAATACGAATGAAAGGTGACTGCAAGAAAATGCCCTGAGGGAAATATTCCGTCTGTGTAGTTACAACTAATGCACATACCCTCTTATTAATAAACACGGAATAAAATTACACCAGGAATAACAAAGGAATAACCATACATTTTCAAAGGTTTAAACTTGGAATAACTTTATTCTGTGTTTATTAATAGGAGGGATAAAGTTTAAGTATATACCAGTAGCGAAGGGTCAATTTTAATAAGAAGTAAGCCGGAGTACATGTGAGTAAATTATTTGTCTATAGAATACTTACTGTGCCAATTTTCAAAGGGAAGCTGGTAGGAATCGGGTTGTAAGGAACCTTCGCCACTGGTATGTACGTTTAATGCTCATGATATCCACAACAAACTCTTATACAAAGATCTTTTACGTCTTGTTTTCTTTACAAAGACTTTTTCCTCGCCAATCTACATAATGCCTCACTGATGATTAATCTAGTTAGTACTTGCGTTAAGAGTTGATACTAAAAGCCACGTGCAGACTCTAATGTACTGGGTTCATAGATCATACATATAAATATATTACCATCGATATACTCACTGTGTAGAAATTATAATTGATTGCCTTGGTTCTCGTTCGACCTTGCTCTGCCTTCTTGTTTCTTGTCTAAAGACAAGATCATCGCAGAGATCAGGGACTGTTCGAAAGATACGAGTATACCGCGGCCCGGGAACACAAAGGGCTAAGAATGAACATGGATGGGTTTTAGTCAGTACAGTCTGACACTCCCTTCCGCTCCGCCTAGAGCGGGGGGGTCATTTGATGATTTCTCAGCCGAAAAAAAAAACCAAGTGAGCGTCGTACTCACACGCACATAGGGTTCCGTAGCACCAAACAATATAATAAAAATATTGTGAAGGCTCATTCATATACTTATTTTGAATTCAACAACAAAACTAAATTTGTTTTTCAAAGCATGTTAATGAAAAACAAAGTTACTGCTGCAGTTTTCATGAAAAAGTCCCATATCTGAAAAACCAAACATCAAATCTTATTCAAACCAATTTTGGTTTAAAGTTTTATTTACTTTCTAGAATCCTATTTTTTTCAGAATTTTCCTCCTCTTACTTTAGAAATTAGAGGGGGAGACACACATTTTACCACTTTGGAAGTATCTATCTTTCAAACGATTAACTTTGAGAAAAAATGGTTTTAAAAACCTATCTATAGACACACGTACCTATACGTTTGATAAAAAAAAAAGTTTCTGTTACATGTGCACTTAATCTTTTATTTTTAAATAAAAATCGTGAAGCGGTTCACAAAATATATCTACCTACTAAGTTTCAACTGTATAGTCCCTAATAATTTCGGAATAAAGTGGCTGGGACATACACGGACAGACAGACAGACATGGCGAATATAAGGGTTCCGTTTTTTGGCTGTATTTTCCCAAAGGGGAACTTATGATTTAAAAAAAAAATGTTTTTTTTTTAGAAGATATGTGGACAGAAATATAATTAGAAATAAGAACTAAAACATCACACCGCTTTTCGCATCAAATACAGAGCCCAAGTAACACAGAAAGCATTCTAACAAACGAATAGCAAACTTGTGTAGAACTTAAGGTCTTTATAAACTCATAAATAAGTTCACCGAGCATCTTGAAGCTTTATATTGGTATTTCAAAACCTTTAGGATGCTTTACACTGTATAACGGTTGGATAATAGCATATCAAAATGCTTTTGTAAACCCTTTAGTTTTAGTGCAGCAAACCACAACGCAGCTGAACGACTTTCAGCAGTTTTTAGTGCATTTGGAATTACAATAGCATTTTAAGTAGTAAATAAATGCTTAATGCCGTTTAACAGCACAAATATGAACCATTATAATGCCACGTAAATCCGCTATACAACTTTCAGCTGTTTTTAGTGCCTTAGGTTCTACAATAGCATTTTTAAGTAGGAAGATAATGCCTAATGCTGTTTAACAGCACAAATATGAACCATTATAATGCCACGTAAATCCGCTATACAACTTTCAGCTGTTTTTAGTGCCTTAGGTTCTACAATAGCATTTTTAAGTAGGAAGATAATGCCTAATGCTGTTTAAAAGCTTAAACTTTTACCGTTATAATGCACCGTAAAACCGTTATAGCTTTGAGTTGTCTTAAGTGCCCTTTGTTGTGTAATAGTACTTTTGAGTGGTAAGTAAAAGCCTAGTATTGCTGAACAGCATAAACGTGAATCAATGTAATGCTTGCGTTTTTTAAGATCAACTTAGCTGTGTACAGCTAGCAGCTCTTTAATCAAATATACGTGAGTTATTGTAATGCGTAAAACTGTTTATACATTCATTTTACTGTATTCGTAGAACCTTTTGTCGGACATATTGGGGAAAAGCACATATTAAATGATCAATAAAACAACAGCAATTTTTATGGTTGAATTTTATTTTCATTACTTCTTGATTTTGAACTATTGTCGTCCAGGGTGCAAACGTGCCTGTGTCATTCGCGTCTGTGTCTGAATGTTCTTCCATGAATGATAATTCAGCTTCGGCAAGCTCATATGTTCAAATATTGTTCATTTTAAAATAGCACTCCTATAATGTCCATTCTTTTTATCGGGCTTGGATTGCTCATCTTTCATTAATTTGTACTGTGTCTTTTTAGGCGGCCACCACAATTTACCATTTTCTTCCCACAAAGACTACCTCGTATTGTTTTTCCTTTCTCTCTATCGTCTGTTCCATTTTGTACGGCATTGTATGGTTGGTATAAAAATCACTGAAAATAAGAAAACAATATTTTTTAAAAGCATCACCCATAAAAAAGATATTATTGCGTTTTCTGAAAAGTTTGGCCATTTTAAAGTGTACAGGTATATTTGATGGCTACTGTACCTGATTGATACACCGGGTATGAAATAAATAACGGTCCTGTCTATAAAATAGTTACGGAAAAATATCTTAATGACGCCTTTTTATCAACTTGGCAAACGAATCAAATTGTATAAATTCTGAAATGGGTTTTATTGTTTTGCTCAAGGATCCCCAAAATTGCGTTCAAGTAATGGCACTACTTCAGTCTACATCAAAACTACTGGTATACCGGTGAACCCATATAAACCTACTTTATAGACAATGCCACTACAGTAGTTCATCAAAAGCCTTCTCTCTTGCGTCTGGCTTAATAATGGTTCACGTGTGAGTATTTATACAGCTGGCAGCATTAATTAGCATTGTTAAAGGCTCACCGGGCTGCTATACCCCGACACCATTTTGTAAACATTTTATAACCAAAAAAATTATCATTCGGACCTATTTATGAAAGCAAAAGATCTTTAACATAATGATATAACTTGATTTAATACTGCCCAACCAATACTATTATTTTAATTAAGCAAAATTCGTTCTATACTAGGAATACACAATTGTTTTGATGATTTCACACATATTTTAATATGACATTTTCTATCAAAACCACAAAATATCGAAGGCGCGTGAAAATTTTCAATGAAACTTATATAGACATTTACAGTAAACTACATTGCGAATAATATTTGAAGGCATGAAGTAACAAAAGAGTCAAAAACTTACCCAGTAAATTTTGTTTTGATGCAAACAAATATGGTGTCACTCACTCAGTTTTGACAGTCTTCGTCCATATTATATTCCACGTTAATTGTATTATGACATTTGTACCGTGGTATTAGAGATGTTTTTGCAATGATGTAGGGTTTATTTAAGTTCTAACTGTGAACACTTAAAAAGCTCCAATCATTCTTTTACTACATTCAAATGCTAGTCTAATGCTTTTGTAATGCAAACAACATCTTCATTATCAATAATATTGCTAGTATAATGCTTCTGTAATGCGATTGGTACGTTCTTTGGCCATAATAATGCTAATATAATGCGCCTGTAATGCAACTAAACAACTATTGTGAACCTATTTAGGATCTAAAGCCGTATAATTTGTGCCCAAATAAGCATTACAGTAGCCGTATAAACGTTTGTAATGCTACTATAGAACTAACTCAAAATGCGAAAACGATACAGAAATGCTGTAAGTCGGCCGTTATAATGCTTTGATGTGTTACTTGGGAGTGGAACATCGAAGTACAATCGGTTACCATGTGTTCAGTACAGCATTCCGAACAGCTGTTCCCAACGATTTAAACCCCTGGTTGATTCAACATCGACATCATACACATAGTTCATTTTCAGTGCACTTCAAAACCACTCGAAGCCACCACAAGTAGTGGTCATCACCACCGATGTACTCGTAGCTTCGACAAATTTTGGCGATGAAAACCTACCATACTACTTACCTTGGAGCAATCATAAGTGCCTCTCTTGGCGGCTGACGCCACCAGATTGCTAATGGCCTCCACAAGCAGAAGTGGTCACCACCGGCTTAATAGCGGTATCGACCATTTTTGGCGACTTATACTTAGGACTGTCATATTAAGTGCCCCTGCACTCTAGACGATTAACGCGACTCAACCACCAGAAGCTGCAGTAGTCATTACTTAGACAATCGTGGTTGGACTGTATATGGCCGTTAGGTAACCCTAGGCTCAGTCATGTTTAGTGCCGCCCCCGCAATCTTGACTCGCGTCACTCCAACACCAGCGGTCGGCGGTTTCGATGGCGCTTAGCACTGAACATTGACACATTGATATAAATAAAAGCATATGATTAATATAGCCTAAGTACTTCGTTTGTGAATCAGGATGCCTCTTGCCTATCACAGTCACTGTCACGTTCTATGATTTCATTTAAATAATTCACAATTTAAATCAAAGCTACTAACTGTAGTTTGGTCTTGAGAGGAATATTCTTACAATATTTATGATTTGTGCCACTTCAAAAACCCGTATCTGAATAATGAAAGCCTCTTTTGGTCTACTTATCAGGCTAGTGACAAGAATCGGCACAAAATATCTTTGAAATTTATCAGACGTTTTATCAACTTGAAAATTGGATTGGTTCTAGCACTCGATGAAGTCAGTATTGGGATAGTGATGATTTAATCAACTTACTCATATCACAGTCAACTGGACATAGGCCATAATACAAGGTTATCTATGTTCTATGTTCTATGTTAAGGGTTTGGTTTCCGCACTTAGTCCTTAAAGTGGACCATTGTACGTGAGCCATGGTGGCCGTTACTCCAACCAGCCCACCACCCTCCAGAAGCAGATCAGACTTCCCGGTCTTCTCAGGACATCCGCAAGGGATCTCGGTGCTCCAAGAATCTCCTCGCGGATCTGGGTGACGCCGGTGCACTCGAGGAGTACATGCGCTACCGTTTCCTCCGCCTCCATGCACGCTCTGCACAGGGGGCTATCAGTGATACCTAGGGTGTGGAAGTGTTTATTCAGTGAGCAGTGTCCAGTGATGGTCCCCGCCACCAGACGCAGACTATCTCTGTCTAGGCGCAGAAGGCGCTTGGTCAGCTGTGTATCCAGGGATGGCATAGCCTCCTTGGATTGCCTACACCCTGGTGTCGAGGTCCACCATTTTTCCGCTTCTGTTTGAGTGTGTTCCTTTAACCAGCTCCTTAGTTGCTGGAAAGGAATGGGCACAATGGGTTCAGGTCCGAAAGCTTTAGTGCTGGATCCCCTTCTAGCGAGTTCATCAGCTGCATCGTTTCCAAGTGATCCACTGTGTCCTTTGATCCATTGTAGTGTCACCGTGTTGCGGTTTAGTACCGTAACTCGTTCGAGGGCATTATGGCATTCTAGTATTAGTCTCGACGTAATCTGGTTTCTCTTCAAGGATTGAAGAACTGAGGCACTGTCGGAGAGTATACGAATATGGGTATCCGTAACCTCCCTGACTTCTATGGCGTGTGCCGCTTGGATAATGCCTACGCACTCAGCTTGGTATACCGAGTTGAGCATTCCCAAGGGTCTGGATATTTTAATGTTAAGGTCGTCAGAGAAGACTCCGACACCTGTCCCTTCGTCGGTCCTTGATCCATCGGTGTAGATCCTTAGCTCTGTTGGACCGGAGTAGTCATACATCTCCGCTGTGAGCTCTATGTTGTAGTGTTTTTGAAAGCAGTGGGTCTTCAGGGTTCTGTCGCAGGGTGATACCATCATTGGCTGTTGTTTGATAGCATCATCTTTTATGCGTGTATGTTTGATTCTGGAGTCCTTACTCAGGGTACCGGATATTTCGAGCCTGAAAATCGCTAGGGTCGCCTCCTCTCTTACGACGAGGTGTAGAGGTGGCAGCCCCAGCATCACCTGTAAAGCGGCAGTGGGTGATGTCCTCATGCTTCCGGTGATTGCTACGCAGGCAAATCTTTGTAGTTTCTCGAGATTTTTTTGAGCTGTGCTCAGGTTGGTCCTGGGCCACCAAACTAAGGAGCCGTATGTGATGATTGGCCGGATAACTGTAGTGTATAGCCAGTAGGTGATTTTGGGGCTTAGGCCCCAATTCCTGCCGAGCAGTCTTTTGCATTGCCATAGGGCTATGCTGGCTTTTGTGGTGATGTAATCGGTGTGTTTTGCCCAATTCAGCTGTTTGTCCAAATAGATACCCAGGTATTTGGTTTCAGTCGACAGGCTTAGGGTGGTCCCGAAGAAGCGTGGTAACTGTAAGGTTGCCAACTTTCTTTTCTTTGTGAAGAGGACGAGTTCAGTTTTGGTAGGGTTCACTGCTAGTTTGTATTCCTTGCACCAGTCCTCTACCATCTTCAGGGCTTGTCGCATAAGGTTGCACAGTGTGTTTTCGTGTGTTCCGTTTATTATTATGGTTATATCATCGGCATATCCCACCGTGAAGTAGCCTCTGTCGTTGAGACGCTTTATGAGGCTGTCTACCACGAGGTTCCATAGGAGTGGCGAGAGGACGCCCCCTTGGGGGCAGCCCTTCGCCACGATGGCTCTAGTGGTGTCGTTCACCGTAACCTGTACGGCTCTCAGTCTGAGCATGTTTGTGATCCATCCTCGCAGGGTCGAGTCCACACCGTGTTCCTCGAGGGCTGCGTTGATGCTATGGAAAATGGTTTTGTCAAAAGCGCCTTCTATGTCAATAAAAACAGCTAGTGAGGAGCATTTGTGGTCTACTGCACATTCGATCTTGGAGATTACACTGTGGAGTGCGGATTCCGTTGATTTACCTGTGGAGTAGGCGTGTTGTTGTTTGTGGAGTGGCATCTCCTGAAGAGGTCCGTCCCGAATATGTCGGTCACAGAGTCTCTCAAGGGTTTTCAGTAGGAATGATGTCAGGCTTATTGGTCTGTATGCTTTAGGTTGTGTATAATCAGGTTTGCCTGGCTTAGGGATGAAAATGACTTTCACCTCTCGCCATTGAAGTGGTATATAGTTATTTGCTAAGCAGGCTTGGAAGATGGCAGCCAGCCACGGCGTAAGGATGTCTGCTCCCCATTGCAGCAGGGCTGGGAAGATTTCATCTAAGCCTGCGGATTTGTATGGTTTAAAGGTCTTGATTGCCCATTTTATTTTATCTTCGGTTGCCACTGTACGGGCTCTGGACCAGTCCCGGTCGTTTGGCGTGTGCATTGGCTCGCTTGGCCATGCTCTGTCCTCGGAGAGGTTGCAGTCTGGGAAGTGGGTTTCCAGAAGAATTTTACTAGTCTCGTGGTCCGACTTTGTGTAAGTGTTGTCTGGGTTTTTCAGCGATCCGAGGGTGCGATCCTGGTCGGTGGACAGGATCTTTCTTACTCGCGCGGCTTCGCTGTTTGATTCAATGTCCTCACAGAATTTCCGCCAGGCTGCTCTGCTGGCATGCCTGACTTGTTTTTTGAAGATGTATTGTGTTTTCTTGTATGAGTCCCAGTCTTCTGGGAGCCTGGAGTTTTTCGCTCTGTTGAATTGTTTGCGCATCGTTTGCCTGAGCTTGCTGAGTTCTGCATTCCACCAAGAGTTTCCCTTGCTCTTGGTGTTTGGATCTGGTAGTTTGCAGCAGGCATGGTAGGCTTCAATTATATATTCCGAGAGTTTTATTACAATGTCCTCAAGTTGTTTGGGATCTGTTAGAGTTAAGGGTATTTGGTGCCGTGTTAGCAGTGAGGCCAGAAGCCGTTTGTAGCCGGGTACGTTGGTGCGGCGTGGATTGCGCCTAGGTTCGGGTTTTTTTGTGTTAGCTACTAGTGAGAAACGAATCCTTCTATGATCAGAGCAAGAAGGCTCGTTGGAAACGTGCCAATTAGAGATAAGTTTTGTCGCGCTCTCTGAAGCCAGCGTTAGGTCAATTATCGTTTGTCCGCGAGCTGTGACCCAAGTGGGTTCCGAACCGCGGTTTACGATGTTAAGGTTAGTGGAGAATAGATATGTGCATAGTACCTCACCTCTAGTGTTGGCTTTGACACAACCCCAAAGCGGGTGATGGGCGTTTGAGTCCGTGCAGATGACCAGGTCCAGGTTGGCGTCCTCACAGTACCTTACCAGGTCGGCCATCTCTTTAGTTGGGCAGTCTTCATCCTCGCCTGGCATGTAAACCGAGGCTAAGACGATGTCAGGTGCATCGCCGTCAGTCTTGAGTCTGACGGCTGTCAGGTCTCTGGAACATAGTTGTGTGAGTGTTGTCGTAGGTACATCTTTGGGTATGTAGGCGCAGGTTCGTGGTTTTTCTGTGCCCTGTGTGTCGAGAATTAGCTTACCTCCAATGTTTCCAAGGCCGCATACTCTATTATTTCGAATCCACGGCTCTTGGATCAGGACGATAGTTCGGGGTTTCGTCTCCAGCGTCCTGCGTAGGCAAGCCGTGGCAGTCTGGCTATGCTGGAGGTTGGTCTGGATGATGTTTAGGGCAGCGGGCGGGGGCGCCGGCGGCAATGAGGTGGAGTTAGGAGGAGATGGATCCATCGGATAAATCCCCCCCATCCTCCAGTTCATGCCGGTCGTCGCTCAGTGTCGGTGAAGAAGTAAGCCGCTGCTCTGTCCACCCTGGTGAGGTCGGCATGCGCACAGCGTCAGCATCAGCCATCGCCGTTCTGGCCATCTCCTCCTCCAGTTGTGTCATCGTCAGGTCAAGCTCTGTCGGTGTCGGTCTTTTTTGTGCAATTTCTGTGGTCGTGGTCTGGGTGTCAGAGGGTTGGGTGTTGGGGAAAAAGCGCACGTATATCGACCCAAGTAGGTACGATACCCGCCGCTCCCTCCCCAAGACCTTTTCGACTTCCTCCGGTGGGATACCCAGGGTCAAATATGTCCCATGGTTATCACCACCGATGGATGTCGCCCTGTACAGCGACCACCTCCCTATGTCATACCAGGTGTTCTGACGAGTCAGAACACTCTGGAGCCGCGCTATGTCCCCATTGTACCTGGGCACAAAGAGCGCTGCTCGGACACGGGTCGGTACGTCGGACTGCTTCATGACTGTCAGGGTCGCGTCTGTGTTAGGCAGTCTAATCATGGGCACGTTCTCAGTCAGCCAAGCCAGGGCGCTGTCGTCCTCACACCACATGTGAACAGTGCCATCCGCAACCCGTGGGTAGCCGCGGAAGGCCGGGAGTGGTTTGGAGGGGTCAGCGTCCATGACGAGGTCTTCGAGGCTGAGCTTGATGTGCTCAGCCTCGTCAGGGGTCATGTCGCGGGATGGAGGCGAGAGGCAGATCGCTACGGCGAGCCGCGCAGGAATATCCTTTGTGGCCCGTGCGTAGGTTCTCTGCTCCCCTTGAGCGGTCTGGATTTTGACGCGCTTGGCGTCCCCCTGGAGCGTACTCGGCGAAGCCGTATCGTCCGGGCGCACCCTCTTCGCCGTTCCCTGGCCGCTTGGCCCGGGTTGCGGTTCCGAAGGGCTTGGCACGGTGTTTCGTGCCAGGGACACCCTGCGCGACAATCCAGATCGCTTGCCTCGCTTCGTTTTGGGTCGGTCTTGGGTCGCCTCGGTGCGGTTCCGGTTGTTTCCTCCGGATGGTCCTGGTGCGGGCAGTGTCGTTCCGCGCTGGGTTTCCCCTTCGCGTAATGGTCCTTGCCCGCATGTTTCCGCGTCCGGCTGCTTTTCGCGCTGGGTTTCCCCTTCGCGTACTTGCGGCTGGTCGCGTACTCCCTTACAAGCAACCGTTTTCGCATCGCGCTGGCTATTGCCTTCGCGGATCTTGCTCAAACGGTTGTTGAGATCTCTCTCTCTGTTTCGGATTTTTCCGCGCTTACGTTTAAGCGAGCGTACTTCGTCCACAGAGATGAATCCAGGGCCACCGGATTCAACTACCTTTCCCGTCCCGTGGTGTCGAGAGTCAATGTCTCTCAGCCTTGCTTCGATCTTCTCGCGCTGGAGTGCCAGCGCGCGGAGTTCGCCGTCAAGACTGGAGAGTCGTGCATTGTCGGTGTCATTGTCGGGGTTGTTCGTTATACTGTTCCGAACGATGCTCTGTTGCCAGGCCCTCGTGGAAAGTATAACGGGTGTCAGGGTCGTAGGCGCGGATGTCGCAGCCGTCGTGTCAACCGGCGCAGAGGTTGCAGCCATGGTAGTGTCAGGTGGCGCGTGAGCCGCAGCCAGTGCTGTTGGCGCTAAAGCAGCCGGCCGCGCAGAAGGCGCGGCCCTAAGTGGCAGATTGGTGCCCCCCCCCAGATTACGAAGGGAGCTGACCGACGTGTCGGCATGGGATTCCCCGGCATTGCCGGGACCCACCTGGGGATTATTTTCATCTTTCTGCGACATGTTGGGGTTTGTGGGCTTTTTTGGATAAGAGGTTACCCCTCCTCATGGACCGAAGGAAGAAAGGAAAAGGGAGGGAGGGATTGGGCGTGGGATCATGGGAGTGGGGTTTGGGTTACCCTAGGCCTGGGATTTTGGCTTTTGGGAATTCTGAAAAAGCGCCCGGGGGTTTTTGTTGTGTCTATTTCTTATGGAATTAGACCAAAAACAGGGCGGCAACCTCGTGAAGGTGAATCCCCCAGACTTGCCTTGAGGATCTACACGACTGTAGCGCTCACCCTCAAGACCCCGCCACCTTGCCACCTCTGAGGGAGGCAGTAAGGTAGGCCTGCATCTATACTACCAAGCAAAGCATGAGCAAAGCATGTCGTTGTGCAACCGCAAAAGCATAAGTACAGTCCCTCCCCCTACAAGGTTATCTTCCACATGCAGTTCGACCCCGCCTTTTTATTGACATGCTTTTATTAGCTGCTCCTGTAACCATGTAAAAAACATCTTAGAAGTTAAATTTGACTCACTTCCCGGTTTCCGACTGAGCTGAAATGTTACATACTTGTTTAGTTCGGATGACAATGCATGGTTAGCTTAGTGCCGTCATTCTAAATCCAATATGGCGGACTCCCAAAGCTCGCAGAGTAGTTATTTTTTATGCATTGCCATGATATGGTTATTAAGTGAAAAGGTTTGCTGAGAAAATGCAGAAGAAATAAAATGACGTCACTCTAGAGTGTGTTTTTAGTTTTTTTACTATAATATTATTAATCTCACGCTAACTGATTCGTGCCATGTTAGCAACAATATTATAATATTGTGTTGAAAGGAAACAGCAAGGGAAACGTGAACGATATCAAAATCCCTTCACATGATTCTGTCAGCAATTACAATCAAACCCAAAGGTTACAAGTGATTGGTAGCAGAATTGATTTGTCGATGATCACGAAGAAAATTAACAAGGTTACGTAACGTCATGGAGTATGCAACCTTAACCTTTAACGTCGTGATAATATCGTGTGATTTGCTTGATGCGAAGTGTGAGAAGGAGGGAAGAATTTGACGAGATGGTTATCTGTTTTTGTATCCTGATCCGGAACTAAAAATACACTACCTGGTTTGGTAGTAATAAATATAAATAATAAAACCTGGCAGCTGGATCAAGGGCTTGATTCAGAAAGCGGTACTCCTGGACACGGCTCGTTTTGTTAGGAGGTTCCTCTCTCTGGAGCCCTGACCACCGGTAGCTTGGACCCTGTTCCCGATACCGGTGGGATAAAATTTTTATATTGTTAGATTGTTTTTTCAAATTGTAATTGATTTGTAAAGATAGATATAAATAAAGAAATTAAACCCTAAAACCTTAATACAGGGTTTAACAGGACCCATCACGAAGCCGTCAACCAAGCATCATGTGCTGGGAAACGACTTCTTTTTATTGGGGTCAAAAATCTCGTTTTACGGTAAGACTCAACGTAACGCACTTAAAACATTGTGCTGATGGATGGATTGAATAGTATGCGGGTTGTGGAGGTATTTAAAGTAAAAATCTTACACTAAAAAAACGTATTTAAAAAAAAAAATGTGATAAAGTAGGAAATTTGACCCCCAATATCTCCGTAACTAGAAGGTTCCCAGGTATGGTCTAGAACAAAAAAATATCGCAATGACGGGGAGAACAAGTGGCTTTCGGCTTCGTGAAGGGTCTTGTTACTCCCTGTATACATATTGATATGTGAACATCTTGTGATCCTCCAGTCCTCGGGATTAATATTTCAGGAAGCCTTAACCCAGGACCCGCACATTGGGGACAAGTAAGGACATCTACAAGACGGGTCATGTCATGACCCTCAGCATCAACCGAGTAGGTATAAACAAAGTATCTCATGAGGTTGGTAAACCGGTAAACCGGTGAAACTATGCTTCTATTGACATATGACACCAACGAACATGAGAAGAAGACTTTGAAGACCGCTTTGGTTTTTTAAGCTAGTGACATAAGATTTTTGGTCCTTCTTATTTCACGCCATAATTTCTTTGTATTCAGATGACTCCCAGCTATAATAAAGGGTGTAACAAGGCCCTTAACGAAGCCGAAAGGCACTTGTTCTCCCTGTTATTGCGATCATTTTTTTGACACCTACTCGTACCATATCTGTCAACGTTCCGCTCAAAGTTTCAACTTTTTCACAAGATTTTTTTAAACACATATTTTTTAATGTAAGATTTTACTTTAAACATTTTTACTTTAAACACCTCTACGACCCCCGTACTATTCAAAACATCCACCAGCACAGTGTTTTGAGTACGTTACATTGAGTTTTCCAGGGAAACGTGATTTTTTATCCCGTCGTAAAAGTCGTTTCCCAGGAATAATTTTTGGTAAAGTTACTTAGTTTGATGTACACAAAGCTTGGTTGGTTGACGGCTTCGTAAAGAGTCCTGTTACACCCTGTATAGTACCTAAATGACAGAGTAACAGACTCAGAATTAGAATTCTACTCGTGTAGTAACGCTTTAAATCTATGGTGTAAAGCTCCTATATTTCATCTAGCAGGCCTATCACGGCTCACCATGACAAGCCATGTATCCATACAAGGACTTTCCCACACCTTCAAATAGGTTTAATGTCCATAAATTAAAGCTACGTGTATGAAACTTATATGTTTCAAAATGTATGCAAGTCATGTAACGGAAGAGAGAGAACGTGTTAGAAAGTACTCGTTGAAACTCGAGAAGCTGTAACTTTTAAGAAATATTGTAAATATTTATAAATATTATGAAATGTACGTAATTGTGTATCTCACGTTTTATTGCTATATGTGTATCAATTTACAAACAGTGTGTAAGTAAGATGGCTGAAGGTCTGAACTTAATACAACGTCTTGGGCCTTAGCCTTTTAAGGCCTTTTGTATCAACACAACGACTTCCAACAACGCTAGAAGTGGGAAGATGTCACTCCAACTCCATTATGTTCGGCTACTTGAACGGAATAACAGCGAGGTGTGAAGATGTGTCGCAAACTAACCTCGCTCCACGTCCTATCATGCTCTCTTAGCCTAAAGTCATGCAGCCAAAGCGACATCTGCGCTGCCACCGACGACGCCGTGAAAGTGACCAGGCTTTGGATTAACAAAATTTAAATACTGTCGTGCCAGTGACACGAAGAAGAACTATAAAAGTAAACTTCTTAAAAGGACACCATTGACTATTCAAAAGTACGATAAGCCGTTCACCAGTGCTAATGAAATTAATTTAATCAAGCCTTTGATTCTATTAAAAGTCCGTAACGCTAGGCTAACTCAAGGTCCAAGAGTTTATTACCAAGGGCGTGCGCCCGTGGTGGACGTAAGAAAAAAGGTAAAAAGTCTGAAACTTTCTTCGCAGAAATCATATTGGTTGACCAAAGGTCCCGGGATATATTGGTAGTTGGTCCTAACAACTGCATTATGAATTTCACGCGGAACCAGCAATGATTGTAGTAAGTGCAATGCTTAGTATTAAAAGACGTCATTTTAGCGGAAAATACTAAAACAATGAAAACCGCGAATGCGGTAGCTGAATATGGTAATTCCCAGACCACATTGAGAAATCTTGAAAAAAAATCCTCTCTTGAAATTATTTCATGTCATTATTGTCAGGTCCTTAACTGCCTGTTAAGGACTTGCTAAACATTGCAATCTGCCCCAAAGATCGCCATTGAAAACTGAAATTACCGTAATTATTTTGTTGTTATTATTAATGATGATCGCAGTTTGTTTTTATTATTTTGTCAGAAAAAACCAAGAACCAAGGAGCTCATGCTCAGCACAAGCAACCCCTATTTAAATTAACGACAAACGAGGCAAGCATTTTTAAGAATTAATTTAAAAAAAAAATACTATTATATCAATGAGTGTTGGGCTTAGAAGAGTAACTGCACGCAGAATATAATTCAGGCAATGATCATGAAATAACATGAATGATCAAAAATGCAAAACCAACCGGAAAAGTTCAAAGAGTTATTTATAATCCACGACTTCTCGAAAACAACGTAAAGGACAAAATATATTTAATTCATTATATTAATCAAACTCAGTATCAGTTCTTCTATGGGGTACCAGGAATTTTTCTAACGTAAATGATTTTCCACAAACCGGGTATTTATTTCTAGTAAATAGTGTTATTATTACTTTAGTACCGCTAGCTGAGTCATAGCCAGTATTAGCGTCATATACTTGGGTATTGCATACCTATCGATGATTGCTCTTTTATGATGCATTTACATGGCATCGGGAATTAGACACGATTTATGTATAATTTAGTCAATGAGATCACGAGGAGCCAAAGGTGATTGAGGCACGATCTAGATCCCTTGTTATTTGGTCTTTTAGTAGTTAGAGACTAAATATACCATAGACATGTGCCATAAAAAGGGCTGAAATTTAAATTAAAAAAGCTGCTTCCATTTTTTACCTAGTAAGTACACAACAATTTATTTTCCATCCACCCGCATTCTCCAGTCAACCCGCGACCATGGCGCTTGCAACAGTGTCGAAATATCGGGAGCTCAAAATTACAGACAATCACGGAAGATATCCCGTAAGTGGCAGTTTATGTGTAAGTGTAAAACGTGAAAGTTTAAAACAGTGTTTGAAGTATTTTGTGTGTACATAAATAAATAAATAAACCCTAGTACATCTTCACTATGCTGTTTATCTACTGCCCAATGTTCTTAGGTACTGGTTACATCTGCCATATAACCAGAGATATCTGCAGATATAACCAGTACCGATTCTCTCTCCAGTCAAAATTTCTAATCTTCAGCCATCTAAGAATTTCTAAAGCCTTAAAAATCTTTGTAAAACCATAAAATAATATTGAAATGTAAACCTTCCTTAAGCACTTATTCACCGGAGATTAAAGTTCAATGCGTTATGATCAACAATAGTAAAATACCTGATCATTACATAAACATTTTCCATGAATATAATTATACCTACGAAGGAAACTACTTTACGGCTGCATACAACGACTATATTTTGTTTTAGACGCTAATGTGTATTTAAGAATCACAGTATATCTACTAGTTTATAGTAGCTTTGTATGTTTTTCTTGCGTAGATACTTTTCAGCGTTTGTTTTGTAAATCATACTAAGACTATTCATTCAAACTAGTGCTTTTTGTTGCCTTCTTATCAATTAGAGAAGATTGAAGAAGAAGAGAGAAAATATTCAGAAGATACCAATGCAGCCACTACTATTTCTCAACTATGTTGGGATGGGTTTCCAGTCTAACCGGAGACAGCTGAATACCAGTACTTTACATAAAGCGACTGCCTATCTGAACTCCTCAACCCAGTTAGTACTGGGTACTACGATACCCCTTGGTACCTGTAACGACTATCAAAGATCTACAAATGAAAGCTTCTCAAAAAAAATAATTTCCCGACAAATATTTTCTAATATCTGAACACAGTGTAATATCAACAACAAATACAATTATTTATCCTTAAACAACGAAGTAATGTGAACATCTGATTAAGATAAATAGATGTTTACGATATGATTGACTGCCCAGTCCAGCATACTAAATCACTGTCTGACAAATATCTCGAGGCAGATGATGAATACATTAAACTCGGAGTTATCATGACCGACACAATGCAAAAACTATTAGACATTACTATTTAGACGACCTGAATGGCGCAGCGGTTGCGAGGCTGCCTTACGTTCTTAGGGTCCCGGGTTCGAATCCCGGTAGGAGCAAATGTTTGTGTGATGAGCATGGACATTTGTTTCCGATTCATGGATGTTTATATGTATAATAAGTATGTATTTACAAACAAAAAAGTATCTATGTAGTAGTATCAACTATCTGGTGTCCACGACACAAGCCTCGTTGCTTAGTGTGGCACCTAGATGGCGCTGTGTGTAATGTCCAGCGATATTTATTTATTTATTTTATTATTATTATGTAATGTTTGAACGATTCGAATGTGTTTACTGTGAACAAAAGTGCAATATCACTGGCGTTAGTAGTGAAAAGTAGTTGTGTATGTAAGTGTGACCGATAGACGGACAGTAAAGGCTTAGTGAATAATAGATATTAAAGAATACATATTTTGATACTTACGTTTTATTTCGCACCTTTTTGTCATTTTAATGAAATTAAATCCCAATGGGTCGATTTAACTACGAAATCTTTTTCTTATGGTATTCGGGCCCACGCATTCGGGCAAGTTTGCCCCTACTGTTCCTACTCTGTGTAATGTGGGCCGCAGACCAGAGGCCAGTTGCCCCCTAACCCGAAATATTTTGGCTTCCTTTGCGTTTTTCATCGGCCAAAAGTCGTCTTATGCTGGACATATCCCCCCAGGGTCCTTGGCGCTACGTCCAACGACGGTCCTGTGCCTTTCTTTCATATCCGGATTCCTTTGGACTTCACCAGTTTATCGGTTCTTTTGGATATGGGTTAACATTACGGAATTTGAAGATTCGTGACACAAATCGAATTGTTTGCGAAAAGTACTACCACTTTATAATCATACTTTTTGAGTAGGAGTCATTCTTGTGATACTTTCAAAAATTCCTCTTTAGTCGAAAGTCCAGGCAAATGACAAGGCCGTACAAAGTCTGGACGGAGGGCCAAACAATAGACCAGTCCAGAAGGATGGTAACCCTATGTGTAACCAGATACACCAGCTGATGATGAGCTCAGTATCTCTTCTCTGTCACCATTTCGAACGATTGTTCTAAGAACATTTTAAAATACCGAGAGGATATAGGACTCTATGCTCTCGGCATTTTAAAAGGTTCTCCTCTGTCCGATGGGATGCCATCAGGGTTGCAGCTCATAACATAACATCACGCCGGTAATTCCGGACGGGTTTGACAGAGGTGTACTTAGTAGCACGCCTACATGTCTTCAGTAATATCCCATATAATAGGAGGCGAGCTTAATGTCATCAACTGGGTACAAATCCAGACTCCATAGTTGCTATTGAGAAATTCTTGATGGAAAAATACCAATAACAATTGGTTCGACCCGGTAATCGAACCTAGGACCTCGTACTCACAGTCGCGATTGCGACCACTTGACCAACGAAGCAGTACAAGCAAGCCAAAGGTGGTTGCAGCTCATCCTTTTAAAATTCCACTACCACCTTTGATCAGTGGTCATCTACCTGATAATATTTTATACGGTTTCGGTCAGCATACCGCGATCAGTTCACACAGCAAAAATATGGGTCTTCTCATTCGCTAATCAAAGGTCCCTTGACCATAATTTCTACAAATTGGTCAATATTACTAAGTCAGAAATAATTAAATGTAACGATAAATTTATCCGATAAGTGTAATGTAAAAGTTGTTTCATGTTCAGTAAAAGTTGTATTAATTCAATGAATTAATTTAGTTATTTTTATGCTTATTGGATTGACGTTAATCACGACTTTATTATTTTAGTACCAATAAATAACTGATTATTTGGTAATGGAAAACTGCTACTGCAACTAAGAAATTGATACAGGTAAAAGCCGACCACCGATAACATCGATCTCAGGATTAGCCCGAACATTTTGGTATACAAAGTGTAAATGGGCCCTTCATGAAGCCATAGACCAAGCATTCTTTAATTAAGTAAGTCTAAGCTAAAATTATTGCTGGGAATCACCTTCTTTTTCGGTAGGACTTAATGTAACGCACTGAAAACATTGTGCTGATGGATGCATTGAATAGTACGGGGGATCATGGAGGTATTTAGACTAAAGTTATAACAATAAAGACTTTTATTATTTTACTAGCGACCCGCGACTCAAAGTTATACATATAAACCTTCCTCTTGAATCACTCTATCTATTAAAAAAAACCGCATCAAAATCCGTTGCGTAGTTTCAAAGATTTAAGCATACAAAGGGACATAGGGACAGAGAAAGCGACTTTGTTTTATACTATGTAGTGATATCTTTTGTAGTTTGTAAACAATGTACTTACTGAAATAAAATAAATTAAAAACTTATGTAAAAGTTGGAACTTTAACCCTCAATATTCGTACCTAATTAGAAAGTTCCTAAGTGTGGTCTGGAACAAAAATTGATCGCAATGACGGGGAGAACAAATGGCTTTACGCTTCATTAAGGGTTTTTTTTCGCTTGGTGGATTATAGATCATTCCCTCTCATTGAGAGGAAGAGTGTCCCAGCAGTGGGAACATTAAAGGATGACTATGCTTATGCTAAGAGTATTTTTACACCCACTATACATATAAATATTTAATATAATACTTGATCAGTTTCCAATTCGTCTAACAGGTAAAGTTGCATGTTCAAACTATCATTAGGACACATTAGGTACTAAAAGGATCAGGTTTTTGCATCGGATCAAATGTTGGACCGTTTAAAATCTCAATGTCAAAAATGGCAGCACTAAATGGGGAATGCGTGTGTTATTATATTGTCGTTAGGTTTATAATTATGTGATGGAAAGAAACTAAATTAGGATCTAGCTGTAGGACGTATTTTAATGGCCGGATAAGATATATCAGAGCCAGTTCCAACCTAAATAATTTGGAACTAAGTAATCTTATGGGTGCAATATTATAGCAAATCTCGTATTGTTAAGAGTTGTTTTTTATATTGTTTTTATACGGAATATTTAAAAATGTAAATAATTTGTAAAAAGATAAATACATAACCACCAACATCGAAAAAGTTCCAATTGCTGGATTATACGAAATCCGTAAGCTTTTAAATTTTGAAAGCACCGATGATTGTGGCAATTAAATTCAATCAAGCTGGGCCTAGTCATGTAATTTATTAACATGAAGAATCTTCCATTCCTTCTGTGTACCTACGTCAACGAATTCTTAAACAATAATATTTACGCAATCAAGGACCTTCGCTACATTGTAGTTGTAGGCTACCACTATGAAGCGCCTTTCCTTGATTGCGTTACTATACTAAGCTGCAACTTTTAGCTTACTATAGTTTAATCTATAATAACATTAATAACACCATATTTCCATCATAAAATGGCCATAATATTCGAAATAGAGACTGAATGACCGATTCAATAAGTACCTACTTCTATCTTCACGCATAGGATCCCTTGAAGGCTAAACAAAGTCATTTAATGGAGTGTCAATAAATTTTCTGTTTGTCACTCAATACTGTGAATCGTGACTTTATTTATAGTAGATGACGGAGTACGGGTATTCTCATCTCTTCGAAAAAAGCTATCTGATTAAGAGTAAAAAGTGATAAGATAAACCAAAATGAACGGATAAAAGGTTATTTTACGTGACTAACGCTGTACTTGATAGTTTTAATATATCTGCAGATTTTCCACCAAATCGCAATTCTATATCGAATCTGAAAAACTCTTCAAAGAACTCGGGAAACAGCAGTCAAAAATACATTTCTACCGATTACACATTTACAATAAAACATTCAAGTTAATGTTTAGGTACATTACTTACGACCAGCAGCCTGAAATCGGGAAAGATCGCGTCTCCGCTGTAGTAAAATACTCCTTATTTTCCACGTTATAAACAAACAAAATAATACAAAACCTAATTCTATTATTAATTTTATGAATCATAAACAACATGAGACCTGAGCCTGAGTTTTGAGTATATAAACAACCTGATTTGAACAAAAATTTCCATTTAATTTTCCGCATAAAAACGCCACCGGTCTCGATAGATGGCGGTGTTAGGGAAGTGTGCAATTCCTGAATCGCGCTATGGTTTCGTTACATCAACCCTTATATGAGCCGGGCGTGATTTATGACTAGTTCAATAAGTTACCGCTTGAAGAACCTAACTCTAGTGTGACTACAGTGTGATTTGACTACAGTGAAGTGAATCTCGCGGAATACCCATCGCACACATGTAATAGCTTCACCCGTGTGAAGCTCAACGTGCTTTATTTTTGAAAAATCGGGAACCCGAGTTCCCGATTTTATAAGAATTGTTTTAAAACAATTGTACGCAAACGTATTAACGTATAGCCTCCCTGATGTTTCGAGTGCGCGACAGTGCCATCACTATCATTTCAGCCGAAAGACGTCAACTGCTGGACATAGGCCTCCCACAAAGAAGTGGTTTTGCCATCATCGCCACGCTTGGCAGTTGGGTTGGCGATCACAGTACGGTTTTTAAAAAATCACAGAGAACGCTGCTGTCCATTATCTGGCAAGTTCCTTAGTCGCCTCTTACGACACCCACGGGACCTGCGGCAGTGCCAGCAGTATCTTAAATACCATTATGGAAAGGGTTGATTGCCCTCTTGAGGGGTACTGGAAAGGTGTGCACACGTTTTCTAGTCCAACAGTTGTCCATTTTAGATAAGTTTTACTAACATAAGTTGTAAGTCACTACTAAAATTTATGGTTTTGTTATCTGAAATAATAAGAAGGCCTTGTTAAATAGTAAGAAATGTGAAGGATGGCCGACGTTTGGGGCTGGCTTGAAATTTGGAGAAAGAGTAAAATCGAGTTTTTTAGACAGCATTTTAGTTTTGTGATTAGATTTTTGAGATAGTGTCGTTTCCATACAAGAAGTCCCAACTCGTCATCAAAAGAAAAAAAAAAAAAATGTTCCCGATTCGTCATCCAGTATTTAAATATTAATTTAGCTACGTGGATGTCTGTGTTACCGAGTCGCTAGGTCAGTCGGTTTTAAATTAGGAAGCTTTTTTTCCAGTTTTTAGCATTGACGGTTACTACAGTGTGACTGATTGATGGCTGATTCTTCTGTGTTAAACTGAAAGATTCTTGGCTCATGTAAAAGTTATGAGTATGAGTAGTAAATAATACAAGGGCTTCCTGGAGTAGGCAAATATTAGTCCGAGTGTGTTTAGTCATAGGATAATGTAAATAGATTTAATATAAAGCCTCGTTGGTCACTAGACCACTAGGTCGCAAGCACTTCTGTTAAGCATGAGGTCCTGGCTTCGATTCCCGGGTCGGGCGAAGTATCATTGAGTTTTTCCTTCAGGAATTTCTCAGTAGCCGGTTGATGGCAATAGGCTCGCCCCCTATTACATGGGACGTAAACAAAACTGGCGAAATGTGGGTGGTTTATTATGTACACCTCTGCCTAAGCACTTTAAGTGTATGTATAGACGTAAAGTTTTAAAGCAGTACTAGGTCAAACTTTTATCTATTTTAATCCAGCATCATTGCAATTCAAATACTCATTCATAACTCCAAGAAAACAATATAAAACACAAAGTATATAGTATACAAGTATCTATGTAAATCGACACGTGATATACAGTCAGTATCAGTAGTTACCGATCATTAAAGCTATAGGAAATGATCGGTTGTATATATAATTGTAATATGTAAATAGGTATCTGATAAACGCTGCGGACAGTCACGGTTTAATCTCTAAGTGTTGTTACTGCCTTAACCACCCGGCCACGAACTACACGATCAAGCGAGGCGCGTAATGCGACAACGACTGCTAGGAAAACATCATCTTCATGCCCTTGTCGTATTCTACTTGGGATCGACGCAACATGTTTTCTTCTTCCACTCTACTCTGTCAGACGTCATGGCATCATTAACTCCTTTCTCTTACATATCATTCCTTAAAATTTCCTTACACATTAATAAATACAATACAATACACAATCCGTCCATCTTTTCTTTGGCCTTCCTCTCCATCTCCATCCATTAACATTCATATCCATCTCTTTTAGTCATGCGTTTCATCCCTTCTCAATTTTTCTGTAACAGGCGCCACTTTCAAACTTCCTCTGATATAGTTATTCCTTACTTGATCCATCGGTATAGGTGTTCCGGCAAAAGTTATGAGCACAGTGCTGGAGAGACCGCTGAATTTCTAGGTAAACAAATGAAAGAAATATCTTAGAACATACCATGAGTCACCGCAAAAGAAACCAGTGATGCTCGCGCGCATCTTATGGCGAAAGTTGCCGTCGCTACACCTGTGGTCGTGAACGGGGCTGAGGGACTTGCAAGTGTAATAATAGACCATCTTAAGAAGCGTCCTTGCTGACCGTGGGATGCGTAAAGATCAGTAAATAATAGTTGCAGGGTCCCTTAAAGAACCTACACAAGTGGTAATGCTTAAATGGTACCTAATAGTTCTAGGGAATGGTCCAACCTGAGAGTTTCTACAACCAATGTAAGTGACATAGCTTCACGAGTCCCTACTCCTGAAGCTATGTCACATTGCTCGCTGAACGGACGACCGATGGGGCTGGAAGATTCTGTAGTGAATACCACGTACCAGAAGGCGCATTATTGGAAGATTTACCATTATGCGCACCGATGCTCTGTCGAAAGCCACTGGTAACCAATGGTTCGGAGAAGCACACGACCGGTAAACGTGGCAACGCTTGAGAGAGCCTTTAACCCAAGTAGAACCCTATAGTGGACCCATTATTCTTCTTTAATGGTTACGTATAGATCGAGCTATAGTAGAACAGCACCTTTACTAAATAAACCGTGAAAACGAAACTAGAATCGTGTTAACAACGAGCATGAAGTCATCGGGACCTATTGCCTCATATTGTTATAAAAAATGTGAAAGAATTTAATCGTAACATAGGTATCTAGGTTTTTTGTTTAATGTCTGGGTTATAGTCTAGTAGCTTACGGGATTTGCCTGCATGTATATTATTCACAATGAATAGCAGTATCCAGCCATTTTGGTAGTTACCCAGGTAGAAATGAGTTACAGGCTGAAAGAAAAAAAAATACCATGGTGTTCCTTGCCGGTTCTTCTTCATAGGAAACGATCAACCCGAACCATGCAACTGTTCTCGACGTTTTATAAGTGCCCATGTGTATATGTAGGCCTATGTGACATAAAATATTTTGATTATGAACAAGTTTCAGAATGTTGTTGTTATTTTCGGATTCAAGGTTATGGCGCAGGTGTTGCAACGAAAACACACTCACTTCTTTCATTCATAATTGGTAAAGTTTTGGTCCTTGTATAAACTGTAATAGATAACGTTTACGTTAACGTTTTTCCTCTGCTCCGCTACTATTTTCTGATTGATTTCATTGCGGGATCCAAGACATTTAAGTTGTTTCTCTCGGACTTCACCTCTCTACATTGTCTGAGCGGTCTTCTGGTGGTCGCCATTGTTTAGTCTGACTTACTGGAGTTGTAGTAGTACGTGAAAATTGGTGGGCTTGTCCTAAAAAAAAAATGATAATTACCGAAATCAATTAATTTTGAATAGGACGTTAAATCCAGTATCCAATCCGAAATAAAATTACCAAATAAGTAGCTATTATTGGTTCAATATAAAACGCGCAAAGTAATGAAGGTAAAATAAAAGAGCAGAACGTAAAAATGCTAAAATCATTTAAGTTTACCTTAAAGATTTTCTCTCGAACCGCCGCACCGCGTGCGCAACATCGAACTCAGATTTCGTTCAACCACTAATAGATACCATTTAATCAATTACAAATCAATATTAATAGAGGGAAGCATTGCAATTAAATCTTTGATTGCTAATCATTGGGTTAATTATAAAAATTACGCAAGGATTTAATCCTTTCTACATGACGCAACTTTTCATTAAATTTCATAGTTGCTTAATCCTGTTTAAAACGAGAGTGCTTTTCGAGTTTGCTTTACTTACAGAAGTCTAGGTTGAGTCATTTCGTTTTAGGTACATAAAAAGTCAGTATGTACGTGGTTGAAGGTACATAAGGTATTACACGCGATTCTAAACTTTACAGAACACAAACTAGAATTTAAAATGCCGTGAAATTCAGGCAGGTGTGAAATTTTACGTACAAGGTGAAAACATTTTGTTTTTTTTTTCAAAATCAAAATCAAATCAAATCATTTATTTCTTTGCAAACGTGGGTAAAAGATACATAGATGTTTCGTATTTATTAAATAGTTCTCCACATTTTACCGTCCAATAGGCATGCAAATAGTGTGTGTGTGTTTTTCTTACAAGTATCGTTTTTCTGATTGTTGATTTCAAGTAGCGGTTATAAATCTCACCAAACCTACGCAATTTAGTAAGTCATGTTGCAGAATAATGCATGAAATTATTCAATGATTAGGAAATTTTCTTTTTGCACAATCATTTTCGTGAAAATTAATTGAAGGACGTAACTGAAAGTTTAATTAAATTAAGTGAATTCAGAGGATGATGAATGATGATCAAAGATTATCTGAAGTTGATTTAGAAGCTACCCTAGTAAGTATATTCTGCACTAGCTTATAGCCGTGACGTCGCCCACGTGTTGTTCGGTAATGGTCCCACGATCGTACCAAGAAAACCATTATAAAAAGTATCCTATTAAGTTAATCCGGGTTACAAACTCTCTGTTTCCAAATTTTATCCGTATCCGTTCATTAGTTTTAGCGTGAAAAATTAACGAACATCCATACATTCCCACTAACTTTCGCATTTATAATAGTATAGTAAGGCTGGCCCAGGAGTGGGACAGTAATAGGCTGATATTATTATTATTATTAGTAAGACTATCTAAGTTTTTGCCATCAATAATTTCAATTCATCATCAGGAATTTATCATGCAGCCAAGGAGTCTGGTTTGTGCCCGGTTGATGGCAATAGGCCCCCTATTATATGGGACTTAAAAAACACACCAGGCGAAATATGGGTGTACTCTTTTTTTTTTTTTTTACCGATGGGAAATCATCAAATAACCCCTCCCGCTCTGGGCTGAGCAGGAGGGAGTGTCAGACTTTTACTGACTAAAACCCATCCATGTTCCTTCCTTTGCCCTTTGTGTTCCAGGGCCGCGGTATCTCTTTCGAACAGTCCCGCAACCCTGGCAGGCGTCGGCCCTTCCTGTTTGCTGACTCTCTTTGAGGCGCGCGTGGAACACGAACGCGCCGTCGACACAGCCTGTCGTCATAAGACGGTCGGACGGCGAGCTAGCCCATAGCTCACTGTCCACAGGCCCGCGCCTACGGTGGCCCCCGACGCCCAGTGCGTCTCCCGATTATTTCAGCCCTCTGGTTTTGTTTCGCTTCTTACTGTTAGAAAGTATCGAAAGTAAAATGTATTTGTTCAACTCTGATGCGACATCCGGAGAAAGATAATACGAATTATGATAGCAAGTTGCTTGCTCTAAGAAAGGTAGACAGCCTCATCCGGTGAGAAGATATACAAACAAATATCTCTTTATATGTATAACATTACTCAGTATATACCTACTTATGTATACATGTCTATCTATTGTTAGTATAGTACATTTACCAAAGGTGACACCGAGTGCCTCTCTTACAACTTCATGGCAGGATATGACTCAATTCGTCGAGCAAAAAACACTGATATACACTTTCTGCTAAATTAGGTATACTTAGGGCTGTCCGTTGTTCTTTTACAGATTAATTTGCATGCTTTGATTATAAAGGGTGTAACAAGACCCTTAACGAAGCCGAAACACACTTGTTCTCCCCGTCATTGCGATTCTTTGTTCTAGACCACACCGGGTAACCTTCTAGTTACGGAGATATTGGAGATCAAAGTTCCGACTTTTTCAAAAGTTTTTTTTTAATGTTTTTAACATAAGATTTTTACTGTAAACTAATCCATGACCCCCATACTATTCAATCCATCCATCAGCATAATGTTTTGAGTACGTTACATTGAGTCGTACCGTAAAACGAGATTTTTCACTTAAAAAAAAAAAAAGTTATTTCCCAGCAACAATTTTTGCGTAAAGTTACTCAGTTTGATGTACACAATGCTTGATTGATGGCGTGGTTAAGGGTCTTATTACACCCTGTATAATGTCTAGATGGAACATCAAATGTGCGAAATTGAGTCAAAAAGTATCAGCCAACTGTTGGCTTTTAAGTTCGCACACAGAGACTGACAGACCCGCGAGCACGCTGCCGCACGCACACATGTTTGAAATTGTTGCCTCGTTTTGTTTGTTTTGATTGTAGGGCGACGTTCAATCTAGACATTATATAATCAAAGGTTTACAACAGTTTTTTGAGAGGATTAAGTCATGTCTGTCGTAAAAATGTATTGTCACTACAACAAAAGGTGTGTGCAAAATTTGAGTTCAATCTATTGGGGGAACTAGTATGAAATTAAGTTGCAAGATTTGACCAATACTTACTTAATAACAAGAGAAGTTAAATAAAAGCTTGTAGGAGTGGCAGGATTTATTCCGCTAGGCTTCTACATCGTGTGGGCAGACGATGGGTTTCGTGCTATGAAAAGACACTGAGCGATACATTGTTTCTAGCAAAACTAATGAATGACTTGAGATTACAATTTAGCAAAATAACACGGGGCACAATGAATCGGGTACAGTTCCATGAGGTCTTAACTCGGCCGCGATCAGACACTGACTGACTGTCGTCCTGGCTCAGAGTTTACCATCTTGACTCTGTGACAAGTGACACTGTGGTGTGGCTAGCCTTGTAAGTAGATTGCGTGATGTCACCACCGTGTACTTGTGATTCATTTTAAGCCCGTACCAATGACCGTCTCCGACAAGCTTATAATAAGTAAAGTGATACTGTGACTTATCATTTATAGATATTTCTATCAGTAAGTAAGTAGAACCGGCCAAGTGCGAGTTGAACTCGTTTGGAGAGAGTTCCCTACAATTTGAGATCCTCAAAACTAGCCTTTCATTTGATATAATTATGACATAGTTAGTTTTGCAAAACTTTTTATTTTATTTCCTAATTTTTCCCCCGAAAATATTTTTAGATTTATTTACTTTTTCTTTAATTTATTTACTTTGCACATCAGTGTTTGGGTCATAGGATTACACCATTCTACTAAATTTCATCTGATTTGGTGTTACTACACCAAATGAAGTGTTTTTTTTTTTTTTTGCATTACGAGCAATTATTTTTAATTATTAATTAGCTGTGACAGACAGTGCTGCTGGACAGATGGTGCTGGGTTATAAGGGTTTCTTTTTTTTTCATTTTCGGTACGGAACCCTAACAATCATTACAAACTTGGAAATCCTACATAATAATGCCCAAAAACTAGAGTTAAGATATAATTAAATAATAAGCTGGCAACCCTAGACATGCATTGTAGTGACAAAAGAAATAAAGGTCATTCTAATCATTAGTTGGATACGAGTCGCTTTAGGGCACAATGAATTACGTCTTATTTAATTGTTATTAGTGTTAAGTCATTATTTAAATAAATACTTATGGTAGGTACCTATTTGTTTTCTAAGATTAGATATGGTAGACCGCACGTCGTCGGTGGTAACACTTTGGAGCTTGAGCTCATAGTCATAGTCGTTTATGCATGAACAAGTAATTTTGAAAAAAATGTTATAATAAGCCAGAGAGGTGATCTGTAACTCAAGACCTACCTACTTCAGACACCTTTCTCTATATAAGATTGTGCCATATAACAGTGCCTGTAATTTTTGATGTCGAGAAAAATAAAGATTTATGATTATGATTATTTGTATGTGAATTTAAACATAAACAGTACACAATTACAGTAGACAAACTAAAAACTGAATTTCATAAATTTAAACAACAAATATTAAAAAAAAAAAACAAACAAACAAATTAAAAATAATAAGTTCATATTTCATCAATATAATTTCGACATGTAAATGAAATAATAGGTACCAACACCTTAAAAGCTGGCCGGTAGTCAGAAATTTCAGAAGAAGTAGAGGCTCGCTTACTATGTCTGTATTATCACTAACGAGCGGCCTACTGTACTTACAGAAAATCAAAATTCATTACAGACTGCCTCGTTGGTCGATTGGTCGCCAGCGCGACTGCTGAGCATGAGGTCCCGGGTTCGATTCTCGAGTCGGATAAAGTGTTATTGGATTTTTCAACCAGGAATTTCTCAGTAGCAGCCACGGAGTCTGGATTTGTGCTCGGTTGTTGGCAATAGGCTCGCTTCCTATTACATGGGACTTAAACATGAAATGAGAGTGTACCATGAGGTACACCTCTGTCTAACCCTTCCAAGATTACAGGCGTGACGTTATGTTATACAAGACCCTTAACGAAGCCGTCAACCAAGCATTATGTACATCAAACTAATTAACTTTACGCAAAAATTAATGCTGGGAAACTACTTTTTTTTTTGGGGTGAAAATTACGTTTTCGGTAGGACTCTATATGTAACGTACTGAAAATATTGTGCTGATGGATGGATTGAATAGGACGGGGGTCGTGGAGGTGTTTAAAAAATCTTAAATTAAATCAGTTACGAAACTACGGTTTCGTAGACGGCCGAAGGGTTAAAAACATGTATATCAAAAAAAAACTTGTGAAAAAGTTGGAACTTTGACCCCAATATCTCCGTAATTCGAAGGTTCCCAGGAATGGTCAAAAGGGAAAAAATATGTTAAAGACGGGGAGAACAAGTGCCTTTCGGCTTCGTTAAGCCCCCCGTACACCCTTTATTACAGACGAGGTAGGTAACTGTTGTATTTGAGAAAGAAGACAAACAATTAATAATATAGTGCTTCATTATTTCAATTCAATGCTTATTTTTGGAAAATAAAGAAACAGCTGTGCAAATAATTTCCGCTTAATATAGCACCACTCTGAATGACATGGCATTAGGACTTTCATTAATGTATTCAGGCGTTTCCACAAGTTTTCAAGTAGTCAATGGTCCAATGCTTAGAAGGAACGGAGCTGAACATCTTAAATAGCTCCAAAACTTTTTGTACTGGAGCAATTAATATAACTTGAAGACCAGACCAGGTAATTGAAACAATGATTTAAGGGACCACCATTTTCCAGGAAGGCCTTCTGTAAGGTGGACAGAAACCTGGTGAACACTGGGGGAATCCGCGGTATGCAAGAAGCCCAAGACTGGTGGACGTAGCAACGCTTCAGGGAGGCCTATGGCAGCATTGGACGTCTTCCTGCTGAATTCAATAATTTTCCAGGATTAACACAATTTTATAACCAGCTGTGAACTTTAAGATAGGTACATTTCATCATCTGCGTAGCCTTTTTCCTACTATTGGCGGCCAGACTAAACGGATGCAGTTGAATACCAGTATTTTAAATGGAGCGATACTCCTTGGTAAGACTGGTTGTCAGACTTTTGGGCCACTGACTACCTCTAACGACTGTCAAAATCTACAAATGACAGCCGGAACCAACGGCTTAACGTGGCAGCATTTGTTCATGATAAAATCAACAGACTGTAATCGACAAGATACGATACAGAGTCAAAGAAATGCAGGCAGGTATTATTGCAGTTTACACTGCACACTTTGTCACTACATACGCACACGACTGTGATCCTTCAAGCAACAGGTTACTGTTTCAAATAACTTAGTTTATAGCACCACTTACCTATAGGTATTATGTTCATATCAACAATCTGAGTCTAAAATATACATATTATTATACCTATGTATATTATGTGCTATAAAATTTACTGTGTTGTAAAGTCGCGTCGTTTTCAATTTTAAAGCTATATGATTTCAAACTTTTACTTCTGATCTGACCCCATACCTTCCAATGACTGCTAGCATAGAGCATCTTATATATACACTGCTAGGATGAGGAAAATGTGACGTCATCACCACGAAATATGCAAAAACAAACAATTGAGAAAAAAAATCAGAACTGTATTTTTTGTTTTTTTTCTGCATTATCAACTTCTTTCACATGTTACATAACACGACCCAAATAGCTGCTCCAATTATGATAGAAACACTTTTTCTCAATTTACTGAACAAGTACCTTTGGGTCATAAAATTGACGCCTACGCGCCTAGCCCCGGCCCAAACCCACCGATTGCCCAATAAAAGATAGTTCGAATGCTTCCACTCGAACAAGTTAGCTGGTCTGACACGGGGAGGTTCCTTAGACGGGCAACTTTATAGCCTAATTGATTTAATCTCCTATGACATAGCATATTAAGCATCATATTTTGTTCCCACTTCAGAGATACAAGAATCCATCATGGACTTGGCACTTGAAAGTAATCCAAAAGCGCCGTCTGAAAAAATAGTTCCAATATAAAATAAATCCCTACCCAACGTTATGCAAATGAAAATCAAAATCGCTTAAACCATGGCAATCAACTAAAAATAAAACAATACAAAGTAAGTAGCAAGTTCAGGTAAATGACAACGACAACTCGTCATCATCAGCGTTACCTTTCGCACATTTTCTTGGGGTCGACTTCCAGTCTTATCGGATTCCGCTGGATATCAGCATAGAGCGACTGCCTATCTGACCTCCACAACCCAGTTAGTACTGGGTAATATCCCTTAGTAAGACTGGTCATCAAAAAACTATGTATAAATATTTACTATAAACTTGAATATTTTATCACAAATTATAAAATATCACGTACCATTGAACGTTATGCAATTCAATTATAGTATTTGATTAATTATACACGGCTGTTAATTGCGAGTATTTAAAATGCCATATTTGTATCATGTTTTTTAAAGCGAAATTGATTGATTTGACTTCATCATTATTTAACTATTTATATTTAAATACGTCCACTTCGTACATAAATTAAGTAAAATCATTAATTAAATCTTGCTCTTTTAAATAGTAGTCGCATAAAGGTTGATTATTTGGAGAGGTTAGTGAGCAACAATAAAGTTGAGAGAAAGTTGCGCGCCTACAACCCCCGTGCTGACACAAGTGAGGTAGATTTATTTGTGGTACAAATAGAACAACCTGCTAATGAGGGCCTAGTTATCTGTTTTATTTGCAACAATTAATAATAAGTTTACATTTAATAGACTAGTCTTGTTGAATATTGTTACAATTCATATTGTCTCAGATAGCAATCTTTAGTACCTACTTGTAATAATTGCGGAACCACGGTACTTAGTATTAATATATTCTTTAGCTGAACACGATGATAAAAATGCTTTTAATCATGTCGTGATTTTATTGCTACGATCTTTGAGCAATTAATCTCAAATTCTATACCTATACACACTTGTTTAATTATTACATCATCTAGTAGAACTAGATTATTGAGACGCATTTTTTACTCACGACTGATTTCTAAGTAACTATGAAAACGGTATCAGAAAGAAAAAAACTAAAAAATATTTATTGGCACATGCCACAAGTGCACACAACAAAAAATAAACTTAAATCTAAACAGAAAAAAGAGATTATAATTGTGTGTCTCACGGATGTGCTAAATAGGCACAGTTCAGCAAACTGCCGAGCAACTAGGGCCCGACGCCGACGCTGGTTTTCAACTGGACCTGACATGGTGGTGTGACGGACGTAAAACAATTTTGTACTTTGTGTTAATATTATTATTTAATAAATTAGGTAATGTGTATGAATACTATGAATAGGTAATTATATAGAATTAGCTGCTGCCCGCGGCTTCGCTCGCGTTTTGGTAAGAAATTATCCCACGGGCACGTTGTAAATATAGCCTATGCTTTCGAGGGTAATTTAGCTTCCTATTAGTGAAATAATTTTCAAAACCAGTTCAGTAGATCCAGAGATTTCCCCCTACAACCTCACAAACTCACAAACTTTACCTCTTTTTAATATTAGTTTAAAATTATAGATTATAATAGTATTATAGATAAATAAATAAAAGTAACAGGCAGTAATTTCTCCAACTCAAATACTCCATCTATGAAAACACTTTCATATGGTGACAGAAACCGATTTGTTACAGCGTATTTCAAACTTTGCCGCTGCGTTTGCGGTCGCATTTGAAACTAAACCCGTAATGAAACTAACGTAAATGTCAAGTCACTTTTCCCAGAAACTGATCAGAAAATGCTTAGGCAGAGAAACATAGAACTATCAGCATTAACCTTTGTCCTTCTGTTGAACAAACAGGTTAAGGAAAATTGAATTCCCATCCATTTGCATTTATTGGTTCTGTGTAGGTTAAAAAGCTAAGTCTGAAATGGATTAACCCAGGAAAATAACCAAAGATGACTTCATTGTGAAATTTCACGGAATGATTTCAAATCGTTGCGTAAATATGAGAAGATGAGTCATATATACTAACCGTAACATTACGTCTATCCCCAAAGGTTTAAGCAGAGGGATCCTCATGTTACAGTTATCTTTACGTCCCGTGTAATAGGGGCTAGCATATGGCCATCAACCAGACACAATTAATATAAACTCCGTGCTGCTACTGAAAAAATTCTACAGGAAAGATCCAATGACATTGTCCGAGCATGGAATCGAAACCAAAACCTCATGTTCAGTAATACGTAGCAATCTCGACCACTATACTCACAAAGATGTCATAATAATAAGGCACACGATAGTAATTTTATAATAAAAGATGTAATTGAAATTATTCAACCAGACGCGTGAGGGCTTGCTTAAGATCAATCGCATTCAAGATTGCAATCAAAAGTAATTAAATTAAAGTTACGTGGGTGCAATCACAGATTACATACATTTATAATGTGGTGTTACTTTACATAACAGTTGATAAATAATATGATAAGAACCCTACGGTACGACTGTTAGGTATGGTAAAAAAAATGGAAAATATACTTCTGCAGACGGATGCTTCTGTAATTACGAATCTATGCTTTGATCATAAAACAAAGATTAGTATTCAGTAATATCAACATCATCTGCCAGTCCAACCGGATGCAGCTGAATACCAGTATTTTGCAAGGAGCGACGAACTTGGTTGTGGAGGTCAGATAGGCATCTGACCTCCACAATCCAGTTAGTACTGAGTAATACGATACCCCTTGGTAAGATTGGTTATCAGACTTTCGGGACACTACCTGTAAGGACTGTCAAAGATCTACAAATTACAGCCAGGACCAACGGCTTAACGTGCTTTCCGAGACACACAGAAAACTCGGTATGTAACGGGTAGTCACCCATCCACTGACTAACCTAGGCTAGCGCTGCTTAACCTAAAGATCGACCTAAGTTGCTGTTATTATTTAGCCATAAGTTCTTTGAGTGTTACCGACATGATCAAAAAAAGGTACTTGCATTGTAACCGTTCAATTACCAATTTCGTAGAATCAAAACCAAACGCTTACGCAGTCACCGCAAAGAACAATCTACCTTATTTCACCGCAAAAAACAACTGACCAAATAATTTTCAATAAAACTATTATTCATCATGGAAAGAAACAAAAAATGAATGAAAAAACAGATGATGCAATGCATTTTCTTTCCAAAGAAGCTAGGCCAATAACAATGAGAGAGAAAAAAGGATTTAGTCTCATCTCGACACCTTCCCCTCTCGGCATCCATGAATTTATTTATCATGCCCATGAAACACTCCCATCTTGGCACCCTGTCATTAATTAGACAGGCTAGGTCTAGACTGTCTCCTTTTCATATTCAGGGTTTGAAATGAAATAGAACCGATGAACCAAGAGAACCTCGACCACTGCTGGACCTGCGCCTATCCCATGTATCGTAACATCGACGGGGACCTTTGCTTCTCGCATCTGGCGGCTTCCCGCGGCCTTCACCAGTTCATCGGTCAACTTCTCAGCTTTATAAGCTACGTCGACAATTTGCATTCTGGAGCGTAGTGTGGAGTTCTTTATACGGTCAGTTATTTTTACATTCAGTATGCTACGCACTTTGGCTCGTTGGAAAACCTTGAGTTTGGACTTCTGGACTTTGGTCAAAGACCAAGTCTGTGCATCTTAGGACAAGATGGGGAAAAAACACATGTCCATTAGCTTGCGTTTTATGGGAATGGGTAAATCGCCCTTGAATAGCTCTTTCATGGACCTTTAGCTCTTCCAGGCGCAAGAAAAAATACACAACAAAAATATTGCTCGTACCTCAAACACTCTAGATAAACAAAATTTTAACACAAAAACTGACTCACACGATGTACCTATTCGCGAAATGAACTGTTTTCTTCGTTAACTTCTGACTCACCCAATTACAGCCTGTTTACTTTACAAGTCAGATGCTCCGGAATCTCTCTTAAACTCTTATGAATGAACGATGACTAAAATAATTTATTTTATTGTTGCTTATTCTTAGAAACATTGTGTGGGAGTTGTCATTTCATGGTAATTTGCATGGAAAATATTCTCGTTGAATGAATAAAGTGGTCGACGAATACGTAATACGTTTTTCTTTTACGTCAATTTGTGAGATGATTGGTCAGTAAAGAGACTAAATTGCTCTTTCTGTGGTAGAATGACTGGAAATGTTGGCATTGTAGCGAAGTAGCTGTTTGTTAATAGTGAATTTATTGTTCGCTTTCCTATCTAACTTACCGCGCCAAGGCCTTGAAAATACAGTTGTTAGCTGTCATGCTAAACCCTGTTTCATTATAAATCTCCCAGAATCTTCTTTAATGATCTCAGTCCAAATCTACACTTAGCAACATTTTATTTTGTTGCTACTGCAAACGTCGAAGCGACGTGTAAGTCTAAAATCCACACAGAGCCGCATTTAAGAAAAAAATAAAAGTACACACCTGTGTACTTATATTTTTTCTTACGATATCCATCGAAGCGAGTAAAAGTCCATCTAAAAATACTCACAAAATTAACTAACAATGACAAGTTCAATGAACTTTCGGCCGCGTCACACAGACCTCGAAAAAACACTTTTACCAGTTACTATGAACATTCACCGGAAAAATAAACATACCAATGATAAAATAATTAAAACTGGAGCATTTTTCCAATTGGTGTAATTTCGACGATAACCTTTTTCTTAATAGTATGACTAACAGTAATGTGTTTCCTTATTCTATGACGTCAGAAGTTGCGTGTGAAACTTGGTTAGAAAAAGTTGCCGAATGTAGCAAGGTTTACTACTTTTTAGAACCATGTGATACTGTATTCAAACAAGCGAACTATTTTTTGCATAGTGATTAATTGTACGGTCGAACAAGCTATTTGGTATAAACGCAGAAATATTCACAATCCTAGTACACTGTCAATATTGTTTGCAATTTAATTTTATAAAGCTTATGTCACTAAGAGTCAGTCTCTTAACGAAAAAAAGCTTTATTAAATAAAATTTGGAAAAGTATACGCTTCGGCATTGGATTGTGAAAATTTCCGCGTGTATACCAAATAGCTTGTTCGACCGTACCTATGCATTTGATTTATGAGCATAGTAAAATATCCTGGATGAGGCTGGCAGAAGATCGTGGAGCTTGGCATAAGCAAAGAGAGGCCTATAGCCAGCAGTGGCTGAAGACGGTCTTCGGATGATGATGATGAAAATATTGTGTTGATAAGAGATGGTATATGAAATAGTGGTAGACCAATAACTAGATGGGTTGGACGATCTACAGAAGACTTGGATGAGACTGACGCTGATCAGGGAAGTACGCACGAAAATGCCAAAGAATGAATTACAAGTAAAGTTAAATATAAGATGGTCTCTTTTAAAAATTGATATCAATGATCAACCAGCTTCGTAATCATTCAGCACACTTTTAATCACAATCTTGAAGAATTTTGAAGTTAACTTCAAATGGAATGCAGTGGCTGAGCGCTTGGTTGCTGCGTTGCATGTCGCGTGTTCGTTTCTCGCACGGAACAAATATTTGTATGGCTTACAGGTACCGGGTCTGGCTGTTTGTGTTTATGAGTTTAAATATTTATAAATGCACCCACGATACAAGAGAAATTTCTATTGTGGGGCAACGTTTTAAAAATAAAATGTTTGAAAACTTCGTCTGCGAAAAATTAAAAGCGTTGTGATTGTATGTGTGTAACACAAATTGCCATATCTTCACAAAACAGCAGTCATCAATTCCTTACTCCCATCTACTCAATAAACACTAGAATGAAATCGTGGCCCATCTAAATCCTGAGTGTAAACGGTTACTTGGCCAGCGGGTGGTATCAGCCACTACCCACAGAGTGGCGCAAGCGCCGACAATTTCGTTACATTGGCCAACCTTACCTCATTTCACTTGGATTGTGTAGCCGATGCCTTCGCTTTGCTGAGAAATTGTTGTGTTTTGGAATAGGTTTTTGGTTCTGGGACATTGTTGAAAATAACATCACGCCTATAATCCTCGAAGGGGTAGGCAGAGGTGTACCTCACAGCACACCCACATTTCGCCAATTATGTTTTGGTCCTATGTAATAGGGAGCGAGTCGATTGCCATCAACCGGGCACAAATCCTGACTCCGTGGCTGCTTCTAAGAAATTCCTGATGAAAAACCTGATTAAATTGTTGAAAATATGTTGATTTTAAAATTGCCTTGACGTTCAAAAAAGATTCACTGGTAAAGTTGTACAAGAATCTTTAGGCACTTGAATGTTGTTGACAAGGGGGCGCTGCATTTGTGAATGTATTGAAAAATAAAATGACTGCATTAGTTCCGATTTTGCCGCGACACAGAATCTTCCTAAAGTTTACATGACATTTACGGATACAGCAAGTATCTACGCTACGTAACATTTAACTTAAACCAGATTTTAATTAAAACTAAATCTTTTTTTTTTTTGTTTAAAAAAATCTTGCTGCACACTACGAATTTCTCCTGTATCATTTTAAAACATTTAAACTCACACACAAAAAGAGCCAGGCCCAACAACTACCTGTAGGCCATAAAAATCGAACCCGCGACACGCAGGGCAGCAGCCAGTCGCTCAGCCACCGCGTCAACCGTGCCGTCAACTGACGCTGTGATTCAATAGTTACAACATTAGCCACCAAAACACTATTAACCATAATTATACTGTCAAATTTTCTATGAGAAAAGTGCGAAGAATAACAGAAACACTGAGTAAAGCGACTTCTCAGGGAAGCGGGAAGTAATTTCTCACTGTGTGAAATTGATTGCAGTCGCTCGTTAGCAATACTTTGACACTCATGCTAACGTAATTAAATTATTATTATGTTTCCCGCTATTAAAATGTATGAAAAGGGTTTTTATAATAATGATTGCAATTTCAAGGGGGTTCCCAATATGGCATTTCCTTGAATCCTCTTAGAAGAGTAGATATTATGCTGTCAGTTTCGACATAAGGGCACCATTTGTACTGAAATTATCAAAATTTGTTGGATTGGATTGAAAATTACTGGGTCAAGTTCTATGTAGGTAACGAAGTTTATGGGCCTCATTCGAAGGCTTAAAGTCACCCAAAGGGCAATGAAGAGGGCTATGCTCAGAGTTTCCTTGCGTGATCGAATCAGAAATGAAGACATCCGCAAGAGAACCAAAGTTACCGACGTAGCCCGAAGAATTGCTAAACTTAAGTGGCAATGGGCAGGGCACATTGCTCTCAGAACGGATGGCCGATGGGGCCGAAAAGTTCTGGAGTGGCGAAAGCGAAACGTAGGACGTTGCGTTATAAGGCCTCCCACTAGATGGACCGATGACCTGGTGAAGGTTGCGGGGATCCGCTGGATGCGAGTCGCACGGGACTTGGGGGAGGCCTATGTCCAGCAGTGGACGTCTTTCGGCTGAAACGATGATGATGAACGAAGTTTAAGGTGTGTATCTTCTCTGCAAGGTGGACTCCGTTCTATTCAACTCATACTTTTTCAGGATGAGAAAAATACATCAAGAAGCACTGGTTTTTTTGGCGTTACTTTCACCCCTAACTTTGCCTGGGTGTTTATAAAAACATATATTCCGAAATAAATGGTCTAGGCTTTATAAAATAAATGTGGCTCGAGGTGGTGCAGGAGAAGAGTACCTGGAAGGATATGGGGGAGGCTTTTGGCCAGCAGTGGGAAACACAAGAAAATAAAAAAAACATGTGAATACCGTGTCAAATTACCATCCTAATTGTGAAAAACATTATATATAAAAAATTTGTCTGCTCATCAACGTAAATAACGCAATTAATGTTGTTGAACTGTCAAAATTTAGGGGCATTGCCATTGTAAGTCGAACTTCTAAAATGCTAATCGGCAAAATATACCTCCATTTTTTCCATCTTTTAGGCATCCGGATTACCCACAGTTAGTTCAATTAAATTCATAGTTAAATGGAACTTTTTATACATTTCTGCTATTATCACTGTCCGCCATTACACATTTGGTAAAATTATAATTGTTGTTTGGCGTATTTCAAGGAAAAATAATTAATTATTATCAAATTAATTTTGTTTATTCATATCTACGTACGGTCACGTCTAAAAATAGATGTTTATTACTGTTTCTACATATTTGTGCGTTCGGAAAAGAGGAAAAACCTTGCGTGCGATCGCTACACAGACCACATGACCGAAGTAAGAATTTTTATTTATTTTACTAATTAATCTCTCTTTTTTCAAACTTTTTAAGAGAAATTAGATTATTTGGATTATTTTAACCAACTTCTAAAAAAGGAAGGTATGTATTCCACCACAATTTTTTTTTATTTTTCATGTTTGTTCACCGCTTTCTCCGTGATTATTGGTCCGATTTAAGTACTTATTTTTTTTTCCTTGTATTAACCTTGCTTTGTTACTTTATGAGTTATCCTCTAAAGTATGCATTTTTTCTTCTTTTTCTATGTGCATGATGTGCCAATATTTTCTAGTTACAATTTAAAATTGATACTGGACAAGGATTTGTGTGAGATACAACGAAAAAGATTTAAAAAAAAGCGATCCCCAAAAGAACACAAAGAAGTGGAAAATAGCTTTACTTTCGGATGTCGTCATCATCTGCCTAGCCTATTTCCAACTCAGTCTTACTTTCGGGCAGATGACTACCTGTAAACACTGTCAAAGATCTACAAATAACATCCGGGTCAACGGCATTAGAGGAAATGCGGTAGGTATTTGAAGAAACTATCGCTGTCGCTCAACGAGCGCTATTTCCACATTGGTCCGATAAAGACAACTACAGATCCGACAAGTAAAAAGTCATAATACGAGGTTTAGCTTTCGACTATTTCCTCCTCCAATATTCGGCCAATTTAAAAGATATTTCATAAACTGAATAAGAAGGATAATTATATACTGTGTCCCTATGTTTTTCTTTTTTCATTATTAGCTGTCAAAATTGTACACTAGGCCTCTTAACAGCGGCCAACAGCGGCCCAAATAGGCAATTTTGAGCATTTTGTAAATGTACTGATACAAATTATGCATCATCAAAAAGGAAAACATAGGGACATAGAAGAGGTTGATATTTATTTAACTATAAAAAATCATAGCTTTAAAGTCATAAACCAGAAAGAAAACAGGCGCGTGCATTTGTATGGAGAAAAGACTACCCGCATTTCCTCTTAACGTGCTTTCCGGGGCACGGAGAAAACTGGGTATGTAATGGGTGATCCACGGACCCACCTAGAAAACGCGGCTTAACCTCAAGATCCACCCGAGCGGCTGTTATTCTTTAGCCAAGAGCTCCTATTTTCTGTAAAAAGGAAAATTAAACGGTTAAATCTCGGAAAAAGTTCAGCAAGTAATTTAATAAACATGGGATGGGGTTTTAACCTCGACCATGACAATACTACAATAGCAGGGATATCCGTTAGTATGATAACAGCATTGCAATAGGTAATGCCTGTCGATGCTAATTATACCTATATACGTGTATATATTGTACCTAGGTAGATTATCCTCCTATTTGAAAATTTACTGAGAAAAACAATATGACAAGAACAATGTCCTCATTATAATTGGATTATTCTTATTCATTATGTTTCTGTTCAGGTTAATAAATAATTGTATGCGTAAATGCACTGCAGGAAAAGCTGAAATTCAGCTGTAGGTAATTAAGGTATTTATTGCTAGCTATAGCAACGTTTGTCTAGTGGTCACAAGCAATACTGTTGAGCATTGGATCCTAAGTTCAAATCCCAAGTCGGACAAAGTATTGAGTATTTCCAGCAGGTGTTCCTCAGAAGGCAATAAGGCAATATTACAGGGGAATTGAGGGTGTACCTACGATAGATTTACTCCAGCTTAAGCCTTCTGGGTTAACAGAAGTGCAGTGAAAGTAAACAGTAGTATATTAAGTAGGTAATTTTTGCAACCTTTTTCATATTTTGAAATAAAGCAATAAAATCAGGGCAATGATATGCTACTAGTAAGAGGTCGTTTTTTCTTTTATCACGTGTGGGTCGAAGAGGAGGGAGGGGTCCGAAAAAAACACGATGGGGAGGGATGCGGATAATGTGGCATTCACGTCTATTTTTCTTTAGTCGAAAAAAATAATTCAAAGTGTGACGTTTACAATATTTTTTACCAATAATTAATTAAAACCCGAGCAAGCGAATTTGTGTCTAAAAATCGAAAAATGATTTCATTTTATATTAATTAAACTTTTTTGAAAACTATCTGATGTTTCAATAATAAGAAATACACGTCATGCTTTGAGGGGGGAGGGATGGGTAGGCTGAAACCTCACGACGTATCACGAACAGGAGGAGGGGCTTAAAAAACCTCACGTTATTAAAGGAAGGCCCCTAACAAGTATGGTATAACCTACTTAATACTGTTAAAAAGAACACTTTCTCAAATCGTATCTTATCTCTGAAACTATAACTCAAAATCTCTTAGCCTATTATTAATAATAGCTAATATGTAACAACGAGTTCGCACCCCGGTCGATACTAGATAACTGATTGAAACACTGATATAATGACCACTTTCACACCTTTAGTTCTTGCTTAACTTATTATATTGCGCCTTTCGCTTTTAAGGTGACCAGAAATCATGAAAGAAAAAAAAAAACGAATTATTACGCTGGTTCCGTTGCTAAATGACAAAAACGGAACTCTAATTCGTCCTATCCGTCTATGCGTCCCCGACTTACGAACAGTAAGTCGTGGGTTCGAACCCAGGCAGGCGCATTACTTTGTGTAATTTATTTCATCACCACTGCTCTCAAAAACGGTGAAGGAAAACATCGTGAGGAAACCGGCATGTCCTAGAATCAAAAATTCGAAGACATGTGACATCTACCAACCCGCACTGGGCCCGCGTGGTGGATTATAGCTCATTCCCTCTCATATAGAGGAGGCCGAGTGTCCTAGCAGTGGGAACATTAACGTCCTGGCCACAGCTACTGGCGGCGCGGTGAGCGGTGCGGCGGGCGGCGCGGCGGGCGGCGCGACTTGCGGTGGTAAGCCACAGCTCGACTAGCTGCGACCGCGGCGGCGCCAGCGGTGGACGTATTTAGAGAACGGCTAACTATTAAAATGGCCTTATCAAAAGTGGCACGGTATTTAAATTGTTGTTTTATTTCGTCCTACAATGTTTTATAACATGTTTTGATATCTATATTACTGGGGGCCTAAAATGACCACTTTATCAGAATCATAATAGGAATCACGTTAAAAATTTAAAACTCTTAAAATGGACTTTGTGCTCATAACCATAAAGACCATTTTAAGAATTTAAAACTTTTAACGTGATACATATTATGATTCTGCTAAAGATTCCATTTTAGGCCCCCTGATCTACTCAATATTTCACTAATAAATTGTTCAGTATCCATTATTTATATAGGCTCAACGCCCGATAAAAACAAATTTATTTGTTTCGATCGTGCGATGTTGAATACGTCCACCGCTGCCGCCGCGCGCGCCGCTCTGAGCTGTGGCCTCCTCGATACTCGCTAGTACATTTGTTTCAATCGCACACCGCGCAGCCCGTCGCCGCCGCGTGCCGCGCGGCGCTCACCGCGCCGCAGGTCGCGCCGCAATTCGCGCCGCCGGTAGCTGTGGCTTACTTCATACATTGTCTACCATTTGTTTTCGCCGCTCACCGCTTGCCGCGCCGCTCGCCGCGCCGCAATCCGCGCCGCGATTGGCTGTGGCCAGAAGGTAAAGGCTGATTATGATGATGTCTATGTGTCATAGCCTTTTTACTCCGAGACTGTTGGCCTATGTAGTACGATTGTGCAAAATTTCATCAAAATCAGTAGTTTAAGAGTCAGAGGTTATAAAAACTTGAATAGATATTGTTTTTTAAATAATTATACAGAATAGATACAATTTCACTTTGACTAAGTTTTTATGTCAAGTTTGTACTTGTAAAGAATTTCGCAGGAATTTTAATATTTTACGTAAAATTTAAGACGCACTTATATACAAATGTACGTGTGTATGTTTATTGTGCTACGCTGTATTGACGTGACTATGTTATTTGCGTCGAAACACTGCGTATATACGTAGCTAGTTATGCGTCTACGCAGCTATCCTTTTCAGTTAGCTTAGTGGGGTAGGTTTTTAAGGTGAACAGCAACAATAATATTGTTGCAATACTTTAGTTGCTGTCTCGTTGGTCCAGTCGCAAGCGCATCTGCTGAACATGAAGTCCTCGAATCGATTCCCAGTTCGGGCAGTGTGTTATTACGTTTTTCCATCAGAAATTTGTCAGTGGTACGTTGATATTACAACGAACTTAAATATAACCCGTGAAATGTATTATGTACTTTCGGGATAACCTAAACCGATGATCTAACCTACCGTGATGTTATAATACAGGATGTGACAAGACCCTTCACGAAGCCGTCAACCAAGCATTATGTACATCAAACTAAGTAACTTTACGCAAAAATTGTTGCTGGGAAACGACTTTTTTTTTGGACGAAATACCACGTTTTACGGTAGGACTCTATATAACGCACTCAAAACATTATGCTGATGGATGGATTGAATAATATTGGTGTCGTGGAGGTGTTTAAAGTAAATTTCTTACATTAAAAACATGTATTTAAAAAAAAAAACTTGTGAAAAAGTTGGAACTTTCACTCCCAATCCGTACATAGAAGGTTCCCAGGTGTGGTCTAGAACAAAAAAAAATATCGATTTTTTAATATAATTTTTTTTTTGTTGCTTTTCGGCTTCGTTAAGGGTCTTGCTACACCCTTTATTATGACTTTAGTTGACGCTCATGATCATTCGGTGAAGACTTTTGACACATTCGGTGTATTTGTGGTCTCCGATGTACTCGTAAAGACTTCTTAGGAAAAAGTTATTAAAATATTCAGAGTAAGAAGAGAACTTAAAACGTGCAAGTATGACGAAATCGTAACACTCTCGCGTCCACAGCATATTCTAAGAAATTGATTATTTTCGTACAAAAATAGGGCATGGCAATATACGCAACGAGTAAAAATAAATAAATGAACCATCTGCCGTAGTATTCGATGCACTTACGTCATTTACATGAAGAATGTATCATATGAATAGGTATATGATAGGGACAGATTTCAAAATATGAATGTGGAAACACGTGGTAAATTTTACCATTTATTTACTCTTCGAAATCAGTTAGCATAATCACCAGCCTGCGGTGTTTGCACTGCTGGGACAAGAGAGTAATCCATCACTCAGGACTAGCGCGAGTTGGCAGAAGTCACATGTTTTTGAATTTCTGTTTCTAGGGACATGCTGATGAAAATATACTGCTGCCTTTTTTTTTTTTTTTTTTTTTTCGATGGGAAATCATCAAATGACCCCTCCCGCTCTGGGCTGAGCAGGAGGGAGTGTCAGACTTGTACTGACTAAAACCCATCCATGTTCCTTCCTTTGCCCTTTATGTTCCAGGGCCGCGGTATCTCTTTCGAACAGTCCCGTAACACCTGGTTATAGTCAAAGGACTGATTTTAAGATTTACATTAAAAAAACAGCTGAACGAGTTGAGATAGAATTGCCTCACGAATTGACCATGACTTATGTTAGGGAAGTACCCTATGATACTGTTACCCCTGTGGTCCGATCTCTTTGAGGCGCGCGTGGAACACAAACGCGCCGTCGACACGGCCTGTCGTCATAAGACGGACGGACGGCGAGCTAGCCCATAGCTCACCGTCCACAGGCCCGCGCCTACGGTGGCCGGAGGCCACCACGTGGCCCCCGACGCCCGGTGCGTCTCCCGCGGCGGCTGGGACGTGAGGTTCTCTCCCTCTCACGTTCCGCCACCTCCTTCGCTAGCATGACTGCTTCGCAGAAGGAGGTGACGGCGTCCCATACTGCTGCCTGGGTTCAAATCACGACCAACCACTCATAAATCGGGTGGACTATCAAAAACTCGAAACTGCAAACAAATCTCTAGGATATATGTATCTCACAAACACTTTTTAAGGTAGGTAGGTATTCCGATCTAAAACTCTAAATTGGAACTACGCATAAGTTTGTCGCTAATTACGGTTTCGCCTGCAAATTAGACACACTTTGCTTATTAACAACTTAAGCAAAATACCTATCTATGCTGGTACAATGAATCTGGAACTGAATGCACTTAGTTAGAAGGAGGAAACGAACCTATTTCGTGATTATGTCTCCTTCTCTCTGTCGAGAGTTTTGAATTTTCTACAAACCATTTTCTTCTTGGTGGTGTTTCAACAGGAATCCCTATCTTCAGCGGGTAGAGAGTAGTGTAACATATTTGCAACAAAACGTGATTCATTTTATTTCTTCAAACGAGAATCTCCAATGGGAATCCGTTAGTTCCCAAGATGCACATCTAATAAACAAAACATTTCTTTTAATAGTGATGATTTCATAATCCTACATACTGGTCTATCGGAGCAAAGTCGCAACCTTGTGTGGTGACCACATGTTGTCGAAATAGCTCGTTTTTTGTGACATTGTACATAATGTGGGAACTACAAGTTTGTAGGTACCTTAGGAAGTCATGCATCAACAAACTGAGGTCATATTATCTAACCACAATTGTCCGATATCATTTGTTTGTAAAAAATGCTTTATATTAATCATTTGGCATCGCCTTGAGCGACGGAAAAGTATTGGTAAACCCTGGCATACATTTGCGCTTTCTTGTTAGTGTTATTGGTAAATTTTTGGCAAGTTTCAGTGTTTTAATCATAAACAAACATAGGATATTACTTCACACTGTATGGAAATGTTCTCTTAGTCATAATTATAATAATAGCTGCAAGTAATTTGTAATAAATAGCTGAAATTAGATGGCATTCGAATGACATGTTCGTTCTATTATGGAAATTCACGTCATATTAAATTAGCGATATTATTTGCCAAGCATTATTGGAACACCAAACAAAGGAATAGGTTTCGCAGACGCGAGTTACGACTTACGATGTTCTCATCTACAAAATGGCTGGATCATTACTGATTTCTTTGTTTATGGTTAATAAACTTTGATTGAAAACTAAAGACCGGAAGGAATGAAGTTGCTTCAATGTATGTCACGACATGGGAACTAAGTCCATGACCACACAAAGATGTTTGACATACAAAACTATCTCACACTATCCGTTTATATTTGGAAGTCAGGCCAAACCTGACGTGTGAAATGTTTTGTTGTATCAATAATAATCAATACTGTTTACAATATTGTTTGTATCCAACATCTACGGTGGCCTGTTCCCACCACAGTGTGCGATCAAACTCGACTTAACAAAATAAATATTCAACAGTTTGTGACTATAAACAAAGCGCGCGCAGTTGTTCCTGAGCGAGGTAACGTCGGCAAAGAAATCGTGAGATTAAGGATTTTTTATGTCTTCGGGAAAATTCGGGAGCGGTCGGAAAGATTCACGTAAAATGACATAGAATGTTTTTTTTACTTAGAAGACGCTATTATTTTTTATAAACTAAATTATTATTAAATACTTGTCCTTCTAGCTTACTTAGTAAAAATGTCTAAATCTAACCTCCAAAAAAACAAACATACACCTAATTTGGGCAATCGGAATGAAATCTGATTTGTATACAATTTTTAGGGTTCCATACCTCAATCGGCCAAACGGAACCACTTCTTTTTTTTTTACTTACATCACAAAAAAGGACAGCACAGAAAAGTAAAATAGAATAAACTAATCCTTCTGTGATAATTATGTTTATGCTATGAAAATAGAAGGAAAATAAGCGAGAATATAAGAAATATTATTTTATTTACGCAAATATAATACTTTCGTTACGTGTGTATTAATAAAGGTTTATTAGTGTAGATTTTAATTGGCGAATAATGAAGGCTACAAGAATTAAAATTAATTAACATGAAAAGCAATTATAAATCTTGATCTCGGTTTAAAACCAGGATTTCCTGTTTGTTACCTCTTCACAATTAGGTACATTTACTATCGTAGCTAATGAAATAACTAATATAGTATATACCTTTTATATACAATATTTAAAATTTTCCTTATTTTGTTTTTCAACGGCTCTGCATTATTATTTCCTTTACTTACAGTTATTTTTAGCGGTTCTGAAATTTTGTCCTCTCAGACAATAATTGGTGCACTTGCTTTGCTAACCACATTATTTTATCAATTTAATTTAATGAGTGGTTTTAATAGAGTTTTCGAGGAAATATTGCATGTTTTCCTATCCCAATTTAGGTAAATTCAATGCTAAAAACACGTAGGATAAATATATGAGACGAAAAGCAGGTAGCGGTATTGTGACTAGCAATTTAACAATACAAATAACTTATGTAGGTGGGATTTTGTAAGTACAATTTTAATATTTTTCTTCCTTCCCGTTTGAATCCCATTTTTGGGCGCTAGCTTTCATTGTGTTCATGATTTTTCTCACGTACTTACATTTGTTTAGGGAAAAAACATGACCTGTGTTGGCCACAAACGAATTGAAAGAGAAAAAAGAAATAAAAAAATTGGTTTCCCAATAACGTTTTTTTGCCAGCGCTACGCCAGCGCTGTCTACGTCGCTAGCAGGGACACGTTATGTAGAACGTAAGTGATCTGTCAGTACAAGATTATTAATTATTTTTACTAGCATCCAATTGTCCTGTTCGGGCTTGAACAGTAAAATTAATTAGTAAGAAAATGTAGGACGGTCTCACACAACTGGTACACACGAGTAGTATTTAAAAGAATCCATAGCAAAATTCAAAAGCGGTTTTTTTGTAAAATATTGTTGTCCACATTGTGACTTTTTTTTTCCAAAATATAATGTTCCTAACAGCATAGAATTCCAATCAATAGTGTAGGAGAAATTTATTTTCAAAAGTAAGTAAGAAATATGAGTGCTCGTGATTGTACTATTTGATGACTTTCAATTACTTGTGAGATATTGTGTATCATCTGTCCTGCCTTTTCGTAACTAAGTTGGAGTGGGCTTCCAGTCTAACCGAATGCAGCTATTTTACATGGAGCGACTGATCTGACCACCACAACCCAGTTAGTACTGCGTAATACGATACCCCTTGGTACGACTGGTAGTCAGACATTCGGGGCACTGACTACCTATAACGACTGTCAATGATCTACAAATGGTAGCCGGGACCAACGGCTTAACGTGCTTTCCGTGGCACGGAGGAAACTGTATGTAATGGGTGGTCACCCATCCACAGACCAACCTAGGCAAGCCAACTAACTTTAAGATCGACCCGACCGGCTGTTATTATTTATTATCAAGCTATTACGAAGTCATGCATAGGTAAATACCGCTTAACCAAATGTATTTTGAATTCAGAGAACTAGTTAGTGTTTTAGATACTTACATTGTCCTTTTTGGTATTATTTTACCTTAATACCTTATATGAGTATAGTAAGCAGTACTAATAGGCCAACGAGGCAGTCATGTATCATTATCTCATAGGCCAACGAGGCAGTCATGTATCATTATCGTATAGGCCAACGAGGCAGTCATGTATATCATTATCTCATAGGCCAACGAGGCAGTCATATATCATTATCTCATAGGCCAACGAGGCAGTCATGTATCATTATCGTATAGGCCAACGAGGCAGTCATGTATCAATTTTTCGACAGTTCGTAATTTCACGAGCTTTAAAACGGTGAAAATGTTTTATCCGATGTCTTCCTTTCCTATAATGAATTTCTCCATTATGATGAATACGACGAAGTGAAACGATGAACAGCACGGCGGAAGAGTAACAAAAAAAACCGGAGAAGTGCAAGCGGCGGACAGACAGACAGACACGCGAGTGATCCTATAAGGGGTACTGATTTTCCTTTTGACGTACGGAACCCTAAAAATACTCTTGCCAAATAGGAGGCAAAACCTACCTAGACCAATGGGCACAAAGGGACGTTCACAACTAGGATCAGCGGTTGCCTAGCAACACAGATTAAAACTAACATTAATATTAATGGTTCATATTGTGTAGCCCTATCTCTTAACCTACATTCGCGAAGAGAACTAGGACACAGTTCACATACATATTTCATTCAGAATATTCCTCGTACTCGTACTAAACCTTGTAAACAAAACTGGCCTATTTATTGGTATGTAGACTAAACCCGAACATCTGTGGGTAGGGTCAAACAAAACAAATGTTCGGTGATTAGACAATGAAAGCGGTTGTGGGTTAATTGGTAATCTCTTTGTGTTATTTAGGGCAAGGCAACTGCGGAATTATGATGGATGAAAGTGAAAGTTTATGTTTTATAATCAAACTGTTTTTAATAATTATACGTTCACGTAACATCAATCAACATCGTAATGTTTTTTTTTTTCTGTACTAAAGAAATAAAGAAAATTCACATGCCACATGTGAGCAGATAGCACAATAAAAAAAAAATACTTAAATCTATTATGAACAATACGAGATTGTATTATTTATTTAAGATTTGGTTAATTACAAACTACAAATCTGTAATCTACGAGTATAATAGTATTAAAAATATGTACAAGTATCAAAAGGGTTACAGGGCGTCAAAAAATTCGTCCGCATCGCTGTCAACAGGAAAAGTGCCCAGAAGGCTGGCAGCATTGCCACGTTGTATGGCAATGCTGATTCTTTGGCCAAAAAATAGGCCCGCCCTCTGGGGCCTTAGTCTGCTATTGCAATAGTGTCAGGATGGTCTATAATTGATTTAATAAGGCCCCTAGCCCACGCCGTATTGAAGAGCGTTCGAAACTCGTTTGACGTGCGTACAAAGGGTAATTCGTCTGCGCGGGGCCTTATTAAATCAATGATAGACCATTCTGACACTATTGCAATAACAGACTAAGGCCCCTGGTCACGTGAAGAGCCGACTAACCGCTTGGAGATAAGAGATTAACGATATTTTAGACCTATTTGATAAGCGTCAAATATAGTCGTGGATATAATTTTGCAGTTTAGGAGCTCGTGGCAAAATAATATCAGCCGCTCTAGTCGATCTTTAGGTTAAGCCTTGCTTGCCTAGGCTGGTCTGTGGATGGGTGACCGCCCATTACATACCAAGTTTTTTCCGTGCGTCAGAAAGCAAGTTAAGCCGTTGGTCCCGGATGTCATCTGTAAATCTTTGACAGTCGTTACAGGTAGTCAGTTGCAGGTCTACAACCAGTCTTACCAAGGGGTATCGTATTAACCAGTACTAACTGAGCTGTGGATGTCAGATTGGCAGTTGCTCCATGTAAAATACTGGCATTCAGCTGCAACCGGTTAGACTGGAAGCCGACCCTAACATAGTTGGGAAAAAGCTAAGAATATGAATGATAATGTTGCAGTTTACCTTAATCTGAGCACCGGAACAACCGTTGCTACGTGTTTTTATACGTACGTTTTTTATACGTGTTTAAATTTTTTTAAATGTGAAAATTGCAGCTGACCATTAAAACCGGACTTCACCAATGGAACATCACAAGATCTGCACATCTAAACAGTCTTCAACACCTCATCGTCTGCCTAGCCTATCTGACCTCCACAACCCACTTAGTACTGGGTAATACGATACCCCTTGGTAAGACTGGTTGTCAGACTTTCGGGCCACTGACTACCTGTAACGACTGTCAAAGATCGACACAGCCGGGACTAACAGCTTAACGTGCTTTCCGAGGTACGGAGGAAGCTCGGTATGTTATGGGTGGTCACCCATCCACGGACCAGCGTAGGCAAGTGCGGCTTAATCTAAAGATCGACTCAAGTGTCTGTTATTATATGGCCACGAGCTCCTCTTGTTATGTATGTTACGTGAGATAAATATGTATCTGGCTTACGACTAAACATCTTACAACAAAAACAAAACACCTGTTTTGATCTCTTTATCGCTACTACGATATTTTTACTATATCTTATAGTACGATAAGATATTGTTCCAATGTATTGTGAAAGTACATATAGTACATAGACGTTTCACTTTTATCATAGTGATATGACAAAGAGCCGCGATATCGAAGATTTCGGCTGTTCGATAAGGAACTTTAATCTTTAAAATATTTTTAATTTACTAGAATATTTTATTAATGTCTGAAAGTATTCGTATCAAGATTGTTTTGGCTGATAAATCTAGAGTTTATTGAAAATTCTGAAGTAAGTAATGTTGATAAAGTATTTCAATGGTGGAAAATTTTTGAATGGTAGATAAGAAAGTTGGTTCTCTGCTAAAAAGAGGAGGTTTTTTTTAATAATAATTTTACAGTGTAGCAAATCTACTTGATCCTATTAAAAATTAAAGGATATAAGTTGACTTGTACATATAAAAATTTAATAGTGAAAATGGGATGGTTCTACAAGTGAAATAGAAAATACAAGTGATTATAAGAAAGACGAATCAAACCCGCACTCTGGAAGTAGTTTTATAGTAAATACACACGATTAGTTTAGCACTGTTAATGAAGCACGATCAAACGTTGGGGTAGTGATGTAGGACGATGCATGCAGTTCTTTCAGGTCTGCTCCACAGGAAGGCGGCGTTTCGAAGAACGGGAGTAGAGGCCCCGGTGGATCTTTTAGTTAGATCACCAGCCTAAAGACCCAGTGCAGCTCCGCGAGACTAACACCAGGGCAGACACAAAGACAGTTTTTAATAAAATTGGGAGTAGTAGTCCCAGGTGTATCTTTAGATGGATCACCTTGAGGAATCTGTCTTGTCTCCAAGTCTCTCCAGTCTCACATTCAAGAAACTCGTTTTCCACCAGTAGTCTCCTTTTCAATTTTCGAATCTTAATTTTCTTCTTGCGGCCATATAATCATCTCATCTGACAAGGGTAGTCGGCCAGGACTTAACAGACTTCCTTCATAAAACCATGAGGGTGTAAAGAATTTATAGATATAATTTAAAACTAAGTTATTAGTAAACACTCGTTATTATCTATAAAATACAATATTTCAGCTAAACATTGATAAATATCGTTTTAATTACATAAACCAAAAAATATTCATCATAGACTAAACTAGTAAGAAACTCTATGACAGAAAGAAAAAGTATCTGACAGTTTGGCCAATCTGACATACATGTCACAACATTGAAAATGATGAAAATTAATATTGTAGATCTATGAAAACGAATCGTATTTAGATCGATTCGCTGAGTATAAACAAACAAACGAATAAAAAAGGATGATAAATAAAAAAAAAATTAAATCTCTTTATTTCCAAATGCATTGAAAAAAAAAAAAAAAATTACATCAGAAATAGCGCTCAATCTTTTTGAGGCAAGATTATGTGCGCTATCGATTAAGATATAAGTTACTCAAAAAAAAAAAAGTAATTGGCAAATGGTAGGTAAATGGTAATGGTAATGGTAAATGGTTTGGCAAAAGGTAAATGGCATGACAAGTGTAAGAATATCATAATATACTATACCAGGCAAACAGATGCAAAGTTGTCTAGCTATCAGCAAACAACTTCATTGTAGGTTTTATTTAATTTAATTGAACCAAATGACCTACTTGTACCCATTGTGTACCAACAATATTTGCAGTATTTTTATTTGCCCATTGAAAGCAAAATAATAATATTGTGAAACATTTTCATTTTGTTGAAAAGAAACGCAATATAGTACGAACAAGAGTCAAATGTACTTATAAATTCTTACTCCTGAAATGGTGGTTAAAAAAGGGGTATTTGAAGTTGTCATGCTGAGATATGGTTATATAATTATTTATGTTCACTTAAAAAAGGAAGATACGTAACCGAAGAAGACCACAAAAGTACTGCTTACTTTATTAGCCATCGCGTCAGATTGGGACTTGTATAATAGTTGCTAAGAGGAATACATAAATCTATACTATAATATTATAAAGAGGTAAATTTTGCGAGTTTGTGAGGATGTATAGGAAGTAATCTCTGGATCTACTGAATCGATTTTGAAAATTATTTCATTAATAGGAAGCTACATTATCCCCGATTACCATATTCGAGTTTTATACCGAGTACCATAGGCATAGGTATATGTACAACGTGCCCGTGGGATAATTACCGAACAAAACGCGGGCGAAGCCGCAGGCAACAGCTAGTGAAAAATAAATTTAATTCTGCAGACCTGCGACAGAGTGAGCGTTAATACAACAAGTCTTTGACACGTTCTTCTCCATAGAGATCTACGCTAGAGAATGGGCAACTACAGTACTTTCACAGTTGTTATGCCTTGTGACTGGGACTGTAGCTACATTTCATTGTTATCTTTGTTTCGACAGTTCAAAAGTAACTGGCCTACTGGTAATAAATGCTTTGATTTTGACTGATTTTTGATTTTGAGTCGCATGTAATAGAGGGCGAGCCTATTGCCATCAACTCTGCACAAATCCAGACTCCATGGCTGGTACTGAAAAACCAAACAACATGAAATTATCATGAACAATATTAACGGGTGCTGATTTCACCGACAACCCAAATGCGCATTATCATGCATGCTGCTTCAATTTCATATTATTTTGTTTATCGAATTTACAGTTCCGCGTTAGATAAAATTCAGCATCAAAATAAAAAAAGTAGTCAGAAATTCTTATCTATGTATCGTTGTTACGCTTTGTTTTGAAGCATCAATCAAATCAAACAATTTTCATACTTATGCACTATGAAATACATACTACAGTTGTGTTTGTGGTCTGTTAACTACAAACATAATAATGTCATTAGAAAATAGTATATAATGGCAAGCGAAAACGCACAATATCACGCTTCTAATTCCCGAAGGGTTAGGTAGAGGGCTCCCCATTTCACCAGTTATATTTCAGTCCCAAGTAAGGGATGAACCTATTACCATCACCGGGTATAAATCCAGTCTCCGTGGCTGCCACCGAGAAATTCTTAACGAAAAACCCAATAACACTTTGCCTTGCCTGGGAATCGAACCCAGAACCTCAAACTCAGCAGTTGCGCTTGCGGCCACTAAACCAACGAGGTAGTCATCCAGCAATTATTACATTTAAAAAAAAAAAACTCAAAATCGCAACAACTGTATTCTGTGCCCGCATGTGTGCTGCGGGAGAGCAGCGGTGGCTCATTGGTGGCGGCCCCGACTTACGAACAGTAAGTCGTGAGTTCGAACCCAGGCAGGCGCATTACTTTGTGTAATTTATTTCATCACCACTGCTCTCAAAAACGGTGAAGGAAAACATCGTGAGGAAACCGGCATGTCCTAGAACCAAAAATTCGAAGACATGTGACATCTACCAACCCGCACTGGGCCCGCGTGGTGGATTATAGCCCATTCCCTCTCATGGAGAGGAGGCCGAGTGTCCCAGCAGTGGGAACTTTAAAGGCTGATTATGCTATTATGTTTGCGGCGATCGATGCCCAGTGTCTAGAATGACTCCATAGCCCACTGCTCTAGGACACAGGCAGGCAGTTCCTCTCTGTAAGAACTGGCTTTTGAACCGGCAACGTACTAGGCTGATTATGCTACCTTCTTGCATGTTGGCATTTTGGCTACCCATTACTTGAAAATCCAAAAAAATTGACATTATGCGAAAGTTGGCATCGTGCTACGAAATCAAACGTGCTTATACACTACTTTCATTAAAAAAACTTTCTGCGAAAAAAAACACGACTTCTAAAAAGACACTAAAAAAGTCTAAAATAACTTTCCTTTCGGAAGTCGGTGACTGTTTATTTCATTGACTTTTTGCCACCAACTTCCGAAAGTAAATATATTTAAGTCTTTTTGGATGTCGTTTTTTTTCGCAGAAAGTTTTGTATTTCACCCTTTTTAGTTGTTCTTATCACGAAACATTTTTTTATATTGTAACTAGCTGTTATTATGGAACCATCATGTCATCTATATAGCCCATGAAGTAAAACATAGATATTCAAGGGAAAAAATCCAAGTACTGAACCGATTTTGATGAAATTTCTATGGGACCAATCGGGAAGTACGAGTATATCCTTTCACATAATTGTTTTTTTTTTCAAATCAGTTCTTAAATGACGGAGTTATGAAGAAACAAACACACACTATAAAAATAAAAATAAAACAGTCGAATTGAGAACCTCCTCCTTTTTGAAGAAAGTTGGTTAAAAAGAAAACCAACACAGATGAAAAACTGTACTTATTTATTTTATAAAGTTTTCCTAACGCTAAATGGCTGTCTTGGATCTCATCATAAACTAAAGTAGGTACAGCATATGTCTGGTGTAACAACAAAGTCGACCATGAGTCGTCCTCAAAACGCCTCCTCAGGCGCCCGAATGTGACGCCGACAAAAAAACGCCGCAAAAAATATATATAAACATTAAAAAAGTGCTACAAATGTATGAAATATTCAAAGATGGTTGGATGGTTTACAATGGGTGGCGTGCCAGTTTGTGAACGATAGGTAACCCGACTATTTTGAAACGTCATTGCATTTCCCCTTTTCCCTATAACATCCCATAGATTGTTTAGAACATCGTAAAATGGTCATGTAATACTGGTGTAGAAAAAATGGTCGGTGAGATCAGCGGTTCGACCTTGAATATGAGTGCGGAGTATGTGCGTATTGAATTGGCCGTTGATAAATTACTTTATCTAGCCGCTGTGAATTGCAGTATGTGCAGCGCTATTGTCATTTACACTAATCGTCGAAGAAAACGCGAGCCAAGCCTCGGGCAACAGCTAGTCCAATATAAAATAAATGTTTAGTGACGCCAATCTTCTGCGTGTAGACAAATAAAGTTTTTCGGAGCGTCAATCATTTTTTGTAAACATTAAAAGGTTCTTACACGTTTGTTTTTCATTATAATTAATATGACATTAATCTTAATGAGTTAGGTTGACCACAAACTAACGTCACAATTAATGGATTTAAGAAATATATTAAATATGTTTTAAACTTAAATATTTAGTTAAACAAATATTAAATACCTATAATTAACAAAACACCGCAATAATGAAAGGGTAACCAAAACCAAATTTCTCTCTTAAATACATACGAAATAACTTATTATTTTAACTCATGGTTATTTTAAATCATGGAAAGTGTTATATTATGAACTATGTGCTTATTATAATGTCACCAAGAAACAATATCGGAAAATTGCAATATAGATTCAGGAAAGAAAAACACCATTGAATTTGGAATCTCTACACTTATTTGTATTTTCCAAAAATCACAAACTTTTCATAAGAGCTAAGTTCCTGCTCTCTATTAAAACTAAATACTCGGTAGGTACTCATAATTATTTCTAAGTATTTAACTGAATCATTTTGTTAATTGTTTTCAATTCTACCCCACGTAAAGGATTCTGCACACTACACTGCACACCGTACCATACAAAGACCGTGGTATGAAAGTATCAGGCAAATAAATATTTATTGTATTGAAAAGTATGAGACTATACTATGCCCACTAGACCGTTCACTTACCGACCAAGCGCTCCGTGCATGGCACGCGACGATGAAGGAACGGTGTAGTGAGCATAGTCTTATTCTTTTCATTACAAATGATTTAAGAGTTTAACCGCGTGTTGACCATTCTAAATCCTTTATAACCGCGTATAATGACCGTTATAAACCCCACTAGAACGTATCATACCCGTTTAGTTATAAACGGGTATGAAACGTTCTAGTGGGCATAGTCGTCCGTGTCAAGTTTTTTTTTTTCGTGCCCGATACGTTCATAGCACGGTCATCGTATAGTACAGTGTAGTGAGTAGCCTCCTTAACACTGGCCAACTCACCCATCAAAAGCAGTTGCCAATACTCGTGAACCGTAGTGCATCAGTGAGAACGAAATTCGCGATAGCGCCTCGTCTCGTTTCCTGCTCTGCGAGCATACATACATACAAACGAACATACCGATTCGTACGCAAAAACACTAATTAACTGAGTATCGTCTCTGTATTCGTTTTGCTTGAAGGTACCGGTTCGTTTGAGGCACTTTTGATTTCGAAGACGTTACGAAGCTTTGAAAGATGAGTCATGTCTAATAATAGTAAGATAGTGCCTCGATGGTCTGGTGGTCGCAATGGGTCGCAAGCACTTGCATTTTTGCTGAGCTTGAGCTCCTAGGCTCGATTCCCGGGTCAGTCACTATTAATGGGGTTTTTCATCAAGATTTTTTCAGTCGCATTCCGGAATCTGAATTTGGGCCTGGTTGGTCGTTTCACCCTGTATTAAATGGGACTTAAGCACAACTGCTGAAACGGTGGATACCACAGATGCTGATAGTACAGTCACGAGCACCAATATGTAAACACTTAAGAACTTTTAAAAGTGTAGTTTGACTAAAATTTCAATTTGTTTCTGATTAAAATTTTATGTTAACGTAATATTTTGGAACTCACATTTATATGGAAAAAATCCTATCTCCAAGTTACAATCGTTATTTCTCCCGATAATTGCTTTTAAATTTAGGAAAATTTATACATATTGGTGCTCGTGACTGTACACATCATTTCGTCAGTTATGCAGGTTTGGACATGAGACTAGTCAAGCAGAGGAGTTTAATATGTAGGAAAGTTTAAAGCTAATTCTATTAGCATTTCCGTAAGTTACAGCAGATGACTTTAACGTCCAGTAAGTACCACACATTCAACACTTAAGGTGGAAGCGCAAGGGTAGCCCGCGAAATTTAAATTTTCTTACGTTTATTGCAATTTGCAGGTCAGTGTCAGGTTATATGTTGATGAAAATATGAATAGCGCCAGTAACACGTATGGAGTTACAGAATTATAATCATTCAAATCATCAATACAGCCCTCCAAGTTCATATAACCCTATTCAATAGCTCATTCATGAAAAAGTCACTCAATGATATGATACTGGCGGGATTCATATCTTCATCAACATAAAACCTGACACTGACCTGCAAATTGCAATAAACGTAAGAAAATTTAAATTTCGCGGGCTACCCTTGCACATCCACCTTAAGTGTAAACTACACATTCAATTTACAGAAAATATTGAAAGTAATTAAGACATCTTCAATAGGAACAAAAAGTATGACGGCACGATTGGCGCAGTCGTTGAGCGATTGGCTGCTGCGCTGCGTGTCGAGGGATCGATTCCCGCACGGAACAAATACCTCTATGGCATAAAGATTGTTGCTCCGAACTGTCTGTGTATATTAGTTTAAATGGCTGTAACACTGCCACAGCACAGAAGAAATTCCTAATGTGAGAAAAAAAAAGTTTACTGCTTAATTTTGTTGATTCTGCACTACATTAAAAGTTGATCAATAGCGTGTGTAGCAAATCAAACCATTGCGAAAAGTAGATAAACTACATAAGTGTTTGTTATTCAGAATATCACAGTGTTATGTGAAAATAACATACATTATGTTAGGTCAAGGCCTTGCTACAACAACAATATAAGTAAATCTAAGCAGAAAATAGACAATCTTTGTGAGATTTCACAATGTCCAAGATCAAAATAAAAAAACCCAAGTGCGAGTGGTACTCACTCATAGGGTTCCGTAGCACCAAATAACATAATAAAAATATTTCGAAGGCTCATATGTTGTAATGTTTTACATTCAACAGCAAAACTAAATTTGTTTTTCATTGTTGTTCTTTGATGTGTGTGTGTAAATTATACTAACATAGGTTAAGGAATACTAACAAAGTCTATGGGTAATCTACCTGATGTAAAGCAAAATAAATAAATAAATTGTAAGTGAAAAACAAAGTTACTGCTGCAGTTTGATGAAAAAGTCCCGTAACTCAAAAACTAAACATCAAATGTTATTCCAACCAATTTTGGTTGAAATTTTTATTTTCGTTCTTCAATCCAAATTTTTTTCACATTTTACCACTTTGGAAGTGTCTGTCTGTCAAACGATTGACTTTGAGAAAAAATGGTTTCCTGAACCTCAATGTCATTTTTAAAGACCTATCTATAGACACCCCGCACGTATAGGTGTGATGAAAAACTCATTTTAGTTTCAGTTCCATGTATGGGGGGCCCTTAATCTTTTTTTTTTTTTTGTATAAATATCGTAAAGTGGTTCACAAAATACATCTTCCTACTAAGTTTCAACTATGTAGTCCTAATAATTTCGGAATAATGTGGCTGTGACATTCACGGACAGACAGACAGACATGGCGAATCTGTAAGGGTTCGGTTTTTTGCCATTCGGCTACGGAACCCTAAAAAGGACCATACAAAAACCCTCGATGAAACATCTCTCTGACTACCCATAAAATTGCAGATGGCTTAGCGATTTTAGGGTTTATTCATAGATAAATAGTGAAAGACACTGAAGAAGATTTTTTTTATTTTCTTGAAGATTTTTTTCAGCTGCTATTGTATAGTAAATGAGTTGTCAAATAGTTTTAGAAAAGTAATGGGATTGGTTCGTCGATTTTTTGGATTAAGAGAGTGGTGCTGGACGATTTGCAATAATGACGGGACAAAATCAAATTTAAAAATCATTTAATCAAACTAGACTAAAGTTCAGCACTTTTTGAACATCAATTACACAAAAGACAGTCCCCCAAAACACCCACCCTTCGCCACTGGCTGAATTTCAGGCTACTTTGAAGTACATATAGCCCTTCTGTACATCAGTTTTATTTTTATCTGAGACCAGTTTTTTCCCGCGGCATCGCTCGCCGTAAAGTCGGAAATCCTCCCACACGACTCGTTTTTAAAAACGGCGTATGAGTTATGACACTTGGGGATAATGTAACTTCCCATTAGTGAAAGAATTTTTGGAATCGGAATCTGTAGTTCCGAAGATTACCCCCGACACCCGAACTTTACCTCTTTTTAATATTATTATAGCATGGCTTTTACAATTTATTGAGTCTTCATAAGTTTTCAGTCCAAAAATTACACTATTTTGATTTCAATAACAATATTTTGACTAAAAATAGTGTCCATGGAGTTTCTTGCCCATTCTTCTCCATAGAGATCTACGCTTTGGAATGTGCAACTACAGTACTTTCTCAAGTTATTATGCCTTGTGACTGTGACTGTAGCTTAGCTTTTTTTTTTGACATTCAAAAGTGCCTTTAATGGTCTAATTGAAATATTATAATAACTTAGTATCCCAGACAAAGCTGAAAAACGAAATAGACCAACTCCACCCAAAAATATGAAAAATTCCTACACGCGCGAAGAACATTCGCGAGCTCAGCGCCCCGACAACCAAAGATTTAAATAGTGAGCTCATTCCCCCAAAAATCATAAAATTGACTTTTATAAATCACAAAATCATATTCCACGTGTTAAGAACTAGCATTTCCTACAGCTTCACTCGCGTGGAGGTCTAAAATTATCCCAAGGGAATGTTCTACCGGGATACAAAGTATCCCATGTCCTAACAAAGATCATGGTCTACACGTGTTCTAAATTTCATCTAAATCCGTTCAGCAATTAGGGCTTGAAAACGCAAAAGACAAACAGACGGCGTTACTTTCGCATTTAAAATATTCACATGGATACATGTTCGGTCACGTTTGCGGGCACCACGTGACTCAGGATTATATACTACATAGTCGATTACAGTTTCCTCGCAACACTTTTAAATCGTGGAACTTTCCTACAATGTGCATTTTATTCGCATTTTGATATAACATTTCCTGTAAGTTGAGATAAGTTTACATGATTATGTTAAACTATCCACACTGGAGAATTACTAAACTTTGTCGTTTTTATTTTGATGTGTTTCACTTACTGTTTTTCTGGATTCAACGTGTTTGGTGGACATTGGTGAATAATCGATTGGTTTTAGATTCTCAGCTTGATAATGGAAAATACCACACCAAAAACAGTAGGTTTTTGTTTCAATATGGTAGGGGTCCAGATGGTTTTTCAGCAAGCATATTCAACATGAAACCTTGATAACTGAGTAGGTAGAGCATGATGAGAGAATGTTACATCTATATTTGAAAAGTTTCAGATAGCAGCAGATAGGAGTGTTTCAGGAGGAGTTTGGGCAGAGGCCCATATCGAGTTTTCAAAAAGTGCCTAATGCGGTTCTGATCCAGAACAACTTAACAGGCTAAACTTCTCGAAGAGGTGGTATGGTGGCCTCTATTGAAATCTAAAAAGTCTGGAAACCTGCCAGTATTGTGAACAGCCAATCGTTAAGCCGCGCCCATTATCAGTTTCTTCTATTATATTTATTACTAGCTTATTTGTTGCCCGTGAACATCGTCCGCGTTAAATTATTATTATTACAATTGAAAAAACTTGTTAATAAGTTTATGGTTTTTTTTTGCACGTAACCCTAATCTTTTTTTTCGAAAATAAAAGTAACTCTTTATAACATCAGCTATCTTCCAAAAAAAAAAACGTCAAAATTAGCCCTGCCGTTTCGGAGATAAGCCGCAACAAACAGACAGACAGATGGACAATAATTTAAAAAAATGGTTTTTTGTTACAAATACCTTAGACAATGTTAAAAAACCCTGTCCGATTCAAAAGGGGCATAGCTATACCAATGAAATTGCCAAATAGAAAAAGAAACATAAAATATTGTAAAATAGTAATGAATTTTAAAATGCATGATTTTTGTCCCAAATTGCCAACGTTCCCCTAAATTCTAACTTTTAAAACAGGACAACGTCATCTTCAGCATTTAATTATGTTCGATCGTCAGTTGTTTCTTTTCGACGTCGCGTCACTACCCTAGAAGCGACCACTCGCACCCATGTGCTGTCATATAAGTTTTCTCATTTGAGTAAATTTTATTTTATTTTTATCGGGGTATATTTTTTTACTTGTTCTCCAAAAAGGATTACATAAACAGAATCTATTCTCAATACCTCTTAATACCCTCACGGAACGGACAGGGTTTTTTTAACATAATAGGGAATATGCATGCAATTTTTTTTTCACTTAAATCAATAAAATGCAGTAAGTACTATCAACCCAAGAAAATAATTAAAAGTTAATTTCAACTACTGCTCGTCGCACAAAAAAAAAAACTCTTTACCGTAAAAAGTTTTAATTTTCTACGACAGTTCAAACGTCCATGACTGTCGCAGCCATTCAAGTCATAGTATTTGATGTCACTTCACTCTATCTGCCTTGTTTAAATCTAATTTGTTGCCCTTAATAGAATAGTTTTACTATATTGTAAGTGCTTTATTAAAGCAAAAATTGCAATAATAACATTATAGTTAAATTTTAGTGAAACGTTTAAGTACTTTTCAACTAAAAGTGTTCCTTTGACACATAGCATTTGACTTCAGTACCGGAATCGATGCGTTTTGTGTTTGCGTTCCGTTTCACCAAAAACACGGTATATAAAATATTAAATTGTAAAATAGGTGTTGTATTAGAGAATTAAACAAGTGTAGCACAATGTTTTTATGGGCTAATACAAGGCATTTTTAATCAAATAAAAAATGTTTTGTATTTCTTGCATATTATTGTATACTTTCATATGCATTCAGTAAAAAACTGATATTTTGGTATTACAAACATACATTATTTGTTTGGATGACTACATTAATAAAATCAATAAAAAACAAAATCTTATCATATTAGTCGAACTACTTTAATCACAGTTCACGCGTTACTATTTTAGCTGTAAACTAGTAAACTAATTGATTATAATTATGATATGCCTATTTAGGAATCTATATAGCGATAAAAGTATGATCATATCGCACCTACACTATCGTTTATATAATAATAGGCTGATACTATTTATATGAATAATATAAAATATGTTGAATGTATAACGGTGAAGGAAAAACCAGTCGTATTCACATTCATATGAAGCTATAACATTGTATTCAGCGGACATTAGATTGTATCTTTCAATTCAGTATTGGTCATGAATAATATGTAAGATTAAACGGATGCTTTGTCAGAATGGGAGTTTCATTACCTTTTTCAAGATCGAATACCTACTACAAATGACAGAAAATTCAAGTTAAACCCTGTGTTTCAAACAGCTATGTCTTTAATGAAGTTAGTCTAGTATTTCATATCATCACGCCTGTAATACCCGAAGGGTTTGGCAGAGGTGTACATAATAGTACACCCACATTTCATCAGTTATGTTTAAGTCCCATGTAATAGGGGCGCGCCTTTTGTAATTAACCTTGAATAGAGAAGAAAGAAAGGAGAAGAAATTCCTTATAGAAAAACCCAATAGCACCTAGGAATCGAACCAAGGGCCTCATGTTTAGCCGTCCAAAATAAAGACGGTAGAACTAGCACAGTACAAAAGTAATACAGTTAATCTCATGTTATGTACCTATATGTTGCACTAAATGGTCTAATCTAGTGACCTTCCGCGCTGCATCCGATCTCAATCCTAGTAAATAAATAGGACAACGCGTACACGATATAAGAACGCAGATTCAATGGGGAAGGCAACCGTAAATCGAATGGCGCTAGCATAGCTTGTACGAAGCAACATCATTGGTTGAAGATCTGTCAATGTCATTTTATAGTTCAAAATAGCTTGACCTCATTGGTCAGATCGGGAAAAGCTATGGACACGCCATCTACAATCAGCTTTGACTTGCCTTCCCCATTGGAATCTATTATACATCTAGCTATACAAATAAATAAAATTGAACTGTATGTTTGTAATATCTAACTAACAGCTTTTTACTGAATGCAAATGAAAATATAAATACGGCCCCTATAACAAAAACACATTTTTTTTTAATTTTTCTTAGTTTTTCTGTCTGTTTGTTCCGGCTAATCTCCGAAACGGCTGGGCCGATTTTGACGGGACTTTTACTGGCAGATAGCTGATGTTATAAGGCCTACACATAGGCTACTTTTATTTTAGAAAAAATATTAGGGTTCCGTGCAAAAAAAAAACATGATATTTTTATCGCTATAAGCATGTAAAATTGCAAAATATGTCACGACATACTAAGGACCCCTCCTTAGTGTGACGTCACATATTTTGCAATTTCAGCCTCACAAATGTGACCAGCTGTGACAAGGACGGGGGTTCAAAAAATCATGAAATTCATAATATGACGTAATTTATGGAAGGCCCCTACTCAGCTGCACCTGGTAATTTTTTATTTTATTTTTTTTTAAACAAGAGGAACGCTCACACGGTTAGACGCGAAACCAACTCCTAAATAGCTGGTAAGAGGCTAGGCAGATGATGGTGATGATTTCTGTAATAATTCACTATTGAAATCCACTATTATATTGGGGTAATCCTGTAAAGATAGTGTGTGTAAGTTTAATAATAAATAAATAAATAAATTATGTACCCGACCAAGAACTTAAAAGTTCCAATCCTCGAGGCGTTATGAAAAACACAAGTGCGGATACTCCATGCGTCTGAATCGAAAATAAATTTTCCCAAACTACCAGATCCGGTTACCGACCTACTAGACAAATCTTCACAGTTCCGATAGGTACAGTTCAAGTTCTTTTATCGCGTGCCGAGGCCGAAATCCGAGGACGAATAGATAAAAAGTAGCACCAAAACAATGAACATTACGACATACATTGGCTTATCTATGGAGTGACTAGCTTACTGAATCCATTCAAAGTTTCTGAATAGACAGAAAAATATTTATTAAAATGTAATCGTACAAAGATTTGCGAGTACCATAACATAACATCACACGAGTAATTCCCGGAGAGTAAAGCAGAGGTGTACCTAATAGTACACCCACATTTCGCCTGTTATGTTGAAGTCCCATGTAATAGGGGGCGAGCCTATTGCCAACAACCGTACAAATCTTCATGCTCTTGAGTATGAGGTCCTGGGTTCGATACCCGGGTCGAGCAAATTATTATTGGATTTTTCATCAAGAATTTCTCGTAGCAGTCACGGAATATGGATTTGTGCCCCGATTGTTGGTAATAAGCTAGCTCCCTATTACATGGGAATTAAACCTAGCTGGCGAAATGTGGGTGTACTATTAGGTACACCTCTGCCTATCCCTTCGGGCATTACAGCCGAGATGTTATATTATTTTGAGGTCACTTTATCCAGCATTAGCATTCAAAAACTATCCGAATGTGATTCTAATCTGGCATAAACTTTTCCGAACATTTATTAATTTCTCGCTACTTCATCTCACGAGGTCGTACAAGCGACCATAAACCATTTAATTGGCTCGATCACGTGGCCAATGGGAAATAGTGAATAGTACCTAACATTTATAACAAAGTCAATTAACTGCCGTAACCCTACACAAGGCGATGTGCGCGGAATTCTGTATTTTTATATAGGTACTGTAGTTTGATTAGAACTTTAATTAAACATTCATTTGTTTCAACCGGGACAGTCAGGATGGCTGAAAACAGGATGGTCGATGGTCTGTTGTTAGTATTAATAATAAAGTGATCAGTGAAACACCTTACAAGTGTGCGGATTATGTTAATATTTTACAGGAGTACCAGTGGGTGCCAGAAGACGGGCGTGGGCGCAAAGAGAGGCCTAGAAAACGCTGGAGTTACGTTTGTGAGAGATTGGCCTGAGAAAGCCGCATGTAGAGAAGAGTGGAAGGCTATGGGGGAGGCCATTGCCTAGCAGTAGGACAATATAGGCTAAATAAAAAATAAAAAATCCAAAGGACCAAACAGAGTAGTAAAAATATTGAATTGACATAAACTGTCCAAATGCTTATGTCAATCCTGTTAAAAGACGTAGAAAAACGAAATGCTTTCAAGGCGATTGCCACTTACTAGGCCATCGAGATGGGTCTATTGTTAGTCATAAGCAGTAGATAAGTGCGATAAAGATAAATCTTTCAAATGTATGGTTTATGGCAGAACCAAAATCAGCTTCCACATTTATTGTGCGAACCGCCAGTCTGTGGAATTCACTGCCGGCTTCTTTGTTTCCCGATAATTACTATCTACATCTCTTCAAAATACGAGTGAGTCGGTTTCTTCTAGGCAAGCGTGCTCCACCTAAGGCCGCATCAACATCTGTTCAGTAAAAAAAAGACTCTTTAATTTTTTTCTTATTGTTTCTCCTAACAAAAAATAAACCTAATCTTGTAGTTTCCCCAATAAAAGTCCTATTAATTTTCTTTCATTTTCGATAAACCTAATCCATATAATAAAAAGAAAAACCGTTCACAGAATACAACAATAAAATCAGCATCACCGAGCACAAAATACGGTTTCCGCTTGCGTAACACCCGAATCTGAATGATAGCCGATACGATTCCCCGACGGGGTTATCAGTTTGGTAACATAATATCGTACAAATCAAGGTTGTGACACATTTTCTTTTAACTATGTTATCTTCGAGTGTTTCTTAGTACGTATTATCGTGTATGTACCGCTATTTACTTTGGGATATGTGATTATTTTTAGATATTTTTCTTAAATTGTTTGTTTTTGTGATGACTGGTTTCTGGTTTAACTTTTTTTAGTAATTATAGCATTGGGAGTCATTGAGACAACGACAGCCAATTTCACATCACAGACATTGATGTGAGTTATTAATTTGAATAAAATGAACCGCAATAATATAACATTACGCCAGTAAACCCCGAGGGGTTAGGCAGAAGGGTACCTGATAGTACACCCACATTTCCCCAGTTATGTTTGAGTCCCATATAATAAGGGGCGAGCCTATTGCCAAGACTCCGTGGATGCTACTGAGAAATTCCTGATGGAAAAACCCAAATAACACTTTGCCCGACCTGGGAATCGAACCCAGGACCTCAGGCTCAGCAGTCGCGCTTGCAACTACTAGACCAAAGAGTCAGTCCTACATGACTACAATGCACTTTACAATTCGCCTTCGGAACTTCACAAAAAGTCGGGCGTTTGGAAACAGACGACGTCCTTTGAAGCTGAGGCATCATGCATATACAGCGTGTAACAGAAAGGGTATAATCATATGGAATACTGTGGTACGGACCATCAAACTGAACAACTTTCTCTATAGGAGCACGATTTCGATGGTTGTCCCATAGAGAAAGTTGTTCAGTTTGATGGGCCGTACCACAGTATTCCATATGATTATACCCTTTCTGTTACACGCTGTATACGATAAAATTATTGTGAATAGGTACATCTACAATACTAATTAAAAAATTGTTATATTTTCAAGGCAGTGATAAAAACTACCTAGGTACATTCAGCGTTATCTTAATTCATTCTTATTACAATTTAAAATATAAATTATTCAACCCTGAAAAAATATCCATAACGAACCAAACCTACCTAACTCTGTCAGCATAGTTTTTCTTCTTCTGGTGAAATACGCTGAATTTCCTCAACTAGTTTACTCTCCCGAACATGGTACAATGATAAACTGACATGGTCAATAACACTGAAAATGGAATATGTACCATGTTTACAATGTTGTAAATATCGGGAACTCGAAACTAATAGTAATGATACAATGAATTTATCACCGTGTAAATTGTAGTCAATAGTCAAAAATATCCTGAATCGGTTTTACCTTATAGTTACTTACTATACAAAAGTGTCCTCATGAGGAATGCCGTCACCCTTGTATGCCGCTGCGTTTACGCTAGTCTAAACTACACACACTGCGGCTACGCGGCCTACGCTACATCTGAACTGCCTACGCCTCGTCTAGCATGCCTACGCTGTGACTACGCGGCCTACGCTAAGCTCACGTTACTTATAGAGCTGACATCACGTCGTTTGTTACGCTAAAGAAACACCTAGTGCAAAGACAGTCTCAAGGTATCAAAGACCACACAAACAACTGCGAACCGACGCACTAATTAACAAACAACATCGGAGCTTATCCGCGCCAATTATAATCATCCGAAATTAGGCCACATGCATTAGAAAGAGAGAGAATCTCTTGATAAACGACGGGGTTATCAAATTAAACTCGCTGCTCTAGTTTATAATATAGAAATGCGAGGAAACACCGGTTTTAAGATTATTTTAAACAAAATACGTCTTTGTTTTACTTGTAGTAGTGCAGCTATCAACTTGATTGCGTAATATGTATAGTTACCATGTCAAATATTTAACAGTGACAGTTTAACACGAGTAGTGACTGTAATACAACCTTCCTTAGTTAGCCAATAACCAAAGATAGGTACCAAAATTTTAATTAAAAAGAAGCCAAAAATAACGGACTTTGCTGATAATATCCGTATCCGTATTCTGTGCATGCAACTCGAACGAATTTTCCTCTTTGTCGCTAAGCAACATTTTTTGTTTATCAGAAACATCATCACGAAATATCGTTATATAATTTAACCTAAAATTATGAACTTACATCGCTGCTGAAGATATTGCTTCTGTATTTAAGAAAGCCAATGCATTTGGTTAACTTTGAAATTCCTTCTCATCTATACAGCGTGTAACGGAAAGGGTATAATCATATGAAATACTGTGGTACGGACCATCAAACTGAACAACTTTCTCTATGGGACCACCATCGAAATCGTAAAAAAAATATCAGCTGTCCCATACATTTGGGTCGAGTAGGTATTGAAATTTTGTATAGGACAGCTATTCTGTTACACGCTGAATATGTATCTTCTATTAACGAAAACGAATATACAGACCTACATATGTAAGTTGCACACAGGTAGTGGTACATCGCATTTTCTATTAATGTACAGATTTTCTATAGCTAATCTTGGACAGGTACGTTTTGTGCAATTATTCTGATCATCATCCTTTCAGCTGGATGGCGTCCTCCGCAGGACATAATACGTAGAGGCCTACAACGTCCCCACATCCACCGGCCTACAGGACGGGTAGATGTGGGGACACTCGTTGTTCGACCTTCTCACATCCAACCAGCGGATCCCGCGGCATCATCATCTTCCTATCATTGTTCTATGCTACTTGAAGTCTGCGTAACACGTTTTTTTTCTTACATTCTTCCGTGTCACCCTTGACACTACTCATTTACTTTTTTCTAGTATCCATTCATCATTTCTTGGGTCTTCCCCTCCCTCTTCATCCACCAATATTTATATTCATCACTCTTTTAGTCCAATGACTTTCTTGTTCCTCATCAATTAAACATACAAAGACAGACAACTCCCTTTCAACTTTTGTGTAACAGGCGCCAGCGGATTCCAGCCAAAAAAGAAAATACTGTTGTGTCTGTTTTACTCGAGACTTAAATGTTTTATTTGATTTATTAATTCCTTTATTCGTTTTTTTTATTTTATATATTTTTTAACATTTCTTAAAAAAAAAACCTATGAAAAACATTAATTTATTGATTTATTAATATTATTATGACAACTCTCAATACAATACTTGTTTATATTTTACATTAAGGCTATTAGTTTCCCTGCCGGGGCTGCGGGACTGTTCGAAAGAAATACCGTGGCCCCGGAACACAAAGGGCGATGAAGGAACATGGATGGGTTTTAGTCAGTAAAAGTCTGACACTCCCTCCTGCTCAGCCCAGAGCGGGAGGGGTTATTTGTTGACATACCACCAGAAAAAAAAAGAGCTATTAGTTTCTCTAAGAAAATACTACATTATTATTATACTAAAGTAGTTTTCTAATTAATCTACACTAATATTATAAAGAGGTAAAGTTTGTGAGTTTGTGAGGTTGTAGGGGGTAATCTCTGGATCACTGAACCGATTTTGAAAATTCGTTCACTAATATGAAGCTACATTATCCCGCGAGTGCCATAGGCTATATGGGCCAGCGAAACCGCGTGCAAAAGCTAGTGTTATATGTATAATTTACAAATTTTTCCTCACTCCTAACTCACTTATTTTGCTGTCAGGGTCCATTTATGATCTATAAGTTTACCACCTAAGAATACCTGGCAGTACTGCCAGTCTTGTGGGCACTTTTCTGGATGACATCGATGGGGAGGAGTATTTTGACGCCTAAGTGTCCTATTGTCGTCGTTGTATATATGAGTATATAGGTACTTGCTTTTAGTCTTCTTTTTAGCATTATTTTAGTTCTATTTGTAGTCTGTATACAGCATGTAACAGAAAGGGTATAAACATATGGAATACTGTGGTACGGACCATCAAACTGAACAACTTTCTCTATGGGACCACCATCGAAATCGTAAAAAAATAGCTGTCCCATACATTTGGGTCGAGTAGGTATTGAAATTTTGTATAGGACAGCTGATTATTTTTTTACGATTTCGATGGTGGTCCCACAGAGAAAGTTGTTCAGTTTGATGGTCCGTACCACAGTATTCCATATGATTATACCCTTTCTGTTACACGCTGTATAATGTACATAGTAGATATACCTACTTCCTGAATAAACATTTATTTAATTAATATAAAATAAATCAGAATACCTACATGTGGAATGCAATTAAATTATTGAATTATTTAATTAAATTATTTGAAGAAACCTTCAGGTACCGTGTCTACCGAGTACTTACTTGGGTACATCATCGGCCTGCCACGTGCGTCGAGTGATATTCAATACTTGCGCCCGCCATTCTAGGGTTACGTAACTCAACGCCTACTTTCAATGTCGAGCTATTGAGCATTACATGCATTATTATTTGTTTTCTTCAATAATAATAATAAATTGCACAAGTGTTCCTTTGTTGGGTTATAAGTACGATCGGTACACCGAAAATGTACACGCTGTTTTAGAGTGTATGCTTCGGTTATAGGCCTTAGTTTTGCTCGAAACATTTGGGAGACTGAGTCGAACTTTTTCGTTGTGCGGTTGTAATAAGAAAGTACTCACAGACTTAGTGTAAATATTATTTTAGTAAGAGTTGTGTAGTAAGTCAGTTTTGAATAGATTATCAAAGGTCACTGCTTAACATAACATAACGCCTGTAATCTCCGAAGGGTAAGGCAGAGGTGTACCTAATAGTACCTACAACAACATTTTGCCAGTTATGTTTAAGTCACATGTAATAGGGGGCGAGCCTATTGCCATCAACCGAGCGCAAATCTAGACTCTGTGGTTGCTACTGAGAAATTCCTGATGGAAAAACCCAATAACACTTTGCCCGACCTGGGAATCGAACCCAGGACCTCACGCTCAGCAGTGGCACTTGCGACCACTAGACCAACAAGGCAATCAAAGGTCACTGGTAGGTGAAAAAAATTAAACAATACGTACTCATTAAAAAAAATAGAAGTATTTATACAACACGCGCGTTTATTTTACCATTGTTATAACTTTGTTAATAAGATGAAAGAAACAGAAAAACTTTTAACGGTGAATTATTTTAGACTCAAAAGAAGTTTGTGTTGGGTTAACAATACGAATTATGTGAACCAATAATGAACCACAACACGTACAATGGTCCACTTTAAGGACTAAGTGCGGAAACCAAATCCTTAACATAGAACATAGATAGATAATGAACCACAATATGAACATCAAACAAACGAAAATTTTCAAGCAATTTTAGGGTGACGACAGCACATCACCCAAAAATTGCTGAAAAATTAGCACCTGAAATCTACCCAAACACTACACTATATGTAAATTCCTGAAAAAAAAAATGTCGTGAATTATGGTACAGCCAATGTCAAACGTTTCTCCTGTGAAAGAGGTTTCAATTAAGACTATTAAAACCAGTTAAGGCCTCATTAATAATCATCAGCCAATTGCCTATTACTCATAGGCACTCAGCCGATGACTTTCAAGGTGTAGGTTAACTAGGCATTCCACTAGCTTTGCCCCTCTGAACTAAAACGTAGCCGTAAACGTAGTAGAGAAAATGTATGAGATTTCAAAAAAATGCTTTAGGTACCGGTAACAAAGCCAGGTATTTAAGGTCGCTCAGCGAGCTATGGAACGGGCCATGCTTGGAGCCTCTCTGAGGTATCGCATCTGGAACAAGGTAATCCGACAGAGAACCAGAGTTGTCGACATAGCTTACAGAATAAGTAAGCTGAAGTGGCAATGGGCTGGTCATATTAGTCGTAGAACCGATGACCGTTGGGGTAGAAGTGTTCTTGAGTGGAGACCGCGACTCGGTAAACCTAAGGTGGGGACGCCCTCAGGCTCGGTGGAGCGACGATCTTCGCAGGATGGCTAGTAGTAACTGAATGAGAGTTGCTGAAAATCGAGTTGAGTGGCGTGCGATTGAGGAGGCCTAAGTCCAGCAGTGGACTGCCGTAGGCTGATGATGATGAACGAAGACAGTCATCATTCGCGTATCCTTATACCAATCCATTTGGGGTCGACGCTGCGTGTCTTCTTCTTCCATACTTCTCCACTACTCGTCAGCTCATCAAACACTTCCTTCTTGCGATATCATCCTCACATAGTCCGTCAATTGTTACTTGGGTCTTCCTCTACTCTTTATAGCAATCAGCATGTATACTCGAAACTTTCCTCACGACGTTTTCCTCAATCCTCCGCATACAGGATCCAGTTTAAAAGACTGTTTTTTTTTGAACATCTGTTAAAGTGAAATCTGTTATATTCATCATAACAACATTGGATTTTTAAATTGTATAATTGACTAGATCTAGAATAAAAGATAGATTAAAAATAAATATATTACAATATTATATTACTGAAAAAATATAAAAAATATATTTATATTTTTTTAATGAAGCGTAGGTACCGGTTCTGAATTTTCTTTATATTCTAGTACACTTTCTTTTCAATATGAGTTATTTCCGAGTAATTCGCGCAGTTTTAATACACGAATCAAAGGAGTTGTTTATTTGTACGAAAGTGAAAAGGAATTTAGGTACGAATGTGGATGACAAAACAAAGATACAAATAAAGGGGCAGGCCTAAGATAAGATAGAACGATTGTGTAAAAGAAGATATTATGGCAACGATGGGGAAACGCTGAGATATAGCCTGATAAAGATTGATGAAAATAATGTTTGACAGATTGCAATAAATGTACTTATCATCAATAAACGAAGTAGCTTACTTGCACCTTCAAGTAAAAAATATGGTTTACATTAAAAGAGTTCTGTGTTAAAATTGCAGGGTGTAAATACACCCTCAACGAAGCCGAGTTGCGCGTTCTTCTTTTCATTGTGATAATTTTGTTGTTATGGACTATACCTGGGAAACTTCTAGTTACGGAGATATTGGAGGTCAAACTTCCAACTTTTTAAGGAGTTCTTTTTTTTAATACAAGTTTTTAATGATGCTTCACTTTATAAACCTCCATTTCCTCTGTACCACTATTTCAATGCATCCATCAGCACAATGTTTTGAATCCTTACACTGAGTCTTACCGCAAAACGTGATTTTTCACACAAAAAAAAGTATTTTCCCAGCAATAATTTTTGCGTACGCGTAGGGCAACTTAGTTTGATGAATCCAGACGGTATCCTTGGTTGTCAGCTTTGTAAAGGGTTCGTGTACGCCTTATATAGGCTCGTTTCCGTCGCCTAATCCTTTAAGGATTACGTACAGGCATCATGTTAAATGATGTTTTTAGAAGTGAACAGCGATAAGCTCATTATGGGAGGTGCTGCTGATAAAAAGGAAGCTATGATTGGTCACAGTTTTATCGCTCAGAGGAAAAGTAACCGCGGAAAAATAACGTTATCGTGCAATTTGAATGGACGTGAAATAGGATACTATATTTGGAGAACGTTTTATTATAATAAAATTATGGTGGAGATTTTAAATTTAAGAGCATAAGGCCCTGGGTTCATTTATTGGGGGTTATTTTTTTCAGTAGCTGCCACGGAATCTGGATTTGTGCCAGGTTGATGGCAATAAGCTTCCCTTATTTCGTTGGACTTGAAAAACGTGGGTATACTTGTTCAGTACACCTCTGCCTAACTACAAGAAAATAACATAAAATATAGTATTAAGGCCTTTCTACCCCAAAACAGTCCACCTATTCAACTCCACCTATTCCGACACTGAAGCTACAAAGTTACAACTGAATATAAATAGCCAACCATTTATTAATAATCATCTAAATTTTAATTAAAACGAGTTCAATTAACACTATCCTATATCTCTAGGGATCGGTTACATCTGACAGTTGTCCTGTCAGGGAGACGTCGGAAAATGTCACTTTGACAGCAAAAAGAAATAAGTGTTGACAACGCCTAAATGTCATGCAACTTCATCTCAATTCAGCGATAGATACGGTAAACCAGTTAATACTAGATCCTTTCGTCGATAATATAATTAAATTGTGTCATTTAAATTGGACACGCCATTGAGAGAATATTTTTAAATAACTTTGCACATTAAATGCTATGTCACCTGAGCATACAATGACAGTATTGCAAGGAATATCGATAATTTATTTGTGATGCTGGGTGAGCTGTCACGCATATACCAAGTAAGGATCGTTACTATGTATGTCACCCGGAACTCAAACATAAAGTGTGGAGCATGTTTCGATCCATCTTATAATGGTTCAGTAAGTGAGAAGTGGAGAATTCGGTCTTCTTTTTTTTTTTTTCGGATGGGAAATCATCAAATGACTCCTCCCGCTCTGAGCTGAGCAGGAGGGAGTGTCAGACTTTTACTGACTAAAACCCATCCATGTTCCTTCATCGCCCTTTGTGTTCCGGGGCCACGGTATCTCTTTCGAACAGTCCCGCAGCCCCGGAGAATTCGGTTGCCTTGATTAAAATATTATTAAGTATTAATAAACTACCTAATTTCTAAGTTTATCTTAGTTTCGCTTCGTTTTAGCTTTAGGAGAATCATAATAATATGAATCACGATAAAATTCTTAAAATGGTCACGGACGCAGTTAATGTTATGAACTGTCACTTTATAACCATTTTACGAATTGTAAGGTAATTCATATTATTATCCTATTATGATTCTGCTAAAGCGGTCATTTTAGGCAACCTGGCCGTGCAGTCTCGACATAGATCGCAAAACAACCGAATTCGGTCGCAGTCATAACGGTGCGGATTTTTGGTGGAAGCCGACACCGGCGGGTCGCGTTCGGCTCGCGTCCAGCATAAATCCGCATCGTTATGCCTTTGCGACCGAAATCGGTTGTTTTGTGATCGCTATCTATGTCAAGACTGTAGGGCCTGAACTTATAACTGTATATATGTAGGCGTGTAAATTCGTTGATCAAAACAAACACACTACTGGTTTGAACTTTCATTAAGATTTCTTGTCAACCCTCAAACAAATAGGTACTTACTGTAATTATCTGAGTACGTTAAAATGTCTCTCCTTTCTTTCAGACCATCCAAAAGTTGTCCGTAAGACCACCTATTGAACACTAGTTTCAGATAGAATTGTCTTTATTATTCTATGTGGTGCGCAGTCAAATGTTTAGTTGAAGTGTAGCCTAAGAAGCTGCGGAGCGCTTTTTTTTCGGAAGTTTATCTGTTTTAGGCGGTGTCGGGTTAACCTTGTCTAGAAGAACCATTTAGCATCCGAGAAGCATGGTCGTATGACGCACCGTTTCCGAGAAATAGGCCTTCGGTTTGTTTAACCCTTCGTCTGTAGGAACTTAGATCTACGCGAGACACAATAGCTTTTTAATTGTGTCTATATACTCGGCATACGAAAGGTTATTTATGTAAAATGATCTATACCTTATCTATATTTTGTTCTGATAAGAAATTGTTGCTCTAGTCAAAAACCATGGGATAATGCAAAGAAACCCGTAGAAAATTGATAAAATTGAAAAATTTAAATGAAATAAATAAACATAACACAATGATAAACCATGCTTTGAATCGAGCCTCTTAGCCATAACCCGTCTGACTACTGCAAAGTTTCCTGCGATGCTTTCGCTTTTCTATTGCAAACGGGAAACGAATGAAACACAGCACATAGCTGCTTTCTCCACGGCGTAGGTTTAAAAGGCTGATTGGAGAAAATCTTACGCAGCCTACCGATACAATTTATGTGATTAGAGTCCGCAGAATGTCCCAATCGCAAAATTTCACCGTGAAAACGAATGTTCTATTCGCGAAACGTCCTATTCGCAAAATGTCCCATTCTCAAAAGGTCCCATTCTCAAAATGTCCCATTCTCAAAAGGTCCCATTCTCAGAAGGTCCCATTCTCAAAAGGCCACATAAACTTGTATATTGTGCGTCAAATCCTAATATCCGATACTAACCCGATGTTCGAAGTGATCAATGATGAGTCGGCCTAGAATTTAGCTAGTATTACCATGCGATGGTAGTAGTACATGAAATGTTGAACTTGTGACCGAAAGCGCGATGAAATCATGATGATGATAATAAAATATTGCCAAAAAAATTATAGGAGCATGATGAATTGCCTGCCACAATGGTCAAGTGGACTGCTTAGTAGGTCCTGGATTCGATATCCAGGTCGGACAAAGAGTTACTGGGTTTTTCCATCAGGCATTTCGCAAGTAGCAGCCACAAAGTTCGGATTTGTGCCCGGTTGATGGCAAAAGGCTCGCCCCTTATTACATGGGACTTAATCATAACTGGCTAAATGTGGGTGTACTATTAGGTACACCTCTACTTAACCCTTCGGGAATTAAAGGCGTGGTGTTATGTTATGAATTGACAAAATATTGCAAAATGGAAAGTGCGTCTGCCAACGTTGATAGTGCAATTTGCGAGTGTGATGTTAGTGATTAGTAAAAGTACTTTCGATGAGGCAAGTGCTAAAGATCAACATGCGTTGGTTCGTTTAATTTTTAATTATTAGTCATCACCTTTCGCAAAAAAAAATACTTTCATTTTCCGAATTTGTCCCAGATAATCTCTGGTGACTGCGGAAAATGGGTTACCGAAGCAAGCTGGCAGTAAAGAGATTGAGCTAAGCTTTGTCTGTTCCTGTACAGCATGCTGACCTCTTCCTTCGGATCCATTCCATAAAATTTAATTTAATTTTTATTTATTTCAGCTTAGTTGCCAACAACGACAGATCACTAACTATGAGAATATGTGAAGCTAATTTGAGAAAATTAACACGTTTGCAAGGGTGTTTAGTCTGAACGGCCCAAAACGAACGGCCGGCGGGCCATTCGACTATAACCAAAACTTGTCTACATTCCTAAGGCCCGGTAATAAAATGATTCCAAAATAAACTTAGGGATAGTCGCATACATCACACTAAATCAGGATGACGTTGCGCAGATTCATCTTTTTAAACTAATATCATAATTAAAATAAACGTGACCTTATTTATTCCATCTCCATCGCCAAACATCCGACCAATCAAGCACCTCCAATTAAATGTTGCAACTCGTAACTGAACAGAAAGTTCAAGCAACTTATGTCAAAGACTGGAGCCAATAAATTCCGTCCACTTTCTACGTGACTCGACCAAGTTAGTAACGTTAGCATATCAACAAACATTGATTTAAACAAATCGATTGTTCACAATACAATATTTGGACCGCTGCCAGACCCTGTCGTATTTTGTTGTCGTTACGACGCCTGGCGATGATTGATCCTTCATTGTTTCTAGAATTTGGTAACGTTATAAATGGGTCACAGAATGTTTAACGGTTTTGAATTGTTAGTTTTATTGCAATGTCTATCATGCTGTCTATTTTGGTGGTTATGAGTAGCTTAAATCTAGCTAGCCTTTTCGGTACTGCACCTTTGTCGTGTTTCTATTTCTACTACTCAAGAAAGACATTTAACTTGTGGGTAAGAATAACATAATCAAAACGCCCATACTGCCCTACTAAACGCAAAAGCGGTATCTCAAAATAAAAACGTAAGTTGATTTTTATGTCATTGGATAGCTTTAAAAAATACGCATCTAATGAACAAAGCCTTTTAGCGCTATCTTGTTCAAAACATACTATATGAAAAATTCCTTTAGAAACATTTCCCAGTTTTTCCTTCTAACAATTTTTACATAACTTTAATTATCTCGAAACTTGCTTTCATTGGCATTTCATAGGGCAGTATAATTCCCGAAGGGATAGGCAGAGGTGTACCTAATAGTACACCCACATTTCACCAATTATGTTTAAGTCCCATGTAATAGGGGACGAGCCTATTGCCATCAACCGTGCACAAATCCAGACTCCGTGGCAGCTACTGAGAAATTCCTGATGGAAAAACCCAATAACAATTTGCCTGACCCAGGAATCGAACCCAGAACATCATGATCAGTAGTCGCGATTGCGACCACCACAACAAGAGTGTAAAAATTAATGACAATCAATATGGCAGCAGTGAAGGTAACAGTGTCAGTTTAGACCATCCGGTCGAGAGGCTCGATTCAAGGCATGGTTGTTCATTATATCTATTATGAACTAGCTTTTGCCCGCGACCTCCGTTCGCTTGAAATTATTTTTATTTACCAATTTCAAGGGTTTTCATTGTTTTGCACCGAAACCCTAATTATTTTTCTAAAAAAAAGGAGCCTTATAACATCAGCTATCTGCCAGTAAAAGTCCTGTCAAAACCGATTCAGCCGTTTCGGAGATTATCCGGAGATCAAGCAGAACAAGACACACAAAAATTGAAAAACTTAAATTTGTTTTTGTTCATGAGTACCTTATACACTTTCATAAAATGCATTATGTAAAAAGCTGTTATTTTGATATTAAAAACAGACACGTCTATTTTATTTATTTGTATAGTTATTTAACCCTTTTTTGAACACCACATAAAACAAAAAATATAAACCTTATTGATACTAATTAACAATTGGCGGTCTTATCGCACAAAACGGTCTCGAACAGACGATCTTTGGATAAATTGAAGGGAAGAAAAGACAATTTTTATTTAATTCAGGAAGTTACAGTAAATTCAATGTTTCAGGACTAAAAAACAAATAAGCCAATAATGACTAAAGTTTTCGGAGCAACGTGGAAAAAAAACAGGGATGTAGCTTTCCATAAAGATTATAAAAACAAATGCCCAATGACGCAGAAATATTAGTGTAATAATACTTAAACTAATTACTTAAAATGTAAGAAGACAAGTATTAGAAATACAAAATAAACACGATTCACACACAAAGAAGCTTAGTTCAAAAGGATGAAAATAATGAGAACCGGTGTCATAAAACACCACCATTTATACATACTCTAAACTCAAACAACGTAAGTAAAAATGTAGGTAAGTTTATTAAGAGGGAAGTGCCAGTACCCTAGGCTGGTGCTTCCACCTTAAAGTATAAAACACGATTCACACACAAGTAAAAGTATCCTACAGTAAATAAATTGGGAAAGTCTCTCTATACTTTTCACGAATTATAATAAACTCTGAATAGGTAAACAAAAATGTTTCAAAAAAATTCTAAATAAATGTTTCATTATTTATTTTTCATAGTATCAATACGGATCTCATTTAGGCTCAAAGATTTCGTGCGGCCTCCGGGGGCGGAAGAATCAAGCCGTTTGTGTTAATTTTCTCACGCACTGTTTTTGCGCCTGAGTCATGTCTGTTAAAATACTTTATCGTTGAAAGAACCTCTTTTTAACTAAGTACCAAAAAAAGAGGAGGTTATATGCATTTGGTGAGTTTTTGAAATATATTTATGTGAATTAATGATGTCTAGATAAAACTTGGTTTTGGTCACATTTTCTTTTTTTTTTTTGATTTGGCGTACCTACTAATATCAATTCGTTGATTGCACGAGTAATTCTGTTAATTATTATTTTATTGTAATTATTGAATTTTATAATTATCAAACTTACATCCGGCGGCTTAGTATGAAATAAACAGGTAAATGTAAGATAATTAAGAACTCCCTAATTAATTCAGTGTACATTCGTGGTATCCTGTTTTGCCGATCACCATGAGCAATAGGTATTTCCTAATTATGGATTTTCGAGAAAAATCCCCCAAATTTTGGTGCAATTGAAATTCTTAGGGAAGAGGAATACTAATAAATAGGGGACTTCCGCAACTTTTCCTGCAGCTATTAAGAAAAATGTAACCGGGCCTTCCCAGTAATGTACAATAAATATATATTATATATTTGATAATGCCTCGATTGGGTTTCCACGAAATTTCACATATGGATTAGGGGTAAATTGTGGTTTTCTTTTAAGGACATTGTGGTTAATATTATAACAAATATGTGTTAGAAATTTTATCGTTGAAAAAACTGCATAAGGTAATTGTTAATAATGTAATATTTGACGCTAAATTATTAATGTTATATTTATATTCGCTACCTTATAACATATAAAAGAAGTTAGCTTGCATATCATGATCTTGAAAAATCTTATTTTTGAAGCAAACCATTTTGTATGAGATAGTTTGTAACTGGCTACGTCGGGTACACTTGACGAAAAGTTTATGTGCTAACCATCGATCCTTATTTTCGTCAAACAGGGAAATTAATGGCGACAGTTCCTTGCGAAAAAACACACGAGACAAAATGTATAGTTTTTGAAGGAAACTCTTTTGTAAGAGATGATTTTTAATGTCTATGATGATGACTAGACATAGATCTCAACTTCGAACTCAAAACACGTTTCTCTGATTTTTTGCATTCATGTGAGTTTGTTTAATTAATGATCACTTGCTTCGGTGAAGAAAAACATCGTGAAAGAACCAGCATGCCTGAGAGATATTTCTCGACGGCATGTAAAGCCAAGTCAGAGGCCCATGGGCGGCATAAAAGCTCTGACACCAGGTTAGGCACTAACCACACGTTAAAGAAGAAGATAATGTCACACTTGATGACGAAAAGTTTATTCCTTGTAAAATATCGTCAAGTGATCCATTCGTTCCTTATTTTCGCTAACCATAGAAATTCACGACAATTTTTGAGGTGGAAAATCACATGGCAAATGGAAGAAACATTAGGTACTAACCTTTCCTAACCACAACTGTTTACAAACGCTACTGTACGATGCACCACGTCCATTCGCATTGCGCACTTGTAGTATACCCAGTGGGCAAAATTCCAAGTACTAAAAACAAAAGTACTGCGTTCTTGTTCAGTTTTAAAGATATATAGCGTTATCGTAATCGTGTTGGGGTTTACTGTTTCTAGGCTAGGCCTTCGAAGCTGAAATTAGTTTCAGGTGCATGTAGGTAGAGTTAGCTGGTGACATCTTGCTTTGTCTATCTAAGTATAACATAACATCACGCCTGAGTCCTTAAAGGGTTTTGCAGAAGTGTACCTAATAGTACACCCACATTTCGCTTGTTAGGTTTAAGTCCCATGTAATAGGAGGCGAGCCTATTGCCATCAACCGGGCTCAATTTCAGACTCCGTGGCTGCTACTGAGAAATTCCTTATGGAAAACCCCAATTATAACACTTTGCCCGACCTGGGAATCGAACCCAGGATCTCATGCTCAGCAGTGGCGCTTGCGACCTAGTGGTCGCAAGCGCCACTGCTGACCAACGAGACTGTCGAGGCAATCTACAGAGCAATAGATTTTTTAATGTTCTACTCATATTCAAACTTTATTAGTATCGCTCAACGCTTTTCTTACCCTGAGTATTGACGGCGCGTTCGTGTTCCACGCGCGCCTCAAAGAGAGTCAGCAAATAGGAAGGGGCCGGAAGGACCGATGCCTGCCAGGGTTGCGGGACTGTTCGAAAGAGATACCGCGGGCCTGGAATACAAAGGGCAAAGGAAGGAACATGGATGGGTTTTAGTCAGTAAAAGTCTGACACTCCCTCCTGCTCAGCCCAGAGCGGGAGGGGTTATGTATGTATGTAAAATACTGGTATTCAGCTGCATCTGGTTAGACTGGAAGCGGACCCCAACATACTTGGGAAAAGGATAGGATAGGCAGATGATGTTGAGGTGGCCAGATTATAATTATGAATGAAACCCGAAAACCTCTACTTAATGAAAAAAATAAGCTACGAATTCTAATATGAGAAATTGGAGAAAAAAATAAATACTAAGTCTGAATTGATAAATTACTTTTGTTTAAAATCTATATGGACGTTTTAACTTACGCAGGTATTTTAAAAACTTACGTATTTACATATTTAATTGATTTAATTACATTTCAACCATAAGGAACTTACCTTTAAGAGCCACCCAATAAAGTTTACAACTGTATATAGGCCGTAGTTAATATTGATCACTATAGCCCAAGGATAAGCAAGAACATTGCTAAAAACGCTATAACGTTAAAACAAAGGTAAATAAATAAAAACGTTAGTGTCGACAGACAGACAAGTTTTATGTAGCGAGACGCGTCACACTTGAACAAACTGCACTTCGGCAATAAATCATCCTTTGATTGCAAGCGCCAAATTAATAGCTTTTAAAGAAACACAATGTTTGTAGATATCACGCATTTTTTGTACTCATTACCATTTGAACTCATAAACAAACACTTATTGACCATCGGCCTTCCAATGGAACACTATGATTGTATTCATAGAATTACTTAAATACATACATAAACCTACGCCTATTTTCTAGGGGGATAGGCAGAAACCACAGAACGCCACCTGCTACGATCCTTACATACTCCTTCGCCTCGTCCACGTTCATACATCAGCAGGGCTATTGCGTAATTAATTGACTTATATTCACTTCCAGCAACAAGGTCTAATGTACAAATACAAAATACAAAAATACAAAATCTTTATTTTTTAAACAAAAAGTTTTACATTAGTTGGTGATTGGAGCCTCCTTTTAAGCAAGTAATGCCTGTGTTAGGAGACTCCGCTCTTCCACAGCAATATACAATTTATTTAGTACCTTAGATATAAACATTGTTTGTGTGTGTGTATGTGTGGATGTTTGTGTGGATGTTTGTGTGTGTGTGGGTGTTGTGTGTGGGTGTTTGTGTGTGTGTGTGTTGGGGTGTGTGGGTGGGTGTTTGTGTGTTTCATTTTGTGTGTTGTAATAGTGCCTCAGTGTCTGCGTAATTTAGTGTCTTTATCCAATTTGTTAAACTTTTTTTGCATTCGTGTAATTGTTTATTGTGTACAAATACCTTTTTATTTATTCTATTATAAAGTTGACATGATAGTTTATTGTACTGAATGGCAGCAAATTTTGTTTTAGTTTGAGGAACCTGTGCTATGAGATCTTTCCGCCTTCTTGTTATTACAGTTTGATCATATGGTAGATTCTTATGTTTTTTAAGAACGGTATATATAATGTATAACTTTCTAACAGAAAGCAGTCCACTATCCTGATAGAGACTTTCAGTAGGGTATGTCATTCTTTTGAAATACATTATTTTTATTACGGCACGTTGTCCTCGTTCAACATGTATAAACTTTGATTTTGATGCGCCGCCCCATATTGTGATACAGTAGGCTATAACAGATTGTGCCAGAGACAGTTTATAGTGATAAGCACTTGGCGAGTTTTCATATTCAATGACAGTTCTGCACGGGTAGCGTCAGTTGAAACCAACAAGAACGGTCATTTTATATCAATATGTCAACAGAGATACGCAATAGCCCTGCTGACGAACGCTGCGATTGCTGCGTTTTAACGTAGATAGTTTTTCGGCCATCATGGCGCAAGTGATGCGCGTCTCTGCTTCGCCGTGTTCGCGCCAGCCCCAACACCATTCTTAGAACGTTGGCTGATAGGTGGGACTCTCCGATCTTGGGGCGGTGGATACGACTGCACGCAGTCAAGTAGACTTTCCCCAGGATCGGCGTGCCTCACGCAGCTTAGAATCAATGTTACTAACACTAGTTTATAAGTTTTGAGTGTTACTAACAAATATGGAAGAGATTCTGAATTAAATGTGTATTATTATTATTATTATAGCCCTGCTGGTCATACTATTTAACAAGAATTGCTGATGGCTCAACGGAAATAGACAGACCTTTAAATGCCTGCTAAACCCAGATCTTTGCTGAGTCTGAGTCGAAAACTTTTAACCAGTCAATCATCTTTCTTAGACTTACGTAACTTCACTCACTGCTGAGTATATGCAGCTCTTTGGTTGTGCCAGTCCCCACGGTCTTCACGGTCCCCAGTCTCATCCGGGCTCCACCCGAAAGACAACCATTTTTTTTCACTGTTAATGTTGGGCAAAGGATTCTCCCATAGCCTTCGAGGTACTTTTTCCTGCGCCACCTGGAGACAGCCTCCCAAGCCATTACGCCGTCGTAATATTGATACATATCGTCGCAGCTTTATCTTAAAATTTCAGTGAAACATCCCGTAGACTATCCTAACTGTTTATAAGCCACCCAATAGATTGCTACGCTTACTATACTACTACGTGCTACGGTGCAACGTAAGGAAAAACCTTTTTCAGGTTCATTAAAAATTAAAGCGTGGATATCTCAAGACGCAGATTCACTGTACTCCGTATTCCACAATAGCTTACACCTATATAATATATTAATATGCTATACATATTGCTTCAATCAGGCAGGGTCGTCGATCGTCGATCGTCTCCAAATTCTTAAAATGATTTTTAGGACATTTCAAAAAGCAAAGAGAATAAGACTAATTGCTAAAGGAAATTGAAAAAAGTCTGTCAAATATTTAGTATAACATCTCCTATTTCACTTTTGGACATCGTTCAAGAAAGAAAATAAGCTTTGTTAATTTTGCAATGATCGTCAATGCCGGAGTCATAGGCTTCCGAGAACATTGAAACATGACTACATTAATTTTGACACGACAATAGGGAATAAAAATAACCCACACGCTTGACGCTGAAAATGCATGAAGCAAGATGCTTCTCATTGATGAAATTCATGTTACTTTTCATGATGATTTCATTATCTGTCACTTAGGTTTTCCTCTGACCATTTTCTTTTTGGTTTCTTGACATAACGTCACGCCCCGAAGGGTCAGGCATAGAGGTGTACCTATTAAATAGTACACCCACATTTCGCCTGCTATGTTTAGATCCTATGTAATAGAGGGCGAGCCTTTTGCCATCAACATGGTACAATTCCACTCCGTGGCTGCTACTGAGAAATTCTTGATGGAAAAACCTAATAACACTTGGCCCGGCCCGGGAATCGAACCCAGGACCTCATGCTCAGCAGTTGCGGTTGCGAACACTAGACAAAAAAACTTACTCCCGCATTCAAGGAGTTTTCGTAAATCAAATCAACATTAATTTCCAAAAACTCGCCTATTACCATGACAACGAAAATGAAAGTAAAAAACACAACCAAAAAAACAGATTCAATACAAACACAGAACAATAAAAAAGCCAACTTCACTACGCCCAAACATTTTCTCCTATAAGTACTTATCTACTTGCTGCTAATGAAAGTGCGCTGCCTACTTATTTACCAAACAGTATTGCATATACCTGTAGCGACACATGTATGCAACAGATTAACCAATTTCACTCGTTTACGGAAACTGTCACTCATTAACTTTTGGGCTTAGAAAGTGAATATTTATTCCAATTAATGGCTACCGGTCTTGACTATGCATTATTTTAAAAAGTTTCATTGAACATATAAACTGCTTATGATAATGATGGAAATGGACGGAATATTTCTTGAAATTTTGATGGAAGCCGTTTCCCGCTTATAGATGGATATTTGGTGGATGCAAGGAAAAAGGACAAGTATCTGGTGATAGCAGCGGTGGCCCAGTGGTGGCGGCCCCGACTTACGAACAGTAAGCCGTGAGTTCGAACCCAGGCAGGCGCATTACTTTGTGTAATTTATTTCATCACCACTGCTCTCAAAACGGTGAAGGAAAACATCGTGAGGAAACCGGCATGTCCTAGACTCAAAAATTCGAAGACATGCGACATCTACCAACCCGCACTGGGCCCGCGTGGTGAGCCCATTCCCTCTCATTGAGAGGAGGCCGTGTGTCCCAGCAGTGGGAACATTAAAGGCTGATTATGCTATGTTATGCTATCTGGTGATATTGCCGTAATAACCACACTAGGCAACTTAATTAGTGATCATTTTGTTTCTTCTTGTAGTATTCTAGTAGATCCCCAATCAAGAACAAGTATCTGGTGATATTGCCGTAATAACCAAACTTGGCAACTTAATTGGTGATCGTTTTATTTCTCCTTGTAGTATTCTAGTAGAACACCAATCAAGAACAAGTATCTGGTGATGTTGCCGTAATAACCACACTAGGCAAATTAATTGGTTATCATTTGTTTCTCCATCTAATCACCAATCAGGTGCGTAGGTGATTTTGGCCCATGGTGATGAATGATGAAGAGAAAATTTGATCATTCTGCCTTCAGTTTCGCAACTACAATAAATACTGTAATTCCCTCAATCAAATGGTAAGTTAGCACTGAAGAATAATAATAGCGGATGAAACATTTTTCCTCCAGTCCAGTAGCTCTGAGTAAAATAGGTACATTACGTACATACATAGTTTGTTTGTTTGTATGTAAGCTCGCAGTAGTAAGAAGTCGTAAACTCGTAATAGCTATAGCTATGTATGTGTGCGTTCGTATGTTTGTATGGTGCGCACTTCCGAATAATAACGTGTTTGTATGAAAACTGCGTAGAATGGGATAAAACATGTTTGTATTATGACTATTGATGGATCGCTTTGTAAGTTTTCCATTCAACTATCCATTGAAATGGATATAAATAATATTTTAATTTAAGTTATCATCATGCGCTTGACATGGTTTTACAAGATGGAGGGCCTCCGTCAAATTAGCCTAGTTTTGGTATCTCTCTCCCATTCCACCACTCTTAATCTTATCACTAAGCACATGGTATGGCACAAAACGCGATGTTGTAATGCGCAAAAATACAATTTACATCACAACATTTAACGCACGCTTCAAGCACCTCTCACGGTAGGTGCATGTACTTTCAAATCGCAATGGAAACGTGTTTGGCGCTGGTGGCTGCAGCACTACGTCACGTTGAGCGGGCTGGCGGCGCCTCCAGTGGCGCGGCGGCCGCGGGACTGGCGCGGGACGACGCCGGCACGGGAGGAGCGGCCGCGGGACTCGCGGGAAGCGACCTTGACGCCGATCGAGGAATGAATCACGGCAGCGAAAGTGGGAGAAATGTGCCGCCGCGCCCCGCGCCGCTCACTTTTACTTTCCAGTGTGGCGCAACCGAGTGCGGCGCCGGAGCGCGCGCGCCACTCGCCCGGCGCCCGCGGCCCGCAGCGCCGTCGCGCCGAATACACCGCGCTCCCAACACGCCCGCGACTGTGACTCTGCCCGGATTACAGTGATACTCCCAGTGCATCACAGGATTCAGTTTCAGTGATTCCCGTGGCGAAAGTAGAAACCGGGTCGCCGATAAGCGTTGTGCAAGTTGTTGCGCGCGGAACTCGCGCGCGGCCTCGCACTCTCCCGCAGGAAGCGTGTCGCAAGCGGGGAAGTGGCGCAAGCGCCGGGAAGCCGACGCGCGCGCTCCACAACACACATACCCTGGATTGCCCCGGCAACACTGGATTATCTTCTAACATTGTCCCCTGGTAAGCATCATCGACGTATACTTATGCTAGGATATCATTGTGTGAATTAGAAAGTGAAGTTTACAGAGAAAAGCAGTAATTAAAGGTCGAGAGACCATAAGGCTCCATCCCGCGCTTTCGGTTCTAAACGTCAGAGATATTAGTGAAGGGGACTGGTGTCACCAACACACTCAAAGCGCACAATTGGCGTCACCGCCGACTGAACTTCGGCTCGGGTGTCGGAAACGCTACAAATAAAGAAGTGAAATATCCAAGGACAATACAACTTTCAAGTGATTTCGCGCGCGGCCGACAATAAAAACTTCGTAACGCGCCTGCGCAACCTCTCGGTCTCACTTTCGACGTCTGCGCCGAGCCTCGCTCGACGAGCCGCGCTTTCAATAACTATTACAAAACCTCCGGCATGTCGAATTTTCTTTCGAAAGTTATTGCTGCTAGAAATTTGATTTGTGAAGTAATGGACATTTCAACACTCGTTGGCTCGGTCGGTGATGAAAATGTGAAAAGTGCGACGAGCACATGTGGCAGTGGAAAACCTTGTAGTCTCCGTGACCACAACTGAGTCATTGAGTTGAAGCTATTACAAACAGCACGCTCCGAGCAACTGTCATCATTAAGGAGAACTGAAAGGAACACGGTCCAAGGCCAGTTGGATAACGAATTTTCGTTTAATATTAATAAATGGCAAGCACGGCCGATCGTGACGGATCCAATGGTGCACGCGGATGCATAGGATCACTGTGACCGAAACACTTTCACGCGAACAACCGCCACCATCACAACAACCGAGCCAAATCGAAATCATAAAACGACACGATATAGATGATATAATCGTTCGTAATTGACGAAATTCATTTCACGGAATTAGTTTAGTTGCTATGCGAGAGATACGAACTGTTTGGATCGTCACAGCGAATTCAGCAATTTGTTGAAAAATTGCTTTTCTATTTTAGAATCTCAATTTCACACGCTTTAGAAAACCATTAGGGACACACGTGGCTGGCGAAAAGGACACATGTTCTCAGATGACTAAACTGGTGTACTGTTGAAGCCGAACATGATACATAGTAGGCTGTCTTTCTCTTACATAAACCATCTTTCTTCGACGTGGATATTCATAATCCTTTCTAAAAGATCTGTTAATCTATCAATACATCGTGATAAGAAACGAGTTATGCAATTCACGCGTGCAATAACTGCTTAAATGCTTTCCTTTTCAAATGCGAACATAAGTGGGCGTGCCGTTAAATGTCAGGATAAAGATTTGTGATAAACATCGTGATTAGCCAGTGACAAAAGTACAATGAATATAGTTAAACTTTCACCCGAAGAAATGGCGACGCGAAAGTAAGGCCGCCGTACATCGGATGATTTCATCCCGATTTCACAAACCAATGTAACGAAATTATGAGTTGAAATTCGAGGATATGATGTATGCACGGCCGAATAAACAACGCTTTCTGTTTTCATGCTCGACGAACACTTTAAGGTTTTAACACTTTAAGGTCGTAGAAAGATTTATCAAATTACCTTTTTTACAAGTGTAAGTTTATTATCAGGAAACGGCATAGTAATTACAGCACGCTTCCGAGTTCTTTTACAGTGAATCATAAAGATGGTCGGTGACGAAATATGATAATAGACTTTGCAGACCGTATCACTAAAGTAGACTTTGCATATATGGCGTGTGAATTTTTGGTGTTTTATCTCTCTGTTGAAGCATGAGCTGACGTATGTGAACATAAAACGGTCCATGAATTAACAAGATACCAAATATTTGCCAAATACGAGTGTGAACGTATTTTTATCAAAGAAACTATTCAATTGTTGTTATTTTACACTAATGACTGTGTTTTAGTAGAACATAGATATTTCGTAAAACCGTGAACAGACCATTGTTTTGCAACGCATATGAAAAGGCCTGTTACAAATACTATGATAAATGAATAGTTCGGCACAACGACAGTTCACTATTAATTTATCAATAGATCCATTTATAAAATATCACTTTTGCATGATATCATGTTTCCGTGTTTAATTAATTCAATGGCAATAAATATGTAGTAAATGTTCACATCGAGACAAACAATAGAATTATACACGACCCGGCCGTTGTGGGAGCCTCTTACTTTGTTACGAAAATAAAGTCTCAATAACAAAAATTAAACTGAGAGTCCAAAACAAGGAGCAATTAAAGTCATTCTCACAGTAGCTGATGACGACTTTACGTAATTTGTGTCTTTTGAAGAAATTCACTGTGTTATCCAATCTGTTTAGACAATGATAGTGAGGAAATGAAAGTGGAAAGCTGTTACGAAAACGGAACGAGCGGTATATAGTCGCATTAGCACGTTATAAGCTATAGTCACACAACCATCTGGTCTGTTCTGGGTGATCTATATTAAAATCTATATATTCATCAATATGTTAATGATTCGTAAAAATGATAATAAAAACAGAACCACTGTTTTTTTTTTGTGTTACACGTAACCTTTATTTTTCACAGCAAACCAAACATTTTGTATGTAAATGTCGCGAGGACATCCGTATTGCTAATAATATTAGCTACGGAAGGACAACTTAAATTTGACCCAAAAATCTATGTCGTTCTTTTCTAAGGTCGAAATAATTTCCATTGTATGGAATACCTTTATGAAAGTTTTCTCCCATAAATAACAAACGAGTTACAGTACGAGCACGAGTAATCTTTTGAAAAACTGAAGTCGTTTATAATTTTCACATTATTTCAGAACAAAACTCTAATTTTTATAAATTATTTATTCTTTCTCATCCAGTAACGGCTTTATTTGCTCAAAACAAATGTGTTTCATTAAAACCATTTGCGAACTCTCTAAAAACCTACTTAACCGTATTATCTTAAACGTCTTCAGCTACAGTAGTTGTGCCACAGTTTTCATTTCTCAGTGACCACCCACGCTAAATACGTGTCAAATTGCTAATAGCATTATCAACTTTCATTGCATCATCGTCATCATCGGTTTTAATTATAGTGTTTGTCCAGGCGACCAGTGCTTGTTATAACAATAAAGCTATCTGCTACTCTCATTAACTTATAACTACTCCAATATTTATTTTCGACCTGGCTATTTGTTTAGTTCTGCATCACATCTCTGGATAGATTATGAACATCGTATATGGAAGCATCGTTTAATCTGTCGGTACCGTCAAGTAGGTAACAGCGGCGTAGGCGATGGCGGTACACATTGCAACGTGCCGATTCATATCCAAGGTCTTTCCTCATGGAAGAGAACGGAGTTTCCTGCGGCCGCCTATCTCCCCGCACACCGACACTCGCACGTGAACGCACACGCGCCCACGTGTCGCTATTCTTTGTGTTCAATCTTTCCTAGCTACCGTTGCGAGGGATCTTCTTTTTGTGCCGTCCGGTGGCGTTTGAAGTTTGAGCCTCTGAGCGCTTCATTATATAGGCGACGTGCGATGCGCGCGCTTCGCAGTTAGTGTGTCACTAGAGCCCGCGCGAGAGGTGGCCTGCAAGGACCGCGCCAACCTTTTTTTCTGTGCGTGCGATGTTTTCACTTTCGTCATTTTGACCGAATATACAATTTATTTAGTACCTTAGATATAAACATTGTTTGTGTGTGTGTATGTGTGGATGTTTGTGTGGATGTTTGTGTGTGTGTGGGTGTTGTGTGTGGGTGTTTGTGTGTGTGTGTGTTGGGGTGTGTGGGTGGGTGTTTGTGTGTTTCATTTTGTGTGTTGTAATAGTGCCTCAGTGTCTGCGTAATTTAGTGTCTTTATCCAATTTGTTAAACTTTTTTTGCATTCGTGTAATTGTTTATTGTGTACAAATACCTTTTTATTTATTCTATTATAAAGTTGACATGATAGTTTATTGTACTGAATGGCAGCAAATTTTGTTTTAGTTTGAGGAACCTGTGCTATGAGATCTTTCCGCCTTCTTGTTATTACAGTTTGATCATATGGTAGATTCTTATGTTTTTTAAGAACGGTATATATAATGTATAACTTTCTAACAGAAAGCAGTCCACTATCCTGATAGAGACTTTCAGTAGGGTATGTCATTCTTTTGAAATACATTATTTTTATTACGGCACGTTGTCCTCGTTCAACATGTATAAACTTTGATTTTGATGCGCCGCCCCATATTGTGATACAGTAGGCTATAACAGATTGTGCCAGAGACAGTTTATAGTGATAAGCACTTGGCGAGTTTTCATATTCAATGACAGTTCTGCACGGGTAGCGTCAGTTGAAACCAACAAGAACGGTCATTTTATATCAATATGTCAACAGAGATACGCAATAGCCCTGCTGACGAACGCTGCGATTGCTGCGTTTTAACGTAGATAGTTTTTCGGCCATCATGGCGCAAGTGATGCGCGTCTCTGCTTCGCCGTGTTCGCGCCAGCCCCAACACCATTCTTAGAACGTTGGCTGATAGGTGGGACTCTCCGATCTTGGGGCGGTGGATACGACTGCACGCAGTCAAGTAGACTTTCCCCAGGATCGGCGTGCCTCACGCAGCTTAGAATCAATGTTACTAACACTAGTTTATAAGTTTTGAGTGTTACTAACAAATATGGAAGAGATTCTGAATTAAATGTGTATTATTATTATTATTATAGCCCTGCTGGTCATACTATTTAACAAGAATTGCTGATGGCTCAACGGAAATAGACAGACCTTTAAATGCCTGCTAAACCCAGATCTTTGCTGAGTCTGAGTCGAAAACTTTTAACCAGTCAATCATCTTTCTTAGACTTACGTAACTTCACTCACTGCTGAGTATATGCAGCTCTTTGGTTGTGCCAGTCCCCACGGTCTTCACGGTCCCCAGTCTCATCCGGGCTCCACCCGAAAGACAACCATTTTTTTTCACTGTTAATGTTGGGCAAAGGATTCTCCCATAGCCTTCGAGGTACTTTTTCCTGCGCCACCTGGAGACAGCCTCCCAAGCCATTACGCCGTCGTAATATTGATACATATCGTCGCAGCTTTATCTTAAAATTTCAGTGAAACATCCCGTAGACTATCCTAACTGTTTATAAGCCACCCAATAGATTGCTACGCTTACTATACTACTACGTGCTACGGTGCAACGTAAGGAAAAACCTTTTTCAGGTTCATTAAAAATTAAAGCGTGGATATCTCAAGACGCAGATTCACTGTACTCCGTATTCCACAATAGCTTACACCTATATAATATATTAATATGCTATACATATTGCTTCAATCAGGCAGGGTCGTCGATCGTCGATCGTCTCCAAATTCTTAAAATGATTTTTAGGACATTTCAAAAAGCAAAGAGAATAAGACTAATTGCTAAAGGAAATTGAAAAAAGTCTGTCAAATATTTAGTATAACATCTCCTATTTCACTTTTGGACATCGTTCAAGAAAGAAAATAAGCTTTGTTAATTTTGCAATGATCGTCAATGCCGGAGTCATAGGCTTCCGAGAACATTGAAACATGACTACATTAATTTTGACACGACAATAGGGAATAAAAATAACCCACACGCTTGACGCTGAAAATGCATGAAGCAAGATGCTTCTCATTGATGAAATTCATGTTACTTTTCATGATGATTTCATTATCTGTCACTTAGGTTTTCCTCTGACCATTTTCTTTTTGGTTTCTTGACATAACGTCACGCCCCGAAGGGTCAGGCATAGAGGTGTACCTATTAAATAGTACACCCACATTTCGCCTGCTATGTTTAGATCCTATGTAATAGAGGGCGAGCCTTTTGCCATCAACATGGTACAATTCCACTCCGTGGCTGCTACTGAGAAATTCTTGATGGAAAAACCTAATAACACTTGGCCCGGCCCGGGAATCGAACCCAGGACCTCATGCTCAGCAGTTGCGGTTGCGAACACTAGACAAAAAAACTTACTCCCGCATTCAAGGAGTTTTCGTAAATCAAATCAACATTAATTTCCAAAAACTCGCCTATTACCATGACAACGAAAATGAAAGTAAAAAACACAACCAAAAAAACAGATTCAATACAAACACAGAACAATAAAAAAGCCAACTTCACTACGCCCAAACATTTTCTCCTATAAGTACTTATCTACTTGCTGCTAATGAAAGTGCGCTGCCTACTTATTTACCAAACAGTATTGCATATACCTGTAGCGACACATGTATGCAACAGATTAACCAATTTCACTCGTTTACGGAAACTGTCACTCATTAACTTTTGGGCTTAGAAAGTGAATATTTATTCCAATTAATGGCTACCGGTCTTGACTATGCATTATTTTAAAAAGTTTCATTGAACATATAAACTGCTTATGATAATGATGGAAATGGACGGAATATTTCTTGAAATTTTGATGGAAGCCGTTTCCCGCTTATAGATGGATATTTGGTGGATGCAAGGAAAAAGGACAAGTATCTGGTGATAGCAGCGGTGGCCCAGTGGTGGCGGCCCCGACTTACGAACAGTAAGCCGTGAGTTCGAACCCAGGCAGGCGCATTACTTTGTGTAATTTATTTCATCACCACTGCTCTCAAAACGGTGAAGGAAAACATCGTGAGGAAACCGGCATGTCCTAGACTCAAAAATTCGAAGACATGCGACATCTACCAACCCGCACTGGGCCCGCGTGGTGAGCCCATTCCCTCTCATTGAGAGGAGGCCGTGTGTCCCAGCAGTGGGAACATTAAAGGCTGATTATGCTATGTTATGCTATCTGGTGATATTGCCGTAATAACCACACTAGGCAACTTAATTAGTGATCATTTTGTTTCTTCTTGTAGTATTCTAGTAGATCCCCAATCAAGAACAAGTATCTGGTGATATTGCCGTAATAACCAAACTTGGCAACTTAATTGGTGATCGTTTTATTTCTCCTTGTAGTATTCTAGTAGAACACCAATCAAGAACAAGTATCTGGTGATGTTGCCGTAATAACCACACTAGGCAAATTAATTGGTTATCATTTGTTTCTCCATCTAATCACCAATCAGGTGCGTAGGTGATTTTGGCCCATGGTGATGAATGATGAAGAGAAAATTTGATCATTCTGCCTTCAGTTTCGCAACTACAATAAATACTGTAATTCCCTCAATCAAATGGTAAGTTAGCACTGAAGAATAATAATAGCGGATGAAACATTTTTCCTCCAGTCCAGTAGCTCTGAGTAAAATAGGTACATTACGTACATACATAGTTTGTTTGTTTGTATGTAAGCTCGCAGTAGTAAGAAGTCGTAAACTCGTAATAGCTATAGCTATGTATGTGTGCGTTCGTATGTTTGTATGGTGCGCACTTCCGAATAATAACGTGTTTGTATGAAAACTGCGTAGAATGGGATAAAACATGTTTGTATTATGACTATTGATGGATCGCTTTGTAAGTTTTCCATTCAACTATCCATTGAAATGGATATAAATAATATTTTAATTTAAGTTATCATCATGCGCTTGACATGGTTTTACAAGATGGAGGGCCTCCGTCAAATTAGCCTAGTTTTGGTATCTCTCTCCCATTCCACCACTCTTAATCTTATCACTAAGCACATGGTATGGCACAAAACGCGATGTTGTAATGCGCAAAAATACAATTTACATCACAACATTTAACGCACGCTTCAAGCACCTCTCACGGTAGGTGCATGTACTTTCAAATCGCAATGGAAACGTGTTTGGCGCTGGTGGCTGCAGCACTACGTCACGTTGAGCGGGCTGGCGGCGCCTCCAGTGGCGCGGCGGCCGCGGGACTGGCGCGGGACGACGCCGGCACGGGAGGAGCGGCCGCGGGACTCGCGGGAAGCGACCTTGACGCCGATCGAGGAATGAATCACGGCAGCGAAAGTGGGAGAAATGTGCCGCCGCGCCCCGCGCCGCTCACTTTTACTTTCCAGTGTGGCGCAACCGAGTGCGGCGCCGGAGCGCGCGCGCCACTCGCCCGGCGCCCGCGGCCCGCAGCGCCGTCGCGCCGAATACACCGCGCTCCCAACACGCCCGCGACTGTGACTCTGCCCGGATTACAGTGATACTCCCAGTGCATCACAGGATTCAGTTTCAGTGATTCCCGTGGCGAAAGTAGAAACCGGGTCGCCGATAAGCGTTGTGCAAGTTGTTGCGCGCGGAACTCGCGCGCGGCCTCGCACTCTCCCGCAGGAAGCGTGTCGCAAGCGGGGAAGTGGCGCAAGCGCCGGGAAGCCGACGCGCGCGCTCCACAACACACATACCCTGGATTGCCCCGGCAACACTGGATTATCTTCTAACATTGTCCCCTGGTAAGCATCATCGACGTATACTTATGCTAGGATATCATTGTGTGAATTAGAAAGTGAAGTTTACAGAGAAAAGCAGTAATTAAAGGTCGAGAGACCATAAGGCTCCATCCCGCGCTTTCGGTTCTAAACGTCAGAGATATTAGTGAAGGGGACTGGTGTCACCAACACACTCAAAGCGCACAATTGGCGTCACCGCCGACTGAACTTCGGCTCGGGTGTCGGAAACGCTACAAATAAAGAAGTGAAATATCCAAGGACAATACAACTTTCAAGTGATTTCGCGCGCGGCCGACAATAAAAACTTCGTAACGCGCCTGCGCAACCTCTCGGTCTCACTTTCGACGTCTGCGCCGAGCCTCGCTCGACGAGCCGCGCTTTCAATAACTATTACAAAACCTCCGGCATGTCGAATTTTCTTTCGAAAGTTATTGCTGCTAGAAATTTGATTTGTGAAGTAATGGACATTTCAACACTCGTTGGCTCGGTCGGTGATGAAAATGTGAAAAGTGCGACGAGCACATGTGGCAGTGGAAAACCTTGTAGTCTCCGTGACCACAACTGAGTCATTGAGTTGAAGCTATTACAAACAGCACGCTCCGAGCAACTGTCATCATTAAGGAGAACTGAAAGGAACACGGTCCAAGGCCAGTTGGATAACGAATTTTCGTTTAATATTAATAAATGGCAAGCACGGCCGATCGTGACGGATCCAATGGTGCACGCGGATGCATAGGATCACTGTGACCGAAACACTTTCACGCGAACAACCGCCACCATCACAACAACCGAGCCAAATCGAAATCATAAAACGACACGATATAGATGATATAATCGTTCGTAATTGACGAAATTCATTTCACGGAATTAGTTTAGTTGCTATGCGAGAGATACGAACTGTTTGGATCGTCACAGCGAATTCAGCAATTTGTTGAAAAATTGCTTTTCTATTTTAGAATCTCAATTTCACACGCTTTAGAAAACCATTAGGGACACACGTGGCTGGCGAAAAGGACACATGTTCTCAGATGACTAAACTGGTGTACTGTTGAAGCCGAACATGATACATAGTAGGCTGTCTTTCTCTTACATAAACCATCTTTCTTCGACGTGGATATTCATAATCCTTTCTAAAAGATCTGTTAATCTATCAATACATCGTGATAAGAAACGAGTTATGCAATTCACGCGTGCAATAACTGCTTAAATGCTTTCCTTTTCAAATGCGAACATAAGTGGGCGTGCCGTTAAATGTCAGGATAAAGATTTGTGATAAACATCGTGATTAGCCAGTGACAAAAGTACAATGAATATAGTTAAACTTTCACCCGAAGAAATGGCGACGCGAAAGTAAGGCCGCCGTACATCGGATGATTTCATCCCGATTTCACAAACCAATGTAACGAAATTATGAGTTGAAATTCGAGGATATGATGTATGCACGGCCGAATAAACAACGCTTTCTGTTTTCATGCTCGACGAACACTTTAAGGTTTTAACACTTTAAGGTCGTAGAAAGATTTATCAAATTACCTTTTTTACAAGTGTAAGTTTATTATCAGGAAACGGCATAGTAATTACAGCACGCTTCCGAGTTCTTTTACAGTGAATCATAAAGATGGTCGGTGACGAAATATGATAATAGACTTTGCAGACCGTATCACTAAAGTAGACTTTGCATATATGGCGTGTGAATTTTTGGTGTTTTATCTCTCTGTTGAAGCATGAGCTGACGTATGTGAACATAAAACGGTCCATGAATTAACAAGATACCAAATATTTGCCAAATACGAGTGTGAACGTATTTTTATCAAAGAAACTATTCAATTGTTGTTATTTTACACTAATGACTGTGTTTTAGTAGAACATAGATATTTCGTAAAACCGTGAACAGACCATTGTTTTGCAACGCATATGAAAAGGCCTGTTACAAATACTATGATAAATGAATAGTTCGGCACAACGACAGTTCACTATTAATTTATCAATAGATCCATTTATAAAATATCACTTTTGCATGATATCATGTTTCCGTGTTTAATTAATTCAATGGCAATAAATATGTAGTAAATGTTCACATCGAGACAAACAATAGAATTATACACGACCCGGCCGTTGTGGGAGCCTCTTACTTTGTTACGAAAATAAAGTCTCAATAACAAAAATTAAACTGAGAGTCCAAAACAAGGAGCAATTAAAGTCATTCTCACAGTAGCTGATGACGACTTTACGTAATTTGTGTCTTTTGAAGAAATTCACTGTGTTATCCAATCTGTTTAGACAATGATAGTGAGGAAATGAAAGTGGAAAGCTGTTACGAAAACGGAACGAGCGGTATATAGTCGCATTAGCACGTTATAAGCTATAGTCACACAACCATCTGGTCTGTTCTGGGTGATCTATATTAAAATCTATATATTCATCAATATGTTAATGATTCGTAAAAATGATAATAAAAACAGAACCACTGTTTTTTTTTTGTGTTACACGTAACCTTTATTTTTCACAGCAAACCAAACATTTTGTATGTAAATGTCGCGAGGACATCCGTATTGCTAATAATATTAGCTACGGAAGGACAACTTAAATTTGACCCAAAAATCTATGTCGTTCTTTTCTAAGGTCGAAATAATTTCCATTGTATGGAATACCTTTATGAAAGTTTTCTCCCATAAATAACAAACGAGTTACAGTACGAGCACGAGTAATCTTTTGAAAAACTGAAGTCGTTTATAATTTTCACATTATTTCAGAACAAAACTCTAATTTTTATAAATTATTTATTCTTTCTCATCCAGTAACGGCTTTATTTGCTCAAAACAAATGTGTTTCATTAAAACCATTTGCGAACTCTCTAAAAACCTACTTAACCGTATTATCTTAAACGTCTTCAGCTACAGTAGTTGTGCCACAGTTTTCATTTCTCAGTGACCACCCACGCTAAATACGTGTCAAATTGCTAATAGCATTATCAACTTTCATTGCATCATCGTCATCATCGGTTTTAATTATAGTGTTTGTCCAGGCGACCAGTGCTTGTTATAACAATAAAGCTATCTGCTACTCTCATTAACTTATAACTACTCCAATATTTATTTTCGACCTGGCTATTTGTTTAGTTCTGCATCACATCTCTGGATAGATTATGAACATCGTATATGGAAGCATCGTTTAATCTGTCGGTACCGTCAAGTAGGTAACAGCGGCGTAGGCGATGGCGGTACACATTGCAACGTGCCGATTCATATCCAAGGTCTTTCCTCATGGAAGAGAACGGAGTTTCCTGCGGCCGCCTATCTCCCCGCACACCGACACTCGCACGTGAACGCACACGCGCCCACGTGTCGCTATTCTTTGTGTTCAATCTTTCCTAGCTACCGTTGCGAGGGATCTTCTTTTTGTGCCGTCCGGTGGCGTTTGAAGTTTGAGCCTCTGAGCGCTTCATTATATAGGCGACGTGCGATGCGCGCGCTTCGCAGTTAGTGTGTCACTAGAGCCCGCGCGAGAGGTGGCCTGCAAGGACCGCGCCAACCTTTTTTTCTGTGCGTGCGATGTTTTCACTTTCGTCATTTTGACCGGGCCAGTTTGATTTGAAGTCGCTCGCGCACGGACGTGCCTAGGTTCCGGCGTTGTGTTATCCTGTGATCGCTGGTGCTCCGGATTGTTTTTGTTTATGAAATTTATTTTTGTGAAAAATATGGCTGTGATAAAGTGTTAATATGTTCGATAGTAACATTCTTTATAATTTCTACAATGAGATTGCTAATAGAAGTGCACTACAGTTGGCAAGGTAAGGTTGTTTTGTTTGTTTACCTTAAATTTAGTAGGTATGCGGGGATGCGCATGTAGGTGTGGGCGGTGGGTAGGTAGTCACATCGTCGGTCCGGTGGGACGGTCGGCACAACCTTGGCTCTAATGAACGCACTATTCGCCGCTTCATCCGCCTCTCGCCTTCGCCTGAGCCTCGCTCGGCGAAGAGGTTAATAGGTTCACATTAGATGGTGGTTTGCGAAATCGACTGACTGAGCTCAGCGTATGAACTGCGCCCGCGCCGCTTTTCCACGGTTGGTTTCGCGCGCATTCGCCACACTGAGTCGTTCAATAAATAATACAATGCGATCATTCTCAGTTTTACTAATAACTATCAAGATAATAATTTAGGCACTCAATACATCATCAATGATGTGCTGCTATCATTTAACATAAGTCTGCATTCAATAGCGGAAAACAAAAATATAAAGATACTTGATCTATAAGTAAACTCTCATATTAGGTACCTTAAAACTAATTCATAATTTTATTACATTTTCTAGTTGCAAAGCTAATTCAATTTAATGAAAAATTAACGAGTTAGTTTCCAAACAATCATTTTTGAAACTCTCATCGTTTACCGAAACACGTTAATGAACGCCAATTAATTGGCTGTTTAACCGCGAATTTCACTTCTGATTGCTCGAGCATTAAATTGATTTCGGAACTGATAAATACTCGTTTCGCAATAGTAAAAGTCGATTCAGTGCTTTTGGCACGTAATTACTAATTACCGAATATCTTTAGGGGAATCGATTTTGGTTGTAAATATTGTGTTCCCAGCATTATCTTCATCTTTCAACTTTGCTGTTTCAACCGAATTTTCTCTGTAATTCTTTGAACTTTTAATTTTGTCTGTTTCATCTAGACCTTGCGCAAGAAAAGATTAATCTCATTAAATAATTTGAGTTATTTTCTATTAATCGTTGTTATCATTCATTAATTACCTGTCCAAGGCTTCGAAGTAATCTTGTTGATAATGAGTGGTATTGACTAATATTGTTTTGATTGTAAGATTCATGCGTGATCATTGATCAACCAACGATCACTTCCTTAATTAACTACCTATTTTGATTAACAAAAATAATGGTTCCTGGAAATTTTGTTTTCGTAACAGCAGCTTTAAGTATCGTGTTATTCATATATTGATATAGAATTGATAAGAATATTTGGTTGTATAAACAACAAAACATTTTCTTACTCATCGTGCTGAAAAACAATCATTTTGCCTACAATATGACGCACACTGTTAGCTTTGTAAATTATAACTTTAACCTGTTCAAAACATACACAGAAAAACCTATAAATTGAAATACGTGTGATATCTACCAGAATATTGTTATAAATATTGCTTCAAATACTAAAACTACAAAGGAAACGAAAGATTCTCATAGCTTACTGATAGATCGGTGGACCGCATGCCACTGCGCAGTTTTAAAACAATATGATAAATGACTTAACCGTGCCCAACATGATAACAAGTTTTTGAACATGTAAATATTGGTTGTTTTTTTGTATAATAAGACCGTGAATGAAGCCAAAGCTGTAGACATCACAGATTACATAAAAAACGATAATCAAAACTAAAATGCCCTTGGATGATGTAGAAGCGAATGATAAATTCCTTAAAAAACCTATTTTGCTCGGGACAAAGTAAGGTCGAAACCCTCTAAGAACTAACTTTTAAACTGTCTGAATAGAAAACCTTATATTAATCAATAATACAAACAAACGTAAATGTAATCTGAGGTTAAATTCAAACAAAATTCCATATTTTGCAGCTGCCACGACTATTCTTGACATTTACTCCAAAATTGATTAAGACAATCGCGTTGTGAACGAAAATTACGCAATGAGAATTGATACTGATGCTGAGAGAGAGAATTGTGTCAATGAAGCAGAAGTGACGGCAGTTGGCACGAGTGAACAATTAAAGGGCGAGTACGAATGATCGCCCAATGCCGTTTTTCTATTTGACTTAACGAATATCACGCGTATTTATAGTGTTCCGCAATGAAACTGAAATAGACTGAATACCATCGGATTAATATGAGTATCAATATACAGTGTTCTAAAATTGGAGAAGACAATTGTTTTGTAGACTAATTGGATCGTGGGGAATTGGAGAATGGTAAATTTATTATAAGACTATATTTCAACCACAGAAGAACAGCTAAAGGTCATGATTTGAGACTTTGTAAGTCAAAAGGATCATTTTTGTGTGTAGAAGATCACGGGGATCTTCTTATTAGCAAAGATCCCAAATAGACGAAGAAGATCAATGAGAGCTACTCGCTAATCAATTAAAGCTCCAATATTTTATACTCTAAAGTTTTGTATCAGCAATGTCGCTTACATGTTCGTCATTCGTCTTCCTTTGATTCTAACTTCGATATTATGATAATGGCTCCTTGAACTTTTCTATGTTGATGATATATATTCAATATACATATTAAATAAATTATGAAGTGCTTAACATCAAAAAATTTCGTCTTAAAAATATTTTAATATACAACGAACCTTGGTATTCAAATATGTTATGAAACCTTTACAAACTGTAGCTGTAAGTTTTTAAAACGCGTATATACTGGCCTTCGTATTGTCTGATTAACACGATGGTCACTTCGATAAGATCCACTGTTAACAATTCGATAAGATTTTTTGATTTCTATAACCTTTATATTTTCATAAACTTAACCGTAATTACTATCTACTGTAGTTTGGCTTTAGATTCCAATAAGACATTCTGACCTAGCTTATAAGACTTATCTGATTGTCTAACACGTTAGTGGTATATGTTTCTTACAAAAGTATGTGTAAATAGTTTCTCCAGTTGGACAAAATTCCTAGCTAACTGCATGTGCATATGATTTCTTATAGTTTTATTAGAGATTCTTTGAAGTTGTTAGAATATCAAATGTTTGTTGTATGCGCTAATAGGCGCAGGTACTTGTACTGCGTTCGATTAGCTACAATTGTGTCATTAAATTAAATGGTACACAATCAAATAATTAGTTTCGCATTGTCAAACACAACATTTAATTACACGATAATATTTATTTTACGCAATATCAATTGTGACTTCCGTGTGGAACAATCCACACGGTTATCGTATACACGTGGTTAAAAACTAGATCTTTTCCCGTCTGCAGTTTGCATAAACTAATTATGAACACGTCCAAGGGCCTCTGTTTGTTCAGTATTAATCTATTCGTTACTAATAATTGTAATATAACCACAAATGTTACTGTTGTAATTAGGTCACGCTATGATTCGATTGTAACTCCTATTTCCAGGAAATACGGCGCTGGTACTATGAATTTATCACGACCATTATACGAACGTTGCATAGCAATAGGAAAAATCTTGAATATAATTAATATTACCATCTATAATTTTCTTGAATAGTAACAGACGTAGGAAGTATAGAAAACAAGGCTACGTAAACGTTCGACGTAAACTGGCAAAAACCAAAGTGGCAGAACTGGTTGCGCGAAAATATGAATTTTCAATGGAGTCATAATTAGTAAAACGCATCGTTTGTTAGCAGGCTTTGTGCACGTATTTAATGTTCTGAGAAACTAGGTTTACAACGTAGAAACGCAAACATTTCTAAAATCCCAAATGCGAGAGCCGAGCTGCTCGATGCTATTTCGCAATCGGCATTTACTCCTTGCTAAGTCGACATAAACATTTTCTCGGAACTGCAAATATATTCGGCAGTTCGGAACAACTTCGGTTTTCCATCCGAACACAAATGTGTCAACTTCTTTATCGTTTCATGTAATTTCTTCATAGTTCTGCGTACCATTTGACATTGAACTGAATTAAAAAGCGTTATCAGAGGGCTCGATATGTTTGTCAGTAGTGTGCGGCAGTTGTGAAACATTCGTAACATTTGGACAGTAGTTATACAGAGGCTCATTAACATCTTTTCGTTTTGGTTTTAATCATTATTTAATCGAATTTTAATGTATCCTTACTATTCGAATGTGACGGTCACTGTCGTCCTCTTCTATTAGCACAGTTAACAAGTTCCAATTCGACCACACATTCATTGCAGCCTTACCGGCATTTTAAATTTTAATGTACTCTTAAATAGACTAAAGGAACGTCGCGGTCGGTACTTTTCAACTTTGAATTTGTTTAAGTCAAGGCCATAAATGACGCTATTTGAAATTATTATAAAAGTAAGCATAATAACTAAGCGGCAGATATGGTAGTTCAAAGAGAGGTATTGTGTAGGACAATAAAATTCGGAATGGTCGTTGTCAAATGACTCCCAGCCCTTTCTTGTTCCCGTTCACGGTACAAATTACCGAAGGACGTTGGAACTGGGTCACTTCGGAAATAGTTTATTGTTATCGGCTAGTCTGCGCACACGCAATGCTCACACGCACGCCCGAGCAGAGTTCGATTTTCAAACGTTTACGCACACGAACGAGCCCCCAACTCAATTAGGGTTCATCCTTTATAACTCTCGGAAGTCCTTGTACTAGTTTGCCTTCGGACTCTTCAATATCATCGTTGATGTCTATGGGTGCGGTTTCAAACAGCTTCCGCTTTCGTATCAAATCGAAAACATACTTTCTTAAGGCCGACGGGTCAATAAAATTGAAAAGGTGTCGGATTTATATTTTCATAATATAATATCATTACGAGTCTTTAAGGCCAGAGTGTTTTGGTCTATTAGTTTTATTACGCAGTTACCCTTGCGTTGAATATTTAATATTTATAGTCTATCGCTTTCGACAGACCCTTGCTAGCTCGTTCTTCGCTAGTACTTCATCTACAAGGTTCTTCGTTTCATTATTTCGTATTATACGATGCACCTCGACATGTGCATTACACTGACTGTTTTATGGTTAAACCAATACACCCAATGCATCACTTTAATAATAACCTTTGGAACCTTGACCAAGCCAATAAATTAATTATGGTCACTTGTCACAGTGGGCAATAAAAATTCTCATCTACGCATAAAGTCTGATTGTTCACAATTTTATAGGCAATTCGATTAGTGGCAAGTTGTAAAATAACTTAAAGACCTCAAGGTTTCCAAACAATAACTCACACACGGCCATGTAGCTGGCACACCGGCGCGCAATGAATAATAGCGTTTCATAGATAACGCATAGACCTATCAATTTAGTCTAGCACATTCACAGGCACACAAATCTGCGCTCACATCCGGAGTAGGGCGTGTTGTGCGCGTGTGAGTGCACTCACACTGTCGCGAAATTTCCCACAAACCCCCACTATTCGGCGCACGCGCACGCACACAAACAAACCCTAGTGTAGAGTAATAAAACTGAAGTATCGTGAACGAAAGCACACGTTTCACGTCCAACATTTGTATTTTTAGCGAAATGCGAGCGTACGGGTAGGTCAGTACTATTATGACTGAAATTTTGATAAGAGCCATTGACTATCGTAATGAAAGTTACGTAACAGCTTTCATTATTTCTTATCTCTCCATTAATTTAGCCTCTGCCAGTCTGCTAATGTTCTTGTATACTTCTCACATGTTACGTTTTGAACTTTACATATGATTCATTCTTCTACCATTTGTCTTTTCCTTGTTGTTCTATTCCTTCTAAAATTTCGCAGGCGTCTTATTTTGTTGAAAAATTCCATCATACATTATATTATCAGTTCATACTAAACAAATCTAAAAACATGAATAACTTTAGTGTTCCTATGTCCAGATCAACAGTTTTTTTTACTCGTAACGAGATTCTCAAAACTTTTTATCACTTGTCTATGAATATTTAAATTTTATTCTTCTGATTAGACTAAAACTATTGGAATGAATAATATTTTATGAGCTGCCATTTCTTAACTACACACGACTGTAGAAAGTAAAACATAATAGCGTCACATGTGCTCGGAATATTAGGTACATTTTCATGACTCAGCGCTTCTACTTTGTCAATGTATGATTCAATTGTTTCAAACATTATTTTAGCGAAAGACTCCACTAATAGATCATCGTTGAATTTAGATCCTCTATTAGCATTGTTCCAAGTACTTATTATTATTTGGCTTATCCTTTCGATGAACTTATTGTTTGTTATTGCACTGTTGCCTATTTATTCCTCCATAATGTCTTCTGTGTAAAGTCTTTTCAACTTCTACGTGTATCTTTTCTTGTCTAGTGCTTTCCAGAAGTCTTAATTAAAAAAGAATTTGGTCCTCATTATACTTTTTTATCTAATAGGAAAAAACTTTTCAAATGTTTAATAAAATCTAGTCGTACAAATACGAAAATTAAAACCGGCCAAGCGCGAGTCGTACTAACACGCACACTGGGTTCTGTAGCACCAAATAATATAAAAAATATATTTTTAAGGCTCATTCATATGTTGTATTGTTTTACATTCAGCAGCAAAACTAAATTGTTTTTCATAGTATGTTAAAGTTACTGCTGCAGTTTAATGAAAAAGTTCCATATCTCAAAAAACATCAAATCTTATTCAAACCAATTTTGGTCGAAAGTTTTATTTTCGTTCTACAATCCTACATTTTCTTTTCATTTCAAAGCGGTTCTCAAAATTCATCTAGGTACCCCTACTAAGTTTCAACTGTGTAGTCCTAATAGTTTCGGAATATAGTGGCTGTGACATACACGGACAGACAGACAGACATGGCGAATCTATGAGGGTTCCGTTTTTCGCCATTCGGCTACGGAACCCTAAAAACCTATTGATATATCTCCTTTCTTACCTGAAAACATTGCATAGGTAGTAGTGGAAACCATTCAAACTGTCAATACCTTACATCATTGAATACGTCTTCCTTTTTTACAACCTATTATATTCGTATATACAAAATATTATAAACGTAACGTATCCTTGCTATAAACTTTACTTTTATAGCTTCATTGTCCTTACTTGAACAAGTAATCTTCACCGTAAAAAGCCGTACTTATATTTGTACGGAATATTTTTTTTTTTTTTTTTTTACTTAATTTGATTTTATTTTGTTTTCTCTGAAAGGAAATTATTTTGGAATTGTATTTGGAACCGTATCTTCTGTATTTTCTGTATGGGCTTCGTGCCTGAAATAAATGATTTTTATTTATTTATTTATTTATAATATTTTACAATCCTTTGAAATTCCTCCTGTGGATATAAAAGTAGGATCATGGTTGTTGTGTAAGTCCGTATAGTAGGCATCTTTAAAGCCTTTAGTTGTTCCACCTAATCCAACGAATCCATGGCATAAAATCACGCCTGTAATCCCCGAAGGGCTAGGCAGACGTGTACCGAATAGTAGATCCACTCCAATCCAAACTCTTCAATCCAATACTTGAACTTATATATTGCTCCCAAGTTAATGTTGGATTTGCTATGAGGATTAACGAGATGACACACGCATGAAATTTATAAAATAATTAAATTTAAAAGCTTTGCGAATCTATCTTCTAGAAGCAACTAAAGAATCATAAAGGGAATTCTAGAGAAGATATTAAAAAAACATGACTCAAAATTTCTACTAGGAAATTAGTGGGTGATACATTATTGTAAATTATTAGAAGCTCAAAATCATCGTTACACGAGTTTCAATCGCCCTATATACTTTTAATTACTCGCTCAGATACACCATGAGGTAAAAGTCACAATAACTAAATATTTAACGTAGTTATTCATATGAATAACACATTTAGAGCATCATTAGTTAAACACAGTAACCCTGATCGCAATCGGCCGACTATTCTCTAAGTATTGTGCTTGTTCCACTATTCCACATAAATAAGTGCATATAGTATCTAATTTCATATTTATACAAGTTTCCTCCGGTAGTTTTCCTGTTCTATTATAAATAATAGGGTCCACTATAACAACTATTTCCATAACAGTTCACCTAATAACCGTCTCTATAATTCTATTTGTAACAGTGATATCTATAACAGTTCTACCTTTACACTTTGATTCAGTATTTTCCAAAAGAAAAAGCTAAACGCTATTGTTTTCTATGCATCCATTAAGACCTCCTTCATCTTTAAGGTTATTTAAACATTAACTGCTCGTACTACTCTACTACTCTCTACTCTACTCTTTAATATTGCTATTTTACCTAAAGCCCATTTACATCAATAGTTTATTGTAGATTAACATTAAAATGTTAACTTACGACGTATAGGTGTAGCTCACGAAAACTGGCATAATGGCGAACTTACAAAAAATATTATTTTCATTTCCATCGCTCTATTTTCCAAACGTGTTCAATGTTTGCAATGGTTGCGAAAGACGATGGTTATCTCAGTAAAATTACGGCACATTTTCCCACTTGAGCAATCGTTACACGTGGTTGGTGCAAATGTAACAAAAAAATAAATTCTCTTTAGATCGTCTTATCTCTTTTCTAGTGAGACACAAACTTTTTAAAACACTTATGTACTCACTGATAAAACAAGGCCTACTTCTTCTTTTGATCTTTTCTATAACTTGTACTTATCAGATTAGGTGGGTGTCCCCAGTATTACAATAGCAGCATCAGTAATACTCGTTAGATCCCCAAAACATACTCCAGCAGGTCGGTCATAGGTCAATAAAACACTACAAATATTCCAAAAGAAATTACATGTCCAGTTTAGCTTTTCCCCTTACTTTGTCCTAAAGTTTCACCTTCTATAGCTTCCCTTTATCGATATCAGTCGACCAATCACAAACCTCCTATAAACTTATCAGAATCAAAGTCAACAAATCTTTCCGTTGGAAACTGCAATACTTCAGTCACAAATCTGTGGTCTTGCTTATCTTCAGCAGTAGTAGCGTATACCGCTCCGTTGATATTTGACTTGTTGATAACTCGGAAATTAGGACAGAGATTGTATTGTGGTTCTCAGTCGCGTTCCGTGCTTAATCTTCGCTTACTAACTTACTTGACGTTGAAGGGTTAATCATTCTGCGTGTGCGCAATGTCTCAGGAACTTTTCAACGTTAAACTTTACCGTATAGTTTTCTTAGGTTGTCTGTTAAATCAATCAATGTTTCATCGTAATAATATACTCCAACAACGATAAATAGTGGAAGAGATAAACGGAATGTTACCGTCATTCTTGTGTCTTTTACCTGTATTGGGTTAACCAGTTTGTCTGCAATTTTTATAAGCATGATGATTCAGAATTATTAGTTTCTTTTCATTACTTATTCACTGTGAGAAATGACTTTTTTTTTTGCAATAGGTTCATCACCTTATACAAACGAATCACGTCAATGTTGTTCATAAGTGTTTTTTCCGACTTTTGTTTGCTCTTTAACACTTACGTCCGTATTCAAAGAATTTAGGAAAAATACGTAACTTTTAGAACATTAGAGGAAAGGAAAATTTTCTAGTAAAAATACACATGATTGGGGATGTACCTATTGTATTGATTTCAATTAAAAATTATTACACATACAAGATATAAGAATTGAATAAAGATCTTCAATCATAAAAATATATAATTCCATAAATATGCATGATGATAGACTTAAAAGGAAATGTCTGTATGAATGACGAATAAATTCTTGAGACTTGCTCCTAATAGATGCTAGAAGTCGGATACGATTTGATACATATATAGATAGTAACTACTCGAAAATGATTAATAAACCAGGTTGAGATGAAAGACTGAGACGACGATGGTGAGATGAACATGAATCCTAATGAATGACTGTTTCATAAAAACAGAAGATAGAAGAGTGCGGAAAGAGAGAAAGAAATTTTGGCCCAGCTGTGAAACGACACAAGCTAGGTAGATAGTGGGTTAAAGAATAGAAGAAAGAAAAAGTATCATACAACATATTCACCGAAGATGAAAAATGATGACACTATCAGAGAAAATAATGCAAAACAAAATGAGATTTAAGATTGCAACATTAGCTAAGGCCTTCTCAAAATTACCCCGAAAAATATTCACGTAACCGTGATGGACATAAAAGCAAGGAAATCAAAACTGAGTCGCTACAACAGTTACGTGGTCGCATTACGTAAAGCCTTTCGCATACTTTCTCTCGCAGCAAAATTTAGCGTTCGCTGTTATGCAACTTTACGAAATGGCAGTCGACTCAATTTCATCATTTCGACTACAGAGAAGATCACGGCTCATATATGGAAGTGAGCGACGATGTGTCGAAATAAGAAATGTTCTGATGTTATTTTTAAAGAAAACGTGGCGTTTTTATTCGTTTTTATGTGCATTCGGACACTTCCAGCTGATTTACTTCGCTTTACACCGCATTCGGAAATTACGTCATTGCTCAATTTAGAAACCTCTTTCCAATTACGTACAGTTGTCTTCGTAGATTAGGAAGGTTAAACTGAAATAGAATAATAGAAAAGTGGCCATAACGGATTAAAATTCATAACTGCTTTTATAGTCTAGGTATATAAAGAGCAATTTATTAATTATTATGCAAAACAATCAATAACAACAAGAATTTCTTGGGCACCAGTACGCACTGAGACCGGTATTCGTTATTAACTAAGTTAGAACAGGAAACTTTAAATTAAAAAAATCAAGCAGACCTGAAAATTACCATAAATTATTTTATAATAACAATAAAATTGTTGTTACTTTAGGTTCAATGTTGACTGGAACGATGCAAATGTGAGTTTTTACCTAAGACTTGAGTGAAGTAACTTTCTAAAAACTGCTCGAGTGACCTTGAAATAAAACGCTGTTACAAAACCGCGGCCGCTCGCCGGCGCTAACTCCCCCCTCCTGTGCAACGTGCCCGCGGATCTACGCACGCTCCACGCGCACACGGGCACACGCGCGTACGCCTCCGTGTGCGTACACCAACACACATGCGCGCACGCACACCGACACTTGCCCAAACAAACACAAACAACACGTGCTACTCATGTGTGAGTTAATCAGTTGAATGTGTAGAAAGGAGTGGTGAAAAATCTAGTCCGGTCCTACAACCTTACAACATTCTAAAGATTGGCATGTAATTCTTTGTACACGTGATCGCACAGAAAGAACTTCTAACAACACAGTGATTAATGAAATGAATCATTCGAGACTCCCGATCTATTGTGCGGTCTTAGTTTGCGTCATTACAGGCATGGAAAAACCAAAGAAAATAACTTACTTTTTCATTTTATATTTATTCACAAAGGCCATAAAATTATTCCATTCATCCATTTATGCATCTGCGGCATGTTAACAAAACACACCTTAAAATTCTGTCAGTTTTGAAATCATCGAATTCCAAATATGTGAAATCCTTGAACATTGATGTGGGTCATGACCAGGTTCCAATATGTGTCTCGAGCGGTTATTAGCATAGAGTTCTGAGGCGCGCGCGCCGATACGTTGCGCAATACTGTTGACTTTCATCCTGAAGGTCAAGTGCCATCCTATTTCAAAACGGACCTTGGTCGAGTCTGGTTTACCTCGGCCGGCTCGTAGAGAACAGCCGAGTAAACGGAAGAGATTGGTGCTAATAGATATTAATCAAACAAAGAAGACGTCTTTATGTTTCGTTAGCTGCTTGCTTTCAAATATAATTGCTTGTGAATTGTGAAGATCAATCGCACCAACACTTCAAACAATTGAATATAACTTTTTAGATATGTACCGATTTAAAAATAGTTGTATTCATATAAAGTTATGTTCGGTTTGCTACAAAGCGACCACAGATGCGAAGGTCAAGTAATTTCGCGGCGTGAGAACGCCTCTATACCTATATACGATTTAATTCATCATAATTTGCTGTAATAACACCAGAGATATTCAAATGACTGCCGACAATCAAATCCGACCTTTTCTTAGACACGTTCTTTATAAATAGTCATCTAACTGCCGCAGTGATCGCAAAATGTCGAACACGAACTCGATTTGTTTCCGAACCAAAACAGTTGCGAAAATGTAGAAATACGCCAAAGGCAGTGAGTTGATCACTGCTGCGCGACGCCATTACCACAGGAACAGAGGAAATCTTCATCTGACTCGACGGGTGTCAATGTTTCGCAATCGCATTCCGAAACGACGTTACATTTGTAATAAGTGTGTATGTACATTAGAGTTGTTTGCAGTAACAGTTAACAAGTATCTGGCACAAGGGATCGATCGTCAATCAAACGCAAGGTGAGAGTGTAACCGCGCAGCTATTTTAACATCATCGAAGGTAAAACTGATTTGCGCTTTCGGCCCAAGACTCTCTCGCACAAGGGTATCATTTATAAATAAATACGTTTGTCAGTTGCCAACGACGGCAATGTTATGCTTGATTATTGACCAGTCTGATGACCGCTGACATTCCAAATCACACCCACAGGCATTCGAGACACTCATCATAAAGCTAAACCTTAGCTGCCCAACACGAAAATAACTCATGGTTATCGTACGCCTAAGCACATTAACTAATATAAAAATTCAGATGATTATAAAATACTTGACTGGTGAATGAAACCATCAAAATATTTAAAGCATATATTGTAAAACGTAAAGCCAATTTTATCATATAAATTATCGTAATGGCAATGATCTCATTTGACTCAAGTCGACACTGATTAAAATAACTAATTTGGATAGTTCCTTGTTTTTACAACGCAAAAGGAAATTATCTGCGATAAGCTTATCGATTGAGACGTGAATTCCTTAGTTTGTTTTCGTAACAGATACAAGATGCTCGGTGACAATGAGTGTGGGAATCGGTGGGGAGTGCATCGATGGGGCTTGGAATGCTGAGGCGAGTGGTCGGTATGAATGAACTGGCATTTGTTGTGGAGTCGGCATTACATAATGTATGTGGTGCGGCGCAGTCGCTGCTGCCAGCGAACATTTCGTCCGAAGGCCAGCAGCACAAAGCGTGTGCGGCGTATCGCTGGCCACGCGCGCCCCGCGGTTTCCTGTTTGACGACTATCGACTTACATCACTATCGCTTTCTGTCATACTTCGCCCGCCTGTTAGAATTTTGTAAAGGGGTCTGGCCTGTTGCTAAGTACCTTTGTACATACGTTTGTCATTGAAGCCGTGTACTACCGGCATTATTATTACGACTTCCCAAACTCGTAACTTAGAACTCTTCCTTATTATTAAAATATTCAAATGTCAGCATTCGTTATGTCATTCTGATAGCGTGTTTAATTGATATATTTGCATTTCGTAAGCGATCGGCGTGAAGTGAGTGCCTCGGAGATTGTCGCAAAATTTCAGCGGATTATTAGAAGTGGCGTTAAAATGGATACGGACAATTTAATTTAGCCGATCATTTCAGTTATGTAAATAGAGCAGAAAACCGTTCACGAGCTTGTAAATGCAGCTCATGAGATTATCTGCAATTGTGACCAAGCGGGCCGAATGGCGTCGATCCGGTGTCAATCGCAAGTCATCAGACCATGCTGAGATTTAACCTGGATACACCATCTGGTAATTGTTGCTCAATTTCAATAGGTATACTGATTTATTGCTTTGTTTTCTAACGCGAATGCGTTTTTACCAATAACTCCAATGGTTATTCATTCTCTCATAATGTCTTCATTAGCATTACAATAAGCATTAGCATATAATTTGAATTCTTCATTTTCTGTCACTCCTACTATTGAGACGACTCTTCGCATTGAATATGTGACATTTAGTTACTGTCGGTCATCTTTATCTTCATTAATAGCATTCCTGCTTTCAACTTATCCAATTATTTCCACGGTATTTTCTAGATTGTTTAGCATAACAATATTTCATTGACAATTAACTACGATGACATTTCTATGAGAGTCATCTCTTGCAAGAACGGTAATGCTAGTGACCTCCGCCGTGACGACACCTCTGACGTCGGCATGTCTTGCTTACTTATTTATAACTTGAACTTCATAGATCATAGATTGTGAAATTATATCAATCAGTTGGACACAATGAAGTGTTAATAGCGGCTGTGAATACTGTTTCTGCTGAACCTGTTTTGATATTTGTTTTCAATGGGTTTCAGTTTATTTTTGATTGTTTGGCGATAGTGTGGATATTGTTTAAGACAACATTGATTGCGTCATTTCGTAATTAGCTGTTTCATAATTCGTGTGTTTCTATCACGCTACCATTCATAAGCAACGTGTTAAATCTTTTGACTTTAACAAGGCTGTACCTATTAGTTTCGCTATTTAATTATTACGTCGTAAAACGTTAACAATTTCTGTTTTATGTGACAACTTGGCTTTGACGTCTCAATCGTAAGTTGCTCAAGAGTAGTCCTTGAAGAACACAAGTTCTAACATAAATATTGTTATACATACAAGTAATATTTAAACATTACCATCATCGTCGTCAATTTCTACGGAATTAAAATAAATTTCCATGTTCAAGAATATAATAGTTTTGTATTGAAACAGATGCTGATGACACATCTGTTAAAATCCCTTGTAACGATTTATCAGCCAAAAGAATTGTGTGTAGTGTATATTTGGTACTTAATATAATATGTCACTTGTAGTGACATAAATTTTCTGTTCAGGGACTTTTCAGTCGAATGATAACATGATACGTAATCAAAGCTTCTAGCAAATATATTGGATCGGTTGTGTACCCTGTGGTAGGTAGGTAGTAATATTAATTAGCAAATGCCCACTAACCACAAAAAGAATTCCACTTTTCCTCAAGAGGAAAGAGCACTGAATACTTTACTGAATACTTTTCTTAAACCGCGCGTCGGAAACACCCGGTGTTCCAAGATATCGTTTTTATATAGAAAAGTAATGAATTATTGTCTGTCACTAACCGAACGGGAAAACATTATTATGATGTCAATGCGCATATTTTTCCGCCCATTTCATCGGCGCAAAACATTCTAACGTGCAATGTCAATATTGAAATCGGTTCTTCCCTAAACAACATTTAGAATTTGGACGATGATAATAATGTTATTTACACAACTTATTCACATTAAATTAAATTGATGAGTCATTCCCATAGTTAGCTACAAACAAACTGTGACAACAGAAATGGTTTATCTATAAGAATCCGCAATGAAAAATCAATCAATATCTTCGACAACTATAGTGTCCGATTAACATTGCAAATTGCAAAATTATGCTTCACAGATCAGCATAGTTCATAAATCGACTGATTTGACATAGTTATTTTCGTAACTTTCAATTATTTGCCAATAGACAGCGAAAGTTGGAACTTTTTTCAATCATACGCTCCAGTAGGCCAAGTGGTTGTCTTGTACAATTTCTAGGCTTGCAACAATGTTTCGTAAACATTTTATTAACCGTTAACAGTCCACAATATCGATTGGTATGGTCAATTAATTGACATCCGAATTTTCTATCGCTTTCGTTGTTAGGATCAGATTTACTTCAGGGATTTATTTGCGATGTTAATTCAATGTTACTTCCTTTCCTGCCATTTATAATTCTATCTTCTTTTTTGTATATATTTTTTCATAATTAGCGCTACCATGAGCTCTGTTAAGAAACTGACGAAAATAATATACCTTCCATCCTTCTTATCTGACTTTCAATATTTATGCTCTGCGCACAACAAGACCCTTCGTTTCTCTAATAATCGTCTTCTACGATGTCCTTCTCACCGCTCTGGTTTTCTTGAATCTTCTTTTCTTGTCCAGGCGGATTTCCTTTGGAATGCGCTCCCTCAGAATATCAGGACTGCAACCAGTCGGTTCACATTTAAGGTAAAAGCTCGCGAACACTTGCATAAGAAGTTGGCAGACTCGTCACATAATTAATTTGTTGTTTTTCTCCATCTATGTTTTTTTTATTTTATTCTTTCTTTACTTTGTATATTTTGTTTGTATGTATGTATATATGTATTTATTATTATATTTCGTCTTCGCAATTTTCTGTACTATTGCACCTACTGTTTGGTCACTGCATCGCCCTAAGGTAGACTGGTAGAAAATGCCCAAGGCATTAAGTCCGCCTTTGTACATTATGTGCATAAAGTTTTAAAAAATAAATAAATAAATATACAGCGCTTGTTGCATTTGCGTTTGAAGCAGAAACAAGTAAGTTTTGGACTTTTCAATGTCCTCGTACCCTTTCATTAACTGCAATTTGCGTTCATTCTACATCAATTTCAGGCTTACACATACAATTATACGAAAAACGAACATCATAAAACATTACATCGTGATAATTTTCCTTCAATTTCGTAAAATTTGTAATAGGTGCAACATTGTAAAACTTGGCAGCGCTAAAATTTACAGCTAAAAATCTATCGACCGAACCAATTAATTCCCTAATAAGTTCTATAGAACCGTTCTCGTTACAGAAACATGCCATTACTTTTGTAAATCGTACTGGTTACTAATTATTTCTAAGTTCATATTGAGTTACAATTATGTCGTTCTATTCCTCCTTTTGCAGTGACATGACTGTCATAAAAACTATTAACAGAGCTACAATCTAGAATCGGCAGGCACTGATCGAGTAAGATCGAAATGTGGACGCCCATTCTAGGTCGGTTTGTGGTTAATTAGTGTAGGTACTTATAGTTATGTAAGTCTACTGTGCGTTTCATTTATGAACCAACCTTGATACTTGGACTGATTGAGATATTTTTATAGATGTTGTTGGTATTGTAAACAACTGTCGTGGTGTTGTTCTTCCTGATTGGGACTACTGTCGTTTACAATAGTTTTGTTTCGTGTGACTTTCGTTGTTTTTTCATTCAGTAGTTTCGTGGTTTCAAAATATGCATCTGTAAATAGTTAAATACGTACATATTTAACTATTTACATATGCATATTTTATGTAGACTTTGAATTATTCTATTAATTCAAAATTCTGTCTTACAATTTTTTTTTTCCATATATCTTAAATTACTATTAACCTTTACTAAAATAAGTGTCCAAAATTAGACAGTAACACTGAGATATTTCAAATACGTACAGTAATTACAATCGAAACTGCGACAGCGCACGATAATTACTGGTTACTAACCTAGCCTAACCCATTGACCTATTTCACTAACTTTTAGAACTTGCGAAAGATAAGGAGCTGATAACTATCTGCATTCGGTTCCTACATCGTTAACGCGCTACTATTTAATTTTATAGTCCTGTTTTTATTTTTATTTAAACACTGTTTACGCTTTTAAAGAGACACAATTAAATACAAAGTTTTGAACTACATTGCTTAACCGAATTACCTTCATTTGCTCCCAAATCAGTAAGTAACAGGTAAAGAGATTGTGTTTATTATTAAATATCCGGAATTTTGTTTACTGAAAAGTGTTGGTGAAAGTGAGTTTTTGTTTAACGAAGGTCGCTTGTAAAAGGCCATGCAAACATAAGAAAAAACGCAGGCTTTATCTTTCATTCACGGTTAGATAAAGTTGCGTTGCGTATATCTATAGATCGTTGATACATGTGGTGCCATCTGTTAGACGATTGAAGAAGTTAACGAAAGCGCCATCTAGCGTGATCTAACGGAAAGTTGATAGAAAGAGAAAGTGGTTGTAGTGATCAATGTTGATGTTAGAGGGCATTACACTGAGCATCTTATAATTATGTTAATTAAGGGTCTTGTTAATATGCGTGTGCTATTAAATTTAATTTTATTATAAATCAGAATACGTTATTTCGAATAATGTATCGACAAATAATAGTAAAGATATGACAGATAAATACTTGAAAATCAAAAGTAACAACATAAAAAACCTTTACTTGTGGAAACTTCTTTTGATAAAAGATCACAATCTGAGGAAGAGGCAGATATTATACTGAAACTACAACCTGCTGTAATTAGGGTTGGCAAAAAACATCGAAAAAAGAACAGAGTCAAAAGAAAAACATTGTTGAAGCATTATTTAAAACGATAGACATTTCATGATAGGTTGTTCCAAAGGCATTATTCTCTCATTAAAAATGTCCACGAACATTTGAATAAGACATAATTTACAATGCAGTGCTACCTTCATGTCTATTGAATAAAATATCAAAAATAAGCCAAACGAATACGTAAATAAAATAATAATAACACTAGACAGTAGTAGTTTGACCTTGAATATTCAAATCAACACAAAATGATTGACTCACAATAAATTTTACATCTCAACTACGTTGAGACTATTATATAGATGTTGTTCTTTTTCTTTGAATAATTTTATCTATTATCAAACAGTCACGTCTTCAGTCAATTTTCCCTTTGATGCAATGAAGCGAAAAGTAATTATGTATTGGCTATTGACAGCGTTTGAGTCATCGATACAATCTTGTAATCAACCCTGAAATAGATTAGATATAGAAAAAGTTTTCAATAGTAAATGAATTCAATGAACTTTGTATTTAAAATTAACCTTCATGAGCGTATTAACCTAATTCTGAAGACTATTGATATAGATGTTACACAAGATAAATTTCAAGTCAACGACTGTTCAAAAATGAAAATGGTTTATGGAGTATCCAAGCAAATGTGACAAAGGAACATCAACGGTTATTCGTAGAGCCTTGAACTGGCTTCAGCAGGCAACCCTAGATATCGCTAATTTGATGCAAAACATGGGAACTGCATCGTTTCGACCGGCTACGCAACAACAATGGCGGGTGAGCCAGACGCGCACCGCTGGCTCCAGTCCTGAAAATAGCACTATGTATCCACTATGGTATATACACGGTTTAGATAGTCACTTTAGTATTGCCTTTGGTCCCGCCCACGACCTCCCAAGGACATACGATGTACGCCCATGTTGAAAAGAGACGTACATGTTTTATGGGCAGGAAAACTTCTACGTGACTGTAATGTATAGGGTGTCATCAGATTCTTCTGAGTAAGTCTAATGATAATGAAATGCAATTGTTTTTAGTTTATTTATTGATTGAGATCAGGAACTTAAAACAGCTGATAGCGTCAACACTTGATAGAAACATGTTAATTTATTTAAATTTTAATTCAACCAGTTATGTTTCTTGGGTACCGGATTTATCTAGTTCTGTTTCAAGTTAAAGTCAAAGGAAATGAATGTGTGTGTTAAAATATTTGTTAAAGTATGAGCAAATATTAAGGTAACAGTGATTTTTGTATTTTAAATATCACAAAAATACCTTTACTTTATTACTAAAGTTATCTAACCATCTTCAATGCTTGTTACTTTTACGTTTCTAACCTTCGATTAGTTCCACATTCATTACTAATTTCGACTCACGATATTTTACCGAGATATTCTAACTCCGATTTTTCAAATCCTACGTAAGTTATTACATTTGGCTTTAATTATGTGGCCTTCAATTAGAGTCTCATTAAAACAGACTCAGCCCACATTCGTAGCCTGAGGAAAATTAAACATCACGGTCTTCAACATAATATATATCTCATTTTTTTGTGGCCATGTACATATACAAAGCACTTAATTCTCGTTTCAATGAATGCTCGTTTCCCGCGCTCAAGGAAATGTTCACTCTTTGTCGACGCACTCGTGTAATTTTTATCCAGTACTTAATTAGCGCCCGGAAAAGTAAATTATGGACATGTATATACGGTTCTGCATATTCTTGATATATAATGTACTATATTTGGCCGTGAAATCAAAAATATTTGAACATAATTAGTACCACGTGACGTTTATCAGTATTGATTATTAGCTCATATGTTTCGCATCTTCAGGTATCAAATGTAGAATCACATGAAGACGGAAAGTTTAGTAGCAAACAATTGAAAACGAAATCATTACGAAGTCGTGACATGGCGGACGATCAAGATCGTCTTGTGCGAGAACATTCCTGTGTGTGCGCACACGCTTGCTTGTCCCTCGTTGCACTTTTATATACCACCGCAATTAAATATGACTTTTGAGTGAAACAGTGCAACAATAGAGCAGAAGTTGCCGACAACAATGAGTACTGTTCCACCGCTTGTGACCCCTCTGTTGCTAAACTCCGACACAATGCAAAAGAAGCGCCTGTTGATCGTCTTTTAAACGATCTTGCGCTTCTATCGCAACGCTAATAGCACGTTGCGATGCTTTATCGGGCCAAGGTCCTATTGCAACAGGCTTTCTAACACCTGCGACTAGGACTTCTGTTGCTACTTTTAGCAGTCCAAGAACACGTCAGCTGTTCACGTTCATTTAAATTCTTCTCACCTTTTAACCTTTTTAATTTGGTTGGGAAACTAGAATTGTTTGGTTAATAGCTATTGTGTTTTATCTGCATCTAAATAGTCTATGTGAACGTTGGATTTCAACGTAGATATCGATTTCAATTTCGCGAGCATTGATATTGAATCATTTGTTATCGTAACAGTCGGCTGGCTACAGCCTTGTCTTCCTTTAAACTAGCAGTTTTCAGTCTGACATAGAACAAGGCTAATGAACCGAAAACGTCATGACGAGCCTTAATTTCGGTATGATTTCACTTATTTACGTGTCTAATTATACAACGCGTCTGATCACGAAACAATAATTGAACTCATCTTCCAATTAGATAACATTATTCATAGAAACACAACGGCCGACGAAATTGATCATTTTGTAAATCGATTCTGTTAATTGCCACGTTTTTACCGCAATCAAGTTAGGATTATAATAGCTGCACTTCCTTATGACTATGGCTGACAACAAAAACTTAGATGTAATGATTTCAAAGCCTTCACACGTTAGTCAAGTACAATAGGTATTTGTTACGCCTCGAATTTCACACAATTGTAAAAAGTGGGAGTATGATGATCGTCAAGATAGGTTTTATGATATTAACGCGAGTTTTATTATTGTTTAGCGGTTTCAATTATATCGATGGGTTTATTATTGAAGTTAAAATCTCTCACAACAATCTAGCTTCATTAGCTATTTATGTTATAGTTCTACCTGCCCGTTACTTTCTCTTAACTCTTACTACCTTATGCAAATGCTAATCGATACAGGAAGTTAAAGTCTAGCCAACTTTATGGACTAAATTAAGATTAGTTTTAACACTTCCTGTGACATTTAGTAAATTGTAAGTAGTCTAGTTAGCTTGTTTATTTACCGTCGTGTAATATTTCCAGTACACAGACGAAACCTTCGACCCTTCCACCCTGAGTCGCGTTAAACACCAAGAGAACACGGTTGTATTTTCGCTTCACCACTTCATAACACTGCCTAACCTTGCATTTGAACCCAGCAAAGTGAGCGAAGATTCTAGTTTCTTATACTTATGATGTGTTTCTTGTTCCAGTGCTGGAATGATGGGCGAGGGCCTGCTGACTTTGACGTATGGCAAGCACCACGCCTGCATCCTGAACGAGGTAGGAGCAGCGTGGCGTGGTGCCCGCTACTCAGACCTGGTGCTGGTCTGCGACGACGCTGTGCCGCTGGCCGCGCACAGAATCGTCATGGCTGCCGCTAGCCCACTTATCAGGTATGAATATTGAAAAGTTGAGACTGACTGATCAATGAAACAAATTTAATGTAGTGTTGAAAGTATTTCACCTCTCCAAATAGTCATTAAAATGAAGTAAGTGTTCTTACTGATGTAACATCAAGGGTTTTTAAAAATATATTACGTAATACACTGTAGAATTTTCACTACGAGTACTACTATGTATAGTAGTATTGTATACAATAGTTCTCGAATAGACCATCACTGTAATCTAATCTTAATTATTTAATAAGGTTAATTGGTAAGCCAATCCAATAACACACTGAAGTAACCGGTATCTCGTAGGTGTAAGGCAATGAATGTACACGGAAGATAGATACATACTGTCTTATCTGGACTTTAGACCAGGATATAATAATAAAATTACAGTAGCCAACTGGCGCCTATCATATTTTATTCTAAGTTAGGTTATTAACAAGTACTCTAAGTGTCTTATAAAAATGCAAAGCTAACTAATTGTTTGTTTTACAGGAAAATACTGGATGATACGCCGACAGTCGAGAGTCCGGTCACGATCCACATGTCGGGCATCAGCAGCCCTCTCATGAGGCATCTCCTTGTATTCTTGTACAGCGGCCAAGCCTACATAGAGGTTAGCATCCAACCTGTTTTATTTATTCACTTCACACTACTATATTATCATAGCATTAATTTGTTTCCAAGTAACGCGTCTCGCTCCGACTTAACATTTGCATTTCATTAATCTAACAAGGATACTAAATCATTATGTTTCTTTCTTACAGTCTGGTGAAATAGATGATATGCAAGAGTTGTTTGAATTATTGGAAATTAAATCAGACGTATGGAAATCAACAAAAGAACGACAACAAGCAGAAGAACGGAACCGATCGTGCGACCGACTAAAATCAAAGACATTGAAAACAGATATCAACAGCAATGAGAGCAGTAAACACGATGCACCTTCAGGATCCTCACATTCAGAGAGTGAACTCGTCACTCCTGGCGCGGGATACAGCAAAGACAAAGGCGATGAAAACATGAGCATAAAGAAAGAAAATATGTCAACCAGTAGTAACGATGAAAGAGAGGATGAGGAACCAGATGGAGAACACAGAAACAAGGAATCAGGACGACTTGTTGCAAGACGAAGGAGCTCGTCAAACCCGGTCAACTTATCTCTAGCAAGGAATTCAGAAAACACAGGCAGTGAACAAGAACACGAGGACTCACAGGACGTTGATGTGGAAACAGTTGCTGCAAAGGTAATTATTAACACAATTGTGAACCATCGATTTCTTATTCATTCAATAGCAATTGATCAAATACTTATTCGTACTTTTCTGTTTATTCCAGAACATCGCGAGAAGAAGGTCAACATCGTCGAGTCAAGACGATCAGCCACAGGAACCACCACACTACAGGAGACAGTTGCTAAGTGATCGGTTAGGTCGAGGAATAGAAAGAGCTAAAAGGAAATCACATTACCTAGAACCCCCAGAATTAGATTTACGAACTGTCAAATTAGAGGATTACGCGCACCTTAAACCACCTGACCAAGATCTTATATCACTTGTGCAGACATCTCCCGAAAACTACGTCGTCACGCCTCATCGGAAAAGAAGACCTGGCTTCCACAATTCGCCGTCACAGAACCCTCCATTTGTATCATTCCCCCCAAGTTACTTAGATGAAATGGCACATCTGCGGTATACACAAGGACCTGGCAGTGCCGCCGCGGTAACCAGCGCTCGGCTCGGAGTGTTACAACACCCGCTGAGCACGTCAGCACCGCCGTACTTACCTGAAAGGAGTGTCACTCCCCCCACAGCGACGCACGAGGATGTTCTCAAGTACCGACCTCCAAGTGCGGGCTCGTGGGGTCCGTGGCTGTGTCAACCACAAATGGGTGGGGACGACTCGCCCGCGACGGAACACGATCAGGGTTCAAGTAAACAAGCGCCAGTCCGAGAGTATCGTTGTGAATACTGCGGTAAGCAGTTCGGTATGTCGTGGAATCTCAAGACTCACTTACGAGTGCACACCGGAGAGAAACCGTTCGCTTGTCGACTGTGCGTCGCTATGTTCAAACAGAAGGCTCACTTGCTAAAACATTTATGTTCGGTACATCGCAATGTGATATCGTCGAGCGAGAACGATGGGCGGACCAACACGCCAGGCCGGTTCAACTGCTGTTTCTGTCAGCTCACGTTCGAGGCGTTACCAGAACTCATCCGGCACTTGTCGGGACCACACAACAGTTTGCTTCTCAGCAAAAACTTACACGAATGACGCCCGCGCACATGACGCGGGCACTCGCGTAACTTTGGACTTTAAAACTTCTTCTCTCATCGTGAGAGTTCAATTGTGATATGTGTTTAGAAGGATATAATGTTTAAGTGTTTAGTTGTAAGACATGTGATGTCGCAGAGCGATACTCATAGTGAGGCATTCGCAGGAAGTGACTGCGGGTGTGATGTTGATGACTAATTTAAAAGATAAATCACATGTTTGCCGAATGGGTCCAAATTCATTATAATTTGTTTAAAAATTATAATCTGGGACCAACACCTTCCAAGATAGTATTTATTTGAAAGATGTATTTCATTAGGGTAAATATTATTAAAAGCCACCGACACATTAATTCCTTAAGCATAGAAAATAGACATGTTTGTCAAAGAAAAGTTGCGAAGTAAGTGAAGGGCCTAAAGAGATAACGTCACATAAACTACCTCCTAATTTAAATCAGTATCTTGATGAATCTACTGTGGCGTTAATATAGGTTCGTATTGACTTCATACTTACTACAAGTATACCGTCAATAGATCTAGTCAGAATTGGAACATAGAATTATCACAGTTGTAAGTTATCCCATTATGATTGGCCATTTTCATTACATTTGTACTTGGTGCTTCTAGCAAAACGTTTATTACTGCAATAACATTACTTGTAATGTTATCAATAAAACTCCGTTTACTGTATTTTCAGGGTCACTGATCCCCACTTTGTTCCAAACAATCTGACTTGACATTTCGCAGCTTTTTACGACATTTACAATCTCAATATTAGGTTTTATCATTTTATGTAACTTCTAGAAAAAAAATGTGTTCGTAATAATATAATTTATAGTATGCACATCCTTCCATTCGTTCGTGCCGATTATTGCAATGTGGATAAGCACCAAAGATTTGTAAAGCAATGAAAACGTTTTGGTGTACAATTAAGAGAAATTAAAGGGACCTGAAATGATTTTGATTTTGTTAAACTTAAAGTATGTAGGTACCAATTTAATAATCTCATCTGTAGTTACTAACGTTCAATTTTCTGTAACCACTTCTGTAATTCCGTTGCGAACTTTATGAAGCTTGAATATCTTCTTATTTTTGGATTAATTTACTTTAGTGTTAATACGAAGCTTACCAGGCATTATTTTCAAATGAATATTTTTATCAACTAGTACTATTAGCTTTATTAAAAATCTTCGAAACTTATTTTCGATGTCGCTTTTTATCGAACACATTACTGTGGCCAGTTATATTAAAGCTATTATTGTAGTGAAGGCTGGATGTTCCGCTTAATTAAGGCTTCTTTAATACAAAGTATACAAAATTAGCGATCGATTGTTTTGTCAGTACGATGCCAAAAGTTTTTTATACATCATTCGTGTGCCTCGATTCTTATAAAAATTGTATTCCGATATGCCAGTTTGATACTGTACTCAATTGGAGAATATTTTCCGTAATACTCATTTTGTACAATCCTTATTATACGTACCTACTTTAATTTGGAATTCCATTATTTAATAATGTCATCATGCGGATACTTGTCAATGCAATTATTGTTGTATAAGTTTACTTCAATAAAACTAAAGTTACCAACGAGTTGTTCAAAACATAGTGTAAACTAAGAAATTGTCGAGTTGCTTTAATGTCTCTTTCGAACGTTACCTATTATACCTGATTTTTATCGTTTTTTCGTGTTATATTCGACGTCTATATTGACGTAATTATTAATTGGGGAACAATTTAATTTTAAGGATTGTGATTTCAAGGAATCGTTTAGGTTTATTCTATGTGATAATTGTCTGTTTTGTCTTAAGTAGGCACGTTGAAAACGCTGTCTTCCATTGCGTTTTCCTTTTTAAAATCTGTAGTATTGGGACACTCGGATGTATTGAAAGGATACGTACTTTCATCTTCTGAAATAAATATTTTCTTAATCATTACTGTCCTATGCATATCCTGTATATAGCGTATTTTTGGTTCAACAAATGCTTCAGTATGTCCGTGTGTCCCAATACTCTGTAAATAAAAATTAGAATTAAGTCAACGATGCATGACAAAAAAAATCGTCCACAAAAACCGATGCCTAACCTATACGTAACTTGAACAAATTGTATTTTTATAAATATTTTCTTCGGAACCACTTGTAGAATAGGATCGTTGTGATATTATGTCGGCGAAAGTCGGAATTGCCTTAAAATATTAAATATCAATGCAAGTAGGTAATTTACTTAATACGTAATTTTCGTGTTTCTTAGACATTACTAGCTGATACCTAAAAAGCAATGCAAAAGTGCTACGCGTATTTCTCCCTGGGCCAAAAATTTATTCAAGACTAATTTGTCAAAGTCAAAATTAAACAAGAAGTGTATTTTTTAAACTCAAGCAATAATACTTTTAGCATTTTCCTAAAATAATTAAATTAATGTTTAACAAAAATAACTTAGCGGAGTATATCTAAGAAACATAAAAAACCGATTCGAAATATTAATTTGTAAAAACATGACGTTGTTAAGAAAAAAAAATGTAAATAGTAAATAGTTTTAAGTTTTAATGGTAAATAAAGCTTAACTTAATCTTGTTGAACTTGAATATTGATTTTTCTCTGTTAATTGTAAATTAAAAAAGTATTTGATAAGTTTTCACATACTTGTACAATTTTATGTAGATATTGTTTAGAAAATAACATTCTGTAAAAATGTGTTCTTACCGTAGTAAATTAAATAACGAGAATATTTTAGTTACACACTCCAATGTTGTTTATTTCATTCCAAATGACATAAATTCATGAGAAGACAATTATAATAAATTCAATACACAGTATCCGGATCATGAGTAATAAAGATTTCAAAATAATTGCAGCGTAGGTGGGTAATGTATGGAATAGCCAATGGTCTGTTTAAAGTGAACATAAAGTGATGTTACGTAGTGACAGAGAATAAAACAAACATAATGATACAGCCTCCAGTTATTTCCACAGTCCTCCCATTGATCACCACCCAGACCCTGTACTCATTACCTTGAAATATAATAAACAAACAATGATTCGTTAAGATGGTGTAATACCATCTTAACGAATCATTATTTGTTTAGGTTAGGTTCCAACGCTAACCTCAAAATATATTTATTTAAAAAAAAAAAACAGTACTTATTTTAAATAGATAGATAAATCATTTACCTGACGTAATAGAGAAGAAAAAAACAAAACACATGAATAAATGTACCCTATATTTGTTCAGTTACTTACAAGTCAGGAACTTCTGTAAATATATAGACAAAAACCCAAGAAGAAGTTCAAGCGAATGATGATAATGATATGAGCAAAAAAGCTGACAAAGAAGCAAACATAAAAGAGATACCCTAGTTTATAGATCTACAGACAGATATTGTAGCTATTTGTCATAGGTAAATAAAAATACTGTAAAAGATAAACACTGGGCACAAAACTGTAACATTATTAAGAGTTATGAGTAATTAGTAACAACTCTTGATACAGAAGTAGCTCAGAACCAACTGACCAGAGAGTATATAATCACTACGTTTACCAACTGACTACAGTTTTAAACGGAAATGAACATAGAATTATGACCGGTAATAAACTCAAACAGTCAAACATGATGAATGTGACCTATCCTCAAAACCCTGAACTATTAGCGCCCTAGATACGAATAGACATTTGTTTACACAATACGTTATCGATTTAGTACACCTACGGCAAGTCTAGGCAACATAGTGCTTGGATAAAGCTATAGATGGCGCTGATGAAAGCTACGAGTCTGTTGAAGTTGTAAAAAGTACGTATGCATCCATTCATGGATGTACAGAAGCAGAAACCACAATTTATAACATTGTGTGCAGTCTTCTGAAAATGATCTTATTTTATTTTATTTCTTAAGAAAACTTACAGCTAGGATACATATAGTTGAAAGTTAGTAAAAGAAGGCCAATTAAAAGTTTTCACTGGCAATATTAGGGTAGTACAAGAAACAGTAGACAGGCAAGAGAGAGTAAGAATTATTTAGTGAGAGAATTAAGAAAAGATTTTAGAGAACTTCAAAGAAGATTTTACTCAGTATTTTTTTTAGTTTAGGAACACTGGTGGAGAATAGGTCAAGATCAACATTCTGACACATTGAGTTGTATGTCCTGCTAGCTCTTATTATATAAGAGTTTCGTCGATAAATGCACCGCACAGAGGAACATACAGAGATTGATGATTCCTTAAGGTGAAGGATAGAACACGCAGCCCAATTTTGCTCATCAATTCTGAACAGTCGGTTGAACCATTTGCCAAATTAAATAAGAATACCATATCAGCAATTTTTCTCCGCTCTATGAGTGGAAGAATGTGAAACTTCTTGCAGCGGCTGTAATAACTAGGTAAATAGGTTTTGGATCTAAACTGAATGTACCTTAAGAACTTCTTTTGAATACTTTCGATGCGACTGACGTAACTGTTATAAATGGGATTCCATACTGGTGAGCAGTATTCGAGGTGATTGCACACAAAAGCACAATAGAGAATCTTGAGTGTTTTGATTTTTTTTAAACTGCTGATATCCTCAAGATGAAACCTAGTGCTTTAGAAGCTTTTTTAATAATATTATCGATGTATGTGTCATAAAGAAGTATCGAGTCAAAAGTAACGCCTAAGTCTCTAATCGTATTGACTCTGGCTATTGAAGTGTTTGCTAGTTTGTAATCGTAAACAATAGGTTTAGGTTTACGATTGAAGGTACATGTATAACATTTCGGGACGTTTAGATCCAAGCGGTGGGCTATACAATATTCTTGGAATTTGTCCAGATCATGTTGCAGACATTCAGCATCTTCGTACGTTCTGATTTCGCTTAGAATCTTCATGTCGTCCGCAAACAAAAGAACAGTTGAGTTAGAGAAACATGATGAGACGTCAAACGTTACGACGACAAACGACGAACGAACGACGTTAAATACAATTATGCTCACAAACGATGTGTCTTTTAATATAGTGTCCTACCTTGTCTTATCTGCACTTTACAGGATGGACGCTACTGAAGGTGCCATATTTGTGGACCAATTCAATTAATATAATCATCTACACGACATCTTAAATCATGGTACTCAGAAGCCTAAGGATAGTCTTTTTGGTGTCAATAGTATTCTGGAGAATACATGCCTACCGTTATCAATTATAGAAGAAAATTAAGTACATTGTCCATCAATTTCGTGTAGGTAATATGAGTTCGACAGTAAACAAGAATATAGGTAAAGTAAGTTGCATCTGAACAGAATTTTGGAATATGATTGCCAGCTGTTATACTCGTAATCCTTCAGTGACTCTTCACGAATTTACAATAGTTACTGAAGTTAATATCTACTTAGAAATGATTGAAAAGAAAAGTTTTGGAACTATTAAGAAATGTAATTAGAATGGCTGTAGCATCGTGACCATTCGTGACAATTATGATGACCTTGCAAAGACTGTAGATGCTGGATCAAAAAGAACATCCAATTTTCATAATTGAAATGGAAAGAGATGACCTAATAATGTAGAATAGGGAATCGATGAAATATTGAGATAATGACGCTATTGTAGGGAAGGCAGATATCATTGCGAAGATAATGTTGTGTGACGATGTTACTCGTAGCTTCCAAATTGTGATTGCATGACCGTCCATGTTCCTGTATTTCTATGATTTGACAAAGCTAATGAAGCAGCAAATAAAAATCAAACAAAATACATCTCACAAGGAAAATCCAAGTAAACTGGATAACATGAAGCAATTAAAGGAAAGCTTTCTATTGGTCCAAGCAAATTGTATTACGTATAGTCACGCGCGAGGAAGCCGTACGTTACATAGAGGTGGAGAAGCATTGCAAGTTGTGACCTAACGCTGGCCAGGTGAGTGGATACACAATAATTATTGTCTATTTCTGGGATAGTTTTTGAGACATTAAAGCAATTCTTTCTAAAATTAGTGCCGTGTTAACCAACACTTACGTGTGGATTCGCACACAGTTAGGCTTAACTTCTGCTCTCGAAAGGAAGAAATACGTCGTGAGGCAACCGGTATTACCTAGAAAAATTCGAAGACATGACACCTGCCAACCCGCACTGGGTAATCATAGGAACGTTAGAGGCTGATATGTTATGTTTAAATAGGTCTTCTTCTTCTATCGGTCCCTCATTACTGAGGATCGTGGTCACTGGACCCCTTTAAACGTACAATCTGCCTCCATCGACTCCGGTCCAAAGTTGCCATCACCAAGTGCTGAAATTTTTTTTTTTTGCTTGAGGACATAGCTTCTTTTACTTGGTTAGAATAAAATCATTTTGCACGTAGACCCATGCTAACGAGGCGTTCAGAGTGAGAAACCCTCTCTGGTGTTTGTGTGTGTCGATTGCCTTCTGTGCCAGACTCTTGGGCTCCCTTGTACCACAAGTTACTAAAAGCGTTTAAAACATTAATCGTTTTATTTTAGTCTATCGTTTGAAGATAACTTCCACTTTAGGTAAGTGATTTTTACTGCAAGTGGGCTTTGATGCAAATATTTATGTAGCTATTTAAGGATTGCAACGTTCTGTAATTTCTGCTTGGGGTAATCAGAAATTGGTGGAAAAGGTATCTGCAAACGTAATGTTTGTAAGAGTCATAGCAATTAACGGAGGAATGGGCTGATTTCTTTAATTCCCATGTTCATCATTTTGTTCAATATTTTGTTACCTACAGATAACAAACATCTCTTCACTATTCAAATTCCCATGTTTAATGTTTCATCAAGTCACTACACAAGTGCAATTTAATTGCTAAATATAGCTTATAGGCTTGAATTAATATCAAGCACACGGTACCTACAGAAATATGTATACTTCTCATAAACTTTACGACTCCTATAATCATAAATTGAAATGGATTGTAAAATGTACATACCTCAGGCTCAGGTACCTAAATACATTAATTTTGCACTTCTATAAGTTAAATTAATTATTTATTTATGTGCCTAGAGTACATAAATAACAATACATTATGTATTTAAGAGATAACTGCAGTCTGTATTTTATTTGAGGGTTCTGTTTTTCCTTTTTAGTGTTTTACCACAATACACAATAAAACTAAAGAAACCATACATCATCGTCAGTGTTAGACAAACATAATTATCTACTTTATTTATGGCCAGTGCGAAGACAGCCCAAAGAACTTTGGTATCTATACAAATAAATAAAATTCAAGTGTCTGTTTGTAAAATCAAAATAACAGCTTGATTATGAAAATTCACATGAAAATATACACAGCACTTATAAAAAAAAAACATATCTTTTTACAATTCTTGCCTGTCTGTCTGTTTGTTCCGGCTAATCTCCGAAATGGCTGGACAGCTGATTTTATAAGGTCTAACTTAAGCTACTTTTATTTTAGAAAAATAATTAGGGTTCCGTGCAAAAAAATTAAAACCCTTAAATTGGTAACAATATCCGATTTCAAAAGGGGAAGTACTCATTTTTACAATAATTTCACGCAACGTAGGCCGTGGGCAACATCTAGTAAAGAATATAAAACAGCTTGAACGCTACAATACAATGTAACGTAGTCAACATACTTTCGTGCAGAAAGTAATTTTATTCGCTTATGAACAAATAAGTCATACATTCCTGTTTTGTAATGACTATTTATAATTCTTTTTACATAGCGAAGCCTCTTTAAATAGACATAACCATAATTAGTATACAAGTGTAAACTATAAAAAACTTTGGTTAAGTTAGCGCCTTACTTGTTGAGGGTTCCGTTGAAAATTTAAGTTTTGAGTTTAAAAATGGAAACAGTTTATATAACTATAAATTTTTAAACATTATCATTTTGTATTTGATGCTATTTTTAATGTTTAATGACTTGCGTTTTTACTTTTTCTTATATATAATACTGACCTGTAATTTTTGATAATTATTAATAAATAAACTAAACTAAACTAACACTAGATACATATATGCTATGTTTACTGTTGGTTTTGAGTTCCCGATATTTCGGCGCTGTTGCAAGCACCATGATCACGGATAAACTGAAGTTATCAAAAACTAAAGTACCCAAACACGGTAAATATCCCATATCTAGTGTTAGGGTTCGTTCTTAGGGTCCTGGGTTCGAGCCGGTAGGAGCAAATGTTTGTGTGATGAGCATGCGTTTAATAAGTATGTATTTACAAACAAAAAAAAGTATCTATGTATCTATCAACTATCTGGTGTCCACGACACAAGCCTCGTTGCTTAGTGTGGCACCTAGATGGCGCTGTGTGTAATGTCCAGCGACATTTATTTATATTTATTTATTAATGATCTATCTATACTAATATTATAAAGAGGTAAAATTTGTTTGTAAGTTTGTATGTAGGGGGTAATCTCTGGATCTACAGAACCGATTTTAAAAATTCTTTCACTAATAGGAAGCTCCATTATCCCCATTATTATTTAATTATATTTACAAGATGCCCGTGGAATAATTTCCGACCAAAACGCGAGCGAAGCCGCGGGCAACAGCTAGTTTTTTTATAAGCATAACATAACATCGCACCTGTGCTTGTCTATGACCCACATTTTGTGTGCTAAATGTTAAGTTACATGTAATAAGAGGCGAACCCATGAAATATACCTATTGGAAAAGCGCGTTTCTACCAATACCCCAACGAGAAACCATGTTTCTCAATACAAAAAATTAACTTGAACGAAACATTTTGCATATCCCTGCAACAAAAAGGTTTCCACCACCATTCCATGCTAGAGAACCCTAAAAGAACGAGCTAGGCAAGCAATTTAGTCCTACAGGTCTCAGTATAAAAATAGATCGAAAAGATAGAAAATAAAAACTTGGAGTCGGGACTTGGAACCGGTAGGGAGGCAGATGGCTGTACTGCCTTTTTATTTTGTCCTGGGAACATTCTTTGTTTCTGCGGTTGCTGTGGGTAAGCAGGACAAGTAGTCGATGTTGGTAACTGTATTTGATGAGTTAGTTTAGAATTATATGATTTCAGTTTGTTTTGGTGTAGAGGAAAAAAATAACCTGAAAATTACTCGCAAAAGTTGGGTTCATGATTATCATCTTCATATCAGCCCGGAATCACCCGCTGCTGGGTATAGGTCTCCCCTTATTTCTGCCACACTTCCCGGTTCCGTGCGTCCCTCATCCAAGTGTTTGGTGGTTGGGTTAATTTTTGAAAATCTCAAAAAAGTGTCACTTATAAAGCGCTGGACACACCGCCAGCCGGGCGAGGCATCATTAACGCGAACTAGCGGAAGATCCGAAACGAAGTATAAAAAGAGGCTCTCTGGCTCGCTAGCTGGCGGTATGACCTGCACTTTAAGGCCCTTAAATAAAATATTATAGTTAATTTTTCTACAGGTGTTGGCTAAAATTGGCCGAAATAGTGTTCCTGACTGTTCATCAAGTCAAGTCAAAAGACATGACAAATCAAAATACGGCCGCATTGAGAACCTCCTCCTTTTTAGAAGTCGGTTTAAAATAAACAATAAACTTAATCATGAACCTGACAATTCATCGAAGTTCGGAACCCTCGTCTCCCAACTAGCTAAACATATAAACCCCAACAGACCTGCCACTAGCCAATATTTATTTACTCCGCACTTGCAGCTAGAATTGCAAAGAAGACATCCGGCGGAGCACAAAGCAAACAAAGCAACCCCATTAACGCACACTTGCGCACACGCACGTTACCTAACAAGGATCGCTGCGAAATTCATTACGGCAGCGGCCGTCATAAATCAACCTTGACTTGTGTGTGTCAAAGTTTGTGCCCTTCAGAAAGACGGGAGATTACTTTCTTTTAGAAGATAAAATAAATAAGTATCATGGCTGATTACAGCCTACAACACACCCAGTGACAGGACACGGGCGTCCTCTCTATGAGAGGGACTGGGCGTAATCTACCACGCTGCTGGCCAAGTGGCAGGTCACATCCCTTCAAATTTTTGGTTCGAGGACATCCCGGTTTTCTCACGATGCAATTAAACAAAACATTAACTGCTGAAAATATTCGGAAGTTGTATTAAAAAACGATAAACCAACGTTCACAATTATTATTAAAAACAGCCAGTTTTAATATTGTTCTTAATAATATAGTTTTACATTTAAATCAAGATAGAACGCTAGAGGCCAAAGTTCTGAAGTAGTTTTTCCGACAGCGCCAAATAACATCAAACCATCATCAGCTTCCTGCCCTTGTCCAATGTTCCATTCTACCCTGTCAATCGTCACGCAATCATTTACTCCTTTCTCCTTCATATACCACGCCTAATAACATCAAATGAATGATCAAAATAATATAATGCCTGCTTACTTACTTACAGAGACGATCATTATGTCCCCTTTGCACATTACTAGTCACTTTTACATTACCAACCAGACCATAAAGGGTAGTTCCACCTTGAGAACCACTGCCTTAGTGGTTACTAGATAAGGTGTCCCATTAGATGCGTTTTCAAGTTTCAGACCGGTTCGAGCTCACCTGCGAGGGTTTATAAACGTGGTTCGGGACGTCTGACGCCATTCCCGTATCGGCTCCCGGAGCTCATCTAGTCTTCATCCCTCTTTTATCCTGGTCATCATCCTTCAGCTTCAAGATGTGGAGGCTGCTGTTATTGGCTTTCGTCGCGACTGTGTCGGCGCAGATCCCTTCGCTCGGGTGGTGTCCTGATTTTCAAGTAAGTTGTTTGTTTTTCTTTGTTTGTGTTTGAATGTTTATTTTGAATTGAATATGGTGGATAAACAAAAAACGAAAAAAGTCAGTTCGATAGTTTCAATAAACTGCTGAGATGACGAGTAATAGAGAAGTATGGAGGAGGACAAATGAATTGGGATAACGGCAGGAAATGATGAGTTAATCACAATAAAGTTACTCTCATGTCTAATCATTGCAGTCTGCTAGTTGTATTTACTCGAGTGCAAAGATAAAGTGTTTAAATTAGCTAACATCGGTGTATGAAACAATAAAATGAAGTAAATAATTTAAAGCCATTGGAAGTATCAAATACGCAAAAAAGTTTATTAGTGTAATGATTAAACTTGATGTTCAATCGTTTCTTGGTCAAAGGCATGAAAGGTAGACATTTCATGCCATTCTATAAAGCCGTTGTTTCAAATCGGAACTCTCGAATTCAATATCCTTTCAACTGCTGGATTTTTTCATTGTCATTACATTATCGAAAAATTAAAAAAAAAATGGTGCAGCACTGAAACTGAAATATCATACTTTTTCAATACGACGTTTTCAGTCAATAAATAACCTTTTTTTTTCAATTATTATCAGCATTAGGTTATATTTTCTTTACTTATATGTTTTGTTATATCTTTCTTAAAACTTTGTTTTAGATTTTAGCTAACATAATCATTGTATGATTTGAGTCTTTACCACATGATTGACTTTCCTTTGTCATTTATTTTTGATATTTTATAAATTTTAATTAATACATTTTCAAATGAATCTTACAATACAAATCATCGTCATACCATTACACCGTCAACCTTACAAGCAGAAACCATCCTTGGTTGTCCAACAAAAACTCCCCATAATCTTGACCCTGACGGTGTAAGTAACAGTCGTCCCGTCACTGACCGTGCTCAACTCGTAACTGGTTGTCGGGCTGGTTGGCTGGTTGGTCGGGCGACGACCGCGGGATCCACCTTAGTTATGGACTTTCCTTTTCATTTATCTCGCGCAGGGAGTTGCGTATTGATTGTAAGAAAAATCTTGCAGTTTCTTTTTGTTTGGAGAAGATTTTTGATTAATTGATATTAGTAGCTGTAGGGGGTTGCTACCAAATTAAATAAACATTTTTACAAGTCGTTACATAACAACGGTGTTTCAGTCTCCACTGACCTTGGGAAACTTGTAACTGGGGATGGTCGAATTATGGTCATAATTTAAAAAATAAGCTGCAAAAGCTTTTGATACTTCTCGGCCGCTCCCTGTGTCTTACATTTATACACATCTTATGTTCACACAGGCTATGGCAAACTTCAACATGAACCGTTTCCTGGGCACATGGTACGAGGCTGAGAGGTACTTCACGGTCACCGAGCTGGGCACCCGCTGCGTCACCACACACTACACCGCTACTCCTGAAGGCAGGATCCTCGTCACCAATGAGATCACCAACTCCTTGTAAGTGATGAACATTTTTTTATCTTGTATTGCCACCAGTAATGGAAAAATTGCTCTTGATGTGGTTGGAAACTACTTTTGCCTGTCGGCAACCATAAAATAGACCGTAGTTACTGCGCGTGTGAAACATTCGCAAAGAAAGAAATGGTGAAATAGAGCTTTCCTTTTTTAATCGAATTTTGTTACCTTTAATTTTAATTATTTGTTAAAATAAAAGTAGCCTATATTAGACCTTATAACATCAGCTATCTACCAGCAAAAGTCCTGTCAAAATCAGTCCAGCCGTTTCTTAGATTAGCCGGAACAAACATACAGAAAGACAAAAAAAAATGTCTTTTTGTGGTAAGTACCGTCGTACCTATAAACTTTCATATGCTTTCAGTAAAAAGCTGTGTTTATACTACAAACAGACACTTACATTTTAATATTAATTGTAGTGTGTAGTATGGTATTTGTAGTATGTAGTATTGTATGTTTAGATGTATAGATAAAAAAACTGTCAGGCCAAAATTGCTGTAATATTGCGCCCTGTGAGAAAAAATTGTTGTGCGTGCTTGACATTCTCGTCAAAACATCAATTTACAATGACGCATGTATGTAAGGAAATGTGGGTGGAGATTTGGAGAATAATCTGGGCGTGTGCGCCCCTCCCTATTGTCAGGCGGCGCATACGCAGACACGCGTGACTGTCTGCCGTCAATACATTTATACTTTAAATAATGTACCATGAAAGTACCTACACAACAATAACAAAGAGGGTAAGTAAGAAGTAAACTCTTCCGGGTACTTAATTTGGATTTTGACATTGACACAGCTCACAGTTTTTAAGATTTTTTAATTATTTGAATCAATTCTCGCTGGTCCAACCAGTGGGGTCAACGAGAATACACCCATAATACATATGTATGTGTGTGCCACAGTCTTCTTGAACCAAATGTCGCACTAAAATAGTAATTTCCAACTCGTACTACTTACTTACCTTCTTTTTTTATCGTGTGGTTAGTGCCTAACCTGGTGTCAGAGTTTTTATGCCGCCCATGGGCCTCTGACTTGGTTTTACATGCCGTCGAGAAATATCTCTCAGGCATGCTGCTTTCCTCACGATGTTTTCCTTCACCGAAGCAAGTGATAACTAAGCAATACGCACATGAATCCGAAAAGTCAGAGGTGCGTGCGTTGGGTTCGAACTCGAGACCTATGACTTGGCAGTCCAACGGTCACACCACTAGGCTATCACTACTTACCTAATAACTATAGAGTAATTAGGACTGTTTGGATGAACGTTTGCCACTCTACAGCTAATGAACCACATATTTTCCTCAAATAGATTTCTACTAGAAGAATATATTTCAATGTCTTCATGTAATTATTTCATAATTTAAATATTTCACCAGGACCGGCTTCAAGCGGATAATGGAAGGTCACCTACAGAAGGTGGGTAGGGAAGGCGAGGGCCGCGTCATGGTCAAGTATTCCTCAGCCCCTCTGCCCTATGACTTCGAGTACAGCATCTTGGATACCGACTACGATAGCTATGCCGTCATGTGGTCTTGCAGCGGTATTGGACCTGTGCATACTCGTGAGTTTTACCTTCAATAATGCTGTTTTCTGGAGAAGGTCTTGCTCTAATTGATGGGCAAGTTCTTTCTTTTCTCTGCCGTTTGGGCCTGCAGTGACAAGTATGTACTTGTTATTTACGAAGAGCGGCCGTTTTGGGGGAAACAAAATAAATTAAGGGAATTTTTCTATCACCTTGCACTCAGAAGTGTAGTTTCCCTCCATTCAACAACCGAAAAACAATCTCTGATGAGAGATAGATTGTTAAATCTTTTTAAAACTGCAAGAACATACATACCACAATGCTTTGATTCCCGAAGGATTACGCAGAATTCGATGTCATTGTTACCCACATTTTATAGATTAGTAGGGGCGGGCCTATAGGAACACATAGATTAGTTTTTTAATTTCTAAAATGTATATCTCCAGAAAACACCTGGCTCCTCTCCCGAGATAGACTCCCATCCCTCTCCGTGATGCAGAACGCGTACGCCGTCCTCGACAGATACAAGATCTCCAGGACATTCTTCCTGAAGACGAACCAGGCTGACTGCACCGTGCTGCCCGAGCCTGCTGCTGCCAGTGAGCTTGATGCTAAGAATGCCGATGTGCCTGTACCGGATGAGTCGCCCGTTGAGAAGGCGAAGGAGGTTGAACAGCCAGTTGAGGTACGAAAAAATAGTACAAAGAGAACAAGATCGTGGCTCCGTTATTTCCTTTCCAGAGTTTGTTAAAAATTGTTTCATAATGATTATTGATTTTATAGCAATAAGAATTCAATTGACTATGATCTGAGTCTTAAGCCGACATTCGTTAACATTACGACTTAGTAGTAGTAATGTCCAGTCGCCACTTCGCCAGCACATTAAATTACCACAAACTGTCAAATTCATTTGATTTTGAACTTAACCATTCGGCGGCGGCGATCTCTCGCGTCCGGCCCTGGTTCAATCCATGGTCCGGAGCGAGAGGGAATGGGACGCCGTCACCTCCTTGAGGAGGTGGCGGGACGGGAGAGGGAGAGAGCCTCACGTCTCAGCCGCCGCGGGAGACGCCCTGGGCGTCAGGGGCCACGTGGTGGCTCCCAGCCACCGTTGGCGCGGGCCTTTGGACGGTGAGTAATGGGCTAACTCACCGTCCGTCCGTCGTATGACGACAGGCTGTGTCCACAGCGCGTTCGTGTTCCACGCGCGCATCAAAGAGATGTCAGCAGACAGGAAGGGGTCCGAAAGAACCGTCGCCTGCCAAGGTTGCGGGACTGTTCGAAAGAGATACCGCGGCCCTGGAACACAAAGGGCAAAAGCAGCAACATGGATGGGTTTCAGTCAGTAAAAGTCTGACACTCCCTCCTGCTCAGCCCAGTGCGGGAGGAGTTATTTGAAGATTTCCCATCCATCCCATGGTTTAAAATCATTTGAAGAAATTTGACAGTTTGAGGTAACTTTTTGTGCTGGCGACTGTATATAAATTTCTACATGGCTCACGAAATAAATTGGATATTTTTCTTTTCCAACAGAAGAGAGTCGACCCTGAAGTCAAGGTGGCCGAGGTTCCAGAAGAAAGATCAGCAGTTCCAGAACCAGCTGAAGAAGCCAAACCGATGCAAGTCCCAGAACTGATCATGTCTGAATCGGAGAAGAAAGAAGAAAAGATTGAGAAAATCGAACCAGTGGTAGCAGCAGAAACTAAAGAAGTCAAAGAAAATAAGGATATTCCTGTAGTACAGTAAAAAGAAGGAAGAGTTTGCAGGAAACTTCGAGGTTGTAGATAAATCTTAAAAGGACATGTCAGCAATCAATGAAAACTTTAAAGTCTTGATTTTACTATGATCACGAATAATTTAGAAACGCAAATAAAGCGACTCTTTGTTCGATATTTTTCGATTTCTTATAAGCGTTTGACATAGCAAATTCAACTTAGGTACTGCTGACAGATCAGATATCAATTTTGTCTGATATTTTAAGTATTTTAGGTACTTCAAGAATGTCCTTCTCACAGCCTTGGGTTTGATGAATGTGTAATTAAAAGGAGCCTTCAGTGGTGTCTCAAATAGGGCTACTTTACCAAATAAGTAATAAGTACCTACTCGACACGCAGCAATGTTTGTGATGTACAAGCTTTGCTTAGTTTTAGCTCCATAGTCATTGTAATAAGCGAAGTCAGCTCTGAAATAAAATAGTAAGTGAATTATATGGTTTTATTTCCCTCCCTTACACCTAAAAAGTAATATAATATCACATCACACTTGTAATCCCCGAAGGCTTAGGCAGAGGTGTACCTAATGGTACTCCCACGTTTCGCCAGTTATGTTTAAGTCCCATGTAATAAGGTGCGAACCTATTGCCATCAATCGGGCACAAATCCAGACTCCGTGGCTGCTACTTAGAAATTCCTGATGGAAAAAGCCAATAGGTAACATTTAAACTTAATCCAATAACCTAAAAAAAATCTAAGAAAAACCACATTCGCCTGTAATGTGACAGTTCAGGTTCAAGCATTACACCAATGAGTAAGGATAACCGATCATTACAATGTGCAACCTGGAACAAAACAACTTCTAACGATCACAAGTTTCTGTACAAAATCGAAATTTGGACATTACATTATTACATTACTTACAGGCGAATTTTTCCCCCTCACTAGTAGCGTGTATTGGTAATGTAATCGACTTGAATTGTTACATTAGCTCCGATGAGGGAGCGCCTTACCTATGCTTATATTATAAAGCTGAAGAGTTTGTTGGTTGAATGTGCTAATCTCAGGAACTTCTGGTTCGAATTAAAAAAATCTTTAAGTGTTGGATAGCCCACTTAAAGAGAAAGGCCATATAACATCACGCTGTGACCAATAGGAGCGGAGCATCAATGAAAAATCCCTGTCTTATGTGACGCAGACGAAGTTGCGCGGGTCAGCTAGTGACGAATAAAATTCAAAATAAAATAAAATTCAAAAACGCATTAAACACTAGACTAACCAAATCACCGATTTTCTATCATATTAAAATAAACCTGCTAAAATGTAAAAGGACAGCAGCAGCACTGCAACATCTACAAGAAAATTGGCGTACGTACTAACTCCGGAGTCCGGAGCAAAAACGAACCACTGACCGTTAATTGTGATGACGTATTAATTATGAAGTTAACGTATTAAAGTTAAAGCAAACAGACTTTATAATAAAGTTAACAGCAAACTAACACTTAACAAGAAGTTGTGTGTACTACAACTAAAAACAACCAAATTACAACACGCTCTAATTAAAATCGGGGTTTACAAGGTAAAATGGAGTCCTCCTATTGTTGTAGTCGGTTAAAATTTAGCCTATGTTACACGGACCAATATAACGAATCGATTGACATCTTATTCATCAAAATCGGATAAATAGTCTAGGCGCTACGGAGGAACATACAAACATGCATAGACTACTAAAACCATAACCCTTCTTTGGCTTCGCCGTAGTCGGGTGCCAAACAAGCGCAATTTTACCGTTGAAAATGGCAAAAGGAACGGGTCTGATTATATTGGTCAGGCTGATACTGAGCGCCCACTCCCGGCCGCTATCCCACTACTGCCCGATGCGGGGACTTTTGGCTGCTGGGTTTCCCCCCTGGCCCGGTTCGCCCCTCCTTAGTAAACCTGCATCCCTCAGACTCCTCCGAGGGATCCATATCAACACCGGGCTTAGTGTGGACGTCCAGTCAACATGGGCCACTCAGCACCAGGACCCCCGACCTCAAACCATCCTCCGTGCCCGACCTCCGAGAAGCCGGATTACAGGAGACGCCACGCTCCCAGTCGAAGGTAACGTCGAAATATTCGAGTACTTGCTTCAAAAGTGACGTGGATTCGAATCCAATAAGATAACCCAAATTTTTTTTTGTAACGAATCACTCCAGAATAATTTTCTTTAAATTTTGCATGTTTTTAATTAAATATCGTTTTAATCCAGTAAACATTTTCCTACTAGTTTAAACAAAAAAACAAAATTGGCTCGACAGTTAAGCGCCACCTTCAGGCCATAGTACGTACTACCAATGTATGTACTTACCTAAAGTTATCGTGAGCGTACCTACTTATCAGTTACACAGATAGTTAAAAGAGGGCGTTAGTGAGCAACCGGTGTCTACGAAAAAAAAATTATACATTATTTACCAGATTTTTATTGCAAGGTTATTTACATTTTATAAATAACAGTACCTATGTCAAAGTAACATTTTAAACGTAGTATTTAATTGCCACCAAAATATCAAGTTAGTATTGAACAACTTCTTTGATATGAAGTGACTCCATTTGCACAACATAAAAAATATCAATGCTACACAATCAAAATAAAAATGAACCGCTTTAGTTAAGTTTTTGATTATACTAATACTAGCATTTCACCCGCGACTTCGTCCGCAATACTTGTGATAGCTCGGCTAATATAAATAATATATAATTTATAGCCTATTTATAGTATGTAAAGCACTCACGAATAATGTAGCTTTCTGGCAGAAAAATATTTTTTAGAATTGGATCATTCGTTCCGCAGATTAACCCCTACATACAAACTTACAAAAAAATTGTACCTCTTTAAAATATTAATATAGATTAATAATTTAAGAATCATGAAACATAAAGCGCTTGCGAAATTAAATTTTCTTACGTTTTTTGCAATTTTTTGTTGAACAAAATATGATTCACTTTATGTATATTGACTTAATTAAATATACATCAGTCATTAATCCACCCCTTTACGTTCATATAATCCCATTGAATGACTTTTTCGCGAAAAATCTACTTTAGGGCTTCCGCCTAAGTGCTCACTGTAGTCGTTACTCGCACTTCGCTGCACACAAATTAATATTTATTGTTTGATACGTAAACCCATTAACACTACACCATAACTCCATATTATGTTGATATTAACTGAATTAACGTTCTGTAAAACTTCAGGATAAACTATTTCTACTGTTATTTTTATTTAAATTTTTATTAAATTATTTTTTAATTGTTTTTAAAGTCCAACACGCCCAAATATTTCGCTCGAATTTATACCAATTTAACCACATATCTTTTTAGTTTGCCTGGCAACAATAAGTACAAGTAGAGCAACGTTTTCTTCTTGTTTCATTTCATGAACTCTGTTTTCTCTTTAGTTATTAATTGGAACAAGCCCGCTACATCTCCTAACCAAGGCATCTTCCGAAAGCCATAATCCACAGTGCTGACTATCAGAAAAGCTCCGGTCAGTGAAATTTCGACTCTAGGAGAAATTATTAACTATCTTAGATACCGCAATGAAATTCTTCAGAAAAGAAAAATACAGTAAAAAAGATATATCTTCCACTTCCCTCCATACCAAGCAGGAGACAGATTCGAGCTAGACTATTGACCATAAAGGAACGTTTTCAACTAGGATAGGTAAACAATGACAATTTACTGAGCTGCCAATTCCGCACTTGATTAAAAGTAACGCATTACTGTGATTGAATAGAAACATAACATAATCTCACGCCTGTAATCCCCGAAGGGTCAGGCAGAGTTGTACCTAATAGTAAACCCCCTTATGTTCAAGTCTCGTGTAATAGGGGGCTAGCATATAGCCATTAGCGAGCACTAATCCAGACTCCGTGACTGCTAATAAGAAATTCCTGATGGAAAAATTCAATAACCATGTCCGCGACCGGGAATCGAACCCGGAGACCTCATGCTGAGCACTCCCGATTGCGACCACTAGACCAACGAGGCAGTCTGATTGAATAGAAATAGGACACGTTTCCATGTAATCGTCTACTTCTTTAAATGGGAGCTAAATCTACGAAGTGAAGTGCATTATGCTAAGTAAATACCTACTTATAAAGTAATTGAGGCTTATGGATCAACGGTCAAAGATAATCTACCAAACGCTCTTTTTATATGATTGAAACAAGCCAAGATAAATTTAAACTTCTTTTATCTTTGCAATATACATGGAAAGTTGTCTTCAGCTAAAGATTATTTCTCTTTCGTTCTTAATCAGCACCTTCAATAATGTGTTAGGGGAAAAGTCAATCATTGACTATCATGGTTGATCAATATGGAAATGGTAGGCATTCAATATTTTCCATCAATTCAACTGCCTAGCCTGAATTACATAAGGAACTACCAAACGTCTCATTAAAGTGGCCGGAAGAAACTGGATACCCATGACACAAAACCGCCAAAAGTATAGAGATTTGAAAGAGACCTACACTCAGCATTGGATGGCTAAAGGTTGAAGCAGAGAGAGAAAGGAAAACGTTTCAAATGATCCTAAAACGGTAATCGTAAGACTTAGAGCAACCACAAGATCAACAGGTTTGTTTAATCGTAAGTAAAACGAAGAATCACACACGGAGCTCCAATTACATCAAAGTTTTTCTCGAAAAAACATTTGAAAAACCGGTACCAAAAAAATAAATTCGACAATGAGTAGTCTACAATGATTAATTGATCCAACAAAACATTAACGTACTAAATCGGCGCACACGCATGTAAACAGTTGAAGCGTGCGCTCAGATGACATGCAACGGTCAGAGTGAACGGACGTGTGTTGTGATTGTGTTACACCAGAGTATTTGTTGTGATAAATAAAAAAGTCAAGGTAAGGATTTATGCATAAATGACTGCCAAGGTTCCATTAAGAATATTTTATTTAATCCATAGTCAATTACAACATCTCGGCCATGAAAGCAAAGCCACCAAAATTATTATTTAACATCTGATAACATTTTTTATGTAAGTTTATTTACATGGTAAATAATGTATTCTAGTTTGTATATAATGAGTTCATAATCCAACCGTCACGCATACATACCTGCAAAGCGTTGAAAGGTATAATTTTAGCAGCTACAGGCTACAGGTCACCGGCGATGATATTATTGACTGCGAATTTTCTTATAGGAACAAACACTCCAAGTTTGTTATCCTAAACCTTAATAACCGAATCAAAGCGGTTCCTTTAATTTATTGAGGTATTTAATTCTTAACGTTTTTCAAAATTAGTCAATCTTATAATGTTCTTTAACTTATGTTCATCAACCTCTTGCTTGTAGGTACGAAATGGTACAGAGGCTGTACAAGTACAGTCTGACCGTTTGAACCACAATATCTTTACGATGCGCAAGTTGATTGTATTCTAGGACAATACATCATTATCATAACATCTAGAATTACCCTATTTAGTTCCAGGGTAACAATATAACAAGCTTGTCTGGCTTTGCAATTACTTAGATTTAATAAAATTACAATTACTTTAGAAAAGATCCAAACTTCTTTAACCTCCCCCTAAATCAACTAAAGCTGTGTTACCGGTTCTATTTGTAGAAAGATCCTATACAATGATAATTTCAAAAAAGTCATTCAATGGGATTCAATGAACATAAAGGGTTGTATTGATGATGTCAATGATTATAACTCCGTAAACCCAATTTTTTTACGGTCACGAATCATATTTTATTCAGCATACAACTTGACACAGAAAACATAAGAAATCTTGAATTTCGCGGGCTACCCTGACGCCTCAATTTTAATTCTAGTGTTTTGTAAAAGGCTCAAAGATTAATTGTTCTGTTGATTTAGACTCTAAACCTCTCAAAAAAATTATCGTCGAAAGCTTACCACGGTATTTTTCTCTAATATTACAAACGCAATTGTATTTTGTGTGCGATGAAAACATAAAAAAAGAACTTGATAACATAGATGACGTCCAAAAATTACATTTACTTGCTCAATTATTTACCTAGTCTAAAATACTCGTCTAATTTTGACAATTATGGTCTCGCACGATTCGTGATATTCAGGTTTCACAGTTGAGAATGTAAACCTTATTCGACTGCCGAGGAACCCTGTGACCCCAAGTTGAATGGAAAATTTAGTGCCGACAAGTCTTCGAATTATTAGATTTAAATAAGCTCCGCCATCGATATTTTTCATTATTCTCACATATCATTTAAGTATTTTCTCTTATCATCATTGATAGCTTAATCACATCCTTATCATACTGACACTACCACAGAATGTCACCTGTAATTTCAATCTAAACTTTTGTCCAAGCAATTTCCTATCATAGCATACAATTTTCTTCGTGTAATGTAGATCTTTGACAGTCGTTGGAGGTGACCTGAAGCCCGGATGTCTGACAAAGAGTCTACCCATGGGGTATCTTGCAGTGTAGGGCAGTTGCTCATGTAAAAGCCCCACTGCAATTCAGCTGCACCCAGTTAGATGGGCGACCCCTAAATAGTTAGGAAAAGGCTAGACAGATGAATGAAGTTTTGCTTAGCCATTTGCAAATTACAAGAATATTCTATTTAGGTAGACTAACAACATTTTATAGGTAGAACTACAGTACTAACAGTGTCATTTCGTTCAAGATTAGTGTTTTTAATCAAAGATTACTCGTATTTACTCGATTAATCGTAAGATTCACCGTAACGAATATAAAAATGTGCACACACTGACTCTTTGACAGACCGAAATCGTATTTAAACACATTTTCATGTTCCTAAGTACAGTAAGGGCACATCGAATGATTTAAATCTTTGCTTTATAGGTACATATTCTTCACTTTAAGCAAATACTTCGGTTCCTTGACAGTTCTAATAAGTACTTAAGAGGAAGTTCACTAAAACGTCATCTCGGTATAATAAAATTACCTTGACTTCTATTTACTCATCATTTATTACTTAGTACCTAAATATTACGTTGACAGCACACGTGAAAAGGCTTTTCGTATAACCAAAACATAAAGCTTTTTTTATCAACAAAAACATGAGTTGCGACCTTTTCAGCCTCGTTGTAATTACTCTTAACGATGATTTTTTATTATGTCATAATTAATTTTGAAGCCATTCTCACATATTTTTTATGGCTTATCTGGCAGAATGTTGATGCTCCGAAATTTATTTGGCATAACACACTTGGCATAATCTTCTTTAAACGAATATTATTAAGGCATGAAAAATATTTAATATAATTATTTTTTGGCGGATGTTTATATGTCCGAATTTACAGTGACAAACTTTTAAGATGGCAGAATTTTATTTGGCATAATTACCTTTGGCAAAGTTAAAAGTTCGCATAATTTCGTTTGGCATAACGATTATTTGGAGCGACGATTATTTGGTAGTATGTCATTTGGCATACAACGAAGATTGCAGAATTTCATTTGGAATCATTTTATTAGGCATATTGTCATTTCTATAAATAATCATTTTTAACCTAAAATAAATTAAAAAATATCGTCTTTAAAGTCAATAAGCTACAAAAGTTAGTGACAGAAACGAATCGCTGCAAAAAAAAACGTGGCCCCCGGCCACCGTAGATGCGGGCCACGTGGTGGCCCCCGACGCCCGGTGCGTCTCCCGCGGCGGCTGGGACGTGAGGTTCTCTCCCTCTCACGTTCAGCCACCTCCTTCGCTAGCATGACTGCTTCGCAGAAGGAGGTGACGGCGTCCCATTCCGTCTCGCTCCGGACCATGGATTGAACCAAGGCCGGAAGCGAGAGGTCGCCGCTGCCGATCGCCGCTACGAGGACACGGCGGTGCTCCGCCCACGCGGGGCAGATCTCCACCGTGTGCTCCACTGTGTCCTCCGGTCGATCCTCACAATGGTAGCACCCGGGCGTTTCCTCCCGCCCGATTCGGTGCAGGAACGATTCGGTGTAGACTGTAATTTAAGCCCGCGTAGGCGCGGAGGGGCGAGGCGGCACAACAAGCCGAAGCTACGGTGGTGAGCGTCAAACTATCTGCGACGATAAGCTCGCGTGGGACCGCCGGAGCCCCGCAGCGCCGGAGCCGTGACAGAAACCATGCCTGCTGCATGTTGCATGCTCGCTTGCATGCTGCATGCTGCATGGTTGCTTGCATGCATGGTGTATGCTTGTTTGTATGCTTCTTATTAGTAAGAAATATAAAATTAATCCAACTATGATTTTTCTGTAATGTGATAGATGAGTCTTTCAATTATTATGAATATGAAATGTATGCTAAAAGATGATTCTAACTGTAAACATTCTGAGATATGATAGTTCTGCCTTTTAATGAATATCGATATGAAATTCATGCTAAAAGACGATTCTGACTGTGAACTTTGTGCGATGTGATAGTTCTACTTTTTAATTCCTATGGATACGAAATTTATGCCTAAAATGATTCTGACTTACAAAATTATAAGTTTTGAATGTATGATAAATGAGTGTCTGCCAAACGATTTTCTGCGAAATGAAGTTTATGCTATCCGTTGTTATGCAAAATAATATTATGACATAAAAAGTTCTGCTATAAAGGGTAGACCCATTTTTTATGATACTAAATTATCATTTAGAAGACAATAAAAAATTTCGATATAATTTTTTCATGACATTTTGTGCGTAGAGACACAATTTTTATTTGATAACAAAAAACTAAACAGTGAAGACTGTGAATAACTGTGTGTGTGTGTATAAGTCTAACTAAAATGTGAAGAATGATATGGCTAGAAAGGAGGTGATTGCTGAGATGAAGAGTAATAGAGAAGTAAGGAAGAAGAAGAAATGCTGCGCCGACCGCAAATACTTTTTTGATAAGAGCAGGAGAAGGCAGAATTATGGGAGAAATAAAATAAAAGAAAAATATCTACTCGAATAGGTAGTAACCGACAAAATGATAGAGAAATAAACTTTGAGCTCTCGCGTCCATAATGATAATAATCACTGATTTCTAAGATATGTCATGTCATGTGTTGGTGTGTTGGAGCTAAGCTATGTTAAATAATTCCGTGCTGCAGTGAAAGTAGGGAAATCCTCTTTCTATTGTTTACTTTCAATAGGCTTTTACTTCCAAGAACTATTCTTCACCATGTTTTACACAGCAGTTAAAGTTATCATGTTATACAACTAATAGCTGACTAGCTTATGCCCGCAGCATCGCCCGCAAGGAGATCAGTAATTGTCCCACGGGATTGTACTACCAGGATAAAAAATTTCCTACGTTTTACTCCAGGCTATAAACTAGCCGTGTGTCATAATTTCATTCAAATCCGTTTTGCAGTATTTTCGTGAAAGCGTAACAAATATCGTCACAAACACGATACGATACACGACACGACGCATATAGTAGTAAGATCTGATCACATTCAAGTTTTTATATGCCTTGTAGGTCAAATAGGTGCAAAAGCGACTGCTGAAAACTGAGCATAGCCTCCTGAAAGCTACAGGGTACGACTTCCAGGGCTGGCTGTTTTAATTTATTAAATGGGCCTACTCTTGACTTCAATCTTGTCATGAGGACAGAGATGAGTTCGTCGATGAAACGAGCTGACCGAAACGAAGCGTATTATTAACTAGCGACTTAAATAGACAAAGAAACAACAACTTGGTTGATGACAAACTACTTAAGACGTTCGAGTTTATTAGCCTATATACTTACCGAAAGTATAATGACAATGATTGAGGACAGCGCCTCCAAATCCAGACAGGCCCAGGGTTAACAATGCACAGTCGAATTAGTGATAATTTATACATGTTTATTATGTACGAGTATATGGTACCTGCTCGTTCTTTGGGTAATTCAGAACGCTAATTAGGAAAAACAGGGCAAACGAGTGTTCTGCTATGTGGTTTTATTTTATTATTTCCTGTCATTAAACTTATGTACGAGTATTACATAACTCCAAATTATATTTCTAAACTATTTTAGGGCGTATGTACGCATGCCATTTTTTAGCACCGTATGTATTTTTTTCTCATAAAATATCATAGTTCATTGCCAAGATCGTATGAGTCAGCAACAGTCAGAAATAGACTGACAGACTTGTTAATTGATGGAAGTACTTACATAAGAAGTTTCTACGCACTACGGCAAAACCAGTTTATGCGGATCTCTCGTTGTACGGGAAATCTACACAAAGCGAGGCCACGTTATACTGGAAATGTGTAGCTTGATTTGCAGCCGTGTGTAATAGTAACTCATTTTTCGGTGGAAAATACTAGATAATTCAAGCTACATGTTTTATTAAAGGGAAGATAAGATGAAATTTTCGAATCTAGCTGTTAGAATAACGTAGAAGGCTATTAGGTGTATGTTGCCTCTATTTGACTAAGGATTAGAATGTACAATTCAGAACATAAGTAAATAATCTTAAAAGATTTTATAATATGTATCTTTTAAGATCTTTTCAGAAGCATTTTGTACTCACTGTCAAGGCGTTTTTTAAACCGCATCACATCGTACTAGGGAAGCACAGAGCATCTTATATATACTGGTAAAGTGTACTTAGATTAATTATTAAAATAGTTAGGACTTTGATTTCTAATGTGTTTTTTTTTATGTATCACACAGCCTATGCTTTTTATGACATGGCAAAAAACTCCATCAAGATCGCGAATTCAAGACCGTTGAGACCGTTTTTTGTTTTTTACTCCATCTTTTCAACTTCGTCTGTTCAAAGACAAGCCATATAAAGATGTTATTGGAAATTGTCCCCATAGAGAGCAAGACTTTCCTCTTTACGACTTGCTATCCATACATTCTGAAGTGTGATGCTGATGATATGCCCTCAATTCGCTCGCAGCATACAAACGTCTCTCAAATTGAGTCCATCTCACTTTGCTTTCGTTGAGTCGCTGCAAGTGCACTTTCTTGAGTGCCAAGTTATAGGATGTAGCGTGTTAATACTTAGCCTTCATTATTGTTCCGTCTTTATTGTATACTAGCTGTTGCCCGCGACCTTTCTTTGCGTAAAATTATTATAAAAATATTCCTTAACTTCCTTTTTTAACCATATTTTGTTACCAATTTCAAAGGTTTTAATTTTTTTGCGCTGAACCCTAATAATTTTCTGAAATAAAAGTAGCTTATGTTAAACTTTATAACATCAGCTATCTGCGAGTAAAAGTCCCATCAAAATAGGTTCAGCCGTTTCGGAGATTAGCCGGTACAAACATAAAGAAAGACAAAAATAATTATAAAAATACTTTCATATGCATCAGTAAAAAGCTGTTATTTTGATATTACATACAGACTCTTCAATTTTATTTATTTGTATAGACATAAATGTTTAAGTGAGTAATAGAGATGTATGGAAGAAGAAGACATGCTGCGCCGACCCCAAATAAATTGGGATAAGGGCAGAAAAGCTTGAAGATGTTGATCGTGTGTTTAATTCTTTCATGGATCTCTTATCAACCGTGGTGTTCCTTCCTAGTTTAATATTTTTTTATTTGACTGGCTCTTGTCTGGTAGCCGTCCATATTTATACTTATCTCTATCTTTATTTTTCACATGCACCTTAAAAAAAAAACATTGGTTATTATTAATACCTAATCGACGCACGGGACCGGTCAATGTGGCGACACTTGGGGGAGGCCTATGTCCAGCAGTGGACGTCTTTCGGCTGAAATGATGATGATGATGATGACTAATCAACACAATATGACATAACGTAATATCACGCTTGTAATCCCCGAAGGGTAAGACACACAAGAGAGGTGTACCTATTATTACACCCACATTTCGCCAGTTATGTTAAAGTCCCATTAACATCAACTGGGCACAGATCCAGTTTCCGTGGCTGCTACTGAGAAATTCCTGATGGAAAAACCTGATGAGACTTTGCCCGACCCGGGAATCGAACCCAGGACCTCTTGCTGAGCAGTCGCGCTTGCGACCATTAGACCAACCAGGCAGTGTATGATTAATCATTCCAAGATAAAAGCCATAAAAATTCTCATCATTTCAAGTTTTATGTACCTACCACTGAGATTATAGGCTTTCTCAGTAAAATACTCATAAAACTTTAACTATTTTTTTTTCACTATCCAATTAGCAACAACTAACTGCAAAAGCGACTCTATACACAATAACATCATCTTTTACAACAGTACCTCACCAATGGAACGCATGCGCATCTCACAAATCGCTTTCGCTCATTAACTGTCCACGTGAACATGCGCGGGCGACGACTACCGTTACTCAGTACGGTATTACAGCTAAGCTAACCCACTTACTAAGGATATTCTTGACCCACTGCGGCTTATAGAAATATTTTTCCATTGAATATTGCTTGTTGTCATGAATTTCTATTGTGTTCAGAAGTTTTAGTCTCGGTGAGATATGGACGTGATGTTCAACAAAAATAAATTGAATGTTTAATCGTGTTAGGAAATAAACTAACTTTTCCAAAGGCTGTCGTTAATTGCCTGAACCAGATATCTGATATTTATCTCGTCTGCTCGACGTCTTTATGTCACTACTAGGATCCAGCAGTAAAATACTCGTTTTTTTTTTATTTGAAGTTTGTCATTACTATACTTCTTTCGTAAATTACGTTTTCCTTTTTGTGTATTGGCACCTTGTTTTTTTATACTTATTATAGGTATTTAAACAACATTTTTGTAAAATGTATAATTTAATTGTGCTTCTGTATGTCTCTGTGTGCACTAAATAAATGGTTTATCTATGTATCTACCTATCTCAGATAAATTGGATAATTATCTGTAGTGATGAACTAATCACAACAATGATACCTACTAATCACCAAACGCTCCATCGTTTGGTGATTCAGGGTAAAGTCGAAGGCACAAGACCACGTGTTCGATCACCAACCCGATAAAGAAACTCCATTAAATCTGTCACCAAGATCCCTGTGACAGAATGTGCTCGCCATGCAGCCATTAGAGACCGGTGGAAAAGGATCACAAAGGTAGCGACCGCAGTTGTGGGCGACCCCCCATGACCACGACCACTTTGCCAAGAGTAAACAACTAAGAAAAAGAAATTACTGAAGTGGAGACGACGTATCGGCAAGCATAGCGTGAGAAGCCCCAAGACCTTCAAAAGGTGGCTGGGATAGACTGGATGAGGAAAGCGAAGAGCAGGTTGTTTTGGCGCAGCTGTAGAGAGGATGGGCCTATGACCAGCAGAGAACTACGAAAGGCTGAATTTATTGATTGGGATGGATTGTTGTCATTTCATATGACTAATATAAGAATATTTATGGCAACAAAGATTCTGCTGCTACACCCACGAGTAACGAAATTATATTCACAAACACCTAGGTTATACATGTAAACATTGAAATCTTGATTTTTACATACAATTGCTTTTGCTTCGCCCCACTGACTGACTGACTGAACTGACCTCTAAACTCAATACTCCTAAAGGTCTCTAGACTAACGACTAAAATCAACGGATTAATCCGTTGAAATGTTAATAAAAACTTCACTGCGAAGATTTATGATGACCACCGAACAAATTAGAATTAGAATTCAAATTATAAGTTTTCATGTACCAAACTTATTTATATCATTATAAATAATTTACAAACTATAATCTTAAATAAATAATAAAAATGTGTCATAGTTAGAAAAATTCGTCCACATCTCATCATCTAGGTGCTACACTAAGCAACGAGGCTTGTGTCGTGGACACCAGATAGTTGATAATACTACATAGATACTTTTTGTTTGTAAATATATACTTATTATACATATAAACATCCATGACTCGGAAACAAATGTCCATGCTCATCATACAAACATTTGCTCCTACCGGGTTTCGACCCGGGAAGAACGTAAGGCAACCGCACTACCGCTGCGCCATACGGGTCGACAAAATGTGATGTGAGATGTGATATGTGTGTGTGTGATATGTGAAATGTGGACAAATATTTGACCCTGTAGGTAATCCTTTCCCTCTTTTGATACTTGTATTATTTCCTTGTTAACCTGTCGTGTCGCTGTCTACGGGAAAAGTGCCCAAAAGGCTGGCAGCATTGCCACGTTGGAATGGCAACGCAAATTCTTGGACCAAAAATTGACCGTATACAAAGAAAATGTAAGTAATTACTTACATTTTCTAAGTAATTACTTACATTTTCTCCGTTGATTCCGGAGTGAAAAATGGTGAAGCAGCTTCTTTTTCGCAAATGTGAAAAATACACCCACTATGTGTTTGTTTGCAGCTGATAAGATCAACTTTAAAATATTTTTATAACATTGTTCTTAAACTTACCTAATGATCATTAAACTGGTTATGTTTATGTAGGTACTTACATGTTAATCAGTATAATTATAATGATTGCTTTATTTTAAATAGAAGGGTATATAATAGTACATTATGATATAAGTGCGGTAAGTTGAAAATTACAGCCGAGGCGATATTGCTAGCCCGAGCCGTAGGCGAGGGCTACAAGAAAGCAGAGGCTGTAATCAAAGCGCACGTATGTCATACGACGTTTTAATCAAAGCGCACGTATGTCATACGACGTTTTAAAACATATTTGCGAGGAAATAAATAAAACTGCCTCTGAGACTTCTGCCGGTGTCGAATTAATACATTCATCATTACTTGACGACATTATCAAATAAAAACAATACAGCGAAAAGAAAAAGCGCGCGGAATAATCAAATTAGCTATACGCGCGCATCAGTGTTTTTTTTAAGGCAAAGTCACAAAAAACAGCCAGTATTAGGTACTAATAAAAGAAATTGATATTTTTGCGTTTTTGTTACAGATAAATGGTTGTAATTTATTGTCAAAATTAATTAAATTAAATAATCAAATGTTTATTTATTTTATTTTATCTCCCAAAGTTAATTTTATTCATAAAATGTTAACCACTTTTAAGACCTAGAAACTCTTTGCTAACATTTAAAAAAAAACCGTTCGTTTTAGACGGAGCATCTTGATAAACCGTGCGTTTTACATTACAATAACGCACAAGTCCGTAATGAGATACAATACGATATTGAAATTGGTGAAATAAGAGACCCTTTACGTGAAAATGTGTTATAAATAACATAATCAGACATACGCACATAAAAAAATCGTAGATTTGGAAAAACCTAGCTTTTCTAAATTGAAAAGCCTTTGCCTCGTGTAGGTATTATACAGGATGTAACAAGACCCTTAACGAAGCCGTCAATCAACCGGGGCTGCGGGACTGTTCGAAAGAACAACATTATCGGGAGCTCAAAATTACAGACAATCACGGAAGATATCCCGTAAGTGACAGTTTATGTGTTCGAAGGAGATACCGTGGCCCCGGTACACAAAGGGCGATGAAGGAACAAGGATGGGTTTTAGTCAGTAAAAGTCTGACACTCCCTCCTGCTCCGCCCAGAGCGGGAGGAGTCATTTGATGATTCCCCATCCGAAAAAAAAAGCCGTCAATTAAGCATTGTGTACATCAAAATAAGTTACTAAACGCAAAAATGACAGCAGGGAATCGAATTTTTTTTTGGGGTAAAAAATCACGTTTAGACGTTGTAGGGCTCAATGTAACGCACTCAAAACATTGTGCTGATGGATGGATTGTATAGTACGGGGTCGTGGAGGTGTTTAACACGTTCTCTGCCACTAACAAAATATGTCTTTTTCATTCAGGCCGTTCATTACATTTCTGTTCGGGCCGCGTCGCCCAATGGTGACCGCGCGTCAGACGTGTTTTTAAACTGCAACTGTAGGCGTACAAAAATAGCGTTTAGCGTTAGCTTAAAGTAAAAATCTAACATTAAAAACATGTACTTATTTCAAAAAAAACTTGTGAAAAAGCCCCCAATATCTCCGTAACTAGAAAGTTCCCAGGTATGGTCTAGAACAAAAAAAAATATCTCAATGACGGTGAAAACAACTTAATGGTCTTGTTATTGTTACACCCTTTAGGGAGGCCTTCCAACGCTACGTCTTCCGGTTCGCGGTCGTCACTCGAGAACTTTTCGGCCTCATCGGCCATCCGTTCTGCGAGCTATGTGCTCTGCCCACTGCCACTTCAGTTTGGCAATTGTTCGGGCTACGTCGGTACCCTAGGTTCTCTTGCAGATGTCATCATTTCTGATTCGATCACGCAAGGAAAATCCGAGCATAGCCCTCTCCATTGCCCTTTGGGTGACTTTAAGCCTTCGAATGAGGCTCATTGTGAGCGACCAATATTTACTTAAATAAAGTAAACAACTAATTGCAAATAATATTCAGATTTGTATGCATTTTTTAATGTCAAGTATTTTAATCCATTAGTTATTGCCTAATGTCAATGATGTATAATTACTTTATTATAATTATTCGAAAACCGTTAAAAAAAGACTGTACCAAGTAACAGATTTTTTTGCATACTTAATAATATAGTATTATGTTCCTATCAAGGAACAAAAAATACACCCATGTATATTTTATTATACGGAAGTTAAAATTCAAACTAGTTTTTTCACACATTACTTTTAGAAATAGTTTTACCTACATTTTTTTTTTATATCGCAACCTTATTTTTTTAACAGCACAGATTTATGAGGTTACACGTTCCTAGCCTTTTTTTTTCAAAGCATTAATTATTTATTTATTTATTCGAACGATCGGACGAAAGATTTCGTTTTTTTTTTTTTATCCTCGTTCTGCATAGGCACTCATGAAATAATAAAAAACTACCTAAATAAGTAGCCAGTACGCCAGTAAATTACTTTCAAAAGAATAAGCTTATTTTGAATGATTCTTTCACAAAAAAGGGTTGTACTTCAACACTTCAACGCATGACTGTCTCATACTTGACCGGTTTTCTCTTTCAATATCGAACAAGGAAAACAATGGAGCGACCATCGAGCATTTTTCTTGTCACGAAGATCATTTACATGTCTATACGTTGTTAATTAGTGTGAAATTCGTATTGTGGGCCGATGACCCTGTCTGTTGCATACATTTGAATGTTTTACTTGCAGCTAATAAGGTTTGTGTCTTTGATAGCTACTTTTAAAACTTTCAGAAGAGATTTTTCTTCGGTCTTCTTTTGGCGACATTCTTTTGTTTCTCTGGTTCGATTTTTAAATTATAGAAACCGGTAAAAAAATATTGCATTAGTAAATATGTCTTAGTCACAGTCGAAATGAGGATACTCAATAACAACTACGAACGTGTTATTAACTTTTGATATTTTAAGAAGTCTGTTTCTCTTTTATGTAATTTTTATTTTTATTTTTTTATCAGTGTTTAATTTTGTTTATTTTGCATTTTTCTATTAGCCTTTTTTTTGTTTTACTTTTATTTTCTATAATATTTGTACGCCTTCACGGCAAAACATAGCGCCCATTATAATTAACAAGACCTTTATGTAAATACCTATGTTTCACATATAAATATTCTGATTCTGATTCATATAATTTATGGTACGGAAACAAAAAGCGTTGGAGTGGTCAAAGTAAACAGTTAGTGTACATACATTAGACAATACTCCTTGAGCTTGATAAGGAGTGTTACTGACGCATATCAATTCAGATACTAATTTTGATATAAAGCGCAAATGTGAAGAACACGATCAAAGTTAAAATATTAATCCGGTAGCCTTCCATATAAATAAATAAAAAGACTTTAAAATTCGTTTTATTTTCGATAAAATAAAATTACTCTTGGTCTAGTGGTCGCAAGCGCGACTGCTGAGTATGAGATCCTGGGTTCGATTCCCAGGTTGGGCAAAATGTTATTGGGGTTGATGGCTAGGCTCGCACCCTATTACAAGGAACTTAGACATAACTGGCGAAATGTGGGTGAACTATTAGGTACACATCTGCATAGCCCTTCGGGGATTACAAGCGTGATGATGTTTGAAAAACTGTCATCTTTCTCTTGTCTTATGGGCCTTGATAAAGTCACACACAGACACGGCGATGAAGAAGTTATTAAGTGTTGGATTGACATTATCCTACTAAAAAGCCAATCAATTAATAGATCAATGTGCAAATCTTATTTTTTCAGTCCTTATTCGACTAAGCCTTATATTGAATATCATTGTAGAAATAAAAAACACTCCATAGATGACGACGTGAGACAAAACCATATTTTGGTTCTGCTTCTAGTAAGTATACAGGGTGTAACAGGACCCTTCACGAAGCCGTCAACCAAGCTTTATGTACATCGAACTAAATAACTTTACGCAAAAATTATTGCTGAAAACATTTTTTTTTTTTGGGTGAAAAGTCACGTTTTATGGTAGGCCTCAATGTAACACACTCAAAACTTAATTGTGCTGATGGGTAAATTGAATAGTGCGGGGATCATGGAGGTGTTTAAAGTAAAAATCGTATATTCAAAACATGTATTTAAAAAAAAACTTGTGAAAACGTTGGAACTTTGAAAAAAAAAAAATCTACGTAACTAGAAGGTTCCCAGGTACGGTCTAGAACAAAAAAATGATAGCAATGACGGAAAGAACAAGTGCCTTTCGGCTTCGTTAAGGGTCTTGTTACACCCTTTATAAACTGCTTCGCTACAAAACGATATATTGACTGTTTATAGTATTGTTGTTTTATTATTCTTCTATTCTTCTTACTTACTCTTCTATTGAGATGACTGAAGGAGACCTAGAAATCATCGTCAGTCTCATCATTACAACTGACATATGTCCACTGCTGGACAAAGCCCAAACCCCCACCGCAAGCGTCGCCACATCTACCCAATACTGATGTGGTTCTCGCACCTTGCGGATTTCCATGGCCTTCACCAGATTATCAGGCCACCTTATGGTGGCTATCCCTGAACCTTTAGCGGCTATTCGTTCGTGCGAGCAATGTTGACTGCCCCTGTCCACTGTCACTTATGTTGGGCAATTCTTCAGGCTACGACTGTGAAATACTTTCAAGAATTGATCCTGGATCACAAGAACTATTAATGATACCAACAATTTGAACATTCCAGATGTCAATCCTGCGAGCGATAGCAGTATTCCTGTGCGGATTCCTATCTCTGAGGATATGCAGAGCGCAGATCATCATGCCGGGATCTTGTCCCGACATGAAGGCTATGGAAAACTTTGATGCATCTCGAGTAAGTCTTTATTAAATTGAATGACTTAGAAAGAAAGATTCAGGTTCTTTATGAAAATGAACACCTGCATTATAAACATCATCCTTTACGTAATTTATGTGCTACAGTGTGTCTTCTTAGTCCACGCATTTCTGGCTGTCATCGTCTTAGTCTTCCCATTCCCTTTCTAGTCCTTCATACTTATCAGAACAACCACTTTGAATTTTATAAGTATTGGCCGGTTAACCGTTTTCACCTACATGCGGATACCTGAATAAATGTCTAAATAACACCGGACTTTTCAAAGTAAAAAGTTCTTATCGTAGTTTTTTTTTGAGAGTTGAAGTTCAATAGTACTCGCGGCGACACATCAAGCTATACATTTCCCGTATAACATGGCCTAACTTTTGATAAATTTCCCAAACAATGAGAGACCTGCTTATACTAGTGTAGCAAAGCTTGTTTAGTCGTACAATAACATTTAGGCATTCATTTGGTTAGGTTATTGGTCGCCCTGTGGTAACGGCTCCGATTTGCAAGTTCTCTTAGGACCTCTAGCTAGGCGCATCACTTTCATTCATTGCTCACAAGGAAAACATCATGAAAAACCAGCTTAACCTAGAACCAAAAATTGATTGATGTGACATCTACCAACCCGCACTGGGCCCGCGTGGTGGGTTATAGCCCATTCCCTCTCATAGAGAGGAGGCCTGTGTTCCAGCCTTCCACACAGACATTACAGGCCGATTTATGTTTATGCTATTCATTTACGTTTCGCTTTGATATTAAGAAACCTTCCTGAAACCTGTTCTTCCCAATATTTCAGTACTTGGGCAAATGGTACGAGGCTGAGAAGTATTTCTTCTTATTCGAGTTTGGAGGCAAGTGCATCACAGCCGACTACAGCATGAGGGAAAATGGAGTCGTTGGCGTTGTTAACAAGCAGATCAATATACTGTAAGTATGTTCGTGAATAACCATCGAGGGTCTGGGAACAGACATTAAAAAAAAAACGCAGACATATTACTTTATGTTATTCAACACTGCTTTCAAAACGGTGGAGCAAAACGTCGAGAGGAAACCGACATGTCGTATAGTACCGAAAATTCACCGACATGCGAATTTCCCGATGGAAAACCAAAAAATACTTAGTCCGTTCAAGAATCTTTACACCACAAGGTAGCCATGACTTGCAGTGTTTATTAATGACAGTCATCCCTCGTGGCAATGAGGGCTATCGTTTTTTGAGCTTACCAGATGGCACCACCGCGAGTAAAATCTTGTAGTTTATTCTATTTTATACTTTTAAGTACAAATAACTTCATAAAAAGTTTATTTTATTTATGTACTAGCTGTTGCCTGCAACCCTAGTTCGCGAGAAATTATTATAAAAAAAAAAATGACCTCCTCTTTTTTATTCGAATTTTGTTACTAATTTTAAGGGCTTTAATTTTTTTGCACGGAACCCAAATTATTTTTCTATAATAAAAGTAGCCTATGTTAGACCTTATAATATAAGCTATCTGCTAGTAAAAGTCCCGCAAAATCGATCCAGCCGTTTTGGACATTAGCCGGAACAAATAGACAGACAGACACACCGAAAAAATATGTTTTTGTTTTATGTACCTATACTTTCATATGCATTCAGTAAAAAGCTGTTATTTTGATATTACAATCAGACACTTTTATATTATTTATTTGTATAGATGTACACCATACACCACCACCATACCACCGTTTACACCATAGTGTAAACTTCGCTCGCGTTTTTGTCGGAAATTATCCCACGGCCACGTTGTACATATATGGCACTCGGGGATAATGTAGCTTCCTATTAGTGAAAGAATTTTCAAAATCGGTTCAGTAGATCCAGAGATTACCCCCTACATACAAACATACAAACAAATTTTACCTCTTTATAAAATTAGTGTAGATAGTATAGATTTTTTTTTGTATAGTTATTGTCCCTAAAATTAGCAAGCATGAACATTTAAAATTAATTTCCTCCTCCATATACTAACAACTTAGATCCAAACTTACTACTTGAAATCTTCAATGCATTCAGGAATGGCTCAATCTGTCAAAATTTGGTTTCATTGTGGTCACCATAATCGTGAATATTAGTTTAAAAAAAGCGCGTAACGCGCAAACGCAACTACTGACATTACTGAAGACTTTACTCTACAGGTGCGTACCTCTAGCGGCGAATTCATGCGCGATAGTCTCCATTATAACGTAGAGAACTTCTTTATTCAAATTAGATTGACCGTCTGGGTCATTGTACTGCATTCATGAAACATTCCTAAAACTAGAATAGTAATGTAGCCCAAAACTCTACCGATCGATAAATGGAAAAGGTCAACGGTTTAGAGTTCAATGGATTTACTTCCGCACTAATTAATTCATGAGACTCTTTTAATTTAAATGGGTAATCTCTTAAACCTGAGTTTAAATAGATGTTTAGTTCCATTTTCTGTGATTAGGTAGTACCGAGTTCACTGAGGTCCGAACACTTTTGAACCTTATAACTTAGGGCATAGGGTGAAAAGTGGCAGACCGTCAGTGAACTCAGTAGTACCTAATTAATTAACTTTTATAATTCATTTTCATTGTGACTCAAACGTGTTACAAAAACAAACGGTGAAATCTTTACCGTTAATTTGGTTCCAAAATTGGCTTACTCTCTCTTTTGAGCTCTTGTTTTTTCTTTATGAAATTGCTTCCCCATGCTCGTTTTAACCAAGCAATACATAACTTACGTATTACTGCACTGTTTTTATTTTCATAATCAAACAGGGCTTTAGTTCAAGCTTAGTGGCCTAGTGTTACTTAGAAAACGGTCATCAAATTCAAACTAAAAAAAAACGACAGATTTTCTATTCCTTTAATGATTTTAATTTATAAGCAAACACCAATATGTAGTCAAAACCAGTCTGTTCGACAATATTGTCGTGAAGTGGTCATTTATGCTAAATCCCTCAAAGTTCCCTATCAGATCTCGCTCCGACCCACTGCCCCCATGATAACTTGCACCCATTTCATCCTATTCTTTGTCTATCAGACTGTCATCATTCTCGTGGCTCTATAACAATAAAGGGGACTTCGCAGCATGTCTAATCATGTCTTCTTCTTCCATAATGTAGTAATGTAGTCATCTCAGTAGTCACCTCCTTAACTACTGAGATGACGAGTAATAGATTTTTTTTCTAGCAAAAATTTTTTCAGACAGTCTATTTAATCGTTTCCTACCTACTCAAAACTTGATTCATGTCATTATGCTCTTTCCTCCGCAATCCACGCTCATACCATGACAACCAATTTCTACACAACAGTACAGTCAGTCACCGCTGCCTCGTTCAAGGGGTCCCAAGCGGGACTACTGAGCATGAGGTTCTGGGTTCGATTCCCGGGTCGGACAAAAGTGCTATTTTGTTTTTCTATCAAGAATTTCTCAGTAGCAGCCTAGGAGTCTGAATTGGTGCGCAATAGCTGGCAATAGGCTCGGCCCTATTACATGGGCCTTAAACATAACTGGCTAAATGTGGGTGTACTATTAGGTACACGTCTGCCTAACCCTTCGGCGATTATGGGCGTGATTTTCAGACTTCCTCCTATGTACTCAGTTCTTATTCAAACTATTATAATTTCCATAGATCAGTCTGAAATGAAAGTTTTAAATGTTTATTCTATTTTACTTACTTACCTATTTGCAATTTGCTGCAGTACTGTTTAAATTTAGTAAGCCTCTATTGTTTGGCACATAATCTTATATTATAAATACTCGAGGGGAATGGTGCTGATAGCCGAAACACAGGCTATGCCTAGTTCGGATACAGACGCTAATCTCTTTGCCTAAATTGAAATTGTTGCCACATTACCACTGTTTAGTGCTAAGTTTTTTTGGAAAATAAACTATTATTATTATTATTCTCCTTTATTCATATAAATACAAATTAGTTACATTTTTAAATATTTCTTATAAAGAACAATATAAAAACATTTAAAAATATAAAAAATTGTTGCCCGCCGGTATCGGGAACAGGGTCCAAGCTACCGGTGGTCAGGGCTCCAGAGAGAGAAACCTCCTAACAATACGAGCCGTGTCCAGGAGTACTGCTTTCTGTATCAAGCCCTTGATCCAGCTGCCTAACGAGAGCCTCCTCAGGTATTCATCGAGGCTCTTAGCAATTAAGCCATGGGCTGATACGACTATCGGCACAATGATCGCTGAGTCCACATCCCACATGTCGACAACCTCGCGAGCCAAGTCAAGATATTTTATTTGCTTATCTTTCTCGGCTTTCACGAGGTTCTCATCATGCGGGACCGTTATGTCAACAATCATTGCGCGCCGCTCTGATCGATCCACCACCACTATATCAGGCTTATTGGCTAAAATAGTCCTGTCAGTGATGATGGATTGATCCCAGATGATGATGATGATGATTGATGATTATTATTATTATATTACAGAGATCGTTATATTTAAACTCCATTTTAATTCCATTTCTTAAAATATTTTTCGTTAGTCTGTTATTTACCAGCAACGTGGCTCGTGAAAATTATTACTAAGTCCCAATTTACTAATTCAACGGCCTTAGTCTGGCCTTGTGTTTAAATTGTATCTAAACCAAATGAGCTGCGTGATTTAACCTGCAGTAGTTATCCTAGAAACTAACAACTAAGTTTAGACTAACAGAAAATAATTTCTTGTTCGGTATAATTTTATTGATAAAGCAATACCAAATGGAATTAGGATCTTAAATATTATTCAATTTAAAAACAAATTAAGACATCTAACATTGGAAAAATGTAATTATGCTATTGACGAATTCCATAATGATAAATTGTAAGTAATTTGACATTGATATTTATTTAATTTTGACGTTGTATTATTATCTTTATTTCCATCCATTATTTATATATGTATACTCAACTGTTAATGTTTTGCTTGTTTTTTTTCTGACTTAAGTTATGTTGTGTTTTATTGTAATTATTTTATTTTATTATGTTGATTATTCTTTTTTTATAATAATTACAAATTATTTTTAAATGTTTTATATATATTTTTGTTACTAAAAGTATTTAAAAAAGGTTATGTTAAGGGTATGTAAAGAAGGTTAAGGCCTCGCCTCTCATGCATGAGGTTGTGGGTTCAAAATTCAAATCCGGGCAAGTACCAATGTGACTTTTTCAATTCATTTGTAGGTACTTTCTAAGTTCATCTTGGACATCACAGAAATCGGTGAAGGAAAACCTGAATTTATAAAAGTCTGAAATCGCCAACCCGTTATGAGCAAGCGTGGTGATCAATGCTCGTGCCTTCTCTGTTGAGAAGAGGCCTTTGCCCAGCAGTGGGAAAGTAATAGGCTGGTATTATTAAAGAAAATAAATAAAGGAACTAATTATGTGAAAGAGTGTACACCCTTTTTTTTTGTTTTCGGATGGCTTATCATCAAATAACTCCTCCCATCCATCTATGTTCCTTCATCGCCCTTTGTGTTCCGGGGCCACAGTATCTCTTTCGAACAGTCCCGCAGCCCTGGCAGGCATCGGTCCTTGCGGACCCCTCCTTATACAGTGTGTGTACACCTTTAAGGTAAATTGTTGAGGAACTAATTATTTATTATTGACATCTCATATAAAATGTACCAAAAAACACAAATATGAATATCATAACTTCAATTGTTTCCGTGATCTACCACTTTTAAGTGGTAAATCACCCTTTTTTCACACGTATAATGTCCCTACAAAATCATCATCAGCTTCCTGTCCTTGTCCCATCATACTTGGGGTCTGCGCCACACGTTTTTTTTCCCCATTCTCCTCTTTTTCTTTCAAATCCCCCATTTTTCGCCCGATGTCCCTACAAGATATTCACAGTAAATAACTTACTAAACTCAAAACCATCATAACAAAAATCGGGCCTACGATTACCTCGAGTTTGCTTGTCATTTTTGTCCAACTTAGCACTTGTTACGGTACATTCTCTTGGTACCTTTGGTCCTTCATTCTTCTCTTCTTTATCGTGTGGTTAGTGCCTAACCTGTTGTCAGAGTTTTTAGGCCGCCCATGGTCCTTCATTTACACAATGAAATTGTTTGCAAAAGCAAGTGATGGAAATTCTCGCAGCAGGCGCGAACCCTACAGACTCGTGTTAGATGTCCTCCCAAGGCTTACGAAATATAATCATGTAAGTTTGTACCGCTCAAAAATAAAACTTTCTGTTTTAATTGAAAGGGTAGATTTATGCTAATTTGTAATTGTTTTCTTTCATATATTTAAGTTCCTGGTGGTCTCAGGCGATATAAAACTAAATAATCACATAGGTCCTACCAGTCAGTAGGTCTTGGGAGACACATCAGTACCTATTCGGAGACCCACCGGTGGGTCTTCTTGGTGGATCCTTAAAGACGAAGTGATAAAAACTGCATGTTTATTGTTCAAAATTAAATTATATATATTTCAATAAATTAAATATATATATATGTCAAATATTTTCACAAATGGCTATCTGCTAATAGTTTTTACAGTGTTAAGGAGTACCTGGAACGTAAAATCGCATGATGACAGATGTTTCGTTATGCATGTATCTGCACGCTTATACCTATTAAGCAAAACATGTTTGTTCACATTAATTAGCACTACCATCATTTATACCATGTTTTTAGCAAATAAATGATATTCTATTCTATTATAATGAGCAATCTGCTTTTCCATAAATTTTTGTAAAATCTCTTAAACAAATTGCTTGATTGTTTCCTATTCTTACTACTTTGGGTAGAAATTCCTTTTTCAGATATCTGACATCTATGTATGTCTGTTATTACTGCATTTAATGGCAAGGCTCAGAGTTTTTAGGGAAATATCGAAACGGTTTGTTGACACTTCCCGTGACCCAAGGGCTGGCATTTACCCTAGCCAGAAGCTTAGCATTGCCATACAACGTGGCAATGCCGCCAGTTTCTTGGGCCCTTTACCGGTTGACACCGTTGAGGAGACATTTTTGTCGCTATATTTTAGGTTACGTAAGGTTTACGTAATTTTGTTTATTTTTAATTTATTAGTTATTAAGGAATTGTAACAGATTAGTTTACAACTTTTAAAGTACTACATAAACTTCAGATTAAACTTCATATAATATAATTTCTAAAATCTATGTTTCCAGGTCAGGAACTCCGTCGGAGATCCAAGGGCAGGCGACTCAAGTGAGCAAATCGGACGAGGCGAAGCTGGCGGTCTCCTTCCCGTCACTTCCGGTCAACATTGAGGCTCCCTACTGGGTCATCGAGACCGATTACGACACTTACTCCGTCGTCTGGAGTTGCTATGAATTTGGGCTGTTTCATACAGGTTGGTTTTCTGTTTTTAATAATATTTGTGATTTTTCTGGAAATTAAAATGCCAAATATTTTTTCACATTCAACTCAACCGCCTTCGAAATTGTTTCTACGAACATTGACCCCAAGTGAAACGAGTAAAAATGTACATATTTTTGTATTTACAGCAAAATTAATTACCTTAGATCTTGCGGGTGGATATCCCTTAACGATTAATATTGAAAGATGCTAGGAAACCAAATGAAATAGTAATCAAAACAATCCTAACGATTCATGCTCTAAGCTTTGTCATTGCTGTTTCATACATGTTTCATATTTTTATTTCAACAAAATTAATTACAGAGTAAAACTTTAAATTGCAGTAAACGCATGGATTCTAACGAGGGAGCGGAACCCACCGGTGTCTGTGATGAAGAAAGCGTATTCAGTATTGGACAAGAACCACATCAGCCGAGCGTTCCTCATTAGGACGAACCAGAAAGATTGCCAGGACTCTTCCAACTAAAAGATAGTAACAGACAAACACCTATGAGCTATTACAAAATTCTTCGAAAACGAGGGCCAGTGATATAGACATTAAATTCATCTGGCTAGGAGAGGAGATTGAAAAGCCTTTAGAGGCCAAAAAACAAAACTAAAACAAATGTTTATCTTAAAGGTACAGTTCCGAAGGCCACCGCCACTGCAAACCGTATCTGCAAAGCAGCAATGACAGACGACTGCAACTGCAATAGAGGTCGCCATCTCGGCAAGCGTTTGCAGAGAGAAACCAGTTCAATAGGGCGGTATTTTTTCCGTTTTGACATCCTCATGGATGCCCTCCGCTCTCGGGTGGACGAAAAGACTCCAACTGACTAATACCACCCTGTGCTCTTCGACTATCTTGGGCCGGAGTACTGGAGTACTTGCGCAGTTCGTCACGGTCCGGGCCAGGTTTTGGCCGTCATAATCATGCAAACCTTCTGCGGCCGTACACGGACGGCTTTGCACATAGGTTTAGCAGTTGGATTCGCATTTGGGATTGTACCTTATTACCTACCTAGTTGAATTGGATACCTCACACGAAAGTGTCAAATTATTTTATTTAGTTTTTAAGACGCATAAATTGTATGTGTAAGTTCGATTACGTGATAAGCAGTCCTGCATTTATTACTCATAAAATAATGCTTTCAGTGTCCGATTTCATGACCACTTTGATTTAAAAGCTTATGAAAATGGATACAACTAATGAAAATATGTTCTAAAGCTCTATGTTCCATTGAAGTATTTAACCCTTCGTGTGCCGTGCACGTGGATCTACGCGAGACACAATAGCTTTTTAATTGTGTCTATATACTCGGCATACGAAAGGTTAATCATTTTAGTGAAGAAATATTTATTTAGTTAAAAACGTATATCGCACCTTCAAGTACATACTGTATCTATTTTAGTGGAGTATCATTGGAATCATGTGTACATAATCATATTATTCTCAGGTAAGAGGATTATTTAGAATAAAACAAATATTTCACAACAGAAATGTATAATATCCATTATCTACAACATAAATAAATTAAAGCCTTTACAGAAGTTGCTTACTTTATTACTAAAATAATAATGCGATTAAAATTATGCGATTCGATGACGACGGCGAACCATTCGATTTTACTCCCGATATCTTAAGTTTAAAATTCTATACACCTAAAGAACATATCTTGGGCAAAGCCAAGATGAAACAAATGGAGCATCCAGTGCGTATCTTCATACAAAATAATTAAATTCAGTTTGGAAACTACATAATAAGGGTTTTGGATTTTTGGTCGCTTGTGTCAACTAAAAAAAATACTGTTTCAGTAGTACAGGTCATAATAAAAAAAAAACATAAAGTTGATAAATGAATTGAATAGACTTTCATTGTTTTTTTTTTAATTACTGCTCCAACAAAGATGGGACCCAAATGTTCTAACAATATGCTCTTTGCCCTAGACGTTACATTTTATCATTATCATCGTCTTTCACATGATTCTCGAATAGCCGAAAACATTTAACGATTTTAAAAATGTCGAAATCTTGTGCAATCTTGACAAAGTTGAAAACTTTTACGATCTTGGCAAAGTTTGACAAACTGACGGATGGTTTTAAGTTGGGGTACTTTCATCCGAATGCCAACTTTTTCTGGGTTCTCCGGTAGCTTCATCATAGCTTGGCGGTGGTGGGAGGTTGTCGCTCTTGGTCTTAGTGGGAGGTTTAGCTGGCACAGCTAGGCGGTCCTCCTCAGCCTCTTCGGGGATAGAATCGCGACGCCTCGGGTCGTATTCTGAGAGAGCCGGTTGGGATATGTTGTTCCTTTGCCCAAGTCCTATAAGACCTAGCTTCGGTGCGCTTTGGGCCTGCTGAAATATTTAAAGGAAGCGTGAAGAGAATGGCACACAGATAAAATTGTATTGCTACTAATTTATCCTCAATAAAACGTTGATACCTATTAATTTGAATGAAAGATGATTAATTTACTTTGTTAGTATTTTATTTTTTCCCAGAGTTTGCGGGTATTCTGCAGGTAAACCATACTTACATATCTATATCACTGCCTATGTATCACGTGAATAGCAGAAAGTAGAAGACAAATACATTCTACATTCTACTCATGTGACAAAACAATTTGATAAAAAATCTGAAGATGATTTACTGCCTAGTACTTACTTAACTTATTTATAACCGTGAATACCTATGTATATTTTCTGTACTTTTTTCCTATCTTAAGCTACTACTTGTAGTATTAATCAGGGTTGTAAATTTTAAAAGCTACGTCACAGAAGATAGAGTAAGCAAATAAAGGAATAACAGAGATCATAAGCAAGGTTTTATACTATTTGCTATTGTATCAGCTAATTAAATAATGCCAATACAATTATAGCCTTCACAAATTACGTACATATGAAAAACTGTTAGTAAAATATTTGTTGAAAATCCCAAAAGAACGAGGTAGTTGTCCTTTGTTTCTATTTTTAAACATAAGATTATGTTGGAAACAAAGGATATTTTATTTCAGCTAGAAAAAAAAAAATTAGTTTCAAAGCAAATAAAGACTGGTAGAAACAGAAAGATACACCCATACATAAAGGTATACCCAACAGTGAGTGAAGTCTGACTTCAGGATGAAAAGTAATCAGTTACATTTTGACAGTTCTAATCTAATACGACATATCAGAGGAGAATACGGCTGCAATCAATGTAACACTGCTTACCTTATAATGATTAGAAGTCCTACTGCTGTTGAGGCTGTTATTGGAGATGTGTCCTCTCCCGTGATGATGACTGATTTCTATAGCGGACCGAAGCATATCAACCTTGGAAGCAGAACCTTCGTAGTTGCTGCCTCGTCTTTGTGTGTTGCTGCCACTGCGACTACGACAGTGCTCGTTGATGTCACCTTGGGAGAACTGGAAAACGCAAACGAAAATCAGACTCTAAAATTAAAAATGATTAATTTGTTTGCTATTAAAAGTGTAAAACACATTGGGTTTAGTGAAAAAGAGACATCCGAAAAAATGCATTAAGATTAGATCTTGGTTATTTTAGAGCCATTTAACCCTAATAAAGTACGCCATAGTTACGTTACACGTCCGTCTTCTCAATTTCACAAAACCAAAAGTGCCGCTCCTTATTCAAGCGCCAAATGAACCATACTGCCCTATAGCTGAATTACCAATGAAACCAAAACTACTTACCCGTGATCGTGATCCTCTCGGCAAGGAATGTAGAGAGCCCAGTGGGTTGAACCGTGTGATCATGTGCAGCCGCTCCAGAGATATCATGGTCTCTGCATCTTTGGTCAACGGCTCAGCATTCAGTTTGTCTGCTTCTCCACTTTCTGTGAGAAAAAGAATAAAGAACGGAGTCACGAAGCATCGGATAACACGAGATTTATTAACCTGCCATAGAGAGCTTGAACCCCGTATATGCCAGGTCAAGACATGGTGGCAAACGTTATGACAGGGATAATTGCTTAGGCCAATATATTTCGCATTTCTCGATCTTATAGAAAGCTGCCAGACTCAATAGGAGTTTATTGTGCCGATGCATCCCATTACGACTTTAAAACCTAGGTTTAGATATTTCATCATATTTACCAATAGTTTCATTTCCCTCTGGTTCACAGGCATTCTGCATCCCGGTCATGTCAATATTCTTGAGCCAGAAATAATGCAAGAGGCCATACAGAACTCCACCGAGGAACGCGATGAGACCCATGTACCGGAAGGCTTCTCTTGTACCGAGGCTTGCTATGAGGAGGCCACCACCAAAACTGCCGCTGCCCCTACCTGAGGAGATGGGGCAAAATATTAGATAGGAAGATAGACAAAAGTAGCAACAAAAAGTACAAAAGCTAAAGAGGGATGTTAAGAGCCATTTAAAATAGAGCAAATGTCTTGAGCTGTCAGTGTCATCATTGCTATGGCATACTGAACGCAGATTAGGTGTGCTAATCGTGTTCAATTTCATTGGTGAATATCCAGCTAAGACTTTCATGGGCCAAGTTTATGGTGCGCTTTTTTCATCCAAACAAGTGCTCCTTTAGAATTTGGTAATATTTTATACACTTTTCTATACCCAGAAGCACAGCAGCAGGCTTAAACGATTGTTTTTACATGACGTTAATAATGTTATCTGAATTAGTAGTAGCGAAAATTGTAATTCTTTGTGTGGCTTAGATTTTTCTATATTTGAGCAAGGATGAGAAGACGATCGTTTATCTTTTTCCCTCAAACAGTTTTATGTTTTCTTTTACATTATTCAGCTTAATTTAAGTAATATCACATTGTGTTGAAAATCAATATTTAACTGAATATCTTCAAAACACATTTCGAAGTCGATCGAAAATAACTATGGTAAAAACTCCACAAGTAAAGATTTTCGATCCGAACCACAAAATATTTGAAAATTTCTACTTCTTAGAACGACTTCCTCTTTGAACTGGGGATTTCCTCCCTCTTTTAGAAGTACCCTTATTAATATTCTACCCTGCCTATTGGATTCTATTTTGACTAGTCTGTAACCAACTTTTCACAGTTAACAATCATACTAATGAACTATATACTAATGTAGAAACAAATGTTCTCATTGGCGTCATAATTCACTCCAGTTTATGGCCGGTATTTGCCAATTTAAATCTTTACAGTCGTCATTAAGTAGTAAAAGTTACTAACCAAGACTGAAATGAGCCATTCCGAGTACTCCTATCAATGTAGCCAGCAGACTCTTAGGAGCCAGCATGGCGCAGTAGGTGGCTGCTGCCACCCACATGAGGTGTACTGATAAGGACTCCATGGCTTCGAACGGGAAGCATAACCAGGCATTCCTGAAAGAGAAGATAAAATGTTAAAAGAATCGGAGATGGTTACAGATGGCAGATGTTTACATATGGTTGGTTACTCAGCAGTCAGCGCCCCAATAATGCCACGTAATTTTGAAAAATTATTCTGCTCTCAACGTAAATAACGCAATGAATATAGTTGAATTATCCAAATATCTACATAGCGTTTTGGATTGTGAGTGTGTTACGCAATTATCCCGCAGGTCTAATTTCCCACGAGGCCGTTAGCTTTTCAAGACCATTTATTAACATATGTTTCAAAGAATAATAAAGAATGATTCTTCTTTTCGTCCTGCATGTAGCGAGAAAAAACCACATTGTCCTTCAAAGCTCTGTCGATAAAGTTAATCTTAAAACTAGTTGTTCAATTTCTCCATTATCAATAAAATCCATTTTCATTCCCTTCACATGTTTCCATTATCTATTATTCAATCCATTGTTCACAGACTGAGTTACTACAGCACTATATCAGGTAAGTGTTTGCATTAGTGCCCTCCCACACAACATGATTGTGCTCATAAACTTGGCAATGCCGTCGTAAATACATTAATCTTGAAAATGGAGTTTTAATGCCTAAGGACATTTCTGCAGTAGTTGTTTTGAACTAGGTAAAGCTAGAATATACGTTTCCTCCTTCAAATTCATACTTTCTAAGTAGACATCATTGACTTCATCATCATTCTCTGAGTTGATTCCAACTATTTGAGGTCGGGCGCAGCATGACTACACTTATTCATCTGTAACAACAATCATTCTACTGCTCTTATCCCATTCATTTTTGGTCGGCTAAGCATGTCTTCTTTTTCCATACTTCTCTATTACTCGTAATCTCATCCGACACCTCCTTTCTAGCCTTAAAAAACTCCACAAACAACCATCACCTCAGTGCTTATTTTTCTATGCTCATTTTCACTGTATAATTAATGGTGAAGAAAATCATCATGAAAAGACCTGCTGGATTATAGTATGAATCACAATCACCAACACATAGTGAGGAACCGTGATCGTCAATGCTTTTCCCGTCTCTGAGAAGACGTCGTCGTTCCGTAGTTGGTAAACTACAGGTCTTTATTATGTCACCAGGTGATTCAGCAATACTGCACACATTCAAATTCCGTATAAAAGCTACAATTTTTAGCCATGATTGGAAGGATGTCAGGACCAACGGAAACCGGTCATCATGGTGTGTGGGTTGGATAACCATCGGTTGTGTCAGCATTATCACTATTTCCTTCAAATAGATTATACAGTTTTAAGATATTTCCGCATAAAACGTCTTTTGGCCTTAAAACCATTATCCATTTTCTCTTCAATCGTACGTTTAAAAAATAAAATATACTTTTGTGTTGTCCGCAGATGGGAATAATTCCGGAATTTGATTGCCGCTACTTATTCTATTTCCATATTCTATTTGTCAGTCAATTCAACCTGTGCATCGCCTACATTGAAATAATGTATCTAAATATGTCAGTGCCAGGGTTGCACTTATCAGAATGCTCTATATTAATAGGTACTATCATGTGTAAGACAAATAGAAATTTCATATATTTATCTTCATAGTTCAGGCATTGTTTTGTCATTGCGCATCAGTTTCTACGACCACGTTAATTTCGTTGCGACAAAATGTTAAGATATCTAGCATTATTCTAATGTTTACAAGTCGCGTATTATACAAATTGTAATAACAATGATAGCTGATGATGATGATGTTATCGCGCTGAAGCTTTACGGGATAATCAGACTCTACAAAACATAAATAAAATATACATAAACATAAAATTCACGTGCAGACAGTGCAGATGGCTCGAGTGAACTAACACGGAAAGGAGTAGAGATACTCACTCGATAAACGAGTAGCCGACGAGCCTCGCGGCGTGGGAGAAGAACGCGACGATGATGACATTCACGTGGCCGATGCGCGTAGTGATGGCATCTGCGCCGTAGAGGAACGGGATACTGCTCAGCGTGCCCACGGTCACGGTTATTCCTGGACACACGAGCCACTCAATATTATAAATATATCATCATCACATTCATTACTAACATTGCTTGCATTGATAAGCTCGACATTGCAATTGCAACGTTAGACCTAGAAAAATTAATCTGTCACACTCACCTAACAAGAAATTAGGAGCTCCCAGTTCCTTCAAGTATATAAACAGATAAGATTCGATAAATCCCCAAAAGTTTCCCAACGCAAACAGGAAAAATATGAAAACAATAATGTGTGGCATTTTGATAATGTTAACTAAATCTCGTAGTAAGTTATCAGCGGGTAGTTTGGCTCCAAGAGGCATGACTGCGACGGTTACAGCCGATATTAAAAGCAGCACATCGTACGTATAAAACGCAGCTGAATAGTCGGTGTATCCTGTAATCAACAAACCGATGTAAACATTTAGTAACACGATATTGACATTAACGATAACAATTACAAGATGCCAACAATATACGTACCAACTTGTTTACTCCTCATATCTATTAACATGCCTGTTATGGGAGAGAATATGGCCATGCCGATGCTAGAAAACAGTCTTTCTCTACCGAAGTCTCCACCGTATTTTTGGATCATCGTCAAAGCTATAGGATCCATGATAGTGACTCCGGCAGACAACATGATGGTCCCCATGAATCTCAAGAAGAAATAAATATAGAACGTTTTATCGTCGCTCTCCTTATAATCCGGTGGGCACGTATCGGGGCCGCCTCTCCTGTAATATTCCAATGATAATTTACCTTTAGATAGCCGTTTGTGTATCTTTAGATAAATATTAAGTAGTCGGTTTACAAATAATATTATAATCAAATAGTGTTAGGTATTAGTAGAAATGCCTGTTGCCACATTACCTGAAGTCACATTTTTGTACCATGCAATCTGCAGACAGTATCTCAAGCCGTTGCTTGGAGAGCTTAGTCATATTATGTAACATGACGAGGCCGCCGCAGCGGAGGTCCTCTTTATCAAGTGCTGTTATGTTTATGCCTTGTGCTATTAACAGTTTTTCCCCAAACCTTGATCTGAAATCTGTTATCTGATCATCTTCATCCTGTAAAGATGATTTCAGTTAAATTAATAATTTAAGAACAAATGATCGAATTCAAGTTCTAATTCAATTGTTTATTTTCTTACCCTTTCCATTTCAATGCCAAGTTGCTCTTTGGGCTCTTCCAAATCATCGTGAACTTCGATCAAAAAGTAAGCTGCATCATTGAAATCTTCGTCATCGGTGCCATTTAAGAAACTGTAAAAATGTGCCTGTACTTGTACTCAGATGAAGATAGAAAGCACTATTGATCGTGGTAATTTAGTGCTCTCGAGACGCGCAAAAGTAATCTACAGCAAAATAAAAACATATTTGGGAGTATTTCGACAAAATGTTTCGTTTGGCGTACAAAGCCTTCGTAATTCCCAATTCCAAGAAAACTAGCCCGGAGGCTTAACACTAAACTTGATACACAGAGCCGAGAGTTACCAAGAAAGTACCGTGATGTTTGTCTGAAACTGTAGCACATTGTTATCACTGTTATTTATTATGAGTAATAGCACCATTTACATGATTACTGCTGTACATCTAACGTTACTAAATTCTAAGTTATAACATGAATAATTATGGTTTGTTACTTTGTGGATTGTTCCTTCAGGGAGATATTTTTTATGAAAACAGCGCATGTCGTAACGTATTCTAGAAATTATTTTATCGTTATTAGACTTACCTAGAGTTGGACTTTAAGTTTGGCAGTTTGACCGTATGACTAATGTGGAAATCCAAGTCATCTTTGTCATCAGCGGGATCACTAGATGGGCTCTCAGTAGGTTTCGATAACAGGCAATGGTCTACGCAACGATCCAGCACAAAATCTACCGTCTCATCCTCACCTGGACATTCCCTGCTAGGACAAGGGCTCCACCAGATCTACAAAGATAGGAATTTATAGGATCGAATAATCACAAAAAATATTCAATCTTTAGTTTGTGCAATAAAACAATGGCGGTCCCCAGCAGTTTAATTTCCACCGAATTTTCCACCGTATCTCAGAATGATGATGATGAAACAAAATGATAAATTCCAAATGGAGGAACCATTACAGCATTCAAGGGTAAAGTCCAACGTGCATAAATTTAGCTTAATTCCCTTAACTAATTCAAACAAACAGGATCACAAGACACTACTAGTTAATTCGCCCTGGGGCCGGATGAGAACGATTTGCTCAAATTCTTAGGTGTATACTCTGTTAGTACGTAACAAGGTCTTAAGGGGTCGATTTCGAAACAAGTGTATGTACCTCTACGCTATTCGTGATCGGGTGCCGCATGACGTAAGCAGATGGCATCATCCCTGGCGTCTCCTGATGAGGTATCAGCAATAACGAGTGATGGAATGCAGCATTCAGAATCAAAGCAGTGATCACGACTGGCTTGTACTCCCCAAAACGATCAACCAGAAATCCTAAAACCATTAAAATCTCCTAAAGATATTGTAAACAGAGTCACGTTATTATTAAACATTTAAACTTACCGGTAATCGGTGGACTTAAAAATGTGGTGAACGGCAACGCTAAATACACAAATGATATTTCTGGCACAGTCAGTCCTATACTCTGCATGTGTATAGTCAAATACGGCAGGAGAGATGCAGTGGCTCCGTACATTACAAACAGAGTCACTTTCAACATGACCAGGTTGGGGTTGATCCGCAGCCTGGCCATCAGTCTCCCTATACATCCCAACTCCTCGTCACTATCCCCGTCCATGGTAGAATCGTCTTCACTGTTTTTATTCACTTCAACAGACTTCGCCATCTCCGAGTCACTAACATTCACATGTTCATAACGAAAGGATGTTTGTTCGTGGGCTATATCTTATCGACTGGCGCTCGATTCGGTAGCAAAGGCTGTCGGTTGTGTGACGATTATTTACATAAGGGTTCTTCACCGCTTTTACTTGGTTTACATACGAGTGTTCGGAGGCACCGGGAGAACCAGGGAGGGTCCCGTGCTCCCGAGCGACTGCGACGCGGTCAGTTCTCGGCGGACGTCGCTCGGCACACCAATTTACAAATAATAGCAAATTACCTTCGTTTAAGAAGTGTCACGGCGATTGGTGGGGATGTTGGCTAAATCGGCTGGCGATCTGAAGACCTTGTGGGTAATGGCTGGGGTCGGGGCGCTCGCTCCTTTAGTTCCCGACACGAAGGCGCGCATCGCGAATTAGCGCGAACTTTGCAGCTGCTCGCCATTTGTAAGTAAGTTGACTTTGATTTTCGTTTCTGTTTAGTAGAAAAATGCATACGTATTTATTAATTACTGGAGATTTTAAATTTCAGTCTTGTTGCAACTTTTATAATGTAGCGCCAGCGCTTCCTGCTTTCTATTGTAATGTATGACGTTCATCCACATTAATTGTGTTTCTTTTTCTGTTTTTTGTTTGATTTATAAAACTTTTAAATATCCTTGCTTCAGTATTCTCCGTTGGAAAATAGGTATTATATTAACAAATACTGAAATATATATTTGTAAAAAATCCTGAAGCTATCATATTTTTCTCCCATTTAAAATTCCGAATAAGTATTTGTAATAAAAAACCTATATAAGTAAGTTCTACCTACATATTCACAGCTAAATGAATAACATTATTATAACTATGACAAAACAAATTCATACTTTCGGCCCTTTTGACATTGATGAAGGTTATACTTGTTACATTCGCAGTCGCAGGTAGGTACTTCTGTACTGAGCTGAGAGTAGCGAGTCCCTCGGCACTTCGGACTTCTCATATTAATTTAAATCAGAGCCCGGAATCTAAAGTGATTGTTACACAAAAACAATTGACTCGATCGGAAATGGTGATGATGGTTCGATTCTCAGCTGGGAATCTAAAAAATATTTTCCATAAAACCAAATGTCTCGTTTCATTTGCTGTCTAAGGAATATACAATAGAGCAGGTTGTAGCTGCGTCTGTTCCATTTTTGATCAAAACATTTTTTTCATTTTTTTATTTTAGTTTTACACAGTAGGTACCTACCTAATTTAGTGTGAAGCAACAAGCAGCAGGTAAAGATAATAATAAATAAGTAGTCTTTTATTTAAGCTAAGCATCCGCCATCTTTTGCTATTTCTATATTATTTTACAGCCCTAGAATACCAATTTATGACACCTACTTTCCATTTTTAATGGAATAAAATGAGATTTATTAGAGGAAATAAACAAAAAAAAAACTAATTTCAGATAATTCAGTCGAGACGCAAGAACAGCCAGTCCGGCTGTTCTTGCGTCTCGACTGAAAGTCCCATAGAAAATTAGGCATTCTTCTTTTGTTGAATATCTACTTCCAATTTTTGACCATTGCCCCACGATTTCGTATCTGACCGCCGAGGCGTCCCCAGGCCCAGGATCATATAGAAAATTACTTTCGAAATCGCTTGGACTGAATTCTCAAATTTTATTTAAACAACTTGACATAAAACGAATAGTTTCATTAGAACTGGAAAAAATCATCTCGTTTGGCTCGTACCAACAAACACGCTCGAGTTTCGTTTTAATTTTTACATTAACAAGGCAAGAAAAATATTAAAAAAGGAAAAACAAATGACAGTTGAGGATCGAAAATCTTGATATTTCTTTTATGTTTTGTCGGACTCACGAAATAGGTTTTACTTCCAATCATTTCTGAATACTTATTTTCCGCCATCTGTTGCTATTCGAAGTAAGTGTTTGCGATTCTATCAGCGCCATCTGTTGTGCAATAGCAGTACTGTTGGAACACGTAATAATGTTCAATTTACTCGGAGAAAATATTGCGTGATTTGATTATGTTAGTGATGTTACTTATTTTATACTATCTCCGTCGTCTGTATGTAAGTATACTTTACTTTAGTGGACTTGTGAAAAACTGTAAACGTAGATGACAGCAAAATTAACCTTATTATATTGCCTTCATAACAGTAGTAAGGTTTCTATAAAATGTTTAGTGAGCATTGGAATGTTTTACTAGAATCTAAAAATATATCCAATCAATTTGCCAGCTGTGTTTCGATTCACGAAATAAAGTACCTACGTATTCATGCCAATAGTTGCCATGAGTTGGTTTAATTACATAAATCTGCAATGAAAATAAACTGTATTTTTTATTTATACAGAAAAGGATGATGATTATTTCAGTAGTTTTCTAACTTTTATTCATTTATTTTGAACGTTTATACTGCCATCTATCGATCATAAGTTTGTACTAGGCCGAATAGCTCTAGAATGTCTATAGTCTACTGCAAATTGTCAACCATAATGCATTGCGCATAAATGGCCGCCATGTTGCTGCCGTCTGAAAGATGTTCGCAACTGTGTGTGTTTACTAATGAATTTTAAGAACTTAAATAGTTAAATTACTGTGTTTGTGAAATTGTGAGTGTACAATGATTTTATATTTCATGTCTTATTGTGATTGAAAGCTCTATCAAATGTCTCTGAAGCCAATAAACAGTGAAATTTTCTTTAGATAGTCATTCGGTTCGGACGGCATAATGGCTGACAATCTGATTCAAAAGTCACATAAAACTAGTGAGAAAAACAAGTATAACAACGTTGTTCACCGTACGACGAGTGAATCTCTTCGACTGAACGAGTCGGAGAAGGGAGTGACTCACCCGACAAGTCTGCAAGCCGCCCATAACCCAAGGAAAATATCTTCATTTCAGATCACCAGTGTGACGGTCGGCTCTCGAGTGAGCACCGATGCTGGCGAAGACTCCGCTGACGATCTTGATGAATCTCACACCGACGACATATCGAGAGTGACTGACATTGAGAATGAAACGCCTAGTTATTCCGAGGACACGTTCTCGAAAGATGATGTGTTTTACAACGCGTCGAGTGCATCATTAGGTTGCGCCCCCGTCATCCCGACCAGCTCGCAGTACGGGCTCGCGATCGTTGGTCAGGACAACGCTAACAACCAGATAGGAGGAGCAGTGCCAAATAGTAATAATACAGAAGTGTCTGACATGCATGTTAGCGTTACTAACGCCGGAACTGGCAGCATTATTAATCTCATAGGAAATGCTAAACCCCAAGAAGGTATGAAAGAAATACAAGAACATGTTAGGAATGAACGGTTTAAAGTTGTGAAAATTGAAAGCACTGAACCTTTCCGTAGGGGCCGATGGATGTGTATGGACTACCTAGATCATACTACGCAGCAAAATGCACCTATTACGTTAAACAACAACCTTGATGTGACCGAGACTAATGCATTGCAGGCTCCTGACAGCGGTGTGGTGATAAATGATAGCCAACATGATGAAATGTGTAATGATCTGACCAACAAAGGGCCTAAAGATATGCAAGGTAATGCTACAAGTGTGCAGCAACTAGAACAAACTCTTCAAAAACAATTTCCAATGGCTTCTCCGGGCCAGTCTTTGACTCAACCTATTAATGCGGTGCAACAGCAGATGCAGCCTGTTTCTCAGTCAGTATCAGTGCAGTCTCCGCCTTTAGAAATACCACAACAAATGCCAAATCCAAACCTGCAGCCTAACCAGCAGCAGGTTGGACAGCAGCACCCTCAGAGCATGACACACATCACTATGCAGAATGCGGCTCAGAATCACCCGCAGCAGACACAACAACAGCAAGTGCAGCAGATCCCTCAAAGCTTCCCTCAACACCAGCTTCAGCAAGTTATTGCTCAGTCTCAGGGTATGGCAATGCAACAGATCCCAATGCACCAACAGATGCCGCAGCAAATGCAACAAATACCCAACCAGCAGATGCAGCAAATGGGTCAACACATGCCTCAAGCGCAAATGCCTAACATGCCACAGATGCAGCAACAAATGCCGCAGATGCAGGCTATGCCTAATCAAGGACAGATTACTCAAGTAGCTCCTCAGCAGCCTCAGATGCAACAGATGCAGATGCAGCAAATACAGGGCCAACCAAATCCTCAAATGCATATGCAACAAGCTCAAATGCCCAATATGGGTCAGACTCATCATATGCAAGGACAGCAGGCAATGGGAGCCCAACAGGCCCAACTTCAGCACTTGCCAAGCCAAGCCCAGATACAGGCTCTGCAAAATCAACAATTGCCTAATCACATTCAACAGATGCAAATGCCCACTCAACTCACTGGCGCTAATCAACAGATGACACAGATGCAACCTCAAATGCATCAGATGCCATCACAGCCCCAGCAGTCAGTTGTGCCTGGCATGCATCCTCAAATGCAACAGCAAGGCATGTCTGGAGTGCAGCAGCAATATAATCAAGCTGTCAGTCAACAGTCTAATGCTCAGTCAATGATTACTGCCAATATGCCATCTTCTCAGCAGCAGATGGTTCAACCTCAACATAATGTTCCTCAATACCACACACAGCAATCACAGATGAGCCAGCAGGGCCAAACTTTGCCACAAGAGGTGCTCACTTCTATTGTAACATCACAGCAAGGTGCAACGCTACCATCAAACCTTCAACCAATGCCTTCTCAACCACAAGGCTCGACATTGCCTGCGAATCTCCAGAGTCTCACTGGTCAGCAGCAGCCAACTACAGTGCACACTATTGCTCCTCAGCAAGGGAATGTGCCTCAAGGAAATATACAAATGATGACTGCGCCTCCGCAGAATATGCAGATGACTCTAGACGGGAATCAGCCTAGTATGCAGATACCCGCCTCAGATCCTATATTCATGCAGTCAACGAACGTCGGTCAGCAGATGCCTGTCGCGCAGCACATGGGGCAGCAGAATATGCTACCGCAGCAGGTGGGCGGGCAGGGGCAGATGGGCGGCGTGCAGTACGTGCCCAACCAGCCGGTAGCGCAAGTGTCCATGGCGCACCAGAACATTCCGATGTCGATGCAACCTAGCATGCCGGTCGGTATGGGCGGCGGAGTCCATCCCAACGTGGTGCAGTCCCAGACCAGCATGGGTCTGGGGTACGGGAACGTGGTGCCGGTGATGTCGCAGAGTAGTGTGGCGCCGGTGGAGGCGACCGTGTCCGGGACTAACTCGCCGGTGGTGTCGATGCCGGTGAGTTCTACCGCGTACGCGCCGAACACGGCGCAGCCGGGCCATGACAGTCAGGGCTTCGGTAGCCCCGTGAGTGCGGTGTCTCATGCGATCAGTGGCGCAGTGATGAGTAGTGTCAATGTGAATGCGTGTGATAGTGGTGCTCCGGATGTGTCCTCGGACACGCTGCAGGCTGGTGACACCGGCGACGGCAAAGAGGAGACGCCGGCCGCTCCGCCGCCCGAGGATGAAAGGTCAGTCTCAATTCAATGTTTAAATTTGTTTTCCTTTACATCTAATAATAAACATTCCTGTGAAATTTTCTTACCTAAAAATGTTCCGATTGAATTATCCTCAAAGGGCCTGTTACTGATCCTGCTTATTACAATTTATCCAATTATTTTCTGTCAGAATATCTTATTTGTTGTGTGGCTGTTGCCTGTGTTACATTTGGATGGTAGAATGATCCAATATTTCAATAAATTTAACTTGCATACTAGTAGGAGCTAAGGGCTAAACTTTCTGATTTTGTCTATGACATATTATACAAAAACGATTATGAAGGAAGCAAGACAAGACAAGATATTGTCTTGTCTACTTGACTCAACCTCAGCGGGTATGGGTTGCGCTAACATTGATAATTTTTCTGATTTTTTCGTATCTGGATGTTGTGTATTCCATGTGTTAGTAGCATTAATTTGATATGTTAAAAAAATTATACCTCTTTATAACATAGTTGGAGTGATTTTGCCATGTGTTTTTTATTGAAATTCATACTTGAATAGACTACAAAAGCATCTTTTCCTGTATTTACAAAGGAAGTGATCAAGTGACTGTAGTTTGGTAATTCAAACACATTTTGGTAATTATGAAATCTTTAATTTTCATTGAAACTTGTTTGTAATTGGATTTTGGCCTTGGTACACTAATTTAAAATTGTAAGCAGGACATTTTGGTTTTATAATGCTTTGTTACTGGCATTATGTAAGTAATTAAGCCATTAACTAAAGAATGTCATTATTTATCAGTAACATTAGAACACAGCTACTTTTGGTAATGAATGAAACTCAACATTTTTAAAGTGAATTTAACAAACTCCTTTTTTTTATTGGTTAAAAATTACTTCAATAGCTCATATTTTTCTTTATACTTACTAATGATTTAGTCAAGGACAGTTTGCTGTTTTTTTTTTTAAGAACTTATTATTTAAATAAATAGCAACAATTTTATCAATTATTTTAAAAAGTCCAGCAGCACAAAGTGCTTAAAGTAAACGTAAAACGTAAAAAAATGAGTTCTGAAAGGTTTTTTAGAAAACATAAACATAAGCAAACTTCAAATGATTCAGATTTATTCAATGAAATCATACTACTGATCAAAATCACGATGAGTCAACCAATATTAATTTCGAATCGCATACAGTAACTGAGATCTAAATATCAGGCAGCTTATTTCCAAACTCTGGAATCTTAACTTAGCATCCTCGGATAGCGACAGAACTTGCATACAGCAAGTGGCGAATCCGTATCTATTTGCGAAAATAACTCATCCGTAGACAATGGTGGTTGTTTTCGTTCCTTTAGGTTGGTGCTCGCACCGTCGCCGAGCGGAATCCAACGTCCCTTTGATGCTGTTTATTTGCGCTTCGTCCTGCGACCAGCGACATAAATAGGTGGTTGACACGTACGGTGCATGGTGCGCGCCGGTATGCCGGTGACTCACGCGCAACGCACCCGATCTACTGCCTGGCTAAAAAAGCGACCGTCGTGCGTTCTTTTTCGTCTGGCCTGCTCGACGATACGTACTCATTTTTTTGCAATAGATTTCTCGCGATCCTTTCACGGATCCTTGGTTAATTTTCTGCATTGTTCACACTTCGCGTGTTCGCAGTGTCGCCGATACTGTGATTGGGGTCACGTACATATTATTACTGGATCGAAACTCACTTGGTTTTTTAAAACCGCATTCCTTGAATAACCCTGAGTTAAACCGCGAATTTTTTATACCACTAAAGACTTCCTCATGTATTCATGACACGAAGCCGCAGAGAAGTTGGTATAGGCGCCAGCGCACCTACGTCACTGGCGTCGTTGGTAATCGAGTAGAGGACCGAAGGCCATGAAACCTGAACCTTCCATTCGCTTCTGATCGACTCACATGCACTACCATTTGTGCTTAAAATAGTTCAACTAAGTATTCACTTACTTAATATGACTCTTACTTAAGACTAAGATACATGAGCAGAAGACTGAATAGTTAAAAGATGTTTCGATTTCATAGAGTATCTTGAACACATTGTTGTTTTTTCAGTGGGCATAGCACCTTAAAATAGCACTTATGTCAGCTCCCGTTATTTTATTGCTTGTAAAGATTCCTCGAGGTTTTTCAATGGCCCATTGTCTAAACGTAGTGTTTTTGAACTCCTGTCCATTCACGGAATCATAATCGTGAACGGATGCTCCATAGACTGAAAATCAATCACTTATACAGTATTATAAGACAGCAAAGAGGATTTGTACGGAAAAAAAGTAAAAAGCAGGATGAAGGAAGGCGGGAGAAACGATCTTCAATTTTCGTTTATTTTGTTCTTTTGGACAGTTTGTGTTGGATCCTAGAAACACTTCCGTTGGCTACGATATTGCTATTCTGCGATTGATTATACAGCACGTAATAGGGCGTAGTAAATCCATTGTTAAATCAGGTCGTAGTATTTATTATCTCAATGTACTACAAGCGGTCTAATCGCGAGAACTATTGACCCTATTTTAATGGATTTCATTATTCATAATTGGCTTAACCAATGCAAACTCCGATGTAGATCTGTATTTCTATTAGGAATTCCAATGAACGTTGTATCATTTTTTTAGGCCATAGATCATCGCGATTATACTTACCAAACTGCGTCTTCTCCTCATTTATAGTATGGAAGTAACGAGTGTTTCAACATTGTTCACATTTACTTTAGCAGAATGTTACATGAACACTAATGAACACGTATTAAACAGAGACCAGAACAAAGATCAATTAATTAAATGTTACGTGCAAGCCAAGTAGATTTCTAACCCACTTAATAATGTAACACACTTATCTCGGGTACATTACTTACTTGCTAGTGTGATTGTTTCTGATACTGAATATTTAAGTGAAAATGGAACATCTGCCGTATTGATTGACCATGTATTTTTGCTCCAGTACTCCAGACTTCTTCGCATCTGGAATCAGAATATTTGTAGTTTACAATTCGAGAGAATTTATCCGCGCGTACGTTTTCTACCTCGCCGTGCAGTCTATTGGCGTGCTTATATTGGTGAAAGTGGATGCACAAAATGCCTTCTTGGCTGCGATCTGCGCGGTGTAGGTACATTGTCAAATAAAACGGCCGTAAAAATATGTGGGCGTGTTTAACAAGTTAGTAATTTATATGGTACCGAAACAAGTTTATCCAATATTATGGGTTCTCGAATTTTATTGGTATCTATTACACGCTTTTATGTCTCATGACATGATGATTGGGCTAATATTTTAAATAATCTGTTGCCGACTATGGTTTTAATTGATCAGTTTTCGTAATGTTTACTTAATCCGATACCTGCATATTTTAATGTAAACATTTTAAAATCGAAGTTGCGTAGATGAAATTGCGTCACTACGTCATCATTTCACTCAATAAACCGCTGAATCAATTTCACGAATAGGAACGTCATACACACTCGTATGCGTTCACCATGTGCGATAACAATTTGTGGAGTCAGACGATCGCCATAATTTTTCCATTGGTGCAGTATAGATAGATAGGTCGACGCTTCATGTGCTACGTCACAGCGGTCGTGTGAAGTGTTACCATTGAATATGCTTTGATAACATGTTCCATATCGCGTAGTTTGTTGTCAAACAAACAGCTGTCGGCGGTGCGTGACGATGGCGCGCCTCGCAAGGACGTCCAGGGCTTGAAAAAACGCGCCGAAGTCCGCCGAACGACGCGTGCACACCGTCTGACACTTTTTCATCTCGCAAACGCCACAAAAAATTAAGATTTTTTGCACAGCATTGAGGAACAGCGTGGCCCCGATAAAGTGTCTATTACTGCGCAGTATCATGTCGTTATACTAATAGCCAGTAGTCTAGCGTTGTAAATAAAGTTTTGTTTATTTTAAGGATGTTACACACGAGGTATAAGTAATATGTTAAACATTTTGGGTACAGGAGAAGCTTTTAACTGAGACTTTATTGTGCCATGGAGAATATTTACATGTGCTTGTCTAATAAGATATTAATCACAAATTCTTCCACGTGTATTGTGAACGGTTAAATATCTATGCCAAACTAGTAGGTTATACAGAGTGCCATATAAAAACTGTATCAAACTTATGGTCCTCAATAATCACACTTCAATAAAGTTTGTTGACTGATAATAAACAGAGATAATACAACAACTCAACGAACCGTACCCGTGATATGAAAACTATTAACAATTCCAAATATCGATAAGATAATGATTTATTGCAATTAAGCTTGTACTATATAGCGCAGCGACTATAAATTTTAAATTCGCTTTCACTTTTGCGATCGATTTGGTTTTCGTCCAACAGCACATTGTTTAAATAATTTTAACGACTTTGCTTGTTCTCGTGCATAATTATGATAGTGATCCGCTTCACATAATGGATGCCACAATTTGAATGGTTTCGTGCAAATAATTAAACCAGTCAAGAGGCCGATGGACTGGTGGATCTCACGTGCATTCCTCGAATGTTTCCACGCCAGCTAATTAGCGCTGTGACCTCAGATTGAACAAAATAATTAAACAAACGATTACCAGACGATATCGTTTAATAAATCAAACATTCAAGTGTTATACGCTAAAAACTCTGTAAACTAATAAAGTACCTACGTACATTGATTCAATAACACAAAAACCTATTTATTTAAGTAACTCGTTTCATAACGTGACTCTTTTACATAATTAACCATCTGTCAACAGTGACAGACAAGCGTGAAAATTGCGATCAAACTTATCAAGGTGTTGTTATAATTCCAATAAATTGATATCTTTGATTGTTTGCTGATAGATAAGTAATTGATTATCGGCGATCCTTTGTTACTGAGGAGCGGACATATCTAACAAGTCCTAACTTACTAAATCAACGAAGATAATGCTTCGATAAAGTCATGACAGAATGCAGGCGCCATACAATACAAAAAATATATTGATAGGATGCATTATAAATTCATCCGATAGTAACATTTGTAAGATACGTACAATATGACAGGCGCATACTTATGTTAGGTTCAATATTCTGATAAAATGTGTGACTATTATAAAATATAATCGAGCCATTGGAAATTGCGAGCGATGCGTGTTGACCTCTGTACCAGCACAATATTTCTAATTATAAAGCGTTTATCGTTCTTTGTTTTCGAAGTGTTATAAGCTTGACAGTGGACGCGGCACTTTAAAGATTTGTAACTTTAAATTGAAACTGGCGGCTTGAAGTCCTTTAAGAGATCAGGCTGCTGTTGCTTGACTTACCCAATCCGACCCACTGAACTCACTTCAAATTCACTGTCACAGCCAGACTGCTTAGTCTACTGTCAGCCTCCCTAGAAGGCAGTTGTTTAATTCATAATTTTTTTGCTTGCAATAATATAGTTCAGTTTAAAAGTCTTCCATCATGCAACGCTTTGTTCGAAAAATATTATAAAAAGCAAGATTTCTAAGTAAAATGTGTCGTAGTTTGTTCATACAATTCACAGATTCTATTCAGAATTCGTATAAGAAATAACAAGTGCGTTAAACTAAGGCTTTATTACGAAGTGGGAAGCGTTGTAGTTTAGATAAGGTTTGCACGCCGCGTGCGGTTCTAGTTTGCTATCGATACAGAAATGTATATTGCGTTTGATAAAAGCTTCTTGGTTTATTGACCCACATGGATAAATGTTTCTCCGACACGGCTAGTTACTGAAGTTTCTTTGGACTATAAAACTATTCAATTTTGGTGCTGCCTAAGCATTATTTGCTCCAAATGCTAATAGTTTTTCTTGTGTTTCAAATGACACATGGCGGAACCGCGTCCGCTTGCAATTGTAATTCAGGCGTCGCCAGAACGAATCGGCGGCTGCCGGCGCTTGCCGGAAACGTCCTCGGAATGGCACATTGCCAGTCTTAATGAATGTAAGTATCATCCTTACAGAATTTATTGCGTTACAATTGGTATAAACTATTTACTTGCGCTTAAAATCAGTTTGACTGAGCTTAAATTATCACGCGAGCTATTTGACTCGTAGCGATACCCTCTAGCTTCGCATTTGGGTCTAATAGACGTGGGAATATATCTACTTAGTCGCTGCATTTTGTAGAGGCATTTGCAATTCAAACGCAACGCTTTATTGGTTGTATAGCGGTGCACCCAATGAAAATTCAAACCATAAATTGTGCGCAAGGCGGCTAAATTACGTGGTTAGTTGTTTGATACGGGGCCGTTATGAATTTATGGTGTATGCGAAGGTGTTCGGGTAGCGTTCGTTCCGCGACAGTACCTGTGTGACCCAGTGGCGCGAGGCTGCATTTGCTTTCCCGCCAAGTTCATTGGCACCGTCCAATCCCCCGCCCGCGCCCCGGTCAAGCCTAAAAACTGACACGATATTACTCTTTGTAAATAGAAAGTAGTTAGTTTCGCTATTGATGATGTATATTTTGGCGAATGAATCGCAGTATGCCGAACGCGTCGTGTAACATATCTATCAATAATTGAAATCTTCAGACCTCATACCGTCTAGACAGATGCTGGATCAATATTGCATAATGAGATCAAATAAAGGCCTGTAATATCATAGATTACTTAATATGTATTACTTCCTATTTTTCTGTCCGGTATTGCGTAATCGATCATGTAGTTACCTACTTATTGATGGGTATTGTGTTATAAGTTTATTGTATCATCTCTTTAGCAATAAATACCTTTGTATTTTGAATTGAAAGATAAAGTTCATTCTAACAACCAGCAGTGCTATGCTGGCGGTTAATTAAGTAATTAGTTCTTGAAAAATATTTTTTTTTATTAAATTGCTAAACATAAATAGTGCACTATCTAAATTCCTTTTAAAATGCTTTCTCAATTATTGCCCAAGGCAAAAAACTGTTGGAGTGGCTACCACTCCTACTTATTCCAGCAATGAACTCAGTTTCGGTATGTGCCTAAAGGTGCACGTTTAGAATTTGGCCACAAACTCAGAATCATTTAAATTGAAGAAATATTATTCCATCAGTAATGTTGCAAGACTTCAGCCGTAAGTACCATTTCTAACACTAAGTTTTAAATACTGAATTCATCTCAGATCACCGCTGCTGGATGGGCCTTTCTTCCTGCCATTTTCTTCACGTTTTCGTGCATCCTGTCCAACTGTTTCCTGCAACTTTGTCACTTTCATCAGCCCTACGTACTTTCGATCTTCCCGGCTTTATTTTTCACTAGATAAAGTCTGTTTAAAGCAGGTCATGCTCTCATTAGTCCTCAATTCTATCGCGAATTCGCGACAGACGCTGACACGCCTAAAGATATGTAATCAAAATAAACACTCGTGCACGAATGAATGAGTACATAACAGGAAAATCAACAACTTACTTTCCTTGATGATCTGACAGTTTGCCTTTTTTTGCCGAGTCCGTAACGGAAAGTAAGCACTCGTTCTATTTTTAACTCTGATATACCAACTATGCTCGTTTACCGTTACAATGATGCTGCCAGTAGTGTCGATTCATCCTCATTGATAAAATATAATTAAGGCGAACGTGAGGCACGTACCGTAAGTTTTGTTTGTAATCGAAAAGTAGTGCGGCCAATGACAAGTTAGGTTGACACATGTCATAACGTCAACCCAACCACGAAGGTTACAGTTTTCTGAGGTTTTTAAAAGGCACACGTGTAGCAAAAAATAAATCTTCGTAAAAACAACTCAAGGTTCATAATCTTAATAAACAAATTACGTTTTTTCATCGGGATTGATAATTTTGATGAATTCAATACGATGCTTCGTTATCTCTTGAATAGTTATCACAAAGTAATCGGTTAGCTCCATGGTACTCTATTTTTGATGACTGGCACACCTTGTAATCTGAGTTTAGACGTGATCCGTGCTTACATATTTGCAATGAATGAAGATTAACATAAAGTGCGTCCCTGTCGGAGGCAGCTTGAATGCCGCCCTGGCCTCGTGAATACAAAATGTACGTTTTAAATTCACATCAAGTCATTTTCATTCAAGTTTGACATGGTTTCTGTGGGAGTGATACAGTCATAAGCAAAAAATATGTATTATTTTGAAAGCCCTCGTCTGCTTGACTATCAATTGAAATGATGAGCATTTTTTTATCAACTTATTATCTCACTTCTGGGCAAGTCCCCATAGCTTTTCACTTCTATTTGTTTGTGGGAATCTTCGCCACTTTCCCACAAATGCCTCTGGTCCTTGGTCATCAAACCAACGAAGCCCGTCTTCTGGTCTTCTGGTCTTCTGGCTCAACAATTCACAAAATGTCACTTTTGGAAAAAGTCACATTTAATTAAAAGTCGCAGTAGTTTGTCCTTGTTTGTACGCTATAAACTAAAGCGGAGATTTATAACCTAATTAGTGATAATTAGGATTTTAATATTCGTAATTGAAAAGCTATACAATCGACTCCGGTAGCTGAGGTAAGGTGAGCTTCGGTGGCTTGATGGATGGCATTACATGTCAGTCAAGAAGCCATGATTTATTTAACCGCTGCACTGTGTATGGAGATGGATATACTTTAGAACATAATGTATCGGTACAGAAGAAAATCAATAGCAGCTGAAGTCTCTATTAAGTCCTTGAAAAAATGTTTATTTGAAAAATAAATTTTATAAGACTATTTGATTTAGACTAGTTTCAGCAGGCGACTTCGCCCACGTGAAAATTCTTGTTTTAACAAACAACATATCCTATGGCTCTCGGCATTAGAAGAATTTTTGAAAGCGTATGAAGAGTTTTGGACTTTCTCCGGCATCCAAACCTATCTATCAACTTTACTCAACTTTTACTTGTATTAGTTTAGTGTAGATTGACAATTGCCAAGTCATTAGCAAGCTTTACATCGAATAGGATTAATAAAGATTATAATCGATAGGCTCCATTAAAGTTGATTCAAAACTCCAAATAACAATGCTATTAAATAAAAGAGACGCTACATAAATAGTCCAGATTTAGAAGCAACGTTGATTAGTTGAACTTCAATTAGCCGATTGCGGTACATTGAGTTCTATGTTTATGTACTAAGAATACGATGAACGTCAAAATGACGGGACCCCGCCAGGTTTTTCGAATATTATGTGAATAGGATTTAATACAATATTTCTACTATTTAATACTTTTATAGTAAAATTCTACACTCATAAAATTTCAAAATATTCTTCAAAGAAAGTGGTCCCGCTATTTTGATATCAAAATGGCGGGACCACTATTTGAAAAACACATGGCGTGATCTTGAACGGAACAGCCCAAATTTTAATGCAATATAGAACAACTACGTTTGAATCGTTATTATACTTTTAAAACTAATTTCAGTAAAAAAAAAAGAAGTTTTTATTGTGTTTACATCAGAAAAGCGCCCGAAGAAAAGGTATAATTTTAAGCCAAGTATCATTTTATGGCCCTTACAATTTGTTTAGGCGTTTATAACGTTTGGGCCGCATATAATTTGTTTTAGAAATATTTACTACTTCTTGAATTTAAAACAATATTAATACATTTAATTTACTACTAACAATTAAACACGCAATTCTTACAATAAACACATCAAGCTATTTCTCGTATTACTCTACACACATTTTTATTTTTATCATAATACCAGCAGGTAAGTTGAAACAATACAGGGTGTAACAAGACCCTTAACGAAGCCGTCAGCCAATCATTAAGTACATCAAACTTAGTAACTTTACGCAAAAAATATTGCTGGGAAACGAATTTTTTTGGGGTGAAAATCACGTTTTACGGTAGGACTCGACGCACTCAAAACAGTGTGGTGATGGATGGATTCAATAATACGGGGCTCGTGGAGGTGTTTACAGTAAAAATCTTACGTTAAAAACATGTATTTAACAAAAAAAATAGAACTTTGACCCTAGAACAAAAAATTATCGCAATGATGGGGAGAACAAGTACCGTTCGGCTTCGTTAAGGTCCTTGTTATACCCTTTATATCAGACAAATATTACATTGTATCAGTAACCGATCAATGCTCGTGCCTTCTCTGTTGAGAAGAGGCCTTTGTCCAGCAGTGGGACAGTAATAGGCTAGTATTATTATTATTTATTATTATTATATCAGTAACAGAACAGGAAGCGTGTGCAATTTAATTTCTTTATCTTATGTGTCGTGGTAGTGTTTAATTATTAGCATTTTTAGTTATAATAGTAACATACTTAAGCCTGGCCAGTGAAGTTTTGCTGAAGATACCATCAGTGAATGAACTTTAACTTTGGTAGCTCATATCTCGGAAACGTGACAATTTAGAACATTTTGTCTCACACAAAACTTGTTTGTATTGATACCAGCTATTTAATTCAAACCCCTTAGTGTAGAATTTTACTATGAAAGTATGAAATAGTAGAAATATTGTATTAAATCCTATTCACATGATATCCGAAAAACCTGGCGGGGTCCCGTCATCTTGACGTTCATAGTATACGCCCATCGATTACTTTGAGGTTCATTTCGCAAACGAGCGTACCAAGGTCATGGTACCGCACCAGGTCGTACCACGTAAATTTCTTTGCTCTTTACTCAGTTTATTGTCTTTTGTATTTTGTTATCGATTTAGTAAAAATGGAGGGAGAACTTTTATTGAAGTCTCATTTCCTTTCTTAGTACACGCTCTAATTCCGATACTAACAGTGACATCTAAGCATAACAATATTCGGGTTAAATTGTTATTATTTCTCACCCAAAGATGATTAAATTATTGAAAAATGTATTCAAATATTATGTAAGTTAGCTCAAAACATGTCGTTGATGACGTCAACAAAGTTTTTTGTACGAATTTCAATGGGCTTACTGTACAAGTTTGGACTTGATCTGATTAACCATGTAGTTAGACCGGATTTTAACTAACAAGAGACGCGCCAATTATCTACTTGCATATTACTTGATTAATCGGTAAAATGCACACCGTTTAACAGATTAAGATTTCAATTACGATAAGTGCTTCTTCTGATTCTGTCTAATGAATGCGGCACCCAGATAATTCACTTCCATTCCTGGTTTGAAATTAATTTAATAGTTGTTTCTCACGTGAGCCGAGATATCTACGATCGTACTAAAAATATCGATGTCTGGAATTTTCATCGCGTCAAGAGAATGCGATACGGTCATATGTACCATCATTGACGCTGATGCCTGTTATAAAGCTTGCTGCTCGTAAAATCTTCACCTGCGTGTGTTGGTCAGCTTTCGTTGGCTCATTGGCTGACTTTTTCATAAATAGAAACTAAATGTAATTAAGCACAAGGCGTCTCGATGTCTAATTTATTTTTATAATCCCAGTTTTAAAAGTGTTTTTTTTTTCTAGACAGTGTTCAAGGCAGTTACTTGACCTATATTTCGGCATACACGAGCAATTTTCTGAAGCTTTTTGCGGCTTTCAACTCGTTTATTATCAAAGTGACTTGTATGAGCGTGCATTTAAATATTTTTTTAACATATTTTTTTTTCTACTGGCTGTGGCTGTGGCTTCAATATTTTAGTAGGGGTAAGAAAATGTGCTAATTGAGGAAAGCACGTTCTAATTTATCAATATTGGTACAATTGGTATTTATTAAATTAATATCCGGCGGTACTTCATTAATCATGCAGTTTATTTTAGTACAATGATTACAGGAATTACAGGTCGATTACCTACTTCAGAGTGAAGTAATTTATAAACTAATAAAACATAAACAAATCAATAAAATAGTGAGTCGATTTAGTACACCTAATTATTCCAGCTGTAGATTTCTAGCTAGCGGTACTGGGTACACTAAATAGGATCAAACTTCATAAAGAAGCGTGTTCACCCGAAGTAATATAAAACTTTGTAATAGATAGGAACAATAGGTAATCATGAAATTTTAACAAAAAGTTAAGAAGGCTGCATACTAATAGATTTGATTCATCATTTGATGACAATTCATCAATCAATCACCAAATATATTCTCGAATACATAATTACTTGTACTGCAAACATTGAAACAGAATTCATTAAGGCGCCTCCCCGAGCAAAACGCAGCGGTAGCCGTGTTTTATTTATTTTATTTATTTAACAATTTATGTACACACTAAATACAGAAAAGAAAAAAGGAACAGAAAATAGTACAAAGGTGATGCTTATTTCTAAAGAAATCTCTTCCAGCATACCTGCGAAAGGAGAATTTAAAAAAGAGATGTAGACACAGTGTGTAAAAGAAGAAAAGAAAATGGAATACAAAACATAAAACAGACCTATTTAAATATAATACCTCCTCTTAACATATAAGAATATACTAACATACTTATAAATACAAACATATAAAAATACTATAAAATAACTAATAATACATACTAATTTATGCAACTATGACGAAATGGAAAGATAATGTTCTTTCACTCTTCTCTTGAAAACTGTAACAGTTTGGCAGTCCCTAATATCAGGCGGAAGTGAATTCCACAACCGCACGGCATGCACAGTGAAGGAATAAGAGTAGAAGTCGGTAGAGTGTGGAGGGGATTTAAGGAGGTTCTTAAGATGCGACCTGCAAGGTGCATCAGAAGGACGGGAGTAGGAAAAGCGTTCCCGCAGATATGATGGTTTTATGCAGTTTTTGGAGCTATCTACTCTTTATCCAAAATAAATACCAACTTATAAAATAAACATGAAATGTCTGCATATTTTTGACTCCAAAATGGTAGTTTTGTTTTTTTTTTTGTAGTAAAATGTAAAATTAATCTCCTCACAACGAAACCAAGGCAGGATTTTTGACTTGCATCTCCTCGTAAAGTAACCATAATTTTGACTTGCTTTTTACACTAGATGGTAGGCAATTTAATAATAAACATTGTGCTAGTTTAATTTTTTCCAAAAGATCTAAATTTGATTTTATAAACATTTTATTCCAAAATCTGAGCGTACTCGCTACGTATATTGCTATTTTCTATCTCGCGACCTTATGCGGGTGGCGTGCGGCGAAAAGGGACGAATGCTCAAGGTCATTTGGTCAGGGTACCGCCTTAATACTCATTATCTTATTTTGTACAACCTAGCTTTGAATGATGTATCAGCGATAATCCACAATTATTTTGTGTATCAGTCATACCCATTTACGCGAAATAGAGTTATGTGCTCACACGTGTGAATAAATAAACATATGATAATAAACAAATACATGTGTCCACCTATTATTTTACAAGGAACGCAATGCATTTACAACTTTGTATCAATCGTTATTTTCTTCATACAAAACTGGTTGGCTATAAACAGCTATCTCAATGTGTAATCTACCAAGTAAACCGACGTTAGCCTTCCTCAGTTCAAATAAGATACTAATAAATAAGATATAAAACTGCTGAAAACAAACATAACAATGAACACTTCGATGTAATGGCAACTTTCAAAGCGGCGCTGAAAGTCAATGGGTGTTGTGACGAAGAATTTACTGCTCAAAGGGAAACACATCAAGATCTATATTCATTTGGCGGAAGAGTTTCGAGTATCCTTCACTTTAAGTTTCACACTTGTGGCCATATGCAGTGCTAAAACTGAAAAGGGTGATGAGCCATGTTCTTAAACCATTAGTCATTACATTTAATTCCAAAATCCATGTATGTAAGTATCGACATCCAAATACTCTCGTGGCGCGAATAAAAAACTAAAACAAATAGAAAATGAGTGTTTGAGCTTTTTTGGTTGGTGCTCCATTTGGAACCTCCAGTACACATCTCAGCACTGGGTCATTCATCACTCATCGTTCTGAATCAAATAACTACAGTTAGCAAAAACTTTATTTTTAGCAGTGTGAATTCTTGGAACAGTATTCGGACTATTCGCTCTCTCCAAAACTCTTTTGTCTACTGATGGCTCAAAGTCGAAGTAATTTCCTGTTCCAATTTGGTATTTATGAACACTGTGATTTCCAAGTGACGGGTCATTTATCATGTTATTAAATATTTTTTGTGGTGCGATTTATTAATCTTGTACTGGTCTCAATTTCTACATTAGTAAGCAATTTGGCAATTTACTTCGGATGCAAGAAAATACCATTTAACATTGCTTGTATGTACGCTCTTTGGTAGATGATCAATTAATTTGTTCCTCATCGGCTGTAGCCTAGGTTTGAGCTGCGATTCATGTGCTGATGCTGTAACATTTACAATGCTAATCAGTATGTTCCTCTAGGCTTATAATCATTTTCGGTCGCCGACCCCTCCCCTCCTTCACGTCCAAATTTGCCACTTTCTTGTAAGAATAAAGTTGACTATTCTGCGATTCTGCAAGATGACGCGCATTCGGAATGCAGCCACTGCGGTGGGTAATTGCATCCGTCGCCGCTAATTATTATATCCGATGCAAAATCGCTGAAATTCCTCTTATCAAACAGAGTTCTATGTTCTTTTTTACTGCATTAATAACGTCAATTTCAAGAGTATCAGGTTCTATAATGCTATAACTCTTAATTTACAAGATTCTCTTTGAAAAACATTGATTAAGTTCTCGTCGACTTTTAATGTCACTGATTCATTGAATCGTTTTACTGAACGTGTGCAATTATGTTCTTGTGAAGCTAGAGATCGCAAGGGCAGACGGGCTTTCACCGTCTTGTCTCGCAAAAATCGTGTAATTCGAATCATGAACCTATCACGTTCAGTTAAAGTCTCTATTCGCTCGCCATCCATCTCTTCCTAACTTTCTGCTGCTGTCTCTTGGAGGAGTTATTGATTTGACACGTAATATAACATGCGTTTTTACATTATGCTTTATGCCCTTGTACCAAAGTTTATGGTCTTTCAATCAGGTGTGCGTGGGGCAACCTCTCGAGGCAGCGTTGACACCGCAACCCAAAGAGGATTAGCCCAATTCGGCAGACTGTTTTCTCGATGCCGTCTGACGGGTAATCGTTTTAGTGGACATGAAAGCGGTCTCTGAGGTCGAGGCCTCCCAGTCAATCGAGCACTGTTTCATAAATAAACCAGCTGTTTAAAGATCATTGTCCCAATAAGTGCAGAACCGACTGATGTATTGCTTCTCGTAATTTTCATTTGCTGCTGTGTGCTGTATAATTTTATAACGACTGACAACATTTTATATTCAAGAAAGCAACCATGATTACATCTCTTGAGGTTGACGAGAAATGTCGATATAATCGTGTCGCCGTTTGAGGCGAATTCCTTTAGGTCAAGATGGGAATCGATGGTTGGAAGCAGAGCCTTTAGCAAGGCATTTATTGGATTTTTATGATATAAAATGTTTGTCGTAAATACGTCATTCCGTTCTACGCACACAGAATGTAAACAATTTTCTTACATTAGGGCGCTCTCTGTAATAGAGTTATGAGTCAGGATTACTAAAACACATACCGTTACTTTCAAACGATTGAAATTCGCTGGAAGTAATTAAGCAAAATAAACATTTCACGATTGAAGACAAACATGCATAATGGATCTTAACTCCCACTTGGGTATGTAAAGTAGTCCATCGATTCAGAAGGCAATTGCCGTTACCTCTGACTGTAGACTATTCACACGCTGAACAGGCCGCCTTCATCTCAATTTTATGTCACCGTTTTCGATTTACAAAATGATATTGAATGCAATGCTTTTTGCTTTTTATGGCGATGTAATGTTTTACATTATGACATGTTATGAATGATAATAACACCCAACGTCACGACTTACGAGTAAAACTTCACACATTTCCGAGTTCCGAGTATTCTATTCTTTTGGGATTTTTGCCAAGAATATTAAATACGTTCTACAGATTGTAGCGTATGTTTTGGACGAAATGTGTTAAATATTTTTCAGGATTTCCGTCGCTCACTAATGCTTGAATTGAGGAAACGGAATGTTGGCTTGACTCGTTGGTCTTATATTGTCAAATATGTAAGTAACGGAAGTTAATCAAGTACGTTAGTTTTAAGAGGTCCTGCCTAAAGGCTTCCGGCGTTTCTCCAATGTCGTATCTGTTAAAACATTCGACGTATGCTGATATTATCGCGACGCTTAAAATAGCGTTTATCTCGTCCGCGTTGAGGTCAGTGGGCGCACTGCCGGCGTACGTTCGATCATTAACAACACTGATTAAAAAACCCTTTCAGTTCTGCGTAGTAGTTTTTGTTCCATCTCGAACACTATCTTCTCTCTCTGACATTATTAATGGAAATAAAATTATTATGATTATGATTCAGTTATGATCAGCTTTCAATCTTGTCTAACTAGAGTTCTTTAACTTGCTGCAGTCTGTTAAAACTTTCTTTTTAATTATGAACATTTATTGAGTGCAGTTTTCTATTTCGAACCACGTGACAACACGTGGTAAGAAAGTCTGGAATATGTACTTAATTTTCAATGGGACAGGCTTTTTTTTTCTGATGGGAAATCATCAAATAACTTCTCCCGCTCTGGGCTGAGCAGGAGGGAGTGTCTGACTTTTACTGACTAAAACCCATCCACGTTCCTTCTTTTGCCCTTTGTGTTCCAGGGCCGCGGTATCTCTTTCGAACAGTCCCGCAACCCTGGCAGGGATGGGTCAGACTTTTGGGATAGTTTTGAAATTTAAAGTATGCAATTGTTCTAGATAAGGTGATAACAAATACAACGAACCCAAAAAAAGTAATATCGTGATGACTTAACGTTTTATTAGTAATTCAGTTAAAACTAAATAAGACGTACGTAATAATAACGTGGACACTGATTTTATTTTGACTGCCCTGGCAACACTGACATCTGTCACTTGTCACATATCAATCCGTTCAGTTGTCATCTGCCAAACTAAGCTCTGCTGTACACACTGACCGAACGAACTACATTTTTAACTGTCTTTGGGCTATCTGTAGTAAGCTTTGATATCTAGTTTATGTAATCAGCTTGTACGAAATTTAAAATTACCGATTTTAACCGATTTTATTACAACGGTTATTTGTTGAAAAAAGTTCATGGCCATTAATTGCGACTCGTCGCAGACTCACACAAAAGCACCCCAGTCTGCTCGATTCGATATGCGATTTCAGTATTAGCGAGTTTGATGAAACTTAATCACAAGATAATTATATCTGATTTGTCTAGCTAGACTAACAAACCGCTGCCGCTTACTATCAGCCTATCAGGTTCTATGGATGCAACCTAAAAATAATGCACCGATGATTTCTTTTTTTTTCTTTCGTTTCTTTCTTTGAACTTTACTTCACTTGTGGTGAACCTTTCTGAACGCTATTCAAAATTTTACAACTACACAAGTGAAGGAAACGCACTCAGCGTTTTAGTGTTGTCGTAAATGCGTTTGATCACTGTGATATTAAATTCGCGACTCTGTGGGTCTTGCTTAGAAATGCAATAAATAACTTGACGCAGACTCTCGCCATATGCCCATAGATGATTTAGTGCTGGGCGGTCCAACCGCTTGACTTGTTTAGGATGCAACGTGCAGGCGAAATGAAATACAGACGAAGCTGTGAAGATGCGAATCACTTGGTTCAATTGCACTGAATATAAGTGAATACCAAAAATAAAGTGCGCCTCGCTTCCATGAAATTGAATTTCAGCTCATTTTAGAAACTCGAAAACGAGCTTAAATGCGGACGCATGCGCTTGCAATTCTGAGTATTTTTCTGAATTTAAATTTGTTTTAGTTTGCGCATGCAAATAAATTTAATCGTACAATGGAATTTTTAACTTCAATTTTTTTAATTTTTATTCTAATGTTTAATAATTGTAATGTTAAGTGCATTGACTTAAGTACTCCTTAAGTACTTGCAAAATTTGCATTGCAAACAGTTTGATCTTTACTTGTAAGTCTTGTAACTGGTTATATTGTCGCAACGTGTTGAGTGGGTCTAAAACGCACAAAAACTGGGCACAGCTGTCCATTAACTGAAGAAAAGATTGATTGAGCCACCACTGAAGTGATTGATTGCAGAAGCCAAACTTTGAAACCATTATGCAATTTGTTATACTTTCGATTTTATATCCCATAATTATTTACCAAGACGGAAACTTTCTCTTTTTAGAGCTTTGGTTTCGTCTAAATGTTATGTAATGTCAAAAACGTAATTGTAGTTGTAAATAATACCAATTTAACTACGGTTATCGTAAGATCGATCTTCGGTTAACTGCCTAGTGCCTACTAGCTATTGTGAGTCATTCGGCGCAACTGCGTAGCTTAGATTACTTATCGTTTCGTCATTAACACTAGATATAGGAAATTGATTGCTTTAATTTTTAGTTAAATACTAGCAGCTCCTATCTCACATCTCCATAACTAGTACTTGTTACAGGATTGGACGCCTTATTTCCTCAGTTTTCCGTTAAATTAGAATTTGAATGTCAAGCGACGAAACTAACCTTAAACTTACCAAATCCTGTTAAAGGATAGGTTGGAAAATAAAATACTTTGCTTTAGCAATAAAAAATCTAGGTTTCATACTGTTCATCGTTTCAGGTAACATTGGTGTACGTGTGTGTGTAAAAAGTGAAGTTATAATCGCGGTTTCGTGAACATTTACTTAGTTTCCAACTTTGTGAGGCAATCAATGTTTGAATAGCATTTCCAATTAGCATTTACGTGCGGCTAAACTCGTGTTCTAGGTTTGAAGCTATTAATTTGTTCCGACGCAGTTGAGTGACGAAGAGAATATCTTACCAGTAGCCATTTTGCTCTTACTATCAATCCGGTTGAGTAGTAGTTTGTCTTTCTAGTGACACATACACAGTGTAGTGCAAGATTTCATCGCCAGCGGTTTGATTTATGACTATAAGCGTTGAATAGCATAAATAACAAACGAACTATACGTCATTTTAGATAATATCAAGCGTAATACCATTATTTGTTTCAATTATAAACACAAGTATAAACATGTGTATTATCTGCGTAAAAATCTCTTGTGGATGTTTGATTTTTTCTACGGAATCGTGTTTAATTAGGCGCACTCGCAACCTTGTCCGTGCTGAGGGCTGCACGCGCGCCGTTAAATGTTAGACATCTGCGCAGTTGAAAGATAAATAGAATTGGGGAAATATTGGTTTTGGACTCAACAATAGAGTTAGTGTTGTCGTTATTTTATTTGAAAATTCCATTACTGTTTTACAGCATGGTTAGACCGCTGTCTTGTATGGATCAGAAATTTGGGCCACACAAAAAGATTGATGAAAGGCATTTATTTGCATGTGGCTGAGATGAGAATGCTAAGGGGGTTGTGTGGTTTTACACGAATGGATAAAAATAAGAAATAAGCACATGAGAAGAAGTCTGAAAGTGGTGCCGGAGACTGAAAAGTTGTGTGGTAATCGGTTGTCGTGGTATGGGCTTTGGGCATGCGATGCGGAGGAATGAGGAAAATGTCGTGAGGAAAGTTTTGAGTATGAAAGTGGAGGGCTATAAGAGGAGAGGAAGACAAAAAAAAACAATGGATTGACTCTGTGAAGGATGATAAATATGGCAAGAAAAGAGTATGTAACTACTAGACGGCAAGAAAACAGCTAGGCAGATGATGATTGCTGTTATAACGTTAGTGTGAAAAATGTATTAATATAAACTAAACTAATCGACAGTCCTTGTTTTTCAAATTCAAAATACCTGCAATGAATACTACTTATATTCACGATTTTATATCTTCCTGCTAAACACACGCTGAGAAATTATGCACTCACGTTTTTTATGGGAGTTTATTGTTGCCATAATTACGTCGACACTCCTAAGTAAATGGGAATAATTCTGTACGAGCATGAAGCGGGAGATGTTGATGCTTACAACCCGAGAATGTATAACTTGTTTCGTTAGCTGCAATATTAAAATTATATTTCAGTTTATGTTAGAGCTAAGCATAATAAGTAAAAGCTTTTTATTTTCACTTCAACTAGCTGTTGCCCGGCTTGGTTTTTTTTTCTCCCTTTCAGTCTCCGAATGAGGTCTTGCAGATAATTTTCGAACACAAACTTTTGACATTTTCTCAGCCTATTACTCCGATCCACTGAAAGAAACTAGTCTTGCGCTAACTATCAAACGTTCTAGTTACTTCAACCATAATTGAACTTTGATTATGGTGTTAGCTCAGAATCTCAGATACCTCCGATTCGCAACTCCCATTTCCCATTGACTATAACTTGTGCATTATTGCAAGCTTTTACATTCAAATGCAAATTAGGATTGTTAACTGGAAGTCTTAGAATATTAAGATAATCTAAAGTTACTTTCCTTAATATAGATATGAATATTGTTTTAAGTGCATTAGAAACGGACTACTCATTTGAGACCGTATTTGGCGTTGATGTAGTAGCTCAAAAGTTAATGAAACTGCATCATGATGAAAGCTTTCAACAGTCGATCAGTCTCCAATCTCTCTTCTAACATTTACAATTTAAGGAGGGTAAGTAACTGATACTTTAATAATTCTCGCTTCTAGTTCAGCTATCGAGTCGTTTTACGACCACGGCGAAAGAATTTTCAAGAAAGTGGTCTCTATATGACAGCTAAACTAGTTATCACGAACCTGTTTCTCTCACTATCCAATGACCTTGGGGAGGTCGTCCCTCGTGTCTATTCGCACTCATGCGGCAATAAAGCAGTGGCTCAATGAATTAAACCGATTAAAAAGAACCATTGGACGGATGCCAGTCCGCGTCCGTATAAACAGTGCGAATTTAAAGAAAATGTCGTTACGTAACTCCAAGAGATAACAGTTCTGAAGTATTCTGCGGCTCGCACGTCATCTAGCGCTGATATCATTGTGGAATCAAACAAGAATAAAACTTGTGCTATTTTAGTATTTTCCGTTAACAAAGGGTTGAATGAACAAAACTAGATTGCAACTTTCTGTGTTCTAACTTCTAATCACATTCCGAATCTTTCGTTAGTGTCACGAAATCTCAAACGAAGTCTAGAATTTAAAAAAGCTTTTAAAATACAATGGAAACTTTAATTCAGAATGTTGTTAACATTTACATAGACTAAGAGTGCTCCACGTGCCTGTGTAGCACTCTAAGCAAATGTAACACCACTCTTTATAATTACAATATTTAAAACATGAAGCCCACCCACAAAAATGTTGAGATCCGTATCTTGGTGTAGCGCAAAAGGCCGCTAAATATTAATGTTTTGTTTGCAACACTACTTAGATTACAGAGGCACCGTGCTAAACTCGCCTAGTTAGATCTTAGAACTGTACGCACGTACTTTAGTCTCGTATTTAGTCCCGGTGCGTCGACCTCCTTACTTAAAGCTAACAAAGAAAGTTCTGGAACAGTCGGCTTCCATTTCTGGAAACAGATACAATTCGCTCGCTACGCCTACGGAAATATTGTTGTAAATCACATCTCGGCTGCGACTGCGACTCATACCATGACTAACTTTATGTGTGTGTTGCTAGCTGCGTTTTCAATTTATTTTATACCCACTAATGGAATCCTGGAACTCATATTGCTCTGCATATTTTCATTAATGAATGCACGAGGAATATGATTCCGCTTACCTGTTCAGTGAATAGAGTGATTTGACTAATCTGCATTCATTCGCATATCATGTCAGAGATAAAGTTTATCGTCTAATAACTCAATCCCAGTATCGAAGGGTGCAAAGAAAATATATTTTTAACTTCTGTTTTCAATACGAAAGCTGTCTCGTGCTTTTAAATAGGATGATCAAACGGCAACAGCGTGGGTTAAGCGCGCTTGTACCCATACCAACTGGTTTAGGTACATCTGGCTTTTTTTTCAATAGAGACTGCTCAAGTCCTCACTTCATATTTTGCTGTCACAATTGACCATCAGATATCATTCATTGTGCGTTGTGGCACTTCGAAAAGTGAACGTGAAGAATCTTAATACACGTCGCCATTCAAGTCTTTGCGGTGTGAATTATCAACGAGTTCAAATAGTTGAAAAGCCGTTTGAGGTTGTTTCACGTGTCGTGGCGTGTCATCGCCATAATTATTGTGTATTGGTTGCCGGAGACAGGTGGCGTCCTGTGCTGTACATTGACTCCGCGACCTTCGCGTCCCTCGTTTCAATGGCATGCTATAGCCGTGTTATAGCATGGGCTTAAGGTTTTTTTCTATCAAGGCCAACAGCTTTATATTCGCTTGTAACGCTGGTATGGACGGTGGCATTTTGTTCTAGGCAGCTTTTTATACGTAATTTACATTCCTAGCATTCCATTTTTTGTTAAATATAGACATCAACGTTTTCCTCGTTAATTATTCTGAATAAACTAAACTTATTTTGCCAACTGTACCGAACTTTGAGTTTTACAAAGCATACTTTTATACTTGATTATGGAATGGCACAGGGTTTTTGCCAAACGCAATGTTTTCTTTGTTAACGATTTATTTGTAGGCACACTAGTTGGTAGTTCATTAGCATTTTAAGCCACGCGAAATTTTCCTCGAGCCGGTATATGCTGGTTTGCTTTATTGCCTCCTCCTCTTTGTAAGTGCACAGCTTTAAAATGTATTTTCCGACTTAACAAAGACATCACGTCGCGCTTGCGCAGTATTTATTTCAATGCTGCATTAAAACCTTAACCGCCACACAATACTTTAATTTTTTCATATTCAAACGAAAATGAATGAAGCGTAACATTTCGTTATAGTAAACGTCTTTTAAATAACAAATGAAGTTAACTAAGGCCGATAGGCCCGCTGCCCCAATTGGCTGATCACTCGATGACGTCATCGGCGTCTGCGCATCGTCTGCCGCCGCTTCCCGGAACGGTTGGCCGCAGTGCCTTCCTGCTGCTCACGCCCTCATTATCACTATGAATGAACTCTTGTATAGTTCACTATAACACTTGGATGTCGTATTCACATAAAAAATAAAAACACTTGCCCTTATTGGCTTTCGTATGCGTGACGTCCTCAACGTCTGTTACTTGTCTGTCATTGTCAGCTTTACTGCTCTAGTAATGGTTAATAACGATGAATGGATTTCACTCTCAAAGTCATTGAACTTTGATCCAGATTTGTGTGTGGGCATAAAAATGACAGTCGACAAATGTTCTAGTATTCATTTGGCCGAGTAAAATCTACACGTGCTGGCTTTTTTCTTCGAGTTTGAAATGTAACACTTATCTTCGTCTCCCGTTCGCCTTCCTTGAAATTAATGGGACGATGGGACCAACTTAAAACTTCATTTACAGTTCAGTGCATTGCGCAAAGATGAATCTCAATCATGCAAATAACTGGTGCATTGTAGGCTTAATACACATATTCAAGGTTTCCCACAAAATACATTATGCTTTGGTTACCACCGAAAGTCCATGGTTTGAGGCCACAATTAGTATTCTTCTCATATCTACTGGCCAGGAAGCGGTATACCGTTTACCTCACATTACGTTAGCTTATTGTGTTCACGCCTTCAGTCGTGTATTGTTCAGCAAGTGATGCTTTGCATTAAAATTGAACTTGTATTGACACTTCCAGCCGTTTGAATGGATGCAATTTGTAACTGAAGAAGAAACTGTTGTTAAGACCAAAAAATACAGTGCTGTAGTGTCATGTTGCTTTGGCAAAATCGGAGATGATGACAGGAATGCCATTTAAGATCAGTTTTCTAGTCCAGACTTCTCGGAAATCAATGTAAAAGGTTGGTGTCGCACTGCAGATACCTACCTACGCCGCTTCGGTTACCGGAGAAAGTATCTCGACCTATTTTCGGGATTTACTTCCAGACAGACTATGAATAGTCTGCACATTGAACACTATCATTTCTGCACATTTCTTTAAAAAGTTCACAGGAATTTTCAATTACTTACCTTTGATTTGCTGCTGTTTGTTGTTTTCAATCAATACTAGACTTACATTTTCTCTTATTAGAAACACTTTGAAGTTGTTACTGCTGAAGGCTGTACATTCTTGATTTGCACCAGCAAGTTTTCAACGATATTACACTCACCGATTCTGTTCATAATTCCGAATGAATAGTTTATTACAGTATTAATTTAGAGGCGCACAGAGATCGGATCTTGCCGTCAGCCCGCGGCGATGGGCGCTGTTGTCTTCAATTAACCCAGTTCTGGTTCGACCATTGTGTGCAGTCTGCCCGGTGTCTGCTTTCTTCCACTAGCCAGTAATGAGTATAAGTAATGAGAGACTTGCGGAGGAGGCTTTGTTTAGGCGTCATTTGAGAACTGTACACACATGTGCCGTAAGTAATATTACGTTCAATCCTATTGTTACATCATCGAAATTGTGTGCAATTATCTGATCAGATGGACCATTATTTGTTCATTGATTCCGCATAATAACTCTTACTTAATTCCAATACAATCTTTTGTTAACGGGTCCGACATCTCTTTTATCGTCGTTTCGAAATAAACTTCTTCTTTGATTTCTCCTTTATAAGCCCTCCTCATAATCTGTATCTGAAGTGATTTCTCAAAAATGTATTCGTTGAATTTGTTTTACAATGTAATTCTTTAAAGTTTAAATGCAATAAATAAAAACATACATGTGTCTGTTCACGGCTTATCACTCGAACCTCAATTTCTTGTTGTTAATAACAATTTCCTGATATGTATTTCATTTACCGTTCAATATCAAATTAACAACACAGTTAGCAGTAAATTCGGATTATATCGTACCTATAAAAGCTCGTAACTGTGTACTAACAAGCTTTATCAAGAAAACAAGGAAATGACTTATGGTGTTAGCAAAGTTCGTACGTTTCCAGTTTGCTAACAATAGTTTTTAGGGCTTCTATCGAGTTGCCGACCTTCACCTTGTATTTTTTCCCCAAATGTTCGAACCAAATACATTTCCAAAGCGTTTTCCTTAAAAGTTTAGCATGTCCGGTCCGTAGACCAAGCAGAAATTTCAATATTGACTGAAATAAAAGTCTGAACTGAAGTGTTTGCGGTGGACAATGCAAATACGAGTTGAAATCTCAGTGATTTTCATACCTAACGCTAAAACAAATAATGACATGTCAGCCGCAGCAACTTTCTCTGAAAAGTTCAATGAACTCAAAGTAATAATTTAGCCGGCCAGCATGAATGATAAGTTAGTAATACAATAGATTGTAGGTAATACTGTGAAGATAGTTGTAGGCAGCCTTGTCCCAGCTTTAGCTGTTTGTACCTTTCTTTTCACGATCGTTGAAGTGAGAAAGCGACCACAAGCTAGACACCACCCAGACAGCGTAGCCGTACGACGGACGTTGGCTGTTACGTTAGATGATCCGTCACATCATATAGTTTTTTACCACTGAAGTACAATGCAATAAATTTATTAAATCTTAAAAGGAGGCTAATTGCCTGTTACCGTGATTGTTATATTACTTTAATTACAAATATTTTGGTTCTTTGACAAAAATGCTGTTTTTTATATGATTTTCTCACCTTCGTCTTGTTCGTTTTTTTTTTCTTCTTTTCATATTTAGATTACAAGGAACGTCAAATTGGCACAATGCCCTTGGGTATCCCTTACAGCTTACAGATTATCATTTTCATTAAAAAATATATTGTTAGCGATTCTGAATTCTTAGAGAGAAAGCTTACCTGTAACCTATTTTCTCGTTAATTCTTGACAGACAAGTGACCCATTTGGCACACGAGCAAATTTTTGCACAGCTCGTATTATAGTTCCTTCCTTGTTATTCTTTTACGAGGCAATTCAAGTTTACAACTAGGTAAATCAAACAACGGAGCGAAATTAGGTTCTTCCTGAATTTGATATTCATCAAATCATTTTTGCATTCCTCTGTTTTAGTTTTAATTAGTACCGAAACAAGTGCCTCTGTCAAGACGATCTATTAATATCCTGCAGTGATGACTTGTAAATGCGCACGCACAAATCTTCAGCCTGAGAGCTTTGCTAATACTCTTCTCAGTTTTGGCATGTGACATAAGTGTGCCATCTTAATATTATTACATGCCACTGTATCTTTTATCAAAGAATCGAGTTGAACACGAGCTTGCGAACACAATCCAAAGAGAAATCATAACAGCAATGGGAATACTGCCGCGTCTGGGATACGTATATTGCGTATACAGACGTACTGGAGTTTCATGTGAATTATATAAACATGCATTAAAACTAAAAATATATTAAAAAAATGGATGCAATGTAACTACAAACAGTCATAATACAAATTATGATGTACTGTAATATCTAGTGAAATTGGCGGAAGCAGACGTCAGAAAACCCGTGTAAGATAGTCGGTGCAAAATGTGGAAATTCACGAAAAAATACATGACGAGCACCGCCCCCCATGACGTGTGTCCATTTCCCACGTCCAGTTGCGGGCCGGCTGAAAAAACTTGGCAGTGATGCGCGTTCGTTTTATCCCATGGCGCTCTCTATGTCAGTGGCGTCTAGCATTGGCGCTAGCGCATCTATGTTCATCATTACAGCTTTGTATTCACACCTGTATCGCCTCTCCTTCTTTAGTACTTTTTTATAGCTTCGTAGAAATTTTTTGTCACACTGTTTTGTCTGGCTTTTGGCGAAAACATTTGCAAGTATTACGCCATCATGTTGTTTTGAGACTTAAATTGATGCTTTCGTAAAGTTCAGTGATTGTTCAGACATTGCTATTAATAACCACTTAGATTTCTTGTTTTTAAAACATTGTTTATTTAATGTCGGTTGCCAGTACTGCAGTTTCTCAGTTTCTACATATTTTCTAGATCATTTCGTTTTGTACTAGAATTTTGAGGGTGGAAATTCTAGTTGAGTGTTGAGCATATCAAAAGTACATTAGACGCCAGCTGAAGCTTTAATTGGACGCTTGTCATTTGGCACGAAGATTGGTACGATGTCCCCCTTTCGAGTTTCATGTACAATCATCTTACTTAAATTGAATGCGAATGAATTCTTTGCGAACATGTCTCTGTCATACAAGCTTGTCATATTTTCTTAGCTTTGCGTTTTATTTGGCGAAATCTCCTTTCTATCGTTGTAAATATCTTCAATCAAAACTTGCAGGCAAACCGCTCTATTGCTAACTCTGGGTACATTACAGAATTGAAATTCGGATATGAGTCATTACAAGAATTCACTTCAATTTAGTAATACAATGATTTATTGGCGCCATTAATTCACAATCGAACACCGTCGGAACTTATAAAAACAAACTCGTCTATAATACTGCAGGTTGTAGTTGTAATTACAAGAAGCAGACTTTCGAACACCGCGCCGTCTGTCACTCAGACTGGTTTTCTATATTGTAAAATAGCTGGATTTACTGCTGGCCACACACTGGCGACCATGCGGGCCAACTTCTATGAAAGTTCGTCCATTGCTCCACCCAGCGATAGAAGTTCTACCAAAGCAATCAGTAACAGAGTGATGAACGTAGTTCGTTGGCTATAACCGGCCAACATGTGGAGCCAAGGCTGTTCAAATATTTGCAGCTCAAGCTTCAAACCAGTCTTAGCGTACTCAAGTCTAGAATTCCACAGTTTATTGTGCAAAAAGCTACAGAACTGCAGTAGTACATATTTGACATACTCTCGTACTACAACGATAATCTTCACAAGTTAATCATCGCTAAATTAAGTATTAATTTCCTTAAATTAATCAATTAACCACATTGCTTAGTGGAACTAAATACTTACACTGATGTTTGAGGTATTTAACACGAATAAAGTTTATTGGGCATTCCAATAAAATAGCAAGTATAGCTTTGAAATTTAGGCACTAAATTATAAAATTTAGTGCCTAATCTAGTGATCTATAGATCAAACATAAGTTTGATCTATAGATAATTTGAAACTGAAAAGTGCACTTCGTTAAAAATACTTGAAAGAAGCTTCAAGAATGTCCACCCACGCGGCTTTATATTGTATGTAAGCCATTCAGTTTTCATGTAAACTATCGTTGACCTATAAATAAAGATTTTTATTGCTAGATTATGGAACACATAAAATGCATTCCTCTGAGATGATATCAATGTGATAGAAACGAAGTAGAAGAAAATATCATCATGCATGAGGTTCGGAGCGATTAGTAGTGAGGAAGCGTTTCATCTATCTTAATCAAGTACAAAAGCATTAATCGCTTTCTCTCATATCAAAAATAGTTTCACGAACCTAACCTACTTGTACGTAATGATAAATGCTTGCATTCCACACGAGGCGCACATCATGCACTATATTTCGGCGTTTTCTAGGAACTGTTTCGTAAACGATCGGCGTTTAATCAACTGTACATAAACGGTGTTGCCTAAACTGTGTACTGGCAGACTTGCGTGACAAACCGTGATGGTTCGTTCCGATCGCACGTTGTTGCAAAAATTGCTTCCCTGAAATTATAATTTTATATTAGACGGTTTGGCAACTACGTATTTGACTTTATGAACTGGCACATTAATTGCTTTTGGAAATTCCATTCATTGGTGAGCGTATTAAGATATAATCTCATAATTCCACACCAGCAACGGTAGTATATGTGAACTAATATAAATTGTAAGATATTTATTTTATACCTACCATATACTCAGAAATGCTCACCCGTTGAATCATGGTGCTGCTACTCTAAATGACTAATTTCAATGAATAACATCGCACCCTCTGAAAGCGAAGGGAGATATCGACTTGGCTCCTTTAACATCTTTGAGTCATCTGAAATATTTTAGCCCTGACTTGTAATAAATGATATACACGAAAAGTTCCTAAAGCCAAGTTAAAAGAATAATACGGCGGATGAAAATGATCAAACAATTTCCAACGAGTGACCCTTTTTAAACTAACTAGCCGAGGAAAGATTAAAAAAGGTTACCAGTATGAGATCTCAATAAGCATTCAGATGATTTGTGCCACCTTGACCACATTGAATGACGTTTTCATGAAATAGTTACAAAACAAAATAGGGTTAAATGAACTTACGAGGGTTTTTATTAATGATAAATGATTATAATTTTGTAATTACATTTTACGTGTTACTGGCGCGAGTAATTTTTTATCAACATGCAACCTGGCACTGACCTACAAATCGCAAAAAAACGTAAGAAAATTAGAATTTCGCGGGCAACCCTGACTTCCACCTTACCAATTATTACGAACACGATGCATTTTTCAATTGTATCTGTGTTAGTAAATACGGACCGCTCTCCAAGATCGTAAGGGCTTTTGAAACTTCTAGTGCACACTCTTGTGAATTTACGAGTGGCATGAAAAATATTTGTTCTATCAAGTTTTATTTGAAGTCTCATTTGGAAGCGGTCACGGATTATGTTACAGATAAACAGACCTAATAAATGCAATGACGTCACGGCAGTAAAACTTGTATATACATATATGATATGCATCGCAATATTTAGTAGATAAATTGTGCATTAGCTATAATTAGTATTCCGTGAGAAACATTTCAGGATGGAGTCTTTTTGTCTAACATGTCAGAGTAGATACACAATCGATGATTTCATCAACGCGTACCTCCGAATTAACATTCCTAATGCGTAATAAAAAATCTACGTTTATCGCCAGTCGTCCACAAATTATGTAATTGGTCGGAAGGTCAATATAATACCCAAGGCCGATCGTGGGTGATATGAAACCTGTTCAGGTGGTTAGCCGTTGGTCATGTGGAAGTTCTTGGGGCAATTGGCGGTCCCTTAACGTAGAATTATGTTGTTTAAAAGGATTAAAGAGGTGATACTAAAGACAAGAGCTGTATTAAATGGCTGCTTCCAAGAATTCGCTTCTTGAAATAATAGAGGTCCAAGATGAGGCAAGAAAAGCTGAAGAGCTTAATGGAATGAATTTCAGTAGAACATCTAATTTTACAATTTCCTGTTACAAATAACCAATTAATATAAGCGGCGAAGTCACGCTGGTATCTCATTGTATTTGATGATTAATTTATTGGTATAAAACACGTTTTCTTACTTTAGCAACTTGTTGTTGGAAAAATGTAAGAAAATTATTAAACATTTTTCAATAACTTTCCACTAAATATATTATATTACTAGCTGTTGCCCGCGACCTTCGTTCACGTGAAATTACTATATAAAAACTTCCCTTTTTTTTCGGGTGGGAAATCATCAAATGGCCGCTCCCACTCTGGGCGGAGCGGAAGGAAGACTTCTACTGACTAAACCCACCCATGTTCCTTCTTTTGCCCTTTGTGTTCCAGGGCCGCGGTATCTCTATCGAACAGTCCCGCAGCCCTGGCAGGCATCGGTCCTTTCGGACCCCTTCCCATTTGCTGACATCTATAAGAGGCGCGCGTGGAACACGAACCCTTGGTCGCTTAGTTTGTAAGCTCATTTGGCCCCTGGCTGGAGGCCTTAAATTCAAGACATCCACAGGATTAGACCGGTTAAGCAGTAGCCAGCCTCATAGGCTGAACTGCGAGATGCCATCATCAAAAAAAAAAAAACACGAACGCGCCGTCGACACGGGGCCTGTCGTCATAAGACGGACGGACGGCGAGCTAGCCCATTACTCACCGTCCACAGGCCCGCGAACTTCCCTTAACTTCAACCCTAATTATTTTTCTAAAATAAAAGTAGCCTATGTTAGGCTTTATAACATCAGCTATATGCCAGTAAAAGTCGGTCTAGCCGCTTCGGAGATTAGCCGGAACAAACAGACAGACAAAAATTGAAAAAAAAAAAAGTGTTTTTGTTATAAGTGCCGCAATTATTTCCATATGCATCCAGTAAAAAGCTGTTATTTTGATATTACAACCAGACACTTCAATTTTATTGATAAGAGTCCTCTCGATATGTCAGGTTGAAAGGTTGAGTTAATCTCGTTAAACGAAAGCGCTAGAACATAAGCTTGGATAGGATATAACAAAAGCTTTTGTACGGAAAACAACCTTTACTAAAGAAGCAGGGCAGAAAGTTTCAAGCTTTTTAATTACACGTTAAATTGGTATCACGGGATCGGTGGTTTACAAATATCCATGAATATTAATAGTAACAGACTAGACCCCAACGCCAATACAAATTGTGCGGCGCTACCCCAAAACGGCCAGTTTGCCAACATCCGAAATTACATCCTAGGCAAATGTTTAAGCATCTAAAAGCATATTGATTATTCTTGCCTGACTTATAGACGTATTAATTGTCGAAATGGCGTTGAGTGCCTGCCTTTCAGTCTAGCCTAGGCGCGTCGCCTGGGCGTGGGCGAAGCTAATTTTATTATAGTTATCGTAACTAACCATACTACTGGCACCGCTGGTGATAATGTACTATTGATATCACTAGAGTACGGTTCATTCACATTGAGAGCTGTCAGCGAGAGGCTGCGAACATTTATCTGTGTTTATGAAACTTAACGTCATATAAATTGCATCTGTGTTGAGCTGTTTATTAAAAGAATGAGTGAGTATTTTTAATACATACATAGCTAGCTATAGATGCTTGATTATTAGTAACGGACTCTTCATTAGTTTATCACGAAATAACCAAGCGTTCATTAAAGATTTTAATGTTTTGGAACATTCCTAGACTATATTAACGTGTTATTAGTAGTTAACCAAACCTTTTATCATACTCCCTCATTCCTGATGTCATTTTAAAGTTATGTTAGTTCTGAAAGATAGTACTACCGTATTTTCCCTAATTTCAATGCAAACTAGATTTTATTTCAAGCGTGCCAAGCTATTTTTTTACCCAACTACGGCGAAGCCAAAAGGAAGGGTCATGATTTTAGCAGTCTATGTATGTTTGTAATTACGTATGTTCCCTCCGTAGTGCCTAAACTATAAGGTGTCCATCGATTGGTTATTACGAGTATGGCCCGGGTAACATAGGCTACAAACTGAAAAAAACCGATTTAGTTTAGAGCCTGATTTTTCAGTAGTCGGGTTTATAGTGGTAGTATACCACACAAATTCTTGTTTGACACAAAGGTTTCTGTAACCTCTGATATAGCATGTTTTCGATTAAGCAATTCTCTTAAGGTAAGGAGACGAATCTGGCTACCATATGGTCAACAAGCATGTAGCCTGCCAGTGAGTCACTGATTGAAAAGTAAGAGAAAATGTCACCGACATGACACATGTCTGATTATTTTGATTAATTCACTACGTCGTTGTTAATATCCATTAATTTAACGACATTGTAATGTTTACACAGTATGGTGAAATGTTACATGTGTTTCGTTTAGATATCAAAATAGATAATTAAATTAACTGAATAGGAGTGACGGTGGTATTCATTTATTACTGTCATTATGAATGGATAGCTGTGTCTTCCGTATAGTCTGTTTTATTGTTATTTGCGACAAACAATGTCTTGTTTAAATTCAAATCCATGAAAATCGTAATTTTCCTTCAGAATTGGCATCCTTTATCCAACATTCCTCTAAGAATGTTCTAGATAGATAGACTACTTCGGAAAAAACCTTGAAGAGCAATCAGTACTTGCTCTGCGATTGAATCAGGAAAGTTTTGCTCTATTTGCCAAACTTCGTGTAAAAACGAATCCAATGATATAAAGCCTTCAATTTCTGATAAACTATTTATAGAGCATTGAAAGGTCTGGGAGGATATCTCGAGAATTGCCAATAAATCGCGATAATAACTTTATTTCGCTTTTACTTTTCTTTGTCTGACGGTCATCCTTCTATGCACGTTCACTTTTTAGGGTTCCGTAGCTAAATGGCAAAAATCGGAACCCTAGATTCGTCATGTCTGTCTGTCCGTCCGTATGTCACAGTCACTTTATTCCGAAAGTATTAGGACTACTTACACAGTTGAAACTTAGTAGGTAAATGTATTCTGTGAATATTATACAAAAATTAAAAGATTAAGAAATGGAACTAAAAAAAAATCATCAAACCTATGACATGACGTGCGGTGTTTTTAAAAATGACATTGAGGTTCCTGAAACCATTTTTCTCAAAATCACTTCCAAAGTGGTAATATGTGTCCTCCCCCCTCTAATTTCTAAAGTAAGAGGAGGAAAACTCTGAAAAAGTGTAGGATTGTAGAACGTAAAAAAAATTCAAAGAAAATTGGTTTGAATAAGATTTGATGTTTAGTTTTTGAGTTATAAGACTTTTTCATAAAACTGCAGCAGTAGCTTTGTTTTTCATTAACTTATTATGAAAAACAAATTTAGTTTTGCTGTTGAATATAATACATACACTACGACATAAATGAATGAGCCTTCAAAATATTTTTATTATATTGTTTGGTGCTACGGAACCCTGTGTGCGTGTGAGTACGACTCGCACTTGACTGGTTTTTTCTGACGTTATTGGATCTTAGTTTTAGTTTCATAAGGTGTCGGATTCTTTTCTTAAACTTATTTAAACATCAAATCGTAAAAACATCATCACCAGCGTAAACCAGTCCACTGCTGGACATTAGCCTCCTCAATGATCGTACTTCACTCAACTCGATTCTCAGCAACTCTCATCCAGTTGCTACCAGCCACCCTGCGAAGGTCGTCGCTCCACCAAGATTTAAAATGATTCGTTATAATTTTAAAGACAGTTGTGGTTGTCAGTCTGCTCTGGTGGCCTACCATGACGTCTTAAAGCAGGAGTACTTCCAGTGTGGAAAGAGACGGCGTTAGAAGACCTATATAGCTGTCTCTTTCCCACACTGGAATTACTCCTGCTCACGCTGACGTCATAGTAATCCTCTTGGTATAATGTCTCTGAATCGAGTTGTACAAAGTGTGACTAAATCTCACTTTGAACTTTCCCTTAATTTGTTGCTGCAATTTCAGCAAAACAAGTTTGTTTGTACTCTGATTTCGAGCGACCCTCCAATTACTAATTTTGTTTTCATCGCATCTAGCATAATGATATCGACACCCCTATCCTGTATGGTATGATCTAGCATTGCATAACATCTGAGAGGTAACTGATCAATGATTAAACAATCGTTAAGCCCAATGATAATCAATTCCAAGTTCCGTAGTAGGTTTGGGAGAAGCTCACCGTAGAGATTTTTTGGACAAAATTAATGCTGCACTCAACTTTATAGATAGAAGTTGAGTGAGCGTCCGTAAATGCTTGAAAACGAACGTTGGATAGAAAATCGGGGTGACGGGTGATTGATTATTACTATCAAAAGTCAACAAGAAACACTTCAGAAACTTTACTTTTATATTTTTTAAGCCGAGTTTAAAACCAAGCGCTTGACAGAGTTGACAGTCGCCAATGAGTGCTGAGACAGGGCAGGGAGCCGACCACCACCTCTTAGAGCAGTATTTGACCGTTATACTTTAGTATGGGAAAGAAATGGTGCTATGCAAGACGTGTAGCTCCATCTCTTTCCCACACTGAACTAAGATAATACTGCTTACGGTGGTGGAAGGTCCCCTGCAGGGCTATTGTATCTCTGTTGACAGTTCATAGTGATCATCACTTGGCAAGTTTTGGCGAGGTCAGTTGAAACCAACAAGAACGGTCATTGTATATTAAAATTCGCCAAGTGATGATCACTATGAACTGTCAACAGATACGCAATAGCCCTGCTGGTCACTTCAAAAGGACAATGCGTCCGGCATTGTGTCCGTTCAAATACTCAAAGAGAATTAAGTGTTGCAAACCATTGTATGCGGTTTACTGCGGTTGCATTGTTGAAAGAAAAGATGCAGAATATTTTAAAATACGACGAAGGACTGCCAGTTGTAATAGTGCTGTTTTGAACTCCTTTACACTCTGCCATTCAGATGAAAACTTTATGCAATGCACCTCCGAAGAATCGAAAAAAACATTGAGAAACATTTCCGAAACTGGCTCCATCATCTAGGGAAAGCTTGGTACTGGAAGTACCAATTTCTCTTTAACTTTACTAATACTAATCACAGTAAGTGGCTAGAAGCAAAAACCAACCATCTATTACATTGTATCACAGCATTCACGGTCTTATAATGCTAATACTAACATCTAACTTACATTTTTGCGTTCACAAAACCCTACTTATTTTATTATACATATATGTACACTTATAAAGTATTTAACTGGTCGGTGTTAATTGGCTGTTTACTTACAACAGTCGCAAATACAGATGCGTAAAAAACAGCATTCTAGTCTTCGCATCCGGTTTTTCAACCTCTGGTCTCTGGAATATTAATTAATATTAATATCTGAAGCTCAGTATTTTCTTATCATTATTGGCATTTTGTGCTAACTAGATTATAAGCTCTTGACTATGAGCTTCTGTTAAAAATAATTAGTTAGCAGTCATTTCATGTATCAATGAATGAAGTGATGAGCTGATGTAGCCATCTAAATGTTGATTTTGGACAGTTATTTCATTAATTTCATGTTAACAAGGTGAAACATTAAACGTTAAACATACAACGTGAAACATTTTACGTTTCGACAAATAAAATTCTTGACACAACTTACTTTCGTTTAACCTACAAATGACAATTGCACCATTGACACCACCAAGCAGTCTGGTGCGATTGTCATCGGGCGCTAAGTCTTGCTTCATAGCCCTAATTCATTTAACACCTGCTACACATCTTTAGCCTTTATGCAACGTGAACTGAAGATCTCCAATACTGATTCTGGTCTACAGGCAAACTCCTGTGTACTTCTGTTTTACGTGTGCGTTATGAAACCTGAACACACAATTTCCTACACAGATCGAATTCGCCGTGCCTAACAATGGCGCGACCCGTGCCGAGTTGCCGACAGCCGGCAACATCAGCCACAATGCTAAAACGCACTAATCACAACTGACCAACTTTCCGTTTGTTACAGGTACTATGACAGTCTGCGCCGCACACCGAGACCGTGAGTCATCCGTTGATAAATGACGCCTGCTGACGTATCGCAGAAAACATTGACACTATTATCATTCAATATATTAATTTAATTAAAGCAATGTAGAAAGGAAAAGAGGTTAATTGATTAAGCAATTATTTTTAAATATCAACGCATTCGATATAGATTCGAAACGTATTAAAATTTGTTGCTGTTAAACACCTAGAAGGGTCAGTTGTCTTTCTGATTGAAATGTCCTATTAGAACGGATTGCTGGCTTGATTTTTTGTTTTAATTTATCTGCCTAGTCAAGCGAACAATCTATATGTATCTGTTATACATAGAATAGGTACTGTGTCAGTGTCCGAAGGTGACTGATTCTTTTAGGAGTTCATTAACTTCCGTAATGGTGATGATGTCATAATGATTTGATGTGAAACGTCAGTGTGGTGCTTTTTGTGTCAATTGAAATTGTATAGCGTCATCGTTCCTACTAAGGTCTCTTTCCTGTCGATTGGTCTAAAAGTATGTCATTTCATGACTTGTTACAATTTTTTGAAACGGCCCATTAGCTTTTAGATGTCTGACTCACTTTGGTCTGACATCTATAGAAATTCGTACCCAATACTTTTTTTCCCGAATATTCTGTTTGTATTGTAAGATCAGATCACATAAGTAAAGTTCTGAAATATGCCAACGATAAATATTAGAGCAGTAAGACTGTTCTTTATGAAAGTTTCGGAGGTCCTTGTTATTAATATATGAAAGAGGGGCTCACGAATATCCCAAGAAGTCTCACAGAGAATGGATAAAAATCTTTTGTTAGTCATCCATCATAACATAATACAATATTTATTTCTGCACATACCTTTGTGTACTTAACGAATTTCTGGTGACTCAAAAATATTATACAACAATAGATTGCCAAATATTCGATCTTGTTTTTTTTTCTGTCCACTACGTCAGGTAAGTAAAGAGATTTTACTAGGAAACGTTTCTCGTTATACAATTTGCCCAGTACGTACGTGACTTTAAGTCGATTCAGAAATCTTTGTAACGCATTCAAAATATAGCATATTAGACCCATGTTTCGCTAAATTGTAATTAGGATTATCGTAAAACGTCCGCAAACCAGTTTTTGATGGTTTTAGGAAACGACGGGTTTGACGCGTTAATGATTCACGGAATCGGTTTTAATAGGATTTTTTACGGTGAACGTTTTGTGTAGTTTTTAATTTGTGATAATAGTTTATAGACCAAAAGTAAAACCTGTGATGATTCCGAAGGATTCAAAATAACCGCTTTAAGCGACCGTGTGGATTTTAGTCTCTGCCTTAAATTTTCGCACCCAAGAAGTACACAGTAATGAACTGTAAGTATTTGGAGTAATAAATTCACAGGTTTTGCTTTTAAATGCAGCTACTCATAATGAACAATTTGTTTCCAATAAATTAGGGTTACTACACAGCGAGAATATTCGAAGTTTTTGTGTCATAACGCCATTCAATAGATCGACCTTTGTTTTTATAAATTTTTTCAACACCGACAATGCAACACCTGGCGTTGCAAGGTGCCTGTCTATCGGGTTCGTTGGCCTTTTTGCGTTGTGCAGGAAAAAATATGGATGGCGTTACGAAACATTTCTAGCCTTTTTAGTGCTATCTCGTTATCCTGTGCCCCGCCAAGAGAAGCCATCGTGAGCAGATCGTCCTCAGGGTGTGAAGTCCTACATGGTTTGTTGGCAAGGCTACCACAATTGGTTTTTGATTTTATTACTATAATTTTTCTCATTCACTCTACTTGACTTACCACCTTTTTTTTTTTTTACTAATAACATTATCTGTGGAACATTTAACGTATAATCTACGTTAATTAGATGATCACGCAAATTCTAATCTAATGAACACAGTCACTAACATAACGTTTGAGTTTGCTACGCGTAGCGCCATCTAGTGCCGAGTAGCGGCACTTGATACTCGTGTAGTTTATTCACTTGTCGTTTAGACACGAGGTTGTCTTCCAGTAGGCAATGGAGCCTTCAGTGGCGATTTCTTCACAATCCACATACCATATTTTGGAAATTAATGTCGTAAACTGAACACCTATTACATGCTCGAAATAATTATTGCATCACTATATTTTCAGTAATTAAAAAGAAAATAAAAACTACTTCTATACAATACTATAGTCTGTCCTATCGAACAGTCAGCTCATGAACGATAATGAAAAAATAGAATTAAAAATAAGTATTACCCGTTTACAATAGGTTTGATGAAGTCATTCGCAACTAAGCATGTTTTACGGCGATACTGACACGAGCCCGGATAGCTCAGTCGGTAGAGCATTGGACTTTTAATCCAAGGGTCCAGGGTTCAAGTCCCTGTTCGGGCGGCTCTCTTTTTGCTTTTGTGTTTATTATTTTTTATCAATTCGTAAAAATATTTCACTTTTATCTACATGAGCATTTTTGTATCCATATTTCCAACGATCACTTAATAATGTCAACTATTATATTCAAGAAAAAGTTCTAATTTATTATACGAACATTAAAATCGGCAAATTAAAACTTTTGTTTTTTTTTTTTTTAAATGGATAGTATTTCTTAAACAAAAAACACTACCAGTATCTGTTACTTGAATTACATGCTTCATTAGACGTTTTATGTTTGCATAACTAAGAAGTGCATTAAAAGTAAACCTGTCTTTGTCGTCATCATCTGCCTAGCCTTTACACAACTGTTCTATGTTGGGGTCGGCTTCAAGTCTAGCCTACTATAGGTATTTGTTTTTTGAAGTGCCTGACAGGGTCCCCTAAGATCACAACTTTTAACCTACCACTTATCTAAGTACACATTGTGGGATGCAAATAAAGTTTGAGTATTGAGTAACCGGATGCAGCTGAATATGTACCTACCAGTATTTTACTCGAAGCAACTGCTTAGCTAACCTCCACAACCTAGTTAGTACTGCGTATTAATTATGATACCCCTTGGTTAGACTGGTTGTCAGCCTTCAACTATGTCTTTGTATGTATCATATTATTATTTCATTCATTAATCATAAAGAAAACAAGTTGCGCCAAAAAATAATTTTGAAAAGTAATTTTCATTAATTGTATACAGCGCCATCTCTGTGTAACGCAACGAGACATTTACATAGCTGTTTATTCAGAATTGCTCGCGTGCAAGCATTGCTAAGTAACTACAGTGGTTGCTTGTAGATGGCGCTATAACGCATTTTAACAATTCAAGACAACGGTGACAGAGGGCGGTAGTAGTTTCATTTAAATTTGATTTCATGAACGGTTTTCGAAACAGTATGCAGCAAAATTATTATTTTTAAACAATAATGTTTTTGTAGCTATTGAAATTGTGCTAATTGTTATAACAAACATCGATAATAACATCTGATTACATTTTTACAATAACAACTTTTAATTTAACACTTAGTTTGCTTATAACCAGTAGGCGTCACTAAATGAGACCTTACATGACTTGTTTGTGGAACATCCGTTTGTTTTAAATATTAGAATTAATTATAAAGTTCAATTGGAACTTACTTGTTATCACGATTCCAAGATTTGTTTACTTTTGAAAGACGTAGCGGCAAAACTTGGTGTTTTTTTGAAGATCCATTAAAAAAAACGTTAGTGTTGGCTGTCTTTAGTAATTTACCTAATCTTCATATTTATGAATGCCGTGCAATGTTATCGACCCCAAAAGATCAAATTAGCGTTGATAATATTAGGATACAAAATTTATCAATTACTTATCAACATATCATTAATTAATATAATAAATACAGATACTGACACTAGGTAGGTACCGAATCTTTCAGCAGTCAACAAACAAAAACAATTTAATCATTATTGTGTACAAATGACCTTGCAGCCAGTGTAAACAATAAAGTTGCTAACAAAACAATTACATAACAAACAGTCGGTTATTAACGTAGTAATTTGTAATCACCGCTTATGGCTGCAGAGTTAGCTAAGATAACCCGGTCTAACCTAGATAATTATTACAGAGTATTACCTATTAAGACATCTGTGGGTCAACCATCACCTCTTGAAGCAGAATTACTAAGGTGGGAGCGTTAGAGAGGAGCCCGAGAAATTAAAAAATTCTTGTTTTTTTTTTCGCCGGTTGTCGGTTAGTCATCAATTCATCATCATCATTCCATTGCTTTTATCCCAATTTATTTGGTGTCGGCGTAACATGACTTCCATACTTCACTATTACGCGTCACCTCATCCCGTTTGCAGGTTAGTTGATACTAACCTGCAAACGCAGGCTGATGCCTATCAGGTGGTATGTTGATGTTTGATTGGTTGTTTTGCTAATTTGAATTCTTCAGTGAAGATCATTCAACATTTGAATGACCTTTAATGTCATGATTTCGTGTAACAGTCGAGTGAGGATGATTAGAACTTAGGGAGCTCCAATGAATGTACTAATAATCATTCTATAAATTGACCTGAAAACTACATAGGTAAAACCTATGCGACCTATCTTGACACTTGCATATTAATCTTACTTTAGTATGGGAATGAATTTGACGTCCTGCATAGCATTCTCATCGACACAAAAAAAAATAAGGTAAAAATAATTCTTACTGCTATAAGAGATGGTGGTAAGACCCCCTGAAGAACTAAGACACGTAATAGTTCTGATGTTCCGGTAAATAAGTGTTAATTGTGGGCGGCAATTAAAACTTGATTTTAATAGATATGTTCTGATATAGTGACATGATTTTCCAGTCGGTTAACTGGTACGTTTATAATGTAATCGGGATTTAAGTCATTACTGTGTCAGGCAGGTAGCAAATTAAAAAAATATTATAATCTCCAAGACTACTAACAACCAAACTACTACAACTTGAATACTTGCAAATGTATTAATGTAACAGTAGATAGGTTGCTGATACCTGCACTGATAAATGCTTAAAATGCTTGAGGCCCTGAAGATCAATTCAAAATAAGTTTTAAGTTTTTTTGTCGAGTCAAGCACAATTGTAAAAGCTATTTTGGTAGCTCGTAAATTATTTATAAATGATAAATTATATATCGAATTTAATACTCTGTTTATGCGTAAGCAAATTCAATGATTTATTAAATCGTGTCAAGATCGCCCATGCTTAACACCTACGATTAGCAATAAACTAAAGATCGTTTAGAGCGAAACAAGATTCGAACAAAATACGACACTATTTGACTACTGTTAAATGTTCTGTTGATAGATTTAAAATATAGTGTTATGCTTGTGTCAGCGCTAAAGTTATAACTTATAATATACCATAATACCTTAAGTTTATGACAAATCATAAAAATAACCTAACAGTAACGACCTATCATAAAGTAGAGCATTTGTCGCGAAATTGTAAATTATCTCATATATTAAAACGATGCCCACTCTTACGAGACAGTATTCTAAATTAATATTATCACACGCATGTAAACATAGTTCTGAATCACATCTGTAATTTTGTCAAATCAAATCCAGCTGTAAATTACATTGTATGCTTTTTATTACCACTTTGATTATGAAATGCTCATCCAGACAAAGATTTAAGACGTGGACCGTACTAAGGTTACGCGAAAAAAAGACAATGGGAATATCCCGCGTGGAACGACAAATACAATTTAGAGAAAGAACGAAAGAAGAAGTATGAGTAAGCTAGTCAAAAATGTCCAAATGCCACTGGACACGAAACACAAACGTGACAATTTTTGAATTTTCTGACGCAGCGGAGCGAATTCAACCATTTAAATCTAAAGCTTTCAGGTGTATTTTTAGACATCTACGAAAAGAAAGCTCATATTTTAGAACAAGCTAGTTTTACATTATTCAAAATGTGTGGGTAGCTTTTTATTTTTAACCACTGAACTGGTTATAATCACGTTTTCGAAATCGTTTTGCTAACACCTACCCACACCACATGGCAAATTGACCTTCGATCTTTTGTTAGTTCATAAATAAATGTAAATTAGTTATTCTATAGACGCTGATATTGTTTAGCTGCCATAATCCCAAGAAACGTAATGTTTGGTTCGACTATTTCTGTTCATAAAATTAACAGTATAGAGAGAAACGGTTTTCACTTCGCGCCATGTTTTAAGAGTTAAGTTCTATTGTTTTTCTACTGGCAATACTGTTCGTATATAGGGTGTTACAGGACCCTTCACGAAGCCGTCAACCAAGCATTATTTATGTACATCAAACTAGGTAACTTTACGCAAAAATTAATGCTGCGAAACGCTTCTTTTCGATATTGCTTTTTTTTTGGGGTGAAAAATCACGTTTTATGGTAGGACCCAATGTAACGCACTCAAAACATTGTGCTGATGGATGGATTAAATTGTACGGGGGTCGTGGAGGTGTTTAAAATTAAAATCTTACAAAAACATGTATTTAAAAAAATGTGATAAAGTTGGAATTTCACCCCTAATATCTCCGTAACTAGAAGGTTCCCAGGCTGTATAGTCTAGAAAAAACAAATATTGCAATGACGGGGAGAACAAGTGTCTTTCGGCTTCGTTAAGGGTCTTGTTACACCATATAAACTAAGTTAATGTAACATAAAGCTATTTGATGAAAGGTTAAAACTTTACAGCCTTGAGGCAGTATTTCTTTTGTATTTTTAAACTTATTGCTGAAAAATATTGTTAATACTGCGAATGTTTTTTTTCCTAAATAAATATGGGTATTGAAAACATACTACGTATTTTCATGGCGCGCATTTTTCCGTTCGCAAATATTATTAACTAAATTGTCTACTCAAGGTTTTAAATATATTCAGTATGTACTCATATAGATAAATAAACGCCATTATTTTCAATACCGTATTCAAGTCAGGTTCTGCAAAGGGTAATATAATAATGCAAGGTTACAAACATTGCAAGCTAAAAGGCGTTCACTATAGGGTGCAGTTATTGCATAGGTAACGATAACTAACATAATTATGTGGTCTCAAATCTGATTATTGACAAGTAATATCAATTGTGGTTTCAATACCACCACATTAACTTGTGTAACTAACTTGAAAAAGGCAACCATAATAATATTACTTACAAAAGCGACTCCGACCGGTTCCCCTGCTACTTTAAAAAACATCAAAATAATGTTGATAAAAAACGTAAACGAGTGGTCACAGTTATAAATAGAACTGCGTGGTAAACAACGTGCGAATGAATACCTGGCGATTTTATCGAACTTCGCAAAAAACCGTTTTTTTGCAACAAGATTTAAGTTCAATCGTAACGGATTTCGAATGACTGTAAATTATATCGCTGTTTGCACGAACAACAAAAAATGATATTACCATCGAAATTACATTACCAATTGTATAATCCTTAGACTTATTTTTTTGTGATTTACAATAGTAGTTATAGTACTGCGTAGTAAATAAATAAATAAGTCATCTGAGTTTCTGAAAAAAGTTTGCCAGCTTATCAAAATAACACGCAGCCATTTTCCTAGATTATATCTTTTTAATTTATAGCGACAAGATTACTCAAAATAAATAAGGAACTTTTCAATATGGTTTATTTTTTGCATACGTATTCCGATCAGCATTAGGTCCATGCACAAAGATTTCGTAGATCTAAGATTAACCCATTCGTGACCAACTTATTTCGTTGTCGTGCATGTCTACTGAAAGGCGTTCGTTATGATAACATATGTGTGCCAAGTTTAGACTTAATTCATAGTATTCGTCTCAACCTTCACTATTCTTATCTCTAACCACCTTTGTTGTAGACAAACAAACATGTTTTCGACTATTGGACCGTAGTCACCATTTTATAGAGTTAATTTATGATAATAAGCGTAAGCCAGTTCTGTTTACATTTTTTCTTGTTCCGTCAAAACAAGTGGTTTTGCTTAATATTCCAATTTGTATTCGTCTTCTTTGAATAGACGGCAAATTAGAATTGTAGTTAGATTAATGCGAATGTTAATATTATTGGGCAGGTGCGTTAAATTAAAACAACTTTGTTTTGTAAGCTTATTTTTTGCTAATCTCCATAACTGATGTCTTTTTTAGACACGTATATAATCGTATCTTCTACCAAATGTATATTTTCCTCGTTATGACTAATGCCTTTCTTAATTGGCTGGGCGTCTCCAAATCTCGTAACTAAAAGACAAATTGCTCCAAGCATTTTAACGAAAAATCTCCTGCAAAAAAATATTCAGGGAAAACCTGAACGTTTTACTTTGTTAAAGAGAGTGTTTCAAGTAGTTCAAGGGCGTATCGTGACCCTGACTGTTCCAGAGAACTCAGGGTGAACAATACAGCCCAGTTCCAAGTAGGCACTCAACTCATCGGAAAAACCGATCCCTCTTCGAGAGTTCAATATATCGGAAACTATTCCACATCTACACAATCAAGTTATTATGTGAAACGTGGAAAAATATACAACGTCATTATTGTGAATTTTCTCCAATTACAGTCAGCACTTACTACCGCCGTTGATCTCGACTAATCGACTGCGGACGATGGAAAATTACTCACGTGCCGTGTGCTTCGTGGAAATACACGCCGCAATGCGGTATAACTAGCCGTAGATATGAAAAAACTTTGAAAAGCTGCCTTTGAAACTACCGTTGTTTATGTAGAAGGTAGAAGTGAGATAAAATGCGGGATTCACACTATTGCAATAACAATACTTAACTAAGTTGATTGAATCTTAATATAAATGAGAAAATCTCTTTCTCTCGAAATAATAGACTATACCACAACGAAGTTTACGAGAAACTCCATAGCGATAGAAACATAACCCACTAAGCATCAATAATAAACAGAAAGTGCAAATCTCCATCAAAACATCGGCTGACCAAGTATTGATACGGGCTATTTCAGAAGTCTTAGTCATAAGGCGAAGGAAAGCTTCGTGCAGCCTGCTAATAAGAATGACGTAAGAAGGAGATCGTCAGGTGACATCATGAAACTTTATGACGCCTACAAGGAAGCAGAATAAATAAATAGTATAGGTGAAACCAATTAATTAGCAACGTTCGAATTAAAATGACATAATTTGGTGGTGTTTTGTCCTCTGTTGAGAGGATTATTGGATATTCCAATATTGGTCATTCATAAGGCGAAAGGATAGCACCAAAGCCTGCGTAACCGTTTAATCATGACGTCAGAATCCGGGATCAATCAAATGACATCATAAAACTTGATGACGCCTACCAGGAAGGCGAATAAATACCAATGCATTTAGCACTGATAGAATCCACTTCTGATATTATTTATACTTCTTTTATTTGTTCCTGGTTGGACCTATAGCACAAAGGATTTAAAGATGTTTTTTCATCAGTACGACTACGAAGTAATCTTTGTACTTCCTCGTTAGTATTTTCCTCACTGTTAAGATCCTCAAAAATACTAGGTACACCTGCTGATACAATTAAGACGCAATTTTTCGTCTTCGTCTTCATACCTTCACGACGTCGACCTCATTTTGCTTGCTACGAAACTTTTTATCTTCCAAGGTTAACTGGCGTAATAGCGTGTCTGCAATGTCCTCTTAACGATACAGGATACTTATTCTTTAATGAAGCTTAAAAGGAATGTGTTAGAAATGGAGGATCATGTGGTGCCATCTTCATAAAGTTGTCTTGTTTAAGAGGTTTGTCTATGCCCATAAATCTTAACTTCAGTGTATTTTCAGAATAAGATGGTGAACTTTGTAAACGTTTTTAGCTTTTATGCTATCCTTCACAGCTTGAAATTTTTTATCTGATAATATAAACACTCAATGGCACACTCTCTCGAGATAACATTTTCTAGTCTAGTAGTAATCTGTCCCTAGTGTTTTATAAAATAGTGTTTCAAGCAATTCGTTAAAACATAATGTTTTCCAATTTTAACATTTCTAAATTATTTACACTACAATATGTTTGAAACTCCTAAACCTATCTTCTAGTATCTTGGCGCAATCTGCTACAAGCTGCAGAGATATCGTTTTTCCAACTTTGCTGAATAAATAATCCTCTTCGAATATTACAGGGGAAACCTTGTATGAATTTCCCGGAGGAAATGCGCCGTAAGGTCCGTGATCCATTGCCGCATGAAGTCATTTCAATTTGGTTTATGATGTTTTTGTCGAAAGGGTATGGCAACAGTGGGTGACATCGCTCATTGTTTACGTTTCCAATTGTTATTTTATTACACGTCGTTTCGATGTAATTTTTTTTATTACATATCGATTAATTGTATACGACACTTTTATTGATTTGATGTTTCTCTTATTTATTTACTACTGACATTGTCTGTGTCGTATAAATTACCATTATTTTAATTTATTATAAACACACTTTGTTCTTATGTTGTAATGGTTAATTTATGTGAATTTGCTATTTATTAATATTCTTGGAAAATACGTATTGTTTGTTTCTAGAATCGATTCTTGTAGTTTGTAATTGTTTCTAGTAACTTATTTGCTTTTCTTACTAACTCTAAACTCTTTATAAATGTTTCGCTGAAACTCTAAACATTTTACTCCGAGATATTGTTAAAGTAAATACACTTCGTATTTTCCGTTTTCAATTTACTCTGGGATATTTCTTTTTAATTCTGTTATTGCGAGCCCTTGAGACGTTCTCGACACTTTAAGGGTGTAAGGCCACACAAAATATTATTTTACCTTCAGAATTTTAATAACGAAGATTCTTTATTGCAACGTCATCTTTCAACGGAGTTATAGTATAGAGTTGTAATGTGCAAGGAAGGGCGAGCAATTTACCTGCTGTACCATCACCCGTTAGTAGGCTGCAACAGCAATTATTACATACATGCGTAGTTACATCAGCTGATGCAACACGTAATGTGTAATATTTACGTCTTTACGGTCACTACAGCTGATACTCCGATTAGTTCGTTAATTTTTACAATATATTAGACATTTCCCTGACAGCTCCATGTTCTGGCCCCCTTGACGTAATATCTACATGACGTACAGCCACTACATTACATACAGGTTATTCTTGTTCGAAATCCTTGCGGATTATTACGTCTAAACAAAAAACTATTATTTTTGTGATATATTATAAAGGTAATAATAGCAATTATTGTTTATGAGCTTTGTCCTGAAAATTCAGGTTATAAATAATAGTTGTTATTACAGAACAATACGATATGCGTATGTAATAAGCATGTATCTGATCGGTGGAACATTCAATACAGCCGGAGTTAATTATCGATTTTCCTCACACATCAATAGATTAAAACCGACTATGATTAAAATTCAATTTTCATAAAACTTGTAATTCTTAGAACTATTAGAAAGCTGTTAACAAGCGAATCGGCATTACGCTCAATTTTCTGTTTTAACGAAACTAATCAGTACAGTCAGTCACAACTGCGTTACATGCGGTGCGTTACGTGTTGAGTTACACAGTTGCACTTCTGTCGTAACAATAATGCGTAATGTCGTAGATAAATGGGCGATTAAAATAAATATGCGTGTGAAACCGGAGTAGCGCAAGTGGAGCGCATCTGATGAACTGACAATAGACTGCTACTCATTTTTGACGTGAGTGTACATTTTGAAAATCGTTCTGGATTTGTTTGAAGAGTTTATGGTTGTGGATGTCGTAAATATATGAAGAGTGTCTTGTAAACAACTAGTTTAGAAATCGCACATTTCTGAACTACGTTTGTTGAGTTTTATCGATGAATTAATTTCAGATTGGAAGTTCAAATTTAGTTGATTTTAACGATACAATTGAAACAAATACTAGTATATTTTCTCTTCTTCCAAGATGTCTAAATCAAAACAAAATTAAAACCCCAATTTAGGACAGACTTTACGTTCCCTTAATGCACAACAGAACATAAAATGGAAAATTGATGACCCTGGATTCGTTATTATTTAAATGAACCGACATAAAAGGTAAAATATCCACTTAGGTGAAACTCTATATCACTCCAAAAATAATAAAGAATCAACGCTAAGACAGCCAGAATGCAACATAAAAGACATTTTTCTTATATCCCTTTGAAATATCTTCTGACCGTAAAAGGAACAAAATAGTGAGCATTTCCTGTGACATCTCTAGGAACTGTTAATGTGTTACGATGAAGTTTTTCTTCCTCCCGAATATTTTGGTTAACAACGTGTAAACAAATGGTTTCTGTAACACTCGACGTCATTAAACAGTTTTCTGGAAAACGGTTTGTTGTATTTGCCTGAAAGTTTTCGGAAGCTCTACAGTTCTTGTTATTTAACGTCAGACGGTAAAAAAATCGGGTCATATACTAGCTTCTGCGTTTTACTGAGTAAATATTTTTGCTGTAATTCCTTATTAGAATCACGAAGAAGGGTAAAGAGAGATAACTGATATCAGCGATTAGCAAAGTGTGTTTGAACAAAGGACAAAGCATTTAGATGGTACTAGAATTCTTATAGAAATAGACGTACAAAGAATCCCTCTAGATAAAAACATTATATCAGGGTTTACATATATTTGTACTTAACGTTACGTGATTTTATGTGCTTTCAATGTAGACAAAGCGATAGGAAACATGCGTAATAACTTAGGTTATCTGCTAGGTTAGGAGTTACGTCTAACTAGTCTTCTATATTTACTTAACCCTCGTGGTCCAGCTCACCTACAGAAATTATGAAGTCGTAAGTAATCGTTAACGTATAATAATCTCATTAAAACTATAAATGAAATCGCAAACGTCTTAGAAAGCTATGTATCCATATTTGTTTATTACGCGATAAATACTGATACATTAACTGTACGACTTTCTTTACATTTAAATACACAGTAGGTCACATAAGATTTGCTGTCCTTTCAAAGTTATCGCTGTAAATGCAACATCTAGTAAGTTAAAACCAATAGTTTCATGTGTTCTCATCTACATAATCGTAAATTCTTTGATGTCTTCTGCGTTCATAAACAAGTCTTTCATTCATTTAAACCTTTAGAAAGTTTACCTTTGGCACAGGTCGATACGAAAGCAAAATAACTTTATGCCAATAAAATTGTGTAAACAAACGATTTGACTACAACTCCCAAGAGAAAAGTGAAAGTAAATTGAATTCGCATCGGATCGGTACAACTGACAATCTTGTTTTCTCTTTGTTTTTTTTTTGGTTTCATTACTTCACTGTGTCATTCAAGTCTAGGTCAGTGTTATAAGCGGAGGTGATCAAATCTTTATGATGATAGCTATTACTTCCCAGGAACCGGTCCATGTCTTATACATAAGCAGCAATTTGCTGAAACAGAACTTTTTTGGACGATGGTGTAGATATTTCAAACGGAGAAATCGCATCGGCGCAATTCTATCTGGTGCTGGACAAAGGCAACCTCTCATTTCTCATGCCAAACCTCGTATAAATGACTCATCAAAACTCATCTTGGTTTTTTAGTAAACGTTCTTGAAACGTTTCATCACTTCCCTATAGCTTACTGATCCAATTTTTTTACCCACAATTACACACAAACCCAGTGAACAGAACGCAAGCCATAATAATGATACCAGTTCTCCATAATACACGGCTGGTAACACTTTACATAACAAATTGCAATGCACTTAGGTACAAAGGCTGCTGTCCACCGGCGCAAGGCATGCAATTGTCGTGATTTACATCGCTGACTGGACGGTTGGACGTCCATTGCGTCGCGTCTATATGAATTATGGCACGTCGCACGTTTTGATTGATAGGGTAGTTGAAAAGTTCGTGTAGTTGACGTAACGTGGTAGCGGTTTTTTAGGACAGTTTGTGTCGGTACATTTTTGCGTATGGGCCAATTTTAATTGATGGCAAATTCTATCTTTGCAGCGTTTTATTACTAAAAGACTAACCCTCGAGTACGTGTACGAAGTACATGAAGTATCTGTACGATGTCAATGAATGACTATTCTGTAAAATTATAACCGTCTCCATCTCATAAATTATTGTCCTCAGTCTTCACTCTAGACGAGACGGACTGCTTGGTCAACTCTAATTAGCCCACTTGCATTCTAGAAAAGTATTTAGATTCGTTCGATACATTACTTAGCTCTACTCATTGGCTCAGTATAGCAAACAGAGAAAGAATCCAAGTCTATTTAAGGTAATTTATTTGTAACGTTAGCTTATTTCTTACTTCCAAATATACTGAATGTTTATCCAGTTACAGAATCTCAAATTACCTAATTGCCTTTCTCTTTTTTCTCGCTCCTTTTATGCAACAAACGTCATTTGCAGATAAGAGTAATTTGTTACGTTACGAATTTACGATAAAGCCAATTGACAGAACATAGGAAATTACTTGACTTGCAAGAGTACAGTAACGAGATGAAAAAATAAAATCGATTTCATGTTTTGCATAATATTAATCGTGTCTGAAACTGTAATAGTCAGTTTCGATGTAACTAGTGTAGCAGATTTTGAAAATTTCCCGGAAAATGATACATTGGTTAGCTCATTAAAATATTATTCTATAGAATTTGAGTTAAGTACCTACTTGACTTTGAAATACACTTATTTATTGCACATAAAAATTGAAATATGTGCATAAACTTAAGTGCACGATTCATCTTCTAACCCCTTATTTAAAACCGCACAATCAAGCTAACTTCAACACAATGTAAAATTACTTCTAACTTGATAGATTTATGTCCGAGCAATCACGTACAATCTAATTATGGTCATTGTCTTGCGAAACATGAAAATAAATCTTCAGTTAATGACCATACTTTGACGTCCACGTTCGATCCTTTGTATGAAAATTGCACACAATAAACGAACACTTGATTTGATTTAACACCGACTGGTATTGTTCATAGAATGTCGATCGCGAATGCCTTAACTGCATTAGAAACAATACTTGGTTTGCCCAGCGCTAAGTTCTGTCCTTTCAACTATGTGTCATACATAATCCGCCTATTCCATCCAATTGAGATAATAGCTTATTATTTACGCTCGGTTAATAATACCATGATATATTGTCTGGCGGAAAATTACAAGGAAATCGCTGTAAATGATGCTAAATTATTAACTTTAATCCTTGAACCACTCGATGGAGATCTTTCTTCAGACACGGGAAACATATTTTTCCGCTTTACTATGGTGTTTAGTATTTTTATGGATTTCCTCTCATTCCAATATATCAAGGCAAATCCTCAGGCTAAAGACAGGGTGGTCTATTCTTACCAGGAGACCACGCGGTGTTTAATAATAACATTAACATTATTATTTATGCTATACTTTGATTTAGTATGACAGAAATACAATCAGGAAGTCACTGTTAACGGCACAGTTCTGCTTCGAAACTATTTAATTAAACTCTTCTTCGCTCAGTTGATTGAGGAAACTATGAGCTCCGAACTAGGATGTAAATTCCAGAGCTGGTATTTCGATCGCCGATTATCACGGGTGGAAATAGCTCACGAAACTATGCTCGGATCACATGTTTTACTATTCGCTTATTTGGCATATCTATCACTCACATGTCAGAGTATCTTCAATTGCTTTTGAGCAAACATTCAAAACCCCACTGGAAACTGATAACGCTAGCTTCGAAGACGAAAATGACCAAACCGCAGTAAAAATATTTTTTATGCGTAATTCGTCGTAATGGCGCCCAACAAACAGATACCTAACCCAGCAACGAGGAAAAGTATTCTCATACTACCTCCTTCCTTGAAAGTATGTTACGTTGAACTAATCTTTTACAAACACATATTCTTACTGTCAAACGAGATAAAAGTTATATATCACCGTCATTACCTGTCTCATGATGCCCTACATACCTGAAAAAACATCCGGCACGATGACGCATCATGTTGCAGCCTACGGGGTGTTATAGCTTAATTTAAAATTATATAATACCACTTTTGAAATATAAGTATGTCGGTATTATGTTACGAGTCTTATGACAACCTCATTTTGTTGACCAGCCTGGCAATTTGCTGTTAAAGAAACGTGGGTTCTTGATTTAATTCCTATCCCCAGATGAAAGTCCCAGTCGCAATATTGACTCACTCATGTAATTATTATTTTTCAAGCTCCCAGTGTACACATTAATTAAATGTATAAGGTTGACACACTAATGTCTCTAAGGACAAAAGCTTTATTACCCCTGACCTTTGTCTTGACGAAAGTTAAAACCGGGCGTGTCACCAGCCTGTTGCCAGCCTTCGAATGACAATTTGGAGTAACAATCGATTTAATTTTTTCCTACCCTAATGGGCAGGGTACGCTAAGGTCAGTGTGAACAACCAAAATGATCTCATCGAGTTTGTTACGACCAGTGACGTCAGCTCCTGGTGTAAACAAGTTGGGCTTGGTAATTTTTAATCTTTTGTTTTGATGCCTGTTTGCACGCGGTCTGCGTGTTAGATTAACCAATCTGCCGACATGAGGATTAATGGGATCGTATTTTATTTAATAGTTTATGGCGCAAACAACTCACCTGGATCTTACGTCAACGCTTGTTTATTTTGACCGACCAAATGCTCAGCTGATCGGGGCGCCGATACCAGCCGAAATTGACCGAACTTTTTTAAACGAACCGGATTCCTTGTAGGAAGCCAGATAAACACTATATTCTGGAAAGAACATATAACTTAATAAACAGTATCTTAAACCATAGTCAACTAGGTTTAAATCTATAAACCAAGTTCATAGCAACATTATCTTTAAAAGCTGACTTGTTAATTTTTGCGTAACAGTATTAGTGACATGTTAAACAACTTAACCGTTGTGTTGGCAACATTTTGCAACCGTCCGCTAAATATGACGGCTGCTAAATGTTTTATTTATATGCCGATTCCGCATTACACCGCGACAGGTTAACTTTAACTGTCGCACATAACAATAAAACAACATTGCACGGTATTATGTGCTAACAGATCTCTGAGCGCTATTAACTTCAAATTGCCGTGTGTGCCAACAGAACCACTTTCCCAGAAACTTGCAAATATTTTAATTTAAAGAATGGAATTCGCAATCCTCTCAAGGTTGTGCATGGCTAACCATAGCCGGTTAGAACGCAAATTACGATTTCATAACAAATGTTGGATCAACAGTCTTGCTAATTGCGTTTGCATTTTTTGTATGCAAATCAGATATGAATTTAAGTGAGGTTTGTGTAACCTCTTCTATGCTCGTTTGAGATTGAATGATGGACAAACATTATGAGTGCGGCGCCAGCAAATATTGAGATATGTATTTAGCTCAATATTTGTGGCGCCAATGGTAAGGCGTAAGCTATCTTATACATGTTTTCGTAGGCTTTCTTAAATATCTACTCCAGGAAAATACTCTTGAGCCACTAGAGCAATTGCCCTATCAAGAAAAGTGTTGAAATTTTGCAGCTTTTAACGAATATACATCGTCTCGCTTTTTTGTGATAACATAATACATTCTGTTATTTTGTCACAAAATGCCGAATTTTCCATTTAGCCAATATTAATAAAACAAAATTGACCTAACAACAAATAATTAAAACTGGCCCAAGTCCCTCACGCACATTGTTAACGCACCGTTGACAACACTCGGTTATTTTAGGGTGCGATCATGTAAAGTTACGCTCCAATGCGCCGATTGACGTGTTCACATGCATATGGAACTATTCCTGTACCCGATTGGTTTACAGGGATAATCAACTTACAGGGACTAGCAGGTTCAATGAACGCCGCAGTAACGGTCACCTGCTAAAGAAACGGGAGATTAAGTTTGCTTTGCTTGTTTTGTGTAATTGGGCTGAAGTTCATTGTGGTTATTGTGTGGGATTGTATTTAATTGAAAAGGCATTGAGTGTCTTTGAAAATCATTAATGGTTTGGTATTTTTAGCCGAAACTGCACTCATTGCTGTGGGTAGTGCAGTTCATCTGCTACTAGCGTTGAAGTCTGAACTTTCGTTGATAAACTAGGAAGCATTTGGCAAATTTTTGCTTACGTGACTCTAAAATAAACTTCAGTGTACGACGCATCGTAAACGTAAATATGAAAATAAACTTTTGCCCTATTCCCTTATCAAAACTGATTCTGCATTACTAAAATATTCGTAATACCGGGAATGACAATGATTCACTTTCAGGATGTGCCTTATCTCTCTGGGAAAATGTTGAAGTTTACTTCATGTAGTACCTAATGTGCGTTAATACAAACGTTTACATCACTCTGAATATAATAATGATGATTGTGTTTTAATAATGTGGGGGTACTGCAGAACCTTGTTTTACCCGCACCAATTCTCATTTACCGCTGAAACCATACAACAGCTTGTAAAACACGCTGGCTTTCACGGTTAAAATACTGCTATGATACTTTCTTATTACAAACGAGGTGTCAATGAACTTAATTCAAAATACTAAGGGGTCAAAGTCACAAAAAGTATTTCACTAAGATAATTTCTCATAATCACGGCGGCATACAAACATTAATTTGCAACATCATTATGTTGGTCGTTGAACCGCTAATAGCTTCGGTTACTATGGAACCCCATAATTTCCCATCAATCATCTGTTTGGCACCCGGAAGGCACTAGAAAGTTCGATGTACGGCCTTATCGTGCGACCTTGGTGTCAAATTACTACCAACCCCAAACAAATAGGAGATCCCTATAAATATAAAATTTTATTATTTTCCCTGTTCTCATGTTTTGGTCCGTGCTGTGACTGCTGCTGCAAATAAACTATGATGTTATTCATAAAATATATTGTTATTACCTATATCTGTTATAAATGTTTTAGTATATTTATGAACATGATCCGTAGGTGGACACTGCGATTTTAAATTATGTATTCCACTTCAAAACATGCCAAATAAAACAGATTTTGGTACGCAGTTGGACTACAAATATGGCAAGCTAAGAGCTCAGAAATATGTTAATTGATGGAGTTATTCCCAAATCGGATTCACTTCTACGTCTTCGAATTTTCCACCAGTACTTACATCTAATTAGAGGATCAGATCTGAAGAGGAAATATGCAATAGGTAGTGGTACCCAAAAGCACTCCTTCAATATTTTACACCTAGGCATCGTCACTCGTCATCGGTCACTACCCTCGCGAGCCCGACCTCACCCTCTGTGATTGTTCAAGGTTCACCGCACGACCTTCACTGCTTCTTAGGTGTCAACTTACTAATGTCATTAGCGTCAAGTTACTGCACAAGCACGCCTGGTTGCTCAGGCTGCTATATTTAAACCACGTACTTTCTTTGTTTCTCTCTTCTCTGTTATTCTTCAGTTTTTTTACTTGACGCATATTTGATTTCACATTTTCAATACGTACGTTTTCTGAATTCTCAGTAAACATTAACACAACTGCGTATTCCGTTTTCATGAAATCGTTTGGCTCAACTATTGTTTTTAATATTGCAGCTTGTCTGTAATCCGTTAGATTGGTGTTATGGCTTTGTAAACAAAGATCTCGTACATCATTATAGTTTACAAATTGGAATATTGTTCAAAGTTCTTTCTATCTTCGTTCGTGTGTAGTATTATTTTGTTATCATTTGGTTTCCTCTGCTTTTATCGAATACGTCTTCGTCGGTCTTGTAACTGCTCGGATTCTTCATTCTTCTAATTTTGTTAGCCGTGGGTGGTGGCCAACAATCTTTACGATTGCCACGAGATTCAATTAAACCACTTTATGTATTGTTATACGAGTTGATCTATGCGTCACATCCTTAAATAACGCCACATTCTAAATAGTTTGTCTTCAAAATGTCTTGAACACAAATCTGTCATTCAAATGCTCAAGCAGCTTGTTTTCATATATCAAATATATCAACTTTGTTTGCAATATTAACACCCTCTTAAACATTGACTGTTATATTTCCATAATATTTTCACGCCAATATATGTGTGTTGGAGTTGAGACAAATTACGCTCTTAAATGTAGCAAGTTTATGCGACGATTTCAGCGTGTGTGAGTGCTTTTGTAAATCTGGAAACATTTCCGAATGGAAAACCACCGCTGTCATAAGATTAAGGATTCTAATTTCTCACGACAGTGCAGTACAGCGCGTTATTTAAAATTATTCCAAGGCTGTGACCTGTTTCACTTTGAGCTTGCGTACCTACCAGAAATGCTTATTCCGCTCCACAATTTTCATTGACAATGAACGAGCACATTTTCGAATGTTCTTTTTGTTTTACTGCAGCTATAAAACACTTTGTTTGGCAAATAAGTAGGAACTGAATAAACCATCCTTTGTAACATCAACATACAGTTTAAAAATTGATCAATTACTGCCCACACGTTGCTTTAGTTCAACCATGTTATTAACAATCTGTTTAGCTATCGTAAAGTTTCGTTCATCGGGGTGTGTTTCGATGTATGGCCTGAAGTCTAGACTTGCGAGTCAATAGCGACGACTCGACCTTCGTACACTAACCTTTCTTTTTTTGCAGTTTTCGCTGCAACACTCGTGTACCTATTGCAAAACAAAACCGATACGAGATGATGAAAGTAGAACCGGATTTGTAAATTCATCACAATTTACGAGTTTCATAAATTACATTATATTCGCTTTGAGATAGATTCTTGTGTAAATGTCATTTATTAGGAGAGCACTAATTAAACCTTTTATACATTCGTCTCGTCGAGCTGTCTCGCTGGCAATAAAAACTAATGGACATTAGTGGTTCTCATACTTCTTAAAGCTAAAGCACCGCATGGATCTAACGCTTCGTTGTGAAATCACACTTTTAGATTTTACACCGCTAATAAATCGTGGTGTAACCCAGTATCAAAATAGATTTTTATGCTCACCTCTGCTTCTTCGGTGTAAGAAGTAAACATGCTAATTTTGTTCTTTTTGTAAACATATACTTAGTGAATGAACAAATCGTTTTGATCAATAGATGCACATGAAGCACTTTAACAACTGCTTTACATCTAGCAACTCATTGCATAATTCTTTTAGTCTTCTTAGATTTTAGATCCATTATGTGAAACACGGTTAACACCATTCAACCATGAAATAGTTTTTCTCTGCACTAAACCTTGCTCTTGCTCATTAAACATACCTATGTAACTATCGCGACGAGGTGTAAACCCACTAGCCTTCCGTGGTTTGTTGCACCGTACTGTGATCAAGGCGAGTTTGGCGCCAGCCCGGAGCCGATTCCAAAAATACACCTTTACCCAAACATCAATGATTTAGAAGAATTTGCTAAGTGTCCTCATGCAGCCACTTCAAAAGGTGAACCGTAGGACTCTCAGAGGACACGTGTTGCAAAGATTAACAGCCGATAGTGAACCTTGCTCGTATATAAACTAGAACCAGTTTTAGAACTGTTAAGTTTCATTTACCACTTATGCCTTGAACTGATAACAAAATAAACTCTTCGGTCTTCGTTTAGAATCCCGCGAAACTTGTTCAAAATAGCATCGTGCAGACGAAATGACAGACACGGTTCGAGACTAGTCATAAAAACGCCGTTGACGCAACATTCAAGCAATTTGGTGTCAAAATATATTACACATGTCATGGCATTTGGTCAAATTTAATTTTCTATGACATTTAATACCACTTGTCATCCACAATAATCTTTTATATAAATGTTTCTGTTTTTGCTTTGGCATCACGGAAATATCACCCCGGTATTTTTATTCAAGGGGTTTTTTACGTGAAGGCATAGATTATTTTCAGTTTAAATATTTATTTCTAATGCGGCGTTGAAATACGTCACCGCTTGTATCGTGATCATTTTTAATGTTTGTAAACAGAAAACCTGACATGAGTTTTTCATGCTATTCCATAGCATCAGGCGTTGCGTGCGTGTAAGAAAAGTATTTTGACTGCAGTAGATATGTTAAAACAATTTCTCTTGTGCCAAAATATACAAGTAAAACTATTGCTTCATGTGCAAAAGGTATATTGTGCTAATATTCCGCACATGTAGCCACTTTGTTTACATAAAAAAACGCGGAAATGGTTGACAGTTACGTAAACAGGTTCATAATTATACCTATTGGAACTTATCAGCAGCGTTCTAGGTTAATGCATGTCATTAAAATAGATTATTTTCTATACTCATGTTAATTAATCATATGTTCTCATTCTAACTCTGAGCTCATTTGCGGCAGCTTTTATCTGTTTTGCGGTCACGAACCACAATGCCTAGGTACCTATTATTGTTTGTAATTTATTCAAATGGTAACTCTTTCTCAGAATAAGGGTTATAGCAAACGTGATTCCTAAATAAAGGACAATTGTTCTCTACTATTTATCACAATTCATGGTCCATTACGTCTACAATGAGCTCACCTCAACGTAAATCACAAGAATTGAACTTTATGTTGATTGGTATAGAATATAATTTATTTTGTGGTAGATTAGTCCTATGCGGCTGATTGTGTCTCGTTGTTATCGTGTCGTATCGAGTGGCGCACGCGCCACAAACGACCGCTTGTATGATTTACAACGTGCTCCACTGAAAGGTACCATTGTTGGTTTAACAGCTTCGACGGCGATTACACAATCGCATCGTTTGACGCCTGTCGAAGGTTATCTCCGGCCGTATACCGCTGCACTCTGAAGTTGACCGATGTTTGTAATGTTAGTGCGCTTTGTTGATGGTATTTCACGTTTCTGATATTTTTGTTTGTACTACCATTCCCCGTTTACAGTGGAATTCCTGCCCTTTCCCAGGCTGCGTTTAAAATAAAGGTTTCCATCTCAAAACTATTTCAATGTTGCCAAACATCTGAGCTTACAGAACTGCTCAAATTTTTCTTGTAATAACACATAAATGCCGGCCGGGGTGAGTAAAGACTAATTAGAAGCTGTTTAATGCATTGCTGTTGAAATTGTCGCATAAATTAACTGTTATACGATCGTAAAACTTTAGTCGTATTAATCTCCATATAATATCCCCAATGTTTGCAATCATATATCGTAAGCAGAACAACAAACGTAACTGGCAACGGGTCCGGTCGTTCCAATTAGCTTTAATCAATTACATGGTTTCGAAGATAACAAACTGGCATGAGGTGGATGCGATGAATCACCACTTCTGGTGATTTGCCAAACAGTTGGCACGGTGGATTCCGAAGCTACATAGGAATTTGTGTTTTTATTAATATCGGGATTAATATATCGCGATTGCGCAGTATGTGTTTTCTATTTGAACTGCTGTGAAAATAGTGTCGACAGTTTGAGTTGTTTACTTATTTCAGTCACTATTGCGTTGCTTCTTATTTACCTTAGCATTATCCCGAGTCACTGCATAAGTAAAGTGGAAAACATAAAAGAACATGTCTTTCTCTTGTATGGCTGTGAAAATGAGCTCATGAACACGATTTCTACGAGTATGTAATTCTTGTTTCTGATTGTCAACTGGATAGCTGCTGTTGATTGTTCTATTTGACTGACATTGTTTTACAATTTATTGCTATTAGAATTAGATTCGAAGAAATTGTTTTTATTTGTTTCTTGTCAATTAAATGGTTGCTGCTACGTTCATCTCCGTGCAGTTACAGTCTAGTTGGGACCCACTCTATTGCAATATAACTGCAAAGTAAACTGTCATATCTGTCATGCAGTTTTCGTGAAATTCTTCGGTCATGCATAAATGTAACTGTAGCAAGAATGCAACTCATACAATATTTTAACTATGTTGCAAAGTTTTTTTTTATAAACATTGCCCCAAACTAAGAATTTCTCCTGTATAGTGGGTGCGTTTACAAACATTTAAACTCACATAGACAAACAGCCAGACCCGGAACAACTAGACCTGTATATCATACAAATATTTGTTCCGTGTGGGGATCGAACCCGCGACACGCATCGCAGCAGTTTGACCTAATTCTAAGCGTAATAAACCGCAACATAAGTTTTACCTTATAAACATTTAATTGTTACTGCGCAAAATAATAAACAAACCATTATAATTAATCAACTTCCGTAGAATGCCGATAAAACATTTAACATTTGATAGCCGGCTTCAATAATATACCCGTGTCCTATTAATAAAAAGCATTATTAGCACGTGGACTTTTACTACTACTAACCTAGCAAGAAATAAATACGAACCATATATCATCCACACGATCTAAGGGCTGTACTCAACAGTATAGTAATAATAGTATAGTAATAGTTTCTCAAGATTACCAACAAAGAAAAAAAAATCTTTATAGCAAGTTGGCGTGTAGACATGTTAACCGGTCGTTTGTTCAATGACTCACGACTACAAATTACTAACGCTATCTAAGGTAATTTATGTCACAGTGAGTATGCAGAAAGCTAAATGCTTAACCAGTGATTATAGGTAAAGATGAAAAAGGAGCTCGTGGCCAAATAAAAACAGCCGCTCGGATCAATCTTCAGGTTAAGCCGCGCTGCCTAGGTTGTTCTGTGGATGGGTGACCACCCATAACATACCGAGTTTCCTCCGTGCCTATGAAAGCACGTTAAGCTGTTAGTCCCGGCTGTCATTTGCACATCTTTGATAGTCGTTACAGGTAGTCAGTCGCCCGAAAGTCTGACACTAGTTTAACCAAGGAGTATCGTATTACCCAGTACTTACTGGGTTGTGGAGGTCAGATAGGCAGTCGCTCCATGTAAAATACTGGTATTCAGCTGCATCCGGTTAGACTGGAGCCGACCCCAACATAGTTGGGAAAAGGCTAGGCTGATGATGATGGCAAAAGTGAATGGTGTCAGCGTTACTGCAATTTTCGCTACGTTAGTAGCAGGACAGTAGTTAATGATTAGAACTTCGTAACGTTTCTATTGATGGCTGTTGCTTGGGCAATTTATCTCACGACACTTCAGTCGATAGTAAACAAAAAATCAAAATACGGTATCACCGGATGGGCGAAATTACTTTTTTATTTACTAGCGGTTGCCTGCTGCTTCGCTCGTGTTTTGCTTGCAAATTTTCCACGGGCACGTTGTAAATATATCCTATGGCACTCGGGGATAATGTAGCTTCCTATGAGTGAAAGAATTTTCAAAATCGGTTCAGTAGATCCAGACATTACCCCCTACAACTACAACCTCACAAACTTTACTTATTAAATCTTATAATATTACTCGTAGTATAGTACCTCTTTATAATTTTAGTATAGAAAAGCACTGCTGTATTTCGTTTTTAATTAAGAGGCGAAACAAAAGACAATAGGTACATCAAAACCAAGAAAAATCACGACATAGCGGCAATGATTCATTAGAACTGCTATCAATGTGAAGTTTTATTTTATACTGAATTGCCTCCTGAATATAAACAAGACATAAAAATGAGAATTGAAGATAAGAGATTGATTCTGATGAAGAAACTTGGGGAAATCCGGAATGATTATGAGTCCGTGCATTATGAAAGCAACAGGGTTATATGCGGCACCATTTGGGGAATTTCAAAATCATTTGCAATAAAGCACAATTTACACAATGGAAACGTAACTTTACAGCATAAAGACGGGAATAACCCCGAATGTCTGTTCAAGAGTTGACTCATGTGTGAACATCTGGTGCAATGAGCAATATTCCTAGATTTCAAGATGTGTTTCAAAAAACCTGGTGGAAAATAATTTACCCGCAACTTTTTTCTGAAATATAGGTATGTTTTTAGAAAAACGTTGCGGCTTTTCTTGTATTTATATTTTTTACTTTATATTTTTAGGCTATTTCTTATTTTCTGTGAATAACCAACTGATTCATCAGCACCATCAATTCTTCGGTAGTGATCATACATGGAGTCATGTTTCTTGTGAATTATACGTTTCTTACCTGTAGGCAGTAACATAGACACAATTATTTATTTCCAAGATGTATATTAGGACATTCTACTCACAAACAAGAAAATTGTCTATTATATCATAGTTACCATAAGTACTTGGTAACAACGTATAAGCTGCGATACTATCGTTATTTGTAACCTTAGAGCCGGCCTTGGCGCCAGCAAATAGTGAAATGCATCGACATGATGCAATGTCTCGCTACGAACAAATATTATACTCGTATCTATAACATTTGATACGTCTGTTTTTAGAAGCTATTGTATTCAATTCATTGTTTAGTTTTAGATCCTGTTGTTAAGGCCGTTATATCTGCGAACATTTGACATATTAGGAACTTTGGTTACCAGACCATGCAATTAATTGAATATCTCATTTAATTAATATGCCTCCGTCATCTTAGAGAGAGGGGGCCTAGCATGTCACAGCAGTGTACATACTAGTCATACCGGTTATGCTTTTGTATTTAGAATTACCTCATGTTGGTACGAAGTTGCCAAGCATAGCCGTTTTGCGAGCAAAAGAAAACTCAAGCAATAAACAAATTGTAATAGCAACTGCCACATTTCTCTGTAATCTGAACCTTTATCACAAGTACGGTAATGCATGTGTACCTAATGCAAAGGAAATGCAGTGTTATTATTGTTTACATTTAACTTCTTGGTCCTTGAAATATCCGAGAAATCGACGTTATCAAACTCATTACAGTTTGCATGGCAGTGCCGAGGTCGCATGCATGCTCAACATTGATCCTTGCGATAAACACGTCCTGCGGTCACATTACTATAGAATTTGTAATATACGCAGGAATGTGATATTATTTGTAGCATTGTGGTATAAAATTGAATTATATTACATTTATATCTAAAAACTTCAACTCTATAAACCGAATCTAACTTTATGACATCCAGGTTGCTAGACATGAGTTTTCGTAAATACGCAGTAATTCTTTTAATTTCGTAGTAAGTTTTTTTTTTGCATATTACATTATTACACACCTAAAACCAGCATCATGTTTTTTGATAATAAACTGACATCTTCTATAACGCCAATAATTATTTAGAACAACTATTAAATTTTCATGAATGAGTCTTCGTGCATGAGTCAGTTCCATATGCACCGAAGGATAGCTAAGAGTGCCAAGACAAAGAACCCGCCGTAAACACATTTAGGCCTCTATTACTTTGAACGAGGGACCCCATTGCAAGCGACTGACTGGCGACATGTAATTACTGTGATCTATAGGTAGGATACGAAGGAGTTGTTTCAAAGACAACAAAGACACTTTAATATTTCTACAGCCGTTCCATGTACACGTGATTTTATAACTTGAACCAAGTTCTTCAGTTTGACCAATTCTTGATAAAAAATGGCCGTCTCAACTGGAGGGGTACCCCAAGGTTTAAATAAGATTTCGAAAAGACATTCGATTGACCCAATCTTCTCTATATAATTGAAAAATATTAATACAAACTTTGTTAGTTATTAGATTTAAGAACCATGGAATTTCAAGGTAGACAAAAAATAATAAATGACGAAATATGTCTGTCTTGCCTACCTGACAATTGAAAGGCTTGACAATAATGAATGCAAAACCAAGAAGATCTAACCTTCACATAGATGTTTACAGATATTGCATAATCAAGAACTTGTTAATAAGTATGCATTCTAGAAGTATCAAATGCATCTTTACCTTTTTAAGTTTTGAAATATTCTTATTCTTTAGTAAGTCTGAGGCTAGTTTTCTTAATAAATTACCTATAAGAAGAATCTAATTAACTCTACTACGATTTAATTTAGTTTTAGGATTCTAGATTTAAACAAATATGTTCATAACATGTCATCAAAAAGTATTACAAAAAGTTAATGCATTAAACTTGTAACGTTAAACAATATAATTGGTTTCAACTGCATTGACGTCAGACCGCAATCAAATAATCATTTCAATTTGCGGCAGGATATTTATTTTGCATACGTCACTGAATAAAATTGGTTTAATGTTAATGTACAAATAAACACTCGTACAGATCTATTTCAAAACACTTCCAAGATTTGGAATGCACTTCACATGTTCGTATACAGTGCTTCAAAGTGACATTTGGAAGTATATAAATACGACAGACGTGGGCAGAAATAGTTCTTGCCTAGAATTCTTATGCTCATGCTTAAAAACCCATAGACTGAAAATCGGTTGAACATGACTTCCATTCTGCATACTCTTGGAAGGCTGTTGCATCGTAACCGTTTCCAATGCATACTTAGAGCATTTGAACACTGGTTTTGATGTGAAATGACGATGGAGTTGGGCCATTTACACGCGACATCCTTGTTGCTCTGAAAACATGATGTAAACTTGTATTGGAATATCTTGGAATACTAAAATATGAGGCAATAAAGACTGGTGCAACCTGTTGAAATTCAATGGAGTGAATTCACCATATGCCGTTTCTAGCTTCACAATTTACAGATATATCGCACTAACGCCTGTTCCACGAGTATCCTTTATATTTGTTTGCATAATGAGTAATCCCACTGAGAAATGCACGATTTTGCATATACAAAGGCGTCTGTTTTCCGCAGATGTTAACAATAACAATTTGCGATAAATTCAAACTTCCGCCAAAAATGACCTGGTGGAACATGATATCTGACCTTCACATTTATGATCATGTAAAAATTACAATTTGCGGAAATAAACGCTGTTAATGCGAAGGTGGTTCAAGACAATTTTATTATAATGCACTGTCAACGGAAACGCATAAATTGGTCTGTTTGTACAGAGAACCCATATAAATTTTAGTTTTAATTCCATTTATAATGAGTGTAAGTGGTACTTGGTTTTCACTTCCTTGTCAATTCTGGAAAGTTCTGCAAAGGAAAGGTTTTCACCAACTTAAGTCTGATTTAGGCAATTTAATAGAATAAACAGCGACACAAACAATATGTGTTTGTGTCGCTGTATATTCCACAAATGTTATATCTTTGAGGTCCAATAAAGAGAAGAGAAATTCCTAGCAAACCACGATTCTTAGCAAAATATCACAACTTGTATCAAATGGTTTTTTTTTGTCATACTAACTAAGTATGTAAATTGCGCAAACTTTTATTTAAACAATGTTTAGCCAAAGATTAAGATCTTTGGCTAGCATTAAATAAACTCGAAAGGCGGCTTTCAATGAAATACTGATTAAGTTCCCGTCACGATAATATCTAGCCGCATTCTCTTTGTAGTTCCAATTGAATGCGGTATTTTAAACAGTTTTTCTCTGAATTCGTTTGTATCGTACACTAGTCTTGAAAGGTTATTTAATTGCAAACACCATCGGTTCCATCACGCGAACCGATCATTATCGTTTTCATAATGTTTATTTTCTTCACTCTACATTATTCAGTTATTTTTTATTCATCATTTATTACTTTAGTTGTTAAATGTTCTGCAAGTCCTATAATCGTAATTTCAATTATTTCCTGTATTGAGGATAAAAAAGTCGTTCAACAAGCTCCATAACCGCAATTTCACATTTAAACATTTGACGTCAATCATGCTTGTTGCCAACTGAAATTGTTGAGTACCTACTTCTCGATTTACAGAACCTATTAATATAATAGTCTATTCAAATATTTAGGTCTAGTCGATTAGTATAACTGCAAGTGATTCAGTTCATATTATTGTAACAAAGCGCAACCTTGACGACGGCGACGTGTCGGTTGCTTTGACGACTGAGTCTTACGCATTCGTCCATTCATACCCTAGATGCGTTTCGTGCGATATAATTCTGCAGCGTTAGCGCGACCAGCTCTACTAATTGCCTCTTCTCGCCCACTCCTTGTTACGTGACTGATTCTTCAGCGGTTACCTCTTGAAGCTTATTTTCCTCGACTCCATGATTTGCATCACAATCGTCTTTACTGTTATTCACTCCAAACACTATTAAAGCTCGACTTATTTATTCCATTGTTACATCGCTAACCGTCTAGGCCACTCTTTGTTCTCTCAGTGACGTTACTTTAATTAATTTCGATTGCAACAGATGGACGATGTCCAACTAATATTGTATCTGACACGTTTGGTCTTTTTTCTTGATTGATAGCTAGCTCTTCATCTATGAATGAGTTTTATTTGTATGATAATATTGTCACCGGCAATGTCTAGTAACAAATTGCGTGCGGAATGCTTGCTTGCCAATAAATACCTTTATTATGACTGACACTCCCGTTGCCTTGCCACTAACTAAACATCACTGCTTATATATCTTCACCCCGCTGAGAATGTTCTGCTTCGCTCGGCTGTTCGTAGTCCTTAACAAGTATTACAAATATAATAGAGTAATCCAGACACCAAATGTACTCTAATATTAAACTTGGCGGGATACCATCAATAGGTTATTTTTTCTTAACAACAACTAGATTATCGTGTTATACATAAATTAGTATAGTAACATTGTGATAGTATATATCGATCCTAGTATGAAATTAGCTTTGGCTTATCTGCTCCAAGGTTTCACTGAATGTTTTCTAACCTTAGTTTAGTACCATACGTTTCATGTTGTATCTTTGCGTCAAGTAATTTCGGAGGGAAGATTGGAGCAGCTAGGTCTTTGGGCGTTCGACGATAGGGCTGTGGTGACGTGGTCATGTGTCGGCAGCATCAACGGGTTGGCGCTGGCGCTGGGCGGCAGCGGTGCTGGCAGCCCTGCGACGGCGAACGACTCTCGGGACCAGACGACGACCTCATCTCGCGCGACCTCTCCGCCGCCAAACGAGAGGCAGCAGCACTCCAGGTAGACGCGCTCCACGCTCGGAACGTTTGGCTTCACTGGCTATGGCAGTATTTGGTGCCGATGGAATACCAGCTTTTTTAAATTAAAGACCATTTCTCTGCTATTGAAATAACTTCTGATATTATGCAGCATCCGATTGGGTTTAATTCAAAGCTAGTGTTCCATTGGTCTAACGTAAGGTGTTGGTTTCGTTTCTGTACTGTAATTTTATGTGGGTAAAGGTCGTTTCCAAATTTTGTTGTACTATTAGAACGCCATACAACGTTCCTAGTATGTGTGCATGCTTGCCTGCTGAGTGTTTTTATTTTGTTGGTGATAGAAACCTTTTTGTGTTGTTTGTTTTGTATTGCCGAGTGTTGAACAGTTTATTTTGTTTTGTATTGTTAGATAGTTTGTGTCCTGTTCAAAGGTTATATAATTTTTCAGCGTCTTCGAATATTTACACCAACATAATATTTTTCGACGTGTAGGTACCTACAAACAGTTCTGCTGTTCAGTTGTTAATCTACGTCGAGCTGCCGATATCAATAAATAATAAAAGAGTATAAATAATTCAAAGAGGAAATTAAGTTTAATGAACGCTCTAAACTGCGCAATGTCAAAGTCAAACACATGTTTTCCTGTCGGTAACGGATGACGTCAGGACTAAATAAAACAATGATGATCCTTGTTATTGCCTTACTTTATACCTGAATAACTTCGCTCGATTTAAATAACTCTATTTATAAATTCTACCGAACGCAATATTGATGAGGGAGGTGATAATGTAATGAAACCACCGGTTTCTTCGAAACATATCAATGTAGCAACAGCTTTTTTAGTTGACGAAACAGGCTAGCAAAAAAATCCTAAACAAACACAAAGAGATTAATAACAGGGTTTTTGACGGGTCTTTAATCTTTCTCATTTAGACGTTTCAACAGGTAAGACGTTAACTTCAAGGATGACCATCACAAGAGTAATGAATTGGATGCAGATAAAATTATGAATATCCCATTTGAATTCTGCTTAACAAAATGAGATACTATCGATGAAACATAATGTCGGCTAAGGCACGTCTTGGTCGAGTCTCTGCTCTGAATCTTTATAACTCAAACTTGTGCCTTCAATGCATAATCTTTATGACGTTAGGCAATTGATCAGTATCAATATTGTGAAGTTCGTCGTCAAAGTCAAAGTTATGCGGGACTAAATTACTTTAGGTTATAACATGTTGTAGCGGCACTTAATTATTTGAATTGTCGTGAGAGTAAACATATCAACTACTGCACACTGTGCATCACCGTATATCATTATTGAATGAAGTCGAGAACATTATCGAAAACTGAGTACCTAAGTCTAGATTGAATGCCAAAAGTAGTAGGAAGTAAGAAGCCAAATCTTGATATAGAGCACCGCCTGTTTGTGGGCGGGTCTTTGGCATTGTCACATGATACTATCTATACCGACACGACAGTATGTCAGTTAGTCCAAGAAAAAAATCAATACCTGCGAAGGTTTTGACTCGACACCCATATAGTAAGAATGTAACGTAAGAGAAAGATACAGAAGTTGAACAGTAAAAGAGATACAATAATTGCCAAAACAAGACTAATATTGTGTGAAGAGTAGTAGATGAGGTATCAATCGCTAGCTACCTGCAGAAGATCCGAATTTCATTAGTTAAATAATTGAAACGGATGCAGAGTAGGCAGAGAGAGGGGAGAGCATACGAGGAAGCAGAGAGAGACATTTAAGATATAATGCCAATAAAAAAAAGTGATTTTGAAGCCTTGATATTTCCAATCTGTTCTCAAATATTTAATGTATGTAGTGCATAATTATAATTAGTTTTAGATCTTTGTTTACCTAATACGGAAAATGTCTCATGATCATCTGAAAAACAGATGATCATGAGACATGTTCCGTATTAGGTTAAGCCCAGCTAAACTTTTCGCTGCAAGTTTCCACCATCAAGGCTGTTGGACTATCAATCATAGTAACTAAATCACATCGTCCGCAAACTGTTTTGCACATGCAAATCCAGATCATCAACGAGACATTTGGGGCTTTCGCAAAATAATTTGCCAGCCCTAATGTCCGTACGAGCATTTATATCCTTCATGTCATTAACTGCTAACGACATGACGTTGAATAATCACGATAAATGTAGGGCTCCCAAGTTATCCTCATCCGAAAACTGTGTGTTGATCATCTTGTAATTTAACTCATAATTTTCGAAGCACCACGGTGAAGCTTACGTCATGCTCCCAGAATAGAGCGCGGTTGCTTTCAGTGTGGAGTTATTGTAGATTTTTTGCTCGCAGGTTATTGACTTGAAGCATTTAGATGTCACGGCAAGGGTACTGAACACGACTCCGTAACAAGGCACCGAATGTTCAACAGAATTGCAAGTCTGCAATATTGAACCATTCGCGAATATAGCTGAGCCGTATAAAGGGTCGTAAAAATGTTTTATGTACTGTTTTAATTAATAAGTCATGAAACAAGTTTTCTAGTGACGGTAAACTTGCTCGATATGAATTGATATTGCACGATTTGCTTAAAATATAATGAACTCTCATATAATTCTAGAAATAGTTTTTTTTTTGTTTGGGTTACAAAAATATAAATATTATGTTGATTGGAAACCTGTTTTCGGCTGGCAGATGTGAAGGTCATTATTGTTTATTTATTCTCCACGATATTATCTATAGGTAGGTAGGTACTAAAAAAAAACGAGTAGGAGTGTAGACTGAGGTGTGAATAATTTGAATATTTATGTGCTGGTAGAAAAACTTCTTTTTAGAGTTCCGTACCTTTAAAGGAAATAGGATCACTCGCGTGGGACCGATTGAGTTGAAATTTGGTACAGATATGTAAATCGGAAGAAAATAGACGAAAATTGACCAATAACCCCTCCCGCTCTGGGCTGAGCAGGAGGGAGTGTCAGACTTTTACTGACTAAAACCCATCCATGTTCCTTCCTTTGCCCTTTGTGTTCCAGGGCCGCGGTATCTCTTTCGAACAGTCCCGCAACCCTGGCAGGCATCCCCCCCCCCTTAACTCCGAAATTACAGGGTCGAAAATTTTGAAAAAAAAATATACAAAAAATAGTTCTTTGCCTATGGATTACAGGAAAACCTATAAGAAATCTATAAAAGTACGGAACCCTCTCCACGCGAGTCGAACTCGTGCTTGTCCGGTTTTTTTTGTGGGTCTGGTTTTTTTTGTGGATTTGGATAAAGCTTTCTGTTACTAAGTAATTAATTCAACTTTATAATATGTATAATAATTTAGTGGCACCTACTGTGACATGATTGAAACATTATTGCTATAGCAGTGTACAATTATTTGACGTGCTTGAGATAGAAAAAAGACTTGAACTTTATTTGCACTGCTCTTAGTGTTAGATTACTAGAAACAGCCGTAATGACACTAGAAAGAAACTATACATTTTAAAAGGTGTTAGCAGTAAGTCACGTTCAATTGGTAAATAAATATTTAAATAGATAAAGTCCACTTTAAAATTGTGTAGGCGGACTACATTAAGTATTTGCCTACGAAGTAAAGTATGGCTCTTAGCTTGAAAGAATAGACAAAAAATGTAGTATAGGTAGTCATTGTTGATTTGCTCTAATGTATTGACTTGTTCCTTTGTGAATTAATTGATCGGATTATTTGCGAAACTGGATCAATACTTGCCAAGCCAATAGCCTTACGAGTTCCACGTCTAGTAATCTTTATCTCCACGAAAAACATTCCAATCAATATACTGAATTAATGCGATACATCAGAACATCGTTCAAACCTATTCCGCAGCATGACTGACGAATATTAAATTGATGCCCTCCTTCGATAAGAGCTCAAGCCTTCAATTTAATTTGCTAAATAAAATGGAAACGTGCTCTCAATATCTCCCAAAAACTTATTGAACGAATACATCTTCAGTATCCCCACTTAAGACTTGCGATTTGACAGAGGAGAGGATCCAGAATGCGCTGTAAAGTACCCGCAAATGTGTGCGAAATCGTTACAATAATTCACGAGTAATCTTCGCGTTGAATTCTTTGCGAAAGCGTTTAAGCTCAAGAAAAGTGAGCAATTATACTTATACCCGTGTTAGTTCGCGCGGTTGCGCCCGGAATGCCCTTGGTAGCCCGGTATTTGTAACGAATCCGCAATTTTTTTTCCGACAGCTCCCTATATGAGGTGACTGGTAATTAGTGACCGATACTTAAACACGTGATTGTACTCATGATAACAACCAACTTTCCCAAAGAAACATTTTTTTAAACGGCTAACAGCTGATAGGCCACTGGCGCGCGCGTGCTAATTTCATACTGCTGTTTTGTTATTTGATAAAAGTGTGTGTATAAAAAAAATGTTTCTTTGGGAAAGTGGTTTGTTATCATGAGTACAATCACGTGTTTAAGTATCGGTCACTAATTACCAGTCACTTTATATTACAGTATCTACAGTAGGGTTGTAGAATTGCAAACAAAGCACGTTGTCCAGCTAAAGCTAATAGGGTTGTAAAAGGGTACCTACATCTAATTTCCAACATTAATGTATTTACGTGGACGAGACGAAATAGTAGACTAAACAACAAATGAAAAAAAAAGGCAATTTAATTCGAGGGACTAAGTTTTATCCCGAGTACAGCGAAGGATTCTACTCTAGAATTCCTTGCTTCATGCTGGATACGAGAACCGAGATGAATTTTTTTTCACGAGTTGTGTACTCTACTTTTTACCTTTTTTTTTTACCGATGGGAAATCATCAAATAACCCCTCCCGCTCTGGGCTGAGCAGGAGGGAGTGTCAGACTTCTACTGACTAAAACCCATCCATGTTCCTTCCTTTGCCCTTTGTGTTCCAAGGCCGCGGTATCTCTTTCGAACAGTCCCGCAACCCTGGCATACTTTTTACCATTGACTGCGAGAAAATAAAGAGAAGTATAGTATTTATATTGCTCGTGGATAATAAAAGCCGATCGGGTCGATCTTCAAGGTTAAGCCAGGCTTACCAAGGTCGGTCTCTGGATGGGTGACCACTAATTAATTACATACCGAGTTTCCTCCGTGCCTCGGAAAGTACGTAAAGCCGTTGGGCCGGCTGTCATTTGTAGTTATTTGACAGTCGTTACAGGAAGTCAGTGGCCCGAAGAAGACCAGTCTTACCAAAGGGTACCGTATTATCCACCCAGTACTAACTGTGTTGTGGGTCAGATAGGCAGTCGCTCCAAGTAAAATACTGGTATTCAGCTGCATCCGATTAGACTGGAAGCCGACGAACCCAATGAAGTTGGGATAAGTCTAGGCAGATTTTTCAAATTTTAATAAATAATCTGTAATATAATAAGAGAACAACGGATTCAATGTAAACATTAAAAATTTGTAGTGAAATTAGAACAATTTCCGACATGCAGTGTTATATTCTTGTCGGCGGCACGTTTTATTTATTTTACTTGTTCCAAATTCAAAATGTTTTTATTCACTCATTGAGTAAAAGAACGTTTTATAATTTACTGTTATCGATGTATAAAATGCCCTTTATCGAGTGGCAATGGTAAGAAGACTATTTGTAAGGATCTTAGCAGCTAGCGTTGTGTAGTTTCTGCCTATCCCCATAGGAATAAGGTGTCAGTTTGTGGATGAATGTAGATATTGCAATCATGCCAAAATAGAGCCAAGAGTAATAAGTTGACGCATATCCCCCCAAAATATAAAAATCATTTTGATCTTTCCTTTGTAGCAGCGAGATTAGCCCAATTTTATTTTCGTACAAACAAAAACGAAAAAGATCTGAGAATGCTTTATTTGTAAATTTAATACTTTTGAGCAAGATAATAAAACAATGTCGTTAAAAAAGAAAATATGGAGTTTAACGTACATTAAAGTGACATTCGCGTGTCGAGGGGGTATTTAATTGAACAAGAACGTAAGTGGGTTTAACAATAAACTTATGAGTCAAAGGTCAGGAGGACTTTGGTAAAACAACTGGCAGTCGAAAGGCATAAGTATCAAGAGAGACACTTAAACATTATAAAATTGTCAAACGTAAAAAATACAAGAAATCAAAAAGTTTCATTAAACGGTAGCAGTTTGCATAATGATTGTTCGAGGGATTCTAGGAATTCTCAGAGTATGCTATGCAGTAGTATGCAGTAGTTCTATGTAGGTACTTACAACAATGTGATATCATTCATGCCCTCTATTGTCACGTGCACAAACACATTGCTGCAACAATTAATAAAACAACGAGACCATATAGAAATAAATTAATGCAATTAAAAATGCAGAAAAAATAATAGCAACAGTTTTGCCTTATAAGCGTGTTGAAACACGTGCTCTTTGCTGCATTTAAATGGGTTGCGTCACTACTGTAAATATACTAGTACGTAAATATGTAGATCATATGAGTCCCCATTGACTCCCCCTACAGCTATTTACACGCTCCACTCGCCTCCCTAGGCCCCCACAAGGGTTGCCAATTAAATACCTGACCCAAGATTTTAATATCGTGCCATGTTACACAAATGAGTGTATTATTTCATTCAAAAGGGTACTTTTCAGCGGCCTCAAAGAAAGGCTTTTTAATTAAGCAAGACATTTTGGTCTAGCCTGAAAGTAAAATCTTTAAAATAATAATTAACGAAGGAAACAGTTTTTTTTTACAGAATACATGATTTCTGTAAAAAAAAAACTCTGTTTTATTAAAAATAATGATAAAACAAGAATTATGTCTACGTAAAGGAATTCAGAACGAAGTCCTATAGACACGGAAAATCAGGATTTATCGTTATAAGAACGATTATTTCAATAACTTTTTTGTCAATCAAAGAGACATTGCTAGCATGTACACATCCATCACTCTTGTCGCCACCAAACCACTCTTTGCCGTTACTGCAACCACCACCGCTCCATTTTGAGTCTTATGCCGTACACTGAACAGAAACATTTCTATCATCAATAATTGCAGACTTGTTAAAGCAACGGCCTAATTGCTGCGCAACTTTTGTAATTTGCTATCTTGTACGCGTAAAGAGGCACTATGATGTGACCGTTATAATCTACCTAGCAACAACCAACTGGTAGAGAGAGTTCGATGTCCGAAAGAAATGTAGTGACCTCATAGATTCGCCATTCGCAATTCATCATTTTGCACAAGCTGCCTCACCGGCCACGCGGCGAAATTGAGCTATCTTTGGCAATATTACCTTTCTAATATCGCAGTTACAACAGAGATAAGTAAGCGATTGTACTTTGATCATAGATTGTTAGAAGAATCGTGATCTATGAGGGTTTGTGCAAATTATAAGTAGATACCAACTAATTTCATTTGTCAACATCACAAATCGGTAAAGCATGAATCGCTCGTTTCGGATAAATCTTAAGCGAAGATGTGACAAATTCATTACTGTATGTAAAGCAGTTCTAACTCAAGTTTACATAAGATGATATGTGGATAAATCTAAAATTTTCCATTGTTTAGGTAGGTGTATGACTAGTGAATCATCTAGACACTAAAATAGACACAAATGCAGGCGTGGCAACTAAAGATACTTTAAACTTTCAAAAAGGCTTGGCCGGAAAAGGCATGGCTTTTAGAGAAGAGTTGATAGATATGGGAAAAGCGTTTAAGTGTCTATTCTGTAAACCTAAATAAGTATTGGATTTAAAAATAGACAAACTAGCCTTTGTTTTGTAGGATTCAGGTAGCTGCCACGAACAAGGTTCTAGCTTGACTGGAACATGTTCAGGTAAAAGTTTTCGAAGCTAATGAACTTAATCTCTATTTAAATTCTTGCATTGCGGTTATCTACTTACCAGTCAGGCCGCGTACAGGCTGTACTTTCATCCAAGCCCTTAGCAACAACGCACTAACGTCATTTCATATACGACATTGAAACATATCCCGAGTGGTTGTAACCGCAGCCTCGGGATGCGTCGACGCACCCAGCCGTACAAGGACTCAACATGACGTCACCTACAACAATACAATTACGCACACGAAATTACATCTTTCTCCGTACTAGCAGAGGCGAAATTCCCCTGCAGAAAGTTTAAGAACCTTGGAAGCCTTGCGTACGGTTTTACTTTGTTGCGTCGCTTTACTGTCGCGATGATAGAGCTTCGCCGTGGAATGATCGACTGCCAATCTGAATTTTTATGAGCCATAAATCGAGATCCAATACCTTGTGAGAATCGCTCAATTTTCAACGTTTATGCTAAGCGGAAATGTAACCGCATTTCCTAATGCATGACTAACTATTGTCAACGATAAAATGCTAACACAGTTATCTTCGGAAATACAGTATCTCGTTCACAAACAGTCATCTGAAGCGGTGACATCAGTGTTTGCCAGAGATTGTCGTCAAACATGAATTACGTGGATCTGCATGTTATACAACCAATTTGCCAACTGATTAACTTGTCACTTTTTTGTTGGGGATACTTTCTATTAATTACTTGATTTCTAGAAATAATTTAATTTATTTGACAGTAACAGTTGTTTGAACAAGACCTGTCCTTCCAGTGTATAAATCTAATTCTAAATTCCGAACGTCGTCGTCTACGACGCGGCGACGACGGAGCGAAAGAATAAAGAAAATTCACGAAAGTAATATGTCAAAAACACTATCAAACTGTTGGCATTCCAATTTGTTTTCTGGTGACATAATAGTGCCAAGATAACCACTAGCTAGAAATACTCAATTCTCATCCAATTAATTTGATTATCTTCAAAAATTATAAGAGGAAATCCGTCTACAATTTACTCATCACGTAATCTGACACTCGAAATGAATTACATCTACAACCACATCCGAGTCCATGTTTGGTAAATACGCGTGTCTTATGATTAAACATCACACAGTAACACTTGACCCATATCGTCCAATGTTTCCGGTTCGCCGGTGATCGGCCTTGATGTCTCGCCCACAAAGGTCGAGCGTGGCGAAAGATACATTCGTGCACATTCACTCAATTTGCTCCGAGAGATATATCCAATTAATCAATGTGGGATTTCGGAGCCAAATTATAGCTTACATAACTAATCAGTCATATAACAGCTCTTTGTAACTTGATTGCTTTACAAAAAGGGCTCTAAACAAAGGCTGTATTAGGCGAAAACAGTAATGTAAAGTTTACTTTCTTGGGGTTTAGAAACTGTTATAAAACTCCTTTCCTTTTTATGATGGAGAAAGCATAACTGTGCCTAAGGCAACGCAAATCAGCAACATGTTAGGACCAACTATTGGAATAGTGCATACGTTATGACAAGTTGCGAATTAAATCTAGGTGCTTGGGTGGGTGTCAATCGTTATTGTCATTATGGTTGAACTTTTCTAAAGTTAAAAAGAGGAGGATCAGTAAAGTCGTGGAGCCAAAACAATAAAGTCTCCTTTAGCTAGAGAAGGAGTTTCTACCGAAATGAGTAATGGATCTTACGAAAATTGATTAGTGAACAAGAGACTTAACAAATAATCCAATTCAATTGGGGTTTTTCCACATAATTAAACAGACATTATTTTTCTACTGTCGTATTTGTAGTAGCAACGACCTTGCGTGATAATACGTAACAGTGACACCGATTTGCAGGGCAATCCTCCTCCCCGATTCGATTATGCAAACGTTACAGCTGATAAAATGTTACTCGCCGATGGCCTGCTTTATTTCACTGATTATTTATGTGACTTTAGTTTGTTTTGCCACGATAATGTTAAAATTGGCATTATCTGTATTGACACCATTATTGGAAATGGTTTTAGTGTGTTTTGAGTTTCCGCTTTTCAGTTTAACAAGTACAACATAACTGAAAATCAATCATGTAGGACACAAGAATAGTTTCCATTAAAACAACTTGCCTCACAGTCAGGCAAAAAAACCAAAAGATTGCCTCAAGCGAAGATAAGCTAACAATTGCAAAGGTCTTGACTTTCAAATACAATGGTGTATGATTTAAATACTAAGAGAGATCTTCCATCTTAGACCCGTTAGGCACAAAACGGGGGCGTGACTTTGCCGTCTGTGCCAAAGATTCCCCTCCGATTTGCCAAGTATTCGCGACGATGTTTGCCTAACATCGGATCGCAAGAAACGTTCCATGTGTGTACCACATTGGGAAGCTATCGTATTTATTTTATGGCGATTTTGTGGAAATTGTAGGGCTTTGTTTTTCTTGGAAATGGATTGGATTAAAGAAAAATGGTGGTTGCGGGCATGGGTTATTCAACTTTTCATTTGGCTCTAGGCCTAGAGACTGTCAGTCAATCCCGAAGCTAACTAACCGTCTTAAAATGTAACATTACCATTTAGGTATATCAATAATTAACTCGGCAAGTTTTCTCACATAAAAAAAACACATTTTATATGTGCGTCACGTTGTATATTTCCAATCGCGTTGACCCCTTAACATCAAAGGAAAAACTTGTACACTTTTATTTTTATCGTCCTGTGGTAATTCCATTCATACATTTTAACAATAAAATGTAATGGAATTATTGCTGGTCACTGATATTATTTCAATGAACCTACTTTATTTCAATATGTCATTTTATAAAATTTACTGAATCTGAGGCTAAAAATAATATTTGTAAACCGTTCACAAATATTTACCAAAAGTCTATGGCCAAATGTTTTTTCTTTTGTGAAGTGTTTTTAATGTCTGTTGAAGATAATTTTACTAGTTGTTTACATACAACTGTTTTGTCTGCAAACATTGTCACCTATCCCTTGATAACCTAAGCCTTTGGTTTACTTGTTTTCTTGTTTCCAATTTGTTGTTTAATTTACTTGTAGAAATTAGTCTGATTAATAAATTTTATCTCTTGTATTGACGTATAAAGCTTTAAAAACTAATTAGAGTTATAAGTGCAAAGTCTAATGAAGCAGTGAGGTCAAAAAACTTATTTAATTATGATTGACGATGTTTTTCTTGTCGTAAGTAAGTGGCTAATGATAGAAACATGACGCGTTTATCTACCACAGTCATCGTGGTCACTGCGGAAAATTCTTAGTAAAGAAAATTAGTAACTCATCCTAACACTAGCGTGAAATACAGTATGGCTATAAAACGTAGCTATGTTGTAATAAATAGCGGGACCAGGTTCTGTCATACTTGTCATTATAAAGTAGTGTCAACATGATGGTAGAAATCTGCAGCAGAAAATTATTTATTAAGTTAACCCGTATTGTCCCTTAGTTGGCAACACCACATTCACTCCTCTTGGAAATCGACTCCGAAAATGGGCATTGCGCGTACGCACTTAAGCGCGTATTTCCCAACTATAATGTTTATAGACGGTGATCCTCCAGATAAATTATAATTTATACGTCCTAAGTCCACCAACTCCAATTAATATTCGTATTCCCAGAATAGCTTAAGTAAGACACGTTTTAACCAAGACAAAATTAATATTCCTCTAACGAACGTCTATTTACCGTTTGGAAAAGTACGTGTGGCTAATTGTGAAGAGTACTGGTGAGAAATTGAGATCGACAGCCCTGTGCACGCGGCGTTATTTAACTGTTTCAATCAACCGTGGGCTAACATTGACCCGGCCTGCAAATAGATCTAACGAGTAATTAAACATGAGCGAGAGTTTATCTCGTATTGAGGCAATTTACGTTTTTTGTCGAGGCACGGTCAATGTAAAGAGGGTAATGGTCGAGTATACGGAACCATCTGTAACCTCTACATGTTTTTGGCGATCAAAAACCCTTCACCCCTTTCTTTACACATGGGTTTTGGGTACGTCGAGCAAATAAACAAACGGGGACAAGTCTGCCTGACTTCTCCACTTTATTCGTTTTATCGATCTATGGGGGACGCCCGTATTCAGCGGTAGACGCATGCCTATTTTTGGCAATATCAATAAGTTCGTCACAACGACCTCGCAACCTCTGACTCGTTAAATATTCAGATAAACAATAGAGAAATATTACTAAATTATCTTGTTTGAAACAGCTGGTGGGCTTTTATTCAATCAGTTGTTATGTTCTGTTATATCATAGCTATAAAAATAACCTACACATAATTGCTTTGAACAAAAACGTGTTATATTGATTTGGAATTTTACGACTGTTGAGATGTTCGCACTTAATAACGGTATTTACACACACAAAGCGTGATTCTATTTTAGTTTGTCTTTCCTGAATATTGAATTTATCTTATTGAATCTAACACCACATAATTTGTTTTACCCTCGGCAAAATAACAAAATGAACGCATCAATCATGATCAAGAGATCAGCAAATCAAAATTAGATAAAGAAAATGTTCTGTTTGCCAATTCATCTTACCTCCCACACAGCTCCAATCACTCGTCACATTACCTGCCCATATATGGGCACCCTCACAAAAAACCACCGAGTACATTGACATGCGAATGCGAACTTATAGAACTATTACTAGCGTATAAGACCGCCTTAATGCGGCCCGTCTTATGTCAATATACATCATGTAGAACATTGAATAACGTCGTATGTCTGTGGGCTGTAGTATCGCGCATAAGAAACGTTGTCTGTTACCGTTATCGTCTGTCAGTAGGTTTTATATCTGATGGACGGTGCCAGCCGTATAACGGTGCTCCATGCATACAATGCTTGCCTGAGTTGCCTAAGGGTGAGGCTGGGATGAAGTGAAACTATTGGCGGGATGTAAAAAAGCGGAAAACGTCTAGCCAACACAATACTTCAATGTTATTAGAAGAAGATTATGAAAAAGAAAACTTTCATTTCAAAGGAAATGAATATATTAATTCGTGTGAAAATAACAAACGGGAAATGGCAGTGGACGTTAAGTACTGTAAATATGTTATATGAAAGTGTAGTGTAATATTTTTCGGCCTAGCTAAAATAGCAAACAGTAGGTTTTTTATCCGTCTCTTATAACAACTCCCACGCAAACTACGCGAGTGCTTTTCTTAACCCATGGTTTTTGCTAAGTACAAAAAACTTCGTAGAAACAAAACAAATATGAATACACTCATTGTTTATTCGCACGTTATTAGGTATCTCAGTCTCAATCGCAAACGTTTCAATGTCCCCAGGTACCTAGATCAACTCACAAAAAATATCCGAATAAAGTGCTACATTTTTTTTTTTCTGTTCGACTGTCTTACACAATCTTTGTCCTACTTTAATTCATTGCGCGAGAAAAAACCTACTCCAAATATTTGCCCGAAAAAAAAATCTCCTGAAAGCTTTTTCCTCGCTTTTTGTACTAAGTCTACGAATAAATTTAATTATCAAACGTGTGGTTTCCAGTTATACGACAATTGACCAAGTAAACATGCTTTTACACGTACTCGTAAAGTATCTTTGTTGAGTGAAAACTAGCTACTAAAAGTCAAGTATAACTTAAACGACCAAGTTTATCTCAAAGTTGATCTGACATTCAGTTGTAAATCAATTGAAAGTTATTCTGTTCTTTGCACAAATTTATGAGAGAACAAATATATTATTTTTAGAAGCAACAATGTGAACTAGCAATATTCTTTCATGTCTTGTCAAGTTAATACATAATGTATAGTTTGTGTATTTATAGTATTCTTTCTACTTAAATGTGTTTTTAGCAAATCTTTCTAGTAATTGAAACTGGTGACTACGAATAAAATTTTGTTAATGAACTATAAAAGCAAACCCAAATAATAAAGCGGCAATAGTTCTCCAAACCAAAATCCATAAATAATAGATACTACTAAAACTTCTAATAGTTCGGATTACGAGTTGTTCACGCTCCAGATGTTGCGTTTAAAAGCCACGCCAAACACAATGATAGAATTGAAACTACCACAGTTTATACCTAAAACCAATGGTTAAATACTTATTATCTACCTGTAACCACTTACATAACGTCCACTCTCACACGGTAACCAGTTAGAACTGTTGCACTATTATTATAAAGAACAATTGTAACTAGAAGCTGACGATAAAGGACAACGCGCGTGTATGTATTGCGCAGCAACATCTGATTTTCAGAATCATTTGCATGTCAATTGAGTAAGGTTTGTTCTATAAGTTGCTGAAAAAATCTGCTGTATTAGATTCCAAAAAAAATCTCACTTCAAAAGTAAATAAATACCATTCCAATTGCTAAATTGATTTAAATATAGCCACTGAAAAGTAATTTCCACGAAAACTCCCAAGAAAAATCTTTTCAAAAGAATTGTAGAGACAAAAATACAATGCCCAAAATTAAACCAAAATATTCTGAGTAGGTAACTAAAACGTATTGTATTTTCAAATTGTAAGTCGTAAAGAAGTTTTTGTAACCGCCACTCAAAAATATGGTTGTCAATGTAAATTAATGGCACTCGTAAAGGCTGCGCATAATAGAGATCACACTGGTGTGTCGTGCGGAGCGCTCGCGCATGGGACACAACGTGATTTATGCATTTCTAATCGCGCATGAGCCATGCCGCTGCTCAGTTATACAACCAATACTAACGTTGCCATGCAATACATACGGAAAACTTTGTGAAACTCAACCAATACTTGTAGGTATGCCTTATTTTATGCTGCAAGAGCGACCAAGGTTCAATGTCATGAGTCGATATTATGTGCGAGATTTTGTAACGTTACACCTATCTGTTAGACGTGCTGTTTTGTCCAAGGTCTTATTTGTCTTTATGTGCTGTGTCTTCTAATTTTTGTTTGCTCATAAGCTACCGCGATCCTTGTCTGTTGTCTAGACTAGTTTGATATAGCGCTGTAGGTATACGGAATGCTCACTTATCTTTATCAAGCAATCTAGAGAAGACCTTATTGTCATCATCGATTCATTAATAAATTCTCATCAACAAGCACATTAATCGCATATATGTCTGAATGAAACAAATCGACATACATTACTTACCGTCTGGCAGGTGGCCCGTCGAGCGAGCATGTTTACTACGTGAATCAAACCAATTGTCTGATCCACGTGTTTTCATATTGTCCTCACGAATCCCCGCCCTCTGTTTACTATAATTTTTACAAACAGACCTTGTTCTTAGTCAGTCCGTTTCCGTGTATATTTGTTGTAGGAAAATTCTGAGCCTACTTTAAATTATGTATGTTCTGACGTTTGAGATCGAGTTGTTCTGGTTAAATTTAAAACAATTCCATCTCATTATGCACATTGTAAAAGATGAAAGCAACACTAAAATAAAATCAAATCCAAATAGCACTCCTGCAGTAATTAGTGTCAATTTTCAGTGACATATTTTACTAAAATTACATCTATTTCTGTTTCAGGTAAGGCAATGTCTTCTAAACGGGTGACATATTTTTCCAAAAGAAGGTAAGTACCTACGTCAGACATGGTGATCAATCAAAAGACGTCGACGATGCTCCAATCCTAGAGAAAAGTCGACCAGGCCGATGTACTACTTTTGGTAAAACCTACCAACATATTGTTTCATGTCTAATTTGTCCACACCTTTGTCTGAAAGCTGTTTTTTAAGCAAATGAACCTGCCCTCGAAGCGGACAACAAACAGACCCGGTCATCCACCCCGGCAATGGTTACTTAATGTCCAACGATTAGTCATACGGCTCAAAGCAAATATTTTGTCAGCGCTCGACTCACCACACGATCGTATATGATTTGCCTGAACACCACAAACAAATGGTCACACTTCAGTTCATACCTAAATGTTTAATTATTTAGTCACAATTGTTACGTCATGGATGATCCTATACTTTGGAGGTGTCAGGCCTGAATAAGTCGGTTGACCAGCTTGAGTGTGACATCAATAATGATTAGGTCATCACTGAAACTTAATGAGACATCCAATACTTTAAGGGATAACGTTTCGTGGCCATACACTCCCATATAAAGAGCTCCGCGGCCGTCAGGTAGAGGGAAGTGTCCCGTTAGAATATAACACACCGAATCAACTCTCAGATCTGAAATAGATTGTTTACGCCATGTCCGGGCGCTATGCCAACGGTCACCTGAAGCCGCACTATAAGGTTTTGGCACATAATTAAATTTTTATCAACTAGTCTGACGTTTGAGTCATTTTTGACTGGCATTCGACATACAATGTCTGAGAAATTGATCCAATATATTGTATTTAATTAGATTCTGTTGATGGTGCTTTATTTTTCGCTTTATCTTGGAGATGTGGGCAAAGAATTTTTTTGAAATGCACTTATTTGCCATTATTTACTTTGAATAATTACCTGACAACAAATATACTCAATGACAAATAAGCAACAACATTATATTTATACCCACTGATTTATTACTTTTCAAAAAGGTAATTTATCAAATATCTACAGATTGTAACAACTCTCATAAATATTGTAAAGAATAAAGAATGTTTCACCATTAGAGACATTGGATCATGTGAACGACACGCGACAATGGTCGATTGTGATGTTATCATGGTGTCGCTCATTACCACAGTCCTATCTTCGCGAGACTGATCTCCAGCCAAGATACCGATTGATAGCAATCAAAAGTTTTATTGTTCCAACACTCGTGCTTTGAATTTCCCCCTTTGACACTGACGTCATACCATTAGTTGCAAGGAGTGTACTGCAATTAACTTGGGCAAGGCCCAGCTATTGTTTATCTGAAGCTTTCAATAAATGTACTTACAGTGTAATGACAATGTGCTTTTAATTGAAATTCATTGAGAATACGAAATTGATGAAACATTTTCTTTATTTCTTTCTTGCTCTAAAAAACCTCAGTGCAATCGCTTCCTCACCTCATTCATTTGTCGACACACCTATTAGATAAACGCAATTAAAATAAATATATTGTTTCGCTTATAAAATCTAGGTCGTATTTAAAATATTAGTTGGTATAAAAACAATTTAGTGGTTCTCGGTGGAATCGTTATCTCTTTGATGCTAGATAACCTCTACTGAGGCAGGGTTAGAATTCAATAGATCCCCGATGTCAGCCATCTTTGTGTAACCAGTTATCAATGTTTATCCAGTGTGTATGTTTACATTTGCACGCTGCCTCTGATAACGGTAATAATGTACGAGATTAGCGTCAATTTTTAAATTATTTATTAATGTGAGAAAAAAACATTCTGCGTTTTATAGACGCGTGTGAAGTTTATTACAATTAGGTTTGTCTGTGTTGGATTGGTCGGTTATGTCAGTACGTATGCTTTGAACGTTTTGGTTTTATTTGCGAACGGTTCTATAGAATGCATTATGCACATTTCTATCTTTATTTTTATTGATTCGCACTGTTGCTATCATTTAAAACTCGATCGATTCGAGATCGATTTCAGCATCTTTTTCAACATAATTGATTGCACATGAAGTAGAATTCTATATAATTTAAACAATCACACTTTTGACTTTAATATGCACCACCTGCCGTGAATATAATGACAAGAGAAATGCAATATTTCAAGAACATTTACGTGACTGTTTTATACATATTTGTATTCAGTTAATCTTATATCATAAATATCATTGAAAAAGTCCTGCCGGTAGTATTTCGAAACTGTCTTACGTAAGTTTTACTTGGAAGTGTTCAGACACAGTGTTGAGTGCAGCTTGTTATGAATTAAAAGTGCGCATTATGCAGTTGGCCTACTTGGTCTAGCAGCAATGCTTGGTAACAGCCACTGCCACTGTTAATACGTTTCCGGGTCGCACGCATGTTCTACATTCCTCAGAAAAATGCAACTCATCAAGAAGTGCACTATGAAACCAGACTTGACTCATTATCGCACAACACTAGAATATAGTTTCACTTAGCAGCAATTAATCAGCCCTCACAATTAGTCACGATGAGACTCGCAAGTTAATTATAATCACTACATAGTATAAAACAATTTCGCTTCCCGCTGTATGTCTGTCTGTCCCTATATGCTTAGATCTTTAAAACTACGCCACGGATTTTGATGCGGCTTTTTTTAATAGATAGAGTTATTCAAGAAGAAGGTTTACATGTAAAACATTGCATCCGTGCGAAGCCGGGGCGGGTCGCTAGTTCATAATAAATCTGCCAACAGCTAAACTTACTATAGTTCACCACACCGCTACGTTGTAACGCGATTGTCACGCTAAAGGTCACAATCAGCATTTCTAGAAGCAGTCGTTGTCTCTCGGCCAAGATCCAACGTCAAATCAATCTTATCAATGTGTCTAAAGCGCAGACCTAGGCGGATATGCTGTGAAACCGGGTCTTAGGTCACTTAGCACCACGTGTCTCATTGACGTCAATCAACACAAATTGATAGCTAGCCATAGCGATAGCTTTCTAATGCGCCTATCCCTACTTTACGCTTTATTTATGTTTAACTTGAAAGCTGCCTATATTTTCATTTTAATTACCCTAAAGCTATCGTATCTTGTGCACGTGGTTGTGAAAAATAAATACTTAGGCTCTTCATTATATTTATCAACTACAGGGTGTAACAAGACCCTTAACGAAGCCGTCAACCAAGTATAGTCAAACTAAGTACTTTACGCAAAAAAACGGGAAAAGAGTTTTTTTTTTTGTGGTAAAAATTCACGTTTTACGGTAGGTTTCAATGCAACGCACTCAAAACATTGTGCTGATGGATGGGTTGAATAGTACAGGGGTCGTGGAGGTGTTAAAAGTAAAAATCTTACATTAAAAACATGCATTTAAAAAAACTTGTGAAAAACTTGGAACTTTGACCCCCAATATCTCCGTAACTAGGTTCCCAGGTATGGTCTAGCAATGACTGGGAGAACAAACGCCTTTCAGCTTCGTTAAAGGTCTTCTTACACCCTTTATATCGCTAATGTGTGTGTGTCCCATTACTATCACAATATTGAGCGCGTACCGATAACCTACATCTCGGCCGAGTTGTTTACTCCATAGCACCTAATTGTCCAAATTCGATTACGTCAGTTGTTGCTGACTTGCTACCCACCGCCTATTGTCCGCGCAAATTCATCGAGTCTGTATTAAGTATCTTATTTATTGCACAACTGATCGCTTGCCCAAATATATATTTTGCAACTTGTTTTGATACTTATCTATTGTCCGTAAAAGGATGCTGGCAATATTTTACTTCGCGACCTCACCGATGTTTCTGTTTGTTAGCCCTTTTGGTAAAGCTGCTAACAGTTTTGTTTACTTGTGCCCATGTTTCTAATGCTTGCGTCATTGACGATAACTGCTTCGTGCCCTTCTGCATTTAGTACCGTAGGCCATAGCTTATTATGTGTTTGGCAAAATCTTGTATGCTGCAATCATTATTTTTTTGAATTCTTGGGAGACGCTATCTTCGCTGATAAAGTAATGCCCTAAATCTTACGAGCATGCATCACGTCGTATTCAGCGAATATTATGCAAAGTTTACATAAGTGAGATAGTATTGTTGACTTGAGTCCAGATTTCAGTTGATAATGACTCACATGTTGAAGCGTGGCTTGCTAAAAATCTAGTTGTTTATGTCGCTACCATATTGCATAACACGGACGCCGCGCCGCTTGTGATTTACGTACTCCTGAGCAAACTACGAGCTGTTAAAAAAATTGTAACCAGCCTCTCCCTCTTCAGTCCTCTACCGACCTGAATTCTTCGCGAAATAATTCGCTTATGACGATATTCCGTCGGATAAATTTACACACATGTAAACTTTTTTTTGGATGCCATAAAAATCCAGTGCTGGTGGTTTATGTAAGTGTTCTAAAAACTGACTGCGTAGGCCGAGTGTCAGTTCTTTCAAACTGGTTTCCATTTATTTTTGCTTTGGAATCTGAATTTGCAGGGCTCTGTTTATTAAAGTCTAGCGGAATTTGTGTTTTCACATACATTATCAATTTTACTTCGTTCTTCACTGTTAACACGATTGGACGTGAATACGTATCCGATTAAACGGTCTTAACCTAGTTGAAAGTAAGTTTTATTGTAAGGCAAGTAAGGCTTCCACACCTTTACTCCTACATTAATTCTTGACCAATACGGTGTCTACAAGTTTTAGTTACGAGTTCTTTGGTCCATATTGAGATCGAGGTTTATTTTCTAAAACAGGATTCCCAGAATCCATAAAGACCAAAAGCGTTTTATAAATTGTATCAATATTCAATGCTATTGAATTTGCATTTGACATTCTGCTTGTGGATGTACGATTTTCTACTTGCAATTCGATATTTATCAGGTGATGTCACGATTTGTGATGTCATTGAACTCCTTCACGTCATCACTTGTTTTGGATTCTTGCAAAGTAATGTTTGTGGTAGTGTGACACCCATGCGAGCCATATAGAATTTAAAACACTCGTGAGGATATAATAATAATCATGTTATGATGACTAAAATAAAATTAATTAGATACAAATGTAAATTGTGTTGCTGCCACATTAATCAAATTCAAAGCGACGTTGCCCGAATTGTCCTTCAAACAACATTGTTCAAAAAAATATACTTAATGTTAATGCTTTAAAACGACGACGAATATTTAGGCGAAGCTCATTGTTCATGCTTTTTATAAATCGATTTTATAGTAAGCGACTGATATCTTTTAAAAATAAAACCAACCCGCCAGATCATAAGGAGGTCCTAAAATCTCGACCACTTCCTTCTCAACCGGTTCGATACAGTATAATCGTACGATACGTAATTAAGATCGCGAGTGACCTCACGACTATTTACGAACGTGTGCTCAATTTTGATAATACTAACCATTGCAATGACCGCAAAAATGTTTCCAAGCCTTATTCTCGAAGACGATTTCTATAAAGTACTCTTCTTTCGCTTGAACCTATTTTGACCTTGTTCTTGTAGTCTTTGATTCATTCCTGCGCACGGAAATCATTGAATCCTCTACTGAAGCTATGAAAGTCCGCTCACTTGCAGGTTTGGTTACCCTAGTTTTGATATTTGTTTTCATGTTTGACTCCTACTTTTCTCCCTCTTGTCGCAATTCCAATTTAATGAACACTTACAGCAGAAGCCGCTAGTTAGGAATTATACTGTTGCATTGTAATTAAAATCGTTGTCTAGAATAGGGCTGCCTCTTGGATCAGGCTATTGGAATTGCATCACTACTGAATCACATGGTACGCGACACCGCTCCTTCGGTGATGTCATGTCCCACTATTTCCTACATAATACATATAACATGGAAATTACATACAAATATTGCGGTCAACCAACCAAGATGTTTTTAACTAACTCGGTGAGGAAAATGTATTGTATCTATTGACTGTCATGATTCTGAATAACAAAGAAGGACTCATGTTAGTATACATCATCAAATTGTCCTCATCATTCACTTCTATTCTTTCTCTATTCGTCAGTCGTTACTGAAGGTAACCTTTATGTGGTTTCCATTTACTACACTCTTTCGTCGCCCAGCACTTCTTTTCTGATCAGATCAACATGGTTTCCAGTGAAAGGGGGCTTTTGGGGGCTTGGACTTCGGGGGCTAAGTGATTACTGGAAGTTATTAATACGTATACCAGTATCAAGTTCCTCAATAAATTATTTTGTGACGAAGTCAAAGTCAAAATCAGTGTGGATGAGGGTGGCCCATTTTCAACTGATATTACAATATTACCACTAGATTAGTATTATTAGGAGTAGATAGTTAAAGTCCGATCATCCTACAACCGATTACAATTTTTGCCATTTCGAAATAGAAAAGAGATACGAATGGTACGATATATGCTCATACCTGTGCGACTGCAGTAAAAAATCGTTTAGTGCAAGGAGGTCGTGGGTTACTTAGGTACGCGGATCAGCCAATACGGTTAAGCAATTATCAACTCACCTATTTGTGCCAGTTTATAGTTTTTTTTTACAACTGGTTTATTGAATGGTCGTTCAAATTATTTTCCTCCTTGCGTTCATTTTGGCCTTGTATAATCTTCGATATGATATTTATTTATTTCTAAAAGCACAGTTACATCATGGCTTATTTTAGTTATACTCGTAGTCAGTTTTCTTAAAATAATGCTGTAGAAGCTTCGGATTGTTTATTTTATTAATTTCATTTAGCTCATAATATTTCAAGATTTTTAAATAAATAACACTGGCACCACCAGCCCACCCTTATATGGCAAGCTACTTTCAATTTGATCGTTTAGCTACTTTCTATTTATTCTAATTCAGCGTCAACATATCCGTTTCTTATGACACCGCGATTAGCATTCAGTCGCCGACGTGAAGTCTGGGCCGACACCGTCACATGCAAGGCGTGCTCAACGCACTTAAACGATTTCATTGCGCACGCGACGGTTAACAGATTAAAGGGATTATCTTGATGTTAGCCTTGTTGACACGACGGAGGCTATGTTCTAGTTGTCGTGACACGACAATGGCACTTAGACATACTTCGATATTTGTCTTCTTGTACACATGGCTACACGTTAAGCTATATATTTCCAGTATAAGTTGACCTCGCATTGTACGGAAATCGTATACAATGCGAGATCAGCATAAACTGGAAAAGTATAGCTTGATGTGTAGCCGTGTGTACCAGGCACTATTGTTGGGTTCAATCTCAGAAGATCCATTGTCCCAGATCCATGATGGACCTAGTGACGATTGTTTTTCTCATTATATCTATTTATGTAAGTAAAATGTATCTAATGAGAATTTTTGGATTTATTCTTCGTTCGTCCTAAAGTTTTGTCCCACATTCCGAAAAATTCTAAGTTCGTCCCATATCACTGAAGTTGTGCTTCGTCCCAAATTACAAGAACTTTAAAGGAACAGCCATAAAAAAAAAATGCTTCACGGCAGATAGCGTGAAGTACTAGGCTGATTGTTTTCTGTTCACGACAAGTTCTCTTAAAGTTATAGGCAGTAACCTCACGAAAAGTACTAGGCTACCATGATTTCAAGATGGCAGTATAGTATAGTATAGCGGGCTGGTGTCCGCAACTCCACGTCTAAGCGCGTATTTTGCGATATTTAAATAATTAATTACTAGTAGACCTATTCTTAAAATACATGCTATCTGGAGCTCATGCCAGCCTAGTACTTTTTGGGGTATAATAACTAATCGGGATTTTTTTGCCATTTGCCGCTACTGGTGACAAAGCCGGTGGTGACGTTATCCATCCATCACATCCATCGACCAGATCCATCATGGGTCTGGCTCAAGGGTCTTTTGTAAAAATAAATTTCAGTAGATCCACATCTTGAAATCAGGATCCAATGAGAAAAACAATTGTCACTAGATCCATCATGGATCTGGCCAATGGATCTTCTGAGATTGAACGTATTGTTGTAGTGTTGTAGGTTCTTGCTTTAAAGCCGCCAAACGGCCATATCTATTCTCAAAACTGTCAACTTTAACCCGGAATTGGAATTGTGCCAAATAAACTGCAGAAGCCTTTTCAAATTCGACTCTTTTAGGTGTCTGTGTCACGGTTATGTAGTTTCCATTTTATTATTATTATAATAAGCCTATATTGTCCCACTGCAAGGCAAAGGCCTCCCGTCCCTCCTTCCACATTTCTCGATCTAGTGCGATTGTAGGCCAATCCTTTGACGTTTCCATATATTTGAATATTGGCAAGCGATTTGCAATTACTTTGGTAAGGCTACTTATCTTAAAGGACAGCACGATTCTTAACTTGATCGCACTTTATTCGTGTTTTAAAGGCAAGGCAATGTAAAAGGTTAGAATGTCAAGAAATATCCTTGTGGGTTGAGTCGGGTACCGCAACAACATTAATAAGTGTCGGTTTATGTACGAAACCTACGTTTACCTCTATTAGTTTACCAAGTCTTTACTTTTCCTTATATTTTTCAACTGTTTCCTAGAAATTCTTTTACTGTCTCTAGTATTCCTGCTGCCTCTTTTCCTTTACCTATGCAAATTCTAATTGTTTTTTTTTTTTTACTTACACGGAACCAAATACATCCAAATATTTATTAGCGATGGACGGGACAAGACGCTCGTTTGTCAGCTAGCATTCGTGTGTCAAAATCGAAAATGCTCGGGATGAAAATTATTGTATGACAATATTCCCAATCTCCGCTCTATAACTGTTTTAAAATCTCTTTGTACGGAACCAAGTCAACGTTTCCTATAATTTTTATAATTTCTAATTATTTATATGTTTTGGGCTCGCTCGTTGTCATCTTAAACAGGGATCTTAGATAAAAAATTACTCATTTATATCCTTGTCTGTGTTTCATGCGTTTCACATGCGCACGCTGAACCGATTTTGATGAAAGGAACACGAGTAGACCATGATCTGGGTTAGGATATAGTGGCTATATGATTCACATTCTTTATTTTGTTAATACTTTGTCATCCGGTAGGTCGTGATTCAATAAGCCTTATCATGTTTCTACAGAAATCTGCTCTTCAACCAATCTAGGGGAATTAGGCCTAGTTTCAGATTTTTTCACAAAATATTATCTTTTGCCCTATTCAGGTTAAACAAAATTGTTGAATTACCTTTCTGAAAAGTTTCTTCGTTCCGTGTTATCGTAGGATGCTTAAAATTGGTTCCGTATGAATTATCTTGATAGCACTGTTCTCTCACCGCTTCATGTGTATTGAAAAACATTCCGAAAGGTCTCTTTCCAATTTCTCCCGAATTTTTTTGGTGCAATTTTGGTGTGATTTGGAGTTCCTCCTTAAGTGTAAAAAATTATTCAACAAAATTATAACTAGTCTATAATAGTCCCTTTCGAAATATGGCTAAAACACAAATTAAATGCATAACAGTTCAAACAAACATTGTAATTGCCAATTGAAAATATGAAGGAGCTAATCAACAAATCAATTTGCTATGAACGAACAGCCGTTGCCGAGGTCTATTTGTTTGTACACATGTCTATTTATTAAATGAATTAATAAAGTAATTAGGTATCAAAGCAAAGGCCATTACCAATACATATTTCTTCACGGTCACTTCATTTATAAACGTAACGATGGACATTTTCTTCATTAATTACTTTCAAAATGTCACCAACGTAAATGAATTTTTCATTCATCAAAGATTTTAGACTTGAAATATTTGCGTATATAACATTCATTACATTTGAAAAGAGAATTCTCAATCCTCCCAAGTCATTGGTACTGAGTTATTTGAAGTATTCATAAAATATTATATTGTGTCTGAAACAAATTATCTCCCGTCAGTTTGAAAGGTCAAAACACTTACTCACGTCCATGCAACACCAACTGTTTCATTGTAATAAAAGCAAACTAATTCGGATTCTTTTGGGATTGATATTGGCAGCAATACAGTCTCGTCATCCACAGACCGACTTCATCCACTGCTGGGTATAGGCCTCTCTTTGTTGTGCTAATACAGTCCAGATAAATTTAATTATGATAATATTGTAAGTGATAATACTGATAATCGTTAAAACATTTTTTTTACCGTTTCTGCTCATCGCTGTTCCAAAGCGAAGCTTTAATTTGGAAACATTAATCATCATCAATTTATAAATTACTAGCTTTTGCGACCTAGCGGTGTGAAACCTACCTTTACGACCTATTCGCATACCTACCAATTATACATAAGAAAATCATAAAAATCGGTTGACCCGTTTCGGAGGAGTAGGACCACAAACACCGTGACATGAGATTTTTATATTATAGATTTTAAAATTCATTAAAGTCAAATATCTGACTTGCTAATCTAATGACAACGCTACTGAAAAATGCTAATATTGATCATCATAAAATTGCGTTTTATGCTCAGTCGCATTACGTCACCCGCTTCACTCACACAAGAGTTTTTATATCTACGCCATGGTCGGTAATGTCTCTGTCTCGCTCCTCATTTAAGTATATGTGTCTATCTCGCTCTTGTGCTGGCGGCGACAAGCAGTCTGGGCCTCTCTGGCGGACACTGCGTAGCAAACAAAACCCTAGGTCACGGGCACTGGACACATTTTCGTACAATGCCTCATCTGAATAAGTTTTCGTAGTGCTCCCTCGCGATTGTATCCATCCACCTTGTTTGGATGGTTTAGCCTTCAGGTGGAATACTAAATTCAGACTTATTTACGTACTTCTTCTAGTTAATATTAAAGTCTTCTTCACCGTTTCCGACCTAATCTACTTGTTCTATTCTCCTGAGCATGTTTTAATTTTACGTGAAGATTACGCTCTTCAATCTTCGTGAAAGTCCAATTTCGGCAACAAAATTCGTGCCAGCCGTTTGCGTAAACATGAGTATCTTGTTTTGCATGTAAATTCAATTTACGGAGAAATTATATATTTTCGTCAACCTCACCGTTCCACTGGCTAAATATATGAACGCAAGGTCAGGGATATATTACCAAAGGTAGGAACTTGCTGAAAAACAAGGGCAACGTGAAAACTCTATGGTACAATGAACGTGCCCCACAGTTCCACTCCCTTACTCACTGTTAATAATACCGTTATCTGATAGGCTGAAATCTTGACAGGCGTACGTGCCAACTAATACATTAGCATCTCATTGGAGATAGCATCGTGCCAAAACATAGGTTGGAGATGGAGTGACGGACAAACGGGACTGCTTAAAATTTTGTGCCTCCAATGACAAATTGAAGATATATTAATGTCTTGTCTGCATTCACGATGACGATCAAAAAGATTTTTATCTCTTGTCACATAATCCATCAAAGACCAGTTGCTGATCGGGTTTCTTTTAATTAACTTCTGATCAGGTTATCGCATGATGTTATACAATCGGCTCAATTTGCAAATAAATTGACTCACCTAGTCTTTAATAGGGAAATATCAGCCCCATAGTCAATCAATCACCCTGCTAATTTCGACAGAGAAATGTTCTACTAAGAGTATCTCTGACAAGTTACGCAAAAACTGTTTCAGGTCTTTTCATAGATTCAAATTGTTCAAGATAACACGTGCATTCTGCCTAAAGTTAACTGTTTTGGCCTTCTCTTGTAACTCTTTTTTTACTGAAAGCTTGTACAGTTATTAGAAAATTTGCGGTACTTTCGCAGGTTGGCAGTACTATTTTTTTGTTGCCTGTGCTCTTAACGTTTTTACCCCTTATCTATGTCTTTTATCGGTCATTCAGATGAGCGGTAAAACTTAAACTATTAAGAGGCTTATTTTACAATTATCTGTGTCAGATTCTAGCTTTAATAGACTTGTCAAGAGATATAATAATCCTAAAAGAATGGGGAAACTATCAAAGTCCCGCTAAACACGTAATATTATTTTTAGTGTCCGCAGCCACCGCGTTGATTTCCGACAGTACTGCACCGACATTGCGGTGGTCTTTATAGTTTGTTGTGCTACAGTTTTTATGGATTCCCTTAAATAACGACCGACTCACACAGGTTGTTTTATGGTCGTCCATTTTTATGACTGTTTTATTGCTATCGATGTCTATTGCTATGATTGATATGCTTCTATCGTGTGGCGCTTCTTTAGCGATATATTTATCGTTACTCATGCATTATTTTATTTTAAATTGATCGGGTTGTAGGGGAGTTTTCAGTTTCATTGATGCCTCATTGACGTCACTTTTCCTGTCACCTTTTAGATCAGTGGGCAGTTGTTTCAGACACGTGGGCATCAGCCCATTCCCGGAATGAGCGCAAGCGTCAATGATTCCCGCGTTGATTGACGGATGTCTTCCTGCCAGTTACTTCGTTAACATCATTATCACCGTAATATCAACCTTAACACTTGACATTAAGACTCTTTTGGTCGTGTTGATCAACATTGTAGCGGCACTTTACACGGCTGCGATCTATTTGGCCTCTACGGCCAAGTCGCCGAAGTATCGCCGAAGAGCCAAAACCGATCATCGACTTCGAGACCTATTTATAGCTGAGTGTTACTGGAAAACTGTTCAAGTGTGAGTGTGTTATTGTCAAACCTATGTTTACTATTTGCACTTTGAAACTTGGCCCGTCAGTCCTGCGTGGAGCCATTAACTGAAATTTTGATGAAGTCATCGCTTTGTTAAAATATATTATGCAGTTCATGCTTTTCTCGATTTGACAACTGTTAGTGGTATTAATGCTCAAAATAACAAAGGTACTTATTTAAACCAAATATCCTTTTTAACCTGCTTCCAAAAGGAGGAGGTTATCAAGTCGTCTGATTTTTTTTTGTGTGTATGTTCGGCGATATTTCAGTCAGTTGTAGACCGATTTTCAATTTTTTATTTATTTTCGAATGGGTATACTCTCGGAGTGGTCCCATTGTCACCATGTCAGGATCTGATAATGGAATCCCAGGGAAATCGAGGGCAACCCTCAAATTTTATAGGCACGTATTACGTCTTTAATATTTTTTCTAAATCTATTCAAGTATACGCATCTTGGAGTCATAACATCATGTTGATGAGCTGATGATGGAACGTATAACTCCTTAACAGTTAGGAGTTGGAGGATAATTCTTTAGTAAAATATTAACTGTGGACCGATTTTCAAAATTCTTTTTTTCTTTCGTAAGAGTATACTCCCGAGGGGATCTCATTATCACCATGTCAGGATCTGATGATGGAATCTCAGGAAAATCGAGGGCAACCCTCAAATTACATGTTTCGTGTTTTTTCTAAAGTTATTCAAGTATTCGCATCGACGATGATGGAAGGTATAACTCCTTAACGGTTAGGAGTTGGAGGATAATTCTTTAATAAAATATTATGGAGACGTATTTATAGTTGTATTCTTTCAGGTTATCTAGGTGAGCTGATTATGGAATATAAAACTCTTTAACGGTTAAAAGTCAAAATCAAAGTCAGAATAATTACTCAAGTTAAATGACTTAGTTCAACTTACTACTTACCTACTATTATTTATACTAACAACTAAAAATAGAAAAATAAAAAACTTTTTTTCACAAAATAAAACCGAAAGAAGCTAAAGTTATTTTTTAACCTTTTGTGTTTTTGAAGTCGGTTTTATTTTTTGAAAAAAAGTTGTTTTTTTTGGTTGGACTATACTCATGGATAAGCTTTCGATTAGTTTTAAGGTCTTAATAGTTGGAGCATGACGTAAAACTAGAGTGAATGCAAAACACAACTGTATAAGATAAATACGTATAACATGTTATTATATACTTAGCGGTATGTATAACTTATTTAAATGCAAACGAAGCTTTGTAACCACCATCTGTCGAGCACGAACAAAAAGCAATTCATCTCACATTAACATTTGCCAAGTACCCACAAAAAATATGACATCACTCTTTATTTTGACTCAAGCGTAGCCCGTTTGAAAGCGGCCAAAAAGGTACTCACAAATCGCGCACTTAGCAACAAATTAACTTATTTATCGATAAATCTTAGATTACAGTTAACCTTGCAATTGTTCTGACCCAAAAATCTTAATAAATGCTATAGCAAATAGCGGTAGACGTCGGTTTGATTGCAAACTGCTGGATCAGTCAACCCATACAACGGAAATTGATGTCACAGAACAGCTATATTGTAGACAGTATCAATTTTCGTTAATATCCCAGACAATGGGCTATTTATGCCCCTATTATTATCCAAAACGATCAAGCAAATCGTTTTAATGTAATACGTATACTGGTCCTAGTTAAAATTTGGCTTTGATACATACAAGGCAGGTCACGTTTTTTACGCGAACGTTGACGAAGCATTCTAGAAGACAAGTTATGCACGTAATTCATTTAATCAGTACCCAGAATCTGAAACCAGGTGGAGTTGTAATCATAGCGCAATTTTCTAATAATTCCAAATCTGCACAGTCACCAAACTCCGCAACTTTGTACTTGGCACAATGCGCTTGGTACCTTTCCAGTGCTGTTTTTGCTTTTGCGCGGTTTTAAAATAGACTACATTTCGAGTGGACTACGTTGTACAAAGAAAAAATCAAGTTGGTCGAAGCATTTCATCGTTCACGCATTCAACAACACGCGCAATTTCATCCTGCGATTTTTTTGCAAAGTTTTTTTATTCACCTCTCGCACAACAGTGTAACGAAACACAATAAACAGGTCTGTTTTTGTATAAGATTTTTAATGGTGAAGATTCGGCTTTAAGTCCATGTCACGGTATGATAGAAGCGTTTTAAATTAAGGCTTACAGGCTTTTTTGTTCACGAATGTACTCACTACGTTGTAAAAATAAAGAGTGAAATAAATTAAGCAATTATTCATGGGTTCGAAGAAATTAGTAATTGTTTTGTTACTTCTAGTTCAATTTGCATTTGAATGTGTTTGTGCTCGAGTAATTGGCTTCTGTCGTTAAACGCTAGTTTCTTCCAAAACCCAAGTGATCTCCATAAAGGAAGCAATCAAAAATTCTTCTAACATCATTATCAACGTAGTTCTCCTTTTCAACACGAGCCCACTGTCTATTTGTTTCGATTACATATACATTGTCTCTAAATATAAACTTGAATTTGTAATTTATGCAAATTATTTGTGTTTCCGTCACGGTTATATTTAGTAGCACTTCCTCACTTGTTAACTACACTTTTTTTTAATTCATGGAATAAGTGTACTTCGTGATGGCGCTCATTACCCGCAATTTGCATATAGAGTGGGGCTTCATGTTAAAAGCCACCCTCAACTGGCCCTCGGGTGTAGTGGGAACTCTCAACATCTAACTTTAATTAAAAATCATTTTACCCTTTATTAATTAGATTCAGCAAACTTTTCTTCCAGTCTAGACATTATCTAACAAAGATTGGCATGCATGTGCAGTGTGTGTTTTGTTTTGAAATGAAAAGGGCTCTTCTGCAATTAATTGTATACGTCTAGAAAAACCAGTTCGTTTGATTACATATGAATGAGGGACGACTCGTGTGCTTATTATACAAATGTAATCCTGACTAGAATGTCCTTGTTTTATTTAACAAGGTTTTCTCTCTCTTCTTAACACAGACACACACACACACACACCGACACACACATTATCTAATTTGATGACCGTGAGCACAGTAACTTTGTGTGGCAATAATTTTAGAGAATACTTTAAACTATTTAAGACTTCCTTAGAGCCTTATTTTTGGTACCAGTCTAAATGTCGAAAAGTCTAGACAAATATATCGTTTGCATGCTAATAAGTTAGATTTAGACACCAGATCTATTTGTTTATTCGACTATTCAGTATACCGCTTATGGGCCTATCAATGGATCATTTAACACAATGCGTGCAAATGTGGTCGCGATAAAATCAATGAACCGGTGAATTGTTGCGTGTAATCCGACGCCCGTGGCATTGAACTTCGCAGTCCTAGTTGGAATAAGAACAATGCTGTTCTAATACGTAAGTATTAGCACTTATATTTTTAATATTCGCCACAGTTACTGATAAACAATCTCCTTTCGCCGGTGTAGTGCCCGGCATAACAACAATAGCCGGTCGCTTCTAACTTCGGCGATGATGTCAGCTTTCCTTTAATGACCGCTCGAATCGCCTGCAGCATTTCACGAGCGTAAACAACTCGGGTTTTTTCTCTCTTTTACACAAATTCATACCGATGATTACCTGTGCCATCAAACGTTGAAGAAAATAACGAGCTTGTATAAGAATATTTAATTGGCCTCGTTTCGTGTTTCCTATTCTACATTCTGCTGCTTTACAACCGATATAATTCCTTGCTAACTATTATGTGTTTACATATTGAAATAACTTTACATATATCGTGTAACAGAACCGGTTGTTTTGCAATTCGGCACGCATGCGCGTTTGCTTCTTAAACCGAACCCGGCCCGGCCCTTGAGATCCCCGAAACCAATTATTAACATAATGCCCCGCCACGAGCATTATTTGGCGAACAAAATCCATCACGAAAATTATTGAAATTACTCACAACTTTGGCCTCTTGTTCTTTCCTTAAAAGATTATTTTACTCGGAGTTTCGACAAAGCTGAGATTATTATTGAACACGTCCTGACGCGGCTGAACTTTAGCCAGGTTTTTATCGCACACCGAAACATCTAGAGCTGGATATGTTGGCATAACGTTTCGTTCTCCAAGCATTAAATGAAAACTGTGAAAGCACTCCCGTCAAATAACCATGAGGTTATTCAAGGTTGCAAGATTTAGAAACGCACCAGGAAGCACCGTTGTCAGATCGTGCAGGAAACACGTGGTCATCGGTTTCTCCAATCATCAGTCGGCCATAATTTTGTTTTATTACTTCCACCATGGTTTTCATTCGTATGCGATTTCTATTGTATATCCTTAATAACAATGTTATGCCTCCGAAATTAATAGTTGCAATCGATAAATCGAGCGCTTTGAAATAACTATCAGGGAACAAATTGTAGAAATCATGAGCGTCCAGCTGTATGCGAACTGCCCGTCTATTATGTTTGCCTAGTGTTTGACTACACACACCTATGGCGCGCAAACGTGGTCGTTAACGAAGGGTCAGAAGTCCGTACTCAAGGTCTACCAGCAAGCCATTGAACGAAGTATACTAGGAGTCAACATTTCTGACCGTATACGGAACAGTGTACTTCGATCCAAGACCCAAATCGCAGACGTTACTTTGCAACACAGCCGCCAAAATTAAAATGGAACTGGGCAGACTAAATCTGTCGCATGTCGCATCAAAATTGGGCCAAAGTGGCAACAGATTGGGTTCCGAACAGCAGAACCCGGCGAAGCGGTCAGACCCAGAAGGAGATGGCGTGACGAGCTGGACTCTTATCACTATACTCTTGACTTCTGAGTAAAAACTTCGAAGTTAATCCGCATGCAGTCATCATCATCATCACTACAGCCCGGAATCAACCACTGCTGGCATAGGCCTCCCCTTTGTTCTACCAAAATTTTCGGTTCCATGCGTCTCTCATCCAGTTGTTTCTCCAAATTAGACGATTCCGTCAACCAGCTTTGAAACAGCCTTGGTTTCTTTGACCACCTTTCGTCAAAGTTACACTCCGTCAGCCATCTTTGCATCTAGCATGACATGTAGTCCCTTCTTAGAATTCAAATATCAGTGTCTAAAGCTAAATTACCTTCACTCTGTTTTTCAACGTATAATAGGGAGGAAAGCGCTCAAGGATAAATTGAATGAACTTTTTTTGTCTGGCACTCTCAAAGTGAATAATTTAGTTTCTTTTTTTTGGATTGTTCTCATGTAATATTTCAGGCTAATGACCGACTGTTGCAGTAAGGGTGTTAGACTGAATTCCAGCTTTAGGAAGTATCTTATTGATATTCATCTTCATAATCAGCATTCGCTGTAAATTACACTCGGGCTAAAAATAAAAACAGTTTTCAATTGAAAAGTAATTACAGCGTGAGCATGAAACGCTTACAACTCACAAATTGCCGGTTGTTGTTGAGGAGCGCGCTTTGCGGCGTGATGTGCCCCTCACGATGGTACCTTTAGACACGTTAATTAGTATAATCAGTTGATGCAAAATATTAAACTTTGTAGCTCACCTCCAATTGCTGTACTTGATCCTAATTCTCACGTAACAACCTCGAATCTACTGTACTTCTGTATTTTTATCCAGAAAGTTCGACGTAAAATATTTAACGCAACAATAAAAAGTGGACTGAACGACATTGATTTCTCAAATGAAAGTTGTTGTGCTGTTCACCGCAGACAACGATATAGTTTATTAAATTCTTAGTTCTTACACCTCTGATTAAAGAGCGAAGGTCACGGATTCAATTTTTGAGAATGAGTTGCAGATTCTGTTCTGATATTAAATTGCTTGAAGCGTACCTGGTGATTGAATAACACTTTTCATTCCTGGTTGGTTAGACTTTTGAATGCAAGGTGATAACTTAAAATAGTTCCATCCTAAATTAACTAATGATTACTTGCTGTTAGTATTCAGATGAATGATTATTTTTATTCATTCGTTATCCCCTGTCCACACATTAAATGTTTGTCCCAGCGTTTCTTGGAAATTGTGATGTCTTCCGGCTGTATTTGGCAAACAGACATGTGTCAAAATCGTTGCTTTTGCTTTCAATCGCAACTAATGCTCTCATCACATGAAGTAGTGGGTGTTTTAAGTGCACCGAAGATATAACTTCGTTGAATCACCGATCATTTATTTACACAAAGTGACGTAGAAAATGCTGCCAAAAATGACGCCATTGGCAATTTTCGACCATAAATTTTGGAAACTCGGATCTCGCAAACAGCATCATTGTCTGTAAATTTTTATAATTAGATTCTTCGTGAAATAGTTTCTAATTTAGTCTTCAAAAGATTAGAAGAAACCATCACCGACGGAAATGACCGATATTTCATTTGAAATTTTACTTTGTGCGTAACAGCCGTTTTATTCTTTTGTCGTCTCGTGGCTACAGAAAATTCGTCATTTTGCATTACTGAAATACAGTTTGTACGTTCTGCAACATTGTTGATGGCACTTTGTGAGAGCTTTATGGCCTTTTCCTTATAGCAATTACTCTTGTGTTGTCCTCTTTGTACCAGAGGATAGATCCTTACTGTGACGATGTGTGAATTCGTTAGCTTGCTGGCAATAACATAAAGTTACAAAGTCACTTTCGTCAAAACCATTATTTCAAGCAATTTATATCTATTTGTGTTTTGTGTTCCTATTTGTTTGGCAACAAGTGCATTCGAATTGCAATCGTCGTGCACGTTGCATAATCCCATCGTGTCGATTGGAAATTATTATAGTCACAAGTTCACATCAGTCTGTATTAATTATTTGCCCCACCACCGTTTGTTAAAAGTTTTTTTTTTTTTGCTGGTATAATAATGTAATGTATAATTACTGCCGCTTTCTGGTTTGCTGTCGTGAAGGTAATCGACTATATTTTTATATCGTTAGACACAGCAATCAGACCCAGTTATATTGACCGACATGGATATAATGTTCATACGAACCAGTTTATAATGAATATTGAACTTTAATGTTCCATTAATTTAACAGTAGAGTCTCAGCATCATATTGATTGTAACGCGACAGTTGGGATAGCTTCGCAGAAAACAGTCTGATTTAAAAAGATTGAGGTTTATTAGTTACACATGAACTCGTTTATTTTAATTGCTGCTTCCTCTAGCCTCAGATTTAAAGTTACGGTCGTAATAGACAGTGACATACATTCTTCACGCTTTTGTTTTCTTAGAAGCACACAGATTTATCTTTTTACTCACATGCTAATAACCTGTTCAGAACAAATAACATGGAATAATTTTAGCGACGAAAATGGAGCTCATTTTGCGCGTCGAGCGTTGATCAAAGCAGTCTGAGTTAGGCTGGTTTTCAAAGTGACGCTTATACTAATTGGTCAGATTACAGAGGTCGCTTTTGTCGGGCGACTGTCGCACGGTTGTCGCGCGACGTCGTCCGTGACAGATACGCGATGCGGTACAAGTTTGCGGAAACTGTGTATCGTGTTGATTCTATTTAGTTGGTGCTTAACTTTGTTAGACGACAATTGATCACACTTGGGTCATCGTTATACTAACTTTAGATCTATTTCTTGTAGAAAATTGTTCACCGACAGGTATATTGATAATTATGAATCTATGGTTGCCATAATTAGTCCTGTACTCATAGGTTACATGCAAAATGTGCAAGATACCGTGCAACTGCAATAAATTGAGCAAGTACGTCTCTTCTTCGAAGTAATCGACACAGATAATTTCGCTCCCGGGTTATCCCCACAATTAACGCAGATCAACTTCTTGCCAATTGTGATGCCACCAAGATCTATTTAATTTATGAGACAAATTTTCCTTTTGGCACTTTTAAATGTTTTCTTTTTTTACCCGACCACAGCGAAGCCAAAAGGAACGGTTATGATTTTAGCAGTCTATGTATGTATGTTTGCATTTACGTATGTTCCTCCGTAGCGCCTAAACTATTCATCCGATTTTTATGAATAAGGTGTCAATCGATTCCTTATTATGGCCCGGGTAACGTAGGCTACAAACTGAAAAAAAAACAAAACACCTCGATTTTAATTAGAGTTTGATTTTTCAGTGGTCAGGTATTTAGTGGTAGTATACCACACATTCTTTTTCGTTCTAAGAAAAATAACTAGACATCTCGGCGATGTACTCCATGACAGGGGGCCAAAGTTAGTTATTTTCTCGAAATAGCAGAGCAACTGTTGCGTATTGTAACTAATGATTTCTATGTCTCAGGGCGATTGCAGGAGTGCAACTGTATGATAAATTGTTAACCAACCTGATCGTTTATTCCTGACGTGCAGGTATATCATTCTCTAAGCAAATGGCGAGCTAAAATTTAAGCCAAGTGTATGTTATTATTTCGTTGATGTATTCTCGGAAACGATTCATTTTCACCGTGAGATCTGCAGCTTCTTTGAGCGGGATTTTTGATGAATCAATTTCTCGCTTTCAGTTAATTAAGTTTACCAAGGTTAAGCGTATTGGATTTTTAAACGGTATTGAAACTATTTTAAGATTGAAAAATTTCTTGGAATTAATATTAATCGAGACTTTACTAGGAATGCCGTCTCGGCGCATTGTTATAATTGTAGTCGAAACAAACACTGCGTGAGAATTTCGCCCACTGACCGTAGTCGGGTTCTCACGGGCAGGGCATTCCCCGTACCTTCTCGCTACACGAGAACAATTTGGTTTACCGATTTGGTTTGGTAGCACGATAATTACATTAAAGTTGCTAATGCCGTTTTTTTCGTGAAGTATACAGGGAAATGGTTCAACCTAGGTAGTGGCGATGACTGTTTGTTAGGTAAACGGAATCATCTGCCAAGCCTTTTCCCAACTCTATTGGGGTCGGCTTCCAGTCTAACCGGATGCAGCTAATTACCAGTATTTTACATCGACTGCCTGTGTCACCTCCTCAACCCAGTTAGTACTGGGTAATACGGTACCCCTTGGTAAGACTGGTTGTCAGACTTTCGGGCCACTGATTACATGTTGCGAGTGTCGAAGATCTACAGATGACAGCCGGGACCAACGGCTTAAAGTGCTTTCCGAGGCACGGAGGAAACTTGGTGTGTAATGGGTGGTCACCCATCCACGGACCAACCTAGGCAAGCACGGCTTAACCTAAAAATCGACCTCCATCTGTTAGGTGAACGGAATATTACACGGAAAATATTCATATGCACATATACCACTGACACATCATGATCTTCTATACCTATCCTAGGTACCTTTTTCACCCCTACATTACCTTTCTTATATCAGCCCAGGCTCAAGTTTTTCCTCATATACATATGTATACGGTCATTATTAATTACTATTCGTCATTGTAATGCAACATTTTCCTTGTTTACTATTGTTTCTCGGAATGCTTCTGGCATCGCGTGAGGTTTTGCTGACCTTTTCTTAAACGGTGTAGTAGTAAAATTATTATTAAAGACCTTGAATTCCATTGCTGCTGACTAAAAAATATTTGTGTCACCATCTAGTTCGAAGTGAAATCGCTAACCAAAGCCCTATGAGTTAAGTTATTTATATTTGCATTTAGAGACCCATAGATTAATTGCTACATGATTGTGTATCTTAACGAAGGCTAGCGATAATTCAAACTTATATCAGCTCTGATTAATGCAAGACATACTCGAAGTAAATTAATCTTATCAATTGCAACAATTTGACAAATTAATTTTCATTCTTTTCAACTAATCTTCGTTGTGACTTGTGACTATTATCGTCTTATTTACTTTCCGTTGACATTACTTAAGAGGAAATGCGGTAGGTATTTGAAGAAATTATTGCTGTCCCTCCACGGGCGCGATTTCGACATTAGTGCGATACAGATCCGACAAGTAAAAAGTCATAATCCGAGGTTTAGCTCTCGACTATTTCCTCCTCCAATATTCGACCAATTCAAAACATATTTCAAACTGAATAAGAAGGATATTTATTGTGTCCCTATGTTTTTCTTTTTTCATTAATAGTTGTCAAATTTGTACACTAGGCCTCTTTTGACAGCGGTCCAAATTGGCATTTTTTTTGCATTTTGTAAAGGTTCTAGTGTTAATACAGATTATGTATCATCAGAAAGGAAAACATATGGACATAGAAAAGGTTGATATTTATTTAACTGTAAAAAAATCATAGCTTTAAAGTCATAAACCAGAAAGAAAACAGGCGAGAGCGTTTGTATGGAGAAAATACCACCCGCATTTCCTCTTAAGAACTTCATAATCGAATACCAATAATTAACGATAAAGTGTCATCGATAGATAAGAACGACAACACGGATTCGATACCGATTCTCGGTAAGATAACAAAGCAAAGCAAGAAATCGTAGTTTGTAAAACAGAATCATCAGAAATTCGACAAATCGTTACCCCCCGCTGCCGCAATTTGTAATCGATTCAAGTTGAATTATGCAATACATAGTGTAAGCTTATTGTATCGTAATCGGACACCCGACGGTGCGATGTCGGCTGATAAGGTGACAAACGGTGTATCGCATTCTTTCCCAGCGCACACCTCAGCATATAGAAGGCTCAAGTCACAGGCGGTCTAACGTGAGACGTAATTAAAATCTAAAATCGTAGCAATGTTGATTAACAACCGTTTGTTTGTTACGGCAAAATTGAAAAGTTTATTATCAGGAATAGGGAAATGAAACGCTCTGGGCACTGCCACGTGCGCAAACATGCTCCCATATTTTCACGCATCTCATAATGTTTGGTGACAGGTTCGCGTACCCAATGTGCTTTATTTAGAACTTCAGAACCTGATTAAATCTTTAGTGGGCGATTAAAAGAACTAGACGTATGAAGTAATGAAAACATCAAAACCAGAACATGATTTTTTTTTCGAGACAAATTGATAATTTCCGCACTCAAATTGCTTGCGGAAGTTCGTAAATACACGCTCCGACACATTCATATATTTTTCATGTTACTGAACTATACGAAAAAGAACACATTACACGTGTTACAACCCCTGATCAATATTGGAACCATGATCTTCCAAGTTTTTTTCCAAAAATATGTTTCAATTGAAATATTAGAGAACATTTTCATGCCAATTGTTTTTGTTCCCAAGTAGGTAGCCACTTGCCAAGAGTTTGATCTGGAAGTTTCTTTATAACCTACCACACAGCCACACTGACGCTTGCATCATCTGAGCTTTCACTTAACTGATTTAGCAAATGTTTCCCACAACAGCCCACATTTATACGAAAACGGTGTGTGCACTGCGTGGTCGACCTATAAAAGGGCTTTAGCCATTTCAAATTACGTATCAAACTACTTGTAGTAGTAATATTGTCAAGTCACCATTTGGCACGGGTGTGCCGCAATTGCGAACACGCTCGCCAGTTCGTAATGAGAATAATGATGGAAGCTTGCGCCATAGATCAGTTTGTGCGCGTGCGCGGCTTGCCGATAGCGGGAAATCGCTAATACTTGCGTAAATACGGCAGCCGCTGCTGGGCTTTAGATTAGATTTAGCTGATCGAAACTGTTCTCAAATGAATTTGTTACTATTCGTCATTCTCTGTTTTGCTTACATTATCTTGCATTTCATAATGATGTCAATTTTCTTGCTGCCACTTAGATTATTTTACATTAATATTGGAAATAAGGAAGCCAGCCAATCCTCCAATCGAGTTGCAGATAAAATACCCCAGCAACGTTTATAGAGGCAACGATTTCATAGAAATGACAAGTGGGTCATATTGCATCAATAGAACGATGCACGCGAACGTTAAAGACACCATAGCGCTGATTGCGAATGCAACTTTGTAATTTTCTCGTGTCACGAGCAACTACAACGTATGCATTTACAGGCGAATCACTTCACGGGAACCACTGTTTTATGTGCAACCAGACTCATTATCTACACTACGTATTTGCGCGAAAATCGTGTCATTGATATTACAATCGAAACTAGTATCGATTTCACTACAAAATTTACATTTAATCATTTGTAAAGCAAAATTGAACGTTAATAATAAACAAATGTATTCTGTCGTAATTATGTGGAAGGATGGAATGATTTACATGATTAGCACTTAATCGAGTTGTCTTACATATTTCCCATTGCGTATCGCATCGAGCCTACTCTATAATTTACGCACCAAAGATTAATTAGGTAGTTAACTTCCAACAAGAATTTACGATTGTTTAACTGTCTGTACGTTTATCTATGATTTTGCTGCCAAGACCTGTCCGACTCGATTGATTAAATAATAGAACTGTCGTTTATGATCGTCTGAATACTATTTCTTAGACTCAATTAGAAAAACCCATAAATTAAAATTACGAGTCTTTATTGGTAAATCTTACTAAGTACATGTTGATTGTTGATGTCAACTTTGGCTTCAATATTGCTTACCTTTCTGCCTGCACATTCAATGTTTAATTATATTAATGTCACTTGGTTTCTGATTTCTGTTTCCTTCCTTTTAATTCGATTCTTATTCTGTAAAAATAATTCTGGGCTTTTGGGATGACCTTGCCTCTATGTTCGTAGGAGTTACTCGGCAATTTAGCAAGAGGACAAAAATCTGTGGTTTTATTATTTTGTCAGGCCCAACTTCAACGGTACAACTTTAGCTTTCCTATTATGTTCAGTGACTTCCATATTCTGTAAAATTAGGACAATAGTAGTCTCTTTAGCGTTATTTTTGCTTTTAGACAGGAGTCTGATATCCACCCGGGTTCAGACTCCAGGATACCTTTTCATTGTTCAAAACTTCGACACCAATGCTGCATTTACCCACGTCGATCGCCATAAAAGGTTACTATGCCCAGCTTGTTAAAATTCTGGAAGGGTATTCCTGATTTCTCTGATATTTGCAGGTTACTGAGAATTAAGCCCTAATCGATGAGACTGAATCATTACATGGCTTTTAAACTTGGCAACTATTAGTAATTCAAAAGTCCATGATGCATCTCTCTGAAACTACTTCTCAGAAATCAAAGAGCGCTAAGCCGGGAAGTCGGGAATTATTTTCTTAGAAGCGGACTTGTTGTGGTCCCTCACGTTCGACAAAAAGATTATCAAGAGATGCGATGACACTCGCCTCTTACTTTATTACAATGTGAAGCGTAATTTATTTTACAACTCGAGGAATATATCGACACTTTTTCTGTTAGTACATTTGCTGAAAAAACTGCTAATAAATACATCAGCGGTAGACGATTAAGCGAAGCTTCTACGGCAGATATAGTCATAATTCGGGTCGATGTACTCGAGAAATTCGATATGTCGTTGATGTTCGCAGCTCATGAAGCGTTGCGGTGAGCGGGTCACATAGAACCGGGAGTTCATTAGACGAATTCTGGGCACCACTTGTAGTCATGGCAAAAACTCTTTTACGTCATTTCGCAACGACTCTTGATGAACGGTGGGAGAGATGTTTTTTTTTCGTCTTCTTGTCAGATCGCTATATTCGCCGGTCCGTCACGCGGACGTTGACCGTGGTTCAACTATTTAGTGTGTTCAGATACTATGAGTGTTTTGGAAGTTTGCTTGTCTTATTGGACAATATAATTGAGCTCTTCGTTTTGTACTGCGTTTTAGTCTTTGTTCTTGGCATGTATTTTAGTACGAGTTCGCGTTAGTAGCAGATCATATTTAATTAATTGCAATATAACATTATGAAGTTTATTAATTGTCCAGATAGATTGTATCGTCATTTAATTAATATTTAAGTCAGTTAAAGGCCGTGTCATGTCCTAAATGAATGCTGGTAGTTTAGTATTCACAACACCAGATAAATAGTCTGTCAGCACGGTCGCGTCCATTGTAAAGTTAGCAAAAACTTTTCGACCAGCCGATCCTACGCGTGCCAAAAAGTTTTTAAGTTTCTTGCGATTCATCATCAAACTTTTTATCAGTTGAGTTGTCGTGTTTAATGCATATGGTTCTAATGACTTTATAAGTAAAAAAATGCTCAGCTTTGGAATACCTATGAGATGTTTCAGTCTCCACCAGCCTGAAATTATTGAACTTAGGTGTGTTTTGGTATTTAAAATTATCTGCAGCACTTCCTTTTTGAAGTGTTATGATTGTCACACCTTCAGTATGTAAATCAAGGTGTGCAGGCTGTGCGTGAGTTGTATATAGTGAGTATAGATAGCGTGGTGAGCGGATATCGTGCGGACGGTGAGCACGCGGCGCGAGCGCGCCCAGTCAGAGTGCCGCCGCGCCGCTAGACGCACGCGCGACTTGCACGTGCTAACCATAACTTTTGTACGACCAGCTCATCACTGAACTTTGCGTCTAAATAAACTTTATCTCGCATACAAACAAACAAATGATGTCAGTTTGCATGTACCTCGTTTGCCCCTGGTTCTTTCTCGTGATCTACTTGGCGTTCCTTATGCTGGACGTGTGAGACCGGCTCCAAGTCTCCGTACTAGTGTCTGTGGAGGGTTGGTTGAGAGCGCAGACGCGGCGTCGCGATCGATAAGTGTCGGTAGCGCCACTAGTCGGTGTCAGCCGTGCGCCGCGCGGGCTAACACGCGGGTGGTTTTGGCGCGCTCCGGCGACGGTGCGAGCGGTGCCGCGTGCCGGGAGCGCCGGTGGTGTTATGCGGGGCGGGTGCGGCCGCCGCCGGGCCCATTGCTGAGCCAGCTGACCGGCCGTCACGATCGCTCCGCACGCGTCGGGCACGCGGCCGCGCGGCGCGCCCGCCATGAGCGCGGCCACGCCAGAGGTGCGCGGCCCGCCGGCCGACGCTGCCTCGCCGCATGTCGCACTGCCCAGGATCAAGCCGGACCTCGGCCTCAATGATGCAACCCTGGTCGCAGTCTACTGCTTCATCAAAAATTTCATTGGGTGAGTCGTATGCTAAAGGCAATTCGTCCTGAGTGCTGCGTCATCCCGCTTTATCTATGAATTCTTATGTAATAGATGGTGCAGGAACTTTTCTAAAGGGTTTCATGATGGATATTGACAGAATTAGCCGAGTTTGTGCCACGATAAGTTTTTGCAACATAATCGATGAAGCAACGTGTCTCCTAGAATAAAATATGTATTTTAAATGCTCAAAATTGCATTCATACATTCTAATCAGCAAAGACCTTAGGCTACCTAAAGTAATTAATCTTTCAGTATAAGTCTGCAGATATGTTATTATTACCGATGTGCAAAAATTAAAGCTGCAAGGCCAGATTATGATTAATGTTTGACCCTTGTAGTCGGAGCTGCTGATTAAGTAACTGTTCAATCGACGAATCGGTCAAGGAGTTTGCCGAAATTACGTACGAGAGTATAAAATTATTTTCAAAATTATTACTACCTAGCGGCTCTTCCCCATTGAACTGTAAAATGTTTAGGATATTGCGGGAATATTATTCAACTGTTGTTCTATTAACCAACACAATGGGTACGTCAACCTTGACTGCATGAGTCGTCGCGTCGATAAAATCACTTGTTTACTATCAGTTAGCAACAAAACATTAATACTCGTATGTTATTTTCTTATTGGTCGCTAATAGAATCGAACGACCATGCAACTATTCGGCCTCAACAGTACCCTGACACTAAAAATATTGACAAATTACCGCGAAGTCGAAAATATTTCTCATCATAAACAAGTTCAATGTTTGTATTGATGTCTGTATCAGCTACTGATAAGACTTGGTTTGGTCCAATATTTTTCTGAGTAACCTTGAATTTAGCATAAACCGACTCATGTTCTGTCCACACCTATGTTTACGTTTTTTTTTTTATCGCAAACTGGGTTCGACACGATGGACAAAAAAAAATACATGTTTCGACTTCATATTATCTGTTCCAACAACAATTTCAGTGTCCAACTGAATAATGGATAATGATGCGCGATTTAAATAAATTATTTCAAATATTGCCAGAGCCACTAGCCACTGTCGAATATTCTAAGAAAAAATATTTGTATTCATTAAACAACTCCGCACCGCTTTAAAACAATAAAGCCTCGTTAAAGTTTATGTTTTCGTCCAAGTTAAATTGACTAACAACAACAAAATTGGTGGTTGTTGACTATCACTAAGCAATTATGGAATTTCTCGATCGTGCCATTTAGCAACTGCGTGTATTGCTCCACATAATTTTCTTTTTGCCATAAACAGCACCAGTATCTGTAGCTAATTGTTGGCAATAAAGGGCGGACATTAGCCGTGCCGAACTTCGTCAAGAGAAAGTCTTCGTTTAGAAAGTACGCTTTGTTTTGTTTTCGTGTTCTGCTGTTTTGGTCCTTGGTTGATAACTAATACAATACAAGAGACAAGATAACTCATGCTCTTTAAAGCTAACAGATGTCAATAGTCGTCTTGGTAATCTGCGTACTCGGCCACAGTTTTCTATTAATGCATTTGCAATTAGCATTCTACTTTTCCATTTTGCATATCTAAGCAGATTGACGTTCTATTTACTGGCTACTTGATCGAGTGCATCGCCTTGCACGTGACTGCGGTTGCTATGAAATTTCGTTTTCTATAGCAGAAAACGTCTGCTGCACGTGTTTGCAGGTATGGTTTTTATGATGAACCCCTCCTTATAGCTCTGAACACGACTTTATGTAACTTTTCACCATCGCTGCGGATGATTTGATCGGTGGTTGATTTTAGATGCAAACTATTGCTTTGTTGCAGCGGGCATCATCACTTTCACAAGAAGAAAAGGGAAAGTCTCAGTGGCGCCCGCTCCCTTGCGGTCAGATTAGCTCAGGCTATCGGCCGGCGCTAATTCCTCTTGTTTATTTCATTTCACACTAATGGTTGCACGCTAATCTACCTTGATTTCACTACTAACACTGCAATTTTAAGAAAAATTTCACTTACCTTTGTCTGCTTGTGATCCTGTCAAAATAACTTTTGTTATGAAATACATGTGAATTTCACTAATGATTATGTAACATCAGTACATGTGCTGTACGTTTATGGTCGATTACATAACAAATAAAGATCATATCGACATCACGTCTGTTGATTTTTATCTCAATCAATCTCGACTGGGGATGCTTTCGGCGATCCATACTTGTTCCGTCACTCTGTTCCACATCGTCAAATTACATTGTCTATCGAAAGCTCTTTTTCTCTTTATTTTGCTTCGGTATTGTGGATCGGTATGACGTCATATTAAGATGGAATGTAAATTTTGTTTTCCTCCTTTTACTCTGTACATCGTGTTGCCAGAGCGATAGCCTCATTAACTTCTTCTGGTCGATTTATATTCGATTCATCTCGTTTTTTTCCATAAACCAGTGTTTTGATCGGAATCAACAGAGCACTTTTTCACAGTTCATTAACATTGTTGTTTGGCATTAATTATAGTCATTTCACTTTTTAACGTTAAGTAGAATTCTGTTTAGTTCTCATTGTAGACTAAAGTTTGTTTAGGTGTATCGTTAATCAATTGCAAGACAGCTTGAAGCGGTGCCAAAATAGTGTATTGACCATTGTATTACAGCATTCTGCCTACGAGCCCCAGATGCATTAATTAACTATTAACTCACTAGCTTCAGTTAACACATCCTTTGGCTCATTATATCAACACTTGAAATTCTAATAATATGTAACGATCTTATTTTAGTACTGCTTTTCATTTTATGTTTACCTTCTTTCTACAAAATACTTGGCTAAAAGAAAAAATCCGGCTGCAGAATTACAAAATAAAAAAAGATGACAATCTTTTTAAATTATCACCATAGTTACGTTTCAGTGCAAATGATAATGTCCGTCACGGACATGGTCTCTTAAATTGTATCACTCACACAGCTGTATTAGATTTTCAAATTGTCACAGCGAGCTTTAATATAAGGCCTTCTGGCAATACAGTTGTCAGCCGCAAGTGATGGTGTTAACTGACAGCTGACTGGCAATATGAAACCGCCAGAACTGGATTAAACGGGCAATTCACGTTCTCTTTGTGACTGGAGCGCCTATAACCTTAGATTCTGCTCATAACTCCAATAACGGCAAAAATACGAGTTAAATCCACACAAGGCGCGAGTAACTTAATAGCTCAAGGAGAAACCTCACATGCTACCATTGCATCAATGGGTAGACAACATTATCAATGTAATTTGTCAAGAACAATGTATTGGTAACATAAAGTACTTGAATTGTTCGCCGTGGTTACTGTCGATCAGCTGTCGGTTCTCGCAACGATGCGTCTTGATATGATAGGAGATAGTGCGTGTCCGTAACAACTGCATGTACATAACTGTTCACTTGCGTAACAGACGCTAACACAGTATTCATATCTGTTCGATATACCCGCACCGTTATTTTATTAGTATCATTACACTTTTTAACACGCCATAAATTATTGATTTCAATCCAGCACCTTATACAATGGTTTTTGTTTTTCTCTCTCCAACATTTGCCATTGTAATCAAAACGTGTCGTCATACCTTTGGTTCCGTTATTTGTTTACATACAAGTATCAAGGGAATGGAAAGTTTGTAAGGTGAAGGGTCGGAAAAAATCACCATGATGCAGTTATGCAAGGCCGTTTGCATCTGCTGTGATGTGCATACGTAAACCTGTTGCGTATGACTTACTTGTTCCGGTTACTTTTACAATTGCACAAACGGTTGCATCAACTTCTTATCAGTTATACGAAATGAAAATATTTTTTTCCCACTTCCGTAAACTTCCGTTTGAGATTGAGTAATCACGTGTTTTATGCGTGACACTTGGACGATTAGCCAGGGATCTCATCTCGCATATTGATTGACGCGTTGCCTTGACGTGCTACCATGGCGCCACCCTACAAAACCGCCCCTTTCACGCAAGGACGTCGGGAACAGGGACGCGCGCATACTCACTACTACACTCGGGTCTACATTCAGTGTGTACAGATCCATCGCACAGAGAGCACGCTTTCTCTCACTTCCGCACAATACTGACCCGCGAAAGTGTCAAATAGTGTTTTTCTGAATTAAACTAATCATCCAGTGCGCTGGAGGACTCTCTGAAACACCATTTGTAAGTACTGCATTGCTTTGTACAACAACAAACCTAATTCCAAATCTAGGTCAAGCTTCCGCGTCCTCGGCCCTAAGGTTTTTATTTATGAATGGGCGTGTTGTTTTTGTACGCTAGCTGGTATCTTCAGCAATTGTATAAAGCAAATTGTGTCTAATTATTTCCGACCCTATCCTTTACATAATTCCGATTGTACTACCAAAAGTGACGTCATCACCCTTGCGATGGGCGCCATGGATACGGTCATGGGGTGGTTATTCCCATTCCCTGCCATTGATTATTAAAACTATGACAATGGGATAGCACATTTAAGTGTTTGTTCATGTTGCTGTAGCTCTGGCCTCTGGGATATTGCGACATAACTTTTCATTTACGTTATGCTAACTTTTGTTGGGTATGTAACACTGTACCTCATGGAAAGACGCTTTAAATACTTTTTGTAAAAGCTCGTTCTGTTTTATTTGTCCCAAATCTTTTGTTAAAACTTTCCCAAAATAATTTCCTCCTTTTTAACTCCAAACCGTGCAACACTTTATGGACCATAACGATACAGTACAAAAGCTTCAAGAAAATAAAATGTAACGTTACACACAGCGACGAAATGGCTCCAAACAAAGGGTACTGAACCAAAAGCACGGTTGCCTGAATTTCTGTATCAGATATGTTGGCATGCCTCTTGCATTTAATTCTTCTAAAGCGCACGAAGCATCAAATGATAAGAATAAAACGTTTAACGGAGCTCGCTGGAACAGCCATGATTTTAAAAGATAGGTCACTAACCAATACAATAGAGAGGCATTAAGTTCACTTGCCTTTTGCAGCTTGCGCGCAGCTATGAGCATTGATACCCTATATTTTTGTGTAATTCCGAGATCAACATAACGAAAGTTACAATTAATGATTAATCCAGGAACTCGGCAACACTTCCTCTTCAGTGTTCTCGATTGTGTACGAGTAGGAACTATAAGGCCGTGCTGATGATTACGCTTGGATAATCTCAATCTAATCTCGCTCCCTCTCATTCAGAGAAAGTTGTTATCGCAGGACACGGGCAACCCGTCGACCGTTCCTTCTCTATTAATTTATTAATACTTCTACTTGTCTGCGTTGTAATTACACAACGCACTTATCACTTCATCTACTTCGCCCTTTATTCCTCAACACAAAACCAACGTTACTCTTTGATTACGAAAATATTTTATGCTTCAATCGGTCTCATTATTTGCTCCGAATCAGGCATCGCAAGCGCTGCTGTCGTCCTCCGAAAATAAAATCTGATTTTAAACAAAGCCGTAAACTGCAAACGATTACTTAGATGCCTCAGGAAGACCGACTTGCCGAAAACCAGATCTCTATTCGGAATATTTGTGTTGAAATAATAAACATTTATTTTCTGAATTTTAATACTCCAAAATGAGACAAAGAAATACTATAAAGTTCGTCAGACTGCAAGTTTTTGCATTTACTTTTATTTTTTCTCGCATGCGTTGCATTGCTTAAAAGGCTGCAAACGTAACTGTTCGAGTATTCATTACCCAAATTCCGGGTGTTTATTTGATGTCATTAGAAATAAACTAGATATAACGAGGTGGACTTGTGTAATAAAGAATTTATTACAGTTTATAAAAGTTTTCAGTTATTCAACTCTAGATTTCGCCATGTAAGAATACGTGCATGTTTTCACTTCGTTTCTGATTATAGTGGTGGTGTGTTCGGCCGTCCACACTTCCTGCGCCGGCGGCGTCAGGTGCTGCTATTTCTACCTCTCCATGAACCGACCCGTCTCACAATTCACGTTCAAAGTCGATTATTTTAAAAACCAGAACGGAACTCAGCTTGTTTTTCGTATTTACGATTCAAGGATTCTCTTCTCGGTTACATACCTCGAATTTCTTCAACGTGTTTGTTTACACGATCTCAACAAAAAACCTTCCTGATCAGTTCTACAAATAACATGTCGTACACCAAAATTTATATTTGTTTTCTATTGCGTTATCTGTTATGTATTTGTACTAGTATGATATCGGAAGCGTACCGAACGACCTATTTAATTTAGCCCAACTCTTCGTTTTGAAGTTGAACAATGCTCGTATGACCCCGTTTCCTCTCACTGCTATTGTGATCTGTTGCGACCGACGACCTACATTTGCCATTATTTATTGCAGTGTAATTAGTGTATCGCCCATAACTGTCTTAAGCATGATTAGTGGCCTTGGCCGTCAAAATTCCATTCCATTCATTTGTCATGGTTATTAAATTTTTGTACGGACTTCATGGAAAGTGAAAAACGCAGAGTAACTAATCGTATGAAAGCTTGCGTATCGTGCGTCCCGAAGATCCCGCCTAAATATAAACATGTTTATTCCGTCTCACATACACCACCTTGCGCGCTCATCGGGCACTTATAAAAAGCGGCGGCGAGGTCAAAGCGTCGCGTCGTACGCGGACCGACAGTGTGGAACCCGCACGCGCGTTGTAACGACGCTTGTATCGATATCGATGCTTTATTATCACGTGCAGCAGTGACGTCACGTGTGTATGCAACGGCCGAGCCAATGGCTCTTGGCAAGTTAGCTGCGATTGATCGAGGTGTACGTCTTCACTAGTGTGTGTTGCGCGGTTGAGTCCAAACGTGTCCGTATGGTGCAAAAGTTGATGGCAGAGTTAAAGGTGCTCGTAGGGCAACGAGCACCGCCGGGGGGCGCGGCGCTTACGCCGACGCCGTCGCCCCCTACACCACAACAACAGCAACAACAACAACTGCAGCAGCAACAACAGCAGTACACACGAAGAGATCTTAAGCAGAATCTACATAGACATATGAGTATCGTATTAGACAGGTCAGTAAATGACTGAGAGTATCTTTCGACTTTGTTCTAACTGAACTTTGTTGGAATATCACGTAAGCAAACCTATTTGTAACAGTTGTTTTTGATATATATTAATTATAGCATCCGATACCATGCTAGCAATAACAGATAATGATTTTGATAAGGACGAGGTAGACATGATAAGTGAAAGCATTTTCACACCATACGATTAAGTTGAACGTGTTATCATGATGTAAACGCGCCGTTTTCTGTACACTGCGGTCGACCATAACGTCGATACTAGTGAATATTTTATGACCGTTTTATATCTTTGCCATCGTGTTATGGACGATATCATCCGACACCGCAAATTGATGCTCAATTTTCAAGGATGTTCAGGCTATGATTGGCTTAAATATCTCTATTAAAAGTCTTGTTATTATTGTTGTATTACTTGTTTAAGGATATTAATCGTTAAATTGACGTCAATGAAGATTGGCTATAAGACTGCAATTGCTTTAAGCACTAAATTTAATTCATAACAAAAACATTCGACCGTATTTGTTTAGTCACATAAAAAATATTCGGAGTCTATAAACTCTTAATTAATCCACCTTTGAAGTAACACTGCTTGGAGCTGTTAATTTGACCTTAAACTTCATGAATACACATTAAGATTTCAAGGTCGGACATGCGTCCATAATGTTATTATAAACAGCTTCAAATTAAAAAATAACAAAGACGTGGTAACGAAGAAAGAAAGTTAGCGCAGCACATCAGCTGCTTGGATTCCCACGTGAAGTAACGTCTAGGGACAAAGAAATGGTACATAATGAAATTACATACATATGTAATTTCATGGTTTGTTGTAGTAGTGACAAATGCATAGCTGCATTCGCAAAAAACACTGTCTTTCATATAAGGTTGTCTCTATCTGGTAAAAACTCATTGCATAAGATTAGTAAACTACAATTACACTTTTGAGAGCAGAAGAGGCAAAGGCAGATTCTGCGGCTACTGCTGCCCTTTGACGTCATCCTATCTCTGAATTTCTTTCTCTTTCGGTTCTACTGAACGGTTTCATATTTTTTTATTTAGCATCTATGCCATTTTCATTTCATTAAAAACAGATTTCTGAAACTGCAATGGGTGCTGAACTTTCAGACACACCAAAGGAGTAAAGCATACTTGTATCTATCTCATGCATAACATTTGATACTGATAAACTGGACTTCTTCCCACTGTGAACCACCTCAGTCCGAAACATATTATTTTTACTACATAAGTATTCCGTTGAAGCTCAAAACCTAGTTACAATATTAAAATAATTAACAATGAAATATTTTTACTTCGTAACTTTCAAGGTGAGAACCTTACTTGAAAGTAAAACTATTTGTAATCCTACTGCATACTAATTCATACTTTTCGTAGTAACAGATTACTTAAACGCCAGTTAGTCGCTATGCGAAGAATAGCGGTTTACTGAGTCATATTATAACATCCAACAAGTTTATTAAATCTGTATTTATTACCCAGAACATCATACTTGAGGTTATAGAACAAGGAGCATTACATTCACTTAAAAAATAACCAACAGCAATTCAATAATTTTACTATGTTGGCAAAATATTGGATACGCGTTGATTATCTTTTTAGTTGGAATCACCAACTCATTGTGCTTTAACTAGAAGAGTAGAAGAGTCTGCAGTATTGTCTCGGAAATCTTCTAAACATTCGATGTGATCCGATGCTTATTTTTAAAGTATTCTCGATGAAAGGCTTCGATTATCACATGCCTGCAGAAAACCTCATCAAGTCCTTTAATTCATGCATCGGTACGGAAATACCGTTACACTTCACACACCCTAAAATTTTGCTACAATATTCGCCACGCCGAACGGCGAACACACTGCATCTGAGTGCGCTCAGTATCTAGCGTCAGTCTGGGTGAAAAGTGATGAACATCATTTTGATAGATAGAGACAAGAGGAAGACCAAATAAAACATGAATGGATTGTAAAAGGAATGATAGCATAACGTTGATCAGTTCCACGCCGATACCGAGAATCGTAAGAAGAGCAGTCAAATTATGAGTGTAAGTCACATAAGAGTTTCAAACAGTACTCAACATTCATACGATATCGCCCGGCGTTTCATCAACACATTTGGGAAAAATATGAGGAGTAGCTTTAACAAAATGTTTAAAGCTTTCAAATAACCTTCGACTTCCTATAGCTAAAATCAATTAATGCATCAATACTCTACAAATCGGCACCACGTATGAAACGTGTTTACGAATTTGTAAATATTTCCTGGATGTTATGTAGGAGCATGCCCTAGAAGTGGAGCGGAAGCCCTCAAATCTTCATTGTCAATATTTAACTAGCTTCACCAACACCATGTGCAAATGTTTTGCTCACAATCATGTTCTTTATCGTATAAACACTGAAGCAACTCTCTACACGTGGAATCTATTTGAGTACTCGTGACTACTTCACGCCATCTACTCGTATAATAATATTTTAATACTCTGTGATTCTTACAATTGTCACTCAGAAGCATTTGGCCAGGTAACTAATTTTCTCCAATTTATGTTTACGGTTTCCACGTCTCCAAGAGTTGTTATTTTTCTTTCACATTTGGATCATTATGGAAATTCTGTTCAAGCTAAACCAACCTTCAAAGAATCCACGCCTTAAGACGACCATTTCTTTATTTGCTCCGTCCACGGAGAGCTTTATTGTCAGTTAATCCTACCAGGTTGATGAGTTGCGCACACAATTTTACACCGGTTTAACCTCTTAAATACTCGGCTTTGGGAGTTAATCCTATATCTTGTCGTTCCGTGTTTCCTTCAAGTACGGATAAGTTGCTTGGTGACCCTTTTAAACCAACCAAAATAGCTTACTTTCCATGTATCTCATTTACGTAAGGACCTTTAAATTTAGGCTGCACAAGGATGGTTTCTGTTGAGTGTTTATTTTCTTTGTACTCCCACATCTTGTTAAGCCTTTTGACGTCAGCACAGGGTAGATCTGGTAACAAGTGGACTTTACAATCCACCTTTGATCTTTGCACTAGCACTAATGCGTTGCTGTTTATTATCATTATCTACTTCTATATTATATTTTTGATCTACGCTTACGTCACCACCAGCACTTTGTATCCGTGTATTATTTCCCTTTTAATTATGCTACAATTTAGCTGTCGACATTTATCATGCAGTGTCATTATCATTAGTGACCTGTTTGTAATTAAGTGCAAAGGGAACATTATTTTGTTATAAAATGTTATTTCTATCCAGACGAAGACGAAGTTTTATGACTTCAGTTTTATCTATTTCTTAATCGATCAGATACGTCGCAATGATAAGCCCTATGACAATAAGGGTATTTCAACATTGATTTTAAGAGATTTTAGTAATGATTGTTGAACTAGATAAGAAACTTGTATACCAGGAACATAATATTTCAGCCTATATCTCAAGGGAAATACTTATCCGGGCGGGATAAAACGTTGCCCATTTCCTTTTCACGTTGGCTATTCGTGCTGAGTTTCCCGTTCATCGCTCCACCGAGACTGGGTTCAGTAATCTCAATAGATTTTCACATTTCTTAAATGTAACATAGAATATTATATGTACCAGTCTTTATGAAGGTAGTATATTATTTTTACAATTTGAAATGGGCAATGTTTACTTAGCACCACAACACATTATGAACATCAATCTCTTCCTTATTGGCGTTCACTTAAATGTCGCAATTACTTGTTTACATTCTTCCGAAAGACTATTTGTCTGGAAATGAATATCGATACGTGTGTCGGGAAGGTGTGACGGCCAATATTTAATTCTGATCAATAGAGTGATGCATGATGCATGTCAAATGTGTCGAACACTTGGCACGGGGAGTGTCATGCCCTTTGACGTCTTAGCAAATTAAAATAATTATAATACGGAACATGGATTTGTCTCTCTTCCTGAATATTTTGTCACGTGGATTTAATTGTTGGCTTGACATAATCCACTCGGCATTCATCCATTTCAAATCAATCAGCAATTTCTGCAATTTCAATTATTTTTTCTATTAGTTTAGACTTAATGACTATCGAGCATTATATTAAAATAAGCTTTATATAGTATAATGAATCGACGTTTCCTCATCCTTACGTTTAAAGAGTTGCAAAAAGTAGTTCAGGCATTAATAATTCACACCTAGCGTGACTGCAGAACGAACAAACCATACGTAGGGCTATTATATTTTCATGGAAACATAACATTGACACGATCGATCACCGTCGAAGGTTATAGTGCCAATCAGTATAATACAGTGTACAGAGGGAATTTTTGATTATATGGCCCAACAGACGACACACAATACGAAACAAAAATAACGCTTTTCATATATTAAATCGTCCAGAATATTTATTTTATGTTTTCTAATCGGACCGTTCAATGTCACGTAACAAATTAGGTGGAAATAACGCTAAAACGAACAAATGTCGCCGTCAAAGTATCATATGATTAATTCGCTTAAGCAATTGAAAAGCCGGTCAGTGTTCAGAAATAACGGCTCCAGAGCGACTCAACAGACAACCTTGTGCTGAATTACTTGCTCTAAAATCTGCAACACAACTAATAGGGACAAACAAATCTCTCTAGTGATCGAGAAGCTTCATCTCGACCGATTAATTAAATCAGGCACCTGCAACTATTGGCATTGATTTTTTTGGCCAGCACCCACTTGTCAATACGTCTGAAAGAACTTTGTGCTTCAACCCTTCTTATCTAATGCCTAGACTTAGAAAAAATCACATAACAAACCTACGTCATTTTTTATGAAACACTGCCAGAGCTGTGAACACATTGCTTCGTCTTCATTGAGGTACGAACTATGTATAGATAACCCAGGTCATACAAATTGCTTTAATCTAACTAGCCGCGTTTAGCGTAGGATAGCGCGTTTATTTCATACGCAGTTAGAATTTGTCAAACCAACTAATTTCCGCGTCAGATTTATATTTAGATTATAGTTATGGGACTTCTGCACGATTTATGCGAGGGAACATCCCATGACCCCCAATTATTTATACTGATCACCTGGACGATGTCCAGAGGAATGCCGGAATGACACTTCGACGAGCGACTGTTAGACGCATGTAAATCATACGCTGTTCGTGTAACGTGGTATTATTCACCGCAAATATCGATATCTTCGTTAACGTTCGGATTACGCCCGGCGGCGGGGGTGCTTTTGTAGTGGTGACCGCAGTCGCATGCGCCGAGCCGCCCGCGCACGGCCGCCCGCCGAGGCCACACCGAAGCCGTGCTATGCCACTACGTCTAGGTCATTACACTTATTCGCGTGTACACCTTATCGCGTTCTTATTATCGCATTAAACCTATTTCATTCGAGTATCGATCCGATTCCGGCGTCCGTTCATAAAGACTCTTGAATTTTTCGTGCGGCGAACGTGAACGGTCGCGCGTGTATCGCTCGTCTGTCGGATGACATCAGTTAAGCCACCACGTCCGTTGGAAACAATACACGCTCAGTGTCCGCGCCGTGGCCGTGTCGGACGCACGAAGACCTTCATGGAGGACGGACGGTGCGCGACGTGCGAGGCCTTAGGCCGCCGGAGTCTCTCTACGAAGCTGCTGCAGGTTGCAACCGCGCAGGCGCATATGAAGACATGCTCGCATGCCGCCTCCCCACCTGAACAGGTGCATGACTCGGACCTCGCGTCCAGGGCCCTGGCAGCCAAACGACGAAAGTCTATTGCTGGCTTCAAGCTCAATTTGACAGTTGATACACAACCGAAGTCTACGTCCACTGAAACCGAACAACCCCGATCGCCTTTCGCTCGTAGAAACACGTGGTGCTCGTAAGTGATCAATTTGTATTCACACCTTAGTGATTTTAACATGCATTTCATTTAAATTTTCGATTTCAATATACCACTATACACATCGTTCACTTATATAATGTATGTTCATCCTTTTACAAGATAATTTGTAGTTGTCTGTTATATCGGCTACATATCTTATCGCACTTGTCGTTGTTGTCACGGATTACGTGATTGTTTCTATGATTGCTTGCACACATGTCTTCATCTGTCTAATCTCTATGACACTATCATATCATCTTTAAGCTATGCCTCAATAATAATGCTCTATCCTCGTGTTACCTTGAATTATATTGGTGTTTCTAAATATATATTTGGGAGTTTTTTCGGACAATGAGCGAAGGTTTCCCACACTTGCCTTAGTTACTATAAATCGATACAACCTCGAGTTCCATATGTTCGTAGATTCAATCCCTCATCGTTATCAAATTGTACTTAATATAATAATTATCTAAATATAAAAAGAAGATTGCAATCTTGCGTGATTTCATAATAAATAAATAACGAATACTTATTTTGATTATGTTGTAATAATCTACTTCGATACACGTTCTATCTGTAGAGAATTCAATTTAAATGAGTAATAGCATACTTTGAACGCTATGATATCTGATGTAAGCTGTTTGGATTTAATGTCTAAAGTAATTAGCAATTATTGCATTTGTTCGTAAGACTTTCAGATTTCTCAGAGGCAGTCATGTGAATCTGGGAAATTTTCTGGTTCAATCTCGAATGGAGCTCTATCTTTTAATTTGATACAACCGGAAATTTCAATTTATGCGGCTCTGTATTCTGTTAAGGCAATAAAGAGCGAAATCAGGAACTTGTCACTTAAGAGCATTTCTTTCTACATCGCCATGACTAAGACAGCTTCCAGTTTCTATTCGATTCGGTTTGGTATTATCATACCCTAACTACAACATGTAATGTAGGTACATCTACGTAATAGATTTATTTTTTACTTCTCTCAATTCTGAGTAGGTAGTATTTATTTTCGATGACAGTACAATATTCCAGAAAAAAAGCCTAAGTATAAAGTAGTAACAAGCTCTTTTTATATGAAGCCAACGATGATGTAAACATCTTCAGATCATCACAAAAAAGCGGAGAAAAACTGTGCCTCACTTCATGTCTTTGTCTCATAGTCCACAGCTAGAAATATATTATCTAACAATACAACAATCATAACTCATTAATAATCGCATTAAATACTTATAACATCCACATTTCTGCATCGGGGGTTCTAAAGAGTACCTACGTAAAGTAAAGATGGCTTTGTCGACAAAGGATTAGGTCGATGCCGTCATATTCCACTGATCAGGAGACAAAAGTCAGAAGGCGCATAAAGATGACTATTATGATTAAATCGAATCACGATTGCAGATGTCCATCACAATCACAAGTGATTGATTTTGGAATGTTAATGCAGATAATATGCATCTATGCTACGTTTGTCCTCTTCCAACTCATCACTTAGTACATCTTGATTGAAATACAATTTATCAAGTTTATCATTTATTACATCGGTCGTAATTGCGATAACGTAATCCTTTTTAATATTTATGATACCTGTACGAGTATAAATATATATCTCGTCACTATCTATGATATTTGATTGATTGCCAACATCTTCACTTGAAGAGCATCCGGGAGTTTTTCTTTATTGTGCTATGTCTATAAAGAGTAGTTTTTGTCGGAGCTTTCGAAGAACAAGAAGAAAACGTTTGACATAAAGTAACAAATAGCCTCCTTAGGTGCTTATGCAATGTTGAACATGGTAACTGGGGACGGTAAGGTAAAGCTGGAGTCTATTAATGTTTTGCATATTAATATGATAGTCTGCATCGGAAAGTGCTGAATTATATCTTTGTCAGGAACCCACTCTTGGTCATGTGCTTCAAGAGTCCTTCCGAAATGTTTGAAAATAACCTGAAACTTGTCTAAACCATACTACAAAATATTACTGAGAAATTGTTTGAATACTATAGTCCAGTAAATTTAGAAATAATCAGAGTTAGAATCAGAAATAGTTGGAGTAGTTTAATCAGAGTTTGCGTCAAATCCGGTAGTTCTGATTTTTGCAGACTTATTTATGATATTGGCCTAATGAATAATCCAAGTTTGTGACCTCGAGCGCCGAACGCAACCATCTATCTCCTGATGGGGATATATGCCATCCCGAAACGACGATCCAGATACGGACGATCATCAAATGGGACCCAAAACAAAAGTTCGTTGAAAAAATTATAAACTTTGAAAGGCTTTACCTCGGAAACTATTAGGTATACAGAGACAATTCTAGTCTCATATAGTAGAAAATTTAGTCTACTTTAAAAACTAGTTCAGGGGTTTATAATCGCCAAAATCTGAAAAAGGTCCGAAATTTTCGGTTTCGGTTTTTTCGATTTTTGACCAAGTTGCGTTCGGCGCTCGAGGTCACAAACTTGGATTATTTATTGGTCCAACATAAGCAAGTCGCAAAAATCAGAACTACCGGATTTGACGCAAACTACCCCGTACTTTCAAGCGACAATTTTACTGGACTACTAACGCCCTATTTAATTGTTCTTTACAATGCTTCACATTTAACTCTTCAATTATATTTTATGATTATGACCACCCATACACACAACCGCTCATAAATGAAAATGTTTACAGTAATGAACTAATGATGCATAGAAAGATAAGCCATGTGGTTGCAGCAGTATGGGCCAACAATAAATACTAATGCAATGGTAATGTTCCACAGAGTATTTTTTTCAATTAAGATACAATTAACACAGAGGCAGAAGCCAAGGTTAATGAATATCATTCATAGTACACGTGTCAAATGTCATTATCATTCACAATAAGTTCCTCTCGTTGTGTTAATAACAATGATATCACGTATCTAGCAGCAGCATATGACAGGTATTATTGTGCAGATACTGCATACAGAAATAGTTTAATATACCAACCACCTAATGGATTACAAACACTTACGAAAATACTCTAACACATGATTGTTTCATAATTTATTAATTTCGTAACGTGAATCATATAATGTTAAATAAATCTTGCAAAATTTTAGACCGGTTGATTTATGTTGAGGAGATGAATTTATTGTTAGAATAAAACAACGATCCACCTTGAATTCCCGCCAAGCGACTTGTCGTACTTACAGGTGGTTATGGTTCTCGGGTCATGCAAATTAGCATTCTGCGGATTGGAAACTTGTCGGTATCCCATTGTGATGCACCAAATTTATAGCCGGACCGTTTTCAGTGGGAACTATTCCAGAGATTCTGTGTTGGTTTTTGGTTTCCTGATTTTATATACTTACCTATCTTTTTCAGAACTCTTTAATCTATAATTTTAAAAAGGTTAATATTATAAAGGTAAAATTTGTTTGTAAGTTTGTATGTAGAGGATAATCTTTGGATCGTCGATCCGATTTTGAAAATTCTTTCACTAATAGAAAGCTACATTATCCCCGAGTGCCATAGGCTATATTTACAACGTGCCCGTGGGATAATTTCCGACCAAAATGCGAGCGAAGCTGCAGGCAACAGCTAGTTTATGTTAAAATTAGTTTTGTGTCCATTTCATTCGTCGTTCGCGTCGGTATATTTATATTTTTCATGCTTTTTATTTATATTTTGTAGTTTGATCCGTTTGTGTCAGAATCAGTTTGTATCCTGAACTTTCTTGCCCTTTTATTGCGCGAAACTTGAACTCTAGAGAACAATACGCGGAAGCGCCCGTAGTAATGACTGTGGCAATTGTTTGATGACACTCGTCTAGCCGTCTCTGTGATAAATAATGCCTTGTTGAGACAGCCTTGTTTTCTGACTAACTCATGCGTCCATTCCAACTGCAATTTTTGTCCAAGCCTGTCTTTCGTGACGCGCTTTTTTGTTTGCTATGCTTTATTTATATTTATACAAATATAAATAAAACTGATTCAATTCAAGCTACCATTTATAATTAAAATAGAACTACGCAAATATCTGTTCTCTTTGTTGTATTATAATTCAAACAACAGCAAAAAACACTGACCAAATCTGGTTAGCCTTGAACCTACGCGATAGATTAATTCGAATGAGCTTCAGCATTAAATGCGAGGTGCGGCGACTGTTAGATTTATTCTCGTTTTTGAGGTACAACGGGTGTGTCGCAAAAGCGTTGCCTTGGTGTTTCGAGGCGCCATCGTAGCCCGTAGTAGGTAGAGTGGTGCGCGCGCCACTTGCTCCGATCCCCTCCCCCACCGCCCCGCCTAGCTACGACCGGCCCGGTCCCAGTTTGCCGCAACGCGTCGATCCGGTTGCCCGCGCGCCGTAACAAACATTTTTTTAAACCATTGCTACCTCAGCACGCACAACGTTTTCCAACGCACAAAACAACAAAAACGGCTCCGTTGAACCCGAGGACGGGGACTCGACGGTCCCGCGCAGTAAAATCGATAAGCGAAGTGGAAACCATGCAAACAAAACTTATAAGTGGAAGCTACACGTCCATCATGAACAAGCAAGATCTGCTCAGAGAGGTCGTCGTGAAGTACATAGACTACTTCTACCCCGTGTGAGTACCGTTAAATTTTTCATTTTGCCTGCTACGTTTGGATAAGCTGACGCATTGCGGGCTCGTCGCTGGTTGTTGGTCGGCCGAGCGACGGTTGTGTGAAGGTTCTCACACCGCACAACTAATTACCGAGCTAGAAGTCGGTGAAGGTTCCACCGCAACGTGGCCGGCTGCAGCCAGACAACCCGTTACGCCTGACGTCAGCGCCTCCTACTGAACATAAGAGTCCCTATCGCTTTTTTTTGTATCGATCCGTTGCACTAAACACCTTATTATTCTTAGGTCTAGGTCCGCTTTACTGCAATTTTGAACCTTGCGTCTTTCGAATTTTATCCGTTGAATGAACCTGCTACTGCACCGCTGACACACGCTCGTCAGACGTTGAACCTTCGTGTTTCATTTCATTCACATTTTTATTTTTAGTTACCACCAGGATCTTCCTATGAGTAATACCTTTTCACGGTCATTACCAGCCACGCGTTAACTGCATAATTTCGTTTATTTCTACACTTTATTAGAACTATAAATGATATTTTTATGGACTGGAAATATTACGCTTTAATCATTTGAATCTAGATTGAATTCATTATTGCTAGGTCAGGGCGTTAATACCGTTCATAATGAAGTCATTCATAACAGCAGCGGTGTTTTCTGAAATCCTGAGGAAAGCACCGTTGCGTGACCGTCTCGCGTGACAAACACTGACTACCAGCACATTATGCCCCTAGTGTCCCACTAATGCCCTTTGTGTCCAATTGGTTTTAGTGTTCACTCCCACCAGCCATTGTTCTTTTACGGGCGACACGTGTACTGAAGTGAACTTAACTTATATTTTTTCACGTGATTCAAGTTTATGGCTACGTATCGAAATTACTGCATTTCGCAAAGCGTTTATACTTCACTTCCTCTAAAGCTTCAATCATAAATTCTATCGTTCTCTACTAACAATTCGCTCAATTGAATTCGAACAGCCACTTATTTCTTTGCGCTAATTGAAAGAAACTGTGAGTGTGTTATGAAACACGGCTGCAAGATGTAACGCCTGAGCCGCTGGCGCCAGCCATGTCGACACGACGCCCAACGATTTCCCTTCAATGACCTTGCGCGTGCGCACTCGCCTCACTATACGATAACAATACACGACCAAACTGCACACCGATAATGCTGATAATCCTCTGTTACTACGAATGTTCTGCACAGTTTTAAATCCTTGTACATATTGACTGTCCACACTCTTGAATAATGATGATCACTTTTTAAACGCAAATGTTAGCCAAGCAATTCGAATCAATGGAGTTGATTCAAATTGTCAACAGTTTAAACTAATTGAATACCATCTGATGAATGCCGGTAGTGGACAAACAATGTGCGCTTTAAGTGTTCATGACTAACACATTAAAGTTTCATGCGACTCGCATAATTTCTTCAGTGACCTTTGTTTTCTAGTTGGTATTGTTGTCCAACCACACATCGCAATTGTTTGATGCATCGTGATTCATCGCACTATATGTATACTAATTTTGATACTGTTATCATTGTAATGTTTTCTTTGACGTCTGCTAATTTAATTTTGTGAATACGTGATATCAGACATGTGCCTCTGATGGTTCTTGAGGTGTTATTGTATTGTTCTTGCAACTTTGAGAAATCCAGTACATTGTCCCGACATGCTAATCTGGATCATATCCAGGTATCACCTTATTGAAAATAGCTATGAATAATTTAACATGTGCATATTTTCCTGCCAACGGCCATCGACAACTGATGTAAATTCATTTAAACGAATTCTTACTCAATCTTTGTGGTTCGCCTTCTCTGACTCGAATATACGAATCTTGTGTTTCTTAACAAAAGATTTCCATCAAACCTGTTTGGTGGTAATTCACTAAACTTGAAGCAGCAACGGACCAGGCAGATGTTATTTTCGTCGTGATCTTATCATCAGAAATAAAAAATAAAGCATTATTGTTTTTGCTCATTATAACAAAAAATCTTAAAGGCTCTTTTGTTCTTGTATAAAAGACTTGAAAACCTCTTGAGTCTTTGTTTAAGAGATGTGTTTGAAGTGCAGCAGAGTTGAGTGTGATCTACGCAAACACGCACGTGCGTGGTGACAAAACGTTTATCTCTTTGTTTGCATCTCCTATTTACTTAACATCTTTTTAAACACATTTTCATTTATGTTCTGTTTCAACACTGGTGTTAGTACAGTTTATCCAGTTTGTCCATTAGCGATAAAACTGCGATAATGATTAAATAAGCACATTTTAGGTGTTATTCTAGTTTTGAAATTCTTTATTTTTATTATGGCTGTTGCAACCTGCTTCGAACGATGCTTTGTTGCTGTTGCCAGGTTCGCAGCGCTGACTGACACAAATATGAATCCCACCACTGGAGTTATTTCTGGCATTTTTTTTAATATTTGACGTGAAAGTCATCTTGTTGTATTGGAGAGTCACAAAATTTTTAGTTGCGACCAGATGAATTTTGAACGCTAAAATAAACAAAATGAGCTGTTTAATTTCATAATTATCATCGTTTGACCGTAGTCTTGACGGAAAATGTCGTCACCTTCACAAAATACTTTCTCCGCTTCTTGGGTTTCGTCGTGTTATGTTTCAACTTTTTCACGCTGGTGGTTTGCAATTTTGTCAACTCCCAAACTTGCGCAATCAGTCACTCACGGAATACTAAAACTTGTTCTTATAGAGTTCCGCCTAGAGAAAGCAAGTTTTTTATTGTGTGTCAACGTCAACACCCGACTATTAGATTTAAGACTTTCAAAGATTATCTTGGAATCGGCTGGTATTTACATAATTACCTGTTTGCACCGCGCAGACGGTCTGCTCGACAGACGTTAATGTTCCGGTGGTCCATTGTTGCGGTGGCGGTCATGTGGTCCACGGTCGTTGTTTTATCGGAGAGCTCGCCGGCGAACCGGTCGGAATCGATCCGCGACGCAGTCCTCAACGGTCGAATGGCTTCAACTTTAGCGTTGTGTTGTTCACCTCGTTGACGCGACACGGAATCCGTCGTCGGAGAAAGTCAAGTACGCATCCGTACGTCGTGCTACATACTAGCTACTGGACGATTACACCAGCGAGATTGGATCATAATGGGTAAGTCCGGCAATCGTGGCCAGTAATGGTATCTCTCCAGTTGCTAAGTAGAGTGTGTCGTCATTCTCGCGCTGCACGTGGCCGGCCCCGCGTGCGGAGCTCGTGACACGTTGCTGCATTGTGCACCATTGTTTTGCTGCACTCACTACAATTACTACTAATGAGTGCACCGTCATGACAAAATTATGTACAAAATGCAATCTCGCATTTACAGTTACTTAAGAGAGCGGTTTTAGACTTCGACGATGGTTCGCTGACTTGTAACGTTACATCGCTTTAAATTAATTCTTTTTCTCGAATCTTGCTCGGCGGCCGGCTGTCTGAACGGATCGATAGAGGTTTCTGGGTCAAGTGTCCACATCTGGCGAGAGAAGACGTATTTCTTAATTTTTTATCACAATAATACCAACTACCTAGGCGAATTGTTTAAAACACCTCTGCGCCTATTATGAGAAATACGTACTCATTAGTTTGTAACCACAACCGAGGAAGTAGGCTACTGGCCACACCAGAATTTAGTCCTCCATTGTTCCCTATTGTTGTTACAAATAGCGATCAGTTCAACAGGCGGGTCAACGCTTTTGCAATATTTATCCACAGTGCCTAGCGTTAGCGTAATCATCCGCAGTGTAACCGGCGGAAGCTTTTCTCAAAATTACCGGCCCCTACTAATTTATTACACACATAATTACATATTGAATGTGTGCATTATCTTCGAATGCGATCGCCCTTGCGCCACCTTTCCATTGCACCAATGCTTGCTAACGTCCGCGGTAATTGTACTGTGACCACGCACTATGTTTCTTGTGGCGGTTTTAAAACGTGAAAGCGTTTCGATCATACGATTAATGTTCACATTCCAACGTACCGATAATATAATCAACATGTCGTTTACGTAAACGATAAATCTCTGTACTAATTTTCGTTTGTCTAAAGACAAAGGCGTGCGTACCGCGAATCGATAATGTTGCGGAAACTAGCAATTATATGGGAAATGTAAACGTACGCGGCGTACGCGCAAATTCTTGTATTTGCCAGGACGGCGTGCATCCGTGCGTGAATGAATTATGAATTATGCAAACATGGTTATGGCATTGGGTTTCCGTATCCCGAAATCTTGAAAGGAACCTTGCTTACCATAATATCTGTTTTATCTATAGGCAATTAAACGCATTAGGAATCATTTCTGTGTAATTATAATTATTCTAAATACATAACTGTTGATGTTGCCAATGCAAATTGCAACATTAATAGCGTAGAAGGTAATTTATTATGATTACCACGTGCGATCAGAAGTGCCTAGTTGCTTACTTCACAAATTATTTAGGTACTGGATATATTGTCAACAATATATTAAATCGTACGATATGTCTCATACAAAATGTATATTTTACAAAATAATTCTCGTCTTAATGATCGTTTCTTTTGTGAATATTAAGGAAACATTGTCTTATTGTATTTTCTCTGTTTGTTACAGCGCATCGGGCACAAGCGCGGTGGCCATCGACAACAAGATCGAGCAAGCTATGGTGAGTACTTCAACCAATCCTATTAGCATAAGGGCAGGCTCTATACACAACCGACACCAAATCTTTGAAGCCATACTCACAAAATACATAATAAGTTCAATAATCACAAATCACGCTTGGGTTTTTACCTATAGTACATTTATCGGTTACTTCCTTCTATAAACTTTACGACTTGCGTAAGGAAATCATTTTTCATTTGATTACCCTATTACCGTGGATACATATCGTGGAAATTATAAAATCTGTAAAACTCAGCGATTATTTATTGGGATCTTTTATCCGCACTCACAATTTAGACTCTCCGGATCAGAGATAAAAGTTAAAAGAAAAATACTTGAAAACCCATTATGCTCTAAAGTCTAGCGTGTGGTTTTCCCGTAAATAGAAACAGAGTGAATGATTACAAAAGAATGAAAGACCGATTTGCCGCGCACATATCACTCGCACGACTAGTAATCTTACAATACTTGACCATACATTTAAGTAATGTATTTACTGAACAAAGTAATAACGATCAGTAGACAATACAAATTGCGTAAGTACTTATCATAATGTCTGAAGAACAAAATGAATAATCGGATTAATGTTTATTACTAGAAAGTTGAAAGCAGTCACTAGTAGGTAATTAAGGACACCCATGTTGAAGGGGATACATATAAAACTGAACCAGATCTTGACCCTGAGATAAAAGAGGATATTGTAAACAATACGTTTGTAAAGAGAAAATCAACAATGTTTTGAATTAGACTTAGAATCGAATCAGTTCTGATGATGATTTATGAATGATCGATCAGTATGGATCTCCTAGGTTCTAAACTATCAGGTTTAAGGATGATTTCAAGAATTTCCTTATCAAGTCTCAAGATTTGTTTTGAACTATACACTTGGCCAGGAAAACAATTCCACGTTCATTCAACAAGAAATATGTCATCTGTGAAGTATCGTGATTCAAAACTATAGCTGCACACCTCGTCCATCACGTGACTTGGTTTAATAAATCTACCTTTATATCCTTACCGCTATTAACATAATTGACTTTAATAGAGGAAATGGCGTATAGTAAAGTGTCATACACTCGCTTCGATGAAGGAGTTCTCGTACATTTATGTCTGGCTAATGTACTAGATGCATTTATAATGAGATAGCGATTGAATTTGCTGTAGTATAGGTACTGTTTTTATCCTTTTTAATCCAGTTGGGTTTAAGGACTTCGTTCCTTTCTGAAGTGCTAACGTATACATCCATTGTTGATTGTTCTGAGCGCCAATTTATACGCCAGATTCTGTAATTATTTGGTTAATCTCTTCTTAAGGGAAGTGAAGGATCTCTGTGAATTTGCAATCCTGTTTCGAATTATTCTTAAAATTTTGTCTTAGTCTAATCTGGACTTAGGGAAAGAGCTCAGAAACTCTTTGCTACCAGGGATTTTCGTTTTAAGAGGTAACTGGGTTTTAGGGCTTGTTAATCCTCTCAGACTAATTTAGCAATTCTTTACTGTTCAATCCATGCTCCACTAAATCCAATCTCAACATAACAATGTATTTCTTGATCATAAATGCTGCAGGCTGTTGATTTAACTAGTTATTGCGAAAAATCCAAGATCAATACCCTCACATTTCAAACAATTAAATCTTAATGTTCTGTCCCATTATCGTTCCTTTCTCGGTATTTAATCTATCAGTCGCTGAGATTCCACCGGCAAGCGAACATTACTTTTTATTTGACCTCGCGTTACAATCCAAGACATACAGAATGTGGCGTGTCAGTCGGCCGCGGTGGTACCGCCTGCTCTCAATCCTAGTAATTCGTGGAACATCTTATAACCGGCTTCGTGGATGCCGCGTTCCTTTTGTGCTGTAAATCGCCGCATTCAGATATACACCACGCGCAAACAACCACGCCGCGAGGGCGCGATAACTTTCGTATTATTTTTATCTGCACCAAACAAAAATAACAGCATATCCACTGATATCATCAGTCACCTAATAACTTGAAAGTCAATGAACTCCAATTCAAATTCTTCGATATAGGTTGGCGAGTTTTTAGTGCAAATACACGTATTTCTTATATAAGTGATGATGCATATCAAATATTAGAGGTAATAAATCGAAAGGTCTCGTTGAACCAAAACTTCCGAGAAAAATCGGTCAGTCGTAGCGTCGACTGATATCGCAGTATTCTACGTAATGCCGATAAACGTACTCACGTACATCATTGAGGAAATTTCGACATTATCTTCATTTTACGCGTTACACGCTGAATCTGAATCGCGGCCATTACGATTCCGTTTCACGCAGCAGTTGCGTAAAGATGAAATCTCCCGAGACTTTATCCGTGTTTATAATAGCAATGGTTGAACTGCATAACACCGTTATTAGATCGGAGTCACCATTTGAATCACTAATGACTTCCCTTTTTTAATGGCCAGGAAACGCGTCCCGTTCTGCCCCGCAGCATATAATACCATGAGACCGCATTTTAACATCGATTTATAAATTGTATTTTGCATACGATACATAAAATCGTCGCGTTTCTGAACTGATTGGCAAAGACAATTTACATAAAAGGAAATTCATGCGCAATACGTTCATAAAATGTCAACTGTTGTGTTCAATTTGCACATGATTAGATTCTCAAGACATTAGTATTTGCACCATTGTAGTTTTTGTCGAGAGACAATGAAACCTTTGTTTCCTAGCATCCAAATATTACGTCCTACATTTGGAGCCACTTACATAATTGTCAAACGCCTCGACAGTCGACATTTGTATATCTCGGTCTGGCAAATAACATCGATTTTATTACTCGTCTGTTCTGTTTCTCATTTTATTTTTGCACTTGTGACATCCTTTACTTTTAAGTTTATTGTAATCTGGGTGGGCGCAACATTTGCAACAGATTTCACTTCTTCCATCGAGTACATCTGCTATCGCAATTGAGATTCATCGTCGTGCACTATTGGACGCGTCTCACTCACATCGTCTATAATTAGCCGACGCAGATGGCCTCAAGCGATTGACCCCAATCCAGCCCTAATGCTCACTACCATCGCATCATAGTATTTTTATCACTCCCCACAACACGCTGGTGCAGTTCTCCTACCTCCATATAAGCCGTTATCTTGATTTAATCTTTTGTTAATTAATTATTTGTGTCTACACTGATCACTTCGTTGACTACACTTTTTTATATCATTGCTAATTGTTTACTGTGCTCAATACCGCGCTCCTATTTTTAGCACTTTATTTTCATTAACCTCAACACATGTTCACGTCACACCTTTCAGTTATCAAAAGATTAAAAGTGTATCCAATTGTCGTAAATGCGTAACATTGCTTTTTTGTTTATCAATCCTGTTCGCGCTTTTCGTACGAAAACATTTCACAATTCCGGACTCGACGAATAAAACACAGCGTTTTCCTGTCGCAATGAATTTGATAATCTAGTTTTTACATAATTGTCCTGATTGTTTTCGTATACCTAAAGATCCGAACGATAGTAATTGAAATTTCAACTTTGCAAACAATTTATTTTGCATAAATTTTAATGCATACAGTAGTATATTAACATCTCAAGCATCAGGCAAACGTAGCTCGACCAGTATTTAAACCGGTCCACCTTGAAGAACGCCATCTTACATGGCGCACGATGAATGTAGTACCTGCAGCCCGTATATATTTCGGATTCAGTTGTAAGTACACGGGTTCTCGCCGGTTTTCGTAATATCTATGCCTAACGTTACGTCATCCGGGTAGATAATGTTTATGCGTACCGTCATATTGATGTGTAGCAGCCATAGCTTACACCACTGACCCGGTTTCACGCATCTGTTCAAACATAAATTTCTTTGATTCTGGTCAACCGTTTACATTCATTCTACTCTTTAAAGTTTCTCCGTGATGATCGACGCCACGATCTGTGTGCTATATGATGTCCCACCGCAGCGCCCCGTTGGTTTTTGTCGTGTTTCCAAGATGTCATTAGCAAGTATTATGAAGACTGTGTTCATTTGTTTGGAGGTGCGTGAGGAAATTTTTATTTGCTTCAAGCTCCATCGTATGCTAATTCCCTCGTTGTATACGTGATTTGCATGAGCTAAACGTGACCCGACGGGACTCGGCCGGCCGAGAATAGACACGGAAGGAAAGCCGGCACTGGCGCAGAGCTGGAGTGGAGACACGTGCTCTCTTGATTATGCGGCCGATTCGTGTACGCCCACCAACTGGATAAAGACCCGGGAACGTCAGGAGGTCACACGACTCGGTCGCGTGCCGCCAATAACGTGAACAAGCGTCGAGTAATTTGCAACTAAGAGCAGCTCCGAGAGAGCACGCGCCAGATCGGAATCGCATCACGAACCCAGGAAATGCTAGAAAAGTTTTCTTGGAAAACAAACCTGCTTCTCTGTAATGAAGCCGTTGTCGGAACCGTAACAGTGTGATCTGTCTGCGATCTTGTGTGTCACTCCTGTCTTCAATAAAATTTCACTTTGAAGGTCTCTGTTCTCATTGTTTGAGTGAACACATAATGTTCATCAAAAACCTTTTCTTATTTACATAGCAATCGAATGCAACCTTGCAGCACTATGAATATTAACATTTTATTTTATTCTCAACTCGAATTTTCGTAACTACTCAAACAATATCCAATAAAAACGAATTACTTTCCTTGAGAAAACGTTCAAAAGATACCAATCGCGCGATCACTGTTTCTTGAAACGTAATACTAACGTTAACCTTGCCAACACATATCTGCACTCTGCTTATCTATTATTTATTTTCCGATATTAATCACATTTCAGTGCTAAAATATTATCTAAGTATTGAAAAAATATCATATCTTTGGAAATCTACCAGAGTTAAAGTAAATCTATAGATTACCACAATCGTACGTTAAGCAGATAAACGCTAAACAGATTGCAAACACTACGGTAAACATGTTTTCGCTGAAAATATCCCCTAAATTTTTACTGACATCTGCCATTTGTAAGCTTGCGTGTTGATTCCATAGAATTGTTGTATCTGAAAGTAAATATTTATGTTCGTTATACATATTTCGTGCATTGCTGAAGTAATATTCTTTAGTGATGATAGTTAAGATTAAAGAATGTTATTCTCAATACATTTCTAGAATTCTTTAAACCACAATATTGTTAACTTAGCCCATAAATTTTCCAGTTCGATGTTATATTTCCTCTATGTGTGGCTACCTTTATAAAAATGATGATGATGATGTTTATTTTTCTTTACTACACACGCTGAGTATTGCAATGACATCACCTCGTAGCTCGTAGGGTCAAACGACCAGTCTTGATTACAGAGTGTTTGACCGCTACAGAACAATTTTCACTTGTTTGTTTTCAGTTATCGCTGAGATAAAACACAGCTACGTCAATACGTGTTTACATTTAGTTATTGGATTATTTTATAAATTTGATTAAATTCCATAAGGAAATTGATAAGAGTGTCTGGCAAGGCAGGTCAAGGATTGACGCGGTATTAGTTATTGGATAGATCCGACTTAGACCTTTTAATGTATTGAAAGCGTTATAATATAACTTGCAGTAGAAATACAGCAACAAGTAATAATATCAGAGTGAAACGCTAATACATTTGCAAGCAAAGAAAGTAATACATGTCATTAACTCAGAATCGGAAATTGCGCGCAGTAAAGAAAGGCTGCTATCAACGACAAAACAACATCAGGCAATACAGTTAAGTGTCGGTAGTAAACATTACACGTTCATAAAGAATATATTTCAATTGTGTCATGAATATTAATAGACTATTGTCTCAAACTGTGCAAATACAGCCTAAAATAAGGATCCACATAATCATAACAATATCCGATCTTAAGAATATTTATACCAATGTTTTTAACATAACTGCTGAAATAATGCGTAGTTTTCTATTTGCAAATTCGGATTCTTCAAGAATTTATGGTGCCATAACATATTATATTTAGTCTAAAACCACCAACACTATTGTTTGACGTTGAGTGCCGTCCAGTACTCGTATTTATAATAACATTGTCATTGTTGGAATTAAGAATATAATAAATTATTTATTTATTCACTCCGACATTAAGTCATACTTATTTTTGAAATTGCGTGAAGTAGGTAAAGGAAATCTTTGTGGCTTCTCACCATTTTTGTAAATATTGTAATAATAATTGGAAATACAATGTAGGTTATACTTAAATGTTTTAGCGGATGAAAAAGATTTTCCGTATAGAGTTACATATTATTATGCACGGTGAGGTGAAAATCGAAAGAGTGAAGTGAGCCAAGTGTGGACAATCATGCCTGCGTGACCACTTTTACGATTGCTCTTTGAAACATCGATAACCCGTTTTACAAGCTGATGCATATTGATGAATTAGTCAGTCCCCGCAAGTAAACATTTATGGAAATTGAATGTTTCTGTCAATAAATTTTCATTTGATATACTAGAAATTCTCTGCAGCATTCTGATGTCGTCGTAAAGTTACCTTATATTAAATTACTTAATATATAAACGTTATCGCTGTTTACTTCGCTAACATTAATATTTACACATTATGTCACAGAATGTCAGCTAAACATACTGATTGATATTCAAGAATGAGGTGTAATAAACATATCGTTAGCAACATTAATACTCGAGACAAATGGCAATAGAGAATATATTTTCTACACCTACATTATCGTCCTCTACACCGCACCGGTGTCACACAAGGTTGGCATCTGTTTTATAACAATATGATTAGTTAAACTGTGCTACATATTGCTAATAGATATTCAATAGATCGGCGCCAGGTCCATCACTTATTTAGTAAACATAAACTTCGTGCTGCACCCACTCAAACGCTTTACTCAAATCCAAATACAGTTCGTGTACCATATTTGTGCAATATGTATTGTAAACACACCCGCATCTACTGCTAGGATCATTACTGTGGAGACTTGGTTAATCTGTTCTTTTGGAGCTAGCTGGGACATATGTGTTCAAACAGAATGTTTAATAATAAAGATGATGTCATTAATAAAATTAAATTAAAACTAGGGATGGGCCGAACATGGGTTTCACCGAATATGAACATTCGGCCGAATGTTCGGTAAACTTTTTACCGAACCGAATATTCGGCCGAATATTCGGCAGTTTTGATTCCCTTACGTAAACAATACAGGTCTGAACTTGTTTACGCATAGCGCGTGGATTGGCGCCGGACCCTCTCGCCCGCCACCCTCGCTGTACCCGTGTTGTTATTGCATCATCTAATAAAGAGTAAAACTTAGCCACGTGCGGTTGTTATTGTTATTTTTTATTTAAAAAGTCGACTTCATTGAGTTTTTTTGCTTGGTTTAATCGTTGTGTACCTAAAAATGAGCGGAAGAAAGAGATCGACTATATGGACTTATTTTCGGGAAAGTGAACACGACCGCAGCAAAGTTAAATGTACGATTTGTGAAAAAATACTTTCGCGGTGAGGCAGCGGCCGAAAGGCTTCATCCTCAGCTTTGAGCAACCACATAAAATTGAAGCACCCTACGGAATTTATTAGTCTTGACAGACCTGTGCGTCCGGTAACCCAAAGTTCTCCAAACGACGAGACGATACAGCAGAAGCCTGCGGCTGCACATGTCATCCAACCGTCTACCAGTGGTGCTCAACGTTCAAATCCTAAAACTTTTGCAACAACTCAAAGCACACTAGAAGATTCATTTATTTCCAAATGGAAAATAGACAACCCCAGCTCGGTTTACAGTGAACGTTTGTTTACCGAAGCGGGCAACGTTTATGAGCAAAAACGGAACAAACTGTTGCCAAATAAAGCTGAGCAGATTGTTTTTTAGCACCACAACTTGCCTCTTGTGAATTTTAAATATTAAATCAAACTTTTCTGACAATTTTATATCATAGTGTGCGTTTTCTTTTTTATTATATATATATACTTTCATATGTGAAGTGATTTGTTTAAGACATAAATTCTTAGATTCCTATTAGTTTATAGAAAATTTACCTGAAACTTAAATTAAAAGATAATAAAAATGTGATTTCTTACGGTTATGATCCTATATATTTGATTTGGTCTCATAAAGATCTCATATTTGTCCTACTATGTCACTAATATAATTGAGTATTTTTGTTTATTTACGAGTAATTGATTGATCTCTCAAATGATCTATAAAAGTGGTTTTTCTGTTTATTTTCAATACATAATTTTCGCTACACTAAGTAGAAAGAAACTTGATTAGTCTGCTGGAATGTTGTTAATCATGCAACTCTTTCTTAAAATAAATATTGATAAAAACAAAAAACTTGCTTAATTTCTTACAATAAAGACCTGGTTTTAATATAGTTTTAATAACCATAGTTTTTAATAACCATCTTGTTTAACTACTGTAATTGGAAATTAAGACACTGTGTCGACAAAAACATAAACCTGCACTGTAAAATTGTAAATTACTTAACCTCATAAAAATAACACATTTAACACTCGACTCATGATCAATCATACACGGCTCAATACAGTAAAAACTTTGAGTACCACTTTGCCGAACATTCGGTGATATAGCCGAATATTCGGCCGAAAACGAATATTCGGTAAACCTGCCGAACATGCCGAATACCGAATATAAAACGAATATTCGGCCCATCCCTAATTAAAACTAGTCTGCTCAAAATGTTTACGAACGATTCGTAAACATTTTGAGCAGACGAGTTCCAACTTCAAACCTGTTTTTTACCTTTGCTTTTAGTCCTCGTTCTTTGTTTTCATAATCTGCTGCTGATGATTGATAAAATTATATAGTATGTTTACGTAACTGCAGCTAATAGCCGGATAGATATCATTCTATTTCAACGTTATCATTGTTATGATATTGATAAGTCTTAATCTTGGATTACTGTATTTTTAACTAAATGCTAATAAAAATGAGTAACGTACTCATTTTTATACGTCGTTTATTGACCAAAGATTATTCTTGTTTTACAACCAACACACAATTTGTTGATGTTGTGAATATATTGTATCAAACAGATTGGTTGAATTTAGATAGGATTTCAATTAATGGTCCCAGGTGTCTACTCCGTGTCGTCGTATTTGCCGGCGCGGCCGGTTATAATTAAAAACAATGCGACAGGTTTTAACGTATGCCCTTGGACTGGTTATATCATCGGACGCTGTATTTGGTGCTCGTCTGCGCAAAAAGTTCACTGCACTCTCCGTCGCTTCATGAACTTTCTTTCAAATCACACGTTTCATCTTATGATTTTGCTTTTAAATTGTAAAGTTTGTTCCATTTACACGTTTTTCATGTTCTCTTTCTTTATCTTATTCACCTACTGGCATGAAAATGTAGGTAAACAATGATAAGTGCTGTTTTACATCGCAAATAAGGTACTAACGATGGCGGACTGCGTCTAATTACTGTTTTCCGTTTTTGCACGCGAAATTTTCTAGTTTCTCTTGAGCTTGTTCTCAACTGAACGCCAATATATTGTTGTAATGAGGACATTGGCGCCCCATCAATCTAATAGTGACGCGAGTCTCAATATTGCCTAACGAGGTCCGGCGCAGACCGGTGTAATTTCAGCACAGATTCTTTTAATTGAAGGTCACGACACCCACGTAAGAGCAACCACACTAAAGATTTCATCAAGCCTTCTATTTATATCCTGGTCTAATTATATCATTACTGAAATCCACTCACACCACACCACATTTAGCCACTTATCGAGTCTAAGTGCATATCTTGACTCACGAATCTTCAGGATGACTCGAAGTTTGCTCTCAAAATTGTTTTCGTCGCTCTTTGCGTAGCCGTTTCGTAGTGGTTGTAGGCGTATATGAAATGTATCTTAAGAAAATTCGAATTCTTTAGCGTACAACTCATGAGATTGTCTATAAATGCTTCTTACATTCTCGTAGGCTTATTTATGACATTTTAAACATTGTATTGCAATAATGTTGGCATTCGATTAGAATTGCAACTTAGTCTTATGTATTAAAATGCTTGTTGCCGACCTATTTCATTCATTATCCGCGTTCTTTGTCATTACATTACAAATTATTACCATAAAAATCTCAGTCCATTGCTGAGATAAATTCCATTAGTACCGTATTGTCCTGGCTCGATTGTGTCTTTTCTAATAATGACCCTGTTGTACTCGTATCTAACGTCTCTATGAAAATATTCAAACATTGGAATTTGTGATTCTTTGTATTTGTTTCTATAAGCTGTTATGCAACCTTGTGTTAGAGCGCCACTTGTGTTATTAGTTACATTCCGACACAGTTTAATGTTTTTATTTTTGTCGTCCGCTGCGAAGGCTCTTCATTAAGGGCGAAATTTGTCCAATGAACCTTAATTGGTCCGAGTAAACAGTGTTCACGAGTGTCGTATCTACTGCTCACATGTAAATCTTTATTTAGCAACGTCTCTTCATTCGTAAATCCAAAGTTTTATGTTTGCTGTACGTCTTTTTCTTCGCTGAGAATCTACGTATTTCCAGTTTAGCAATTTCAGTATCGACATGGTACTTGTTTTTCTATCTACACCAACTAATTGAGTGCATGCTAGAGGCTGTCGTGGAAGACTTTTTATTTGTTCCAATTTATAGCGGAGTGTACGTCAATTACTTCGTAAGTTTGTACTTGCATCCGCATGCTACGACCGTAATTTTTGTTCCCATAAATAAGTTTCTTAATTGCATATAATTGATTTGGTGATTTCTCTTTAATTATTCGATGGTTGATTTTCAAAATTGGTTTTCTCTATGCTCGGATCCGTAGCTAAGCCATAATTATATTGTTTCTGCGCGTGTGTCAATACAAGATCTGGAAAATAAGGGCTTTGTTGATATCAATGTAGGTTGTGTCGTTGAGTTCAGGGTGCACGGTCGGCTTGCGTGGCGTGGTGACGTGTTCGCCGCCATTTTAAATAGGGCGAGCGCGCGCGCAGACCATCAGTCGCCTGGTAGGACGCGAGAGAGCAACTTCGTCGCAATAGTTCGCGAGTTCCACGTTATCGCCAGTCGAGTTTCAGTCGTTGCCGGCAACGCTCATACATTCAGTGACCCTGAAAATAAATTTATCACTCAGTTTAAACATGATCGACGTTGTGCAAAAACCCAGAGATGGCTGCTTGTACGAAATCAGACAGAAGGGACAAAAAGATACCTGTTACGTGGTCGTGCCAAATCCAAAAGTACGTTTTGTTTTGAAGTCGGATATTTTTTCCTTTCATAGCCTTTTCGTAAAACGCAATACTTTTAGCGTAAGATAACATTCAATCGCGCGTTATAATCAGTGTATAGAGCCTACCCAAACGTATTTCCAGACATTTATTGAAAATGTGTTTTTCTTTATAATTTAAAAAATACGAACAATTTTTTTTTATGCTCTTTGAATTTTTTGAATTTTGTAAAGAACGTTCATGAAATGTTTACTTACACATAACTAACTCGATTTTTTTGTTTTTTTCAGGATCTGGTTAAGAGCCACTTGATGTTCGCGGTGCGCGAGGAAGTGGAAGTACTCAAAGAGCGCATCGCAGAACTGATGGAGAGGATCAACCAGCTCGAAGTGGAGAACACATACCTGCGCGCGCACGCAAGCCAGGACACGCTGGCGCAGCTGCCGGCCGCAGCGGGCGCGAAGCCGCCAGCGGCGCCGCAGGGCCCCCAGCCGCCGGTGTCGTAGGCCGGCGGCGCGGCGCCGCTGAACACGCCCGCCGGCCCCCGCCGGCCACTGAGGTCCCCGGCCTCGCCCTCGGCGCGCGACCCCGCCCAAGGCACCCCTCCCACGGAGTCACTATGGCTGTGCTATGTTAATTCGTAGGTTAACAAGGAACGAGTGTAAGTACACCGGTCGAGCGCCGAGGGACGCTGCGCGCACGCACCGCGCCGGCGCGTCCTGTCCTCGTATAAATCACACAAGTGTCTAGTTAAAGCGGCCGCCGCCCCGGCCCGGCCCGGGGCGGCTTCCGCGCATCGCACCACCAGACATTATGCTTCGGATTCATAGATATATATTTTTCTGTTATTAATTTAGGGTGCAGAATTTCGTGCTAACTGCCATGCTTTTGCTACGCATCTCAGCAACGAGTCTTTAGTGTTTTGAATTTTTGATGTACGTCGAGTATATTTTATTTGGTTTAACGTTTAGGTATCCACGTAATGTATTCCATTTAAGATAACTATAAGACGTGTGTTAATATAATAAATGTAATGAAATAGTTAATATTCATATGCATTGAACAAGGACTGTGTGTTAATTTATTATCTATATATTTTTTTTAATTGTAATTTAAGTTATTTATCACGTTTCTTGTATGTATCAACGTTGCATTAAATTGCAAGTGTTCTGTAGGGCCGATAATAATGATCTGTCGATAGCTATGTTCTGAATGAGTTGTGTGCAGTTTTCATTTAGTTGGTACTGTTAATTACATATTAACGATTAAATATAAAAGTTTGAATGTATGTTATCCGCAGTCGTTGTATGTGTAACGTTATACGGAGCAGTCGATTAGATTTAGAATCGTTGCGAGAATGTGACCTCGGGCGATGCTGGCTTTAGTAAATTTTGCACGCTGAAACTGAAAAAAATATACTATTTTTATTCCAACCCTATGATAATGGAGGTATATAGTAATTTAACATTGTATTTTTTTAAATAATTAAAAATTGTTTGTATATAGTACAAGTTGTAATAGATTGTGAGTCGGAACGATGTATATAACGAAAGAATGTGATTTAAAGGAACCGATTCCGTAGTCTGCCTTCAAAGGTTGACATCAGATGTTATCGCGAGAGGTATATCTAAACGTTATAATTTAAAATTATTCGCTGTATTTAAATAGCTTGATTGTTTAACATTAAACAAGCGAACAAAGTGGCTGGTGACTGACTGTATGGATTGTAACTAGTGGGATGAGACGTGAAAGTCAGGCTCTATGTTTGTTTAAAAGCCAAAGTTAGGAAGGCGTGTCCCAGCGACTGAAGAGTGACTATTTTACCTATAGAGTAGTATTTTGTACAACGCTACTACATTGTATGTGTATAGACGATTTTTGTTAGGTCTTCATAATTATTGTGAATATACAGTAATTTACTCCTAGAAGCATTAATCTAGACCTAGATATGGTAATATGAACTATATTATGTACCGAAACTTGTAAATATACTGTAAACAAAAGTCCATTGTAGCTTATGTTGACCAGAAAGGTTCCTCATACCCAATAAATGCAAAACTACTCAAAACATTGTATTATTTGTTATTACCCTGAACCCTCACGTAAACATCAATTAAACTAGCAATTGTTCAAATTACCAGGCTTAAGAAGGAAGTCCATTTGCTTGCCTATATCAGAGTTTCGTCAAATTGAAAATAAAACACTAGAAAACTTCAAACATTTTCGTAAACTGTGGAAAACGTCAATTTGGGTTGACAAGAAAAAAAATTAAAACAACTTTGCTACAAACTGTACAAGGTAATAAAATTAAATAAATAGGTAATTAAATTATTACCTACACTGAACGTAGAAAAATAAACATCTTCATTTTAAATAGGACACGAAAACGACTGCCGGCTTGTCCGGTCCAAAAGTTAATAGAAAGCATTGTTTACAAAGTAACAAGCGACTACTGCTTCTCACGTCCGCTTGGGACGGACCAAGTAGAATGATCAGGTGATTCAATGTTTACATGCTTCCTCTTCACGGGCAATCAAACTACAACGCCATCTGTTGGCACATCTTTTGGTTTGTTACCGTCTGACGTATATGAGGATAGAGGGTACTAAAATAGCATCTTCAGTCCCCATTAAGATTAGGTCAGCGCCATCTATTATTTACATTTCTAAATTCAAATGTAAGCGGTCACTGTGCGTTCTTGTTTTGAAATAGTCTCATAGATGGCGCTTTTCACAAATACATGACTGGCGTAATTAATGATGTACAAGCGAAAACAAATTACGTCATTCAAAGTAATAAAATCTTTGATTATTTTCTATACGACTGCAAGAAAAAGGTTATTTCAGAAGAGAAACTGATGAGGAAAGTGACGAAATCTTACCTTGAATTTAAGAATGATAACTTTTTTGCTACTCGACACTAGATGACGCTGAAACAAATTCTTAATTCGATAAACACCATAAACAAGCTCAGAAAAACTGAATTGAAAACCTTACTTCTGAACGAAACTGATATTGTCGTAATGCCAGAAACTCGTTCCAAGTTCATCAAAGTGGCAGTTATTAGCATTTGCCTACTATCATCTTTGTCTTTTACACGGAAGAAAATTATTGCTATCACACCAAGCTATGAAACAAGCTTTTCCAAAAATTGTTTGTGTACGTCACTCACTAGCTGTCATGTCATAGAAGTTGAAAAACATTAAGCATAGAAAATATGGATAATATGAGTTTAAAAGAGATTCAAAGTAAGCTGTTATTATGGGAGGCTACAGACAACCCTTTGGCTCCACTAACATCTGATCAGAGGGAAGCTATCCTGGATTTAGAGTCGCTAATACTAGGTGTATCCGGCGACTTGGACGATGTTAGTATTTTCCTATTTACTAGTTGTTTCGAAACTTTCTAAGACTTTAAACCTTTTACAAATAGAGTTCACGTCATCGTTGAACGCATTGAACCAGTAGAATTTCGATAATTCATGAATTTACCTTAAAAAATATCTATTACCAATTTGTTATCTTAGCAAGTTATCACCGATTAACCGCATTTAGTTTACTGCTGAACAAAATAGCTTAGTAATCGCAAATAGTATATTATAGGCGTGCATTTATTTTTCTAGGAAAAGTCTGAAGATGCAAGTGAAGAAACAGAAAAGAGTAACATACCAACTGTGGATAATACATACAACTTTTTGGAGTGGTATGAGAACCTTTATGACAGCAACCTGAAGTCTGATGACACGCCGTATGAGGCTTACCATAAGCAGCTAGATGATAGGAGAAATGAGTGTGTTGCACTGACCAATCAGGTATTGTGTTGATCCAAATGTTTTTACAACAAGAAACAACAGAACAACAAGATCTTTGTAGGTACAAAATAATGACTATAGATGGTCATGTATTGAATACATTTCCCTTGAAAGTTGAATATGCTAAATCCATAGACTTATTCTATTCTATCCAAAGACACTTGTGCCCACAATACTGCCACAATTAGTTTAAAATTCTGTACAAACATTTCAGATTGGTGCTACAATGTCTGACTTAGACAAACTTTCAGAGCAGTATAACTTTGTTTCAAATAAAACAAATGCATTGCACACAATGAGTGAGCAGTTGCTAGCTGACCAAAACAAACTGTCCAGTATAGGTAAGGAATTTAAAAAAATATATACAAAATTATAAGTTGAATGTTTATAGATGCACCTTGGACAAGCTGATATTAGTGAAAACTGTGTCAGATCTGCCAGGTGAGGCAACAGTATTAATATTAAACAATAGTACTATTCTGCAGTGCTGTTGTTGAATAATGATGGAAGTTTTAGTATAGGTTTTATTATTGCCCACTTGGCTTTTAATACTCTTTAAAGCACTCGCATACAGCTCTGCCTAACCTTTTGGGGATTATGGGTGTGATGTCATCACAACCACATCCTCTAGTCTTCTTAAAAAGTCTATCAATTTTCTAGACAGAAAAGTCCTCTCTTCCTTGTCATTTTATTTTAAAAAACCAGCATTATCCTCTGTTTGTTTGAAATTAAATTATTATTTTAACATCTTCAGGTGATGACATCAAACAAAAGCTTCACTACTTCACCCAAGTTGAGCACCTGGCCCAGAGGCTTAATAGTCCCACAATGTCAGTGAACAGCGAGACATTCTTCAATGTGCTCGCCAAGATTGATGAGTGTCTTGAGTATATGAGAATTAATGTAAGTACCTAGCTACACCATCATATTTTGAATATGTTAAATAAGTAGATTATGCCCGCAGTTTTACCCTCGTGGAGTTTGGGAATTGCCCACGGGATCACACTTCTGCCATAAAAAGTAGCCTGTGTGCTATTCCAGACTATTATGCATCTCTGTGCTAAATTTTATCCAGATCCGTTAAGGTGGAAGCGCAAGGGTAGCCCGCGAAATTTAAATTTTCTCAAGTTTATTGCAATTTGCAGGTCAGTGTCAAGTTGTATGTTGATGAAAATATGAATCGCGCCAGTAACACGTATGGAGTTACAGAATTATAATCATTCAAATCATCAATACAGCTCTCCAAGTTCATATAATCATATTCAATAGCTATTTCATGGAAAAGTCACTCTTTGAGATTATATGAACTTGGAGGGTTGTATTGATGATTTGAATGATTATAATTCTGTAACTCCATACGTGTTACTGGCGCGATTCATATTTTAATCAACATACAACCTGACACTGACCTGCAAATTGCAATAAACGTAAGAAAATTTAAATTTCGCGGGCTACCCTTGCGCATCCACCTTAAGCCGTTTTGGTGTGATTCAGTAACAAACATCCATCTATACATACTTTCGCATTTATAATAGTAGCAAGATATCAGACAACGTGTCAGTAACAGAACTAACACATGCCTTCATATTTATTGGGAATCTCTCTCACATACAAAATACAGTGTGAAAACTATACTCACCATATAGCTCTCAACCCCCCCCCTTTACCCCGTCTGTACATTATTGTTAGAACCAGTAGGTATCCAGATATGATTGCAAAAAAACATCATAATGTAGATGACAGAAAGATTAAGTTACTCTTAGCTTATTATGTTGCAAAAAAGAGTAGACTGGATGTCTGGCATCCAATAAAATAAAAGTTTCTATCATCTCTATTCCATTCCCACAAGGAGCTGATAATTAAAATACTGATACATCATCATATCTTACTGCCCTTGTCCCAAGTTACTTGGGGTCGGCGCAACACGTTTTTTTCTTCCATTGGCCCCTGTCAATTTTCTTTATCTTTTTCCTTCATGTCATTCCTAACACAATCCATCCACCTTTTTTTATTTGATCTTCCTCTCCCTCTCGATCCATGAACATGTAGCATAATCAGCCTTTAATGTTCCCACTGCTGGGACACTCGGCCTCCTCTATATGAGAGCGGATGGGCTATAATCCACCACGCGGGCCCAGTGCGGGTTGGTAGATGTCACATGTCTTCGTATTTTTAGTCCTAGGACATGCCGGTTTCCTCACGATGTTTTCCTTCACCGTTTTTGAGAGCAGTGGTGATGAAATAAATTACACAAAGTAATGCGCCTGCCTGGGTTCGAACCCACGACTTACTGTTCGTAAGTTGGGGCCGCCACCACTGGGCCACCGCTGCTCTCATGAACATGTATTCATCATTATTTTAGTCACATGTGATTCGTCCCTCCTCATCACATGCCCAAAATCAAATAAATAAAAAACAGATACATCCCCGAAAAAAAACATGTTTAAAAAAAGTATCACAACCTTTATAAGCTGGTACAAGCAAACCAGCTTTAACATAAATTCTCGTCTCCATCTTGAACTTCATAAACTTTTTTCACTTTCCAGAGCAACTTCAAAGAATCCCACACATACCTGGTAAAGTACCGCCACCTCCAAAATCGCGCCATCTCGCTCGTTCGCTCCTACGTCACACATGTGTTGAATCACGCCACGGAACAGATGCTAGCCCCTAAGGACGAGGATCAGAATGACCAGGAAACCATGGACACTGCTTATGCGGTGTATTTTGGGAAGTTCCAAGCTGCTGCACCTAAACTGAAGATGGTTATTAGTGAAATTGAGAGACGGGCTGAGAAGAATACTGAGTAAGTGGAATCAAATAACTTTATTTTGTTTAGAATGTATGAAAAAATTGTTTCTGTATTAAGGGGAAGGCCAAAGACAAGATGGATGGATTGTGTGAGGAATGATGTGAAAGAGAAAGGAGTAAATGAAGCTGTGACATCTGAGAGGGGAGAATGGAAGAAGAAAATGTGTTGCGCCGACCCCGAGTAGAATGGGACAAGGGCGGGAAGATGGCGATTAAGAAGAAGTTCTGTACAAAAACCTTAAAATAGAAGATTGCTATGAAACAAAAACTATGTTAAAATATATGAACATCATTTAGTATGGTCAGTTTATTCATTTGTCTTAATTATCCGTTTAGGTATTCTAATTGAGTCTGCCATTATTTGTCAAAGCGCTTATTTTCTTGTTCTTTCTTTATACAGAGCAGATAAATAACTGACAACTCGTTGATTACAATCCATGCTTCTCTTCATACTATTTAATTCAATTAGGTCATTAAAAAGCACTTTCTATCGTCAAATACGGAAACACAATTGAATCTATTCCCATTCGCAAAGGTAGTTTCGTATGAAGAAGAATGGGCAAGAAACTCCATCCGTATGTAATTATGCTCTATACTTTTTTTTAAATATTTTACAATATTTGGGATACATTCATTAAGAAATTGGTATGGGCAACTAACTATTCCTTTACAATACAAAAGTGAATCACTATGCGGTTACATTGATAAATGTTTTCTACTTTCCTTGATCTTATTAGTGTCTTTCATGTATCCCCAGCTACGCCTCCCTGCTCGCAGACATCCAACGCGAGTACGCGCAGCGCCGCTCGCGGGTGGCGGGCGCGGCCACGGGCGGCGCGCTGCGGGCGGCGGCGGCGCGACAGCTGCGCGACCACTGCTCGCTCGCGCGCGCCGCCTGCTCGCTGCTGGCGCACGCCTGCAGGGACGAGTGTGCGCTGTACAACCACTTCTTCAGCAACCCGTCGCCCGCGCTGGAGTGAGTGCTACACAGTCATGTGCGCCACAGCTGCGCTACTAATTCTATCTATTAGTAATAACAACATCGCTTCTAATCTTAATACCTTCATTTCGCCAGATATGTTTAAGTTATCTATACATCTATACAAATAAATAAATTGAATTGTCTGTTTGTAATATCAAAAAAACAGCTTTTTATTAAATGCATATGAAAATATATACGGCACTTATAACAAAAATACATTTTTTTTCCATTTTTGTTTGTCTGTTGGTTTGCCTGTTTGTTCCGGCTAATCTCCGAAACGCCTGGACCGATTTTGGCGGGACTTTTATTGGCAGATAGCTGATGTTATTAGATCTAACACTAAAATTGTTAACAAAATCCATTTCAGTTGTTAAAAAAAAGGTTAAGTAATATTTTTTATAATAATTTCACGCGAACAAATGTCGCGGGCATCAGCTAGTAATAAATAAATAATAAGTCCCATTTAATAGGGGGCGAGCAACGAGTCTCGTATCCTAATAAAATTACTCTTCCATTGGCCCTCAGTGCAATGTCTTACTTGTCTTCTTATTTATTTCAGAGAGTACCTCCAGTCCCTATGTACTGGGCTGTATGAAACGTTACGGCCCCACATCATTCACATAAACCATCTAGAAACACTCGCTGAACTCTGCGTCATCCTGAGAGTGGAAGTTATAGAAGAACAAGTCAATAATGATCGTGAGTATAACATAGATTTAGTTCAATGGTGGTCGGGTCGATCTTCAGGTTAAGCCGCGCTTGCCTAGGTTGGTCCGTGGATGGGTGACTACCCATTACATACCGAGTTTCCTCCATACCTCAGAAAGCACTTTAAGCCATTGCGGCTGTCATTTGAAGATCTTTGACATTCGTTACAGGCAACTAGTGACCGGAAAGTCTGACAACCAGTCTTATCAAGGCGTATTACCCAATTCTTATTTTGTTGTGGAGATCAGATAGGCAGTTACTCCATGTAGAGTAGAGTAGGGACTCCATTTTCCGTACTTAGACTCTCATATATGGTCCGTTGTACGTAGGTGTCCGGCTAAGTTAGCCAGCCTAGCTCCGCCCAGAAGCACAGAAGTTTCCTGGGAGCTTCAGAGGCTTCGCGGAGCGACCTCACCGTTCCGAGGATTTGTTTGCGTTGGGTAGCCACGGCCTCGCATTCCAGGATGACGTGGGCGGCTGATTCTTCGGCGTCAAAGCAGCCCCTGCAGAGTGGGCTGTCCGTGGCGCCTATGTTAAAGAGATGTTTATTTAGGGGGCAATGGCCCGTTATTGTCCCTATTATTATTCTGAGGTTATTTCTACTTAGGCTGAGCAGTTGTTTTGTTAGTCGCGGATGTAGACTTGGCATCGCCATTTTGGACTGCCTGCAGTCCGTAGACCGTGACCATTTGTTGTTGTGAAGTTCAGTTGATCTCTGGCGAACCCATGTACGGAATTGTGAGAAAGGTAAGAGAAGGAGTGGGTACGGGCCTAGCACTGCCATCTCGGATCCTCTCTTAGCAAGTTCGTCTGCGGCGTCATTGCTTAGGGATCCACTGTGCCCCTTTATCCACTGGAGGGTGATTCTGTTAGACAGCGATATACTCTCCAGGGCGTGGTGACATTCAAATATTGATTTACTGTTAGTTTGTTTGTTTTCTAGGGCTTTAAGCACTGCTAGGCTATCAGATACAAATCTGATTGCGTAGTTCTGAATCCCTAGACGCTTTACGGCTGTTGCAGCTTGTGTTAGGGCGACACACTCGCATTGGAATATCAAGCTGTGTTCGCCTAGTGGTAGGTGAAAGTTGATATTGAGGTCTAGGGAGTGTACGCCAGCCCCCGAGCCGTTTTGAGTTTTAGACCCATCTGTGTAGATGCGTACTTCATTGACTCCTGACTGATCCCTTAATTCCTCTGTTGTTTGTATGCTATAGCTTTTGTTGAACATAGGTTTATTAGGTGTCCTATCACACGGGGCAGCGCTGAGAGGTTGATACTTAATCACCCGGTCCAGGATGCCTGCGTGGGGACTGGTGTGGTTCTTGCCCCATTTGCCTAAGTGCATAAGCCTGATAGCTGCTAGTGCTGCCTCCTGCTGTATATGCAATTCAAGGGGAGTTAATTGTAAGGCTATCTCCATTGCCGCAGTTGGGGTTGTCCTCCATGTAAAATACTGGTATTCAGCTGCATCTGGTTAGACTGGAAGCCGACCATAATTGAGTTGGGAAAAGGCTAGGCAGATTAGGAGAATTTCCATACCTATCGATCCTGGCTACAAATTATAGGCGATCATGGATTCTTATCTTCCTGTATTACTAATTACTATTGGTTTGAATATCCTTGTATAGCGGTAAAAGTTTACTTACTTATTGAGGCAGGACTTTAAGTGCAGAATGTTTTAATATACAACAAATTTGTTAAAAAAAAAAATCAATGGTTTTGAGTGACGTCATTTTTGGTATTCTTCTCAGCGAACCCTTTCATTTGATACTCATATCATGGGAATGCATATAATATAACTAGCCCGTCATTCTGGATTTAGAATGGCGTCACTTAGCTAACCATGCATTATCATCAGTGATCGGAATAGAGCTAATGTGCCTAAAGTTCAAGTTACAGAAACGAAAAGTGGAGGCTTCCTTACGACAATTTTTTTTTCTTAATATTTGTTCGGAATGTCGGAACATTACTTAGGTACAACTAAAATTAATAAAGTAAAACAAATATCGAATTCATTTACTGTGTCTGTTTAAAAAAAAAAGTGCACGCTTTTTTCTTTTTTACATAAAGGTAATCCCCTTATCTTCGTTTCAACGCCGTAAGTAAGTGCGGAAGCTAATTTAATTTTCATACCAGTTTTAATAGTTAGAACTAACAAGGTAAAAAAAAACAATTTATAGATTTTCATACCATTTATTCGTTTTGTACAATTATTGGAACTAAACGTGAACAGAAACCTGAGAAACTATAGGAGTGAATTGTGCGCGCACGACGACGCTTTTAATGCGAAACACCCCTCAACCCTTTTGTCATTGTTAACCAGTGACAAAAAAAAGATAGAAAGAGATAGCAAGTTTTGGCTATTACGGGAAACGATAACATGAGGCGGAGGATCCGCGGCGTTCTTTACCTGAATTAATAACAATAGTAAACGTATCTGCTGGCTTTTTGAGAACGTTCTCCTTGTGGTCGAAGTCGGTTAAAAAGGAAAAATAATGAATTCAATTAGTTTACTGTACTTATTAATAATTTACATTATTATTAAATGTACATAATTGCGAGACATTTCCGAGTTTCAGAAAAAAAAATTGGGAAAAAAAAATTGTCGTAAGGAAGTCTCCACCCTTCGTTTCCGTTCCTTGAACTTTAGGTACATTAGCTCTACCTACTCCGATCACTAATTATCATCCGAACTAAACGGAGCCCTTTAGAGCAGAACTTTTTATGTCATATTATTATTTTGCATAACAGCGAGCCGCCTGGCAGCGCTGGGCGAGTGCGCGCGCGCGCTGCTGCAGGACGCGCAGGAGCGGCTCGTGTTCCGCGCGCACGTGCACCTGCGCGCTGACGTGCTGCTGTACCGGCCCGCGCAGGGAGACCTCGCCTACCCGCAGAAGCTAATCATGATGGAGGTGCGTGTAAAAAGGGCTGTATAGTACATTACACCTATATTTTGCCAGTTGACATTGGCCTACCTTGTAATTCGTGACCATTCTAAAATAATTTATGATGAATTGATGAAGATCTGATGCACACGTACACCTAAAAGCCAGACATGTTTTTGCATGTCTATGTTAGTCGTTAATTATTGTAATTATTTTAGACACAAGATGAGGAGCCACTGATGTAGCTGTAGACATTTACTACTCTAAGAGTCAGCGTGTGCTTATTTTTAGATATCTAATTAGCCATAACTAATAAAGTTGAGGCCGGATGCCATTTTTCGGCCATTTTGGATGCAAAAGAATATACTTTTTATAAATTTCCTTCACTGGAAACGTAAACTATGTAGTCATATAATCTTTTGAGAGGCAAAAGGAAAAGTAATTTTAGCGTCTCTATTCATAAATGAAAAGACTATCTGTGCATTTTGTCTGATGTTCATGACATTATTAAACTTGACTTTTTTTATCACATACTTATACATATTTCATTCACAGCAAATCGCAATGTCAATCCAAGAGCAGTCCATGAAACGAAGCGACTCCCGCAACTCCATGGTGTCAGACATCTCCGCCACATCACAAGAAGTAGCTAATATCAACGTGGAGGCCCAACGAAGACCCCAAGCATCCCCTGCCGACATGCACGGCATGTGGTACCCTGGCGTCCGAAGAACATTAGCAGCCCTATCAAGACTATACCGGTGTCTTGAGAAGAAAGTATTCCAAGGTTTAGCCCAAGAAGCTATTTCGCTTTGCGTTCAGAGCGTAGACAGCGCTGCCAAGCAAATTACAGGAAACACAACGAGTATTGATGGAGAATTATTCCAAATAAAACATCTTTTAATCTTACGAGAGCAAATCGCTCCATTCCAAGTGGACTTCATAGTCAAAGAAACAACTCTAGACTTCAGCAATATGAGAAATGCAGCGTACGGTCTTATACATAAACCGAGACAGATCTTCTCTTTGAACAGCAACAATGCTTTGCTTGAGTTCCTGTTGGATGGTACTCCGTTGGTGAGGGAACATCTCTTGGATTCAAGGAAGGAGGTTGATCGGCAGTTGAAGAGCTGCTGCGAAATGTTCATCAGAGACGCTACTGAGATTCTGGCTGGACCTATGATTGCATTTATTGAGAAGGTGAGTTGCTTGTGTATCTTTTGTAGGAACGCTTGTGTCTTCTCTAGCATCGCCACGAACTATGCAAGCATAGCTCAATGTATTTACTAGTAACAAGAGAAGGGTAGCCCTGTGGTGCGGGCCTGTGGACGGTGAGCTATGGGCTAGCTCGCCGTCCGTCCGTCTTATGACGACAGGCCGTGTCGACGGCGCAAGAGTGTTCCACGCGCGCCTCAAAGAGAGTCTGCAAACAGGAAGGGGTCCGTAAGGACCGACGCCTGCCAGGGTTGCGGGACTGTTCGAAAGAGATACCGCGGCCCTGGAACACAAAGGGCAAAGGAAGGAACATGGATGGGTTTTAAGTAAAAGTCTGACACTCCCTCCTGCTCAGCACAGAGCGGGAGGGGTTATTTGATGACTTCCCAACCGAAAAAAAAAAAAAGCCCTGTGGTGTGGTGTAGGAGCGAGACAAAAGAAAACGCCATGTTTTCACTTTTTATTAATGTTTAGCCTGCGCAAATACTTTTATATTTTTTGTAGTGTTTATTAAATTCCTATAGTTGTTTTATATTATAATTCAGGTACTGTTTGTTTTATTATCTTATTTCATGTAATAATATGTATGCTGTCTTGACTTCCGCACGCTTTTTCACGGGTGACCACTGAAAACCAGCGCTGTGCTGTGCGCCCCCCACAGCACAGCATCATGCTGAGTGGTAACCTGCTTGTCGCAGTCACGACTTGCTAGCTATTAACTTTTTGTTTCTGTCCTGTGTATTTATAGTATTTGGCGTTGTATGATTATTGTTAATTTATTTTTTGTATGCACGACATGTCCCTGCGACAAATAGATACTTTTTCTTTCTTTCTGTAGTTTATGATGGGTGAAGGTTCACGTAAACAGGAGTTTAGATCAGTTCTGTGGTTTCTGAACAGAAATCAGCTTGCTATTTTCCGTACTGCTGGACACATGCCTCTTTTAATTTGTCACTACTACTGCTAAAATATTACTAACAAATAAATTGCGCTCATTGTTTCAACAAAGCCGGTCAAGTGCAAGTCGGACTCGCGCACGAACGGTTCCATACCATTAACTAAAAAAAAAACACGTTTGTTGTATGGGAGCCCCCCTTAAATATTTATTTCATTCCGTTTTTAGTACTTATTTGTTGTTATAGCGGCAACAGAAATACATCATCTGTGAAAATTTCAAATGTCTAGCTATCACGGTTTATGAGATACAGCTTGGTGACAGACAGCCAGACAGACTGACGGACAGTGGAGTCTTAATAACAGGGTTCTGTTTCTACCCCTTGTGTACGGAACCCAAAAAATGGCGTTTGGAAGTTCCTTTTTTTCATACAAAACTAAATCAGAATTGTATGCTCAAAGCTAAATTTTAATTTCTCTTTCCAGGCAACAGCCTTCACTCCCATAGAACAACTGAAGTCCCAGCCGTGGGCAACTCCTGAGGAGATGGCGGTTGTAGTGAAAGAAGCTCAGAAGAAGATACGCACACATCTGGCGCCGTTGCAGCGATCCATGCAACTATACTTGGCTAATAAGGAGACGGAGTTTATTCTGTTTAGACCTATTAGGGTTGGTATTTTTTTGTTTTTATAATAAGCTAGGTGTTGCCCGCGACTTGACTTGACATTGTCGTGAAAATTAAGTGTGTATGTTCAAGAAGAAAAATATAGCCCATGTCCCAGGATATAATCTATCTACTCGCCAAATTTCATTACAATCCGATCAGCTGTTTAGTCGTGAACAAACAAACAAAGTTACTTTCGCATTTTTATTGTTAAAGTATGGATTGACCAAAGGGCCTGGTCAAAATTGTATTTTATCAGCAATATCGATGATGGCCACTGATACTGACTGACATGATACTGAAACGCTTAGGATGTCATAGTCAGAAATCTCGAAATCAGAGGCATTCGGTCAGATGTATAAATCCGACCAAAATGACTTTTAAGAATAGCGATGTCATGTTTTTGTTTCTCTTTCTAACAATTACCCTACCCTGGTATTTCTATGTCATAACATTGAAAAGATACACACATGCATAAAGTCGGATCTATAGACTTTTTTGAAATTCCTGCTCATAGGTTTATTTACAACTCTATGCTTCAAATTATTAATGAACTATTTCAACTTATAACTACTATGCATCTCAAATGTTTGGATTCAAATGCTGGATACATCAGCAGATTCGCCTTTATGCATGCGTTTAATATTTAATATGAAATGCTTTAAAATCTCTTGTCGCTCACCTAGGCTCTCGCCCTGAGGAATTCTAGTTTTCAATTGGTTCGTTCCAAAATAGTATATAAATGAAGAAAGTTGTGGCCTTTATAACCACCTGCAGCGGCCAGTCTGATAATCTGGAAAAAAACAGTACATAGAAACTTTTGGTAGCGAAAAAGTCAACAAATGTTGCCTTTTATCCAATGTATTACGGTAATGCAAATACATGAATCTATCTATCTAACGGGAGGGCGTGGTTGTGTTGAGACTATATCGACGTAAATGGTGAGTAGCTAGTAGAAGCAATAATGCTGTATCCAGACTTTGCGAGGCATGCGCCGCGAACAGCGCACAGCGCATGCCTCGCAAGGTGTCTGTGTACCTTTATATTCGTGGCGAGGCATGTGCTACGCACGTGCGAGAGCGAGCCAGCGTATGTCGGCAAATGCTTCAAGATCAAAGTTCCTCAGTGCGAGCATTACATTAGTTGTGGACGTAATCGCGCATGCACGTTCGAGGTGTGCTCCGCTTACGATATCCACGCACGCCTCGACTGAGAAAATGAAACTGCGTTTGCTCGGGCCAAACAGCGCGCGGTGCATGCTCGGGCTGATCCAACCGACACAGCAGCAGTCAAGATGGCCTTTGCATCGCGTGCGCGTATCCGCTGCTGCTTTTATGATTAATACGACACACGCTCGCCGCAACGCGTGCCTCGCACGCGCGCCTCGGTTCGTAGCACATGCCTCGCAACAAACATGAAGACAGACAAACGAGGCATTGCTTCGCACGCTATGGCTCGACCCGAGCATATGTTGGTATATTTTTTCAACACGCACGCCTCATGCAGATGCATTCGTTGTGCGCCGTTCGTGGCGCATGCCTCACAAAGTCTGCTTGCGCGTTTTATTGGCAACATTTCGATCGATCCATGTCCCACACGAAATCTCGCTTCGTTGCTGCCTTTATTTCGGGAGTTCTCTATCGTTCTACGCTAATAACGGTGTTATGATATTAAACTCACAAAGTCATAATACAATTGCTTTGCAATAATGTCAACATCCCTGTAATATATAGAACAGGAATGGCAGCTAGAATCAGCCTTAAACGTTCCCGCTGCTGAACTCGGACCACTTCAATACCAGACCCACTTCAATATTACGAAAAGTAAAAATCTTTGTCTCGTTATTCCCATCAATGTGAACGGGAATACACCAACCATACTTACTCCTCTTTCGTTTTCTTTTCATTACAGAACAATGTAGTCGGCTACTTCGTCCAAATTGAACAGCTGCTCGCAAACGCAGGCTACACTTACGAAGACACGCTCATCGTCGCCTGTCCCACACCCGAGCAGGTGTCTGTCTTCATATCCTCAGCCAGCCTCATCAGCCACAGTGAAGCGGTGCAGCCTTACGGCAGTAAAGCTAAGCAGAGTGTTATTAGGAAACCCAGTGTTACTAGTGTACAAGAGAAGGAGGAGATTGCCATTGGCGTGGAAGCTAAAGAAACTACGCCTGGAACTGTTACTATTTAGGTAGAATATAAGAGTGATGCAAGATAGTATGTAGTATTTAGTCAATATTGACGATCGGTATTTACGCGAATATAGGCACTTGGCACGTTGGAGATTCGACATTCTGAAATTCCTGCCTACATTGTGAAATATTACACTTACATGCATGTTGTGTAATAGGCCATGGAATGATGGGGTGGTTGTTAGAACCATAGCCAACGCGATTTATTATTTATTCCATATTGTAATTAATTTATCCTACCTGATTATTATGTTTTAGAAATTATTCAAATATTATGCTGTTATGAAATAAAAAAATATCAAATACAGAATCACTCATGTTTATTTACACATTTCTTCTTACTGTCCTATAATAAATACAGTATTCACCAAGACATCGTGTTTTATTACAATAAAACAACAGACATTGGGAGCAGAGTGTTTAATGCTTTTTTCGATCTTAACTGATTTAAATAATGTTTCTATAATGTACAACTATAACTTTTTACACCCTAAGCCAGTACATTCCAGCACGGATCCTAGTGTAGTCTGGCAGACCTTCAGTGGGTCCAACGGCGGCGACAGTAGGGCAGCGGTCGTACAAGTACTTGTAGCACACATCACGGACATTCTGTACGGTGACAGCTTCAATACGGGCATCCAACTCATGAAGGGGGATGCGACGGTTATAACATAGCATTTGACGGCCAATGTCTTCACACACGGGAGTGGTTCCGTCAAGCTGAAGGAGCATATTGGTCTTCAGAAGATTCCTAGCACGCTCAACCTCTCCCTCGGTGACAGATGTGCAGAGCTTCATCCATTCCTTCTGCACATTGTATAACATATCATCAAGCTGCAGAGGCTCAGCTACAAAGTAGATTCCCCATAGTCCAGTGTCCTTGTAGCAAGTGTTGAAGGACTGGAAGCTGTGGCAGAGGTTGCCAGCTGAGGCAGCACGGGCCAAGAAGGAGGCGTTGTTGACACCACCACCCTGGGAGCGGTCCCAAGCTCCAATAAGAGTGTTGGCAACCATCAGAGGAATGTTGTCAGCATCAGTCCATCCGGCACCTTCGACAGCAATAGCAACATGAGCGAGGGGCATGGAGTCATCACGCACTCTAATCTCAGAGCCAGTATAACGGCATGGTGCCAGCTCTACATCAGAAATGGTGTTCTTCAGTTTACTGAAGTTCTTGTTAGCAAGGTCTACCAACTTCTGGTGGTCGACTCCACCAGCTCCAGCAAGAACAATGCGAGCAGGCTGGTAGTGAGTCTTGATGTAGTTCTGAAGGTCGGCCTTGGAGATCTTCTTTATGTTCTTGGTAGGTCCAAGGATGGTCTGGCCCAAGGGTGTACCTTGGAAGGCAGTGGCATGGAGGTGGTCGAATACAACTTCTTGGAGGTTACTTTCAACATCCTGCATTTCGCGAAGTATCACACCTCGTTCTCGTTCGATTTCGGGTTCTGCGAGCGAAGAGTTCTGAATGATGTCAGCAAGGATTTCGACGGCGGCCGGTACGTCGTTAGCTAGGCATTTAGCGTAGAACACCGTCTGCTCCCTAGACGTGTAAGCGTTTAGATGAGCGCCCATGTTTTCTACGAGAAGTTCTAAGTCGGTTTGCGACCTCTTGCTTGTGCCTTTGAACGCCATGTGTTCAAGGAAATGGGCGACTCCATTGTTCTTGGAGTTTTCGTACCTGGATCCGGCGTCAATCCACAGTCCTACGGTGGCGGTCGCAGCACCGGAATCTTCAGACGCAACGCGGATTCCATTATCTAACACAGAGAGTTTTGTTGGTGGGACGTTCACAAGTTTTTCCTTATAACCTGCAGCTGTGGCCAAACAACGCACCTGATTGCCCTGTTTTGAGACTAATCTCAAAGTAGTCGCCACCTTCAACATTTTTGCTGTGAATCTGATCCTTTTAGTTGTAAATTTTTGCTCGCAGATTTACGTAATAAATGGGCAATAGTTCCAGATGTCAAAAAAGGGTGAAGTAAAATGTTGCCAAGCCAAACTTTGAAATAACTACCTTATTTCGTGTTATCAGTTCGAGTCGTTCTCGTTAATGTGGGGAAATCTTAATTTTACTTTACCCTTTTTATGCATTAGCCATTTTTTAAGTTTCTTTCCACTGCTGGTATCACGCAAAACGGTTTATATCCTTTTATAGTTTTTTTCTGGTTAATTACTAACAAATACAATCCTTTTATTAACTGGCAAGTTTTCACAACTGATATACTGTGATTGCTATATTAAAAAATCTGAAAATGGAATTAACTCATTTATTTATTTTATTTTATTTTTCAATTACGGTTTTCATAATAAATTTTGCCATCATAATTTTGAAAATCAGTTCCTGTCGATCTAAACAGGAAACAGAAAAAGCTGTTTTTTCTTTTCCGTGGATTTATGAGAGACGTCCACCCTTTCTTCGTTCCGACCATTCCGTTTCACGCGTGGTCAAAGTAATGACTTCAACCTTAGCTTTTTGGTGATAAGGCCATCTGCGAGTGATATCAAACCTTTTTGTGTGATAACCTAATCAGTTCAAAACAAGTTACAAGAAGACAATCACGTCGTTGTCACATTTTGTCTTAACTTTCATGGCCGGAGTATAATAGTTATTTAAAAAAATACGAAGTCCCTCATGTTTCGGAGAAAGGAACGGCATGTTCAATTACTCTGGAAATCGTTCATTTTTTATCGCACGTAATTCGTGGGATTATTACGAGAGCAACGATGTTTAGAGAAGATTGTATTAAATTCAGTTTCGTTAAAGATTTCTGGGAAAGTGTGTGCCGGTAATACATAGGTGTGAATCCCCGCAAGATGATAACAAAAGTTTTATCTGTGATCTAGTAAATTCGTCATGTCTACAATGAAGAACCCTAACCCATCGTCCAGTAAGGCATTGTACAGCCACATCAAGTACGAGCACCTGGTAGCTGGTATATCAGGTGGCGTGACTTCTACACTCATACTGCACCCGTTGGATTTAATCAAAATTAGATTTGCTGGTGAGTGTTGCGAATTTTTTTTTCACGTAATTACCATGTGAGGTCTCGTGATTTTATAAGGTTAAAATTATTATCGATTGCCATTCTGACACTCGTGTAGTACGTGTTCAGAGAAAGATAATCAATGAATTAATTAGTGCTGGTTAATTATCTTTGTTAAATTCAACCTTGAACTTCATATAGTGAAAGTGAAGACAAGGCAGCTTTGTTTACATTGCACAGATAACTTCCCCAATGATGCAACATACGACAAGCTATTGTGGATTTGTTACCACATGCTTTATAAAATAATTACTATTTCTATGCTACAATAATTCCCTCCACTATTTTGAAATGTATGCAAGTAGAACTGGAGGTACTCGCAGCTTGCAGAGTATTCTATATTTATATTATTGGTGCACACAAAAAGTCCTCTATTTTTTAAATATTGTTTTAGATAGTAGACAGGAAGAGCTATGTGTGTTGAAAGTGAGCTTTTGCCTACTTTCCCTTATAATGAGAACAGTTCTAATTAGAATATGCACGTTAACGGTGACATTTCTTTTTTGTACCTTTTAGTTACACATGTCATAAATATGCTAACAGTGTTTTATGTAAACATCACTGTTAACCACGAACCATGTGTGCTGTGAAGTGTGTGAGACATGTACTGTTTACGAATGCATTGTCAATGACATTTTGCAATTCACATTGTCAATATGAACAATATTAAAATAATGTTTTGTTTTTACAAATTATTTAATAATGGCAGTTGCCTAGGTCATAACGTGCTTACTCACTAGGGAATGTATTCATTATGTCATTTAAATTAAAACTAAATGTTACAATGAAAACTGAATGATTCAATAAAATTATATTGACCATGTGGCTACAATATTTAAAATTCATCTGCCAAGAACAAGCAGTTTTCTACCATTTTTAGGGTTCTGTACAAAAAATGAAGGAACCCTTAAATATAGGACCACTTGTGCACCTGTCTTTCTGTCCGTCCATCTGTCATAGCCAATTTGCTCCGAATCTACTGGACCAAATCACGTGAAATTTGGTAGGATAGTGTAATCCTATGACCCGAACACAGATGGGCAAAGTAAATGTGTTTTTTTTTTTAAATAAGGGATATTTTCAGGGGACAAATTAGAAAATTCAAAAAAAAGTTAAGCAAACCTTACTACATATGACACATATATCAAATGAAGGGGCTCGTTATGAGGATCTCAAATATATTTTTGTTATTATTGTAAAAAAAAAATAGTTTTGATTTTATTCATGAAAGAAGACGAAACATTTGTCTTTGGCATTGTACGGAACCCTCTCCAGATGAGTTCAACACGCACTTGGCTGGTTTTTTTTATTGAGCTTAAATATCGTTCTCTAAATCGGGGCTGTTTATAATTATTATTCTGTAATGTTCCTACTGCTGTGGCACTGGCTTTTCTCTGTAGGATCCCAGAAGACCATAAACAGCCAGGTTGCATGTCTTTGGATTTCTGGTTCAAGGATGTGCTGGCCAAATAATATTTCCATAAAATAAAACGAAGTGGTGGTGTCTTCGACTCCCCGTCCAAAGCATGTATTTTGCATATGTCGGTTAAAATCTTTGAGTAGAGACCTAATAATCACGTGTTATTACAGTTAACGACGGCCGGACCGCAACAGTTCCTAGGTATGATGGACTCAGCAGTGCGTTCGTCACTATTGTTAAGAAGGAGGGAGTGAAAGGACTATACCGAGGAGTCACACCGAATGTTTGGGGATCAGGCTCCGCTTGGGGCTTCTACTTTTTATTGTAAGTATAGAATTATTTGTGCAAGACTCATTGTTTCAGCCTATCACAGCGACAAGCAACATCACTACCTGATTGAAGTAAACACAAATTATAAAATGGTAATGTAACATTATGTAGGTACAATCATGCAGTTTTTTCACTATCCTGTAACGTTGCTATTTTTGATTTACATGGTGTTAGAACTTCAACAACGCTATGGTTTATTTTCTGCAAAGTAGTTCAAGCATTACCATTTATTACTTGCCAATTCAGATAAGACAGAAAGAATCACCCACAAAGTTATTAGGTAATATCTTCAATATTATTACAAAATTGATGTCATGAAAAATATAAATGTGTACACCAAGCATCCGTAACATAAATACCAAGAAAAAACATGGAAACCTTACCATGTTTTTCTCATAACATATTGTCAATAATGTTGATGTTGTGAATCTGACATGGTATAACTGACACACCTATTTAATCTTTCCTGCCTGACGGATAGTAAGGCTATCTGTCCATCTTGGTAGAACATAGGAAACGCGACAGAAATCGACCAACGTCATCTTAGCAATATCACGTGACCTAGATCGAAACCATGATCCCATTGGTAGATTTCCGTCGCTTTCGTTCCACTTTGGCAGACAGCTACAGTCACCAGCACCAATATGTAAACACTTAACAACTTTTGAAAAGTGTTTTTCTCCTACACTGATTGAATTTTCATATTGTTTTCTCGCGAAAATTGCTTTTTAACCGATTTCAAAAAAGGAGGTTATATGCTCGTGTGTATGTATTTTTTTTAATGTGTGTTACCTGATTTCTCCCCCATTTGTGGACCGATTCTCAAAATTCTTTTTTTTTTATTTGAAAGATTATACTTCTGAGGTGGTCCCATTTTAATTTGGTGAAGATCTGATGCTGATCTTCGGAGATATACTATAGAAGTCTTCAAAAATAGACGGCAAATATGTCGTGATTTCTGCAATCGCTTGGATGTTTATTGTTTATTCAACATCATGACGTAACATCACGCCTGTATGCTCTGAGGGGGTACGCAGATGTGTACAATACACCAAGATTTCCATTTATTGGGGATAAGCCCATTACCATGACATGAATTGTTCATCATTTGCATCATTTTCCCAACTATTTTGTGGTCGGCTTCCAGTCTTACCGGATGCAGCTGAGTACCAGTATTTTATACACACAATAGCCACGACATAAATGATAGTAAAAAATAATTTCTAAAGCTATTGAGACATTCGCGTATAGTCATCATTATCTCATGACGCTGAGTTGATGAAGGAAGGTACAACTCTTTAACGGTTAGGAGTTAGGTGACTTCTTGTTCTAGAATAATGTATAGATAATGCGACTTGTCGATAGTTCATTTCTCTAGACACAACAGAGGGAATGCTAGAAACTAGAAGTATTAACCTCCTGGATGCCAGCGTCATACCTATATTACATAAAGATTTAACCTTTCGTATGCCGAGTATATAGACACAATTAAAAAGCTATTGTGTCTCGCGTAGATCCACGTTCCCGGCACACGAAGGGTTAATCATTTTAACCGACTTTAAGAAAAGAACTGTTGTTGTCATTTACACGTGTATTTAATCATGTAAAATAAATTCATGGCGACATGGGAACAACTAAAAATGGAAAAATAAAATGTTTTTTTGCAAAAATAACCAACTTAAAGAAACAAAAATAACAAACCAAAACACAAAAAAAAATGAAAAATAACTTTAGCTTCAGAAGCCGGTGACCAAAACACCAAATCAATCAAACAAAAGTCAAGCTTCAGAAGTCGGTGACAAAAACACAAAATCAATCAAACAAAGGTCACCGACTTCGAAGCTTGACTTTTGTTTAATTGATTTGGTGTTTTTGTCACCGGCTTCTGAAGCTAAAGTTATTTTTCAGTTTTTTGTGTTTTGGTTTTTAAATTTAGGAAACTGTATACATACCTATTGATGCTCGCGAATGTACCCGAGGCGTGCTAACATTTATGTTATGACTTATCACATTCTAATGACGTTATTTGGCCCATACTTTTACGTTTCAAGTTATGGGGGCGCGCCTATCGCTAATTTCCGGGTACAGATCCAATCCCGTACATTTAAGTGTTTTTATGATCTAATTGAAGTACAATCCGATTGGCTATGTGGTTGTTAACTAGTTTTTGCTTGCGGTTTTGGCTTAAGAAGTATCCTATCTCCTAACCCAGGTCATGGTTTATCTGTCTGCCAAATGTTATCAAGATCTGTTCAACCGTTAAGGGTAATCCCTAATTTTCAGCATTAAACCTCCCACAGATTGTCTCTGCATCACCCAAAGGTAGACTAGTTAAAAAAGCCTATGGCAGTCTATGGCATGAAGTCTCTGCACATTTGTTTACTTATTTTTTTTAACAAATCAATGAAAAGGTAACAGACAGAAAAACAGACATAAAACTACGTAATTATGGTGCATACGTATCGACCCACGTGCAATGACTAAGCTCTTAGCCGTTGCGCGAAAACTTGCGTTATAAATATTAATTTGTAGGACCAACACTATTGGTGTTAGTCTTTGGGTGTAACTATTGACCTGAGTCGTAAATGATTGAATTAACATTAGTACCTGTGATTACCGTCAAAGATAAGGACAAAGGTCAGAAGTCAATAAGAAATGTAGTTTTTTGAGAACGATTGGATTTCGTCAAACATTCATCTCTCAGGCGTCCTAAAATCTAGTGTTTGATTAGACCTGAATCGGCACGATTCACCAAAATATACATTCGATTTTGTAGACTGCCTCGTCAAGTCAGGCTGATTCGAACATGTAACACCTCACGAAATAAACCAATTTCGCAACGTGTGTTATAAAAAATGCATTTCAAGAAAAAACTGAAACGTCTTAACGACCTGCCAGGTGTACTGCGCCTTTGTTACATTGTGAGCTGAACGACGTCAATGTTTATTTAAAATTCTCTCCCATGTCGAGTTCAATGTGTCCGAACAGAAAATACAGGGCACAACCATTTTTCCTCTAGTCATAATTTTTTTTTAGTGGCATCGTAGAATGTTCAATGCATTATATTTTAGAAGTCTATAATTTCAGTACTTTGCATGCTCTGTCAACGTGTTTGAAATTGGCAAGATTTCCAATTTTATGAGTTGGTCGTCACGAACGGTCCGAAGTTCATTCAGTACACCGGAAGTGTACTCCCCGTAACTGAATCACTGGTTTTAGATAATGGATGCCTGGATGGTTTAAATACATCGAGCCAAAAATAAACATTAGAAAAAATGTTATAGACACTTCATAATAAGTACCATTGCATGGCATGTAGTAATATATACTGATGACAATTAGGTCGCCATTGAATTAAATAATGCGATTTCACACACTTCGATCGGCATATGTAAATAATAGAGCTGCCCGCGGTTTCGCTCGTGTTTTGGCCGTAAATTATCCCTAAGGCACGTTGTAAATATAGCCTATGGCACTCGGGGATAATGTAGCTTCCTACTAGTGAAAGAATTTTCAAAATCGGTTCAGTAGATCCAGTGATTACCCCCTACAACCTCATAAACTCACAAAATTTACCTCTTTAAAATAATAGTATTAAAGATTTAGCCAATCGGTATCGGTGTACAGTTGATTCATGTAAAAGTCTAGTCAACAGGCCTTTTTTGGGCTTGTCAGTAAGAACCTGATTGCAGTTATTATCCTCGGGGTCTAAACAGGCCCCTTTAACAAAATGATAATAGGATAATAATATGATTTTACGAATTGTAACGTGATTCATATTATTATATTATTATGATTCTGCGGGGCCTGTCAGCGAGCAATGGAGCGTAGTATGCTTGGAGTTAAACTTACCGATCGTATAAAAACTCGATACTGCGTTCCAAAACTCAAATTGCCCATGTAGGTCACACGGCTGCAAAGCTAAAATGGAACTGGGCTGGCCACATCTGTCGCATGCTGAAGTAGGCTAAAGTAACCACGCAATGGGTCCCAAACAGCAGCAAAGGGCAACGCGGCAGGCCCAGAAGATGGCGGGACGAACTCGACTCTTGACAAGGATTGGTGAATAACAGCACTGGATATAAGTGGAAAGAGGGATGGGGAGGCCTTGCCGTGCAGTGGGACACAAATGGCTAATAATAATAATAATGTTTTTTTAATATTAATTTGTTTAGAAATATTTAAAAATGTAATTTATATGTATATATATGAATAAAGGAAATAATGATTCTGCTATAGAGGCATTTTTAGGCCCCATGATGACTGGCTTTAACTTTGGACATTATAAATAATTATTATTGTTTTTAAACTTATTCATATACCTAACCGTTTATTGTTCGTGTTGTCAAAATAACACATCAATGTTCATCGGTCACATTCACACTGGCAGAAGTGTTCGTAAATGTCAATAACAGTAATACGTAGCATATCTACGTCACTAAAATACATAATTACGAAAGTAATTACACCCAAAAGCAGGTTTTATTAGATCGAAAACAATCTTTCGTAAATATAATTATAGCATACATTTCTACACACGTTTTTGCTTGTAACTAATCAAGTAATTAGCAACGAAGATAACGGAATAATCTTTCAGTATTATTACATAATTGTTTTGTCCGTATGTCTCATTCAACCTCGGTTTGATAACTTTTCAATGCTCCGGTCGTGAATATTTTTCCCTAACGATGTCTGTGATAACTCCTACTACATCGGATTTATACCATAGGCAGACTATGATTGTAAATAACTACACATGTGTCTATTCTCTTCGGAAAATACAGTTGTTATTTCTTGTTTATTATTCTTGGGCATAAAACACAATGTTTTCAGTATGTCCGTACATCTGCACAATAGAAAATGTTGTTCCCTGTAGTTGTCCAACCATGAATGAATCTTTAAGAAAATGACAGAACGAATTGTAGATTAAATTCGTTTTAAGGTGGAAGCGCAAGGGTAGCCCGCGAAATTCAAATGTTCCTAACTTTTTTGGAATTTGCAGGTCTGTTTCAGGTTGAACGTTGATGAAAAATGAGTCCCGCCAGTAACACGTATGTAGTTACAGAATTATAATCATTAAAATTATCAATACAACCCTCTAAGTTCATTTAACCCCATTGAATGACTTTTTCATGAAATAGTTACAAAATACGGTTAAATGAACTTTGAGGGTTGTATTGATGATTTTAATTATTATAGTTCTGTAGCTACATACGTGTTACCGGCGCGACTCATTTTTCATCAACATACAACCTGAGACAGATCTGCAAATTGCAAAAAACGTAAGAAAATTTGAATTTGGCGGGCTACCCTGACGTTTCCACCTTAAGACAGTTAAGTTGTAGTCAGGTAGACGGCTTTTTCCCATCATCCATTAGGATACACCACGTATGCAAAGAGTGAAAAAAATTTACCAATACTACAGGTAAATATTGAAACAATCGAATTCTGTACCCACATTACCCAGTGTGTGTAAACGTGACTATTGGCTCACGCGTCTTTCTCGAATCAATTGTTCACGTGAATCTTCAGTTTCAGAGCAATCTATTGATTCTTATCAACATAAATGTGTTGTGATTGCGATACGACGTCACATGAAAAAATCTGACATGGTTCTTGATATTTGAGAAATGTTAAGTACAATATTGTTGTTAGGTTTGGTAATTTGGTGCACCAAATTAAATACTGAAAAAGGTTCATGTATGTAATGTTAGCTTACAATATCGTTCACCTCATCTTAGCTTACTATCAGCCGAAATAGAGGCCAAACGAGAGAGGTTGTTCAAAATATAACAATCGGTCTCTTAAGGCAAAGAGTAAAATATAAAATACACTAACATCAGCACAATCCCTTTGATAAAAGCAATAATATAACGGAATAGTAAGTTTGCTTATATCTATCTATTGCGTCGTTCGTCATTGGATTAGAAGTTCAGACGCATTATTCTCAATATAAATACATTAATGAGTTAAATTAGTCATCTAGAAAATGATTAATATATTTAGAGCAACGCGAAAGTAAACAATAGCGAAGAAGTGTAATAGTCTACTCTAAACAATATTAGTTCTAGATAGCAGAATAGTAAAGAATGAATCATGTTAAAATTCTTAAAATAGACGCAGTTAATATTATGAATCGTCATGTTGTGACCATTTTATGAATTGAAACGTAATTCATATTATTATCCTGTTATGATTCTGACAAAGCGGCCATTTCAAACCCTCAGAAATTCCCGTTTAGGCATCCGCATGCTTTTACTACAGTGCAGTTTTGTATGGAATGTAAACTTTGGCATACTGCCAAGTCTCACTTAGCTGCCAATCGTCATATCTCAGCCCTTTGCCCGCATTTGATCGCTTTTACTTTTGATTGTTCGGATCGGCTTCTAGTCTGTTCGATTTTACATGGAGCAACTGCCTATTGGTTACTTTATGCTTTCATAAATTGAAAATATTGAGTTTCAGCAAGCTTTTGGGAATGATTCCCAATCTTTTTGTCATTTAATGTCGCAGTCTCATTGAGGTGTAACCTCTATCATTTTCCTCATCCGTTGTTGTTAATATTACACATAGGTCTATCTACGTTAGCTCACGTGCCATTTTGTGGAATCTGCCAAAACTAACAGACGTGTCAGCAGTAGGGCTTGCATTCGAATATCCGAATATTCGAATTATTCGAATAATCAGCTGTTTCAAATATTCGAATAGAAATTTTGCGATATTCGAATATTCGACCAATTCCTAGAAACAAAACTCAACAATCTGATGTGCACAGTCACACAAAATTCAACGTTCAAGCACGCCGTCCAAACAAGGTAACGTCGTTCGACGCGCGGGCGCTACGAGTTTACGACAGGATTCGAAAGGACAGAAGTTTTCCGTCTCTTTAGACGAATGGACTTCAGCCCGTAACCGACGGTACATGAACGTCAACATTCATTGTCCAAACTTTGCAGGCAAGAGCTTTAGGAATCTGGGACTAGCAAGAATAACTGGCCGGGGAGCAGCAGAACGATGTGCCAATATTTTGAAGCACAAACTAGCATCCTATAATCTTTCTCTAGAAGTGGAAATAGCATGTGTGGTGACTGACGGAGCAAGTGCGATGTGTGCTATGGGTCGACAATTGCCTCCGTACCATCAATTATGTTTTGCACACGTCATCCAATGTGCAGTTTTGGATGTAATTTACAAAAAGACACAAAATGCCCAAGAAGAAGAATGAAATGATGACTCTGACAGTGATGAAAAAGAAGGTGGATTTGTAGTTGGGACAGGAAGACAACTGAACAGAAACCAGTATGTATACGGGGATGTAAATAAAAAAAAAATGTTATAGATATAGTGAGAAAAATTGTTATTTTTTTAGGAAATCACCCACCAAGATTGAGTGTTTCTATAACTACCTTCTAGAAGAACAGAGAAATGGGCTTGATCCTAGACTGTAAAACTAGGTGGAGTAGCTTGGCTGATATGATCACAAGGTTTTTAGTACTAAAAGAGCCAATCATGAACTCTTATTGATTTAAAGAACGAAATCACATTTAGTTCCTCTGAGCTAGCTTTACTACAAGAATTGTCCACTTCTCTCAATATTGTAAAGGTAACAGTCGAGGCGTTGTGCCAAAAAAATGCAAATCTGCTAACTGCAGAGACAGCACTACCATTCATGGTTACGAATCTTCAAGCGACAAACAGTTTTACAAGTGATCAGCTACTCCAGGCTCTGAAGAAAACAATAACTGAGAGGCGCTTACAAAATCTAGTGTATACGTTAAAATATCTACACAATCCCACAATATGTTACGCAGAGATACCTTCGGATATTTTCTCATCTCCAGGAAACGACACGATTGCTAAAGTTATAACTGAGATTAACGTTAGATACTTTAGTCAAATACACGACTTTGATGATAATGAAGACAGATCCTTATCTGATCACCAGCAGCAGCGACAGCGACAAAATGATGCAATTCAGGAAACTGCAATAAGCTTCAAGGAAGAACTACAAAAAAAGATCGATGACACCATTTTAGCAACTTCTTCTATATCTACCGCAAATTTATCATGCAGAGAAGAGTTGGAAACGTGAATCCTAATGCTAATGGCGCTATTTGATAGAGGAGGTCCTAGACAAGTGAATTTGAGCCAAGCATACGACTTTCTGCATTGTATACCACCCAACAAGTGTAGAGTGTGAAAGGGTGTTTTCTTCCTGCAAATATATTTGCAACCATCTAAGATGTGCCTTAAACGATGATTCCATGGATGCTCTAAGTTTTCTTAGGTCTCAGTTCCAAGGAAAACGTTGAAGGACAAAGGTTTATGATAGGATTCAAAATGTACTGTAATTTTTTGTACTAATTGTAGCGTGCCACTTAGATCTGATCTGAACTCGTGATTTTTATTTTTGTCATTAAGATTCACTAAGATTTAATGTTAAATTATCAATCTCACACATTGTTATTGTGACATTGACAATTTAACATTAAGAAAACGATTTTACATCAAAGGTTTAATTGCGTTACTTACTTGTTATTGTTTTGTTTGATTTTATTATATTATTACAATACTCATGACTGATTTTATAAGACTGTGTTGTGTTTGTGTCGAGGGTGGAAAAACAAAACAAGATTATTTTATTTTGATAAATATTGTTTGTTTTAAAATATCTTAAGCACTTGTTTCTACTTTTACAATTTTTGCGAATATAATATTAGAATAACATTGTAGTGTATTAATATTCAGTCAGTTATTATTAAGTTGAGCAATAAATTCTTCAAAAAAAAATACTAAAACATAACTGCAATAGCAGATAAGCCTATTTCAATTCAACGTTAGCTGTTCTAATAACAAAAAAAATATTATTTTAATTGTTTTAGTAAGACTGCGTTAAAATAATATTACTTAAAACTAATATTATTTTGATTTAAAGAATTAAGACTATTTAGAAATTAAAGGACATGATTTCTATAAAACTTATTTTTTTATTTAATATTCGAAAAATATTCGAATTATTCGAATATACCCCCAAAAAATATCGAATATTCGAATTCCAAAATGATCGAATATTTGCAAGCCCTAGTCAGCAGTGAATGGGATAGCATAATTTCAAGATACGTAATGTTCCTCACACTTTACAGCTTAAATATTTTAATTGCGTTCTAGAAGAGGAATGATTTCACGGATAACACCCGACATACCTCATATTTTTTATTAAAAAAAATAGACGAATTGATAATCTCCTCTTTTTGGAAGTCGGTTATAAATAGGACGTTTATCAACATGTGCTTATTACAGCATTGGCGCTACCCTCATACAGGCCTAAAAGCTTTGCTTGGCCTTAAATCAGCCTATACCTAATGTAACCAATGCCAGAACAAAGGTTTTCTCTCTGTGATGGTGAATGAACCGTAATCCCGTAATCACACAAGGGTTTTGTGCGGGTTGTTGGGGGATTGCTTTTGCTTATCTTCTTGTTGCATGTCGATGGCAACCTAAATTGTGGCAGCCCAGAACTGAGCTACTAGTTTGGCGCTTTCGGTAGCGTCCATCAGTTCCTGTAAGTGAACAAACAGCAGGACACGATATTAAGTGCCCCGTCGTGTGTGGAACAGCACCACGACTTGCTTATTATATTGCTATAACCAGAGTTTGTTTTCACCTCTTTTTGATTAGCTGGCACTAGGTCACTTAACTCACTTAGGTAGGAGGCGATACATCTTGCGTCACTTCAAAACATTATTACCTCATTTCTTGGACTTATCGGCTCATCACACTCATTTTATGGTCCAGTTCAGTTGCCGATATTAATGTGCCCCCCACACATGTGACTGAGAAATCTACCGATAAGTAGGTGTACCTACATACTGTACCAAGGGGTACAGTAACACTACAGTATGGGGAATGCCTAGCAATAAAAACAGTAGCGATATTATGTTTAACCAACTCAATTTCTCCACAGTTATAACGCAATAAAAACATGGATCCAAGGCGGGAATGCCCGAACTCCCCTCGGCCCAGGCTTGCACATGTTAGCCGCTGCGGAAGCCGGCGTGCTATCCCTCGTCATGACGAACCCCATCTGGGTGGTGAAGACCCGCCTCTGTCTCCAGTACAGCGAGGAGAGTCTGACTGACAACAAACGGTACAAGGGCATGATCGATGGCCTGATGAAGATTTACAGGACTGAAGGGATCCGTGGGCTGTATAGGGTAAGTGAAGTTTTCTACACTCAGAATTTATTTTGTATCGTTAGGTGCTTGCCTTGCAATGATGGGGCCAGCTAGAAATGCGAGGCTAATACCATATGGGGAACTGCGTGAATGTATGGGTTTCTTCCGGGCCCCCCACTCATACCGCAAGAATATTTGAATTTTAGTCGGTGAGGAAGATTGTTTTACCGGCACAAATCTTAAATTAAAGTCATTGCGGATCGTAGTTACATAAATGGGGTCGTGAACAAATGACCCCTTTTACCTTTTCACCTAATTTAGACTGACGTTACACGGTTTTGGTTTCTAACCTGAAAAGGGTACGGTCCATAATTATTTTTTTAATTAAGTTAACTATAGACGTCGTATTGCAGTCATTGAAAAGATATACACAACCTGTCGATAATTAGCGATCAATTTATCTAATCGATTAAAAAGAAAACAGTTGCAAACGATTTTCACAGTGTGTGCAAGAAACATTCCATTCGTTTTGATAACGACTGTGATTCCACAAATTTTCTTTGTGGGAAATGTCTGTGGGGTGTGTCTTTTATTGTTTTAAAACACTTATTAACACTTGTGTAATCGTAATTATTATCCGCTTTGTGAGTAATTCACTTCACAAAGTTTAAATAATAACATTGAGTTTGTAATAAGTATTGAGAATATCCATTTCAAGCAAGTATGTAATTGTTTTAGGTGGAAGCGCAAGGGTAGCCCGCGAAATTTAAATTTTCTTACGTTTATTGCAACCTAACCCCATTCAATAACTATTTCATGAAAAAGTCACTCAATGGGGTTATATGAACTTGGAGAGTTGTATTGATGATTTGAATGATTATAATTCTGTAACTCCATACGTATTACTGGCGCGATTCATATTTTCATCAACATACAACCTGACACTGTCCTGCAAATTGAAATAAACGTAAGAAAATTTAAATTTCGTGGGCTACCCTTCGCTTCCACCTTAATTTAAATGCTCAAGTGCATAATCGGGTGATTATGCACTTGAGCATTTAAATTAAGGTGTAAAAGTATAGGGTTATACTTTTCGCACACTGGCGTTGTAGTGACTTGCATAACGGGCTGGTATCCACAACTCCACGTCCAAAGCGCGTATATTACGTACGGGTGGGAAAAATATTCGATCCACCCCAACACCCCGAGAAAGACCAGCAGCTCCTTGGGTGTTGTTGACGATCTCGCGGGGAGTACCTGGGTTACCAAAGTACTTTGCCCTGTATGAGGCAACCTCAGGGCTGTGGGCTGTTCTCTCGTCTTCCTCCAAGCAGGCTCGGCACAGTGGGCTGTCTGTGACTCCTATGACAAACAGGTGAAACAGACACTGGCGTTTTGGAAGAATGTCTTAATTTATTTTGACGTTTAAAAAGTGCTGATTCTCAGAATTATTTGAATGAATTACTTTGATTTTAAATTGCTTTTTTATATTATTTGACGTCTTTCGGAAACTATATCGCTTTACAGGCTCTTTCGTAAATGTCTACCAACAGCTAATTACATTAATTACTAAAAGATCGTTAACCTTCGTTTGAGACGAGCCCACCAATTACTCAACTTAATGTATTTAAGGTTGAAGGTTTCATTACGTAAGAAGTATCAAATGATAATTACGAAACTCATCATCTGTCTAGTCGTATTCCAACTACACACATCAAAAGTGTCTAGGGATCAACATATATTTTTGCAATAACTTTTCTCCTGATTGATATTAATTAAAATTTTCTTTAAGGATTCATCAAATAAAGTGTTTTCGTTTGTCACAGTAACGATAAACCAAGTCACCTTTGCATTAATAAAGAAATTTGCCATTTTCCTAATAAAGGGATTTTTGACATTTGAACCACTAACACAAAAGTTCGAAAAAAAGACTGAAATAACAGTTTTCTTTAAAATTTTATTGGGTAACTTAAACAATTAATAATCCGTGTTTCTACCGCGAACACTAACAACACAAGAACATCGGTTTGGCATACTCAAAATGAGTTCATCCAAATCACGCTGTGGAATGGCCGCCCATGTTCGTTGCAACAACAAAAAAAGGTCTTCTTGCGACTGGATACCCTCCATATTCGGCAGAGCTCTTCTCTGTAGCATATCCCATGCATGCTCAATCGGATTCAAGTCTGGCGACTGAGCAGGCCAGGGCAGGACATTGATGTTAGCTGCGGCGAGAGTCTGTCTTACAACTCTTGCGGTGTGCGGTCGTGCATTATCATGCATTAACTGAAATAAGGGACCGATTTGCACTTGTAGAGGAACGATGACGTCTGATACAATCGTCTCAGCATAAATTTGAGCGTTGAGGTTGCCTCTGATCCAAATCAACTCAGTTCTTCCGCCGATCCAAATACCCGCCCATACCATGATGGTTCCACCACTATAAGGATGGACTTCCTGGCAGGATTTTAATCGCTGTTGGCGTCCAGGGGTTCTCCAGTGTCGTATACGTCTTGTATCCGGTCTCATACCAAAACGAGACTCATCAGAAAAGCACACGAAACGCCATTGTTCTTCTGCCCAATTTCTGTGTTCAAGAGCCCATTGATATCGTATCCTACGATTGTGCATTGCTATAGGTGGTACCCGTAGCGGTCTTCGGGAATGAAGGTTCACTTCATGCAAGCGGTTTCTGACTGTTTGGTCGCTAATTAAGTTCCCTGAAGAGCGATGAAGCCTCACGGCTAACATCATGGCGGTTATTGTTGGAGCTCTTCGAGTTAAGATTTGAATGTATCGGTCTTGTCTCCGTGTGGTGCAGCGATACCGTCCTCCATGGCGCTCAGCCACGGTACCAGTGCTTCGGTAACGTGTCCAAAGTCGACTGATAACACTCTGACTTGTATTCAGAGCTAAAGCCACAGTACGTTGCCGGGAACCAGCTTCTATCATTCCCACGGCTCTGAGCATTTCTTCCCTGCTTAAATGACGTCGCCGCTCCATAATAACGTTGGTTTTAATCAGTAGTAGGGAAACAGTAGCACTAATAATGTCTTCAATGCGTTGTATGTTTTTATAGGGAAAATATTGACAGCTGATTTTCAGCGAATTTAATTCACAGTTCCTGATTCAAATTATGAAATGCACCAAAAAGGATCCATATAAATTTATAAAATCATAAATTTATTACAAAGCCACATCTCAATCTCAAGAAATCCACATAAAAATGCTTGATCCCTAGACACTTTTGATGTGTGTATGTTATGGTCGGCTTCCAGTCTAACAGGATGCAGCTGCTCTCAATACCAGTGTTTTGTATGGAGCGACTGCTTAGCTGATCTCCACAACCCAGTTATATATGTTATATAACACAAAAGAACATCACGCCTGTAATCCTGGAGGGGTTAGGCAGAGGTGAACCTAATAGTACACCTACATTTCGCCAGTTTTTTTTTGTAAGTCTTATGTAACAGAGGGCGAGCCTATTGCCACAAATCCTGGGGCCTTAGTCTGCTATTGCAATAGTGTCAGAATGGTCTATCATTGATGTAATAAGGCCCCTAGCCCACGGCGCGGCGGCGTATTGAAGCGCGTTCGAAACTCGTTTGACGTGCGTACAAAGGGTAATTCGTCTGCGCGGGGCCTTATTAAATCAATGATAGACCATTCTGACACTATTGCAATAGCAGACTAAGGCCCCAGGCTTCGTGGCTGCTATTGAGAAATTTCTGATGGAAAAACCTAATAACACTTTGTCCGACCCGGGAATCGAACCCAGGACCTCATGCTCAGCAGTCGCTCTTGCGACCACTGCGGTATCATAATAACTTTTGATAAAATACACACATCAAAAGTGTCTAGGGATCAAGCATTTTTATGTGGATTTCTTGAGATTGAGATGTGGCTTTGTAATAAATTTATGATTTTATAAATTTATATGGATCCTTTTTGGTGCATTTCATAATTTGAATCAGGAACTGTGAATCAAATTCGAGTAAAAGATGAAAATCAGCTGTCAATATTTTCCCTATAAAAACATACAACGCATTGAAGACATTATTAGTGCTACTGTTTCCCTACTACTGATTAAAACCAACGTTATTATGGAGCGGCGACGTCATTTAAGCAGGGAAGAAATGCTCAGAGCCGTGGGAATGATAGAAGCTGGTTCCCGGCAACGTACTGTGGCTTTAGCTCTGAATACAAGTCAGAGTGTTATCAGTCGACTTTGGACACGTTACCGAAGCACTGGTACCGTGGCTGAGCGCCATGGAGGACGGTATCGCTGCACCACACGGAGACAAGACCGATACATTCAAATCTTAACTCGAAGAGCTCCAACAATAACCGCCATGATGTTAGCCGTGAGGCTTCATCACTCTTCAGGGAACTTAATTAGCGACCAAACAGTCAGAAACCGCTTGCATGAAGTGAACCTTCATTCCCGAAGACCGCTACGGGTACCACCTATAGCAATGCACAATCGTAGGATACGATATCAATGGGCTCTTGAACACAGAAATTGGGCAGAAGAACAATGGCGTTTCGTGTGCTTTTCTGATGAGTCTCGTTTTGGTATGAGACCGGATACAAGACGTATACGACACTGGAGAACCCCTGGACGCCAACAGCGATTAAAATCCTGCCAGGAAGTCCATCCTTATAGTGGTGGAACCATCATGGTATGGGCGGGTATTTGGATCGGCGGAAGAACTGAGTTGATTTGGATCAGAGGCAACCTCAACGCTCAAATTTATGCTGAGACGATTGTATCAGACGTCATCGTTCCTCTACAAGTGCAAATCGGTCCCTTATTTCAGTTAATGCATGATAATGCACGACCGCACACCGCAAGAGTTGTAAGACAGACTCTCGCCGCAGCTAACATCAATGTCCTGCCCTGGCCTGCTCAGTCGCCAGACTTGAATCCGATTGAGCATGCATGGGATATGCTACAGAGAAGAGCTCTGCCGAATATGGAGGGTATCCAGTCGCAAGAAGACCTTTTTTTGTTGTTGCAACGAACATGGGCGGCCATTCCACAGCGTGATTTGGATGAACTCATTTTGAGTATGCCAAACCGATGTTCTTGTGTTGTTAGTGTTCGCGGTAGAAACACGGATTATTAATTGTTTAAGTTACCCAATAAAATTTTAAAGAAAACTGTTATTTCAGTCTTTTTTTCGAACTTTTGTGTTAGTGGTTCAAATGTCAAAAATCCCTTTATTAGGAAAATGGCAAATTTCTTTATTAATGCAAAGGTGACTTGGTTTATCGTTACTGTGACAAACGAAAACACTTTATTTGATGAATCCTTAAAGAACATTTTAATTAATATCAATCAGGAGAAAAGTTATTGCAAAAATATATGTTGATCCCTAGACACTTTTGATGTGTGTAGGTTTGCAGACTTAAGGGGCTTCCCGTAACGACTGCCAAATAAACTCCAATTAATGTGCCAAAATACAAAATGATATCTAGTTGAAGAAAATATTTCTTTATGTTTCATAACAAATCACCATCATCTGCCTAGCCTTTTCTAACCGGATGCAGCTGAATACCAGTATTTTACATGGAGCGACTGCCTATCTGACCTCCACAACCCAGTTGTTACTGGGAAAGACTGGTTGTCAGACTTTTTGGGCCACTGGCTACCTATAACGACTGTCAAAGATCTACAATTGACAGCCGGGACCAACGGCTTAACGTGCTTTCCGAGGCACGGAGGAAACTCTGTATGTAATGGGCGGTCACCCATCCACGGACCAACCTAGGCAAGCCTAAGCGGCTGTTATTATTTTGCCACGAGCTTCATTAAAAATATAAATGTAAAATAATATTTTTTTAAAATCTTATTGGTGCTACTTGCCAAATCTTTAACTAGGTATATCATATAGGTTTCTGAATTTAGATAAAATATATCGTGGACATGCATGATTTGATATGAAGTGACGTCATCGTTAATTTGTTTCACAAGTGATGATAATGTAGAGTGCTTGATATCAGATAGTCATTTATTTATTTTGTGAGTTTTGTGCTCCTAGTATAGTGAATGAAGCTCTTGGAACACTAAACTTCATTCATGTCTTCAATCAAGTTTGTCAAAAGTTGGGCAATATTTAATTTTAAACATCATTGGAATGTAAAATTAATTTTTTGAAATGCTTTATTTATTAATATTTGATTGCCTGTGTGTGATGTTAGAATTAGAATGACTATTACTTTCTATGTAGTATTTTTATTTTTTTCACTCTCTTTTGGCCAGTACTTGTCCACTTAGAGTAACACATTTCTGGTAGAACGAAAACATATACACGAAGTTTGCATTGCAAGAGGCCTAAATACTAATAAAACCGTTTAAAAAAAAATCGTCCACATCGGTGTCAATATTGATAGTGCCCAGAATCAGCATTGCCACGTTGTATGTTAAGCTGATTCTTTGACCAAACATGGCCAGCCCTCCGTCACAGAAATAGCCGACCAACCGCTGGGCGTTCTCCCGAAAGACTAGGTGGAAATAAAATAAAATCGTATGACTATAATAAAATACATATGTTGTTACTTTCAGTATAATCGGGTTCACCACATGGCTGATAAGATTTCAGTTCGTCGGTGTGAACTACTTTAGTCACGTGCAGATTGTAACAGCTGTGAACAACAGTCAATCTAGATATATTGTAGCTGACACATTCTAGACCATTTTCCTGCCGACCAATAATGAGCTGTGCATTGTCTCATTGTGATTTAAAATAGCCATGAATATGCAAAATGGTTCGCAGAATATAAATACTTATGGAAAATACTAATTTAAGGTCCCATAAAAATAGATGGACAAATTTTAACACAGCGTTCAGTACGTCTAACCAAAGATATCCAAGCAAAAAAAAGCACCCTAATGGATGTGTTTATTCTAGAGTGCCGCCGGCAATTTATTATTTTAGGTCAAAATAAAATCACTTAATCAGTTTTTTTTTTTGCTTGGATATCATTGGTTAGACGTACGCTGTGTTAAAATTTGTCCATCTATTTTTATGGGACCTTATATAAATCTATAAATAGTACCAACCAACTGGCTTATTGTGTCAGTCTGTGTGACCGCGTTGTTCTTGTAAACTACACAATGGATTTTGATGCGGTTTTCAATACAATCTGGGGAAATAATTCTGGAAGGTTTGTGTATTAGTATTTAATTTGGAAATAGTATAGAAATCTCAATTTTTGTCACATGAGTTCTTGCAACAGTGCGACGCAGGGGCGGATTGCTAGTTTAAACATAAGAAAAGAAGGAACATGGATGGGTTTTAGTCAGTACAAGTCTGTCACTCCCTTCCGCTCCGCCTCCAGTGGGAGGGATTTCATTTGATGATTTATGATAACAGAAAAAAAAAGTATTGACGATTTAATGATTATAAGTCTGTAAAGCTACATTTGTTACGGCCGCAATTTATATTTTAATCAACATACCACCTGAAACTGACCTGCTAATTGCAAAAAAGTAAGAATATTTGAATTTCGCGGGCGACCCTGACGCTTCCCCCTTAAGTTTATGTTGTTGAAATAGGTATCTTGTTTGTGTCTTTACTTTGTGACGTCATATAGGATATAAGATAAAATAATCGGAAGATATGATTGATTTGTGTCGATTGTTACAAGGGCAATCTTTGATGAAAATGCTGATTTATTTAAACTTTTATCTTTTAAATGGATTAACTATTATCTTCTCACGTTTTAAATGAATAAAATAAACCAATACTTTCTCTCTGTCTTGATAGCATGTCGGAATGGTCTCACAATCAGTATGGCGATTTTCGAGACAAGAACAAACCACGCTAAACATACTGCCCTCCAATATTTAAGTGCTGGGGCCTTAGTCTGCTATTGCAATAGTGTCAGAATGGTCTATCATTAATTTAATAAGGCCCCGCGCAGACGAATTACCCTTTGTACGCACGTCAAACGAGTTTCGAACGCGCTTCAACACGCCGTGGGCTAGGGGCCTTACTAAACCAATGATAGACCATTCTGACACTATTGCAATAGCAGACTAAGGCCCCTGGTCAGATGTCGGTTTAGTATATTATCTATCTAATAATAGCCCCCGCATTTTTTTTCTATGGAATGATGATTCAACATTTTTATAGTAGGTATTTAGGTTTTTTTTTCTGTACATGAGTATGGCTACAAAAACCTAGTAATATCAGGGACGTTGGAAGTTGAGGCCTTTACGAGGTGCTACCTTCATATTCAGGTCGTCACATTCTCTTCGATAGTATTTGTTAAGGTGGAGGGCTCCAGGGTACAACGCGAAATTCGAATTTTCTTACGTTTTTTGCAATTTGCAGGTCAGTGTCAGTTTGTATGTTTATGAAAAATGAGTCGCACAAGTAAAACGTATACAATAAGGTCTATCTATTCATACACGAAATCTCTTAAGGCGTCATTGCACTCATCATTATGAACAACTTTTACTATGGAACCAAACATTGAATCGCGAAAAAAAATCAGCTATTCCATAAATTTTAACGAGTTAATGCGTATTGTTAATGCGTAGTTAATACATATTGTAGGGAACAGCTGTTTTTTTTTTGCAGGTTTGGTTATTTTGAGATTGCAGAACAGATAGAACTTATATACTTACAGAATTATAATCATTAATACAACCCTCTAAGTTCATTTAACCCCATTCAATAACAAAAAAGTCATTCAAGGCAAATTGCAAAAAACGTAAGAAAATTTTAATTTCGCGGGCTATCCTGGCGCTTCTGCCTTAAACAACAAAGCTGATCCGAAGCTACACAAATATTCGGCTTTCATTCGCATCGAACCGATCGGCAAACTCCGTCCGGTATCTACACTACCATCGCTGAATCATGTTCGGGTAGGTTCAGGCCAGGGACAGAACACATTGAGGCCTGTATGATAATGTTATGAAACAATTGACGTCAGAAACAAACAACAAAATGCATGCTGATATGATTATTTGGTCACGCTTCGCAAATAGACCAACTAGATTAACTGTAGGTGGTAATGCATTTGATATTTCTTAGATGAAAACCAATAGTGTAGTCGGTTTGACTAGTCCACTCCACTACTGATAGTTCCCTCGCACGCAATTTTACTTAGTCTTCGCCAATTCCATGCTAAATTACTATAACAGTGCCCTATAAAAGTATAATATATCTAAGTTATGAGTCATGCCTCGTAGAATTTATGGCGAAATCGCAAAATCGTGCCATAAAAAAACACATAAAACCTTTTTCTTTTTACCTGCATGTCGAGGGAAAAAAGTCGATTAAGGTGGATGCGCAAGGGTAGTCCGCGAAATTTAAATTTTCTCAAGTTTATTGCGATTTGCAGGTCAGTGCTAGGTTGCATGTTGATGCAAATATGAATTGCGCCAGTAACATGTATGGAGTTATAGAATTATAATCATTCAAATCATCAATACAGCTCTCCAAGTTCATATAATCCCATTCAATAGCTATTTCATGAAAAAGTCACTCTTTGGAATTATATGAACTTGGATGGTTGTATTGATGATTTGAATGATTGTAGTTCTGCGGGCTACCCTTGCGCTTCCACCTTAACATACTGTTTATTGCTATTAGATCGAACTTGACAGATGGATACTTGATGGCTCTATCAATTTATTGATCGTGTGTCATTTCGAGTGCAGCTTTCAGTGTTAAAGCCTCCTGTTATTTTCAGTAATTTATTACATAACATCACGGCTGTAATGTCTGAAAGGTTAGGCAGAGGTGTAAGCACCTAATACACACATCAAAAGTGTCTAGGGATCAACATATATTTTTGCAATAACTTTTCTCCTGATTGATATTAATTAAAATTTTCTTTAAGGATTCATCAAATAAAGTGTTTTCGTTTGTCACAGTAACGATAAACCAAGTCACCTTTGCATTAATAAAGAAATTTGCCATTTTCCTAATAAAGGGATTTTTGACATTTGAACCACTAACACAAAAGTTCGAAAAAAAGACTGAAATAACAGTTTTCTTTAAAATTTTATTGGGTAACTTAAACAATTAATAATCCGTGTTTCTACCGCGAACACTAACAACACAAGAACATCGGTTTGGCATACTCAAAATGAGTTCATCCAAATCACGCTGTGGAATGGCCGCCCATGTTCGTTGCAACAACAAAAAAAGGTCTTCTTGCGACTGGATACCCTCCATATTCGGCAGAGCTCTTCTCTGTAGCATATCCCATGCATGCTCAATCGGATTCAAGTCTGGCGACTGAACAGGCCAGGGCAGGACATTGATGTTAGCTGCGGCGAGAGTCTGTCTTACAACTCTTGCGGTGTGCGGTCGTGCATTATCATGCATTAACTGAAATAAGGGACCGATTTGCACTTGTAGAGGAACGATGACGTCTGATACAATCGTCTCAGCATAAATTTGAGCGTTGAGGTTGCCTCTGATCCAAATCAACTCAGTCCTTCCGCCGATCCAAATACCCGCCCATACCATGATGGTTCCACCACTATAAGGATGGACTTCCTGGCAGGATTTTAATCGCTGTTGGCGTCCAGGGGTTCTCCAGTGTCGTATACGTCTTGTATCCGGTCTCATACCAAAACGAGACTCATCAGAAAAGCACACGAAACGCCATTGTTCTTCTGCCCAATTTCTGTGTTCAAGAGCCCATTGATATCGTATCCTACGATTGTGCATTGCTATAGTTGGTACCCGTAGCGGTCTTCGGGAATGAAGGTTCACTTCATGCAAGTTTCTGACTGTTTGGTCGCTAATTAAGTTCCCTGAAGAGTGATGAAGCCTCACGGCTAACATCATGGCGGTTATTGTTGGAGCTCTTCGAGTTAAGATTTGAATGTATCGGTCTTGTCTCCGTGTGGTGCAGCGATACCGTCCTCCATGGCGCTCAGCCACGGTACCAGTGCTTCGGTAACGTGTCCAAAGTCGACTGATAACACTCTGACTTGTATTCAGAGCTAAAGCCACAGTACGTTGCCGGGAACCAGCTTCTATCATTCCCACGGCTCTGAGCATTTCTTCCCTGCTTAAATGACGTCGCCGCTCCATAATAACGTTGGTTTTAATCAGTAGTAGGGAAACAGTAGCACTAATAATGTCTTCAATGCGTTGTATGTTTTTATAGGGAAAATATTGACAGCTGATTTTCAGCGAATTTAATTCACAGTTCCTGATTCAAATTATGAAATGCACCAAAAAGGATCCATATAAATTTATAAAATCATAAATTTATTACAAAGCCACATCTCAATCTCAAGAAATCCACATAAAAATGCTTGATCCCTAGACACTTTTGATGTGTGTATGTTATGGTCGGCTTCCAGTCTAACAGGATGCAGCTGCTCTCAATACCAGTGTTTTGTATGGAGCGACTGCTTAGCTGATCTCCACAACCCAGTTATATATGTTATATAACACAAAAGAACATCACGCCTGTAATCCTGGAGGGGTTAGGCAGAGGTGAACCTAATAGTACACCTACATTTCGCCAGTTTTTTTTTGTAAGTCTTATGTAACAGAGGGCGAGCCTATTGCCACAAATCCTGGGGCCTTAGTCTGCTATTGCAATAGTGTCAGAATGGTCTATCATTGATGTAATAAGGCCCCTAGCCCACGGCGCGGCGGCGTATTGAAGCGCGTTCGAAACTCGTTTGACGTGCGTACAAAGGGTAATTCGTCTGCGCGGGGCCTTATTAAATCAATGATAGACCATTCTGACACTATTGCAATAGCAGACTAAGGCCCCAGGCTTCGTGGCTGCTATTGAGAAATTTCTGATGGAAAAACCTAATAACACTTTGTCCGACCCGGGAATCGAACCCAGGACCTCATGCTCAGCAGTCGCTCTTGCGACCACTGCGGTATCATAATAACTTTTGATAAAATACACACATCAAAAGTGTCTAGGGATCAAGCATTTTTATGTGGATTTCTTGAGATTGAGATGTGGCTTTGTAATAAATTTATGATTTTATAAATTTATATGGATCCTTTTTGGTGCATTTCATAATTTGAATCAGGAACTGTGAATCAAATTCGAGTAAAAGATGAAAATCAGCTGTCAATATTTTCCCTATAAAAACATACAACGCATTGAAGACATTATTAGTGCTACTGTTTCCCTACTACTGATTAAAACCAACGTTATTATGGAGCGGCGACGTCATTTAAGCAGGGAAGAAATGCTCAGAGCCGTGGGAATGATAGAAGCTGGTTCCCGGCAACGTACTGTGGCTTTAGCTCTGAATACAAGTCAGAGTGTTATCAGTCGACTTTGGACACGTTACCGAAGCACTGGTACCGTGGCTGAGCGCCATGGAGGACGGTATCGCTGCACCACACGGAGACAAGACCGATACATTCAAATCTTAACTCGAAGAGCTCCAACAATAACCGCCATGATGTTAGCCGTGAGGCTTCATCACTCTTCAGGGAACTTAATTAGCGACCAAACAGTCAGAAACCGCTTGCATGAAGTGAACCTTCATTCCCGAAGACCGCTACGGGTACCACCTATAGCAATGCACAATCGTAGGATACGATATCAATGGGCTCTTGAACACAGAAATTGGGCAGAAGAACAATGGCGTTTCGTGTGCTTTTCTGATGAGTCTCGTTTTGGTATGAGACCGGATACAAGACGTATACGACACTGGAGAACCCCTGGACGCCAACAGCGATTAAAATCCTGCCAGGAAGTCCATCCTTATAGTGGTGGAACCATCATGGTATGGGCGGGTATTTGGATCGGCGGAAGAACTGAGTTGATTTGGATCAGAGGCAACCTCAACGCTCAAATTTATGCTGAGACGATTGTATCAGACGTCATCGTTCCTCTACAAGTGCAAATCGGTCCCTTATTTCAGTTAATGCATGATAATGCACGACCGCACACCGCAAGAGTTGTAAGACAGACTCTCGCCGCAGCTAACATCAATGTCCTGCCCTGGCCTGCTCAGTCGCCAGACTTGAATCCGATTGAGCATGCATGGGATATGCTACAGAGAAGAGCTCTGCCGAATATGGAGGGTATCCAGTCGCAAGAAGACCTTTTTTTGTTGTTGCAACGAACATGGGCGGCCATTCCACAGCGTGATTTGGATGAACTCATTTTGAGTATGCCAAACCGATGTTCTTGTGTTGTTAGTGTTCGCGGTAGAAACACGGATTATTAATTGTTTAAGTTACCCAATAAAATTTTAAAGAAAACTGTTATTTCAGTCTTTTTTTCGAACTTTTGTGTTAGTGGTTCAAATGTCAAAAATCCCTTTATTAGGAAAATGGCAAATTTCTTTATTAATGCAAAGGTGACTTGGTTTATCGTTACTGTGACAAACGAAAACACTTTATTTGATGAATCCTTAAAGAACATTTTAATTAATATCAATCAGGAGAAAAGTTATTGCAAAAATATATGTTGATCCCTAGACACTTTTGATGTGTGTAGGTTTGCAGACTTAAGGGGCTTCCCGTAACGACTGCCAAATAAACTCCAATTAATGTGCCAAAATACAAAATGATATCTAGTTGAAGAAAATATTTCTTTATGTTTCATAACAAATCACCATCATCTGCCTAGCCTTTTCTAACCGGATGCAGCTGAATACCAGTATTTTACATGGAGCGACTGCCTATCTGACCTCCACAACCCAGTTGTTACTGGGAAAGACTGGTTGTCAGACTTTTTGGGCCACTGGCTACCTATAACGACTGTCAAAGATCTACAATTGACAGCCGGGACCAACGGCTTAACGTGCTTTCCGAGGCACGGAGGAAACTCTGTATGTAATGGGCGGTCACCCATCCACGGACCAACCTAGGCAAGCCTAAGCGGCTGTTATTATTTTGCCACGAGCTTCATTAAAAATATAAATGTAAAATAATATTTTTTTAAAATCTTATTGGTGCTACTTGCCAAATCTTTAACTAGGTATATCATATAGGTTTCTGAATTTAGATAAAATATATCGTGGACATGCATGATTTGATATGAAGTGACGTCATCGTTAATTTGTTTCACAAGTGATGATAATGTAGAGTGCTTGATATCAGATAGTCATTTATTTATTTTGTGAGTTTTGTGCTCCTAGTATAGTGAATGAAGCTCTTGGAACACTAAACTTCATTCATGTCTTCAATCAAGTTTGTCAAAAGTTGGGCAATATTTAATTTTAAACATCATTGGAATGTAAAATTAATTTTTTGAAATGCTTTATTTATTAATATTTGATTGCCTGTGTGTGATGTTAGAATTAGAATGACTATTACTTTCTATGTAGTATTTTTATTTTTTTCACTCTCTTTTGGCCAGTACTTGTCCACTTAGAGTAACACATTTCTGGTAGAACGAAAACATATACACGAAGTTTGCATTGCAAGAGGCCTAAATACTAATAAAACCGTTTAAAAAAAAATCGTCCACATCGGTGTCAATATTGATAGTGCCCAGAATCAGCATTGCCACGTTGTATGTTAAGCTGATTCTTTGACCAAACATGGCCAGCCCTCCGTCACAGAAATAGCCGACCAACCGCTGGGCGTTCTCCCGAAAGACTAGGTGGAAATAAAATAAAATCGTATGACTATAATAAAATACATATGTTGTTACTTTCAGTATAATCGGGTTCACCACATGGCTGATAAGATTTCAGTTCGTCGGTGTGAACTACTTTAGTCACGTGCAGATTGTAACAGCTGTGAACAACAGTCAATCTAGATATATTGTAGCTGACACATTCTAGACCATTTTCCTGCCGACCAATAATGAGCTGTGCATTGTCTCATTGTGATTTAAAATAGCCATGAATATGCAAAATGGTTCGCAGAATATAAATACTTATGGAAAATACTAATTTAAGGTCCCATAAAAATAGATGGACAAATTTTAACACAGCGTTCAGTACGTCTAACCAAAGATATCCAAGCAAAAAAAAGCACCCTAATGGATGTGTTTATTCTAGAGTGCCGCCGGCAATTTATTATTTTAGGTCAAAATAAAATCACTTAATCAGTTTTTTTTTTTGCTTGGATATCATTGGTTAGACGTACGCTGTGTTAAAATTTGTCCATCTATTTTTATGGGACCTTATATAAATCTATAAATAGTACCAACCAACTGGCTTATTGTGTCAGTCTGTGTGACCGCGTTGTTCTTGTAAACTACACAATGGATTTTGATGCGGTTTTCAATACAATCTGGGGAAATAATTCTGGAAGGTTTGTGTATTAGTATTTAATTTGGAAATAGTATAGAAATCTCAATTTTTGTCACATGAGTTCTTGCAACAGTGCGACGCAGGGGCGGATTGCTAGTTTAAACATAAGAAAAGAAGGAACATGGATGGGTTTTAGTCAGTACAAGTCTGTCACTCCCTTCCGCTCCGCCTCCAGTGGGAGGGATTTCATTTGATGATTTATGATAACAGAAAAAAAAAGTATTGACGATTTAATGATTATAAGTCTGTAAAGCTACATTTGTTACGGCCGCAATTTATATTTTAATCAACATACCACCTGAAACTGACCTGCTAATTGCAAAAAAGTAAGAATATTTGAATTTCGCGGGCGACCCTGACGCTTCCCCCTTAAGTTTATGTTGTTGAAATAGGTATCTTGTTTGTGTCTTTACTTTGTGACGTCATATAGGATATAAGATAAAATAATCGGAAGATATGATTGATTTGTGTCGATTGTTACAAGGGCAATCTTTGATGAAAATGCTGATTTATTTAAACTTTTATCTTTTAAATGGATTAACTATTATCTTCTCACGTTTTAAATGAATAAAATAAACCAATACTTTCTCTCTGTCTTGATAGCATGTCGGAATGGTCTCACAATCAGTATGGCGATTTTCGAGACAAGAACAAACCACGCTAAACATACTGCCCTCCAATATTTAAGTGCTGGGGCCTTAGTCTGCTATTGCAATAGTGTCAGAATGGTCTATCATTAATTTAATAAGGCCCCGCGCAGACGAATTACCCTTTGTACGCACGTCAAACGAGTTTCGAACGCGCTTCAACACGCCGTGGGCTAGGGGCCTTACTAAACCAATGATAGACCATTCTGACACTATTGCAATAGCAGACTAAGGCCCCTGGTCAGATGTCGGTTTAGTATATTATCTATCTAATAATAGCCCCCGCATTTTTTTTCTATGGAATGATGATTCAACATTTTTATAGTAGGTATTTAGGTTTTTTTTTCTGTACATGAGTATGGCTACAAAAACCTAGTAATATCAGGGACGTTGGAAGTTGAGGCCTTTACGAGGTGCTACCTTCATATTCAGGTCGTCACATTCTCTTCGATAGTATTTGTTAAGGTGGAGGGCTCCAGGGTACAACGCGAAATTCGAATTTTCTTACGTTTTTTGCAATTTGCAGGTCAGTGTCAGTTTGTATGTTTATGAAAAATGAGTCGCACAAGTAAAACGTATACAATAAGGTCTATCTATTCATACACGAAATCTCTTAAGGCGTCATTGCACTCATCATTATGAACAACTTTTACTATGGAACCAAACATTGAATCGCGAAAAAAAATCAGCTATTCCATAAATTTTAACGAGTTAATGCGTATTGTTAATGCGTAGTTAATACATATTGTAGGGAACAGCTGTTTTTTTTTTGCAGGTTTGGTTATTTTGAGATTGCAGAACAGATAGAACTTATATACTTACAGAATTATAATCATTAATACAACCCTCTAAGTTCATTTAACCCCATTCAATAACAAAAAAGTCATTCAAGGCAAATTGCAAAAAACGTAAGAAAATTTTAATTTCGCGGGCTATCCTGGCGCTTCTGCCTTAAACAACAAAGCTGATCCGAAGCTACACAAATATTCGGCTTTCATTCGCATCGAACCGATCGGCAAACTCCGTCCGGTATCTACACTACCATCGCTGAATCATGTTCGGGTAGGTTCAGGCCAGGGACAGAACACATTGAGGCCTGTATGATAATGTTATGAAACAATTGACGTCAGAAACAAACAACAAAATGCATGCTGATATGATTATTTGGTCACGCTTCGCAAATAGACCAACTAGATTAACTGTAGGTGGTAATGCATTTGATATTTCTTAGATGAAAACCAATAGTGTAGTCGGTTTGACTAGTCCACTCCACTACTGATAGTTCCCTCGCACGCAATTTTACTTAGTCTTCGCCAATTCCATGCTAAATTACTATAACAGTGCCCTATAAAAGTATAATATATCTAAGTTATGAGTCATGCCTCGTAGAATTTATGGCGAAATCGCAAAATCGTGCCATAAAAAAACACATAAAACCTTTTTCTTTTTACCTGCATGTCGAGGGAAAAAAGTCGATTAAGGTGGATGCGCAAGGGTAGTCCGCGAAATTTAAATTTTCTCAAGTTTATTGCGATTTGCAGGTCAGTGCTAGGTTGCATGTTGATGCAAATATGAATTGCGCCAGTAACATGTATGGAGTTATAGAATTATAATCATTCAAATCATCAATACAGCTCTCCAAGTTCATATAATCCCATTCAATAGCTATTTCATGAAAAAGTCACTCTTTGGAATTATATGAACTTGGATGGTTGTATTGATGATTTGAATGATTGTAGTTCTGCGGGCTACCCTTGCGCTTCCACCTTAACATACTGTTTATTGCTATTAGATCGAACTTGACAGATGGATACTTGATGGCTCTATCAATTTATTGATCGTGTGTCATTTCGAGTGCAGCTTTCAGTGTTAAAGCCTCCTGTTATTTTCAGTAATTTATTACATAACATCACGGCTGTAATGTCTGAAAGGTTAGGCAGAGGTGTAAGCACCTAATACACACATCAAAAGTGTCTAGGGATCAACATATATTTTTGCAATAACTTTTCTCCTGATTGATATTAATTAAAATTTTCTTTAAGGATTCATCAAATAAAGTGTTTTCGTTTGTCACAGTAACGATAAACCAAGTCACCTTTGCATTAATAAAGAAATTTGCCATTTTCCTAATAAAGGGATTTTTGACATTTGAACCACTAACACAAAAGTTCGAAAAAAAGACTGAAATAACAGTTTTCTTTAAAATTTTATTGGGTAACTTAAACAATTAATAATCCGTGTTTCTACCGCGAACACTAACAACACAAGAACATCGGTTTGGCATACTCAAAATGAGTTCATCCAAATCACGCTGTGGAATGGCCGCCCATGTTCGTTGCAACAACAAAAAAAGGTCTTCTTGCGACTGGATACCCTCCATATTCGGCAGAGCTCTTCTCTGTAGCATATCCCATGCATGCTCAATCGGATTCAAGTCTGGCGACTGAACAGGCCAGGGCAGGACATTGATGTTAGCTGCGGCGAGAGTCTGTCTTACAACTCTTGCGGTGTGCGGTCGTGCATTATCATGCATTAACTGAAATAAGGGACCGATTTGCACTTGTAGAGGAACGATGACGTCTGATACAATCGTCTCAGCATAAATTTGAGCGTTGAGGTTGCCTCTGATCCAAATCAACTCAGTCCTTCCGCCGATCCAAATACCCGCCCATACCATGATGGTTCCACCACTATAAGGATGGACTTCCTGGCAGGATTTTAATCGCTGTTGGCGTCCAGGGGTTCTCCAGTGTCGTATACGTCTTGTATCCGGTCTCATACCAAAACGAGACTCATCAGAAAAGCACACGAAACGCCATTGTTCTTCTGCCCAATTTCTGTGTTCAAGAGCCCATTGATATCGTATCCTACGATTGTGCATTGCTATAGTTGGTACCCGTAGCGGTCTTCGGGAATGAAGGTTCACTTCATGCAAGTTTCTGACTGTTTGGTCGCTAATTAAGTTCCCTGAAGAGTGATGAAGCCTCACGGCTAACATCATGGCGGTTATTGTTGGAGCTCTTCGAGTTAAGATTTGAATGTATCGGTCTTGTCTCCGTGTGGTGCAGCGATACCGTCCTCCATGGCGCTCAGCCACGGTACCAGTGCTTCGGTAACGTGTCCAAAGTCGACTGATAACACTCTGACTTGTATTCAGAGCTAAAGCCACAGTACGTTGCCGGGAACCAGCTTCTATCATTCCCACGGCTCTGAGCATTTCTTCCCTGCTTAAATGACGTCGCCGCTCCATAATAACGTTGGTTTTAATCAGTAGTAGGGAAACAGTAGCACTAATAATGTCTTCAATGCGTTGTATGTTTTTATAGGGAAAATATTGACAGCTGATTTTCATCTTTTACTCGAATTTGATTCACAGTTCCTGATTCAAATTATGAAATGCACCAAAAAGGATCCATATAAATTTATAAAATCATAAATTTATTACAAAGCCACATCTCAATCTCAAGAAATCCACATAAAAATGCTTGATCCCTAGACACTTTTGATGTGTGTAGTACAACCACATTTCGCCACTTATGTTTAAGTCCCATTTAGTCGGTTAGGTAATAGGGGGCGAGCCTATGGCCATCAATCGGACACAAATCCCGACCACGTGGCTGTAATTGAGAAATTTCTGATGGAAAAACCCAATATCATTTTGGTCGATCCGGGAATCGAACCCAGAACCTCATCCTCGGCAGTCGCGCTTGCGACCACTAGACCTACGGGGCAGTAATTAACTAAAAGATTATTAAAATTCTTTCCAGATGACTCTATAATTTACTTAACTAAAACCAAAAACGTTTCATTTTTAGGCATTCAATTAGTAGTCTTATAGCGTTACTTAAAACAAGCTACAGTACCTACTAAAAAAGCTAAAAAAGTCTAACAACAGTTTGGTTCAAGGACCTTAGAGAAGCTTTGACGTCATACCGTTATTAGATCGAAGTTGATATATACTTGATGGCTCAGTTAACTTATTGATCGAGTGTGTTGTCAAGGCCTGTGAAGCTTTCAATACAACCGGCGTGTACTTCGTTGGAAAGTGGGATAAAAGACAGGTGAAAACATTGAAGGATATTTGGATTTCATGCCTAGCATAAAACTAATTTCAGTAATTTCTAATTCGACTCAACTAGAGAACCTTGAGAAGATAAAATAATCCTGAACAGAAAACTTTGTCTTAAAAATACATGGTGCAGAATAAAAAAAAATATTAGTATCAAGAATACGGAGTATTAAGGAAAAGTTAATATTCGAATTCTATGACTCAATTCCGAAAATCGATACAAAAGGAACCAAAAATTTGTCCACAATTTTCCTGTACCTGAATGTAAATTATGAGTCTGTTAGAAAGGTCACACAAACACTTATCATGGAAGGTATATCATTGCAAGTAGGTCAATAAACGACCTTGGTACCTCTTGGTATCGAACCAAGGTTACTAGGGCTCATAAAATGTACAAATAGAAAGCTTTGACAAGGTTAAAATGACAGTGTCATTAAACTATGACTCGAAAATTCAAGAGAATAGAATTTTTTATTAATTTTATTTTATTTATTTAGGTAACCAACAGTGATACATAAAAATATTTACAAAATATGCGTGTAACAGTTATTATGGCCAATTATAGGTTTCCCTGTATAACAGGGATATATGTATAACACACGCGAACGGACTAATGCCAGATATTAACTAATATATATTCTATAAACAACAAAATAAGATAGCAATACAATACAAAATTAAATAAAATACAATACAATACAAAATACCTAAGGTTAAATTTAGAACACAATTCTGAAATATTTAAAACAAAAATGGTATTATAACAAAAACAGAATTGAAAATGAATTATTGTAAAATGTCGTTCGAAAAGTTTTGTGGAGGGCTATACCTAATACCAGTAGGAGAAGACGATTACAGATTTTGTTTAATTATTTTAATGTCCACTGCTGGACATAGGCCTCCCCCAAGTGTCGCCACATTGACCGGTCTCGTGCGTCTCGCATCCAGCAGATCCTCGCAACCTTCACAAGGTCATCGGTCCACCTAGTGGGAGGCCTTCCAACGCAACGTCTTCCGGTTCACGGTCGCCACTCAAGAACTTTTCGGCCCCATCGGCCATCCATTCTGCGAGCAATGTGCCCTTGTCCACGGCCACTTAAGTTTGGCAATTCTTCGGGCTACGTCGGTAACCTTGGTTCTCTTGCAGATGTCTGCATGATAGTACTTGTGCTATGCTTTTCCGCTGTGTAGCTGTATTTCTTACAAAAACGAATATCATACATAAGTCTACATTCGCCAGCAAGTTTAAAGATTAGTCCTCAATGGTCGTATGCAATAATAATTGTGAAAACGAGTAGATAATATTATAATTGGGTCTGTTTCGAACACAAAACGCTGAATCCAGTTAAAACCGGTCAACTGTTATTCACACCCGGTCGCAGTTCATAGATATGGAATTTGAATTGCGATAAATCTTTTACATTCGTAATATATTCAGTGTATTAACTAATGAGGTGCAGAGTTCATAAAATGCGTTTTATTCTGTTTAGAGGAAGATTGAAAATTGATTGGCAGTTAAACTAGCGGAAATCTCAAGGAGCATGTGACGAGAAGTCGTGTTGAATATGAATGTGGATATGGTTTGAGACACGCGACTGACCAAAGTGGATGGCTTGTAGAAAAGATTGAAGGAAGTGTACTTAAATGACGGCTGGTAGAATTATTTGTAAGAAAACTACCCCAATTAAGGTCGGATAAGGGCAGGTCTTAATCGTTTGGTTAGTGCCTAACCTGGTCTCAGAGTTTTCATGCCGCCCGTGGGTCTCTGACTTGGCTTTACATGCCGTCAAGAAATATCTCTCAGGCATGCTGGTTTCCTAACGATGTTTTCCTTCACCGAAGCAATTGATAATGGGCACTTAAATCCGAAAAATTAGAATTGCGGTTCTTGGGTTCGAACTCGAGACCTATGACTTGGCAGTCCGACAGTCACACGACGAGGCTATCACAGCAGGCAGGTTATTTAATGTAAGCATCGCCAATCCACCTTGCGTAACCATTGTGATCATTCTTCTTCTTTTCTCTATGAGCCTTTGCTTTGATGTGGGACTGGTTTTCTGAAGGGCAGGAGGGTGCTGATTATATTGTAAAGAAAAATCTAGAACCCAAGCACATTTTAGTCTAGGAAACTGTCGTTGTTGTTCTGTCTAAACTAACCTTCGCGAAATGTTAAAGTGAATAATGACGAAACTCCGGTAGTCGTTCCACCAGCTATCTTTGTATGTTGTTAAACCCGGTTTAGGGTGATGTGTGCCCGTTTTGTTATCTTTACGTTTATAATTGTTAGAAAATAATTAAATTCATGTGTCAATGAATTACTTGTCTTAATTTTTATGCAAAAATGTGCAATTTTCTACAGTCACGTGAACATTCCGGTCTGACATTTGGATATAAATCGATTGATCAATTATTGTGACGTTGCCGGAATGCATTGAGATAAGTGAGTCATTGATTTTATAAATCTGTTGAGATTGTATCTAACTAGGTACTAAGTAATACTATATGCCAGTGGATTCACCTGGGGGCCTAAAATGGAAGCTTTAACAGAATCATAATATGAATCTCGTTAAAAATTTAAAATTCTTAAAATGGTCTTTATGTTTATGTACACAAAGTCCATTTTAAGAGTTTTAAATTTTTAACGTGATTCGTATTATGATTCTGAGAAAGCAGCCATTTTCGTCCCCCTGAGCATCTGGACTGTGCGTATAAAAACCTGAAATTAATTAGCTACAGAGAAACCCATTCAAAGCTATGTGGTTTTCTTATCGACAAAAAAAGGCAAATTTCCGAAAATGCATCGGCAATGATATTTCTTCTCGAAGCTGAATACAACAAGTTCGTAAAAAACATAAAGACATACATATAAACACTTATGCTTTGCCATTTATAAAACATCAATGATCAATGCGAATGTTTTCAACAATGGAAGCCTTTTATAATATTGTTATCTGCTAATGTCCAGATGACGTTGGGTCTTCAGCAAACATCCACAATTTATTTGGTTTTTCCAAAGTAATCATACTTAGGTTCACAAATATTTGTTTGGCGTGAGTAGTTACTTGTACACTTCTCTTTTATGTGAAATCTACGTACATGGACAACTTTGTTACGATAACACTTTGAAGACATTCGAATATACAGAGTGTAACAAAACCTTTAACGAAGCCGTCAACCAAGCATTCTGTACATCAAACTAAGTAACTTTACGCAAAAATTATTGCTGGGAATCGTCTTCTTTTTGGGGTGAAAAATCACGTTTTACGGTAAGACTCAATGTAACGGACTCAAAACATTGTGCTGATGAATGCATTGAATAGCTCTAGGGTTATGCTAAAGATTAAAATAAATGTATTTAAAAAAAAAAAAAAACTTGAAGGGTTTATGGGTCTTGTTACATCCTTTAGAACACAGTATACTTACTTTCTTTCGACTGCTTCATTTGTCGAGATAGTGGTAGCGAGCGATACGGTCTAGTATGAGGTTCCCGATTCAATTTCCAGCTCAACAACATTTTCAACTCGTGTTATTGAGTTTTTAAATCAGGATTTGTGCCCGGAAGATGGCCATAGGCCACACAAACATAACGGAAAATGTGAGTGTAAACACGGCTACACATCAAGCTATACATTTCCGTATAAGCAGACCTCGCATTGTTCGAAAATCCTATACAATGCGAGACCAGCATAAAGTGGAAATGTATAGCTGGATGTGTAGCCGTGTGTAGCATAGATAAACATCTGCCTAAGCTTTCGTGTGCGTTTCGACCGCGCGGCCACGGCGTTTTTTTTTAAAAAAAACTATGCCAAGATTATGTAAAAGTTTGTAAAAGTTGATTCCCCAAAACCATAAATTTGTCAAAGTTATGGTTAAAAAGTTATAAGGGTTTGAACGTGGCCGCGCCATCGAAACGCGGAGAACCGCGCGGCCACGGAGATCTCTAAAACTAAGCGTTGCAGAGACCTGAAACTTAGGTAAATAACAGATTGAATTTGTAAAAAATTTGTAAAAATATAGAAAAAATTCCAAGGTTTATATTTTAGGAGCTGTAAGACTAAAACCCCATGGCCGCGCCATCGAAACGGTAAATAAAACATTATCGCCGATATCTCGCTGAAAAGGCATCGCAGAGGTCTGAAGTTTTTTGTAAAACTTAGATTTGAATTTGTCAAAACCAGTAAAAATACAGAAGAAAATCCTAGGTTTATATTTTAGGAGCTGTAAGACTAAAACCCCGTGGCCGCGCCATCGAAACGGTGAATAAAACGTTATCGCCGATATCTCGCTGAAAAGGCATCGCAGAGGTCTGAGGTTTTTTGTAAAACATAGATTTGAATTTGTCAAACATTATAAAAATACACAAAAATATCCTAGGTTTATATTTCAGGAGCTGTAGTACGATATCGCTTATAACCTTCAATTCGTTTTGAATGGTTCGATAGGGTGACCATGACTTAGTGTTTACAGAAAACTTTCCACCTATTGCATTACCTAGAAATTGTTTCTCAAGGATTCTAAATTAAATTAAAATGAAACGATAAGATACAAAAACATATGTTTATTTCTTTAAAAATCACATAAATCACAGATTGTTTACTTACACTATGATATATATTTCTGACAAAATCACAGATTATTTACTTACACCAAGATTTTTTTTTATATTTTGTTTAAAATTACTCTGTTTTTTTTTTAATATCCTAATCATCTGTTAGACCATATGTTAAATTATGTATTGTCATAGGTTGTTCAGAACTTGAGTGCATTCCGGTTTTATTATCGTCGTAACAAATCATTCCGGAATTACTTACTAAGCAACGGTTGTAGGTTGTAGGGCTTATTGGTCATTACAAGTGTCAACTTGTAATGACCAATAAGCCCTACAACCGGGGGAACATATTCCACAGCACCTATCAGTCTATATTTCTTTTGTTTTATTTCGATGTTGTGAGGTATTTCAATGAAGTCCAGATTGTAACAGCAGAACGTAGTTTTCCAAAGATAACAAATGTCCGAAACAGTGCGCAAATCAAAGTCAGTAGGAATGCCAAAATTTAAAAACACCAAACGAACACCAACGAGTAGTCCGTGCGAAAGTAAAACGACGACTACAACAAAAAGCCTTTGGCGGGGACGGGGCACAACTACGGGATATCTCTTTTAGAGCGCACATATTGGACTGATGTGATTGGTTAGACAGCCGATCTCCGTCTCCCGCACTGGACCCGCACTCCGTTCGCTCCTGTGTACTGTAGTGTGTGCAGCCTTTATTGTTGATTCCTTCAGTGCAATTCAATATCGTTCAATTCAGTGTCGTTATTCTATGTTTAATCATTTTAAAAATGCTGCCGCAAAAAAGTAACAGTTTCAAATATGAAAGCCCGAATGACATAAAATGATATTATTTTTTTCAGTGTTAAGGGTGGCTCAGAAATGAAAATATTTAAACGAACTTATCTTGTACCTACACGAACAAGTAGCAGCGGTGGTATTTAAATTTCTAAACTAGCCACATCACTAACTTTTTATAATATATATATATATATAACATCTTTTGAGTTTATCAGGGTAAATTGATTTTGGAATCCGTGAGTTAATTACAGGGGTTATTTCTGGCATAATTCATACACAAATCCTTTAGACAAATTCAAAACAATTACTTTTCTTAATTTTAGCGCTTTTTCAGCTATTAAGCCACCATTGCTTAAATAGCTGAAAAAGCACCTAACTGAATCATCGGTGATTTAAGTGTTTTTTATAATTAAAAATAAATAAACTAAAATGAAACGATAAAATACAAAAACATAATAGGGTATATGCAAGAAATACAAAACTTTTTTTATTTCTTAAAAATGCCTTGTATTGGACCATAAAAACATTGTGGTACACTTGTTTAATTCTCTAATACAACACTTATTTTACAATTTAATATTTTATTTAGCGTGTTTTTGGTGAAACGGAACGCAAACACAAAACGCATCGATTCCGGTAGTGACGTCAAAGTCCATGTGTCAAAGAAACACTTTTAATTGAAAAGTACTTAAAGTTTCACTAAGATTTTATTATAATTTGTTATTGCAATTTTTGCTTAAATAAAGCACTTACATTTTAGTAAAACTAATCTACTAAGAGAAAAAAATTAGATTTAAACGAGGCAGATAGAGGTAAGCGACATCAAAGTCCTGACACGAATGGCCGCGATAGTCATGGACGTTTGAACTGTCGTAGAAAATTGTAGGAGTTTAATATTTTTTTTTGTGCGACAAGCAGTAGTTGAAATTAACTTTTAATTATTTTCTTGGGTTGATAGTACTGCATATTATTGATTTAAGTGAAAAAAAAATTACATGCATATTCCCTATTATGCTGAAATAGACATAAGACTCTTCATTTTAATTTAATTTAGAATCCTTGAGAAATAATTTCTAATACAATATGTGGAAGCTTTCTGTAAACAATAAATCATGGTCACCCTATCGAAATATTCAAAACGTATTAAAAGGTCTTAAATTATGAAAAAAATGTATTTTTTTACTTATTATCGGTAGTTCTACTTATTCATCAGTGTTTTTACAAAAAATATCTACCTAATACTTAACTCCTTCGGTAAATAATCGCGACTTATTTCTAAACGATATCGTACTACAGCTCCTGAAATATAAACCTAGGAATTTTTTGTGTATTTTTATAATGTTTGACAAATTCAAATCTATGTTTTACAAAAAACTTCAGACCTCTGCGATGCCTTTTTAGCGAGATATCGGCGATAACGTTTTATTTACAGTTTCGATGGCGCGGCCACGGGGTTTTAGTCTTACAGCTTCTAAAATATAAACCTAGGATTTTTTTCTGTATTTTTACTAGTTTTGACAAATTCAAATCTAGGTTTTACAAAAAACTTCAGACCTCTGCGATGCCTTTTCAGCGAGATATCGGCGATAACGTTTTATTCACCGTTTCGATGGCGCGGCCATGGGGTTTTAGTCTTACAGCTCCTAAAATATAAACCTTGGAATTTTTTCTATATTTTTACAAATTTTTTACAAATTCAATCTGTTATTTACCTAAGTTTCAGGTCTCTGCAACGCTTAGTTTTAGAGATCTCCGTGGCCGCGCGGTTCTCCGCGTTTCGATGGCGCGGCCACGTTCAAACCCTTATAACTTTTTAACCATAACTTTGACAAATTTATGGTTTTGGGGAATCAACTTTTACAAACTTTTACATAATCTTGGAATAGTTTTTTTTAAAAAAAAACGCCGTGGCCGCGCGGTCGAAACGCACATAAGCTTTCGGGGGTAACAGGGTGTGTGTAAGTTATGTTACTTTAATTTATTTTCAGTCGTGCTCAGAACGGTCTGATTTTCGATTATCAAAATGTAATTTACTAGCTGTTGTCCGCGGCTTCGCTCGCTTTTTGGTCGGAAATAATCCCACGGGTTCTAAATGTAATCAAAGGCACTCGGGGATAATGTAGCTTCCTATTAGTGAAAGAATTTTCAAAATCGGTTCAGTAGATCCAGAGCTTACCCCCCCTACAACCTCACAAACTCACAAACGTTACCTGTTTATAATATTAGTATAGATTTATATTCTGAAACAACAAAATTCCAGTCACCAAACTTGGGCCTAGGGTAGTATACAATTAGAATGTGACAACCTTCACCTAAAGTGGGTATTTGACTGGTTGTTGAAGCCTGTTAGACGGCCATATTTCTCCTTTGTTGTCTGAAACTAGACAATCAATACACCATTTTTTAATGAAACCTGGCACTAAAGTGTTAGAACTTAAGTTTCAGATTTGCTTATCCACGTCTCTGGTTTCAGAATTTTATATTTGACCGACTGTAGAGGTCGATTACATGGTTATTTTTAGTTTGGAATACATCATAAAATGTCTAAACTGTTGAACTTTATACTGTTTAATAATATTTCGTGCTTATATTTACGATTTAGTAGGCAAGTAGAATTAACAGACTATTTCGAAGAAAATATATAAAGTTTTCTTGGGATATGCAATTATGCAGGTGATTAAATTCACCCACCATGACTTTATTTATTACTAGCTGTTGCCCGCGGCTTTGCTCGCGTTTTGTTGGGAAATTATTCCACGGGCAACTTGTAAATATTTACAAGTTGCCCGTGGAATAATTTCAGTCATACATAACAGATAATGTTATGTGATTTATTTACGTCTAGATAAAGGACTTATTTCATAAAAACATTTTATGTAATACTTTTGAGTAGCCGAATATTTTTACAGAATCTATACTAATATTATAAAGAGGTAAAATTTGTTTGTAAGTTTGTATGTAGGGGGTAATCTCTGGATCTACTGAACCGATTTTGAAAATTCTTTCACTAATAGGAAGCTACATTATCCCCGAGTGCTATAGGCTATATTTACAACGTGCCCGTGGGATAATTTCGAAAGAATTTTCAAAATCGGTTCAGTAGATCCAGAGATTACCCCCTACATACAAACTTACAAACAAATTTTACCTCTTTATAATATTAGTATAGATTCTGTAAAAATATTCGGCTACTCAAAAGTATTACATAAAATGTTTTTATGAAATAAGTCCTTTATCTAGACGTAAATAAATCACATAACATTATCTGTTATGTATGACTGTGATGTCATTGATAAGGTGCTGAAAGTGTCCACAAATATTTACGTGAATTGCAACTAGAAATAAACGATTTTATTGCAATAATGTTGTTTTGAATATAACATGATTATTTATATTTTCTTATTGTCATGTAAAACTCATAAGTCACAAATATTTTAGGCATATGAATATGCCATGCATGTCATGTGAAAATGGAAAAACAAATACAAGGTCCTAAACGACTTATTTACAATGATAAATTTTTATAAATCCGAAGAGTATTTCAAAGATAGAAACTCATTTATTCTTAGATTGAATCAGATATTTTCATAATAACTTATAAACTTCAATACAACGTACCGTACCTACGCCAAACGATATAACAGGCAGATTAACACGTGCTTCGTTACGTCACGGTCGAGATAACACTTCTGTAAAATAACAATACGAGTAAACACACTGCAAATTTTCAGTATTTTTATACCATATATCAACATCATCCAACGCCTTTTATTTTCGGTTGGGAAATCATCAAATAACGGTCCCACTCTGGGCGGAGCAGAAGGGAGTGTCAGACTTGTACTGACTAAAACCCATCCATGTTCCTTCCTTTGCCCTTTGTGTTCCAGGGCCGCGGTATCTCTTTCGAACAGTCCCGCAACCCTGGCAGGCATCGGTCCTTTCGGACCCCTTCCTGTTATCATCCAACGCCTGACTTCACCCTGGGTTATAGGCCTCCCTCTCTATTGGTTTGTGCCAATCTCCATCTGCTAGTGCCAGTGCCAGCCTCATTCACGTTTTTCCTCCGATTGAAAAAATGTCGTCTGCCTATCTCAACAGGGTGGAAGGGACACCGGTGCACAAATGGTTAGCACGTATTCAGTTCATCATACTAAACGGGCCACATCGAAAATTACCTTCGGTCATTTAAAAAAACGGCCCAGTGCAAGTCGGACTCGCGCATGAAATGTTCCGTACCATTATCTGAAAAGGAAATCACGTTTGTTGTAGCCCTCCTTAAATAATTATTTTATTCTGTGTACATAATCTGAAAATTTCAACTGTCTAGCTATCACGGTTCATGAGATACAGCCTGGTGATAGACAGCCAGACAGACGGACAGTGGAGTCTTAGTAATAGGGGCCCGTATTTACCCTTTTTTTTTTCGGATGGGATATCATCAAATAACTCCTCCCGCTCTGGGCTGAGCAGGAGGGAGTGTCAGACTTTTACTGACTAAAACCCATCCATGTTCCTTCCTTTGCCCTTTGTGTTCCAGGGCCGCGGTATCTCTTTCGAACAGTCCCGCAACCCTGGGCCGTTTTACCCCTTGGGTAAGGAACCCTAACAAATCTGTTGTTTCCTACAAAAGTGATATAACTACACGGTCAGAAATGTATGGATAAGCTGGATTTTTTCTAAATTACCAATGAAAAATTTCGACTGAATACGTAGTCTTGTGTGTCGGTGGCCCTTCTAAAAATTATAAATACAATGTGCTCTTTAAAGAATACATATTCTTCCATATAAACTACAGACAGGAAAAAACTAATTTACATCAATTCCGAATAACGTACAATGCAATACAATATGCTGTCGTTTTTTTGAAGAGCACTTAGTATTTAAATGACAAATGATTGATGTAACCTTGGCATCCTATGAAAGATTGAATTTGAGTCAGTCACTCAGCCCACAGATCAAGTTTTACGGGATAAATGTTAAAATACAATATTGTTTGTAACAACAAACATTTTAATTACGACAAGTTTTAATTGAAATCGTTTTGCTATCTAATCTCATTATATTTTTAATTTAACGACGTTACCAGAGACTGAAGGTTTCTTTCGTTTGACGACGATCCTAGCTGCTACGTATATCAGGGCATCTCTATCAAACAATTGTTATTTAAACGGAACGAATATAAAGTTTCAATTTGCTAAGCCAAGAGGCAGGCGATAAAAATTTCCTTGCAAAAATTTAATTACGCTTACAAAAAAAGTAATACCTAAGTATAATAAACAAATGGATCAATACCCATATTTCAAACACGGCAACTCCATCCCTTATACTTAAATATAGGTATGACCTAACTTGCAGTCGTGGGACGGGGTACGGCTGAAAATCGATAGTCTACGCCCTAACAATCATGGCGACTGCAGCTCAGCACGAGTTATAGTCGCTATAAATGTTAATTTTATGGTTTAATTTATCGTTTGTGCTTGTAATATCGTGCAATGGATTATCCTGGATGTACAGCAGGTTGGATATTGTTTTCTAGACTTTAGGAGTACGGATATCTGTAGAATTTTGATATTTTATTGATCGCTTTTAAAGACAAAGGGTTTTTTGGAAATGGTGGATTTCTTTGTGGGATTTTCCTTTAGGCTTGAAGATTTATTTTTACATGTGTTAATCTTAAGTTAATTAAAGAAGGAGGATATTGAGAAACCTCAATAGACGATTGACATTTTAAAGGACAAAGGATTTTCAGAAATGACTGATTATTTTGAGAGATTTTCCATTTATTTTGATGTTTCTTCTAAAGAAAGAAAAAATATTTATTTGTCGCAGGGAATAATGGGTATGCATACAAAAAATAAATCACACACACATCATACATCTAACAGTTTTCTGTATATTAAGGAGAGAAGCTGTTGAGAAACCCTATGATTTGAATACAGGTGTATTTTTTAATATTTTAGGCAAACCAGATATAAAATTGCGACGCCATTTGCAATAGCCTACATTCATTAATTTCAGTTTTTTTTTGAATTTTCAACATGGGGCTGATTATTTTCCTCGATATTCCTATAAATAAAATATAAATGTTAATAAAGTGATGTTAATGAATAATGTGGTACGTTCCAGGGTTTCGTTCCCGGCATGTTCGGTGTGTCGCACGGCGCGTTGCAGTTCATGACGTACGAGGAGATGAAGAATAGGTACAACCAGTACAGGAACCTGCCGATTGATATCAAATTGGTAAGTCTTATATAACTATACATATATTGAGTATTGATGGTCAGAGTCTGACCAACAGACAGACGCGATCAAGAAGGCTATTGGAGCCAGCATGTACCAAGTGGTTCACACTGCAGGAGACCGTATGGCTTGGAGCATGGGCGTAGCCACGGTGGGACAGGGTGGGGCGCTTGCCCCACCTTGGCTCTGACCTGTAAGGTACCTAACCAAACCTAAAAAAATAATCATCTAGGTACTAACTACAATACTTAATATCCGTAAGAAAGTTCACACTGGACAGTCGACACAAAAAAAATGCGATCAAAACTAAAAGCGCGCGCGCGATTGACCGCACGCGCGCAACAAACGGCTGAAGTTAGAGACACATTTTTGGATGGAAGATTTCGTGGTGTAGGTAGGTGAGCAATGAGAAAGTGTTTTGGATAATTCGAATAATACATACAGATTCAGGGTGCTATAGGGTGTAACCTTTTTGTATGAAAAAATTAACCGGGGTAAGACCGGGGGTATAGTTTGCTAGTTACATATTATTTTAGACTGCTGCCCCACCATGAGCCCATGGCTGGCTACGCCCAAGGTTTGGAGACGTGTCACATGTAGTCTCGATCCTCTGCATTGAGGGAACGACAAAGAAGAAGAGGTTAATGAGTATCAAAATTATTGTAAAATGTACCATCGATCGGATGAACAATGCATCAATCTTTGAGTTTTACTTTTAGATTGTTGAGTATCATTATGGAATTTCTTCGTCTTCATGACGCTGGCACAACAATATTTGTAATTTTGTTGGCCCCATTCTAAATTATATAATTCTTTTAGATAGTACCTACATGACAAGTTGGCTTGAATCTATTGCTGAAATAAATACACTTTGAAATACTTCACAAATTGATAAAGTTCCATAACCATGAAATTTCCTTCCGTTTGATTTAGAATAATGAAAATAAATCATAGCTGCTTCAATGTCAGCATGAAGAAATAAGAAATATTATTCATTTTATAATAGGTAAATGCCAACTCAACTTATTTAAACATTCTCATTCAAATAGTCATAATTTTAATGAAATGGAAAATGTGACATCAATTCAATGTTAAGTTAATCATTTTGCAACAGACAAATGAAGAGAATCCAAAACGTCGAGCATACGGACAAAGCATGTATAATTTTATAATATACGGAGCTACGGACACCATATTCATTAGCCTGCCTTCAGTCATATTATCTTTAAAATAATCAATATCGTACTGAAGGAATATTTCGTTTTATTGCTAAAGGACATGCTGCGTGACTAGGTCTAAAAAATAATAAATCTTTTGATTACCAAAAGAGGTTTCAATATTTTGGCCTGTCTACATCCCACCATTTTTTTAAAAAACTTCCTGTCCATTATTTCAATAGCGAGCAATACAAATAAGAACTGTTTTGAAAATATAATGGCGGAAAGTTAAACTGGCCAGGTTCCATTCTAAGATATTCAAACTCCTTTCGAGAAAGTGGCCCTCAACTAACAGCAATCTACCACAGATTAGCGTCAATTAAGCAAAAGTATGACGTGTCACACTTTCCACAAATGACTTCTAGATTGATACATATTAACACAGGGTTGCCATTTAGCAAAACCGTTCATGGAGGAAAATTACCCGTAATGAGCCACACCACGGTTGTACTCACACAAGGTCAATGTCAACGTATTGCCATGATATTGTCCTCGTTAAGTCGGCCGACCATTGTGATAGTTCTATACTTATGCTAATGCGCTGGTATTATGTAGTATGATAGGGCTTAATCGCTCGGTCTATTAAGTTAATGTTTTGTGTCTGTAGTCTAACGCGCACGTGGCATGCTAATAATGGATGCTTCTTGTAAATATGTGGATAGTTTACTAAGTTTACTTTTGATACGGTATTATGAATGTCCATTTATAAGCACAAGGATAATATTATAATTCACGCACAGCTGTTATTAAACATAGAACCTACAGTGTGGCCGGTATTGAGACTTCTTGGTACCAGGGGTTTTCCCAACTACATAATGTTGGGGTCGGCTTGCAGTCTAACCGGGTGAAGCTGAATACCAGTATTTTACATGAAACGACTGCATATCTGACCTCCACAACCCATATATTACTGGGTAATACGATACCCAATAAATAATACTAAACTTGTGCTTGGTTAGACTGGTTGTCTGACTTTCGGGCCACTGACTACCTGTAATGACTGTCAAAGATCTACAAATGACAGCCAGGACCAACGGCTTAATGTCCTTTCCGAGGCACGAAGCAAAACTTGGTACCAATCCACGGACCAAACTAAGCAATCGTGGCTTAACCTAACGATCGTCGACAGAGTCGACTTCCTGCATTTAGCATCGATTTAAACAACGCACCCATGCGCAATTGCGCATACAGTGCATTTGAATTTGCTCGTAACTATAAATTTTATGTATTGTAGCTGACTCTTTAGTTTGCAAGTGCATTACTGATTTCTATTGCATTATGTGATTGAATTGGTTGTGATTTCCTGTGAAGAAAGTGAATTAAGCGAGCTCCACATACAAATATTCAGATTTCAATATTAAATTATGTCCACATAAGTACAGCTTAGTTAGAAGAAATGGCAATACTTGTGGCGACAGTACAGTACTGATTAATTCAAGATATTTCTGGCGGGGACGGTCATTAGTGTAGTTATTTATTTATATAAATATTAGGCTTATTCACTCACTCTTTATGTATACTGTACAGTTAATGACAAAAGACAGTGTTGATTTCACAAATTATTTTCACAGGAGGAAAAATGGGAACTCATTCATTAAACATACACTTGTACCTTACCTAATTTTTCCATCTATACATCTACATAAAATGTAATACATCTAATCTATACATCTATGAAATTGAAGTGTCTGTTTGTAATATCAAAATAACAGCTTTTTACTGAATGTAAATAAAATGAAATGATATTTTTTTTCAATTTTTGTCTCTCTGTTCCGGCTAATCTCAGAAATGGCTGGACCGAGTTTGACGGGACTTTTACTGGCAGATAGCTGATGTTATAAGGTTTAACATAGGGTACTTTTATTTTAGATAAATAATTAGGGTTCCGTGCAAAAAAATTTAAACCTGTCGCGGGCAAGACCTAGTTGAAAATAAAACATTTATTAAAAAAAATATTTTCTCAAATTCCAGACATCAGTAGAGTACCTAACGTTCGCCGCCATCTCTAAGCTGATCGCCGCGGGCGCGACGTACCCGTACCAAGTGGTGCGCGCGCGCCTGCAGGACCAGCACCGCTCCTACGACGGCGCCTGGCATTGCATCAACGAGACATGGAGGTACGAACGAATCAGAGGCTTCTACAAGGGCCTAACGCCGTACCTGCTACATGTAACGCCTAACATATGCCTAGTTATGCTCATTTGGGAGAAATTCACCAATAACGATTGAGTCTTATTGTCATCTGATGGGAAAACGCGTACAATACTATTTATTATTCTTTTTTTAATTGTTTTTTTTTTCTATTTATGTTTTTGACAGTTCGCTGCAGGGTTTATTATGCCGCTGATTTTGTTGTTTAGTTTTTTTTTTCGGTTTTCTATGGAGTGCTAAGGTAAGCGTTTAGTTTTAAGCGGGATAATTTATTGTTTAGTATAGTCTTTATTTGTATGATTATTGATTACGCATTTTTTTGTTTGTATTGTATCATTACTAACATTGACGTGACTTTGACAGTTCGAAATGGATGTCTTAGTTTCCCCGCATTCTAGTAGACGTTTTACTATTAATAGTTATGACTTTAGACGTTTTTGGCATAGTTGCCGCTAAAGGGACCGTAGTTGGCACGATTTCCAAGCGAATTTCGTAACTTTAACAGTGATGGATATGTATTTCAAAATAATATAATGAGTGTGAAAATGTTCTGAGAAATTGTAAACCTGTGTATAGAAATTATAATTAGAAACTTTTATTTTTACTTTGTTGTACAGTCTGTAACACAAACTAAACATTTATTCCCTCAGCGATAGGAATTAAGATTGTGAGTCATCAATACATAGATAAATATTAATGTTAAAAATTAAGAATGTTTAATAGTTAAGTTGGCAAGTTTTGATGATGCATGCAGATTGTGTTACCGACTGTACTATAATAATATTTTCAATAAATGTAAAATCTGTCTCACGACATATGTTGTGTTTTTATTTTTATTTATTTATTTTTCTAACAATATTAGTAATCTCTTGTAAATAGTAGTCGTACTCTTTCCCATCAGATAGTGACTGACTTAATTTTAAATCTGGCAATACCTTGACAAGAAGTGTTGCCAGGCGTAGCACAATTTAGTTTTAATTTATCAATTATTTTGTGATAATAGGGTATGTACTTAAACTGTCGCGCTTCCCGAAGTATTTAACAATTTTAAAGTAAAAGACATGTTTTTCTTTGATATAACGTTACATGTGTGGTGAGACGACGTTAGGTTCTTTATTATGTAAGATAGTTTCGTTTCTGCTTGCTCACAAAAATATTATAAATAAAAATAAAAAAAAAAACAAAAAAAAATAGTAAATGTATTTTATCATAAATATTATGATGTTTTGCAAGTATGAAGCTAATCTGTCTTAATCTAATTAAAATTAAATGTAACCCGCCTTTGTTGTAAGTCAAAACTATTCATCTCCAATATAAGAAGAAATGCAAAAAAATCATTTGGATCATCCCCCTTTTCGTCGTAGCAAAGTGTAGTACAATCACGCACAACAGTCGCTCCTTCAAGTTTTATCATAAGTAGGGACATTGTAATTTTAAATACTCTATTTATTTCATACAAGATTCACTTAGTGACGGCTATTACGTAAAAGTTAGACAACTTGAATATTACAGTTAACGAAAAATATATATTGATAATATAAAAGAGTTATAATTATTGACACGTGGATCGAGAAAACACATACACCAAATAAAATGTGATTAAAAAAGAAATCTGAAATCATTAGATGTTGTTTTAATGTACGGTTGCAACGCCAGAGGTTCGTAAAGGGATGGGTCTACTACTATAGATTTTGTATAGTCTGCGTCAAACTTGGATGGTCTGTTAACGAGGATCGAGGGAGTACATTTGTGTGCGTGGGACGGTTGGGTGGGCATACATCGAATTTTTGTCTCGGTACACACCCAGAGATAAAAAGTTCAGGTGTAATCGACCTCTCATAGCCATAGTAGTTTGACACAAGCTATATAAAAGCAAATAATGCTCAAGGCAGCCAGGCGAATTGACTGACGTACCCAAAATATGTTCGTGTATATGTCAAATTTACAACCGCAAAAATGACTGCGGTGTCCTAACTGCCGAAAGCATTATGTGCTTGATTGTACACAAAAAATATATTGCTTTATTGTCCGTTTTTGCTATGTATAATATTTTATATTACAAATATATAAAATAATATTTATTTATTTTTCAACTTAAATGCGTTTTGTGATGTCATTAGCTCAACACATATCTACTTAAATGACCATGAGATGACCTCCCAAAATAGGATTATTGTAGGATTTTTACTGCATATATTTTGGTATATAAGTTTAGTATTTTTTTTGATGTACCTGTTATTGTAAAAGCTCGAATAGTGGTATATGTTCGAACGGGTGCCAACAATAAATCTACTTACTACAATAGGCCAGGATTTACTTCTATTCGGGCCTTTAAAGTAACAAATCCATATAATTTATATACAAAATGTATGTATCTAGCAGTGTCCCTATCGTATCTATACGTACCTATAGCGTCGTAACCGATCTGTTAAGGTTATTCTCTTATTTGGTGGCTGGCCACATAGCAATTTGTAAGACGTATAAAATAATCAATTATTATTATATTTTTATATAATCACACAAGTTCAATTGTTTCAATTCGCCTATTCAATTTGTTTAATCAATAAATGATAGCAAATTGACTATGAGTTTGTTATTTCATCAAATTATAATATAATTTTGTTCAAAAAGCTTTTCCACTCCTTGTTTAGATTTGAATTTGAAATACTTTTGCATCAGCTTTAACTTAAATGATTAGACCAAAACTAGGAAGAATATTTCACATAAAATCATACATATACAAGGTGGTTCCAAACAAATCTCTACTAAATAAACCCTTTATTTGAAATCGTAAACAAATAGGCTTACATATGCTTTAACATTAATATTTTTTTTGACAAATATGCAAAGAAGTAAGTAAATAGTTGTCAATTAAAAATTATACAACGTGTAACAGAATCAACGCAAATCCTCTTAAGGGGCCATTATACTCATCATTATGAACAACTTTCACTATGGGACCAACCCTGAAATCGCGAAAAAAATGAGCTGTTCAGTACATTTTGCCGAGTTATGCGCACAGAAATGTATGGGGCAGTCGAATTTTTTTCGCGATTTCAGTGTTGGTCCCATAGCGAAAGTTTTTCATAATGATGAGTACAATGACCCCTTAAGACGTTTTGCGTTCATTCTGTTACACGTTGTATAGAAGAATAATAAATTCCTAGTTCTGATTCTGTACCACCAATTTTTAAACCTGCAATATATTACTACTACAAAAATCAATAAAGTGACAAAACTTTAATCAAATCGACAAGGTAAGTTTCCTAAATATCATACAAGACATTTTCATAACTTCTAATATATATTTTCACAATTTTACAGGCACGAAGGTTGGCGTGGGTTCTACAAAGGACTCAAGCCGAACATAATACGAGTGTTGCCAGCTACAATGATCACATTCTTGACTTACGAGAATGTCTCACACTATATGTTGAATAGGTCACGCGAGATGAAGCTTCCTTCTTAAAGGAATAAGGTTCATTTTAGTTTTATTGGCTAGTTAAATTTTTAATATAATATGAGTGTTGCCAGCTACATTGATCACATTCTTGACTTACGAGAATGTCTCACACTATATTGTGAATAGGTCACGCGAGATGAAGCTTCCTTCGAAGGCTTCGAAGGTTCATTTTAGTTTTATTGGTTAATTTACTTTTTTTAAATCATAATACGAGTGCTGCCAGCTACAATGATCACATTCTTGACTTACGAGAATGTCTCGCGCTAAATGTTCACGAGAGACTAAGCTGCCTTCCTAAAGAAATAAGGGTTATTTTTGTATTATTCATTAGTGCGTTTTTAATTTATTTGGATTCGAGGAAGAATTATTTTGAATCCACATAATGACAGATCAACAAAAGAAATGTCACTTTGTCGATTCTTCAGTCGACAAAAGCCGTTTCTACATAACATAACAATGTAGGTCGATGAAGAAGGGCAATGTTTTTTTTTTTTGTTTATAACTGAAGTTACAGTGGCCGATGTGCAGTTCTGCAAAATCGTTTTAGTTGTTTTAATTAATAATAAGGTACTTGTATAGGTACTTACTTTTAACAGTTCAATATTGTGTAGGTAACCAGTACCTGTATACAATTAGATTATTAGGTACAGAAATGGAAATATACTAAGAATATTTATTTTTCTTTAAAAATATTGTAATCATCTTATCTTTATTACATCAAAAACTTGAGCTTATGTCTCTATTTTCAAAAATTGGCTTATATCGCGGAATGCAAATCATATTTTTTTCAAACATTTTGTTCCATTTAACTTTATTTCAATCTCTTGTTACTATGTAAAGATGTCGCTTGTAAATAAAAACGCACTTCCGAAAGTCGTAATGGCCAAGAAACAGACGAATAATTAATTAGGCTAATCTATATAGATTAATTTATAGGGCTTGCCGTATTCCGACGGTGGAAAAATGCTTTAAAGGACATTGAGGGCTGCTGCATTTGTAAAGTCCGGCTTAGCGCTGAAAGTTCAAAATCCAATGGCATTGGCAATCTCCTTTAAGACATGTTGAACAACAATCTACCGTTGATATGCAACATTAGTGATAATAATTAAACTAAAAGCGAGATTATTTGTTTGAATTAGAGGATTAAGTACATAAGTAGATCAGTGTGAGCACTAGGTACTTCATGGATAGCGTTCAACACATGAAACAATACTTATGCAATCATATGCCTAGCCTTTTTCCAACTATGGTGGGGTCAGCTTCCAGTCTTACCGAATGCAGCTGAATACCAGTATTTAACATGGAGCGACTGCCTATCTGACCTCCACAACCCAGTTAGTACTGGGTAATACGATACCCAATACTGGAACGAAAATCAACGATGCAGAATAATGACAAAGTAATTTACATATCTAACTGTTGAAGACACACTTCACTGTGAGAAGTAGCCATTCGATTGGCTGTTGATAATTCGGTCAACCAATCACAGCAATTGACGCGCGTTTGACATTTTGTGTCAATTTGCTGTCGAGAATTCAGATCAACCTAACCACCACATCATTGCTCACCATCAGATAAGAAAGATGTCAAAGGCATGTCCCAAATTAAAAAAAAAAAACTGTCAAGATCTTCTGGTTGCTCAGTACAGTACCATATGCTGCTGCAATGCTCTAACAGGTCTCCATTCGGTAGATACTAGCGAGTTCATTAAGTGTCTACCACTTTTCACCCTTATGCCCTAAGTAATAAGGTTGAGAATTATCGGCCCTCAGTGAACTCGGTAGTACAATGCTTTTAATGCAGGGTGTAAAGGACAGGCCTCCACAGACTGATGGGGTGAATGCAGTATATCATAGTGATGATCGGTACAAGAAATTATTTTAGGAATGCTAGGGGAATAAAATAAATCTGATTTGTTTTATTTCCTCATACGCAATGTATCATTACCGTGGCAAAACGCACGTAGCAAACGGCTAGCGCGACGACGAGTTCAATGAACTCTGTAGCTAGGCAGGAAGTGAACAGCTGATTTCACGCCAACATCCATTATTGGATTTTTTATTTTAGCCGTATTATTCACAAACATAGAGTGCAGCGTACAGGGAATGTAATTTGGAATTGGATTTTGGAATTTGAGTCAAAATAAGGAGCTGAATGCCCTTGTCAGCTTGTGGAGGGCTGACCCTTACACCCTGTATAAATATGTATTGAAATAAACCACTGGGAAGTAAGGATGCACTAAAAATAGTATAAAGTAAGGTTATAAAGTAATATTAGGCGTATTTTTTCGTTTTAAATGCACGATATCTTTAAACTAGCCTTGAAACTAAGCATACAATATTACACACTTATTCAACGTGTGTCTAATTCTAATATCAAACTCCATACACAAATGTCGAATTTACAATTTCCTTTTAAAGGATACCTTGGTTTTTGTGTCGGTATCAAAATCACGGTAATAATTGCTGTAAGGCCACTGACACTAACACATTGCCAAAAGTGATCTTTATTCTCGATTGAATAAGGTTGTTTTTAGAGAACAGAACTGTGAAAGTACTATAACAGCTTTTTGCCTTACCATAAACAACTGACAAACACGATTTTGTGGTAAAAGGAGTATTTAATTCTTGACTCGTTTAAAAATATCGTGAATACTTTATCTTATTTTAGGGAACGCGCAAATGTAAATAGAAGCCGCGTTATATAAACGTTTAACGTTTATTAGGATAACTTAGTATTACGACTTAGATTTAACTTAGTTTATGTGGTTCTAAGGGGTAAGAGCGCTTGACAGTGAATATAATGCGGCTTTCTTGTTTACCCAGTTATTTCAAAATATTTGACATCCCTCGCACACATCTTTATGGGTTTATGAGGGTACATCGATTTTTTTGGTCTAATTTGTATACATGTTGCAACTGATAAATTTAAAATAGCCTTTATGCATAAGTTCTGGTTATTTATTATCGTAGATAGTTATTTTGATAACTCACAGTATTGTGTGTGTAAGTTAGCTAACAAAGAAAAATATTGAACTGATTTTGCTGAAAAATAATTCGGAATATTAGTTTAATTTGAAGTCATCAATTAAATATATTTTGTTAACTGGTGTTCTGCATTAAACTTGATATTGAAACAACAAACGTTCACTTGCCAGTAACGCTCGCTTACGAACACCTAAGCAAGTTGATAAAAAACTTACTGGACAACCATAGACATTAAATTAATAAAGGTAAGATATATTTTTAAGTAGGTTTATTCTAGTATTTATGTGCCTAGGCTAAAGTTTTTTTTTCAATTTGGGTATTAATATTAACGCGCATATAACTAATTATGAGTAAATATATTTTAGTTTAGTGTTATTTTCAAAACACTGTACAAAACACTTAATTCCATCGACATTTAGTGCGGAAATTGAACATAGAATTATGCTTTAATTTGTGTACCAATTTTTTTTTTTTTCGAGTCAGCAAAAAATTATTTTGTAGACGCACATCGAGCTACTACAATCTGTCAATTTTTTTTAATAGATTTTGAACTTTATCGTTAAAGAATTAAGTTCAAGGTTGATTGTGATAATTGGACAGTTTCGGGTAGCTTGATGTGCTGGGTACATAAAATGGCTGCTTTATCATAATCATAATACGAATCACGTTAAAAATTTAAAACTCTTAAAATGGACTTTGTGGTCATAACCATAAAGACCATTTTAAGAATTTTACATTTTTAACGTGATTCATATTATGATTCTGATAAAGCTTCCATTTTAGGCCCCCTTCTCTGTACATCTAATCCGTCACCAACCAATCTATGCCGATCGAACGAAACATTTGTACGTAAAAGTTTTCAATGACCATCCATATTTTAAAAGTAAAATCGCTTTAATGAACCGTAATTGAGTGTTAATTAATATTCTAATCCAAATACAAATAAAAAGTAATGAAAATCTTCAATTGGAAATGTCCAATAGCATACTCGGTTTTTTTTTTTAATTTTCGAAAGTTGAATTGATTAAAACGTTTTTATTTAAAAAAAAATCGAAAATTAAATGTAATAAAACTTTTTTTTCAGTCTAGGTTGTTGTGGTTTATGTAAGATTTCCACAAGGTCTGTTTAAAAAAGATCGGCCAAGTGCGAGGCGCACTCACGCATGAAGGGTATCCATCGTAGTAAGTTGTTATAGCGGCAACAGAAATACACATTTTGAGAAAATTTCAACTGTCTACCTATTACGGATCATGAGATACAGCCCGCTGACACACAGACGGACGAACCGGACGCTCAGTAATATGGTCCCATTGGTTACCCTTCGAGTACGAAATCTTAAAAATGGAATCTATTAATTATCAATTCTGAAATTTTGGTTGGTCTTTGAAAACTAACCCTGTATGTATAATATTGATTTCTTTATTTTTTATTAAATTAGAAAGTCTTGTAAATATTAAACGCGTACCTATTATATTACAAGGATGATCCCGAAATAATTCTTAAGGATTTGTAGAATAATACTTAAAATAAGATTTTAGATTATTACGTTTAGTCCTTATTTCTTCTTTTAAGAATGCGAATGTTTTGCAAATAATAAACGTGTTTTTGGGGTAGACTTAAATAATATTTTTGTTTTTTTTTTAAGTACGCGTGAATATTTTGTAAATATTAATCGCGTGGTCGTACGTCGTAAATAAGGCCGAATTAATTGTAAATATTTGTAGAATAACACTTTAAAATAAGAATTTAAAAATAATACAGATAGTAAGAAACATTACAGGCAGTCTTTATATATTTTTTGAATAACGCAAAATTCTTCCATTTAATATCCGTATAATTGGGGTTAATATTGTTTTAAGGGTGTAAAAAGACCCTTGACGAAACCGAAGGCACTTGACCTCTCCCCGTCATTGCGATAATTTATGTTACCTGGAAACTGATATTGAAGGTCCAAGTTCCAACATCACAAGTATTTTTTTGAATACCATGGACCCTGTACTATTTATTCAATGCAATGTTTTCAGTGCGTTACTTTGAGTCTTACCGTAAATTGAATTCTCACCCAAAAATAATCGTTTCCCAGCAATCATTTTTACTCAGAGTTACTTTGTTTGATGTACAGAATGCTTGGTTGACGTCTTCGTGAAGCGTCCGGTTACGTTGGTTTGGGAATAAATAAATAAGATAGATATAGGTTTATTTTAAGAACGCGTATATTTTGTAAATATTAAGCGCGATATAACAAAGGTGGACCGAACTAATTTATTAGATTATAGGTTAATATATTAAATAAGCTTTTAGTAAATAATAATAGTAGTTAATAATAACCATCTCCATCAAAGGCATTCGGAAGTGAGTATTCATATACATAACATCACGCCTGTGGTATCCATAGGCGCAATCCCCTATGGTATAGGCAGAGGTGTATCTAATAGTACACCGTCAATATACTTAACCGAGAAGAATTATGTGTTAATTAGTTAACCAATATTTAGGTCTTGGAGCTGACTGCACCGGTTTTGCTGGAAGTTCCCTCATTTAAAATACAGTCACACGTTGAGGCAGTTTACCAACATCCACTATAACAAAAACTAAAATCTTAAAGACGAATGGCCCAATTGGGTTGACGATATCGTCGAAATCGCGAGAAAAACACCTGGTTGAGCGACGCTCAGAACCCGGTGGGTGAGACCCGGCTGAAATGATAACATCTTACGAACATACGTTTAAGGGATAATGAGACATCTTACTCGTTCCGTTTCGCTGACCAAAAGATATCTGTCAAATTTCTCCAAATGATTTTGAACCATAAAATGTTGATGGTAAAGTTCAAAATCGAATGAGAAAATTTGACAGTTTGTAGTAACTGTACTGTATTCGGTGCAACTACTTATATCGTCACTAAATGTTTAGTTGATAATGTCAAAAAGGCACTTGGAAATCTTCCAAATGCTTTATTTTACACTTAAAGCGGTAACAACATTTAATTCAACTACTTTGTGACGTTGCCATCTTCTACAATGTCCAGTCTGAGCTCTCTTACATATCGGCGTACGCTAATTTTACAATTAACCTAAAAGGCATATAACGAAAATGTATTCGATTAATGTAAAAGTATGGCATACTTTTGTGTGATGAAAACAAAATTTTGATGGTCTGTATTCAATGGAATCTACAAATTAGAGGTCCCAAATCAGGGCTTCGTGAGTTTTTTTCTAACCATGCATCGGGAGAACGATTATAACCAAATAAATAAATAAGTTATCCGAAATTAGTTTTATTATTATTGTAATATACAAAACGAACTATTTATAACAAGTAATTGTTATTTTAAGCAACGAACGATAAACATACAATTTCAGCGAGGAAACCTGGCAACTTCGCGTTTTTTAGATGTCTAAAAACGCGAGAGAGAGAGAGAGAGAACCTATACGAAAAAATAGAAACTCGCGCTTTCAACTACTTCTTGCTATAGGTATTTATCAACATTTTCACATTGAATGCTCACCTATACATGCTTTCGGTGAGATTAGTTTAATTAGGTTTTACTAGGTGCCAAACAAATATAGATTTTGCTGTTCTGAAAATAAAGTCTAAAATAACCTGAGTCGCGTATCTCTGACAGCTTTGATGCCGTCTCAGACTAATGCAATTTATTTATTTTCAATTTTATAACTACTAATATAGGTTGAAATTTGTATGGACGTGCTACTTCTCGTGGGGTCTGAGCCCGACTTAATATGGTGTGTAAAATTAGATTTAAGGTTTTTTCTTCGTTTTTGTAGATTAGGCGGTGCTCGCAACTTTTTTTCGTTTTAAACGGAACGCGAATCCCTTGTAAATAATATTCGCGTTTCGTAATGACATTGAAACGACCTAACAACCGATTAAATATAAGATAGTTTTAATACATTACGTTAATTAATATTAAATAGGATAGATTAATATAGGTACTTACAATAAGATATTATTAAGCCTATTTTACGATACCTAATATAGTACACCTGGTAGTAATACAGTACGCGGGTATTTGTACATAATGCCCGCGTTGTGTTGTGTGTGCAACGTACACAAGACCGGAAAATAATATTTTATAAACGTAAAATTTTACGTTACTAACAAATTTTTGATCCACACAGGAGCTAAACGACATTAAAAACTTAACCTTACGATAACTAATATCTGGCAACCAAAGTTTCGTATTTAGGTACCTATAGGCATCTTCGTCGCATGATTTGCAAAACGCCATATCCGCAATATAAGCCTCACTTTTCTATATGTCTATTTACATTTTATGAAATTACATTTGTGTTTTAAGTGGTCATTAGGTATAAATTAAAAGTATATGTATAATCAATTTCAATTAAGTTTGAGTGCAAGTAGGTAATGGATTTGATATCGAAAAATTTGGTATGCTAAGGGGTAAAAGTCAAGGATTACTTCCTGACAGGGTTGAATTTAGAGAATGGAAAATAAAGGTATGTGATGATGAGAAAATTTTAGATTCAAATTGACGTTATATTTTGTGAATTGGTTAAAACTTATATTAGAATGGTTATTTTATTTTTGGTTTAATTTTGGCATTATTGTCCTGCACTATAATTGATAAAATTGGGTTTTAATAATAGTAAGTAAGTAGATTTAAACAGTATGTCACAAATGTAGTATTTACAAACTTAGACCGTTAAAAGAGATTTTTCAAATAAGGTGAGGGTTTTTTGAATATTCGCATGATTCAATGATACTGACATGTCTACGGCATTGGATAGTTGCTTCAGTTGCTTGCTAACAGTTACAACTATATACCTAGGTATAAACTAGAAAAACACCCATCCAGAGTAACTAGGTATAAAAAAATATGAACACAATGTCTATGACGACCCGAATGGCGCAGCGGTTGCGAGGCTGCCTTACGTTCTTAGGGTCCCGGGTTCGAATCCCGGTAGGAGCAAAATGTTTGTGTGATGAGCATTTGATTGACATTTGTTTCCGAGTCATGGATGTTTATATGTATAATAAGTATATATTTACAAACAAAAAGTATCTATGTAGTAGTATCAACTATCTGGTGTCCACGACACAAGCCTCGTTGCTTAGTGTGGCACCTAGATGGCGCTGTGTGTAATGTCCAGCGATATTTATTTATTTATTTATTACAGTCTAGCGTTTTTACCTATATAAGTGCAATGGCAAGTTCAGTCATGATTGTAATTGAATGACGAACGATTAGAGGTTTATTCATTTACCCATCACCGCTCTCAAAAAAGTCCCACCATCACCACTAATACAAAATAGTATACATAGAGTAGTTGCAATTATTTTTAATATAATTAAATTGTAAGTAACGCTCGTTTACCAATTTAAACGTTTTGTCTTATTCCATAAGGTTGATTTTAGAACTGGCTGTGTCCGCACCAAGTTCCTTTTAATTTAATTTATATACATTTTATTTATGCCCGAAGTCATTCTTGTGTTTACTTTACTTAAAATATTTTTTCTGTAGGGTAGGTAGTATTTTTTTTTTTTATTTACAATAATTATAATGAGTTATAATATATACTCATATCTACAATATGTACTCATTTACATCCCACAAATATTTTAGTACTCAAAAATCTTAGAGAATGTAAGTTTTCTGAAATATGCTTTGAACAAAATTGTTCTAAATATATCACACAAAAATCGTATCGTAATGTATGGACCCAATAGGAGCTTATTTTATTGTAAGAGTATCTAATGATTTCATTTAAATAAAACTAAATGTTTCCAACGCTGTTGTTGTAGTGTCGGTACTGCACATACACTCGTCTTAAATAGATGGCCTATTAACTAAATGTCTGTCGAGTTGCTGATCTTATATTTGGCAACTCAATTAAAATCATGTATTTCTGTGTTGCAATAGCTTGTAGACTGTTTTCATATCATTATTGCTATTATTATCAATGTTTTGTCTGTAATATTATGTATGTGAATAGAATAGTGGGTTTTTGTTTTCTAATAAATACGTAAAAAATATTTACTTGTTATTTATTTTCCTGATGTTAATTAAAACACCAAAGACCCGGATTATAGATAAAGATATTTTTTTTTTAAACATGAGTAAATAGGTATGTATACGACAGTCTTTTAAGTAAAAGACAGTAGCTACATGTTTTGCTATTTAAGAATGGCGTAGAAAAATATGTTTGGCTTATCATAAAAAATAGGGTAAACTTAATTAATATAAAATTAAAAAAAATAAGAAAGGAAATAAAATGGCTTAGACGATATGTATAAAAATTTTAGGAAATGACTTTTAATAGGATACACACTGAATTAAAAAAAAAGTTAGAAGTTGTTATCTAAAAATATTAAATTTACAAGAAATGTCGTACTTAATTTAATTGCGATTGGGATTGGCTAACCGAGATGAATGACGTCTTTTTAGCTTTTATTACCATAGATCTCAAACTCTATCTGACCTGCTCAAGTCTCAGCCTCGACTGTATCGACTACCTATGCGCTCGGTAGCACGCTCTCTAGATAGTGACGGTTTTAAGCGACGGAAAAGGATAGGCATAGGAGAATAAAAAAATACGATTCCGTGCTGTTTGATGAGGTCCAACCCTAAGTGTGGACATTCTCTAACGACTGATTATGTTAGGATGAGTTTGATACCATCTTCCGGCTGCCTTTGGTAAGGCTGACTGTCGAACTTTTGGGCTGCTGATTATCCATAACGACTGTTAAAGATCTTCATATGAAAACCACCGCTTTAACGTGTTTTCGAAACACGGAGGGATATCTTTATGTATTTGTTGGAGTTGAACCTTCAATCAACCTGTGTGGCTGTTATTGGGTTAGCCATGAGCCTCGAGGAGAGTGTCTACTAATTAAACACTGTTTTAAACTTTCACGGTATACACTTACACATAAACTGTCACTTACGCGATATCTTCCGTGAGTGTCTGTAATTTTGAGCTCCCGATATTTCGACGCTGTTGCAAGCGCCATGATCGTGGGTTGACACAAAATTCAAGAGCTCAAAATTACAGACAATAACGGAAGATATCCCGTAAGTGACAGTTTATGTGTCTACTAATTATTTCTAAATTTCACGAATTAAGTCCAGTGGTCGAAAGAGGGACTGCTGAGCATGAGGTCCTGAGTTCGATTCCCAGGTCGCGCAAAGGGTTATTGGGTTTTTGCATCACGAATTCCTCAATAGCAGCCACGGAGTCTGGATTTGTGGCCGGTTGATGGCAATAGGCTCGTCCCTACTATATGGGGTTTAAACATAACTAGCTAAATGTGGGTGTACTATTAGGTACACCTCTGCCTAACCAAGGATTACAAGCGTGATGTTATGATACATAATATGACGTCAGGTGTCTAATACATCTTCTACTTGACGAGACTAACATGAGACATGCACTTGACCATTCATTTCATTCATAGTCAATCTGAAACAGACAACTCAGTCCCGTCTAGTAAGTAGTAGGACTCAATCCTTTTAATGATCTATAACGACCAATCACCAATTTAATCTATACGTCCACAATAACCTGCATTGTTACTATTATCTTTAGTACTAGACTACATCGCTCTTCTGAACTTTAACTATGTGGAAATAAGGTTGATATCAAGTTAGACAAGTTGGAGTATATAAACAGGTAGGTACTGTCTTCTTAAATAGGTAGGTGCTGAATGAAGTGGTTCCACGGTAATGGCTTGGTATAAATATAGTGTTCTATTGTCATCTAGTCTTACTCGGTCTGATATTGCCTGACAGAGTTTCACAATCATTTATTTTCAATAATAACTTCACTCTCTTCAGTAAACCCTTTCGCCGCATTTTCGTAGATTTTCGTGAGTGATCAAGTAGCTACCGATTTATTGGACTCTCTTTTTACTAGAAATTTCGTTTTTGTGTGAAAATCTGTGGTGGAAACTTAATTATCTACTTTTGGAAACACGTAGTTACTTTTTGTAAAACTGAAGTTTAGTTTTTTTCTATAATGCTTGTTACCTACTTCCTGAAAGTGTTTCCGGGGTCTTTAAACCCGTGATAAAACCACCGTAGTAGTGACAATATCAAGTCCAAGAGGCAAAAAACACCACGATCCCATAAACCAGTAATTAGAAACATAAACATAATCATAACGTTATCTACGCGCAAAACATGTGCACCGCGGTCGCCCGCATCGCCGCAGTCACCTCGCGAGGACGGAATAGATGTTTACGTCAAGAGCCTCCCGTGCCTCTAAAAAAACACAAGCCACGCTGCCCTAAATACCGTTCAACCAAGAAGCTCCAATTTGCTGCCATGGTAAGTACAATTTAAAAGAAGTATAAATAAATTGTCAATTTTTGTCGTAGTAGTTCCTCATTGCGGTCAGAGATGGCGCTGTAATTAAATTCTTTTGTTTTTCCCTTGCACGCCTCATGCACCTTTTAGAAGTGTGTCATTCAGTAAGTTTCATTTGGATGTTCAAATATGTCTGGTTCTGTTATATTATGTCTTAGATTCTAACTCATGTACAGTGTTGATACACGTCGTACGGGTGTTATCTTGTTCTTTATCATTAGTTAGTGGGTTTAGAGGAATTAAAAATGTACCTATTTACCTATCTATTACTGTGTAGTATGTTATCTTGTCATTCATAGGCGTGATAGAGATAAATAAACACGACTTTATTGTGTTGTTTTATTGTTTAGGGACGATTTCCTAAATCAACTAGGTGTACGTAGGTAGGTACTTACTTACTTTTATTTTTAACCGTCCAGTAAGGTCATAATAAATAATCACATTCATTATTATTTCGCCTGCAATACGTACTGCTGCCGTGCTGCCGTAAGAACCTAATTTTAAAATATCTGAGGAAATCTCAATGGGGAAAAATAAGCCTTAGGTACCTACTAGACGCGCGTTTTTAGGGTTCCATAGCTGAATGGCAAAACCTGGAACCCCTATAGATTCGCCATGTCTGTCTGTCTGTCCGTGTATGTCACAGCCACTTTAACCACACCTTGACCACCGACAACGTGTGTTTAGTTATAGTTTCAGATGTTTTAGAATATGTATTAGTTTATTTATTGTTGTAAAATGTAATTTTGTGTATTTTATCTATGGGCCTTAGATGTCTGATAATAAAATGATGATTATTATTATATTATTATTCCGAAACTATTAGGACTACACAGTTGAAACTTGATAGGTAGGTGTATTCTGTAAAGCGCTTTACGTTGTTTGTACAAAAATAAAAAATAAATACAAGTTTATGGATACCAATCACAACTACCCATACATGAAACTGATATTAAAAAAATAAATAAACCTGTACGTGTGGGGTGTTTATAGATAGGTCTTTAAAAATGACATTGAGGTTCCTAAAACCATTTTTTCTCAAAGTCAATCGTTTGAAAGATAGACAATTCCAAAGTTGTAAAATGTGTCCCCCCCTCTAATTTCTAAAGTAAGAGGAGAAAAAATCTGAAAAAATGTAGGTTTGTAGAACGTAAAAAAATCTTTCAACCAAAATTGGTTTGAATAAAATTTGATGATTAGTTCTTGAGATATGGGACTTTTTCATCAAACTGTAGCAGTAACTTAGTTTTTCATTAACATACTGTGAAAAACAAATTTAGTTTTGCTGTTGAATGTAATGAAGGTAGGTAGGTATTACAATACCCAAGTACAACACATGAATGGTGTGCGTTCGCGCAGCGGAATGTTGTTGAATTTAAAGATATTAATTATGCAGATATTTAGTGTATGACGTCGTATAATTGTGTATGGTAAAAAAAAAATTGTGTACGCAGCCATTGTGGAGAAATTCACCAAAAACTGATTCCGCTGGGCGAACGTTGTCCTGGCGGAACTTATTTTAATCCATAGACTTTAGAAGAAAAGAGGTGTGTCCAAAAATTAGTGTGTATTTGTGTGTAATTGTGTATGTATGAATAAAATGAGTGCATGCATAAACTTCGGAGAAATTCAAGTTTCCGCTACGCGAACGTTTGGCCATTAGCTAGTTTTCATATAAAGCGCTTACATAGAGAGCTGTAGATTTTTACATACGTTGTTTTGAATTTGTTTATATTTGTTTAAAAAACAGATTTAGAAAAAATCGTAGGGCTTAAAAGATAAAAATATAAACGTAAAATACACTTAATAGGTCTTAGTTCTTAAAGTATGCACTTTGGGGTCTAGATTTTCACGTTTATACAAACCTTGTAAGTATCTGAAACATGTTGCCAAGTATCAATGATGTTCCGTTAGTAATTAAAGAGTTAAAGGACAATTTTACCATGAATAGATCACTGTTTACAAAACAGTCAAATATCACGACGTTCTAAAGGAATTGCATGGTAAAATGTATGCCAAAAATTAGTTTATTCATTCAACTATTCACATGCAAAATTTCATGTCATTAAATTTAGTAATTAAAGAAATCAATTAAAATACTGACGAAGCATCGAAAACCTACATAACCCGACCAAGTTCGGATAGCTACAAAAAAGCGTCCATGCAATATATTTAGGTAACATCCCAAAATTTACCGTATAATACCGGTATTGAATTGGTATAGGTGATAACACAATTGTTGTTTCGATATAATTTAAAGGTCATTTATTTTTGTACACCAAATTTTTGTTCAATTGTTCTGATTTTTCAGCTCCAGAATTGACTGGAATAATTCCGGAGTTCCGATAGGTATTCACATTTTTTAAAAGTTAATATTTTGATTTAATTATATTCTTGTGAACGCACGTAATTTAACGTCTGTGGAATATTCCACAAACTGCTAGTCGAACAGGACGCGCGCGGCTTCCCGCTTGAAACGGTACTTCCATCCTTGAAGAAAAGAGAGGGCAATAATATGTTTTCATTGGCCGCGGCCCGCGCGTATTCGTTTTTGCTGTTGAACTTGAACCTGATTTTGTTTTTTATCCCCAGTCACAAACAAATGTGCAGTCAAGGACAATGTGCGTATGCGCTGTTGTTTTGCTATGCATCGCCAATTCTCGATAATAATAATATTGACAAAGTGTGTTATTAATGTTATAGTGTAACAGTGAAGCTTAACATAGGTAATTATGTAGTAGGAATATTGAGTCAGTGATAGTGAGAAGCTGATCACAGATATAAGGTAAGATTTTATAATAAATTAATAACTATACACTTATTCATTTACGTAGTTTATGAGGCATATAAATTATAATAAAGCACTTTCTTAATGTTGATCAAATCTAAACAACTGAATAGTCTAGTTATGTGATCTGTGATTGTTAATCTGTGATTTTTTTTTAAGCTAGTGTACATTATACTTAGAAATGTTGAGGTTATTTACTGTATTTGCTACTCATTTAAGAATATTTTCTTGAAAATACCTTTTTTATACCAATGTTTTAGTTTATAAGCACTTTCTTAATGTTGATCAAATCTAAACAACTGAATAGTCTAGTTATGTGATCTGTGATTGTTAATCTGTGATTTTTTTTTAAGCTAGTGTACATTATACTTAGAAATGTTGAGGTCTTTTTCTGTATTTGCTACTCATTTAATAATTGGTATTGAGTTGTAAATACCTTTTTTATTTTATAAGTACTTTTTAAATGTTGATTTATTTTTATATTAGGCAGACTCTCAAACCTAAACAACTGAATAGTCTAGTTATGTGATCTGAGATTGTTAATCTGTGATTTTATTATTGAAGCTCTAAATATTTTACTTACCCTTATATTCATAATCGTTTATTAAACCTATGTTAGTTAAAACACATTTAAGTTTATTGCTGTCGTTGCAAGCGTTTGTTAACGTTATTATAATTACTTATTTAAGTGTGTAATGAAACATAATTAAGTATGTACTTAATAAAAAAAATTTTTGTACACGGATATTTAAATAGAAAAGTACTTGTTAATTGAAGATTTGTTTTTATCGTAGATAGTTGGGTTATTATTAAAAAAATATTTTTAATTCAAGAAATGCAATTGTTTTATTTTTTCCTAACGCTTGTGTACGGAACTGTACCATATTAGTAAATACTATATTGGAAGGTTAAGAACGTCTCTTAGATATATGGCTGGGCCGCTTTTTTGTAGCTATCCGAACTTGGTCGGGTTATGTAGGTTTTCGATGCTTCGTCAGTATTTTAATTGATTTCTTTAATTACTAAATTTAATGACATGAAATTTTGCATGTGAATAGTTGAATGAATAAACTAATTTTTGGCATACATTTTACCATGCAATTCCTTTAGAACGTCGTGATATTTGACTGTTTTGTAAACAGTGATCTATTCATGGTAAAATTGTCCTTTAACTCTTTAATTACTAACGGAACATCATTGATACTTGGCAACATGTTTCAGATACTTACAAGGTTTGTATAAACGTGAAAATCTAGACCCCAAAGTGCATACTTTAAGAACTAAGACCTATTAAGTGTATTTTACGTTTATATTTTTATCTTTTAAGCCCTACGATTTTTTCTAAATCTGTTTTTTAAACAAATATAAACAAATTCAAAACAACGTATGTAAAAATCTACAGCTCTCTATGTAAGCGCTTTATATGAAAACTAGCTAATGGCCAAACGTTCGCGTAGCGGAAACTTGAATTTCTCCGAAGTTTATGCATGCACTCATTTTATTCATACATACACAATTACACACAAATACACACTAATTTTTGGACACACCTCTTTTCTTCTAAAGTCTATGGATTAAAATAAGTTCCGCCAGGACAACGTTCGCCCAGCGGAATCAGTTTTTGGTGAATTTCTCCACAATGGCTGCGTACACAATTTTTTTTTTACCATACACAATTATACGACGTCATACACTAACACCCATATTCAGAATTGTAACCTCGAAAGCTCCTCGACTCACACCTCTGTCGAGGAGACCTCAAGGCGTGCCTCGAAAGATCCTCAAAATCGGTATTCATAGTTGTCAGATTAAGGAAATTATGAGGTCCCTCGAATGAGTGGGATTCGAAGTGATACGTCACGAATACGTCATTATTTGGAGGAATATTCCGTTTGTTATATTGGCTAAGCTTATTTTGAGAGCAGTCTGTGAGCGCGTTATCTTTGGTTCTCATATTAAAGTGTCAACACTTTGATTATGGGTGGAATTGGCCATCCACTTCTGTTACCATATATATGTTCTGTGGTTACCACGAATGTCTTGAAAAAATAGCGGCAGCAAGAAACTCATCACAATAACTTTAGTAAAGCGAAATCTAATTTAAAAATTCATTTTTATCATAAAACTCAATAGGATTTTCTGCATAACAGTGTGTCTAGTCATGGACTAGCGATATTTTAGGTACATAAATAACAACTATTTTAATACACAAATACACTACATACTTGGGTCCAACTCACTTCCCCGCTATTTGGCAGACATTAGTCTTACTGAGATAATAAAAATAAGCTTATTCGGAGAGCAACAATATTGTTTATCGTTAACATTGTGAAATAATGCGTTCACATATTTGTAACTTTCAGAAAAAAGATTAAACTCTAAAAACCATCCAAAAATTTTGCAAATCGTCAATTTTTTTTGTGAATAAACAAACAAATTTTTTGTGTACGAATTTGTGTATTAAAACAGTAGATAATTAGGTACCTAGAATATCGCTAGTTCATGACTGGACACATTGTATAGCGTCGCAATATGTAATCGTATAAATATTCAATAAACTCTTCAAAAGATATTATGAAAATCGGATAAAATACGCGTGTTTTGGTTAAAAGTCCCTTGTATACTACCTCAAGGAAGTTTCAAGGTAGATCGCGACGTACCTTATATTTGACAGTTGATTCCTCAAGTCAAACTCACCTCGACTGAGGAAACTGTTTGAGATAAGGAGTAAAATAACGACTATGAATATGAAACCGCCTTAAGTGAGGTTCAGTCAAGTCGAGGAAATCATGAGGTTTGACTTTGAATATGGGTATAAATATCTGCATAATTAATATCTTTAAATTCAACAACATTCCGCTGCGCGAACGCACACCATGAATGAGCCTTCAAAATATTTTTATTAAGTATATTGTTTGCTGCTACGGAACCCTATGTGCGTGTGAGTACGACTCGCACTTGGCCGGTTTTTTGTTGATTATGGCTTCTTTTAATTTTTCTACTTTACATTGTTGCCTTGGATAGAATGGTGAGAGAGGCTTGGTGGTTTACCTACACGTTGTACTTGTATTAAATAAATAAATATCGCTGGACATTACACACAGCGCCATCTAGGTGCCACACTAAGCAACGAGGCTTGTGTCGTGGACACCAGATAGTTGATACTACTACATAGATACTCTTTTGTTTGTAAATACATACTTATTATACATATAAACATCCATGACTCGGAAACAAATGTCCATGCTCATCACACAAACATTTGCTCCTACCGGGATTCGAATCCGGGACCCTATGAACGTAAGGCAGCCTCACTACCGCTGCGCCATTCGGGTCGTCGACATTTCATTTGGAAAACAGAAGCCCAAAACTGTAACAACCAGTTTTGCCAAGGGTATCGCGCTACTCAGGAGTTGTGAAGTTCAGAGAGGCAGACGATCGATGAAACATACTTCAGGTGTATCCTAGACTGAAAGCCGATCCCAAAATAGTTGGACAATGGCCTATACTTGGAAAATACTTGACAAGCGTGGAAAATAGTCTAGTGGTGTAGACCACTAGAATATTTTCCACGCTTGTGCTTTGATACACGTACCACAATCTCAAGATCGACTACATTAGCGTTCAAGTAGGTATGTAAGTACTTATCATTGCTCCCACAAAGAACTTGATAAACGAAAAGAAAAAGTTACTGCTGTATAAAATTGGGAGTCTTTTCGTGCTACGGTAGTGCTACGAAGGCCTACGCGATCGAATTACAAAAAATATAGGGTAGGTGACCAAAAAATCGAATCAGTCCGTCAGATTGAATTCCAAAAAATATATAGAATCCGTAGTTATTTCTTTTTTCATGTAAACAAAAAATTGAGACGATCCAGTGCGTCGAAAACTATTGTGACATAACAAGCCCCCACTTCGATTATTTGATGCATTTTATCTTCGTACATTTTTATCTGATTTAATAAAACAAAAAATACACATCCAATAATTTCCGATAATCTAACTGACGGACTAAATACAATCATATTTTTGCACTCAGCAATCATCCCTATTGTTATACAGCAAGTTCTGCTAGATTGCGAGCTACGCGGATATTGCGCCCTCCTTGATGAGAAAGAAAATAGGTAGTGTAAATCATAGTTGCGAAGTTCTTTACTGCGATGTACGTTACTGCGAAAGTTTGTACGTACGCTGTCGCGAATATCCTTTACTGCGATGTACGTTAGATACTTACTGTTGCCAATTTTCCTACTGCGAGCGAATCTTCTATTTCGTACTACGCCAGTGCTACGCAGTGCTACGCCGTCAGACTGCGAAAATCGCTCGCGTTAATTTAGAATTTAACAAACAATTCAGGTTGTACTCTGCTTGTAATCATTTAATTCAATCATAATTCGAAAAACATGTGGCGCCATCTATTATCATAAGAAGGTTATTGTTGTTTTTCTCGAGAACAGTACTTTTTTCGTTATGAAAGGTACCCTATGTCAGTTTCTGTACACCTGACAACATATATGCAAAATTTCAGGATGATCGGTTCAGTGGTGTAGGCGTAAAAAGGTAACAAACAAACTAACAAAATTACTTTCGCATTTGTATAGTAAGGATAAGGAAGTAAGGATATATCGTTTAATAGTTACAATATTAGTTGGGAGTTGCTGTCAAAAGTGATAAAGCAATTATGATGTCGGCTATACTTCTGCTGGAGTGCTACAGCGCGACTGCCACACATCACGATACCGCCCTTGATCAGTACATTTTTATATTCATAATTAGTGATTTTAATAGACACTGTTATCTTGGCGGCGCCGACGACAATCGTTAGGTTTCCGCGGGTCAGTTGAAATATTTGTGGCGACATGGTCATTACTGCTCATACTTACAATGTAATTTGTATCCGTTTTAGAAACGTAGGGTGCTGATAATGCTAGTAAATGAATGAGGCCTTTAAGGTATTTTTTAGGGTAAGATTTGAATGATCAAAGGTCTTCAAATTGCTACTTATTCATCATCATCATCATCATTTCAGCCGAAAGACGTCCACTGCTGGACATAGGCCTCCCCCAAGTGTCGCCACACTGACCGGTCCCGTGCGACTCGCATCCAGCGAATCCCCGCAACCTTCACCAGGTCATCGCTAAGCCACTTACTACAACTGGCTACTTATTACAATTCATTAATAAACTTTTATGAGCAATTTTTTTAATAAAAATATTAAAATGTCAAGTTAACTCCGAAAGATAGAAAAGAGCAGCTGCTCCATACATTGTATCAAGTAACGAGAGAATTAACGTATGGAACAGATGAAATTTTCCGCCAGCCGCTCTCTGATTACCTATGCTACCAATCAGACGGCCTGACTTAAAACAAGTTGTTACAAAATTGAAGTCTGCGTAATTGGTTAATTCACCCCACTCCACGAATAGATAAAATTATCAATATACCTAATGAAAATGTGGAAAATAACTAGGTGATGTGTTCAGTAGTATTAAGTGATAAATGCCACTTGTACCTATGTGTCACCTACATTCGTAGCAGGCTCTAATTACATCTATTAATAACACTGTAACATTGTAAGGCATGTTGAAAGACCTCTTACCAATTATCATTTTGACTTAACTTATTTAGTTTGCTACTACTTATATTGTAGTTTTCAAAATTCAAATACAATCCGATTCAGGTTGTGGAGGTCAGATAGGCTGTCGCTCCATGTAACAATACTGGTATTTAGACTGGGAGCATACCAAGGTACCTAGTTGGGAAAGGCTAGGGGGCTACCCTAGCCTTTCCCAACTAGCATGATCTACGATAAGAATATTATGTTCAACTATTACTATCATATTTTACGCTCTCTATATCTAATTGTACTATCACAAAATTCGTCACTAGCCCACCCAGTGAAAACGGCCATTTAATTCAATGAATGATTTATAACGAGCTACAAACATCCATTGTTATTGTTAACTGCACGTTGACCCAAGTTGCTAACCGCGGCAAACAATCATTACTGAAAATTAATATTGTGGTGCAAATAAGCATATATATAATGTATCCTCACTTATCTTCTGAGACGGCAGACAATGATGTACGACGAAGTTTATTTCGCTGCGTTCGATAGATAAAGATACTTGTGCGTACGCGGTTTAATTTTATAAAGTTGACTTTTCGCGCCATTATTTGACATTTCTTTTTTTTTTCTCAGTGTGCATTTAGTGTTGGCATTATCGAGATTACAAAAGATTGGTCTCGTCATGAGTAGTTTTTCACGTTAGTGTATAAGAGTGCGCGTGTCGAAATGCAAGCGAGAAATTCTTTGTTCGTGTAATAAAGTGATTGTTTTAAATGTAAATTGAAATATGATAAAGCATCTGAATAAGAACACAGTACACGAGCATTTGTTACAAAAAGAGAAGCTGCTCGAATCTAAGACCAAGCCGAAGTACAGCGACAATATGTCGACAACACGGAACGGAAGATGGCTGTCACAGGTGCGTTTTACAACTACCCTTTCGTTTTATTTTGAAACTAGCTGTTGCCCGCGACCTTCGTTCGCGTGAAATTATTATAAAAATATTACCCTTTATTAATTGGATTTTGTTAACAATTTCAAGGGTTTTAATTTTTTTGCACGGAACCCTAATTATTTTTCCAAAATAAAAGTAGCCTGTGTTAGACCTTATAATATCACCTCTCTGCCAGTAAAACTCCCGTCAAAGCGGGTCCAGCCGTTTCGGAGATTAGTCGGAACAAACAGACATACAGACAAAAATTGAAAAATGTATGTTTTTGTTAGAAGAACCGTATATATTTTTATAATAAGCATTCAGTAAAAAGCTGTTATTTTGATATAACAAACAGACACTTCATTTTTATTTATTTGTATAGATGTATACAGGGTGTAACAACACCCTTCACGAAGCCGTCAACCAAGCATTATGTACATCAAAATACGTAACTTTACGCAAAAATTATTGCTGGGAAACGACTTTTGGGGTGAAAAATCACGTTTTCTGGTAGGACTCAATGTAACGCAGTCAAAACATTGTGCTGATGGATGGATTGAATAGTACGGGGGTCGCGGAGGTGTTTACAGTAAAAATTTTACGTTAAAAACAGGTATTTAAAAAAAACTTGTGAAAAAATTGGAACTTTGAACCTCAATATCTCCGTAACTAGAAGGTTCCCAGGTATGGTCTAGAACAAAAAAATGATCGCAATGACGGGGAAAATAATTACCTTTCGGCTTCGTTAAGGGTCTTGTTACACCCTTTATATGAATTTTATTGCGCGCACAATGCAAGGGGTAGGTTCGTCATGGCTTCGTCACATCCAGATTCAAGGTTACACACAAGTGTTGTTGTTTTCCATGATCACATAGAAATTATGGTATGTAAAAACAAAATCATTGGATTGAATATCCCCACTCTGTAATTTCAACCCATTTTAAACTTTAATTCAAACATTACCTACCTGGTGTATTTTCAGCCCGAGCCGAAGGCGAGGGCGTAATTGAGCCAAGCATGTTATAACCAATACGCACGTATATCGTACGACGTTTTTAATTGATTTAGCCTGTAGGGGTCAGTGGGTCATCTTAGGGGCGTTGTCCTAAACCTTATGACTTATTAGGTAAATCTTCATAATTATGACTTACTAAGTAGAAGGTAGTGGCTAACTGAGATTGGGATTTCATATTCGGATAAGAATTTCTGTTAGCGTAGATACGATTTTACTTGGTTTCTTATATTTTTAAAGCGAATTATCATACTTTTTTTGTTAATGTTTTAGGGACACTTCTTCCTGTAATAATCTAGGTTATAATAAAATCAATCAAAAGTTTGTTACTCGTTATAGTCGGGTAACAGGGGTCCTGAATGGCTGTAGGCATCTTAACTTGAATCGAAATTTTACGTTTTCTATTGAATTAAGTAATACATACATAAACTCACGCCTTTTTCCATGGGGGTAGGCAGAAATTACAGAACGTCACCTACTACGATTATTACATACTCCTAACAGGGACGCTGGTTCCGAGTACTACGCACTTTACCTTTCTGTAGAGTTGCAGACTATCACCAATACGGTCAAAAATAAACTTAAATAACTAATAATTAAATATATTTTGGAAGTTTGTTATGAAATATGTTTAATTAATACGTTATAAGTAGTTAAAATTGGCCGGTTAAGGGCTAGTTATTGAAACTGCAATCTTCGCAGTAAAGAACTTTCGCGACAATGAACGTCGCGATAGTAAACTTTCGCAGTAATTAACTTCGCAACTATGATTTATTTACACTCAGCATTTACTTTATTTATACAAGTAGCCCCCCCATATTCAAGCTGTTTTTAATTGCCCCTTGCGTCGATAGCGTTGTGGACTTGTGGCGGTTTGAAACTCTTAACTCTCGGTTATATCGCGTGTATGGTTTCGTTGCCAATACCCGTTTAATAAAGTTTTCTAACTTGAGGTTTGTTATCTTCAAAATTATTAATATTCAAAACGCAATTTTTGCTAAGTCAGCACTTTATGCTGACTTGTTTGTTATTATAAACATTGAAATGTTAAAGATTATTGCGTAATCAATTCGTCGAGACTTTGTCCCTTGACTCAGATATCGGGATCATTTGAGTATTTAGGGTAGACCAATATCTGATATAAAATTTAAAAAAACTAAAAAGGGCCAAACTAAAAAGGGGCTAAACTTAAAAGGGGCTTCAAGGGGCCTAAAATGGCCGCTTATGCAGAATCAAAATAGGATAAGAATATGGATTATTTTACAATTCGTCAAATGGTCACAGAGTGACATTATATTCATAATCTTAACTACATCTGTGACCATTTTAACCCCCTGGACTCTTTACATCCGGCAGTTTTTTTTAAATTTTATATCAGATATTGGTCTACCCTAAATACTCAAATGATCTCGATACAACAAGTAAATTAAATTTATTAAGAACGTTTTAATTTTTATCCACGACTAGCTGTTGCCCGCGATTTTACTTGCGTGAACTCGTACAAATATTCAGGCTGAAAATGTGCTTCTCGAAGGTCCCAAGCTACCTATGAAACAACGAATTTTCAGCAGACTAGGCGCGAAATGGTAACAGATAGTTACTCTCTCGCATTTACAATATTAGTATGTATACACTGGATGAGGAGTGAGGAGTTCCTGTGTCCATCATCATCAAGGCTATGATCACCATTTAAATTCAAATGCTGATCGAGACCAATATTGAATGATCACGGGACCACTTGAAATTGTCAAAAAATTTGGTAGGATGGAATAGAAATTTTTTATTTGAATTTATCGATTGTTTTTTTTTTTTTTGGCATTGTGTTGTCTTTGTGGTTACGGGATACATCTTGGACTGGCTTTCATAAAGAAAAACTGCTAATTTTGTTTGACACTGGCTGAACGTGCAAAAGTAGCTTAGAGAAAATATTTTTTTTATTAAAAAATATAGTTTGCTATGTAATTCTATGCATCTGGTCAAGATTACCATATGGTCGTCGCTTTATCGATAATTTGTTAAAGTTTTCAAGTAGTTCGGACGAGTGAATTAGGTACATCAGCTAGCAAAGAGCAGATGATCGTCTAACCGACGGAATAGATTTTCATCTAACATGTTAGCAACCACCACGATAAGTAAAAAGCCGTGTTAAAAACGGTCTATCCGTTTAAGAGCTATGATGCCACAGACAAACAGAACAACAAAGGCTTCAAACTTTATAACACCTCTCTTTTTTGTCCTGAAGGTTAAAAAAATTATCAATGCTATTAGGAATTATTAGTATCATGCAAAATATGCAGACCTTATCGATATCTACTGATTAAAATGCGATAGCTTGATAAAAATGGTGTAAGACCGATTAGTATTGAGTTAAACTCGGTAAGGGATACGTACAGTGTATTTAAAATAATATAATAAGTATTAGATATTTTATCGTCTCACGTCCGCTTAAGACGATAATGTGGAATAAATAAAGACGTTTCAATGCCAATAACAGCTTCTTTTAGATAAATAACAACTAAAGGTCATCAACCTACAATAAATAATAATTAATTAATTGTGTTCAGTGAAGTGTTTTAAAAAACATTTTTGAAAAATAGTGATGTGACATAAGGACTTTCTAAATCGATATCGATGGTTTGACGATGAGTACGTGACATTTGAAGATACATTTTTAAAAAACTTTTTTTAATTTAATCTGCCGTCATGGATGCTGAAGAGGCATATGATGCTGAACTTAGTGGAAGTATAAGAGTAAGTGGTTTCATAAATAATTTTCAGAGGTCATTGACTAATTTATTCGTCTAAACGCCTTACTTAAGTACTAAATAGAGCAACTTGTAACAAAAAGGGTATACTTATACATTCATATTTGGGGGTGTGCTACAGACCATCAAATTGAATAGGTAACTTTCTCCATGGGACCAACATTTTATTTTTGCAGCTGATTATTTTTCTTGATGGTCTGTGTAGTTCACCCTTTATTATGTATGGGTGTGAAAGTACCCTTAACGAAGTGGAAAGGCACTTGTTCTCCCCGTCATTGCGATCATTGTTTTGTTCTAGACAATACCTGGAAACCTTCTAGTTACGGAGATATTAGAGGTCAAAGTTCCAACTTATTTACAAGTTTTTTTTTGGTTTTTAAGGTTATAACTTTACAACATAGCATACATTAGCACAATGCTTTGAGTGCGTTACATTAAGTCCTACCGTAAAACAGGATTTTTCGACCAAATAAAAGTCATTTCCCAGCAATATTTCTTTGCTTAAAGTTACTTAGTTTGATGTACAGAATGCTTGGTTGTGACGGCTTCATGTAGGGTCGGTTTACACCTCGTTTACCCTATTTGTCACACGTAGTAATTTGTATAGATACCCATAATATTAATCATCGAAATCTATCTTATTCCGCATTCGAACACTGACTAATATAAGGGCCTGTTTGACAGCCGAGCATTATCAGTCAGATAAATAAACAGGTGTTATTAATGTGATAATAAATTTAGAGGTTAATATAGCAGGTACAGGTACCTACTTATAAATACCTAACATGTTTGAAGGAAGATTGAGGGAAGCACACATGAACATCACTTTAGCAAACCCATATTTCGGCAGTTCTGTAAGTTTAAGTCCCATGTGGTCCCATGTATTCGAGGCCAGTCTGAGAGTAGCGCCGGCAAAGCGCCGGTGACTGAAAAGTTGTGTGGCAGTCGATTGTCGTGGTATGGTTCCATATTTATTCTGTGGTATGGTCATGTGATGCGGGGGAATGAGGAAAATGTAGCGAAGAAAGTTTTGAATGTGGATGGCTGTAAGAGTAGTGGAAGACCAAAGAAACAATGAATGGACTGTGTGAGGGATGATTTGGGTAGAATTGAGGTGACTGATGAGATGACGAGTAATAGATAATTAAGATACAAGTAATAGATAATGATGTACCTATTAGGGGGCGAGCATATCCTAGTGCCATCCACCGACAACTCCGAACTGCGGACATATGTAGTACTTATAAATTCCCAACAAGTTGAAATAAATGTTAAAAACGCACTTGATAAAAAAAAAAACTCGTTGAGCACTTGCTGGCCCGATTCCATAGCACCTTGGATAAAATGTAACGAGTTTCCGTTTTTTTATAAAATTGATAAAAGCAGGTGTGGAGACGTGGAGTCATTTCATATAGGTATTAATCAACAAATGAACCAACACTTATGATATCCACACGATTATGACTAAAGCACTATCAGGCTATAAATAAGAAATAACTAATATTTGTGAGTAAATTATAATTATGTTATGGATTTTTCGGAATAACATCCTAAGGTCAGTGTATGTCCTCCTAGCCACGTTAATCTCGGGTAATATTTAATTAAAATGATAAAACGGGCACCAAATATACCTGATATTAACATTTCTGTACGTGTCATTCATTTAGACAAAAAGATAAAGGTTATTGACGTTTTATCACTTGTCTCATTTATTACTAAAATTGCCACAACAGTCCTTCAATATGACGTCTATTTATATTAGTAGCTCTCTAGAAAAATATATTATTTAAAGTAAAGAACGAAATAACAATAATTTATTGAACTCACACAGGAGAAACAATGAAAACAAATTATATTAAAGAAAAAACAAAAAAAAAAAAGAAAAAACAACAAAAAAAAAAAAAAAAAAATCTTAGTTGCAGTGTAACACACAAATCATTGTCACGAATTTTTTTTTTACAATATGTAACTAGAAGTTATTAACGAACCATCATGTCGTCAATATAGCACAAGAAGAAAAAAAATACGTATTAAAGGTAAAAAATAACGAATGACTCAACCGATTTTGATGAAATTTCTATAAGACCAAATGGGAAGCAAACCTTTCAAATAAAAAAAAAAACACTTTTCAAATCGGTTTATAAATGACGGAGTTATGAGGTAACAAACATAAAAAAATACAGCCGAATTGAGAACCTCCTCCTTTTTGAAGAAAGTCGATTAAAAATAAAACTAAGTACCTACTTAAGTTTTACAATAGTAAACAAAAAATCCCCTTTTTTATCAGTAAACATGAAGTAAAGTTATTTAATAGTACATTACGATATTAGTGCGTTAAGATGGTTATAACATGCGAGGCGGAATTTCAGCCCGAGCCGAAGGCGAGGGCGTAATTGAGCCGAGCATGTTATAACCAATACGCACGTATATCGTACGACGTTTTTTATCACATTTACGAGGAAACAGAAAAAAAGAAACATTTTATATTTTCCACTTCAAGAAATTTTCATACGTGGTTATGTATCTGTCCTTGGATATTGACGGCAGCAAGCTGTCGCAAGCGGTTCGCGCTTCTGTTAGTATATCCGGTGGAGTAGAAGTAATATATTGCTCATCTTCATTATTGAAAGTTGTCATTTTTAGATATTCACAATACAAGTACAAAGAAAAGAAAATTTGAGAAAAATGGCGCGAGGATTATTTTCTGCCGTGGCTGCGTGAAAATGTTGGCAAAGACGCTAGAGCATGCAGCCAAGTTTTTAAATTACCGAATAAACTGTTTTTATTTTATTTTAAATAAACTCAATCTGTGCATACATGCACACTGTTGCTTTCCCGCCATTTTAATAGCGCGCTAGCGCTGCCTACTGACTGGCGCCGCGCGGCGATTAGTTCGAAATTTGAAAAGCAACAGCGCGCTGCTCACTAGCTGGAGTCGTGCGGCGGCGATCGTTCCAAATTTGAAATGGCAAATAATACTGTTATGGAATTTGTACGGACTATAACTTAACTATTTGCTTTGGTAACACACGCGTTTTTTATGACCCGCTTTACATATTTAAAACCGGTGGAATTACATCAGCTTTACGAGCAAGGGTGTTAAAAAATATTTAAACATTGAAAAACCATCATCTGCCTAGCCTTTTCCCAACTAAGTTGGGTCATTTTAGTCTCACCAGATGCAGCTGAATATCACTATTTTACATGGAGCGACTGCCTATCTGACCCACCCGATTAGAACTGAGTAATACGATATACCTTGGTAAGATTGGTTGTCAGAATTTCCGGCCACTGACTTTTCACCTGAAAAATGTATGGTAATAATCTGAGGTTGCACTTTTAAGGGTCTAATAAGGGGCAATTGGCTGCGGTGATGATGATTCTAAGGATGAAGGATCGAGTCTCTCTTTCGATGGCCAGAAATAAGTAGATCAAGTGTTTGAAGTAGTCTGAAATTCTGTAGGAATGAGGAGTTTATAAAAGTGGTTGATTTTGACCATACGCGTTTTTAAGATCAGCAGACATCACTTTTTTGCCGAAAAAACATTCTGAACACCATTCCATTCCACCATTTTTCTCGCGTGTTCTCAAAACATTGTCATGTGCTGATTTATTGATTGAATAGTACAGGGGTCATAGAGGTATTATTATACAAGGTGTAAAATTACCCTTGACGAAACCGTCAAACTAAATAACTACGCAAAAAATATTTTTTGGAGTGAAAATTCATGGTTTGTTTTAGAACTCAATTTATCGGACTCAAAACATTGTGCTGATGAATGCGTTGAATAGCACAAGGGTTATGGTAAAGGTTAAAAACTTGTATTAAAAAAAATACCTACTTATGAATAGTTGGAACTTTGACCCCCAATATCTCCGTAACTAGAAGGTTCCCAGGTATGGTCTAGAACAAAAAAAATATCGCAATGACGGGGAGAACAAGTGCCTTTCAGTTTAGTTAAGGGCACTGTTACACCAATTATGCACTGGCTCTTTTAGTTTTCAGGCCGATATGATGACAATACAGTCCATCTTTCAACTACGCAACAAAATTATATTTGACATGATACGCTAGAATAAAATCCGCAGTTACCGAAACTTCGTCACTAAGGTTATCAAGGTATTTTTTTTTTAACTAAGTAATTAACGTTATTTTACGACTTTTTTACGTAATTAGGTACTTGTGTTGTCGGTTAATTGGGTAGTGTACACTAATCAATTAAATATGACGTAAGTAATGTTTATCCTAACTGTTTTATTTAGGGTAATTGTTAGTGTCCGACCGAAGGTGCAATTCTGGCCGAAGCCGAAGCCGATTAATCGGTATTCACCAAAACCTTCGGCCGAAGCCGAAGCCGAAGCCGAAGGTGTCATTGACCTTGAGAAATACGATAGTTACTTTGATCTCAGAATATACTAGATACATATTGTGAGAGCTTTAGAGATTTAGCCCAATAACGAGCCGAGTGACCAACATATACAAGTAGGTAATAAAATATTGTCTAAAATAAAAGTTTCAAATATACACTCCGTCTCCGTTATATACTCCGTCTCGCTCTAGCATCGTTCAGTAAATTTCAAATTTTGACAACTAGCAAACCTTTGGCTTCGGCCAAACCTTCGGCAAATTTTTGGCCGAAGCCGAAGATTTGGCCGAAGGTGCTTTTTTGGCCGAAGGTGGCCGAAGCCGAAGCTTCGGTCGGACACTAGTAATTGTAAGTGAATAGTGAAGTTAAAAGAAGTTAAAAGTTCTCAAGTTTTTTTTGCAATTTGCAGGTCAGTGTCAGGTTGTATATTGATTAAAATATGATTTGCGACCGTAATAAATTTGGTTTTACTGAGTTATTATCATTAAAATCATCGCATTGAATTATTTTTTCATGAAATAGGCATACAATGAGATTAAATGAACTTCGAGGGTTGTATTGATGATTTATAATTTTATAAACATATACGTACTACGGCCGCGAATTATATTTTGTTCAACATACAGCCGGACACGTAAGAAAATTTGAATTTCGCTGGCTACCCTGGCGCTTAATCCTCCTTAAATCCATGGATACCTGATGCCATCTGGCACTAAAATTCACGAACAAACAAATCCGTGCCTCGATTTTCTCATGTGCCACTGGCGATGGCGCTGTTTTCCAAATCATGGCAACCATTTCAAAACCAATTAAATTTTGTGGTAAATTCTACGCCCTCCTCTATTCTACTATACGTATCTAAATAGCATAACATCACGCCTGTAATACCCGAAGGGATAGGCAGAGGTGTACCTAATAATTCACCCACATTTTGATAGTAGTGTTTAAGTCCCATGTAATAGCGACCTTATTGCCATCTACCGGGCACTCCAGACTCCGTAGCTGCTACTGAGAAATTCCTTATGGAAATACCTAATAGCACTTGCACGTATGCTCGACCTGGGAATTGAACCCAGGACCTCATGCTCAGCAGTCGCGCTTGCGTCCACTCGACCAACAAGGCAGCTATCAAACTATTCATAGCCCCCGATTTGACAGCATAGCAACACTTTACCCTGGACTATTATTAAGTACTCTGTTCATTCATACCTAGGTATATAAAATTCCCATTCATCACAGAGTTGTACGGCATACATAACAAGCACATTACACGTCGTTACGACGATCATTGATACTTCCTGTATCGTACTATCATTGAACGAGTTTCGACATCTTGTCTCATGCCTTGAGCTCCCTTTTAACTTGTTTGGATTATATGAGGTATATCTGTTGATACACGAAATCTCTTAAGCGGTCATTGTACTCATAATTATGAACAACTTTTACTAAGGCCCAAAATTGAAATCGCGAAAAAAAAAATTGACTGCCCCATACGTTTCTCTGCGCATAACTCGACAAAATGTACTGAACAGCTGATTTTGTTTTCGCGATTTCAGTTTTGGTCCCATATTAAAAGTTGTCCTTATTGATGAGTACAATGACCCCTTAAGAGATTTCGTGTATGAATGGATAGACCTTATACAGCCTGTAACGGAAAGGGTATATACATACCAAAGGCACGGCTTCTTTGGATGATACAAACGATATGGCAAGGGTTTTTTAATCCCATCTCTACATGTTCGGAAGTTATGATATATTTTATTTCATTGATACCAGAAACCGAACATTTCAAATTGAAATAAACACATTACTAGCACTAAGTCAGCTGATCGGTGTCAGCGAACTATTTGTAAGTAAGAACAAACCTCTTACTCCTGGTAATTCTGAATAAAGGGTTCAGCATGTTTATTTTTAATTTACAAAATAATTTTACTGACTTTTCCAAAACTTAGATTATGTTTGTGAACAAGCTACAATTAATTTGCCTAGGTATCTTTTAATGAAATATTGATACCTGCTTGCATTGTCACAGTCGTATTTTTAAACACTTGTTTGTTTTTACGTAGTTTTTCTTTTGTAGAAGATTACTTTGTAGATAATTATTATTTAGATAATATTCTATACACCACCCACCACCAACCTTACCTGTAATCTTTAATGGTTAAGGATAGTAAAACCCTTTCCGTTACACGTTGTAAACAGGTACTAGCTGAAGCCCGCGAACTTACTTACCTATTTGAATCTGATATCCGAATCGGACAGGCAGACAGACCAAAAATTAAAAAACACCGGCAATGTGCGAGTCAGTCTCGCACGAAGGTTTCTGTAAAATTATCAAAAAAAAAAAAGAAACACGTTTGTTATATGGGGAGCCCTTAAATTATTTTAGTCTGTGTTTAGTATTTTTCGTTAGAGCGAACAGAAATACATCATCTGTGAACATTTCAACTGTCAAGCTAACACGGTTCATGTGTGGTGACAGACAGCCAGACGGACAGTGGAGTCTTAGTAACTGGGTTTCGTTTTTACCCCTTGTGTACGGAACCCTAAAAAATATTTTTTGTTATAAGTCCGACTTTCATATCATACGCAGTCAGTAAAAAGCTGTTAGTTTGAAATTACAAACTTATTAATACCAGCCTATTACTGTCCCACTGCTGGGCAAAGACCTCTTCTCAACAGAGAAGGAACGAGCATTGATCACCACGCTTGCTCAAGACGGGTGACAAACTTATTATTCAATTTTATTTATTTTTAGGTATAGATTATATCTGTCTACTATCGGAGTCAGACTTTTAATAGGATTATCTGTTCAGTACCCTAAGGTAATTTAATTAGGATTTTATCCGTTGATCTCACCCAATCTCGAGTCAAAAAACGCCTCTCGTAGTCAAGGACGCCCCCTAATTGCGAACTGGATCCATTGAAAATTGAACAGTTGGACATTTTGCGAATTGGACATATTGCGCCCAAAGGGATAAAACGTGGCTAGATTTTATATTGTTATGCTTTTTAGACTTTTAGGTGTATTATCTACTATCTACTACTACCCCACACACTCCCACTCACCCCCTATTTTCTACCAAAGTTTACCCCAATATTGGGTAACAGCATATTTCAGCAGTTCTTTTGCACATTGCAAAACGTATCGTAGCTTAGTAAAAAAACTGCAATTTACACAATTCAATTAATACTTACAACTCTGGAACTTAGCTACTTCAACTTAGAATCTACAAAGGTTGTCGTTGGGTCCACCGTCCAATGGGGACTATCGCGTAAGAATTCGCCGCTAGAGGCGCTAGTGTAGCGCGACTTCACCGAAATGTCAGATGTCGTAGAGTCTTCGCACGTTGCGTGCTTTTTCATCACGTGTTTTAACTAATATTCACGATTGTGGTCTAGATTGAGCTATTCCTGATTAATTATGACTTGAAGATTTTAAGCAGCAATTTAGGATCTTATTTGTTAGTACTTGGAGTTAAAATGATTTTAAATGTTTCATGCTAGCTAATTTTAAAGAGAATATTGTAAATAAATGTATCTGAAGTTTACACTATGTTGTTACAAAAAGTATGAAGTTTTTGGTACTTTAAAGTATAAAATAGAATTATTGACATGACCTTACTCGACAGTGGCACCGTCTGGTGAGGTCAAAAACGATAGTCTTAATTGCAATACATTAAAAACAGCATTGTATACAAGGTGGACGACGCAAAAACTGTTATCACATATAAATCTATATGGCAGAATACCCATATATGGGGGAATCCCACATAGAAGATTTTAAATCAGCCCTTCAATACATTTTGACCGTATAGGTATTGCAGTCTTGAGGAGCACCTGGCTAAATAATAACAGCCGCTCGGGTCGATCTTTAGGTTAAGCCGTGCTTGCCTAGGTTGGTCTGTGGATGAGTGACCACCCAATACATACCGGGTTTCCTCCTTGCCTCGGAAAGCACGTTAAGCCGTTGGTCCCAACTGTCATTTGTAGATCTTTGACAGTCGTTCCAGGTATTCAGTGACCCAAAAAGTCTAACAACCAGTCTTACCAAGTGGTACGGTATTACCTGGTACTAACTGTGTTCTGGAGGTCAGATAGGCAGTCGCTCCATGTAAAATAGATCTAGTTAGACTGGAAGCCGACCCCAACATAGTTGGAAAAGTCTTGGCTGATGATGAGGTATTGCAGTCTTGTAGGAACCAGATCGGTATCAGGCAGCGTCTGTTTTCGATAGTACAATCTCGCATCCTGACATTTTTCGGACATGTTTCCCGGCGTGACAATCAGTCCATAGAACGCCTTGTCGTCCAAGGAAAAGTAGAAGGCACTAGACCGCGCGGAAGGTCACCCACGCGTTGGACTGGCCAGATCAAGTCTGCCATTGGAGGTTCAGTTAACGACTGCAGCAGGATCACCTCTAGCAGGCAGCGGTGGCGAAATGTCGTGAAGTGCATCACATCTGCCCCTTCCAATACTGCTACGAGTACTTAACGATCACGACCGCTCTGTCAAGAGCGTACCGGATAAGAAGAGAGAGGAACCAGATGTTTCTTTTTTAATAACCGACGGAATGTGGGGACGACGGAATGTATGTGGGGATGTTCAGAATGATGTACTGAATACGTGGAAATCGTTTTGGAGTCGGTGCCCCTTCCACCCTGTATACAGCGTGTAACAAGACCCTTAACGAAGCCGAAAGGCACTTGTTCTCCCCGTCATTGCGATATTTTTTTTGTTCTACACCATACCGTGGCACCTTCTAGTTACGGAGATATTGGGGTCAAAGTTCCAACTTTTTTTTTAAATACACGTTTTTTATGTAAGATTTTTACTTGGAAGACTTCCACGACCCCCGTACTATTCAATCCATTCATCAAAACAATGTTTTGAGTGCGTTACTTTGAGTCCTACCGTAAAACGTGATTTTTCACCCCAAAAAAAAAAGTCGTTTCCCAGCAATAATTTATGCGTAAAGTTACTTAGTTTGATGTATATATAATGCTTGGTTGACGGTTTCGTGAAGGGTCCTGTTACATCCTGTATAAAGCTCCTTATTCTGTACCTCTCCGCCTGCAACTTTGATTGGACAACTAAACTTGGTCTTGCCTTTTTATCATCCAAGATCGTCCAATTAGGCGCCATAGTAGTACGTTTCCGAAATAACTAAAAATTATGTTTATTATTTACACTGATTCTTTGACATTTCGCGTAATTATATCGATAATATTAAACTTGTCTTATAAATATAACGCGTTATTTATTTATAGTACCTACGCGTCACAGATTCTTATCGTTCATTATTTTAAATAGGTATTTTATATGACAAAAATTATCAAGAATAGACAAATTTTAACGAAATGCGTCAGTATTTTAGGGCAAAGGAATCGTAAAAACGGAGCCCTGGAAATTACGAAAAAAATGGTCTTGGGAGTCCCATAATATATATGCAAGAAATACAAAACTTTTTTATTTCTCAAAAATGCCTTGTATTGCCCATAAGAACATTGTGGTACACTTGTTTAATTCTCTAATACAACACTTATTTTACAATTTAATATTTTATGTAGCGTGTTTTTGGTGAAACGGAACGCAAACACAAAACGCATCCATTCCGGTAGTGACGTCAAATGCTATGTGTCAAAGAAAGACTTTTAGTTGAAAAGTACTTAAAGTTTCACTAAGATTTTACTAAAATATTGTTATTGCAATTTTTGCTTTATTATAGCACTTACAATATAGTAAAACTATTCTATTAGGGGCAAAAAATTTGATTTAAACAAGGCAGATAGAGGGAAGTGACATCAAATGCTATGACTTGAATGGCCGCGACAGTCATGGACGTTTGAACTTTCGTAGAAAATTTTAGGTTAATTTTTTTTTGTGTGACAAGGAAGTTGAAATTAACTTTTAATTATTTTCTCGAGTTCATAGTACTGCATTTTATTGATTTAAGTGAAAAAAAAAATTACATGCATATTCCCTATTCCAGCACCTGCACAACAGTGTTGGCGTTGGATCCCATCCCATAATTTAAAAGGTTATGATGTTACTAAGTCTAATACCCATATTCAAAGTCAAACCTCATGTTTTCCTCGACTCGACTGAACCTCACATAAGGCGGTTTCATATTCATAGTTGTTATTTTACTCCTCATCTCAAACAGTTTCCTCAGTCGAGGTGAGTTTGACTTGAGGAACCAACTGTCAAATATAAGGTACGTCGCGATCTACCTTGAAACTTCCTTGAGGTAGTTTACAAGGGTCTTTTAACCAAAATACGCGTATTTTATCCGATTTTCATAATGTCTTTTGAAGAGTTTATTGAATATTTATACGATTACATATCGCGCCGCTATACAATGTGTCCAGTCATGGACTAGACTGGATATTCTAGGTAGTTATTTATCAACTGTTTTATTACACAAATTCGTTGATTTGCAAAGAATTGGTTGACAAAAAATTAGTTTGTTTATTCACAAAAAAATTGACGATTTACAAAATTTTTGGATGGTTTTTAGATTTTAATCTTTTTTTCTGAAAGTTACAAATTAACGCATTATTTCGCAATGTTAACGATAAAAAATATTGTTGCCCTCTGAATAAGCTTATTTTTATTATCTCAGTAAGACAAATGCATGCCAAATAGCGGGGAAGTGAATTGGACCCAAGTAGGTAGTGTATTTGTGTATTAAAATAGTTGTTATTTATGTACCTAAAATATCGCTTGTCCATGACTGGACACACTGTTTTGCAGAAAATCCTATTTAGTTTTATGATGAAAATGAATTTTTAAATTAGATTTCGCTTCACTAAAGTTATTGTGATGAGTTTCTTGCTGCCGCTACTTTTTCAAGACATTCGTGGTAATTAACAGACGTGGATGGCCAATTTCACCCATAATCAAAGTGTTGACCACAGAGCATCATAGGTGTTGACACTTTAATATGAGAACCACAGATAACGCGCTCACAGACTGCTCTCAAAAGAAGCTTAGCCAATATAACAAACGGAATATTCCTCCAAATAATGACGTATTCGTGACGTATCACCTCGACTCCCACTCATTCGAGGGACCTCATAATTTCCTTAATCTGACGACTATGAATACCGATTTCGAGGATCTTTCGAGGCACGCCTTGAGGTCTCCTTGACAGAGGTGTGAGTCGAGGAGCTTTCGAGGTTACAATTCTGAATATGGGTGTAAGTCAGTCGGTCAGTCAGTCGCTCCATAAAGGCCGCATTCCGAATTACAAAATAATCACTCACAGCGCTCACATCTATATTTTGCGTTCCGTTTTAGATATCACGATTATGACAGCTGAGAGCTGTCATCAATTTGGAACGCTCGTGAACGCGTTCACAGTGACCATAACCCCAAACTGAAACCTTTGACAAGACCTATTTTTGAAAATGGGCGATATGTTGGTTGACTCTGCTGCACATACAACCCTCCAAGTTCAATTAACCCCTTTCAATACTTATTTCATGAAAAAGTCACTCAATGGGGTTAAATGAACTTGGAGGGTTGTATTGATGATTTGAATGATTATAATTCTGTAACTTCATACGTGTTATTGGCGCGATTGTTATTTTCATCAACATACAACTTTACACGGGCAGCTCTTGCGCTTCCACCTTAGCAAAACAACACAACCTGTGAACAGAACTGTCATTTTTGACAGCGCTCACGGTGATATTTATTTGGGGCACGGTCGGTGTACTCGCAAGATGGCGCATGTCATGACGTCATCTATGACGATACGGGTTTATGGACGCTCAAAGCGATTACAGCGTAATTCGGAATGCGGCCAAAATACTAGTATTCGCTGCATCCGGTTAGACTGGTGTCCGACCCCAAAATAGTTGGGAAAAGGCTAGGCGGATGATGATGTTACTAAGTGATGATTTATTTAACCCAAGATTTTTTAAATATAATGGAATATTATCAGTTACAAGTGTTACAACCTCAGAAATAACATTGTGTTTCAAACGTTAGTCTAGAGATTATTTGAAATGTAATGTAAACTTATTATTTATTTGGTAACATGTAAAACACTGGTTAGTCTTAGTAGGCATGCATTAAAATTTCATGACACAGTATTAATTCATGCATCCTGTAAGGGCACTGCAAATTATATCTATCAAATAATTTAATTATTGCGGCTGTTAATCAATCTTGTGCATTCGAAAACGCCGACTACTACTTGATAGTATTTTTTTTTGTTGGCCACTCTTAGTATGAATGAATTAAATAAAATTGGGAATCAAACGAGCTTACCTGTTAAGCGAAGTCTTGATTCTAATTTTATGAGTGGTGATCTGAAAAATAATTATTATGACACAAGTAGTATTTCCCTTTCTGTGTTTATACACCGCATTTTAGAAAATAAAAATGAATATTTTTTTAAGAACTGCAACACCCTTTCTGACACATGACAGGAAACTTCACTTATTTTAGAGATCTTACCATTGGGAACAACCTCTGTTCCACAGCTCTGTTCTCTCTATAGAGTAGTTCCAAATACCTACATTCACTATGTTTTCCTGAAAGGTTAACATTGAATTAGGTAGGCTAATTATTGCAGCTTTGGGACTGTTAGCTATATAGTGGTGGGTGGGTAATTATTTTTCAGATCACCACTCATAAAATTAGAATCAAGACTTCGCTTAACAGGTAAGCTCGTTTGATTCCCAATTTTATTTCGTGGTGATCTTCAAATAATTATTATGACACAAGTAGATGTTTAGAGTTGGCTGCAATAATTAATTATGTGATAAAAATACAAATACTTCCTACTTTAAGAATAGGTATTATAGCTTTAATATTATAACTTTAAGAATATTGTGCATGTTGAATTGATAACTCTGTAATCAGCATTGTGTCTGACTTAGTTGAAGCCAGCACTGATTTGAGCTGCTGTTTGTGTTGTAGGTACTGTGAGAGGTTCATTATGAAGTTTAAATATCACTTTCACTTGAAATGTAAGTAACAAACTAATAATATATTAGGGCTTGATTTTCCCAATAACTGTTTTATTACTCCGATGGGTTAAAATTAGAGCTAGGACAACAATAGACGTCTTTGTTTTCTGAAGATTGCTCTATTTTATCAAACTATAATGAGATTAAATACTTTTGATAGGTTCTATGGTTGAGGCAATAATAGCCTCAAATCTCTCAGTGAGTAATTTTATAATTTGTAATCCAGTTGCAGTGTAAGTATTCAATGAATGAGTTTGCAAAAAGCTCATCAACTCAGTTAATTAATGTTGAATTGTTTGAGAGTACTTTCAAAGACTGCAGCTGGTATTATGTTTATTCACTTACGGGACCTTTTGTTAGAATTCTTGCAACCAAGGTGTGTTATAGAGTTCCATAGATTTGTCGTCTCTAAAGGTGATTGCATAGCTGTAAGAGTATAATGTAGGACTTTTATACTTGAAGATATCTGAGATATATGATAGATAGTTGGCCATCCAACTATTGTTCAATAGTAGATATTATTATAATTATTTATTCAATATTAGAGTCTATTCGAAACCTTGTTTCTACCTAGTATTAGATTCAATTAATCAGAAAAATAGAAATCTCGTGTTGTAGGGATTAAGCTGACTTTATTCATTAGTACCTAGTAGTACCAGTTCAGTAGTACCTACTGTCAATAAAGCTCAAAAGGAAAATTGCTAAGTGTCTAGTTAGTAGAGCCCTATGACTAAATATTATGGATATTAAAGTATTCACTCCTTTCTGGTCGAGCAGAATTTGAGTTGTAATCAATTAATTCTAAAAAGACAACTGGGCTATTTCCCAAAACTGTTTATTTATTTCAGTTTTTAGAAACCAATTTTTCGACTAATACTTTTAATCTGGTACACTTTGTACTTTATTATTATGTTTTCCCAGGCACCATGTCACCAGCAACAAGCTTTTGTCTTTTCTTAGAAGAAAAAATATAGTACTTCGAGATCTTTTCTCGATGATAAAATATTTGCTTTGATGCAGTAGATTTAGGCAGAACTGACGCAATCATCTTGACTTGTCAGTATAATTTCCCCAAACTATTTTCATACATTATTATGTGTATCACAAAAAAACAGCAGTGTCTACCTGGCAATGCGTTTCAAGGACCTCTTCTGTCAAAAAACTAGTCATTGCTTGACAAGCTTAGAGTTAACTGAATTGAGTGCTTCTGGTGTTCTAATCTGTATATCTGTCTAAATGTATAATGCAATTAACGGATATCTATGTTGTTCATATTCAGGCAACATTATGGAATTGGCTACATTGTTGTAATGTACTACCAATTGCTATGAATCGTAGTGGGATCTTATTTATATTAAGTCTACATGAAATGTATGGCCTTTGATCTATTAATGTTCTAATTACAATCCATTTACCTCTGCACTCCCATGCACCCCCCCCCCCCCGTTTTGTTTCTTAAATCGTTTCACTTTAGTGCTTACTTTCATAGAAAACTACTAATAATACTCAGATTGGTAGGGGAAATTAATGAAATTTTCTCTTTAAGAGTTTGTATAAATCACACAATATGTCTGCCTATCTCCTCGGGTATTACAGTTGTGATTTTATGGTATGATTCAATGCACATAAATGTTTTCAGTGTCAATGATGAATTAATCAGACATAACAAATTATCTGTTAATTGTTCTAATCATGGTTATTTTCAAGTCCGAAAATTAAAATACTTTCACTTAAAGTAGCCTTTAAGTTATGTTATAATACAGTCTTGATAATTTTAAACAGTCAAGTAAAGGAAACATTGTTACCATAAGTTTCCCTCCCTAATAATTTTTAGGTTTATGTCGGCAATACTATGATAAAGAAAGGTAATTAATAATGATGGAGTTAATTTTAGTTAGTTATTATTATGGGGTTATTTATTAGATTTAAGTGATTTTGAAATGCAATATAGTGCAAAAATAAATTTTCTGGTAATTGGAATACCTCCCAAAAAATTATAACATGATTAATATACCCATAATTAAATATTTTAACCCACGGGTTGCTATATGAAGCAATGAGTTACTATTAAAGATCTTATTTTAGATTTGACCTATACATTGTGATTATAAGAATATTATCTTTGTTCTAAGACTTGGGGGACGAGGGAGAGGGGTTTCAGAGTGGAATTAAATTTGCAATTTGATTTGGAACTAAAGCAGGTTTAGTTGTTAATGTTAAAGTCATTTGGACACTGACAGACTGTTAAGACTTCCAAACTTTGTAAGTCTCATGAACCTTTTTCCCTCTCAATACTAATAGTTTTTTAGTATTAGGACATTGCAGTGCATTAGATGTGATGACAAATGGTTTCTTGAACCCTTGTACTCAAATCATTAGTATATAACCAAATTTTTAGCATTTGGTTGATTTATTCCAGTATCACTCTTGATGCGTTGCTCTTTAGGAGCTACTGACTTAACAATCTAGAATCTATTATTGTGTTCAGTGTTGAAAGATGCCTAATGGCTACTTGTTGGATGTTTTAATTGCTAGGCGCTAACAGCCTTATTGATCTTCTTCTTGTCATTGACATGACAATATATTTGACCCAAAAACTGCCACTTCTCTGGTGTTGTTGGAGGCAAAAACCTCTTTGGCTACATCTATTAGTTATTTAAAAATACAACACTCAACACACTAGGAATAAGATTATCTTATCCAGGTCTGGTGTGGTTTTCTCTACTATAATATAAAGAAAATATTATTTTTCAGAAAATTCTTGTATAAATAATTTAATCCTGGGTTCGGCACGGTGGTGGTGAATGTTGGCAGACTGTTATACAGTGTCATTCAATAGTTGATACACGTCTTCTTTCTTTCAGTATGAGACTGGTCATTGCTTTTCTCATGAAAACATCTCAATCCCTTGGTTGGGCAGGTTCACCTTAGATTTAGTAGTGGAACAGGAGTACCCAGTCATTTATATGACCAGTTTGATCTATTTCAGTTATATCTGTTAAAACTGTCATGAGTGTAAGAAACATTTCTTATCAGCTGTTCTCCCATAGAATAATGTTAACAAAGAATCTTGTTCTATTATTTGAATTCAAGTTTAATGTTTCAATGTGTTATGAATAACAAGTAATTGGTAGCTGAAAGATTAAAATTACAAGTTTGTGGCATAGCCACAGGTGATGAGACAGATTTTACAATTAGCATTATTGAATCACTGTAACACCCATGGGGTGTACAATTTGTGTATGTATGTCAATAGTAATACAATTACACTCATAATTGGTTAGTTGCTATCCATAGCATTGAATGCTTCGATAATATCATACTTGATGCAGAAGCTAAACCACACAGTGTGGACATACCATGCTGTAAATATCTCGTATTTACGCATGTAAAGTTGTAACGCTAAGATGGCAAGTTGTGGCATAACCACAATCAAAATAGCTTAAAACCATATTATTGGCCTGGTGTTTGCATTAGATATACATAAGTGTAACATTAGTTTATAATCAAGGTTGCCTCGATATCATATTTGATGCTAAGCTAAATCACATTATATGGACATAGCATGCTGCGAGTATCTCGTACTTAGGCATGTGTAATCATGACAAATGTATGACAACTGGCAACTTTACTCGCTGATGGGAATCCAGGTATCAAAGTATGATCCCGCACTCACTGGGAGAGTATAATACAATAGCAAGATTATAACCCACATGGGGTATGCAATGTAACGCAAGGTCGTCTCGCGACCTTCATCTCATGGATGAAAAAACATATTATTACATTTACCTGACCGAGGTCATGAAAATGGGACTCACCTGCTATGCCAATTAGATTTTCAGTGTTAGCATTGTTCAATAACTTTGCTAAGGACATCTCGTGTCGCGCACTGATAGGAGGTCATGAATGTAGGACTCACCTGCCATGCCAATTAGGTTTTCAGTGTTAGCATTGTTCAATGACTTTGCTAAGGACATCTCGTGTCACGCACTGATAGTTTACCATCCAGCTAGTAACATGTGATGTTACTGGGGTGTCGCGCACCCACTGGAGGAAAAGAGCTTTAACAAGCTTACAGCACACATGTAATTTACAGTGTTAATGACTACCGTGATATCTCGTATCCGGAGATCAATTAAAAGCCAGGCATTCTCATACGTTCCATCCAAGTTGTGATCAGGAACACGCGTTTATACTCCTGCTTCGCCTAATGCCTCTGGTTGGTGCATATTCACTATCGTGGTCGGCGACGAGCGTAACCTGTACTAGCTCAGATTTCTGCGTCTCGGGTTTACGATTTTCACTAACGATGCACTTAAGACACTTCGTGTCACTCGACATTTTGTTTTTTGGTAAAATGTAATTTAAACTTAGTTTTAAATTAATAATTTGACGATAAAACTTTTTTCTTGCGGTGTCGTTAACGCGCGAAAAAGAAAAGTGAAGTTTCCTGTCATGTGTCAGAAAGGGTGTTGCAGTTCTTAAAAAAATATTCATTTTTATTTTCTAAAATGCGGTGTATAAACACAGAAAGGGAAATACTACTTGTGTCATAATAATTATTTGAAGATCACCACGAAATAAAATAGACAGTTGATAGAATCTTGATTTCTATTTTTAGAGGCTGATATATATGTATGAAGTATAATACACTTATTTATGTTAAAATATCACATAATATAACGGTTGCTACGCATTCCGTAGCCAAAATAAGCGCAAGATATAAAATATCGAAGTAAAAAGGAAATTATTTATGAAAAGTTGTCGCAACACTCTTTGAGTTTTCACTTTCAGTGGTTTCGGCCGGTGGCTGTTAGTTCTGCTGCAGACAGTTTCGCACATTTATTTATTTAATACATTTAGTACAGCACAAGCCATTAATACTAAATTAAGTTATCCTGGTACTCGGTCTTCTCACAGAACCACAAACATTCTAACAATATCGTCTTCTATTCATCAGAAAACGAGTCCAATCCAGGGTTGGTCTATAGGCGCGCGTTGAGCATGATAAGCATACGCGGTATAGGGCAAGTGGATAGAGAATTTTTAGTTTTTAGAGCGATTATAATTATTTGGAACAAATAACTCACCAATTATTTGATCCAAATACTTGGGGAGTGCCTCGACCACTGGCGGCCTAAGCCACGGACCCGATATTATTTGGATAATCTCTTTTTACATTTATATTTTTCTATCGTACAAACATACTGTATTCATAAACTCACGCTTTTTTCCATGGAGGTAGGCAGAAACCACAGTAGTTACAAACTCCTTTCGATTCGTCCACTTTCATAAATATTGTACATATTAATATGAATTAAAGTCTGTCAGTATGTTTTAAACTAGTCAATGGATATTGAGTAATTGACGCAGCTTCCTCCATCTTTTAGAGCAGTTACTCCGTAAGATTTATGTGACCCTCTACATATATATAACTTTAACACAAAAATCTTGATGTTTCGATAAATATCTCCATACCCGTGCGAAGCGTGCTAGTACTTATAATAAAATTTAGCGCAGCATGTGAAGTTTTTAATTTTTCATCCATCCTTAGGTATGCCTAAAAATAAACTAAAGTGGTCTGGTGGTAAAGGTCTTGTTACACCCTTTATGTTTGTCTAGGTTTTGAATAGAACTAGACAAACATAAAGGGTGTAACAAGACCCTTAACGAAGCCGAAAGGTACTTGTTCTCCCCATCATTGCGATCATTTTTTTTGTTCTAGACCATACCTGGGAACCTTCTGGTTACGGAGATATTGGGGGTCAAAGTTCCAACTTTTTCACAAGTTTCTTTTTTAATACATGATTTTTTAAACCCCTCCACGAGCCCCGTACTGACCGTACTATTCTATTCATCCATCAGCCCAATGTTTTGATTGTGTTACATTTAGTCCTACTAAAGCGTGATTTTTCATCCAAAAAAAGTCGTTTCCCAGCAATAATTTTAGCACAGAGTTACTTAGTTTGATGTACACAATGCTTGGTTGACGGCTTGGTTAAGGGTCTTGTTACACCCTGTATATAATACTGCAAGAAGAAAATCTAGTGAGGAAACACAGGATACAGGCAGCTATATAGCGTCATGTTCGTGACCGGGCGCTGTCAGTTGTGACTGGTCATCTCTTAGTTGCCACGGCTTATTTGAATTAATTATTTTATTTTATTTTTTAATTGTCTTTTTTGTTTTTACTATGGACACTTTTAACGTGCACATCTTGCTACATCGTTCTCACATAATGCACCATCTCAATATGAATGATGTAACCAAGGTTTTGTAACAATATGCTGATTTAAAAGAGTGTCCATGGAGTTTCTTGCCCGTTCTTCTCCATAGAGATCTACGCTAGGGAATGGGAAACTACAGTACTTTCACAGTTTTTATGCCTTGTGACTGGGACTGTAGCTAAATTTCATTGTTATCTTTGTTTCGACAGTTCAAAAGTGCCTGTAACTGGCCTACTTGAAATAAATGCTTTGATTTTGATTTTATAAGATGGCTCAACTGCCTGCCTGATTATAAATAAATAAATAATTGATAACAGACAATAGACTCGATATGTTTCGCGTTTGTTATACTAGATCTGCTAAGAAAGCACCAATCGATGGGCGTCAGATTATACCATACCTAGGTATCTCTCGACAGGATTACTTTAATCCCCAAATATTCCACAAAATATACGCTACGTTCACAATTTGTGACCCCGTCACGACTTGTTGAACCGTGTAGAGACAACTACGCAGTTGTAGGGACTCACATTTAAAAGGAAGAGAAACCTTACAAGATGGTACTTTTGATATCCACGACGACATTCAACCGATACGGAATAATACGGTATTAAGTGCCGAATGGAAAGAGCCGGCATTAAGTACCGGTGACGGTGCGACGTAACTACTTAGGGTGAATTCCACCAAGAGAACTGACCACGATCAGCATAAACTGCGTTCAAGAGGTGCCACTGTCATCTTGATTTTGAACATAGACATCGGCAGCTATTGAACATGGTTTAGATGTTATGATGCGTTTAGTTTACACGGTGAAATCGGCCCTTTGAATTACATTCAGTTCCATTTTTGAAATTCGGCCTTTGTTAGATAAAAATGGTTGTTATTTTCCTGTGGTTCCATGAATAAGGTTGCTGTAATTTGCATGAAATGTCTTGTTAAGTGATGGTTTAGAGAACTATAAGTATCGTGAATGTGTAGTGTGACATAAGAGTGAGAAATGGCTTTCTTTTCGTCTGTGATGTCTTGGAGGTTTCAGGTAGGTTAATTGTCATTTTGTTGAATTATGAAATTGTCTTTTCTTTCAACGGCATACTAAGCTATATTTATTTTTAAATGCGTAGGCGGAAACCATGTCAGAATTAATATGTCTATAATTGGCCTTCTAAAATAACATTGCGTGCGTGTAACTTAAGTAGATATGTATCTTATGTATTTTAATATTAAGAATGACAAGACACTGATACGGCCTTCGACTTAGGCTGCAAACCAGAAAATGAATGGATTATGTTATATTTTATACTAGGTGTCTAATTTCGCACTCATTATATTAGTATACGTTTTGTCTTTCAATCCTTAAGACGTTTTGACAAATAAAAAAAACGTAATCACAATAGATAGTGGCTGGAGCGAGGACCACTGCCGTCCACGGCCTGCCGATATGCACTGGGTGAGATGACTCAATTTCTTATCATATTTTGATTACTTTCAGAGCACGCTAGTTAGTAGTAGTTAGTAGAGTAGCTCATTCAACAGACGTCCTCTCAAGCGCTCTCCATAAATTTAGGAAAGTTTGGAGTGTTTGTAATCTTTTAATTAGTGCTCTAATTAAGTTAATCAATCACGTCGTAGCTGGTGGAAGTTAGTCAGTGATCCGTAGCAGGTGGGTATCAGGGAACAAGGCCGCGTGGCCGGCAGCAAGCAGGACCCGGGCTCCGGCAGTCGATGCGGCGCGCTCCAAGCAACACCATGCGGGACGAGGAGCCCCCCCTGCGGCCCCCCTCCCCGACGCCCCCCACACGCCCCGCGCCCTCGCGCCTCCGCCGCACTCTACACACGCTACGAACGCCGTTCCGGCCTGGTTCGCCCTTCCACATCGGCTTGATCAAGCGCACAGGCTCCTCTAAATCCGTTGCCTCAGACGGTGAGATCGGCCGCGACGAACGCACGATGCGTAAGCGTAATAAGAAACAACGTGACGCGGCCAGCGACGCGTCGCGCAGCACCGACAGCTCGCCCAGCGTCAGCGTCGACAAGAAGAAGAAGGAGGGGAGCTTCATGCGCCGCATGGGCAGCTTCGGCAAAAAGAAGGCTGGCGAGTCATCACAACCACAGAAGTCAGAGTCACAAACAACAGACTCTCAGCCAACGACCGCAGAATCTACTATAGATCATCCCCTAACACCACCCCCCGAAACGGAACCACCTACCCCGGAACAGCCTACCCCTGAGCCATCTGCCGTCGAACCCGTGAGCCCCATCGCGGTAGAGCACCCCGTCGCGACGCGCCCCTTCTCCAAGGCCGCGTGGAAACGCAATAGCGAACCGGAGATGGAGAAGCCTGTAGAGGACCCCAGCCCGGAGAGTGCACTAAGACGACGCATCGCGTTCGTTGCGCAAGCATCGGCGTGCCTGTCGGAGGACCACGACGACGGAGAGAGGGGAGCGGCCGAGGTGGGGTCGTTGGAAGAGGCGGTGGCGCTCGCGCGCGTGCGGCTGGCCGTGCCCGCGGCGCCCTCGCCGGCACAGTCGCGCGACACCGACACGGAAGAGGAGGGGTATACGGACGCGATGCCGGCGTACGGAGACCTCATCGAGCCCGACGGCGCCGGAACCGACGACGCTCCGGTGAGTGTGCGTGTTGCGCCGCGCGCGCTCAGTGGCCGAAGGGTCTCCGAGCGATGCGCGCGCGCCATGACCTTCGAAGAGGCGGGTGACGACTCCTACCTCACAGTGTGCGAGTGCTGCGGCTTCAGCGCCGAGACGGCCGTGTTTGTCCCAGTACGTTACATTTCACGATAGTTTACAGCGGAGACGCGGCGCGATGCCCTTCGTGAGTACGAACAGCTTGCTCATGTGCGCTTCGCTTTACCAATTGTATCCTTCATGCGTGTTGTGTTTGTACAAGTGCACGCATTTTCTTTGTGTTGCAATGACAGATACTGCGTCTCAGTATAGTTAGACGTCGAAAACAAACAGTACCTAACCTAGCTTCAGCATTCTCGTGTACGTAGTCAGTTTAATATCAACTTTAAACATTTTATTTAAAGAAAAACTAAATTTTAACGTTAGTTTTTCTTTTATAACGATTACACAACTATTTGTAAGTTCCCAAAACCAATTAACGTTACTTAATATTAGACAAAAACCAGTTCTGGTCGAGGCTACATAGCTGCCTTGATACAAACCTACTTAAGTGTTTTGAATAAAATCAAACGTTTAGTGGTAATATCCGTCGACAGTCCTGGGTTATAAGTAAATTATATTGATGTTATTTATTTCAGTGGCATAGAAGAGATGCAAGAAAATGCATTTATTTAAACAAAATTTATACAGACCATTTTAGTTACTTAAAAAGCAGTGTTTGATGAGATGATGATATGCTAGGTGATGATTTGCATATCGTGTGTGCACCTGTTAAATTGGTACAACTTGAATGATGAAAATTGATACGGTAGTTTTTAGAGGCCTTAGGTATTATATTTCAGCTAGCGTTTGCATTTATATCAAATTACTGACCTATACATAGATTGAATAAGCCTATGCAGTTTTAAAACTAATTAATAATATTATTTAACACAGCACCAAATCAGGTGTGATTATTATATAGCAGCGTTATCAAGAATTGACAATCTTGATCAGCCTTAAACATACCTTACTGGCAAAAGGTGCTGTTGTTTGCACACAGTTATACCTGCACAATTGCATACCCCTTTAGCCAAAGCAAGCGCAATGCTAGGTTTATATTTTAATTTGAACACAGAGGTGTTCAAATTATCAATGGGTCAAATAGAACAACGAATGAACGGTTCCTTGTTTAGTAAATCGATTCAAATTCAGAAGCTTTTTGTTTTGGGCAGCCAGCATTTGTTTTTCTAAAAAGTGTCCGTTTTGACATCTGACATCTGACCATAGAGTTGTGACGTCAACAACGTGACGTATAGATATCCGTGGGTATAGATGACCATAGAGTTACGTCCGTACCTACTTCTATTCGCCTTCAGTTTCTCCATAGTTTCCCCTTCACTAAATCGACCTATTGGATTACATTAAGGTTGTTATACTATCTTTTGTAACGCAAGATATTTCGATACCTTGACTCTTGACTAAATAATCGATTTCTAGTCAATGACGATGCCGTAACAACTGGATTGGTCACATTGTTTTCGGTGATAATAGTTTATTTTGTGTCAATTGAATTTATTAGCTCTAGTAGCTACTGATATGCTTGAATAAAAGTAGGGAAAGATCAAAGTTACCATGACTTGTATTAGGATGAGTACTAACCGTTACTGAAAACATTGAGACGACTGTTGATGGAGAGGTATGGAAGATTAAGACATAGTGTGCTGACCTTAAATAAATTGACATGAGGGTTGATGATTCTTGAAGAAAGATTTCTAGCAACTTCATTCTCTTGAGCCTTTAAGCCTTATTACTATGAATTATACTAAATAATACTGCGTTTTAATGGCGGAAAAGTTTCGATAATTGTAACATATCTACTAAATAATACCTAATAGGTAGGTACCTACCATTATTAGGCCATTAGCGATGGTATCGTTAGTTACCCGTACAGTACCTAATTAACTGAATTACTGCTTATGAAACACGTCCTTTAATAATGTTTGGTTACGGAACATTGCACAAACTCGTTTACGGAAATCCGGTTATCGGGTAGTACCCGGGTGACCGTGCCCTGCTAGGTTAAAAATAGAAAAAAACCGGCTATTTGCGAGTCCTACTCGCGCATGAAGGGTTCCGTAGCATTATTAAAAAAAAAAAACACTTTCGTAGGGGAGCCCCCTTTAAATATTTTTTTATTCTGTTTTTAGTATTTGTTGTTAGAGCGGCAACAGAAATACATCACCTGTGAAAATTATTAAGAAATAATGTAGTACCTTTGGTAGATAGCTGCCATCACTTTTTAACAAAAATTTAATTGTGTCAACTTTGTTTAATATTTGTACGCCGTTGATGGCAAAACATAATGATTCTTAATTTTATATTTATACCTTTTTACACCTATGTTTACCAAATAAAAAACTTTGACTTTGACTTTGAAATTTCAACTGTCTAGCTATCATGGTTCATGAGATACAGTCTGGTGACAGACAGTCAGACGGACAGTGGATTCTTAGTAATAGGGTGTCGTTTTTACCCCTTGGGTACGGGACCCTAAAAACGAATTTACCCAGATATGAGACCCCGTAAACCGATATTGCAACTTTCATCGAAATCGTTAGCCGTTTTCGAGAACAGCATTACAAGTATGTATACAAATAATGATGACAGTAGGCTCGCTCACTATTACATGTGACTTAAACATAACTGGCAAAATGTGGGCGTACACCTTTGCCTATCCCTTCGGGGATTATAGGCGTAATGTTATGTTATACAAATATTGCTCGTTTAATAGTATAGGTTAGACACAGATACTGTGCTATCTACCTCCGCACATATACACCGTGATTTTTTCTTACAACGGCAGCCTACTTCATGTATCCCAATGAATACTAAACATTCATAATATAAAAATAGGTATATGAGATTTGAATAATTTAAAAATAAAAATATTAGGTATTCATTATTATGGACACATGACGTAGTTGAAACACCCTGTTGCGAGCGATGATCTACTCGACTCGTGCGCTGTTGTAGGTTTTTTCTACCGTTTGACACGTAAACATTATTAACAGGATGTTTCATAATTCTAATGTATTATTTATTTTTCTTTGTACATATTAATGGTAAAATAGAAATAATCGCGCCTAGAGGTATTTTATGTCGGATACATTGAGTGGACCACCTTTGTAAGACGACTACAAAGTCACGGTGTATATTTTTAACAGTTAAAGCTGGGACTGGGATGCTCTTGGAACTTAAAATCAAATTAATTCAATAAAAATAAAATCAATTAACTTCTCGTGACCCAAGGGCTGGCTTTTACCTTGGCCAAAGGCTTAGCATTGCCATACAACGTGGCAACGCCGCGCCGTCAGTCTCTTGGGTACATTACCAGTTGACTGCGTTAAGGAGGAGTTTTTTGACGTCATTTTTTAAGTTTATTCATAAGTTACTTCCTTTAGGTTATTTTAATATATAAATTTTAATGTATATATGAATAAAGTTTTATGACCAGGTTTAATAATTTAAATAACTGCCTAACCAGTTACTAATTTTATTATTAATAAATATTTAACAGTCTCAAGTAAATCTAACTGGATGAGTTTTGCGATTTTGTTTTCCTCATAATATATGTTTGCTTGTTTGTAGTTTAAGATTGGTATAATTATGACAACATTAATTAATTTTGATTCATATTACTATAAACAAACGTATTCTTAAATGTTTTTATTCGTTTTCTTATTCCGTACTAACAAAATCTAACTAGTTTCTACCTGTGACTTCGCCCACGTGAAAAACACATTCTATGGCGCTCGGCAATAGCTTTAAATAAATCAATAGTATTTTTGTTTGTACTTACACAAAGAAAACTTACCACGATTAACCCGCAATACCGGATATTTACCATGTTTTCTATTTGTTTTGAGTTCCCGATATTTCCGTTTTCAGTATTGATAGTCCATTAGAGGTAGTAACAATGTCAGTTTAAAAACTCAAAAAGAACCTTATTTACGAGTGTTAAAGTCTTATGGCATTTCATACAAACTTTGAACTCATTTGTTTTCGAAATGACTGAACCGATTTTAATAAAACTTCATACGCAACAAGATAGATAGGTCTAAAAAGTTGTCAGAGAACATTTTCACTGATTTTTCATAATAATATCGACTAGATACCTATATCTAAAGTTTCAATAATTTTGTCATACATTTATTTGCACTTTGTAGTCAATTTTATCTATTAACAATTCTAAAATCTTATGTTGTTGCCAGATATATTAAATTCATAATAATATGTACATTTTTTATTATTTTTATTATGAGACATGATATTCTAATCTTCCCACATTAAATTAAAATTAATTTCGTTATGTTTTAAAGTTTGAAATGTAGGTAATGTTTCGGTATTTTAATATATCTACAGAATGTTTCGTATAAAGACCGACACAACTTCTTAAGGGATTGTTTGGTAGCTAGCACAGGAAGGTAAAACTTTTTTTTAATAATTCCTTAGCCCATTTTTAAGATTTTGTGAAGCACATTCCTAGTTACATAATTTTGTACAAGATTTTTGTTGATTAATAAGGATAACCCCTAAAAACCTCGAACAAAAATGTTTGATGGCTTGGAGAATGGTCATCTCCATTTAGCAAAATAAAGAAAACAAGATCTCAGTTATCGCGGCTTCTGGGGATTTTCATGTGTGTGTGTAGAGTTAAATTTAAATATTAAAAGACATAGGTAATTCATTGTGTCGAACGCACCGTTATTTCTAAGAAACGCATTTTCTTTTAATTTTCATTTCCACGTAAGTAAAAATAGCAACTTTACAGGAGAAAGAAAAATCTACATAATATGATGCCTAGGTAACAGTACAAAACAATTTTTTAATTTGTGTTCACTTTAAATTAGATGACGTTGCTGGTCTCTGATTGGCTGAAACAACGCGTCTTTGAAAAGGCACCAAATGTCACAACAACCAAAAATTTACTCACGTTTGTTTTAGTACTTATTGAAATGAATGGGATACTCAGAGATGTTGTGACCCTCATCTTATTTCGGTGAAGTTTATCTTTAATAGCAGAGCAACCATATAAAGACTTTTTTCTTCCATAGATCGGCAATGTCTGATGTTGATAACAAACATGATCAAACATCGTTTCTTTATTCAAATTAAAAATGCTTCAGTTACACAGTAATATGTTTTATAATGTGAATGCTTCTATCTAAAATATTTCAGTCATTCATGAATGTAAGACGGTAGACATCTGTAACTTATCAAAAGAAGAGGTTTATGCAAATGATTATTCACTATCATCTGCCTAGCCTTTTCCCAGCTATATTGAGATCGGCTTCCAGTCTTACCGGATTCAGCTGAATACCAGTATTTTACAGGGAGCGACTGCCTATCTGACCTCCACTACAGAGTTAGTACTGGGTAATATGATTAAATTTTAAAATAATAATGCTCTTTGAAAACCTGTTTAATCTAATTGGCAGACAAACCGCTGTTTTTTTTAAATATCTGATTTCCTAACAGATTTCACATTAGTCAAGAAATCAGATATTCTAAAAACAACTTTAGTAATCTATACTATCTTAGCTTCATCACCTTAATATTACTGATCAGGATAACAGTCCATAGTCTACTTTCCTTACACGTGTATTCGATTTGTTCTAGTCATGATTTGTGTGAAAACATTTTGGCACTTAACAGCTTTTGAATTAATTATAACTTCGAATATCTACAAATAACTTGGTGCCTGATATGTAGCTATAAATTTTATCTATAAATTGTTTAATTCGGTCAAGATTTTTCATAGTTTATCAGTTGAGAACTGTGCGCAATTATGTTCCTCTGTCAGCTTTGAAATTGTTTTTGCCGACGTAAGAAGTCGTAAGCGTCCAAATGATAATATTATGTGTTACATATTGTACTTTCTACATGAAGTGAAGAAGTGAAGTCGACCGAGGGATATGCATTACAATTATACTTGCGGGCGTTGGACTAGTAAACTCTTGTCACTTGTGCAATATTACAGCTATTATAGTATAGTAGTGACAGCTGCTTAGGTTTAGCAAAAGGCCCTACGTATATAACATACTAGGGGACGCTATCTAATAGGTACTACAAGTCAGCATCAAATTCTGCTGTCCATTTGAAACATTTTTCAACTGTTTGGTCAAGAATCATAATAGTAGATTATACAATAAGTGAAAAAAGGGGATTTAATTTGAGGGACTAAGTTGGATCCCGAGAGCAGCGAAAGATTATAGAGAAGAATCCCAAGCGGAGCGAGGGATACAAGAACAGAGATGATTTTTTTTTTCACGAGGTGTTTAGTATTGTACTATTGTATTACTATTACGATTCTTGGCCAAACAGAGTTGAAAAATGTTTCAAATAAACAACTGAATTTTATGCTGGAATAGATGGCGTCCCCCAGTATGTTATACATATACCTACGTATACGGCCTTTTTTTAAAAAAAAAAAAATAGACGTATAGTATTTATATTTCTCGTGGGTTAATAATAACAGCCACTCGGGTTGATCTTCAAGGTTAAGCCACGCTTACCAAGGTCGGTTTGTGGATGGGTGACCACTAATTCATTACATACCGATTTTCCTCCATGCCCCGGAAAGTACGTAAAAAGTTTGGTCCAGGCTGTCATTTGTAGTTCTTTGACAATCGTTACATGTAGTCAGTGGCCCGAAATTCTGACAAACAGTCTTACGAAGGGATATCGTATTACGCAGTACTAACTGGGTTGTGGAGGTCAATAGGAAGTCGCTCCATGTAAAATACTGATATTTATCGAAAAAAGCTTGGCAGATGATGATATCAAAATTCCAACGTTTAGTTGCCTAAACAGCCTAATAATAAGCTTCTTTGCTTTGTTGCCAGCAAACAGTGTTTACCGATGCGCAACAATAAAAAAATAAATTTAACACGAATTCAAATTACAAATATTTAACTTTTTATAAGTGAAAGGAAGTGGGTCTGTGTTGCCATTACGAGACAGGAAGTGGGTCATAGAGAAACCTTATAAATAAGGTGAGAATATAAGTTAATGGGTTGGAAAATTTGATAGTTCAATTAGTGCGTTTATGTGGCTTCATGAAATTGATACGCGTTTACTTACAGATGGTGTGAACGATAGGGCTTAACTCATTTAAAAAAAAGCGTATCTTTTGTGTAACTTAACGTAAAAGTAGCTACGGATTCGGATGTTAAGATTCTTCTTCAAATTAGAGCTCATGGTTCCTGGAGCCACTACACTCTTTATAATCGTTTAGGGCTGAAGTATCATCTTACAAATTCATCCCGTAGGATAACGTCCTGTCTCGTATTTTATTATCCTTGCCAAATTGTAAAATTACTGAATAAAAATTTATATATTTTTAAAATGTAATACTGATGAATTTATTCCTTGAAATGTTATAGCGTTCCACATGTTGTGCCTAATTGAGTGTCGTAAAACTTTCAGCCCGTAATTAAACGGGACAGCTAAATTACCGTGACAATTTCCGACGGCCAACAATTGCAACATTTCTTTCATTTTTTAAAAAGAAAGATATGTTGCAACAACAATAAATATTAATTGTCGTTACTATGAGCTGCTCTTTTTTATATTTTAAGTTATTTTTGTACACAATTCGACGATGTCTATCCCACCGTAGTTACTTTTACAAATATCAACTTACTTATCAAAATAACGCAAAACATAATGAACTTAATCTAATGTATTTTAAATAAAAAATTATATCTAATTTTTGCTGCTTAACAGGCAAGGTAGGTAAAATACCAAGGAACACTCCAACATAAATTACCGGCAAATTTCATCGCGTGAGTTGCTCTTTAATTTAATTATAATACGTATAAATTACCTAATGCTTGCTAGCTTGCTATCGGTAGATATACTTAGTCAAAATCATTAAAGTTTTCCTAATAGATTTCGGTGATTCAATTTTTAAGGATTACGGTATTGGATCATTAACCTTAATAGCCGTTTTAGACGACAAGGCAACAAAAGATTTCAACAAACGTATTAACATTGCATAATAGGGCCATTATGATAATGCATAGACAATTAACTTTCCCTTAATTTCTATTTTTATTCAAATGGATTAGAAAAATGAATAACCTTGGGACGCATTGAAAGTAACTCTACTTTAAAACATCCCAACACGAAAGTAGCTCCACTTCGTAACTCTAGTTCCACTATGCATGAAACTTCCATTCAAACCTCAAAGGCCTCAAACTGTCACACGTAGCCATATTGATATGCCATTCCCTGTGGCATGCCAGTGCCAGTCGGTCGGAGGTCGTCGTTGATGCGTGTACGTAACCTAATCCCTTAGCTAGACTTACCGCGGCCGCGTCGCGGTTCCAACGGTTGTGCAATGTGCATTCGCAGACAATATGTGACTGGTTTGTAGTCTATGAATCGAAAGGAATTTATTAGGGATTGTCTGGAAATCTTGTACTGTCATTTCACAGTTTACATACCTCTGATATACTGTGATAGGACTATAGGTACACCTGCTAACTAGAATGTTACTAGGAAGATGATTATGTTTCATGTAACAAAGCAATGATTTTTGTGTTTATAAAGACTGATATTATAAAGCCTACTTTTTATTTATTATATCTTTGTTACAAAGCATGTTATTCGTCTCATTGCGTTTATTTTCTCTCTCGCTGCAATCAGACTAAGTTCTTTTTTTTTCGGATACCAAAAGAACTTGCCCCATTTTATGCCAAGCAACATGATCCGTGAAAGTTGGCAGTGAAATAAAAAATATCCGATATCAACATGTGCAATAAAAACCAAATCTATTTTAGTCTATTTCATTGTAGGTACCGGATATTATTTTCGATCAAATATCACAAAGAATACAACAAAGAGAATGACATTTATCTATCAATTATGTAACTTTAGAAGATACCTAACACTTATTTACATAACTTGAAGAAAAAACAACGAAGAGACAATATAATATTAAAAACTAGATTATTCTATTGTGGTCTTTGAAAAAGCAATTTCCTACCTTAGCAGGTGTTGCATGCTTTTATTTTTTATTAAATTTTAAATGATTTTACGGCTACTATTTATTTACGTAATGAGAGAATTGGGAGTAACCTAACCTAACCTAACTGAAAAAAAGAATAAGTTATCACAAAATCAATTAATATCTTTAAAATCAGAACTTTGATTAAGTTTCAATGTCCTTGCCCCGGTCAAGGGAAAAAAACCGGAACGTAAAAAAATCGTCTTAATTTATCAAATCGACACAAACATTGGATCGGTTACTGGCCAAGGAGTGCAAATGACAAATACTTGTCGTTATCAGGTGCCCGATAAGTGCTATCTTTCCACTCGACGCGACTTCATAAATAGCTGGTCATCGGACCGACTCGATAGTTTGTATTCGAAGGCTGAACGATTAGGTCCGTGGTCAGATTAAAAAATAAATAAAAATTATCTAGCGCTCCAAATTCAAATTAAACCGCGCCCAGTCATTGTGAATCCTTTATACTTTTTATTCTTTTAAATAAATTAATTGATTGAATTAGAATAGAATAATTTAAATTGTTTTTTATTAAATGGACGATGAGTGAAGACAGTTAAAGCATAATACATAGTGAGATGTGGTATAAACATAACGAAATCGAGAATATTCTGTATCGTGTGTGTCCGTGTGATTTACTTTTTTGGACTTACTTTTGTGTTTCTTGACGACTTGCGTATTCAACAAGGATTTCTGATAAAGGATGTCGCCCAAACAGAAACCCAGCAGTAGCGTGAGTTTTTGATTATTAATTTATAATCTATTTTGTGCCCTATGTCCGTCGATGTACAATTGAGCATCGATTTCGGTGCGTGCGAAGCACATGTAGGTATGTACTTGTATATGTTGTGATAGACAACAATTTACTCGTGTAATCATTAATTTTATTTATTTATTTATCAAAACTTTATGCATAAGTAAAAACTGTACAAAGGCGGACTTAATGCTTTGGGCATTTTCTCTCAGTGTACCTTAGAGTTACCTAATTTTACGTAGCTATTCAGAGCCTACCAGTCAGTTACAGTATTATCCAAGATAATATTCTTTGAAATTACTACACATCTTTGCGGATCTTTTTCTATACTTTACAGTTAGGTATTTCACTAAAATGAGTTATATTTACGTCGAACGAACACCATCATAAAGTAATTTGTTATAAGTACAAGAAGACTTCCGCAACGACTTAATTATTCCTACTTTTTTTGATAGAACGTTTAGCAATTAACTATACATATAAAGTCAATAGTGTCCGTCCAAAGGTCGATCTCTGGCCGAAGCCGAAGGTTTGATTAGCCTAAGAAGTTCAGTTCAGAATTGGTTAACAGTGACTAATATAATGCTTTTTTTTAACTTTAAAATTAAAAGTTCATATTTACTTACTTCATAATGAAATTATTCAAATTATCTTGTAACTTGTCAAAAATAATAATGATTCGAAATGCATGACCCCTGCTCCCCACATCGCCATTTACATAGCGCAATCGTAACAGTTCGTTCAATGTCGGTACTTGCTGGAAACCTTAGGCTTCTGCCAAAACTTCAGCTCATTTTGGCCGTAGGTGCAGGTATTTTATGGCCGAAGGTAGCCGAAGCCGAAGCTTCGATCGGACAAATGAGAAATAATATATTTTCAACACGGGGTAGTTTTGGTATCTAATACTACTTCTTCAAGATTCATATTTAAAACATGTTTATGTAAAGGCTGTTTTAGCGGTCCTTTCATATACGCATCAAAGAACTTAGTCTAAATCTAACCATCAGTGGATGTGTACAGGTTACACCCCATTCTTTCTCACTACACACACCCTACACCTACACACTACATACGCACACTCACATCCTATACTTACTCACTACACACACACACACACTCAGACCCTACATTTATTCACCTCACCACACAGTTTAAACGTTTTTCAGTTTGTATTTTCTTTACATAGATTATAATTATCCTGTTTTCTTTTACACCATTTGCTTATTGTTGTACCGTCCCGTATTAGTATTAGTATACTATGGCTTTGTTTGTTACGGGTAATCACTGACTCCTAAGACACAGGCACATACACCTAGTTTAGGAGTCAGAGCATTAACATTATTGTGACCTAGTTATAAGCCTTAGATGGTCTTAGTCTGTGGATTTTGTACTGTGGCTTTTGGTGAAATAAATAATTTATTTATTATTATCTATTGTAACTTTTCCAGTCTTATAAAAATTTTAGGCCTGTAGTATATCATCAATGCCATGCGTCATAATAATTATATTTTGTACCACTTAATTTTTGTCATTTACTTTATGTTATCATTATCTTTAATAGTATATTACACAAATTCGAACAATGACCTCTTGCGAAATCTTGAACCATAATAAAGTAAAATACCTAATTAGGTCATATAAAAATATATTAGGTGGTTAGTTAGAATAACAATTATTTCAAATAGTAACAAACAATACAGTTTATTTCACGAAAATCTACTAATCAGTTTTAATTTAAATCTTATATACTTATCATAACCCTAATAGTACACCCACATTTCACAAGTTAGGTAATAGGGGCGAGGCTATTGCCATCAACCGGGCACAAATCCTGCTACTAAGAATTTCCTGTAAAAAAAAAACCCAAGAGCACTTTGCCTGACCTGGCAGTCGCACCCAGGACCTCGTGCTCTGCAGTCGAGCTTGCAACCACAAGACCAACAAGGCCGTTATTATCTTATTTAGCTCAAACAAAAGCAACTGGACCTATTTAAGTAGGAAGTCCTTAGGCCATACGTAGTTTTTTGTGAGTAATTTTGCTCTTCATAGCAGTGCGGAATAATCTCGTTACCGGATCCTGGGTGGATTAAGTTAAGCCGAGTGTATGAAAGCCCTGAGCAATGCCAAAACAGGAACTAATTCTCAGGACTCTGTTAATTTAGTGGTGGTGGTCAGGTGTTGCGGAGTAAGACTTGGGCTGTTTGGATTAGGAGGTTTATAGAAACTCATAGGAAATTCAAAACCCCTAGTGAATTTTCTAGAACTCATTTTTAAGGAACCTTTCGGATCTTTTATCTTACTATTGCTTCTGATTTCGCCTGCGTATGTTCTGTTCTGATGAAAAATAGCCAAAGACATACAGATTCACAGGACTGCAATATCCTTATTATAAAATGCGGAACATTTGTTATCACGTTCTCGAAAACGGCTGTAACGATTTCGATAAAAGTTGTCAGATTTGTAAATTGTTTACAGGGACCAAACATCGATTTAGCTAGGTCTCATAGCTGGGAAAATTCGTTTCCTCCAAATTCATTTTCATGGATAAGGATAATTTTAAAAGGTAGTGCTGTACTAGCTTTTAAAAGTACCCACTGGTACCAAGTGTTCTGTCATAACAACGAAGGATAAAGTCTTATAACCTAATCCGGGTCACATTCGGTCCTTTCGGACCCCTTCCTGTTTGCTGGCTCTCCTTGAGGCGCGTGGAACACGAACGCGCCGTCGACACGGCCTGTCGTCATAAGACGGACGGACGGCGAGCTAGCCCATAGCTCACCGTCCACAGCAACGAATTTGGCTGAAATTTGACACAGGGGTCTGTGTCAAATTTCAGCCAAATTCGTTCAGGTCATGATTGATTAACAAACATATAAATTCACAAACGTACTGCCTTTCACATTTTATAATTTTTTGTAGCATGGTAGGACAGGAAATAAAAATATTTATAAAAAATGGGCCTCAAAGATAATGTCAATGAATCATGACATATTTTTCTCACATTATCAATTTCTGCTAACAAAACAATGCTATATTGTACTGTTTACGCTCTTATTACCGGTAAATGTAACTCCGTTATCTTACTACAAGAGATAGTGTTCCTGAGACTTAGATTTTACGCATTAGGGAGTACTGAGAGACACATTAAACATAATAACAACGGCTGAACAGAATCATAGTATGAATCTCGTTAAAAATGTAAAATTCTTAAAATGGTGTTTGTGGTTATGAACACAAAGTCCATTTTAAGAGTTTTAAATTTTTAACGTGATTCATATTATGATTCTGATAAAGTCGCCATTTTAGGCCCCCAGTATGTTACTCAATTCAGGTCTTCAACTGTTTCTGTACAACAAATGACTAGCACTGCTATTCTGTAATAATACGACTTCGAAATAAGTTCGTCAAACATATTCAACGCAAGCGAGCTGTAATATCACAAACATTTTGTTATGTAGTTGGTCCATTTGTTTTAAGCTTATAGAACACGTCTAACCTAGCTTTAATTTGTAAACTATTGTCTGTCAACTTAAACACTTTATCGGCTATCGATGCAGATATGAGTTTCACGGAGAATTTTAAAGAAAAATATGTTACTGGCTCCAGGGAGTCTAAAATCGCCGCTTTATCAGAATCATAATACGAATCACGTTAAAAATTTAAAACTCTTAAAATGGACTTTGTGGTCATAAACATAAAGACAATTTTAAGAATTTTAAATTTTTAACGTGATTCATATTATGATTCTGATAAAGCTTCCATTTTAGGCCCACTGAATGTCTCCATCCATCATTTTTCTATTGAGCTTTAGTTGTGCAAAAATTAGAGCGGTTCGTTCCAATTTAGACACTTGAGAATCAAAAAGTAATTTGATGACTTAATGAATCCGAGCCAACCATCTCAATGTTCTGTAGCTCGTCAATCTAGTTCTGTAATCGTTTATTTGTCACCATGTTGTTTATTTTCTATTATAATTTATACTCAATATCATTAGGTTTCATTTCTAATTATTTATTTTTTCCTATTACATGGGACTTTAACATAACTGGCGAAATGTGGGTGTATTTGTTAGTTATACCTCTGCCTAAACCTTAGCCCTCCTATTAATAAACACAGAATAAAGTTATTCCAAGTTTAAACCTTTGAAAATGTATGGTTATTCCTTTGTTATTCCTGGTGTAAATTTATTCCGTGTTTATTAATAAGAGGGTAGGGGTCTACAGGTGTTATGTTAGTATTAGGTATAGGATTCGCTGATATGTGTATATCAAAGATTATACATACTTCAAGAAGATTTCCTTTCTGATTCAGATCGATCACTAAGTATGTTATCATTTCACAATTGACATTAATAGCCGACTGCCGAGAAATGACAGGCACACAGATATCTCCGTATTGCAAGTCTATGACATCATGTAAACAAACTTCTTCAATTATTTATTCAAGTAAACGTATATATAAATAGTCGTTTTCTGATAAATTCAAGGAATTGTGTGCGTTTTGTCTGGTATCTATGTTCCTGTAGAAATTACAGCGATCTTGTAACAATGAATTTGAGCATTCTTCTTCTTCTTAGCGTGTCGATGGCAATCTAAATTGTCTTGACCCAGAACTGAGCTACTAGTTTGGCGCTTTCGGTAGCGTCCATCAGTTCCTGTAGTGAACAAACAACAGGACACGCAGGACACGATATTAAGAGCCCCGTCGTTTGTGGAACAGCACCACTTTTATACGCCAGAGCAGAGTTATATAGAAATACATTAATCTAATCCGCCATTATTCAGTTTTCTTATTTTGTACTAACGTAAAAATCCTCAACAGACCAGGGGCCTTAGTCTGCTATTGCAATAGTGTCAGAATGGTCTATCATTGATTTAATAAGGCCCCGCGCAGACGAATTACCCTTTGTATGCACGTCAAACGAGTTTCGAACGCGCTTCAATACGCCGTGGGCTAGGGGCCTTATTAAATCAATTATAGACCATTCTGACACTATTGCAATAGCAGACTAAGGCCCCAGGCACAAAGGGTTGTAGAAATCGTGTTACGCAGAAACTGAGTTCTGGAGGTCAGATAGACAGTCGCTCCTTGAAAATACTGGTATTCAGCTGCATTCGGTTAGACTGGAAGCCAAATCCAACGTTGTTGGGAAGAGGGTTGGCTGATGATGAATATCTTCAATAGATGTTTCAGATGTAGTTGATATAGCATGTGCATGTGCATGGTTGCTATACCTAACCTAGGCTAATTGAAAGCCAATTGAACTGATGAGTGCCTAATAAATTGCAACTATGCACACTTAAACTATTAATATATACTGCATACAGAACATAGAGTGTTACTTAAAGCATGAAACAGGCATGAGTGATAATAGTCACAAAATTGATGTATTTTCTGAGACTGTAAAAAAGCTGGAATAGATCGCACGCGCACTATCGTTTCATGTGCTTTTATGGATTTTTCATTACAAAAATACACGAACCCTGAAACCTTCTCAGTCCTTTTAAAAAATACAGTAGTTGCCCGAAGTATGGTTATGTGCCTCCCTAATAGAGGGTGGATGGACACCGACGCAGCCCCCCCTCCCCTCTTACACATTTTTCGTCGGTTAAAACAGCTGGTTCCAACAAAACTGCTGAACCTAACGGTCAAAATGTAGCCACCTGTTCCCTAGATCGTCGAGGAATTCAGTTTGATGATCTTAAAAACTTCACTTACAACCGCAGCGTAAAATCTAACTTCCCTCTTTTCTTCTCTCTTCCAGTCACACGCTTCCCCCAGCGCTGAGCGTAGAGAGCACCTGTACAAGATCCTGGTCATCGGAGAGCTGGGCACCGGGAAGACGTCCATCATCAAGCGATACGTGCACCAGTTCTTCAGCCAGCACTACAGAGCCACCATTGGCGTGGACTTCGCGCTCAAAGTATTGAATTGGGACGCGAACACTATCATTCGTTTGCAGCTATGGGATATTGCGGGTGAGTTTATATATAAAATTCATTCAGGCTTATTGTCCACCAAAGCAGATAGGAGAGGAGACGTTTCAGATTTGACCAATCTCAGGAGACACGCGATGTGGATTTCACCGAATACATTACGGCCATTTTCTATAATTTGCCTTACTCTAGTAGCTATCGGTGTTTCTATAAACAAAGTTAGCAATGAATTGACAGGAATATCCTATCCACGTCACTTATCTGTCTCTCGGAGGGTTGACAGTTGATATTTCTTGAACTGTTTATCTGAGATAGCAACGTTCCGTTAACTGTTAGTAAGTTATTGAAAACGGCCGAAAATTATGGACGGCTGTCGCACGTCTCAACTTTGGGGGACACAGGCCCCCTTTCTAACGACCCATCCCTGTTTCACGTGCCGTGAATTACCTTTCTCTATATGACCCATTTAGAGAAATAAAATCGAAAAGAAGAACCGGTGAGCATCATTTTCATCATTATTCATGCCCTTATCCCAATTCATTAGCATGTCTTTTTCTTTTCTTCCACACTTCTCTATTACTTATCTAATCAAACACCTTTTTATTATGATACGGTCACAAAGATATAGCTACGCGAAAAAAGACCGTGTTTTATACTATCTGTAATTAAACGGGCTCTATGAATTTGTGTATCTTAAGTTTATATGTATAGTTTCGACGTATCAAGATCACTCAGATTTAAAAGTCAATAGTGTAGATTACGTTTACATTCTTCACCGTTAATTCTGTAAAATATAACCTTTACATAGTATGAAACAAAGTCGCTCCCGCTGTTTGTATGCTTAGATCTTTTAAACTCCGCAACGGATTGAAATGCAGTTTTCAGCAATAGACAGAGTGATTCAAAAGGAATGTTTATATGTATATATTGCACCCGTGCGAAGCTGGGGCGGGTCGCTAATAGGACACTAAAAGTAAGACCCATACAATTGTTCAGGAACCGTATTAAGAGGATGTAGGTAACAATACAAAGTACCAGGAGGTACTTTAGTAGTAGCGTATTCAATAGACCTAGGAGGGCTCCTATTGAGTGACTTCCTCCCATTATATACAGATAGACCTTGGTTAATAAAGGTCTATTGTTGATTCTTGCATGATCAAGATATTTTTAGTTGGTTACAGAAACGTTGACTTCATCATTAAACGAGTTTTAATGTGATGAAAAAGTATTGTGAGTTTTTCTATAGCTCATGTTTTTTGAATTATCTTAACCGTGTATGTATACAGGGTGTAACAGGACCCATCACGAAGCCGGCAACCAAGCATTCTATAAATCAAACTAAGTAACTGTACGCAAAAAATATTTTGGGCGAAGCTTTTTTCTTGGGGTGAAAAATCACGTTTTGCGGTAGGCCTCAATGTAACGCACCCAACACATTGTGCTGATGGATGCATTGAATAGTACGGAGATCGTGAAGGTAAAAGATGAAACTGTGATCCCCAATATCTCCGTAACTAAACGGTTCCCAGTCCCAGGTATGACCTACATAAAACATAAATAAATAACGCAATGACGGGGAGATGAAGTACTCGTACCTTTTGGCTTCGATAAGGGTATTTTTACACCCATCATACCTAGTACCACAGACAATTATTATTTGAAGGCCATTCTTCTCATCTAAATTCGGATGTTATTTTGTATTAGAGTATGACCACTTTAAGTGTGCAGTTCAAGGTGGCGCTGCTTGTCAAGAAATTTGCATCGATATGTCAAACTTGGTACGTTTATTTTAGTTCTGTATTTGCCCGCCTGCACAACTAAGTTGGTTGAAGTGTACTTCTGTTTCGACTCTTTTCTCAAAAATAAGAGCACCTCGCTGTCAACGTCAGTCAACTGTCAAAAGATTCCTGAAGAATTTTGTTGTGGTTTTTCAACAGCTGCACAGAGCATCATATATATACTATCAGCTGCATCGTAGCAACAGTGAATAAACCAGAATGCCCATATTTGATGAAGAATCTGCGGACTTTCTCCGCGCGTTCACACTTTGTTTTACAACATTCTTCTTTTGGTTCTTGTCTCTAATAATTATAATATATTAATTTTTAATTACTAAGAAATATAAGTGAAGAGTGAAGTGATTATGGTTAGTTTCTTGTTCTTTATAATCATTGGTTTTTGTATTACTTTGCATTACTTGAATAGCTAGGAATCGTTAAGTTTGATTGGATAAACCGCGCTCGGCCCGCGTGCTGGATTCCCTGAAAAGAAATATTATTATATCTCAGCGGTGTTCCGGAGAGCAGCGGTGGCCCAGTGGTGGCGGTCCCGACTTACGAACAGTAAGTCGTGGGTTCGAACCCAGGCAGGCGCATTACTTTGGGTAATTTATTTTATCACCACTGCTCTCAAAACGGTGAAGGAAAACATCGTGAGGAAACCGGCATAACCTATTTTCTCTCATAGAGAGGAGGCCATGTGTCCTAAGCAGTGGGAACATTATAGGCTGATTATGCAGCGGTGTTAATGTTATGGGCTGAGCAAAGACATACAAATATTACTCATTTGAATCTCTTTGGGGCTGAGTGAGCATAAGCTATTACATATTTGAAAGATTTGATCGCAAACATTGCTCATAGGAATTATCCATTTTAGGAAACCAAGTCGATTTTCGTAGTACCTACCTATGCCTGTGGGGTCGAGTTGTTCTGCTATTCCGATTTAGGGTTGTCTATTGCACCATCATATAGAAAATTGAGTCCTGAAAGTATATTTACGTACATAAGTGTGAAAAACGCTTTGTAAATAATGTTTTGTCAAGTCGCGGGACACCTTGGATGGCTTCCTCTCAAATTGGCGAGAAGAAGCACACCATCGTGATAAGTCGAAGGAATGCGGGGAGGCCTTTGCCCAGGAGTGGGACTATACGGGCTAACTAAAAAAAAAATAATTATCTTCTCCCTAGCCTTTTCTCAACTACTTACGCTAGGGTCGGCTTCCAGTTCAACAGCATGCAGCTACCAGCAGTATTAAATGGTGCTACTGCCTGTCCTATCTCCACAACACAGTTTCACAGTAATACTATGTATATTATGTCGCAGTCATCTGGTTGAATCTGCTATTTGATTGAATGACTAGCGCATTCGTTGAATGACAACATTCAATTGAATGATTAAAGGACAACTCGTCAAGTCGTTGAATGTAACGTTCAACGTCTTGACTGAACGTCATTTAGCGAAGTCGTTAAATGGGATATAGATATTCGTTTCTAGATATAATACGCACCGTCGGGTCATCAGGAGATTTCTTTTTAAATATTAAATAATCTTCGTTAGCTATAACCATAGTATCGTACTTTAAAAACAAATAACGCACTTTAAAGTAAATTTAATCGAAAAAAAATATCAACACAGTGCTATCTGTGCGAGCTGTTTGACGCCATATTAAAAAAAAAAAAGCCAAAAGGCTATGTTACAATCCGCTAACTAGTTGGACGTTGAGTGACGCTTGTTCAATCATCGTTCGGCCTAGTCATTCAATTGTCATTCAATGTAAGCGCTAGTCATTCAATCAAATAGCAGATTCAATCAGATGACTGCGACAAAATACCTTGGTGATACTGGTTGTCCCCTTAGGGCCTAAAATGGCCGCTTTAACAGAATAGAAAGAAGAAAGAGCAGCCCTTTGTGCCCGTTTGATGGCAATAGCGTCGCCCCCTATTACATGGGACTTAAACATAACTGACGAAATGTGGGTGTACTATTAGGTACACTTCTGCCTACCTTCTGTCTGTCTACCTTCGGGGGTTACAGGCGTGACTTTTGGACTTCAGATCCATAAAGACCATCAAAAATCTACAACCGACAGCCGGGACCAACAGATTAACTTAACATGCTTTCCGAGTCACGGAGGGTCTCGATATGAAAAGAATGGTCATATGTTATACAGACCGACATCTGCAAGGCCATAGGTATCCTTCGATCGACCCTCCTCTTTATAGAATTTGTACTCTCCAATCTCACTTCATATTCCCTTTCACAGGTCAAGAGCGTTTCGGCAACATGACCCGAGTGTACTACAAGGAGGCTGTCGGTGCCTTCATCGTGTTCGACGTATCCAGGGTTGCGACCTTCGACGCCGTGGTTAAGTGGAAGAACGACCTAGATGCCAAGGTCCAACTGCCGGATGGATCGCCTATACCTTGCATATTGCTGGCGAATAAGGTAAGTTGTTCTAGATTATTTTTCATAGTGTGTTTATCTAGGAGTCGTTATGTGAGCTGGCCTGCATGAGTAACTAGCCTTACACGTATCGACGTGAAATAGGGATGAGCTGATCAGAAAGGGTTTTATGTATGAATTTGAATGTAGGTATCTATACAAATAAATAAAATTGAATTGTCTGTTTGTAATATCAAAATAACAGCTTTTTACTGAATGCATATGAAAGTATACATATACGGTACTTTTAACAAAAACACATTTTTTTCTGTCTGTCTGTTTGTTTCGGCTAATCTCCGAAACGGCTGAACCAATTTTGACGGTACTTTTACTGGCAGATAGCTGATGTTATAAGGTCTAACATAGGTTACTTATATTTTAGAAAAATAATTAGGGCTCCATTTAAAAAAAATAAAACCCTTGAAAATGGTAACAAAATCAGATTCAAAAAGGAAGTAATATTTTTTATAATAATTTTACGCGAACGAAGGTCCCGGGCAACAGCTAGTTGTCAATAAAGTTGGTATAAAATGTAGTGAGCCGGGTACATTCTGCCTGAGTTTTGGCATGCACAATTTAACAAATAATGTCGGTATCAATAATATTATGATAAAAATTGTGAGTAATAAAGAAAATGATTACAATACTAATAAACTATTTTAACAAGTCTAGATTAAGCACAAAATTAGATATCACATAATAATGTCATTAATATGAAATTGCTGGAATGTCATAAACAGGGTAAAAAATAATAATAATCACATAAAGAATAACAACATTTTTGTATCAATAAAGTATAAATAAGATTATGAGTAAATCACAATCGCATTACTCCTGCCTCACCAGCACCTTGCTGAATTAGTTCATCTTCGGTGAATTAAATTTGTCCACTGACGCCTTCAAAATTCCAGTAGGAGTCGACCGCGTTCTCTCTAATAGCTTGACTGTTTTCTTTCTCACCATTGTGTATTGCATGAAAGTCGTGACCACGCATCTGAGCGAAAATGTCAGAGGCTCTACAGAAATGCGGCAGCCTCATGAGCATTCTGAAGCTGTTATTGTATTGGCCCCTGAGGTCAATGCCCATTCAATAAAAGAGAACACGATGTCAGTCGTCTCACTTCGGTTTCGGCAACTTGTCGGACTATGCGCATTGCCACATTAACTATTTCTGACCGGCTGTAGCAGAGTCCGTGGCGATCAGTGTGATCACTCTTGTAGTTGGTTTATGTTAAGATGTTTGCTGTCAGTCAATAAAGGGATTTCATACTTAAACTGTACATAGATACATCGATACCCACTGGTTCTGGTTAAACAACTAAATAATAAACAACGTCTTTAAGCAACAGTTATTTATCATGGATTTTCAAAATTCTAATAATTTCTACTTGGAAATAGACGATGACAGATTACTTTTAATATCACAAACTTGGTCAATATTTTTATTTATAGACTAGCTGTTGTCCGCGACCTTCGTACGCGTGAAATTATTATTAAAAAAAAACACTTTTTTATTTTTATTTTTGCATTTTGTTACCAATTTCGAGGGTTTTAATTTTTTTACGCGGAACCCTAATATTTTTTCTAAAACAAAAGTAGCCCTTGTTAGGCCTTATAATATCAGCTGTCTGCCAGTAAAAGTCACGTCCAAATCGGTTCAGCCGTTTCGGAGCTTAGTCGGAACAAACAGACAGACAGACATATAGACCGACAAACAGACAGACGAAAATTAAAAAATGTGTTTTTGTTATAAGCACCGTAATACTTTCATATGCATTCAGTATAAAGTTTTTATTTTGGTATTACAAACAGACAAATTTTATTTATTTGTAGTTTATTATTTGTAATAAGTATAAATTAATCGAGTGCAGAAAGCGTCAAATCTTTTAAAGGCAATTCTTCCTCCTTAGTGCTAAGGCTAACCAACCTCTAATATTTGTGAATTTCCAATAGTGCAACGTAATTTTTGTGCTCCAATCCTACATATTTCTTGTTTCCTCAGTGCGATCAACAAAAGGAAGGCATAGTGAACTCGCAAGCCAAGATGGAGGAGTTCTGTCGCGAGAAGGGTTTCGCCGGTTGGTTCGAGACGTCGGCCAAAGAAAACATCAACATTGAGGAGGCAGCCAGGTCACTAGTTAATAAGGTAAGGGTATATTTAAAAACTAGCTTCATCTCAAGGTTTAAACATATCCCATGGCACTCGGCAATTATGTAGCTTCCTATCAGTGAGAGAATTACTGAAATTAGTTGAGCTGAGCTGAGTTTCTGTGATAGATGAGATACGCTTTTTGGCGCAGCCGTGAGGCACACAGCGCATATTTTGTATTTTCTCTTTTTTAATTTTTTTATTCATCATTTATTTTTTATTTTGTATATTTTTTTATTCTTTGTGCCTAATGAACTAACATCAAATAAACTTTATTTATATCTTTCTTCACTACATAGTATAAAACAAAGTCGCTTCCCGCTGTGCTACGCAACGGATTTGGCTGCGGTTTTTTTTTAATAGATAGAGTGATTCAAGAGGAAGGTTTATATGTATAACATTACACCCGTGCGAAGCTGGGGCTGGCTAGTTCTAGATAATATCGAAAGTCTCAAAGCTTCGCTGTTTATGATATCGTATCGTATAGTATTAAGAAAATAGTGGTCCTAAGATAGTTCCTTAAGGTATCCTGAAGGTATCGCTTAGCGATTTCGTCGATGAGTTTCGGGGTTCCAGACTTAGTTTAATAGCATCCTACTGTTTATCTTGAATTGAATTTATGTAGACTTTTTATTTTAGGTTTATGTACTTCCAATGTTTTTCCTATTTTACACCTTGAAGAATGATTTATTCGAACACTTTTACTTTCTATAACTACAGAAATAAACAAACATTAATGAAATAACTACGATAAATCAGAAAGAATTACCATAAAATTTAATCGACCGTCAAAATAATGTTATTTTAATAGATAACGTTTTAGTAAGGCCTACACAAAATAAATAACACCGTGAATAAATCCTCTATTGATTAGTTATACCATAAACCAGTTTGAGAGTTATTTTTAAAACATTCGTTAAAAAGTTTATAGTTACCTTGTCACGTCGTATGGGCCAACATGACGGAAAGTTTCGGCGGAATGATGTAGGAAGTGGTTTAGTATATGTTGCGCAATATGTGGACCTAGCTCGAACGCACGGAGTAACATAACATCACGCCTGGAATCGCCGAAGGGTAGGCAGAGGTGTACACTCACATTTCACAAGTTATGTTGAAGTCCCATGTACTAGCGGGCGAGCCTAGACTAAGTTGACGAAGCAAACGGAGTATGTTAGGATTGTCTGACTTCTGTGTTCTGTAGTTTCTGCATACCCCTATGAGAAAAAGAGTGAGTGTATAGACGGGATTAAAACTCAAAATACTCAATAATCAAAATTAGAATAACTGTTATAAAAGAGACCTTCAAATTCAAATCAGAGTACCCTAGGTATGTTGCTACATCTGACAGCGGCCACTGGACATTCGCAGCCGAAGAGAAGACCATTCTTGAAATCTTTTAATTCCAAGAAACTATGGAAATATCCCAATATTTCAAGTCTAATATTATGATTATTATGACTGGTTACTACCAAATAATTTTAAATTAATTAACCCTACGGAATTTGGACCGTTCATAATAATATTCATATATTTAGAGGTTTGGTTGGGTCTTTTATAATGTTGTGCAATACGGCTGTAGCCAAACACGCTTGTTTTTGTACCATAGAGCAGTTTCCGTCTATGGTAGGCGGGAAAATTAATGGTAGTTGTGGCCGTTATAAATGTCTGATTATCTTTTAATGACTGCTGTGTGCGATGACGAATTGTAGGCTGTTTCTTTAGAGGCTGTGATCGATGGTAATGGCTTCTATATATGATGAACAGCGCAGCATGAGAATGGAAAACTTTTCATTGATTCTTTAAAAGTCTTTATCGTGACGGCAACCTTGCTTTTTCCTCTGCTTACTCAGTTTCATGTTAAAACTCCCTTACATTATCTTAGAGTTAGAGGTACATACCTTTACACATAGGTTAACATTTTTCTGTGAAAGATGGTTTTTCTCAGTAAATACTATTTGCCATTGGAGAGCTCCCCATGTGAAATATCTTTTATGCGCACTATAAAGGGTATAACAAGACCCTTGACGAAGCCGAAAGGCACTTGTTCTCCCCGTCATTGCGATTTTTTATTTTATCTATATCATACCTGGGAACCTTCTAGTTACGGAGTTATTGGGAGTCAAAGTTCCAACTTTTTCACGAGTTTTTTTTTAAATACGTTTTTTTAATGTAAGATTTTTTCTTGAAACCCCTCCACGACCCCCGTACTATTCAATCTATCCACGTGATTTTACACCCGAAAAAAGTCGTTTCCCAGCAATAATTTTTGCGTAAAGTTACTTAGTTTGATGTACAGAATCCTTGGTTGACGGCTTCGTGCAGGGTCTTGTTACACCCAGTATATGATAAGGCAACTCGAAAACAACTATCTTTCATCGTTCCGTTTTTCAAGACTTGAAAAAAGTGCTATTAAAAGTCATGGTTTAGACTTCTATGGTATAGGCCCTAAAATAGTCAGGAATTTTAATTTAGAAAATGTTCTGTTAAAGTTCGTCGTGTTTTTTGATACGTCGCTGACATAAGGAGAAAAACATTCGATGGCCTTTTAGAGCTTGTTGTTGTCAGGATTCCACATTTACATCGGAAGCTTATTTTTTAATGTTGTGCAATATTCTCTTCAATAGGTACTTCTTGCGTAGGTGACCAAGAATTTGAACTTCGAATAAAATATTCAAATATGCGTAAACGTTTTTTTTAAGTAATTAAACTTAAACCTAATTATCTGGAATGTACATAAAGCAACTATGGTCGAATGAATGGAATCGTAAAAAACATTTCCTCGTGTACTTTGCAACCTTGATTATTAATCTGGTTGATTATTGTATTAATTATTTGCTTTACTCTTAATTAATGTTTCAAATCAATAGTTTTTTATGCAGATCGTGCCATGCAGGGTATCATATACAAGGTGTAAATTAACCCTTCACGAAGTCGTTAACCAAGCATTCTGTACATCAAACTAAGTAACTCTATGCAAAAATTAATGCTGGGAAATCACTTTTTTTTTGGGGTTAATAAATCACGTTTTATGGTAGGACTCAATATAACGCACTCAAAGCACTATGCTGATGAACGCATTGAATAGTGCGGGGGAATGTTATAAGTTATAACATTAAAAACTTGTATTTAATGGTTCAGAACAAAAAAATGATCGCAATGATGAGGAGAACAAATGCCCTTCGGCTTCGTCAAGGGTATTTTACACCCATAATGTATCATAAGCATGATCAGTAGATATTGATCAGCTTCAATTTCAATGTTTGTCTCTCTTTTTGCCCCGTGATGTATGCATGGGTGTCGTGTCAAAGATCTTAGCTATGATTATTGTTAGCTCCAATTAATCGGTATTTGTTGCAGTAAGGTCTTGTCGACGAGGACAATGTTTTGGGTTACAACTAGTATTTGCGTGTTGCGCAAGGTGCAAGCACCTCGCGTGCTCGTGTTGATAGATCTTTCACTTTTTAAAACCCTAAATGAAAATAAAAAATTCAAACTCAGACCTTTTTCCATTAAAAATAAAACATTACCCTAAAGTTTGCTTGTCGTCGCCCCTGAGTTACGCTTCACCCACTTACACTTCGCTCCACTCAGGTTTCGACGCCTACTATAATATTTGTTCAAACGCGTAATGGTAATCTGTAACCGTTACGAAGTTACAGCCCTTTCAATTTTAGGGGAGGTTGGGGAGGGGAGGGTATACAAATTTCAACGCCCCTCAATAATAAAGAATAGAAAAAAAAACAAAAACCTGCTAGGTTTCCTAGTTTCCGAGATATGATGGGGGGAGGATTGAAGGGGGACTTTTGAAAAATGATTTTGACCAACTCTGGGCCCTTTTTTATGAATCTGAAAAAAAAATGTTCAATGTCTCTTAACTTCCGAGATCCCCACCTAAGGGGGGGAGAAGGGGGGCAATTATGAAAAATGGTTTTTACTTTTTACGAGCCTCTTCTATACGAATCCGTAAAAAAAAAACAGAACACGGGTCTCTTAGTTTCTTAGATACGATAGGGAGGGGAGGAGGAGGGCAAAAACGGGGATTTGGGAGTTTGGTACTTTACCCCTATTCGCGAGAGTTATTTGTTTACGAATCTGTCAAAATATACCCCCCTTCCCTTCCACCATCTGGAAGAACAATTATGTCAATCAGTCAGTCAGTCAGTGGTTGACAAGATAGCGCATTCATGTTTGTATGTCGTGCGATTGAGAGGCTTGTATTGGAAGGATTTCTCTACAAAAGTTCACTGTTGCGGTGTTCGGGTGATACGGAATTTTGTGATACTAATTGATAACATTTTCTACTTTCCAGATACTTTTAAACGACAAACTACTCCAGAGCAACGACAACAGAGACGGTGAAAAATTCGCGCTTGACCACAAGATAGCCAACGGCGAGAACAGTCGGGACGTAACCACCAAGTCCTGCTCCTGCTGACCAGTCACCGACCGCCGTTCGTAAAATGGCCCAATCACAACGCGTCACACAAACGCTCCCTTACCCAAGGACCAATAACGCTTGATTCTAAATTTCTACTCTTTATTTTTAAAATGCACTTTTTGTTTGATTGACGTTATTAATTTAATTCAATTGGAATTTAGACATTTAATTGGACATTTCTTTATCGTTGTTATTTATCTGAAATTCAATGCAATCTGTTATTTTGTTAGTTGACTATACCGACTCCATTTTGTTACAAAATGAATCTTTATTTTTCTGTCCAATCCTTTCAGGATTCGTCTTCCTTCTAAGTTTTTTTACAACCTAATACTGTATCCTTTTACGATTAGTTATTATTTTTGTAATAGGCCGCCATATCTCGACATTTTGAAGAGGTTGATCAAAGTGCCTATGATCGAATTTAGTTTGTCTAAGTTTGTATTTGACTTTGAAGCAAGCTGTATAGAGTCACTCGTGCCATTAGGCTGAAGTCATAAATATAATATGGTATATTATGATAGTGTACTATACGGTTATTGTAATAGGTATTATCTACTTATTGTATGAGAGTGTGAGAGTTGTTACTGTAAAATAAAATGTTTAGCGATGGACAAGTTTTTTGTTTTATTGAATCACATTTTCAGCCAAATTTAATTATAAGTAGGCAACATTGCAGAATGATGAGTACCGATTTTACACGTAGCATGCATGCAGAAACGTAGGATACTCTGCGCCACAGTTCCTTAAAACAAACACGATTCATTGAAACTTTTCGATAGAATAATCTTTTATTTAGTCTCGATACGGTTGGCCGGGAGCGGGCTCGACATCTCTCGAACGAGGTGATCCAACAGAGAATTAGAGTTGTCGACATAGCTCACAGAATAAGTAAGCTGAAGTGGGAATGGGCCGGTCATATTAGCCGTGGAACTGATAACCGCTGGGGTAGACGTGTTCTTGAGTGGAGACCGAGAATCGGCAAGCGTAAGGTACCAGGTCCAGATACAGGTCTCAGGGTGGATGGTAGCAATTAGATGAGAGTTGCCGAGAATCGAGTTGAATGGCGTGCCGATTGAAGAGACCTATGTCCAGCTGTGGACTGCTATAGGCGGATGATGATAATGAGGAAATTGAATAGCTTGACACTAGAAGAAGTAGTCCTATTATCAGCAGGGGTTAAAACAAGGATGTTAACGATGATCATGCTGATGAATATGTGGTAGAACATAGGTCTTACGCAAGTTGCAATATTTTTAACATGACGATGCCGAATGCCATCCTACTTACGAAATTCTAAGATTCGAATAGTAACAAGATACAAAGTAATAGTTGAAACTCGTATCAAAACCTGTCCGGGTGCCTTTGGGACACATCTTGGATTAACTTATCGCATTTAGAGGAACTTAAATAAATAGCAGTTATCTAAGTAAGTGCGTGAGAGATAAGTGTAGGGCCTGCGTCAATAGCTTTTTATGCTTTGTTTTATTTTTATACATAATAAAGACTCAGATTGGGCGATAGCTAAGAATGTCGAAATGTTTTATTTGCTTTGGGAACAGACTACAGAAAAAACAGAATGGAAGGTGAAATTGAGAAAAGTGGTTCAAAGAGGCATGGAACAGATTTTCGAGGAAGCGAAACATTGCGAGAGGATCTAGATGTAAAACAAATGCTGATGTATTCACTATTTAGTCATTTATTTAATTATTTATTTGTACATCATTTTAATATACATATATATGCACAATTGCCGGTAACATAGGCGGATCACAATTGGGCCGAATATCAGGGTGACGAAAATGGTACAAATCTTGAAATAGAATGATCCAATTCAAAATCAACAACCTTGGTCACTAAGCTCCCATCCAGTCGCCTTGCATATACCCTATAGGTAGTCCCTAAACGCTCCACATTAAATTACCAGATAAAGATAAGGAAAGTGCGAACGAAAAGGAAATCTTAACCGACGCCGACGGTCCAAATGAATGGGAGTTAAATGATAAATCATCGCGGCTCTCGGAACAATTACTTTAGTGGACAGGTGCCACGACAAACGAGGTGTCGGCGGTGGTCGCGATGTGACACAGCGTGGGTGTAAGCGTTTGAGTTGAAAAGATTGATTTGATGCCGTTATCAGATTCATGATGCTGATTAAACATCTGGTGTTTATTTTCTTAATCGAAATCTGAACTACTCGTATAAGAAATAGATAGAGTTTAGTGTCCAGGTAATTTAGTAACTAGGTAATATAGATTACTGGAAGTGCAAGGGTAGCCCACGAAATTTAATTTTTCTTACGTTTATTGCAATTTGCCCATTCCCTCTCATAGAGTGGCCGAGTGTCCCAGCAGTGGGAACATTGAAGGCTGATTATGCTATTGCAATTTGCAGGTCAGTTTCAGTTTTTATGTTGATGAAAATTTAAATCGCGCCAGTAACGCGTATGGTGTTACAAAATTCAAATCATCAATACAACCCTCCAAGTTTATTTAACCCCATTGAGTGACTTTTTCATGAAATTGTTTTGAATGGGGTTAAATGAACTTGGAGTGTTGTATTGATGATATGAATGATTATAATTTCATATTTTCATACAACCTGACACAGACCTGCAAATTGCAATAAACGTAAGCAAAACAAAATTTCGCGGGCTACCCTTGCGCTTCCATTTTAACAGATGTCGAAGATGACATGAGTAGCATAAAATATTACCTACAACTCCGTTGCAAGTTTTATTTGCCAGTAAGCTCCAAAGCGAGCAGCGGTGGCCCAGTAGTGGCGGCCCCGACTTACGAACAGTAATTCGTGGGTTCGAACCCAGGCAGGCGCATTACTTTGTGTAATTTATTTCATCACCACTGCTCTCAAAACGGTGAAGGAAAACATCGTGAGGAAACCGGCATGTCCTAGAACCGAAAATTCGAAGACATGTGACATCTACCAACCCGTACTGGGCCCGCGTGATGGATTATAGCCCATTCCCTCTCATAGAGAGGAGGCCGAGTGTCCCAGCAGTGGGAACATTAAAGGCTAATTATGCTAAGCTCCATATGTCCAGATGTATGAATGTGGACGAAGCACAAGTAGTGTGTTCGTACACACTGTCACACTGTCTCGTGACAGTTAGTCTGCCTTGAGGTTCGGGGTAAGGTTTTTTGACTTTCAGATGGAAAAAGTATGATGGTGCAGGTGTTGGTAAGGTATTGTCAGGGCATGGCTGCTTTGGCAAATATCTGCACAAAGCGGTTAGATGGGATATGACTCCCGTGTGTCAGCAGTGCGGCTGCAGCGAGGACACGGCGCTTCACACCTTCGAGCATTGTCCTGCTTGGGTGGTGCAGCGGCGAGCTCTCGCAGCAGCAATCAGGGCAGACCTCTCCTTGCCGGCCGTGAAGAACGCGGTGGAGCACGACAGGAAGGAAGACTCCCTCGCTGATGCGATTCGTCGCAGGAGGACAGGGCGGCGGTGGAGGCGCCATGGCGATGATGCTGATGCTGGCTGATGCCGCCTTAGGAGGTGCCAGCGGGCGATAGATCAGGGAGTCTATCGTCGTCTCATTGCACGGCTCTCCCGAGTGATCGCGATGTCTCAGGTGAGCCCGGACATCGACAAAGGAGCTGGATGGGTCGCGAACGTCATGTGGCCCATCCGCAAAGGCGACTGTAAGCTCACGGCTGTGTTTTTAGTGGGTGCAAGCCCCACATAACCAAACCGTCTCCCCGGACGGTGCGGTATGCGTTAGGCATTTAATTAAAAAAAAATCTTATTGAAAAAAGGTAAGTCATCATCATCAGCTTAAAACAGTCCACTGCTGGACTTATGCCTCTTCGATCGCATGTAACTAGATTCTCGGCAACTCTCATCCAGTTGCTACCAGCCACCCTGCGAAGCTTGGTGCAGGTAAGTGTGCGTATTTATTTTTTAGCATTTCCTTAATTTTTTTTGTTTTGCTTAGTCTCAAATGGTTTTTCTGCATTACCCCACCAGAGAAGAAAGAATTGCGTCACCCCACTAGAATGGCCTTCTTTCATAACTTTCAGTTCCGCTATTTCGGTTCAAGGTTAATGTGGCTCTTTGTTTGTTAGGGCTTGGCCAGCTCGTGATTAATAATCATAATAATTCAAGGATCGCTAATACGTAATAAACAAGCGCCTACGTGAATTTGACTTTCAATTCTACCAGTAGGCTTTTTAAAGTTAGCTATTTTTTAAAGCTAGTTTAGGTCTTTGCTATTTCACAATGCAAGAAATTCAGTCCATCCGTAACTTACACCCACATATGAAAGCAAAACCAGTGTTGTCCAGGAAGTGCGTATTTCACCCGGTGGCCCACCATAACATCTTAAAGCAGAAGCACAGGCAGGAGTAATTCCAGTGTGGGAAAGAGATGGCGCTAGACAACCTGAATAGCTCTGTCTCTTTCCCATACTGGAATTACTTCTGCTTTAAGACTTCATAGTAATGTTCACACACACAACAGTAACGTCATAGTGTCACATATTTACCTAAACAGTTAAGGATGAAGCGCCACCCGCTAAATTCAAATTTCTTACTTTTTTTTTGTAATTCTAGGTCATTGTCAGACTGTATGTTAAACAAAATTTGATTCGCCACCGTAACACGTATGTAGTTAAAGAATTTTATTCAATAAAATTAATAATACAACCAAGTTCATTTAATCCCATTCAATGACTATTTCATGAAAAAGTAATCAAATTGCATAAAAACGTAAGAAAATTTGAATGTCGCGGGTGACCCTGGCGGTTCTATCATTCTCACATACTCGTATATGTATAATCTAAACATGAATAATGTAACCAAGATCTTGTAACAATATTTTGATTGAAAGAGTGTTCATGGAATTTCTTGCCCAGTCTTCTTCATAGAGCTCTATACTTTGGAATGTGCAACTACAGTACTTTCACAAGTTATTATGCCTTGTGTCTGTGACTGTAGCTTCGCCTTTGTTTTTCTGACATTCAAAAGTGCCTGCTAAGGTCTAATTGAAATAAATGCTTTGTGTTTGAGTTTGAAAAGTTATACCGACCCCCAATTATATACGATAAGAAAACAAAAATAAATAGCCTAACGTTGTGAACTGATTTCGTAATGATTGATCAGTCAATTAATACCCAAAGAACTTTAATGACGATAAACACGTTTATACAAATTGTTACATTTCTAATGACATTTAATTTCACAAAGATTACATCATTACCTCGCATTTTAGTGATTTAAGCTGTTTAAAGATTCTACATATTTGACTTTTATCGTAATATAAATATACAATAACTTTACGGCTAAGGCTTTCTTTATGTGCTACTTAAATACGTAACTCGTTTAATATACAATGTTAAATACATAATTAATAGGTATTAAAACAAATAAATAAACAATTTTGAAAAATAAAAGTAATAATTATCGAAACTTATTTAAAACAGATCAGTGTGTAAATTTAATCTTTACGTAATCCTGATTTAAGAGTTAATTTATAGGTAACAATAATGAGCAAATTGATCAAATTTTAAGAATCATTTGCCATAAGAAATAACTCGACTCAATCAAAAATATCTTAAGATATGATCTTGACATCATTATCAACTGTATGCTTGACAAGATAATGATTTTAATAAGCTGTTAACTTTGGACACCTCCCAAAAAACTAAACTAGATAAATATAGGTTGTAAATACTTACGTACACGCAAGTTCACCATGCTTTTGGCTTAAAACCGTAAGAGGCTTGAGATAGGATCGTATAAACAATAACCTTACTAGTTACTACATAGTACCGCTGTATTCTGCTGATTTAAATTAAAGAAGACAGATGGAGGTACAGGCGCATTTCATGAAGTTTTCAATCCAATGTAGGACTCGTACAGGGTGTACCTCCTAGTTCGACTCTCCTAGTCAGTATTCGTTCAAGAAACTAGGTGGAATATATTATTTTAGGCCTACGTTTGGTTAGAACTCGCATGAAGTGAATCTATGACGCGGCCTAGGGTGGAGCACGTATTTTCGCATTCTTTTGTTTAGAATCCTCTAAGTCTAGCGAGATGATCATCAATTTGATCGATTTTGTGCAACGAAGAATCCATCAATTTTCATTTAATGAGATCAGTCAATATAAGCAGTCATTTAGGTTTCATTAGTGATGGTGAAATCGAACTTACGTCTCGAAAATGGGTGAAGTCACGTTACATCACATTAAATCTCTACAAGACACGAACAGTTGACGAGTATGTAATTACCATGGCGTGTATGTCTAGGCCTATGTAGGTTGTGAACATTTTTTACTTCCATCAATCAGCCATGAGTAATAACATTATTATTTTCCGGGTTTTTGAACCCTGCACGTGCTATTTTAAGGTCGAATTTATTTAGTTACTTGCTAGTTAAAAATAATCATGGTCATTATTTATAGATTTGTAAGGCTTAAGGGTTTTTAGAAGAACAAAACAGAACATAAGTATCCACTTTTGGTTTAACATAAAGTACTATGAACTCTATCTTCGTGAGAAGCTAAATATTTTTAATTATTAAAATTACACCATAAGCCTATAATGTTCCCACTGCTGGGACACTCGGCCTCCTCTCTATGAGAGGGAATGGGCTATAATCCACCACACGGGCCCAGTGCGGGTTGGTAGATGTCACATGTCTTCGAATTGTTTGATTCTAGGACATGTCGGTTTAAAAATTACACCAAGCATTACTAAAAAGTTGCATTCAATAGACAACATATGCAACTAAGGTATGGCAACACACTTATATTAAAAAAAAAGCAAAGCAATATTCTTTGATAAATCTCAGGTGGCACACACTTGTTTTTTGTATATTTTCCACATATTGGGGTCAGGTGAACAGCCTCCGATTAAATAAAGATAAGTAGCAATGTGTCGCAAGCGCAATGTCAGTCTGATAAAATGAATTATGTATGAATCTCACACTGACTTGTTTGGGCAAAGATTAAGGGCGTCAAATGATAAATAGTTATTAAGATGATTTTAAAGTTCGATGGCCAAAATGCTTTGAAAATACAATATCTAATGTAGATGTTGCTAAAATACATTATTTCAGAAATCTAAGTTTTATGCAACTACGTTAAGTGAAGTTGAAGTCCACTGGAACAAATACTCCGATATTTCAGTATTTTTCGTGACCTATACCTAAAAGGTGCTGACGGTTTATGGGACCCTTTCACTCTCCCGCTGCGTTCTGCTGTCTGGCACAAACCAACAAGGCTGCATCATTTTACAGGCTTTTATGTAACTTGCAATGTGTGTATGTTTGTTTGTTTGTTTAGGTCAAATCTTGCAACTTACAACAAAATTGTTTTAAAATTATTAAATTGAGCTGAAATTTTGCATACGCATAGTTAGGATGACAATGCATGGTTAGCTAACTGACGTCACTCTAAATCCAATATGACGGACTCACAATGATGGCAGACTAGTTATTTTTATGCACCCCCATGATATGAGCATCAATTAAAAAGGATTGCCGAGAAGAATACGAAAACAAAAAATGACGTCGCACCTATTCAGGGTGTAGCGGGACCATTCACGAAACCGTCAACCGAGCATTAGGTACATCAAACTTAGTAACTTTACGCAAAAATTATTGATAGGAAACGACTTTTTTTTTTGGGTGAAAAATCACCTTTTGCGGTAGGACTCAATGTAATGAACTCAAAACATTGTGCTGATGGATGTATTGAATAGAACGGGGGTCGTGAAGGTGTATAAAGTATAAATCTTACATTAAAAACCCGTGTTTCGAAACCCTGGCTGGGGGCCTTAAAGTAATTTTTGGCCACCACAGGATAGTCCGGTTAAGCAGCATCAGATCAGCAGAGTTGTTGCGCTGCGAGTGGTACATAAAAAAAAAAAACCGTATTTCAAAAAAAAACTTGTGAAAAAGTGGGAACTTTGACTCCCAATATCTCCGTAACTAGAAGGTTCCCAGATATGGTCTAGAACAAAAAAATGATCGCAGTGACGGAGAGAACAAGTGCCTTTCGGCTTCGTTAAGGGTCTTGTTACACCATTTATGTATTTAAAAATGTTTTTTTTTACATGTAGGCACTAAATACTTCAGTTTGTATAATTACGGTATGAAAGTATGAGAGTGTGATATAAACATGTTTCCAATCACTCGAGATCCCGTTTTTTCATGTTTATGTATTTATGCTAGGCATACCTACCTAAACTCATTTCAGATTTTAATTAAATTTTTATTTCTGCACTCATTTAAATATTCCGTGAGTGATAACACTTAATTGCTACTTTGTTTTTTGCAACAGTCAAAAGCAGTTTGATAAGATCATTTGATATCTATGCATTTGCGTAATCTTAATGTTTTTGCTTATCTTTTTCTTAAAGGTCTAGCTTGTGTATCCATTTACAATTAAGCTATCGGTTTCATTATGCATTCTAAAGCCAATTAATATTTATAGTTTTTCATAAAACTCACTTTTTGTCTGACTTGGAGGTCATGTTTGCAGAAATCATCACCTTAAAAATACATAATTGGCGAAATGTGGGTGTACCTACTATTAGGTACACCTCTGGCTATATCTTCGGGGATTACAGGAGAACTTTTATGTATTTGTGTTTTTTTTTTTATAACAAGATTGGACTTTATAACAAGGACGTCCTGGATGGCTTCCTCGCGAATTGACGAGAAGAAGCACACCATCTTAGTAAGTAGAAGAAATGGGGGGAGGCTTTTGCTCAGGAGTGGGACAATACAGGCTAATAAAAAAAAATAAAAAAAAATGAATTAGGATTAACCTGATTAACCGTCTAGTGCTGCAGAATGGACATGGCCTCTTCAGTCTTACTCCGTCGCCATTTAGCCAAATCCTTAGTTATTTACATTCGTGTGCTAGTTGCTAGCAGCCACACTAGTGATGCTCGCTGTCCGACCTAGCCTAGCCTTGACAAGACCCTCCTTTTGAAGTTTTCTGATCCGCGAATAGAGTTATAGCCATGTTCCTATAGTTCATCATAATCTGGCCAGCCTTTTCCCAACTATGTGTGTTCGGGCTTCCAGTCTAACCAGATGCAGCTGAATACGAGTATTAAACATGCAGCGACTGCCTATCTGACCTCACAAAACCCAGTTTGTACTGCGATACCCCTTGGTAAGACTGGTTTTCAGACTTTCGAGCCACTGACTACCTGTAACAACTTTCAAGGAATGACAGCCGGGACCAACGGCTTAACGATCTTTCCGAGGCATGGAGGAAACTCGGTTTGTAATGGGTGGTAACCCATCCACGGACCAACCTGGGCAACCTGAAGATCGAACCGAGCCGCTGTTATTTTTTGTCACGAGCCTTTACACCATGTTTATATTGTTCATTAGGGAAAAATCCTTTCATTGGATGGTACTACTGAGCCTAATGCTCTAATGTAATTTTAGATGCACACGTCTGAATATCTGATAAATAGAAACGGCTAGGTATGGGTGTAATGACCGCTTGGAACACAAGTTGTATCACAAAATGAGGAGAAAGATGCACATACATTTTATTGTAAGTACCGACTTAGTATCACAATGTATTACTGTACTATATAGGTAATTAAAGTTCATGCCATCTCATCTTAATACGTAGGAATCACTAAGAAACGGAGCGCAAAATGACATATATATTTAATGCATTCTCGCTATCACAGCATATAAGCTTTGAATAAAATGTAGGTACAAAGTTTCATCGACGCAAAACTGGAAATTTCTTGATTCGTATTTAGCATACAGTGCTGTTTAGTAAAAGTGTTAGTTAGAGGGCATGCAGCCATCTCTTCACAAATAAACTCATATTTCTTATTTTTATCAGCTTTATCTGTTTGATGAATGATTACTGTATTTACTGAGGCAGTCTGGTTCGTGGCACTTTGTGTCTCCTAATTGTTGCCACAATTTGTGGTTATGTTTTGTTATAATGATGTTAATTAGTGTTTTTTAGTTGTACGGCAGTGTTTTTTTGTGTTTTTTGTGAGTGAAATGGAGTTAGGCTCGGTATGTAGACGTTTTTGGTTTTAGAAGTTATTTAAAATCAGTATTCATTTGTTATCGAGGCCGTAGTGTTTAAGTCTGTTATGATCTTTTCTATATTTCGCATTCATAGTGCATTTGTTTATCTACATTTCTCCGTTTGTAAAATATTTAGCAACCCCTCTCTGTTTTACGATTCCGATTTTATGTGAAGTCAATGATTTCTAAAAGTGTGTTTTGCAAGATTGGATTCTGTATTCAAAGAAATTGTTAATGGATCTGGTAAGTGTTTTTATTTTTAATTACGACTACTTGAAGGACGAACCGATTTGAAATTTTCTATCTGTATTTGTCTATTCAACATAAAATCACACCTGTTATCCCCTAAGGGTAAGGCAGAGATGTACCTATGTAACAAACGTAAATAATGGTTGTGTTTACCAAAACATCAGCACATGGATAGACCCCAGAATATAAATTATCCCTCGATTATTTAAGTAAATCAGCGAATACAACCAGCGCGGCAGTGCAGTGGCAAATGGAACAGCTGTTGCTTTTTTCTTTTCTGTGGCTTGGCTTCACTGTCAAAATCACAATGATCTTTATAGTTGGAACTATAAGGTTGACGTTGGTTTGCAGTTGTCAAAGGTAAAATAATTGTGAAAAGACTGTAGCGATGGTAAAATCTGTGTGAACGTAAAATCATCGATTGAAATTCGCTCGTGTGTATCCAGCATTAAATACAAAGCTAAATATTAGTTGTGATCATTGCAGTATGCTAAGGAGCAGGTGGAAAATGATGTGGTCATCAGAGTCAAAGATCTTAAGGTTTGGACGCCAGAGGAAAAGTCCTGGTGGAGAAAGAAACCTACGAAGAGTAAAACTGTGATTCTTAATAATGGTAAGTTAATTAGAACATACAGGGTGTAACAGGACCCTTCACGAAGCTGTTAAGGATTAGATACATCAAACTAAGTAACTACTCCAAAATTATTGCTGGGAAACGACTTTTTTTTTGGGATAAAAAATCACGTTTTACGGTAGTACTCAATGTAACGCTCTCAAAACATTGTGCTGATGGATGGATTGAATAATACGGGGATCGTGGAGGTGTCCCTCCAGACATCTTACATTAAAAACATGTGTTTCAAAAAAAACTTGTGAAAGAGTTGGAACTTTGACCCCCAATATCTCCGTAACTAGAAGGTTCCCAGGTATGGTCTAGAACAAAAAAATGATCGCAATGACGGGGAGAACAAGTGCCTTTCGGCTTCGTTAAGGGTCTTGTAATACACCCTTTATTTATATAATGATGAAAAATTTTATTTTTTTTAAATTAAATAATGATTGAATGACTATTAGTGTATCCTAGGTTTTATACAAAAACACATTGAAAAAACTGACTGATGAGCATGAGGTCCTGGGTTTAATTCCCGGGTCGGGCAAAGTGCAGCCATGAAGTCTGGATTTGTGCCCGGTTGATGACAATAGGCTAGCCCTATTACATGACACCTAAACATAACTGGTGTAATGTGGGTGTACTATTAGGTACACCTCTACCTAACCCCTCGGGGATTAATACATGATGTTATATACATTAAAAAACCTTTATTTTGGCAGCGACAGCTGACGAGGTGTTGGTTACTAAATTGTGCTTTTTTTTTAGTTACAGGATGTTTAAGACGAGGCGAGTTCGCTGCCATCATCGGACCAAGGTAAATAAATCAACAAAATAATGTCTTCAATAAAAATTAGAGATAACAGATCTTATCTATGTTAATCTGACCAATTTCATAAGAATTAAGGAATGCTTAAAATATTTTATCAATGATGCGTCAGTTCTTTTAATCTTAATAACTTATCTTCTGACTTGGAAAACAAATAGATTTTTGAATTAGTTTATCTTATGATATATGTGACACCAAATATTCATTTTCAATACACTTTCTCGAAAACTGGTTCTTATCGCACTACGATTAGGTTCAACATGCAATGTATTTCACACACGTGTTTTTTTAAATATTTTTTCGCACACGTGCGGAAATTAAAATTTCCACAGATAAGTTCAACGACTATAGCTATAATCGGCGGTGATGGTTTTTTTTTTAATCTCGCCAAGGAGATATGCGTCTTTACGGCGTAAATATTTTTTGAGTATTTAAATTGTTTATAAATAGAATATCATAGATAAACATGATTATTTATAACAAATATTTACTTATATGAACAAATTAATATTTACTTGTGTTCTAAATTCAAAAATATTTGAATTCTTTCTTTCATAATCTATTGTTTTTTTTTTCATATTAGGCTGTATAGCGGCATCAGACCTTTGCTTCTTCTTCAACCTGGCGAAAGCATAGCGCGGAAAAAAAGCAAATTAAATCATAGTTTCCTAATTATTCCTGACAAAAATAATTTTCGTTCTACTATCTTATTTCTTCGAAAGTGTATTGAAAAACGTCGTTTGATACGCGTGGGGATTTGTTACTGCAGTTCTCGGCTCCATAACACCCTCGCCTACAGCTCGGGTGTTAATTCCGCGCTCGAATGCAATAACAAAGTTTCCCCACTTATATCAAAATGTACTATTATATTTGAAAAATCCTTAGTTTATTTTGAATAAAGTAAAATTTTGCCTCAAAAAGAATGCAGTTTTTGATTAATGAATTATGATATAGGCAGTGTCTTGCACAACCAGGGGGCTATAATGACCGCCTTCGGAGAATCATTACAGAATAAAATATGATTCACGTTTTAAAATTCCTAAAATGGTTAAAGACTTAAAATTAAAATTATGAATTGTTACTTTGTGACCATTTTACGAATTGTATCGTACCCAAAGACTTCTCTATGATCGTACCTAATTCTTTCTTTTTGTTTTTTTTTTTTTTGTAATTTATTTAATTATCCTATTATATTTATTTAAATTATCCTATTATTCTGCTCAAGCGGCCATTTTAGGTCCCCTGATCCCTCTTCTTATTTACAGGTAGGACAAAAGTAATGCAGGGCACTGACTAAAAAAACTCAAAACGATAGTATAATTTTCGTTTCAGCGGTGCCGGAAAAACTACTTTCCTAGTATCCCTAGCTGGAAAATGTACACTACCTTCAGAAGGGTCGGTGACCTTACGGGCGCGAAATGTCAAGGAATGCGCGGGAGCCGTGGAGATAGTCCCTCAGCACGAAGTGTTCATGGACGGGCTGAGCGTCAGGGAACATTTGGTTTTTATGGTCAGTTTACCTTTTTATTGTCTATGGGTTATTGGGGTTCCTGATTTGAATGTCAAGAATATTTGGCGCGGTTATTTTGCGCTTGAATGCCTTTGGGGGCGTTTTTAGTAAATATTTGAGAAATTATTCGAAAAAGTGCATTGAAGGAACAAGATGGCAGCGTAGATCTTTGAACATAAATGAAATGAGACTGATTTGGGAGCTTGGGGGAACAGAAAACTAATACAAATTAATTTATCAAACGTCGACCAAATAAAAGCCTATTAATTGCCTGGATGCGAGACTCCTACCTAAATTAACAATTTATTCAAAAACAACCAACTCAGTTGTAGTATTACTGCAGATGTTATTATTTTTGTGTGAAATATGAGTTCAAATAGATTATATATTTTATTTTTGTAAAAACTGAGGATTCTTTCGTACCAGAAAAACCCAACAGACGCCAATAGCTGTCGATCGCTAATTGATTTGTTATTTATAACACTTTTACGTAACGATTGCAAGCGTAAATGTCATCTTGAACCAGGTACTTTGCATTCATTGTGTTTAAATTAAAACAATGCTTTTATTATGATAACACGTTGCTTAGATAATCGCAGCTATCATCAAGTTATGTAAATCGAAATACTGCTTGGCCACGAGCTACGCGGTCAAACAAAATGCGTGTCGACGGGTTTTGCGGCAGAAATTGCGGACAAAACAAATGTAAAGGTGGCAGTACACTCTCGCCGAGACAGTGCGAGGCAGATCGAGTGCGAGAATGTATAATAGTAGTGCTCGTCTAACTTCGGTGTTCCTACTTCTTCGGTTTACTGTGCGACTTCTCGGGAGAGACATAAAGAGAGATCTCGAAGAGTGTACAACCACCACAAGAAATTGCTTAGAGCACGCCAGTACTCACGCAAAGGAATAAAGGTCAATAAACAAGCAATAACTGTCGCGTCGTAAGTAGCATCTTCTCAGGTCGTGAACGCGGCGTTATATTCTATTTTAAAGCAAACAATATCCTGCTTCTATATTATAAAAAAAATCTAGTCTTTAATGTCAAGATGGAAAGCGGAACTTCTCTATGCGCTGATAGAACAACAATGCAATAAAAAATATCCATTCGTGAGGAATATAAAGGATGGAATTTTCGAAAATCTTTCAATACAGATTTATTTATTTAAAAAAATAAAGAATGTTTCCTTTGAGTAAAATTTTCTATCTAATTTTCTATCCAGGTGGTGTTGAAAAATTCCAACCTGTATAATGTGAATTAATATAGTTATGAACGTTTATGACGGCCGTTATTCTTTGAGTTAAATGTAGTTTTTGGGAATGCTTAGTGCGTTTTTCTTTTTTTTTAATAGAATTTGCTTAGAATTTGCTACTACTAATTCTTTCTACTAAGAAGTAGTTGGTCCTACATGAAACAATAAGTTGACGTACGTATACTCGTATTGCGATATTTTTTGCAACAAAACACTAGTTTACAGGCAGCTAAATTCTTCAACCCTCATTTTATTTCTCCTCTAATTATTTGAGATTTTGGAATTTCTGTTTTGAATAGTCTTTTTGGAATTTCAATTCATCAGTATTTTAATTTCATTGTCTATTGTTCCAGACAGAAATGAAGCTAGGCAGCTGCAAGGACCCAAGGAACCAGGCCACACTGGACAGTTTGGTGGAGGAGTTCAAGCTGAAACCTCACATCAACACTCCTGTTGGTGGGTTGTCGGGGGGAGAGAAGAGGTTGCTGTCTCTGGCTACCACGGTAAGACCACTAATTGAAAGCATTTAAAAAAACTCATCAACGCCTTTGGCCACAGCTGGACTTCGGCGTCTCCAACGGGACCGCTGCAAGGCACCAGTGAAGATACTTTCTTTGAATGGTTCATGGTTTTTAAAGCAACCCTTGCTTCTGGATTCCCCTCACCATAACGCCTGCATTTACATATCATAACATCACGCCTGTAACTCCGAGGGGTTAGGCAGAGGTGTACCTAATAGCACACCCACACATTTCACCAGTTATGTTTAAGTCCTATGTAACAGGGGGCGAGCCTATTGCCATAAACTGGTCGCAAATCGAGACTCAGTGGCTGCTACTGAGAAATTCCTGATTGAGAAACCCAATAACACTTTGCCCGACCTGGGAATCGAACCCAGGACCTCATGCTCAGTAGGCACCAACGAGGCAACCTGCATTTAGTGTTATGGAAACCCTAGGTCAAGCTATTACAAAGCATTTAAAAACTTCACACTACACTTCTGAAAAAATAAACGTTCCTGTCATTTCTCCCGACAAAGACATAGATAGACAGACAAATAATCCCATTGTTGCCCTACGCCATTGACTCTGTATAAACAGCGACCTTTAATTCCAAACATCATCCTCCACAGCTTCTCTCAGACCCTCAAATCCTGATCTGCGACGAGCCCACCACAGGCCTGGACAGCTACAACGCACTCCTCGTCGTGGGGGTCCTGAAGAAGCTGTCCACCACCGGCAGAGTGGTCATCTGCTCCGTCCACCAGCCTTCCTGTGACCTGTTCAAGGAATTCAGCTCGGTGCTGCTGATGGCTGAGGGGAAGCTGCTGTTCCATGGCTCCCAAAACGAGTGTTGGGATGTTTTTGAAAGGTAGGTGTAGTTTTTACATGTTTCCTGTGACGGCTGAGATGGAAAAGATTAATGAAAAAAACGTGTTGCGTCGACCCCAAGATTATTTGGGATTACTTGGGTTACTTGGGGGTTGGGATTACTTTAGTAATGGGACAAGGGCAGGAAAATGATGAGGTTGATATGCCGTTTGCTTTTCGTAATAGTTCAGAAAAAGAACATACTTTACATCAAGCATATTGAATGCTTCATACAGATTTTTTTAGAAGCAGGATCTTAAACTGACTTTATACAGTAACTAGCGACCCGCCCCGGCTTCGCACGGGTGCAATGTCATACATATAAACCTTCCTCTTGAATCACTCTATCTATTAAAAAAAAAACCGCATCAGAATCCGTTGCGGAGTTTTAAAGATCTAAGCTTATATAGGGACAGACAGACAGCGGGAAGCGACTTTGTTTTATACTATGTATTTACTGATACTTACTTTTTGATTTTTAGCGAGGAGCTCGTGGCTAAATAATAACAGCTGCTCGGGTCGATCTTCAGATCAAGCCGAACTTGCCTAGGTTGGTTAGTGGATGGGTGACCATCATTATGTACCGAGTTTCCTCCATGCCTCGAAAAGCACGATAAGCCATTGGTCCCGGCTGTCATTTGTAGATCTTTGGTAGTCGCTACAGGTAGTCAGTGGCCCGAAAGTCTGAAAATTAGTCTTACCAAGGGGTATCGTATCACCTAGTTCTAACTGGGTTGTGGAGATCTGATAGGCAGTCACTCCATGTAAAATAATACTATTCAGCTGTATCCGTTTAGACGGGAAACCGACCCCAACATAGTTTGGAAAAAGGCTACTTTCCGATTTTTTTGGTTTTTTATAAATCAGCTGTGCAAAACAGATGCTCTAATCAGTGGTACGTAAACTACTAAGAACTTTAACTCTAGCGATAGTTAGGTCAGTAAAACCACAGTTAAATCAATTTAAGATTGTTTTTATATTCCAAACTTAAACATCCGACACCATATATGGAAGGTTGCTTATAGCAACCAGCAACTACCTACCTTACGTAAAGGCCAAAACCATCAAATATATTATACACTGATTTGTTCCGGCGCTCACAAAACTGTATTGGGAGACGAGAAGTAAGAACATTATGTTTCATCTCCAAAACATTATGTCATTATTAGTTCGATATCGTGTTTATTTAGACATTTTTGTTTCTTCACAATACAATTAATTACCGTGTTTGTAATAAAATATTTTGTAGCTTTTATTTGTAAAAAATACTGGATTTTTATACACTGTGTGTGTTGCAATCAGAAATGTATTGAAAATATTATCATCAACATAGACATTCGGATGCAAATGTGATTTATTCTAACAATGAGTATGAGTCAGCAACTAATAAAATAAAACATTTGTCTAAAACTACTGAATTTATGGCTTTAAAAAGCTTTTAAGGCTATCAGAAACGCCATTTAGGGTGGATTTAAAGCAACATTTCGACATTTTGCATGCTAATGTTGAATCTCCCGGCGAGCTCTCGGTCGTAAATTGATTCTGTTCAAACTTTTAATACCAATATTTAAAACGTTAATGTAATTAAGCTGTTGTTTCTAAATCTAGACAAGTAAATATCAACGGGGTGTAGATAATAATGACTACATAGTATAAAACAAAGTCGCTTCCCTCTGTCTGTCCCTATGTATGCTTAGATCTTTAAAAGTACGCAACGGATTTTGATGCGGTTTTTTTTTAATAGATAGAGTGATTCAAGAGGAAGGTTTATATGTATAACATTGTACACGTGCGAAGCCGGGGAGGGTCACTAGTAAATAAAAAATGCGACAAATACTCTCAAAATCCATATTTTGTTAACAAAGCAATATTTTTGTGCTTCGTAGCGGCGTAGACCCTAAATATTTTAATAATCTGTGGTCCATATAAAAAATAAACATGTTTATACTATATAAAACTCATTCCTATTTAATCTAGAAAATTGTAAATGTCCTATTTATACAGGCATATAGTAAAAAATCGTGATTAATGAAGCAACATTTTATTCGTAGGCGCGCCGGTCTTCTCATATAAAAAACATTTTTTTAATGATCGCATATGTAAACCGACTCGGTGCTTAATATGATTTATTAACGTCTATAGCTACTGGTGGCCTACCATGACATCTTAAAGCAGGAGTAATTCCTGTGTGGGAAAGAGACGGCGCTAGACGACCTGTATAGCTCTATCCCTTTCCCGCACGGGAGTTACTCCTGCCTTAAGACGTCATTGTTACTCCCAGATACGTTTCAAGAAATAGAGGTTTATGATAGTTTTTCACCTTATTATACTACATATTATAAATGCGAAAGTGTAATGGACGGTTGTTTGTAACTCTATCACGCCAGAACAGCTGAACGGATCTGGTTGAAATCGAGAGCGATAAATCATAGTCTAGCTAGAATATCACATAGGCTACATTTTACATTTTTTTTTCTAACACATTAAACTTTCCACGCAAACGATGTCGCGGGCAACAGTTAGTATTTATTATATAAATGTTAGGATACTTTTGAGAAATTATTAGGAGAAATGTCGTAGAAGAACTGTGATCCCATGCTCAGAGTGGCCTTGTCTGTGTCTCAGTTTGCTATATGGTCACACCATATAGCAAATTGACATAATTGACACTTTTACCAGATTACGATATTGTTATCTTTATTCCGCCAATCAAAAGTATATTTAAATGTATTTGTTTCCAGCATAGGCCTGCGGTGCCCACTGAACTACAATCCGGCCGAATTCTACATCAGAGCGGTATCTAACTCAAATGGTAATGTTCAGAAACTGGTGGAAATTTCCCAGAACCGGTTGGAGTACTGTGATGGTACTAGTTCGATGCGACCTGATGTGATTCACTGTTATAATAGAACGTGAGTATGTTTTATGTTACTTTATGTAGTGAAGATGGGCTGTGAGAACACTTTTATGCGTAGCCGTAAATATTAAGATGCTCTTAAATATTTGTATGATCTACAGGTAGTTGTTCCGGGTCTGGCTGTTTGTGTATGTGAGTTTAAATGTTTGTAAACGCACCCACGATGCAGGAAAAAATCCTAGTGTGGGGAAAAGTAAAAAAAAAAAAAAATTGAGCAGCTGTTTTGCGACTTCCTATATGAAGTCGATTTGAAATCATAGTTCCTAAACCTTCATTAATGTAACTAGTTTTCAAGAAACATCTTCGTAGGTAAACTATATTTTGGAAGTTTTTCACAACTATGGCAAGGAATTTTTCGAAGAAACGTTTAAACGGAATTTGACAACTATGCTGTCACTCGCAGTAAAGGCTATAAAGAGGTTCTGGTGGTCAACCATGACGTCTTACAGGCAGGAGTAATTCCAATGTGAGAAAGAGATGGCGCTAGACGACCTGTATAGCTCTGTCTCTTTCCCACACGGGAATTACTCCTGCTCTGAGACGTCATGGTAACCCCCCTGGAACAACCGAATTCCTTTAACAACCGAATAATATAAGCAACAACTAAATTATATACTACATTTATTGTTTTTTTATCGTAGCTGGCGCGTTACAAAACATGATAATGACAAGGCCGTGTTGTTCTTTTCATTATTAAGTTCAGTTTTTTATTTCAGTTTTCGAATTGGTTAATAATAATAATAAATAGTAGCTGTAAGTTTGTAGTGATAAGAATAAGAATAAGAATAAATTTATTAAACCATTGTTACAAAAACATAATTGCTTACCTAACTTAGCGCTATGAATCAACGTAACAAGTAAAATTTTAACATATATAGAAAATGGAGGTCCCCAAACTAGGCTGCGCCTGTATCTTGGGGACCGGATGATGCTACGATAACATTTAAAAATAGGTGCGAAAAGCACTTCAACCGTAAAACGTGATTTTCCAACCCAAAAAAAATGTTCCCCGGCAATAATTTTTGCGTTGAGTTACTTGATGAACAGAACGTTTACACCCCGTATATATACGGTTAGCAAAACAGATAAGAGATCTACGAGTTGCGTGTACGCAAACAGTCATGTCTTATCAACTCAAGTCAATGCAATGAATGAGCTTTTGTGGATAAAGCGATGCGATTTAATAGCTAAGATTTTTTTTGCAGATGCACAACCAAATATTATGATCAAACACGTGTAAAACGGCTACACGTGTACTCATGTAGCAAAGTGTCGTATGCCAATTTCCATATAATGGAGATTTTCGTGGTCAACCGGACACCACCCGGTTTTTTTTTTATGCACATAGAGTTGTAAAATTGATTTCTCCTGCTGTAATGATTTTAATTGTTAACTGTTCTGTACTTATTTGTACTGTTATGAAAATGCCTCATTTTGAAATGAAGTTGAAATGGATCGTTTCACAAGAAAATTGCGTTTAAATTTTGGTACGTGGTGTTCGCGACTATTCCATGCGTCCTTTATGTAAATGATATAGGCGATAAAAAATTAATAGGCCCCAAAAGCCTACTATAAACTAGATAGGCACATCCTTTTTCTACTAAAAACGCCCTAAATCAATGTAAAAAGTAATAATGCTGATCTTTTATATTCGACTTTAATTAAATGCTCATCTATTATGTACATCTATTAACTTCTGATGCAGATGTTTTATTTAAAAATAGAAAATAATATGTCGCAGAATAATTGGAACTCACGGTTTTTTTGCGAAAATCCTAGGATTTTAGCATACAACCCAGCCTGTTTGGGAAATCGGTAACTTGATTGCTGATTTCATCTTTATTCTGGTTGGTCCAAACATGGCACGAGTGAAAATGTTAACCAATGAGCACCTCCGTCAGTGCATAACGTTCATGTCAGCCAATCGGCATTCAAGCTTATCCTCATTGTTTGCAATGTGACAAAGATAGCCTAGTCTTTTGTGAAACCCTAGGAATGTCTACAAAAACGATTTTTCCAATATTCCAGCGACATGCAAAATATATACGGTGAAACGACTCTAGTTATTGTTGTATGATAATGTTTTGAATTAATAATATGTTAAATAGTGCCTTTAAAATATTGGGATCGTCTGGTGCGAGGCAGAAAAAGGTCAAGCACGTTCGCCAGTGTTTGTACCAAAAGGTGACTTAAGTTCATGACCTTGAAGCTTGCAGCACCAATCTGTCTGCCAAGAGTATAATTATTTTTATTAATTATAATGTTAGATAGCTGAGTGCTCGCGTGATGATTGATTTAAATATCGTGGGTATTTCTGTTGTAATATTAACTTTTATGACTTGCCGAATAGAGATTGTGTAAGGATTTAACGACCGAAAGAAATGACTTCTTTCTTTGCAGGAGCTTCGACATATTTTTATCTAGTAATCTCATGTAAGATATCTATATCAATGGAAATACATATCTACGTCAGGGAATGTTTCGGATTGTCGGGCTTGTAGTTAATGTGGAAAAAACTTCTTCTATACTAAAAACAAATCTTTTTTGGGTGTAAACGACACCTTCACGAAGCCGTCAACCAAGCATTCTGTGTACATCAAACTAAATAACTCTGAACAAAAATTATTCCTGGGAAACGTCTTGCTTTTGGGGTGAAAAATCACGTGTTACGGTAGGACTCAATGTAACGCACTCAACACATTGTGCTGGTGGATGCTTTGAATAGTACGGGGGTCGCGGAGGTGTTTATAGTAAAAATCTTACGTTAAAAACAGGTATTAAAAAAAAACTTGTGAAAAAGTTGGAACTTTGAACCCCAATATCTCCGTAACTAGAAGGTTCCCAGGTATGGTCTAGAACAAAAAAATGATCGCAATGACGGGGAAAATAATTACCTTTCGGCTTCGTTAAGGCTCTTGTTACACCCTTTATATGAATTTTATTGCGCGCACAATGCAAGGGGTAGGTTCGTCATGGCTTCGTCACATCCAGAATCAAGGTTACACACAAGATTGTTGTTGTTTTCCATGATCACATAGAAATCAACACATTGTGCTGGTGGATGCTTTGAATAGTACGGGGATCGTGGAGGTATTGAAAGCGAAGTTAAAACATTAAAAATATATTTAAAAAAAAGTACTTTGAAAAACCTGGAACCTTTAAATTGTTACGGAGATATAACATAACTAGAAGGATCCCAGGTACGGTAAAACAAAAAAAAAATGATCGCAATGTATGTCGGGGAGAACAAGTACCGTTCGGCTTCGTCCAGGGTACTTTTACACCCATTACATGAACTGTTGCGCAATTTATCTACTTTCGTTTGAATTTTTATATGATGTTTGTTACAGTATACAACGAAATTGGTTCAAGCAAGTACATCTATTGTTTTGGCGGCTATCTTTGACGTTGAAGAGAGAAATTAAGAACCAACTGTTACAATTGTTTATATCTGTGGTAAGTTATCGACTTTTTATGACAGATATGGTAGATGACGACGATAGATGGCTGTCGAAATCCCAATCAAAATCTGCAATATCTGGGTACGGTTAGATTGCAAGTCAGTGGTAAAAACATTCATTAATGACTCTGCTCTGGAGTGTAAATGTGGTGCTGTTCCACAAACGATGGGGCTCTTAATATCGTGTCCTGCGTGTCCTGTTGTTTGTTCACTACAGGAAGTGATGGACGCTACCGAAAGCGCCAAACTAGTAGCTCAATTCTGGCCCGACACCATTTAGATTGCCACCGACACGCTGAGAAGTGGTAAAAAAAACTCCGTACCACGATAGTCCGTAAAGGAGCTCGTGGGTTAATAATAACAGCAGCTCAAGTTGATCTTCAGGTTAAGCCGCGCTTGCCTAGGTTGGTTTATTGATGGGTGACCACACTGACCACCCATAACATACCGGTACCGAGTTTCCTCCGTGCCTCGAAAAGCACGTTAAGCCTTTGGTCACGGCTGTCATTTGTGGAGCTTTGACAGTCGTTACAGGTAGTCTGTGCCCGAAAGTCTGACCACCAGTCTTACCAATGGTATTGTATTACCTAGTACTAAAAGGGTTGTGGAGGTCAGACAGGCAGTCGCTCCATGTAAAATGCTGGTATTCAGCTATATTCGGTTAGACTGGAAGCTGACCCCAACAAGTTGGGAGAAGGCTAGGCAGATGATGACTAGGATAGTCCACCGACGCGACGTGCGGTCTACTGTTCCTACGGCGTCACTAATACGACGCCAAATCTATATATTCTAGATTTAAAATAGGAATGTCGCACGTGCCTATAAACAATTAATTAAGTGTTGTTTTTTTTTTAATTTAGTTTTTTTTTATACCCTGTTTGACAAGCAGGCTTCTTCGACATCCTGGCCAACCATAGCTTATCATTGTCAGGTGTGTACAGCCGCAAAACAACAACTGGTTTGTGTAGTTGTTTCTCTTAGACATAAAGTTCAAATGGCTAATTTAGTATCGTCGTTTGAATCACTAAAATATGATTATTATTCTACTGACCCGGATAAACTATATCCTCCTGAATAAATTATGAGTATGATGAGAATACCTAATCAAACTCCATCGAATAGATTTAAAGCACTATCTGAATTAACACAGACAGACTTTATACGAAATATTCCCCTTTTGTAAAATAACCCTTTTCACTATATTCCTTGAATCTAAATATAAACCAACTATTTTTTACAATAGGCACTTGTGAATCGTCAGAAGTCAATTGTTCGGTTCCAATTTGGTTGTTTCCTTAATAGAAAATCGCACTAGAAACTCCATGGACCTGTCCTTAACTCTTGGTACTTCTTCTTCCCATGTTCTCTTGTCCACAGTCACGCAGTTACAGTCTCTTCTTTTCTTCCAAAACATTCCTCACACAATCCTTCTCCAGCGTATCTCATCTCCATGTTTTATTGTTTCATTCATGCTTATTCTTGTTTAATTAAATGAAATCACCTTGTTATTCTTCAGGTAGTAACCTCAATGGTCCTGGGTGTAGCCTACGTGGGAGCTTCAGGGACCACACAACGAGGGGTCCAAGAGATTCGGGGCTTCCTCTGGCTGATCACCAGTGAGGTCTCCTTCGGGGTCTCATACAGTGCCCTGTACGCGTTTGAGTATGAGATCGCGCTGTTCAAGAGAGAATCTGGGGTGTACACGTGCTCAGCTTACTTTGTGTCAAGATTATTGAGTTTTGTGAGTATTTTCTTAAGGTTGTCTTAAAGTGCTGTTGGTGGGAAACCAGATGTTGTTCAGTAACAGCAAGCAAGTGATATAATAGGTCTTAAACTAAAAAAATACCGTTTGTTTTCTCACTTTGTTCTGTTTGTAACTTTGACGTATTGTTATATTTTTTGTATTTCCTTTTTTATTGGATTAATTTTTGAATTACGTACCTTTTAGTTTAAAACCCGTACTAGTAGTTTCATATTACCTCATATAATATCACCTGTTTCAATGTGCCTTGGATTCACTACTTCAAGCAGGTAAATTTTGGTCATAGACTGTGTTTTGAGAATTTAAGATACGCAGTGCAGCGCAGCTTTTTTCACTCCAACTATCGTTTGCAAATGCATCATAATCGGTTCAGACGTTTCTAAGAAAAATAAAAAAAAATGTTAGTATGGAAATATCACTTTTCATGAAATCGTCCATACAAATCGGCAATTTCATACTTTAACCCCTAATATATCTGAATTTGAAAGCTGGTTTGTGCTTCCACGAGAAAACGGCAAATGACATCAAAAGTTAAGAATACCTACTCACAAAGCAAGTAAGCAATCATCAACTGCTTTTAAGAAAATAATCGTGATCATAGACGAGTTGTCGTTTTTTTTCTCGTGTAGGTAGCACTATCATAATCTTACCTTTTATTTCTTTAACATTTTGCACCCACAGATACCACGTTGCATAATATGGCCGACCATGTTAGTGTCCATCGCGACGTTAGCAGTGGATCTCCCTCACTACATCATGACAGCTACGGAGTTCACCATCCTCTTGATCCTCAGTGCAATACCTGCTGTTGCCTATGGTAAGACTACATAACCTAACACCTATGCTTTGCTTTAAAGAAGCTCACTGAAACGATTTAACGATCACATTATGGCTGTGGAGTAGTGAATCGTTTGAAGATTCTACTTGATCACTATACATCGGTACATATTGAACGTTTTAGTTTAATGTTGCACTAACAATACGACCCAGTTCCCTTAATTGACTCTCACAACGGCACACTATTCATGTAGTTCCTACGCAAATAAACTGGTACCTTGAATAGAAACTTACATACTTACATTGTCTTTGCCTACACATTCGCATCCAAACCTGTACGGTACTACAATGTTAGATCACTGCCTTAACTTGATGTGACAACTGACACTATCTCACAAAAAGCATAGGTACGGTTTTGGGATTCCTATTCCCTTCTATTTCGTTTTTTTTTTTAATAATATTTTTAACGTATAAAATATATTATACCTTTATTAATATATAATCTTCGTCTATGTAAACTCCCTATCATATTTGATATGAAGTACTTACAAACATACACTCGTGACTATTTCCTAAGGAGGTAGGCACAAACTACAAAACACCATCCGTTACGATCCCTACACGACACGTCGCGTCGTCGGCGTCGGTCGGAATCCCAAAAGAAGATACCATAAACAGGCTGTCGCTTTGCATCCTGGTCAAATTCAAGGAGGTATATTTACTAATGTTTCTCGACCCGAATCTACGATAAAAATGGTATGTTTTTATTTTTATACCGAAATCGGGAAGCGTAAACCACCCGCTAGTTTCCATACTGTCCATAATTATTATACTGTGAAATAAAAGTTTGCGTTTTTGTGCGTGACGGCACGTTTATAGGGCTAAGAACAGACGGGCTGCGTTTTAATACGGGTGATTTACACTAACCGATTTCGGTAAAAAAATGATAAAAATCTACCCTTTTTATTATCAATTCGGGTCGAGAAAAATTAGTGTAGATAACTCCTTGAATTTGACCAGGATGCAAAGCGACAGCCTGTTTATGGTATGTCCTTTTCGGACTGCGACCGCCGTTCCTTCGCATACATCAGATAATACGGATTATTGCCTAAGCAATAACGATAAAGGAAAACATCGTGAGGAAACCGGCATGTCCTAGAACCAAAAATTCGAAGACATGTGACATCTACCAACCCGCACTGGGCCCGCGTGGTGGATAAGGTGGATTATAGCCCATTCCCTCTCATAGAGAGGAGGCCGTGTGTCCCAGCAGTGGGAACATTATAGGCTGATTATGCATTATGCATTGCCTAAGCAATTAAGCCTGACACCTGACACTGTTATAGGAACGTGAGTATTGGTACAAAAGGCCCAAGGCCAAACAGTAAAGATGGGCAGTGGATAAGACCGGAACGATGAATTTGAAAATTATATCTGACCTCATTAAAAAGTAGAAACATCCAGCTACGTATATGATAATTCTTAATTACTCCTCCAGGTCTCGGCATGGCAGCTATGTTCACCTCCACAGGCATCATAAGCGACGTGATGCCCTGCATAGACCTTCCTCTGCTCCTCATGTCAGGGGCATTTCTGCGATTGTCATCCTTGCCACCCTGGATGTACCCTGTCAAGTACATATCGCATTTCTACTACGCTATGGATGCCATCAGCAATATTTATTGGAGGCAGATTGAGTATATCGGTAAGTCCAGTGTAGAAAAAGCTGCTTAGGAGGAGATTCTTAGATGGTCTGCTCTGGAGTGTAAAGGATCTCCTGTTCCGCAAACGGTGGGGCACTTCATATCGTGTCCTGATGTTTGTACATTAGGTACAGGACTTCTGATGGACGACTGAAAGCGCTAGCCAAGGTCATGGTCGACACAATTTAGATTGCCATCGACATGCTAAGAATAAGAAGTCTTTTTAGTAGCCCGCGAAATTTAAAATTTTCTTACGTTTATTGCAATTTGCAGGTTAGTGTCAGGTTGTATGTTGATGAAAATATAATTCGCGCCAGTAACACAAATGGAATAACAGAATTATAATCATTCAAATCATCAATACAACCCTCTAAGTTCATATAATCCCAAAGAGTGACTTTTTCATGAAATATCTTATGAATGGGGCACAATTATATATTAGAGCCTCTACATTGTCCTTCACATGTTTTAAATATCTTCCGAATGCTTTACCTATATGAAACAAACCATAGATAAATTCTATGGTTTGTCCATGAACCTTCAAACCAACAGATCAACAGTATCAACTAGTGAACCGTTTCTCGGAAACATAGAAGATTTACGATGTAAGATACTTGCGCAGATAATAATAAAGTATAGAAACCTTTTATAACACCAACATGGTTTTATACGAACAGCTTAAGGGCCCATTCTTCATTCCATAGTTGGGCCACCATTAACTATGCGACTTTAAAAGGTTGGTCGTAAATTATTTTGGAACATAAATTATAGATTACGCCAACTTTAATTCATTATTAGAGTTTAATTGCCAATTTCCATATTCACAAGTTTGTGCTAAGTGTTGGAAAATGTTTAGATAAAAACGATAGTAAGGGTATCATTCCGTGACCGCAACCTGCATCGGCAGGGCAGCATACCACTCAAATTTAGACCGCAGCAGCACAGGACTAATTTATTTGAAAACGCTTCTGTTTGTTAAGATATACAGGGTGTAACAAGCAAGACCTTTTACGAAGCCGTCAACCAAGCATTATGTACTTCAAAATAAGTAACTTTACGCAAAAATTATTGCTGGGAAACGACTTTTTTTTGGGGTAAAAAGTCAGGTTCTACGGTAGGACTCAATGTAACGGACTCAAAACATTGTGTTAATGGATGTATTGAATAGTACTGGGGTCGTGGAGGTATTTAAAGTAAAACAACTTATATTAAAAACTTGTATTTAAAAAAACACGTGAAAATGTTGGAACTTTGACCCCCAATATCTCCGTAACTAGAAGGTTCCCAGGTATGGTCTAGAACAAAAAATTGATCGCAATGACGGGGAGAACAAGTGCCTTTCGGCTTCGTTAAGGGTCTTGTTACAGCCTTTAGAAGCAGGCGTTACTTTGCGGAAATCCGTGACATTAAACGTTATGCAAAATAAATAGTTTTGTTATGAAAATGCAGCACTCTGCCTGCAAAAATATGCACATGAATGAAAAGCAATAATAATTAGCATGCCACGCACCCAAACCTATCTCAACACGAGTTTCGCTCCACCACGGGACATCTTCAGATGTTGACTCGACAACGGCTTGTCCACGAAACAGTAGCGGGGTTGAGCATAACATTGAATGCTTCCGTTCATGCTTTGATTTGATGCAAACTTTGCCGGCATTGCCGCCTGTTGCCGTTTCTGTATTCGTTGCGTAGGCCTTTATTAACAAAGGGTGTACAAGACCCTTAACGAAGCCGAAAGGTACTTGCTCTCCCCACCACTGCGATCATTTTTTTGTTCTAGACCACACCTGGGAACCTTCTAGTTACGGAGATATTGGGGGTCAAAGTTCCAACTTTTTCAAAAGATTTTTTTTAAATACATGTTTTTAATGTACGATTTTTACTTTAAAGACGTCCACGTCGCCCGTACTATTCAATCCATCCATTATAACAATGTTTTGAGTGCGTTACTTTGAGTCCTACCGTAAAACGTAATTTTTCACCCAAAAAAAAAAGTTGTTTCCCAGCAATAATTTTTGCGTAAAGTTACTTAGTTTGAAGTACATAATGCTTGGTTGACGGCTTCGTGAAGGGTCATGTTACAGCCTGTATCATTTATTCAAGATCAAGTAACATAAGACTCATTATTTAACACAAATTTTCAATAGCAACACAAACATACAATTAAAGTTTTGAGGCGTCTTATGTCGCTGTCGTTTGCGGTTGCGAGTGCAATGTATTTTTTATGTACCTACCGGAATTATTAAAGTAACGTTAGTTTTTTTTTCTAGATTGCCCAACAAACGAGACCTTAACCTGTGTTAAAGACGGTGCGGCTGTGTTACTAGAAAATGGTTACGTGCAGGAGTTCATTCTTCAAGATTCTTTAGGTTTTCTATTATTAACTTTGTTTTGGTGTATTCTGGGGTACCTGGGGTTGAAGAGGGAGGAAAGGAAAGGCTATGCTTATTAGAATAAGATTTATTTTAAAATAAAACAACAAGTTGTAAATAACTATATTGTTTTATTTCTTGTTTATTATCTATGAAAGTGGTATGACATACTTTGCGATGCGGTGGCGCCACGATAATCGTCTACAAAGACGATTAAATGAATATATATTATCTATTATCAGTATATTAAAGGTAATAAATGAGACTTCCGAAGTTTATTTTCGAGTAAAATATTGCAAAATGTTGGAGTATAGGTGTTAAGTATCAAGTTTCATGTCATAGGCCGGTGCCTAAAAACCCAGCTGTTTAAGACAAAAAAACTTGATATTTATTCAATATTTTAAAATTAAACTGGTAAAAGCTAGATAGAGGCAAGACGTTAAACAAAACAGGTTAAAAATTCGGAAGTAATTTTTAGGTGTCATAATTAATACATACATTACCCGCTGATATTTTGTTTATTTTGTTTGCATAAAAAAACACCTCTCGTCTTAAAATTCAGTTATAGATAATTGCCGTTTTCCTGGTGCGACTTTATAAAATAAGCACTTTCATGAAATCGCCCAAAACATAAATCACTTGTCGTCACTTGTCACTCTTGCATCACTAGACCGTTCCTTCTTTTTCCAATTGTCGTCGCTCCCTCCCTCGCTCGAAAGATACTCGCATATCTTTGCAATGCGAACTCGTTCAGCCGATGCTCCACCAGCTTTACATGGCACCTTTTGTATATGCGCCAAATAGCATAATTATACCGCCCCCAACGTCAGGACAATGCAGATTACGACCAGGGTGTAGTTAATAGCACCAACGTGGTTTTTCAAAGTCTCCAGGTGCGCAATATTCTCTGCGCCACCCGAAGCAGTTTGCGCCAAGATCACTTCCTCTGTTTTGGATGTAGACTGGCAATCGATGAAACCTTCGGGACACGTTTTGCAGTTGTACGCTGGATTTCAGCACAAAGTCCGCTGGCGTAATAAATTATTGTAGTTAACTTCATAATTTTAGATGCACCGTACTCTTAATATGGGCAAGGAATGCCCACCCGAGGCAGACCGCCGGCAGGGTCGCCATGTATTGTGAGGCGTGTTGAATGAAAGACGAGTTGAGTTACACTGGCTATATTTAGGATAAACAAGATTAAATATACGAAATGGTAGGTACATACTACATTACAATATCATAAGTACTTAATCAAAATATTTTCTACAGAGGCATTTTCCTAAAAATACATTGAGCTCTTACAACATACACTTGCTGCAGTGTCCGAAGTGTCCCTACACCTGCACTATAGAGGACCTAAAAGACGCCACAGACCCCGCGATTAACGTGGCCACATTACATGGCCCAAGAAAACGAGTCGTACCATCGATTTGCGCGCCGGTGTCCCATCCAACCTGTATAATAAACCTAAACATTACAAACGGGAGTATAAAAGGATCATAGGATTCACAGGGCGTCAAAAAATTCGTCTGAAACGCTGTCAACGGTAAATGAAATGAGCCCAAAGGCTGGCAGTATTGACATAATCGATATACACTATAGTACAAAATAATTAAATTAAGATACTACATATTTTATAGCAAAAAAACAAAACATTTTCACACACGAAATCAATTATTTACAAGTACCTACCTACATCTACATACGCAACCCAATTACGAAGTCTATTTACATAATTTAGGCAGCTCATTCCACTAAAAAAAGCCGTGTCCAGTTTTTTTTCGATTGAAGTTGAATCGCTGGCCGGTTCTACTTAACATGTAGATTTTTTTTTTTTGTTCGAAGAGCCTGGTCGTAAGCATCCCACACAATCGGCCTTGTCCACAAGAAAATAACCTTAATTCTATTTGGAGAGCTTTGTTCCGTTTTAAGTCTTTGACTGCTTTGCTTTTTTATTCTTTGAAAATGTTTTTAATTGAAAGTATAAAATATAAAGAAAAGATAAGTACAGTCAGAGGCACAAGTGGATTCACTTAAGTAGAACTTTTGCTTCCGATATATTTAATAATTGCTTTTACATTAAAAATGCAACAGATGATAAATACAGTTAATTCAAACTCTTGGCAATGCAATGCAATGCTGAAAAGTATTGTAAGGAATAATTCGGGTTAATAAAATCACGTGGAAAAGTGCCTATTTAATCGTCTTGTGTTGCTAACCGTATCTTATATTGAGAGGCCTATTAGCTACTACTAATTATTATCTATTTGCTACAAGTCTTTTCTATTAAGGTACACACAAGGCACACCAACATTTTCAACTTGATTAAAAAAATTGGTCCCTTTTTTTAACTCCAGTGTTTAATTTTGTTGTTTTTTATCAGCATACCAACGCAATCATCTTTTCTAAATATACGTTCTGTAATGCTTTTATGGACTTTAATTGATTTAAATGGCTTATCTTACGGCACGGCTCTAGCATAACCAATCATTTCGACACTTGGGTGGCTAAATGATTAATGTTATTATTCTCTGCGGCTATTATGCATCCATCTAACAGTATAATTTGTCAACTCACTGTCGGAATTCAAAATATAAAACGAAAAGAGTAGCTCTATTATCTATGGCCAGTTATACAGAGGTGTTTAGCAAAAAGTTTAGGTATGTTGTAATAAACCGCAGTCTTATACAACTTATTTTGTTGGTGAATGAACTCTTCTGTGTTCAAGGATTTAAATGACGCAGCACTTGTTCACGTTGTTATCGTCATGTCATTTGTTCTAGATTAATTGTATTATGGATTAATTGTAGCAGCCCAACTAATTGATAAGTTTTTTTAATGAAATCCTAAATAGTGAACTTGTTTTCTAATAATCGGCCTACTGTTCCCACTGCTCAAATACAGGCTGCCTCTTGAGAGGTAGTGAGCCATAATCCAACACGGCGGTCAGGTGCGTGTTGGTGGGTGTATCGTGTCTCCGAATTTTAGGTTCTAACTGGGCATACCAGTTGCTTCCCGATGTATTCCTTCACTATTTTGAGAGCAGAAGGGTAGTGGACTACTCAATTTACACAAAGTGCCTGCCTGGGTTCGTACTCATGCTCACTTAATTCGCGGCCAGCACCACTTGATCACCACTCCAACACCTCCTGATAAACATTAGGATTTCAATACGTATCTGATCTACTCTTGAAATATCCAGATTTGACGTAGCATGACGTTGCTTCGTCGTGAATCTTGGCTTAACAACTGACTGACACTAATCTAGACACAAATCTAGTTTTAATTCTACTTTAATATGACTTAGCAACCTTTTAGAATAGCGAAATAAAATAAATTTCTGCAACAATCCATAACACTGACTTCTGTAACATAATTTAATTCTTACAACATAATTATAAATATCCTTAAAAGTACACAAAAATCAATACACAGGCGTCCCCCGACTCCTCTTAACAACCATAGCAAAAGCCACAATGTGTGCCACACAGAACATGATCACCAAGCACACACAATTTCTCCAGAAGTTCCTCTCATCATATCCAAACCTGGTCAGCACTCCCGCTCCAGTCCTGATACAAGGCAAGCCTTCTGCATTTACACAATTTATAGTGTCAACTAAATTCCATTGTAACACTGAAATGCATTCGGTTCCATAGTAAAACCCTGAGATGTACCGAAGCCAGGAGAAGTAAGCAGGTACTGTGGCTAGATTCAGGTAGATTCCAGCAAACATGAGACCTATTAAGTCGTATGGAACTGAGATTAAGGCTGCTGTCTCCATTTTGTCGAACGTCGCTGATAGAAATGAGCCTGGAATGTCAAAATAGGAATATTCCATATTTTTTATAGACTATAAAACTAAACAAAAAAAAACATTATTTTATCAGACGGACTTGGTGAAAGCTCAAGATATTCGAAGGAATATTCCACTATTAAAATGGACTTGGAATTAGCGTATTTTTTGTAAATTACAAAAAATCTATCAAATAGCATTAACGCTGATAGTTCACGGAGCTTCAAAAAGGTATATTTTTTACTGAAATGGAAATTAACTGAACCAATGACTAAAATCATAAGTCCATGATTACCTTTTATGCTCAGCAGTAATGACAAAATTATCATCACAAAAAATACAACAGACTTGAATAAATTACGTTAAGAATAGCGAAGTCATGCCAACATCCACTTAAATTAAAAACATACAGCAGTTTTCTAAAATAGGATTTTCACCAGCTCGGGAACTGTTGCTTGATAATAAAGTTTTTAATAAGCCAGCTTAATTAATTATGTGCATAGATTCATGCAAGCTACGAACTAAAACGATGTGTGTGTGAGCAGGCACATGGTAATGGTACATTTTCGTTAATTATTCTAAAGGTGTAAAGGACATCGTGTGAAAAGCTTTTACCTTGAAGATACACACTTTTGTATGTTTTTGTAGATCACACAAAAGCATGTCTTTCACCATGTACTAACTGAATCCATGGTAAAAGTTCTTAGCTCGATTTCCGTGTGTATAGGACTTCTGTATAAGGAATTGGGTAGGTACAGGATAAAGAAAGCAAACAACAAACACATTATAAAAAACTTCAAAAAGTTTATTGAGCCAATTCATCAGATCTTTAAAGTTATTGCCAATATTAAGAACTTTTTAGTTATAAAAGTCGAGGTTTAAGAATAAGATTTTTGAATTACGTAAATCCTGTTTAACAATAAGGCCACATTTATATTTAAACTTACTGAACTAAGTCACCCTGTATACCACTATGGCACGGGCGAGAATCTAAACAGCAACACGAATGATGCTATCATTAAAAGCTATGTATGTACAATTGAACTATTTTCTAATATACAGGTGTGCCCCTACTCCTCTTGATAACCATGAGGAAAGCGATGAAATGAGCTATGAAGTACATACTGAGCAAACAGACACAGTTACGCCAAAAATGTTCTTCTGCATACCCAAATCGCCGTAAAACATCAGGCCCTGTTCTTATACAAGGCATGCCGGCAATTGCAACACAATCAATGGTTTCGATAGAATCCCACTGGAGTATAGAAATGCTCTCGACACCATAGTAAAACCCTGATACGTATCTAAGCCAGGACAAGTAAGGTGAGACGCTAGCTAAGTTCAGGTAAAGGCCAGAGAACATAGTGCCAATGAGGTCGAATGGTACGGATACGAGTGCTGCGGTCTCCATTGAGTTGAACGTCGATGATAGGAACGAGCCTGGAATTTTGAAAATGGAATTGCAATGCCAATTATAAAATGGAATATTCCAGAAAACTAGAATATTAAACTTTTGAATTTGGTTGGAATTTAGAATTTTGAGCTAGATTTGAATTTAAAATTTTGAATAGGTTTGAATTTAGAATTTTGATGTTATAGTTTGCCATCCGCTAAAATGGTGGATACGGAATATGTTATTTCTATAGTCACTTCATTATTTAATTGAAATGACCTATTTTGATATTTTAAGACCTGTGCTGAAATTGAAGCACAATTAGTAGATAGTCAATATGACGACTGCAATTACTAACTCAGTAGGTACAGGCAAGGTCAACTATTAGGGAGTAGACAGAGAGAGAATGGGAAAGCTAAGCATAGTAACAAAACGTTTGGACTTACCATAAGCGTTTGCATAGTTAGCGCAAAGAATACAGACGAAGTTGAAGCCAAACCAGCCCATGAACCCACCGTGGAGACCAGCCACCATGAACACGAGGGTCGAGAAGATGGTCGGTTCTATCACTGCCCGGGGTATCTGGAAGGTGAGGTAGATAAAATATCATGTTAGGACAAAGAGATTGGAGATAATTTTCTTCACGGAAACCTAATTCTTATTCTAAAATAAAAGTAGTTTTAGTTACTCCTTATGACATTAGCTATTTGCCAGTAAAAGTCCCGTCAAAATCGGTCCAGCCATTTCGGAGATTAGCCGGTACAAATAGACAGATAGACACACTTTGATAGAAGTAGGTATAGCAAGTTTTGGTGTGAGTATAGTTCTATTAACAAATGTATTAACTTGCCTAAAAACTAATTCAATCAAGAATATACAGAGTATTATAAATAGCTAATATTTAAATAAATATTATTTAAATAAATATTATTTAAATAATGACATCTATTAGTAAAAAACGGATCACCATTGTGAATATTCTTTGCTAATAGGTTAAATCCGTTAAATAATATTGGTGTTCAAAAATAGTTTGATAAACATGCAATTAATTGTCAACTCTTTCTCTGATAACAAACTTGAAAACTATAATGTAGGAAATATTCCAAAACCACTAAACACAATTTAACGATGTTAACCGTAAAACTGGTTTGACCATGCCCGATCAATGGTGTCACAATTTAAAGGGCCTCGTTATAAAAATAGAAAACTTTCTAGCTCATTATATTAACATAACATCAAATTATTTAATAGCTTCTGTATGCAAAGGCTAATGAATAATAAATTGTACATTTGGACACCTATTGAAGAAGGGTAATATCTGGTTAGAACGGTTAAATAAAGCGTATATTATTGAAGTGTTTGTTCTATTCACTCATTGATACAAAGATGTTTCTTTATTGGTCTTGTAAACAAACACTACAGAGGTTTTTGTAGTCTTATCAGACTCCGTGGTAATGGACTCGCATGATACTTTGAACAGGCATAATAAAAGCTTCTTAAATGTTTCCTTCAGCATTGACATCGCCATCATCATTATTAGAACACCCACAGCTTAGTATACGCCAACTCACTTTCGTGCCATGCTTCCCTGGTCTGCCTGAGTCTCATCCATGTTCTACCCGCGACCCTTGACATCGCAGTCACTAACTTTAACGTTTAATCTCAAAAATCTAAAATAAAGGGAACATTGCTTTGTCAAAACTTACCCAAAAGATCATCTTCGACAAATAGTAAGGTAATGGTGAATACAGTCCACTAGCCGTTTCTCTCAGCAGTATGGGCACCTCACCAGGGAATGTGATGAAGACGGCATAGATGAAGAGGAATATCGTCTCTGCTATCGTGAGGTATAGGAGACCCTCCACGTTCTGTATGTCACGCTGGTCCAGCTGTTCGAAGTGGCCATTGTAGGGAACTGAGATTATCAGACCCACAAACTATAGAGAGAGATGGGGGGTTAAGAATGATGGAAATACATGAAATAACATGATTGTAACAATAATTAGCATTCTTGTGCGTTAAGTGGGTAAATAATTTCAAATTTTAGAAATAGTTTTTAAAGAAGTAAATTGAGATAGTCAAGATCTATCTTTCACGGATCAGTGAATGGTTTTTCCGCTACAATTTAACCCTCATAAACAAATACAAAATAGTTGATTGTCACAATTAGCATATTCAGTACATTTAAACGAAACACAAGTTGGAATATTCCAAAATAAAAGAAGACTACAAGAGATCATCAAATTGTTAAAAAGTAAAAACTCACCATGAGCAATAAAAACTCCGCAATCCAAATGCTGTAGTTCCGTTTGAGCGCCTGCAAGTTCCTCCACATCAGCCAGTGGAATTGTACGAAGTAATTCACTTTGACTCTGAAATACAAGATTCATTTGAAAATAGCCTCTAAAGAACAGCTACAGTTGAAAAAGAAGATGTAGCAGTAATGTTTGAAATTTAATGTAATGACAGCCCAGAAGGAGCTATAGAGATAGACGACTGTTATATTAATCTGATCATAATAATTTGAACATGCGTTAGATTTCTCAAATTATATATGTGTCTAATGTACAAAAGCTTCGGCGTGCCTTTAATAATCTAACTCTGAAAAAAAACGCTGCTACAGAATGAATGAATGAATTGTATCAAAAACGATTTTACAAGAAATTCAAAATTCGAAAAATAAAATTGAAAGCAATGCCAATAAAATACTTACAGAGTAATATATCTCTCATAATATTGATCCTGAAACAAAGCATATTAAAGTTAAAGAAGAATACTCATATGCAGCTGCATCTGGTTAGACTGGAAGACGACACGAACACAGTTGGGAAAGACTAGGTTGATGATGAAGTCATAAATATCTGTTTGCCAGGACATTTAACAATAAATGTTAATGTTCACAAATCAAAGCTATATAGATTCAAATGTTCATCACTGATATTCATAATATATCTGCTCTATTGCCGTGAGAACATTATAAATATTATACCAATAAATTCATTATTAATTTATTGTTGGTCTAAACATATTATAGAATTTTTGCTGATATAGAATTTATGAATAATATTTTGGCGGATATTAGTATCTCGAAGAATTGTAGACCATTAAGTATTCGTTAAAAGTTTATATCTTTACGATCGAAGATTAATCTATAGATTAGTACAAGGTCAGAACGTGAGAATAACACAAACTTTGTTATCTTTGATTGTACTCCTATTTCAGATAAGAATTTTACGACTCGTTTGGATCTGAATCCTGTTTTAAGCGTTATTTGATACCAAAATCTCTTAAAGGGTAAAGCTATTAAAGCTTCAAATTAAGATCAGCTTTATCTTCAAACTAGCTGTTGCCCGCGAACTTCGTCTGCGTGAAATTATTATAAAAATATTTTTCCCCGTTTTTGCAACATTTTTAATTGATTTTCCGCTCCTATTAGTCGAAGCGTGATGTTATATAGCCTATAGCCTTCCTCAATAAATGGGAAATCCAACACTGAAAGAATTTTTCAACTCGATACAGTAGTTCCTGACATTAGCGCGTTCAACCAAACATACAAACTCTTCAGCTTTATAATATTAAAACTGTAGATAAACAGAAGAATCTAAACTGCGTCTTTCAAACATTGCGAAGGAAAATCGCAATTAAGCTTTCAAAATTCGTGTGCAATGAATATTTATTGCATTGACGCAATTACCCTGCTGAAAGAGCTAACTATCGCAAAACAAAACTGCAGGAATAACATGAAGAAGAAGCAAACGATAATGGGTTAATACACCAGTCATCCCAATTAAGCCTCCAAAAAGTTTATTACAACATTTAATAATTTCTTTACGTACCTTTCCATCACTTTCGCCATTAAAATACTCGGTTTCGTCTCTAACTTGTCCTACTTTGCTGTCAATTTCAGCAGCGATGTCAGACCGTGAGTATTCGTCGCAGATGCGTCGGATTTGATCACGACTCTCCATCTCCTTGTCAGCTTCGACACCCAGCAGAGATATGTAGTACTCTGCCGCGTTGAAGCCGAGAGGACATTTGAAGCCGAGGCTGTGGAGTAATAGCTTAATTATCTTATGGTTCCATAGCTTATAATCGGATTTTGGGGATGATCTTGAAATCTAGGAGTTAAAACGGCGAAGGCAACATCGTGAGGAAACCGGCATATCTTATAACCAAATTGGAAGACGTGTGATATCTACCAACCATTACTGTGCCCGCGTGGTGGATTAATGAGCAGGCCACTGTTACATATACTGCTTACTTATTTTATTTTATTTTATTTTACAGTTTTGAAAACTTACTGCTAAAAATTTACACATGATAAAAATAAGGCCAATTAAAAGTTTTCACAGACAGAAGAGAGCTCATAAACAAAAAACAAGTGTTTGTAAAGACAGTATCTTAATATAAGTAAAAATGTGTTTCAAACAGCGCAAATTGCATTCACTTAGTTATGTTTTCAAAAAAGAAAGTACAAAGTGTCCTTATTAATTTTGAGATGCTAGTACTGAAAATATCGATGTCCACGCCCTGGCTAACCGCATTATACGTATGACTCGCTCTTATTAAGTATGAGTTTCGTCTGTATTTCGTTCCTACCACAGGAGTATGCAATAGACGGGTATTGCGCCGAAAAGTAGAAGGAATCCGCAGTTCAATTTTGCTCAACAGTTCGGGAAGCTCGGTTGAACCGTTAGCGATTCTAAATAAAAGCACCAAGTCTGCAATTCTATTACATAATTATCCTCTATGTAAGCATAATCAGCCTTTCAAGTTCCCACACAGGCCATGATGTAGAACTTAGAATCAAAGGTTTTCTGCAGTTTAGTTCCAAGCTCATAACCTTACATTAGAGCATTTTTGGATGATTTTTGATTTTTTTATGCATGAGGCCCAAAAAGCAGCCATCATCGACCAAGATATAGATTAGAAGTCCTTTAAAGATATCTTCTTGGTGACAAATAAATACGGCTATCCATCAAAGGTACAAAACATCAACGATTTCGGGAAAAAAAAAGATTTAACATCTTTTTATCGATTATTTATACATGTATCGATATCATCAGGTTCTTGAGTTTCCTAATTATCAAACATGTCCGTAGAGCAATAACTTAACAGATATTCTCATATGATAAGATAGTTGTTTTAGAATATTATCTTGATGAATCTTATCAAAGTTACCGAATATATTAGCAATAAATTATTGTACGTAGTTTATTCAACCTTGACTTTGTAGTGTCCGTAAATAGTTTTATGTTTGATTTCTTAATTTGATAAAGCGTGTCAGAAATTTTAAAATAGCATCAAGAATGCCAATTCCTGATGCTATTTTAAACTTTCTAAGTTCTCTTTCTAATTTCTAAGCTAAGGAAGGACAGACTTCAGTTATAGTGGCCTATAACTGAAGTCTGTCCTTAGCTTCAGGCTTAGCTCTCTAAGAAATGATTCACTGGTTCTGTTGATTAAAGGCTTACCTAGTACATTGAAGTTACAGTCAACTTCGTACGGACAGATTTCATACCGGACTATGACAGATAATGTGCGGTAATACCTGCCGGTGTCCGCAGCCGACAATTATTCTTAGAAAAAGGTAAAATCCTACTGCCTAGGCATAGTCCTAAAATTAAATGTTATAGTTAAAAAAAAAACACGCTTTAGTGTTATATAATTTTATTTTTCGTATTTTTCTCAGCAAACCCTTTTATTCGACTACTTATTTTTATGCTTTCCCGTGATACCCATATCATGAGAATGCATAAAAATAACTAGTCGAATCCATCATCTAGTCGAGTCCGCCATATTGGATTTAGAATAACGACACTAAGCTGCATTGTCATGCATTGTCATCCAAACTAAACATGTTTGCAAAATTCCAGCTCAATCGGAAACCGGGAAGTGGGTCAAATTTAACTTCTAAGATTTTTTTACATAGTTAGTTACATGTGAAGATAATAAAATCGCGTTATGAACTGCGATAAATAGAAGCTCCATTGCGCGTTTGCAAATTAAGAGTCCATAATTATGTCACACTAGCTGTTGCCCGCGGCTTCACTCTCGTTTTGGTCGGAAATTATCCCACAGACACGTTATAAATATAGCCTATGACACTCGGGGATAATGTAGCTTTCTATTAGTGAAAGAATTTTCAAAATCGGTTCAGTAGATTACCCCCTACAACCTCACAAACTCACAAACTTTACCTCTTTATGACCTATATAGAGTCAGGTTTGAAGAAGCCAAAAAAAAGCCTAGATTGACATAGAACTTTCCCTATCTTATTTTTTTTTGTTTTTGACAACGCAACGACATTTTATTTTTTGTTTATTGTAATTCTATTGGGGTTATTGATTGACCTTGACACTCAAACATTATGCACACAATTTATGCAATTTTCGACATCCTTGTTACTTTTTTATTTGTGCAAATGTGCACGTGTTATTTTATTGTCATCTGCTAATAGCTTTATTAGTTTAAATATAATAATCCTCTAATTTATGAGTCGAGCTTTACACTAGTTTGAAGTTATTCATGCCAATGATTTGTTGATAAGCCGGTATCACCGGTGGCTGCGGTAGCAGAACCGAAATCTGAAATCGCACTTAGTTTAGGTCTTCGCATGACAGTGAGACTCGTACATTCCACATACACACACACGACACACACGATTCACACACACACAACACATACACACCTAAACACTCACATACACACATCACATGCATACATTTTTAATTTGACTGAGCGAAACAATTCACCAAAAACAAAAAGGAAATGTGCTCATTTTTTGACGAGGTAGAATGCATCTAACAAGTTAAATCTTTGAGTAGAACCTGAAAAGCTCTGTGGAAATGTCTTTCGCAAATGGCTTGTGCGTTTTGCGCAAATGTACCAGCAGCTTCCGAAACAAGAGGTTTTCCTCCATGTGCTATAAAGGGTGTAACAAGCCGAAACGTACTTGATCTTCCCATCATTGCGATCATTTTTTTGTTCTTGACCAACCTTCTAGTTACGGAGATATTGGGGGACAAAGTTTCAATTATTTCACAATTTTTTTGTTAAATTAATACACCTTTTTAACGTAGTCTTTTACTGCAAACACCTCCACAACCCCCGTACTATTCAATCCATCCACAATGTGCTGACTGCGTTCCATTGAGTCCAACCGTAAAACGTAATTTTTCACCCCAAAAAAAAAAGTAGTTTCCCAACAATAATTTTTGCGTAAAGTTACTTAGTTTGATATAGGTACATAATGCTTGGTTGACGGCTTCGTTAAGGATCTTGTTACACCCAGTATTCCTGGCATTTTTCTTCATTCGGGTCTTATTATGAACTTAATAAACCTTTACAAATATTCTTTTACCTAAGTAGTTTAAGTTGACCTCGAGATAGACTACATCATATGAATCAAGATATAGTTGGCAAAAGATTAAGCAGATCAGATTTTGATCTTTTTAGTGTGTGACACGCTAAGATCTGCGTGTCGAGGACAATTTGAATTGAGTCAGCCCATTTGGCGACGAGTTTGGCACTTTCAGAATCGTCCATCAGCTCCTGTGATGTGCAAACAACAGCACAGGCAGGACACGAAATGAAGTGTCCCATCGTTTGTGGGGCAACACCACATTTACACTCCAGGGCTAAGTTATCTATGAATCTCCCCCTGAACAGGTTTTTTCTTGCTTTGGCCAACCTTTGTCCGGAGTCTATTTAATGATGTTGATGAAATATTTAATTTACCTTCTGTGTGAGCCTACACGAACCCATAACATGAAGATGGCCTTCAAATTAACAAAACCAAGATGGGTCAGTAAATCAATATGAATCTTACAGAGTAATCTAAAGTGGTTTAAGATTACATATAGATAACGTTTACTTATTTAAATATTAAATGGGACCTTATCTGTTTCGTTAACGGATCCTCTTGGTGACAAAGACGAGGTATGTTCGTTGATTCAAGACGGCTTTAAAAAAAAAAAAAACGTTCTGCAAAAAAACCCACTTCCAAAAAAACACCAAAATTACTTTACTTTCGGAAGTCGGTGACTTTGTTTGTCCCATTGAGTTTTTTGCCACCGATTTCCGAAAGTAAAGTTATTTCAGACTTTTTTTTAGCGTTATTTTTTTGGGAATCGGTTTTTTTCTGCTTAAAGTTTTTTATTTTTATTTTAGCCTTTATAGTTGTACCACACAAATTCTTGTCATGAATTAATTTTTACATTCTAAGTAGAAGCTATTAAGGGATCATCATTTATCATGTCATCAACATAGCCCAAGAAGAAAAAAAAACCTTTTAAAGCAAAAAAACTCAAATGGCTGAACCGATTTCGATGAAATTTACCAATTGACCAATTGGAAAGTATATCCTTTCACATAAAAAAAAGATTTTTTTTTCAAATCAGTTCGTAAATGACGGAGTTATGATAATATGTAACAAAAAAAAATACAACCGAATTGAGAACCTCCTCCTTTTTGTCATGTCGGTTAAAAATATTGAGAATAGATATGTACTGTGAAATTAAGAAAATGGCAGCGACATAGAACGTAGTTGATTTTAATTCTTATTGTATTATTAAATTATAAAGACTTGGATAAATCCAATTTTTTTTATAGAATATGCTAAATCTTTATTAATTTCATTCCATCGAATTCGAAAGTTGATATTCTTTTCTGGCTGTATTGTTATGTATAATGTAAATTGATTTCTAAAAATACTTTCCATTTACATAAAACTGTATTTTTATAATAATACGGCGCGACTTGACAGGTATAAAACTCTTGTAAGGTCGAAATCCCATCATTCGTTTTAAAAATTAATTTAATTCATATAAAGGGCAACCTTTATTAGACCCATCATGTTTGTTTACCATTGAATATAATGTTTGTATTCAAGGGCCATTTTCAATAAAAAATGAATAACTTATGATAATTTGTTTAGTTTCATCAGTTTCTCAAGTAAAGCAATTATCTTGATTGCCATGAGAATGATTTACAAGATTAATTAAAGCCATCAAGAAACTCATATCATATGTTCAATAAAAAAAAATCGGCCAAGTGCGATTAGGACTCGCGCACCGAGGGTTCCGCATAAACTTGTATTTTGTTATTCAACTACGTATTTACGATTTTCAGTTTTTTTTCTTTACATGTACTGAAGATACATTGCTTTTTGCCAAATTTCATGATTCTAGGTCAACGGGAAGTACCCTATAGGTTTTGATTCCCTTGTGAAATCGCAAAATATGTGACATAAACGGTCATATCCTGAATCGCGTTGACTCACAAGTTTGATTTTTACACTGTTCCAAGGGGTAGCAGACCTGAGTATTTAATATTAATTTCAGCTTGATAACTCCACGCGCTCCTCTTGACAGACAGACACAACAAAGTGATCCTATACGGGTTCCGTTTTTGCCGACTCAGGTACGTAACCCTAAAAAAGTAATGATACATTTATGATGCAAATCATTTCCTGGTAAGTACCACATTTTTCCCAGACAGACTGACTATATTTGATATTCTTTATTATGTCTCAAAAAACCAGTTGGTGCATAAAATGCATAATTAACCAATTTTAGACTTAATTAACGCAAATTATGCTGACTTTATAAAGAACTAGACAGCTTGGTGCAGAAATATAAATGAAGGTTACAGGTCAAATGCAAATGTGGCTGAAGAGCAAACTGCACAAGTTCATGGTAACGATTAAAAAAAAAATACGGAAAAAGTGGCTCTCTATACATATATACATCCTGATTAACACCTAGGACCTACACAAGCCACAGATTAAGAAAGGAGGTGTCTCATAAGTATTAGTGACAGAGGCGACGCTCGACAAAGCAGAACTTAATAAAGCCCATATTTTTACGTGAAGTTGGTACTGGGCATACTCTAGAAGGAAACCCGTCTATTAGTCATTAGTCAAATTAAAATTACATATGGGGAAAAAAAGAAAAACAAGAACACGCTAAAATATTACAACAATGCACAAATACCAAAACAAAATACAACATATGTATTACTATATACTACTATTAGTCAATAGTCCTACTTGAAATGTTGTTGCTAAAGTCGGGGGTGCGCGCGAGTAAGACTATCTCCCGAGTCCCGAGTCCCCGACTCGTGGTAGTGCTCGGAAACCGTTTGGTTTTATTCAGTACGAGCCTGACATAACCTTCCGTTCTCCCCAGATCAATCCATGAAGATTTCCCACCATGCAGCCAGCCAAAAATGGCCGGTGCTCCAATATGCGACTTATAGCTTTAGCTTTCAAAGAAACCTTGCAGTTTACATAAACATAAAGACTGGTACTTACGATGCAAAGAACGTGTCAGCCTGCTCAATAGTTCCATGGAAGGCTATCCTCCCATTGGCCAACAGCACGACTTGGTGGAACAGCTCGAAGACTCCAGAAGCCGGTTGATGCACTGAGCACACGACCAGTTTTCCTCCTATGGCTAGCTTCCTTAGACGGGATACTACGGCGGCTGCTGCCCAGCTGTCGAGGCCTGTTGTTGGTTCATCGCAGAATAGGATTGGAGGATCATTTAGGAGCTGTGAAAGAGAATATGTTTTAATTTATGTTGTGGCAACGAAACTGGATACTGGGCACCATTTATTAATGAGTCATGTGCGTTAATGTTCTCTGTGGCATTATTTGCACCTAGTCAAATATTATATTGCCTGTACAGTTACTCGTATTGGTAAATCAGTGCCAAGACAGAGAACTCGGAAAAGTGCTTTGGAGGTGCACTCGGTCGAGTACACTGGTTATGCTATCTTGGCACTGCACGCTATACCACCCGCGCTACGCTTTGGTCTCATAGGTCTCTGTTTCTATTATGATACTCTCAACTCAGCCTATTGTGTTCCTTTGGTACACTTTATTTAATTAAACTTACGGTTTTTGTGTGATTATTAGCGGTTAGTTGTCACTTACCTGTACAGCCAAAGCAACTCGTTTCCTCTCTCCACCAGACAATGCCTTCAGCTTTGTTTTGTTACAGTTATTGACTCCAAGTTCACTTAGAAGTAACTGAACGCGTCTCGCTCGTATTATTTTCGTCGATCGTTTGTCCATCATCATGCGAGCCTAGGCGAAGACAAAAGAAAGGGTTTCTTGAAGTCAGCTGACAGACTATATAAAGGATTGGCATTCTTTTAGCAAGTTAAGCCTCATCGTCGTCTTCATCATTCTTCATTGTTAGAAAAGATACTGATCAAAAACAACGCTGTTAACGAAATCTAGAATATCAGTGGCAACGGCCGACCTACGAGCTATACATTCGGTTTGAAGTTATGTATTTCTTCACCATATTCTCCACTGCTTCCAAAACGGTAAAGGGAAACATCGTGAGGAAACAACATGTACAACTCTACTACAATGTAGATAAGTATATGTAGTAGGCGGCCTACCCAGCTGTCCGAACATTTCTTGAACCCAAAAAATACTGGCCAATTTTAAGTGATACAATTGATCAAGTTACACCTACTTAGTAACAGAAGACGTTGGAATTTAACTTAGTCATTCCTTTTAACCTATGAACTACCTATTAATTTGTTTGTTGAAAAATTAATAAGTTAGATTATATCGTGAAATGTCAAATTATTGATATGATGTAAATTACGTATCAGATAAACATCTAAGATCGTTGTCAGTACCAGAGTAACATGAGGCGATGAATAATATTACAATTCATTATTTCATCGACCTCCTTAATGGTTCAATGTTTACACCTAAACAGGTATAGTAGGCAAAGTTTCTCTGATGATACATTTTTCAGACGAAGCCTTGAATGTTTTTCCTAGATACAACAAAAGACTTACTAGACTTATGAACTTTATAAACAATAAGAATTCAGAATTGATTTACTTAAAATGACATTCCTAAATGAAGTGTCATCTCAAATTCTTAAAAATTGTTGTGTCTCTCAAACGTCTTTTTTACAACTGATGGAATGGTTCAATTAAAATTTCAATTAAGTGTATTATAATCTAGAGACACATTATAAACACAAATATTGATCATTTAAAGTTCTAGAACTAATAGAAGAAGCTACAGCTTGGGTAGACCCTGAACAAGGTGGAATTTTGTCCTGATAAATGATACGGGAATCCACTGTACTCTCAATCTACTGATCATAATGCAGCAGATTGAGAGTCAGACAGAAGCCCGAAAGTTTACCCACCAACTGCATTAGAATGGAAGCCGATCCCAGCATAGTCGGAAAAACGGGACGCTGATGAGCTATAATATCTCAAATCCTTATGATGAAACTTGCCATAAACTCCATATGTTCAGCAACAGTCAAGTCTTCAATAGCCAAGTCCTCCTGCGGCACGAAGCCAGAGATCCTGGAGATGAGGTCAGCGCCAGCCAGTCTGCCGTTCAGCATCAGGTAGCCAGTCATCGCGCTTTTGTCACGACGGCTTATGGCGGCTAGTAATGTGGTCTTGCCGGCACCACTGGGGAGGGAAGGTTTTTTAGTATGTGGAGTACTACAGATAGACCTTTGGTACCCTTGACGATATTGACAGTAAAAGTATTTTTATCAAAGAAATGCAATGTAGAGGCTAAATTGAAAAAGACAACTTACCTAGAGCCCATTAAAGCGACTAAGTTTCCGGACGATACGATGCCATTGACTGAAAAGAAAAACCTATATGAAAACTTGAACAAAACACAGCTAAAACTAATTCTTAAATCTAGATCTAGAATGTCAATTTATCCGTGATGTATGACGTAGAACTATACAGTGTGTAATGTAATATGACCCTTAACGATGCCGTCTTCAACCAAGCATTATGTACATCAAACTAGGTAACTTTACGCAAAAATTATTGCTGGGAAATCATCTTTGTTTTATGGGTGAAAAATCACGTTTTACGGAAGGACTGTGTTACGCACTCAAAAAATTGTGCTGATAGATGGATTGAATAGTAAGGGGGTCGTGAAGGTGTTTACAGTACAAATCTCACGTAAAAACAGGCATCTAAAAACAATTTTGAAAAGTTGGAACTTTGACCCCTAATATCTGCTTAACAAGAAAGTTCCCAGGTATGGTCTAGAACAAAAAATGATCGCAATGACGGGGAGAAACAGTACCTTTCGGCTTCGTTAAGGGTCTTGTTACACCCTTTATACCAGTACCTAATATCGTAACTGATGACTGTTAAGTCTCGCTGAGATACTCTGAGGCAGGGGGAGTACGAGAATGTACAGTCTGCAAGCGAGGAACTCCGAGGCTAGACGAGCGCTCCTATATCTCTATACACTCTCGCACTCGCACTACCTCGGCGTGTCTCGGCGGGAGTGTACAGCCGCCTTAAGAGTAGCTATCTGTGGTGGTAGCTGTAGATAGCCCCCATTACTGGTCACCACAGTCAATATCCAATATGATCGAATAAGCATAGAATGTTATGTGTCCACTGGAACACCGCCCTCCTATTTCTGAAAAAGAGTGGGCCGATCGCGGGTCAAGTACGGAATGGTGGAGGAAATATTCTCTGAATTTGATAAAACGGGAAGGTGTGTGCTGTGTACTACACGTGGCCATTCCTAACAGGTAGCAACAAATCCGGTACATAGTCATAATTAATTTTATTTACGCTCATTTGCATATATTACAACATTTCCACCGAATAGGCGGAGAATCTGACGCTTTGAGCCCACTTAAAAACTATTTGGAATTCAGCTTCATTTTAATTTATTTAATAACCGGTTCTGTGTTTTTGAATGACTAATTAACATTGTGGTGAACATTATAATTGTATCGTAAATTATAGTCGTGTAAAAGCTTTCAGCTACCACTAGGGCTACCAGTCCGGATTTTTCAATTGCACCTAGGCCCACCGATCGGAATTTATGTAGTCTTGTTCATTTGTCCAGACTTTTTAACATACATACATATTATTTATTTATTTATGTACACAAAATACTTAACAGGACTTTACATTAAGATATAAAAGCACAAAGGTACTGCTTATTTCATAAGAAATTTCTTCCAGCAGACCTGCGAGAGGAAAGTTGGATTAGAAGGTAGACACATAGTGTGTGTGGAAAAGACTAAACAGGAAAATTTAAATTAGAACTTAAAACGAAAATATACCTATTTATAATAAACATACATACAAATATACACATATAAAATAAATACTAGTACTGTGAATAAATACCATAATATTTTTTTTTGGGAAATAAAATAAAGTTAAATGACTACCGAAAAAAGAAAGATTAAAAAGTTTTTTTCTGCTTTTTTTTGCAGATGTCCGACTTTTTTTTTTATGGTAACCCTATCTCCAGCTCCATTAAAATTAAGGGTAAGTGATACTTTTAATAAAAGTATAATAGTTTGATAAAAGAAACTTAATGGATTGATATGTATCTGTTATCTTTTATTAAAGTCAAGTTTCTATTGTTAGAAAAAATGAATTATTTATTAATTATATTTAATTGGTATAATTTATGTATTGCATTAAGTCTTCTATTCTTCTTCAAAAGCTTGTAGAGATAGCATTTAGCTTAAAATTGTATAATATTGTTTAATGTTCTTATTTGTTCACTTTAAATGCTATATTGTGCAATAATGAACCGCTTTGTATTTATTTATTAAAAAGCTGTTCAATTAATTCTTTAACAATAGGTTAATAGATATTTGATAACATAGATTCGCTTTAGTTGAGATGTTTTACGATGCTATTGATTTACAAACTTTAGAAAACGTAGAAACTAAAATAAAATCACCATCTACTTATTGAAAATTAAAATTAGCATGGCAATAATTTTATTAATAAACAATTGACACAATACAAAATTAAATGTTATATAATCAATCGTTATTGCACTGGACTTTAAGTTTCAGGTTAAAATGATGAATCCTTTTTCCGAGTAAAAGTTGGCTTTTACGTGTAACCTAACATAGCATTAGTTCGCGTCAAGTAAAATAGACATTATTTTTTATATAAAATAAAAACTAACTTGCACAATGTGTTTTGCATAATAAACAGATATTTTAAACTCACACATAATACATTATAGCCATGTCAAAAATAAAAGAAAACTCGCTCAGTATGCGACCTTTTTATCATTCGGTTTTTGAACGATGCCACTAGAATGATACCATATCATAAAATAAAATAAAAATATTAAATAAAGTCGTTTATTTTTCTGGGGTTTCCCAAATAAAACATAGAAAGAGGATATACTTTGCTCTATAAGACCATAGACTAATTTATTCACTTTAGTACAAATACTAAATTAAAAATACCGGTTTTATTAATTTGATGCATATACATATATGCATTTTTATGCTTTTTTAAATATAGGTCCCAGGTGCTGCACCTCATTACCAGGCTATTATTATTTATTGATTATTAATTTTAATTAGGATTATAAAGCCACCTGCCATATATAATATCGACCAAAAATATAATGTTTGTCTGCGGATTTATTGGCTAGCCTTTAATTTAAAGATCAGTGTCAGACACCTGTTGTATTTTTAAAAATATATCATTATTTAAAGCTCTATACACACAGTTCCGGGTCAAATGTATGGAAGCTGCAATTACATTTCTTGTCTCTGTAGGGACATTTCTTTCGAAAGCCCGAGCCTTGGTATAAAACCTTACATTTGCATATAAGTCTGAATATTTTACTTCTTAAACTCCTCCTTCTTAGTATTCTTTTGATAATAATGCCCGGTTGGTATGGTCCGGCCGGGGGGGCAATCATTCGGGATTATCCGGACAAATAAGGACGGATGACCTTAACTGAGACACATTAACCATCTTTTTACGTTACCTTGGTGAGGCAGGTCTACTAAAATTGTGAGACATAAGAAAAATCTAATTAAAACACATACCTCCATGCAAAACCCTAATCTCCTCATAAACAGGAGACCTCCATATACTCGTCTGTGTCTTCTTCTTCCTATAAACAGACAGATCCTTCCATGCTAAGGTCAGGTTGCTGGGGCTATCCCCGAACCCCATCTCATCATCCTCCCAGTTCACAGCCGCGCCGGTCAGCACATTGCGCGTGGGCAACTTTAGTTCCGTATCCATTATCTTGATGTGTTACGTCATTGGCACTAGAACATAAAAAGCAAAAGATAAGTTACAAAATTTAATGTTAGCTCCGCAAATAAATAAAATAACGCTGGACATTACACACAGCGCCATCTAGGTGCCACACTAAGCAACTAGGCTTGTGTCGTGGACACCAGATAGTTGATACTACTACATAGATACTTTTTGTTTGTAAATATATACTTAAATGTTTGTAAATAAACGCAATAGTTTCCGCAAATAACTCAGGTTTGGTTTGAGGATGCAGCGGAGGGCTCCCGCCTGCAAAAATATGCACATGCAGACATACATAACATAACAACACGCCTGTAATCCCCGAAGGGTTAGGCAGAGTTGTACCTAATAGTACACCCAAATTCCGCCTGTTATGTTTAAGTCCCATGAAGGGGAGCCTATTGCCATCCACCGGGCACAAATCCAGACTCCGCGGCTGCTACTGAGAACTTCCTGATGGGAAAACAAAATAACACTTTGCCCGACCTGGGAATCGAACCAAGGACTTCATGCTCAGCAGTCGCGCTTGCGACCACTAGACCAACCAGGAGTTTATTTTCGTAGATGCAGAATGTGCGAAAATTAACTTATAAACATAATACACTCAACCCAACTCAAGCACTCAAGCCTGGATCTATTATCGAAATTAACAATTAATATATTGCGAAGGTAGGTAACAAAAAAAACCAATGAAGTTGTAAAAATGGTAGTAAGTTTCATGTTTCAATTGTAATTGGGTGGTATCGGATTTCAGAGCTGTCATTTTATTTAAACAGCTGTGCATTGATTGTTAATTAGATCTACAATCGATAGTTTCGAGGCACATGATCATATCGTGTGGAAATCGAGGTGATCATAAAACAAACCGACCAATTTCCGCACCGAGGGTTCCGTATGAACTTGTAGGTATTTTGTTATTTAACTACATATTTTCAGTTTTCAGATTTTTTCTTTTACATGTGCTGTAAAACATCGCTCATGATTCCCTTGTAAAATCGCAAAATATGCGATATAAACGGTGCTCCACGGGGTAGCAGACCTGAGTATTTGATATCAATTTCAGATTGATACCTCCACGCGTTCCAGAGAAAATGGGTCTTGACAGACAGAGTACGATAGACAGACGGACAACCAAGTGATCGTATACAGGTTCCATTTTTGCTCACTGAGGTACATAACCCCAAAATTATAAATTAACCTGTTACGTTGCAACGTCTACGCAACGTCTATACAACGTCTACGCAGCGCTTTAAGCTGTGTGAAGAAACGCCGAGTTATATTTCACTAGTAATTGGATGATGGTATCAGAATTCGGAGCTGTCATTTAATTTAACAGCCGTCCAATGATTGTTAATTTGATCTTTAATGAATCGATGCACACGGTTCTTCTATCGTGTGTAAATATAAAGTAATGGTTATAATAAGTACTTATTAGATTATCGTCCAAACAGGATCAGGTTTTGGGGTAGATGGTACGCCGATTATTTATTTCCAATAATACATTTGAATAATTATCTTAGTTTGGCATGTACAGCGCATTCTCAATTGTTAAGGATTGTATAATAATGTTAAAGATTTTACGTGATGTCTACGCAACGTGTAATCAGCGCTGCCGAATGTGAACGTCAACAAACGCCAAGAGTAAGGATAGAAGAAGGGCTAAGCTAAGCTAAGGGGGATAGGGACCCTGGTTCAATCCATGGTCCGGAGCGAGACGGAATGGGACGCCGTCACCTCCTTCTGCGAAGCAGTCATGCTAGCGAAGAAGGTGGCGGGACGTGAGAGGGAGAGAACCTCACGTCCCAGCCGCCGCGGGAGACGCACCGGGCGTCGGGGGCCACGTGGTGGCCCCCGGCCACCGTAGACGCGGGCCTGTGGACGGTGAGCTATGGGCTAGCTCGCCGTCCGTCCGTCTTATGACGACAGGCCGTGTCGACGGCGCGTTCGTGTTCCACGCGCGCCTCAAAGAGAGTCAGCAAACAGGAAGGGGTCCGTAAGGGCCGACGCCTGCCAGGGTTGCGGGACTGTGCGAAAGAGATACCGCGGCCCTGGAACACAAAGGCAAAGGAAGGAACATGGATGGGTTTTAGTCAGTAGAAGTCTGACACTCCCTCCTGCTCAGCCCAGAGCGGGAGGGGTTATTTGATGATTTCCCATCGGTAAAAAAAAAAAAAAAAAAAAGTGGCATAGGTACGGGGAAGGAAGAGGCTTCGTGACAGTTTGAAACTGTTCGATGTTTAAACCATGTCGAAAAAATGATGAATACATATTATCATACGTTATTTTGAGGCAATCGTATCGGTTTGTATTAAACCAATCTTTTTCGGTAGTACACGGTCACGTACGTACACGTACAGTGGTCCTCTTATACCTAAAACAAGCGACAATGGCACTTCTTACGCTGCTTCCTTTGCAGGAATTGAGAGTTAAAGATTATCTTATCATCAAAAATATTTTACCGCTTTTAACCGAATTAAAGAGGTTTATTGCTGAGGCAAATACATTTCGAATTAGGGCGATCCCTACAATACATTTATACTTCCAAAAGCTATTTGCCTAGTAGGGATTTTAAGGGAACCTACGATATGGTTCTTTTCAGAAATGTATCTTAAACAAAGACGACAATTTTGACTATTGCAGTGCATCGGTAGCTCATGTAGCTTTGAATAAAATACCTTTATCATCTTTTCGGATCCTTTCAGTTCCAGATGCAATTTATTTGCTTTGCATATCGTAAGACGAAAAAAGTAGAATACTTTCTGTTAGATTACAGGCGTTTGTTTATATTAAACCCTATACAAAGAATAAAACAGACGACATAAGTTGCGCAAAAGTCCCAGAATCGTACCTTGTGGGATTCCAAACAATGTGTCCTCTTTGCCGTACAGTTGACGCTTTAAATCCGTTACCTTTAAAATGAGTATGAATGTGACTATTTATATCGGTATCGTGCTCTAAACATTCTAAAAATAGAAAAATGTGTAGACAACCGATCGCCGAACCTAGGCATACCATATTTCACGCCGGTATCTTGAATCAAACTGCTCATAAAGGATATAACCATTTCCTGTCGCGTCCTAATATCAATTGATACAAATTGTACCAGTTTCGTCACCTAAACCACAGAATACATACTACAAGTAATAATGGACCTAGTAACAAAAAAATATTCTATGCATATGAAAAAGACTCACTTTTTGCTATTATAAATAAGACTTCTATTCGTTTGAATTAAATTAATAAACATAGACTAGTTAGTTCAACCTATAATGATAGGCCTTTAACAAAGCGCGGTATACTCGTAAGTAATTTAAATTGGATAATGATTATGTGTTTGTAGGATAATTTGAAAATGTTCACTAGAGCGAAGACGCACAAGATCTGATAAAAAAAAAACTCCGCAAAAAAAACGCAGCTTTGACGAATAATATTATAATTATAACACCTACACGTTGTAGATTTGCTTGACAATACATGGTGATTGTAAGACATCCGATGATAATAAATAATTATGACACAAACGATGCAAGCCCCATACTCCTAGTAAAACAATAATCCATAATTATGTGACACTCGTACCATAAATTGATACATTAAATCGTAAATGAAAGTCACGAATAAGCAATAAAAAAATTGTATAAAAATAACACACAATGACTAAAAAGTACAAAAGAAGCAAAAAGATGAAGCGTGTTCTGAAATTAATGATCCTTCACACATACAATACCAAGAAACAGGGACAATAAACATAGACAATTTTGTTGAGAACCGTCGTGGTTAAATCCAAGGCCATATATAAAAGGTTTTTGAGACGGAACTAGTTAGTTATTTTTCTTTTTTGCCCAAATTCCAGCTCGACACGTCAATGGGATCCAAGAAAACGGCAAACTAGTTTCAGCTGGCTATAAGTTGAGACTGAGACTGAATAGTTAATTTAAACTCAAGTAGGTAATGGTACCTAAAAGAGCGATAAACATAAATGGGGGTACATAATATAGGTGTACCCATGCTTTTATGAGAATGTGGATAATTTCTAAGAAAAAGTAGTAAATAAGAGTAGATGTAACTGGAAGAATAAACGTATTTTAATGATGAGCGAAGAAATAAATAAACAACATAATTGGCACACTGTTGTGCCAATATTGATTATGTGTTTGTGTAGATATGATTTTCATTCATAACGTCTGTGTAGTGTGTAATGTGTGTCTACCGTATTTCCGTTTACTATACTCATATCCGCTTGGATACGTTTTAAGTGCTAGGCTACTCTAGTTTATCGGTCATTACATTGATCTAAGGTCAAGATCTTGTAGCTCTAGTTCTACCCTATCAGACTGTTTATAGCTTAGATCATGGACATTATATTCATGATTTTCTTTTACTGTGAATTTCTCCCATAATGGCAGAAGTGAAAATGATCTTCGTGGCTTATCTACGTCTTCTTCTTCCAAACATCTCTTCATTGCTCAGGAGAGGAAAAGAGGCCCTTAATCGATTTCGTAGCACGATGCCTACTTTCGCACTATGACAACTTTTTTGGACTTTCAAGTAATGGGTCGCGTGATGCCAACAATCGCATTATGACAAAAAATATCCTAATACATTGTTCCGATCGCAGCATGCCTACTTCTGATATCGTCAGTACTTTTTATATGTAAGAGGCCTACAATATGTACAGTCAAACACAAAATTTGTTTTACTTTGGGTGTTTCGTAAACATAAAATCAATCGGTCATATTATTAGTACTAAATAAATAAAAAATGCCTTTTATTTCTTGCCAGTTAAATTAAGTACATAAATTAAAATTATAAAAAGATTACATTGTTAGATTTAATTATAACATTATATTATTATTAGATTTTATTTTTACATTATATTATTACACTATAGATTAACTCGACTTTTATTAAATTAAGTTACATTATATAATTTTTTATTGTTTTATTTTAAATGTAATTAAATTAAATACAAAATCAAATAATTGTGAGCCCCCTTTCAGGTGAAGGCCTCCTCCAGAGATTGCCAAATATCCCTGTTGCTTGCTACTGAAACCCAGTATTTTCATTATTAGTACTAACGTATGAATATTAAATAAAAGTTGCAAATTCCTACAAGTGCGTAATGCCACTAATAAAATAAAATCTACGAATCTTCTTACTTCTCCAAACGATTTCTTTTTTGTTATTGTTTTGAAATGATTTTTTGTGACTCTGTGATTGAATGTCAGGAGAATTGACGTGTTTATTATTTTATTTAAAAATCATCGTCCATGCCAAAAGGTAACGTAACCTAAATTTACTACTAACTTATGTCACTTTAAGTGGGAAAACTAATTGGTAAGAAATATTTTTTGTTTGACTGTACAAAAGTAGACATAATGCTATGGTCAGATTAAATTTTTCATAAAGTTGGCAAACTGCGATGTAACTAGAACAAAAATTAAAAAGTAGGCATCGTGCGATCTAATGTATGGTGGTTTTAAAATGTTGGCATCGTGCTACCGATTACTTGAAAGTACAATAAAGTAGCCATAGTGCGAAAGTAGGCATCGTGCTACGAAATCCCTTAATCTAATTGATCTTGGGTCGAGGGGCCAAGCTTGCATTTTCCTACCATACATCCCTATTAACAGTCATCTCAGTAGTTACCCCCTTTCTAGACTTAGCATCACAAAAATCCATATTTCGTTTCTTTTGTTTTTGTAAGGGCATCTGTAAGTCGCGAATTATGCAGAAACGGCATAAGGTGGCGGCGCGGCGCAGGCGTGGAATTTATAACGAAAAATAAAAAACGGTGTGCCTGCGCCGCGCGCTTGAGTGTAATTGACCGCGCCGTCACCTTACGCCGTAAGTCTTATTCGCACCTAAGATTGGTATCTAGGTTTTTTCCGAATACCGGAAGTTATCTATTGTACGCACTACGACCAATCAAAACCAAATTAAGGCGCCTCCCCGAGCAAAACGCAGCGGTAGCCGTGTTTTGTGCAGTTTTTGGGAGCTATCTACTCTTTACCCAAAATAAATACCAACTTATAAAATAGACATGAAATTTCTGCATATTCTTGACTCCAAAATGGTAGTTTTGGATTTTTTTTTTGTAGTAAAATGTAAAATTAATCTCCTTACAACGAAACCACAGAAATGAGGCAGGATTATTGATGGCTTGCATCTCCTCGTAAAGTAACCATCATTTTGATTTTCTTTTTACACTAGATGGTAGGCAAATTAATAATAAACATTATGCTAGTTTTATTTTTTTCAAAAGACCTAAATTTGATTTTATAAAGATTTTATTACAAAATCTGAGCGTACTCGCTACGTATATTGCTATTTTCTATCTCACGATCTTATGCTGGGTGGCGTGCGGTGAAAAGGGACGAATGCCCAAGGTTATTTGGTCAGGGTACCGCCTTAAGCAGATCTCTCATTGTACGGGAAGCTCATACAAAGCGAGGTCTGGTTATACTGGATATGTATAGCTTGATGTGTCGCCATGTGTACCTATACTTAGACACTTGAAGAAACTCTTTTATTGCAACCCGATTGATTGGTATCGCAATTAGCCTAACAAGCTCGTTAGGATAATTATTCTACTTAACTAGCCTACATCGGAATTTAAATTAATAAATATGTAATACAATATTAAGAAGTAGGTACATAATTGACTAGTGGCATGTTTTGTTCAACGCTTAATCCTGACAGCGACACAAAAAGGTGGGCAAAAAATGAGCTTTTTCTTTTTGCTCACTTCCAGTTCTTCCAATACGTATGAGTTGTCAATTTTTTCATCAATATTTTATTTATGGTCTAAAAAAGTCTGCCTCAATTTTTAATAGAGCCTGCAGAAGGGGCTTTCGGGTCTTTCCGTTGGCCCCTTCCGTCGACCAAGCCATAGAGTATAGATAGAGTCTATTAGAAGAAGACCTAAAAGTACATGAATTTTAAAATCTACCGTACTCGTTACTGTATAATTGTATTAGTCAGTAAATTAAGTTGTTAAGTGGGATTACGATGTAATGATTAAAATACTTTCTATAACATCGTTATAATATCAATGATCATTAACGTTTTGTTAACAATGGACAGGTTAAGTGCAAACTTAATTACAACTTGGGTAAATAATTAAAATTATTAATACCACCAACACTCTACTGTGGTTCTTCTGTCAGACCTCAAATCAATCAAGGCATTTTTTTTTTCGCTCGCCTACTTCCTATTGAGATTATTTCAGATTACAAATTTGTACATCATGTGGATTTATACTTTCGGCAGTTCGCGGTGTGAACCGAAGTGTGAAAAGAGGTGAAACGATGCTCGCCCTGCTCGCTTCCTCGCTCGCTATTGGCGGTGTGGCCTGTCTGCGCTTAAAGCTCTCTTGATCTGCTATTTGTTACTTACTAGATCAAGACCGAGCTGATCGATGACTCTATCGACTCAATCGACTTCTACACCGTGTTTGTTTGCTTAAAAATCGCACAGAAAAATACTCTGTAAAGAATTAATACGAAATACCAGTCATAAATACCATATAAGCAAGCGAGCGAGCAGGAAGTGCGCCAAGTAATCCAATGTTATAAGGGAGATCGTGGCCGCTTTCCACGACTGGTAACTTTACCACCGGCGTTAGTATCGAGTTACCACAAGTACAAACTTCACAACACATTCTACGCGTCGATGTTGACGGGAATAAATTAACTTTTCAAATGATATACTCTGATTGAAGTTTGATGTTGAACTAGGTAGAAGGCTATGCTGCGGTTAACGACTTTGATTCTGTTTGGACGAGTGGTTAGGAATATTTAGGGCAAAGTAAATGGTTTATAGTTGGATAATAAGCAGTGCTAGCCTGGTGGTATTCGAACCCAAGACACGCACCTCGGATTCATGTGCGTATTTTATAATTATCACTTGCTTCTGTGAAACAAAACATCGTCAGGAAACCAGAATGCCTGAGATATTTCTCGACGGCATGTAAAGCCAAGCCGTAGACGGCATTAAAACTCTGACACCAGGTTAGGCACTAACCACACGACAACCAAGAAAAAAATAAGTTAGAAAATATTGAAATTTTTTTCAGTGATAAAATTTCTCAAGAAAAAAATTAAAAGAACAATTCTGATTAGCATGAATGGGTCTAGAATATTAAACTCGAATGAAGAAAAACAGGTCTAGGCGTTTTTCATCCTACTGAATATAGCTACTAAAAGACTTCGATGTTTCAGAGAGGTTCTTAGGGCCTGAAGAACGATATGACATACTGTGTTTTAGGACCACCATAAGTACCTAATGTTGTCTAGTAAACCTAAAAGAATGGTGAAGATGAGGCAATAAAAAAGTATGCTTAAATATGCTCCTTTCCACTAAAGGGGCCAGGAAATGAAATTGAATGCCTTAATATTTCTCCACCATTGGAATTTCCACTCTCAAGGCTGAGCCTTGCCTTGAGAATACAAAGTTTTTATTTAGGCATTTAGATGTCGCCTAATGTTAATGAAAACGGGCAGAACAGATCATAATCTATGAAGTGACATACCTACTTTACATAAATTGTTGATAATTATTTACTATTTCGTGGGTGGTTAGCATTGCATTTCCATAACCAAAACAACCAGTTAACTTAAGTACATAATATCTACATAATTATTCTAACTAATTTAAAGTCACTAAAAATGTCAACTCACATTTTTTACGCATCATCGGTACTGACTTAGGCGGCATATTTTCTTTTTAGAAGCCCAAATGGGTCGTTTTAGGGGTTTTTTTCAGAGGGTTATTGTACTAATTTCCACCTATAGGGCTTCGCGCAATCGGGTAAAAATTACAATTATTAAAAGCAAAGCCTTCAAGTTCAATCCCAAAAAGGGAATTCAATAAACAAATTGAACCATGAAAAATCTTGGGACTATTAGTCTAGTATTACCTCATTTCAAAAGAATGCAAGGAACTTATATTTTTTCAATTAAATTCCCATTTGGATGGCAACATCAACATCGTTGGCGTTTGATGGTACTATTGCACAACAATTTAGGACGGGTTCCGAACTCTCATGGCCAAAAGGCGGCAACGTGACTTATTTTAACGGAATGTAGGTACTCAAGTCAAGATGAACTGAAGCAAACGGCTGTTGATTTTTATGTAGCTTGATAAACAAATTGAGGTATTTTTAAAGGGCGACCGCCGGTAGTTTATTGTAGTTACTGAGTAGAAACACTCAATCATGCTGTTAATAACAAAAATAAGGTTCGAGTTTTCAGGTTGTATTCTAGAATTCTGGTAGGCAGAAGCCATCGTACTGAAACTCTGCAAGACTGTCTTAAATTAACGATTATTTACTTTGTGGTGGATATTACCTATAGCAACCTCTACACGGGTCTCGAACCTCGTGCAGTAAGTTAATTAGTTGTTGAATTCAAGTTATATTTACAGCAGAATAAAAGATTATTTTGTAATTTTTGTTGTCACACCTTTTATTCTTAATTGACCAAAAATCCACCAGAACAAAACATTGACTCATAGAGCTGGCCGCACAGAAATCTGTGTTAGATAAAAAGGTTTCACGTCACAACTTTACCAAGGAAACTCAGCTTATTACTAAAATCACAGAATACAAGAAAGTCTAATCTGCATAAATAAGTAATCATGAAGAAACAGTAAGGTTTGTTGTTCTGGTCGCAATTTCAGGCTAAGTAGAAGTAAATAAGCAGATAAGATAATATAACCACGACAATGAACAAGACAATGTTTAAGAGGAAACGGTCATTAGGACATGGAACTCGTGTAGTTATTACAAACAAAAATATCATCAAATAATCATGTAAAATAATTTATAAGTTTAATTCTATTTGTGCTTAACTTTTGGGATAAAAGCTTTAGTTACGTTTCATAGAGGACTAATGATTTATAATGATGTAAAAACCGGATATTTGCGTGAGGAAAAGCCGGCTTTTCTGGATTGGGTAAGTACTCAATACAATTTCTTATTTTACACATAAATACGAACCTACAAGAAAACTATCTTGAAAAGAAAAACTTGTTCCAAAACTTACCAGTAGGAAATCCAAGCAAGCTGATCGTTTCACAATATTTATTGTAAAACCGTCTTTTAAACAAATAACATTATATTCACTGAGTTTCTAATCAGGTACCAAACTACAATAAACCGAAAAACAGAAAACACTTAAACCGAGTTTAAAAAAAAACAACGATACACTCTGGATACGGTTAAAAAAAAATTGACAAACGTGTAGCGCTGTGGAGCCTCTACAAGCGACTGTCTTCATTAACCACGGGACAAGCTTGGGGCTTTCTAACTTAGTAACAAAACTATAATTAAAATAATGAACTAAGTATTTACCATTCTTATTTAATAATGCACTTTTCTGACTAATACGATAAGTATCCGCTGTTTTTTTGCAGACGTAGTGGCGATTGTAGACTTTTGAAGCAAAAGAACGATTACATTTGGCGCGTAGCGTATGGAAACTCGTTTGATTAAATATTGAATAAATTCAAATAAAGCATCCGGATTTAATCTAGTAATTAGTTACTATTCGATAAGAAAAAAAAAAGATTTTTTAAACTGATGTCTTTTTTTACCTACTTTAGCGCTTGTAGGTAGATCTCTATCTACTCACCCATCTATCTACTTATTCATGAAATCAAACTATATGAAAAAAAATCTTTATACTTAATTATGTCTAGATGACGGAACGAGCTTTACCTAATTTTCGCAAAACGATAAGAAGTAGTTGAAAAAAAGAAATTGAAACCTGAGAGTAGCAGATTAAAATTTGAGTAAATCCAGATCGACTTACTAAGATATTTTTAAACGGAATTCTAGAATTTATTACATAGACGTCAGCAATCATGAATTCATAAAAAATATAGAAGTACTGAACGATTGAATTACCGCCTATTATATGGGACTTAAACATAAATGGCGAAATGTGAGTGTATTATTAGGTACACCTCTGCCTAACCTTTCGGGGTAACAGGCGTGATGTTTTGTTATGTTTGAACGATTGATATAACCCTCAGTGCACAAATCCGACGGTTTGCCGGTTTAGTTTCCTATTTTTCTTAGCGACCTTACCTCACGTTGCCTACTTACGTTCCTGATTGTTATAGCTTACCGACTATCTGTACTAAGTTAAAGACACACTTAGTATTTACCCAGTTTCAGAGAGAATGGCATGTGGGACTGATCCTGAATCCTGATGTACTGCCACCATAGTGATTTCCCTTTTGTCAGTCAACCTACACACAAAGAAAAACACTTTTATATATACTAAAAAAATAGGTACATAATTATCTACTCATAATTTATCTAAAGGGGTTGGCAGAGAGAGTTCTATGTTGTTCTTGAGGAAATGGGATGGGGCAGCCCTAATATCTAAATTGATTCGACTTTCTTCATTGAAGGCGTGTTGGTACTAAATGCGAAATTATAAACTTAAAACACAAATACCTAGGTATATAACTACATAGGTAGTCTACATAATTTTTCCCAAGATGAATCATCAATCATCATGCAAAGCTTCATGTTTGAATTCTGCTACTAGCGCCATCTAGCGGAGAATGGCTGAACTCCTATGACCACACGTTAGAAATCATGTTGTACTAAAATGACGAACAACTGAACAACTGGAACGTACTTGCGTAAACTAACGCCTCGGTTGGTTCCTGATGGGTGTAATAACATGAGGTGTGACAAGGATTTAACGGATGACAGGGCTGTAAACCGGGTTTCCCGATTCCGATTGGGCTCTGGTATTTGAATTTCAGCATCATTTTATGTGCCGATGACGTAGATCTAAAACATGATATTATTCAAATTCCCAGTTTGAATAGGTATACCTATCTGGAAAAAAACCTCTGAGTCCTTTAAGTACTTACGAGATGATGCAGTGAACCCCAGATCCTGCGTCTATTGTCATCCAATCCAAGTCGTCCGCCAATATGCTCATGCTCACTCAATGTCTCGCTGATGGTGGCGCGTGTGTCGGATCATTTAGTTCCCTTCAAAATGGTTGAGTTGAATGGTGCTGATCCATGCGTCATGTTCGTGAACGGGCGCTGTCAGTTGTGACTGGTCATCTCTTAGTTGCCACGGCTTATTTGAATTAATTATTTTTTTTTTTTTTGTAATTGTCTTTTTTGTGTTTACTATGGACACTTTTAACGTGCACATCTTGCTACATCGTTCTCACATAATGTACCATCTCAATATGAATGATGTAACCAAGGTTTTGTAACAATATGCTGATTTAAAAGAGTGTCCATGGAGTTTCTTGCCCGTTCTTCTCCATAGAGATCTACGCTAGGGAATGGGCAACTACAGTACTTTCACAGTTTTTATGCCTTGTGACTGGGACTGTAGCTACATTTCATTGTTATCTTTGTTTCGACAGTTCAAAAGTGCCTGTAACTGGCCTACTTGAAATAAATGCTTTGATTTTGATTTTGAATATTGGAAACCCTATTCCACCTTGGCCGACACAGAGACGAGACCCAGGACCCCACAAGCTTGCGCAGACGCACCACTTTTTTTTTTCAATTAAAAAATCAATACTATACCTACTTACTTGATATGAAAACGATTTTACTAGTTTTGTCGTCACAAGTCGTAGTGACAGACACAAATACGTACTCAAATTAATCCACCTCTCGCTGCTGCAACAAACATTTAACTTTTAAGTCTTGTTTACCTAAAAACTCCATCTGCCATGTCCGTGTATTTAAAACTGTTAAATATTAACATTTTTTCTGATACGAAATCAACAATTAAATTTTTAACAAAACTAATTCACCGACCCGACACAATCACATTGCCTTTTAGTAAGATTTCTGTGACCTACCACTTTCTTTAAACATATAAATAAACGGGCATAATTAAAACATCAATAATTTTGACGATAATGCAAACTAACCAAGTAGGTAGATATTAATTAAACGCACCTATTTTTAGAAAATTAAGGTCGCATGCAAATATTTACCGGGGTTTTATATAAAATTCTAGTTTCACTGAACATTTTGCTTATGGCTACCTAATTTAAAAAAATAGGGCAAACGGGAACCAAATTCAGTTTCGCGCTTTATTATTGGCCAGTCACTTCGCCGCCGCCGCACTGAAAATAAATGAAATTAAACTAAATCATTATGCTTAGTACAACTCGATGCCTCACTGAAAATATTTTTAATTCATTTATTTCACACTGATTCTATGATTCAAAAATAGTTCATTACAAACTTCATTCGAAAATTGGTTTTTATTTTATGCAGTGCATAATTAGCAGCGCTGTCTATAGCTTGTCAAAGTTTTCACTCGTTTTTCGCCGTTCATTTGTTTTTAAATGTGGAAACCTATAATTTTGGACGTCGAGTGCATCGTTTGCAATAAATCTTTGCAAAAGATCAACCACGTCCCTCAAGACGCATCGCAAAAAATGGGCAAGATTATAAAGCTGACTAATCACCGACGACTAAGAACGCCTAACTGGTCCCTTGAAGAAAAACAGTACTTGCTCGAGTTAATTAAGGAACGCAAAGAAGTGGTTGTTACAAAATCCAACAATGGTCCGAACCATTACGAAGAGAAAGACGTCGCATGGAACGAAATACTACGAGCGCTATCATTAAAATTTGGCTGTAAGTTTACTGGTAGTTCTATAAAGAAAGTAAAGACGCAGTGGCAGAATATGAAGAGAATCGCCCGTGAAGAAATGGCCTTAAATGGACCTCAATTACAAAATTACTCACGATTATCTTTAGAAGTGTGCAATATCCTTGAATTAGTCAAAGACGGCGTTCTAAGAGGAGAAAATGAAAACTTAAATGAATCTTCGTCTTCAATGACAGCTAATATTGAGATTAAAACTGAATGTATTGATGAGTAAGTGTAACACCGCTATTTCTAGTATTTATCGTAATTTCACAGGCAATGTAAACACGTAAATAATTATCTTAAAAGACACTAATCATAAACTTTTTATCAATAAAATTCACTTACAAACCCAAACATTTGTGGCCATAGATCTGACAACTACGTTTTTTTAATGATTACTTTTTATTTCAGGGACCAACCAGTGATCCAACCAAGTTGTAGTGGTATTATTAATACCTCAGCCTCCATAGATGCTGATATGTGCGATATGCCTCAAGATAAAACCAATAGCACTACCCAGTTGGAATCGTCTGCATCGTCAGTTTCTGGGCAAATCTCTGAAGCAAATGATTTTGATGGACAAGAAGACAATATCCCAATGAATACAAACAACTGCAATAGAAGAACTGTCGCTGCTATGACTATGACTGATGTACCTTATAATAATGTGAACGAATCTTATAGGATTACAAATCCCTTTCAGAGGGACACACAAGAATACTTTAAGTAAGTGATTTATTCTTAACTTACCTACTCATTTAGATATTTTTTTTATTTTACCGTCTGCTTCAAAAGTTAAGGCCAAGGGTTAACAGACTGTTCAGAAATAGTTGAGAGTACTTTGAACTTAGAGTATCATTGCTCTTTAATTTCTTGTGGTAGGTATACTGCAATAGAAAACCAAATGAAAATGGAGTCGTTGAAAGAAGAGCGTCAAGTTATGAGAGCCATGAGAGAGACTGCTGAACTAAACAAGATTATTGCAGAACAAAAATTGAAGCATGTTCTATGGGCGAAGAAGCAAGACATGGCGTAAGTTCCATACTTTAGAATAAACCTATTCATAGATTACAGAAAACATCAATTTTTACATTTAAAATATTTAAATTTGCCCGCTCATAGTAGAATAGTCTATGGTTCTAATTTCATCGAGGAGTTTAAGACAGAACATGCAAATATGCTTGAGTTTATTCATACATTTTATGTACACGTAAAATATAAATAAGAATTATGTATTTATTTTCCTGGTAGTAGTTGTTTTCGTTTTTAATGTTTTGCCGGGATTAAAAGCCAGGGTTTCAAACAAGTGCGCATACCTCGCAAGGAACATTCTATTTCGGCCGCACACATACCAATCTCAACATTGCTTTATTTTACCGTCCAAGGTTCAAAATCTGATGTTTGAACTGTATATTTTCAGTTAGTTGTAAACCGATATAATATTTTATTTGATCCGTCTTAAGTGTGTTTAAAAAATATTAACGATTAAAAAGTGTGGCGCTTCACTTTAAAAAAGTTCAGTTTAAAATGAAGTTAACAAAAATAAGTTTGTGTGCTGTCCGACGTATGTAAGTTAAGTAAAAATGCTTGATTATTTCATGTTGCATGAAAATCATTACGGAATTATTCTAGGTCCTTCTTTGTAAACGAAAATTGTTCTGAAATAACAAGTTTCGATCATCTAATTAAAAATGTGGCGCCAACATTTGCTTCTTGCTACACAATTTAATATGTTGGGCGCGCATTTCCTAGTGAAATGGTATATCTACGTTTTTATATGCGTATGAAATCTGATGAGGTAGGTCCTCATCACATTCAATACGAATCACTTCTACTTACTAAAACACAGTCACTTTTTATCATGAACAGAGTATATTCCGGGAGGCTTTTGTGCATTTCTTTTATTTATTTCTATAAACATTAGTTACGTTTTTAAATAATTATTTCAATATAAAATAATAATGAAAGGAACTTTTAAAAATATTAAAATAAAAAAGTTTACATAAGTGTAATAATAACACAATAAACTTTAGTATTCAATCTTTTTTTAGGGTTCTGTACCCAAGGGGTAAAAAAAGGACCCTATCGCTAATACTCCACTGTCCGTCTGGCTGTTTCTCATGAACCGTGATGGCTAGACAGTTGAAATTTTCACAGATGATGCATTTCTGTTGCCGCTATAACAACAAATACAAAAACAGAATATAATAAATATTTAAGGGGCGAGCGATACAACAAACGTGGTTTTTTTCGATAAGGTTACCCTTCGTGCGCAAGTCCGACTCGCAGTTGGCCGGTTTTTTATCATGATTCAATAAAAAAAATTATTTATTTCAGAATAAATAGGTAATGTCCATATTTTGTTAGTAACAAATTAATTATCTTAAGACTAAGTTAGTAGCATTTATGTAGTCCAGATGAATTTGAATTTGAATTAATATAAAGCTAGACAAAAAAATGTATCTACATTTTTTTTTTGTTGACTTTCAGCACTTCACAGGTACATAGGTAGGTATTTGTGGTGTTGACTGAAGCGGGTCGCTAGATAGTTACTTGATAATATTACATTATGTGCATAAAGGTTTAATAAATAAATAAATAAATAAATGACACAATGACAGGACACGTCCATCATGAATAATTTGATTTTATTATTTTTATCAATAGGTATTTCATTTCATGTACTGCTTAAATAATTATGGACGCTTTTCTTAAGGAAAATTGGTTTATTAGCATCAGGAGCTGGCGTAAAGTCAGTATGTTCTATGAAATTAATATACATCGACTTCCCTTATTTTACATCTCTCTGAATTATATTGCGATTGGTGAGGTAGACACTGAAGCATTGCTTTATCTGCTAAAGTGTTTAGCTGCTGAAGTAGCCAAAATAACAGCATGCAGAGTGCAGACAGAAAATGTAAGCACTGTGTGGCCGGTATGATAATATTACATTTGGTCATTTTTATTTTGTCATGAATAAATTCTTTTAAAAACTCAGTCTAAAAAGTAAGGAATTACAGATTAATGCCGAATTCTAGCGAACAATTATTGAAATTCAATTTGGTGTTTTAGTTAGTCTTGAATCAGCAAAATTTGTCTGTTGGTTAAGTATATAGCAGGTTTTGTAAAAAAAAAAATTGAATCCATGCTACCGTTTAGTTTCAGCTTTTTTGATATGTAACTTGGTTTTGTTAATACTCTTCGATCGTATATTTCACATACATTTATTAAAACGTAAAAAAAGAAAAATTAATATTTTCTGAATAAAAGGAAGGAAAGATCATGATCTTAAAAGCCAAATATTTGTTCCGTTTGCTCACTCGGAAAACAACAATTATCTCTGGCGTGCCGGGGTAGAAAAATCTGTCATAATTTGCATTATCGCATCAGAAAAGTTTTCATTAGCTCGAAGAATTCATCACATAGAGGTTTTTAATTCCATTTACATTTTTAATCATGAGTTTAATTCCTAGAATGAGGTCAAATCTGTCGCGGGCTATTGTTAGCGTGAGGTAAGGATTCCTACCGGCATGTCAAGTTACGCAACCTTCATGGTTAACATTTTTAATTGCCCTTATTTTGCACCTAAAAATACATTTACGCTTCTCCATCTTTGCCAGGTTTCACTTTCGATCATGATTAATCTCATCAGCATCAGAGTCAATGATTATTTTGTTTTTTTTTTCTATTTTTAGGCATAAGACAGTACTTTGGACTTTATGCCAGCCAGTGTCAGAGTATATAAACCGTCAGTCGATGTTTTTTCTACGCAGTGTTTACATTTTCAATTCTAAGCCGTAGTCCAAAGTTATCTGTCCTAGCAATTCAATTCTTATCAACTAGGTAAGAGTATTACATTCCCCTCTCTGTCCAGGAAGGTAAGACATCTTACTTAGATATCTTAAGTGAAATAGTTCTCACTTAAAAGCTAATAAGAACGGTGTTCTAAATTCAAAGTAGATTGTGCAATCAAATTAATCCTTTTAAATCTTGTTTTAGATGAAAATTGTTTGTTTGTCCAAAAAATTACTTAGCAAGTCTCAAGCAAATAGCTTTGTTTTTTTTTCAATTGTAAAGTAATCTGTTGATTGTAATGCTAATATGCCATTGTCAATTGTATATTTCCAACCATGCAACAGTTTGTTATCCTTATCACAAACAGTTTGTTTGCTGTTAAGAAAAGCATACTTGTATTTGTTAATTGGTATACATGCACAACATCAGTCCATCTCGTAGGGTGAAGGCTAATGTCCCAGCATGTGAACATGATAGGTTGATGCATGATGCTATGTATGTTTCAATTTTCACCTTCTGTTCTCCCCTATTAGCCATCACCTACCAACCTTCCTACCAACTTGTATTGTATAACAACGGGCTGGTATCTACAACTCTATGTCCAAAGCATATATTTTGCTTATGAGTAGGTATTTCATAACTTGTAACCAAACTGAAATGGTTTATTGATGTTTCAATTTTCAAGTAGTTGTAATAGGAACAGAAATAGCTTTCTGAAGTTGCGCTAAGAAGCGCTGTGGCTTCTATTTAGGTATTCATTTAAAAATAAGCTCTATGGAGTTCATAGGTACATTTTTGTTAAATTATTTAATTACTTGCTTCGGTGAAGGAAAACAATGTGAGGAAACCAGCATGCCTGAGAGATATTTCTTGATGGCATGTACAGTAAATTCAGAGGCTCATGAGTGGCATAAAGAACTGTGACACCAGGTCAGGCATTAACCACACGATAAAAAAGAACATAGGTACATTTATGTGCTGGGAATTTACAGTGCATACAAAATTGTGTGTGATCACTGATCAATGATATTTTCCATCATGACTTGTTTATTGCACTACAATTTCATCATCCATTACATTGCCTGATGACCATACTGATCATAACTGACAAGTTTAAAAATAGTTGTGATACAGGTCATGTAAGTGTTGTGATCAGTTGCCAGAATACAAAATCACTTTGTGATGAGTCTTCTGTGTCAGTCTGATTCAAGGTTTGTAAACAACAACATTATTTGTTAATTTAATTTTCTAGTCTTTTTAAAATATTCAGATAAGGTTGAGTTATTTAGTAGCAACAGTGTGTTTTCAAGAAGAAGAGATATGTTATTTTTAATCCTTTTATATCTGTAGGTCGTCCAAGGTCCTATCAAGAAAAGCGAAACTTTACTCAATCACCAACCTACTGATTTCAGAATGTACAGCGGTGAACCTGGCTCCGGAGCCGGCAAGGGTGGCGGCGGTGGTGGCGCCATCCGCGAGGCTGGTGGTGCTTTCGGCAAAATGGAGGCAGCTAGGGAAGAGGAGTACTTTTACAGAAAGGTATGCTCTCATTTCCTTCTTATACAAAGCAGACCATGAACAGTATTTGGCTTGTAGTACATTGTATTGCATATTAGACTCATGTCTGCAACTCGGGCACCCAGATGGGGCAAAGGATCTCAAATTTTTCTTGTTTGCAACTGACACCGACAACAACAAGAGTTATGATCAGTGACTTCTCTTTTTATGAGGTCTTTGCCTTGCTGTGGTACAGCATTAATATTATTGCCACTGTGGTGGTTACTTTTTTTTTTTCAACAAACGGGCTGATGACAGTATTTCAATGATGTGCAAAAAATACTCATAACCCATTATTACTGAATTTAGGATTGGATAAAAATTAAATTGTGTTCTATCTCAGCAAGTTCAACTACAAGTAACCTAAACTATACTGCCATCCCATCGAAACATGTCATTAACATTTAATTCTTAATTTTCAGCAAAAGGAACAGATCTCGAACCTGAAGAGTCACTTGGGTCAGGAGATCTCCTTCCATCAGGACCAGATCAAGCGCCATGAGGACGCTATCCGCCGTCACAAAGAAAAGATGGCAGACATGGATCAGAAACCCCAATAGGAATAAAATGCCATACTTCAATCGGAAAGTCTTATGAGTTTGTTACTCAATTATGTTTTAAGAAAGTCAACTTTTTGCTTTTATTTTGTTTAGTTGTTATAGAAGGTTGAACCGCAATTATATTGATGGTGGCATTATAACATTGTGTTTGATTGTACTTTACATTGCTGCAGGAACCTAGGGTTATTTAAACTTTATAGGTAGGTATTTGTTATCTTTTAGGTAATTTTTAATGGCTGCTTTTCCTTGCCATTGTATTGTTGTCAATGCGGGTAAAACCTGGATGTACCTCATTGGCACAGAGGAATGTGGATCCAACCAACCCAACTGTGGATCATGATATCTTTCCTCAAACTAATGCACATTGACGGAAGATGCATCGGGCGTAGCAGCACATCTTCCGTCAGATAAAATATGCACGCTACATAAATAAGCTGCAAAATCAGACATGTTGGGAAAAAGGCCACTCGGTTTAGCTTGATCACGAACAGTGATGGTAGATGCAGAACAGACATTGCAGAATCAGCATGAGCCGTATGATAAGAGAATACCCTATGTGTAATAATTTCTTCAGGTCGGCTCTGTTCAACACTGCCGAACGAATGCGTAATAGGGTCTACACATTTATGCTCGTAATAGCAATTCGTCCAAGTATTCTAGTAGCCTAAAATATGTAGTTATATCTTCAGTTTTAGTTTTGCTATGGCGTAAAACATCGTTTGTAGGCTTTTTTTTTTTTTTTTTTTTTTTATCGATGGGAAATCATCAAATGACCCCTCCCGCTCTGGGCTGAGCAGGAGGGAGTGTCAGACTTGTACTGACTAAAACCCATCCATGTTCCTTCCTTTGCCCTTTGTGTTCCAGGGCCGCGGTATCTCTTTCGAACAGTCCCGCAACCCTGGCAGGCGTCGGCCCTTACGGACCCCTTCCTGTTTGCTGACTCTCTTTGAGGCGCGCGTGGAACACGAACGCGCCGTCGACACGGCCTGTCGTCATAAGACGGACGGACGGCGAGCTAGCCCATAGCTCACCGTCCACAGGCCCGCGATCGTTTGTAGGCTTAGGTGGAAGCGCAAGGGTAGCCCGCGATATTTAAATTTTCTTATGTTTATTGTAATTTACGGGTCAGTGTCTCCATGTTGATAAAAATATGAATCGCGCCTGTAACACGTATGGAGTTACAAAATTATAATCATTCAAATCATCAATACAACCCTCCGTATTTAGTTCATGAAAAAGTCGCTCAATGAGAGTGTGAACATGATGAAAACAATCTGTATTCACGTGACTATATTCTTTTTTACCATAACTTTAGTGAGTTAGCGTACCACTGGTCAGTTTCCTTACTCGTCAGTAATTTTACTTATTCTTTCAATAAATCTTCAGTACCTACTGTTTCTGAATTTGCCAGTTTCACTACAATACAGGACCTATCTGAGAATGGCAATAGTTATGAAAGAGTCATCTATTGGAATATCTAAGTACTATGATCAACATGTATATAGAGGAAAATTCAGATCAAACAACTGATGTTACGGTCTCAAAAAAATCATTTTCAACCACCTGATAATTCTGTTGGGACTGTTTTTCATAATCTTAAATAATTCGACAGAATGTAATACATAAATGATAGGGTTATCTCGGGAATTCTGATATGAAGTTGAATACCTATCTTTGATTTCAACTAATTTCAACAGATGGCGTTACTTCTAAATGTACCCAGAACACCTCATTCCAACCATCACTTTTTGTATTTATGTTCATCAAGTTGCAGACTGTAGACGGCGTGCTACTGAAACTTTTAAAGCACTTTCGCTTTCAGCTGGGTACTCTGTTTAAAAATCTTCCAAATACGGACGCCATTTGCCTGTACTGGTCATTCAAAGTACCTCTTCAAACTTGAATTAAATAAAATTAGGGCATCTACGGACGTTATCTCTGTCTTGGCAGGGAATAAATTGTATTGGACGCATTTAGATAGCTATCGCACGACTTGTTTGTTTTGACGTATCTTCAATGTTATACAGACGGTCGTCGCCCTAGCAAATAATATTTCTGTCTTGTCCATGACCAAAATTAGAACAAGTTTCTTTGTGGGAATGCGCCAGGAAAGCGACTACGGAGCTGTAAACCGTTGCGTTGATCGAACGGAAGGAGAATTAGGGGCCTGTTTTTGTGAACGCGACGACTGGGCCATTATTCTTCGACGTAATAAATAGGAGTGCGTGACGCGAAATATAGCTCCATCGACCATCGGGCGACGACCGACCGAACTCGCTCACACGAGCGAAGTTAGCTGCGAACTAGCCGCGTGCGGGGCGCGCGCCCTCAACGCACTGAACCGAGTTCCAAGCGGCACTCAGTTTACTACAATCGCAAACCGACGCCGCATGTCGTTTCGCGCGCCGTTTCGACCCGTGTGTATGGTGTTAGTGAAATAACATAACAGCAAATTGTTTTGTGCTGTGTTATTATTGTGTGATAGTGTCATACTGCTGGTGCGACCGTTCCGGTTCACATTGTTGTGATGCATTTGAGGATATACCTATGGCTGTCTTGTGTAGTCCTCGCAGGATACGTTCGAGCGACAGAGGTAAGGGGGACCGTCTTAAATGCGGCACTCGCCCGGCTTTTTGTTGTGTGAACACAGGGAACGTGAGTTTAGTCTTGTAAACGTAGCGCCGAGTTTAATTTGTGGTAAAGTTGCATCGACTTGCGTAACTGTATTCAATGTCAACACTATTCAACAGAGTTTTAATACGAGATTTAACTTGTAAGTCTGTAGTGAATTAACGTGTGAACGTTAACGTTGTATAGGTAGGTTACCTTGAATGTGCGGTAATCGCAGGTAAACAATCGTTATCGCGTTCGTTCCCATCGATTTGTGTCGCGTTATTTTGTTTCCGTATCAGTGACTATCGCTGGTGTGCGTCGCGGTGTAAACACAGACGGATCATGAATGGGAGCGCGGTGTCGCCCACGTTTTGGGAGAAAGCTGAGCCACCGCACACCTACATAGCCATTGGTTGCAGGCACGGGCTCATGCATTGCCGTGAACCCATTACCTTGTGTTATATTTATTAGTAAGTTCATAATAACGAACTCATTTGCTTCACCCTGGCAAAAGAAGGGATTTTACAATTCTGACTCACATATTATCTGGAACATAGACCCAGTCACCTACGTAAATACCTTGGCATCGGTACCTCTACTTGCCTCATAACAGACTTAATAATGGAGTAGGTAGATACTTATTTACTTATAATCTATAATTAACAATTTCATGCTTAACTTTAATCATAACTTTAACAACCTCCACGTGACTCATTTAGTAGACTTCCTAAGGTTTTGTACCTACGTACCTAGCTAGCTGGATAGATACATACGTACCGATGTTCTTGAGAAAATTATTTTAAGGTTACCTAAGATGACAATATCTAAGGCTAGGTAGGAATTCTGTCTTTGTAAACAGACTTACCGACAGGCGGTAATATTCAATTTACTTACTACACTGATTTATACTGTGTAAGTACAGTCACGAGCAGTGGCTATGTAAACTCTCAACAAAATCCAAAAGCAATTTTCTCGTGGAATATCTATTGTAACATTTGGAGATAGGACTGCCTATACGTATACGTTAGTAAGTTTAAGTTATAATCACGAAAGCTGGAGAAATTCACTTTAAAAAAATCCCAAGTCTACCAATACGTTACGTATAAAACGTACTAGTTATTAGTGTTTGTGACTGTACCTATCTCGTACATTATTTAGAATAGTACGTCTATAATTTACCCTAACATAAATAACTTGTTATAATCAGTTCTGTCTAGACCTGTTTCATTATCTGCCTAGGTGCCTCTCTAAAGGGATCTTTAGACCTTTCCAATCGAATCCTAATAAAATCTGTGATTGGATCGGAAAACCTTGGATACAGTCTATCTACCTACAGTCAAACGGTAATCGAAAGGTGTGTATGATTAGATTCATAGATAGAACCGTAGATATACCTATTTATAAACTAGGTACAAGTGTAGGTAGTCCTCTGCTTACTGCCAGATAGATAAAATATAAATCAATAAAATCTGCAAGACTCGTACAATCACCTAGAAGATTAGCTATAATAAATAGGGCATAATTCTTTCTTTTCCACAGTTGTTGCTGCACACAAATCACCTAGGTACCTATACATATATGCGTATTGAAAACCTATTTCAGTCTTTGACATCTTCAAAGGATTGTCAGAAAAAGAATGATGTTTTAAATACGTTTAATGATGTCTAAACCATTTAGTGATTTGCGGCGGAAGCGGGTCTAAAAGGAACAATAAGAACCTACTGATTATCTTCAACCAGAATTGATTTATTGATTAAGCATGTAACTTTTTTTTCACTTAAATCAATAATGTGCAGTACTATCAACCCAAGAAAATAATTAAAAGTTAATTTCAACTACTGCTTGTCGCACAGAAAAAAAAATTAAATTCCTACAATATTCTACGAGAGTTCAAACGTCCATGACTATCGCGGCTATTCATGTCATAGCATTTGATGTCACTTACCTCTATCTGCCTTGTTGAAATCTAATTTTTTGCCCATATTAGAATATAGTTTTACTAGAATGTAAGTGCTTTATTAAAGCAAAAATTGCAGTAACAATATTATAGTACAATCTTAGTGAAACTTTAAGTACTTTTCAACTAAAAGTGTTTCGTTGACACATAGCATTTGACGTCACTACCGGAATCGATGCGTTTTGTGTTTGTATTACTTTTCACCAAAAACACGCTACATAAAGTATTAAATTGTAAAATAAGTGTTGTATTAGAGAACTAAACAAGTGTACCACAAGGTTTTTATGGTCCAATACAAGGCATTTTTAAGAATTAAAAAAAGATTTGTATTTCTTGCATATACCCTATTTTTGCGTCAATGTGGCTTGATATAATCAGGTAACTACCCGAGAAGTTACATGACTATAATATCTAACTGCATGGCTTAAGAATGCACTTTTCTTTGATGTTCAAATTACTTAGGTACCTACCTAGTTGTATGCTTCTACTGCTTCTCATTTAATCGGAAATAGGGATCTTCATCATCTGCCTAGCCTTTTCCCAACTATGTTTGGCCGGCTCCCAGTCTAACCGGAGCATACGAATGTCAATACCTACATAGTACATTCTGATACTGGAAAGTGACCAACCAACGTAGACCAACTACGAACGAGATGGTCTATAAAATTGCTAAATGTCGCGGATTGTTATAATTTTATAAATTGCGGCTTTATTCCACCAATTATTCCTCTTATTTTTTATCTTTTATTCTCATTACAAAAAGGTTGCCCCCTAGGTAATTACCACAACATTTGCTGTCCGTATAAAGGGTGTAACAAGACCCTTAACGAATCCGAAAGGCACTTGGTCTCTCCGTCTTTGCGATATTTTTTTTGTTCTAGACCATACCTGGGATTTTTACACAAGTTTTTTTTTACGTTAGATTTTTGCTTTAAACACCTCCACGACCCCCGTACTATTCAATCCACCCATCAGCACAATGTTTTGAGTGCGTTGCATCGAGTCCTACCGTAAAACGTGATTTTTCACCCTAAAAAAAGTCGTTGCCCAGCAATAATTTTTGCGTAAAGTTACTTAGATTTTGATGTACATAATGCTTGGTTGACGGCTTCGTGAAGGGTCCTGTTACACCCTGTGTAACTACTTTCATTTCACACTTTTTTTTTTAAATAATTGAACCAATGTAGGTCTAAGACGAGCGCTAATCCTGCCGAAAAACTGTTACTCCGTTTGGTGGGTGTATAAAATGTTGGGTCCTAAATAAATAATTTATTTTTACCTAATAAACTAGATTTGACACTACATTTAGTTTTTACAGTTTTTACAACTGACTATACCTACCTACCGTTTAATTTTGATTGATCAACAACCAACTCACACTCTATTCAATACATTTGATTTCTGTCTATTAATAAATCACCATGAAAAAGCAGATGTTCCTTTAAGTGGTCATAATATCATAACGTACTTGTCTACGTACTATGTATAACCGACTCAACATAACCAATTGTAAATAAGCGCGGATATAGCTTCTATAATATCATATTCACTTTGACCTTGACAAAACATAATATAACACGATATTGGCAGGGTGTTCCATACGAGATAACTCCCCCTTAATGTAATGAAAAGGGGAGGGTCGCACTCTGAATATTATTCAATGTTGAATAGAACAGCTTTACTTGAGACAATGGGTATAATACGTCCCTCCCTGTCTTCCTATCTGCCAGGTGCCAGAAAGACCCTTTCAACTTAGGTTTAGACAGACACTCAACAATGTCGAAGAGGGATGAGGTTTTGATTAATCTATTCGCCTATTTCTTTGATCCTAATTTGAGTTTGATCAAGAAATCTGATCAGTAAACTTTTGTTAGTTGTTGGTATTGTTTGACCAAAATACCAACATCAATCATGTCCATTTCAATATTAAAATTCTGGGCTAAAATTCTATGAAAAAATGCTCAGAAAAAAGAAATATAAAAAATCACACACAGTTAGTTGAAGATGCGAATCCAACATTTAAATTGTCGGTTTCCAAAATCTGGCGTTACGGTTCCGTTCGCCTTTTATTTCCGAAAATGTAGAAGTTCGCATGCAAATATGATAATAATTATTGAACGCAATTCAAAATCACTAGGAAACACAATTTTCCTAAATCAAAATCTAGGAATAGACCTTTAATAGCTGTACTTGCGACGGCATCACATTTCACATCTTTAATAACTCTTTTGAATAATCTAAGAAATAACCCTAGAAATTCTTCAGAATAATTACTTAAACCTATTCGTACTTAACCGCAATGCAAAGATGCCAAATGCCGAAGCATAAATTGAAACCACGCTTTGCATTTATAATATCTACCTTAGATGTTTGTGAAATGTTTAGTGGTTAAAGCATATTTTGTGGTGACAGATTGTCTAGCTAGGGTTATAAACATTATATATTAACACCATTTAAGACATTCACCCTTCATAATTTCTCAGTATTGTCTAATGTCTGGTACAGGGTACTTGGTAACCTGATATCTATAATCAAGTTAAAGTAATGACTTGAGTTTAAGTAATTGCAAGATGCAACCATTTGTATGCAATCGACAACAATTTGAACGAAGTAAGAACCGTCAAAAAAAGCAAAGCAAACACCCGTATATATACGCAAGTTACAGTACCTGCTTGTGCAAATATTTTGTTCAATACACATTAATTTAAACAAAGTAAGAACCGTCAAAAAAAGGTAAGATTTCTAACTTTTGACAGTTCTAACTTTAAGCATTAACTATTACTAAACTATAGGATAAAAATCGTATCATAAATAATTAGTTTAACTCAAATAATCACTTTGACTTGTTTATAGAATACGGGTGTAAGTTCGGCAGTTTTCGTAAGTTGCTAATTTGGAAATGTCTGTTTGTGAAAGTTGTCAAACAAAAGTTATGAATTTAAGAATTTAATCAAAGAAACTTAATCCCTAAAACGATAAAAAATCAAGCCTAATTAAATAAACGGATTTGTGGGGCAAAGTAATTACCTATGTGAAGATTTCTTACATGACTAACAGTCAGCCTAAACTAGATTGCTAGAAAACAGCACAGTTGGCACTATCGAAGTATTATGGCAATGGACTGGAAAGAAACGCCAACGTCTGTAAGGAGCCTAATCGCTACCAAACTCGTATCAGTACGCATAATAAGTCTAAAGAGTCCTTGTTTACAAAATGACGATCGAAGTATAGAAGTTGCATGTGGTCGAATTTAGTCATGTTTGAGTATGGCTCATTAACCGCCCGGAGTCAGGACTTGGTTGGTAGCCATTGAGGCACACGACCTCTTATGACACCGTAATGCTAAAAAAGCAGCACTTTTTTCCTTGAGCTAGAAGAAAGAAGGCTTTACGACAATCGGGAGAATAGTAGATACAGGCGACAGCAGTGGGTGGTAATGGTATGACCTTGAGTTGGCTTAGCGCTGCACGGAGTTTCAAGTGAATAAGAGGCCAGCTTATACTGGTTTTTCACTTGTATGTTGTACTAACATAAATCACCAACCAATGGTCAATTTTATGCTAATGTTTTCGCATTACCAAGATAGGAGAAAAACCTAAAATAACGCACTACACATCACAGATTTTGACAGATTTTTTACGTAACCAAGCTCTGGAATTCGGTTTAGTAAAACTGGATAAACAGACATCAGACTCATGTTTTATCAATGCAAATATTGCTTATCTTTTGCAGGTGAGCAAACATGTTACGCGTATCTTAAAACGTTACTCGTGAATGTACGTATAATATTTTAAGTTCGTCATGTTGGAAAAGGGCACATTGAAAGCTACATAAATTAGGACAAGGCACTTGTTATCCGTCCTAATAATAACTAAACTAACTGTCAGATACGGATTTCGACCATGACCTGATTTAAGACATCTTAGGATACATTTAATCCCGGTAGTACTTTCCTATGGGATAATAGGGTATATATGCAAGAAAAGTAAAATTGTATTGGCCCTTAAAAACATTGTGGTACACTTGTTTAATTCCCTACTACAACACTTATTTTACAATTTAATATTTAACCCTTCGTCGGCCGGAAAATAGATCTACGCGAGACACAATAGGTTTTTAATTGTGTCTATATACTCGGCATACGAAAGGTTAATGTAGCGTGTTTTTGGTGAAACGGAACGCACATACAAAACGCATCGATTCCGGTAGTGACGTCAAATACTCTGTTTCAAAGAAACACTTTTAGTTGAAAAGTACTTAACGTTTCACTAAGATTTTACTATAATGTTATTGCAATTTTTGCTATAATGTTATTGCAATTTTTACTATAATGTTATTGCAATTTTTGCTTCTGTCTTTACCACTATTCCTATATTGGCTCTAGGCTGCATAGTCGGCTGATTGTGCCCGACTGGCCGCGGTTGGTCGGGCTTCCTTTCCCATCCCTGAGCATGTCTTTCCTCACAAAATCGTGCCCCCTGGTGTATCCGGCTTGTCCGGGTCAGGCTTGCTCCTGGCTGGGTGTGGTGCTCAATCACATACTGTGACATCACATGTGTGATAAGTGACATCACATACTATGACATGAATGGCCGCGACAGTCACGGGCGTTTGAACTGTCGTAGAAAATTGTAAGAGTTTAATTTTTTTTTTAAGTGACAAGCAGTAGTTGAAGTTAACTTTTAATTATTTTCCTGGGTTGGTGATACTGTATTTTATTGATTTAAGTGAAGAGAAATTTGCATGCATATCCCTATTTTAGCCTCTACATGAGCGAAACCGCCGCTAAAAGCTAGTAAGCAGTTTGTTCAATTTTCAACGAGATATAAACAGAGTCAGCTAAGCCGTTATACGTGTCACGGTTCGGGACTATCTAGTGCCGCTAGAAACAGACCGCTAGAAACTGGCTGGATTTAAGTATTTCTGAGATGAAGTATTACTGTATTACTGAGATGAATGATTTACACTTCAACCAACTTCTCTGTGCAGGCGGGAAAACACAGAACTAAAATAAATGTTCAAGTTTGACATATCGATGTAAATTTTCTTGACAAGCAACGCCATCTTGAACTGCACACTTAAAGTGGTCTTAATGGCTGCATGCAGAGAACTGACTTGAAAATCTAAAGAAAATAGCAAAACTGACATTGTACAAGTGACTTATTTGTCACCAAGTCCAAATACGATTAGACTGATGACACGAATGCCCTTATAACAGATCGTCGTACATTGCTTATTCCTAGAACAAACATTAAATTCCACTTATCTTTTATTCAGCAAGGCGCGCAATGTATCGATTGTCTCTTTACCAGTCGAGGCACAGGTCGCGAATTCCACTTCAGCTATTAAGTCGGGGCACGAATCGATTCAACGCTCGATTTGAGTGTTGTTGAGAGTCTATGGTCTAATATTTTATTGGGGGGCTGTCCTTGTACAGGGTTCTTTCTCTTCTTTATCGTGTGTTAGTGCCTAACCTGGTGTCAGAGTTTTTAGGCCGCCCATGGACCTCTGACTTGGCTTTACTTGCCGTCAAGAAATATCTCTCAGGCATAGTGGTTTCCTCACGATGTTTCCCTTCACCGGAGCAAGTAATAATTATACAATACGCACATGAATCCGAAAAATCAAAGGTGTGTGCCTTGGGTTCGAACTCGAGACCTATGACTTGGCAGTCCGATGATCACACCTCTAGGCTATCACTGCTATACTGCATAGTACAGGGTTGGCGAACCTTTATGGACCAACGTGCCATTTTGCCTAAATAAATGTTGAATGAAGCCATAGACGCGCCGTCAAATAATTTTTACTTAGTGATTTTTGGGAAAATAATAAACTCAAACTCAAAGCGTTTATTTCAATTAGACCTTCGCAGGCACTTTTGAAAGTCAGAAAAACAAAGGCGAAGCTACAGTCACAGACACAAGGCATAATAACTTGTGAAAGTACTGTAGTTGCCCATTCCAAAGCGTAGATCTCTATGGAGAAGAATGGGCAAGAAACTCCATGGACACTCTTTTCAATCAAAATATTGTTACAAGATCTTCTAATCAAACTAAATACTGTCAACTCTGAACTCTTTAATTACAGAATATTTAAATGTCCAGTAAACATAACTAGCGAAATGTGGGTGTACCATAGGGCATTCTGCCTTACCCTTCAGGGATTACAGGCGTGATATATTATATAAAATGTAGATTTTACTTTCACCACAACAAAACCCACGTATAGCGCCTATAAACCTATTTAAAACATCGTTCTGTTTCTGAATTCGTTTGACAGAGACACTAAAGACTGTTTAGTATTTGTTTGGCGCGAAATCTATATTTAGTGCTATTACGTTGGTGCAAGCCAGCTATATTTGCAAGTGTTTCTCGTCGCTTATAGGCTGCCGGCAATTATGACATCTGCCACCAATATCCATACTGCACCAAAGTTATTACAAACCGTCCAGAACTCCAGGCAAGTAACAAAGCAATAATAAAATTTGTCAGAGCGTGCTGCTAGACAAAAAGGGAGCTCTGTCAATAGAAATAAAAGAGAGTGCACGGTCCGACTTGCAGCCGGGACCGAAGCGGACTGACGCTACTTGGTAACTAGCTGTCGGGAGGACGTTTTTTTTTTCTCTTTAGATAATGGCAGTTGGCATATTTAATGCTCTATGGTTAGGTGGTGGGTTAGATAATTTTTAATGGATATTTTATGGTGTGTAAATATCGAAGCAGATGGGTTTCTGAAGTTTCTGCATCTCACTGGCAAAGGCGTGATATAGATAAAATGTAATTAAGATATTTTGTTATTGAAAAATGGGAACCTATAATAATAAAAAATATGTCAAAGAATAAATAGAGTGAAATGGAAATATTTTCAATAAAACTAAATTATTTTATGGAATAATATAAAGTGTGTGTTTATATCTAAACAATAGCCACAATTATATTGTTCATTGGAATATATTAACCACAGTTAACAATGCAAACCGCTTGTTACCGCACTTGTGTTTAAATGCCTTTAATACCGTTTAAACATTAATTTATTTATAGGCAAGCATACACATTTTATTTTCTTCTATTTAAGGAGGAAACTATTAATTATTGCTTTAATTTCTGTAAAGTTTTTCATTATGAATGCTTTCCATTTCACGTTAACTTGTACAGAAATACCGCTTAACGCATAAATTACTAATAAATTGCGGCACATAATTTACTTTTCTTTCGTGTTTACAACAAATAACTGGACTAACTAAATAAATAATAATAAACTTAAAAGAAAAATGTAAGAATGCGTTACGATTTCATGCACCAACGTAAATGTTATTGTTTATATTTATGTATTTACGTTTGATCAGTATCTCACTTGATAGCAAGTCTTGAGGCTAGGAAGAGGTGTACCTAATAGCACACGTACACCCACGTTTCGCCAATTATGTTTAGGTCCCATGTAATGGGGGCGAGCATATTGCCATCAACGGGGCACGAGTCCAAACTCTGTGGCTGCTCATGCATGTCATGATGCAGTTGAAGATGCACGGTTGCCTAACCAAAAAACAAAAAATTGCCCAAATCCCATTTAGGCTCACTTCCACCACAAAAATCACGAAATGCGTTTAAAACAACATTTGGTGACGTTTATAAGACGTGTTGCGCCGGCCCTAAGTACCAACGGACATGGCCAGGAAGATGATGATGAATCGTATTTTTAACGTTCGTTATGTGTGTCTCTTATTTTCTACGTGACAATTATGAGTATAAAATTCTGCTAAAGTTGTAAAATCGTTCTGTCTCTTTCAATTGTTTGAAGATGATAGAGACAGAATTATGTTTTGGGTTAACACATTTACTTATTAGCGGTGCAAGCGGGCCTTGAACCCCCTATTTCAATTCCACCTCACAAAAACAAAGGAATGCTAAGCGCCATCCCATGATCCCGCCATCAAAACGTACTGACAGCTACTCGTACCTACCATGCCGGTGCGGGGACAGTGGGGAGTTGGGGACCGAGACGTGTGAAAATAGGCCGGACGACGCGGCCGACCCTCCCCATTGTTGTCACACTTTTTGTTGCCTCTTCTGACCAGACATTGTTTGAGCCGGTACGATTATGCGGTACAGAACGTAAAATAGATGACGGTTTGTTGAATTAATTTGTACTTCGAATAAGGAAGGGCTGTGGTCGTCACTATGTATAAAATTGACAAAAAATACAATTGACAAACGGATTTCGACGATAATTCACACATGCACGGATCTTTTTTAAGAGGACATACTTTTTTATCTCGGTCGTTCGATTCGACATAATTATATTAGGGGCACGACATATACCTAAGAGGTCTTGACCAAATTAAACATTTTGGAAAACTTCCGTGTGATACTGGTCCAGATTAAAACAATAAATTAAGAATATCGATAAATATGATCGTTAATATAGTCAACATATTTAAGGTTTATCAATCTATTTTACATCAAATATTACAACTTAATTATTTATTATTGGTCTCCAGATTTTCTTGAGGTTGGGTATCTCTGTACGCAATCTCATTAAATATTTCAATGTTGTATCAAACGTAACGAACTATCGCAGTAACCGTTATTTTAACGAGTTTATGATATAATTTGAACGAGCTTGTCTTAAATAAACGTGGTTTACAGTTTACACAAACTTGGTTAACAGTCTTAACGTGTTCTAGTTACTTATGAAGATAGGCTATAAAGAAACTTTTATTTTCATAGTTACACAACTTTCCTGTATGAGTTTGTTTTTGCATCTAATTTATAACTGTATATATCTAGATTGTTACCTAAGAGTACATTGGTACAATACTTAAAAAAGTTTATTTATTACCTAAAAGAAAAGAACATAAGAATTAGTGCATAGTTACATATCTACCTTTAGTACTTATCCATTCGCTACTCGGTCAACTGTGTCAACATTATCATAAAGTCCAGCCAATTTGACTAATGTTATTGTTTTAGTATACCAATCTGTCATGTTTAAATTCAGTCTAATATCTAATTAATTCACCGAGAAATAATGGAAATAACCATTGAAAATAGGGTAAGATTTATTTTCCAGACTTAGACCACAGAGGCAGGAATTCAAATAATTAGAGATGTGCTATAGCCAAAATATTACAGCATCATGCTGAGGCGCCTTTTGGCCTCGTACAGGACCAATTTTGTTTGTTTTATTTTTTTCTTATGTTTTCTTTTTTTATATAACTTTGTTTTATTGTTAATACAAGCATTTTCTTTTCTCCTTTGCGTGTCTAAAAATGCTTTATCTTTCTTTCTTTCTCCTGTCTGAAACAGAAAAAAAAATACAAATATGGTGTTGAGACATCACTATACAAGCATTTGTAAAGACAACAGAATGCTCTATAACCATGTTATCTTACAGACGACCAACGATTTCTCAACAAGATAGCACAAGCGAGATAAAAACCAAACCATTCACATCGAAACTCATTCAAGTTTACATTGGGACATACAACTGGTGATTCATACAAGGCTACCTACTCACCTTGATATACACAGCTATATACTTACATAAAGAACGATTCAAGAGATCCCACATATTATATCAAAGCGTTCGAAGATATATATTCAATAGGTTATGTAATTTGTTTGAGTAAACGCACGTGTTGCGAAGATTCTGTTCCGGTTTTTTGGTGAAAATCTCTCTCTCTCTCGTATCTTATGTGCCGTAAAGGTCAAGTTTGGTTTGTAGTGAGAGGATTACCAGCATGATTGACTGAAAAGGAACGAACAACAGGGTCTTCCATTTGGTGGCCTACCACGACGTCTTAAAGCAGGAGTAATTCCAGTGTGGGAAAGAGATGGCGCTAGACGACCTGTACAGCTCTGTGTCTTTCCCACACTGGAATTACTCCTGCTTTAAGAGGTCATAGTAACTCCTCAGATCATAACATCATGGAGATACGGCAACAGGCATTTCTATGACTGTGACTGTGAACTTTATTCCATAATATATTATTTCTTACGAGTGCCACTGCCTACTGCATGCCAAAATATGGATCAAACCCGCCTGTTGTGGTGGTCTTAGCCTGTTTTACACCCGAGTTCCGGTAAACTATCCGGTACTAGATTTTGAGCACCAATAGCCTCGCAACTTCCTCAAATGTAAGAATATCCAGCTCATCCTGGACAATCTTGCCGGCTGCTATATCTTATTTCATAAACTTCCAAGTAAATATAAGTAAAGAAGAATCCTGATGATCTACTAATATTAGAAAAAAAACCGTTTGTCCCTAACAAAAAAAAACTCAAAATCTTCTTTAAATACTGGCCAAAACCATATAAACAGTTGTTTACGAGGTTAGCTCGTAATAGTACAGACAGACAGACGCGGTCGTATGTAGTGATATGAGCTTTTAACGTAATAAATAAACATATGGTTCGTTTTCAGGTCATGCTTGCTTTTGCTCTTATTTTGTTTATATTTCATTTAGTGCTAGCGAATTGCTTACTTCTTTCGGTCTATTTGTTAAGGAGTGGTGTGATGGAGGTGAAGTTTTCGTTGTTTCGAAGGCCTTTAAAAAACCTCTATTGATTTCTGCTGATTTCATTATAATTAATAACGTTTTAACAAAATACAAGCTTGGTTTTTATTTACCTCTAAACCTCATATAGGTAATTTATAATACTTCGGGATCACCCCGCAAATCGGAAAAAAATAACCTTATATGGTAAACAAAACTAAGGCCTCGAATGAAGCTCACAAAAGCGTTGCCTTTACCTCACTGGTCTTCAATTCAGATCCAAAATTAAATGTCACATTCTGATATTTATTCTGCCAACAAAACTGGCTCAGTGACCCACACAATATTTCAACGTTAAACATAGCTTTGATCATTTTCCTAATTAAAGTAGCCAAACTATAGTTCAGCCAGTAATTGGTTCCAAGTTAAAATGGCCGACGTGGCCCCTGAACAAATATTTGAACTGTTGATGGGAACTAGATGCTGCCGGCAAAAGAAATGTTTACTTTATTATTGAACTGGAGAAAGTTATTAGGCCGTTAATAAGTTATTGTTTGGTTTGAACTTCAAGATTTTTTTAAGGAAAAGTTTCTGGCTGGTTTTCCTTGATTGAGAAAGGTGCTTCCATTTTTAAATGAATTTGGAATTTCATTTAAAAATGGAGCCTTTTCAATTTTAGGAATATTTCTTCAATTAATGCGACCCTTTTTTTGCTGTTCCTGTGACCCCAAGTGTCCGGTTTTGTAATGCAGCGACCAAATGGTTCAAAGACCAAACGATCTATTTATTGCGTTGCCGCGTTGATCAAATTTTCAAAATTTATCTTACGTTTTATGTTTAATGAGAACCCTCTAATCGCCTCAAACAATGACATTTGAAAGTCTAGAAAGTCTATTATTAGCTTACTACGACGAAGATCGGTCCAAACAGTCCTACAAAACAAAGAACTGAAGGCCCGTGCACACTGTTGTTATGATCAGTACGATTTATTTACTGTATAATTTTTGGGATGACGAACAGAATTTTCTTACTGCAATCATTGCATACAAATTCATACAATATTACAAGTTGACGTGTGATCTCATATTTGTACCAAAAAATATCGTGAACCGTCGTCGGGTGAAACCCGCTTGTCACCAAAGAAACTGCGAACAACACATCTAAACCACGTTCAAAAATGGTCAGTATCAATATTTCATATCAATAATGACAGTGACAGAAGCTTAGGTTTGGTGATCGTTTTCAGTATAATTGGGTTAAATTTGCTCTTAATCCGCTTATAAAAGGCAGATAATTATAGTGCCTCAACTTTTGTTTGGAACTAGGTGATCTAGATTTCTTTCGCAAGTAGATATTATAAGAGCTATGTCTGTTTAATATGTTAGGAGCTTAGATGTTCTGTTTATTTCTTTACCAGTTAGTTAAGTCAAAGTTATCCCAACTGGAATAGTTTTATTAGCATTTTATTTCAAGTAACTAATGAACTGAAAGCAATTGTAGGCTGTAAAATTAAAACTATTGCGGTTACTATATATTTCAAACATGGGTATTACGATTTGCCTTTTATTTTTCCTTGAGTAGGCTAACATTCGCCCCACATTATCAAAGTACTTAATAGTTCCATGGATGTAATTAAATTCTGACTTATGTCACGTCCTGACACCCACATGGTGTTTAAAACATCATCGACAAAGTATGTCTCCTTTTGTTTCCAAGAACTTACACAATACAATAAGATAGAACCAAATCCTATTCAGTGTCAAACAAACACTTTCCATTTTGTAAAAAAAATGCGTGTGGCAACACCAGTACACCACATGCTGCATTTCACAACCATTTAAAACAAATATTTAATTTCTGCAAACGAGAACAATTACACACTAATTCACTGTACACAAATGCACAATCCAAACCATCTGTGCCCAATATAAATTACGAGATTATCCATTTTGTAACCACTAATTTTATAATTTGTCATAAAAAGAAAACAACGTAAAGTAACAGCTGTGTTTAAGCATCATATTACTCCAGCTTTCTATTTAAATAAGTACATTATCTTTAGATCTAAGACAAAGTGAGAAAAAGTGTAAAATAGTCTTGACAATAAATCAAACAAATTACGAATCTCTTAGTCAACGCATCTGCTACACATCTGTCGCCTCGCCTCGAAAGCCGATGACTCGTTTCATTCATGATTTCATAATAATAAACATTTTTCAAGTCCTGTTATGTTAAGTTATTCTGCATGTAGATATGATGACGAATTTTGAATGGCATTTGAATAATTTGAGGTCGAGACAGGTCTAGTTTTTTTTGGAATATCGCTATTCGTATGTCGTACTCGTGCTTTTCTTTCTTTAGCGATTGAATTTGTAACTTTTCCACCGACTTGCAATAATATATTCACTGACTTAGTCATTTATTTTGGAAGTTTCTCAAATGTATCACTCCTATTTGGATTTTAAGCAGAGCGCGTGTTACATACCCAGTTAAAAAAAAAGCTATTTTATTTAATTATTTTCGAATTCTCGTTCTAAAATTCGAATGAATTTTTTTACGGCTTCGTTTGATAGTTTTATTAATAATTCCTTGGTACCTAAAACAACTTACAACAAAACTAAAAACTTGTTTTAGAGTACCTAATTCATGATGACATTCAAAAACATGACATGTTCATTTAAATAATAGATTAGAATGCTCTTCCACTATGAGCACATTGTAGCGAAACAATTACTACCTTGCGACTTCGTCTGATCAGGTTCAGCGATGTATGGCACCAACAGGATTGTATTGTTGGGATGGCCTACGTGCAGCCAGCCACTACGATTGGATGAATAGATTGTCGATTGAAATTTTTTGTCATCTATAAATTAAAATAACCTAAAGTAAATAACCTAGCAACAAACTTAAAAAATGGCGTCTAAAAACTCCTCAACGCTGTCAACTGGTAATGTTTTGTCATCAAAACGAATACGATTAAGGGATTTTACTGGTAATGACACAGAACGAAGTGAAAAATATAGTACATCCCTCAAAAAATGCTAAAGCTCATGACGTGTTATTTTTTTTAATGAAACTAACAAAATGTTTAATATTTTTCCAAGTCGAAGTGCCGAACCATAATATGACAAGTATATTTATGACACAATCACTAGCTGTGGAGTAATGAATGGTAAGTGGTTATTAAACTTTGAACAGTCATGTTTACGTCACGGAAATCAACGTAGATCTTCGGCTAGGTATTGTGTTGTATATCGGGCTGGTGGCCGCAACTACGCGACCAAAGTGCGTATTTTGCGTACTTATGATTAATGTGGAGGAGGAGGAGCTCGTGGCAAAATAATAAAATGGTCTGTGGATGGGTGACCGCCCATTACATACCGGGTTTCCTCCGTGCCTCGGAAAGTAAGTTAAGCCGTTGGTCCCGGCTGTCATCTGTAGATCTTTGACAGTCGTTACAGGTAGTCAGCGACCCAAAAACTCTGACAACCAGTCTTACCAAGAGGTATCGTATTACCCAGTAGTGACCCAAAAAATCTGACAACCAGTCTTACCAAGGGGTATCGTATTACCCAGTACTAACTGGGTTGTGGAGGTCAGATAGGCAGTCGCTCCATGTAAAATACTGGTATTCAGCTGCATCCGGTTAGACTGGAAGCTGACCCCAACATGGTTGGGAAAAGGCTACGCAGATGATGATTATGATTAATGAAATGCTCTCTAGAGCTCGATATATATGTTTATTTTTAAAAACCAAATCCTGGAACAACTCTAAAGTAATTCATATTTCATGAACTTGAAATCAACATGGTTCTAAGCTCTGTTTTGTTGGTGTCATGCCTAGTGGTCTACCTTCAGCTATAAGGACAGTCTCAAGACTGAAGAAAGACTGACTCCACATACTAAATTGTTTTAGTTAGATGATCTTCGCTTCTGCACACAACACAACCGAAGCAAATAACAACGGAAGTCTTTCTAGAATTCCGACCATAAATCTAGACTGTTGGGGTGTTTTTACGAGGAGTAAATCTCCAAAGCTTATTTTTTTTTTAACTCAATTAGGAAGGAGACAATCTCGCCATTTACTGTAGATCTAAGGGCAGAAGTAACAGGCCTGATTGCGTAGTTGGCATTTCAAAGTTTATGGTCGCTTAGTAAAATAAACATAGAGAGAAATAAATCCGTCATCTGGTAAACATGGATCTCCTAAACAGTACTATGAATGATCATGGCAATGGGGATGGCAGCTGTGAAACTAATGGCGGTAGCATAGCTGGTTCCAAGCATCGTCATTGCTTGAAAATCTGGTAACGTCATTTTGAATTTTAAAATAGCTTGACCTCATTGGTCAGATTCAGAAGCTATGGTTGCGCCATCTACAATTAGCTTTTAACGGCCTGCCCTATTGACAGTCTTAAGCAATGAGGTTATATGTCTTAAGGTGGATGCGCAAGGGTAGCCCGCGAAATTTAAATTTTCTTACGTTTATTGCAATTTGCAGGTCAGTGTCAGGTTATATGTTGATGAAAATATGAATCGCACCAGTAACACTTATGGAGTTACAGAATTATAATCATTCAAATCATCAGTACAACCCTCCAAGTTCATATAATCTCAAAGAGTGAGTTTTTCATGAAATAGCTATTGAAAGTGATTATATGAATTTGTAGAGCTATATTGATGATTTGAATGATTATAATTCTGTAACTCCATACGTGTTACTGGCGCGATTCATATTTTCATCAACATACAACCTGACACTGACCTGCAAATTGCAATAAACGTAAGAAAATTTAAATTTCGCGGGCTACCTTTGCGCATCCACCTTAAGTAATTGTCTCTGATAGTTCAGAAAAAAAAATGTTCTAATATCCTATCCTATCCTAACTATATAAATGCGAAAGTTTGTTTGTTACCTTTTGAACCGATCATCCTGAAATTTTGCATATACAGGGTGAATTTTCCAAGTGGGAAAAAACTACTCAAAGGAGTCTCGAGCCCGATTTTGATGAAAACTAAAACTGCATCATTGGATTCGAAAAATCAATATTCCTAGTCAGGGATCAAACCCGATGATTTTGGAAAAAAAAATACTGAATTATCACACCATTCGAATGTGAGAAATGTGAAAAAACCTAAAACTTAAGGTTGTTCTTAAATTAGCCGCTTCTCAGAATTTGATCCCTGTTAGCGACACTATCGAATGGTGTGATAATACAGTGTGTTTTTTTTTTTTCAAAATCAACGGTTTCGATTCCTGGCTAGGAACATTGATTTTCCAAAAATCTAATGATGCAGTTTTAGTTTTCAAAAAAAAACGGGCTTAAGCTAGCACATTATACATGCCATTGGCGTCGACACAGCTCTATAAAATAAAAGTTCAGTTCAATGCTAACCCGGTGAATATAATTATTCATTTGTTTCAGGCTACTCAAGCCCATAGATGTATTGTGCTATTTTCCTGAGTTATGCAGATTACGAAGCGATGAGCTCATAAGACTCATTATTTAAGATTAAAGTTTCCTAACGCATATGCAGAATAATCTCCATCTATAAAGCCAGCCTGTCTCCGCATAGAAACAGCAACCAATGCAAATAGCTCAACAAGAATTGTCCAACAAAACTCAAAGACGTTGATAAGTGACATGAATTCCTAATAACCTACACAATCACGACACGGCCCATCCAAACAGTTGACGCTGCGAAGTTACAACGCAGGCCGGACCAATTGTATCAAAATGCAAATTGCTCCCAACTATTTAGTTAGGGCTAGCGCGCAATGGTGGCTTGGTGTTGGTCTGATAGTTGGCTGTGCTGCCAAGATAAAAGTTTAGTTTGAAATAGGTGTGGAGAATCGTTTGGCTTTTGTTTTTTAGGGTTCAGTACCAAAGGGGTAAAAACGGAACCCTATTCCGAAGACTCCACTGTCGTCTGTCTGTCTATCTCATGAACCGTGATAGCTAGACAGAAATTTTCATAGATATCTGTTGCTGCTATAACAACAAATACTAAAAACAGAATAAAATAAATATTTAAGAGGGGCGCTCCCATAAAACAAACGTGTTTTTTTAAATATATAATGGTACGGAACCCTTCGTTCGCGAGCCCAAGATTGCACGAGAGATTTTTCTTACGTGACTCTGCTGGTGCTGGTATCTTTCAATATGAGAAAAGGCTATTGTTCTGTAGTCCTCGAGCCTCGAATTCAATCAATACTTATTGACTAGACAATATGTTTCCTATCATAGGTAGGTACAGGAAAACCCTACATTGCTGAAGCTCTTGAACACAACAATAAAAATATTCTTAGAATGACATAATAATGCTAGTTCCCAGGCATCATGCAAATATTAGTAGTATCCATTAGATTTACTGTATCACCTCACACTACTAGATACCAACTTCTTCTTTGGCGCCATTCCAATAACTCAAGGTTGCCCAATAACTGTGAATTGTGAGGAAAACTGCATGTCCTAGAACTAAGAATTCAGAGACAACACATCAGATCTACTAATCTGGAACCTGCACTGGGCCCGCATGGTGGAGAACTGCGAAACTCACCGAGCGGAGGCCTATGCTAGCATTGGGAATAATTTAGGCTGAACATGCTTGTAATTCTCGGGCCGAAAAACTTGTTCGAGATGAGCGATCAAAAATTGCCACGGATGTAAAGGTCTGTGGACGCGCCCTCATCCACGCGGTATCCTACAACGCAATACGGGTCTTAACTAACCGCATCCGTCTTGTCTAGCTCAATGTTTCACACAAGGACTCCTTGTCGCCAACTAATGGAATGGATTTTTTTTACTAACTCACTCTGCAGTAAATAGTAGTAGTAGTTTTATTCTATTCTACAAAGTAAAAGTCTTGGAGGAAAGTGGATACAAAGTCCTAAAAGAGTGCGAGTTTACGTCCTGGAATTTATTTGCAGATAACAAAAAGGAATATTTGATGAACATTGAATCCGTTTTTACTATGAAGCATCTTCGTCAGAATTGGTTTTAAACTGTACTTTGGACACTGGTAAAGTTTTTAGTCGTTATTTCTAAATTAATTTTGGAACCTCTAATAAATCCTCAGTGTTCTCCTTTGACGACGTTATAATGGTTTTTAGTAAAGCCTCTATAAAATTTATCTGAAATAACCAAGAGAAAGCGAAATTCCGAAGCGAATTTCCTTGGGAGTAACATAATTAAGTTAAAAAGTTTTGATTCCGTGTAATCGAATAAGTCTCAGTTTAAAGTTGTGAATAGTTGCAGATTTGTTGCTGTACTTTGCAGTGCAGTGTTTAAATGTCACGCTATTGTTCTTTTCTTTTGTATTCGGGACCGATTTTGTAAGGTTTGGGACTGGGGTGCAAACGCTTGTGTACAGTCTACTTGTGTTCTTCTAAACAAAGTTTTAGGGTGCTTATTTCATTGTTTGGTCTTAAAATAATAACTGCGCTTCTTCAATTCATTGTTGGGTTGACTTATTAGTTATTAGTATTCGTACACCTACTAAGAGTTTATCATACTATCTTGTGCAAGTGTCTTGTGTAATCACACAATATCTAATTGACAAGCCCCTACACAAGTTAAGCTGTGAAGATCGCTGCTTATACTGGTATAACCATAATTTCTCATCATTTTGAATTACTTGGGAGTCCGTGTTTCCACAGTAAGACAATAGTCAGGGACAAGATTCTTCTTTACCTTCTATATTAATATTAATGCGTATTGAGGCTATTGTGTGTAACAGGAGTAATAATTGATTGTGAATTAGATAAGCTTATTATATAACGTGTTCTTTAAATTAATAAATATTATGATCATAAGGTCGTCTAGGCCGATATTACGTGTATCTTTACTTTAGAGGTCGAAATTATCATCAGTTCGTCACCATTTCCTTCAAGTTAAATAAAAAACTATAAAATCAACTACAGATCCCCTGCCTCACCCGTCGCTTAAAGTACAATCTCCGTTAAAATTCAAGTTTTTGTTCCACTTAGCCTGGATCAGGTCCGATCGCCGCCTCAGCTGGGAAGGTTGGATCTTGAGGATTTAAAGCGTTAAGCTTTACATCAAATATCACTGGATGAATATTAGTTCGGGATTTACTTTGCTGAAGATTTTAGCTTGTTGGGTGATGCGATTGGTTGAGGGCCACCAGAAAATAACAGGTTCAGTTGTTTTCTAACATATTTCATCCGTTTGATGATTTTTAGGAGAGCTCGGGGCAAACTACACCAATTTAACGTAACTCAATCAGGACTTCTAAGACTAGTCAACCATAATCAGCCTATAATGTTCCCACTGCTGGGACACACGGCCTCCTCTTTATGAGAGGGAATGGGCAATAATATGCCACCACGCGGGCCCAGTGCGGATTGATAAATGTCACATGTTTTTGAATTTTTTGGTTCTAGGACATGCCGGTTTCCCCACGATGTTTTCCTTCACCGTTTTGAGAGCAGTGGAGATGAAATAAATTATACAAAGTAATGCGCCTGCCTGGGTACGAACCCACGACTTACTGTTTGTAAGTCGGGGCCGCCACCACTCGGCCACCGCTGTTCTCACTGAGCACAACAAGTTCAAGAGCTGTCAATAATCCGTAGTAACGATGACACTTAAACTCAGTTTAAAAAAAACCAGACAGCGTATATAAAAAAAAAAAGCATACGACATAGCGACTTAACAGTCGGGACCATATATAGACCGGCTTAAATCGTCCCAATAAAGGGTCCCGACTGTTAAGTAGCTATGTTCTATGCTTTTTTTTTTATACGCAGTCGGGTTTTTTAATTTTTTTAATTACTGTTTTTTTTTTTTTTTGTTTTCTTGTTGAATAATTTTTATTTTGATATACCCAGTGTCACTCTCACAGGAAATACGAATCTAACGACACCTCTCAAGCTAAAATCCATCGACCCGTTCAGGCCACAGAGCGTGCCAAACAATTATACATACATACTCTCGAAAAACATAACCCTCCTTCTGGCGCAGTCGGGTAAAAAACGTGGGGTTCGCGTTCAGTTTGTTTTGTGAAATTCGCCCTAACGCCCGGGAAAGTTTTTGTTTGTTTTAAAAAGTGTGATCTCGTGTCAGAAATTGATGATCGCCGAACGTGACAATTTTTCAAATCTCAAAGTTTAATTTCACAAATGAGCCGTCTTTTCTTTTGGAGATTTGTCTAAGGACTCATTAGCATTAATTGTCGCCCATTGTTCAAACTTTGCTGCGACAATATTTTTTCACAGTAATTAATTGTTTCGCAACAGCTTTAGAAATGTTATTTGATGTCTAGCTTTTATCCGTGGAGATCAGAAATTATTTCACAAGACCATCGTACAAGGATAACAATATTCGTATCATACGTCTTTTTCTTGGTCTATGGTCTATTCGTATGCCAATTCCGTCCAAATCCATTCAGCTGTTAAGGTTGCTGGTAGACTTACTTTTCTACTAACACTCCAGCTAGTTTCAATTAAACTATACCTCAACAAATTACCTGTGTCACTGGTGCCAATTACCGAAGGTGTCAATGGGCCTTATTTAAAGGCCCTATAAAGTTGTACGGTGAAAAATCGTGGTCACAGTTCCAGTTGGATCTAGAGAGATAAACTCGGAATGTTGTAGAACATCTCGATAATATACAACAAGATAACGATAATCGAACACTATCTAAATAAGATGCAAACGTAAGTTATTGGGACAAGTTTCCGGCGGCTGACGATTAGTGGTTATTTACGAGAAAGATATAACTTTTTAAACTGACATGGGCACTAACACTACCATTAACATTGAAAACGATAATAATAATTTACTATTAATTTGTCAAAACAAATACTAAACATGGTAAATATCCCGGTTGCTATAAAAATTGATTTTTATTTGCTGTCATGCTGCAATTTGGGAAAAACGAAGCTCGTACATTTTTATTTGAGGTTCTGGTATCTTTTAAAAGGTTCGGTAGCCACATAGCAAAAACTGAATGCTTATAATTTCGTCATGTACGTCTGTCTGTCATACGGCAATTTTGCTCAGAATATTTGCACCATATCGATGTTGAATAAAAGTTGTATTCTAGCTCCGCTCAACTATGGTGTAGTAAAATTACGTAAAAAAAAAAAACAAAATATTGGTGGCACGGCATAGAATGTTGCATTCATTTTATAAATTGTGTTTAAGAGTAGTTTATTCGTTTTTATTTACAATGCATATATAGGGATACGTAGAAAGAGGGAAGGGAGGCCTTTGCCCTACAGTGGCACACAAATGGCTAATAATAATAATACCGAGGTTCTCGTTAGGCAGCCGTCTTTCAGCTTTGATTAAGTGCGCGGTACTCTTGGACACGGCTCCTCTCTCTGGAGCCCGATACCGGTGAGCAACATTTTTTTTTATATTTTTAAACATTTTATTTTCGTTTTTTGCACGGAATATTTAAAAATGTAATTAATTTGTAAAAAAGATAAATATGTATAATATGCGTCAAGATGACGCATAACACCTTGAAAAACTGCAGATAAAAAATGGCTGTGACTTACTGACGAACAGCACCAATCTCTAGGGTTTCGGATTTTATCCATTTCACTTTGGGTAGGGGACCCTAAAAAGACTAGGTAAGTACCTACATCACGCATAGTTGAATAGGCATATGTCTTTCATCACGCAAAATCTCCATAGACTCACAAACACTCACCTGCCTACACCTAAATACTAGGAATCGATAGGACGCTTCAGTTTTATGGACACCATTAATTATGTATGCGACTGCCCCCAGTAATGAGCTTCCTATGCTGCTGTGGACGTAGGTAGTAAGTACAGGCCATATGCTATCGTATGCTGGTGTGAAACTATGGACATACTATGGTTTCGCGTCTAATGATTATTATGCTCTATGGTTACTGTTATTGCCATGGAGAGATGCCTTGAATTAATTGTTGGTAGTTGTAGATTTGCTATGAATTATTGGGCTATCATGTCGGTGTTTTTAATGAAGAAGGAAGCTGATGAGATACTTTTGATCAAATGCTTATGCTATTTTCTGCAAGAAATAAGTAATCGTTTATTTTTACTGGCTGGTAGCATCCCGATTGATATTGACAAAATGTTAAATCGGATCATAAGTCACCAGGGCTGTGGCACTGTTTGAAAGAGATACCGAGGCCCTGGAACACAAGGGCAAATGAAGGAACATGGATAGGTTTTAGTCAGTAGTAGTCTGACATTCCCTTCCGCTCCGCCCAGAGTGGGAGGGGTCAATCATGTGATGATTTCTCATCCGAAAAAAAAGGATCTTAGGTCAGATCAAAATAACAGTCTTTTAAATTCTCCCTTTGGTAATAAAATGGTGGGATGGGAACACCAATTCAGATGTCTGCCATCACTGTGAGACTTGTATTTCAATGAAGAAATTGATCTGGAAATAAGTTAATTTGAAGATAAATCGTTTATTGTCTGCCGCAATCAATATGGTTAGCTATGGCTTCTGCTAGTCTTCATTCACCGCCTAAGGTCAAATCCAAGGCATTCAGTAGTGACCTTAATCATGTCTGCCTTTGAATACTAATAGGCGCATATTTTGATATTAATTACAGTTTTATTGTTGCTTAATCAGTTACTTGATTTGTGATCCTAGCAACGAATTTTGATGATCCACAATCGGTATAAGGATTAGTCAGTCAGTGCGGACCAACTGCGAACACTGGACTCTGACATAACTACTTCAGTGCCTAAGTATTTGTATGGAGGTGTCCTTACGGGTTTGACGGCATTCCATCAGGTCCGAAAGTGGGTTATTTTGTCTGTTTCGGTTTTCACAGCTTTTCGAAGTCCTTCAACAGTTTTATTAGACTCGGGTGTATGAACGGTATCAAACCATAAGAAGTACCTATGTAAGGAATGCAACTCTGTAGATTAGTTTCTGTCTATCACTTATATAGGCGTGAGATTATGTCATGTTTTATATTTGATCAAAGAGTTCGAAACCTGTCTATCAGTTTTAATAAAAACGAATAAACCAGAGAACCTGTGAAGCAACAAGCATATCGATACCGTTGACTCAAACAGTCATAAATGTCGTATTAATTAGGGGCGATACAATATACTGCTTGACACTATTTTATAGTCAATGCGGTGATGTAATCAGATTGGCGCCATATCAAATTAAACATCGATTTTAATATTAATATTTTTATTTGCTAGTGAATTGTTGACTTAATTTGTTTAGTGGATTAGCAAGCTGCACATAAGTAGGTTGTAGATTTTAGAATACTTAGATATTTATAATATTAAGACCTAACATAATTTGAAGGCTTCTGCGTCATCATGTCATGATTATGATTTTCCGACGCACTCTGGGCGGTTAGTTCCGATATCGACTGGGTACTTTTCACCACTCAATGAACTTGGCATAATTTAAGTTTGCCTTAGAATTTCGCAGTGGCGTGCAGTGGTTCTCCGCGGAAGGTAGGCCAGCCACGCTAAGATGACCCTCAAAGTACTCACATCTATTGATATATTCACTTACCCTTCCGGGCCCTCCGCACCCACCCCTGGTGTTTTTATTAAGCGTATGAGAAACAACGCCATCTAGCTTAAATATCAGGAATTTCAATGGAATTCTGTCAATACAAGAACGGAGGATGTCGCTCCGCTACAAAAAATTCTAAAAAATAATACAGAGTGCGCTGTAAACAAAAAAAGGTAGAGTTTTCTGACCGGAATATTTGAAAAACAAACCTTTAAAATAAGTCTATTAAAACCAAAGTTATAAATACAAGAACTCCGCATTAATCAAGGTTCAAATCACGATTTACTGACAATGCAAACAGAAGAAAGATTAATTTGGAATGACGATGAATTTTAGGTTAATTCTCGTAATTCGGGTACCTCTACCTACACATCTTTCTTTGGACACAACTTGAATCTTATCATTAAACGATTGTGAATACTTACTGTTTTTAACTTTTAACAAACACACTAACAGCGCAAACTTCACAACAGAACACCATTTCTAAGTTAATAAACAAATACAACAAATAATATTTACACTACTATACGTTTCAAAACGAATTACAAACGTCAGATATTATAAAAATCAAAACACTGAAGATCGCGAAATAAATTTTGCTAGTCACATGAAACAAATATGGCTTCTAAGAAAAATACAATTGTTATTTTGTCGATAAAAAAACACTACCAAATATAATTGCATCACTGCATACCGTTTTAGCCGGATAATACTTTGTGGGGCAGCCAATCAGTGGCCAGCTAGCCAGCTACACTCGCAGGAGTTTACGCCCCTATTTACTATGTGTGCCGTTCATATACACGAAAATAACGATCAGTGTGCGTAAATTTATCAATGGAAATTAGGCCGGCTGCGGCCTTGCCTAGACGGCCGGGAGCGAGCGTCGTAGTATTTATCAGTTACGTCACACGGCTGCCACAAGTTGCTATAAGTATTATAACAGGAGTTTTTTATTTTTTATTAACATAGTTATAATAAATGCATTTGTTGCGTTGTTGGTAGGAATGGTAGGGTAGGCTAGGCCTAATTGCCTCTAAGGATGGCACGCCCCTGGAATTTCGAATACCGTTTCTTCTACTTTTAATGATAGGGTAGGGTACTTTTTAGAGGGGTTTATTAAATTTGCCAAAAGTTAACCCAAAGCAAGAAATAGACCCTTTCTTTACTTCTATTCTAAAACGCTTATTCTCAATCACCCATCAATAGTAATTTCAGCTAGTGGTTTGATTACTAAGATCCGATCGTTAATCAGTGTAGCATTCAGCCCTTCCATCCAATATTACCAACCCCACTACGTCGTCTATCGCATCCGCTGTAATCAATCATCGGCCGAAGCATCGATGTCTTGTCTGCCACGGAGTAGATACTAAATGGAGTGATACCACAGTTCACTACGCCAAAGCTGCGTATAAAACTGTTACTAGCGATCAATTTGGGATCTAAACTAATATTATAGAGTGAGTAAGTTTGGATGCAGGAGTTTCTCCGAAACTACTCATACGTTTTTGTTTTCACTGATTTAAGCTATTCTACTATTACCGAGATAGATATTATGTTACTTGCATGCGAATGTAACCGCGGACAGATACCAGTTTTCTATAACTCTAGTACAACGCTACGAAGTTTGTTATATTCAACATTATCTGAGTTCATTGTTAATTACCGCTGAACTTTTCACGTTCTCTTAGCAGAATTATTGCAATTTTAATATTATAATGCGATGATTTGATTGTTACTGTCGTTTTGAGGTCTCTATTGTCTATGGCGTATACCTGTCTCGGATAACCAAAATGAATTGATTTAATGAGAAATTCTGTGAGTGGGATTCATTGTCACTCTGCTACCTACTTATTACTCTGTGATCGCACCTAATGGCAAGACACCCATATTAATGAAACATTTAACATTGTATGAACACATTCTAGACAATTAGATTTATTTGCGTCTCCCTTCCTGATCGCAATTTATTGTTCTCGTGACTCGAATGCGAGAATAAAGTCATTGCCAATGTCATGTTCTAACAATAGTGAATTGTTTTATGATTATCGATTGATTATTCATTAGTTAAAGAGGCACTTGTTTGTTAGATACCGCGCCGTTATTGTTTTGTGGAGAATCAAGCTTTATTTATTGGAAAGGTTATATAAGACAGACGTAGTATGTACTGTGCTTGGGAATATTGAAATTTTCCTAGTTAGTTTTAGTACCGTTAATCGGGTTTAAAGTACTTAAATTAGTTAACGAGTACGTAGACGTGACGCATCGATATCAAAACACGATAAAAAAAACCGCCCGAGTGCGAGACGCGCACGAAGAGTTAGGTAAAAAAAAAAACTGTCTAGCTATCACGGTTCATGCGATAAAGCCTGGTAACAGACAGACAGACGGACAGTGGAGTCTTAGTAATAGAGTCCCTTTTTTACCCCTTGGGTGGGGAACCCTAAAACCATTTCTAAACTTATGCTACGATATCAGCGGTTGGTGACCCCAAAAAATACATTTATTTGTAATAGTGTAGTATAGTAATAACCTCCTTGCAAAATAAGTTATATAATAAATAAATAAATATAAATATATCGCTGGACATTACACACAGCGCCATCTGGGTGCCACACTAAGCAACGAGGCTTGTGTCGTGGACACCAGATAGTTGATAGATACATAGATCCTTTTTGATTGTAAATACATACTTATTATACGTATAAACATCCATGACTCGGAAACAAATGTCCATGCTCATCACACAAACATTTGCTCCTACCGGGATTCGAACCCGGGACCCTAAGAACGTAAGGCAGCCTCACTACCGCTGCGCCATTCGGGTCGGGTATATGATTTAAAAAAGTCATCAAGTCTTGTTGTTTTGTGTTATCGCTTTGGATACCTATCACGTCTACCGAGTTTCGCTAATTTAATTTAACCTTGTATTAAATACTCAGTTTAAGATGATTTAAGTTTTTTAGTTCTGTTTTACTTTTACAACAGTACTAAATCTAAAATTTTCAACGTAACATTTGACGGGACTTTTACTGGCAAATAGCTGATGTTAGAAGGTCTAAGATAGGCTACATTTATTTTAGAATAAAAATTAGGGTTCTGTGCAAAAAAATTAATACCCTGGAAATTGGTAAAAAAAATTCGAATCAAAAAGGGAAGTCAAGGGAAGTTTTTTTATAGTAATTTATTTCACGCGAACGAAGGTCGCGGGCAACAGCTAGTAGCCTAGTACTAATCAATTAAATGACTTCCCGTATATGGATTTCTCAGGCATTAGGAAGCTTAACGATAATTTGAATTGCCCTTACCTTACAAGGCCCTGACATAATAACTGGACACGATACTTATCTGATTGGTTTCTAATTGATTTATCATTGAATAAGTTCAAACCGTGTTTAATTCGATTGGTCACACTAACGTTGAGAGGCTGATACCTATTTTTCACACAGATACTTTAGATACTTATTAGATTGTGCTACCCAAGGAGGTCTAAAATGGCAACTTTAGCAGAATCATAATAGAATAATAATGTGCATTACGTTAAAAATCTTAAAATGGTCACAGACGCAGTTAATACTATGAATTAGAAAAAAAAGTTAATATTATGAATTGCTGCATCTATCAGTGGCGAAGGTTCCTCCTCCTCCTCCTAGATTCCGGCTTGCCTCTTACACAAATTGACCCTACGCTACTGGCCATCTATAGAATATTTTAGCTGATAATTGATGATCACAAAATAATTTCAGACTGGACGTCTTCGACTCTAAAGTCAAACTACTCAATCTAGAAATATAAAACCCATAGATTTTGTTCAAAGACCACAATCAGTCATAGTAAAAATCATCTATTTCGACCAGCACAAAACTCACAGGTGAATTCATAAACCCAGTTTCCCAGCCATAAAGACGAAACAGAAGTGACGATAGCACCATTCTATTTAAGACCACTTCCTGGTGCAGATGAAAGTGCTAAGTAGTTTATGACCGAGCAATGGAAACTGCGTATTAATTGCCGTACGACGGACCATCGATGTGCGAATCTATCATTTTCACATGTTTTCGTATTAGAATTTTTAACGGTTTGAGGAAATTGGCAATATTGGAGGGAATAATTTCCTGTTGAGTTTTATTTGATGCCAGGTGGCGTGGCGGCCATCTTGGATATTTGATGGCTTGTAAATTGGGGATATTATCCATAATTTGCGTAAATGTTTTGTTTTCAATATAATTAAGAAATTGTTCAAATGTTATGTCTCATAAAAAAAATAAAAGCGTAAAAAAATAATTATACGGACTGATTTCTTTCTAAATATCGGAAGTTTTCTATGATTGGGTTTTTGCATCACGAGTTTTTCAATTGCAGCCCAAGTTCAGGACTTATATCGGCGGCGGCGAACTCTCGCGTCCGGCCTTGGTTCAATCCATAGTCCGGAGCGAGACGGAATGGGAAGCCGTCACCTCCTTCTGCAAAGCAGTCATGCTAGCGAAGGAGGTGGCGGAACGTGAGAGGGAGAGAACCTCACGTACCAGCCGCCGCGGGAGACGCACCGGTGAGCTATGGGCTAGCTCGCCGTCCGTCCGTCTTAAGACGACAGGCCGTGTCGACGGCGCGTTCGTATTTCACGCTCACCTCAGAGAGATGTCAGCAAACGGGAAGGGGTCCGAAAGGACCGATGCCTGCCAGGGTTGCGGGATTGTTCGATAGAGAACACAAAGGGGAAAAGAAGGAACATGGATGGGTTTTAGTCAGTAAAAGTCTGATACTCCCTCCTGCTCAGCCCAGAGCGAAAGGAGTTATTTGATGATTTCCCATCAGAAAAAAATAAATAATAATCTTGACATTTAGCCATATGTGTGAAAACCCCTTCGGGGAATTCAGCCGCAAAGTGGTGTAATGTCGAATTAACTATTAACTTTTTTGAAAAAAGACGTTATTAATAAATGCAAGTTTCCTGATCTAATATTCACCTTGTTGTTGTCGTCGTGCTAAATAAAAAAGTATTGCTATTTTAATTACAAAGCTATCGATACTAAGACGTTATTAACTACTTACAATGTTTTAAGTGGTGCTACATTAGCAGTGAGACTGCTTTGATGTGCGCTTCAAAGAAGGTATGCGCACGATTACGTGTTTATAAATAAATTTTACTTTCTTTGAATTAAACGTTACTAATGAGCTGTTAGGAGTACATATTTTATTATATTTTTTGTCTGAAGATGGTTTGTTAAAGACGGTATATTAGTATATAACTGCCACACTCTGTGGTGTCTTAGTTCGAATCAATTAGATAGACACTATTCATTGAATTATCGTAGGTGGTAAGAATATAAAGTGTGAAAAGAAACATTACTTTTGAATGGCAAATGCCAAAATAAATAAACTCCAGCCTAGGAATCACTACTACCTAGACTAGTAGTTTTTTGGTGGGTTGATAACCCATGTATTATTAAAAAGACGATATCACAGGATGAGCGAAATTACTTTATTAAGTACTAGCTGTTGCCCGCGCCTTCGCTCGCGTTTTGGTCGGAAATAGTTCCACGGGCACGTTGTAAATATAGCCTATAGCACTCGGGGATAATGTAGCTCCAATTAGTGAAAGAATTTTCAAAATAGGTTCAGTAGATCTAGAGATTACCCCCTACATACAAACTTACAAACAAATTTTACCTCTTTATAATATTAGTATAGAAATGCAGAACCGTATTTAGGTTCTAATGTGATTGTACTCTGACTGTAAAGCCATGTCCAGGAGAAACAAAAAATAAATAAATAATACCAATCGAATTGAGGGCTTATGCACGACTCGTCACTACTCTAGAACCTCTTCCTTTTTGAAGTCGGTTAAAAAGAAAATGCCATCAAAATCAAGAGTCGACGTAACGGGAATCGACAAAGATTCGACATTAGATTCCTATTATTTTGAAACATCACTTGGTAAGGTTTGAAAAGTTATCTTTCTTGATTTATTTAATTACACGAATGAAAGAAAAACATGCATAACAGAGAACTGAAAAGTTGACTGAAAAATACTCAGACATCAGGACCTCTCATTAACAAAGACTCGTAATCCAAATATGAAAACAGGGCAAACCGTAATAATTTCCCAATGCCAAACTTTAAGACGAACATAAACCCAATCGAGTTGAACGGAGGCCTGATTAATATTGCATTCCACGATCGATCTTAAGTACCCGGGTACCCAATACCAACCTACCCGGATTGCGACGTAAAACCGATTATATAACCTTCCTTACTCACCTACGTCTGATATCCGACCGTATCAAGTAAGATGGGATCTGGTTCGAAAATTGACATTTCGATAACGAAGTTTTGACTTTATTTCACGGTGAGAGGGGAAGGGTTAAGTGTCAGATTAAACTTCGATCAGTCTAAGTGTGTGTCGGGATATTGTTCTGGAGGAGAACAGTGCGGTGTGGATTTCGCAATCAGCACGCTATGGTGCTCTTTTGAAGGCGGACACTAACCGCATCTACAACGTCGCCCATTGGAATGACCAATCGCAGGGACACGGCTGTTTTCTATGTGATGTGATCATGTGACCAAGTAAAATAATCTAACATAACACCACGCCTCTAATCCCCGAAGGGTTAAGCAGAGGTGTACCTAATAGTACACCCACATTTCGCCAGTTATGTATTAAGGGGCGAGCCTATTGCCATCAACCGGGCATAAATCCAGACTCCGTGGCTGCTACTGAGAAATTCCTGATGGAAAAACCCAGTAACACATTGCCCGACCCGCGAATCGAACCCAGAACCTCATGCCGCTTACGACAACTCGACCGATAAAGCAGTCAAATATAGAAAAATATACTACGCAAGAATTTCCAAACACATGAGCCATAAAGACTTGAACAGTAGACTGACATCGTGATAGTTACAATGTAATTAGAATTACGCAACACGCTTGTTACCGCAATAGCTTTTACAGTTGATCCAGAAAAAGGTTAATCTTTAAAACAACAAACACCTCATTCAGTAGTATGTTTGTTTTTAAAATAGCTGTTAGACAATTTACGACGATGAAGATGGATTAAAACAGCAAAATAATAAAACTCTTTTTTTCAACTAAAAATTGGCAATACAATATAAAAGGTGGATCCGATGAATATTGCCATCCAATAGTTTTTTGTGTAGCAAATAACACCATTAGTCCAATTTTCGCCTGCACGCCGATAATTAAATTTGAACAATAAAGCCAATGATTCCGAGAACCAAATTAAAAATGGCGGCTTCGAATGCTAAAGTTTTCGGGTTCGATAACCTTTTGACAATGCGTTCTAGTGAAGGATTGACCGACTTGGCGCGAATGAGTCTACGACAGTTTTATTTTACGTTTGTTTAATCGTTTGTTATCTGATTCGAAATTAATTAGTTGAATAAATTAAAACTAAGTCGGAATCTTACGCTACGCTTACTTTTAAAAGGTCCAACAATTTAGCAACCTCCGAATGAGGTTAGTAATAAATAAAATTATCAATCGATTGATATTGTATTTTCGACAAGCGTAATTCTGGGGGCCAAAAATGGCCGTTTTAGCAGAATCATAAAAGGATAATAATATGATTTAATTAGGTACTTACGTAACAATTTTTAATCGTAAAATGGTCACAACGTGACAATTGATAATATTGACTGCGTCGGTGGCCATTTTAGGCCCCTGATTCCAAAACAATAACTTCATACTCATAGTTAACAATGTTTTTACTCAAAAACTTCTTTTGATTTCTCAGACGAAAGTCTAGCCAAGTCTAAAATACCAACTTCAAATCTATCTCAACGCAACTCGAATAATAAATATGTCCACAAAAAAATCAGCACAGCAATAGTTTTATTTTAAGGTGGAAGCGCATGGGTAGCCCGCGAAATTTAAATTTTCTCAAGTTTATTGCGATTTGCAGGTCAGTGTCAGGTTGTATGTTGATGAAAATATGAATAGCGCCAGTAACACGTATGGAGTTAAAGAATTATAATCATTCAAATCATCAATACAGCTCTCCAAGTTCATATAACCACATTCAATAGCTATTTCATGAAAAAGTCACTCTTTGAGATTATATGAACTTGGAGGGTTGTATTGATGATTTGAATGATTCATATTTTCATCAACATACAACCTGAAACTGACCTGTAAATTGCAATAAACGTAAGAAAATTTAAATTTCGCGGGCTACCCTTGCGCATCCACCTTAAGTTGAAGGCGTTGACTACGGATTAACCTATCTCTGGTCCAAATCCGATCCAATCCAATAAATTGGATAAGGCTCTTTAGTCGATTTGAAGGTTCACTGCCTTGCGGAGGAGCTTCACTAGTTTAGAGGCGATGTGATTGTATGTAGCATCAGGAGAGATGGGTTTTAGCAGCTGAGCTGGAAAGACAAAAGAGGTTTGAGTTATGAAGGAAAAGGAAGTGGTGAGATATAGTGAGTGGCTACTGACAGGGGAAAATGGAAGAAGAAAGGTTCATTTAACTTTCCTTGGAGCCTGTGTTATACAATGTGTAACAGAATTAACGCACAACCTCTTAAGGGGTCATTGTACTTATCATTATGAACAACTTTCAATATGGGACCAACACAGAAATCGCGAAAAAAAATCGACAACCCCATACATTTCTGTGCGCATAATTCGACAAAATGTACTGAACAGCTGTTTTTTTTTTCGCGTTTCGGGGTTAGTCTCATAGTGAAAGTTGTTCATAATGATGAGTACAATGACCCCTTAAGAGGTTGTGCGTTTATTCTGTTACACATGGTATATAGGATACACTGACCCAAAGAAACATTAAGAGCCAGGGCCGACAAAGGTTCTCTGATTGTCATAAGGTAATTGTTTCTCGAGAGCTGGTTCGAGGAGACCCGAGAAAAGAGCACAAGGAAGGAATTTGGGTCTTTGCTTGTCAGTGCTGGCACTGGAACAGCTATTAAAATGTTTCCTGATTTAAACATTTCTGTGACGCGGGCAAAAGCCTCGAATAAAATTAAATCTATCTGGCGATCGCCTAGTGCAGTGATTCCCAAACATTCTTATGCCATGGCCCGGTAATTTTCACACTGCCCCTTCGTGATCCACTCAATACTTTTAACATACCCCTCCTCCCCCGCTGGTTAAATTAAGTAAAATAATACTTGTACATATTTATTGTTATTGCAAGAATGTTTGTTTATATTACGACATAATATGTATTACCTACTATTAAAAATGTTTTACTAATATTTCGGTATTGCTTATTTAGTGCGAAATATGGAGCTGCTGCTTATTTTTTACAAAAGAATTCAAGACCGCGATGAAAGTTTTATCCTGAGATCTGGTTCCACTTCAAGTCGGTTTCTATATTTATTTTTAAGGTAAACTAGGTAAACTTTTAGGTTGTGACAAAAGGCATTAAAAAGTTATTTCTTGATAACCTAATTTTGTGTTTTCTTGACGACAAGATAACCAAAAACCTATCAATAGTCTTGTGTTGAATATATCCCAAGAATGCTGGGACCCGGTATTTTACTTTTTTGGCCCGGTACCGGGTCGCGGCCCACCAAATGGGAATCGCTGGCTTAATGGTTTTATTGAATACCCTGAATAATATAAATCGATGTGAAATCTGGCGTAAAAAAACATTATCTTTAAAGGTAGGCGTAACTATCAATTACTTACGCCCACTTTTTGTAATCTTACATCATTTTAATGGACATCCTTGAATCAAAATCTATCGGGAAATAAAAAACATCGCCATAGGCATCGAAAACTACACTCTTAAAAAAAACATCGAGTTTATTAACCCTAAAATTGTCAAAAGATCTTTTTATATCGTACCCGACTTGGCACGTCATGTGTGTACGTCATTCTAACAATGTGTTTCTAGTATACAATCGATATTTAAGTAATTGGAACGGCGGCGTTTAGTTTTTGTGTCATCTAGGACTGCTATAATTTGTCACTTGGTTTTGACGGCTCAATTTGGGAACGGCAGCGGTGTCAAATTAGGGTGTCCAATGGACCTAAGTGGTTCGGGGAAATTAATGTTATTTGGTAGGTAATAATAATAAATGATGGATGTGCCTCGTGTTGTAGCTCAATTAATTTAGTCTTGTTATTACCACTATGACTAAGTGAATAAGGCAAATGTTGCGATTACAGTCCTGTCTTCGTCGATTTTGTCGTCACAGACATTTCTGACATAGTCCTATCTTTCGGTTATCCCAAATGTAAGTAAGTGCCTAATAAAGCCAATCGACCGGCAAACGCTATCGCGCGTAAATTAAGCCGTAATCGCGTAACCGCCCGTAATTACGGCAGTGACGAGCGTAATTCCGACCAACTACGCGTTATGCGGAGATTTTAATTGCATCTAACACCGTCACGTTAATTAACGTTATCAAAATTTCGCAAACATTATGATTATGGTGAATTTTAATTGTTTAACGAACAATGAAGGGCTTTTGATTACATTTTACGCTTAGTCACATTGAAATGCTTCGTATTAAGCTTGGATTGTATTTGCGGCCAATTTATATTGACATGTCAATTGAAACAGTTTCGACTCGTATAATAACTTGCAATTATTTGTACTCCACACAATAATGCAATAACCACCACAAAACAAAACAACTCTACACTTTATTAGTCCAATATAACAATCAATTGGCAACTGAACACTCTAATTACAGTATAATCCTGTGGTCAATACTACATTATAATAGTCCAAGTTTGCAGCGTATGTGCAAACTACATTTTAACCCTGGAAAATCTGTGTTTGCTCAAATGACCCCATGTTTTGCCTGCGTGGTGCACGCCGTGCGTTGCACAGACTTCAGCGTCATTTGTCAACGTCACCTCGCCTCACTGATATTAATTGAAATTTAGTGTCTACCGAACGCCTTTGTGCCTTAATTACTGGCGATTGTTTCGTTATTGATTTTTGCCTTCGGCACGCGACGAATTTATTGAGACTGACGGCTGTTAAGCATAATTTCATTTTGATCGAATTAATTGGATCGCGGTATTGCTGTTGTCTGGTATTCGGTAGACTGTAATAGAACGCTTTAGTGCTTTTATAAAAAAAAATGAAACTGTCATTCAATATTTCAATTTGTTGTTTCTTTTTTATGTCGTGTAAAACGTTTTTCAGTTTTGCATCGCGGTAATTATGTACTTACATGCATGTTAATTAAGGATACACAATGCACATACAGCAGAATATAATGAGCCGCAGTAATCGATTTTACAGGTGTTAAATGACGCTTGTCAGTTCACTGATATTATACAAACCGCACCCACGTAATGACGTGTAATGACGATCAAAAGTGATTGATGCGCGTTTGGTCGCACACTAGTCACCATACTGTGAAAATACGCACGAATGACCACAAAAAGAATAATTACTACCATTATAGCTTCTAAGAATGTTCTTACAATGTTCTGCTCGATTTCCCACTAATTATCGTAGTGGATTATCGCCAAGAGGCTATTTTGTGGAGTGTTATTTTGACCGAGATTTTTTTCGTGATTAAATTATAAGGCTGTTTTCCCCAGAGATGTACTGGAGTGAAGCGAGAAATTTGTGAAACTGAACAATATAACCGTACATTCGCAGAACGATGTTTTTGCTCCACTCCTCTCCATTTGGTGGAAACTAGGCCTAATACCCTAATTACATTTCATTTTCACAGCTCCCGTTAAGCTAGCAATTATTGATTAATTTTACGCATATCCCTCGCTGAGCATTCTTGTATTGCAATAATTATGTGAGGAATCAACACTAAGAAATAATATCGCTACATTTTTACAGCTTGAGAAAATCTAGCTACGCCATTGGTCAGTTGGTTTACGCACATCCCTCGCTGCGCATCCTCAATCAGCTCTGGTAGCGTGAAGCTAGAGCTAAGCTAGTAACTGTAGTAACAGGCGTTTGTAATGTGCTACAATGGCATGCAATATAGATTAGGTGACATCATTATTAGGTGGCGCGGATGTGGGGCAACGGTTATAGCGCAGTTGGTACTTGAGATCATTATGCAGAAAGCACAGGGTTATTATCTGCAGCCTAGAGTGCGTTTTATGTTTAAATTGAATTTGGAATCAGGTCGCTGGGAATTTTCATTTAAATAAATAAAAGAAGAAAAAAGAACACGTGGTTCTTTGAAAAAAGAACACAATTTCAAAATATAAAATACTTTGTGTAGTCCGATAATCTTTACCAAGCGGTGTCGTATTATAACCAAATATCTGGGTTCTGGAGTTCAGATAGGTACTGACTCTATGTTAAATTCTGCTGCAATTGGTTAAAATGGAAGCCGACCCCAACATAATTGGGAAAACACTAGGCAGATGATAATGACAGTCACAGTGTACCGTTTATTCAAACCGTCTTTATAGAATCTCGAACCGTGCCAATACAAAATACATTGGCACTGATGAAGATTCTTATTTATCAAGAGTTCTTTCACCCGTAAAAAGTAACAAATAATTTATTCAGTAGAATTTCAAAGAATTATTCAAATGTAACCAAAATAAAACACGCGGAAATATAGTCAACGCACTGCAGTGAACAATTAATAAACATTAGGGTACATTAATCGATGAGGAACGCTATCGATAATTTGTGGTTGCCTTTCGTCGTTTCATTGGACTTCCTTCTTGTGAGCAACCGTGTAAAGTGCAAATTATTCGTAATTAGTATCGGGCAATGTCGGCTTAGGGCCTAAACAGACGGACATGGAGGGGCGCGTACGCGCTGCAAACGCAACTATTAAGATTACTGTTAGCCTGTATCATGCCATTGCTGCGTAAAGACCTTTTCTTCTTGACTTACAGTTCTTTCAATCTAGGGCTAATTTGGACCACTGGTCGTTTCCTTAGTTAGGTCGTTCCACTATCTTTTACGAGGTCTCCCTCGATGTCTACTGGCTGAGACAGGACTCCATAATTATAGTGCTTATATTAGCCCACAGCTCATTGGTCATACGGCAAACGTGGCTAGTCCAGGCCTACTAACAACTTTTTGAGCAACTTCAGTAATGTTGTGTTTTGGAGTACAACAAACGCAACTGTTTTGTCCAGCCAGTAAACGCACCGTCGCGGTCGACGCACGTTTTATGAAACGCACGAAAACAACACCTTGTGCATAGATCTTTAGAGTGCGTTCAGTTCAAGATATCTGTCACATATTTCTCCGCATTTCTCGTACACGCAGCGACACATGTCTTGTTACTGTAATATTACCAGGCTTGGGATACGTCTACCCAGCTACCTACACGAATTTTGTAGTTCACTGTACTCTAGTATTTTGCCCTCAAACATTATTGAGGAAATGTGGCGTTGTTGAAGTCTTAAACAGCAGTTTATTTTGTTTATGTGCTATTGTCTAGAAACTTGTCTTACTCAATAGATGCAAAACATCGTTGGTTGAGCTGTTTCATTAGAATTTCTAGTTTCGAGAATGACAAATTGTAGTTATATTAGATGAGATACGATGTTCTATGTAAATAAGTTAGACTTTGGCCTTACTTAGAAGCCTCTTTGTTCAATATAACTGTTAGATCAGTAACTGAAACAATAAAACCTTTAAGTATTGCAAAAAATAAAACCGACTTCAAAAACACAAAAAATGAGAAAAATAACTTTAGCTTCAGAAGTCGGTGACTTTTGTTTGTTTGATTTAGTTTTTTTGTCACCGACTTCTGAAGCTAAAGTTAGTTTTCACTTTTTTGTGTTTTTAAAGTTGGTTTTATTTTTTTCAAAAAAGTTTTTTTATCTTTCACTTTTTAGTGGTTCACATGTGCTTACTCCTTCACAGCGTACCGGCGTGATGTTATGTTATGAACTGGTGTAAACAATAGACAGACATAAGATTTCAGCAATCCCAGTCCATTTGCTATTATTTATTGAGGAGTTCCGTTGCCTATCTCCGAAGTTCTTCATCAGATCTTCACCAAATCGAAATGGGACCACTTCGAGAAAGTACTCTTCCAAAAACTACACAAATCGCGTCAAGTGTGCCTATAAAATTTGAAGAGTTCTCTCTATTTCTCCAGGATCCCATCATCAGATCCTGACTTGGTGATCATGGGACCACCTGGGAAGTATATAGCCTTCCAAACAAAAAAAAAACCAAATCGGTCCAGCCATCTTCGAATAATCGGGGAACATACATAAAAATTAAAAAAGGTTCCGACGAATTGAGAACCTCCTCCTTTTTGAAGTCGGTTAAAAAGGAGCTAAAAAGGGTCGATCTTAAGGTTAAGCCGTGCTTGCCTAGGTTGGTCCGTGGACCGGTGACCGCCCATTACAAACAGTTTCCTCCGTGCCTCGGAAAGTACGTTTAGCCGTTGGTCCCGGCTGTCATTTGTAGATCTTTGACAGTCGTTACAGGTAGTCAGTCAGGGGCGTGCCGTCCATAGAGGCAATTAGGCCTAGCCTACCCTACCACTCCTACCAACAACGCAACAAATGCATTTATTATAACTATATTAATAAAAAATAAAAAAATAAAACGCCTGTTATAATACTTAAAGCAACTTGTCGCGGCCGTGTGACGTAACTGGTAATAATATTACGACGATCGCTCCCGGCCGTCTAGGCAAGGCCCCAGCTGGCCTAATTTCCATTGATAAATTTAAGCACACTGATAAGTATTTTCGTGTATATACACGGAAATACGACCGGCACACATAGTAAATAGGGGCGTAAACTCCTGCGAGTGTAGCTGGCTAGCTGGCCACTGATTGGCTGCCCCACAAAGTATTATCCGGCTAAAACGGTATGCGGTGATGCAATTATATTTGGTAGTGTTTTTTTCATTGACAAAATAACAATTGTATTTTTCTTAGAAGCCATATTTGTTTCATGTGACAAGCAAAATTTATTTCGTGATCTTGAATGTTTTGATTATTATAATATCTGACGGTTGTAATTCGTTTTGAAACGTACAGTAGTGTAAATATTATTTGTTGTATTTGTTTATTTACTTAAACATGGTGTTCTGTTGTGAAGTTTGCGCTGATAATGTGTTTGTCAGAAGTTAAAAACAATAAGTATTCACGATTGTTTGATGTTAAGATTCAAGTTGTGTCTAAAGGAAAATGTGTAGGTACCCGAATTACGAGAATTAACCCAAAATTCATCTCGTACTCGGTATTTCAAATGAATCTTTCTTCTGTTTGCATTGTCAGAAAATCGTGATTTGAACCTTGATTAATGTGGTGAGTTCTTGTATTTATAACTTTGGTTTTTACAGGCTTATTTTCAATGTTTGTTTTTCAAATATTCCGGTCAGACGCTCAAAATTGGGTACGGAACGAAAACTAAACTATTTTTTTTTGTTTACAGCGCCCTCTGTTTTATTTTTTAGATTTTTTTGTAACGAAGCGACATCCTTCGTTCTTGTATTGACAGAATACCATTGAAATTCCTTATATTTAAGCTAGATGGCGTTGTTTCTCATACGCTAACTAAAAAGACGATGAAGAAGACTAGAACACAGATGCGGGGGCCTGGGAGGGTTAGTGAATATATCAATAGATGTGACTACTTTGAGGGTCATCCTAAGTAGAGCGACGCTGTGATGTTGCGAGTTTTTTTTTTTTTGCTTGGCCTGCCCGCCCTCGGGAAGCACTGCACGCCACTGTAGTCAGTGGCCCGAAAATCTGACAACCAAGGGGTATCGTATTATCAAAAACTAACTGGGTTGTGGAGGCAAGATATTCAGTCGCTCCATGTAAACTACTGGTATTCAGCTGCATCCGTATACACTAGAAGCCAACCCCAACATAGCTGGGAAAAGGCTAGGCAGACGATGATGAAACAATAAAGGCTTCTTCCAGAGCAGGCGTGTACCTACAGTACATACTATTAGTCTAGTTTTTCGTCCTTAAAAAGTTGGTCATGGTCCATGCACATACGTCTTTTCTATGCCAGTCAATGCATTGTAAGTAAAACATATTCTAGTTCTACTAAAACGTTCCGGTTCACGTCAGGACTGGATAAGCAGCTTCCAAAAAGGAAATAAAATTCACTGTCCGCCATTTCGTATTTCGGCTAGCAAGATGGATGATGCTGCCATATGTCGGCCGTCAAAGCGATGCTGGTCGGTTGGATGCCCTCACGGTTATGAAAACTGGATAAACATGGATGTAGAATATGTTTGGAAGCCTTGTTTGTGGAAATCTTTGAGTTTTAAAAAGGGTTTATCTTATCGCAAAAATATTGTGGAGGTAAACTGGCTGTCCTTACTGGTTGGCCACAATATACGAACACACTAAACAAAAAGTGTTGCTTGAGACTTGAAAAAACAAATTAACCTTTTGACCGCTACAGCATAAACGCACGCGCGTGCCTTCCACGACAAGCCACAATTTGACATACCATTATGTCACATAAAGGGTGTAACTAGACCCTTAACGAAGCCGAAAGGCACTTGTTCTCCCCGTCATTGTGTTATTTTTTTTTTGTTCTAGACCATACCTGGGAACGTTCTAGTTACGGAGATTTGGGCTCAAAGATCCAACATTTTCAAAAGTTTTATTTTTATTTTATGTTATAATGTAAGATTTTTACTTTAAACAACTCCACGATACCCGTATTATTCAATCCATCCATCAGTACAATATTTTGAATGCGTTACATCGAGTCCTACCGTAAAACGTGATTTTTCACCCCCAAAAATAAAGTCGTTTCCCAGCAGTAATTTTTGCGTAAAGTTACTTAGTTTGATGTACATAATGCTTGGTTGACGGATTCGTGAAGGGTCCTGTCAGTTACACCCTGTATTTGTGTCGTTTGACGTCCAGGGCACGCGCTTGCTTATCAACTATATGTGACTATGGTGGTGGTCAAAAGATTAAAGAAATTGCTTAAAGCATGCCACGACTCATCCCGACGCGACGGTACTCACGGGAAGGAAACCAGTGACAAACACGCGTGTCGCTTCACGCAAGTCGCAAGCCGAGGTCGTAAACAGAGCCTTAAACCGCCATTATAAATCGCGTTCTGTCTGCGTGACGATCACGACACGACACGGAACAATGTCTCAATGTATCCGTAGTATAAGGCGGTTCTCACACGACACTGCTTGAAAGAAAAAAAGTATTTATTTGACTCGCACAGGACAAAACAATTAAACGAAAAGAAAACAACCAAAAACATATGAAATACATTAATTAAACTAAAGTTTGGTTCAATAAGAGGCCAAAAGGCTATCCCAGCATGGTGCAGATGGTTGTTTGTTATTTAAAAAATGTCACACCGCTGGTATTCAAAGCGGTAGGTCGCAGGCGGGGAACAAAATTTATTGGCGGTGCACCGCGCGGATAAGCGGTAAGCCAATGCGACGTGAGATCCGCTTCACCCCACGACCGCGCGGACGAGTGGTGTCGTGAGAGAATCACCTTACTGTATAATAGTGTAATAATCTGTATGCGGCAGCCACCAGCTTGAAACCGTGGCTAATGATGATTTAATACAGTGCGCTCTGAACATTGAATGTCTAAGTGTTTATGTAAATCAGCAGCGATGTTTCGCAGACTTATTAGCTGTTGTTATTGTTGCTGATCGATTTATTGTGTCTGTGGAGAATTTTTATGTGGATTTTTTGCTGGACGTGGTGATAAAGCGCTTTTGCATGCTTGAAGCAGCTGAAAGTTATGAGGGAAGTGAAATGTAGAATTTTAGAGTAGAGGTATAGCATGATCATGAATAGCTTAAGGCCCGGGTTCTACCAATAATCGACAAATCGCAGGAGAGGTGATTAGAGGTCTATTTAAATTTCAACCGATCTGATTGGTCGATTGCCGTACGACTTCTCTCTGCTGCGCTCGTCTCTGGAAACCAGGCCAAATATTCGCTAGTCTTAAGTCCCATATATTGATAGTTTAAAAGAAGACTGTATGGCGGCTTCGTAGGTCTGGTGGTAGGTACTGCTGACCTCTGTATAGCGGCCCCAGGAAGGTGCCTTAACAGGCGTTGCACAGAGGGGGCTCCGGCAGGTCTTTTACGTGGAAACGGTGCCTCCTCCCATGTGCGGATTGTGACCACCAGGGTGGTTTTAGTGAGGTTAAAATTCCACAATCCCGGTCTTATCTCCAAAGACTGGTCACCTTTTAAAGGTTTCCCCCGAAAACAAAAAGAAGGTGCTGCTGAGCATTAAGTTAGGTCAAACAAAATTACATTGGACATTAGGAATCTCTTAGAAGCAGTCCGATATCTAGATTTGTGCCCAGTTGACAGCAATAGGCCCGCCCCCTGTTACGTGGTACATAAATGTAACTGGCGAAATATGGCTGTGGGGTACCCTTGCCGAATATTTTTCCCACCATTATATTTCTCTCTAAATAGTGGGAACCAACACGAGTAAAAATACGAAACTGTTAAATAGACCAAATGTTTGTATACGCATTGCGCTGATGTAAACTGAACGGACATTAATGCCGATTAACTATAAAACCGCAGACTAACAAGGCTTCATATTAGGTATGTCAACATGTTTAGTATGTAACAATATATATAGGTATATATATTTATCTATTGTTTAAACTATAAATCACTAGTATTTACATAATGTTTTGTATATAAACCTTTGTTTTTTTTTTTCTATTTTTATTTATTCAAGAGATTGTTTAAATGACATGGGATAATATTGTTCTGTTTTTATTATGGACAGTGCGGATCGCATAAATAAATGATGTAGGATGTCACTGCAGGCTATTTAATATGTTCCTGCATTTGTCAGGCTTTCGTAGATGCAATAGCAGGCACTGGCACTGTATAAATAATCATAACCCTTCCTTTTGGTTGTTGGTAGTCGGGTAAAAAAGGCTATCGTTTGCAAAGAGTATTTAAATATGTCTAAACTACAGGATCTAAACGGGGGAATGACGGAGATTATTGATATTGAGCTATGATGAATAATGAGGATTTGAACCTGTTGCACTCACACAGTAGAAACACAACACACATCATAGCAGTGATAGCCTTAGTGGTGGGACTGCGGAGTCATTGGTCTCGAGTTCGAACCCAAGACGCCTCTGCTTTTTCGGATTCATGTGCGTACTGTATATTTATCACGTGCTTCGGTGAAGGAAAACATCGTGAGGAAACCAGCATGCCTGGGAGATATTTTATGACGACATGTAAAACCAAGTCAGAGGCCCATGGGAGGCATAAAAACTCTGACACCAGGTTAGCGACACGAGAAAGAAGTAGAAAAACTGTCCTTACACGCGTCAAAGACGACCATCGTCTGTATTACGCGGCTCAAAAAACTGTTTCATACCCCTGCTTCCCCCGCAGATCACGGTGCTTAGTCGTTACAAAGATTTCTCCTCGCTACAAAAAACGAAGTCAGGAAGTCCACACCATTTTACCATTTTTCTTTCACAGCGAGTAAGAATTTTCGGTCGATTGCTTCTTATATCTTCGCAGCATCCAGCAATTTGTGTTTATTTTCCTCGTTCCTTCATAAATGCACTATTCCGAGAAAAGCGTGTGAACCGAAGATAACGTGATTATAACGAGAACCGTTTCTTTATTGTTAATTATAGTGTGCTCAGATGGAAATCTTCTTACAGGATTAGTATAGAGAGTTCATTGTTATTATGACCTCGGAGAGAAGACTTGGGTAATATCTTTGTTGTGCGTACGAAATGGCTTCACGGACAAGATGTTTTGAGATCTACTGTTCTTTTTTATAATTTATTTTAACTTCGAGAATCAAATTAAAATCATTATTTATTTATGATCTCCAACAAGGGATGTACACGAACACATGAAATAAATATTGTGCAAAAAAGTATCACGTAGTCCTTCACTTACAGGAGACCACAGCATGCATAATAAAATCACATGCTTGCATGCATTATAACCTAATTAATCGCTGGTATCTTGTAAAAACAGCATATCATCATTCCTATTCAGCTGAGCATCAATGACACCCTGATCCACATTGCAAGGCGGGAAGAAGTCCACCAGCTCAAACATTCTTTTCGAGTCCAAAACCTACCTTTACTAAATAACCAGAATGAAAGAGACAAAGCACCGAACGCGGGCTAACACCTGGTTATACGGGTTAACCTTAAATGTGGGGTTCTGACCTTTTTTTTTTTTACTGATGGGAAATCATCAAATGACCACTCCCACTCTGGGCGGAGCGGAAGGGAGTGTCAGACTTATACTGACTAAAACCCATACATGTTCCTTCTTTTGCCCTTTGTGTTCCAGGGCCGCGGTATCTCTTTTGAACAGTCCCGCCACCCTGGCAGGCACCGGCCCTTTCGGACCCCTTCCTGTTTGCTGACTCTCTAGAGGCGCGCGTGGAACACGAACGCGCCGTCGACACGGCCTGTCGTCATAAGACGGACGGACGGTGAGCTAGCCCATAGCTCACCGTCCACAAGCCCGCGTAGGGTCTGACCTAACCCTAAAAAATAACCCGCTTAAAACGCATTCGGGTAACCTTTTCGGTCCCTGGTTTTTGTTGTAAGTAGCCCCGTATCGTATATATATCATATCTTCGTATCTAATAATTAGAATCACGGACAAGAAGATGCTCTGAGAACTTCTACTCATATTGTTGAACTAGCTGTTGCCCGCAGCTTCGCTCGCGTTTTTGTCAGAAATTATCCCACGGGCACGTTGTAAATATATGGCCTATGGCACTCGGTGATAATGTAGCTTCCTATTAGTGAAAGAATTTACAAAATCGGTTCAGTAGATCCAGAGATTACCCCCTACCTAACTTACAAACAAATTTTACCTCTTTATAATAATAGTAAGTATAGATGTAGCAGCGATTTGGTAAAAAAACTTTCTATGTATGGTTGAATGATGTGTCATCAAATCGTGGTTATTTCCCGATGAATGTATTTGATTCCACATGGAAATCAAAACGATAGACTTTACGATCTCCTAAAATGGTTTGAAAAGTAACTTGTTTGTTTTTTTTTAATTTGTTTAGGCCAACGAACATGACTGAAGGTTTTGCTTCGGTAATATTCGTGTTTCTGTGTACGTACGGATGTCTCATAGTAACACGAAGATAAACGATGATTGAAGAAGCGCAGACGGAAAACATCGTGAGGAAACCGGCATGTCTTAGAACTAAAAGTTCGAAGACATGTGACATCTACCAACCCGCACTGGGCCCGACCCAACCCGTACAATATCAAATGTATCAATATTATGCTGACATCGAGGCGCAGCGAATGAATAAAATATACAATTTTAAGTCAACGATCAGTAGTCGCATAGCACCGTTTGGGCTAACAACAAAAGACTCATTCGCCGCGAGTCGATCAGTTATCAGGTTTGGGTGTTCTTTCAATACACTAATTCAATCATTCTATCAGTCTATCATTTAAATGTACCTTACCCGTACATAGCCCAATCCCTCTCATAGAGACGGGGCCGTGTGTCTCAGTAGTGGGATCATTATAGGCTGATTATTATTATATTATTTTTCTGGGAAAGCTGTATATCAAGGAAAACCTTAATTTCATCAACGGTTCACTGCACTCAACTATTTAAAACCTCAGCTGTCCAACAAATTCGTCACCCCAACACAAACTCGCATTACTAATTGTTATGTAGCACCTATCTACTGCGTCCACATCTCTATACAAAACAGAGATATCATATGAAACACGTGTATGTAAACAGATGCGTATGCGTCGGAATTCCAAATAAGCCGCAAGGTCGATCAGAGATAAGCGGTGTTACCGACCACACAAAGGTTGGTACTTATAGGCTCTAACGTATAGTACGTTATACTTATACTGGGTGATTTTTTAACTTTGGCAATACTTTAAGGGCGTGTAGTACTCATGTAAATGAACCACTTTTACTTTGGGACCGAGCACGAATTCGCGAAAAAAAATATCAGTTGCTCCTGGATACATTATTGGTCGCGTAACTCGAAAAAATGTAGACAGCAGTTTTGATGGTCAGTTACCAGACCACAGTCAAAGACAAACCATTTATTTCAATTAGACCATTAAAACGCACTTTTGAACTTCAAACTAAAAAAAAAGGGAATAGTATTGATTCTACACCCATGCGTATGGGTAGTTTCGTATAGAGGTAAATGAGCAAGAAGTTCCATCGTTACTCTTTTAAAATACTGTTTAAAATATTGACCCACCCCCACCCTCCCACTCCACTTTATTCAGACTAGTGCCCTTTAAAGCAAAAGACCGCCCGTCTGATGGACTGAAACAAACTACTTACTTTGCATAAGAAAGGACTCAAGAGCGGGTTAAATGAGTCATATTACCTACAGTAAACATCTTAAAGAACAAATGACCTTGGCTGCAAATTCAGAACAAAAGGAGCTTATTGACACGAAGGAATCCCAAAGAAGCTGCAAGGCCAGAGATCTCCGCCGCGGGAGACGCACCGGGCGTCGGCGCCGGCCACCGTAAGCGCGGGCCTGTGGACGGTGAGCTATGGGCTAGCTCGCCGTCCGTCCGTCTTATGACGACAGGCCGTGTCGACGGCGCGTTCGTGTTCCACGCGCGCCTCAAAGAGAGTCAGCAAACAGGAAGGGGTCCGTAAGGGCCGACGCCTGCCAGGGTTGCGGGACTGTTCGAAAGAGATACCGCGGCCCTGGAACATAAAGGGCAAAGGAAGGAACATGGATGGGTTTTAGTCAGTAGAAGTCTGACACTCCCTCCTGCTCAGCCCAGAGCGGGAGGGGTTATTTGATGATAAGGCCAGAGATCTCAGCTAAAATCTTTGTGCTACTTTAATTGTGACCAAACGACAGTTACTATGTAGGGTCAAAACAGGTTGCCTTGAGGCTAATGGGCTCTAAATTTAAACGTCCAGTTTTGACCTTGACTACTGTCAAGGACAAAACCTCAAGTACCTCAAGGGATCCTATCCTCATAATATACTAGCTGTGCCCCGCGACATCACCCGCCATTTCTCTCTTTGCTCGGCTCCTAAACACTTAGCGTGATCTAAAACAGCCTATAAAATTAAATTGAATTGGGCTATCAATGCAAAAAGAATTTTTGAAATCCGACTGGTAGCTCAAAGTTCAAACAAATAAACAAACAAACTTGTCAGCTTTATTGTATTAGTATAGATTATTAAATGTGAAGGTAATTAAGTAATTTTATTGCAACAAAAACATGTTCAAGTTTCAACGTTGCTAATTAAAGTGAGACAAAGGTTAGTGTGAAGTTTTCCAATTTAGCAATACGCCACTAACCAAGGAGGTTTAGCACATGTTTTAAAATACATCGTCCTTACTTACAATCTTGTCTAGACTAACATTCTCCAAAATATATTTTGGCCATCATTGTCTCTACCTGGAAAAGAACAATGGTCATTTAGTAACATACATTCTTGTTATCCTTTTTCATTCTTGGGGCAGACAACCTTAAGACGATACGACTAGTTACCGTATTGGGGAACTTAATGACTTCATTAACGAGTTAAGCATATGAGTCATTTGAAAAGGTCAGACGTATTGCATTGTTGCAACGCCACAATACTGTTTCTTGCCAAAAATTTTGAAACGGTTTACCGAGATTTTGGCGTCGATTTACCAGGGCCATTTATCTGAGTAATTAGTGTATTTGTTTGTCTTGACTCTACAGAGATTTATGTATACTTTATCACATTCATCATCATATCAACACGGAATCACCCACTGCTGGGAATCGGCCGCCTCTTTTTTCTGCCACACTTCCCGGTTCTGTGCTTCCCTTATCCGGGTTTTTCCCGCTACTTTGACGATATCGTCGACCCAGCGAGCTTTAGGACGGCCCTGGTTTCTTTGGCCTAACCTTAGCCACTACTCAAAGCCTTGCTTTATCACATTATCACACAATATCTTGTGTCTTGAGCTAAGTACCTCTCAGGAGTCAAATTTGAGGAGGTGGCGGAACGTGAGAGGGAGAGAACCTCACGTCCCAGCCGCCGCGGGAGACGCACCGGGCGTCGGGGGCCACGTGGTGGCCCCCGGCCACCGTAGGCGCGGGCCTATGGACGGTGAGCTATGGGCTAGCTCGCCGTCCGTCCGTCTTATGACGACAGGCCGTGTCGACGGCGCGTTCGTGTTCCACGCGCGCCTCAAGGAGAGTCAGCAAACAGGGAGGGGTCCGTAAGGACCGACGCCTGCCAGGGTTGCGGGACTGTTCGAAAGAGATACCGCGGCCCTGGAACACAAAGGGCAAAGGAAGGAACATGGATGGGTTTTAGTCAGTAAAAGTCTGACACTCCCTCCTGCTCAGCCCAGAGCGGGAGGGGTTATTTGATGATTTCCCATCGGTAAAAAAAAAAAAAAAAAAAAAAAAAAAAAAAAAAAAAAAAAAAAGGAGTCAAATTTCTTTCTCGTGAACCAGTAGCCATTTTGTGAAAATAATGTCCATCTTGTCCAAAAACAGACCCAAAAGCTTCATTACACATTTAGACAATAAAACTTAACGTTGCCATTCGGGGAAAATAAAAGCTTGGCTCCATAAGGGCAGTTCCTATTTGATAACATAAAAATGAATAGACAGTCATCAAATATAACTGCCTCGGTAATAGAAAGATGTTGGCCAATTACTTTTTTATTAGACTAGGTTTACGGCTGTGGGCCAAATATAGTTTTACAATATGAGTTGATATTATTTGATGACTATTAAAAGGAATGAAACATCTGGTCAACAACTTTCACGGGGTTGAAAAGAAAGAAGAAAGAAAGAAAACATATTTATTTGGCACAAGCCACAAGTGCACACAACAAAAAAATGAAATTATAAACTTAAGGCTAAACACAAATAAATAGAATAAAAAAACAAGACAAGCAAGACAAAGCAAGAGATAATTGTGTGTCTCACGGCTGCGCCAAATAGGCCCAGTAAAGTGGTCCTAAAAATGACGATCAAGGAATCATCATCACTCTCCTGCCGTTCTCCAATTTCCTTGAGGTTGGCGGACTTCTTCCATAGTTCGCCATTAGTCGTCATATAATTGCACCTCCAGTCTAGCTATATCTTTCATACAGTCAATCCATAATTTCTTTGGTCTTCTTCTACTCTTATAGTTATCCAAATTCATATTCAAAACTTTCAACTACGATATTTACCTCATTCAATGATTAAGATGATAGTGGTAAGAAATAATATACACCTATAACAAGATTAAGTGGTAACACAGTGGTTCAAACCGCAAATAAATATTTGGCAAACCCTAAGCTAGCTAACCGCTTCTACCTAGGGTAGGACCCTATCCTAACTTCTAAGATGATAAATATTGGAAGGACCTAGAACTTATCCAACATTGTAATACCCATTTTACCCTAAGGTTACCGGGGTCAAACCACAGGGATAATGAAGTAAGCGGCTAGGAGATAGTCCGATAGTCACTTGGGATATCACGTCGAAGGGTAGTGCCAATAGGAAGATACCGCACGATCAATCACTTTTAGAATTTACCTGAAGTTGTTAACAGAACATGGAAGATTATGTTTGTTTCATTCCACGTTCATTCGAAGCCGGAAATCTTAAATAGGAATTAGCGATCATCTGCTCCTTTCATTTAATTTTTCAAAGCACATCGTTAGATCGGTTCACTAATGAATACATTTTTCACTTTTGATTCGTTTTGGGTTCAGAATGCCAGACGAAAAACAAGAAACAAGCGTGTGATCTGTCTGTTAACTTTTCACGGATTTCGGAAAAAAATCGGCACACGTATAGACTATTAATTGGGTTAGGACATAAGATGCTTCTATCCCGGATTTTTAGTACAATCACGAGGGATAATTCCCAAACTCGAGCGAAGCCGCTGGCTGAAGCCAGTGGTCTATAATTTGAAGCATATTTTTCGGTCATCATCATCTGTCTAACCGTTTTCCAACTAAGTTGGGGTCAGCTTCCAGTCTAACCTAATGCAGCTGAATACCAGTATTTTATATGGAGCGACTGCCTATCTGACCTCCACAACCCAGTTAATGGGCTGTGGATAACACTTTTTAAGACTGGTTGTCAGACTCTCGGACTTGGCTTTCAAAGTATTTTTCGACCATAATAGTAGAATATGAATACGAAAACTAGTAGACATATGAAGCACAAGACGAAAAGGTTACTAGCCTCTTGCCTAGAAACACTAATAAGGTAATGCTCAATTTCCTTCATTCTGTTAAATATTACTCGTGGGAGGATGTTATGTTTGTGATCCAATTTATATTTCCTCCACCATATTGTTATGGAAATTTGGTCATTATGGGTTTATTTTATTAAGAGTGGTGTGCTTTATGAGTTTCTGTGTGGGTTTATAAAAGGACTGTTATGTGATTACGTTTGTCGTTATGTCAATGTCAAGTTAAGGTGTTTGGTGACTGGCTTCATAGCTCTTTTATCGATTAATTTAAAGAGTTGCTATCAAGTATACATTTTAGCGTATTGAAGAAGTGCTATATTTTAGAGAGTTGGTTGTCTCTTTCAAAATTGAGGACAACTTGTGTTTTATATCGGGATGGTGTCAGCAAATCGACCTGATTTGCTGACTGACCTGACCAAAGCGCGTTTTTTTTGGCAAATCTATACCATCATATTGATCAACGCATGTTATTGTGTGCTATATTGCCTACTATACATTGTTTACGGGGAAATAAAACTGTTCATAGATTTAAACATTTTCTGTTAATAGAAAAAAAAATCTATGTTTCTGATGATTACAGATAATGTTCATTCATTTAAAACGCACATGTCTGTTTTGATTTTATCATTCTGCTTCACTATTACGAAAGTTATCAAACATACACTCTACAAAAAGCTAATACATTGATATCAAAGGCATGCGTGCGTGTAATTCGAGTGACAGATTAACACATAGCGTAGTTTAAGTTTTTATCCCAAGTCGTTTTAACAAGAAACTAATACCACGGTACGAGGAATACATAAATGTTAAGGATCACGCAGTATGAAGAGATAGCAAGAGAAACGGAATGGGACGCCGTCGCCGCCTTCGCAAGCATGACTGCTTCGCAGAAGGAGGCATCGGCGTCCCATTCCGTCTCGCTCCGGACCATGGAATGAACCAAGGCCGGACGCGAGAGGTCGCCGCCGCCGATCGCCGCTACGAGGACACGGCGGGGCTCCGCCCACGCGGAGCAGACCTCCACCGTGTGCTCCACCGTGTCCTCCGGTCGATCCTCACAATGGTAGCACCCGGGCGTTTCCTCCCGCCCGATCCGGTGCAGGTACCTCCCGAAACAACCGTGTCCGGTGAGGACCTGCGTCAGGCGGAAGGTGAGGACGCCGTGGCGCCTCTCAAGCCACTCCTCAAAGAGGGGCCTTATCGCCACTATTGTGGCGTGCCCTGCACGGGGTTGCGACAGTCGTTCTCTCCATGTCGCCGGTCGAGATCAGTAGCTGCCTTGAGAGAGGATCGTTGCGGCTAGTGCTGGCACAGTGTCTATGATGACTAACTCTTGGCCTTTTTTGTCTCTGGTTATGCTAGTAACAATTATTCAATAAGGACAATAGTAAACTTTACACCACACAACAAAGATTCAAGCTCCTTTTTTATTGTTATTAATTTATCGGACACTAAAGCACTTTGCCCGTGACTTCGTCCGCTAAACTTGTGATAGCTCGGCTAATACCTATGCATGATATAAATATAATTTATAGCCTATAGCAGTATAGCACCCACGAATAATTTATGTTTCTATCAGTGTAAAAAAATTTAGAATTGGGTCATTAGTTCCGAAGATTACCCCCTACATACAAACTTACACACTTACAAACAAATTTTACCTTTTTATAATATGTGTTGGTATAAATAACCGTCAAGATTCCCCTGTAGTGACCGCTGAAACAAATTTAATCGTAACTTATAAATAATTGAAGTTTCAGAACATCGGCTCAATTACTTGTGACAGTTCATGTCAGCTTAGTAGACAAGCACCATTAATCTGGATAAATTAAATAGCAAATTGCACTCAGTTGGAAAAATTGCATTTAATATTACAGACAGTGATAAATAAGGTGCTGTATGGTTCTCGGCATATTGTAGGTGACGTGGCCGTGGGTCTGACTATAATGTGTTGAAAGAAATAAAATAGTCAACGTTTGTTTCTTCATAAAAAGTCTATTGAGCCATCCTAACAATTTGTATAAGAGAATACACAGAAAGGCTTTCGCTGTCAACTCTGCAGGGCTCTGTTAAGCTAAATACCAAAAAGATCTTTTATCAAAGGCAAAAAGATCCCTTTGGTAATTAGATTTAGTTATCGACGACGGAAATGAGGTTATATAACATCATTGGACGACGGTATCGGGTGTCACTGTCAATGGCTCAAATGACATAATGCTTCCTGCAAAGAGCAGAGTACCTGTCGTAATGATTTTAAAATAATCTATGGCAGTGATAGCCTGTGTTTTTTTATAATAAAGAATAGTTTACTCAACAGCACGTGTTGAACACGCGTGGTGGCTTAGAGAGACTGACTCTTCACGAAGCTGTCAGCCAAGCATTCTGTACATCAAACTAAGTAACTCGACGCATAAAATATTGCTGGGAAACGACATTTTTTGGGGTAAAAAAACATATTTTACGGTAGGACTCGAGTAATGCATTCAAAACATTGTGCTGATGGAAGCATTGAATATTATGGGGGTCGTGTAGTTATACAATATAAGTAAAGTTATAAAATTAAAAACTTGTAAAAAAGTTACGATCTAGAACAAAAAAAAAATTCCAATGATGGGGAGAACAAGTGCCTTTCGGCTTCGTTAAGGGTACTGGGGCCGAACAGTTCTGGAGTGGCGACCGCGAACCGGAAGGCGTTGGAAGGCGTCCAACTAGGTAGACCGATAACCTGGTGGAGGTTGCGGGGATCGCTGGACCGGTCAATGTGGCGACACTTTGGCCTATGTCCAGCAGTGAACGTCTTTCGGCTGAAATGGTGATGACGATGAAGCAACCACAAAAACAATGAATGAATGATCTTGATTTTTTTGAGGTTCGCAGAATCCACCTATAACCACAAACACACGTTTAAAAAAGAATAGCAAAACAAACGAAACACAATTTTATAGTTCTCATTAACCTTGATTTTGTGGGTGATTACAAAATTTATCGATTTCAACGTTACTCAAAATGACGTAATTAGCTAAAAATGACCAGGCTACGCAAATATAGAAGGTTTTATTGTTCAGGATAATAGAGCTGCTTTTTATGACCCGTAATAGAATAATATTGTTTTTGAAATAGGAACCTACTTTGTTTAGATTCAAGTGGCGGGTTTTGTCAGATAACAATGGGCCAGTGTTTTCGTATTATTTGGATGTTTGTATGGTAATTGAGGCTACTTTATTGATTCTAATTCGATTACGAATGGTGGTCGTTGTGTGGTAATTTGTGTTATTAGATAGATTGAGATATTAAATTCTATTTTTAATAACCTCCTTTTTTGAAGTCGGTTAAAAATATGCTTTAATGATATTTTAGTTCTGTGGTTTGCTAACGCCCTTGACAGTATGTGGAAGGGAATTCAAAAAATATATTTTATAAATAAAATTTTTAAACTAACTTTGAAAATCGAATTCGATTTTCGAATTCTGAAGCTGTGAACGTGGTATTAATACGTATTTTTGAGGAAATCAAATGACAAGTTTGTTTTCGAAGAGTGTAGTGTATGTGCGTTTTTTTTTTACAAATTAATGAGACTAGTTTTCTTCTGGAATTCTTAAAGACGAAGAACCGAGGTTTATTATTTACTCAGTTACATAATGAATCAGCTTTAGTAAAATTGAGTCACTGACTCATTGGAAAAATGTCTTGTTTTTCGTCAACACATGACATGGTACGGATCGTTAAGTTAGTGATGTATTCGTCTACTATTTGATGAATTGTTTTACGTTGCTGATAAATATTAGTGTTTTTTGCTAATAAATATTTTTTTGTTGTTTCAGGTATGTAACCAGTGGTTGATGGAAAGTCACAGCTCTTTGATATTTCGAAGGATTTAGGTAACTATTTACTGTTCTTCGAAACAGAAAGAGGTAAAAATATTAACAACAATAGATTTGTTGTCAAAGGATACATTTTTTGAAATGCAGAACTAAAGTATTTTTGGGAACAATTAGTGTATTTTTTTTCCGGAAGAAGCTAAGTACTTACATTATCGGTATAACATAGACACACATAGTAGTACACTATATTATACCTTATCTGTATATTGAAAAATATGTCTCTCTGAAGGAAAAACCCAAAAAATTACGCAGTACACAAAACAGTGTTGACTTTTTTCCAAAAATCGTTTAAAATGACAAACTTTAACTAACCCAGAAAACTTCTAAATCTAAATTGTCAACGCGCTCGTAACACATAATCACCCTAGGTATTAATACTTGTACATATGTATGTGCACAGGTGATAAACACTCCATTTCCATTACCTACATAGATAGCGTCTGCTTTAGATTAGGGCTGCCAAAATTAAAGCCATTAACTTGAAAAAAAAAATGATTTAAAAAGGGTTCTCGCCATGTGGGGGGGGGGGGTGCAGAATAATGATCTGGGGGCCTAAAATGGAAGCTTTACAAGTTAAAAAGTCCATTTTAAGAGTTTTAAATTTTTAACGTGATTCGTATTATGATTCTGATAAAGCAGCCATTTTAGGCCCCCTGAATACGTGGTTACCGTTTTAGCGCCGGTGTCCCTCCCACCTTGTATATTTACGACGTTTTTGTATTCCTGTCGAATACACGTCAGTAAAACTGTAAACCATAAATAAAGAAAATTATTAAGTTCAGTCGACCGCTCGTTGATGGCATTGCAGAGTTTCTGTAGTTCTATTGAAACTATTATTATTCTAATGAAACTCTGCAAATTTGTCTCAGTTGAGTCGTACTTTAAAATGGAAAGTAGTTGACAAAGGAAACTTCCGAATAATCAAAACAAGCCCAAAGGATAATCCCATTATATAATCAAATAAATAAAAATCCCCCTTTTCAAAAGCAAATCGCAGTCCCCCATACTATACGGGAATTAATTGCTTCCTGTCTTACAAAATCTAGTCTGTTCGCAAAACTTTTGTCTAAAGATTTATTTTCTATTTCGTTTGATTTCTCGGTAACAAAGTCTCATATTCCCACCACATCTCTCTCAATGATCACTATCTCTAAAAAAATATTTACCTACTATCTTAAAGTCAATGTGCGCCACCCCTACAGACTAACTCATACATAGGCAAGTGAGTGCCTTCTTCACAATGGAGAGCGACAAAGTGCAGATTAAGCACTTTTCTTTCGTGAAGACCGGAGCCACAATAGGGTTACAGGGATCGGGTGTAATCGATTAAAAATAGTCTCTCACTCCTCTCGGGTGTAGTCGGTGTTCACTCTTCGTGTAGCCATGACATATAGGGTTTTGAAAAGGAATTTAGGTGTGTCGTGACGTGAATAACATTACAGTACGCCTGTGATCCCCGAGGGGAAGGTATACTTAATAGTACAGCCACGTTTCGCCAGTTATGTGTCACATGTCATTACCATGAATACTCATGAATTATTTCTTGTCGTATAATGTTCTATGAGGATGTGATAATTTTTCTATGTTCGTTACAGGTGGGCAGTGGCCCGAAAATCTGACAACCAGTTTTAACTAGGGGTATCGTATTACTCAGTACCAACAGGGTTGTGGAGGTCAGATAGGCAGTCGCTCCTTGTAAAATACTGGTATTCCGCTGCATCCGTTTAGACTGGAAGCAGACTTTTAGACTGGAAAAGGCTAGGCAGGTGATGAATGTTCTATAAGGATATTTTGGCGCTTGGATAACATTGACAGAGGGTTGATAGTAATCATCTGTGAAATTATTGGATTGAATAAACAAGATGGAACGTCGCCATCTTGTTTTAAGGGTTCTGTACAAAAAATGGAAAAACGGAACCCTTGTAGGGTCACTCGTGCGTCTGTATGTCCGTCCGTCTGTCACAGCCAATTTGCTCCGAATCTACTGGACCAAATCAGGTGAAATTTGGTAGGATGGTGTAATCCTATGACCCAAACACAGATGTGCAAAGTATTTGTTTTTTTTTTAATTGTGTTTCCTTTTCGGTAGACAAATTAGGAAAAAAAAACAAACCTTACTGTGTCATATATCAAATAAAAGGGCTCATTATGAGGAACCCAAATATATATTTTTTGTTATTGTAAAATAAATAGTTTTGATTTTATTCATGAAAGAAGACAAAAATTGACCATTCCCCCTAATCTTCGAAAGTACTGAGCCTAAATTCAAAATTCACATTAAGTAAGCGTACCTATTGTAAAACATACCACAATTGAATAAAAACCTTTGGCATTGTACGGAACCCTCTCCAAGCGAGTTAAACTCGCCCTTGGCCGGTTTTTCAATAAAGTTTCCATTTTAGCCACGTGCCGAAAGATCTGTAAAAATCTTTTTTGAACAGGGTTTAATGCAATTCGGTCACTAACCAAACAGACCTTGCCAAAAACAAAATTAATTAAAAATCTCCAAATCGATTTACCGCCATAATGGATTGTAAATCGATTTAAAAAATTTCCTTGCCTACTTTCGCAAAATATTTTTCCTCAACCGAAAAGATAATTAACTAAAAATACCGTTTACTTAAATCTACGTATAGAAAATATTTGAAGCCTCACTTCAATTAAAGGTTCCAATTAAAAAGTTGTGTAAGTTTTGTGCTCCGATAACACTTTGATAACGATAACCGTAGTGTATCAGTGGCCCTACGAGTTGTGGGGCGACTTTATAGTGGTGTCCACACAGTGGGGACCCTCCCAGACTTTCAAATTCTTAAAGGAGTGGTCGCAAATACGACTGATGAGCTTGAGGTCCTGAGTTCGGATCCCAAAGCGTCTTTGGATTTTGGAATCTGGAATTTCTCAGTTTAGAAGCTACGAAGACTGAATTTGTGCCTGGTTGATGGTAATAGGTTCGCCCCCTATTACATAAGACTAAAACATGACTGATGAAATATATAAAATGTGTACAAAAGTACACAGTCATGTACCTTTTGGGGATTACAGGGATCACGTATCACCACATTTGTCACAGTCATTTAGTTCGGCGTGGTGTGAACTCTAAATTGAAACGAGGTGACTGGCTTCTTTTTCGCTTTTATTCCAAAGACATAAAGCTCATTTCTGACCGGCTCAACCTGATCCGCATCTATGTGTGTGGTCTTTATGGTGGAAGCGTCAGGGTAGCTCGCGAACTTCAAATTTTCTTACGTTTTTTGCAATTTGCAGGTCAGTGTAATTTTGTATGCAATTGATGAAAAATGAGTCGCGCCAGTAACACGCGTGTAGTTACCGAATTATAATCATCAACTTACAGGGTTTTTTTAATGATTATAATTCTGTAACTACATAGTTACATACGTGTTACTGGCGCGACTCATTTTTCATAAACATACAACCTGACCTGACCAACCTGAAATTGCAAAAAACGTAAGAAAACTTGAATTTCCAGGGTTGGTATCGTCGAGAGCATTGATCATGATGTACTGATTGTGCCGGTCGACTTTACAGTGAACGTAAGATGGAGGGACGCGAGAGACTTTTACCAAAAAGACTTGTCTGCTTTACGTCTGACAACGAAAACATTAGAGCAGGCAAGAGGGAAAGACCAGCAGACATTGTAGCCTACATTGTCTGCTTAATATTTTGATTAATTATAATTTGAAAATACTATTAAAACCACTCCTGATCGAAAACCAATCATTGATTTGAAAAAGTAGTCTTACGTTGCATCAAAAATCTCCAATTTCTCGCAAGATATAAAAACACGTGTTCGAATTAAATTACGAAAATCTGGCAACTGTTAACAGATAAACAGATAAACGTTACTCATAGAAGTTACAATACTCACAATATCATATCACGATAAGTAATCTACTTATCACCACCAATAATACCTAACTAATAACATTCAGAACATCACTCTTTATTGCCAATAACGCCGGCCCATATTGTCCCGTATTATTCCCGACCCATATCGCTAAAAGTCTCAGCACTCAAACTAATCATGGCGACCCTACCCACCTATCGGGGAAGATATTCAGCAAAAACATGAAAGGAACTTAAATTGGAACACAACTTTGGCCAAGAAACTTTAAAAGAGGTTTGGCTTGAAAATGATATAGGCTGGTCCTAATTTAATTACGACTTTTTATGAATCAGTATTCTTAGATAAGAAATTTACAGGTAAGAAATTAAATTGTTGAACAGATTGATACACTTCGCCAAGTTCAAAACTATGTTACCCCATTACAGTGATTTTATTTGAATTTTTAAGTTTATATTAAACAGACAGTTTAAGTTTATAGGCATAACATAACATCTTAAGATTACAATTTTCAATTGATTTGACCCAATTAATTACAAATAGACATTAATGGATTTAAAAAATGTAGTAGATTTTTGTTGCTGAATTCTATTATTTTTGGAGAACTGTCAGTTGCCTGTCGACTGGTAGAATAAAAACTGAATTTATTTAAAAACTACGAAACTGAGTAAAACGTAGTTTTTTCAGTGAGACGGAAAAACTTCTGTACCTTTTAACAAGCGTTTTTTTATTCGTAAAAAAGGTTCCTGTTTTTGACAAAAAACAGACTACGGTATTTTTAATACCGAAGGACTAAATATTAGGGGTTAAAGTACGAAATTCGATTTCGTGAAAAGTGATATTTCCAAACTATTTTTTTTTGCTTTCTTGGAAACGTCTGAACCGATTATGTATGGTGCAATTGCAAACTTTAGAGTGAAAAAGCGTGCGTGTGTGTTAAATTCTCAAAACACAGTCTATGACAAAAATATATCTACTTGAAGTAGTGAAACCGACCGACGGCACATTGAAACAGGTGTTTTGACACACTACCCTTTGTAGTAATATGCAATTACTAGTACGGTTTTAAAACTCTAAAAGGTATGTAATTTAACAATTAATCCAATAAAAATGGAATAAGATAAAAATATAACTATACGTCAAAGTTACAAACAGAACAAAATGTGAAAAAAAAACGCAATTTCATAGTTACAGACCTTATGACGTAACCAGAGGTTTAACTAATAAATACACATAGAGACAAAACCATAGGCTATTAATTATTCACAATACAGTACCTATATGCTTTCGATGGTTTGAATAGCAGGATACTAATCATAGGATACCAGAAAATCAGACATAGGATACTTTTCATACCGCGAAGCCGAGGGCAAATGCTAGTAAATTAACAATGATAAAAGTGATACCAGTAGCGATGCATAATATATTTAAAAGAATGACAAAAAACATATCAACTATGTTCATACATAAGCACGAATGATTACACTAACAGTGCGTTCACACTATCACATGATATCAATAACAAAACTCACACCGCGACTCATTGAGGTGTAACTCATGAAAATTCACTTTCGCGCTCGGAATCTCGCTTTCCGGAATTTTTAATATTTTTTCTATCTTTTGGACATTGCACATGATTCTTCACGTGTCTTCGAGGCGTTTGTCACGTCTCGTCTGTTATTACTGTTTTTTTTTTACTTACATCGTCTTTTGATTGGTCACGCGATATTTGATGTCCATATATTAATTTGTATTTGAATTAGGGGCCTTTGTTTCGACCGTTTCAACTGATTTGTTGTTATCGTACTCTGGTTTGACTTTGGCGGTGGTTACGTCTTTATTTTATTGATTTAATTAATTAAAATGACGTTTGGGTGTCAGATTAGTTGCACGCGCATATTTGTCAAATGTTATGATTGTGATATTTGTTAAAAACCGTCTCACCGTACCGTATAGTATGTTCCCAAAAAATAATCTGCTACAATTTCTTTGATAAATTCTACCAATGCAAGCACAAATGTAGTTTTAGGAAATACTTTTCGAAGTTGCTTTGTCATTTAATATTATTGTCCAAGTGACCTGACCTTTACCTTTGAGGAACCGTGATTCCGACGAACTCTTCCATCAGGGACGAGTATTTCTTAGAAACGAACATGGTCGGAGTTTCCTTGCAGGAGGCGGCCATTCGTTCGTTTAATGGTGTTGCGCCATTGAGAGCCTATTTGCATGTTTGTTCTTTGTTCAAACTGTGTGTTTGCCAGCCATGAATTATTAAGACAAACGTTATAAGTGGTTTGAGGTCAACACAATGTTAAACTAAAATGATGAATGTTTTCAATTGTTGGTACAGTGGACAGCAAGCAAGTCAGAAGCATTAATTTGATTATGACCTGCTCTAGCGTAGTCCATTTTTCAGAGAAATATGAGGCCAGCTCATCATCATCATCATTTCAGCCGAAAGACGTCCACTGCTGGACATAGGCCTCCCCCAAGTGTCGCCACACTGACCGGTCCCGTGCAACTCGCATCCAGCGGATCCCCGCAACCTTCACCAGGTCATCGGTCCACCTAGTGGGAGGCCTTCCAACGCAACGTCTTCCGGTTCGCGGTCGCCACTCCAGAACTTTTCGGCCCCATCGGCCATCCGTTCTGCGAGCAATGTGCCCTGCCCACTGCCACTTCAGTTTGGCAATTCTTCGGGCTACGTCGGTAACTTTGGTTCTCTTGCGGATGTCTTCATTTCTGATTCGATCACGCAAGGAAACTCCGACCAGCTCATACTGGTGCTGAAAATAAGTAACGGCAACTTAAGTCCTAATATAGAGAAGGCATGTATGTGCATGAAAAAAGGCATGCGGATCCCGTACTTCAATATTACGTTAACACAACATGTACATAAGTTATTGTTTTAAAACCCATACCTGTTGTCGTAATAAGTCAGCGATCGTTATTATTTTTTGGTCATTTATTAATTTACAAAGATAAATGGCTGTATTGAAGTGAAGGCAGGAACATAATGCTATAAATGCGTTGCTTGATACGGCTGGACCGCTTTTGACGGGACTTTTACTGGCAAATAGTGTGTTATAAGGAGGAACTTAGGTTACTTTAATTTTAGAAAAAGGTTTAGGGTTCCGGGCAAAAAAATGAAACCCTTGCAATTGTTAACAAAATCCTATTCAAATATGGAAGCAATTATTTTATAATTATTTCACGCTTACGAAGGTAGCGGGGCACAGCTGATGTGATACTCGTATGATAATAAAGGAGCGACTAAAAATAACATATTTATTCTTGAATTTAATTACACAGATATATTATGCCATAGTATGAGCATCAAACATTACCCAAATACTGTAACAAAGCAAAACAAGCGCCATTTATCCGCACGACGCGATAATTGGCAAAGGCCCGATTCCATCAAAATAGTCTTCAGAGCTGTAATTAAGAAGAAAAATCACCGCAATTTCGTTGCGACTGCTGTGGTCCTACTATTTGATACTCCTTCACTCGAAGGAAACTCGCTTATCTTGCACGTTTTTTTTTGTAAAGAAAGGTGGTATAAAAGCTTTTTTTATATACTAAACTAGCGACCCGCCCCGGCTTCGCACGGGTGCAATGATACACATAAAAACCTTCCTCTTGAATCACTATATCTATTAAAAAAAAACCGCATCAAAATCCGTTGCGTAGTTTTAAAGATCTAAGCATACATAGGGACAGACAGCGGGAAGCGACTTTGTTTTATACTATGTAGTTGATAGGCTTGAAGCAATGACGCGGCCTAAGGTGAAGCAAGAAGAAGAGATCTAGATTACAATGGTCGGGAAACAGAGAAGCTGTCGCCTGTTTAATACATCGAAGTAAGAAGAAGGATGTGATAAGGTCTTGATTAGAAAGGGGGCGACTACCAAGACGACGATTAATCGAGAAGTATAGATCAAGAAGAAATGCTGCGCCGACTCCTTTGGATGAGAGCAGGAGATATTGATGATGATACAGTGACAAAGAACCCGTGATGAGAAAGAGTTATCTGTAGCAAAATTAGAGATAGAAAAATAATTAGATTTAAACTCTCTTCTTTTTGATAGATATTAAAAACATGGTTGTGTTTGATACAGAAGACTAGAATCATGTCTTTTATCATAGATTCTACATGAATTAAACTGATTGTAGCCTAAAAAACACCACTATCATTAAAAGCTAAAATCATACACAATTAAGAAACAAGTGTCATTGCATTACTCCTTCATGAAATATTAATGAATCCATCTCGTGTTGGAAACGGAGCGTGTCTATGTATAGGTGTTGAAACTCGCAGTAGCAACATTGGCAAAAAAGTGTGAGCGAAACGTAGACCATAAGATACAGATGCAAAAGAAACCGAACCGTTGCCGCGTTGCGTTGTAAAAATTGTTATTGCATTCAATACTGGTATGTGATTACTTGTTCAATGTTCTAGATTCTACAATTGCAGGACTTGTAACAGTCGCGGGCCTGTGGACGGTGAGCTATGGGCTAGCTCGCCGTCCGTCCGTCTTATGACGACAGGCCGTGTCGACAGCGCGTTCGTGTTCCACGCGCGCCTCAAATAGAGTCAGCAAACAGGAAGGGGTCCGTAAGGACCGACGCCTGCCAGGGTTGCGGGACTGTTCGAAAGAGATACCGCGGCCCTGGAACACAAAGGGCAAAGGAAGGAACATGGATGGGTTTTAGTCAGTAAAAGTCTGACACTCCCTCCTGCTCAGCCCAGAGCGGGAGGGGTTATTTGATGATATCCCATCGATAAAAAAAAAAGGACTTGTAACAGTCTTCTTCTTCTAACTAGTTTCGATGACCCGACAGTGTATCAAATGTTGTGGTTTGCGCTTTTGGTGGAAACCTGGTTTAACCCATTCCTGGGCAAAGGCCTCTTTCCAATTCTCTTCGTCTTTTGAAAGCCCGCACGCCCGCCTTCTTTCAGCTAGTTTATGTTATAATCTGTCTAGCCTTTTCTTAACGTTGTCTTACCGGATGCAGCTGAATACCAGTATTTTACATGGAGCGACTACCTATCTGACTTCCACAATCCAGTAACTGGATAATACGATACCCCTTGGTAAGACTGGTTGTCATTGACTACCTGTAACAACTATCAAAGATCTTCAATGACAGTCTAAATGAAGTGCCTATCAGCTAGTAGCAGTTCTCACCTTCAAATATTGACACTGCTACCAATAGTAGAAGGTGTGAAAATATCGTGATCTCGCAGACTCCGATAGACGGGTAAGCGATACCTCACGATGAGAGCGGTAATGGCCGCGTTAGTCACCCGCCATTGTGACGGTAAGACCTCGGCTTATAGGTGAGCGAGTCTGTATTATAGCTAAATTGCACCTAAGTGCTGTATCGAAAGGCTCAAATTATCACTTGAGGAAAATTACTGGGGATTTTCTGCGTGATCAATTCTCCGGGACATATTTTGTTTGGAAGATTTTTAGAATAGTTGGTTTTCACTAGTGGGTGGATGCTGGGCTGTGAAGAAGATGGAAGAAAAACAATTGCATGAAGCTGAGATGAGAATGTTGACATGGATGTGTGGAGTGACAAGAATGGATAAAGTAAAGAATGAGTAGGTATAATATTAGAGGAAGTTTGAAAGTAGCGCCTGTTACAGAAAAAATTAAAGGGAGTCGTTTGTTTTGGTATGGACAATTGGACATGTAATGAGGCGAGATGAAACGCATGTCTCTAAAAGAGTGATAGATATGAATGTTGATGGATGGAGAGAGAGAGGAAGGCCAACCAAAAGATGGATAGATTGTGTGAGGAAAGATATGAAAGAGAAGGAGTAAATGATGCCATTCGCAGACGGTAGACACATTATGTACACTCAAAATCTCTCTTTCGCACACTCACTCACACACACACACACACACACACACACATACACACACACAGGCGCACACTCGCTTATACAATTTATCGTACTTTGTATAATTTTGTTTGTTTTTTATTTTATTTATTTTTTCTCTTTTTGTTAATTGCCTATTTATTTTGTATCTTTAAGATGTATGGGAAGAGCGGAGCCTTCAACTACAGGCATTTTCTATGCCTAAATGGAGACTCCTTGACATGCTATATAACCCAAATTTATACGCAATAAACTTATTTTATTTATTTATTTTTATTTTATTCGCCGGACTGGGGAGAATGGAAGAAGTAAACATGTTGCGCCGATCCCAAGTAGAGTGGGACAAGGGCAGGAAGGTGATATTGATGCTTTTCACTTGGACATAACAACTAGTGGGTACCTAATAATAAGAAACTCAGTATACTAGTAAGTTCTACGATACATGATGGATTTGTAACTGTCGGCAAAGACGGCAATTTGTGATTACTTGTCTGCCTCGTTAGTCTAGTCGCGAGCGCGACTGCTGAGCGTGAGGTCCTGGGTTCGATTCCCAGGTCCGGCAAAGTGTTATTGGGTTTTTTCGTCAAGTATTTCTCAGTAGCAGCCACGGAATCTGGATTTGTGCCCGGTTGATGGCAATAGGCTCGCCCCTTATTACATGGGACTTAAAAATAACTGGCGAAATGTGGGTGTTCTATTAAGTACACCTCTGCCTAACCCTTCTGGATTATAGGCGTGATTGTCGAAGTTTAAGGCAAAAGTTGAAGACATGAATATGAAAGTACCTTTCAGCACATCAGGCCAAAATTCTGATCTAGTTAAAGAAAACTCAATGTAGGGTATTACGCTGTTCTTTCGTAGAGTTCGTTGTTGAAGAATTACATGTAGAATGCTGACTTTGTAACGATTTCATGTAAGACATATAAATATGACCTCAATAAAGTTCTATCTTAAAGTTTTCTCTTCATAACTCAATGTAGACTTTATGTCTAAAGAAAATAGCCATCCTTTCTATACCGCTTCAATATCAAACTTAAAATTAACGACTCATTACAAAGTCCATCAATCAATTTAACAATTCAGCGCACGCGCATCCTGCGATGCGTTTGATTGCATCTCTAAGGATGTTAGGTATAAAACGTGTCTAGAATAATATAACAATAGCGTTCTTCTATACTTGGTTAATTGTATTATTCTATGAGCAGCTATTAAGTATTGTTTGTCGAACGTGGTTTGGCAACGCGACTAAATATGGCGTCGCGTCGGTACAGTCGTGAGCACTCTCACTCGCACTCATAATGATGTACTATAGAAGCACTGCACACTTTTTACAGTGATTTTTTCCTGCTGTATTGGTAGGATTTTTTTGCTGTTATGCACATAGTTTTTAAGAATCAATACTACTCGTATTATATGTTACTATCCCAAAGTTCCAATCGTTCCATAAGCAATTTTGTATTTTCATTTTTTGCTTTCTTAAAACATATTGGTGCGCGTGGCTGTACATACACGTATTGTTCAAATATTGATCTGCTTTTGTATATGTATTTGTTTGAGGATGTTATTTACAGTTAAACCGGATCTAGGAAGTCCTGAGAAGATTTTTCAATTTCGTTTTAGGAAAATAACGATGCGATTGTTCAGCTATGCGTTCAGGATATTTTGTGAACAAAGGAGATATGTGCTAGTAAATTGAAATACCTATTCCAGATCAGAATGCGGGTAAACTATTTCACGATTCTAGTTAAGCTCATTGGGCAGCTACAGTAAAATTGCTTACATATCTGAACGCGTACAAAATAACATCACCCGAGGATTTTCGAAACTATATTGAGGTCGGCTCCCAATCTAACCGGATGCAGCTGAATACCAGTGTTTCACATGCAGCGACTTACCAGTTACATGATTACACGATACACCTTAAATGTTATGCAAAATAGTGAAGACTAGGCCCAGCAGTCTCGACATAGCTAGTTGTACTGGGTAATATGGATACCACTTGGTAAGACTGTTTGTCAGACTTGCGGACTACTGACTACCTGTAACGACTGTCAAAGACATAGATCAAAGATCTATATCTATGTTAGCCAAACAAACTAACCAACCAACGGCTTAGCGTGCTTTCTGTTGCACTGAGGAAACTGGGTATGTAGTGGGTGGTTACCCATCCACGGACCAACCTCATTCCGACCTCGCCGCCGTGGTCCGTCGCGACGTCCCCTTTCAAACCGCCCCGACCCTTGCAAGAGCCAGCCCGCGATGCTGAGCCAATAGCATTAAACCAGATCCAGCCTGTCCCCTTGCTGCCCTCCCCAGCGACGTCCTAAGCCGAGGCTCGTACCCTGCAGGGGGTGCCCATAGCGAGTAGTCGCTTAGTATTTAATTTTAAATCCACATCCACAGGATTAGACCGATTAAGCAGTAGCCAGCCTCATAGGCTGAAATGCGAGATGCCATGAAAAAAAAAAATCCACGGACCAACCTAGGTAATCGCGGCTTAACCTGAAGATAAACCCGACCGGCTGTTGTTATTTAGCCACGAACTCCTCTCCGAAGAGCTAAGAAACCACCCATGAAAGTGTTGTTGTCAACCAGCGCTTTACAAAGCAAGGATTGACGGACACCACGCCGCCATTAGAAATTGGTCAACAAAATATAAAGGATGTAACAAAACTCTTAACGAATCCGAAAGGCTGTTCTCCTCGTCATTGCGTTCATTTTTTTGTTCTAGACCATACCTGGGAACCTTCTAATAAATGGATATATTGGGGGTGAAAGTTCCAACTTTTTACAAGTTTTTTTTTTAATGTACAAGTTTTTTAATGTTGGTATATTTTTTACTATAAATAAACACCTCCACGACCCCCGTACTATTCAATTTATCCATCAGCACAATGTTTTGAGTGCGTTACATTGAGTCTCTACAATAAAACGTGATTTTTCACCCCAAAAAAAGAATTTGTTTCCCAGCAATAGTTTTTGCGTAAAATTACTTAGTTCGATGTACATAATGCTTGCTTGACGGCTTCGTGAAGGGTTCTGTTACACCTTGTATTATTGTAATCTAGATCAAGAGTGTCCATAAAGAATTTTAATTATAAACTAAAAGTAGACTTTAGTAAAGTGGTCTTATCGCTAATAGCCATGTCTTTCAGAAAAGCTGACAGACTTTACCCTGGTACCTGCAAACTTTTTCTTAGTTACATCGTCGTCATATCAAAAGTAATTTTATTCGGTGTGTCTATTCTGGTAAACGAAGATAACATTTCAGTTATTCAACCTACTGTAACAAAAACGGTTGCAAAACCAATTATTTTTAATCTTAAAATCTCACTATAAATTCGAAAGTTTGGATGGGTGGATGTTTGTAACTCAATCACGCCAGAACAGCTAAACAGATCTGGATGAAATTTGGGGCGGAGATAGATTAAAGTCTAGAATAGCACATATCCTATTTGATTTTCTCACATATACACTTCAAAATTTCAACGCGAACGAAGACGCGGGCAACAGTTAGTTTATGTTAAAGCAAATCAAGTATACACTCTGGTCAATTTAGTAGACACCTGAGGGACTAGACAAATGGCAATCGCTTTCGAGGCCTTTCGTATTTTTCAACAACTTTCAACTAAATTGTCATAAGCTGTTCGGCACTTACTTAAATGTTTGCGAGATGAAGAAAAAGTAGCCTATGTGCTATGCCAGACAATAATCTGTGAAGATAGATTCAAGCTCGGCGAGGGGATCGAAGCCTGACATTCAAAAAGGATCTTCAGCCTAGTTTTAATGGCATAAGTCCGACTCGTCACTGTTCCAACTCGTCATCGAAAAACGAAAGATCACGATTCACAACTGTCTTTTGATTTTGTGCCAAATTTCATCCAGATCCGTCCAGCCGTTCTGGCGTGATTGAGTAACAAACATCCAAATATCGCATTACTAATTTAGTAGTAAGATTTATGACTACCATCTTGGGATTCACTGATCAGAGAGTTAGTCAGATTTTCCAATGCGTACTAAATAATAGCCATTTAGCTCTTTCCAGCTTCAACAAAAACAGTAATAAAAATCCAGAAAAACTCCGAACATAATATCGGAACTATCGGCATTGGCGACACACGACTGCGACTGACGAATGTTCGTTTGTTTTTATCTGGCACGGATTGGCGCCCGTCATGTGTCATTGAGGATCACTGCTCTAATAATACGATTAATTGTTATGAGGAACACGTTTATCTTGAACTGGGAATTGTAGGAGTTGATAAAGGATATGTGATAAAAGTAATAAAGAGAAAACTGCGATGTAATTGGGACAAAAATTAATAAGTAGGCATCGTGCGATCTAATGTTTAGTGGTCTCATAATGTTGGCATCGTGCGTCGAAATCAATAGCTGAGGCACGTGAAATACTAGCTTTTGCCCGCAGCATCGCTCGCGCCCTAATCACCTAGCGGTGTGAAATATATTTTAGAACCTATCCTCATACCGACAAAAAAAAAACATTTAAAAAATCATAAAAATCGTTCGAGCCGTTTCGTAGGAGTGCGACCAAAAACACCGTGCCACGAGATTTATATACTATAAGAAGATTACTTCCATATTTAACAATTTCTTCGATTTACATTTTTTGACATGGAACTCTAATTAATTTTCTAAAATAACATTAGCCTAAGTCGTACTCTGTATAACATCAGCTATCTGCCAATAAAAGTCCCGTCAATCCTTCATAAATGGGCCCAGAAATACAAAAAAAGAAGGAAAAAAACGTTGTTATTAGTAGGTAAGGTACACACGGCTACACATCAAGCTATACATTTCCAGTTTATGCTGATCTCGCATTGTATAGGATTTCCGTACAATGCGAGGTCAGCTTACACTGGAAATGTATAGCTTGATGTGTAGCCGTGTGTACCGTTTTTATTAGATTTCATAACTATGAATTCAGTAAAAAGCTGTTATTTTGAAAAAGAAGAATGAAAGATCCTCACAAGTGGAAAGGTTGATGAAGGAGTAGAACTAATTAGAGAAGGATTTAGATAAAACATGCCAGTCTTACCAAGGGCTATCATGGGAAAAGACTTGGCAGATCATGTAAAGAAATCATGATGCTTATCTATACAGCGTGTAACAGAAAGGCTATAGTCATATGGAATACTGTGGTACGGACCATCAAACTGAACAACTTTCTCTATGGGACCACCATCGATATCGTAAAAAAAAAATCAGCTGTCCCATACATTTGGGTCGAGTAGGTATTGAAATTTTGTATAGGACAGCTGATTATTTTTTTACGATTTCGATGGTGGTCCCATAGAGAAAGTTGTTCAGTTTGATGGTCCGTACCACAGTATTCCATATGATTATACCTGTCACATACTTTTATGGCTTCTGTGAATATCCTAGCTATGTAATAAAAACCGGCCAAATGCAAGGCCGACTCGCGCACTAAAGGTTCCGTCAGTACGATTATCTAAAAAACAAAAAAAAACACGTTTGTTGTATGGGAGCCCCCCTTAAATATTTATTATATTCTGTTTTTAGTATTTGTTGTTAGGCGGCAACAGAAATACATCATAATTATGTGAAAATTTGAACTGTCTAGTTATCACGGTTCATGAGATGCAGCCTGGTGACAGACAGACGGACAGTGGAGTCTTAATAATAGGTTCCCGTTTTTACCCCTTGGGTAAGGGACCCTAAAAATCCACTATCACCAGAAACGTTTCTCCAAACAAAATTAAGATATTCCGTCTCTAGCATTACCTTTGACAGAAAACAGAATAAATAAATTGTTCTGTCTGGGCACGCATTTATTCAGGTCATACTTTTTCGAATTCTTTTGCTACCCTCCTGTCATAAAAAAAGTAGGTTGACGTTAATTTAATTAAGATTTTTAATACTTCTCACGAACTCTTTTGAGACGCAAACTGTTTAGGCGGAATGGGTCGATTTTAATAAGCTGGGGTTACTTTAGCGGTCTGTGAATTTTTTTGTGGATTGCACAGGCTCCTTTGATGTCTAATGAATTCATTTGATTTTGATTGCGGGATTAAACTTCATAATTTGAAGCAAATAGGTTTTATGTCACGAGAGTTGAAAAACCTACACTCCTTAAAGTACTACACTTTTCAACCTTATGACTCAGGGCATAAGGGTGAAAAGTGTTCCACTGTCAGTGATCCCGGTAGTACAGACGGGCGCACATCAATATACTACAATCTGTTAAATTTCTTTAATGGATTTTCAACTGTTAGGTTTCGGAATTTTACTAGTCAATTTCCTATGTTTTCAGAAATAATTTTATTTAAATGTATTAATTTAATAGCTTTATTCATGTGAACACATCTTAAATGCTTTATATTTTATTATGTAGACTGGTAACATTAATTCCGTAAGAATAACAATACTTCTATAATTTGATTGGTAAAATGTTTGGCGCGAGAATAAAGCGGTTCTCTGATTGGATCATGAGACTGACGTGGCGTGAAGTCGTGAGCCAATCAGGGAGCTGGATTTTCCCTCCAGAACGGCGGGCTTCTTGGTCAGGGGTTGATGCCCGAGCGAGCATTCTGTGGCTGAACGTCAAAAACGACTGATAATTATTAAGATAGTTGCCGATCCGTTATGGCTGTAATAGTGTGTACTGTGTAATGTAACAAAATTGTTAATAAACCTATTTAAAGTCGTTGGAGTTTTCCTTCAAGTGCTGTAACCTTTTGGACTACTATATTTCAGAAGTGACAAGAACAATTAAAACGTAAGTACACGCCCAAAATTATATGCTTCCTTAGTTTGTTCGTAATTCGTTTCGAAGCCAGTTTAGAATCATACCGTTTTAGTTAACAATATTACCCGTGGTTTCAAGTAAATCTACACGTTACTTATCTAATAGCCGTCAATTATTTTAACTAGTTCCGCTTTATTAGTTAATATTGCCCTTTGTACTCATAATTTTTGGTTGGAGGGTAGATCTACTTTTCCGCAAAACTGAATTAACTCTCGTAAATTCAATTCAATTTATTTATTGGTAATATGTAGAACAAGGCCACGTTTAACACAGAAATAAATGTTTTACATAATCCTACGCGGTCATAATTTTTGAAAATAAGGACTACTCAATCGTATCCTAGTCAGTGGCTGGACGGTTGGGTTGGATATAAAATAATAAAAGGACGGATGCATCAACAATTGTGAGTTAATAACATTTCCCAGTGCACATGCATTATTGTTTCTTTGGTTTTAACTGGGAACGCATTCATGTGTCATAACTATATGTATACTCTAGTACTCGTATTTCTTTTCCCATTATTACCTATATAGTATATACTCCCTGAGGTTTCCTGTATATAAACCCTATTACGATATTTTTTTTTTAGTTAATTTTGATGAGCAACATTGTTTAAAATGAATAATTTTAAAGGTTTAAATTAATATTTCGTGATTATATTTTAGAGATGACATACCTTGTGAATGCCTTGAATTTTATAACATTTCAATTTCTATCGTGTTTTGTGTATTTAACTTGACGTCCCAAATGCGTTAGACTTTTAAAAATTAAATTCTCAAATTCGTGGACGTAAGATTTCAGGCAATGTCGGCCTCCGGGCCGACGAAGGCTCGCAACACCGAGTCGAAGGGGTACCCACTCTGCCACCCGGAGCCGAAGTCGCCTTCGTAGTCGGAGCCCCAGCCATAGTATGCCGGAACCGGATATCGAGCTGCGACGTGAGAGACTACGGATGCTGGAGGAGGTAGTTCGACGAGAACGTGATCACGCATAGTCAAAGACAGAGTCATAGGCATAGTCAAAGACAGAGTCATAGGCATAGTCAAAGACAGAGTCATAGGCATAGTCAAAGACAGAGTCATAGGCATAGTCAAAGACAGAGTCAGAGGCATAGCCAAATACAGAGTCAGAGGCATAGTCAAAGACAGAGTCAGAGGCATAGTCAAAGACAGAGTCAGAGGCATAGTCAAAGACAGAGTCAGAGGCATAGTCAAAGACAGAGTCAGAGGCATAGTCAAAGACAGAGTCAGAGGCATAGTCAAAGACAGAGTCAGAGGCATAGTCAAAGACAGAGTCAGAGGCATAGTCAAAGACAGAGTCAGAGGCATAGTCAAAGACAGAGTCAGAGGCATAGTCAAAGACAGAGTCAGAGGCATAGTCAAAGACAGAGTCAGAGGCATAGTCAAAGACAGAGTCAGAGGCATAGTCAAAGACAGAGTCAGAGGCATAGTCAAAGACAGAGTCAGAGGCATAGTCAAAGACAGAGTCAGAGGCATAGTCTAAGCGGAAGATCTCGAAGATATGCATCAGCGAGCCACGGGCGGAGGCGTCGGGATGCTGGGCTACGGGCGGACAGTTGACGACGGAGCACCTCCGAGGCAGCGAGGCGTCGGGATGCTGGGCTACGGGCGGACAGTCGACGACGGAGCACCTTAGAGGCAGCGAGGCGTCGGGATGCTGGGCCACGGGTGGAGCGACACGTCGAGCGTGGACAACGGCACGAACGGATTGACAGGTCACGTAGTTTTTCTTTATCAAATAGATTTATTCGACTTGTTTAAAAATTGAGGGATGGTCTTGCATTACCCCCCGTGAACCAGAGCGCTTTACAACCATTGCAGAAAATCTATCAAAGGAAATATATTACCGAACTTTGACCCTTGGCCCAAGAATCAGCGCATGGACGTATGGTTAAAAAAATCAATGAGTGCGCCACGGTGTACGGGTGGGATGAAAGACTCTCTACTCATTTTGCTATGCAAAAGTTATACTGTACACGTGGCCTGAATGGCAGGAGAAATTGCATAGTGCATTCCCATGTGAACAGAATTATGGGCAGACTTTGGAAAATTGATTCCAAGGTCTGTTTAATAGTAGGTACAATGAATCTATTGAGGTGTACTATTATGAAAAACTAAGTTTAGCGATCCCGAAATTTGGTGTTATGCCGAATCACGTCGCTGGTTGTTTTGCAAGGAGAAGGGTCATAGTTTCTTGCACTGCCCTAAGCCGCTGGTGAAGTGCACGCGTTGCAATAAAGTTGGTCACACCTCTGAAAAGTGCTATTTTAAATCTGATGAAAAGTTAACTAACACGGGTGGTGCAGTGCAGAAAAACTATGAGAATCGATTTTATAAACGAAGACGCGAGCGTACATAACCCCGGAGCATAATTTTTGAAAGAAATAAATGTCAACAATTCTGAACTCCAAGCGTTTGTATATTTCGAAAGCGACGTTTCTCTCATTAAGGAATCTGCTGTCAAGCAGTTAGGTTTGTCGCACGACAACACCCCTACATTTATGAAAGGTTTTGGGAATAGTGTAGTTCAGTCGTTAGGTTGATGATGAAGCCCACCGGCTTCATCGCTCGATCAACGGTGAAATCAAGATGATGGTCTTGCCGTGTTCTGAATCTTGCCGCATTTCATCTAAACAGGTTCCCTGCCGTGCTGAAATAGTTGATGCGGTGAATAGGATTGTTGATGAGCGATCTATAGAGATTGTAGATAGTCGGAGGTTCGATGAAACTAAGGTCCGCGTGGATGACCCCCTCATCCCTGCAGAGATCAGGAAAGACTTAATAAACATGTTGCAGAAATATCAGCATTGCTTTGCTTCTTCATTTAGGGAGGTAGGATGTACCAGTGTTACAGAGATGAAGATTGATCTCGATAGTCAACGTCCAGTTGTTCATCGTCCATACAGGTTGTCGCAACACAAACGGGAGAATGTACGTTGGATGGTCGGAGACTTGTCGGACGTGTGATACGAGAATCTGTTTTAGATTACGCTAGTCCCATTTTACACGTAAGAAAGAAAAATGGTACCTCAAGGCATTTTATAGCCGACAAAACTCACCGGAAGAAAAAAAAAAAAAAACTTCCAATCTTACGAGCTCAAAACCCTAGCGGTGGTTTGCTCCCTTCGTAAGTTTAGGGATTATTTGTTAGGGGAGGAATCCAAGATTATCGCAGACTGCAGCGCTTTGCGTTCTGCGTTTTCAAAACGGGACTTGATTCCAAGAATAGAACGCTGGTGGCTGACGTTACAGGAATTCGATTGCACTATAGAGTACAGGGCAGGGGTTAAAATGAGCCATGTCGACGCATTGTCCCGGAATCCTGTCGAACCGTCGGAATGTCTCGATGATTAGTTTCCAGCCATAATGTCTATTAGTAGCGAAGATTGGCTCCACACGCTTCATTAGGTGATTCCGAGATGTACAGAATAATGGACGTTTTAAAAGGTTGACTATCTAGTCCTATCCTTCCTTCGTGTCTGTCCTTTTCATCTGAAAAGGGGCTACGATACATCAAAAAGAATTTCGTTATCAAAGATAATAGATTATTTCGCTACTTGGACGGGGATAAGGAGAAGGTCAGATGGGCTGTGCCAAAAGGGGCAAGGTGGCAAGTATGTAAACTCAATCATGACGACATTGGACATTTTGGGGTTGAGAAAACCTTAGAAAGAATTAAAAGTAACTATTGGTTCCCTAAAGTGTCCAGGTTTGTCAAGAATTATGTAGATGCTTGCATTGAGTGTGCATATGCAAAGACCAATTCCAGCACTCGCGAAGGGTTACTGCATCCTATCACAAAGGTGGAGATTCCTTTCCACACAGTTCACGTGGACCACCTTGGACCCTTCGTGAAATCGACTAGGAGTTTTACTCATTTCCTCGTAGTTGTTGACGGTGCCATCAAATTCTGTTTCCTCAGGTCTGTTAGAAACACGAATATCCAAAACGCAATTAGGGCTCTAGACGATATTTTCTGTATATTTAGAAACCCTGACCGACTCATAAGCGACCGCGGTAGTTGTTTTACTTCGCATTCACTCAAACGGTTCTGCTTCGATAAGAGAATCAAACATGTCCTAAATGCGGTTTCTAGCCCTAGGTCCAACGGACAGGTTGAGCGGTATAACCGCGCGATTCTCGATTCATTCAAGGCACTGAGCATTAAACATAGTGTAAAGAGCTGGGGCAGTCACTTGGACGAGTTCAATGGGGACTCAACAACACTATACAGAAAACTATAGGCAGAACACCGGCAGCGGTGATGTTAGGAACTTGTATGAATAGCGAATTTAATCCCATGCTTAATGATGCTACTGCAGGCACTCGTAAGGATGATGACTTGACAGAGATCCGCGAAAGTGTTAAGGCTCGGATAGATCTAGAGCAGGTCAAGCAAAAGGAGAGGTATGACAGGTAGAAAACCTTCCCGTTCCTATAGTGTAGGGGACCTTGTTAAAATAACAAAGACTTGTTTTAATAATAACGGACAAAGCAAAAAAAAAATGATGTCTTCCTTCATAGGTCCACATCGTGTTAGCAAGGCAGGGACCGTTAAGTTGTAGCCCCTATACCAGGCCTTGTTCATACACAAAACAGACGGTCGAAAACCGTGGCCGCGGATCGCATGAAGTCATGGATTTATGTGACTACCTTAGAGACGAGATTAATGATAATGATATCGATGATAATTCTGATAGCGACAGTGACAATTCTGGCAGTATTTTGAGTTAAAATAAAATCCTTTCCTTTATTGTATGGAATGTGTGAACGATTACTTACACAGATATTATTCGTTGTTACAGAGCAAGTACGCGAGAATCGATCGGATCGCGGCTTGGTGCAACGAGTGGCAAGACCTACGGCAGCCACTATGAGCTTAATCGATCGGCTCGTACTGACGTCGATAGGCATCCTGAATTAATCGATCGTTCAGGAGGTTAGGGCACCCTGATTAATCGATCGTCGGGGAATAATAGTATTCTGGATTAATCGATCGTTCAGAATACTCGTATGCATAATATCTTGGCACAACTTAATCGATCGGTTGTGACCTTGGTTTTATTTTTTGACCCAATTAATCGATCGTTTGGGTTCACTATATTTAGTACCAGCAAATCGATTGCTGACGGATTTAACATCTTGTTACTTGTTATGTTATTAAAGTTGTTATTGTCAATTATCAAGACTGATAGACAACGTTTATTACTTGTTTTTCAGTCAGAATATTAGATTTTTTGTTAAAATTTGTGAAGTTGTTTAGTGACGCAATTAATCGATCGTTTGTGTTCACTGTACTTAGTTCCAGTAAATCAAATGACGATGTATATAAATTATTCTGTATAAGCTAGTGCCTAGATTGCATAAATTTATTGAATAACATTCATTTGGTAAATTATGGTATATAGTCTTTTAGTTCCATACTCTGCACAAATTTGTTGTTGTTTCACAATCAATTAGATAATTTTAAGTTGTCATATTTTGTAATACTCTCATTGTATTTTTTTTGGGACCTAACGTTATTAATCTACTGGCCAAGATACCCCCGATTGTTAGGTTACCACCTGGTGTCGTGTGCAGGGCCGCACACGATGTCAGGACGGACGATTGTTAGGTTTCGGAATTTTACTAGTCAATTTCCTATGTTTTCAGAAATAATTTTATTTAAATGTATTAATTTAATAGCTTTATTCATGTGAACACATCTTAAATGCTTTATATTTTATTATGTAGACTGGTAACATTAATTCCGTAAGAATAACAATACTTCTATAATTTGATTGGTAAAATGTTTGGCGCGAGAATAAAGCGGTTCTCTGATTGGATCATGAGACTGACGTGGCGTGAAGTCGTGAGCCAATCAGGGAGCTGGATTTTCCCTCCAGAACGGCGGGCTTCTTGGTCAGGGGTTGATGCCCGAGCGAGCATTCTGTGGCTGAACGTCAAAAACGACTGATAATTATTAAGATAGTTGCCGATCCGTTATGGCTGTAATAGTGTGTACTGTGTAATGTAACAAAATTGTTAATAAACCTATTTAAAGTCGTTGGAGTTTTCCTTCAAGTGCTGTAACCTTTTGGACTACTATACAACTTTATCGCTAAAGCATTAGGTTCAAGATTGATTGGAAAATTTTCACAGTTTCAGGTATCTTGATTTGCTGGCGACTGTACATTAACGTTAAATTATCGAAGATTTTTTTCGATAACCATGCTTTTGCGAAGGTGTTTGTAGGTTTTATAATAACTTAAAGTGGATGCGCAAGGGTAGCCCGCGAAATTTAAATTTTCTTACGTTTATTGCAATTTGCATGTCAGTGTCAGGTTGTATGTTGATGAAAATATGAATCGCGCCAGTAACACGTATGGAGTTACAGAATTATAATCATTCAAATCATCAATATAGCTCTACAAGTTCATATAATCACATTCAATAGCTATTTCATGAAAAAGTCACTCTTTGAGATTATATGAACTTGGAGGGTTGTACTGATGATTTGAATGATTATAATTCTGTAACTCCATAAGTTTTACTGGTGCGATTCATATTTTCATCAACATACAACCTGAAACTGACCTGCAAATTGCAATAAACGTAAGAAAATTTAAATTTCGCGGGCTACCCTTGCGCATCCACCTTAAGCACTTGATAAATTACATTAAATACTTTCAAACGAAGAAAAATATAGTGGCCAGACCTCAGGTTTTTTTTAATTTTTCCCAAAAAGTATGAAGCATTTCTCGGTTATCTTTCATTTTAATAAGCGACTGAAGTTTGTATAGATGAGCCAAATCAACGAACAAGCGAGGATCTAAAAATAATTATGTACTCCTGGACTGAATAAAGAATTCCACGATCATAACGAAGAAAGGAACCAATCAGAGCTAGCTGTCACAATCTTAGGATCTGAATAGGCCGGAAGGGATCGCCGCTGCTCATTCCGATAACATCGAATAATAATCGGATCATTCGATTAATAATCGGATCTTTAAATTAATTGCAATCCATTCTTCGTTTAATTGCATTCGACTCAAGATTGAGACGATGCTTTTATAGGTGTTTTATTAATCAATTGAAATTGCTTCTTCAAATGCTAATGAAATCTTCCAATTTAAGCACAGATTCAAAAGATTTCGAGGTTCTAAAGTAATTGCAAAGTGGGGGGCTTACGGTGAACAATAAGCAGACAAAGACGATGATAATGACGTAATAAATTGCGTCAAAGGATAGAAATTTGAGTTTATATGCGGCCATAGAACAACCTCCTAGCGATATAACCGGTTTTAACGTTATTTAGCTCATTATTGTTTTAATAACATCGATTTTGTGTACTAATGCAATTGAGTTAGTTGCACGAATTGAAGTGGGCGTGTGTTTAGTCACAGTATAAATATGGAACAGTACGGAAACTAGGCCTAGTTGTTAAAATAATTACCTACGCTCCATTGCAGCATTAGGGTTGTCACTCATAATGTTTTTGAAATAGAAATTTATTTATGAAAATATTGTGTAGTGTGTTGATCAAACAATCGAGTTGAAGTAGTTTATAACACGGAACAGTTTATTATTAACACACAATAACTTGTAGAAGTATATAAATTACACTTGGATTTGTCAATATGGCGTATCCTTTTACATGTTTTGGTGTGACCGCGTGAGCCACGGACAGGCGAAAACGTATCGTGCGCTCCTCTGTTGAAACTACAGTTGGCCTTTAATAGATTTTCAACTTTATGCTCTAGGGTATAAAGTTAAAAATCTATTAAAAGACAAACTGTACCTCGTCGACGACGATTTAGAGAATGGCATAACAGGGCGCATGTGCGGCGCCGATGCCTGGTTAACCCAGCGGCTGCGCACCGCACCGCGTACAACCCGAAAATGCATGTGACAGTAATTAAAAAACCATAACATTAAAAAAAATACCTTTATTCTCTATACTTACAAATTGGTAACTGAAAAATACTTACGTCTGCTACGACACGTTCGAAATGCTTTATTATTATATTTTATGGTGTAATAAATTCTCATTCTAATAAAGAGTTTATTTAAATAAACAATTGGGAAACAAGGACAGGGTACTATAAAACCTATATTTTCTAATTCTTTGTAAATTAATGCAGCTACTTTGCAGTTAATGTGTTTTCTTTTGAAGTAGTAACGAAAAATTTCATCCATTTTTTCGACATATTGAACAAAATCATCTGGTGGTACAACGAGTAAGCTTCGGTTAGTATCTTTGCTGTATTAATAATAAGCCGCCATCTTGGATTGATATTTTGTCAGCACTATCGGCTTCAATACCCTCGAAAACCACGAAAACGACACCCATGACAAAAAACTTGTCATTTTTTGCAGCCGCCACCTTGGATTTACATTTTGACAGCACTATCGGCTTCAACACCATGAAAACCGTGAAAACGACCCCTATGACGAAAAACTTGTCATTTTTTTCAGCCGCCATCTTGGATTGACATTTTGACAGCACTATCGGCTTCAACACTTTCGAAAACCATGAAAACGACAGCCATGACAAAAAACTTAAATTTTTTTGCAGCCGCCATCTTGGATTGACATTTTGACAGCACTATCGGCTTCAACACCCTCGAAAACCACGAAAACAATACCCATGATTATAAATTTGTAGCAGCCGCCATGTTGGATTTACAAATAAATTCACGAATTTATAATGATCGATCACACGGACTTTTAATTCGATAACTAATAAAACAATAAATCATTCTTACCGTTCTAAATCAGCAGGGAGTTTAAAAAACGAAAGCTCCGGTTTTGATAAAGCCGTGTTTAAACACCCATAGGCTACACAATACAACGTGGCATTAAAAAAAATCCGAAGAAAAACTTACTTCGCGACTACTCGTCTTGACGCGACAGTCACCACTAAGCGCACTCCGATGTCCGCTTCGGGGTCTCGTAGATGCGCGCGTTTGTGTGAGTATGCCGATTCGACCGTTAATACGTAGTTTCCGTACTGTTCCATATTTATATTGTGGTATAGTGTTGTTTTAGCCATTTTAGTAAAGAGTCGATGGTCACTCTGCACCCACGTTCGTAACAAACGGATATTTGTGTTTTCTTTTGTACTTACTTAATAGTGCATAAGTAGGTAGTCATAGATTTTACATATAAACGAGTTGAAAAAGCAAAACAACTTTACATAAAAGGTATTTTAATAAAATAACTAAATAAGGTAGGCAAAAGCCTAATAGTTCAGATGCTTCAAAAACATTTTGTATTCTACCGCAACAAAAGATTTTAACCACAGAAATGTTGTAGCGAAAAACTCCAAAAAGCAAACCATTTTACGAGGAGCTAATGAAAGAATTTAAAATGAAAATAATTAACAAAGCAACAAAACGCTATGAAATTTCTAGAAACGCGTCGTTCTTGATAAGGACTGGCGTGGAAAGGCCAAAAAAAGTTGCCATGGGAATACTAAGGCATACTTGCACGGGAGCTTTAAGTTGGTCGAAAGTAAGCTTTAAGGTTATTGGAATAGGATTTGAAGTTCTTGAAGCTTCTAATCACACTCTGGGCTTAGAGCCAAGTAGATGTGGAGAACGCACATTTTCGTCTGTTTTTCATACAGATGCACGTCTGAATGGCTCTCAATTTTTTTCGTTTGTATTTTCTTCACTAAATGCTGCGATATTTCCTGATGTGCCTGCTTGCATATGGGAAAATTAAATATGATTTGCTATTCATAAAATTCAACGCTGTACCTGTACATGTACATGACATGGCAGATAATTATGAGCTCATGAGATTTTTTTTAAGTCTGGAACTAGAAAAGTAACGCTTTTTACACGTTAACATTTTTAGTCAGCGAGCTAACAATACAAGGTGTTAACGAACCCTTCACGTACCCGTCAACTAATCATTCTGTACAACAAACTAAGTAACTCCCAAAAAGTGAAAAATCATGACTTACGGTAGGACTCAATTGAAAGCACTGAAAACGTTGTACTTGTGGATGCATTGAATAGTACAAGGGGTATGGAGGTATTTAAACTAAAGTTATAATAAAATTACCTATGAACTTGTATTTAAAAAAAAATGGGAAAGAGTTGGAACTTAGACCTCCAGTATAACTAAAATTAAACTAAAAGGTTCCCAGGAATTGTCCAGAACAAAACAATTTCGCAATGACGGGGAGAACAAGTACCTTTCGGATTCGTTAAGGATTTTTTTATAAACATTATGTTGTTCGCTAAATGAATAATAAATATTAAATGAAGTCATGAAAATTAAAAGTATGTATTTCGCTTGTTAGGTTTGATGTTGAGCATTTTAAGAGTCGAAGAAAATCTTAGAACCTTGTAGGAGGCTTTTCTTAAAAAAATATGTATAATTAATTATTATTTTATTTTTTTATTTTATTCAGTTCAGTTCAAGTGAGTGACATTACATAATTAAAAACTATCTTAGATGAGCTTATATAAAGAGAAATTCGACAAGACATCTGTGTCTGAACTAAATGCTCAACATTCATTTGAAACTGGTCAAATATTGGTTGGAATATACACGTTTCAACATCACTTACCATAGCGACAACTAATTTTAAAAATCCAATTTATTCCTTCGTCCATATCGCAACTTCTTCATACACAGTCAACACAAGTTAACATTAAAATGAGGTCCCGTATTCATGCAACTTACTACCCAAGATGATAATAAAGGGTACATATACATTATTCTGATTACAAGTACGAAACGGAATATTCCGCATTTCCTCCACTCCACCTTCCCCCTGCTCTACCTCTTACTTTTTTTTTTTTTTTACCGGTGGGAAATCATCAAATAACCCCTCCCGCTCTGGGCTGAGCAGGAGAGAGTGTCAGACTTTTACTGACTAAAACCCATCCATGTTCCTTCCTTTGCCCTTTGTGTTCCAGGGCCGCGGTATCTCTTTCGAACAGTCCCGCAACCCTGGCAGGCGTCGGTCCTTACGGACCCCTTCCTGTTTGCTGACTCTCTTTGAGGCGCGCGTGGAACACGAACGCGCCGTCGACACGGCCTGTCGTCATAAGACGGGCAGACGGCGAGCTAGCCCATAGCTCACCGTCCACAGGCCCGCGCCTACGCCGTATTCATGCAACTTAGTAAGTGCCCAAGATGATAACAACGGGTACATTAAGGTACATACATTATTCTGATTACAAGTACCAAACGTAATATTCCGCATTTCCTCCCCTCCCCCTTCCCCCTGCTCAACCTCGTACTTGTCACTCGGACGTGACTAGATTCGGAACCGAATCGATTTATTGAAATTGTCCGTGGACATACATCGGGTACTTAATTTAATCAATCGGTTTGGAGTACTCTCGTGTGTATGTGAGTTAATGTTTTAGGCCTATTGCCAAAGCGTAATATTAAATTATAGGGAGGTTTGGATACATTGTTTGTTGTGTTTAGTGTGGATCTGTCTTGGGAGGGGTCGGTGTCTAATAGGAATGCTGGAATTGCTGCTACGTTGCTTGTCAGCTCCAATATTTGTTTTTCTGTAGTTTTCGTTTCGAAACTATATTTTCACTTCATATGCATTACTGCTTCACTGGGGTGTGCACGTCAGATAGGCAGTCGCTCCATGTAAACTACTGGTATTCAGCTGCATCCTGTTAGACTGGAAGCCGACCCCAACATGGTTGGTAAACGGCTAGGCAGATGTTGATGATGCATCACTTCACATTAACTAAATTGGGATAAAGCGGTATGTTATTTTCTATGGCATAAACCCTGAACTCGCGGGAAAAAATCAGCGGTTCCGTACATTAAATCGATTCTGCTAACAAGACATTAATGGAGCAGCAGATATTTTTTCGCGAAGTCGTTTTTTTAATAATAATAAATAAAATGACCCTTTCAAAGGTGTTCAGTTATTTAAATTACATCAAGTATCAACAAAAATGTAAGAACTCCGGATATGACAAGGTTTATCTATCTTCTATACTTATTTATAGAGGTAAAGTTTGTGAGTTTGTGAGGTTGTAGGGACTAATATCTGGATCTACTGAACCGATTTTGAAAATTCTTTCACTAGGTAATAGGAAACTACATTATCCCCGACTGCCATAGGCTATATTTACAACGTACCCGTGGAATAATTTCCGCACAAAACGCGAGCGAAGCCGCGTGCAACAGCTAGTCGCAATATAACTAACTCTCTCTCTATCTAGAGCAGCTGTATCTTAATCAAAGGAAGTTCACTTGTCCTACACTAGTTAACATCGACTTGCCCTAATTAGTCAACCTTGTTTATCTAATTAGCAGCGACGTTGTCCTCAAGGTCACGAAGTTCCGTTACTAATAGACGAGGTTCTTTTTAATTTCTTTGCTACCTCGCCTAACGTTTGCTGACGGGTGTCGATTACCGACTTCCATCTCTCGTTGGGTGGGGGTTCTGTAAAAGAAAAGACGTTATTCTAATGCATTTGTCATCATCAGGATACTTCATGTGAGATACAATTTTTGCCCGCTTCATTTTCCGCACGGAGGTAGGAAATCATTATCATGGGATCATTTATCTTTTTAGAGTTCCTTACCCAAAGGGTAAAAATGGACCCTATATTACTAAGACTCTGTCCGTTTGTCTGTCATCACTTCATCAGGCTGTATCTCATGAACCGTGATAGCTATACAGTTGAAATTTTCACAGATGATGTATTCCTGCTGCCGCTATAACAACAAATACTGACAACAGAATTAAATAAATAATCAAGGCGGCTTGGGAGCCGCCTTGAATAAAAAAAAAAACCATACCATTATCAAAAAAAAAACAGGTTTGTTGTATGGGTACAACAAACCTGTTTTTTTTTTTGATAATGGTATGGGTTTTTTTTTTTTTTAGCCTGCGTGTCCCTCTCTTACGCAAAGGCCCCCCTCCCCTCTTTCCTTTTCTCGCGATCCCGCACGATCATACTATGGGAATCAAAAGTCTCATATCCAGTCCTGGCCTAGGTGATGATCTGACCCTGTCAAACCTCACAATCTTTGCTTTCATCTGCTAAGGCCTGAAAAGGTAACAGAGGTTATTTTCACAAAGCATTTATAGCCTTTATAATATTAGTGTAGATACTCGTATGTATTAGTACGGATTCATTTGTTTTGATCAAGACCTGCCTCTGACGCATCTATGGGCATGCCATCTATGGGTAAGGCGGTAAGGCCAGACAACGCCGCAGCAAATGCACATGGTGTGAGGTAATTCCCACAATCCCACATGAGTCATGTCGATACGTGAAGAATCAAAGCCCTCAACGAGTCCTTTAATACTTCGTCAACTGATGAAGAACTCAATCTTAATTATTAAAGATTTAGGACAGTAACGATTGGTGTCTCATGATAAGATGGCCGCGTAATATCAGGTTAGACCTTTGTAATCTCCCTTGAGGAAAGATGATAATTTGTGGCGAAAGTTTGCGAACCTGTTAACTGCTGAAATATCGATTTCCCTATAACGATGTTCGTAGGAATCGTTGTTTTGATCCCAAGGTTAGTTATAAGATTCTGGAGTCGCTTCCCTCCTGAGACTTATTGCTAGGGTCTGTGTTCCGATTGTAAATATATTGATTTGCTAGCTTAAGGTTTTCATGCCTTCTGGTAATTATTCTAATTTAAAAAGTTTGCCTAGCTTGTTCGAGAAATCTTAATGACGTAGAAAATTCCGTTGCTCGGGTGCATTTACTAATCAAACGTGCACAAACACCGTAATAATTATGCTGGATATGCATCTACGATACGGGAAATTTAAAGGGTTGGCTTGATCGTAAAAAAAACTGGGTCACGTTCCATATACACCGATGATGGGTATGGTTATGGATGAATATGTTTATTTGATTAGCAAGTCGAACCTTCTGCGGTGTTCATCACTAATTGGAATCGACGTTTTAGAATCATCTGTGTATTTGTTGACAAGCCTTAAATGCTGGTTTCTACCTCTTTTATTAAGGGTACACTAGTCGGTCATACTTCCATACAAAACAAACAAACGTAGTATGGCGATTACTCCACTACATTGTTTGATGGTGTACGTTCAAAATAAAAAAAAATATCGATGTTTCATCATTATCTAGCCCTGTATGTAAACAAAAAAGTAAAAAAAAAAATATTTTTTTTACAATTTCCAATTTACAATCAAACTCCAAATGATTTTTAACCATAAAATGTTGATGGTTATGTTCAAAATCGAATGAGAAAATTCGACAGTTTGTGTTAACTTGATGCGCTGGCGAGTGTACAAGCTGTGTCCGATTGATTCTTCCATCGGCAAACATGTTAAAGTTTCTTACTAACTCATCTCTCGTATTAACCCCTTAAAGGATTTTTAATGCTCATATTCGTCATTTTAGGAACTCTTCTGCACAGCCGCAGCGGTTCTGGCTGTGTGTCGTCTGCCAGAGAATTAAAGAGAAAATTTGAGATTTTTATTAAGTAGATCTACGAAAACAACACGAGCCTTACCTATCTCATGCTATTGTATCTCATCACAAATTGAAAGTTTCACCTCACTAAAATATCGATTTCCCTATAAACTTTGTTTATCGTAAGGCGCGGCTATGCCAAGGTCGGAGGCATTGTTACCAAATTGATGAGATTCGTATCGACCGGGCCCGTCACTAGTTTCGAGTTATGTTTCACGAAATGTATCTTTAAATCCGTTTTAATGGTCACCATAGATTTTATTTTGTTTTTTTTTTTTTTACTTTTTTATTGGAGTTGGTGCTTTATTGTGACAATTAAATGGTTTGGGATCGTGACGTAAGCTATTAATTTGTTTTTGGGTGACAACGGTTTTTTTTGAAATTGTTGGAGTTTCTTTTTGCCTATGTTGATTGAAAGATAACCGGTAACTCTAAAATAAGAAATAGGTATCTAAATAAAAAAAGAAGGCAAACAGGTTGTTTCGTGAATATTTTACAAAATAATAAGGAAATCAACAAGGGCTGTTCATTTTCTTATTATTTTTAAAGCTAAAAAAGCGCTATAAGCGAACAGATAGGGATGGGGATCCCACCGACCTGTTCACTTGTACCTATCATATATATTCCTCCCGAATCTCCACACAATATATCATCAACACTAATGACCACATTGTAAAGCCACTTCCCTAATTAATAATTCACACCGTGTCGCCTCCACTTATAATAATTAATTAACGACAAACCCTATGTAATTATCAATGTGATACAGAATCCATTATTCATGAGACCAAAAACAATCCTCACGGAGAAAAACATGAAGAAGAAATCGTGCGTAACAAAATGGGAGGGACTAGGGATGCACGATACTTGCCATTGTATCGATATAACTACGATACGATACTAGGATCGTATCGAATGGCTTCGATCCGACTCTCCAAATATCGAATCGTATCTTATTGGGATTACTATTCTTTAGGGAAATTCCAGAACTTTTTTGTTATCCTTTGCTGTATATGTATATACCTACTCATAAATTCGGATAATAAGTACGAGTACCTACTCAAGTCTTAAGCGGTCGCACTGTTTAAATAATCCTGCCACCATCACAAAAAAGGTGTTTTTTTTTTAAACTAACAATTACCGTGATTTTAAATAGACGGATCATGCAATTTATGACAATGTGGTACGTTACGATCCATTCATTCCGCTAACGGTACTTTTGTAACGATCCAATCTTTGTTTTGTATTCGTTTGTATCGGAACAAAATATCGGAGTATCGAATCATGTTGTAGTGTCGAGACTAGTAGAGACAGAGAAAGAGCCGCTCTTCGATATTAAAAAAGAAACAAAGAGCTTATTGTCCATAAAAGCTGTTCACTAGATGTGTCGCCGCAGAATGTACACAGAATTAATTATCTTTTCCGTTACCGTTTCCTTTGTGGTTGGTATACCGATGGACTTCAGCAGTTTCCCCAGTAAAAGGTTAGATAGTGTCACGCCGGAGCGAGAGTTTTGTTCCTTTTTTGTTGTTTCGTTTCGAATTGCATGCGGGAATTAAAAAAACTTTTTATCATGACCTTTTCTCTATGAATGAACGTGCCCGCATCGGTTTTGTTGCTTCTTATTGTTGTTGTTTCTAGTATGATTTGTTGTTTTCGTCTGTTGTTGTGCAGGGGTTCGTGGTATTCTCAATTGTGTTATTGGAGTTGTTGTACCAGCTTTTAAGGGGTTTATTATGAAGTGTCCCAATTCTCATGGTTTAGGAATTGGACTAGACTTAGACTTTGCAAAAACAAAATACTTTGACTGACGGTTGATACTTGATGGCAATAGGCTCACCTTTATTACATGTGACTTAAAATTGGCGAAATGTGAGTGTACTATCAGGTACACAGATTACTGGTGTAATATTATGTTATGTTTTACAGTCGTACCAGCACACATGTTGATACCCATACGGAACCCTATAGAGCGAGATCGAAGGGCAATCAACAGCTTCGTTGCGATATAATTTAAGGGTCTATTATTTTAAGTAAAAGTATGTCAGAGACGGTCATTGGTACGGGCTTAAAATGAATCACAAGTACACGGTGGTGACATCACGCAATCTACTTACAAGGCTACCCACACCGCAGTGTCACTTGTTACAGAGTCAAGATGGTGAACTCTGAGCCAGGACGACGGTCAGTCAGTGTCTGATCGCGGCCGAGTTCAGACCTCTTGGAACTGTACCCGATTCATTGTGCCCCGTGTTATTGTGCTAAGTTGTAATCTCAAGTAATTCGTTAGTTTAGCTAGAAACAGTCTATCGCTCAGTGTCTTTTCATAGCACGAAACCCATCGTCTGCCTAGCGGAGTAAATCCTGACACCCCGACAAGTATTTATTACGGGCGGGTTGTAATTTTCATACTACCTGTTGTTCTCTGTTATTAGCTGGTATCAACTTATTAGCATTTTAAGTGAAACCTGTCATTAACTTAATAGAATATGATAAGGTTACAAGAAATAATAGCTTTTAAAAATAATAAATAAAAAGGCTTCCACAAACAAAAATACTAAGAATACCAAAACATGTGATTCCTTATGATGTTAACTAATTTAAAGAGACCACCTACATCAAAGAAGAAAATGAATATTATATAATAATATATGATATTCTTCAAACACTGTTTTAAACTTTCACGGTATCTACTTACACATAAACGGTCACTACGGGATATCTTCCGTGATTGTCTATTATTTTGAGCTCCCGATATTTCAACCCGCGATCATGGCGCTTGCAACAGCGTCGAATTATCGGGAGCTCAAAATAATAGACAATCACGGAAGATATCCCGTAAGTGACAGTTTATGTGTTGATATTCTTCGTCGAATTTTAAGTAAATAATTAATTTAAACGTAGAAATGAAAGACGTATTGAAAAAAATAATTTTCAAATATTTATTTAAATAAAAAGCTCACAATCTATTTCCTGCGATTGTCTTTTGAAAACCGTGTTTCAATGATGCTTGACAGTCAAAGTTGGTATCATACCCCCCCCCATCAATTACTTCCAATTATTGGTAACTTCAATGTCATAAAATTGTAGACAAAAAAAAAAACAAAAAAAATTGTGATCAACCAGCTGTGAGATTATCAGAAACAAACCAAGAATCAAAGGAGTTTAATCGTTTCTGCCTGCCTTCTAGGCAAGAGGCATGGAATGAAGATCATTATTTGTCTAACTGGTTCCCCAACATATTTTCCCGGGCTCTTCCAGTCTAACTGGATGCTGCTGCATTACCAGTATTTTACACTTTACCAATTTTTACCCATCTACTAAACACAATGTTCGCCAGCAACCGTTCCTGTTTTAGATTTCGAGGGCAGTGTAATTGCTTTATTTCTGGGAACACAAGCCAGCACTTACCTAGACACAATTTCAACGAAATTGGGCTGCCAATCAATCAATTGAGAGTTCAAAGGATTTAGTTGCTTTATAGGAATAAATCCAGGACAAAATAAAGAACTACCTAAACCAAGAAAGCTTGAACATTTGACAACAAAAAAAAAACCGTTTTCGTAGCAGCTATACATGTCTAGCTGTATAGCGTCTTTTTTTGTTTGTTTTGTTTTTTTGTTGTTGTTTTTTTGTTTGTTTTGTAAAATATCTTCGATTTTATACTACTTATTCACTGTATGTTATTTGAAATAATGCGTATGATTTTCGCGTGTGACTATTGAGCTCCTTTCTTTGATTCAGGTATGTTTCCAATTAAAGCTGTATTCAGAAAAAATAAATCCTAGGCTGTAAAGGATCGTTCAAATTGGTACGGACTTTCGGATGCGTCTACAGACACGGACACCTCCATACAAATGCTTACTGTGAGAGTCTGTAACTGTTCGTATCAGTATCGTGTCCGCAATTTGTCCGTACAGCTTTGACTGGTTCTCAAAAGTAGTAAAACCCATGTATCTGTCACTGTCCGTGACCAGAACTTTCAGCTTGCTGACCGCTGTACCAAGTGACCACAAACTGTCACCAAATGATTATAAGTAACAGTGATCGTTAAGTTCAAAATCTAATAAGAAAATTTGACAGTTTTGTACCTTGATGCGTTGGCGACGGTACGCACGCGTTCTCTTCTCCTCTTCAACCTTTGGTCACCCAATTGACCCAATGCTGAGTGTAGTTGGTCTCTCCCAAATCTCTCCCTTTTTGGCGTTATTGTGTCCTGGCTGTAGCTACACACGCGTTACTCAACCTTTATTATACCACCGGGAAAAATATATACCAGATTGGTTGGTAATTTATCCACTATCCACCTGTACAGTGTACACTAATAAAATCACAGTGCATACTGCGACAATCCATCTACGCGAGTAGCGGTGTGACGCGCGCTCTATTGGGTCGTATTGGGTTTTATAGGGCTGTTAGGGGCCGTTGTTGCGGTTTGTGGAGCCCTACGGTCTGCAGTGGATGTTTGCGTAATTGCATCACGGTTCGTCTGTTGTCTGTTGGATTGGACGTAACGTAATGTGTCGCTTTGTTTGATACCGATGTAGGTTTATATTGTTTTAATATGAAGCGGTTCTTCTAAATGAAGAGTGATGTGTTTATATTTTAGGGTTATAGGATTAAGGCCCTTTTTTGAAAGTTTTCGTAAAACACGTTTTGATTATTTGCCTGTACTAGATTGAAACCTGTTTTTCAGGCCATAATCTTTTATCATCTTGAAAGAATTTATGTGATAAACTTGGTCAAATAGTCATATTTCATGGGCTTCGGTTGTGTTTTTCATTTTGCAATTGCTTTTAGCAAATCCCAAAAATATACTTTCAATTATTTCTCTATGCTCTTTACACCCATGTAGTTAAGTCACCATACATACAATACCTGGACCCTTGGAACCCTGAGGTACATGACAGAGTGAAGCCTTTATTTATTGTTTACCAGCTTTTGCATGCGGCTTTGCTAACGAAGATGTCGGTAATTCACCTACGGCAACCTTCGTTCAGAGTAAAAGTATCCTATGACCTAGCCCAGGTCACGGTATACCCGTGTGTGAAATCTGTTCAGCCGTGTAAAGGTATAGTTCGGTTCAAACTTTATGGCGGCTCGGAAGTTAGCTGCGAGTGACAGTCTGCGCATTCTACAGTCAAGACGATGCGTCCTCTGCGCCCCGCTGGTACCTAAAATTGTGTTCTGCGCAGCCAGGGAATGAAAGCGGTTACGGTTAGAGGTTAATATACCTCAAAAAAATATCGGTACCGTTTTAAAATAAAGTTTGAGCTATACCGATACCTTTATAAATAAAGGTTGGGCTGTACCGTTAATTATCCCTTATGGCGTTCGTGCACTACAAAGAATTTTACTGTGCGGCAGTCCGATTTTTTACGGTCCGATGTGAGTTAACTCATCGTCAATATATTTTTTTAACTAAAATCCCGACCGCCGAAACATAACTTGTGGCATGAAAAAAAACGGATGACTGGCATGTGCAACTGTCCATCTTTTAAAACAAACATTTAAAAAGGTAATAGTGTTTCTACCGAAACATACCGTTAAGCATTCTCAAACACAAAATACCGCTACTGAAAAAAAAAACTACCGAAATATTTCGGTAAACCTTATTTAACGGTATGACGTCATACTGAAATTTAATGATACCTTAAATTTTGGGTAATTCAGTCACTGTGCGCAGCTTTACGTTAGATGTTTGGATCCGCTTTTTTTTTTTTGTTTGGAGATCTTAATGTGTGAACCGTTATACCTGCGCAGACCGTCACTCGCAGCTAACTTCCGAGTCGCCATTAAGTTTGAACTGAACTGTAGCAGAAGTTAGACAGATATACGTTCGAGTACATAATATTAGTATGGATATATTATGTTACCTACTATTAACTGCCGCAGATTTCTTTTGCTTCATGATATTCTTGTTCATTTTGCAATCACTTTTATAACACCACATATTTTCAGAGGACCTCTAATATACTGTGCTCTTTCACCTTTGTTCCCCTATATATATACAAAACCTGGAATCCTGGTGTGGATGCCAACCTGAAGCCTTTATTTATTGTTTATTTATTCAGATCATGAAACATCTGACGGTAACGTACAGTGGCGTGCAGTAGTTCTTCTGGTAAGGCAGGCCACGCATACTGAATTACTGACACCCAAAACAAAAAACTCGGCAACATCACAGCGTCGCTCTACTTAGGATGACCCTCAAAGTAGTCACATCTATTGATATATTCAGTCACCCTTCCGGGACCCCCGCACCCGCCCCTGGTATTTTTAGTACTTAAGCTAATGAGAAACAACGCCATCTAGCTTAAATATCAGGAATTTCAATGGCATTCAGTCAATACAAAAAAGAAGGTAGAAGCTTCGTTAAAAAAATCTTAAAAATAAAACAGAGTGCGCTGTCAACAAAAACATAAAATTACCTAAAATTACCATGGTATAGTGTAGATTTTTGGAATATTAGAAAAAAAACATTGGAAATAAGCCTGTAAAAACCAAAGTTATAAATACAAGAACTCACCACATTATTCAAAGTTCAAATCACGATTTTCTGACAATGCAAACAGAAGCAAGATTCATTTGAAATGACGAGTACGAGATGAATTTTGGGTTAATTCTCGTAATTCGGGTACCTACACCTTTAGACACAACTTGAATCTTATCATTAAACGATTGTGAATACTTACTGTTTTTAACTTATAACAAACACACATTATCAGCGCAAACTTCACAACGGAACACCATTTTACGTAAATAAACAAATACAACAAATAATATTTACACTACTGTACGTTTCAAAGCGAATTACAACCGTCAGATATTATAAAAAGCAAAACATTCAAGATCGCGAAATAAATTTTGCTTGTCACATGAAACAAATATGGCTTACAACTTTCTAAGAAAAACATAATTGCTACTTTGTCGATAAAAAACACTACCAAATATAATTGCATCACTGCATACCGTTTTAGCCGGATAATACTTTGTGGCCAATCAGTGGCCAGCTACACTCGCAGGAGTTGAGCCGCCAATCTATCAATGATCTATACATGTGTGCCGTTCATACACACGAAAATGTGCATCAGTGTGCGTAAATTTATCAATGGAAATTAGGCCGGCGGCGTCGTTGCCTAGAAGAGCCGGGAGCGAGCGTCGTAGTTACGTAGTATTATTATCAGTTACGTCACACGGGCGCGACAAGTTGCTATAAGTATTTTAACAGGAGTTTTAATTATTTTTTTAAATATTTTGCATTATTTTATTACATAGTTATAATAAATACATTTGTTGCGTTGTTGGTAGGAATGGTAGGGTAGGCTAGGCCTAATTGCCTCTATGGACGGCACGCCCCTGGTAACGTACTGCGTGCCATGAAGTTTGCAATGAAAATTCCTGGAATAGATATGAAAAATGGCCAATGTTGTTTATTATTAAATCTTCAAGAGCAACAGATAAATACAAACAAACATTGGCCAGCACTGACTGGACGGGTCAATCAAATATGTTTGATTCTGTCTCAAAAGACCATCTCTGCAAGGTCCTCATATGATAAATATTGTGTTTGGACTTGACAGACAGTTACACCAAAATAACGTTTCTTTTACACTGGTACACATGGGGTGCCACAAAGGCACATGAAGTTGTACATTTCCAGTATAACTTGGCCTCGCTTTGTATAGATTTCCTATACAATGAGAGATCCGCATAAACTGGTTTTCGAAAGCTCGATTGGCTGTCGTGCGTACAAACCGACCAAGAAGGCATATTATTATTTTCATATATTGTCGATATACATTGCCTCGTTGGTCTAGTGGTCGCAATCGCGACTGCTGAGCATGAGGTCCTGGGTTCAATTCCCGGGTCGGGCAAACTATCGGGTTTTTACCGTCAGGAATTTCGCAGTAACAGCCACGGAGTCTGGATTTGTGCCCGGTTGATGGCAATAGGCTCGCCCTCTTTTACAAAAGACTTAAACATAACTGGCAAAATGTATATTAGGTACACCTCTGCCTAACTCTTCGGGGACTACAAGCGTGATGATATGTATATCGATGCCATAACATGCCATACTTTAGATTTGAGATAAAATAGTTTTTTTTCGAATAGGCAATATTCATTTTACTAGCATCTCATACTTATTCGCAGTATCTGTCACCTAATTAATAACTCAGTAACTGCATTCAAGTAGGTAACTTAATATGCTATGTATTTCGCGACAACTCGTATATTTGGTTCCTACTTTCTGAGGACACAAGTCGCATGTTGAATTAATTCACCTGGAGCTGATTCTGGGAACTCGAGGTTGACTCATAATTATTTAGATTCTAATCTACATTCAATTTCCGGAGAAAACTAACAGTAATTTTGTTTGTTGATGCTTTTATAGGTACTACCGAGTGCGTTGAGGGTCTGCACTTTACACTCATATGCCCTAAGTACCTACAGATCGCGGCCCGTAAGTTGAACCAAAATGGAGGTCGTCCGCGCAGGTACATTAATGGATCGAGACCGATTGAGACCCAATTACAACACAATTTAAGGTATCAGCGGGGAGCGGGGGGGGGGGGGGGCACATCGTCTGTTTTTTCTGTTCTGTGGTCTTGACTGTAGAATGCGCAGACCGTCACTCGCAGCTAACTTCCGAGCCGCCATAAAGTTTGAACAGTACTATAATAAGGTTGAATAGTGATAGGCCGACAGTGAACTCAGGAGTACCTAGGCAGCAGAATAAACGACTATTACCATCCCTCCTTCCTATCTTAATTGAACCAATGTAGGTCAATTGTAGATTCCTCTTATTGATACCAGTAAACAAAATCTAGACAATGTAACCAAGCCGCCATTGTTATTGGTTACAGATGAAAATCAAATTAATTAGTTGAACTATGAATTTTCACTTGTCTTCAAGACTAACCATCGATACAAATAAATAAAATTCAAGTGTCTGTTTGTACTTTCAGAATAGCTGCTTTTAAACCTACTGCTTTTTACCTGTCTGTCTGGTGTTTGTTTCGGCTAAACTCCGAAACGTCTGGACCGATTTTGGCGGGACTTTCCCTGGCAGATAGCTGATGCTTAATGTAGTAACTTTCATTTTAGTAAAAGGATTAGGCCTCCGTGCTAAAAATATGAAACTGTAAAAAAAATCCTATTCAAATAGTACTATAGTATTTTTAAGAACTTATAATAATTTCACGCGAAGGTCGCGGGCAACAGCTAGTTTGTAATAAATACCATCTTTAAAATGTCGCAACAAATTAATAGTCTCGTCGTATCAATGAAAATAGATCAATAGATTTGAATTCAGAGCAGCGCAAGAGTTGACCAATAGGAGCGGTCGTCTAGATTGCCTTATCGATCGATTGGAGATTTAAATTGAGGGTTACAATGCGTCAGCGTAAATTGAGAGCATTGTTAATGATAGATCCTACTTCCTAATTATATTAGAAATGCGAAAGAATGATGATGGTGAAGAAATGCAAAAAATGTGTACTAGACGTACATAATTACATATTTGCCTAATTCTTTGGGGAAACAGACCTGATATGTTTGAGGGACGCCCAGAAAGCTCTTGAAAATCATCATTTTCCTGCACCAAAGGAAAACGTTCATAGAAAAAAAACTGTAAAAAGCTTTACATTTGATCTATGTTTTTCACTGAGGTGTAATGTAGACAAGGCTCCGTGGAATTAATAATTAAATATTACTTGAGTTGCGTAGTTATGAAGGTATATTGAACTTCAACCTTTATATTCTACACCCTCGTGTTTGGAATAATGATTAAAATTTGATGTCACACATTTACTTCGCGTTCCCACTGGTGAAACTTTCACCAATAACATGTTGAAATCTCTATGTCTCTACGTATCCCTCTCTCTCTTTTCCTTTCTATCTTGTGTAAGTTGGAATCTTTTATCTCATTAGAGTCAGTTCCCACCAAGCGGAAAAATCCTCGCGCGTGATTTCGCGCGCGTTATTTTACTGATACAGACCTGTATTCAGTGGCATCTAAAAAGCGGGCGAGGATTTGTCCGCTTGTTGGAAATTGATCCTTATACAAAACATTTTCTTTATGTTAATGTTTCGTCAATGCGGACACACAGATGCCATTCATCAGTAACTACTGCTTCTCATTCACAAAACTTGAAAAATACTATAGTTAAAGAGAACTAAAAAAAACTCGCTTTAGAGTGACGTCATTTTATTTCTCGTAACCCTTTCATTTGATACCCTGTCATGGGCATGCATAAAAAATTACTAGCCCGCCATATATCACTTAGCTAACCATGCATTGTCATCCAAACTAAACCTGTAATCAAAATTTCAGCTCAATCGGAAATCGGGAAGTGAGGCAAATTTAACTTATTACTTAGTTACAGGTTTAGCTAATAAAAGAGTGTTCAAATTGGCAACAATAACGTTATCACCAGCACATCCTCCGTTTTAGTACCGAAACACGTATCGGAAGAAAAACGTACCCATATAAAAAAAAAAACAAAGCGATAGAATCTAATTGAATTAGGGAAAGCAACAATATCGTATCGTATCGAGTTGTTTTACAAATTACTTCGTTCCGAATAACGATCGAGCTGGCGATCGATAAGAACCGAATGGAAACGACACTTCGACAACACGTCGATGTGTCAGTCAAAACTGTGGTCAAAAGGGTCAAAACTCATTCAATTTCAAATCGAGAATAACTCGTTAGTTGATATGATTACGCGCGAGGACGTGACACACCAAAGATTGCAAGAGCACTATTGAACAATATATGTTACGTTGATTAATTTAAACTGAACTGAGATAAAACCGTTGTTTTTAACCAATTTGACATAGCATGTTTGAACTTCCGTCAAGTGATTGAGCTTATGCCACTTGTAATATACAGGTTTTACGTCTAGTAACCGTAGTCTCAGTATGCAGCGTTACGAATTTGTGATTAACCTTATATCACAGGAAAAATAAAAGACACACAATAGAAAATCCAATATTTACTGCATACAGATACACTACATAGCGCTAACTCCAACTTTAAAATCCGTTCCAAGAATCACAAATTCACCCATGATATACTACGACTTCCAGTCTTTCCACCTCCATTCCACCTAGTCTAAAGAGCACTTAATCCAATGTCAGTGCTCTTGAATGCGTTACGTTCAATATATGGGGATAAACGAGGCTATCTGTCACGTGAGCCAGGAGTTATCGACGCAATGGAACAGAACGTCTTAGTATGCTTGCTTAGACTGCGTCTTAGGAGAAGGTATGTGGTTCTGGGTTAGTGGGATGTGGCGAGCACTTCATCACTTCAGCTTCAGTATAATTTCACCACACCTTTGAATTATGGGTCCAAGTTATGATTTTGAGGAATGGTTCGGCACAGGTTGAGAACATGCTAGAAAGATTCTGCTTTGATTCTTTTTTAATTGTTATGGCACCCTATCAAAATCATGTTTAATTTGACCATAAGGTTGGCTAGTAGAGAATGCCTTGTGCCATAATTATGTAGACAGCAGACACATAATAATTGCTCTTTCGCCTGCCTTGTCAATCGAGTTGGTAAAAGCACTTGGAATACCGAGTTGGTTTTCTGCTCTTGATATTAGACCCTTGACGTTTTATGTCACATCTGGCAGATGGCAAGCGGGTGTTCGGCCGTCTTGAAGCTATAGTCAATATATTTCTACAAACCAAAAGTCTTCTGTACTACTTCATTGCTCTTTACCATCCTATTTATAGTATCAGTGGCGGTTATAACTTTGCTCTTTTCTTTTCACCACTTACCCCAGAATTTCACACTTAAACTCAAGTCGATAATTACGCCCAGAAAACGCCATTAAGTACGTATTATAACCGTCAAGAGCTTTCAACAACACAATGGCTAAGTGCGAAAATCGTGCGAGACGGAAGTATCAAGTAGCATTCATCGGCGTATCGCGACCGTGAGGGAAACACAACGCTATGTATTTCCTCAATAATTCTCTAATAATGTGCACGAAACCATAAAACAACTGTTTATTCGCATTACAGCTTTACGACTCATGTTTACAACGACTGAATTTGCTACTTTTTTACTGTGATAGACTTTCTGAATGCAAATTGGTTAGATTTATTGAACAGGGTGTAAGAAAATTTGCGTAAGAACAGAGAGCAGATACGATACAGCAGTAGGTACTTTTTGATACCTTTTTCTTGTTTTTTGTTTGTGGGAAACCTTCGAAATCGTCTGGTCTCGAGAGTGGGTTTCTGACCTCACTAAAACCAACCCATTTTAAGCATTCAGCTCAGCACAAGGAAGCGGGCCCATTACCTGAAATTTTTTGCATTTAGGGATGGGATTAGTCTACCTCTAATACACTAATTACTGTTTTATCTTAGAATACGTATAGTTGTTTAGTTTTCGTCAGCCACAGGTCACTCAGTAATAAAATATTGAAATAAAAAATTAAAAAAACTCCTAAGACGACCCACTGACCAAAAACCGGGACCGGTCAATGTGGCGACACTTGGGGGAGGCCTATACCAGCAGTGCACGTCTTTCGGCTGAAATGATGATGATGATGGAAAAAAAAATGAAAATTAAGGGAGACTAGTTTTACATTTCCGCTAAGATTTTCTAAAAAACAACCTTTCTGTGTGATGCACGCTGTTTTGTATTCTGTAAAACCTACGCATAAATAATTTGTATGACTGTTGCCGACTCATTAAACGCGGCATCTACAAGGAGTTCCGATCATTTCGCAAAGTAAAGTGGCCGTGAAGTATTGAATCCTGATTAGTATTTAAAATATGGTGAAAGTGAGTTTATTTTGTCACGCTAAATAGATTTGGAACCTGGGTTAGGTTAGGTTAGGACATACTTTTTGTCGACCTCAACTTGGGGAAAACCGCGGGGAAAAGCTATTTAATTAGTAAACTAAACCCCAATTATATTTAATAAATTGTCAGTCGTAATCCTATAGACATAACTCACAATTTTCATTCAAACAATCCTGTCAACAATTAAAAAGAATGTTCATTATCATTCAATTGCAAAAAGACTGACACTACAAGTTAATTCGTCCATCGATCACGGACGGTGCTGTTTTTAATTACCCGTCCCTGTCTGATGTAGTGTCAAGATCGTTCCATCTCTTCCTAGCGGGTTGAACTGGGTAGCAGCTAATTGGGTATACAGGGGTCGTATCTCGTAAACAATGGATGAGGTTCTACCTTTATACTTGTTGTTCTTGGTGACGGATCGCTGTTCCAATTTGGGTGATGCATGTCGGGAGTCATGATCATGTAGACTGTTAACAGGGATTTCGAATTAAGAATTGTGACGTCATGTTCCGTTCGTGTTTCGTCAATCTGTGAATGTATACATTTCATGGGTTTTCTGCGGTCATCTTATAATTTCCTCGATTATAGATCGCCGTTATTGGGACTATCCTTAATAGATCTAGTAGAAATGATATTGGTTAAAATGCTGGTATACAATTCAGTATATTTCATACCAGGCTATTTCAAGACCAAGCTCTTTGTCGTTAAGTAGGTACCCAGAATGTTTTGAAACCTGTTTTGCAATTAGTATATCAGCAGTGTATATTGCAGTAGTATTATCATAAGGTGATACTCAAAAATTATTTTTTGCTTTTTAATTATTTGACTTTTAAAATCTTTTAACGATGATTTGTATTTTGTTTCAGGTACGTTAAATCCTTCATCTCGTTTTGTACTAGTGCCCATAAATGCCAAGGTTCCATACACGTAAGTATTTCACGCAATTGTGCTATTATGCCGGATAAAGTTTAATGTAAGTCTCCAAAAACAAGATGTTTGTATGTGCTTGTTATCAATTTATCATATTAAAATCTAAACCAAAGTATTGGACCGCTTATTTCCAGGACATTTCCTTGATCTGAAATCATGAAGAACTTTTAACAGTTCTTATTACCATTAAAGTCGTGTAAAATAAAGAAAATAAAGTTAAGATGGTGTATTCCCTCTACAAAAAAAAAAATTTGCAATAATTTCTACATCTATCTGACCTACAAATTCATTCACCGTTTCCATAAAAACAAAACTCTCTGGCATAAACTATATGGTTTATTAAAAGCTCACGGCACTGGATTGATAAATTCTGTAGTGCGACGAAAGGTATTCCTCAGGGGTGAACAAAACTGCTCTGAACTATAGTAAACTTTGACTAAGAACTACATAGCTGTTTGCTCGAGTAGGTACGAGTAGTTTCTTTACTGCTACGGTACGTGAAGGAATCGATGAAGGATGAAGGATGGCAAGAAGAAGGTAGAAAAGAAGAAGAAGGAGGGAAAGAGGAGGGGGGGCGTGAAGGATTACGTGTGGTAAATAAATTATTTACTGAAATCTAATGGATGTAAAAGTACCCTTAACTAAGCTGAAAGGCAGTTTTTCTCCACATCATTGCGATATTTTTTTTCTTCTAGACCATATCTGAGGGTCAAAATCCCAACTTTTTTTTTAATACACGTTTTAAATATATTTACTTTACTTTAAATACAAATACTACGACCCCCATACTATTCAAAACATCAATCAGCATAATGCTTGGTAAGTTACATTGAGTCCTACCGTGGAACGTGATTTTCACCCAAAAATAAAAAAGTCGTTTCCCGGCAATAAGTTTTGCGTACAGTTACTTAGTTTGATATACATAATGTTTCGTTGACGGCTTCGTGTAGGTCCGTGTTTACTTACACCTTGTATATTGATACGTTCAACCAGTCACATTTAGGTACCCTTACCTTTCCATGATTGGTATAGTTTGGTACGTAGATAACGGCTGGCTTGCTATAAACAACATCATTTAATGTGCCTGACAGTTCGACAGTTCTCGAAGTTTGCGACATTGCCTCTTAATAAGCCACGAGTGATATACCTAATACGCCAAGTGCACTAGAATGCGTGGTCAAATGCCTATCTTGCTGACTGAAAAATTACCACGTTTCTATTGAAGCACCCGAGGTAAGAAAACGCTAATAGAATCTATGCCATTTACATAAATAAATAAATATCGCTGGACATTACACACAGCGCCATCTAGGTGCCACACTAAGCAACGAGGCTTGTGTCGTGGACACCAGATAGTTGATACTACTACATATATACTTTTTTGTTTGTAAATACATACTTATTATACATATAAACATCCATGACTCGGAAGCAAATGTCCATGCTCATCACACAAACATTTGCTCCTACCGGGATTCGAACCCGGGACCCTAAGAACGTAAGGCAGCCTCACAACCGCTGCGCCATTCGGGTCGTACATTCCATAAAGGAAACTTCCCAATTCAGTAAACTCTGAAACTAACTTTAATTTCTTCTCGAAACATCATAAGCAACAACTCGATATAATAAATTCCCTTAACCGTTATAAAAGGCGGTTGATTTTCAAAAGCGTTCTATTTGATCAAGCCAAGTTTCCACATCCTTCCGTAAATTTTCTGTAAGCGAAAACCTCCTTGGTGTATTGGCGTTTTGACAAGGCGCCTGGAGCAAGCAAGCGGTGCACGAAGCCAATTTATTAGGTCAATGCTCCACTTACGAAGTGCCATGCGATATAAATCCTATGGAATTTCGCAAAGTAGTGTCCTGACGCAATTTTGACGAAGTTGGAGTGGCGCTGCAAGCTTTGTCGAGTTATGTAGTCGAACGAGGCCTTCTCGGTTGATTATTTTTTATTTCATCCTTTTTTGGCGCGGTTTTGTTTGTGTAGTGTTCTGTTGTTGGTGATTTTTTGCATCTATGATACTGATACTGTTAGCCTGCGTCATCCCACTGCTGGGGAAAGGCCTCTCCCTATGACTTCCAGTTGTTTCATCATTTGCATCTATGGGTCAAATTAATTTCCGATTTGGGGAAATTGTCATGTTAGCAAATAAAAGGCAATGACCAAAATTGGTGTCTTTTATTTTTCGCGGCCACTAACGAAACTATATAAATATAGGAGACAATAGCATAACAAACAGAATTGTGTATGGCGGTAAAGCTCGGAACTCAGCCCGGACTGAGTTAAACCGTTTATACAGAATGATTTTTACGTTATTAGCTCATCAGAGCTAAATACGAAACTATCGACAGTAGAGCAAAGTGGTCAAAGCCACCATGATCTTAATTTTGAAGGAAAATAAAACAGCAGTACTAGTTTTTTGAAAAAGCTTTAGCTGGAGGCAGGAATTATACCTATTATTTTTACAAAAAAAGCACCTTTTATTATTGCACTAATCAATAGTGTTGCTGAGGCCTACCTATAGTAACAGATTTAGCTCCGATGAGCTAAAAAAAAACAACATATCTCCATATATTTTGATCGTTGTCTTTTCTCATAATATGGAGCACTACACAGTGTCCAGTGAATTTATATAATTTTCATTTTAATATGAGAGTTAGCAACAAGCACTTTAAAGCCCGCTGGCACTACAAACCAATTGTTTGAAGATGACAGGGACAGAATTATACTTGGAATATGATAAATTAATAATGTTAAACGCATTTAACGGGTAGTGGTGCAAGTCGCCTGATCTCGTTTATTTATTTTAGGACCCATTGGTGATATGGCTCAACTTTAAATTGTAATTAAGTCCCAAATGTGTGTGTGTCTACAACTGTGTTTAAGTTAGGACTTTCCATGAGCTTATATATATATCACTGAAAATTTCACCAAAATCAAAAAATATAGGAACGTAAACATGAATTACATTTAAAGTTAGATTGAAAGTAAATTTCCGTTCGTTCGGAATATTGATTAGATCGGCAATAGATTCAGAATTGCGACTATTCATGCAAGCTTCTATCTGCCATCGATTCAATTTTATTACGACAGAGTAATTTGGATGTTAAAATATTACTTTAGTATGCTAAAGATCTAAAACTATTTTTGCTGAGCCAAAGCGTTCAAAATTCAACAGTCTTCATTTATTTCAACATTCATTGAAGGGTTGTCGAAAAAATGAGCATTAGTGATTAGTTTCTGTCTTGAAATGAAGAAACTTTTATTAATATTTGTTGGTAATTACCTTGAAAATAGTGTTAAAATTAATGAAGAAAGTAGACTGGACGCAGTAAAATTTATTCGGGACCTTAAGAGGGCCCTTCCCGGTGCGTCTATCGTCAACGCGATCATGGTCGAAAAGCTTGTTGTTTCATCCAGAGCCACTGCGGCGATTTTCTTTCAACTCCCCCGTCTCATACTGCCGAACGCGATAACATTGAACGAAAAATAGTGTTCAAAAATTTCTTAAACTTGTTTCAGGAAATACGTGTTTTTGAATAAGTCTTACAAGTTTGTGAAATAAATATTTGTCATTTTGAATCTCCATTACATGTGCAAGGTTTCTATCAGGATGTTTTCTTTACTTTTACAATTTAAGAGTACATTACTAACGGCTTAAGTTTAAGGAAATTTCTGCAAAACAGCAATTTTGGGAGGCAAAATTTTTTTTTTTTTTTTTTCGTCAATTTGTTTCTACAATTTTTTTTTTTTGCTACCATAGAAACCTAGTTATAGTGCACAAGATACCTATTACTTCAAAAAAATCAAAGATACATGTGTAACAACGGCATAATCACGTATACGAGCGTTTGTATGAAAAGTATGTTGGGTTGGCCGCTCTTAACATTACACTTGTTAATTAGTATTCTGTTGCTCATGTACACATGGCTACACATTTCCAGTTTATGCTGATCTCGCATTGTATAAGATTTCCGCACAATGAGAGGTCAGCTTATACAGGAAATGTATAGGTTGATGTGTGCTAACCGTTCGAACGGTTCATTCCTTTTTCGTTCACAGTTCTTGTCCGTTTAAAAGAACAACACCTTACATGCAAATGAACTGCATTGACGGCAATATTGGCAAGCTAAGTAACGGCTTTCACAATTCTTAGTATTGGCTTTGAACCAACAAGGCGGTCTTCACACATTGTAGTCAGTCCTAAGACCTAAACAAGTGACAAAAAGCGTTTACAATGTCAATTTTCTCTTCTATATCTTCTTATGAATTTCAGGTGTAATTATAAAATTTCACGAACCGCGTCTGCTTTGATCATTGCATTTTATACGTAACGATATAAGAGTGACATTACTGCGGTCATGAAGTACAAGTACTCTTAGATTTTACTTTAAAAATCCAATATGCGGCTGTAGACGCTTGACTCACGCTTACTGTTTTCTTTGTTGAGTCGACACGTCTACGACACTTTGGTATGTCTTGAAATACAGTACTGCCAGGCCTACTGTCACAATACATCCCAGCTTCTACATTAGAGTGGATTCCGTCATATTTATTATTATAATAATACGATTCTACCAGCAAACCTACCCACAGGCTAAAGATTCTTAATTCAGACTTAGCCCTATAGTTCTAGGATTACCTAAGAACATTGGAATGCCCGGAATGTGAGGGTTCGTCAACCAGGTTTCAATAATTTGCGGCCGGTCGCTTCGACATCCACGGAATGCAATATCGGTGGTCGGTAGTTCGGATACCTACATTCAAAATATCGAATAGCGCATCGTGGGCCTGACACCCGCGGCGGCCATCTTTTATTTTTACATCGAGGCCTCGAAGCAGTTTGAATTTCAAATTACAGAGCTACAGAGGTTTTTCGGCGCTTGAATGACATGGTCAAAACGGCGCTGTTGGTAAACGCAAGTTAAATAGTTATATTGAAAAAAGAAGATGGCGGCGGTAGTTCCGATTATGGCCACGCGCCAAAATATCCTTGTTTACTATAAATAGGTTAAAGTTAAACTTTTTTAAAGAGTTTTTAAACAATGATGCGATAGGCTATAAGTATATCATCGATATCAAATTGCTCAAGTAGATATTATTCAGATAAAAAATGAAAATGAAATCAACACCACTCTACATAAAACTTGAGTTACGCGATATTACACGTATATCTACCAATTTGATTATTACGATGATTATCGTTTTTTTTTTCACGATAGAAAATTGTGAGTCTTCACACGCAGAGGCTAATAATTACAGTAGTCGGGTGTTGCTTATATCTATAGCTATCCTAGTCATCAATTTGTAACGGTTTTAGCGCACAAGAGATCAGTGTTTAGATAGGTAATTAAAACAGTAAATAAAGATTTTCTTAATTGAATTTATAATCGCTCGTTTTATAAAAGTTCAACAAGGTTAAGGTTCGTGTAAAAAAAAAACAATATTGTTTTTTTCTTTGTGTAGAAAAAAATGCAATGATGAATACTTAAGTTCGCAAGGCCGCGGTCATGCCTCTATAGTCCCTCATGTATCACCCTAAGCGTGATGACAGGGCCGACAATACGGCAAACTCATATGATAAGGCAAGCAGAGTGTTCGGAACCTCTAACTTCATGAAGAGTAGTAAGCTGTATGGACTAGCCAAGCTTTTAGGTTTCTATGAAAGTGCCGCCACTACGTGATGCGCGCAGTTTCTCTATTCCTTATCTACAGGCTGTCGTTTTGCATCCTGGGGGCCTAAAATGGAAGCTTTATCAGAATCATAATATGAATCACATTAAAAATTAAAAATTCATAAAATGGTCTTTATGGTTATGACCACAAAGTCCATTTTAAGAGTTTTAAATTTTTAACGTGATTCGTATTATGATTCTGATAAAGCAGTCATTTTAGGCCCCCTGCTCAAATTCATGGAGGTATCTATACTAATGATTCTCGATCCGAATCGATGATAAAAAGGGTACTTTTTTACGGAAATCGGTAAGTGTAAATCACCCGTATTAAGACGCAACCCTATAAACGCGCCGTCACACACACAAACGCAAAAGTTTATTCCACAGTATAATTATAGACAGTATGGAAACTAGGGGATGGTTTACGCTTACCGATAAAAAAAAATAAAAAAAAAACTACAGTTTTTACTATCGATTCGTGTCGACAATCGTTAGTATACATGTATACGTATACATGTAGGTATGTATACCTCCTTGAATTTGACCAGGATGCAAAGCGACATCCTGTATTTCCATCTTTTTAAAACAGCTGTCAACCCTAAAATACGAGCAATTACCAATGACAACTGAAAGTGTAGTTCGGTAAACCTGGACATGCAATTCAATTATGAAACACCAGCCATTCTCATCTCCTTTCAATTAACGTCAACGGTTCGTCAGTCTTACGATTGAGCAGTTTTTCTAAGACGAATATGATTGCGTGTCTCATTGTTAATTTTGATGTTTTAATAAGGAGATTGGCCCGGAATAATGTTTTTCTAATGAAAATGTTTTGTTTTCAGTTCTTCATTGGAAAGTGAATGGATTTAGTGGACATTAAATATGGTGTATTAAGTTGTGAATTGGTCAGCGGGTATTTATTACGCGACAACTCTTATTTCAGTGCTGTGGAAAGTACGTAGAACTGTTCAATCCGCTTTTAATAATTTTCTACGAATCTCATTAATACTGTTTCAGTATTTAAAGAACGTGAAAATGAAAAAAAAGCATACTGTATACAAAATGAGGAGGAAGTAGCAGGCTAGCAGCGTGTAATAAAAATGTTTCATTAATGAAAATAAGTAATATTTTATACTCTTTTCATTTCAAAAGCAATGTAAAAACATGAAAATAATTTAATTTCCTTCGGTCCATGTCAATTTATCATTCGCATTTCTGGACTTATAAAAGTTCGTATTCGTTCCCGATGACTGATTGCTGACTTGTTGACCATTCATTCTTTGAATGAACGATATTTCATTTACGCCCATTGATTTTCGCAATTTGTATTCCTTCATGCAATGTCGGTATAAAATCTAGCTTTTTTTTTCAAGAAATTATTCTCAGTAATGCATTGGCGTTAAAACTATTGTTTCTAGTTTATAAAATTTTGTTTACTGCTGATTTATAGTAGTGATGTCTGTTTATGATCCGTAAAAGTTAAATGCGTCTGTCATATTTTTGCTGTGTTAAACATAGCGTAACCGCAGAGTAAACATGTAAGAATTGTGTAAACATCTGTTCTCGTACTTATATTTTTACACTTTAATTTTGTACTACGAACTATTATATTTTGCGTAAGTGAACTATTCATCCCATAGGTAGAAACCTTATTACAAAGATTGTAAGAAACTTAATTAAGAGAGAAGCGCCAGGGTAACTGAAATTACAAATTTTCTGATGTTTTTTTTTTTGCAATTTGCAAGTCAGTGTCAGGTTGTATGTTGATTAAAATATGATTCACGACCGTAACAAATATGGCTTTACTGATTTATAATATTAAAATGGTCAATACAACCCTCTAAGTTCATTTAATCCCATTAAATGACTTTTTTATGAAATAGTCACGCGCGCTTCCAGCTTAACTGCCGCATTATTTTTCCAAGGGGATCCAAGACTAAATGTATATTTCCTGAAAGTGTATTGACATTACAACTTTTGTATAATCTTATTGTAGTGATCGTCCTTCAAACGTACTTCACATTTATTTTTATCTTCATCTGGTAATGATAGAAACCTTTTTAGATATCTATATTTAATGTAAATGTCAAGGTTTCAAACCGAGTCTCGTCACGGTGCAATAGGTAATAATGCTGCACTTTATTTTCGGTTGTTACTTTGATCACGTTTTTTATTCGGTTTATAGTCAGCCATCTAAATGCAAAAAGGAAGACATATTTCAAAGGTTATTCTTATAAGAGTACCCATAGGGTAATTCAAGCAATTTCATCGATCTGAGATATTGTAAGCAAAGATCGAATTTTCACTTTACCCATTCTGTCTCAAATCTTTTATTTATTTATTTATTAAAACTGTATGCACAAGTACAAAAACTGTACAAAAGCGGACATAATGCTTTGGGCAGTATTAAAATGGCGTGTCTTACTTGCCACAGTAATTCCATTGTAGTTGCTATATTTTCTTACTAGCACTTCGCCTGCGACTTCGTCCGCAAAAATAGTGATAGCTGGCTAATATGCATGATATAAATATACATATATAGGACCCACGATTTTTGTTTTACTTGGATAGTTAGTTCCGGAGATTACCCCCTACATACAAACTAACAAATAAATTTTACCTCTTTATAATATTCGTACGATTTACCATTTTTCCAAAATCTTGAACTCTTCTAAAAGACATTAAACCCTCAAAAGCGTCCTTAGAAAAATCACCAACTTATTTTCAACGTCAACTTTCCTTACTCCTGCCGACATCCCTGTACTTAACGTCTTACAAAAAAACGCTCGTTATTTTTGACACATCTATCATCCGCCATGATAGTTAGGCAGTGCGGATATGCGTAGAGGGTGGAGGGAAAAGGAAGGAGGGGAGACGAAAAAAAAAAAACAGTAATCCTGTGATGTTGAGATGACGGAAGTGAGGGCGACATCCTGACGACACTTCGCGTTCCAGCTTCCTAGTTCCGTGTTGTGTGGCGTACACTTCAACCAACTTATCTGTGCAGGCGGGAAAACACGGAACTAAAATAAATGTAGCAATTTTGACGTATCGATGCATTTTTTCTTGACAAGCAGCGCCACCTTGAACTGCAAACTTAAAGTGGTCATACTGTAGCTCTCGTTTGGATAGGGAATTGTGTCTGTTTTGTTTGAATATGGTAAAGGTAGAGTGCAAATATGGTTACCGTCAGTCTTGATTTTTCCTTCGCCTTGTCGTTCTTTGTCGTTTATCTAGAGTTGCCCATGGGCCTCTGACTTGGCTTTACATACCGTCAAGAAATATCTCAGGCATGCTGGTTTCCTCACGATGTTCTCCTTCATCGAAACAAGTGATAATTATACAACACGCACATGAATCCGAAAAATCAGAAGTGCGTGTCTTGGATTCGAACTCGAGACCTATGACTTGGCAGTCCGACGGTCACGCCACTAGACTATCACTGCTATGCCTTGTCATTTGTCAAGATTTCTCGAAATCTCATCGTTTCAGAACAAGAAAAAGGTAAAAGTAAATTGTTAGCAGTTTTTTGTTAATGATAGGCTTGACTTTTCAGATTTTCAAACGGTTACCTTAAGTGTACTCCCAAGTTCACTGACGGTCGACGTTTTCAACCTTATTTCTTAAAGCATAAGGTTGAAAAGTGACAGACCGTCAATGAACTCGGGAGTTCAGATTTCATTTAGGGTTTATTTATTTATTTATTTATTGACACACCAACGACTTATTCACTAAATAATTAGTACATTAAATATATTCTATTTAAGAGCTTTGCGGTGAATGCGTCACTTATAGGTGTGCACAGCACTTGTATAATCAATAATAAAAATTAAAATGGAAATAAATGTGATACTAACAAAATTAAAATTTACAAAGTTTGCATTGAATTTAAAATGTCAAGTAGTTAAATTAAATTACAGTATAATAAAAAAATAAAAATACAATTAAATTGGAATAGAAAACCATTTAGGGTTAAGTACTCCCATAGAAAAACGGTTTTGTGTTTAAAGAATGTAGTTTCTACACATTCATAGAATGAAAAGAAAAAAATGGAAAAACACTATTGTCCTTCTATTTCTTGGTACAAAACTGTTGACATGGGAAGAATCGCGTCTTGCGTCATTCTTCAGACGTAAACAATTTGTTTAGTCTGATTTATTCTGAACAATTGAAACCGGATGCTTTTACTGTGTCAGAGATAGACTGCAAAGTACAAGTGTCTCAGCTAAGATTATAATCTTCTGCAGGAGCAGACGTAATAACTAGCCTGTGTTATCCCACTGCTGGGCCTTCCTCATCATCTCAGTCTTTTCCCGACTATGTTAGGGTCGGCTTCCAGTCTTAACCGGATGCAGATGAATACCAGTATTTTTAATGGAGTGTCTATCTAACCCCCACAACCCACTTAGAACTGGGTAATACGATTTGGGCTACTGGCTACCTGTAACGACTGTCAAAGATCTGCAATTGACAGCCGGGCCCAACGGCTTAACGTGCTTTCTGAGGCACGGAGGAAACTCGGTATTTAATTGGTGGTCATCCATCCATGGACCAACCTTAACTTGAAGATCGACCCAAGTGGCACGAGCTAGCTCAAAGGAGTTCTTCATATTATAGTTAAAATATTCAGCCAGTTTGATGCTTTCCTGACGTTAAACCAACGAACAAATCCGCCAGATAAAGCGTTATCACAAACATAACACTCGCTCAGACATTTTCACTTTCGTCCTATCAACTACATAATCCCCGTCTCAACATACTCAAGTGCTCGTGAAATCACTTTTCACGTCGTAAAACAGTTAATAGGTATGTGACGAATAAAACTCATTCGAGTGTAAGCATCGCTGTCTCGTGCAGCACGAACGCGATTACGATTGAGTGACCAGTGTATAATCGATAACGGTGCAACTGTCATTAGACGATTTAAACGAACGTTTGCTTCGAAGCCGATGGGTAAATTCGTGGTGTCGCATCACTGTGTTTTGTGTTGTTTATTGCTGGTTTTTGCAAAGTAGTAATGCTTTGTAATTGCGCAACTTTAGCCGAGATTGGTGATGGTGAATCATCCACTATATACCGAATTCCCTCCGTAGCTTCGGAAACCATGTGAAGACGTTAGTCCCGGCAGTTATTTAACCGTGGCATCTATTTGCGTTGCACACTATGCTGAGATAGAGGCCTTTTGGCCTCGTTCAGGACCATTGTTAATACATGTCTTATTTTTAGGTTTTTAGTAGGTTTACATTTTTTTATTCTTTAATGTTAATATAATACTGGGTTCTGGAGGTGGGGTAAATTGGTGGTCTTGTGTAGCATCACTTTGTTTTGTGATAGTGTGTTGTTTATTGCTGTTTGAGTTTTTACAGAGTGGTAATGCGTTGTAATTAGTTTTTTAGCTGTAGGCTAATAGCGGAACTAATGTGTGCGACGTCGTAATTGGGAAACCCCGTGCATTGCGCCGTACTTAACCTAGAATTAGTGATAAAAACTTCGTAATATGAAAATAAAAAGTTTACTCGTTAGTGACAAAAATACGACGTAAAATTCCGATGTTATCATCAGCGATACGGAGAGCATATCCAGTACCACTGTTGTTATGCAGTTTGACTGCTGTATTGGCAGCTACACTCAAATCGCATTAAGCCAAATCTGCCAAACATTTGGTAAATTCAAATCCATCCTTATAGTCGGTCTTAAATATTGACGACCCGAATGGTGCAGCGATAGTGAGGCTGCCTTCCGTTCTTAGGGTCCCGGGTTTGAATCCCGGTAGGAGCAAATGTTTGTGTGATGAGCATTTGTTTCCGAGTCATGGATATTTATATGTATAATAAGTATGTATTAACAAACAAAAAAAAAAAAAGTATATATGTAGTATTATCAACTATCTGGTGTCCACGACACAAGCCTCGTTGCTTAGTGTGGCACCTAGATGGCGCTGTGTGTAATGTCCAGCGATATTTATTTATTTATAGATACTGGATTTTCCAATAATGGGGAAGGCCTGTCAAAGGTTATTGTAGATAGCGTGACCATATCAAGTCTGAATCTGACCAATAAGGTCAAATTTTTTCGAAAGCAAAAATTACATTAACAGATTTTCAACCAATGAAAATGTTTGGAACTGGGTTGTGGAGATCTGTGGGGTTATCATGACGTCATAAAGTAGAATTGTTGTAATGTCTGGGAAAGAGACAGACCCATACATGATGTCTAGCGCCATCCTTTTCACACACTGGCATAAGATTCCATATTTATTAGGAGACCTCGATAATTTTATTCCAGCAAATCTGCTTTAAGATGTCATGGTTGGTAAAATACTGGTATTCAGCTGCATTTGGTAGGAGTCGAAGCCAACCCCAACTTAGTTTGGAAAAAGTTAGTTTGATAATGAAGATATCGAACTAGTTATATACGCCATTATTATCACAGTTACCTTCCCTATTCAGATGGAAAGATGTTACACCATTTTCCTTTTGATCGAACAGCAATTTCTGTTCTGAGAAGGTCTTCCAATTAAAAACAATGCTTCGTGTCGTTGTCATGTGCTAGTGATGTCCGTCCAGCTAGACGGCTGTAAAACATATATAATTGCATGACATCCTTGTCTGTCGTGTTCGTATCTTATGTAACGTTAGAAAAACGACGCAATTTGTGGTTATGTATCGGTTTTTGTTTTGTCTAGTGGCTGCGCTTCTTCTTTCGTGTCGATGGTACGACTATGTTTAAATTTGTTTTGCCCAGTGTGTGGCCACGTTAATCGCGGTGTCTGTGGCGTCTTTTAAGTCCCTTAATTCCGCTTATAGGGACACATTAAATATCAGCAATGAAATACCCGACACAAATAAGTATCTGTCGTTAAACAATTTGTGTTAAACCCAAACAATTTACATATGTTCTAATCGATAAGATTAAATAATTCAGTCGATTTGTCCTCAATCGAGGCAATAGACTAACTGACCGACTAAGTGAACAGTTAGTTTATGTCTCTGTAGAAGTAGGTTAATCGTAATCGATTTCTACATAGCAGGGTTTATATATAGGCCTCCCATTAATTTCTTTTAGTTCAAAGGTTGATTCTATCCTTCCCATCCACCTGACTTAACCCAGTTGTCTCCTGTTCTCTTATGTTGACCCTTCGTTAGCGCTCTTACCTAGAAAGGCACAACTATTCTTAGTCGGCCTTAGTCCCACAGATATGTCAAGTTGAACACAGCATGCCAAGCCAGAACGAGTGCAAGTAATTGGGACTGGTCAGCTTAAAGCTGGAATGGCTTTGTTTTGTAATGTTTAGACCCAGATTGTCCGCGGATAATATACAAGGTGTAAACAGTCCCTTCATGAAGCCTTCAACCAAGCATTATGTACGATCAAACTAAGTAACCCTACACAAAAATTATTGCTGGGAAACTACTTTTTTGGGGTGAAAAATCACTCAAAACATTGTCCTGATGGATGTGTCACCGTAAAATTGTAAATACCGTTAGATTATAATTTCACAATTTGACGGTATCACTTCGATGGATTATAATCTACAGAAAAATAATGCGTTAAATTGTAGGCAGTATGTTACGGTTCATGATCTTTCGACAGTTTACAATCTCGCGAGGTAGATTATATTCTAACGGCATTTTCAATTTTACGGTGACAGATGCATGCACATGGGTCATGGGGGTATTTAAAGTAATGTTATAACATTGAAAACTTGTGAAGTATGTAAAAAACTTGTGAAAAAGTTAGAACTTTGACCTTCAGTATAGCTCCGTACCTAGAAGGTTCCCAGGTATAGTCCAAAATAAAAAAAATATCGCAATGATGGGGAGAACAAGTGCCTTTCGGCTTCGTTAAGACCTAAGAAGAAATGACATCGTTTAGATTCACTTAACTCATAGAGTTCAAATATATACCTTTAGTCTTTCTGTCTAAACCCACACATGTGATAATGACTAACTATCCTATTCTAACAAAATACATTATTATAAGAAGAAATATTACTCGTTAACTATGACTCAGTACAAGACAAAGGTTCTTGGTATACATAACTTAACATTACATAGAATATAACGTTCCGACATTATATGCGAAGGTGGGACACGTTAACTTGAATTTAAGGGCCCTCATTTATTCATAGGTGTTCGGGTCGGTTCACGCTTCGTATAATGCGATTTATTTGTGCAGAACCCATGCATGTTTGATGAATATTACGTGGAGGTAAGGCGTTGTGCTGGCTTCGTGTCTCTGAGGTCTTGGGTACGCAGGGTTCTGTGGTGAGCGCGAAGCTAGGGGTTCTAAATTTTTTAGAAGTTTTTTTTGTAGGGATGGATTAGGTGGGTGGAGTAGTACGTAACCCTTTTACTCCCGTAGATCAGGATCCAGAGACTCAGTAAATTCCTCAGTATCTACGGGGTAAACTTGCGTGCTGTGTTGATTGTGGTGGCGTTTCTCACAGACTTTTAATAATTAAGATTTTGGTAATGATAATTACCCTGTATAGGTTCAGCGGTAGACTAGCTGATCGAGTAAATGCTAGCACAGGAAAAACCATGAGTTTTGGTGCAGCTGCAATATTTTGTTGCTATATATTTTTCCAAGAAAATGTTCAGAAAAAAATACACGATATTCTCGCACGAAACGAACATCCAAAACCATCTTGCTCGACGTTATTAGTCGTAGTTCTTGACAATACCAAAAGGTCGAACGACGAAATCCTTCGATATTCCTTTCACATTTGTTTCTGCGCCTCTTCATTATTTCGACTACAATACTGCGTTATTTCCATTGAGTTTGGTTCCTCCATTGTTTGCCTTCTAGTCCTCTGATAAAACTCGCGCGGGATCAAATGTTCGCCCGAATATTTCCGACTACGTCCGAAGTCTTCCGAACAGAGAGATTTATTGTTTAGGTCAATGTGAGGTTCCCTCTATATTCTAATACACATATGTTTAGTGTTTTGAGTGGGAATACCATTGTCTTTTCGGTTTTATTCGACACACATTTTCTGTTGAATTTATTGAAACTAGACGAGATTTTATTGCTTGCTATCTAATGTTTTACGTAATACGATTTTTTGGTTCCAATGTAATGTTTTAGTGAAGTGTGGGATGGCCTTTGTTAGGATAAGTAGAATTTAGATGTCTGTTTCTTTTGTTCGTTATTGCGAAAAAGTTATCATTTCTATTATAAGGTTTCCTTGCTCTCTTTTTGTTTGTTAGAGACATCATATTGAGTTTCAAAAAGTTGTATTATTTTTTTCTGAAAATGAAGTGTCCATTCTTGTTAGATTGGTTTCTTGAAGTTCTTCTCTGTTAAAGGTCACATCACATTCAATTTATCGCCCACGCTTTGCTCCTACCATCTGACACCTCCCTTATGAAGTGTTGAATTTTTAAAAACATACATGAGCTTCTCTGTTTACCTTATTCTTGGGTATGAATGATATCTCACAACGGAATTATTTTTCCTCCATTTTCCCTAACTCAAATATTAATAGAGAATTCATGTTGAATTTCTAAAAATGGTTCTGTTTTGAATTCCCTCACTAGCTGTAACTTGAGATCTGGGAACGAACTAATAATAAAATAATGCGTGTTGGAAAACATTTTGTTGCAGGAGCTTGTGTAAATTGTGATTCAAATGTTTTTGTTTATATTTTGCTAACAAATGCTTGGAATTTCTATGTTTAGTTAGTTTTGCTAAATCACGCATTCCAACCTTGGCGGACATACCTACCAAGGGTTCGAAGATCATCTCTAACGTAACGCCAAAGTCGCGCTAACGCGCGTATAAGCGCGAGCCGCGAGAGACGCCTTCCCGCGCTCACTCATCTCGCGCTTACAAGCTAATAAGCGCGTTTAGGCGCGTTTGATTTTTTGAAGTCCAAAATGTGACGCCCGTGTATGTACGCGCGTAAGCCGTTACGAGCTTAAAAAAAATATGCTAGGCTGAAACCGCTCTGAGTCTTCATTACACGCAACAAATGAAAAATCATACCTACGTTTTATTGTCTTGACTTTTTAACTTTACCCAACTCACTACAATTTTCTGTTACCAATATTTCGTCATTAGCCTAGCCCAAAGGCATTGTTACAATACTCCCACAGTTGACGTAAAAATATGGGAAAGATACGGTATCGTCATGCTTATTTGCCTTTCTACAGGCATACTTAAGTATGTTCTAATTATGAATTATGACAGTTCATGGCCAGAATGTCATGTTCTACGTACTTGGTAGTAACTGGTGTATTTTTCTCACGCATGGTAATAGTAAATAAGATGTTCAGAAGTCCTCTGAATGTGAGAAAGGGTAAATGAAATCGTTGTAACTAATTTAGCTTAGATTTTCGGATTGACCCAATAAGACTAACAGTGGAATTATTTTTTTCTTTTTAACGCTCTTTTTCAGCTTTGCATGTAATTTTGTGAAAAAATATTAGAAGTTAAATTTGAACCACTTCTAGGTTTCCGATGATGCTGAAATATTGCCTACATTTTTAGTTTGGATGACAATGCGTGGTTAGCTATGTGACATAAGTCTAAATCCAATATGGCGGACTTCCAAAGATGGCGCACTAGTTACTTTTTTTTGCATAATAATGATATGGGTATCAAGTCGACAATAAATAAAGTGACTTGTAAACATGGAGTTGTCAGAAATCCCCGTCAGAATTCGAGTTCGCTGTTTACATTCACCTATTTAAAAAAATTATACAAAGTTGAATAGAGAAGATAAGAAAATAACTGACCTAGTCTTATAAAATTAAGTAATCCTGAGACGACTGACACAGTTTCCTCAGTATCAATGAGTTTACTTCGATGACCTCCATCCGATCTCTAACCTGGGCGTTTTTTTCTTAAGATCAAAGACGTTATATTTTATCTATGTGTTTGTAAAACTCGCTAATTACAATTTTATTACATTCATAAATATGAATCGCTTGGTTGTTGATGTTCTTCATTATCGTCATGAAAATGTCGTGTCGAGATCACAAGACTATTCCGATCAATGACCGTTTTCATACAAATCGATGTCCTTATATACGCGCAAACACTGATTGAATCGACCTGCGGGGTTATTTGTACCACGCTTAACATCGCAATGCCTTTCATTTTGTAACTCAAAAACATTCATTGCGTTATTTACGTTGTCGAGGAGACGAATTTTTCAAACATATGAAGCAATGAATTGAAATTTTCCTTCAAAATTCTCCACAAGACCCTTCACGAAGCCGTCAACCAAGCATTATGTATATCAAACTAAGTAACTTTACGCAAAAGATATTGCTGGGAAACGATTTTTTTTTTGGGGTTAAAAATCACGTTTTACGGTAGGACTCAATGTAACGCACACAAAACATTGTGCTGATGGATGGATTGAATAGTACGGGGTCGTGGAGGTGTTTAAAGTACAAAATCTTACATTAAAATCCTGTATTTATAAAAAAGAAACTTGTGAAAAAGATGGAACTTTGACCCCCAATATCTCCGTAACTAGAAGGTTCCCAGGTATGGTCTAGAACAAAAAAAATCGCATATAGAACAAAACAAGTATCTTCTTCTGCTGGACCTGGTGTCGGAGTTTCTATGCCGCCCCTGGGCGCTTTACATACCGTCGAGAAATATCTGAGGCATGCTGGTTTGGTTTCCTCACGAAGTTTTCCTTCACCGAAGCAAGTATAATTATACAATACGCACATGAATCCATGAAGAAGTATCTATGTCCACTGTCTGGTTTAGGGGTCACAGGCGCTTCTGCTGAGCATGATGAGGTTAATCCCAAATCAGGAAACGTGTCTTTAAGTTTTTCATTGGGAATTTCTTAGTAACAAACCTGGGTCTGCATGGGGCTCTTGACAGTAATGCCAGATTGGGGGAATCCGCCCAAATCTGGAGGTTTTTTAAAGTTATGGGGAGGCAATTGGAGGGACAGTATTTTTGCGGGGATTCATAGAGGGAAAAAACTTAGTTTGGAGGGAGTTGGGGGATTTAATTGTTGTTTTTGCTAGCAAATTGGCATTAGGAATTTTGTCGTTGCGTTTTTTAACGAAGTGGTGAAAGCATTCTCCCAAGTATAGCAATTATTAAACACAAGCTTAAAGACAAGCTACAGATTAGCCATTCACACTGCAAAACCCGTCTTGGAAATAAGAAATTAATTGCTAGAAGGTTGTGTTAATTTTAAACCCAGTTCAATTATGGTAAAGAGATTTAACTCAGAAAATATTTACGGAACTACAGACGACGGCCGCGCGACATGAGTGAAGATGCGGATTTTTTTATGGAACCTATTGCTAAATACTATATAATTTTGTATTTCGTTAATTTAAAAGAAAACGCCTTATTTGGGAGATTTTTTCTTCAAAACCTCAATTTTGGGGGGATTTCGGGATAGGTTTGGGGAGAACGCGAGACTGTCATCTGGCAACACTGGCTCTTGATATAACAAAAGACTTGCCACCCACAACAAGGGTTGAAGAAAAGAAGGAGAAATATTGGTGTAGTATCGGTACAACGTAGGTAGACGTGATATTATATTAAATGTCGTTTCATCTACGTCAATTGGGGTCAACGTAGAAACTACAATCTATTTAGATTCTCTCTGTGTAAAACCCAACTCTTAACTATTACTCTTTATTTTATTCGTTCAATCAGCTACCTTTTTCCATTCCCCAGCTATTTCCACGAAGCTCAAGTGATATTTATTTTAATTTATTCTGCAGAAACAACTATAGCTGAGAGTTCATTATTACAAGTCCGTAGTCACTTGCAGACGGAGTTACAAAGTGGTAGGAGATTTGTGAGCGCCCTCAATACGGGCAGACGTTAATATTCATAAGGCGAATAAATCTACAGAGATGGTGTAACTGGGTCTTCTAATTTTGCTTTTATCATCGTGTTTTGGTGATTATTTTTCTGTGTTCTTCGCCATTTGATTGGATTCTAGGGAAAACTTTTCAGAAGGTCCTGAATTGGTCCTGAAGCTGCTAGTGTTTGCATTTTTGAAGTCGTAGGTATTGTCTGCCGCAGTACTCTAATAACACTTCATTGCATTGCAGTGTAATAACCACCCATACTGCTATGACATAAACGCTATGATTGTGAACCTATTGCCACGGATGTGCACAGTGCCGTCGACTGTACACTTTGTATTATCAATCTTTGTAGTTTTATACAATTAAGTTCTATCGTAAATCAAATAGAACTTTCATATCGCTTGGTGAGCTTCAAAGGCATCATGTGCCTTTCGGATTGTCATCACACATTCGACGAGACTGCTTCGTGGTTTAGTGGTCGTAAGCGCGACTACCGAACCTGAGGTCCTGTTCTGTTTGTGCCCGGTTTATAGCAATAAGTTAGCCCCCTACTGGCGATACGTGGGTGTACTATTAGGTACACCTCTACCTAACCCTTCGTGGGTAACAGGCGTGACGTTATGTTATCACACGTTCAGGGGGTTACTATGACGTCTTAAAGCAGGAGTAATTTCAGTGTAGGAAAGAGACAGAGCTAAACGGGTCGTCTAGCGCCTTCTCTTTTCCACACTGAAATTGCTCCTGCCTCCAGTTCTCTCAAATCTTCTATCATATCTTTATGATCATGCTTCTCTATCTAAACAGCTCCTTATTATAACTTCTATAAGCTAAAACCCGTGCTACGTCTGTTGGCTTTTTTCCATCTTTTTCCGTATATCTTCATTTCTCACATTTTACTAATGCAATTTCGCCTTCGCTGATGTAGCTGCCTCGTGTTGCTAAGGGAATTTGATCCTATATACTTGGAATAAAGTACTTTAGGGATTTTTGGTGGAGGGAAATTAGATTTTTTCTTGCTTTTGGGGGAGTGTCACAAGTTTTTGGAATGTCGCCATAATTTGCATTAAAATTATAGGAGTTGACGTCTTATTTGACTGGTGTTTGCTTTGGGTTAAACATTTATTTATTTACGTAGGTAGGTTCCATAGGTGATTGTAGACGAATGATCTTCAATGTCTTTCATCATCACGTGCATTCCCTTTTTCAAACTATACATATAAGAGTCGACTTCCAGTCTAACTGGATACAGCTGAATACCAGTATTTCACATGGAGTGTCAGCCTATCTAGCCTCCGCGGCTAAGTTACTAGGTAACATGATCATCTTCTGCCTAGCTTTTTCCCAACTATATTGCGGTCGGCTTCCAGTCTTACCGGATTCAGCTAAATACCAGTATTTTACATGGAGCCACTGCCTGGGTATCATGGTATCTCTTGGTTAAACTAGTTGAATTTGTCAGGCTTTCTGGCGTCGAACAACCCGTAAACCAGTGTCAATGATCTACGAATGGCATCCGGGATCTCTAGGTCTGTTGTGGATGCTTCAATATCTTCATATAAATCAAAACAATTTCTTTATCCACCATCTCAAACTTTACATTATTTATTTCGTCCAGTCCAGCAACATCTGCTGTCTCAAGACTGCAGATGCGATGTCCCGTTTTATATTAAAACTCATTTTCCGTGAAGTCTGTTTCTTAATTAAACGTTATTAATATCTTAAAATGATAAGTTTTCAGGCTTCGTTGCTGCTAATTAGCCCGAAGTCGGCCGTGCTGTCCTCATCATTCTTACTGTTCCGCTCATTTCGTACGGCGAAACTTTTGTGCGGTTTCATCTTTTGTATTTTCTTGTTACTAAACTTTTGGTCAGTTTAATTTTTGGAAAATCTCGGGACTTGGTTACATTTTGTAACAATTTATTCGCAACTGCATTTTAAAACTAACAAACCGATTGCAGAATGTCAAAGTAATAGACATCGCTTTCGAGAAGCCTGTGACCAGTAGTGAACGTCTTTCTCATCTCGTAGAACGATAAACACTCCATCAATTCTGTGATCTCAAGTTTAATGGTGTTTCATTTCAACCAACTTATCTGTGCAGGGGGGAAAACACAGAACTAAAATAAATAAATATCGCTGGACATTACACACAGCGCCATCTAGGTGCCACATGAGCAACGAGGCTTGTGTCGTGGACACTTTTTGTTTGTACATATAAACATTCATGACTCGGAAACAAATGTCCATGCTCATCACACAAACATTTGCTCCTACCGGGATTCGAGCCCGGGACTCTAAGAACGTAAAGCAGCCTCACAACCGCTGCGCCATTCGGGTCGTCAAATGTACCAAGTTTGACGTATCGAAGCAAATTTTCTTGACAAGCAGCGCCACCTTGAACTGCACACTTAAAGTGGTCATACTGTAGAATAATCCAAAGAAATCAGTAGCGTTAAATCTAGCCTTCACACTTTTGATTGGTCAATTCAAGCCGCGGATGGCTTTTACAGCTTCACTGGACAAAACCATCTGACAGCATCCATCCTCCTTACGGTCTTCATAGATCTTGCTTTAATCTATGTCACCCACGTTTTTCCCTATAAAGTTACAGAGTTCTAAACGGGACCTAAGTAACGGACGATACCGTTTGAATCCATGAATAGCAAAATTTATTGAATTTAGAGATCGTTTTAATGAGCTGCATCCTATTACAGTTTGCACCTTAATGCTCTCGCTACCAGTTTATTTGCATCAAAAGAAACATTGAGAATTCTTTCAATGTTGAGTTGGAATTTATTAGATCAGCTTCATACTCGCCAGTATTGGAGAGAATGGATAAAAAATAAAAAAGCCTTTGATTCTACTTACATTTGGAATGCACTGCATATAGTATTAGTTCTGCTTTGCTCTTGTATTAGTGCAAGGATTATCTTGCTTTTGTGTGCATAAAGGTTTTGTAATGATTTTTGAAACATGAATAGTGGGAAAATTACTGTTGTAGACCACAGGGTGATGGCCTACCATCTTAATGTATCTTTACCAAGCTGTGAGACAATATTGGTTAAGAAATATTAAATATACAATGTCAATGACAAAGGACATTTACATAAAAGGCCCATAACGAAGCCGAAACGCACTTGTTCTCCCCGTCATTGCGATCGTTTTTTTTTCTAGATCTCACCTGCGAACTTTCTAGTTACGGAGATATTGGGGGTCAAAGTTCCAACATTTTCACAAGTTTTTTTTTAATACATGTTTGTAACGTAAGACCACGACCCCCGTATTATTCAATCCATCCATCAGCACAATGTTTTGAGTGCGTTTCATTGAGTCCTACCGTAAAACGTGATTTTACTCCTAAATCAAAGTCGTTTACCAGCAAAAAATGTTGCGTCAAGTTACTTAGTTTCGTGTACATAATGCTTTTTTGACGATTTCGTGAGGGTCCGTTAACATCCTGTATAGATATTGACTTCATAGACATGCCAGAGAGCCAGAACATATTTAACTGGTGCTTATAGCCCAGTTGCATATGTTTTGTATCTTGCTTGGCACTAACTTAAGTCCAATTTAAGGTACAATTATTGAAAAATAGGTTTGTCTTGAACCAATAAATATTGTTTCATTATTGTTTTTTGTGTAAATAAAACCATGATAACAATACTGGCAATTTTGAAAATCAAGGATAACATCAGCTACCGAAAACTTGAATGTCAATCTCGTTAAAAGTCATTCTTAGTAGTTCATTCCTTTGGTCGCATTATGCCCAATTTGCAAAATGTCCAACTGTCCAATTCTCAATTGGTCCAGTTCGTTTTTTTCCATTTACACATGAAAAATAACACCAGATTTAGACAGAACCAAACCTTACATCCAGAACAAATGAGCAAACCAATAACTCAACAACAAATACCAACATTCACTCATTCAATTCGTTGAAAGCGAAATCACTAAGAGTCAATTCATTCTGGCACTTATGTCGCAAACTTCAGCTAACAACGAGACAAGTTGGCAAAACAACGACAAAAAATGAGCTCTCAAGCAAAATAAGCCTTTATGCTCCACTAGCTTTTGTCCGCAGCTTCGCTCATGTGGATATCTGATCGCACAGAAACGTACTACCGAGTTCACTGACGGTCGACAACTTTTTAACCTTATCATTTAGCGCATAAGGGTGAAAACTGGCAGACATAATGACCCAGGTCATGGTGTAACCGTGACATCACCAGCCTAGCCTTTGCCCAACGATCGGGTCGGCGTCCAGTCTAACCAGATAGATACAGCTGATTACGAGTATTTTACATGGAGTGGCTGCTTATCTGACCTCCACAACCAAGTGCCTAGTTCGACACCCTTGGTAAGACTGACTGTCAGACTCTTGGCCACTGACTACAGAAAAGGACACAGACAGACTAACAAACAATAACTTGAGTTGATTCTTTTAGTATGTAAAAATTAGCTGTCAAGCAAAAATAAGCCTTCTTACTCAATTCTGATGGAGTAATCCACAAGGAATGATGGCTCAGTTATATTAGAGGAAGCACCAATAAGTATTGGGTATCGGTACTACGGTTTTTTATGTTGTCAGTGTCTAATTCCCAGTTGGCTGATAGCCAGCGCTGTGCGACGTTATCATACGTTTTCGTTTAATGTATGTATGTAAATAAAATCGGGTGTAACAATAGGACAGCTTGCTTTGGAATTGGGTCAGATGTTGATGTCCTTTCCATGTTTTGGTTTACAATGTTCTGACTTATTTGAGGAATGCTGTAGTAGTTTTGAGTGAATTTTCTAAGAAAATATTGCGTTTTCATTTGCAAGAACATTTTTATATTTCTGCGAGTGAAAATTCCTCTATCGATCTTTGTGTATGGCAAACATTATTGATCTTAACTTCGGGCTGATGAGACCGTTGTATTTTTTTTCTTTTGGTTCTTTTTCAGTTTAGAGAAAATTATCAGGATGAGTTATTTTTAACCGACTGTCTTCAAAAAGGAGGAGGTTCTCAATTCGGTTGTATTTTTTTTTTCATGTTTTTTTCCTCAGAACTCCGTCATTTGTAAACCGATTTGAAAAATTCTTTTTTCATCTGAAAGAATATGCTTCCCGATTGGTCCCACAGAAATTTCATCAAAATCGGATAAGGAATTTGGTTGTTTTCCTCACGTTAATTGTCACATGACGCGACGTCGCGTACTGGCGATGGCGCTCTGATGTACATCACGCGACGTCGCGTGATACTTGCTAGTTAAATTTGACACACTTCCCGATTTCTGATTGAGCTGAAATTTTGCACGCATGTGTATATCGCGAGACAATGCAATATTATGATGACATGGAGCTGATCTGATGATGGAGCTTTAAGGTGGCCATACGAACTCTGTAATAAAACGACGCAACGCCGTCGAGTTTGGACTCGTTTGATTTGTCTTGACAAGTACTGTAGTCCTAAATGGTAACCAGGGTCTGATGATGGAGCTGGAAGGTGGCCATAGGCACTCCATTAAAACGACATAACACCCTCGAGTTTGGGTTCGTATAATTCATCTTGTCGAGTACTTTGTCTCTAGATGCTACCCAGGGTCTGGTGATGGGGCTGGAAGGTCGTCACAGGTAGTCCGTAATAAAATGACATCACAATCCCATCGAGTTTCGGCTCGTATGATTCGTCTTGACGAGTACTTTGGTCCTAAATGGTATCCAGTGTCTGATGATGGAGCTGGGCGGTGGCCATAGGAACACCGTTCTAAAACGACAAAACCTCATCGAGTTTGGGCTCGTATGATTCGTCTTGACGAGTACTTTAGCTAACTTCTAGTTACAATGTAAAAACTAATTCATAACAAGAATTTGTGTGGTATACTACAACTAAAAAGGGTAAAATAAAAAAACTTTCTGCGAAAACAAAACCGACTTCTAAAAAAAGTCTAAAATAACTTTAGTTTCGGAAGTCAGTGGCAAAAAAGATACAAACAAAGACACCGACTTTCGAAAATAAAGTTATTTTAGACTTTTTTAGAAGTCGGTTTTTTACTTCTTCATTTCTGTTTTTAACAACGATATTGACTCTGTAACATCGGACATACTTTATTTTTGCTATTCCGGAAAATCCTATTACAGGCAATCTAATTTGCGTGTATGTATTATTAAGCTATACCATCAAATATTCGATGAATTAGATTAGATGTTTATTCTGTATTGAATTAATTGTACCAATAATTAACAAACAGATAAAATACATATACTTATTAACCCTGTATGATAAATAAGGTACATTAACAGCTCCGGTAAACAGTAATTGGAATTGATTAGAATATAATGTAAATAATGTCGACTATTATTATTAATGTTCATGGTAAAACGATAAAACGTAACATCACGGTTGTAATCCCTGAAGGGTTAGTCTGAGGTGTACCCTAGTCCCTAAAAGTACACCCACATTTCGTCAGTTATGTCTGAGTCCAATGTAAAAAGGAGCGAGTCTATTGCCATCAACCGGGCACAAATCCAGGCTTCGTAGCTGTGTCTGAGAAATTCCTAAAGGAAATACTCAATAACACTTTGGTCGACCTGTGAATCGAATCAGCAGTCGCGCTTGCAACCACTAGATGACTAGCATATACTGTTCCCACTGCTGGGAGACACGGCCTCCTCTCTACGAGAGGGAATGGGCTATAATCCACCATGCTGGCCCAATGCGGGTTGGTAAATGTCACATATCTTCGAATTTTTGGTTCTAGGTCAAGCCGGTTTCCTCACGATATGTTATCCTTCACCGTTTTTGAGAGCAGTGGTGATGAAATAAATTACACAAAGTAATGCGCCTGCCTGGGTTCGAACCCACGACTTACTGTTCGTAAGTCGGGGCCGCCACCACTGGGCCACCGCTGCTCGCATTCGTCTCTAGATGACTAGAACAACTATTTACTACTAACTTTATTGTGAATGCTAATAATCTAAAACCTTATGGTCATCATGATCGTACTATAGGGTCGTTATGGGGAGTTTTGAGCCCGAATGTCGAACAACCAGTCTTACCAAGGGGTATCGTGTAACCCCTTGGTAAGACTATCGGAAAATATCAAATAATATTGGCTATCGGAAATGTTGAATGTTGAAATTGATATTTAATTGCTTTTATGATTGTTTCAGGTAATTAATCAATTGAAACGGCTGCTGTGTTCTTGCTCATCATGATGTAAGAATATTCTGATTTTATAAAGGCGTTGGAGCTACACGTGTAATAAAAAGTTAAAAAGCTACGAAAAAATCGGTTAAAATCGGGGTTTACAAGGAAAATCGACTCCTATTGTTGAAGTCGGTTAAAATGTAGCCTAAATATGTTACCCGGGCCATAATAACAAAACGATTGACACCTTATTTATCAAAATCGGATGCACAGTTTAGGCGCTACGGAGGATCATACGTAAATACAAACAAACATACATACACAGAGTGCTAAAATCATAACCCTTCCTTTTGGCTTCGTCGTAGTCAGGTAAAAACCGCCTTCATATCAAATAAGACAGACTATACACGTGATCGTTAGACCCAATCAAAGAGATATGTCAGTAAACAGGAAGGGGTCTGAAAGGACCGATGCCTGCCAGGGTTGCGGGACTGTTCGAAAGAGATACCGCGGCCCTGGAACACAAAGGGCAAAAGAAGGAACATGGATGGGTTTTAGTCAGCACAAGTCTGACCCTGCCTTCCGCTCCGCTCAGAGTGGGAGGAGTAATTTGAAGATTTACCATCCGAAAAATAAAAGACCCTGGCACGCCACCACGGCTGATTTCCCATCATCTACCGACATAACAAGTAAGCCCAAATCTGTTCAAACTCCCTACAAGTTCTGTTCAAACTCTTTGCCAACTTCTTTAAAACCCGCATCAGATCGAATAAGGCGAGGTTCAGACTGATCTTACGGCCCTGGCACGCCACTGGCTGATTGATAACCTCCGGCCCTATGTAACTGCCCTAAATGCGCTATCTACCCTAGTGTCAAAGTCAACTTGACACTGATAACGATGCTGCCGTGTTTACTAGTCCTAGAATAATTTATTTAAAAAAAAAAGTATTACAAAAAGTGTACATTTCGGCGCAGTAGTATTATCTATACTTCTATACTAATATTACAAAGAGGTATAATTTGGTTGTAAGTTTGTATGGAGGTAATCTCTGGATCTACTGATCTGATTTTGAAAATTCTTGCACTAATAGGAAGCTACATTATCCCCGAGTGTCATTGGCTATATTTACAACGTGCCCGTGGGATAATTTCCGACCGAAACGCGAGCGAAGCCGAGGGCAACAGCTAGTTTTTCATACAATGGTTAAATTAGTACTTATAAATAAACTATAACTAAAATAATATATTCAACAGTGCAAGTAATGATAGTTCAATTCAGATGTTTGTAGCGACCAGCCCGATCTAGGTTTATTTAAACCTGTGTTTCAGGCCTATGAAAGCGGGTAGTATTTTTTTATGTATGGGCGATTTTTTTATGGTAGGTACTTGTTCCTTGTTGGTCTAGTGGTAGCCAGCGCGACTGCTGAGCATGAGGTTCTGGGTCCGATTTCCGGGTGGAGCAGTGTTATTGGATTTTTCCATTAGCATTTCTCAGTAGCAGCCATGGAGTTTGGATTTGTGCCCAGTTGATGGGAATGGGCTCCCTCGCTATTCCATGGGACTTAGAACATAACTGGAGAAATGTGCATGGGTGAACTATACTCCTCTGCCTAATCCTTCGGTAATTACAGGCGTGATGTTATGGTATATATATATATGAATAATATAATAAATATATATTATTAATAATATATCAATAATATATATTAGATGTGTATGAATCTCTGTAGAATCTTCGCCGTAAATTAATCCCGTAATTGTAAGCAGGGACCGAATTACCGTTACTTTTTTTATAACGTTACCAAATACCGTTATGATAACCATAAAAAAGTAACGATATGAATAACGATACTCGTGACTCCGTTAACGTTACCTAATAACTAAAATTAGTATCGGTAAAAGTAACGATACTTATACCGATAATTTATACGCCAATCTCTTTCTAACGATATGGGTCGCGCTCGCGCTCACACAGTCGCACTAACTCTAGTCGCGCGTGTATGAATTACCTAGTGAATTAGTGATTGGTGGGTGTATCAACAAATTGTGAAATGGCAGAAAACTGTAAGTATTTTGGTATTTACATGTAAAGTTTTAAATAAGTAGGTACCTACAGGGTTTTAATCTAATTTAAACAAATTCCGTTTTTTTATCACTCGAGAAGACACGAGTAAAAACACATTATTATCTATGTTTTTAAATTTAATATGTAGTTAATAGGTAGCTAGTAGCTACCGCTACTCGAGGTATGGGCCATTCGCAGCCATTCGGAATGGCCCCGAATGGCTCATTCCTCGTGGCGGTAGCAGCTACAAATGTGTAGGTACTAATAAAAGTAATAAAATAAGTTTTGTATTTTTTCTTGCAGATGGTAAGCGGTTACGCAGACGCACTGTCTCCCCGAGCCTTCTCGACGATGATTGGGATGTTATGTCCCAATCAATTTTAGCAAGGCCAACGAAGAATCAAAATATCGGAGGACGTGCTGAAAAATCCAGCCAAACAGCAGCGGTAATTCCTGGTAATGACAGGGAACACATACGAAAACTGCAAAGCATGTACCCAAACGAAAGTCGACCCCAAAAATATGAACTACCATTTTGCTAAATTAGTGGAGTCAAGTTTAGAAGACATAAGGCCCTGCATTCTGCCTAATGTTTATGCAAAAATCATCACATTTTGGCAGCCATGAGAAGGAAATACAATTTGACACTCAAACTAAATAATGAACAAAGGATTTTTTTTTTTCTAGACACGTTTATAATAATAATAAATAATTGCCATGTATATAATTTAGTTTTATTTCCTAACGCAATAACTAATAAATAACCCAGTCGCTATGAGCTGGGCACATTTTGGTTTTCCCTCTCTTTATACGTAATATAAGGACAAATAAAAAAAACTATAATTTCTTTAATAAGTTTAATTTTCTTTCTAATTTTGTAAAACACAAAAAAAGTAAAAAAAAAAGTAAAAGTTAATATTATGTAGTAACTGTTACTACCTACTATTAACTTTACTTTTTACTTAAAACTTATTAAAGAAATTATAGTTTTTTTTTTATTTGTCCTTGTATTACGGACCTTAGAGTCCGTGCGCGAGCTCAGAGGAATAGGTGGCTTAAGTACTTAAATGATCGGTGGTTTTATTTCAAGTACATAATACCCTCATAGAATGATTTCATAATTTAGTTCGCGCAGAGTGCAAAATTATGTAATCATTATGTAAGGGTAAAATCACCGATGATTTAAGTAAGCCAGCCACCGATTCCTCGCAGCTCGCGCGCAGAGTATAATTACAGAAAAATAACATTTGTTTATAAGTTTTATAACAGAACAACTTTGGCAATAATCAGCACTAAATCTAGACAAAGATAAAACCTGATATTTTTTTCTCGAATTCAGGTTACACAATGCGTAATACGGTAAAAAAAATAGTGAAGGATCACTATTTGTTCTTACTGTATAACGCATTGTTTCGATTTAATACAATATTTTCAATTAAATCTTATTTTAAATTGTATCTGTACCTAGATACTACAAATTTTAAAGATGAAAATAGCCTCTCTACACTGACTTGTGAGGCCGGGGCAACCAACACAACCTGACTTAACCCATATAAATAAGGAAACTTGTGTTTTTTGGTTTCCTAGTAATCAAAAACTTTTTCTCCGCGAGATTGCCAGCAACATCAAGGCGCTACTGGCCTTTCTCGAGGAGTTAGGGTGGATCGAATAGATTTCACACCCGTACGCAAAATACCCGCTGGGACGTGGAGTTTCGGACACTAGCCCGCTATACAATACAATCAAAAACTTTGGTAGTAGAATTAAGTAACTAAAAAAACTATAATGTCTTTAATAAGTTTAATGACTGGTTAAAAAAATCTGACAAAATATAAAATATGGGTATTGGTACCTATTTTACGAAGATAATAACTAATAAAAAACCCACTCATATTACTTTTAGGTACCTATCATTATTACTGTCGACAACACGTAGCTGCATATAATTTGACCTCTACAATTTGTCTTTTAAATATTTTCGTAATGAAAGAGTATCCAGGGACATGTGGTCGACTATAATAATGATTCAAAAAAAAACATATGCAGTCGCAGCGCACTTCCGAACCTAATCTGTGTTCCGATTTTCCGAACCTCCATAAAGCTTGAACAGAACTAAACAGTACTCAAAAGCACTCAATGGGACTTTTATGGTCGAAATAAATATTTAAATTAGATTAATATACATAATTAGAATGATATAGTTTAAGTAGAAAGGTGAGTAGGTACACACGGCTACAAATCAAGCTATACATTTCCAGTTTATGCTGATCTCGCATTGTATAGGATTTCCGTACAATGCGAGGTCAGCTTATACTAGAAATGTAGTAACTTGATGTGTAGCCGTGTGTACGTTTAATGTTTTATTGCACAATGTGCAAGTAGATGTTTTCTTTAAAACTTTTGAAATACTGATAAACTCTGTTGCACTTCTTTCGGCCCATAATAATATTTGTAAACAAACAACTAATTATAATAACAGAACAACAAAAAAAATCTAATTTGGCGTACGCAATGTTTTATGACGTACTGGTACTGGACTATAAAATGAAACACGCGTAACTGCGTAAGCGCGAGCAATTTGTCGCGTTTTCGTAGATATCTGTCCGATCGTTGTAAAATTCTAGCTGTTGCCGCTCTGATTAGCAGAGCCGAACGAAAAGACGCGCGGCGCGCGTTCGGTTTGGCAACGTCGCGCCAGATATTGTTAGTTTTTAGTGAATTAACGTTATTAGTAACGTTACTTAAATACCGGTAAATTCTATAAATTAACGTTATGTTTAACGTTAATATTTAACGTAGCATAACGTTAATGTTTGGGTAATTTTACCGGTATTTGTTTGGTAACGGTAACCGTCCCTGATTGTAAGTGACTATACAAAAAAAAAAACGTGTGAGATACACAAACATTTTAAGATATTGACGCCATTGGGTGGCTATCTGTAAGCAGCCACTTACTTAGAGTGGCTTATCAATTCAGTAGGCGACGTTAGTAATCTAGTTGATAACTAGGAAATGTGGGGAATTCGTTATTTTAAGTGGAACAACTAAATAACGTGTATGTGTTCAGTTCATCATCATCATGCGTCGCCAACTCTCATCCAGCTCAGCCACCTTGTGGAGATTGTCGCTCCTAGTCTGAGGACTCTATGGGCGTCCCACCTTACGCTTACCGAATCCTAACTAGTCTATACTAATATTATAAAGAGGTAAAATTTGTTAGTAAGGTTTATGTAGGGGTAATCTCTGGATCTACTAAACCGATTTTGAAAATTCTTGCACTAATAGGAAGCTACATGCTATAGGCTATATTTACAACGTGCCCGTAAAATAATTTCCGATCAAAACCTGAGCGAAGCCGCGGAGACACAGCTAGTAATATAAAAATGTACAACTAAGTTTGATTGTTTGTTCACCTTAACACTTGTACTGAGGCCATAACACGAGCGTGCTGTGTAAAGGACGTCGATTGTTACATCGAAAATACAAATAATACCGTATAGTATTTTAGTTAAATAGTTTGCAAGAAGCACAGAAGAGAATTAAAGAAACAAACATGTTAAGAAATATGGGACAAGGGCAGGCAGATATTGTTTGCTACAAGCACAATCGTATCATCTATAGAAATTAATATATTCTTAAAATTATGACAATATTATACAGGGTAACAAGACCCTTCACGAAGAAGGCAACCAAGCATTATGTACATCAAACACTGTTTTAAACTTTCACGGTTTACACTTACACATAAACTGTCACTTACGCGATATCTTCCGTGATTGTCTGTTATTTTGATTTTTTTTTCCATCCACCCGCATTCTCCAGTCAACCCGCGATCATGGCGCTTGCAACAGTGTCGAAATATCGGGAGCTCAAAATTACAGACAATCACGGAAGATATCCCGTAAGTGGCAGTTTATGTACATCAAACTAAGTAACTTTACGCAAAAAATATTGCTTGGAAACGACTTTTTTTTTGGGTGGAAATTCACGTTTTACGGTAGGTTTCAATGTTACGCACTCAAAACATTGTGCTGATGTATGGATTTAATTGTACGGGTGTCGTGGAGGTGTTTAAAGTATTTCTTTTTTTATATTTTTTTTTTGTAAGATTTTTTTTATACATCTAAAATCCTACATCGTGCAAGTAAAGTTATCCGCGACTTAAAACTATATTGAAGAACCCGACAGCAACTGTCGGCAGTAGCCCACCAGACATAACACCCGTCTGGTCGGAGGATCCTCCCTTTTTTATGGGTGTTGAAGAACTTAACACCCTCTACTCCATACTACCAAAATTATATCCTAGGTAAAGACAAGGCCATCTTTTTTTTCTCACAGCCACATCAGAATTTCCAGGCGAACGAAGTCGCGGGCAACAGCTAGTCTTACATAAAAAAACATTTATTTAAAAAAAAACTTATGAAAAAGTTGAAATTTTCACCCCCAATATCTCCGTAACTAGAAGGTTCCCAGGTATGGTCTAGAACAAAAAAATGATCGCAATAACGGGGAGACCAAGTGCCTTGTGCCTGGAGAGCAGAGGTGGCCTAGTGGTGGCGGCCACGACTTACGAACAGTAAGTCGTGTGTTCGAACCCAGGCAGGCGCATTACTTTGTGTAATTTATTCCATCACCACTGCTCTAAAAACGGTGAAGGAAAACATCGTGTGGAAACCGGCATGTCCTAGAACCAAAAATTCGAAGACATGTGACATCTACCAACCCGCACTGGGCCCGCGTGGTGGATTATAGCCCATTCCCTCTCATTGAGAGGAGGCCGAGTGTCCCAGCAGTGGGAACATTAAAGGCTGATTATGCAAGTGCCTTTAGGCTTCGTTCGGTTCAAGTATTTTAAATTTTAAATTAATGTATCTAAAACACGCGCGCTCGTACTAAGGCCTCTGACACCGATGCTCATACGGACAAACCATAACGCGAGTTTGACATACGATACTATTTTACACGGTAGGAAGTTTCCGTGGAGTAATTACCGACCGCAACGCGAGCAAAGCCACGGGCAAAAAGCAATATAACTAGAAATACCTAAATAAAATGAATAACCAACTTTAACGTAGCTATTTGCGAATTAACATACTCCTAGCGAGATGAAATTAAGTGGCCCGTAAGATGAGATCTTTCAATTGGCTGAATAATAAATATCGTTTATTACCCTAGTATTTACTTACAAATACATGGCTCTCTAGCCAATTTACATACGGTCCCCTCTGGTTCCCGTTTATTTTTCCTGTCCAATCTTTTGTTTGAGCCTTTTTCCTGCAATTACTCTTTGGGTGGGATGATTCTCTGGTGGGGCGTAAGTCAAAGGATCTGAACGGAATTTTGGCCTCAATTTTTTCGAGTAGAGGAAGACCAAAGAAACGATGCATGGACTGTGTGAAGGATGATATGGCTCGAAAGATATTGAATGGAAGAAGAATGAATTGAATGGAATGGATGAAGATATTGGATATTGAATGTTTGTGATAGTAATGAGTGATAGAAAATATTATGAAATTTTGCATGTCATCTAAATCTGACTATGTATTAGGAACCTCAACTGACTTTAAGACCAAAATGTACCAATACTTATTGCAAATAAATTATTATTAAAGGACCTGAAAGAATTTTTATTATACCAAGGTACTACAGTTTTCATGTTATGCGGAGGAATGAGGAAAATGCAGTAAGGCAAACGTTGAGTATGAATGTAGATGGCTATAAGAGTAGAGGAAGACCAAACAAACGATGGATGGACTGTGTGAAGGATGATATGGCTAGAAAGGAGGTGTCTGGTGAGATGACGAGTAATAGAGAAGAATGGAAGAAGATGACATGCTGTGCCGACCCCAATAAACTTGGGATAAGGGCAGAAGAATGATGATGATGTATTCTAGTTGTGCTACTTAATGGAGATTTACAGACAAAGGCACATGTATAGGTATTGAATATTGTAATGTCTAATGAATTTGTATCACAAACAAACATAATTATAATCTGCAAAAAATTCGCCAGTAATACTGAGTATAATTCGCCAGTTATGCTTATGTCCCTTGAAATACCCGGTGAGCCTAATGCCATCAACCGCACAAAACTCCTAGCTCAGTGGTGCTGCTGAGAAATTCCAGACAAGCCGAATAACACTTGGAAATCAATAATAATAACTATATCTAGGTATAAAATCAGTCTAGACCTTTCAGTTTTATTCGTAGACAAAAGACAAAATCTAATAATATAGCCTGACTATGCCAATCTAAGTTCTACAGCAATATAATTGATTTATTACGGTCATCCTTCACTCAATCTTTGATTTATTTGAGTGTAAATTCACTTAGCTAAGATAAATCAAAGATTAACCGTCAAAACTTAGTTCTACAAAGGCTGTTTACGTAGCTATTCTACTAGTTATTCCTGGGTATATACTCGGTAACTGTATACCCACAGTATCGCGTTGTAAACCCGCTTTTAACACCTATGTAGTGCTCAATAGATTGGCACTAATTTCCTTTTACAGGATCAAACTTAGCGAGAGGACGCCTGGGGCTATCAGGATTTCAGTTTTAGTGATATTGTGCGGTGTTGCCGGTTTAGTCTCCCTTAAAAGATTTATTGAGGATAACTCCGATGGATTTCTTCCATATAGATAGATGGTGAAGGTAGTTAGTTTGTAAATATTCTTCACGTTGCCTTTAAAGTCGTCGTTAGAGCCTAAAAAGCGACAATAATTCTCAAATCATTTCATGTTTCTACGACGCCTTCAAACAGAATCGGCAGAAGCTTGTCGGTAGAATAAGTCAATTCAATAAATTTTGACCATCTTATTGCTGATAGAAATCAATTTGCCTAGGCTCTCTGCTCTGAGCTCTCGTATCCGCAAAATCCAATAGTCTACTCGAAGTGACCTTACCACTGTAAACACAATTTGGCAAAATGGGGAGTTAAAGATCCTTCCGACACACAGTGAGAATGCGGTGCTCCAGACGATGTCCCACAGGCTGGAGTGTGCGAAGTGTCCCAACACCTGCACTATAGAGGACCTAAAAGACGCCACAGACCCCGCGATTAACGTGGCCACATACATGTCCTAAGACATTTAGTTAAGTCATACCATCGACACAAAAGAAGAAGTGAGCTTGAGGTAACATTCGTCTTTTCTTCGTTTACGCGGCAAAAACTCCTTTGCAACAAGTCAACTCACGACTATTGCGTTTCTCTTCCTAATTTTTCAGTAGGTAATACCTACTGAGTAACTATATGAAATAGTTTTCCATTAGGTGCAATTTCATGGTGCGATTGGTTAAACTGCTCAAGTATTTTAAAGGGTTCTTTGTGCTCCCCAAGGGCGTGTCTACCTCCACCGTACATTTCCACTCACCCCTCACTTGCACCATGGTATTAAATGAGGGTTCCATAGATTTATGCGCCCCGTAACCCTGCAGATGTCGGAGGGACCTGGGACTTAACGCTAACTGTTAGGGCTGTTCATTTTATACTTCACTACGTAACGCTGTGCGCTCGAACACCTTCGGAGCACATTTATTTTACCTTTGACTTTTAATGCCTGCCTACATACGGAGGAAGAGATGCCGTCACAAAAAGCTTTAGTATATGATTAAAGAATTTGTTCAAATTTTTCGTCAATTAAAAACAAAACTACTGGTCAATACTCAAAACAAGTGCAATATCCACTCAGTCCAAATAAATGGAACAGCAGATTATTTTAATGATTGACGATGTTGTTACTGTGGTGTGGAAAATGTTGAGTATGAATGTAGATGGCTATAAGAGTAGAGGAAGACCAAAGAAACGATGGATGGACTGTGTGAAGGATGATATGGCAAGAAAGGAGGTGTCTGCTGAGATGACGAGTAATAGAGAAGTATGGAAGAAGAAGACATGCTGCGCCGACCCCAAATGAGTTGGGATAAGGGTAAGAGAATGATGATGATACTGTTACTGTTAGCCTGTGTCATCCCACAGCTGGGCAAAGGCCTCTCCAAAAGACTTCCAAATCCGTCGATTCAGGGCCATCATGGACCACTGGTCGTTGGTTCTGTCCAGCTCGTCCCGCTATCTCCTGCGAGGTCTACCGCGTCGATCTAATCGACGATAATGTTTTGAAAAACAGTCTGCCACTTTTTTCAATCTTATGCCCTAAGTAATAAGGTTGAAAAGTGGTCGACCTACAGAATCTAGGAATATAAATAACCCCCGTACACGTGTTTGAGGAATATTGTTTTACTTTTGTAACTAATTTAAATTTCGCTACTCAGACTAGGTTTGATCAAGCCCCTGTCTCACACATATCAACCGGTAAATGATTTCTAAAAGTTTGCGGCTAAACGACTGGTTTTTTTTTTCAAAGAAGGCAGATGGTACGTATATTGAAATTCGATCGAAGTATGTTTGATACATAATATTCAAGGTGGAAGGAACACCGATGCTAAACAGTTATACGTATTCAGTAGGTACATAATTCTGAAGCCCTCCCCCCTGAACATAGAATTTTTTCGTCGGCCATTTAAAACCTACACGGTCAAAATTTATGGAAGTTTTTTTTTTTAATTTCTGATGAAAAATTTATTGTCCACGTAATCCCCCGTATTTCGCGGGCCTGTGGACGGTGGGCTATGGGCTAGCTCGCCGTCCGTCCGTCTTATGACGACAGGCCGTGTCGACGGCGCGTTCGTGTTCCACGCGCGCCTCAAAGAGAGTCAGCAAACAGGAAGGGGTCCGTAAGGGCCGACGCCTGCCAGGGTTGCGGGACTGTTCGAAAGAGATACCGTGGCCCTGGAACACAAAGGGCAAAGGAAGGAACATGGATGGGTTTTAGTCAGTACAAGTCTGACACTCCCTCCTGCTCAGCCCAAAGCGGGAGGGGTCATTTGATGATTTCCCATCGATAAAAAAACCCCGTATTTACCGAGTTGAATACGTGACAGTACTATCGTATAGGAGATTCTGCAAAAAATGCATGCAAACAAAAATATGTCTATTCTGATAAATTCTCAAATGGATTACCAAGAGAATTAAGGGATTTTTCCTCCAAAAAAGACATGAAATATATTGAAAATCCAAGTACCTGTCTAACAAGTTATCAGTACAAACGGAAAAGGATATGGAAACTTCCTATGATGTCGGAAACTCGAGACGTAAACGTTATTTGCTGTTTCGCGCGGGGAAATTGTTGAGAGATGCTTCAGTTTTCATACAATGTCTCAGGTATTATATTTTATTGCCTACTTGAAAGGAGAAATAAAGGCTGTTGTAACCCGGAGATTTCTCAGTACGATTCTAAACACTCACTATAATTTCTGAGAAAATCTGTATTGGGCCGCGATGGATAAAGGCTTTGACCGAGGGTGGCCAAGGTTAGGCCATAGAAACCAGGGCCATCCTAAAGCTCGTTGGGTCGACGTCATCGTCAAAGTCGCGGGAAACACGTGGGATAAGTGACGCAGGGAACCGGGAAGTGTGGCAGAAAAAACGGGAGACCGATTCCGGGCTGATATGATATGATGATATGATATGAGGGGCAGTAGTATTCCTTCTCTAAAAAGTGTTCTCTTTTCTGAATAAGGATAAGAGCAGATTGATCTGGCCTAGAAGGCTGTTGGGCAGCAGCTGGAAGATTTCATATCAAGCGTTAAACATCCTGAGTCACGTCAAAATTCTAAAAATGGTCACAGACGTAGTTAATTTTATGAACTGTCAATGTGTGACCATTTTACGAATAATAACGGAATTCATATAATTATCCTATTATAATTCTACTAAAGCGGCCATTTTAGGCCCCCAGTTCCTTTATTTAGCATCATCGTCATGTAATTTATCAGTATTGGTCACTTTTGACTCTTGCCGGTGTTCCTTTTTTATCCGACTACGGCGAAGCCAAAAGGAAGGGTTATGATTTTAGCAGTCTTATGTATGTATGTTTGTATTTACGTATTTTCCTCCGTAGCTCCTTAACTATTTATCCGATTTTGATGAATAAGGTGTCAATCGATTCGTTATTATGGCCCGGGTAATAAATGCAACAAACCGAAAAAAAAAAACAATTTTAATTAAAGCGTGATTTTTCAGTAGTCGTGTTTTTAGTGGTAATATACCACACAAATTCTTGTTAAATGATAGCATTAAAGTAAACATCCCATGGCGAAAAGGATTACCTAATAAGGAAGGTTGGCTACCCATGGAGCGTAAGCCTTACTTAAGCACCATCTTAATGGAGGCTCTTCTAGCAGACCCCTGAAGCCTACTAGATTATCAGGCTCCATCTTTTCGGGTTAAAAACATAATAAATTCAACTCCTACCCACGCTAAACTATAAACAATGAGAAGGAAAGAAAATAGGAAAAGTTCCGCACCCCATCTTCGTGTAAACAAAATGGTTTGCATACAGGGAAGTAGGTGGAGCCACCGGCGCGATGGCGGGAAACTCGCGAGGTAATATTATGTGTGATTTATGTAATGTTGCTGCTTGTAAATATAGCGAGTGATTTGTTATTATTTTAGTCGTGATTGCTATCAGTTTTTTGTTGTTGGTAAAAACTATAAACTAACCAGACAACATCGCGCCTGTCACCCCCGAAGGGATAGGCAGAGGTGTACCTCGCACACAATTAATAATATAAGCACTAATAATATAAAAAGAAGTAAAGTTTGTGAGTTTGTGAGGTTGTAAGGGGTAATCTCTGGAACTACTGAATCGATTTTGAAAATTATTTCACTAATAGGAAGCTACATTATCCCTGAGTATCATATGCTATATTTGCAACGTGCCCGTGGGATAATTTCCGACCAAACGCGAGCGAAGCTGTGGGCAACAGCTAGTAAATTATAAATTACCCATTTCGCCAATTGTTTAATTCCCATGTAATAGGGGACAAGCCTTTTTCCATCAAGTAGGCGCAAATCTTTGCCCGACCTGGAGATCGAACCTTAGAATGGTCGCAAGTACTATGTTGCTGAGCATAACTCAGCAACATAGTGCTTGCGACCATTAGACCAATGGGGCAGTTGACTTTAGACATATCAGAGTGAAAAGTTTTTTCTACACTTTGTTAAATCCAAGTGAAAAAGAGTGTGTTCCTTCAATAATGAAAAATATCAATAAAATAAAATAATTGCCAACGTCAAAAATGATTAAACTAACTAATAATAGAATTATAGTTTCAATCCTTGATGTTAATGCGTCTGGCTTTTGAATGCTCTTGCTTGTTAATAAATTAACTGGAAAATCGTAATTAAAGGGCTGTACAACTTCGTTATTCAAATTAAATTAAACCTATGAACTATTTCGGAGAATAATTTGAAGGGTACACACTATTTATATCTTAACGAAAAACTGCTCTCAAAATTTAAAAAAATATCGTAGTATTATTGGATTTTGCATAAGGAATTTCGTAACAATGGCCCGTAGATTTGAGCTCGGTTGGTGGCAATAGGCTCGCTTCCTATTACATGGAACTTAAGGACGCGTTCTCAAAACAGTTAGGTATCGAATCGCATCTCTACACTGACACGGCTCACACACACACACACACATACGCAATGTAAACTGCGGGCATAATGAGTTACTAAACTGATTTTGATACTTTAGCAAGTTCACTCACGACGGCGGCCGAGCCCTACTAACGCTTTCTCTTTAGAACTTTTTATGCAATACTCCAGACAGTGACAAAATAAAATAACTCTTAGAACCACACGTTAAGGTTCATGCGTAAGAGCAAATTACGTGCAAAATTGAATTCTGACATTATTTATACCATTTTCATGAATATTTGAAAACATCCGTGATTTTGAAAACATTATATCTGCCTAACTAGGGTATTTTTTAAGAAACAAAATTATGTATCTAATAGCAGAAAAACGATCCTGAATGAAGCCCCAAATCGGCAATTTTGTGTGAAGAGGTAATGGAAAATCGTTTTTACGATATCAAATACCAAAATTTCAAACCAAAAGTTGTCCATTATTTGGAGATCAAAAAGTAATCTATTTGTGGCAATTGTTAGTTTTGTTTGATGTAGTTCCATTTCATCGCAAAGTGTCCCGAAAAATAGATTATTTTTGTCGGATTTGAGAACGTGTCCTTAAGTATAACCGGCGAAATGTTGGTGCCACCTCCGCCTAACTCTTCAGGGAAGTACTGCTACAGAAATGCTGTAAAACCAAATCAATCATTTTAAAAGAGTAACCATGGAGTTTCTTGCCGGTTCTTCTCCATAGGAAACGACCAACCCGAACCGTGCACCTTTTTGTCGACCTTTTATAAGTGCCCATCTAGGCTTATATGAAATATTTTGATTTTTGGTTTCACATTGCAATTAAATAAGAACAGCTTCAATGGCACACCAAATTTCATCACAAAACAAGTTTCTCATACTCCATGGTCGCCACATGTATCTCTTTATCTGCTCCAAACAAACCCAGGGGAAAAGGCTTGACTTTTAACGGTGGAAACAGGCTCCTTTTCGTTCGCTGTCGGATTATTGGATCTCACCTCTCAGGGTTTTGTTACCAGCCAGATATGTAATGAGTTTATGAAATCAGCCACCATTTTCATTCTGAACTGTACTCAGAAGATTTTTATTTGAAGTAAAAAATAAAAAAATACATCTACACTTCTATCTAATATTATAAGAGGTAATGTTTGTGAGGTTGTAGGGGATAATATCTGGATCTACTGAACCGATTTTGAAAATTCTATCACTAATAAGAAGCTGGATTATCCCCAAGTGCCATAGGCTATATTAACAACGTGCCCGTGGGATAATTTCCGACCAAAACGCGAGCAAAGCCGCGGGCAACAGCTAGTTATACATAAAACATTGTGCACGGTATGTGGGATTCTCTGACTCCTGCGATAGTGGCGAAGTATTATCAAATTCACGGCGAATTGTTGTCATTCTACCGGTTTCTAATTCAGCATTAATTGAAGTATGGAACTTATTATATTCTACATACCTACTTGTAAGTTTTGAATTTAGAATTTCGGGTGTTAGATTATGGATGAAGGAACTCCCCTAAGAAAAGTTTGACTATTCTCTGTTCTAGTACTCAAATGAACTAGGGCAGTAAAAATCGTGAAAAACACGTAAACTGACCGAAGTGATAACCTAGGTAAACATAAGTTAACCTTCAATCGACTCGACTATTCTTATTTAGCCACGTACCTTCCAAAAATGAAGTATCACACCAAAAACCTTAACTATGATTTAGTTCATCGTTGTGATATCTCCAGTCCTTATCCCAATTTAATCGGGATCGGCGCAGCATGTCTTCTATTTGCATACTTCACTACATAGTATAAAACAAAGTCGCTTCCTGCTGTCCCTATGTATGCCTAGATCTTTAAAAATACGTAACGGATTTTGAAGCGTTTTTTTTTAATGGATAGAGTGATTCAAGAGGAAGGTTTATATGTATGTATAACATTGCACCCGTGCGAAGCCGGGGCGGGAGCTACTGTCTATTAACGTTTCGTATGCCGAGTATATAGACACAATTAAAAAGCTATTTTGTCTCGCGTAGATCTACGTTCCGGCACACGAAGGGTTAAAATCAAAATATTTTGTTTCACATAGGCCTAGATGGGCACTTTTCATATATTTTAACGTGCACGGTTCGAGTTGGTCGTTTCCTATGGAGAAGAACCGGCAAGAAACTACATGGTTACTCTTTTCAAATCATTTGGTGTTACAATATTATCATGTTACAGCATTAGTACTTAAGTATGGGGGAACAGCATAGGCCTGACAATAAGTCGTTGCTTACTACACAAAAAATGTAAATTAAAAAAAAAAAACAAACAAAAAGTAAAGTTAACAATATTGCTATAAACTTTTTCGTTAGCCTAGTTGGTCTAGTGGTCTCGAGTGTTGCTGTTGAACATGAGGCGTGAAGTTCGAATCCCAAGTCAGGCAAAGTGAATAATAAGTCTCAGTTCTCAGTAGCTGCTCTGTCCCAGACAAAACTGGCGAAATGTGGGTATACACAGGGGTTACAGGCGTAGCGTTACGACTTTTAATTTAAAATGTTAAATAGTTAGTAAGTATTTTTTTTTATGTTGCTGATTTTTATATTTTCAGTCAGATTCAATATCAATTTCTTCTTCTTTATCGTTTGAAGCGTTTTTTTTTAATGGATAGAGTGATTCAAGAGGAAGGTTTATATGTATGTATAACATTGCACCCGTGCGAAGCCGGGGCGGGAGCTACTGTCTATTAACCTTTCGTATGCCGAGTATATAGACACAATTAAAAAGCTATTTTGTCTCGCGTAGATCTACGTTCCGGCACACGAAGGGTTAAAATCAAAATATTTTGTTTCACATAGGCCTAGATGGGCACTTTTCATATATTTTAACTTGCACGGTTCGAGTTGGTCGTTTCCTATGGAGAAGAACCGGCAAGAAACTACATGGTTACTCTTTTCAAATCATTTGGTGTTACAATATTATCATGTTACAGCATTAGTACTTAAGTCCATATGGGGGAACAGCAGACAATAAGTCGTTGCTTACTACACAAAAAATGTAAATAAAAAAAAAAAAACAAAAAAAAAGTAAAGTTAACAAGCATCTGGGATTCTACAAAGCTCTTAATGCTCGCTATAATCTTCTTATTTAACTCTATTTAAAGTTATCAGTACTTACACTAACCTAATTAATAAACCATGAGAGCGCAGAGCAACGTAAATACAGATGTGCCACAAAGCTTTCTATCAAACTTGCAGATCAGATTAATTAATATATTCCGGAGCGCACGTGCTAAAAGCGAGCATATACGAGCATCTATGAGCATACCCGAGCATTAATCATGCATCTCGGTCGGTAACACCTGATACTTCGTTACTCAGTGTTGGCCGCATTTTTATGAAAATACGAGTTTTTTTTTATGTTAGCTCTGTCTTTTGTATGACTGCTGTAAAGATGTTTACGTTTTGCTAGGGTTTACGAATTGTGAAGGTGAAATGTAAATTTTACAATAAGGTTGTTAATGTAGGTTCCTTCGCTATTAATTTCAATTCAAAATCAAAAACCGACAGCGATGTGTAGGATTATTATTGCTCTAAACTTTTTCGTTAGCCTAGTTGGTCTAGTGGTCTCGAGTGTTGCTGTTGAACATGAGGCGTTAAGTTCGATTTCCAGGTCAGACGTAGTGAATGATAAGTCTCAGTTCTCAGTAGCTGCTCTGTCCCAGACAAAACTGGCGAAATATGGGTATACACAGGGGTTACAGGCGTAGCGTTACGACTTTTAATTTAAAATGTTAAATAGTTTGTAAGTATTTTTTAATGTTGCTGATTTTTATATTTTCAGTCAGATTCAATATCAATTTCTTCTTCTTTATCGTGTGGTTAGTGCCTAACCTGGTGTTGAGAGTTTTTATGCCGCCCATGGGCCTCTGACTTGTTTTCATGCCGTCTAGAAATATCTCTCAGGCATGCTGGTTTCCTCACGATGTTCTCCTTCACCGAAGCAAGTGATAATTAAACAATACGCACATGAATCCGAAAAATCAGAGGGGCGTGTCTTGGGTTCGAACTTGAGACCTATGACTTGGCAGTCCGAAGGTCACACCACTAGGAACCACTTCCACTAATCCACTATGTCGATGAATCAAAATTCTTTTCAGTCCAGTGTCCTTTTTGCTTATCAATACTAATATTATAAAGAGGTAAAATATGTTAGTAAGTTTGTATGTAGGGGGTAATCTCTGGATCTACTGAACCGATTTTGAAAATTCTTTCACTAACAGGAAGCTACATTATCCCCGAGTGCCATAGGCCATATTTAAAAGGTGCCCGTGGGATAATTTCCGACCAAAACATGAGCGAAGCCGCGGGCAACAGCTAGTTCTTGATACTTTCGCAACAGCCCTGTACAAAAATCTTTATGGTTTGCGTTCTCTCTTAGTTATGGGTTACGTTTACGTTCCGTCGTTTATTTAAGCCACGCTTACGTAGCGTTCTTTAACGTTTTATTGCGGTTTGAAAACGAATAAAAAATACAAAGAATGCTGCTGAATGCTGTTGTGAGGCATGCAATTGAAGGTTCCTAAACTTTGTCAATTAGTTTGAAAGGGACTTTCTTTCATCTGGTTGATTATAATTCAAGGCAATTTATTTTTGTAGTTAAGAACAGCCCTGTGCTCACTTCATCTATGAATATTGTTACCGATCTACAACGTGTAACAGAAAGGGTATAATCATATGGAATTCTGTGGTACGGACCATCAAACTGAACAACTTTCTCTATGGGACCACCATCGAAATCGTAAAAAAATAATCAGCTGTCCCATACATTTGGGTCGAGTAGGTATTGAAATTTTCAATGGGATAGCTGATTATTTTTTTACGATTTCGATGGTGGTCCCATAGAGAAAGTTGTTCAGTTTGATGGTCCGTACCACAGTATTCCATATGATTATACCCTTTCTGTTACACGTTGTATACGTTACAGAAAAAAATTATGATCTTCAGGTTAATCCGCGCTTGGCATTGGTCCGTGGATGGGTCCACCCATTACATGCCGAGTTTACTCCGTGCCTCGGAAAAGACGTTAAGCCGTTGGTCCCGACTGTCAATTGTAGATCTTTGACAGTCGTTACAAGTAGTCAGTGTCCCGAAAGTTTGACCACCAGTCTTACTAAGGGGGATATCGTTTTGGAGGTCAGATAGGCAGTCGCTCCATGTGCAATACTGGTATTCAGCTGCATCCGGTTTTACTGGAAGCTGACCCCAACATAGTTTGGAAAAGGCTAGGCCGATGATGGCGTTGTAGAAAACTAAATTGTTATTTAAAATTATAGCCATTTCATTCCATTATTTTTATTTCCAAGAACTTATAGCAAAATAAAAAGATTCCGTTTCATAATACTGTTTGTTGGAACATGGTTTTTCCTCATACTGTATGTAATTCTACCCTTGATATCACTCACCCCACTCTGGTTAATTTACCAGCGTGAGAATATGAACAAATGTTGGTTTTCCGGTAAACAAGTATTATTTGAGTTAGTTTCGCCTTATATTTTGTTTGTTTTCGACATGACCTTGTAGATGTAATCAAAAGTAGAAGAACATTTTTTTTATATAAATCTACGAAAGAATACTCCAAAAGTGGGTAACTTTTTTATTGTTTCTTAAAAAATCGACATAAAAAGAGTTTTAGGAGTCGCTAATATTTTATGAGTAATAAAATAAAGTAGTGAAGGACCTAAAGACCAAGTTCTAATTAAAACGATCGCCGCGAGAACAATCGTTGGCCGCCGCGTTTATTTCGTTCGGCATACCCGAACCCGTTGCCAAAGAGCGCCTTCAGGACTTCACACAACAAAAAAGGACAAATTCCTACTATAAAAGTAATTAAACAAGGTGTAACAAAATACACACAAAACAAATATCTTCCGTTTATTATGTTACACCTTGTGTAGCTTTTTTGATGGTCCTTTAGTATCGATGACGAATGGGAACAAAAAAAAAACAAATATGTTTTTGAACGGTTGTGAATCGAGATCTTTCTCTTTTCGACGTCGAGAAAGAGTAGTAACGAATCGGGCATAACTTAATCTGCCTATCTCGTATTTGCGGAACCAATTGATTTGATTAGGACGCGCGGTAAAAATCTCAAGAAGATTTAGAAAAACCGTCTGCTAAATCTTCCGTCTGCACCTATTTCGGTACAGTCCTACCACAATGCACGTCGCCCACTATCTTTAACTCCATACATAACTTATATCCTTTAAGCCGTACCTCTGAATAAGTTTTATATGCCCGCCAATGTTTGTCCTCTGTTCGAAACACACCAAGCTAACGCGGTATGGAAATGAAGATCGGAGTTCTGCTCATAGTTGAGAATGAATAAAGTTTGGGAGGATTCGTTGAAATCGCTCGATCAAACGAATGATTGGGAATGGAGGAGTCGTGTGTGTGTAATCTATAATGTCTGCTTGCCAGTGTATTCACTGTTGAAACATGAACTCGAGATATGTTCGGCGGTATTTTAAACACTGGAGTCTTAGAGTCGATGGTAAAATATGCACCTGGAACTGATCTAGAGTTGGGAGTTTTATTGGAATAAGAGGCTAGCTTTAAGGATTTTGTTATCTACCGTTGTCGTGCAGCCCACATTACAAGTAAAATTGATTTTGGGCAAGATTCTTTGGGAATCGTTTGGCCATAAGACTAGAGAAATACCAAAGAAAGATAGATGGACTGTGTGAAGGATGATATGACTAGAAAGGAGGTGACTGCTGAGATGACGAGCAACGCAATAGAGAACTATGGAAGAAGAAGACATGCTACACCAACCCCAAATAAATTGGAATGGGGGCAGGAGAATTATGATGATGATTCTTTGGGGATCGTGGTTTGGTATGATTAATTTTGACTAGTCAACTCCTGAGAATACCTGGTCATGTTATTTCTTCTTTTGAACTTCATCTCTTCACTTTTGGGAAAAGCGTATAATACAAATCGACATACAAATCTACCTCTAGGCACCCAGCACAGAGACACTCCAAGAATTTTACCTAAACTTTTGTTAATATTGTTCTTCAAACACGCTTTCGTCACTAAATTGTTCGGAATCCGATACACCTGTGTCTTATACGATACCAACCTTGATGTTAGTGAAATTACTGTGAATTATTAAGTCCAGTTCTCGGTATCCAATTTCCTCTATTGCCCTGACCGCCCCAGTAGCCTTGAACTTCGTACTACGAGCCATTTTAATGAATTCTTGGAAATTATATGCAGAGTGCGCTGAATACTTTATGCAGTCAGTCTTTGTGCATTCTAGATGATACACCTCAGTCAGTTTCATAATTAACTCGGGGAATGAGTGCATCTCCGATTCGTTAAGTATGGACCGGATGAGTGACTTCTTTTTGAAGCAAAAGAGGACCTAGGATAGGCCCTTTCAGCATTAAGGTGTTTGTGTGAAAAAATCTCATGATTGTTTCAGAAATATATCTTTAAAGAATGAAAATATATTATTTTAAGTTTGGATTTTTATTGATTATCATAGATTGTTATTTCGTTTCTTCTGTTACGTTATTCCTGTTCAGAAAACCTTGAAATACAAACTGTTTACTCCATTCAGATTTCCAATTCTCTTCAGCAACGAATCTCTTGGAAAAACAGAAACAGCGTACATATTTCTTCGATCACACACAAATGATATCCAGACATACGTCGCCATCACTTAACCGTACCCTACTGGAATTAAATGCAAATATGTGCCGCATGTGGTGACGTCACAAATATAAACAGTATCTTTAGCGGTATGCATTGCTGCTGCGTCTAATACCGTGAGACGTTACAGAGGAATCGTAGTATCCAGGTTATGTTTGTTTTTGTTCATAGTATCGATACGAGTATCATAAAACTTCAATGTCCCTACGCAATCAAAATGTTCAGCACAATTTGTTGGTTCAGTCGTTACCGGTCGATCCGAGAGTGGCAACTAGTCTTACCAAGGGGAACCCTAAGTAACGTAATTGGGACTTATAGGACATGTAAGCAGTCGCCTCTTGTAAAATATTGGTATCCAGCTGCATTTTGTTATACTGGAAGCACATTCCAACATAGTTGGCTAGACACGTGATGGTAAATTGGTTCCATAGTATAAATTGTTAATTTTCATGGGTACTACAGTCTCTTGTAACACACGTGTCTCGTTTAACCTAGCACACTACATTTTTGACGAAAAATGTGTGGTCGAAATATTACTGCTCGCAAAGAAGGCTATATCGATTGCGTTTTCGCAGAAGCTGGGGTCTATCGAGTTGTGAAGTTAAACGACTTCGGATAAATTCGTTAATTAGACCTTTGAAATTACTCTTTATTATAAATTCAGTTATGAACCACAAATATTGTGTTTTCTATGCGGGAAAATTATTATGGATAATTGATCACTTGTATTTCAACCTTATCTTGTCTTCCAATTAAATGGATTGCTTTCAATGCTTTGACTTAATCAGTACAGTAATTATATGCGAATAAAATCTGTGTTTAAGGCTCTGGCTACTCTGAGGCGAATCCCGCTCGAGACGCGACAACGTGTGTCATTATTTGGAAGATTAAGCAGTCACGCGATTGTTCGCGCCAATTTGAACACCTCCGTACAATTTAGTTGACACAATTTGCTGGAACGAATTTCAGAGTTCAGACAGAGCATAAGTTTGTACCCAAAATACCATGAATACGCTCAAAACGTACAGAATTCTCATGATTTTTTTTTCTCCATTATGATTAAAAGCAGAATTTTCACCATCACGTACACAGGTGGACGCTGCCCGTATCTCTGGCATAATCCCTTAGTGGCCCTTGGCGGAATGCCATGGGAAAAGATGGCGCTGGCCCATTTGTAACTGACTCGCCGATACTATATGTGTTACTAAGGTATTAGGAACCACATCGAGTCTGAATTCAGGTTTCAGTTTCAGGAAGTGTTGTAGTGGGATTTGGAAAAGCTACTTTAAATTATATGTTTAACACGAAAGCGCCAGGGTTGCCTATGTACTACATTATTTATCGTTTTTTTTTTGTATCATAATTGGGCCTTAGTGGCAACCCATTGGGTTCCGAACAACAGAACCTGGCGACGCGGTAGGCCCAGAAGGAGATGGCGTGACGAGTTGGACTCTTATCAAAAGAATTAGACCCAAATAGCCACAGACAGAGATAACTGGGAAGAGGGAAGGCAGGCCTTTGCTCTGCAATGGGACACATCAGGCTCTAACAGGGTTAATCAAAATATGATTCACGACTGTTACAAATTAAAATAAAGTATTTATAGACTTGCGGTAATAAACCTTAGCTATGCAATTATTTAAGTTTAAATTATGTTTAAATGATTATTTCATGAAAACTTGTTATAAAGCTTTTCCTATAATAGTTTTAAGTGTACGAAAATTTGAGTTGAATTTGAGTTGCGCAGGCTACCTTACCGGATCCCCTGAAGCAGTACAATACTCTTGGAACCTAACAAGTTTCGTAGAATTTTGTCTAGCATGCTCGACCTTGACCTATTTGGGCTGAACAAACACGTAACTTATAGTAGCCAGTGTAGCCGCTAATGGCCGTCTGGCATGAAAGTCGAGTTTGGTGTCAATCAAAAGAAAACACATCTTTGATATACAGAACCACCAGACAACCTTTGTTTTGCGAATATCGTTTTTAGGGTTCCGTAGCCGAATTGCGAAAAACGGAACCCTTATAGATTTGCCATGTCTGTCTGTGTGTCTGTCTATCGGTCTGTCTGTCTGTCCGTGTATATCACAGCTACTTTATTCCGAAAATATTAGGACTACACAGTGGAAACTTGTAGGTTCAAACAAAAATAAAAAAATACAAGATTAATGAGGAGCTCCCCCCCCATACATGGAACTGAAACTAAAAAATATTTTTTTCATCAAACCTAATGCGACTAATGCGGGGTGTCTATAGATAGGTCTTTAAAAATTACATGTAAATAAAACTTTCAACCAAAATTGGTTTGAATAAGATTTGATGATTAATTTTTGAGTTAAGGGACTTTTTCATCAAACTGTAGCAGTAACTTTGTTTTTCATTACCATACTACGAAAAACAAATTTACTTTTGCTGTTGAATGTAAAACAATACAACATATGAATGAGCCTTCAAAATATTTTTATTATATTGTTTGGTGCTACGGAACCCTGTGTGCGTGTGAGTATGACTCACACTTGGCCGGTTTTTGCTTTTATGTTATTCAGCGATGGACCGCCTCAAAGCACCGTTTGGCAAGGAAGCATAGTTGCTACTAGACAAGAATCTTTACACGACTGCCCAAAAAGGAGTGTTATGTTTTTTTCTCTTGAGTTGTTAATAAACATTATTGAAATTATAGCGAGAAAATAAGATGGCGGCGTAAGGCGATTCTCACACAACACCGATTGTCCGCGCGATAAATATATTTGCGCCGCGCGGAGAGGCGGTGAGCGCCGCTCGTCCGCGCGGTCTGGCGGTGACTTGTGTTCATACATGTCAGTGCAACGTGACATCTACTTCACCTGATGAGCGCTGTCGTGCGAGTTCCAATTTTGCCCACGCTGTAAAAATGCTTGAGCAGCTATACAATCCAATCCATCGTTAATCCAGCCAATAATTATTTTACAGTCTACAAAACTTTATATTAATTACACTTTCGGCCAACCTTGGTTCAATCCTTGGACCAAACATCGTCACACATGTGTTTTATCTGTTTTACGAGTCGGTCTTTATGTGGAAGAACATTGGCGACGCCGTTTTACTGCGGACCAGGGCGCATAAATCAATCGGGGGTTGACTTGTTTACGTTTTATGTACCTGGCTTTCAGATGGGTAACTAGGAGTGGCGGAATGTAAAGAATAGGAAAGACAAAGGGGAATATCTTGTTGGTAGTGTTGTACGATGTTAAAGGGGAAAGCTTATGAGATATTATATTAAATTAGAAAACAAATTTCCAATTATCTTTTTTTTTTAGGACATTTCGAAAATGTTCTCTATCAAGTTTTTAGATATATGTAAGTATACATATATCTAAAAACTTGATAGAGACCGATTTGAATGAAACTTGAACTTGAATGAAGTTTCATTCAAATCGGTTCAGCTATTTCGAAAACAAATGAGTTCAAAGTCTGTATGAAAGGCCGTAATACGTCAACGCTCTTAAAAAAAAAAACTTAAAAAAGTTGTAACTTTGACCCCCAATATCTCTATAACTAGAGTGTTCTCAGGTAAGATCTAGATTAGAACATAAAAAAAATATCACAATGATGGGGAGAACAATTACCTTTCGGCTTATGTCGGCTATGGGTCTTGCTACACGCTTTATAATTTGAAAAACTGGTACAGTCAGTTAAGAAAACCTACATTATCACGGTTTATTATTATGATGGCAATCAAAGCAATTTAGTATAAGGATTAGTAAAGTCTTCGGGACCAACTGCTGCCTGTCTGCTTTACGGAAATGATGAATGATAAATTTAATTGCTTTTTTGTTTGTTCCAGGTAAATAATCTATTGAAACGGGTGTTTGTTCCCTTCCTCATCATCATGTGAGACTATTCTGACTTCAATTAACATGATACCTAAGCCTTTCTGTGAGACGAACTAAGCTACGCTGATCCATTGCGTAACCTAAGACCTGGTAGCCTAGTATTGTTTTAATCTTGTTCCAGAGTGGGAAAGAGATAGATTTGTTCAGAACGTCTAGCTCCATCACTTTCCCAGACGTCATGGTAACCCCACTGCAACGCGCCGTTGTATAGAGTATCTACTTAAGTTATTTTATACAGGCTGTATCAGGTCCTTCACGACGCCGTGAACCAAGCATTACGTACATCAAACTAAGTAACCCTACGCAAAAATTATTGCTGGGAAACGAATTTTTTTTGGGGGTAGAAATCACTTTTTACGATAGGACTCAAAACATTGTGTTGATGGATGCATTAAATAGTACGGGTGGAGGTATTTAAAGTAAAGTACGGTCTAGAACAAAAAAATGGTCGCAATGAGGGGGAGAACAAGTGCCTTTCGGCTTCATTAAGAGTTGTTACACCCTTTATACTACTAACAAATATAGACTAATTTCAACGCAACACCTCGTTAACCAGAACCCAGAAGTTAACTCAATAGAAACATCCTAATTCCTAGCTCCGTGCAGGCGAACAACTTAGCACCATAGTTTGATCTTTATGTCTGGAGAAGTTGTGGCCCCCGATTAACATAGCCGCCAACGACTAGTTTGGTTTACAACTCTAGACGTGGCGGTATGGAAATACATTGAAAAGAGCTTGTTTACGACTTTTTATTTACATAGAAAGTTGTTAGCTTTTTTGTGTTTTCCTTAGAGAGATGAAAACTGCAGTTTCAGTTTAATTTTATACATAGCCACAGTATTTTATTAACTTTCTCATAAAATATACTTAAGTATACAAAACTACACTATTAAAAAAAATATTTTAGTAGAAAATAATTAAAAAGGGCGTCAAAAAGTTCGTCCGTATCACTGTCAACGGGGAAACTACCCAGAAGACTGGCAGCATTACCACGTTGGATGGCATTGCTGATTCTTTGGCCGAGAAATAGGCCAGCCCTGTGGTCACGAGAATTGTCGTCCAACCATTTGTCGATATCATTGGTACAATTGCTAGATATGTATAATATGTGTATTGGTCGGTGGAGTCCGCGTGTCAATGGTCAGTTTCCCTCACTCGTCAGTTTATTTAATTCGACAGTTTCGTTGATTCACGAGGCCATATAATACTGGAAATGTATAGCTTGATGTGTCCCCGTGTGTACCTAACTGACGAAACGAAGAAACTGGCAAATCATGGAAACTGTCGTGTTGACGCAACTGTCAAATTCACACAACTGTCAATCAGCGAAACTGACTACTCAATGAAACTGTCGAATTAAATAAACTGACGAGTGAGGGAAACTAACCAGTGTTACGCGGACTCGGTCTGTGACACAGCCTGTAAAGCTCACACACATCTAAAAGCATTGCGCGGTATCAGCATTCTGAACTCCGTCTGTTTGGGTCAATTTTTTCTGTGAAACTGCAAACTTCAACACACACATAAAACCACCGTTATTGCTCAGATCATCTAGTAAAAATGAGGTCAGTTAATCACGTTGCTATGCAGTGCTATGAGCTAAAAAATCATGATAACTGAAGGCCTTGTGTATTCACTTGGTTCCTTTTAGCTTTTAACGATGCGTAACAATGGAGCAGTCCTCGTCTATTCTGTACTAAAAAATCACACGATATACTTTCATATCCCAAGCCCAACATAATACAATAACTACCCAATAAACCTCTTCCAAAAACGTACTAGGCAACACTTTTTTATTACAACAGCAAACAGAATATAATAGAAAACTTTCGGTACGGAATAGCTCCTACACACTCGTATATGTACGGAATTGCCCCCCGCGCTCGAATCTCATTCGAATACTGAGAGCAGTGAGAGCACATGATAGTGGCAGAATAGTGTTGCTGTGACCTGTACACCTGTACCATGAAACTGTGGAAGACACTGTGTGTGTCGTTCAGTCTTTTCTTTTCTATGTGGAAATGGCTTATGAATACCCAAATCTTAGTAAGACCCCATGATCACTATCACTGCCATAAACCCCCATTGGGGGATAATGCTTCAGAGGATCTTATAGTAACGGAAAATAGAATAGAAATTAAATACAAAAACACTATTTGTATAGTAACAACAAATGCTGTTAAGTTAAAATAAAAAACAAAATAAGTTTAATAACCAATAGAAACAAAACAGTTGTGTCATATTAATCGGTGAGCCACAAACTAAGCATTGCTTGTAGTATCTTGTGGCTCAAATTGCCACGACCGAACATAGAATATAGTTTTAGAATTTTATGTATTTTAACACCAATTTTTTTACTTATGTTTACAAAATAAATGAATTTTAATTTTAATTCTACAAGCGCCCGAGGACTTAGAAAAATCACTTTATCTTTGCCTGATAGTAAAGTAAAAAATGCTACCGAAAAACTTATCTCAATCCTTTTAAAAATCGTCGTAGAAATACCTACGAAACCACATGTCCAGAACCTCTTGTTAATGGCTAACAATTTTCATCACGCCGTGAGCAATTCTCTTCCAAAATCTAGTGTCGATTCTTCAGGCTTCACCACAAAATGCACAACATATTCCATTTTTTGACGGTAGCCCGCTTTCCCCAGCGGTTCCTCGTTACGCGGGAGGCTCGTAAAAAAGCAATTCCCACCACGTCAGATGGATTGATTTACGATACGACCCCTAGAAGTGTATCTTGGAAAGTTAAACAAAAGGGCATCTCAGTGTTGAGGGATAAACCTTTACTTAGTAAATAAGATATCAGACTCCACTTGAGGTTGGTGGAATCTTGTAAATGTACGAAATGTTAAGGATTTTTATTTTGCTTACTTTAGCACACTAATGTGTGTGTTTGGTTTTCCTTGTTCTCTTTTATGTTTTTCGCAAGTAAGTTGATTCAGTATTTAGAATTTGCAATATTTAGATAGTGTTTCGGTCGCACCTGACTATCGCGTCCAATAACTTCTATTCGTTAGATCGTTTGTGTAAGAAACATTACCACCGTATCTATGCAAAAGTACGAGTGAAGCTTGTAATGCCAACACAAAACACATAGCCATTTTAAAACTAAGCACCAATGCGTCGCTTAGGTATCGTAACGGCACAAGCAGGACAGTTTGCCGGCCCATTGCCTGGCAACAGTGCCACACAGCAGGCATTCGTTCCGACAGTTGACTCTTACTGCTAGCACTACATGGTGTAATCAGAAATGCAGGACACCAGTACCTACAGTAGTAGTTGTAAGTGTACATCTAATAACCACAGAGGTACCGACGCGATATTAATCTTCACTATTATGTTGCTTTGGAAGTCAGAGTACAGAAAGTAATCTAACGGCCATATTTGTAACGTTGTCTTGGGCTATCCTGAACCTGAAAGCCTTTTTATTATACCCAGGTACTACCATGTTCCTGTGATGCGGAGGAATGAGGAAAATGTAGTGAGAAAAATGTTGAGTAGAGGAAGACCAAAGAAACGATGGATGGACTGTGTGAAGGATGTTATGGCTAGAATGAGGTGACTGCTGAGATGACGAGTAATAGAGAAGTATGAAAGAAGAAGACATGCTGCGCCGACCACAAATAAATTACTATAAGGGCAGTGAGAATGAATACTACTACAATGAATGAATACCGAGTTCGCTGACGACCGACTAATTTTCAACCTTATTGCTTAGGATAAGGGTGAAAAGTGGCAGACCGTCAGTACTTCTATAGCGAAATGGGTCTTGGCCCTGATCGGTACGGGTTGATCTAATTGAAGAGACGATGACCTACAGCTACCCCTTTACATGCAAGTTTAGTTTCTTTAGCCCATATTGTTCCACTCCAGGGTTTGCTTCCACCTTTGTCCAGAGCTGCCAAGAACGAATCGGTGTTAAAGATGTTCAGCTCATCTCAGCGAAATTTCGTTTATTTTTCAATAATTTTGGTGTCCCAGTAAACAAACAATCTGTGGGTTCTTTATTAAACTACTAATAGAGTTCATCAACATCCTTATTGCAGCATCATTTAGCCAGATTAGGAAGCTGACCTACATCCGCAAAAAAGCGTCCTCAGGATTAAATGATACCAGCAACCTTAGGCAGTATTATTAAGGTACTATTAGCATCACAACGCGGTGTCCGACACGCTTGTGTGCCGTAGGCTGGTCGCTTATCATGCAGCGAGTTGTCACAGGCGACTTATGATAATGAATGGACCATTGTTAACACTTCTATGCCGTGGACTAGCGAGCGACCTGTAAGGTAGCGGTTATATTGGTAAAAACGGGCGGGAAGCTACAACTACCACAGTTAGTTAAATGTTTAACCATATAATAATGTAGTTTTATACGCAGCGTAACTTAGATACAAAACTGACTTTTGGAGTGGGATTATGTTACAAACATGCATAAGTAGACTGCTGAAATCGTAACCCTTTCTTTTGGCTTTGCCGAAATCGGGTTAAATTTCGAAGCATTTATCATCATCATCATTAATTCAGCCGAAAGAAGTCCATTGCTGGACACAGGCATCCCCCAAGTGTCGCCACATTGACCGGTCTCGTGCGTCCCGCATCCAGCCGATCCCCGCAACCTTCGCCAGGTCATCGCTCCACCTAGTCGGAGGCCTTACAGCGCAACGTCCGTAACTTTTCGGCGCCATCGGCCATCCGTTCTGCGAGCAATGTGCCCTGCCCACTGCCACTTAAGTTTTGCAATTCTTCGGGCTACCTTGGTTCTCTTGGTTCATTGGCATTTATGGTATACGTGAATTATAATTAAACCATTCTTTTTTTGTATGTTTTGTCATGTGCGGGCTAAAAATACTTTTTCTTTCTTTCTTACTTAGTTATAACAGGAACAGTGCAAATCTGCTAGTTGCTACTGGTTATGATTTTCGGCCATTCTACTAAATAGGTTCTATTATTATATGTCTAGCTGTTTCCAGTCTGGGGATGAAAATGAATACCAATATATTACATGGAGCGACAGCATATCTGACTTCCACAACCCATTTACTAGGTAGGTAATCGTTTCACTCGTTAATAACAGTGTGAAATTCTTTTTAAATCAAAATATAAAGGGTGTAACAAGACCCTTAACGAAGCCGAAAGGCAATTGTTCTCCCCGTCATTGCGATCATTTTTTTTTTCTAGATCATATCTGGGAACCTTCTAGTTACGGAGCTATTGAGGGTCAAAGTTCCAAATTTTTCACAAGTTTTTTTTTTAATACATGTTTTGTATGTAATATTTTTACTGTAAACACGTCCACGACCTCCACACTAATCAATGCATACAGCAGCACAATGTTTTGAGTGCGTTACATTGAGTTTTACCGTAAAACATGATTTTTTACCCCAAAAAAATGTATCGTTTCCCAGCAATAATTTTTGCGTATAGTTACTTAGTTTGATGTACATAATGCCTGGTAGACGGCTTCGTGAAGGGTCTTGTTACACCCTGTATAGAGAGAAATATTAAATCTAAAGCTATATTTTACACCCAAGCCCGCTATTTACACTGTTAATATAACAAGGAACGACAATAACATAAATTCCAACATTTAATCCGTGTTTGTGTGCCCTGATCAAATACAGGTTTTAAATAAATCTCATGTTTCATAGTCTTTGAACTCGGTTTTATGAATGAAAATGAATGGTATGATAATGCTAAAAATATGGTATCAGGTTTTGTAAATCTATTTGCGGTTAAGTTCACTTTACTTACGGGGCCAGAAAGCCTGATCTAGATTAGTAAAACTTCTGTGGTTGCCATTGGAAAATGAGATTCGACAAAAATACTTTTTTGCAAAAAATTAAACCGACTTCAAAAACACAAAAAAGTAAAAAATAACTTTAGCTTCAGAAGTCGGTGACAAAAACAAACTGAACTGAACTGAACTGGTGTAAACAATAGACAGACATGTGATTTCAGCAATCCCAGTCCATTGACTATCATTTATTGAGGAGTTCCGTTGCCTATCTCCGAAGTTCTTCATCAGATCTTCACCAAATTGAATTGGGACCATTCCGAGAAAGTACTCTTCCAAAAACTACCCGAATCGCTTCAAGTGTGCCTATAAAATTTGAAGAGTTCTCTCTATTTCTCCAGGATCCCAACATCAGATCCTGACTTGATGATCATGGGACCACCTGGGAAGTATACCCTTTCCAAAAAAAAATCCAAATCGGTCCAGCCCTCTTCGAGTAATCGGGGAACATACATAAAAAATAAAAATAAAGTTTCGACGAATTGAGAACCTCCTCCTTTTTGAAGTCGGTTAAAAAGAATACAAAATAGTCTTTCAGAATCTAGAACTAAAGTTTTTAATTCTTTAGTAATATAATTAAGTAAAGAAACTACGGGACACCACATACCACGAAGTTTACAAACAATTTTTGCTATACATAGCTTCTTACATAATGGTTACAGTTGATCCCGGCTGTCAATTGTAGATCTTTGACAGTCGTTAAAAGTAGTCAGTGGTCCGAAAGTCTTACCAAGGGGTATCGTATCGCGGGCCTGTGGACGGTGAGCTATGGGCTAGCTCGCCGTCCGTCCGTCTTATGACGACAGGCCGTGTCGACGGCGCGTTCGTGTTCCACGCGCGCCTCAAAGAGAGTCAGCAAACAGGAAGGTCCGAAAGGACCGACGCCTGCCAGGGTTGCGGGACTGTTCGAAAGAGATACCGCGGCCCTGGAACAGAAAGGGCAAAGGAAGGAACATGGATGGGTTTTAGTCAGTAAAAGTCTGACACTCACTCCTGCTCAGCCCAGAGCGGGATGCGGTGATGATTTCCCATCGGTAAAAAAAAATGGGGTATCGTATTACCCAGCACTAACTGAGTTGTGGAGGTCAGATAGGCAATCGCTCCATGTAAAATACTGGTATTCAGCAGCATCCTATTAGGCTGGGCGCCGACTCCAACATAAATAAATAAATATCACTAGACATTACACACAGCGCCATCTAGGAGCCATACTAAGCAACGAGGCTTGTGTCGTGGACGCCAGATAGTTGATATTACTACATAGATACTTTTTGTTTGTAAATACATACTTATTATATATATAAACATTCATGACTCGAAACAAATGTCCATGCTCATCACACAAACATTTGCTCCTACCGGGATTCGAACCCGGGACCCTAAGAACGTAAGGCAGCCTCACTACCGCTGCGCCATTCGGGTCGTCAACATAGTTGGGATATGGCTAAGAAGTTGAATGGTTACAGTTGATCCCCAGTATCTGAAGAGGTCGAAAACAATTAAGGACGTAAATCACTTACCACACGCACATTACTTCTTATCAGAAGAAATTGTGTGGAAAAAACGCAAATTATACCAATACGAAAACACTATGATAAAGTTGTTTTTGAAGTGGTTAAAGTTTTGTCTAGACCTGAATAACTAGAAGACGAAACACTTCTTCGTTATCTCAGAATTGGCTAAGGGAGAGAAAAAAATATGTTATTGCAGTAAGATACAGTAATTATAATTAACTGATTAATTTATTATCAGCACCTAGATACTCTGTTTGTAAGTCACCTACTTATTGACGACTTAAAATAGGATAATTCGTAACATTTTCAAAACAACAATGTTTTTCCTATAGTTTATTGAAACATGATGTGTGATTTATGTGTAACTTTTTATTCTCAATTTCATAATGAATAATTAGTGCTTTAATTTTTAAAATTCGTTGAAGCGAGAAAATAATTCGAAAAAAAAAGCAATAAATAAATATCGCTGGACATTACACACAGCGCCATCTAGGTGCCACAGTAAGCAACGAGGCTTGTGTCGTGGACACCAGATAGTTGATACTATTACATAGATAGTTTTTGTTTGTAAATACATACTTATTATACATATAAACATCCATGACTCGGAAACAAATGTCCATGCTCATCACACAAACACTTGCTCCTACCGGGATTCGAACCCGGGACCCTAAGAACGTAAGGCAGCCAGACTACCGCTGCGCCATTCGGGTCGTAATCATTCGAAAGACTCTTTAAATTGATGGAAAAACAACCAATGTCAAATTCATAAAACTACAGGAAGTAAATAAAACTTATAAAAATGAAAATATGGGAATAAAAACATCATTAAAAAAAACCGCCAGTGTCCATGGACCTAGGCTTTTTATGCCAGATACATGTATGGAGTATGGACGTTGGTTGTATTTCAGAAACACCTAAATTTTGGCGGTATATTTCTCCCTGATGTTGGCTGTTTTTGCATTATCGGCAATAGTCAAGTTTTCGTATGAGTTATGGAGAATCCAAAGAACAAAAAAAAACAAAAAAAATGAAAACATGTGACATCGGTTGTTTTTCCAAAACACCCTTCAATTGTTTTCGTCATCTTTATCGGCCCAAAAACAGTTTAGTACTGAACACTTTACGCCATTTCAATATTACGCCACTGAGGTCTTTTCTGATTGACTCAAAATTCAACAATATCACATAAATCATCACCGCCAACCATCATCTGCCAAGCCTTTTCCCAACTATTTTGGGGTCGGCTTCTAGTCTTAAGGATGCAGCTGAATTTACATGAAGCGACTATCTATCTGAATTGCACAACCCAAGACTGGTTGTCAGATTTTCGGGCCACTGACTACTTAGCGACTATCAAAGATCTACAAATGACAACCGGGACCACCGAGTTAAATTGCTTTCCGAGGCATGGAGGAAACTCGGTATGTAAAGGGTGGTCACCCATCCACGGACCAACCTAGGCAAGCGTAGCTTAACCTGAAGATCCACCCGTGCGGCTGTTATTATTTTGCCTCAAGCTCCTCACATCAAGCATTTCTACAAAAACTTTCTTACACTGATCAAAATCCCAGTCGATTATTACCCCTTTCGACAACACACCGAACAAACAGACAGTACCAACAATAATCCCAACTGTACTAGATATGAAACTGATATAAACTTTCCAAAGACATTTGAAATGAATTTTCATGCTGCTACAACTTGGCCAAGAAAACCAATATCGATAAGATTCAATATTTGTAGTTAGTAACACTGAGAATAATAGTTTTAGTTGGGGTTGCCATATATATTCCTTAAGGGGTAAGTAGGAGTTTACGTAGTTGGACCGTATTGGCTGCGTCATTTATTATGGGCCGGAAGGGACCAAGATGTTTACGGTTCAGATCTCTGGGGGTCCAAATCGTGATGATAATCTTGGCCTTAAGGAGGTGTGCTCCTTAATCACTGTTCCGAACTGTTCAATTTATTTTCTTGGCTGGAGTTAACTTGTTAACTTCATCAGCTAATCTTTTAGTAAATCCTGTCTTTTAGCGTGTTCGAACACGTATTTTGTTATATCTTGCTTTAGCGTGTAATCGTGTATGAATCGAAACCCTCCACGTCTCAATTTTTAAAGACAAAAATCCCGAAGCGAAAACAAAAGACTGATTGCAGTTCATCAGAAACAGTGTAACAGAATTTCTTGACTCTTTTTTCGCTCAAACGTTTTCCGGAACTCAGCAATTCTGTGACTCAATAAAATCTCCTATCACATTGGATAGTATAAGTTCATGTTCCACACTAAACATTGACGACTCCACTGAAGATTTTACACCAAACATTACTGTCTGTGATAACAACGATACGGTAACTCACTCTATTCCCAAACACCGCGACAATCAGGACAAGCATCGTAAAATCACGGCCCACCGCTTTATCGCTCACAAAATGCATTTTCAACTACTGAAATTTTACGGCAAAAGATATTGGTAGCAGCACAGGGATCACATCGAATCTCGTTCAAAAAGTCGTCAGCTGTCGATTCGTACTGATTGATATATGAAGCGGAACGTGGCACATGTGTAGCAGTATGTTGCGATATAGAAAACATTATGATTTGACGGATTTGAGAACAATTGGCGAAGGTGCTTGGATTTCCTGGATTATCCGGGCAGTTTGAGTGGCCTCTGTATATTTTTGTGCTCAAAAATTTTTAGATTTGGCAAATTTTGCAACAGAGAAAATTTTGAGTTCGTGGAAATGATGTTGCCATCTTGCCGATTTCGGTCACAGTGCCTACAGTTGATGACTTTGGAGTAGTTGAGAGTTAAGATCAACTGCTTCAGTTCAACATATGGCTAGCACATCCAATTTCGGTTGGAGGAATTGGAACTAGTAGAAACAGTAGATGAACTTGGCGGTAGAAGAGTAATGCATAATGCTGTGATGAAGAAAAATATACCTACGGTGTTGTCCAGGAAAACGTCAGTTACGGCAGAGTTAATAATATGTATTTTGATAATACTGTAAAAGTATTTAATATAATAACAGACAATAACAACGCTTAAACAAAACCATAGCAGCGAGTCTGTTAACAAATTGTTACAACAACATGCATTGCGCAGTAAACTGAATTCCGACGTACGGTGCTTCAAACAATGTACATGACAGCCTTTTACTCCGTATTTAATTGCTGATACACAGCAGTACTAATATAGTATTTTTTGCGAAAGACTGCTTTGAAACTTTCAACCTTTTGCAGACTCTGAACTTGAATCTAAGTTGCTTGAATTTTATCGCGTCATAAAGGTCAAAATTGTACACTTACAAAAAATCACCAAAGTGTCCCTTTAAACGAATTGAAGCCCAAAAGCGTAATTGCGCAAATTCGTTCCGTGTGAAATGAGAATATTCCAATTTGTTCGGCGTTACAAACGTGAATGTGTTGATCTCGCCCCAGGGTGCCATAACTACCCTGAGTTTATTGTGATTCTGTGCTTGGAAGCTGGATGCAGTTTCATTGTGGAATTCCCGAAGCACTTCTGTCATTTACCTTAGTTGAACGTGGCGTTTATTGAAAATTTTCGGGAGCAGATTTTTGTTAGGTGCAGTACAAGTAAACTGTTGGGTTTCTCGTGACTGTAAAGGTTTTAAACGACCTGGTGGCCTACCATGACGTCTTAAAGCAGGAGTAATTCCAGTGTGGGAAAGAGATGGCGGTAGACGACCTGTATAGCTCTGTCTCTGTCCCACCCTGGAATTATTCCTGCTTTTAGACGTCATGGTAGACCACCTGTAGTTATTATTATGAGCCTACGAGTACATGTCCGCTGCAGGGCAAAGGTCTCCCTCACCTTTTTCCACTATTCGCGATCCAGTGTGATTGTAGACCAATCCGTTGAGAGCTCATCCCGCCATCTCCTTCTGGGCCCGCCGCGTTGTCGTTTCCTGCTATTTGGTATCCACTGAGTGGTATTTATTGCCCATTGCTCCTCCGACATGCGGCAGTTGAAATGAAAATATAGTTCTCGATAGTATCACATCCATGACTTTATGGACAATAACTACAAGGGCTTTTTTTCCGTGAGACACAATTTGATCAACTTTTATTCTCAGGTACGCGAATATCAATAAAACTGTTTCAGTACCTGAATAAGTTTATTACGCCTTTCTTTTAGTCCTAAACTACTTTACTACCTTTTTTTACTTCGCAACGTATAAAATCTTCAGGATTAAAATTTACATCAAATGTTATTTTCGAAGTTACATCCTAGGACTTAAATTTTGTGTGCTTTATAGTACCAGTTTAAAATAAAGAAGACTAAAATGCAATTTCTCGCTCGCTGTATCTCGTAGCTACTTTAGTACTTATTTTAGCTGGTATAATGTTAGTTGCACGACTTGTAATTTGTGCTGACATGTCGCTAAATCTCCTGTGCACTGTTAGACGCCAGACGATTACACTTGCGTTCCAACGTTTTGCACAGTGCAGAGTATGCTGTGACGTATGCTTGTATAAAGATGTTTTATTTTATGACTGTTGTGGGTTTGGGAATCTAGTCTGGTTTAAAATGCAGCCTTTTTATGTTGTGCTATTCTGAACTCACTCTCGAACATTCGCAAAGTTTATTTGTTTAATTTCTTACACTATCCACTGTATTGAACTTGTTTAAACATATATTTTATTGATAAATCCTCACTCTGTATTGGTGCCCATGATACAGGCTTGCCTAGATTGAAGCCAATGTAACCTTGTCTACTTGTGTATGTAATGTTTTTGGCAAAGAAGTTTCTTCACTATATCAATAATCTCAGGTATGAATGACCTACTATATGGCAATTGATCATTCTTTTACATTTTTTTCACTTTTGAGCGGAATATTTGACTCTGAATTGGAATGTTTTGAGTCACCACAATGACAATAACACTTTAGTGCAGAATAACAACTGATAAATTGGCAATATTGTTTACTTTTGAATGAATAATGTCGTCTCTTTCATTCTCGGGGAGTCGAAGATAAAAGATGACATATTTATTTACTTACGTTTATCAAAGAAACCGTGGAGTTAATTATGGACCACCCATGTGTACTTTTATGAGACGTGTAAACGGATATCGTTTTTTTTTAAGATTAATAAAAGAGATACAATTCGTTTTTTTTTGCCAGTCTGTGGAATTCACTGCCGGTTCCTCTGTTCCCGGATCATTATAACCTGGATCTCTTCAAAGTTCGGGTGAATCGGTTTCTTCTAGACAAGCGTGCTCCACCCTAGGCCGCATCATCGCTTCCCATCAGGGGCCTTAGTTTGCTATTGCAATAGTGTCAGAATGGTCTATCGTTGATTTAATAAGGCCCCGCGCAGACGAAATACCCTTTGTACGCACGTCAAACGAGTTTCGAACGCGCTTCATTACGCCGTGGGCTAGGGGCCTTATTAAATCAATGATAGACCATTCTGATACTATTGCAATAGCAGACTAAGGCCCCAGGCGAGTTGTGGCCAAACGCAAGCCTTTTTAGTAAAAATATAATAATACAATAGTATCGAGATTGTGTAGTTGTTCAGAAAGGTTAGGTGCGTAGACAAGCGTCGTGTCGTAAGTGTTCGACCAGGACCTGCAGTCTCGACATAGATATCGATCGAAAAACAACCGAATTCAGTCGCAAAGCCATAACGATGCGGATTTAAGGTGGACGCGAGCCGGACTCAACCCTTAATTCGGCTGTTTTTTATGTTTGTTCCCTCATAACTCCGTCATTTATGAACCGATTTGAAAAACTCTTTTTTTATGTGAAAGCATGTGCTTCCCGTTTGGTCCCATAGAAGCATCGAAATCAGTTCAGTAATTTGTTTTTTTTTTCCATAATTATTACTAATTTGTGTGGACCTAAAAAAAGTTAGGTAAAGGTAATATAAAAAACTTTCTGCGGAAAAAAAACCGACTTCCAAAAAGACAATAAAAAGAAGTATTTACGGAAGGAACATTGCTAAGTTAAACAGAAGTAAATGTACAATTCTCACGAATCATCTAATTGAGTAGCCTACTGCAGGCTATTTATATTGTATAATTATCAGAGTAAACAACAACAGTGCGGAGACGAACAAATATTTGTTATTTAATTGTCTTCTAGTCAATTAAATTAAAAGCATCTATCCTTTGAGATTTACTCAGAAGAGTTGGAAAATTTCTCCAGCCTGCCTCTTTGGTGTATTGGTCGCAAGCGCGGCTGCTGAATCGTGAATGTTCGATTCCCAGGTAGAGCATTTGTTATTGGGTTTGTCCATCAGTAATTTCTCAGTAGCAACCACGGAGTCTGGATTTGTGCCCGGTTGATGGCAATAGGCTCGCACCCGGGACTTAGACATACACACAACTGGCGAAATGTGGGTGTAATATTAGGTACACCTGTGCCTAACCCTTCAGGGATTACAGGCGTGGTGTTATGTTATGTAATGTTATGAAATTATAAGCATACCACATCATCATCACCCTCCTTCTGCCCATATGCTAAACCATTTGACTTTGGTGCAGCATGTCTTCTATCCAAAAAAATACTGTCATAATCATAATATAAAGGGTGTAACAAGATCCTTAACGAAGCCGAAAGGCACTTGTTCTCCCCGTCATTGCGATCATTTTTTTGTTCTAGACCATACCTGGGAACCTTCTAGTTACAAAAATATTGGGGGTCAAAGTTCCAACTTTTTCACATGTTTTTTTTTAAATACATGTTTGTAACGTAAGATTTTTACTGTACACACCTCCACGACTCCCGTAGTGCTCAATTCATCCATCAGCACAATGTTTTGTGTGCGTTACATTGAGTCCTTCCGAAAAACGGGAATTTTCACCCCAAAAAAAAGTCGTTTCCCAGCAATAATTTTTGCGTAAAGTTACTTAGTTTGATGGACATAATGCTTGGTTGACGTTTTCGTTTGTGGTCTTGTTACAACCTGTGTAGGGTCCTGCCTTTTTTTTTGCATCTCGCAATCCAGCCTATGAGACTAGCTACTGCTTAACCGGCCAGGGGCAATTAAAACTTAAATACTAAGCGACCACTCGCTAAGGGCACCCCCTGTGGGGTACGAGCCTTGACTTAGGGCGTCGCTGGGGAGGGCAGCATAGTGTTCCACCATTGTCCTTTCCATATTCATAGCTTTTGGCTTTCGCAGGGCCCTCTTCAGAGTTTTTGGTGACGTCATCAAAAAGGTTCGTTTCATAAAGGATTTAACAAGACCCTAACGAAGCCGAATGGCACTTGGTCCCTCCGTGATTGCGATTATTTTTTTGTTCTAGACCATACCTTCTAGTAACGGAGACGGGGGTCAAAGTTCCAACTTCTTGACAAGTTTTATTTTTAATACATGTTTTTAATGTAAATTTTTTACTTTAAACACCTCCACGACCCCCGTTCTATTCAATACATCCATCAGCACAATGTTTTGAGTGCGCTACATTGAGTCCTACCGTAAAAAGTGATTTTTCACCCTAAAAAAAAAGTCGTTTCCCAGCAATAATTTTTGCGTAAAGTTACTTAGTTTGATGTTACACCTTGCATAATTATGTAGGCATTTATATTCCTTCTCGTCCATTCCTGACGTCATTTCATGAATGTAATGAACCGATATCTTTTCTTAGATTGTAGGTACGTAAATATGTATTTGCTGCTGGGGATTTCCGTGGTGTTCCGGGAATTGGAGAATGATAATACATCATGAATCAGTTGTTTGCCTGTTTACCTAAACAGACTTACCCAATACGTGATCTGAAACTTAGATATTTTTAGAAAATTGCCGTTTTTTTTTTTCGGTTGGGAAATCATCAAATAACCCCCTCCCGCTCTGGGCTGAGCAGGAGGGAGTGTCAGACTTTTACTGACTAAAACCCGTCCATGTTCCTTCCTTTGCCCTTTGTGTTCCAGGGCCGCGGTATCTCTTTCGAACAGTCCCGCAACCCTGGCAGGTATCGGTCCTTTCGGACCCCTTCCTGTTTGCTCACTCTCTTTGAGGCGCGCGTGGAACACGAACGCGTCGTCGACACGGCCTGTCGTCATAAGACGGACGGACGGCGAGCTAGCCCTTAGCTCACTGTCCACAGGCCCGCGTCTACGGTGGCCGGGGGCCACCACGTGGCCCTGGACGCCCGGTGCATCTCCCGCGGCGGCTGAGACGTGAGGCTCTCTCCCTCTCACGTCCCGCCACCTCCTTCGCTAGCATGACTGCTTCGCAGAAGGAGGTGACGGCGTCCCATTCCCTCTCGCTCCGGACCATGGATTGAACCAGGGCCGGACGCGAGAGGTCGCCGCCGCCGATTGCCGCTACGAGGACACGGCGGTGCTCCGCCCAAGCGGAGCAGACCTGCACAGTGTGCTCCACCGTATCCTCCGGTCGATCCTCGCAGTAGAAAATTGGCTAAGGACTCGGATAACTGGTTAAGTGTTGGTTCCATTTTTCAACTATGGACTGTGTGAAGGATGATATGGCTAGAAAGGAGGTGACTGCTGAGACGACCCCAAATAAATTGGGAACAGGGCAGGTGAATGATGAGTAAAGAAACCCCCTTTAATTTTTAATTTATTTCGTCGTCGTCGTCGTCGTCAGACGGACGGACAGCGGAGGCTCAGTAATAGGATCTGGTTGGTTAATCTTCGGGTACGGAACCATTAAAAGTTAGACGACCATACAACAAAAAATATTCGTATTGGTATACACAATATAGTGGTTGTCCCCAGCCTTCGTAAATATATAATATTAATAAAATGAAAGCCGATTTTCTATTACTACCTCTGTGAAATTCAATTTCCATTTATGTATTGTGAATTAAGTACACACATTGCGCGTTGCACATTGTGGTGAAGTTAATTAATGTCCATGTTATTGTTTTAGCATAATATTTCATATCAATGCTTGCCTAAATTAGGAAATATAATTATTGGGATTATTTTTGTGAAAATGTCTGACGAAAAGCTAGTACTATACAGGGTGTAACAAGACCCTTAACGAAGCCGCCAACCAAGCATTATGTACATCAAACTAAGTAACTTGAAGCAAAAATTATTTCTGGGAAACGACTTTTTTTTTGGGGTGAAAAGTCACGTTTTACGGTGGGACTCAAATTAACGGACTCAAAACATTTTGCTAATGGATGGATTCAAAACAATGGTGGGAGATATTTAAAGTAAAAATCTTACCTTAAAAACATGTATTTACAAAAATGCTTGCGAAAAAGTTGGAACTTCACAGTTCCAACTTTTTCGCAAGCATTTTTTTTTTCCCCAATAACCAATTCCCAGTAACTAGAAGGTTCCCAGGTATGGTCTAGAACAAAAAATTGATCGCAATGACAGGGGAACAAGTGCTTTTTGTCTTCGTTAAGAGGGCCCTTCCCGGCCCGTCTATCGTCAACGCGAGCATGGTCAAAAAGCTTGTTAATTGTTTCATCCAGAGCCACAGCGGTGATTTTCTTTCAACTCTCCCGTCTCACCCCGCACAACTCGTCTCCCGCGCACCTCATACTGCTTAACGCGATGACATTGAACGAAAAATAGTACCTATTCGAAAATTTCTTAAACTTGTTCCAGGAAATACGTGTTTTTGAATAAGTCTTACAAGTGGGTGAAATAACATGTGTAATTAAGAATCTCCATTACATGTAGAAGGTTACTATCGAGATATTTTCTTTATTTTTACAGTTTATGAATACATTATGAACGGCCAAAGTTCAGGTAAAATTTATGCAAAACAGCAATTTTTGGGGGCTTATACTGAATTTGTTTCTATTTTTTTTATTTTTTGCAACCATAGAAACCTAGATATAGTGCACAAAATACATATTAGCTCAAAAAATTCAAAGATAGATGAGTAACAACGGCATAATCACGTACGAGCGTTTGTATGAAAAGTATGACGGGTTGGCCGCTCTTAATGGTCTTGTTACACCCTTTATAGGTGTGATTTCATTTCTATCGTTTCAGTTTTTATCGTTGTACAACTGTAGCGTTTTCTAGAATAATCTTTTCGTCCACACTTATTTTCCTATACTCGTTAGATGTTTATTTGTGGCACTAAAATACTAGGTTTTGTCATCAGCTTCCTCAATTGAACTCATTACACTTGAACTCTTGTTTCCTAAAAAAATACTATGATTCCGCGAAATTATACTGCGAAATTACACCATTTTTTTTTTCATTTACTAGATAAAAATACGAGTTCTACGAAACAAAATGTGTGATTAGTTATTTCACAACTATTGCTAATCATTCAATATGTCATAAATTATTATTGTTGTCTCATGGGTAATGGGACGAATCGTGATCGTACTATAATTCCGCGAATCTGAGGCCTTAGCATCACGAGCGCGCGATGTAAACGTAACGTAAATATAATAATTTTAGTTAAATTGACATTGATCGTTTGATTAAAACAAGCACAAGCAGTACCTATGAGTAAATTCTTAAAATTATGAAAATATTGTGTCGCATGTCTTCCAACTTTTGGCTTCTGGAAGTCTATTCTAAGTCCAACAATGAAAATACGGGCCCGTCCGTAAGTAGTCCGTAAATAACTACCCTACTCGGCCGATTGATTACGGATTCACGAGTTTCGAACGGAATCATAGACAATATTCCTGAACGAATGATGCATGGCGATAGAGTTGCGCTAATTTAAAAAATATTATTGTTATTGTTAAAAAATATTATTGTTATTGTTAAAAAATATTATTGTTATTGTTAAAAAATAAACGCATTTTTTACAATATACTTTTTAAATAATACAGAATAATAATATCAATCAATATAATGTCTTTATAATAAGAATTGGACTATTTTTGCCATTTTTGTCTGTGGCTTTATCTTGTTAATACCAAGGCATGCTGGTTTCCTCACCATGTTTTTTATTTACTGTTTCGAGAGCAGTGGCGATGAAATAAATGACACAGTGTAAATCGGCTCGAACCTACGACATTGTGTCGTGGGTCCGGCCTATGCCACAGCCCACAAGCCACCATTGTTCTCATTTGTTCATTTGACAGTGACTACTCATCCGGAAAATATTTCACCCGCGGATGAAACGTCACCCTTTTAAAATTATAAGGCGACGAATCATCCGCAATTTCGGCTGAGTCGTCGCATAGTTAATATTGATGTGGTGATATCGGCCAAATAGACAAACCAACATTTGTGTATAGGAACATTTTAGTCTTTATAATACAAACGAAATGCGACAATATTCTGAAAGTTACCAGCGGTCTTTTGCCGAGACGATAGTTAAACCGCGCATACGTTCCGGGATAAACCCTGACGGCACATGAAAGCTGGTCACCTATGACCCTGATTAGACTAGTCAGTGATTAATATGTAACTATAATGCTTCTGCGATCTAACACGTGTCTCATTTATCACGGTATCGGCGTCAGTTCCTTGTCTCTCGATCCTATGACCCCTTGGTACTACCGAGTTCACTGACGGTCTGCCAGTTTTAACCCTTATGCCTAGGCAATAAGGTTGAAAAGTGGTCGACCCTTAAATGAACTCAGCAGTACATAACAATACCAGGAATTTGATGGAAATGCTCGTAATTAGGTATTTTAATGAGATGTTGGTTCGTTCAGATTGTATTCTATAAATATAATTGTTGTTTCTTCTCGTTGTTGAATAGCGGTTATATCTAAGGAATATGAGTTGTCTGTGGTAGCAATGTGTTCTGTTTATGGTTTAAATTTACCTTAATTAGGGTTTTGTTTCGTGTAATTAGCTGAAACATGACTGCAAACTTAATGTTTAAGAAGCTTTGATATTTTTTGTCGAGAAATAGTAATAAGCCTAGTGGTCGCAAGCGCGACTGCTGAGCATGAGGTCGTGGGTTTTATTCCCGGGTCGGGAAAATTGTTATTGGGTTTACCCATTAGAAATTTCTCAGTAGTACCAACGGAGTCTGGATTTGCGCCCGGTTGATAGCAATAGGCTCGCCCCATAATACATGGGACTTAAACATAACTAGCGAAAAGTGGGTGTACTATTAGATACACCTCTGTCTAACCCTACGGGGATAACAGGCGTGGTGTTATGTGGGTATTAAGCTTTTTGCCTCAAAATTACAGACATGTGCACAAGTGCTAATTTTGGTATTTTTGTAACTACCTCAAACGCTTTTTCAGAGATATCTTAGTATTTAGTTGGTTTTTTACTTCATTACCCGTTAAAATCGGAGCGAGCTAAGCGAGCGCAGCTTAACTTTGAAGATCGACCCGTGTGGCTGTTATTAGGTATTTAGACACCGAGCCCTCGTATGATTTGTTGGTCGAAATAACACTATCCTTAGCATCGTCGGACCTGTTGGGTTATACCCTTTCCGACTTAGTGTAGTGGTCATATTACTGATTACCATATCCATAACATCCTGCTTTAATAAAGTCCTCGGGGCTCATGAAACGCCGAAGGCAAACATTGCCTAATGACGGATATATTACGTGGGTTAAATTGTTTATGTTATAAGAAGAAACTGGATTATAAGCAACTTTAAAATCGTCGAAATATGCAACAAAAGTGCCAAAATATGCAACATAAAATTGAAATAAGTCTACAAAATAAAGTTTACTTTTTCGACGAGAGAAAAAACAAATCGAATCTTAAAGAGTAGGATAAGCCCCACAAACCATTAATGTCTACATGGTACTCACATTTACAAAAAATATAATAATAAGCATTAACAAATTGATATTTAAAACAATGGCAATCAAAGAATTTAAGTACCTGTTAAAAAAAAACAGAACTAGAGGTAGTGCAAAGCATTCTGCAGATGATTGTGTTGTCTATCTGCTTCTAGATAAAGCTCTGTTTCTGTCGGGCGGGACACATGTCTAAAATCCCAAATATACGTCATACCAGTTATCGTTTTTGATTCCATTCTTCATTTCATTCCGTATGCAGAAGGGACATGCATGTGTCTACACATGTATAGAGATTTTCTCCCAAAGGTTAGTAAGGTCAGACGGAGTCTGGCGCCATTTGATGATTGATCTTATGTGACCTGATGAGTGATGATGTACTCATGATGGCTGATCAACAAACAAAAAACATCCCTTGTCTATCAATATACTACGAATAAGACTTAGTCAGTTTAAGATTATCAGTAAAAAAAATCTGCAAACATCAATTTGTCATCACTTTTACATTTAATAGACAGTATTGAGAAGGCTTTTTCTTCCAAGCAGGCCAAGCGATCTGTGAAAATCTCTGGTTGTCAATAATTTAGATATATCCAGTACTAGCTGTTGCCCGCGGCTTCCCTACCGTTTTGGTCGGAAATTATCCCACGGGCACGTTGTAAATATAGCCTATGGTACTCGGGGATAATGTAGGTGCCTATTAGTGAAAGAATTTTCAAAATCGGTTCAGTAGATCCAGAGATTATCCCTACAACCTCACAAACTTTACCTCTTTATAATATGTATTAGTATTGGTTATTTACCTTAATCGACCTTTCTAAACTTACATTATTCTTCTTCAACCTTTGGCCATCCATTGCTGAGTGTAGGTCTATTCCAAATCTCTCCAACTTTGGCGGTTTTGTGTCGTGGCTATCCAGTTTCTTCCAACCACTTTCAAGAGATCGTCTGTTCATTCGGTTGTATTATCACTTTCTATGTAAAACTATAGAAATTACAGAAAGCTACGCTTTTGTCGAGTGTCTTATGATGTTTCTTTTGCGCGTACCAAGCCGGAGAGAGTTACCGGACGTACAAGATAACTTCAATAACAATTTTATCACTTTCTTGAAATGACATTGAGACCTTGATTACGAATGTACCTCGGTTATCAAGAGAAAGGTAATTAATATTGATTAACATGTTCCATTTAATAACAGAACATCACTTTATTTAATTAGAATACGGATTAATGGAAACATTACAGTAATGACGTAAGTGTATTTACACCTAATAATAAACGTGATGAAGTGACAGTGGGCAGGGCACATTGCTCTCAGAACGGATGGCCGATGGGGCCGAAAAGTTCTGGAGTGGCGACCGCGAACCGGAAGACGTTGCGTTGGAAGGCCTCCCACTAGGTGGACCGATGACCTGGTGAAGGTTGCGGGGATCCGCTGGATGCGAGTTGCACGGGACCGGTCAGTGTGGCGACACTTGGGGGAGGCCTATGTCCAGCAGTGGACGTCTTTCGGCTGAAATGATGATGATGACGATGATGATAAACGTGATGTAAGTGCCACGAGGGCACTTAACCATAGGTTCAACTACAACTACAAGATCCTAGCCTACGCTATTCAATGCAAAACAGCTATGCAAAACCGAATTCGCGAGCAAAGGACGCGAGCCGGACGCAACTCGCCGGTGTCGGCTTCCACCTTAAATCCGCATCGTTATGAACTTGACTTTGACCCCTTGACTTGACTTGACTTGTTGACTTTGCGACCGAATTCAGTTGTTTTGCGATAGCAGTCTAGGGGGGCCAGGACCTGCAGTCTCGACATGGATAGCGATCGCAAAACAACCGAATTCGGTCGCAATTCCATAACGAGGCGGATTTAAGGTGGACGCGAGCCGGACGCGACCCACCGGTGTCGGCTTCCATTTTAAATCCGCATCGTTATGACGTTACGACCGAATTTGGTTGTTTTGCGATCGCTATCTATGTCGAGACTGCGGGGCCTGGTAGGTTAGCCGTGCCAACGTACAGACGCCAGCACATCAAGCTTCTACAATCGGTCAACTTTCTTTATAATAGATTTTCAACATTATCGCTAAAGCTTTAGGTTCAATGTTGATTGGGAAAAATTGTCAGTTTCGGGTAGCTTGATGTGCTGGCGTTTGTACTGAAACACTTCTTTGGTTATTTTTAAAAAAAAACCTTATTTTTTTCCGTGTAGGAATTGCATTTTTTGTATGGAACAGGATTTTTTTAGCCCATGATCAATTTCCATGCAGTTGTCTACGATCATATAGGTACAAAATTCTTTGATGTTTGTATGCCAATAAGTATCCCTTACACCGTGTATTATTTCAGAATGGATACTGATGAAACTAGAACACTGATTTGATCATTCAAAATGTACTGTGCTTTAACTGGAACTGATCAAGGTTCCTAGATAAAGAATGGACGTGCTAGCACGGCCCACTAGTGAGCTAGGTGAAAATCCTATTGAGCACGAGTTTAATGACCGGGTTTGACTCTTAATCGCCCAGGAATTTCCACCATCTCCTGCCTCTGATCCACAATCGTCATATACCTGAAACCTTTGAAATACAAGGTTTAAACGGACGACGTTTTACGAAGCTGTCAACCAAGCATTCTGCACATCAAATTAAGTAACCCTACGCAAAGTTATTGCTGGGAAACAACTATATCTTTTTAACCGACTTCTTGTTGGGGTAAAAAATCGCGTTTTACTGTAGGACTCAATGTAATCTACTCAAACATTGTTCTGATGAATGAAAAGTACGGGGGTCAACGAGATATTTTAAATAAAACAATAAAATTAAAAATTTGACAGAAAGTTGGAACTTTGACCCCCAACATCACCGTAACTAGGTTCCCAGGTGTGGTACAGAACAAAAAGATGCTCGCAATGACTAGGAGAACAAGTGCCTTTCGGCTTCGTAAAGGGTATATTTACACACATTATTTTGCTCAGTGGTGTCAATGTTCACCGATATCTCACACAAAATACTGCCCTCGTAATTGAAAGCGCAATTACTTCAGCCAAAATTCCATTGAAGTTCTTATTTCCAGTCACGTGTGCCGCATAGAAGACACACCTTATCACAGTAGGTACCCTCCAACATAAAACCAACACAAGTTCAAGGTCATCAACATAAAACGTCCAACACAGGAAGGTAAATGATCGTCCCTCCATCATCCGGGGATAGGCAGACAAGTCCCTAATGAGTTACAAACACAATCACTTGGAATTCGCGTGATTGTTCGCCAAGTTGTGGGTAGCCTTGTCAACAAGGATAGGGGGAACGTGGGTGGGACCATTCGTTTAATCTTAAATTGTTTATGGCTTAGGACAGTTGGTTGGTAATGTGAGGGTCTTGTGTGTTCATGTGAGCCTAGTACTCCGATGAGGATCGATGTTTAGGCGTTGTTTTTATTCAGCTTTATGATACCGAGTTATTTTATTAGCGACTAGCATTTGGGCGCGACTTCGATCATGTAATCCTAACTTCCTAACTAATGTTCCATTATAAATGCGAAAGTAAGTTTGTTCGTTACCTTTTCACGCCTAAGGCATTGAACGGATCATGCTGAATTTTATATTTTATTTAATTGAACAGAAACGGACACAGGGTACCTTTCATCCCGAAAATAAGTACTGTTCCCGAACAAAACAACAATAACGTTCTTATGATAATAAATGGCGCCACGTGTCTTTCAAATCATGATTGAATTACTTATTATTCTCCTTTATTCAATTATATACATATAAATTACATTTTTAAATATTTCTAAACAAATTAATATTAAAAAAACATTAAAAAATATAAAAAATAGTGGTCCGCCGGTATCGGGAGCAGGGTCCAAGCTACCGGTGGTTAGGGCTCCAGAGACAGGAACCTCCTCACAATGCGAGCCGTATCGAGGAGTACAGCCTTCTGAATCAGGCCCTTGATCCAACCGCCTAAGGAGAGCCTCGAGAGATGTTCGTCGAGGCTTTTGGCTATAAGGCCATTGGCCGTCACAACAATCGGCACAATGATAGCCGAGTTCACATTCCACATGTCGACAACCTCGTGTGCCAAGTCGAGATATTTCATTTGTTTCTCTTTCTCAGCTTTCACGAGGTTCTCGTCATGTGGGATGGTAACATCGATTATCATTACGCGGCGCGCTGATCGGTCTATCACCACTATGTCAGGCTTATTGGCGACAATAGTCCTGTCAGTGATGATAGACCGATCCCAGTACAGCGTGACATGGTCTTTCTCGAGAACTGGGTCGGGCACATACTTGTAGTACGGTACCTCAGATTCCACAAGTTTATATTTCAAGGCAAGTTGCTGGTGAATAATCCTGGCTACTTGGTTATGCCTGTGCAAGTACTCGCCGTTAGCCAGACGAGAACAACCAGAAATAATATGTCTGATGGACTCACCCGGACGGTGGCATGCCCGACACACGTCAACCGTCCCGTCCTTCATAATATATTTCCGGTAGTTGTTCGTCAACATAACTTCGTCCATAATCGCACAGACATATATTATTACACTTCGGCTTCGCACGGATGCAATGTAATACATATAAACCTTCCTCTTGAATCACTCTATCTATTAAAAATCTTGCGTCAAAATCCGTTGCGTAGTTTTAAAGCTGTCTTTGGTTTTATACTATGTAGTGAAGTGGAGCACAACCCGAATTGATTGTCAAATTTCTAAATTAACGCGAGCGAAGCTGCGGGCAAAAGCTAGTACTCAATAAAAAGCACTAGACTTTCTCATTGCGAAGTATTGACCTACAATATAACGCGCACACCCTTATTTAACACTTCATTGAACAAGACGTCCACAGTGAAAAAAAATACAAAATCCTAATGTAGGTAGACAGATAAATAAAAGTTACAATACGACACTGAAGGCACGGTTTACACGTCACACAACCTCGTAAAACAATCAAGGTGGGGCCACAAACACACCTACCCTCAGGACGTACAGTTGGCAGAAGAGTTTGGTGTATGGGCAAAACGACGTACGTATACGTATATAGATCATATCAGAGAAAATTCGTATACGTTCGTATACGAATTTTCTCTGCCTATGTTTTTTTTTAATAGCCTTGTCTTTCCCACTGGGGGGCAAAGAACTATTATTTACTATCCCGATTTTTTGCCTTCTCTGGCTAATCAGTCACGACCGTCTTCAGGCAGACAGGCACCCACTGTGTGACGACTCTGGCCCATCTGTCCTGACCCATTCTGGAAATGTGATAATGATATGTCGCCAACATCGGCGATGCCTGTCTTGGAGCGTATTGTGGTGTTGCGTATTCTATCGATGACGCTGCTTATACCTATTAATTGTTGTTAAGCGCTTTTAAAAAAATATATATTCAATATTGCGTATAGATGGTTGATTTCATCTATTTCATTTACATTGTGTTGAAAATCACATATTATATAAAATGGTCACATGCAGAAACAAATACATTTAAAAGCCTATTAAAATTAAAGTGAAATGTCAATTAATTTAAAATATGTCAACAAATAAATACGATGTCAAATTAAATGTCAAACTAATAGAATAATTAAATACACCACCGATATACGTAGAATGGAAATAGTCGAACTCAGTGGACCGTGATCTGGCTGCCATGCCCCAGTCTGGATCGAATTCAACTTTCGATGTTTTCGATCGACGTAGATAGATCGCAATGTGGCTGCACCTTATGACACAGTTAAAAGAGTGATGGGAAAGACTTGACTTCTCTGCACTACCACAATATTAAATTTAATAAAAAAGAGGTTACAAGTTGACACAGACAGTAATCTCTTTGTTCGACTGTACCGACTGAATGCGAACATACAGAGGAACACAGCACACACGACTCGCCCTCCAGTGACAACACTCTGTATAAGGACTGGAATACGTCAAGCGTAGCGACTGAGACGGCTTCCTTTGTTTGATGTGCGTTTTTTTTATTTTATTTCTAGTATTTTATTGTTTTAGAAAGCTAAACAAACGTCATCTGTCTAGCCTTTTCCCAACTGCGTTAGGGTCGGCTTCCAGTCTTACCGGATGCAGCTGAATACCAGTATTTTACATAGAGCGACTGCCTATCTGAGTCCCATAACCCAGTTAGTGCTGGGTAATACGATACCCCATTGGTAAAGTTAAATTAAAGTAAGTAACAAATATTTCTCCAATAACTATAATATTGGAGTAAGATTTAATAAAATGTATTTTTCGTAGATCGAGTGAATCATGAATGATATATGAGAATGAATGAAGAGTGAACACTAACTTCGTATTAAATACAAGAACAGGTAAATGATTTAATAATGGATCAAAGGATAAGAAAAAAAATGCCACCCAAGACCTACGGTTATTCGTTCCATTTCAAGAACAATGGGAAGATCGACTCAACGTATTAAAAGTATTTTTTCGACAAATTTAAACAAATAAATAAATTTGAAGTATCTGTAATTTCCAACTAACAGCATTTTACTGGCTGCTTTTTAATATGAAAGAATATATGGTACTTATGACAAAAACCTGTTTTTCTGTCTGTATGTTTGTTCCGGCTAATCTCCGAAACGGCTAGAGCGATTTTGACGTAACTTTTACTGGCAGATAGCAGAAGTCATAACGAGTACCTTAGGCTACTAGCTTTTATTTTAGAAAAAGGTTTCGGGTTCTGTGCAAAAAATGTAAAACCCATGAAATTTTTAACAAAATCCTATTCAAATAGGGAAGTAATATTTTAATATAATAATCATTTCACATGGACGAAGTCCGCGGGGCACGGCTAGTATTGTAATGATTCAAAAGACGAAAATAATGATAAAAATATTTTCGAAGTAAATCTGTTGGCTGTGTTGTCATAAAACAATAAACAATTAAAGACGAATAAGCGCAAAGTCTACGCCATATTCAAAATGAAAAAAAGAAAGATAGAAAATTGTGTTTATTTGACATTAAAAACATCTTGAAAATTATACAAAATAAATAAACAAACAGAACTAATAAATAATGCACAAAGGGGCCTCAGCTCACCATAATGCCAGATGGCCACACAAGGTGTACCACCTGACGCTGATTTTCAGCTGCAGCCCACGAGTGCACGCTCGAAAATAAACAAACAAATATTAAAGTCTAAAATATTTTGCACAAATTCCAAATAAAATAAAATGTTGCGACTCTTAATTACACGAGCAGTATATTTGCTAAACAGTACTAAATGAAGTAACTCCCAGCGCGAACATTTAGTATTGAAATTCACGAGTTTTGACACCTAGTTGCTCTGATGCAAATGGAGTCCAATTCGCGAGGATACTAAATAAATAGTAGGATGTACAGAAAACGAATTCAATCTGAAGTGAAATATTTTTTTTTGGATTAATTAACATAAAATCACGCCTGTAATACAGATTGGTTGGGCAGAGGTGTACACCCACATTTCGACAGTTATGTTTAAGTCCCATGGAATAAGGGGCGACCCTATTGCTATCAACCGGGCACAAATCCAGACTCTGTGGCTGCTACTGAGAAATTCCTGATAGAAAAACCCAATAACACTTGGCCCGACCCGGGAATCGAACCCAGGACCGCATGCTCAGCAGTCGCGCTTGCGACCACTACACCAACGAGGCGGTCCGGATTAATTTTGAGGGCTAAATGAGAAGTTCTTTTGAGGGCTAAATGAGAACTATGCATTTAGTAATTAAAACCTTGTTCTAAGAATGTTTTACGAGTATGTATGAGTTTTGCTCCAATGGTCCCAATGTCCATGGAGCTCGTGGCTCGAATAATAACAGCCACCCAGGTCAATCCTCAGGTTAAGCTGCGCTTACCTAGGTGGGTCTGTGGATGGGTGACCACCCATTACATACCGAGTTTTCTTTGTGCCTCGGAAAGCACGTTAAGCCGCTGGTCCCGGCTGTTATTTGTAGATCTTTGACAATGGTTACAGGTAGTCAGTGGCCCGAAAGTCTGACAACCAGTTTTATCAAGGGTTATCTCATAGCCCAGTACTATCTGGGTTGTGGAGGTCAGATAGGCAGTCGCTCCATGTAAAATGCTTGTATTCAGCTGCATCCGGTTAGACTGGAAGCCGACCCCAACCTAGTTGGGATAAGGCTAAGCACATGATGATGATGTCCATACAAGCATCATCTGCACATAAAAGACCTTGGGTACGCCCTAATCACTACTTTTCACCTCCAGAACATGATGTTATTAGAAGAAAAATTCAAGCGTATCACTTGATTCAAAAGGCTGTAACCTCGTAGCAGTATCCGTAGCAGATGTGCTACAACACTCGTAGCACTTTCGTAGCAACTGAAAGTGTCCATCTTCGTTAACACGACTACAACTTTTTATAGTACAATGTAACTTTAATCATTAAAATGTTTTTACGTCAAGACTTTATGACGTCACTTATAGTAAAAAGTATTACGCCTTGTTTGCCATAATAAAACATCACGCCAGTATACCCTGAGGGGGTGGGCAGAGGTAAATAGAAACACCCACATTTCGCCATATTTATGTTAAATTTCATATAATAAGGACTAGCCTAGAATGGGTATAATAAGGAATGAGTATATTAGAGGAAGTTTGAAAGTGGCGCCTGTTGCAGAAAAATCGAAACGAAGTCATTAGTCTTGGTACAGACATGTAATGAGGAGGGTTGAAACGTATATAACTTAAAGAATGATAGATATGAATGTTTGATGGATGGAGAGGGAGAGGAAGGCTAAAGAAATGATGGATGCATTGTGTGAGGAATGACATGAGAGAGAAAGGAGTAAATGATGCCGTGACGGAGAATGGAAGAAGAAAACTTGTTGCGCCGACCCCAAGTAGAATGGGACAAGGACAGGAAGACGATGATAATAAGGACTAGACAAAGACAAAGACATTTATTCGTAGGATACGGTAGGCATAAAGTTGTTACATAGAAATAGCATGGTTCAGGACATATCCGCCGCTAGACGCGGCATACGAATATTTACATTATTTACACTTGAAAACACTAAAACATTAGCGCATAAATGAAATATCTTAATTTTAACTTTTTTCGTATATACCTTTTATACACTAGTATTTTATAATAGTATTTAATATACTAGTAGTAATAGACTAGCCTATTGTCATTACAAGTACGGGGAACAAATACAGACTGGGATTCCTTTGGAAAACCCCAAAAATAGACCAACTCGATAACATATTGCTCGACCTGGTCATCGAATGCAAGCCAAGCCAGTCGCTCTAGGAAATTGCAACCACCACACTAACGATGCAATCCACTTTATTTTTGCACGTAAAAACAATCAATAATCTTAATTAACGCTATCAACATTATGTCAGTACTAAAATTAAAACGATACTTTACGTGAAAGTTCAGTATTTTATTTAAGACCGTAATTGGATTATTGAACATTTTAATTCAGAGCTCCGGGGCAGCTATCAAACGATATTGGTCAATAAATGTAATACCTTTAAAGACCAGTATAGCACGTCTGACCTGTTTACGTTGGCTGAAACTGTGTATATTAATTTTACTTTATTATGTTTGTCTGTTTGAAGTAATCTTCTTTTGTTTTGTTTACTTGTTTTTTTAGGATTAATTATCGGCGATTGAATTGTTGTTTTTATTGCTGGTCCTGTAACATTGTTATTTTCTGTCGTCACGAAAATTATGCTTTGGGGCGTATCATTATTTGCTTAGCCTTTTTCCAATTATTTTGAGATCGGCTTCCAGTCTAACCAGATGCAGCTGAATACCAGTATTTTACATGGAGCGACTGCTTATCAGACCTCTACTACCTTTTTAATACTGAGTAATACGATACTCCCTGATAAGACTGGTTGTCAACTTCCGGGCCACTGGCTATCCGTAACGACTATCAGAAGTCTACAAATGACAACCGGGACCAACGGCTTAACGCGCTTTCGAAAGGACGGAGGAAACTCGGTATGTAATGGGTGGTAACCCATCCACAGACCGTCCTAGGTAAGCACGGCTTAACCTAAAGATCGAGCCGAGCGATTGTTATTATTTAGCCTCGAGCTCCTCGTTTTGGGGTGTATACGTATCAGTAAAGGAAATTAAATAAAATACAGTGATGTTTTCAAAATCTCCTATTTAAATAAGCCTTAAAATCAATACTCTTTGCCACTGATAAATGCGGTCGAATTAGCCTAACAAAATAGCTAACCACAGGCTGTGTAACTAGTTTAGCCATCAATCCGGACTAAACTTGTGAATAGTTTTCGCTACAAATCTATTGGGTAACTAATGCCTCCGCAAATGAACTCGTTTCTCTAACGAATTTGAATTGGGTAATTTATCATCATTATCATTGCAGCCGAAAGACGTCCACTGCTGGACATAAGCCTCCCCCAAATGTCGCCACATTGACCGGTCCCAAGCTTGTCGCGTACATCAGATTCCAGCAAATTTTACCAGGTCATCGGTCCACCTAGTGGGAGGCCATCTTCCGATTCGCGGTCGCCACACCAGAAATTTTCGGCCCCATCAGCCATCCGTTTTGCGAGCAATGTGCTTTACCACTTAAGTTTGGCAAACGGTAATTCATAAGAACATTTAATTGTATAAATTAGCTTTTATTTTTTCTAATGGGTAAATTACGGAACGTGTACATAAGAGGAAGTCTGAAAGTGGCGCCGTTGACTGAAAAGTTGTGTGGTAATCGGTTGATATGTTATGATCATGTGATGACGAAAGGTTTGAGTATGAATGATATGGCTAGAAAGGAGGTGACTGCTGAGATGACGAGTAATAGGGAAGTATGGAAATAGAAGACATGCTGCGCCGACCCGAAATGAATTGGTATAAGGGTTTAGCGCTTAGGTAGTGTAATGATACTAATGATACTCCAGATGTAGTTACGAATTTAGGTATAATCAGGACTAGGAATAGCTTACATAGAAATATGTACAGGTCTTGTAGAAAGATACATGGGCACAAGTAGTGGATTTCCTAAGATGTATTTACAAAAATGTACAAAATGTACTTGATAAATAATACGTGTGGTGGCGCGCGGGTCGCAGTTGTAGATCATTATCCTCGAGCGCGCTGGCTGGAGGCCTTAGATTCATTTTTAAGGCATCCACAGGGAATTGTCCGGTTAAGCAGTAGCGAGCCTGAACAGCCAGAGGCTAAACTGCGAGATGCCATCTCGAAAAAAAAAACAAAAACGCGGGGCACCAGTACACACACGGCTGGCAGCGGCAGCGGACGGATGTATGGCTTGACTTGCAGCTACAAGGGCAAGATAATGACGATGAAATTGGCTTTTCTTCCAAGTAACTAAACGACATAACATAATCTCTTTGTTATCTAGCCACAGATTATGTTCAAGCATTTTCCCCATCGCTCCTAAACTGGCGAATTGTTTTCGCCACAAATCTATCGGGTAACAAATGGCTCGGCAAATGAACTCGTTCCTCTATTGAACTTCAGCATTATCAGCCCATAATGTTCCCACTGCTGAGACACAGGCATCCTCTTTGTAAGAGGCCGTGGGCTGTAATCCGTTACACCGGCCCAGTGCGGGTTGGTATTAGACTTAGATTCATAATTTACTACCAATATAAATGCGAAAATATGAGAGGTAAAAACTAAAAAGCGGTATTGGATGAAATTTAGCGCACAGATAGTTTATAACATTAGGATATATTTGATCCTGGTTCTGCGATCCCGTGGGACAGTACCGAATGCCACGCGAGCGAAGCCGCGGGCAAATGCTAGTAATTTAAAAGAATACTAGCGACCTGCCACTGCTTCGCACAGCGCCACCTATCGGGTCCAAAAGTGTCCTATCTTTCAATCATAGAGACCTTGAACTCGGTTGGGTGGTCTCTAAAAATTAGCGTGTACGAACATAGTGATACCTTTTTTTTTTTTTTTCGTCTGGTAAATCATCAAATAACCCCCCCCCCCCCGCTCTGGGCTGAGCAGGAGGGAGTGTCAGACTTTTACTGACTAAAACCCATCTATGTTCCTTCCTTTGCCCTTTGTGTTCCAGGGCCGCGGTATCTCTTTCGAACAGTCCCGCAACCCTGACCAACATAGTGACACCTGACTTTTGACCCGCCCCGGCATCGCACGGCTACAATGTTATACATATAAACCTTCCTCTTGAATCACTCTATCTATTAAAAAAACTGCATCAAAATCCGTTGCGTAGTTTTAAAGATCTTAGCATACATAGGGACAGACAGACAGCGGGGTGACTTTGTTTTATACTATGTAGTGAAGATTCTATCGTTATAAATTAGCTCTTCTTCCAACCAAACATATATATCTACTTTAGTACTTTATCTATCCACAGACTATGTACAAGCAGTTTACCCATCACTCCTATACTTGCGAATAGTTTCCGTTACAAATCTATTGGGTAACAAATGCCTCGGCAAATGAACTCGTGGCTGTAATAGGCTTCTATGTAACCTTGCTAGGCCGTTTGTTATGGCTTCGTCGGCTGGTTCTGACGTACGCTGTGTAGGGCTGCGGTTTTGTGGACTGTGATTAGAGATTTGTTTGTTCTCCTGTGTTGATGAAAGAATTCCTTTTTACTTCGGCCTGGTGAAGGTGACAATGGTATTTTAGATGCATCTACTCGTGAACATCGGCTGAGTATGGCGTTAGATGTGACCATTTCAGGATTATTAATGGAATCCTTCTAGATTCGGCATGTTTGTCTGTCTGTCTGTCCGTGTATGTCACAGCCACTTTATTCCGAAACTGTTAGGACTACACAGTTGAAACTTAATAGGTAGATGTATTCTGTGAACCGCATTACGATTTTTATACAAAAAAAAGAAGATAATTAGGGGCTCCCTGAACTGAAACTAAAAAATATTTTTATCATCAAACCTATATGTGCGGGGTGTCTACTGTCTATTGATAGGTCTTTAAAAATGACATAAGAAGTTCCTAAAACCATTTTTTCTCAAAGTCAATCATTTGAAAGATAGACACTTCCAAAGTGGTAAAATGTGACCCCGCCCTCTAATTTCTAAAGTAAGAAGAGGAAAATTCTGAAAAAATGTAAGATTGTAGATCGTTCAAGATTGGTTTGAATAAAATTTGATGTTAAGTTTTTGAGTTAAGGGACTTTTTCATCAAGCTGCAGCAGTAACTTGGTTTTTCATTAACATCCTGTGAAAAACAAATTTAGTTTTGCTGTTGATTTAAAACAATACAACATATGAATGACACTTCAAAATATATTTTCATTATATTTATTGTTTGTTGCTACAGACCCTGTGTGCGTGTGAGTACGACTCGCACTTGGCCGGGTTTATTATAACAAATCTATAGGAAAATAAACCTTAATGTGCGTCTCCTAAGTTCTTTTGTAGATAAACAACGAATGTTTATATACAAAAGAACTTAGGAAACGCTACAACATTTCTACTTTTAAAATTAACTCATCACCATGTTTACTAGTGGGTGATCTTTATTTCATTTCAGTCAGTTGGTTCATGATTATCATAAACCATTGTAACCCCGTGTGGCTGAATTTTAAATTACACTTACATTGTAAAGGTATCGTTAATGCATATTTATGAATGGGGAAAAATCTCGACACACAGTCATTAGTAAAGCATTACTTCGGCTGTGGTGTAAGTTGTAAGCCATTAGCGGGTAACACTTGGATATATATTTTTCCTGGGCAAAATGGACAGATAGATTCGCAATAGACCTGGTTTTTTACAACTGATCTGAGTCAAACCACAATCTCAATTTTAACTAGAAATATACCATAGCATAAGATCGAATCAACATTGCAAAAAAATCAACAACATCAATGCAGCCTTATTCCACCCGCTGCTGAGTACAAGCCTTCTCTCTTTTGTGCCATGCTTCCCTGGTTTGTGTTAATCTCAACCAGCCAGGATCTTCTTAATGTCATCTTACTTTAGCTGTGCTTAAAGTTTATTATAATCAGCCTGTAACGTGGCCATTGGTGGGGCGCAGTGGCGTGACTAGGGGCCAACAATATGGCAAGCCCATAAGGCCAGCAAACTGTTCAGAAACCCTAACATCATGAAAGGTAGGGTAGGGTATGGGTAAGCCAAGCTGAGAGTACCACCACTCGGCACAGGTCTCTTCGTAGGAGCCAGTGGTCTATAATCCGCCACGCGTGCCCGTTAGTGGTATCATCGATTTCTTTTTTCGTCACGCTATTCCCGAACCACTGCAACTCCTGAAAGCCAGAATCAACAGTGGCCACCGCCAGAAAAACGCCGAGACAATGAAGCTCGACGACGTCCCAGAGAAATAATTTAACTGTCTTGGTTCCCCCAATTAAACTAATCAGAAAAAAATAGCGGAGGAGTAAGAAAAACATAATTTCCACCACTAGGACATGCCTGTTAGTTCACGATGAAGAAACCTACTAGCAGGTCATAAGAACACCTTGGCAATAAAAATGTTGCAAAGCTTTAGTCAGACTCTAACCCGCTTATCTCTTGTACCTTACATCGTACTATTACTAAAGGCGGGGGCATAATGGGCGCGTGCGTTTGACGGGGCACGCCCCTCTCCGCTCACTTTGCTCCAAATGTATTGGACACTGTTCGTGTGTTCTTTGTTGCTATCAGTGTGTACTTACCTTAATTTTTAATGACTGAATAAGCACAGCAGCTTTTATTAGTTAGCATGATGATTAAACATTTTATGCCTATTCTAGCTTGTAATCATAATCATGCTTTCAGTAATGAAATATGATGTCATTGGGCCAAGGCTTCACGTGTGTGTGTAATTATTTGGCCTGAACCTATTACCTGGACAAAAAATATCCTTTGTCCTAATTCCTAAACCACGTCATGATCTACCTTTCCATCAAAATTCATTCAGCCGTTTAGGTGTGAAAAGGTAACAGACGCGCAGACACAGAGCTACTTTCGTATTTAATAAATTAGTGTACATATGGTGAACGTGTAACGTGAGATAGGGTGCTACTGTGTACTTAATAGGTCCCCATGAAGCGGTGACCATCCTACAATAATTACATAAATAGAACTCTTTTCATACAAGTCTTTGATAAAGAAAGAAAATTCTCCCCAACATTTTAATGACCACGCTTTACAATTAATTTCATCCATCAATACGAATCAGAATTCATTACACCCAACCTCAACCACATACAGCACTAATTGTTTTAAATTAATTAACAAACACTTATTTGTTTCATTGTTCCAGGTATTTAATGCTGATGGCAAGTTGCGGGTGGTTCGATGAAGCGTTATCCATTAAGGGTGTCGGTTGACCACAGTCGTTAACGTTGTGTGGCGGTGACCACACTGGTGGCGTTTGGAGGATGTAGTTTAATGCATGTGTTGTTGGGGATTAGGAAAGCGAAGCAAAAAGTGGGGGTGTAATGTAGTTTGTGTATGGTGCAATCGTGTGATGGGGGCCTAGAGGAACAGACATTCTCTCGCAGGTGAACCTAGGAGGTGGTCGTCTGTTAAACCGGACTATCCTGTGGGTGCCTTGAGTGTAAGGCCTCCAGCCAGGGCAAAAAACTTACAAACTAAGCGACTACACGCACACCTGTGAGGTATGAACCTCGGCTTAGGGCGTCGCTGGGGAGGACAGCAAAGAGTCTGTCAGCGATAACGATGACAGATATATCAAAAATGTACAGTATGACCACTTTAAGTATGCAGTTTAAGGTGGCGCTGCTTGTCAACAAAATTTGCATCGATATGTGAAACTTGGTACATTTATATTAGTTCTGTGTTTTTCCGCCTGCACAGATAAGTTGGTTGAAGGGTATTGGTTTGACTGAAAAGCTTATGTTAATCCTGATTAAAGTCTTTGTAGTAGGATAAATAATTGCTAATTGTCCTTGCCCTCTGGTTCCTCAATGACTTCAATTCTAGTACATAACCAATATTTGTATGACCTACAAATAGTTTTGCAAGGTCTAGCTATTAGTGAATGAGAATTTAATGTTTCTAATTAAACCTATCTATGTCCACGTTGCTGGAGCAATGCACATAGCGCCTTAATTACGCTATGAGGCCGTTCGTTTATATGCATAGCATGTAGAATCCACCAAAAATACAGGTAGATAAAAAAAAACAACTATTATTAAATGAACCAACAAAATCAAAACAAAGCGAAGCCCCGTCAGCGATATTAAAAACGAAAACCATTACGACCACAATTTTAATCAATCAAGCGACCACAATAAATCACTCTGTATAGTGACATGAAAAAAACTAATGAATGAGGAAAAATCCTGTAAAACAAGCGCTTGATTGTCGCCCTACACTTAATTGTGTTCAACCGCGATAATACAGATTAATGATCGTTTTGTACAGCGTTTATCATAATTTATGGACACCACTTTGTGTAATTTAAAAGTTTTGTTCACTGGTAAGTTTGACGTCTTCTGTATTGAGATAGTAGTTTGTGGTTTGTGTAGTTTGGTAATGAAAGAAGTTTTGAGTATATATTTGAGACTAATTCAGCAAGATTTGTGTTCTCTTGTAGTTATGCTATGTAATTTGTAGTTATGCTGAACTGAGTCGATTTTGCGCAGCCGTGAGACACACAATTATCTATTGTTTTATACTGTTTTGATTTAAGTTTTTTTTTTAATTTTTGTTTTGCACTTATGGCATGTGCCAAATAAATATGTTTCATTCACACAAATTGCATCCTTCAGGCCAACCTACTTTTAGTAATGAACGTTTTAAAACAGGGCTGACCTATTGTAAGGGTTATTTATTGTCTTCAGTTATATGTTGAGTACTTACTTGTGTGTCTCAAAGCAAACTCATCTTCGTGAAATAACGGTTTCAGTCAAAACCAATTTTTTTTTTTTTCTGGTGTGTTATCATCAAATATCTCCTCCCACTCTGGGCTGAGCAGGAGGGAGTGCCACACTTGTCCTGACTAAAACCCATCCATGTTCCTTCTTTTGCCTTTTGTGTTCCAGGGCCGCGGTATCTCTTTCGAACAGTCCCGCAACCCTGGCAGGCATCGGTCCTTTCGGACCCCTTCCAATTCAGTCTTCTTACTTAACCTTTTAAATGTCCTGTGTTGCTTGCCACGGACAAGTCAATACGATTAACAACTTTCCTACTTTTAAGAATCCCATCATTCCATTTCTCTCTACACTTTTTCTTCTTTCTCCTCCAGACTGAGAATCCACCAATGTGTTCCTAACACCTGGCCCGCATTGTCCCCAAAGACCTACACATCTACAGTAAAGCCATTTTCACACGACACGTTTTATTCGCCCGTTTTTTATCGAAACTTCTACTTGACTGAGCAACCTAACCGTAGAAGCTATCGATCCGATATAAAATTATCTTTTTGAAGGCAATGTGAGGGTTATACGTCGCGTAGATTTTGTTTGTAGTTAGTGAATTTACAGTGGGATGTTAATCATGACGAGTTTTATATTGCAAGGAAGGTAGGTATAACCCCAATCGGAACCATTTTTAACCAACTTCAAAAAGGAGCAGGTCCTCAATTCGTCGGAACCTTTTTTTTTATCAAAATCAACTCGAATAGAGAATACTCCATACATCAAAGAAAGAAAGAAGTCTTGTTCTGGAAATCTAGTTTTGTTCTTACGGCAGATATTTTAAATTGATCTCTTTGATAAACCAGCCAGAGGTAACACAAAACCTCTTATCCGAAGTTCAGATTGAGGGCCGACGCCTGCCAGGGTTGCGGGACTGTTCGAAAGAGATACCGCGGCCCTGGAACACAAAGGGCAAAGGAAGGAACATGGAAAAAAAAAAAAAAAAAAAAAAAAAAAAAAAGATTGCCTGCATTTAGTTTACACATTTACTATTATTTATATTTAAAACATAATGTACTGCAAAACACCGAGAGAGTTGGAAAGGAATGGGGGAGGTATTTGCACACCATTAAAAAAAATGGTTGACGGTGTTAGCCGAGGATATTAATATCAGGCCCTCGTTTATAATGACGACATACTCGAAAGAAAACTAAATATCCCAGTATAACTTTTACCATTTATGAGTAGCAATATAAGCAGTTCTAAAAGCTCATACTGCGAGTGATCTACGTAAAACTTCATACAGGAACAATATTTTAGAACATAATAAAAATCCGCCATATTGTCTGATACGATCTTAAATATCCACAGTGCATATTTCGTCTACCTTAATAACTCGCAGAATAATCCGCTGGAAGAGTCATTCTGGGAGATTTTTACCGAGCACTTCCATATAACAGACTCTGCGTCAGGCTTGGCTTATTTCCTGCGAATTTCGGTGAAAAATGGGAGTGTTATTATTTTGGTGTTATTTACTGACTGGTTCGATTTTTTAGGCACTGTAGCACAGTTTAGTAGCTGTGAAAATGTTGGCATTCATTTAGATTAAACATAAGTAAAAAATAATTGATGACTTTTTGCAAAACAAAATCCGCTACTGGCTGTATCGCTTCCTTGAATAATTCCTCTGTTTCGAGATTGTCCAGGTTTCTAACATTATTTGGTCCTTACCAAGAATATATCATAACATCACGCCTGTAACTCCGAAGGTTTAGGCAGAGGTGTACCTAATAGTACACCCACATTTCGCCAGTTATGATTAAGTCCCATGTAATAAGGGGCGAGCCTATTGCCATAGACCAAGAATATGTCGGGATGAAATGTTTAGCCATTTAGCATTTAGTGTAGTATAGTTTTTATCAGACGCATATTTAAATGCTGCTATAGCAAGAAAATCTGGTTAGGTCATGGCAGCCTAGAAGTTTGACCTTTGACATTCAAATGAAACATTTCCTTTTAACCCTGAAGTTATCGTCATGTTAACAACATGTCGGCTTCAGTATTACACATAATATATTATACACCGTGTTCCGGACAATATACATAAACTTCGACCTGATGTTCAGACCAAGGAAATAAGCATTTTTCATTGTTGACACTTTAATGAATTATAATTTTTTATTTTTTGTTAATTTTCATACAAACTAAATACCTTGACGTAAATCGCACGATATGCATGCCTCTTTATCCAAATTGGCAACGTCTTATTTCCATTCATAAGATTTCGCGGGCTGAAACTTGTCAAAACTAAGTTTCTTTGGTTTTTTATCTCGTTCCTTTTTTGAGTGCGTTTAATCTTTATTTCCCTCAGACTTCAGATTAGTAGCACTGTCAATGAAACAACCTACTTAAAAAGAAAGTATGCTTTCTTTTTAAGTAGGTTGGCTACCAAGCAGGTAGGTACGTATTTCGAATTGTGACATAAAAAAACAAAAATCCATAACCAAATCATAATAACCTCTACCCACGGTATGCAGGCTTCATAAAAAGTTTCTGTAGTCCTTATTTTTTAGTGTAGGCTTAGAGCAACGCAGGACCTCCGACGACGGGAAGAGAAGTAGGCTACCAAAATTATCCTAACCCATTCTGCCGTTCCGGCTTTAGTAACAAACATTCAATCTCAAAACTATTGAATAAAAAAATAGAAGGGCAGCTCACCACGCAATCTTGGGACCACCCTTAGAACTCGGGTACATTCGTAAAAATCTTAAAATACACTCTCAAAAGATAGGTCAAATTAAGATAAAAGGTAATCACAGCATATTTTTTTAAGTTGTATTTGGCTAGAATAACAATTTGTAACCATACTTATCGCGTGGTGAAAATCAGAACTAACGCCACCAACTTATTTTTTTCCATACATTTCACAAATGTTTACCAACAGCGCTCTCCTGTCAACCTCAATGGAGCGTCAAAAGATCCATAGAACACTGTAGGATAGACAAATAGTCAGCCGTAATGTCATTCAAAACTATTTTCATTATTATTCAATCCATTATACCTTTTATTTTATTACATGTATGTAGAATTTAAGAACTGTCTAGGTATTTAGACTATGGAGCCCGCACTTGCATAACCCATCACATTGTCTTATGGTTTTGGTCGGCTTATTAATGGCGCAATTACACTAGTCATTGCAATGAATGGATGAATACATATAAGCTTACAATTGCGAAAAAACAAACTACAATGATGCTGGACGAGTATGAAGAAGGGCGCGTTCATTTACACTTGGCCGTTTGACAATCTTTCCTTGCCTAGTCCTTAGGCAATCAAATTCGGGCAAACGACCATGTGAATATGTGAATTATCAACTTTCGAAATCAAGTAGGGAACCAGTGTAATTCCTCCATGGACTAGGCAAAAATACAACATTATTACGAAGTTATTCACTATACGATGCTTCTCACACATGCTAGCAGCAACTGTACTCAATGGCATTGTGGTAGCCTCTATCATCTCTGCACACCTTGACTCCACATTTGTCGTGTAGTATACTTCAGCATAATACAAATAAGATTGGTAAACAAATAAAATGCACAACTATTCACAAAAAAACCACTCATCAAAATTTTTATTGATCAAGACAGAGAAGTGACAATAGAAGTGATCAGGTGTTAGTATGCCTTGGGATTTTCTGTAGTGGTAGGCATGCAAACCATATCGTTTCCATACTAGCCTATGGGATGCACCCACCGATTGTCCTAAAGCGTCTCGTCGAGAGTTGGGATCATGAATAATAAGGTCCATTATTCTGTTTTTTCTGTTTTCTTGAGCGACGCTCAAATTGATTGCTTGTCCAGGGCGGCGTGGTCTAATTCCGATCTCATAAAATCTCCTGTGTATGTTAATAAATGTTCGTATTATCAGGAACGCGCCGTTGGTACTGTCGTACAGCCGCTGTAGCATTTCCGTCACAGAAACCGTAGACGAAGTGAATATCAGCTTGGCGTTGCGCCGAATACGGCATAGTGAATGTTGTATTCAAAATAATTGATTAAATTAATCGGAAACCCAATAGCAAATTACAATAAACAACAAATCTGACAGTTAAAATCATGCATGACAAATAACAACTTATGTATCCATGGAGACCAGTTTAATCTCCGTTATCAAAAGTGATCGTACTTCTTCGCTATCTCTCGGGTTCCTCTCGTACGTCGTACTTGCACTAAGCGGCAACATAGGCCAAATTAATACCCTATCATACTGCATAGCTCAATTAAATTTCATTAAATCAAATTACAAATATCTTTGTAACGAAGCCTTTTTAAGTACTACTCTCATTGTTGTATTTGATTTGTAAAAGCTACAGAAGCGTTTGCCAAAGTTTATGGATAACGTGAAGAACATGGTGTATATATACAACCTGTTTTTTTTGATATCCCATAACTCTAGGGTTATATTCCGTAGGTAAAAATAATACTAAAACTCCTAGAATAGGTGGTCCAAAATGCATCGTTTCGGAGATATCATCAATCATAATTAAATTAGGTCAAAAATTGTCACCAGTATGACGAATCTTTACTTTTGCGAGGTTGCCAAACTTCGCAGTAGTATAGTAAAATAAATAGTAAAATAAAACATGTAGGTAAGTAATTCATTTTTATTCAAACCAATCATTCATATTTAAAGCTAAGAAAATGCGACGTTGTCATATTTCACGTAAGGGTGTTTTACATTAATAATCGTGACTTTGCGCAATTATTTTGTATGAAAAATGAAAAAAAAAGATAACGAAGGATTGGAACATAACTCATATGCCAGTTGATTCTTTGATATGGCCTCAATCATAACCTAGAGTTATGGGATATAAAAAAAAACACGTTGTACATATTTAATTAATTGTACATATATAAATAAAATTTATGTGTCTGTTTGTAATATCAAAATAATAGCTTTTTAATGAATGCATATTATTGAAATATATACGGCATTTATAACAAAAACACATTATTTTCCATTTTTGTCTGTCTGTCTGTTTGTTCCGGCTAATCTCCGAAAGGGCTGGACCGATTTTGACGGGACTTTTACTGGAAGATAGCTGATGTTATAAGGTCTAACATAAGCTTATTTTAGAAAAATAATTAGGGTTCCGTGCAAAAAAAAAAAAACACGAAAATTCAAAAAGGGTATTTTTTTTAAAGTATTTTCACGCCAACAAAGGTCGCGGGCAACAGCTAGTATGATAATATTACATTCACAATTCTCTTATTGTTATCGGATGTACGTTGACGGAAGGCTGATGTTCATGGTTGGTTTAGTAAGTAATGGTCTGGCGGACGTGTTATGTTACAGGGTAATGTACTAATATATGTTGCTCTTTATCTATGAGATCGCTCGCGTTTTCTGCTTACTTACACAATCACTTTTAGGCTTCTTATTCCGTCTCACGTTGCTTAACAGTCAACAGTTATTTTTTATTTGAAAGGGGTTTGAGTAACTTTGTATGGACTTGTGGCGTCATTTTTTTTTTGAGCGGCCACCAATAATTTTCATTTTACTTTGTTCTGTTGTGTTAAGTACACATATATGTTCAATTATTTTTATCCCAAGTGATATCAAAGCTGAGATATTTGAATTTGAAGATTTTAAAAATGTAGTCTCTATAAATACTTCAATTACCGTCCTGCGTGAAAAAAAAAATCTTAGTTATGTTTTTAGAAGATTGATATTAGTTATTGGCTTTACTGTTTCACGACCGTCTGTCAATGTGACGTTAGTATTGGGCCATAGGAAATAATAAAAACACATTATTATACTTTATTGCATTTATTACATGATTTTTAAAAACACATTTATTAACTTTCTTCGTCCATTTCGTTCTCAATGTCATGTCGAATAATGGTATCTAAAAATTGTGCCGGCGGAGTCAGAATTTTTTGATATCTGCCCCATCCCATGTACCATACAATGGACATTACATGCGCACAGCTGCCTAAGGTCCGTTTCCCGATTATACATGAGCAATAGTGGCCCAATATTGCATCCAGCCCTTGTGCATCTTGCCCTTCCAGTCTTTCTACGAGAATATACACGTAATATGTCCGTCTAGATCAGGGATTCCCAAAGTGGTCGATATCGACCCCTTGGGGTCGATATCGGTTTCCTAGGGGTCGACATAAACGAAAACTGATTATGGGGGTCGACGAGGTCTAAAAATCGACCCCTATTAAATTAACACAAGTTCTTATTTAAAACTTTCAAGATAGGTAGGTAGGTACTGTATTGTTTATGTTGTGTTACGTGTACTAAGAATAATTAATATTTATGTAGGAAATAGCATTGTTGTAGTAATATAAAGCCTCAAGTTCGTACAAGATGAAAAACTCGGCAAGTCAGTGTGGACAAGTTTGTGCAAGATAATGAGTTCGAGCGTACGTCTTTCAGGCGCGTTTTGACTTGCTCTCTATTTGACGCTTGCGCGATTTAACACGAACGAATTCATGATCAAGTTGCAAGTCCAAACATGTTCCTGATATTTTACTATTTAACGAGGTTGCACTTAGGTTGAAAGTTCATTTGCGTTTTGAAATTCGTTGGAGCTTGAACGATAATAACTCATATAAGTACTCATTTATTTCAAGAGATTACAAAGTTATTACATAGCTAAATTAAGTGAAGTAAAGTGACTGAAAAAGAATTTACAAAATGCTGAGCTCCCTACGCGAGTTAATAGCGTAACCACACAATATCTGCAGTTTATGAAAAATTAACAGGGTAAGTACCGAACAGTTTTTATCCGGCACAGCGCATCAGCATTGCCCCACTGCACACTGTGTGATAGTGATCAGTTGAGCTATCTGTAGATTGTTTGCAACAGTTTGCAGTTGCCTCAGTTGTTTCAATTGTAAAAATTTACCTGTAAATTTAACAGTTTATTAGGTATTGTTTTTAATTTAGGTACTTAGTTTCTTATTTTTTTATTTGCAGGATTACTGAGAGTTTTATGATGGCGGACACGAAAAAAAAATGCAGACAATACAGTTTGGACTACTTGAAGTTCGGATTTATTGCATCTCCATCAAATCAACACTTGCCGATGTGTCTCATATGTGAAAAAGTATTCAGTAACGATGCCATGAAGCCTTCAAAAATGGATGACCACTTATCGAGAGTACATGCTGACAAAAAAAGTAAGCCCTTGACATTTTTTCAAGCACTTAAAGAAAAACTAGACAAAAGGCCATCCATAAGATCAATGTTTGCGTCATCATCTATTAAAGACGATGATGGTTTACGAGCGTCCTATAATATATCTTTACTAATAGCGAAGTCGGGGAAACCCCACACAATTGGAGAGCAGCTTATCTTACCAGCCATTGCGGAGGTCCTTAACAATGTATTGCACAAACCCGCACATGATATTTTAAAGAGAATACCTTTGAGCAATAACACCGTTCAGAGACGCATAGACGAGATGGGACGCGATGTGGAAAACATTTTATGCAAGTTCTTACAGACCAACAGATTCTCTCTCCAGTTGGACGAGTCTACATTACCCGGCAATGAAGCTCTGTTGTTAGGATATGTTCGATATATCAAAGATGAAAATATGTGCCAAGAACTGCTTTTTGCTACATATTTAGAGACTGATACCAGAGGAGAATCAATTTTTCAGGCCGTGGAACATTTTTTTACTGACAAAGCTATTCCATGGAAGAACATTGTTTCTGTTGCGACTGATGGTGCACCGTCTATGGTTGGTCGTCATCGTGGTTTTATAGCTCACTTAAAGCGACAACTGCCTGATGTACTGGTCATTCACTGCGTGATTCACAGGCAGCATTTAGTAGCAAAAAAGCTGAGTCCTAGATTGCATAAGTCTTTACAATATGTAATAAATGCTATCAACAAGATTCGAAGCAATTCTTTGAACTCTCGGTTATTTGCTCAGCTATGTGAGGAAAACGACGAAGTCTTTACTCGATTACTTCTTCACACTGAAGTTCGCTGGCTATCAAGAGGCTCTTGCTTAGAAAGATTTTCAGCCGTTTTTGAATCTGTGTTGGAGTTTTTACAAGAAAAAGATCCGAATTTGAAAGAAAATCTGAACAATTGTAAAACAGATATTTATTACTTGACTGATATCTTTGGAATGTTCAACAAAGTTAATTTGCAGCTGCAGGGTGACGATCTTAACTTGATTAAAACAAAATCAATAATATCGGCCTTCGTGGGTAAACTAATCCTTTATAAACAAAATTTAGGCAGAAAAGAATATTCGCAGTTTCTGCATTTGTCAAAATTACCAGAAACGCTTCAAGATGATGACATTTTATTATATGTCACTCACTTGGACGCATTACACAAGGATTTTACGGAGAGGTTTGAGGATCTTTTAAATTTACAAATTCCTCAATGGATAATAAATCCGTACAATACCACAGCCATAGAAGAAGCCAATGTGATAATGCAAGAAGAGTTGATTACCATCAGCACAGACGAAGAGCTTAAGCAGAAGTTCAACCAAGGCTATCAGAAGTTCTGGTTGCAACGCAACATTGAAACACAGTATCCTACATTGTGGAACATTGCTGAAAAATACCTTATCGCTTTTCCATCATCATACCTAGTTGAAAAAAGCTTCAGTGTGGTAACAAACATTTTGACGAAACAAAGAAACCGTTTGAAAATCAACGAACGTGGAGATTTAAGGCTGCAACTCACCAATATTGAACCGGATGTAGCTAGATTGGTAGATAGTCACCAGGTTCATCCATCACACTGAATGTTTTATTTTCTCTTTGCGAATTAATACTTTTTTAAATATAATTTCCTACCTACTTAAAATTCTTTAAGTACCTAATTTGTAATAATCGTTATAAATTAAACTTGATATTTACTGAATTGTATGTCTTTTTATTTTGTTAAATTTTGATACGAAAATGAAGTCAATTTTACTCACTTAACCAAGTGCAAAGTTTTCCAATTGGTACCTTAGTACCTAGGTATTTTGTGTCAATAGGAAAAAACTAAAGATAGGCCCCCTTATTCATAATAGTCTGCTAACTTAAAGCATTGCTAATTCTCACTCTGTCTTCTTCTATTGACCTAAGTCAGAATGAAAAATAACACACTGTAGCAGCTGTTTTAAGTTAGCGGACCATTATGAATAAGGGGGTTGATCTTAAAAGTAGGTAATTTGGCCATGGGGGTCTGAGGTAACAGTTCATTTTGGAAAAGGGGTCACTTGTCCAAAATAGTTTGGGGATCCCTGGTCTAGATGAATGTCTGGATTGGATCCTGCCTCTAAGAAGCCACGGATCAATTCAGTTATAGGTTTCCGCCGAAAAATCATTCATATTGGGTTCTCTGCATACTTCAATCACATATGAACCGTCACTTTTTACATGTTCTCCGTAGTAGCTACGAGCTTGTTGTACTTGATACGTTTCAAGTGCATAGAGAATTAAATCATCTTCACTTAAAATAGGAAAGTCATCCAATCCAGGAACTTCAGCATTCATAGATTCAAAATCAGCCCTTCTTCTATTCATATTATTCGTAATGACATACTCGGCTAGTTGATTCCGTGGACTATGGTGAGGTATACGATTTACTATTTCCTGTGTTAGCCTATGATCAGTCAGTGGTACCCCAAACGCATTTAATAATGCTGCAGCTATTCTTATTTCTTCAAATAAATGACTTGCAGCTACATTAAAATTCTGAGACCGAAGCTGACAGAACTGATTTTTTAATCTGGCTGGTATTCATTTTCATCTTTAGATGAGGGCATATATGCACGGTATCCACATGTCTCCACATCTTCGATGCAGTCTCTGAATCCTCTGTCTAAGATTAGCACATCGTCCTCATGAAAGAACCAATGAAAGGGATCATAATGGATCCTTAAAGATCTCTGAGAGAATCGTCGCATCGGATTTAGTAGCCTCATATAAACCATATGTCTATGATGTGGCCATCAGGACAAACCAGTAAAAAAGGCTTTAATAAATGCCGGAACTTGTGTAAGCTATAAGATTTTCTCTGAAAGTAGTAATTGCTACTTTTTGCAAATAAATGTACGTGCCATCTAGTATGATTATGGCCTTCCTTTCATTCAAAGAACCATCAGGATTGCCAAATAATGTATTTGGGATTGTTAAACATCTCGATATAACATTATTATTTAGAATTCTTAAAAAAATATGGCAGACACCTAAAAGAGTGCAATAACATATAATAACTTCTTCGATTTCAATTACCAATACAAAACCAAATATCTCAGTTCCGATATGGTTTAGAGAAATGTGTCCATAATAGCTTTTGATCGCTGTATTCTGTTCTTTCATAATATCTAGGTTTCATTACTGGCCGCTCAACTTCAAAACGACGCCAACTTTACCCAAACCCCTTTCATTCAATACGTACATTGATTTCCCATTGGAACACAAATAATAATATGAACAACCATACTTTCATTTTTTTATGCCCGCGGTTTCGCCCGCGTGGAGTTCGATAAGTGTCCCATGGGGTCGTACTACCGGGATAAGAAGTATCCTATGTGCTAATCCAGGTTATAAATTATCTGTGTGCTAAATTTCATCCAAATCTGTTGAGTAGTTTTTGCGTGAAAGAGTAACAAACATCAATTCATCCATCCATCCTTACAAACTTTCGCATTTAAAATATTACTAGCCGTTGCCCGCGACTTCGCTCGCCTTTTGGTCGGAAAGAAATTATCACACGGGCACGTTGTAAATATAGCTTAGGGCACTCGGGGATAATGTAGCTTCCTATTAATGAAAGAATTTTCAAAATCGGTTCAGTAGATCCAGAGATTACCCCCTACATACAAACTTACAAATTTAACCTCTTTATAATATTAGTATAGATATAGATTAGTAGGATTTGACACCGTGTCTAACGGTTACACTACTCCACGGTTTACACAGGTGACTGTACTTTTTAAACGTAACTCCCTGTATTTTTAGACGCAAAGAATTTTGCCGTCCGTGTCGCGTGTCGAGTCAAAGTTGCAGTCAAGGTGGCATGGTGTCAATTGTCTGAGAGCCGGATTTTGCACGTGAAAGGTCTAGTATTTCTACTGTGAACTACGCTCTCTAGCTATTCTAATAGTCTGGGCAACAATACGAATAAACTACCACGTTGGTTTTGTGGTCGCAAGCGCGATTGCTGATCATGAGGTACTTGGTTCGATTCCCAGGTCGGGCCAAGTGTTATTGGGTTTTTCCATCAGGAATTCTCAGTAGCAGCCACGGAACCTGGATTTGGGCTCGATTGATGGCAATAGGCTCGACCCTATTACATATGACTTAAACAGAACTGGCGAAATGTGGGTATACTACAAGATACACCTCTGCCTAATCCTTTGGGGATTACAGGCGTGACGTTATGGAAACTTCAGTACATTTACCGTTAACAGACGTTTCGCTTTGTATTCGTATTTGTGTTTTAGTCGGCGCATCTTTCGCTCAACATGAAAAGTCTGAATAAAAATGAATTCATGAGTGAACCGATCTTACGAAGTTGGGATATTGATTTCTTTTTGTTGCCTACAAAATTATCGTGTGATAGCGGCAGACTTCGTAGTAGATGGCGGGACGAGATGGACAAAACCAACACCTTTGCCCAGCAGTGGGATGACGCAGGCTAACAGTATCAGCATCGGCTGCACCTACCATTGAACTTTCTAAAACTAACCTTGGCTTTTGGCTGAAATTCTGATTCAAACTCACTTTGTTATATAAGATAAACAAATGGCTCCGATAGGCCATAGCGGACGCAATAAAATAGATGATCCTCTATAAATTACCATAGAGGGGTCAGTTGAACCCGTCACAGAGATTATTCACAATAAAACATCCGATTCTGCGTGAATAGTGAGGGTTTTCATGGTTTTTGGCTGTGGCTATAAATATCATAATGTTATATTTGACTGCAAGTTGCGAATTGCAAAACTGGAAAACTCAACGGCGCACTCTTGAACACCCTCGGTTTGTGCTATAATAATAAAACCAAATCTAAAATGCGTGAAAATTAGAGGTAACTTCGTTATGTTTTTCCAGTAGGATTTTTCATTTTATTGTATGTCTCTGTTCCACAAAATGTTTGGTATATATTCATAGCATACTATCATATGCCCCCGGCTTCGCCCGTGTGGGGTTCGGTAATTGTCCCACGGGGTCATACTACCGGGATAAAAAGTATAATATGTGTTAATCCAGATTATAAACTATCTGTGTGCCAAGTTTCATCCAGATCCGGTCAACAGTTTTTGCGTTAAATTGAGTAACAATCGTTCAGATACCCATACATTCTCAAAAACTTTCGTATTTATTATATTTGTAGGATTGTTATTCATACTGTTTTAATATTATTTATCAGCCTTGTCATGACAAATATAATTTCCAATTAAAAAAAAAAAACTTGTCAGTGAAGTTATTGTCATGGATTTAGTGGTCCCAGCAACCTATTCCAAGAAATCAAAAGAGTGTCAGCGAGTGTTTTCGCCCGCTTTGAAATGTCGCTACGACAGATTAATGGACAAAGAATCCTCGTCAGTGATCCATTGTGATACGGGATTTATACAATCGTGCTAGCGACTCTTCATTCGGCGAAACGTTCGTGAAACAGTTTCGACGTGAACGATCTTTCAGACATTCTCAGATGCTTGCAGATTATTCATGACATTGAAAAAAAAGAACTACTACTGTGAACAACACACCAAGGAATAAATAACATTGAGCAAAACTCACTCTTGGTGTAATGCGCGCGTTTAGCTCGGCAGTTGGAGGAGAGTGTTGATCTAAAATTTTAATAAAATAATATAAACATGGCTGGGTATTACACACAGCGCCATCTAGGTGCCACATTAAGCAACGAGGCTTGTGTCGTGGACACCAGATAGTTGATAATACTACATAGATACTTTTTGTTTGTAAATACATACTTATTATACATATAAACATCCATGACTCGGAAACAAATGTCCATGCTCATCACACAAACATTTGCTCATACCGGGATTCGAACCCGGAACCCTAAGAACGTAAGGCAGCCTCACTACCGCTGCGCCATTCGGGTCGTCAAATGTGATCTAACTCACACATTTTCCAATCTCTTTAAATTACCACGATTTACTAAATCAGGCAATTGTCGCATTGCCTGATTTAGTAAATCGCATCATGTATTTCAAGAAAGTGAAAAACCTGCTTACTAATAATACCTAGGTGGTACAATACCATTATATAATGTGTGTTCACTTCAAATTATATGAGACGTTCCTTGTTTCTGATTGGCCGAATCAACGCGTCTTCCGATTCTCTAGCAAACGGCATCAAAATGTCAAAACCGCCAAAAATGTAATTACGTAGGTACGTCTCCTCCTGTGAGAGGGTGTGGGCCATAATCCATCACTTGAGCCCTGTGCGGATTGGTAGGTGTAACAAATGTATTCGGATTTTTAATATTTTAAACACCGGTTTGCCCACGGTGTTTTCCTTTACTGTTTTGAGAACATTAATTCGATGGTCTACTGGGCGCAATCGCGACTGCTGAGCATGGGGTTCGAGTCCCGGGTCGGGCAAAGTGTTATTGGGTTTTCCATTAGGAATTTCTTAGTAGCAGAAGCTTAGTCCACTGAGACCACTGGAGCAAACCTCATACATAAAGCATTCTTAGAGCAAGGTTTTAATTACCTACTGAATGCATTGGTAAAGATCTTTACATTTAACCCTCAAAATTAATCCGGACTGCCACGTTGGTCTAGTGGTCGTAAGTGCGACTGCTGAGCCGGAGGTCCTGGGTTTGATTCCCAGGTCGGGCAGAGTTATTAGGTTTTTCCATCAGAAATTTCTCAGTAGCAGCCATGGAGTCTAGATTTGCACCCGGTTGATGGCAATACCCCCTATTACTTAGCGCTTAAACATCACTGGCGAAATGTGGGTGTACTATTAGGTACTCCTCTGCCTAAACGTTCGGGGATTAAAAGCGTGTTGTTATGTTTATGACAAAAATAATTCTTTAGAAACTGATTTAGAAAATAGTTTCTAAATCAGTTTCTAAAGAATTATAATTAAAAAAAAAAAATCTTTAGAAACTGATTTAGAAAATAGTTTCTAAATCAGTTTCTAAAGAATTATAATTTAAAAAAAAAATTCTTTAGAAACTGATTTAGAAAATAGTTTCTAAATCAGTTTCTAAAGAATTATTTTTTCAACGTCTTGTCGTTTTTCCTACAATAAATATCAATCTCAACAACATCTAGTTTTTGACCTTTTCCATATAGATTTACCTTCCGTACATCTGCTAGCAAACGAAACCAATTTACTGTATCGGTTTCATAAACTATTTACGGACTGTATCTGGATTCTTGTCACGTAGAAGGCTCCGATATATTGCGTGGTGGTGTTGCCATATTAAGAGCGTTTGTGCTCTAATTTCAGGAGTTTTCGCGGTGTATAGGTGGGTATTTTCTTTAGAAATAAATATCTTAGGAAAAGTTTTGTCTTGAACTATGCAGGGTGAATTTTCCAAGCGGGCGTGGATGGCCAAATCCGAAACTATGAGGAACTAAAACAGAAACAAAAACTGCATCATTGGATTTCTGAAAAATCTATATTCCTTCCCAGAATTTGATTCTTAATGGCGACACTATCGAATGGTGTAATAAACAGTGTGTATCATATTGATTTTTCAAAAATGCAATGATGCAGTTTTAGTTTTCATCAAAATCGGGCTCGAGACTCTTTTGAGGAAAGATCTCTTCTTCACTCTCTTCATCGTTATTCCTAACAGTTTCGGATATGGCCATCCACGCCCACTTTAAAAAATCACCTTGTAAACATATAATAATAATAATATCAAGTCAAAGAGCATTATCTCTCCTCTATACTTACTGTAATATTCTGGATATTATACATATTATAGGTATATATTTATTTTGTATATTATGTGTAGGGATATATTTGTGTATATGTTTATTTTATATAGGTATATTTGTTTTAAGTTCTAATTAAAATTTTCCTGTTCTGTCTTTTCTACACACTGTGTCTACATTTCTGATCCAACTTTCCTTTCGCAGGTCTGCTGGAAGATATTTCTTATGAAATAAGCAGTACCTTTCTGCTCTTCTATCTTAATGTAATGTCATAATAAGTATTTTGTGGGTACATAAATTAAATAAATAAATAATACTAAAGTTACTTGGTATAGTTCTGAGAATGAAAGCGAAAGAAATTTGTTTATTGAAAACGAATCCATTACATACCGAACTTCCTCTGTGCCTCGGAAAGCACGATAAAACCAACGGCTGTAATTTGTAGATCTTTGACAATCGTTATCGATAGTCAGTAGCCTGAAAATCTGACAACCGGTCTTTCCAAGGAGTATCGTATTACCCAGTACTAACTGGGTTGTGGAGCTCAGATAGGCAGTCGCTCCATGTAAAATACTGGTATTCAGCTGCATCCGGTTAGACTGGAAGCCGATCCCAACACAGTTGGGAAAAGGCTAGGCTGATGATGATGGAAACGAATCCAAATAAGATCACAAACATAAAAAAAATGGGTTACAAGACGCTTTTGGATTTTAGGCGTTTTTCGGTCTGGCAACACTTCACTGCGGGGACTTTCATAGCTACGCCAAAAAGTTTCCGCACTATAGGAGAGGGCACTCGATAACTTACTTTTAGCACCTTTTTGCTTCCTTTCCAGACCTTTCGAAACGTAGCGTTCTTTTTGGTAACTTTTTCGGGATTATTTTCAGGAGTTTTGCAGGAAAACCCGAGTGTCTGATTTATAAATTCACTTAATGGAATATGAGCCTATTCGAAGATCAGATAAGATAGATTCTTTCCGCTAGGTAGTAGGTATAGTGTGTGCAATTGAAGGTGGCGTTGCTTGTCAAGAAAATTTGCATCGATATGTCAAACTTAGTACATTTATTTTAGTTCTGAGTTTTCCCGCCTGCACAGATAAGTTGGTTTCATTGTAGTTCCTCAACCAAGGAACAAATAAATATTCACCTTTCTGTCTTCTGTGGTTCATGCTGTATCAGTAAGTCAATCAGACAATTTAAACATGTATTTAACTGAAAGGCAGACCTTTCAGCTAAATACATGTTTTAAATGTTATTAAAATACTAGCTTATGCCCGCAACTTCGCCCGCGTGAAGGTCGGTAACTGTCTCACGGGATCATACAACCGAGATAGAAAGTATCCTATAAGTTAATCCAGATTATAAACTATCTATATGCCAAATTTCATTCAAATCCGTTTAGGAGTTTTTGTATATTAGTAAGAAGTAAGATAGAACACATAGGCACAGGTTACAGTTAAATCTAGCTCCGTTCGAATTCATATTAATAACATCAAGCTCCTAAAATCGCTATATTTTGGCACAATTGATCTCACAAACGCGCTTTACGCTTTATACACATCGCGTCCAGCCAGTGTGGCGGCTTATTTATTTACATATTGTACATAACATAGCACAGTTTTGTTCCGACTAGCCTGCGGTTACACGATTACTCGCACATATAGCCCGTCTATTAACTAAGAGTAATACATCCTACGTGGTTGTTCCAGTTTTGCATATCGCGAGATTTTGGCGGAGTCAATTAATATTTTAGCAGCGATTAGTTTCCCGAAAATTTAAAGCATTCATATGAAGCTTGTGAAGGGATCTTGATAACCTGTAGTTAATGGCTTGACTGCTTTATGCTATACTTGTTGGGACAGTGACACCGGAGAAAAGAGATGAAAAAAATTGCTGAGACCACGCTACGAGTTACCGCGACCCGACTTTCGACTTTTGAGATGACCATTATAACGAACTTGCATTTCAACTCGGACTAAGTCTCCTACCTTATACTTTTTAGCCGATTTTCTATGACTGTTAAACCTTTCTGCGTTTTTTTTATATCACAATGTATACGACTGTCCCTTTAGATTTATTTTGGAATCATTTTATCACTGGTCCTTTGCAACGTAGACAATGGCCGCAACGCAGACCCTTCGAATTGATGGTACCTAAGCGAAAGAAACAAATGTGAATTGACACATACCGCATGTCTCTTAGCGCAAGTTGCATCGTCCGAGGTCGTGAAACTCCCCTGTCGCGCCGAAATCTATGACACAAGTTTTATTTACAACTTGACTCAATTGCAATCCAAGCCTTCACAAATTGAATTAAAAGGAAACGCTCCCCATTCATTGACATCATCACTATTTAAAATCGATTAATTCGCGAAATCGCAGGCCTCATCATTTGAATTAAAGTGCACTTAACGAGATCAATTAAAGCGACATTCATTCGCCAAATCGATATTCGAGTAAAGCGAGTACCGATTCCGATTACGGGCAGGGTTGCTAGATCAAGTTTCTGAATTTCCCTCCAAAATGATACCTTTTGGAGCTTTTTTCCCCATTCTATTTTTCAAACAGGAAATGAAATTAACTTCGAGATATAAAACTATCTTCATTCACAAAAGGCATCGTTAGGTATCGAATATTGTGTCTGTGCATGTATTTCCCATTACGGTAAACGTACGACACGAAGCAATCAGCGCAAAGTATACGAAAATAATTATTACAAACTAATTTGGCTGTAAAATGTCTGTGAATTTCAGTGTTGTTTGATCTATCCTTGGACAAATTTTTCTCAAAAAGAAAATTTCATTTCCCAAAAATTTCCCTATAAAAGGGGAAAAGATTCCCAATCTACCAACACTGATAGCGCGCCGCTCGACGCGCCTGTGGTCGCACCCGAGTGTTTCGTATCGATGCATACGATAGAACCGAAATAGTCTGGTTTGAATCGATAAGCCTGTTATTAATGGTTATTAATTGTTGTTTGGCTATGAAGATTATGTGGTTTAACATTTGGCTTTGATTCTGTGATGAGGATAGGTTGCACAGGTTTATTTATTTTGTCTGGATTTGTTAACATTGCTGATTCGGTAGTTAAACAAATGTTTGGGATACGTAATGCAAAGATCAGAATTCGAATTGCCTAAGGTCAATGTAGCCACGATTTGCAGTTTTACGGTTTGGAAACCACTAATGAACCAGATAGTATGCAGCTCTTTCAGTGTACGAGGATTCTACAAGAATCAGACAACCAATTTTAAGACGACCAATTTTAAGGTTGTGTTATTGGTCGTTCAGAATATTAATGGTTTTCGAGAAACGGGCAAAGAACTGAACAAAGGGACCTCCCCCCTCTCCCCCTCACCCTCGAAGACTTTCAGTGTGTTTATCAGGACACCTCGAGAATTTTCTGATTTAATGAATTTTCTCAGGCTATGTATCCACGAAATCTTCCCAGTTTGTCGTAATGTATTAATAAACACCGTATAATCAAGCAACAAATAACAATAACCTCATAAACTCCCCCAACATAATGTACTTACGAGATAATCAAACCGAATAACACAGTGTGCCATAGAAGCCGTAAATTCAAACTTTCACAGGGCTGCATTCTGTTGGCGCACCCATCTCTTTCCCCAAAATTACAGCCCGTCAGGCTCCCCAAATTAACTAGCAATATATACGCACATCACGCGATCGGTTCCCGCTTTAGTTAAGCTGGGGTTACACTTTGGACGCTTAGAAATAAATGTGTAAATGATTTTGAAAATTTCTAACCTAAACACTTGGCCACAACTACTTATGCGCTTTTCTAGAAGTAGATGACACATAGTTGTCGAAATAAGACAAGGAACTAATATTTCTGGCGATGGACCTTAGCTTAAAACATCCATGTATTATAAAATAAGTGAATAAACGTATCATCTTTATTTCATTAGAGGTCTGCGTTGTGTTCAGACAGATATCTGAAAACAAATACAGCGGTTTTCCATTTTCCATACAAATTTGGAACATTTCAGAACTACATAGCATATATTATTTGAACACCGACCGAATTTAGTCAAAAACTTTTTAGAGCCTTGAATTATGGTCTGTCGATTAAAGTTTAGTTGCAAAACAAAACATGTACTTTGTCTGAAAACTTTCGGCTACGTCTCTAACGTCAATCAATTATGTAAAGTGTTGCTACGTTAGGCTGGAAGCTCAGGAATAGTTTATAAACCAGGCCTCTGGGATCTGGAATAGTCTCAAATAGTCTGTAGGTATATCAGTATCCTCTTGTGGTTAGAAATAGATCGCCTATCGATAGTGTAACAAAGTCTTTCGTAAGTTTTTCATAGTAAACAGTGAAGTTATTTTTCTTTCAACTACGTAGTAATGTTATCATTAATCACTACAAAACCGATCACAAAGGATGTCTTTTTTGCTTAGAACGAAAACAGTGCAGAAATGTTGTATGAAATCTCATTGTTGCACAGTTTTTCATTAATGCACTGTTTTTTATTTTTTATTTAGATATTAATTTACCACAGAGATTTACTGTCTCCCATTAACTTTACTAAAAAATGTATGCATTTGATCAAAAAGATACTGGCTGAAAATAAAAATTGCATGAATAAAACAGATTTGGTGAAAAAAAAAAAAAATGGCGCGCGTTTTGTACCATAAATTTTAAAACTTTGATACTTTGTATTTAGCAAGAAAAGTTAAAAAAAAATGGAAATTGACAGCTGCAAATGAAATTGTTAATAACCTTTTGTCACAAAAGTCGCGAGATACTTTGTTTTCATTGACTTGAGTTTTTATTTTGAGTAGGTATATTTTATCACGGTAGGTAGATTGGTAGTTGAAAGAAAAGTAGATTACGCACTTTGCTAAAGTGAGTAATTAATGCACTCGTGTTAAATTAGTGCCCTCGCGTGCGCTCGGGCACCAACATAACACTCATGCATTAATAACTCACTTTACGCTCGATGCAACAATCTACTATTATCTTAGGCTTTTGAGTTTTTATTTACAATATTACACAAGTAAGCCACAAACGTTGAATAAAACAACATGGTAATAAAGGAAATCAAATCCACGTAATATAGAACTTAACAAGAAATGGGAACTTAGCAACACATCGCAGTCATCTACTGAAATAACTTCATGGAAAAAGCGGGCAATATTTAGACCGCTACTTATACTGCATCAAGCGTGAATGAACAAAAAAAAAAACTAGGTCCTATCCCTACTGGAAAAGTATAACTACGGTCACATGGATAGTTTTTAACCTGGATTTTTATCCTGGTAGTACGGCACAAGTACCGACCTCCACGTGAGCGAAGCCGTGAGCATAAGTTAGTACCTTTTAAGATGACAGGATAAATGTTCTAATATGCCTAATAAGTATAAGCTTGATTCATACATTAAAAAATAACTTAAACCCCTGCTTCACAGCTACAAAAAGAAAAAGTGGTTTTTGGCAACACAGCCGTTCGTAATGAGGACTTGTCTCTTTAGGTGAAGCTCAAGTGAACCTGAGAGTCTCGCGACTCGCGCTGTCGCGTCAAGTGTAGCCCAGGCTTTACCGCTAAGAGTTCGTTAGGCGAGAATCGAATCCCGAGGGAGCAGTTGACCTTAACTGTACTCTGTTAGAACGTGAGCTGAATCAAGGGAAATGAGTACAATCGAAGACGAAAGTGTTCATTTGGTGTGATTGTGTTAGGCGCTGTTCTGTGAGGAATGTTTTATTTCAGAAAATCTGCTGTTTTAGCTAAGTTTTAATTTCTATATTTTTTAATATCTAGCCTAATAAGGCTAACAATAAGCAATATAAATCTAACTTAATTTGCTAAAAGTAAAATTATATCTAAGAGCATGTTCATTGCGTTTACTTAGCGTCTGCTAAGGCGAAGTCACTTTGTTCTTGAGTCCATTTAAATAGCTTAGTAATACATTACACTCGCGGTAAAGTTTCAGCTTAGTTTTGGACGTTTTCTTGTGATATTATGATACATTTTTGAGGTACTTTTTTTATTCATCTTCTTCAAACTTCTTTTGATTGACTTGTCAATAAGTTTTAATAAACTTTACGGTTCGGTCAAACTAGTACGGACAAATAGCGGACGCTGCTCCGGACACGGACGCTGCTCCGGACACGGACGCTGCTCCGGACACGGACGCGTCCATTCAAATACTGAGGTACTGAAGTAATGGCAGATGAAATTGTTGCCATCGCGGGAATATCCAGGATGAGGCTACCACAAGAACGTGGAGCTTGGCACAAACAAAAATAGCCCAATACCCATACCCAGTGAAGTCGGGCTGTGAATGAAGATGAAGTATCTGTGAGTGTCTGATGTCTGCAGCCGATCCGCACGATTAAGATTGGCTCTTTACTAAAAAACTTTCTGCGAAAACAAAACCGACTTCCAAAAAAATCACTGAAAAAGTCTAAAATAACTTGACTTTCGGAAGTCGGTGTCTTTGTTTGTATCTTTTTTGCCACCGACTTCCGAAAGTCAAGTTATTTTAGACTTTTTTAGTGTTTTTTTGGAAGTCCGTTTTGTTTTCGCAGAAAGTTTTTTTATTTTATTTTACCCTTTTTAGTTGCAGTATACCACACAAATTCTTGTCATGAATTAATTTTTATATTGTAACTAGAAATTAGTTAAAGTAATCGTCAAGACGAATCATACGAGCCCAAACTTGATGAGGTTTGATCGTTTTATAACGGAGTTCCTATGGCCACCGTCCAGCTCCATCATCAGACACTGGCTACCATTAAGGACCAAAGTACTCGTCAAGACGAATCATACGAGCCCAAACTCGATGATATTGTGTAATTTTATTACGGACTACCTGTGACCACCTTCCAGCCCCATCACCAGACCCTGGGTACCATCTAGAGACAACGTACTCGACAAGATGAATTATACGAACCCAAACTCGATGGGGTTATGTCGTTTTATAACGGAGTTCCTATGGCCACCTTCCAGCTCCATCATCAGACCCTGGTTACCATTAAGGACTAAAGTACTTGTCAAGACGAATCAAACGAGTCCAAATTCGACGGTGTTGCGTCGTTTTATTACGAAGTGCCTGTGGCCACCTTCCAGCTCCATCATCAGATCAGCTCCATGTCATCATAATATTGCATTGTCTCGCGATATACACATGCGTGCAAAATTTCAGCTCAATCAGAAATCGGGAAGTGTGTCAAATTTCACTAACAAGTATCCGCGACGTCGCGTGATGTACATCAGAGCGCCTGCACGCGACGTCGCGTGATGTGATAATTAACGTGAGGAAAACAACCAAATTCCTAAACTGATTTTGATGAAATTTCCATGGGACCAATCGGGAAGCATATCCTTTCAGAAGAAAAAATCATTTTTCAAATCGGTTTAAAAATGACGGAGTTATGAGGTTAATAAGTAACACTCGTGACACCTTACATTCGGCCATATTTAGCTTCCTTAAAGGAGTAATTCGAGTATCGGAGTATCTTGTGCGATCTTAGATCTATCTTTATTGTAAACATTCTTATAAAAAACTCTTCCCATTAAGGTAGATTGTCCAAGTTGCCACAGTAAAGTAACATTGGATATTTCTAAAGCAATACTAAAGTGGTTTGAAGTCGTCGCTTTGAAATAAAATTGAATGGCGGAACGTCTGCCTTTTACGTTTTTTTACCTTTCGTAGATTGCATTGCAGTCCTGTGGGTTTACAGGCTTCTGAAGCCGATGGATAACTTCATATTTTATATCTGTTTCTGTTACTGTTGTATTGCTTCTAGAGTTATTATCTGCTAAAGAAACAGATGAAGCAGATTTTTAAATGTTTTTTATCAAATCCAGTTTTAGGCTTTTAATTCGGTCTCCCGATTCTATTCTTAAGTCTCCCAATTCGCTCTATGTAAATATTCAGCTGCATTCGGTTAGACTGGAAGCCAACCCCAACTTAGTTAGGAAAAGGCAAGGCTTATGATGAATTTGGGCTACCAACTAACACTCCCGTCGTTTTCCGCTCCCGTCTTTTTCCGTGCTTTGGCCAAGCAAACTGGAAATATCGAACAATCCCGGACGAGCCCCCAAAAATATGTGGGATTTGTTCGATGTAGGCCAAATAAAAGCACTGATTTTCGTAATAAACTTGAATTTTTATTTTACACGTCTTTGTAGCTAACGTCCTTCGTCTTACTCCCCGTGTTCCAGTCTCCTTCCTTTCACCTTTTTCAACATTCATTTGCTTTCTCTTTCACTCCTAGACTATTTCATACTTACATCTCTTTCATTCAACATGCTTCACATCTGTCATTCATCTTTACGTTTCATTCCATTTATCTATCATAACATTCCGTTCCTACATTCATTTATAATAAAATCCATCAGTCAAACTAGATTAAAAATGTAAGTTTTTATTTTTTATTGTTAGCATTACATCATTAAATTGTCAATATCGCACCATTAATTGTTATTTTTATTATCAATTTCCTGCTATCAATTTAACACTTCTACACTTTTCATATAAGTACTTCCGTAAGGCTCTTTTCCTGTGGAAACTATTAACATTGACGTGTTTCTAATGTGTACTTACGTAACTATGATGTTAAGACGATGCGTTTAGGCATAATCTTGTTAGTTTTACAGGCCTAAAGATATGTTTGATTGTGGCTTCTATAAAAAAACGTATCCAGATAAAATGACAAGTAGATTTACTTACTACCCGAGCTCACTGACGGTCTGCTACTTTTCATCCTTATAACTTAAGTTATAAGTGGTTGACCGTCAGCGAACTGGGGTATTACATAAAAATCTGCGGAATTCCCTTTTAAATAAAAATACCAAGTTTAAACTAAATAATTAACGTAAAAACAGTCCAATACGAGTACTAACAGAAACTCGACAAAAACTGCCATTTCACGAAACAAATTAAACCATTCAGTTACACCTTGAAAGTCGCTGAAACTGCAACAATATTAAATCAGATTCGCGTCGCGTCGCCGGAAGTGTGAGAATGGACTCGTGTGTGAACACGTCCTTCCTGCGAGACGTCAGGCCGAACAAGGCCCGGGTGTCACTGCAGCTTTCATTTCATTTTAAATTTTTGTTTTGTTTTTGTCTGCAATTATAACACTTGCTTTCTAATTAGTTACTTACACCTCGTTGGTCTAGTGATCATTAAGTCCTAGGTTTCGATTCCCGGGTCGAGCTAATTGTTATTGTTTTTTTTTTTTATCTAGAATTTTTGAGCCACGGAGTCTTAATTCAGCAGATTACAGTGTGTGCTGCTGAGCAAAGTATTAAAGGCAACAAAATGAAATTCCTGGTGGAAAACCCCAATAACATCACTTTGGCCTCATGCCGACCAATGAGATAGTTGAGCCTTTGTTTAAGGGGATTACATTGCCCAATGACCTTGAGCATGCTGCCCCGTACTAACTTACGACGAAACGACGAGAGAGAGAGGGACGAGTGCGGGAGTGTCATTGTGCTTTTCGCGAAATTTCGGATTTTTATTAAATATATTAAAACTTTAAAAGAAATAAGAGAAAAAAATCAATACACATTGTTAAATACGTCATTACGTATTTTTTGGTATAAAATTCATGCCGAGTTATTGAGCCGTTATAGAGAAAATTTTCAATTTAGGTTGAAAAAGGACCTATTTGTTATGATTTTTTGATAAAATTTGAGTTAGTTTATTAAAATTTTAAACAATACAATGTATTTGTGATGACCTTTAGTTTAACATACATTTTTTATATTGAAAACGCACAAAAGGATTCATCTACAAACTTCTTTAAACACACGGTATTTTCAGGATTTGAGCGAGGTAATCCCCTTAATTACTCATATATTTTAAAGGTTCTCTCGGTCTCACGTGTGCGTCATTTATTTACGAAAGTAAAAATACATGATATGTTTTATTGTTAAAATGACATTGTTTTCATTGCAGTAGTAGTTATTTCTTTTGTAATCCTTCCTTGATGGCAATATTGAATCATATTCATGGCTCGTTAGTCTCAACGGATGGAATTGTTATAAAGGGCTCACCTGTGAACACGGCTTTCCTCCTCGACGCGTAAGGCCGAACAAAACAAGCTCGCGTCACTGTAGCTTTGTTTTCGTTTTTCAAAAGCTTCCTTATTAAAATGAGAATAAAGATCGGTTTGATTTTGACAATGATGCAAAATAAAAGGTAAAAAAGAAACCTGTAAAAGGACTGTCTGCTTTAAATTATATTCAAAAATGGTTTTTAGGCTGACGTAACATGATATAGATGTAGAAATTCGACCTCAGAAAGAAGATTTATAATTTGTTGTTACTTTTATAACTTTGTTGTACCGTAAATGTAACCATGTTTTTGTTTGATGTTTTGTCCTGTGCGGGCTAATAAATACTTTTTCTTTCTTTCTTTCTTTGTAATTGTTGTCACTCGTTTTCTCAAATGACTGTTTTTTAATAATGTTTTTCAATCTCAATTTAAACAGTCGTTCCGTCAGAACTGGAAGGAAGACGCGCGTTCGCAAGAAATGGAAAGTGGAGGCCTTTCCCAAGAGTGGGACAGAGCAGACAAGGAAAAAAAAAATTACTCAAGCTATTTTTTTTTTAATTGCCTTGAATGTCCCACTGCTGGGCAAAAACCTCCCTCATATTTCAGACAGTCTTCTCCTGCGCCACCTTAAACTTGTACTACTCAACTTACTACTTAACTTGTATTTACTCAAGCTTATCATAAAAAAAAACTGAAAAACTTTCACGAAAATGAGTTAAAACCTGTTGGTTTTAACTCATTTTCGTGAAAGTTTTTCAGTTTTTTTTGCCGTTGCTCATGATTTTTCCTAAACGGAGGGACGTTTAAAATACAATTAAAAGATTAAATCGAGTTACCGTGTAACAAAGCGGAAACTCCACCGTGACGTCAACGTATCCTGCAACGCGTTGCGTAGCATGTGATGTGACGCATCGCGTAACACGCTTCTAGGCGCGGAAAGCGTCAGCTGCAGAAAATATTCATTGTTTATTTCTTCTTTGACGTTTTATTGTTTTTTTTTTTCCATGAAGTACAATTGGGTTCAAAGTATTATTAGTGGATACATTTTGGAGGCGTGAAGTTGAGACTAGAAGCAGATCTTACCCACTTACCTACGTGGAAGTAAATACTTACAGTCTTGATTTTTAGGGTTTCGTAACCAAAAGGGTATTAACGGAACCCTATTAATAATACTCCACTCTCCGTCCGTCCGTCTGTCAGTCTGGCTGTCGGTCACCAGGCTGTATCTCATGAACCGTGATAGCTAGATAGTTGAAATTTTCACAGATGATGTATTTCTGTCGCCGCTATAACAGCAAATACAGAAGACAAAAACACTACTAAACAGACAAACAGACTTGTATTAAAAACAGGATAAAATTAATATTTAAGGGGGACTCCCCTAAACAACAAACGTGTTTTTTTTTCTTTTTGAAAATGGAACCGACTCGCACGTGGCCGATTTTTTTTAAACATATTTTTTACCTACCTTCTCGTAACCGTCAAGAGCGAGAGTTGCGAGATCTCTGAATTTTCTGACAATTCAAACTCGCCAACCCACTTTTTGACTTCTTGCTCAAAAAAGAGTAAATGATACCGTGACGGTTGACAAAGTGAGATAAAAGGAAATAGCGTATTGTACACACAGCTACACATCAAGCTATACATTTCTAGTATAAGCTGACCTCGCATTGTACGGAAATCCTATAAAATGCGAGATCAGCATAAACTGGAAATGTATAGCTTGATGTGTAGGCGTGTGTACCGTCACACGTCATGATGATGTTGATGGTCACTTTGCAAGGATTGATTAGTGTCTACCTCGTTTATCGAGTGATCGCAAGCGCGACTGCTGAGCATAAGGATCTGGGTTCGATTCCCGGGTCGGACAAAGTGATATTGGTTTTCCCCATCAAGAATTTCTCTTAGCAGCCACGGAGTCTAGATTTGTGCCTGGTTGATGGCAATAGGCTAGCCCCCTATTACATGGGACTTAAACATAACTGGTGAAATGTGGGTGTACCATAAGGTACAACTCTGCCTTACCCTTCGGCGATTACAGTCGTGATCTTTTGTTATGTGATTGGAGTAAAAAAAACAAAGCAACATCAGAAACTCCCATAAAACAAAACTCACACGAGTTTCAAACTCATACTAGCGATACAAAAATCAAACTTGTATCCTCCTCACTTATCTAGACGATAGAATCAAACTTTGGTCATTCACTTAGTGCACAACGACCGTGGTATCGGACCAGCTGAAGTTAAGAGAAAACAGGTTTAAACACAAGTGGATAGAGTCTATAAAACTTTTAGATCTTGCAACTAATTTTATACGGTATATTGCAAATTGGAGACTTCTTCTTGGTGCTGTGCGCCTGGTACTAAGGTTAATGGGTGATACTCAAGAAAAGCTGTATCTGATAAAGGAGCAGCTCGTGGCCATATAATAACAGCCGTTCGGGTCAATCTTTAGGTTAAGCCGCGTTTGCCTAGGTTGGTCCGTGGATGGGTGACCACCCATTACATACTGAGTTTTCTCCGTGCCTCGGAAAGCAGAGTTAATGTGAGTTTTGTGATGATAAGATATTTCTTTACCACAAATTCATGTGGTTCTGAAGTGCTTGAAATAACAGGTAACAAAATCACAAGCCATGTCAATTTGTCTTCGTACTAAACATGCACTCACGACACTTAGCACATATGCAGTACATGTGAATGTGAACATCCGCACGTCTGAAGACCACCCAAGCACGCACGAGTACACGGCGGATCATGCATGCACGAATGTTACACGGATGTCAATGGGTTACATAAGTACACTTACCTTGATGAATGTAACCAGCAGGTTAATCACAATGACAATGCCATTAATTGCGACAATTTTCCAACATTCATTCGCGTTGTTAAGCAGATCATTTTTTCAAAGAAATGGGTAAGGAGTTTCCTTCAAAATCCTCAGAATTGCGATAGAAAGCGTGTAACGCAATATGGGTGCATACTATACCACATATTACGAGCGAAGCAGCTCAAAGACAAGACATTAAGGGAATTGGAATTTTCTTAGAACGTAATAATATCATCTCTTAGTCAAAGGAACTGAAAATGAAAGGCCACATTGAAATCAAAGAGATACAAGTTACATTTATTACAAAGGACAAAAGAAGACATGAATGGGATGAAAAATACATTATACGGAGAAATTATTATGATAAAAATTACACATTAAACGACTGGGAGCATTTCCTTCATTAGGCTGTGGTACCTTAAAATGAGGCTGTTTATCCGCTTAATGTCTGCGATAGCTACTAACATTTTAACACGACCAGGGAACAAGACCTGCGAGGTCATTCTAGTCTTTTCAACTTTCTAAGGGCCTGGTGGGTCTGCTAATATTGGTCAGAAAACTTCTGTTGACACTCTTTAAGGCTCTATTATGAGGCGACCGCGGATCCGACGGACTAACGCTCTCCGATCCTCCCAATATTTGCACCTCGGCTTGCGAGAGAATTTTGTTTGACTTGCAATTCTTTGAGAGTCTGTCAAGTTTGGGAGTGGCTCCCCATGTTGTTGTTTGTTTACGTTATTATGTTGATAAATTGTTAATTTTAATTGAAATTTTAATAGCTTCTGAGTAGATTACACACAATAACGCAGCCACTGGCAATAAAATATCTACCGGTGCTTTGCTATTCTATACAAGCCAAGGGCGATGTTCGAAACAGAATTTGGACAACTACAATAAAAATGTTAGTGCGAGTATACAGGGTGTAACAGGACCCTTCACGAAGCCGTCAACCTAGTGTTATGTACATCAAACTAAGTAACAAGTACAGAAAAATATTGCTGGGAAACGACTTTTTTTGGCGGGTGAAAAATCACGCTTTACGGTAGGACTCAATGTAACGCACTCAAAACATTGTGCTGATGGATGAATTGAATAGTACGGGGGTCGTGGAGGTGTTTAAAATAAAAAGCTTACATTAAAAACAAGTATTTAAAATAAAAAAAACTTGTGAAAAAGTTGGAACTTTGACCCCCAATATCTCCGTAACTAGAAAGATCCCGGGTATGGTCTAGAACAAAAAACTGATCGCAATGACAGGGAGAACAAATGTCTTTCGGCTTCGTTAATGGTCTTTAGAAGTGAGTTTTTTTTTTTGTAATTAGAGCAACTTTGTCAAAAGTCTAAATGCCTATCGACTAATGAAGAAGATCAAACAAAACTAAACGAGACCTTAGAAAACGAAAGTAAGTACGTAGATACATTTTAGAAAATTAAAACGCAAACCATCTCATAAATACACGGATAAAAGAGAGTTCCCATTCCGGTCATTACGTTTGACGCTAAAGCCGTGCGGCGAAGCGTTGCGAATGCAATCACAGATGCGGTCACCGTCCATCCTCGAGGCATCCGGCCGTCCGGCGGGATACCCGGCCCGTGTGCCGTACTCAACCGTAGCACACTCGTTTGTCTATTCACTTGGAACAATACTATTTGCCTTACTGCGAATACCTTGAAGCTTTTAGTGTTAATGTCTAGGATTGGATCAATTATAGTGGATGTGGAATATTTTTTTAATTGGAATAAGAAGATTAGCTTTGCTCTTGGTGCTTTCATTTATCTGAATTGCCATTTCATTTGCTATTTTAATTTAAGAAAGAGTATTTTCTATTACCTTCCACTGAATCCACCCAGACAGCGATTTGAACCAGACAATATTTTCTACTTTCCTTATGTGAACGTTAACCACTTTCGTCTACCAACAGAATGTGGTTAACTAAAGAATCTGGTAAGACAAGTTTGTATTTATCGGCATTATGCTTGAAACCGTTACCATCCACCGTTTCAATCATAACATTACGCCTGTAACCCCAGACGGGTTAGGCAGAGATGTGAGGTATATGTAATAGAGGGCGAGGTTATCGCCATCAACCAGGAACAGTACCAGACTCCATGGCTGTACTGAGAAATTCCTGATGGAAAGACCCAATAAAAATTTGCCCTACCCGGGAATCGAAACCAGTACCTCATTCTCAGCGGTCACGATTGCTGACACTGGACCAACAAAGCAGTCAACACACTAGACCAAAGAGCTTTTACATTACCGTCATTATATTCTATGCTAGCTGTGTGTCTATGGCACTGGGGAGAGTGGGGAATGCGCTGTGTTTGACCGCTGTCCTCCGGTACTCGGATCACTTTGACCACTGCAGTGTCTACCCGCTCGGAACAATACTGTTTGCTTTACGCTTGCTATTGTGAGGTATACTACAGAAGCGTTTGGTTTCTAAACTGAATGATTACAAAGTAACTAACACCATGCTAAGTGCTGTGCTATGTTTGACAAAATACGTGGAGTTGCGGACAGCCCGATAAATACATGTTTGAATCTGTTTACATTAAAGACACAACTTAGCTAATGATCCGTAAAGGACTTTTCGATTCATCTACCACAACCCGACTTCACCAACTGCAAGGTGTTGGCGTCTCTTTGCTTGTGTTTGTGCCAGCCTCATCCAGAATAATCCCGCGATGGCAACAATGTCGTCTGCCCATCTCGCCGCTGGACGACCAACACTTCGCTCTCCAGTCCTTGAACGCCACTCGCCAATTTTCCATTTCCATAGTTATATTCTATACTAGCTATGTCACTGGGGAACGTGGGAAATGCGCTGTGTTTGACCGCTGACCTCCGGTATTCGGATCACTTTGGGTAGCGCCACCGGAGAGTGTCCATGTCGCTCGGTGGAGTGTCCAGTCGAGTGTACAGTATTGTAATACTATTTGATTTATCGCTAGTATTTGAGGACGCATTCTTATGTTTTGTATGAAAAATAACTGGTTTAAGGAGTACTGGGGTCTTGTGAGTTCAAAGTTTCAAAGACCATGTTCTATGCTATATTTCTCATCTCATCCGTCGGAACTTCTACTTTATGTCGCTGGCACTAAAGTATTATTAATTTTTGTGTTCCAGAACTTCGCCACTGCTTCGATGTTGTCGGTGGCAGCTGACACTTTGACTGTACTTATTAGGGCTTAGAGGGCAGGTTAGGAGGTAGGACATAGGACATATACTCCCCGTTGGTACTAAGAAAACAACATGGAGATTGATGGCAAAGAGGGCTGTTACAGGCGTCATGTCACCTTATTTTACTTCTATTAAAAATGCGAAACTTTGTAAGGATAAATGGATGTGTTATTGTTTCACGCAAAAACTAATGAACGGATTTGGATGAAATTTGGCTTACAGTTCTATTTTAACCTGGATTAACAATTGTGATACTTTCTATCCCGTGGTACACTTACCAAACTCCACCAAATGTCTCGTTTGTACTGTATAAGCCTGAGAAAATGTCTACGTTCATGTTCGTAATATATGAGCGTTGGGAATGCGTTGCGTTTGATCTCTGTCCTCCAATATTCGGATCACCGCCACCGGACTCACTCGTGTGTCCACTTTGCCAACTCGCTTGGAACAATACTGTTTGCTTTACTCCGAATGCTTGCGAATACTTGCAAGTCTAGGGGGACCTTAGCTTTTGTTAGACGTTTGACTATCTTTTTTTAAACTTCTTTGTGTTCCAAAGATAACTTCTATAAAAACCTCCTCACTCAGCTGACTTTAAGAATTTTTTCTTTTGTGACATTGATTCTGCCTACTCTAACGTAACATCACGGCTGAAGGGGAGGCAGAGGTTTATCTTAGTACACCTAATTTCAACAGTTATGTCTGAGGCACCTATTTTTCGCCAGTTATATTTAATAGGGGCGAGCCTATTGCCATCATCCTTGGATAAATGCAGATACAGGCTGTTACTGAGAAATTCCTGATAAAAACTCTATAACACTTTTTCAATGTTTTCAAGTTCAAGTTTTAATTTTTTATTAAGTAAGGTTATTATGTACATTATATGTATACAGACCGAAAATAGAATAAGAGTATTAATAAAAATTAAGACTAAATTAGTTCAAGTTTATGTATGTTGTGAGCGATATGTGCTTCGTATCTTATGTTTGTTTTTTCTGTTTCAGGTACGTTAATCTCGTAATTTAGATGTAAGACCGTTGATCCACTTCCAAGTTTCCTTTGCATTGGTAAGTTTTAAAAATTATCTAAATTGGATATACGTAAAGCATATTATTGGTTAGTGAAATCCCCAATAGACGAAAATACATTATAATTTTGTTGTCACTAATGTGCTTTTATCTCACTTTCAGCATCTAAAAGCCTTACCAAGTCTCAGATAAGTGCTACCCTAATCTGCTGTCAAATCGTTATTCTGGGTGTACCTAAGTAACAAAGCAATAAGTTGAAAACTTGTTTGAAAACCGAAGGGGTATTCCTTCAATAGAAAAATAAAATCTAGTAATACATTAGAAGTATACAATAGAAGTATGTATTACATTTCAGACCTGTGTCTATTCTATAAAACTCATCAAAAACTAAATAAATTCTTTCAAAACTTCTGCTACATAAAACTGACATCAGATTCATTATGCCTCGATGAAATATGGAATCCACAATAGCACTCAATATTCTTTAGAAAATAATCAACAAAAATATAAACGAAATTGATTGAACACCGAGTGAAAAATCACCTGCACTGAACTGAAAAGAAAAAATAAACATTTTATTATTTTGATTTCCCTTCAAAACGAATGAATGGATCCATTCTCGCTGAGACATTTCAATTTTTTCACCTTGATATTTCATACTGATTTGTTTATCCAACTTGCTGTGGGATTCTAAACCTTACTGCGCAGGAATATGGTGTTTATTGCTTGTGAAAGAAAAATTTCCATTTGAACGAAGCTGCGTCGAGTCTGAAGGAGATATATGGCTTCGAGAAGGCGAGAATTGACATAATATTGTCCTTTGAGGAACGTGGAAGCGTTAGCCTGTGAATGGAGCGCTTTAAAGCGAAAATTTTCTAAATGCCATAAAATTCGGGCGTGGTACGGAACCCGGAGTTACGATGCGACTCTTTCTATCAAGTGTAGGGGTTTTATCGCAGTTTAAGTGACTTCTGGTCTCGAAAGGATTTCACTATGATATTTTATAACAATGCTGTGTGAAATGTTTACGGGTTTGGAAGTTTGATTTTTGAATATGGTTTAGGGAAATCTTTCTGTATCAAGGATCTGGAATCATGCTAATACTGGAGTCTAGATTTACGACTACGTTTCTAAAGAGGTTTAAACGAGAGAATGTGTGTAAAATCGGTTTCGAATCGATCAATCATTTTGCGGAATCCCGCATATCCTTGAACCAAAAATTCTATGACATGTGTCATACTCCAAACCTATGGTTACCAGTTTGAAAGGTCCGGACAAAAAGCCGGACATTTCCGGTTTGTCGGTTGAAAAATTCGAATGTTTTACTGTTTTATCTGGGGGTGGGGCATTGCCCCCGCCTAGACGAGCAATTACGTTTTCATGGTCCTTTATTTATTTAGTTTATTCTACGTTAATTATTAAAGGAGTGCGGTGTGCCAGCTGTAGGAAGGCTAAAGGCTAGGCATTTTTCGACTGATGGCTTAATTGTCTACTAATGGTACACTATAAATACTTATTTATTTATTTATTGAAACTTCATGTGATACATAGGCGGACTTAATGCCACAAGGCTTTCTCTGCCAGTCAACCTTTGGGTCAAATAGAGACCAGCATTGTGATACGAGTACAAAATGAAAAATACCATTTTGTAAACATAAATTGGTACACATAAATATATACATACTAAGGCATATGTATACATAAAAAATGTATATAAAATAAACTTATTTACATTAACTATTCGTACAGAATAAATAACCTCGTGTTGAGGCTCTATTCAGACTTCATAATGAACACTTACCTACATTTCCTGCTAATCAAAATGGCACCGTCTACAACCCTACATACAAATTAACGAAATAACTCCTATATCAAACTAACAACAACAAAACGAATGCTAATTTAAAGGTATATAACTATGCTATATATTAAGCCGTCAACAGCAGCGATCATGACCCGATAACAAATGTGTTGTGACCCAAATAACTAGCTTTATGAGTTCTACTAATGTACGGTGGCTGTTTGTTGCGGGTTTCAGGGACACTTCCTGGATTTTACGAGATTTTTATCGATCCACCAAGTTCTAAGTCGTTCGCAATGAATGCCACGACGTGTTTCTGGTGAATAGAAAACACTGCAATAGGCCACATAGAAAAATTGTGCATACTACTCACGGATACTGTGGAAAACACATTGCAGTCACTGTTTTCACTGATTATCAATTGTTCTGAGCTCCTGATATCAAAATCGTCGAAATAACGGGAGCTCAGAATAATTAAACTTTCTCGTAAGTAACAGTGTAAGTTTAGTTATAAAATGTGAAAGCTTATAACCCTGCAATATGTGTTTTCCACAGCATCGGTGAGTAGTTTATGAACAATGTTCTCCTGAAGGTTTTCTAGAAATATATAATGAACGCAAGACACTGGTTATATTTTGTTTTTTTATGCATATTTTAATGTTTCTCGTCTGTTTGTGCCCATCTACAAGGTGAAAGGCGACGCGTAAACTGTGCGTACAAATATTTTACAGGTTATAAAAAAACGGCCGTTTTTTTTTCATGTTAGTACCGAATTCATGGCAACAATTTTTAGGTACTCATTTTTTTCCACAGGTTTTTCTTAACCAGTACCTACTAAAATAGACCGTTTACTGTTTTATTTGTTGTCGTGTCATTTCTTTTATACTTACGAGATGGTGTTCCTAACCGAGGATTGTGCAAAGAACCTACTCGTTGCGGGAAATTAACGGTTACGTTCACCCTTAAATATTTCAGTTCAATTGCTTAACTGTTATTTGTTAATGTACACATTAATTCGGTTTTCATTTGAAATAAACTGTGGCGTATAGACTTGTTCTTGTGTGTCTATTCTCGACATAGATAGCGATCGCACACCAACCGAATTCGCTCGCAAAGTCATAACGATGCGGATTTAAGGTGGACGCGAGCCGGGACGCGACCCGCCTGTGTCGGCTTCCACCTTAAATCCGCATCGTTATAACTTTGCAACCGAATTCGGTTGGTTTGCGATTGCTATCTATGTCGAGACTGCAGAGTCTGGTGTCTTGCTCCATCGGCCATCTCCGCGTCTAGCAGATGTCCTGCCCAGGACCACAAATTGAGACAAAGGTAGAGAAATCATGAAGTAACCTTACCTTGTTCTTAACGATGGATGTGTTCGACTCAATTATGGAGATGAAGATACCCTAATGTACCTATTCCCATAATTAAATAAACTAATCAAGCAGAAGTGACGTTATTTATACTCCGGTTTGAGAGTCGGACTAGCAAGAGGCTGTACTAGATCGGTCTGTAATTATCTTCCTGGGGTCGTTCATGTCTACGTAGAAGAAAGCACATCTGAACATTTTTCTATTACCTAGATCACATCTCTTACATCTTCTACACTCAGGGTCGACTTCCAGTGTTACCGGATTCAGCTGAATACCAGTAGTATTTTACATGAAGCGACTGCCTATCTGACCTCCACAACCCAGTTAGTACCTACTGGATAATACGATTCCCTTGGTAAGACTGGCTGTCAGACTTTTGGGCCACTGACTACCTGAAGCGACTGTCGAAGATATATAAATTTCAACCGGGACCAATGGCATAACATGCTATGGAAAGCACAGAGGAAACTCGGCACATAATGGGTGGTCACCCATCCTCAGACCAACCTAGGCAAATGCGGCTTAACCTACCGATCGGCAGTTATTATTCAGCCACGAGCCCCTCCCACATCACTCTCACATCTCCTACAGATGTTCAGAAATCTAGAAATATCCAAAACAGTCACGAAGGCAAATCACCCATGCATCCATCAGCACAAATAACAATATCAGCGCAAAAATTCTGACAAATGTTTTGCAAACGGTTCAGCGGTCCGCCATCATTAATTCGAGCTGACAAGGGTCCGTCACGGGACCTCAGTGATTTATTCCGGTGTCCTCTTTGATACCTAACACTGGCTGTAAAGTACCGGTCTTCAATATGGCGGCTGTCATTAGCTTTGTAACGGAAGGATTAGAGTCTTTTTGGTGGTCGTTGTTAGAAGTAATGTATTCGATTTGGAGGTTGTAACTAGTGAATAACGTTTTGGACTGTCCGTAGGTTCGTGGCTGAGAATATGTGTGTTGAGAACTGGTTTTCACGTAATGCTAATAGTGTTTCTAGAATATGCATCATCAGCTTTTAATGTTTCCACTGCTGTGACAAACGGCCTCCTCTCTATGAATGGAAATGGGCTATAATCCACGTGCGGGTGCGGGTGCAGTGCGGGTTGGTAGATGTCACATGTCTTCGAATTTTTGGTTCTAGAACATGCCGGTTTCCTCACAATGTTTTTCTTTACCTTTTTTGAGAGCTTTGGTGATGAAATAAATTACACAAAGTAATGCGCGTGCCTGGGTTCGAACCCACGACTTACTGTTTGTAAGTTGGAGCCACCACTGAGCCACCGCTGCTATGAAATTTAGAATATGATTAGTAGCTAATTAGCAGTCAACTCAAATTCTCCGTAAACTCAAATCTCTGCTGTTATTCACTGGCAGTGGTGACTTACGCAGTTTTTTTAATCTGCAGACATTTTATGGGCCGGCCATATTAGCCGTAGAACCGATGACCGTTGGGGTAGACGTGTTCTTGAGTTTAGAATGCGAATTGGCAAGCGTAAGGTGGGACGACCTCAGACACGGTATAGCGACGATCTTCGCTGGATGCCTGGTAGCAACTGGATGAGAGATGCTGAGAATCGAGTTGAGTGATGTGTGGTTGAGGAGGCCTACGTCCAGCAGTGGACTGCCGTAGGCTGGTGCTGATGAACAAATATTTGATACTACACAAAAGCACCATATTTTATTCAAAATACAAATAGTGACCATTTTGTTGCACTAACTACATCTTTATCTCATCTTACTCGCGAGTAAAGACATAAACATTACAATTATCTACAAGAATCCTGTACGCAATCAAGAGAACACAAGACACAACTACACACTAACAAGCATTTCAAACTCGGCGCACTGGCTGTCACGGATAGCATTAATTGCTGGAACCAGCGAAGTATCAAATGGTAGCGATATATTGCTTACTAACTACCGCTCCTTACATAACCTCCTAACTAGGCGTTTAATGCCATGTGCATCATCTCAATGCGGTTTGTGTACCACGAGTATTTCTGGGAATCTGTTAACTGGTCGATATTGGTTTGGGGTTTTAATTAACACTCTTTTATTATCTTCAGCTGTAACTATGTAAAAAAATATTAGAATTTAAATTTGACCCACCTCCCAGTTTCTGATTGAGAAATTTTGCATACATCAGGCATGGTTAGGTAAGTGAATATAATTATGTTCCTTTCTTATACACTAGCTGTTGCCCGCGGCTTCGCTCGCGTTTTGGAGGGAAATTATTCCACGGGCACGAAGTAAATATAGCCTATAGCACTCAGGGATAATGTAGCTTCCTAATAGTGAAACAATTTTCAAAATCGGTTCACTAGATCCAGAGATTACCCACTACATACAAACTTACCTCTTTATAATTTTAGTATAGATAACTGTTCATGATCCAGTGACGTTCACAGCGGCTCATATTTATAACATCTATTACGACTTTCAACATGATCACCATAAATATCTAAACTAGTATAGCTGTCTATCCCTCTTGGTTATCGCTGGTAGTACCTCACTTTGTCTAGACCCTCACAACTCTAAAACTAATCATCTTCACCGACATCACTGAATTTCTACTTTAGCATAGCAATCAGTCTGGGGCCTTAGTCTGCTATTGCAATAGTGTCAGAATGGTCTATAATTGATTTAATAAGGCCCCTAGCCCACGGCGTATTGAAGCGCTTTCGAAACTCGTTCGACGTGCGTACAAAGGGTAAATCGTTTGCGCGGGGCCTAATTAAATGAATGATAGACCATTCTGACACTATTGCAATAGCAGACTAAGGCCCCTGGTCTTCCACTCTGATCAACTATTTAGTTAATCCGATAGGAAAATTTGTAATTGTCCATGTTTGTTCCTATCTGCACAACTTAATAAAAAAAAACCTTTTATTTTTTAAACCTTTCAAGGCGTATTGTACTACTTACTCAGTATTAGATGGGTTGTGAGGATCAGATAGGCAGTCGCTCCATATAAAATACTGATGTTCAACTGCAGCCGATTAGACTGGAAGCCGATCCTAACATAGTTGGACCTATCACCGAAGGATAAATACAAAAAAAAATCCTAGCACAGCAAAAAGTCTCGCATCAACCGTGTACAATCTTTACCTACATAATGTCCTGATCGCATCAACCAATCTTCAATATGTCTCCACCACCGGAACACATCGGCGGTGTACCGTTTATTTACTCCTAGACTTCGATAAGTAAATATTTAACGTGTTGTATACCACCCCTCATCCTTATCACGTAGTACGGAACGGGGACTAATTTCCTTTCACCATCTTCCCCTACGCCATTATTTTGTTATCAGTTATCAGGGATCTGAAATATTATGGAGTGTTTTGAAAAAAGCGTGTGGATTTTTTTTTGTTAGGGAGTAGGATTTGTGTGAAGAGACACATGTCATGTACGACTATTACACTTAATGTTGGTATAATCAAATGAACATATAACATCACGCAATCCCCGAAGGGTTAGGCACAGGTGCACCTAATAGTACACCCACATTTAGCCAGCTATGTTTAAGTTCCACGTAATAGGGGGCGAGCCTATTGCCATTAATCGGGCACAAATCCAGATTTTCTGCTACTGAGAAATTCCTGATGGAAAAACCAATAACAATTTGTCCGACCCGGGAATCGAATTCAAGACCTCACGCTCAGCAGTTGCAATTGTGCCCACGAGACCGACAAGGCAGTAATCAAAGTAAAGTATTATTTTAATCAATCTAATCATGATTAAACTATTTGATGTTATTCTGTCGTCAATGATTTTATCTACATCGTAGTTTCAAGACGAAGAACTAACATTTGGCATAAACAAAGCAGTTAAGCGTTAACGTCTTACCGCATTTCATACAAACTTTGAACTCATTGGTTTTCGAAATGACTGAACCGATTTTAATAAAACTTCATACGCATAAGCAGAATACATATGTCTAAAAAATGACACAGAACATTTTCGAAATGTCTTGGGTATGTTAAAAAAACAGATAATTGGAGATTTCTGTTTCTATGGAAAATCTAAAATCGGTCTAATTTAGCTGTAACACTATTTTTCGACAAAGTTCTTTTTCAAATCCTGCTTATGCGTATGAAGTTTCATTAAAATCGCTTCAGTCATTTCGAAAACAAATGAGTTCAAAGTTTGTATGAACTGCCGTAAGATATATGCTCTTATTTGAGAATCTTACATCGTGCATCGTACTAAAATAATGCGTGTCACAATCAATTCGATACCTAGAATTAATTTGGGATCTTTATAACCCAAACATAACATTCATCCCATATTTCTTGAGTTGCCATCACCTAAGCCGGCGATACCGGACAAAAACTTTAAAACCCCGGGCATTTAGGTGAAATAGATTTTTTTCCCGGACACCCCAAAAAAAAAGAGAAAAATGAAAAACATCGCAAGACGAATAGTATGGTGATAGTGAGTGCGTGAATTCAAACAAGAAGTGAGGGCGCGGCGGAAGGGTTCTTACTTTCTTTTAAGTCTTACAGAAATGTGCATTTAATTTATCGACTTACAGAATTAGGAACGTTTCTTAAGAAGTACTTAAGAGTACCGAGAATGAAAGAGCGAGCGAAGCAAGCTCAAAAATTTATGCATCCCGGTAGATAACAATTGGGTTCAGACGGTGTTACAATGAAACTATCACAAAAAGTTTTAACCGGACACTTATTAAAACGCCGCCCGGACGGCCCCCGGACGCCCTCCAATCCAGGACAAAACCGGGGAAACCCGGACGGATGGCAACGCTACATATGTCTATTCTTTACCCAAATCGGCTTGCAGTCTCCGATGATAATGTCTTGTACTTGTTGTATGGTAAAGGTAATTCATTGTCAAGCAAATTGAAACCTTAAATCAATTGTCATCACATACGACTGACAAACAAGTGAAGCTTTAAGTTGATAGTCAATTCGTTTAACCATTCATTTGCATGACCTACTTACAAATTGTGCAAGATCTATGAACTAAAAGTGGATGCTACAGATGACTCTGTACATTTTCCTTTTACAGTCTTGTTTACTCGTTCACTGTTTACTGTTATTGTTAATGTTGTTGTAGCAACACTTTCGTTTATGTCGTCGTCTCGCGAGTCTCTTTGCGATGCTCGTTTCATGTGATTTGTTTTTGCTTCCGCTGTTTCTGGGTTATTAACTAAAACACTGGTGCTGGTGAATTGTGTGTACATTTTGTTTATTTGTGTTCAGGCTAGTATTTATTATACAGGGTGGAATTTTTCAACGCCACCTGGAGGAAAATAGGTAGGTACTCTAAATACTGGAGATAGAAAATTTTACTCAAAGGAAGGTCTATTCAATTACTTATGTTAGTATTAATTAACAATTATCTTTGACGTCATTTATTTATAAAAATGTCGAAGAATTATTTAGATAAGAAGATGTATAATGACTATAACATATTCAATTCATGTCATAGTTTTGACCATTGGCAAAATTCATTCGTTTATGATCGCTATTAAATCTACACTTAATATTATAAAGAGGAAAGATTTGTATGTTTGTAACGAATAAACTCAAAAACTACTGGAGAAATTTTAACCATTTTTTCACCAATAGAAAGCTAAACCATCAGCAAGTAACATGGACTTACATTATAAATTATATCATGCAATTAGCCGAGCTATCACAATTTTAGCGAACGAAGTCGCGGGCAAAGTGCTAGTGGCTAATAAAAGCTGTCTGAAATAGTGTTTTTAATAGACTTCTTACAATGTGTGTTAACAGCTTACACAATTCAATCAAGTATAAATCAAATATACTATTTATAAATATTTAAATAGAAATTCTTCCTTAAAACTTCTACTTCAGCATAACATACAGACTCAATACCATCAGATACACATTGATCACTATCGTGGCCGCTCCTCCAGGACTCTCAGTGGTTGTGGTGGTGGCAGCGGTGGTAGTGGAGTCAGCGATGGTAGTGGTGTCAGCGGGGGTAGTGGTATCATCAGCACTTGGAGCAGCAGAGATAGAACCATCACCTGATGCAACAGTCGTGGAGCCATCCACTACGATAACCCCATCGTTGACAGTGTAGTGGTCTTCTTGTCTGAAATGATTGGTAAAGATTTTCAATGATAATGTCAATGTTATGTTGAGTGTTGATGAAAAATTAAGAAATGGAATCGCTCCGCAAACCGAAGGGCCTAGAGAAGTTTCGGGAATCAATACATTTTTTATCGTCGTTGTACTTGATACAATGGCCCTCTGATCCGTAAACAAAATAAATATTTTAACCGGTTAGTCGGTCACCGGTGGTAAGGGAATCTTAGTGGTAAACGTAAGCGTAAATAGACTAGTGTTTGTTTCATCTAACAAATTGCTTAAAGTACTCACTCTGCATTCTTAATAGCATCGATAATATAATCAGTCACCAGCTCTTTAGCATCTGCAGCAATAACAAAATCTTCATGCAGAAAAGTGGTTCTTGCCACCTGTCGAGCAATAGCCTTGGGTATATCAGCTACCATAGCCAGGACATCCCTTTCATTCAGTAAATTGTCACTCAGCGTATAGTGCATGGTGACGAAGGCACTAATGTTGCTAAGGTCGTATTTTGGAGGTTCTGCAGTTCCATATTTGGCCTGGTTTTCCGCAGCTCCGTAGTTGAATCTACTGAAGGCTTTGTCTCTTATGTTTTGACCGTAGTGTGCTATTTGTTTTAAGGCTGCGCCTGCTTGGTCGTCTGCCGAGTTGTAGTTGCTCTGAAAAAGATGTTGAGTCAAAAAAATTATAACTGTTGGTACAGTTATTCTGTTTCTCAGTAACTAAAACCTACAAATTATGTTCCTAAGACGACCCAAGGATGCCCCTCAAGTTACAGGGAAAAATAAAACAAGTCCGTGATTAGACCTGTCGTACTGTATGAGATGAGAATGTTGAGATGCATACAGTGTGGAGTGACAAGAATTGATAAAATAAGAAATGAGTATTTAGAGGAAGTTCGAAATTGGCGCCTGTTTCAGATAAAATGCAAGGAAGTCGTTTGCCTTGGTATGGAAATGTAATGAGGAGGAATGAAACGCATGTGACTAAAAGAGTGATGATGGACATGGATGTTGATGAATGGAGAGGGAGAGGAAGGCCAAAGAAAAGATGGATGGACTATGTAAAGATATATATGAAAGAGAAAGGAGAAAATGATGCCATGACGTCTGACAGGGGAGAATGGAAGAAGAAAATGTGTTGCGCCGACCACAAGTAGAATGGGACTAGGACAGGAAGATAATGATTGGTAAGACGAAGCCTAGCAATGAACTGTAGGAAGATAGCAGTACGAACACGTTAAACTGACCTCTCTATCATCGCAATCGCAGAGAGCATGTCACATTGGCTTCAGGCCCTCCGGGGCTATCAATTATGAACAGAAACATAAGGAAACGTCACATAAAAGTATTGTTTTCCCTCATAAGAAGTATTTTTCCGTCACAATAATTAATGTGACCAATTGATTGGTTAATCATGCAGTCACAGCTGAACCAAAAGCGTGTACAGTCATGCGAAAAAGTGCGAACATTAATAATTCACGCGTAGTTTAATATTCTATGAATGAATGTATGGTTTTAATATAAATATGTATTTTGGAATGTCATTGTGCCAGCCTACATATGTATGTTTAAATGTTTATTCAATCACAGAACGCAGTTTTAATAATTCGTTGAACTGTATCCATGGTAATCAGATGAAAACAGTTTTTTCTTGTTTTTATGCAAAATTAATGCTTCAGCTGGATTTTCTATAAATATTGTATGTTTGTTCATATTTATGCAACTTAAACATGCTCATATATATTTCAGATTCATTTTGTTAAAATATTTTGCGATTTTGAGGCTTACATTACGGGATGTCTTGTTAAAAAGTTACTATTTTGTCAGGCTAAGGGCACGTTCCCACTATGTCGTGACGGCAGTTTATCGTGTTGTTTAAAGCGTCGTGGCTTGTGTATTTAAATGGAGGTGTTCACATATAGGACGACACGATTAACTGTCGCCTATGACTTTTCCATAATAATATCCAACGATAAATAAATCGTCACGACATAGTGGGAACGCACCCTTACTGACAGGCACTAATTTAGTAAAAGATAACTAGTAATAGATAATATGGCTTTATACCCTTTAATAAAAGTAGCGTAGATATATATTTTTTCCTTTTATTTTTATTTCTACGTTTTTATAATCCGGCCCACTTGAACATGCGGTGTCTTAGAAAATTTACTGCGATCGTAAAAGTATTTATTATTATTTATGGTGACAATCACAATAAAAGATTCCGGTATAGATAAAAAGGGACATACAATTTTCGTAATCATTGCGAAATCAAACTGCGATTAAAACAAAAGGTACTTACTGATAACAAAGTGGAAAACTTGTCTGTGTAGGCACCCTTCCGAGAGAGTACCACCACACCTATTGCGGTCAGCAAACAGCCTTGCTGTTTCTCGAGTCTAACATTAGTGCAGGGGCATGACATTTCAATTTTGATTTTACAAAAATACTTTAGGTAGTGCCTGGTTTTTACTAAAGCGGAGACGAGTGAATCAAGGAGGAGACGGGAATCGACTAATCACATTGGTTGAAGTCATGTAGACTTCGTGTCTCTCCAGTGATAGGTCGAATCTGGAAACCGGTCAATGCAATGCCCCTGGTTGCGCAGATACCCAAGTGTGTGTAACCATCAGATAGGCCACCTGCTTATTTACCATCCTTTAGCATTAAAAATCCAGATCAAACTATGCCCCACCTGCTGGAGTATCTCAGGTGACCGTTTACCTGCACTCCTGACGACCTAAATAGCGCCTCTGCCGCTGCAATAAACGTGGCCACCTACTGGGCCCAAACTGTGTAATATAGAATGGAAGTAACATCGATACGACAAGAAGAAGCATTCAAAAAAATATCTGTATCTACTTACCGACTTAGGCAAAACATGACGAATACCGAAGATTTGACACATGTAGCTCATCTGTACATTCCCGAGGCAGTAGCTACTAGCTTCTGGGAAAGGAAATTCAAATATCCCACCCGGCAGCATCTCCGTGGAGCCAGGTGGGAACAGCTCCACTGCTCCCATCTGTAACGCTGCACCCTGGAAGAGATATATACCATGGGAACTGTGTGATCAAATTAATAAAAGTTATAAACTTATCTATTACAACAATTATATATCTAAGTACATAATAATAAATTGATGCCCCCCAGAAATTGACTACGAGTTCCTTTAATGCTTAAAACAAAGATTTACTAAAAGGTTTTAGTTTAAATTAACAGTAAGTCAGTTTATTAGTATATTATTTTGGAGAAAATGTTAGGAATATACTACGACTTCACATTCTCATGTAATGTTTCCTGATAATGCCAAAAGAAAACGCGGTCACGTGAGCGAAGCCGCGGGCACAGCTAGTAATTTAATACCCACATGCAGTAAAACAAAATAACCTAAACTAACCATAAACTAAAACATATCGTCAAACACAATCCTTCTCAACGCTGTCAACCAATAACATTGACAGGAGACTGGCGGCGTTGCCAAGTTGTATGGCAATGCTAAGCCTCTGGCCAAGGTAAAAGCCAGGAGGCAAATTAATAAAATCATACACGTTCGTGGAACGGATATCCCACGAAAAAAAATGTCTCCAACTTTGTGTACCTAACCTTTTTATACCGCAACTGTACTTGGTAAGGATTACGTGGTACATGGCATTTACTCCTCCGAGACTGTCAAAGGATGATTGATTTTCGTATTTATGACTTTATAAATAAACTATCTGTTGCCCGCGGTTTTGTCGGAAATTATCCCGCGAGCACGTTGTAAATATAGTCTATGGCACTCGGGGATAATGCAGCTTCCTATTAGAGAAAGAATTTTCAAAATCGCTTCAGTAGATCCAGAGATTACCCCCTACAACCTCACAAACTTTACCTCTTTATAATATTAGTATAGATAATTAAAATCAGTCTAGCTGATCCACGAATGTGTCGGTTTAAACTTTTACCGGTTGAAAATCATTAATGTGCGGCAAAACATCCATCTCATCATTTTATTTAATTAAATACGTTTTTACCTTATGTTGTATGTTACCAAATACTGTGTTGTTAGTCTTGTTACCTCCAATGTAAAGGGAGGGTGCTATAATATGATTTATTATATTCTGGTGAATATATTTTGTATGGCAAGGTAGAATAATGATAATGTCTGCTCTCATTAGGGTTACGGTTTAGGGCTCGTGCAAACTCGCGACTGGATTTAATATACCGTTAACGTTATTATATTTTAAAACATTTTTTAAAGAATTTTCCTAGGGACAGGCAGAAGTAAGTAGAATTTTATATAATGACGAACCTAATTAGACGCTTCCAGTGACCCAAGGGCTGGCTTTAACCTTGGCCAGAAGCTAGGCATTGCCATACAACGTGGCAACGCCACCAGTCTCTGGAGTAGTTCGTTTTGAACATATTAACTTACCCAGATACTTATTTAAAAAAAAAGAAAATTATCAAATCGTTAAAGTAGTAAAATTGCTTTGGATAAAACTAACCTGCCATGCGAATGATTTCAAAACTGATATAAAAGTAAAAAAACAATGTTGAAGAAAACCAATGCAGTAGCTAATGTGTTAATTTTTTTTGTTGTTATAAAGAAATAGTAATTGGACACTTACATAAATAGTATCAGTCATTAACGCAGTCTGTGAAAGCTCGATGTTAGGGAAATAGTCTTGATATCCAACTCCTGCCAAGAGATGGGCAGAAATCAGCTTCTGGTTGTACTGCGGCCGCATTGAAGCCATCACCAAGAATACTGTTCCACCCTAAGAAGAAATAGTCATACTTTTAAAGTCAAATACACATAAAAATGTTAAATATTTTGAACAACGGGTAAAAATCGCAATTACTAAAAGTCGAGGTCAAGAAACTAGGAAAACATAATATAGCATTTACTATAATGACGTTGATAAAATCCGTCTAAGATTGCAATAAGTAAGTTTCGAAATAATGTTCGTTTTCAATACACTAGGCAACACCTAAATCAATGCCTAAATTAATGCCCACTGTTTGATTTTCAAGCATCATCAGCCTACTGCAGTCCACTGCTGGACATGGCCTCCCCAATCGCACGCCACTCAACTCGATTCTCAGCAGCTCTCATCCAGTTGCTACCAGCCACCCTGCGAAGATCGTCGCTCCACCGAGCCTGAGGGCGTCCCACCTTACGTTTACCGATTCGCGGTCTCCACTCAAGAACACGTCTACCCCAGCGGTCATCAGTTCTACGGCTAATATGACCGGCCCATTGCCACTTCAGCTTACTTATTCTGTGAGCTATGTCGACAACTCTGGTTCTCTGTCGGATTACCTCGTTCCGAATGCGATGTGATTTTCAAGCAATAGCAGGCTTTTATTTGGTCATTCATGTGTATATGTTTCGGCTAGTATTACTGAAAACTAGTTTAAATCTGAAATCACCCATGTTTATATTACGACAGAAGGCTATGGAAGCGCATAATACCATAAATACCTGAGAATGTCCAACATAATGCAGCTTATCCCTCTTAGTGAACTCCAGAACATAGTCGATCATAGCCGGCAAGTCTAACGTGCCGATCTCTTCGAAGCTGAAGTCAAAGAACTGTAGCTTCTGCTGAGCATCATCAGGGTTTAAGGTGGTGTGGAACCTGGAGTTCTTGTTGCCTCGAGCATTGCCCATCCAGACATCGAAGCCGGCGTCTGCGAGATTGTAAGCTGGAAGATGGTAAGAAGGATATTAGTGTAAAATCTTATAATCAGTATACAGGGTGTAAGGGACCACTCCACAAACTGACAATGTGCATTCAGCTCCTCATTTTGAATCACATTCCACCGGAATTTTTCTACGGAAAATTTCTTATAGGTACACTGTATGTGGTTTTTCCTCTTCCGTTATTCATCCCTGTTTTAACTAGGGACTGATGTCTACCGTCTTCCTAATATCCTAATCTTAAATGGACAGTTCTTTTTTGAAAACATAGGCCAAAATAAAATAGGTTGAAAATAGGCCTCTTTACTGAGTCAATAAAATGAGGATCAAAGTCTTTGTAGTCAATCCTAAATATGAAGCATATTTTTCTGGTCTCTTTTCTAGAGCACCCTATTCATAAGGTGATTTTGGAAGAACACATTTTCTTTTGTACCTTGAGTTGTTGAAGCATGCTTGTAACGTGCTTGCTCATCTTGGCGATATTTACACGTATTTATTTACATTCGAATGCTCAGATTTGTTTTCCAATACTTACCAAAACTTAACTCTGGTCCAATTCCAATAAAAGACTGCGAGGAAGACAGGAGTCCATGCATCAAGAACACCACCGGCCTGTCTTCCGAAGTATCCTTCACTCCTCTTCCGTGTGGTATCCTGTGCATCTCCAGGATATAGCCATCGGATGTGGTGACTTTGTGGGTCTCTGCTTCGAAGCCATCTGCTGTAATTTTTTCAATCTGTAATTGTTTAAAAGATGAATAGGGAGGCTTGAAACTTAACTCCACCGCCAATTTTCAACCTTATTACTTAGGGCTTATGAGTGAAAAGTGGCAGACTGTCAGTGAACTTGGTAGTAACTATAGCAACTCCCACGTTTCGTCTATTTTAGGCCCTTGTAGTAGGAGCCTAAGCCAAGTTTTAGTTTATCTTATAAATCACTCCTACGTTTCCAACATACCTTGTATTCAATCTCAAGTTATAAATACCAAACATAAAGAAATGTGGGACGACATTGTGGAGTAAGTTAATTAAGAAGATACCGACATAACTAGTACGACTAATCTAGGACGTTATTTCCTTAACAATCCGGGGTAAGAAATCTAGGATTTCGTTGATTTAGGTAACATGATGAATTTAGAGCTTAATTCGGACACTGAATCAAGATAACATTCGCAGAAATTAGCTACGAAGAATCTTAAAGCGGGACCTTGAAAGTAAAGATGGTCGTGTTGGTCGAAGTAGGAGTATCATAGAACATCGACGTACATCGAGAGGGGAAAAACATAGTATAGAAGGAATAACGGAGTAGGACTCGAAAAATAGAGATCGACGTAGACCGAAAGCGATAGCAGGCACAGAAAGGTTATGCGCTCATTAATGGTCAGAAAATGTTTCGGGGCGATCATGAGAGCAAATCGGGGGTGGCTAGTGAAACAGAGTGAAATGGTGATCACAACCTAACTCCATTCGAAGTCAGTTGTAATACCTAGCAATGAATCGCTAAAAGAGTAAAGGCGGAGTTTTTTTGCCGTTCTTCTCCTAACCTATCTTTGCGTTTCAAAGTGCTCGGGTTTATTGAATTTGAGTTTAAACCTACTGTTTCTGTTGTAAAATGTTCAGTTCCTCGTTCGTTATGATAAAAAGACTATCACTTATCTGAATGTCAAGGCCAATTACTATTGTGTACGAACTTAACATTCACTGAAGGTAGCTCATCTTTAACAATCACGTTATAGATAAAATTATGATAACGCTGACTATCACTTTTACTTACAGTTTGATATACTGAATATGTTGGTCCAACATTTGAAGACACCAGCACACACAAGACGCAAACCACTATCAATCGTCCCACCACCATTGTTTAAGTAACTACTGGAAAATGCCAAATGTTCCACCATACTTATACCTTTGGCTTTATCAGTTTGTTTTACAGTACTATTTGTTTTATTACTATGAGTGAGTGGTGTAAATACCTTTATGGTACTAGATTTGCCTATCTGTTTATGATTTTCGTTTAATGACGATACATATTTAGGGCAGGTAGTAAATATTTGAATGTTGTTAGATTTAATTGAAAATTCGCAGGTATCCGATTTATCGCGTTTATGAAAATGTGTTTCTTTATCCTAGATATTTGCTGATAAGTATTATTTATAGACAAAAAACCTTGGCCTCAACATCCGCTTTACTGTCACCGCGCTTGCCTCGTGTTTTGTTGTAAACATCGTTGATTGTGGCTACACGATGCCTTGCTGTACTTTAGTATCTTTTAGCTCATCACCATCATCCACAGTCCGACTCCACCCAATGGTAAAGACCTCTCTTTGCTTTTCTCCAGATATCAACAGTCCATGCTCATCTCGCCGGTCAACCAGCACTTTGTCATTCGATCACAGCTTTACTCCACTTGCCATCACTGTGCCTTGCTTGCTCTAAATCTAATCAGATTTTACCGTATAAATTCAGTATTTTAATAAAAGAAAAACAATCTCAGCTTGAGTGTAACCATCTCCGGTAATAGACCAAGTTATTAGCATATCATTACCGCGCGTGCCGATAATCTAGCCGCGGGGTAATCTTGTTACCGGTTAATGTTATCAGGACATCATAACAGGGCTGAGAGCATTGGCGAGATCCAAGGATTATACTTGTTATTCACTCGGTAGCAGGCCCGAAGGTACCTAAGAAGACGATTCCTTCCGGCTTCCATTCGGGAACAAAGCACTCTATGTAGTGTCTACTGTAACCAAATAGGTAACGTGAAAAAGTGGCAAAAATTAAATAAATGTTGTCGTTGTGTCTGTGTAAATGGGATCTTCTTTTTATTGTTTCTGGGACGACAGTATTTTTTTTTGGCCTAAGACTTGGCAACTTCCACGGCATTTTTGCCGTCGGGGGAAAATGTCAGTGTGGCTGCATGTTTTGGGGCACAGAGGACAGCATAGCAGGTTGAACATAGATTGGCAGTTCCATATCCACTCCCCGCCGCAAGCGTTCCGTCGAAGTAGACCCACAAAGACGGGTGATGCCATGCCTAGCGTTTCAATTGTTAAAATCAATTTAAAAGCCGTATGGCAAAAGGTCTATTCGTACATCTTTTAATCTACATTTGTGCTTCGGTCAACATAATGTTTACGCCAAACATTTAGTTGAGAAATGAGTAAGTACTTAACTATGGCCTGTTAAACACTGATAGCAGAATCTGGCTCTAATCACTAGGGGCCATCATTTAGAGCCTAATTCCCTTGACTCGTCACATCCACAGTACTGTCATCAAGAACTTTACTTCGCACTCGTCGTGTTAAAAGGTATCGTTATCCCGAAATAGGGCTGTCTCATTTAGAGTAACGTCTTCAGCCTGAGTAGTATAATGTTTTAGTACTTTCTACCTGTCTACTTCGTTAACTAGATACTTAGATAGTGATTACTTTAGTAAGTTTTAGATAAGATTAAGACACTAGTGTTTTTGTTACCCTTGCTCTTACTTCAATTCTTGTTTTAAGAATTTCTGTGTGGGAGGCCCTCAGCTAGATGAACCAATGACCTTGAAAATATCGGCTAAGTGCTAGTCGGACTCGCGCACGAAGGGTTCCAAACCATTATCTAGAAGAAAAAAAACACGTTCTTTGTATGGGAGAACCCTTAAATATTTATTTTATTCTGTTTTTAGTATTTGTTGTTATAGCGGCAACAGAAATACATCATCAGTGAAAATTTCAACTGTCTAGCTATCACGGTTCATGAGATACTGCCTGGTGACAGACGGACGGACAGTGGAGTCTTAGTAATAGGTTCCTTGGGTACGGAACTGTAAAAAGGTGCCTGAGTCAGGCTGGATGTCGTAGCCTGAAGACAGGGTGTTGTGATGCAGCTTGGGAAAAGGCTATGTCCTGTGGACTGCGATATAGTAGGTAGAACTTAAAACAAACAAACCCAAGGAAATGACACTACAGAGATCATCATCTGCCTATTGTTTTGCCTATTCTCCAACTATTTTGGGGTCAGCTTCCAGTCTAATCGGGTGCAGCTGAATACCAGTATTTCTGCCAGGGTTGCGGGACTGTTCGAAAGAGATACCGCGGCCCTGGAACACAAAGGGCAAAAGAAGGAACATGGATGGTTTTAGTCAGTAAAAGTCTGACACCCCTCCTGCTCAGCCCAGAGCGGGAGTTATTTGATGATAAACCATCCGAAAAAAAAAAAAAGAAAAAAAAAAACAATATTTTACATGAAACGACTGCCTATCTGACCACCACAATCCAGTTGGTACTGGGTAATACGATACCCTTGGTTAGACTGGTTGTCTGACTTTCGGGCCACTGACTACCTGAAGCGACTGTCGAAGATATATATATTTCAACCGGGACCAATGGCTTAACATGCTATCGAAAGCAAACAGGAAACTCGGCACATAATGGGTGGTCACCCATCCTCAGACCAACCTAGGCAAATGCGGCTTAATCTACCGAGCGGCAGTTATTATTCAGTCACGAGCTCCTCCCACATCACTCTCACATCTTCTATAGATGTTCAGAAATCTAGAAATATCCAAAACAGTCACGTTGATACTGGGTAATACGATACCCTTGGTTAGACTGGTTGTCTGACTTTCGGGCCACACCTGTAACGACTGTCAAAGATCTACAAATGACAGACTAACCGCTTAACGTGCTTTCCGAGGTACGGAGGAAACTCGATATGTAATGGGTAGTCACCCATCCACGGACCAACCTAGGCAAGCACAGCCTAACCTAAAGATCGGCCCGATGCCTGTTGTTTTTTATATCCACGAGTTCCTCTAAAGCAAGGTGTTTTCTTAATTTTGCTTATACCCCGCGGGTGAAGGGTAATAATTGACAACCAATTAAAAAGTTGCGAATTTCACGTGACCAGTTCGCCTTTTCTTTTTCAAATTACAACCTAAAACGGTAAATTTAAAAGTCCATTTTACACAAAATGCCAACCCTGCATATTAAAGAGATGATTATAAGGATAGCGATGTATAAGATCATTAGGGAGGCGGTGTTTCACGTCATTACCCAAGCCGACATGTGGGTGTAACCGTTTGTTACTCCATTTTGTTTGTTTATTTCCAAATTAACTCTTAATTTAACCTTGTAATTTGTGTAATTGTTTCAATAAATGAAGTCTTCATTTAGGGTTTTGCCCCTTGTAATGTTATTTCTTTCAGTAGAAGTGACATTAAGTGTTTGTGTAAATTGTCTTTTTTTGTCATTTTCCTTCGTTGTCCTTTTCTGATCAATTTTACTTCGGGATCCAAGACAGTTAAAACGTTTCTCAGGGAATCTTCTGGCATCATCGCGTCAGCTCTTTTCTGGTGGTCACTACTGTTGATTCAGGCTTTCAGGAGTTGCAGTGGTTGGTAAAAGTATAGGTAGTAGTGTTTTTGTTGAAGTACTTCAACTGCCTCTGACGCTAGTCATCAGTTTCCCTCGTCTTCCATCTCCACTTCACTCAATTTATTACTTCCTCTACACGGACTTTGCATTTATTGCTAATCGTGATACAATCTACCTGACTAACTTTTCGTTATTTACACTACCCGAAAACATTCTGCGATATCAAAACAATCTTCAGTTACCCACAAACTCAAACACCGTCGAGTTAGAAACCGCCCACCACATTACAGCCAGAACACGACAAAGTAAAACAACATCAAAAACCCTTTAATTGGAGCAAGATAACTCAGATCAAGGAATCCCGTAGACCGTAACACTTGTAAATGAATCAAAACTTTTAATGGCTGAGGAAAAGAACTTGAGACTTGAGCGAGTTGAAACAAATAAACTCGACGAATGAGTAACGAGGAAAGTTTTTGATGACGACACTCCAAGACAAGGTTGGGGACGATTTGGACCACTTCTAGAATTTATAGGCCTATTAATCTGTCGTACCCTTGAAGACAGAGTTGTACGGTATGGTTTTCTGCCTCGCTAAGATGTAAAAGTGAGTACGTTTCTAGTTTTGATGAATTTCGCTCTTGTGTGGTGGATTTATGACACTAGCTTGCTGACTAGCTGATTTGTTTATTTGGCTTTAGCTATTCTCATAAAGTAAGTTCGTATGAGAGATGAGGATGTCACAAATATTACAGAAGACAGTGATATTAAAGCTACACACGTAAAAGCATTGTAAGGCTATTTTGAGTTTTATATTGCTAATATGGCACAACTCAACTCAAATAATTTATTTCAATTAGACCATATTATAACAGGCACTTTTGAATGTCAGAAAAACAAAGAAGGCGAATCACAGACACAAGGCATACTAACTTGTTAAAGCTAAAATATGAAATCGTGAAAAATGAAGAACGTACGCCATCGTTTATGGCGAAATTCATTTTTAAATTTGAACTTGGTCAAACAGGTCTTGAATATGAAAAAAAAAATCTAATTTAGAAACCAGATTTTTCTAAAAATGCCCTACAGCCAAAATCAATAAATAAAATCGCAGCAAACAAAACAAAAGTTCACCATGGCTTAGTTATCGGACGCGGGTACGAGTATAGCCAGGTACCTACAGGTATGTAGTGTCACGTCCCACCGAACTGCTCTCTCAGCACGTCCGCTCATTTCCCCCGATCGGGAATTTCCATTTAAAAATCTAAAGGGTTGCTTCTACAGGTTAGAATGTGGTATATCAGGTGAGGATTGGTTGGCAGGTTTTGAAACGGTTTTATCTATATTCTTTTTGCATAGTATTTTATTATTCCTTACATATTCATGTCTTCCAACAACTAGTAACTAGTAAGCCTTTGATTTCAATGTGGTATTTCATTTTCAGTTTCTTTGACTAAGAAACGGTATTATAATGGTCATAGAAAAGGCCAGATTCCCTTAATGTTTTGTCTTTGAACTGCTTTGCTTTAATCATAAATGGAACCTCAATTTCGTAACTGCACATCAATTTCAATCACATTCCGATAGATAGTAGCTGATGACACTACAGATTCTAGAAGAAGCTTCGCTTTCAAAAGAAAAGGAGCATTAATAAAAACCTTCGACTTCTTGTTAAGTAATGTCTAAAAAGTTAAAAAAAAATAACTTCGAATCAAAATAACCCAAACTAACTAGTTAAAAATATGTAGTATAATAGGGAATATGCATGTAATTTTTTTTTCACTTAAATCAATAAAATGCAGTACTATCAACCTAAGAAAATAATTAAAAGTTAATTTCAACTACTGCTTGTCGCACAATAAAATTATTAAACTACTAAAATTTTCTACGACGGTTCAAACGTCCATGACTGTCGCGGCCATTCAAATCATAGCATTTGATGTCACTTCCCTCTATCTGCCTTGTTTAAATCTAATTTTTTGCCCTAATAGAATAGTTTTACTATACTGCAAGTAGCATTATTTAAAAAAAATAAAAAAAAAAATTTTTGCAAAACTTGCAACAATTTTATAGTAAAATCTTAGTGAATCTTTAAGTACTTTTCAACTAAAAGTGTTTCTCTGACACATAGCATTTGTTCGTCACTACCGGAATCGATGCGTTTTGTGTTTGCGTTCCGTTTCACCAAAAACATGCTACATAAAATATTAAATTGTAAAAAAAGTGTTGTATTAGAGAATTAAACAAGTGTACCACAATGTTTTTATGGTCCAATAAAAAATGTTTTGTATTTCTTGCATATACCCTATTGAGTAAAACTCATGCTCATCCTGGAGTTCAGTCAGTAAAGAATACTAATACATATCATCGGCTGTCGACGGACGACGGCCCATCTGTTACCTTATAAACCCCGTCGTTTCAAACTCAAAGCATTTATTTCAATTAGACCATTACAGGCACTTTTGAATGTCAGAAAAACAAAGAAAGCGAAGCTACAGTCACAAGGCATAATAACTTGTGAAAGTACTGTAGTTGCCCATTCTAAGGCAATTAATCTCTATGGAGAAGAATGGGCAAGAAACTCTATGGACACTCTTCAATCAAAATATTGTCACAAAATCTTGGTTACATCATTCATGTTGAGACTATGCATATATATGTATGTGAGAACGATGTATAAAGACGTGCAAGTTAAGAGCGTCCATATTTAAAAGATAAAAATAAATAAAAAATAAATCAGTTCAAAAATAAAAATAATTGATGGCAGCTAAGAGATGACCAGTCGCTACTGACAGCGCCCATCCACGAACATGACGCATGGATCAGCACCATTCAACTCAACCATTTTGAAGGGAACTAAATGATCCGACACACGCGCCACCATCAGCGAGACATTTGAGTAAGCATGACATTCTCTCCACCGCCAGGGCAAATTCGATTCAACGAAAGATAACTAAATGGTTTATACAAAGACGTCCTATTTTTCAGCTCTAGTAAACTCGATACCTAATTCTAAGCTTGATTAAACGGATCAAAATATCCTAAATAACTCTCCCTAAATTGAATATTTTTTTACTTTGTTAGAACGAACTTAGAAAGGTCGAAGGTGCGAATATAAATTACTTGTTCAAGTTCCAGCTAAAGAATTTATGTCACTAATAAATTATTGAACTGTGACAGATGAGCAGGTATAGCTCGGCTGTCATTCCTTTGTCGCAAATCCTTGGCTTTACGGCTGACGGTTCTGTTTCCTGTATCGGGGATTACACTTAAATAATTAAACACTACGAATAGTGCTGCGCTATGATACGTCCGCGACCGGGATTTGATTTCGGATATCGAAATATTGCAACGTAAAATATGTATGCTTGGGAGATAAATGTTGGACGTATATTTTGCATTGCAGCTTACGGCTTGGAGATTAAATCGCGATGTAAACAGTATTGATTTTAATAAATATTGTCCCGTGTTTTAAGTTTTAAAGTCGTTTTAATGTTTTAAAATTTGCCATTCCCGAAGGAGTAGCTAAATGACAAACATGAGGCAACCCACGCCGCTTCAGTTTTCCTTTCCAAGCTCACTTCAATAGGATGCTAACGACCTGACATTTTTATTTACTTACCAAGTACTGAACTTAAAAAAATGAAGTTTATGTTCTCCACAGAGCAAAACAAGTACTTCGTAACGCTCAGAAAAATAAAATAATTGTTCGAAATAAATGTATGAAAACACAGGTGTTATCTACTCAGAATATTTCAAACACCAAACATGGTGATTCACCGTACTTATTTATGCTAAATCTTTATCAAATTGTCATTAAAAATATGTTACCTACGTCCTCCAAAAGCGAATATAAGCCCGAATAATTTAGCTAATAGCTTTCTAGAATAATCTGAATTTTGCTGAACAAAATTTAAAACTTTAATAACGTCGGTTATAGATAGATAACGCTCGATTGCTTTGATCCCAATCAAAGCAATCGAGCGTTAAACTGCATTGAAAATGCGGGATTCTGCGTCCCGTGTACAATGCGCGCGGGCGTGACCGAAAGCCGGGACATCCCGTGGTAATTGCCAGCTGTCCCGGCGACTGGCAGCCCTACCTGTGACGTTTGCGTCTATTCTGTGATAGGGATGTATGTATGTTCATCACGGAGCATTATTGTAGGTTTAAGTGTGCTTTGTGAATATCGGAGTGTGATTAGGTGCGATTGTTGAAATGCTACTTATAATACAGAATAGTTTTTTAATTCATGGATGCAAGGAGTGTGTGTGGATCTTAGCAAGCGGTCTGCAGTTTCCGCCTTTTCCATGATGGGTTCATGGGAAAGGCGTTTTATGCGCATTTTTTAACGTGTTTTTTTAAGGTAGAACGATATTGTAATGGTAAATAAAGGGACCAAAGGGAAATATTGTAAAAAAATTAAAAAAATCGTCTATTTAAAAAATATCACTGAAATCGCACAAAGCCGCATGTAAAGCTGAATTTTCATAACACAATATGAAACATAAGCTTTAACAAATACAATGACGGATGGCCGTGTCGACGACTCGTGGCAGTCGTATGCCATCCATTTGCGACCGGGGCTCGGACCGTTTTAGTTCAGACGAGACGATCACGACAAGAGAAGAAAATTGTTTATATCAATAGATAAATCAGATCGTTCGTAGATTCTATTATCCTATATGTTTTTGTACTTTGTACTCATTGCTGTTTATCTTTTGTTTCAGGTAAAACATACTGAACCGCATGACGGGGTGAAGACTCGAAGAGCCGAAGCTCCGAAGGAAAGACTTATAATACCCATTAGAACTGATATCACACCAATTTTTTCAGTTCGCCTGTGAAATCTTAACCACTGATTTCTTAATAACAGTATAATGGCGCAATTACACTTGGTCGTTTGCCCGCATTCGATTGCATAAGGAAGTTGCGCAAACGACCGAGTGTAAATGAGTGATACGAGTTCGAGTAACTGGTCCGGCTTAATTGTTTCGGGTACAGGTGCAAGTACTCGACTTCATTCAAATTACAGGTAGTCGTGAGCTCGTATTCCATTGCGAGGACCAGTAATGGTGCTTTGGCGCAATAACACTTGGTCGTTTGCCCGTATTCGGATTCTATTTTGATTGAACCACATCAAAATCCTTTGATTTTGTTGAAAATAGCATTTAATTTAGATCCGCGATTTTTGTGTCGTGTCGTACCTTATAATGAGTGAACGCGTCCGTTTAGGTATCGACTGCTTGATAGATGTAGTCCCTTGAGTTTTCACTCTTTCGGTATATATTTTTCATGAACCTTTAAAGGGAAGGTTCAAATGGGAATACCTAAATTAATAGATCGAAATAAAGTAAGTACGCGTCATTATTTGAATTATTTACTACAATGGTAAGTGTATATTTCGGATCAGTGTCCCCTCCCAGCGATCTCAAGGAGGAAGACATTAAAGGCGCTAATAGAAGTGACTAGCTTTGTAATATTTGACTAACCAATGAATAGATCGATCAACTCGTCAATTATGATTGACGAGTTAATCGATGTATTCATTGGAAAGTAAAATGATTATCTAAATCTGAAACTAAAATCCCCCTCAATTTTTTTTGCATGATTCAAGTTTAGCACTTTTATTAATAATTCTAATCAATATCTGACTCTTCATGGACAACATTTAATATTAATCCCTTAAGCGCTGCAAATAAGTTCCCCTTGTGACGTACATGTGACGTCACAGAATTTTACCTCATTTATTTTGATAAACACTCGACGTGACAGGATGTCGATACAGGCGATTGCCTCCTATGTCGCAGGTTAAGAAAAATGCTCTGGAAATATCAGCGAAGGGCTAGAAAGTGATGATAAGAGGATGATGTAATACCGGGGAAATGTAAGATAGAAACCCTACGAAGAAAATTGTACGGCTACGTGTGGACATATATAAGCTTTATCTTGCCGGGGAAGTGGCGAAGTATTGGGCCAGTCATTGACACGAAGAAGATCTTAGGTAGGACGAAAAATAAAACAGTTATGGTTTGAAATTTTATCATCCCAATCATACGTAATTCAGTCAATACAATTTCAGTACAAATTGCTTTGAATAAAAAATAAATCACAGCGCCTGACAAAAATACATAAGCAATAAGTTGTGCGAACGCGAGATGCTAATCTTATTCGTCAAGGAGAAGGCAGTCACGTCCTTGCTTCAACCCTTTCTCCCTTATTTTACGACCTTACGCATATTGAAAGTTGTAAAATTTAAAGTCTCAGTAATAAAACCTCGCTTTAGAAGTCCTAAGTCATAAATATTTCTATAATAAACATGATTGGAATTTCAATTTGGGCCAACACAGCGCGGGCTGTTAATAAACTCACTCAAAATGTAATAATGACTTCTTTTGGTAGAACGCTGAATAAATTTTAGTGGGTAGTACTTGATGAGAAATAAACTGTAAACGAATGTTAAAAAGTAATGTTTATTTTAGGCACTTAACTTTGATTTTAGTAGGGAAAAGACGTCTGTTATTTTTTTTTTGTCTTTATTCACGGACTTAGAGACAGAAATAGGGGCCGGATTATTCAGGCTTTGCTTTCGACTTTGGTCAGAGGTGTTAGGTGAACGCTATTTTTATCTGAAATCAAGTAATAATATACGGTTTACGGTAATGGTCTATTCAGTGCAGTTAAAGCATTTTTTTAAGGTATTCAAAAAATCTACAAAATGGAAAATAACTTTTCTTTCGGAAGTCGGTGACTTTTGTTTGTTTCATTGACTTTTTGCCACCGACTTATGATATTGTACAAAATGTTCATTTGATATAAGTAGGGAAACTATGTTATTACATTCTAGGCGGACTTAACACCCGAGCTGCAGGCGAAGGTGTTATGGAGCCGAGAACAGCAGTAACAAATCCCCACGAGTTCCAACGACGTTTTTAAGACACTTTCAAAGAAATAAATAAATATATTTTTGTCAGGAATTATTAGGAAACTATGATTTAATTTCCTTTTTTTTTGTGCTTTGCTTTCGCCAGGTTGAAGAAGAAGCAAAGGTATAATGCCGCTAAACAGCCTAATATGAAACATTGAAAATGCAAATATTTTTGAATTTAGAACACAAATAAATGTTAATTTGTTCTGAACAGTAAATATTTGTTTTAAATAATCATGTTTAACTATGATATTCTATTTAGAAACAGTTTAAATACTCAAAATATATGTATGCCGCCGTAAAGACGCATATCTCTTTGCTGAGATTAAAAAAAAAAACAATCACCGCCGACTATAATCATTAAACCCATTTGGACTTAATCTATGTATTATCTGTGGAAATTTTCTTTACATCCAAAAATAAATTCACCTAGCTCGTACCTAAATAAAAATCCTGATCAATATTTTTCTCCGCCAATAACCGTATATTTAGGCCATTAGGGTAGGCTGTAATATAAGGGGTGGTAATCTTAATAGGTACCTCTAAAGATTAGAGTATTTTAGATAGGCAACATTACCGGTCTATATTTTAACGTAAAAATTACGTAGAAAATAAGTAAAGTCGTAATTTATGACGTTACGTTAATTTGAACTAAAGTTTTAATTTGGCGTCAACTGTTATGGTGGCTGCATTAATTTAAAATGGTCGTAAAGTTTTTATTTCCTTGGTTTTAAGTTTTTGTTTTTTTTTTTACTGGATTTAATTTTGATTGTGAATGTTTTAATTTGTTGGGAAGTGTGGTTTTTTGAGCTTTTGGTGTATGTTTGTAAAATAGACTATGTATGACCTCAGAGTTTGCTTCGGCTCTTCTGACAGTAGTCAGGTACGAAACACCGGCCTCAAATAGTTTATAACAAAAAACGTGCAAGTGTTTGTAAAAACTAATTTGCAAAATAAACATAATTTACTGATAACATGTCTAATGTAATTTTGTAATGTTTTTAATTTAAATAATTTTGTATTTTATGTTGGGATTTGATGCCTTTTTGAATAGCATAATCAGCCTTTAATGTTCCCACTGCTGGGACACTCGGCCTCCTCTCTATGAGAGGGAATGGGCTGTAATCCACCACGCGGGCCCAGTGCGGGTTGTTGATGTCACATGTCTTCGAATGTTTGGTTCTAGAACATGCTGGTTTCCTCACGATGTTTTCCTTCACCGTTTTTGAGAGCATTGGTGATGAAATAAATTACACAAAGTAATGCGCCTGCCTGGGTTCGAACCCACGACTTACTGTTCGTAAGTCGGGGCCGCCACCACTGGGTGCTCTCACTGGGCCACCGCTGCTCTCACTGGGCCACCGCTGCTCTCTTCTCCTTTTTGAATAAATAAATATAAATAATATTTATCATTTAAAGATTTTTTTATTATAGGTTTTCTATCGGTATCTCGTTATTTAAGATCTCTCAATATTGACATCCACATGAAATCGCACAGCTTTGAAGTGCTACAGTTCAAAACTACGAGAAAGTATCAGTGTTTCGAAATATTCATCTACCTGTGTTTGTACTATATGTATTCTGTACCTGTAAGTTTATATTAATTTAGGGGGTAAACTCCGGAACTAATGATCCAATTCTGGCTGCTCAATTATTCTTGGCTGACAGAAAGCTACATTATTCGTGGGTGCTTATAGGCTATAAATTATATTTATATCATGCATATTAGCCGAGATATTACAATTTTTGCGGACGAAGTCGCGGGCGTAGTGCTAGTTGGTTATAAAACTCGGCTATTCAACAAGGTTAAATAAAATTACGTAGCACAACTCCACACATGCGTGGAGTATCGATATCTCAACATAATAAAAACTATATCAAAATTCGCTGCACAAAATCGTTTCAAAACACCACTTATATCAAGCATCTAAAAGCCGCTCAAGTAGATAGGTACAGTCTGTTCTCGCATATCTGTGCCATATGCTCGGAGAATTGATGGTCTCTGATGCAGCGTTATAAATGTCCCGTCAGACGGACGTAATGCTGCATGCTTGCTGATGGATCGTCTGAACAAACTGTATGTTGGCTAAAGTGAATAACCTAATTTGATTTTAGAGGATGGAGAATTAAGTTTAGTGAACCTCGTCATCGTGAAAAAAAAAAAAGTTGAAGGCCATTTGCAGGTCAGTGTCAGGTTGTATGTTGATGAAAATATGATTCGCGCAGGTAACACGTATGTAGTTACAGATTTATAATCGTTAAAATCATCAATACAACCGTCTACGTTCATTTAACCCCATTGAATGACTTTTTCATGAAACAGTTATGGAATGGGGTAAAATAAAATTTGAATTTTTTGTTTAAAAGGAATTTGATATTTTTTAATTTCTGTTCATGCAAACCTACTTGTCAGTCTTCGGCCAGGAGAAAGCCATTCTATACTTATTTCACAACGGTCTCGACGATAAGGCCCAGCATGAAAATACAAAGGAAATTGAGTAGTGATCATGTACATAAATAACAGACAAGAAAAAGAAAATACCTATCTACTACTACACTTGATACAGTTTATTTTAGATTTCGATTCGGGTAATAAATTTTAATAAAAATGTTTTAAATCATAGATATTTATCGTGGCTACCAAACTTCGTAACAATATTCTTTTTATTGCACCTTTTTCTTCTCAACGCCATCTGTCAGTAATAAACGTCAGTTTTATTGATATCAATCACAGTTATTTTTTTGTAGTCTTCTTTAAATATTTATTATTATAAAATCCAACTGTAAATAATAAATCCAGAAACAATGACGATAATCATAGAAGATTCAGAAGAGATACAATGTTCGTACTGCGACAAACTCCGACAGACGTTCATGCTGATAGTATTATCAGCTGTTCTCCCGATGGTGTTCTTTGCTTCCATTCTTCTCGTAACAGTGACCAAAGAGGTCGACCAAAATGTAGAATTCATAACAAGTCTCGTCGTGGAGTTTGTATTTGGACTCTTGTATTTGCAGCTATTCGTCGCTACGTCAATCTTCATCATCAGCTACATGAAGAGGAAGCAGCCGCTCCCTCTCAAGTACCACTACTGGTACTTCTTCTTCCACATCGCCATCATGATCTTCTTCCTCACATCCAGCTTTGTCATGACCGTCGTCAACGACGGCTATTTCACTTCTGGACTGGTCTTTTTCGGTGGCGCTTTTTACTTTTACAAATTATACAATTTTATGGAAACGAACAAGGACTCCTGGATCACATTAAGAAGAGCTCATTGAGGTGATTTGAAAATGCTTTTGAAAACTTAATAAATAAATGGCACTCTCAATGTCTTAAAATTGTTTGTGAATTTAGTTAATTAAGTTTAAGTGAGTTTAGGTGGATTCTCAGTGAGTCTGATAAGACGGGGATTCGGTAATAATAATTGTGTTTATTATTAGTTGGTAAGTCGTCGGTATTGCTGTCGATGGCTAGACGGCAGACACTGAAGTTAGGGCTCTTTTAGTTTGGGTTACCGACATCGGTTTTGATAAATGTTGTTATAAACTTGAAAATGTAGGCTAATCTGTAAGCATAAAGGAAAAAAACTAAAAAGTGGTTTCATTCACCGAACTTTCAGCTTGAATAATCGTGGAACTTTATTTATTTATGTACACAGGACATTACATTAAGATAGATGAGCACAAAGGTACTGCTTATTTCATAAGAAATTTCTTCCAGCAGACCTGCGAGAGGAAAGTTGGATTAGAAATGTAGACACAGTGCCAACAGTGCTATAACGAAGAAAAATTTAATGAATACAACCGATAAATATTCACGACAGGTATTATTTACAAAACTATAGGCAGCCATGGTTTGAAGATCAATACTACAAACTGCATGAGTAAAAGCCATGACCTCGATGATAGCTCAGTACAGCTTACTTTTGGCACTACGAATTTTATTTATACTGCTGTCTCTAGCCGCTGATGGTGCCTCGTTCCCATGCTTCGCAGAGCATCTTGATATTCGTATCCACAGCTTAGCTAGCCACGAATAACAATATTGGAGACAAAACTTCCACATTCTTAAACATATTCTGAAGACGCGATATCCTTATTCCACAACGTTTAACCAGACTCTTTCCAGTCTTCTGACTCTCAAAGCATTTTTGCTAAATCGCGCAGACTTAGATAAGGAATAAGTCTGCCCTGCGGATAAGCCCTTGAGTTTGAGTCTAACTTTGTTAACTTAATAGTGAACAATTTTACTATGCAACTGCTTAGTATTTCATACACTAAAAAAAGTAGTTCTTTCAACTTTGTCGAAAGGATCCTTAAAGTTTCTGTTATTTTGTTTTTAAATATTCATCCTTCTTGTTTGTGAGTTATCTTGGGGTGAAAGAAAGTTTTAATTTGGTTTAGGTTTTAAATAATCTAAGGGGTCGGAACGTATTAGGTTGTCTTATCTATTTTTTATTTTTCACTAGTTGTGCCCCGCGATCTTCGTCCGCGTGAAATTATTAATAAAAAAATATAACTTCCCTAATTGAATCGGATTTTGTTAAATCTTTCAAGGTTTTTTTTTTGCACGGAACCCTAATCCTTTTTCCAAAACAAAAGTAGCCTAAGTTACTCCAGCATAACATCAGCTATCTGCCAGTAAAAGTCATGTCAAAATTGGTCCAGCCGTTTCGGAGATAAACTGGCACAAACAAACAGACAAACAAAAAAAATGTTAAAAATACCGTAAATTCTATTCGAAGCATTCAAAAAAAAAACAATTATTTTGAAATTTCAAACAGACACTTCAATTTTATTTTTTTAAATAAAAATCGTATAGTGAGCACTGGACAGGCATCCTCAGCCTCCTCTACAACCAGCCATGAACGCCTATCCGAAGATACTCTGAAAGCTATCGTCACAACCAGACCGGAAAGTTCCGAATCCCAAATCGAATCACACCAGCAGCAAATTGACGCGATTGTGCGAAAAATACAAAGAGAAATAAATCTGCATATTAACGAAGTAATTAAAATATTCGTGTAGGAACCTATCTCTCGTTTGGAGCTCATTCGAGCGTTTGTCGGCCTCCCCAAGCTCCCAAGCCCGCAAGCCCCCAATTTCTGAGGTTCCAAGGCGGGCCACGTCATAATCGGATTTACGTCTTTCAACCTCACATAAACTTTATGAATTTGCATAAACTTTACTATAGTATCAGCCTTTTATGTAAGCTTCGGCGTGTCAATTAGGACTGGATTTTCTCGTTCATTTTATAAGGCTCTAAAATCTGGGCAAAATCATGGAAGAAATAGGAATGAGAATAGCAGTATTCATGCCAATTACTTCAGCTAATCACAATCTATGCTATACATAGGCCTCTCTCTAGTTCCACCAATTCAAACTACATCCATATTTTTAAATCGCTTGCAAACTATTTCAAAATCCACTTTAAACCTAACGAATACTTCCTAATATCGAAAAGAACTCTGCTATAAAGCGAACAGCCCCCTCAACGTAGATACAACACTGCTCTAAGCATACAAACTCATTCGTTTAATATACATTCTAAAGTCGTCGAGGGGAAGATAAACTGTTGTTCAACCAAACTGAAAGTTATTTCCACTACTAGAGCTGGGAAAACCGTATAAAACCGGATACTAAAAAAACGGTAAGTTAACAAAGAGCTCAAGGAACAAATTGGCTAACTTTTTAACCTGTTCTCATCAAATTATGTCTGCTATAGCGGTTTTTTCGACGGTATTTTTTTATGGAACCGCTCGTGGATTTTGAAGTGTAAATGATAGGCGACGTCAAAAATATTGCCGAGTAATGAAGGTAAATACTGAGTTACAATTTGTGAAATCTGCTTCGGCCAACTTTTGGGACGGTGTGCTTTATAGCGCTTTTTATGCTTGCTGACCTGAAACTTGGGGCTGTTTTGATGAATTATTGTTAAACCCAGATTTGTTTGTGGAATAGGGTTTGTTTTATTTCAGTGATTACGACTTTGATACCGTTAGGGTCAACCGGAAAGGTGTGACACGAATAGGAGTATATCTTTCACTAGCTTTTGTTCGCGGCTTCGCTCGCGTTATGTACGGAAATAGGGTATATGCAATAAATACAAAACTTTTTATTTCTTAATAATGCCTAGTGTTGGCCCATAAAAACATCGTGGTGGCACACTTGTTTAATTCTCTAATACAAAACGTATTTTACAATTTAATATTTTATGTAGTGTGTTTTTGGTGAAACGGAACGCAAACACAAAACGCATCGATTACAGTGACGTCAAATACTATGTGTCAAAGAAACGCTTTTAGTTGAAAAGCACTTAAAGTTTCACTAAGATTTTACTATAATATTGTTATTGCAATTTTTGCTTAAATAAAGCACTTACAATACAGTAAAACTATTCTATTAAGGGCAACAAACTAGATTTAAAGAAGGCAGATAGAGGGAAGTGACATCAAATACTATGACATGAATGGCCGCGACTGTCATGGGCTAACGCCTATAACAGTCGCGGCCATTCATGTCGACGAACTGTCGTAGAAAATTGTAGGAGTTTAATATTTTTTTTGTGCGACAAGCAGTAGTTGAAATTAACGTTTAATTATTTTCTTGGGTTGATTGTACTGCACTTTATTTATTTAAGTGAAAAAAAATTACATGCATATTCCCTAATAATGTTTTAAATATAGCCTATACCACTAGGGGATAATGTAGCTTCCAGTTAGTGAAAGAATTTTCGGAATCGTATCAGTAGGTCCGAAGATAACCCCTTATATACAAACAAATACAAACTTACAAACAAACAAATAGTATAGATTAGTTAGTATAGAGGAAATAAGGCCCACAAGAGTTAAAAATGCATTTAATGAGTTGTGCAGCTCATTAAATGCATTTTTAACACTGAACATATTTTTACATGGTTCTATTTATTTTAATCATTTAATAATGAAAAAGACTGAATGATATTTCGAATATGTTTTGCGATACACACATTTAGCTAGTTGTGGTGCAAGGGGGGCTAAATCGGAGGACACGGTGGAGCACACTGTGCAGGTCTGCTCCGCTTGGGCGGAGCAACGCCGTGTCCTCGTAGCGGCAATCGGCGGCGGCGACCTCTCGCGTCCGGCCCTGGTTCAATTCATGGTCCGGAGCGAGACGGAATGGGACGCCGTCACCTCCTTCTGCCAAGCAGTCATGCTAGCGAAGGAGGTGGCGGGACGTGAGAGGGAGAGAACCTCACGTCCCAGCCGCCGCGGGAGACGCACCGGGCGTCGGGGGCCACGTGGTGGCCCCCGGCCACCGTAGGCGCGGGCCTGTGGACGGTGAGCTATGGGCTAGCTCGCTGTCCGTCCGTCTTATGACGACAGGCCGTGTCGACGGCGCGTTCGTGTTCCACGCGCGCCTCAAAGAGAGTCAGCAAACAGGAAGGGGTCCGTAAGGACCGACGCCTGCCAGGGTTGCGGGACTGTTCGAAAGAGATACCGCGGCCCTGGAACACAAAGGGCAAAGGAAGGAACATGGATGGGTTTTAGTCAGTAAAAGTCTGACACTCCGTCCTGCTCAGCCCAGAGCGGGAGGGGTTATTTGATGATTTCCCATCGGTAAAAAAAAAAAGGGGGCTAAATCACTGCCAGGGTTGCGGGACTGTTCGAAAGAGATACCGCGGCCCTGGAACACAAAGAGCAAAAGAAGGAACATGGATAGGTTTTAGTCAGTACAAATCTGACACTACCCCCTGCTCAGCCCAGAGCGGGAGGAGTCAATTGATGATTTCCCAAACGAAAAAAAAAAAAAACTGGCGGGCTAAATCAAGATTTATTTATCCCCCTCCTGTCATTCGCGTGCTTTTGGTAATAATCTAACCCCACTGACTAATACTTTTCGAAAGGAGGAAGGTGATTACAGTATGAAGTTTTTTATGTGATTAATTCACAGAAACATAGGGGTGCGACATAACATCGCGTTTTATGACACCCATGGGGTCGAGTCGCTATCAGTAACAGGGAATCACGTGCCATTAAAACTACACACTAATGTTGTGAGTGTTAAAAGTATCTGTATGTTTGCTGCGTTATTACCGGTAAACTGTTAATCCAATTTAGGTAATTTTTGGATGGCAATTAAATTGGGGTCTAGAAAACATATAGGGTAAGTTTCTACCCATAAAAGTAAACATTAAAAACGAAAGCAAAGCCATAGACCGTACAGTAAATGCCTATTTGACGACCCGAATGGCGCAGCGGTAGTGAGGCTGCCTTTCGTTCTTAGGGTCCCGGGTTCGAGTCCCGGTAGGAGCAAATGTTTGTGTGATGAGCATGGACATTTGTTTCCGAGTCATGGATGTTTATCTATACATATAATAAAACAGTAAAAAAACTGTGTCTGTACATTGAATATATTTAAAAAAAAATTAGTGAGGGGGGTTTGGAAACAGTAATAGAGCACGAATCCAAAATAAAAATTCTGTCTGTTTGTCTGTATGTCTGATTGTTTGTACACGCTAATCTTCGGAACTACTCGACGGATTTAAATGATTTTTTTTTTGTTGTAAAGGTATTAAATCTGGGCAACATATAGGCTATAATTTATCTTGGAAACTTGAACATCTGATGCAGCACCGCAACAGACCAGCTAAACTATAAGAGATACAAAAACGGTACCATAGCAAAAATTGTTCCACGTGATGAGCATTTTCTGCTAAGAGAATAAATTTGAAGATCTGGAACACCTGAAGTGGAACTCCAAGAGCCCAGCTACACTATAACATATATAGGAATGACGTCTTAGCAAGAGTTGTTCAGCCTGATGAGCACTCTCTGTTGTCGTATAAAATTTGAAGACCTGGAACAGCTGATGTGGAACTCCAAGAGCCCAGCTACACTATAACATATATAGGAATGACGTCTTAGCAAGAGTTGTTCAGCCTGATGAGCACTCTCTGTTGTCGTATAAAATTTGAAGACCTGGAACAGCTGATGTGGAACTCCAAGAGCCCAGCTACACTATAACATAATTATATAGGAATGACGTCTTAGCAAGAGTTGTTCAGCCTGATGAGCACTCTCTGTTGACGTATAAAAATTGAAGATCTGGCACACGCGTTGTGGAATATAATATAAAAAAAATTGAAGACCTGGAACACCTGATATGGAAATCAAAGCTATCACTAATTTCACTGTATAATTATAAAATAACATAAGCTGGGAGTACCTCCACGCGGTGAAGGCGTAACAGTTTAGGACTGATTTTCGATGAAAATTCGATGAATCATTGAAAATTTGACTCTACTGGCCAAAACTCCCATTTATTATTTTATTTTATCAAATAAATAAGCCTAAATAGGCTTATGTTATTTGAGTGTTTAATTTCCTTTTTCATTTATTTTCGTGACACGGTAGCCTACCCGGTAACGCAGGGGAGCAGTCATTTAGATTTCAATTGATCAGTTATCTTCAGAATTAAACTATAACTATGTCTAGAAAGAGGTCAAATCTTTCCCAACGTTCCAAAGGAGCTAAAAGATAGAGGATCATAAGATACCAAGAATCTACCGAAGAGCGTCAGGAGAGACTTGATGCTGTTCGAGAACATCAGACTGCAACTCGCTCCGTAGAAACTTCTTCAGATCGCGAAGAACACTGGAACACCTGATATGGAAATCAAAGCTGCATCAGATGTTCAAGTTTCCAAGATAAATTATAGCCTATATGTTGCCCAGATTTAATACCTTTACAACAAAAATACCCTTCACGAAGCGGTCAACCAAGCATTCTGTACATCAAACTAAGTCTTTACGCAAAGAGTGCTCATCAGGCTGAACAACTCTTGCTAAGACGGGTCAACCAAGCATTCTGTACATCAAACTATAAAGTCTTTACGCAGAGAGTGCTCATCAGGCTGAACAACTCTTGCTAAGACGTCATTCCTATATATGTTATAGTGTAGCTGGGCTCTTGGAGTTCCACTTCAGGTGTTCCAGATCTTCAAATTTATTCTCTTAGCAGAAAATGCTCATCACGTGGAACAATTTTTGCTATGATACCATTTTTGTATCTCTTATAGTTTAGCTGGTCTGTCGCGGTGCTGCATCAGATGTTCAGCGAGGAAGTGAGGAAACTCGGTATGTAATGGGAGGTAACCCATCCACGGGCCAACCTAGGCAAACGCTTAACATAGCGGACAGTCGCGCATCATGTTCCGCACTTATCTCTAGAGACCTAGAAGCAGATGCGTAGATACGCTGAGAACTAATGCGCAATTATCTATCCGTGAACGTCTGCGACTCACGAGACAATGCATGATTTCTTCACTGGTCTCTAGAGACCTGGATGTAAATGCGTAAATACGCTGAGAACGCAGGTGTGCTTCGCGATCCGAAGAGGTTTCTACGGAGCGAGTTGCAGTCTGATGTTCTCGAACAGCATCAAGTCTCTCCTGACGCTCCTCGGTAGATTCTTGGGAATCTTATGATCCTCAATCTTTTAGCTCCTTTGGAACGTTGGGAAAGATTTGACCCCTTTCTAGACATAGTTGTAGTTTAAATTTGAAGATACCTGATCAATTAAAATCTAAGTGACTGCTCCCCTGCGTTACCGGGTAGGCTACCGTGTCACGACGATAAATGGAAAAGGAAATTAAACACTCAAATAACACAAGCCCGAAGGCATATTTATTTGACAGAATAACGGAAAGAAAAGGTATTTGTTGTGTAGGTATTAAGTCTGGGCAACATATAGGCTATAATTTATTTTGGAAATTGGAACACCTGATGCAGAACCGCATCAGAACAGCTAAATTATAAGAGATATAAAAATGGTGTCATAGCAAAAATTATTCCACGTGAAGAGCATTTTCTGCTGTGAGAATAAATTTGGAGATCTGGAACCCTGTTGTGAATCTCCAAAGCCCAGCGACACTATAACATATTAAGGAATGACGTCTTAGCAAAAGTTGTTTAGTCTGATGAGCATTTCCTGTGGACTTACGAAAATGAAAGATCTGGAACGTCTTCAATCGTCTCGCTCATCCAGTTGTTTTCCCGTCCCCGGGCCTCAGAATTCTACATCAAACGTTTCAGATCTTCGATTTTCTTGACGACCCCGTTGTCGCTGGCAAAAGCAACAGGATCCGCGTACGAAGTCGCGGGCAGAAGCTAGTATGTATAATAAGTATGTATTTACAAACAAAAAAGTATCTATGTAGTATTATCAACTATCTGGTGTCCACGACACAAGCCTCGTAGCTTAGTGTGGCGCCTAGATGGCGCTGTGTGTCCAGCGATATTTATTTATTTATTATTTTGATTAACAGTAAGCGCCGCCTCAATGTTGCCTAAATAATAGGTTTTTAACTAAGAAATTGCCGTTTTTTTTTCACATTTTGTTCTATTTGTACATATAATTCCATTTTTATTGGATTAATTGTTAAATTACGTACCTTTTAGAGTTTAAAACCGTACTAGTAGTTGCATATTACCTCATGGGGTAGTGTGTCAAAACACCTGTTTCAATGTGCCGTCGGTTTCACTACTTCAAGAAGGTATATTTTGTCATAGACTGTGTTTTGAGAATTTAAGATACCTACGTAGTGGAGAGCAGCTTTTTTCACTCTAACTATAGTTTGCAATTGCATCATACATAATCGGTTCAGAGGTTTCCAAGAAAAACAAATAGTAAGTATGGAAATATCACGAAATCATCCATACAAATCGGAAATTTCATACTTTAACTCCTAATATTATTTATTACACTGCTGGAATTTAGTCTCTGGGAGCTCAGCCCCGTTCAGTGCCTAACTTGCGCTTCTATGGCATTCGTTGAGGTGTACTGTTAGTGAAAACTTTCATAACTTCTAACCTACAAGTCCAATTTGGATGATTCTTACGAGAAAACTATAAATAGAAGAAACAAGACTCCTCATGAAACTAAAACTTAATTAAAACTAAAACAGAGTCACGAATACAATAATGTACAGACGCCAGCCTATCAAACTACCCGAAGCTGTCAAATTCTCCCGATCAAACGTGAACCTAACGGTTTAGCGATAAAGTTGAAAATCTATTATAGAAGTTTGACAGACTGTAGTAGCTTGATGTGCTGGTTTCTGTACGTAGTGAATAACAAATTCTAATTACTACACATTAGTGCCATTAAGAGTGTTCGTCTGATGGATGATTGTGGTCGCAATAGTGACAGAACTCACTCGGAGCACTTAGCATGACATATGAGCTGACATACATACGTGTATTTACTTGATATTTACATATCAACGTGTTTAGGTGGAGGTTCGTAATGTTAAGGAGATGGTATTTAATACTGGCTTTTAAAATTGTAACATGATAATGGCTATATGAATATTTGAGAACTGCCGCGTTGGCCTAGTGGTCGCAAGCGCGACTGCCGAGCTTGAGGTCCTGGGTTCGATTCACAGGTCGGGCCAAGTGTTATTGGGTTTTTCCATTAGGAATTTTAATGCTTGTATTCGCCGCAAAAAAAAATCCCAGTAGTCCCATAATGGAACTACTGGGATTTTTTTTCTCCCAGTACTTCCATGGAACTGGCATTCTGTTTATACAAGATAAAATTAGTCTCATAAGTTCCAGTACAGTCATTATCGCAATGGAATTGAGTTGAGTATATATACAAAGACGTTACGGATAGGTATGTACCAATAAAGTTATTGCAGGAGATAGCCATTCTTATCTTTCACGAAAACACAAACACAATTTTTTTTTATTACAATGACGTAAATAACACCCAGTTAAAACGCCAATGCGATTGTACCACCAAAATACTTCTTACTTACTAAAGTACCTCAAAACTTACAAAAAATACAAAAAAAAACCACACCACGCCTGTAATTACCGAAGTGTAAGCTAGAACTGTACCTTTAATACCTACACCAATATTTCATTAGAAATATTTATCGCCCATTTAATTGGGGTCGAGATTTTAGCCATCAATAGGGCACGAATCTAGCCCCCAGCAGGCTGCTACTGGGAAATCTTGATGGACAAACTTAACAGCAGTTTGCCTAACCGGAGAGTCTAACCCAGGACTTCTACGCTTGCGAGCAATAGACAAATAAGGCCGTCAAAATACAGCTTTATTTAGATCTCCATTTTCCAATGGCTCAGGGTTCCTAATTCAACAGTAATTGGCATTTCCTTGATCATTATCATCATCTGCCTAGCCTTTTCCCAACTATGTTGGGGTCGGCTTCCAAAAAGTTCCAAGTTACCAAAAAGAACGCTACGTTTCGAAAGGTCTGGAAAGGAAGCAAAAAGGTGCTAAAAGTAAGTTATCGAGTGCCCTCTCCTATAGTGCGGAAACTTTTTGGCGTAGCTATGAAAGTCCCCGCAGTGAAGTGTTGCCAGACCGAAAAACGAATAAAATCCAAAAGCGCCCTGTAATCGTTTTTTTTTTTTAATGTTTCTTGATTTTTAAAGATCTTATTTGGATTCGTTTCCATCATCATCTGCCTAGCCTTTTCCCTATGTTGGGGTCAGCTTCCAGTCTAACCGGATGCAGCTGAATACCAGTATTTTACATGGAGCGGCTTTTTCTTGATCATAGGCAGCATAAGATGGCACGTTATATCCCAAACTTTGTCGGATCTATTCAGGAATATCAAGAATTCTGGATCCACGTATCGTTTTCTACTTTGAATACGCAAGTATTTACTTAATGTACATATGCTTATAGACCGCCCTCTTCAATATTCCGTATTTCTTCTTCTTCAAATTGATTCGTAGAAAATGCTTCTAAGTCGTCTTATTTTGAAACTGAAGGTAACGCTTGTTCGAAGCCGGTCGTACTTCCATACAAAACAAACGTGCAAAAAAAAATATTTAAAAAAAATACTTTTTCTTTTTTTTACAATTTTCAAATACTTATATGTTTTTTTTATTTTTTTGTTTCCGTACATGGCTAGATAATGATGAGACAAATTCATGTGGGAAATCAAACACTTTAAAACGTTTAACTATTTTATTTCAATTTATATCGTCTTTACAATAATCTTTTCGTCTTTACGTCTTCTGTCAAAAACTCCACACTCCCTACTCGTACTCTTTCTCTTTCACACACCCTCGCTCTCATTCACTCAATACTGTCATCCCCACATTCGGCCGTCCTGCAATTAGTCTGTCCCTAGACTAATACAAATAAGAAATCTTTAAGAAAACATATAAAAGCTGTAAACCGTAAAAATAAAATCGAAACAACAAACATCTTAAACTTACAACCATTACACAACATCACATTAAAACATAACTAACTAACTACGACATAAACGAAAACAAATCTTATAATTCAAGGCATTAGGAAACGTAATGTTTTAATCGTCTTAACTGAAAAATTAAAATAAAATTGAATTCTAAACCTGTGCGCTAACCTCAGTCATCTCTAGTATCAATATCGTTTTCCTGCACACTAGGCCATGGCTTCATAGAATCCGCCGCACTGCTCGTCTTATTCGGCCCTTCAGTTTCAGAATCCAGCTTAGCTACATCATATCTATCGGCACCCTTCACGTTGGTAACCCGATAAGGACCTAGGTACTTCGGTCTGAGTTTTATACCTACTCCAAATTGCGTGCGTCGTATAGCCACAACATCTCCAACTTTATAGACTCGACTTTTCTTCCTTGCTTTATTAAAATCACGCCTATTCTCGTTTTGAACTTTTAAAATCTGCTCTTTCGCCTTCATACGCAGTTCTTCTCGATTATTCATAAAAATGTTTTGATTTTCCTGTTGAATTAAATCTAAAATCTCAGGATCTGCTTGCCGTCTCATCCTTGTGCCAATGAGTAACTCATATGGTGCAGCATTGACACTTCTCTGAAAACTGCTGTTCAGTGCTTGTTGCAAACGACTAACATGTTTGTACCAGTTACCTGGTTGCTCTATACACAGTTTTGTTAGTACAGAAATCATCACTCTATGAATCCTCTCCACTTGCCCATTTGCTCTGGGAATACCCGTCGTAATAGTAATATGTTCAATCTTCTCGTCTTTGCAATAACCTGTGAACTCTCCACTGGTAAAAGCAGTTCCTCTGTCAGTAATAATGCGTCTGGGATTACCAAAAACTTGTTGGTGAATCTGTAGTTTTGCTAATACTTCTCGGCTTGTTGTGCTTTTTGTAGGAAATATCCATGTAAACTTTGTGAATGCATCAATCACCGTCAATATATGATTGTATTGTTTTTTCGTTGCAGTCATAGGTCCAATGTGATCTAGATGTAATGTATCCAATGGTAATTCACCTTTTTCAATTGGAGACAAAAATCCTTCTTGCTTTCCTGCTTTACGACTTGCCAATAAACATGGTATGCATGTTTGAATGTAATCTTCAACCTTTCTGTCTATACTCTTAATGTAGTAATCTTTTCTTAGCAATTCCATAGTCTTTTTCTTACCAAAATGTCCATTCTCATGAGCGCTACGAATCAACTCCATCTCCATATTCTTTGGTACCACCAAATGTTTCTCAGGACCCTTGAATAAAATTTCGTTTTCTAGCCAAAAGTCGTCATAGGGCTTGTCCTTCAAAATTTCAATTATCGCCTTCAAAGCAGTATCTTTAGCTTGATTATCTTTTAATTTCTCGTAAAAGTCTGATGTGATTTGAGCTACATATGGGTATCTACTCAATGCATCGGCATGTCGCATCTGGCTTCCACTCCTGTGCTCGATAGTGAAATCGTATTCTTGCAGTAAAATTATCCACCGGGCAACTCTTGGTGAAATAGCCATGTCTTTCTTCTCCAACGTCATCTGAAACGCTTGGCAATCCGTTACTATCTTAAATTTTTTACCGAATAAATATTTCCTAAACTTTTTAATCCCTTCTATTACAGCCAGTGCCTCTAACTCATAACTAGAATACCGACTTTCTGCCTCTGACGTCTTCCTACTCATATAGTAAATCGGATGCAAACTTCCATCATCGTTACTTCGTTGCATCAGAATAGCAGCATACGCAACTGCTGAAGCATCTGTGTGTAGTTCAGTATACGACTTAGCATTATAAATCTTAAGTACTGGATTATTTGACAGTTTGTCCTTCAAAGTCTCGAATGCAATCATTTGTTCTTGATTGAAGTTAAAAATACTATCTTTTTTCAATAAATCGGTCAATGGCTTCGCAATCAGTGAAAAATTTTGGATATACTTACGAAAATATGACGTCAGGCCAATGAAACTTTGCAGTTGCTTGGTGTTCCTAGGTTCTGGGAACCTTTTGACAGCATCACTCTTCTCAGGTGAAGGTTTTACTTGACCATTCTCTATGATGTGGCCTAAATACTCCACTCGTCTTACCAGAAGTTGTGATTTCTTCCAGTTGATCTCCAACCCGTATTGTGACGCTACGTCTAACACTTCTTTCAATCTTTCTACAGCTTCTAGTTCATTCTGAGCTGTAATTAGTAAATCGTCTATAAAAATCAAAACAATACGTCTAGAAATCAATTCATGGAAAATAGTCGTTATAAATCTTGTAAATACTTTAGGGCAGACCGTCAAACCAAATGACGCCTTTAAAAACTCATATTGTCCATTATGCGTGACAAAAGCAGTATACTTAATAGAGTCTTCATGTACTGGCAAATGAAAATACGCATTTTTTAAATCAATCGTACTGAAAATCTTAGCTTCTGCAAGTCTATCAATATGATCATCGATAATCGGTAAAGGATATTCATCCTTTAACATCTTCTTGTTGATTAATCGGTAGTCCACACAAATCCGGATAGCTCCATCCTTCTTCCGAACTAAGACTAACGGACTAGCATACTCTGACCAACTCACCCGTACTATTCCTTCTTTAAGCCACTGTTCCACCTGTCTTTCAACCTCTTCTTGTTCACTGATAGCTAAACGGCGTGGCCGCTGAGCTACCGGGATGTCGTCTTTCAAGATAATATGCAACCTTACCGGGGCGTCTTTCGTCTTCATCGGCTGATATCCCTCGATAATATGCTTTACCTGCTGCTGAACATGTTTACTAGCTTCACCTCCGATAACGTACGGAACGTCTGTAAAATAACAAGAAAGTTTACGCAACCAATTCTCATTTGACGGCAAAAACATTATGTTTCCTTCCTTCATAAACAATGTTACATCTTTTAGGAACTCATGTCCTATTATAATATCATACGGCATAGTGCCATTAGATACCACATGGAAACACACATCACTATAGTTTTGTTCATCAATAACAACAGGAACTTTAATTTTCCCCATAGAACACACTTTTACATGTCCAAAACCAAATAACGAAAGAAACTTATTTTCCCTTTTCGGTAATCCAATCATTGTGTAAAATTCTTCAGAAATCAAGTTAACATCGCTGCCGGTATCGATCAATGCTCTCGTCGCCTTATCACAAATTTTAACAGTTTTCTGGGGTTTTCTTCTTGAAATATCTTTTTTTACATCGTTCTCATTGTCAAGCAAAACATCATATTCTTTTTTATTCGTAGTTGACAAATCCGTGCTGAAACCTTTTTCGTTCGCCGTTGACAACTCAGTGCTGCCACCCGCGGACGCAAACTTAAAGTTGTCGGCCTCCTTGTTAAACATCGTGCGTTTCGTGTCGTTCAACGCACTCACGCCTCCTGGTGGTTTTTCACCAACAACTTGCCGGGTCGGGTGCTGCTGACGTCTTGTAAAAGTCGCACCTGCTTCGTCGCCGCTTCGTAATTTGTTCGGTACCTGTTCGGATACTTCCGCCTTGTTGCAGTATGGCGCAATATGGCCGAAATTATTGCATTTAAAACATTTTAGCCCGAGATGTTTATTTGGGCATTCTTTGGACTGATGACTTCTTTCACCACAACTGAAGCACCTGATCACCCTTTTTCCTACCACATCACTATATTTCGGCTGACTTCGTCGCATCTTCGAGTCTTTAATTTTTTCTTTCAGAGTTTCGTAAATTTTCATTTTTTCTTTTAAATCTGGATACGTGGTAACTCCGTATAACATTATTTTATGTGTTTCTTCGTCCTCAATCCCTTCTACGATGTATTTTATAGCGACATAATCTGGCATCTTTCCCCTTTTGCCTAGCTCACGCATTACTAATAAGTAGTCCATACAGCTTTCATCACCTTGTTTCTTTCTGCTGGACATTAATTCGTGGGCTGTCTTTTGGTCTAAAACGTCAGGAAACTCCTTGGCGATCGCTACCTTCAGCTCATCCCACGACCTAAATGGGCGCTCAGACTGGAGCCACAAAGCCGCTGTTCCCACCAGAGATCTACGAGCTATAATGAGCTGCTGTAACGGCGTCCACATAAAAATCTCCGAGTTGTCGTCTATTTCTTGGATCCATTTTAATACCGTGTATGTTTTATCCTGGCCACTGAATTTTTTTACCATATCATCAGCAAAATACCCTTGCATGATAGGGTTCTGGCTTGTCCCAGCCTTCGCCATTTCGTCTTCTGGGTGACTATAATTCAAACCCGTTGCGTCTGATGACCAAAAATGGCCGCCTTCAAAACTGAAATTTTTTCGTCAATTTTTTTTCAGTTTTCGACATAAAAGCCCGTCTTTTAAAGATTTCCCAGTTATTCCACTTGTGTGGGCGTGAAAATGTGGGAAATCAAACACTTTAAAACGTTTAACTATTTTATTTCAATTTATATCGTCTTTACAATAATCTTTTCGTCTTTACGTCTTCTGTCAAAAACTCCACACTCCCTACTCGTACTCTTTCTCTTTCACACACCCTCGCTCTCATTCACTCAATACTGTCATCCCCACATTCATATATTTTATTTTGAACGTACATCATAAAAGATTGGACTAATAGCCATACTACGTTTGTTTGTTTTATATGGAAGTATGACCGAGTACCTTTTTTTATTTTTTCGTATGGGGAATCATCAAATAACTCCTCCCGCTCTGGGCTGAGCAGGAGGGAGTGTCAGACTTTTACTGACTAAAACCCATCCATGTTCCTTCATCGCCCTTTGTGTTCCAGGGCCGCGGTATCTCTTTCTAACAGTCCCGCAACCCTGACAGGAGCGAGTAGTGTACCCTTAAGGCATTATGTTTGTAATCATCCACTTGGACGCTTAAATTATTTTGTCGAAGTAAATGTTTATTTATTGAGAACAGCTGTGTCCGGTGATGTATGCAGGGTAGAAGGGACACCGACACACAAAAAAATATTACGTATTCAGTAGTACCTGCATCATTCTGAAATTAAAAAAAAATAAGTTTTCTACAAAAGTGCCTACACGGTCAAAATATATGGAGCAGCTGAGTTTTTTTAAATTATCGATGACAAATTTCTATGTAAGAGGGGGGGGGGGGTTGGCATGATGTACTGAATACGTGGCAACAGTTTGAGCGCCGGTGACTGTTCCACCCTGTATTGCTAGTTTGCAAACCTAATCTCATTATTATCATGATCAATTAAGAGGAAATGCGGTAGGTATTTGAAGAAACTATCGCTGTCGTTCAACTAGCCCTATTCCGACATTGGTGCGATAAAGACAATTACAGATCCGGCACGTAAAAAGTCATAATTCGAGGTTTGGCTCGCGGCTATTTCTTCCTCCAAAATTCGACCAATTTAAAAGATATTTCATAAACTAAATAAGAAGGATATATACTGTGTCCCTGTGTTTTTCTTTTTTCATTAATAGTTGTCAAATTTGTCTAGGCCTCTGTTGACAGAGATCCAAATAAGGGCTTTATAGTCATAAACCAGAAAGAAAACAGGCGAGAGAGTTTGTATGGAGATAAGACCACCCGCATTTCCTCTTAAGAAATACTGTTTCAAAACAAATAAAAAATACCACGCCAAAGAAACATTCAAGCTCATCCAAATAAACTATAAACAAGACAGTAAGCACCACCAATCACTATCAAAAGCCTTACCGATAAACCAACAGCTTTGCCTTTACAGCGGCTGAAGCGCTGACAGCAAAATGATTTTTGTGCACGAAATCTACCATAAGTACTTACTTAATGAATATTCATACGAACAATGGACTACAATACTGTGGCCAGTAATTGTGTTAACGTTTCATAGTAACTTCGTTAAAGGCAGTTGCGACCATAACACTGGATTTATAGTCCAGGAGTCCAAATGTTATTGATTTTTAGGAACGATTTTTGATAGCATTTTGTGTTTAACTTGGTTGATAAATAAAGGTGGGAGTGTGTTTATGGGAACGATGGTATGGTTCTCTGATGATGTGCGCAAATTGTCTAGGAGACGTATGACATGAGTACAGAAACTAATAGCATCTTCGTCATCATTATAAGAGCCTTAAGACGTACACTGGTGGATAAAGGCCACTTCTAAGCATAGCCTGGCCTTGTGTGGTTCGATAGGTTTCATATAAAATAAATTGATGCATTAATAAACTCTGTTTAACTCTAATATAAACCGTTTTAGTTCAAACAAAGCCTCCTTGGTAAAAGGAAGTATTCAAAATCACACCGCCCGAGCTTACCCGATGCTAGCCGAACTCCACCGAATTAAGTTTCTGACAAATTGAGTGTCTGCGCGCCCGGAACTCTCGTATCCTCCCATTCCTCCATCGAATCAGCCAGGTAATTGGCCTGGCTGTAAGGTTTCCACTCGGCTTCGAACTGTATTGAAGAATCAACTGGTAATCCGAAGCTGAAATTGTGGTGGAAGATTTTGATCGCAATATCGGAGCATTAGTGTGTGGCGACGTGAATCAATTTGTAATATCTTTCTTATTGTGCGGATTTGTGTACGATGGAACTTAAACGTACTGGATAAAATCTAGACGTTTTATAATACAGTGCTTTTAGTGGAACTGCAATTATAGTTTTGGGGTTCAAATGCGTCTTTTCTTTTCGGGCTAGATGAACAAGCAATGCCTTTTTATTTTTCACATATTTGTGTAGTTAGGCGACGTGAATCAATCTATATTATATCTATATTAATCAATTAATATTATAAAGAGGTAAAGTTTGTGAGTTTGTAAGGGGTTCCCCCCTTACTACTCTCTCTCTCTGGATCTACTGAACTGATTTTGAAAATTCTTTCACTAATATAGGAAGCTACATTATCCCCGAGTGCCATAGGCTATATATACAACGTGCCCGTGGGGGCCCAATTTCCGATCAAAACGCGAGCGAAGCCGCGGGCAACAGCTAGTTTGAAATATGTATGCTTTTGGCTTCTCTTTCTTATTGTGTCTTTGTGTTCGATGGAACGCTTACGGGGAAAATTCTAGTCTTTTTTTAATAGAGTCATAGTTTATACAGTTTAGTATCTTAAGTGGAACGGCAGTCATAGGTTTGGAGTTAAAGAAGTAATCGTCCAAATCCAATTTCATTTTAAAGCTAGATGAACAAGCAAGACCTTTTCCTTTCTTTCTCAAATCTGTCTAGTTGCTTAGAGTTCGAAATCAGATTCCTTGAGCCACAATTGACCAACCTGGATTAAGCCAACTCCCTCTCAATAATAGCCCCCATGTGACTCAGCAATGAAAATGGTAACGACTAGACGGTCATGACTAGAGTTTTAACGTTAGTTTAATTGTACATTTACAAAAAGTATACCTTTTCATTGTAACCACATTACGTCCATTCGTCCAGCACCCATTAAATAGGTTAAATAATAAAATAAACCTAAAATAAGTGAGAAAACGCTAACCATTTTCACGCCCAAAGTCGGCACCGCCGTCATTAGGCATTCTACACACGCGCCACAAATGACCGAACCAACGGTAACGGTAGATGGCGGTGCGACCAATTAACTTGCCGCGTTGTAAAAACGTGTGGAGACTGCTTTAGCGAACATTCTATTCAATGATCGGTAATATTAGAGCATGTGCTGGTTTTAATGGCGATTTCTGATAGAGATGTTGGTGAGGGAGTGATGTGGGATTTAATGGCTATTTGTTTCTATGAGAGAGAAATGTTTTTTTTAAATTATTAGCCTGATGTGTCCCACTACAGGGCAAAGGCCTATATACAATGTGTAACAGAATAAACGCACAACCTCTTACGGGGTCATTGTACTCATCATTATGAATAACTTTCACTATGGGACCAACACTGAAATCGCGAAAAAAAAGTCGACTGCCCTATACATTTCTGTGCGCATAATTCGACAAAATGTACTGAACAGCTGCTTTTTTTTTCGCGATTTCGGGATTGGTCCCATAGTAAAAGTTGTTCATAATGATGAGTACAATGACCCCTTAAGAGGTTGTGCGTTTATTCTGTCACACATTGTATTTGGCTATTTGGGTGCAATCCTTTTGATAAGAGTCCAGCTCGTCACGCCATCACCTGGGTCCGACCATTCTGGGTCTGACCGCTTCGCCGGGTTTTGTTGTTCGGAACCCAATCTGTTGCCACTTTGGCCCAATTTTGATGCGACATGCGGCAGATGTGGCCTGCCTAGTTCCATTTTAATTTGGTGGCTGAGTTGCAAACGTCTGCGATTTGGATCTTCGATCGAAGTGCCGTATACGGTCAGAAATTTTGACTCCTAGTATACTTCGTTCCATGGCTAGCTGGTGGACCCCGAGTGCCCCGAGTGCGAGACCGTTTGCGCTCCATAGATGAGGGTGGGAATGATGCACTGGAAGGTAAAAATAAAAATTGTAATAATATTTATGCTGTCTTGGCTTCCGTACGTTTTTTGACGGGTGACCACTGAAAACCAGAGTTGTGGTGTGGGCCACCATAGCACAGCATCATGCTGAGTGGTAACCTGCTTGTCGCAGTCACAACGTGCAAGCTGCGAACTTTTTTCTTTCTTTTTTCCGTCCCGTCCTGTCAAATCTATACATTTTGGTATGCGTACTATGTTTATTGTTATTTTTTTTTGTCATTTTGTATGATGCGCGTCATGTCCCTGCGACAAATAAATATTTTTTCTTTCTTTCTTTCACGTGTCCATGAGTTTTATCGTTCCTTATATTTTTTTTGCATCTTTTGGTTTGGCACCTACTGAGCTACTTACACACCCACATACAGGGTGGAAGGTAGACCGACGTTAAAACGGTCACGTGTTCAGTATATCATTCTGAACCAGAAACTTTTCATCTATAATAAAAAATACAACTGTTTCCTACAAATTGCAATACTTGTAAGTACAATATACAATGTGTAACAGAGTAAACGCAAAATCTCTTAAGGGGTCATTGTACTCATCATTATGAACAACTTTCATTATGGGACCAACACTGAAATCGCGAAAAAAAAATCGACTGCCCCATACATTTCTGTCCGCATAACTCTACAAAATGTACTGAACAGCTGATTTTTTTTTCGCGGTTTCGGAGTTGTTGAGTTGGGAGTTGTTTTATTAATTTAAATTTAGTTTATGAGTTAAATACCTATGAATGACTTTTCTTACCTATATATTTGTATGCCCCAAAGACCGAACATGATGGATCGTTTTTCTTTATGAACAGCCTGTATGTATACCCATGTTTCTACAAATAAATGTCTTGTCTTGTCTTGTAAAAACACCTCTTTAATAACTGCTAAACCCACAGCAACCTCCCTTAAATTATTTCTCCATTTATTTTCTTCCATTGCACTCTTTTCGCGGAGCCAATCCGATCGAAATCAATTCACTCTGTTACGCCCCGTCAATTTAACTTCGATTAAGCCGTAGGACACACTGGAATAAAAAGAACTATCCGGAGTGGTTTCTTTATAAGCTTATTGTGGAAGTTCACACAACTTGGACAGTTTTCCGAACTGCTCATTGTAATCGATGCTCGGTTGTGTATCGGGGTTTATTGTGAGGCGATCGTCTTTTTTTTAGTTTTGAGCTTTGGACGTTAGTTGTGAGCTTGTGGGAAAAGTTTTTCATGAACTATTGGAAGTTGGGAATAGCTGGGATATTGTGACAAAGGGGTGCTGAACACGTGTTTGGGTCAGCATGATTTGGCACAGGTCGGTCGGCAAATTCGAATGTATATCGAGTTGAACATGTGCGATCGTGTGTGTAGCTCTGCTAATTGGTGACGACATCACAAGACAAAACGTTTGGTAATCGATAGAGGTTGATAATCATATTGCAAACCAATCACAACTATAATATTAGGATGGGACTGATAAATTCTTGGAAGTCCTTATAATCTTATCCCTTTTATCAAAGTCGTAGTGTTAAGATAACTGTTGCAACTATTTCAATGGACCAAAACAATACTTAAGTAGACCGTAACTAAGGGTCCCATTCCCAAAGTAATCTAGATCTCAGCTTCTGATTACGAAGACCAAATAGCAAACGAGATTTGTCGACACTTACATATTGTGGTTTATTTAGGACCTTTCCTCTAATGTCCGGAACGAAGCCACGGAATAAAGTTGTATAGAAGGTCCAGTTGAAGCAAATAGAACATGTGTTGGGAAGTTGGGTGGGTAACGATCCGGGTATATATTTGCAAAGGACAGAGAAGGTACTACGTATGGCGACAGGGAATCCTTTGTCCAGTTATGGGACGCAAACTAGGTTACCAAAAAATGGAGAATTGAGGATAAGTAATCAATGGCAGTGCTTTGATTATGAGACATCCACTTTCTCTCCTTAAAGTGTCGATTGAATTCAAAGTTTGTTGGACCAATATGTAGCTACTTGCAAAGCTCCATCATTGGCTTCGTTTAAATCTTGCAAGATTGCAGGTGGTTATGCAGGATGGGTAAGAAAATAGGGTCAAATATCCTGTTAAGAGGCTTCACACTGGAACGCGCAAATCCCATTAAGGTGGATGTGCAAGGGTAACCCGCGAAATTTAAATTTTCTTACGTTTATTGCAATTTGCAGGTCAGTTCTAAAGCGGCCAACCTGAGCATGCAAAAATATATCCACAAAAAACTTGGAGGCTGAGCTGTTTGACAATGGTTTTTTTTCCAGCATTTTTTGTGGAAGATTTCGTACATATAAGTACATTTCAACGTTTTTTTTTCTGTGAAAGCGAACCTTCTTTGCTATTACGACTTAGGGCAAAGCCTGATGTGTAAGGTAAGTATTTTTCGGGCGTCTTGATTAAGGCTGTATTCACAAGTAATCCGCAGTAAGTGCCGGTTTTTGCGGAAGATAATTGAGCGCCTAATAGTATTACAGTAAGCTGTTATGTGCTCGGCGAAAATACAATTACTGGTGTCAAAAGATAAATAGACGTACTTTCTTATGCCTGATTTTAGGCTCCTATTTTTTTTTTTTATATTGACAATAATCTGGAATCTTACTAAGTATTTGTGCCATTTTGTTGAGTGTTTCCTATAATATTTATCTAAAGAAATGATCTTGTAAACATCTATAACAAGTTTTGTGTATTTGTTGATGTGAAATTGTGAACGTAAACGTACACAGCTATACAAATACATACATGTATAACCCAAAAGAGAATTTTCTGACATGGGTTTCTGTATGGTGTAACCGCTCATTGTATATTTACACTCTCATCAAAATTGTTATAAATTTTCACTCACCTAATCATATTTTGTTTGTATCCGGCTCGAGGGACCAAAAAGATGTACGGCTGTACCCGTACGTCTTTTTCTCAAATATTGCAAGGGGGAAAATCGGATCCAAAATTACTAAGCCAAGCACATCTTACGCCAATGAATCCTTAAAACAGTACCTCCACCTACTTACTCCATTTTACAAGAAAATCACAGATTACAGCTTCCTACTTCTCCACGTGAAAAGCATTTAGATAAAAATCTTCGCACAATCGGATCTCAGGGACAGATACCAAAAATTACGCAGAACCCAATGGTACTGCCGAATTAGGGATTTTACGAATGTTGTATGCTTACTTGAAGGTGTCTTTTGGGATAATCACAGGAGAAATAGGGGTTTTTTTATTTGATAAGTAATTTAGAGACTTTTGAACCCATAGCACACGTATGCTCTGCTTCGGATCGGCATCACCGCGCATTATCATGCAATGCCGTTATGGTACTTATAAGTGTGTTTTGCATTCCGGAGTTTCATATAAATAATGGTCTGTGGCTCAAATTGATGCGTTGATGATCCGGAGCTGTGCTTGTACGTGTGTATTGATCTTAAAAATAAAATGGTGCTTTTCCCTTAATAATTCAATAGACATTAGCTTCCTTTTGGGAGGACGGAAGATTTCAGAACCATCTAAAATCTGCTAAGAGCAATTACGGCGTACGATATTTTTCATTATGAAATTTTATAGAACCAAATCCGTGAGTGAATTCAATGACAATTTAAAAGAAAACAATCTTAAATAACAATCTCCTCAATAGAGCCTTCAATTGGAAATGAACACAATATAATCATCCAGAATGTTCTCCCCAAATGTAATCAATGGAAGGTGTTATCTTATCGCGGGTAGGCGTTGAATAATAACGACACAACTACCCTCAACCCCTTTGATCACATATGAATACAAATGAATGATTTCCCGAGCGAAACCGACAAGACTGGCTCACATTAATATACAAACCGTGTTTCGATTAGAAGCTGAATTGTGGAAACAAATATTTAGAGCGTTATTTAGCCGAGATATTTGCTCTTGTTCAAGTTTATGGCTTTGGGTAGGTCCTAGAGTTCCCAACAGAAAAGTCATGGTTTTTTGTGCTGAATAAATATTTTTCTTCATCTATTTTCGTCCATATATTAGCATTATTATAATCGCTATGAGAAATCGAGACTAGAAACATTTTTATGGCTTTGGCAATGAATTGGCGACAAGAAATCATTACGTCTTCAGTAAGTTAGAGATGGGCTTGACCCAGCTTGGGTCTACAAATCCCTACTCTTTTTTCTACTTCTCTCTATTTTAAACTTCTAAGGTCCAGTGGTGTCACCATGTCGTCTTTAAGCAGTATTGTTTGAATTTCATTCCAGTGTGGGCCCCCATGTCTTGTTGAAGCTTCAATTAACAAACACAATTACACAATTTGAATATGTTTTCTACAAACGTACATATGTTAATCGGCTGGTGGATTCTTTGCCAGCAAGCCTTGTTCTTCTTTGATAGATTGGTCAATTTCGATTGCATTTCTTTGTTAAAGAAATCCAGCCCTTCATAAAAAGTAGCAATATTCAATTTCATCCTACCCACGCAGCGATATCTAGCTGTTAAAAACACCCTTCTATCCATTTCCTTCGAAAGGACCGTCCCTTACAAATAAAATAGATTTAGGCACCCCTGAAGCCCTTGTTATTGTCGTAGTACATAACAAATGTTCCCCTTACACTTCTATATATTTGGGTCCAAGGAATTTGGCAGGACAATTGTTCAGGGTTGCTACAGGCTCTTTCAATATTCAGGCATAAGTAGGCTTATTTCACACAATACAATGGTTCAGGGTTAGTACTTGGACTTTGAAGGCATCAGCAAGCTTATTTGACACGTTTTTGCCTTAACAGAATATCGTCGTACCTATTTGAGAACATTTTTGAGTATGAATGTAGATGGCTATAAGAGTAGAGGAAGACCAAAGAAACGATGGATGGACTGTGTGAAGGTTATGGCTAGATAGGATGAAGGAAATGAAGTTTATAAGAAGAAGTCATGTTGCGCCGACCCCAAACAAATTGGGGAGGGATAGTGATGACTATTTATCTAATTTTGAACTAGAACTTGAAAGCTAGGTTGGATAATATTTAAATAATTTACAGTGGAGGTTTACCGTGAAAGTAATCAAGGCTGCAGCAATAGTGACCGTGACTGTGTGACCGACGAAGATCTCGCGGAAGAAGAAGAAGCAACTCTTAGAACATTCATGAGCTCTTCTTTTAATATCAGCAAAACAATTAAGTATCGTTTAATGTCACTGCTTAGAAGAATACTGAATCTATACAAATAAATAAAATTGTTGTGTCTGTTTGTAATAAAATAAAAAACAGCTTTATCTGAATGCATAATTATGAAAGTATAAACGGAACTTATACGGCTGTTTGTTCCGGTACATCTCCGAAACAGCTGTACCGATTTTGACGGGACCTTTTCTGGTAGATAGCTAGTGTTATAAGGAGTAACTTAGGCTACTTTTAATTCAGAAAACATTTTTTTTTTTTTAACTTTTGCCCCACACTAGGAATTTCTGTTGTATCGTGGGTGCGTTTACAAACATTTAAACTGACATACACAAACAGCCAGACCCGGAACAACTACCTGTAGATCATACAAATATTTGTTCCGTGCGGGGATAGAACCCGCGACACGCAGCGCAGCAGCCAATCGCTCAGCCACTGCGCCAACCGTGCCGTTACTTAAAATTAGTGATTAAACAAATATTTTTTATTAAATTCCACGCGGTTGAAGTCGCGGGTTAAACAGCTATTTTGTAAATTAGGCTGAAATTCCACCAGTTACTGAAGCAGTTTCCCACACAACCCTGACACGAACAGTGCTAATGTACCAAGATGTCTACAAAATCTAATAAATTATCCAACAGCGTACTAGTGATTCTTTTGAAACCAACTCCATAATCCTTGCCGAAACTCTGCAAGCCATTCTGACCATTACAAACGCTGAAGTTAAGGGTCAGAATAGTGTGGTATGTATGGTAATTGTCGTTGACCGTACACCGAACTCCACTGTAGTTAATGTTGCGAAAGGACGATTGAATTTAATTACTTTTGGGTGTCGGATACGGAATTATGCCACAGTATAAAGAAAACCAGTAACCTAACGCGGACCTTTTTGTGATATGAAACGATCGGTCGATCTTCTAGCCTAGGTGCAGTGCTTGCCTAGGTTGGTCCGTGGATGGCTGACCATCCATTACATTCTGAGTTTCCGCCGTGCCTCAAAAAGCACGTGCAGCCGTTGGTCCCGGCTATCATCTATAGATTTTACCTTACCAGTCGTAACAGGTACTCGGTGGCCCCAGAAGTTTGACAACCAGTCTCACCAAGGGGTATCGTATTACCCAGTACAACCCAGTTAGGTTGTGGAGGTCAGATAGGCAGTCGCTCCATGCAAAATACTGGTATTCAGCTGCATCCGGTAAGACTGAAAGCCGATCCCAACATAGTTGGGAAGAGGCTAGGTAGATAATGAAATGGGAGTGACACAAAGGGCAAAAGAAGGAACATGGATGGGTTTTAGTCAGTAAAAGCCTGACACTCCCTCCTGCTCAGCCCAGAGCGAGAGGAGTTATTTGATGATTTCGCACCGAAAAAAAAAAGAAAAGCGTAGCAGTGGCGAAGTTTCCAAACAACTCGATTCCTACCGGCTTCCCTTTGAAAAATGGCACAATGGCAGTATTTTATAGACAATCTGCAATCCAGCAATCCGGCTTACCTCTTATAAAAATTGACCTTTCGCTAATGTAGGGTAGTCAAAAAAACTTTTTGTTATGTTGCACTACACACAAATAAAACGTACCCATGAATGAAGCATGCTTCAAATCGCGTAAACGCTTTGTATGTGTGTGTGTGTGAGTTTCCGACCATTTGTTCGTAGTTGAAATACTGTATGTAAATAAATGTCTACTGTAATTACGTAGCTGTCAATTAAGCGTTTTAATTATTTGTTCAGCTGGCCGGGAGTCCGTATGGGAGTTTAGTCTGTACGGCAGGGTACTGAACCGGAGCGGAACGTAAACTGTTACCCTCTTATTAATAAACACGGAATAAAATTACACCAGGAATAACAAAAGAATAACCATACATTTTCAAAGGTTTAAACTTGGAATAACTTTAGTCTGTGTTTATTAATAGGAGGGTTATAGTTTTAAAACTATTTTGGGTGACTTTCTGATGGTTAGTCCAAAAGCAGCCTTTTAATGAGATTTTTGGCGGTATTATTTGGGAATACTTTTTTATTAAATAATTTTGTACATAGAAGTCAAATTTTAAACATCGGTGACGACAAAACCAAGACAGAGTGCCCCAAAAATAATAAAAGTATCATCTCTTGAAACATTTACTTCGACTTCTCTTGTAATAACTTCAAATATAAAAGAACACGACTATGGATGGACTGTCTCCTTGGTCTGATGGTCGTAAGTCCGACTGTTGAGCATGAGGTACTGGGTTCGATTCCCTGTCGGGCAAAGTGATTTTGAGTTTTCCATCAGGAATTTCTCAGTAGCAGCCACGGAGTCTGGATTTGTGCCCGGTTGATGGCAATAGGCTTGCCCCCTATTACATGGGACTTCAAACATAGCTGGCTAAATGTGGGTGTACTATTAGGTGGAACTCTGCCTATCCCTTCAGGGATTACCTACGGGCGTGATGTTATGTTATGAAAGAACACAAAAAAACCCTATTAACACAGACTAATCAAAAGAGCAGACAGTCTTATTGATACCAAAGTTCTTAAATACTTGCAATGCAAAGAAAACATTGTACATTGTGAAAACATATGTTATCTCTTACAAAAGAAATCGTATGTAGAAGTTAGTTTCTTATGAAAATGCAGTCGTAGCTCGTGTCTACGAGAAAGTTGGTTTTCAGTACTTTTCTACTCTTTGGTGTTGTTATTCAAAGTTCTAGTCAGTTCTTTGAATTTTAAAATGTTGTAGATAAGGAAAGTTTGGGGGAATCTTTTTGTCCTTGTGTTGGTCTTAATTCAAAGATCTCTGTGGGTACGATGATACATCATCTACTTGGCCGTTTCTAGAATATTTAGGGGTCGGCTTCAGTCTATCGGATGCAGCTTATGGAGTGACTGCTACCAGACCTCGACAACCGAGCTCTTGGGAATATGATACCACTTGGTAAGGCTGGTTTCAGTCTAAGCAGGACCAGAGGGCTTAGCAAGACTAGACAAAATGACATTTTATGAACGATTAACTTTTCCCCGCGGTTTCGTTCGCGTTAATTTAGAATTTGACAATCAATTCGGGTCGGCTCTGCTTGTAATATTATAATTTATTTATTTAAACTTCATGTACAATAGTGGTACATAGGCGGACTTAATGCCACAAGGCGTTCTCTACCAGTCAACCTTTGGGTTAAATAAGAAAACATTCTGGTAGGGTATAATTCAATCTCAATCATGATTCGAAAGACACGTAGCGCCATCTTTTATCATAAGAACGTAATTATTGTTTTCCTCGGGAACAGTACTTTTTTTCGGTAGGAAACATATGCTATGTCGGTTTCTGTACACCTGACAACGTATATGCAAAACTTCAGGAAGATCGGTTCAGTGGTTTAGGCGTGAAAACGTAACAAACAAACTTACTTACGCATTTATAATATTAATATATTAAGCTAAGATACAGTGGTTGCGGGACTGTTCGAAAGAGATACCGCGGCCCTGGAACACAAAGGGCAAAGGAAGGAACATGGATGGGTTTTAGTCAGTAAAAGTCTGACACTCCCTCCTGCTCAGCCCAGAGCGGGAGGGGTTATTTGATGATTTCCCATCGGTAAAAAAAAAAAAGCTAAGATACAGTTGATGTAAAAGTCAAAAGTGTATAGGATTGACATTGTCACATGTCGGGGACCTCTACATAAATTAAGTATGAGATTTTATTAAACAATTTAACTTATTGGAAACTAACAATGATTGATTGATTGCTCCTAATGTAATGAATTTCAATAATAAAATATTTGTTAACAATATATCTACTTGGGCTAAGAATTTACGTTCACTTCTTAGAATTCCGTCCCAATTCTAAATAGGAGAATAATTTAACAGAATAATTTAGCAAGGAATAATTTCAGTAACGTCGTCCCTGTCCAGAATTCGTAACGTTTCAGTTTAAATGCCTGAAGAAAATTTAGAATTCTTCTCAACTTCAACAAATGCCAGACATTTTAAAGGGCTCCTTGAATTAATAAATTCGATCTGCCCTCAGAAAAAAAGATAAATAACAGACGCTATAGCGAAAACGTTGTGGGAGAATATTGAGTTTTTGTATAGAAAACTATTAAATTGCAACCTTTAGCTTTGTACCAAAATGTCAAGTAAACACAAATCTTCGATACAGAAATAATTACGTTATTTTGATTCAAATATTACCTAAGGGTACCTATTGTGTTACCAGGGTTGCGGGACTGCTCGAAAGAGATACCGCGGCCCTGGAACACAAAGCGCAAAAGAAGGAACATGGATGGGTTTTAGTCAGTAAAAGTCTGACACTCCCTCCTGCTCAGCCCAGAGCGGGAGGAGTTATTTGATGATTTCCCATCAGAAAAAAAGGGCGTTGTGTTATCCTATACAGGTATTAGGTAGATAGGCAATCACTTCATGGGATACTGGTAAGTATTCAGCTGCGTCTGGTTGGACTGGAAGCTCACCACAACCTAAGGAAAAGGCTTGACTGATTAAGATGATAACTTTATGCCCATTTAAATGAAAAGGTAAATAAAACAAGTAGCTAAGTTACTCAGATACTCTAGTTAAACTGTGTGTGTTAAACTAAAATCATAGCAAAACCAAATATGACAAGCTACGAGTTGCTAAACAACAAAAGCTCACTTCTAAAATGAAAACTACACACCGATTTCAATTGCATCTTAATAAATCGAGCGGTTGGTTGCATGGGGCAGGGCGACCGCGGTGTTACGATGTATTGTAATCGATTCTCGGCTCGATTCCGCTGAATCGAGTCGGTTTCGCTGTGGACTGCGAGTGCCCAACTTGAAATTGATTTGGGAACGAACAGTGAAATTCCGAATTATTGATGCTGGATTTCGGTAATACGGACGGGGTAAGTTTTATTTTGTGCCCGGTTGATCGCAATACGCTCGCCCCCTATTACATGGGTGGGACTTACATGGTGTGCTCGGTACACCTCTGCCTATCCCTTCGGGAATTAGAGGCGTCATGTTACGTTTCTGTAAGTTTTATTTTTATAGGTGAGTGATTTCCTCCGTTCCTCGGAAAGTACGTGAAGCCGTTGGTCCCGGCTGTCAATTGTAGATCTTTGAGTGGCCCATAAACTCTGACCAGTCTTACCGAGGGGTATCGCAGTACCCAGTACTAAATGGGTTGTGGAGATCAGATAGGCAGTCGCTTCATGTACTGCTGTTCAGCTGCAGCTAACTAGCTGCTATAAATAAAAATAACAACAATAAATATTAACTTAGTATCTGGTATAAATTTTGCTAGGTCCACCCGTTCCTGAGATAGGAAGAGAGCCATCATTTTTATGATCGCTCCCCCTCGGTGAACCCTTTTGGGTTCCGTTGTTTCCTTTTGAGGTACGGGACCCTAAAAACAAAGTATACTTTAATTGCAGGTTCCTATACAATGTGTGACAGAATAAACGCACAACCTCTTAACGGGTCATTGTACTCATCATTATGAACAACTTTCACTATGGGACTAACCCCGAAACCCGGAAAAAATAAAACAGCTGTTCAGTACATTTTGTCGAATTATGCGCACAGAAATGTATGGGGCAGTCGATTTTTTTTCGCGATTTCAGTTTTGGTCCCATAGTGAAAGTTGTTCATAATGATGAGTACAATGACCCCTTAAGAGGTTGTGCGTTAATTCTGTTACACATTGTATATGTATGTAAGTATGTGTATCATGTACACAATTCAATTCGATTTCATAATTCCTGTTCACTGTAACGTTTGTGATATATATGTTACCGGAAATGTATGAAACCTAGGAATTGTACAAAATTAATAGGAAATATAATATGTATACCTACAATTCCGAGCCTACTTAGAAATGTGTAAAATAATGTTTCATCGATTCTCTAAGACACTTCCTGTGAAATGTATATATTTCCTAGGAATTGTGAGCAATTCCGAGATGATACTAGGAAATATATTAAAACGAGTCCGAGTCGAGGGAGAGTTCTAACCTTATCTATCCGTGTCGGGGTGCCCCAAGTCGGCCTAAGCAAAACTAGTTTGTCATCAACCACCTCATTAAAATTTGGTGCTCATTTACTATTTTAGGTGATAGATGTTATTGGTCACAAAGTTATTTTTGGTGGTCATTATATTTCCCCTCCTTAAGAACATCAAGAATAAACGAGTAATACATTTCTGATCGCTAAGGAAAAGAAAAGTGCTTATTACAAAATATTTCGTAGATTTCCTATCCATTTTAGGAATTGTATACAATGACGGATTACATACCGTTAACATATACACCAATTCACCAATAATTCAACAACACTAAGTGACACCTAACTCAATGCCTAGTCCCCGTTTTCACCAACAATAAGTGACACCTAACTCAATGCCTAGTCCCCGTTTTCACCAACACTAAGTGTCAACTAACTCAATGCCTAATTGGCCGTTTTCACCAACTCTAAGTGACACCTAACTCAATGCCTAGTCTCCGTTTTCACCAACACTAAGTGTCAACTAACTCAATGCCTAGTGCCCGTTTTCACCAACACTAAGAGTCAACTAACTCAATGCTTAATTTGCCGTTTTCACCAACACTAAGTTACACCTAACTCAATGCCCGTCTTCACTAACACTAAGTGTCTACTAACTCAATGCTTAATTTGCCGTTTTCACCAACACTAAGTGACCCCTAACTCAATGCCTAGTCCCCGTTTTCACCAACACTAAGTGTCAACTAACTCAATGCTTAATATGCCGTTTTCACCAACACTAAGTGACACCTAACTCAATGCCTAGTCCCCGTTTTCACCAACACTAAGTTACACCTAACTCAATGCCCGTTTTCACTAACACTAAGTGTCTACTAACTCAATGCTTAATTTGCCGTTTTCACCAACACTAAGTGACACCTAACTCAATGCCTAGTCCCCGTTTTCACCAACACTAAGTGTCAACTAACTCAATGCCTAATTGCCCGTTTTCACCAACATTAAGTGTCAACTAACTCAATGACTAATTGCCCGTTTTCACCAACACTAAGTGTCAACTAACTCAATGCCTAATCTCCGTTTTCACCAACACTAAGTGACACCTAACTAAATGCCTTGTGCCCGTTTTCGCTAACACTAAGTTACACCTAAGTCAATGCCTAATTGTCCGCTTTCACCAACTTTAAGTGACTCCTAACTCAATGCCTAATCTCCGTTTTCACCAACACTAAGTGTCAACTAACTCTTTGCCTAATTGCCCGTTTTCACCAACTCTAAGTGACACCTAACTCAATGCCTAGTCCCCGTTTTCACCAACAATAAGTGACACCTAACTCAATGCCTAGTCCCCGTTTTCACCAACACTAAGTGTCAACTAACTCAATGCCTAATTGGCCGTTTTCACCAACACTAAGTGACACCTAACTCAATGCCTTGTGCCCGTTTTCACTAACACTAAGTGACACCTAAGCCAATGCCTAATTGGCCGCTTTCACCAACACTAAGTGACACCTAACTCAATGCCTAGTCCCCGTTTTCACCAACACTAAGTGTCAACTAACTCAATGCCTAATTGGCCGTTTTCACCAACACTAAGTGACACCTAACTCAATGCCTTGTGCCCGTTTTCACTAACACTAAGTGACACCTAAGCCAATGCCTAATTGGCCGCTTTCACCAACACTAAGTGACACCTAACTCAATGCCTAGTCCCCGTTTTCACCAACAATAAGTGACACCTAACTCAATGCCTAGTCCCCGTTTTCACCAACAATAAGTGACACCTAACTCAATGCCTAGTCCCCGTTTTCACCAACACTAAGTGTCAACTAACTCAATGCCTAATTGGCCGTTTTCACCAACACTAAGTGACACCTAACTCAATGCCTTGTGCCCGTTTTCACTAACACTAAGTGAAACCTAAGCCAATGCCTAATTGGCCGCTTTCACCAACACTAAGTGACACCTAACTCAATGCCTAGTCCCCGTTTTCACCAACAATAAGTGACACCTAACTCAATGCCTAGTCCCCGTTTTCACCAACACTAAGTGTCAACTAACTCAATGCCTAATTGGCCGTTTTCACCAACTCTAAGTGACACCTAACTCAATGCCTAGTCTCCGTTTTCAGCAACAGTAAGTGTCAACTAACTCAATGCCTAATTGGCCGTTTTCACCAACACTAAGTGACACCTAACTCAATGCCGAGGCAGAACCTATATGTGGTTTGGGTAAAATCGAATTATACCACGCCGACCCGAACCGAAATCAGCGTTGGTGGAAGAAGCCGATCGGATTATGTCGATCGGTACGAGCCAAATAATTCTCCGGTTCGCTTTTTTTGCGGTATGCGTTTTTTTTTTTTTTTTACAAATACAATCAAATGGAATCCACTATGGACTATGGATTTCTATTCCCTAAGAACTGAGTAGCCCCCTTATGTTTTATTTTTTTAACTGACCACAAAAAAAAAAGTTTCTCAATTCGACGAATATGTTTTAAACTGGAAAATATTGTGTTACGCTTATATTGGTAAAACGAGAAACCATATACAGTTCAAATGACAATGTCAATCTGTGAAATAATTTAATTTCGAAATTATATTTGCCGAGCTCGCTACGCCATAATAGCTTTTATGTTAAAAGCTGTTCGCGTAAATTAACAGATTTATTTTTTGGCAATTTCTAAATTCAAGCAAATTCTAAAGCAAGCAAGCAAGACTCTAAATAGACTTATAAAAAAGTTCGTTAGTGGTTCTAATTAGCAGAATAAGATTTTGGTGATCGTATCAGAGATTAGTATCTCATTCTTATTATTATTATTTTGCTTCGACTCATCGACTCACTCAATACTAGATGTTGCCCACGGATTCGCTCGCGTTTTGGTCAGAAATTATTCCACGGCCACGTTGTAAATATAGCCTATGGCACTCGGGGATAATGTAGCGTCCTATTAGTTTGAAAAATATCAAAATCGGTTCAGTTGATCCAGAGAATACCACCAACAACCTCACAAACTTTACCTCTTTATCGTACTTGTAACCCATCTCAGATCAGGGGTTCTAAAATGGCGGCTTTAGCAGAATCATATTAGGATAATAATATCAATCACGATAAAATTCTTAAAATGGTCACAGACGCAGTTTGTATTATGAATTGTCACTTTGTGATCATATACGGCGGCCATTTTAGACCCCCAGTTCAGGGCCACCAATCTCAACCGTTCACTAATGTACTCACAGACAGACGACCCAAAAACGTACCTACAAACTTTATAAACCTTTTACGATACACTAGTTTGGACGTTAAATCTACTAAAACGTAACTACCGTGAGAACTACCAACAGTACTGAACAACCAATAGTTTTTGAACATTTACGACTAAAGTTTGTCGTCGTAAAAATGTTGTCTGGTCAGACTATGAAGTTTATTGATAGCCTTTTGGATAGAAGATTGAAGGTTTAGGAGACAAACAAGAAGCACCAGATAAGGAGATAGATAGTGTACGTTGATTTGCGGTTTGGCCTACGACGAAACTGCTGATGTGACAAGAATGGTAAAGCTGAATTGACAGGACATTCGCGTTCAGCAGCAAAAAAATATGGGATAGTTGCCAGAGACGGTTTCTTTTCGCACATCTTAGAATTATTTATTGGGAATCTTGCTGAAAGTCTGGCTGAATTTAATAAAGCATTCTCAGTAAAGAGGTCTGAACCCCATTAGTGGGAACATTTATAGACTGTATATGCTAATATCACGGGGCAAGAAGAGCTCGTGTCTAAATAATAACAGTCGCTCGGGTCGATCTTTAGGTTAAGCCGTGCTTGCCTAGGTTGGTTCGTGGATGGGTGACCACCCATTACATACCGAGTTTCCTCCGTGCCTCGGAAAGCACGTTAAGCCGTTGATCCCTGTAGATCTTTAACAGTCGTTACAGGTAGACACTAGGCCCGAAAGTCTGACAACCAGTCTTACCAAGCTAGTGCTTGGCGCCCTGTTAGTACAGGGTTGTGGAGGTCAGATATGCAGTCGCTCCATGTCAAATACTGGTATTCAGCTGCATCCGGTAAGACTGGAAGCCGACCCCAACATAGTTGGGAAAAGACGAGGCAGATAATGTACTGTATGGTGTCGGATGTGAAGAATAGCACCATCCTATATCTTCCCGTGGGTTTCGTAAGGGGCAACTAAGGGACTTACCAGAGAATGGGCAGCAGCGTTCTCTGTGTGTGTCCTCTTGATACAACCGTACTTCGATCGCCAACCCGCATGTCAAGCGTGGCGATTATGGCGAAACCTCCCCTTTGGGGGAGACCTATGTCCAGCAGGCTGAAAGTTGAGACAGATGATAACGGAGTATTAATGTCATCCCAGCAAAAAGTATATCGAAGCCTAAGTCTAGATCTAGAAGTATTTGTGAAGCAACTCTTGACTCCTGCACTATGCAGAACCTTTGCGAGGGGCAATGCTAATGCTGTCAGAGTCCCGATCGAAATTCGTATAATAAATTGTCGAAACGATGAGCCGAAGATTGGATGTCGTGGCACAGCTTGGGAAAGGTTGACATAAGCAGCAGACTGCCATACATGCAGAGTTGATTTTTGTTGGATAAGATGAAAATGAATAATATTATGGTCAAAAAAATACGTTTCACAGTGACGTCTTTTGTTTTCTCGTATTCTCCACAGCAAACCCTTTCATCAACATCATTTCATCCGAAAGCCGTCCACTGCTGGACATAGGCCTCCCCCAAGTGTCGCCACTTTGACCGGTCCCGTGCGTCTCGCATCGCGCGGACAGCAGCGGACGGACTCCTTCATTTGATACCAGTATCATGGGTATTCATAAAAATAAATAGTCCGCTATTTTTGGGAGTCCGCCATATTGAATTTCACTTCTCAGATTTTCTACCATAGTTAGTTATAGATGAAGCCAATAAAAGCGTGTTCAGAGGAACATAATTTTAGTCAGAAAGCCGGAACTGTAGCGGCACTAAGAATACTGCAGCAACATAGAACAAAAAGTTCTACAGCGCCATCTATGACACAGAGGAAGAACCAAAGATCGTAATACATTGAAATCCTTCATCGCGCAAGTAAAGTTATCCGCGACTTAAGAGTATATTGCAGAACCCGACAATAACTGTCGGGCAGTAGCCCACCAGACACAACACCCGTCTGGTCGGAGGATCCTACCTTTTCTATGAGGGATGAAGAACTTTACACCCTGTTCTCCATACCCCCAAAAAACTATACAACAAAGTTTTTTCTCTTTTTTGAAAAGCATCTGCATAGCAACACGGTAACTGGTCCTAAAAACCCACTTCCTTCCCTGTCTCTGGTATTAGGGCACCAGTAATGGGATCCAATTTACTTGGCTCACGTTCGCCTCCTAATCGAAGGACTATGCTTTATAACAATACGTGATCTGAATATGCAAAGGCGGATTGATTTCAGGACAATGAGGTTCTATTCATATCTGTTTTCGTACTGATTGGGTACATTATTGATGTCTGATATTTGTTTTCTTCATATCTATCTATGTAAGAGAAAGGGTTAAATTGCTGAAAGATTAAAAGCGGCAGTTGAGAAGGTTTTTTCATAACGGGAAGGTATACATCTAATTGGTTGTCGTGGTATGGGCATGTGATGCGGAGGAATGAGGAAAATATCGTGAGGAAAGTTCTGAGTATGAATGTGGATGGGTATAAGAGTAGAGGAAGACCAATGAAACGATGGATGGACTGTGTGAAGGATTTTGTAGCAAAAAAAGAGGTCTGATGAGATGACGAATAATAGAGAAGTATGAAGAAGATGACATGCTGCGCCGACCTCAAATGAAAGAACGATGATGAGGAAGCAGATATAAATCTACAATTAATTAATCAGTGATCGTTCCATTCTTTTACTTGGCTAGTAAGTAATCTTTGAAATGTATAAAGGGAGTAATTTATCTAAAACTGAGATGGAAACAACAAATTTCCTGTTTTGGAAGTAGTGATCTTGGACTGTAGACTAATAAACTTCTTTTCTTTGTTTCAGGTATGTTACAACTAAAGCTGTATTCGAGTCTTTTTTATTACTGAAAAACTTCAGCCAAACGTATATATTCACTGTCATTATTAATACATGTAATGAAGAAGAAACTATGAGGTAAGTCACAGAAATCAAAATAGCATCAATCAAGCAAACAATGGTACAAGATATCTCATATAATTTTAGTGCAAATATTAACTAGCAAATACAAGAACGAAATCATATAGAACAATAACATATACTTAATCTAGTTATTGGGACCCGTTGTACGTACTATTGACTCTAGAGGAACATTGATTCGATTGTACAACCTACAGACGATTCCAAACACAATACCTTTCTTATCAGTCCGTTAGTCGGTTACAATAGTCGTAATTGTTATAATCGATAGGAGGGTATGTAGAACCCTGTATGTATCTTACATGTATGTACGACGAACAAAAGAAAAACCAAATTAATCCGATCTCTCATTGTACGGGAAGCTCATTCAAAGCCAGGTCAGGTTATACTGGATACGTGTCGCCATGTGTACGATACTCAGACTAGACTAGGCGAATCATCGATTTGAGTAATCTACAATGGAAAATCTTATCTCATTTTGTCTAAGTGTGGCTTAGTCAGACGGTACCGTAAGATTGTCATTAAAGCATCTTAAGCAAGCAAAAATCACCTATTTTAATTATGTTCAGAGAGTCAGCACTTTTTGGACAGCATCATAATAACAAATTCTTTATAAGTTCACTCACTAGGTATGCATATTGTCGCCCACACCACTTTGTAACAGATATTCAGAGAAAAAAAAAAATCACAAATCATAAATTTGTATAACTTGAACCACTACGCACAATAAGTTGAAAGGGATCCATGATTGAACGAGAAATTGGTCCTTTGTCTGCGTCTTTATTGTAATAGACGTTTTATTGTCTCTGGTATTCTAGAATAGCCCTTTTGGCTAGACAGGCCAATTCTTTTATGAGCTAACCCTACTAGACTCTCTAAATAAGTGCCGCAAAAAACCAAAAATCTAGATCTCCGAAAAAGTAGGAGCTTTTTTACCGACTGCGCTATAGTAAAGACAGGGTTATGTTTTTCACGCGTATCTATGTATACACAGAAGACGTGGAAGCCAGAATTAAATCTGCACAGACCAGGGAAGCATAGGACGTCAGGGAGGAGGCCTTTACAAAAAGTGAAGTCAACAAAGCGTAAGTGGAACAAAGCTACCAATGATGATGTCGATGAGCCTTATGTCTTCGTATATGGAATTCTTTATACCCTCGACACATTCTCAAGGCTGACTGGATTTTAACCCGTGAGATGTGGCTCATGGTTGAATAATAACAGCGTGAATCGATTTTCAAGGCAAGATTGGTTCGAGCGCTTGCCAAGATCGGTTCGAGGATGCGGTACCATCCATTACATACCGAGTTTACTCCGAGCCTCGTAACGCACGCTACACCGTTGGTAACGGATGTCATTTGTAGATCTTTGACACTCGTTACAGGTAGTCAGTGGCCCGCTAGTCTGACACCCGGTCTTACCAAGATCTATCGTATTACCCCATACTAATTGAGTTGTGGAGGTTAGATAGACAGTCGCTCCATGTAAAATACTGGTATTCAGCTGCTGCCAGTTAGACTGGAAGCCGACCCCAACATAGTTTGGAAAAGGCTAGGATGAAGAGGTGTCTGACGTCGTCACAGAGTCGGTCGGTCAGAAGAAAAGTTTTCAAACAGTCTGATGCTGGTAAAGACATCAAATCTGAAAATGAGGTTGAACTAACAGCCATCAATCCAAGCCGTCATTGGAGAGCAGCGGTGGCCCAGTGGTTGCGGTCCCGACTTACGAACAGTAAGTCGTGGGTTCCAACCCAGGCAGGCGCATTACTTAGTGTAATTTACTTCAGCACCACTGCTCTCAAAACGGTGAAGGAAAACATCGGCATGTCCTAGAACCAAAAAATTCGAAGCCGTGTTACATCTACCAACCCGCACTGGGCCCGCGTGGTGGATTATAGCCCATTCCCTCTCAAAAACAGGAGGCTGTGGGTCCCAGCAGTTGGAACATTATAGGCTGATTATGCTAACTGCCATCAACTGCGTCTGGCTGCTTGACAAGTGTTCTGATCTTTTTATTAGCAGTCGGGGCTTTATTTTTTCTAACATTTAAAGAACTTTACTTGAGCAGACACCCAAGGATTTCTTTAGCTAGATTACTAACGCAGACAGACGTGTCTTAATCAACGAAATCCGATAGAAGGCAGGCGTCCTCCATTATTGAAATTGGTTTAGAAACGTTAGAACCGTGACGGATGGTGAGAAAGGTCTATTTAAATGTTCTTTAGTTTTTTAAGAAACTCTGAAAATATATAAGGTTTTTGTAGCTCTCTATCTTCGAAAAAAATTAAACACAGTTTTGCGTTTTTAGAAATATGGTAGTTTAGGGTTATGAGCTCAGACCAAATAGAAAACCAAGATATAGCGCTTTTTTTCTTCGGATGGTATATCATCAAATGACTCCTCCCACTCTGGGCGGAGCGGAAGGGAGTGTCAGACTTGTACTGACTAAAACCCATCCACGTTCCTTCTTTTATCCTTTGTGTTCCAGGGCCACGGTATCTCTTTCGAACAGTACCGCAGCCCTGGCAGAATCGGTCCTTTCGGACCCCTTCCCGTTTGCTAACATCTCTTTGAGGCGCGCGTTGAACACGAACCAGTTGTTGACACGGCCTGTCGTCATAAGACGGACGGACGGCAAGCTAGCCCAATACTCACCGTCCACAGGCTCGCGCTTACGGTGGCCGGGAGCCACCAGGCCTCCATAGATAAGATAGGATTCTCGGACCACACGGGAGCGCTACTGCCGGACAGTTGTTGTCGGTTTTTCCTTATATTCTTAAGTCGCGGATAACTTTAACTGCGCGATTTAGGAATTTGATATTAGTTCTTTATTTGTGTCATAGATGGCGCTGTAGTACTTTTTGTTCTTTGGTCCTGTAGTACTTTTTGTAGTGCCGCTATAGTAGGCTAGTTTTTGCCCGCGGCTTCGATCGTGTGGAGGTCGGCTATTAGCCAACGGAAGCGTACTATAGGGATAAAAAGTATCTTAGATCCTAAGCCAGGTTCATGGTTTACTCATGTGCAATTTTATCGAAATCCATTCAGCCGGTAAATCATGAAAGATCTTGTTCTTTCACGAACGGTACGACTTGTTTAAATTTCTAGGGCCTAGATAGTATGTGGCCACGTTAATCGCGGCGTCTGTGGCGTTTTTTTAGATGCTTTAAAGTGCAGTGTCGGGATACTTCGGACACTCCAACAGACAGAGGTACTTCCGCATTTTCAATATAATAGATGTAAGTAACTCTATTCTATCTTGCTCTTGCAAAAATAAGTCATTTTCTTTACTTAGTTCCAACTTAAAAGAACAATCTATCTTGCTATTTATGAAGACAATACATGTATCAAGGACAAGCTAGCTGTACTTTGTCCTAAAACTTTATTACATCACTTTTAGTCTGCCTCTGTCCTTTGCCCAAAAGCCCTATATTACTTTTATAAGTGTTTAAGGGTTGGGGCCCTTTTTTGTCATCTGACAAGACTTAGTAAGGCCTTGGATGTGCGGTAAATGATATGCTGGGCCCCTGTCATTCATTTTGGCTAGTTTATGTACATATATCGCTTACATGGGGATGTTAGTGTGTGTTTGCATCTGGGACACATTTTTGGATGGTATCAGTAAGTGGTTGAAAGTACTTGTAGATTATGTACCCGAGGATGAAACAGTTAGGACAAAGAGAAACATAGTCAATGGCACGATTTGGAAATAAGGTTTATATTTTCTAATAATGAGTTACAATGATGCAGGATTGAAGTAGACACACATATAAACATAAACTCACACCGCTTTCCCTCATTGGGTAGGCGCAAACTGCAGAACGCCATCAATACCATTTGCTTCGTTAGTTCATACCGTTCGTTCGTTCAATTTGAAGTGTTTCTCTCATAAAGGGTGTAACAAGACCCTTAACGAAGCCGAAAGCCACTTGTTCTCCCCGCCATTGCGATCATTTTTTTGTTCTAGACCATACCTGGGAACGTTCTAGTTACAGAGATATTGGGGGACAAAGTTCCAACTTTTTCACAAGTTTTTTCTTAAATACATGTTTTTAATGTAAGATTTTTACATTAAACACCTCCACGATCCCCGTACTTTTCAATACATCCATCATCACAATGTTTTGAGTGAGTTACATTGAGTCCTACCGTAAACGTGACTTTTCACCCCAAAAAAAAAAGTCATTTCCCAGCAATAATTTTTGCGTAAAGTTACTTAGTTTGATGTACATAATGCTTGGTTGACGGCTTCGTGAAGGGTCTTGTTACACCCTGTATACTAATCAATTAACCCGTTTCCCGCTTATATAGTTGTCTGCAATTGGACTGAGATACCTAATCGATCATCCACCGTCCACTGGGTGTTCTGATATTCATTTCCCTGAAACAGTTCCTCTTTTTATTTGCGACGTTTAAACCGATATCAGCCGCTCCAGCTTTCGTTCATTTTTTTTTGTCAATCGCCCATGTTTCACTCGAAGTGAAATGTTGGAACACAAAATGATAAATCAATGTGAAAAATGAATACATTAGTCAATCGAACGATGTTGGGTTTCGGCACTTCAACTTTCAATTGCTAATCCAATGATCGAAAAACGAAATGAGAAATTCAAATGATGGGTCATTTCTTTATAATTTTTTCGGTGTCGTGTGAATATATAGTTGATTGCCTCCGATGAACCGTTCACTCTAGTAAAGTGTCTGATATCTGCTTTACAGATAGGTACGATTTGTGAAGGAATGTTTGAATTTGATCAAAAATATTTCGCGAAACAAATCAACCGTATCGGTTGAATGCGAATGCTTCCCGGATATTTAATTAAAACTTTGTTTTTTTCAAACTTGGGCCCGGTTGGGCTGAAGGGAATGTTTTTGATCTTTGTCGGAACATCGCTAAACCTTTGAATATGTTCGTCCGTTTGAAATCCATCCCTGGGTTTTGTTGTTCAATGACACGTTCGTGGGCAATCTATTTGTTTTGGTATTGAATATTGCATTCTGCGGTGGGGTTATTTTAGGTTTGGTTTTCTTTGGTTTTAGTTTTTTTGTGATCAGCGTCATGGTCAATGGCGAATCTCGTCGTCTGAGTACCTATTATGGTACTTTCATTGCACATTCTATTGTTTATGTTTGTTGCATCGAAGTGATACTATAGAATATAAGAATATTAATCTTTATTTGCGTGAAATGTGGTCCATTGAGGTGTTAAAGTCTGAAAGTGGCGCCGGTGACTGACAAGTTGTGTGGTGATCGGTTGTCGTGGTATGGGCATATGACGAGGAAAATGTGAGGAAAGTTTTGAGAATGACTTTGGATGGCTATAAGAGTAGAGGAAGACCAAAGAAACGACGGATGGGCTGTGTGAAGGATGATATGGCACGAAAGGAGGTGTTTTATGAGATAACGAGTAATAGAGAAGTATGGAAGAAGAAGACATGCTGCGCCGACCACAAATAAGTTGGGTTAAGGGCAAGAGAATGATGGTAACATATTCTACAAAATTAGTATTAAGTCAAACGTGACTAGACGTTTTGTAGATACAAATAAGAATAACAAGAAGATATAAGAATTGACACAATATTTTGAAAACGAGTTACACTTGCAATGAGGGCTATCGTTTTTGAGCTCACCAGATGGCACCACTGTCGCGTAAGGTTATGACAATAATTTTATTTTAAACTTTACCGTACCAATAACTGCATAAAAAGTTTATTTTCTTACGTATAAACAACACAGTGTAAACTTCAGATACATTTATTTACAATATTCTCCGTAAAATTAGCAAGCATGAAACATTTAGAAATCATTTTACCTCCGAGTACTAACAAATAAGCCAAATCTTCAAGTCTTAATTAATCAGGAATAGCTCAGTCTAGACCACAATCGTGAATATTAGTAAAAATACGTGATAAAAAGCACGCAACGCATGAACTTTCTATGAAATCTGACATTTCGGTGGCCTTGCGCTACACTAGCGCTCTAGTGGCGAATTCATACGCGATAGCCCCCATTTAAAACTCGTTTCAAAGAATACTCAGCTCATTTTTAATTCAGACAAAGCTTCAACACTACAAAAAGTCCTAGCAATAAGAATCTCAAACTTTACTAAGAAAAGTCTTTCGCTGTGGTGGTATAATAAAAACTCAATAAGAAGCACGCTGCGAGGGGTAAATATGAAAATGATTCTACTACAAAAGTCATTAAGCGAATTTATATTTTTCGCAACAAAAGTGGCGGGTTTTGAACGCAAGTTGTCGCTAAGTGCCGTTAGACATTAGCACAGTAGACCTAGCTACAGTATTTCAACTAGGAACAAATGATCGGAATCGGCTAGCACACTCATTCAAACCGAATTCGACTCCTAAGCATGCTACAGGAACAGGTTACTTGAGACTAAGTCGGGGGTGGTCGCATCAAGATAAGTGGTTACGTTTTATGTATGTAGTGCTTGATTTGGTCAAGCACTACATCGTGAGGAAACCATGCGAGAGATGTTTCTCGACGGCATGTAAAGTCAAGTCAGAGGCCCATGGGCAGCATAAAAATTAGCACCAGACTAGGCATTAACCACACGAAAAAGAAAGAAGTGCAATATTATAAAGTTTAGATGACAGCCATCATTATTATGCCTTTGATGTCACAATAAGGGCCCAGGGGCCTTAGTCTGCTATTGCAATAGTGTCAGAATGGTCTATCATTGAGTTAATAAGGCCCCGCGCAGACGAATTACCCTTTGTACGCACGTCACACGAGTTTCGAAGGCGCTTCAATACGCCGTGGGCTAGGGGCCTTATTAAATCAATGATAGACCATTCTGACACTATTGCAATAGCAGACTAAGGCCGCAGTTGTTTTACTGGAATTATCTTTGTACTGTGACGGAAGAGTGCGTTGTTGCTCGATTCTACTACGAATACACTTTAATATTGCTCTCATATCTTTTAAAATGGTTTATGAAAAGCGAGTTTTGCATCGCAGTGTTTGTGGGAATTCATTTTGTCGGAAAGTGAGGTTTAGAGACAAGATGGTGAAATGAAACTTTTTTAGAGGCGGAAATAGAATATTATTTATTTTCTTTAGATGTAAAATCTGATAACGGAGAAAAACGTTTACCAGTTCATAGAATAGCGTGCTTTGCCAAACCTCTGCGTTAACCACATCACTGAAATTTTCAGTTAAAATGTTGCCACCATTAAGCTTGGCAAACGTATGTTGTTTAACAGCGTTAGCGTCTTACGGCATTTCATACAAACTTTGAACACATTTTTTTTTTAAATGACAACCGATTTTAATGAAACTTCATACGCTTATGCAGGATACATAGGTAGGTCTAACAAAATGATACGGAACATTTCCGAAAAATGGTATTACAGCTAAATTATTCGATTTTAGATTTTGCATATAGAAAAAGAAATTTCCAATTATCTTTTTTAAAGACATTTCGAAAATGTTCTCTGTCAACTTTTTAGACATATGTATTCCGCTTATATGCGTATGAGTTTTATTAAAATCGGTTCAGTCATTTCGAAAACAAATGTGTTCAAAATTTGTATGAAATTCCGTAAGACGTTACCGCTCTTAATAAAGATTCTGCTGTCATATGTATAAAAATCTTTTTAAATTAAGAACAGCTTAGAGGTTTCTTCCATCGACTAATTTCCGAATGATGAAAAGAGGAGGAGGGTTTCTCTTGATTGAAGAAATCAACTCAGCCTGTCACAGTCCACTACTTGACATGGGCCTCCCCCAATCAGAGCCACAATAACCTTTCCATCGCCTTCCACAATCAGCCACACATTGTTTGCGACAATAATCTCGAAAAATAAGAAACAACCAAAGGACAGCGTTTTTCTAAGTTAGACTAAAAAAAAAAAAACATTTTAATTATTGCCAATATTTTTTGTATTAAAACCTTTTTTCAAAAGATAAATAGTACATTGTTACCCTAGGGGTGAAAGTAACTTTCGGGTGGGAGGAAACGCCCGGGTGCTACCATTGTGAGGATCGACCGGAGGACACGGTGGAGATCTGCCCCGCGTGGCGGAGCACCGCCGTGTCCTCGTAGCGGCGATCGGCGGCGGCGACCTCTCGCGTCCGGCCTTGGTTCAATCCATGGTCCGGAGCGAGACGGAATGGGACGCCGTCACCTCCTTCTGCGAAGCAGTCATGCTAGCGAAGGAGGCGGCTGAGACGTGAGAAAGAACCTCACGTCTCAGCCGCCGCGGGAGACGCACCGGGCGTCGGGGGCACGTGGTGGTCCCCGGCCACCGTAGGCGCGGGCCTGTGGACGGTGAGCTATGGGCTAGCTCGCCGTCCGTCCGTCTTATGACGACAGGCCGTGTAGACGGCGCGATCGTGTTCCACGCGCGCCTCAAAGAGAGTCAGCAAACAGGAAGGGGTCCGAAAGGACCGATGACTGCCAGGGTTGCGGGACTGTTCGAAAGAGATACCGCGGCCCTGGAACACAAAGGGCAAAGGAAGGAACATGGATGGGTTTTAGTCAGTAAAAGTCTGACACTCCCTCCTGCTCAGCCCAGAGCGGGAGGGGTTATTTGATTATATCACATCCGAAAAAAAAAAAAAGGGTGAAAGTAACTTATTTAGTCTCGAGACGGGATAGTTCGAGGGACTAAATAAGTCTTTAACCCGAGGTAAACACTGTGCTTTTCATTACGAATATAAGGAAAGTCAAAATAAAAACATGAATTAGATAAAGATAAAATGAGTGCGTTTTATTTTACATACAAAGCTAGAACATGGTTCAATAGACATGTGAAAATAGAACTAGTTTTTTTTTTAAATAATTTGACAGTTGTCATTTGAAAACGATTCTCCCTAGGGACGCAAAGTATTACTTTCAACCCGCTCCTTAGGCAACTTCAGACCTACTTTCCGAGTATGTATATGAGTAATGAAAAAGTTATTTTCCGTATTTCGTTACTTACTTAATTTAATACTTAGTTTCGTTAATTTTATATTCAACTACAAATCACATCGAAAAATATTGAGTTAGGCCATCGTTATCGCAAACGAGCGGTAAGGTCGTCCTATACTAGGGTCACCGATACACAATCTGCACTTCAGTACTCATCAGCTCTTGGTCCTTGATTAAAGGCGCCATAAAACAGTAACTCCCGCCTCTTCCAAATCACTCGACCACTTGTTCCGCAGTATAGCACACAAGAGCAACTCGTTACGAACTCCCACAGTCAGATTACGACCTCTGTGTTATGCAAATGGATTTCCTCAGTATATAATTGTGCTTCCAACTTCCACGGTCTCATTTAAAGGGCATTCAAAAACTTCAGAACTCAATTTCTGAGTTGCAAACAAGTCAAGACGGTTGTCGTTGTGTTTGTTGGTTCATTATCAACCTGGTTCATATCTGTGGTTTGCGGTTCAGAAAAATTGTGAAGGGATCTCTGAAAACTTTGAGAGTTATTTTGGCAGTATTGTGTCTGTATGGAGTGAATTTAATTAGAGCGAATCACGGGGTATAAGACAGTGTTCATACTAAGCGTAGGTATTGTCGACCGAATTAAAAATAAAGGACAGTCACTCTTCGGTTGCAATTGTTGCATTTTGTACTGGAAGCTCACAGTCAGCACCGACTAAACTCTTCGGTGTGAACGCTGCTTAATGTTGTTAACCCGAGGTTGCCTCTGTCCTCGATCAGCTTGCTTTTATTACAGTTACGGCTAGTTTTTATTTACTCTGGTAATAAATATGACAGCTCAAACGGTGAAAAGAAAATACGACTAAGTCTAACTTTTTGCAAAAACTCCTCGTGCCATGTTTAAAGCCCAGTACTGGATTTAGTAATGAAGCTCACACATGCGTCCCAGCCGATAATTACTTGCCTAAACTCATTTCCGACTTCTGTTTGCACGGTGCGTCGGTTAAATAGCACTTGTGCGTGCCAATGTTTGTTCAACCCGGTTCACAGAATGATTAATTAGAATATATTAATCATATTTCAAGATTTTGAACTAAATGAACAAGTATTTAAAGAAATTAAGTGAGTAATGAGTGAGGACCATGATTGATGATAGCCGTATTGAAAGGTTTAATTACGTTCACTGTGCTTTAAAAGTCTGATGAATTAGTTTCCGAAGACGGAAGTGTTCCAGGTGTATCTGTAACAGAAACATTGAGAAATAATAAAATTATGCTGTGAGCTTCGTTGAGGGAGAAATTTCATTTAAGTATCTTGTAAAACCAAAACGATTAGCATACTTGGCGAAAACCTGAAAGATTAGAGAAAGTGACATTCTATCAGCAATTAGAGCGTTTTCAGACAAGCGTATTTTATCTCGTTCCGGGCGCGTACAAGCGCGCCACGCTTCCAAAAGCTGAGCTTATATGCGTCTAAAATATGTTAATCTGAAACGATAATGTCCAATACATTCCTGATAAAAGCTACCGTAAAACTGATATCAATCCTGCTGTAAGTCGTTGTAGGAATATGAAACCAAAGAGATTCTAGACCAAGCCTAGACCAGTGGCAATCGATTACTCCTTCTTTAGGCCTCTTATCCCGCCTATCAGACACAACAAAACCAGCTGGAATGTGCCCAGCATTCTCCCACTCTCACTCATTCTATTTACTGCTCAACACCTAAACACCAGCAAAACTATCCAAACTTAGCTTCTTCAAATGTTCAAATGTGCCGTGAAGGTTTTAAGGCGCTCCCGAACTTTGCCTAACTCTTTAGTGCATCTTAAAAGGCGTCTAGTGTTCTCCAACGACCAATTCCGAGTTTAACTGTATCTTCAGACACTAACGCTTGAACTTGGAGGATATTTTATTACAATGTTTAAGATACAATGTGCTTTTATTTGTTTGGGCTTTGGAATGCTGTATTAAGAAGTTTCACTCCAGATTTCATAAGGCTTTCTTGATGTTGCTGTTCTTATGCCAGCTTAGAAGATAGCTTGTTGTTATTTTGTTAAACCAATGAAACCTACGGGCTATGCTTGTCACTCTGAGGCATCGCATCCAGAACGAGGTGATCCGACAGAGAACCAGAGTTGTCGACATAGCTCACAGAATAAGTAAGCTCAAGTGGCAATGGGCCGGTCATATTAGCCGTAGAACCGATGACCGTTGGGGAAGACGTGTACTTGAGTGGAGACCGCAAATCGGCATACGCAAGGTGGGACGCTCTCGGGCTCGGTGGAACGACGTTCTTCGCAGGGTGGGTAGTAGCAACTGGATGAGAGTTGCCGAGAATGGAGTTGAGTGACGTGCGATTGAGGAGGCCTATGTCCAGGAGTGGACTGTTGCCTACTCCAACGCAGAGGTGGCCTAGTGGAAAGACAAATGACTTTCGAGTTGTCAGTCGTATTTTGCATCCAAACAAGCTCAATACTTTGTATAAATTATTTCAAAACTGGCAACACTGCCATCAAAACGGTAAATAAAACATTTTGAGGAACCAGCGTCTAGGACACGCTGGTTCCTCAAAATGTTTTATTTACCAGCGTGTCCTAGAGCGGAAAAATTCGAAGATCTGTGACATCCACGAATGTGCACTGGTGTCGTTTTGGATTAAGGCCCATACTCGTACGGAAGTGGAGGTTTGTATATTTTCAATGGAAGCAGTTTTATTAGCATTTGAAAACATTTGCCAAAAAACTGCTACTACATATTTACAAAACAATAATATCAACCAAAGAGAAAGAAAGTGAACACCTGTTATACTTCTGGAAACACAACTCGCCTGAGGGTATCGTATTACCCAGTACTAGCTGGGTTGTGGAGGTCGAATAGGCAGTCGCTTCTTGTAAAATACTGGTATTCAGCTGCATCCGGTTACACTGGAAGCCGATCACAACACAGTTGGGAAAAGGCTAGGCAGATGAATTCTGGAACCACAACACATCAAACCTCAATAAACCAGTACCAGGATTCAAGATTCAAATCGACTCAAGAAAGTACACCTTTAAAATCTTGCCCAACAAATTCAATGATTCCTTCTTTCTTTCTTTGAGAGAGAGGAATGACAAGTGAAGTCGAAAGCGAGGAAGCGCCGTTTTACTCACGGACAGTAATCAAAGGCTCTTGTGAGGTCTAAGTGTTCTGTTCTGCAAGGCTTTATGTTCGAATTCGATGGCCGAGTTATATGATTTTTTTTGTAAGGGGTTCTTGAATTATGTCATGATGGGATTTTTGGAAGGTAGTTTGTTGTGTTGTTTCTTATTAAAGACATATTGTTTATTTTGCCCGCCCTGTGACATTTTATTCATGTTATTACACTACTGCTACGACCCCAAAACGCATCTCAGCATGGTGCTCCATGGACCAATTTAGTTTAATGTGTCTTATTCTTATTATTTTTTTCCTAAACTTTACTTTTTGCACAATTTTGTTATATTGTGAATGTAATTATTTGATGATTTTAGAAAATCAAGAATAATGTGTAGCAGTTTTTTTTTAGTTTAGTTTCTAACTAAGTCTTTATAGTCTAAAACTGCAAATACGCATGCCACTGGCTGACATGATTGTAACTGGCACAACGAATGCAAGCAATTCGCATGCCATTGTGGCATAACAACTTCTGATTAGTGATTGCCACAATTATATGCAAGCTAGTTACATAATGATCGATCGAGCTAGCAGTACTGAAACAATAACATACAGTATCAGTCTCCGTTCTTATAGCTCATTCCGCTTTATCATATTAACTAATCTAATTTCTTCAACATGCGAAACATTTGCCATACATCTAGCAAGTCGAACTACTACGACCATTAAACTGAGTTGTCTGTAACTGACGGGGCAATAATCGCAAGTGTTCAATATTGGCAGGTGGATTATCGACTGGCCTCGAGCACTGGCCTTTAGTACTTGAATCGAGTCGAACAGTCAGTTAACTTGACTTGCTTTGCCACTGTCATGGCGGCAGTAAACTGTGTGGCATTCGTAATAGCCCAGTTTCGGAGAGACGGACAAATTCACTTGTAAGTGCTTAGATGTTCGAAACTGAACGTTTGTAATGGAAGTTTGTGGGTTTGTACGACTTACTTTCTTTTCCCTTAGAATTTACAGGATAAAACTAATGAAGCAGTCAGCAAGAACCGAGGCTGACAGCCCAGGGAGCATTAGGCTTGTATCGAGGTAAGAATTATTTCTAGAATGTCTAAATTGATCGGTTAATGCCACTGCCACATCATGTGGACGAGTTCTGTTGTTGCCCTAATCCTGACGCAACTATTCATGAGGTGGTTAAATTGTTTGTGCCAAAGATCAACCAAATTAGCCGAAAATGGTCTTTATATCATCATCTGTCTAAGTGTATAGCCTTTTCCCAACTATGTAAGGGTCGGCTTCCAAGCTTTTCAGATGCGGCTAAAATACCAGTGTTGTTAATGGAGCGACTGCCTATCTGACCACAACTGGAACTGGATAACACGATACCCCTTGGCAAGGTTGGTAAGCAAACTGTCGGGCTTCTGATAACCTGTAACGACTGTCAAAGGTCTAGAAATGGCAGCTGGGACCAACGGCTTTACGAGCAACATTGCGAGACCGCTTGCAACACCCGAACCTAATGTAAAATGGTCTCCTACCAAAATTCAAATAATTCAATATTTTTCGGCGAATATGCACCGAAGTCTGCTCAGTGGAGGGCATTCGCAATGAAACTGTGGACGTCGACAAGCCAACAGCCAACAATCCAATTTGCCTTTGCTTTGTGAATGTAAATTACAATCACGAGCTGCGCGTTGTACAGCCGCTGATAAAATTTGATTAACAAATGAGAAATTCTATAACATAACGCAAGCAACAAAGCATGTGTTGCTTTTGCGTCAAAATGTACTGAAAATAAACGGTTATGTAGGTGAATAGGTCGGAGTTCGAGCTGTTCTTTTTTATTCGACCTAAGGCTGTATGGATGACCTGCCTTTGAGTTATTCTTGGCTCGAAAGCTAGACGAGAGCCGCCAGAGAGTGAGTTACTTTAAATTAGAGCTTATGCCCGCGGCTACCCCCGCATAGAGGTCGGTAACTGTCCCACGGGATTGTACTACCGCGATAAAAAGTATCCTATGTGTTAACTCAGGTTATAAACTATCTGTGTGCCAAATTTCATCCTAATCCGGTCAGATGTTTTTGCATGAAAGAGTAACATCCAGACATCCATAAATCCATACATCCTCACAAACTTTCGCATTTATACGAGTGATATTAGAGTAGGAAGTAGGATGACTAAAACAGAACCTAATTAAATCTTAAAGGTGGAGCTTTAGTATTAAAGGAAGTAGAACTATAATTGTGACAAATGAATACCTGTAGTGCTAGTATTAAGAACTTTTTGGTAAAGAGCGGAATCCCAGTAAATATACATGTTTTTTATTGTTTTAAAACGGTCTGGTTCATTAAAAACACAGCTCGTGTCAAAATCTCTTCTCCATAACCCACGTGTTCCATGCTCTGTTTTTATTGGCCATCGTCAACTTTTTAATTTTGTTTGCCAACTTGTAAAATCCTCGTCACAATATGCGACTGACAACTGTTATGGCTTTCTGTTGGATTTGTATTTTTCTAAAGTTGGTTGTTTGTTTCTGAAATTGATTTGGGAAGTATCTGAAGTTCAAGTGTTCAAGCCTATTGATTACTGCTAGGTGAATGATGATGTCACTGTCAAAGCATTGGAATCTATCCCCATAAAACCATTCTAAAATGCCAAAAGTTGATATTTTTATATCAGCCCGTAGGCTTATTAATGTCCATCTTCGCTTGAACCTTCCGCGACGCCTGCATTTCGCCTTTGTCGCTCGACATTCAGTCCGATTGCAATTTTCCAAAAGTTAATGTAAAAATATCTCAAAACACAGACCGTACTTCATACCTGAATTACGAATTCCAACCACAATTATTTACACTCAATATTTAAAGCAAAAATTTAAATAAGTCCTCTGTAAGCAATAATACGTCAACAAATGATTGCCGCCAACTTTTCATTCGAAATGAGAATTCCCGGACTCTCAATAAACAGAAAGCGAGGAATACTCGAGATGAGATGCATCCGAACGAAGTCGAACTTCGAGATACCTTCGAGTTTCGGAATCTGAATGCAACAACTTTTTCGATGATTATTCGATGAAGTTTTGAATGCGATTGTAGATTGTTATGTGGATGACGGTGAAGGAAAACATCGTGAGAAAACCGGCCATGTGATAGAACGAAAATATCGAAGACATTTGACATCCACTAACTGACACTGGGCCCGAGTGGTGGATTAATTTAGGCCCACTCCCTCCAAAGTGAGGTACCTTTGACCCAGCATTGGGTACGTAAGAAATCTTAAGTTTATCTTGAGGCCTATCTTTAGCCGCCACATACATAAATGATGACGAAGCAAGGTCATAGATAACAAAGACCTGGTGGCCTACTATGACGTCCTAAAGCAGGAGTAATTCCAGTGCGGGAAAGAGATGGCGCTAGACGACCTGTATAGCTCTGTTTCTTTACTACACTGGAATTACTCCTGCTTAGTAACCCCCCTGAAGTCTAGACAACGTAACATTCTGTCAGTGACAACGACAAGGATGGTTGAAAAGACAAAAATGTGTAGTATGACCAGTTTAAGTGTGCAGTTCAAGATGGCGATGCTTGTCAAGAAAATTTGCATCGATATGTCAAACTTGAACATTTATTTTAGTTCTGTGTTTTCCCTTCTGCGCAAATATAAGTTAGTTGAAGTGTAGGGTTTAAAATAGAAACCGGAAAGCTTACGCTTGCTTGGACGTTTGTAAAAATACGTAAAGTTTTGATAGCGATTGCTTCTTGTCTTACTTGTCTATTACTACATTTCAACAAACGTAATTGACAAGCAACTCACACTACACAGTTTCAATTTCCAACTGCCCACCAAATTCATTGACAGATCCACCGCTTTTGTTTTGCAGCCATGAAAGGCACTCAGCTCTATTTATATCAATAGAAGCGACGCCACACCGCCAAGCACTCAAGGTCCCACTCTTTCGTTTGTTTAAAACGTCTTACTTAACTTTAGTGGTAAACAAAAAGTTTGAGCGGTACTCCGTTGGCAATACGTATTGAACACTCCACGGTTGACATGAAAGTTTTCCCATTAGAACTTTGGAAACGTGAAAATTATTCTCCGTTGAACCACTGCGAACGCTCGCTCCATATGCTTTTTATAAGCACTCAATATGACAAACAGTATGACTGATTTTATTGCTAAATCTAATGGACGGGTCGCGAAAGTTGAGCCTTTGTTGAGTAACTAATGTTTCTTTTCGGACCGAAATGGTCTAAATAAGGGATATCTGGCCAAATGGATGTTTTACGAAGGGCTGTGATTGAGTAGCAAACAAACACAAACTCACTTACGTATTTTGTTTTGAGGGTGAGTCCTTTGAAGTAGCGTCAAGGCTAGGAGAATTAAGGTACAATACCGGCGTCGTCGTCAATGTCGCCATCTCCAAAAGCATTTGCAAACAGGGTGACAAAGAACCAGTCGTGTCGCTGGTGCTATCATGGCGATTAGGCACTTGTCTTCTTCGGCATATGCTTCCATCGCTTTTGTAATTGTCCTTAGAGCATGTTTTAAATTAATAGCATATATGGTTTGCTCTGAATATACAGAAGCCCTGAAGATGTCGAAGGCATGATTTTGGTATATCCGGTTATTCAGGAAGCCGACCCCACCAGATGGAAAAAGGTTAGACAGATGATGATGATTTTGGTACTATTACAAAGAATTGGCTTGGGCCCGGCTCGCACTAGGCCCGGCGCGTGACAGATTACCCACTACACAGACCCGTGTCGCAGTAACGGGAACATAACAGGCTCATTATGATTTTGAACGAAGTATGGTTAATGATAGTGATCAACCACAAAATCCACAAGTAAACTTTACTCAACCACACAAAAACCAACTAATCTAAACGCATCAGTCGTACTTCAAATCCAATTATGTCAACATGCACATCCCAGGGTACAAGTTAATTTAATTGAAGAGCTATCCTCAGAGCCTTTTGAGATTACCTTACTCATACAGTAACATGGTTTTATATTTTCCTCTGTCGCAAGAGTCAGCTACTAAAGGATGTACTTTTAATTTAATAGGGCATTCAGTTTTTTTTTTAAGTAAGGCAGCATTGTAGTTGTGATGGTTGGTGAACTCTTTATGGAAAAAAAAAAGTGGAGAAAATGTTTTTAAAGATAGTTTCTGAGATAATAAATACAGCCAAGGTCTCGTAACCAAGGAGGAAAGTCCTAGAACCACAAATTCAAAGATATGTGACTTCCACGAATCCACATTGTACCTGCATTGTGGATTACAGCCAAGCTAGGTCAGCAGTGGAAAAATTGTGGGCTGATTACGCATATGCTTAATGCCTCATAAATTAATGTCGCGGAAGCTGTGTCATCATGTTTTTCAGCTGGGGTTTGTTGGCTACCGTTTGGTCGACCATCATGACAGAACGGGCCAATCTACCCAAACGAAATTGACTCAAAAATGATTTCCCAATACTGACATAACCATTCCGACACCACAACAACCAAATAATCGAGTGATAAAAGTATAACATTAAAATATTCGGCGACATTTGGCTTGGTAACTGCTTCGGGCAACAATTGGTAACTACTAACGGGTAGTTGAATAAGTTGGCAGCATTAACCGTCGGTCGCATACGGTGACCCGCGGTGACCTTTACATTGGCTCAATTCCATGTTTTTGTGAACATTACCCGACATTACGATAGCTGGTGAAAATTGTAGGTATGTTCGTTTTTTTCTGAGAATAAGATCAGATTATTTTGTGATTAGTAAGACAGCTAAGCAACTAGAAGGTGTAGGCGTTGTATCAGAATTATGTTTTGGTAAAGCTGCAAAGCCTACCCACGGTGTAATAAAACATTTTCATTTCCTTTGATCTAAAATGTATGTAACTGAGAAACTAGTCATAAAAAAACTAACAGTTTTTTCATTTAGATTGACATTGACACGCTAAGAATAAGAAGTGGTTTCATACCAAAAAGAATGATGTAAAGGTCGTCGGCTGTTGATCTGCCAGCGCTCCTTCTTCATATAACTAGGGTACTGTTTCTATACGGTTCGAAACAGGAGGATCGAAGACCTCCAGGGCTCATTTGGGCCTCTTGTCGTTGGTTTATGGAAACAAAATTAAAACGAGCAGTGTGGGGGATAATAAATCAGACACATCTGCTACACATTGCTTTGAGTAAAGCCAGAATTAATGTAACGAGCCTATCCATTACTTTCAAACTCAGTATTAATTTTGACGAAGGTCCTAAAACTGTTTACAGTACGTCAAAACGAAATCCATACTTTGTCGACCTTTTCAAATGATACAATGAAGGTTACAGCCAAAAACATCGGAGGGTTAGGTACCTATTCCATTCAAATTAGCCATTGTTCTTTTACTGAGAAAGAAATGAGAAAAAAACATGGCTGCCACAAGTCATATAGCGTGCTTAGAGTTGATAAATATTCATGAAAATTGTGATGTCTTTCGTTTACTTGACGAATCTAAATTCTTTAGTAAAGCGATTGTATTAATCGTATGGAAAAGGACTTATTCCATGAAGGTTGACACAACCACGGAAGCTACACCATATTTCTTGACTGCAATCACCAATTCCTTGGCGAAACGTAGTAATTATGAGGGAGTTGCGTATTAATGTTAGTACACTTCAGCCAATCTATCTGTGCAGGTGGGAAACACAGAACTAAAATAAATGTACCAAGTTTGAAATATTGATGTTTTTTTTTCTTGACAAGCAGCGCCACCTTGAGCTTGAAAGTGGTCATACTGTAGGCCCACTTGTCTTACTGCGTCATTTTTTTTTCATAAACAAGAGGTAGGTAATGAAAAAGTTTTTAATTACATCTTCCGCTTTATAATTTCAGCATTACTACCCTGCTCCACTTAGCTTTTAACTCCTCTCAACTATTTCACTCAACCGTATTTCGCCACCGAATCCATTCTGACATTTAAACACAAACAGACACAAGGAACCAGGAAAGATGCAACTGACAGAGGATAATTACAGAAAATGGGCTGTGCTGTGTACCAACCTACGTTTGCGGCCGCTTCTCAAACAAAATTAACCAAAAACTCGCTTTCCAACTGCATTTTTATGTTTGTCATACCATTCGCCTGTTGATTTTTCATCTAAACTTTGACGGTTAATTTACATATTTGAGGTACATACATGAAATTTATTTTTCACACGAGTGCAATCAATGTTTGGTGTTTTGATTTAATTATTTTGTTGGAGTTTTGTACTTGTTAGATTTTTTTGAACATGTTGTTTTGAATATTCAAACATGATGACATCTGAAATTTGAATATCTAAAACACGTTCTATCACTTTCTTAATGTCATTTATTACAACTTCTGTTATCGTTAAGTCCCAATAAAAAATCGGCCAAGTGCGTAACGTGCGTATCAGAGACGGAAAAATACGCACAGACAGCGGAGCCTAAGTAATCGGGTTTCGTTATCAGCGTTTGGATACGGAACCCTAAAAATCACCAGCGTCATCATTAGCAGCCTTGTTTGACTCACTGCTACTGCTCACTGCTGGCCTCCTCCCTTGCCAAGCTGGTCTTGGTTGGTCCGGCATAAAAATAAAAATAAAAACTCTAAAATGATAATGATGATGACAAGCAGCCCAACATCAAGAACAAACCATATTATATCGCTCAAATGCTAGCTGAAGTTAAGCGCAGCTCTATTAGCATCGCTAAAACTTTGAATCTTCCACCTTTCTTGGTCAAACCAAACTTCGCACGATGCAAAACACTTATGGAACAAGAAGACTGTCCACCACAACCCACACAAACTTCAAACAGCTCTCAACACTCCCCAATACAGGCAAACACGCCAAAATTCCGTAGCAGTACACTACAAACATAGCGTTATTATAGTACGTTAACTGTGTGTCCCCTTAAAACAGAACTTATTAAATTAAACAGTGCTCCTTGAGTTTCCTAGGGGCTCTTATCTCAGTGCTGGCTCGGAGGCCATTAAAACTTGGACCACCCTACTAACTGTGACACAACACTAATTGGTTGGAGAAACCACTTTGTGATAAATTAAAAATTATTATCAACTCCCCAGGCCAAGGAAAAGTGTAGTTTTAGAGCCGCGTTCGGATTGCAAGGAGTTTTGTTTAGTTTGGTCCGTTCTTCGCCGGCAGTATTGTTTTTATTAATTACTGTTTGTAATCCAGCTTCATTTTAAGGGGAATCTCTGTAAATAATTTACAAACTACACTAGCAAGTGCAGAACCCAATTTGCTCTCGTGTGGATCATATTAAATTATATAAGGATTTCTAATGTTTGATTACGTGGAATTATAAACAATATTCTACGTCGATCATTAGTAAATTCTGGAACGAATACGAAATACGCTTCCACGATCAATCCACCCACAAACTCAGTCTTGATTATGCGTATTTAACATAATGCTTGACTTAGATAATTCAGCTTTTGGGCTAACCTTCCATTCCCTAAAATACTCTAGAACTAGTCCGAACTTTCATTAGTTACAAAGTACACGTGCACTAACAACGTACCTACTGGTAATAACTTGTAAAATCCGGTTCAGACCGGTTCAGTCTAGATTGGACCGAGTCCCGCCTCGGGCGCCAAGTAATGCTCAACTCTAAACTACAATGAACCGTTTAGACTGCTTTGCTTCTATTGTTGACGTGATGAGCATGGCTGATTCCTCACTGAGAAATTAGCCATTTATCTCCAATTTTCGAGATAGACTTTTAATTTAAACACAAAAAAGAACTAAACCATGGGAATAAAATAGGCGTATGTGTAAAGTAAAAAAAATACTTTGGGGAGAGTAGAGCAATAATGAACAGATTTGAAAACTTGGCCCCGGGGAAAATAAACGGTACAGAGAAGCAATTAACTAGTTTGTTATAATTAAGCCATGTGAGCCGTGTCCCTTCCGAGACAAACCGAATGAAGCCAAGGTTGTGGGTGTTAATTTGTTTCCCTTGGTATGAATATTATTTACATTCGCCTGCTCACAATTGTTCAATTACAGTCCTTTTTGAAGGTCACTGGGTATAAAAGATATTTAAGATTTTGTTTTGGTCACACGTAAATTAAGATACGTGAAATTATTAAAATTAACGCTAACAAATCTGTCGACGCCAGCTGTGCAGCGAGTCACGGTCTTTAAATGTAGGTAATTTAATAATGATAGTACGAATTAAGCTTCAAGGCAAAATATGGCCATAGTATTTTGTTACTTATACTAAACACTCAAACAAAGAACTTAGTCACACAACTTAAATCTCGCTTTACACTTACAGCACATCTAAAAGCAATGCTAAAAATATAACACTGAATGTTACACCCGTTCCCCGTCCAATCACAGCGCAATCACTCCAAAACTTTTCATATTTCGGATGCCGTTAGCCATGAAACATTGCCTGCCGAGCGTGGTGTCAAAAGTTATACCACCCTAACTTGGCCGATACGAAAAGCGTAATAATGAAACTCTGTAGAAATGAAACTGACACTTTGCCCCCTTCTCCCCAATTCTTATTTCCTATCTGACAGTCAAAGTGACAGATGTCAACTTTCCAGACATTTTTTTTTCGTTTTAAGAAAATATTCGGTAACAATGGTAAGCCCAGAACTTATTATACATAATTTTGTTTTAAAATTTACTTGAATATTTTTTTGTGGTGAATTAATTCGGTTTTCTTGTTTATTAAGCCTATTTAGTTGTCTTTCAAAGGTCTTTGAAAGCAATATTTTTGTATTAAGTAAAACTTATCGATCTCAGTAAATTGTCTGTATATTTTTACCCGACTGCGCCAGAAGGAGGGTTATGTTTTTCGAGAGTATGTATGTATGTATAATGGTTTGGCACGCTCTGTGGCCTGGACGGCTCGATGGATTTTAGCTTGAGAGGTGTCGTTAGATTCGTATTTACTGTGAGAGTGACACCAGGGGTATACCAAAATAAAATTATTCAAAAAAAAAACAAAAAAAAAACGGTAATTTAAAATAAAAAGCATAGAACATAGCGACTTAACAGTCGGGACCCATTAACATATATGGCGGCTTAAATCGTCCCAATAATGGGTCCCGACTGTTTAAGCCGCTAAGTTCTATGCTTTTTTTTTACGCAGTCGGGTTTTTAATTTTTTAAATTACCGTTTTCTTTGTAGCTATTATTTACTTCTCGTTCTGGTCAGAGTGTCGTCTTAGGGGCACTATGAAGGGGTGCGATGTCAGAAGTCCTCCACGTGTGCTTAGCGGCTGCTGGTCCCTCTAGATACGTCTGCAGGGAAGAGCAGCTGCTGGGCCGGTGCACCCTGGGCGCGGCAGTATTGTTCTCCGGGGAATGAAGGGAAATGAGAATTTCCTCTTATCCCTCGGGGAGCGTTACTGCCGCGGCTAATTATTCTGACATGGGTGGGGTCCAATATGGACCAAAGGTGCGTTCCTCTGCGTGACCCTCTGATAAGCAGAGGGCATAGCAGAGGAGTAAGGGCGGGCTCGGTGTGCACTCACCCTGCCTCCGAGCAGACAGAGAAGGATGCGTCCTCCTCTGTCACCGTCGATATCGTAATCCCACCATCGAAGTGCCGTGGATCACGTCTCGCGACTTCGATAGGGACCGAGGGTCTTGGCTTAACCGCCCGGACCGCGAGGTAGAAAACCTCTATAAAAAGTTACCCCGAATCCCAAGCGGCGGAGCACCGCGAGGGGATGTATGGCTGACGGGAACGTTCTTTGAACAATCAGTCGCTAGTGCTTTCCACCGCCAGTGTACCAGCCGACCCTCTGGCGGGTTATAAATGTCAAATGGCTTATCTGGGTACAGGGGGCACGCCCAGATGGACATTTTATTTCCCCCATACTCGTGGGAACAGTATGGATAAACCAAAAACCACCCAAACGACGGCCGTTACAGGCAAAGATAGGGAGAGGAAGGATGCGGGGTCGGAGTCCGACACCGCATCCAGTGTGAGCGCGGGAGGCTCAGTGAGCTCCCGCAGCGAGAGGACTGGGGCTGCTGCTGCGGAGAACAGTAAGTTCTTCCGCAAGCGGTCCAGACCGGAAGGCGACCAAGGGTCGTCTTCGGGAGGGGAGCTGGCCTCGGCTCGTAAAATCCCCACTAGTAAGCGTGGGGGGATCCGAGGCAAGGGGAGAGGGCTCCCCGCGACCGAGAATTCGGTTCGGTCTGCCGAGGAGGGGCGCCACCTGGTTGGGGTGGCCGGTCGCGGGGCAGCCCGTCTGGGCTCCTCTTGCGAAGAGGCGGATGCAGCTGGCGGCTCCGACGCGGAGCGTAAGGCCAGGTTTGCTAAGGAGGTGGAGGCCGCTATAAGGGGCGTAGCTATGAAGAAGTTGCCTTCTTCTAAGCTACGGGCCATACCTGCGGCTTCCGCCTCCATCATGGCGGCAGCGGAGGCCAATTACGCGGGGCCTCCGCCGAGTGAAGTGGCCAAACTGCGGGCGGAGGTCGCCCGCCTTACGGCTGCCACAAAGCTTCTCCAGGAGGAGAATGGGAAGCTCCGAGCAGACCTGAGCAGTCTGCGTGAGTCAGGCTCCCGCCAGGCGCCCCAAAAGGGCCAGCAGCGACCAAGCCAGCCCGTGCCGGTGGAGAATCAGGTCCTGAACCTGATTCGGCAGGAACTGGCTGCCTTCCAGGCTCGGTTTTCCGTCCTGGAGGGCATTGTGCTGCGCCCCCCCCTGGCGGCAAACAAGGCAGCCTCGGGCCCAAGCCCGAGACTGTCATATGCGGCTGCTGCGGCTGCCGCCTCTGGACCTGAGCCGTCCAGCCAGCCCTCCGGCAGGGCTGTGTCGGCCCCCGAAAAGACGGCTCCGGTAAATCCGGCGCCGGCTAAAAAGGCGGCGGCCCGCAGAAAGAAGAAGGGCAAGGCGGTTCAGCCATCTTGCCCCTCGGTGGCGGCTCCCCAGCCCCCTAAGCCTCCCGTGGCCGAAGCCGGGTGGCAGATGGTCGGGGAGAGGAAAAAAGGGAGGAAGGCGGCCAAAAAGGCCCGCAATGAGGAGCGGAGACGCCAGCACAAGGCGCGAAGCGTCGCGGCTAGGCTCCGCGCCCCGAAGACCGCGGCTGTAGTGATCACACTGCAGCCGGAAGCGGAAAAGAGGGGCGTATCCTACCGCGACGTGCTTGCGAAGGCCAAGGCTTCGGTGAACCTCGGCGAGCTTGGAATCACCGGGGGCCTCCGGCTTAAAGTCACCGCGACAGGGGCTCGAGTGCTGGAGATCCCCGGTGAAACCAGTGGCTCGTCCGCTGACGCTCTAGCTGAAAAGCTCAGAGCGTCCCTAGATGCGGACGAGGCCCGAGTGTCCAGGCCCGTCAGATGCGCAGACCTGCGCATCCTGGGCCTGGACGACTCGGTAACCGAGGAGGAGGTGGTGGCCGCCGTCACTAGGACTGGTGGGTGCCCTGCCGAGCAGGTGAAGGCAGGCACCTTACGCCCGGACCTATCGGGCATGCGAACCATCACGGTAAGCTGCCCGGTGACGGCGGCGAAAAATATTGTGGAGGGCCGAAGGCTCCTGGTGGGATGGGTGTCTGCGCAGGTGAAGCTGCTGGAGCCCAGACCTCTGAGGTGCTTCCGCTGCCATGTGGGGCACCACGTGTCAGTGAAATGCACTTCGGAGGTGGACCGCAGTGGGCTCTGCTTCCGCTGCGGTCAGCCCGGTCACAAGGCCGCGGCCTGCTTCGCCACGCCGCACTGCGTCTCATGTGCGGCGACTGGCGGGCCGGCTGAGCACCGGGCAGGGAGCAAGGCCTGCGCTCCACCCGCCAAAGCCAGGGGCAAAGGAAGGCCCTCAGCCACCGCCCCCACCGTCGCCACCGCCACAGCCGCCGCCAGTGTCGCCGCCGCTGCCGCCACCACCGCCGTCGCTGCTCCTCCCGCAGCGGGGCCCTCGCAGGGGGCCCGAGTGGAGACCGTGATGGAGTGCCAATAACGGCCCCATTACGCCTCCTTCAGGCGAACATCAACCACTGCGCCTGCGCTCAGGATCTGTTGCTCCAGAGCATGGTGCAGTGGTCGATCAATGTCGCCGTGGTCTCTGAGCCCTACTTTGTCCCGCCCAGGGACGACTGGGTGGAGGACCTTAGCGGCTCAGTGGCCATAATTTCGTCGGCCGCCGCCGGTACCCCGACCCATGAAAGTGTCAGGAAGGGTCGGGGGTGCGTAGCAGCACGGTTCGGGGAGATCGTTGTAGCGGGAGTCTACTTCTCCCCGAACCATACTCTCGCCGAGTTCCACAACTCCCTCAGGGAGTTGAGTGTCGTCATCGGAAGCCATTCCCTCCCCGTGCTTGTGCTCGGGGACTTCAATGCCAAGAACTTGGCTTGGGGTTCTCGTTGCACAGACGTGCGGGGAAGGATGGTGGAGGACTGGGCTCTGGAGGCAGGCCTGGTCGTCCTAAATAGGGGTTCTGTTCCCACGTGTGTGCGGATGCGGGGCGAGTCGGTGGTGGACATCTCGTTCGCTAGCCCCGCTCTGTCACCGCGTGTCGTTGACTGGCGCGTCATGGAGGGGGTGGAGACCTATTCCGACCACCGGTATATCCGGTTTGACGTCTCCGCCCAAACCCCAAGCGCGCCGGTCCTACAGGCCCCGAGTGGTCCGCGTTGGGCGCTGAAACAGCTGGACCGGGAGCTCCTCCTGGAAGCCTCGATCGTGCAGGCCTGGGTGACATCACCGGACAGGCCTGCCGACGTCAACAATGAGGCGGGTTGGTTCCAGGAGGCCATGTCCGATATATGTGACGTGGCTATGCCCCGGGTTCGGTCAGAAAGCGCCCGGCGTCAGGTGTACTGGTGGTCGCGAGAGCTGACATCTCTGCGCGAGGCGTGCGTCGATGCGCGGCACCTGTACGCCAGGCATCGCAGGCTCCGCATCCGCCCTCCGGATGCGGCGGCCATTGAGGCGGAGCTGTATGAGGGATACAGAGCGGCGAAGACCGCCCTCCAAGAGGCTGTCCTGCGGGCCAAGGATGTGGCCCGCGAGTAGATGCTGGAGACTCTCGACAGAGATCCGTGGGGGCGCCCTTATAAGATGGTGCGGGATAAACTCCGCACCAGGGCCCCTCCGCTGACGCAGAGTCTCCGGCCTGAGCTCGTGGAGGACGTGGTGAGCGCTCTGTTCCCTTCGCGAGGGGAGCACACTCCCCCGCCTATGGCTCCGCCGCTTGCGGTGCTGGAAGCGGACCACCCAGAGGACGATGACGACATTCCGGAAGTGACCGGGGTAGACCTGAGAGTGGCGGTAGGCAGGCTTAAGGCCAAAACTGCCGCCCCGGGACCCGATGGCTTACCTGGCAAAGCCTGGGTCCTGGCCTTGGAGGCTCTCGGGCCCCGACTGGAGGGGCTCCTAAGCGCATGCTTGGAGAGAGGCCAGTTCCCGCTTCGTTGGAAGACGGGGAAGCTGGTCCTCATACGGAAGCCGGGGCGCCCTGCGGACTCTCCGTCCGCATACCGGCCCATCGTGTTGCTCGACGAGGTGGGCAAACTCTTTGAAAGAGTCATTGCCAACCGCCTCGCCGGGCACCTGGCGGAGATGGGGCCGGATCTTGCGGAACACCAGTTTGGTTTCCGCAGGGGGCGCTCGACGGTGGACGCCATCATGCGCGTGAGAGCCCTCACGACGGGGGATGCAGTGTCCCGGGGTGGGGTGGTCTTGGCGGTGTCTCTCGACATCGCCAACGCCTTCAACTCCATGCCCTGGAGCTGCATCAGGGAGGCACTCCGGTATCACCGGGTGCCGACCTACCTTCGTCGTGTGGTCGGGGACTACCTGTCGGACAGGTCTGTCATTTACCCTGGTCACAGCGGAGAATGGAACCGGCGAGAGATGTCGTGCGGTGTTCCACAGGGATCGGTTCTAGGGCCGCCCTTGTGGAACATCGGGTACGACTGGGTGCTGCGCGCCGACCTCCCTGACGGCGTCAGCGTAGTTTGCTACGCAGACGACACGCTGGTGCTGGCACAGGGGAGGTCGTACGAGGCGGCGGCCGAGTTAATGACACGCGGGGTTGCGATGGTCGTGGAGAGGATCCGGCAATTGGGTCTCGATGTGGCATTGCACAAGTCCGAGGCCATGTGCTTTCATGGGCCTCGGAATGCGCCACCGTCGGGATCCATGCTCACGGTAGGAGGGGTTTCCATCGGCGTCGAGCCGACGTTGAAGTACCTGGGTCTCGTCCTCGACAGCCGGTGGAACTTCGTGGAGCACTTCCGACGTTTGGCCCCCAAACTGGAACGGGCCGGGGCTGCCTTCAAGCGGCTCCTGTAGGCGCGGGCCTGTGGACGGTGAGCTATGGGCTAGCTCGCCGTCCGTCCGTCTTATGACGACAGGCCGTGTCGACGGCGCGTTCGTGTTCCACGCGCGCCTCAAGGAGAGTCAGCAAACAGGGATGGGTCCGTAAGGACCGACGCCTGCCAGGGTTGCGGGACTGTTCGAAAGAGATACCGCGGCCCTGGAACACAAAGGGCAAAGGAAGGAACATGGATGGGTTTTAGTCAGTAAAAGTCTGACACTCCCTCCTGCTCAGCCCAGAGCGGGAGGGGTTATTTGATGATTTCCCATCGGTAAAAAAAAAAAAAAAAAAAAAAAAAGGGGCACTATGAAAAAAATACTTAAAAAAATTTCGCGTTCAATTTCGTGGTAGCGCTCGCCGGCCGCTGCCGCGGCACCGCTCGCTTCGCTCGCTCGGCTCGCGCGTAGTTGGTCACAGTTCTAACCTAACCTATGGATATATTTGCAGGTACACACCGTTTTGTTTTCTGCACGGCTCATGGTGCCTATAAGCGTATGGTACCAATTCGAAAAAAAAAAAATTTTCGAAAATTTTTCTAACTGTTTGCCCCTAACCGTACTCAAGGTGAAAAGTAAGGAGAAATTTTCTAAGTCCCAAAAAATTTTTATACCTAATTTTTTTTTTGTTTTCTGCGCGGCTCATGGTGCCTATAAGCGTATGGTACGAACCTTTTAGTGTCGTATCTTCACTTGACTTTGCCATAACTATGCTGGAATATTTAATTTCATTTCGAAGTTTTAATAACTCTCCGGTTCATATTCTCTTCGTAACTTTAGCTTTATCTACAAACCAAAATAACCAACAATTAACATTTTGTAACTTTTTACTTAAAACATCTTTTCAATTACAAAGTAATTGCTTCTTACATTTTTGAGGTAAACCGCAAAATTGTTATCTTAGTTCATTTTTACCAATTAAGATTTCGTTGTGCGGCTAGATCAAAAAGTAATTACTTCGTAATTCATGTTCAAAAGTTTTTAAATATCTGTTCTAATCGCTTACTTAAAAAACCTTATGCAGCAAGATTAATTAAAAAATAAAAACGTTGGCATGCCCAGGAATAGTAACTATCTACTTTGCCTACTTATCGCGAGTGACTAATCAGAGTTAATAAAAACGTTGGCATGCCCAGGAATAGTAACTATCTACTTTGCCTACTTATCGCGAGTGACCAATCAGAGTTAATAAAAACGTTGGCATGCCCAGGAATAGTAACTATCTACTTTGCCTACTTATCGCGAGTGACCAATCAGAGTTAATAAAAACCGGCCAATTAAGTGTCGGGCCACGCACAATGTAGGGTTCCGTAGTCTACAACGTTAATTTAATCCACTTACTACGGCCCGATTTGCCTCCGAACCATGATTTTTATTGTAATAATGTAAAACAAACTTAAATTTGCAGTTAAAAACCTGAGCTCCTATACATTATGTTTAGGGTAAATATGTTAGCCATATGTGTATGTGTGTGTATGTGTTTTGTTACATTTTATAAGCTGGTCAGTGGTCGACTATTACTCGTAAACTTGTGAAGCCTACTTAGCTTTGATAATTTTCCTTTTAACTTCGTTATATATACTACCAACGTGATTTTTTTCACACACCCAAACACAACCGTTTAGCTGGTTTAGGGGCGGACTTTTTTTTTTTTCTTATGCGAAGTCATCAAATAACCCCTCCGGCTCTGGGCTGAGCAGGAGGGAGTGTCAGACTTTTACTGACTAAAACCCATCCATGTTCCTTCCTTTGCCCTTTGTGTTCCAGGGCCGCGGTATCTCTTTCGACCAGTCCCGCAACCCTGGCAGGCATCGGTCCTTTCGGACCCCTTCCTGTTTGATGACATCTCTTTAAGGCGCGCGTGGAACACGAACGCGCCGTCGACACGGCCTGTCGTCATAAGGCGGATGGAGTAAGCCCATTACTCACCGTCCACAGGCCCGCGCCTACGGTGGCCGGGAGCCACCACGTGGCCCCCGACGCCCAGGGCGAAAGTGCTCACCCAATAAGTTCATATTCATCATTCTATTTTAATCAGTTTTTTTCTGGCAACATCCCTGAAACTCACAGCTGAAAGGACCAAATCTAAACTAATTTAAAACTTTAAAAAAACTCCGGCCAGGCTACCCGGGCGTATGAGAAAAAAAATATTCTGTTTATTAAATCTCTGAAGAAAACTGACCTGATCAAGAATTCTGAAGGAAAGTATGATTAATTTATTCCTTAGAGTGTAAGGACTTAAAGCTCAATGAACCTTTTAAAAAGCAATGTTCACTCGACCCCTGTCTAACCTTTTTTTGCCTACGAATTATTCTTCGTGTTCTTCGAAGTCCTCTCTAATAGGCAAGCACTCCTTTGGGTTAAGGGTATATTATCTTTAACTCCACTGCACTGGGTAGTGATCCCTGTCAATATATACCGGAAGGCGCTACAAGTCAATCTAATTGTCAAAATAAGTAGCTTAAAAATTGGGCAATTGTCTAACTCAATGTTACCGTGCCTCCAAAGTCAGGATAAGTGTATTAGGCTATCCATCTGACGTTTGAAAATTGTTTGGGTAAAATATTTCGAGAGAATATTTTTCTGTAGGAGTATTATATACGGATCGTAGCAGTTGGCGTTTTTTTACTTTGTGCCTACCCATGGGTAAAAGGCGTGAGTCTATGTATGTTTGTAATATTTTTCTGTGAACTGAAACCTTGGTTACATTCACACCAAGTGTAGTCGGCCACCGACGGTAAGCTCTGTAGTAAAACATGTATGAAAAAATCGACTGTCAATTGTTTTTCATACATTTCCGATATGTATGGTGTAAACTAGCCCTGAACATCATATCATCATATAAAGCCAGGATCCTCATTTTATTTAATATTTTTATCATTCCTTAATGTAAATATGATTCTTTTAATCTGTGTTTTTTCTGTGCTATACATTTTATTTGTCTGTTATATTGTACAGACGCCAGTACATTAAGCTACTACAATCTGTCAAATTTCTTTAATAGATTTTCAACTTTATCGTTAAAGCATTAGGTTCAAGGTTTATTGGGAAAATTTGAAAGTTTCGGTTTAAATGTTTTTTCTCAAATAAATAAATAAATGAAATTTTACGTAAAAACATACTTTGTGGACAACGTGAAGGAATAAGCTGCCATCTTAGTATGTCGTTGCAGTGGTTTCATTAAATAAGTTTCAATTAAGGGCCGGTCTGATTAGATAAAGGGAACGTGGTTCAACTCGTAATTAGCGGTTACCCTGAAGTTAGTTGTGAAATCTTTGCGGGTATCATCATAGCCTTTGTTTGAAGATGATCATTATCTCACGTTATAATGTTGCTAACTATGTTTTGAGGTTGTGATTGGATGGTGTTGTTCAAATCCTAGCTAGAACTAATTAAAAAGTATTTTGATTATATTGTTGTATCAATTCAACATGAATGCTAAGCCTCCTGTTAGGACTGTTAATTGTGTTATTGTTTTTTATTAAACGTCCCACACTATGTATTTCTCCTGTATTCTGGGTGCATTTACAAACATTTAAACTGACATACACAAACAGCCAGACCCGGAACAACTGCCAGTAGATCATACAAATATTAATTCCGTGCGGAAATCGAATTCGCGACACACAGCACTGCAGTCAATTGCTTAGCCACTTCACCAACCGTGCCGTCGAAAGTTTTACACTTGCAACAGTATAAATAATAGTATAAAAAAAACTAAGCATACAAGGATACTTTGGCACTCGAATGACGATGTCACTGTTGGTTCCGATTTCAGCCGCGCGCCAAAAGTTCCTTGTACAGCTTTAAACAGCAATACCCAGTGCCCTCCTCAAAGTAAAACAAAACAAACTTCATAAATATGCATCATTCAAACATCGTCCGTGTTTCGTTAATCACTCCGCTCGAACATTGCACGTTTCAAGCACTTATAAGCATTAACAATGGCTCGAAACTTTCCTCATTATTTGGTGCGTTCCCCGCGATTTACCACGCTTTCCCGCTTACTGCAACATTCATGAATAACCACTCACAAATTCGCCAACTGAACTCTGCGCTAATTCACTGCAGACATTAGTAAACAAAGCTGCAGACTTGCAGGTGACATACGACAGTAGATCTTAAGACGTTGCAATAGAGACTGTCGTCGCACATAAATTTTGGATCGCAAGAACTCGTAGCGGCAAGGATATAAACAATTTGGATGGGGCCACGAAGGAAGCGAATTTGAATCGAAAATTGAATAAAAATATATTTTAAACATATTGATTGACGTACTTATTTTAATAAAGATATTGCATACTAGCTGTTGCCAGCGGCTTCGCTCGCGTTTTTGTCTGCGAAATTATCCCACGGGCACGTTGTAAATATAGCCTATGACACTCAGGGATAATGTAGCTTCCTATTAGTGAAAGAATTTTCAAAATCGGTTCAGTAAATCCAGAGATTACCCCCTAAATACAAACTTACAAACATAAAACGTAAAGTACGTTGTGGTTTTGACTTTTGGTGAACCTTTAATAGTTACCTACGTTTTATTAATGCTGATTACAAATCTACATGTTGATAGTAATGAACCTTAATTGTAACGGATATTTGGCTAAATAACTAAACACATAATATGTATATCCCACTTTTCTTGAGGCATTGTTGGAGAAGTTTCCTAAGGATATTGATAGGCAAAATTAAGCATCTATTTTTAGCGCTATTAACTAGCTGCAACGTCAACGTCGATAATACGATACCCCTTGGTAAGACTGTTTGTCAGACTTTCGGACCAATAACTACCAAACGATTGTTAAAGATCACCCAACGGGCTAACATGCTTTCCTAGGCACGGAGGTAACTCGATATTGTAATGGGTGGTCACCCATCCACGAACCAACCTAGGCAAGCGCGGCTTAAGATCGACCCGAGCGGTTTTACCCACGAGCTCCGAGCTGTCGGTTCGGTCCGGTCAGATAGGCAGTTTATTCATGTAAAAGACTGGTATTCAACTGCTTAGAAATTCCACCATCGTTGTAAAAAGGCTAGGTAGGTGATGAGATTTATCTAATGAACCTACGATTTACGACTTCAAGTCTTGCCATTTCATCATTGTTCTATGTTCTATTTTATCATTCATATCATCTGGAGACTGGATCCTGCGACACTGGGTAAGTATCATAGTGCTGGATCCAGTGTCATACCTAAATATTGTAACACTTTTTATGAATCAATCAACTTTTTATTTATTTCTGTATGAATAATTTTGCCTCAACAGTCGTCACATCACCCAATAGCCCGCTGGTCCCCTGGCCCGTTCACTAGTGCGGTAAGTGACGACGACAGCAGTGCCCCGCCAGGAAGATTTACAGGTCTGGCTGACTGTAAATTAATGCGCCTGGTGCCACTCACTTCATGTTTTCTGTAGCTGCACATGCAGCTCCTTGTTATTAACAATCACAGCGTAGAATCACATGATTCCACCCTGGGTTTGTTACTAAGAAGGATATTTCGGAGGCTTTTTTCTAAATTGTTTGTACAAATATCTGACAGGCGCTTGTACTCGTACGTAGAGGATAGAATCTCTTAGACTAAGACAAATAAATGAATGCATTTCTAAAAGGCAGTTGTGAGCCAAGTTTAACATATTGAGTTATGTTGGTAGTTCTACTGATTACTTATCTTACCTTACAGACTTCTTTAATTGATATTTACCGTACAACCGGATACTGACATGCAAAAAAAAAGTCGCGGTCACACAGCTCCATTAAGTGGTTACTTCCCCAAAAGACACGTGCGTTCAAATCCGTGATAGGCCCAAGTTGGTTTTCGTATTTAACAAAAACAAAAAAATGTATAATTAATGTCTTGTTTTAGTGAATAAATAAGTTTTAAGTTAGTATTTATTTTTAGTCATTTTTATATTGTTTTTTTCTTCAATAAAACGTTAATACTTTCATTATTGCGTATAACGACAAGTAATAATAGGCTTAACATTTATGAAAAGTTATTCAACGTCTAAATAGACCGGATGTTTCAAGACCGCTTGCCGCGCAGAAGATTGGACGTTCAAATCCTAGGCACGAAATGAACTTTTTGTCATGCATTATATTTTTTATGAATTCGGTATACAGAACTATTAATCTTTCCTCTACATTGCCACTATTAATATTTAATGTCTTTTGTATTAGGTATCAATTCAAGCCACACGCACTTTGTCTGTTACGAAAAATACTTAGTTGGACTACTAAGTTCAACATGCCTCAGAAAATCACATAACTATGTAAGTACATTAACACGAGCGTATACTTATAAATTTTCTATTGTTTCAGGTACGTGGGTGTGAAACCAAGATGGCGGGCAAAGTTTAATTAAAAGCACACAATGCAAGTTTTCTGAACGTTTACTTGTTTCAATGAACTTTAGATAGAAAACGTTCCATGTGATGCTTTGTTACGATTTATAAATATTATATCATTGATGGTCTCTTTTGGTAAAATTATTAAATAGCTATCTTTTAGAGTTGGTTTTTGAAACATCGTCAAGAAGAAGATTGCTTCAATTCGGGGGAATCATGACCGTCGGTGTGGAGATGGAGTAGCTTTTTTTTAAACTGATTTAATATAGGTAATCAATTTTTCCATTCCATTCACAAAATTAAAAACTGTACAAAAAATGAATACAACAAGGATATTCATTTAACAAGGAGTATTCTATATATGCAAGAAAAAGAAAAAAAATCTTAAATATGAAGAATTGATAAAAAGCATTGCACGTTGCAAACCATTGACCTAATGTATGCTCTCACGAAATTGCATTGCTTTCAAATTCTCTCTCGACACATTTATTTCTATTTCACAAATACAAATACAATAGATATTTCCATTTTCAACTAAGTAAATGCAGTTTAAATATTTAGGATGCACTTCGTTTCAAATATAGGCAATATTGAAGCGAACTTTTATCGATAAAACGTTCATATCAAATAGCCTGAACTGCTGGTTTAAATACCGTGAAAACTGATTCTTATTTTTTCGAGTGGTTGGTGCCTAACCTGGTGTCCTGGTCTCAGAGTTTTTATGCCGCACATGGGCCTCTGACTTCGCTTTACATGCCGTCGAGAAATAAATATCTCAGGCATGCTGTTTTGGTTTCCTCATGATGTTTTTCTTCACCGAAGCAAGTGATAATGGTACAATACGCATATGAATCCGAAAAAATAGAGGTGCGCGTCTTGGGTTCGAAATCGAGACCTATAACTTGGTAGTCCGACGGTCACACCACTAGGCGTTCACTGCTGATATATTCTTATTTTAAACACAATTTAAATATTAATAAAATATTGAAACCTTTAAAAGCATGCTCCTCTTTGCTGAGATTTAAAAAAAACAATCACTGAAAAAAAATAAAAATAAAAAATACATATCTACTAAACTTTACAACACCAATCACACCTTTCGGCTGACCAATAACAACAACAAAACAACAACAATAACAATAGTAACAATAGTTAAAACAAAAGACTTGCCCGGAGTGTTACATAATTTTTGTATTGATCAGCGTTTCATTTCAGTACGTGCTATCGGCCATCTGAAATAACGAACCAATTTTAATGCAACATCGCAAAGCTACACAGTTTGTCGATTAGAGCTGTTCACATATAAAACACCAATAAGTACCTTATCTAACAAAAGTGACATAGTTCACACACACATAAAAAAATAAAAGCCAGGCTATCGCTAACGAATCACAAATCGTGTACAATAGCAACGGCAGCCATTTTGTTGCACAAAACATGCGCCATGAATATGCAATGAACGTAACGATGCAAAACAAAGATCTTTCTGTCGCCAGTACAACGCTTACCTAACTTTTTGGTTAAAAAATGTAATTCTATACTTATGCTATGATACTTTTTGGGGGACTAAGACAAAAGATAAAAAAGTAAGCAGTAGTTTGGAGTCGAGATACGTTACCGATTGATGGCAATAGATTTGCCTAGCGGATCTAGGAGCCTAGGGGGCAAGCCTATTGCCGACAATTCGTCACAATATGTTTCATGGGGTACATAATGTACATGTAGACAGAAACCACAGAACGCCACTTGCTGCGATCCTGACATACTCCTTTCGCCGCGTCTGTGTTCATACATCATCGTTCATTGGTTATATATAAGCTGTAAAGTTCCCGAATAGTATAAAATAAATAAATTAATAAAATACATGCACATATTAGTGAAATGTGGATAGCACCTACACCTCTTTTTACCTGGAGCCGTGACATACAATTTAAACATATTATTATACGCTTTTTCAATAAAAATATCAGCTCTGAATACAAATATGACGAATGTTTAGACATTTTGTATCACAAAATAAACACTCTTGTGATGGAAATATTCTACGAAATATACGCGTGCTTATTTATATTTAACACGTCCATGAATTCTAGAAAAGGTAAAGTAAATAACACCAAGCTTCGGTTACAAAATGAGTTGCTAAAATATACTTGGCTACTGGTGTGTGCTTTATAACAATAATCTTTCACGTCATTCTATATTTAAAAAAATACAGGCTGATTTCATTTACATTCAATGGAATTCTGCTGAAACTCAAACGAAAATAAAACAAAACGCTACTTGTAACATTCTTCAAAAATTTTATGGAGATTTTTTGGAATCGAACCATCGGCGAATCGAACGTTCTACGTCAAGACCAGCTTAGCTAGGAAGTAAAAAAGCCAATGCTGAAAAATTTAAACCTATGAAACATCTATGCTTATTTTCGCAATTTCACAGTTCTTCCAATAGTAATACTTGTTCGTACACAGGGTTCTGTAGCATCAAACAATATAAGAAAAATATTTTGAAGGCTGATTCATAATGTTGTACTGTTTTACATTCAACAGGAAAACTAAATTTATTTTCAAAGTATTTTAATGAAAAACAAAGTTACTCCTGCAGTTTGATGAAAAAGTCCCATATCTCAAAAACTAAAAATCAAATCTTATTCTAACCAATTTTGGTTGAATGTTTTATTTACGTTCTACAATTCTACATTTTTTCAAAATGTTCCTCCTTTTACTTTAGGAATTAGAGGGGGACATACATTTTACCAGTTTGGAAGTGTCTATCTTTCAAACGATTGACTTTGAGAAAAATGGTTTTAGGAACCTCAATGTCATTTTAAAGACCTATCTATAGAAACCCAGCACTTATAGGTTTAATGAAAAAAATATTTTAGTTTCAGTTCCGTGTATGGGGAGCCCCCCTTAATCTTTTATTTTTTTATATTTGTATAAAAATCGTAAAGCGGTTCACAGAATACATCTACCTATTAAGTTCCAACTGTGTAGTCTTAATAGTTTCGGAATAAAGTGGCTGTGACATACACGGACAGACAGACGTCTGTCCGTGTCACAGACATGGCGAATCTATAAGGATTCCGTTTTTTGCCATTCGTCTACGGAACCCTAAAAACATGTGTATTGTTTGTCAAATTAGTTTTTTCAGTATAAATCAAGTACTAACTAAGATCAAAACAAAACCAGACATATGACTGTATTTAAATGTCAATAACTGAAACATTTTTCACTGTGCACAAATACAAGGTTTTATTTACTTCATAAAAGGTAAAATATGAATATTGAAGGTAAAATTGGGTAAAAAGTATGCAATGGCATTTAACTCTTGGGAGCGGCTTAGCGGCTTATTAAAGATTGAATAGAAAATGGAATCATTCAGGATTATTCTTTCAGCCTAAAGTGTTTACTTATAAAATGTTTAGCTCTTGAGAGCTAGGGAAGGTCTTGAAAGTAACTGGGTGGTTACAAGTTTTATTACTTGTCGTTTTGAAGTCAAATAAGTGGTAAGTAGTTTTTTTAGGTTATTTTTACATTTAGATCGAGTAGGCATTGAGGAGCTCGTGGCAAAATAATAACAGAAGCTCGGGTCGAGAGGAGCTCGTGGCAAAATAATAACAGAAGCTCGGGTCGAGAGGAGCTCGTGGCAAAATAATAACAGAAGCTCGGGTCGAGAGGAGCTCGTGGCAAAATAATAACAGAAGCTCGGGTCGAGAGGAGCTCGTGGCAAAATAATAACAGCCGCTCGGGTCGAGAGGAGCTCGTCGCAAAATAATAACAAAAGCTCGGGTCGAGAGGAGCTCGTGGCAAAATAATAACAGCCGCTCGGGTCGATCTTTAGGTTAAGCCGTGCTCGCCTAGGTTGGTCTGTGGATGGGTGACCGCCCATTACATAACGAGTTTCCTCCGTGCCTCGGAAAACACGTTAAGCCGTTGGTCCCGGCTGTCATCTGTAGATCTTTGACCGTCGTTACAGGTAGTCAGTGGCCCAAAAAGTCTGACAACCAGTCTTACCAAGGGGTATCGTATTACCCAATACTAACTGGGTTATGAAGGTCAGATAGGCAGTCGCTCCATGTAAAATACTGGTATTCAGCTGCATCCGGTTAGACTGGAAGCCGACCCCAACATGTTGGGAATAGGCTAGGCAGACGATGGATCGAGTGGTATGTATGGCTAATATTGACTAAACATTTTTGCTGGATTACGTTACAGAACTTTGTTCAGTTTGGTGGTCTAAATCTAAAACATAACGTCACGAGTGTATTCCACGAAGGGCTAGGCAAAGGTGTACGTAAACACCCACATTTCGCCAGTTATCCTTTAAGTCGCATGTAATAGGGGGCGAGGCTGCCATCAACCGGGCATAAATCCAGACTCCGTGGCTGCTACTCAGAAATTCGTGATGAAAAACCAAATAACACTTTGCTCGACCCGGGAATCGGATCCAGGACGCCATGCTTGACTAACGACGCAGTCAAGGCAGAGTTTGATGGTCTATACTTTCTGTATTATGTAAAAGAAATTAGAAAACTACCTGTAAAAGTGATAGTTCCATTGATCTCCTAATAGCATAAAGAATCCATGGCATCCAATATTTCTTGATATTTTGTGATAGAAAATGTCGCATTTTGTCAATTTAACTATTATATTTTCTCAAAACATAATAGTTAAATTGATTTCATGTTATTTTACTTAAACAAACACATAGTCGTCTGACTATGTGTTTGTTTAAGTTAGTAAGATTAACTTCACAAATGAAGTGTCGAGATCAGCAATTCCAATTGACCTCTATATAACTGATACGGAATACTTTCAGAGGCTTTACTTGATGACCAATTTTCATTTAAAATACCATTTTAAAATTGCTACAACCGATCACCAGTATATTCCGGCTTACGATAATATTGTGGCGGGACGCGGGTATTTTATACCCAGCTTATATGGGATTTATGTGTAGGATTAACAGTATCATGCTTTTGTTTTTAAAGGGTTAGGCTGATGATACAAGAGTGGTGTTCGTTTGTGATCAATAATCGTGATGATCAGTTACAGATATTATTATATAACATAACATCCCGTTCGTCCTGAAGTTCAGGCAATAATTGCACCTATTTCTAGTAAGTACTACTTTAAGTCCTATATAATAGCCTAATGCCATAAACCGTGGATAGGATAGTCTAGGATTTGGGCGGTTACTGAATAGTTCCCGGTGGAAAATATCAACAACGATTCCAATAATTATCATTGTTTTAGCATAGATCTAGCTACCAAAATGTAGGGCAAATGTGACTTCTAGATAATTAGATATTGCCAATTCCATTACTATCATCTTCGTCGTTGGTATATTACAGTCTAAGTACCCACTTCTAGACCTCATCATATCTAGAACTAGATTTCAGCATATACACACCAACAAGACAACAAGGGTGTAACAAGACCCTTCACGAAGCCGTCAATCAAGCATTATGTACATGAAACTAACTCTACGCAAAAATTACCGCTGGGAAACGACTTTTTTTTTGGGGTGAAAAATCACGTTTTACGGTAGGACTTAATGAAAAATATAATAAAAATCTTACATTACAGATGCGTATTTAAAAAAAAAAAACCATGTGAAAATGTTGGAACTTTGACCCGTAGTATCTCCGTAACTAGAAAGTTCCCAGTTATGGTCCAGCACAAAAAAAAATATCGCAATGACAGAGAGCCTTTCGGTTTCGTTAATGGTCTTGTTACACCCTTTAGGTGTAGGCAGTACTATTAACGTCCCGAAACTTTCATCAAACCTATCTGTAATGAGTTCTATAGGTAGGTAGGTGTATATATATGCTATAACGTCTGTATACTTATAAGCCTTTAATACTAAAAGTGATCATTTAGGGTGACCCCTTAATTGGTCTGGCTTAGGGTGCGTCAAACTCTCCCCTGCTCCCCTCAAGGGTACCAAAAATATACGTAGATACTTACTGGAACACATCTAAAACTTTTACATGACTTTTATCAGCAAGATTACACCATACTTATTTCTTTTTCTATATTCCCTTGATATTTTGAACTAAACTCTTAATGTCTAGAAACTTAGCTATTTTCCAGAAAAGTCTGTCTGTCTGGGATCTTGAAATAAAACTTCAAGGTGTGGAGTAGTAAAAGTGTTGGATATAGCAGACAGTTCGTTTAAAATGTTCGGGACGATTCAACGAAGTCTGGTCTAGATTCAGCTGAAAATCTAACATTTATTGGAAGGTTTCAACTGGTAAAGTAACTTTATAAATTCTAAAGTAACAGTTGATGAATTGATTAGAAAGTGCGAATCCATATTAATTGTGTAAATTGGAAAGTAAGTCCGTCTTTTATCGTTTTTCGCCTTAACGTCTGAATGGATTTCGATGTGGCATGAAAGAAGACCAGTCTTAGCAAGGATTATCGTATTACCCAATACTAAATGGGTTGTGGAGGTCAGATAGGCAGTCGCTCCATGTAAAATACTGGTATTCAGCTGCATCCGGTTAGACTGGAAGCCGACCCTAACATAGTTGGGAAAAGCCTTGACAGATAATGATGAAATGAAGGTAGACCATGATCTGAGTTAGGACGTAGGCTACTTCCTCTCCCTAAGGACGTTCCTTTGGGATAATACCCGACCTACAAGAGAGCGGAGACGCACGCAATAGCTAGTTACTTCATATATTGGGGAAAGTTAAATACGATTTGTATATCGAATTACCCTTTCGAATCAGACACCGCAGGCAACTAAATCTGAATCCTAATCAAACAAATTAACATCGTCAGTTTCGTGTAGATATTTCCTTGATAATATTATTAACACTGGTGAGCAAAGACCCTTTCTTCTTCCAAACCTCTCTACCTTGTGCGAACTCTCGCCATGTTCGCCCCGCAAACAAGATCCGATCGTCACACCACCAGCATCGCCGCGGTCTACCTCGACGGCGATTTCTTCCGTCAGGTGTCCAGTAAGTGTTTCTTCTCACCAAGAAAGTACTTAGATAAAATAAATACGTCTTCAAAAATCTGTGGTGTGTAGGTAATTTTCTAAACCGCTTTTCCACATTGCACCTATCCATTTTTCGCTGAAGCTCTAAAAACAAAAACACAACAGTTATCAAAAACATTTCATCCCGGTTATAAAAGGGGATTAATTAAAATGAATATTTTCATAAAACTCACGCCAGGCGCTGTTTTAGCTGCTGTAGTTATCTGTCCCACCGCTAGCGAGCGAGCATGCTATCGACTATTTTCTCGCTCAAGAAACGTACACAAGATTGTAGGTTCATAGAGTAAAAGACATAAATCTTACATGAACAGTTGATCGCTGACACTCGACGAGTACTGTCGTTTGTCGAAGCGACAAGAGCCAACAAAAATTGTACTCGCCCAGCAACACTCGCTTGACGGGCATGAACAGCTAAGAGACTCTCGCTTGGTTCCTGGCGTGGTTAAATACCAGCGAGTTATGGCCTGTCATTGTGCGCTCTCTTATAGCCGAGTGACAAAACTCTCCGAACTACACATTCGCTGCAACGTTCACTTTCCGAATAAATTTAGTGCTCCCGATCACAACATGGCTCACTTGCTTGGTGTGTCCTATGTGTACAACTGCACATTGGAGGACTTGAAGAATGCTTCAGGTACCGCGATTGGCGTGGCCACCTACTGGGCCTAAGAAATGTAATAAGTCGTACCATGCATCGTTACGAAAGAAGAAAAACGATCGCCAGGTTGTTTCTCGATCTCGCTCATCGCTAAATCGTTGACGGTGCGACATGTTCCATAGGTATCTAGCGTGCTTATGGCTCTGTAGCGGCAATCGCTGGGAACAATTTGATTGAAAGTTTAATACGTTGTCGACCACCACTGGCTTTCAATTTTGAAGTATTGACTTTTTGTATGATAGGTCAAGGGGTGAGGGGGCGGAGGGGAGGAGGGGGGTATATCGGTCTGTGTTTGCAAATAGACGGGTGTTGGTTCACTGGGTACTGTTTATGATTTGGAAATGGTTTGGCTGTAATGAATTTGTTTATCGGCGGCCATTTTTGATAGGGAAAATAAAATATGTTTGTGATCCTGAAAAAACAGTGGTTGGTATAATAGTAAATCTTAGGCATGCAAAACGCTAAAACTACTATTGGTTTATGAATATTAAATGTGGTTTCGTTTCATCGTTTCAAAATAATCATTTATCAAACAAAGACGACATAATTTAAAATTGACATAATCATCATCACGGTTGAAATCCCAGAAGAGTTAGGCACACTCACATTTTTTGCAGCTTTATGTTTACGTCCCATGTAATGGATGAACCTATTGCCACCAACCGGATACAAATTCTGGCTCTGGGCTGTTAGTGAGTTAAGTTTCAAAACCTTTTAGGTAAACATATTAATAATAGTACTGGGCGACAGAGCGGGTGAAAACTGAAAATAATGAAAACGAATAAACCCAAATATGAGACCTAGCAAGATCGATTTGTTGCCCCCGTAAACTCATATATTAAAACTATCATTGAAATCGTTAAAGCCGTTTTCGAGAAAGTGATTACAAATATTGCTCATTTAATAGTATAGGATTATGTATTTACCTATTTACGTCAACAGCATTCAATTTCTCTAACTCGATAATTAGTCCGACTATCATTCACGTGAGGTGCGATTCATCTGAGCATTATAACAATTAATTGGTTCAAAATTATTTCGGATTAGTGATAAGTGTTCAGTGGACTTGACACTGTTGTGTTAAGTGGTTGTAGGAGCTGCCCTTTTTATTCTTGTTGAGATGAGTAAAGAGTTCGATGTCCTAGCTGTGAAGTTGGGTTATAAAATTCAATTTTAAGGAAAAAAATCGTGATTTTAGCTATAAAGCTTGTGCTCTTGTATCGACACGAACCATGAGCAGGGCATAACTGTACAAGAATCGCCACTTACGTCACTTTTTGGCCTATAAACTTGACTTGCTTTCTAGACATTTTCAACCGAACATTTTGTCTACCTGGGTTGTGGGGGTCAGATAGGTGTTCGCTCCATGTATACTACTGGTATTCAGCTGCATCTGGTTAGACTGGAAGCCGACCCCAAGATAGTTGGGAATTGGCTAGGCAGATGATGACTTTGTCTAGCTACAAATGCACATTCACGTTAAAGTGATTCAAAAACTCCTATAAAAATACAGGAAAAAAAGCAATATGCATACTCAAAAACGCAATACACGGACGTACAGGAACTATTGAATAGTCTATGCTATGAGGTTCGATCTACCCTTGCAGTCAGTTCGTTAGGCTCTCGGCGGATTTCAGCGCTTTTTTACGCTTTACTCGCTCAATTGCTAAATTATACACGTGCTACGGTAGCCGAGATCGAGTGCTGGATTTTCTTTGAATGCATTTTCGAGAGTCATTTATTGTGTGGCAACTGACTTTATGGGTTTTTAAAGTATGAGTTGTGTGGGAACGGTGATGAGTGTATTGGGATAGGTGCGTTGCTTTAAGCAGCTATGATTAGGTGGGTGAGCTGGTGGCTAAATAATAACAGCCGCTCCGGTCGATCTTCAGGTTAAGCCGCGCTTGCCTAGGTTGATCCGGGGATGGGTGATCACCACACACACATACCGAGTTTCCTCCGTGCCTCGGAAAGCACGTTAAGCCGTTGGTCCCGGCTGTCATTTGTAGATCTTTGACAGTCGTTACAGGTAGTCAGTGACCCGAAAGTCTTACCAAGGGGTACAGTATTACCCAGTACTATCTGGGTTGTGGAGGTCAGAGAGGCAGTCGCTCCATGTAAAATACTGGTATTCAGCTGCATCCGGTAAGACTGAAAGCCGACCCCAATATAGTTGGGAAAAGGCTAGGCTTTTTATAGAGACACGATCTAGTGCCTGTTGCGAACTAAAGATTTTTGGCAGGCACACAAGCAATTTTCTCATATTCTTCTTCTTACTTAGCTATGGTACGTCTTGTCAAATTACTTGGGCCCAAAGGGTAGCCACGTTCATCATTTGCGTTTTGATGTCCTCTAAAGGAAAAGAGACAGTCCAGCAAGTGCATCATGTCTGGTGGTGGCAGCACCACATTCTCTTCGAGAAAATCCTCTTAATATCTCTAGTACACATTAAAAAAATATTCAACATTTTAATGCTTAGCCTAAAGATAAACATTGCTTTGGAGTACCTCTCATCTCGTAAAGAGGAACCGCCCGAGCTCATAATTTATATCCCCAAGACACGTCAAAACTCCCCCACCTCTCCTCAATGAAATACCTTTCAAAAACTTCAGTTCAACTTTAAACTCCTGAATTCACTTAAAAGGCATTAATTAATCATTTTTAATCCAAATAGTTCAGCGGAGTTGAGCGGCTGGCATTTCGCAGCATCCCAGTAGACCTGCATATGATGGTTCTACGCTCCATTGAAGGAGTTTTTCCACCCATAAAACTTTATCCCATTAGAGCAGGTAAGAATGGGTTAAGTTAAAGGAGGTTGGAGGGAAATACGTAAGCAAGTAGACGTTTTTGAGTCCCCGCGAATCGGCAAACGACGCCCTCAGGCTCGGTGGAGCGACGACCTTCCCACGGTGGCTGGTAGCAACTGGATGAGAGTTGCTGAGAATCGAGTTGAGTGGCGTGCGATTGACGAGGCCTATGTCCAGCAGTGGACTGCTGTAGGCTGCTGATGATGTTGAAGGATAGCGTAGCGGGGCGGTGAGCTGTTCGCTCTTGACTCCTGTGGTTGTATGTTTTCCTTTCCTTTGCGTTCGCGCTGGCGAAAAATTCTTTAAAAAAAGGTTGGCCGGGAGAGATCAAGATTTGAACTAAGAATACAAAGAGACAGAGCAAGAGAGAAATTGATATTTCAACAGCTTTATGTGGATGCTTTGCTAGTGCGAACCCACCGTAAAATAAATGTATAAAGTATTTGGTTTTTCAGTAAGTACGAGTGCTTCAATATCTTCTAGTGTTTGGGGTTTGATACTTGTGTGATTATTTTATCTATACTTAATATTATAAAGAGGTAAAGTTTGTGAGGTTATAGGGGGTAATCTGTGGATCTGCTGAACCGATTTTGAAAATTCTTTCACTAATAGGAAGCTACATTATTCCCGAGTGCCATATATGGCTATATACAACGTGGCCGTGGGATAATTTCCGACCAAAACGCGAGCGAAGTCGCGGGCAGCGGCTAGTGATAAGATAATACTCAGCCAAAAATGCTTCCTAACACACAACAATGACCGATTTCTCTCAAATCCCGCTACATCTCCTAACTCAATCTTAACCCTAAAGCGCTTAGTGGGCGCCGAGGCTTGCTTTAATTAAAAATACCTACGAAGGAGGTGCCGACCAACTTCATTTGCTGCCGGGATTAATTGAACTGGAATAAAGTCTTCGCAGGTGCCCGATAGTTCCTCTTTGTGCAGCCGTGTGAACATCGTCCCTTTTGTTTTCTCTCGGCAGATAAATTTGGCTTTTCAGAACTTCTGTTTCGTTGGCTGAGTCAGGGTTAACAGATGGAACCAATTTTTTTTGATCTCGCCATTAGTTTGCTGGTTTGATGTCTCTGTTTTTTTTTCGTGTGTCAGTTTTTGGGACCTGTTAAATTTAAGTAGTACACAGGTGGTGTATACTCGGGGTAAAGTATGACGAAATGAGAAAGATTTTTTTTACTTTTCTTTTAGGAGATGAGTTTTTAGTTTGATGAGGTCTTCGTGAGTGGGGTTGATGCTGGTGTCCTGGTAATCGTGGTATGAAAACGTAGATGTTTTTTTTTCACGATAAATACCTTTTTACATGGTAAAAAGCCATTTAGGCACCAATCTATTCGTTCCTATGTATGTCAAGCGGTTGTGATTAGGTACTATTCATTAAAATATTATCTTAAAAACAATTTTCAAAAGGGCTTGTTTCTTTTAATTGTAATTTCATAGGTTTTTTTTTTACACGGAATCCTTCTCCTTTGTTTTAAATAAAAGTAAACTTAGTAACTCCTTATAATATAAGCTATCTGCTAGTACAAGTCCCGTCAAAATCGGTCCTGCCGTTTTGATGATTAGCCGGAACAAATAAATAGACAGACAATTTAAAAAAATGTTTTTTTTTGTCATGAAACTTTTATACAATTCTCATAAATTGTATGTATTTGTATAGAATAATAGATACTAATTCGTCACTAACGTAAAAACTAAAAACAAGATTACAACCAAAATTCTCGAACAGTCTTGAAACTCCACGATATTCGCCACTCAACAAATACGAAAATCCTCTAAACACTAGTGTGTTATGATTATGAAGTTAGGGCACAACGACACAATAGTCTAAACATTAAAATATAAACCGCTGCCCACAAGTTACTTAACAAAGGCAAGTTTAATTAAATCTAGTTAACTTGAACATGTGAACAGTGTGTTCAAGTCTAAAGTCACTGTGTTCAATTCTTAGAATTGTGTGTGAAATACTTAGTTTGTAATAGATGTTATGTAGGTTGGTTGAATGAAAGATACCGTTAGGTACTCTTGATATATTTACTTGTACAGGAGATAATAAATACTAAATAATAAATAATAAGTCTGACACTCCCTCCTGCTCAGCCCAGAGCGGGAGGGGTCATTTGATGATTTCCCATCGATAAAAAAAAAAAAAAAAAAAAACGGTACTCTTGATATATTTACTTGTACAGGAGATAATAAATACAGCAGACACAGCAGTATCACAGACGGGATCAGTTAAGGCAGTGACCGGAAGTTTAGACAATCATAGATAATTACTAGTGGTGTTCATACTAAAGTCTGTTTTTTAATCTCAGAGACTAAATTGACACATGCAAATGTCAAACTTACAAATAATGCTGCCAGCTCTTTTGTGTAGTGTTGGACCTACGATACCGGTTTGTTGAATCGTAACTTTTTATATTTATTAGGCAATTACAAAAAAAATGTCAGATGCCATCAGTGTTGTGTACACAGTAAAACTTTTCTCTTAGAAAACGGTAGAACTTTTAAAAATTACGGCAATTATTGGAACTAACACCATGGAAACAATTACAATTTTAAAAATAATATATTAATAAGGCAGTTAGTGTGTGGTTTTTAATACGGCAACCCTAAATTTAACAGGAACAACACTTGACACCGTTTTATTTCCCTAAAAAACGATACTACTGATTTTATTAACGGCAATTTACGGTAGTGGCTCATCACTATTTTAGAATTGCAAAAAAAAACTGGCAACCCACGTAATGTCAGTTTGTCTCTGAGATTAAAAGCGGACTTTAATTACATACTAAATAGTGATGTCACAACAATAGAGTTAAGTGGTAGAGAAAATAAATGTATGAAACTTTATACAGAATGACTAGTTTTTAATGGTGACCGATAAGTAAACGGTTGATTATAATAACTATGAACTACTTAGACTAAGAAACCAACCGGTAGTAGAGGTTGTTCATGATATAATCATCTTCCTGTCCAATCCCTTTCCCATTCTACTTGGGGTCGGCGCAACACGTTTTCTTCTTCTATTCTCCATTGTCAGATGTCACGGCATCATTTACTCCTTTTTTAGGGTACCGTACCTCAAAAGGAAAAACGGAACCCCTTAAAGGATCACTCCCGTGTCTACCTGTCCATCTGTCACAGCCAATTTACTCCGAAACTACTGGACCGATTGAGTTGAAATTTGGTACACGTACGTAAGTCGGTGACCCAAAGACGGACGCAACATAAATGAATTTTAGACATGAGGGCCACTTTTGGGGGGTAAATTAGAAAATGAAAAAAAATAAAAACTTTTGCAAATTTATTATATCGTGTTACATATCATATGAAAGGGTTTATTGTGAGCATCTCAAATATATTTTTTTCATAATTTTAAGAAAAACAGTTTTCAAGTTATTTAAGAAAATAGCGAAAATAGACCATTCCCCCTTTTTTACGGTTATGAAATCATCAAATGACCGCTCCCACTCTGGGCGGAGCGGAAAGGAGTGTCAGACTTGTCCTGACTAAAACCCATCCACGTTCATTCCTTTGCCCTTTGTGTTCCAGGGCCGCGGTATCTCTTTCGAACAGTCCCGCAGCCCTGGCAGACCATTCCCCCACTTAACTCCGAATCTACGGGGCCGAATATTTTGAAAGAAATGCAAAAAATAGTCCATTGCCTATAGATTACAGGAAAACCTATAAGAAATCTATAAACGTACGGAACCCTCTCCACGCAAGTTGAACTCGCACTTGTTTCGATGAACCATAGTTGATGTACATGATATCATCATCTTCTTGCTACTTGGGGTCGGCGCAACACGTTTTCTTCGTCCTCTCTCCATTGTCAGATATCACGGCATCATTTACTTCTTTTTCTTACTTTTAGTGACATGTGTTTCATCCTTCCTGACCAAATATCCATACAAAGACAGACGACTCCCTTTCATTTTTTTTGTAATAGGCGCCACTTTCAAATTTCATGTATATGTGATAATGACGGCATTTGGGGAACGGCCAATGATTTCTGGTTGTGGAGGTCGGTGGTTGGTGGTGAATTTCTTTAAAAAAGAAAACAGCTTCGATCTTTTATACTTGTTATTTTAATTAAACTTCTAAAATACATTGAAAAGTTCATGTTTATTAGTCGTACATGCCATTTTAATTTTAAAGCTGACTCATTACGTGCTCTGTAAATTCTTGAGGATTAGTGTCATATGAATAAATGCTATATAAAAAAAGCAATTAGGGTAAAATACTTTTACTTTATAAAATTCCAAAGTAAAAGTTCGTTACCCGTCTAGCCACCAGACGTACCTTTTGTTAATTTATTTTTAGTTTCTAAGTGATTTGCTTTAACAAGCTACATAACAACTGAGTAGCTTTTAGTTTTGGATACAAAATTAAAAATTTTTGTGGTTCTGAACTTCAGAACCAAAATAAAATTCGAGCTATAAAAGTTGATTAGAGTAGGCAATTCAGTACGATCCAATTTAATTTATTTTCATTTAAATTGCGATGTAATATTTTCTTTAGGGTTAAAAATAGAAGAGAAAATTGAATTTATCATTTTATCACAAGTATCCATCAACGATCCAGCAAAAAGAAGTCCACGTATGGCCTCTATCAATGTTCATTGGAGAGAGGCAAGTGGGTACTTACTTACCAATCTATAATTTCAATGCGCTAGGTATAGTTTCCGTGGTGTAGCGGTTATCACATCTGCCTAACACGCAGAAGGCCCCCGGTTCGATCCCGGGCGGAAACATAGCTTTTTGCTATTTCTTTCAGCCATAGTATATATAGCCATAGTACATACATAATGTTTTTCATCGGTAGAATTTGAATGATGAAATTATAAGTATGATGGTGATTACAGGCGTAAGGTAATTAAGAATTTCATCATAATTATGAACTTTCACATTTTATACATTAATTCAAAATCATCAGCCGAGTTCTTCGTCAATAAATCATACCCAACCAAACTCAGGACCGAAAAACCTAATATAGTGAACAATACACATTTGTACCACAAACCGCGTGACACGAACACGCCTCCCAGAGCGCAGCTGACACGAGCGTACTTCGCTTTTTCAACGGACGTGACTCGGCCGGTCTATTTTCAAATCGGCCGCCTCTTGTGTTGATTTTTCTAGGAACCTTCTGAACAACGTGCAACGGTGCGACGTCGAGTGCATTCTGGCCAACGAGATGTCTAAATAAAAGCGTGTTTCTAGTGTAGGGTGGAATTTTTGGAAAATACTAAAAGCTGACTGTCTTGCGAAATAATTTTTCGGGTAGTTTCAGATGGGATTCTAACGGAAAAGCTGGAAAACGATTTTCTCTTAAGCGTGACGACCGACGTGATGACATAGGTATACGGTTTGAAAATAAAGACAAGGGCGTATTGAAAGGGGGCTATAAGAACACGTTTTAAAATAACTCTGTGTTTGGCCCTGTGCTATGCCAATAATTTTATAGAAAACCATAAAATAAAGAGTTTCACGTACAGACAACGTCGATGGATTAGTATTTTAAGGTACCTTTTTGCCCTAGGTCTATCTAAAGGATTCGCCCAGAATAAGACATTCTAACATTACCTATTCTAAACAGACGCTAGCCAGCTAATTATTTGTATTCTCCGATAGCGTTCGCATTGAATGATAATAATTTATTCAATGGCCGTACGGCATCAGCAATGGGATTTGTATGTGTTGATGTAGTTAATATAATAGTGACGTAATTGGGAACTAATGCTTGGAATTAGTGGTGTAATGGAGTTAGAGGATTAGCTGTTCGATAATTACGGAGCAACACTATTATTGTGTTTAATGATATTTAGCTTAACACGTTATTAGATGTTGTCACGCGTTTGTTGAATAGATAGGTATTGTCACGCTGTGTAGAATATTGATAGGTCTTGGCTACCTATGACTGTGCTGTTCCGAGAGTACCTACTTGTAGCTGATTGGAGTAGATGTTAAAATAGCCTCATGAGAGTCCAGTTCAGACTGCAATATTTTTTTGTTTAGTGCTTATTTATAAAGTAATAAGTACTTTATATAAAATTTCTTTAAGAATACCTCTACATAGATCAACTTATAATCTACGACTAGGCGAACCATATCTTTACATTTAACTAAAATTATGGTTTTGAATTCCCTTGAATCATGATTTGGGTTTTCTCAGAACATTTGTATATTGGTAAGGAGAATTACTTGAAGATAAAATAAATCTTAAATTATTTAAATAAAGGTTGTAACAAGACCCATAACGAAGCCAAAAGGCACTTGTTCTCCTCGTCATTGCGATATTTTTTTTTGTTCTAGACCATATCCGGGAACCTTCTAGTTACGAAGATATTGCGGTCAAAGTCCCAACTTTTTCACAAGTTTTTTTTTTTTTTTAAATACGTGTTTTTAATGTAAGATTTTTACTTTAAACACCTTTACCGTACTATTCAATCCATCTATCAGCACAATGTTTTGAGTGCGTTACATTGAGTCCTACCGTAAAACGTGATTTTTCACCCGAAAAAAAAAGTCACCTCCCAGCAATAATTTTTGTGTAAAGTTACTTAATTTGATGTACATAATGCTTGGTTGACGGCTTCGTTAAGGGTCTTGTTACACCCTGTATGTTACACACTGGCACATGTTGACTAGTGAAATGGTACTATACATAGATAGAGTACACCACTGTCTAACCTTTCGGAGATTACACACATGATGTTTTGTAAATATATTTAGTTTGGCCTCAAAACTTCTCTACTCGAATTTAACACGGTAAATCCATCACCCATCGACACGCTACAGATCCTCCACATCTCTGTATGCCGTGTTACGTGCACATTTAGCGTTACAAATGTGTATCCTATCTCACTACACATCGATATCTCTTTCAGAATATAAATAAGCCCTCTTCTGATACGTATTTCTCAGAATAGGGACGTAAGTTGTAAGTGCGTGATCGTGGGGCATGAACAAGAAATTGATAGGCACAAGCGCAATAGATGTGAACGGTAGAAGTGATGTTATGTTTATTTATAAGTAAAATGTTTAAGGTTTAAGTAAAAAGAAGGCGAGAAATAAAAAAGTAAGTGTTAACTTGAAAAGAAAATGTTGATGAGAAAAATTGTGTTGACAAAAAGCTATGTTTCAGCCCGGGATCGAACCGGGGGCCTTCTGCGTGTTAGGCAGATGTGATAACCGCTACACCACGGAAACTACACATGAAATGTCCAAATTTAGTAGTACTATACAACAATAACATCTACAAAATATTTTAATATGCTTTAGTTTTATAATAGCTTTCAATAAATCTTTTATTGATAAATTAATAATTCCGATAACTTTATTTCGTGGGGTATTTCATATTTATCAAACGACTATTGTAATGATCTCGTAATCGGTGACAAAATGATTGGCATACGTGTTAATATCACCAAATCTAACCTTTGTTTACCAATATAGTCTGGAAAAGAGTTTCAACACCACGGAGTTCCCTTAGGTACCTATTTTTAAAGTTTCCAGCTATTACTCAACACCTTTCGTAATATTCATAACGAAACCTCTTAAAAGGCTGGCATTTTTTTAAATGCTGGCTACAATTGCCTCCACTTTGGATCGTTATTCAAGTAACCCTGTCACGTACCTGCCAACTCACCTCGTTATCTATTTTCTTTTCTTTTTTTGTTGCGGAAAACGAATTTAATTTGCAAAATCGCATCAGCTTTTTTATAAAAAGAAAACTGTAAACTGTGAATATAATATACATTTTTAACCGACTTTCTTCAAAAAGGAGGAGGTTCTCAATTCGGTTGTATTTTTTTTTATGTTTGGTACCTCAGAACTCCATAATTTGTAAACCGATTTGAAAAATTCTTTTTTCATCTGAAAGAATATGCCTCCCGATTGGTCCCATAGAAATTTCATCAAAATCGGTTTAGGAATTTGGTTGTTTTCCTCACGTTAATTGTCACATCACGCGACATCGCGTGCTGGCGCTCTGATGTACATCACGCGACGTCGCGTGATACTTGCTAGTTAAATTTGACACACAAATTTTGCACGCATATGTATATCGCGAGACAATGCAATATTATGATAACATGGAGCTGATCTGATGATGGAGCTGGAAGGTGGCCATACGAACTCTGTAATAAAAAGACGCAACGCCGTCGAGTTTGGACTCGTTTGATTTATCTTGACAAGTACTGTAGTCCTAAATGGTAACCAGGGTCTGATGATGGAGCTGGAAGGTGGCCATAGGAACTCCATTAAAACGACATAGCCCCATCAAGTTTGGGTTCGTATAATTCATCTTGTCGAGTACTTTGTCTCTAGATGGTACCAAGGGTCTGGTGATGGAGCTGGAAGGTGGTCACAGGTAGTCCGCAACAAAATGGCACAATCCCATCGAGTTTGGGCTCATATGATTCGTCTTGACGAGTACTTTGGTCCTAAATGGTATCTAATGTCTGATGATGGAGCTGGACGGTGGCCATAGGAACACCGTTATGAAACGACAAAACCTCATCGAGCTTGGGCTCGTATGGTTCGTCTTGACGAGTACTTTAACTAACTTCTAGTTATAATGTAAAAATGAATTCATGATAAGAATTTGTGTGGTATACTACAACTAAAAAGGGTAAAATAAAAAAACTTTCTGCGAAAACAAAACTGACTTCTAAAAAAACACTAAAAAGTCTAAAATAACTTTACTTTCGGAAGTCGGTGGCAAAAAAGATACAAACAAAGACACCGACTTCCGAAAGTAAAGTTATTTTAGACTTTTTAGTGTTTTTTTAGAAGTCGGTTTTGCTTTCGCAGAAAGTTTTTACAAAACACGTTGATAATTTTAACAATTTCTAAACCTAGTGTCAAAATGGCGGTGCTTCCAAAATGGCGGAGCTGTCAAAATCGTGGCGTATGATTTGTGACGTCACTAAACAGCGTTTGCGCTTCGATAGCGACATAAGTCCATGGCGCCCTCTGCGGTGAGGTTGTGTAAATCATTGGCGCAGCTTTAGCGGTTAAGTGCTTATTGGTGGCGATATATTAGACAGTTTTATTGTTTCAATTGTTTATAGTATATTGAAATCAAAATGCGAAAATCGTTTTTGGGATATGTATTGCATTCTCTTTGTTATAGTCTTTATGAATAAAAATGGTTTAGAATTGCTTGTATTATGAATGCGGGGCTTTTTGGTCACATTCGTGTTATAGCCAGAAACTAGCGAAAAGAGGGGGAGGGGTTCAGAAAAAAATCACGATGCGTGGGGGGACAATCACTTATATTTTGTTAAGGAAAAAATGTATGTGTGCCGTGTCAAATATTTTTTAACAATAATGAATTAAAAACCACAAGCAAGCGATTTGTGTAAAAAAAAAGGATTTTTGTTAACAGTTTCTAAAATTAGCTGATATTTTAGACACGTGATGCTGGGTGGGTGGAGGAAAAGCAGCCAAAAATCTCACGACGTATTACTAAGTGGGAGGTGACACGTGATTAAAGTTTGGCCCCTAACAGAAAAGTATAAATGGTTTTAAATTGTTAAATGGTTTAGCTTAAGTACATTCCATAACATCACTGGCATGATGAAGTCATCCAATCACAAATATATGATTTTTATATTTGCTCATATTGCTTGACTTATTCTGCCAAAATTAAATAAACTAATAAATCAGAAATCAAATCCAACATTATCACATTAAAGATGAAGTTACGATGATGAGTACTAATAGTTGTAGTTACAATGCGACAGTTGAGATGTTTCAGTACTAGTCGTTAAATGTAACATAGATGGTGATAAATTGTACTGTTTTATAGTCCCGATGTCTGTAATAGATGGCGCTCGTGATTTATCCCGCAATTACCAAGACGCCAGTTGTTTCAAACTTTGTATTTTAATAGCGATTTGTAGTGCGAATCTGCCTTGATATGTGAGTACTTAGTTAGATATGGTTTAGTTTGTATGTGAATAGTGATAAATAGTCCTAAATGTTTGTACGTCTTTATGGAATAATCACAGTGAATGTGGATCATTTTTCGGGATTCTTATTCGAAGAGTAACCAACGGGACCCTATCATTACTATGCCTCCGCTGTCCATCCGTTCTTCTGTCTGTCTGTTTGTCAGCGGGCTGTATCTCATGATTCTTAATAGGTAGACACTAGACAGTTGAAATTATACTATATAAAGCTCGATTTTTCACATAATATGTATTTCTATTGCCGCTTAACAACAAATAATAAAAATTAAAGGGGGCTCCGCTACTAGAATAGAATAAACATTTATTCGCTAATGGACAGCAGCAACACAACAGAGCAGCACATACATATACATATTACTAACAAACAGCTTAACAATTAATTAAAACAGCTCAACTGCGCTGAGCATGCCCATAACGAAAGGGTCACCTACTCAGCATATGCTGGGTGTAAAACACTCAGCGATGGTTTTCAGTAGGCCCCCGCCGTGACACACGGATGAGGGTAGTAGGTAGTAAATAAATAACGTTATTCTATTAAATGGGCATTTCTAAGTGTGTAATAAATAAATAACATAAAATAAATATTTTTGTCCCAGAATCTAACATAATAATATCACTATTAGAACACGAAAATACCTGCCAAATAAATAAGAACTTATCCGAAAACGAAACACAGTTGATTGACATGACGCACTTCGGGCGGCCGATGCCGCATCGACCTATGCATTTTTAAGTTGCAATACCGCCACGTCATTTAGTGAGAGTGAGACTACTGCCTAGTTAATAGGTATTCTTTTATTGAGCTAAATAAAACAAAAAAATAATAATAATACTTCCGAGAAAGTGTACAGTGCCTGTAGACTAATAATACTGCGAGCATTGCGTGCATACTACGATAGTATGAAACCTTTGATGCGCGAGTCCGACTCACCCTTGGCCGGCGTTTCTTCTTACGTAAAGATTCAAACTTACCGAAAAGAATATCAATAAAGATATTCTTTATCACCGTAAAAAATATTAGTGAAACGTTTTATATTACTATTAAAAAACAAAGGACTCGATTACTTAACATTTTTCACACAAAGTTCTTAGAATTGCTAATTTATTATCATAATGATTTAACTTTACAATTTAGTACTGTTAGATTTTAACAAAAAAAATATTAAATACTTGCTGTAAATTATTAATTTTTTAGCAAGATTTTCTTCTTAGACTTTCTTATTATGATCTACCTTTAAAAACTCGTGGAATTTTTAAATGGAGGTACAAAGTAGTTAAGGCGAATGGAATTCTTTACATCACGAAGTTCCTTTTTATAAAATTTCTTTAAGAATACCGCTACATAGATCAACTTATAATCTACGACTAGGCGAACCATATCTTTTCATTTAACTAAAATTATGGTTTTGAATTCCCTTGAATCATGATCTGGGTTTTCTCAGAACATTTGTATATTGGTAAGGAGAATTACTTGAAGATAAAATAAATCTAAAATTATTTATTTAATGGGTATAACAAGACCCTTTACGAACGAAGCCAAAAGGCACTTGTTCTCCTCGTCATTGCGATCATTTTTTTGTTCTAGACCATACCTGGGAACCTTCTAGTTACGGAGATATTGGCGGTCAAAGTTCCAACTATTCATAAGTTTTTTTTTTTTTAAACTAAATTTTTTAATGAAAGATTTTTACTTTAAACACCTCCATCCACATCCATTCGCACAATGTTTTGAGTGCGTTACCAATGTAACGCACTCAAAACATTGTGCACATTGTGCACATTGTACATTGTGGTAGGACTCAATAGTCCTACCGAAAACATGACTTTTAACGACAAAAAAAAAGTCGTTTCCCAGCAATAATTTTAAAGTTATTAAAGTTACTTTGATGTACAGAATGCTTGGTTGACGTCTTCGTTAAGGCTCTTGTTACACCTTGTATACCAATTTATCATAAAAAAAAGAAGCAGGAGTCCTGGAGTCTGGATTTTTGCTCGGTTGGTGGCAATAGGTTGCCCTCCTAATACAATGGGACTTAAGCAAAACTAGCGAAATATGAGTTTCCTATAAGTGTACCTCTACGTGTGATTTGTGTTGGGTCTCTACAAAACTTTCTGTCGTCGTCTGACATTTATGACTAACAAGCAGAATATCGCCAAAGGTTAACTAAAGTGACATCTCCGACTTAAACATTCATAAAGCAGTACATTTAACGGAAATACTCCAGCTAAGAGGATTACAGAGACGCTCAGTCTGCCGGTATTCAGTGCCGAGTTAGCCAAAAAGCAATTCCTAAGTATTCGGCTAGAATTCCTGGCATAACAGAGTATGAATATTATGTCATTGTGAAGTTTGGTAGTTCCTGTTGTTACCTGCTGCAGTTCATCTCATAACTTTGATTTTTTTAAGTATCAATGTCATTTTTGTAGCGGTTGCAGTTTTAATTCGCTAAGGTAAAATTTGTTTCTAAAAATCTACACGATTGTGCTTGTTACACTGATGTCAGATGCTACACTCCAGTGAATGTTCATTTTTGTTTCATTCCACGTTCCCTTTTGATTCGTTTTGTGTTTAGACGTTTCACTCCTACCTTTACCTTTCGGTCTTTCGTCGTGAAGCGTCTGATTTTGACTTAGATGGTGCGAATTCACTTCTCGGATTTAGTTTATTTATGTATGCTAGCATATAATGGTAGGTTTCGTCTTACTTTTGCTAATTACGTAGTCTCTTCTTTATCGTGTGGTTAGTGCCTAACAACATGGCGCGCGGTATAAAAACTCTGACACCAGTGTCAGAGTTTTAATGCCGCCCATGGGCCTCTGACTTGGCTTTCTTGGCTAATTACGTAGTACAAAAGAATGAAGTCATCCCAGCTTACCTGAAAACCTTCTTCGATGCAGCTAATATCAACAAAACAACGAGCTATTCGAGCTAATAAAGGCAATCCTTTACAAAACGAGTCTGAAGTATAAAGTCCATCATTTTTAGCTCCATTCAGCCCCGTCCTGAAACAATAGCCGAGAATCTCGACGCGATGGAATTTCAGTAAGCTGAAACGGTGAAATTTAATTATGCGAAAGCAATGAGAACCGTTGTTTCTGCACTTCCGACGGATATCAGTTTTGTTATAATTTGCACGGTTTATTTTGTAATTTTGTGCTGAGTATTTTTAATAGAAATTGTTGTTTTTTGGAGGATGATTTTGTTTAGCGTTTAGTGGATTTATTAGCTTGTAACCAAGAGAACCAAGGTTACCGACGTAGCCCGAAGAATTGCCAAACTTAAGTGGCAGTGGGCATGGCACATTGCTCGCAGAACGGATGGCCGATGAGGCCGAAAAGTTCTGGAGTGGCGACTACGAACCGGAAGACGTTGCGTTGGAAGGGCTCCCACTAGGTGGACCGATGACCTGGTGAAGGTTGCGGGGATGCGCTGGATGCGAATCGTACGGGACCGGTCAACGTGGCGACACTTGGGGTAGGCCTACGTCCAGCAGTGGACGTCTTTCGGCTGAAATGATGATGATGATGATGGCTAGCTTGCTTGTAGCTTAAGCATAATCAACCAATAATGTTCCCACTACTGGGCAATTGGCAACTTACACTGTCTTGGAATTTAATGGTTCCAGTAACCAAAAATTCAAAGACACTGATTCGAAGAAATAAAGATTTATTTATCTATACTAATATTATAAAGCTGAAGAGTTTGTTTGTTTGTTTGAACGCGGTAATCTCAGGAACTACTGGTTCGAATTGAAAAATTATTTTAGTCTTGGTTAGCCCATTTATCGAGGAAGGCTATAGGCTATATATCATCACGCTACAACCAATAGCAGCGGAGCATCAATGACAAATGTTGCAAAAACGGGGAAAAATTAAACTCTTTGATAGCTTCCGTTGCGTGCGCTGCGTAAACGGTTAAAGTTGCACAAATATAATGTAGTAGGGAATTATTCGTCTTAAAAAGGTCTCAAAAAAAGTCCGCGACAGCACATGCCTATCTTTTAAGGTTGACTCACAATAACCATTTTTATGATTTTAAAATATGGTCAAAATTAATGTTTTATTTGCGAAGGTGTTTTTACCGACATAGTATTAATCCTTATAAAAATAAATATGTTAGTCATCTTTGGGGTTCAATTGTGATCAAAATTGCCCTTTACACTATTTAATTTAGATGAATATCTTAGGAAATATCAAAGAATACAAATAACTCGCGCAACAAAATAATATCATAACGACGACGAGGGTCCATTAGAAGATGACTCTCAATGGGAAAGTACGCTATACAAATCTGCAATATGATGAACAGCACAATCAACAACAATATTATGTTACTGTATAACATAACATTTGCCCGTATTTCCCAGAAGGGTTAGGCAGAGGTGTACCATTAATAGTACACCCACATTATGCCAGCAATGTTTAAGTCCCATGTAATATGGGACGAGCATATTACCATCGGCATATATTAGCATAGCATATATTATTATCGGCACCAAAAGACTTGGTATATAATTTCATAAATTCACAAAAACCGACCCGTACTATTAGATACTAGCTGTGCCCGCTACTTCGTCCGCGTGGACTTAGATCTTTCTCAGCTTGTTACTTGCACAGGCACATTGTTACGGGTCTATTTGAAATAAGTGCTTTGTCGTTTATATTTAGTTATATTCAATTAGTCATGTTGCCTTTTATAAATAACAGGCTGAGAAAGATCTAAGTCCACGCGGACGAAGTCGCGGGCACAGCTAGTTTATTAATAAAGGTCGGCTTCAGCTTCGGTGTACATCATATCCTAAGTAAAGGTTCCTCAGTCTTGGCCTGACACAATCGCCAGTTACTGGTCAACCAGCATTCACAAAAACAAGTGATAACATTAAAATAATATAAAACTAAAAAGAATTGCTCTAGAAATGAAATACAACTAAACTAAACAACTACACAATTAAACAAAAAATATTAGTACCAGAACAGTAAAAATGAGATCATTACCATCAATAAAAAAAAAACAAAGTGAGAAGTAGTAAAATAAAATAAAAATACCAAAGGAATCATTCGTTCATAATAGTCATGATTTTCGGAAATCCAGTAATTGGGCTCCAACGATTTTTATGGAATCATGGTGAATGTCAAGGTGACTTGATGATAGAATTCATCTCTCTACTGAATCTATTAGGTGGCGAGTATACCCCAATATTTGTGTTTGTTCCTTGAGTATTGCGATTTCCTTCCGTTGTTTTCATACACCGCTTTGCGATGACTATTCTGTTATTTGTGCAGTTTTTATAAACCAGTGTTTATTTTGAGGACAAGAACCTGCGCTTGCCGGATATTTTAGCTTTGAAACGTGTACATATTTGATAGTTTGATAACCGTGTTTTGTTTTGGGACAGTCGAATTTTCGCCGACACTTAAGGCCAAGTCAGACCAGATGCGTGGCGTGACGTACACGTGTACACGCGCGTGGTGACGCGCGTGAACCCCTGACAACCCGGGTTACGCATACGTGTACGCTTACGCTTACGCATACGTAGTACGCACGCAACGCACCGGTCCTTTGCGTACCCAGCAATTCTTGTGCACGATGTCTGAAGAAGATTGGGTAAATGGACCAAGTAGTTCATCTGATGAAGAGAAAGCAATATTACTGTTATTGTGACAGAATATTCCTGGGTGTGCCAAAAAACAATGGGTTCAAGTTTTATATGACATATTTTTTACTCTTTGTTTTTTTTGTGTTGTACAAACAATTAGTTTTTCTTTAATTTCATTATTCATCATTAAAACCGAAACAAAACATCACTTACTATCGGTAAAACTTGAAAACATATACAACTGAATGCGTAAGTCACGCGCGTAGTCACGCGCAGCAAAGATACGTGCGTGTTCAAACTTGTTCGGTGTGACATCCAATACGGAATGCCATTGACTACAACGTCATCACTGCACGCAGCAATGTGACGTTGCTGTTCCGCTCTGCGTAGGTACGTAGCAAGTTTGACACATGGCAGCTGCAATGCGTAGCGTTACGCATGTAGTCTACGCGCACGTGTACGTCACGCAAGCGGTGTGCCATGTCTCTATAAAGTTCCATATATTACAACGTCATGGTACGTGCACGTGCACGTGCACGTCTACGTGTACGGATCCGGTGTGTTTCGGCCTTTATTGTATTTCTATGGACGCCTAATCATGGGCCATTCGTTCATCTATATTCTTACCTCTTTGATTGTATAATGTGTAGGTGGAGCGCCGCCCCTTTTTTTTTTATCATCAAATAACTCCTCTCGCTCTGGGCTGAGCAGGAGGGAGTTTCAGACTTTTACTGACTAAAACCCTTCCATGTTCCTTCGTCGCCCTTTGTGTTCCGGGGCCACGGTATCTCTTTCGAACAGTACCGCAGCCCCGGCAGGCATCGGCCCTTGCGGACCCCTTCCTATTGCTGACATCTCTTTGAGGCGCGCGTGGAACGCGCCGTCGACACGGCCTGTCGTCATAAGACGAACGGACGGCAAGCTAGCCCATAGCTCACCGCCCTACGGTGGCCAGGGGCCACCACGTGGCCCCCGACGCCAGGTGCGTCTCCCGCGGCAGCTGGGACGTGAGGTTCTCTCCCTCTCACGTTCCGCCGCCTCCTTCGCTAGCATGAGTGCTTCGCAGAAGGAGGCGACGGCGGTGGAGCGTCGCCCTACAATCAAAACAAAGAAAACGAGCCATCAATTTCAAACATGAGTGCCTGCGGCCGGTGTTTTACACTGTGCGTCTATGTCTCTGTGTGCGTACTTATAAGCCAACAGTTGGCTGACATTTTTTGACACGTTTGCGCACATTTGATGCTCTATCTAAAGACAATATACAATCAAATAATTTATAATCAAAATCTTACCTACAGTTCTGTATATTTCTTTTGGTGCTTAAATGACATTGACAGGATGATGCTATTCGTAAACATTTTTCAAAATATCCTTGATAAGAGTACTGAAAAACAAGATGGCGGCCTTAATTTAATAATTTTCAACATGTAGGTCAAGGGTCCTACCAATTAAATAAACAATTTTCTCATTTGTATGGGCAATAAGGAGAATAATAAATTTTAATCCCACTGAAATGCTTCTGGTTTAATTAAACATAAGGAATTGTGTTTTCTTTACATTTTTATTCTTTTCCGTAAACATTGCCTTTGAACGTAATACAAAGTAATTGTTAATTCAATATGAGTGTGTCTTGAAAATAAATTAGATTTATTTAAACACGATGTTTTACCATTAGCAATTCTATGACCAGATACTTACAAAGTTCAGATTGTTTTAAGGACATCCGCAACTTAACCAGGTATTTTAGATCTTCCTACTTTTGGTCCATTGATATAATGTCCCAGATATAACATGGCATATCATCCATAACGAGGTTCCTCCATAAGAAACCAGCATGGCTGAGAGATATTTCTTGACGGCATGTAAAGCCAAGTCAGAGGCCCTAAACGGCATAAACACTGACACCCAGAGTTAGGCAATAACCAAAGGATAAAAAAGCTCCTTATACGATGACTGTATCTAATTACTATATTATAAATGCTAAAATTTGTATGGCTGGATGTTTGAGACTGTGCTAAGCAAAAACTACTGAATGGATTTTGATAAAAACTATGTAGTAATATAGCTTACTAGCTGTTGCCCGCGACTTCGTTCGCGAGGGCTTTTTTCTGTGTTTTTGCCGAGATAAAAAGTAGCCTAATATGTGCTATTCCAGACTACAATCAATCTCTATGCCAAATTTCATACAGATTCATCATCATTCATGTGAGAAACATTCATCCATACAAACTACCGCATCTATAATGGTGGAAATTTAAGATTGATCAGAATAACATATAGGCTATAAAAATATTGTGCAAAAGAAATGAATATGCATGTAATTTTTTTTTTCACGTAAATCAGTAAAATACAGTATTATCAACCCAAGAAAATAATAAAAAGTTCAGTTCAACTACTGCTTAGCACTTAAAAAAATATTAAACTCCTACAATTTTCTGCGACAGTTCAAGCGTTCATGACAGTCGCGGCCATTCATGTCATAGCAGGGACTGCAAGCGGTTACGGTTAGAGGTTAAGAGATACCTCAACAAGATATCGGTACCGTTTTAAAATAAAGTTTGAGCTGTACCGATACCTTTATAAATAAAGGTTGGGCTGTACCGTTAATTAACCCTTAGGGCGTTCGTGCACTACAAAGAATTTTACTGTCCGGCAGTCCGATTTTTTACGGTCTGATGTGGCATGAAAAAACCGGATGATTGGCATGTGCAATTGCCTATCTTCATCTTCAAACAAACATTTTTAAAGGGAATAGTGTTTCTACCGAAACATACCGTTAAGCATTCTCAAACACAAAATTCCGCTACCGAAAAAAAAAAAGGTACCGAAATATTTCGGTAAACCTCATTTAACGATATGACGCCATATTGAAATTTAATGGTACCTTAATTTTTGCGTAATTCAGTCCCTGTGTCATAGTATGTGATGTCACTTACCTCTATCTGCCTTGTTTGCATCTAATTTTTTGCCCTTGTTTTACTAATTGTATGTGCTGTATTCATTAGAGATTAGAGAATGATGTACCACAATGTTTTTAAGGGCCAATACAAGGCATTTTTAAGAAATAAAATGTATTTTTTGCGTACACCCTATTGTCACGGGTGGAAGTTAGTGTTAAATATTTCCAGTCAGATTTATAATGAAAGGTAAAAACACAAATTAACATTTTTTGCCATAAATTTCAGAATTATTCATTCTATTCAAATACAAACATACAAAATGTCGTCAGTACAGCAAGCCAAGCCCTGCCTGGTCCCCAAGCTAAGCCATACGGCCTAAGTAAATATTTTACGAGGACAAACACAATATATAATAAGTACCTACGCATTTCAGGAGCAATGACGCGTCTAACTTTTTTATGTTTTTATGTGCGAACATACCTCCCTCATTTATTAAATGTAACCTACTTATTTTATGTGTTTTCTCTTCTTTTTCTTTTTTTTTCTGTTGTAGTTAATAATTTAATGTGGGTTTTTGCTTACTCTTATTTGTTTTGCTTGTTTGTTGGTAAATATGTGTAGGTTTCTGGTAGGGTACGTCTAATAACGGTTCAGTAGTTTTCTTTTATTTGAAGAGGATTGTTGGGCTGTCACTTACGGGAGATCTTACGTGATTATTGATTATTTTGAGCTCCCGATAATTTGACGCTGTTGCAAGCGCCATGATCACGAGATGACTGAACCGTGAAAACTTAAAGCAGTGTATGAAAATATTCATTTAGCTAGGGAGTAACTCCTATCGACGCGTAATCGGTTTGAGCCGATAACGTTCATATGGATCGTATTAAATTCGACGTGGTGTCGATTCGCGTCCCAACCGACACGACACGAAAGACGAGTTTTTCGCTTCTATTGCATGAACCATGTATCACAAACATATTGGAAATTCGTCTCAGGGGCATAAAGTAAATTATCACTACAACGTTCTCTAGTTCCTGCTTACCCCTGTGGGAGGAAGACGTGGATGTATGTATGTATGTATGTATGTCTTACTACCATTTTATATGCGAAAGTTTGTAAGGATCTATCGATGTATAGATGGATGTTTGTTATTCAATAAAAAAAAAACTAAACAGATTTGGATGAAGTTTGGCACACAGATAGTTTATAACCTGGATTAACTCATAGAATACTTTTTATCCCTGTCGTACGATCCCGTGGGACACTTACCGAAGTCCACGCGAACTAAGAAGCGAGCATAATCTAAAAAATCAAACCCCATTTTCTTTCTATACAAATTCTCACTTAACACTATGACTTTACCCTGCAAAAAGCCTATCCAAAACTTTACAATATAAGTAAGGCACAAGTTCAAAATGGAGGCGGTTTCCAAGTAAACTCAAGTAGATGCTTGATTATCTAAGAATGTATCAAGTGGCGTGGCACTAACTTCAAATTCCCAACTAAGTTCTGATACAACAATTAAGTCGAACTTTAACTTGTGTACAAAGTGTGTTGACACCTTTATGGATATGTTTCAGACAAACTAGTGTAAACGGGCCGTAGCTTTGTTTAGAAGTTTGGTATCTTTTCTGGACACAAAATACTGGGGAATGGCCACTGGAAGATCGATTCTATGGAGTGATATTGCACTAAAGCTGTATTTAAATTATAATTGTGTTATATGAAGTGACTGACACACACCTTTAAGTGAGAAGAAATACAAAGAACTGTAAAGTGCAAGTTTGTGAAATTACTGGTACTTCAAAACTGTGCCTTATTATCTGGTAGAATTAAAGAGATAATCCGTCGTTCACGTTTGACAGCTTGCTGCTTTATAACTTAAAAATCTGCAGTGCTACCGATTTTCATAACACTTGACTTAAACAAAGACAACCTTTTAGTTTATAGAGAGACATGCACCTAAACAAATGCTGATCTACATATTGGGTGCAATCTTCTCCCCTCCCACCAATCCAGAATTACTTTAACCTAGCTTTGTAGTTAGAATTTATCTTACTAACTCTAAAGTGGACACATTTTGGTGCTGAAACTACAGAACTGCTCTCGTGGCGCACCCTAGTGGAACAATGAAATTGAAAGAGTTACACGGATAAGATCCACTGGACATGTTTAAGGATACACTAGTCGGTCATACTTCCATACAAACGTAGTATGGTGATTACTCCGCAGTTTGATGCATAATCAGCCTTTAATGTTCCCACTGGTGGGACACTCGGCCTCCTCTCAATGAGAGGGAATGGGCTATAATCCACCACGCGGGCCCAGTGCGGGTTGGTGGTGTACGTTCAAAATAAAAACGTATATCAATTTGCCTCATCAATATCCAGCCTTGTATGAAAAAAAAAATCTTTTTCTTTTTAATTTTCTTTAATGTGTTTTTTTTTTTACTTTTAAAGAAAGAAAGAAAGAAAGAAAAATATTTATTTGGGACAAGCACAGGAACAACAAAAAATACCAATAAAATTGTTAATCGTCTTTTTTGTCAATGACGAGACAAATCGATATACTTTTTATTTTGAACGTACATCATCAAACAATGTAGTGGAGTAATCGCCATACTACGTTTGTTTGTTTGTTTATTATAGAAGTACGACCGACTAGTGTACCCTTAAGTCAAAGTTACGGCTTGGCCACCACCCCAAGCGACACGCGTGCTGCGAAAATGACTGCCGAGAAAACGAAAGAAATTGCTTACCTTAGAGCATTTCACCACGACGCGACTTGACAACTACACACGTGAAAAAAACGAAATAACTAGCGTGTGTCGCTTGACACTAGTGGCATCGCCCAAGGTCATGAACTAGGCCTAAGGACACAGACATGTAAATAGTACAGGAATAGTTCTTAATTAGTTGAAGTACTAACTAACCGACTTCTAAAAAAGGAGGAGGTTATGTATTTTCTGTTATTGAGCGCGTTTGTTGCTGCCCTCGAAAAACCTAGGTAAATGTTCGTCTTAGAAAATAACTCTGAATCTAAGCAAAGTTTCCAATAATTCAGTCCTTTAGAAAAATCCAATTAACTTGCGACAATAGAAATCATTAATATAGGATGTTTTGTTGTACGAAAACTACTTTATTAATATTAAAACTGGCTTCAATGAAAATGATGAAAAGTGCGCTTATAACTCATTGATCGCAATACCCGATTATACCTTTGCGTTTAAAAATAATACCAGTCAGATTAAACGCGTTAAAGTATTGGTATAATTATGAGTTATTTATAAATTACAGGTTCATCAGCAGCTTCCAAAATATTTTCAGTCAAAAGGTAAATAATACCTACAGTAAAAGTTGCATTTCATATTTTAATTACACAACTTGTGTCCTATTTCCGATATTTACATATTTGTCATCGTCAATATTTTATTGGAATTACTAACACACGGGTCCACCCGTGTGTTAGTAATTATAACTATGCGGGCAGGGCCTGAATTTATATTAATTACTGACTGAATTAATCTCTTCTAAATAAGGGGCGTCGTAGTCATTTCGTATGCACAGTGTTCAAAATCTTGTACCTAAATCTGATATTTAACTATTGATCAAGTTAGTACATAAATAATTCCCCTGGACCGTTTTCGGTCACGGCGGCCAATCATAGCGGAGATTAGCTATCGGGGTGGGAGATATTATAACAGTACACAGCACAGGTGCGCTCTCAGTTTCTCTTCTTCCATAGTCCTGCTTTCCGAAGCACGGGGGTATCCCAAACGATATAATGAGAAATTCCTAATAGAAAAACCCCAACATCAATTTTTATCCGACCCGGGAATCGAACCCAAGACGCCACGCTCAGCGGTGGCCTTAGAGGACTATTGCACAGACTTGGTATGTAATTGGTGGTCACCCATCCACGGACCTACCTAGGCAAGCGCGGCTTAACCTGAAGATCGAAGCGGCTGTTATTAATTAGCCAGGAGCTCCTCGATTATGTGACTAAGGATAAACGACACTAAATGTAAATAAAACGCACTCCTATTTTCAGAATCCTTATTCAATTACCACATCCAGTTACTCTAGGCTCTGATTTTGCACATCGCACTAAGTAATTTGATAACACATTGTCACAGCGCTTGCGTTTAGTTCGTGCGACAGTTTAGCGCACGAAACGATCTAAAATGCGTTTTGTTTCTTTCTTTAATGTCTTTTCATGTAGGTAGGTGTTATTATTGCTGGGAAACGACTTTTTTTTGGGGTGAAAAATCACGTTTTACGGTAGGACTCAATGTAGCGCACTCAAAACATTGTGGTGATGGATGGATTGAATAGTACGGCGGCCGTGGAGGTGTTTATAAATCTAACATTAAGAACGCGTATTAAAAAAAAACTTGTGAAATAGTTGGAACTTTGACCCCCCATATCTTCGTAACTAGAAGGTTTCCAGGTATGGTCTAGAACAAAAAAATGATCGCAATGACGAGGAGAGCAAGTGCCTTTGGGCTTCGTTACGGGTATTGTTGTTTTTTATTTATTTATTTTTATTACAAAATGGACCTGCTCTTGACCTCGATCACGCCTGATGGAAAGCGATACATGTGGTCTATGATGGAACGAACGTGCCCAGAAGATGCCTCTTCACTCTTGCTTTGAAGGCAGGCGGGTTAAATGTGGCAGGGAATACAGATGGTGCGCATGATAAATGTGGAGGAGAACCGCTGAGTACGACTCGGCGGGATATCAACCAAGTGTGGATGGTACGCCGCAGTACGTCTGCTAGTCCGGTGGTAAAAAGGTGATGGTGTGATCAAGTCGTGGAGTTCCTTGGCACACTCTCTGTTACACCCTTTATACTGATAAAGTATGTAGGACAAGGTTATAATCAAAACGAGTCATTCATACGAATTTTCAACTTACCATTCATGTTTTTCTACTTATTTTTATACATTTTATTTTATTTTTAAGCTTTGCCCCGTATTAAGGTCTACTGTATGTGTCTATGTGTACGTGGTGCGTTTCAAAGCATTTAAACTCACATACACAAACAGCCAGCCCCTTAACAACTATTGGTAGGTCATACAAATATTTGTTCCGTGCAGGGTACGAACCCCCGACACGCAACGCAGCAATCAATCCCCCAGTCACTGCGCCAACCGTGCTGTCATTAGACCGTTCTCTTATCAACAATTGAACAAAAATTGAATGTGTCAAACGTTCACTAACGATCGCCAAATAAATGATTCAGTTGAGGTCAATACACAGCTCAGTTTCAATCAGCAGTCAATGAGTTTATCCTTGAGCAGAAAATCCGGCTTAACCCAACCCATCCCTTATCGCAGTTAATGCAAAGTGTTTGACATTAAAGGAGTTGAAAGAAAATCTCGGATAGTTGTCACAGAACGATTCGAGCTGGGTTTTGTAAAGTGAATTAAAATAAGCTTGTAGTTAGATACTGTTTTTTTTTATATAGCAGTGATAGTCTAGTGGTGTGACCGTCGGACTGCCAAGTCATAAGTCTCGAGTTCGAACCCAAGGCATGCACCTCTGATTTTTCGGAATCATGTGCGTATTTATTTTATTTTATTTATTTTATTTTATTCTATTCGGGAAACTTACAGCTAATATAAACAATATTCATAAACAATACAAATTTGAAGGCCATTTATAAGTTTCCACAGATAAAAATGCGTAAAATGCGGTATTGTATAATTATCACTTGCTCCGGTGAAAGGAAACATCGTGAGGAAACGAGCATGCCTGAGAGATATTTCTTGACGGCATGTAAAGCTAAGTCAGAGGCCCATGGGCGGCCTGAAACTCTGACACTAGGTTAGGCACTAACCACACGATAAAGAAAGAAAGACTGTTTTTTTTGTTTGATCAAAACCTTGTGTTTGGATATCTCCTTTAAGAGCGGCCACCCCGTCATACTTTTCATACAAACGCTCGTACGTGATTATGCAGTTGTTACACATCTATCTTTGTTTTTTTTTTGAACTAATAGGTATTTTGTGCACTATATCTAGGTTTCTATGGGAGCAAAAAATAAAAAATTGTAGAAACAAATTCAGTATAAGCTTCCAAAAATGGCTGTTTTGCACAAATTTTACCTGAGCTTTGGCCGTTGTAGTTGTACGGGGTCGGGGCGGGGTAAGACGGGGGAGTTGAAAGAAAATCTCCGCTGTGGCTCTGGATGAAACAACAAGCTTTTTGACTATGCTCGCATTGACGATAGACGCGCCGGGAAGGGCCCTCTTAACTCTAGAGTACTAACCGCGGTTGCCTAGGTTGGTTCGTGGATGGGTGACCACCCATTACATACCGAGCTTCTCCCGTGCCCCGAAAGCACGTTAAACCGTTGGTCTCTGCTGTCATTTGTAGTTCTCTCTGTGACAGTCCTGACAGTGGCCCGAAAATCTGAAAACCAGTCTTACCAAGGGGTATCGTATTACGCAGTACTAACTGGGTTGTGGAGGTCAGATAGGCAGTCGCTCCATGTAAAGTACTGGTATTCAGCTGCATCCGGCGGAAGCCGACCCAAACATAGTTGGGAAAAGGCTAGGCAGCTGATGAGGACTAACCATCGTTGCGAGGCCGTAAATTTTTGTGATTAATTTAGATTTATTCATAAAACGGCCTCTCAGGGATCATTAGAAGCGGTGATAAAGTTTGTAAGATTAGTATAGTACGAGTATATGTTTAAACCATCAAATTAGTTTTGACCTAGAGTCATTTCTATCTTAGGGTATTTCTTCTTAATCAAAATGATTCTACTGCTTGAGGCTCTTGTGTGCTTTTCTTCTTCACACTTCACACACATCTTTTCCACGAAGATCTTGATTGAGCCAATAACATAATTGAATAAATGGTTAAATAACTTGAATAAACGGTCGTTTTATAATGTGATGAAAATATGGACTTTTGAATTAAGCTTCATTTCGGATGATAAAATTGACTAAAATTAAAACTTTAACAAACAATTTTATATATTTTGACGATAAAAACTTTTAAAGTTTACTTTAAGCAAGCCCTATAATGATACACCCTATGATGACACTTCGTCATCTTTTAATACTTTGTAGACTACGTTTATACATTAAACCTATTCTATTCTAATAAATTATGTTTTCTAATGAAACTTTTCAACTACGCCATTTAAATAGCAATATTTAAACGGCGTAAAACTTAACATAAATTATAAATTCAATTTTAAAGACTCATTGATTTCAAAAACTTAATACGTTTTATTTCAATAATATTCAATTAAGTTAATGGATGTTTTAATTAAATGCTAGTTCAGACGCATAATTGCAAAAGTTGTGAAAGTTTTAAATCAATTAATATCTGAGCCATTAACTTAATAATTAATGAGAGTCCCCGTCTAGACTAACTTTTCATTGGTATTTTATTCAATGAGGCTCAATTTTATGAATAGCTTCTACCTGCGGCTTCGTCCACGTCGAAGAAAAATTTCACAAACAGTGAAAGAGTTTTTGAAATCGGATGTACGAGTATAGTTTCGGAGATTACCTTCTACAACCAAAAATACAAAGTTTACCTGTTTGTAATATTATTTTAGACTTCGTTTTTAAGGAAGCGAAAAGAACTAAATCTATACATCTATACAAATAAATAAAATATCAAAATAGCAGCTTTTTAATGAATGCATATGGAAATAACAAAAACACATTTTTTTCCATTTTTATCTGTCTGTTTATTCCGGCCAATCTCCGAAACGGCTGGACCGATTTCGACGGAATTTTTACTGGCAGATAGCTGATGTTCTAACATAGGCTTTTATTTAAAAAATTAAAACCCTTGAATTTTTTAACAAAATCCGATTCAAAAAGAGTAATACTCGTATTTTTTATAATAATAAAATAAACATTCACGCGAACGAAGATCGCAGGCAACAGCTAGTATAATTTAAAAATGAGATAAAGAAATCAACCCTGAAAACTGTTAACAGTTCCTAATGGTATTGCAACACTATATAGCTTTCAGGTGTTCAGTGAAGGAAAACATTGGGAGGAAAACGGATTGAATTAAGGCTATTGCAGCGTAGATGTCCGGCAGAGACTACCCTGTGTGGCACATTTTCTTGTCTTTAAGTATAGTGATTACGGCTTTTTTCCACACATGACACAAGACGTTTGCCCCATTGCAAGACTACAAAACAGAGCCCCTAGCACGAATGTGCGATAATTCAGAAATAACGTACCTAAATTCGAAGTATCCGATAGCATGTTGATTTAATATTTTGTGACCATTACATTATTCAACATATTAACGCCAGCCAGGACACAAGCTAAGAGCACATTATTGATCGATATACACAGCATAAAGCATTGTCTGTGACATGAGTATTTTCAACTAGCTTATGCCCGCGGCTTCGCCTGCTTGTAGTTCGGTAATTATCCCACGGGATCGTACTACCGGGATAAAGTAACAAGCATCCGGACATCCATACATCGTTTGCATTTAAAATATTAGTTGGATTTTAAAATCGTTCGAATTCACGTTACGTTTACTCCGCGCGTACGCGCTAGAACCTCAGGACTCAGCATGTATTCTAAATTACCACTAAAAACACACCTCCAATTCGCCATGACACTTCATTCCTGGCGTAGCAGCATGACACCCGTTGCTCCATGTACCAGTGTCACGGTTTGTTGACACGTCAGCTTTCAGCCGTGGATTTACTCGCTCTCTGTCCGGAACAGGCGACAGAGGGCGACAGCTGATATGTGTCGTGTCCTGTTTGAATTTTGAATTATTCTAGTAGGATCATAACTTCATAGGGCATACAGATTGATAATGAACGAAATAGAGCATAGAGTATATTTCCCATTTCCGTAATCACCAGCGGGCCCTATGTGGGTTGGTGAATGTCGGTGATGTTCAAATTTCCCACAAAAAAATTTGGTTACCTCACCATGTTTTTCATCACCGTTGAGCTTAGCAAGCGGAGCGGGCTGTAATTTTTATTTCATTTATATCGGTTGGCTTGGTATGGGATGCGGAGGAATGAGGAAAATGTCGTAAGGAAATTTTTGAGTGTGAATGTGGATGGTTATAAGAGTAGAGGAAGACCAAAGAAACGATGGATGGACTGTGTGAAGGACGATATGGCTAGAAAGAGGTGACTGCTGAGATGACGAGTAATAGAGAAGTATGGAAGAAGAAGATATGCTGCGCCGACCACAAATAAGTTGGGATAAGGGCAGGAGTATGATGAAATGATTATATCATCGCCCTTTTTCGAATCATTTTCAGAAAAAACAAAGTGTTATTGGAATCGACGTTATTTCGAAGAATCGATAGTTTCGTTCAACAGTTGTAGCAATTGGTAAAGGCTTATTGGTTTCTCAAAAATCTGTGAGGGGAAATGGAGGTGAACGGTTATATTTGTCAACAAATAGAACCTGGGTACAGTTCTCAGGTATGGTCTTAAGGCAGATATTAAAAGTGTTAATGGGTTTTTCCATGAGGAATTTCTCAGTAACAGCGCGTAGACTGAACTTGAGCCCGGTTCATAGCAATCGGCACCCCCCCATAACATGGGTGGAAATTAAACACAACTGACAAAATGTGGGTGTACTGTATAATACGTTTTTTTAATACTAATCAGTCACATAGCGCTTTTCTCAAAACAAAAACATGTGGACGTTATCTGTCATACCTAAAAGGTCTATAACAGTCTTAGTGAAGGTAGATACTTCAAAGTACATACAAATATTGTACAGTTTCAGTGTCGTTTAGCACCTAATTAGCTATTCAGCACAGAAATACTTGTTTGTTAGAGTCTGCGAATTATTCGCCCGTGAAGCGTAAAGCAGCTCACACGGTGATATTAATTGTTTCATTCCCAGGAGCAAGCGCCTGAATGTTCTACTATATTCAAGTTGAATATTAGAAAGTTTTAATGTTACCAAGCCAATTTTTCATCAAGTTCTATGATTTAGATGACAATGTGTGCGCACTTTGTTTTTGCTCTGTTTGTTTGGAGGGGAAAGTAATAATACCGGTTTTTATATACCTAGGGAGGAAATTTTAGGCTTAAGAAGAGAGGGACAGAAACATGCCTAACATAACATAACAGGCCTGTGATCTCCGAAGGGTTCGGTTAGGCAGAGGTGTTGTGACACTGGCCACCCGGGGTGGATATGCAGGGGGTGGACAGCGGGAATAATCGGTACCTAATAGTACACCCATATTTCGACAGTTACGTTTTAAAAGTCTCAATTAATAGGCTGCCAGCCCATTGTCATCAACTAAGCACATCGAATGCATATTGTTTAAGGTGGATGCGCAAGGGTAGCCCGCAAAATTGAAATTTTCTTACGTTTATTGCAATTTACAGGTGAGTGTCAGGTTGTATGTTGATGTTAATATGTATCGCGGCAGTAAAACGTATGGAGTTACAGAATTATAATCATTCAAATCATCAATACAACCCTCAAAGTTCATATAATCCCAAAGAGTGACTTTTCATGAAATAGCTATTGAATGGGGTTATATGAACTTGGAGGGCTGTATTGATGATTTTAATGATTATAATTCTATAACTCCATACGTGTCACTGGCGCGATTCATATTTTCATCAAGATACAACCCGATACTGACCTGCAAATTGCAATAAACTTAAGAAAATCTCAATTTCGCGGGCTACCCTTGCGCTTTCACCTTAGGAACACTGCTTATATTAGACGTATAAAAAAAAAAAAACCATAAAATAAGATTTTCCGTTGATTTGAAATCAATTAATAACTTAGTCTTCGAGTCGACAAACTAATGACAACGCAAGTGGCTGTTGCCATACAAAATTTATGGAGGAATCGCGTTTGGACAGCTTATAAGATGTAGTCAATTGTTTGGTGTCACCATTATCCTATTACCATCCTACCATCATTCTCATTCGTGATCTTCAACGACTTCACCCAGCTTAATAACACAAAAAATATACTCGAAATGTTCCAAAATGGCTGGAGGCGCACAAAGAACAAAGTCACAAGGTTCAGTAATAGCAGTGCAAGTGTCGGGAACGGGTGAGAGTTTCTGTCGGCGCACAGCTGTCGCTGACTCGTACCTACCTAGGTATAACGCTGTTCATGGTATGTGGTACATGGGAGAGGATCGAAGCGGGGATTGGGGTGCTTTTTTTAGTCGATGGTGGATACATAATTCAGCCTATATCATTTCTACTGCTGGGATTCAAGCCTCTTCAGAGAGACCTGTACAGCTATTTACAAGCGCTTCGATTCGATTTCGATTCGACAAATCGTATGTCTTTCTTTTTTTGGCATAACGACATCGAGCTGAACACACTGAACCCCCAAAAACCAGGAAAGACTTAGTCGCATTCCTATCAGTTAGTATTTTCTTGTTGAGGTAGCTCGGGTACACAACTGTATGATTTTGAATGCAGCTTTGGGGCTGGTCAATTGAGGGAGAGGGCTCGTGATGAGTGAAACACGTGTTATTCTTTTTAAAGCAAATCAAAGAATATTGACAGATCATTATTGACAACATACATACATGCAGTGTTGCAACACTAAAATTATAATTTTTAATTCGGGGCATGCCAGCAACAACATACAATCAATATAAATGTGCCAGATACTAACACTTATCTACCACTCGATCCTGTTTTGGCGGTACAAATGATAAGATCAAGCGATTTCTTTAGTGATGAGTTTTCGTGAATAAAAATCTCGTAAGCAACATCTCGATTGTGAAAGGTTATAAATAAATAAATAAGCCATTTATGCAGAAGTGTACCTAATAGTACACCCGCATTTCGCCATTTATGTTTAAGTGCCATCTAATAAGGGGCATGCCTATTGCCATCAACGGGGCACTAATCCAGACTCCGTCTCTGCTACTGAGAAAACCTAATATCAATTTGCCCGACCTAGGAATCGAACTCGGGACCTCATGCTCAGTATTCGCCATTGCGACCACTAGACCAAGGCAGTTAAGCTCCTTATAGTAAGCAACATGTGTACCTATCTACCTTACTTCAAGTGTGATATAACCACCATAATACCTAATCCATTTCCTCATGTCACCCTATGGAAACGCATTTCATTACTCTTCAAGCAAGTGACACAAGATTCCCAAGTTCGGTAGCGTAAGATTAATTTAGATAACGTAAGAAGAACTTTCGTCATCGCGTCGCAGCTGGCCCGATGGAACTACTTGCTAACTATAGTTTAATCTTCGTAACTCGATGCTATTGTGAGATTGTGACGGAAGAAAAACATGATAAACAAGGCTTGGGAACTGGGGGGTTAAACTTGGTTTAGGATGGGAGAGCCTGTCGTTGATTATGGAATAATTTTTGATCATGAAATGTGGACGGAAAATCGGTTGTTGTGGTGTCTATCGGGAGAAGATTATATCCAGCTTTGACTGCAAGGTTGTGTTGACTAATTGAGTGCAAAAAAAAGACTTATCGTACTTCAATGGTGGGACAAACTAGACAGAACCAAACGACCAGAGGACCGCATTGGACCTGGATCGAAGGATTTAAATGAATTGAAGGTTAACTGTTAGTAAGTTGTAGCGGCACTACAAGAATACGAAAAAGTACTACAGCGCCATCTATGACACAGATGAAGAACTAATCATCGGAATACTTACATTAAAAAATCCTACATTGCGCAAGTAAAGTTATCCGCGACTTAAGACTATACAGCAGAACCCGACAACGACTGTCGGGCAGTACCCGCCAGACACCTTCTAAAAAGTAAACAAATGCGGTTTCAATGGCCATCGTTTCCCAACTATATGTCGGCTTCCAATCTAACCGGATGCTGCTGAGTATCAGTATTTTGTTGTTATTGGGTAATAAGATACCCCTTTAAGATTTACAAATGACAGCCGGGACCAACCATCCACCCATCCACGGACCAGCCTAGGCAAGCGCGGCTTAACCTGAATATTATTTAGCGACAAGCTCCTCACAAAACACACATAGTACCTACACATAATTTAAATCGGGTAGTTTTCGCACACGGTACCTCGCACAGTCCTTAATTTTCGCAATTTCCGTCATAACGCCTGGACTAACGCGAATTAACTGCGAAACAGACCTGATTTACACATTGAAACTCACGTACTATGAATAAAACATGAAACTACTGTGCTCGTGAATGTACCCACATATAATTTATAGCGATATTTTTATAGGGTAAAAATTGGGGAAACGAAAAGCAACTCTTTTTTGTCGAGTGCCTGTATATTTTTATTTTATTGCACTGTGTTCCGCAATTGTGGTGTTAAAATGAGGATTGTGCTATGACATGTCTCACTAGTAAAAATCCAGATTATCTTTTGTGCCATGGTTCCCTGACTTCATATCAAACGCCAGTAATCTTATGTACCTATGTTGTAGAGATTAGGGTACCTTAATTGAAATACTCACCGCAACCATTAAAATATCTAAAATCTTTCTTCAACTTTCATTGAGTTAATGTTAGTTGTCTTGCAAAAAGTATTGTAAAAGTACTTGATACATTTCTACAATCGCAGTAAATACACTTATCGGGTAAGTTTTCAGCGAGTAAAGTAATCCGATTTATTTAACTTTTTGAAAAAAACGGCAACTCAGTTTATTCCTTTGGGGAAACCGTAAACGATACATTGAATTCCTCCTATTATTGTTGAACAAAACCGACCCAGAATCTTGCTAAAAGGGTAACTGTAAGTTCTTTTGAAAAAGATGAAAGATTCTTTTAGAGGCAACAACAAACTAGAATATTATTCTTTCATCGTCTAAAAGCTTTCTACCAGAATGCTACAAAAATAGGGTAACAGAGTACTTTTGAAGTATAAATTCGAAGCAATTTTAACTAAACTGTGACACATATTAATTTTATTTATTTCCTTTAAAAAAAAAAAACTGGCTGGCTCTTTCTTTGGTCAAAGAATTAGCATTGCCATTCAACGTGGCAATGCTGCCAGTTTTCTGGGCACGTTTCCGGATGACATCGATGGGGAGGAGTACTTTGACGCCTAAGTGTCCTATTGTCGTCGTTATATATAATTATGTAGGAACCCCACGGGCACGTTGTAAATATAGCATATGGCACTCGGGGATAATGTAGCTTCCTATTAGTAAAAGAATTTTTTAAATCGGTTCAGTAGATCCAGAGATTACCCCCCTACAACCTCACAAACTCACAAGATCACAAACTTTACCTCTTTATAATATAAGTATAGATAATGTAAGCTTGGAACACCATGCTAAGCTAAATATATGAAAACCTCACAAATCAAATTAACTTTTAACTTGGTTTGAAGACATTAAGGAAAAATCTTTTACGAGAAATTGATACATGAATTAGACATGTTAAAAAACGTGGCATAGCAATTCTTTACACCACATCGATACTTTATTAATGAAGTAAAAGAAGGAATACAATATAAATAAAAAACACTATATTGTAGATGTGAACGGTTTATTCCACCTGGGTGATATCACCCGGGTGAACAAACTCAAACTCAAAGCATTTATTTCAAATACTCACTTTTGCTTATTAAAAAATAAGCTACCTAGCCACAGGCACAGTAACTGTGAATGGACTTTAGTTGCCCATTCGAAAATAGGAGATCTCATGGAGAATAATGGGCAAGAAACTCCATGGACACTCTTTTAACAAACTAGATTTTTTGGTGTGATTTTTTGGTTAGGTGAAATGAGGACACCAAAAAATCTACCAAAAAACGAGGCTGTATAAAGTGTATAAACGCAGTTGCGTTTATACACTTTATACAGCCTCGTTTTTTCAAATCAATTTGCATCACCAATTGCGCGCAATATTCAGCCATTTTTCCATTTAGTAAACCTATCAGAATGTTGAAACTGCAGGCCCTGGCCTACTTGCATCCTCAGTACGATGCACCCAATTTTGGAATATTGAAAACAATATCCGGTGCAATGGAACGAATAACCATTTTACTGGGCAACTTAAAAACTCCTTGCTTATGCTTTTCGTAGGAAAAGTGCTTCCAATATTAGATTACAGAATTGGAACATAGATAGGCACTTGTATGTACGTAATATCTCGCAGCACATTGTGGTAAGAAGCCCAATTGGTGCCGAAATTGAAATTCTGAATTGCGGTTATCTACTTTCTAGTTTTTTTTAGCTTCTGTCTTACTAATAAATTGGATTAATTGAATTTGGTTAAAATAATTAAGAATAACTCTTGATTGGCCGACTGAAACCTTCTTTTTCCTTTTACCTGGTATTTTATGTTTGGTTAGGTATAATATAATGTCACATAATGTCGTACTAACATAGCTCCTAAGTACTCGCTACTAACCCCTATGGACTGTTGTCCGAAATAAAGATTTTTGATTTGATTTGATAATATGAGGGTTGCCACTAATAATAACACGCTTATTTTTTTTTTTTCTGTTACAGGTAAGTCAACGAAATATAATAATACATGGAACTTATTATTTTTTACTGAAAATTGGTAAGTTGATACAAGACACTAACCCTCCTTTTGGGCTTCAAAACATCGGGTAAAAATAGGTTTTGAGATTTAAAAAATTACAGTCAAGGAACTATTTCAGGAGTAGTTTTTTATTAAAAAAATGTTGAAGTATGATACATTTTACAGAACAAATTATTGATTATTTATTCAAGACTCCTCTAACTAGCCTTTTCCCAACTATGTTAGGGTCGGCTTCCAGTCTAATTGAATGCAATTGATACCAGTATTTTACGTGGAGCGACTGCCTATTTTGACCTCCACAACCCAGTTAGTACTGGGTAATACTAATACGATACCCCTTGGTAAAACTGGTTGTCAGACTTTCGGGCCACTGACTACCTGTAATGATTGTCAAAGATCTACAAATGACAGCCGGGACCAACTGATTACGTGCTGAAATCTCCGAAACGGCTGGACCAATTTTGAAGGGAATTTTACTGGCAGATAACTGATGTCATAAGCTACTAAAGCTACTTTTATTTAAGAATATGAGTTAGGGATCCGTGCAAAATAATTAAAACTCGTGAAAACTGGTAACAAAATTCGATAATAAAAGGACACTAATATTTTTTTATAATTACGAAGGTCGCGGGTAACAGCTAGTAATACATATATTATTCACATACGCCTCGCCCTATATACCCCTAATCACACTGTGCGTACAGTGAAACAGTGTGTTTTATACTGATATATTGTAAGCAATATATCAGTATAAAACACACTGTTTATAATATCAATATTTCGCAATGATGGACGTGTATACAAACTATGTTCTGACTGGTTATCAAACTCTTGTACATGGTAATCCTATATTATATTCAGGTCTCATGTAACGTTAACCTCAGATTAATCCTGTGAAGCTTACTTTATACCTAGACATTACATAAAGCTAAGTACGGTTGATAAAATCTCTAATCATACTTTAAAGTTTAAAGAATAGGTTTCAATTTTCTTTGAAGAAATGAGTGCTCTGTTTCCACCGACGTAGATTTGAGTCTTTCTCTCTTTTTTCTGCATGAAAATAATGGTGAATACCATTAAAAACCCAATAACACTGCCCGACCTGGGAATAGAACCCAGGACCTCATGCTCGGCAGTCGTGCTTGCTAACACTAGACTAACGAGGCAACCAATTGTTTTTAATCTATGGTACAATTAAAGTTTGTTAGCAATTATCAGAAACTATAGCAATCAGAATAAATAATTATGAATCATCATGAGGTATATCATCAAAATTACCATCAACCGACCCTTAGAAAATTGCCTACTTACAAATTCAAACTTTAACTGAAAACTCATTCAAACCGCGAGATTCCTACGAATTCAACAGACAAAACTTTAAGCGAGAATCTTAAGAAAAAATTTCCCCAACGTTACGGGAACCCTTGCGAAGTAAATTGTAGGGCGGGTGTAGGGCGGGCGGGTGACAAATTATTATTTTTATTGCCCTAATAATATGGCCAACTGGAAAGTTAATTAAATTGCCTTGAGAAAGTGGGCGTTTCTTGTTAATCAAACTTTCGGAAAGTATTATAATGGAATGTAGGTGCAGCCTACGCCTAAGTAAGTAATTATTCTGCTTCCGTAAGCAAAAAGATCACAACTGCGGAAATAATGTAAAGAGAAATAACCCTTACTTAACAAAAAATTAGAATCTATTAAGGCTCATTTTTCTGCATAATGTTTTCTCAGATTGCCGTTGTCTTACGATGGAAGTACTATGGTCCCATCTTACGAACAAGTTTTTACAAATTATTAATTTACCTACTGACCCGTGTTTTAACCGTGTTAGGCATAAACGAACGCGCGTGCCCTCCACGCCTAGCTACAATTTCATCTAACATTTTGGCACATATTTGTGTCGTTTGGCGTACAGGGCACGCGATTGCTTGTCACGTATTTGTGACAATGGTGTTCAAAACAAACCTGCTGAGCCCGCGTGGTATAAAAGTATGGCCGACATGAGGAGGAATTAGTCCCAGAAATGGTAATGCTATAGAATAAATCTGCAGTTTCTTAAATAATACACCATCACGCCTGTAACCTGTAATCCCCGAAGGGTCAGGCAGAGGTGCACTTAATAGTACACTCATATTTCGCCACTTATGTTTAAGTACCATGTACGAGCGCGTCTATTGCCATCAACTCGGCACAAATCAGGAATCCGTGGCTGCTGCTGGGAAATTCTTGATAGAAAAACACAATAACACTGCCCGACCCGGGAATCGAACCCAGGACCTCATGCTCAGAAGTCGCGCTTGGGACCATTGAACCAAAGAGGCAGTCTGTTTCTTAAATGTTTACGTAAATTCAGCGTTTCATTTAACATTGAACTGGTCAGCTCAATGATAAAAAAAAATGGAATGGAATGGAATGATAATATAAAAGATTGAGTTACAAATGAACTGAAAGTAACTTCATCTACAGTCATACTGACTCCTCAACTTTTAAAACTATCGACGTAACTCCAAATGTCTTCGCAACTTCGAAACTCAGTCAAAAACAGCAATAAAATCTGAAATACAGTCTCAATACCGTTTTCACGTTGTCTGTAAGGGACCCTAATAAAATAAGACGGCCTAAATATCGTGGGGAATTCGTTACGACAATATTGCGTCCTCCCTTTTGTTCGGCAGAATGCCTTCAAAGCAAATTACTTTTGTACGGAGCCCGGAACTTTTAAAATATGCCGAATATATTCTATAGGTAGGTACTAATTTGAGAATCTACTGGTTGGTAAGTAGGTAAAAATGAAATGAGACTTGTGAGCTTTATGTAGCTTTGAAGAATATAAGCTGCTAACATTGTACGGTGGCTTTTGCGTGCAGCTCCGCCGGCATTTTTTATTTTTCGGATGGGATATCATAAAATGACCCCTCCCACTCTGGGCGGAACGGAAGGGAGTGTCAGACTTGTACTGACTAAAACCCATCCGTTTTATGTTCCTTCTTTTACCCTGTGTTCCAGGGCCGCGGTATATCTTTCGAACAGTCCCCGCAACCCTGGCAGGCATCGGTCCTTTCGGACCCCTTCTCGTTTGCTGACATCTCTTTGAGCCGCGCGTAGCTCCGCCCGCATGGAGGTCGCAAATTGTCCCACGGATATGTACAGAATACGGATATCATACATTTTTATTCCAAAAAGAATCCTATTTCGTAACCCAGGTCCCATACGTATGCCAAATTTCATCAGCTGTTATGGTATAAAAAAGGAACAGACAGATTATCATAATAATCATTATATTAATGAATAATAACTATATTACACATACCTACTACACACACATATATGTACATTTTCTTGTACACTTAGTGCTTGTTTTTAACATCGACGTCTGTGTTTATGTCATTCGACACTTCATTCCGTACATAATTTAGTCTGGCTTCGAAATATACCAAATTCTTCCTTACTCACAGAAACAAAAAAAAAAAGAATTAAGTTAGCCTTTTGCGACATAATTTCACATATTAGATCAACTCAGTCAGTCTGTCCTAGCCATATTTTTCCAGCATGCTGTTTTCCCCCATACTGTTATTACGAAACGTAAATACTAGCGTATAGTTACAACTTATCCCAACTTGACCCAGTAAGGTCAGTTGCGACTAGAATTAACACGCTTTCGCAAGTGGGCCAGGAGTCATACATATTTGAACAGCTGCAACCAAACAAATGCATTAGCTGCATCAGTATGAGAACTTGAGAATTATGCCTACAATGTAAGATGAATATCGCAAGTAGGGCCATTTGGTAAAATACTAGGTTTATTTAAATAAAAAATAAAGTAAATAATACTTTATCCTGATTACGTTTTTACGTCTACAGGGGTCTAAAAAGGACGAAACAAGAAAATAATTCAAATCTTTTCTTTATCGTGTGGTTAGTGCCTAACCTGGTGTAAGAGTTTTTGTGCCACCCATGGGCCTCTAACTTGGTTTTACATGCCGTTGAGAAATACCTATCAGACATGCTTGTTTCTTCACGATGTTTCCCTTCACCGAAGCAAGTGATATTATACAATACGCACATGAACCCGAAAAATCAGAAGTGCCTCATTTGCGTCTTGGGTTCGAACTTGAGATCTATGACTTAGCAGTCCGACGATCACACCATTAGACTTTCACTGCTATATAATTTAAATAGAAATCCAGAAATGCGTAGGTACAAAAGTGGTCAAGGTACTCGTAGAGCCGTGGGCGGACCCACTCCCTTCCTTTTGGCGTCGCCGTAGCCGCGTAAAAAATACAATTGAAAGGCATGATGGCCGATGGAGTAAAGGTTTTACTCAATAGAGTTAGGTCAATGAAGCCAAGGCCACGCACAGCCATATCATACAGCTGTCATAATGACCGTTGTGTTTTAGGTCAATGGCCGCCATGATATAATATTAAATTTCCATAATAATAATTATAAACGATCAAAATCTGTGACTAGATTTTGATCTTGAACTAATCTTACAATAATCTATACTAATATTATAAAGAGTTTAAGTTTGTGAGGTTGTAGGGGGTAATCTCTGGATCTACTGAACCGATTTTGAAAATTCTTTCACTAATAGGAAGCTACATTATCCCCGAGTGCCATAGGTTTACAACGTGCTAATTGCCAATAAAATGATTGTTGACAGATTTAAATGCGAACATTCTTAGATACGGCATTTGATTATCTTTAAATCGCTCCCAACAAGCAAAAAGCTCTTATCCTCAATTTTGCCATCAATTCTGTCAACTCCACAACAAAGTAACCATCGTTAGTTAATACCTTGAAGGCTTAAACCGAGCTCGGTGTAAACGTTATTAAAATTCAGCTTAGGTGCAATATCGTTGCGACGCTACCGTAATGTAAACTGTCTGATACAAGTCTAGACAGAATATATTTACCCAAGACTGAAGTTTAGCTAAACTCTATGCTAAAGGTTTTTGTGTGTTTATTGATGGTTCAACATGTTTGGTTTAGATTAGACTGTGTACTGAAGAAGAATAAACACACTAACTCTGCTGTATCAGCCTGAGGTAGACTGGTAGAAATTGCCCAAGGCATTAAGTCTGCCTTTGTACATACAATGTTTTTGTTATAAACTCACAATATTTTTATTTCACATAGGCCTAGATGGGCACTGATAAAACGTCGACAAAAAGGTGCACGGTTCGGGTTGGTCGTTTCCTATGAAAAAGAAACTTCATGGTAACTCTTTTCAAATTATTTGGTATTACAATATTATCATAAGTGTGGGGGGACAGCGTAGGCCTTACATGTGTACAAAGTTTTAATATATACAATAAAATAAAATTGAAGTGTGTGTTTGTAATTTATAAAAAAAACAGCGTTTTACTGAAAGTATACACGGTAACTATAACAAAAAAAAAACTAAACCCATTAACTCGAAACCTTTGATTAAAAACATAAAAGTTGCTTTTTATTTGTGGTACACACATAACATGACGTGGGTTGGAAAATAGTTGAAATTACCTGCAAACATAGGTACTTACCTCTTTTGTTGACGGTACAATACAAGTAAAATGTCAGAATAAAGAAAGTTCCGCGATTTTCGGTTAACTTGGGGTTGACAGTTTCTTTAATTAATGTGAAAATGTAATATGTGTCCGATGAAAAGAAAGCTCGGAAAGAAATGTTTCCATAAAATATTTTTTTACTGCGACGTCTGCTATGATACTTTGTAGGTACTTCAGAAATAAGTACTCTGCTCGGGTGAAAATAGAGAAAACGAATTTTCCGAGATTTGAGACCTACCTAGATCGATTTTTTGCCCCCGTCAACTCCTATAGAAGTGCAACTTTCATCGAAATCGTTAGAGCTGTTTTCGAGAACGTGGTTACTTATAAATATTTTACAAATATTTAATAGTAAATAATTGGATAGGATAAACTATATGTTTGTGCTATCGCCATAGCGACTATCGACATACCGACTATCGTTTCAGCGCAAATCCGCCTATGTACCTACTGTACTGAACACCATTATGCTCCAATTTTTCAGCAATAAGTACGCGTTCAGAAAGTGTCAAAAGCACGTTGCGTATTTTAGAACAGTAAAAAAAAATAAAGGGTGTGACCCTTAACGAAGCCGAAAGGTACTTGTTCTCCCGGTCATTGTGATCATTTTTGTGTTCTAGACCATACCTGGGATCCTTCTAGTTACGGAGATATTGGGGGTCAAAGTTCCAACTGTTTCACAAGTATTTTTTTGAATACATGTTTTTATTATAAGATTTTTACTCCTCGACGATCCTCGTACTATTCAATCCATCCACCAGTACAATGTTTTGAGTCCGTTACATTGAGTCCTACCGCAAAAGTGATTTTTCACCCCAAAAAAAAAAGTCGTTTCCCAGCAATCATTTTTGCGTACAGTTACTTAGTTTGATGTACATAATGCTTGGTTGACGGGTTCGTGAAGGGTCCTGTTACACCCTGTATATACAATATAATATTAAAATTTAAAATACTTGTAAAGAACGATCCGTTCAAAAGTCTACTCATTCGCAGAGCTCAATAAGTCTTAACTACATTACCATCTTTTACTTTTTTTCCAATAAAACTAGCAGCAATCGTGTTAATTAATATTATCGGCCACTTGAATACGTAAGGCACTTCACTATTCATTCCTTTGTCTTCGCATTTTTAATGGTAACTGAATAAAAATGGCATGGAAATGGAAAATAGAGCTGATTTTCTTTCTGTCATTAACACTCGAATAATGAATAATTTTTTTAGGCACGGGAAAAGAGCACTTTGAATGAATTGGGGGAGGCCTTTCCCAGCAGTGGGACAGTACGGCCCGGCGCCCATTGGCGGCACGGCATGGCAAGGCATTTTTAGGCGACGAATAAAAATATAACTTGGTATATGGAAATAAAGTTTGAAATTACGCATACCTCGGTATTGTTTTTTAACATTGAAATGTCAACTTTATTTCCATACTGTTAAGTTATATTTTTATTCGTCGCCTCAAAATACCTTGCCATGCCGTGCCGTCAATGTGCGCCGGGCCTACAGGTTATTAAAAAAAAAAACCACCTGAATGAAGGGGCTAAGCGAAAAAAGTCGTCACTTAGTTAACTTGAGAACTGAGATCTTTGAGAACAATATAACATCACGCCTGTATCCCCGAAGGGTCAGGCAGAGGTGTACCTAATAGTACACCCACATTTCCCCAGGTATGTTTAAGTCCCTTGTCAGGGGGCGAGCCTATTGTTACTAAGAAATTCCTGAAAAAAACAAATTACACTTAACCCGACCTGAGAATCGAACCCAGGACCTCATGCTCAACAGTCGCGCCTGCGACAGCTAGACCGACGAAGCAGTGCGTGTGAATACTACCTATCTTAGTATCTACATAATTATCTACATACACCTACCCATTTTAACACTTTGTCAATGGTATATCAAAGCTGTGAGAGACTAATGTACTGTCACAGGTAAAAAAATGATTATGACGGATAGGCACCTGTAACCAGAGGATGTTTATTCACATATTAAGAGATTGTCAAAAATTCGTCGTAAAATTCTGATCTTGTGCAAAAGTTGTTCTCAAAGTGTGTTTCACATATGTATTTCTATCTTTAATAAATTACCTAGAAATATAAGAGAACTCCCATTTAAATATTTTAGAAATAAATTGCGTAAATGTTTGACAGAAAATTGTTTTTACAGTTTAAAAGAATTTCTGCAACACAAGATTTATTTTTAAAATATATGTATAGTTTTATGTGCAATATGTGTCAAGGTTTTTTTTAATAATAATTCAGATACGCATTATCTAATAATGTGAAATTATATTTGCATGCCCTAGAAAGGCAAAATATGGTTTGCGCCTAAACCACCAATTTTAAGAACTGGTAACACCTGTATTTTATGCAAATAAATTATTCTTATTCTTATAAAGATTTCCTCGTTGGTCTAGTGGACGCAGGCGCGACTGGTGAGCATGAGGTTCGAGTTCGGGTTCGATTTCCAAGTCTGATAAACTGTTACTTGGTTTTTCCATCAGAAATTTCTCAGTAGCAACCATGTAGTCTGGATTTGTGCCAGGTTGAAGGCAATAGGCTCGTCCTCTATTACATGGGATTTAAACATAGCTGGCGAAATGTGGGTGTACTATTAGGTACACGTCTGCCTAACCTCTCGGGGATTACGGGCGTGATTTTATGGTTTTTTTCGGCAATCAATTTTCAAAATGATCGTGAAAACCGCATGTAATATTAGATTCATTAGATTAGTTTAGAAGATTAAGAGGGCTCTTCCCGGTCCGTCTATAGTCAACGCGAGCATGGTCGAAAAGCTTGTTGTTTCATCCAGAGCCACCGCGGCGATTTTCTTTTAATTCCCCCGTCTTATCCCGCCCCGACCCCGCATATCTCGTCTCCCGCGCACCTCATACCGCCTAACGCGATGACATAGAACGAAAAATAGTGTTCGAAAATTTCTTAAACTTGTTCCAGGAAATACGTGTTTTTGAATAAGTCTCAAGTATGTGAAATAAATATTTGTCATTAAGAATCTCCTTTACATGTGCAAGGTTTCTATCGAGATGTTTTCTTTACTTTTACAGTTTATTAGTACATTATGAACGGCCAAAGTTCAGTTAAAATTTGTGCAACACAGCAATTTTTTTCTGAATTTTTTTATTTTTTGCTACCATAGAAATCTAGATATAGTGCACAAAATACCTATTAGTTCAAAAAAGTCAAAGATTGATGTGTAACAACTGCATAATCACGTACGAGCGTTTGTATGAAAAGTATGACGGGTTGGCCGCTCTTAACGCGATCACACAGATAAACACTAAAACCGACATTCTTAATAAGTATAGAAGACGTTACTCTGTGCCACAATATTCTTCGCTACAGCTAACTTACAACACAGCTAAATAAAACTTCGCTTTAACAAAAGCTAAACGCTCCTCGTAAACCGAGTATCCATCTCTTTAAGCGACGATCACGTTCACGGTAAGCAAAGAATTTTTAATATTTTCACTCCCTGTCTGATTTACCGGCAAAGGATGTTTCTTTTTTGTTCCCTGCCTTCGTAACTTTTTATACGAGCCTTTGTCATGGAAACGATCATCATAATCTGGTTACCCTTTTCTCAACTATGCTGGGGTCGGCTTCTAGTATAACCGAACGCATCTGAATACCAGTATTTTACATGGAGCGACTCCTATCTATATGACCTCCACAACCCAGTTAGTGGGTTATACGATATCTTGAAGTAAGACTCAGTTTGTCAAACTTTAAGACCGCTGACCACCCGTAGCGTCTGGCAAAGATTTTAAATCACACCCAAATTACTGCCGTTGCTCAAAAAGCCGCTAAGCTGAAGTGGGACTGGGTTGGCCATGTCTACCGTTTGCCCGACGAGCTGTGGGCCAAAATAACCACGTTGTGGAGCTCTGACATAGCCAGAAGGCGACACGGTAGACCTCGCAGGACATGGCGGGACAAGCTGGATAGAACCAACGACCAGTGGCCTATATAAACTGACCTCGGAACTAGATTTGGAGGTCATGTGGAGTCCTTTGCCCAGCAGTGACATGACACAGGCTAACAGTAATAGCCGGGACCAACGGATTAAAATGCTTTTCGAGGCACGTAGGTAACTCTAAACGTAATGAATGGTCACCCAGCCACAGAGCAAGCTCGGCAAGCGTAGCTTAACCGATGCGACTTTAACTATGTAGCCATTAGCCCTTTCAATATTTTCACTCCTGTCTGATTTACTGGCAACGGATGTTTCGTTTCTGTTGCCTGCCTTAGTTAAAATGCGCGCCGCGAATCGTAACTTTTTATACGACTCTTTGTCATGAAAACGGTCTAAATACTTTATTTCCACGTTTAAGAACTCCTCGGAAAGTATGTTGTGTTTATGTATTTTTGGGGGAGTCAGTTGTGTGTGAAAAGATGATGGGAAATGCCTCTTGATGAAATGGTACTTAGTAAAAAAAACTTGGGTGAGAGGAAAATACAGGAAATGATGCAGCGTGATGGACGATGTTAAGTAGACGACTTGATGATATCATTTCTTCAATGTAACAAATTAATATATGGTATTAATATAAGGTTCCATTAAAATAGATGGACAAATTTTAACACAGTGTTCAGTAGATCTAACCAAAGAAACCTATGCGTCATGTTCGTGAACGGGCGCTGTCAGTGTGACTGGTCATCTCTTAGTTGCCACGGCTTATTTGAATCAATTATTTTTAATTTTTGAATTGTCTTTTTTGTTTTTACTGTGGACACTTTTAATATGCACATCTTGCTACATCGTTCTCACATAGTGTACCATCTCAACATAAATGATGTAACCAAGATTTTGTAACAATTTGCTGATTTAAAAGAGTGTCCGTGGAGTTTCTTGCCCGTTCTTCTCCATAGAGATCTACGATAGGGAATGGGCAACTACAGTACTTTCACAGTTTTTATGCCTTGTGACTGGGACTGTAGCTACATTTAATTGTTATCTTTGTTTCGACAATTCAAAAGTGTCTGTAACTGGCCTACTTGAAATAAATGCTTTGACTTTGATTGATTTTGATTTTGATATCCAGAAAAAAAAACACTGGTTAAAGTGATTTTATTTTGACCTAGTGGATATGTTTATTCTAGAGTGCCGCCAGCAATTTATTATTTTAGGTTAAAATAAAATCACTTTAATTACGGGTTTTTCCATCAGGAATTTCTCAGTAGCAGCCACGGAGTCTGGATTTGTACCCGGTTGATGGTAATAGGCTCGCCCCATATTACATAGGACTTAACCATAACTGGCGAAATATGGGTACTATTAGGTTTTTTTTTAAACCTGCTGAATCTATATCAATTTGCCAGTCTAAAGACATTTCATACAACTGTCTAAGTTTGACAGTTGTGATTTGTAAGTATGCACTATTTAAGTTGCTCAACAAATAATTTCCCCGCTTTGCCTATAATTATGCCTATTAAAATTAATTCTCTAGTAACAGCATAGACACCAACGTTCAGCTATGAATAAATGTAAAGCGTTTTACAGGATTATACTGGTTTAATGGAATTATAAAATTAATCAGGAGATTAATTAAGCTTTATAGAAATGAGTAGTAATTTTTGCCTTGTTTAAACATGATACCTACAATACAGGCAATTAAATACTTGCGTAAGCATTTAATCAGATATTTTAAAAGGAAATACTGTTATGTTAAAACAGACGGCTTTGTTACAGTCTGACCAGAGAAGAAATAGAAACAAAAGAACGACATACCCTTGATAACTCATTACTTGAACTCAAAGCAGTTTATATTTAAACCAATTACTATCACATCACTACATAATATAAAACAAAGTCGCTTCCCGCTGTCTGTCCCTATGTCTATATCTTTAAAACTACGCAACGGATTTTGATGCGGTTTTTTTTAAATAAATAGAGTGATTCAAGAGGAAGGTTTATATGTTACATTCACCCGTGCGAAGCCGGGGCGGGTCGCTAGTTTGAATAATAAAGAAGTCGGCCAGTACGAAAAAAAATAGCTAGTTATCTATTTCAAAGCATGAAAGGACGATAAGGCATTCCATGGACACTTATAAATCAAAATATTGTTTAAATATTCTACATTTACCACAAATAAACCAACCATTACAAATAAACCAATCATTATCCAATACATTAAACTCAAAAACAAATCTAGTTTTCATTAAACACCCACCATTTCCGAAAACCATCAGCGTATCTGAATCCCACGAACATCGAGCAGCTGTCTAAGGAAAGTGGTTAGTCTGATAAAAAAAATATTTTGCGATCAGACGTCCGTGTCGTTGGCTCAACTGCAAAGAATAAATAGGCACAGAAGGCCAGTGCGATACACTTTAGACACAGAATATACGCGATTCCCAAAAACGTCATGATGAAAAAAAAAACAATTCCAGACACGCTTGTTCGTTCAGCATAATACAAGTGTTCTTGAGACTGGCACTCATCGCTTGCGCAATATTATATTATTTTATTTTGTTATACCCTACTAGCTTTTACTCGCGGTTTCGCTCCAGTTATGTAGTGAAATTAACCCACGGGAACGTTTTAAATGTAGCTTATGACACTCGGGGATAATGTAGCTACCCGTTTGTGAAAGAATTTCGGAATTGGATCAGTAGTTCCGAAGATTACCCCTTACATACAAACTAACAAACAAATACTTCTTTATAATATTAGTATAGATGAGACGATCGTCCTAGACAGTTATTGTAAACTGGCACATATTCAGTCAAGAATACTTTCCATAGCAGTCGTAATCGTGAGTGTGACAGCCGTTTTGTTGGGCCTCACTTCTTCGCTAATTAACTAGGGCCTGACAAAAAGTTTATATACGCGAAGGATAATATGGAGAAAGAAAACTGTCTCGTCCCTTATTACCTGGTCTGAAAGTGTGTGTGTGGTGTGTGTGTGTGTAGTCTTATTATTTATTATGTACCTATTTAGTTTCTTTTCATGTAAAACTGAGTCAGAGGTCCATGGGTGGCACAGAAACTCTGGCACCAGGTTAGGGACTAACCACACGATAAAGAGTAACTTTTTGATACTGCTCTCTGTCTAAGTTCGTTTTAGATCGCCATTCCGGTGCGTCATTGAGTGCGTGCGCCTGTTTTCGTCTATTATGCGAATCTGACCTTCGGCACTTATCTGTTTGATGTCAACTGTATCTCGGTATCCAAATCTGTCTAAGTTGCAAAGGATGTGAAAAGGTTTCCAGCCCTTTGATGTTGCGCCCTCGACGCGGTCGATTTCGCACAGAGAAAGATCTGGAAAAGTGTTTTTGGTCGTTCAGTTTTGTTGGTGAAATTGTGAGGAATGTGAGTAGAGAGGAGAAATTAAAGGGTTGGTTGAGAATGGAAATACGTCTGTACGTCTTCATAACCGTACTATTGCAAGGATCACTTATTAACAAATCTTTCTCCTTTATAGTGTGGTTAGTGCTTATTGTGCCTAACCTGATGCCAGAGTTTTATGCGCCCATCGGTCTCTGACTTGGCTTTACATGCCGTCAAGAAATATCCCTCAGGCATGCTGGTTTCCTCACGATGTTTCCCTTCACCGAAGCAACTGATAACTATGCAATACGCACATGAATCCGAAAAATCAGAGGTGCGTGTCTGGGGTTCGAACTTGAGACTTGGCAGTCCGACGGTCATACCACTAGGCTATCACTGCTTACAAATAACTGCTTGCTTAATAAATTATTTATGTCTTCTGTTACACGAAACAGTGTTCAGTAAAATATTTATAGATAAGCTACTAGAAAAGGCAGTAATTCTGCTTTGTTCCTCAAAAGTCCATCACCAAAACTTTTCGTCACCCGATCTTCAAACTACACATCTTCCATTCTCACGAATGTAAACTAATTAACAGCACAAGTAAACTAGAGACAATTATGACAACAAACACGTGTTGGCCTGCAATCAGGAGTCCAATTATTCAGGCGCTGAAGAGACGCAAACTAGTTGACAGTAAGCAAGTTCACGTAAACTTTGAAGTTTCCATGTATTTCGAGACGTCTTGGGGATTCTGCAAGCCTGGTACTTGTGGGCTTTTGTGATTGTTCAAATTGGTTCTGAGACTATTAAAACATCCTACCTATTAAATCAAAATTAATCAACTTACCGTCAATATTTAAGATACATTACTAATTAGCTTAAATCCATTTGGTTCCATTAGAGAATACTCGTAGTCAGTATAGTTTACATCAGTTCACTGTTGGACATCGTTCTCTCCAATCGAATGTCATTCAACTCGATTCTCGGCAATTCTCATCCAGCTACTATTGTAAATATTGTACATATCATTCTAAACCCGACACGGAAATTAGAATCAGTAATTTAAAAAAAAACACATGTTTTCTTACAAAAGTGCAATAAACTACACGGTCCAAATATATCGACAGCAGTTTTTTTATTTTTTATGTTTGGCTCAGTATGATGTACTGAGTACGTGGGAACTATTTGTGTGTCGGTGTCCCTTCAACCCAGTATTAATTTTCATTTCGCCTATTTGTATCTTCTTAGCTCAATGCCAACATGTATTCTAATGGTGTAGTACGGCTTTAAAATCCAATATTCCAGAAACTACTACCACAAGGACCAAAATTACCATAAATTCAGTTAACCTAACAATGCCCAACTAAAACAGATGGACATGGCCCTCAATCTGAACTGAACTCAAATCTAGCAGACTGTCGCTATGTAAACATTAAATAGAAGATGTTTACAATGTGCCCGCATTTGATCGTTTCCTGCAAACTGTGCGATCCCACCGGCCTGTGTATCTGTGTAGTTGTACCTGTGTACTGTGTATTTGTGTTGTGTACCGACTGGTGACAGAGGATTTGGTGATAAGGGGAGAAGTATTATTTTGATGAAGTGTTAGAACATAACATAACGCCTGTAATCCGCGAAGGGTTAGGCAGACGTGTTCCTAATAGTACATCCACACATTTCGCCAGTTCTATTTAACTCCTATGTTATAGGGGGCGAGCCTATTGCCATACATACATTTAACCTAATAAATGAAAAACATACATCAATAACAATAACGTTTCCAATGTAGTGAACTTACTGCAAGTCTCTTACTGATTTAAGTTGAGAGTATACTTACACAATTTCACTCCGCGCATGAACAACACAATCACAACACCAATTTAGCTCGTCTGCTCGACGTCCGTATGTCACTACCAGGATCCAGCAGAATATCAGCGTCAGGCTGCCAGGGTTGCGGGACTGTTCGAAAGAGATACCGCGGCCCTGGAACACAAAGGGCAAAATATACATTACATTTTCAGGTTTTAGTCAGTAAAAGTCTGACACTCCCTCCTGCTCCGCCCAGAGCTCAGGAGTTATTTGATGATTCCACATCCGAAAAAAAAAAGAGTTGTTATAAGTACTGTTTCTTAAGTTATTAATTCTACAATCCACGACCGTCGATCAACGACAATTCAACTCAACTTAGAAAAGTGTTAGAAAAAATGGAATCAAGTACCACAAGTAATTACTTAAATATTAATAAAGACAATCTGTTTTTTTTCGTGTTTCGGGTCTGGTCTGACGAGCTCATTTAATGTAACCCTATGAAATCAAAAATATCTGTCTACATTTTATGTAAAACAAAGCAAACTCCAAAATGTATTTATACGAGCTACGCCCGATCCGAATTCTCGCTATTTCTGTCGTAATAAAATACCTCGTACGAACCTATGCAAACAATTTCTAATATTCTTTCGAAAACATTTACAATTGAAGTCTCAAACATTTCAATTACATTTCTACATTTATCCAGTTCATTGCACGTTAAATTCTAATTTAAATGTAACTATTTACAGAACAATATTTCGGACTTATTCACACTCACGAAGAATTTACGAGACCGCAGTACAACGCGCAATGTTGTAACATTGGCCATAAAAGGACCAATTGGTAAATTCGGATATCAGGACCAAAATGGTCGGCATTGGTAAATTCGAGCGTTATCTGCAGTACTCGAAGCGTTATTCGTAGCTAAATCGTAGCGGGTCTACGCACGCTACAATTTTTCGTAACTGCGCCTCGTAGAACTGTCTCAGAATATTCTTAGTTGTTACAAAATACGGTTACAAATGCTGATCTTATTTTCAAGTCGTGAAACAAAATGTGTTGGAAATTAAAAAGCGTTAGCTTCCCATTATACCTGAAGCGCCCTAGATACAGAAAGTAAGTTAATAAAGAGTCGGAAAATTCCTTCATTTCCCTGCTTCCCTTCAATTTTACTTTCTGGAACGCGCCAAATATTTTATTACGAATACGTTTTTCGTGTTCTAAATAAAAACAATAAACGAACGCTTTTTCGAGTGGTGGACAGAACAATGCGAGAGGATGCGTTGTTTTCGGCCTGAAGATTGTTTTCTTCCAGACCATTGTGTTGGCCGATCGCAGATTGGATGGGAATGAACCCAGAGGCTGTGTTACAAATACTTTTCATGTTTAATGGGGATTTTCTTTTTTATTTAGATCGTATGCTTAAGAAAAGAAGATTATTTTGTTAATTCTTTATGTTTTTGGGAACCTTAATTTTCACATACTTCTTGCAATCCAAATGATTAGATATAAAATAATAGAAAAGCAAGCTTGGTAAAGTTTGTATAGACTAAAAAGGTACTCGTAACGACTACATTACCTGGCACTTTTGAGACCCTTTTTTTTTTTGGGACCCTGAACACGAAATATAAAACGTCAGGACATGAAAAGTCAATAAAAGTAAACAATAGAGAAAATCCATGAAATTAACCTTTTTACTAGCAGTCAAGTGAATAAACCTTCAAACCAACGTCCTCAGGTAAAATCACGAGCCCTATACCTTATTATGTACGTGGGATCCAATATCAATTTATACTTAAAATATTGTGGGTTTGGTGGAAACATTTCTAGTATTTCGGAATTATGTTTTTTTTTGCACTCAATAGCAAGGCTTGCGTTTTTGCCGCAATTCGCCTGATGTGAAGCGATGATGCGTACTATGGTGGAGCATGCCTGCCTAGAAGAAACAGATTCACTCGAACGTTGAAGAGATCCAGATTATAATAATCGGGAAACAGAAAATCCAGCAGTGAATTCCTCAGACTGGCGGTTCGCACGATAAATATGGAAGTATAGCGCTTGTTCGGGTTCGTGGAACTTCAAGCATATAACGGTGAAGCTTCGCCTTATCTCTGCTAGTCCGATGTTAGAATGGGGATGGGGGAATTAGATTGTGTAATTCCAAAGCACACTCTCCGAAATGTAACGCTTACAACTGGTACTGCGCGCGCCAGACAGACAGCATCACCTCTCTGGCATGAATGCTGAAATGGACCTTTTTGGCGCAGCCGTGAGGCACACGGTACAGTCACACTATGTATTTTCTCTTCTTTGTAACTTTTTTTTTGTAATATTATTGTGTGCGTGCTTAATGTACTGACGTGAAATAAACATTATTCTTTCTTTCTTTTACTGGGCTGATCCATCCCAAGGTGCGAACAGTACTCCATGCACGATCGAACTTGAGTTTGGAATAAAAAAAAATTGGGCCTTGGGCTCAATATAGCAGGACCTGAAGTTGAGAGTCGAGGTAAGAGTAACACCAAGGAGCTCGAGATGGTCAGTAATCGGGCCGGGACCATCGGAAGTTGTAACCATTCGGCCATTAAAAAAGTAAAACTCGCTTTTAAATTTTGCGTATTGTTCTATTCTTTACGATTTCTAAAAATCATAAGCTTTTCATTGTTAGAGTTTCCTCGAAAACTCCTCTCTGGAGCACTCCGGAAAATATTTATTTAACGCAAATTCTTCAAGTTACGACTTTTTTTAGGGTACCGAAAGGGTGTCAACGGAACTCTATTACTAAAGCTCTGCCGTCTGTCCGTCTGTTTGGCCGTATGTCTGTCTTTCCGTCTGTCACAGTACAGGACGGTATCTTTAAACCGTAATAGGTAGGCTCTTGATTTTTTTTTCAGAGTGTGAATTGTGGCCGCTATATCAACAATTAATAAAATTAAATAAAGTTCAAATTTAAAGGGGGTTAAAAAAAATCAGCTATTCCATACGTTTTGACCGTGTATTGCACTTTTGTAGGAAACAACTGATTTTTTTTAATAACCGATGAAAAATTTCTATGTAGGGCTGTGGTTCCACGGTCACACCTCTAGGCTATCACTGCTATAATGATGTACTGAATATCTGGCAACCGTTTCCGCGTCGGTTTTGCTTCCACCCAGTATGTGTACAAATTGTACGGTGAAAAATAAAAGATTTATGCTTCTTTCGTCCTAAAGTTTTGTCCTACATTTCAAAAAATTCTTAGTTCGTCCCATATCACTATTGAAGTTGTGCTTCGTCCCAAATTACAAGGACTTTAAACGAACTGTCATCAAAAAAAAAAAAAGTGCATCACGAGAGCTAGCGCGAAGTGCTAGGCTGTCATACATTTAGGATTGTATTCTGTTCACACGTTCTTTTAAGTTTACCTCACGAAAAGTACTAGGCTAGCATGAGTCCAGGATGGTATAACAATTTTTAAGACATTAAACTCAGTGGGCCGAACGAAGAATAAATCAAATACAATCTGCTGTTTCCTACAAAAGTGCAATACCTACACGGTTTAAATGTATGGAACGGCTGTTTTTTTTTAATAATAGATGCAAAAAAAATATGTGGGGCTCACAATGATGTACTGAATATGTGGTAAAAATTTACGCGTCGGTATGCCTTCCATCCAGTACGTGTACATATTGTACGGTGATACGGGACCCTACATGTGGTAGTCCAACTCGTATTTGGCCAGTTTTTTCTCTAGTTACGTCGTTTTGTTCCGACCGACCATATTTCTTTGTTAACAAAATTGAATCCTCATTCATTGCTTTATGAAGGTTCTATTATTTCCTTCTATTATTTGATTATATTACTTTGAGTCGGCTTTATTGGAACCCTGTGTTTCAGTTTATGTGTTTTTTATTGACTGTATTGAGAGGAATGGGATTTGAAAGGGTTTTTTTGTTGTTATTAAATGGATGTTGATTGTATGCCTTTTTACCCCCGACCAAAAAAGAGGGGTGAAGTCTGTATGTATGTGCCTGTCTGTGACATCATAGCTCCTGAATGGATCAACCGATTTTGATAAAGCTTTTTTTCTTTGAAAGGTGTTTTAATCGAGTGTCTTTAGCTATGTTTTTAATGAAGAAATTGGTTAGTTCTACAAATGCTAACTTTTTGTAGAAAATTGGATATTGGTATTTTATGCCTTAAAACATAGAGTTATTTATTTGCGTGAAACATTGAATTTTATGATTAATCAGTGACCTGACTTTGCTTCGCAAGGATTATACGACTTTACAAGACTAAATGTACCTTTATTATTTTTGACTTTAATATTAATAAATTTTACAGAAACATGAGGTTCTGGGTGCGGGGAATTCCCAATATATAATAAACCGAAAATACCCGTTTTTTTTTCAGCGCGGGTCAGCTAGTATATTATAAAGCCGAAGAGTTTATTTGGTTGAACGCGCTAATCTCAGGAACTAATGGTTCGAATTGGAAAATTCGTTTAATGTTGGATAGCCCATTTATCGAAGAAGGCTATAGGCTAAATTTGACATCACGCTACAACCAAAAGGAGCGGGACATCAATGAAACATGTTGCTAAAACGAAGAAAATACGATTTCTATAATCATTTCACGCAAAGGTCGCGGGCATCAGCTAATTAAAAGACATAGATACAGTCAGAATCACACAACACGGGTTTACAAAAAAACTAATTAAAACATTTTCCATTCCTTTAATTACGGCCACGTTTCCTTAAGCTGATATTCGAAAGAAACCAATTTTAGTACAAAAATACCCTTATTGTTTACTCGCAGGAGTATTTGCTCGCCACCTGATGTCCGCTGCGAAACCAAGGAATAATAATGAGAAACAAATAGGGTTCCCCGGGGGAAGCCCGGCTTTGAGGGGAACTTATGGATCGTAAGAAGGGAAATCGAAGAATGTTTGCAGGTTGTTAGTCGTTATTTCTTGGCTTGTTATATTTTGGATAAAAAATGAAGGTTTTTTCGAGTGATCGAATATTTTAGACGCGCTCGATTTGTCGTAGACATTATTCATCGTTTTCCGTCAGATGAGATCGAGGTATTCAGCAGGCCCATTAGCCCAAATTGTGAATTCTTGTATTGAGAGATATTTCTTGAAGGCATGTAAAGCCAAGTCAGAGGCCCATGGGTGGCTTAAAAACTCTGACACCAGGATAGGCACTAACCACATGATAAAGAAATAATTAACTGTATATATAAAAATCTCGTGTCACGGTGTTTGTGGTCGCAATCCTCCGAAACGGCGCGACCGATTTTTACGTTTTTTTTTTAATGTATATTTGGTAGGTATGAGAATAACTCGTAAAGACCGCACACCGCTAGGTTGTTAATTCAAAATTAACGCGAGCGAAGTCGCGGGCAAAAGCTAGTATTCTTATATATCATTAGAGCGATTATGTACCTAAGTACATATCTTCGCGGCAGACTGATAATATTAATTACAAATATTCAGATTTTCTTAATAATTCCGTTTTAAATACGCCAACATCTAAGTCTTTCAAACTAAACACAGCATAATTTTCATTTAAATTCAGTCTGCCCGAAGAAAAACCTGAGGAATGAGTTCTGTTTTCTAGCTATTTTCTTTGAAATTAAACCCTGAAGCTTAAAAGCGACAATGTCCCCGACCCCTTAAATGTGTACTGCTGTATTTTCTTGTATTTTAACGAGAAATGTTAAGATTTCAAAGGCCAGTAGGAATGTTAAATTCAAAATGAGACAGACATTTTCAGGGCGAAGTAGAAGCCCTTTGAGGACCCTTGGATTTTATTATTTAAATAATACGGTATGATTTTATTTAGCATAAATTTTAGTTGCATTACCATACATACCTATTCCTTGAAAGTTAGGCGGAATTGTTTAGTTTATTTATTGCAGGTTTTTTTTTCTGAAACGCGTCATTTTCAGTAGAAACAATGAGTGTCATGTGTGAAGTATGTGCAGTTGTACTTTGACTTTAAAAAAGCTGAAAGCAAATTCACTTTGAAAAGAAAAGAAAAGTCATCAACCACTATTTAAGTCGACTAAATAGCTCACAATTAGCTGTTTGTGTATGTGAGGCTAAATGTTTGTAAACGCACCCACGATAAATACGGCAATATTTATTAGTTTATTTTATTAATATATTTTTGAAAGCTAGAAGTTATTTTTTTTAGATATTATTTTGTACTCTATCACAGTGTTGTCCTATTTGACCGAAAGGTTGACTGGTAGAGAATGCCTTGTGGCATTAAGTCCGCCTATGTACGAATATTGTACATGAAGTTTAAATAAATAAATAGTAGTGTTCCACAACTAGTAAAACAAGATTATCCGCCAAAAGCATAATCAGCCTATAATGTTCCCACTGCTGGGACACACGGCCTCCTCCCTATGACAGGGAATGGGCTATAATCCACCACGCGGGCCCAGTGCGGGTTGGTAGATATCAGATATATTCGAATTTTTGGTTCATTGACATGCCGGTTTCCTCACGATGTTTTCCTTCACCGTTTTTGAGAGCAGTGGTGATGAAATAAATTACACAAAGTAATGCGCCTGCCTGGGTTCGAACCCACGACTTACTGTTCACAAGTCGGGGCCGCCACCACTGGGCCACCGCTGCTCTCCACCAAAAAAACCTCATAAAGCCTGCTACTTGTTTACAAAAAAACACTGAAGTTATTTAATTTCCCTTCGCTCCGTTGACCCCGACTAGGTAAAGTACCCAGAAAATAATTCATTCGGAAATAATATGAAAAAGTCTTGGGTAATATTATTAGGTACTTTGGTACTAAGCTTGTTTTCGCTACTGGTAGGTAGGTAAAATATGGAAATTAACTTCTTCTCATTGTGGGGGTTTTGAGTAGGAGTCAAATTCTGTAAAACTTTCTTAGAAAATAGGTAGGTAGGTATTATTTAAGAATTAATTAAAATATCAAATTTTAGGTGATATCATGATATCCAAAATATCTTCAACTTAATCATCCGCTGCCGACCTCAGGAGGTAGATTTTTTTTAGGGTCTACACAAGTAGCAAACAACAGGATTGATTTATTGTTCCGGCAGCTTACGTCAGTGCTACATTTTTCATCATCGTTATCGACGATCGAATGTCACTGTTCAAGACCTCGCTTCTTGTCTCCATCGAATGTCCTCATCGCTTGCTATCGGAGCACATCGTTCTTCTGACACACCACCTCGTATCCTCATATCACCTCGAGGTCTACCTGTACCATTCTTATCCATACTTATATCTGTTCTAAATGCGTCTGTACTCTGTATGTGTTACCTTTCCACGTCTATTTGACGCACAAATGCCCGTGGTATAATTTCCGACCACAACGCGAGTGGCTTCTGGATCTGGGCTTTCGTACAATGTTTTTTCGTGGTAGCTTTAACAAACACCAGGATCTCATTATAACGTAGGTACTAGCGAATTCACTGACGGTCGATCACTTTTCAACCTTATTACTTAAGGCATTAGGGTGAAAAGTGGCAGACCGTCATGCGTCAGTGCAGGGAATACCGAGTTCAGTGAAGGTACCTACTAGCCAAATTCCCATATACCAGTTGCCCATGGGGGCTCTTTTTGAAATGTAAATCGAAACCCGAAAAGCCTTCAGATTTCCCTTTGATGTGTTAATTCTATATTCAGAGGGCCGGAATCTCTTATCAGTTTTACATTCATTAGCACGTACAATCCTGGTCCAGCATCATACAAAGTAAAAGAAGTGTGTGATAGAGAGGGCAGATACAGGCAGGGGTCCTACATGGCGTTGTTTTAATAAGTTTCGTAGTCTAGGATATTTTCTAGACCATTTGTTAGAAAACTGATGATCTAAGTTTGTGTAGTGAGGTAAACAAGATACTTTGTTGTTGTTGGTTATCAATTATATTGAGAAGCTGCGATATAATTTATGTAGCTTTATTTATCTTTCGTCTTATTTATCGGTCTTGATAATATACCGCTGTTTAGAAATGTACCATTTACCAGGTTCTTTCATAAAATTACAAAAAAAATATAAATATTTTTATTTGCAAATATAAATAGTACCTAAGACACGCAACACTATTAATCTTGAAACTCGATTGGTTTTTTTTGACACCCTCAAACTAGGTTTTTTTTACAATATTGCAGCAATATCAAAATTATCAACCTGTGTATATTGCCAGACAGACAGCATTTAATGTCTAGCAAACGGTCTTTCTGCGACTTTGACCCAAGGTGAAAAACGAGGTAAAACTCAATTACAAAAGAAACTAGTAGGGGGTAAATATGCTGCAACGATCAGCTCGCAGAAATCCATTATAACAAAAAATAAATACTTCCATAAATAATAATAGCAAGCTGTGCAATAGGCAACAGGGCTCCATAATGTCCGATTAAACGACTGTCCGTATAAAATATAAGGCTCCCGGTGTCGTAAATAAGGGTTGAGATCGGTGTACGAAAAGATTACTCGCCTTATCCTTAGAAACCACAGGCCTATCTGTTGGGGTCCACGGCTGTAGTGGGATGAAAGAGCGATCCCGACAGGAGATTTGACCGAAACTAAAGTATTTTGATGAGGGTAGTTGTGAAAAGTTAACAGACATGACGCATATTTCTTTTTTAAAACGCTATTTTTTTTTTAAACTGCGTAATGGCATGGTACCTACACTAAGTGTGCTACTGCTTTTTACGTTGTTCCAGTAGAAATAAATCCCAGCCGAAAACTGAAAAAGCAATACGAAAATTTTGATATGAGACATTCAAATATTTACTAGCGACTAGATAAAACGAAGAAAATCGTAATGCAATACTTGTTACTACTTTGTAACAAGTCGGTATATCTAGTGTCGTACGCCCGCTTGTCAGATAGCATTCGTGTGTCAAAACCGAAAATTTTCGGGGATGTTTTTTTATATTCCCGATGTCCGCTTTTGAGTCTTTTAAATCTCTTTGATGCGAAAATTGATTTTAACTAAACACAAAATAACCTTTCATCTAAGAATAGTGCAGCCAAAAACCATCAGATAATTCACCACAACATTAGTTAATAGATCCTACATAAATAAATACAAAACCTACTTCGCAAGATAGTCTCATCCACGGTTCTTTGTGGGCCCCTGATATAGATAAGGCTTTGGCCACGCAAGATCGGATAACATCAGGGAGCGACGCCGAAGTAATAGTGGATTTATTTTCCTATCCCATTACTGTGCTAACAACGGACTAAAGGGTCTTGCGTTACATAAGGAAGATGACGAAAGCTATAAGAAAATTATATTAAACATTTTCGACTCCTTGACAGGTCTTCGAAACATTTTTCGCGTTCCAAAAGCGCGCTCGCGAAATCCGAATGCGCTGCTCGAGTCTCGACCCGGACACTTAAAAACATCTCGACCAAAAAAATTGTACAACTGTAAAATGTAGTTTCTCATATTCCAATTAACCAACGGTATGCTTATCAGCACTCGACCTCGTTACTGTATGTAAAACGTATGTGTGTGAAGAAATAAAGTTGAAATGTAAAATATTGAGAGAAGTTTGTTGGCGCCCAACGTGGGGCCCCGCTACCAATTGCAAATGTACCCTCGCATCAGTGCTTTTATAGCTTTGAGAATTCACAAAATTCAAAAGTTCAGTTTCAAAACAATCTTCGTTTAATTCACGAGTTTTCAGGCACATTTTATGGGTGAAACAAGTTTTTCGTGAACGCAGTTTTGGAGTATGATGAGAGTATACGATGGGAGTTATGTTGCAGTAATAAAGCTAAAAACAGTTTAATTTGTAAAACTACTTTATGTCGGTTCCACAAATAGTTTTATAACATAATTAATACGTCAACCAGCTCATTCATTGTTCATGATTATATCTCTCTCTGTCTCTCATTTTACGAACCATTTCACGAAATCAACACAATTATTTCGGGTTCAAGTTTAATTATAATTTGCAATATTATGAAAATGGTTCTACGCTAAATTTGTGGAGCAGAGTACATAATTTGATTGCCATAATAAGGCCGAAACACTAATTATAGCGATCGTTTTGGGAGCATAGGTCATGTAATTATTAGCTGGCTACATTTGGTCTACTTATGTCCGTTGAACTAGCAATTTGTGGTGTACGGACCGGATACCAATCAAATCAATTTGTGAATTATATTTATGTAGCTTTTAATATACGTGCCAGTAATAACTCGTTTAGTATCCCGGTATTAATATGACAAATTTAGTTTTATAATGAGAGATCTGAGATACACAGGTACAAGTGCGTAACAGTGAAATCGCTCTTCAAAAGTGAACTCATTCTACAAAACAGCAAATAAAAAAACATATCGTAATGATTCTACTACATAAGAGTGTCTCATCTCATACCTACTGCGCCCTTAACTCCATTTATCTTCATATCTGCTTGCTTTTGTTTACTTAACTACGAAAAAAAACCTCCACAATATTAACTCGAAATTGACTCAATATAAAGTCATCGAATATTGGTCCTCTGATACGTAAATTCTACTTATTACTACGAATGTATTCGCACTATACATATTATACACAATACATTGTTATAGCTATTTGTTTAATTCAATTTTTTTATCTTATTTTAATTTGTGAATGGAAATGATGACCTATTAATTGTTCTTTCCTGTATTATATTGTGCTATCCTATATTATATCATGACAGTTACTTAAAACATGCTAAAATTTGTATTTTTGTTTTAGCACAGTGCAGTGGTATGTTTATTATTGTGACAATGTAGCATTTTAAACAATTGCTGTGCATTAGCAGGGTTCATGTATGAAACCTACATACTTGTAACAACTTGTAAACTACATGAATGCAATAAATGATAATTATGATTACATATACAAACAGGTACGGATTGCAGCGTATTTATCTTTAAACCTAATCTCCTGCATCGGAAATCCAAATGGTTCTAGAATCTAGATGCTAAAGTAAATCTTATCATCTCAATTAATTAGCAGCAGGTAAAGGGTATGTATGTGTAACGCGATGCCTGGATGCCTGTTCAAATATCTTCAATTAAGCTAGACCCGGCTCGTCCCGGCTTGTGGTCCACGAGTCTACACCCCGGAGACTAGCGTTTGATTAATCTTGAGAGGAAGCTGATGCTGTTAGCTAATACATCTTTAGAATTTACACTAGCTTCGGTGATCGACGATGTAGGTAGACTGCTAATGGGAGAAGTGTGTTAGTTTGTGGATAGTATCATCTCTAAATGCATTGATTGGGAGGTACAAATATTAGTGTAAGTGTTTATTGATTGCGTACCTTAACAATCAAACACAATAGCTGTACGACTGTTATATGGAGAGAATATGAAATAAATAAAAGGTGTAACAAGACCATTATCGAAGCTGAAAGGTACTTGTTCTTCCCGTCATTGCGATCATGTTTTTGTTCTAGACCATACCAGGGAACTTTCTAGTTACGGAGATATTGGGGGTCAAGGTTCCAACTTTTTCACAAGTTTTTTTTTTAAATACATATTCACAAAAACACAAAAAAAACGACATTACCCAGCTACAATTATTGCGTTAGGTTACGTAATTTGATGTACATAATGCTTGGTTGACAGCTTCGTTAAGAGTATTTTTACACCCTGTTTAAAAACAAAAACGTATCAAATAAAACAAATTTTTCATTCAGCAATGAAATCTAAGAATCAACAGTATCTGAAAGTCAAAAAAAAAAAAAACAAATAAGACAGATCCTAAAAACGCCCACCTTCCACCACGTCTTAGTGTTTTATCTGGTGAAAAGTAATAGAACATACTCCCCAGCAACAAATCTATCTGTTCAGAAGAATTTGATTCTATACAACGTATCTAAATACACGTTGAACACAATTTATGTACGTATTTGAATTTAAAATATAATTTCATGAACGACCACTAACTCTTTACCATGCAAAACTCAAACTCAAAGCATTTATTTCAATTAGACCATAACAGGCACTTTTGAATATCAGAAAAACAAAGGAGGCAAAGCTAAAGTCACAGACACAAAGCATAATAACTTGTTAAAGTACTGTAGTTGCCCATTACAAAGCGTATATCTTGGAGAAGAATGGACAAGAAACTCCATGGACATTCTTGTCAATCCAAATATTGTTACAAGATCTTGGTTACATCACTCATTTTGAGATTATGTGAGAACGATGTAGAAAGACGTGCACATTAAGAGCGTCCAGAGTAAAATATTTAAAAACAAAGTAGTTAAAATAAACCGAGGCAGCTAACTGCATCCCAACTGACAGCGCCCGTTCACGAAAATGACGCATGGATCAGCCCAATTCAGCTCAACCATATTGAAGGGAACTAAATGACCTGACACACCCGCCACCATCAGCGAGACATTGCGAGCAAATTGCGGTAATGAGAATTTGTCTTCTTCTATAAATCTCTCAACCCAAAAAACGACCCATCCCTTAACAAAGATTAAACCCCACAGCAGACGCGACATCTACACAAATTATAACCAACACATTGCCATCTTCAAAGTTTACTGGAGCAGGTAATAGTTACGAAACCTCCTGAAACCTCCTGAATTCCGGGATTAATCTACAAATTCAGTGTACCCTTAATAATTCTGCTATTTGTAAGGTTTTACGATATGGCCTCTCTTAGACTAGGCTTTGAAGGAAACCGCTAACAAAAGGAAAGGTTCGCGGGTAATCTTTTGAAGCTGGGTAGTGTGTTGCTATGAGAATTTTGTATGAATTTGAAGTACCTTTATTTTGGAATATTATGTATTCTGTCTTCTGCCTAGACCCAGTGGTGTTCCACTGGGTCTAGGCATGCGTTTATGTATGTAAAAGAAAAAAATATACAAGGTGTAAATAGACCCTTTACGAAACCGGCAACCAAGTATTCTGTACATTAAACTAAGTAATTCTACGTAAAAATGATTGCTGGAAAACGACTAAATATTTAGGTGAAAAATTACATCTTACGGTAGGACACAATGTTACGCACTCAAAACAGTGTGCTGATGGATGCATTGAATAGTACGGGGTCGTGGAGGTATATAATTAAAAGTTATAACATAAAAACAGGTTTAAAAAAAAACTTATGAAACAGTTGGAACTTTGACCCCCAATATCTCCGTAACTAGAAGGTTCTCAGATAAGGTCTAGAACAAAACAAATGATCGCAATGACGCGACGGGGAGAACAAGCACCGTTTGGCTTCGACACCCATTATAAAATAAAGAACGAATATTCAGTTACAGATGTGATGTTGAGATTTGATGTCTTAAAAATATCATCACGACTGTTTTCCGCTGGATTTAGTAAATCTTAAAATTAAAATCTTAAATCTTAAGTACACCCATGTCTCTTAGAATCTTAGATAAAAATGTACAAGTACTTAATTCAGTAGGTATTAGAAGTACATAAGTCTTTTAAATACGGAGCTAAAATGGTTAAGAAAGTGGTACTTAATATTTTAAGCTCCTAAGCTTTTTGGTGAAGTAGGTATGTAAGTAGGTTTTATTCTAACTTTGATGATATTTTATTTTAAGCTAAAATAGATACGAAGAATTATCAGAAAACCGTTGATATTTATAGCTATAGAAGCACTTTGAAATTTATTTATTTATTTATTTATTTAACACTTCAAGCACATAGTACAGAGGCGGACTTAATGCCATAGGCATCGAAAAATCGAATCAAAGAAATCGAAAGTATTTAAGAATACCTCTTTCTGGAAAAATAAAGACAAAAAAAACACTTTTAATGCAACTCCTTACACACCAATAAAACCATTACCTCACAATAAAACACTAAGCACCTATAAAGTACAGTCGGCAACAAAAGTGACGCGTGACGCGACGTACAATCACGCACGCAAGTCGTCACGTCGTCCCCACACGTCAACCCTGTAATGTCGCGCTTAAATAGCACCTGCCCCACCGTAAACGAGGAAGCGACTGAAGCTATCTGCTGTTTGTTTGTTAATGTTACACAGGAAGTTGAAGAAGGAACTGCTTATTTCATTAGAAATTTCGTCCTACGATAGGAACGTTGGAATAGAGACTATTTTCTCGCTAATAAAACGTGTAATAGACGCAGGTCTCGTGTTAGGAAAAGAGACAAATATATTTGTCCCTGACTGTAGGCACAGCCGGGCTAGAACTCTCTCTCTCTCTCAACTAGTTTGTTGCAAGGACAGGAAAAAATATCGCTCAGTGACGCTCGCTTGGCGGGCAGAACATTTGCCCAGAGGCAATACTATCTGAACTAAATACTCGCTGCTCGTTGCTTGCGAATTCGTTTGTAGTTGCTAGCTGTAATCATCAGCCTACAGCACTGCTGAACGTAGACCTCTCCAATTGCTCTCATCCAGCTGCTACGAGCCACCCTGCAGAGATCGTTCTACTCGCTTGTCGCTTACCGTCGACGGTAGCACTGTTGCCTCATACACCTGAAACGCGACACGTGCACGGAAACGAGCGACGTATATCTACAAGCTTTTAATTTAAATCCCTTAAGTGATATAGCAATGGTTTTAGACTAAAGTTATTTGAACGTATATTCGTATCGTTCTGCTGAGAGAAGCAATAAACATTCTCTTGTGAGCGTTTTAAATGTCATGTTTACGAGTACTGGTCCAGAAAATGTTGAAAACGCCTGTAGGGAGCGAAGTAAAATATTTGTCCATGGCAATAGAAATTGAAAAGAATGAGATCGAAATGCTAAGTGAAACAACGAATAACAATTTTATTCAGCAAATTATGAAGTTATTTGCATGTGGATAATTTCAGGTAGTTGATATTTAACTAGCGTAGAATATTAAGCCCCTAATACACTGTCATCAGGCATAGTTCATGAATTATGTTCAACGGATGACTCCCTGCGGCATTATAACGCTCTTTGCCTACATAAAGGCTAAAGGTCACTCCAATTCACACAACAATCTTACATTACAAAATAAAAATAAAACCTTTATTTGCAACAAGAACAAGAGCAAATAATCTCATCGCATCCTCTGCATAAATACTTGCGAATGGCCCATTGTCCTTACTATCGGGCAATTCGGCCTTCGGCATAAAAATCCATGCAATCAAAGTTTACCTCCACTTAGTGCCCCAGTCACATCAATATTATATTGCATGAATTCCAGTCTTTATGTCCCACTCAGCCCTGAGGCCGAATGTACCAAACGGGACATTGTAAGTAACGACTCCTTTGCTATTCGGCCCACGCCGCCCAGCAATGTGGACATGGCCTAAACTATTATATTATTCAAATATAGCCGTATCGCAGGCCCTTTTGAAGTTTTAAAACGAAGGAGGATTGCGTACAGTTTGGGACAGATTCAAGAAAGAAATTCTTTATATTTTTTTTATTTGATCTGACGTATTTGATATTGTATTTTTTTCAGACTGTGCCTTTGCTAGGTTGTCCAATTCAGTTCAGTGGGTTTCTTGAAAAAATACGTTTTCCATTTAAGCTGCTATTGTAGTTTTAACATTATTCTTTATATTATTCTGGCTTATAACAATCTGTTAACCTCTAGACTGTGGACTTGTATACCTTCGGGGTAAACGTGATAGGCCGTCGTCGAATCAGATACCTACTTGTTATTCAAATCAAGTACCTACTCAAATGAAGATATCGCTCGCTTTTGTCCTTTTTATACGTTTTACTTGGACTAGAATTCTAGATAATAGCTTTTTAATATGAGGTCTTATTTTAACATTGAAAATTAAACCAACATTTTTTTTTAAATCGTGATTGAATAATATCTTTACTTTGAGAATAAAGAAGCGTTTATAAGAAAGGCCATACCTATTTGACCATTATCCTCTACATTAACAATGCTTCATTATGTCGTCCTATCCAGTTAATTAGTTTTTTTTTTCGGGTTCGTGGCTAAATAAAGCCGCTCGATTGGCTAGGTTGGTCTCTGTATGTGTGACCAGCCAATACGTTCCGAGTTTCCTCCGTGCCTCGGCAAGCATGATAAGCCGTTGGTCTCGGCTGTCATTTGTAGAGCTTTGACAGTCGTTACAGGTAGTCGCACGAAAGCCTGACAACCAGTCTTACCAAGGGTGGGTACCCCCTTGGTAACACTGGGTATCCCTTGATGTTATTTTTTTTTTTCTGATTATGCTTTTGAACTGAATTCTTTGTTAATCTTTTCATATATTTTCTACCAACTTTTAGACGGCTTTATTTGTTATGATTTCAGGGTATGAATTCCAGTGTGATTATCTGAAATACCAAGAGACTTGTCAATGTTGGCATTGATGTGTTAATTACGACACATTGAATGTGTTAATTGTTACGTACAGTTTACCTAATTACGTTATGTCAAAGTCAAACGTAATTAATTTATATAACCAACACCTTTAAACCAATTTTCCTATCACATTAATTACGCTCAGTGGTGGCCTAGAGGTTACCGTGATTAAAGAACTGCAGATCTTGGGTTCGGACCCAGGCAGGCTCTTTTCTTTGAGTAAATGATTGTATAGTTTTCTAATAATTATGACAAAAATACTTTTTGTTCTATTATTTTATTTCTCCGAAAGTGTATTGAAAAACATCGTTTGATACACTTGGGCATTTGTTACTGCAGTTCTCGGCTACATAACAAAGTTTCCCCACTTTTATCAAAATGTATTATTATCACCGCTGCTCTCAAAACGGTGAAGGAAATCATCGTGATGAAACCGGCAAGGCTTAGAACCAAAACTCCGACGACAAAAATTGTAACATCCAACCCGCGTAAGGCCCGCGTGGTGAATTACCCCCAGGGCCATTCCCACTAACAGAGAGAAAAAAGAGAAGACTTGTGTCCCAGTAGTGGGAAGGTTATTAGATTGATTAAATAACGTAAAAACTAGAAAACGCTGTCGTGATTACATAGACGAAAAAAAAAACGAACTCGACTCGACTTTAACTCGTTCTATAAATGAGTCAAAGTGATTACCGAGTAAAGGTAATAACTTAAGATACGATTTTTATTCTGTAGTTTAGTAATAGCTTGAAGTTAAATTGTCAAAAGTAAGGGTTGTTAGGTTTGCTTTCTTTGACGGTTCTTACTTCGTTCAAATTCGTGTCTATTGCATAAAAATGTTTGCTTAAGTAATTACTTAAATTCAAGTTATCATACCTGGGTTAGAGGCGTTAGATTGGCCGGAAAACACAGAACAGAAGATATAGTGAAGGTCATTATAGGTAAAAAAAAGCTACTAATTTTAATAGATTATCTTCTCTTATAACCGCTAACACTCAAGTCATTCACAACATTTGAGTTCTTAAGAGATTTACCGTTTTTATTTTTACCACCTTCGACCCACGTACAAGAAAAATAAATTATTATTCTATTCTAAAGATTTTACTCTACCTAAGTGACCAACTATCTCAGTGGTCTAGAAACCACTAGCCTCGACCTAGCTACAGTTTCCACTGCCTAGCCATCCGTCAGTGTTGCCAGTATAAACAATTATCGTGTATATTAATTAACACGTCTCCGCTTTGCCGCGTATTTATTAGCGCGCACAGGTGTGTATCATTTGTTCCCGTGATTACTGTGCTGGCCTCTTGGTGCGGGACCAGGGATAAGCGACAGCGGGTCAACGGTAGAAAAAACTCAATGTACCTATAGGTAGGTACTTTCGTACAAAGTTGTTACTTTGTTCGTATTATTAAAGACAATCAGATGTGGGCCAAACTAGTCAATGAATAAAATAGCTAGATCTCGTAGAAGATCTCAGGAAGAGCTGAACATAACTACATTTCAATTGTCTACATTAACACAGGATCAAAAGAGCTTGAAGTACTGGAAACCAGCAGTGAGATGATGCAGGCTAACAGTAATCATTTGATTGCCTTGAATGTAAATCTATGACATAAACATACTTTTATTGATAATCGAAATAGTTAAAAAAAAAATAACTGACGTTTCTCAATATTTCATTTATGAGTAGTTTGAAGTGCATTCTATTATTTCTTATCATCTTCATCATCATTGCAGCCGAAAGACGTCCACTACTGGTCATAGCCCCCCCAAGTGTCGCCATATTGACCGGTCCCGTGCGAGTCGCATCACCAGGTCATCGGTCCACCTAGTGGATGGCCTTTCAACGCAACGTCTTCCACCACCACCGCGGTGGTGGTGGTGGAGTGGTCGCCACTCCAGAACTTTTCGGCCCCATCGGCCATCCGTTCTGCGAGCAATGCGCCCTGCCCGCTGCCACTTAACTTTATCAATTCTTCGGGCTCCGTCGATAACCTTGGTTTTCTTGCGGATGTCCTCATTTCTGATTTGATCACGCACGGAAACTCCGAGCATAGCCCTCTCCATTGCACTTTCGGTGACTTTAAGCCTTCTGATGAGGCCCATTGTGAGCGACCACATATATTTTGGTCTCGTATGTAATCACTGGCAACACACACTGTTCATAAGACTTTCGTCTTGAGACATTGCGGTAAGTTGGACGAGAAGATATTTATTATTTCTTCTAATTCGCGTGGTCTCTCAACTTGAACCAAAAACGAGTTATCCCGGTAATTTACTTTCCGTCTTAGGTGTAAGCTTTATTTTAACTTATAGCTTACGTGGATATAACGAATCGTGAAATTAAAATCTTGATTTATTTAATGAGATCAAAGGATTCATTAATGAAATTTGATCAGAGTTTTAAGGTACTGTGTTTGAGAGCTTAACGTTTATGTACACATAGATGTATCTCATAAATAAGCAAATGGTACATTCGAATCTACATTAGATAACCTTTTTAGAGGTGATTTTCGATTTAATAATTTCCCGTACTTTCCCGTGGGGCTTAAGAGGAAATGCGGGTGGTCTTTTCTTCATGCAAACGCTCTCGCCTGTTTTCTTTCTGGTTTATGACTTTAGAGCTATGATTTTTTACAGTTAAATAAATATCAACCTTTTCTATGTCTCTATGTTTTCCTTTTTGACGATACATAATCTGTTTCAGCACTAGAACCTTTACAAAATGCTAAAAAAAGCCAATTTGGACCGCTGTCAACAGAGGCCTAGTGTACACAAATTTGAAAAAAGAAAAACATTGGGACACAGCAAATATTCTTCTTATTCAGTTTATGAAATATTTTTCAAATTGGTCGAGTATTGGAGGAGGAAATAGTCGAGAGCCAAACCTCGAATTATGACTTTTTACGTGTCGGATCTGTAGCTGTCCTTATCGCACCAATGTCGAAATCACGCTCGTAGAGGGACAGCAATAGCTTCTTCAAATACCTAAATACCGAAATGTGGGTGTACTATTAGGTACACCTCTCTGCCTAACCCTTCCCGTAATCCCGTGATGTTATGTTATGTTATTACCCGTACTTAACTCGTAATCTATTTTACTCTATCATATAATTGGCTTCATAATGAAAAAGACACCTGCAAGGAGTATTAAATCCAAATCAGCTTTCAAGGCTATATTCATGCAAACCCCATCAAATAATGCGCCCTTTACCAGTTATAGCTCAACTTAGCTTTAAAACCCCCATTGTCCGGACCCCTTTCACCCCCACCCCTTTATGCCATGTGTTGGACAGTTCCCAACTATTATTTTATTCAAATTCCCCTTATTGTCACCAAAACCGCTTACCCCGTGAAAGGGCAGAGGAAACGAGATGACAATATAACCCTCTCCCTTTCACACGGGCAATTTATGCTTATAAAAACTTTGCGGAAATGGAAAAGTAATGCAAAGAAAATATCCTTTTTTGTGGAGAGATTTTAGCTTCGGTTGAGGATTTGGTATGCGTATGGATTTATTTACTTTGACTCTTTAAAATGTTGTCAAGAGTTTTCATTACCTGGTTTTTTGAGTACTGTCACATGTTCGAAATGGAGAACACCGGGACAACACTCATTCCAGTGATATTGTCTAAAAACCAATCAATTGTAGCGTCATTCCAGTGATATTGTCTAAAAACCAATAAATTGTAGCCTCATTCCAGTGATATTGTCTAAAAACCAATCAATTGTAGCCTCATTCCAGTGATATGGTCTAAAAACCAATCAGTTGTAGCCTCATTCCAGTGATATTGTCTAAAAACCAATCAATAGTAGCCTCATTAACTTAAATCACCGATTGTAGTTCCAATTTTACTACCTCTGGAAGTGCTTGGATAATTGTGGAATCATCATTCTCCTGCCCTTACCCCAACATATTTGGGGTCGGCGCAGCATGTCTTCTTCTTCCATACTTCTCTATTACTCGTTATCTCAGCAGTCACCTCCTTACTAGCAAATATTATCCTTCACACGTTTATTAATAAGTCTTACTAAAGAACAAATTGCGGAAAACACGAAAACGACAGCTTAAATCCAAATCGTGTCTTATTTTACTTTGATCTTTCCCTTATCCAAGATTTAAGCCAAGCCAAACGGCACACAATCTTAAAAAATAAAATTCAGTACTACCCACCTCTGTAACACGATGAATAATAAATAAAGGTTACAAAATATAACACGTGGACGGGAGGCGGGTTGTGGGGGGGAATAGGGATGTATTCCTTGGAGGCCTGTCTTTCCTCGACGATGGTTTTATTCGGCCCAGAGGCCTCTGACATGGGGTAGCTAGAGGTAGAGGTTGTGAATATCGATGTTCAGGTAATATTTAAATGTGACGGAGAAATGGATTGATTGATTGTTAGTTTATCCGTATCCCACTCTGGCGCCCACAACTGCTTGACACTATGTATGTCACTTATATAGTGCGTCCTAGCCAGGGTCCCATTTACCAGGAAGCGACATCAGAAGTGGGATACGAAATGGGTTAAGAAATCTCCTGAAAGTGAAAACAGTGTGAATTAAAGTATCCTTTGTGACACTATGTATGTCACTTAGTGCGTTCTGGCCAGGGTCCTATGTACCAGGATGCGACATCAGAAGTGGGATACGAAATGGGTTAAGAAATCTCCTGAACGGTGTGAATTAAAGTATCCTTTGTGCAGGCAAAGAACCTGCAGCAAGGACAGCATTGTTTGAAAGTTTCGATGGCATTAGTAGGTTATCCACTTAATGAATAGGTATATTGTAATGAATCAAACAATTCAGCTTATCGCTAACCACTGCTGGAAATGGCCTTCTCCCAAGTTGCGCCACACCATTCCGCCATTCATATTCATTTTGTTTGCGTCCCACAATGTTAAAAACATGACGTAACATCACGCCTGTAATCCCAGTAGGGTTAGGCAGGTGTGTTCCTAAAGTATACCCACATTTCGCCAGTTTTGTTAATACGTAGCGAGCCTATTGCAATCAACCGGGCACAAATTCAGACTCCGTAGCAGCTACTAAGAAAAACCCAATAACAGTTTGCCCGACCCGGGAATCGAACCCAGGACCTTATGCTCAGCAGTCGCGCTTGCGACGACAACACCAACAACATTTTAAAATCCCCTCACTCCCCTTCGATCCCTCCTTTTATTAACTTTTTTTTTAAAAATTTATATACTTTTTCTTTCTTTCTTTTTTACGATAGTTAGTCCTTAATTTTAGTGGCATGATAAAAGTACTTGTTCTCTGCAGTATTTGTTGCCTTGTATTTGTTTTAAATGTTACAGCACCATGCTGCCTTTTGGCCTCGTACAAGACCGATTTTAGTTTAGTATATGTCTTATATTTAAGCTTTTTTGTTTACTTTTATATTTTTTGTTAATTTTAATCATTTTGTTTTGTCCTTTATGAGACAAATAGATACTTTTTCTTTATTTTTTTCTGTACTTCAGTTGGTACTGAGGATTTATTACCATACTGATAGATTTAAAATCGAACTACAACCCCCCCCCCCCCCAACCCCTTTACCCCTACCCTCATGCTGAAAAGGTTTTGGTCGACCTGTAACTAAATATTATCGAATAGAATTTCTAACTTTCCCCGCTTGATGCCGTTTAAATAATTTCTCATTTTAACTGCAGGGTTCCACACAAAATCCGGAATGGTGGTCCATTTTTCAGGCAGTTCCGAATGTTCCGATCCATATCAGAACGTCGGCCAGTCAATAAATCGCCACGAAGGTCCCATGGGGAGATGAAGGGAGATCGAGATAATCACCATGCTTCCCAGATGGACGGCTTTCTAATAAAGGAAATGTTAACCAAGTTGAGATTACCGACGTGGTATTTTGGCTCTTCGTAGAATAGTTATAAGGTTTAAATATCCGTAAATTGGAACCTTTCATTTTTTTTAATAGGCTGATGTGAATTGATACATATAATTTAAAGTCCCGCTCCGTGTCTGTTTGTGTGACTGCGTGGTACTTTTAAACAACTGAACGAATCATCATGTGATTTTCGACATCATGTAGGGAATTTATTCCGAGAGATTCTTGTGGGAATTCATTCAAACGTCATCATCGGCCTAACCTTTTCCCAATTATGTTGTGGTCGGCTTCCAGTCTTACCAATTTTACATGGAGCGAATGCCTATCTGACCTCCACAACCCAGTTAGTACTAGGTAATACGATACCCTTGGTAAGAATGGTTGTCAGACTTTCGGGCTACTGACTATCTAACGTATGTCAAAGTTCAAAGATCTAAAATTGACAGCCGGGACCAATGACAATGTGCAATTCATTCAAACACCAAACTTATATAAATTAATAAGTAACTAATAGAAACCGTGTACAGAAAATGCGAGTCACTAGTAACTCAATATAAAACTGCAAAACCAACATTTTTCGATATGTTGGACCACTCAAGAGAATTAAATCCATTGCTTTGCTTCCGAGAAAGACGTATATCAAAGTTTTTACTAACGCAGCAATGGACTTTGACATTTATCCAGACTGTACAAGTGTAAAGGGTGACACCGCTCCGGTGATTCCGTAAACAGTCCTAGTTCCTATCTAGCATTGAACAGCGTGGCTATCCTATTCAGAACTGTGTCTGGGTTTGTCCAACAATCCGCTTTGGCGGCGGCTCTCAAAGGCTTAGTATTCTTACTTCATCCGCTTATTTTTAATCTTTTTCGCCCATATAACGGTATCACGAATGTAAGTCGGAAGTCGCACTTTGGTAGTGTTGGAAAATTTGAATTGTTCGAATTATGAACTATGGTCGTTTTCGTGCAACTTTTTTTTTAAATTCACGAATGATATGTCATTTCGCAGCTTTCATGATAGTACATATTTTGGGCAACCTGCGGTGTAATTGGGCAAAGTACTTAAAATGGTATTTTGCCGATTCAATCACATTATTTACGTTTCTAAACGGACGAATTTGCAAGTTTAACATGATTGTGATCGAATTTTAATAGAAAGAATATTACACAATTATTGCGCTGTTATTTAGTTCATTTTTTTTTAAGTAATCCTGTAAAACTGATTGTAACAAAATCTTTATGAAAGCTTAAAAACAATGAAAATGTTTTTCCATTATAATGGCCATATTTTTAGTTAAACCACAAACAAAAGAGAAATCTCTCATTTAATTAAGGCAAAAATGCTAATTAATGCACAAAATAATCATGTTTCATGGTTTCTGTCTACATTGCCGTCGTACAATATACCTTTGTTCTATTTACTATTAAAAACAAAATGAATCTTTTTCATTTCATATTGTTACTGAAAAACCGTGAACCGAAATCCTTTAATAGGATTTATTTATTATAAAATGGTAAATAGTGGTTTTGTTAACATGAAGGTATTTCATCCGGTGCTGCGGGACTGTTCGAAAGAGATACCGTGGCCCCGGAACACAAAAGGCGATGAAGGAACATGGATGGGTTTTAGTCAGTAAAAGTCTGACACTCCCTCCTGCTCAGCCCAGAACGGGAGGAGTTATTTGATGATTTCCCATCCGAAAAAAAATAGGTATTTCATTAAAATCTTGGTATTGATCTATTCATTAAAAATAAATTACCCCATCCACAGAGTATTATTGTATTGTATAGCGGGCTGGTGTCCGCAACTCCACGTCTAAGCGCGTATTTTGCGTGCGGGTGGGAAATTTATTCGATCCACCCTAGCTCCCCGAGAAAGGCCAGCAGCGCCTTGATGTTGCTGACGATCTCGCGGAGAGTACCTGGGTTACCGAAGTACTTTGCCCTGTATGTTGCAACCACCGAGCAGTGCAGAAGCACGTGGGCTGTCGTCTCATCCACAGAGTAATAGTTACTCGGATATCAGAAACCGCCGTGTACATAGCCTTTTCCCAACTATTTTGAGGTCGGCTTCCAGTCTAACCGGATGCAGCTAAATACTAGTATTATACATGGAGCGACTGCCTACCTCCACAAACCAGTTAGTACTGGCTAATACGATACCCCTTAGTAAGACTAGTTGTCAGACTTTCGGCCCACTGATTTCTTGCAACGACTGTCAACGATCCACAAATGACAGCCGGGACTAACGACTAAAAAAAAAATACCAGAAACCGTACAGTTTTACTCTAGCAAGCTTTGTATAATATTCTGATGTTATTACTACACCCCTAAGTGGGGGAAAATTCAATTACCCCGTCCAATATTGAGTTAATTAAATACATGTACATTTAATACGTAACGTAACTTGATATATTGTCATTTAATAAATTATTTTACCCCCAACCTTGATTTGCATAAAGTAACATGCAATATATTTTACGAGGTCTGTATAATTATGTAGGTATGTGTCTACAGTAATTAAGTTAAGGTGTGTGTGTTTATCTATTCATATGTTTTCGTAACATTTAGCACTAGCCTATGCCCGCGGCTTCGTCCACTTGGAGTTCGGTAATTATCCCACGCGATCGTACTACCGAGATTAAAAGTATTATATGTGTTAATCCAGGTAATATACTATCTGTGTGCTAAATGTCATCCAAATCCGTTCAGTAGTTATTCTCCTGCCATAATGGTCACGAGAGATAACTCAGGCCAGATTAACGCCTTAGCTACGTCACTACCCACCCCCATTTATACCACCGCCATTTTAATACTCCTAAGGAGGCCATTACCAAAAAACACAGCAATTTATCAACAAAGACATCTACAGAATGTCGCCGAATTCCCTTAAATCCAAGCGCCATTATTATTCCGCTTTGCCCACCACAAGGGTAATTTGCCTAATCCCCGGGTGATTTTTCAAACTTTTGGAAAAAGTGTGCTTTTGAATTTTGTCACCGCATATTTTTATGAATCCATCCATGGGTAACGTTGAACTACATCATTCTCCTGACTTATCCCAATTCATTTAGGGTCTGCGCAGCATGTCTTCTTCTTCCATACTTCTATTCTCTATTACTCGTCATCTCAGCGGTCACCTCCTTTCTAGCCATATTATCATCCTTCACACAGTCCATCCATCGTGTCTTTGGTCTTCCTCTACTCTTATAGCCATCTACATTCATACCCAAAATGTTCCTCACTACATTTTCGTACAAATAGCGGCAGGTAACAGTTGCTTGCAGCTTTAACCACAAACTAAAATTGGATTGCCTGCCAAAATTTGAAATGTTCTATCAATTAAATCCTAACAATACTCATAGTTTATTCAAACTGTTGGATTTCTTTAAACTTGCGTGATATTATTCTATTTAATGATATTATTTTTAACGTAGGTATACATTAAGTAACTTTAATTACTCTTGTTTCTAAAGTCTTGCACCGACCTTCCAGCACGATCAGACAGAATATTTTGCATTTTAACAGCAGCATCCCCATCACTAATCCTGCCATTAGGACCGTCACTGACGACCGTAAATAAAGGAGCTTGTAGCACACAGTTAGTCATCTTGTCCAAGGTGTGCCAAGCTTTGCCAAGCTTTGCCCCAATTCGTAATCACCTCACTAATAGGGACATCGGTAAAGACAAACATAATGGCGGCTAGTGTGAAAGTACCAGTATGTTCGGTGTGTATCTGTCTGTTAGTTTGTTTGTTTTGCTCAGGAGGTAGAAGTTTGAGGGCTGGGCTGGAGTATAGGGGTTTGACAGTTTCAAACGTGTATAGAGTACTAGCGGAGCTTCGTTGTATGCTTGTGTTGGAAATGGTAAATTAAACGTGGTGGCGTATCCCGTATCGAGTTCGTCCCGCCATCTCCTGGGCCCGCGGCGTTGCCGTTTGCTGCTATATGGAACCCACTGTATATGTATAAAAAACGGTACATTTTAATAGAACTGACTGAAAGAATACAAAATAATTTAATAACCAACAACAAACAACAAACTATACGTGCGTTAATTGCTTTTAATCCAGTTTTGTTCTCTTTGATTTATCACGACGAAGAATATCCTCGAAAATCAGAAACAGTAAAAGCGAAAAAGTGTTCTTGTTTAAAAAATCGCATGGAATACGGCGAAAAGTCACTTAAACGCGATGCTAATTGTACTCTTTGCCGTATCTCCGACAGTTTCGCAGAAATAATGAATGGCAATTTCTCTTTGCTCCCCAGCATGCGTGGCTTAGCTTTCTTTCTTTTTCGATTTATACGAGGAAGTGTTAACACTGAGTGCACTTTATTTGCAGAGGACTTCATTTAGCTGTGTCGCTTAGAGTTCTCTCTAATTGTGAAAAGTTTTGTTTCACTTTAATGTACGCTGTATGACTGGCATAGGAACAAATCTTATTCTTTGCTTTAACTCATCTTATACAAGGGTATAAGATGAGTTCTTTTTTCTTTTATCAATAAGGATTGATAAAAGAAAAAAGTAGTACGTAAGATTTGTAGATATTACGTACTGTAGCGGTTTTACCCGGATGGGTTTGAAAAGCAACTTCCTTGATTATTTAATAAGGATGCCATATGAAGAGATAAATTCAAAACAAAAAAAAATATCACCCTTGACAGTCTGCCTGCAACAGAGTAGGAATGTAAAAGTGCTTCTAAACTAAATAATTATCTATTTTACAAGTCTATGTGCGTTTCTTGTCATGAAGCTAGAAACTCCGTTCCATCATACCACTACTACTATATCTCAATCTTGTGCCTCTATAAAAGTCTCAATAATTCTCTACATGAATCCCCCAATAACATTTTAGATGATATTGCCATAAACATGCCCATGAAGGGCTGCCCTTAATAGCCGTATAATGTTATAAATGTGTACTAATAAGAGGATTACACTGACCCCTGGTGTAATAACTTAGTTGTATCTTACGACCCCCATGGGGAGCCATGAGGGGCCATCTTCTGTTTATAAAAGTAAAAGGGAATTTAGCCGCAGATGGCATAAGAGAAAAATTATTTCGGACATAATTAAATATTTTTGAGCTAGATAAAATTCTTAAAATGGTCAGAGACGTAGTATGAACTGTCACTTTATGAGCATTTTACGAATTGTAACGTAATTCATATTATTATTCTATTTTGATTCTGCTGAAGCGGCCATTTTAGGTACCTTGCTTTGTTTTGTAATTGGGAATGCCTATTAATGCTCGTTGTAGATGGCGTGACTATAGCTAGATCTCAATTTGATCAATAAGGTTAAACTATTTTTAATTTAAAAGACATGAGATTTTCATCAGGTGACGATGCTTAGAACTGCTATGCCAGCGCCATTAGTTTCACAGGTATCTTCCCCATTGCGTAAGTGCCATTTTTAGAAAGTTTTGTTCAAGAAATTAGAATTTTAGATTATGAATTATTAACCATCCGTCCCTACCCCATGAATGTCTTATGTTCGTCCACAAATCTCTGCAGAGACCCAACCCAAAACCGTCTTAAGATGTCCAAAAGTATTCCCAATGCACTACAACGAACAAATACATTTGACCTAGTGACACAATTTCCATTGGCAAGGCAAATAATCCCTTTATTGCTTATACGGAGCATATCCGACGCGGGAGTACGTGAACTCGTCTAAATAAAATTCCAAGGGATTTTTCACGCTCTACCGTCATCTTTATTAAAAAATTCAATTTGTGGAATTACGAATACATTGCGAGTGGTTTTACAGGGAGGTAGAAAGATACGGTGGGGGTTTTAGAAAGCTGGAAATAACGGAAAATACTTATTTCAGAAAGAGTATGAAATCATTGTGTTATTGGTTGTTTTAACTCTTACGAAGCAAAACACCATTACACAAGAATTAGAAGAAAAACGAAGATATATAGAGTTTTGTTCTTATCTGGAAAATATATTTAAAACAACAAAGTTCCACATCACCTGAAAGCTTGGACCGTTAAAAAAAATCATCTTCATAAAAGTCAGAAAGTAAATTCCGACGGGAATTGTATCCCGAAGTTTTTGGCGTCTCTTTTATTGTTTGTAAAGTTGCAAGTCGGAATGGAAAGGCGAGGAAGTATAGTCGATTCAAAGTGGTTGTTATGGCGCCCAACGTGGGGCTGGTTTTCTTTAAAAATCTTTTCCCTATTTTTTAGTCGTTTGCCCTTCCGTTAAATGCCGGTCATCGTTTCTTCTTGTGAGTTGGACGCAACTTTGCATATACAAAATAGAACGCCTTTAATCTGTCCTACTTCCGCTTCACAACAAATTGTTCCTTACCTTGAACCAGATCCTCAAATCCGGTAATTCCTCAAACAATACCTCATTTGCATTCGCACGAACCTCTCTGTTTCGCATTCAATTACCTGCATCTGAAGAATGATTGTCATTGCGAAGACAAGATTCGTCTCGTTTTGCTATGCCGTCCTTTTCTGCTTCGTTTAACGCGATGGGCCGGGGATTATTCTCATTAGACGTAATTTGTTTCTCTTGGTAAGCGTCCCGCTTGACAGTTATGACGAGCATCTATTTTCGTAATGGCACTAAGATTGGTCGGCTGAGTCGGAATCGGAAATGTCATGTGAAATGTCTAGGCGTGGCGGTGTAGATTGATGAGACATATTTACTGGAGAACCTTGTAATTACTATATAAGTTTTAAAAATGCTAATGCTATTAATTACTAGTTGTCATCGCACCAATTTACTATATTTATTTAAATTAATGTCGTTGTGTCGTGTGTTGTGAAGTCGTGGGTTCGAACCCAGGCAGATTACATCGTGGGGAAACCAGCATGTCCTAGAAAGCCCATTCCCTCTCAAAGAGAGGAGACGTGTGTCCCAGCAGTGGGCACGTTATAGACTGATTATGATTATGGTTATGTTAAATTAATGTTGTTTTAATCTTATTTTTTAAATTTTATTTTCTTTGCCGTTCTAAGGTCATTTGTTTCTAATCTATCTTGTAACTTGAATTAGTTATTGTTTGTTTTATGTATATTTGATTTTGAATTACGTCCTAATTAAAATTTTCTACTGTAAAAGCAACAGTCTCGAATTCTTCAAGTTTATTTATTAAGTTTTCCGTTTCAATTAAACTAATTTGGTAATTCTGATTTGTTTCAGGTAACTCAACGTTCTGCTTCGATCAAACAGACCGTTTTTTCAAAGGAATGGAGTAATTAAAATCTTTAAATATCAAGACCATCTAAAAATTTTATTTAAGAAGTATTTTACCAGTAGCTTTCATTTTAATTACTTAATTAGGTGCTACGTCTATTTTTTAAATAAATTGGTACTGGTTGAGGAAAATATTGACTGAAACGTGTACGAAATAGGGTTGTCTCAAATTATCCATTTTAATAAAACTCTACGAAGCTTATTTCGCAGTTGTACGTTTCATTGTTCCCTTGGACATCGTTATCGATGGAAGTTTACCCCTAAACGTGAGGGCCTTTCAAATTCCTAATAGCCATTGTTACCTGTATGCCTTGCAAAAGAAAATAGGACGTAAAGAATTTTCCGAATTGATTTTATTTCCTTTGTCAATCGAACCGACTCCACATCGATACCATAAATTATTTTTAACAAGCAACGTAATTTCTTCAAAGTACCTTCAAATATGTCATTAAAAAAATCAAATACACTGACTGCACATAAAGAGGGCCTCTCAATCGGGAATCTTCCCCACTGCCTCCCTCCCAATCTTACAATTACGTGATAAAATTGAAGGCTTTTTTTACTCAGTCAAATTCGTTTCGCTTAAGCTTCAAAATCTCTCGGGAGATGGTCGAGGCACGAGGCTGCTTTTATAGGTATTAGGATATATCTTAAGGAATCACTCCTTGCGCCTCATTCAAACTAATTCAATGTGCTTTGGATTTGTAATTCGAAATCCTGGTTGATAAAAGAAAGCCTCGATATCTGAAGATTGTACGTGTTAGATACTTTTGATGTTTTGAATTCTTTCTGGAAGATTTTTTGTAAAGGAATAATTTAAGAGTATTTCTGATTTACATTTGAGTATGAAGGAGTCGCAAGCACTACTGCTGAGCATGAGGTCCTGCGTTCGATTCCCGGGTCGGCCAACTGGGTTTTTCCATTAGGAATTTCTCTGTAGCAGCCACGGAGTCTGGATTTGTGCCCGGTTGATGGCAATAGGCTTGCCCCCTCATACATGGGACTTGGAACATAACTGGCGAAACGTGGATGAACTATTAGCTACACCTCTACCTAACCCTTCGGGTATTATAGGGGAGTATAGGCATGTATCAGTATTACATGCAGCGACTGCCTATCTGACCTCCATAACCCAGTTAATACTGGGTAATACGATACCCTTGGTAAGACTGGTTGTCAAACTTTCTTTAGTCAGTGGTACTTAACGACTGTCAAAGATCGACAATTGACAGCGAGGCCAACGGCTTAACGTGCTTTTCGAGGCACGGAGGAAACTCGGTATGGGTGGTCACCCATCCACAGACCAACCTAGGCAACCGCGGCTTAACCTGAAGATCCACCCGAGCGCCTGTTATTATATAACAGACAGCGTATAAATAATGCAAATTCAATCCAGCCCTCGGATATCTCTGATAATACGTTTGACGTATTAACGACAAGTCATAGTGTTGCAATAATTTATGCAATGTGTCAGAATGGATGCCATTACGGACTAATGCCATAGCTGGAATACATAAGTTCTGGTTGATAGATAGCGCGGTTTAGCCCCAAGTCTATAAGATTAATGTGCAGTCATTATGACTAATAGGTTCATGGGATTATGCCTCTCGATATCGTCAATCGTTTAATTGATGTTCTGTGGCTTTAATGATATAACTAGTTGTTGCTCGCGTCCTTCGTCCACGGGACATTATTATAAGAATATTATTTCCCTATGTGAATCGGATGTTGTTAAAAATTTCAAGTGATTGTTTTTTTTTGCCCGAAACCCTAATCTATTTTCTAAAATAAAAGCCTAAGTTACTTCTTATGAAATCAGCTATATGGTAGTAAATTTTTTTTTTCGTTTTTCCTGTTATTTTAAAATTACAAAAAGGCACTTCAAAAAAGGAGGAGGTTATATGTTCGTGTGTATGTATATACATATATATTTTTTATGTATGTTACCTGATTTCTGCCCCATTTGTGGACCGATTCTCAAAATTCTTTTTTTATTTGAAAGATTATACTTCTGAGGTGGTCCCATTTAAATTTGGTGAAGATCTGATGCTGATCTTCGGAGATATACTATGGAACTCTTAAAAAATAGACGGCAAATCTGTCGTGATTGCTGCAATCGCTTGTATGTTAAAAAAATAACAAACCAAAACACAAAAAATTGAAAAATAACTTTTTTTTTGTCACCGCCTTCTGAAGCTTGACCTTTGTTTGATTGATTTGGTATTTTTGTCACCGGCTTCTGAAGTTAAAGTTATTTTTTGTGTTTTGGTTTGTTATTTTTTATTTATTTGTATGGGTGAGCAACTGGCGAAATGTGAGTGTACTATTATGTACACCTCTGCCTAACACATCGGGAATTACAGGCGTGATGTTATGTGATCTTATATTACTATGAGAACTTATTCAGTACTTAGCGTTTTGTTTAACTGAGTCGTAGATGGAACTAAGGTTTTTCAAAATAATTTAAAAAAAACCTCGATTTCTATAAGAAATCGAATAAACCCTATTATTTTGAATTATATTCTGCAACAAAAATAATATCTTTATACGTAATTATAATACACTAGCACGTATTCTAAAAAGAAGATCATTACTCTTCTAAAATCTAATTTAATAAAGAAACACTCATTCAAGCTGAACCAGAACACGAAATGCTGAAATAAAAAAACAAAAAATACAACCACGCGATTGTTTCAAAGTTACGTTGTTCCCAGCCAAACAGTGGGAGCGTACCGTTTCTGATTTACGACTAAAAGATTGCATCGTAAATCATTGTATACACCCTCCCTGACGGCCTCCGTCGGAAAATTTTATAGAAGATGAAAAAATTAAACGCTTTCAAAACAGACATTTAAGAACACGTTATTAATTAATCCACACAATGAAAATATATTTAAAGGAAAAATTCCGCTCAAAAGGGCGAGTCTAATTCATTTCCCATTCTGTTTTAGAAAGTTGGATTTCGGTATATCGCTAATTACATCGGTGAAGGACTTGCTGAAATTAAAAATTGAAATAAAGACTATTGCACAAACTTTCTTCCGTGTCGATGGTACGACTTGTTTAAATTTCTTGGGTCAGTCCAGTAAATGGGACATCGTCTGGTCGGGAGCACCGCATTCACACTGTGTGACGGAAGGATCTTGAATTCCCCATTTTTCCAAACTCACAACCGATTGAATAAATTAAAGGAAAAATAATATTGTAGTTTTTATAGACAAAGCAAAGCGGTAGGTTACAGCAGGTGTACTTGAGTGATAAATTTATGAACTAGACTTTAGTTTTACATTCTACCGACCCGCCCGGCTTCGCACGGGTGCAATGTTACATAATATATAAAACTTCTTGAACTCTATCTTTAAAAAAAAAACCGCATCAAAATCCGTTGCGTTTAAAGATCTAAGCATACATAGGGACAGACAGCGGGAAACGACTTTGTTTGATACTATGTAGTGAAGCCCTGATAAGTTAAGTGCTCCTGCAAAGTATGGAATATAGTCCATATCAAGGCTAATGATGATATTATGTCTAGATGGAGCATCAATTAATGTGCGAAAACATGTCAATAAATATCAGCTGACTGTTAGCTTGTTGCACGCTGCCGCACGCGCATTTGTTTGGAATTGTTGCCTCGTTTACTTTGTTTTGATTGGAGGGCGACGCTCCATTTAGACATTATTAATCATAATACCATACATTAATTAGTAACTGCTACTTGCACAGCTAAGTTCCTTTATGTACCAATATCTAAAACATTTATCTCTACAGCATTTTAGCGAATAAGTATTTTCAAATGTTTTTTCTGAACGAAGCTAGTTTGGCTCTTTCATATTTTAACCGCATCTGGACTCTTTCCAATTTCTGTGTATGAAAGTGCGCAATTTATAATAGCAGGCGATTGCACAAATACCTACTTTTTCGCCTTACTAAATATTGCACAAAAATACAGAATGTGGACATCAAGCTACTACAATCCGTCAAATTTATTTAAGAGAATCTCAACTTTATTGCTAAAACTTTAGGTTCAAGGTTGATTGGGAAACTTTGACAGTTTCGAGTAGCTTGATTTGCTTGTGTCTGTACATAAACTCACGCCGTTTCCCATGAGGGTAGGCAGAAAACACAGAACGCCACCTGCCACCCGCCACTATCCAGAAAATTTTAATACGCAATGGATTTTATAATAAGACACTAAAGGCTTCATTTAACTGAAAATCTTACCAATTCTCATCTGTGGCGTGCCTAGGGACCAACAATACGGCAAGCCTATTAGCAAGCAGACTATCCAGAAATCCCAACATCATGAAGGTTATATAGCTTAAAGGCTTATCGTTAGTACCGCCAATAATTCTTATCAGATGAATTTTAATTTACTTATTAAGTACGTAAATACTAGAATAATCTACATCAAAGTCACAACAAACAAATATTACAGAACAAGAAATTCTTCAATTTTAATTTTCTCCGGTGAAGGTAGAATAAATTATTTTACCGGTCGCTCGGCATCCTCCAGAGACGGAGTTCCAAATAGAATTTTATCCTTTAACGACGCTCTTAATAATATTTTATTGCGTGGCCGTATCTTTTAATGTTATTTCATAATGTACCCGCCCTTGGCAGCGAAATCTAATTAGCTTTGAAACGATTTTTTTTCGAACCAATCGATGTCTCGACAATTCAATTGACGGAGTAAAAGTCGAATCAAATTCGTTTTGTAAACGCGTCGCAACGCCGCGTCTTGACCTAATTTGGGTCATGTTAGCCAGAGGCCGACCAGCCATTTCCCGGGCTATTGGGTCCAAATGCTACCCGAGCCTTGCTATATTCCGCAACGGCTTACGACATCTAATTCCGCTGACGAAAAGGGGAATTTTATGGCCGTTACTAAATCTGCATTCTGAAGTCCCTCATTTTAAGGATTCAGTGAAAAATGTATAAAGTTATCATTAAATTGCTGAATTTTGATATGTTTTTAAAAGAGTTCCGTGACCCAGAACCGTTTTGCCAAAGGGCACGTGAAATCAAGTACAAATCATGCGTCAACGAGTATGGAGTTCAGTTGTTAAATGAACCATGATCCCTTGTTAGTGATCTTTCAAACAGTCCTGCGTATTTGTACAGTTGGAGAACATCTCCCATTTGAAAATAATTTGGAGAGGGACAGTTGTTAACGACTTTTTAAACTTTTAAAGTTTTGTAATCTCACTGCTGGAGAGATTGAAATGACGAATGATAAGCTGTATCTAAAGTCGTGGTACAAATAAAGTGGCCCACGCTGGGCGCCAGTTGGACCGGAACGGCCCGGAGCTGCGACGCGTTTATTGTTATTGTGACTCTTTCTGTTACTCTTTTCTTGCTCGGACGTCCTGACAGCCAGCTGAATAGAATTGTTTTCATGTACTTTTCTGCCGTCTTTCAAAGAGTCAGCGAACCTTTAAGGAAAATTTTGCGATGAAGAGAACACGAGAACGGTTTTAACCGTTGAAAACAATATTCTGAAATGTACAGTGTACCTTTCTAAGATGACACAAATCAGAACTAACAGACTAGGGTAACAATATAATCTGAAGTTATTTATCGAAAACTCCTGGTCACTGAATTAAGCCAATATTAATTCGTAAATCACTTCGTAAATTAATTTAATACCTTCGGAACGGCTGTCGGATCCACGTGCCCTTTGTTTCGTTTTCGGTATCTGTGTACTATTAAATTGAGCCTCGTAAATTATAAATAAATCATTTCGCGTTTTCAACGTTTGTGACATGAGAGTCGTGTTGAGTACGGATTCGAAGAGGGTATTTATTAAATACCTATGTACTGAAATTGTATCTTAAAGTTCTTAGATAGTATTTAGTGATTTGATGTTTACGTTGGTATCATTATCATTTCAGACCAAAATCATCCACTGTTGTTTATAGGCGTCACTTTCTTCTTCCATTCTATGTTGGTATACTCGTATGTATTAATATACAAATGGGCAGAAAAATCACGCTACCACAGTATTCGTTTTGGCAAGAAACTAGTCTATTGTTAAGTGTGTTCAAACAGATAAAAGTCTACAGGGTGTAACAAGACCCTTCACGAAGCCGTCAACCAAGCATTCTGTACATCAAACGTAACTTTACGCAAAAAAATATTGCTGGCAAACGACTTTCTTTTTGGGGTGAAAAATCACGTTTTACGATAGAACTCAATGTAAACCACTCAAAACATTGTGCTGATGGATGAATTGTACGAGCATGGAGGTGTTAAAAATCTTACATTAAAAATATGTATTTAAATAAAAACTTGTGAAAAAGTTGGAACTTTGACCCCCAATATCTCCGTAACTAGAAGGTTCCCAGGTATGGTCTAGAACAAAAAAAATATCGCAATTACGGGGAGAACAAGTTCCTTTTGGCTTCGTTAAGGGTCTTGTTACACCCTTTATAAACATTTAGCATGACCTAAAAGCATACCTACTCGGGTAATTGAAATATTTGAAAACGCTTGTAATGTACTAACTACAATCAAAACGTCAATTATGTGATAAGACGGGATGCAATAAAAACAGTTACGAGAACTCCCCTGTGGTATTGTATCTCAGAAGCTCATCAAGCTTTACCTTGCTTCATCATAATTCTCTTGCCCTAATCCCGATTCATTTGAGGTCGACGCAGCATGTCTTCTTCTTCCATACTTGTCTATTACTCGTCATCTCATCAGACGCCTCCTGTCTTGCCATAGCATTCTTCACACAGTTCATCTATCGTTTCACGTATAAATTCTCAAACTAGGTATTACACCAAATAATATTTCAGCAAAAAACGAACATCAAAATCACATCAAACTTGCAGGAATAGTTCATTCGTTCACAGCCGACGCTGCACAATTTCGAACGCCTGCCCTGAAGCAAATGATTATCCGATACCAGCCGATCATCCACGATTTACAGTTCAACAGAATATCAGCTGGAAAAATGCAAATCACCCTTTAACATTTGTTTTAAATGCAGATTTTAGGTTTACATGAATTTGGAATCAATTCTGACTGGCTTATGACGATTGAAATTGGTATTTTTTTCGTAACGAAGGTTTTGATTGACATGAAATGGATCAAATATGAATTGTGTTAGATGAAGCTTTAACATAGTTGGATAATCAAATCAGGTTTTTCTGCTGAGCACTGAATAAATGACCCATTAGATATCACACATTTCCAGGATGGGTCAGGACAGATGGGCCAGAATCGTCACACAGTGGGTGCCTGAAGACGGTCGTCGTTACCGAGGCAGGCCCAAGAGGGCTAGCGTAACAATTTGGACTCGTTCCTGACTGATTGGCCAGAGAAGGCGAAATACCGAGAGAGATGGAAAGGAATTGGGGTGGCCTTTGCCCAGAAGTGGGACCGAATATGCTAAACAAAAAAAAACTTGTATCATAATCTGCAAGCCTATGGAGTATATCATCATTCTCCTGCTCACATTCCTATTTACTTAGAGTTGGTTCTTTATTACTCGTCAGCTCAGTAGTATCTCTCTTTATTTCTAGCTGTATCATCTTCACACTTACCATCCATTGATTCTTTGGATTGAGTAACTAAATCTCCTTTGATAATGTCCTAAGCACCTTAAGGAAATCCATCCATGTTGTTAACTAGCAAACAGCATTCAACTACCACACACGCTATTTTTTCTTTCAAAATTCATACAAAACTTAAACAGCACTCGCTATAAACCCTCGCCCCACACTCAACACATCAGTCAGGACGGGCTATGCTGCCATAAACAAGTCGAAATAGTCTCTGATAACGTTAAAAATGTATTTTTGAGCCGTCACGAAGACGTTACGGGGCCTAATTGTCGTGAGGGGGCAATTACCAAGCCTAACTGCGGGCCCAAACGCTCGCCATTTTGTTTCAACGAGCAACAGCGGGATTTTTTTATATTCGTACACCGTTGCCTAATGAACAGCGCTTTGTTTTTCCGCTTTAAGCGGTTATTAGGTAACGATTTTATGGCTGTTGTTACTTGCGTACCGTATGGTGTAAATTTCTGGATGTTCGGTTCAACTTCAAACTGCATATCGTTGTGTTTTTATCTGTTTACGGTAATTATATTATTTTTTTCGACTCGATTCTTTCGAAGCTTATTATCTGAGAGGTTACCATGACGTCTTAAAGCAGGGGTAATTCCAGTGTGGGAAAGAGGCAGAGCTATACAGGTCGTCTAGCGCCATCTCTTCCCCACATTGCAATTACTCCTGCTTTGAGACGTCATGGTAGGCCACCTGGACTAGATACAGGGACACTCGGCAACATTATATTGGGATAAATATCGCCAGCACACTCGTGAATTACAGAAAAAATCACACAATACAAAACATTGTCATTGTAGGCTGGACTTTGTTTCTTCATGACAAGCTTTTAATTTACAAGTTAACGGCCTATGCGTACTTTCCTGCGACCCCAAATCACTCACCCTCACTCAACGCTTTCACAACTGACGCATAACAAATTAACGAAAACTCTTTAATTAATTAAAAACATATATCTACAGGCGCCCCAAACACAGCCAGCTTTTCAGCCAATTAAAACGCTGGACTGTATAAAAAATATTGGTATAAAGCTTTTACTGAATAAAAGGTTATTTTGAACAAGTCCAGCCGACCGTGAAGATATCGGAGTGAGAACATAGGTAGATGTATGAATAATGTGGATCCACTGTGGATCCCTCAGCCAATCGGAGAGGCCGACCTGCGGGACCCGGTATGGACATGCAAAATGAAACAGATGCCACGCCAAACATGTATTGATTGTTATTAAAGTTGAATATAAGGAAATATTGGAAGATATAGTCGTGAGATGAATGAGAAAGGATATTGGTCTGGCTGTACGTGAACAAATACAGTACTCTATGAATCTTTTGCTCTTGTTTTTAATCATTAAGGTAGTATTGTTAATGGAAAATAGAGGGGTTGAACTAACAGAATGGTGCAGCACCTTCTAATACCTTGAAAGGAAAACCATGTATAGGTTTCGACTGCAATCAGGAATGCTTGTCAACTAGGATTATTGCAGCTTATTGCAAAACGATTTTTATTTCTCTTCAGCAGTGATATGTGGAGTATATTTTGTGGAGCAGTATGTGTGTGTACGAGTAAGTAAATATTAGTCAAATTAAATGCTATCTTATTATCTCATAGACAAGGTGTAATCGGACCATTCATGAAGCCGTCAACCAAGCATTCTGTATACATCAAACTAACTAACCCTATGCAAAAACTGTTGCTGGGAAACAATTCTTTTTAGGGTGAAAAGTCACGTTTTACGGTAGGCCTCAATGTAACGCACTCAAAACATTGTGCTGATAGATGCATTGAATAGTACAGGGGTCATGGAGGTGTTTAAAGTTAAAATCTTAAATGTATTTTTAAAAAAAACATGTGAAAAAGTTGGAACTTTGACCCCCAATATCTCCGTAACTAGAAGATCCCCAAGGTATGGTCCACAAAAAATATTGCAATGGAGGAGAAAACAAGTGCCTTTCGGCTTCGTTAGGGGTGTTTTTACACCCATTATTGATTAAAACAGAGTTCAAGAAAACCCTTTCAAAAAAGGACAATCTACCCTTTACAAAATACTTCGACATCAAATAGATTAAGTTACCAAAGCCGTGCCACTACAACTTTATTCAAAGTACTTATGAGTACATGAAACAAAAAGGTGTGAGTGCTAAAGTTAGATGGTCCCTAAACTTATTTGAAGTGCCTGAGAGCGTGTAAGAAAGGTTCTTCCTCATTTGTTCCTCGTCATGATACTACAAGGATGAAAGAGATAGTTTATCATAAGGGCTATCTTGTTATTTGCATATTGGACGAAGCTGTACATTCAATTGAACAGTAACTTGATAGATGAAAGAAAATGAAGATATTAAACATAATGAATATACCTTTGGCTCATGCTGAAGTAAGCCATCTTAAGTATATCTTCAGTGTGTTGTTCCTTTTTAGGGTTCCGTAGCCGAATGGCAAAAAACGGAACCCTTATAGATTCGCTATGTCTGTCTGTCTGTAGAAATTAGAGAGGGGGCTCTCTAATTTCTAAAGTAAGAGGAGGAAAATTCTGAAAAAATGTAGGATTGTAGAACGTAAATAAAACTTTCAACCAAAATTGGTTTCAATAAGATTTGATGTTTTTGAGATGTAGGACTTTTTCATCAAACTGCAGCAGTAACTTTGTTTTTCATTAACATACTTACGATGAAAAACAAATTTAGTTTCGCTGTTGAATGTAAAACAATACAACATGAATGAGCTTTCAAAATATTTTTATTATATTGTTTGGTGCTACGGAACCCTGTGTGCGTGTACGACTCGCACTTAGCCAGTTTTTCTTTAATAGAAGGAGGCTTGTCTTGCTGAGGAACAATTAAGGGTGATGTATAGGTACTACGAGGAGCTCGTGGCTAAATAATTAAAGCCGCTCGAATCAATCTTCAGGTTAAGCCGCGCTTGACTAGGTTGGTCTGTGGATGGGTGGTAAAGTCGGGAAGGAAGGATTATCATTATTATTAAAGCACGTTAAGCCGTTGGTCCTGGCTGTCATTTGTAGATCTTTGACAGTCGTTACAGGTAGTCAGTCCGAAAGTCTGACTACCAGTCTTACCAAGGGTTAGGGTTTTGGAGGTAAGATATGCAGTCCCTCCATGTAAAAAACTGGTATTCAGCTGCAACTAGTTAGAATGGAAGCCGACCCCAACTTAGTTGGGAAAAGGCTAGGAGGATGATGATGTATAGGTACTAAGTATAGTAGGTACTGCTGTAATTCGATGGCTTTTAACCGAAATCACCCTTAGGGCTTTAAGTTTCGACTAGCCTTACCCTATTGTTCAGTTATGCATGCTTAAGCAAACAATGCTATCCACAACCTAAAATAACAACGCAAACTTTAGGATGTAACCCAGTGGTCTGCTAACATTAGCCGAAGAAACTCCGACCAAGGCAAAAAATACCTTAACGTGTACATACAGATTTCAATTCACCTTAGGTTGGGTTTCTAAGGGTCCTACCTCGACAACTGGTCAATTGTTTGTTGCAAATAAATACGAAACACTAGTTGGTCGACATGGCGACCTGATTCAAGAGCACATTCCGATTCTGTTTACACACATCATGTAGGTCAGAACTAACGCTGGTAACATATTATATTGGCGGGAAGCAGAACTGGGTTTAGACTGGGAACGATAAGCAGGAAGTCACTGTTTATGTGCGGCCATTTTGGCTTAAAAAGGTTCAAGTGATTAGCATTAGCCCTAATTAGGTCTTTAGTTTAATCCTGTATTTTTTGATGATCTATCTTTAGGAGGAGCAATTTCTAACTACGTTTATAATCATTTTCTTAGTTACTTAAGGGTAATTGGGACCAAGACTAATCTTCTATAACCCTGAAAGGATACCTAGCGTTCAACTAATCTATAATCACGTATACATTTAGGGACATCAAAAGAGCACACATGTTAGGCCCTTGCACTACCAACTAAAAATTGTTCAACCCGTGCCCGGGTCAACTAATTCGGTAGCCGATAGTTACTTACGTGTTTCTTAAAAGGCGGGTTAGATTATCACGGATGAAGGAACTTTGACCAGTTCATCAACCAGATTTCTAAACATTTACAGCAGACAATTACACGATTTCCCATTCCATTGGCACATATAATGACCGTGGAAATAAACATTTCGTTCCCAATCTAACCCCTTTTAGGGGCGATTTTTCAATAATCCTTCCTTGTTTCTCATCTTCGTCTAATAAATAAGGAAGTCTAGTGTTACATTTTCCGCTTTTAAACTGCTGCGCGGTTTAGGTTGAGCGCTGCATCTTAGTAAATCAATGACTTTAAGTTTTTCAAGAAGATGGCATATGATACTCTGTCACGTTAATCTTGTTGATTTTTTTTGCATTTGCATATTACTTCGCAAATGACAAGTTGACGACTGTTTGCAGTAGTTTCTTAACTTTGCACTTTTTCCACGATTTGTCTTCATTTATCTCTGCCATCCATTATTCTTTTCCAAGTTTCCATTTCTTGAGTTATTTATAGGTTTTTTCTAATTACTCTGTCTCATTCTACAATGTAATGTTTAAAGTGTTAGAATATTAAGTTTAGTTCATTAATTATGGGTGGCATCTTGAGTGGTGTCAATGTCAGTAGCTTTAGCTTCTACTTCAAGTTTTACTTGTTTATCTTCTTCATTAATATTTGAGTCATTATACAGTCTGTTGATTAAAGGATTCTTATCTGTAACCTATCTAGGTTGGTTTATTGTTTTCTAAATCAGTAGCTGGGTCAATATTAGCTTTTGTTACATTGTAATAGAAGTCTTCGTTCTTGTACTCAAGTACCTAGTGAGTGTTAATAGTAATTATTTGACAAAACATAATGCAATCAAGATAACACATACCTATATGAACCGATTCCACATCGGTCTTTATGATAAAAGCATTGAAGCAATCTTATTTCAATGTTCTTGAGTAAGGCTTAGCAATCACTATTGTCAAACTAATGGCTGTCTTGCCTATACCTCCTCTAACTTAAACCAAACCATAGTTACATGCACGTAACACAGCGGCTGACCTAATATAGTTACCAACGTACCATGACCTTCCCCTCCCTCCCACTTCCATCCACAAATGAACCGCAGAAAGGAAACGTCCCACTATGGTAGGTCAAGTCTGCCTGGTATAACACGATGCTCACTGGAACCAATCGAATGACGCTCGAAACGTTTGATCTCGTAGGGATTTAAATTGGACTGCAGAACATTCTGATACGACAGATAACCATTTTTGTGCTTCGATAAAAAACTAACGCGGCTGTAAAAAGTCGATTGGGCGAAGAATAAAAAATCAAAATACTCTTGCTGGTATCTTTTTGAATGTGAAAAGGGAAAAGTTTGCTGAACCTGATTTTGTTTTTCTGTGCAAATGTTCATGATAAATGATGCTTATCTTGCATATAGGTTTTTACAAACACTTTTACACATTGTCTTTTTAAAACTAGATGAGCCGGTGTTTCGTACCTGACTACCCTAAGAAGAAACACGAAATAAACTCAGAAGTCATAGTCTCTGTTAAGGTCCAGACATAACCTTGATCAACTCACATGAGGACTATCCAGATAAGTGTCTGTGATGGTCTTTTGAAGAAATAACCACACAGAATGGAGTGGTCCTGTCCATATCGTGTTTGTCGTATCGTATTTCAATGTCATAGTACTTGCAGTGATTGCCAGACAATCTTTAAAACCAAAGGCAGAAAAAATAAGATTCAAAATGACCAACATATTTTTATGAATAACATTAAATTTGCTTTGTATTACACCTAATTGGGTTGTCATATAACATTAAGTAACACGTCAGAAAGATACTATTTAATCAGTAAACTTCTCAGAAAAAATTTTGAATTAGCAAAGCTCAGAACAGAATATCAAAATTGGACTTTATTGCAAGAAATCTATCAAGGAAGCTTCAAATAAATAACTCGCTTAAAACTTACTTCTCATATTCAGTATGAATAATAGACTGAAGTAGAAACAAATCCTCAATAAAGTGTTGCAAAACTTTCACATTTGACATATTGGAGTTTAGAAGAAATGGAGACAAAGAAAAGTTCCCGCTAAGTTTCTGACAGCCCTATAAACTGGTGTGAACTGGTTTATTCCGGACTATCGATTCTTTACTGACATGTTTGAAGTTGCTTGTAACCTAGCAATTTGATTCGTGCAGAAAAGTGTAACTTTATGACGGACGATCTTGGGTATTTATACTTTTACACCATAAACAAAATGATTTTTCACATTTCCTTTTCTGCAAACACGAATCTAAGCATGATGGCTGAACTGATTATTACTTTGATAGTTTTTTAGTGCAAAATACATCTAGTAACTTTTAATCCCCGATCGATAATGGTCTATTTAAATCCAAAAACTCTTCTCGTGTAACTAACTCATAACTTTCAAGACAAAAATAACAGACTCTGTTCAGGTTTAATAGAGAGTTCCGTGAGTTTCCTGACACCCTTGTACAAACTGGTGTGAACTAGTTATTTGCAGACGATCGATGCTAAACTCACATGTTAATAGTAGAGCACTTTATTTCTAGCTAGGTCATAATTAAAACTGTATGTGAACTTTGTTCCACAGCCATATTTCTAAAGTATTGTTAAACTATTGTCTGGTGATGGTAAAACTGTCCAAAGAAACCCATAAAATACATAGGAGTCCAGCTCAGAAGTTCAAGCCTGCTTGATCAATCTATAACCAATGGTAATAGCATACTCTTCTTCATCATTGTGTCCCTGATTATGTAGACCGAATTAATACATAGACCTACACCTGAACAAGTTATAACTGCCAGCCCCAGGCACACCTTTGCGTGTACACGACCAACTTTACGGTCATATAAACAAGGCCAATCTACGGTCCTAGAAACAGAACTTAACCGATTAGCCCTAACATTCACAGATAATGTCCTAAAATTCTTCTTTACGTCAACCAGCCCATTTACCCCTTAATATTCCCTTAGCGCAACGGTTTTCCATTAAACTTGGTACATTCTGAACAGTTGACTTTTGCGCCCACTTCCAAATTCAACGCATATTTAAAGGCCTCTCCCAAAGTGGTGTTGTTTAACTTTTTAAGCCGGTTTTAGGGCCTCGTTGGCACATCGAAGCGTGTTTAATGAATGTGGAGGAGTGACAGTTTTACACTTCAGTGGCTCGTGTAAGTAGTTGTGATGGGCTTACGTCTACACAATGGGCTCTGATGGCGATTTCAGGGTTAATTGGAATGTATAAGTATAGTAGTAGCTCGTGGCTAGATAATGACAACCGTTCGGATCGATCTTTAGGTTAAGCCGTGCTTGCCTAGGTTGGTCTGTGGATGGGTGACCACCCATTACATACCGAGTTTCCTACGTGCCTCAGAAAGCACATTAAGCCGTTGGTCCCGGGTGTCATTTGTAGTTTTTGACAGTCGTGTGTGTGAAACATGTTGAACCAGCAATCTAAACTCGTTTCCATCCATATGTGCATATCTATGTATCATGTCACACATGTTTATACAAATAAATGCATCTTTATCTCTATCTTTGTCGTTACAGGTAGTCAGTGGCCCAAAAAGTCTGATGACCAGTCTTACCAAGTGGTATCGTATTAGCCAGTACTGACTGGGTTGTGGAGGTCAGATAGGCAGTCGCTCCATGTAAAATACTGGTATTCAGCTGCATCCGGTTAGACTGGCTAGGCAGATGATGTTAACATAAATTAAGAGTGAGCACCCTTTAAAAATCTCAAGGTCAACAGTCACACGGAATGACGTAAGAGCCAAGTTATGTGCTAGAGAGAGTATATTGGTGCCTTATGTATGTAATGTGAACTTCACGGAGTTTGTTATGTGAAATTGTGAACACGTGCGTGTAATTACTTTGCTTTACTTTCTTCATATTTCCTTGTACGCGTGTTGTGCCTGCTTGCGTAATATTTTCGGGACTTGACTGAACATGATTTTAATTGTTGATGAAATCTTTATAACGTTCTACTACAACAGCTACTGCCCTTAATTAGTCGCTAGAAGTGTTATTTCTTTCATTTAATAGTAACACAGATTAAAACTTAGTTATGACATGCCTAAAGTGCAAACTCATCTACAAGTGCATTCTGCCCATCCTAAACTACGGTGCTCAAGCTTGGCAAACAAACCCTGACCGAGCCGCAAAAGTCCAAAACCAAGGTATGCCAAAAGGCGATGGAGCGTACTGCGTAGCGAATTGAGTATTAAACTCAGCGATAGAATTTGCCATACGCTCAAAAACTGGAATCGCAAATGTGGGCAATAAGACTGCTGGGTTGAACTGCGATTGGGCGGACCATGTCTGTAGAATGCATCAGGACCGATGGGCCAGAGTCGTCACGCAGTGGGTGCCAGAAGACGGGCGTCGTCACGAGGGAGGCCTAAAAACGCTGGACGACTTAGAGGCGTTTGTGACAGATCTGGAGACCGACCTCCACCTCTGGAACCTCACAGAGAGAAGAGTGGAAGGCAATAGGAGGAGTTAGCCCAGCCGTGGGACAATATAGGCTAAAGAAAAAAAATAACATGCCATTTATTGATATTTTTTACATTTGAAACAAACTGATTGTCCTCATTCACAAAAATAAATCATAAGAGGAATCTTAGCAGCCAGGGTCTGCATTGGTGCCCGGTTGATGGCAATAGGATCGCGTCCTATTGACCTAAATGTAATTGGCGAAATGTGGGTATACCTCTGTCTAGCCCTTTGAGGATTAGAGGTGTGATGATGATCGTTAAAATTTCCATACTGGAAAGGCAAAGAGACTAGCCAATTTGAGACGGGCATAGCCTAGCAGCGAGCGTTAGCAATTATTAGCACTGCGGGCCTATTGCTAGCGTGTAGGTACAGCTCGAATGCTTACCTACTGAGTTAATTGATTAAACCTGATTGCAAATGGACACGTTTGCAAATATTTCTTAGAATCGCAGATGGTAGAAAGAAAGAAAAAGTATTTATTAGCCAGCACAGGACAAAACACACAAAAAATAATGGTTACCTACATTAACAATAGGTATAAAAAATTTATAAAAAGTAAACATAAAAAAAAACAGCAACGAAAATAGTCCTGTACGAGGCCAAAAGGCCCTATCTCAGCATGGTGCTGTAACATTTAAGAAAAAAATGTCACAGCGTTGGTATTCTGATAGGACCCAAAGTCATGTGATTCCCAAAACGTCGAAAGACCATCTCGACCCAGATGGTAGGAGTCGAGATGATCTTTTCATGGTAACATCATGCCTGTATGTTCCCGAAGGGTCACAGAACAGTTAAAATGCTGGTCTATGATGGAGAGCATCATCATCACCATTCTCCTGACCTTATCCCAATTAATGGTCGGCGCAGCATGTCTTCTTCATCCACACTTCTCTACTACTCGTCATCTCAGCAGACACCTACTTTCTTGCCATATCATCCGTCACACAGTCTAACCAAGATTATAATGCGCGAATTCTGAAACAAAACAAAACATCACGCCTGTTTAATCCCCGACAGGTTAAGCAAAGGTGTAACTATAGTAGGTACACCCACATATCGCTAGTTATCTTCAAGTCTCATGTAATGGGGGCGAGCCTATTGCTGACATTAAATTATACCTAACTAAATGTATGATTATTTTTGTTACTTACTCAAATGTGAAGTTAGAAGTTCAGTCTATGGCTTCCTTTTCATGCTGCCAACCATTTATTTGGCAACCCTGGACTAGTTCAGACTTATAAGATCCCAAAAACACCTGCTAACACAAATTCTTACCCCCATGACTGTCCAAAACCCAGGTACATCCCGTATATCCCTACGTATCGTATTATTGCGTCGATCCCGGAACGACTGCAAGCATAACGCGAACTTGCCAGTCATTAGGCCCGTAATGTCGGATCCCGGGATTTCCGACTGAACCCTACAACCCCACCGGACCAGGTATGAAGGGGTGGCGGGGGTGTCTTTGTAAAATGTCCCCTTTATTCATGTGATTAATCTATACAGCTGAGTTGTGGATTGTGAGCGAAGTTTTTGGTAAGGGTTGTTTTTTTGTGGTGTTATGGGATATGGGGTTTTGACCTTTGTGTATGGGAGCAGCTTTGTTACGCAGGGGTTATAGAAACTCCATTTCAACTTGGACGTGTAGCAAGAAATGGTTAAAGGATTAGGCGTAATATAATTTTGGTGACGGCTGCGGCTTATTGTAATTATGTTCGTATTGTTTATAATCCTTGCCTAATTTAGAGTTAACGATAAAGTAATAGTTAGTAAAACATACTTATTACTATGTGAATAGACTTCAAACAATATGGCACGCGTGAGGGCGTTTTCATTAGAATTACAAAAGATTTTCGGTAGTTTATTTCAGTCAAATACATTTTTTTTACTTTTCTATCATCATTACTAACAAAATGTAATTCTTGACACTCTGATATTACTACCGAGGGTAGAGAGGAGAGGCTTCACTGAGGGTCCACAACTTTTCAACCTTATTACTTAGGACATAAGGGTGAAAAGTGAAGACCGTCACCATCAGTGACTTCGGTAGTACCTATTCTGCCAAAAACGCGACGAAAAGTCTAGACGAGGCAGTACTGGTACATAGCTAGTATTATAAAGAGAGTATTATAACAATACTTCTATACTAGTATTATAAAGAGATAAAATTTGTAGGTATGTAAGTTTGTATGTAGGCGGTAATCTTCGGAACTACTGATCCGATTCCGAAAACTCTTTCACTAACGAATTTTTGGACATTATCCCCAAGTAATGTAGGCCACATTTAAAACCCGTGAGTTAATTACCGTACATAACGTGAGCGAAGCCGCAATCAAAAGCTAACCACATAAACCTCATAAATCGATCCAGCATCATCGACCAACCGATAAAATCAAAGCATTTATTTAAAGTAGGCCAGTTACAGGCACTTTTGAACTGTCGAAACAAAGATAACACTGAAATGTAGCTACAGTCCCAGTCACAAGACATAAAAACTATGAAAGTACTGTAGTTGCCCATTCCCTAGCGTAGATCTATAGGGAGAAGAATGTGCAAGAAACTCCATGGACACTCTTTTATATCAGCATATTGTTACAATTCCTTGGTTACATCATTCATGTTGATAGAAGGAAGCTACCAAATCACCCACCACCGCATACCAAGTGCCATCCAAAAGTTAATTCTAAGCATGTCTCTAAACGTTTCCTACAATTCTTGGAGTTCAGCCAGAGATAACACCAACTTACTACGCTCAAGTACACCTTTTAAACTCATTTACATTCATATTCGTTATCGTCATTTTGCGATCAGAACCCGGCTGGGGGACAGAGATGGAGGTATACAAATGACTGTGTGTTAGAAAGGGAGGATGGTTATCTGAAGGAACTACAGGCTGTTATCATTTTTATGTACCGCGTAATGTTGCAGTGTTATTCCTGGTGTGATAGTGTAATTTGCTGGGATTTTTTTTGGGTGTACGGAGTGTGTGAAGTCCCGTATGTGTTTTTGCAATCGATATCAGTTATTTGATATCTTGTTTAAGGACGCGTTCTCAAAACAGATAGGTATCGAATCGCATCACTACACTGACACGGCTCACACATACGCAAGGTAAACTGCGGGAATAATGAGTAACTAAACTGATTTTAATACTTTAGCAAGTTCACTCACGACGGCGACCGAGCGCGGACTAATGCTTTCTCTTTAGAACTTTTTATGCAATAAGTACTCCAGGCAGTGACAAAATAAAATAACCCTTAAAAACCACACGTTAAGGTTCATGCGTAAGACCAAATTACGTGCAAAATTAGACGGTTCGTTTTTATTTTTGTCTGACATTATTTATAACATTTTCATGAATATTTTGTCCATGATTTTGAAAAAATTATATCTGCCTAACTAGGGTATTTATTAAGAAACAAAATTATGTATCTAATAGCAGAAAAATGATCCTGAATGAAGCCCCAAATAGGCAATTCTGTGTGAAGAGGTAATAGAAAATCGTTTTTACGATATCAAATACCAAAATTTCAAACCAAAAATTGTCCATCATTTGGAGATCAAGAAGTAATCTATTTGTGGCAATTGTTAGTTTTGTTTGATTTAGTTCCATTTCATCGCAAACTCTACCGAAAAATAGCTTAGATTTTTGTCGGATTTGAGGTATGACTATCCGATACAGACAAGCTTGATTGCTGGAGAAATATCTGTAAGGTTATGACGGTCCAATATAATAACGCGTTCCGGGTGTTACTGGGGCTGCCGCGCTTCTGTAGCGCGTCGGGGATGTTCGCGGACGTACGCGTTCCGGATTTCGGCTCGCTGCTGCGTCTGCGAATCGCACCACGCACTGATGCGTCGGGTGCGCGACAGCCCCATCAGCCTCGACGGTACTGTACACGGCAGAGTAGATGGCCAAATAATGTGTCACTGGGTGGCGGCATACAGGCCGTCATTCAGACGTGTGCTTTAAGTTTTTTGTTAGTATGTGCCAAGCTGATGTTTTGTTTGCTATGGATCTCTGGTCTGAAAATAAAGATTTATTATTATTATGAGGCAAAAGGCCTTTATGTATTTGTTGCCATTAAAATTATAAATGGACACTTTCTTTACTGTTAAACTTTATTATACGTAACATAACATCACGCCTGTAATTCCCGAGGGGTTAGGCAGAGGTGTACGTAATAGTACACCCACATTTCGTCAGTTATGTTTAAACCCCATGTAATAGGGGGCGTGCCTATTGCCATCAACCGGGCACAAATCCAGTGGCTTCGACTGAGAATTTCCTGATGGAAAAACCCAATAGCAATTTACCCGACCCTGGAATCGAACCCAGGACCTCATGCTCAGCAGTCACGATTGCAATCGCTAGACCAACGAGGCAGTCTTTATTTTTTATCATTTAACTAGCGACCCGCCCCAGCTTTGCACGGGTGCAATGTTATACATATATACCTTCCTCTTGAATCACTCTATCTATTAAAAAAACTGCATCAAAATCCGTTGTGTAAGTTTTAAAGATCTAAGTATACGTAGGGACGGACAGTGGGAAGCTACTTTGTTTTATACTACTTTAAGTAGTGATTACCTTGTCCTCGTAGCGGCAATCGGCGGCGGCGACCTCTCGCGTCCGGCCCTGGTTCAATCCATGGTCCGGAGCGAGAGGGAATGGGACGCCGTCACCTCCTTCTGCGAAGCAGTCATGCTAGCGAAGGAGGTGGCGGGACGTGAGAGGGACAGAGCCTCACGTCTCAGCCGCCGCGGGAGACGCACCGGGCGTCGGGGGCCACCGTAGGCGCGGGCCTGTGGCCGGTGAGCTATGGGTCAGCTCGCCGTCCGTCCGTCTTATGACGACAGGCCGTGTCGACGGCGCGTTCGTGTTCCACGCGCGCCTCAAAGAGAGTCAGCAAACAGGAAGGGGTCCGAAAGGACCGATGCCTGCCAGGGTTGCGGGACTGTTCGAAAGAGATACCGCGGCCCTGGAACACAAAGGGCAAAGGAAGGAACATGAATGGGTTTTAGTCAGTAAAAGTCTGACACTCCCTCCTGCTCAGCCCAGAGTGGGAGGGGTTATTAGACGAACTTCCATCCAAAAAAAAAAAAAAAAAGTAGTGATTACCTACATTTGTGTTACTTGGTTCATAATAACTCGGTAATGTCAAGTTTCATAATTAATTCAATACTGTGTAATCAAATAATTTCCACATAATAATTCTCCTACGGGTTATAAATCAACCAATTTTAGGTAATTAGAGCAAATTACAGCTTTTACGGAACCCTCGTACAATAACTTAACCTTTTACAAAACCTATTATAATACCTTGAACCAAGGATGAAGATAATATCACGTTATTGTTTAATATTTAATTTTATGGTACCTACAACCGAACATACAAGTACAGTCAACCGCAAATCCATTTACGGCAACAGTTTTATCATTATTTCGTACCAACGAGAGCTCCCGAGCCCAATTACCAGATAGGAAAAATTGTTATTGAATTTTTCAAACTGGAATTGCGCAGTAGCAGCTCGAAGTCTAGATTCGTGACGGGTTAAAGGCAATAAATAATCTTGCCCCCTATTACTCGAGATCTGTGTAGGTGTAGGTACTGTACCCTTCTGGTTTTTAGAGTTCCATAACCAACGGGACCTTTCTAATAAGCCGCCGCTGTCCATCCGTCCGCTGTATGTCAGCGGGCTGTATCTCATGATCCGTAGTAGGTAGAGAGTTTAAATTTTCACAGAATGTGTATTTCTGTTGCCGCTATAACAACAAATAATAAAAAAAATACAGAGCCTCCCCTACGACGATGGTACGGAACGACTCGCACTTCGCCGGTATTTTTTTTTTTTCATTTTGTAGCACTAATTCGTTCGTAGTTAAAATGTAACTCCTGCGTGCAGTTGACAGTACAAACATAAATGTAACATATCATGTAATCCTAACATTTTGATTTTACAAAGGTATATAACCCTTACTTCAAAATGGTTTGTGTGTGGTTGATGTACAACATGATTTAGTTTTTAATTAGCTTTCGGCGTTCCCTTACGAAACATTACAGGATTTTCTATTTCAGTCATATTTACACACATTGAGGTATCTACATCTACACTTCTACACTAATATTATAAAGAGGAAAGATTTGTATTTTTGTGCGTATGTTTGTCATGAATAAACTCAAAAACTACTGCGACGATTTCAAAAATTCTTTCATCATTAGAAAGCTACATTCACCCTGAGTAACATAGACTATAAAATATTTAAAAAATCTTATGTCCACCCGTGCGAAGCCGGGACGGGCCGCTAGTCTAACATAAAGTTAAACTAACTTAAAGTTTTTTTCAGTCATTTTACCTCTTTTGACTTTGCATAACATTATATAACATCACGCGTGTCATCCCCGAACGGTTAGGCAAAGGTGTACTTAATAGTACACCCACATTTCGCAAGTTATTTTTAAGTCCCATGTTATAGGGGGCGAGCCTATTGTCGTTAACCGGGCACAAATAAAGACGCCATGGCTGCTACTGAGAAATTCTTGATGGACAAACCAAATAACACTTGCCCGATCCGGCATGCTAAGCAGTCGCGCTTGTGACCACTGGACCAACGAGGCACTCTTGAAGTATTGCTTAAAAAACAAATCTACTATTATAATTTGTAATACCTATATTTCTCGATAAATCATACTACAATAATTTCCATTACACAAGGAACTAATATCCTCAACTAAATCTAAAATAACATAAACAAAATTTTCCAAACCCTTCACGTTGACTTATGAAGCCTGCAAACCAACGGGTACATTAGCGTACCAGGGTATCGAGGTAATAAACCTTGGCGAAATACGGCAGGTCAGGACGCCCCCATTATACAGGGATAGGGTTGTCAAAGAAATGTATAAAGGGATGTATTTGTATACCAATCCTTGGGAAAATCGTATCCAAGCTACCAGAAGTGCTCTATTTTTCATACAGAATAGACACCCGATACTCAGCCGCTGGAACATGACATTATACAAGGTGGAATCCCGACATCGATTCTTATCATCAGCAGCATTTTGAAATCAGCTGTTCCATACGTTTTGACAGTGTATGTGACTGTACACATTTGTAAGACATTTTTTTTTTAATTACCGTGTATCAGGTTCAAAACTAAGGAAGCAATGTGATCATATGAATATGTAGCAGTTACCTAGATCACCTGTATGTGCGATTATAATTGATGACTGATGATTGATTGTGTGACTATGAAATGTTTGCCCGGTTTCACTAACATTAAGTGACACCCAAATGAATGCCTGTGTGTCGGTACTACGAACCGGTTGGAATTTAAACTCTTGACGCTGAACAGAGCATTGAAAATCTAACAAAGTGCTTTTTTCGGAATTCATTTCTCATTCATATAGTCTTACCAAGGGGTATCGTATTATCCAGTACTAACTGGTTCGTGGAGATTAGATAAGCAGTCGCTCCATGTATAATACTAGTATTTAGCTGCACCCGGTAAAGCGCAGGCCACACCACCAGCTGACGGGCGGGCGAACGACTTCGTTTCACCTCTTTTCATACTTTCATTCACACCGCGAACTATCGGAAGATACGAACAAAGTTGGGTAGCCACGGCCTCGCATTCCAGGATGACGTGGGCGGCTGATTCTTCGGCGTCAAAGCAGCCCCTGCAGAGTGGGCTGTCCGTGGCGCCTATGTTAAAGAGATGTTTATTTAGGGGGCAATGGCCCGTTATTGTCCCTATTATTATTCTGAGGTTATTTCTACTTAGGCTGAGCAAAAATAAAGTTAGACAGATGATGATAATGTCTCATTCGTATACTGTTAATAAATACAGACATTGGAGTAGCGAGAACAATAGACCTAGTATCATTCAAATTATAAAAATCGGCCACGTGCCAGTCGGACACCGGACTTGCGTACCAATATATTATTTAAAAAAAAAATACTTTTGTTGTATGGATGCCCCTTATATATTTATTTTATTCTGTTTTTAGTATTTGTTGTTATAGCGGCAACAGAAATACATCATCTGTTCATGAGATACAGCCTGGTGACAGACAGCCAGACAGACTGACAGTAGAGTCTTAGTAATAGACATAGAGGGTCCCGTTTTTACCCCTTGGCTACGGAACCCTAAAAAGCAGCAGTAGCTTATGAAAATTTAATGCATTTCCATAAAAAATATAATCCAGTACTTTTTATGCAGCCATCATTATGACATAAAAAGCCGAACAAAACTCCAAACGTAGTTAATTTCGAAGCGAACAAAGGTACTGGCAACATATCCGGCCACCAGCCCTACGACCAGACAATAAATAATATTTCTCATTATACCCGGATGGGATTTACGATAAAACTCCGGTAATCACACAGAATACTTGAATACGGGATAGTCGTATATTTTTAATAGTAATGATGGTCGGTAGGGTGCGCGTTTGGGGGTTCAAGTTGGGAAGCATTGTTTTGTTACAAGATGGTAGACTTTTTAATCTTGTGTGTGGTATGCGGCATCACCAAACTCAAACTCAATGCATTTATTTCAATTAGACCTTATCAGGCATTTTTGAATGTCAGAAAAACAAAGAAGGCAAAGCTACAGTCCCAGACACAACGCAAAATAACTTGTGAAAGTACTGTAGTTGCTCATTCCAAACCGTAGATCTCTATGGAGAAGATTGGGCAAGAAACTCCATGGACACTCTTTTCAATCACCCCACAGGAAATCCTTCTTACGCCGCTGTCACTTGTACACTTGATAACCTCCCAGCATAAGAGAATGGAGTCCGGTAAGCCAAATTATAGGCGAACAATTTTTTTTTTGACATGACTTCGCTACGAACAACCGATTTCCGGCGGAATCATTTTGCGCAAAGGGCAAAAAGTCTTAAGAAACAAAATCCTGTACAAACTGTTTTCCCAGAAATTGATAATATCAAAAAGCTCACCTTGACAGCAATTTTCCTACCTATCCGATATACTCCAAAAAATGAACGTATCAAACAACACGTCACCCTAAGTACAGGCTCCCAAGTTGTCCCGCAGCTGCCAACAAGAGAAATTACTTTGTCATCTAACACATCTGACGTACATCACATGAAAGAGCAAAGGAATTTATTTTGACAGCCCTCGGTTGTGACCCGGAACAATCGCTTTGATGTATCTTCAAGCGTTACTGATACTTCCGTATTGCTGTAATTTCCTTGATCGTCAGTTCTTATGATTTACAACAGTATTAATTAATCAGAGCGAACACTTGTTTCAAAATACTAAATTACACTAAGCCTCTCGTAAAATGATAGACAAGTTTTTTGTACAAAAGTAAATGCAGCCCAAACTGAGGGGAAAATTAAACAAAAACAAAATTTCACGTCGTCCTTAGAGTACGAAAACATGACACATTGGTGCCGATTCCCTTGGTCACAAACTAAACTAAATTTAAATTGAGTGCATCTTTTTCTTTCTATTTCATTATGAAAAGGACCGAAGATAAATATTAGTTTAGTCCTGTCAAATTAGTCGGCACCTGACGTAATTTGATGTAATTTTAGTGGTAAACTTTTTAATCGCGTCTAAACTTGTAATAAGCGCTGATTAAATTGACAGGACTAAACTAAAATGTATCTTCTGTCCTTTTCTTAATGAAATAGAAAGAAAAAGATGCACTGAACTTAAATTTGGTTTAGTTTGTAACCAAGGGAATCGGCACCACTGACATCTTGCGTGCAAAACCGGAACTGCTTGCTCGACTATCCTGTAAGCGTTCTAAACTCACCCCTGAATGAAAGCCTTGTGAAGCATCTAGCGGCGGGCGCTGGAACCCGAATGTTCCTGACGACCTCTCCCCTCTCTTCACCCCCCAAAAAGTCTATCGATCGCCCTCCCTGCAGCCACAATTTACGCTACCAGTGCAAAGCAGACAATCTGCTATCAAAATTTTCAATAAAATTATAATCAGGCCTAAAATTTGATTTTGTTACTCATGTAGGAACCTCTCCAGGTAAGCGAGTGTTTTGTTTTCGTGTTATCAAAATATAACATTAACTGATCACCCGTTACTCGTGACGTAGACAAAACGCAGTGATTTTTGTTATTGTGCAAAATTTGATCGGTTCAAATCTTTTTATTACAAGATTTCGACAAAATAATAATTTTAGAACAGTGTTTTCTTCGTTTTTGTGGTTATCAAGGGCTAATGGTGTAGTAAATTAGGTCAGTCCTGAATAGTGTACGTCAATGAGAGATTTTTCTGGAAATAGGTCGTTGGCAACGTCATCTGATAGCTATGCAACTTGTTCAATATGATGTAGTTTTACGATAACGTTCTATCTTGATAGTTACCATCAAAGTAAGTGTTAATGAGACGTAAAGTTATATTCCCTGCTGTTACTTCGTCGAGATGACGTGACATATTTTAACGATGTTTTGCGGTGTTCTCCATTACGACGCAACAGATTTTATTTCGTAGTTTTCTTACGTTTTACACCGAGACGATTGCTTTTTGATTATTTCGTATAACATGAATAGTACTTTTTGATTATTTCGTATAACATGAATAGTAAGTATATGAAAGTGTTAAATATCAGGTATTGTTAAAACTTCCTTTGAATCGTTTATAACTCTAAAATATGGCGTCCATCAGCTGTACGATGGGCATTCGCTTCGCATTTTTAAACTATAATAAGGACGGTATTAGTGTGGTACAAATGTAATTAAAAAATACATTACTTACCCCATTCACTTTTAATGTCGATATCGAGAGAACCATTTAAAAATGTTTGATCAATTTTACAGAATATATTCCCGTCTGTCAAAGATAAACAGATTTAATTCTAATACAAACAATTTTTATCAATTCCAGGACGCTGCCGTAGAAAAACCGACAGAAGACACAGTAGTTCAAATACAGAACGACGTTCATTCGGCTCCCGACCAGGAGCTGTTCGTCGACCCCGACGCTGCTGATGATGGCTCGGGTTTAGACACAGACGAGAGCTCGGGCTCCGGCTGGGGAGCCGGCCCTGGCCCTGACGACGAGGACGGACGAGGATCAGGTGACGAGCCCTACGGACCCCCAGATGACGAAGACTATGGCTCCACAACAACTAGCAGGGACGAGACCGAACGCACCATTATTGATACTCCCATTATTCCCGAAATCACGGAATCAGATGACATAGTTATCCCCGAACAACCGGAGGCCCCCATCGAACCCAAAGTGGAGACCCCGCTCCAAATACCAACTGATCCCAAGCCGATCGATGTGCTCATTCGTGAGTAGTGGCTGAAGCATGCCAGTTTTTATTTGCGTTATTTTATTTTTTTGTTTTTGTACGAGAAATTGTCATTGTTAGAAATTCTCAAAAGACGACGTAAATACCATTCTCAGGTTTGTCCTAAATATCTGCTTTCATCTGTCACGAAGATTTGAATGAAAATATATTGAAATGAATGACGATTTCTCGCACTACCATTATAGATGTATTATTATAGCTCTATCATATATTGTATTATACATTTACATGTCAATTAACAGGATAACTACATAGTTAATATCATCACAACCAATAATTGTCACCAACTAGACGGCGCTCATCCTAAGCGGATTCATCTCTTTACAATAACTGACGTAACCTTGAATTAACAGTTTTATTGTTATCTGCAGTTATTTCTAATTGTTGTTGAATCGCACGCCAGTTACTGTTCGAACAGACAAACTATCGTACGCGTGTTTAACTATACTTATTTTAATTAAGTTATGAATTAATAATTCTAATATATATGCCAATCACTAATATCTATCCGAGGATTTCGGTAAGTCTTTCGTAGTATTTATTTAAATTTTATGAAAATTGTTGCCCATTATTTTTTACTATCTATCGCATGACTTCAATTCTCTCATGCAGCCATTAGAAACCATTTTATAGTGTTCCTATAGTACTAGTTAGCATGTGGAAGGTAATATAGCCCTGAAACTACTTCATCTCATGGAACCATTAGCTTAGCGATATTGTCCATACCATTGGTAATTTTGATGTTTTTCTAGAAGTTTACTTTTGATTCTTCCTCCGCTTTTGTTCACGCCATAATACATCATGTATGATCCCTTTCCGTTCCCCTGTCTTTTGATAAAGTTCCTGTATTTCGCTTTTTGTATAAGCGATGTTCTAATCAAATCCTCTCCAATTCCGGTGAAGGTGTTTCATAATTCTTGAACTTTGGGATTTACTGAATCTCTTCAATCCTCTTGCTATTGTCTGTTTCACCTTCGGTGTGAAACTCGTCGTCTTAATTCCTTTTTATGTCCATCTATGCAAACATATGATGAGTCTGAAAAATGCCTATTCTAATCGTCTAATAGTCTTCGTCATAATATATCGTTTCTGTAAATATCTGTGCAATAATTTGATGTATTACTAAATTTTTATTTATTTATTAAACATGTTAACAATAGCTTCATTAACTAATCTCAAGTAAATCAGAATCGTTTTTATACTAACTTTCATTCTCTAACTCAAGTCATGTGGTGGGAACTAAAGAAACAGTGATCTTGTTGATATTTTTAATCTCACTGCAACGAATTGTTTCATTAATGGAGAATAAGGAAGGAAGGCAAACATAAAAGGATGTCAGAACTATATTAAAACTATTCTAAATAACTACAATGAATAAAATAGAACAATACATGAGCCAATCATTGAAACTACTATGACTAAAACAAAAGAACGTACACTTCCTGGAAATTCGATTGACGTCCTTATGTTAGAACATTTTGCTTGACGTGTAAACTAACTTTGAATGACGTGACGTTTCAGCCAACACAAGGAACAGGCCGGGTGAAGGTACCTCGGAAGAGGGGCGAGGCGCGGGGGAGGATCAACCCTCGCGCCCAGACCAGACGGACATCAGCATCTCGGGAGAGGACCCTGTGCCTTCAGTCGTACGTATACGGTTTTATTGCCTTACTACTAGAATACAGAGTCTTTTTTATAACTGGGAGAGTTCTTTTTGATAACAGCCACCGCCATAAGCTCGTGTGTCAGTTAGTAGGTTCATGAAAAAGAGCAAAGAATTCTTAGACTGTTTCCTGAGGTCTCTTTATACATATGTAGATGTGGATTTACCCATACAATCACAGTTAAAAAGTCTCTCTGCATAGCCAGCTTCCTGACCAAAACGCCAATTTTAGCTGTGCCGACTAGATGTCCATCACTGATGAAGGAACAGCTGTCTAATAGCTATCCTTAGGGGATCAAAACCTAGCTTCGTTTGTGGTATTACGACGTGAAGCCTTTTCTTACCAAGTGCGAAGGTTGGTCCTTCAAGTCCTAGAGTAAAAAAATCGAAGATGTGTGACTGATGTGTCATTCAAACCGCTCTGTGCTCACGTGTTCTCAGAGAATAGAGGTCTGCGTCCCAGAAATGGGAAATCTATAAGCCGGTTACACTTAGGCATGTGCGGAGAGTCGTGAAAAATAGATTAGCTGAAAAATTTGTATGTTGTTTTGATGCCACGGTCAGCTGAATAAGAATTGCATTGGGATTCCCTGATAAAAAAAATCCCGGTTACAGTGCCGGAACTATCTCTGATATGGGAAATATCACGCGATGACCTAGTTAATGTTAGTTTTGGCAAGCTGCGGGACGTGTGATAGTGGTCATATCCCGCTCTTTATCACGCAACGGATTATAAGGATTTATGAATAATGTGTACGGATATACTCGTAGGGTGGATTACTGACCGTAGACCACAGTCTGCAGTCCGCTGTATCTCTTAGTTAAGACGGTGTTTACATAATCCAACATATTTGAATTGGGACATTTGCAGATATTTTCCACTACCAGTAAAACATCTCATTATCTCTAATGAATATTAATACTAAATTCGTATATTAATTAAACACAAAACGGGATCAACACATCGCTTCTCTAAATATAAAACTAGCGTATTCACCGTTTTGTCACGAAAATACATAGCTGAAAATAGACGAGGTAAACAAAATACTTCAAGGCTATTGACTTAGAAATTATTCGGCGAAGAGAGCTAACGTGTATTAGAACTGTTGGAAGATTTACTATTCAGATATTAGGCGGTATTTGGTGCTGTGTGTGAAGACGTGAAATACCGGCGAAGTATTTTTTTGGTATTTTTGCTAGTGACCGCGAAATTCACCTATTCCTCAACAGAGGACCTGGACAAAATGACATTCTATAAGCGATGTCGAAGATGGAGTTGTCAAAACTGTATTGACATAATACGCCTAGCATAGCTTACGTTAATCTTATTGGAAGTGGTTGAGAAATAGAAAACGCTTTGGCAGCGTATTGCCACTTGTCCAAGCCCTCTGAAGACCCAAATAAGTGGCAATTTGTTTGCAAAGCATTTATTCCTTTTCTATAACGGCTTCCAACCGGATTGACATCAAGCTTTTCAGTAAATTATGTCAATCCCATTCATTGATGACTTTTGCATCTTAACCATCTGCATCGTTTTCGCTGACAGAATGTCGCTTTCGTCAGGCCAACTGATCTTAGGAAAACTCCCGGAGTAGACCAAATCCTCCTTCAAATTGTATAAAGATGTGCTGTAACGTTTCAGGATCAGGAGCCTTCAGGCAGCAACGTCAACCAGGAGTCTCGGGCGCCCGACAAAGTCGTCATCATGAACGCGAAGCCCGAAGACCGTGCCACCAGCTTCTTCGCTCAGCCAGGCATCCTTGCCGGTATGTATATTTTTATTAATAATATCCTCCGCACTGAATTTTGCCCACGGTCACCGCTCTCGGGTCGACATGATGATGCACAAGTATATGCACAGGTGCACGGGAAAGAAAGAGGGATCCTCTCTCCTTTTTTTAGTTGGTGGTGGTGTATCGCCCCCGTGCCGCGCAAAGCCCTTAAGGTGGATGCGCAAGGGTAGCCCGCGAAATTGAAATATCACATTCAATAGCTATTTCGGGAAAAAGTCACTCTTTGAGATTATATGAACTTGGAGGGTTGTATTGATGATTTGAATGATTATAATTCTGTAACTCCATACGTGTTTCTGGCGCGATTCATATTTTCATCAATATACAACCTGACACTGACCTGCAAATTGCAATAAACGTAAGAAAATTTAAATTTCGCGGGCTACCCTTGCGCATGCCATACAAACGGATTAATATTATTTTTCGAGGGATCGAAGAATTACTACTCCATTACCAACATTTTCTAATCCTTTTTGGTCGTTGAAGACAATTTTCTTCTACATAATTTTACTTGCGTTCTTTGAACAGTCAGTACCTGCTGTTGTGCATTTTGGGAAAACATTTACATAAATTCGCTCTAGTGAATCTCTATTGCTTCTACAATATGTCTAATTGTTTGTTTTCTCCTGTTTCAGCCGTGATCGGCGGCGCAGTAGTAGGCCTCTTATGCGCAATCCTGGTGGTGATGTTCATAGTGTATCGCATGCGCAAGAAGGACGAAGGTTCTTACGCGCTCGACGAGCCCAAGAGAAGCCCTGCCGCCGCGTCGTACGGCAAGGGCCACAACAACCGCGAGTTCTACGCGTGAGACGACACAGAGCAACCAACGCCACGTCCCCACTAGTCGGCGGCCGCGCCCTGACTGACCCGTCTCCAGTCTCCGGACGAGCCATTCCATTTTTAAATTTTGACAGTTACGCACCATACCACGCGAAATGCGCGGGATAACAAATAAAAAGTAATTTATTAATTTATGAACGTGGCTAGAAATTGTTCTGTGATTTATTTTTTAAAACTACGATCGATGAAATTATTTATTGTTCTATAAATGTTTGACATGGATAAAATTGTAATGTACGGATTGTACAGTAATGTACAAGCCAGGTACAAGAATTGAAGCGTACTGTCTGTACGAGTAGACAGTATGGGTAAAATTATAATGTTAATAAATTATCATCTTTGAGACCAAGTTTTTTAATCATTTGTGTAATGATTTTAAATGGCGTTTATCAGAGGTTTCGATGTTTTGATGTCTCTATTGAAAGACCAATGTGGTTCGTATGTTCTGAATGATCGATCTTGTATGTTTTCTGTAAAAAAAATATGAATTTAGTGCCATCCGCTTTCTTCAACTGTATATTGCCAATTCTCTTCGCGTAGACTATGAAGTCGTCTCGATAATAATTTGTGGACACGTCCATCACTTCGACTATTATGTGTATAATAATTATGTATGTGTGTATGTATTTAGATCGAACTCTCTAAAAATAAGTAGATTTTGTAATATTTTGCTTCCAGTTCGTCATCGAAATTTTTATTTTTTTACTGAACAAATGTTGTATCTATTAATATTCAATACCTTTGTCAACGATGATTTGAAATAACATCATTTTCTACATAACAATAACAATTGGGTTTTATTTTTAACTTTAAGACACTAATTTTATTTAAGATTTCTCTTTGTTGTCACCTTGGGGTTTATAATTTTAGGAATTGATGTATCTCTATTATTTAGATTGTTTTTAATCTAGTTTTAGATATTTTAATCTCAATTAATTTGATTTAAATTTTTGGAAATAGGTTGTGCAAGGATTTTTTACTTTATATATTTGCTTATGTGCCATCTTCGATTTCCCAATTCTTCTTTTTAATTTGTCGGCCATTAGTAAATAATGCGTGTACGCACGGAGACCAATTAAGCTATACAAAACCAGTTTTAGTGATGTCACATTGTATTGGAAGTATATACAAAGCGAGGCCATGTTATACTGGAAATGTATAGATTGATGTGTCGCCGTGTGTACAAGGGAGTTACGAGTACCTCCATCAGACTATGTTGGTTGTAGACAGTATGTACCTACACGTAACAAATATGTATGAAGTCATCCACTACGGCGAAGCCAAAAGGCAAGAATCAAAAATAATACCTTCTGGTTTCCATAGTAACTCCAACGTAAAATTAATGTGCAAACACAATCAAACGACGGTGTTATTTTAATTTAAGTAGCACATTGTGTCAATTAATTTATTTTAATAGAAACTAAAATCGCTGTTATTACAAGATTGTTAATCGAACTGTAATTTTCTTTAATATTACACTGAAATATTTAATTACCTATATGTGTAGTTGCGAAATAAATGAGCCACTGAATGTATAAATATATGAAAGAAAGTCGAAATTTAAAACATTTCATTAGTTACTTAGTTAAGGGGAATCGCACATGTTGCAGATTTTTCTAGAAAATAACTGTCTGCGTAGAAAATGCTTATAGTTTCGGTACAAATCGTTAGGTACTAATTCTATAAGATACGGCTTTCAACAGCATTAAGGTGGATGCGCAAGGGTAGCCCGCGAAATTTAAATTTTCTTACGTTTATTGCAATTTGCAGGTCAGTGTCAGGTTGTATGTTGATGAAAATATGAATCGCGCCAGTAACAAGTATGGAGTTACAGAATTATAATCATTCAAATGATCAATACAGCTTTCCAAGTTCATATAATCACATTCAATAGCTATTTCATGAGAAAGTCACTTTTTGAGATTATATAAACTTGGAAGGCTGTATTTATGATTTTAATGATTATAATTCTGTAACTCCATACGTGTTACTGGCGCGATTCATATTTTCTACCGGGCTACCCTTGCGCATCCACCTTAAGTACCTGTTATAGTCGTTGTCGGAATCGAAAACAAGTAAATATCTTAAGGCTAAGTAAAATCAAAGTTGAAAGTGCATTCTACAACATAGCTATGCAGCCAAATACTTATCTATTGAGGTCACTTTATGTAATACTTAACGAACTGTTTGAGCGTAAAAAGGTCACAAATTCTTTATTCAAACTTAAATAATGGCGTAAAAAACATCTCCACCTGTGACCCGCAAATCCAGGCGTTTGAAACTTGTAGAAAGCTGCCTATCCTAACTTTAGACGTAAAATAGTTCGCATGGGACACCTAGAAAAGGCCCCCGGACCGCCCAGAAGGCCCCACATTTTTTGGATGACGCGCAATATGGCCCCAGCAGTTCAAAGGTCAAAGGAACTGCCCATGTTGCTACAAAAAACGCTCCTCGGAATTGCAGCCTCAGTATACTTTACTAAAAGAGTGCTTACCTACTTTACTATCAAATAACATCGGTGCTTCCAAAATGGCTCTAAATTTTTATACTCAAAGAAAGCAGTTTATTTCTAGAAAAATCTAGAGTAGGGGTGCCTTCAAATTAGACGCGTGAAGAAGCGCTACAATGGAGCCACTGCGGAACAAGAGAATGTCAACTTGTACCAAAAACTCGCAATTGAAAACGATAGCTATCGCTATCCATACTAACCGTCGCTGAATATCATATCGCATGCGAATCATAATGCACTGTAGGGCTTTAATTTGAAGGCACCCTAACATCCAAATACATTCCTATCGGATTGGTACATTTTAAGCTGTAGAGAGCCCAGGCTCGTTAGTCTTAAGAAATTTGTACATTGTAATTGTAAATTCTTTTAGAAATTAAAACTGAGTAATTTATACGGTAATTCTTATTGTATAACCAAATATAACTAATTTTTACTACGTGTTATTTTGCAGCTTATCTTAGATTTAATCATTGGTTGCTTTTGATGCATTAAGTAAATTATGTCACGCGTTGAACAAAAATTCTAACAGATAATAGTCTGGTCTATGGTAGACAAAGTACTTTGGAGTCAGTAAACGTAAGGTTGCAGTCATTCTGCCCCGAGAGTAGTCAACATTATGGTGAGAAGTCATAGTCCATTTCGACGATATAAAAAATTGAATATTACGGAACTATAGTGTGTTGTTGGATTTTCGACTTTCGGTGCTGAACTGAACGTACCAAATCCAACAGTGCATTAAATGTTTATTTTGGCATTTCAAATGTCCACCGTAGATATGTTAATCCTCTATCGTCAATTGCTTGCAAAACATTAAGCGAAGAAATAAATTCAAATTAACTTTCACTTTAATCAAAGAAATGTCACCATGCGCCTAGCAAAAGAAAAATAACTAGTATATCTGACTGCCTGCAGGTGCGTTGTCTACCATAATCTATCAAAATGCGTTCTTATCTTTAAATAACGGTTTTACATACGTAATTAAATCTTTTTTACGAGCATGCAAACTTTTCTGCATTTTTTTACATCCAATATTTTTTCTATTAATTTATTAAAATGAAAAACATAGTTTAGAGTTAACATTTTTTATTGATATGAACGCATTTTTGTTTAATTTAAGAGTATATTTTGCTTAAAATACATATCTAAGCGCTAGCCGCAGTTTTGACAACGAAAGACGTTGAAATGCAATTATTTTAATGTTAAAATATCGATTATTTGTAATTTACTATTAATTTTACATATGTTTTCTGAGTTTTGAGAATTTGCATACTTACTGGATATTTTTTGTAACAATCTGTATTTTTTTAAATTAATTATTTGTTTTTTAAGAGTTGTTCAGTAATAATATTTATTTCAAACGCGCTAAACTAATGAGCAAATTGCTATATCATGTAATCCGTATAAATAAAAGGTGCTGAAATGTACACTATAATCCTAAGCTCTTTATGAAAATACATTCATTAATTTGTTAATTAAATGTTTAAATCACCTAGAAACGATTAGATGTTTAGAATTATTTCAAAAGTTGCCAGTTATAAAAATATAAATTACAGCAAATAAAATAAAATCTAAATAAAAACTTGCATATTTCTAACTAAAATGCCATGTTACTACTGGCCAATAATATTTACTAGTCTTTAAAAAATAATATTTTGTTCAAAAACTTTTACGTTAATTTTGTTTCATAAACATCTTAATTTCGGTTTTAACAAAAAGAGGCTAATTTTAAGAAATTAATGTATATGACAGTTACTAATCCAATTTTATGCTTTTAAGTGTCTTTTAGGCCTTTGGTTTTTCTTATTTTAAAATCTCATGTTTTTGTAACTTGTAAGGAGGTAGGCTAGGATAAGCGTATCATAACTATCGATGTCCACCTTGTAAATAATTCTCCTTTACACTTAGGTAAATATACAGGATATTATGAACAATTATTGTGTTTTATTATTTTTCCTTTATTCATTTTTTCTATTATAGCTTTCATTTTTTTTTTTTCAAAATTGTGAATAATCAATGGTCAATCGGCATTAGGAACAAGGTACAGGCTGCCGGTGGTCAGGGCTCCAGAGAGAGGAACCTCCTCACAATGACAAGCTCATATGTCTATTATTGTATCCAAGTCATCGTCACTATTTCTTGAATGGATGGCCCAAAAAGATCGCCTTTGCAGAATCATAATAGGATTTAATCGCAGGCAGACAGCCCATTTTACGAATTGTAACATGATTATTATTATTTACTTAGTGATTCTATTAAAGCGACCTTTTTAGGGTCCCAGCTCTGATTAACCGTGTGTGCTATGAAACTGTCACACTATAATAACATATCACGCGTGATGATAAGCACAACGCGCAATGAAGTATTTCCATAGCAAAACTAGCACTAGAGCAAAATAGTTCGTTCATTACATACAAGATGGCGCTAGTAACATCGCTGAGTGCTGGTTTTATACATCAAGTACAAATTTTCCTCAATTAAAATTAAATAAGAATAACATTAATATCTAAAGTACTGCAGAACATGATTTCATGTAATTCTCCAAAGATACATCAATAGAACTATATTCAAACCTAGGTACACAAGTACATATCAAGATATTGCGCGTTCCAAAAATCTACTATAAATAGATTCTGGCACTGCGTTCAACTACCTAAATAAACGCTGATGACATTATAACGAGGAGAAGACTGATGCATTTAAAGATGCGTACAGATTTGCTTGATATTTTAGGATCCGCACGTAATCAAAAACAAGGCTGAATTAGTAATATTCGTAACAAACGATCAACAATATTTCGTCTGTCCTAGATTTTTAGAAGCTAATGAAATATCAAGGTAAACGGATACACCTCGGCTGAGCATTCACCAAACATTAACCACACTTCTCATCCAACAATAATATTCGGTAAGAATAATTTACGTATTTTTTTAAAATTTAAATAACTATACCCTTTTAGTCAAAATATAAGCAAAGTATTTACAAGTATGCTTACGACTTTATTTACAACCGTAATAATGCGTCACGAATGTAATCAAGGTTGACGTCACTTCAGCTACGCTGTATATATACATACATAATTTCGACGCTCATATGTAAGGCAGCGTGGCCGAGTGGTCTAAGGCGCTGGTTTTAGGCACCAGTCCGAAAGGGCGTGGGTTCGAATCCCACCGCTGTCAAAAACCTTTTTGCTCTTTGTATATAGGTTTGTTTTGTGGAACATAGTAATGTTAACTTCTTTACGTAATTAATGTTCTTTAAGTAATGTTACCACTTTATCACAATGTTTTAAAGATTTTATTCATATAGTTAATTATAGTTTTTAATCTTACGCGGCTTGCCTATTACCTCGCTTACTGTTTACCCGGATTCTATTGGAATTGTAGCCAACACAAATCTTAATAAAATGGATGAGCATTATTGCCGGTTTCCGAATTGAGGTTAAGGACTTGACAAACACCAGATACATTGAAAGTATCAGACTGGCTAGTTCACCAATCAAATAGGTAAGCTACTTAGACAAGTACTCAAATCAGATGGCCGGGTTTAAGAGATAAAAATTATCGTATCCAACTAAATACTTCGTACTTATTTATAAATGAGTAAATATTTTATATAAATACTATACATATTATTTTAAAAAAAGTTGGAAAATCAATCAGTATCATTTTTAAACTTTTCTTGTTGGTTTGCAATAAGCGAGAAAAATAGAACACAGAGCACAAACCAAATTGATCATGGCGTGATCCAGATAATTTGTCACTAACCGGATAGACAGCCGAATTTAAACGAAAACGGCTTCGCTATCGCTTAAAAAACTATTATTTGTCTGTTTCTCATTTCAAAATATCTTTGTTTTCACTGAAAGCATAATTATGTCAGTATAACTAGAGTAGTTACTCATTTTTTTTCCTGTCTTTCGGTTTGTTCCGGCTAATCTCCGAAACGGCTGGACTGATTTTGATGGCTTTTACTGACAGATAGCTGATGTTATAAAGAGTAACTTAGACTTAGAAAAAATAAGTCGAGTAATTAAACAAATATTTGCTATAAAATTCCACGCGGACGAAGTTGCGGGTGACAGCTAGTAAACCATATAGGTAGGTACCTAACATAACATAACTAACATCCTCCCATTAATTAAAACTAAGCTCTAATAACTATAAATAACAGCTGTTTGCGAAAATATAATTGAGACAAGTTCTTGTAAAAAATCTTTCTTAGCTTGTCACCTTACGGAAATTAATTGCATAGTTAAAACAAACATGGCAATTGTAGACTTTACATTTAATATTTATGGAGTCACTCAGGTTTTATGCAAACTTGGAGTGCACTATGGCATCATCGTCATCATACTCTTGTGCTCATGCCTATCACAATTAATTTGGGGTCGGTGCAGTAGTCTTCTTTTACCATTCTTCTCTCGTCATCTCATCAGACACCCAGATAAAGGAATCCAGGTTCTTGCCATATCATACTTCACACAGTCCATCATCGTTTCCTTGGTTCCTCAATAAAGCGTAATAAATATGGAAATGAAAATAGCGAGTAATAGGAAGGTATACTTAACGAAGAAGTTGAAAGTTTGTAATACAATAAAATTCCTTCCCTGAAAAAATTGAAGTTGGTAGTGAATGTCCTAAAACGAACTAATAGAAATTAGTTATTTATCAAATTGACACACTACGGCAATGTTCTGTATTATAACCATGCCATTTTATACATACAACTGTTAAAACTAGAGGTGTTAGTCTTGGTTGTGAATTATTGCTTGGTTTTGAATTTGATAAAGTATTGATTTTCAGCCCTTTATTTATTGATTTTACAGATTTACATGTGAAATACGATGTATCTATCTACCACCAAAAGTTAAATAGGTATCTACATACTTAAATTATATTCCATAATATTTCCTTTAGTTATCTTTTTACAAATTATTTACTTACATTTTTAAATATTCCAAAACACAATATAAAAACATGAAAAAAAAATTGTAGCCCACCGGTATCGGGAACAGGGTCCAAGCTAACGGGGTCAGGGCTCCAGAGAGTGGAACCTCATAACATTACGAGCAGTGTCCAGGAGTACCGCTTTCTGAATCAAGCTCTTGCTACCTAACGAGAGCCTCCTCAGGTATTCATCGAGGCTCTTAGCAATTAAGCCATGGGCTGATACGACTATAAACATTAAATAAATATTCCATAATATATTATTTCCTTTTTCTATAAAATCGTCTGATTTAAGCTAATGAACTTTCAAACGTTTCAAGCCACTAGGAACGGTTTTCTGAGAATTTTTCTGACTTCAGTTTCGATTATTTATTTCATAGCAAAAATTTAAAATTTCCAGGGTCAGGGGGGTTATCTATGGGAGTGGTTCTGCCTCTACTGTGAAATGTGAAAACAGTTAACCTTTTTATAACAAACATGAAAGGTGTTATGTTGAACTTCCTGCTAATCCCAATTATTAACTGTTAGTCATAAAAACCTTGACCTACGCCGCCTAATAATACAATTCGTGACTTACCACACCTATTAGAAATTGACAACTGTCTTCTAAAAGCTAAAGGCATTTATTACCCTCACTAAACTGGCAATTTCGCGCTAAAAACTTACCTCCTTTGGTCTATACTCCATTCCATTGATTTAAATCTTAGATTCGCTATACCGCGCCATAAAAATATTCTGGTTTATATTTCGTTGACATTGACATTTGAATACTTACTTTAATGTCTCACTCACTCATTTTTTTTTTTATTAAAACGCTTTGCCCCTCACTAGTAATTATCCTCTATCGTGGGTGTGTTTACGAACATTTAAAGTCACATACACATACACAAACAGCCAGATCCGCGGAACAACTGCTTGTAGGCCATACAAATATTTGTTCCGTGCGGGAATCGAACCCACGATAAGCAGCGCAGCAGTCAATCGCTCAACCACTGCACCAACCGTGCCGTCGCATCGTATTTATGTTATCAATTCATGCATAAGATGCGAGCTCAGGCTCAGTCTTCTTAAGTGCGGTTTTTCGAGTTGACTTAACGAGACTCAATGTATAAAGATCAAAATAGTTACGAAACAGCACTTTTGTGATAGTATTTTATTTACTTGGCGAAACGGGAAAGTTACCAAACGGGACGTAAGTTCTCGACCTAAGTACGGTGAGGGCACATCTATAATTTAAATATTCGAAGCTAACCTCTAAAAAAACTTTCAATCGATGTTTTGCGATTACGAATTAAAATAATAGCTAAATCGTTTGCAGCTATAAATCAAGTTCAAGGCGAAGTGGTGCGGGGTAACCGGTACCTCGGACTCGTTATCCGATCTCGATACTAAAGCCGAAAGAGACTGTAATTAATCGATGTCACGATGTACATGAATTTGGAGATCCTTTGCGTATTATTTACATATTTACAGTGTAGTTTGGAGCAGAGGCTGGAAGAAGAAATCAGGATTTTGACTGTCAAAAGCTGTGGGAAGAAAGACAAATGCTCTCCTGTAAGACAAAAGATCAAAAACTCAGAGGCTGGTGTACCACCTATGACGTAGTAGGTACCATTGGTAAACATGATCTACCTAATGAAACCAATCGCTTAGAGGGAAAATCACAGGTCAAAATAAAAACGTAGGTATGAATCTAACTCTAAATATAAGTACATATAGTATTTACGAATAGGTAATAGTTACAGTTAAACACAACAACTAGATATCATAAAGATACAAATGATTACAGACATTAATAAGCACCTTGTTACAAAAAAACTATCGTATCTACCTCATACTCAATTAAATCAAATAAGTAGGCACTTAACATGACTAATTCGTAATTACAGGCAACACCGTTTATTAAAGGTACATAATATGTACCATCTCGCGTAACGGAGGTCATCCATCAACTGTTTTTTCTGATTCCGTTCATTGCTCTGTGGGTTTTTTGCTAGCTACATTTTTTTGCCATTGTTTATTCACTTAGTTTCAAAAATTAGCATAATCAAAATAAATAAGTGGGCATGCGCTTGGTGACAGCGAAAGTTGTGATAAGAGTTGACAGGCAACTAGACTTTTATTCAATTAATCATGTGATAGCGAAAGCGCTAAGAAGAAATCAGCTGTTTTCTATTGTTGTTACGGTTAGGCTATGTAAGTTTTTCCATTAGATATAAAGCTACAAACAAGCTGTTGAACTTTTAAGTTGATACTTTAGTTGTTTAAAGTGTTTGACATCTAAACAAACTATCGTTTCAAGTAAGTTACCCACTTGATAATTATGTAAAAAGTTTGTCTAAGTAACTGTTTCAAATAATATTATATACATTTATAAATTAAAATAACCTTAAGTAATTAACTAACTTAACAACAAACTTAAAAAATGGCGTCAAAAAACTCCTCCTCAACGCTGTCAACTGGTAATGTACCCAAGAGACTAGCGGCGTTGCCACGTTGTATGGCAACGCTATTAAGCCTTTGGCCAAGGTAAAAGCCAGCCCTTGGGTCACGGGAAGTGTCACTAAGCGTTTCGAAATATCCTTGAAAAGGCTGTGAGCACTCGGACCCCACGGTCCTAGAGTTTCAACCCCAAACGGCTCGAAAATATAGTTACCAATAAGGTGACTATATTTATGGCGCTTTTGGTTCTCTGCAGCCGCAGCGGCAGCCCCAGCACAGCACGATGAGCTAGGAAGATGGGATGGGGCATGAGTATCGACATATTTTGCTTCCCACACTAAATAAAGGCTTACCCATCTTCCATGGAAACAAAGATATCCCGTCCGGTCTCTTGCCATCGTCGCATGCCAAGCCTCGGCTGCATGGCAGGCCGTGGTGTCCAAGGCTGTTGACAACTTCACCATGGTGATAGCGATGAGGAGAACATAATGCGGCACCTAGGCGTAGAGAATCAGCGAGGCGGAAAGTAGTTTCAAATTGTTAAGCATTGTTGAATCATATTCAATATTAGATAGTAAAGAGTGGATCAATGGCCGAAGGATCAGTTATCACCAGAATGTTTCTAAGTGTCTAGTCTGTCTAGAGCTGTAGATGTCGTTTCACTAGTCTTTATCTACCTAGCATTTCTCCACTATGTTGGGATCGGCTTACAGTCAAACAGGATGCAGTTGAATACCAGTATTTTACATGGAGCGACTGCCTATCTGCGCAGCATTAGTGCTGGATAATACGATACCCCTTGGTAAGACTGGTTGTCAGACTTTCGGCCCACTAACTAATTAACGACTGTCAAAGATCTATAATTGACAGCCGGGACCAGCGGTTTAACGTGCTTTCCGACGCACAGAGGAAACTTGGTATGTAATGGATGGTCACCCATCCACGGGCCAACCTAAGCAAGCGCGGCTTAACCTGGAGATCAACTCGAACAGCTGTTATTATATAGCCGAGATCCTCACTAAAGTGGACGTAGTTAAAACGATTACTATTAGAGTACCTAGATGAGAATTTGAATGAAGATCGAGACCGACGACCTCAAAGAGGTGGCTAGAAGAGGCAGGATGTGGAAAGAGGTTCTGGTGCAACAGTAGACAATAAGACAACAGAAGACAAAATTAAATTTAAAGTTCAAAGAGCAACTGTCCACAACGACTTTCAAACATCTTTAGACGCCTAAGGCCACAGCATAACACCGTTTGTACAAGCGAGTCGACGGCGACGGTCAAGTTCAAGTTTGAAGACTGACTGCAATAATTCACTCGAGAACAGTTACTTGATGGAGGTACGTTGCACCTGAGGTGATGTCATAACAAAACACAAGACCGGTTGACGACAGGATCATAATCAAAAGGATTTTAAGGACGAAATTGGGCAAAACGGTGTGGATTTAACAGTAGCGATATCTGCGGGAAAGCCAGTCTTGCCCCGAATTAATGTTGAAAGAATAATATCAAAATGCAACGGACAGATTACTTCAGGAAGTTAGTAGAAAAGATATTTGGTTCTGTAATCTATTTTCTTTACACATATAGTCTATTACAGATATGTTACAGTCAGAAACCTTGGCTTCCTGATTCCTTATTCCGGCCACTTGCTCACGTGATGCTTTATGTAACTAGCCCACTACACATTCGCAATCACTGTAATTACTGAAGCCATAATCAGAATGTAGCGACCACCAGAAAAGCACCGAGGTAATGAAGCTCGGCCAGTTCTGAGAAACGATTAAACTGTGGATCAACGTGTCTTGGATCCCCCAATTAGATTAATCAGAAAAGATCACCGAAGGAGTTGGAAAAAACATAATTTTAGTCTACGAACCTAATTGAAGGAACATCATTTATAATGTCCGAGCAGGCACTAATTTATAATACTTAGCTATTTAATTCAATTACAAGTTGTTATATACTAAACATATCATTAATCTAATAACATGGATTTAAATAAACGTTTATACTTAGGTAACTGTTAAACCGGTGTGGTCCAAAATTAATGGCATTAATTCCTTAATGTTACTCCGATCAGTAGCTAGCACAACTAAACGGTAATATTAAAGAGTTTAGATGTTATTAAAGTGTGCCAATATTCAATTACAGGACAAGTAATTGACCTCCTACAAGTAATAGGCACAATAGAAAACCCGCTAGAAAAAATGAACAGAGCACAAGGAAGATAAACATCTTCAAATTTTGCTTCTAAGGTATAATTAGAGCCAGAAAGAACAATCTGCTATCCGTCCTAGAGAAAAAAATCTTGGGGACACAACACCTTCGAGATTATTCTCAATGATATTATTAGACATAGGTATGACCGAAAAGGGAGTGATTGATAGAAAGCATGGCCGTTGATAGGCGGGAGAGGCACAGGGGCAGAAAGGTGTTATGGGTTATGGGGGTGATATGAAATTTTTGAAATGGGAAACAGTGAAATTAGCATCATACTAATACCGGGAGACAAATTTGGTATGCCATTCAAAGAGCAAGCAAGCACTAAACCCTTCTCTTAACCTAAACTAAATTAGCTCATAATGACACTATATCTCTTTTAGCTAAGAACGACCCATTGACTAATGATGTTGATTCGCACCAAAAAGCTCAAACGGCCATGTTGAAAACTTCTATCGGAATTTTGATGTGATGTCTCTGAATGGCACTAGTTATACTATTAAATATCTACTCCTCTTCCGCAATTAAGAGCCTCCTTTATTTTATTAAATCAATAAAGACATAAAATTATTTATCAGGCTAACAGTAACGCAAACCACACACACACAGAATATCTATAAAGATCTGGGAATTCCAAAAGATGTCTTTTTTGAATATTCGTGTAGGCGATGCAGTTCCAAGTTATTGTTATAATGTATTATCTAGGTTCATCTAACTCGCTGATATACCTAGGCATAGGATGAATCACTTTAACCATGTGTGTAACTTTGATGATTCACAAGTACCTACCTACAATCATGTAAGCACAAAACGGAACAGAAACGTCAACTGTGTTGACTACAATTTCAGGGGTAAGCAGTCTTCTGTCCATCAGTCTCTAAGGAAGATTACAAATACGATAGGCACTCGCTCCATGTAAAATACTGGTATTAAACTGCATCCGGTTAGACTGGAAGCCGACTCAAACATATTTGGGAAATGGTTTGGCAGATGACGATAAAAGATTTATGAAACTGCTGACCGTACAGACATTGTGCAGGCTTCATCAAATCTGTCTTGCCGTTCTCTAGTGATGCGTCTACCAACGAACAGCATTTAATTTTATTTATGTAGAAGAAGATCTTCGGAGGCCTTATCGAACCCTAATGAGCTTTCAAGAGCAATTTCCTCTGCGAGAGTCCTAAAAGCTCGTATACAAAGAAGCACATGACCAAATCATAAAGAATTTTCTAAAAAGTTGCAAATTCGGGCACAATACAATTCGATCTGTTTCTTTGATGTGATTTCATGGATGTTATCAATCGGTGTCAGTTATGTTTTTCTAGTAACAGTGACCGAGATATAAAAGAACAATGCCACGGTCGTGATGTTTATCTCAATTAATCATCAGAAGTACAGGTAGTCTAAATTGAGTGGGTTGGTGGGCAATAAGATATAACTTCCTTTCTCCGGCGAATTTTAATATTTAAATAATAGGGATTTAAATAATAAAAATTGAATTTATTTTATTCAGATGAGTTCATGTGAATAAAACCTGGTGAAGGATCCGCTGGATGCGAGTCGCACGAGGACCGGTCAATGTGGTGACACTTGGGGGAGGCCTATGTCCAGCAGCGGACGTCTTTCGGCTGAAGTGATGATGATAAGTCGCGCGTAGTGCGGCTGCCCCAAAAGGAGGTTTTAGAACGAACTCGATTATTTTCTTTAATATTGGCCAATAACAGCAAGGAAGGAAGGATTTAGTGGAATTAAGGATGGGAGACCTAGCTATATGCTCTGCGGTAGGACACAAATGGTTAATAATAAAATTTATAGCAATAGGCTCGCACCCTATTACCTACATGGTTACATTTGGATGAAATTTGGCACACAGATAGTTTGATATAACCTGGATTAACACATCTATGGATACTTTTAATCCGAACTCCACGCGTGGGAAGCCGAGGGCGTAAGCTTGTGTCTAATATATGGCACACTCTTGTCTCAACCTTATGAGTCAAAGAAAACAAGACGTGCTGTTTTGCAGTACTGCAAGCTTTTTGATGTCTTTAGCCGTGATAACAGCTAAATATAAGAGCCTAGAAATAAACCAAAAAGTAGAGTTATTTTATGGTTTCAAATTAACATCTATTTGAGAACGATGTTTATGATTGATTAATGTGAATGAATAAATTATCATAATTGATTGAAGATCAACAAATATAAATATGCAATTATTCCAAAGTCGTAAACCGAAATTCAAGTAAAGCAGTTTATAATAAGTATACAAAGATCATAAACTGCTTTTACAACACTCATTAATGTCAACAAACTAGAAGCAACTTCTACAATTAATCAACACTGTTCATAGGTGTCAGTGTTTGAACTACTCAGGGCGTATAACGAATTTCACCAATAAAACTTAACGCCAAAAGCACATCTACACGGTCAGTGTCAGCATTAATATGGAATACTAGCTGTTGCCTCGAAATCGTTCGCGTAGAAATTTGGATGTGTGCTATTCTATCTCTGTGCCAAATTTCATCCAGATCCGTTCAGCCGTTCTGGCGTAATTGAGAAACAAACATCCATCCAAACCCTTTATATATGGCATTTAATAATATTTAGCTGTGGTATCGGATCGGTGAATCGTATTTTGTTAAAAATTGCAAGAGTTTTCATTTTTTTGCACGAAACCTTAGCCTTAGTTGCTGCTTATAACATTAGCTATCTGCCAGTAAAAGTCCCGTCAAAATCGGTGCAACCGTTTCGGAAATTAGATTATACTTTCATGTGCATTCAGTAAAAAGCTGTTTTGAAATTACAAACAGATACTTCAGTTTTATTTATTTGTTTTTTAAAAGGCAGGCATCGATCTATAGACCATTCAGTATTGATTCACACTGACAGCTCTTGACTGTGGCTAATGTCACAGAATAATAATTGCTTCCTCTGTTTTTTTCTAATTGGCCTTAATTAGTGACCACATTAATTCCTGCAACAGCTGTTCCTTCTAAAGATAAGTACTAAAGAGCGAAAATGCGCCTTTGAGACTGGGGTTTTTTTTTCTAGATCTGGCCACCAAACGACCAATGCCATATATGGGTATTTCTGAAACGAGGCACTCGAAACTCGTAAAAACAACTCATAGCCATACTTGCAGAGTTTTCAAGCTGATAGCTACGCATCCTTTCAACATTTCGTCATCATCAAAGAGATTTAAATCAAATAAAACAGTTTCAAGATTACTTCAACACATTACACATAGGTATAAAAGTAAATGATTGTCTATGCCAATTATTACTGGAGCATAAAACCTAACGTTAGAAAGTGACACTTTGATGACAGCAATCAGAACTAGATCCTGTTCAGCTAGTCACACGACTTTTTATTTACGAGTTTCGGACGTTACAAAAAAAAAGCATTAATTATAAACGAAACTTTAGTAAAATTAACTGAATCGATTTGACGAGAATAATGGTTTCATTAACGATACAATCTTTATGGCCTTACTAGTTTCTGCCTGTGACTTCGCCCGTGTACTTTATATCACGGGAAGTTACTCTTGGGACAAAAAGATTATTCTGCGAAATAAAATGTATATAAAAAGGTAACATAATAAAAACCAGAAGGGGTCGCGGCAGACAGTGAAGAAGATGGCGGGACGCCTTGGATGGCTTTCTCACAACTTGGCGAAAGAAATACAACACGAGAGAAGTGGAGCGGAAGGAATTGGGGGAGGCTTTTACCAAAAGTGCGAAAATTTTGACGGCACGGTTGCCGCAGTGGCTGAGCGATTGACTGCTGCGTTGCGTGTCGCGGGCTCGATCCCCGCACGGAACAAATATTTTTATGGTCTACATATAGTTGTTCCGGGTCTGGTTGTTTGTGTATGTGAGTTTAAATGTTTGTAAACGCACCCACGATACAGGAGAAATTCCCAGTGTGGTGCAACGTTTTTTTAAAAAGATATTAAAAAAAACACAGGCTAACAAAAAAAAAGGGAAAATATGTCCTATCCCTGATTACCCATGCCTTAGTTAACCAGGCTAAACCAAATTTCATCGAATTCCATTCAGCAGTGAAGGCGTAAATACAAATATAGGTTACAATCAGACAGACAGTTATAATTTCGCATTTATAGAAATAAGTACCTATATAAAATTTTATAAGCTTAATAATTGAAATCAGGATTAATTGAAATCAGTCATATTTCTCCGTCTTAAGAAGCGATTATTATTTTAAATTATGTTTTGGTACCCATCGTCATGGGTATTAGTGTTTTCAACCTTGGCAATGGATGGGACCACGTCATTACTGTCGATTTACATCGTAATGCTTGATTTATAGATTTCCCTTAATTTCCGTTTAATTGACAGGATACTGAAGTGTAATGGCTATATTTTAATAGATCTAGAGCGGCAAATTGTTTTACCAATACCTGCTTTTGTAGGTGACGCAGTTAAAGAGGAATTTCATGTGAAGATTCGGCATCCATTCCGGATATCAATAAACGCCGAAGGCTATCCTAAACCTGTTAAAAACCTGTCCCAAAATTTCAGGCTCTGCTGAAAAGATTTTTATTTCAATCTAACACCGATGAACTATGCTATACCACATAACGCTGACGTGTTAGAGGTCCTAAAGCACACCCACATGTCACCAATTATGTTTTAGTCCCATGTAATAGGAGGCGAGCCTATTGCTATCAACCGGGCACATATCCATGCTCTGCTACTACTGCTGCTGAGAAACTCCTGGTGGGCAACCACAATAACACTCTGCCAAACCCGGAAACCGAAACAGGACCTCACGCTCAACAGTAGGGCTTATGCCCGACTCGTCACTGTTCCGACTGGTCAGCAATTTTTTTTCCATACAAGAAGTCCCGATTCGTCATCATCGACCTCTAAGACCAACGGAGCCGATGCTGTACTAATGCACCTTCATAAACCACGTAAAATAAAAACTCAGTTTTAAACAAGACAGTTTTTTAGAGAGAAAAATAATAGCCCTGAAATCTGTGTGAATGGAATCATCTGTAAATAACTGGTAGAGACTGCAAATGCATGCATTTCTATAGTAAATAAATATGTCTCCTGACTTGACGCTTGACGTTTGTAGCACTAATTAACCTAAGTTTAGCACATTTACATACCTACATACTGAACTTACGCCATTTTTTCCAGAAAGAAAGAACGCCTCTTGCTACCCTGCTACCCTGCTATCCCTCCATAGGCATATAAGCATAAGCATAATCAGCCTTTCAATGTTCCCACTGAAGGAACACTCGGCCTCCTCTCTGTGAGAGGGAACCATAGGCACAAGGAGTTTACAGGCTGTAACAAGATTACAAGACCCTTAACGAAGCCGAAAGGCACTGGTTCTCCCCGTCATTGCGATTTGTTTTTCATTCTAGACCATACCTGGGAACCTTCTAGTTATGGAGATATAAATAAAACAATAACGTCCACTCAAAATCTAGTTAATAACCAGTAATAAAGTAGACGGGTCTATCCATTTGGGCTCGTTCCTGAGTTGTTGGCCAGAGAAGGCAAAACACCGAGAGAGTGGGAAAGGAATGGGGAGGCCATTGCCCAGCAGTGGGACAGCATTAACTTAGTTTTAACTTAATCTAAAATCTAAATTGTTACTGAGCCTTGAAAGAAACTTGGTGCTTAGTCGTGACACGCCTACAGCTTTGATTTACTCTTCTTATCGTCCTTATTAGGTATTTGGCTTATATCAAGTCAAGTTGATAGCGCAGCAGGTCATATTCTCCCGTGCGTCCTCTATGCAAAGCATTATTAAAAAGTTATAATCTACCATGGATTTACTATTTTTAAGGATGTTTAGGAGGTTTTTAAAAAAGTTACATATTGGATTCCCATCTAGAATGTGCATACATAGCCTATGAGTCACAATTTGCACACTGCCACAATTTGCATTCAGGATCTGGAAGACGCTCAATTTAAAATTGTAAGGAATATATAAAATAACAGATTAAACGCCTCATATGTCGCATCTTTATGATCCAAGACTATAATTTTGGCTTCACGAACTCTTTAGTGTCTCATAACAAAAGAACTAGATCTATTTTCAATCTCCACAAATTATAGAAGCTACAACTCACACCCAATATGTCAAACAAGGATGAGGTCGTTGCACTAGGAGCAAATAACGCCAATGTACTAATAAAATGTTCTTTAATTAATAAAATAACATCGATACCCGCGCGTTACTTCGATCGCTGGCCATCTCATAATTTACGAGTGTCAGTTAGTAGGTGAAGTTCGTAGGTATGGCTCAGTTGCGCAGGAGTGGTGGCACGCGTTTCTTAGTATATAAGCGCGGAGAAATTCTCTCACTGCATCCACTCAGCCGAGTCCCCTGTAGCAAGCTGAACATTAGTAACATGGCGACCAAATTTGTAGCAGCTGTGGCGTTGTTGGCGCTGTGCCACGCCAACCCCGTCCTTATAAACGGTGAGTGCGACAGTCCATAAAACATTGCAAAACATAAAATAAATATCTTTAGGAATCCATCTTAGACATTTCCTAGATTTACCCCTATTGCCTTTCAATTGCCAGTAAATAACTCCTGAAACATATTTTTTAAACAATCTGATTTAACCCTCCAAGTAATACAGATTTTCCCATTCCCCCAGGTGTGCTATACCGTGACGGACGCGCCTACTCCATGGGCCAGGCGAGCAGCTATGGCGGCGGACTGAGCACAGCGCAAGCGAACGTGAACGGCGACGCGGCGCAGGCGTTCGGCAGCGCCAACGGCGGCGCGCAGCTGGCGCGCGACGGTTTCTACTACCCCGGACAGGCCATCGCGCAGGCGCAAACCTACGATGCCCTGCCATTCCCCGAGAGCGCGTACGGCGCCGCCAAGGCCGTGGCTCAGGCACAGAACGGCGCTTACTACCCCGTGCCGGCGCCGGCCACCGTCATCACTTACGAGCAGAATTTCGCGCCCGCCGCGACTTCCGCGTCGCACGCCGACTCGCACGGCTCCGGCGTGGCGCACTCCTCCGCCAACACTCGCGGCGTCAGCGGCTACGGCGCGACCTCGTCTAACGCTAACGCCCACGGCGAGGGCTCCGCCGACTCCAAAGCCAACGCCGGCCTCGGAGCCACCAGCTCTTCCGCCAAGAGCCACGGCGAAGGCTCCGCCACGTCCTCCGCGCAGACCAACGGCGGCGCCAGCGTCGTGTACTTCGCCGCGCCCGCCCCGGTCGCGGCCCAGCCCGCGCCCACCGTCGTCGACCTCAAGACTCCCGTCTACTACACATCCTACGTCCCGGCTGTCCCTGTTCACGGCGTCGCTTCCTCCAACACGAACGTGGTTGGCTCCGGACACGCCGCCTCCTCCGCTAAGGTCGGTCACGGCCAGGGCAGGACCATCTCCTGGCGCTTTGGCACACTGTACGACACTCCCGCCTCCTCCCATGCTCAGGCCAACACTTACGCCGGTTACGGCGCCGCCAAGTCTGCCGCCCACACCCACGGCTACGGCTCCGCCAACGCGAATGCTGGTGTTAACGGCCACGGCTCCGCCAAGTCTGTCGCCGACACTCACTCCGGCCACGGCATCGCTCAGTCGTCCGCCAACTCGCACGGCGCCGGCTCCGCCAATGCCAACGCTAACGTGAACGGCTACGGCGGCGGCCGCTCTGCCGCCGACGTGCACGGCCAGTACTACGGCGGCTCCCGCAGCTCTGCCGACGCACACACGCACGGTTTTGGCTCCGCGCACGCCAACGCTCTCGCTGCTTGAACACTGAGCAGTCAGCTCGGTGCGCATGCACCAGTAAGCAACCACATTACGACGACTTCCGGATGCGCCGAAAACTTGTCTTGATGTATTTGCGAAGTGCACGACTGTATTAAGTAATTTATTAAGACTTATTTATTTAACTTATCACTTTACAACGTTGTCGAAAAAGTGACGCAAAAAATTGAATGCCATAAATAAATGCCTACAATTCTATAAAAATTATTCACTGATTTATAATTTATTTTCCCCACACCTATAGAAAATAGATAGTTGATGTGTAAAAGACCCATTAGATTTGTATGAAATTATGAACCTTAAAAAATATAACCACACAAGTCACTAGTTTATTCTATTTGGTTTATGTATTTAGTGTAGTTAGATCTGTTTTTGCTAAGAGGCAGTATGCAAGGCAATCTTCCCACTTATACAACCTTAAATAATAAAGAGCTACACTAGAGCTATCCTCTGAAACTCCGTGACTGTAAACTAGCTGTGACTGATTGGCTTAAGAAACAAACCCAAGACATTGTCGCAGGACTAACCTAAATCTAAACTGAAATCCAACTAAACGAAACTAACTCATAGACACAATGCACAATCACACACTCAAAACCCCTCTGGCATACAACACACAATATTGCGCTCCTTTTTTATGTTTTTGTAATTTCTCTTGTTTTTTAATTGTAAACATTGTGTTATGTCATAAGGAAGAGCGGAGCCACCTTACACAAGCATCTCCTTGTTATTATTTTATTATTATTTATTTATGTTAGCACAAAAATGCTAATAAAACGGCTAGATATTTCAAGTAACTTGTCTTGTATCGACGGCCAAAAGGTACAAACTGAAAATCTCCGCTCTGAATATTTACACTTACGGAAGAAAGTTACAGATATCGAAGTGGGTAATAGTCTCACCACAGCGAGATGACAAACAAGACTACGGCGACTCGTTTAGTATGCAAGTCGGTTCACTTTAGCCATTAGGGATTCCCTTTGGAAGATATTCATTAACCTTATATTATAACAGATGCAATTGTATAAGATCTATCTGTCAAGATACCAGTGGCGCTGAACATCCACCGTTGTTAGCTCTTCCACTACTCTTATAGTCATCCACATAATTCATACTGGAATCTTTCCTCACCACAATGTTGAAACTAACAAGGGCGTCGCCAAGGGCAGGGACGGCATCGGCAGTTGCGGGGGCTTGGGATTTTTACAAAGTTATTTATATTCTTGCCTGATATTACAGAATAAGTAAGTACCTATGTAGTAGCATAATTATAATAAAACCATTCGAAAACTAAAATAATATTAAGCTAAAAATGAGCTTCTATGTACGTATAATAACTTCGATAAACTTATATATCGATTGATAAAAGACAGAGGCTGAAACAAATTAGAAGACCTATATGATCCCTTGTTAGACCATACATTACTTTTAAAAGAAAGTAAAGGACTGAAACACTCGCGGGCCTTTGCACGGTGAGTAATGGGTATGAAATGGCATACCCAAGTCGCTCGTGTCAGCCAGAAGGTTACTGGTACGTTGCGGGCTCTGTGCCGTTTAAAAAACTTTTTACCGTCTAATACGAAAACAGTGCTTGTACAGTCCTTAATTTTTCCTATCATCGATTATGGTGATGTGTGCTTTTTTGACCTGAATCTCCTCGACAAACTTGACCGTTTTCTAAATTACTGCATTCTATTCGTTTTCAATCTGCGTAAATATGATCATGTCTCTGAGCACCGGTCTCTTCTTAAGTGGTTGCCCATACGTCAGCGTAGGGAGCAAAGGGCGCTAACCACCTTGTTTTCTTTTCTTGTTTCTCCCTCTTCCCCTAATAGTCACCTTGCTCCCCACTTTCAATACATTTGTGCCAACCATGAGTCTGCGCTCATCGCATAACCGAGTTCTGCAAAGTACCTCTCACCGCACAGACTTCATTCATCGATCATTCTTCGTTCAGTCTATTTCTCTGTGGAATACGCTTCCCCAGGAAATCAGGAAGGCAACCAATCGTCTATCTTTTAAAATTAAAGTTCGCAAGTACATTGGGAAAAAGCTGACAGTTTCGTCACAACGTTAATGTTTTCTCCATTGTTTGTCTTTTTATTTTAGTTTATTTGTGTAAATGTCTATTTAAACATATATATATATATATAAAATTTTGATATATATGTATAGTTTTTTGATATATTTTATAGTATTTTATATATCCTTGTAGTTTATTCATAGGTACACCTACCAATGTTTGTCTCGGCATCACCCAAAGGTTGTCTGGTAGAGATGCATATGGCATTAAGTCCGCCTCTGTACTATGTGCTTGAAGTGTTAAATAAATAAATGGGCCAGCTCGTTGTCCGTCCGTCTTATGACGACAGGCCATGTCGACGCGACGGCGCGTTCGTGTTCCACGCGCGCCTCAAAGAGATGTCAGAAAACGGAAAGGGGTCCTAAAGGGCCGATGCCTGCCAGGGCTGAGAGACTATTCGAAAGAGATACCGCGGCCCTGGAACACAAAGGGCAAAAGAATGGAACATGGATGGGTTTTAGTCAGTACAAGTCTGACACTCCCTTCTACTCCGCCCAGAGGGGGGGTCATATTTTGATGATTACAAATCCGAAAAAAAAAAGTACTAAAACTACTGAATAATACTGTATTATCCGAAAGGTACTAAAAGTAAAATGAGCTTTAATGGCCTGATGGTGTGGAAATGAAGTGAGTGACGCGGCCCTTGTTGGCTGTAACGACAACGCTTGGCTGACTTGATAGCTCAACGCGCACTGAACTAAATATTATGAGTGTTGAAATGACTGTGGCGTAAACTACTGAATTGCAGAATGTGCGGTTGCACCGTACAAGACCCTTGCCCCCAAAAAATATTGGCGTATTATGACAATAAAACCGTGGATTATAATTAAAAAAATGTTGATTTAAAGTAAAGAAAATTTCATCAAGTGGAACAGCAGAATTACTAGTTAATTACTTAGAATGAACGGCTTACTGCAATGAACTGGCATCCCATGTGATGTATCTATACTATCTATCCCATTTTTAAAAGAATGATACTTAAGGTGGAAGCGCAAAGGTAGGCCGCGAAATTCTAATTTTCTTACGTTTTTTGCAACTTGCAGGTCTGTTTCAGGCTGTATGTTGATGAAAAATGAGTCGCGCCAGTACCACGTATGTAGCTACAGAATTATAATAATTAAAATCATAACCCCATTGAATGACAATCATGAAATAGTTACAGAATAGGGTAAAATGAACTAAGACAGGATTTTCGAAATTCCTCCCCTAAGAGGGGGAAATGGGGGATTGAATGTTCTGTGTACATTCCTTTTAATTACTTTCCTTTTTTTATTCCTTTTTATTCTAGGGGTCTATTTTCTTGAAAATTTGTGTACATACAGTTAAAAGTTCAGTTAAAATTATGAGAAATGTGTCATCACATTTTTTTCAAAATCATCCCACAAAATAAAATTCAAAGTTCTGACTGACTGACTGATATATTATCAACGCACGGTCTAAACCGCTGGTTCTAGAGACATACAATTTGGAGGGTAGGTTCATTGTGGACAGTTTCTCCAAAATTCCACCTCTAAGAGAGTGAAATGGAGGGTTGAATTCTCTATGAATTTTTTTAAACTCTGGGTCGATTAACTCCAAAATTGGTATACATACTCTCAAATTAAAATGATGAAATCATCTACTATTGGTTAGGGTTCCGAGCCCGAAGGATAACCAAAGGGACCTTTACCATACCCATACGACGGATATTAAGAAGCCACCGCTGTCCGTCCGTCCGTCTGTCTGTCAGCGGGCTGTATCTCATGATCCGTAATAGGTAGACAGTTGAAATTTTCACAGTATGTGTATTTCTGTTGCATATTACACATGCGAAAGTTTGTGAGAATGGATGGATGGACGTTTGTTACTCGTTCACGCAAAAACAACAGAACGGATTTGGATGAAATTTATCACACAGATTTTATCCCGATAATATGATCCCATGGGACAATAATCGACATACACGCGGGCAAAAGCTAGTTATATAATACTAGCGGCCCGTCCCGGCTTCGCACGGAATGTAGCTTTCTAATGGTGAAAGAATTTTTGAAATCGGCGTAGTAGTTTTTGAGTTTATTCATTACAAACATACACACAAAACTACAAAAATACAAATCTTTCCTCTTTATAATATAATTAATATTGAAATTAATCCTGCAAAAAGGATGACAATTGCACAAACTTTCCTCGGTTTAAAAATATCTAGATACTGGCTATCACACGTAGAAAAATAGCTGTAACGCCATTTGTGTACCTATTCGTTTTTTTTTCCGTATATTAAAAATAATGGCTTGTCTTTTCTTACCTAACAACCAGCTGCAGTGAAAATTGTAATAAAATATTGAAACTCTTTGTTACAGGTTAGCAGAACTATTGTTTTAAAATAATGAAGTACCTGTAGTTATAAATATTTTTGGGAAAAAAAACCAGATGTCTAAAATAATTCAATGCATCCATCAGCACAATGTTTCGAGTGCGTTACATTGATTTCTACCGTAAAACGTGCTTTTTCACCCCAAAAAAAAAGTTGTTTCCCAGTAATCAATTCATCATTTTTGCGTAGAGTTACGTAGTTTGATGTAAAGAATGCTTTGTTGACGACTTTGTAAAGGGGCCGCTTACACCTTGTAGAAGCATAGTAGGGGCGGATAAAGATTATATATAGTAATAAATATAAATATGTAGTACACCCACAATTCGCCAATTATGTTAGTGTTCCATCAACCGGGCACAAATCCATACTTCAATCTTGATAAATAACAGAAAACATTGACATCGCTAACAATTCTAAATTTCAATTGAATTGAATTGAATTTGAGCAGGATTTACACAAAACTGCAATAAGAATAATATTCTATCCATTTTGTTGTTACCTACTTACAAGTTCAACCGCTACGAAACCGCGTAGCACGCACATTTGTAGAATCGTAGCATCTCTTGTAGTAATGGTGCCTACGGCTCTGATGATAGCGATCAAGAATTGCATATTATGTGGTAAATTATCTTGGATTATTCGTAGTGTGGGTGGGACGCTACCCAAATGGATGAACCTTTAAAAAGATGACATGGAAAGCGGATGTCTATGTCCTGCAATGACTTTGAGACCATTTATGAAAATAACAGTTTTTTTTTTACAAGCCTGATTCAATACCTTGCAGGCTGGAAGAGGAATTTAAAACATCTTTTTTTTTTTTTCAAAATACTCATTAAGTTTCGTACAAGTTACAACTTATGCTTGCTTATAAAAAAGTTCCACTTGCATAATAATTATTACCAGCTGAAGCTAGCTGTGTGAGGTCGTTGCACTGTGCTATATGTACTCCAAACGATGCTTATGCACTCATAAAGATGTTCGTTCATTAATAAGATCACATCGATACCCGCGCGTTACTTCGATCGCTGGCCATCTCATAATTTACGAGTGTCAGTTAGTAGGTGAAGTTCGTAGGTATGGCTCAGTTGCGCAGGAGTGGTGGCACGCGTTTCTTAGTATATAAGCGCGGAGAAATTCTCTCACTGCATCCACTCAGCCGAGTCCCCTGAAGCAAGCTGAACATTAGTAACATGGCGATCAAGTTTGTAGCAGCTGTGGCGTTGTTGGCGCTGTGCCACGCCAACCCCGTCCTTATAAACGGTGAGTGCGACAGCCCTCCAATATTCAACATTTAAACACTTAATGTGAAATACCGAAAACACACCAAAAAAAAGAATTTGGGAATCCATCTTAACATTTTTCGCAATTTCATCACTTTTAAATTTTACAGTTTTTTTATGACAATATTTCCATGCATGTTTGAGCAAATATTATTATTATTATTTGCTCAAACATTTTCGAAAAAAGAACACGCGGAGTATCGAATTTACGGACAAGTAAATCAAATCCATTGCAGGAGCGTTTTTTGAATTTGGAACATTACAACGCTCAAGCAATGTTGTACGAAACGGCGTGCTGCGGTTATTTAAATACTCTTTGATTGGATTTCTTTTATCATTCTTGGCATACCAAAGAAAGTCTCTTTGCTTAGTACAAATTGCGTTCACGTGGCTGTATAATGCGTTTGCCTTTCGGCACAGATGAGAAAAAGAAAATTAGCGGCAAAGCTGAAAATTTGTCTTGATTTGTTATTAAATTACCTAATAAATTTAATAATTAAAATGAGTTCCAATGGTTCAGAGAGTGAAATGGAGATTGATTGTACTCCACAAGATTTTAGATCAGAAGAAAAATTGGCAATGAAAAACCTGCTTCCAGCGAAGGCAAAAGAAAAATATATGAAAGTCATGAAAATTTCATGATTTGGAAAAATGAGAAAAAAGTACATTTTATTTCCCTGCATTCTTTTGAGAAAAGAACACTATTTATGACTCGGCGGAAATGGCAATTGGCATTTGCAACAAGGCAATAATGTACTATTTCTTCGATCAATCTGATTTAACCCTCCAAGTACTACTGATTTAACCATTCCCCCAGGTGTGCTATACCGTGATGGACGCGCCTACTCCATGGGTCAGGCGAGCAGCTATGGCGGCGGACTGAGCACAGCGCAAGCGAACGTGAACGGCGACGCGGCGCAGGCGTTCGGCAGCGCCAACGGCGGCGCGCAGCTGGCGCGCGACGGTTTCTACTACCCCGGACAGGCCATCGCGCAGGCGCAAACCTACGACGCGCTGCCCTTCCCCGAGAGCGCGTACGGCGCCACCAAGGCCGTGGCTCAGGCACAGAACGGCGCGTACTACCCCGTGCCGGCGCCCGCCTCCGTCATCACCTACGAGCAGAACTTCGCGCCCGCCGCGTCCTCCGCGTCGCACGCCGACTCGCACGGCTCCGGCGTGGCGCACTCCTCCGCCAACACTCGCGGCGTCAGCGGCTACGGTGCGACCTCGTCCAACGCTGACACCCGCGGCGAGGGCTCCGCCGACTCCAAAGCCAACGCCGGTCTCGGAGCCACCAGCTCTTCTGCGAAGAGCCACGGCGAAGGCTCCGCCGCGTCCTCCGCGCAGACCAACGGCGGCGCCAGCGTCGTGTACTTCGCCGCGCCCGCCCCGGTCGCGGACCAGCCCGCGCCCACCGTCGTCGACCTCAAGACTCCCGTCCACTACACATCGTACGCCCCAGCTGTCCCCGCTCAGGGCGTCGCTTCCTCCAACGCGAACGTGGTCGGCTCCGGACACGCCGCCTCCTCCGCTAAGGTCGGTCACGTCCAGGGCAGGACCATCTCCTGGCGCTTCGGCACTATGTACGACGCTCCCGCCTCCGCCCATGCTCAGGCAAACACTCACGCCGGTTATGGCGCCGCCAAGTCTGCCGCACACACGCACGGCTACGGCTCCGTCAACGCGAACGCTGGTGTCAACGGCCACGGCTCCGCCAAGTCCGTCGCCGACAGTCACTCCGGACATGGCATCGCTCAGTCGTCCGCCAACTCGCACGGCGCCGGCTCCGCCAATGCCAACGCTAACGTGAACGGCTACGGCGGCGCCCGCTCTGCCGCCGACGTGCACGGCCAGTACTACGGCGGCTCCCGCAGCTCTGCCAACGCGCACACGCACGGCTTCGGCTCCGCGCACGCCAACGCTCTCGCTGCCTGAACACTGAGCAGTCAGCTCGGTGCGCCTGCACCAGTAAGCAACCACATTACGACGACTTCCGGATGCGCCGAAAACTTGTCTTGATGTATTTGCGAAGCGATCAAACTTATTAATTTATTTAAATTATTTATTTATATTGAATGTCTCAAACACAATCTTGTGGTACAAATTAAGAGGCAAGATGACTGCCATTAATAAATGAACGATTTTAAAAGTATACTGAATTATTTTATTTACACAACCACCTTCACTTATCCATCAAAATAACAAACAAAACAATTATAATATCCAGTTCAGATGATCACAGTTTCCCCTGCATAAAAGGTTTAAGATATTTGTGGAAGCTCTGGTTGACGGGCTCCGCGTTGAGGGGACTCTTGCGTGCTTCCTCCATCAGACGCTCGTACACGCGACCGTCGTATGCGCCCAGGGCGGAGTTCAGGATCTATAATAAAGAAAAAGTTTGTTGCAATATTAGGCAAGAAGGATTTGAGGAAGGCCTTTGCATTCAGACATTATAGGTTAACCACAACTACAGTCTAACACACCTGAATTCTACCTGAACTTAATAATAAATGCCTACATTATGGAGGATTATTATTATATTAAACATTGAAGTACGCAAGAGCTACTCTTGTGATACTTAAGACTCTATTCACTCCAAGTAATGACCATGGTCGTACCTGATCCCTGAAGTCGAAGGCATCCACCAGACCCACCACATTAGGTCTGATCTTCCCGAGGAGTTCTTCATAGGTGTCCTGTAGCTGTCGCAGGTCACTTTCAGATATTGACGTATACTGAAAGAAACAATGACAAAATCAATTTCTGTTTCCTGAAAATTACGACACATCAATCAACTCAGGCCACAACACTTTTTTACGGTACAGTCATCAAAGAAAAAGGATGATTTTATTGCCTTTCTTTATTGCTCAGTGATTTTCAAGAGGTATTGGAGGCAAATAACCGGCTTTCAGTATGCTAGGGTCATTTTATTCTATTTTAATTTAAAAAAACTATTTGTCAGAAAGGAGAAAATTTATTACCAATTTCTAAATCGATTGCAGCCCCAATCTAATGGAGATGGGACATTTAATATGGTTTCCTGTGGGTCCGGTTGTATCCATGGTGAATTAACTGATGCCGCCAAACGCTATTGAATACCCTAAACTTATAAGAACAAGAAGAAGCACATTGCAGTAAATTTCATTGATCTTTCCCCTTACACTAAAGCTTTAGCGTCACAAAAGATACTTCACTTGGAGAGAATACCCATAACAAACCAAGTCAGCTGTTCGTTTAAAACTCCTCTACAAAAAAATCTGAACTAAGTTGATCTCAACAAAAAGTTTTATGATGTCATGAACTTGTGACCCAATAAATATGCTAATGTGAAGTGACACTGACGTAAGGTCAAAATCAAGTCATTCACTGACGTCGTGACGTCAGTGAATGACTTGATTTTGACCTTACGTACAGTTAGCCGTGGCTAACTGTACTTGCTTAATGTTGAATGCGAACTGTATGTGAATTGTAGGTTATTTATGCATAGAACATTTCAACAATTCAAAGCTTTATTATGAATGAAATGTGGCAGAAAAAATACAACAATACTCTAGACCTAAAAGACAGTTTTCAAAGCAATCAGTAATCAAGCTTTATTTAACTGTCCACATATCATCATAAATAAGGATTTTTTAACAATGATTGCTTAGGAGGCTTTTTCATTTTAGATGTATTGCGAATTAGGGTAGTATTTAAACGAGTGAAAATCAATTCATTAGACCCCGCCATCCCCTTCGAACCTAACTACCCTAACCCGGACAGGTCCGAGTCGGGGTGCCACAAGGCCTGAGCTCGCTTCGCTCGCTCTTGCTTCGTATTTTCTCCTTGCTGGATAATGGCCGATAGTTATACACTTGGTATAATAGTCGCCCATTCAGTATATTAGTCGCCAGTTTAATTTTATTCGTTAATAATTTCCCATTTTGGAATCTAAAGTGAAATCAACATCAAACATCTTGAAAGCCAGTCATCATTGTCTATTAATAAGAGGACCTCCATTAACACACGATGGGCAGGAGCCGGATTTAGTAAGTTTAAGACTTGTGGTAAAGAAAGAGAAAGAAAAAAGATAACGAATGAACGAATTATGCAAACCTACTTAAGAACACAAACACCACAATTGGCGAACAGTTTTCTGGTCACAGCATACTAAACTATCGAGACACATCGACTCCCAAGACACTCCAATCTCTCCACAAAGATATTAATTGTGTCTCATTAAAGTGGGTCTCAAAAGATTTAATATTACTCATCGGGATATTCTATTCTAACTACTAAATAAATACCAGACAATTTTTTACCGAACTTTGTCACCTGTAAAATCGATTACAGATTACTTTCTCCTATCATTTTTTGCTTCGAAACTAAGTCAATAGCTTAACAACTGTTTATTTGGACAGACCTAGTTTATCAAAATGATCGATATTGATCTGCTGATCTTCGGTCGGTTAATCTATCAGTTTTTGTTGCAGTTCGTCCGTGTGTTGACCCCTTATTTAGGTGGGTATAATAACTGTTCGCTAGACCTTTGGTTGTCTAAGGTTATTTGTATTTAGAAAATTGTTGGTGTGACTGTTTGTTTGAATTAAGTATTCGAATTAATAGGATTTTAAAATAAAATTTTAGATAATCAGATTAAGACATCTAAACTTGTGGAGAATATTCACGCTTGTTAGTGTTACATAAGTAAAATCGAAGAATGTTGAGCATAATATCTAGTCTTAGCAAAATAGTGTTTATGTCGTTCCAGACAATCCAAATTATCAAATGAAAACGTGATAATGGAAGCAGAAGAAAACCTCAGTTTATTCGCTCATGGGCATGTGATGAAGAGGGACGAATCGCATATGACACTTAAAGAGTGATGAATATAAATGTTGATAGATGGAGAGGGAGAGGAAGACCAAGGAAACGATGGGTGGATTGTGTTAGGAATGATATTAAAGAAAAAGGAGTAAATGATAGCGTGACGATTGATAGAGGAGAATGGATAATTGGTAATGCTTTGATATATAATGTCTGCATAGAGCATCACATGTGCGCAAACGTGTCAAAAAATATCAGCCAACTGTTGGCTTATAAGTTCGCACACAGAGACATAGATGCACAGTGTAACACCGGCCGCACGCTGCCGCACGCACACATGTTTGAAATTGTTGGCTCGTTTTCTTTGTTTTAATTGCAGGGCGACGCTCCAACCAGAAATTATATAATCAAAGAATGAATGGTAATGGTTTTGCGCCGACGCCAAGTAACATGGGACAAGGGCAGGAAGACGATTATGATGGTCCAGTTCACTCTTACTCCAGGGAAAATAGACTGAAGCCCACGATCAACGCCACAGCACACAACATGTGTGAATAAACCATAATAAACGGGTAATCAATGTCTGGTGGTCGCCATTGTTGATAGATAAGCACGCCATTTACCGGTGCTCGAAAAAAATCGCACTTCTCTGTCAGTTTAGTGAATCAAATAGACTTTTATGTGTTAAGTGCTTATTAACTTTTGACGCTCTAAGAATTAAACATATATTTATAATGTTTAACGCTTCTTTTTGATGGACAGCTACACAACATTTTAGAATTAATTCAATTAAAAATTTAAAAATCCTAGTTCGTCCCGTAATAGAGACTACCTACTAGAACTTTAAATAGATTTTCTTCAAAAGAGAAAAAAACAAGCAGGTTTATTTTTGTGCTTCTAAAAAATTTGGATTTTTAACACTAGACAATTAATTAGCAAAATTACTAAAGTAAACAATGATAACATCTTCAAATAATATGCAAATGAGAAAAAAAAAACATTTTAATTTTTTTTTTAATCTATGATTACTACTCATGTACCTACCTCCATGTACCACCTACTTCTAATTTGCAAAATACAAGACTTTTTTATCATTGAAAGTATATTTTTGATTTATGAATACGTTTTTATTAAAGAAACATTTCTCACATAATCTAATTCTTATGATTTACAGGATTCGATATTCAACTTAATCGATTTTTATTATAAATCGAATTAGATTTTATGACAAAAGTTACAAGTTTTGACAAAACGATTCTCAATGAGGTATTCATAATGATATCAATAAAACCAGAAATGTTAATTACATCCTATAATATATGTACCTATCATGCTTTATTCAGTGTTATAAAGAGGATATCAATTATGTCAATATAAATGGAGGAAAGTTACATAACAAATTAGATCGGACCGTTTGGCAATCGAAGGTAAGTAATTAATCAGTCCTAGAGATTCCAAATTAATTCGTTCATTGTCAAGGTCGGATAAAAATTTATTTATGGTAGGTAACAAGTTTTCTTTACAACTAGAGTGTTTTGTATTTTTTAACCGATTTTTAAAAAAGGGGCAGGTTCTCAATTCGGCTTTATTTTTTTATGAGTCTCAAAAGGGATCTTTAGATAAGATTCGATTTTCAACTGAAATTAAATATTTCAATTTATTTGAAAATCAAACTTCTTAGACAGTTTTTCACAAGTGAAACTAATCCAAAATGTGAATAACATCTTACAGTATCATCATTGCTGTGGAATATTGATACTGACAGTTTTGAACTCCGTTTAGATCGCATTCAGTTCCATTGATGAAATACCCCCAAATGCTACAAGATAATTAATATCTAACCACACAAGTCAAATTGAGTGAAGCCGGTGAATTATAACATCGAAAACTTTGATTTAAATAATTATAAAAAATATACCTACAGCAAATAAATAACAAAACTGCATCAAACAGTAATCTAACACTATAATCACATCAGGTTCATGACCCACAACACAACAATCATAAATAATGCCCACTCATTTTATTATCCTGCATGTTTTATTATCTCAAATATCCATAAATTTCTCCACACGCAACTATAATTTATAATAAAACTAGTCTTTAAAATTTGGACTATTCACAGACACCTGCTTTTAAAATTGTTTTTAGGTTACAATATAGAGATCATTATAACAAATTGTATCATATTATTGAAACGAACTGTCAATTAATTTTATATGGAAATCTTAATGTTGAAAAGAACGGCTTTGAGATAAAATATAGAGATCATTTAGAGAAAATCGTCATGTTTTTGAAATGTAATTGGAGTCACTTTAAGAGTCATCTATAAATCACGATAGATACATAGTAAAAAGTTGCATTCAAAACTTTGACAGATTTATTAGTTGTTGTCAATAAATAATTGCAGCCAAGTATATTAAAAATACATCTATTCAAAATTATCCAAAGTTCATTAAAAATAACTACTTAAATAAAATCATCCACACTTTAATCAAGAGATATTTTTTAAATAAACGCATTGTGCAGTTAGAATCCTTAATTTATAACGTACTGATTCCAATAACCGTTAAGTAGATAAAAACTTCATAACTGATACCCCCTGCATACCATAGACTAAACACAGTGCATTATTCTTGTCGTAATTCACCTGCCAATCGAAGTCATTATGCCAATCTATTCAAAGGTTCGATGCAAAGATTTGAATCGGAATACTTGGTTCTAAGCGTCTGTTAGAAATTTTGTATCCAATGAGAGGTAACGGGGTCGTCCTTTAATCACGTGAGGTTCGAAAAGGGGGGGAGGGGGTAAAAATAAATCCAATTAATCATACGATACCGCCGGGGATGGGATAATATGACAACCACGTATTGGACTAAAAACCCGAGCAAGCGAATTTGTCAAAAAAATCCAGTCGTCGATAAAAAGTCGATACAATATTGATTTTTTTATTAAACCAGATTCTAAAACTATTTGATCTTTTTAATAATATAAAATACACGTGATGCTGGGTGGAGGGTGCCAAGGTTGCGGGACTGTTCGAAAGAGATACCGCGGCCCTGGAACACAAAGGGCAAAGGAAGGAACATGGATGGGTTTTAGTCAGTAAAAGTCTGACACTCCCTCCTGCTCAGCCCAGAGCGGGAGAAGTTATTTGATGATTTCCCAACCGAAAAAAAAAAATATGCTGGGTGGAGGGGACGGGTAACCTAAAACCTCACAACGACTTAACTAGGGGGAGGGGAAGGGGCTTTAAAAGTGGCATAAAAGACCTCATACTTAGTTTGTCGATTCTTCTTTGACCTTTCTTCTGAACGATTTATTTGAACAGTGACCTGTTGAATTAATTTCTTTCAGATTCTTTCATTGATTTTAGTCTCTTTAATACATGAATGGCACCTATTTTGAATGTATGAAGCCGATATTTGATAATTTATTATATTTGCAGTAGTTTAATAATACCTATGCTTCGTTACACATGCTGGCGTTTTTAATTAAAATACTGGTAATACTCCAATCATCTAGTTCCCAACAAAAAAAAACAAACAACATTCTATAGAGCATAGACAACACAAACACAAGCTTCAATGCAGCCGTCAATATCTACACACAACGGAACTCAAACATAACTGTTATGATGACGCGGAAATGCATTAAAATTCCCACAAGTCACACCCTAAATGACGAATTTTTTTTTTAACAGGGGGCCTGAGATGGCTACTTTATCAGAATCATAATACGAATCACATTAAAAAATTTAAACTCTTAAAATGGACTTTGTGGCCATAATCATAAAAACCAATTTAAGAATTTTAAGTTTTTAACGTGATTCATATTATGATTCTGATAAAGCTTCCATTTTAGGCCCCCAGAGCTTTTTCCCTTATTCGGTAAACTGCAAACGGCAAGAACTACCTCCAGCACCAGTAAAACTGACCATAGCTTTAATGTGTCAGCTTTATGATAACGAGACAGATCGCTGCGTTTCAAGTACTTTTAACCCGACATTTTTACAAGAAACACTAAAAAATTACGTGCTGGGAACTCCGGGAAATGCACTTAAAATGTCTTGAACCATGTCCTTTAGGCGTTATATTAACATTCTAAACATAAAGCCATCTAAGGAAAAATAATGAACAATGCATGCACTCCTAAAATTACGGGTTACATTTTCGCGTCTAATAAAAAACAAAAATACAAAATGGCTGCCCGTAGACAGGCTCATAAAGTATGTTTTTGCTCGTGCAGTGAGTTTTTACAACGTATTATTTAACTGTACCTGTGCAGATAATCAAAGCTATTGTGGGACGCCATCGTTTTTTTTTCGTGTGATCCAGTTATTTTAGATTTATCTATATTATCTAACAGTACGGAATAATTGCTATTTTGTTCTTCTCGAGAGATATTTGTGTCAAGTGTGATTGTGGAGATATTGAACGGGATCAGTAGACTATTGATCGGAGATAAGGTCGCCGTTTATACTGTGTACTTTTTTATTGTTTTCTTGAATGATGATATAGCCTACGTAGCTCACAACACACAACACTTTAATAAATCAGCTGATTTTCCGTTATAGTAATTTGATGAATTACCTAGGAAAGCAACCCGTTTCTGCAAAATAGCAGATTTGCCGAAAGTTGGTGTTTTAATCAACATTTGTCCTAGTGTAATAGTGTGTAGTAGTTAGTGTTAGTGTAATAGTCTTTTATCAAAGACGCTATTATGTATCTCATCTCGACACGGGGTATTCTCGTCTACTGGGCTATTGGTTGGCACAACGTCGACCTACTTTGATTGGATTAATCAAACCAATCCAGCATTAGTTAGTAAGTTTTTATTTGTATTTGTATGTCGGATTTATGTAACAATTAACTGCATTTCCTATTCCTATGTTTAATGCATGCCGTGGCAGCCTTTCATTAAGGCTACACCATAAGATGTAAAAATAATATGAATATTTTAACATGTACTTTTTGTGTGTGCTTTGTTGGTTGTCCTTAAATAAATAAATAAAATAATATAAACACCAAACTCAGATCAATTTTCTCATGGAATCCTTTAACTCACCAGCAATAGATCTCCTAGCTTCTCCAGAGCCCAGTAGATGGTGTACAGGTGCACCAGATCGTACAACACTTTCCTCAAAGGCTCCGAGACAGATGAGGTCGTTCTATCCACTTCAGACTTGTAAGTTGACAGGAGAAACGCACGGCAGTGGGCCTAGGGACAAACATTTATATGTCATCATTGATTAGATTGATTTGGTATGTTAGAGAAAGCTTTGGCACATGTTAATTCTGAATGAACGAAAATTTTTGTGGTGTATGATTTTTATGAAGCGCTTTGTGTGAGACCGCTGTCTTTTCTTCAATTTTCTTCTGTTTTCATCATCATTTAGACCAACAGCAACCAGTGAACAACAAAGGCGTAGTAGAAACATAAAGTCGCATTATCAAGGCATAACGATGTAATAATTTTAGTAGAATAATTATTTCGAACTCATGTTGGTACTATTTTTTTGCGTTTGTTCCATGTGACATGTTACAGTGTGACTCGTTGGGGACAAAATATTCTCATACGGTAATACTGTCACATATTGGCACTACTTCTTACCCAATCAGTAACACCATTGAGACTCATCATTAATTTGTTCATGATTTTTGATTAATTCAAGATTTGTTTTAATGCAAATAATGAACAATAATTTGTAAAAATCAATAACTATTTTAATATCAATCACAAAATATCTAAACAAAATCACAAAATAAAAATAAAATCTGCACTTATCACATTAAATCGTTTTAAATATATTTTTACACAAAACATATACCTACTGTTTGTACTTATTAAACAGAAAATAGGTAACTGTTATTTAAGTGCACACACCAAAAGGATGAGTCTCAATAGTGTAACTGATTGTGTAAGTAGTGCCAATATGTCACAGTGGGAGAATATTTTGTTCCCAACGAGTCACACTCTTTACTTGGCGTGTGATCCGTTGGGAATAAACACAAAAAGTGGTCCTATCGAGTAACAGTGTGACTGGTTGGGATTTTTATTCACAATTTTTCCCAACGAGTCACACTGTGACATGTTACAGTGTGACTCGTTGGGAACAAATGTTTTTTTTTGTCGCCATTGCGGATGCAATGGCTACATGATACATTGATATTCAAACATTAGACTTGCGACTATAAAGAATAGACGCCCCTGCTTTGTATGGATGGGTATGCGAAGCACTCCTGCTTCGCATAATTGTACCTGACCATATATGGTCGCTAATCCTAACTATTCTAACTATCCTAACCTATCCTAACTATAATATATAAATGCGAAAGTAAGTTTGTTTGTTTGTTCCGTTTTCACTCCAGATCCAGTAAACCGACCATCATGAAATGTTGCATATACGTCGTCAGGTGTACAGAAACGGTCATAGGTTACCTTTCATCCCGAAAAAAGCACTGTTCCCGATGAAAAGCAGCAATAACGTTTTTATGATAATAGATGGCGCCACGTGGCTTTCGAGTACAACCCGAATTGATTGTCAAAGTCAATAGAAGCCGCGGGCATTTTTAATAAATTCTAAGCATCGATCACTAATAAAGAACTGATTCTAAGACATTTATACGATCTTCCTCTTTACTCCAAAATCTTAATTCATTCAATAAAACACCATAAAAATTGTTATAACTACCAAACCATATTTTAGCCACGCCTCCACAGTAATTTAGCGAACAGAATATCTTAATTAAAATCCTAACAAATGCATAAATAAAGACATTAACAGTTCAAATATTAATAGTTATATTTTTAACTACAGACCATTGATTGATGAAGACAATTTAATTGAAGGAGTAACCACGAACCATAGCCAAGCCGTGCGACTTTTTTAATCTACTTTTTAAATTTAAAAACCGTTAGGCACATAAACTAAGGAAACAGCCTATAAACTTAGGAAAGCCATTAAGTGTGACACAATAAAATTAATGTTGTAATAATTAAAATATAATAATAGTGTTTTATTGCTTTTTTGTCAAACATGATTAGTGTTAATGAGTGAATTAATTTCTCTAGCTTCCTGTTTTAGGTTGTTGACATCGTTTTGTATAGGGACCGTAAATATTTTTATTTTAATGTAGATAGGTACTGTCAGTCTTTTCCGGTCGGAGTTAGCAAAACTCGAATCGGTAGCATTACAGATAAAGATAAAGAAGAAAGAATTGGCTACATATTCCACGTTTAAACTATAATCCTTTTAATTTTTAAACGTGTAAAAAAGAAATGAATTAATTATTTTATTTATTTTTTATTGTTTATTTTTACTCGATGTCACCTCTTTATAAAGCTTGTTCTACTTATTTTATTTACAGCATCATCAGCCTCAAATGGTCTCAATAGAAGCCTTTTAAAAATAAAATATATAAAGACTAGGAAAACTTTATAAATCTACTGCATGAATAGGTTTCGTTAAGTTTCCCATTTAATATAACTGAATCCGTAGCTTACCGTCCACCTTTTCTCGATGTGAAATAAAATATTTTAATTTTGTTGGCTTATGTTTTGACTCTATTTTAGACACATTGGCAAAAACCTTACTATCATTTAACATAGTTTTTTGAAAGCCATCATTTAAAATTAATCTGAAGTCATTACATAGCTTAATATTATTATAATATCTACTTTAAGTAAGATAAATTGAATTGTGCCTTTCTTTGAACTCTGTTTATGATTTACATAATTATAATGAGTATTATTTTTCATATTTTAAAGAAGCAGTTTATTATTTTTGCTTTTATTGTCATAAAAAAGGATAAAAACTTGCGTCAATATTTTATTTTTACCGTTTGTTTTATAATGACTCTAAATATATCTAATATAGGATTTACCTTACCTGACTCATTTTACGAAAGAAAACAACAAACATATTTATAAACTATCCAACACCTTATTTGAGAAAATAAAACATTAAAATGAAGATGACAAATAAATAAACGGCGAATTATATGAAACTGATACTGTCACATTTTGAATTAATGTTGAATTTCGAAGAACAATTTTACTAGAGTTGATGAGATTAGAACGAAACTTTATTTAATTTAAAAAAATATGATCGAAATATCAATAATCTATCACCGTAGTAATTTATTAAGACATAAATAATTAGCATTAATAGGAATCTGGTAGCGATAAAATAATAAAATGTTGACACTAGAAATTAACACTCAAGCGACAATAATATAAATCTCCGAACAACTGTTATTTTTCAACATTCGGGGAAAAGGCGAAGTATCGAATTACTCCTTTAACAAGAATTTTAGAATGCATGATAAAATTAACTAAGTACATGGCCATAAATTTCATCACCATAGATCTAAACTGCCACGAAAAATAATAGCATACAAAAAAAGTTACCCAAAGATACTTTATGGTCAAGGAATTTATCGGAAAACAAAAATAGCCACATAAGTATACCTCAGAAGCAGCCACCAGTTGAACTGACGTCATGTTCCATGCGTCTTCGGGAGCGAGGCCCCGTTTGATATATTTCTTAATACTGGCCACTGCTGATGCCACTTTACTGTAAAAAGTCAAAACTGTTTAAAAGCGACTTCTACAGCAGCTGTACCAAGAGTCCAGGACGGTACAGGGTACATTTTACATTATTTTAAAAATATGTTTTTTAATACTCAACAAGAGACCCTTGTCGACGTGAAAGATCCTTATTATCAATGTAGCTAGGTAGCTTCTACCACTCCAGCAGCCGTATCATTGCGCCGTTAAATTGCATGTGTATTTAAGGTCCCATTAAAATAGATGGACAAATTTTAAAGAAATCCATGCGAAAAAAAAACATTTTGACAGTGGATGTGTTTATTTTAGAATGCCGTCGGCAATTAATTATTTTAGGTCAAAATAAAATCACTTTCAGTGTTTTTTTATTGCTTGGATATCTTTGGTTAAATGTATTGAACTCTGTGTTAAAATTTGTCCATCTATTTTAATGGGACCTTATATATTCAGCACAATGTAAATTGTTGACAAATAAATGACCCTCTGCTTTTAGTTATAGTAAAAGGCGAATGATTGAACAGATTTAAGTTGGGAAGACTAGACAGGAGCTTCCGTCTGTCCAAAGTCTGTGTCAGTGAAGATAACATTGAAGACTAGCTGCATTCTACATTTGAATATCTTACAAAATAACAATATTATCCTTACCCAGAGGCAACGCGTCGAAAACCTTTGACGATTCCGTCGACAGAGTTGTCCCATTTCAGTTTGCTGCTGATCTTCTCTGACAGATAAGACATGGTTGGACTCAGTGGTCTGCCAGCCCCTGCCTGCTCCCATGCTTTTACTAGAGACCTGAAAAAACCGTCTTATTTAACTTATGGTATTGTTGCTTCCAGCCTTTGTTGATTGGCTATCTTCGTAACACTCACAGTACGAGGTTTCAAACTCAAACTCAAAGCATTTATTTCAATTAGACCATCAGGCACTTTTGAATGTCAGAAAAACAAAGGCGAAGCTACAGTCACAGACACAAGGCATAATAACTTGTGAAAGTACTGTAGTTGCCCATTCCAAACGATCTCTATGGAGAAGAATGGGCAAGAAACTCCATGGACACTCTTTTCAATCAAAATATTGTTACAAGATCTTGGTAACATCATTCATGTTGAGATTATACATATATGTGAGAACACGTAAAAGATTATAATTATTAACAATTTAAAAACAAAGTAGTTAAAAAAACCGTGGCAGCTAAGAGATGACCAGTCCCAACTGACTGCGCCCGTTCACGAACATGACGCATGGATCAGCCCTATTCAGCTCAACCATATTGAAGGGAACGAAACGAAGTTTCATCGTTAAGTTTGACAACACATATATTTTTTCTTATATTAGTTTTCTTCTTCTCTTATTCTTGCTGGTCACACGGTTAATTTATGGCGAACTGAACATCATTTTTAATTATGCCAAAGCTACACCAAAATTTCGTTTGGGTATCCATTTGCCAATAAATTAAAATACAGAATCAATTCGCCATAATATTTTACCAATACAACACTTAATCAAAGTCATCATAAATGTTGTGATCCCGTTAGATACAGTTTAGATAAGTTACTTTAAAAATCGATAATTTTAAATGACAGCATTTCGCGAACCTCTACATAAAAACTCTAAATAGCCCCAGGTGAATCATCTGCTTAATGTAATTCTTTCAGAATTTATTATATCATTTCGTTTTGTAGTTATTCTATATTTTGCATATGTTTTTGTCAAAATCCAATGATATCATTGAGTAAGGAGTTTCGTTGAGTTTATTAAACTGTAATATTTAACTCTAAATATTGCAGCTCCTCCTACATGAGTACCTTTTGAATCCATTCTTTCATACAGATCCATGTCTTTAGCATCCACCATCAATAACATCATCTACAAGTTTGAATTACAAAGCCAATCAGAGTACCGGTAAGATCTATACTATATATCTATACTAATATTATAAAGAGGTGTAAGTTTGTATGTTGGGGGTAATCTCTGGATATACTGAACCGATTTTGAAAACTCTTTCACTAATAGGAAGCTACATTATCCCCGAGTGCCATAGACTATATTGACAACGTGCCCGTAACTTAATTTCCGACCAAAACTCGAGCGAAGCCGTGAACATCAGCAGTACGCAACAAAATAAATTGTCAGAGGTAGCATTAGACTGTATCGAGTAATCCACAAATTCAAAATGATTCTTGAAACTTCCTTTATTCAAATGAGGCTGATTCTCAGCCACACACCACTTTATATTGGGTACACACCAGTTAATACTGGGTAATACGAGTGAGTAGGTACCGTACATCCCTTGGTAAGACTGGTTGTCAGAGTTTCGGGCCAATGTCTACCTGATACGAATGTCAAAGAACTACAAATGACAGCCAGGACCAACGGCTTAACTTCCTTTCCGAGGTACGGAGGAAACTCGATATGTAATGGATCACCCATCCACGGACCAACTAAGGCAAGCGCGGCTTAACCTGAAGATCAATCTGTGTTGCTGTTATTACTTGGCCACGAGCTTCCTAGGAGTTACTGTATATTTACTAATAGTACTTTATTGCAAAGGCCGTGAAATAGGCAATTGCAAGTCGAGTATGAGTTTACTAATACGAGAAAGGCAATTGCCATTTCCGCCGAGGCATTTAGAGTGCTTTTCTCAAAAGAATGCAGGGAAATAAAACATATTTTTTCTCGTTTTTCCAAATCATAAAATTTTCATATACTTTCATGTATTTTTCTTTTGACTTCGCTGGAAGCAGGTTTTCCATTGCCAATTTGGCTTCTGATCTTAAATCTGGTAGAGTACAATCAATCTCCATTTCACTCTCTGAACCGTTGGAACTCATTTTAATTACCTATTAAATTTATATTTAATAAATAACTAAATAACAAATCAAGACGAATTTTCAGCTTTGCCGCCAATTTTCTATTTATCATCCAAACGCATTTATGGCTATACAGCCACGTGAACGCAATTTGTACTAAGCAAAGAGACTGGTATGCCAAGAATGATCAAATCACATAGTATTTAATAACACCAGCACGCCGTTTCATACAACATTGCTATGGAGCGTTGTAATGTTCCAAATTCAAAAAACGCTCCTGCAATGGATTAGATTTTCTTTTTTTAATAAATTCGATACTTCGCGTGTTCTTTTTTCGAAAATAATGACAATATTTCCATGCATGTTTGAGAAAAATTAGTTTACCTAGCAGTCTGCAGCATGAGCACAGTGTTCTCTCCCTCATACGTCACGGCCGCCGTCACGAGCCCGTAGATCTGCGGCAGGTTGGAGGACAGCATGTAGCCGTGTCCGCCGCAGGACGTGCGGCAGCGCTCCGACATGGCTGACGTGTCCCATGACGTCACCGCCTTCAGGCAGCAGGCTATGGCGTGCAGCTAGAAGGGCGAGATGATGGGGAAGTGGTTTAAGAAATAAGTTAGTTGAAATTTTATTTTGCTGTACATAATATACTTACCTTTTTTTTCAAATCATTTAAAAGTCGCGGGAAATAGCTAGTCTGATATAAATAAACTGACCTCAGGCAGTTCATCCATGTTCCCCTTCTCCAAATCTGCAGTAACCTTCTGGTACATCCTGGTGAGCCACTTGGCCGTCAGACTAAAGGCGTGGCTCGAAGCTATGGCGATGAACAGCTTGTGTTGCTGTGTCACGTAGTCCAGGATCTGGGGTTCACCAGCTCTAGGAATTAGAGAACAAGATAATGATGTGTCAACCTCACATCAAATCAAATCGCAATCCATTTATTCAAATTGGCTGCGAATAAATCGCGGATCTAACTCCTCCGCAAACACATCTGTTTATTAAGCTTTAAGAACATGTCAAAATTGCATCATCATGTTGATATTTTAGATGTGTTTATTATGGTGCTATTTGGTAAGTAAAATTCAATAAACAGTCTTTCTAGCCTCCGAAGCATCCCACGTATTCGCAACGTCGATATCCCTTTTTGGTATGAATTTGGTACCATCTTACGAGTATAAAGTAGAAGAGGGTAAGATGGATCAAGTAATGCGTGGCTATACCATTAAGAAGCGTAACGATTGAAAGTCTAATCAAAGCTTGCCATAGGATCAAACAAAAGATTTTTCCAGAGACCACTTACCCAGGCTTTAGCTCCGACTGCCTCCTCACCGCGGAGTATCTGACAGCGATGGTGACAGATCTCGCCAGCTGGTTGGCCATGCCGTTGACGATGACCACCCTCACGTATACCATTGTGCCGTAAGCCAGCTTGCTGTTCAGTGACTTTCTGAATGTACCATCCTGTAGACAGAAAAATGTCGTAACTATTTGCATGGAAGGAGAAAGCATCCATAAGTATCTCCTTAGGTTTGGCTTGAGAAAATAATCTGCTCTAGCTACCCTTTGAGGGACCTGCTCAAAGTCACTGCTAACGCCATAACCTCATTGGCTAACGCTGTCACAAAAAGTACCAGGCTGGCATGAGCTCAAGGTGGTGGTGGATTGTAGTAATTCTGCGACGACCTTCTAGTAATAAATACTATCTTAGATTTATGCATCTTTGAATCATGTTTGTTTTGTTCGTAAGGTTACTGCTCGTAACTAGCAGACTGTACTAGCTAACACTACTCGATCCTTAAAATAATTTTGAGTAATATTTTATTACTCAAATCTACGGTGGGGCCAATCGGAATAATTTTTAATGTTTTTACCAATTCCCGTTGACCCCACCGCTCGTAGCCCCACTGGTGGGGTTAACGGGAACAATATTTAATTATTTTAATCAATTCCCGCTGAGCCCACCAGTGGGGCCACGGACGGTGGGGTCAACGGGAAGACACCGTCATTTTGACAGTGTTCTAAAAATTATCGACACGACGGAAAAAAAAATAACAATCAGTATCACTTTAAGTTTCAGGAACCAAAATCTAGCATAAGAACAGCACTTTGTAGTTAACTTCTGACTAACTTTATATAAGGAGGAATACTTTTACATCTTTCGTACCTTCAAAACCTGAGCATTCTTCATCAGCATCCTGTCCCTCTTAATCCTGTGGTGTTCGAAGCCAAGGAATCCATTGTTAACAGTGTTGAAGCCAAGCTTGGCCCCGATCTCCCCAAGCTTAATCCCTGGGAGGGGCATGTGAGTCTCTTCGTCTCGCAGCTGGATGAGGAAGGGCTGGATGCCGCAGCTCTTGCCCTGGGAGTAAAGATGGGCCATCACAACGCAGTAGTTCGCGGTGTGTGCCACTAGAACAAAATTAGTTTTATTTGATGACGTCATACGTCAAAGCGAGTGAGCTGTAGCCTGATCTGGTACTCCTGCGTGGAGGTTGGTTTTTTTTTCTTTTGTGTTACTAAAGGGATATAAAGCGTCCTACGTCCTATCATGTTCAGTCGACGTACGTAGTATGGCGTAGTGGCGGACTTTCATACAAACCTATAAGCTTGGCTTGCCCTTATACCCTACTACTCTTCATGATGTTAGGGTTTCTGAACAGTCTGCTGGCCTTATGGGCTTATGGCCGTATTGTTGGCCCCTAGGCACGCCACTGTATTTCTGGCTCTTGTGATACAGGACCTTGTCTAGTACAAGAGCCAGGGCTACACTGATGTTTGTGAGTAATTACTTGTCAAGAAAGATTTTTGTTTATTCAATATATTTGCATTTATTATAATATTAGTAAGTCAGGCTGTAAAAGATGGATGAATAAGGATATTCAAATGTAACTTACAACTTCCGGGCCACCATTTATACGCAGTCAATGTAGGACTGTGCAGGACAAACTCTTCTGTTTTTGGATCGTAAGTAGCGGTCGTTTCCAAGCCACGTATGAAAGTTCCATGGCCGAGCTCCGTCTGAAAAAATGTGCATTTACAATTTACATACATTACATCACGCCTGTATCCCCGAAGGGTTAGACAGAGGTGGTGTTGTGTGCAACCACATTTCGCCAGTTATAATCCCATGTAATAGGGGGCGAGCCTATCACCATCAACCCGCACAAATCCAGAATCCGTGGTTGCTACTGAGAAATTCCTGATGGAAAAACCCAATAACACTTAGCCCGACCTGGGAATCGAACCCAGGACCTCATGCTCAGCAGTCGAGCTTGCGACCACTACACCAACGAGTCACAATAAATAGTAATGTCAAGTTAATTTTTTTTTTTAACTTTTAAGAAATTTTGAGATAGAAAGAGCTAAATAACAATTATATGCGAATCATTTTAACTTTGGAATACCATTTAAACGGGCTTAATTTTCAAACTTATATTTTATGGTTTCAAAATTATTTTTTGGAGTGGGTCTTTCTTGACTTTCAAAATAAACTGTAACTTTCAAAATAATTTGATTTCTTCTGTTATTTATTCATGCTAGTTTTATTGTAATTTTTTTCATTGTAGTTTTTATATCCAATAGGATAAGTCTCTGGTATCATAAGTTTACAACAGATTTTATAAAGTAACTAGATTTTGCAGGTCCGAAATTATTCCAAGGGATCGTACTACTCTATAAACTAATCTATGTTCATGCGGTTCATGGTCTTTAAGTAGTGTGACAAATTTCATTCAAAATGGGTTCGACCGAAGGTTAAAAAATGTAACAGACGTACTAAACGATGAGAGATTAAATTAAGACATTGAACAAGTAATTTTAAACATTCGCAACCTGTGCATAAGTGCCAATGATCTCCATCTTGCTGGCTCTCTTCATCCAGTACTTCTTCTGCTCTTCATCAGCGTGGCCCAATATCGCCGGTATGAACATAGCAACGTGCAGCGTGAATGGAGAGTTATCTTTGAACACCGCTGCATGCAGGAGGCTGCGGTACGTGGTGCTAAAAGCATACAAAATCATACGATGAAGATGAAACTTGAAAATACATAATTTATATTGAAAATTCATGAAGGAAAAGTTGATTGGTGATGATATTAAAGAAAAGAAACTATGGCTGGATTGCGTGACGAATGATTTGGTAAAAACATTAGGTACCCTCTTTCTGACGCAGTCGGGTAAAAAGAAGCGAGAACGTATTAAGAAAATGCTTCTAGACGATCACAAATAATGTGGGTAAAGGACAGGAAGATGATGATGATGAGGTGATCATAAAATCATTCATAAGCTGGGAATTTTATCAGATACGGTATCATGGCTAAAGAGACCTTGTGCTGGAGGAATAAGCATTATTTTTCTTCCCTTGTTTTGTTTTCCACTGGTGACATTGTTGGGACTGCACAGTGTACAATTTTTAAGGGCTATTGTTTTGCTTTAGACAATAAATAGTTAATTAAAATAACAAAATATCCACTTTCTGGAGCGAGCCCCGACACAGCCAGAAGGCGTCGCAGCAGGCCTCGTAGAAGATGGCGGGACGAGCTGGACAAAACCAACGACCAGTGGTCCACATAAGCACTGGATCGAACCAACTGGAAGTCATAGGGTGAGCCTTTGCCCAGCAGTGGGATGACGCAAGCCAATCGTATCAGTAATAGTTAATTAGGATCTGTGCCAAATTTGGAAAATGGGGCTTATTATTAAGGGTTCCATGCCCAAGAGATGGGCAACGGGACCCCAATCATCATTTCAACCCGGAATCACCCACTGTAGGGTAAATTTCTCCCTTTCATCTGCCATTGTTCCCTATTAGGACCCTTTTATTCAAAATTAAACATACTTAGCCTTCTCCTGTTCTGTCTGGTTAGGATCCTCAGCATCTTTCAGCGCTCGGTACAAAAGAACTGCTTTGCGTACCGCGTTCTCATACTTCTCCTTATGACTAAGGTACTCTTCTGGAACCTCGTCTATGAGGCCTTTGGTGCTTAGCACCTTTTGCTCTGGAATTATACTTAAAGTTAGTTAAATGCTTTAGTTAGTTTATACTTTTGTACAGTCGGATACTACTCCTGAAGTCCTGCTAACTTTGGTAGGCTTCATCATTCATGATCAAGCTGCGTTTGTCTCTTGTTACGTGGGGTCAGCGCAATAGGATTTATTCTTTCATACTCCTATGTAATTTCTTTTCACTCCCGTTTCTTTCAAATCATTCCTCACACTATCCATCCATCTTTTATTTGCCCTTCCAAGCATTGATAGGCCTTTAAAGAGATGCTAATAAATCAGCACTTGTACCATAAACCTAGCATAATATGTCTATGACTTCTGCTCTGCAAAATCACCCTGTGTGAAACCAGAGCGAAATTTTTGCAAATGATGCTATTACCAAGATGATACGAGCGCCTGATCAAATACTCGTTATGAGCATTCAAATACAAAACATTGCAAACTGGTTACATTTACCTCGGTCTCTAACCGGTGTATGAAGATGAAGGTCAATCTCAGAACTTTGGTCTTAAGACCACATTTTTGGTCGTAAAAGGTAGTTACCAATACCAGGATACCAGATAAGTTGAAGGTTAGAAAATTAATCTCAGTGATTCGGACTTTGTAATGAATGTCATTTATAGTTTTATCTGCTACACTACAGTTGGTATTGTTGATCATAATTAAGATAATGTTATCAGGGCACACACGTAGGTAAGGTGATACTATTCTTATCTTTTTACCTACCTTTATCTACACCCCTAGCAAAGTGAATACATATATGTATATAGGTAACTATCTGTCCCTACATAGTCCAGCAATCAGACTATACAGCCAGTATAGTTTGACCTGGTACTATATAGACTTTCAGTAGAATAGGAGGTCAGCTCAAACAGGAAATGTGTCTCCGGTCTGAAGTTATTAACACTAGACATTCTCAAGGAAAACCAATTCTGACGTTAGTCTATTAGCACGTTATGACACACACTTAGATATTTAACAAGTTATTCAACTCCACACAAGCAAATAAACAAATGAACATCGACTTACCCAGCTTTCTTCTACTTTCTGTCGCCTGAACACTTCCATCTAGGTAATTAGTTAACTCTTCCACATTAAATTCACATTTTTGTCTCTCTTCTAGCAAATCCTGGTTCACTTTCGCGCTCATATTTGGAATTGGAACGAGTCAATTGCAAAAATACTTGTTTTGTCTGTGGTGGGGCGACGATTGTGTTAGCTATGTTAGCTCCTTAGTAAGCCAACGGAATAATGGCCTTATCAAGACGTAAATATGCTGATAATTGTTGTTGTTATTCTTATCTGGGGCTAATAAACTATTTGCAAGCTAGGTATTACGTAGATTATGAAATGAAATGTTACTTAATTTTTTTTTGATAATGTGTCTTGTATGTTAAATTGGTGTTTGATTCTTGACATAGAAATGAATTAGATAAGTATTTGGCTTGTTTTCTGGCATTGGTGCTGTGAGTGATCTTTGTACCTACTTTGAACTAAGTATTTACTTATGATCATTCATTAAAGACGTTTTGTGATTGTGACTGAAAACGTTGGATGCAAAGTTAGTATTTTAAGATTTATATTCGTGTTAATTTCTATGTTATGATGGACTGTATTTTCTTTGTTAAAAACCTGATCCAAAATAAAAGATAGTAAAAGTTTTAATAAGGTAAAAAACGTTTAATCGTAATCCTCATCCTTAATTTTTACAACATTGTATTTCTCATATCCAGATAATATTAATAACAGTATTAAAAATAAATAATAATGCAACAGACTATCTACTTAAGATTAGATACGTTACAACCACAGAACATTTATATACCTTAATTACAACAAATTCAACAAAACTGCAATTCGAGGGTAGGAAAATTTAAACGAAGCAGACAAATTTTTCAAACATTGTTGCGAATTTTTACAAAATCTTTCGGGTTACAGAATTGGGTAATTGCAAGGGTTATGGGACATCTCGCCCACGAAAAAGCCCGCCTGCGGGCCAGATGTCAACTTTTTAAAATGCGCATGGTAAGTTCTCCCGGACCAGTTTAGTAGAACTGGCCAGATGTCTCCTATTAAAAATTAAGGAATATTTCAGCAAAATCGAAAACCTATAATTCCAAGGCACAACTTCTCTAAAGATGATATTTTATTTTAGACCTACATTTTCAAGGGCACTAAATATTGCGTCCAGTTGTTTGTTCATTACAGGAACTGACTCAATTTAGATTGCCATCGACACGCTAAAAAGAAGAATTTACTGTGAAATTAGATTTTTATTTATAGTTTTAATAATAAATGGTCGAGTCATTGAGTTGGTAAATTAGTAACGTCACAGATTGCTATCAGCAAACTAAAAATTTGGGGAACCGCCTCAAAAAAGTATGTCAATTGATTGGTAGAGTAATTATCGTATTGGGGTGCGGGACCTCTCTAATTATTTAAAAATAACGGCAGCTTCATCACAGTTTCCCCTTGAGCATCGGTCTCAAGTACTTGTAATAGGTCTGGTTGACGGGTTCCTTGTTCATAGGGCTGTTCAGGGCTTCCTCCATCAGACGCTCGTACACACGGCCGTCGTAGGACCCTAGAGCTGAATGGAGGAGCTGGAACAAAAACGTCAGAAATAAGAGGAGAATGCAGATTTTATCTTTTATATAGTCAATACTTCTTGAAGTCGGGCCAAGTCAGAAAGTGGTCCAGTGGACCTGCATTTAAGAGACTTGCTACAAAACCTTTGTGGTATCAAAAAGGAGCGGCCAAACTACTACGGGCAGATTGCAGACCGACTGAAAGCACCTAACTTTAACAAAATTAGTTCAGTGCATTAAAAAAAAATGGCAGGCGATGCTCCAGATCAGATACCAGCCTCTGATAGGCCTGGAATCTGGAGCTGCGCCTGCCATTTTTTCTTACCGGTTGGACCGAACCATAAGTTACTCCAGAACAGGCGCGAGTCGAGCGATTCTGTGTGATGTCGTCCATTTAAATACACGGAATTATACCCGCCGTACTCCCGACCCGACGAGCCCGAGCCGCACTCGCTCTCAGTGGTTTCACTCTTTAACGTTATCGCTGATAAAATCTCAGCCAGATTGGGCGTAACGTAGCGTAGGCGTAACCCGAAACAATGTCAGCTACTTACTTCATCCCGCAGATCGAAGGCATCAACAAGCCCAACTGCATTAGGTCTTATCTTCAGCAGCAGCTCCTCGTAACTCAGCTGTAAGTCCACCAAATCGTTCTCCGATACCGACGTGTACTGCGAATTCATTACTTATCTTTAAAACTAAATCATGTTACTAATAGAGAGCAGCGGTGGCCGAGTGGTGACGGCCCCGACTTACGAGCAGTAAGTTGCGGGTTTGAACCCAGGCAGGCGCATCATTACTTTGTGTAATTTAATTATTACCACTGCTCTCAAAACGGTGAAGGAAAACATCGTGAGGAAACCGGCATGTCCTAGAACCAAAAATTCGAAGACGTGTGACATCTACCAACCCGCACTGGACCCGCGTGGTGGATTATTTCCCATACCCTCTCATAGAGAGGAGACCTGAGTCCTGGCGGTGGTAACGATATAGGCTGATTATGTGTTACTACACCAGGTCAGTCTGTATGAGCATATTTGGAAAATATTTCAATGATCGTTACTTCAGGGGCCGCAGCCTTAATGATTAACGTACTGCCTAGCCTTAGAGCGGGACGGTGATAGAATTCTATAATTTATATTGTAGCTGTTCCTTACCATGAGTAGTTCTCCAGTCCTCTCCAGAGCCCAATAGTACAGGTAGAGGGTTGAGAGCTGATCCATGACTATCTTGACATTTGGACTGGAGTTCGCAGTTAGTGCCACGATCTCCTGCCTATACGTATCTGCTATCACTGCTCTGCAGTGGGCCTGTGGGGCAAGACGGCAAGGTAGAGATGAAGAAAGCATTGACGATGGAAATCTGGGTCACTAAAGGGAAGACTACGCATAATACAATGTACCTCTGCCGCAGCAACCAGTTGGATAGTGGACATTTCCCATGCATCCACTTGAGATAAACCAGCTCGCATGCGCTTCCTCATATTTCTCACACATGCAGATAACTTTCTGAAATGCACACAGAAAGTCCAAAAATAAATAAGAACATCAAGGTAAAACAGAAAAATCATTTATCAAGAGAATTTACAATTATCTTGTACAAATCAGCCTATCAAATCAATCAAGAAAGGAGATTAATATCTACTGACCCTGCTGCGAGAGCTTGGAATGCCCTGATGATGCCCTCAGGACTGCTGTTCCATGGTGTCTTACTGCCAGAGAAGGCATAAGTCAAGTACGACACGGTCGGTGTCACTGGCTGCTTGGCTTCCGCTTGCTCGTACGCTTTTACCAAGAACCTGCAAAAGAGACACATGAGACGATGTAGAAACAAACATCCGTGGTGGAACATAAAGTCTAAAATCGCCCACGCAATAATTGGGAGTTGCCAAACTGCACGTGCATAATATTTGCATGCATGTTTGTATAAATACTACTGATACTGTCCAAGATCAAGGGTATCCTCAAGCCCTACAAATCAAGGCAGACACAAACCTAGCGAGGAGGAGGAGAATGGTAAATATTTAGTTAGGTAGTTCCTGAAACCTTTACGTTACGAAGGCATACAGAGTCTCATGCGACTCCACCCCCCCACCTACTGGCATTTAGTATAATACCTGGCTGTCTGCAGCAGCAGTACAGTATAATCTCCCTCATAGGTCCTAGTGGCCGACACGAAGTTGTACAGATGAGGGATGCCGGACGACAACATGTAGCCGTGCCCGCCGCACGCGTGGCGGCATTGCTCGATGAGATAGGCAGCGTCTGAGGTGCTGATGGCCTTCAGGCAGCTTGATAGGGCGTGGAACTGGAAATAAAGGTGATTATTACTCTGGTGACATCTACCAACTCACACTGAGCTCGCGTGCTGGATTACGGACAGACGAGACCTGTTCGGTGGTGCTATGCTACTTACGAAATATATTCTTTTCACTATCAGCGATATAAGGTCTCCTCAAGGAGTACACTGCGGTACCGCTACTATATGTAAAAGCAACGTACAGACGCCAGCACATCAAGCTACTACAATTCCGTCAAATTTCTTTAATAGTTTTTTGCACTTTATCGCTAAACCATTAGGTTCAAGGTTGATTGAGAATATTTGACAGTTTCGGGTAGCTTGATATGCTGGCGCCTGTACCTAACGAGTAGATCGGAGATACTTAAATCGACAACTTTTAGGATTAAATATTATCTGTGCTTTAGTTTCCCATAACAGTACGTACAGGGAGATCACGCAGAAATAAAAACCAATTCATCATATCCTAACCTCAGGCAAAGTGTCAGTGTTGCCACCCTTCATTTGAGCGAGCACAGCGCTGAAGCTCTTCCACAGCCAGTTGCTGGACAGCTGCAGCGCGTGAGCAGTCGCGATGGCGATGAACAGCTTGTGCTGCTGTGTCGCATAGTCCATGATCTGGGGCTCGCCTTCACTGGGAATGGAGATGGTCACAGATACCTTAAAGACGCTATTATAAAATGCAATTCCAAGTGACGCCCCACCTCAAAAAATGACATAGGTAATTACCAAGTTTGAAAAGTTTCAGTTGAACCCATAGCAACCAGTCGGCTCAAGCAAGTAAATTACAATTATTTCGTTTCCGTTTTCGTAAGTATATTTAGATGAAATGAATGTCAATAAATGGTTTCCGCAAATAAAAAAGACTGATAATGGCAAAGAATATGGTAGCTAGTAGTTTCCCCGAATACGGTCACGAGGGCTACTCTTGTTTTAATAACTGACTTTAGCTTGTACTTACTCAGGTTTCGGTTTCGACTGCCTGCGAATGGCAGAGTACCGCACAGCGATGGTGCAGGCCTTCGCCAGGTTGAAGGCAGCCTCGTTCACCAGGATCACGCGCACGAACACCATCGTACCGTAGGTCAGCTTGCCGTGTCGAGCTACTTTCACATAGGTACCGTCCTGGAATAAAGAACGATGTGATAAAGAATATTGGAGCATTTACAATGGTTTGTCAAGTGTTTCCTGGTTTTTAACAATCATAAAACGTAATGACTTATCTATACTTCTATACTAATATTATAAAGAGGTAAAGTTTGGCAGATTGTAGGGAGTAATCTCTGGATCTACTGAACCGATTTTGAAAATTCTTTCACTAATAGGCTACAGAGTCCGAGTGCCACGGGCTACATTTACAACGTGCCCGCGGGATAATTTACGACCAAATTGCGAGCAAAGCTGCGGGCAACAGTGTGATATATCTTTAAGGATAGAAGCCGGTCAAAACCACTTCTCTCATTTGTATTCTTCGCACTCGCGGTCGTAATCATGTTATTTCAACTTTTGTCTCCTTCTTACCTTCAAAACCTGAGCATTCTTCATCATCATATGCTCCCTAGGTATCCTATAATGATTGAACCCTAGGAACCCATTGTCAGCGGTGTTGAAGCCCATCTTCGGTCCAATCTCTCCGACCTTGATCCCTGGGAAGGGCATGTGGGTGTCTTCATCCCGGATCTGAACTATGAAGGGGTGGGTGCCGTGGCATTCACCCTTGGTGTATAACTGGGCCACTACGATGCAGTAGTTGACGGTTTTGCCCACTGAAAGGATAAGAGTGTTTAGATTTTTGTATGGAAGTTCAACTACCGTGTTTTGCCTCAAAAAACCCTTGGCGATGCTACTACCGCAGTTGATACAAGCACTCTATAGTAGACTGTCGCAGGCGTGAAATTGAATCCCGAACATAAGGAAGGATTGTAGCTCTGAACTAATTTCTTTATTCTAGGCACACTACCTGCTCGAGGTTTTGTTAAAAACGTTTGCAATACTACGAAAGTGTTTGCGTCATCGCTCCCAGTGTCGCATCGACCGCATGTTTGCGACTGTCGCAAATAATACGAGCCTCGGAAGTGTCTAACAATAATCAGACCGTGATGTCATTTAAAAACTTTTATCATCATTGTATTACTTACAACCACCAGCCCACCACTTGTAAGACGACAACGTAGGACTGTGCAGGACAAACTCCTCAGTTTCTGGATCGTAGGTAGCTGTCGTCTCCAGCCCTCTTATAAACGTGCCGTGACCGAGCTCCGTCTGTAATTAAACCATTGTTAACTTTGATCCTTTCATTCTCATATGTATTGCTACATCTTGACCTAGATCTTCAATTGGCATCAATAAACGTAGTGTAGTCTGAGTGTCATGCTCTTCGTCGACATTATTCAGTGAGACAATGCATCAATTACCATACAACTCAATGTACGTATCTTTTAACCAATACGCTACCTATTGCCAGAAGTGGCCTCCAGTCTAACCTGTTGCAGCTGTATATAACATGGAGCGACTGCCTATCTGACCATAACCTAGTTCCTGGGTATCACGAAACCCCTTGAACAAACTTCTTACCAGCCAGGCGACTGCCAGAAAATAACCTCTTCCTTTTATTGGAGTCGGTTAAAAAGAAACACCTCGTTTCAATAATAAATAATAAAGCGACTGTTTAATTTACAAAATGGGCACAAGAACTGACCTGGGCATAGGTCCCGATGATCTGCATGTCCAGTGCTCTGGGTAGCCAGTAGGACTGCTGCTCCGGCGTGCACTGGCCCATGATGGTGGGCACGAACATGCCCAAGTGCAGCAGGAACGGGGACACCTCCTTGAAGAATGCATCGGCAGTACGACGGATGACAGGAGAGTTGATGCTGAAGAAAGATTGAAAATGGACAGTCAAAAGAAATTTGAAGTGGTTTATCTTTGCCGAAGTTATCTCTACGTTTTCGCAACAACGCATGACGCTATGTCTTCAAGATTTCGTCAAAGATAACTAAATCTTATTATTTATTTATTTTATTATTTATTGCAAACATTAAATATATCATAGGATATGCATTCGAGGCGGAATAACCACACGAGTTGCAGGCGAGGGTGTTATGTAGCCGGAAACTGCAATAACAAATCCCCACGCATATCAAACGGACGTTTTTCAATACACATTTATTTTGTCCGAAATTATCAGGAAACTATGATTTAATTTGCTTTTTTGCCGCGCTGTGCTTTCGCCAGGTTGGTAGAAGCAGAAGATATGATGCCGCTAAACAGCCTAATATGAAAACAAGAAAAATCAAATATTTTTGAACAAATATAAATAAATTCTAGTTTGTTCATACAAGTAAATATTTGTTTTAAATAATCATGTTTATCTATGATATTCTATTTTTAAACACAATAAAAATATTCCACATTAAAAAAACAATCACCGCCGACTATAGTCATTGAAACCATTTTAAATAAGCTTAGGATTTTTTTTTTTAAATCTACGCTTCTGAAATACATTACATGTTGAACCTAAAAAAGTACAGCGTAATCAGTTCACGATTGTTAAGACAATCAATTTAAAGTGCCTCTGCTAAGTTAATACTTCACAAAGTTTAACAAACTGCAATCGATTATATTTTAAATCAAATAACAATTTTCCAATGTTTTATCTTAGAGCACGTCATTGCTTTCTTCATTTTAAATAATTCCCATGTTTCTTCAAGTTTTTCGTCATCATGCTCATAACTTGATTCATTAATGCTGTCACATTTTCAACTGACAATGCCCCCACAACATGACACTCACTGAATTCATTTGAATCAATCTAAATACACAATGCATACTTAGTAAAATTACCAATACTTAGTAGACTGAACATTTTGCTTGACCTTTTCTTTTAAGGGTTATAACTTCCTCATAATTGAAGAGAGGTTGGATTCATTTCGTTTTTCTATGACCATTTTCAATTGTGCATTTCATTTTGCTGTATTTTCACCAAGAAAAAGCCTACGGTTTATTCTCATTTCATCCATTACCTCAGACTATCACAGTCCACTGCTGGTCTTAGGCCTCTTTGATGTTGCACCACATCACGCTCTCCTCGGCCTTCTGCTCCTGTCGCCCAAATATCAAATAGCTGGGAGCGTCCCACACTACGGTTGCCGATCGAAGGGTCCGCTCTTATGCTCCCTTTGCCATCGATACTTCGGAAACATGGCCGGCCCATTGCCACTTCTGCTTGATTATACTGTGCAAGCTCTGTCGGTAACTCTAAAATTTCACCTACATATATTTACCCAAAAGACTCCAATCCACTGAGTTCGGCTAGTTCATTCTTCACAATGCCAGCATACAAGCAAGATTTCCTCACTGCATTCTCGTATTTCTCTTTGGGACTCATATGCTCATCTTTAATACTGTCTTTCGAAGCTCCACTGTTTAAGGCTATGTCTTCTGGAAAAGAAAATGTGGTACTTGAAGTTAGAACTTAATCTTTGACATTATCATCATCATATATGTAAGCTTTAGATATCCACGGCTGAATATAGGGCCATGAAAGTGAGAATTTCATAGAAGTCTAAAAACACGAGTGTTTTTTTAAACTTTCCAAATTAGAACCACTGAAAATCATGATCATAAAGCAGAGAGGAATGGTTCAGATATCCCGTAAACCACGAATGCTGAAAGGGTATTTAGGAAAAAGAAGAAGGAAGAATTACACCGGTATTCTTAGTCGTGGATTGAACTTAAGTCGGACTTGACACGCCTACATTCCAGCTACAGTTTGTTTATAATTTGACATAAACGTCCGTATAATCCCGACATAAACTGCGTTTATAATTAATAATGCGTTTTTAATTATAAACCAACTGTAGCTATTGTAAATAATATGTCTAATGGGGTGGAATGTGGCGTGTCAAGTCCGACTTAAGTTCAATACTAACTATATACTACGGTGTTAGTGTTTATTTATTTGTAACATAGTGTATTCTTTCGAAGTAGAAATACCAGATATTTTTCATAGCTTTTTTAATACTTGATCTACCACTTAAATACATCACAAAATCCAAAGAGCATCCAAGTACGAGTTCACTGACGGACGACCACTTTTGAACCTTATTACTTAGGTCATAAGAGTTAAAAGTGATAGTGAACTCAATAGTACCTATTCACTTTATTTAAATGTAGATAGTTTTGGATATTTTTTTTGTTGTCCTCATTCGTGATTTGCATTTGCGTAACTCGTTGTTCGTCCATATTAAAATTTCGGTAATTTACATAATATGCATTACGAGAATTATGGTAATTTACCCTCCAAATTATTTGTGAGTACATACGAGTAACATATGTTTAAGTTGATATTCAGCAAAAGATTTTTATCATTTTTGCATTTTTTTTCCTAGTTCTGCTAAAGCAGGAAGGCCATAGTATTTTTCTACAACCCAAAACAATCTATGAAGTTCTATGTATATTAATTGGTAACCTATGTTTATTTTATTTAAGGGAGTTAAGTTTAACTCTTTCACGGACACTACGCTACGGCCAGAGGCCTGTTTTTCTGCGAGTGATATGACGTTACGAACGTAAGCGATCTACACACATCAACACGGTCTAGGGATATTTCATACTCAATTAAATAACTCGAAAAGTACTGGCCGCATTGGAATCTTTTATACACCGATTTGTTTGTAATTTATCTCAGACTAATTCCAAATTCAAATTTTTGAAAATTCTTTTGTTTCGGTGGCATAAAAATGTCTTGATGTATAGGAGAGGGAATTTTCATTTGTGCGAAATTTAGAAAACAATACGAATTACGTTTAGTTACAGTTTTTTTTTCATTTTTAAACGAAAGATAAAGTTAAAATTGAGGTATTGTAGCCATGCAACGCCGACATTTGACGAGGGCGGAGATGTTACGAGCTGTGGGAATGCTGGAAGCTGGATCTGTTCAGCGTAATGTTGCTGAGGCCATAGGGACCCATCAAAATGTAATTTCAAGATTGTGGACACGCTATCGTGCCACAGGTGAAGTAGCGGAGAGGCACCGGGGGCCAAGTCGCATCACTACCCCCAGACAAGACCGATTTTTGCAAATTACTGCGCGAGCACAACCAAATGCAACGGCGACTCAATTGGTCCAAAGGCTGCGAGTGGAACACCAAGTGCTTGTGAGTGACCAAACTGTAAGAAGGCGACTGCATGAAAGCAATCTACGCTCTCGTAGACCACTCCGGGTCCCACCTTTACGGAGAGGCAATCGTGGACGACGATTAGAATGGGTTCGGAACCACGTGGACTGGGGCCGTGACCAATGGTCCAATGTGCTGTTCACGGATGAATCCAGGTTCGGCTTCCATCCAGATTCACGAAGGACGCGTGTTTGGCGAGTTCCTGGACGATGGAGCCGTCTCCAGAACCCTCAGGAAGTTCACCCATACCAAGGAGGAACAATTATGGTTTGGGCAGGAATTCGTCTTGGAGGACGGACGGATCTCGTTTGGGTGCGGGGCAATATGACGGCAGAACGATACGTCCAACAGGTGCTGGGGCCCGTAATCTTGCCCCACAGAACACAAATGGGGCAAGATTTCCTGCTCATGCACGACAATGGCCGGGCACACACGGCGAGAACGGTAGCAGCTTGGTTACATACACATAATGTTAGGGCCTTAGACTGGCCTGCTCAATCGCCAGATCTAAATCCCATTGAGCATGCGTGGGATATACTGCAAAGAAGAGCTCTGAAGGAAGTTCCTGAAAATCTGCCTACAGAAGATCAACTTTTTGCGCACCTCAGAAGGACATGGGACAATATTCCGCAGCAAGACATTGACAACCTTGTTCTGAGCATGCCGAATCGTTGCCGATGTGTTATGAACATCATGGGCGCTTTCTCAGACTACTAACTTCAAGTTTATAAACACAAATTAAATAATTTTTCTATTTTTTCAGTTTTTACTCACAAATTAAAAGTTCATTCATATACGGTTTCCGTCTATGCTTCATTTTTTTTCCATAAAATCCTGAAATTTTAATCTATACCTTAACCATTATTAAAAATGGTAGAATATTAAATAACGTATCTTTTAAATATATACATGTCATATAAATAATTAACACATTGATAGTAATTCGCTTTTTTTAAAATATCCCTAGACCGTGTTGATGTGTGTATTTTACCGGGTTTTATCTGATGAATCAGTGTCATATTGTGCTGAACTGCCGACTCACTATTTTTCTAGTGTCAAACCAAAAAAATAAAACGAAATTTTGAAATCCCCTTGCCAACCCTCACACGCAGACCGACGCTCATGCATAAGCGAAGTCCTGCCTGGAGATGAAATTTTCCTACGCCTCCCGCACCAGTTGCGCAGTGTCGAAGCAAGCGGAGCTAGTTTTTCGTCGTTAGTTCAAAGCGCTCGTCAAAATCGGTTGGGTTACAGACGGTTTTCAGTATTTCACATATTCACTTACCTATTTTCTTTCTCTGCAAAGTATTCTGTTCCCCTCCATCAATTATATGCGTTACTTCCAAAATATTAAAGTTGCATTTCGCTCGTTCCATCGCCAGATCAGGGTTGACCTCCATCTTCGTTTCTGTCTGACTCATCTTTCAGAATTTTCAGAACAACACAGCTCGTTGTACGTTAATTCGTCGAATAATTCGATGTCAACTGAAGCTTTGTAGCGAGCCGTGAGTCGCTGTTATCGGACCTCATCAGTACCTATTGTATTCACCTTATATCCATATAATGCATGTCGTTAGCATTAATTCTCATTGATCGACGATCATCGAATTATTTGATAAAGATTTTCTGATTAAGTCTATCTGTCAATTGCAATGTGCATTGCCACCCGGATACCAACTATTCGGCAATTCGACATTTCAATGTCAAATTGCAGCAAATATTGCATTTTGATTCAAACAAGCAACTTGTTACTAGCCACTAGCATAAACTAATTCGAACACGGACATTTCATGTTGATTTTCCCACGTCCAAATCGTAGCACTTGCAACAGATATACTTCAAAGACTGCAAAACACTCACTGTTTCTAACCAAACGATATTTCTAATAAAACTCAATGATCAATTCACGAACTCGCAGGTTACAGGGCACTAGTTAACACATAGGAAGCTGATACACTGACTAAACTAGCTGCACAAACAATGCAGGACATAATATTCGCGAACTGCAAGTGCGCTCAGTTCAGTGCGTTGTGCAAGTGCCCTTGAATGATAAAATCCTGCAAATGCGAATGACCTCTACGTCTGCTATGTTAGTGCTTAAATAATTTCATTGACGTAGCGAATTATGTAGCGATAAACTGGTTTCTATACGAGTATAACATATTTTCAAGACTTTATCAAATAAATTATTACACAGACCTGCTGGATCTGTTCCCCTGAATCCAGAAATTCGTTGACTTGTGTTGATGAAAGAAACCGCTTAATCGATATATTAAATGTGGATAGATGCGAGAAGCCAGTGGCGTAGCTATGTAACAAAAATGAAATTGGGGCCCTATTTCAACATAAGTAAATACTTCAAGTTTTACAAAACTACTTCAACATCAGCTCCTTATAGCCCACTGAAAGGCATAATAAAGGAAAGCTACGCACGTACTACTGATTAAGTATTAAAAACGTTAAAGTTTGTACAAAAACAACGAGCGAAGCGAAACAAAAACAAAAAGAGCGAGCGAAGCAAATTTGGACCTTTTAAAATAATTTCGATCTTTCATACAGGAAACACTTGTTCGACTTTTAAATAAGTTAAAATTCAAAAGAAAGTAGTCAGAAGAGCGAGCGAAGTGAGCTCGAAAATTTTAACACTACCCTAGACAGGTTAGAATTGTTTCGACCTACCAGTTACTTCAGCGACTTATAGACAAAGTTAAGATTCAAGAGAAAGTAGGCTGCAAGAGCGAGCAAAGCGAGCTCGAAAATGTTTACATTTTGCTTCGAATAAATTCAGATACGTAACTTAAGATCAATCGTCCACATGCTCAATTTCTTGCAACCTTGTGTTTGCCTTATTTAAATATTAAGTCCTCGGGGCAAGGTGCTCCTAATTAACTTCAGCTTCTGTCTATACCGTTTAATCATGTTAAAATCCAAAAGGAATACCAATCCAGAGGCAGAACAAACGAGCCTCTATGATAATTTTTAGGGTTCAAAGTACGAACCGCATGCGTGGGTTTAAAGAAAATGAATAAATATGTAGCGCTAGTAAGAGTAGTCAGATGCTCATTTTTCGCCTTAAAAATATTTTAGTTTGAGAGTGATTCTACAATTTATTACGTACTTAGTAAATTTGCGGCATCAGGCAGGAAAAGTTGTAACTTTTAAAAAATCCTGAGCCCGGCCTGCCTGGCGAAACCCATGGTCTTGATGAAATTTTGCACACGGATAGAGCTCGACCTGGGTAGGACTTGGACGTATACAAGGGCCCCTTGAGCTTGGGGGCCCCGGGGCACTGCCACGCCTAGCCATACGATAGCTACGCCATCGCCACTGCGTGAAGCGCAGGAGCCGAAGTGGCGATCCTTGGGAAAGGTATATGTTCAGCTGTGGACGTGTTACGGCTAAAATTATTAAGATATGGGAGACCCTTTTGTAAGGTCTGAAGTAAAACGAATTGTCCAAAAATATTACTTTTATTTACAAAATATTAACCAATATAATAAAATCATCGAAATCGTAAAAATATAGAAAAAAAAAACATTACAATAGCAAATCTTAAATCAATTATAAATATCATTTAGCTTCTCTTCAGTTGAACCATACAGACAGCAGCACATTCCAACGTATTATGCAATAATATAATATATACAAAAACGAAAACTCGCACTGCGTACTCCTGCTACATTTCGTGTAGTCCAACCGTCACTCCAAAACCGTACTTATTCTCATTATTATAAATATCACAATTTAGCCCTCATCATCATGGGTTTAAGGTATTTGTGGAAGCTCTGGTTGACGGGCTCCGCGTTGAGGGGACTCTTGAGCGCTTCCTCCATCAGACGCTCGTACACGCGACCGTCGTATGCGCCCAGGGTGGAGTTCAGGATCTATGAAAGACAAGAAAAAATTAAGTTAAATTAGCTTCGACCAGGGTTATTATGACGTCTTAAAGCAGGAGTAATTCCAGTGTGGGTAAGAGATAGACCTCATTCTATAACTATTTTATGAAAAAGTCACGCAATGGGGATAGATGAACTTGGAGGGTTGTATTGATGATTTGAATGACTATAATTCTGTAACTCCAAACGTGTTACTGGCGCGATTCATATTTTCATCAACATACAACCTGACACTGACCTGCAAATTGCAATAAACGTAAGAAAATTTAAATTTCGCGGGCTACCCTTGCGCTTCCACCTTAAGCATCGGACAGCGTAGGGCCGAATTTATTTATTTATGTACCCACAAAATACTTAACAGGACATTACATTAAGATAGAAGAGCACACAAAGGTTCTGCTTATTTTCGAATTCTTGCCAACACCACTATTATTATTGGTAATTTGCTGTATATGATATTATTATTCAAAGCATCAGCGTTTCATAAGGGCCGGTTTTCAACAAAGTGTAGACGAGCGAGATTCGATCAATCATGTTCGCTGAAATCCACATGGCGTCTCTTCTGCGAATCTTGCTCGTTTACGTTTTCTTCGTCTTCGCTTTCCTGGAAATCGAGAATCATGGATATCCCAGGATATGCAAATTAATCAGGTAGGTCCCTCAACTTTACAAAGCCAGCCAAGCCTTTTCCAAAGATCATCAGTTCAAAAAGCAAGACAAATGAATGTTACCTCATCTCTGACATCGAAAGCGTCGACAATACCAACGGCGTTGGGTCGTATCAGCGCCAGTAACTCTTCATATCTGGCTTGAAGCCTTGCGAGATCGTCTCTGGTGATAGTTGAATACTAAAACAAACACGTCATAATATTAGATGGATAGTTAACATTATCAAGCTTATAAAGTATTATGTTAAAAGTTATGTGCGGGAGACAAGCATCAATTCATATGCTATCATCAGTAAGGTGAATCAAAGAAAGTGGCTAGAATTTAATTTGAGATTTTTCCACCTTCAGACTTCAGTACCTCAAGGATCAGTCAGACACCAGAACCTGACAGATACTTGACTAGTATTTGTATGTAGTTGTCCGTGTCCGGAGCTGCATTCGCAATTTGTCGGTTTAGCTCTTGTAAGCTATTTTGGTCATGGAATGGGCCAGAACACCGCACATGCACTCAGCACGGGGCAGCTCAGCACTTTGACTATCATCATCATTATCTGCCTAGCCTTTTCCCAACTATGTTGGGGTCGGCTTCCAGTCTAACCGGCTGCCTATCTGACCTCCACAACTCAGTTAGTACTGGGTAATACAATACCGCTTGGTAAGACTGGTTGTCAGACTTTTTGGGCCACTGACTACCTGTCATAGATCTACAATTGTCAGCCGGGACCAACGGCTTAACGTGCTTTCCGAGGCACGGAGGAAATTCGGTATGTAATGGGTGGTCACTGGTCACCCATCCACAGACCAACCTAGGCAAGCGCGGCTTAACCTAAAGATCAACCTGAGCGGCTCTACATAGCACAGCACTTTCACTAGTGAAAGAAAAATGAAACAAAATACAATAAGATATTTTCCTGCACCGTTCGGTCTACCAATGTTAACATATTTACCAAGAGAAGATCTCCTCGTTTCTCCAAAGCCCAGTAGGTCAGGTACAGTTCAGCCAACTGCAGTAGTACTGGAGCCAAGTTCGGTGACGAGTTAGTGGCGTGGCGCACCATCTCCTTCCATGACACCGAGCAGAGGATGGCGCGGCAGTGAGCCTGATCATTGAAAGAAAAGAAACCTTAACCTTACGTGTTTACCTATGTGGAAACAAAGATAAAAGATACTGTGAACTTCTTCAGAGACTAAGATCATTAGCAAAAGAAGAAAATAGTAATTTTCTTGGCAAAACACAGAATGTAAAATAACTTTGCCGTTTACCATAAATTCAGTACATGATACATCTACCAGCGGGATATACCTAAAAGCTTTGAAATTTTTAGAAAAAACCGGCCCAGTGCAAGTCGGTGTCGTGTACGAAGGGTCCCATCCCATATTCAAAAAAAAAAATCTTAAATGGCGTCAACTATGTATGTATGGGGACACCCTTTAAATTTCAACTTTTTTAATTTTTTGGATTTTTTCCTTTATTTGTGCTGTAAGGCCTTGCTTTTTGCCAAATTTCATGATTCTAGGTCAAAGGGAAGTACCCTATAGGTTTAGATTATATAAACAGTCATAAACAGTCATATCTTTTGATCGCGTTGACTTACAAGTTGAATTTTTTTATTGCTCCAAGCAGACTTGAGTATTTGGTACTCGTATTAATTTCAGCTTGATACCGCCACGCATTCCTGAGAAAAAGGGTCTTGACAGACTGACAGACGGATAATAAAGTGATCCTATAAGGTTTCCGTTTTGCCGATTGAGGTATGGAACCCTAAAAATCAGCTCTTTTAAAACAATTTGACCGTGTCGGTTTTCATTCGTCTAAAAAGTCTACATGGTAACTAAATTTTTCGCGTCGATATCCCTTACAAGTTACACCGTGTAGATATTACTAGGCACAACGAGGTAAAGAACTTGTTGGAAATATGCCACATTTCCTAATTATTTGCATAAATAACTATTTGCAAAAGGATAATTATCTTACCTCACTGGCATTAACAAGCTGAACCGACGCGTTGTTCCACGCATCTTCGAAGTCCATACCAGTCTTCTCGTAATTGTAAAGACTGTCATAGGCCGCTTTTGTTTTCCTGTGTAGCAATTAGCAAAACTATTTAGAAGTGGAATTCTAATTTAAATTCACTGGACAGTTAGACTATGGTGGTTATCATATGACATCGGTCTTCCGCGCTGTCGGGCGGTAAAGCTAAATCTCACATGGCGTTGGCTTGTTTGAAATCCGATGACACATTCAGTGCCGGGAACCCACCTGGTGGGTTCACTTAAGTCGCACTTGCGATGCCGGGAACCCACCTAGTGGGCTCACTTTAAATGTAGGCATTTCATTGCGAATACAGCATCAAATTAATAATGTAAAAATAAAAACAGTTGTATGTATGTAAGATGGAAGATTATACAAAGTTAGAATATCTGCTTCGTTGGCCTAGTGGTCGCAAGCGCGACTGCTGAGCATGAGGTCCTGGGTTTGATTCCAGGGTCGGGCAAAGTGATATCGGGTTCTTCCTTCAGAAATTTCTCAGTAGCACCCGAGTCTGGATTTGCACCCGGTTGATGGCAATAGGCTCGGCGCTATTACATGGGACTTAAACATAACTGGCGATATGTGGGTGTACTATTAGGTACAACTCTGCCTAACCCCTCGGGTATTACAAGCGTGGTGTTGTTAACTAGATAGAATACGTTTTATTGTACCTACACCAAAATTGTTACACAGCTCTTACTAAGTACTAATTCTTTGAGTAAAAAGGCAGTATATCCTTCTACACACATTACATACATTTAGTGATAAAACCAACCAAATAATCCAGATAACAAAATATACCTAGTGACTGATAACAGCAAAAGGCCGAGGACTTTGCCCAGCAGTGGGACTAAACATTTAAGCTGAACATAATATGAAGCTCATCATCGAAGGTGTTCTTACCCTGCAGCGATCGCTTGGAAGCCGCTGATGATGCCCGAAGGAGTGTTCTCCCAGTGCACGCGGTCATTTTTGAAGAACTGCACCAAGTATGACACGGTGGGTGTCATCGCGTTGCCCAGTGTGGCTTGCTTCCACGCTTTTACGAGGAATCTGGAGAAGAAAATCGTTGTTATTTAAGGTTATTTAAAACCTTTCATGTATAGTATGTGGATAGGTTCGAACTTGGTACAAAACAATCCAACCCTACCATATTTGAGCAATAATTCAGTTGCCTGTATCTGTTAACCTGTTAAGGTACTTATTTTTTTAAGTTTTTACTAATTCTGTACACATAGCGTTCAATTGTGATATGAATTCATAAACAGCAAAATCGATGATGGTGGGTAAGTGGGGAGCATGACGACTTTAATTAACATCTTAAGATGGTCCTAGTGAACCGGACAATCAAATCGGCAAATATAATTTTAACAACACTGGGTAAAACGGATATCTACTGGCGCACAATTTATTATGGCCGATGAAAGATTCTATGTGGTAAGGTTCGAAATGATTTACTACGTACTTGTACGTGGATGTCCCAACCCTGTAGAACTCATGGCCATGCCATTTTTTTAAGCTTTTCCATCCACTGCCAAAGATCATATTCTTTTTTAAGTACCCCACGGTATAAGAACGCCAAGGCACTTTACCTGGCAGTCTGCAACATAAGCACAGTGTATTCTCCCTCGTATGTGATGGTGGCAGTGACGATGCCATTGATCATGGGCAGGTTAGAAGAAGCCATGTAGCCGTGACCTCCACACGCTAGTCTGAACTCCTCGATCCTGGCCGTAGCGTCGCGACTGCACACTGCCTTCAAGCAACACGCTACGGCATGTAGCTGAAAAAATAAAATTAATAAGTTACGTTAGAAAGATGGACTGACGATCTTCAAAAGGTGGCGAAGACAGACTGGATGCTGAATGTGGAGGACAGGGTGTATTGATACAACTAGGAGAGAAGACTATGTCCAGCAGTGGACTGTCACCTCATTGCGTGATTGATGACATCACCTAACTAGTAATTTAGGAAGATCTTCAAACAAAAAACCGGTCATGTGCGTGTCGGACTCGCGCATAAAGGGCCATTCCGTACCATCGTGGTAGGGCAGCATCCTTTAATTTTAAATTTATTTTTATTATTTGTTGTTATAGCGGCAACAGAAATACACATACTGTGAAAATTTCAACTGTCTACCTATTATGGATCATGAGATACAGCCCGCTGACAGAGAAACGGACGAACGAACAGCGGAGGTTTAGTAATAGGGTCTGGTTGGTTACCCTTCGGCTACGGAACCCTATATATGATATAATCAGTTATTTAGCTTGTAAGGGCAATAAAACAAACAAGTTTATTATTAAGACAAGTAATTATAATAAAATACCCAAAGCTTCCAAAACTCAATTTGATATTCTAAAGTATAAATTAGCAAAGAAGACGAATAGTCAAAAGTTATCGAATAGTAAAAAGGCCTGGCCTGTTACGTCCCCCATTTATGACCTCACGCGATGCGACACGACCGTGCATCACCGGTTTCCGTCGTATCGCAAGTCTTGTCGAGGTGAGTCGGGGGGGTAATAATGGAATACTATACGCAATTTCTTTCATCCGAATTCCCCACCGTCACTCGTGTAAAAACTGTAACCAACCTCGGGCAGTTGATCCATGTTGCCCTTGCCGACATCCTTGACGGTCTGGGAGTAGCTGTTCCACAACCAGTAGCCGGTGACGCGGAAGATGTGGCTGGTGGCCACTCCGATGAACAGCTTGTGCTGTTGTGTCACGTAGTCTAGGATCTGGGGCTCTGGCTCACTGTGAAATGAGGAGATGGAGACGATGAGGTGAAGATCTATCAAAAATTTGCTAAGAGAATTCGTGTGTAAACCTTGTGCAATTAATTTCAGCACCACTGCTCTTTCAATGGTGAAGGAAAACATGGACATCGAAGTTGTAAATTATACCACAAAATTATACTTTGATAAAAAGTATTCCATATCCTTAAACTTGTGTACTAAATTGTATCGATATCCGTTCAGCCATTAAGACGTGAAAGTAAAGGTAGTAACAGTCAGACGACAGACAGACTGATTTACTTTCGCTTTAACCGCTTTTAGAGATATATAGAAAACAACGATTTTGTTTGGAATGCGTACGCATCCGTTCCGCTTTTGGCGTGCGTACGCATTCCATACAAAATCGTTGTTTTCTATGGACAAAAGCTGAACAGAGCTGAATAAGTGTGAGTAGTCCCTTATAATGTATGCATGGATGACAGTAGAAAAGACAATGTCTTACCCAGGTTTCGGTTGTGACTGATGCCTGACTGCAGAATATCTCACAGCGATGGTAGCGGCTCTAGACAGTTCATACGCCACGTCAGTAACGATGAGAACCCTGACGAACACCATGGTGCCGTACGCCAGCTTCTCGTTCTTTGACTTTATGTAGGTTCCATCCTGGAAACATCAAATAAGGTTAATAGAATTTGTTTTAGAAGTACCTCCTGTAAGAGAATCTCTTCAATCTTTTAGAAGGACTTGACAGTTCTAGAACTTTTTCGGGTGGTGTTGGATTTTTGACTTTCGACGCAGAGCTGTGCAGTGCGCTCAGTATCCATTACAAAGATTTCCACCATCGATTTAAGGTTTAGGTCGCAGTGTCTAAAGAGGTTGGTGGTGCAATCAACACCGACGACTGACAAAATAATTGAATAATAATGGAGTTAAAAAAACTTGCCTTTAACACTTGAGCATTCTTCATCAACATACTCTTCCTTGGGATCCTAAAGTGCTCAAATCCTAAGAATCCATTGTTCGCCGTCTGGAAGCCCATCTTAGGTCCAATCTCTCCAACTTTGATGCCGGGAAGAGGCATGTGGGTCTCCGTATCACGGATTTGGACAAAGAATGGATGAACCCCATGGCATTGACCATTTGTGTACAACTGAGCCACTACGATGCAGTGGTTTACAGTGTGTGCCACTGAAAATGATGAGATGAGAGATAAATTAAGTGAAGAATAAGTGAATAAACTTGCAAAATGTCGTGAGTTTATGAAGCCATTACGTATTCTGTGGACTCGCTACCAGGGAAGTTAAAACGAGGCAGCCGAAGAGGGCAAAACACTGGAAAAACGGAGATGCAGCCAAAGCAAACGCTACTGAATAGTGCAGATTTATCTTTTTTTTGTTTTTTTTACTACTTTTGTGCAATAGTCATTAGGATTAAAATTGGCAATAAATGCATTATTAATGGCAGGTTTCATAAAAGAATGTCATGTTCTACTTACGTCCACCAGGCCACCACTTATAGGACGTAAGGTTAGGACTATGGATGATGAACTCTTCTGTGCTAGGATCGTAAGTGGCTGTAGTTTCTAACCCTCTGAGGAATGTTCCATGACCGAGTTCAGTCTGTAAGAAAATTTAAGACAAGATTGTTAAAGTTTACGTTTAAGAACCTACGACTTGAATATCTGGTGGCCTACCACGAAGTCTTTAAGCAGGAGTAATTCCAGTGTGGGAAAGAGATGGCACTAGACGATCTGTCTCTTTCCTACACTGGAATTACTCCTGATTTAAGTCGGCCGGACAGAGACGGCACAGATCTCAAGTGCGATTGCGGCATCTTCCTAGGGACAAAGACCGACCCGTCATCTTGCGCCTCAAGCCCTGTAACCTGGTCACTTGATGACCTTATGATTGCGCAGGGCTTAGAATACTAGGTGGATGATTGTTACTGGAAAACTAATGACACGTTTATTTGTTTTGATTTTCTTTTCATTTCATTTCATGTGCCATTAGACCCTATTCAAAGTTACAAATCGATTCCCCGACATGTTCTCTGTTAGTCCTGTTGATACGCATCACGCAAGCACTCTCAAACTCAATACAGGCTTCTTTAAACGCTTTTAATGTATTTTTTGCTGTTACTACATAGTCTTTTTTGTTGTTTTCTTATTGTATATAATATCTCCCCTTGGGAGGGGGCTCCTGTAACACGTTACAGGTCTATCACCTAGCACAGGAGTCAAGGACTTCTCACAATTTTGTCACCACTTTCTTGTGTAACAACGATTATAGATTATTATGCAGCTGCACTTTTGAAGACCTAATAAACATGACTGATGCTTCTGTTACGTGGCCATCTATTGGGCTCAACAGATTTAAGAAGTACCATCGACTCGTAAAGAAGAAAGAATAGGAAGTTACCTGCGCATACGTTCCCAAGATGCCCATGGTCATAGCCTTGGGCAGCCACTCCGCCATCTGCTCAGGGTCTGACTGGTTCAGGATCGTAGGCACGAACATCCCCATGTGTAACATGAACGGAGTTATATCCTTCACCACTCCGAATGTTACACGGTACTTGTTTGTAGGCCTGACGATTGTTACACATACATGAGAATTTGTACATTTAATTCCAGATGGACCGAGACTGTTACTAAAGATAGCAGCTACAGACCTGCCGATACTGTGCGGTACTGTAAGGGTGTGGTGAAATGTCACGAGAGCCCATTCACCCGCTGATGGGCGTCAACTGAAATCTCCTGCACTATACCTCTGGCACCGTCTCTGTTAAACTGGAGGCTTGAAGCTGCAGTCGTTAGTTAAAGTCTTGTTCCATCTAGCTTTTATCGAGCACTCTATGTAAAATTAATAATAGACCATACTTTTATTACTTCTTGCTTGAATCTCGACGACAGAGGCTTTCTAATTCGACTTATAATAAATAATTTTATAATGTCCCTCTTCATTAATTTGACTCACCTAAAAGCGTCCATTGTGCTATGTTTTTGGGCATACTCTTTTAAAGTTTCGTACAATAAGCAGGACTTTCTGATAGCGTTCTCATATCGTTCCTTATGGCTCAAGTATTCTTCAGGCACGTCATTCTTTGTATCAAATCCTGGAGCACTGAGCACCATATTTTCTAAAAGAAGCGACACTAATCAGAACACTTTAAAAGTAAACATCTAATACGAGATCGGTCCATGAGTAAATGAGTGAACATTTATTACTTACCGAGACGCCTCGGTTCCTGAGAAAGTATGCATCAGATCATTGACAGTCATTATAGTAGTCAGAAGGTTGAAGGTCTGAGAACCAGTCTCATCAAGGGGTATTGTGTTTTTAAGGGGTATGGTGGGTTCGATTCCCGTATGGAACAAATATTTGTAAGGCCTACCGCTATCACTACTTGTCTGGCTCTGGTCTGGCTGATTGTGTATGTGAGTTTAAATGTTTGTAAATGCGCATACAGAAGAAATTCCTAGTGTGAGGCAACGTTTCTATTAGCTAAAAAAAAAAATAGTCTAACCCCATTGGCAGCTGCATCTACAAATCCACTCGGACGTTGTTGAAAAAGCGCTCGTTTAAAGTCAGATGTGTGCAACAGCAATATACATCTAATGGGTGTCAACGACGACATCTTCTCTTCTTACAAACATAAAAGCTTTCTTTCACTGATTATTTTTCTTAATTATTATTCCTAATAATTTTCATAGAAATACACAATCAAGCAATGAATTTTCCTGATGACAAAAACACGGAATTAGGCTTAGGTACTTATCTTTGAACAATGTTATAATCTGTATAAAAAAAATCCACGAGATTATAGAATAATTTAAACTTATTAGTTCGTGACAGCGATAAAAAATAACAGATAATAATTATACTGTTATATTGTACTTTATCAAAGTTCTAGACGGTTGGAGACTGGGTTAGACAATAACGTAAGAGCGAAAAAAAAAGAAATCCACTCCGACAACATATTGTTGAAAATAAATTCTGCCGAAATTTAAAAAACAAACATAAAACTAAAACAGCCAGGTCAAAGTCCTATATACAATCTCTATTATACATATAATATATATTTATTGTGTCTTAAACTGCGATAAACGAATAGTACCTACATCAATGATATATAAAAAGATCATTGACCTACATCATTATTCTTCTTATAAACACAATTTAACTATACGCACTATAACTGACAAAGATTTCTTGTAGAATATAATAAGGATTACTGGTGGTGCCTTTGCTATTAAAAAAAAAGAACTCACCAACATCCCTCCTCTCTTGAGTCTCTTGTGGCCCTCCATCTATCAAATGTATCAGCTCCTGTACATCGAAGGTGCATTTCTTCCTCTCCTTCACCAGGTCTTCGCAAATTTTCGGTTCAGCCATGTTTGTTGACGAACACCTTTGTAGGTACTGACTCCACAGTCGTATTGATACTCGCCAATTATCTTTCGCTTGCGCTCCTATACTGTTTGATAATAGCTGATTAGATTACGTGGGAGCTTAGGCTATTAGTACAATTTAAAATACCTAAAGATTGGCATTGACCGTTGTACGATCGATGGAAGCGAGAATAGCTGAAGATCGTGCGTTCGTGGTCGAAGGTTTGAGGGAAATAATGGAAGACGACAAAAGTATTATGTGACATAAACCCACACGTGGTTTACGGTCCACTCTGTCTTACAGCTATGTCACCTGTATCCCGGCATTGACACGCTAATGGCTGATAATGCTAAAGGTTGCAGTGAAAAGTCGATTGACAAGGCTAGCAGGCTTGTTATTTAGTCGGGTCACGTCGCGACTAATACAGGTGGATGTAAATTATAATATTTTTGCAAAAAAAAACAACCGACTTAAAATAACTTTACTTTCGGAAGTCGGTGGCAAAAAAGCCAATGAAACAAACCAAGTCACCGCCTTCAGAAAGAAGTTATTTTCCACTTTTGTATGTTTTTTTTTGAAGTCGGTAATTTAAAAAAAAAAAAACGTCTTTAGTTGTGGTTAAATAATATCTCACGGCGAATTGGAGCTGGATTTTGATGACAGATTGAATGTTGATCGCTAATAACTATGGCTCGGAAATAACTAAGTACCTATACTTTTCCAAAATCTGCATGAACTTGGCCCTCAAAAAACCAATTAAATATTCATGAAAGAAGCGGTTACTCAGACTCTTATTCTTTCATCTGCGCATTTGAAACTGCCTAAAAGCAAAAATATTCATGAATAATGGAAGATCATAACTCTTTATAACTTACAATATTCGCATTGTGTTTAACCTATGTCATTATTCATTACCTACCATTTTCGCGCAATATTCTGCACCGAAGAATTTTTTTCCCGTTTGTCGCCAGAGAAAATATACAAGACAGTGATCTGATCAGAGCTGTCGTACTGTATGGATCGGAATATTCGGAATGTCTTTTAATTCCCGCTGTATTATTATTTAATTTAAATTGAGGTTTATTTCATTCCTTATTTTTTCTGATATCAAGGTAGTGGGCACTATAATGGGGCCAACGAAACAATAGTTTTGTATTTTCCCGTTGGCCCCACTGGTGGAGGTCTCCACAAGTGGGGCCATGGCAGTCGGGTCAGCCGGAATACACCATTTTTTCTATTCTGTCGTATGAAAACCAAGTACCTACTTAATGCAAAAATGTTAAAGCTTTAGTGTCAGTATTTTCTACTACAGACATCCATGAATTTTGGACTTTGTTGCCCATTCAAATGAATTCTATGAAACAACTGAATTTTCTGTAGTATTCTACCGCCTTGCTCCTTATCAAGATGGACTAGGTAGAGAGAGATCAAGTTCAGCCATCTTTAAAACCATTAACTGGTAACAAAAATACGACGTGTAGAGAAGAGGAAATAGAAAGATGAGCAATCAAACATTCACACATAGCCTGTAAAAATCATCACAACGCCGGTGCTTTGGTTTTGCCGTAGTCAGGCAAAAAGGATGTAGGTAGTATCTAAGGTTTGTTCTAAGAATAAGATATGTACATGGCGAAATGTAGTTTTAGTGAAACTGACTTTTGTTTGCACCAACAAACTGACGATTGAAAATCTTTTCCAATAACCCGAACTCTACGGAAAAATCTTTTCATAGACTCTGCAGAAGGCGTTTAAAAATGTATCTTGCCCACATCGTCTTGTCACGTAAAATCTATGGTTTTCCCTGACCCTATTACAAAATGTCCCGGCTCGTATCACTTTTAATGCCAGCTTTATTATCACTTTTTTAGTAAATAGATATACCTACCTCAAGGCGGCTGAAGGTAGTTAACCACCTAGGTACATAAGTACTTTACTGACGATAAATGGACAATGACATAATAACATTAACACCTACGAGTACATACGATAAGTACTCGATCAAAAATCAAAGTCTAACGAGTCTGATAATAACTTATTAAGTAAATAGCACAAAGTACAATAACGTGTTGTTTTTGTGCGAAAATGAAGCCAACATTAATTTGAGGACTTTGCGAACCATATCCTGCCTATCGCATTAATTGCAAGATAATCCTTTCAAGTATGTAGGTAATACAACATGAAGTTTTGCTGTTTGGTCTATTTTAATGACAAAAAGATAACAAAAGGAAAATGCAGTTTTCGGGACACAAGCTTTGAATGAATGATTTAGTACCTAGGTACATCAGTACACGATTCTTGACCGGCGTGGTTTATTATTGTTATTTATTTAGAGTAATGTGATGGGCTATGAGCTACATCGACAGTCGACTGGACGGAATAACTGGACCAGACATTTATAAAAAACTAGCTGTTGCCCGCGGCTACGCTCGCGTTTTGGTCGGAAATTATCCACGGGCACGTTTTAAATATAAAAAAGCACGCAAAGCACTCGGTGATAATGTAGCTTCCTATTAGTGAAAGAATTTTCAAAATCGGTTCAGTAGATCCAGAGATTACCCCTACATGCAAACTTACAAACTTTACCTCTCTAAAATATTAGTATAGATTAAGTATCCCGCCTTTTCTGCTTCTGCCCCTCGACAACAGATGGCACTTGGTTGGATCCTTTTATTGACATAAGTGACATCTAAGATAAAATTATACACTAAAAATAAGATGGAAGTCATGATCTATCTGTCAGATGACAAACAGTTAAATAAACATAGAATAAAAAATCGATTTAAACTTACTTTTATTGTTCACATTGATGATTATAACACTGAAATAGCAGGTTTATCCCCAACATCGTAGAAAGAAAAACACGTTCGTCGCGGTATTTTTTACAAGGTTGACTAATAAGTGGGACGTGCGGTCATTACCACTGATGCTTCTATACTAACTTATCATATAGGTATAGGTATGTACTACACGAGTCGAACCAGGTTATATTGCGGTTATCTTAAATTGACTAGACTTTGATATCTGCTAACTCGCGGTTATTTGGAATTGTATAATATTGTTGTTGTTTTGTTGTACCTACCTACTTGTATAGTATCAATGTAGGTATCTAGGGGTAATTTAATATGGTCATTCTTCGGGCACTAAGTCTGTTTTCGGAGATGAAGTGCTATAGATACCTACCTTCACTATTTGAAGCAATAAAGTCCATGAGCATGACTGCATTAACACCACCTCATAAAATATAAAATAGGTCCTATATAAAATAAGATTTGATATTTACTTTAGGAGATATAGGATGTTTTCGTGAAAGCAGTAGTTTTGTTTTTCATTAACATACCTAGCTAAATAAGTACCTACTATGAAAAACAAATTCCGTTTTGCTGTTGAGTTTACATTGACATTTATGAATGAGCGTTAGAAATATTTAATTAACGCTCTAATAACTACGTGGTAATACTAAAAAAATTACCAAAAGTTACTCAGAAAATTAACGTGACGGTTTTTATCCCTTGGGTTACACTAAGGGATAAAAACGAGATCCTATTACAAGGACTCCACTGTCCATCTGGAGGTCTGTCACCAGGCTGTATCTCATGAGCCATGATAGCTAGACTGTTGAAATCTTCACAGATGATCATTGGATGATGATTTTCTGGTGCCGCTATAACAACAAAATAAATATTTAAACTCCCCATACAACAAACGTATTTTTTTTTAGATACGGAACTCTTCGTGCGCGAGTCCGACTGCTCTTGGTTGTCTTTTTTATATTTTCGTAGCTTAAGCATCGCGGGCCTGTAGGTATAATACCTACATGAGTATTATGAACGATATGATCTTAATGTGATAAACTGAATAAAAGCGTTTTGTAGCAGTTTTATAACCAAAAGGAACAATGATTCATCAATATTGTATAATTTGTAAAATCAAAGAGTTTGTATTTATTGGAGGTCGCATATTTATGTATGCACTGGCTTGTGAGAAGAATCATATTTTACACATGACAGAATTAGCTTAGTTACGGTTGTTTATGTTCTGATACATTGTAGCCTGTGTTTTGTAACGTGCTTGTAAAAATATTGAACCACGTATGAATATATTCTACCATCCCACTGCTGGTCTGGCCCATGACCTATTGGAATAATGATATTATTCCAATAGGTCATGGGCCCAGGACCCAGAAGCACAGATGCTAGAGCATAATTTATAAGTCGAGTGGTTTGAATATTTATTGTATGCTTGTGAAACTTACGAAATCTCAATTATGTCAGCTGAAGTTGGCATAAGTGGTATTAAGAAGCTGAAAAATTCGTCCGACTACCCGAACTGGAAATTCCTGGTGCGAAATTACTTGGAGAATAAAAACTGGTGGGGAGTAATTTCTACAGATGTAGTAAATGCTGACGTAGACCGGCAGGCACGAACGACAATATGCTTGTTGTTAGAACCAGAGTGCTTTACCCACGTCTACAATGCGAAAACTGCGAAAGAAGCCTGGAATAGCTTACGGAAAGCGTATGAAGACAAAGGTTGGGGAAGACGTATACATATTCAGCGAGAGCTTTTCAACTGTAAGTTAGAGAATTTCGATTCTATGGAAAGCTACATATCCAAAATTACGTTCCTGACACAACAATTGTCTGATATTGATGCTCAAATCCCTGAGGATTGGATCATATCGATTTGGCTGGGTGGATTGACCGCCGAGTACAGCCCTCTCATTATGGCTGTAGATAATAGTGGACAAGAAATCACGTTAGAGCAGATTAAAATGAAATTGTTACAAGAAGGAAGTAGACAGAGTAAGTTGAACACAGAGTACGAAAAAGTCTTAGTTACACGTAAAGTACCGAACGATGCAAGATCTTACACTTAAACTAATGATCGTAAGCAGAAGTTCGTCTACAAATGTTTTAAGTGCCACAAGCAAGGACACAAGGCGTCCGAATGCAAGGAGCGGATCAAAACCGCGAATATCTGCCTGAATACGAAGGGGGCGATAAACAAAGATAAGTGGTATTTAGACAGTGGGTGCTCAAATCATATGACCCATGATAAAAATAAATTGTTGTCTTACACACATGTAAAGGGCAACATGAAGATCGCAGTAGCAAACGGGGAGAAGTTATTGGTGAAAGGACGAGGAACTGCTGAGCCACGAGTCAGCAAAAATGAAAAATTAATTTTAGAAAATGTTTTACATGTTCCTGATTTATCCATGAACCTAATTTCGGTAAGCGATTTGACCAAGAAGAATTATTGCATGAATTTTGACAATGGAGGTTGCATGATTCAAAATAAAAATCGAATTGTTGCAAGATGTCAAGAGGTCGGCGGAATTTATGAGTTGACAGAAAATCAAAATAACGTTGTGAATGTGACACTGTCAAAACAAAATGAAAATATTTCGAATATTTGGCATAAAAGATTAGCTCATTTATCGCGTAATTATATGAATAAAATGAAAGTTTTAGTAAGTGGTATGGAATTTAAGAGTATTGATTTATGCGAGCCATGTATTCCATGTATCGAAGGAAAGACATGCAAAAGTCCCTTTAAAAAGCAAGGTACGAGAGCGAACGAGGTCTTACAATTGGTTTTTAGCGACGTTTGTGGACCAATTGAGGAGCCGTCGTTCGGTGGTTCGAGGTATGTTCTTCTATTTATCGACGATTATACTCGAAAGACTCATGTTTATTTTTTGAAGAACAAAAGTGAAACTTTCGATAAGTTCCGTGAATACAAGGCGTAAGTTGAGAATGAGACAAGTAAATGTATTAAATGTCTGAGATCTGACAACGGCGCTAAGTACTGTGATGGTAAATTTAAATCATTTTTGAAGTCTGCAGGCATAAAACACCAGACGACTGTACCGTACACGCCGGAACAAAATTCTGTCGCAGAAAGAGCGAATCGTACTATAATAGAAAAGGCAAGAACTTTACTGTCAGAATCGAACCTGAGCAAGAACCTAAAGAACAGAAGCCCCACGAAAGCGTTGAATGATACGGTACCAGAGAAGCTTTGGACAGGAAAAGATGTGGATGTCAGTCATCTGAAAATCTTTGGTTGTTTGGCATATAGACTGATACCAAAACAAAAGAGACGCAAACTGGACATGAAGACAGAACCGATGATTTTTATTGGATATCCAGATAATCAGAAGGGTTATCGTCTGATGAATCCTAAGACAGGTGAAGTGACGACAGCGAAGGATGTAAAATTTTTGGAAAACGTCTTTCTTCAAAAGGAAAACGTAGAAAAAACAGAAGTAATCATAAACCTGAATGAAGATTCTGTTCCTTCCAGTTTACCCTACGGATCTACAAGCAGATCTGAACACTTGGAGGCTCACGATGATATGTATCGTAATACTGTAGACGAGAACGTAGAAGTATCGGAGGAGATAGGACCTGAACCTGTAGTACCAGAGCGAGTGCCTGATGACGTATTGACTGAAGAAGAAGTGAGAATACCTGAATCAGAAAGAAGGTATCCTGTAAGAGAACGCAGACAGGTTGATCGGTACGGATGCAATGTCATGTATGCCAATCTTGATGATGATCCATTGACAATTAATGAAGCGTTGGCGAGACCAGATGGTGATTTATGGCAAAGAGCGATAGATAATGAACTTATGTCACTAAAGGAGAACCAGACTTGGACGTTGGTGGATCTTCCAGCTGATAAGAAGCCTATCCAATGCAAATGGGTGTTCAAAATCAAGAAAAATAGCGATGGCAAGGTAGCGAAATACAAGGCTAGACTTGTAGCAAAAGGTTTCACACAGGTATGTGGTGTAGATTATACTGAGACTTATTCTCCTGTAGTTAGAAGCTCTACTCTAAGATTGTTGTTCTCGCTAGCTGTTGAATACGATTGGTTTATTGATCAGTGGGATGTCACGACTGCCTTTTTGTACGGAAAAATTAAAGAGGACATTTACATGCTCCAACCAAAAGGAGCAGTAGTCAAAGGTCAAGAAACCAAGGTATGCAAACTGCAGCGTTCTTTGTATGGATTGAAACAAGCTTCAAATGCTTGGTTTAAGGAATTGGATAAAGAAATGTTGAATTTAGGCTTTGTACAATCAAAAATAGAACCGTGTTTGTATGAAAAGCAGCTTAAAAACAATAAGAAGTTGATTGTTGTTATTTACGTAGATGACCTTTTTATTTTTGGAAATTGTGAACAAGAAAAGCAAAAATTAGAAACGAATTTGCTTGACAAGTTTAAAGTGAAAGATTTAGGGCCGGCTAGGCATGTTTTAGGCATGAGGCTGAGGAGAGACAAAGATGTTATTTGTCTAGATCAGCAACAGTTCATTTCAGATCTTTTGAATGACTTTAACATGACAGACGCTAAGCCAGTTTTGACCCCAATGGAAGTCGGTATGAAATTAGAAAGATCGACAAATTCCCATAGCGATCTGCCATATCAAAGCTTGATAGGGTGTCTAAATTATTTAGCCTGTAATACGCGACCAGACATAGCACATGCGGTAAGTGTACTTTCACAATTCAATTCGTGCTATGATGAAATACACTTTAAATGTGCGAAACGAGTCTTAAGGTATTTAAAAGGTACGTCTAACTTATGTCTCACTTTTAGGAAGTCGGAAGATTTAGACTTACGAGGCTACGTAGATGCTGATTGGGGAGGGGCACTTGAAAGAAAGTCATTCACTGGATTAATTTTCAAGTTAGGCAAAAATATAGTGTCGTGGGAGAGTAGGAAGCAAGCGACAGTATCCTTGTCCTCCACAGAGACAGAGTACGTAGGATTGAGTCAGGCTTCGAAGGAAGCTCTTTATTTACGTAGTTTACTGGACAGCTTGACAGCTGTGGATAGTAAAGCGGTAGTAATTTACAATGACAATCAGTCGGCGCATAAAATTGCAGCTAACAAAATGATGCATAATAGGGCAAAGCATATCGACATCAAGTATCTTTTTATTCGTGAGTGTGTACTGGCAAATAAAGTTGAAATAAGGTACATGTCAACTGATAAGATGGTAGCAGACATCTTAACTAAAAGTGTTCACAGCCCGAAGATTAGAGAATTTTTAAAGGATTTATCCCTGTCAAATTATTCTATTAAGGGGGCGATGTGTAGTTAAATGTTTTGATGTATTAGGTTTTGTGTAATAGATAATTTTTCTAAATTTAGTTTTGTTATGCATACTTTATTTTGTTAGAGTTCTTCTGTTTTCGTACTATATTTTTGGATACATACGCATGTGTAATAGATTAAGGGGGCGTATTGGAGGTCGCATATTTATGTATGCACTGGCTTGTGAGAATAATCATATTTTACACATGACAGAATTAGCTTAGTTACGGTTGTTTATGTTCTGATACATTGTAGCCTGTGTTTTGTAACGTGCTTGTAAAAATATTGAACCACGTATGAATATATTCTACCATCCCACTGCTGGTCTTATCATTATTCCAATAGTATTGTCTTTGATAGAAAGGCAAAGATCAACGTATTGTAATTTATGCTACTTGTATGTTCTTGTTTGCTTGTTACGGCACAGTATAAATATGGAATTCCAATTTATTCCATATTATACTGAGTTTTGAATTCCATATTTAAACTGAGGTTACGGTATTTAATCGTAGTCATTGAAATATGTTCCATTTCGTAACTATTTCCATTGAGTACTTATGTAGTTCGCAAGTATTATGAAATATACCTCATACATAACCAAGCATTATGCAGTTGCTCTATTCGTTGCAAACTGGCCATGGTTGAGCACCAACGACTCACGAATTTAATCATTTAACCTTTTCTAGTTTATGTCATAGGAAAATCGCTTAATTTATAGTAGTCGCAAGAACATCGTTTGAATATAAAGTCAAACAAAATCGAAATCTAATGTAGGTATATAATATACTAGCTGTTGCCCGCGACTTCGTTTGCGTGGAAATTTTTATGTGGCTGTGAGAAAAAAAAGATAGCCTTGGCTTTCCCCAGGATATAATTTTGGTGGTATGGAGTAGGGATCTGGGACTTTTACGCGAAAGACATATTCGCGAAAGACACTTGCGCGAACCCATTTGCGCGAAAAGACAAATGCGCGAATGGACTTTTGCGCGATTGGACATTTGCGCGAACAGACATTTGCGCGTCAGGACACATGTGCGAATGGACTTTTGCGCGATTGACACGCTTAGAAGAAGTTTATGAACAGAGCAAATAAATGTAATTCAAGATCTATCTTAGGTCCGAACGCTGAGTATCCTTATAAAGTTTAAAAATCCTTTCAAACCAAACAAACGCTTGAAGCTAATGTATTTAGTAATGGAACCAGAAACAGTATACGCTTCGGTAATATTCATGTTTCATTGCGCACATATGAAGTGTCATAAATCGTCTTATTTTACTTGTAAATCTGTAATTTTCTAACCATGGTGATACATAATAGACAAAATGTACTTCCATGGTTGCAGTAGCTCAATGTGCATACGCGGCTTCCGACCAGACCATGGCCGACTTGCTGGAGTGTCCAAAGTATCCCTTATACCTGCGTTTTAGAGGACTTACTGTCAAAATCGCTACTGACGCCGCGATGAACGTATCCACCTGGGTGTCAATAATTTGATAAAACGTATCATCGATACGAAAGAAGAAGAAGAACAGGGTAATAATATTAGATCTCGTATTTCCAAAGGTAGGCCACGACTACCGAAGCGTATAGTTTTCTGAGGAACCTGAAGATCGGGCAAAAAAAATTTGATGAGTAGACGCAGCTCGATGTAACAAATACTGTCGAAGCAAGACCTTCGTCTATACACCAGATTTATGTCCGAAGTTCACATGCAAGTTCAGTCCCGCGAGTGAAACAGTTACTTTTATGGATACAATTCCGCTTCACTGTGTGATATATCCACAATTATCTATAAAGCCTATCTACTGAACAATTGCGTAATCCGGCTCCATCTGTTTACCGAGTGAAAAATATTTTTAATATACCTACATGAAAAAACATAATTATAATGAATGGGTTGCCTGTTGCATTAAATCAAGACTATTTAAAATTGCGACAACCGTGAGCGAGGCTTCACTGATTTTACTTAGACAACATTATACCATCGTGTTTGTTATAGTCTATTATTAAGTAGATGTAAATTATCTGTTTTTACATATATATACATATAACTAGCTTCTGCCCGCGACTTCGTACGCGGATCCTGTTGCTTTTGCCAGCGACAACGGGGTGGTCAAGAAAATCGAAGATCTGAAACGTCTGATGTAGAATTCTGAGGCCCGGGGACGGGAAAACAACTGGATGAGCGAGACGATTGAAGACGTTTCAGATCTTTCATTTTCGTAAGTCCACAGGAATTGCCCATGACTAACCAACTTTTGCTAAGACGTCATTCCTTAATATGTTATAGTGTCGCTGGGCTTTGGAGATCCACAACAGGGTTCCAGATCTCCAAATTTATTCTCACAGCAGAAAATGCTCTTCACGTGGAATAATTTTTGCTATGACACCATTTTTGTATCTCTTATACTTTAGCTGTTCTGTTGCGGTTCTGCATCAGGTGTTCCAATTTCCAAAATAAATTATAGCCTATATGTTGCCCAGACTTAATACCTACACAACAAATACCTTTTCTTCCCGTTATTCTGTCAAATAAATATGCCTCCGGGCTTATGTTATTTGAGTGTTTAATTTCCTTTTCCATTTATCTTCGTGACACGGCAGCCTACCCGGTAACGCAGGGGAGCAGTCACTTAGATTTTAATTGATCAGGTATCTTCAAATTTAAACTATAACTATGCTTAGAAAGAGGTCAAATCTTTCCCAACGCGGCAACGATCCAAAGAAGCTACAAGATTGAGCATCATAAGATCCCAAGAATCTACCGAAGAGCATCAGGAGAGACTTGATGCTGTTCGAGAACATCAGGCTGCAACTCGCTCCGTAGAAACCTCTTCGGATCGCGAAGCACACCTGCGTTCTCAGCGTATTTACGCATTTACATCCAGGTCTCTAGAGACCAGTGAAGAAATCGTGCATTGTCTCGTGAGTCGCAGACGTTCACGGATAGATAATTGCGCATTAGTTCTCAGCGTATCTACGCATCTGCTTCTAGGTCTCTAGAGATAAGTGCGGAACATGATGCGCGACTGTCCCCTATCGACGTCTTAGCAAGAGTTGTTCAGCCTGATGAGCACTCTCTGTCGGTCTTTTTGTTGTAAAGGTATTAAATCTGGGCAACATATAGGCTATAATTTATCTTGGAAACTTGAACATCTAATGCAGTGATAGCTTTGATTTCCCTATCAGGTGTTCCAGTGTTCTTCGCGATCCGAAGAGGTTTCTACGGAGCGAGTTGCAGCCTGATGTTTTCGAACAGCATCAAGTCTCTCCTGACGCTCTTCGGTAGATTCTTGGGATCTTATGATCCTCAATCTTTTAGCCCCATTGGAACGTTGGGAAAGATTTGACCTCTTTCTACACATAGTTATAGTTTAATTCTGAAGATACCTGACCAATTAAAATCTAAGTGACTGCTCCCCTGCGTTACCGGGTAGGCTACCGTGTCACGAAAATAAATGAAAAAGGAAATTAAACACTCAAATAACATAAGCCCGAAGGCTTATTTATTTGATAAAATAAAATAATAAATGGGAGTTTTGGCCAGTAGAGTCAAATTTTCAATGATTCATCGAATTTTCATCGAAAATCAGTCCTAAACTGTTACTGCCTTAACCGCGTGGAGGTACTCCCCCAGCTTATGTTATTTTATAATTATACAGTGAAATTATACAGTGAAATTAGTGATAGCTTTGATTTCCATATCAGGTGTTCCAGATCTTCAATTTTTTTTTTTTTTAATTTTCAATTCCACAACGCGTGTGCCAGATTTTCAATTTTTATACTTCAACAGAGAGTGCTCATCAGGCTGAACAACTCTTGCTAAGACGTCATTCCTATATATGTTATAGTGTAGCTGGGCTCTTGGAGTTCCACATCAGCTGTTCCAGGTCTTCAAATTTTATACGACAACAGAGAGTGCTCATCAGGCTGAACAACTCTTGCTAAGACGTCATTCCTATATATGTTACAGTGTAGCTGGGCTCTTGGAGTTCCACATCAGCTGTTCCAGGTCTTCAAATTTTATACGACAACAGAGAGTGCTCATCAGGCTGAATAACTCTTGCTAAGACGTCATTCCTATATATGTTATAGTGTAGCTGGGCTCTTGGAGTTCCACTTCAGGTGTTCCAGATCTTCAAATTTATTCTCTTAGCAGAAAATGCTCATTACGTGGAACAATTTTTGCTATGCCACCATTTTTGTATCTCTTATAGTTTAGCTGGTCTGTTGCGGTGCTGCATCAGATGTTCAAGTTTCCAAGATAAATTTTAGCCTATATGTTGCCCAGATTTAATACCTTTACAACAAAAAAATAATAATTTAAATCCGTCGAGTAGTTCCGAAGATTAGCGTGTACAAACAAACAGACATACAGACAGATTTTATTTTTGGATTCGTGCTCTATTACTGTTTCCAAACCCCCCTCAATAATATTTTTTTTAATATATTCAATGTACAGACACAGTTTTTTTACTGTTTTATTATATGTAATAATATAGATTATATTTATAGATAAAAGCGAAAGGTCACTCACTCATCTATCGCGAAATATCTAAAATCGCTTGACGTATAAAGATGAAATTTGGCAGGGAGGTAGTTTATAGTTAGTCGACGTCCGCTAAGAACGGATTTTGCGACAGGGCCGGATTAAACGTCTAAGGCTCTCACTAATTTGTATGAAAGTCCTTTATTTTTTGTGCTACAAACATGAAATTTAGCAGGGAGGTAGTTTATAGTCAGTAGACGTCCGCTAAGAACGGATTTTGCGACAGGGCCGGATTAAGGACGTCTAAGGGCTCTCACAAGTTTGTATGAAAGACCTTCATTTTTTGTGTTACAAACATGAATTTTGGTAGGGAGGTAGTTTATAGTTAGTAGACGTTCGCTAAGAACGGATTTTGCGACAGGGCCGGATTAAGTAGGTTTCAGGGCTCATTAGCAAGGAGACATTGGCTAAGAAAGAATTTTGTGACAGCCTGGACTAAGGGCTCTCGCAAGTTTATATGAAATCCTTGGCTTTTTGTACATGAAAATTGGAAGATAGATAGAATATACATCTATAGTTAAGACATGTCAAGTAGGAACAGATTTTATGACAGGGCTGGTTTAAGGGAATATAATCACTTTCGCAACTCTATGTGTTCAACAAACATTTATTGATGACTTATAATACAACAAACAGAAAATACAACTAAATTAAATTCAAACGAAGTTAGGTATTTATATGTTTTTTACAATAACATTTACGTAGGTTGGTAAGTAGTTTCATAAAGTTATTGCTCGAATATTTTTTTGTATTTTCCCCGTACGTCCGTGACGGTTTTCCGTGGTAAAAAATATCTTATAGTACATTGAACCCGGTATTCACAAATCACCATATTAAATACCAAATTCCAGAAAATATTTGACATAATTATACTTGTTTATCCCACATTCATATTGTATATATGTAAATGGTACACCACGGGCTACCTGCAGTATTGTCTCTCCTTCCCCCTTAAATCCATCCAAAGGTTGTCTTTGAAAGATCGCTTTTAGCGATAAGACCGCCCATTGTGTCACCCCTTTTATAATGTTTACATTTGTATTTGTAATTTTTATGGTGTACATAATAAAGAGTATTCTATTCTATTATATTCACCAGTGTTTTCTGTAAAAATTGATCGAGTAGAGATTGCTTGAGGAAGAATACAGCACCCAAAAGGACGCCTTAGTCATCACTCACATTAACACATTTTGATCAGGCCGTCAATTCTCACACAATTCACACATATAACATAACGCCTTTAATCCCCAAAGGGTTGAACAGAGGTGTACTTAATCGTGCACACACATTTCGACAGTTATGTTTAAGTCCCATGTAATAGGGGGCGAGCCTATTGCCATCAACTGGGCACCAATCCAGATTACATGGCTGCTACTGAGAAATTCCTGATGGAATAACCCAATAACACTATTATTTATAGTATTTTTTCAATTGCATACATTGTTTAATGTTAAGAATCGCCAAAATTGCCTCACGTATTTATGGAAGCACACATATCACAAGCACTTCCTTGCTTAAAAGGTGATCTCTACATCCTGTGTGTTATAACTTTATGTAATTTAAACATTTTTTGTTTAACACTGCCTACCCGGGAATCGATCCCAGGGCCTCATGCTTAGAAGTCATACTTGCGACCACTCGACCAACGAGGCAGTCTCACACATACACACCAAAATTTCCACGCGAACGAAGTCGCGGGCAACAGCTAGTTGAAAATAAATACAGCGTGTAACAGAAAGGGTATAATCATATGGAATACTATGGTACGGACCATCAAACTGAACAACTTTCTCTATGGGACCACCATCGAAATCGTAAAAAAATAATCAGCTGTCCTATACAAAATTTCAATACCTACTCACCCCAATGTATGGGACAGCTGATATTTTTTTTACGATTTCGATGGTGGTCCCATAGAGAAAGTTGTTCAGTTTGATGGTCCGTACCACAGTATTCCATATGATTATACCCTTTCTGTTACATGCTGTATAAATAGTTTAATCATTAATTATTGTTACATAAAATTTATTTAAAACAATATTGTATTGAGCGAATAACCATCACAGATAAGACACAGATCTAATAAACTCTTTTAGAGAAAAACTATTGCAAAAAAAAAAAAAATTAAACCTATCTCTACCTCATCACAAGTTTCGTTTTTGTATAATTTGGTATCACAGTTTCCCCTGCATGAAGGGTTTAAGATATTTGTGGAAGCTCTGGTTGACGGGCTCCGCGTTGAGTGGACTCTTGAGCGCTTCCTCCATCAGACGCTCGTACACGCGACCGTCGTATGCGCCCAGGGTTGATTGGAGCAACTGGAGGACAAAAATAACAGCATCAGTACCTATCGTACAAAGTATGGTACCAATAACAACATCTGTGCCTCAAATACATAGGTATTATTATCACATACTTATAGTCCCGTCATTACGTCGGAAAAAACGGGTTAGAATTGCATATGAACCGAGAAGGCAGGGGGTCCCAAAATTTAGCCTTCCCGGTTCACAATTACATGCATTTCCAAATGTATATAATGACTGGACTACTACGCGATTAATGAAACTGCCAATTTGCAGCCCCCTCGACACCTTACAGAAATCGTTGATCACGTGGTGCAAGCAAGCAAGGTTGATTTGAAATTGCTCAGTAATTTCCCCCGTGGCCTTGGAACGCCTGGCGTCTTTCCCGTGGTGTCAAATGACCATACCATTCCCATTGGATTATAAGAGTGTAGAGAGATACAGAGAACTTGTACTTAAGAGGAAATGCGGGTGGTCTTTTCTCCATACAAACGCTCTCGCCTGTTTTCTTTCTGGTTTATGACTTTAGCTACGATTTTTTACAGTTAAATAAATATCAACCTTTTCTATGTCCATATGTTTTACTTTTTGATGATACATAATCTGTATCAACACTAGAACCTTTACAAAATGCTATAAAAAGAGCAATTTGGACCGCTGTCAACAAAGGCCTAGTGTACAAATTTGATCACTATTAATAAAAAAAGAAAAACATAGGGACACAGTATAATAAATCCTTCTTATTCAGTTTATATCATTCTTTCTCAATTTATTCATTAAATCTTTTAAATTGGTCGAGAGCCAAAATTCGAATTATGATAGACAAGTAAAAACTTGTCGGATCTGTAGTTGTCCTTATCGCACTAATGTCGAAATCACGCTCGTAGAGGGACAGCGATAGTTTCTTCAAATACCTACCGCATTTCCTCCGACGATTAGTCGCCGCTGCCATTGGCTGCCATAGTCGGTTCAGAAGGACATAATATACAAAAAAGTCCCCCCTGGCACTACAACGAAATCATTTGACTATGTTTTTATGTTAGTTACATGCTGTTTAGTAAAACTTAATATGCACTTACCTCATCGATGATATCAAAAGCATCCACAAGTCCAACAGCATTAGGTCTTATTTCCCTCAGCAACTTCTCGTACCGGGATCTCAAGTGCACCACATCGGTATTCGAAATTGAGGTGTACTGAAGAAAACATAAGAAAACGTCAAACGATTTCCAAAACGGATGCTGTATTACATTACATTACACTATCAGCCAGCATCGATGTTGAATGATTGAAAATCTTCTATAAGATAGTCTTCAGGACTAAGGCTATTTAGAATTCACTTGCGTTCCTTCCGAGATTCCCACAAACCTCGGACTCACAAGCTGTTAATGCGTTCTGTATTCGTTCGGTCGCCATTATTCGGTACAGCTGGGTGGCAAAACCGAATAGAAAGCCCCTCGGCCTAGCCCGTTGTGGCGAGGCTATCCGAACATAATTCAGAGCTGACAGATTCCGAACGGAGCTTGCCGATCGTCACGGATCGAATATCGGCTTTGTTGTTAAAAAAATACTGGAGAATAGAAAGTGCTGACCCGAGCTCATGTGTTGTACGCCTTAAATAAAAGCCTCTCAAGATAAAGGCATCATATGATAACTTCCCATTTGAAAGCACTGGTCATAAGCAGTGTGCACTGTACAAACATGGCACATGAGGATTAAAGAAGACAAAATTAGCCAAAACAATATACTAACCTGCAGCAAGTCTCCCAGCCTCTCCAGCGTCCAGTACACGGCATACAATTCGACGAGCTGGCCCATCACCTTAGCCAGTGGCGCAGACATAGTCTCCATTGCCTTAGACATGTCCTCGTAGAATGTGGATATCACGATCCCTCGACTGTGTGACTGAAAGTAACATTGCTGTTAATCAATATTGACATCTTTGAATTACCTCCCCTTGACCATGCACCGCGGTTGCGATATATCTATAGCAAAGGCGATTTTGATTCTATAAACAACGAGATGTAAGGCACTAATTGGGAACATGACGTTCTCTGGATGAGTCGGTTGAGTACTTTATGGACACCATTAAACAGTTTCAAAACAAGTATATACCACAAAAGCTAGTACGTAATAAAAAATACCCGGTCTGGTACAGCTCACCGCTGGTCAAAACGATTAAAGAAAAATATAAATCTTTAAAAAAAAAAACAAGATTTACGGCAATAAATCTGACGAGTTAACCTTTAAATATTTGCGTGACAGAGTCAAGACGATGGAAGCTTCATGTTATAAACTTTATCTTAATCATACTGAAAAATCCATTAAAGATAACCCTAAACACTTTTGGTCCTTTGTTAAAAATCGCTACAACTCTAATACTATACCTAATACATTAAATTATAACGATGAATCATTATTCACCGGGGATTCTATTTGTGAGGCTTTTTCGTCTTACTTCATGTCGACTTTCCTCAACCCCACTTCATCTAATACTCCCAGTACACCTCTTGTTTTCCCTTTTGATACTAACAGAACTTCATCTGATATTTGTCACATAGAAGTGAATGTTGATGTTGTGACCGGTTTACTACGTAACCTGGATCCAGCTAAAGGTAACATAACATCTAAATTTCTAATTAAATGCGCGCCTTCCATTGCCCTACCTATCTCAATCTTGTTTTCTAAGTCTTTGGCTCAAGGTGTTGTCCCCAAAATATGGAAATCTGCTTTTATTACACCCGTGCATAAGAAGGGGTCTAAAACTGAGATTACTAATTATAGGCCTATATCGAAGCTGTGCATTATAGCTAAAATATTTGAAAGGATTGTCTATATCGTTGAGCTCCTTTCAGCATGGATTTTTAAAAGGACGGTCTACCACTTCTTACTTGATTTTATTTAACGACTTCATCACAGATGCTATGGATAATGGTAAGCAGGTCGATGTGGTTTACACAGATTATAGCAAGGCGTTTGACCGGATCGACCATGAAACCCTGATAAAGAAGCTAAGCTACATGGGCATCCGTGGGGATCTCTTGAGGTGGTTCTCCTCCTACATTGATGACATGGTCACAAGCAGTAGCACTCAATAACTATATGTCTAGTTGGGTAAATGTGCCCAGCGGAGTGCCTCAGGGTTCGTTGCTCGGTCCTTTTTTGTTTGTGGTCTATGTGAACGAAATCGATCAATGCCTCATGTCATCCAAACTATTATGCTTTGCCGATGACATGAAAATCTTTGCCACTATTTCAACGCTCGAAGATGTACTAGCTCTTCAGGCTGACTTGTATCGACTTGAAGTATACTGTCGAGCTAATAAACTTGATCTCAACCCATCCAAGTGTTCGGTGGTCACCTTCACTAGAAAACGTGCAGTCCTAGCCACTACTTATACTTTGGCGGGTCAGATCCTGCCAAGATGCAGTACTATTCGTGACTTGGGCGTCCATCAAGACAGTAAGTTAGTTTTTAACACACACATTGATGCAATTGTCAAAAAAGCTTCCAAACTGCTTGGGTTTATAATGCGCCTCTTTAAGTGTTTTACAGATGCTAAAACACTAAATATATTGTATTGCACTTTTGTAAGAGGTCAGCTAAAGTATGCGTCTCAGATATGGAATCCACGTTATCATAAATATATTGACCACATTGAAAGCATCCAAAGACGTTTCATAAAATATCTTTGCTTTCATCAAAAGATTCCACATCAGTCAACCGGTTATCTTGGACTTTGTAAGAAGTATCATCTGCTACCACTTGTAGATCGACGTAAAATTGCTGACTGTTTGTTTTTGCTCAAAATCCTCAATAACAATATTGATAATCCTGAATTATTGTCAAAATTTTATTTTAATGTGCCATGTAAAACATTTCGTTTTAATCATCTTCAAATTATAGGCAGAACAGTTATATTGTGCCTGCAAGCAGAAGTTTCAATGACATGTGCAAGGAATGTGATTTGGACCCATTCACAGTTAGTGTAAATTCGGCCAGAAGGTGCTTAAGCCTCAAATTTTTCAAGTAGCGGTAGGTTATTTTGTTTGTTTTTTTTCACAATTTTTTTTTTATTATTTTAGTCGTGTAATTGCAAACCAAGTATCTATATTCTTCTTGCTTTGATTAAGCGGTGAGTTTTCTGTTTTTGTGCTCACACTATATTTTATTTTATTTTATTATAAGTCTATACGTGAGGATTTGTAATTGGCTTTCTGGTGACTATGGTTCCCTTTTTGTTTGTTTTTATAAGCTGTAAGTCCTCCATGTACTAAAATAAATAAATAAGTGTCCAGAGATTTATCAGAATGCTTCTCAAATCTCAACTAAGATAAAAGACTGCCAGACAAACAGGGAGACATTCAGAGTTACTGCTGTATTACTTTAAAATATGAGCTGGCAAGCTTTATGTAGCGAGGCTGACTGTCCAGAATGAACTGGACGAACCCTGAATCGAAAAATGGAAAGGATTGCGCGGAACAAGACTAAAAGTGATTATGCTTTCAGAAAAAAAAAAAAGAAAACGCAAATCAATACGTGGATATTTTTAGATGAAAAGGGGCTTTGAAGCGATGCGATATAATAAACCAATCATCATTCCAACCATGGGGTAGTTTGACTAACCTCTGCAGCAGAAACTAATTGTATTGATGTTGTATTCCAAGCGTCTTCCTGAGACATTCCAGACATGATTTTATTTGTCATACTGTCCACGCATGACGATATTTTCCTGTAATTAAACAAATAACAAATGAAAATGTCTACTCATCACTCAACCAAACAAAGGGTTTTTTAGATACTAATAAAACGCCCCGTTCACGAGCGCGTCAAATAACACGCGTGCCTCGTCGCGTGCTGCTATTTATTTACTTTGTTTTTTGCGCAGTCGTTGTCACAACTCGCGTGTCACTTGCGCGCTTAGCTCGGGGCAAGTGGTAAGTGATGTGAACTTACTTCATAGCGACTATTTGGAATCCACGTATGATACCCTCGACAGAACTTTCCCATTTGTCACAGAACCCTGGAGCGGAGACCGTCTTCAAGTAAGCAACTGTAGGAGTCAAGGGAACCGTGTCGACCTGACGCCATGTTTTGAGTAAGAATCTGAAAATGTATTAACAGAATTAAAAATATTTCAGATCAAATCGATTAGTCGAATCTATTTTCGGACAGATGCATCAAAAAATCTGCTACGATTGTGACATAGACGTAATCTTACTTATTGACCGAGAATGCTACTGCAAGTGCTTCTAATCGTTTTCAAACACGGCGGCCAACCACTGCGGAAACTAACGATAGCCGCAGGAAATATAAAGTGCAAATGTGTGTGCACACAGGTGCACTTTCTCTTTCCTCACTTTCATAGTCCTAGGGATGGCAGTCCAACACGAGAGGAGAGAGATCTGGCGCCGGACTAGTGGCTAAACGTGCTTTTGAGCTAACAACAACTATACCAAAGTCGCGGAAAATAGTACAGCTGATAGACAGTCGGTAGACCTAAAGGAAAATTACTAGGCCCAGCAGTGGGTGATTCCGGGCTGAAATGATGACAATGACCATCATACCAAACAATAGTGTCATAAAACGCCACGAACCTAGCCGTCTGCAACAGCAGTACAGTGTTGTCGCCCTCATACGTGCAGGAGGCTGTGGTGAGCGCGTACGTGGGGGGGAGGTTGGATGACGTCATGTAGCCGTGCCCGCCGCACGCCAGCCGGCACAGCGACGTGAAATTGGAAGAGTCTGTCGTGCTGATGGCCTTCAGGCAGCAGGCGAGAGCATGCAACTAGAATATAATGAATCGTAGTATCAGATGCATTGTACTGGTCTGAGAAATACCAAAACGAGTTTTTAGAAGGCGGGCTTTACAAAGAAGACCAGCTAGGTAATCGCATTAAAAATGGCTGGTTATCCTAGTATGAATTGTTGAAATGTTCCTATACCCTGCCTTAAGCAAGAACAGAATTTCTGTCAGCCTCATTTTTTTAAATGGAAAACCACTTTCGATAGGTCATCACAGAAAACGAATCTAAAGTGGCTCATCTTCAGAATAGTGGCTCACCTCTCCTAGTCTCTCCATGTTTCCCTGATGCAGCTGGTCGTTGATAAGATTGAAGGTATCCCACAATCGCCTCGCGTTCATCTTCATGGCGTAACACCCGGCTATCGCGGATAATATCTTGTGTTGCTGTGTCACGTAGTCCAGGATCTGGCGCTCTGGTTCACTGAAAGATTAGGTAGGACTACAAATTTTTACAAAAAGGTCCTGACGATGAGACAGCACTACACATTGTGCAACCATTTATATGAGTTGTTTTAACGAACGCTTCGCTTGACAACGCAACGCAGTCTGTTTAGAATACTATAAAAGGTAGACAGGCTAAAGTAATAATATTATGGATGACTAGGAAGTATACACAATGAAAGAGTTTCTATGTCTTTCTTCAATGAAAATCTTTTATATCCTATTGGTGTCAATTTAGAGAACCCATCTCACAAGACTCCATATGAACGAACTTACAACTAATAAGATGATAAACATTCAATTTAAAATTGAAAAAACCCCCATCTAGTAAATGGCTGCACCGATAAAACATATCTTAGACCCATCGCCAAGAAACTAGCTTTCAAACAAAAAAAGTGCATCCGAATCGGTTCACTCGTTTAAAGGTGGCTACAGACTTTGCGAGGCATGCGCCACGAACGGCGCACAACGAATGCCTCCGCTTGAGCGTGCGTGTTGAAAAAATATACCAACATATGCTCGGGTCGAGCCATCGCGTGCGAAGCAAATGCCTCGTTTGTCTGTATGTTAATTGCGAGGCCTGACAAAACGCATCTGTTCGTATACGAACAGATGCGTTTTGTCAGTCGGTTTTTCGTTTAGTCGTTTCTCAGAACATATAACATAACATTAGAGATTCTAAAACTATATTTGTCTTCAAAAAGCAAGTCAAAGAACACTATCTCTCCTCTATACTGTAATATTCTGGATATTATTCATATTATAGGTATATATTTATTTTGTATATTATGTGTATATATTTGTGTGTATGTTTATATTATATAGGTATATTTTTGTTTTAAGTTTTAATTGAAATTTTCCTGTTCTGTCTTTTCTACACACTGTGTCTACATTTCGAAATCCAACTTTCCTCTCGCAGGTCTGCTAGAAGAAATTTCTTATGAAATAAGCAGTACCTTTGTGCTCTTTTATCTTAATGTCATGTCCTATTAAGTATTTTGTGTGTACATAAATAAATAAACATTTTCTCAGTCGATTCTCAGTCGTAACGTGCGTGGATATCGTACGCGGCGCACACGCGACTTCGTCCACAACTAATGTAATGCTCGCACTGAGGCACTTTGATCTTGAAGGATTGCCGACATACGTTGGCTCGCCCTCGCACGTGCCTAGCACATGCCTCGCCACGAATATAAAGGTACACCCTTTACGAGGCATTCGCTGTGCGCCGTTCGCGGCGTATGCCTCGCGGTGCCAGACACACACACATAGAAGTCAAACTTATAACACCCCTCTTTTTGCGTCGGGGGTTAAAAATAGTTTATGTTATGCCACATAATTTCAACAATACATATATCCAAAGGTCCACTTACCCCACCTTGAGCTGAGACTGTCTCCTAACCGCGGAGTACCTCGCACCAACGGTGATAGCCTTGGCCAGATAGTTGACAGAATCGAACACTATGACTACCCTCACGAACACCATGGCGCCGTAGATGAGCTTGCTGTTCTTAGACTTTACGTAAGTGCCGTCCTAAAAAAGTAAATCAACACCTAAGCATTTAATAATCCAGTGAACCATATTTCGTGAATGCCATGGTTTTTATATGGCATAAATGGCCCCCGGCCACCGTAGGCGCGGGCTTGTGGACGGTGAGCTATGGGCTAGCTCGCCGTCCGGCCGTCTTATGACGACAGGCCGTGTCGACGGCGCCTTCGTGTTCCACGCGCGCCTCAAAGAGAGTCAGCAAACAGGAAGGGGTCCAAAAGGACCGATGCCTGCCAGGGTTGCGGGACTGTTCGAAAGAGATACCGCGGCCCTGGAACACAAAGGGCAAAGGACGGAACATGGATGGGTTTTAGTCAGTAAAAGTCTGACACTCCCTCCTGCTCAGCCCAGAGCGGGTAACCCCTCCCGCTCTGGGCTGAGCAGGAGGGATATCACACCCGATAAAAAAAAGGTATCGTTAGTTATAGAGTTATATAAATAAAGCTGTTTGACAAAATCATCAAACCGGTATAGACAGTAGGGGACACTGGTCTCTCGAGGCGCTAAGCAGACGATGGACCACTTACATTGGTTATGCACAAGCATTGGACGTCGACCAATGGATGAAAAATAACGCGGTAACCAATAGTATGTTGGAATAAAAGTGGTCCACTGGAATTGACTTCATGGCAGGCCACCCGAGCCTACCATGACGTCGATTCCAGTGTGGGAAAGAGATGGCGCTAGGCAACCTGTATAGCTCTGTCTCCTTCCCACACTGGATATACTCCTGCTTTAAGACATCATAGTAACCCCCCAGGTAAGACAGGAACGGTAATTTCTGTTCGGCGAACAAAAATAATCCATCGTCTGTTCAGCGCCTAACAGATATTTCCAATTCGAATATTTATTGCACTCTTGTGGTCTCATCTATTAGAGTTTGATGACCCAAACAACATCCGTAATTTGCTTGAACCGGTTTGATCGAATCTTGTCTTCGAATGCGTAGATCCTATTAAATAGTAGATTGTTACACGAGGGTCGAAAGGAATCAATTCCCATACGAGGTATTTAGACGGCTATAGTCCGACTATGAATTGATATGTATTTCACCCGTGTTATGCACTCTACTTTTCATTTCGAATATAAGGAAAGTAAAAAATAGTAGTTTTTCTAAAATATTTATTAATAATAATCATGAGTAGTACATAATTAAAATTAATTGAGAAGTTAGAACAATTTGTGAAATGAAAAGTTAAATTTTTGTTTGGAATATTTACGCTGTTTGATATGTTATGACAAATTTGGCTGTGCTGAATTTCTGTAAAAGTAAGAGACTGCAGTATTTGATTAGACGGTGGAATCCATAGCGCAAACTCCCTTGAAGTAGTTGATTGAGGCGAAGTGGGGTGTAAATTTATAGTCTCAGTTAATTTGTTTGAAATTTTATTTTTATTTTGGACAGAATTATCAATGTAGCCTTCCGCGACTGCGCTGGATTTCCATCCTCCATGTCTTTTTGACATTGTCAAGTTCGCCCCAGAATCGGCTAACAGTGTCGCAGTCGTTCTTCTACAACAATGCTCGTTATACTGTTCACAGTTTGGTAAATTCAAATATTGCTATTTGCTTCGGCATAAATGAGATTTTATTTTTACCAATTACTTGTTTATAGCATTTTCCCTTTTGGTAGTTGAGAAAAAAGCAATCCGTTTTTATGTCATTAGATCTGATTTTTTGATATTTTTTTACTATTAGTGTAAACTCTTCTCGTACACACGGCTACACATCAAGCTATACATTTCCAGTATAAGCTGACCTCGCATTGTACGGAAATCCTATACAATACGAGATCAGCGTAAACTGGAAATGTATAGCTTGATGTGTAGCCGTGTGTACAACAAACATGCGCTCAATATTGGTTTTTGTTTTAGTCAATTTTACGAGTAATAACTGGCCTTGATTTTCAAAGTCGTTGCATGTTAAATTTGTGGGTTCACTGCTTCTGCAGGCGCCGCTTGTACCGAGTATCAATACCACCTGTGAAAAACATGATTTCTTCATTACTATTAATCTACCTATGTAGATAAAATACAAGCAGAGATCTTTTACTCCAGAAATGCACGCCTATCCAACGTCTTTACGATTGCCTCTTTTAATGCAAACCTATCTATAATACATATCAGAGTATCAGAGTAAAGTGGTTGGGATCGACGTTTATTTTTAGAGTAAAAGACCTCTCCCTACCTAGATAAACCTTAACAGCTTACCTTCACTGCCAAATATATCTCATCAGGGGCTTCATTTGAAAATGTTTCCACTTCGTAAGCGATGAAAACATTAGATTTTTTGCTCTTCAACCCCTGAGACTGTCTTTTCAGAAACGATGTTAGGTTATGGAATCTTTTCAAATCGACATTGTGTTTTATTCTTAGTGTACTCTTGAGCATTGAATACCTGCTCCATAGCGTAGAAGGCTTTATTTTGCCAGATAGTCCATTGAAGAATGTAAGAAATACACTTTCGGAAAATGATTTTATTTTCTAATCTGCTCGCCACTTCATAGAGTCAGTTAATCTTCTTCCTTTGAAATTTCTGGCAAAATATTTTCGATAACTGTATTTGCCTCGTCTTTAGCAGAATCTGGGGTCATCATTTCACAATCACTTATTTTTAATAAGATATTATTCTAAATTTAAACCGAGATTTCGATACAGCTTACAGAGCTAGCAACCCGCCAAATTCTACAAATAATAATAACAATAATATAGCCGTTTATTCAGATTTTAACCCTAAAAACAATATCTGCACATTTACTTTTACTTATTCTATTATGTAAATTTAAATTAGACTTTTGCTTTGCCAATCGCCAAAGGCCTCCTCCAACCTTTTCCATTCGTCTTTTCCTGGGTCACTCTATTCCACATCACTCCTGCCACCTGTCTTATGTCCTCTTCCCGCCTTTTTTGCGGTCTGCCCCTTTTTTCTTTCTTTTACGAGTAGCTTCTCTGGGGTACCATCTTGTAACTTTTTTACTCCATTTATCGTGACCTCTTACCAAAAACGATAAAATCAAAAGACAAATGGAGATTGTCAGTGGCATCTGTAGATTTTATTTTTATTTTTGATCACATAGTTTTTCAGTCTATCTGATTTCTTGACATTCAACATACTCCTTTCCATTGCATACTGGCAATGTTGCGAGTCTGTTTATCAATTCCTGAGTTAAAGCCCAAGTTTGGCAGCCGTACATAAGAACAGGTAGGGTAGTACGCATATTAAATAATTTACTTTTGAATTTAATGTTAAGTTTTTTGTCTCATAAAAAAAAAAAAAATCTATTTAAAATTTTAATTATGGAACACTGCGTCACTGCCGCGGGCGGACCGCTTAGTTTTTTTTTTTAATTCGCTCTGGCTGTTTATTATTATATTACTCACAAGACTGCAGTATTTTTTTCTTAGTTACGTTAGATTTTTTGCAGCCGGCTGCCTACCCAAATTTTTTAAATTTATTCCCACATTAGAGTGGGAAGCAATTAGTACGAGTCTTTCTCGCCAAAAGATGAGAAGTAGCATCTTCCACCCGCTACTCTGATCAAACAAACACTACTTTCATAGTATGAAAAATGAAAAATAAATTACGTATCATGTACCAACTAAATGCTTACCTCCAAAACCTTAGCATGCTTCATCAGCATATTAGTCCTGGGTATCCTCACATTCTCAAAACCTAGGAAGCCATTGTTTACCGAGTTGAGCCCCATCTTGACTCCGATCTCTCCAACCTTAATCCCTGAGAGCGGCATATGGGTGTCTTCGTCCCTCACTTGGACTATGAAGGAGTGGACGCCATGGCATTCACCCTTGGAGTACAATTGAGCTATCACGATGCAGTAGTTTGCTGTGTTCCCCACTGCGGGAATGATGGTATGTGAGAATGGCATTTTAAACAATGAGTCGAGTTAATTTGTAATTTTTTTGTCATCATCAGTTATTATACTATTATTAGCGCACTGCACTTTTTTGTTAACAGGGTAAAATTGTTGCTCAATCACTAGAAATTATACCTCTCCATTTAGCCAAATGGAAAGATCACAAGGACCGATAAATCGGTTAAAAGGTTAACCTAAAGGTGGTTGATTAACCTGCGTAATACGGGTAACCGTTTCGGTCCCTGAGAGATCCATTTGGCTAAATCATCGGCATCGATCTCTTTACTAGATTCTAGTTAGGTTATCTAGGTTAGCCAACCATCGAACTGCATCCATCCATTCATCTTCCAACACTAGAATCTGGTACCGTGGCAGCTTGGAAATGCAATTTATCATAATTAGAACTTATAATTAATGTATTATGAAGAATTAATTAATACTTGCATCCTCCAGGCCACCATTTATATGAAGTTAGCGTAGGACTGTGCAGTACAAACTCCTCAGTGGAAGGGTCGTAAGTAGCCGTCGTCTCCAGACCACGGATGAAAGTGCCGTGACCCAGCTCAGTCTAGAATAATAAAGTACCATTCCAACACTTCAACAATCAAAATCAATAAAATTGTAATTAAGTACGCGATGCCCTCAGGTCATGTCATGTTATCATATCAGGGTGGCTGCCCGCTAGATGAGAATTTCTGGGAATCGCATGATGCAGAAACCACAGATCGTCATCTGCTACGATTCTTACGTATTTCTTTCACTTCGTCCACGTTCAGACATCTAGGTCTGTTTTACCTGAGCATAACTCCCGATGATGCTGCAATTCAAAGCCCGATGGAGCCACTTTTCCTGCTGCTTCTCGTCTGCCTGGCTCATGAACACCGGCATGAACATTATATAATGCAATCCGAACGGAGAGCCGTCCTGCGATATGGAAGCGCCTAGGACACCGCTAAGAAGATTCCTGGAAAAAAAGTAGTCTAAAAAATCTCATCTCACTTACGCCTGGTTTCCAATGAAAATAGAAAATGGTAGATTTGAGTGGAGAGTTGTGGGAATCGACCATTGGTTAAAAGTCAGATCGCGTTTCTCATCCACCTTGTGATTGGTTGAATCTTGCAGGTCTCTTTTGGAGATGGCGGAAAGTGAGCACCTTATCACTTTAAAAACTTCTGATTCTAAAATAATATTAATGATGTTACAATAAAAATGATATTACAATACCTGTAGTTGGTAAGGTCAGTGTTGTTTTCTTGTTGAATTTTTCTAAGCAAACCGAACAGGGTCACTGCCTTGCGCACAGAGTTCTCATATTTCTCTTTATGGCTTAGATATTCGTCTGGCACACCGCCAAAGAGCTCCTCGCGCTTCGTTAGTATTACCCTTTCTGAAAAATAGACACATCAAATGGCAACGATAGAAACCCTGTAAGTCTTCAATTGATAAGCTAGTTTTTCATTCAGTTGAACTTTCCTATTAGTCTACTGCAGTCGTCATTTGATCATCGCAAATTACACACAAATTAAACTTGCTACGGCTTCCTATCCCCTACCCTATGGCTTTTGGTTATAAAAGCCTGACATTTCTTGCAAACACGTCACACGTCCACCACTCTTCCATCAGTCACCAGTTCTACCAACAAACACACACGATGAACAAGATCATTCCTTATCGTCTTCGCTTGCCTCTGCCTCTTCGCCGAAGCACAGTTGACGTTCACCTCAAGCTGGGGAGGGAAGCGTGGGAGCGTTGCTCCCACCTCATGCAAGAACGAAGAAGCAGTTGCTACCATTTTCAAGCTGATTCAGAACGAAGCTGAAAGATACATCTTCTGCCAGCAGAAATCCTGAAGACAAAAGACGATCGACGCTATTCTGAAGACGATACTGCGATACTTAAATGGCGAATATGTTTATTTATAAAATATTGTTGTGTTTAAGTTTTGTTCAGAAGAACCCTTGATGTCGTCGTCGGTCGGAGTAAGCTGGATGGAACTGTATGAAATTATGTATTTATGGGTTAAGTATATAATCATATATGTACTTACATAAGTGTACTGTGGTGTTAATATTCCCCTTGAATGAAATAACATAATTATGATTTATGAATAATAATTCTTGTGAAATGTTTGAATAAATTGGATTTTTGTTTTAACTCCACGTCCTCATTCAAATGAAACTAGTAGCTGTACGAGTACAAAGTAACTCAGAATAGAAACTACACACACAGAGGTTATGCTTTAATAACAGCCATGCCACTTTGGCCCAAGCGAAGGTTGCCCACAAACCGAATTGAGGTCGAATGTCGAATGTCGGATGTTATATGAAATGCATAAAAAAAATCAAACGTTAGGTTAGGTTTTTTTTGTAATATGCCTGCAGTATAAATTCCGAGGCGAGTTGCTAATTGTTTTGAGCTCGCTACGCTCGCTTGCATTCTAACGTCTATTTAATATTCTGAAACATTAACTCATAAGGGCGCGTTCCGAATATTTCGTGACGATTAATTTATCGTTGGTTTTTAGTCGGCAAAAATCTTGAACGGCAGTTAATCGTGTCGTCCTATATGTGAACACCTCCTTTTAAATTAAGTAGACAAGCCACGACGCTTTAAACGACACGGTAATCTGTCGTCACGACATAGTGGGAACGCGCCCTTAGTCGATAAGTCGACATAGTAATTTCAGTATTATCTTTGTGAATCGAAAGAAGAAAATCTGAATATCCTTTATTAACGAGTCAATAGTTGAACTGCATGAAAGAATATCACAAACGAAAAGGTCTTTGACTGACCTTTGCAACTGACTCATGAAAGTTATTACACATAATTCATTTTCGCCGGTTATTTTACTTGACGGTGACAGCATCGCTCAAGTGATCGATGGGTGACAGTGATTAAGTAAAATGATGATTTATTTATACTTAATTATTATTTTTTCTTTTTTTTTTGGTACGTGATCTTGAATTTAAGTCAAGTCTAAATTAAGTCTTTAAATTAAGATTGACTTGGTCTGGTGTGTAAGACTGTAACGACCGTGCTCCTTCTCCACGCTTCTGGGGTTCTCCCAGAGAACAGGACCGAGTTGAAAAGGTCCCGAAGCTCTCTTATTACAGGGCTTGACTTGGTCTGGTGTGTAAGACTGCGTTTCCACCAGAGATGAGCGAGGATGTGTAGCGAGGGATGTGTGTGGAACTAACCAATCACATAGCTAAAATACCTCAAGTTGTAAAAAAGAAGCGATACTATTGATTAATGTCACACACATCCCTGAATGACTGAGTCTTAAGATTGGTCTATCTATCTTAATTATTGAGGTTGATTTCTGTTTACGTTTAGTTCCAATAATTATACAAAATGAATAAATTGTATGAAAACCTATAAATTGTTTTTTTTTACCTTGTTAGTTCTAACTATTAAAGCTGGTATGAAAATTAAATTAGCTTCCGCACTTACGGCGTTCAAACGAAGATAAGGAGATTACCTATATTTTTAAACAATAAAAATCGCGCACTTTTTTTTAAATAGAAACAGTAATTGAATTCGATAGTTGTTTTACTTTATTAATTTTAGTTGTACTTACAGTAATCAAATATTCCGAAAAAAAAAAAATTCGTCGTTAGGAAGTCTCCACTTTTCGTTTCTGTTCCTTGAACTTTAGGCACATTAGCTCTACCTATTCCGATCACTGCTAATGACCTAAATATCGAAGTACAGAGTATCGAATGTTTTAATATCGATATTGATTTATAAAGGGTGTAAAGATCCATAACGAAGCCGAAAGGCACTTGTTCTCCTCGTCATTGCGATCATTTTTTTATTCTAGACCCTACCTGGGAACCTTCTAGTTGAGGAGATATTAGGTCAAAGTTCTAACTTTTTCACAATTTTTTTTAGATACTTGTTTTTAATGTAAGATTTTTACTTTAAACACCTCCACGACCCCCGTACTATTCAATCCATCCATCGTTTTGAGTGCGTTGCATTGAGTCCTACCGTAAAACGTGATTTTTCACCACAAAAAAAAATCGTTTCCCTGCAATAATTTTTGCGTAAAGTTACTAAGTTAGATGTACGTAATAGTTGGTTGACGGCTTCTTGAAGGGTCCTGTTACACCTTGTATGTTGTGCTTGTGCTACAAAAGTTTGTGACAGAAACAAATCGCTATCGCAAAACCGACTCCACGTAGTGTTGTCTGCCCTACCCACAGATATAGATATACAGCCCTACCGCGTGGAACCGCCGGAGGCCCGCAGCGCCGGAGCCGTGACAGAATCCATGCCTGCTGCATGTTGCATGCTCACTTGCATGATGCATGCTTGTTAGCTTTTTTCGATATTTTAACTAGTGCGTATTTTTATTATTAAGTGTAATACTTAAATGTTGACATTATGAACATATTTTTATCACTCGGCATTTCAATGTTAGACATTTAACAATTTTCGATATTACGATACAATCGATATTTTCGATGTTTTGAACGGTGACATTTTACCCGTAGGTATTTTAATGTTGGACATTCAAATATGTAAACTAGGTAGCTAGTTAGCTACGTATGTCTGGGTATCTTTAATTAAGAATTATACATGAAAAAATCCACTAATTGTGAAATACATTGCATTCTGAACATAAGGTATTAGGCGATAAGAACTATGTAGTTTTCAACGAAGTGGATTGAAATAGTACATTTTGATTTAAGTAGGAAAAATTTGTTATTGCAAGAACTGCAGTAACAAATCCCCACGCGTATCAAACGACGTTTTTCAATACAAACTGTACTGAAAAAAAAATAAACCAGACTTAAAAAAAAAAAAAAAAAATAACAAACCAAAACACAAAAAAGTGAAAAATAACTTTAGCTTCAGAAGCCAGTGACAAAAACACCAAATCCAAACAAATTCGGTGACCTTTGTTTGATTGATTTTGTGTTTTTGTCACCGACTTCTGAAGCTTGACCTTTGTTTGGATTTGGTGTTTTTGTCACCGGCTTCTGAAGCTAAAGTTATTTTGCACTTTTTTGTGTTTTGGTTTGTTATTTTTGTTTTTCTTTTTGTGTTTTTTTTGAAGTCGGTTTTATTTTTTGCAAAAGTGATTTTTTTTTCCATTTTTAGTTGTTCCCATGTCGCCATGAATTTATATTATATAAATACGCGTCTAAAAGACAACAACAGCTATTTTCTTAAAGTCTGTTAAAACGTTTAATACTTCTAGTTTCTAGTACTCACTCTGTTGTCTCTAGAGAAATCAACTATCGATAACGACAAGTCGCATTATCTTTACTTTATTCTAGAACAAGAAATCACCTATCTCCGAACCGTTAAAGAGTTGTACCTTCCTTCATCAGCTCAGCGTCATGAGATGATAATGACTGTGTGTGATGATGTCTCAATAGCTTTAGAAATATTTTTTTAGTAACATTTATGTCGCGGCTATTGTGTTGTGTATAAAATATTGGTATTCAGCTGCATCCGGTAAGACTGGAAGCCGACCACAAAATAGTTGGAAAAATGATGCAGATGATTAACAATACATGTCATGGTAATGGGCTTATCCCCAATAAATGGAAATCTGGGTGTATTGTACACATCTGCATTCCCCCTCAGAGCATACAGGCATGATGTTACGTCATGATTTTGTATAAACAATAAACATCCAAGTGATTGCAGCAATCACGACAGATTTGCCGTCTATTTTTGAAGAGTTCCATAGTATATCTCCGAAGATCAGCATCAGATCTTCGCCAAATTTAAATGGGACCACCTCAGTAGTATAGGCTTTCGAATAAAAAAAAATTTTGAGAATCGGTCCACAAATGGGGGAGAAATAAGGTAAAATACATAAAAAAATGAAGTCTGTTAAAAACGTCGAAGAAATAAAATATTAGAACGGAAAGTATTTTTGTCAGGAATTATTAGGACACTATGATTTAATTTGCTTTTTTTCCGCGCTGTGTTTTCGCCAGGTTGAAGAAGAAGCAAAGGTAACAACCTAATATTTCTTAACACAATTTTAATACTCAAAAATATTTACGCCGTACAAGAACATAATATCACTATGCCGAGATTTAAAAACAAACAAACACCGCCGACTAAAGTCCTTGAACTCATTTGGCCTTAGAAGAGTATATAGTTACCTATCAGTGGAGATTTTATTTCCGCACGTGTGCGAAAAATATTAAATATCCACGCGTGTGAAATACATTGCTTGTTAAACCTAATCATAGAGCGTTATGAACTTATGAACCAATTTTCGAGAAAGTGTATTGAAAAAGTATTTCTCTAGATTTGTAGAATGGGAACATTTGTCATTTACACACAACAAATGTACATTTTTCTTGCATGTTTCTTGATTGACTACATTAGTAGGTGCCAGATGGATCTATATAAAAAGGTACTAGGTACATAAATACATACCCACTAGGTACTATATTTAGGTACCAAATAAACTCACAATCGCTAATCAAAGTTCATTTACCTCTATGCTTTCTCTCCACAGTCTTGTCTTTTCCTCCATCAAGAAAATATGTCAGTTCTTCCACATTAAAAGTGCACTTTGCCCTCTCTCTGGCCAAATCCTCGTTCACTATGCCCATATTAATTAATTTATTATTATTTACCACAACACGTTGTACTTTAGAGCGTACATTCGCTTGACTGGTGGGTTTATGCGCTAAGCCGAGTGGGGTACAAACGGACTGTCGATAAGTTATTTTACATTGACGATGTTGCTTTATCACTACATAGATAAAACAAAGTCGTTTCCCGCTGTCTGTCCCTATGTATGCGTCGAACTTTAAAAATAGAGTGATTCAAGAGGAAGGTTTATATGCATAACATTGCACGCGAAGTCGAGGCGGGTGGCCAGTGACTAGTGAGATATAAAACAATTCTAAAAGATTGTCTAATTATGTATATATAGCCTACTTAAAATTTAATTAAATGGATGCTGTATATTTTTGTCGGCGTATAGTAGGAAAAAGGAAAAGCAGGAAAGCAGCAGGAAAAGCAAGCAAGTGAGTGAAAAAGTAGCAGGAATCACCTAATCAAAACGTCAATTTCATTACACTTCTGTTAATCAGTACTCATTTTACCCATTCGCACCCATCCTATATACATTGAATTGGATAAAAATACTATCGTATGACTTCACTACTGCTTCTACTATAGTACAGACGCATGCCAGCACATCAAGCTACCCGATACTGTCAATTTTTTCCAATCAACCTAAGAAATCAGAAATTTGACAGATTGTAGTAGCTTCATGCGCTGGCGTCTGTACTTCTTATTGTATCAGAAGTCCCATAAAACAATCATTTAAATGATCGGAGCTTGAATAGGTCGCTACACCACGTATGTAATAAATATAATTATCTAGTTGCGAATATGGGATATAGTCAATCTGTACAACGAAGACAGCGCCATCTTACTGTTAATATTTGTAGAAACTAATTGAAGGAAATATTACAATATGAATTTCAAAGCTAAAGTGTCATAAACTCACTAAGCTAAAAACTGACCAATCATCTCAAACTTGTAACATTACCTATGTTACAAGTGTGACAAATCCACTCAAACTAGTGACATTCCTGATGACAATATTACTAACTGCGACTTAGAAGTGCCTAAAGCTGGTACCTAGTAGATCAGTTCCATCTATCTATCCCTAATTACGAATTGGTTACGTTTTCATATCATACGCAAATATTTGATTTAAGTAAATTCTATGTAGCTAACGCCCTTGAATGCTGTGTAAAAGAATTAATAATACATAATTTAATCGTAATTTGCTACTACAGACCACCCAAAATTAAGAATGACTGTATAACAATTTTTTGCTAACTTGGATGGTAGGTATTTTACGAACGTGTATTCTCGGTGATTTAAAAAAGTGGTTATTTGTGGTGATTTTAATATAGGCACGGACACAATTAATTTTCAAACTCTCCTTTTAAACTATGACTTAAAAATTTGAATTCAAAAGCGTACACGATTAGCTAGTGGTAAATCTTGCGCTATCTGAGCATACTGCCCAAGTGATCCAATGCCCTGTGAAAAAAACTTGTTCCATTAAGCATTGGTATGCTCTAAAGCGCGATTATATTGCCAAGAAAACTTAACAAAGTTCTTTGATTCTCTTCTTGGTCTTAGTTTTGGGGAAGTGTATCTCCACGACAACCCTGAAGAAGCATTTAACTGCTTCTATGATCTATTTATACTTTTTTATGACCTCTGTTTCCCTTTAAGGAAAGTAAGAATCTCTGCGTAAACAATGAAACTGGGAATGGACTTTCCAAGGGAAAAAAAGTAAAATATTGTTTCTTGACAAGAATTTGACAAGAATTTTTCTACAATTAAAAAGGGTAAAAACTTTCCGCAAAAAAAAACCGACTTCCAAAAAGACACATAAAAAGTCGAAAAGTAACCTTTCCTTGCGGAAATCGGTGTCAAAAAGTCAAAGAAACAAACAAAGTCACCGACTTCCGAATGTAAAGTTAGGTACTTTTCGACTTTTTTTGTGCCTTTTTGGAAGTTGGTTTTTTTTCGCAGAAAGTTTTTACCCTTTTTAATTGTAGAAAAATTCTTGTCAAATTCTTGTCACGAAACAATATTTAAATTGTAACTAGCTGTTATTAAGGATTTTGACTTTTAACATCATCAACATCGAATACTTGAATAGCTTAAGAAAAAACACGAAACACGTAATACGTGCCAATAAAAATTTAGGGTTGCCCTCGATTTCCCTGAGATTCCATCATCAGATCCAGACATAGTGACAATGGGACCACCTCGGGTGTACCAATTACACTTACGAAAAAAAAAATTGACCTATTACTCTTACGAAAAAGAATTTTGAAAATCGGTCCACAGTTAATATATTTTACTAAAGAATTATCCTCCAACTCCTAACTTTTAAAGACTTATACCTTCCATCATCAGCTCATCAACATGAGGTGATGACTGCCAGATGCGTATACTTGAATACGTTTATTCCCGTTGTCCCCGTATGCCATATCCCCGTTACGGGGACAGCGGGACGTGATTAAATTTATTTCCCGTTGTCCCCATAACGTACATTCGGCTAACGGGGACAACGGGAAGTGAACTTTTCACGAGTCGTTGTCCTCTTAAATCTGCATTTCGCAGCATTCTAAACATCCTATAAAGGCTCTACAGAAAATATTATAGTTTTAGTTAGATATTAAAAAGAAACTACTTACATGTGCTCCCATTTACACTATGAACACTATCACTAACATCACCAGTTCTCAATATGAAGTTCACAAGTAACTACAAGAACTACGTAGATCCCTTTGTCGAATTCTGGAGTGGGATTTTGCATGAGCCAATGAGAGCTCGACAAAAACAATATCTTTAGAAAAAACATGAATCACGTAATCCGTGCCTATAAAATTTGAGGGTTGCCCTTTATTTCGCTGGGATTCCATCATCAGATCCTGACGTGGTGACAATGGGACCACCTCGAGAGTATAGTCTTCCGAATCTGAATTTTGAAAATCGGTCTAGGTACAATTAACTGAGATATCGGTCAGCATACATAAAAAAGAAACATACAGTCGAACACAGAACCTCCTCCTTTTTGGAAGTCGGTTAAAAACGTAAGAACATTTTAATTTTCAGTCGGCTGCATGGCTGATGCTAAATTCGAAATATTATAAATAAAAAAAATCTAAATTAATTATTCTTGTTAATATGCTAAATTCGAAACTATACGGGATGGAATTTTTCAGCGCCACCTGGAGGGAAAGTACTCTAAATACTGACTAGAAAGTACTCAAAGGAAACATTTCTATAATTTTAAAAGTAAATAAATCTGCATTCAAAGATTTTCGAATATTCGCCTGCCACACTGGGGGATCGAACCGGCTAAATCCCAAAAAAAATAACATACCTACAGTACTTTTATGACATCAAAAGATATGGTCAATCATAAGGATTAAATCACTCTGGCTAAAATGATAAATTCAATGAAAGGAAAACCATGAAATCTTAACTAATTTTAATGGGATAAGGCTTATGTAAAATTTTCTATCTCCAGTATTTCGAGTACTTTCCCTCCAGGTGGCGTTGAAAAATTCCACACTGTATAGGTACTGGGTCAACGCAGTCCAAGAAAGTCGGTCAGTGGATCCATTACATACAGAGTTTCCTCCGTGCCTCGGAAAGCACGTCAAGAGCACAAGAGGTATCGTATTACCCCGTAGTAGCTGGGTTGTGGAGATGAGATAGGCAGTCACTCCATGTCTGGTATTCAGCTGCATCTGGTTAGACCGGAGGCCGACCTCGACATGGTTGGGAAAATGCTAGGCAGATGTTGATAGTCAGTCTATGAACTTGAGAAATAAATAAATAATAATTATCTACATAAAATAATAATCATTTTAAGTAGATGTTTAACTCCATTTTTATAGCTTTTTACATTGTTTTTAGTTAATAACAATAAATCATATTGTCTACATGTCAAAGGATCACGATAAATCTTTTAAATTCCACGAGTTAATAAACTACGCAGGATATTTATAAAAAATAATTTTCCATAAACGGTCACCCATCTACGGTCCGACCTAGGCAAGTGGCTGTAATTAAAGCCACCTTCCTCATCTGCCTAGCCTTTTTCCTACATTGTTGGACAAAAGGAAATACTGGTATTCAGCTGCATCTGGTTAGACTGGAGCACAGAGCATCATATATCTGGAGTATGCCATAACCATATTTCAGTATTTTACATGGGGCGGCTGGCTATCTGACCTCCACAATCCATGTAGTACTGGGTAATACGATATCCTTGGTAAGACTGGTGGTCAGATTTGTATGGGCCACTGACTACCAGTAACAACTGTCAAAGATCTTAAATTGACAGCCAGGACCAACAGCACAAAATAATTGCCATTTAAGCCATAAAAATGTTTGCCAACGCACTTTAAATTCGTCTGCATGTTTATTTATACATTGTATTTGGGAGAAAGGGAAAGGTTACGTGCTATTGAACATTATTATGATGAGCAGAGCTAAAAGGTGCGGGCGCATGCCATGGGTTTTTGACAGCATCGAGTTTGAGCGGATGTTCATAATAGATGATTATTATCATACAAAAAACGTATAAATAAAACACACAAATGGACCCAAACCATTTATTGGATCATATTTTTTTAGGTTAATTACAAAGTGGTGATCACTTCTTGGCAGTGACCGCGGCCTCGTCCTCCCGCGCGAACGTCTGCAGCAGCTCTTCCTTCTTGGCGGCAATACGCTCTTCACGGCGCTTGCGGGCCTCCTTGACCTTGTTACGGCGGGCCTCGGCCTGGTCACTGGAAAATAAATACCAACCTACATATGTCTGGACCTACGCTTCTTCTAGAAAGCGTGACTATTAAACAGACAGGATATTAATTGGAAAGAGTGAACCAAGCTTTGCTCAGTATCTCATTGTCTCAAACACCACACAACCTCACTTTCACACTCACACCCACACTCACTTCCAGACTCACTCATGATATACATACCACACGTACACGCGCGATCTGGCCCTTTTCTACATTACGCTCATTAATCTGCTGAGCGGTTTTTATAATTGTCTACATTTCAATTGCTTAAAAATGACAAGTGGAAGTGCGGAGTCTCCTAATACAAGCAATTCCTTGCTTAAAGGTGATCTCCAATAATATGTATCGAAATGCCTATCGTAATTGAAATAAACGTTTTTATTTTTTTAAATAATGCTCAGAGCTAACATGAGTATAGCACTGCCTAGTTCTTGTGAGCATTATTGGCTGGAGGGCCTTGTATAAACATTCTGTGAAATTATCTGTGGAATTTGTATTGATAAAGATCTGTCAGAGAACAAAACCTGGCTAGCATATGACAGCTTTTAATTTGTAGATGGTCCCATTCAGGCATTTTTTTTTTCAAAACCTGATGTTTATATGTTTGAATACAAAAGCATCTCTTACCTGAGCATCTTAGTCCTAGCCTTCTCAGCCTTCTTCCTGTGGATGTACTCCATGAGTACACGCTTGTTCTTGAAGACATTACCCTTTGCCTTCATGTACAGGGCGTGGTATAGATGCCTGTCGATCTTCTTGGCAGTTCTATACTTGAGCAGCAATTTACGAAGGACCCTTTGTCTTTGTACCCAAAGTTCCTGGTAATGGAAAAGGTAATTTGATTAAAATTGTGGAAGAAAAACAATATCAAATAATTTTTCTAGTTACACGTTTGAGAAAGGTGGAGTATGACGTATTTATGGAACTTGTTTTGATGACTGATCCTGTTTTGGTAAAATTCCAAATTTAAATGAAATTGCTAGTCTAGATTATGATAATTATCTATAAAACATTTTTTCTCCATCACAATTTAGTTATTTTTCTATGAGCAACACTGCATTGCTGGCTAAGCTAAAAAGCGGTATCTTCAAAAAAAAAAATGTCATGTTGATTTTTATGGCATCCGATAGCTTAATAAATACACATCCTTAATACACATCCGTAATACCGACCCGTAAATAGCCGTACCTACCATTTTAAAACATAAAAACTTCGAATAAGCAAAAAAAAAAACACCACCAAACTATATTTAAAAAAACTTATATTAACTCAAAACTGGCTTCCCTTGAGATACTGCTTTTGTGTTTAGCATGGCAGATTATAGCCCACATTATTAGTTATCCCAAATAGTTCTAGGCTAAAAAAATATAAATACTGTTGTGCCAGTGACATGAATAAGTCATCCTAAGCAATATAGAAGTTGCATTGGACCATCTTTTGTGAAGTTCCAATCAAGAAACATTGACAGCAATAGCTGTGTAGGTTCCAAGGGCTAGAGGCTAAAACAGTCAAAAACATAAAAATTTTGTTAGTTTATATCTTTTGAACTGACCTTCTGTGGCATCCTGGCATTAGCAGTACCTCTTCTCTTACCGAAGCCACAGTGACGTCCTTTTCTGCGGGCCTCTGTGTTCTTGCGGACGCGAGCACGAGAGTGTACTGCTACAGGCTTCTTGATGACGAGACCATCCTTGATCATCTTACGGATGTTCTGTCCTGGAAGTTACAAAAATACATTAACTTATTTGGATCTTCTAACTCTCTTCTTTTTCTTGTTTTATTTTTTATCCTGTTTACACAAGACAGCTGGAAAAATGAAAAAAAAAAACGTATCTGTAAAAAACTGTTAACAAAAATAACAGTATCACATAAAGCAACTATTTGAAACTTAGAACAAACCTAGCCTGGCTTACTCATCTCCAAAGTTGCGCCATGATAAATAAATTTTTTTTTTTAAATGTTAAGGAAATTGGAAGGTAATCCCTTCATTGATAGGTAATCTAGGTTATGTTGCCTTTTTGATAAAACTGCAAAAACTGAAAGCACACACAAAAGCTGGAACAATGACTACATTCTAAAATAGACGAAAGAAGATTCCTCTGACCTAAGAATGGTTAATAATTCGCACAAAAAAAAAACTATCTGGCATGTTGACTTTTTTCACTATTCACTGCACTTGTTGATCATTGCAGTCACAAGATTAAGAAAGATCGTTTCTAAGTTCCTGAAACACTTTGTTTACTATCGACAGCACGGCATGATCAAGATCACGCCGCACCGCTAAAATATTATTAAGGTGTGAGTACTTACTGGAGTTGGTGTTGGCGATTTCATTGATCTCATTTGGATCCAACCACACCTTCTTTTTACCACATCGCATAACAGAGGCTGCCAGCCTCTTCTGCAGCTTGAGGGAACTGAAAACGAACAAAAATCCTGTATGACCACATGGCTTTGAGGCGGACCGATAAGACGTAGAAGTTGACGAAAGGTCTGTTTCCGCGACACAAAATGAATACCTAACATGATTCTAAAGTACTTTTTCACTTAAAATAACAGTTATCAAGGCATTAATCACCAAATATTTTAATTATTTATCAAAACTAACCTCATCTTGACTAGGTGAGCTCCAACGCATACAAGAAAGAAATATGGCCGACATTCTCAGTGGTGGGTGAATGTTACTAAAACTAAATTTACCATTTAATATTTAGTCGATTTGTGGCTTGTGGCCCGTATCATCCCACAACAGAGCAAACAAGTTTTATTATCTTATAATAAATTCCATGCAATTTAATGCATTCTATCATTAGTAAAACAACCTAATAAACTTCTTTTCATTACAGATCTAGAAATTATTCTAACATTACCTTCCGCCCGCGGCTTCGCTCACATAAATATTTATTTACACAATATCTAATTACAGCCTATATATGTGGTATACTGATGGTTAAGTGATGCTACAAAGTTTTTGTTTTCAGTTTTAAAGTAAAAAACACCCAGCCATCCTCACAAGATTTTCACCAAACAATAAATGATTCCATAGGTATTGCTATGGATTTCTAATTTGTAGAAATCAGAATTTGCTAGATTCAAAGTTGGCAATGCCTGTAATATTTTTTATTATGATCTATGTATGTTGTCAAGTTGTATGTTGATGAAAATATGAATCGCGCCAGTAACACGTATGGAGTTACAGAATTACAATCATTCAAATTATCAGTGCAACCCTCCAAGTTCATATAATCTCGAAAAGTGACTTTTTCATGAAATAGCTATTGAATGTGATTATATGAACTTGGAGAGCTGCATTGATGATTTGAATGATTATAATTCTGTAATTCCATACGTGTTACTGGCGCGATTTATATTTTCATCAACATACAACCTGACACTGACCTGCAAAATGCAATAAACGTAAGAAAATTTAAATTTCGCGGGCTACGCATCCACCTTAACAAAAAATATATACCAAAAATGGGTAGCGTTTAAGGTTGCCTCAGCTAGATTGAGGATGACAACATTAGATAACATCGATTTTAAAATCGATACAGTATGATGATGATGATGAATCGATGCCCGAAAACATCAACAACGTTCAATAGCTATTTCATGAAAAAGTCACTCAATGGGGTTAAATGAACTTGGAGAGTTGTATTGATGATTTTAATGATTATAATTCTGTAACTCCATACGTGTTACTGGCGCGATTAATATTTTCATCAACGGTAGCCCGCGAAATTTAAATTTTCTCAAGTTTATTGCAATTTGCATGTCAGTGTCAAGTTGTACATGTAAAAAAAACACTTTTCACTGTATTCATGTTTGTTTTGTTTAGCCTGCGCACAAACTTATTATCTTTTAGTTTTTATTATATTTCTTAAAGTTCTTTATATTATAATTCAAGTACAATAGGTACTGTTTGTTTTGTCTTTTTGGCTTCCGTACGTTTTTTCACGGTTGACCACTGAAAACCAGCGCTGTGCTGTGGGATATATAAGATGCTCTGTGGCTGTGGGCCCCCCCTAAGCACAGCATCATGCTGGGTGGTAACCTGCTTGTCGCAGTCACGACGTGCAAGCTGTTAATTTTGTATTTATTTTTCTTTGTACCTATATGTCCGGTGTATTTATAATATTTGTTATGTATTGAATGATTATTGTTAATTTATTTCTTGTACGCACGTCATGTACCTGCGACAAATAAACATTTTTTCTTTCTTTCTTTCTATGTAGTATTATCAACTATCTGGTGTCCACTACACAAGCCTCGTTGCTTAGTGTGGCACCTAGATGGCGCTGTGTGTAATGTTCAGCGATATTTATTTATTATTTATTGTTGATAGAGATGTTGATCAGCTTTTGAAAAAAGTCTTTCCGAACCTGTCGAAGGGAATATGCATGTAATTTTTTACCCTATTGTAATTTTTTTACACTTAAATCACTAATGTGCAGTACTGTCAACCCGCGAAAATAATTAAAAGTTAATTTCAACTAGTGCTTGCCGCACAATAAAAAAATTAAATCTGCAATTTTCTACGACAGTTCAAACGTCCATGACTATCGCGGCCATTCATGTCAGGACTTTGATGTCACTTACCTCTATCTGCCTTGTTTAAATCTAATTTTTTGCCCTTAGTAGATTAGTTTTATTATAATGTAAGTGCTTTATTTAAGCAAAAATTGCAATAACAATATTATAGTAAAATCTTAGTGAAACTTTAAGTAGTTTTCAATTAAAAGTGTTTCTTTGACACATGGATTTTGACGTCACTACCGGAATCGCTGCGTTTTGTGTTTGCGTTCCGTTTCACCAAAACCACGCTAAATAAAATATTAAATTGTAAAATAAGTGTTGTATTATAGAATTAAACAAGTGTACCACAATGTTTTATGTTCCAATAAAAGTCATTTTAAAGAAATAAAAAAAGTTTTGTATTTCTTGCTTAAACCCTATTTTTAATGGCTACTTCCTCTTTCTGAAATAAGATAACCCTAAACACAACCGTCTAAGTTCATTTAATCCCATTCAATAACTATTTCATGAAAAAGTCATTTAATGGCGTTAGATACACTTATAGGGGCCTAGAGTGGAACATCGTTATGTTCCAATGTTTACCACGTATCACCACGACTCGACTTCCACTCCCACTTCCACTCATTCGAGGGACCTCATTATTTCCTTAAGGTGGTTGCGCAAGGGTAGCCCGCGAAATTTAAATTTTCTTACGTTTATTGTAATTTGCAGGTCAGTGTCAGGTTGTATGTTGATGAAAATATGAAACGCGCCAGTAACACGTATGGAGTTACAGACTTATAATCATTCAAATCATCAATACAACCCTCCAAGTTCATATAATCTCAAAGAGTGACTTTTTCATGAAATAGCTATTGAATGTCGAGTCGAGGAAAACATGAGGTATTTTATACCCATATTCAAAGTCAAACCTCATGTTTTCCTCGACTCGACTGAACCTCACATAAGGCGGTTTCATATTCATAGTTGTTATTTTACTCCTCATCTCAAACAGTTTCCTCAGTCGAGGTGAGTTTGACTTGAGGAACCAACTGTCAAATATAAGGTACGTCGCGATCTACCTTGAAACTTCCTTGAGGTAGATTACAAGGGTCTTTTAACCAAAATACGCGTATTTTATCCGATTTTCATAATGTCTTTTGAAGAGTTTATTGAATATTTATACGATTACATATCGCGCCGCTATACAATGTGTCCAGTCATGGACTAGCGATATTCTAGGTAGTTATTTATCAACTGTTTTATTACACAAATTCGTTGATTTGCAAAGAATTAGTTGACAAAAAATTAGTTTGTTTATTCACAAAAAAATTGACGATTTACAAAATTTTTGGATGGTTTTTAGATTTTAATCTTTTTTTCTGAAAGTTACAAATTAACGCATTATTTCGCAATGTTAACGATAAAAAATATTGTTGCCCTCTGAATAAGCTTATTTTTATTATCTCAGTAAGACAAATGCCTGCCAAATAGCGGGGAAGTGAATTGGACCCAAGTATGTAGTGTATTTGTGTATTAAAATAGTTGTTATTTATGTACCTAAAATATCACTTGTCCATGACTGGACACACTGTTTTGCAGAAAATCCTATTTAGTTTTATGATGAAAATGAATTTTTAAATTAGATTTCGCTTCACTAAAGTTATTGTGATGAGTTTCTTGCTGCCGCTACTTTTTCAAGACATTCGTGGTAACAGACGTGGATGGCCAATTTCACCCATAATCAAAGTGTTGACCACAGAGCATCATAGGTGTTGACACTTTAATATGAGAACCACAGATAACGCGCTCACAGACGGCTCTCAAAAGAAGCTTAGCCAATATAACAAACGGAATATTACTCCAAATAATGACGTATTAGTGACGTATCACCTCGACTCCCACTCATTCGAGGGGCCTCATAATTTCCTTAATCTGACGACTATGAATACCGATTTCGAGGATCTTTCGAGGTACGCCTTGAGGTCTCCTTGTCAGAGGTGTGAGTCGAGGAGCTTTCGAGGTTACAATTCTGAATATGGGTGTAATAAGAGACGCACAGAACTGGAAAGTGTGGCAGAAGAAAGTGGGCCTGGGAGTGGTGATTCTGGGCTGTTGGGATAGGGACTTATTGAAAGCCACTTCCCCTTTATACCTCGCTACCTACACTCGTAAAAATGCGATCATAGGACACGTGTTCGGAAAACTGGAATGATGGAATGTCGTCTGGGGGGGCGGAGGCGGTTCTATTTTGCCAATTAAAAATAATTTAACGCGTAATCTCGCTTGACAATCGCTTTGGCTGGGACAGAGCCCAGTGTGTGCCAGTGTGATTACGCCATAATTGTGAGGAACGTTCTATGAATTTGACACAAGCTCTTGTCAAAGTTTGACTGTTGTGTTGACATGTTTTTGACGTATGGTCAAAAAGAAAAACAAAGAATTCAAAATAGGCAAAGTGAAAGTGCGTAATTGGCGTAATTTGCTATAAATCTATCACAGAATATTTTTGTGACTACACACCGTCCGAGTATTGGCGATTTGGCGTATTATATTCTGTACTATGGAATACTTTAACAATGACCAATAAAATGTGAATTAAAAGCTGCATGAAAATATATTAAAACGATTGAAACTACTTACAGCAATTTAAAAATCAACTATATACATGCTTAGAGGGCGGTAACCTTAAATCTAAACCAGTTTCCCATTGATTTGGAGAATTGTTGGGCAATACATAGCTCAAAGGCCTATTTTCGTTACGCAAAACCTGTAGCGAACTAGCAATTGCTTGACCGCAGCAAGTGGATCTCGAATTTATCGCCGTTTCGTCACTTCGTCAGTTCGTCATCGTCAGTTGTCCGTCCACCGTTAATCGAGGACGTCGTGCTTTTTTCCCGTGCGTTATCTTACGACACAAAATGAGCAAATCCGCGAATGTTAACCCGGATTTACAAAGAGAAAGGGAGAAATGCTCTTTCAATATAACAGAACTTACGAATCTGTTGGATGGCGGTCCTCAGATGACAGAGGAAAGGAGGAGAAGAGGTAATTACACTCTGTTTTTTTAATCACTGTTATTAAGTGTTTACAGACTGGTAAGTGTCATGAATGGGCAGGTTTTTGTGCCAGTCAACATAGCCTGATGCTATAACTTAAACTTTGGACAGTTTGGATATTAGACTTTATTTAGAATCTCAACCACACAGGAAAACATAAAATGTTTACACATTTCCTTTGTCTGTTATTGCGTAATTTGGCAATAAGAACTTTCCATGACTTAGAAAGTTGTTAATTGATGATGTAGATACCTTTAAATTTGAAACAGGTAGGTATAAGTTACTTATGAAAATGTTTGTGAACTAGAAATGACCCTGACTCAGGAGTTCAACATAATATTCAAACCTACATTTAGGTGATGTTCCTAATAAATAAGTTTTAGTGACTTACAACACTATATAAGTATTTACCTTTACATTAATAAAAAAAAAAAACTATTGTAATCCCTTTGTAAAATTGTTATTGTGCAAATTTTGTAAGTCCAAACCTTCGTACCAACCTTTGTTATCTAAACATACATGCATTCATTTACTCAAACAATAATGTTTTAACATGATTTGTAGGAAGTATTCAATAAACTAAATACTATATTGAAGTTAATATGGTATTTAAATACAGTTGTGCCTTGCTTGCTAATTAGTTCTGGCTGACTTATTAGATTCAAATTCAATTTTAGCTTATCAGCACCACATCCTAGGATAAGTTCTAGCTAAATCATCAGGTAGATAGTGAAACTGAAAGAATCCTGCATTCTTTTTTATTATGTTGTTCAGTTTATGTATGCTATTTTATTAGGCCTAATGATATTACTTATATAAAAAACGAGCAGCCCGTCCCGGCTGTCGCATGGGTGCCTATGTTACTCCGGGTGGATGTAGCTTTCCAATGGTGAAAGAATTTTTGAAATCGGCGCAGTCGTTTTTGAGTTTATTCTTTACAAACATACACACAAAAATACAAATCTTTCCTCTTTATAATATTAGTGTAGAGGAGGCAGATATGTTACTAGCATGTGCATTGTGAGGACTCAAAAAAATTCCAATTGCGACATCTTGTTTTTAGTCCTCATCGTTTGTTCAAATGATAGTTATCACTGTTACTTACATGCGTCTCCTATCTTTTGTACTATTCATTAGTGGAACTTTTCAATAGTGTGCACTATAGGTCACAACCAGATTATATATACAGACAACTATGAACACAACATATCTCGTGTACAATAGATATATATATCATTGATTTGGCCCCTGTCTTAGTACATCTACTAGTGCAATTACTGTTGTTTCTAATTAATATGCCTTGTGACTGGGAATATTGCTTCATTTCTTTTGTTCTTCATTTATGCCTACATTTACTATTTAAAAGGGCCTGTACTGGGCCTTTATGAAATAAATGCTTTGATTTTGAGTACTGAAACAGTACAAAATTATTTCAGGGCATTTTAAAAGAGGCTAAATAAACATAACTTGATTAGATTAATTAAAATTTTGATCCTTTTATCATTGACAATATCAATAATAAATTATCATTCATTAATTAATGAGAATTTTAGATACCTAATTACTATTTGAGATAAACCTAAACTTAGAATAATCTTAAATACAGTTTAGTCTCAGCTGTAGTTCAAAGATAATTTAGCTATACATATATAAGTAGCACAGTCATACTGCAAATAAACAGAAATATTATGTACAGACAACAATGAATATTATGCAAGCAAGCAGCTATCTTTTATCTAATTGTTTAATTAGGCCATAAATGAACAATTAGATAAAAAATAGCTAACGTTTTACTCCCAAGGTTTGGGTGGAAGAAAATTGATGATTCTCAACCTAATTTTAATAAATTATCAAGAAAACAAAAAAAATATATAATCGGTCTACCTGAGTCTTTAAGAGGTTTATGATAATTTGCAGCCAAGTATATGTACTTTTTGATAGCATACCTAACCCTTTTGCTGTCTGTGTTATTTTACACTTTTGAGTGCATTGTTTTAAAAAACTGGCCAAGCGCGTGTCGGGCCACGTAAATGTAGGGTTCCGTAGTTGCCCATCAAAATATGCGGACACTTCCTACGGTCCGATTTACCTCCGAACGATGGTTTTTATTGTAAAAATATAAAAGATTTGCAGCTGTATCGACATTTCTTGCTGGCTGATGCGGAATCAGCAATCAATGCCATGAATCATGACCTGGAAAGTATCTATCAATGGGCTAAGTCGTACGGCTTACAGATAAACCCTACTAAGTCGCAGGCCATGATCATAGGCAGCAGATACTATCGCACTGCACTTGACTTTTTAGCTTTGACTCCATTATCTCTGGGCTGCTCGACCATTGTCTATGCGGAAACAGCTAAGGACCTTGGTGTCTTAATTGACAGCAATCTTTCTTGGCGAGCTCAAGTGAATGAGGTTAGTCGTAAGGTGCACTTTTCTTTCCATTCGCTTAAATCCTTACAAAGCTTCTTGCCATTTAAGACTAAAATATACTTGGCTCAAACTCTGATTCAGCCGATCATTGATTACGCTGATGCCTGCTATTTGGATGCCACTGAGGAGCTGTTGAATAAGCTCGAGCGTTTGCAAAATCTTTGCATCCGTTTTGTGTTTGGTCTGAGGAAATATGATCATGTTTCTCAGTTCCGCAAGGAACTCAAATGGCTCCCTATTCGTCTTCGCAGGAACACTCGGATATTATGTCTCCTATACAACATCCTTTATAACCCTTCATATCCTAGCTACCTGCGCGATCGTTTTTCGTTTACCCGCCCTTCTGATGCTCTGTGTAGATCCCACCTCAGGCATCATCTTAATTTCCCATCCCATAAAACCGAATTCTATTCTAATTCCTTCTCTGTCCACGCAGTACGTTTGTGGAACTCTCTTCCGCCTAACATTAGAGATTCTAAAACCATATTTATCTTCAAAAAGCAAGTCAAAGAACACTATCTCTCCTCTATACTGTAATATTCTGGATATTATTCATATTATAGGTATATATTTATTCTGTATATTATGTGTATATATTTGTGTGTATGTTTATGTTATATAGGTATATTTTTGTTTTAAGTTTTAATTGAAATTTTCCTGTTCTGTCTTTTCTACACACTGTGTCTACATTTCTAATCCAACTTTCCTCTCGCAGGTCTGCTGGAAGAAATTTCTTATGAAATAAGCAGTACCTTTGTGCTCGTCTATCTTGATGTAATTTCCTGTTAAGTATTTTGTGTGTACATAAATAAATAAATAAAAGAAACTTATTTTAGGTGATAGATGTTTGTGGTCACAAAGTTATTTTTGGTGGTCATTATATTTCCCCCCCCTTTTTTTTTTCGGGTGGGAAATCGTCAAATAACCCCTCCCGCTCTGGGCTGAGCAGGAGGGAGTGTCAGACTTTTACTGACTAAAACCCATCCATGTTCCTTCCTTTGTCCTTTGTGTTCCAGGGCCACGGTATATGTACGAGTAATACATTTCCGATCGCTATTTAGGAAATGTATAGATTTCCTAGGAAAAGAGCTTATTACAAAAAATTTCATAGATTTCCTATCTATTTTAGGATTTGTATACAATGACGGATTACATACTTTTCCGTTAACATATACTACCACCGTGATTTTTTTCACACAACCAAACACAACCGTTTAGCTGGTAGAGGGAGGGACACTTGAGTCTAACAAAAATTAGCACCTTATAGCTTCACAGACGAATCCATTACTCGATTTTTTTTTAAACAGACTCACAATATTTTTACAGACCAATGCAACGACATCCCACACTAAGGGGTTGGCGAGACAAAAAAATCCCCACTTTACGTGAAAAAAAACCCTTTCCGAGATTTATTTTACAACTTGGTCCATAATTAATCTGTATATTCATGCCAAATTACAGCTTACTAGTATTTACTAAGAGTCTTTAAGCTAAGCTGCGGACGGAACAGGGACATGGCAAACTATAAGGGTTCCTTGTTGAACTTACGGAACCCTAAAAAGACACGCATAACTTTTTATGTCAATAATTAAAGACAATAATTATTGTAGTAGCTTGATATGCAGCTGGGGTCTGTACAATAATACAAGGTCAAAAAAAATACAAGCGAAACTTGACAAATTATATCGCGTGCGGAGTTTCTGTTGATTTGAAATAGCTAAGTTATTGACCCTCACCCCTCTTAGAAGCGTAGGGATTCTAGGGTCTTTATCGACGACGCCAAGAAAACAAACAGTAGTCTTTAACCGAGATATGAGCTTTAAAATCGCGCTGTCAGTGACGTCAGGGACCAAAGGTCGACCCCAAAGCGTCTATTAATAACTTACTCGTTTAAGTTACTTAGATAATCAGAAACAACTTATAAAAACAATTTAGTAATGACCAGTGATCGGAATAGGTAGAGCTAATGTGCCTAAAGTTCAAGAAACGAAAGTAGAGACTTCCTTACGACAAATTTTTTTTTTCGACTCACATTATTTACGTACAACTAAAATTAATAAAGTAAAACAACTATCGAATTCATTTACTCTTTCTGTTTAAAAAAAGTACACGATTGTTATTGTTTAAAAAATAAAGGTAATCTCCTTATCTTCGTTTGAACGCCGTAAGTAAGTGCGGAAGCTAATTTAATTTTCATACCAGCTTTAATAGTTAGAACTAACAAGGTAAAAAAAACAGTTTATAGGTTTTCACACCATTTATTCATTTTGTACAATTATTGGAACTAAACTTAAACAACTAACTAACGTAACTTTTTGAGAACGTTCTCCTTGTTGTTGAAGTCGGTTAAAAAGGAAAAATAATGAATTCAATTAGCTAGTTTACTGTACTGATTAATAAATAACATTATTATTAAATCTGATTCCGAGACATTTCCGACTTTCAGAAAAAAATATGCGGATTTTTTTTTGTCGTAAGGAACACTTTTCGTTTCTGTTCCTTGCTTGAACAGGTAACTAATATACCTAAAGTTACCAGTGATCGGAGTAGGTAGAGATAATTCTCTACCCATTCCGATCACTGGTCCTTAAGGTAATGACGCAAGACGCGCACCTTGCACGTGGAGCAAAGGACCTGTTATATGAGGGGCATGAAAAAATAATGCTTTATTTGATATAGTGAAACCTGGATAACTGGGTCGTTAGGGGATCTGCAAATTTGTCTCACTTAAAGAGGTATTCCACTTAACCAGTGTCTCAGATATCCAGGTATAAATAAATTATGTCTCATTTACAGAGGGTTCCATTAATAGAGGTTATTTTAGTTATAGAGGTGCGATTATTATATAAATAACGGGTTATGTAAATATTATACATGAGTTGTATTCTTTAGTAGTAATAAAAAATAGGCATTAAACAAACATAAGCAAGCACGTTTTTTTTTTATAAACAGTACAAAAATGCATACAGAATGCGTCAATTATAAAAAATTGACATTTTAGCCCAATGAGGTTATATTTTACAATATCATTGTTTTAGCCTGTCTTTTTGAAGTATGAGAAATAAGATGTTTTTCAATGTTATTTTTATCAAATATGTTTTGGTCACCAATTGTTAATAATTCAAAATAACTGTGCAAAGGTATTTTCAAATAAATATCCGGATGATAGCTAAACAAAAGTAAAACTGAAGGTCATTGAGGCACTTGCCAAGTGCGGAATTTGCGGGTAGACTGAGAATTAGTAAACAAGACGGAAAATATGCAATATAGTGCGAGTTAAAGAGGTGATAAATTGATGTTATGTCAGTTACAGAGGTAAAACACACTCGCTGTCTCAATTATAGATACCACTATGACGATAAAATCGAACGAACGAATCCCAGATATAGAGGTTTGCTTCGTCCCACTAACAGAGGTAATTCAGTGCTAAAGTGTCGGGACCTCAGCAAGAGTTCCAGCTATGGAGGTTTCTCACTTATCCAGGTCCCACTTAACCCAAGTTTCACTGTATTAGGATTATTTCATTTCTAAATGCCCATTACAAAATTCGGTGACCTTAAAATATTATGGCCATGGATGAACATGATCAATTTATTCTTCAAGATTTTATATTTTTTAACTTGCAACTATCATTACAGGTAATCTTAAACCTAATTCGATAGAGTAGCTATTTACTGTTATTCCTAAGATGATTCCACGAGCACAACATCGCCGATTGTTTTGGCCGCTGCTGAATTCATAATCTTCATCAAAAGTTATTTAGGTATTCAAATTATGCTGATCAGCACTTCTAGAACATTACAAATATTGGAAGTGCCAGGGTAGGGTTCAAATTTTCTTACGTTTTTGCAATTTGCAAGTCAGTGTCAGGTTGTACGTTGACTAAAATATGATTTGAAAGAAAGAAAATATATTTATTTGTCGCAGGGACATGACGTGCATCATACAAAATGATAAAAACACAAAAAAAAAAAACAATAAACATACAAAGCATAAATTAAAAAAAAAGACGTTCGTAGCTTGCACGTCGTGACTGCGACAAGCAGGTTACCACTCAGCATGATGCTGTGCTATGGGGGACCCACAGCACAGCGCTGGTTTTCAGTGGTCACCCGGGAAAAAACGTACAGAAGCCAAAACAGCATAAATAAATAAATTTTACATGAATAAGAAAATAAAATAAACAGTACTTGGGTTATAATAATAAAACAGCTACCTAGAAATATAATAAACACTACAAAAAATATACATGTGTGCAGGCTAAACAAAATGCATAATTACAGAATGAAGGCGTGTTTTTTTTGTCTCCGCCCGTAACAAATATGGCTTTACTGAGCTATACGAGGGCGGCACTGAAAATTTCGTGAATCAAGGAAGTGACACAACATTACTATTTAAAAATGTATTTATTGCTTTTCGAAGTATTCTCCGCGAAATTTGACACATTTTCCATACGATGGAACCAATCATTGAAGCAACCATTCCATTTGGAAGTTGGGGTCTCCAAAATGGCCGTTTTGTAGGCGTCCACAGCTTCTTCAGGTGATGAAAATTTCTGTCCACGCAATTTATTCTTTATTTTAGGGAAAGTATAGACATCATTAGGGCTTAAGTCGGGGCTGTACGGCGGATGGTCTAATAATTCTATGTTTTCTTGCTCTAAAAACTCTTGTTCTGTGCGCGGTGTGAGAACTCGCATTGTCGTGATGGAGGATTATGCGGCGGTTGCAGTTCTCTTTACGGAGTTCAGAAACGACCTGTGGCAAACAAATGCTAGCATACCATTCTGCATTAACCGTTCTTTGTCCCTCAAGAGGAATAGTCGTAACATGGCCGGTTTTGGAGACAAACGTGGCCACCATTTTTTTTTGCAACACTCCGTGAACGAACAATTTTTGTTCGTTTCATTTTCGAACACCCAAACTCGTGACTGGTTTTTTGTTTCGGGTTCGTACGCGTATATCCAGGATTCGTCGCCTGATACGATGTTGTATACAGCATTTGAGGATCCTGCGTGGAATCTTTCGAGAGTTCTGACGCATCAAGTAACGCGAGCCGCTTTTTGCTCTTCACAGAGCGAATGCGGTATCCATCGGGAAAACAACTTTTTTACACCTAATTGTTCATGCAAGATTATTTGTATTTGACTCATGCCAATGTCTACAGTTGCCTGAATTTCGCGGTATGTCACATGTCGATCTTCCTCAATCAGCTTACGCACAGCATCAACGTTTTCTTGGGTGACTGCAGTTTTTCGACGACCTTGACGGGGATCATCACTGAGCTTGACACGTCCACGTTGAAATTCAGCAAACCAGCGATAAATTGTGGTTTTGGATTGGGCTTCATCACCAAATGCAGAAATCATCCGGTCAACACACTGTTTTTGTGTTAAACCACTTCGAAAGTCCTAATAAATCATCGCTCTTGAATTTTCTCGAGTCAATTTCATTTTCTCAACGACTAAACAAGTTTGACAAAACCTTGTGACGACAAGACCGAGAATCTTTTTTTAAATAAATAAATGGTATTCGATTTTTAAAACCAAGGAGCTTTCAATTAAAAAGATTTTAATATGACTGGAACAGTGGAAATATTCCATTCCCGATACTTTTAGTGCAGCCCTCGTAGTCATTAAAATAGTCGATACAACCCCTTTAAGTTCATTTAATCCCATTGAATGACTATTTCATGAAAAAGTCGAATTTCGCGGGCTACCCTGGCGCGTCCACGGATGCCGAAATGGCTCTTCACCGCTTCCTAGTGGAGTTTATAGCTGGGGGGAAGTGGCGGAAAAAATCTCCCTTGCAACAGGTTTGTCTGATAGGATAGAAGAACATTATTTATCTGAAAAGTTCAGTATAGTTACAAAAAGTGCGTAAGTGCGCGCGTGCATTCATTTCACCTTATTATCTTCTCTTATGTAGGTAATCGAATGTAACGTGACTTAAAATAAACTGTCTAAAATAAGTTAATAATAATACTTAATGTAAGTGATGGCCGGAAAGGTCGTTCACAGTAACACACAGGCTTCACATTACGTGCCTATGCCACATTCCGTGCTGCTGAGTATATTTGCTACAGCAAATAAAAAAAACGGAAGTCAATGAAACAAACAAAGACACCGGCTTCCGAAAGTAAAGTTATTTTTGACTTTATTAGCGATTCATGTTTTGTAAGTCGGATTTTTTGCAAAAAAGTTTTTCAATGTCAAACTTTACTTTAGACCAGTTCTGACGGAGCCATAGCAGGTTCATAGAACTGGAAGGAGAACGCTCGGGTTCGCTATAGATGGTAGGGCTGGAGAAAGCCCAGGAGAGGGACAGAAATGGCTAAGATAAAAGTGGAACTTCATAATCGTCTTAAATGGGCACAATGCATACAAAATTAATAGTTTTCTTCGTAAAAGCTTTGTCATGCACTTACGTCAACTCGAAATGTATAATTAGCTATTTAGTAAGTACTTACCTACTGGTAACTACTTACCTACTAATAATAGTAAAACTATTGGGTCAATGAAACTATATAAATTAACAATTAAATTGACAAATTAGCTATTTAAATTAAACAGTTTAATAGTTTTCACGCCGAACTAATTTACAATTAATCTTTGCCCCGGCTCCTGTGTGAAAGTCGGGAAACAAAGTTAAGTTGTGAATGAGTTCGATCGGCCAGCAAGCCTGGCCTGAAAAAACTATCAATAATAAATAAGTTACTAAAATGGAAAAATATGAGGAAAATTAAGGGTGTAAATAGAGGGTCTATTAACAACGCCGAAAGGCACTTGTTCTCTCCGTCATTGCGAATTTTTTTTTGTTCTGGACCTGGGAAACCTTCTAGTTGCGTAGAAATAGGAGGTCAAAGTTCCAATTTTTTCACAAGTTTTTTTTAAATAGCAGTTTATATTTAAGGTTATAATTTAACTTTAATACCTCCATGACCCCTTACCACAAATTATGTTTTAAATGCGTTACATTGATTTTTACCGTAAAACGTGATTTTTCACTTAAAAAAAGCCGTTTCCCAGCAATAATTTTTGCGTAGGGTTACTTAGTTTCATGTACAGAATGATTGGTTGACAGCTTCTGAAGGGTCTGTTTACACCCTGTATACCTACTTTGGCGACCGACCGTCCTTAAAGATAGGGTTGTATTTATGAAGTGACGAATATCTAGCAGTGAATCGGAAATATTTATTATTTGAATATAATTGTTTGTTGTTTGCCGTGGATTACCTAACGATATTTTTTCTGTAAATTGTTTTAAACTTTAAAAAAAATACGTCAGTGCCTACTGATCTTCGTGTCATATCGTATATCCTTTGCTAATGTCAAAGGGTAAGAGAAAAAAAATATATTGAAGGTCGACGGGTTGAACCGGGTGGCGACAAAAACAAAGACGCGAGAGAGGCCTCAAGTCCTACCTATGTGTGTCGAGAAATTCACTTATTTTGCCTTAGAACTACTTTATCTCCAGTGTTACGGGTACTACGGTACTACCAAATCGACGTAAAAATTGCGGTCGCGAAACCCCAAAAAATGTTATTATTGTTTGTTTATCATATTTAGAAATTGACCCATCACATCTGCAGAGTTTCGCTAGCTCTCTAGAGCTCACAATTTAATTTAACCTTGAATATGAGAATTGATTAAAGCAGTTGGTGTTTTTCTGGCTCCTCTTAAATTTGAAGCGATGTTCATCTTAATCAATTGATATTCCGGTTACTAAACTGAGGTGTATCTGCCCAATAACCAACTCTTCGAGCTCGACACAATCTAGCAGGAGGGTTTGTAACGCATTCGGACTGGTCATCGAATGTGCCTGGTATATCGCACTCGTGAGTCTAGCACGGCGCCAAAGATCAGTAAGAAACCAATCGCTAGCTACCAATTTATATGCAACTACGCATTACGCATCTCTTGGCCCTTTGATCCAAGAGTTATGCGATCACTATACCTATTATGTAAAATTACTTTTTGTTTCAACTACGTAAGTAGTAATGTTATCATTATTCACTACAAAACCGATCCCAAAGAATGTCTTTTTTGCTTAGAACCAAAACAGTGCAGAAATGTTTGAAATCTCATTGTTGCACAGTTTTTCATTATTGCACTGTTTTTTTTATTTAGATATTAATTTACCACAGAGATTTACTGTCTCCCATTAAGTTTACTAAAAAATGTATGCATTTGATCAAAAAGATACTGGCTGAAAACAAAAATCGGCTGAATAAAATCGACTTGGAGAAAAAAAAATACAAATGGCGCGCATTTTGTACCATACATTGTAAAACTTTGATACTTCGTATTTAGCAAGAAAAGTTAAAAAAAAATGGAAATGGACAGCGATATTGATATGAATTCAACTCCAGAAAGTTAAAAACATCAGCTGCAAATGAAATTGTTAATAACCTTTTGCCACAAAAGTCGCGAGATACTTACTTTGTTTTCATTAACTTGAGTTTTTATTTTGAGTAGATATATTTAATCACGGTAGGTAGATTGGTAGTTGAAAGAAAAGTAGATAGCGCACCTTGCTAAAGTGAGTAATTAATGCACTCGTGTTAATTTAGTACCCTCGCGTGCGCTCGGGCACCAACATAACACTCATGCATTAATGCGCTCGATGCAACAATCTACTAATGTAGGTTAGAAGCTTAAAATAGGCACTCCAAAATGAACTTATCTTAAAAGGTTTCTCAAATTTAAAATTATTTCCTTTACAGTGACAACAGTTCTGAACGAAGGAATCCACATCGAGGAAGTACCATCAGAGTACCTCAGTCACAAGGAGAAATACGAGCTGGCTGTGAAGAAGGCATGTCTGCTGTTCAAGTTGATTCGCAGGCTGCAGGAGGAGGAGAACAATGGAATGGAAAGCTTCAGGTGAGGATACAGTTTTTGATGAACAGGAACGACTTCTAAATAGCAACCAAATGCTATTAACTTCAGAGGGTCAATGCGCTATGCAGTCCGAAATAAATTCAAACTAATGATTGTTATTCCGTAAATATCTACATATTAGTTAAGGTCGCGAACTGCACTAGATTGTAAAGAGGTATGTTTTGATGTTTGGGGTAGGGAATGCAGAACCGGTTCGGTTTTAAAGAACCGGGATTTTTTGGGACCTTCTGACCAAAGAACCGCGATTCCCGGTACATTCGGTACTTAAGTAAGCCTTTCTAAGATAGTAGAGTTGAAAGTGCTGAAACGGGGAAAATAAGAGAGACTAATGACAGGACAAAATTAAAAAATCGGCCAGGTGCGTTTCGGGCCACGCACAATATAGAGTTCCGTAGTTGCCCATCAAAATATGCGGATTGGCCCCCGAACGTAATAGTGTAATAATAAAAAAAAACAAACTTACATTTGCAGTTGAAAATCCAGTGCTCCCATACAGTTTAGGAAAATATGTTATCCAAGTACATTTTGTAAGTTGGTCGACACTCGTAAACTTGTAAAACGTACTTAGCTGTGATCGTTTTTCTTTTAACTTCGTTATGTATACTAAGTAATACCGTGATCGTTTTCACACACCCAAGCACAACCGTTTAGCTGGTAGAGGGGGGGACACTTGAGTCTAACAAAAATTTGCACTTTAAAGATTAATATTTCACAAACGAAAACCTTAATCAAAAAGCTATTTGACCAGACTCGCAATGTTTTTTAAAGACCTATCCAACGACATCCCTCAAAATGAGGAATGCGAGAAAAAAAACCACTTTACGTGTAGGAAATGAAGATACCCTAAAAAAAGTACGTTTCGAGATATTATTTTACCACTTGGTCGGCATAACTAATCTGTATATTCATGCCAAATTATAGCTTTCTAGCACTAAGAGTCTTTGAACTAAGCTGCGGACAGACAGACGGACATGGCGAAACTATAAGGGTGTTCCTTGTTGACTACGGAATCATAATAAAACTGAAATTATTACGTTTCAATATGGCGGAAAAACTACTTCATAGATTTTGTTCACTCAAATATTCTTTAGGCCATATATTATTATCACGCGCCTTACTTAAGGGGGTCAAACTGTTAATTTTTAACTTAATTTCTTCGATGCATCTTTTGGCTGATAATGAACCGTATCACTCTTATTAGTCCTAGATTTTTGAAATTTTCGGGTAAAGGCCGTGAGTGCAGATTCAGGCTTAATAATATCTCCTATTACGCATGGATGTTCACTCGTCAAAAGATATAGAAAATTTATGGCCCTCGTTAATTAATAGTTTCTGGATTTTGCCGATCAGTTATTGTTTTCTGTGGAACTAAGTATGCTTGTTTGCTACTAGGTAGCATGCTCTCATTGCTCTCTGTGCCTGTAAAATATATTCATGCTCTTTTCGTATAGACATGCTAGTTGAATGCTACTAACTAAAACGATTCCTGGCTGGGAATATTGTTTTTTCAATAATCGAATGATGCAGTTTTAGTTTTCATCAAAATCGGGCTCGAGACTCCTTTGAGCATTTTTCGTTATTTCTCATACTTTCGGATTTGGCCATCCACGCCCACTTGAAAAATTCACTCTGTATAATTTATTGAACATCAAAATTATAACAGCGGCTCTTTTTACCTACAGAGCAATCCTGGGCGGTGACCTCGGCGCAGCTATCCTTCCGGACGGCTCCCCCCTCACCCTTCACTACGTGATGTTCATACCCACACTGATGGGGCAGGCGTCAGTGGAACAGCAAGCCTACTGGCTCAGCAGGGCATTCAACCTCGATATCATCGGGACTTATGCACAGGTTTGTTATAATTAGACTCTATATTGAGGATATTTTTTGTACGAATGATACCGGCATCGAGTCCCAGCTAATCCAAGAACTTTTTCAACAAAGTAATTCGGTCTTTGATACGACCTTTTCTTAGCTCTTAGCAGATTTTGCCCTGCCTCGCGACCTTTTCTTAGCCTCAAAGAACTCAGAATCTCAATTTGTATAAACCATCATAAAAACATTAACTGCCCAAGTAACACAGAAAGCATTCTAACAAACGAATAGCAAACTTGTGTAGAACTTAAGGTCCTTATAAACTCATAAATAATTTCACCGAGCATCTTGACGCTTTATATTGGTATTTCAAAACCATTATGATGCTTTACACTATATAGCGGTTGGATAATAGCATATCAAAATGCTTTTGTAAACCCTTTAGTTTTAGTGCAGCAAACCACAACGCAGCTGTACAGCTTTCAGCAGTTTTTAGTGCATTTGGAATCACAATAGCATTTTAAGTAGTAAATAAATGCTTAATGCCGTTTAACAGCACAAATATGAACCATTATAATGCCACGTAAATCCGCTATACAACTTTCAGCTGTTTTTAGTGCCTTAGGGTCTACAATAGCATTTTTAAGTGGTAAGATAATGCCTAATGCTGTTTAAAAGCTTAAACTTTTATCGTTATAATGCACCGTAAAACAGTTATACAGCTTTAAGCTGTCTTAAGTGTCCTTTGTTGTGTAATAGCACTTTTGAGTGGTAAGTAAAAGCCTAGTATTGCTGAACAGCATAAACGTGAATCAATGTAATGCTTGCATTTTTTAAGATCAACTTAGCTGTGTGGTACAGCTAGAAGCTCTTTAATCAAATATACGTGAGTTATTTTAATGCGTAAAGCTGTATATACATTCATTTTACTGTATTCGTAGAACCTTTTGTCGGACATATTGAGGAAAAGCACATATTCAATGAAACAACAGCAATTTTTATGGTGGATTTTTATTTTTATTACTTCTTGATTTTGAACTATTGTCGTCCAGGGTGCAAACGTGCCTGTGTCATTCGCGTCTGTGTCTGAATGTTCTTCCATTATTGATAATTATTATTCAGCTTCGGCAAGCTCATATGTTCAAATATTGTTCATTTTAAAATAGCACTCCTCTAATGTCCATTCTTTTTATCGGGCTTGCTCGTCTTTCATTAATTTGAATGTGTCTTTTTAGGCGGCTACCACAATTTACCATTTTCCTCGCACAAAGACTACCTCGTATTGTTTTTCCTTTCTCTCTATCGTCTGTTCCATTTTGTACGGCATTGTATGGTTGGTATAAAAATCACTAAAAATAAGAAAACAATATTTTAAAAATGCATCACCCATAAAAAAGATATTTTTTATTGTTTGGCTTTTTTAAAGTGTACAGGCATATTTGATGGCTACTGTACCTGACTACGTACTACACTACACCGGGTATGAAATAAATAACGGTCCTTTCTATAAAATAGTTACGGAAAAATATCTTAATGACGCCTTTTTATCAACTTGGCAAACGAATCAAATTGTATAAATTCTGAAATGGGTTTTATTGTTTTGCTCAAGGATCCACAAAATTGCGTTCAAGTAATGGCACTACTTCAGTCTACATCAAATCTACTGGTATACCGGTGAATCCATATAGACCTACTTTATAGACAATGCCACTACAGTGGTTCATCAAAAGCCTTCTCTCTTGCCTCTGGCTTAATAATGGTTCACGTGTGAGTATTTATACAGCTGGCAGCATTAATTAGCCTTGTTAAAGGCTCACCGGGCTGCTATACCCCGACACCATTTTGTAAATATTTTATAACCAAAAAAATATCATTCGGCTCTATTTATGAAAGCAAAAGACCTTTAACATAATGACATAACTTGATTTAATACTGCCCAACCAATACTAAACTACTACTACACACCACTACTACCTACTAACTACGCTACACACTACGCGCGTACGCTACTAGCTACTATTTTAATTAAATATAAAGCAAAATTCGTTCTTTAATAGGAATACACAATTGTTTTGGTGATTTCACACTTATTTTAATGTGACATTTTCTATCAAGACCACAAAATATCGAAGGCGCGTGAAAATTTTCAATGAAACTTATATACTTAAACATTTACAGTAAACTACATTGCGAATAATATTTGAAGGCATGAAGTAACAAAAGAGTCAAAAACTTACTCAAGATTATAAATTTTGTTTTGATGCAAACAAATATGGTGTCACTCACTCAGTTTTGACAGTCTTCGTCCATATTATATTCAACGTTAATTGTATTAAGACACTTGTACCGTGGTATTAGAGATGTTTTTGCAATGATTTAGGGTTTATTTAAGTTCTAACTGTGAACACTTAAATAGCTCCAATCATTCCTTTACTACATTCGAATGCTAGTCTAATGCTTTTGTAATGCAAACAACATCTTCATTATCATTAATATTGCTAGTATAATGCTTCTGTAATGCGATTGGTAACTTCATTGACCGTAATAACGCTTCTGTAATGCGATTAGTACGTTCTTTGGCCACAATAATGCTAATATAATGCGCCTAAACAACTATTGTGAACCTATTTAGGATCTAAAGCCGTATAATTTGTGCCCAAATAAGCATTACAGTAGCCGTATAAACGTTTGTAATGCTACTATAGAACTAACTCAAAATGCGAAAACGATACAGAAATGCTGTAAGTCGGCCGTTATACTGCTTTGATGTGTTACTTGGGTGCATCAGCATTTTATCACTGATTATTGAATATTAACTGTCTACGTAAGCATAATTTGATCAAACATTAAAATATGACTAAAAAAAATCGTAATGCCATCACATCCAAAAGGTTTTAAGTGAACCATTTGTCTTTTGTTTCCTAGACTGAACTCGGCCACGGCACGTTCGTCCGTGGTCTGGAGACGACGGCTACCTACGATCCTAAGACCAAGGAGTTCGTTCTGCACAGTCCCACACTCACGGCCTACAAATGGTGGCCCGGAGGATGTAAGTAATCTTATGGTTTATGATGCATTCTCACTGAAGTTCTGTTCCTTTTTGTAGCGCAACATTTTACCACCGTGGAGTAAAGCAGCGTTTTAACACTTTTACGGCTTTAAGTTTTTTTGGCAGAAACTCAGTACAGAACACCACCTGCTACGAAGCTAGCATACACCTCGTTGAAGTAAAACTTAATGCCGATGATATTTTTGTGCAAGAAAGATTGAAGTCTGGGCAAGGATAAGTGGAGCTTGAAAAAATGCGTTTTTCTACTTTTCTTTTTCAATAATCGTACATACATAGGTATGTTTATGCGATGAGGTTGAAATACATGAATTATTCTATGTACATCAACTAAAACATGCATTAGTAAGTTATCTATGACCTAAGGCCGATGTATGTACATAAATAATTCGAAATATTCACTAAATCACTACTGTTCAAAGACACGTCCGTTTATCTTTCATGTGCTTATCGTATTAATATTGCGTTTAAAGATGTACCCATTTCGGAATTTGATTACTTATAACATTATTTCGATAAAGTTTATTTTGATTGAGCTAATAAGTAAACATCTGTTATCATGGATTAATTTCAAAATTCTCGAATTGTAATTAGACGATCATTATTTCTACGTCGATTAAGACTTCTTCTATACTTTTTAAATTACGATTTCTAACTTACGAAAGCGAATAGTAACATTAACTTTTTAAACTCTATAGATAAGCGTTTTCCGGAATAACGTTCGAATTTCAAATTCAAAAACGAAGCTATCATTGCCAACGAAGTGGAATGACTGGCTATTCTGAATCTCCCATATATTGCTAATGAATTTTACGTAAGTCTGCTAATTCGTCCAACGAAGGCCTTTTGTTCTTTGTAAGTTGTAGTAGTAGAGTAGCTTAGAAAGTAAAGTAAAGTAAACAAGAAATAAATAAGTAAGAATAATAATACGCTTAGTATCTCTATGTAAAAATGTGACGCCATTAGTGTGCAACCGAATTTGTCAATATATTTTTGCACTTAAAAAATATAATTATAATTGTTTACTACAAAGTTCGCGCTTTAATGCCATCTCTAGACTACTAAGGTACTTCGTAAAGTACATATTATTCAATTCCTAAAATATATTGACAAATTCGGTTGCACACTATAGGCTCATTGACGTCTATATGCGTCTGTGACATTTTGACATTGAGAATGGCGGCCACAGTTTAAAAAGTTGATATTAGCCAATTATAGGAAATTTTGGATAACATGGCGTCGACGACCACTAACCATTTATTCCATCTAATAACAAAAATCTTTGTCTCCAGTGGCCCACACAGCCAACTACTGCATAGTGATGGCCCAACTTTACTCCCACGGCCAATGCCACGGCATCCATCCGTTCATAGTCCAGCTGAGAGACGAGGAGACACACATGCCCCTCGCTGGCATCAAGGTCGGCGAGATTGGCGCCAAGCTTGGCATGAACGGCACCAACAATGGCTTCCTTGGCTTCGAACACGTGAGGATACCCAGGGAACATATGCTGATGAAGAATTGTCAGGTTCTGGAAGTGAGTATGAATGTTTTAACTAGTTGAGTATAAAGATCATTTTTGCACCAAAAATCCATTCTCAGTATTATGGTCTATTATTGAACATATACAAGGTGTAACAAGAGCCTTAACGAAGCCGTCAACCAAGCATTCTGTACATTAAACTAAGTAACTACGCAAAAATTATTGCTGGGAAACGACTTTTTTTTTTGGGGTGAAGAATCACGTTTTACGGTAGGACTGAATGTAACGCACTCAAAACATTGTGCTGATGGATGGATTGAATAGTACAGTGGTCGTGGATGTGTTTAAAATAAAAATCTTACATACAAAACATGTATTTAAAAAAAAATCTGTGAAAAAGTTGGAACTTTGACCCCCAATATCTCCGTAACTAGAAGGTTCCCAGGTATGGTCTAGAACAAAATAATGATCGCAATGACGGGTTAAACAAGTACCTTTCGGCTTAGTTGGGTCTTGTTACACCCTTTATGTATAGGTCTGTTGTGCAACAACAAAGAGTTTCCTTTTTAAAGTCTAGCTGGGTTCTCCAGAACTCCAGAACGGAAATCATCTTCACTGAAGGACTTCATAGAAACAATAGGTACATTATTATTGTATCTGTAACTTTGAAACAAAATATCCCAGACGAATGTTTTCAAAGCTTCGAAATTAGCGCACGTGGTATATGTGATTTGTCAACATCAGCAACATTACGCCATTTTTAAACATAGTCCAGATTTCCTGAATCTGTTTTATTATTCGCGACCCTTATATTCATATTTTGGTAGACTTTCCAATAAGTATTCCACCAATGCACTGGTAATACGTATAATAACCACCATTTTTTTTGCAGGACGGTACATACGTAAAATCCCCGAGCTCCAAACTTACATACGGCACCATGATGTTCGTCCGCGTTGTCATAGTGAAGGACATGTGCAACTACATCGCGAAAGCCGTTACTATAGCAACGAGGTACTCTGCCGTCAGGAGACAGTCGCAGCCAAAGCCAAAGTAAGTACCAATGACTTGCAAGGGTTTAATTTTTTACGGAACCCTAATTATTTTTCTGAACTAAAAGTAGCCTTTGTTAGACCTTGTAACATCGGCTAGTTGCCAGTAAAAGTCCCGTCAAAATCGGTCCAGCCGTTTCGGAGATTAGCCGGAACAAACGGACAGGCATTTTTTTTAAATGTGTTTTTGTTAAAAAGTTGTTATTTTGATATTACAAACAGACGCCTCAATTTTAATTATTTGTATAGATGTATAGACTATAGTATTTGCTCGCGTCTTTGCCCGCTTGTCGGTCGGATATTACCTCACGGGAACGAATCTACTACAGGGCTAACACAGTAAAGTATGTTCTTACCCATTGAAAAGATTACAGACAAACAAAGTTACTTTTGCATTTATACTACTAGTATAGATTGTTTTGTACTCACGATGTCATTTCGAACATGACTGGCGAAATGTGGGTGTACTATAAGGTACAACTCTGCTTAACCTTCGGGTATTAGAGGCGTGATGTTATGATGTCATTTCGAACGACTTGGATTCGACGAACCGCAATCCTAAACAGCTTTTGAAGCCACAGCGATACTATATACTCTACCATTACAATAAGTTATGGTTTGTTTAAGTTTAAAGAGATATTCTGGGGGCCTAAAATGGCCGCTTTTCCAGAATCATAATACGAATCACGTTCAAAATTTAAAACTTTAAAAATGGACTTTGTGGTCATAACCATAAAGACCATTTTAAGAATTTTAATTTTTTAACGTGTTTCATATTATGATTCTGATAAAGCGGCCATTTTAGGCCCCCAGGTCGCTCCGCTGGGCTGGTGTCGGCAAAAAAAGCAATTAAAGATAACATTGAGTCATCGACCTATCACTGTCTTAAGAAACCACTGACCGTGCCACTGCGCACAATCGTTCACTTTTATTTATAATTATAATAATACCAGCCTATTAAAGTCCCAGTGCAGGTCAAAGGCCTCTTCTCATACAGAAGTTATGAATATTTATTACCACACTTGTTCAAGGTTTTAGTACTTGTTATTCATTTTCATTTACGTATACAAATAAATAAAATTGATTGAAGTGTTTGTTTGTAATATATAATAACAGCTTTTTACAAAATGCATATGAAAATATAACGTACGGCACTTATAACAAACACACATTTTTTTTAAATTTTTGTGTCTTTCTTTCTGTTTGTTCCGGCTAATCTCCGAAACGGCTCGACCGATTTTGACGAGATTTTTACTGGCAGATAGCTGATGTTAAGGAGTAACTTAGGCTACTTTTATTTTAGAATAAGAATTAGGGTTTCGTGTAAAATAATTAAAACCCTAGAAATTGGTAACAAAATCCGATTAAATATTTTTTTACAACAATTTGACTCGAACGGAGGTCGCGGGCAACAGCTAGTCTTTACATAGTATAAAACAAAGTCTCTCCCGCTGTTTGTACGCTCAGCTTACGATCTTTTAAACAACGTAACGGATTTTAGTGTAGTGCAATTAGAGTGATTCAAGAGGAAGGTTTATATGTATAACATTGCACCCGTGCGAAGCCGGGGCGGGTCGCTAGTAATATATAAAAAATTTGATTTACCGTGTGACGGTTAGGATCTGCAGGGTTGCGGGACTGTTCGGAAGAGATACCGCGGCCCTGGAACAAAAAGGGCAAAGGAAGGAACATGGATGGGTTTTAGTCAGTAAAAGTCTGACACTCCCTCCTGCTCAGCCCAGAGCGGGAGAGGTTATATGATGATTGCCAAAGTGAAAAAAAAAAAAAAAATCGTCGGTTAGGATCCAGATCAAGTTCGAAAACTCATTATTCACTCAATAGAAGTCCACAGATCCAGGAAATAACAGAAGAAAACAAGTCAGACGAGTCTGACCTCTGAGAACATTTCTCTCGGATTAGATAGAGGAAACACCAACCTCATCCAGTTTTTAAACATATTTTATTGTAAAGTGTAAATCTATTTATAAAAACAAATTTGCAGTATTAGCATAAGCATAGCATAGTCAGCCTATAATGTTCCCACTACTGAGACACACGGCCTCCTCTCTATGAGAAGGAATGGGCTATAATCCACCACGCGGGCCCAGTGCGGGTTGGTAGATGTCACATGTCTTCGAATTTTTGGTTCTAGAACATGCCGGTTTCCACACGATGTTTTCCTTCACCGTTTTTTGAGAGCAGTGGTGATGAAATTACACAAAGTAATGCGCCTGCCTGTGTCCGAACCCACGACTTACTGTTCGTTAAGTCGGGGCCGCCACCACTGGGCCACCACTGCTCTCTTCTGCTCTTTGCAGTATTAACGTCATTTAATTATTTTCCCTGTCTTTATTTGCACCTTAATTTCCAGTGAACCGGAACCTCAGATCATAGACTACCTGACCCAGCAACACAAGCTGATGGTCGGCATCTCGACCGCGCACGCGTTCCAGCTGAGCGCCGAGTGGATCTGGAACATGTACAACAACGTCACCGCCGAGCTGGATGCTGGAGACATGGAGAGACTGCCCGAGGTAAATACAAAACAAACATTACACAAACTTACAATATTTTCCCATAGGGGTAAGCAGAAACTGCAGAATATCACTCCGGGAACGATCCTATTCTAGCTCTTCACCCGCGACTTGGTCCGCAAAAATTATGATAGCTCGGCTAATACGCATGATATAAATATAGTTTATAGCATATACCACCCACGAATAATGTAGCTTTCTGTCAGTGAAAGAAATTTTCTAATTGGATCATTAGTTCCGGAGATTACCCCCTACATACAAACTTACAAACAAATTACAAACTCTTTATAATAATATTAGTATAGACTAGCACGCGACACATACGTTACAAGAAGGATATTTCCGTAGCATTAGTCTCCGGTCATGTCCTTTTGTCACCCCTATTCACTTCGATTCATAACTGTAGGCACCAGCACACCCACTGTCAACAGCAAATCGTCGCTTATTCGGCAACATTATCAACGGCCTAGCCTTTCCCAACTATTTTGGGTCGGCTTCCAGTCTAACCGAATGCAACTGTATACCAGTATTTTATATGGAGCGACTGCCTATTTGACCTCCACAACCCAGTTGTGCTGGGTTATACGATACCCCTTGGTAAGACTGGTTGTCTGCCTTTCGGGCCACTGACTACCTGTAACGACTGTCAAAGATCTACAATTGACAGCCGGGACCATCGGCTTAATGTGCTTTCCGAGGCACGGAGGAAACTCTACAATACCGCGAATATTTCCTTCAATTCGTTAAACTAGATTACTATCATTTCATGTATTTTTTTGTTCTTTTTAATTTGTATGCCTGCTTTGTTTAACTAACACATTACTTATATAATTTTGTTGTTTGTATTTAATTGTTTGCGTAAGTCGCGTTGTTTTTATAACTAATTGTTTTTATAATATGTGGAAAATGTCGTTGGTTATACATTTACTGACACCCTAGATATAATTATATGTAATACTGTAATGTGTAACCGTTTGTTTTCCCAAATAAATAAAATAACGTCCGTATCCGTCAACGAAACAAACAATTTCTAAATCAGTAGGGCGAATCGAATGGTTTTTTTTCTAAATAACATCGGTCCCCCCACACTGCACAGCTGCACGCGCTGTCGTGCTGCCTGAAGGCCGTGACGACGTCGGACGCGGCGGAGTGCGTGGAGCGCTGCCGCCTGGCGTGCGGCGGCCACGGCTACATGCTGGCGTCCAACCTGCCCGTCACCTACGGACACGTCACGGCCGCCTGCACCTACGAGGGAGAGAACACTGTGCTGCTGCTGCAGACTGCCAGGTACTGTGCCTTATATGTCGTCCTACTGTATACATAATCAGCCTGTAATGTTCCCACTGCTGGGACACACGGCCTCCTCTCTATGAAAGGGAATGGGCTATATTCCACCACGCAGTCCCAGTGCAGTTTAGTACAACATGTCTTCGAATTTTTGGTTCTAGGACATGCCGGTTTCCTCACGATGTTTTCCTTCACCGTTTTGCGGTGGTGATGAAATAAATTACACAAACTGAAATAAAGAATCCACGACTTACTGTACGTAAGTCGGGGCCGCCATCAAAAAGTATAAAAAATGCCATCATTTTCGAAAAAAAAATCTTAACACAATGACTGCGTCAGTAAGCAGGGTTCGTGTAACTGAATTTTGAGCCAAACTCGAACATTGCACTATCGATGATACACTAAGAAAACACAACGTTACCATGAAGGCGAGTTTTACCATAACCTTAATTTTATGCTAAGGTCAAAATATTTTATTTCACGAGCCTACATGGGCACTTATAAAATGTCGAGAAACGTGATATGATTACACGAGTGAGAACAATTGAATGGTGTAAGCGTCAGTTTCTTCTTAGATTGTTAAACTTATTAGTATTATGGAATCAAGGGGCATAGTAACTTTTCGCTTGCTGAAAAAGACTCATAAGTTTGAAAACTTAAAAGTTTTCCAAAATATAAATGCACTGTAAAATAAGGTACCTACACCTCACGTCAACCGTAATATTTATTTCACTTCTCATGCTCTAAAAGTTCGTCTTTATGTCGTGCGTAGCGACATAAAGTTGCTTTTTATGCTCAAAGTAAAATCTTCGTCAAAGACAAAGGCAATCGGTCCGACAGCCACACGAACAACTTCAACTTCATAGAAAAACCTCTTTATTTTAATTCGTTTCGTTAGTATTCTAAGAACAAGGCAAGGATATTTCTCATTGCCCTAATATAACTTTCAATTTTAATTAAATTTAAAATATTTATATGTTGCTGTTTCATTTCCTCGCAATCGAAGTGAAAAGTAGAGTGACTCGTCCATAAAACCCACTTTACACTCTACTTAGGCCGCATTCCGAATTACAAAATAATCACTCACAGCGCTCACATCTATATTTTGCGTTCCGTTTTAGATATCACGATTATGACAGCTCAGAGCTGTCATCAATTCGGAACGCTCGTGAACGCGTTCACAGTGAACATAACCCCAAACCGAAACCTTTCACAAGACCTATTTTTGAAAATGGACCATATGTTGGTTGACTCTGCTGCACATACAACCCTCCAAGTTCAATTAACCCCATTCAATAACTATTTCATGAAAGAGTCACTCAATAGGGTTAAATGAACTTGGAGGGTTGTATTGGATGATTTGATTGATTATAATTCTATAACTTCATACGTGTTACTGGCGCGATTGTTATTTTCATCAACATACAACTTGACACTAATCTGCAAATCGTAAGAAAATTTAAATTTCGCGGGCTACCCTTGAGCTTCCACCATAACAACAACAACCTGTGAACACAACTGTCATTTTTGACGGCGCTCACAGTGATATTTGGAGCATGGTCGCCGGTCGGTGTAATCGCAAAATGGCGCATGTCATTACGTCATCTACGACGATTCAAGGGACATCAATATCGCGTTCACGGTAATTCGGAATGGGTTTATGGATGCTCAAATCGATTACAGCGTAATTCGGAATGCGGCCTTAATATCCATATAAACGTCTCGCGTAAAATGATGCGTTTTATGCACTTAATGTACAATCTACTATTATACGTTGTTAAACATGATTGTGTACTGAACAGATACCTAGTGAAGACCTGGCAGCAAGCCGCCGGCGGCAACTCGCTGCCGCCCACCGTGGCGTACCTCACGCGCGCGGGCGCGGGCCGCCGGTCGCCGCCCTGGGACAACACCATCGAGGGCATCATCCGAGGGTTCGAGGTCATCGCCGCTGGGTAACTGATACTATTTATTTTGTATGTGCTGTTGGATTTTCAGCCTTAGGTGCTAAGCCGAACTTTGCAAATCCTATACTAACTTTTATTATAAGCCTTATGTGGTGTCCCATTGCAGGGCAAAGGTCTCCCTTCCCTCTTTCCATTTATACAGCGTGTAACAGAAAGGGTATAATCATATGGAATACGGTGGTACGGACCATCAAACTGAAAACTTTCTCTGTGGGACCACCATCGAAATCGTAAAAAAATAATCAGCTGTCCTATACAAAATTTCAATACCTACTCGACCCAAATGTATGGGACAGCTGATTCTTTTTTTACGATTTCGATAGTGGTCCCATAGAGAAAGTTGTTCAGTTTGATGGTCCGTACCACAGTATTCCATATGATTATAACCTTTCTGTTACACGCTGTATATATATTTGGCTATTTGGGCCCAATCCTTTTGAGAAGAGTCCAGCTCGTCACGCCATCTTCTTCTGGCTACTCGATCGAAATTTAAAAAAATCGAATTACTGCCCAAATAAAAATAAAACAATTGTTGTTAGAATCGAATTACTGTTTATTATTTGAGATAACAAACAGTGTCAACTGTTATTATCTCGAATACTGTCGTTACCGTCTGCCGACCCTTCTTATTTTCACTTCAGGAATCTTTTTCGGTGAAGCTTTTTAGCGTCGTGTCTTCATCCCAAGAAACAAAATATTTATTATTTATTTAAAAAAACGTTGCCCCACACTAGCAATTTCTCCTGTATCGTGGGTGCGTTTACAAACATTTAAAGTGACATACAGAAACAGCCAGACCCAGAACAACTACCTGTAGATCATACAAATATTTGTTCAGTGCGGGGATCAAACCCGCGACACGCAGCGCAGCAGCCAATCGCTCAGCCACTGCGCCAACCGTGCCGTGAAATAAATACAGCTTACCTCACAACATATATAAAATACAACTGACAAGTCTCTTTAATTACAGTAAGATCGCTCTCTGCGTGGCGAACATCGAGCGGCGCCAGAAGAGCGGCTTGTCGTACGAGGACGCCTGGAACATGACCTCCGTGCAGCTCACGCAGGCTTCCGAGGTAACACATACACGTTACACAGTGCAGTGCCTAGGAGTCAACATCTACTACCTATAGTTTAGTATTTAGATGTGATGAGCTACCGAGTTCCAAACTTTACCGCCATACAAAATTCTGTTTGTTAGGCTATTTTTCTCCTTTAAGTATTCAAGGTGGTTTCTTTTTATAACTCTAGGGTATGAATGAGACCATATCAAAGAATCAACTGGTATAGAAATTATTCTCAATTATCTTCTTTTTTTTTTTGTTTTCGTACAAAATAATTCGATGAAGTCACGATTTTTAATGTGACACCCATCAGACACCAATGAAATTACGTACCGAGTTTCCTTCGTGCCTCGGAAAGCACGTTAAGCCGTTGATCCCGGCTGTCATCTGTAGATCTTTGACGGTAGTTACAGGTAGTCAGTGGCCCAAACAAGTCTGACAACCAGTCTTACCAAGGGGTATCGTATTACTCAGTACTAACTGGGTTGTTGAGGTCAGATAGGCAGTCACTCCATGTAAAACACTGTTATTCAGCTGCATCCGGTTAGACTGGTAGCCGACCCCAACGCAGTTGGGAAAAGGCTAGGCTGATGATGACGATATCTTCGAAACTATGCATTTTGTAACACATATTCTAGGACTTTTTGTATTATTTTTACATAGAGAATGTAACACGTTGTATAATTTTGTTATTGGCTGTAAAAAATAAAAGGCACCAATTTTAGTCATGAGCACATTCGATTCGGCAATATTTAAGAAAAAAAAAACTTTGAATTGACGCATCGGGTTATGTATCATTAAAAAGAGATTTATTAAAGAATTATTAAAATATAATATGTTTTTCCTCCTCCAGGCTCACTGCCGCGTGTTCATACTAAGCTCATACTTCGAGGAAACAGAGCGACAAGTGAAGAACACGTCGCCACAACTAAGCGAAGTGTTGCTGCAGCTAGTCGACTTGTACGTGGTGTACTGGGCGCTGCAGCGAATAGGAGACTTGCTCCGGGTAAGTAAATAGAGGTGTGAGGGACAGTGTAAATGTCCTCATTTCCCATTGGGCTACTTCCCGTCAGTTGTCGGTCGGATGTCGGCGCAAATAACTCTGCTTGTGCGTTTTTAGCGTGACATCAGTTATGAAGCGTAGTTCATACAGGATGTAACAAGACCTTTGACGACGCCGTCAACCTAGTATTGTGTACATCAAACTAAGTAACGCAAAAAATATTGACGACACGACTTTTTTTTTGCGGTGAAAAATCACGTTTTACGGTAGGACTCAATGTAACGCACTCAAAACATTGTGCTGATGGATCGATTGAATAGTACAGGCACAGATATTATAATACTTCGTACAGATACCCAATCCCATACAAAGAAATGATACCTCCCTAAGTCTGGCTATTGCTCGGGCTATTTTCTTTCCTCCATTTTTTCAACAGATGGCAGCACCAGCGTCTCACTAATTACCAGAGGCAGTAGTTTTACAACGCCATCTAGGAGTCAGCCTAGATACTAGGTGGCATCGATACTAAGTGCCATCGATACTACTAGGTGGCGCTGCTTTTATATAGATTCTCTACATCGCGATCGCACCGGGCGTTCAAGGGCAAGTAGGTAATAATAAAACAACAAAAAATATCTCTAGTTGGCGGAACGGTTTCATTTGCGTGACTGAGCTAACAAACATCTCGCTGCAAATGCGACTTCATGATTGTGTTCTTAAGCATGTGATAGGTGTTTCAATAAGAATTATTATTTTTTACATTTTTGCAATGGGCAGATCAGTGTCAGCCTGTATGTTGAACAAAATATGATTCGCGACCGTAACACGTACACACGGCTACACATGAAGCTATACATTTCCAGTATAAGCTGACATCGCATTGTACGGAAATCATATACAATGCGAGATCAGCGTAAACTGGAAATGTATAGCTTGATGTGTAGCCGTGTGTATATGTGTGTTTACAGAATTATTAATAATTTTAAATCGTCAATACAATCCCATTGAATAACTATTTTCATGAAAAAGTCATTCAAAGGGATTATATGAGCTTAAATTGTATTGATAATTTTAATGATTACAATTCTGTAACTAAGTACGTACACACGGCTTTCCACACGGCATTTCCAGTGTAAGCTGACCTCGCATTGTACGAAAATCCTATACAATGAGAGATCAGCGTAAACTGGAAATTTATAGCTTGATGTGTAGCCGTGTGTACATGTTACGGCCGCGAGTCATATTTTAATCAACACACAACCTGACACCGACCTGCAAATTGGTAAAAAACGTAAGAAAAAATAGTGCGCTATTTGTGCAGCTTTATGTTAGATGTTCCGAGCCACCATAAAGTTTGCAGATCGTCACTTGCAGCAGTTGCAGCTCATACTACCCAAATAGTACCTCATATTACTCAAATCAATCAAATCTATTAATTTGCTTTTAATTTAATGTAGTTACTACGGCAAGGAAATGAAATGAAATAGGTGGATACTAGGAGTAGGAGGATGAAAGCTGGAAATAGGTACTTACTAAGTACATATCTACATAAATAAAAAAAACGAACGGAATAATTTTATAAAATATTTTAATTTTAATACTTCAATCAAGTACCTAACTTATCTAAACTATTATTATAGTGATCAGGTCCAAAGACAGCTGATGTAAATGCATCTAACGCACCACAAGCGTTGAGGTCAATGCCCGCATTCTGTCAGCGAGCGTCGCACGGCCTTGCGCCCGTGTTTGTATTAGCGGCCTTGTAGTTGGATTTTTTATAACCATATTATATTTTTTATAACATTCATAAAATCATAACAGTCGTTTAGACGTGACCATCAGAAAAAAAAAATGTTTTGTTCTTGTTTCATTAATATGTTTTCGATATTGGTTCGTAACATGTGGTAAAGATTCGCTAGGTAATTTAATTCGACCCGTATTATACGTATACAGAATGAGTTTTTGAGATAGCCATCTTTATGAATTAAAGAAAAGTTGTCGAAGGAGTTCATGTTGGACTTTGTGAACGAAACCTCTTTATCGACTCTATGATGATTGTTTTTGGTACTTATGTGTCTTTCACTTTTACCGTGTTCTTTTTTATCTCTCTTGTCATGGTCGTGCAAATAAAACTATTGTGATCTTATTTGACTAAAGTATATTAATTCCACACCTAAACACCTATTTATAACAGGTTATGCGCCCATGCACCTACTCAAATAAGGAAAGTTATTTTTCGTAAGAAAATAAGCAAAATACAAAAAACGATCGGCACGTGTTTTTTCTTTGGTGACAATATTAGAAGAAAAACATGACCAGCGAAGCCAACCACACTGGAATTCCTATAGAAAGGCTGAAGGGGGCGGAAAACTATAATAATTGGAAGTTTTCAATGAAAATGCTCCTAATGCACGAAGACCTACTCGAATGTATCGAGTCCACCGACGGAAGCAAAGATGTAAGAAAAAATCAGCGTGCGCTTGCAAAAATTTGTCTTTCTGTACATCCCAATGCTTTCTCGCTTGTGCGTAACGCAAAATCAGCTTATGAAGCCTGGACAAATCTACAAAAGGAGTATGAGGACAAGGGTCTGTGCAGACGCTTAGGATTACTGCGGTTGCTTTTTGGAACTAAGCTCGAAGAGAATGCTTGTAACATGGAGGCTTACATAACGAAAATAACGGATATTTCACAACAATTGCATGACATAGGTTCTCCACTAGACGATGACTTCATAGCTGTCATCATGTTGAGCGGACTCACACCAGATTACGACCCGCTCATCATGGCGTTAGAGAACACAAGTGACAAACTTGTCAGTGACACTGTAAAAAACAAGTTATTACAAGAGTTTCATAGAAGAGATGAGAAATCAGAGTCTGCATCGGCTTTGTCTACTACCAAGATGATGAAATGTTATCGATGTAAGAAGCCAGGACACACAAAGAAGAATTGCCCTAAGAATGCTGCTGCTTCTACGACTCCAGTGAGTAATGTCAAGGACAAGAAGAAGGTGTTATTATCAGCATTGTCGGTTAATCTCAAGAATGATGTCTGGTATGTGGACTCTGGTGCAACCAACCATATGTGCAACAACAAGAGTATTATGTCAGAGTTGAAATCAATCAAAAAACTCTCTGTGAACATTGCAAATGGTGAACAATTATGTACTGCAGGATTAGGTAAAGTTAGAATTGAGTTAGACAGCGGTTTTACAACAATAACTAATGTTTATTTGGTTCCTCAACTGTCAACTAACCTTTTATCAGTCAGTGAGTTAACAAGAAAAGGTTATAAAGTCAATTTTAATTCTAAAACCTGTAGGATAATGGACGGGCATGAAACCATTGCTACTGCTAGTTATGTGAATGGTATTTTTCAATTAGATTCTATAGGGAATAGCAGTAGAGCTGATGTCGAAGTACAGCCTCAATGCATGGTCTCTGACAGCAGCAGTAAATCAATACTGGACTGTGATGTGTCAGAGCAAGAGCAGAGCAGCTTGGTGTCACAAGAAGTATGGCATCGCAGGCTGGGGCACCTCAACTCTAGGAGCATGAATGTCATGAGACAAGGTATGGTCATTGGTATGAATTATGATAGTACTTGTTTTCAATCATGTATTGCCTGTATTAAAGGAAAACTTACAAAATTATCTTTTCCAAAAGTTTCTCACAGTAGGTCTAAGAAGATTTTAGGTTTAATACATACAGATTTATGTGGTCCAATGCAAGAGAAGTCATTTGGTGGTGCTTGTTATTTTCTTACTTTCATTGACGACTGTTCAAGAAAAACATTTGTTTATTTTTTAAAAACAAAAGGTGAAGTTTTTGAAAAATTCAAAATATTTAAAAAGCTTGTTGAAAATGAAACTGATAAGAAAATAAAAACTATTCGTAGTGACAATGGTGGTGAATATATCAATAAACATTTTCAGGAGTTTCTGCAGCAGCAAGGAATCCAGCACGAAACGACTGTCCCGCATTGTAGTCAACAGAATGGTGTGGCAGAAAGAGCAAATCGTACCATCATGGACAAAGCTCGCTGTATGCTAGAAGATGCTGGTCTTGACAAACGTTTTTGGGCAGAGGCCGTTAACACTTCAGTGTATCTGAAGAACCGCTCACCTACAAAAGCTGTCATGGGCATGACACCACTGGAGAAATGGACTAATACAAAGACCGATGTAAGTCACCTTCGTACATTTGGTTGCTTGACTTATGCTTTGACTTCAAATCACAAGAAACTTGATTCGAAGGCAAAGAAATATATATTTGTCGGTTATTGTAACGATACAAAGGGTTATAAACTTATGGATCCTGAGAACCTTGGGCATTGCATTAAAGCACACCATGTGAGGTTTTTAGAAGATTGTTTTTGGAAGAAGGATCTGTCAGATGATGATACTAAACATGTGGTTCATGTTGTTTCTCGTACAGAACCGACATGTAGGGCAGGCGACAACACTGGGAATGAAAGTGCACAGGATGTCTCTGAAAATTGTAATTCTGATGTCAGAAATAGGAACAGGGACACAGTATTTAGTATCAATGACAGTGGTAGTTCATCTGAAGCAGATAACTCATCGGATGAAACCTATATTCCAGGGAGTTCAAGTGAAGACTCGACAATTACAGACTTCACTGATGCTGTAGAGGAAAATCTATCTGCACAACTGGTAGCTCAGCAGTACAGGGATCTTGGAGACCCGGAGACTGTTAAGGAGGCACTTGGTGGAAATGAAGCTAAAGAATGGAAGGAAGCCATGGAAGATGAGTATAAATCCTTTAATACCAATAAAGTCTGGCACCTTGTGGATCTACCTAAAGATCACAAAGCAGTAAAATGCAAATGGATCTTTAAAAGAAAAAGGAACTTAGATGGAAGTCTCCTAAAATACAAGGCACGGCTGGTTGCCAAAGGATTTACTCAAAGGTATGGCATTGACTACTATGAAACTTTTTCACCTGTTGTCCGTTACTCTACTATCCGTTTGTTGTTAGCACTAGCTGCAGAATATGATCTGGAAATAAATCACCTAGACGTCAAAACAGCTTTTTTGAACGGTGATCTAAAAGAGCATGTGCTAATGGAACAACCAGAAGGATTTGTTAAGAAAGGACAAGAACATAAGGTGTATAAGTTGGATAAAGCCGTTTATGGATTAAAACAGGCTGCAAAATCATGGTATGAAAAAATTAACGGAGTGTTAATAAATAAACTCCATTTCAATAGAATGCCTTCAGAACCATACGTGTCTATTATAAAGGACAAAAGAGGGAAATGGTTATAATTGCCCTTTATGTCGACGACATAATGTTATTCTCTTCATCGATATCCAGAGAAAGAGATATGGTGAAAGAAAAACTCATGTCAGAGTTTGAGATGAAAGATTTGGGTCCAGCTCATCAAATATTGGGCATGTGCGTACGCAGGAATAAAGAATCGATTACTTTAAATCAGTCACATTACATTGAAACTGTTCTACGTAAATTTAATATGACTGAATGCAAGCCGTCTCCAACCCCTATGGAAGCTGGATCGAAACTAAAGAAAAGTGAAGTCAAGGATACTCGTCTCGACTACAGAAATCTCATAGGTTGCTTAATGTATATTTCGGTGTGTTCCAGACCAGACATCTCGCATGCTGTAAGTTTTTTGAGCCAATTTAATGAATGTTTTGATGGAAAGCGGCGAAAAGGGTCCTGCGATACCTCAAAGGTACAAGTCATTACTTTCTTAAGTATGTTAAGGGCGGATTGATCATAAATGGCTACACAGATGCTGATTGGGCATCTAATGAGGTAGATCGTCGGTCATACACAGGATATATATTTAAATTAGGCGATTCTGTTATATCTTGGGAAAGCCGTAAGCAGAGGACTGTGGCTCTCTCAAGTACTGAAGCAGAATACATGGCTATTTCAGATGCTTGCAAAGAAGCGTTGTTTTTACGTACTTTTTTGATTGAATGCCTTCAAGTTAATTGTAAGATAAATTTGTACAATGATAATCAGTCAGCACAAAAACTATGCTCTAATTCAATGTTTCATGCCCGTACCAAACATATAGATATTAGACATCATTTTATAAGGGATATTGTAAATAATAAATTTATTGATATCTGTTATATGCCTACTGGTGACATGGTAGCTGACTTGCTTACTAAACCGTTAACTAAAGAGAAACATGTTAAGTTCTCTTTGTCTCTTTTATCGGTTTAATATTTTTATTCATTGTACATCTTATAACAGTGTAATATTGTTATTCTTATTTATTACTATGTGATGTAACATTTCTTAAAACAATAAAATATTATTTAAGATGTTAGATGTTACATTTATATGAGTAACGTTTGTTTTTATCTAAGACAAAAGTTTAAGGGGTAGTGTTGTGATTTAATTAAAATTGATGCATATGTTTAGTTCAAGGGGTAGTGTTGGACTTTGTGAACGAAACCTCTTTATCGACTCTATGATGATTGTTTTTGGTACTTATGTGTCTTTCACTTTTACCGTGTTCTTTTTTATCTCTCTTGTCATGGTCGTGCAAATAAAACTATTGTGATCTTATTTGACTAAAGTATATTAATTCCACACCTAAACACCTATTTATAACAGTTCAACCCTTGATTTTGACAAACACTATTTAAAGCTGCATCATTAGAATTTTGAAAAAATCCAATTCTAGAAATCACACTAGTTGATTAGCCAAATAAATGGTGTAGAGTAGCTTTTAAGCTTATCAGGTAATAGTTATTTATTTTGCAGAATTCGTATTTTGGATTTTGATTTATTCGATTTCTTTCTTGATTTACAGTAATCATTTAGTTTCACTTCAAAGAATTTTCTAATTAAAAAATCAATGTGATTAAAATCATGGTAATCATTGGGAAGGTATATTTGAATTTTTTTCACTAAATCAGACAACAAATTGATTTTGTGAATTACGGTAATGCTATCATTAAATAAATCAAGTATTTTTTTACTGAATCATATAAAAAATCACTTGGAGTTCTAAGACTTGGTGTGGTCAAATTAGAATAAGTTTTGTTAATCAACAACTTCATTATAAGTCAAAACACTTTTGCAGGCAATACAATCAAAATGTTCTATACACACCTTGCCTAACCAGCCAGCAAAATACACATAACAATAAAATGACATACAAAATAATATAATTACATACAAAAAAAAAATTCTGTCTCACTCCACTGCCTTTTAGCTTTTTAGCTTTTTAATTGCATAATTGTCAAAATTTTTGAAGCATCACTTTTAAATTGATGTTTTTCTAAATTTATTATGTTATTAGTTTAACCGCAATTTTTTTTTTCAGTCTGTAATATTTGTTTTTTTCTCTTTTGATCAACTTGGAGGACATTTGAAGGCTCATTTTTAATCTCTTGCACTTCGGGGTGTCAGTTGATTTCCTTTTCTTTGGTGTGTCAAAACATAAAGGTGCGCTAGGTTCAGTAGGTTCTTCAACGTTAGTCCATTGTGACTTGTACACTTTGGTTGGGGTCAAAACTTTCAGTACAGGTGAAGTTTCTTGAGCTAAAAAACAGGTATAAAGGTAAGCTAAACTTATGTTACAAACTATTGACGACTTGTAAGAACAGTTCTTGTCATTCTTAAAACTTACAAACAGAATTCCCTAAAAATGAAGGTAGGACAATTGTGATTATCTCAAAAAATACCTTGTGATGTTGATGGACATGGTGAATGTGGCGTCATGACCAAGAATTGCTCATCGTTGTAGTTTTGAGGCACTGCTGTATTAGATAATCATTGCCTTTTGCCAGTTTTATTCTGAATAAATTTATCATCGAAATGTGTAATACACAGGTATATGTTCCGCAGTTCCTGATGATTAAGGTGAGCTATTGTCATGTTTCCTAAAATCAAAAACAATATGTTATTGACTAATATACGGCCACATTTTAGATGAATATTATAAAAACAATTTGGAGTACCCATTGGCTATAGACGTTAGTATTATATTCTCTGTGTTATATCTGTGGCTATCATAAACATATTTTATTTTCTAGAGCCTATATATATAGAGCATAATACTTAATAATGTTACACTATATTTGATCATACTATGCACTCCTAAGTTAATTAGTTAGCGCAATTAGTAGTAAATTGAGGATCTGTTTGAGTTCTGGAGACTTAACACCAGTGGTTATAAAATTGAATGTGTTTTTCATTTAAAGTATCTCACAAGTGACTACATAATATTTATACACTTACCACAATTGCTCAACCAAACGACTTGCATGTCCAGTTGGAAACCGAAACAATAAAAAACCTTTCGATGTATTATTACACTTTAACTATGAGCACTTGACAGGAGGCATATTGAGTGTATACTTTTTAAATCAAAATCTGAAGTTTTAACTAGCTTAAGTCGTCGCATGTGCAAGATTCGTCGTTGTCCAGTATCCAGGGTCCAGGTCTATTCATAGGGGGGGTGTCTTTTCCAAAATCCGTAATTCGAAGCCAGGTCGGTTATAAGAAAACAAAAACACATTCGAAGTAGAAGAAAATAGTCAACAACTTTACTGCCAATATGTCAGACATGACGGAACAAAATTGACAGACAGAGTAACTACCTACTTTTAAAACGTTTCGTGTAATTTAAAGTTCCGGGTTCAGTAAAATGAAAAAGAAATATAATTATGTACCATAAACATGTTAAAACATTTCTTATATTTCTATTCTATGAACAGTAATAGATTTAAAAAATATTTGAATTTACTTATAATGAAACAACTAAACGTAATTATGTAACGATTCTGGTTACAGTGTATGTGACAAATTGAGTTAAACGCCATCTATTGCAAAAAGCTCTAAACAAAATGGAAAACAGATAACTACTTTATCATTCTATGGGTTCGCATGGAAGTAAAAGTCTTCAGTTATCTTTTTTGTCGAAATTACGTGATTTTTGAGTGTAAATAGATAAATAAACATTAAACAAAGAAGTTCTGATTTTTACTAATCTTACTTCAGCCAAAACCTGCCGTTTAACGCATTTTAGTGGTTGTTAATTTCTTTACTGTTACCTATGCTGCCATCTATGATTTTTTTTCATGGACTAATTATAATTTGTTCGAGTTGAGACCCCATGGTACAGGGATCGTGGAGGTGTTTAAAGTAAAAATCTCACATGTATTTAAAAAACACGCTTGTAAAAAAGTTGGAACTTTGACCCCCAATATCTCCGTAACTAGAAGGTTCCCAGATATATGGTATAGAACAAAAAAAATCTCATTATTGACGGGAAGAACAAGTGCCTTTCGGCTTCGTTAAGGGTCTTGTTACACCCTCTGTATGGCATTCTAAATATCGCCACAAGTACTACATGTGACGCCGTCATAAGCACAAGTGAAAAAATGCGCGAATCATCTGTAAGTCTGTCGTCAAACAGCTATCTGTCCTAAATACCGGCCAAGTGTGAGCCGGACTAGCATGAGCATGAAGGGTTCCGTACCATCCTTCTTTAATAAATTTATCCACCTTTAATTTTTAATTTATTTTTATTATTTGTTGTTATAGCGGCAAAAGAAATACACTTTCTGTGAAAATATACAGCCCGCTGACAGACAGACGGACGGACAGCGGAGGGTTAGGGTCCCGTTGGCTACCCTTCGGTTACGGAATCCAAAAAAATGATCAATTTTCGCCGTATTTAAACTGAAAAATCTGCTGTTTCACCAATAAACTGTTTACAAATGAAGTCAATCAATCAGATGGCTTTTCCTATACTTTTCAACAACCTGTTTTATTTTCATTACTTTTTATTTGACAGTTCACATCTATCTCGGAGCGGGACATTGAGAAGCTACAACATTGGTACGAGGACCTCTTGACGAAGCTGCGACCGAACGCGGTCGGCCTTGTCGACGCGTTCGATCTACGGGACGAGGTACGTTTGCAGCTTGGATTGGCAATAATACAGGGTCATATGAAATTAGCTAGCGAAACGGTTCAGACGTGGACGATGGGTTTCGATGTCTAAACGTGATAAAACAACAAAAATAAAACTTTTTGAAAGCTTATTTAACTTTCAATGATTGTATCTTTGTTTAGATCAAATCTCGCAACTGAATTTTATAACAGTTATCCTCAACCGATGAAGCTGAAATGTTGCGTACACGTTTAGTTTGGATAACAATGCATGATTAGCTAAGTGACCTCATTCTAAATCCAATATGGCGGACTAGTTTTTTATGCACCTCCATGATATATATCAATTAAAAGGCTTTGCTGAGAAGAATACGAAAAAAAAATGACATCACATATATTTAAAACCTTGTTGTTGTTTTTTGTTTTAAATACGTATATAAACTCACGCCATTTCCCCATGGGGGTAGGCAGAACGCCACCTGCTACGATCCTTACATACTCCTTTTGCCTCGTCCACGTTCATAAATCATGGACAAAAAATGCTATTTTTTTTTTACTACAAGCTTATTTAGCTGTCGGGATTACTAGCTTTTATGTAATTTGACTTTGGATTTATTATTCGTAGTAGAATCTAAACTGCGCTTATAATATGCCAGATGCTATAAAGTAGTAGCGCTCTTCTAAAGCGTTCTGGCAGAAAAATCATGTTAGTTCAATATTCAATTATTCCCTTCTATTTGTAAATAGATTTAGAGCGAACCTTGCATTTATGTGAAAAGTCCTTTATTAACAAAGACAATATTAATTACAGATTCTCCATTCCGCCCTGGGCGCATACGACGGTCGCGTGTACGAGCGTCTGATGGAGGAAGCGCTCAAGAGTCCCCTCAACGCGGAGCCCGTCAACCAGAGCTTCCACAAATATCTTAAACCCTTCATGCAGGGGAAACTGTGATACTACTAACGACATATAGAAAATATTGCTGTGGTAGCTCTCTAAACGTAGCTTATGTTATGTGAGTCATTTTTAATGCGAGATAAATGGACTTAATCAATCATGAACGCCAGAGCATAAACGCACGTGCGAGCTCTCCACGCCAAACCACAATTTTACCTACCATTTTGTCACATATTTGTGTCGTTTGGCCTGTACGGCACGCGCTTGCTTGTCACGTATATGTGACACTGGCGTTCAAAAGGTTAAGGGCGGCGCCGCACTAGGTATATTTGAACAAATATTCAGTTTTGTAAAATAATCACTATGGTTTTATCATAGCGTTTATTTTGTATTGAGCAAACGAATATATTTTGGACAAATACGCCAAGTGTGACGTGTTACTTTTCGTGTCACTGTGAATTATAAAGTCAAGGTATATGGGTGAGGTTACTTATTAAGAATAAAGTGGTAATATAATAAAAAATAATAAAAGTGGTAAATCAAAACTACTTCATCGATAGGTGGTGGATGTAAATCATTCCTTATAAATAATATATTGTACGTAGATATTACAGTATTACAGTCTTGACTGGAGATTTTAATCATGAGATTTGTGTTAAAATATTTACAATAAATTTTTATATATTGTTAGAGTTGCGTTTTTTATTATGTAGTAATGATTAAGTTTTCACTTCTGAGGTGGAGTATCTACTACAACAAAATGCCAGCAAAATCGCAAAGCTCAGAATGGTAACGACGTCCTTCTGTATACCATAGAGGCTGAACCCTTCTGATCCAGAAATTATTCTAATTTGAACCACACATCTATAAATTCTTTCGAACGCACAATATTTTAACCTCATTCGAAGGGCAACTTCGACAAGGAGATCTTCTGGCTTAGGCGAAGTGCTGGTCTTCGGGCCCCTGTACCTAGGTACATACCTGACCTACGGCGCTTGGAGCTCATTCATTGAATCTACCTCTGTTCATCATTCTCTGCCCTTATCCCAACTTATTTGTGGTTGGCGCAGCATATCTTCTTCTTCCATACTTCTCTATTACTCGTCATCTCAGCAGTCACCTCCTTTCTAGCCATATCATCCTTCACACAGTCCATCCATCGTATCTTTGGTCTTTATCTACTCTATTACAGCTATCTACATTAATGCTCAACATTTTCCTAAATATTGAATCTGCCTCTGTTGTTATTAATATTTTTCGTAAATGAAACCGGGTAACCGGGTGTAATCGCCGCGTGTAGAAACGCACGACAGCTCATCAAGCTACACAACACCAGTTTATGCGGATCTCTCATTGTATAGGAAATCTATACAAAGCGAGGCCAATTTATATTGGAAATTTACAGCTTCATGTGCGGCCGTGTGTACACCGATAGCGTTATAATCGTTTTTTTTTTTGGATTTTGCATCTCGCGGTTCAGTCTCTGAGACTGGCTACTGCTTAGCCGAGCGAATCCTGTGGATGCCTTAAAAATGAATCTAAGGCCTGCCAGGGGCTTAAAAATACAGTTAAAAACTAAGCGACCACTCGCTAAGGGAATCCCCTGTGTGGTACGAGCCTCGGCTTAGGGCGTCGCTGGGGAGGACAGCAAAGGGACAGGCTGGTTCTGATCGAGTAATCGGATGTAACTCGAACGCGACCTTAAAATTATTTTAAATCATATTCTTTGACAGTTAGCAATGACATGACATTGACAATGCTTGTCAGTATGACCACTTGACTGTTAGCTATTGTTATTATTTTTAGATATATTAATCAATTCTCTCAATACTATTCATTTTATTAGTCATGTATTTGTTTAATATTTTATTTTGTAAAGTTGCCATGTTCCCAAGTGAAATAACGCTGAATAATAGTTATTTAGTTGCTAAACTGACTTTTGTCGGTTGACAGCATTTGGCTGTCAAATCGTAGATTACTTGTGTATGTTCACTTGGAAGCATGGCAGTAGAGCTTGAGCGCTCGTTGAGTGAAGACGTGTTAATTATACTCAGAACAGTGTAATCAGTAATAATAAAGTGATTATAAAGTTATACCGACTTTGCTTTTCTCAGCAACCGTATAGTGAATTATAGTTCAGAAGTGGGATAGCACTAAAAATACTTTAGTATCTTAGTGTTACCGAACGCCCTAGCAAAAGTGCAATAATAAGGTACAGTTACTTTTCGTTGTTTTACGAATTTAAGTATTAGTAATTTAGATGAATTTTGAGACCCTCATAATATTTTATTTTGTACCTAATGTGATGTGTTTTTAACGAATTTAATGCTTTTAAACAAGTTGTTGCTTTAATCGTAAGTGAATTTTATTCTGATGGTTGACCTTAGTAATTAATAGTGATGTGTTTTTAATGAATTTAATGCTTTAAAACAAGTTGTTGCTTTAATCGTAAGCGAAATTTATTCTGATGGTTAACCTTAATAATTAATACCCTAAGATTTTGTTCTATCAAATGAAACACCGATAATTTATTATTTTATTTCACAATTAAAAATCAGTATTCTAGATAACGGTTTACTCGTTTACAAAATTATTATTCCAGCTAATCAAATGGAACATCAGGCAAGTAGCCGAACCAGGCACTTGGGTACTCCTGATCCCAAGTCGACGTTCGGTGCCTATGAATCTCGCAGCCGCAGCATCAAGCGGCGTCATGTCGGCAGTCTCCGTGGCAGCCGTTGTGGTGCCCGACGCAGCCGGAGCGTTGCAAGGCGCAGCCGGAGTGGTGCGAGGCGCAGCCGGAGCGGTGCGAGGCGCAGCCGGAGCGGTGCGAGGCGCAGCCGGAGCGGTGCGAGGCGCAGCCGGAGCGGTGCGAAGCGCAGCCGGAGCGGTGCGAGGCGCAGCCGGAGCAGTGCGAGGCGCAGACGGAGCGGTGCGAGGCGCAGCGGGAGCGGTGCGAGGAGCAGCCGGAGCGCTGCGAGGCGCAGCTGGAGCGGTGCGAGGTGCAGACGGAGCGGTGCGAGGCGCAGCCGGAGCGGTGTGAGGCGCAGCCGGAGCGGTGTGAGGCGCAGCCGGAGCGGTGTGAGGCGCAGCCGGAGCGGTGCGAGGCGCACCCGGAGTGGTGCCAAGCGCAGCCGCAGCGCCACGAGGCGCAGCCACGTTGACATCAGCCACCGGCATAGCGGTAGCAGAAGCGTCCGCATCAACGCGAGGCTTTCTCAGAGTAACACTAACGTTGCTGAACAGGTTAGTGATAAAATTTTACTGGCACAAATGTTAAAAGAAGTTGTTCAGACCATGAAAACTGATGGAAACAATGACCGTTTTCCTGTTTTTAATGTTATTCCCGAATTTGATCCATCGAAACGAAATCAAACTATAGAAATGTGGATAACCAAAGTAAATGAGTGTGCACAAATTTATAACTGGTCAGACAAACAAACCAGTCATTACGCACTGCCAAAGCTTGTAGGTTTTGCACAAAAATGGTACCAAGGACTTCCCAGTGTCATGTTTTCCTGGTCTGAATGGCAAGACAAACTACGTGCCTCTTTCCCAAGTGACGAGAATTACGCTCAGTTGTTGTCAGATATGCTTGCTTGTAAAGCGCGTTTTGGAGAGTCGTTAGAGGAATATTTTTATGATAAAACAGTGTTACTAAACAGATGTAATATTATCGGCAAGAATGCCATTGACTGTATACTTTTTGGTATTGAAGATCGTTCTATAAGAACAAGTGCGGAAGCAGCCCAGTATTCTGATCTTGATAAATTACTAGTATATTTGAAAGGTGTTAAAATTAACAAGAGAATCGACAAAACGGTGCAGCAGGCAAGCATAAATGACAATAAACGTCATAAAACCAATAGAACTAAAACTAACATAACAGAATTCACAGCTAAATGCTACAATTGTGGTGAAGAAGGTCACCCGTATTATAAGTGTAAACAAACAATCAAACGGTGTACTGCTTGTAATAAAGTAGGACATTTAGTTAACGACTGTTCCGATAAGAAGGATTCAACCACTAAAGCGGTTTTAGGTATTTCCGCAGAACATGAAAATGACTGCAAATATTTTAAACCAGCTCTAGTTAATGGTGCAACACTAGATTGTTTTATTGACTTTGGAAGTCAATGCTCCATGCTTAGAGAGTCTGTTGCCCGTAACTTAATAACTACATGGTCAAAGAATGACTTGCCAGTTTTGAGAGGTTTTGGCGATTCCATGGTTAATTGTTTAGGAAAATGTGACGTAAACATCGAAATAGATTCCGTGAAGGCAGTTGTACCAATACTGATAGTCTCTGATTACTTATTACAAGTCCCTTTACTGTTAGGTCAAACTTTTACTGAGCAGGATCACGTCATCGTTATTAAAACTAACGAAATGCTTCAGATACAAGATAAAAACAAGGCAAAGGCTGCGAGAATTTCGTTACATGTTTTAGGCGATAGTAATATACGTGGATATACCGGTGTCGATGTATACTCTAAAACTAAATATTGTGGTGATGTGCTAATAGAACCCAGTTTAAGTCACGGACCTAATAGGGAGTAGGAAGTCATTCAGAGTTTAGTTAAATTAATGGATGGTCAAGGTCAGGTTGTGGTAAAAGGATTGCATTCATTAGTGTTTCCTCTGAAACGAGATACACTATTGGTTCGTGCAGTCCCGTTCACAGAAATACAGTCATACCGCGTTAATAGAATTGTAGGTAATAACGAAGACTTACCAAATCCTACTATAGAGAGTTCGTTAATAAAATTTGGAGATGAATTGGGAAAAGATGACCGTGAGTCGTTGTTTAAATTACTGAACGGTTATAGAGATTGTTTTGCATTTTCAACCAAAGAGTTAGGATGTGTCAAAGGAATTGAGATGAATATCCACCTAAGTGACAATAGTCCCATTGTATATCGGCCTTATAGATTGGCTCATTCGGAGCGTCAAGTTGTTAGGGGAATGGTTAAAGAATTAGAAGATTCAGGAATAGTACGACCATCTACGTCAGATTATGCATCCCCAATTTTATTAGTAAAAAAGAAAACTGGGGATTACAGGCTCTGTGTAGATTTTAGAGCGTTAAATAAGAAAACAATTAAAGAACATTATCCGTTGCCAAGAATAGACGATCAATTAGACAATTTATCAGGTTTTAAGTTTTACACGACCTTAGATCTCGCATCTGGTTACTATCAGATATGTATGGCGGAAACATCCAAACATTTAACAGCTTTTGTCACACCTGATGGCCATTTTGAATTTAATAGGATGCCTTTTGGATTAGCTAATGCCCCATCTAATTTTCAACGAGCCATCAATAATATTCTCGGTAACGCGCGTTTTAAAGATGCATTCGCTTACATGGATGACGTTATAATCCCGTCAAAAACAATAGAGGAAGGTTTTGAGAAATTAAAGAGTACATTAGACATATTTAGAACTTCTGGTATAACCTTAAAACTTTCAAAATGTAACTTCTTTATGAGGTCCATTAATTACTTGGGGTTTGAAGTAAATGAAAGGGGAATAAGGCCTGGACAGCACAAAATAGATGCTGTAGAACATTTTCCCCGCCCAACTGATCAACATAAAGTCCGTCAATTTATTGGTTTATCAAGTTTTTTTCGGCGTTTTATAAAGGGTTTTTCCATAATCACCAAGCCGTTAACCCAACTCCTAAAAAAGGATACCGTCTGGTGTTGGGGAAGTGTCGAAGAAGAAGCTTTCCAAAAATTAAAAACTGAGCTAACAAAACGCCCCGTTCTTGCCTTTTATGATCCGACCTACGAAACTCAAGTTCATACGGACGCATCTAAGTTAGGAATCGCCGGGATATTAATGCAAAGGCCTAAAAGGGATTCCCCATTCAACGCTGTTGCTTATTATAGCAGACAGACTTCCCCCGAAGAAGCGCGCTTCACCTCTTACGATTTAGAGACTTTAGCTGTTGTAATGTCGGTACAGCAATTTAGAGTATATTTATTAGGACTCAAATTCACGATTGTTACCGACTGCAATTCGGTTCGAGCCACATTTGAAAAAAAAGATATGATACCGCGGGTGGCAAGATGGTGGAATTCTTTACAAGAATATGATTTTAATATTATTTACAAACCAGGCTCAAATATGTGTCATGTCGACGCTCTCAGTCGTAACCCTGTCCAACAAACCGAATATACAGAAGTTAGATTAATTGATACAAATTGGATAGCTACTGCACAACAAAATGACTCTGAATTACAAAGAATAATAACTATACTTAACGATAAAGAAACAGATAATATAATTGAAATTAAAAACAACTTTGTAGTTAAACGCGGAATGCTGTACAGGCAAACGCCTGAGGGTGACCGCTGGGTTGTACCTAAAGGAATAAGGTGGCATTTACTCCAAACGAATCATGATATGTTGGGTCATTTTGGTTTTGAGAAAACTTATAATAAAATTAAAAGTCAATATTGGTTTGCCAAAATGAGAAGATTTGTCCAAAAATATGTCGATTCATGTCTTGAATGTGCTCATACTAAAATCCCCGCCGGTAAAAAGTCTGGAGAATTACACCCAATACCTAAAGTAGATCGCCCGTTCCACACACTTCACATAGATCATTTAGGCCCGTTCGTGCGTAGTAAGAAAAAGAATTCTTACCTGCTATTAATAATAGATGCATTTACGAAATATATCATTCTTAACCCAGTGAAAACTACAAAGAGTATACATAGTATAAAAGCATTACAGAATTACTTTCATACTTTTGGTGTGCCTCAAAGAATAATATCGGACAGGGGAACCTCGTTTACTTCCAAGAAGTTTAAAGAGTTTCTTAATTCATTAGGTGTAAAACATGTATTAAACTCTGTAGCTACGCCGCGGGCAAACGGGCAAGTTGAGAGGTACAATAGAACCGTCCTCGCTGCACTCAGTGCTAAAAATTACAATAAAAACGAAAAATTATGGGACGAGGCGGTTTCCGAAATTCAATGGGCATTAAATAATACATTTAATAAGGGGACTGGAAAAACACCGGCTGAGGCGTTGTTTGGCTTAAAATTAATTGGAACTAATGATTCTTCTCTTTCGCTTACTACAAATAACGAGGAGTCGCATGATGAAAGCTCAATAGAAACCATTCGAAATCAAGTCTCTGAACATATAGCGAAAAATCAGGTTAATCAGAAAGAGTCATTTGATAAACATAGAAAGAAAGTTACTTATGCTGTAGGTGATCTAGTCAGAATAGAAAGAGAGATCCCTTCCTGTGGTCAAAGCCGAAAGCTTGTTCCAAAACTTCGTGGCCCTTATCGCATAGTTACGGTATTGGATAATGATAGATATGTTGTCGAAGATACTCCGTTATCCCGAAAGGGTAACCGCCCTTTTATTGGTACTTTCTCAGTGGATAAGATCCATCCATGGTTAGTATTTAATAGAACTAATTACGGATCTGATAATGATTCTAATAATGACCAACAGACTGATAATAATGATGATGAAGATAAGGTCGTCAGTTAATAAAGTAATATACCTGTTTGATTGTTGTAGAGATATTAATGTGTTTGCTGAACTGATCACCTTTGCTGATGATTTAAAAGCAGGTTCCACTAAATTAGTAAGTTGATTAAAATGAGTTAATGAAATTCCTAAAAATGAATTTTGTGTAGTCGTCAAACCACTGAAAATATGTAGAGGTTTCAGCGGAATGACGTAGCAGTACTGAAAACATGAAGGGGTTTCAGTATTGATTATAGAATTATATTGAAGTTACAGTCAAACCACTGGAATGTAGAGGTTTCAGTGGAATGACTTGGCAATACTGAAGACATGAAGGGGCTTCAGTATTGATTGTAGATTTAAGTTGAAGTTACAGTCAAACCACTGGAATGTAGAGGTTTCAGTGGAATGACTTAGCAATACTGAAGACATGAAGGGGCTTCAGTATTGATTGTAGATTTATATTGAAGTTAGTCAAACCACTGGAATGTAGAGGTTTCAGTGGAATGGCTTAGCAATACTGAAGACATGAAGGGGCTTCAGTATTGATTGTACATTTATGTTGAAGTTAGTCAAACCACTGGAATGTAGAGGTTTCAGTGGAATGACTTAGCAATACTGAAGACATGAAGGGACTTCGGTATTGATTGTATTGTGTCAAATATGTTATGTATATTAAGAAATTTATTGTAGAAATGTAGTAGTAACAACACATATATTATTTTGAAAGAGATTGCAATCACTTGTACGTTTTATTGTTAGATTATTTTAATTATTAATTACTTTATTATAGAAAGTAAATGGTTTACAAGCTATAGATATTCTCGGGACGCGAATGTGTCAGGAAAGGCCGACTGTTAGCTATTGTTATTATTTTTAGATATATTAATCAATTCTCTCAATACTATTCATTTTATTAGTCATGTATTTGTTTAATATTTTATTTTGTAAAGTTGCCATGTTCCCAAGTGAAATAACGCTGAATAATAGTTATTTAGTTGCTAAACTGACTTTTGTCGGTTGACAGCATTTGGCTGTCAAATCGTAGATTACTTGTGTATGTTCACTTGGAAGCATGGCAGTAGAGCTTGAGCGCTCGTTGAGTGAAGACGTGTTAATTATACTCAGAACAGTGTAATCAGTAATAATAAAGTGATTATAAAGTTATACCGACTTTGCTTTTCTCAGCAACCGTATAGTGAATTATATGACTCTGTTTGCAATTTAAGGTGGCGATCTCCCTTAATATTTCTTTTATTTATATTTTTTCTTATTGAATACATTTTTAATTTTTTTAAAACACCTTATTCTTAAACTCTTTGGTGGCGATGCTTGTCAAGAAAATTTGCATCAATATGTCAAACTTGTTACATTTATTTTAGTTCTGTGTTTTCCCACTTACACAGATAAGTTGGTTGAAGTTAAGTATAGCTAGCAGCTGATTGTCACTTTCTCAAAACAAAATGATACTCTATTGACGAAAACAATAATAAAGTGGTTTTATGTGCCGGTTACACGCCGCCTTAATTCCGATCCCGTTATTTAGAGGGGCTTGTGTCTGTGCTAGAATGGCGCGAGATCTATTCCGTAAGAAGTGTGCCAAGTGTAACATCACTGCAGCAGAGGATAAGAAACTGAGCTTTCACAGATTTCCTTTACCCGGTAAACATGGAATATCAAGGTAAGGACGTTTCGCCAATTATGTTTAAGTCCTATACATATAATAAGAAATAATAAATCATTTATTTGCATAAAACATGTTATACAATGGTGTCAAATAAAATTAAAATAGTTCAAACATGTATAGCTAAGGTAGAACATAGCACGCATAATTTTAGGGTTTTAATTTTAGGGCTGTGTAAAGCGAGCCTTTTACCAACAACCGGGTACGAACCCATGGGCTGCTATATACTAAGAATTTCCTTTTGGAAAAACCCCCATATCATTTTACCTGACTTGGGAATTATGCCCAAAACTAAAAGCTCAACATTATAATCTGAAAGTCTATTAATGGTTTTGGTCCAGACCCGGAACAACTACCTGTAAGCCATAACACGAACCTGAACATGAACCTGCGACACGCAGTGCAGAAGCCAATCGCTCAGCCACTGCGCCAACTATAAAATTTAGACCCCGTCATCCACAATAGATTTGGATGGGTATTTAACGGAAAACAGTTTGAACCAACAAATCATTTTTCATTCAATAATTCCAGGATACGAGTATGGGCTGAATATTGTTACCCAGATGAGGACTGGTCCTCAGAGAAATCATTGAAAGACTTGCACTTTCAACACAAGATGATATGCAGTAAACACTTTACTGATTCCTGCTATACCAACAGTGCAAGAACAAGATTAAACATTTTTGCTATCCCTACTGAAGCAGAGGACTTATCAAAAGACATCTCAGTTTATAAATCTCAAGTAAGTTATAATAATGCCTTGTGTATTTTGGTATGGTTAACAAAATAAAGGTTTTTTTTAAAATAATAAATACTGACTTCAAAATAATAATGACAGATTCAGAGATTTTGATAAAATAATAATACCTATTTCATTTTTCACTTTTTTTTTCAGTTAGATATCATGGAAACCAATATGGAATTGGTAAATCCTTGCCACTTATTAAAATCAGTAAAAAGAAAAAAGATTGACAAAAACTGTTTGATATTAAAACAAGAAGTTGAAATGGAAACAGGTGAAACCTCTGTTTCATCTATGAGTAACATGGATACAATAATGGGTGAGTAGTCCAGCACAATGAAACAATTTACAAATCTTTGAGTATATTTATAACAATAACCCTTCAGGCAACCGTGCAACCAAATGTGCAATTTTTATTTCTGTGCAACCTTAGCGCATCCCCCGATACTCACTTGGCTAGCCCAAAATTATTTGCAGATTTAAAAAATACTGGCAAGTTGGCAAAATGTTTTTTGAATAAGTAGACATGTCAAGCTATACATTTCCAGTTTATGCTGATCTCGCATTTCCGTACAATGCGAGGTCAGCTTATACTGGAAATGTATAGCTTGATGTGTAGCCGTGAGTACAAGGAAGCTTGATTCAAACAGTTTTTTTTTTTCACAGATTCAAAGCCAAAAGTGTCAGTAGAACAGACCAACATTCTATGCAATTTTTTTGAAGAGAATCCTGAAGTTATAAGAGGGTATAAGCGAACACCAAAGTTAATAGAAATGGTTCAAATTAAATGGAAGTATATTACACCACATCTCAATGCTGTTGGACCAGCAAGGGATCACAGGTCTTGGGCAAAGGTATATAAAAGAGATACAGTAGACCGCAGCATGTCAGTTGTAACACTTTTAACTTGGAGTTGGCTTGCCATAGAACGAGGAGGCCAGCTTTTACTGATTTTGTTACTGCTTCCGAAGTGATGCTCTTTTCTGTCAAGTCATTTCCTGTTGATAATTCGATGAGTATTCATTCCTTAAATAAATGGTTCATTATATGTATTACTTTACAGTATCTTTGTGATATGAAGGCAAAATTAAAGAGGAAAAGTATAAAATGGAGGCAAAGCTATGATGGCAAGGATCCTATAATGTGTAGTACTAATGAGTTCAATGAAATCAGGTTAAGAATGTTACAAGTACTTCGTAAAGACGTATCAATTTCACATGAGCCCCAGGTACTGCATATTTAAAGATGTGTTTATTAAAGTTATGCAAAATAAAAAATGTTAACAAAAAAGAACGAGACTTGATCTATCAGTCTATTGCTCTTCCTTGGAGCCTCTCTGTGAATATAAAAGGTCAAATTAATTTATGTAGTTAGTGAAACTCCACATCCATTTTGTCATGTGTAAAATTTTATTGCTTATAGAGGAAAAGGCTCCTCATTTCATAATATCTTCATATAATAAATTTCAGGATTTTAACACATCAGACTTGGAAACAGAAGACAATAACAATTATGATGATGATCTTAGTACAGATGAGAATAACGAAATGGAAACATTACCAAAAGAAATACCAGATGTGAAACTGAAACGAGAATGTTTTGAACAAAATGTTCTAATTTTGAATGATACTCCACCACCAGACTTGCAGCTTGAGGACGAGTTTGATTATTTCGGAAAAAATGTAGCAGAACAGCTGAGAACTTTACCTCTGATAGTTGCATTAGAAACTCAAGAAATGCTTTTGTCAGTATTAAAAAAACAAAGGTTACAAGTGCTGAGAACTGTGGTGCTGAGTAATTCTGATCCATTGAGCAGTAAATAAGTAATGCGATTTTATGTGGGTCATTTAAATAATTATTTTTGTTTGCAGGAAAAAGTCATTCAATTTGTAAATAAAATGAAAGTAATGCAACTAATTCCTCAGTTGTTTTATTTTTTTAACCAAAATTTTAATAAACATAGAACATTAATGCATATGTTGTTATAGATAGGGGATGAGATGTTATTATCGTGAAAATGTTGAGAAAGTTTTGAATATGAACGTGTCTCATTGGCATGCTATTCTATAAAACCAAAGAAACATGAACAATTTAATAACTATATAGCTACGGGTTGACTACTGAGCAGTCTCAGTAGCCAACCCGTAGCTATCGTCTCATTAGCTTAGCCGTAGATGTATGGAAAAAAAGACCCTGATACGAAATAAATTAGCAAAAGGATAGCAGGTTAAGACAGGCACTACAGCCACATAAAAAATAATTGAAACCGAATGCCATGCAGTATGCATGCGACAAACGTGTCGTGTAACGGTCCCACTCACTAAAGTCACTAGTGTGTTAAGTCTGTTTTTTGATCGAAACAAAAGCATCCTTCATAAACGCTAGTCTAGTGTCAACGAGAAACAGGTGATCCAGAGAAGGCTGAATGGTCTATAGATCGATGCCTGCCTTTTTAAAGGCGAACGAAAAAAAAAAAAAGATGATCCAGAAAAAAACTTATGATGACAGATGCGTGACGTGACTTACGTCAAAATTGATGCGCAATGCGCATGTCAGATGTCAGTTTTTTGTTGTTGTTGTGTTCCACTGTAAAGTTACTAGAAATGAGTTTTCCAATAAAATAAATGTATTTACTTTATAATATTTTGTTAGTCAAATTTTCATATAATAATGGCCTATAGTACCATTTTAAATAACAGTGTATGTCGGGCATGTCTCACAACACAGCAATCTTTCTCTTATTTAATATTTGAGAATGTTTCTCCTGATACTTATTGTTTCTGTACCTCTGTCCAGGTAAGAAATCAAGATTTTCGATTGGATATAATAAATTGAATCAACAAGTTTAATTTTTCATTACAATTGATTACATATAATTGAGTCTTCTCTATCAGCTATGTCGATCTGTGCTAGGGTCATAACATATTTTATGTATTCTTCTTTTCTAGTTGATAGTACTTGATTACTTATATTATTATGTCTCCTCCGAAACACCTATATAGTGGTTTTTGATTTGAAAGACTACAAGGAACCTTCACTTCTATAAATTCATTTGCAGGTATCTAAAGATGAACAATTGCCAAGAGGCATTTGTAACGCATGTTATGAGCTTCTCAAGAAATACTCTGAGTTCAAGCAAACATGCCTACAGTCTCAGGCTGCCCTAATTGAAATTGCAAAAGAATTAAAACTAGAAATAGACATAAAAACTGATGCTGTTGAAAACTATGAACTCTATGAAAGTCAGAAAAACAACATAAAGACTGAAATACTTGACAATGCTGTGAAAGTGGAAGATATTGACCATGGTAAAGTTTAATTTTTTTGTTAGCCTTTCAGGTGTCCCACTGCACCGCAAAGGCTTATTTGTCTTTTTTCTTGTCTCTGGCCATGATGGCCTCGCAAACAAGTAAATGTGAAAATTTGTATGGCTGATTATTTTTAGTTTAATTACCTTAAAATAACCCACATTGGCCTGTCCCACTGATTATTAGGCCCCTTATGTGTCATGTTTCCTTCCCTGATTTGTGTGGGATGAGTAGTACCTACCTAAAATTTTGTCAGTAAATTATTTTCAGATTACGTTGATGGAATAGATCATCATACAAGTCCAGAAATTATTGAAGAAAAATGTCTTAAAAGGTTGGTTATTAAACTTAAAACATATTCATAACTTTGAACGCATTTGCTATTATATTGGCACTCAACGTCATAATAATGATTGAATGTTCCAGAAAAGTTAAGAAGTTGGTAAAATTAAAACAACATAAAATAAATCTTAAAGTAAAGAAGACATTCATTTACACTTGTGACATTTGTCAAAAGAAATTCAACTTCAAGGAAAGATTTGAAGCACATCAGCTTGAGCATGAAGGTAAAATAGTAAGTATGTTCACTGCAGAATAAATAGGTTTAGTTTTCACGCCGGATGGCCTGAATCATCATCTTCCCACCCTTATTCCATGTTCCTTGGGGTTGGAGTGATTAGTTATCTTTTCCATTCTCCCCTTTCAAGTCACAGCTACTAAATATGAGCAAGAATTTGATATTGCAGAATAGGTCTTTCCTAATAAAAATGGTGAATGTAAGCATAGCATTCATGTGTTGCTATACAATATTGTAATTTTTCTGCGCCCAGGCTACAATCCACTGCTCACCATGCAACAAAACTTTTGTGACATGGAGTGGTTTGAAACGTCACAAAGAGAGTGAACATACTCAAGTGAGCCTAGAAAGTCTGAAGTGTCCTGTTTGTGGGAAGATCTTCAAGAGCAGACAAACGCTGAAGATGCATGAGAAGGTGCACGGGAACAGGAGGCTGATCATGTGCGATGTCTGCGGGAGAGGACTCACTTCTGCTGTGGTGTTGAGGGTAATTATTGTTACCTATTTGCAATAGATTTTGACAATCATTCGTTTTGCGCCACAGTACTCGAACATCAGCAGCAGATTTTACCATAAAAAAATTGAGCAAATTAAAAGAATGCCAACTTCATGTATAGTGTAGGTAAACCAGCTGTTATTGTAATGCCGCTTTTTGCAACATTCCGTGTACCTAATTACTATCAATGTTTCAGGCTCACTTAGAAACACACAAAGAGAACCGAGAACGACATTTCACTTGTGATCAGTGTGGAAAGAAGTTTTTCACTAAAACAATACTACAATCACATGTGTCAAGGCGACATTCAGGCCGCAAGTTCATATGCCAAGTGTGCTCATACAATTTCACCGACAAATACAACTTGGCCAAACACTTGCTAATACATGAAGGGCATAAGTTATACAAATGTGACATTTGTAACAATTCCTATGCCACACATTCGACGTTAACAGAACATAAGCGCCTCCATTCAGGTGAGAAGCCCTTTGTATGCAACTACTGTCTCAAGCCGTTTGTTTCAAGAAAAAGACTGACTGATCATGTAAGGATACATACTGGAGATAAGCCACATAAATGCACACTGTGTGAACAGAGGTTCACGCAAAGAGGGACTCTAAAGAGGCATATGAAAGTGCATGATAGGGCTGCGCCGACACTTAATTGAGTACAGGTAGGTATGCCTTGCTATGTTTAAACTGAGGTATGAATTGATAATATTGAACATAATAGAGGCGGAACTTTGAAGGAGATGCCTTGGAAAACTCTGTTCAATATCATTCTTTGAATCTAGCCATGTCGTCAAACTACAGCAGTTGAGGCCAAGGTATTGCAATGATAGGTACTGCAAATTATTGTGGCTAAAATACAGACCCTTGATGTGTATAAAATCAATCAATGTATATTGTCTATAGAAGTGAAAATAAACAGTATTTTATTTATTTATGTGCGCGTTTTCTTACACATTCAGCAAGAATTAAAAAAAAAAAGAACAACCAGATTATTCATGCTCACATTTATTTGTCTCAAATTAAATCCATGTGCTTTGTGCTTTTATCATAACAATTGCAAGGATTAAAATTAGACATAATTAAAACCATGTCGTGATTCCAAAAAATACACAATGACATAATACCTCCACTCCTCCTCCACACAATGGTAATCACACATCGTTAACAATTCATCAAAAATCCGAATCTGCTCACTGATTTTCTAGGATATCTTTCATAGATATGTACCAGATAAAATAAACCATCGTCCACCAAACTACAGGTAAATAGTAATTAAAACCTTAACTTCCACAACCTTATAAATCTTGAGTAAGAATATTTTCAATTTTGAATTCACAAGTTTTCACACTTTGAAAATTATATTTTGCTCTATCAGAAACCCATATTACTCTCGACCATTACCAGAAAGACAACAAAATACAAGTAATAATACAGAATTATATTTTTCAGGTACTTGTAGCCTAGCCGTTAAATTCACACCTTTAACTCCGCTGATTATCATCAGACATCGGTATTCCACTGTGCATATTCTGCCACAGTTTCTTGTAACCTAGCCCTTAGTAGTATATTCTGTGATTTATCCGCATTCTCTGCTTCTTTCTGCATATGTCCCTTCATGTGCCTGTTGAGGGCACATTTCTGTATGAATGCTTGGTCGCATAGCACACATTTGTGAGGCTTTTCACCCGTGTGGATCATTCTGTGGTTCCGCAAATCTTTGCGAGACATGAAGCGTTTAGGACAGAGGTCGCAACCGTATGGACGTTCACCTGAAATTAAATGAAAATCACGTATAAGCATAGCATCGTATAACAATGCTGACTACAGGTAGTGTAGTCACTACTTGTATAGTCAGAAGCCCGAAAATCTGACAACCAATCTGACGAAGGGGCATCGTGTTACCCATTAACTGGGTCGTGGAGATAGGCAGCCGCTCCATATAAATAAATGATATCTATTTAAGGAAGTCGACCTAATCTAGGCAGAAGATGATAAAGAGTAGATTAAAAAGAAACAAACAAACCTGTGTGTGTTCTCATGTGCTGCACTTTGAAACTTTGACTTTTGAACTTTTTATCACAGTATCCGCAAGAATACGGTTTTTCCGAAGAATGAGATCGCATGTGTTTGAAGAGGTCACCCTAAAGATATACAAAATATTTCAATTTCGCTCATAATTGCTCATGATGTAATATATTTTTATTTATTTAAAATACGTGGTGAAACTTTACTCAAAGACTTCTTTGAGCTAGTATAATAAATTATAATCAGCAGTAGGTGAAATTTATGACTTCAAAATAATATTTTTGTTGTTCTTACTTATAAGTACGTCGGAATTCAGAATAGCTTACTGACAACATTTTTGCTATTATTTTAGGACATAAGATGGTCCCAAAAGGTTTTGCCCATTTCTATAATAAAACATGAATAATTAACATTACGCACCTTGATATAGAACCTCATATCGCACACCTGGCAGGCTATGTTCTTGATGCCCGTGTGCCTAATCAAGTGGGTCTTCAAGTTGCCTTGCTGTGCAAACTTCTTCCCACATTGCCCACAAATGTAGTTCTTTTGGTTACTGTGCGTTTCTAAATGGGTCTGGAATATAAAATCAATGGTTTAGCATGTGTCACAGATAAGGCCTAAATGGCAATCCATATAAGCCTTATCCGTCAATTTGGGGTTCAATATTAGGGTGAAACCACATTTATCTCCGTGGAATCGTCTTGAGACGTCATTCGATTCGTTCTGTTCGGAAGTGACTCGCGAGGACACAAAACCGCGCCAAACTAAATGTGACACTTCATTGGCTCAACCTGATTCAGTTTCGATAGTGTGGTCATACCCTGTCCCTAACTAAGCAACAAGAGTCAAGCAGTGGCGGGCGTCTAGTAAATAATCACGCAAGCCAAGTCCTATTTCATACAAACATACAAAAAAAATTTTTTATCCCCATCTTACCTTCAAATTATAACTCTGCACAAATCTTGCATCACAAATGTGGCACACATGCTTTTTAATACCCGCGTGTATCATCTCATGATTCTTCAGGACATTCAAGTATGCAAAATTCTTGCCACAAGTCAAACACTGATATTTACGGACCCCTGTGTGAGTGCGGATGTGGCTGTGGAGGTTGCGGACTGTAGGGAATGACTTGTCACAGTATTGACATTTTATGTCCGGCTGAAAAGCAAGGAGATATTTGTATTAAGATCATTTTTACATTGTATATGTGTGCTTAGAATTGAATTAGTATCTATTACATTGACCGTCAGGGACTTGAAACAATGTAAAACCATGTCGTCAGTTTAGATTATTTTCCTGCAACTTAGGCTCGTCTGCCACCACAAGAGGCAAGTAGAGCTGACAACCAAAATCAAGCTGTTTGTTTGACATTTTTGCTAGCAGTGTGGAAAGTCAGCTATCAACTCTATTTACTATGTATCTCTCCGATACTGGACCAGGACCCTACAATCTTCTGTACTTTTATTAAGCAAGAAAAAGGTCTGAGTATAGCTAGATACTTCCTAGTTGGTTGTTGAACTGATGGGATTAGTTAGGTTAGAAGTACATGAAAATACCTTTTTACCAAAATGAACTCTCATGTGAGCTTCAAAGTTATCATACTTTTGAAATGATTTCTCGCATTTAGGACACTTCATTCTAGTTCTTTTTTTGAGACACTTTGCCTGTTCTCTCCGTTTTCTTATTCTCCTGAAACATAGTTTTTTGAGTACATTATTACTTTGCACAGCAATGCGAGCAATTCTATTCAATTTATATAACAACTTTTTAAAACTAGTAAAAGTAAGTTTTTAATACTTATTTCACACATACCTAATAATTTCAGCTGGATCCATAGAGCGGTCTGGCACTGTATCATTGTCTGGCAAAAGATTCTGACAGAGCATATCATCTGCTGTGATTTCTGCCACATTTATTTCAAGGATTTCATGATCATTGGAATGATGCTCTGCTTTAACTGGTTCTTGCTGAAATCAAACAATGAATTTGATTTAAAATTGAGTTCTAAGCATCCAGGCAGAAATATTGAAATGAATTAGAATAAGTTCACCATAGGTACTACCGTTGCTCACTGATGTTCAACCACTTTTCAATGTTATTACTTAGGGCAAGATTGAGGTCAAGAGTAGACCCATTTAATATAAAATGGGTGAAAAGTAGTCAAGCATCAGTGAGCTTCAAAGTTACCTTCAAGAAAACAAGCACTGAAAAAGAGAAGTTATGTAAATCTGTTTTTTTTTTTTTAATATTATCTATTAGCAATCAAAGCTTTTTAAAACCCTTACCTCATCTAAAAGTTGTTGTTTTAAAATAAGATTGGACCGCACAGCAGCTTGTTTGAAATAATAAGACTTGTTCAGCATATCCAGACATGATTGGCATATTTGATGGGGTAAGTTGTCCCCTTCTTCAGCCTGAAATAATCATTACAAAAAAAAATGGCCTGATTTAAGTTCAAAACATCGTGACGACATAGAAAGGTAGTTAAGTGGGCCTAGAAACTTCACAAAGGTGTAGTTTTTTACTACAGTACTGAGTATTACAAGCATAATTCAAAATTTAAATAAAAACATGCCACAAACCTCAACAGACGTGCAAAATTGAAACATTTCAGTTGTGCAGACCATGAACAAATCTTTCATGGGTCCCGTGTCCGATAGGCAAGTACGACAAATCTTTTTGAAATCTAAAAGACTAGCCATTTCTGTAGAAATTATTACAAAACAGCTCTAACTTATTATAAGGTAATTGCTAAACAAAAACAAGACCTTGGTCGTCTTGACAATTTGACATTGACTTTGACTAACACTCGAACAGTGACATTTGACCAAAATGACTTTGACGCCAGTGTTGGAAACTATTATCAATACATGGTGTTTTAGTGATACCGAACGAATTTTCGACACTTTTTTGAAAAAGCCTTAGCCCAAGCCTTTCTCAACCAAGTCGGGGTAGACGAGTTTGACCGGATATAGTGTTACCATTCTAACAGAGTGGATCTCTTTTTAGTCTGATTAATAAATAATTAGTAGCTTTATTAGATATTATATTGATACTCAGTAACACAATACCCCATAATTAGACAACAAAGGTTTAACGAGGTTTCCGAAGTCGGAGGGGTCTTGGATGTAATGGATGATCGATCAGACGATCACCCAACCACGGGCCAACCTGGGGAAGAGCGCTTGTTTAGTCACGGTCACGAGCCTCTTCTACCTCGTAACAATTGTATTATCTGAAGGGGTACGCGCAGGCACCTTATGTATCTCGTGGTTAGCATAGTGTATGATTGTTCCATATTTTTTCCGTGGTAACTTAACTTACCATATCTACTTTCATAACAATACGTGTACCTGACTTCCGGTCTTAATTAACTCCAAAGCCATAAAACTTTGAGCTTGACCGCTTTTCCAGTGTTTAAAAGCTAGGAAGACGAAGCGATGCCAAATTAAACTCAAAATTCTATCTACCTAAATCAGTGATATTATATAAAAAAGAGGTAGATATCGCATTAGCGCGCGCAAATTGCTGTAGACAAATGAAGCTAATTGTAAACATTTGATTTAGTCGGTTATTAGCAGCGAGCGCCACAAAACTTGCCCGACGAGCCAGCCCGCGCCGCTGAGCAAGTAGCGTTAAATTCCCCTTTAAATAATCCGACCCAGCCAACCTCTAGTTGCCCTCCCCTCAATGACGCACTAAGCCTAGGCCCGAACCCCGCAGGGGGTGCCCTTAGTGACCGTTCATTTAAAGTGTAATATCTGGGGGCCTTAAAGTAATTTTTGGCCACCACAGGATAGTCCGGTTAAGCAGCATCAACCTCCGAGAGTTGTTGCGCTGCGAGTGGTCCCAACAAAAAAAAAAAAAAAAAGAGCGCCACAAAACGTGTAGTGTTGTGACATTAATATACCTAAAATGCCATGTTGTGTGTTCAGAAAGTGTAAAAACTATGGTTCCAAGATTTATAAGAGTGAAGGAGTTTCGTATCATATGTAAGTATACTAAAACAATGTCATATTTGTATTTTTCAGGATTTTATTTATCAATTTCAAATAAATATCGAGTGTGACAAGGACAAAAAGCATGCGTCATAGATTATATCATCTACACACTAATATTATAAAGAGGAAAGATTTATATTTTTGTGTATGTTTGTGAATAAACTCTAAAACTACTGCGCCGATTTCAAAAATTCTTTTACCACTATAAAGCTACATTCACCCAGTGTAACATAGGCTATAAAAATATTTAAAAAAATCTTATGTCCGCCCGTGCGATGCTGGGACGGGCCGCTAGTTGACTTATATAGTAGGTAAATACTAACTAAGTACTAGTCCACATCTTGATATGTTGCCTTTTCTGTTAAAATGATATAAAATAATCCTTTTTAAGTTTTTAATTATTTGTTTATTTTGATCATTGTCATATTTTTCACTGTAACTGTAACATTCCTAGCATAATAATAAACTGCGGATAAAAAGATTTGTAGGTACCCAAAGATTTTTTCTATATAAAGCGCTTTTCAGAGATCTGCATGAGATTTCTTAAAAAAATATCAACTAAATAGGCGTGATAAATCTAGGGTCTACCTCATATTTTCAATATCCTTTTTTTAATGTTTGTTTCTTACATAAGTAGGTACCTACTTTGTTTACTTTTCAGGAGAGTTACGACTTAGATAAAATTTGAATTGGACATGTGATGTTGTGTCATCAATACTTATATTAACTTTTTGATTGATACTGGCGAGCAATAACTGATGATAAGATAATAATATGCAGCACATCAAGCTCGAAACCCGAAACTAAAATTTTCCCAATCAACCTTGAACCTAATGCTTTATTGATTAAGTTGAAAATCTTAAATAAATTTGAAAGAGTGCAGTAGCTTGAGGTGCTGGCGTCTGTACCTAACCTAGGTAGGTACTTAAAGTTTAATCTACTTTTAGGTTTAGGTACTTACCTATTTTCTTATTAGGTACCTATAATATTGGGTTTTTCCGTTAGGAATTTCTCAGTAGCAGCCTCAAGGTCTGGATTTGCGCCCGGTTGATGGCAATAAGCTCGCCCCCTATTACATGGGACTTAAACATAATTGGCGAAATATGGGTGCCAACTGCAACTACTACTAATACGATTAGCTAGACCTCTGCCTAACTCTTCGGGGATTACAGGCGTGATATGCTATCAGACAAATAAAAAAAATGCGTTCCTACATGGTATGTGCACGTGTTAAGTAGGTAATCATTTACTCCACAGGTAAATAGGTAGGTACCTAGGTGTTTAAACTGATTTCATTCCAGTTGTTATCGTTAAATACATTTTTATATTAACGGATAGGTATTTATGTCTAACTAAATGCACTGCTACAAAATGTACTAAGTACGTAAACAACTTAACCATATAATCCATACTTTAGGCGTATCTGTGTATTGTGAATGTTTTTTTACCTACTTTTATTTTAACCTTAGCTGAATCATTGAACTTCAAAAAAAGAGTTGAATGCTTATTAGAAACCAGTTTTTTCCTAACGGTAAATTACTCCGATCAATATAGGCACGCGCGCTTACGTTGTTTTTTAATATCAAAGGTAAAATGCGCAAGATTGCTGATGTTCGCTACGTCATCCATTCTGCTAAAAAGCATTCTGCAGGAAGTTGTGTTTGAGGTTATATTTTCTAAATGGTCCCACCCAATATATTTTCATCACTGTCTTGAAAGTATCTTTGAAAATTAATTTCCACCATGTACCTACCTGTAAATAATTCTCAAAACAATTAAGTACCAACTCATTAACTTACCTACGTGTTTTTGTGACTTTTGGTGTTAAATAGGTCTATATCATGGGAATAACAAAGAACGCGAATACCTATCATTCATTTCATTTTTTTTAAGTGTAGCGAATTGGTACATATACTATACTTAATCATATGTAGGATATCGTTGATAACAACATTGTTCAGTCATAAGTTTTCAGTGGCACGGTGTACTCGTGTCAGTGCGTCGTATTTGTTTACATTTTACACGTAACAATACTAAATGAATATGAGTGTCCACGGTATAAGTGACGAAGTGCCCATAACAGGAATTCCAAGCAATCCAAGAATAAACGGGCTAAAACAGCACTTTTGTGATGAATTCGGATGTGAACCAATGTTTTTCGTCAGAGTGCCGGGCCGCGTAAATCTAATTGGAGAACACATAGATTATTGCGGCTATCCAGTGTTGCCCATGGCACTGGAACAGGATATACTGATTGCTGCTGCGATACTAAATAAGCCAGAGCTTCACGTAAGAAATATAAATAATCAATATAACAATTATGAAGCTGAGATAAAATCTTGTGCAGATGTAAATATTATATCTGACCCCAACGGAAAGCCATATTGGTATAATTATGTTCTCTGTGGGGTTAAAGGAGCTTTGGAGTTTTTAGTTGATGAAATTACCAATGGTCTGCAGCTTTGCGTGGATGGAATAATTCCTCCAGCGTCTGGACTGTCAAGTTCTTCAGCATTAGTGAGTGCAGCATGTCTGGCTCTTCTTTATGCTCAAAATGTTCCTCTGAGTAAAACTGACATCGCATCTTTATGTGCAAAATGCGAGAGATATATCGGAACTCAAGGAGGCGGTATGGATCAAGCAATAGCATTCTTGGCGGAGAAGTATTGTGCTCAATATATAACGTGGCAACCCTTGAAGGCTACGCCCGTGGCTCTACCCGAAAATGCAGCATTTGTTGTGGCCCACAGTTTGGCGGAGGCTAACAAAGCAGCTACGAATGATTTCAATAGAAGAGTGATAGAATGTCGGCTGGCAGGTAAAATTATAGTTACGTGCGCAGGTGCTGTTCCTGATAACAAAATTATTACTCTTAGTCAAGTACAACATAAACTTGATAACACTTTAGAAGAGATGGTGAACCTTGTTCATGAGTATTTGCCCAAAGATTTATATACAAAAGAAGAAATATGTGTTATCTTAAATGTTAATGAAGAAGAATTGGAGCAGTTTTATTTAACGCCAAACACGAAGCATTTAACTGAGTTTAAATTGAAACAACGAGCTCTTCACGTTTACGAAGAAGCGATACGTGTCGAAGATTTTCGTAAACATTGCTCGCAAACGTCAAATGGCAACAGCATGCAAGGTGTAACCGGAAATAACGGTCCTTTTGTACACGAAAATGGTGATGGTAATGATATGATAAACATTCTTGGGAAACTGATGTCCAGTAGTCACGAGAGCCTGAAAGTACTCTACGAGTGCTCTCATGACAATTTAGATCGTCTGGTCAATCTATCAAAGGAAATGGACGTTTATTCTCGCCTAACTGGTGCCGGCTGGGGCGGATGTATTATAGCTTTGTGCCCAAAAGAGAAAGTCGATACATATATTGAAATGTTAATAGAAAACTATTACGTCAAACATTGTAAAATAGATAAGATTAAAGCTAGTTCGTATGTGTTTGCTACTACTCCGAACCACGGTGCGGAAATATATGTACCTAAATGAATACGTCAGACTGTCGCAGTTATGATTATCTACCATTATAAAATAATATCTAGTATCCACGATCCTAGTTTGATTTATATTCTAAAATATGTAATAAAACAATTACCTAATTTAACAGTTTTTAATAGGTACTGAGATTCTAGGGTAGTATAGTTATACCAATTTCAGACTTTTACCGCAACATTTTTTTCAAATTCTCGTTAAGCAATAAATATCATTAAGTAGTAGCCAGTTGTAAGAAAATAAAACGAATGTAGTTACGTAATGTGCAAATAAGATTTTAAGATAACAGTAACAGAAGGTGATGTATTTTAACAGCATTTATCAGTAGGTAATTAAAATAAATAGTCAAGTGAAGTTCTTCTTATGTTATTTAACTTGGGTAATGTGTAATTTAATGGTAACATAAATAAATATTTAGTTTTTTCCGTGTTTTATTTTGTTATATTTGGATTTGGACATATAGGTACCAGACATTCGTTTGAATTGAACTACATTAGGGGATTAAATGTAGGTATGAATGTTATGTACTGTCACAGCAGAGGAATAAGTAGGTATGTACTACCACAGCACAGGAGAGGAATGACGTGAAGTGTTCCTTTTCTGACTAACCACCGCGCCGGTTGGCCACAACCCGTGTAATTTATTTCAAATTTAAATATTGTATCGTACACAATTTAACAATTCCTCCCGCATTCTGTACACTGAGCTACAATTCCGGAACGCAGATCCGTAGCCAGGAATTTGGTCCGAATAAAAGAGGCGGATTGGGGCCGGGGTGTATGGGTAAAACTAAACGAAATAATTTTTTATTATTTCCGGGGGGGGGGGGGTGCATCTTCAGTTTCAGCGGCCCGAAAAGAGTTTGTACTCCTCCACGGATATGTTTTGTTTATATACAGCTAGATTCATTATTTCTATGGCTGTCATCATTCATCAATCATCATACACAAGAAAACCCCTTTTAGACCATAACAAACGTACCTAATTGAAGACTTTTACGAAGCTCGTTACATTAACTTGCATCCTTTGTACGTTTTATCAACTGTCAGCCAAGTGTCAGCTGGCAAACAAATGTCAATTCAAGATTTCAAGTGTCAAATTCGTTTTCAGATTCAGATTTCATCAGATTTCTCTACACTAAGGAAATCTTTAATAAACAAGTTAATGTTTAACACAATTACGTGATTTACAAGTCATCATTACCTTCTCATCACCTACATTTCGTCGAAAAGTAAGTATTTGATTTGGTTATGTATGAACAAAATTGTGCTATTTTGGTATTCTAAGGATAAATTATAGCAATTTTACATTCATCAATGTTTTATAGCTTACCAAGGAATAGCAGCCATGGTAATGCCTCAGGTATTCGTGATTTACTTCTTATTGCTATGATGTGTCACTTTATTTTGAGGTTATGTTCGAAACATATTTGTATTGTTACGTTGATGAAATACCACCTAATGCATAAGCAAATGCAATTGAGCAATAAACTTAAAGGTTCACAGTACAATCCTACCCCAAAATTGCACTCATTTAATTCTTATATAAACCCTTTATTTCGATTGTTTGTGTATGTTTAGTCCTATAATGCACAAATTTTGTTTTATTTTGTTTATTTTTGGATCGTTGTTTTGTGCGCATTATTGAATATTTAGTCATTTCAACTATAAATAGTAAACGTTGAGTGTCAGTACAACTGAAAGAATATCCAGTAATACAACTTGTCTCTTACAGGAAAACTACCAAAAAGTAACTGCAAGTGCTAAAAGACGAATAAGACGACTCAAACTAAAATCTATTTTGTCAAACACTCACAAGCTTGGTGCAAATAGAAGTTACAATACTGTTGAAAAAACACAGTATCGTGAAATAACTGAAGATTCTAACAAGAACCTTATAGTTAACTTAAACCCTGACCCAGGAGATGTGCAAGATAGTTTAGTAAATAACAAAGCAGACGGAAAAATAAAAATGTCTTCCAGAGAAGATGTAGTGGCTGCCAGACAGGCAAAAAAGCAGGCTAAAATAAAAGGTAAGAGCAAGGAGGCAGTACCAACAGAAATCAAAGAACAAGGTGCTGCACAGAATGCTAGCATAAAAGAAACTCCAGCTGCAACTCCAGTTAAAAAAGAAACTAACGAAGAACAAAAACCTACTCCTAAAGTGAATTCACCAAAAAGTAAAGACGAAGTTGATAAAGCTGTAAAAATTGAGCCTTTTATTGAAGCTGAAAAAAGTAAAGAGCAGATCAAAGCTGAAAGAGCTGCTAAAAAAGCTGCAAAGCATGTTAAGAAGATTGGTGGTGCTACAGCAGGTGATGGTCCTTCAGAAAAACCTGCTGTAAAAGTAAAAGAAGCTTCTAAACCTGTAAATGAAGATATGACTGTCAAAGATGTTGTGGAAACTTTAAGAGATATACATAACGTAGCTAAGGATATGAAAGAGGTTACTAACAAGGTTAATGCTATTGATCTTAGTGGTAAAAAGGTAAACATAACTTTATGCTTGAAATACAGTTCTTTCACAGTTACTTTGCCTCTGAAAGAAACCTTATGGCCATGAGAATAACAACCACTATAATGCAAAATCAGAGCAGAATATCCATGAAAAGACTAACCAGTTCTCTTTTAATTTTTCTTTATACGTAAATGCCACCTTACAGCAGTCTTTGTAAGTAGAATCTGGGATACTATGCTTAACATCATGCCTGTGTTTCTGTGAAGGATTAGATAGTGGTGTAATAGTATGCATGACAACCAATCAAGCCATGCAAAACTAGATTAAGCTGAACTCTCTCTTCTCTCTCTGATTGTACAGGAAGCTCATAAAAAACGAGGTCAGGTTTTACTGAATATGTATAGCTTGATGCGTTGCTGTGTTTACCACCCACATTTTGCCAGTTTTATCAAGTACCATATAATCTATCTGAGATAATAATTAAACCAAAAAGGTTTTATTAACTTTAGGCTGAAGAAAGCAACAAAAGTAAAGCAGATTTGAAGGCAGAGAGACGTGCAAAGCAAGAGGCACAGAGGGCTGCCAAGCAAGCCGCACAAGAGAAGTTGGTGGCTAAACCTAAGGCTGATGTGAGGGCTCCGGAAGCTGATATCTCGAAAGCTAAGGAGGTGAGTGTTAAACGATTGATAGAATTTCAGTTGCTGAAGTCAATTCATGATTTGGGCTTTCCATTAAAAGAACACTCAATTTGAATAAACCAGCCACTAGCATGGGTCAGTCAAAAACAAAAAGATGAAGGTACAGTCCAATCACAGCCACTCAGTGGAATTATCTTTTTATTTAGTTATAGGTATTTTTTAAACTGGAAATGATCTAACTAGTTATCAGAAGTACTTCAGCTGATAAATGATTATTGATTTGTAATCTTTATTGAAGTACTGCAAAGAAAACAGTATCTTTGTAAACAAGGTGTAAAAGGACCCTTCACAAAGCTATCAACCGAGCATTCTGTAAATCAAACTATTTAGCCCTATGCAAAAATTATTGCTGAGAAATACGTCTTTTTTTGGGATTAAAAATCATGTTTGTTGTTAAAGCTCAATGTAACACCCTCAAAAAAATGTGCTGATGGTTGTGTTGAACACTATGGGGGTTGTGGAGGTATTTAAAGTTACAACATTAAAACCTTTTATTTTAAAAGCAACTTGTGAACAAGTTTGAACATTGACCCCCAATATCTCCATAACTAGAAGGTTCCCAGGTATGGTTTAGAACAGAAAAAGATTGGCAATGATGGGGAGACTAACTGCCTTTCGGCTTTGTTAAGGATCTACTTACACCCTTTTTATATGCTTCATCACTATCATCCATAGCCGGAATTCACCCACTGATAGATATAGGCCTCTTTTCTTATGCCAATGTCCATGCATGTTCTTCTGCCAGCTTCATCCAGGTTTTTCCCCCAATGGCAACTATATTGTCTGCCCACATCGGCGCCAGGCAGCCCACATTTCATTTCCCAGTTCTTGGACGCCATTTGGTGATAGCCTTAGTCTACCTGTCATCACTGCGCCTTGCTAGGTGTCCTTTAATTTAAATTTCAGATTTGGTTAATTAGGGTTTTCAAATTGTTACAGGATAAAGTACCCAAACAGAAAACGTTAGAGAAGGCTAAAGTGAAATCTCAAAGTGCTCACAGAGTGAACTGGTTCCAACATCTGTACAAAGAACATGACAAGGAGTCACTCAAGTCTATTGCCATCAATTCCAAGTGAGTACCGACCCTTTCTCTAGTACAAACTGAATGTTAACATTGAAATTGAATTGTATTTTCTGTGTAATTGTAGTTTCTTTAGTAGTTATAGGGAAAATACATTATCATTTATATGTATCATACATATATTTATACATGTTATGTATTGTTGTTAAAGTACTCCAACAACTGAATTTTCTGTATCATTGTTTAGTAACCTTTTTGTTATATTTGTTTGACATTTCTCAGCAAAACAGTTATAAATATACTGTTATCTTGGAGTATTCTGTATACTCTAAGCTGAAAATGCTGTAGTAAATTATCTTAAGGTACTAGTACATTGTATAGTGCTCATATTAGGTCAATTGATATAGAACCTTGAATGCCTATTGTGCACAATAGCCTCTTGGCTCGACAACAATAGAAGAAGAGTAATTTAATTTTAATGAAGTTTATTTATTTGGGACAAAAAACAGTCAGACAAAAAACAAACGCATAACCCACACTATTGTCCATATACAGAAAGGGACAGTACAAAAATAAAAATAAACCTGAAAGGTCATACAAACCAACTCTAGACAGCGCTGCCTGTCCAGATTTAGTTCGTAGTCACCAATCAGGTCACCGCATAAGCATAACATCAACACGAAGCAGTCATTGTTACAGATGACCAGAAAGTAATTCAATAGCAGTTTTTCTAAATTTGTTTTGATTAAGAGCGAAAATATCTAAATTTGTATGCGGAGTGGAACTCTCCCCCAGCATTTGTTCTAAACTTCTCTGTGTAGAACAAGCAAGGTGCTCGCACTTCCCGCCGATTAACAGAAATCAATGAATAATTTAATTTGTATGAAATTAATGTATTATTTAATTTATTTAAAACTGAATATGTGAAAGAAAAACTTATATTAATGCACAATGAATGTTGACTTATGACGAATAATGATTTGAATGTTAAACAAATATTGAACCAGCATTAAATATTGTACACCTTATAGGTATGTTACAGTGAGCCTATAAGTACTCAGGAAGTTTTTCATAACATAACATAACACCATCACCAAAAGGTTAGGTAGAGACAGATGTATACACCAACATTTCTACAGTTTTGTTAAACTCCCATGTAATAGGGGGCGAGCCTATTGCCATCAACTGGGCACGAATCCAGACTCCGAGCTGCTCCTGAGAAATTCCTGATAGGCATGGAAACAAGACCTCAAAGGCTTACCAGTAGTCCTTGCATCGAGGCAGTCCTGTATATCAAAATAAACTTTATTTCACATAAGGCAATGTAATGTTTTTTTATAGTGTTGTCTTGTTTTCAGCTTGCACCCCGCTATCATAAAGCTGGGTGTCCAGTTGGCTTCCCGAGTTGTGTCCGGTTCTAATGCGAGGTGCGTCGCGCTTCTCGATGCTCTAAAGAAGGTAAACATTTCTGTAACTTGTTGTTTTCGTATCGACGTTACATCTTCAAGGTGAAGGGTCGCCGACACTAAAACGGTTACAATGTATTCAGAACATCATTCTGTATCCACTACCACCACACAATGAGTTGTTCCATGTTACATACATTTTGACCGGAAACAGTTGTTTCGTTTTTTAAACACCGACCAATAATTTTCATGTTGGTTCAGAATGATGTACTAATGATGATATGATGTGATGTGATGTGTGTGATATGATGTGATGTGTGTGATGGTTTTAGCGTCGGTGTCCCATTCCAGCTTGTATATTATGCTGTTTGGGCCCAGTAAGCGACCACGTTTATTGCTGCGTCAGAGGCGTTCATCTTATCAATCAACTCGGCTTATCGTAGCACAATGGTGGGCAAAGGCCTCTCCCAAACTGCGCACCTATCTGTCTCAGCTACCTTCTTAAGGTTGTGGATCGTCGCCCCAGAATACTTTGTCGTCCAGGAAATTTCATGCAGCCCCGTATCTGTTTACAAGATTAATTTTAATTAAACGAATGATTAAATTTGATGGGTCGTTTTATGAGTGCATAATAATTATCTGAATAGTAATTGTAAACAATCATAATTTAATTAAAAATTTAATGTTATTGAACGTTTGCAGCTGCATTTGTATCTAATGAGATAATTATGTCCATTTCCTGAGTTTGATATGAATAGATTGAATTTTTAATAAGTATCCCATAAAGTCCACGCTGCACTGGGCCAATGGACCTGCATGGTAGATTATAGCCAACGCCCCCTGACAGAGAGGAGGCCTGTGTCCGAGCCGTGGAAATCTTATAGGGTGATTAGGGTTAATAGTCATCTTGACCGTTTTCGGTCACGGCGACCAATCTCAACCCAGATAGCCATCGGCGGCGCGGGAGATATTATAGTGCATAAGTGTGTGCGCAGGCACAGCTGCACTGATGGCACTCTCTGGAGGCACGGGGGTATCATACCGCCAACTTCCCAACTCCGGGCTACTACTGAGAATTATCGAATGAAAAACCCAATAGCAGTTTTTTCCCGACCCGGGAATCGAACCCAGGACCCCACGCTCAGCAGTCGCGCTTGCGACCACGAGACCAACGGGGCAGTTCAGGTTTAGATTAGAAGGATTAGGGTTACACCTTATTCAGCAGCACGGAATCACATTTTTCGACAGAGAAGGATAGGAGCATTGAAAAATTCCGAGCTGCTAGATGAAGTGCAACTCTTATGTTACACCACAGAGTCGGTTTCGATTTGATTTGATCAACTTAAAAACTAAGGGTAATAACATTTATCTGATACGAAAACATGCATAAACCTCATAAAAATTACTTGATTGCTTTTGGTTAAATTAGCTAGCAGGTAACTTCAATTCCGTTCCTTATTTATCTGATACCGACCCGACTTATTGAGGCGGAATTGGCTTGAGCTGATTTCGCTTTTATTACATTTTTCGATTTCCGACCAAAAAGAGTCTGAGTCGAGTTGTGTCTCTTTATGACTGACTAGCTTATACCCGCGGATTCGGCCGCGTGGAGTTCGTGTCCCATGGGGTCCAGGATATAAACTATCTGCGTGCTAAGTGCATCCAAATCCGGTCAGTAGTTTTTGCATGAAAGAATAACAAACATCCATACATCCTTCACAAACTTTCGCATTTATAAAATTAACTAGCTGTGCCCGCGACTTTGTCCGCGAGGACTTAGATCTAAATAAAAAATAAAAAAAAGTATCCTATATCCGTCTCCTGGTTCTAAGCTACCTCCCCACCAATTTTCAGCCAAATCAGTTCAGCCGTTCGTTCTTGAGTTAATAGTGTAACTAACTCGACTTTCTTTTATACATATACATATATAGATTAAGACTGACTGGGGGCCTAAAATGGCTGTTTTATCAGAATCATAATACGAATCACGTTAAAAATTTAATATTCTTAAAATGGTCTTTATGGATATGACCACAAAGTCCATTTTAAGAATTTAATTTTTTTAACGTGATTCATTTTATGGTTCTGATAAAGTAGCCATTTTAGGCCCCCTGAAATCGAAAAATATAGTCACTCCCGCATAGTGTCTCCGGAGATGTCAAAACACCCTTAAAAATTTTTTTTTTTCTATTAACCACAGATGGTGCGCGACTACACGCTCCCAGCCAAGACGGAGTTCGCTCGCGGTCTAGAGGCGCACCTCGCCACGAGCCTGGACTTCCTGTGGGCGATGAGATCCCCTTCAGCTTCACAGACCAACGCCGTCAAGTTCTTCCGCTACCATCTCACTCAGCTGCCGAACAACGTCGATGAGTTTGATGTGAGTTATAGAAGACCCTGATAATTAAAATACAGGTCACCCAGGTGCTACCCAAGTAGCCAGCAACTGGGTTTTGGATGTTATAGACTGCACAGTTGACGCAGGTGCTGAGCAATTGGCTGCTGCGGTTCATGTCGGTTCGATCCCCGCACGGAACAAATATTTGTATGATCTACAGGTAGTTATTCCGGGTCTGCTGTTTGTGTATGTGAGTTTAAATGTTTGTAAACGCACCCACGATACAGGAGAAATTGCTAGTGTGGGGCAACGTTTATTATAAATCTAGTTCGTGTTTTTGTGGGAAATTATCCCATAAAAACGCGAACAACTTAAACGAACGCGTTGTAAATATAGCTTATAGTACTCGGGGATAATGTAGCTTCCTATTAGTGAAAGAATTTTTAAAATCGGTTCAGTAGATCTAGAGATTTCCCCCTACATACAAACATACAAACTTACAAACAAATTTTACCTCTTTATAATATTAGTATAGAAGAAAATAAAGAAGCAGCAATAGGCTGGCAAGGCAAGGGATGGAAGAAGATTAATTGCCAGTTTTCACTAACAATAGGCGATATCTTAATGGTTATTGCAAAGCCAAAAGAGAACTTTTATTTTCAAATTACTTTTGGCGTCGCTTAGTAATATCACATCACGCCTGTTCCTAATCCCCAAACGGGTTAAGCAGAGTTGTAGATAATAGTAGGTACACCCACATTTCGCCAGTTATGTGTCAAGATCCATGTAATAGGGGGCGAGCCTATTGCCATCAACCGGGCACAAATCCAGACTCCGTGGCTGGTACTGAGAAATGATTGGTGGAAAAACCCAATAACACTTTGCCCGACCCGGGAATCAAACCCAGGACCGCGGTGCCGGTTAGTGTTACTGAAAATCGGCATTAGTCCATTATAAAACACTATAAACAGGCTTAAAGTTTAATAGTATTTGCGATTGCGCAAACATTAAGTATAAAGTGCCATCATTATTTTACTATGTAATTGATAACAATTGCTTATCTATTATAGTTCATTGACACAGTTAGGTTTGAATGACTGATACACTAGCAAACAATAAAAAGGAATTGCAGATAATATTTTATTCTGTCTTCAAAACTAAAACATTAAATACCCATTTAGCAGAGTAGCTATGGGTCACAAGTTTGATTCTCCTATGACGGAACAAATATTTTAAGTGAAATACTGATATTTGCATGTAAAGGTTATAAAAAAAAAAACTAATGAATGGTCTGGTCTTTCTTTCCGTCATTCTTAAAAAAAGAGGGGTTCTCAATTCGGCTGTTTTTTATGTTTGTTACCTCACAACTCCGTCATTTATGAACCGATTTGAAAAAATCTTTTTTTATGTGAAAGGATATATGCTTATCGTTTTTTCCCATAGAAATTTCATCAAAATTCTATTTGTAATTTTGTTTATTTTTTTCCTTAAATACGTATTTTTTTTCTTCTTGGGCTATATTGACGAGATCGTTAATTACTTCTAGTTACAATGTAAAAAAATTGTTTTGTGACAAGAATTTGTATGGCAGCAGCTACAACTAAAAAGGGTAAAATAAAAACATTCTGCGAAAAAATAATCGACTTCCAAAAAGACAAAAAAAAGACTAAATAACTTTACTTTTGGAAGTCGGTGGCAAAAAAGTCAATGAAACAAAGTCACCGACTTCCGAAAGTAAAGTTATTTTTTTTAATATTTTAGTTGTTTGAAAGTTTTTTTTTTGTATTTAATTTACAAAATGTAATACACAGGCAAAGAAGACGTTGCAGGAAGAAATCGACCGGTACATTAGGGAACAAATCGACATGGCGGGCGAGGCGATCAGTATAACGGTGCGCAATAAAATATCTAACGGAGATATTATACTCACTTATGGATGGTAAGTAAATCACACGAACAACAGAGCAAATTTAATTATTTTGTACGGATGAAAAAAAGTCCGTGCAATGTTACATAACAGCCTGGCGACGCGAGTTTGTTCAAGAACATGTTTAACACGTTGAACGCCGCTTTAATTTTTCAGTCTTTCTGTGTGGGCAGTGGGGGACACCGTGTGGTCGACATACAATAGTTCCGATGGGGCCGCGGGGGACACCATATGACCGCGAGTCAGAGGCGATTTTAAGCGTCTTTATTGGGCCGTCGGGCACAGATATGAAGCTAATATGTATTTGTCGTGACCCCCACGGCCCTGCAGACAAACAGATTGTATTTGGTTTTTAGTAAAAAATATGACTCCGAAAAATATGACAAATAATTCCGAAAACAAGACTTGTTTGAAAGTTCTAAAGAAAAAAGTGTGTATGATAATGTGTTATTTTATATTTTTCCATAACATTACTATTTATAATGTGTTGTAAAATACTGTATACTGTTACTATTTACTTAAGTAGTTAAAATCTGGCTCAAGTTGCTGTAGCTGTTAGGGTTTAATTTTTCGGGGATAGTTTGATGAATTAAACTACATGTTTGTAAATCAGAAATATAATAATTATTTGTTACAGTTTTTAAATGAAACAAAATTAAATCAGACTTTAGATTGAGATCAATATCAACGTTACTACACCTATTATTTTAATGAATTTTATGGAAACAATCAAAACAAAGAAATGGTTTGTTAGGGCAGGTTTCACAAAAAGTTACAACTTTTTTCGTCTTGTTTTTGGCTAATACTCGTCCCATTACTTTAGTATTGTCTTTGTAGCACTGCTGACATGTTCGTCGACTATTTTTGCTAGTGCCGTCTTTCTTCGCAAGCTTATGCTTCATTCTTATTGGTCTTGAAACCTGACTTGAGGTTTCACTTCTCATTAACAGGCCCTTCAACACTTGTTTCCTAAATTCAACAATTTGGATTTTCGTCCCGGTTACTGCTTGATATAATACTAGTGCATTGATAACCGCAGTGTTCAACAGCAAGTTTATGGCAACTTTTCTGTACCATTTTACCGATTTTCTTAATGGCGTGGAATAAGCCCCCATTTGGTCGGACAAATCGACAGCTCCTTTTGCCCTATTATAGTCTAGCACGATTTTCGGCTTCGATACCGCTTTTCCTCGCTTTGTAATTGTCTGGAAACGGTCGGAATGTTTGGTCGAAAGAACAAGTACGTCTCTTTTATCTTTCCACTTCATGACAGTAATTCCATCTTCGCTCTCTCTAGCTATATATTCACCTGTCTTCAGTTTAGCATTAGCAACCTCTTTTGGTATATTCCTTCTATTTTTTCTAATAGTACCCACTAGATGTGTTTCATTTTCCAACAGATTCCTTGCTAAATCAATACTCGTATACCAATTGTCAGTATACAACGTGTGGCCCTTGTTCAACAAGCCACTGCAAAGTGACATTACAACGTTTGCCGGCGTAGTATTCCCTTGATCGTTTGATTTACCCGCATAAATATTGATTTTATATGTATACCCCGGTAGAGTGCATAATTTAAACTCTTTTATGCCATATTTATGGCGTTTCTGTTTGTTATATTGACGGAAAATGATTCTGCCGCGGAATGGCACAACGCTTTCGTCAATGCATATATCTTCGGCAGGAGTATAATGCCTTGAAAAATTTGTGTTCATGGCCTCCAGTAAGTGTCTGACGCGATGTAACCTATCAGACTTGTGAGCATTGTCAAGCCGGGAAAAATGAAGCATTTGAAGAAGCAGTTCAAAGCGATTGCGGGACATAATTGTTGCTGCAAACGGGTGACCTGTTATTTCATCTTTTGACCAATAATCAGAAAGCTTAGGAAGTTTTACCAATCCCATAAAAATAATCAATGCAAAAAAGCATTTCATCTCATGCATGTTAGAAGGAGACCAGTTACGGATTCTTGCTGCTTTTGAAGCCCGGTGATTCTATCAATAGCAAACTGATTTGTATCTTCTACTATCTGCATAAAAACATCATCGGGAACCAAAAGAGAGTAAAAATCAGCAGGCGATTTCTTGTTCATTGCTAAGCGGAGATTAGTAGGCAAACCAGGATTTTCTGTGAAAGGTATAATTCGACGCTGGTTACCTGTTGGTAGTGTCCATGTGCGTGTAAACGGCGTAGTGTTTCCCGAGGTATCTGGAACTGCAGAATCTTCTGCATCACTCTTTTCACTGTCTATCACCATAATACGACGTCGTTTACGAGTAACTGGATGGATATTTATGTCTTCTTCTTCAGAGCTTACATGGAAACTATTATTCAACAAGGTGATTTCTAATTCTTCTATTTGTGATAAATCTTCCTGATTTATTTCGAAATCTTCGAACTCATCCATTATAATAAAGCGATGAATGAAATGCAATAAAAAACAATTTAATTTACGTAAACAAATAAACAGAAAATTCTCGAATCGATACGTAATCAATGTAGGTAGCTAGGTAGTTCAAACGGTCACTGAGCGGGCGCGCGGGAATCGCGTATCGAGACGGCCGGCAGGACATGAGCGGGGATGACCGACACCCCGACCCCCGGGGCCCCCGCCAACGAACAACGCGATTTATTTCCGCGTGGGCCATGGGGGGCAACTGTTGAGTGACAGTAGTATTTTGGTAAAATAAAGTCACAAATAAGTTTTCTTCGATTTGTTTCATGTGATTTGGCACTTTTTCTGGCCCCTAAAGCAATAAAAACTTAAACGTAAAATTTAACAATCGGGCATTTTTAACCTGGCTCCTTTTACTGAATAAGTGAGGCCCATATGTTGTCCCCCACGGCGTTTAACGTGTTAAAAAGCTAAATTTTTTTACATTTTTGCACGCACACGTTTATCCATAATATTAAAATCAAGTATGCTCGATTAAATATTCTGTATTCTGTCGATCTACTACCTATGACAGGGAAGCCCAGAGGTGTTTGCTCATCACGCCTTATGAGAAAACGCTAAACTATTCTATGAAAAGTTTCAGATAGGATAGGGTTTCTCTAATCTTGATATTTTTAATACTAAAAAAGGTAAATTCAGGAAACAATTAATAACGTCAGTATGTGGCGAACTGACAAATAAACATAACTAAATAAATAGCATTTGAACAGAAGGTACACAGACAATCACCACATACCACTATGACATAGGTACACACACACACATTTGCAACTCTTCAGGCACACTCCTACACACTCATTCACGCTGTACTCTTAGCAATGTTTTGTATAACTATTAAATTGTAAATCCGTAATTAGCTGTAGGATTAGTTTAAATAGTTTACGATAAAATTTTAAAGAGCCACAGCCCACTTACAGTTTCCAAACAGGTCCAGTAACTAGCAACAGGCTGTACAGCAACGTTGATTTTCATCTCATTGTATGGCACCTGAACCCACACGACCTAAGCAGGCAAAACTTCTCGAAGATTTTGGGACATTTCACTAACATATATAGCATTTTTAGCGTTCCCTCATCACGCCACACCTAGTCAGCTATCTAATTTTCATCCTGAATATGCTGGCTGAAAAACTACGGGTCCCCACCACTAGCACGGTGAAGAAACCTTAAAGAGTAATTAATTAATCTTTAACATTATTTTTTATTAAACTATCGACCCGCCCCGGCTTCGCACGGGTGCAATGTTATACATATAAACCTTCCTCTTGAATCACTCTATCTATTTAAAAAAACCGCATCATAATCCGTTACGTAGTTTTAAAGATCTAAGCATATATAGGGACAATGACAGACAGGGAAGCGACTTTGTTTTATACTATGTAGTGATAGTGATATCACGTAATTATTCCTTTTTAACGCTACTGTCTATTTTCCCAGCTCATCCCTAATCGAGCGCATTCTTCGCGACGCATGGTCAGCCGGGCTCAAGTTCAGGACCATCATCGTCGGCAACCGCGTGCAGACCTCCGCCACGCAGATGTTACGGCGACTGGTCGCGTACGGCCTGCGCTGCACCTATGTGGACATCACCTCGCTCTCCTTGGTCATGCGTATAGTGAGTAGTTTACTTTATTTATTGATACAAGTCCTTACAATATGCTTAATATCTAGCTAAAGTTCTCAATAAATAAAGGTGCACAGAAGTTGAAACCCTGACTCCTAAACTAGGAATACCTGTGACTTAGGAGTCAGTGTTCGACTGCCATTTAGACACTCTATACCCTTATGAAAATTAAGAGCTTATGAGAGATCAAGGTGAACATTATACAAAAGAATATACTATTATGTAGTGATTTAAAGAAAAAAATGAAAAACAAATAATAGTAAAAGTAAAAAAAATAAACTAAAATTAATAAGTAAAATTACTGCCTGGTTGATTCTGTATGTGTGACTGGGAGTCGTGTGATTAGTTTGCGTTGTGTGAGTTTGTGTGTGTGACTGGGAAACGTGTGTTGTGTGAGCGTGATATGAGGAGCCTGAATGTAGTGGTGTCGAGTATAAGACTGTGTTTGAGTTAGTACTAGCTAGTGAGTAGACATGGATGATAGATGCAAATATTCTATAGGTCCCGAGTGTAGTGGTATGGTTGCTTAGACCTTAGGTCCTTCCGGTTTGTTATCGTAGATAAATTATAGTAGCGTTTCCAACCCAATATGGCAAGAATCTTAAACTTTGCGGTTCGAAACATTGCCAGCCCGCGTAGCATGACCACCGTAGAAACGGGTTTTGTCGACGAAGAATCGAAAAAAATGACATATTGTGGAAAGATTTCTATCGTCACAAGCATGGCGATGTTAAAAATGTATGACAGACATGTCAAGTGGTATAGAAAGAGCTTTGTCGATATTCTTGGTAGAATAGAGATAGTATTGACATGCTACGCGGGCTGGGTGTTTGCATGTGTTAGCTAGTTAGTCCATCATTGTTGATAGTTGGCAGAAGTTATTTAGATTGCGGGCACCGGAATACAAAGAACAGAATAGAAGCTGAGACGTGTTGTGTGGTGACTCAGTTCCAATTTGATGATCACTACTAATCCATGGTCGTTCCGCAGACCAGCAAGGTAGTGCTGGGCGCGAGCGCGCTGCTGGTGAACGGCTCGGTGCTGGGCGCGGCGGGCACGGCGCAGGTGGCGCTGGCGGCGCGCGCGCACAACGTGCCCGTGCTCGTCGCCTGCGAGACGCACAAGTTCTCCGAGAGAGTGCAGACTGACGCCTTCGTGTATAATGAGATCGGTGAGTAACCTATATTTATTTTCTAGCTTCTAGCCGCCGTGTAAATACGGGGGGAGCAGAAATGCATGCTACTTGAACTACAGACAGGCAGTATAATATGTACCTATTTCAGGCGATGAACCTGTACAAAACAAATAGTAATACCATTTTCGCTACAGATCAAAACTGTCCTCGTAACTAAACTAGAGTATATAATTAAGTTTATTTTATATGAAAGAAAATACTAAAGAAGTTAATAATAAAAAAAATATTTTGCGAGGGCAGGCTAGATTTTCTTCTTTATTTAAAAATATTGCCTCTAGTTCAAGCGGTTTGACATAGAACTGTTCAGAATATACTGTGGAGCTTTATTTTCAGTTCAAATAACACGGTAATCTATTAAAAAGCTCGTACCAAGACACAAATGCGCCCTGAGCGCTAGATAGCTACCAAATATATATATAAGATTGAAAACCTTTTTCCTATTTTAACATTTCTGTTATCCAGGCGATCCTGACGACCTAATCGACAAATCAGATGAGAACTCCCCTTTGAAGGACTGGCGGTCGAACCCTAACTTAACACCATTGAACCTCACCTATGACGTCACGCCACCCAGCCTCGTCACAGCCGTGGTCACAGAACTAGCCATCCTGCCCTGCACCAGCGCGCCTGTTGTACTGAGATTTAAGTTATCAGAATATGGAGTGTAAATAAAAGTTTATTTATAAAAAAATGTTGTTAATTCTGACCTTTATTTTTTAAACCTCTACCAAAAAACGGGCGTGTTATGTATGCTATGGTTTCTAAAATTAATACAGCAGTGATCAAACTCAAACTCCAAGCATTTATTTCAATTAAACCATTACAGGCACTTTTGAAAGTCAAACAAAAAAAAAAGCTAAGCTACAGTCGCAGTCACAAGGCATAATAACTTGAGAAAGTACTGTAGTTGCACATTCCAAAGTGTAGATCTCTATGGAGAAGAATAGACAAGAAACTCCATGGACACTCTTTTTAATCAAAATATTGTAACAAAATCTTGGTTACATCATTCACGTTGAGATTATACATATATGTGAGAACGATGTAGAAAGACGTGCACATTAAGAGCGTCCAGTGATAGCCTAGTGGTGTGACCGTCGGACCGCCAAGTCATAGGTCTCAAGTTCGAACCTAAGACACCTTCCGATTCATGTGCGTATTGTATAATTATGAGCATGCCTGTAGACATGAAAGAAACATTGAGACATGTTAGAAATATCTCGACGGCATGTAAAGCCAAGTCAGAGGCACGTTTGTTCTCAATTTTAAATTAAATTCTCAAACTAACATTTGCTAAGTGTTCTTAATTTCAAATATGTCTTAGCATGGTAATAAAATACCAGCTCAAAGTTTCACTAGTCTTGTACAGTCTGCTACAGTGACTAGCGAGTGGTATCACTTCATAGCGAATGTTGCCATAACAACAAATTACCGAAAAAACAGCACCTTTGTGTGCTGCTGGATTCCCAACAAATTAATGTCTTTGATTTGAACACCACAGTCAATCTTGACTAATAGTAATGTCCTCGTCTATGTATTAAAACTATAGCTAGCCACGCCCATGATGCAGCCTTGGTAGGTAACTTTGCTATGTAGTGATAAATTATTATTTTTAAATTGAATCTGCAGATTAAAATATTTTATTTAAATGGTTATTTATTATCTTGAATTCTCAATGGGGATGACAACTTGTGGAACTAATGGCGCTAGCATCGTCATTGGTTGAAAATCTGGAAATGTCATTTTGTAATTAAAAGAGCTTGACCTCATTGGTCAGATTGGGTCTGGGGTCTGTACAGTGGTGGCGCCACCTGAGATCAGCTTTCACTTTCCAACCTCATTGATTTAAGTAAGTATAAGTACCTACTAATATTATAAAGAGTTAAGTTTGTATGTAGGGGGTAGTAGAGTAGGGACTCCATTTTCCGCACTTGAGTCCCATTCGGTCCGTTGTGCGTAGGTGTCCTGACTAAGTTAGCCAGCCTAGCTCCGCCCAGAAACAGAAGTTTCCTGGGAGCTTCACAGGCTTCGCGGAGTGACCTCACCGTTCCGAGGATTTGTTTGCGTTGGGTAGCCACGGCCTCGCATTCCAGGATGACGTAGGCGGCTGATTCTTCGGCGTCAAAGCAGCCCCTGCAGAGTGGGCTGTCCGTAGCGCCTATGTTAAATAGATGTTTGTTTAGGGGGCAATGGCCCGTTATTGTCCCTATTATTATTCTGAGGTTATTTCTACTTAGGCTGAGCAGTCGTTTTGTTAGTCGCGGATGTAGACTTGGCATCGCCATTTTTCACTGCCTACACTCCGTAGACCGTGACCATTTGTTGTTGGGAAGTTCAGTTGATCTCTGGCGAATCCATGTACGGAATTGTGAGAAAGGTAAGGGAACGAGTGAGTACGGGCCTAGCACTGCCATCTCGGAAACTCTCTTAGCAAGTTCGTCTGCGGCGTTATTGCCTGGGGATCCACTGCCCCTTAATCCACTGGAGGGTGATTTTGTTAGATAGCGATATGCTCTTCAGAGCGAGGTGACATTCAAATATTAATTTACTGTTAGTTTGTTTTCTAGGGCTTTATGCACAGCTAGGCTATCAGATATGAATCTGATTGCGTAGTTGTGAATCTATGTAGTAGGGGTAATCTCCGGATCTACTGAACCGATTTTGAATTTTTTTTCACTAATAAGAAGCTACTATAAATGATGCTCTGTGGGAAGCTACATTTTCCCGAGTGCCACACATTTACAACGTGCCCGTGGGATAATTTCCAACAAAAACGCGAGCAAAGCCGCAGGCAACAGCTAGTTTTATTTAATAGCATAGTTTAATAAGTAAACTATGCTATTAAACTAGGAATAGGATCAAGGATGTATGATGTATTTCAATAAAACCACAATTTAACTAAAAATCACTTTTATTCAGCACATAACATTGCAACACCATAAAAATGCACAAGAACTAGATGTGTTATAGTAATTATTAATATAAATGAAATATATTAGTGCTATTAATAGAAATTAATCTTTATGATGGTGTTCAGCCTTATGGATAGAGAAATCTAATCTAACATAGATAATTACACAAAGGAATAGAGCATAGAGGAAGCCTACAACGAGTAGGGGCTCCTGCAACATCAGGAGACGTGGGAATGTGTAGCGCACTTGGAAATCTTGAATGTGATTCTCAACAACATTCTTCTTGGTGAATGAGATCACAGGGCGGCCCTTAGTGTCTAAGTAGGTGAAGTGCAGGGTGTCAGGCAGCCTTGTTACTGGGTAAGGCAGGTTTACTTTCACACTAGCTGATCCTTCAGGCAAGATAATCTTTGTGATCACCTCATCAACTTGCATGTCATCAAAGATGTGATCAATGACCCTCATCTTCAACAGGTAGTCATTACCAGACTGGTACAAGTACTCATAGCTGGGAACATTGTACCCAAGTGTGTAATGAGTTCGCCATCCTCCAAACAGAGGGTATCTTGGTCTGAGATCCAGCTCTACAGAATCTTTCCAAACTTTCATGTTGGAGGTAGAGATGTTGCCATTTGTGTCTCTATAGTACACATCTGAGGCAGACGCAGGCAGCAGGGTCTTGTAAGACCTGATACTGGCAGGCCCACTGTGATGATCCTGTTGGTAGTCATAGCGGGAGAATGGACCCTTCAACTTGGCACCAGTGTGTTCAATCTCAATAACCTCCTCGATGGCGATGTTGCCCCAATGGGAGACTTCGATCAGACGCTCGATGCGTGTGACAGTTAGGAAAGGCGAGTTGTTTTTATAATGAATGACTAATTCCTTTTCACTGAATGGTTTTACAGTAGGGTAAGGTCCGTACTGCAGTCCACCCTCCTGTTGACTGAATGGCTTTACTTTGGTGAACGTTTCAACACTCTTTGTATTCAGAAGAACGTTTGTTTTCTGAGAGGTAACATAGTATGGCGTATACGTGTACAAGTTACCGATGTACTTAACAAGCTGATCTTCCTGTTGTGTGATGGCTGTAGGGAATGGCAGAAGAGCTTTAGTGAACACGTAGTCTACCGTTATCAGCGCCGTCGAACCCGAGTTGACGGCATCTTTGAGCTCCACACGCCAGAACTTGACGTAGTCATATCCACTCACTGTAGTTTCGACAAGTCGTAAATCTTTGTTGTTGCTGTCCTTAGCTCCAACGAAAGCTACGTTATTCTTTGCAAAACTTTCCAAAGCTATCAAAAAATTCTTTACCGGCGTACCCCCTGTGTTCTCCAAGGTTAGTTTCGATGTAATTTTCACAAGTTGCGCTGATATATCTAATGTTCGGTCAACATTTTTGAATCTTACATCACTAGATATGGTGTCGACGTTGACACTTTCACATTTTATTACGATGAAAAGGAGAAATATAAAAGAAAACCCTAATTTAGCCATCGCCGGCAACATCTTTATTTTTGACATTTGACAACGCAATAACCGGATGTACACGCCATCAGCTAAAACCGGAAACTAAGTTATGGTACATCAACTCTATGGTAACGTTGTCGCCTGTGCAGCATTTTAGTCGATTTTTTAAAAATCTGATTACCTGACCTGTCATCTGTTGTGGTATGTACAATAAAATTCTATTACGCATCCATGCCTAGAAAAATTTTATTGTACAGACGGTCGTATAAAGATGATTCTGACTTAAAAAATTATGAGTTTTGAATCACACTAATATTTTAGCGAAAGATTGTATGTGTGTATGTATGTATGTATGTATGTATGTATGTATGTTACTCCTTCACGCTCAAACGGCTTAAAGGATTTGGATGACGTTTGGTATCAAGATAGCTTATATGCTGGATTAACACGTAGGCTACTTTTGATCACGGAAAAATGCGATGTCCCCGTGGAATCAAATAACTCAATTCTTTTTTTCCCCGAATTATGTCAAAAATCGTCTTTTTGGCGACCAAAAGTACTAGGTGAGCATAAATTCAAGGTATTGTTTATTCACACTAGGTAGGTAGGTAGGTAGGAAGTTAGGTAGGTAGGGTAGGGTAGATAGGGTAGAGTAGTAAAAAGTATACGGAGGTAGGTAGTAGGTAAAGTACTAGGTCAGCATAAATTCAAGGTGTTGTTTATTCAAATGAGATAGGTCGATAGGGTAGTTATGTAGGCAGGTAGGGTAGTTATGTAGGCAGGTAGGGTAGGTACGTTAGGTAGGTAGGGTAGGGAGGTAGGCAGGTAGGGTAGGGTAGATAGGGTAGAGTAGATTGATGTGCTGGCGTCTGTATGTGTGCTAACTTTTCACCGCGGGTGGCACTGCGGGCGCAGCTAGTGTATGTTAACGAGTGTTTGCCAAACAATTTTCTGCGAAATGAAGTTTATGCTATTCGTTGTTAGGCAAAATTAACGACCGAACGTCGTCTAACCTTTATATATAATAATATAAAGGTTAGACGACGACGGTCGGTCGGTTCTGGGGTTCACAGGTGCTCGCTGAACCCTAACCTGTGCAAAATGGAGTAGCACTCCACTCTATGGTTTGCTTTTCCGTTCATTCATATTCTTTCAATAGTGACAGTGTCAATCTATCGGTCACCTTCATTCATTAAAATACGACGATTCGTTTCGTTCGGTTTATTTTTTTCTTTCACTTCATAGAATACTGTTGTGTCGAGTGCGCTAATAAATAGACCGAAGAGAATTAAAATTATTTTATGTGAACCGTACCTATTGTTAAAAATACGTATCATTTGCGTAATCAGTCACTAAGTGCATTTTACTGTGGAAATTCGACGTTCCGGTAGAGAACTTGCAGTACAGGACGAGTCCGAGTGGTACCTAATTTGTGGAGCTCCCTGCAGGAAGTCGAAAGTTATCGAAGATGATAAGTCTATTGCTTCGCACGACCCTTGCACTACTTGGTAAGTGGACAATTATTGATTCCTATTTCATTTAGAAATAATATCGAATTTACCGTTAGTTCAACCCCGAATTCTAAGAACTTAAAAGTTTACACTTTCCTTTATTGAATTTCTCCTCAGATCAATCAAAATTTTGTTAGAATTTTTTGTTAAGCTAACTTTGTCTACCAATATCTCATTTCCGTGTGATTTAAATTTGAATATACCCTTTGGGTTTGCTGACATAACTCTGTTTAATGCTATGAATAAATTCAATAATGTATGATTTTCGTGTTGTTTTAGTTTTCAACTGTTTGTTGTCACCGGCCGAAGCTCTAAAGTACAGGGATAGCAACTATGAAAAAGGCTATGATGACATAAGCTATCCCAAGACTGTATCTGGTACTTCTTCTGGACTTCCAACACAACATGCTACCCGAAGAGGTTTGGGGATATCCGCATGGGGTATTGTTCTTCTAATTGTGGCATTAATCTTGGCTGGAATGGGAGTCTATTACTTTACAATTTGTTATGAGATTTGCCGACCAAGCAAGAACAATAAGTATGACAAAATGGGCATGCCAACTATGGCTTAGTGTAAATTTGTAAAGCCCTGTGATTAGATATGTCTAAATAATTGAGAACACTCAGATAAATGATGTTTTTATATTTTTAACTTGAGAGTGTTTGACAGCAAGTGCTAAAAGTATGTATATTAATACTGCTGTAGCTTTTTGGCTATGCATTTGTATGAATATTATTGTAATGAAAAATATATACCATACATAGGTATGTAACGACTGAATTTTGTCTCGAAAAGGGAACAAAAATATTACATTCCCACATATCATAATAAGTAAAGCAATAAGTTAAATTAGAGGGTATTGTCACATTTTTGAATATTTTTAAATGGGGCCTTAGAATGTCTGTGACATAATTATTGTTCTGTAAAAGAATGAGAGAAATAAGCATAGAGAGGTTTTAGAAGGTTGTGACCTACATTTATAATTTTTATAAGTATCATACACCATTTTATAATCTTTGCTAATGAATTTTTGGGTGCTACATGCGTTGGAATGTATTAGGCTTTATGATTGAAAATGACTGTTTGGGACCAATAAAAATTACAAAAATCTTTTTTTAGTAATTTAGATGATATTTATTGATGTAATGCACTTTTTATGTGTTCATTAATTGTAGAATTAACATAATTGTCATTTAAACAAAGTTTTATAAAAGGTGATGATTACCTCAGACATAAATAGGTGCCATACAAACAACATGATCACTAAAGTTTTCCTTATTTTTACACAACACTTGTATGACCTACCTCCAGTTGAAATGTTTTTCCATCTATTTATATTTCATTACTCATCATGTTCACACTACATTATTCTGTTTAATTGTCTACAAAGGTAATGCTGATAATCCATTACTTAATGTATTTATCATAGAAATTCTTTATAATCTCAAAATGTTTTTTGCTTGCTTCCTTCCTAGTAAAAAGTAATAATCTTATATGATTGCAGATAGTTTTACCGACAAAACAAGAACTTCCATTTAAACGTTTTATCGTACATCTAATCTGCTAATGTAGTCAAGTTTTTAATAGTTAAAACAGCAACAAACGATTACTCGAATAATTAAGTGATTAAACTTTCATGACGCGGTCGAGTTATCTGACGGAAATATTAATTTAACTGTTTAAATGTTTAAACAAAAGGAATGAATGTAGCACGTCGGACAAATTAGACTAATTAATTAATTATGTCATAAATAACTGTTGCCTTACCCTAATTAAACCTTTTATCAGCATTAACCAACATGATACTGCCCAGCCGTCTATACGTATGACTGTAAACACTATAGCAGATAATATTATAGAATAAGTTTTAGTTTCATATTCATTATGTTCAAAACCAATGCTCAAATAAATATTGTTAATATTAAATAAAGTTTTTTTTTTGCAGTACGCGTCCTTAGTTTATCAGAAATATCTTATCTAGTTCTTAATAACAGTAAAGTTGAACACCTGTCATTATGGGGTAAGTAAACAATAAAAATATGAGTAATTTTCGTGTATTGAGTGATTGACGACTGTCGCATTATGAATTAAATTATCGGCGTTATAAACTACAGGTTTTAAAAGATTTATACCAAGCTTCCTTTTATCGCGTGACTGCGTCGGCAGAATGATAAAAGCAGTGTACTTTGATCTAAGACTAAGAAAAAAAAAGAAAAGAATCATGGTTTTCGAGGTAGGTAATTCTGATGAGTGATGATGACTCACTCATTTTGGACCTCAACACAGATATTATTTATTACCTTAAGCTATCGTGATCAGTGTTTATCAGCCAGCGGTCACTTAGGATTTTTTGTCTAGAACCTTCTCGTACGCCAGAGCGCATGTCTACCCAAATACAAAGGAACATCCTAGGAAACATGATTTATCGCACTCATCTCGGTTGGTTTAATACTCTACGGTCTAATGCAAGGACACTCAAAGCCGAAAAAAGTGGCCTTGCCTCCATTGCTTGTCTCCGTAAGTGGTGATAAGTTACGTGACAATCTAATGGCGGATGGCAGTCAGACTCATAAGTTACATTGCTCAAGAATATTCTGATCTTACTAGATAAAGATATTTTTGTCACAACTTACAAGAGTATCAGATAAGGCGAAAAATCTACAATTACTCCGGTTTTACTTGAGTGATAAAAATGCAATAAAGTGTTACTAGCTCAATGCCAGATGTAATCGTGATAATAAAAAAGTGAGTTTATATCACCAGAACGTAAGTTATTCATAAATCTTATTGTGACAAACTAGGTATTTTCTTATCTAAACGTATTTAAATATGTATTTTGCCACACCTGTTTTCTTGGAAGTGTACCTAGCCTAATTTGTATGTAACATTCATGTACCTACCTATTTTAAATAACTTTTGTGTAAACTTATATAATAGTATAATAGAGATCTATCAACTTGGAAAACAATGGAGACCTTTGCAACAATAAATTAAATAAGTGTTTTCATCTCACAATGCTAGTTTCCATTTTGCATAAAATGCAGGGACTTAGCATCGCTATTTAATAAATACGTCGCTATTGTCCTCAACTTATTTATTGTTTATTTTAAATAATTATTTTCCCGTACGCAATTCTAAATAGGGAGATCCCATCACAAGGTAAAGTAATTGTATGTAAGTTGGAATTTACGACAGGTTAAATTAATTACATACATACATAAACTCACGCCATTTCCCCGTGGGGGTAGGCAGAAACCACAGAACGTCACCTGCTACGATCCTTACAAACTCCTTTTGCCTCGTCCACGTTCATACTTCTGCCCCCGTATTCACAAACGTTCGGATTCAACTTCGATTCGGCAAGTCGTATATCTATCTTCTTTTGGCATTACGAAAACGAGCGAGATAGGCATACGACTTTCCGAATCGAAGTTGAATCCGAACGTTTGTGAATACGGGGGCTGGTCATACACGCATGCCGCGCCGGTTGCGAGTACTATGCACCTGACCTAAATTAAACTGAGGTTAAATTAGGATGTAATAAAAGAATAAGTATAATTGATTTGTATTATATTAAAAATTCATTAGCGATTTCACAATTCATAAAATTATCCAAAATTTCTCCTCACAACAATAAATGCTTACCTTAAATTAAACAAATATTGGAAGAATGAAAGTTACGTAGCCAATGTACACTCCAATTAATGATTAATTTAACTAAAATTAAGTATCAGTTGAGCGGTTTCTATTGTTTTAACATCAAATGAATAACAATACAAATAACAATGATTCAAAAACATCAGTCGGTGTACGCTCTGTCGAGCCGAGCTCAAAAACTCGCGAACATTACTAGTTTAGTTATAAATTTGTGATATTCAGATACGTTAAAATGTCATAAAAAATAATATGTGATGGAATTACGCTTCGTTCTGTATTAAAATAACTGCATATTTTTAAGTTATGCCACACATTAGATTTACGATTCACTGGCTCACTGGTAAAAATAAATATAGTTACAACAAAATGCTTGAACCCGTGTTGTCACTGTTGCAATCTTATTATTAAAATCAGAGGTTTTTGATATGATTTACACTGAAGATCATACTCAGAGAATATGGCAGAGACACTCAACCGTTCATAAAGTCCAGGTTAGCAGGAGTGAACTGCTGCTTATAACTCGTCCTTCTCAAGGTCGACGTCGGAGAGGTCTATGTCCTCTTCTTGGGGCAGTTCGCCGTCCTTGCCGTCCCAGGCGTCTGTGGACGCGATCTTGGGCATCTCAGCGCCTTTCACTGGGGCAGTCTGACCACGGCCGAAGGATAGGTCCCTGAAATAAAATTTGAATTTATTTAATGTTTTCTGGATGTGTCGGCAGAAACTATTTTATTGTCATTTTAATTAAAATTAAAAATTTATTATTAATTTTAGAATCAGCAGTTGCAATTATTCAATCTTATGTTATTGCAATTTTAAGTACACTATATTCTAGAGAAGTTAATTAATGAAAACAAATTTTAACCAACACTGCAAATTCCGACCTTAAAACATTGGGCATTTTCTATTTGTAGCTCTTACCTACACTGACCATATTAGCACCTACACTTAATATAGTTGCAAAAAAAAAAAACAGGAAATTCAAGAATAGATTCAAGGTTGGTACTCGAAATTAATACGTCATCGGAATTTTGGATGACGTCTGCTTATTGATCGTTTCGTAAGATAAATATTTTGAGGAAATACCTGAGTCTGACGATGAATAGAAATTACAATGAACTACATAAGGTAAAATTCAACAGCTTCCTTTTAGAACGTGATTCACACGTATAGAAAACAAAAATTCTACCTAATCTAAAACACCTCATCAATGTTTTTTTTATTACCCGACTGAGGAGGGTAATGTGTTTATCAGCCCATATATGTAGTATGTTTGTTCCTACTAGAGACCAAACGCGTGGGCCGATTTTGATGATTCTTACGTCTATCGATTTGTCATAATGTTGCGAGTGTCACTAAAGATTATGAATATATGATATATAAATTTTGATTACTAATCAAAATTTAATATGGCGACAACAAGACGCCATATTGTGAAAAAAGAAAGTCGACGAACCATGTTACGTGGGATATCATTGAGTAGGTATTTAAAAATAAAATGAGAATATGTATTAAAAATAATTGAGTAGGTATATAAAAAAATCAACTTTTGGTTTCTCATTTAATTTTTTATTTCGAATGCCCACTTATGATTTAGTTCGATTTAAAGTTGATTATTCGAAATGAAGTCACATAAAAGTGAAAAAATCAAGAAGTTAAATCGTCTGTGAAATCTTTCACATTATTCTACTGAAAAGCTGTAGGTAAATAAAAAAAGTAATTATAAAAACCCGACTGAAAAGCCAAAAACAAGCGCATTTGGAAGCAGGCGGGGCCCATTGAAATATAAAATTATCTTTTTTATAATACCTACTAGCGACCCGCTCCTACCTCGCACGGTGTCACATATCGTCACATAGTGACTAGTAGGTTTTATACAGGGTAGAATTTTTCAACGCCACCTGGAGGGAAAGTACTCTAAATACTGGAGATAGTAAATTTTACTCAAAGGAAACATTGATTTATTTTAAAAAGAAATAAATCTGCTTTCTAAGATTTTAGAAAATTCGCTTGCCACACTCGGGAATCGAACCGGCTAAATTCCAAAAAAATAACATCTGTACTTTAATGGCATCAATAGATAGGATCAATCATAAGGATCAAATAATATCAAATTACTTATGTTAGTATTAATTAACAATTATATTTGACGTCATTTATTTATTAAACTGTCGAAGAATTATTTAGATAAGAAGATTGCAATTTGCACAAGCAAACACGTGCAAAGTGCAATCTTCTTTCTTCAATATATTAATTAGATACTAACACAAGTAATGGGATGGACCTCTGAGTAAAAGTGCTTTTTCTTATCGCATTGAATTTATAAGTTTAGATTTCATGGTTTACCTTTCATTTAATTAGACATGTTTGTTAGAGATATTTGATCCATATGATCGACCCTATCGATTGATGTCAAAAAAGTACCGGTTGTTACTTTTTGGAATTTAGCCGGTTCGATTCCCGAGTGTGGCAAGCGAATTTTCGAGAATATTTGAATGCAGATTTATTTCTTCTTAAAAATAAAGGAATGATTCATTTGAGTAAAATTTTGTATCTCCAGTATATTTACAGTACTTTCCCTCCAGGTGGCGTTGAAAAATTCCACCCCGCATATTAAGTTTTTTTTTAATGAGGACTCATTTCGTGGTTTGTCCTTCCTAACGGAGCAACAGATCGATATGATCTTTGACAGTTTTTTTTTACTAGAGTTTGACTTGGGCTCGAAATTTGCAAGGTTTCTGTAGACAAACACACGTGCGAGGTCGAGGGTAAAAACAACATATTATAATACATGTATGTGTGTAGTTTGGGTACCTCATGGGGGTTAGGCTGAAACTACAGAATGCCTCCTATTACGATTGTTTCGTGCACGTTCCTCTCATACACTAGGTCATACTCCGAGTACAACACATCTGACTTTTCTGAATAACATTACCAGTAAGGTCACTGTATGTCCTTCAAGGGGCGTCACACCTTTCATTCATCCTCCAACATTACCATGGTATGTAAAAACTAGGAATGTTTTATAGTAAACTCACCTTAAGAACTCATAGATACCAGTCTCGGAGAAGGATCCCCTGAGGGTGGAGAACTTGAGTTTCTTGGCGTTGACGACAGCCATGGCCGGGTAGCCGAAGCCGCCGAGTTCCAAGGATTCTTCTAGAGCAGTCTGCGCGCCAGCCTCGGCCCACACCCATCTGGAAAATAAGTATTTTATTAACAAACGAACTTATTACAACACTATTTGTGTTTTCTTGCTGTTGTATAATCGAAGCATAATTAATTTTAAGATTGAATGTAATTAATTTGTGTGGCTTGGTGAAGGTCTGTTTTTGCTTTAAGAACGGTGTGTCAGATAGTTTGACGGCACGGTTGGCGCAGTGGCTAAGCGATTGGCTACTGCGCTGCGTGTCGCGGGTTCGATCCCCGCACGGAACAAATATTTGTATGATCTACAGATAGTTGTTCTGGGTCTGGCTGTTTGTGTATGTGAGTTTAAATGTTTGTAAACGCACCCACGATACAGGAGAAATTCCTAGTGTGGGGCAATGTTTTAAAAAAAAAAAGAAAAGAAAGTTTGAATTTGATCTATACTATACTAACTGACTGACCATAAATCCCATATGACTTAATGCTAATATCCTCTTTACTTGGGCCTCTGTTGTGATCCTGTGTTCACAGGCGTGCCGTCATGAGCGATACAATGCAGTAATCTATAGCAGCCTATTTTGCAAGGAAAAAGTCTTTCGTTTACTTCTAGATGAAGGAAAAGCTTTAAAAAATGAATTTTTATTCACTTTATTTATTTAAAACTTGACAACTATAATAACCCAGGTGACAGGCAGCGTCATACACCGAATTAGTTTGAAGTCATGAACATTAGCAATAAGTCATCTATTTCCGGAAAAGCCGACGCATTGCGTTAGAGTAGACAGAACAGATTTTAAGCTGACATTAAAGATTAGTATCTGTTATGATAGTGACTGTAGTCAAATGGTTTCAAGCGGGAAAACAATTAAAAGTCAACTTGTACCAAAAAACGCAATTGTAAACGATGGCTATCGCTACCCGTACTAACTGTCGCTAAATATCATAATACACACACATAGGTCCTATGACACAGGTATTATGATACGCGTGAGATATGACAGCTTTAAACTATTCTACTATAGCATTGGTGGCCTATTTAGTGGTAATTCCACCATAGTAGCCCCCAATTATGAGTAGCGCAGGTCGCGTGTCGAACCCGGGCTTTACTTTGACTAATTGAATTCATCACCACTGCTCGTAAGGTGTAGTAGAACATAGCGAAGACCCAGGAATGCGGCTTGGATACATAACACTCTCCTGCTCACAAACGGGAGGACAGTGTCACCTGCGGCCCACCGGTGCCAACTTTAGAAGCTAATGTATGATAGTTCTTATCCCCATATAAAAGAGTGATGGATATGAATGTTGATGGATGGAGACGAAGAGGAAGGCAGGAAGGAAGAATGGAATAAGAAACCGGCCGCCGACCCCAAGTAGAATGGGACTAGGGAAGATGGTGAGTGACTCACCCCCACATCTTGTTCTTGTACTTGTCCCCGAGGCGCGCCAGGATGGAGATGTAGTCGTTGCGACACGCCGCGTTGCAGTCCAGGATGTGAGGCAGTACGGATACCACGCATAGCGGCTTGTCGCTGCACGCCTGCATCGACTGCTCGTCGGTGATCTGCGGAGATTACGAAATATTTCATTTAGACATTTACTCTCATGGTATTTTAATAAGTTTGATTAATACAGTTTTTGGTAATACAACGTTATCGGTAACGTTCTAACTACGGGTTTATACTGATAATTCAGAGGAATTATTGTTTACTTTTAATAAATAACAGCACACAAACATCACTTTAACTTGATAGCACATCCATGCCAATTTGTAGTGTAATTTTTTGCAGATTTATTACCTTGTACTGGTTCTAAATCGCTTTGATGACAATTCCATATCGTTTATGATCTTTATTGTGCATTATTGTCTTGAGGTAATCTCATAATAAACTAAGTTTAGTTTTTATTTCTAAAGCAAGCTACCCACTAGAAAAAGTAAAATACCAAGACGATAAACCAGTGAAATTGAATATTCAAATAAATAGAGTTATTAATTAATTAATTAGAGCACTGATATTAGCACTTTTCTAAATATATTCTACGGAGGAAAGAGCGTGTTGATTTAGTTAATAAATTATAAAGTTAAATAATTACCAAATAAAATTAGAAGACAGTATAAAAAATTACGAATTTGATACTCAACATTTGCAGTCTGAGATACAGGTACTTCAGGACTCACTTAGTTCCCTTTCTAGTAGGTATGTGAGTTCTCGGAACCAAATTAAGGAACATATTCTTGCGGCAAATGAGTTTGTAATGTGTCAATGTAGTTGTCAGGCAGTTACCAACCATGATACTGTCCAGCCTGAGGTAATGCAGGACCCGTTCCAGGCTGAGAATTGTCTCAGGACTGTATACTCAAACAAGAAACAACTAATATTACACAAGCTTATTTACTTGTGGAAGATATCACAGACTGTGTAACAGGGTTGTTAAAGTTGAATTGTCGTAAAATAATACCTACGAGTATGGTGTGCTTTCCCATACTTTAGAAAATTGTCAAACAGGAAAAACAATAATATTCACATGCTGAATAAGCATGTTCATTTCCTAGTAGGTCACGATAGGCACAGGCTTATATATCTTGATATCAACAGTTTTATTGGTAAACTTAAGTCGACGCGGGGTAAAGTGTAATCTAGCTATTAGTTGTAGACCCAAATAGCTAGGTTATTAGTTTCGTATGTCAATGTTTCTTTCAATTATGAACACTGCGACTATTAGTAATAGTACTAATCATTCTTTTTATAATTACTGGGAGGATCCATGTGTAACTATAGAAGATTCTCGAGTGGGGTCCACTAGTGGTAGGATCTCATTGCCTTGTAATGGCGTAGGCGTAGTTAGACAACAGAAGATACCAGTCACATTAATGTCACACCAATCAACGACAATGTAGGTACCTTCTTGGTCTCAAATAGCTAAATGTAAAAAAGGGGCTAAGCAGAATTCTATGCAATTATTTTATCAAAATATTCAAGGTTTCTCTTCAAAGCAACTAGAAATGTAATTGTTTTTAGAAAACAAAGTTTGAAATTGTTTGTTTCACTGAACATTGGTTAAAAGACTATGAAATTATAATTAATTACGCAAATTACAGTGTGGGTAGTTGCTTTAACCGGAAAGCTAAGATTCGCGGCGGTTCATTAATCTTAGTTCAAAATTGTATTAAATTTAAGACTCGTAGTGATATTGTTGATCTGTCGGTTGAACAAAATATTGAGCTGTTTTGTGTTAAGCTGGATAAGCATGTTATAGTATGCGTTTACAGACCCCCAAATTATCAAAATTACTCTCTATATTTGAGTCAACAATGGAAGATGCTTTAGCAAAACTTACAACTGGTAACAAATCGCTGGTTATCTGTGGTGACTTTTATGTTAATATTTTAGATATATATTTTTTTTATAAAATTATCAATTGTGTAACTAATAGAAATAAAAAATATAAAAATGATATCACACTACTCATAGAGACTTCACGTGGTCTTTAAAACTCTAAAAACGAAGTTGCTCAAGAATTTGTAGATTTCTTCACTAGTATCCCACTTAAAACTATTGAAACCTTAACTTCCTCACCCTTGGTTTCTATTGATTTATTAAGACCGAACATTTCAGCCTGTCCGGTCGAGTTTCAATTTAAGCATATAAACCCCAAAGCAGTCATTAAAGCTTTTAAGGAAATCAAAATCAAATTAACTGAAGATCTATGGGGAATGTCGATTAAAGTTTGTCAAGCTATTATTGCGTCTATAGCACCGTACTTAGCCTTAATATTTAATTTGTGTGTGGGCCAAGGAGTCTTTCCGGACCTTGTGGAATACAGCAAGGTAATACCAATATTCAAATCCGGGGACAGTAACGATACCAATAACTATACTCGTATCCGCGTTGCTGATTATCAGCAAGGTGTTTGAAAAGGTAATACTTAATCAAATGTTCAACCACTTTAACACCAATAAAATCTTAAATGAGAAACAGTACGGTTTCACCAAATGACGTTGCACGACTGACGCCGGTGTCATCTTATTAAAACACATATTTACTGCGTGGGAAGAGGCATAAGATGCCATAGGAATCTTCTGTGACCTCTCGAAAGCTTTTGATTGCGTAAACCACGAAACCCTACTCTTTAAACTTGAACATTACGGTTTGAGGAAACTTGCGCTCAGTGTAGTGAAATCGTATTTAAACGATAGACATCAGCAAGTACAAATAAATGGTGTCAATTCAATTGGGTTTAAAAGTAAGTATGGAAGTGCCGCAAGGGTCAATATTAGGTCCTTTCCTCTTTTTAGTTTATTTATATGATCTACCCCATTTATTTAAAAACCAACCGCAAATGGTGTTGTTTGCTGACGATATCTCTTTAATATTTAAGATAAACAGACGTGCCACAAATCTTCACGACGTAAATAACGCCCTACTCTGGTCCATAATTGGTTCACAGCGAATAATTTAGTATTAAATGAAAAAAAAAACGAAGTGCATAAGATTCGCTATAAGTAGTGATAGTGACATAGTATTGAATCAAGAGTAACTAGAATTCGTCGAAAAAACCGTTTTCCTGGGGATGACGCTCGACTCAAGGCTACACACGGCTGAGTTCAGTAGCATAATATGTTGTTAGAAAAATCCGTCAATTTACTGATGTAGATACCGCGAGGCTAGTCTACTTTAGTCATTTTCATAGTATTATGTTCTCAAATATTTATGTATAATCTCAACACGAATGATGTAACCAAGATCTTGTAACTATATTTGGATTGAAAAGAGTATCCATGGATTTTCTTGCCCATACTTCTCCATAGAGATCTACGCTTTGAAATGGGCAAATACTATCTTTCACAAGTTATTATGCCTTGTGTATATGACTGTAGCTTCGCCTTCTTTGTTTTTCTGACATTCTAAAGTGCCTGTTATGGTCTAATTGAAATAAATGCTTTTGAGTTTGAGAGAATATTCTAGACTGGCTAATGGATTTAATCAAGTAAGGTGTGGTGTACAATGTACAGCCGCTATCTATGACTCATAGTATTTCAGAACTGACAGTGCAGTTCGAACATTTCTCTTTACATCCTCACTAATGATATTATTTCTATGAATCAATTAATTGTAACACCTAAAGATTACAGAAATTGTAACGATTTATCGATGACTATAAAATTATATAATAGCGGCCTTCTTCGAGGTATTCTTATCTGGAATCTTTCTATTTCATAGTGTTAGTCACTGCAGACAGAGACGCCGCGGACGCCACTCCTACAGGCGGTATTATCGTACATACATACATAACATCACGCCCGAAGGGTTAGGTTATTGAAATTTAGGAATGATAAGTCGGAGTAGTTATATTCGGAATTTTGAACCATTCGGAATTTTGAAAATCGATATTTTGAAATTCGTATTTGTGACTGACGGAATAAAGTTATTCGCATTTGTGTAGTGTACCCGTAGAGCGACTCTGTGATGTTATGCGATTTTTTTTGGGTATCAATAATATGCGTGGCCTACCCTCCGGGGAGAACCACTGCACGCCACAGGAACTGTTTAGGACCTGCCAAAAAGGGTATTTTTGGGTATATTCTCAGGTCGTTTTCCGTCATATTCTCAGCTAAACTTGTATATTGAAAAGCTTTAATTTTCGTACGACTCTCTTGCGTCATCTGCAAGTAAAAGATGTCGATAGTTAAGTTTGTTGGATTCGAAACAGAATAAGGGCTGATAATACCACTGTCCAAGTGGACCCAGCGGTGGTTACATTATGAAAAGTGATACTATGAGTAAAATAGTTTTATTTACTATAACACAAATATTGTGTTATGTAACCACCGCTTTAAGTACACATATAACATTTAATGTTATAATATGTACACTTAGGTTAAGGTAATTTATCTATGTGTCTATGAAACCCAAAATTTGTGATTTTATTTCGCTCAGAGGTAGCGGCCCCGACTTATGAACAGTAAGCTGTGGGTTCGAACCCAGGCAGGCGCATTACTTTGTGTAATTTATTTCATCACCACTGTTCTCAAAACGGTGAAGGAAAACATCGTGAGGACACCGTCATGTCCTAGAACCAAAAAATTTGAAGACATGTGACGTCTACCAACCCGCGCCCAGTGCGGGGTGGATTATAGCCGTGAGGCCGTGTGTCCCTGCGAAAAATACTCAAAGGACAGTAATTTTCGCTATTTCTCATAGTTTCGGGTTTGGCCATCCACGCCCACTTGAAAAATTCACCCTGTATATGTATACAAGGTGTAACAGGACCCTTCATGAAGCCGTCAACCAAGTACATCAAAATATGTAACTTTACGCAAAAACTAATGCTGGGAAACGACTTTTTTTGTGGTGATAAATCAAGTTTTACGGTAGGACTCAATGTAACGCACTCCAAACATTGTGCTGATGGATGGAATAATACGGGGATCGTGGAGATGTTTAAAGTAAAAATATTACATTAAAAACATGTATTTCATAAAAAAAGTTGTGAAAAAGTTGTAACTTTGACCCCAATATTTCCATAGCTCTAACTGATTGCCTGTAGATAGTTTTGTCCTGATTTTATGCAATTAAATAGCAATAACTATTCAATAGTGTTTCCATCATCCTCCAATACCTCACAAGTAATTACAGTCCATTTGCTCACCAACATTTTTCTATCTATGGAAATATTGGGGTCAAAGTTACAACTTTTCCCAGTTTCCTTTTAGGTTCCCAGTAAGTACCAAGGTATGGTCTAGAACAAAAAAATGATCGCAATGGCGGGGAGAACAATTGCCTTACGGCTTCGTTAAGGGTCTTGTTACACCCTTTATGTAATAGACTGTTTTTGTGACTGTGAGACCGTATAGTTCTTCTAAATTTAAATCATCATCTCTATGTATGATCGGCTCGCAGTTTGACCGGATGCCGCTGGATACAAACTATTTTATTGGAACAAACAAACTATTTTATTGCAACAAACATAATAATAAACAAACTAAACTAATAATATACAAACTATTTTAATGCAACAAACTATTTTCATGGAGCGACTGCCTATCTGACCTCCACAATCTAGTTAGTACTCTCGGTAGTGAGGCTGCCTTACGCTCATTAGGGTCCCGGGTTCGAATCCCGGTAGGAGCAAATGTTTGTGTGATGAGCATGGACATTTGTTTCCGAGTCATGGATGTTTATATGTATAATAAGTATGTATTTACAAACAAAAAAGTATCTATGTAGTATTATCAACTATCTGGTGTCCACGACACAAGCCTCGTAGCTTAGTGTGGCATCTAGATGGCGCTGTGTGTAATGTCCAGCGATATTTATTTATTTATTATTTATTTATTCGATACAAATGTTAAGACTAGTTGTCCGACTTACGGGCAACTGACTACCTGTAAAGATCTGCAAATATCAGCCGGGACCAACGGTTTAACGTGCTTTTCGAGGCACGGAAGAAACTCGGTATGTAGTGAGTGGTCACCCATCCACATATCAACCTAGGCAAGCGCGGCTTAACCTGAAGATTGCTCCGAGCGACTGCTATTATTTAGCCACGAGCTTAAATATAATAAATGATTGACAAATGTTTAGCATAATTAATGAAATAAATTGTAGTAATACGAATTAAGATTAGATTATGTAATTGAATAATTTGAAAGATATAATTTGCAGTGCCCTTACAGGGTGCATGTCTTAATACTGTGTCATGAAATTTTAATGCATGCCTACGAACCAGTGTTTTACATGTTAGCAAATAAATAAATAAAAGTAAAAGTAAAAATAATTTTTAATGTTATTTCACTTTCATTTAGAAATATTCCGGAATATGTATATCTGATTTTATTAAATCTTATGTCGCCACATCTGTACGTGCACCTTTGTGTCAACGTTTTATAAGTGCCTATCTAGGCCTATGTGAAATAAAATATTTTGATTTTTGATTGAGTACATTGTACCCGTGAGAAACCGGGGCAGGTCGCTAGTGTTGGTAATATAAACAAATAATAATCGGATTTCTTATATAAGCTGAGATTATGTTTATATTCGCTCACTAACTCAACTGTAATAAAGTTTACGACTTATTGGAATTGGTGCACGTGTGAAATTCAGTTTTTTAATCTGTAAAGGCCGTAAGCCGAAGGTGTAAAGAACGCAAAAAAAATATTTTCATGTTACTAAATTATTATTTTCTTTTTTAAATACAGAGTGGAATTCCGACACCGACGCACAAATGCTTACTACGTATTCAGTACATCATTCTTAACCGCCCCACACAGAAACATTTTAGCAATTATTAAAAAAAAACGGCCATTCCATACATTATGACCGTATGGATAACTTTTGTATAAAAGGCAGATTAAAAAAAAAAATACCAATCAGCAATGGAGCCAGCACATCAAGCTACTACAATCTGTCCAATTTATTAAATAGATTTTCAACTTTATCGCTGAAGTATTACGTTCAAGGTTGATTGGGTAATTTGACAGTTTCGGGAAGCTTGATGTGCTGGCGTCTACATAACGCGTGGTAAGCGTTTATGCGTCGGTTGCCATTCCACTCTGTATAATAAAATTATCGAACAAACCCAGCTTAGATGGAGGACTCTGACGGATCAAGGAGGTAGGATCTAAAAATAATACTTTTGCTGAAAATCTAGGTAAGTCACAGCAATTAAATAGACTTATCTACTCCTGAGCTGACAGTATGCTGATGCAAAAACTTGACGGGAGCTCGGCTGAATTAGAAACATCATTATTTGCATAGCCTTTTCCCAACTGTGTTTGGTTGGCTTCCAGTCTAACCGTATGCTGCGGAATACCAGTGTTTTACAAGGAGCGACTGTCTATCTGACCTCCACAACCCAGTTACTAAGCAACAAGATATTCCTTGGTAAGACTAGTAGCTGGTGGATGAATGCGAACCAAACACTGCTACACTCATTGCTCAATCAGTGTTTGTCAAGTCACTGAAGTACAATTGATGTCCTACAAAACTTCGGAGCTGGTTAATTTGACAACGTGACCTATTCGAAGACATAACAGCAGGAATCTACGGTTGTGATAGCAGTCATATAGGACCCGGGCTTACAGGTATGTCAGTAGGGACTGGTCAGGTGCCACGGTTTATTTTATATCTGAATTGTTGATTTTATCGTTTTACTCTGGGCGCTCTTAACTTGCACGTCTTTGTACATCGTTCTAATCTCAACACTAATGATGTAACCAAGATTTTGTAATAATATTTTGATTTAAAGTGTCCATGGAGTTTCTTGAACCATAGAGATGTATGCTTTGAAATGGGCAACTACAGTACTTTTACAAGTTTTGCCTTTTGACTGGGACTGTAGTTTCATCTTTTTTATGACATTTAGAAGAGGCTGTAATGATCTAGTTGAAAAAGATGCTTTTAGTTTGTATTCTAGTCTCTTTCAAGACCCAATCTGTCAACAGAGACTTCGCTTTACTCGGCCGAAGTGTATCATATTGGATCTCCTTACCTGAACAATCTCGGGAGCGGGTACATTCTCGGCGAGCTTGTCAAGAGCATACGTGACGATGTCGCTCGACGTCCTTCCTCCATTGTAGTCCTGAGCAGAGTCGGCGGTCTTCTTGCCGGACGGGAACAGCTTGATGGTGGGGTAGCCTTGCACTTGGAAGCGGGAGGCTGTTGCTTCGTGGACTGTCGCGTCGAGGGCGCCTAGTTTCACCTGAAAGGTAGGAGGGAGTTGTTATTTATCTATTATTTATGTACACACAGTAAAAGCATGATGCACCAGGACTAATGGACCAGAGTCGTCACGCAGTGGGTGCCAGAAGACGGGCGTCGTCGCCGAGGGAGGCCTAGAAAACGCTGGCGTGGCGACTTAGAGGCTTTTGTGACAGATTGTTCTGAGAAAACCGCACAAAGAGAAGAGTGGAAGGCTATGTGGGAGGCGATGAGACAATATAGGGTAAGGAAAAAAAAAACAGTAAAATATTAAAAATTATATAAACCTTTTAGGTTCCAGCAGATCATTGAAACGAAAAAGAAATGTATACAATAATAGTGTGTGAGAACAAAAGAACAGTGTTTTGTATGTAAATTTAGAAATACAATGATAATTATGTAATTTGTGGGATAAGGTTTAAATATGTCTAAGAGCAGCGGTGGCCAATTGGTAGCGGCCCCGACGTACGAACAGTAAGTCGTGGGTTCGAATCAAATCAAATCAAATCAAATCAAATCAATTTATTTGTGAAACATAGGTATTGACATTTTAGATGGATCTTAAGAACTAGATAGCGCGCTATGTTTTGTCAATTTTGACATACAAATATTTATAGAAAAAACATGCATGCATGTGTAGTTATGAAAATTATATAATAAGAAATTATTAACATATTGGGATTAAATTAAATACTTAGTTTACATTAAATTACAATACTTTAAATCTTCTTTGGTATTAAATTATTATCATTCAAAAAGTCTTCAATTTTATAGTAACACTTGTCAATTAGTAATAATCTGAGAGCTTTTTTAAATTTTACTAGAGGCATATTTTTGATATTGTCAGGTATTTTATTGTAGATTTTAGGTGCAATGCCAAAAAAACTCTTTTGCATTAAAGATGTCTTGCATTTTATATTACACAACTGTGACAAATATTGAGCACGTATTGGCATTCTTTTTATGTCAGACATTTTTTCGAACAAGTGGGGGTTGCTTTTTATAAATACTGCAGATTCTAAAATATATAATGCTGGTAGTGTTAGTATTTTCAGTGATTTGAAGGATGGTACACAGCTATCAGTAGTCTTTAATCCACACATAGATCTTATACAGCGTTTCTGCATCCTAAATATAAGTTCCCTGTCAGTTGATTGTCCCCAAAAAATAATTCCGTACCTTAGCACTGAAGCCACTAGTCCATGATAAGCTGTCAGTAACGTGCTAATATCTACTTTTTTAGATAATTGAAGAGTGCGTATGCAGATTTACTCAGTCTGTTACATAGGTGTTCTATTTGTCGTTTCCATGTTAATTTATTGTCTACCATTATACCTAAGAACTTAGCAGTATTTACTGTTTCTATTTTGTAATTTTTATAAGCCAAATTTATAGTGGGATTTGCCCGACGTTGATGGAATTGCATGATTTTAGTTTTATCTAAATTTATTACTAAATTGTTACAATTAAGCCAATCTATTATTTTTTTCAGTGAATCATTAATCTCGTTTTCATAATTATTGAGATTTGTGCATTCTATTATAGCTGTGCTATCATCGGCAAAGAGAACCATTTTTTTTTTTGTTATCTTTGGGAGGTCGTTTATATATATTAAGAAAAATGGCGGTCCAAGCACGCTACCCTGGGGGACGCCATACCTTAGGAGTCTTGGTTTCGATAAGAAAGTGGTTTCTATTTTAGTTTTAGGACATAATCTGGTAATTTCAGTACACTGGTATCTATTGCTTAGGTATGATTCTATGAGGTCGAGGATATTACCTCTTATACCATAAGCATGTAATTTCTGTATAAGTAGTTTAAACGAACGTATAAGTAGTTTAGTCGAACCCAGGCAGACGCATTACTTAGTGTAATTTATTTCATCACCACTGCTCTCAAAACGGTTAAGGAAAACATCGTGAGGAAACCGGCATGTCCTAGAACCAAAAATTCGAAGACATGTGACATCTACCAACCCGCACTGGACCCGCGTGGTGGATTATAGCCCATTCCCTCTCACAGAGAGGATGCCGTGTGTCCCAGCAGTGGGAACATTATAGGCTGATTATGTTATGTCTCTAGCTTATTTTAGGTAGGTTTAACAGAGCTTAAACTATGCTTTCACCACTCTCTAGTTGTCCAAAAAAAAGAAAAAAATATATTTAGCCTTTCAATTAGTTTGAATATCAAACGCAATTAGGTATTCCAAGTACCTACAAAAAACATGATAACTAATATCAGATACCATAATTAAGTAGTTAAAGTAAATCAGTTTTAAAAAAAAACGATAACTTCATAGCACCAGCGTTATCAGTTATCAACTTAAGCTGATAAGGACATTAAGTGGGAAATTGGTTAACAGAGTAATTATTCTACTCTAGTGTATTACTGATGAATGAATGCGGTAAAACAATTCCACAGTAAGGGCTATGGCGGCCGAAGGTAAATGCTAGTTCAATTAACAGAAGTCCGTAGACGTGATAGAGGGTGGGATTATCATGCTCAGATACCGATAGTATCTGAGCATGATAAACAAACGACTTGACTTATTTTTTTGGGTTCACACCGTTTATATTTGTACTGGTACTATAAAGCGGTGAATCAAAATCAAATTCTAACGTTCAAAAATCTGCTGTTTCGAACGTCAAATTTGCAAGAGTCCCCAGAGAGCCCTTCCGATAATATTGATGTATTGCAGCCGTGAAAATGTTATTCATCCCAGGATGAACAGCATTTTCACGGTTTTCATAAGAAATATATTACTTAGTTTATGATTCAAGATTAAAGTACCAGATTACCGAAAATGTTTGTTAATCACCCAGTTGCAATATTCTTTAGATTACGGCGATACATAAGCTTTTAAATATGGTTCGTAATCTAGGTTAACCCAAAATATAGTTATCTTAATTTATAAATTCCAATTTATCAGGTATCTACGTGATATAGAATTCTGCATGTTGCACCAAGCGGCTCTCCCAGGCATGTTATCAAATCTCAACATTATTTTAAGTGTTTTAATGTAGATAGTACTATTCTCAGTCTCACACAAACATCACAGTTTTCACAGAAAAAGGCTGAGTTCTAGCAGTGGGAATGCTATATTTGCGTTTGTGACAGATACTCCACTAAGTTGGGAACAATACCTATACCTGTATGGTTTTGAGTTCCCTATATTTCGGCGCAGTGAACTCAAAACCATCAGTAAACACGGTAAATATCTCGTTTCTAGTGTCAATGATATGTTAATGACCATGACAGTTTAAGAACTTATGTTGGGAACAATATTTCTTAACATAGCTGTGTTATTCCTTTATTCCACGCCCTCAACCTGACTCCTGAGAATCCTTGCTACGAGTTCAGACCGAGATAGTATACCTGCAGCAGCAATTCGAACACTCCAGCCTGCTTGCGATACACAGCAGTCTGTTGGGCTCCCGCGCTCGGCGAACCAGGATGGCGCCTATTTTTCACATCGTAGGGAAGAAACAATCGACGCCGCGAGTTTCAACAAACGAGATTGAACATGTTTATCGTCATTTAAGTTGTAACACCACGTGTAATTTTAATTTGTGCCGTTTGCTAGAGAATCGGAAGTCGCGTTGTTTAACCCGATCAGAAACTAGCAACGTCTGTATCTAATTTGAAGAGTACACAAATTATAAAATGGTATTTTAATAGTTTCTATGTACATTTTTACAGTTTTTTCTGTCTTCAGTTAGATTTCTATTTTTGATTTACATAGTGTTAGAACTTAAGCGACGTTATGCTACCTTTCAAGCACCCTAATTAAAAAACTGTTGTACTACTAACCTTGCCTCTAAGTTCAGAGGCAGCTTTGGCCCAGTGGGGCTCCAGGTTCTTGCAGTGTCCGCACCAGGGAGCGTAGAACTCCACCAACCACAGGTCTTCGCTGTCCAGCACCAGCTTCTTGAAGTTCTCGTCCGTCAACGTGACCACGTCTGAGTCCGACTGTGGAGAAGAAAATATTATAAGCATTAGACTCGATCATGTCATTATAGACTTATAAAATCTAACAGCAGGTTTTATAAGATGTGACAAAATAAATCTGACTTGGGATTCATTTTATGGGCTTGCAAACAGGTGGTAAAATCAGTTGGGAGATTAAGGCTAATAAGAATTTTGAGAAGAGAATTAGGGTAGTCATAAGATTAGGTATACAGGGTGGAATTTTGTAATGCCACCTGGAGGGAAAGTATTCTTAATACTGCAGATAGAAAATTTTACTCAAAGGAAACATTCCTTTATTTTTGAATAGAAAGCAAACTGCATTCAAAGATTTTCGAAAATTCTCTTCTCCCACACCCGGGAATCGAACCGGCTAAAATCTGAAAAAATTATACCCTGTACTTTTATTGCATCGATCAGTTAGGGTTCGTTAGGGTCAATTATAAGGATGAAATCTCTCTAACAAACATGATAAATCTAATGAAAGGAAAACCAGGAAATTTGAAGTTACAAATTCAATGAGTCAAGTTAAAGCTCTTTAACAAACATCCATCTTTTGTAATGCAGACTCCTTTGCGACATACTCGTAGCTGCGTGTATGAGGTAATTTAAATATGGAATGTTAGATTATAATTTGAAAATTAGATTATCACAGTTGTTATTCACATTTGATTGTTTTTACAACTCATTTCACATTTTGTCTCACGGTGAAAATGGCTTATCAAGAACAGTTTGATTTAATGGAAGCCTATTTTTTAAATAACAAAAACGTGAATCTAGCTCTGCGGAGGTATGGAGAGAGATATCAAGACCGACAGGCACCAACTCGGTTCGTATTGAAAATAATGATAGAAAATTTAAAGAATACGGGTGGTTTCAAGAAGAGACGGCAAACTATTCAGCAAAACTATTTCGATTTTGAACTAGATGTTTTAACATACTTTGAATCATTTCCGAAGGCTTCAAGTAGAGATTTCATCCTTATAATTGACCCTTAACGATCGATGCAATAAAAGTGCAGGGTATATTTTTTTCAGATTTTAGCCGGTTCGATTCCCGGGTGTGGGAGAAGAGAATTTTCGAAAATCTTTGAATGCAGTTTGCTTTCTATTCAAAAATAAAGGAATGTTTACTTTGAGTAAAATTTTCTATCTGCAGTATTAAGAGTACTTTCCCTCCAGGTGGCATTACAAAATTCCACCCTGTATAGTAAAACAATAAAAGGGAAATACATAATATATTCAGCTATATATATCTATATGAAAATATCTAATTTGGTATATTAAGTCCAGATATATACATGGTGCGCAATATTTCGAAGATACTTCCGTAAGTGGACGTTGTGCTTGTTAAAACAACAGTTGGCTAAGATCCACTTTTGTTGAGACAATTAAAGAAAATAACGTGAAATACAATAAATTACTCCTTGAAGCTAATGACCTGTCTACAATGTCTACTGAGCACAGTAAACGCAAAATATAGACGATCTTTGGTGTATTGTTTTATTTATATGTTAGCTAAATGTACCGTGTGTGATGTGTCAGGCTCTGCTAATGGACACAGATGTTTGAACACCCTTTTTTGACTAACAGGAATAAGTAATAATAAATACACAAAAAAGGACCAAGGAGGAGAAAGTTTTTAACTAAGCGGTTCTATAGCGGCCGGATGCTGCAAGCAAAAATAGTCCGTAAGGTGCTCAGATTCATCTTGGTCCGATTGTACTGTCTGTGTGCGAAGTGCATTATATGTTTGCACTGCACTGGATGGGAACTATCAATAAAAATTAACAGATGAAATGAATACGAAAGTATCGGCCCCCAAAATAATTAATCGAACTTATCCAGAGGACACTTTAAAATTAATTATAGATGTTCCTAATTTCAACCTACATTTTTCTTACAACTAACATCATACAACAGCAGTGTTATAATTGATGAACCTAGGCGTTGTTCTTCCAAAAGTAAAATAATTCTTCAAAATTGCAAGATAATTAAAAGTGCCCTGGGAAATAGCAGAGCCACAACTAGCTGTAACTTTTGAAGAAGAATAGTGACAAATAAAAGCTTATTTGTACTACTTTTGTGTTTAAATCATCCTTCCATATATATATTCAATGCCAATTCTAAAAAGGAGGTCAGTAAGCTCACTGACGTGTCCCAATAGAAGAATTTTCTAAAGTGAGAGGAAGCGTAGGAGTGTCGTGGGCGCACACGCATGACATGAGACGACAAAATTATATATTTCCTCCCACGCTATGTCTGAGATTCTTCGATTTCTTTTCAAACAAGGTACATAAAAGAGTAGCGAAATTATAAGAGAAAGAAATTATACAGAGATTTTGTTTACTCGAAATTTCAAGTATAATTTTGGATCTGATGTATTATAAAAGGAGGATTTAATTATTTTTGATTTCAGTTCCGATCTTAATTTATAATCGTACCAGTTACCTATGTCTTTCGCCAGGTTATTAAAATTTGTCTTTAGGAAACATGATGTTTATTTTTATGACACAATCATCTGGTTTCAAGTCGTCCTAAGTTTGAATCCATGAAGGAGAGAGAGAGATAAATCGAACCTCAAACAACTCTGACTAAGGAAGAGTGGTCCTCATAATCATAACCCTCCCTTTTAGCTTTGCTTAAGGTGGAAGCGCAAGGGTAGCCCGCGAAATTTAAATTTTCTCAAGTTTATTGCAATTTGCAGGTCAGTGTCAAGTTGTATGTTGATGAAAATATGAATCGCGCCAGTAACACGTATGGAGTTACAGAATTATAATCATTTAAATCATCAATACAACCTTTCAAGTTCATATAATCCCAAAGAATGACTTTTTCATGAAATAGCCACTGAATGGGGTTATACGAACTTGGAGGGCTGTATTGATGACATGAATGATTATAATTCTGTAACTTCATATGTGTTACTGGCGCGATTTATATTTTCCTCAATATACAATCTGACACTGACCTGCAAATTGCAATAAACTTAAGAAAATTTAAATTTCGCGGGCTACCCTTGCGCATCCACCTTAAGTCGGGTAAATCATATCAGTTTACCTCTTAAAATAGATAACTTGTTGACATAACAAACACGACTGCTGAACCACGTGATATGAAGATAATATGTCAACGCCCCCACAATGCACTAAATTCATTATGAAAACTTCCGTTTTAGTTTTTTCTAGAAAAATAGTTTGAATAAAATGAGAGCACGAGCATGAAGATCTGGGTTTGATGATCTAAACGGGCGAAGTCCTGCTGGTAAAATGTAGGTGTACGCTATAAGCCCTTGCTTAATCAACTCAATACAGAATACAACCGTGATATTAGATATGTGAAATATGTACTTTGGAAAAAGGTCACATTAGTTAATATTTGTATTTTTCTTTAAAAACATCGTATTATTAATTAATGTTATTGTGAAATTAATGTTAACCAAGTTTAGAACATTATTTTAATTAAATAAGTTATCCACGTTTTAAAATGGCCTCTAAAACACACGTGGATGTCATGTTATCATGTTTACATTGGAAATGCAACAACTGTGTAGGTAACAATGCTTGAAATATAAAATTTACTTGAAAAAAGTATCGTGCAATCAAAATCAACAGCGAACCAATTATTAAATCATGCCCTTATCATTTTTTTTTTAAAGAAAATTTATCGATATATCAATAAAATTGTGTGCGAATAAATTATGTTTTTCAAAGTTTCTTTTCGGTCTTCATCATCTTCGACCTGAGTCCCTGCCGTTTGGCTGCACGTCGCTTGATAACTGATGCATTTTTATATACAACTCCCTTGTGTTGAAGCATGAACTTCAACTTCATTAAAACCTTAATTATTCTTGCTTTCTGTGCGTCCTTTATATTCCCACGAAACAGCTGAGTTTGTAACATTTTAAATCTATCGTACATTGTCATGGGAGTGGACGAAACGGAGCTAGTGGAATTAATGGGAGCTTTTGTGGTCATTGTATTTTTTATTAAAGTTGTTTTTAGCGCTTTTTTCATCCGAGCTATCATTATTGTAGTTGAATATTGTTGTATTACTTTTTCTGTAGTATATTGTTGATTTTCATCTGTTTTAGAGTCAGGTGCACAAGTTTCCAGGACACCATTTTGTTGATAAGTTAGTGGTGGTTGAGATGTTTCTGATGCGTTTCTTATGGGGTTTTTCCATGGTATGTTGTGACCAAAAGTGTCTGGCGTCGTCATCTTAAGTGGTAAAATGATTGTGAATGAGCTTATAATTTAGATTTTGGTGTGATTTTAGTGTAGGTACATAATATATTGATGATATGTAGTACAGCTGTACAGTGATTGAGGTATTTTTCTATTTTAATAATTAATGAAAAATAATTAGTTGATGTCCACAGCAATGGACTGCAAGACCCTGAGTTGGTAGATTGATTTATTAGGCAATTGTTGTCATTCTTCTTTTGCAGATAAAGAAAATGAGAGAACAGCCTTACACATAGAAAGAGCACAATAAAAAATAAAAAGTTTTCAAATGTAAAAGTGAACACACAATTGGAATCAAATATAAATTGTTACCTAACCATAAAAGAAATAATAAATCTCATTGCTCATTCAAATGCATTCAGATTGAAATGTAGTAAAATGAATAAATATTATTATAATATTCAAGAAAGAAGTATTTAATAAAAAATATATTAGTGATGGGATAAAATCATTAAAATTTAATGACAGTTTACTATCACCACATATTATCTAAGTTGTCTATGTCATTATGCCTTACTCTTTTACTCCGGGAAATGAAACCTTTAATAAGTCTGTCGAGACTTTTCATCATCTTTACCTTGTCTGGTCCGGAGTCTTCAGGTCTCTTTCCGAGACGCTCATAGGCCTTGCTCTTGACAGATTTTAGGGCAGCATCAACTAATCCGTCAGCTGTCCTTGCACCTTTGTATGGGATGTGTTTGCTACCAGTGAAAATCTTGATTGTGGGGAAGCCAGTGACTCCATAGTTCTTTCCGAAGCCCTTATACTTGTCAGCATCTACAGCTCCAACTTTAACAATGCCCTGGAAAAAATATAAGTTTGTTAAAAACATTGTCATTATGGATGCAAATACAAGAATAATTGAGCAACAATTATTAGGAGCTTTTTTTCAATTCAGCTCAGGGCAGAGCTCAAAGGCATTGAGGATCAGGTGACAGGGCATGCGCAATATGGAAAGTGAGCAACAAGAGATGTTCAACAAAAATTTATTTTTTGTTACATTAATGAATGTTGTTGGTAACCATGATAAGCAACATCAACCTTTTTTTTTCAGATTGGAAAACATCAAATGACCCGTCCCGCACTGGGTGAAGACCCATCCATGTTCCTTCTTTGCCCTTTGTGTTTCAGGGCCGCAGTATCTCTTTCGAACAGTCCCACAGCCCCGGCAGGCATCGCTCCTTGCATTTTCGAAAATTAGTTTTACAGCTAAATTAGACATGCATCCTGCTTATGCAGATGAAGTTTCATTAAAATTGGTTCAGTCATTTAAAAAACAAATGAGTTCAAAGTTTAAGAGGTTAATGCTCCTCAACTTCAACAACAAAAACCCTCAAAATTCAAATTCATGTGCATTAGTCAATTTAATTTTAATTCATGCCTGACTAGCAAATTTTAATTTCCTTTCATGATTTTCTAGAAAAGTAAATACAAGACGCACACATGCTTAGGACTTGGCACTCCAAGTTTTGTATTATACATAATTAATAGACACATACCCTCAATGCTTTGGCAGTCTTCTTGTATTCCGGAGCTAAATTCTTGCAGTGTCCGCACCACGGCGCGTAGAATTCAACCAGCCACACTTCATAACTGTCTGTGACCAGTCTGTTGAAATTATCGGGAGTCAGTTCCACCACATCCGAGTTAGAGTCGTACAAGGCGTAACCAGACCCCACGACCAATAAAACACCTGAAAATAAAACATTATCCATTACAACCGGCTCCTATAAATTTTACAAACATTACCAATTGATTTCACGGTTTAATTATGTTATTTAAACATACCCAAGAAATACGTGTATAACATTGTGTGTTGATTATATGCTACTTAATTTAGAAACTATAAAACACCGACTAATATTTTAATGAGATCGCACGAGTTATCGGCTAAACAATGACCCGAAGAAATAAACACGTCAGTCAATCATTTTTGGCATACCGGAGAAGAAAGACACGATATTGTCAATGGAATTCGTGGAGTCGCTTCATTGGTCAATTCAGATTTCCCGCAAAAAAAATGATTATGGTTTGAAAGTTATTTACAGTGGCAACCCTTCACTCAACCCGTGCGAGTCGAACTTGCGCCCTATGGGTTCCGTACTAATCAAACTAAATTACATAGTTTAGCCTTTTTCTTTTTCTAATTTGCTACGACGAAAGCTGCACTATTTAGAATTCTATCCAAACAAAAACCGTCGGCTATCTATTAAGTTATAAAGTTACAGTTCTGTGATAAACAGACAAACAGATCGATAAACACACAGATGACTTGGGTTTAATACTAAGGTACAGAAAAAAAGCAAGTACGTGATTTCTTTTATTTTGAAAATATATTGGCAATTTTCCCTAATGAAAAACAGTGTGTATATTCGCAGTCATAGTACAATTCCAATGAAGTATTGGGGAAAGGTCAATAAACACTATTGTCATGCCAAAACGCACTAACTATAGAAGTATAGATTGCTTGCATACTGTCGGCTGCACCCAGTCGGGCCGCAGCGACGACGGCGACGACTGCCAGGATGGCGCGTGCCTCTATGTGCTCGGTAGTCACCGCGGGCGCCCGTGTGCCATTGATCACCGTAGTCGCGACGTCTCCCACTCACCCCGTTCCCCATAGTCCAGCCAGCAGCAAAGCTACAGGTCGTAAAAACTACAATAATTATCTAATAATAATGTGACTGGATAAGCATGCGCGGTGCGTAAATTACCTGACGCACTTGCAGTGCAGATTATGCGCGCGTCGCCGTTCTGTTGTGGTTATATCTGCGCCGGTATACTCCGTTAGGTCAGGTCTGAATCGTGCTATATTGCGTGGTCATTGAGTGAATCAATTTTACAACCTTGCCTTATTTCATTTGGGGAAAAAGATATTCATGATTAAAATATAGACTTACATTTTAGCTTACCCCAACGTACTCCTAATTTGAGAACAAAATCGAAAACAAAGTTTAAAATTGCCTTATATTTTGTTAAACTCAAATCATACGATATTATACCCCCAAAATACCGCACGCAAAATACGCGCTTAGACGTGGAGTTGCGGACACCAGCCCGCTATACAATACAATACAATACCTGGGGGTATTATATATCGCACCTTAGCAGTCATGAGCCTATTTCTGAAGCATGATGGTTTCACAGAAGGAGTCATAACTGACCTCTATTTTATTAACCGACTTCATTTTATTCATGCCAACCTTTCTGCTGTGTTCGTACTAGGTCGGGGGACCGACCGGTTGTTGTTCCTTAGTATCATAATAACGCTATTTTCTCTCTCACTCAAAATCAATATTCTAGGAGAGATTCATCCTAAACTTCGCCAGACGAGATTATTGATTTTGAGTTGCGAGTGTTCGGTGGGTGGTGAGGGGTGTCATTGAACCATTGGACGTATCATTAGAGTTACAACGTTAAAAAATAAAAGCTTGAGTTAGTCGATTAATTGTCTATGATTGCACAAAACGCCAACTCAATAAAATATGATAGTGAAAATATTTATGGGTGTGCATTGTCAATTTGACAACAAGATACATATTCTGAACATGCGTATCCTTTTTAGACGATGTATACAAATGATGATACGATGTGTATTAAAAAAAAAACATTAAATAACTTAAAAATGTTTGATCTCTCTCTAGTGATGGGTTTCATTATTATGTAAACTCTATGGTTGTAACATCCTGCGACGCGTGCTTTTAAAAAAAATTAAAAACGATCAATATTTTCCGCTTCAATGTCAGCGGCGTTTTGCATCGAAAACGGTATTCAACAGAATCTAATTTTAAGAATTAATGCCTGGTGGCGATGCTAAGGATCGGTATCGGCCAATTTTTATGTTATAAAGGTATTTGTATTTACTAATTTCATATTTGACAGGTTATGTTCGCGCGTATTTGTTTATTTTTGGGGCAATTTAGGCGGGAAATCGGCGTCAGCCACTAGCAACCAGCAACGCTTTTTTGTGTCATCAACACAGAGCATCATATTTAAGTCATCAATCGTCATTATTCTTACTGCAATTTGCAGCCGTGGGCCCCGTAAGATTTTGTCACAAATTCAGCGCAATGGCGATGAATACCAAGCCGTTCACTGTGTTCGTCGAGGGTAATATTGGCAGCGGCAAAACAACATTTCTGGAACACTTTCGCCGTTTTGAAGACATCACGTTGTTGACAGAGCCAGTTGAAGAATGGAGAAACCTGAAGGGATGGAACTTATTGGTAAGCATTGAGCGTTGTTAAGACATATCTTTGCGTAGGTACGCCTTGGTATGGATTTCCGAGGTTAGTTGTGTCAAAATGTCATAGGAATTCTAGACCTAGACCATAGAAAACGTAACCTTTGTTTAATGTAAATGGTATTTGAAGGTAGATTACACTTGTAAAATACAGAGAAACCTACGCCTCTGATTAATAGTTTTAATCCAAAATCTTTGTTGAACTGCGCCCCGTGGTTGCGCCATTCCGTGCACGATGTCAGAAATTCATAGCAATGGGCTTTCACGCTTGATTACCAACAGTAAATCAAAATTCAAAGACTTTGAAAGGAAACAAATTTACTTATTGAGTACTAGTACTGCTATCGCTGAGTTTTATTCAACATACTATTATTTTTCAGGATCTTATGTACAAGGACACTGCTAAATGGGCAATGACATTCCAATCGTATGTATCTCTAACAATGTTAGACATGCACCGGAGGCCGACTGCTACGCCCGTGAAGTTGATGGAACGCTCCCTGTACAGTGCACGATACTGCTTCGTTGAGCATATGATGAGGAGTGGGACCCTGCATCCTGCAGAATTTGCTGTGCTTGACGAATGGTTCCGATTCATTATGAATCAGATACAGATTGATGCAGATCTTATTGGTTTGTATAAATTATTACTGTAAACATATGATGGATGAAACTGATTTTTAATAATAACTGAGTGCTTAGAAAAAAAAAAAATATTTTGGGAAAAATATTGAAATATGATAACAAGTTAAAACTTGAATTTAAAACATTATCAAATTGTTAGTCATGCTTTTTGCTTTTTTGAGTCAGGTCATGTTAGCAGTCCAGTCATACTAAACTATTGTCTACCTAAGGATGATATGGATTTTGGTGGGCTGCACTACATTACAAAATTAAAATGCCTCATACATCACCTTTCATTTTGTTTATTAACCGCGCACACAGCAGGTCGCAGCATGCCTTATTGTATTCACATGCGAACTCTTCCTGATGCATATCTTAATGTGTGCTTGTGTTTGACTTGCTGCACATGACATGCTTGTAATTTTTATTGAATCAATTAAGCCATATTTTAAAATACATACATTATACTGATATTATGAATTCATTATGGCTAAGTAGATACAATACACTATGTATATTATTATATGTATTTAGCCAAATAGCATACTACATACAGGTCATCATATCAGGTAGTCTGTTGCCCGAAAGTCTAACAACCAGTCCTACCAATGGGTATTGTATTATCCAGTAATAGCTGGGTTGTGGAGGTCAGATAGGCAGTAGCTCCTTGTAAAATACTGATAGCTATTCAGCTGCATCTGGTTAGACTGGACCCCAATATAGTCGAGAAAAGGCTAGGCAGATGATGATAGCATACTACATAAATGAACCCACTGAATTTACTTTTGAATACCCTGAATAACAACATTTCTATGATTTTCAGTGTACCTGAAAACGACGCCCTCCGTTGTGTACGAGAGGATAAAGAAGAGAGCAAGATCTGAGGAGCAGTGTGTCCCGCTCTCCTACATAGAAGAACTCCACAAATTGCATGAAGACTGGCTCATCAATAGACAACATGCCGAGTGTCCTGCCCCTGTAAGTAGCAATAAAAAAAATTGAATGGTTTCATACTAACTCCTTTTAGACATGTATGTATGTCTGTAAAATGAGGTGCTTCTAATATATTTTTATAAACCGTATTTTCATGCTTTCATTTGTTAAAATGCATTGTTGGCAATTTATGCTATTATTCTTTAATCATTCAAAAATACTCACCTTCTAGGTAGTGGGCTGGGTGCAGTAATTCAAACCATTTCATTGTATTTATTGGAGCAAAGCACTAAGTAAAATTATCCCCTCTAGCTATGCTGTCATAGTGTATTAAATTTTATACAATTTTATTTGTGTTTTTGTAATATCAAAATCATCAAAACAGCTTTTTACTGAAAGCAAATGAAAATATTTTTATTTTTTTGTCTGTCTGTTTGTTCCGGCTAATCTCCGAAACGGCTGGGCTGATTTTGACAGGTCTTTTACTGGCAGATTGCTGATGTTCTAAGGTCTAACATGAGTTACTTTTATTTTAGAAAAATAATTAGGGTTCCGAGCAAAATGAAATGAAACCCTTGAAATTTTTTGACAAAATCAGATTGAAATAGAAAATAATAATTTCACGCGATCGAAGGTCGCGGGCAACAGCTAGTTTAAAATAAAGTGACACTAAAAAGATTACAAAATTAAATAATCAAATCATTTGAGATTATTTATTGTTTTTTTTTTCAGGTTTTAGTGATAGATGCTGACTTGGATTTGTCTCAAATAACAGAAGAATATAAGAAGAGCGAGCACCAAATATTAAGAAAAGCTGTTGATGTGGTAATGAGATCTCCCAGTAAACTTAGCCCAAAGAAACCTATTACCACTTCTCCCATACAGATTGTGCCTCAAAGAAGAATATTATAATATTAGCTTTACATATTATTTATAAAAATTAGTTTATACTGACTTATTTCCTTAGACTTGTGTTCTATTTATTATGAACTTATTGCAAGTATTTTAGTTTGTAAGATTATGAATGACTGGATCACAAATAATAGTTTCTATTATATGTACGTTGTGACTAGATGTCACAAATAGATTTGACCTTAATAATTTCAACAATGCTTCAAAAATTATTCCTTCAAAGAGATACTTTGAAAAATATGCACACCAGTGTTTAAAATATAAATTTTGATGGACAAGTAATAATATTTAAGATTATTGTTTGCTTATTTTCGTACTTACATAATTATATTTTACATTTTTTAAGTTTCTTTAAAAATGTATGTATTCAATTATGTATAATTAAGTTTTTGTGTATTGTATGTTTCAATTTCGCATTTACTTTCAGTTTTATTATTTAATGTATGTTGTGGATTGGTTTTTAATTAATCAACTGTACAATTTATTGTCAATATAAAAGATTATTGACTATTTATTTTTATTTTGCGGAAACCACAAATCGGTGACCTAATACATTAGCAAAGGTTTCTTGTATTTGCTATGGAATATTGGTTACAGGACAGAACTTCCATAATCATCACTACTATTCTAGTCAAATTACGGAGCACGGGTTGCCTGCCCGGACAAGGCGGTGGCTGCTAGAGACGGTATAGTACATACTTTCTTAACAAATATAGTGTATCAATGGTCAGCACAATTTACTCATTGAAACTGACGATCCGTGACAATTCTGATAAAGCCTTTTACAGCCGAAACATGCGCTAAGCGCCTGTAACCGGGTCTCTAGTTGCTACCGGCTGGCTCGGCGACTCCGTGATTTGTTGTGAGCTTTGTCACCTTGTGGATTATTATTGGCCTTTGATATGAGACCATTCAGGTATCTTGTTGCCATTCTCAACATATAACTAAATCGCTCTTCCACATAATACTTTATATTTCAGGATGAGGTGATGATGTTACTTAGCGTAACTATTGCATTCTGGTTGAATTACGTACACTCTTTGTAGAATTTATGCCAAAATAGTTTTTGCTACTGCAACGGGGATAAAAGGTATCCAAGTCCGTAACTCCGTACACAGGTCATTCTCTAGCTGTTTAAAATTTCGTCGAATCCCATTCAAGCCTATTGTGTTATTGAAAAGGTTACAGTTATTTTTGCATTTATGCAAACATTCATAAACTTGAACGTCTTCTGTAGGTATGTGTCGCATAACAACACCAGTAAACTAATGAGCTCATGCTGATGCCGGCCGTAGTCTAAAATATATGGCCCAGTCAACAATATGGTGTAACCACCATAGATAAATGTACGTAACCACGGCCATCCCGGGAATAATTTTATTGATTTTGTACTGCACTGCTGAGTTTGGCACAAACATATAGAAACAAAATGAAACTGCGTTGGCAACACTGGGCGTCTGTCAGTTTGTCAAATTTATTATTGTGTCATTGTCAGGTGTTTACTTACATGCCGTAGTGAAAATTAATTATTTTAGGCCAATTTTTACTAGATCAATTCTTAGGGCATTATTTTAATAGTTTTATTAAGTAAAATTTGTTATAAACATAATTTGTGATGAGTTCTTGTTGCGGCAACGAGTTAATATTTAATTCGGTCATTAGCGAAGTAGTGGCTTCCAATTTGGAGCAAGCATCGTATTTTATCAATATTTTATACAATTCCGGTTTTATTGTTGGTGCTGTTTTATTAATTGTAGTCTTGTTATTCGTGGCTGTTAGCAAGTACGGCGTGAGGCTTGGGTCGCGAGCGCGTTAACACATGAAAGTAAAAGTAATGAGATTGTTTACCGTGGTCACCGTGGAGCTGTAACACCTCGGCAACGTAAGGTGAGTCGTTCATCTACTATTTTTTGTGTATATTTTTAGTTTTGTACGGCTGATCTTAGAGTAAGGTTAATGTTCTTATGTGTTGGAAAAACCAATTAGGTACATGATTTTTTCAGTTTTATAGTCCTTTGAATTGCTTATCTTTTTAGCTATTGTTAGCCTAACAAATCGAATTGCGAATCACTATATTCTCAAACAATCGAGATTAAAATGATTGGATTTTTGCATTTTCCATAATGTTGTATGAAACATGTTATCTGTATATATTTTGCAGAATAAAGCACATTTATACTCATTAAATTTACTCTATACATCAAACTGTTATGTTTAACCGATTCCTAGGTTAGGTGTTACATTATAAATGGCTGAAAATGTGTTTTTTAATGGAGCTGCGGGATTCAGCGGGCCTCACCAAAACATAAGTCCCATTCGTGATCTACCCTGTAGTTCCGGGCTTTTGTAATTGTATTAACATCAGAAGCTCGTCTCTACAGGTAGCTCACGGCTGGTAGACCACGCTACATGAGGCATATTGTATTGTTGTTCCTACATTTGGCTAAAATGATTTAGATACCTTGAAAGAAATCTGGTATTATCTTGAATGGGTGTATGTTATCATTATGATTGTGTTTTTTTTTGATTATAGCTGCAATTACAGAACACAAAGTTCTATTAAATAATTTCCTATGGGTTGAGAATGGATATGTTAATCAAAAGCTAGATATGTATGTGCTACTTTTGCTTTAACAATCCATGACCATTTATAACTACAAAATTCTCATTAATGTGTTACCATTGTGTTTTCATGGGATGGTCATGTTCTATGAAATTATCAATTTCTTTATCGACACAGTGGTTAAAACTAAACTGTACTTACTGCCTATCAATGCTTATTGTATTATGTTGGGAATGGGATGTGCCCTACTGGGATAGGGGAAGGTGTAATGATAACATTCAGGAATTAAGCAAGCCACAACTTTCTGATTGTGTGTTTTAGATGATTCTCAAATTTTACTTTGTTCCTATTTCACCACAAATTGGTGAAAGAATCTAGAACAAAGGGGTGAAAAACTGTATCAGGTATGAATACTGCTATGGGAATGTCTCTTAGTTGGCCTACATATATAAATTGTCTAGTCATGAAAGTACATATCTTGCAATCACTGTGGTTATCAAGTAATTATACCTTTATCTGTGGATATTTATGACTGTGACTTGTCATGCTTATTCAGGTATTCCACTTAAGTGGGAAAGTACATGACCTTTCCATAACCCCCATGAAATGTAGTTGTGTAAAGTGAATTAAAAAGTTTGATGTATTCATCTAACTATTTAATTCCCTGCTGCTAAGATATTATGTCCCTCGTTTATTTAGAGGCTAAGTGGATAGTCTAATAACGAGAATCTATGTTAAAATACTAGTATTGAGCTCTAACTGGCAGTTAGACTGGTTATCTCAACGAACGAAAGTGAGTGCGGTCGGTGAGCGGCGCTAGTTTAACACACTAATGTTACCTCATTCGACTCGCCCACTTTTTCACTTTCCTCTATTGCATGCAGAAAGCGTAAACTTGTCAACTTTATTTAGATTTTTTGAGAATTTTAATATCTAATTAATTATGCATGCGTAAGTATGTGCGTATGGTAGAATTAATTTGGTGAGAGGTGAGAAAAAATCCCATCGTAACTTTAGGGTTTGTGAGTCATGTAGATTGGGAAAGGAAAGAACAAAATGGCGGCTTTGGCTTCGTAGGGTGTGGTCCCACGCGCACGGAGCATGCGCGATCGATCCCCCGACTCTGCCACCCCTTATGTCTGGGAGTCCCACACAGTCAATGAACTCCCGGGGCGGATCGGGCGACGCTGCATCAGTATTGATTGCCACACATGAAACAAAAAAGTCTGTCCAAGTGTCCATGCCATGTAGCTTACACTCAACCTTTTTGAAATATTTATACAACCGAATTACAGATCGCAACTTATATCTGTGTCAACCTAGTCGACATAAAAATTTCCAGTCTGCTAGATTCGGTTATTGGAATAGGTACCGATTACCGACTCTACCAGTCTGGGTCTGATTATTTGGTAGGGTTATTAAGAGCGCTAGCGTCTTACGGCGTTTCACATATCATCATCATTGCAATATGATTCTAGTCTTTCCGTCATCTAAAACTGCTAGAACAATTTACAAATTAGTTAATTTAGGAATTAAGCGTAGATTGTAAGTTTTGCATTTAAGTGTTCCTTTATGGGTGATATGTTCGCTATGTGAACAAACCCTCCCTAATAAACAAGATTAAAAAAAAACATCATCTTAACACATTTATGTCTAAAAAGTGGACAGAGAACATTTTCGAAAGGCATTTAAAAAAAAATGGAAGTTTCTGTTTCTATGGAAAATCTGAAATCGGTCTAATTTAGCTGTAACACTATTTTTCGAAAATGTTCTCCGTCACCTTTTTAGACCTATGTATCCTGCGTATGAAGTTTCATTAAAATCGGTTCAGTCATTTCGAAAACAAATGAGTTCAAAGTTTGTATGAAATGCCGTAAGACGTTAACGCTCGTAATACAAAGTCGTCGAACTGGAGGGGGATATTTCTGAAGAATTCCATTCAAGCAATGTGAACTTAGCATTGGACAGGGAATAGTGATTGATTTTCTTTAACATTTTATGATTAGCTTAAAGGACCCACTAGCTAACAGGTAGGTCTGGGATGAGCATTGGTTAGCTGGTTTTAGGTCCACTGAAAGTTACGTACCAGACATAATGGCTGCATCAGTTTCTACCCGACTGCGTCAGGAGGTTAATGTTTTTCGAGTAGTCGTGGACGGCGAAATCCGAAACTATGAGGAATAGCAAGAAATGCTCAAAGGAATCTCGAGCCCGAATTTTAAAAAATCAATAATCCTGGCGTGGAACCGGCTTTGAAAAAAAAAAAAAACAAATACTGTATATGTGTCTATCGAATGGTGTAATAATACAGTATTTGTTTTTTTTTTCAAAACTGGTTCGAATCCTGGCCAGTAATATTGATTTTTCAAAAATCCAATGATGCAGTTTTAGTTTTCATCAAAATCGGGCTTGAGACTCGTTTGAGCATTTTTAGATATTCTTCACAGTTTCGGATTTGGCTTGGCCATCCACGTCCAGGCCCACTTGAAATATTCATTCTGTATATATTTCAATTTCTTTGGCACGCCCTACAGCCCCAACGGCTGGACGGTTTTTGACACAGGTGTCGTTGAATTCGTCAGAATTGTGGCAGTGACTAATGGCTGCTACACACCTTACGAAAAATCGTTACGATTGGACGGTACAGTTCAAACTGCAACGATAAATCTACATGTGTGTATGAGAAAAACTGTACAGTTTGTCCGATTTTATAGATGATTTTTAGTGATGCCCAAAGGCAACTACAGGAGGACTTTGACTTGTTGGCTAAATAGTCTCATGACGCCGGTCTAGTATTAAACTCTAGCAAGACCAAGTTAATGTACATCAGTACTAGTCAAAATAGAAGCTCTTCCTTGCCTAAACTAACATCTCACTGCCATGAGTGTTTGCATGATAAAGTAGCCAAGCCTTGCAGCTGTGACTCCATAGATCTCGTAGATAGCCAAACATACCTAGGACTTACCATTGATAGCCGACTTAATTGGAAGGAGCACATTAACGGGGTTTGTGATAAACTTAGATGTATATTATATAAATTCTCTATTATAAAATGCAAAATTCCATATCAAACCCTGTTAATGCTGTACAAAGCCCTGGCCGAATCAACGATATCCTATGGTCTCTCGAGCTATGGTAGGACATAATAAGACTCACCTTGACCAAATTTACGTACTTCAACTACGTATGTTAAAAGCAATTATCCCGCATAACATTAAGAAGAAATACATAAATGACTATCATAAACTTTTTGAATTCTGTAAGATATTACCTATACATGAGAAAACTAAATATGTACTATTAAAAGAAGAGTTTTTCAATGAAAAGTTAAAGAAAACTAAAACCATGAACATGAATGAGATTAGGACTCGTAGCGTCCTCAATGCTAAGCTGTTACTTCCAAATTACACGAATTTGCACGGCAAGAGATCGCTAAAGTATATAATACTATAGCATTGAGGGATAAATTAACTCAGAAAAACAGAAAATACAAATTTAAAGCAACATTTTCTACAAAAGATTAATACCGAAGATAGATAGGATGTACTTATATTAATAATATTGAATAAAATATATTAATTTAATTCATCATAGATAAATACATAGTTTAAAGCATACACTATAAACCAAAAGTAATACATAACATAAAAAATATTAAGGTGACTAGGGGCAAGTGCGGTATAGAATTTTAAACTTTACTTATAATTGTTAGTATTTTTATTTGTATGAAACTTAGACAAGTTCAGTAGGCAATAATGGATAGCTTAGTTTCTTAAGTTATTAATGATCGTTCTCTCGAGCAATTTATACTACGTTTTGTTATGATTTTATGTGTTCGAAGAAAACTGGGCGCCAAGACGCACTTTCCCCCAGGACTGGGGTAAGTGCGGCTATGCTCACTAAATGGCCTTTCCTTAGTTAATATTAAAATAGAGTTCTTTTTTTCGAACAAAAGCTTATGAGCAAAAATAGATTCTGTAATCAGAAATGTAGTACTATTAAAATAAGGACTATTATCGCCAAAAAAAGAAAAATGGGGTAAGTGCGGTATACATTTGTTTTCAGAGGTGTTGAACATTGGGGTATTGTTATACCTCTGATAAAAACTGTGTACCGCACTTACCCCAGTTTGAGTTTTGGGCTATAATAGTCCTTATTTTATTTTTCTAAGGAGCGTAGCATTCAGTTGAATTGCAATGTTATGATTATTATAAGACATTGGTGAATACAGTAGAAAATAATAAAAACATATATTTTAAACACTAATATTTTAATAAATAAATCTAATAAAAATGTATTAAAAACAGTACGTGTTTTAGATAACTTATTCTATATTATCTTATTCTCTTTGGAATGTGAGCCCGACATCTTTTTATTTTTCAGTTTCAACAGCCGCTTCCAAGTTTTTCTTTGCTCCATTTAGGCCCATTTTTTTTCTATATTGGCGGACCATTTGGGTGACCTAAAACGAAAAATTTCATTGATTTTCATAAGTTTAATTTTATCTACTAGCAGATGCGCCAGGATAAGAATAAAAACCTAATATAATTAAGAGAACTTATGATGCAAAAGCAAGCTCGGAAATTCTGGCACCCTAACTCGTATAGATTAAGGTTTTTTCTACTATTTACACGGAAATAATAGCCCGACAAAGCACGGCTTTGTCAACCTATGTCGAAAACCTATTAAATTCCAGAAAACTTGCTGCTAGAGCAAGCGAATCGAGCTTGGAAATTTTGACACACCGACTGATATAGATTAGTTTGGTTTAGGGGTTTGGTGGGTTTTTTAAGGGTATCGAAAAATTCATCCACATTACATATTATATTATTATAAGTATAATATAAGATCAATAATATGTTGAAAATTCGTTAAAACGTTTTTCCTTAAAATGTTGTCAACTTCTGGTTTGGGGCAAGTGCGTCATTGTGCCGCACTTACCTCACTTCGTTTGTTTTAGGTTCTGGAAATGTAAGCATCGATAAAATTAATTACTTGTGAGATAGAAACAAAATAATTACAGGTAAATGAAGAATAATGTTTAGAGAATGCGAATTACCTGGTTAAAATCACGCATAGTGTTTTTTAGTCGTTTCGTACGCGATTTGCACAGCACTTGCCAACGTGGCATCCACAAAAAAAGATGGCCAAAACAAAATGACGAATCATATCCTACTGAGCCCAGTTACGACATCTAAAATTTAATGCCGAAACTAAATTTTGATTTCGAAGAACAGGATATGGCGCGTTATTTAAATACTGTATTGGTTTAGGAGATATTGATGTTCGGCCACACTTGCCCCGTGGAGGCACTTGCCCCAACTGACCTTACTAAGTAATATTACTTTTAGGAGCAACCTGTATCATTTAGAACTTCCTCGACTACTTCTGTTTTTTATGCTCGGACGGTCGGAGTGGTCACCGAGGTAGTTAAGTACCTACTTATGTGGATATAATTCTAAATTATGTAGTCGATGATCTTGGTGCACGGTAAAACTCTAATGAGTTTATGTTGGCACCAACTTAAATGTATAAAGTGTATGTACCTACACACTAATGAATAAAAAAATAAAATAGGACTACAGTTGAACGGAGCAGTTTGAAATTTTGAATAGATAAATCGGAATCGGATGTAACTGTATCGAAAATCGTAACGTGTGTGGCCACTCCTTCAGTTTTCGCATGGACAACAGATGGGAATAAGTATCACTATCCATTCGTAAAAAAATATGCCAATCTTTAGGAAATACCTTTAATTCTTCTAATAAATGAACATGGGAATGAGCTCTTTTCATTAGCCATTCTTTACACCAAACACGTTTTTTCTTTTTGTTTTGAACAAATAATGGAAATGTGTTCTATTACTGATACTGAACCACCATTTTTTTTTGCGCACTGCTTTATAGTAATAAAATATTCCAGTATATCAGGACGCCCGAACTATCATTTTCTATTTTCTAGCAAGAATGTTTGGCTTGTGGTGAGAAATAAACACTTATTATATTATATAATTATATCACGTCATGAATGACATTGCCTGCCATGTACTTAGTTAAAATAAGTTTAAGGAAGAACTTGTTGGTTAATAAAACTAAAAAGTCTGAAATAAAATAATTATTATAAAAACAAAAATCCCGACTGCTTAAAAATAATGAACTGGATAGGGAAAAACAAGTAGGTATCACAATACCTAGGGACAAGTGGGGTACAATAAAACGAAAAAAGCATTTTCATTTATAAAAAAAAACTGTATTTATAAAGTCAACGTATTTTTTCTATGTCGATATAAGTACTTTAGTTAATCACCTAAAAAAATCAGTCATAGAAACGAGATCAAAAATTAATGCTAACCCTTTTATATTAATTTCCCCAAGACCTTACCGCTGTCCCATTGTTAGTACCCCAGGTCTGGGGTACAATGAAGCACACTCTGGCAAACACAATTCTACGGCTTTCCTCATCCTTGTTTCACTAGGAATCATTTGTTCGTTTTTCTCTGACGATTTCTTTCCATATTGACTGCCCCTAAAAATCAATAACATAGATAGGTAAGTAAAAGGGGTCAGACGCGGTTTATTGCGCTTAAAAAAAATTAAAACATTATTTATTTATTTTTTAATGTTTTTTCACTGCAAATTTAAACTATGGACTATAAAAAAAAAAACAAGTTTTTCGCTTTTAAAACTCACACGCTACACTAGTCCTCAATACAACTAACTTCATGTGTTACTTGAAGAATAACCTGATTGGTCCAGTTAAAAGACCGCGGAAATTAGAAAACCTCAAGATTTTATTTTGATTGTTTCATTGTGCCCCGTGTTTCATAGATCCCCACTTGTCCCTATATAAAGTTCGACTGAGTAATGTAATAAGGTCCTACAGGCGGGGTCAAACAATACCTACTTTGTTACATAACGGCACAGAAAGATCTACCAAAATTACGTTTCTCACCGCATGCGGCACCTTAGGTGTTTGAAAAGGTAATGCTTAATCAAATGCTCAACCACTTTAACACCAATAAAATCTTACATCAGTTAGAGTATGGTTTCACCAAAAGACTACATTACCTACTCAGTCGAATTTTATATAGGTACTTACCTATTGTGATACTTGTTTTTCCTTTTTCAGTTCATTATTTTTAATGGGGTATTTTGTTTTTATAATAATATTATCTTAGATTAATCAATCTACTGCAGAGTAGATTGATTAATCTAAGATAAGTTAAGTTAAGCTAAGTTTCGCAACACGAGGTATCGATTTTGATAGTTTCCACTAGTTTATCGCATTGCGGTCCGCATTCTATGATCCGTATAATATTATTCTCATATGACTATAATACGGGTTACATCTTGATGATGTACCACGTGGTAACGTTTTCGCGGCGGTGTTCTTTCCACCCAATTTCAGTAGCCAATTCAACGGCCACCAGTCTGGAGCTTGCTAGACCTGAAATCGCATTCAGATGGGGGCCTGCATCTTCGGTAGGGAGCGCCTGAGCCACCTGTGTCGCTGGTCGTCCTCCGCTAGGCCTCCCCCGGGTAACCGGAAGTCTCACCTGGTGGTGACAGACCGCCGAGGTGGCGTGAAGCAAGCGGCGGCGGCGCTGCTGTACAGCGCCGTGGCGCCCCTACCGACACAAAATGAAAGCTACACTCAGGCAAGCAAGCGTTTGCCACTAGCTGGGCCTATATGGCCAATCAATGACGGTGTCCGTACTCAGTAAGTCTACGGGCACAATTAGAACCCGCGGGACCAAGGGCGATGCCCAAAACCCGCCAGCCGCGCCTCCTTGCGGGTTCGCAGCGACTACTCACGATGGAGCCAATTCATTGGTCAACTTAAGGTTGACAAGCACTACCATAATTATTAGCACAGATGTTTAGTTACTGTTATAGGTCTGCAGGAAAATGAAACAGCTCATTAAGTACCATGTGAAGGAACTTTATGACGCTTACATTCATTATACCAAAATTTTGCAGTACAAAGAGCAAAGTTAACACCGTGAATTAATTACGCGTCAATATTTCCCACGTTCCAGAACATTGGTCGTTCGATCACTGGGAAGGGATCACACATACAATGCACAAAGAGAGAGGATTCGATCACCTTGGTAGTTTTACAAACAACATCAATTATTATGCATATTATGGCGACTGCCTAGTCGTGATTACTTTACAATTTATTGTTTACTTGGTGTCGAAAATATCGGTCTACAACATTATATTAGATAAAATACAAATTATACTAGTCAAATACTTGTGATATGAACTGATAATTGTCGATAACGGTAGTTATACGCAGTGATCACAATGCATTTGAATCTCAAAATTCAAAATATTTATCATACTTGCGGGGCGAGTCGGGCATGATCTTAAGAGCTCGTAATATTACGGTGTGGGCGCTTAATGGGTTAAGTAAGGAAATAAAATATAGTACCTAGCTACACTAGCTACTTACTTGTTGGTAACATCATCATCTGCTGATCCTTTTCCCAACTATGTTAGGGTCGGCTTCCTACTTGTTGGTAACATACCATATTATTAATTCAACTTTAAAATCCCTTTCAATGTTTCGTTTCGTTTCACCCCTACGTCTCTATTCGCCGCTTTTTACCCGGTACAAGTTATATCCTCTCCATCCGTGGGCTTGTCCTGTCCTGATATCAATTGTAACATTTTACACAGCGTGACACAAATATTTGTCTTGTCATGTAGCACAATAACCTAATTATTCAATAAACCTACATACGGTGACTGATTAGTGATGATAACTGATAAGTTACGTAAAATGATAAGCGCCTGAGATATCTACAGTTTTCTTTTGCAATAATGAAGACTTGAGATTAATAAAACTACGTGGGCAAGTCGGCTTGAGGTTTAATCAACCTGACCTGGTTTTATCTATTCTGACATAGATAGTGTAAGAGGCAGAAAGAATTCGCCTGAAATGAGGCGCAAGGATGGTCCTCTAATATGTTCTCTTCTAGTTCCAGCATTGTTAATGACAAACTTTAGGGTGCAGCGCAGTGCTTTGGTCGTATTCTAAGAAGCAGTGCAACTCTTTAATAATTACCAGGGAACGCAGACGTTTTGGCTGATTATTTATTTCTACTTAGTAGTAAAGTATCACGAAGCCGTTGCATGTTGATTGTTCGATCCTTCCTTTGACATTGCCCTCGCTGACATAGTTACAGGTTGGTAAAGAACCACTTCTACCAATCAGCGACAATATGGCTGATTGAATACAAAGACAATCTCTCACGAAGGGTGATCAATTCGTCATTTACAATTTGTATAATGTCAATTTATCTCAATCAAGTTTGGAGTCCGCAGACTGTAAATCATTTGACGGACGTTGCATTTGTTACTATTTAGTCTATTGTTACGTGATTTCGCCTAATTTGGGTATGTTCCATTGCTTCTAGAGAAGCATGTAACTTCGATTTATTCAAATTGCGATGAATGTTGTCACTTTGTAGTTGGACTAGAACTTCAATAACACTGCTCGCTCGATCAATGATACCAGGTATAATCAATCCGCTACGGCTAATATTTTGCGTCCATCAAATCAAAAGGGTACTGTATGTGCTATGTGAGTAGGTACCTCGTGTTTATAGCTTTCAAGTTTCAAGACTTATAGTAAAGGCAAATTAGAAGAAACCTCTAACGAGAATAGTGAGACGGGGTAAATTTATGCTCAACAATGCAGGGCGAGTTTCACGATCGAATTACTCAAGTTGTCCTTGGTCCTATTACCTGCAAACAAAAAATGTCTATCATACATCGTTGAATGAACGTTCTAGAAGTCGTAACAACATTCGCTATTGTCAGCGGTCTGATTAAGATCTCCAAAGATCTTAATTTCTGTTCCCAAAACAGTTGACAAAGTCACGTCGAAAGCTGTGTCAATAACACGATATATTTTAAATCCTGTTGCAACTTGCTCGATTCTGACAAGACCATCTTATTAATTTGTTGTTCTTAGACGGCGAATTGAGGAAAATGCTCTCTGTTGAAGGTCTTTGTATAAATCAAATTGTTATGCTCCGCCTATCTCTTCTTAAAGGTATGATAAAATTATTGTGGTTTATATCTATATATATCTATATATTAGTCATTAGTATCAAAAAAAAATCGCCGGATTTCTTTTGGCGATCTAAGTAATTTCCAAGATAAAAACTGCACGAATGTGCATTTGCTGCGCTGTTTGGTTCATCCTCCTTCGACCCTTGTCTTTCCCTCACAAGTCAGGAACCTTGGAACAGTTGTTGGTAAAATGGTAAGCCAATCAGCATACTTTTGTTCCTATAAACTATCTGCTACTGACACATTCTTGGTTTTAAAGCGTTTGTTATCTTTTTGACCACTCTGGTACTGTTTGGAACTTCGCTTAACATTCCCAAGTTGACAGTTTGTTTTATCAGTTCAGCTCCTTGATAACCCTTAGTGACGAATTGGGAAGAATGCGTTTGAAAATTCTAAAACGTACTCATAGGTGATGTATCACTTAAGAAGCCAAATAAATACTTCTTCCTTTGGATTTTACCATTTGCTGCGATAAATATTGTACTTTGTGAGTTCCAGAGAATTACTAAATTAACAGATAATAATAGGAGTACCAAACGTGCATTATATTCGGTGCTTTTGCAAAGGGGAATGGCAATTCAATGTTCTTCGCTAATCGACTAATGATTAATGGATTAGATTAAGAATAAGATAAGTAAGAAGAATAAATAAGGATTAGTCAGTAAACCTTATCCAAATTAAAAAATGTTCCTATGTTCATATTGAATTATTTATTTAGATAATATGTATTGAGGATACCTATGCTTAGCAAGAATATGGTTAGTACCTGACTCTCCTATCGAAATTCAGAATTCAGCACACGTTTCCATAAGTTATTTATGAATAAAACATAATTTAAATAATTATAACCGTTAGGTACCTACTACAAAATATGCGATAACTAGAAATGTTAAATCTACGTAGTACTGGAAATGCGGCCAAAGAAAATCTGAAGACGATTTTACCAGTTCATACTGATATGAAATAATTAGCGTCGTATCGCTGATAAAATACCCAATATTGTTTCTTTGATCCGCTTTGAATACCTATACCTACCATTATCTTTTCACTTTCTTGATAGAATGATACCTAACAAAGGTTCTAGTCACCTACTTTTTTTTAATGGTTTGGGGGAGATTTTAGTACCTATAACCGTAATTTCAGTTCATGGCAAATATATTTTTTTCACAAAATTGCGTCATATTACTGGAAAATTTACGTTTTCTCAATGCCTATACAGGATTAAAAAGTCAAGAACAGGAAACTCACGCTTATGAATACGGGTTGAAAGAACACATTTAAGTATATCCTGTAAATGAAAAAAAAAATGTGTTTCTTATGAAAATGCGTTTTTTTTTCTGAAAAACTAACGGGAAAAAGTGAATAGAAATGTATGTAGATAAGCAACAATACCGTTTTAATATTAATCGTGGGTTAGATCGTAGCCTGTTGTCATGAAATTCAAGGTTTTTCTACGACCTAAAACGGTAAAATCATTTCATCCATTTTCAATGGAGATCATACATAATCTTCTGCTTGATCCTGATATCTGTAGTGAAAATGTCCAGTCTTTGGAGTGACAGTGCAAATCTACGTTACCTACGTAAAGTACTTTTTATGTGAAGTGGCTCTTCATAGGCTATGACCGTAACTTTCACTGTTTCACTACTCTGAAAGAAGTAAGCAGCAGCATCTTAAAACACCTCTACGATGGAACACTGGAGTAAAGTCCGACAAGAAGTCAGATATTTATTTCATGAAATACTATCAGACCCAGGTCTGCCGGGCCCATTTTTCACTCAGCTCAGCATTGGTCAAGAGTGGATGGTCATTTAGACTACATTTGTCAATAGCACGGTAATGAGGCAAGGGTCAGGGAAATTTTGAATGATTCTATCTATCCCACGATCATTTTAATCTGTTCGACCTGAACGAATTCATAGCACTAAGAAAGAAACTTATGTTTTTCTTCGGAAAACTTCTTTTGATTTGTACAGATATTTATTGAATTCTGTAAGCTCAAGCAATAAGCAGTAACGTGTGTTAAAATAAGTACATGAGTATTTAGGATTGTTGCTAAACGAAATATAAAAGATTGTGATCTTAATTACCCAGTACTGAGGCTAGCTAGCAAGTGTTGATTTAGGTCGCTGGGTATTGCGTCAAATGGACAGGAATTTGTGCAAATGTACATACTTAATTGATGGATTAACTATGACTGCAGTTTTGGCCTTTATAGTGTAACTAAAAACAGAACTATGATTCCAGTTTTGGCCTTTATACGGGGGTGTAACCAAAAATACAGTTGATTGATTGGTCTTTCATGACTTTTTTCAGTTGGCTATGTCTTTTTGACACTATGATGATGGTTTGTGCTATTAGTTGGTTGCTGCTAGGGGAGCGCAAAACAAGAACAGCCGCTCGATTTTTAGGTTAAGTCGTGCTAACCTAGGTTGATCCGTGGATGGGTGACCATCCATTACATACCGAGTTTCCTCTGTGCCTCTGAAAGCACGTTTATAAGCCGCTGGTCCTGGCTGTCATTTGGAGATCTTTGACAGTTGTTACAGGTAGTCAGTGGCCCGAAAGTCTGACAACCAGTCTTACCAAGGGGTATCGTATTACTCAGTACTGACTGGGTTGTGGAGGTCAGTTAAGCAGTCGTTCTGTGTAAAATACTGCAATTCAGCTGCATATGGTTAGACTGGAAGCCGACCGCAACAGAGAACAGTTGGGAACAGGCTAGGCAGATGATTATAATGATGTTTTGTGTTATTGTTTCACCATGTATAGTAAATATATATATATAAGCTCGTAAAATACAATAAGTATGTAGCGTGTTAAGTCATGTTCGAAAATGCTATTGATTGGTATTCGTTTAGCACTTCGAAATTCTGAAAATCCTAGTTAGACAGCTCACGAATCATCATGTTAATTATTCAGATCCACTTAATATGTTATTTTAATTGAGCTAATCGATTTATTTGCCGTGTTATCAAAGAATTAGAGGTATTTGGCATGCGGTCGATAAAGTTCGTCGATTATGTTGATTTGCCTGTTAACATATTTGTAACTTACCTACTTTAGCTTATATGCAACTGATTGCTAGCAGTAACGCGACAGGCGAATTGCTTTACTGAAAATAAGCTCTGTGTATTTACCTCGAAAGTTACCTTAGGTTGTGGTCCTCTTTCAGTAGGTTGTAAATAATTGATTTTACCGATGTTATGTATGACTCAATGTTTGTTACGAGTGTGAGTATTGATATAAAGTAAATCAATTAAAAAATAGCTCATAGTAATAATTGAAAAATCTACTAAAAATGAACTGAAACTTGAAGTTTCTGAGCGGAGTAGATGCCTGCCTAAGTAGATTTCTGTAAATCTCGTGTAGAAAAATTTGTTCGTATTTATATTCGGTCAAAATCTTAGCCATAACAACCGCAATTTCTGCAAGAATAATCGGGACAAGACACCTGCGCATTAATCATAACTTGTTTAGGGTACAATTTCTCATCATCAAAATCAAAATATTTTACATGCATCTGGGAATCTACAAACAATCGGTAAAAAAGAATCTATACAAAGGTAAGAAAATATTGTAAAATACTAAATTTAACAAGTGACGCAATTTTGTCATAAGTGCTGTAACTATTCTGAGCAAAAGATCTTTAAATGACTTAATCTGAATTTAGGTATTACAATTTCGTGTTTACTGCGTGTATTTATATTATGGAAGTCGCTTCTAATTTTGAAAAGCCCTCGATTTTTGCGGACATATATAAAATACATTGTAAGATATAAAGTGAAGGCAGAGCCAGTATATCGATCTCTTTAAATTTTTCTCTGAGGGACTAGCGAGCGAAATTGAGTCAACGCCTGCTGCTGATCCCAGCAGAATGCCATAAGACATAATACTGTGGAAATAAGCATAGTATACTAACCTAATTGTGGCTACATCAGTTAACTGCCTTATTTTCCTTACTGCACATGCAGCTGAGCCAAAGAGTTCTACTAATGTGCACGCCTCCACTGAAATTTTGAATCGATAGTACCTAATCCCTAAGAATACAGTTTCCGATATAACATCAAGTTTTTTGCCATCAAGATTTTAATTTAGATTCCGTTGTGGTACATTTGTACGTCATTTTCATATTTGTACAATAGGTTTTTTTCCACTACGTCGGTTTTGGCCCTCCGATATCACGCGTATTAAAAGTGGTTATGTACATTATCTACCGGGCCAGTAAAGGACAATAAATACATAATAAACTATGCAAAACACAAGGTATCACGTGTCACGTTATAATGTTGATATGGCCGTTGATATAATATAAAAAAAGTAAAAAACTGTGTGTACCTAATATAAGCGGCATAAAGCGGCTGTTCTGCCAAATATTTTAGTTAAGACCCGCGCTAGCGTGCCAGTCAATCTGATAGAAACCTTCACTTTAAAAAAAGTCCTATTTGAAATCCAGAAGTCCGAATTTATGAACTGTCTGTGGAAACTAGGACAGTTCTGTACAACTTGAAAACGTGCCCTAATAATTGACTGTTGCACTTTCAATGCTGTGGGTAGGTATGAACTTCCTACGCACTATAAAGAAAGTGCAACAGGACTGGTGGTTTAAGTTTTTTTTGGTAAACATAATTTATAGCTTTCAAACGTTACTTCTCCTATTTCGCACCTTTTCACTTTCGATACCAGGCTCCGGTTCGCTATACTTGACAAGAAACAAGACCCCATTATAAAGTAATATTAATTACTTACGTATAACGGTGAAAAAAAAATTGCAGCAGAGATTGGGATCTCTGCTGCATTTTTTTTTTTGTCAAAGGACATTATTTTACTTCGGCACATTTAGCTGTGAGCGCGGAATATACAGCGTGTAACAGAAAGGGTATAATCATATGGAATACTGTGGTACGGACCATCAACTGAACAACTTTCTCTATGGGACCACCATCGAAATCGTAAAAAAATAATCAGCTGTCCCATACATTTGGGTCGAGTAGGTATTGATATTTTGTATAGGACAACTGATTCGTTTTGTATAGGACATCGGAAAGCATGTTAAGCCGTCGTTGGTCCCAGCTGTCATCTGTAGATCTTTGACAGTCGTTACAGGTAGTGGCCCAAAGTCTGACAACCAGTCTTACCGAGGGGTATCGTATTACCCAGTACTAACTGGTTTGTGGAGGATAGATAGGCAGTCGCTCCATGTAAAATACTGGTATTCAGCTGCAACGGGTTAGACTGGAAGCCGACCCCAACGTAGTTGGGAAAAGGCTAGGCAGATGAGCTTCTTCGTCTGTTTCATTTAGATGGCACGACATGCTTTACATTTTGATGGACCAAAACTTCTACGGGCTCCACGTCGTCGTCATCGGTGGCAGCGTAGAGGCTAAATGGACTAAGTTTTGGGCACGGAGAAACATAGTCTGCGAGTTCTGCGATATAGTTTTCTGCCACGAAAGAAATGACAGATATGGCTCGAGAGTGAAAATTCTGAGGTGTACGGAAGCAGACATTCTGCGCCGATCCCAAATGAATTGGAATCAAGGGCAGGAGTACGATGATGCAAATCAGACATGTGCCGGAGTGACGGGATCTTGGTATAACTGTTCTTCTAACTATAACATCTGCTTTATATTCAACATTAATATTAACAGTGGACACCGAGTGCGTCATATTACCAGCTATTTTACTAACAGAACTACCTGATTGCATGAACATGAATTTCAACATATTTCAGGGGATACATTTTAAAATTCAACGTTCATGTTATATTGATTTGTCCCGCTCTTAAATGTTAAGGAGTGCAACATTAAATATGTATAAGTTTTAAGGGAAAAACTTGTTTTTGTCTCATGGTGAATTTTAGAATTGATTCGTTTCTCAAAATATGCTAAATGTGAGGATCATGCTGTGGGTATGTGAATGAAATGTAGAGCGTTTTCGAGTATTGGATTTCGGCGAAAAATCTTATCAATTGCTGTGCTTTCAGCACTCGGGCAAGTGATAGCGGTCTAAATTAGCTAAATATATTTATGTACCTAAGCACGTTGATAGGTAGTGATAGACTTATCGGGCCCAAACCTTTTTTCTCTTGTCAAGCTGTCAATACGAAAATAAAGTCACCCCTACTAACAAACATATGGAAAACCAAATACTAATACACAAGCGAATAAAACAGGTACAGCTTATATCTAGGACTAAAGTAAGACACTGGGCAAAAAGTGGTTTACTAGCAGCTCTGTCTGCAGTTTGTAGGCTCCGGTTACATTGCCATAACTCTCGTGCAGGCCAACTCTAGCACCTTTAATACCATTTACAGCGGGCTATCGTGTGAAATAAAAGGTATTTTTAAATTAGTATTGCGTGTGGAATAGCCTTTATTTTAGGATCAGCTACCGGTTATAATATGGTCTTATAAACTCGAAGTAAAGCCAGGCATTTACTTGATTAATTTCTTTTTTGCCGATCCTGCTATTTCGAGCTTAACGTTTAAATTAATTGATATCGAACTGTCTGGTATGAACAGCCGCCCACTTCATCGTTTTTTTAGAGGAGTGAATGAGGCCTAAGATTTTGTCGACTCATTCCACTTTTAACTTGGCCAGCATACAGTCGGGTGCGGAATATTACCGTATACCTACATGTACTCATGTGTATCAAATCTGATTTTAAAACTTCCAGCTTTTGAAACGCTTACCCACCTATAAATCTGTGACGAATTACCGATCATGAAATAGTTGAAGAAACGTCGATACACGTCGAGTAACCTATGATGACTTGTCAATAAAAGAGTTCTATTATTGGAACATCACGTGTATTCTTATACAAAGGTCATCTATATCGACAGCCAAAATGAAAATGTTTTGGGTCAAAAGTTAGTGAAGGTAGAAATGCCTGTTTGATAGTTGTCGGAACTCGGCATGCATCAAACACTTACCGGAGAAGCAGAATAGAGTGACGTAAGTGAGCGGTGTTTATTCGGCCAGGCTTTTCGGCGGGGCCCCCACCATTACGTTTTGTTTACAAGAGCGACGCCTGAGCGCCGGCACTCGCAGCCGGTCAGCACGCGGGACGCGACGCTCGCGACGCCGACGCTACAACACTACCGCTAATATCCTCTTCACCAACCATTGATAAGTGATGCCCCCCAAGTGTTGAGGCCCCGAGGACACACTACCGGTTCCGAAGTCGTCGCAGAAAAAACTGGAGCTATTATATACTATTCAGTTTACATTAGATCATATCCGCGAAAAAAGACGTGCAACCAGTGTGTGCTAAGGACTTGCATATCGCCGAAAATTATCGTAAGTGTCATATTGCCAATTTTATTTTGTATGCTAAACCAGTTTTGTGTTTGTGAACACTCATGGAAACGTTTCGTTTGAAAACTAAATAGTCATCATCAAGAATCGGTATGCTTGATCTATTTGCTCGTTGAACGTTTTTGTAAGTGCGTCTTTTAATCTGGGAACAAGCATCATGTATATACGTGAAGGTCGTAATTTTTATGTCACTTACGTTCCTTTTCGAAACCGAAAACCGGTTGGGATCTTTTTTAAGCTGGCGCAATAAAATTAACATATCGGTGGCAGGGATCGCTGCACTCACAGGTACTTTTGGTTTAAATTTAGGGGACCCTCTTGCACCACCAATCACAATACTGTTTCAGTGTTAAGTGCAACCATTGGCTACGAGTGTCAACTTGCCAAGGAAAAGTAACGATGTTTTCCAAATTCCAATTGTGGCATAAATCCGTTGTTTACTTATCATCAGTATCACTGCGTATCTCTCCTCGCATGGTGTCGCCATTTGTTTACATAGCATTTGATCTAAACACTGTTTACATGGGCAGATAAGGGAGGATATCGGTCATTGAAAGTTATTTAGATTTTCAGGGCTGCAAGTATGTAGTACCTATGTACAGTTTTCTGCTTTCTTCATTTCGTATTCGTAACTCTATTGGTGTCTAATGTAATTTGGGTATTACCAAACTACTTTTGATGCATCAAGGCGTCTTGCAAGAGCATGTGGACGTAAAGTTGAAGAGCCACAACCGAATTAATGATTATCGAGCTGTAAACACACCTACAGGCAGGAGCGGCATTTTGTAATAGTTATTACCTGTTAGCTACCTTTACAAGCAGCGCTATCGTCACACAAATGGGTAAAGGAACAGATTAATGAGCGGAAAAATCAATGTACCAAAAATAATTTGTTTCCGAATACATTGTAAAACTCGAATGTTGAAACGACTAGTTCATAATCTTTGAAGTAATCGATCCTTTAAAGAATTTATATCCTATAAAATTGAAACTAATTTGTGTACCTAAATTAATTAATCTGAATCTGGACTGTTAGCCTGTGTCATCCCACTGCTGGGAAAATACATATAAAGGAATATTCTCTTAACTATGTTTAATAATATAAAATTTAAACAACTCTCATCATGACACTAGTAAAAGGTAATGAAGACATTTCTATGAGATAACCAATATTACCCAATATGAATGAAATTTACCTAGTTTAATGCAAAGACAGCATGTGATTGAAATAAAATGTAAGCTTTTAGATACAGTCCAAATAGATCAACCGAAAATAGAAATATAGAAGATTTAGAAATCTATATCCAGTACCCATAGTAGAGTGCGTGTCTACCAAAATTAGTATAACCTATTAAAAGATGTTTAACATTCCGACGATGACAAGTTTCCTTCCAAAATGAAATCTTACAAGCATTTGTTGCTACAACGATCAATAAACTGCTATCGATTCTGTGAAATGACTGGAATCCATAAAAATGTTGCTCAATAATCGAAAACCCCCAAAATCTGCCTTCTTGTATAAAACATTTTCCCAAATAAGTAAACAATTAACTCGAACGATGAAAGCTCTACAGGTATTTCGATCTTATCTGAGAGTGAGAGAACAATTTTGAGTATTGTGAAATGCCCTCAATTTGTCCTATGAGTAGGTTTTCGTCTAGGAGTCTGCTCCAGCTATAATTGTAATGTAACCACCCTCTTCCCAGCGACCTCCAGACGTTTGACCTCAGCTCCGGGCCCGCCACTCAATTGTTGTTACATAATAATATTCATCATGTATCGATTTGGGAAAGCCATTAGAATAATTTTGCATTGATTTCTTTGGTCAGTTATTTGGCTTTGTTAAATAAATATTATTTGTTAAATTGCTTGCTGTGAGATCGTTTTCGGATAAGTAATTTCATCAATCCTGAAAACTTTTCTTAGGTTCTCTGTAGTCGTCTCTTAGCTGTTCGTCAAGGGTAGTGTTTAATATGTAAGTGTTTAACTTTATGCTACGCTGAAAGTAAGTTGTTAGTTTTTATTATTTTTACCCATATTTAATCCAAAAATAATGCTGCGGGTCGGTTCGTCTATCGTTTTATTCGGGCACAAGTGCTTCATAAACTTTCAGTCTAGTATAGGTTTCCACAGTAAAATAAGTTAAAAATGTAATCTATTGTGCTTTGATAAGGGATCTGCTAAGCGATCTAAACTTTTTTTATGTATGTCTACGTGCACATGACTACTATATACATATGTATTGAATTTGGCACTTTAGATTCAGTTCTACCTCGTAAAAGCAAAGTTTGTTTTGGTGACTTGCGGTTGCTCTGTGTCATTTGATGATGATATTTTTATCTCGACTTTTTCCTTGGCCCTTTTACAGGTCAGTCATCCTGTTTGTCAATCTGGATTGCAAGCAGTAAATAACTCAGAAATCTTTTTAAATTCGTCTCATGTCTTGTCATCACTGGTACCAGACCTTTACTTATTTTAATTTGTGGGTGTCTCTAGTGTCAAAATCCAGTTTAAAAGTGATGTGTGTGAAGACATGCTGTAATTATGTTGTTAACAGCCTCTTCTGTGGGAATAACTGTCATATTTTCTCGTCATGGAAAAATATGGTCTACAGTCGTAGTCTAAATGGCTAATTGAAATAATGGTAACAGAATTCAGATTTCATTGAGACATAGGTATTGACAATCTTTTGACCTGCATAATCTTTGTGAAGGCTAAGAAGACTGGTGGTCTTGTTGAAGTAAACTTCTCGGTAATTCAGTAAGTGGCAATGATGATAACTCGTTCGTTATCGTTCATTGACCGCCAGCCACTGACGATCGGTTAACTGATAACTAGTTTTTAGTAATATCATAATAATGTTACGAGTATTTATTAATGTAACTTGGAGTGTAAGCTAATCGATAGATAAGTTATGAAACGTTTATTTTGCAACGGTTCAGACATAATAGCTCAATCATATAATAAGAAACATATAAACGGAGTTACGTATAAACTTTATTAAAATATTCACATCGTAATCCGGTTTAGATAGGCATTCGGAGAAAATTAATTTCCAATTTTAGAATTCAATGGTCTTAATTCTTACTAGCTTTTTGTCGCGGCTTCGCTCCCTTTAAGTACGGAAATTCACCCACGGGAACGTTCAAATGGAGCCTATATAACACGTGGGGATAATGTACCTTCACGATAGTGAAAGAATTTTCGGAATCGGATCAGGAGTTTCAAAGATTCCCCCTTACATACAAATTTAACCTCTATGTAATATTAGTATAGATTTATTATTTGAAATTTCGTGAAATCAAAATTGATGAAATTAAAGATGAAAGTTATTGATGTCGTCATGGGTTTTTCCAAGCGCGGCTCTTCTTACGACCAAGAATAAATGTGCGTTGTCCAATCGAAAGTATATAAATCATAAAACATCTACTTGAAAGGCTCTAATTCAATAATCTGGGTTACGAGTTCCACTTTGTACGAATAGATGAAAGCAATTAAGTGTTTTCGCTTTCGTACAACCAGTTCTGGCGATCCTACTGTCGCAGCGTTGTTCACATTATTTTAATCATATTAATAGTGCAAAAAATTTAAAGAATTTTGGTTGGTTTCGGATTTTGGAATTTGTTAAGTGTATACTTGGATTTGTACTAAATTGGGCGTATCACGTAACATTTAGTAGTTACTTAATGATTTTTCGTAGATTACGCCTGCAGATATCACCAAATAAAGGTGTCGATCTAGAGTTTATCTAGAACAATTTTTAATAGTTAAAAATTGTACGACTACAGCTTGATTTGGGGTCTATATATGTTACGAAGTCTTTGAAGATGCGTAAAATACCAAAATGCGTCACCTCAACACGATAAGTCTCTATTTTCTTAGACACTGAAGAATGATTTACATGTACTTGTGTATGTAAGCTCTCAAACAAATATTATTTATTTAAATAGCTGTATCATGCACTGAGCTAGGTAGTATAGTATTAAGAATGTTGTAGCATAAAATAAAACGGTTGTCGAAGAAAACCGATCTTTTCATACCGAAAGTAAAAGTTAACTTTCGGCATCTCTACCAGATGAAAGTGATTCAAGTGACTAGTTTGTATTAGTTTCGCTCTCGAGCGATTTGTAAGAAATACTTCTTAACCATTCTAAGGTCTAACCTAAAGCTTAGGAACAGCCAGAAAAACTGCCAGCAGTTCATTTTCTATTTGTTGTGATTCCTCGCATCGTGTAGTAGTTTGTAGTCTTGTCGGTTATCCTCACCGAAATAAATTTTCCATCAATCGCTTTGTGTGCAAAAAAGCGAAATTTAACCAAATGTGATTGCGTAGCTCGGAGAGAAAGTCGCACTATATGGCAGGCGCGTGCGTCCAACGGATTTACGTGCTTGTGACTTGTGCGTGTTGCGAAAATTTGTTCGGAAAAATTTGCAAAAGCCGATAACACATAGGGGAGTGTCAATTAGCACTTTGGCATGACGTCAATAGAAGACCAACCTGAAAATGTGAATGAATTCGCCGCGCAAACTTGTAACTTACTCGATGCTTTCATGGTCCACATCGAACGACTATCTATGTCAAGTGTTACGCAAATACAATTCGCTAAACTATGTATCCATTAAATTTTGAGGCCGTGCAGACTCCGCCCAGCTTTAAGCTCCATACCCATTCATTGAAAGAGAAATTGGTGTCATCACCGAACCCATACACTGAGCCACTGGACCGTACGCCCGGTGTCGAAGTAAAAGTGTTCCAAAAAATTTACGTCGCGAAATTACATTGCGATTTCGCCGTAACAAGGTCATCGATGTGGGTCGAGTAACAGCTATCTGTTAGAATTGAAACTTTTTTGTTTGTTACATTTAGCATCCGGCAGTCAAGGCGTAGTTCACGGCCACCGAAATGTTAGGAGTCGTTAGCGATTATGGCTCGTATAATTCTAAGTATCAGGATTAGACGTAATTGATGTATTGTGTGAACACCATCGCGTTCGTTTTTGTAAGTTACAATTTTTTAATGCGCATTAAAATCAGGTTGTCTCAACATCTAGTTTTTACCTGACAGCGGCGAATGCTAATAAGACGGTTACGAATGTCTGACGTATAGTAACCACATGAGAACTCTTTCACATTAAAAGTCGGGGTGTTTTACGACTTTTCTTAGTTAACTTTTAATACATTTTTAGTTGTTAAAGCTGACAAATCGCTGATCGTGAAGATAATAGAAGCTAACATCTATAATCTTACAAAATTTTGGTTATTCTTCTCCTGAGCATGTAGACGGCAAATTTTCGTAAATTAAATAGGTATATTTGGCCCAGAAATCAGCTATGCGAACTCCGTTTGCTGATGCAGTCATAAGATCGTCAAGTGTGCAGGTGTCAGGGCATGCAGCGCAAGATAGAAGGTGGGCCATTGGCTGCAGACACGCCGCATACACACTTGAGATCTGAGCCGTCCATGAGCGGGTCTGAAGAGATTGTATTTGCTACGGCCGACTTGGGTTCGGAGTCTATTTAGAGATTTCCAAGTTGGCCAAGGCAAAGCATGCGGCGGTGGCAGTGGCTTTCAGATGGCTCGATGAAGCCGTCAGGGGGCTTAAGCATCTCCCGCCAGAGACCACATCTTGGTTATGTACAAATCGTAGGGTGCATGTTGTAGGTTATTATGACTACGGCACAAGCACGACCGTATACCTAAGTTTCATATTGAAAAATAAAACATAAGGTCGATTTATAAATTTCCTGTATATCACGGTTAGGTTAGGGTTCTTTGTGTAGCAAGTTCGTTAAAATGGCCAGACGCAGACTTTATCAATTTACATTGGCAATTTACGCCTCAGACCTCAGTTATTACTGTGTCCGCTACTGATATACCTATAGGTAGGTACATTATGCAGAGTTAAATGGTTAATGCCGGGTAAAAAGTTGGCAAATCCATGTGATGATAATAGACGCTTTTATGTCTGGTACCACAACAAGAATGTTAATTGTGTTGGATGACCAGCCCCTGAGTCCATGTCACCAGGTGTTGTTTTATTTTAATTAATCTTATTTTTCTTGCTACGCATAAGTTGTTTTAAAGGTGCACTTTTCGGTCCGTTAATTAAGAAGATATCGTTGAAGTTGGTGTAACCTGTAGGCGTGGGATAACGACCTGTCACATGTACACTTTTTTAATCTTTGTCTACTTCTTATTCTTCTCTTCTCCTATCGGATTTTAATTATTCACTTTCCTCATTGCGCTTAAATACGAAGCGCACGTCTGTAGAGCATTTCTAGTTTTAGAATTAAATGAATGCCTAGTTTTTTACGTGGAATTCTTGTCGCCAATCTGCGCAAAAGTGAAGTCAGGTTTTCAAAGTATGATGTCATCAAAGAACAGTATTACAAGCGTTTAATTCAATATGTTGCTATTGGCTTCACTTGGCTTTACAGTTGTAAGAATTATAAATATCGTTAAAATGTTTCTTCCCCACTTTCTTTCTTTTGGTCATGAACATTATATTTTACTTCGTCAAATAATTTACCTTTTGCCTCTTCCAAAGCAAATTCCGCTATGTGAACTTCAGAGTCTATTTCCTTTTTATTGTTTTTAATTCATATATCTCTAACGATCAAGTTATGTTGTAACAGTTTTCTATGGTGGGATAAAGCTTGAACGTGTGTTTAGCCGGTATTTGCTAATCTCTCCATAAAATGAACAAAATGTTAGTGAAGTCATTGAACTTGTCTGTAAATATCGATGCCGGTTCATCAGTTTCGACTTGGACCCTTAGATAACCCCACAATTCCTGGTTCGTGTAAAAACCACTAAAGTTTATTTTCTGTGCGTGACTTTGTGACCCTTGAACTTGGATTTGTTTCTCGTTGACAGTTACGTAATGTACATTAGAGTATTTTATCACCAAGTGGGTCTTGTGTTTTATGCTTGTTTTTCCTCCGAGTTTTATGATAGTAGAGTTCACTACATTATCGTTGTGATTTACATTGTAGGCGCCTCAATCGTAATTCATGTAATGCTTCGCACGGGGTATATAGATTGCAACATTGCACTACACTGACAGCTTGTTCGTATTGCCTGCATTAAAGGACTTTATCGGTCCATTTTTTGTAAGTTCGAACTTCGAAGAGAACTCTACGCTGGTCCGCTGGACGTGTAGACTGATCGATATAGAAACCTTACCAGAGAGTTGAAAGAGTATTTCATTTATTTTTCCTGAAACCCTTCATAGTCGCTTACTTGTAAACGTCGAATTTGAAAGCCATTTAAATTTAAATTTCACAAAGTTTAGAACATATCTACACTAATATTTTAAAGAGGAAAGATTTGTATTTTTGTGTGTATGTTTGTAATGAATAAACTCAAAAGCTACATTCACCCTGAGTAACATAGGCTATAAAAATATTAAAAAAAAATCTTATGTCCACCCATGCGAAGCCGGGACGGGCCGCCAGTAATAAAAATATAAATATATTTATTATTTAAATTTATTCGAGTTATAATTTCCTTATAATAAATTTATGTGATGAATTATATAAATATAATTTGATTTAAGTCTTACTTTCATAGAACGGAAAACTCTGGAAAATTTTCAATTCACTTTGTAATCCATATTATGCCACATAGTTTCAAGTAGATACTTCGCTGGCTCTAATTTGTAATCCCTCCGGTCCATATAGGGATTACAGTCGCCATATTACGAATGTTTACTGATGTAATACATTTACTATTTTATCTCAAGAATAACGAGAGTAAGGTAAGATGTATGTTTTGTTTACTTGCCTAAGTGTAATATAAGTAAACAAAGGGGCTTAAAAATGACGTGATATATGGCTATTATAAACAAGTCTTAAAAGTCTATTGTTATAAATTTCATAGAAACAGCTGTGCTAATGTTAAGCATGAAGCTACTGAAGCCATAGATGATGCCTTTTAATGAGTGCTTAAATAAAAATGTATTGATGACACATCGTGCGTTTAGGTGAAGACCTCAATTTTCTATTTATACACGTCAGCATAACAACGCTCATTAAGTTGCTAACTAATAAGTTAGCAATTGAATAGTAAGAAAACTACTAGTGTTTTACCAATCAAGTACCTATTTTTGACCGAAACTAAGTTCTAAAAATATAATCGCGCTCATTCGTCTAGAGTGGGTCCAAACATAGTGCCTTGTGGCACTCACGAAGAAAACTTTGTTAAAATGCGTGTCTGCCTTAAGATTATGATTTTAATCTTTAACACTTACATTGTGTATGTACAACTATCTTTAAATTGCTTTTTTTTGCATTCCTAAGAGTTGTTCATAAAGTAGGATCATGGTGTTATTTAGTAGGTACTTGTTCTGCATGCCTTTGCCAAGACTAAAAAGGGTTAGGTTAGAACTATTTATACAATGCATCAGGAATGGTCTACAAAAGCTTGCGGCTTGTACTAGAGAATACAAAGTCTTTATAAGATTGAGCACGTTTTCGCATTCCCGCCTTTATTTTGGTCTTAATAGTTAGAACTACAGGATTTTCAACAAAATTCACTATTAACATAAAAGTTTGTTACGATAAAGCTTTCCCACGTACTTATTAAGTCACTTTTCCAGCCAAATCCATACTTTAGTCTTGCTTAAAAATGTTTGTAACGAGAGTTTATTCAGTCGTTTTCACGCATAGGTACACAAAGAATAGCCTATTATTATCTATATACGTATGCCCAAGGTCGTGTCTAAAACGTCTGTAGTTGCTGTATATCTACATATATACAAGTTTTTACGTTTGTGTGCCCGTCATGTGAACAGTTCGTGTCGGAAGCGGTCGCCGCTAAGTTGTTTTGGTAAGGCCAAGGAGTAAAAACCAACTTCATTGTTTGAGTTTGGTAGTAATGTTTAAATGTCCTTATGGGGTTTATACTCAAGACGTTGCGTCTCGGGTTAAGTTCAGAGGTAGTTTGGTGTCTATGTGCAATATGTGCATTGTTTAATGTATCTTGTCCTTGCGCTCTTTTCCTTTAATAGATGAATTGAATATCAAATGAATGTACTTACTTAGCTCGATACTAGGCAGGTCCGATAGTCATGTGTCTATTTATATATTGTTTTGCTTTATTATTAGCAGCTGCAAGTGTTCATTCACGGTTGGTGTTTTCAGGTACCAATTTTTTGTGTTGTTTTTTTTTTTCGAAATGCTGATGTTTTCTCTCTCACTTTTTTGCGACCAGCACAACTGGTTCTTTGGTTTTTTGTGCAGTTCATCGTGACAAGGAAAACCATTTCATGTCGCTAGTAAGGCTATTGAGGTAAATTTGAATGACACTTAAGGTTTAAATCTTCCAGTTTCCAAATTGGGGCGTTCCACCATCTATTAGTTTAATTAAATTTATCATCGAAGTTCATAATATTCAAAAGTAAATAATACATACACAACTCATGCCCTCATTATGTAGGTAATAAGTGCAAATATTATTCTAAATAAATACATACCTAATATGTTGCAATATCAGTGGCCTATTAAAACAATGTTGGATTCTAATCGTTTGACCTACTTTTATGACGAAGGAAGGAAAATATTCATACAAATTTGCTCTGAAACGTATGGAACAGAATAAATGTTCCGCTTACCGCAAATTAAGTAGTAAATACTTTTGTGATATATATAAATAAGTTTTATCAGGAAATAATCTAGGATTACGTTGAAATTACTTTGATGAGATCATTTATGATAATAAATTGTTATATCAACTTTCTTCAACTGCTGTCTTTGAAGATAATTTTCAAGTTAAGAAGAGCGTGACCTAGTACCTTAATTAAATATTCAAGTATATAAATGCATATTAAAATGTGCCATCGAGAGCGTTTCTTCTGCAATCTGTAACCAGAGCTCGTTGTTTTAAAACTGGTGTGTCCAGATTTCACCATGCGAATTCAAGAGTGCGTTGTATGCAAATTGTCGATAAGTACACGCCAATGCGGAGGCGTTTCTTTTGCAATGACATTTTTATCTCCCCGCCCAACGTATTCGTGCTGTATCACTTTCTCCGGACCTTTTACTTCGATACCAATCATAATTTTTATTTAAATCCATTGCATGAATAAAGTAAAATTATTGTGCAATAACATGCAAGGAGCGTCATCATCTTAAAATAGTTCAATGTCGACCTGACTAGCAACACTGAATGGATACTGTGGATACCCCTACCTAATGTTATTTATTTACATTCAGTTACGATCATACATAGAGATAAAGGTTATTGGGGAGATGTAATACCTCTTAAATCTTAATTGACATAATACTCTGTTCGTTGCCGACACAGCCGACAGTGTAATGAACTAATGACTAATGACTTGTAATTTCGGTGTGAAGAGTCGTAAAGGTGCAAAACGTATATTTCAGTGATGCTACGTCTGTGTAACAGTTGAAGGTAAGGTACTTTAAGATGCTTGAACTTTGGATAGTAAGACAAGGATTCCAACGTTTGAATTTTCATTTTTTTTTTAATATTTCTTACTAAATTATAGAAGGTCTCATACCAATATTTATATTTAGTTTGTCTCAGAGTGCATTAACCTGCTTTGAGCACACCCTTGCCACATCTATAATCTACTTAATGTCTGAATTGATTTTGCCTTCAAATGTGACATCTGTTTCATCACAGCTGATTCTTGTTAAATGATTACAGGGTAGCGTTTCGTTTCTTCATTTACACGTCCCACTTTGTCCAATAAGCGGAGGTGAGCAGTGTCAAATTGGTGGCACTAGTGATTCGTTGGTAGCGACCTTGCCCGAAACTCATTCGCATCGAGCACGCAGTTGCTCAGCAAAGTGCGTTACGCAGATGATTTCAACTTTGAACATACATAATATATTTTTTATGTTCGCATAGTTGTCGCCACTTAAAAGTTATTGGCTATCTGATTGTTACTGTAGTCTTGTCGGCACGATTCTCCCTAGACGTACCATCTTAACAGAATAGCAATGATCGAGTGGAGTACTTGTTCTCACTAAAGTGTACAGTTTATTGAGGTGTTTATCCTCCTGTAGGCTATTCATATTCTACGGTCGATTAGCGAGCCTCTTGACCGCCACGCTACCTGCGATGGCTTTGGCACGGAGTTCCGACTATGAGATCAACAATGTCAAGGCATGGTTATGTTATGTCAGTGTTGCGTAACCCACTCGCACATACAACAACACCTTTGGTCCACTAGACGCCAGTCATCACAAGGATACATTCACAAAGTGCGATGCAATTGCGTGCAGTTGTAGGTACATTAAAATTGCAAATGGACAGTTTTAAAGTACGCGGTCATGTGTATCGTTGGAAGTTTTTCTCCACCGCATCCCGATTTGTTCTTGTTGTTGATCGTTACATATTAATCTTTTTCCACGATGGGCCATATTGTTTTTGTTACACAGATACTTGTGAAGGGTCTGTAGTGATTTATGCGCTTGCCAGTGAATGTATTTTACACAATTTAAAATACTGATTGTAACGGTACCGATGGGTACTAGGTAGGCACTTCCAACACTTCAGTATTAACATGTATTCATTTTTCAATACCTCCAGCGACGCTACCAAAGTTTCATGCTCCTGAGTCTATTGTGGCTTAGAATTTTGAACTACTGCTTATAATTATGAACATTGTCAATTGTATGTAAATGCTTTATTAAAAACAAAGTGGTAAAGGTCGGCAGGCGCGTCCATTATGTCGAGCGCGTAGAGGGCAGTAAGTCAGTATATCTCAGACAGCTCTCCGCCCCGGGGTGTCCGATGTCCGAGCCTGGTTTATGCAGGCACACCTACTCGGAAGATTTGCTTCACACGACTGTCTCCACAGCTGAAATATTACCCTTAATCAGACTTTCGTTTATTTCGCATTTATTTTTATCGGATTTCGATTTCGATGCATTGTTGTGTTTTATTTCTTAGTCCATCTCAATATCCTGTTTTTAGTTTGGTTTCGGCTCTGCCGTTGGTTCTTTATTTATATTAAAATTAATCTTCCTCGCAAATTTATCTTTTTGGACATCGCTGATTATAAATCACTATGTCGCATCTTAATGCCTGGAGTCGCCAATGGTTGGGTGCTCGTTGGAAATATTAGTGTCACTGAACTTTGTAGTTATCACGTTGCAAATCTCGGTATTGGTTACGACTAATTACGGCCGGTGTACTTATCTGTTCATATAAATCATTTGTCTCATAGACACTTAACAGCTGCTGTTGAAAATTAATACACGCATTAAGTTGAATTTGATTTGCAAATAGTCTTAGTGGTAGACACGCTAGTAGATTCGTAAGCGTTATTAACTATCATTGGATCGGCCTTATGGACTGTGCTCAATTAATATAACTGGAACTTGCTCTTAAGAATCTACCCGGAGCGTACCGAATTAATATGAATTTTTAATGCTAATATAGTATACGTATTCTTAACAAAAACATTCTCCATAAAGAGATGAGCTACGTGCGCTAATTACGGGTTCTCAAAAAACCACTGCACCGTAGCAACACGTTTTGATTATTTGTTTTGCCAGTAATTCCTCATCATTAACTTTGTTCCGTAATTATCCGGTTAGCTTAGTGCACAGCCATGAATCTCGTTAATTAATAGCCAGTGGGCAGAATCCGGTTTAATTTAATTAAGACCCCAACAAATTTTACTATTAATACTCACCTCAGCATGTTTACTTTCGGTACCCACTACAAGCGACCGGTTCTGTCTTATTAATAAACCTGTGAATTCTGAATCGTTAATAAAGTGCAGTGGCGTTTGTCGGAACATAGCTACAAGACATTTAGCGCCCGTAACGAAATGTTCTTCTTTCATTTCACCTCATGCATTGTTATGTCAGTGTGTGGAATATTGAAATCACTACATCAGAATACAAATTAGCAGTTCAATAGGCTCTACAAATCGACGGCTCTTAGCATTTTTATTGCGCAATATTGGAATATATTTGATATTTCAGTTTTACGAGTTTGGATTCTCTCATCTGAAGCGTTGGATGTGGAATATATTGAAGGATAAATTAATAGAATGCAAACATATTTGAAATGCCCGTGCTAACAATTGTAACCTGTCAGGACCAGTTGTTGGTGCATCTGCTTTCCATGTAAAACCATCAATATTTGTATGCGTATGACAAGTGTTTGTACTTTGTTTGAGAGCTATGTTGCCACAGACTGCTAGGACCGTCGCATCGGGACTCTGCAACCTAAACACAGATAGTTTGTCATTGCATAGAGCATAATTGTTATCAGCGTTAAATTTAACAGATTCAGTTCGTCAGCAACCGATTAAATAGCACAATCATTTATCTAGACTAGGTCTAGGTCCTTACACAGATTTACAATGAAGTGTCTCCGCTGGTTACCACTGTATTTCTCATTCGTGCTTACCACCGTCACTGTAAATTGTACCTTAAGTTATTAAACCGGGTTTAAATTGGAGATTAATGTCGAGTGCACAGTATCATCGACAACAGGTCTCTGCTCACTTACCTTGACCGCGCACGTTGTCCTCTCACTTATAGAATGATCATAGACGTCTTCGATGCGCCTGTGCTACTATAGCGTGCACCCTGATTCATTATTCCCCAGACTCCTCATATTTTGGACCTTCCTCTAAATAAGATATTGTTTCTCAAATAACAATCGTATTTCTCAGAATTTTCACCACATCCTTTATTTGTTATTCATCATGAAAGATTTATGATACCTCCCTTTTTGTAATTTTATATCAATATCGGTTTGTATCAATTTCAGAATGTATGTATGAGACCGTCACTTTGTTTTTTTCCCGAAAAGACACAGCGAATTGTATCTTTTTGTGTTGAAGATGAATTTTGATGCGGGTTGACGTCGAATCTGTTCTTTGGTGGTTCATTTGGTCGTGTCACTGAATCATAAGTGAGGACACGGCGTTGAGCAACTTTTTGTGTCCATCCTAATACGCGTTCGTTTAATCTGAATTCCACACAAGTCTTTAATTTCAATATGCGTTTTAGAAGTGTTGATGCTATAGATGTTTATATTCATTTATGTCAATAGATTGTCCCGCCATATTCATATAATTCATTGCCACTATCGCGATGGCAGATTAAATAAATCGTCAGTCTCCGTCCTCCTAACGTCGATGTGATTGTATGTGCGTGCGGGGTTGACTTTCATACAATATTGCCGCCAATTAGATCGTGGCGTCTCGCAACGTTGCCTAGGACACTCGAGTTCACTTTACTGAGATATCGGTTTCGTATGTGTATTTGAGTTCATTTCATTCATATTTTGTTGGTTTGTTTGTACATTTTGTTTGGTTCAAAACATTTTTGCCTCATTCTTTTTACCACATGGCACGCTGATTTCTTAACGTCCTGTCAGCCAGAAAATATTTTAATATTACAAGGTGCGGTGGACACGGACAAGTGAACATACATTTTAAATTTGGCTGCATATCAAAGACAGACGATTCTTCTGAGAAATAAGATATGTTTAAAACGTTTTATTGTAAAGGTCGACCAGTACTGGCTGGCATTTGATATAAATAGGGCATTTAGCAGCAGTAACCCGCTTCACAAGTAGTATACCTATTTGCTGTGTCCCGTTATCACTGGAGCGATAGCACTTGGTCGATAGCTCGACCATTGCACAAGTTCGTGGACTTATCTCGAAATGCAGTTTACTGTGCACTCCATTTGGCATCAGACGTGAAAAATGGGTCGTTTGAGTCACCCCTAAAAATAATATTATCAGTTGAAAACGTTATCTCAGCAATTAGTAGTATCAGTAACATAGTTTTCCTGCTGGAACTGGTCGGTATAGTGCAATAGTGCGTCGTGGTCGGTGTCGCCGGTGGTCATCGGCCCCCATCGGTGAGTTTCGCAAGTCCAGTTAACCGTATGAGTCGATCACATTAATATTCTACGGTTGATTTTATTGCGAACCTAGCGTTTGCCTCCAAGTCTGTAGGTATTGATTTTACAGATTGTTTAAATGATTTATATTAATTGTATGTATGATAAGAATTTAAAATAGGTACACCATGCTTAATTTATCTTTAAATTCACGTGAATGTAAATCGTACAGGAGAGCAAAGAGACAAAGACATTCCGTAGTGTCGAGACGAGAGGGAATCTTCAGTGAAGGGCGGCGCGCAGACGGCTTTCATCGTGTGTAAATGCGTGCGGTACAAAAAACGGATAGACGGCCAATAAAAACCCCGTGTGGAGAGAAGCTGAGGGGCGGGCTCGCGGGTGCAGCGCGCTGCGCCAGTAATTGCATGTTGCAGTCGGTCTCCGTCGCGTTGGGTGCGCGCACGCAGCCTCCATCCCTCGACCGCACTCGGGTGAACGACTCCCCAATCAAGTATGCGTACGACTCAACACCGCCGCATCGTACTCGCTCCTTGTTTTCGTGATTGTTGATCAATCTGTATGTTTTGGTCCCGTTAGCCGGAAGCGTCGTCGCTGACATTGGCGTTTAGCGTGCGTTTCTTTTTCGCTCGGCTGGGCACTTAGACTTGATAGCATAGGGGTTGTGTAATATTTGGGTCAGTAACCGCTTAGACGTGACGATCATGACGTGAGTTTATCTAGCAGTTATGTGTAAGTTTAGCGTCAGATAAAGTTTACTTGGACTGGCTGTAAATAGTTGTTTTTGTATTGTCGCAGGGCGAACGCCGTCACTACAGTATCATCAGCGGGTGGGGAGGCGGGTCCCCCGGGCCCGGCGGCCGAGGACGCCGACATGAAAGGCGTCGAAGCCACACCAGAAGAACAGGAACGGCTAGCGACAGGAAACAACAATGGATCCCTCGACTGCAAGCACACGGCGGCGCACCCGACGCCGCTGCGCAAGCGCTCCGTGTTCGCGTCCACGCGGGTCTTCATGCTGGTGTTCCTATCGGGCTGGGTGCTGCAGGGCATGTTCCTTACGTACTTCGTCAGTGTGACCACCACAGTAGAAAAGCTATTCAAAGTAGAGTCAAAGACGACGGGAACTTTACTAGCAGCGACAGAGATCGGCCAGATATGCACGGCGCTATTCCTGACGTACCTGGCGGGGCGGGGGCACCGGCCGCGCTGGATCGCGTGCATGATGCTGGTGCTGGCGGTGGGCGTAATCGGCTGCGTGGTGCCGCACCTACTGTACGGCACACAGCTACTGGACGTGCACCTGGAGGACCATCGTGCCGGCGCCGCGCCCGTCTGCTACACCTACCAGAACTCCTCCGACCAGTGCGATGACGCGCACGTCAGGAGCTCCACGACGCGCTCTTCCATCACGGCCGTCGTCATCCCCTGGCTGTTCGTCTGCCTGCTGGTGGTGGGCGTGGGGCAGACCGGCATCGCCACGCTTGGCATCCCCTACGTGGACGACAACGTTGGCAGCAAGCAGTCGCCACTTTACATGGGTGAGTGAATATTGATTGTGATTAATGTTTATAATCCAGATGAACTGTAGTTTAATTGTGTGAAGTAACCAGGCGCAGGCGCACCGGAGAATCACTGAGGCGTTCTCTAAAACAAAAGCTTGATGGTCTCTTAAATAAACTCGGTGTATCGATTAAGATGGTCGATTGTTAGCGTATTGCGAGTACTGGTAATAAAATGGGCACATAAAAGTGTATAAATCATAGCCGCCGCCCACGGCCCGCCTACAACGTACTCTGCCGGCCGCCCTCTGATGCGTTGCGTAATTAACAATCGACTTGAGTGCATCCCGCACTCACATTCATTGCAATTTTGTACAAAACATCCTCTTGTGATATTCATGTTCATTTTAAATCTGCATTGTTCATGCAAAGGATTGTCCAGTTTTTCAGTAGCAGTTATTTGCTATAAAAGTATGGGAATGAATAAATGTTTATCGATCGATTTATGGTATAAAAAATACAATATACCAATTCGTTGCGAGCATATCGCTACGATTTCATGCCCGATGATGTAAAGCTCAGAAACCCAAGTCGAACTTATGGCTGTGTAGTATAAAAAGCAAAACAATGGTGTTTGGGTGCTGCGAACGTTTGTACACAGAGGTGTAGAGTGTTACGTGTGTATTGTTGTGTCTGCAACGTATCTAATGCGTCTACTGCACCACTGCCATAACATACGGAGTAGGCTCTACAGCGAGCTTTGCGCGACTAACAGGGACTGCCCGAAGGCGGAGATGTTAAAAACTGCAGTATTGGCTGTGCCTTTTTACCTCTAAAAGTCCGGTTAAGCGAAGTGGACTGGAGCGCGGACCGTAGTGAAATATCTGACGATTCCCGGTCTCCACAGCCAATCCGCTCAGTTTGATCGCACCTTGGTGCCACGTCTCCTCCACCATCGAATGCGTCCAGGACACCGCTTCTGAAACATATCAACGAGTCTCTCCCAAAGTCCCAACTGTCGCAGGTCTATGCTTAACAATGTTTGCAGTGACACTAGCAAAAATTTTTACAAACTAATCATTTTTCCTCAAGCGTAGAAATCTAACTTTACTGTAACTCTGGCTTGAGGAATCTGTTCATCTAGCAAACAAAACTTGTCAAGTGGAATTAATTTAATTTCATGTTGATATGTTTACCATCAACATTTCGTAATGCTCATTTAAATTCGTTAAGTCGCATTTGTCAGGATTGATTTAAATCTTGAGTAGACTCTGAAGGTAGTATATGTTAAAAATAACATTTTAGTCTACAATATTATGAATTATTTAACACTATTATGACTAGTTTTATTAGTAAGCACGGAAGTTTATAGTCATTCGCACTTTTATTGCAGTTAGAGAGTCCCTTTTCGCTAACAATGGACCCTTAGCTTCACATATCGACCTTGTAACGATTTTGTTGAACAAGTATCGGACTATTTTCGCATGTTTTCAATATGGACGCCATGTTCTACGGTCTTGGCTAAGGTACGACGATCTAGTCTCATCCCGTGCGTGTCAACTTGTTTTATCAGGAGAATGAGCTATATCCTCTCCTACTTTAGGAACATCATCTTTGTCTACTTTATTTCCTTTTAGCGTAGTTTGATGTTGTTGACTATTCGTTGCTGCTGTTTTTCCTGCAACGTAGGTATGGTTGCTTTTTGCTGATCGTAGCGCAGTTCTCAAATAATTCTTGTCTAACCTTTTGCCCGACCTATATCTTTCCCTTCAAAGTAGTTCAATGTGGCTATTTCTGCACAAGTAGCTCTGTTCTCAAAATGAGAGCATACCCGTGTTTTTGTTACGACCCCGTTCTGATAATATTGTGCCGGCTAGTGAACTTGCCAATGATTAGATAAAGGCAGAATAAGTCCGATCGATCTGACACTCATTCAATGTATCCTTTTCAATTGAGCATCTCTTATCTCTTTACTACTTACATGCAGTATAAAGGCAATTACGGCCCTGGATCACAAAGGGCAAAAGAAGGAACATGGATAGGTTTTAGTCAGTAAAAGTCTGACACACACTGCTCAGCCCAGAGCGGGAGGAGTTATTTGATGATTTCCAATACGAAAAAAAAAAAAACGGTCTTAAGATTATTACTGAAGGACACAATGTTCTCAAAAAATTGTTCCCTTATGTGGTCTTTATTTTTGATGTTCCTTAGTCGCTTCAAGACTTGGTCCATCATTTGAGCAACCTTAATTAAACGCCACAGACAAAATCCTATTAGGTACGTTCCAGTTATTATATTTAATTGAAAATAAATCTCTTATAATCCCAAACTGTGCAGAAATCGATTAAATTAAATTGAGAAACTTGTTAAGGTTAATGAACAGGTACTCGTAGATGTTTCATAAGATTTACTGTAAGTATGGGTATGAAGTAAAGTGGTACTAAAGAAGAGCTTTATGCTGTCTGATATAAAGCTTTCAAAAAAGAGCTAAAGGAAAATTGCAGAGACACTACCGTACCAGTACCTAGCCATTACTGATTATAATTATTTTACAGCCATTTAATTGTATCGTTTTTCCTAGGATGTTACAAAAGCTTATGTTTTGGCTTTATGCTTATATTTTAATTGAATCTGTAAGGCAGCGACGTTCTCCTTTGACCCATGTCATGTATGTTATGGTGTTATTGCTTGTGTTCTGTAGTTAACAACTACAGGCTGATTTGATTGTTTACTTCACTTAGATTATAGTACAACTTGCATTACCTACTCGTACTGCATCCAGCTATTCATATGTAAATTAATTTTAGTAAGTCCAAATCTTGTTAAGTGGAAATCACTTACGTTTATTGAATGTTGATGATTTCATGTTGTTATGTATACTATCGACTGTTCTTTAAATTCATTATGTCGCATTTATCGTGTTTGGGCATTAAAAAATATGTGGACTGACGAGTAAATTCAGTACTCACTGCGTCATTGCAGCGATTAACGACAGCAGTACAAACTCAGCTATCAATTAAACAAATTAATTAATTAATTAATAATCCTAAATCATCATATCACTACATGCTAGAACGCGTGCGATAAAGGAAACATAGTTAAATACCACGCAACGCATTACGCTAATTTGTTTAACCAATTAAATTCAATTCAGCTAACTGGTGTCGACCTATATAAGGCACAGTACTCACGGATATTCATTGATTGAAACCAGTGTGGTGAGGATTATTTAGGTCAATTATTACGTGTGATCGTGACCTTAAGCGTTAGGTACTTTGAGTAGGGCATGATAGGGCTATGAGTAATTACGAAGAGTTTGAACGGAGAAAAACTTAAATTTAATTTTGTAGCACCATGTTGTACAAACTTGAACTCAATTCAGCAAAAGATCGGGTAGTCTTTGCAATTTTGCTTTACTGATTTCAGTCAAAAAGGACAAGAAACTTTACGTCTACATAGACAATTTTATTACCAAATATTTTTGAAGCAGCGGTTATAAGCTAAACAGTTAATCTAAACTAACTACCTCCTATATAAACGGTTCATTAAAATTCTCTATAGGTTTTTCAAAAGACCTTGGACGTAACTATTGCACAATACCAATTTGTTGTTATCTTAAATTTATAATCTAATCGAACTGGGTTTATATCGACAAGCTCTACGATTGTTTTCGAGACTATTTCGCACCTGTTTTCCTTGTGCTTTGTTTTTGTGCAAACCAGATCCACATCCTATTTTGTCCTAGCTAGAGTTCAATAATATTTACCTTGTTTTAATTCAAGTGGATATACATACCATAATGTTCAATTGTGGCGTCGAGCAAATTCAAAGCAGAGTCGCGCTTCTTATTTCCTTCAGTTTTCCCGAGTTCATTGCTCTCTGTAGTAGCTGGTTTCAGTACAATTTCCCGATCGATATCCGTACAATTCGGAACACAGCTCACTTATAATTCATAGTTGGTCCGTAGTTCTTCACTGAAGCCCTGTTGTGCAGTAAAACGTATGCAATTGCTATTTCAGTAGGTGGTTAGCGAAGTGTGTCAGTGTGCCGACGCGTCGCGGCGACAATTTCAGCTCGTTGGTGTCAGTGCGTGTGTCTCGTTCCTTAGAGACGTTGCCCTAATTTCGTCCCTCACGATCACCGTTCGGGAATGACCGACTTCGACTCGTTTTCTCGACGCGTTCTTGGGTTTTTTCTTTATATTTGGAGAGTGTCTTTTTGGAATGTCTTTGCTATTATATTATCAGCGTCCTTATATAGTTTTTGGTTAAAATTGATTGTTTCGCTTTCATTATTTGTTTGTATTACCGTTCTTTGCAGTTCATCCATCTTTTCTCTATCAGGATGTCTATCAACATCGCTGGCACTTCATGATGCATACTATTTTTAGTATTTTTTTACTGTAAAGTCAACTTGTTTTGTTAATGTCCAATTAACCTCTAAAGTTATTTAAATTTTACTTCTAATTGGTATGTCAAGGAAACAATTTGCTACGGAATTTGACAGGTGTCTATATTTAACATTAATAAATTCCTATAGAGAATCTTAACAGTCAAAGCAGTAAGTAAAATTTACTTCATTTTATATTCTAATGTATTCAGTACGGCATGGAAACGTGTATTGTAGTTTTCCTTGAACAGCTATTATATTTTTTCATTCAAAATGTAGTGATTCATCAAGTTTTCAGAGAATACGCCACAGGCTTGTGTTTATTTGGGCCAGTGTTGATACACGCATTCGGGTCCCAATTAATTTTATAGGACCTTGTTTCTTCTAAAATTGGAATTTTATATCCAAGATGTTTAAAGGGATTGGCCGGAAATGCCGAAGTCGCGTATTTATGTATTTTCGTACCTCTGGTTTGAATAGCTGATTGGATTTGGTTGGGTTACAAAACAACGAAAGAAAAATCTTCTCTTGTAACTGGTTACAAAAAGTTACAGATATGGAAAAATAATTCTTCTCTCACAACTAGTTACTAAACAGCGAAAGAAAAATCTTCTCTTGTAACTGGTTAGGTAACTTTAGTTACCAAAGTGGACGAAGGGGCCTGGAGGCATTTAATTTCTACGATTTGTTTTGGGATAAAGAACGATCTTATGTCCTGTCGAGTTGGGCATGCGGCATGCGATACGTGCAAAAAAAAAAAAAAAAAAAAAATGTAAGACCCCGGAAAGGATGATAAACGCTGACAATTAATCAAAAGACTCGCACCGTATTTTGGAATGTTTTTTCTTTAATGGTACTATCGGTTCGCAATCTGATTGCGATTAATTACGCCGTGTATGGACGAGAAAATTACCTCGATTACGTTACCACGATATTGCAGTGTGCACCTTATGCAACTTTTTTGCAAGTGCACCATCATATTGCGCTCCACCTAATCATTTGTTGCTGTAGTTGTCATAGGTCAGTTTTCTTGCAACATCGCCAGATAAGATTACGTCCGTATGATTAGATATGATTATGTCGGCTGTTGTTATTATCGTACCGACAGTTGATTAAACCTTTTTATGACGTCAAATGGCCTTTATTTCATACATCGCAAGTCGAATGATTATTATTGATTGCCTCAAAACTATTTCCTGTATATCTGTTTAGACAGGTGTTTTCGTAGAAGCGTCACAGCGGTCGCTATTAGTGTGTTTTCCAACCGAATTAGTCATACTTCTAAAACTGATTTTGCATCCGAAAGAGCAATGAACTCTGAACCGATTAGGAATTGTGTTCCTATTTCTTGGCCATTAAAATATCGTGACTGGCAAATATTATTGTGTAGTCCCGACTGTCTGTGATGTTGAGAGACGATGGTTTCAACAATTAGCCATGGATAAATAAATTCATGAAATATTTGCGAAGTTTCCAATGGTACTGATTTAAGTTATCACGGCTTACAACTAAACTTATTCTGTCACTTAAGGGATATTTTCCGTGATTGTTCATTATTTTGAGCTTCCGATATTTCGACGCTGTTGGAAGATATCCTGTAAGTGACAGTACCTATAAGTTTGGTTCCAATGGTAATCAAGGTAGTAATAAAAGTTTTATGGCGCTAATCGAATAGGTACCTATATTTACATTCATTCGAAATTCTATTGAGGGAGGACCGGTGTTGAAGTAGCCGTTTAGATTTTACATTACCTGGTAACGATAAAGTCATGCTCCTATAAACGGAATTTGATACCAGCGATAGAACTCGTCTGACACCTTATTTAGACGTGAATATTGATTCCTGCGGTGGGATTGTTTATTTATTCTTCTAAATGGATACATTGGAAATGTTTCAGTGGCTTTTTTATATCTATTAGGCGTATATCAGAGGTGATTGTGGCTGTCAGCTGAGATGACCTTATTTACAGAGGCGGGCTTCACAAGGTTATCTCTGCGAGCCCTGTTGCCTTTCATATCAGTGTATTTATGTTTGTCTCTATTATTGTAGATAGTGTGAGTAAATAGGGTGGCACGCTCCTCTATTTTTAACAGCATGTAAAGTTCAGTCATTAGTGTAAAAATGTACACGAGTCGAAAATACACTAATGTTGGAGCCTAACCGCGTTTGCCGACCGGGTTCATTTATTGATGTAATTCGTCATTTTTTGACAATCACTGAGCGTTAATTCGAGGGAACAGCACTTGAACGATGTTAATGATGCATCGGAACCGGTAAGGACGAGTGTACCGGGACATAATAAATACTTGTACCGAGACCCGGGCAGCGGCCGTTTTGAAAAACGATCCTGACGAGGCCATTATTTATTACAAAAGCGCATGATGATAATGGGATCGTATATTTTACTTTGTGTCGAACGTGAAGCACGCGAGCTGAGCGCACGCCTGTCCGTTTTTTGGCAAGCGATGCGGTTGGTTTCTGGGAAAGATTACATTCGGGACCTAAGTACCTGATTGTTTTTCGGTCAGTCACCCTGCAACGGTCCTTTGTTATTTTATTATAACAGGTTTTAATTTAATTTCGAAATTTGGGACAGTTCTTACCCATGTTCCGCCGCGCTGGATGATTCGTCTTCGGGTTGCGGCGTGTCCCTAACATATTTCAGCCTCATTATGTATTTAAATGAGTTGTTTACTGTTTATAATATGTTATGCAGTAATAATCATATAATTTAATGGGCTATAATAATATTAGTTTTTCTCGGAACAATAATGCCAGTAATCATCCAAGCTCGCAGTGCGTTCGTTTTTCTTTCGTTCTAACATGAAGTAGCTGTACGCAGCACCGATCGTTGACAGCGGCAATTCCTCATACGATAATTTGTTGTGGCGAGTTCAATGGCCCTCAATTAGCCCCAGAGCCCTAGCCCTATTGAGATAAACGACTGCGGCCCAGTGTGTGCGAGAGTCCATCTCAATTTGCATAACGGCCATCTCCGCCTCACCGATTATGCACATTAATATTTACTACGTCATTAAGTGACCCGATGATAATATTTCCTCGAATTAAGTCAGTGTTGCTGTTTTACATTGTATCTGCAGTTTCGTGCAACAGAGCGGTTCCAGTGATGCGTGCACTGGAAAATGTATTCGTTTCGTGTACAAGTGCCGTAATAGGAGTAGAATCTGCTAGTGTAATATTATTTAATACTTTGTGAGAGCAAGACTTATAATTGATTAGGTACAATGTTTGCTCAGCGGAATGGGTTTTACCTTTGCTGCATATTACTGAAAAGTTTTCAGTACTTGTCAAATACGATGATAATAAAGCACCGTAAATTTAACAAACGTAAGCAGCTCATCAATTTTAAATTTGCAGATTTGGCTTGACAGATTTTCACTTGAGATTGAATATAGGTACAAGAGTGATTGCTTATGCGATTTTGGTAAAGGATCATATAAGAAATAGAAATATGCATAGGGAAACTGAGTTTTGAAGATTTAAAAACGAACCTAAACAAGAAGGTCAAAATTGCCCTTCTAGAGAAAGTATTAATCAAGGCAAGATAATATGTAAAATCTTGTGACAATGTAGAGGTCTCACTGGATTTCTTTACTATTCCGAACCCAGGGTAAATATTCTCATCGCCGGGCTCGTTAGATTTAGTTTCCAGTCTAACCAGACGTTAACTCCACGTACGTATACATTCTGCTGCTCACCATAATAAAGTATTATAAAACGCAGCCGGACGTAGGTCGTTGTGGTTTGTCTTTCTTGTATGCTTGTTTTGTACTGTGATTTCAATCGTTTGTCTCTGATTAACTGGTGTCAAGTATACACGGTAGACAGATTTGTGAGTATTTTTTTGGAAAACTGGTGATTGACCTTTATTAAACTTTACGTTAAGCGATGATACGGTTGACTATCGTGCATGGTGATTGTCCAAATACTCGTCTGTGGATAGTATCCTCTTTGTATGGAATATTAATATCATACGTTTTGTCCAAAAGGGTTTTGCGGTTCACCAGCTATAGTTTACCTCATTCTCATGCAATAGCGGCGTGGTTATTGTCATACAGGACAGTTCCAAGCTCCAGAATGTTCCGGGATTCCGTTGCTAGGTCCTGGTAATCTGGGAAATGCAGGGACCCTGGAAATTTCAGAGCATTTACGTATAATAGCAAAAATTGTGAAAATATTCTTTCTAACCTTCCATGTTTTTTGTCCACAGCTATTACCATCGGCATAAGGGTGATCGGACCGGCTCTTGGGTTCCTCCTGGGGGCATTATGCACCAGGGTCTATGTGGACCCTCTGCTAACACCTGACTTCGATGCCAACGACGCAAGGTGGGTTGGAGCTTGGTGGCTGGGTAAGTACTCATATTTTCTTTTTATCTTCTTGTGCAAGTCCAAATAAATACCTTTTCTTTCTTGTTGTAACGGATAGACCATGTTGACATATTGATGCCGTAATTGACCAATTATTTTGTGTGTAGAACGTAAGTAGCCTCATCATTTCTCTAGGATACATGTAATAAAACTAAAAAATAAGTAATAAAATAAAAAAAACGTAAAAGCTATGATTTGTCTTGGGTATCAGGTGACAGTTAGCTGAGATGTTTATTATGATAATAACTGTATTTTTTGACCTAATGGTAGTCGTTGTAAATTATTCTGGTTTTAAAGAATGTGCGGACACCATTGCAGTGTCCATCACAGTTGCCGTAGATAAAAAATACGTTAATGATGAGACGTTGGCTAATAGTGATGGCAGAGCAGAAAAAGACTTGAAAAATTATCCGAAGTGGGATAGAACGCAAAATTTACCGAATACAGATTTCAAAGCTCCTACCTGTAAACAATTTCCAAGTCTCTCAATAAGTAGTGCTTGGAATAACTAGTACCTTGTTAAGACTTTCGTCAGCAGAGCCAAATGGGTGGTTGTAAGCGATCGCATAATATCCATTCAGAATTAAGTTGCTGCCAGAGCCACGCTTAGCTCCCAGCACACGTACCTAGAATTGCATTAATTGTTATACACTGAATACGTGGGGTATTATAGAATGGCTACGCAGATGCAGGTGTCTTCTCCCAACTAAAACCTATTTTTGTGGTTCTTAAAAAAGTTACTGATTTCGGTTTAAATATGAAGTAGTGGTGGTAGGTCCCTTTACACCACAACTTTATGAATGACATAGAATATTACACAGAATTTTTTAGTAACTCTTTTAATAATTATAACTTTAGATATTTGAGTTCACTTTAGCAGAACGCGCCCTGTTATGTAATTTTATACAAAAGTAGTTGGCAAGGTGATATTACAAATTAAAGATATAGGCTAGAACATACAATACCAAACGAACGTTTCGCGTTTTACTGCTGTGTAAACATTACAATGGAAAATCGATACAAGTGGGTGTTAACCGTAGCCGCTACAATTTTCTTCTGTGTCATGAACCGAGTCGCGCCAGACTTTAAAATAATTGATTTTGGCGTCGCTTGTGTACTAGCTTTATCAGTCTAGTTCAAAAGTTATCAGTTGTCATTGCGTCCAAAGTGGATCATGTTATGCATATTCGAATGCATAATATTTGTGGTGCATACTTGTACCGGTATCTCCAGAATTATTAACGAAAATGAAGCTATCTTCATGTTCAAGTTGCGTATCCTTATTCTTGGATATTCTATTTTCGTCCTCCTAGGCGGGATATTCCCTAAGCTTACAACTAAACCGATGACCTGTCTGTACAACGAAATCGAAGTAGCAGACATTCCAACGCGGAATATTCATCTACCGTTAGCGAAGCACTTGCGCAGACTTGCGCGCAAAATCCACGAAGAAAGCACGTGCGTGACCTGCACACCAACCGAATGCGTGTAAACAAAACAAACTCCTAAATACCATCCGAAAAAGACCCATCATACCTTCACATATACAAAATAAAGATCAATTTCCAACTGTAGAGGGTTTTAGGAAGTCATTTACGCGTCGTGTCGCGGTAGAAAACTGCTGCAAGCGTGTCCCGACTGCCAACGTATTGAATTCGCGAATACGCATTGAATGATTTCTGCGTATTTCCTTATTGTTCCAACGCTACACTCATGAATGAAGTTTTGAATTTTAATAAGCTTATTTTAACGGACGTTTTTAAATCATTAACGTATTGTCTGGAAGTGCTAAATTGGCGGCTGTGGCCCGCATAATTAACATTTTGGTGTCTGAGCAATGCCATATGCGTTTTTGGAGCCTTGTGGCGCCTGCGAAGCTTGATATTTTGTTATGCAGAGGCCCCTTATGACTCCTAATGAAAAACATAATTTAACAGTAATTTTCAATGAAAAGTAAATTGTTTTATCAAAACGCTGAATTTATAATTTGCTGGAAATAAATTAAGTACATATTTACACACGTACATGAATTTATACATACGTGCGTCTATAAAATGTCAGTTAAACTGAAGTTGCGACGATTTACGTTATTATAAGAAGGAACATTTCTCAAGGGATAATGAGCATACAGATCGTATGGTGCAAGATGTTAATCACCGCTCATTACTTCCCCCAACTGACTCCCATAGCGGCTCGATTGCATTGTAATTGTTTCTGCGAAAGGGTGAGCGAGCCATTCCACAGTTGCATAATTAATACTTTACTGGTAATTAGTACTTTAGGTAATGTGCTTACACGAGCTTTCAGTTCTATTGACAGCTTTAGGAAGTTGCGTTCGCGAGAGGTGTTATAACCGCGGTGCAACATGTATGATGTGGTGTCATAGAATGGCGCGCGATGCAATTTCCAGTCGGCTTTCGCTTTTTTGTGCGCGGGCGGCACGCTGCGGCGGCGGCGCGGGCGCACGCCACTAGTTATATAATGCGTCTTACATCACGCCGCGTCACCACATCTAAAATAAGCGCTCTATCCACAGCCGGTCACGGCCAAGGCTGCGCGCCTTGTTGCCGACAATTATGCCGTCGTCGTTGCCCGTAATGAGGATTTAGTGGGTGGACACGCGACCGACGCCTTGCTCACTTTTACTTTTAAACCGGTTCTCTTGACCTTCGTCTTCTCCTGCTGGTCAAGTTGTCAAGTTCTCACCAAAATGTATTAGACGCTGCGACTCTTATATTACGTTTAATGGTACAATTGAGCGTGGTAAACAATGCTGGTCGGCGTGTGTATCCATAGTCCATACCTACCGTGTCTAGCGAACGCCCTTGACTGAACGTCGACCGGGCGACCTTGTGAACGCTCAAATGTTTTCTGTTTGAATCTATCGGAATTGTTTTTGATCGTATTCAAGGTTTCACGAGTTATTATTACGATCACTAGTTTTGACAACTCTAACAATTGTCTGTGTTGGTTAGATTTTCGCAAATGTTTTACCTCAAATATAGACATAAACGGAGGCCCTTGATACCGCGTCATTGTTTGTATGTTTCCAAGTTTACGTAGCATGTTCCAGAAACTTGGCTACTTTTAAAAACACGAGTGTTTTGCACGTTGTACATGTATATAGACTGTGCAATCAGTCTCGCACGGTGGCGCCTCGCGATGCGTGAAATATTCCACACATTCGAGATAATCTCCTGACGACTGCTAACGGATTAGCGCTATTGAAAGAAGCATTTCTCACTCGCCACCTCAATAATTGCCATAATTAGAATATTCCATAACGCGATCCTGCTGATATGTTCCATAAACAATGAGTGACTCGTCCATGTAGACTAGCAACAAATGGTGTTTGCTTGCTATATTTTTCGCGATTTCGATTTCCATCGTGTTTTATTTGCTCGAATGGATACTGCGTGTATGGTATTCATTAGATTGTAGGAGTTTAACCTTTTACGAGTATTTGCACACCGTTTTATAATGTCTGTGATAACACAAAAGAGTATTTATGAAGAAATGCGGTTGAATGGCCCTAGGGTAGGTACATTTACGCCCACTATTGCATACGTCACTCTTGTTCAAAGAGGCCCAAGTATGGTTGTATACTCACCACATTAAGTTTCAGTATTATTGTAAAAAAACTGTTAGACGCAACTGAATGTGTTGATCTTTGGCCCACTCATCTATCCGAATTAAGTGTGACATGATGCCACAAGTAACATTTGTGTTTAAAAATTCACGGCTGGACAAGCCGTGAATTTTTTTATGTGAACTTTTTCACATCACAAGACCATCAATCTCTATTCATAGAAAATTCGGCGAAATTATGAATTGGTTTAACATTGAGAATTGTCCTAGTGATCAAAAATTGTAGCAGCTTCAGACATTCCTTGAAAGAAAACTTTGCAAACTGTCATTAAAGACTTATTGTGTAATATCAGTCAATTGCTAACCCCAATTTTCTAGCTGACTAGCTTCTAAATCCAGTTTTGGCAATTCCAATCTCAGTTTTTTTTTTACCAAATTGACCAAAAACATCTAAAAATTCACCTTACTTATAGATCATGATGTATTGTTCCACAGGTATGGTGTTCATAGCGGGTTTCATCGTTCTCCTGTCGACCCTCATGTTCTGCTTTCCGCGTCAGATCAGACAGGAGCCCATGCCGCTGCCACCCAAGAAGATCAAGGGTAAAAATGAACCGTTCCTCAAAGGTAATTTATATTTGGTTGCAATTTTGTAGTGGTAGAAGAACTTGAAGGATCGGACTATCAATCAGCTGAACTGACGGCTAGTGACATACGGTACTTCAGCGAATAGTCAAAAAAATATTGTGTCGGCTGATGCTACCGAGAAGCTTATCAATCCGTAAATAATTGTAATATTGTATTGCTTTTAGTAAAATTTGGTTGGAACACAAAAAGTTGTTCATGGAATTGATTAACGTTTTTTTCCTAAAAGACTTGACGTATCTTGCTAAATTGAGATAAAAACTACACGATTGTTTATTGTATCTACGTGGGTGGCCTAGTTTTTATATTGTAGTAGTAATCCGGTTGACAGAACCAGCACGACTTTGATGAATTCCGTCCTATAAACCAACCGCTAATAAAATTCTAACAAATGAAATGTTATCGTGTTAGAGAAGATTGTCTCCAGACAATGATTCATGTAGCGTATCTATTATTCTTTTAAGTCTGTTGCTGGCAATGCATGAGATTCTTAATGACTTTTTTATATACTAGAATTTGTTGTTGTTATTTGATTTACTATTGAGAATTTTATTACGCCCAAGTCTAGTTTGTTTCCTGCCCAACCCAAGTGGATTTTATTCTGTCTAAAATATTTACCACACTCGAACTTTTATCATATCGCGATATCTCTTTAGATCAATATTTTATCTATATCAGAATTTGTTCGTTGAGATTCGAGAACCATGGTTCCGCTTTACTTTTGCACAATGGTTACATTATCCGATCGGAAAATGTGTTTTTTAATCGTAACCCAGTTTTTCGTCCCAAGTTCTAGATTGAAATCAGTTGGACGGTTTCCAAACAGAACAATAATAAAAGCTGTGACAACATTAATAAGCGGCGGGAATTCGAGTTATCAGACTGACAAATATGTTGTAATCATGCGATATCTCTTCCGTAAATAATTTGTACGAGGATTTTGATAGAATTTGTTTTGTTTTGTATACAAATGAATGTTTGTTACGTCTGGGTTGTTGTCGGTTACGAGTATAATAAGAGTATTGACTGCGAAATAGAATTTAAGGCAAGCAGCTCTACCCGCTCTTGGACAAGCCTGAGTGAATTCAGGTCCTCAATTCTAGTCACCTTTCTCATCTATATTTTTCGTGTAGGTCAGTTTTAGTTTATCCGAACTTTGATAGCCGTATGATCTATTTAAAACATTAAACAAATGTGGACCTAATACACTCCTTTGTGGGACTGCATGTTACATTATTCTTCACACCTGCTTAATATTACTTCCTTTTTCGTATTTTAGTTTATTTTAGGATTTGAAGACATTCTTTACAAGAATTAACTTTGGGATAAAATAGTTTAACAAACTAGCAGTTTGAGAGCGCGACTGGTTGTCTTAACTTGGTCAGTCAAACACCTAGTACACTCGCAATACTACTAGAATACTATTGCACTGTTTTTAACTAACATTCCACTCTAAGCCACAACTTTTCTTTACCAGATTTCTTCGCAACAATAAAAAGACAGCTTACAAACGACATCCTAATGTGGCGTACTGCGAGCTCGGTCCTCCACTTGATGCCTATCAGCGGGGTGTACAGCTTCCTGCCCAAGTACCTCGAGAAGCAGTTCCGGTTGCCGACGCATGACGCCAACCTTGTCTCGGGTGAGGTACTAACATGAACACTCTATTGGTATTGGTGGTCGACCATGGTCTGCAGTCGGAGACCATGGTCTTCATTGCGATACTATGGTCTTTAGTGTGATACTATGGTACAGATGCTCCGTAAAGTTGTTATAACAAAGATTTTGTGCGAGTTGAATTGTGGTTACGGAAGTGACTTATTACGTCAGTAGATAAGTATAATAGATCGTTTTTTTGGTCAATGTTTTCTATTTAAATAGACGTTTTAATTTTAGTTATTGTACTGGCCCCTCGTGCGGGGCACGATAAAATCATTCACAGGATTAACGTCTATTGTCGTAAGAATAATGCAGAGTTGCAAACACAATCCACATAAGGCCCTTTGAATTTACAACAATCATGTCTTTATCGCTCCAATAGTGTATTTTTTCTCTTCTATTAACTGTATCCACAAACTGTACCTTATAATTTAGCTTTGTGCTAAATAACTGTGTTCCAAGAATGGAGGCACACATTTACTTAACATAAGTGTTTATGTTCCAGGTCTGGGTGGTATTTTAGTGATGGGTCTGGGCACGATCACGTCAGGCGTGGTCATACTGAAACTGGTGCCCACTGCGAGGCAGGTGGCCGCGTGGACGGCGGCTAGTGCTGCTATCTACAGTGCTGGTAAGGAATTATCTGATCTTAGTTGAATACAGTTACATACATACGTAGCAAAAGAGTTTAGATCTCTGTTTTAAGCTTTCACGATATCGGATATCCCGTCCCGTAAGTGATAGTATAAGTTGACTTTAGAACTATTATTACGGATAAATAAAACGACAGTATACCTGGAGGTATATACGTGATGGAAATTAGTTACTATGTTTTGTAAGTAACTAGGGATATCTTTATTGCCAACCTTATTGACATAGTTTTGTTTGCCTGCGGTTTTACCACAAAATAGGCGTGTTAGTAAAACTTTCTCGAAAAAGACCTTTTATAAATAGGTACTAATACATTAATTATTTTAATCTACAGGCAGTCAAAAAGGCAATTCGTACTTCAGAATGTGTGTTCGGTTCGAAACAACTTTGTCAATTTCTTTTCTGCCCCAATCGACTCACAAAACTAGTCTTTCGTTACAATCAAGTAATCCAAAACTATCTTTTAGGTATGGTAGTACTGATGTTCGTGAGTTGTCCCGAGGAGAACTACCGCATGATCAGCGAGGTCAGCATCGCCAACAGCAGTCTGGAATGTAGTGCGGGCTGCTACTGTGCCGACGTACCCTTCAACCCCGTGTGTGGACAGGTCAGTGATGTAACACATACATAATTATTATTGTACGATTAACACCCGGTTCTAAGACCGGAACCCATCGACCCGTCCAAATTTCATTTGTTTAATCTTTTTCTTATGTTTACTTTTTTATATAATTTTGTTTTATTGTTAATTCAACTATTTTTTTTTGTTTCTGTGTGAATCTAATAAATACTTTTTCTTTCTTTCAAAATTATACGCAAGTCAAGTGATTCGCTTGGCTTGATAATTCATTCAACCAATCACCGTAGATTAAGCGCACTTGACATTTTTAGTTAGCAGTTATTATGTTGATTTGACTGACCTATTTGGGCGCCAAATACGACCTTGGCTGACCCATTTGGGCGCCAATTACGACAATGGCTGACCCATCTGGGCGCCAATAAGGACTTATTGACCTAATTGGCGCCCCTTATGGGACCGCAAATGGGAATCGAGTTACAAGTTTATGCATCATGATTCATGACGTAAAATTGACAGTATTATACTGACTACTAAGCGGTCATACCCGAAAAGTTGGCAGTTAATAGTCGCAAATAAATACACTGTCGTAAATAATATGGTCCCACTGCTGAGACGCGGGCCTCCTCTTTATGTTCGGCTACCGGCAAAAACAGAAAATATTAATTTACCTTTCACACTGCCCGCGACCTCACAACGGAAAACAGTTGTTTATATGCAGATTGTCTTAAGTAAATGCTCAAGCTTCCAGTTGTATTCGCACTTATTAAAAGTGTTGCTTTCTTTGCTTCCAGGACTCGTTTACGTACCTGTCCCCATGCCAGGCGGGCTGCCTGAGCAGCCAGCAGCTCGACAACAGCACGTGGCTCTACTACAACTGCTCCTGCATCGACAGCGAGGCGCGCGGGGACAAAGCTATGCAGACGTGAGTTTATGAACACTCTGAGTGCTCGTTATCCAGCGTGCCAAGCAAGGGACTTCGACGCAAAAATGGTTTCCATGAATCTAGATCCACCAGCGTCAAATTTTTTTGTCGGTTATTAAAATATTTAAACACCAGTTTCCTACAAAAGTGCAATACCTACACGGTCGCCGTTTCTGCATCAATGTCCCTTTCGTCCTGTTCTATAAACCTATATGAGGATGGCCTATTTGTGATGGCCTATCGTTACATGGGCCTTCCTCTTTAAAAACGGAGGTTTCACAATGTCTTAGTTTTACGAGTTAACTGTAAAATTAGCTCTGTTTACACCTGAAATAGTTTCGGTATTACTGGAATGAAAGCGAAGCTTTCTGAACGCGGGAGACGCACCGGGCGTCGGGGGCCCCGTGGTGGCCCCCGGCCACCGTAGGCGCGGGCCTGTGGACGGTGAGCTATGGGCTAGCTCGCCGTCCGGCCGGCTTATGACGACAGGCCGTGTCGACGGCGCGAGAGTGTTCCACGCGCGCCTCAAAGAGAGTCAGCAAACAGGAAGGGGTCCGTAAGGACCTACGCCTGCCAGGGTTGCGGGACTGTTGGAAAGAGGTACCGCGGCCCTGGAACACAAAGGGCAAAGGAAGGAACATGGATGGGTTTTAGTCAATAAAGTCTGACACTACACGAAAAAAACAAAAAAACTTTCCGAAATATGTAGGTGAATGTTTATTTCCTCGAATAAACTCGCTACCCAACTAAGCCATTACTTGCAACGTCTTGCATCGTCTATCGAATCCTAAACTATCCTATTTCTCAAGCTGGATCCAACCATCCACATTCACAAAATTTTATTGCAATCGATTGGGTGGTTTAGCGTGTACGAACACGTGAATTTTTATAAATTAAGATAATATTGAAACCATTTGTCAGTCGAGTCAGTTTTTCTATATGTTCCAACTGTTGGAAAGATTCCCGATCGAATAAAAGATGTTGCTGCGAAAACTATTACTTCTCGTCGCAATTTCTGAAGCAACCATATTTGGTTACATTTCAAATAATACTCGGATCTCCAAACGTGAAGACTGATTAGATTACCGTTGATTCTGTTTTTATTTGTTCTAATAAATCAATTCCTTTCCTCAGTCTCGAGCACTACGACGTGTACAACACAACGTCGAACATCCTGTCCCGCTCGCTCGGGTTCGCGGTGTCGGGGTCGTGCGGCGGGCCGTGCTACCAGATCTACGTGTTCGTGGCCGTGTTCGCGGCCGTCATGTTCGTGCACGCCAGCGGGGAGGTGGGCGCCGTGCTGCTCATCATACGGTGCACTGATAAACAAGGTAAGCTACGACTTATGATCGCACTAATCGCTACCCGCCCCTGCTTCGCCCGGCGCTACCGGGTCCAAATCTATTATATCTGTCAAGTTGAAACGAACATACACAAAATTTCATTGAAATTAGTTGGGATGGCTTCAGAAATTAGCGTGTGAACATAGTGACTGGGTCTCACTGACGGGCTGTCGTGAAGTGCGCAGCGCCTACAGATATCTTCATAGCAACTACACGGGAAAGGGCGACATCCCACCTTGTCTTGGCCGCGCCGTCGTACAGCGCCTACAGATACCTTCATAGCAACTAATCGGGGGAGGGCGACATCCCACCTTGTCTTGGCCGCGCCGTCGTACAGCGCCTACAGATACCTTCATAGCAACTAATCGGGGGAGGGCGACATCCCACCTTGTCTTGGCCGCGCCGTCGTACAGTGCCTACAGATACCTTCATAGCAACTACACGGGAGAGGGAGGCATCCCATCTTGTCTTGGCCGCGCCGTCGTCGTACAGCGCCTACCTTCAGTGGTTGCCACATGGGATCTTGGCCGCGCCATTATATAATTTTATTTTTGTTTCCGCACAGACAAAGCCATGGCAATGGGCGTGATCCAGTTCGCGATCGGCGTGTTCGGCAACGTCCCGTGCCCCATCGTGTTCGGCGCCGCCGTGGACGCCGCCTGCCGCGCGCGTGACGTCATGTGCGGCATGCTGGGCGCCTGCGCTAGCTACGATAACGATAACTTCCGACATCTGTATCTGGGTGAGTCTTGTATATACACAGATATAAACAGTTCGGCGCCGCCGTGGACGCCGCCTGCCGCGCGCGTGACGTCATGTGCGGCATGCTGGGCGCCTGCGCTAGCTACGATAACGATAACTTCCGACATCTGTATCTGGGTGAGTCTTGTATATACACAGATATAAACAGTTCGGCGCCGCCGTGGACGCCGCCTGCCGCGCGCGTGACGTCATGTGCGGCATGCTGGGCGCCTGCGCTAGCTACGATAACGATAACTTCCGACATCTGTATCTGGGTGAGTCTTGTATATACACAGATATAAACAGTTCGGCGCCGCCGTGGACGCCGCCTGCCGCGCGCGTGACGTCATGTGCGGCATGCTGGGCGCCTGCGCTAGCTACGATAACGATAACTTCCGACATCTGTATCTGGGTGAGTCTTGTATATACACAGATATAAACAGTTCGGCGCCGCCGTGGACGCCGCCTGCCGCGCGCGTGACGTCATGTGCGGCATGCTGGGCGCCTGCGCTAGCTACGATAACGATAACTTCCGACATCTGTATCTGGGTGAGTCTTGTATATACACAGATATAAACAGTTCGGCGCCGCCGTGGACGCCGCCTGCCGCGCGCGTGACGTCATGTGCGGCATGCTGGGCGCCTGCGCTAGCTACGATAACGATAACTTCCGACATCTGTATCTGGGTGAGTCTTGTATATACACAGATATAAACAGTTCGGCGCCGCCGTGGACGCCGCCTGCCGCGCGCGTGACGTCATGTGCGGCATGCTGGGCGCCTGCGCTAGCTACGATAACGATAACTTCCGACATCTGTATCTGGGTGAGTCTTGTATATACACAGATATAAACAGTTCGGCGCCGCCGTGGACGCCGCCTGCCGCGCGCGTGACGTCATGTGCGGCATGCTGGGCGCCTGCGCTAGCTACGATAACGATAACTTCCGACATCTGTATCTGGGTGAGTCTTGTATATACACAGATATAAACAGTTCGGCACTCGCCGTGGTCTTCCTTGATAGGCTAGGATTTTAATGAAAGACTTTATGCGTCATCTGCTGGTTCTAACCCGCGTTCGAACCAAACCGATCGGTCGCGCGAATTCGCAATCGTTATGTTCCTATGCCACTCATTTGGACGGAAAGTTGAAAAACCTCCCATCGTCGCCACGACGCGTTCAGGTTTGCCGAACAAAATGAAACCGATGTTCGCCATGCGAACTTTGCTTTGCGCTTTGGTTAGAACGAAGCCTGAAGCTACTCAAGCTACTATAGAAGTAGTGGGAATTCATTAGAATTTTGCCAGAAAATAGCATTTTATACATACTTACTGCTTTCATGACACGACGCATAGTTTTATTTATAATCAGTATTAAATCAAAGGATTGTGTTGATTTACTCCAATTATGACTCGAAAAATGCGATCGCGTCAGCTCAGGTTTATTGAATTAGATAAATCGATTAGATCCGTCAAAAACGGACTCTCGTATCATTCTAACCTCACGTCGTCCTCGTTTCAGGTCTGTCGGCAGCTCTAATGTTCCTGGCGTGCATCATGGACCTGCTGGTGTGGAGCAAGGCGGGCCGCATCGACATGAACCCGGCCGACGTGCGCGCGCCCGACGCGGCGGCACTGACGCAGGCGACGCCCGCACTGCCGGACGACACACAGCTCTGACCGCACACCAACTACGAGTCGCATCTGTGAGCGACCATTAACGAACTTATACCCAGGTAATACGGCCCGAAATGCCACGACACGGCTGCAAAGTTAATTTGTGTGGACGATGTGAATTTTACATGTTAGTGTTACGGTCTAATTTGCAACGACAAGGATCTGAATCTATCTACAATGTTGCGGTTTGAAATAGTGAGCGTGCTCCTGGTGTATCCGAGTTTACATGGTAGGAAATTCAATCTACCTTACCCAGTGATACGGTCCAGAATGCCAGAATGCAACGACGGGGATCCAATCTACTTAGAGCAGCTTTCGGTCGATTACGAATCTTATAAGCGACCGCTAAGGTCGTGCACCGACTTTTTGAGCCTAAGAGGAAATTCCGACATGACGGACTATTTGTTTATAAATCGGTTGAAAACCAGCCGCCATTATGAGCCATATAACTAAAATGTGAACAGTGCATGCCTTATTTTGTAATCGGACAAAATCTAGATATATTTGTAAATACAATTAATTTACAAGCGCCAATATTTTGGTTATTTATTAGATCCTTGCTAATATTATCTTTTTAGTAGAATACCAGTGTTTTTGTTGAAACTTGTACGGTTTGTATGGCAACAATCCAACGTGACTGAACAATGAAATAGTTTTATTGTGCATTTTATTTTGTATCAATGCATTTTATACACTAGTTACTTTACTGCATAAGTATGTGCTCAATTTTGTAAACATAATAAAAAATAATAAAACTGCGGTCAGGCATAATATAAACTTAATCGTAATAAAATGATATACACGGTTAATTTTTCAAGCGGGCGTGGCTGGCCAAATCCGAAACTGGGGGCCTAAAACGGCCACTTTATCAGAATCGTAATACGAATCACGTTAAAATTTTAAATTCTTAAAATGGACTTTATAGTCATAACCATAAAGACCAATTTAAGAATTTTAATTTTTTAACGTGATTCATATTATGATTCTGATAAAGCTTCCATTTTAGGCCCCCTGAGGAATAGCGAAAAATGCTCAAATGTATATCAGTATGTCATTATTTCCCAGAATTTGATCCTTATTAGCGACACTATCGAATGGTGTAATAATAAAGCATGTGTTTTTTTTTCGAAATCAATGAGTCCGATTTCTGGCTAGGAATATTGATTTTTCAAAAATCTAATGATGCTGTTTTAGTTTTCATCCTAATCGGGCTCGAGACTTCTTTGAGTATTTTTCGCTATTCCTCATAGTTTCGGATTTGCCAATCCACGCCCACTTGAAAATTCATCCTGTATAATAATGATTTGGGAGCAAGTGTTTGATATACCAAATTCTACAGATTTAAATCTAGGGCCGATATATTTGGCGGGCGTAGAATAAAATGTATAATTATTCCTTCTACTTTTATTGAAGATCTTAACCCACTAACGCATAAAACTTTTTATGTAGTTAATAACGATAATTCTGTGTTAGTGGGGAAAGAACTTTATCTCACACTTCTTGTCTCAGTCCCATAACTTTTTACAAAAATGATCGCGTAAAACACATCTCTGTAATTAATACATCACTATGTAATCACAATCTTTTCATATGGGGCTGAGTTTATTCATAGAGCACATGCTGTCATAGTAATTGAGAAAAAAAAATAGGACTTGATTTGGGTCAAAGTAAAAGATGTCTTGAAAGTATAAGTAAAAAAGAAAAGGGTGTAAGGGACAGCTCTCCGCAGACTGATCGGGTGAATTTATTATATCATACTAAGATGACCGGTACAAGAATTTGTTTCCGGAACGTTACAGGAACCAAATAACTTTGATTTGTTTTATTTCCTCATACGCGATGTATCGTTACCGTGGCAAAACGCACGTAGCGAACGGCAAGCGCGACGACGAGTTCGATGAAGTTTGTAGCTAGGCAGGAAGTGAACAGCTGATTTCACGCGTCGTTCGTTATTAGAGTATTTCAACACCCATTTTTGGGTTTAAGATTTAAGCTGTATTATTTACGTAAATGAAGTGCTGCGTAGAGAATGTAATTGGACTGTAATTTAACATTGAAATAAATTAATAGTAACTGAAAAAAAAACCGACAAAATTTCCGGTGGAATATGATTCAAAATAAGGAGCTGAATGCAGCCTGTCATTTTGCGGAGGGCTGTCCCGTACACCCTCTAGACTTTTTCAGTATGTGGACTATGATTGGCTGTATTGTATCACAGCTGTAAGCCCCCCGAAGAGTTAGGCAGGCATGTTTGATTTTAAATAAGTATACAGAATGGTATCAATAATTACTATGACAGCGTGCGTCCTCAGCGAACGCATAATATAATTATATCGATATTTGCGATTTACATGGCTAGTGATTAGACGTTTATATTAGTGTTAGTCCAATTTTTTTGTAACAAATTATAACTAAAATCACTGTAAATAATATTAAATGAATTAAAAACTATAATCACATTAAACTAAGTGTAATTGTAAGATTTTTAAAATTAGCATAATATTTCTGTTATCTTTTTAATGGTATGTGAATTATTTTATTTTACGATTATTCTTCGTGCTGCGGTCTATCGTTGCTATAACTTTTATTTAATGAACAATATTTTAAACGAGTATACATCTCTATTTACTTTATATTTTCTTCGTAGGGCATTGTTAAAATATATATATTTAATCACAATGGAATGATGAAATGAAATACGAATAATAATCACAATTTGAGGTGACAGTTTTTTGGTTACGTAATAAAAGTTAATCACAATAAAGGAAACATATTAAGCATTATTTTGGTAACTACAATAAGACCTACAAATGATATAAAACGCAAGTTTATTTACAAATATTGTAATAAAATACAACTATTCGTATTTTGACGAAAGACCATAGCTGTAGCGGGAATTTAAGGATATCTGATAAAAAGGCTGGGCACCGTGTAACACTATTTATAATAAAATAAATTAGAATAGCGGTTATTAGGTTTCGTTAGCGTTGGAGTTATTTTATACCTATATATATGGGAACTGTGATGTTTTGTACCGTTTTTATATATTCAATAATCATATTTCAATGTATACGACCTGAATTTCAAGTGCGTTTAATTTTATTGAAGCACTGTTACGCAATTTTCGATTCTATCTTCATTGTGATAGAGGTCATAAAAGAATACACAGCTTCGACTAGAGGTGGGCTTGTGCAATGACTTTTAAATGATATTGTTGAGGTTATTTAATTTGTTTGAGTAACCTTATTCTTTAACAATAGTACAATCACTAGCAAAAGTGTTCAGTAAAATTATAGTGCATTATGTATTCGTAATTTCGTATTTTGAAATTATTTTATGAACAGGTGCAATGAACTCTGTACTAATTATGAACGAGACAAGAACATTTTATTAATGAAGCTGTTTTTAGTTACAAAGAAAGGCGGTTAGTTCGATTGTCAGCATCATGTTAGTTTTTTTCTGTCAAATCTCAAAAATAAAATATCAATTACTATTTTGATCAATGAGATACCAATGCGACACTATTTTAATTTCCTAAAATAAATTACTAATTATTTCACGAATTTATAACAAATTATTAATAAATATAATTTATTACGTCTTGTTCCTTAGCATTATTTACGTGCAATCTTGTTAATGTTGTCTTTTATTATTCTTCATACTAAGATTTATTAAATGTTTATATAAGTAACGTATATAATTATATGCATTAGCTACTTATTTAATTGACTAAAGGCGTAGTAAAATTAATGAAAGTCCTGTAATATTAGCGAAAAAAAAATAGGAAAATATTTTTTGTAATCACGAAGCACCGTTAAGTGTAACGTTTTTTAAAAGTGTACTAGAATGCATAATATTAGTATACTTATTAGAGATATATTTTTCAATTAAATTGTGTATGTCGAAAAATTATAAATCAATTGAAACTAGAGGGTGATGATAGTGCCGGAATAGTGGGTAAGAATGAGCTTTTTCATATTAATTGTAACCTTGTATGCAAAATATGTGTGTTAGGAAAAAATGTGAAAAATAAGTGAATAATCGCAGAAGACGGCGTTATAGTATATTAATTGTAGCTCGATTAGCATCCCTCTCCAATGTAGTACATAAAAGGGCCATTACCTATCACTAACATTCATATAAATATTTAGGTACATATCTGAGTATGTATATTATAAAACTTATTGTCGTAGTTACAATTTATTTCTCAGTGGTAGCTTTTAGCTAAATTTTTGTTGTTTGTTGCTTTAAATACATTAAGATAAAAGTGTAATGTCTCTTCGTAATAGTGAACACAATTTTACTAGTCTACGTTTAGTTTTAGAGAATAATACCTCTGGATTTTAGATGTAAAAATCTGTAACCGTCGAATACTTTAAAATGTATCTGAGAACAAACGATTTGTGAAACGAACTTCTGATATGTATGTATAATTTATATTTATCTGCCACATACTATCTTAACTTTACTTGTAATACATGTATACGTCTACTTTTGAATAATATTTGAGATTTCAGAACTGAAATAATAAAGTAATCTTTGGAACAAAACCTGCCACTTGTAACGCACATTTAGTGAGTTTCTAACGATTATGTACACGAATGTACGCGGTGTGAAGTTTTTTATACAGGATTGTATTGTTTTTTTTTTGTAATAAATCCGTGTTCGGTACACCTACAGTACATACGTTTACAAGTTTAATTGATTATAATATAAGTACAGTGTAGATTTGTTATTGTGACTTCGGATCACATATTTTTTAATTATTTGTAAATAAAAAATATTGAGATAATTCACCAGTATTTTATTATACTTACCTCTTCATCATCGTCTGCAGAGCCTTTTTCCCAAAAATATTGTGGTCAGCTTCCAGTCTAACCAGATGCAGCTGAATACCTGTATTTAACATGGAGCGACTTCCTATCTTACCTCCACATTCCAGTTACAGTCCTTCCATAGATTATTAACCGCTATCTTTTATGATGGCTAACCACAATAAATGAATCTCATGTAGAACATTTTTTTACACAAATTTCAGGTTAGCCAACTTATAGCTAAAAATACTGGGTAATTCGATACCCCTTGGTAAGAGAGGTTGACAGAAATTCGGGCTTATAGATACTCGTAACAACTAATATCTACTAATTGACTACACAATTGTTTATGCTTAGAGGAAAGTAGAAAAAAAACTTTTTCTGTTTTATTTTTTGTAAAAAAGTTTTTTTATTTTTCCTTTTTTAGTTGTAATATTCTACACAAATATTTGCTGTTCATTTATTTTACATTGTTAACAACTCTTTTCATGGTAATAGGCTTATCCCCAATAAAATGTAACTTATATCATTACCTAACCTAACTGTCGAAATCTAGGTGTACTGTACACATCTGCGTACTCCCTCAGAGCATACAGGCGTTATGTTATGTTCTAATATTGTGTAAAAAATAAACATCCGAAGCGATTGCAGCAATCACGACAGATTTTCTGTCTATTAATGAAGCGTTCCATTGTATATCTCCGAAGATCAGCATCAGATCCTGACTTATACCTTCCATCATCAGCTCAGCAACATGAGACAATGATTATCAGGTACAAATATTGTTAGAAAGTACCTATATGAAAAACACTGTAAAATGTCAGGGTTGCCCATAACAGGGTTGAACATACGGGACACACAGTCAAACGTAGAACCTCCTCATTTTGTTTGAAGTCAGTTAAAATATTGTCAAAAGAGTTTTGGTGAAACAATAGTGAACCGCTAACAATACATTTCATGGTAATAAGCTTATCCCCAATAAAATAGAAGTTAACATAACTAACTATCGAAAAGTTGTACAGTACACATCTGCGTACCCCCTAGAGCATACAAGCGTGATATTATGTTATGATGTTGTATAAACAATAAACATCCAAGCGATTGCAGCAATCACGACAGATTTGCCGTCTATTTTTGAAGAGTTCCATAGTATATCTCCGAAGGTCAGCACCAGATCTTCACCAAATTTAAAATGGGACCACCGCGAAACAATATTCTACTAAACAAAAAAGAATCATCGAAATCGGTTCACGATTGGCGAAGATATCGCTGAACAAAAACAAAAAAAAAAAAAAAAAAACAGACGACTTGATAACCTCCTCCTTTTGGAAGTCAGTTAAAAAGAGCTGAACAATTACCATGTATTATATAGATCTAAATTTTAAGGTGCAAAGTTAGCCAACTAAAGTCTACGAGTGACGCAGATTCAAGGGACAATATAAGCAGTTATTCTTCTCAAGAGTAAGTCACAAATTCACGATCTTGAAGCTATAAGTAGGTATACCACCACTACCACTTAAAAGTAATTCAATTTTATTTTAGTCTGCGGTTAGGTTAGGTTAGTTAGGTACCTACTCTAATACTTGATCGCCATAGTGGGAAATATCCAGCATATTAATGAAGATGATTTGATTGTAATAAGATGAAGTAGCAAACCTGTTTGGATCTAGCATCTACCTATCTGCCTGTCTTCGTGCAACGAATAAACAGTAGGTAAACTAACCTCTGGCCGTCACAGCTACTACCACGAGTATACTATGGATGTAATCATGCATCTATGGTTTCAAAAAGCTACCTATGTACATAATATCTAACTCCGCCGTAGTAGGAAGTGAAATGACTATCATAACCATCACGCCTCCCAGCTAGCCAAATACCCTTACAAACAAAAGCTTTAAGAGCGATGGTTTCATACAAGGTTTATACGTATTCTGATTAAGTCAGAAACTCTTAATACCCTTATAAACAAAAGCTTGTAAGAGCTATGGTTTCATATAAGGTTTATATGTGTTCTGATTAAGGCAGGAACTCTAATAGGGGTATTTTAAGTTTTAAGAGTTTTATTAGACTTCCGTAAAACTAGTATTTTAAAAGTGAGGTTTATCCCACCTAAGATATATTAAAGAGTAGTAGCACTTTAAAAAGTCCTACATGTGTCTTATAGAATTCCCTAATAAGGGTTGTTTATTTTCTTTGTGTTGACTCCAGAAATTGCTATACAATCATTTAAACCATTGTAATATTTAGTACATAATTATTATCATTCAGTTTATCTTAAATCCTTTTACTTATTAAGGAATCCTAAAATTATGAGCAACATGGCCGCGTAGACAGTGGTTTTAGGTTTAATTTGACTTTTACGAGTGCGATATAAACCTAACACAAGAGTACTGGACTTATAAATATTGCTCTAATAAAACACTTATGAGTCGTGGTTGGTCGTAATGGCGACTGTTTGATATTATTTTACAAATAATTAAAAAAATAATAGAGTCAAAGACACATTTTTGAAAAGGCTCGTGAACATATTATTATTAAAATTTCAAAATAATCGAGAAAATCTACATCGCAACCAAATAATCGCATATAGTGCGTGACAAATACATGAGTAAGAAACACACTAGCGATTTGTAGGGAAGTACAATAAATTTATTATTTTTCACAAAAGTTCCAAGGACTTCGCAACCCACGGCGGGTTTATGATGAACACTCTTATTAGGAGATCACAAAGAGTACTATAAGCGATATTACACTTAAAATTGTATTTTATTTGAATAGTAGACTTTAAGGTTATTTACCCTTACAGCGCGCCATTGTAAATGACTTGTAAGTTCATTTGTCATTATAAAGGTATCGGCAAGAGTTTTGTAAGTTTGAAAATACACTTGGCGAGACCTTTACAAGGCAATTGCAAGGGTGAGTATACTTATAAAGTGCGCCCAAATCCACACTTATAAGTGTCTATAGGTGTGATATAAGATTGAAAAAAATATGGTCTTGGGATATTTGTAAGATAATATTTTGCTAGCTGGGCTGTAATCCCCGAAGGGCCTGACCCTTCGGGGATTACAGCCCAGCTAGCAATAGTAGCAGAGGCGTACCTAATAGTACACCCACATTTGGCCTGTTATGTTTAAGTCCAACTAAAATTGCAATCTTTAACTTAATAGTCAGATCAGGCCTAGAATATATATATCTACAAAATACATAAACGTCGTCGTTTAGAATCAGTGCAGAAAAGATTTCTTTGGCACTTGTCGTATCACTGTAATATGGTCAGAATCTTAACTAGCTACAGCTCACGCTTGAAACAATTCAAACTTATGAGTCTTGAAAATCGCCGTATGATACTTGATCATATGTTCCTATACAAAATAATAAACACTAATGTTGATTGTCCGCGGTTACTGAGTCAAATAAATATAAATGTGCCCTACAAACTTGCTCGTAGGTCTAGATATCGGTTGCTTCGCGCAAAGGGCTTTAAAACCAACCTGGGTCATTTTTCCACCATTAACAGAATACAGGATCAATTTAGCCGCCTCAGTGTTGATATTGATATGTCTTATTCATTACATATGGTCAAGTCTGTCTTGCTTAAGGAATTATCACCGAAAAAAAAAAAAAGGAATACTGTTGTTCCTATTGTGTTTTTCACTTGCCTAAAGATTTATATTGTGTTTGTTCTTTTTTGTTTTATTTTTGTTGGTTGGCACAACGTCGAACAAAATTTATTAAATTAATCGAATAAATCCAGCATTACATAGTAAGTTTTTTATTTGTATTTGTGTGTTGGATTTATTTGTCTGTATTTATGTAACTAAAAAAGTAAAATCTGATTTCTGTTGTCATACTCCTATATTATTACAATAGCTTCTGCCCGCGACTTCGTACGCGGATCCTGTTGCTTTTGCCAGCGACAACGGGGTCGTCAAGAAAATCGAAGATCTGAAACGTTTGATGTAGAATTCTGAGGCCCGGGGACGGGAAAACAACTGGATGAGCGAGACGATTGAAGACGTTCCAGATATTTCATTTTCGTAAGTCCACAGGAAATGCCCATCAGACTAAACAACTTTTGCTAAGACGTCATTCCTTAATATGTTATAGTGTCGCTGGGCTTTGGAGATCCACAACAGGGTTCCAGATCTCCAAATTTATTCTCACAGCAGAAAATGCTCTTCACGTGGAATAATTTTTGCTATGACACCATTTTTATATCTCTTATACTTTAGCTGTTCTGTTGCGGTTCTGCATCAGGTGTTCTAATTTCCAAAATAAATTATAGCCCATATGTTGCCCAGACTTAATACCTACACAACAAATACCTTTTCTTTCCTTTATTCTGTCAGATAAATATGCCTTCGGGCTTATGTTATTTGAGTGTTTAATTTCCTTTTCCATTTATCTTCGTGACACGGTAGCCTACCCGGTAACGCAGGGGAGCAGTCACTTAGATTTTAATTGATCAGGTATCTTCAAATTTAAACTATAACTATGCCTAGAAAGACGTCAAATCTTTCCCAACGTTCCAAAGGAGCTAAAAGATTGAGGATCATAAGATCCCAAGAATCTACCGAAGAGCGTCAGGAGAGACTTGATGCTGTTCGAGAACATCAGGCTGCAACTCGCTCCGTAGAAACCTCTTCGGATCGCGAAGCACACCTGCGTTCTCAGCGTATTTACGCATTTACATCCAGATCTCTAGAGACCAGTGAAGAAATCATGCATTGTCTCGTGAGTCGCAGACGTTCACGGATAGATAATTGCGCATTAGTTCTCAGCGTATCGACGCATCTGCTTCTAGGTCTCTAGAGATAAGTGCGGAACATGATGCGCGACTGTCCGCTATGTTAAGCGTTTGCCTAGGTTGGCCCGTGGATGGGTTACCTCCCATTACATACCGAGTTTCCTCACTTCCTCGCTGAACATCTGATGCAGCACCGCAACAGACCAGCTAAACTATAAGAGATACAAAAATGGTACCATAGCAAAAATTGTTCCACGTGATGAGCATTTTCTGCTAAGAGCATAAATTTGAAGATCTGGAACACCTGAAGTGGATCTCCAAGAGCCCAGCTACACTATAACATATATAGGAATGATGTCTTAGCAAGAGTTGTTCAGCCTGATGAGCACTCTCTGCGTAAAGACTTAGTTTGATGTACAGAATGCTTGGTTGACCGCTTCGTGAAGGGTCTTTTTGTTGTAAAGGTATTAAATCTGGGCAACATATAGGCTATAATTTATCTTGGAAACTTGAACATCTGATGCAGTGATAGCTTTGATTTCCATATCAGGTGTTCCAGTGTTCTTCGCGATACGGAGCGAGTTGCAGCCTGATGTTCTCGAACAGCATCAAGTCTCTCCTGACGCTCTTCGGTAGATTCTTGGGATCTTATGATCCTCAATCTTTTAGCTCCTTTGGAAAGTTGGGAAAGATTTGACCTCTTTCTAGACATAGTTATAGTTTAATTCTGAAGATACCTGATCAATTAAAATCTAAGTGACTGCTCCCCTGCGTTACCGGGTAGGCTACCGTGTCACGAAGATAAATGGAAAAGGAAATTAAACACTCAAATAACATAAGCCCGAAGGCATATTTATCTGACAGAATAAAGGAAAGAAAAGGTATTTGTTGTGTAGGTATTAAGTCTGGGCAACATATGGGCTATAATTTATTTTGGAAATTAGAACACCTGATGCAGAACCGTGTCACGAAAATAAATGAAAAAGGAAATTAAACACTCAAATAACATAAGCCCGAAGGCTTATTTATTTGATAAAATAAAATAATAAATGGGAGTTTTGGCCAGTAGAGTCAAATTTTCAATGATTCGTCGAATTTTCATCGAAAATCAGTCCTAAACTGTTACCGCCTTCACCGCGTGGAGGTACTCCCAGCTTATGATATTTTATAATTATACAGTGAAATTAGTGATAGCTTTGATTTCCATATCAGGTGTTCCAGATCTTCAATTTTTTTAAATTTTTTTAATTTATATTCCACAACGCGTGTGTCAGATCTTCAATTTTTATACGTCAACAGAGAGTGCTCATCAGGCTGAACAACTCTTGCTAAGACGTCATTCCTATATATGTTATAGTGTAGCTGGGCTCCTGGAGTTCCACTTCAGGTGTTCCAGATCTTCAAATTTATTCTCTTAGCAGAAAATGCTCATCACGTGGAACAATTTTTGCTATGGTACCATTTTTGTATCTCTTATAGTTTAGCTGGTCTGTTGCGGTGCTGCATCAGATGTTCAAGTTTCCAAGATAAATTATAGCCTATATGTTGCCCAAATTTAATACCTTTACAACAAAAAAAAAAAACATTTTAATCCGTTGAGTAGTTCCGAAGATTAGCGTGTACAAACAAACAGACATACAGACAAACAGACAGAATTTTTTTTTGGATTCGTGCTCTATTGCTGTTTCCAAACCCCCCTCAATAATTATTGAATTATTGAGTTATGAATCATTGAAAGAACAGTGGCGAACGCTCAAACAAATTTTTGTTGACATTTTTTTTAGCGTCTGCCTATGAAAAATATGTTAAAATATTGAGTTTGAATTCCTGAACAATTTTGTCTTCAGTTATACTTTTAAAGGAAGTCAGGAATTAAAGATATTCCAGTTTGAAGTTTTAGAGGTTATGTTTATTCTTTTCAACAACAGACTAATCGAAAAAGAATTATAGAAATGCATTTATACAAAATAAACTACGTAATGCGTATTCAGAATATTAAGTCCAACCGGCAGGTCTGGCATATGGCCCACATGGCCACATGAGACGTAAGTAGGTACTTATTTATTTAATAATCTTAGTCAACTATCATAAGAGCAGTTAGTTATTTTTATGATTAATTACCATGGTATGACCCGTATTTTTTTAAATATTTATTCATCATCTTCTCTAATCACAGTGTCAACAAGAAAACCTGCGGGTGCTGAGATATTTGGTTCAGCTGTAGTTAACTGGTGCTCGCCTTTTAACAATGATTCTGGTATGAATGGTTTTTGGCCACATCCTTCCAACAAAGCTATGCTATCTCTAAAACCTCCTAAAATAAAAGCCAGTCATTTTTTTCTGAAATGCAGCCTTAGAGCAGAATTCTCATTACTAAATAAATTAAAAAAAATATTGTAAAAGTTCAGTTGTCAGTTCAGTACAGTACATGTCATTAAGCATGTTTTTTTCGTTGGGGATTTTAATACGGTGTCATTTTTATGAATTAAAAAATTATAACCGCTATATTCTTAGCACAAACAATATTTTTTTATTATAACATTTGTATTCTGATGCAGAAATGTATATACTAAGTATAAATTAATGCAATACGTAAATCCAAGCATTTTATGTAACTTGTCTAAGATTTATATTCCATGGCAACATTAAAAGTATAGCTGAGCCAAAAGTCATGAATTCAAGTCAGAAAGAAAACAACTAAGTCATGATTATATAGTCTGCCGTCAAACGGTGAATGGCCGTAACTACTTTAAAGTATATTTTGAGTAATAACAATTCTGTCAGAAGTGAAGTTTTAAAGCACTGTCGGTAGTCTTTACTTGACTTATTTTATATGATAATTTATCTGTGGCTACGAGCGAATTGAAGCTTTATTAGCTAGACAGAAAGATAGAGAATTTCTTGCTGAAACCGAATCAATTTTAACTCATTTTTGATAAAAATGTTAGTTACCTCCTTTCACCGTATGACGGCAGTATTATCATCAATAATCTAGTCAATAAAGCTCTCAATTATGACGACTTTTTTTCCAGACTTTCACAGGCCTTAAGCTTGATTTGATAAAACTTTGTAAATTATTTCGTCGGTATCTATCACAGTGACATACGTAGACGCTTAATAATCTAATCAGCAATTTGTTCGCCACTGTTCTTTGACTCTACTGGCCAAAACTCCCATTTATTATTATATTTTATCCGTTTAATTTCCTTTTTCATTTATTTTCGTGACACGGTTATAGCCTACCCGGTAACGCAGGGGAGCAGTCACTTAGATTTTAATTGATCAGATATCTTCAGAATTAAACTATAACTATGCCTAGAAAGAGGTCAAATCTTTCCCAACGTTCCAAAGTAGCTAAAAGATTGAGGATCATAAGATCCCAAGAATCTACCGAAGAGCTTCAGGAGAGACTTGATGCTGTTCGAGAACATCAGGCTGCAACTCGCTCCGTAGAAACCTCTTCGGATCGCGAAGCACACCTGCGTTCTCAGCGTATTTACGCATTTACATCCAGGTCTCTAGAGAACAGTGAAGAAAATGATGCACGACTGACCGCTGATCGTGAACGTCATGCATTGTCTCGTGAGTCGCAGACGTTCACGGATAGAGAATTGCGCATGAGTTCTCAGCGTATCTACGCATATGCTTCTAGGTCTCTAGAGACAAGTGCGGAACGTGATGCGCGACTGTCCGCTGATCGTGAACGTCACGCATTGTCTCGCGAGTCGGAGACGTTCACGGATAGAGAATTGCGCTTGAGTTCTCAGCGTATCTACGCATCTGCTTCTAGGTCTCTAGAGATAAGTGCGGAACATGATGCATGACTGTCCGCTGATCGTGAAAGTCACGCATTGTCTCGCGAGTCGGAGACGTTCACTGATAGAGAATTGCGCATTTTTTAAAGTTATTTGCAATATTATTGTTAATTCAGTGTACCCTTGGGATCCGCTGCAGAATAACGGGAAGAAAAGGTATTTGTTGTGTAGGTATTAAGTCTGGGCAACATATAGGTTATAATTTATTTTGGAAATTGGAACACCTGATGCAGAACCGCAACAGAACAGCTAAAGTATAAGAGACATAAAAATGGTGTCATAGCAAAAATTATTCCACGTGAAGAGCATTTTCTGCTGTGAGAATAAATTGGGAGATCTGGAACCCTGTTGTGGATCTCCAAAGCCCAGTGACACTATAACATATTAAGGAATGACGTCTTAGCAAAAGTTGTTTAGTCTGATGGGCATTTCCTGTGGACTTACGAAAATGAAAGATCTGGAACGTCTTCAATCGTCTCGCTCATCCCGTTGTTTTCCCGTTCCCGGGCCTCAGAATTCTACATCAGACGTTTCAGATCTTCGATTTTCTTGACGACCCCGTTGTCGCTGGCAAAAGCAACAGGATCCGCGTACGAAGTCGCGGGCAGAAGCTAGTATTAAATAAATGCATGCCGTGGCAGCCTTTAATTAAGGCTACACTATAAATTGTTTAAAATAGTATGTGTAGTTTAACATGTATTTTGGTGTAAGCTTTGTTGGTTGGGCCTTAAATAAATAAATAAATAAAGTCCCTTGTAATAGTGGGCGAGCCCATTGCCATCAACCGGGCACAAACCTAGACTCTGTGGCTGCTTCTGAGGAAGTCCTGATGAAAAAACCCAATAACACTGCCCGAGCTGGGGATCGAACCAAGAACCTCACGCTCAGCAGGCGCGCTTGCGACCACTAGACCAACGAGTACTGTGAAATGTCTAAAATAATGAAAAACAAATTACTTAATTGCACAGCAATCTGTGTTTGGTAGTTGGGGTGCAGTCAAAGAGCTTAACTGTGATTATGTTATTTATTTACATCTGATGAGGCTGGTACGTATACTATGGAACGCAATGAGAACTACCGAGTCCATACTGTAGGACAGCATCACCAAACGGTTTTCTACAATCTGTCTGCCGTGCTCTCAGCTTTTTGGGACATATTATGCGTTCGCCTAGGCATTGTCTGGAAAGGCTAATGATACTGGCCCGGGTAGAAGGTATAAGCGCGCGCAAGGCAGAGCACCGGCCGGCACAGCCTTCTTGACTGCATCTGACCATCTGGGTCAGATGCAATCAAGAAGGCTGTTGCTGCGGAGGTACCGACGTAGGTCCCTTGTTAGTAAAACAGCTAGAAATATTAATAGTTTATCTCCTACTGTTAACACTGCAGCACTCTCTATTCATTAGTCGGAGGATCAAAGAAAATACTCCCTGAGTGAAGTTCGCTTGGCGGGTAGAACTCGCTGTGACACTCACGCAAGTGACTGGGTGAGAGTGGCCGTGGCACTTGGCCTTGCTCATATTATAGCCCAGCAACAAAACTACTCGAACTATACACACTCACTGCTCGCTCTAGATTCTAGTTGCTAGCTTACCCCGGCGGCGACCTCGCGTCCTGGCCTGGTTCAACTCATGGTCCGGAGAGAGAGGGAATGGGACGCCGTCGCCTCCTTTTGCGAAGCAGTCATGCTAGCGAAGGAGGTGGCGATGGCGGGACGTGAGAGGGAGAGAGCCTCACGTCCCTGCCGCCGCGGCAGACGCCCTAGGCGTTGGGGGCCACGGTCCGTCTTATGACGACAGGCCGTTTCGACGGCGCGTTCGTGTACCATGCGCGCCTCAAAGTGATGTCAGCAAACGGGAAGGGGTCCGAAAGGGCCTATGCCTGCCAATCTTGCGGGACTGTTCGAAAGTGATACCGCGGCCTGCGAACACAAAGGGCAAAAGAAGGAACATGGATGGATTTTAGTCAGTAGAAGTCTGACACTCCCTTCCGCTCCGCCCAGAGGGGGCAAAAAAATAAAAATGTCACCTGTATTTGGTGTAGTATTTTCTTTACTTTTGAGTATTCAACCATCAATAAGTAGGTGTGTTTGTAAACTTACAAGCTTCGTTTCAGTACCGGGGCTTCAAGAACTTTGTATATTTCATAAACGCACGTAAGCTCAATGTGCTACCCACTTGTTACTATCGTCCTTTTAAAAGGTCCTCGAATAAACAAAAATGTTGTGATGAATGAGGGTAATATAAACAAAACTTGATGGTGTCATTTGAAAGTTGAAGTGTGTGGCAGTACAATTTAAAGTATTGTGAGTGAACTAACGCATTATTATTAATAAGTTTTGAAGCTTTTGTTTTACGTTAAATTTATCATGAGTGATATGAGGTGAGTTATTTTATTATTATTACAATTCAGTTTTTTTCGATAATGAATAATAAAACTTTCATATCTCTTCTAAGTGAATTGAAGGAGATATAAGAACCAACTGTCATTTTTTATACTTTTTTTTTGTCAATACATTTGGTGTTCTTTATAAAGCCCAGTAGTAATATCTACTACTACAAAATACAAGAAAATGTTTTGTTTTGTCAGGAGAGTTTTTGGAAGAGGATGGGAGTCGCAACTTCATGAAATATTGGAAGAGTTGGAATTTGACGAGGAGGCTCCTATTCCTGACAGCATCACATGTTTTCCACCAGAAAACTGTAATGCTGATGTCACCGACGAGGATTCCGGGGACGAAAATAAAGTCCAGATACAAAATTTACCTGGCACTCAACTTAGGACTCCTGCTCAAGTTAATTATATGCACTTGTCAGACGGTAGTGACAGTGAAGATGAAATAAGTCTAGCTCAAGTTTCCAAAAGACTACGCATCAGAATTTCCGATCCTCCTATTGAAAATCAATTACCTAATGATGAATCAACACCTTCAACTTCCACAAGCGTCACAGTATCCAAAACTAAAAGGTATAACTGGATTTCACGAGATATAAGTTCAATGTTTAGACCATGGAACAGAATGCAGCGTGTTGCAAGACAGCCAAGTGTATTATATTATTGTTTGAGCAACTTTTCAGCGACAAAATTATAGTTTTGCTGACAAATTATACTAATAATCATATATACCAAAAGAATAAAATAGGAAACGTCAACGTCAACGTCAACATCGGCATACTTCTCTTCAGTGGGTATGTGGTAGTTCCCAGAAGATATATGTATTGGGAGAATGCTGCAGACTGTGGGAACCGACTAGTTTATAATGCATTGTCAAGAGATAGAGTCATTTTATAATGTCACATATACATTGCTGTGATAACACAAATTTGCCCTCTAATGACAAATATGCGAAGTTGAGGCCACTCTTTGAAGCTTTGAATGAGAACTTCCTAAACTATGCCCCATTCATTTTTTTATTATATCCAAGGTTAATGTTAATGTTCTGTTTTATATTTTATGTATTAGATTATAGAGTTTAGACATTTAGTTTTGTTTTTTTTTTTTGTTGTTTTTTTCTAATAGAGTGTAAGTAAGTTATTAAAGGTATATGTGCGAAAAAAGTTAAAACTAAGATAATAATTATTTTTTATTTCATTTATGTGCTAATATTTTAGTGTTTTCAAGTGTAAATAATGTAAATAATCGTATGCCGCGTCTTGCGGCGGATATGTCCTGAACCATGCTATTTCTATTTAACAACTTTGTGCCTACCGTATCCTACGAATAAATGTCTTTGTCTTTGTCTTCGCAGAAAACTACAGCATTGATGAAGCTATGATTCCATAGTACGGTGGTCACCCTTGTAAACAGTTTATAAGAGGTAAACCTATCAGATGGGGATACAAATTTTGGGTAGGATCTAGACGTCTTGGGTACACATTATGGTTCCGTCCTTATCAAGGGCAAACAGGAGACGATCTCAATGATTATAAAAAATTGGGACTAGGAGCAAGTGTTATTTTACGTTTCGCAGATGTTCTGCGTAATCGTAATCGATGCACAGGCCCCATTCCACCTATTTTTTGACAATTTTTTTCACATCGATTCCATTACTAGATGAATTACGTGAACGGGGTTTGAAGGCAACCGGAACTATTAGAGAAAATAGAGTATCAAAATGTCCGCTTCCAGCAAACAAGGAATCCAAGAAAACTGATCGTGGTTCCCTGAAGTACAAAGCAACAAGAGCTGAAGAAATTGTTGTCTGTAAGTGGAATGATACTAGTTTTGTAACAGTGGCTTCAAATGCTGCTAAACTTTTACCACTGACTAAAGTAAAACGCTTTTCACAACATGAGAAAAAATATGTACAAGTGGACCAGCCAGCCTTGATAAAGGTGTAAAATGAAAGCATGGGAGGTGTAGACAGGTCAGACCAAAATATTGGTTTCTACAGAACATCGATACGAGGAAAAAAATGGTATTTCCCATTGATATGTCACGCACTAGACATGGCAGTTCAAAATGCTTGGCAACTTTACCACATCGATGGCGGAGATTGCGATCATTTGCAATTTCGAAGAAGTATTGCAACTTCTCTTCTTGAACCATATCGTAGAACAGATAACAGAAAATCAGGTCGCACTTCACAAAATTATCACCAAAGTTTTCGGTATGATGATAACAGGCATCTTGTAAAATCTAATGAAAAGCAGTTGAGGTGTGTGATTTGCCACAAAAAAGCCAACTTCGCGTGTAAAACGTGTGACGTCACATTACATCCAAAAAAATGTTTTGAAACATACCATACGAAATATATATTTTTTTAATGTTTGTATATACATATATATCTTTACTTTTTTTCCTCATGATTTTGTGTATAAATAAATAATAATAAAGACACTTCGTATTTTCATTTGATTAACTTGAAGAAGTAGTACAAATTACTAACGTCCTTTTAAAAGGACACCATTTTCCCAGTTTTCCAATAGGTGAATATTTTTTTTTAGCATTTTTCCTAATAATCTGATCTTATGAGGATACATGTATCTGAATTTCATTGCAATCTGATACAAAAAGTCTATTCAGTAACAAGTGTGATGCGATGCGATGTGCTCCGTAGCACACCTTTGTTACCTGATATCTATTCACATTCATCAAGCTCAGCATGGTGTCATGCCAATACCGTCACTCCAAACCTGAGTATCTTACTTTAACTTAATGTTCACCTAGAACCTTCTTACATATCAGACTTACTGAATCCTTTTGTTTTATAAGAAAAATGTGACTGGTATTATTGACACAAACTTTTCCTCAAGATCCAGTTTTTTTTTATAAAAAATAAATATGCAGTAACACAGCCGTCTGGCACATACGATTAAATTAATTCAATAAAACCAAAACATCTAAGAATGCCAAAATCGAAATCTAAAACTGCCAACAATAATAATTCACCTTCCGAAGACGGAAATGTTGAAACAAGTGAGGAACGACATACTAAAACAACACGAAATCGAAATGGCGTGACAAAAGGTACTGTCAATAGTTTATTCTATTTTGTAGCAAATAGGTTTTAGTCAAAATTTAAACTATGAAAGGACAATCACATTATTATCCGACTGCTGTTTATTCGTTATCAACTGCTTTGCTGTACTGACAAAGTTTGAAAAACGTCAGGCACATAGCAAGCACAAGCACAGATTTACGGCATAAATCAAAATACAGTGTTACCAGCCAAGATGTTATGAATTCAATTTTATTTCCTGGCTTGGATCCAAAATGTAGCACCCACCCGGCCCAGCCTTCGCAGCGGTTTTGCATTTTGCATCCAAGCCAGAAGAAGAAGAATCAAAACTAAATATTGAAATTGCATAACAATTACCAGCCAGTCAATCACGAGTTTCAATTCATAAACAAAAGCTTGCTTATTTAACTGTTGGTCAGAATTCAGAAAGTCAAAAAGCCTTAAGCCTTAAGTAATAAAGCATTAAACATAACTCCAAATCATTACCAAAAAGCCGTCATAGCTAACGAACAGTCAGCAAATATTCGTATCGATCTTCGTCCATATTCACCTTGATGCATAAAATCAGGATATTTTAATTCAGCCAGCGGAACCTTAACAATTATTACAAAAAAGAGTGCGGCAAAAAATGAAAAGAATAATAAACATTTGTTCGTTCATGTCCATGACATAAGCCAGACTGTATATAAGCTTAGTCGGAGTATTTCCAGACACAGACCAACATGGCTCGTCTTGCAGTAGTCACAGTTATAGCCTTAGGGCTCTTCGCTATCACTAGCGCCACACCAGGTATTGTTTTGTTGTTGTTATTTTACTTTTGTTTTGGTTTAACATTAGCTTCTTAAAAAACTGTGTATATTTCCACAAATAGACATGAGCCGTCTTTACTCATTCTTTATTTGGAATGGAAAAATAATATTGAAAAATTAGATGCAAATTGGTCGTTGGTTTCACAGTGGTTCTTGAGTTTGTTTTATTTTTTTGGAACAATATCTAAATAAGTTCTATAGACTCGTGTAGATTCAACATTCTGGATCTCAAGGCCTGGATAAAGTAAAATTCTATTCGCGATAACAACACACAAAGGAAAAGTCAAAAAGGATTAACATAAGACATCGAACATGTTGTTGAAAGTGATTGCCATTTGTATTGACCGTCGAATTTCTTGACTAAAAGGCGCGATTCCATTAGCCTGAATAAAAAATGAACATGTTCAAACTACGTCATACAAGTTGCAGTTTGTATGCAGGTTTATTCAAGTGTTATGCAAGGTGCAAATGTGACGTCATACTTTCATGCAAGACTTGCCTAATGGTATCGCGCCTTTAGTCATATTCGCGTATAGTATAAGGTCAGTAGTGGCAAGTGCGATGAAGTATAGATTTTTAAACTTTACTTATAATTGTTAGTATTTTTATTTGTATGAAACTTAGACAAGTTCAGTAGGTACTACTGGATAGCTTAGTTTCTTAAGTTATTAATGATCATTCTCTCGAGCTATTTATGCTACGTTTTGTTATGATTTTATGTGTTCGAAGAAAACTGGGCGCCTAGGCGCACTTTCCCCCAGGACTGGGGTAAGTGCGGCTATGCTCACTAAATGGCCTTTCCTTAGTTAATATTAAAATAGAGATCTTTTTTTCGAACAAAAGCTTATGAGCAAAAATAGTTTCTGTAATCAGAAATGTAGTACTATTAAAATAAGGACTATTATCGCCAAAAAACGAAAACTGGGTAAGTGCGGTATACATTTGTTTTCAGAGGTGTTGAACATTGGGGCATTGTTATATCTCTGATAAAAACTGTGTACCGCACTTACCCCAGTTTGAGTTTTTGGCTATAATAGTCCTTATTTTATTTTTCTAAGGAGTATAGCATTCAGTTGAATTGCAATGTTATGATTATTATAAGACATTGGTGAATATTTACACAGAAATAATAGCCCGACAAAGCACGGCTTTGTCAACTTATGTCGAAAACCTATTAAATCGAAAAAACTTGCTGCTAGAGCAAGCGAATCGAGCTTGGAAATTTTGACACACCGACTCATAAAATTAGTTTTGTTTAGGGGTTTGCCGGGTTTTTCAAAGATATCGAAAAATTCACCCACATTACATATTATATTATTATAAGTATAATGATCAATAATATGTTGAAAATTCATTAACACTTTTTTCCTTAAAATGTTGTCAACTTCTGGTTTGGGGCAAGTGCGTCATTGTGCCGCACTTACCTCACTTCGTTTGTTTTAGGTTCTGGAAATGTAAGCACCGATAAAAGTAATTACTTGTGAGAGAGAAACAAAATAATTACAGTTAAATGAAGAATAATGTTTGAAGAATGCGAATTACATAGTTAAAATCACTCAGTAGTGGATTTTCTGTCGTTTTTACGCGATTTGCACAGCACTTGCCAACGTGGCATCCACAAAAAAAAGATGGCCAAAACAAAATGACGAATCATATCCTACTGAGCCCAGTTACGACATCTAAAATTTAATGCCGAAACTAAATTTTGTTTTCGAAGAACAGGATATGGCGCGTTATTTAAATACTGTATTGGTTTAGGAGATATTGATGTTCGCCGCACTTGCCCCGTGGAGGCACTTGCCCCAACTGACCTTACTACTACAACCTTGTTGATAACCAATACATTATTGGAAATGTATAGAAACATACTTACAAACATCCATAAGTGACTACACAATTCTAAAACTTGTAACATTTCTAATTTTCAGCATATGGAGGCGGCGGAGGAGGGGGCGGAGGTGGCGGTGGCGGCGGTGGCGGCAGTGACGGCGGTCACGGCGGCAGCGGTGGCAGCAACGGTGGCCCCGGACAGCCCGGACAGCCCGGCGGAGGCGGCGGCGGCAGTAACGGCGGCGGTTACGGTGGAAACGGCGGCGCCGGTGCTATCCATGGAAGCGGCGGTGGCGGTCCTCAGGGAGGCGGTGGCGGCAATAATAATGGCGGCGGCGGTGGTGGACCTAACGGAGGCGGCGGCGGCAGTAACGGCGGCGGCTACGGCGGCGGCGGCGGCAGCAATCAAGGCAGCAGCGGCAGCAGCGGTGGCAGCGGCGGCAGCGGCGGCAAATACGGGTAACTACACTTATTTATCTTTTATGTATTGTTGTATTTCTGTTCTGAGTTAGAAGGTCTAATTTCTTTAAGCCATTGCATTTAACAATAAATTTTGTAGGTTTTATTGTTAGCAACCGAAATGTGTCTAGATATAGAAAAGTACTTCTGGGCCTCGTTGGTTCAAACATAACTTTTGAGTATTTTTTTCTTTATTATTAACATTACCTCTTTTTGTTTGTTCCAGACGTTAAGCTGCTTCGTGAAGATCCTGTAGAAAGAAATTCAAAAGCTCAATATTGTGATAAAACAAAAAGTTTCGTTTCGCCATACTTATATGTATTAATGCAATACAAATAAAATTTATCGTTTTTATAAAATACTTCAGCTTTTTAATCACCTTACATGTTACCACCTTACATCCTATCTAACAAGCGACCCAGAGATACATATCAGCATGGTAAACATGACGTCACTATGTAACTATATTATATTCTCAAACACTCTACATTACTCTACAGGATGGGGATCTTCAACAATTCAATTCGTCATCAACAGTGGTAATAGTGAATGTTTACAATCAAACAAAAGCAACATTGAAATACGGTACTCACGCCTTTGGCTCATTACATGTCCTCGGGAAGCTCTTCAATAATGTACTGGTCAAATATAAGTAGAAAACAAAAAATTAAGGACAAAGTTACAATAGTTACAAAGCTGAACCAACAACATAACATCCATACATTGCAAAGCTTCTGTGAGTATGTCCATGTCCGGTGCGGAAAAAGTGTCAAAAATGTCAAAAACGTGTTAAATTGACAAACTCTATCGAATAGTTTTGTTAATCCTACACCTGTAAATTAAAGTTTTTATTAGTATTTCAGAAGATAATTGAGAATGCAGAGTACAGCACAGCATAATAATATGAATAACATAGTGAGATTATATCAATATAAACAGATAATCTAATTAATACACTACAACCGTCCTAATTGTCAGAAGCCTAACTGTAATCTACTAAACTCAATGATAGTAAACCTAGCTGGACCATCACAGGAACTAATCAAATTCTTCTTAATTGATGGTAATATCAGCTTTTTTACAATTTATAAGTTAACGTGAACAGATAAAACCTAAATTCATCTAAATCCAGTCAATAAGCAATTTCAAGTCAATCAAAGCAATAGTAAATTCTGTATCAGTTGTATTATATACGGTAATGAAAGATAAAGGGTGTAACAAGACCTTTAACGAAGCCGAAAGGTACTTTTTTTACTGTTCTCCCCGTCATTGCGATCATTTTTTTGTTCTAGACCATACGTGGGAATCTTCTAGTTCCGGAGATATTGGGGGTCAGAGTTCCAACTTTTTCACAAGGTTTTTTTTAAATACATGTTTTTACCGGAAGGTTTTTTACTTTAAACACCTCCACGACTTCCGCACTATCAATCCATCCGCAGCACCATGTTTTGATTGCGTTACGTTGAGTCCTACCGTAAAACGCATCTTTTCATCCCAAAAAAAAAGTCGGTCCAAGCAATAATTTTTGCGTAAAGTTACTTAGTTTGATGTACATGATGTTTGGTTGACGGCTTCGTTAAGGGTCTTGTTACGCCCTGTATATTAAATTGTTAAAAACCTTTTACTTCATGCAAAAAATATCATCAATAATCAGAATGTGAATGATTATTTATAGTTATTTATGATACTAGTGCGGTAAGTTGGTTTTTACAAACGAGTAGAGTCTTACCATAGTCACGAATTTGTAAATACCAATTTCTGCACGTGTGTCATACAATATTTTCAACACATTTGCGAGAAAACAGTACAATATGTATGAAACAAGCTTTTTCATTAAACAATTTTTATTATCAAATAAGAATAATATACACTAAACACGGTCACTACTCTTCGATATTAATAGTAAAATTTGAACAATTATTGAAATTCAGTAAAAGGAGATCACCCAGCCTCCATACATTTTTGGGCTATTTTCAAAAGCCAACGAAAATAAACATATTATTTAGATAGAGCATAACATAATAAAAACTTTTTATTATTACACCTAAGTCGTAAGTCAATTCACCGAGAAGTTATTCAACATCAAAATATCTGAGATCACCCAGGTTGAGCAGATTTTTTTTGCCGGTTCTTTAAATTAAACGCAATAATTAAATAGAGCTTCTATACCCAAGTTATAAGTAAATAATAAAGATTACAATGTTAAAAAACCTACATATAAATAGTAATTGGATGGTGAATTTTGGGCTAGCTCGCCGTCCGTCCATCTTATGACGACAGGCAACATGGAAGGGTTTTAGTCAGACACCTTCCGCTCCGCCCCAAGTGGGAGGGGTCATTTGAGGATTTCCAATCCGAAAAAAAAGTATAAATAGTAATATAATAAATGCAAAAGATCCATTTTGTCTGCGGAATAGATCTATCTAAAAAATAAGTTTATTTTTGTCGGCACTTTTGAAAATAGCCCAATGTGAGAGATCTCCTTTGCTGCTTTGGAAGCTTAACTGACTGACTGACATTATTAATTTCACACGTATTCTGTTGAACGGGAGAATGTGGCGTAAACGTCGGCGACGACGGCGGTGAAGTCGGTGGCGGCGGAGCTTGCAGCGGAGGCGGCGGTGGCTGGACGTTTTCGCGTGCGGTAGAAGGGCGCGGTTCCACACCAATATTTACATTTATACACTTTGATATCTTGTCGCCTATTTCAATTTTATTGTGCACCGAGACTTCAATATTTCTGCACTCTCTGAGGAATTCAAGAGATCAATGAGCTTTCTGACCACTGAAATACGCGACCAGTTTTCCAATATTAACTCGAATATTAGTAATCTTCGAAATGAATTTAACAATTTAGCAACTACTTACCTCCTCTCAAATTCAAACAGAGTTGAAAGAATTACGCTCTGACTTTTCCAATACAAAAAAGGATATATTAATTCTAAACACAAAACATCTAGAATTATCGAAGGTTGTCGATGACCTGAAGTCATCGGTGGAATTCAACTCTGCGAACATTACTGATACCGTAAACCGTACGAAGGAGATGGAGCCGAAGATCGTCACCTCTGCGTCTGAGCCCCTAATTACGCTGGTTAATAAAATAGATCGCCTGGAACAACAGGCTAGGCAGTGCAACATAGAAATTGGTAAATTGCCGGAAAAACGTGGCGAAAACCTAGTGGTTATTTTGGAGTCAATTGCGGCAGCTATTGACATACCTATAGCACATAGAGACATAGTGGCTATTCACCGTGTTCCACACGCACACACGCATCCGAAAAATATTATCGTGAAGTTTAATTCCCGACTACTCCGTGATAACGTGCTGAGCACTTACCGACTGTCTAAGGGTATTACATCGCATCGTGTAGGTGTAGGACTTACTGATACTCAATGTTGTATCTATATGAACAAACACCTGACGCTTCGGAATAAGGAGTTATTTCGCAAATGCCGTGACGCTGCCAAAACAACCAAGTTCAAGTATGTATGGGTCTGTAATGCCACTGTGCTGGCCAAGGCGAATGATGACTCACCTACGATTGCGATCCACTCAGATGACGACATTTGTCATCAGCTTAGGTCAAATAATTCGTCCTAATAAACTGTTGGTATTTATTAACAAACGATCACTTTATTACTTATTGTACCCGTACAAAAATAACATATGTTTGAATGTTTGTTTGTCATATTTTTTTGCAAACAGTTGTGTGCTTAATTTGCTTAGGTGTATATTACACTGTTTACAATATTTCCTTATCTTAGAAGTATTTGTACCGTGTAACAATAATATCTGGAAACATGTTTATTGGTCATATTTTTTTACTAACACTTGTGTGCTTAATTTACATAAGATAACAATTCACTGTTTACAATATTTCTTTACCTCATTAAATTTAATATACGATGTTGGAATAAGTCCTTACAATCAAGTCCTGAAAACAATCCCCATATTGTTGCTTCAGATTTCTATGATTTACTCTGTCGATTATATCTACTTTCTAATGTTATTAACTGAGAATGTACTACTTCTGCTTTCAACGTTGGTCTGTTTTAAGTATACTTATGAGTTTCAAAGTGAATGTTATTTTGTTTTTGCTTGCTTCTATTGTACCCTCGTTTTTGTGTATGACACGCATGTTTTAAGTATACTTGTGAGTTTCAAAGTGAATATTTATTTGCCTTTGGTTTATTTTTGTGTACCCTCTGATTTTAAAAATGGCTAATGATTGTAAAATATCCATATATTACCAACTGTCGAGGAATCAGGACAAAACTGTATACCCTATACTTAAATATTATGTCGCATGCATATGACGTCATTATCTTGACCGAGACCTGGTTGACGCTAGACATATCTGACAATGAATTTATTGATCAACGCTATTTGGTGTTTAGATGCGATCGTAATCGTTCACTCACCAACAAAAAGGATGGTGGTGGTGTCCTTATAGCCATATCTAAAGAACTTAATCCCTCTAGTATTTCATTTTTGCCCTCGTTAACCTTGCCCGAGCATGTGATAGTTAAAGTCCCCGCGAAAAACCATAAATATCATATAATTTGTGCTACTTACGTATGTAAGTAAAGTTAAATATGTATGATACATATTTAACTTTTCTTAATTCTCGGTCAGTGTTGTGTGATGACTCTTCCGTAGAAAATATTATTTTAACAGGTGACTTTAATTTACCCTCGCTTGCTTGGGTAAAAAAATGTTATACATGGAATATGCTGCGAATAACAAACTGACAAATATAACTCGTTTTTTATCAAATTTCTGCTCTCAGCATGTTTTGAAACAATATAACCATTTTTCCAATTCTAGCGGACGCATCTTGGACTTACTTTTTTGCAATACTCATGCAGTCACTTTCTCTCCTGATGTCCCCCTATTACCTGTTAACGTCTATCACCCAGCCTTCTATGCACACATTTCTTTCTCTCAGTCCACACATATTCCTAAATGTACTGCAGATAACAAACTAAATTATCACAAAGCTAACTATAACAAAATAAATTCTGATTTAAGTCGCGTGGATTGGTATGTCTTACTGGATAATCTAGCACCTAATGAATCTGTTTCTACATTTTACATGTCGACCAAAAAATTGTAATTTCCCTAATTGGTTTTCCAAATCTCTCATATATACCAACAAAAAGAAGACTCAAGCCTGGGTTAGGTGGAAGAAGTATGGGAATTTATGTGACTACGAGGTATTCTCAAGTAACAGGATTTTTTTTAAAAAAGTAGCTGACATTTGCTATAGTAAATATATTAATGCAATTGAAGACAGTGTTGCTACCAATATTAAGTCATTTTGGACATACGTTGCAAGCCGTAAAACTACAAATAAAATCTCATCTACGGTCTCATTACAATCAAATTTCTTCAAATGATCCTATTACTAATTGCAACTTGTTTGCTACATATTTCCAGTCCGCATATGAGCCCTCAACATTTAACACATTCAAGTCCAGCCACGTTTCATAGTGCGCATGTGCCATCCCACCATACATATTGCAAGTGGACCCTCCAGGTGGGTCCGTGGGATTACGTTTGCGCAAAAGTGAACCCACCTGGAGGGCTCTCGGCATTAGGTTTGAGATTAAGATTTAAAACCCTAAAATAAGTGGTAAAATAGAGTTTTCAGGGGGTATTACCGCTATATTTGCAATATGGGGGTATTTGCATGCCCTAGTAGGGTAGGGGAAGTGCAATAATCAAGAAATAAAAAAAAATGAAAAAGTAACATCGCCCGCTCTGATCCCGTGACAGGGGTGGTCAACCTTTTGTGAGATTTTCATGCAATTTTTTTAAATTTAATTTACGCAATCGCAATTATTGTTTCTTTTAGATTTTAATAAATAACATTTTAAAACTGTGAATGATTACAAACGTTGCATTTTGCATTTGTAGGTAGAGTTTCTTTGACAGCTAGTTTTGAGTGAACCACCCATTAACTCCATTAATTACATATTCTATTCCTTCACTTGTAATACTGGGTCAAATTAAATTAACTAGCGATACTCCGCAGCTGTGAGGGATATCGATATCTTAACTTTTGTTAGGTTATCGACCACAAGTAGTGCAGTTATTTTAAATACAACATCGATTTAAATCATAGATGTGCCCTTGCCGTACTTCGCACGACCGTGTTCACATTGAGATGAGCTCGCTCGTTTAAACTTCGCGGTTTATAAACACGAACTATACAAATAAAAATGTAGCAAATAAATACATTTTAAAAATAAAACAGAAGGAAAGTTAAAATTACTTTCGGAAGTCGGTACTTTTGCTCGTTTCATCGACATTTTGCATGTTTGAGGTTTAAAGAAACCTGACACGAAGGGGATGGCGGGATCGTAATCTAGTCAATTTAATTTAAAAATGCTAAGCATTATTTATTCCAAATGTCAAGTCAAGTAAAAAGCCTCGATTTTGAACTCACTTTCGTGTCCTAAAATGTAAAAATAATTATTTTTAGATAATATTTAAAATCGTGCCTATGGTTTTTCACCCCTGAAATAGGACCCACCACGTGGGTTCTCGGCATCTAGGAAGAGGTCGAAAATTTATTGAAAATAAAAATGCTTGTAATTTGAAACCACGGCGTATTCTTATTAATCTTGTTAAAATATACAACTGTTTTTATTTTTACATTATTTGATGCTGTATTCGCTAAGAAAAACCTACATTTAAAATGAGCCCACCAGGTGGGTTCTCGGCATCCCAAGTGCGACTTGAGTGAACCCACGAGGTGGGTTCCCGGCACTGAATGTGTCTATGACTCTTGGGAACCACCATCTAATAATGCTGACCATGACGTCTTCCTATGCAAACTGCAACTGTCTCTTGATGAAATACATAAAGAATTAAAATCACTTGATTCAACCAAGGGTCCCGGTCCTGATGGGATTCCTTCAATTTTTCTGAAAAATACGTGTGATACATTATGCTATCCTCTTCTTATATTATATAATAAATGTTTATCATGTGGTATTTTCCCTGAAGTTTGGAAACATGCAAATATTGTACCAGTTCATAAGAGTGGTTCCAAGCATGACGTAGCGACCTATCGGCCTATCTCTATACTATCTGCTTTTTCTAAGCTGTTTGAGAGACTGGTACATAATAAATTATATCCGGCTATTCGCAGAGTTTTAATAAAAGAACAGCATAGCTATGTTAAAGACAGATCTTGCATTAGCAATCTTCTCATTTTCACGTCCCAACTATTTGATAGTCTCGATAATAGACAGCAGATTGATGCGGTTTACACAGATTTTCAGAAGGCTTTCGATAAACTTGACCAAGCACTACTACTTAATAAAATTGCGTTAAATGGTATCAAAGGGGACCTTTTAAGGTGGTTTATCTATACTAATATTATAAAGCTGAAGAATTTGTTTGTTTGAACGCGATTTGTTTGTTTAATCTCAGGAACTACTGGTTCGAATTGAAAAATTCTTTTAGTGTTGGATAGCTCATTTATCGAGAAAGGCTATAGGCTATATATCATTACGCTACAATCAACAGGAGCGGAGCATCAATGAAAAATGTTGCAAAAACGGGGAAAAGTTATTATTTTTGAGAGCTCCCTTTGCGTGCGCTGGTTAAACGGTTAAAGTTGCACAAAAATAATGTATGAGTAAATGTATGAGTGTAATGTCTAAAAAAAAGTCCGCGACAGCACATGCCTATCTTTTAAGGTTGACTAACAATAACCATTTTTATGATTTTAAAATTTGGTCAAAAATAATGCTTTATGCAAAGGTATTTTTACCGACATAGTATTAATCCTTATCGAAATAAATATGTTAGTCATCTTTAGCGTTCAATTGTGACCAAAATTGCCCTTTACACCATTCAATTTAGATGAATATCTTAGGAGATATCACAGTTTTAAAATAACTCCGCATCAAAATAAAGAAGCGCGCGCTGTGCGGCGGGGCGTTTATGTTGTCGGGAAAACCAATGTGATTAGATTCAATGCACAAATATTGTGCGTAACTTAGAGAAGGTTTTAGTTTTGGTTTCATTGTAATCAGTGCTCTCTATCAAAAGATTTATGAATTTAAAGTGTTCAAGAAGAACTTATGATCATTGTGTAAGCTGTAAGATACTTGCAACGACATCTATTGCACCAAAATGGTACTAATTAATAAAAATGTGCTCACAAGATAACTTTTAAATCGGCTGACCGGCATTACAAAAAAGTTCTGGTGGCACAAAAGTACTCTAGATTAGTCTACATGACGCTATAACCCTGTAGAGTGTGTTCAATCGCTTTCCATGCAGTATATTCTATCGGTCTAACTTGGTGCTCGATAGGTGGCGCTGTTCATTTCACTCCATTTTCTGAATCGCGGTGTTTTTCGTGAAAGAATGACCCTCGCCCGTGTAAAATGTCGGAAGTTTGGTTTTTTTACCGACGAAACATAAATAGGATCTTCACAATTCGACGTTTCTATATTTTTTTTATTTTATGTATAACGCATAACTTTTTACAGAGAAGTCCGGTATGCATGATCCTTTTTTTAAATTGAGAAATCGTGTTTGGGCCCATTTCCTGCACCTTGATGAGAACTTTAGATCTAGCTGGAGTATGACGTCATTGAAGTTCTAACGATGGAGACGGAAGGCAGTTGCTAGAGGTCCTCAAGAGTTTGCAGCAAGAATAACGTGTTTGGGCTTATTTCATACACCTTGATGAGAACTTTAGACCTTGCTGAAGTATGACTGTCATCGAAGGTCTGACGATGGAGACGGAAGGCAGTTGCAAGACGTCCTCAAGAGTTTGCAGCAACAATAACGTTTTTGGGCTCATTTTATGCACCTTGATGAGAACTTTAGGCCTTGCTGGAGTATGACTGTCATCGACGGTCAAACGATAGAGACAAATGGCAGTTGCAAGCGGTCCTAAACAGTTTGCAGCAGGTATAATGTTATTGGGCTCATTTCATGCACTTTGATGAAAACTTTAAACCTAACTCAGTATGACTTTCATCGAATGTCTGACGATGGAGGCGAATGGTAGTTGCAAGAGGTTCTCAAGAGTTTACAGCATCTATAACGTGTTTGGGCTAATTTCATGCACCTTGATGAGAACTTTAGACCTGCCTGGAGTATGGTCGGTTAAGGTTGTCGAGGGTCGCGGGCCTGTGGACGTTGAGTAATGGGCTAGCTCGCCATGCGTCCGTCTAATAACGACAGGCCGTGTCGACGGCGCATTCGTGTTCCACGCGCGCCTCAAAGAGATGTCAGCAAACGGGAAGGGGTCCGAGAAGACCGAGGCAGGCCTGGATTGCGGGACTGTTCGAAAGAGATACCGCGGCCCTAGAACACAAAGGGCAAAAGAAGGAACATGGATGGGTTTTAGTCAGTACAAGTCTGACACTCCCTTCCGCTCCGCCCAGAGTGGGAGGGGTCATTTGATTATTTCCCATCGGTAAAAAAAACGTAGGCCTTATTTGGAAAAGTAGAATATGTTTGCGATTAATGCAAATATTTCCGAGAAATTAAATTGTTAACTACTTGAATCTGTACTAATATTATAAAGCTGAAGAGTTTGTTTGTTTCGTTGATTGAAAGCGCTAATTTCAGGAAGTACTGGTATAAATTAGTTTAGTGTTGGTTAGCCCATTTATCGAGGAGCGGAACATCAATGAAAAATGTTTCAAAAACAGGGATTTATTCCTTTTGACAGCTTCCGTTGTACGTGAACGGTTAAAAATACGCAATTATCATGCATGTCGGAATTTTCCCTCTTAAAAAGCTCTAAAAAAATGTCCACACTGGCATATATCTAACTTTTAAGGTTGAGGCACACTCTCTCTAACCCTCTCTTTCTTTGATGTACGCACGCACGCAGACGAAGTTGCGCGGGTCAGCTAGTATCTTATATAACTAACAGAACACAAAGGTAGTTGTTAATGGCTTTGAATCTGCCTCGTTTCGGGTCACCCCCGGTGTACCACAAGGTTCCATTTTAGGCCCTTTATTATTTATTTTATACATAAATGACATAAAAGACCGTTTTCAAAATTCTAAATTTCCTCTCAACGCGGACGATTTAAAAGTCTATAAAATTATTTCTGATAAAAACGATTGTTTTAGCTTACAGCAGGATTTAGACCGTTTCTCTAACTACTACTCTTCCAATAAGCTTTACCTTATAACATTTACCAAAAAGAAAAATATTACTGAGTTCGACTATCGTCTTGCCAATACTCCAATTAGTAAAGTAAGTTTTCTCCGCGATCTTGGTGTTCTGCTAAATTCGAAGCTCCATCTGGATGTTCACATTGAAAAAATTGTTAACAAGGCGTACCAAATGCCGGAGGACACGGTGGATGGAGCACACGGTGGAGATCTGCCCCGCGTGGGCGGTGCACCGCCGTGTCCTCGAAGCGGCGATCGGCGGCGGCGACCTCTCGCGTCCGGCCTTGGTTCAATCCATGGTCCGGAGCGAGACGGAATGGGCCGTCACCTCCTTCTGCGAAGCAGTCATGCTAGCGAAGGATGTGACACGCGAAATAAAGCCATCAAAATATTTTCAGAGAATGATTGAGTATTTCTTCGGGTCTTCCATGCTATAAAATTATTGTAAATCATTAAATAGCGAGAGCACTATTTAATGATTTACAATATTTTTTTTTGCGGCAAGAGACCGTTTTCTGCAATTTGCGCCTCATTCAAAATCTCAGGTGGAGAAATTTCCATATTAATATCAGATTTCTCGCTTGAACTCATATTAATAATTTGTTCATATTTTTAACAGTCGGAAATTTTTTGACGTTTCTAATATGAAAATGGCGCGACTTTGCAAACGGCGCCACATGCAAGTGTTGAAAATAAGAACTAAGTACATCTTTCGTCTCATTTACTCTTTAGTATTAAAGTGAGACAAACGTATTCAGCAAAAGCGCTTCTAAGGAGGTTCGACCAGTCAGCTTATTTATTCTCGTAATGTGAAACTCCTTGGTGGAATTCTTATAATATTTGTTATAGAAGTAAAAAAAAAACCGTGAAGAATACGTACGGTGCTATACAACGGGGTATGCGGTAAAATAGGTACTTAGGTGGGAGTACCTATTTTACCGCACGTTCCTTTGTATGGTGCGTAATTTTTAACTTTCGAACAATGTATATAGGCCTTGTAAATGCATTTTTTGAGTAAATGTGTTGAAAAATACATTTTTGATACTGGCCCGGTGAGATGGTACAAGCGCGCGCAAGACAGAGCACCGGCAAGATGGTCAGATGCCATCAAGAATGCTGTTGCTGCTGAGGCAACCTGTACCGAGTGGTTCACACACCCGGAGATCGCATACCTTGGAGACGTGTCACATGTGATCCGCGATCCTCAGCAGTGAGGGATCGACAAAGTAGAAGAAGAATTTTGTCGCTCAAGAAATGTACGACCGACGTAGGTCCCTTGTTAGTAAAACAGCTACAAATATTAATAGTTTTTCTCCAACTGTTAACACTGCAGCACTCTCTATTCGTTAGTCGGAGGATCAAAGATAACACTCCCTGAGTGAAGCTCGCTTGGCGGGTAGAACTCGCATGCCAGCAAGTGACTGGGTGAGACTGGCCGTGGCACTTGGCCTTGCTCATATTATAGCCCAGCAACAAAACTACTCGAACTATACATATTGTATTAACTATATATATTGAGTGTGTATACACTCGCTGCTCGCAACTCGATTCTAGTTGCTAGCTTACCCCCGCGGCGACCTCGCGTCCGGCCCTGGTTCAACCCATGGTCCGGAGAGAGAGGGAATGGGGCGCCGTCGCCTCCTTTTGCGAAGCAGTCATGCTAGCGAAAGAGGTGGCGGGACGTGAGAGGTGGTGGCTCCCGGCCACCGTAGGCGCGGGCCTGTGAGCGGTGAGTAATGGGCAAGCTCGCCGTCCGTCCGTCTTATGACGACAGGCCGTGTCGACGGCGCGATCGTGTTCCACGCGCGCCTCAAAGAGATGTCAGCAAAAGGGAAGGGGTCCGAAAGGGCCTATGCCTGCCAATTCTGCGGGACTGTTCGAAAGTGATACCGCGGCCTGCGAACACAAAGGGTAAAAGGGAAGGAACATGGATGGATTTTAGTCAGTAGAAGTCTGACACTCCCTTCCGCTCCGCCCAGAGGGGGCAAAAAATAAAAATGTCACCTGTATTTGGTGTAGTATTTTCGTTACTTTTGAGTATTCAACCATCAATAAGTAGGTGTGTTTGTAAACTTACAAGCTTCTTTTCAGTACCGGGGCTTCAAGAACTATGTAAATTTCATAAACTAACGTAAGCTCAATGTGCTTAATACGATGTGCTCCGTAGCACACCTTTGTTACCTGATATCTATTCACATTCATCAAGCCCACCATGGTGTCATGCCAATACCGTCACTCCAAACCTGAGTATCTTACTTTAACTTAATGTTCACCTAGAACCTTCTTAGATATCAGACTTACTGAATCCTTTTGTTTTATAAGAAAAATGTGACTGGTATTATTGACACAAACTTTTCCTCAAGATCCAGTTTTTTTTTATAAAAAATAAATATGCAGTAACACAGCCGTCTGGCACATACGATTAAATTAATTCAATAAAACCAAAACATCTAAGAATGCCAAAATCGAAATCCAAAACTGCCAACTTGCTAAACAAGTGCTGAAGAACGACATACTAAAACAACACGAAATCGAAATGGCGTGACAAAAGGTACTGTCAATAGTTTATTCTATTTTGTAGCAAATAGGTTTTAGTCAAAATTTAAACTATAAAAAGGGGACAATCACATTATTATATTGTTTATTCGTTATCAACTGCTTTGCTGTACTGACAGTTTACACCAAAGTTTGAAAAACGTCAGGCACATAGCAAGTACAGATTTACGGCTTAAATCAAAGTACAGTGTTACCAACCAAGATGTTATGAATTCAATTTTATTTCCTGTCTTGGATCTAAAATGTAGCACCCACCCGGCCAAGCCTTGGTTTGTAGCCGTCAAAAACCCGTCATAACTAACGAACAGTCAGCAAATATTCGTATCGATCTTCGTCCAGATTCACCTTGATGCTTAAAATCAGGATAATTTAATTCAGCCAGCGGAACCTTAATAATTAATACAAAAAAGAGTGCGGCAAAAAATTAAGAGACTAATAAACATTTGTTCGTTCAAGTCCATGACTTAAGCCAGACTTGTATATAAGCTTAGTCGGAGTATTTCCAGGGACAGATCAACATGGCTCGTCTTGCAGTAGTCACAGTTATAGCCTTAGGGCTCTTCGCTATCACTAGCGCCACACCAGGTATTGTTTAGTTGTTGTTATTCTACTTTTGTTTTGGTTTAACATTAGCTTCTTAAAAAACTGTGTATATTTCCACAAATAGACATGAGCCGTCTTTACGCATTCTTTATTTGGAATGGAAAAATAATATTGAAAAATAAGATGTAAATTGGTCGATGGTTTCACAGTGGTTCTTGAGTTTGTTTTTTTTTTTTGGAAGAATATCTAAACGTTCTATGACTCGTGTAGATTCAACATTCTGGATTTCAAGGCCTGGATAAAGTAAAATTCTATTCGCGATAACAACACACAAAGGAAAAGTCAAAAAGGATTGACATAAGCCATCGAAAATGTTGTTGAAAGTTATTACCATGCTTAGTGACCGTCGAATTTCTTGACTTAAAGGCGCGATTCCATTAGCCTGAATAAAAAAATACAAGTTCAAACTACGTAATACAAGTTATAGCTTGTATGCAGGTTTATTCAAGTTGTATGCAAGTTGCAAATGTGACGTCATACTTGCATGCAAGACTTGCCTAATGGTATCGCGCCTTTAGTCATATTCGCGGTTTCCGTATTTACAATCTTGTTGATAACCAATACATTATTGGAAATGTATAGAAACATACTTACAAACATCCATAAGTGACTACACAATTCTAAAACTTGTAACATTTCTAATTTTCAGCATATGGAGGCGGCGGAGGAGGGGGTGGAGGTGGCGGTGGCGGCGGTGGCGGTAGTGACGGCGGTCACGGCGGCAGCGGTGGCAGCAACGGTGGCCCCGGACAGCCTGGACAGCCCGGCGGAGGCGGCGGCGGCTTCGGCGGCTTCGGCGGTGGCGGCAGTAACGGTGGCGGCTTCGGCGGCGGCGGCAGTAACGGTGGCGGCTTCGGCGGCGGCGGCAGTAACGGCGGCGGCTTCGGCGGCGGCGGCAGTAACGGAGGCGGCTACGGGGGCGGCTACGGCGGCGGTTACGGCGGCGGCTATGGCGGCGGCGGCGGCAGCAATCACGGCAGCAGCGGCGGCAACTACGGGTAACTACACTTATTTATCTTTTATGTACTGCTGTATTTCTGTTCTGAGTTAGAAGGTCTAATTTCTTTAAGCCATAAATGCATTTCTATCAAAAAATATATTTTTCAACACATTTGCTCAAAAAATGCATTTACGAAGCCTGTATACATTGTTCGAAAGATAAAAATTACGCACCATACACGTTGTCATGGCACGTTCCGTAACTTGCGGTAAGTAAGTAAGTAAGTATATTTATTTGCTCAAACATATGTATACATACAGAACGATGATATTATGCATGCAGGATATTATTATAAATTTATGTGCAACATGTTTGCCACATACGCGACGTGCAAACATATTATGTTGTTGTGGTAAAATAGATACTCTCACCTAAGTACCTATTTTTCAATACACTTTCTCGAAAACTGGTTCTAATCGCACTACGATTAGGATCAACATGCAATGTATTTCACACACGTGCGAACGTGCGGAAATAAAAATTTGCACAAATAAGTCTAAAGGGTTCAATGACTATATCTATAGTCGGTGGTGATTGTTTTTTTTTTAATCCCGGCAAAGAGATATGCGTCTTTACGGATTAAGTATTTTTCGAGTATTTAAATTGTGTCTATAAATAGAATATCATAGATAAAAATGATTATTTAAAACAAATATTTATTTTTATGAACAAATTAACATCTTAAGGTGTTCTAAATGTAAAAAAAAAAATGTTTTTTTTTTTTTCATAGGCTGTATACAGCATCATACCTTTGCATCTTCTTCAACCTGGCGAAAGCAAAGCGCGGAAAAAACGCAAATTAAATCATAGTTTCCTAATAATTCCTGACAAAAATACTTACCGTTCTAATATTTTATTTCTTCGAAAGTGTATTGAAAAACGTCTAGAAAAATTGAAAAACGTCTAAAAGTTCTCGGCTCCATAACACCCTCGCTTCACGTACAATGGTCCAATTTAGGGACTAAGTGCGGAAACCAAACCCTTAACATAGAACACCCTCGCTTGCAGCTCGGGTGTTAATTCCGCGCTCGAATGCAATAACAAAAATTCCCCACTTACCTATATCAAAATGTACTATTACCGCATGCCTCGTTGTATAGCACCGTGCGTATTCTTGACGGTTTTTTTTTTTAATTTCCATAAAAAGTATTTCAAGAATTCCACCAAGGAGTTTCACATTACGAGAATAAATAAGCTGACTGATCGAACCTACTTGGAAGCGCTTTTGCTCAATACGTTTGTCTCACTTTGATACTAAGAGTAAATGAGACGAAGGATGTAGTTCTAATTTTCACCACGTGCAAGTGGCGCTATTTGCAAATTCGCGCCATTTTCATATTAGAAAATAGAAACGTCAAAGATTGTTGCGATTTTTCGACTGATATATAAAAACAAAATAATAATTATGAGTTCAAGTGAGGAGTCTGATAATAACATGGAATCTACTCCACCTGATATTTTGAATGAGGCGCAAATTGCAGAAAACTGTCTCTTGCTGCCAAAATCGCGAGAGCGCTATTCAATGATTTACAATAATTTTATAGCATGGAAGACTCGAAGAAATACTCAATCATTCTCTGAAAATGTTTTGATGGCTTATTTCAATGAATTAAGTGTGAAGTCTAAGCCGCCCTCAATGTGGTCAATAAGTATCAAGCTCTAAGAATTACAAATGCAAAAAGTAACAGATTCTTTCAGAAGTACCAAAATGGTAAATGCATGCGGCAAGTCGTTGGCGTTAACAAAATCGGTAGTGTACCAAAAGAAATAGCTACGTACTTGAAATTGGAAAATCCGGCTAGTTATACCGGTCACAGCATCAGAAGGACCGCTGCAACATTACTAGGTAATTCCAGAGCCGATATCATTACACTGAAACGCCACGGAGGATGGCACTCTAATAATGTTGCAGAGGGTTATATTGAAGACTGGGTGCACAATAAAATTGAAATAGGCGACAAGATATCAAAGTGTATAAATGTAAATAATGGTGTGGAATCGCGCCCTTCTACCGCACGCGAAAACGTCCAGCCACCGCCGTCTCCGCTGCAAGCTCCGCCACCACCGACGTCACCGCCGTCGTCGCCGACGCGCGACGTTTACGCCACATTCTCCCGTTCTACATAATACGTGTGACATTAATAATGTCAGTCAGTTAAGCTTCCAAAGCAGCAAATTTCACTGAATTTCAATAATTGCTCAAATTTTACTATTCATTTCAAAGAATCCTACCTATCTGTATAATTTCTCATTTGCTATTAAAACATTCTAATGAAAAAGTTTGTTTCATTTCATATTGTACTGTTTTCTCGCAAAAATGTGTTGAAAAACGTTGTAAGACACACGTGCAGAAATTGGTATTTACAAACTCGTGACTATGGTAAGCCCTCAACTTCGTCTAGGGCTTACATTCGTCTACTCGTTTGTAAAAACCAATTTACCGCACTAGTATCATAAATGACTATTACAAAAACCCTGGCCATTGCATTTAACAATAAATTTTGTAGGTTTTACTGTTAGCAACTGAAATGTGACTAGATATAGAAAACTACTTCTGGACCTCGTTCGTTCAAACATAACGTTCGAGTATTTTTTTTCTTTATTATTAACATTACCTCTTTTTGTTTGTTCCAGACGTTAAGCTGCTTCGTGAAGATCCTGTAGAAAGAAATTCAAAAGCTCAATATTGTGATAAAACAAATAGTTTCGTTTCGCCATACATATATGTATTAATGCAATACAAATAAAATTTATCGTTTTTATAAAATACTTCAGCTTTTTAATCACCTTACATGTTACCACCTTACATCCTATCTAACAAGCGACCCAGAGATACATATCAGCATGGTAAACATGACGTCACTATGTAACTATATTATATTCTCAAACACTCTACATTACTCTACAGGATGGGGATCTTCAACAATTCAATTTGTCATCAACAGTGGTAATAGTGAATGTTTACAATCAAACAAAAGCAACATTAAAATACGGTACTCACGCCTTTAGCTCATTACATGTCCTCGGGAAGCTCTTCAATAATATACTGGTCAAATATAAGTAGAAAACAAAAAATTAAGGACAAAGTTACAATAGTTACAAAGCTGAACCAACAACATAACATCCATACAGTGCTAAGCTTCTGTGAGTATGTCCATGTCCTTTAGGGTACGAAAAAAGTGAAATTCTTTAGCAATAGAGATGAAATGTCAAAAACGTGTTAAATTGACAAACTCTATCGAATAGTTTTGTACCTGTAAATTAAAGTTTTCATTAGTATTTCAGAAGATAATTAAGAATGCAGAGCACAGCACAGCATCAGAATGTGAATAACATAGTCCCATTATATCAATATAAAGAGATAATCTAATTAATACACTACAACCGTCCTCACTGTCAGAAGTCAAACTGTAATCTAGGCCGCATTCTGAATTACAAAATAATCACTCACAGCGCTCACATCTATATTTTGCGTTCCAAATTCAAAATTCAAATTCAAAATCATTTATTTCAATCCATTTAGGATTATAAAAGAACACATTTGAAATAAGTTTACAATTAAAAAGTTAAAAATTTCAATCCGTAACAAAATTAAAACAATTAAATAATATAAATTAAATCTAAAATTCCAAATTCTAAATTCTAGTTCCGTTTTAGATATCACGATTATGACAGCTAAGAGCTGTCATCAATTTGGAACGCGGTGAACGCGCTCACAGTGACCATAACCCCAAACCGAAACCTTTGACAAGACCTATTTTTGAAAATGGACGATATGTTGGTTGACTTTGCTGCACATACAACCCTCCAAGTTCAATTAACCACATTCAATAACTATTTCATGAAAAGTCACTCAATGGGGTTAAATGAACTTGGAGGGTTGTATTGATGCTTTGAATGATTATAACTCCGTAACTTCATACGTGTTACTGGCGCGATTGTTATTTTCATCAACATACAACTTTACACTGATCTGCAAATCATCAGAAAAATTAAATTTCGCGGGCAACTCTTGCGCTTCCACCTTAGCAAAAAAACACAACCTGTGAATGCGGCCCTACTAAACTCAATGATAGTAAACTTAGCTGGACCATCACTGGAACTAATCAAATTTTTCGTAATTGATTGTATTATCAGCTTTTTTACAATTTCTAAGTTAACTTGACCAGATAAAACCTAAATTCGTCTAAATCCAATCAATAAGCAATTTCAAGTCAATCAAAGCAAACGTAAATTCTGTAACAGTTGTATCATATACGGTACACGACCTTTAACGAAGCCGAAAGGCTTTTTTACTGTTCTCCCCGTCATTGCGATAATTTTTTTGTTCTAGAACATACGTTCCGGAGCTTCTAGTTCCGGAGATATTGGGGGTCAAAGTTCAATACATTCAAATACAATCAAATACATTTTACCGGAAGATTTTTACTGTAAACACCTCCACGACTTCCGCCCTATTCAATCCATCCATCAGTTCCTTCATTTCCTTCGTTAAGGGTGTTATTACGCCCTGTATATTAAATTGTTAAAAACCTTTTACAGGGCTTACCATAGTCACGAATTTGTAAATACTAATTTCTGTACGTGTGTCATATAATGTTTTTCAACACATTTGCGAGAAAACAGTACAATATGTATGAAACAAGCTTTTTCATAAAACAATTTTTATTACCAAATAAGAAATTAGACAGATAGGTCATTACTAGGGCTCGGATAAATATGTGCTAAAAATCCCAAAATATGTACATATAATATGGGTCTAAAAAACGGAAATATGGAAAAATATGGACTAATAAAAAAACTTTCTGCGAAAACAAAACCGACTTCTAAAAAACACTAAAAAAGTCTAAAATAACTTTACTTTCGGAAGTCGGTGTCTTTGTTTGTATCTTTTTTGCTACCGACTTCCAACAGTAAAGTTAAGTTAAGACTTTTTTAGTGTTCTTTTAAAAGTCGGTTTTGTTTTCGCAGAAAGTTTTTTTATTTTACCCTTTTTAGTTGTAGTGTACCACACACATTCTTGTCATGAATTAGTTTTTACATTGTAACTAGAAGTTAGTTAAAGTACTCGTCAAGACGAATCATACGAGCCCAAACTCGATGAGGTTTTGTCGTTTTATAACGGTGTTCCTATGGCCACCGTCCAGCTCTATCATCAGACACTGGATACCAATTAGGACCAAAGTACTCGTCAAGACGAATCATACGAGCCCAAACTCGATGGGATTGTGTCATTTTGTTACGGACTACCTTTGACCACCTTCCAGCTATGGAGCTCCAGACCCTGGGTACCATCTAGAGATAAAGTACTCGACAAGATGAATTATACGAACCCAAACTCGATGGGGTTATGTCGTTTTAATGGAGTTCCTATGGCCACCTTCCAGCTCCATAATCAGACCCTGGTTACCATTTAGGACTACAGTGCTTGTCAAGACAAATCAAACGAGTCCAAACTCGACGGCGTTGCGTCGTTTTATTACAGAGTTCATATGGCCACCTTCCAGCTCCATCATCAGATCAGCTCCATGTCATCATAATATTGCATTGTCTCGCGATATACACATGCGTGCAAAATTTCAGCCTTTAACTAGCATTGTTTTAAATGCCTTTAATTGCAATTGTCTTTAACTGGCAAGTATCACGCGACGTCAAGTGATATACATCAGAGCGCCAGCACGCGACGTCGCGTGATGTGACAATTAACGTGAGGAAAACAACCAAATTCCTAAACCGATTTTGATGAAATTTCTATGGGACCAATCGGGAAGCATATCCTTTCAGATAAAAAAAAGATTTTTCAAATCGGTTTACAAACGACGGAGTTCTGAGGTAACAAACATAAAAAAAGAAACAACCGAATTGAGAACCTCCTCCTTTTTTTGAAGAAAGTCGGTTAAAAAAGACAACTATTACCAAACATAAAATACTTTATTGTAACATAATTGTTTGAAAAAATATATAAAAAAATCAACGAAATTAGATTGTTTAGCTAAAATGTTGTCTGCCTCGTTATTCGAGTTATTGCAGTATACAACGATACCTTTCTTCAAATTTTCAAAATTGGGGCTCCTTCTGTTTAATCGGAACAATGTTTTACATTGACTGAATGACCTTTCTGCGTCACGGGAAGTAACTGGCGCAAATTTAAATTTGCACAACTCTGTAGGCGAATATGCCTCCTCTGGATTACCGATTGGTGTTCCACTGAGAATACTGTTAATTTTTTGTAGCGTCGTAAATCCTTTATTTTTTTCGAGGACAAACCTTATTTTCGATTTTACCACTTCAGCAACAGGGCCTTCTACCTCCATTATTTTCTTACATTCGTGTATGCCGCGCAACGACAATTTACTCCGTCGGTCGGCGCAGCGCTATGGAAGCAAAAATTATGCAGTTTTTGCTAGTTTAATTATTAAAGATAGGAAATAGGTTAAGACCATATTTTTAGAATTTAATTAATTTAATTAAATTCTAAAAATATGGTCTTAACCTTGAAATATGGAAAAATATGGATTCTAAAACCCTCATTTCCCAGCTCAAAACATCATAATTTATGGAGAAAACCAAATAATGAATGAAAATGATTCAAATGAAAAATATGTGTTTACATATTTATCCGAGCCCTAGTCATTACTCTTCGAAATGAATAGTAAAATTTGAACAATTATTGAAATTCAGTAAAATTTGCTGCTTTGGAAGCTTAACTGACTGATTGACATTATTAATTTCACACGTATTATGTTGAACGGGAGAATGTGGCGTAAACGTCGGCAACGACGGCGGTGACGTCGATGGAGGCGGAGGTTGCAGTGGTGGACGTTTTCGCGTGAGGTAGAGAGAAGGGCGCGGTTCCACAAAATTATTTATATTTATACACTTTGATATCTTGTCGCCTATTTCAATTTTATTGTGCACCGAGTCTTCAATATAACCCTCTGCAACATTATTAGAACGCCATCCTCCGTGGCGTTTCAGTGTAATGATATTGGCTCCGGAATTAGTTGGTTTTTAGAGTGGTGTTTAACATTGAATATATTGACCACATTGAAGACGGCTTATACTTCACACGTAATTCATTGAAATAAAGCCATCAAAACATTTTCAGAGAATGATTGAGTATTTCTTCGAGTCTTCCATGCTATAAAATTATTGTAAATCATTAAATAGCGCTCTCGCGATTTTGGCGACAAGATACCGTTTTCAGCAATTTGTGCCTCATTCAAAATCTCAGGTAGAGTAGATTCCATATTAATATCAGATTTCTCGCTTGAACTCGTATTAATAATTTGTTCATATTTAACAGTCGGAAAATGTTTGACGTTTCTAATATGAAAATGGCGCGAATTTACAAATGGCGCGAATTTGCAAATGGCGCTACATGCAACAAATAAATCTAAAATGACATGGAACATAATAAATAAATCCAAACCGTTTTTACTTATAGAATCCATTAGCTATATAAATATCGATGACAAAATAGTGAATGACCCTCTTGAAATAGCAAACTCATTCAACAATTTTTTTATAGATAAAATTCAACCAAGTCAAGCTTCGGGAAGCAAAGTCACATCGAATATGATAAAACTGAAAGACTCAATTTTTGTTGCACCTAGTATACCGGTAGACATAATAAACATAATTAAATCTTTAAATGCCACAAATAGTACAGGTTATGATGGTATTTCTACAACGGTTGTAAAGTATTTTTCTGAAACCATCTGTACCCACTTAAGGTACCTAATAAATCTGTGCATCAGCTCAGGTGTTTATCCAGAAGCCCTAAAAGTTTCTAAAGTGAAACCATAATTTAAAAAAAAAAAACAATAAGGAACACATGGCTAACTATAGACCAATTGTCTTAATTCCTACAATGTCCAAAATTTTTGAAAAATACATTTATAAAGAATTGTACACGTACCTCGAAAACAAAAACATCTTAAGCGAAGAGCAAAAGGGGTTTAGACAAAACATGTCAACCAGTATGGCCATTTATGACTTTTTTATACAGTTATGACGAATATAGATAGGAGAATCCCGGTGTGTGCTATATACTGCGACATGACGCAAGCTTTTGACTATGTTGACCACAGCATCTTGCTACAGAAATTAGAAGCTCACGGCATAAGGGGGAACATACTAAATCTTATTCAGCCATACCTTACCAATAATATACAATACACAGAAATTGAGAGAATTAATGTTATGACAAAGATTGAGGGATTTTTGTATCAAGCGTAAAAAGCGTTTTCTGTATGGCTCCTAAAATTTATAATAAAATACCACAGTCATATAAAGCATTGCCGGTAAAGGAGATGTTTCATTTTTGTATCGGACTCCGGCCATATTATGTACATTTTATAAAAGCTGGGTAACAAACCTCTGAATAGAATAAAGTAAATTTTTTTACGCGAGCGTCGCATGGAACCCGGACGTTCCAATGGGTAATAATATATGGTTTTTATGCACGCAATAAAAAATAAAAATGTTTGACGTTTGTCGTGAGTGCTATGACAGCTATGCCAGGTTGTAGACATGACGTTTGCATAACCTAGAAATTGTTATTTAATTATAATTGTACAAAGTAAAAGTCGTAGGAATAAAAAAATTAGACAACGTAAAATAACAGCGAAAACCGCGAAAGTCGAAACCAAGTCGAGACGAACGAGACTCGACTGACATACTAATGGATTTCTTCAAAACAAAATGTCATTTTGAATTTTTTGTTCAGAAGTACACTACAGAAAAGTAGTACCAATTATATATTTTTAACAATGAAATCATCACTGTTGCTTATAATTAGTCGAAAATGATGTATAAGAGTATAATAATGATTATTTATTACAAGAACACATACTTGTATTTAACATCGACGTGAGATTAAGTTTTTATGTGACATGATTTCAGAACGAAAGCAGACTATGCAAACAGTAAGACGCCATGTTGAATAGAATATGGCAATAATTGAAAAACTATTACTTTACAGGCACAATAAATCAGGCTTAAATTCTCGAGTAAATATTTTTGATAACTTCGTGGTATTTTCGAAAATGAAACATCTCCTTTGTTTAAAAAAAAGATTCGAGATTTATTAACAGACAAGTGCTATTATAATATAAATGACTTTTTGAATGACACTATTTGATATCTTACCGAATTGATCCTTAATTTTTGTGACATTTTATGAATAATTTAATTTACTGAAATAACAATGTTTATTACTGACTATTATGTTGTACTTGGATTGACTGTGCATTTAGTAGTTTGGATTTTATTTTGCAATTATTATTTTTAATTTTGTAAACTTTATAAATTTGTACGCCTTACGGGTGAAACATGTACCGTACGAAATATTAATATTGTATCATCCTGCATGCTTAATTTGCAGGTGATAAAATGATCTTTATCTTTATGCAAGTGGTGAAAATCAGAACTACATCTTTCATCTCATTTACTCTTTAGTATTAAAGTGAGACAAACGTATTCAGCAAAAGCGCTTCTAAGGAGGTTCGATCAGTCAGCTTATTTATCCTCGTAATTTGAAACTCCTTGGTGGAATTCTTATAATATTTTTTTCAACTCATTTGCTCAAAAACTGCATTTACGAAGCCTGTATACATTGTTCGAAAGTTCAAAATTAAAAGAGGTACTCTCACCTAAGTACCTATTTTACCGCATACCCCGTTCTATTGCACCGTGCTTATTCTTTACGGTTTTTTTATTTCCATAAAAAAAAAAATAAGAAGTCCACCAAGGAGTTTCACATTACGAGAATGAATAAGCTGACTGATCGAACCATTCGAACCTCCTTGTAAGCGCTTTTTCAATACGTTTGTCTCACTCTAATACTAAAGAGTAAATGCGACGAAAGATGTAGTTCTAATTTTCACCCCGTGCATGTGGCGCCATTTGCAAATTCGCGCCATTTTCATATGAGAAACGTCAAAGATTGTTACTACTTTCCGGCTGATATTCATAAACAAAATAATAATATGAGTTCAAGCGAGGAATCTGATATTAATATGGAATGTACTCCACCTGATATTTAGAAGGTGGCGCAAATTGCAGAAAACGGTCTCTTGCCGCCAAAATCGCGAGAGCGCTATTTAAAGATTTACAATAATTTCATAGCATGGAAGACTCGAAGAAATACTCAATCATTGTCTGAAAAGGTTTTGATGGCTTATTTCAATGAATTACGTGAGAAGTATAAGCCGTCTTCAATTTGGTTAATATATTCAATGTTAAAAACCACTATAAAATCCAATAATGATTAATGACATAGTTTTAATAAAATATTTAGAAAACTACATGTTTTCTTAAAACGACAATCGTATGCCTATACAAGCAAGAAATCAAATGAAAATCCGGATAGTTATACCGATTACCGGTCACAGCTCTTGAAGGACCTTTACAACATTATACTAGCTAATTCCGGAGCCGATATCATTACGCTTAAACGCCACGGAGGATGGCACTTAATAATGTTGCAGAGGGTTATATTGAAGACTGGGTGCAAAAAAATTGAAATAGGCGACAAGATATCAAAGTGTATAAATATAAATAATAGTGTGGAACCGCGCCCTTCTACCTCACGCGAAAACGTCCAGCCACCGCCGCCTCCGCTGCAAGCTCCGCCGCCACCGACGTCACCGCCGTCGTCGCCGATGTTTACGCTACAATCCCTCATTTAACATAATATCTACGTGTGAAATTAATAATGTCAGTCAGTCAGTTAAGCTTCCAAAGCAGCACTGAAATTCAATAATTGTTCAAATTTTACTATTCATTTCCTAGAGTAGTGACATAATATAGTATAATTTCATATTTGCTATTAAAAATATTCTAATGTATACAGGCTTCTTAAATGCATATTTTGAGCAAATGTGTTGAAAAATACATATTTGATACTGGCCCGGGTAGAAGGTATAAGCGCGCGCAAGGCAGAGGACCGGCCGGCACAGCCTTCTTGACTGCATCTGACCATCTGGGTCAGATGCAATCAAGAAGGCTGTTGCTGCGCAGGTACCGAGTGGTTCACACTCCCGGAGATCGCATACCTTGGAGAAGTGTCACATGTGATCCGCGATCCTCAGCAGTGAGGGATCGACAAAGTATAAGAAGAATTTTGTCGCTCAAGAAATTTACGATCGACGTAGGTCCCTTGTTAGTAAAATAGCTACAAATATGAATAGTTTATCTCCTACTGTTAACACTGCAGCACTCTCTATTCATTAGTCGGAGGATCAAAGAAAATACTCCCTGAGTGAAGCTAGCTTGGCGGGTCAAACTCGCATGTCAGCAAAGTGACTGGGCGAGAAAATACGCTTGTCTGAAACGGCTCTTTTGGCTACCTACATCCGTTACCAGGATTTAATTCAGTCTGTATAAATTAATGTTTTTAAATTAGAATCCAATCACAATTGATGTCATAAATAAAATAAAAGATAAAGCTTGTTTCTCTAACTAAACGTACATAAATAGTTGAGCAGGTTTTAGAAAATTGCTGGTGTATCATTTTTATCTTATTTATTTATTAGCCACAGCAAAAACTAAATCGATTAGCAGAAGCCGGTGTTTCAAGTTATGAGCAAGATCTGTGCTAATGGTATACACTGGTCTGGTTAAGTGGCTTACAGACGACCTGACTTTGCACCCATCAGATCAAATCTGCGTTCTGGCAATAGGGCAATTGCCGATTCATCATCATTTTATTACATACGAAAGGGGTCCACTACTCGACATTATGCTTCGATTCGACACCGATTGGTCCTACGCTTGCCGCATTCCATTGTTCACCATTCACCAGGTCGTTGGACTACCATGCGGTGGTGCAATTTGTTAGTCTCTCCTTCGACAAATAACCAAGTTTGTAGAGCAGATTCAAACAGAGCTATCCTATAACTAAAACGTTAAGACCATTGACCATAGTCACATATATAGAGGTATATCTAAGTAGGTATAACTGTGAGACCGACACTTAATGCAATGTCGTTCGTCTATGTCGCTGAAATGAAGATCACTCAAGGCACCCACAGGATAGCCCGGTTAAGCAGAAGTCAGCCTCGTAGGTTGACCTGCGAGATACCAGTTATAAAAAAAAACGTACAAACGTGTCGGCTCTCTCTTCTACGACGCCACGCCAGCAGGGCTGGTCGGATCGTATGAAGCCTCCTTTATTCTCCGGATAAATGCACGCAGGTCACGAGCAAGTCATTCTCGAATTGATTACCATTAGTATGATTCACCCACTGTGGCGTAGTACTTTGTTTTAGACAATGGAATTAGGGGTTTTTTTGGTAATGATTGTGCAACATTCGTAACTTGATACGAAGGTGAAATAGTTAATTTATGCTAAATGGGACTATAGGTAATTAAGTACTATTTGTTGTTGTCCACATAACATTACCCCTGTAATCCCTGAGGGATACTTATTAGTATACCGATATTTCGCCAGCTTTGTTTAAGTCCCATGTAATAGGAGGGCGAGCCTATTCCCATCAGCCGGCTACAAATCCAGACTCCGTGGCTGCTATTGAGAAATTCCTGATGGAAAAACCCAATAACACTTAGCCTAACCGGGCATCGAACCCAGGACCTCATGCTCTGCAGTCACGGTTGATGCGCGCGTTTGTTGTTATTATGTAAATTAAGTAGTTTAGGTATACTCAAGGTCGAAAAACTCGTAAAAATTATGTACATACTTAATCCCTTCTTGGAACTACTTCGAAAACATCACAACATAACGCAATCAATAGTTAAGTACCTACCTGTTGATTTAGTGATGCGGGCTCATAAATTCAACTCATGTATATTTAACAAAATGTTAATCAGTGTTTTCAGTTCAGGTTATTCTACCAGAAACCGAAAACCAATGGCATGATGGAGCTAAGTCGCAAATAAGATTCCACCTTCTATTCTGCCCTTTGTGCCCCGAAATATGCCGTGAGAGTGACCTCTGCGCTGACACCGACGACGACGTGCGAGTGGCACATTTTTGGAACAACATAATTTGAAGTAGGTTCCTAATACGACATAGGTACCTACTTAATCAGGCAGAAGCCAGCGGCACAAAGAAGAAGACCACAAAACCATGGAATGATAAAATGGCGTAAATAGCAAGGTTAGACAATCTACCCAATTAAACTTGGCTTGTAATTAACGAACCCCCAGATTTAGCAAAATGTAACGGCAAAAAAATCACTTTTGATTGCCAGAATTAGTAAATGATCACCAAAATTAATCCCCATTTTATCGTGAAACTAGAACCAATTTTTTTTTTTAGTTAATGACCAACAGAAATTGAACTGTTATGTTCTTGCATCCGAGTCGAGGAAGACCCGGTCAACGGAGCCCGCGGGCCCGCGCGAGCACGCGGGGCTCTTACTTCTGAATGGTTTATAAAAAAATAAGGGTACCCCATGGTTTATAAAAAAATAGGGGTACCCAAGTCGGCCTAGGCAAAACTAGTTTGTCATCACCCACCTTATTAAAATTTGGTGCTCATTTACTATTTTAGGTGATAGATGTTAGTGGTAACAAAGTTATTTTTGGTGGTCAACATATTTTCCCCCATTAAACTTCATTCTAACTTTTCTAGGCTAGGGATATTTCCATAGGAGGTAGGTTTCAAATAATCTAGTGCAATAAATTCGTGCCATATGAAAACATACGTTATATGTTCACGGAATTCAAATAGGAGGAAAACACGACAATATTATTACTGGATTAGATACTATTTTCTACGTGCGTAAAGATCAGCATTGTCACCACCAACAAAAAAAGAGTATGACTAGAAATTTTACCGATTTTTGCACAAACAAGGATGATTGTCAGTTTTGGACAATGGCCTGGGCCCCATATAAAATGATGTACCGGCAACGATCTGTCATTACTTCGAAAAGGGATCAACAAGCCTAAACATGGTTAGGTTAGCGTTTGTAATGTTCGTTGTGTTTGTCGTCTCCTGTTTAGCAGCGCCAGGTATGTTTTTACAAGCTCTTGTGTTTACTAGGTTGCCCCTAAATTACCGAAGGTATTATCATCGTTAGACACACTTATGATGTAGTTTGAGACTAGGGCTGCCATCACGTAAGCCGGCGATACCGGACAAAAACTTTAAAACCCCGGGCATTTAGGTGAAATAGATTTTTTTTCCCGGACACCCCAAAAAAAAGAGAGAAAAATGAAAAACATCGCAAGACGAATAGTATGGTGATAGTGAGTGCGTGAATTCAAACAAGAAGTGAGGGCGCAGCGGAAAGGGTGAAACTATCCCAAAAAGTTTTAACCGGACACTTATTAAAACCCCGCCCGGACGGCCCCCGGACGCCCTCCAAACTAGGACAAATCCGGGGAAACCCGGACGGATGGCAACCCTACTTGAGACACTTATAATGTGAGTAAAAATAAAAACTCAGACCAGACTCTATACAATATCGACTTTTGTTCGTCCTGTTCAAATTATTCAGGTTCTATCTTACAAATCAAATAAGAATACGTCCATAATACCTACATTGCTATACTATAGCCTACGTAGCTATATCGATACACTGCTAAAGAAAAAGAAAAATACAAAAGTCTTATGTGCACTGAAGTTCTAAATTACCTGATACTGCACTGCTGCCAGAGGCCTATCCCCATGACTTTTTTTTATTAATGGCTAATGTGGACCGTTGGTTTAGACTAGCTCGATCTGCCATCTTCTACGTGGTCCGCCTCGACGGCTTCAGAGCTCCACAAACTGGCTATTTTGGCCCACAGCTAATTGAGCAAGCAATAACCTATTCAATTAATTTTATCCAGGAGAAAGAGTACGAAGGCACGGCTACGACTACGGGCACGGAGGCTACGGCGGCGGTTACGGTGGCTACGGAGGCCACGGCGGCCACGGGGTCGGTGGCGGTCATGGCCACGGGCTTGGATACGGCGGGGCTCACATTCCTGTCTCGCAGTCCTTCTCCAAGTCTTCCGCTAGTGCCAGCAGCAGCAGTCTTGGTGGGACTGTCGTAGGATGAAGAGGTAGGTGCAGGGATTTATTACAAAATTACTAACAAAACAAACAAACGAGAGAAATTCGTTGTCATAAGCAAATTGACTAGTACTAAAAAATAGCCCGAACATTAAAATCAGGTTGTGCAGTGTACACTGTTGTAATGTACTTACTAACTGTTACACGGGAAATTGGCGTAGGTATAAGGTGTCAATTCACAGAACAATTAATCTCCCAGACGGTATTTCCCCTATTTCTCGACAAAAAATACAACAGTTGAGCCCGTGTTCACGTTGGCCTTGTAATTTACTAACACAATTTGTGCAAAATACAGAGAGTATTTTCCCAAATCGCATAGAAAACTGGTTGTATTTTATTGAGAACCTGTAGTAGTTATATTTTGGAAATATTTTCTTTTTTTTCTTTTATTGCTGCATCTAAAGGTCAGCTAAACGGTTGTTTTGTTTTGTGTTTCAGATTATGTTTTCCTACAATTCCGCAATCACACAATGATAGTTTATAATTTACCTTATAATCTTTTTTTTAAGACAGTATTAATTTATGTGATAAGCTTTTCAAATAAGTAATACGAGTATTACGTCTACTAATAACTAATTTATTTGTATAAGTAACATGTAATTTAAATAAAGTTTTCATCGTTTTTTTTGAACTATCAATTTTCTTTATAACTCCCTTGTTCATTAATCTTTTGTCTGAACCCTACCTGTACCTATAATTATCACTAATACAGAACTTAATTAGGTTTTATTATATGTTAGCTTTTTCCCAATGAGCTGTGGGCCTAAATAACCATTATGTGGAGCCCTGACACAGCCAGAAGGCGCGTGAGCGTGACAGACGACCCGAATGGTGCAGCGGTAGTGGGGCTGCCTTACGTTCTTAGGGTCCCCGGGTTCGAATCCCGGTAGGAGCAAATATTTGTGTGATGAGCATGGACATTTGTTTCCGAGTCATGGATGTTTATATGTATAATAAGTATGTATTTACAAACAAACAGTATCTATGTAGTATTATCAACTATCTAGTGTACACGACACAAGCCTCGTTGCTTAGTGTGGCACCTAGATGGCGCTGTGTGTAATGTCAAGCGAAATTTATTTATTTATTTAGAATATGGCGGGGTGAGCTGGACCAATCCAACGACCAGTGGTCCACATTAGACCTGGATTGACAAAACTGGAATTTACGGGGAAAAGTTTTTGCCCAGCTGAAGCAGGCAAACAGTAGCTTTTGCCAATTTTTTTGTTTTAAAATAAAATAGGTATATTCTATGCACTCGGCAATAGCTGTCTATCAGTGAATGATTTTTTGTAATCGGATGGAAGTTTCGATCGAAATGAGTACATACGAGGAAGTCTGAAAGTAGCACCGGTGAATGAAAAGTTTCGAGGTAATCGGTTGTCTTGGTATGGGCATGTGGTGTGGAGGAATGAGGAAAAAGTGGTGAGGAAAGTTTTGAGTATGAATGTGGATGGGTATAAGAGTAGAGAGGAAGACCAAAGAAACGATGGATGGACTGTGTGAAGGATGATATGATATTAGAAAGGAGGTGTCTGATGAGATGACGAGTAATAGAGAAGTATGGAAGAAGATGACATGCTGCGCCGACCACGAATGAATTGGGACCAGGGCAGGAGAATGATGCTGATGGATGGAAGTTTCGAAGATTATCTCCTACTTACAAACTTACATACTTCACCTTTTTTATAATTTTTGTCTAGATCTCTCTTATTTAAAATTGATCTGCCATTGATCATTGATTATTAGTAAGTATCAAATAGATTTTCAAAAGTATTAGGATTTTATCTACCTAATCTTCTCTACCAAGTTAATTACAAATCAAATCAATGATTGTAAGTTATGGTTTAATTTAACAACTTGTGACACTTAAAAAAAAAACATAAAACGAAAAAAACTTACATAATTAAATAACCAGTTTTACGAGAACTCGACAGTATAATTATTTATTTATATGGAAAAAGCTAGATTACCTATATAGGTACCTAATGTTTCACGTGTTGTTGCTATATATATCTAATAGTCCAGGCGGTATCTAGGTGTATGAATGTTGTATACTTATTTATATTTAGGTGAAAGCGCCAGGGAGATTGTAAAATTTCTTACGTTTTTTTGCAATTTGCAGGTCAGTATCTGCATGTATGTTGATTAAAATACGATTCGCTACCGTAACAAATATGGCTTTACAGACTATAATCATTAAAATCATCAATACAACCCTCTATCATGTGATCGCAGGTTCGAGACAAACCAACCAGTTCTTTTTGTATGTTTTTCAACATATATTGCTGTTAAAAACATGGAAGAATGCAAAACGTTAACACTCAAAGAGAACTAAACCTAGATTTCCAAGATAGCGAGTACGAACTGGAAATTTCTTATAAAAGTCTACCAAACAGTATGAACAAAGATGAAATAAATACAATCAAGGAACAACTCACAAAATTAAATCTCTCTACTAATAGCAACCAACGAGATAGATAGACAATTTAAACATTGAGAATAGCGCCTTAAAGGAAAAATTATCAACATTCCAGCACAAAATTACTATGTATAAATCAGTAGGCGCTTTTGATCTAATGAGTAACAAATCGATTGCTTCCCAATCAATTTTTTTCTCCACAGCATCAAAAATGCCATAGGTCGTACGGTATGAGAATCGGCTTGACAAGGACTTCTTCTAAAGAACTAGAAATAGACGCAGTAAGACAAGCCCAAAGCATGACCACAGCAGCAGCCTAAGTTATTTTTTCGAGCAAACTTTAACAGATTACAAGCGCTTACAGAATACAAAGATAAACCATCAGCCAGCTTAACGACCAATCTTGGAGAAAGGTAGCATCGAAATGGGTACAATAGTAGACTCTGAAACAACTAAGACTCTCACGATAAATACAAAGGTGGATTTAGGCATATGAACAAACACTTCAGGTTAAACCATAATTGCATCGAACTCAAAGTCTTGTGATGTCATGACAAGGAAACTTCTAAGTCAAAATATTGTCTGACCAAGCAGGGCTTGATATGAGAAGTTTGCTTCAAGATCTACTGGGTAATTCTTTCAAAGTGACATCGTTAATAAAGCCAAGAGCTCCCATGGCTGAAGTTTTAAGTACGTGTGTTGCCGAGTGTAAAGATACTATGACTACGATGTAGGACTACATACTAATACTAGAGGGTTTTAATGATTCAAATCCTTTGAATGTACAGTCAACCTTGTATCATACTCTGGGTCAAGATAAGCATACTAATGTCTTAGTTGGGAAAATGTATAAAAACAAATATCTTGGTGTTAATATGTACAATAACTCTTTGAAACTAGTTTGTAGTAATTTTGTAAATTCAATATTTTTGCCACTGGACCAGGATCATTTTCGCACAAAATTAATTATTCCAAAACATATACATTCAATACAAGCAAGTAGACTAATTCATAAGGAAATACTTCGTTTAAAATATAGACATGACTTTGTAAACTATATTATAATTAAAAGTAATAACCAGATTGGGATATGTGGCGAGGTACAAAAGTGTTACATTAATAATTATAAACAGACGGACATTGAAAATTCATCCAGGCGTTCTTTAGCAGTTACAAATAGCATCGGCACTCAGACTGATGACCTAGGTAATAGTGATGACTTTTTTCGTGCCTAAAGGGCTCAACCACTCTCGTGGTATGCTACCCATGTCTGAAACCCTTAATAACTACATCTCCCTTAATATTTATCTTCAGAATGTATGTGTAACAAGAAAGAGGAATTAGAAAATTATCTGCAAGATATTCATCTCGACAATCTATACGTGTGTATAACGGAACATTTCTTGACCATGGAGTCAGCTCCTCATTTCAACATAAACAATTATAAAATAGTGTCGTTAAATGCAAGAAAGAACAAAAAAAAGGGGTGGTAGCCTCATTATAGAGAGAAACGATATTGCTTGTGAAGAGGTACCTTTTTGTCAAAAATTATACAAAATCGAAAGCTTCTAATTATGTGGCGTCGAAGATGTTAGCACTAACATTTACATCTTCTGCTGTTACAGAAATCCTATCGATCAAAACTATGAAACATTTCTATCTAAGTTGGAACAATTATTAGAACACTTCTTCAACAAAACATGTATTATCTGTGGAGATTTCAACATTGACTGGCTTAAAAGCAACAAAAAAACTTCAAATTTTTTGACATTACTGACATCTTACAATTTTATACCAATATTGTAAATGAAGTGACATATAAACTGAATAATGCGCAATCATGTTTGGATAATTTTTTGACGAATTTACCAGAGTACGTTATCAATGAGCAATTTGTTGATCATAATATTGCTTGGCTGAAGGACACGCAGCATTATTCTGTCGCTTAAAAACTGAAAAAGTACAGCCCGTTGGCGATCAAGACTTATTAAATATAGAGTTTAGACAGTCAAAACAAAAATTCAAATAGTTTTGGACGACTTATTCTGAATATTAATTTGTTGGAAGCAATGATGTTATATTTACTAGATCAGCAGTTATCGCCGCCAAAGCGTTGCAACGTCGTAAATGGCCATAGCCATATCTGCCTTCAGTTGTCAAGTTAACGTCATCTGAGATAATGCTGAGAACTAAAAAAATATCAAAATGGGGAAATGTGCCGTAAAAATTTGTAAGTCACGGTCTCAAATTATGAATAAAGAATGTGGTGTTACATTTCACAAGTAAGTTAGCAAAATTATCTTCAGAATCACAAAAAACATTACGAAACGAAACCAAATTTTCAAACATTTTTAAGTCATCAGTGTTACCAGTAAAAACGATTTTGATTTTACCAGACTGTTGGGAGTTTAGTGAATGACGAAAGTATGTTCCTGTAAGTCTGAATTATTATTATAGTCTGTTTGGTTTAATTCACGTGTATGTCGAAGGTACTTTGATTGAAATATACTTTAAAAGTGAAAAACCGACTACAAAAAAGATTAAGAAAAAAAATGAATGCCGTTTAAATTTATTTTAGGTACTTAGAATTTTAAATTTATTTTGTGTACTAATTGTCGTAACTAGAAATAATATCATTCCATTTTGAACAACAGTTATTTGACACAATCTTAATAGTCTTAAAATAAAATATGTACGTTTACGCATTCTTCTTTCTACCTAATTCATCCATTCATCTATTTCTTTAATTTTCAATTGAAAGTTTCATGATACAACCTTTCATAGTAATTGATTCAATAAATACCTTCATTCATTCTGGAGAAATTATGTTGATCATTGGCAACTCTGGCCGTTCTTCCGATAACAATGTCTTGTCACTTTCCAACGTCATTAGTTTGACGGTAGAAGAAATGAGACAAACATATTATTTTGGCAGCTGACATAATTTATGTATCTGTTTCAAAAGCTACGACTTTAAATTCGTAAGTGGCTACGTTTTTCTGAGAGTTGTTAGTATGAAACTGCTCCTCTAGTAAAATATAAGTGAAATATAACCTCATTGGTAGGAAGAAGGAATAAATGGCTTTTTAAAGAAAATTGGACAAATGTTCCGCGTTTGTTTCAAAAAGAAGAAAAAAACGGGTATATTTTAAGAAATTTCAAAAATCTTCCTGTGTAACGAATGGAATGAGAATGTCTAGTAAAATGAAGCGATTTTTGCTTCAAAACCTAAACAATGTGACCTGTACGGAGAAAGGGCATATATGAAATCATACATTAGAATATACAGACTAGTCTTAAAAAAAGCTAGACGTATTGCAGTCAGTAAAGAACTAACCAAAGCAAATAAATCTTCAAAAGTGATATGGTAGGTTGTAAATAGACTTAAGAACACAAAATCAAAACGCGAAAGTAATAGAAACATACTTCTTAAGGTTAATAATACAATTATATCAGATCCCTAGCAAATAAGAGACATCTTCTCGAACACGTTTGATAGTGCAGAGACTGTTGGCGACTCTAACTCTTTTGATCAAGCTATAAAAACTTTATGAGATAGCGCAAAAAGAGTAGATCGAGAAATGACTTGCGATCTAGTCACTGCTGCTATGGCTACCAAGAAATCTTCTGGACGTGATGAAATAACTATACAGACTGGCACATCTTATAAACACATGTATGAATATATTCCCTGAACAACTAAAAATAGCAAGAGTCTTACCACTTTACAAAAAAGGTTGCAAATTAGATCCTAATAATTATAGACCGATTTCTTTGTTACCAGTAATCTCGAAAATGTTTGAGAAAATACTCAAAATAAGACTTCTAAAACATCTCAATCGCAATAAAATACTTAATTACAGACAAATCGGCTGTCAGAAAAATGTGGGAACAAATGACGCAATTAATACATTAATGGAGCACATAAACTGTCACTTACTGGATATCTTCCCTTTGTTCGCAACGAGTCACACTAAATCGTGTCACCGTGTGACTGGTTGAGAAAAATATTCGCATGGAGTAACAGTGTGACTCAATGCGAATTTTTATTCTCATCTAGTAACACTAGTACACGAGTAGTGTTACTCGTTCGGAAAACCAAATCGCATGGAGTAGCAGCGTCATTCGATGCGAATTTTTATTCTCAACTAGTAACATTTTTCAGAATGTCTATTTGACAACGATAAAGTTAAATAAAAATTATAAAATAATGTTTAAATTTCTAACATATTAGTAGGTAGGGACGTAACAGAAAAAAACTGATCAGGTTTTCTACTTATTTATTAAGATTAGTTTAAATCATTTCTTAATCTAAAACAAAGTGTTTTTGTCTAATTGTACTTCGATGTACAACCTGGTTACAGTACAAAATGTAAATAATTCTTTTTTACCTACTATTATATAATTTTTCCTATAAAATCAGCCTTCTTTATAACACAAAATAATCACATTTATATATTAAGATTAGTTACCAACTAATATCACATTAATAATTTCTCTTTAAAATCAGTCTCTCTTTTATCACAATATAATCAACAGTTATTCAGAAGTATTCGCTTTTTGACCATTCGTAAGTTTAGTGTCGTAAAATCTCCAGGAGGGTCCCAATCGTAATAGTACCATTTACGAAATCCATCTGAGCATCTTGTATAAAATTATCATTAAGTATTGACTTTGATAATCGTTTTCTGGATGGTTGTGTATTGTTTTGATGTTGAATGTTGCGAACGGTGTATAATTGGGAATCTTCTTTAAGTATGAGCAACAACTGCATCAAATTTGGGTTCTTCTTACCGACGGCTTTGTTCAATTTATGGTGCCAGCCTTCAATGAAGTTTGTGGTTCGATGAGTCTCCCCAAAAGCACACCAGACTTTTAAAAAATCTTCGTGGAGCCATTGCTTTTTCATATAATTCACAAATTTTTGGATTTGTGGGTCATTATCATCATATCGCGAAATAATATACTCCCATCCGTTCATGATTTCTTCTTGAGGTAACAGTGGTAGAACTGCGCTTAGGCTTACCATGCGTTTCTTCTTTGGGTCTTGAGTATTTGTTATATGCAATTCACGGCCTTTCTTAAAAATTGCCTTATTATAGTGGTAATAGCAGCCCTTGACTGCAATTGAAGGAAAAACTGTAGCAATTGCTCGCATGGCGGCCTTTTCGTAGTCTACTTTAAATATTATTGGATTCCAATTGGGTAACTGCGACTTTATTATAGAGAACAGAATCACGTAGGCTTCTGTGTTTCGGTGACTCATCAAAGCGTAGACTAGAGGTATTATATTAGTGTGATTGATCGTGCTGCCGATATCGCCATGGATTGAATATAGTTGCGTAAATGGAATATGACAACTTTTGAAAGTTCCATCGCCATAAAAGTCTGTTAGCTCGCACAAAGTTTGCCTTGCTTCGGAAGAAGAAAATACTAGTATTCGTGTATCATCACATGTGTACTCCGCTAACAAAAAATCTTGATAACGAGGTGGGACTTCGACTTCCAGCACATTTTTATGTTGTAGTTTTTGTACTTGAGCCGCTGAATTACGTGTTCTATATAACGTGTCTTTAATGGAACTAAGTTTAGGTATTGAAGTAATTATGTCTATTCCCGCATCTTTTAGCTTTCCGACCATGGCATTGTATTTTTGAGGAACACTGGGAAATTCCTGCGTAGTTATATCTTTTTTTAAATGTTGGACAGATTTCAGGATTTCGTTGTTCGCAAAATCTGGTGTACATAAATGAGGAGTTTCTTCTAATATACGCTCTTCCTAAAATAGTAAAATGGGATAGAATATTAGTAAAATAAAATATTGGTAAAATATTGACTTAAAACTAAAAAGCCTGTTCTCTCAATAAGCTAATGTTTATATAAAACTAGTTGTAAAGCTATAAATAAATCAAGACAAAGCTTTAGCACCCAAAATACGTCACTGTGGTTTCAACAAATCTCAAGTGAGCGTGATAAAACAAAATGGCTGCCACTAAAGGACGCGAGGAAAGTTTTTCAAGATGCAGTATTATTATTTATTAAATGATTATATACAATCACTATTTTACATTTTATTTTTTTTACATTTAACATATAAATCAATAATATTATATACAACGAAGCTATGGAATACATTTTGGTAATATAGTTTTCTTACCTTTATTCTTACAAGCCCTTTGCACACCTTTCGTTTTGTACACGCCCACACAATCAATCCACTTTTATGTTTTTTCCTGGCGTAATATTGATGACCAGCTCGAAGAAGAACAGTGCCACCGTTTTTATTAACAAAAACTAAATCAACACTGTTTGACGAACCAGACGTAGCTTCCATTTTGAATGACAGCGGAGCGTGTACTGAACTTGTCACACGCATTGCACGATTCACCATGAAGCAATGTTGCCAGATCGGTGCGTAAAAAATATCAGAAACTCATACATTATTTTATAATTTTTATTTAACTTTATCGTTGTCAAATAGACATTCTGAAAAATGTTACTAGTTGAGAATAAAAATTCGCATCGAATGACGCTGCTACTCCATGCGATTTGGTTTTCCGAACGAGTAACACTACTCGTGTACTAGTGTTACTAGATGAGAATAAAAATTCGCATTGAGTCACACTGTTACTCCATGCGAATATTTTTCTCAACCAGTCACACGGTGACACGATTTAGTGTGACTCGTTGCGAACAAAGGATATCTTCTGTAATAAAGACTCCAAAAAGCCTTATGATACTGTGTGTTTTGCCGTGACTTAGTGATGAGTTTCAGTAGTGCGCTTAGCAAAAGACAAAGAAAGAGGGTAGACAGATTTGTCTGCTCTTAACAATTTATTTTCCATCCACCCGCATTCTCCAGTCAACCCGCGATCACGTAGGGTTATTCCTCGATCTTAGTTCCGCTTTTGACACGGTTAATCACACTTTACTATTAGCAAAAATGGAACATTATGGAGTAAGAGGACCGATCTTATGATTTAGGTCTTACTTATAAAATCGAAAGCAATATGAGAAAATTAAAGTGCATGAAGATAATAGTCAAAAAGTTTTCAAATCGGGATTTAAACTAATAAAACAAGGAGTTCCTCGAGATTCAATATTAGGACCAATCTTTTTCATTTTATTTGTAAACGATTTAATTAGCTACATGCTGGAATTATGTGATTCTGAACTTGTGCTTTTTGCTGACGATACGAATGCTATTATAGCCGCTAAAGATGTTGATACTCTCAGTAGTAAAGTAAATAATGCTCTTGCGCTCTTTCATAATTCGTTTACCATCAATAATCTCAAACTGAATGTCAGTAAAACGACGTGGTGACGAAATAGTGACGTCGAGAAACAAAGAAAAAATAGACATAGTATATAGATAAATAGAATGAAAATACAATGACATTGGTCGACAGAGTAAAATTCTTAGGTATTCACATTGACGAAAGCCTAAACTGGAAAAAAGAATTGACAGCTATAGAAAGCTCAATTAGCTCAGCTTGCTATGCCCTAAGAAGTCTTCGAGATGTGATCGCTATTGAGCAATTAAAAGTGGTATATTACTCGCTTGTAGAGTCAAAACTTAGGTACCTACAGTATCACTCTATAATAATAATAATAATCATTTAATTTTTTAATCAATGTTACCATCCCACATGACGAGAACCTCGTGAAAGCTGAGAAAGAGAAACAAATGAAATATCTCGACTTGGCACACGAGGTTGTCGACATGTGGAATGTGAATTCGGCTATCATTGTGCCGATTGTCGTGACGGCCAATGGCCTTATAGCCAAAAGCCTCGACGAACATCTCTCGAGGCTCTCCTTAGGCGGTTGGGTCAAGGGCCTGATTCAGAAGGCAGTACTCCTCGATACGGTTCGCATTGTGAGGAGGTTCCTGTCTCTGGAGCCCTAACCACCGGTAGCTTGGACCCTGCTCCCGATACCGGCGGACCACTATTTTTTATATTTTTAAATGTTTTGTAAATATTAATTTGTTTAGAAATATTTAAAAATGTAATTTATATGTATATATATGAATAAAGGAAATAATCATTTTATTATCAGGCATCTAAGGCCCATGGATAAAATACACAAAATTACATTTTACAACAATAATAAAATAATACATATTCTAAAACATATAAAATTATAACTAAACACACGTTGTCGGCGGCGGCCTGCGGCCGGCGTCGTGTTTCGCAGCGTGGTGTCGCGTAACCGTCCTCGGAAACGTCGATATACGACACCTTTCGGACAAAAGTCCATGGGGAGGTAGTTAAGCGTTCAATATAAATACAGCTTTAATCATACAAAAAAGGGCCATAAGAACCATGGTGAGAATTCCACAGTGGGGGTCGTGTAAGGAGTACTTTAAAGAACTTCAGATACTAACGGTCCCTTGTTTGTATATTTTAGTTCTCCTTACTGATCTTATGAAAAAGCTGCAGAATTTCGAAACACTAGAGGAAAGAAGTAAGCGGGAAGCTACTAGGCGTAGGAATTTACAAAATAAGATGCAACCTCATTTAAAAGTACTGCAGGTTATCAATCAATTAAACTGTTTAATAAACTACCTGTACACTTAAAGTCAATATACAACTTGAATCAGTTTAAGCAGCAGTTAAAATTATTTTTGGTAGAAATGTGCTACTACACCCTTGATGAGTTTCCCTGTGACACATACAACTAGACTTTACACACTTATTATTTTTATTGACATTATATTTTTACATTTGACATTTGTATGGGTTTATGCAATGATTTTATTTTTGACATTAGTAATATTTTTAATTAAGCATTATTAGTTTTGATTAATATTTCGTAATGGATGAATCTGTTTTAATTTGTTTTTATATTCTTTAATTGACATGTAACATGATTTTTACCATTTTTACTATTGTTTTAATTATATTATAGTTTCGACTTTAATTGTAATGGTGGAATCTTAATTTGTTCTTTAATACTATTTTCATTTTATAACATTTTATAAATTGCAAATGTTTTACTTTGTCATTATTTTATTTTGGCTACTGTTATAATAATGATTTCAATTGTAATTCTTTTATTTTTATAATTTAGTGTAAAATTTCGAAACAATGTAAAAATTGTTACTGAATTATATGAAATGAAATGATCCCATTGAATGACTTTTTCTTGAAATTATAGAAAGGGGAATGACTATAAAATGCTGGAAATGGACAAAAACTACCAATAGTCCTTAATTGTTTTTAAAATAAAATATGTGTAATGAAATAATTCTCATCATGTTTGTATAAGTAGGGTATAAAAACATAGGAATCATTAAAATATTGAACTTGATATCCGTTTAATTCATTCTTATTTTTATTGGAGGTCAGTGTTTATTTGACACGAGTAAGTGACATTCAGCCAAACAGGAACCCTCAAATAATCTCTAACGAAGTATTTTACAGATTTAGTGCACAGTTATCATTAATTGAATAAATTGCGACCTATGTGTACCATAAATCTAATCAAAATGATATACGCATGTCAATATTAATTAAAATCAAATTATTTTTAAATAGAAAACGTATAGTAGTAGGCTGTATGAATCACATGTCCTTTGCCTTACTGACAGTTTGACATTACTGCATTTTCGATTGTTTGTTTACAAGTTGATTCCAGCGCTTTCGACTTGAGTTACGTACGGATTGCTTTTTTAATGATATAGCGACGACTGTGGCCATTTTTTAAGGATTTTGATTTAACTTCTGCGCACGACACCCATTTTTTAATTAGATTAGAACCGCCTAAACGATGACTCGGCTGTTTGAGGACGGACCTGAAATCCTCAGCCTAGACTTAACCTATATTTCAGAAAAAGGTTTGTTACTGACTTCTACCTAGTTTTTTGATAATTATTGAAATTGTAATGGGTTTACCTACGATTTGTAGTAACATTTAGCGTATATTTTTATTGTTGTTCATTTCAGGCATTTTTTTATATGGCCAATGGGCATTCGCCTTTAATGGGTTTAAATGAACTTAGAGGTTTGTATTGATGATTTCAATGATTATAATTCTGTAACTACATACGTGTTACGGTCGCGGATCTTATTTTGTTTAACATACAGCTTGATACAGACCTGCAAAATGTAAAAAAACTCACGAAAATTTGAATTTTGCGGGTTACTCTGGCGTCTTCCCCTTGAAGTATAATATTATTTTGTTCAGTTAAGGCCAGCGCAAACCCGGTACGGCAGCGCAGAGCATTTTATCTTTACCCAACGTGAATGCACACGTAGCTTGTAGTCAAGATCGACTCCAAGGCATCAAAGGGGAGCAGGGGAGGGGATTTTCCTTGTTAGTTTGTTGTTGAGGAGCTTGCGGCTAAAAGATTACAGCCGCACGGGTCCGATGTACAAGGTAAAGCCGTGCTTGCCGAGGTCGCCCTGTGGATGTTTGACCATCCATTACATACCGAGTTACCTCCGTGACTCGGAAAGCACATTAATAATCAACAATATTCATTTAGTGAGTTATATACTCACTAAATGAATATCTAGTACCTACCTAATTAGACAAAAACACCATAATAAAATAAAAGAATCCTTATCATTTCGCATGAATCACTTAAAACCGCTGGAAAAATGGAATTACCATTTACACAACGAAAATAAGATTTTACGTGCCTCCTCGGGTTTTTCAGAAGCAATTATAGATTCATAAACCTTAATTAGCTGGGTTTCCGTAATTTCACGTTCCTTGTAAGTGATAGATAATGCGGTTAGCATGTACAGTTCACAAACAAGGTTGGTATGCAGGCTGGGGAGCCGGGTAACGAACGTCCTAATACGGAATACCGTGCAGGCAGGATTTTATTTCAACTTTTCTCGTATCTGATGCTAAAGAGCAGCGGTCAGCGGTGGCGCAGTAGTGACGCCCCGACTTACGAGCAGTAAGTCGTGTTCGAAGTTCGAACCCAAGCAGGAACATTACTTTGTGTAATTTATTTCATCACTTTAAAACTACGAGGGAAAACATCGTGAGGAAACCGGCATGTCCTAGAACCAGAAGTCGAAGACATGTGACATCTACCAACCCGAACTGGGCCCGCGTGGTGAGTTATAGTTATAGCCCATTCCCTCTCATATAGATGAGGCTTGTGTTCGTACTTGTTCAACGAAACAGCATTGACACAAGCATTTCATGTTTCAACAGCTTAAGTCACTTCGTTAATTTTAGACTTTCCATCAACGTTATTGCCTAGAATATTACTTTGTCTAGAATTTCTGGTAGTCGGACGAGTTATGAGAGAACAGAGAACCAGAGATGTCGACATAGTTCACAGAATAAGTAAGCTGAAGTGGCAATGGGCCGGCCATATCAGCCGTAGAACCTATGACCGTTGGGAGACCGCTACTCGGCAAGCGTAAGGTGGGACGCCCTCAGGCTTGGTGGAGCGGCGATCTTTGCAGGCTAGGTGGTAACAACTAAATGAGAGTGGCCGAAAATCGAGTTAAGTGTCGTGCGATTGAAGAAGCCCTGATGACAGGACGAGTAATGACTTGACTACTCAACACATGATGGGTTGATGTGTAGGTTGAGATCACTGGGGTTCCGCCACTTCTTCATCCCAGCTAAAACACTAGGAAGTGGCGAAGGGCGGGCGTTGGGAGACAGCTACCAGGTACCAGGGGGCAATCGCGTGTGAATTCGCCGCTAGAGGCGCTAGTTTAGCGCGAGGTCACCGAAATGTCAGAGGTCATAGAAAGTTGACGTGCTTTTTTATCACGTATTTTTACTAATATTCACTATTGTGATCTAGATTGAGCTATTCCAGATTAATTAATACTTGAAGATTTTAAGTAGCAACATAGGATCTTATTTGTTAGTACTTGGAGGCAAAATGATTTTTAAATGTTTCATACTTGCTCATTTTAGGGAGAATATTTTAAATAAATGTATCTAAAGTTTATACTATGTTGTTAAACGTAATAAAATAAAGTTTTTATGAAGTTATTGGTAATGTACGAGTATAAAATAGAATTATTGACATGACCTTACGCTACAGTGGCCCATCTGGTGAGCTCAAAAACGATAGCCCTCATTGACGTCCAAAATTTATGATTTTGACATTTGATAAAATGTCATTCCGGTGAGCTGACTGCATAGCTCTCTGGGTAGTTGACTACACAGTGTGCGTAAGTATAACAATTGAGAATGATGTAAGATTTATCTGGAATTGTCCGTACAACATCAGGAAGGCCATTAGTTAGGCATTAGTTAGGCGTTTTTCTCAGTAATGTTAGTAAACGTAGCATTTTGTTTCATTCGTTCTTTAACTGGTTATTAAATTTAGGAGTAGGAAGTTACTAATTTACGCTATGGAAATTTTATTTGATTGCTAATGTGAATTGGTGATCATAAACAATAATACGATTCAACACAAGAATCACCTTGACTTTTTTTGAACTACTATAAGTACTTACACGTGTTGTGTTGAATCCAGGAAACAAAAGATGTTAGGTGGAACTTTTATACAAGATGTAGCATACTCGTGTGATGACTCAGATCAATGATACTGAACAACCTTTGTGCTACAAATTTTGTAAATTCATTTTTGCTTATTAGTTTTACCATACATGTTGATTAACTGATCGCGTCAATTACTTTAAAAAGTCCATTTTTTTGTGAATTTTGTGAACTCGTTGTACAAAAGTTTTTCAATTTCATTGTCCGAGAAACCACACGTGTGGTACAAAATGCATGCTAAAATAATCGCTAAAGCTTGAAGCGATTATTTTATTTTGTTTAGCGATAAATCAATGTCAATGGTTTAAAAACATTGTAATCTGGCTGAAAGTTAAAGTTGACATTGAAAGCATGACTTTTAATAAATTTATTAATGATTATTTTATTTTTTGTGTGCTATGGTCGTGATTATCGACAATGTCTTTATTATATAAAGATACAATACAATATGAGATTTCGATTTAATACTTACTCAAAGTATAATATTAGTAATAGAATATTCATTTGATGCCATGCTAATTACCCATACGTCATGATAACCTTCGTTTTTAATACATAGTTTTAAGTCTTTTAATTGACCACTTACGTGTCGATAGGTATGTTTCAATTTCAGGACAATAATAAAAACATTTTTTTTGTTACTTACCCGTTTATAATTTAACTTATTTTTTTTTGGTGGTAATTCAATTAGTGATGAAAGGACTCGAAGCTTTTAAGTCTTTAAAAAGAATTCGACTCGGTTAACTACCCTACCCAGTCTTCGACTCGCGACTCGAGGTTTAATAATAAGACTGTCGTTTTAAAAATACTCCTATTTTTAAACGACTTTAGTGCAATGAAAAGGTTCGAACCCTTTTGAAAACAACTCAGTTCGTGAGTCGTGCGAGTCGCCAGTCGTGAGACAATGCACTAGTGCAACGGTTACACTTGATGAATGGGAGTGCGTACCATTAAAGTTTACTATTTTTTATTAAGTACCTACTGATCTGTAATAAATATGTAATAAATCATGCACTGAAGTTTACCTAATTATGGTCTTATATTAAACGACTCGCTTTGTTAAACGACTCGAGTAAGACTCGCAACCAAGCCTTGAACCTCTTAGTAAAGAACTCGAGTCGTTTTATTGATTCAAGTTTTCTAATGATTAATTAGTAATAAGCCTCAAGTCGTATTTTTGGAGTCAAGTCTTCAAAATCAAGGCTAGTCTTAATTAACTATAAAGGTTTAAAAGCCTCGAGTCCTTTCATCACTAAATTCAATGTCAACTTAATACAAATAGAAATAGATATAAAACCTAAATAAACCGATAAAAAGTCTTTGTTAGAACCAAACCAATTTCCTTACAATAAAGATCTAAGTATAAGATAGTAAAAAAGTTAAGACAGGATAAAAAATCTTTGTCTAAGTTCCCGAACGTTTCATTTCATACATTCTAAATTCGAAGCGTTCTAAATTCAAAGGTTTTTCTTGTGGTTCTGGTTGAAAGCGATAGCGGACGCAGAAGCGGAGGCGGACGATTTGCTGAAGGAGCGGTGACTTGGACGGTGGTCCTTGTTGTAGGATAGCTCGTGACTGCCGCTTCCGTAGCTGAAACCAATTATCATCAAGATGTAAAAGTTTGCTTGAACCGGTACGAACTGAATGCGGACCGGCTGCGGAGACCGGACATGTCAGATACTTCAAGACATTATCTGTTAAGTTGGAGGAGCCGCGTCAGCACTATGGCTATACCGGTTTGATCGGACTCCAAGGAAAATATTTATAAAACCTATTATTATAACCTTCCAGGATTTAACCAACGAAAGAGCTGTGCAAGTGGCTACATACTGGTTGGGTAATATTTGAGTCCACCGACACGAAAGGAAGAATAAGTTATAACTATTTAATTCGAGCTGTATGACTTCTTGTTGAATGCGGGGTCGCTTTCGCTTTTGATTTGAACTGTACGGTTAAAATCCTTGCAGCTGAAACAAATTGAACATGATACAGATTGTCTTATTAAGTAATCGAGCTGTTGACTTAAGGCAATTAACTATTAAGTTAAATGCACCCACTTGCGAGATATAATGGTCCTTTCAGGTAAATGAGTAGGTACCTATAATAATACTGCAATGGCACCTATCCTCTCCTGTAGAGAAGAAATGGCTGTCGATCATCAGCACCATGATTGGTAATTTAACCGTTTGTGTGATGTCAGAATGGATGTGGGACTTTCAGACGATGTCAGAATGGTAACCCTAGCAGGCCAAGTAGCCTACCTTCTACTTTTTTTTACCTTTCTGACATCGTCTCTACTGCATATTCGAAATTTAAGTTTATTTATCGTATGAGAAAAAAATATTTCCGACATACCTCTGGGGTGGCGTCTCAGACCATGAAACTGAACAACTTATGTTCTACGACTTTTGGAATTTAGTAACTTTTTTTTTAGTTTAACTATACATTTTGATCAGCTGACCGCTTTAGTTCCTAGAGAAAGTCCATTTTTTTCTGAATTTCGTTGTACCTTAGTTGTTCAGTTACATGGTCCGTGAGACCACACGGGCTTGTGTTTATTATGTGTATAATAATTTAGTGACTAAGGTCACATGGTGGATGCGACTGGTTGGAAGAGGATGGAAGGTGGAGGATCGAGTGTTGGGGAGCAGTTTGGGAGAGACCATCGTCGGGCAGGGGACTGCGATAGGTTGAGTATTGATCGGGACTTATAAACTGCTTGTACATCAAACTCTAACTCAAAAATTTGATTACACTCACGTGAATTGTGAAGTAGATATTACATTTAAGGAGGACCTTAAATGTAATATCTACTTCGTCCTAAGCACTTTCCAGAAGGTTCCTGGTTCCCTGGTGAAATTCTCACTGCTGCTTTTCTTGCTTATTTCACTAACCTGCCACCTCCTTGCTCCTCGCTGCAGCCGAGCCGCTCCTTGCTGCCACTGGCATTGTGCTCATCACTCCGGCCGTATTGGTCTCCATGGCCTAAACCACCAGGGTTGTAGCCGCGCTTCACTCGTTTCATTGATTCGAATCTCCAGTCTAAAATGTTAAATTACCAGGACAAGTTCTTCACCAAATGTTGTACAAGTCTGTCTTATGCAGTAGTGGCCGATCAATAAGGTTGTGGATTTGCCTTTTATCTATATAAGTAAGCAAACTGTTAGTGCCAATCTGGCTATAGCAGCAACTATAAGACCACTGGACAAAACTAGTACCTCAAAACTTTTGGTGCTCGATTCCTATATCTTTTGTGATACTAATCGGAATAACAGCTTATACGACTTACCTCGTCCTTCCACAACCACAGCCAGCAGCACCATGAAAGCCAATACCGAAGCTACCTTCGCCATGATCAAACAAATCCGAAATCACTCTGTTCCATTTGTCACCCACACATGGTTTATATACGTCCCTCATCAAAACAGGATGGCCGTTGCCCATCGGATGTTACGGTCTGTCAAAACGTCATGATTTCGGTGACACGCCGTGATGCCTGCACAAAGGCACTGCGACGGTTTAATTCACTTTTGACGAATTGTTTGCCGCCCTTGACTTTGGGGACAGGAGCCGATTAGCCATAGTTGTATTGACCTTACAAATGTCAGACGAAAAGCATTTTGAGGCAACTCTGGGATAATCTGACAGCAAAATTGTGATTGTGTGACCTGTGATGTTTGAGGTGACCAGATGACACGAGTTAACAAAGTTACTGAAGGTGATACGTAATTGAATTGTCAATGAAAACCAAAAACTACCAAAGTTGAAGTTCACATTATAACAGCATGTAACTGCCTGGGAAAGGCCTGGGTTGAGCATTAATGGCCACGCTCGTTCAAGACTTGCAAGTTACACCAGGTTACCTTACAAGTTCAGATTATGTCTACTGTATTCCAAGGCACGTTAGGCAGAGGTATACCCAACAAGTACACCCATATTTCACCAGTTATGTCTAAGTCGCACTGACTGGTCTTCGATCGTTCTTCGTTCAGTCTATTTCTCCGTGGAATGCGCTTCCCAGGAAATCAGGATGGCAACTAATCGTCTATCTTTTAAAATGAAAGTTCGCGAGTACATTCGGAAAAAGCTGGCAGTTTCGTCACAACGTTAATGTTTTCTCCATTGTTTGTCTTTTCATTTTAGTTTACTTGTGTAAATGTCTATTTATACAAAATATATATTTTGATATATATTTCTAGTATTTTGATATATTTTAATATATATCCTTGTAGTTAATAAATTATCCTTGTAGTTTATATATAGGTACACCTACCACTGTTTGTCTCTGCATCACCCAAAGGTTGACTGATAGAAAATGCCTATGGCATTAGATAAATAAATAAATAAAAACGTCCCATGTAGTAGGAGGCGAGCCTAGTGCGATCAATCGGCCACAAATCTAGACTCCGTGGCTGCTACTAAGAAATTCCTGACGGAAAAACCCAATAACACTTTGCCCGACCCGGGATTCGAACCCAGGACCTCACGCTCAACAGTCGCGCTTGCGACCACTAGACCAACGAGCAGTCCTATGTATTCTTTATTTAAAAATAATTCGTGGGCAACTTAAAGCTCCCATGTGGACAACAAGCTTTACTTTTAACGATCGAACGCGTAATCAAGCAGATCGATCGGATTGGCTATACTTACATCATAAAACATAATTATTATTACTTAACACACTATTACAAAGCCAGTTTGAACTCCAACTTAGCATTGACCTTGTCTATTCGGTCGTTCGCTTGATTTTTTGCCGACTTTTTTTCTGTAAATAATCATCTCTCGAAATCATAATAAAAAGAGTTCAGTAGAACCTTTCGGAATCAACTGAGCGTAAATTAATTTATAACTAGTGTAATGTACCTGGTTTTGGTTGGGATTTTGATTGAGAATCTACTGATCTTGGTGATTTGCATCAGTCAAAATAGCTTTACAGGAATGTAAGCTAAGGAGTGGCCTTAATTCGTTTCATTTTTGCTCTATAATGTTCCCCCTGCAGAGAAACTGGCCTGCTCCCTGTGCGAGGGAATGGCTCACAATCCCCACGCTGGCTGAGTACGGGTAGATTTTACCATGTCTTCGAACCACAATCCTCAAAAACCTTTCGAGAATATTTACATTGGCCAAGGTATTTCTTATTTTACACAAACAAAATAATGCCCCTATTTTATCAAATACCTTTTATTATTGTTAATTATATTAATTTTATTTTAACGGTTACTACGTATACAGTACATCATTCTGAACCCGTCCCATGTTGAAATTTTTTGTAGGTTATATGAAAAAAAAAAAAAAAACTGTTTCCTACGAAGCTGCAAAACCAATCCGGTCATAATGTACGGAAAAGCAAAAAAACGATGAAAAACTTCTATGTGGTTTTCTATGGGTTCAGAACAAAGAATATGCACTGAATAATACGCGGTAACAGTTTTACCTTCCACCCTGTATAACCTCTTGGAGAAGGTAGAGAACCGGAAAAACGAGTTCAACAACAACTTTGTGATTTCTTCACAGAAAAATATTACGTATGTGAATATTAATTTACCTAGTAGCGTCAATAACGGCTTATCAATGTATGCTGTCTTCAGTTCCGTACGTTTTTACGATTACGGGTGACCACTGAAAACCAGCGCTGTGCTGTGGGCCCCCCATAGCACAGCATCATGCTGAGTTATCACCTGCTTGTCGCAGTCACGACGTCCAAGCGGTGAACTAATTTGTTTCTGTCCTGTGTATTTATAATATTTGGCGTTGTATGATTATTGTTAATTGATTTTTTGTATGCACGTCTTGTCCCTGCGACAAATAATAGTAGATTGTTGCATCGAGCGCAAAGTGAGTTATGAATGCATGAGTGTTATGTTGGTGCCCGAGAGCACGCGCACGTCCCCGCGCCAACGCAACGGTGGCCGGGGGCCACATGGTGGCCCCCGGCCACCGTAGGCGCGGGCCTGTGGACGGTGAGCTATGGGCTAGCTCGCCGCGTCCGTCCGACTTATGACGACAGGCCGTGTCGACGGCGCGTTTGTGTTCCACGCGCGCCTCAAAGAGAGTCAGCAAACAGGAAGGAGTCCGAAAGGACCGATGCCTGCCAGGGTTGCGGGACTGTTGGAAAGAGATACCGCGGCCCTGGAACACAAAGGGCAAAGGAAGGAACATGGATGGGTTTTAGTCAGTAAAAGTCTGACACTCCCTCTGCTCAGCCCAGAGCGGGAGGGGTTATTTGATGATTTCCGATCCGAAAAACAAATAATCGCATAAATTAACACGAGTGCATTAATTACTCACTTTAGCAAGGTGCGTAATCTACTTTTCTTTCAACTACCAATCTACCTACCGTGATAAAATATATCTACTCAAAATAAAAACTCAAGTTAATGAAAACAAAGTAAGTATCTCGCGACTTTTGTGGCAAAAGGTTATTAACAATTTCATTTGCAGCTGATGTTTTTAACTTTCTGGAGTTGAATTCATATCGATATCTCTGTCTATTTCCATTTTTTTTAAACTTTTCTTGCTAAATACGAAATAACAAAGTTTTACAATGTATGGTACAAAATGCGCGCCATTTGTTTTTTTTTTTTTCACCAAGTCGATTTTATTCAGCCGATTTTTAATTTCAGCCAGTATTTTTTTGGTCAAATGCATACATTTTTTGGTAAACTCAATGGGAGACAGTAAATCTCTGTGGCAAATTATTATCTAAATAAAAAATAAAAAACAGTGCATTCATGAAAATCTGTGCAACAATGAGATTTTATATAACATTTCTGCACTGTTTTGTTCGAAGCAAAAAAGACGTCCTTTGTGATCGATTTTGTAGTGATTAATGATAACATTACTACGTAGTTGAAAGAAAATATTTTTTATCTTTCTTTCTTATTTATTTAAGTACAACATATGTAACCTTTTTGCAGATTGCAATGTGTTATTTCTTCGGAATAATTATCATGTGCAGCAAATGTGTGATTATTGAGTGCTTTGTCGGCGTCTGGGTATCTATTGGTTAACATCAATTAGTATATAATTGTGAAGTGTCTGATTGATTCGTTATTCGTCTGTTTCTCCTTGAACGTTTAGAGGACGATAGTTATCAATTTAAAAGTAATTTCAATTAACTTTGTGTTTAACCCTCACTGAATGCAATTGTATAATTGTATATGTTATATTAAAGTCATTATCAGTATGTAGGTATTATATCGTAGGTAATAAGGTTTAACAGTAGTCGACCCTCAGTGAACTCGGTAGTACCTGGGAAGGTACTTGTCATTTTGTCGCAACTGCTTTGTCAACTTTTTTGTGTTTTTTTCGTTTTGAATCATTAAATAAAGAAACTATGCTCATCCACTTTCTGAATAAAAAAAAAATAACTGTAAAGTAAGGCTGCCTCTTTAGTCTAGTGGGCACAAGCGCAAGTGCTGAGCACGAGGTCATGGGTTCCGTTCCCCGGTCGGGGAAAGTGTTATTAGGTTTTTCCACCAGGAATTTCTCGGTAGCAGTCACGGAGTCTGCATTTGTGCCCGGTTGATGGCAATAGGCTCGCCACCTGGGCCTTAAACATAACTAGGAAAATGTGGGTGTACTATAAATCACACCTCTGCCTAACATTACCGGCGTGATTGTATGTTAAATCAAACAACACCATTATTTTCTACATAAAACCATTTATTAATCTAATAAAATTTGAAGTGATAAATATACCATCGTAAAGTAATAACTACAGAAATAAACGTGATTTTATGCCTAAGCTAATCTTTATTCATATGTTACAGCTAAACATTTTTATGCATCAAAGTACTGACGCGTTACAAACAATATCCATTAATTATATAAAACAAAGCAGATGTTATGTCTGTTTGTACTTCTCAAGAACTAATAGTCTAATTCTTGAAAAGTAAGTAAGTACATAATGGATTATGATACGGCTCATCATCATTTGGAGAATTAATTTCGGATATGTTAAAAAACCCTGTCTGATCGGAAAGGAGCATAATTATAGGTTTTAAACCAATAACTTTATCAAATTAAAATATTCATGAAACTAAACATACTAATGAATTTTAAAGTGCGTGAGTTTTTTACCTAAATTACCAACATTTCCGTAAAATCTTACATACTTTTAAAACGTGATAACACCATCTTCGGCATTAGTGTGTTCGATCGTCAATTGTTTGTCTATAACGTCACTACCCGAGTATGTTTCCTTATTTTATGATTTATATCGGGGTATTTTTATTTACCTTTTATCCAAAAACGATTACATAGAATCTAAAGGTGGGAACCTTTAGATTCTATGTAATCGTTTTTTCACATTCGCGTGTATTGTAACATTACAGATACGACTTTGAACATTACATTACTATCTACGGCCCTAACTGACGAGCTTTCGCGTGTAATGTAACATTACAGATTTGACTTTGCGAGCATTCACGTGTGATTTAGTCGATCTACGGATTACAAGTGGAGCGCATTGATTTTACAAGTTGCATCAAGGTATTACTCATTGTAGCTTTACAAGGTGCGCGCTGTAATACTCGATTTTCCTCCCAGTGATGTAATGCTCGAATCTGTAACGTTACATTACAGGCAAATGCTCCTGGTGAGGGAGTACCTTTATATCAATACCTAGTAACACCCGCTTTTATCCTGTGAACAGTACAGAAGTCTCAATAGTTTGACATGTCATATTGTCATCTCACCAGTAGCTAGATTTATACATCCGAGCGAAACATGGGCAGCTCGCTAGTTTCACATAATCTATTACTTCATCTACCAGTACAACGTGATTATATGAATAATAAATCAAGAATGCGCATACAATTTGTTCATTATTATAGTAACACTTCTTGATATTTCATAGGAAGCCATTAAATTATGATCTATGTTGTTTATATAGGAACTTTGCGCCTCGCGCGTATTTTATATCTATAGATGGAATGATTACGAGTTTTCGTGACTACGGAGATCGAACTGGATCAAGTTATTAATACCGGTTTGTTTCTATGTACTCGAATGGCTAGGTATTTGTGCGGATAGGGAACAATATCTAGCAAAAGTAAAAAAAAATAGGTTATTATAAGGCTATGATTAAAAAAAAACATTTTTGCAAAAAATAAAACCGACTTCAAAAAAAAAAACAAAAAGAAAAACAAAAATAACAAACCAAAACACAAAAGAGTGAAAAATACCTTTGTTTGATTGATTTTGTGTTTTGGTCACCGACTTCGAAGCTTGACTTTTGTTTAATTGATTTGGTGTTTTTGTTACCGGCTTCTGAAGCTAAAGTTATTTTTCACTTTTTTGTGTTTTGGTTTGTTATTTTTGTTTTTGTTTTTTTTTTTGAAGTCGGTTTTATTTTTTGCAAAAAAGTTTTTATTTTTCCATTTTGAATTGTTCCCACGTCGCCATGTATTTATTTTACATTATTAAATACGCGTCTAAATGACAAAAACAGTAATATTTTCTTAAAGACGGAATCTTGTTTCTAGCATTCACTCTGTTGTCCTTAGAGAAATCAACTGTCGATATCGATAAGTCTCATTATCTATACATTATTCTAGAACAAGAAGTGACCTAACTCCTAACCGTTAAAGAGTTGTACCTTCCTTCATCAGCTCAGCGTCATGAGATAATGATGACCATACGCGAATGTCTTAATAGCTTTAGAAATTATTTTTTACTTACATTTATGTCGTGGCTATTGTGTGTATAAAATACTGGTATTCAGCTGCATCCGGTAAGACTTGAAGCCGACCACAAAATAGTTGGGAAAATGATGCAGATGATGAACAATACATGTCATGGTAATGGGCTTATCCCCAATAAATGGAAATCTTGGTGTATTGTACACATCTGCGTACCCCCTCAGAGCATACAGGCGTGATGTTACGTCATGATGTTGTATAAACAATAAACATCCAAGCGATTGCAGCAATCACGACAGATTTGCCGTCTATTTTTGAAGAGTTCCATAGTATATCTCCGAAGATCAGCATCAGATCTTCACCAAATTAAAATGGGACCACCTCAGAAGTATAATCTTACAAAAAAAAAAGAATTTTGAGAATCGGTCCACAAATGGGGAGAAATCAGGTAAGATACATAAAAAATAATAATAATAATAATACATACACACGAACATATAACCTCCTCCTTTTTGGAAGTCGGTTAAAAACAAAAAGTTCAGAAAAAAACAAATGTGTTTTAATTTTGTCAAATTTGTGCACAACTAAATTACTAATATTCAACTATGCGATGCAAAATCAAGCGCCTACAATGATCATAATAAAATCAAATACTTTATACATCACTTTTTCTAAGTAAAGATTTCATAAATGATCAGTTTCAATAATTGTCGTCAACTAAAGTTATCGTAACACTATTAGCAAGATTCCTCTCATCGGCCCCATCCGTATCCTTTTCCATATTCCTTGCCGTCATATTTATTATCACCTTTGCCATCGCCTTTACCCTTGTCATCACCCTTACCCTTACTGCCGCCGTTACCCTTGCCAGCGCCAGTAGCCTTGCCGCCAGCATCTTCTTTACTCTCACTGCTACTATTGCTGCTACTGTTGTCACTGCTGCTGTCAGAGCTGCTTCCGCCCTTGCCTTTTTCGTCACCCTTGCCACCTTTTCCACTAGTACCACCTTTGCCTCCTACAAAACATGTACATAAAAATCAGGTTTGCACCTTGAACTCAATTCCATCACAATTTTCATTTGATTATTGTTATCATATGCCACGTAACAAAGGTGCAATTGTTATGATCCTTCCTTAATGGATTACAGCATGATATTATTAGAACGGTTCGGAGAGATACGATCATTATGTTATATGTTCGCATGGATGGGTTGCAGCTTATAAAGTTTAATATGTTTTCATTACTACCATTAAGATGGGGAATTGCGTATGCTGGAATGCATAAGACAGTAAAAAAAGATGTGAATATATTATGTTTGAAAATACTTGAATTTTTCTTACCTCCAGGCGCTGCGTAAACACATAATGCAAGTACAATTAGCATAAGTGCAATGATAGTTAAATTCTTCATCATGTCCTGTATTCAATCTTCCTTTCCTCCGAGTAACAAACTGATTCTGATAAATTTGTCCTGTGCTTACTCTTCTTATTCGACTACAATCACTCGTAATCTAACTATCCTTTAAATACTCATTCACTTTCCGATTTTTCATGATATTTTTTGCACGAAGGTTTGAACAATCTAATCTATCTTTCATTACCGTATATAATACTACTGATACAGAATTTACGTTTTGCATCGACTGACTTTAAATTGCTTATTGATTGGATTTACACGAATTTAGGTTCTAGCTGGTCAAGTTAAGTTCGAAATTGTAAGTAAGTCAAGTATAATCAATTACGAAGAATTTGATTAGTTCTAGTGATGATCCAGCAAAATTTACTATCATTGAGTTTAGTAGATTACAGTAAGGCTTCTGACAGTGAGGACGGTTGTAGTGCATTAACTAGGTTATATCTGTTTGTATTGATATAATCGGGCTATGTTATTCACATTCTTATGCTGTGCTGTGCTCTGTATTCTTAATAATTGTCTAATGAAAACTTTAATTAACAGGTGTAGGATTAACAAAACTATTCGGTAAAGTTTGTCAAATTGACAGGTTTTTGACATTTCCAGTGCCTCTATTGCTAAAGAATGCCACTTTTTCCGCACCCTAAGGACATGCTCACAGAAGCTTAGCACTGTATACATATTAGGTTCTTAGACCAGCTTTGTAAATATTATTACTTAGTCCCTTATTTTTTGTTTTGAAAAAATATTTGACCAGTATATTAATGTAGAACTTCCCCTGACATGTAGTAGTAGAGCCAAAAGCGTGAGTACCGTATTTCAATGTTGTTTTTGTTTGATTGTAAACATTTACTATTACCACTGATTTTTCTTCAATCAATTTAAGATATAAGAATGATCGAATCAACGACCTATGGCCCGGTGGCACCACAATTGACAAAAGTATTGAAAACGTTGTTCTGGTTCTGTCAGTCTTTTGGAGAAGACAGCGACAGAACTATGTTTTGATGACGAATTGAATTGTTGAAGATCCCCATCCTGTAGAGTAGTGTAGAGTGTTTGAGAATAGTTACATAGTGACGTCATGTTTACCATGCTGATATGTATCTCTGGGTCGCTTGTTAGATAGCATATATTATTATTTTGTTCTTAAGTAGTTTGTCCTAACAGGTAAGGTGATTAAAAAGCTGAAGTATTTTATAAAAACGATAAATTTTATTTGTATTGCATTAATACATATATGTATGGCGAAACGAAACTATTTGTTTTATCACATTGAGCTTTTGAATTTCTTTCTACAGGATCTTCACGAAGCAGCTTAATGTCTGAAACAAACAAAAAGAAGTAATGTTAATAATAAAGAATAAAATACGAACGTTATGTTTGGTTGGTTTGGTTACGAGGCCCAGAAGTACTTTTCTATAGCTCTAGACACATTTCAGTTGCTAACAATATAAGTGCAAACCTACAAAATTTATTGTTAAATGCGATGGCCAGTGTTTTAGTGAAATGTATTTTTTTTGATAGAATTGCATTTATAGCTTAAAGAAATTAGACCTTCTAACTCAGAACAGAAATACAACAGTAGATAAAAGATAAATAAGTGTAGTTACCCGTATTTGCCGCCGCTGCCGCCGCTGCTACCGTGATTGCTGCTGCCACCGCTACCGTAGCCGCCGCCGTAGCCGCCGCCACCTCCCTGATGTCCGCCACCTCCCTGATGTCCACCGCCTCCCTGATGTCCGCCGCCTCCCTGATGTCCGCCGCCGCCACCTCCCTGATGTCCGCCACCGCTGCCTCCATGGATACCAGAGTCGCCACCACCGCCGTGTCCACCGTGACCGCTGTCTGCGCCGTGCTGTCCGTGGCCACCCTGGTTGCTGCCGTGATCGCCGTGACTGCCACCGCCACCGCCGTTGTAGCCGCCGCCACCGCCACCTCCGCCCCCTCCTCCACTGCCTCCATATCCTGAAAATGAATGAATAGAAATGTTACAAGTTTTAGAAATGTGGAGTCAGTTTTGGATGTTTGCAAGTATGTTTCTATACATTTCCAATAATGTATTGGTTATCAACAGACGTATTGGACAGATGTACTGGTTATTGGACAGGGGACACCACGATTGCCAAATAGAATCTCGCCTTTAGGTCAAAAAATTCGACGGTCAATACATTTGTATCAATCACTTTGAACAACATTTTCGAGGTTATCGTAGATTTTTACTTTATCCAGGCCTTGAGCTCCGTAATGTTGAATCTACACGAGTCTAAAGAAAATATTAGATATTGTTCCCAAAAAATAAAACAAACTTAAGAACCACTTTGAAACCAACGACCAATTTGCATAGAATTTTTCAATACTATTTACCCCTTCCAAATAAAGAATGAGTAAAGACGGCTCATGTCTATTTGTGGAAATATACACAGTTTTTTAAGAAGCTAATGTTAAATCAAAACGAAACTAGAATAACAACAACAAAACAATACCTGGTGCGGCGCTAGTGATAGCGAAGAGCCCTAAGGCCATAACTGTGACTACTGCAAGACGAGCCATGTTGATCTGTGCCTGGAAATACTCCGGCTAAGCTTATATACAGTCTCGCTTATGTCATGGACTTGAACGAACAAATGTTTATTAGTCTCTTCATTTTTTGCCGCGCTTTTTTTTTGTAATAACTATTAAGGTTCCGCTGAATTAAAATATCCTAATTTTATTCATCAAGGTGGATATGGACGAAGATCGATACAAATAATTGCTGACTGTTCTTGACGGCCTTGACGGCTTTTAGATTATAACTTTGAGCTATGTTTAAAGCTTTTTTTTGTGACTTTCTGACCAACAATTCCATATAAGCAAGCTTTTGTTTGTGAATTGGAACTCTTGATTGACTGGCTGGTAATTGTTATGCAATTTCAATATTTAGTTTTGGTTCTTCAAAAGATGTAGGCTTAGTGAATTATTATTGTTAGCAGTTTTTGATTTCGATTTTGGCATTCTTAGATGCTTTGGTTTTTTTGAATTAATTGAATGGTATGTACCAGACGGTTGTATTACTGCATTTTTTTTTAAATTGTAAGCAAAACTGGATCAACACTCACATTTTTCTTATAAAACAAAAGGATTCAGTAAGTCTGATATCTAAGAAGGTTCTAGGTGGACATTAAGTTAAAGTAAGATACTCAGGCTTGGAGGAGTGACGGTATTGGCAAGGCATCGGCTGAGCTTGATGAATGTGAATAGATATCAGGTAACAAAGGTGTGCTATGAAGCACAAGTACATGAAGTACTGTATTAAGCACATTGCGCTTACGTTTTATATAAAATAATCCCATCTATTAACTAATTTACAATGTTCTTGAAGCTCCCTACTCAAAAACTATAATAATGACAATAAGGTACAGAAACGAAGTAAGTTTACACATACACCTACTAATAGATGGTTGAATACTCAAAAGTAAAAAAAATACAACAACACTTACAGGTGACCTTCAACTGTGTCTGGCAGTGGGATAGAATCATCAAAAGCTGCCAGACGCGGCAGCGCTTGAGAAACTGCTTCAAATAGTTGCCCAAGTAACATACTCGTAATGTACAAAATTCACATTTAATAAATTGACGTAAGTACATTCACAATTTTATATAATTTAAAGGTGTCTGGCGGGGGTTTTCCGCCACACAAAGTGTCTGGCAGTAGAGGAGGTAAATTATCACACTATCCCTTATGTATCTAATATTAAACAAATCACGCTTTATAGCATGAAGTAACTTAGCAGCTATTTAGCACATCTTTGTTACATGATAGTCTGCCAAAGCCACCGCGGCCGACTGTTCACAATATCCAATTATTATTGTTCATATCCATACTTACCTTAGTATTACTTCTACAGAAAATGTTTCGGTCAGTGGGTCGTCTTGGGGCGGAGTAGGTCTGGCGGTCACGGGATCTCCCTCGATATATTTGTAATTTAGAAGCTTTTGAAGCCTTGCGTCATGATGAGATTTATGAAGAAGAAAAAGGCGAATTATTGTTCATATGCGGAACCCTTTAGCCAGGTATTAATAATACATTTATATTTTATTCATTCGTTAACACTTTGAAGTGGCCAAGAGTTTTTGTGTTGTTCGGCCGGTCACAAACACAATACATATGTATAGGTAGTATTTATACATAAATATGTACCTTATAATAAACTAGTGCATTGTAAATATTACGTTCGCATCGGTAATGGCCAGTTAAGGTCGGGTGTACCCTGCAAGATATAAGTAGAATCAAGGTTCACAAGGTTTTTGTTCAGTAGGTAATGTATTTACCTATATCGGGTTTCTACTTATCTAGTATGAAGTTTCTCGCCGGAGCACAGTTGTTTTTGCTTATTTTAAAAGCGGAGAGGCTGTGTTTTCCATTTTGACTGATAAATACGGCTTTCAGAGAATAAATATGCAAGTATTCTTCGAGGGGTAAGCACCATTTGACATTACATGAGATTCCAGCATTGGTAAGTTGGCATTGACGGATTTACCTTCAATATAAATTAAGAATAGGCCGCTGTTTACTCTATTTAACTTGAAATTTTAAACAGGTTCAATTTTCTATTTACACTTCTTGACTCATTAAGGAAAAGTCTCCGGGTCAACTGACGACTTTTACATATTATCCTACCAAAGCATAAACGTATCCGATCAAAACTTGGTACATTTTATTTTTTTATTCTTAATTTTTACTCGAATCTTCAATTTTCAAAGTGTTCTAAACTAAACTACAAATACATATACAATAAAAAATATTATTCTCTAAACAATTCAGTGAGGAGAATTGCTAACTCATCTTAAACCGATCCACATGTTTCACAATTGTTACTTTTTTCATCAAAATAACTTGCTACATAAAATATTTTATAAATTATAGCTTTACTAGGCCAACACGCCTAACAGAATAGGTACTGGCACCTTGGTACTTTGCAGATACCTGGAAATGTTTTTTTACTGAGTAAGCTGTGAGCTGATAAGGAAACGTTATTTTATTATTTTGTTAATTTGTTCTATGAATTAGTTTATCGACCGCGTGATCTGTTTGGAGCGGTGGGCGGTTCTTTCCTTTGCGCGGGAGCAGTCGGGTATTCGCTGTGTGCGAAGTGGGTGGTGGGTGGCAGACATTAAAACGATCAATGCGCGCGATGCGGCGAAAAATTGAACTTTTGGGGGCAGGTGAACTGTCACCGTATTAGTGTTTGTGTCTAATTGCATTTCTTCAAAGTAATTTTCGTAGTAATTTTCGTCGTTTGCAAATTGGCGGCCACTTGGTCTACCCCATTGCTGTTCTTGTCTCAACTCTGAGATGATTTTTTCATGGTTGACGTAATACAACAGTGCCGCGATATTATGTTCACAATTTCACATCTTCCACTTTTATTGTAAACACAGTCTTATTTGGCATTGGTTACGAAACGAGTAGGATCAATCTGTAAGTAAATTAAATTGTGCGATGAAAAAACTTTCTCACGTACTACCATATTAAGTGCATTACGCATGATCCAAAATTACAAAAAATGCGGTTTGTGTTACTTTCTTCCAACCGCCATTAAATATGCGCTTGCACAATCCCTTTTACTGTCCATTCGTGATTACGCTGACGCCAGTTATCTCACTGAGGGACAACTAGATAAACTTGAGTGAAGATTTATAATTTGGCCTGCGCAAATATGATCAATTAATCACATTTTAGAATATTTAAAACAAAGTCGCTCCCGCTGTTTGTACGCTTAGATCTTTTAAACTACGCAACGGATTTTACGCAGCAATAGATAGAGTGATTCAAGAGGAAGGTTTGTTATGTAAAACATTGCACCCGTGCGAGGCTGAGCTGGGTCGCTTAGTTTCGTAAAAAGCACAAGTGGCTTCTCGTAAAGCTTCGCTGGAGTTCTTTACTCTTGTTTCAGCTCTACAGTATTCTGTTCAATCCTACAGCTAACTGTCTCTTATCTTAATGAACGTTTCAAGTTCCTTCTAAGGTCATCAGAAAACTTGAGACTAGAGATGCAAATGCATTCTTCTTATTTCTACGACGAATCTTTTACAATCGTAGTAGTACGGCTATGGAAGGCCTTGTCTGTGTTAGTAAGGCGCGCCCAAACCATGTCCAATTTTAACGATATGGTCAAAAAACACCACCTCTCTCTATACAGGGTATTTTACTCGTTTCAGGATTCTTAAAATTATATTCTTCTTAGTCTTAATTATCTCGCTTTGCTCGGAAGTTAACTCCAAGCACCCTCGCTTCGCTCGGGACCTTATGATCCCTCGCTGCATTCGAGATTCAAAATAGCGCCCGTGACGTACGACACGGCTTTATCCCCTCGATGCAAAAGCTACTATTACACATGTGTTAATAAACTAAATTGCACAAAGGATTTTGATACGGTTTTTACCATCAGCATCACTTAATCCGGAATGTTCGTATATTATATCTATATTTAACTATTTCGTACTTGCAAACGGCGTGCGTGTATCACCAGATCTATGAATGTGGATAAAGCAATACTCCCTGTATTATAAGATTGTAGCAGGTGGCGTTATGTACAGACGCCAGCACATCAAGCAACCCGAAACTGTCAAAATTTCCCAATCAACCTTGAACCTATTGCTTTAGCGATAAAGTTGATAATCTATTTAAGAAATTTGACATATTGTAGTAGCTTGATATGCTGGCGTCTGTACATCCTGCTTACCCTCATTAGAAAAAGGCGTCAGTTTATGTATTTACCCATTTAACTTTAATATCGCACAAACTGCATTTGGGCGGAGCAGGGGCGGGTGGCTAGTATTGAATCTAGTTCTTCTAATGTTGCTGGAGCTGGGATCTTTCTTGTGCCACTTCAATAATCAGCTAAAGCACTAGGAACAGGAAGTGTAGAGAGGGGAGCATTTTGGGGGACTGTCGTACCCATGTTATTTTGATTGTCAGAAAGTGCTGATAGTCAGCCTAATTTGAAATGACTATGAATTTGATTTGATAGATATACAGATAGGTATTTTGGGTATAGTAGATTTTGCGGGGACAGATAGAGTTTCGTTTCGGTGAATGAATACTGTCTTATATGCTAATAGTTAATTAGTAATCAGAACCATTGTTGTTGCTTACATTACAATGTAAGTAAGTGTAATTTGTCGTGTTCATTTTTAGTCTTTGTTGAGTTTGTGTTTTTTAAATGGTAGCTATCGCGTGTGAATTCGCCGCTAGAGGCGCTAGCGTAGCGCGAGGGTATCGAAGTGTCAGATGTCATAGAAAGTTCAAGTTCGTTAATATTCACGATTGTGGTCTAGATTGAGCTATCCTGATTAATTAAGACTTGAAGATTTTAAATAGCAACTTAGGATCTTATTTGCCAGGGGCTGTGGGACTGTTCGAAAGAGATACCGTGGCCCCGGAACACAAAGGGCGATAAAGGAACATGGATGGGTTTTAGTCAGTAAAAGCCCACCCCTCACACTCCTGCTCCGCCCAGAGCGGGAGGAGTTATTTGATGATTTCCAATCTGTAAAAAAATAAGGATCTCATTTGTTAGTAGTTGGACGTAAAATGATTTTTAAATGTTTCATGCTTGCAAATTTTAGGGAGAATATTGTAAATAAATGTACCTGAAGTTTACGCTATGTTGTTATACGTAATAAAATAAACTTTTTTTGAAGTTGGTTCTGTAAAGTTTAAAATAGAATTATTGACATACTTAAGCTTACGCGATAGAGGCGCTAGCTGGTGAGCTCAAAAATGATAGCCCTCATTGACATCCTTGTTTGTGGGCTGAAAAACTGTATTTTGTTAAATATAATATGCCTTGGCAATAAGCTTTAGAGTACAGGTACCGTAGAACGGGGTGGATAGAAACGCAAAAAGTTTTTGAAAAAAAAAAACAGCCTTCCAAAAAACACTAATAGTAAGGTTTACTGTAAGAAATTCCAATTCCGTGTTAAGCTTGCCGTTGTACATAAACTATATATTGTAATTTTTTGTGTGTTTAAGTTAAATTTTGTGTGCAATAAAAAATAAGATTATTTGTGTTTAAAAAGTGGAAAACAACTTTACTTCCGGAATTCAGTGACTTTTGTTTGTTTCATTGACTTTATGCTACTAACCGAAAGTAAAGATAGAGAAATCGGTGTACATTCATGAGATGCTGGCCGTATACATAATCAACTCCTTTTTAGAAGTCGGTTTATAATAGAGCATTTGTTGGTAACATAATTATCATATGGATTCAACCTTAAAATCCCTTTCAAGGTTTTGTCGTGATCTTGCCAAAGATAATCGTCGGCTTTTAGAGCTTATAAATCCGTTTCCTAACGAACATGTAAACAAATAAAAGATAATATATGCACATAGTGATTCAATATCATTTGACATTCACTTCGGACTGTCAATGTAGGTATGTTTTACACTTGAAAACTTCTTTAATCATTTTAAATAGGTAAACATTTAGGTTTAGTGAAAAAGCAGTCTTGTTAGGGTTCCGTATCTCACAATTGGCAAAAACGGAATCCTTATAGGATCACGTTGTTGACCGTCTGTCTGTCAAGACCCTTTTTCTTAGCAATGCGTGGAGATATCCAGCTGAAATTAATATCAAATACATAAGTCTGCTACTCCTAGGAGCAGTGAAAAAAATGGAACTTTTAAGTCAAAGCGATCAAAAGATATGACCATTTATGTCGCATATTTTGCGATTTCACAAGGGATTCCTCGTCAATACCTATAGGGTTGACCGTTCAACTAGATCATGAAATTTGGCAAGAAGCAATGTCTTACAAAACATGTAAAAAAAAAAAGATCTGAAAACCGTAAATATACATGTAGTAACAAGTTTATAAATTTTTAAAATGTCTGGCTCTTGTGATCCAAAAACTCCTTGTAGAAGACTCAGGGCCACACTGATTTATGTGAGTAATCACTTGTCAATAAAGATATATTTTATTTTTCATATGGAACCCTCGGTGCACGAGTCCAACTAGCACTTGGCCCCGGTTTTTTTTAAGTAGCGACGCGACGTGACTGTGTTACGACCAGGCGTCTACACGAGGTGGATCGATGACCTTGTGAAGACCGTGGGAATCCTCAGGATGCCAGAACAAGGATGTGTCGATGCGGCATCGCTTGGTGGCTTATGTCTATCTAATGGAGGTATTTCGGCTAAAATTATGAATGGATACCAAGTTGGCAATTCGCCCCGACTTCGCACGGGTAGCAGAGCTTATACAGGGTAGGTACTAAGTACTCACATAAGTAATCGGATGGACCTTTTGAGTAAAGTGCTTTATCTTATCCCATTAAATTTATAAGTTTAGATTTCATGATGATTTAATTTATCATGTTTGATTTGATGCATATGATTGACCCTATCGATTGATATCATAAAACTACAGGATGCTTTTTTCCGAGATTTTCAACCGTTGTCGTCATATTTCAGACACCTAAATATTCCTCATGAATCACCCCGTCCATTGGTGAAAATCCGTTCGGTTGTTTTTGAGTTAATCGCGTTTAGACAGACAGACACATAGTTTTATAATAATGATGTAGTGATAGTGACGAAGGAACGACGTAAAATCGTCGCCGTTGTCTTCAACATGTCTGTTATTTAGTGCTGGACGTAGGCCTCTCCAAGGGCACGTCATTCGTCTTGATTCTCGGCAACTCTAATCCAGTCAGTACGCACGACGACCAATCAAACTTTACAAAACCGGTTTATGCGGATCTCTCATTTTACGGGAAATCTATACAAAGCGAGGTCATGTTGGTCATAGTTTGATGTGTCGCCTCGTACCTACCTACTATAGATCATTTTAGTAAATAAGTAAAGGCCTCCGTTACTACACTAGGGATTTAAAGAGCTTATGTAGTAAGCTAGGTTAGAACGACTTGAGAATACGAGTATACATAATGATCGTATTATTAACAAAATGCAAAATAAAATGTTGTTCAATATAATGGCTTTGAAATGGCTCATTTGTTTCAGATGTTAGGCTTTCCCATCAAACACAAAGCTCTTATGCGAGTTTTTATCATTAACAAAACCTACACATCTCGTGGGCTGCATCTGAAAGTCAGTGGTGTACTTCGTAGCACGACCATGAACGCATTCATTATAACTTTTGATGGTAATAAAATCCTTTTAATTTATACTATTTTATACCACTAATTAGAAATTTTATAGCTCCCAAGAGCATGCTTAAAAATTTTTACTCATTATTTACTCCTATTTAATTACTAGTAAATTGTCGCAAATTGTTACAAAAGCAAAAATAAATTTTCTGCCTATACGCCTGTAGGTATATGATTTTTCATTACTCATACTCGGCAAGTAGGTCTGAAGTTGCCTAAGGAGCGGGTTGAAAGTAATACTTTGCGTCCCTAGGGAGAATCGTTTTCAACTGACAACTGTCATAGTATATTTTATAACGAGCGACTAAATGAATGACATAATATACCAGAGGTGGTTTGACTCCCGAGCGTGCGAGGGAGTCAATGAAACCGAGTGGCCTTTAGTCTCGAGGTGCAAACTGTACTTTTCACTTTGAGTGCGAGAAAAATAGTAAATTTAGTACAAACACATTTATTAAATATTCTTATTCCTCCAGTCCATAAAACTTTCGTAAGTTTTAGGTAAATCTTCCCCGATTTTTGCGGAAAAAGATTATCTATTATGTCTTTTGCTCTTTGCTCGACATTTCCTCTTCACTGTCACTGGACATTCTTAATTTTGTATAAAACCGAACAAATTTACACTCTTTTTTTTCGGATGGTAAATCATCAAATAACCCCTCCCGCTCTGGGCTGAGCAGGAGGGAGTGTCAGACTTTTACTTACTAAAACCCATCCATGTTCCTTCCTTTGCCCTTTGTGTTCCAGGGCCGCGGTATCTTTTTCGGTCACAGTCCCGCAACCCTGGCAGGCATCGGTCCTTTCGGACCCCTTCCTCCCGTCCTGCACTATGTGTGGTTCCACGTGCACTCTGAGGCGACCACCAACGCCGTCGAGGTGGCAGTTCTGGTCAAAAATAATTTAATTTAAAAATAAAAGGGAACACAACACAACAATGATCGACACGACGAAATAGAAGAATTCAAAAGACTTTGACAATTCAAAAATGCTTGTAATTTATTTGAAATAAATACTTTGTTTGCATTGAGTTTCATTTTAACGAAAAGTCAAGCCAGATTTTCTTTTTTCCTAAGATATAGTAACATATACCGAATGTTAGTTTTTTTATCCGTGTGTCCTTGTATGTCCCTCTGCTGGGCAAAGGCCTCCCCCATATCCTTCCAAGTTCTCTTCTACGCCACCTCGAACCAGATATTAAAGAAAAGAAAAGAAAAGAAATAGCCTTGACATAGCCGTCAACCAAGCATTCTGTACCCGTACCTAGCTAGAGCGGCAGTTAGAAAAATATTTTGGATGGATGGACACTTAATAAATATAATCTATACATATCAAAGTCAAATTCAATATCAATTCAAAGTTCAGACTGACTGATATACAGGCTGTTGTTTTGCATCCTGGTCAAATTCATGGAGGTATCTATACTAATGATTCTCGACCCGAATCGATAGCAAAAAGGGTGGTTTTTTTATTTTATTTTTTATGGAAACCGGTAAGTGTAAACCACTCTTATTAAAACGCAGCCCGTCTGTTCCTAGCCCTATAAACGCGCTGTCACACACACAAACGCAAACTTTTAGTCCACTGTATAATTATAGACAGTATGGAATCTGGGGATGGTTTATGTTTACCGATTTCCATAAAAAAATAAATCTAAACCCTACACTTTTTGTTATCGATTCGGGTCGAGAATCATTAGTATAGATGCCTCCTTGAATTTGACCAGGATGCAAAGCGGCTGTTAAAATTATTGGACACGTGTATCACAGTTTTTCCAAAATCATTTCCCAACAGTCTCAAATAGGGCTTCGAAACTCACGTAGACAGTGTGTTCCGTTTTGGCCCGGCCTCGATACATCACAAGGTCATAATTATGGCAATAAACTCTACGGATACCTTTTGGTACTAGAAAGAGAAATAAAAGTACCACGTTATTTCATGAATTTTACACCATTTTCAGTGGCCGGGCTACAGCGTATCCGTCCTAGCACGGCCACGCTTAGATCGGCTGAAATCCACAACTTTATTGAATGATTCGTGTCTGAGATAAATGTATACTTGTGATTTACTATAATATGGACGGGCCAGAACGGAACATACCATAGACGGGATGGTGCGCAGTGTGGCGCAGGGCGAGCGGGGCGCGGGAGTAGAGTGGGTAGGATTTTTCCGAGCTAGACATGTCTGTAAATATATATGTAAAATCCTGATTTTCGCATTGGCTCGTGATACGCGACATTGATATTAAATATTATGTAATAGTACTATGTCTATAAATAGATTCCTAATGAATCAATTTTGATTGTCGTCACCGGTGTCCACTCTCAAACCAAGGTATCAATATTTCAAATATGTAATGTAGTTAGGCTTAATTATAGCAATAGGTATTATATTTTTTTATTTCGTGTGCAATCAAAAATTAGAATAAGAATGAGTACTAATATTTGCAAGTTATAAGTGAGATCATGTAAAAATCGCGAGTGTGTCTCTGTGCTCTCACTAATAATCAAGTAATCATAATACGATAAAAAAATTGATACAATAATAATTAAAATTTGGCACAGCGCGCAGCGATAGATTATATTTTGGAATAGCTATTTTTTATCCCCGAACTACGAACCCGTAAAAAATCCCGAACACCACGCAGGCGAAACCGCGGGCAAAAGCTAGGTAGGTATATCGGTCAACACGACCTTGTCAAATACATTATAATGACTTAAAAACGAAAAATACTCCCTTGAATGCTGCTTCTAACAAACTTAGTTAGTTAAAATACGAATTAATGTCGCGGTGGTGATCTGGAATGTTGCCGGAAAAGAACTGGATTTACTGACGGGGCTATAAACGAAATAACAACAGCCCCACAGGTCGATCTGCATGGTTAAGCAACTCTTACCGAAGTTGGTTTGTGGATGGGTGTTTATTATACAGAGTGGCAACGACAACACGACAATAAATGGTAATACTGGTAATATTAATGCATAGGAATATTTTCAAACTGCCATAATAAACCTTGACATCGGAAAAAAAAACAAACGAACTAAATAGCATAAAACTGTTATCGAAATACAACACCATAATGTAAATATTGGTTTACTAACCTAAAGTATAATTTGCACTAATTCGCGTCTTGAAATAATATTTAAGGTACGAATTTGGCAAAGTGTTTTTAAGAAGGCCCTTCCCTGTCCGTCTATCGTCAACGCGAGCATGGTCGAAAAGCTTGTTGTTTCATCCAGAGCCGCAGCGGCGTTTTTCTTTCGATTCTCCCGCCTTTCCCCGCCCCGACCCCGCACATCTCGTCACCCGCGCACCTCATACCGCCTAACGCGATGACATTGAACGAAAAATAGTGTTCGAAAATTTCTTAAACTTGTTCCAGGAAATACGTGTTTTTGAATAAGTCTTAAGAGTGTGTGAAATAAATATTTGTCATTAACAATCTCCATTACATGTGCAAGGTTTCTATCGAGATGTTTTCTTTACTTTTACGGTTTATGAGTACATTATGAACGGGCAAAACACCAATTTTTGGAGGCTTATACTGAATTTGTTTCTCCAATTTTTTATTTTTTATAAACCTAGATATAGTGCACAAAATGTAATAACAACGGCATAATCACGTACGAGCGTTTGTATGAAAAGTATGACGGGTAGGCCGCTCTTAAAGCTGCGAGTTCGCAACATGTTTTTAGTTTTTATACCGATGCGAGGATCGTTAACTGTCCGTTCTAGCCTATATACATAATGCAGAATTATTAATACTTTCTACATAATGCAGAATTGTAGATTAATATCTACAATTCTGCATTATGTAGAAAGTATAGAAAATAAAAAATAATATCCTGTGACTAAAATAAAGGGAAGAAAAAAGACCTTAACGAAGCCGAAAGGCACTTGTTCTCCGTTACGTCATTCCGATTATTTTTTTGTCTTGACCATACCTGGGAACCTTCTAGTTACGGAGATATTGCGGATCAAAGTTCCATCGTTTTCAAAAGTTTTATTTAAATACTTGTTTTTAAATGTTAGATTTTAAACACCTCCACCACCCCTGTACTATTGAATCCATCCATCAGCAAAATGTTTTGAGTGCATTACATTGAGTCCTACGGTGAAACGTGATTTTTCACGCAAAATTCGTTTCCTAGCTATATTTTTTGCGTAAAGTTACTTAAGTAGTTACTTAAGTTTTATGTACAGAATACTTGGTTGACGGCATCGTGAAGGGTCTGGTTACACCCTGTATATTCGAATTAATTTTTATATTTAGACTGGGAACGTCATGAGGTATATGCAGGTTAATTTACTGTGGTATTGTCGGCGCCACCCTGTATACAGAGTCCTACTGTGTCTTGGAAAACACACTAAGCCATTGGTCCCGGCTGTCATTTGTAGATCGTTGACAGTTGTTGTGGGTATACAGTGGCCCGAAAGTCTGACAACCAGTCTTACCAAGGGGTATCGTATTGCCCAGTAACTGGGTGTGGAGCTTAGATAGGCAGTCCCTCGAGGTAAAATTGATGCCGACAAATATTCAGCTACATCCGGTTCAGGAGCCTGCAGACCACAGCCAGCGGCTCGCCTACATTGCCCGCCCACACAGCCTGGCTTTAGTGTGTATAGCCCAAAGAACCATGTCGGTGACATGTACCCGCGCGTGCAACCCGCCGGCATGTTGCAGACATGTCAGCGGCATGCTCAAGCTGTAGTGATGTGCTACTGTTTCTTTTTTGCCAAATGGAGTGGGACAATCAAAAAACTTTATGTAAAATAATTAAGCATGTTACTACAACAAACAACAAACTGGTCTCCTTGTGAACTTGCGTCTCAACAAACTTGTTCCAACTCAAATTTCGTTTCCTCTTGAGGTAATGCAATAATTCTTTTTAATATACACACATCAAAAGTGTCTAGGGATCAACATATATTTTTGCAATAACTTTTCTCCTGATTGATATTAATTAAAATTTTCTTTAAGGATTCATCAAATAAAGTGTTTTCGTTTGTCACAGTAACGATAAACCAAGTCACCTTTGCATTAATAAAGAAATTTGCCATTTTCCTAATAAAGGGATTTTTGACATTTGAACCACTAACACAAAAGTTCGAAAAAAAGACTGAAATAACAGTTTTCTTTAAAATTTTATTGGGTAACTTAAACAATTAATAATCCGTGTTTCTACCGCGAACACTAACAACACAAGAACATCGGTTTGGCATACTCAAAATGAGTTCATCCAAATCACGCTGTGGAATGGCCGCCCATGTTCGTTGCAACAACAAAAAAAGGTCTTCTTGCGACTGGATACCCTCCATATTCGGCAAAGCTCTTCTCTGTAGCATATCCCATGCATGCTCAATCGGATTCAAGTCTGGCGACTGAGCAGGCCAGGGCAGGACATTGATGTTAGCTGCGGCGAGAGTCTGTCTTACAACTCTTGCGGTGTGCGGTCGTGCATTATCATGCATTAACTGAAATAAGGGACCGATTTGCACTTGTAGAGGAACGATGACGTCTGATACAATCGTCTCAGCATAAATTTGAGCGTTGAGGTTGCCTCTGATCCAAATCAACTCAGTTCTTCCGCCGATCCAAATACCCGCCCATACCATGATGGTTCCACCACTATAAGGATGGACTTCCTGGCAGGATTTTAATCGCTGTTGGCGTCCAGGGGTTCTCCAGTGTCGTATACGTCTTGTATCCGGTCTCATACCAAAACGAGACTCATCAGAAAAGCACACGAAACGCCATTGTTCTTCTGCCCAATTTCTGTGTTCAAAAGCCCATTGATATCGTATCCTACGATTGTGCATTGCTATAGGTGGTACCCGTAGCGGTCTTCGGGAATGAAGGTTCACTTCATGCAAGCGGTTTCTGACTGTTTGGTCGCTAATTAAGTTCCCTGAAGAGTGATGAAGCCTCACGGCTAACATCATGGCGGTTATTGTTGGAGCTCTTCGAGTTAAGATTTGAATGTATCGGTCTTGTCTCCGTGTGGTGCAGCGATACCGTCCTCCATGGCGCTCAGCCACGGTACCAGTGCTTCGGTAACGTGTCCAAAGTCGACTGATAACACTCTGACTTGTATTCAGAGCTAAAGCCACAGTACGTTGCCGGGAACCAGCTTCTATCATTCCCACGGCTCTGAGCATTTCTTCCCTGCTTAAATGACGTCGCCGCTCCATAATAACGTTGGTTTTAATCAGTAGTAGGGAAACAGTAGCACTAATAATGTCTTCAATGCGTTGTATGTTTTTATAGGGAAAATATTGACAGCTGATTTTCATCTTTTACTCGAATTTGATTCACAGTTCCTGATTCAAATTATGAAATGCACCAAAAAGGATCCATATAAATTTATAAAATCATAAATTTATTACAAAGCCACATCTCAATCTCAAGAAATCCACATAAAAATGCTTGATCCCTAGACACTTTTGATGTGTGTATATGTTTCCGGCCAAACCCGATTTCAGGCCAAACTAGTTTGTCCTAGGCCAAACCGGTTTACTGGTCTATCTTATCAGGATACACTAACCCAAACAAAGCAATTAAACTGCGCCCAACTTGGATGTAGCGCTCGCAGGCCGCTGACGCGGCATCGCTCGCTACGCTCGCTCTGCTGCCGCGTGGTTGGTCACCAATCTAACCTAACCTAACCCATTTAGTCGGGGTGCTCTATGCTTGTCCTTTTGTGATGATCCCCAGTTTGGCCTAGGACAAACTAGTTTGGCCTGAAATCGGGTTTGGCCGGTAACATATATACAGAGTTGAATTTTTCAACGCCACCTGGAAGGAAAGTACTCTAAATACTGGATATAGACAATTTTGCTCAAAGGAAACATTCCTTTATTTTTAAAAATAAATAAATCTGAATTCAAATATTTTTGAAAATTCGCTTGCCACACTCGGGAATCGAACCGGCTAAATTCCAAATCAAAAGTAACACCCTGTACTTTTATGACATCAATCGATAGGGTCAATCATTTGTATAAAATCTCTCTGACAAACGTCAAATTAAATGAAAGGAAATATGGGTCTAAGAACTATCTTTCATACTCCCAACTACTTGCTAAACACAAGCTTATTAGCTTGGAGAACCGGCGCAAATACCTGGAGGCCAACGTGCTTCATGATATAGTTCACAATCACTTTGATGCCATTGATCTTACGAGTAAGCTGTGTTATTCTGTCCCCCGAACAGGTCATGTGCGTCAGGTTCGTGCACGTACTCTGTTCGCGCTAAATTGCTGTCGTACGAACTCTGGCTTACGCTGCCCTATTCATAGAATGTTGGAATCCTATAATTCAAATTTCATTGATATCGATATATTTGCATGCTCGAAAAATAAATTTAAATCCAATATTATAAAAAAAAAACTATCTTAATTTTAATCGTATTCTTTATTAATCGCATAATGTAAGTATATAATATATGAAATTGTTTTTGATCTGATTTGGTTTTGTAGCTATAGTAACTTATTTATTTATTTCATAATATTTGTTAATTTTGGTAATGCCCATCTAGTGGCAACTATGTCTTTAAATCTGACTGCAACATTACTACTTAGTTTTGTTATTCCTATATGTTATATATGTTGTACTTGTTTATTAACCATCAGCAAAAAAAAAGAAAGTCAATTGGATAAGAAAAAGCAGTTTTACCCATCCGATTACTCGTGTTAGTACCTAATTAATAAATTGAAGAAAGAAGATTGCAATTTGCACGTGTTTGTTTGTGCAAATTGCAATCTTCTAATCCTAATAATTCTTCCGTCAAAGATTATTGTTAATTAATGCTAACCTAGGTAATTGAATAGACCTTTGAGTAAAAGTGCTTTACCTTATCCCATTGAATTTATTAGTTAAGATTTCATGCTTTTCCTTTCATTTAATTTATCATGTTTGTTTGAGAGATTTGATCCTTATGATTGACCCTATCTATTGATGCCATATAAGCACAGGATGTTATTTTTTTGGAATTTAGCCGGTTCGATTCCCGAGTGTGGCAAGCGAATTTTTGAAAATCTTTGAATGCAGATTTATTTCTTTTTAAAAATAAAGGAATGTTTCCTTTGAGTAACATTTTCTATATCCAGTATTTAGAGTACTTTACCTCCAGGTGGCGTTGAAATATTCCATTCTGTATATATATTATCAAAGTTGCCGCCTACACGTCAAGTCGGTGGGCCGCCGCGCCGGTTTGGTTCTGTAGGCTCATTTAGATTGGAAGCCGAGCCCAACATTGTTAGGAAACGGCTAGGCAGGTATTGATGAACTGGAGTTCTCGTCGTTTCCTGTAGAGTAGGTAAAGACACTGAACTGGCAGTGGGCTGCCATATGTTTGTCGAAGGATCGTTTGAAGTAACCGACTGGACTGGAGACCGCGCATCGGCAAGCTTAGTGCAAAAACGTGATTGGGATAGACTGGTTACGTAAGGCGAAGAACAGGTGGCCAGTGTGGGAAAGAGATGGCGTTAGACCAACTGTATAGCTCTGTCTCTTTCCCACACTGGAATTACAACTGCTTTAAGACGTCATAGTAACCCCCAGGTTGTTGTTTGTGGCTCGGCTTGTGAGACTTGTGATAGGCACATGTCTAGCGGTGGCCTGTGATTGAAAGCCCTATCACTGTATACAGTGTAGACACAGGCTGCATTGTAGGATCTGATAGAGGGATTAGGATTGTTACGTCTAAGTTTCCCAAGCACCAGCGACACTGCTGACACGGCTGTCATCAGATCTATTTAAATCTTTATTCAAATATAAAATACTAGCTTTTGCCCGCGGCTTTGCACGCGTTAATTTAGAATTTGACAATCAATTCGGGTTGTAGTCTGCTTGTAATAATATAAATCAATCATGATTCGAAAGACATGTGGCGCCATCTATATCATAAGAACGTTACTGTGGTTTTCCTCGGGAACAGTTTTTTCCGTTTCTGTACACTTGAATGCAAAATTTCAGGATGATCGGTTCAGTGGTTTAGGAGTGAAAACTAACAAACAAACTTACTTTCGCATTTATAATATAAAGGACGACGAAGGACGTTAGGATTAGGATTTTTCAAAATTCGTTTATCAATATTCAAATGATGAGAAGCGATCTAAGCAAAGAGTAGAATACCTAGACCAAACGGAAAACAGGGCCTACTCGCTAATGAATTTGATTGCTAATGTTGAATGGTGAGGACATCTATTATTCTTTACCAACAACACTACGTATCCTCGCCCCTAGTTTTTGTAGCTAATATTATTAGTAGCAACGTTTATGTATGAATGTATTATAATGGAGCTAAATTATTTCGATTAGACCACTTGGGACACTAAATAAAAAATAATAAGTAATTAAGTACACTGACATATGTATTTTCAGTCTTGTTGTGTTTATATTTATTAAAATACACTTGTTTTTCACTTTGTCATTGCCATAATAATAACACTTTACCGGACAAAACTCGGTTGATACCCAACTATCTATTAAAATGTTAATATATATTATTTTTCCGACTTCAGACAAAATATGTTTGACATTAACGTTTCATTCGTTCAGAAAGTTATTGTTATAGTTCGATTTAACAAAAAATATCTAATTAAAATATTATTTAGAACTTTAAATAAATATAGTGAATTTATGCTTCAATAATTATCATACAATTGGACCACTCACTTTTTATTTTTAGATTATTTTGGCGCTCCTTTCGCAAGGCCAGTATGGCAATACCTGCCATCTAGTGAGGATTGTTAAAACTTTTTAGCTGCACTACTTTTTGGTACAGAATTCAAGATGTCGCCACGGTTTTAAAATAATTGCTTAGATTAGACGTTACACACATAATGCCACAATCTGAAGGATCAATTAGGTACATAAAAAAAATCATTTTAATACACGATATATTTTGAAAGTATTTAATGTCTGGACTAAGATGGCCAGAGATCGTACAAGATAGAAAGGTTTGATTACAAAGAGAAATGGGCTCCCTTCGCCTTACAGTGGGACTCCACGTACGCTAGGGCAAGGCTAGGCAGGGTTCCGTAGCACCAAACAATATAATAACAATCTTTTAAACGCTCATTCAAATGTAAATTTAAACTGAGCAGCAAAACTAAATTTATTTTTCATAGTACCTATGTTATGTTATGTTTTTCATCGTATGTTAGAAAAGTTCCATTCCTCAAAAACTAAATATGAAATCATATTGAAACCAATATTAGTTGAAAGTTTTTCCAAGTTCTACAAACTTTCTTTTCTTTTTTTATTTCAGAATTTTCCTTCTCTTCTGAAATTAAAGAGGTGGAGACAATTTTTACTACTTTAGAAGAAAATATCTCATCAACCATTGACTTTAGAAATAAAGTACCTACGTAAGAAACCTTGACATCATTTTTTAAGAGCTATTGATTGACACCACACAGTTACATACGTAGGTATTTTGTTTTTCAACATGTATGGAGGGAGGGCCACCCCTATTTTTATTTTGTTCATACATTTACATGAAACTTGTGTGGCGATTCATAGACGGGACCTACTCTCTAAAATTTAACCGTGTGGTGCCCAGTGCCACATAGGCCGAGTAAAATGGCTGTGACATACGAACGGACAGACAGACAGACGGACAGGAAGCATCTATAAGGGTTCCGTCTCTTAATAACGTGATGATTGAAATACCTGACGCTTGAATTGCCTTACTAAGAGAGTTACAGTTACAGTTTTGCTTAACCTTTCAGGAAAGTAGAGGTGTGATGTTTTGCGCTTATGTGTTAGTGAACAACAAGTATGACTTTGAGTTGGAAGGTGTTGGCTTGGTTCACAAATCACAATTCACTTTGCGCTTTACAGAATAAACAAAAATCTCTTAATAGGTAGGTTGTAAATTAATTATAATTGTGCATCAACATTCTTAATTAGTCATTAATTTAAAGTCTAATAGTACATAATTAACCTTATTGTAGTCACTCATGCTCAAAAGATTACAATGTTAACATTGCTTTTAAGTTCTTTGACACATAATAATAAATTGTTGTTTTGTTGTGTAATTGGTATGGTTATTATAGTTAACAACTGGAAAATAATTTATTCATACCCATCATGTTGTAAAAAGCTGAGGTGACTTACGTAAGTATAAGATAAGCATCGCTTGACACCTATTTGACTTTATGTCATTGTTTGTTTTGCTGTGAATTAATATCGATGGAGCCAGCACATGTACGAGTAAAAAATTAAAGGTACACTTCTGAAGTACACCGCAACCGCTAACTGCAGTGGACTAGACATTGGATTATAATATCAAAATGCCAACATATGCATGCAAATATGAACTAAAAAGGGTGGAATATGCACAATCAAAATAGTATTTATTATTAGAATTCACTTTTATTCTCACAATATATTTATCTATTATATTAGTATTCAGTTGTGACCCACAGTTGTAGTTATTATATGGTACACAACTACACTATTAAATATTTTTCTAGATTTTTCAGAGCAAACTTGTGACGTTTGGTACTTAATATTAGTTTGTAGTTTAGAATAATGACGATTTGAAGCTTAATTTATAGGCTGAAAATTACCTCTCTACGTCAACTGACACTACTTGAAAAGCACCATTTGTGCAAAAATCTCCGGGGTTTGGCCGGTGCCGTCGACAAGTAAAGTTAATGCATATTTATGTTAACTTTACTTGTTACTTATGACCCGGGTTTTTTTATAGAACAGCATTTAAGTAGAATTTAAGTACAGTACGATACTATTTATTTATTAAAACTTTATGCACATACCAAGGCGGACTTAATGCCTTGGGCATTTTCTACCAGTCTACCTTAGGGTGATGCAGAGACAAAAAAGTAGATGCAATAGTACAGAAAATTGCGAAGACGAAATATAATAATAAAAACATATTATTATAAACATACATACAAACAAAATAGATATAGATGGACAAAAACAACAAATTAATTGTGTGACGACCAACTTCTTATATAAGTGTTCGCGAGCTTTTACCTTAAATGTGAGCCGACTGGTGGCCGTCCTGATATTCAGAGGGAGCGCATTCCAAAGGAAAACCGCCTGGACAAGAAAGAAAGATTTAAGAAAACCAGAGCGGTGAGAAGGACATCGTAGAAGACGATTATTGGAGGAACGAATAGTCTTGCTGTGCGCAGAGCATAAATATTGAAAGTAGCCAGGCATATAATCCGAGGTCTAGCAATGACAAACTGCAGCACTTTTATATTGCTGTAAGAAACACTTCCATTATTCTATACCGTCACTGATTTCCTAGTCTAAGAAATCAAGAGTCTGTCAAAAAAGTTACAAATTTTGAAGAGCGGTAGCCCCATTAATGTAGAAAACCCATACCGTCTGTCATGCCCTAATGCCCTAATGAACTCAATCATTCTTGTTAGACGAGTAAGTTCCAAGTTTCCTTTCCTACGTCAATGCCAAACCTACGTTGTAGTGATTTTATCAACTTCTAAAAAAGGATGTATTCGGCTATTCTTATGATAATGCAATAGTAGAATAAAATATTGAAAATTTGGAGGCCGTCTATTAGTTTTCGATTGCAACATTTAGCATGTGATGAGCGCATCATAATTTGAAGGCATCCAGCAAGTATTACCTACTGTGTTTTCTGTGAATTCTGCTTTACGTTTAGTTACGCCTATTAATCAATATAGATGGCGCTTTCGTTAGTAGAAAGTAGGTACTATACTTGAAGTGGAAACTGTTGGGCAAAGGGATCCCATTTCTCCTTCCAAACCTCTCTGTGCGATTCCTGCCCATTTTAGTCCAGAAACTAAATACAATAAAAATTGATCGTGTAACAAAATGCACCGTTTTTTTTTTTTTTTATCGATTGGAAATCATCAAATAACCCCTCCCGCTCTGGGCTGAGCAGGAGGGAGTGTCAGACTTTTACTGACTAAAACCCATCCATGTTCCTTCCTTTGCCCTTTGTGTTCCAGCGCCACGGTATCTCTTTCGAACAGTCCCGCAACCCTGGCAGGCATCGGTCCTTTCGGACCCCTTCCTGTTTGCTGACTCTCTTTGAGGCGCGCGTGGAACACGAACGCGCCGTCGACACAGCCTGTCGTCATAAGACGGACGGACGGCGAGCTAGCCCATAGCTCACCGTCCACAGGCCCGCGCCTACGGTGGCCAGGGGCCACCACGTTGCCCCCGACGCCCGGTGCGTCTCCCGCGGCGGCTGGGACGTGAGGTTCTCTCCCTCTCACGTTCCGCCACCTCCTTCGCTAGCATGACTGCTTCGCAGAAGGAGGTGACGGCGTCCCATTCCGTCTCGCTCCGGACCATGGATTGAACCAAGGCCGGAAGCGAGAGGTCGCCGCCGCCGATCGCCGCTACGAGGACACGGCGGTGCTCCGCCCACGCGGGGCAGATCTCCACCGTGTGCTCCACCGTGTAACAAAATGCACCCTGCATTTTGTTATTGTAGGGCAAAGGTATCCCTTTTTTCATTCTTCTCTCTCTAGCTATTTCAGCCCAATATAAGCATAGACTACATCAGCACTAGTACATTTTGAGTTTGTTATAAATGCCCATCAGAACTGCACGGGATCAGCATGGCCTCGGTGTATCGGCTCGTCAACCATGCCGATTGCCGCCACCTAACGTAAGCTCGTAACTGCATCTCTCTTCTCCGCGCCTCAGATAGAATAACAAGTTGCTAAGAAGTATTTTAGCGGCATGACACGCCCATTCCCCTGCTTCCCAGACAAAATTATTGAAAACTGTTAATAATTCTCCTAAAGAAACCTAACAATAATAATAATCGATCATTAGAAAACTTGACTTAGGTATTTGTTTTCATTAAGGTTCAATTCCGAAGGCGGCCGCAACAGCGAACCGCAGGTAAAACCGCAAACGCGACGACAGACCGCGACGGCGGCGGCACGACATGCTATGGATCCCTATGAAAATGACAACACGCGACAATATCGCCCACTACGGTTCTACGGAATCGTACCTTTATACTTATTCCAATTAATAAGGAAGCATAGGTATAACACGTTTGGCAGGATAATAAAATCTGCACATTTTTTTTAGATTTTTGTCATTTAATGGTTGAACTGACCTCTATCTTAACGCGTATAAATGTGCACGATGAACCGAAATTAATGTTATTCTACTTGAAACCAACACAATGAAGACTGTGAGTTCTGCTTGTCCTTTTAAGTTTAAGTCATTATTAATAGAACTTGAAATTAATGTTTTTAAATTAATCCAATAAAAAGTGTTAAAAATACTTGTTTCTGAATGAGTTTTTCTCTTTAAAGTACTATCTAACTATTCAAGAAAGTTTGATTGGGCCCTTTGTCACGTAACGCCGTCAAAGTAACTTCAGTGCATCTTTTGAGTAACATCACAGATTCACAGAACTTCATCCATTGGTTTTTTTGAGACGTTATTTGTGAAAAAAGCTAATAAATTGTTTTTGTTTCCAGTTCGTATTGTTCACATTGGTTGCGAGCGCCATCCTTGCGCTAGCGAGCGCTAACTATTACCACGGTGGACATGAAGGCTACGGTGGATACGGCGGACATGGCGGACATGGCGGCCACGGCGGAGACTTCGGATACGGCGGCGGATACGGTCACGGCGGCGGATTCGGTCACGGCGGCGGCTACGGGCACGAATCCTACGGGCACGGCGGCCACGGGCACGGTGGCCACGGGCACGGTGGCCACGGGCACGGCTATGACGGTGGATATGCATTCTTTGGTTAATAAACTTAATGTTAAAAATAAGATGATGTAGGTCTAAGTCATATTTATTAAGAATGTTTGTTCATCTTCGATGTAATAAGAATCAGTCTACACTAGGTGCTTAGATAAAAATCGAATGCTAAACTGTGAATACTAGGATGGCTTTAATTGCTATAAGTACCTACGTTTGGTTAATAAATTATATAAAACAAAGGTTTGTGTTGTTTGTATTATTAGGGTTTAACCCTATGGTTTAGCCTGTCAAAGCTATTTTTAGCTACATTCTCTAAGTATAAGTAAGTATTCAATTTAAAAACAAAGTAGTTAAAATAAACTTTGGCAGCTAAGAGATGACCAGTCCAAACTGACAGCGCCCGTTCACGAACATGACGCATGGATCAGCCCCATTCAGCTCAACCATATTGAAGGGAACTAAACGACCCGACCCACCCGCCACCATCAGCGAGACATTTGAGTGAGCATGACATTCTCTCAACCACCACATTCGAGTAAATGAAAGATAACGAAATATAAATGGTATAAGCGTTACAGTACATAGTACTCACACATTCATGTGCTATGCAATTATATAAAAGTAACAGATTGAATATATACAATGCAAAGATATTTTTACAATCTTCTACAGCTTCCACATAGTAATCAATTAGTTTGCCCCTATGGTTGTGGAGCAGGACCAGCATTGAGCCAAGCATTTTTATCATCAATGTAATCCTCCAACTTAAAATATGCTTGCCTACTTACTGTGGGTTTTATACAAGATTTAAATTTTGTCTCATTCGGTTGTAGCCATATGAAAGATGAGTCTGCTTTAGCTAGCCTGAAACCTGGCTGTACTAGTTGGTCCCTGTTTCTAGTATTATAGTAGTGTCTGTCACCTCTTTTACTAAATCAATTCAGATATTTTTAGTATATTGAACCCCTATCAAAAAATAGGCTCAGCCCCTTTTATATGGGACTTAAACATAACTTTTGAAATTGGGTGTACCTGCTGTTCGGTACACCTCAGTCTAAACACTGAAATGGCGATACACTACTATGTATGTTGAACAGTATTTTAGTCGCAGCTATATGTATAGGGTGCGGGCTTGTGGACGGTGAGCCATGGGCTAGCTCGCCGTCCGTCCGTCTTATGACGACAGGCCGTGTCGACGGCGCGTTCGTGTTCCACGCGCGCCTCAGAGAGATGTCAGTAATAAGAAGGGGTCCGCAAGGGTCGATGCCTGCCAGGGTTGCGGGACTGTTCGAATGAGATACCGCGGCCCTGGAACACAAAGGGCGAAGGAAGGAACATGGATGGGTTTTAGTCAGTAAAAGTCTGACACTCCCTCCTGCTCAGCTCAGAGCGGGAGGGGTTATTTGATGATTTCCAATCGGAAAAAAAAAGCTATATAGGGTGTGTGTACTGAATACGGTGACCGTTTGTTCGGTGGGTATCTTCCACCCTGTATACTAGATTCAGGTCTAGAAAGTGATAAAAATATCTATTGCACAACATAACAAAACTTGTGAAATAAGGATATAAAGTGACATTTTAAATTGTTTTAACGTAAAAAATAGCACAAATAAAGTATGACACACCCAAGTTACAAGACTGGTTTTAGAAATAAAAACCTGATTGTAAATAATTCTGTCATATTATTACTTATGTATAAGCAAGTGTGAAGTGCCAAGCGGTATTGAACTTTATGCCGTACAACTTGTCCTCCCTGAACGTGAACTTGCTTGTGGCTTAGTAGAAGGTAATCAAGTCATTTTGCAGGGCAACAACCCAATATTGCACAATGCACTCTCCGTCATACTCGTAATTTGAAGGCTTTGCTCATAACAATGTTTGTTTAAAAAATCGGCGAAGTGCGAGTCGGAATCGCGCATGAAGTGTTTCATACCATCGTAGTAGGTGAGCCCATTTATTTTTTCCTTTGTTGCTATAGCGGCAACAGAAATATACATTCTGCGAAAAATTGCAACTGTAAACCTATTACAGATCGTGAGATACAGCCCGCTGACAGACCGACGGACAGCGAAGGCTTAGTAATAGGGTGGTTACCCTTCAGGTACGGAACCCTCGTCTGGTCTACAACGTGAATAACGCAATCAATGAATGAATGAATGGCAATGGTTTAGTGAGGGTGTTAGCAATACACCGGGTGGTGTAATTGCAATTTTACCTCAACTATTTCGGCGTCAGCTTCCACTCCGACCGAATGCAGCTGAATACCAATATTTTGAATGGAGCGGCTGCCTACCTGACCTCCACAACCCAGTTTACACTGGATACTACGATTCCCCTTGGTTAGACTGGTTGTCAGACTTTCAATGGCCCGAAAGTCTGACAACCAGTCTGTTGTTGTTGGACTACCTGTAACGACTGTCAAAGATCTACAATTAGCAGCCGGGACCAACGGCTTAACGTGCTTTCCGAGGCACGGAGGAAACTCGATATGTAATGGGCGGTCACCCATCCACGGACCAACCTAGGCAAGCACGGCTTAACCTAAAGATCGAGCCGAGCGGCTGTTATTATTAAGCCATGACCAGTAGAACCTGTAAACACAATACTTATAGTATTCAGTATTTATTAGCTCTTCGAAAGGGTGTAAAAATACCTCTAACGAAACCGAAGGGCATTTTGTCTCCCCATCACTGTGATCATTTATTTTGTTCTGAACCATACCTGCGTACCTTCTAGTTACATAGATATTGGAGGTCAGTTTCAACTTTTCCACAACTTTTCTTCCGTTAAAGGCTTCACGAATGGTCCTTGAATGTATTCTGTTACCAGGCGCAGCTAATTAGAGAAGCTTTGTTATATAAGGAACCAAAGAACAGTGGCGAACTCTCAAACAAATTTTTGTTGACATTTTTTTTTGGCGTCTGCCTATGAAAAATATGTTAAAATATTGAGTTTGAATTCCTGAACAATTTTGTCTTCAGTTATACTTTTATAGGATGTCAGGAATTAAAGATATTCCACTTTGAAGTTTTAGAGGTTATGTTTATTCTTGTCAACAACAGACTAATCGAAAAAGAATTATAGACATGCATTTATACAAAATAAACTACGCAATGCGACAGGTCTGGCACATGGCCCACATGGCCACATGAGACGTAAGTAGGTACTTATTTATTTAATAATCATAGTCAACTATCATAAGAGCAGTTAGTTACTTATATGATTAATTACCATGGTAAGGGTAGGTTAGGTACAGAAAAAAGACCCGTATTTTTTTTTTATATTTATTCCTCATCTTCTCTAATCACAGTGTCAACAAGAAAACCTGCGGGTCCTGAGATATTTGGTTCAGCTGTAGTTAACTGGTGCTCGCCTTTTGGCCAAAAACCGGCCACATCCTTTCAACAAAGCTATACTATCTCTAAAACCTTCTAAAATAAAAGCCAAAGTCATTGTTTCTGAAATGCAGCCTTAGAGCAGAATTCTCATTACTAAATAAACTAAAAAAAGATTTTGTAAAAGTTCAGTTGTCAGTTCAGTACAGTACATGTCACATGTTTTTTTCGTTGGGGATTTTGATACGGTGTCATTTTTATGAATTAAAAAATTATAACCGCTATATTCTTAGCACAAACAATATTTTTTATTATAACATTTGTATTCTGATGCAGAAATGTATTTACTAAGTATAAATTAATGCAATACGTAAATCCAAGCATTTCATGTAACTTGTCTAAGATTTATATTCCATGGCAATATTAAAAGTATAGCTGAGCCAAAAGTCATGAATTCAAGCCAGAAAGAAAACAACTAAGCCATGATTATCTAGTCTGCCGTCAAACGGTGAATGGCCGTAACTACTTTAAAGTATATTTTGCTTAAATGTCAATTTTGTCTGAAGTGAAGTTTTAAAGCACTGTCGTTAGTCTTTACTTGAATTATTTTATATCATAATTTATCTGTGGCTACGAGCGAATTGGAGCTTTATTAGCTAGACAGAAAGATAGAGAATTTCTTGCTGAATCCGAATCATTTTTAACTTATTTTTGATAAAAATGTTAGTTAGCTCCTTTTACCGTATGACGGCAGTATTATCATCAATAATCTAGTCAATAAAGCTCTCAATTATGACGACTTTTTTTCCAGACTTTCACAGGCCTTAAGCTTGATTTGATAAAACTTTGTAAATTACTTCGTCGGTATCTATCACAGTGACATACGCTTAATAATTTAATCAGCAATTTGTTCGCCACTGTTCTTTGATGTGACGCAGAACGTCCGATTTATACATACATCTTTAGTCGGGCTGTGCGAAATTAGAAAATACTCTGTGAAAACAAATCGGGTGAGTAGGTTATCTACGATGAGAATAAAGTTGCTCAACGTCGTTCTCATTTACGTAAATCATTGTGTAATGCAGACTAAAGTGCTTTTAGCCGACTTCATTATAGGAGGAGTTTTGTATGTTCGTGGGTAGGCGTGTGTTTTTTTATATATGTACCCTGATTTCTCAGCAGAATTACAGATACTAAAATCACGATGTTGGTCCCTTGGGTTCAGTAGTTCTGCTTGAAGGTCTCTGTACGTCCTCCTTGTCTGTTAATCCTTAAATATGACCACATTTTTCTGATACACGCTGTATAACGACTACTCTCTATACAAAGGAGGTGTTTTTTTTTCGGCCCAAACATGTACCGAGGTACAAATCACTATTTAAATTCTTTCCAATACATAGTGTTATTAGCAGTATTTTAAATTCTTCAATATTCGATAGATTAAGAAATAAAAGAATATGAAAAAACACTACCTCGAATTGTAACTGCGTTTAAAGAAACGTTCATAACAGCGCTGGCGGCTGTCAAACTATTCCATCTGTCAAAATATTAAACTCTTTCGAGATCGGTCGTCTGACAAGGGCTAGAATAATCGGAATGACAATATTGTCACCAACAACAACAAAAAGAATAAAATAGTAAATTAACGGCCCTGGAGCACTGTCTTTTGGCCAGTAGCTAACCAAACGCAAAAAAATAATCTGAAATGTGAAATAAATGTATATTTTAAATTCTTGATCCCATAATGTTTCACGAAAAAAGTGTGCCGGGCAATATAATCAATCTTTAATACAAAACTAAATTCTAAATAGTATATTTTTAGGTTTTTTACGTGTATAAAATGAAGTAACGAAACGCATCATCGGAGAAATTAATCACGAGATTCTATTCTATTTTTTCTTATGGCAAACAAAGCCGATGTCGACCATTCTGCCAATGTCGAAAGTGAATTGGAAAAGCAAGTGTGTATCCAAAAAAAAAAAAAAAGGAAATATTAAAAATCGTTACGCTTTTTCGCCAGAATGGGTTATAAAAGAATATGGCACGCCATCAATACCAGGAGCTGAGTCCCGTACATGTTTGAGTACCACATTCAATTCCTCCAAAGTAAATGGTGCATCGAAAGGATCCTCTGTTACATTAAGCAGGGGCGTGTTTTGGCATTCTGTTGAGAGTGGAACATAAGATGGTGCTATTTTGTCAAAAAAAAGTTCAGCTGTTTCTCTAGTGATGGGTGAAGAGATTGATGGGGAACATCCACGTCTAAACCTATTTATATTTTTCCAGACAACTGAAACTGGAGTTGAGGGAGATAAAGAAGAACAAAATTTAACCCAACCCCTACGTTTCTTTTTACGGAGAAAGCGTTTGGTTCTGGCATTGTGCTGACAATATGCCAACAGATTTTGGGTGCTCATATCTGTATTGTAACACATCTCGGCCTCATCCCTAACTCTGACTGCCGCAGTACATTCAGGATCCCACCACGGAGGTGATGGTATTTTGTTACGGGCACTGTTCTTCAATGGAAAGCAGGAATCTGCACTGGAGGTAATAGCTGTTACAAAGCCCTCATAACAGTTCATGGCATGGCAGTGACCAGAAGGATCTGATAAATTTAGATTTAAATTTGGAAGAACATCAATTTTGTCCTCCAATAATGACACAAATTTTGTCCAATCTGGTTTGGACAGGTTATATTTCAAAAGTGGAGGAGAAGTTTTTTCTAAATAAGATTTATTAACCAAAGATATGACTATAGGGTAATGATCGCTACCATGCGACAAGGTTGTGCATTCCCAGTGAGTTGATGCTGCTAACTCAACTGAACAAAATGTAAGGTCTACACAACTCTTTTGCTGTCCTGGAAGAGATCGTCGTGTCGAGCATCCGTCGTTTAAGACGCAGAGATCCAAGTCATCCAAAATATCGACTAGAGCTACACCAAAGGCATCACAGCGTTCAGACCCCCATCTATATAAATCGCCCATGACCATTATCGGACCATGAACATTAGCAAAGATTTCTTTTAAAATTGCTAAAAAATCTAGGTGAGGATGTGCAATATAAATGGAAAACACTGTGATGCCTTCTACCCTTCCTGCGGCAATGCTCATATTACCCGTAAGTGGAGGTAAAGTAAAGGGTAAAAGTGGGACCCGGTTATTGACTATGAGAGCCGACCCGCCATAGCCATCTGACCTGTCACATCTGACAGTGTTGTAGTGTGGAATACGGAAGCTAAGACTTGGAGTAAGCCAAGTCTCAGCTATGGAACAAGCTAAAGGCTTGTACTTATTTAAAAGGAATATGAGGTCGTGCTTTTTATGCCACACGCTCCTCACATTCCACTGAAGGAATACTTGGCGAGACGCCATTTCTAATATCTAAAAGAAGAGTTATAAGTTGGTCGGCAACGTTGGACGGTAATTGAGTATTAGCAGTAGAAGAAGAAGTAATGATAGGTATGAGTTTTATAAGTATATCAATAATAGAAGAAGTACTATTATTGGAAGAGATATTATTATAGTTGAGAGCGCAGCCATTAGGCTGTGAAGGTTGAGGGGAATTAATTATTTGATGATGAGCAACTTTGTCATAAGACGGGGAAAGAGGGGCATGGGATTTAGGTTTTAAAGTTACTGTCTTGCGGTAAGACTGAGAAATCGGAGTTTTTGTGATGTTTGCGTAGTTGCGGGAAGCTGTTGGAATGGTCTTACTAGCCTCAGCATACGAAATGGATTTCTCAGCCATAACGGTTTTAATGGCTTTCTGTCTACCATGCTCGGGGCATGACCTGCTATTAGCGAAGTGATTTCCCGAACACAGAATACAGAAGGCCTCGCCCTCAGAAATGTTGCAACCATCACCTGGGTGATCATGGCCACATTTGCTGCAGCGTGGTTTTGACCTACATACGAGTACATTAGCAACATGTCCAAATCTACAACACTTGCGACATTGAATTGTGGGATATATGTACTGTTCAACAGGAAGGGATGTGTAACAGCAGAAGATTCTCTTGGGTAAGACTTGTCCATCGAATGTGATTACACAGGTTTCAGTGGGTTTCCATTCATTATCCCCGTCTCTCTGAACTTTTCGGTTGATTCGACGAACTTTAAGAATGTGCCCACATCCTGCGGGCACAGACAAATACGTAATCGCTTCATCTTCTGATATATCAGAGGGTATACCATTTACTACTCCCATCCTTGTGATGTTGAATGTAGGTATAGAAGCAGTATAGCTGTACTTGGTTAATAAACTATTAACCAAGAATGAGTTGGCATCCTGAGGAGAAACGAACTCAACAGATACGCGATTTCTACCGATCCTATTAACCCCACCACGAACTATGTTCGCGATGTTGTTACTCATCAGAAACTTGCCAAAATTAACCGGGTGTAAGGTAGTGCCTGAATTGGGTTGGGTCTCTACACGGGAGACGTGGACGACAAAAGGAGCCTTATCTATTGCCGAATATTTGGTACGTCCAATTTGACTTTTCTGTTGTTTGTTTGGGGGGGTAGATGTTAATAAAGTATCTTCGTTGTTACCGGGACGTTTACGGGAAGATTGAACTTGAGATTGAGACACATCCATCTCTGTAACGCTACAGACAACATCTGCGAATTGCGATAGTGTATTTGGGAAAAGGGGAGGTGAATTAACTGGAATGTCGGGGGGAACAGGATCGGGCGGTTTATTAGGATCCATTTTAAATAAAAGTGATTAAAGTGTAATAAATACAACAAACCTGTTTACGAACACAAGGACAAAACACTTATAAACTAACAAGACACAAAAATATCAACAATCACAAAGAATAAAAACCAAAATTCTAAACACACGTGCTACCCAAGAACACTGTGGCGAGAATCTAATCACGAGATTGTCAGATGAAAATTCTTGGGTTGCAAGTTTTAGCATCTTTGATCGACAATTTCAGGTGGTACAAATGCGTTAATAAATCCAATATTTATTTTTCAGAATCTGCGATTTTTTTCCTATAACTTCATACCTTTATAGTTAAGGTACATTGTTTGGTCACAATTGTATGGGAAAAAAAACACCTCCTTTATAAAAATAAACTCAAACTCAACATCAAGATCGATACCCTGAATGAATCCTATAAGTCTCTAAACACAATGTAGCATCGAAGTTATCGCTAAATGCCCGATTTTTCAATCGTAACCGAACGCAGCAAAATTCAATCGCCATAATGCGATGTCACTTTTCTGAAGTTCTAGCATCTTTGACTGCTGTGCCTGACCTTCAGTATTGTTGATCAAATTACATTTCACAAGTAAGTAAGTACTTACATTTCATACATTATTTTTACATAGATCAATCATTAAACAAAAATTTTAATAATCAAACTTTTAATGGACTTACTAAAGACAGCAGACACAAGAAAACTAAAAAAACTAAATATGAAAAAGAAACCTATCACGGAAGAAAATATCTATGGACGTAAGACAAGGCAATATGGTAGAAAGACTTCCATTCGGGGCAAATTAAAAAAAACAAATATGGTCGTTATTCGACACTGCTACCTACAGTGTTTTTGAACTAAAAGTTAATTAGTAATTTACTGTAGTTAAATAAAACCGGACCATTTATTTCCTTTATTTTTGGTTCATTTATTTACTTTTCTTTTAAAATAAATTGAATTTTATCTTCCGTAAAAATATGTCATATTACATAAAAAAAGCATGCATCAAATGTGCGCAAACGTGTCAAAAAAATATCAGCCAACTGTTGGTTTATAAGTTCGCACACAGAGACATAGATGCACAGTGTTTATACTGTGCATTTATTGTCTCTGTACACCGGCCGAACGCTGCTGCACGCACACATGTTTGAAATTGTTGGCTCGTTTTCTTTGTTTTGATTGTAGGGCGACGGTCACGCTCAAAGGTAAACGGCCTGGTATCTTTGAAAGCTATATTTGTGTGCGTTTGAGGAACATAGACACATTCGGCTCACGCACACAAAGAAAATGAAGTGGACATACGATATCGCTCGTGTTTTGTTCTAGCCGTTATTATTCTAAGAATAAAATATTATAATTTTTACAAAACCAATAAGCAGGTTTATAACACCGTTTCTTGGAAATCAAGTTAATGCGTGCCAAAACTTGACAAATATCATCATCTACGTCTTTGGTATAATCAAAGCATCTACGTATCCTTTCTTCACAAAGGAGGTATGTACCTTTTTTGTTGTACCTACTGGAGATAACAATGTATTTGATGACGTGGAGGTATATAATAAGTAGTTAGAAATGAGTTTATAATAAACTCGCTTATGCCCGCGGCTTCGCCCGCCACGATTTCTGTAATTATCCCACGAGATCGTACTACCTGGATAAAATGTATCCAATGTGTTAATCCAGGCAAAAACTATCTATGTAACCCACAATGAATGTCGCTCGATCGCCACCGCAGTCGCCTAATACGAAAGCAATCGAGATCCTATAGCAATAGCAAGTGGGAGATCTGAAACGGCTGGTGGTTCGCAAATAGATTTGCGTAAGATTTCCTTATCCGATTCCATCAAGCAGGTAACCTTTCGTGGCAAGAGAAAGCAACCACTGACGACTTTGGTGTACAATTCGAAAGATTTCAAGACGAAATGGAATCGCTTAAGATATGGCTAAAACCCAGGCTGATAATATTAACAAAATATCCTAAGATGTCTTGGCCATGAAGGAGGAAATTAGTCTGATTAAGCTAACAACTGATCTCATGTCCTCGGAACAGGTTAAAACAAAATCGGAGTTAATATCTTAGGCTTCCGAGCTAACATTGAGAAAAAAGTGTACCCTATTGAAAATTAAATAGCTTCATTTAAATCTGGGTCTGCTTCCGCGATTACCCACACCTTTCCATAACTACGAAGACATTATATCGGAGACCTATGACCGATCTCAGACGGAGAAAAATTTCATCACACGTAGAGTAAAAGGAGTGAGATCCTCAAACTTTGAAGAGAGACAAATTCATAACAGCCAGGATGTAATGAAGGTTATTTAAAATGGCTGTTTCAGACTGCACGGAACCATTAAAAACCATACGACTAGGAAAATATAATCCTGATGTATCTAGACTTATAAAGGTCACATTCTCGACATCTGAACCAGCGAAATCCATTCTACGCCATAAATCAAACACAAAATCTGAAAATATCAAGATATACTCTGATGAGACCCCCTACCAACAAAAGTATCGGAAAAATTTACGAGACGAACTGAAACGGCGAGTTTTAAATATAATTATAGGATAGTACGGGGGTCGTGGAGGCATTAAAGCAAAGTTTTAAGATTATTAACTTGAATTAAAGGTTAGCTGTTTAAGGTTGCCTGGTAGGGAATGCCTGATGGCATTAAGTCTTTAAGATCTTTAAGATTTAAACTTTATGTTGTATCACTATTGTACAACATAAAGTTTAAATAAATAAATAATCAATTTAAAAAAATAACTTGTGAAATTGTTGGAACTTTGACCCCATTAACTCCGTAACTAAAAGGTTCCCAGTTATGGTCGAGAGCTAGAACAAAAAAAATCGCAATGTGTGGAGAGCTAATGCCTTCGTTAAAGATACTTTTACATCCATTATGTGAAACGAGATTTTCTATATTTTAAAATCTGCTCGTTTACGTTACGTTATACATACATTTATGTTATACACCGCGCGCTCTCTCGGGCCACTGTTCAACATGATGTTTGAGCTCGTCAATTATGTAAAGTAGGTTCATGCGGTTTTGGGTTTTTTTTTTTCAAATGAATAAAGACGGATAACATTTAAAAGGTATTAGCTTGAGATATTATAATGTATACCTATTGATTTAATCAATAAAAATACGTGAAGTTAGAGTTAGAGCGCCTTATAATAGATTATATTTATTAATTTACAACTTATTACAGTATTATATTGTAGGAATTCATTAAAAAATAATTGTAAACTGTTGACAGGGGGGGCGTGTATACAGCGTGTAACAGAAAGGGTATAGTCATATGGAAGACTGTGGTACAGACCATCAAACTGAACAACTTTCTCTATGGGACCACTATCGTTATCACAAAAATAATCAACTGCCCCATTCAAAATTTCGATACCTACTCAACCCAAATGTATGACAGTTGATTATTTTTTTTACGTTTACGATGGTGGTCCCATAGAGAAAGTTGTTCAGTTTGATGGTCCGTACCACACTCTTCCATGTGACTATACCCTTTCTGTTACATGCTGTATAGGGTTCCAATGAAATATCTGGAAACACTTTAGGTACAGGGAATATGTAAAAAAAAAACTCCAGTTCCCTACAGAATCTACAGTACCAACGCGATCAAAATTTAAGGAACAACTGATTAAAAATATAATAAAGTTATACAAAAATGAAATTAGTATAGGTAAGTAACTCAAAAAGAAACCCTTACACTCGTGCAGTTTTTGATTAAAATAGGAGATATTTTTAGTTACAATTGCAGACATAACTTTATGCTTACAGTTTCTTTGAGAACCACTGTGAAATCTATTTGGCTATCGTCAACATTGTGCATGCCTAAGTAAATATATATTTATCCCGACTACGGGACCTTTGACTGTGCGGGTAGACGCTCACTTAGCTGTTTTTTTTTAAATAGCTGGTTAGTATTTATAATATTATTATGCAAGTTTTCACTAGCTAAAAACCTGTCTAATTTTTATTAAGGTTTATTACTATTCACACTTAAGATGTCTAGACATTCAATAAGAAAGAGAAAAAAATTCTAAACCCGCATTCTAATCGCAATTAGTTGCACTCTCAGTTCAACGTGATTTTGAAAGCGAGAGAAACGCAATGGGGATTGTCCAAGGGGTTACTCTGCTGCAGTGTGGGAAAGAGACGGAGCTATACAGGTCGTCTAGTGCCAGCTCTTTCCCACACTGGAATTACTCCTGCTTTAAGACGTCATGGTAGGTCACCAGTTTTCAAAAATTGTACTATTTACAATGAAAATAAATATTTAAAATGAAAAAAAAAAACTATATTAATTTTTTGGAGAAATGTGGTTAACCTTTATTTGACCTTTAATGACGTTATCTCAAGAACTATATCGTGAAATATGCTTAAGCCTGCGTTCAGATATGAATATGGCAATCGCTCGTGTCTGTACGAGCCCTTAGCTTCATGTGGAACATGTGGAAGGCATTAAAAAAACAAACAGTCATAAGAGTGTCACTCACGTATATACCTACCTACCTACCTACTCACGTACGTACCTTTGAATGAGCAAAGGAATATTTTCCAGTGATGAGGTCATCGGCCCTTTAAAATTAAATGTAAATTAAACTAGCCATCAATTTTCAAAAATATTCAAATCAGTTTTTAAAAATCCTTTGTTTTAAAATAAAAAAATATTGAAATAAACAGGTTAGATTTTGTTGACAATATCCATTATGGTGTTGTTTTATCTATACTAATATTATGAAGAGGTAAAATTTGTTTGTAAGTTTGTATGTTTGTATGTAGGGGGTAATCTCTGGATCTACTGAATCGATCTGAAAATTCTTTCACTTATAGGAAGCTACATTATCCCCCAGTGCCTTAGGCTATATTTACAACGTGCCCGTGGGATAGTTCCTAACCAAAACGCGAGCGAAGCCGCGGGCAACAGCTAGTACATCTGCCTCGCCTTTTCCCAATAATGTTAGGGTCGGCTTCCAGTCTAACCAGTTGCAGCTGAATACCAGTATTTTATATACCGCCACTGCCTGTCTGACAGCGTTGTGTTGTCAGATTTTCGGGCCACTGACTACCTGTAACGACTGTCAATGATCTACAATAATGAAAATATTAATATTGTGCATGCTTAATTTGCATGTATACACACACATGTTTTGACACGTAAAATTATCTTTATCTTTAACGTTCTTTCTGGCACGGAGGAAATTCAGTATACAACGTGTTTTTTTTTTATATCCCATAACTCTAGGGTATGATTGAGGCCATATCAAAGAATCAACTGGCATATGAGTTATGTTCCAATCCTTCGTTATTTTTTTTTTCATTTTTCATACAAAATAATTCGGCAAAGTCACGATTATTAATGTAAAACACCCTTACGTGAAATATGACAACGTCGCATTTTCTTAGCTTTAAATATGAATGATTGGTTTGAATAAAAATGAATTACGTACCTACATATTTTATTTTACTATTTATTTTACTACACTACTGCGAAGTTTGGCAACCTCGCAAAAGAAAAGATTCGTCATACTGGTGACAATTTTTGACCTAATTTAATTATGATTGATGACATCTCCGAAACGATGCATTTTTGGACCACCTATTCTAGGAGTTTTAGTATTATTTTTACCTACAGAATATAACCCTAGAGTTATGGGATATAAAAAAAAACAGGTTGTATAATAGGTGGTTACCCATCCACGTAACAACTTAGGCAAATGCGACTTAACCTATAGATCGACCCAAGAGGCTGTTATTATTTAGCCATGAGCTCCTTGTTTTGTACGTACTTGACTATAATAAAAAAAAAATAACAATAATAATCGGTAAACGTAAGGTGGGACGCCCTTAGGCTCGGTGGAGTGACGACCTTCCCAGGGTGGCTGGTAGCAACTGGATGAGAGCTGCTGAGAATCGAGTTGAGTGGCGTGCGATTGAGGAGGCCTATGGCCAGCAGTGGACTGCTGTAGGCTGCTGATGATGAAGAATAATAATAATATTCAAAAACCATATGCAAACACTAGGCATATGAAATATTTCGAATTACCACTAACCAAACAGAAAAAAAACCAAGGATATTCACTGACAGGCCACAGTGTTTCACGCGTCATTAAAAAAAAAAAATTTTTTTTAACTATTTAGATTTTCTGTATATTTTATGTTTTCCCCTTCCCCTGAATCTGTTTATAAAACGCGCAATAAATTATTAAGGACATGTTTTCAATTTTCATTTAAAATTACACCGGTTTTTTGACCTTTCTGGTTTTCGTATATATAAGCAGAGTTAAGTATACCAAACTAATATTGTTCTACAAGAACTCAAGAAATCAACTCAAAATGAAATACGTAAGTAACCATTCTTTATGACTTTAAATTAGTCTAGTTTACTCGTGTATTTTATTTTAAATTTTATCTACAGTTTAAAATATACCAGTTAGTGGATTAATTATATTAAAAAGCATTACTAAAATACTATATAGGTATTCCCTAACATTAAAAAAATAAATAAAAACGAATTTATATTTATGAATATTTTTGGTCTTCATGTCGTACCTTGCTTCAGGCGCGATCCCAGCCTAAGTCTTTGGGGGAAGTCACAAGGAGCCGTAGTCAGGAATTTGGTCGGGGACCGATTGGGCGGGGGGATGTCAAACTAATGGGGCGAGCGAAGCGTGTCAGATTTTTTTTGCATTCCGCCTCGGATAGGTCGATCTCTTTAATTTTTTTTTATTTTCTTTTTCATTTTTGAAAAAAAAAAACGTTGCTCCACACTAGGAACTTCTCCTGTGTCGTGGGTGCGTTTACAAACATTTAAATTGACATACACAAACAGCCAGACCCGGAACAACTACCTGTAGATCATACAAATATTTGTTCCGTGCGGGGATCGAACCCGCGACACGCAGCGCAGCAGCCAATCGCTCAGCCACTGCGCCAACCGTGCCGTCAATCTTCAAAAAGCTTTAATATTATTATGCCCTGCCTGTAATAATATTAAAGCTGCAAAGAATATAGGTGGGCGGCCACGCAATCTAAATCAAAAGAAAATCATACTATGAAAAGACAGATCTTAGTCAAATTATAAGCACACTTGTCGCGTGGGCAAAATCTAACGATTCAATACGGTAAATTTCACAAAATATGTTTACCATCAGCGCTCTCCTGTCAACGTCAATCGAGCGTCAAAAGATCCGCATAGCACTATAGCATAGACAACCACGTCAGTCGTTATGTCATTCAAAATATTTTCATGACTTATTATAACAATAAACCTTATATTTTATTACAAGTACATATAATTTAAGACTTGTCTAGGTATTCAGAACATACACACGTTAATCAATAAAGCTGTAAGTCGTAGCTACATGAATCTTCTGGCGCGTAGCCATATTCGAACTTAACGTCGCCATCTTGGTTTTTCAACACAACTACCACAGACACTTAATTTTACCAGCAGCGCCTCTTAGTTATATAGTGTATTATCTATGGCAGCGCCGTTCGGACAGTGTCAATTATTCAAGTGCTAAAAGATCTTTGGAGCACTGTAGTTCGTCATCAAGGGAGTCGAGGGCACAGACGGTGTCGATTCTGTTTGTGTAAGGGTCTATATAATAAAGCTAATCGATTTTTTATACTTTCAGTTCGCATTCTTCGCCCTGATCGCGTGCGCCCTCCTGGCTATGGCTAGCGCGGCTATCAGTGTGGTTGTACCAGACGCTGAAGGCGCCGCTCCCCTACGCCTGAGGTTCGTGCGCAGTCCTGGCTACCACCAGCAGCATCACCACCATCAGGATCACCACCATCAGGAACACCACCATCAGGAACACCACCATCAGGATCTAAGAATAAAATATTATAATTTTTACAAAACCAATAAGCAGGTTTATAACACCGTTTCTTGGAAATCAAGTTAATGCGTGCCAAAACTTGACAAATATCATCATCTACGTCTTTGGTATAATCAAAGCATCTACGTATCCTTTCTTCACAAAGGAGGTATGTACCTTTTTTGTTGTACCTACTGGAGATAACAATGTATTTGATGACGTGGAGGTATAAAATAAGTAGTTAGAAATGAGTTTATAATAAACTCGCTTATGCCCGCGGCTTCGCCCGCCACGATTTCTGTAATTATCCCACGAGATCGTACTACCTGGATAAAATGTATCCAATGTGTTAATCCAGGCAAAAACTATCTATGTAACCCACAATGAATGTCGCTCGATCGCCACCGCAGTCGCCTAATACGAAAGCAATCGAGATCCTATAGCAATAGCAAGTGGGAGATCTGAAACGGCTGGTGGTTCGCAAATAGATTTGCGTAAGATTTCCTTATCCGATTCCATCAAGCAGGTAACCTTTCGTGGCAAGAGAAAGCAACCACTGACGACTTTGGTGTACAATTCGAAAGATTTCAAGACGAAATGGAATCGCTTAAGATATGGCTAAAACCCAGGCTGATAATATTAACAAAATATCCTAAGATGTCTTGGCCATGAAGGAGGAAATTAGTCGGATTAAGCTAACAACTGATCTCATGTCCTCGGAACAGGTTAAAACAAAATCGGAGTTAATATCTTAGGCTTCCGAGCTAACATTGAGAAAAAAGTGTACCCTATTGAAAATGAAATAGCTTCATTTAAATCTGGGTCTGCTTCCGCGATTACCCACACCTTTCCATAACTACGAAGACATTATATCGGAGACCTATGACCGATCTCAGACGGAGAAAAATTTCATCACACGTAGAGTAAAAGGAGTGAGATCCTCAAACTTTGAAGAGAGACAAATTCATAACAGCCAGGAGGTAATGAAGGTTATTTAAAATGGCTGTTTCAGACTGCACGGAACCATTAAAAACCATACGACTAGGAAAATATAATCCTGATGTATCTAGACTTATAAAGGTCACATTCTCGACATCTGAACCAGCGAAATCCATTCTACGCCATAAATCAAACACAAAATCTGAAAATATCAAGATCTACTCTGATGAGACCCCCTACCAACAAAAGTATCGGAAAAATTTACGAGACGAACTGAAACGGCGAGTTTTAAATATAATTATAGGATAGTACGGGGGTCGTGGAGGCATTAAAGCAAAGTTTTAAGATTATTAACTTGAATTAAAGGTTAGCTGTTTAAGGTTGCCTGGTAGGGAATGCCTGATGGCATTAAGTCTTTAAGATTTAAACTTTATGTTGTATCACTATTGTACAACATAAAGTTTAAATAAATAAATAATCAATTTAAAAAAATAACTTGTGAAATTGTTGGAACTTTGACCCCATTAACTCCGTAACTAGAAGGTTCCCAGTTATGGTCGAGAGCTAGAACAAAAAAAATCGCAATGTGTGGAGAGCTAATGCCTTCGTTAAAGATACTTTTACATCCATTATGTGAAACGAGATTTTCTATATTTTAAAATCTGCTCGTTTACGTTACGTTATACATACATTTACGTTATACACCGCGCGCTCGTTCGGGCCACTGTTCAACATGATGTTTGAGCTCGTCAATTATGTAAAGTAGATTCATGCGGTTTTGGGTTTTTTTTTTCAAATGAATAAAGACGGATAACATTTAAAAGGTATTAGCTTGAGATATTATAATGTATACCTATTGATTTAATCAATAAAAATACGTGAAGTTAGAGTTAGAGCGCCTTATAATAGATTATATTTATTCATTTACAACTTATTACAGTATTATATTGTAGGAATTCATTAAAAGATAATTGTAAAATGTTGACAGGGGGGGCGTGTATACAGCGTGTAACAGAAAGGGTATAGTCATATGGAAGACTGTGGTACAGACCATCAAACTGAACAACTTTCTCTATGGGACCACTATCGTTATCACAAAAATAATCAACTGCCCCATTCAAAATTTCGATACCTACTCAACCCAAATGTATGACAGTTGATTATTTTTTTTACGTTTACGATGGTGGTCCCATAGAGAAAGTTGTTCAGTTTGATGGTCCGTACCACACTCTTCCATGTGACTATACCCTTTCTGTTACATGCTGTATAGGGTTCCAATGAAATATCTGGAAACACTTTAGGTACAGGGAATATGTAAAAAAAAACTCCAGTTCCCTACAGAATCTACAGTACCAACGCGATCAAAATTTAAGGAACAACTGATTAAAAATATAATAAAGTTATACAAAAATGAAATTAGTATAGGTAAGTAACTCAAAAAGAAACCCTTACACTCGTGCAGTTTTTGATTAAAATAGGAGATATTTTTAGTTACAATTGCAGACATAACTTTAAGCTTACAGTTTCTTTGAGAACCACTGTGAAATCTATTTGGCTATCGTCAACATTGTGCATGCCTAAGTAAATATATATTTATCCCGACTACGGGACCTTTGACTGTGCGGGTAGACGCTCACTTAGCTGTTTTTTTTTAAATAGCTGGTTAGTATTTATAATATTATTATGCAAGTTTTCACTAGCTAAAAACCTGTCTAATTTTTATTAAGGTTTATTACTATTCACACTTAAGATGTCTAGACATTCAATAAGAAAGAGAAAAAAATTCTAAACCCGCATTCTAATCGCAATTAGTTGCACTCTCAGTTCAACGTGATTTTGAAAGCGAGAGAAACGCAATGGGGATTGCCAAGGGGTTACTCTGCTGCAGTGTGGGAAAGAGACGGAGCTATACAGGTCGTCTAGTGCCAGCTCTTTCCCACACTGGAAGTACTCCTGCTTTAAGACGTCATGGTAGGTCACCAGTTTTCAAAAATTGTACTATTTACAATGAAAATAAATATTTAAAATGAAAAAAAAAAAACTATATTAATTTTTTGGAGAAATGTGGTTAACCTTTATTTGACCTTTAATGACGTTATCTCAAGAACTATATCGTGAAATATGCTTAAGCCTGCGTTCAGATATGAATATGGCAATCGCTCGTGTCTGTACGAGCCCTTAGCTTCATGTGGAACATGTGGAAGGCATTAAAAAAACAAACAGTCATAAGAGTGTCACTCACGTATATACCTACCTACCTACCTACTCACGTACGTACCTTTGAATGAGCAAAGGAATATTTTCCAGTGATGAGGTCATCGGCCCTTTAAAATTAAATGTAAATTAAACTAGCCATCAATTTTCAAAAATATTCAAATCAGTTTTTAAAAATCCTTTGTTTTAAAATAAAAAAATATTGAAATAAACAGGTTAGATTTTGTTGACAATATCCATTATGGTGTTGTTTTATCTATACTAATATTATAAAGAGGTAAAATTTGTTTGTAAGTTTGTATGTTTGTATGTAGGGGGTAATCTCTGGATCTACTGAATCGATCTGAAAATTCTTTCACTTATAGGAAGCTACATTATCCCCCAGTGCCTTAGGCTATATTTACAACGTGCCCGTGGGATAGTTCCTAACCAAAACGCGAGCGAAGCCGCGGGCAACAGCTAGTACATCTGCCTCGCCTTTTCCCAATAATGTTAGGGTCGGCTTCCAGTCTAACCAGTTGCAGCTGAATACCAGTATTTTATATACCGCCACTGCCTGTCTGACAGCGTTGTGTTGTCAGATTTTCGGGCCACTGACTACCTGTAACGACTGTCAATGATCTACAATAATGAAAATATTAATATTGTGCATGCTTAATTTGCATGTATACACACACATGTTTTGACACGTAAAATTATCTTTATCTTTAACGTTCTTTCTGGCACGGAGGAAATTCAGTATACAACGTGTTTTTTTTTTATATCCCATAACTCTAGGGTATGATTGAGGCCATATCAAAGAATCAACTGGCATATGAGTTATGTTCCAATCCTTCGTTATTTTTTTTTTCATTTTTCATACAAAATAATTCGGCAAAGTCACGATTATTAATGTAAAACACCCTTACGTGAAATATGACAACGTCGCATTTTCTTAGCTTTAAATATGAATGATTGGTTTGAATAAAAATGAATTACGTACCTACATATTTTATTTTACTATTTATTTTACTACACTACTGCGAAGTTTGGCAACCTCGCAAAAGAAAAGATTCGTCATACTGGTGACAATTTTTGACCTAATTTAATTATGATTGATGACATCTCCGAAACGATGCATTTTTGGACCACCTATTCTATTAGGAGTTTTAGTATTATTTTTACCTACAGAATATAACCCTAGAGTTATGGGATATAAAAAAAAACAGGTTGTATAATAGGTGGTTACCCATCCACGTAACAACTTAGGCAAATGCGACTTAACCTATAGATCGACCCAAGAGGCTGTTATTATTTAGCCATGAGCTCCTTGTTTTGTACGTACTTGACTATAATAAAAAAAAAATAACAATAATAATCGGTAAACGTAAGGTGGGACGCCCTTAGGCTCGGTGGAGTGACGACCTTCCCAGGGTGGCTGGTAGCAACTGGATGAGAGCTGCTGAGAATCGAGTTGAGTGGCGTGCGATTGAGGAGGCCTATGGCCAGCAGTGGACTGCTGTAGGCTGCTGATGATGAAGAATAATAATAATATTCAAAAACCATATGCAAACACTAGGCATATGAAATATTTCGAATTACCACTAACCAAACAGAAAAAAAACCAAGGATATTCACTGACAGGCCACAGTGTTTCACGCGTCATTAAAAAAAAAAAATTTTTTTTAACTATTTAGATTTTCTGTATATTTTATGTTTTCCCCTTCCCCTGAATCTGTTTATAAAACGCGCAATAAATTATTAAGGACATGTTTTCAATTTTCATTTAAAATTACACCGGTTTTTTGACCTTTCTGGTTTTCGTATATATAAGCAGAGTTAAGTATACCAAACTAATATTGTTCTACAAGAACTCAAGAAATCAACTCAAAATGAAATACGTAAGTAACCATTCTTTATGACTTTAAATTAGTCTAGTTTACTCGTGTATTTTATTTTAAATTTTATCTACAGTTTAAAATATACCAGTTAGTGGATTAATTATATTAAAAAGCATTACTAAAATACTATATAGGTATTCCCTAACATTAAAAAAATAAATAAAAACGAATTTATATTTATGAATATTTTTGGTCTTCATGTCGTACCTTGCTTCAGGCGCGATCCCAGCCTAAGTCTTTGGGGGAAGTCACAAGGAGCCGTAGTCAGGAATTTGGTCGGGGACCGATTGGGCGGGGGGATGTCAAACTAATGGGGCGAGCGAAGCGTGTCAGATTTTTTTTGCATTCCGCCTCGGATAGGTCGATCTCTTTAATTTTTTTTTATTTTCTTTTTCATTTTTGAAAAAAAAAAACGTTGCTCCACACTAGGAACTTCTCCTGTGTCGTGGGTGCGTTTACAAACATTTAAATTGACATACACAAACAGCCAGACCCGGAACAACTACCTGTAGATCATACAAATATTTGTTCCGTGCGGGGATCGAACCCGCGACACGCAGCGCAGCAGCCAATCGCTCAGCCACTGCGCCAACCGTGCCGTCAATCTTCAAAAAGCTTTAATATTATTATGCCCTGCCTGTAATAATATTAAAGCTGCAAAGAATATAGGTGGGCGGCCACGCAATCTAAATCAAAAGAAAATCATACTATGAAAAGACAGATCTTAGTCAAATTATAAGCACACTTGTCGCGTGGGCAAAATCTAACGATTCAATACGGTATATTTCACAAAATATGTTTACCATCAGCGCTCTCCTGTCAACGTCAATCGAGCGTCAAAAGATCCGCATAGCACTATAGCATAGACAACCACGTCAGTCGTTATGTCATTCAAAATATTTTCATGACTTATTATAACAATAAACCTTATATTTTATTACAAGTACATATAATTTAAGACTTGTCTAGGTATTCAGAACATACACACGTTAATCAATAAAGCTGTAAGTCGTAGCTACATGAATCTTCTGGCGCGTAGCCATATTCGAACTTAACGTCGCCATCTTGGTTTTTCAACACAACTACCACAGACACTTAATTTTACCAGCAGCGCCTCTTAGTTATATAGTGTATTATCTATGGCAGCGCCGTTCGGACAGTGTCAATTATTCAAGTGCTAAAAGATCTTTGGGGAAAAGCGCGGGAAATTCGTAACGAAAGGGCGCCTTTTTTTAAACAAATTTTCATAAAATTATTTTATTCATCCTTAAGTTCATATCCTAGCTATTTTCACGATGGGGAAGAAGGGAAACCCCAAGAAAAGGAAAAAAGAAGACAGTTCGTCATCTGCTCCACCGTTGGTGTCCTCTGAAGACGACGGTGGAGCCTCAAGCTCTTCAGAGGAATCTATGTCAGTAGAAAAAGATAAGTATCAGGAATTCAGGATTCCCGACTACATTCGGTCATATCCTGAAAATGGAGGCAATTTTGAATACGTTGTATTTTTAGAAAGTATAGACTCAGTCCCGATTGGCGATAGAGACATGATGTCCCTTTCAACCAATATAAAAAAATATAATAAGGGCGTAAAACAACTACTACGAATGAACCGATACAAAATTGGAGTTATTTTTGAACGACCTGGTTTAGCCAATGCAGCGCTAATGAATCGAAAATTTCTAGATAGTTTCAAATTGAAAGCCAGTATTCCTGCCGCTGCAACGGAGAACACAGGTGTTATCATGCATGTTCCCATTGAACTTAGCAACGAACACATCTACAACGCGATAACTAGTACCAAAAATATTATATCTATCAGAAGATTCATGCGTCGCACTATTTCAGAAGGAGGGGGGGTGTCCTTTCAGCCTACGAAGACGGTGTCCATCACATTCTCGTGTGCAGCGATACCAGATAGTGTAGACCTGAATAGCTGGAGGTTCGAAGTGCGTCCTTACATTCCGCCGGTTAAACAATGCCTGAAGTGTTTAAGGTATGGTCACATAGCCAAATTTTGTAAGAACTCCCAAAGATGTTCCATATGTACAAAGGACCATAATTATAAAGAATGCCAAATACCATCAACTGAGGCAACATGTTGCCACTGTCAAGGCAAACATGTAGCTATTTCATCACAGTGCCCAGTCAAGCAAAAAAAAGTCGAAGAAAACAAAAACAAAATTAATAAAAAATCATTTGCAGATTTATTCAATGAAAAGTCATTTCCATCTCTTTCAAAGTCCAGTCCTGTTAAACAATTACAATCTCTAATTGAAACAGAACCAATCTTAAATATTTTAATACAGACAATAGTAACATTAATTTCTCAAAATAAAAATAACGAAAAGAGTATTTGCACTCAAAGTATAAAAGATGTTCTATTATCAAAAATTCAGAATAATATAAATAAACCTTAATTTTATGGATCAGCTAAATATTGTACAGTGGAATGCTCAGAGTATCAATAGTAACAAACATGCATTTTCGTATTTTTTACACGAGTATAATATACATGTAGCTTTATTGTGTGAGACTTGGCTCAAGCCTCACATGGGATTTAGTATTAAAGGATATAATATAGTAAGATTAGACTCAGGTAATACACACAATGGTGTAGCTATTTTAATACATAACAGTTTACAATTTAGTAAAATAGATACTTTATGTGATGATTCAATACAAAATATAGCGATTCGTTTAAAATATGGCAATAATAAAGAAATTTCATTAGTCAGTTTTTATAGTCCCGGAAACGCTCTATTTACTAAGTATAAATTTGATAATTTAATTCGCAGTATTCCTGGTCCTCTCTTGGTGGGTGGAGATTTCAATGCACACCATTCGGCTTGGGGATGTAACAGTGTGAACATTCGCGGCCGAGAGGTGCTTGAAGTCATTAATGACTTTAATTTGGTTTTATTAAATGATGGAGAAATGACTACTGTAGGCTCTGATAGGTGGCAAAGAAATGCACTTGATTTGACTGTAGTATCAGCTTCAATTTCATTGTCTTGTAACTGGTCTGTCCATGACGATCCTTTAGGTAGTTACCATTTGCCTGTAATTACAAGGGTACTTATTAATAACAATTATAATATCCCACATGAGACAGAATCTTCAAATTTACCAAAACATTTTAATTTTAACTTGGTTGATTGGGAAATATATAGGAAAAGTGTTGATAGTTTGATAGTGGATTTTAAAATTAATCAAGATAACCCATTACAGTCATATAATGACTTGATAAAGTTGTTAAATTTAGCTATTATTAAATCATTACCATCAACTTTAAGACCTGCTACATCTTTTGATACGTCATTAGTAAATAATAATCGTAAAAAACGCATCCCATTACCATGGTGGAATTTGAATTGCACTAAAGCAGTAGAAGACTCTAGGAATGCCTATATAGAATTCAAGTACAATCCCACATTAGAAAAATATATTGAGTTTAAAAAATTACAAGCTCTTAAAAAGTTAGTGTTGAAGAGAGAAAGATATTTAAGTTGGATTTCTTTATGTAAGTCATTTAACAGAACTACTCCATTATCTAGAGTTTGGCAATTTTCAAAAAGATTTAATAAAACATTTACACCTCCAAGTAATAATATTTCTCCTTGGGTATTCGATTTTCTTAAAAAATATACTCCAGATACAGTTGAGGGGCCATTTCAATCAATTCCTCATGAAGAAAAAGTTTCAGGACACTATGAATATCTAATTTATCCATTTTCTCTCCAGGAATTAAAATCTGCAATATCATCTAGACGTGATTCAGCTTTTGGCCTTGATGGAATACCTTATAAAATGTTGAAATATGTATCAATTAAGGCACTTTCTGACATACTAAGTGTTTTCAATTTACTCTGGCAGGAAATGATCATTCCTAATGAATGGAAAACAGATTGTCTCATCCCAGTACTTAAGCCTAACAAAGAAAGACACAAAGTAGAATCATATAGGCCAGTAGCATTAACATCATGCATGGGGAAAACCTTTGAACAATTAATTAAACAAAGGCTAGAATTTTATATAGAAAGCAATAGTCTATTACCATCCAATCAATTTGGCTTTCGACGTGGTTGCTCCACTCGAGATAGCATTTCTCATTTGCAATTAGATATATACAATTCTAATAAAATGGACAATCATTTTGTTGGTGTCTTCTTTGACATAGTGGGTGCATTCAACAACATCAATTTGCACATTTTGTGTGTTGAACTTCGGGCTCTTGGTATTCCTGAAAAAATTATATTATGGATCTTTAACTTTTTACATGGCAGAGAAGTATATGTCAAAGTGAATAAACGTTTAATAGGGCCACGTTTTTCATACAAAGGGGTATGTCAAGGTGGCATTCTCAGCCCATTGATTTATCTTCTCTATTTACATAGACTTAACATTGTACTTGGTCTTGAAGTGGCAAATTTACAGTTTGCAGATGATTTGGTTATTTATGCCTCAGGTTCAGATATAGGTTCTGTTGAAAGAATTTTAAACACAGCTTTAACTCGGCTAAAGAACTATTTTCATTATCTAAACTTGGATATTAGTCCAGAAAAATCTAAAGTCATAGTGTTTGGTGAATGTGAAATAGACCTACATATTTATTACAATAATAGTGTTCTTCCAATAGTGAATGAAGTGAAGTTTCTGGGTATCATTTTTACAAGCAACCTTTCATGGACTAAGTATGTTGATTATCTGTTAGGTAGAGCTAATAAAGCATTTAATTTTGTAAAGTCACTGTCAATTGCAGCTGATCCTAAAATTTTGCTAATGCTATATAAATCTTTAGTACGTAGTCATTTTGAATATGGATTTTTATGCTTTGGGTCTGATCAGAGATTGGTTCACAAATTGGATATTCTGCAAAACCACAATCTTAGATGTGTAACTGGTGCAATGAAGACAACTCCAATTAATTCACTTCAAATTGAGTGTTACACTCCTCCTATGAATATAAGATTTCAGTTTTTAAAATCCAAATACATTCTCAAGCTTTTATCTTTCGAAAATCATCCTTTATTAAAGAAAATATTATTTTATCATAGAGTATACAGTCCCTCTAACTCCGTAAATGTCCCTTATATATTTCATGACTTTTCTATTTTAATCAGTATTGATGATCAATATCAAATTGAGAAATGTAAAGACAGATGGCCATGTTACTCTGGTAATTATATTAGCAAATTCTGGCCCATGGACATTTACATCAACCGTGAACTACGGTGTAAAGAAGATGTCTATCAGTTAATTGCAGAGTTTCCTGGGTACAGGCATATATTTACTGATGGATCCAAAAACAATAGAAATGTTTCGCTAGCCATTTATCTACCTCATCTTACTGTTGGACATGGAGTTCGGTTACCTGGAGCCATGACTATATTTACAGCAGAATCTCTAGCCATTTTAACAGCTCTGCAGTATATACATGAAAAGAATCTTGGGCACACAACTTGGCTTATAGTGACCGACTGCATGAGTGTTCTCATGGCCTTAATAAACCCGAAACTGGACGCCAATACCGGAAATATTTTATATGAGATTCGGACTTTATACGCTGATCTTTGTTCTAGAGGATTTACGATAAGTTTAATATGGACACCCTCCCACATAGGAGTAACAGGAAACGAAAACGCAGATCATCTTGCAAGAGTTATTGTTGACGTTGACAACGTTGACATCCCAGAAACGAGAAATGTTGCCATACCAAGCTCCGACCTCCTTACCAAATTACGTGAACAAAACACCTGTATTTGGCATGAGAACTGGCAAGAAACACTAAGAACTAAGGGAAAATGGTATGCGAAAATAAATCAAACCATTGGTTCTGCGCCCTGGTTCACCAGATCTATTCTTCCTAAGAGCAGAAAATTTTATACTACTTTAAATCGTCTTAGACTTGGACATGGAAGATTCAATGCACATTTAGCCAGAATGAAAATTATAACATCACCTGTTTGTATTAATTGTGAATTAGGAAGTGATCAGACCCTAGATCATATAATTTTTGAGTGCCCTGCATATGATTTACAAAGAATTCCTCTCATTGATAATTTATTGGAAATATATAAAACGCCAGCAAGCATCCCGCGCGACACTCAAGGTTTGCTGGAAAATTACAGTACGTACATAGCACTGTATAAATTTATTGACAGCACTGGATGGGCTATTTGACCGATCGGGACGACGTATTATAAGGATATGACCCTGGATATGACCTTACTTCACAACATGATTATGACGAATACACGGATATGACACCATATTATTATGAATTTGACTTTAATGAATACTGAAGACATGGCTTTGGCCTTAAATAAACTACTAAGGATGAGGCACCGGCCTTATTTACTTTTAGACAAGAAGGAAAATAAAGAAACTCAAGACGTGGCTTCGGCCTTACTTATTTTTGGACAAGAAGGATGAAACTGAAGACGTGGCTTAGGCCTTACTTTTAGACAAGAAGGATAATAAGCACTGAAGACGAGGCGGTATGGTCCAAGACCTTAGCCTGCCCGAAAAGGGCGAAGGAAAAAAAAAAAAAGATCTTTGGAGCACTGTAGTTCGTCATCAAGGGAGTCGAGGGCACAGACGGTGTCGATTCTGTTTGTGTAAGGGTCTATATAATAAAGCTAATCGATTTTTTATACTTTCAGTTCGCATTCTTCGCCCTGATCGCGTGCGCCCTCCTGGCTATGGCTAGCGCGGCTATCAGTGTGGTTGTACCAGACGCTGAAGGCGCCGCTCCCCTACGCCTGAGGTTCGTGCGCAGTCCTGGCTACCACCAGCAGCATCACCACCATCAGGATCACCACCATCAGGAACACCACCATCAGGAACACCACCATCAGGAACACCACGGCCATGGTCACGGCTACGGCGGATACGGACACCACTAGATGATACACACTCGGGATTAGAAATTACGGAATACGGCTAATGATAAATGGTGCTATTTGATAATTAAAAATTAAGTAGGTAGTAAATATTTTTGGAATTTTAATCTATTATACCTGTTTTTCCTCCTAAAGATAACATATCTTGAACATATTTCAAGGGGTTTCGACCAACATAAGATCAATTTTGATGTCTGTGGGTTCAAGACGGTTTTATTAGTAACCTACGAGTATCAATACTCGGATGTTTCTTTTATGAATGTACGGCCATGGACCAATTTTGATGATTATTTTTGATTGTTTAAGGAATCTCTCCAAATAGGGATCTGGAGATTAAGAATGGAACTCCTGCACGGATAAAAATAATCCAACCATGTTTTGATATATTTGCTATTGGACCCGGTTAAATTGGAAAGTCAGTACATCATTGAGGTGTTGGAGTCTAGTTGTCATCATGTCATGATTTGACAACACGGTTGGCGCAGTGGCTGAGTGATTGGCTGCTGCGCTGCGCGTGCGGGTTTGATTCTCGCACGGAACTTATATTTGTATGCAAGCCTACAGGGGGCTAAAATGGAAGCTTTATCAGAATCATATTATGAATCACGTAAAAAAATATATCTTAAAATGGTCTTTAAGGTTATGACCACAAAGTCCATTTTAAGATTTTTAAATTTTTAAAGTGATTCGTATTATGATTCTGATAAAGCAGCCATTTTAGGCACCCAGGTAGCCAGGTAGGGTAGGTAGGTAGTAGGTTCCGCGTCTGGATGTTTGTGTATGTGAGTTTAAATGTTTGTAAATGCGCCCACGATACAGGAAAAATTGCTAGTGTGGGGAAACGATATAAAAACCATTAGGACTTAGGGATAATAGTGAGATTAGATGGAAACTTTTACAACCTACTAATATACTTGTAGCAAGAATGTGTGTGGGATACAACAACAAAAAAAAATACAATTAGCTTTTAAGAAAATCAAAGTAATTTTGGCTTCGAAAGTCGGTGACAGTAAAATGAAACAAACAAGCAAAAGTCTCTAGTCTCTCGTCGCGTATTCCATACATCCTAAAGACTTAGACTTCAAACAGTGCGTCTTAACTGTTATGACTTTATCATTTACATAGCGTTTTCCCAACTATGTCAATGATGGTATCAAAATGAATGGTTGGTACTGCCTAGTACTGCACTACGGTTAAACATACATAAAAAATATGTAAATAAGTACCTTCGCCAAATAATAAATGAAAAACGTTTCATAGTAATTGTTTTCAAACTCCTTCGTCATGCATCACAAATAAGAATACAAGAACCAAAGAAAAAAAAAACAAAAGAAGAAAAAAAAGAAAATTACAAAAATGGAATGTGAAAATGATTTCCTACGAGCGTCCTCGTGGTGTTTGCTTTTGCAAAACGTTCGCTTGTTTCGAATTCGAAACAGCATCAAATTACAAAGTTTGATGTGTTTAAGATCTTATAGACCGCAAACTTATACATATGTCGTACATCTAAATACATAAATATTATAATTATATTGATTTCTCGGCAAGTATGTATGTGTTACTAGTACCTAAGTCTTAAATAAGTTTTGCGGAAAATGAAAGCATGAATCTAGTGTAGTGAAAATTATGGTGAACACTTAACATAGCACTCAGGTAAGCACATAACTTTACTTTATGTCAGAAAAAAAGTGCCTTACATATAGACACGGCACCTAAACTATTCGAATACAGCGCCTATATTAAATAAATACTCTACTGGCTTGCACATGTGTACATTTAGTAAACCGTAGGCGCAAATATTTTGTACACATAAAACCTCCACAACCAATATTGGCAATCAGATACCATCATCATATGCTCAACCTCTTCCCAAGTTTTTATGTTGGGGCCGATTTCCAGTCTAACCGCAAGCAGCTGAATATCAGTATTTTACATGATGCGGCTGTCTATCTGACTTCCACAACCCAGTCAGTGCTTAGTAATACGATACCCCAATCAGATACCAATGTTAAGTATCATTTACCACTAAAGAAATCTTGATCTCTTGTCATCATGAGCTAAAAGAATGGCTTTTTTTTTGGGATCGCGTTGTACTTTTAAAGTAAGGGACGGTCGCGAAGGGCTGCGGGACTGTTCGAAAGAGATACCGTGGCCCGGAACACAAAGGGCGATGAAGGAACATGGATGGGTTTTAGTCAGTAAAAGTGTGACACTCCCTCCTGCTCCGCCCAGAGCGGCAGGAGTTATTTGATTTCCCATCCGAAAAAAAAGGGGCGGTCCCGAAGATGAGGTTTTCAGCATCATTTGCGCCTTACCTTTATCGTGCAAACCGCCAGTCTGTGGAATTCACTGCCGGCTTCTCCGTTTCCCGATTATTATAATCTGGATCTCTTCAAAGTTTGAGTGAAACGGTTTCTTCTAGGCAAGCGTGCTTCACCCTAGACCGCACCATCGCCTCACAAAAGGCGAATTGCGGCCACACGCAAGCCAATTTTGTTTTAAAATAAAAAAAAATATTTTACATTGCCCAAGGAGTATGTAAGGATCGTAGCAGGTGGCGATGGCGTTCTGTAGAGTATGCCTAGCCCTATAGATGAAAGGCGTGAGCTTCTGTGAAACACTTAAATTTTTTCTTCGATACTCAATATTTGGATGTCTAACGTCTATTAAAATTTGCAGATCATTAATTACTAGGCGCTGCGTTCCTCATCTGCTTCAGTACTCGGAATTTTGTCATACAAAACCGGGCCGAGAAAGGGAAAAATCTACAAATAAAATTCTTGAGTGTGATAATTATGTTCTTCTTATATACAGGTAAAACTGTCCAGAAAAACAAAATTAAAACAGAATCTTTTGATCTGGAATGTTTATGTTACATTACTTAGTAGTAGCAGGTGATGATGGCGTTCTGTAGTTTATGCCTAGCCCTATAGATGGAAGGCGTGAGCTTCTGTGAAACACTTACGTTTGTTCTTCGATACTTCAATATTTGGATGTTTATCGTATATTTGCAGATTATTAATTGCTAGGCGCTGCGTTTCTCATCTGCTTCATTACTTTTTAACATGTCCATATCTATAATGATTTCTGTGTACAGTTGGAATCAATTTAGTACTGACAGAGAAGGTCTATATTAACCATAGAACAAATAGCACGTGGTTAATAATTAAAGATGGTTGTACGGGACTATCAAACGTCTTGCCGCGGTCGATCTGTGGATGGGCGGCCATCCATTACATATCGAGACCTCCTCGCCTCGGAAAGCAAGTTAAGCCGTTGTTGGTCCCGGATGACATTGTAGATCTTCGACAGTCGTTATGGGCCAGCAGAAACCTGAAAGTTTGATTGTTTACAAGGCAAAATTGTAGGCCAATCAAGTCCCTTTAATCATTTCTATTTTAGAGGATAAGTTACATATAACATAATTTATTTATTTATTCATTACTAGCTTCTGCCCGCGACTTCGTACGCGGATCCTGTTGCTTATGCCAGCGACCACGGGGTCGTCAAGAAAATCGAAGATCTGAAACGTCTGATGTAGAATTCTGAGGCCCGGGGACGGGAAAACAATGGGATGAGCGAGACGATTGGAGACGTTCCAGATCTTTCATTTTTGTAAGTCCACAGAAAATGCCCATCAGACTAAACAACTTTTGCAAAGACGTCATTCCTTAATATATGTTATAGTGTCGCTGGGCTTTGGAGTTCCACAACAGGGTTCCAGATCTTGTAAGGTCGGGTGTTTAGGAGACAAATGAAACGTATGAGGTTCGAGAATACACTGACTATATTGGAATAAAGATACCTTATTATATACCTTACAACTACTACATCACACCTTCCCCTTTATTTAAAAAAAAATAATAAGATTACACAATTATTATTTTTAAATTTTAATATGGGATACCTGCGCAGGGTATATTGTTAATCATAATATAAATTTAACCTAATTATGGCTTAAAACTACATAGTAATATTATAACATAAGAATGTAATATTCTAAATTAATATACATGACACTGGAGAGGCCTATTTAGTAAACACACATTGGTTACTTTAGTCATTTTTATAAAGTTTAGTTCTATTTTTATGAACTACATATTCTTTTCCACTTTTCAAAATTTTAACATTAGTATCCATGTCATCAATAACTACATAAGGTCCCAAATATATAGGGTCCATTTTACTATCTGATATATTTTTTAATAATAACAAATCACCCTTTTTATAATACACTGGATTTATATTAATATCATAGTTATGCTTTCTATTAACCTTACTCTTAATTAAATTACTATGTGCATCTTTTTGCGCTACTTGTAGCCTGTATTTTAACTCAAGAGCGTAATTGTCATGAGCATACAGAGGATCTACCGTGTGTCCTTCTAAATTAGTCGGTAACACGCAGCGTTTGCCAAACACTAATTCATGTGGTGTGTACTTGGTCTCCGTATGTACTGTATTATTGTAAGAAAAACACCAATACGGCAACCAAGTACTCCACGTACTTGTTTGATTCTCACAATTAATCCTAAGATACGCACCCATCGCTTTATGATTGTTTTCCAGTGCCCCAATACTTTCGTGATGGTATGCTGTAGACGAAATTTGGTTGATTTTTAAGATTTGACATACCTCTCTCATAGTACTTGATATAAACTCGGACCCACGATCGGTCGCTATTACTCTAGGTATGCCGTATCTTAAAATAAAGTTATCAACAAAAGCACGAGCTACACTTACTGTATCTTTATTGTGTAGAGGGTACGCCTCCGTAAATTTCGATAACTCGCACTGTAAAGTCAAAATATATTTGTAGTTATGTAGGTCTGTCGGTAGCGGCCCCACTATATCTAAAAATATTTTTTCTAGTGCTGAATTTGCAGTCGTTGTGACCTGCATTGGTTGCTTGGTGTGTTTAGAATATTTTTGTTTCTTACACTGCTCACATTTAGAGACATATTCAGCGACATCCTTTTCCAAACTTGGCCAATAATAGTACTTTTTAATATTATTTACCATCCGCCTAATGCCCGCGTGGCCACTTGTGGGCAATAGGTGGAAGTCATTTAATATCACACGCCTGTTATCTATATTATTTATTCTCTGGACATTGCTGACAACACAAATTCGTGGTCCGGACCACTTTTCATAACTTTTTATTTCATTTATAAGCCCAGTTATAAAATCTTTATTGTAGTCGTTTCTTATTATGCATATTTCATTTATCGATAACTTTTTACATAAACTTAACAAATCTCTCACCAATTCGACTCGCGTAATCGGAGATCGAGAAATTGTTTGTAAATAAATTATAGATTTACTGGGCACATATATAAAATATTTGTATTTCTCCACTAATATTCCTTTTTTTTGTAAATTATTTAATTGCCTAGAGTTTATCAAAGATAATTCAACAGTATCCTTCGGTTTTTTAATTATTTCCACAACTCTCGGTTGATCAGGCCTCGAGTTTGTGTCTTTATTATCCACCGACTGGTTATTATTGCTTTTATCATTATTCATATTTAATTGACGTAATTGTGCTCTAGTCATTACACTGACTATCTGTTCATTCATTGATTTTAAGTCTTCCGACGTAATTATTATTCGCGACAGTGCGTCTGCCACTGAGTTTAATTGTCCTTTCAAATATTCAATTGTAAAGTTAAATTCTTCTAACTGCAGTCTAAATTTCAGTAATCTACTAGATGGATCTCTCATTGAAAATAAATAAACTAGGGGTCGATGGTCAGTCTGTATCTTAAACCGTCTTCCGTATAAATAAGGTCGAAAATATTTAACACTCCATACTATTGCTAAGAGTTCTTTTTCAATAGTAGGATAATTTATTTCGGCTTTATTCAAACCTCTACTTGCGTAAGCCACTGGCCGTCCATCTCCGTTACATAACACCGAACCGATTGCAATACCTGATGCATCGGTTTGTAATACAAACTCATTATTTTCTGCAAAATTTGGATACTGGAGGACAGGTGGGTGTATCAGGGCTGATTTTAGCATTTGAAAAGAATGCTCACAGTCTTTGGTCCAATTATACTTAACGTTTTTGCAACACAGTTTGTTTAAAGAAAATGCTAACTCGGCGAAGTTTCTAATAAACTTTCTGTAATAGTTTGCAAAGGCTACGAAACGCTTTAATTCGTCTACATTTTGTGGTCTTGGATAACTTTCTACTACTTTAATTTTTTCTGGGTCTGGTAAAATACCCTTTCCGGAGACTGTATGTCCTAAGTAAAGAATTTCTTTTTGCAAAAATGTACATTTAGTGGGATTCAATTTTAAATTTACTTCTCGTAATCTTGAAAAAACATCCATCTAATTTTGATTATGAGTACTCAAATTTCTACCCATTACTACCAAATCGTCTTGATAGATGAGACATTTATCATAATTGAGGCCAGACATTGCAATGGTCATCATTCTACTAAAACTATTGGGACTTGACTTGAGCCCCATGCGAGTCATCTGATACTGATTGTTACCTGTAGTAAATGCCGTATAAGGTCTGCAGCTTTCTTTTAATGTAATTTGAAAAAATCCTTGAGCTAAATCTAAATGAGTAAAGTACATTGCTCCTGCCAAAGAATCTAGTATTTCGGTGATGTTGGGCAAGGGAAATTTATCGTCGTGTATGTTGTCATTTAACTTGCGGTAGTCTATTACGACACGCCACTTTTTATTACCGGCCGCGTCACATTTTTTGGGGACCAACAGTAATGGACTAGACCATGCACTTCGGGATGGCTCAATCATTTAACATGTTTTTGACCTGTTTCTCTATTTCCGGTTTTTGAGAATAAGGGACTCGGTATGGTTTGGTATAAATTGGAACAGTATGTGGTTTCATGTCAATTGTCTGTTCATATATTGGGGTAGTGGATAATTTATCCCCTGGTAGATGGAAAATATCAGGAAATTTTGCACAAATACATTCTATCGATTTCTGTTCCTCTACATTCAAGCCTTTTAAGTTTAATGAGGAAAGTAAAGTTTTCACCCTTTCCGAATCCAAAGTATTCCGATTAAATTGACAAATATAGTATTCATTTAACCTATTAGTGCTAACTTGAAAATAATTTAAATTTACATCTGTGTCTCGAGTATTTAAAATACGAATAGGCATTTTTCCGTTAGTCGGTTTATTTATACTACTCGCTAAATAAACACCATCACATAATTGTTGATTTGACACCACACACTCTTCTTTTATTGTTGTATTAATGTAATGCGTGGTTTCACTACGTGCTGGTATAGTTAGATAGTAGCCGTTACGCGTTGTCTGCTTATTTTCGAACGACAATGTTACTGACTTAGAGTCATTGGTCAATTGTAACGTATTGACTTCAAAATTTAAAGTAGCTCTATAATGTGTTAAAAAGTCTTGACCCAAAATGCCGTCAGTTATACATGGTAAATTTTTAAATACTGTAAATTTATATGGAAAACTATATTTATTATAAGTAAGAGTTAAATACACATAACCTTCTGAAAACAAATATCCACCAATACCTTTTACGCTAACTCTCTCTTTATGGTAAGGAATCTGTAAACGCTCTAAACATTCCAACTTTATTCCCGATATAGAAGCGCCCGTGTCAATTAGCATGTTATGGTTATAGTTACATATTTTAAACAACACCTTATTTAAAATGTTACACGTGAAGATGACATCAGTCACGAAAAAAATGATTTAATGACTCATTATTCGAAGTGCTCGTTGCTACCTGGCTATTCTCTGTTATGACATTGATATCCTTTTTCAACTCGACACCCCGGCCGCGGTTACTTCGCGGTGGTGTATAAGTTTTGCGATAACGATTATTATAATAACTGCGATAATAATTGCTATTACTGTAACCATGTGGTACCTGTGGCCGATGACCCCGATGCTGGTGTGCATTTTGTGCATCACCTCTTGCGCCGTAATTTCGTTGACCTCGGTAACCTCGTTGGGTTCGCCGACCCTGGTAATGCGACTGTCTATACGTACCTATAAGTTCTGATGAGCTACTGGGGCCGGGTTTCTCCTCGTCTTGAGCTGTCTGGATTGCTTCTGTTAAAGAAGAAAAGTTACGCGCGGCAATTATGGTGCCTAATCTACGATCCCGCAAACCATCCGCAAATCGCTTGATTGCCAACTTCTCATTCATGGGTTTCAATAAGGCATACTTGGCTGAATCACTGTCAGCTTGCGATATCGTCAAATCTACAAAGAGTTCTGATATCTCTTTGCCGTAATCTGTAATTGTTTTACCCTCTTGTTTACTAAACTGTAACTTTGACTGAATAGCAATGTAACTTTTTTGTGGTAGTAGTAATTTACGCATATCCTTTGTAAGCTCTTCGACTGTCTCATATTTTGGAGACAATAATAACTTTGCACGCTGAGATAGCCTACTTTTCAATATAAACTGAATTAGTTTGTTTTTACATGCCGGTGTGTCTAATATACTATCGTAATATTCGATATTTTCTATCAGCTGCTTAGTGTTGTTAATGCTATCATCCATGACGGGCATAAGATGTAGGGCAGTTTTTAAATCGAATGAATCCGTCGCCATGGTTTGTAATGGGATATCTTTCTCTTCTGTTAATCTGCACAAAGTGATTATTTCTGAAAATAACCTATCGAACTCTTCACAAATTTTGTTAATTAATGTAATTTCTGAACTTGTATAATTTTTTAAGTTTTCTTTATAGATTTCTAAAAACTTATTGTACCTGACTAAAACAGAATTTGCCTCTGTTCTTTTTATCTCTAAAATCTGTCCTTGTCGGCGGCTAGCACCAATTTTTATCAAGTAGCTTCTTATAACTTTTAACTCGTTTAATATTATACCTAAATCCTCAGCCATAACACATAGAAGCCTTTAAATTAGTCGTAGTGCTTGTTCTATGCTACGTATTTCATGTGTTTGTAATTTCTAAAAAATGCACATAATAATTCTGCAGAAACTATTAGCTACTTAGCAAATTCTCTTAAACTAAGATATAAATGTAAATATAAAACTTAAATACCGAAAGAGACAGGTAGTTCCTAAAATTCACAAAATAGGTTGTAAAATTAACCTCATTATTACTTTGATTCACTTACTAGTACTTTTGCCACTGATATAGATATTAGGAATGATCACATCACTGCCTACTTTTTCACACCAACACTACACTAGCACGTAGAACGTAGAATTATGAGCCTCGAAGATGCCATGGGTTATTTCGCCGTCGTAGTTATATGTCGAGAACTTCTGCTTTGCCAGGCTGCGGCACAGCACCCATGTATGCCTGCTGCCTGCGTAGAATGCTGGAGTATCGCTTCAATGTCACCTCATCTATGCGACGCTGTATTTGCTTTTTGTGACAACGATTATAAAGCTTGTATAATATTATTAAAAGTCCGATCGCCAATATGGTACATATTACCACCAAAATTGTATTGCTTGCTGCTGCGTACGAGCCGTATTACTACCGACTCCAGCAGTCTGTGCGATCACTACTTCCTCCTTGCTGTTTGTGTTTCCCATTTTTCAATATAATAAATCTTGCACGAATTAGCACCAGTCAAACACGTTTTGTGCTTAGGGAGCCCAGTGTATTTTTTCTTCATTTTAAAGTCCACATTAACTGCATGATTGTTTGTAATATTTTGTCCTTTTATGGTACACACACGCGCGGGCCCGTGCCGACTACTGTTACTGGCAGGGTCGCCATGTAAGGTCGGGTGTTTAGGAGACAAATGAAACGTATGAGGTTCGAGAATACACTGACTATATTGGAATAAAGATACCTTATTATATACCTTACAACTACTACATCACAATCTCCAAATTTATTCTCACAGCAGAAAATGCTCTTCACGTGGAATAATTTTTGCTATGACACCATTTTTATATCTCTTATACTTTAGCTGTTCTGTTGCGGTTGTGCATCAGGTGTTCCAATTTCCAAAATAAATTATAGCCTATATGTTGCCCAGACTTAATACCTATACAACAAATACCTTTTCTTCCCGTTATTCTGCAGTGGATCCCAAGGGTACACTGAATTAACAATAATATTGCAAATAACTTTTAAAAAATGCGTAATTCCATATCAGTGAACGTCTCCGACTCGCGAGACAATGCGTGACGTTCACGATCAGCGGACAGTCGCGCATCATGTTCCGCACTTATCTCTAGAGACCTAGAAGCAGATGCGTAGATACGCTGAGAACTCAAGCGCAATTCTCTATCCGTGAACGTCTCCGACTCGCGAGACAATGCGTGACGTACACGATCAGAGGACAGTCGCGCATCATTTTCTTCACTGGTCTCTAGAGACCTGGATGTAAATGCGTAAATACGCTGAGAACGCAGGTGTGCTTCGCGATCCGAAGAGGTTTCTACGGAGCGAGTTCCAGCCTGATGTTCTCGAACAGCATCAAGTCTCTCCTGACGCTCTTCGGTAGATTCTTGGGATCTTATGATCCTCAATCTTTTAGCTCCTTTGGAACGTTGGGAAAAATTTGACCTCTTTCTAGGCATAGTTATAGTTTAATTCTGAAGATACCTGATCAATTAAAATCTAAGTGACTGCTCCCCTGCGTTACCGGGTAAGCTACCGTGTCACGAAAACAAATGGAAAAGGAAATTTAACACTCAAATAACATAAGCCCGAAGGCTTATTTATTTGATAAAATAAAATAATAAATGGGAGTTTTGGCCAGTATAGTCAAATTTTCAATGATTCATCGAAAATCAGTCCTAAACTGTTACCGCCTTCACCACGTGGAGGTACTCCCAGCTTATGTTATTTTATAATTATACAGTGAAATTAGTGATAGCTTTGATTTCCACATCAGGTGTTCCAGATCTACAAATTTTATACGTCAACAGAGAGTGCTCATCAGGCTGAACAACTCTTGCTAAGACTTCATTCCTATTATTATATGTTATAGTGTAGCTGGGAGCTTGGAATTCCACAAAGCGTGTGCCAGATCATCATTTTTTATACGTCAACAGAGAGTGCTCATCAGGCTGAACAACTCTGGCTAAGACGTCATTCCTACATATGTTATAGTGTAGCTGGGCTCTTGGAGTTCCACATCAGCTGTTCCAGATCTTCAAATTTTATACGACAACAGAGAGTGCTCATCAGGCTGAACAACTCTTGCTAAGACGTCATTCCTATATATGTTATAGTGTAGCTGAGCTCTTGGAGTTCCACTTCAGGTGTTCCAGATCTCCAAATTTATTCTCACAGCAGAAAATGCTCTTCACGTGGAATAATTTTTGCTATCACGCCATTTTTATATCTCTTATAGTTTAGCTGGTCTGTTGCGGTGCTGCATCAGATGTTCAAGTTTCCAAAATAAATTATAGCCCAGACTTAATACCTATACAACAAAAAAAAAATTATTTAAATCCGTCGAGTAGTTCCGAAGATTAGCGTGTACAAACAAACAGACAAAGAGACAGAATTTTTTTTTTGGATTCGTACTCTATTACTGTTTCCAAACCCCCCTCAATAATATTTTTTTTAATATATTCAATGTACAGACACAGTTTTTTTACTGTTTTATTATATGTATAGATAAATATAGATATAGATATATAGATCACATACATTTGTTTTAACAGGTAAGACCCAAGCTAACAAAGTAGTCATAAATTGCTAATTATCCAGTCCCAAGTAACGGGTCTGGGGACAAGCAGAGGTCACACAGTGCACAACATACCAAGTGTCACCCTCTGGAATTTTGCCAAAGAGCAAGAATATATCTCCAAACGCCGAGAGATACTATTAATAATTTGTATTGCACGAATCACTGGCGCAAACTTTAATAAGTATAATATCGTAATCCATAAACCTGTAATCCCCGAAAGGATAGGCAGATATATACCCACAGATATAGATGTATCTGTGGATGTACCTAATTACTATTAGGTATTACATGGACTTAAATATAATGTACCATGTGGGGAGTCCCACATGGTACATTATATTTAAGTCCATGTAATAGGGGGCGAGCCTATTGTCATCAACCGGGCACAAATCCTTTTCTACTGAGAAATATCAAATCAAATCAAATCAAAATATTTTTATTTCACATAGGCCTAGATGGGCACTTATAAAACGTCGACAAAAAATGCACGGGTTCGGGTTGGTCGTTTCCTATGGAGAAGAACCGGCAAGAAACTCCATGGTTACTCTTTTCAAATCATTTGGTGTTACAATATTATCATGTTACAGCATTAGTACTTAAGTATGGGGGGACAGCATAGGCCCGACAATAGGTCGTTGCTTACAACACAAAAAAAATTAAAACAAGATGAAAAGTTAACAAAAGTTAACGAGCATCTGGGAATCTACAGAGCCTATAATGTTCACGCATTCACAAACAATCGGTAAAAAAGAATCTATACAAAGGTAAGAAAATATAACTTGATGGAAACCCAATAAAACTTTCCCCGACGGAATCGAACCTGGGACCTCACGCATTGAGAATATGTAATAATAATATAATGAAGTTTTATGAAACATTTCATCACACGTGTCATTTTTTTTTACATTTTTTTGTTATTGGGAAAACATTTAGTTACATGTATAGTTTGTTAATTACTCTTCAATCATTTTAAAAGTCTTATTTGTTGAGATATTCACGGATGCCTTGTACAGAACAAGATAAGTGAATAGGTGGGCTAGGCTGTCGTTATTAATAATACCTTCAAAATAATAAATTCATTTATTATTAAAAACCTGATTGCGTTGACAGCGTAGACCAGGGATTCCCAAAGTGGTCGATATCGACCCCTTGGGGTCGATATCGGTTTCCTAGGGGTCGACATAAACGAAAACTGATTATGGGGGTCGACGAGGTCTAAAAATCGACCCTATTAAATTAACACAAGTTCTTATTTAAAACTTTCAAGATAGGTAGGTAGGTACTGTATTGTTTATGTTGTGTTACGTGTACTAAGAATAATTAATATTTATGTAGGAAATAGCATCTTGTACGAACTTGAGGCTTTATATTACTATAAAGCCTCAAGTTCGTACAAGATGAAAAACTCGGCAAGTCAGTGTGGACAAGTTTGTGCAAGATAATGAGTTCGAGCGTACGTCTTTCAGGCGCGTTTTGACTTGCTCTCTATTTGACGCTTGCGCGATTTAACACGAACGAATTCATGATCAAGTTGCAAGTCCAAACATGTTCCTGATATTTTACTATTTAACGAGGTTGCACTTAGGTTGAAAGTTCATTTGCGTTTTGAAATTCGTTGGAGCTTGAACGATAATAACTCATATAAGTAGGTACTCATTTATTTCAAGAGATTACAAAGTTATTACATAGCTAAATTAAGTGAAGTAAAGTGACTGAAAAAGAATTTACAAAATGCTGAGCTCCCTACGCGAGTTAATAGCGTAACCACACAATATCTGCAGTTTATGAAAAATTAACAGGGTAAGTACCAAACAGTTTTTATCCGGCACAGCGCATCAGCATTGCCCCACTGCACACTGTGTGATAGTGATCAGTTGAGCTATCTGTAGATTGTTTGCAACAGTTTGCAGTTGCCTCAGTTGTTTCAATTGTAAAAATTTACCAGTAAATTTAACAGTTTATTAGGTATTGTTTTTAATTTAGGTACTTAGTTTCTTATTTTTTTATTTGCAGGATTACTGAGAGTTTTATGATGGCGGACACGAAAAAAAAATGCAGACAATACAGTTTGGACTACTTGAAGTTCGGATTTATTGCATCTCCATCAAATCAACACTTGCCGATGTGTCTCATATGTGAAAAAGTATTCAGTAACGATGCCATGAAGCCTTCAAAAATGGATGACCACTTATCGAGAGTACATGCTGACAAAAAAAGTAAGCCCTTGACATTTTTTCAAGCACTTAAAGAAAAACTAGACAAAAGGCCATCCATAAGATCGATGTTTGCGTCATCATCTATTAAAGACGATGATGGTTTACGAGCGTCCTATAATATATCTTTACTAATAGCGAAGTCGGGGAAACCCCACACAATTGGAGAGCAGCTTATCTTACCAGCCATTGCGGAGGTCCTTAACAATGTATTGCACAAACCCACACATGATATTTTAAAGAGAATACCTTTGAGCAATAACACCGTTCAGAGACGCATAGACGAGATGGGACGCGATGTGGAAAACATTTTATGCAAGTTCTTACAGACCAACAGATTCTCTCTCCAGTTGGACGAGTCTACATTACCCGGCAATGAAGCTCTGTTGTTAGGATATGTTCGATATATCAAAGATGAAAATATGTGCCAAGAACTGCTTTTTGCTACATATTTAGAGACTGATACCAGAGGAGAATCAATTTTTCAGGCCGTGGAACATTTTTTTACTGACAAAGCTATTCCATGGAAGAACATTGTTTCTGTTGCGACTGATGGTGCACCGTCTATGGTTGGTCGTCATCGTGGTTTTATAGCTCACTTAAAGCGACAACTGCCTGATGTACTGGTCATTCACTGCGTGATTCACAGGCAGCATTTAGTAGCAAAAAAGCTGAGTCCTAGATTGCATAAGTCTTTACAATATGTAATAAATGCTATCAACAAGATTCGAAGCAATTCTTTGAACTCTCGGTTATTTGCTCAGCTATGTGAGGAAAACGACGAAGTCTTTACTCGATTACTTCTTCACACTGAAGTTCGCTGGCTATCAAGAGGCTCTTGCTTAGAAAGATTTTCAGCCGTTTTTGAATCTGTGTTGGAGTTTTTACAAGAAAAAGATCCGAATTTGAAAGAAAATCTGAACAATTGTAAAACAGATATTTATTACTTGACTGATATCTTTGGAATGTTCAACAAAGTTAATTTGCAGCTGCAGGGTGACGATCTTAACTTGATTAAAACAAAATCAATAATATCGGCCTTCGTGGGTAAACTAATCCTTTATAAACAAAATTTAGGCAGAAAAGAATATTCGCAGTTTCTGCATTTGTCAAAATTACCAGAAACGCTTCAAGATGATGACATTTTATTATATGTCACTCACTTGGACGCATTACACAAGGATTTTACGGAGAGGTTTGAGGATCTTTTAAATTTACAAATTCCTCAATGGATAATAAATCCGTACAATACCACAGCCATAGAAGAAGCCAATGTGATAATGCAAGAAGAGTTGATTACCATCAGCACAGACGAAGAGCTTAAGCAGAAGTTCAACCAAGGCTATCAGAAGTTCTGGTTGCAACGCAACATTGAAACACAGTATCCTACATTGTGGAACATTGCTGAAAAATACCTTATCGCTTTTCCATCATCATACCTAGTTGAAAAAAGCTTCAGTGTGGTAACAAACATTTTGACGAAACAAAGAAACCGTTTGAAAATCAACGAACGTGGAGATTTAAGGCTGCAACTCACCAATATTGAACCGGATGTAGCTAGATTGGTAGATAGTCACCAGGTTCATCCATCACACTGAATGTTTTATTTTCTCTTTGCGAATTAATACTTTTTTAAATATAATTTCCTACCTACTTAAAATTCTTTAAGTACCTAATTTGTAATAATCGTTATAAATTAAACTTGATATTTACTGAATTGTATGTCTTTTTATTTTGTTAAATTTTGATACGAAAATGAAGTCAATTTTACTCACTTAACCAAGTGCAAAGTTTTCCAATTGGTACCTTAGTACCTAGGTATTTTGTGTCAATAGGAAAAAACTAAAGATAGGCCCCCTTATTCATAAAATCTGCTAACTTAAAGCATTGCTAATTCTCACTCTGTCTTCTTCTATTGACCTAAGTCAGAATGAAAAATAACACACTGTAGCAGCTGTTTTAAGTTAGCGGACCATTATGAATAAGGGGGTTGATCTTAAAAGTAGGTAATTTGGCCATGGGGGTCTGAGGTAACAGTTCATTTTGGAAAAGGGGTCACTTGTCCAAAATAGTTTGGGGATCCCTGGCGTAGACCATACATAAAACTTATTTCAATCCGTTGTTCTCATCGTTCAAAATGCCCAAATGGCCAGTGGGTCATTTACATGTACCTACAGTGTACAAAGGAGATAAGTAACCAGGGTCGTCGGATATGGTTGAAGTTTAATAAGAAATCGATGGATGTTTTCGAATTAAATTTAATTTGATACATGAACTGTTTGTGTCTTATTAACTAAATTAAATTTTATTCGAAAACATCTATCGATTTCATACTAAACTTCAACTATATTCGTTCAATTAATAAATTAAGTCCTAGAATGTTTCCTCAGAGAAAAATTTAAAGAGATTAATATACTTACTGTCCCCTCTCAATTTATTTATGAAAACCTTTTGGACGCACATAAAAATATTAATTGGTTTAAAAAATTTAGTGATATCCACAACATAAATACGAGGAACAAACACAAATTTGTTGTTCCTATAACGAGACTAAAAAAAATAGGGGGTACGTTCAGATGCCAATGTATACGTTTTTACAATAAACTTCCGAGTCATATTCAATTACTAAGCCTAAATAAATTCAAATTGTTTATAAAACGGAAGCTATGTCTGGAAGTCTACTATAACATTAATCACTATTTCGAAGATAATAATATTTTTATTAATTCTTGGGATTAAGCTGCTCCAATTAAATTTAATCTGTGAATGTCGAAATTTCGGACCTCGCTTGTTTATTATTGTCCTTTGTGTATCCTTTGTCATATACCTACACTGTGACATTTAATTTATTTGACATGAATGCTTTTAGTATTTTTTATTTTTTATTTTTTTTATTGTGATATTTAATGATTTGACATTGAATACTTTGTTAAGTATTTTGCTTTTATTTTTTATTTTAATGGTCACATTTAATGACTTTTATTGACATTTATTTTTTAAAGTATTGTGTATTAATTTTATTTGATTATTGTGAATGTGAGGACCATGTGGGTAATTCTTTTTTTTTCCACGATTGTCTGGCAGTTTGAGTACTATAAGCGACCTACCCAAATGTCCTTTCTTTGGTATTGTTCGTCGTGTCGTTGAGCTCCTTGAGTTATAAGTCGAGCTACACGATAACTGACAAATGCTTGCACTGACTGGACAGGTCCACTCAAACCTGTGTGGTTTTTTCTTCAAGAAACCATCTCAGAGACTAATCTGCATAGTCCTCATGTGAGTTAACCAAGATTAGGTCTGGACTTTAAAAGAGACTATGACCTCTTTGTTTGTTTCGAATGTTTCTTCTCGGAGTAGTCAGGTACGAAACACCGGCCCCATCTAGTTTAAAAAAAGAGACGTGTAAAAGTGATTGTAAAAACGTATTTGTAAAATAAACATCATTTAACATTTATCATTCATTTATATCCGACGACCCTGGTTACTTATTTCCTTTGGTGACCGTACATATTTGAGCAGTTTATGTTGGTGCATTGCTAAGAAAAATCCAAACGCCTAGGTAAAAGTTTGTAGCAATGTCATTTGTTTGCAGTTTTTATACCTATTGTCGTAAGAGTCACAGGATTTTATTTTCAGGATTGTAAAGATATGAAACGTTCCTAAAACTTTTTTACATGAAATTTTAATATTCAGCTGTTCAGCGTTACATAATGCCAGGTACCTAGTTTATAAATTGCTGGAGCAGTCGTCCATACTTTTATTCAGCCATCTCCCATATATAGTTCAACTGTTTTTAACATAGCAAATTCTATACGTAGCTGGTGGCCTACAGATATCGCTAGACGACCTATATAGCTATGTCTCTTTCCCACACTGAAATTACTGCTGCTTTAAGACGTCGTAGTAGCCCCCCTGTTCTTGTAAATTCACCCAAACCGCAACAGAATATGTCCAAATCCTCAGCAATGAGGTTGAGAGTGCGAAGCGCGTTCGTGAGCAGCGGCATATACATATTGTAGGTTCGTCTTGTACGCCGTTTATCGAATTTTGATGTTCGAAAAGTCTTCAGAAATAATCTAATAGCACACTTTTAGGCACTGCGTCTGATCGGCATCCGGAGCGGCTTGAGTTGAGGCTATGGTAGTCTGTGCAGTGCTTATGACAGCATTAAGAGGGAAGCGCCAGTACGTTTTTTGCAATTTGTAGGAATCATATTTTAATCATCATACAATCTGACATAGAACCGCAAAATTTGAATTTCGCTTTTTTTGAATGACCGCTCGCAGTACAACGACTCTAGAAGGTTGTAACTGTTTAACCGGACTCCTTTTGAATTTAACATAACATCACGCCTGTATCTCCGAAGGGTTAGGCAGAGGTGTACCTAATAGTACACCCACATTTCGCACGTTATGTTTAAGTCCCACGTAATAAGGGGCGAGCCTTGGTTGCTACTGAGAAATTCCTGATGGAAAAACCCAATAATACTTTTCCTGTCATGGGAATCGAACCCAGGACCTCATGCTCAACAGTCGCGCTTGCGACCACTAGACCAACGAGGCAAATAAACAAATTTTGAGTAATCAATGTTCGTGGCGTTGGCTTTTCATACAAAGCCTGCTGATATGCGGTGTTACATCAGGATTCATTTGCTCCATCAGCCATTAGCCTTTCTACAAGGTGTAACTCTAAAAGCGCAATACCTTTTAGTTGGTGATTCAGAGCATCAAATAGGACACCTTTCCAGGAACATGGGTCGAATAAAAATTAAAATGTTTGGAATAGAATAGAATAGAATGCTTTATTTGCTTAGAGTTTATAGAATTAAATGTATAGAGACTCGTTTACATTCTGCCTTTTAGGCATGGAAAAGTAATATTAACATTCATCATCATCATCATTTCAGCTGAAAGACGTCCACTGCTGGACATAGACCTCCTCCAAGTGTCGCCACATTGACCGGTGCCGTGTGTGTAATGTTAATTAACATTATAACATTAAAAACAAAACAAAAATGAACTAAATATAACAAATAAAAAGGTAAATGTTTTGGTACACCATACACTACTCATAAGGCTACAATTTATATAACCTTTTCCCAACTATATAGGGATCGGCTTCCAGTCTAACCGGACGCAGCTGAATAACATGAAGCGACTGCCTATCTAACCTCCACAACCCAGTTAGTAGGTACTGGGTAATACCGGTAAGTCCATCTGTCATAGATCTCAAATCTACCCAATGACAGCCGGAACCAACGGCCTAACTTGCTTTCCGAGGCACGCAAGAAACTCGATATGAAATGGGTGGTCACTCATCCCCGGACCAACCCTGCAGATTGAGCCAAGTGACTGATGTCCTCTAACCATGGGCTCCTTCAGCTTACTTAATCGTATTATCAAAGATAAATATATTTTTCTCATCTGCAGGAATAATTGACTACAGGGCCGGTTTTGAAGCTGCCAGATCCGAAGTTGCCTCCCGAGACTGCGCCCAGGCCTATGCTGCCATGTGATGAAATCGCCATTGCGGTATCAGGTACTGTAATGTGGCAAATTGTATGGTTAGTTCCATTTACAAAATATTTTAAAATTAAATTTAATTGCAATTTTGTGCAATAAAACAGTTAACAGTTTGATTTCGTCGAAAATGTAAACGTTTAAGACAATTTTGATAATTTCTTTTGTCGCACGCGGTGTAACTGTTGAGCGTGTTCTGTGTTCGGTGAGATAATTAAATAGTCGGACTCCAGAGAAGTAAAAGTCTTTTAATTGGGTTCCACAATACTTCGTTATAACTAACTATGTACTAGGTAAGCGGCGAGGCAGGGCGGTGGTACGTAGGCGACTGGCGAGCCGATCGCTCGCTCCCTCATATTTCGTCAAGAATGCAACTCAGCATATTGCCATTACTGAGCCGCTACATAACTTTCGGGAAACAGTATTTATCATTTAAATTTTTTAGGGTTCCGTGCCTCAATCAGCAAAACGGTACCCTCATTTGTTGTCCGTCTGTCTGTCTGTCAAGACCTTTTTTCTCGGGAATGCGTGGCGGTTTCAACCTGAAATTAATACCAAATACTCAAGTCTGCTACCCCATAAAGCAATGAAAAATGAAACTTGTAAGTCAACGCGATCAAAAGATATGACTGTATTAAGTGGGCCCTTTCCGGCCCGTCCATCTTCAACGCGAGCATGGTCATAAAGCTTGTATTTTCATCCAGAGCCACAGCGGCGGTTTTCTTTCAACTCCCCCGTCTTACCCCGCACAACTCGTCTCCCACGCACTTCATACCGCCAAACGCGATGACTTTGAACGAAAAATAGTGTTCGAAAATGACGGGTTGGCCGCTCTTAAGTCGCATTTTATGCGATTTCACAAGGGAATCAAAACCCTTTGACCCAGAATCATGAAATTTGGCAAAAAGCAAGGCCTTACAGCACAAATAAAGGAAAACTTCCAAAAAATAAAAGGTGAAAATTAAAGAGTGTCATACATACATTCGTCGGTCGAATCACGAAAGGGCCTATCTGAGTTTTACGAAATTTTTCAGGGGAGCGATTTTTAATAAAATGTACAACTATTAACCGTCGTAACATTTTACCTAATTCTTATATTATAAGGTTTATAGAATAATCGTTTCGATTAATTGTTAATACAGTTTATATATTTAATTTAATTTTTTGTGTAAAATAGTTGACTGTGGAGATATTCGTTTTTTTTTTAAAGTTTCACTTACGCCCCTTTGTCATGTTCAATTAATATGATTTATTTCATTTACGCCCGGTATCTTGGATTTAAATTAAATAAAAAAAACAGGTAAGTATACTGCAGTTTAATCTTATTTTGTAATAAATTATCTGAAAAATACTCGTACATGAAGTAATAAAAAAGGGTCAAAAAACCAATCAAAATAAGTAGTAATTCTAGTTAAATTATTTTGTACTCAAATAATCTTCAATCTTGGGGTAAGTTTTCGTAGTAAAAAACATGCTCTCGATTCCTTATTATCGGTGTATCTCCGCTGCACATTTTCATAAGGTCATTATACTTCTCTATGGTATTTTTTTTAAAGAGTGGTTTAACTGTTCGACGTTTGTACTCAACCAATGTACATTACTTCGTTTCAGTGATATAGATTTGTATTGTGTTTCCATGTGACTAGTTTTAAAGAACAGTGTAGTAGGTTGGTTTCTCAATATTCTAAACTCCATGACATCTGTCCTCTTAAATGACTCACCAGTTTGGTCATCTCCCGTTTTCAACTGTAGCAACTTAAGTTTTGATGCGAGGTCTTTGAAAATTCTTAAATCATCATAATTCAGAAGTCTAGCCTCGTTATGACTTTTTGCGTGCCAATCGAATGATGGGTTTCAGTTGACTGGGTACTTGAATGTTTCCAACCTGATTCATTGCAAATGCTATCGCTCTATGGGCAGAATCGCCCTCACTTTGTCCATTTAAAGAACAGAAGTAACGTAAACTGATTTCTTCAATCGATTCACAGTTATTAATCAAATATAAAAGCATTGCCGCCATTGTGGAGTTCTTATTCTGGCCTACACAGCCGTCGCTGAACATGAATACTTCTTTCAGGTCCTATCACAATTTGTTAAGAAATAATGAACACTAGTAGACATTTCATTTGTACCTCTCTTACTGATCGTCTCGTTCCATAAGTTGCATAGTAGCGTACACAGTCTTTGGAGTTTAGATCATAAATCGTAAAGTTATAATTTGCCAAAACTTTTATAAAAAATGGCACTTTCTTTACATTGCGGGAAATAAATTACTTGTTGCAAATCAAACGAAACATAGCAAATGTTCTTATTTTGTGTAGCTCGAATCTTGACACTTCCAAGTAACTATTTATCCGCGGTTTTATTCACTTTAAACAAATAAATAAATTATTTTACGTCATAAAAACAAACTTTGCTGCTAACAAATTGCACAGTGAATGAATGACAATGAACAAGTTTTGACGGATGCCTACCACGAGCTCTTAACGCGATCCATTTTAGGACCTAAACTGAACTGTTCTCCTAATTCGTACCATGACGACAGTTTATCGATTCAGTTTAGGCCATGCCATCTGACAGCGATTTTCCTAAACTGAGTCGCAAGTTTTGGTTTCATTCATTCAATTTTGTACTTGTTTGGTACCATGACGTCCATAGAGCAGCTAAACTGAAACGCTCAACTGTCAAAATAAGCGATTCAATAAAAGTTACTATTCCTCTAACCTACACTGAAACGTTTGGTGAATTATTGACGAAAATAAAGTTTTTTAGTGCTAACATAGTGGAATTTTACAAAAACCAGTGTAAGTGTACTTTAATCTTTCTTCTAAAGTCTAAAATACCTATTTTACATGCCTTTTTAACCGCATTTGTTTTTCTTTAACAGATGTCTGATGAACTACTTTTGTTTGAGTTTTTTGAGGAAGATTCTGCCTCACACAATGCCCAAAAACGTAAGAGGCTCCAGTTACGCGGCCAATTGGACCCCTTCAATAACTTTGAGGATGCCGACTTCATTAGGCGCTACAGGCTATCCAAAGAATTAGTGCTCGATTTGTGCGCCGAGTTGGGCCCGATGTTCAAAGAGCCTGTCAAGTCAACGGATTTATCCTTAGAGAACAAGGTAGATAAATAACTTCTTATCTCTTTAGTTTAAGTACTTAATTCATATTGCCTACGTTTTAGTTTGTGAGAAAGATTTGAGAAACTACTTACCCTATCCAAAGTTTACAACTGTATGGTTTAATAACCATAATAAATGTTGTTATAATATTTGTTTAAGGTTTTGACTGCATTGTCATTCTATGCCACAGGGTCTTATCAAAGACCAATTGGAGATATAGGTGGTCATTCCGTGGCACAACAAACGGTGTCATCAGCATTGTCTCAAATAACCACTGCATTAAAATCTCTCCAAATGAGAAATAAATACATTGTTTTCCCAAGGACATTAGAGGAAAGGAATTCCATAAGAAAAGAGTAAGTAAAGCGATAATTTTAGGTTGATATTGGCTCGGCACTAAGAATAATAAAGTGAAACCTAAAGCTACTTCCACTTCCACCACTTCACGCTATATACATCCCAATCCAGGGCACAAGGTCTTCCCTCTCCTTAAATCACATTAAATGTAACAAACCCGAACAGCATATTGGAAATTATTCATGATGAAATATAAATAATTGTTAAATAAAAAGCTTCCTTTTCAATTACATTATTTAATTAAATCAAATAATAAAAAAGTAGGAGTAGAGAACATCAATTAAACACTAACAAAGTTTTTTTTTTTATTCTTAAATGAAATAATTTAATTACTAACTAGCTGATGTCCCACACTGGCTAAATATTTTGTTTAAGGTGGATGCGCAAGGGTAGCCCGCGAAATTTAAATTTTCTTACGTTTATTGCAATTTGCAGGTCAGTGTCAGGTTGTATGTTGATGAAAATATGAATCGCGCCAATAACACGTATGGAGTTACAGAATTATAATCATTCAAATCATTAATACAACCCTCCAAGTTCATGTAATCTCAAAAAGTGACTTTTTCATGAAATAGCTTTTGAATGTGATTATAGGAACTTGGAGAGCTGTATTGATGATTTGAATGATTATAATTCTGTAACCCCATACGTGTTACTGGCGCGATTGATATTTTCATCAACATACAACTTGACACTTTCCTGCAAATTGCAATAAACTTGAGAAAATTTAAATTTCGCGGGCTACCCTTGCGCTTCCACCTTAATAGGTATTCATTAGAAATTATAAGTAGGTATTAAGTATCACAGTCTAATACAAATGTTCAGTTTAACAATCATCTTTGGCTACTATTACTTACTCATTATTTAAATTCTTACATTAATTATCAACAATAGCAAAAAGACAGAGAGTGCAATTAGGTAACTTTAATTCTAAAATAAAGATATAATAAGTACCTATTGCTCTCAATATTAAGATTTAGATAGATCGCAATTCATATCTTTTTTCTGTTTAAGTTTATTTTCAAAGGATGGTTCCCTTGCAATGCGTGTCTTGATTTTATCTCTATTGGTGTTGTACGTACTATAAATTTTTGGTATGAGTCAATTCCTTGAGATGAATCAACCAACTAACCAACTTATGTAAAATAATTTTCATGGTTGTTTAATAAAATTACCAATTATTCTAGGTTTTATCAACAATTTAGAATCCCAGGAGTTTTGGGTTGCATCGACTGCACGCAAATCGCCATCATAAGACCCAATGAGCATGAAGAAAGATATTTTTGTAGAAAACACTATCATTCCTTAAATGTTCAACTGGTAATGAAAATTTAACAGTACATTAAACTTTTACAATATTATAACATTTTAAACTTAGTAACTATGGAACTACTATTAAAATTAATAAGGAAAATAACTATGACTGCAATTCCAAGTTAAAACTTTGGCAAATTAATTTGTTTTTTTTTTTTGTTAGATATGTGATGCTAATATGTACATCACAAGTGTTGATGCCAGCTATGGTGGAGCTTCGCATGATTCTTTTATCTGGAATCAACATCCAATAAAGGCTTATTTAGAGGCACTTGATGAGCCAACTTGGCTTCTTGGTAAGAAATATTACTTACAATATAGGAATTATATTATAGGGTTTTACATGTAAATATTTATATTCTAATATTATATTTGTTTTTTTTTGGAAACAGTGTAATAAGTCAAATATTTCTTTACAGGCGACTCTGGATATCCACTAAGACCATACATGATGACACCAATATTAGATGCTGCACCAGATACGCCTGAGAGACATTATACAGATATGCATATCCGGGCCAGAAACATTGTGGAGCGGACAATTGGGCTTCTTAAAGCACGTTTCCGTTGTCTGTTAGTGCATAGAGTCTTACACTGTAAGCCAGAAGTTGCAGCTTCTATTGTAAATGCCTGTGTCATTTTACACAATATTTGCAATCGGGCTCAACTTCCGGTGCCAGAACTGACAGATGCAGAGGTTCACCAAGAAGCCCAAATGCAACATAACTATGTTGATGTTGGCGATGGCAGCCAACATAATTTACAGCAAGGCATGTCCATAAGAGCTAGGCTTGTTCATCGGCTGAGGGCAGCCCGGGAAGCCTGAAAAATAAAGTTTTTATAATGTATTTTAAGCTGTTGTTTCATTTTGTTTGTATAATTATATTGTAGAGGGTTGGATAATCTATTTAAAGATCCATCAGTGTCTATACTTAGCACAAATGCTTTGTCATAATTTTTTGGGAATGTCCAACAGGTTTAGTTTAATATTTCAGGAGTGATGTTTCATTGTATGTATTTTGAAGTAGAAAGTTATGTTCTTACCTAGTATTTAATATGCCTTTTATTTCTCTGAGTTCAAGAGCTATATTTTCTAAAATTGCGTTTCTTCTTTCTTCAAGTTTAACTCTCTCCTCAGACATATTAACCAGGGATTGCCTTGCTGTAGCTGCAGACATAGGTACCAACCGGCGCTGGCGCTGCCGCCGTCGCGGGGTACGGCGCGGAGTAGATGAGACGTGTGGCGCCGCTGCCGGGGCTGATGGAGGGGATGGGGTCCGGGCTGGCGGAGGGGGCGGGGTCGTTGCTAGCGCGGGCGCGGGTGGTGTAGACGCCGCCGCTGTTGGCTCAGGAGGAATCACTAGCATATCTAATACTGACTCCATGTTCAAGTGATGAGCCAGTATGCTTTCAGATTGCTCACTATGAGCAGATAATAGTGGAGCGCTCCCTGCCTCAGTTTGATCGTCTGTTGGCTGTAAATAATTGAAAAATGTTAAACAATGTCTATCAGATAGGTACTGTATAGTGTATACAGGCCACAAATGCATTATTCTTTGTGTATATGTTGAATAGAAAAACATCAAAATCAAGCAAATCACTATAAAGTCTAGTACTTTCACATGCTTACAATATTAAATGATGGTTGCACTCTAACTCCAGGAAGACCCGCCCCAAAATCCTCACCCAATATTTGGAGAAATTTTAACTCCAAATCGGACAATCTTCCTTCGTTAGATGGCCTACCTCCAGTTCTGTGCAGAGAGGCTCGTGCACTGGCGACTTTAGTTTTTAATTTGCTTTTATAGTCATTCCAGTACTGAAAAGATTGCATAAGTTAGTAAATGTATTTAATAATAATGTGAAGTAATTTCAGATAATGTGATACCTACGAAATTTATTTACCTTACACCAGCCCTTCCAATCCTTTTCTGCACCATCACCCTGGGAGTTCAATGTGTCTGCCGCGATTTGCCACATCCTTTTGGAATATTCTCGGGCTTGGGAAGATTTGTTGTAACCAGTTGCGAGAGCTCTGTTCTCATTTAAAATCTCCCACAAAGTCTCGAGCTGGTTAAATGTTACTCTCCGCTTTCGACTAGAATTCAACAAAAAAAGCACTTGAAATTCTTGTTACAAAGACAAGTGGCTTCTCGAGGCAAGTCTTATTACAATTGGACTTATTCTAAGGCGTACACGCGCAGTGACTATAAAATAGGAGATTGACAGTACATAAACAAGTAACACAGTGTTTAATACTTACGACATTCCTTAAAATAATGTTTTTAACGAATTCAAAACTTCACTTTTAATTTTCCCACCGTAATTACAACTCCACAGACTACTTAAGCATCTAGTCAAACTGACACTGACGTGACAACCCACACAACTTTTTTTACTCTGGTACGTTCGAAACATTAAACATAATTTGTTTTATTACGTCGAAATAAAAATATTTCTTTCGTATAATAAACAGCAAAAGGTATATATATATATCTACTTTGATAAGGAATTATTTTAACAATAGTTGCCGCATTAACGTGGAATCTTAAAAACAACTGTTGAGTGTCTTTTTTACTTTAAGTAATGATACCGAGTTAAAAACAATTATAACATTACTTGCTTCTGAGCGTGTCTGACACTAAAATGTGAGCGAAACGAAGTTATTCGATCATAATAGCGTTATCTCTTTTTCACCAAAAACGTTTCAAACGCGGTTCAGCCACAAATTGCGATCTTTCATTCACTTTTAGCGATCCAAGTGCCGCTGAGCGAATTGGATGTCATGGTACGATTTGAAGCGATACAGTTTAGGAACCTAAACTGAAATGTCTTGCTTTTGAATCGTTTTTAATTAGATCATGGTAGGCCAGGTCCTAGTTTCATTTGCGCCAAGTTACGTTGCGCCTCTTCGTGAAAAAATATAACTACGTGCACAGGCGTATCTGATGCTACGCCTATTCGTGATGTTTTAAATTAAGGGGATTACATCGCTCAAATCCTGAAAATACCGTGTGTTTAGAGAAGTTTGTAGATGAATCCTTTTGTGCGTCATCACAAATACATTGTATTGTTTAAAATGTTAATAAACTAACTCAAATTTTTATCAAAAAATCGTAATAAATAGGTCCTTTTTCAACCTAAATTGAAAATTTTCTCTATAACGGCTCAATAACTCGGCATGAATTTTATACCAAAAAATACGTAATGACGTATTTAACAATGTGTATTGATTTTTTTCTCTTATTTCTTTTAATATTTTAAAATATTTTATAAAAATCCAAAATTTCGCGAAAAACACTATGTCACTCCCGCACTCGTCCCTCTCTCTCTCGTCGTTTCGTCGTAAGTTAGTACGGGGCAGCATGCTCAAGGTCATTGGGCAATGTAATGCCCTTAAAGGAATAGTAGATAGGGCCCTTCGCGACTACTCATTAGTCATTAAATACTGCGATTCTGGTTACGCCTTTTCGTGACATGATAAAACTTGACATCTAGAATTCAATGGTGTAAATAACTCAACATCCGAAATTTTCTTGGTTTCGATAGTTGACGCCAATTAAGATATTTTATTTTATTTTAGATAATGGTACGGAACCCTACGTGCGCGAGTCCGACTCGCACTTGACCAACAACTGCTCGATTTTACATACAAATACTCTGACAACACACATCGAGTTTCAACAGATATTGATATACTCACACTCATTAATTGCTACCTCACATTTTACACCCATCTTACCGGGTCGTGTGCAATCGTGCACGCAAAGTTTGCAAGCACTTTTGTAGCAGGTTGATTACTTTCATTGGGGAAGTATTATTGCATTATATTTGCATGCTGGGTTTGAAGCTATTATATTTATAATTTAGTTTGTCACCTGGGACAGCATAAATACAAGCAATGAGTGTTAAAACTAAAACGACACGCACGAGCCATTTCGATTAATAACGACTTTTTCGTACACTGAGATTAGAATTATAGATCAAGATCTTATACTTTCTGTTTCCACAAAATCCTGTTTCAGATTTTTAGCAAAAAAAATAGAATAACTAATTTTTGTTCTTGTAAACTGAGCCAAAAGTAACGTTTGAAAGAACCGGTTGGGGTAGGATAAATGTATTTTGAGCTTTTGGTCGTCGAGGAAGGCCTTTAGAGTATAGTAACTAATATGGAAGGCCTAAAAAACGCTGGTGTGACGACGAAGCGTTTGTGACAGATTGGCCATAGAAAACCGCACAGAAAGAAGAGTGCAACACTATGGGGGAATTGATTTTTCGAGCAAAACTTCATACCACCTTGAGCTCATGGCCTGGTACTTTTTGGGGATCATTAGGTGTCGTATTATATGCCTCACTAGCAACAAACGGGAACTTTTTTCCCGTTTGTCGCCAGGGAAAATATACAAGACCGTGATCAGAGAAAGAAAAAGAAAAAAGAAAGAAAGAAAGAAAACATATTTATTTGGCACAAGCCACAAGTGCACACAACAAAAAAATGAAATTATAAACTTAAGGCTAATCGCAAAAAAATTGAATAAAAAAACAAGACAAGCAAGACAAGGCAAGAGATAATTGTGTGTCGAGAGACTGAGCAGACAGAGCTGTCGTACTGTATGGATTGGCATATTCGGAAAGTCTATTAATTCCCGCTGACATCATTAGGGTTTATTTAATTCCTTAATTTTTCAGATCTCTAGGTAGTGGGGCAGGGTAGTGGGGCCAACGAAACGACGGTTTTGTGTTTTCCCGTTGGCAGTGGGGCCAGTGGGAATACACCGAAATTTGCCACACAGCTGGTTTATAGCCTCGATTATCACAGAGTCTTACACCGGTAGTACGATCCCGTGGGACAGTTATCAAATTCCACGCGAGCGTAGCTACGGGAATATGCTAGTCAAAAATAGTACATTTTATATCGATGGACTAAACGAAGCCATATAAAGGGTGTAACAAGACCCTTCACGAAGCCGTCAACCAAGCATTATGTACATCAAACTAAGTAAGTTTACGTAAAAATTATTGCTGGGAAACGTCTTTTTGTTTGGGGTGAGAAATTATTTTTTATGGTAGGACTCAATGTAACGCACTCAAAACATTGTGCTGATGGATGGATTGAATAGTACAGGGGTCGTGGAGGTGTTTAAAGTATAAATTTCACATTAAAAACATGTATTAAAAAAATCTAGATAAAAAGTTGGAACTTTGACCCCCAATATCTCCGTAACTAGAAGGTTCCCATGTATGGTCCAGAACAATAGTTATTTGTGCAACAAGAGAGCAAAGTCAAGGCAAAACATTAATAATCAAACTCAACTCAATGCAACTATAACGTTGCCAAATAAATCTGTTACTTTTAATTTGCAGAATTGCAGTAATTTTACTTTTAACTTTTAAAATGTTTCATTTTATTGAATTGGTACCTCTACCTACAATGTTAATTATTTTGATTCACAAAAAATAGTTATTTCAATCTATTCCTGTTTATTATTTTATCTCCTAAAGTGTTCTCGCTGCTGAAGTGAAAAGTTATGTGTGTTAAACCAGAGCAAAGTTGTTTGCATCTCGTGCCTTTGAATCCCTCGCCACACTCAGGATTCAACTTTGGAATCACTCGCTACGCTCGTGATTCAATCCTTGAATCCTTCACTTTCTCAGGATTCAAAATCAGCACTCGCAGCAAAAAACGACTTTGCTCTATTGTTGCACAAATAACTATTTCACTTTGAGTGCGAGAAAAATATTCAATTTAGTACAAAAACATTTAATAAATATTCTTAATCCTCCAGTCCATAATATTTTCGTAAGTTTTTTATTATTATTTATTATGATTATTTATTATGTCTTTTGCTCTTTGCTCGACGTCAAACTCTTCACTGTCACTGGAAATTCTTAATCATCTTCATCATCATCGTCATTTCAGCCGAAAGACGTCCACTGCTGGACATAGGCCTCCTTCAAGTGTCGCCACACTGACTGGTCCCGTGCGACTCGCTTCCAGCGGATCCCCGCAACCTTCACCAGGCCATCGGTCCACCTAGTGGGAGGCCTTCCAACGCAACGTCTTCCGGTTCGCGGTCGCTACTCCAGAACTTTTCGGCCCCATCAGCCATCCGTTCTGCGAGCAATGTTCCCTGCCCACTGCTACTTCTGGTTGGCAATTCTTCGGGCTACGTCGGTAACCTTGGTTCTCTTGCGGATGTCTTCATTTCTGATTCGATAACGCAAGGAAACTCCGAGCATAGCCCTCTCCATTGCCCTTTGGGTGACTTTAAGCCTTCGAATGAGGCCCATTGTGAGCGACCACAAAAATAAATTCTTAATAAATTTATTTAAACCGAACAAGTTTACACTCAACAAAAATTCTGAAATTTTCGCGTTCCGTTTTTTTCTTCTAAACCAGTCACAGATTAACAATTTAAAACACATGGCACCACCTTTGCGGAAAAACCATCGAAGTAAAACTCTCAACATTTTCGTAATGAAGATGGTCCACACTCCACAGTAGTAGGTATTTACTGGCTGTTTGAGTTTGTCTATGTCACATGAAATAAATTAAAAATCTAATTACTTTTCACTCCCTAGAGACTAAAGTGGTCACTTCAGTCCCTCTTTGAAGGGCTATATTGAAGTAGTTTTAGAGCATGAGAAGTAAAAATATTATAAATCATGTTTTCTTAGATGTAATTAGCCAATCCACATTTAAATTATTATTATTATCAAGTTAATTTTATAAACCCATGGAATAAGATTAGACTTTTGCCCCCTGTCAATAGTTGATTTTCGAAAAACCCGTTCTTTATACACACAGCTACACATCAAGCTATACATTTCCAGTATAAGCTGACCTCGCATTGTACGGAAATCCTATACAATGCGAGATCAGCATAAACTGGAAATGTATGGCTTGATGTGTAGCCATGTGTACAAGTCAATAATTTAAGTATCCATGTTTTGTGGATTGGACTGTGGTGTGGGAAAGTCTTACGAACATACCTAAACAGTTCTTGTATTATAATGTTACCGGCAAAGCAGATGGATAATTCAGTCATTCTATGGAAAATCTAGTCATTCTAAGCAATGTTAATTTTAGTTAAAAAATGTATTACAGGCTTGATATTAGGTTATGTGTTAAAAAATAAATAAATACGGTGTGTGAATGACCGATTAACAGTTTTGATTGTAACATAAATTGTATGAAATAATAATATGAAATAATATGAAATAATCATTGAAAAATAGTCCGTCTACTATTTCATAGGAATTTGAATTTTTTTTTAATGTATCAGATGCGAGTTTGTTACCGAAAGTTGTTTAGTATGATAGAATTACCTCCTTGACGACATGCAGGTTATTAAACTGCCAAAGATAAAATTGCCACGACATGTACCGCACGGAATATTGAGTCCAAAAGCCTAGCATACAACTGCCACATGTTTAACGCTGCTGTCTCGTGTTCTTTCATACGAGGATAGTGGTAATTGAAAAAAGATAATTTAAAAAAACATAATTTATTTTTAAAACGCACAGTTCGGTTGGTAGGTGTTAGTTGATTGATGATTTCATTACAATAGTGTCGGTCGAGGTACATCACTTCGACCTGTAAGTGATGCGACCTCTGTCTCCAGAGCCACCGTAATTGGTGTTTGCGATGTTGCCACCATGGCCGCCATCGCCGCCGTCGTAGGCATTACCACCGTGACCGATACTAAAGCTGCCAGCACCATAGTTTCCACCATTTACATACCCAAGGCTCAAACTGCCATCGGAAGCATGCGCTGAATAGGTTGGGTCTTTAGCCACCTTTTGTCCTGAAAGATAAACTATGATTAGCGGAATCGGAAGCTGTGACCAAGTGTATACTTAACAGTGTGATAGTTGATAGTTGACAAAAACTACGTGTCTTGACGTGCTATCTATGGCACGAAGGTATCACACGAGAAACTTCCAAATTGTGACCGAGAAATACCGAATGGACCAAATTTATCTTTGCTTAACCAGGATCCTACACTTGGTCCACAAGATCAACGGAGCAGTCTGTGATTGATTTTCATATACAAACAAGCAGACGCGACAGTCGTTGTCCTTCCTAATGTTTTATGAATACCGACAACAATGCGACCTATACCGAAACGAATTAAGGTGAAACGTCATTTTTTTTTGGGGTGAAACATCACTTTTTACGGTAGGAATCAATGTAACGCACTGAAAACATTGTGCTGATGGATGGATTGAATAGTACAGGGGTCGTGGAGGTGTTTAAGTAAAAAAATATATTAAAAACATGTATTTTTAAAACACACAACACAAAAACACATCGAAATCGGTCAAGCCGTAATAGGAGGAAAAGAATTACGATCACACGCTCACCGGAATTTTTCATTGGTAGATAATAATTACTGATTACTACTATACAAGGTGTAAGCGGACCCATCACGATGCCGTCAACCAAGCGTTCTGTACATCAAACTAAGTAACTCTACGCAAAAACGATTGCTGGGAAACAACTCACCGCACCTTGTTTAAATACTCGTTATTTTAGTTGAAGTTTGTCATGGTGTTACCATACTTATTCCATAAATTATGTTTTACGATACTTATTTCATAAATTATGTTTTCCTTTTTGTAAATTGGCACCTTGTTTTTTTTTATAGGTATTTAAAGAATGTTCATGTAAATTTTATAATGTAATTGTACTTCCGTGTGTTGTGTCTTTTGTGTTCACTAAATTAATGATTCATCTATCTATCTAACTTATATTTTGTTGTAGGACTTAATGTAATGCACTTAAGGTGGATGCGCAAGGGTAGCCCGCGAAATTTAAATTTTCTCAAATTTATTGCAATTTTCAGGTCAGTGTCAAGTTGTATGTTGATGAAAATATGAATCGCGCCAGTAACCATACATCCATACAACCATACATCCACGACACCTTATTATTCAATGCACCCAGCATTGAATAGTAAGGTGTCGTGGATGTATTCAAAGTAAAGTTACAACATTAAAAACTTGTATAAAAAAAAACCTTTGAAAAATTTGAACTTTGTCCCCCAAAATCTCCATAAATAGAAGGTTCCCAAGTATGGTCTAGATTCTAGAACAATAAAATCATCGCAATGACGGGGAGTATAACTGCCTTTTGGCTTTTTTAAGGGTAATTTTACGAGTGAGTGTTAGTTTAGTGATATACACACATCAAAAGTGTCTAGGGATCAACATATATTTTTGCAATAACTTTTCTCCTGATTGATATTAATTAAAATTTTCTTTAAGGATTCATCAAATAAAGTGTTTTCGTTTGTCACAGTAACGATAAACCAAGTCACCTTTGCATTAATAAAGAAATTTGCCATTTTCCTAATAAAGGGATTTTTGACATTTGAACCACTAACACAAAAGTTCGAAAAAAAGACTGAAATAACAGTTTTCTTTAAAATTTTATTGGGTAACTTAAACAATTAATAATCCGTGTTTCTACCGCGAACACTAACAACACAAGAACATCGGTTTGGCATACTCAAAATGAGTTCATCCAAATCACGCTGTGGAATGGCCGCCCATGTTCGTTGCAACAACAAAAAAAGGTCTTCTTGCGACTGGATACCCTCCATATTCGGCAGAGCTCTTCTCTGTAGCATATCCCATGCATGCTCAATCGGATTCAAGTCTGGCGACTGAGCAGGCCAGGGCAGGACATTGATGTTAGCTGCGGCGAGAGTCTGTCTTACAACTCTTGCGGTGTGCGGTCGTGCATTATCATGCATTAACTGAAATAAGAGACCGATTTGCACTTGTAGAGGAACGATGACGTCTGATACAATCGTCTCAGCATAAATTTGAGCGTTGAGGTTGCCTCTGATCCAAATCAACTCAGTTCTTCCGCCGATCCAAATACCCGCCCATACCATGATGGTTCCACCACTATAAGGATGGACTTCCTGGCAGGATTTTAATCGCTGTTGGCGTCCAGGGGTTCTCCAGTGTCGTATACGTCTTGTATCCGGTCTCATACCAAAACGAGACTCATCAGAAAAGCACACGAAACGCCATTGTTCTTCTGCCCAATTTCTGTGTTCAAGAGCCCATTGATATCGTATCCTACGATTGTGCATTGCTATAGGTGGTACCCGTAGCGGTCTTCGGGAATGAAGGTTCACTTCATGCAAGCGGTTTCTGACTGTTTGGTCGCTAATTAAGTTCCCTGAAGAGTGATGAAGCCTCACGGCTAACATCATGGCGGTTATTGTTGGAGCTCTTCGAGTTAAGATTTGAATGTATCGGTCTTGTCTCCGTGTGGTGCAGCGATACCGTCCTCCATGGCGCTCAGCCACGGTACCAGTGCTTCGGTAACGTGTCCAAAGTCGACTGATAACACTCTGACTTGTATTCAGAGCTAAAGCCACAGTACGTTGCCGGGAACCAGCTTCTATCATTCCCACGGCTCTGAGCATTTCTTCCCTGCTTAAATGACGTCGCCGCTCCATAATAACGTTGGTTTTAATCAGTAGTAGGGAAACAGTAGCACTAATAATGTCTTCAATGCGTTGTATGTTTTTATAGGGAAAATATTGACAGCTGATTTTCATCTTTTACTCGAATTTGATTCACAGTTCCTGTTTCAAATTATGAAATGCACCAAAAAGGATCCATATAAATTTATAAAATCATAAATTTATTACAAAGCCACATCTCAATCTCAAGAAATCCACATAAAAATGCTTGATCCCTAGACACTTTTGATGTGTGTATTATGGTAGTTATAATAACAATAATAATTACCTGGCGCCGCACAGACACAGGCAACTGCTGTCAGAATTAGAACAACTGTCACTGAACTCACCATCTTGCTCACTACGGAATCGTTCGGAACACTGAATGTGGATCGGAATGTAACGCAGGTTTTATATGTTTATTTTATTATTGGTAATCTTGAAAAAAAGATGATGCTAATTTGTCAAGCTCATGTCATCCGGAAGAACCGGTTCAAAAAAGTTAGGATAGGTAAAGGTTTTTGTTATTAAGAAAACAACTTGTTTTTGTTTTTGCTCTGATTCACCAATTTTTGTTTATTCCGATTGACTCAACAAAAACCGGACAAGTACGACTAGGACTTGCGTTTCGCCTTATGGGCTCAATATTTAAAGACGTGTTTTACGGCACGTCTCGCTTTTAATTTAAACCTATGGCTGGGTTTGAGAGCGTTTACGTAGAAGTGATTTTACGCGCATTTGCTTGAAGCGTTGCTTGCGACGGAGCCCGCCGGTGACACCGCCGCCGCCGCCGCCGCGTTGCACGCGGCTTTCAATGCGGCGAGGCACGCAACTTTGCGGCCAGCCAGTTTCTTTATGACTTTTTTCATGGAGAAGCGGCGGTGTGAGAAACGTAGACCCCGCGACGGAGCACGCGGCGTGGTACGTGATGTCTCTTCACAATGGCCTTTAACTCACTTATCAAGAGTTAAATAAGAATATCTAGTCTGTGCAAATGCACTGTGCATTTCACTAAAAACGACTGAGCTTTTAAATGTCCTGATAAAGTAACTACATAAGCATAATCAGCCTATAATGTTCCCACTGCTGGGACACACGCCTTCTCTCTATGAGAGGGAATGGGCTATAATCCATCACGCGGTTTCAGTGCGGGTTGGTAGATGTCACATGTCTTCGAATTAAAGTACCTAAACTATAAATAAAACTGTCACCATTGGAAAAATGGTAAAATTCTGTATTATTTCACATTTTACTAAATCAATAATTATTATTCAAAAATACATCTAAATACATCTCAGAATTGTCTTATTTAGCCGAGTGCAATTAGACAAAAAATACTTAAAAGGTGGAACGAAGTATGTAGTGGTAGGATTTTCATGCGAACTTTTTATTGAGTTCCTAGAGGAGTGGAGAAGCAAGTTACAAAAAAAAAATTCGCGCTCACTATTTTTTAACCGACTTTCTTCAAAAAAGAAGAGGTTCTCAATTTGGTTGTATTTTTTTTTATGTTTGTTACCTCAAAACTCCGTCATATGTAAAACTATTTGAAAAAAATTTCATCTGAAAGGAATGAATGCTTCCCGATTGGTCCCATAGAAATTTCATCAAAATCGGTTTTGGAATTTGATTGTTTTCCTGACGTTAATTGTCACATCACGCGACGTCGTGTGCTGGCGCTCTGATGTACATCACGCGACGTCGCGTGATACTTGCTAGTTAAATTTGACACACTTCCCGATTTCTGATTGAGCTGAAATTTTGCACGCATGTATATATCGCGACACAATGCAATATTATGACGACATGGAGCTGATCTGATGATGAAGCTGGACGGTGGCCATAGGAAAACCGTTATAAAACGATAAAACCTCATCGAGTTTAGGCTCGTATGATTCGTCTTGACGAGTACTTTAACTAACTTCTAGTTACTATGTAAAAACTAATTCATGACAAGAATTTGTGTGGTATACTACAACTAAAAAGGGTAAAATAAAAAAACTTTCTGCGAAAAAGTCGGTGCCAAAAAAGATACAAACAAAGACACCGACTTCCGAAAGTAAAGTTATTTTAGACTTTTTTAGTGTTTTTTTAGAAGTCGGTTTTGGAATATCGGATTGTCGGTTCCTTTGGAATATTTTTTTTTGGTAATGAAAACTTAAAATTCGACGAATTCATATTGTGACTTAATAGAATAGAAAGTTTTTATTTCAGACCGGAGTCCACTTAATAGTGTGACCTGCATTAAACGCTAATTTGGTCTGTTCTTTGTTCATTATTGTCGATGTAATGCTTATTCCAAGTATTTTTTTAAAATTTCCTATTTTCTTCAATTATTTCTAAAATGTCGAATATTAAAACTTAGCTTTCTTATGAAATTGCTAACTGATGCTTTTTCACAGATAACTGGATGTAAAAATATTCAAGAAAACCAGTTTTACGAGTGAAGTGACTAAAAAATAATGCACAATTATCAGAAAATCGTTTACGTAAAATTTAAAGAAGGCCATTTTTCTCAAAATATTTCTACGACGGTCAACGTAAATATTATCCTGAAAATGTCCCTTATTATATCTGCTATCCACAGATAACAAAAACTAATAAAAATATTTGGAGGTACGTACTCGATAAATGTTGATTATTGCTGACGAAGTTGGAAAGGGGCCGCTGGTAAATTTACATTAATTATAATTATCGTAATTCTAACGTAACCACGTTAGAATTACGATAATTTTGTAAATTCTTTCTCACGATTTCTATCTAAGATTAGAACCAAGCTTGTAAGCTTGGGTCTTTGCGCGCAATTTAATATCAATTCCGATACCGATACCGCTCTCAATTCTTAGTGATAGAAGCCTTTTGTCATGTTTTACTTTTTCAGCCAATGATATTATAAGTAAAAAGAAGTAGATCTTCAAGCGCGATACCTTTCTGTATCATACGTTCCGTATTTTCTATCGCAGTCGCAACAACGATATTTGAACGCCGCTTAGTATGAAAGTAGCGTATCTTTTTTTATAATATTATTATAATTGTTTTCAGCAGTAACTAATGTTTGAAAAGTATCCATGAATATTTTTCTAGTTATCCCTCATTAGATAGCTAATAAAATGAGGATTTGGACCAAAATTTGCAACAGAATTTATAACCATTTTGAAAAAAATTGTCCGGTATATTAAAAATAATTGAGGGTAGTAGGCATTTTTCCAAAAAATACCTGAAATATGCATAACATGGAAAATGAACAAAGAAATAGACCAAAATGGGCGTTTCATGAATGCACGCAGGTCACACAACACGCCACAAAATGAATTGGTCGAATTTGAAGTTTTTCATAAACGTAAAAAAATATTCCAAAGGAAATTTAAAAAACGAAAGTCGCGAGCGGCGAAATTTTTTTTTTCTCTCCGCTTCTAGGACCTCAATAAAAAAGTCTCCAACTTAATTAAGAAAATCCGACCACTATAAACTTCGTTCCACCATATGGTCTAATTGCAACCGACTAAATATTTTAATGTTATTTATATTGAAAATCCTTCGAATAAATCTACTCCGCAGGTAGTTCAACATTATAATAATACTAAGATACAAGTAACAAAGAAATGTATTAGCATTATAGTTTATAGTAAATAAACAAATTTTATTAAATTCACTGCGTGCGCACAACGCAACGGCGGGCGGATTATGCTACACTTAGAACGGCATTAGTAAGTTTTACCCTTACACCATGCCAGTGTAAGACACTTGTAAAACTATTTGCTTTTACAACAGCATTATATACCACTCTAAATTGAAAACACTCTTCATAATACCTTAATACAATAACAGTGAGGGCAAACGCTCTTACAAAATGCGCTTACTATCAACGTTTGTAAGTGTACTATAAGAGTTGGAAAAATATGTTCTTACGATACTTGTTAGACTAAGTTTTGCTAGCTGGAGTCATTCCTACACAGACCTGTATAATGATATGCTTTTTTTGCTAGCAACACTGGCAACTGGTCGTCAGTTTTTTTCGTTTTGCGAGTATAATAAGCCATAAGTGTTGTAACGTAATGTGTGTAAGATTTCGTTATAAATAGTAAGGATCTGAGATGTTTCGCTGCATGGTCAATGGAACAATCAATAAACTAGTGCCATCTGTCATCCAACGGACGGATTTGAAATCACCACACCACCACCACACCAGGGTTGTGTTTTTCTCTTATTTTATTCCTATTTTGTATTAGGAGTCAATGTAAATAGAAACATACATACCAAGATTGACTACTACCTATCACACCGCTCGTCCTCGCGAGCTATGCTCCTAAATAACCCTTTTCAGGGTTCCGTAGCCGAATGGCAAAAAACGGAACCCTTATAGATTAGCCATGTCTGTCGGTCTGTCTGTCTGTCCGTGTATGTCACAGCCACTTTATTCCGAAACTGTTAGGACTACAAAGTTGAAACTTAGATGTATTCTGTAAACCTCGTTACGATTTTTATACAAAAATAAAAAATAAATATTAAGGGTCCCATACATGGAACTGAAACTATTTTTTTTTCATCAATCTTATACGTGCGGGGTGTTTATAGATAGGTCTTTAAAAATAACATTGAGGTTCCAAAAACTATTTTTTCTCAAAGTCAGTTGTTTGAAAGATGACTCTTCCAAAGTGGAAAAATGTGTGTCCCCTCTAATTTCTAAAGGAAGAGGAGGAAAATTCTGAAAAAATGTAGGATTGTAGGACGTTAATAAAACTTTCAACCAAAATTGGTTTGAATAAGATTTGATGTTTAGTTTTTGAGATATGGGACTTTTACATCAAACTGTAGCAGTAACTTTGTTTTTACATACTGTGAAAAACAAATTTAGTTTTGCTGTTGAATGTAAAACACTACAACATATGAATGAGCCTTCAAATAGTAGATTATTAACCAAGGAGATAAAGCAGTGTCTTCTGTCGCGGGTGACGATTTAAATCGCGAGCGTAACGAAGGACTCGAGGTTTACTCCCGAGCGTAGCGAGGGTGTTAAAAACTTAAATCACGAGCGAAGCGAGGGATTTAAGACGAGTCCTGAGAGTAGCGAGGGATTTAAGTTCACCCAAGACTAAGACAGCTTTATCACCGAGGAAAATACTATACTTTTCGTATCATTTGCGAAAAAATTAACACAATAATAATATATGATAAGCATTTATTAAAAATAATGACAGTTAAAAGTAAAAGTTAACATTCGAAACATTGGTCCAATTATTGATAGAGAGAGTTACATTTTTGTTTGGTACATTTATTGTTGATGAGTTGATTTGAGTATTTCTCTGTTCTTGCATCTGAGGAACTTGCGTTTCATTGTAGATAGTATACGGCGGAGATAGTGGTGGTGGTGCATCGTGAGTTACGGACGAAGATAAGATGCCGGAAGTTGATGGTTGTGGCTCTGATGGATTAAGTTTTATATTTTTGTTAATTTGACTGCTTAATATGGTTTTATTCACCATTGAGCTTTCGATATAACCCTCAGCTACTCTATCAGAGCTCCAACCACCGTGTCTTTTTATTGACGTAATATCCGCCCCTGAATCCGCCAAGAAAGTCGCCAAAGTTCTTCTAAAGCAGTGACTGGTGTAGAGTTCAACATCTTTAAGTTTTAAATATTTAGCAATTTCCTTTGGCATATTGCTAATTTTATTTTTGCCCATGGCTTATCGAGTACATTTCCCATTCCGACAGTTTATAAAAAATCTATTGTTTTCCATGTTGTGGGACGTAATGCTTGGTATTTATGAATGATTTTAGTATATTGTCCTTGTACAATGAATGATCGATTTTTCTTTGTCTTTATTATTATTATATATTGATTTTTCTTTTACATTAATCAGCAGTAACTCATTGGAATGATTATCAACGTCCTCCACCTTAAAGTTTACAAGTTCACATCCGCGGCAAACACCATTGAGTCCAAAAATTAAGGCCACAAAGATAAAAAACAGGTAAATGTATATACTAAGATACGAAATATTCATAGTTAAATCATGTATACTTACTTTTGTGGGCAGAAAAATTTCATCAGGAGCTTCAAGTTTTTTTTTTTTTCTTTCAGAATTTTTTCCACATTTAGAGTCGTAAAAATTTTAGTCTTCTTTGCGCAATGCCCTTCTGATTTTCTTTTTAAAAAAGCCAGTAATTTCGTGAATCTATTTATTTCAATGCTGTGTTTGATGCTTATTGTAGCTTTCAGTTTTGAGTATATGCACCAAAGTGTATTTGGATTCTTTGTCTTGGATAAATAATCAAAATAGACAAGGAGTACTGATTCTGAAATTAATAGGCCTTTCGCACTCCTCCACGTTGAAAATTCTTCATAAGTTTTTAAATAATTTCCTTGGATTTTGTTGGAAGCAAATTATTTATAATTGTGGCAGCATTTGCACTGATGGAATCCGACAATTCACTGTCACTGTCGCTTTGATTTAACATCGTAACGTATTTTTAGAACATTAACTTATTTATAAAAATAAATTAAAATAAACTTAACATTTATGTATTTGAAGAAAACAAAAACGCGGCAAATTCCTAGACTAATATTTTTTTGTCGGAATAGCAAAGGCATCAAGCTCATACGGCCTCGTCGGTTTTCATAATTTTATTTAATAATCATAACTGCATATAAATGCGTATTCCTTTTTCAAAAATATGTATAATGCTGTATATACAAACTCAATGGTGTACACACAGATGTAGTTCAGTATAAATTTCGGTAAGTATTCCAAATTTAAATCACAATTCCCCCTAGAGGATGAATTAAATTCAGTACAATTTTCTTTCCCTGTTTTTAACAGATTAAAAATGACTATTGTTATGTTCGCTTCAAAGAAATTATAATTTCCTTGGTTCGCTTTTTGTGGCATAGATGTCACTTTTTTGAGCAAGTGATACGAAAATATTTTTATAATACTGTTTGGTGCTACGGAACCCTGTGTGCGTGTGAGTACGACACGCAGTTGGCCGATTTTTAAGCTACTTGTTTGAACTGGACAGAAACTTCAAGTAAAATGAGTTTTAAAATTCATCCAGAATAATTGTATGTAGTACCTCATAGTTATCTTTTAATTATTTACTAGACTATGTCATTTAATTTACTTCTGGATTAGCGCCAGTTTATGATACTTTCATTAGAAATCAAACTAATAATCACTTTAACTAGTAGTACTCCAACCATTATCTGTAAACTAAATTTTGTTGTTTTTCTTTTTTTTTTACAAAAACTAAATGTTACCACAGTTAGGATATACCTATTAATAATCAAATTAACAATTTCTTCCATTAACATACATTTCTTAACTTTTATTCCTTTTATTTTCCCCTTGTACATAATAATTTAAACTTCCAGTTAGTTGTCATCCAGATACTTATGTTCTTCATCTTATACCTCTCTACTCTCTTATTTCTTCCAAGGCTCACACTTAGCTGTCTGTTCTCTCATTCCAGGTTGCCTTTAGGGTTGTCTTGTCAACATGATGACTCGCAGAGCTGCATCCCTAGAGAAAAACTGACGGCTACACAGTCAATCAGATGCTAAAAGAAGGGAAGAAAGTTTTATTTTAAACTATAACAAATCATGGTCAAAGGGAAAATATTGCCACCACATGTAGCGGAAAAATATTGAGTCCAAAAGCTAGCATACAACTGCTGCATATATAACGCTGTTGTCACTTGTATATGAGGATTGTCGTCATTGAAAAAGGATAATTTAAATACAATAATTTATTTATAAAAAACATAATTCGGTATCGGTTGGTGTTAGTTGAATTATTTCATTAGAATAGTGTTGGTCGGAGTAGGACACTTCACCCTTGAGAGATGCGACCTCTGTCTCCAGAGCCACCGTGATTAGTGTTTCCGGTATTGCCACCGTGGCCGCCATCGCCGCCGTCGTAGGCAGTACCTCCGTGACCGATGCTGAAGTTGTCAGCACCAAAGGATCCGCTAGCCAGATACGGCCTGCGGAAAATGCTGACGATTTGAGAATTCGTTGTAGATGGTACGTCTCTAGCCGCCCTCTGTACTAACAAAATAATTTATGATTAGAGGAATATTTAATTACTAGCTGTGACCAAGTGTCCACCTATCAGTGAGATAGTTGATAGTTGACAAAAACCACGTGGCTTGACGTGCTATCTATGGCACGAAGGTAGCACACCAGAAACCTCCAAACTGTGACCGAGAAATGCCGAATGGAAAGAACAAATTTATCTTTGCTAAACCAGGATCCCACACTTGGTCCACAAGATCAACGGAGCAGTCTGTGATTGATTTTCATATACAAACAAGCAGACGCGACAGTCGTTGTCCTTCCTAATATTTTATGAATACCGACAACAGTGCCACTTAACCGGTTATACAGCGAAGAATTATCCAGGTACTAAAAAAACACATGGAAATCGATCAAGCCGTAATAGGAGGTAAAGAATAACAATCGCCCGCTCATCGAAATTATTTACTCAGTGATATTAATTAAATAATAATGATTACCTGGCGCCGCACAGACACAGGCTACTACTGTCAGAATTAGAACAACTGTCACTGAACGCACCATCTTGCTCACTACGGAATCGTTCGGAACACTGAATGTGGATCGTGATGTAACGCAGATTTTATATGTTTATTTATGCGACCGACCCTGACGACGTACCGACGTTTGTGGCGAAGGATTTAAACAAATTACCTCCTGTCACTTTCGACCATGTCGACGTGGCGAGCTTGCTGAAGAACATTGTCTTGTCATTGTCAGGCTGGTTTGGCTGATGAGAAAACTGGCTACATCCCAGAGCACCGTTGCAGACTTGCGCTCACTAGTTGAGTTGCGCAACTCTGTGGCATTAACTGCGTCACAGGCACGTGCCGAGGAGCCGGCTGCCTCAATGTATCGGCTACCAGTTTCGCGTCAGCAGTTTGGTCGCCGGCGCCGATTTCTGAGTTTGCGTTGCGTGCTGTAAGCGCCTCACAGCCTCCCTCCATACCCGCAGGTCTTCCCCGCAGCGCTGCCCGACCGACGTGGTTGCGTCGTTGGGCCAGTGGTCATTTCGAGCACCTCTGCTATTCTCACCGCAAAACCCTTGCCTACAAAGGTAACGGACCGGGCTAATGACGACGGCTTCTTGACGGTGCGAAGGAGGAAACGTCGACAGCGAAGCTGTAAGAACCACTCCGCCAAGACTCCTGTGGAGCTCAACGTAAAACTGCGCGCCGCGAAGCCGAGAACCCCGGTGTGTATTACTTGCCTACAATACACCACTGAGACAGAGGACATCGAGGAGTATGTGCGCCAAAGGTTGAAGTACACGCCAAGTGTACAGCTACTGGAGTCGCGCCGCATCGTCAATTTCGAGGCGTTTGTGGTGCGCATACCAACGTGTTTGCTCCATTTGATGTTGGAAGAAAGTTTATGGCAGCAGGATGTGGTGTTCCGTCGCTACCGCGGACAAATTTCACAAGAACGTTCAAAACATCGTGCAAGTAAAGTGTTACTAACGTATTTTAAGTTGCTTATACTAACAAAAATGTTATAAGTATGTATATTTAGGTTAAGGTATTTATCTATGGTATATATCCAGCTCCTTTATTAATTTCATCATCTTATTTTATTACATTTATAAATATTTCTTAACAAAACCTTTTTTTTTTTTTAAATAATGGTCCGGCGATGTCGGGAGCATTGAGCAATATGGTGCGACATTGTGTCTATGCAGCGCCAGGTAATCATTATTATTGTTTTATTTTTGGAAACCTTACAAAAAAGATGATGCTAATTCTGTGAATTATAAAATTGTCAAGTCTCATGTCGTCCGGAAGAACCGGTTCAGAAAAGTTATGCATCAAGAAAAATCGAAAAAATATTGAAATGGCTACGAAACCGTTTTGTTATTATGAATACTATTATTTTTTTCTCTAATTCATCAACGTGTTGTGTAGTATAAATATAGCCAAATGCTTATAGGTGAATATTTGAAGATAGACATATTCAGGATTCGAAAAACTTATATGGATTTAAGGTAAAGTTTATAGTGCATGTGCTGGACGGGCGTGATCGCTGGATGCTATAGGTTGAAGAATGTCCAAGCGGCGTTGACGTCCTACACCTGTTGGTTCAGTTGACTGCATGAACATACGGCGACAATTCTGAACGGGAGTGACTAGGATGAGGCTTCGATGAAATAAAATCAACAGTTATAAGTCTTCATAACTTTTCAGGAAGCGACCGGCGTAATAGGGAATATGCACGTAATTTTTTTTTCACTTAAATCATTAATATGCAGTACTATCAGCCCAAGAAAATAATTAAAACTTAATTTCAACTACTGCTTGTCGCACAAAAAAAAATATTAAACTCGTGCAATTTTCTACGACAGTTCAAACGTCCATGACTATCGCGGCCATTCATGTCAGGACTTTGATGTCACTTACCTCTATCTGCCTTGTTTAAATCTAATTTTTTGCCCTTAGTAGATTATTTTTACTAAAATGTAAGTGCTTAATTTAAGCAAAAATTGCAATAACAATATTATAGTAAAATCATAGTAAAATCTTAGTGAAACTTTAAGTACTTTTCAATGAAGTGTTTCTTTGACACATGGATTTTGACGTCACTACCGGAATCGATGCGTTTTGTGTTTGCGTTCCGTTTCACCAAAAACACGCTAAATAAAATATTAAATTGTAAAATAAGTGTTGTATTAGAGAATTAAACAAGTGTACCACAATGTTTTTATGGTCCAATACAAGGCATTTTTAAGAAATAAAAAAGGTTTTGTATTTCTTGCATATACCCTATTCTTCAGGAGTACTTACAGTGAAAGAGAGAGAGATATATCTTCCTTGCCGATGACTACAACTAGCCCGTTTTTTTTTTTTTTTTTTTTTTTTTTTTTTTTTTTTTTTTACGAATGGCATCTAAACTACTGCGAAACTTTACCGTAACGAGGACCGCTAATCGCTTCCTGATTTAATCTTTATTTATAAGAAATATTGCTTGCGCGCGTGTACGTAGTATTGATTAAATCTAGTTTTCTGTCTGTGACCTAGGTCGTGTAGGTCATGGTTGTGAACCTTAAAATATTGCCCGTCTCCTGAAATCATGACGTCGCACGGTGGGCTGGAAATCGGCTTTCATAGATTTAGGGATTTCAATTTGCAAGTGCTTGTTTTTATGCCGGATATCGCTTCTGTTAGTCATTACTTTGTACAAAAATGACACCCGAGTTAATTCTGCCCAAAAACGAAGGAAATATATTTTTTTTTACGAAAAATTTGTATGAAGCTAGTATGAAAAATCGAATTATCTCCTCGGTCATAGTGCTAATTATTTATTTTTATTTATTTTTACATGTAAAACGATCCCTTTCAGTGTCCAAGTTAAAAAGTTCGATATGTTATTAACCCAAATATTAAGAACACACAAAACAAGAAAAATTAAATAAAAAATTGCTGTTTTTTGACACATTTTTATTAATTTAAATAAAAAAGATTATCAAACTCTTATTTAAGTAACATATAAATTTATATTATATACAAAATAATTTAATTTAAGGAATTAATACTAAGTATTTGTAAAATAAAGTAAAATAAATAAAAAAAGACAAAATATCATTAAATATTACAAAAAAAAACCCAAACACACTCAAATACAAATTTACAAATATGTACATATACAGCCTGACATTTTAATGGTTGTTTTCCCGCGGCAGAACAACTTGCCATAAGGAGTACTTTCGAAGCATACAGTAAAAGTAAAAAAATAAATATGTTTTTGTTTTAAAATAATTAAAAAAGTATTCGTCAACTCGAAAACATGAGAATCAATAGTAACACTAGACGTACCTTGTAGGTACTACTCGAACCGCACGCGCCGCCCGCCGCCGAAAGACACGATGCATATATGTTCAAAGTAAAATAAGCTCTTGTTCGTGGTGATACGGCATAAACTAGTTTTCAGTCAACAATACAAAACATAGCCGCGAAGCCGACAAAAGAAAGACCGATTTATAAATGTTCAAAGCAAAATAAGCTCTCGCGTGTAGCGATACGACATAAACTAGCCTGCGCGCAACAATTACAAACGACGCCGCGCGCCGGCTTCCTATTGTATTATTATTGTATTATGTAATACTTAGTTTTTCCGCGATTGTCGTACGCGCAGCACGTGTTATCTTATCGTGCAATGGATCGCCATTACAGTTATTGCAATTTGGAGAACGTCGCTATGGTGCAACTGGCCCGGCGACTTTACGCGGAGCCGCAACACTTGGAGTCGCTGCAGTCGTTGCAGGGCAGAGGTCGATCGGCCATTATTTCGCCAGAGCTCGACGATGAGATCATCGAGTACTTTGAACGGGGTCCTCGTCGAAGTACGCGAAAGGCTGCGGCTTCCAAGGATATTACGGTTAAACATGCCGTTTAGGAGATAATTTGATTTTTCATACTAGCTTCATACAAATTTTTCGTCAAAAAATTATATTTCCTTCGTTTTTGGGCAGAATTAACTCGAGTGTCATTTTTGTACATAGTAATGACTAATAGAAGCGATATCCGGCAAAAAATCAGGCACTTGCAAATTGAAATTCCTAAGTCTATGAAAGCTGATTTCCAGCCCACCGTGCGTCGATTGCATCTATAACTACTGAAAAACTATTGCAGTGTAAAGGAAAATATTTAACAAAATTCTACTATTATTTCGCTTTACAGGCCAGTATTTCAGGAGGCGTTACAGCGATTGTTTTGTAACAAGTGGCGTTAAGTAGCCAATGTACTTCTTTCATGTAATTTACTATGTACATAGACACACCTATGTTTTTCAGGGCTTCAGGCCCGTTTAAATTAGGGGGAAATAAAACAAACTAACGATAATCTTATAATCAAAAAGCTATGTACGTAACATCTTGCGACCTCGGTTAAGTGGGTTACTTAAAGGGTTTAGATTACAAAAATTAGGTCCAGGCCTAGGTCTCAACCTAGGCTACCTGGATATATTAAAACAAACTATATTTCGGCTATTTGCCCACTTAACACATTCGAGTCCACCCCCGTTTCATAGTGCGCATGTGCCATCCCACCATACATATTGCAAGTGGACCCTCCAGGTGGGTCACTGGCATTACGTTTGCGGTAAAGTGAACCCACCTGGAGGGCTCTCGGCATTAGGTTTGAGATTAAGATTTAAAACCCTAAAATAAGTGGTAAAATAGAATTTTCAGGGGGTATTATCGCTATATTTGCTATCTGTGGGGGTAATTTCATGCCCTAGTAGGGTAGGGGAAGAGCAATAATCAAGAAATAACAAAAAATTGAAAAAGTAAAATCGCCCGCTCTGATCCCGTGACAGGGTTTTAAATCAGACAGGGTTCAACCTTTTGTGAGATTATCATGCATTATTTTTTAAATTTAATTTACGTAGTCGCAATTATTGTTACTTTTAGATTTTAATAAATAACATTTTAAAACTTTTGAATGATTACAAACATTGCATTTGCATTTGTAGGTAGTTTATTTGACAGTAAGTTTTGTGTGAACCACCCAGTAACTCTTGTAATACCGGATTATATTAGCTAGCGATACTCCGCAGCTTTGATAGATATCGATATCTTAACATAATAAACCAAACAAAAAACGGATTTGATGACATTTTGTTAGGTTAACGACCATAAGTAGTGCAGTTATTTTAAATACAACATCGATTTAAATCATAGATGTGCCCTTGCCGTACTTCGCGCGACCGTGTTCACACTGAGATGAGCTTGCTCGCTTAAACTTCACGGCATATAAATACGATATACTAATAAAATGTTGCAAAAAAAAAACGAATTAAAAACAAAACACAAAAAGTTAAAATTACTTTCAGAAGTCGGTGCTTTTGCTTGTTTCATCGACATTTTGTATGTTTGAGGTTTAAAGAAACCTAACACGAAGGGGATCGTAGTCTAGGCAATTCAAATGAAAAATGCTAGCATTATGTATTCCAAATGTCAAGTCTGTAGCGATAATAGTTTCTGAAATATGTAGTTGTGAGTGCCTGTGAGAGATAAACGGGCAGGCAGACTAAATCGCACAATAATAAGTATTAGTTTTTGTCTATTTTGATACCGAACACTAAAAAGCCTCGATTTTGAACTCATTTTCGTGTCCTAAAATGTAAAAACAATTATTTTTAGAAAATATTTAAAATCGTGCCTTTGGTTTTGCACCCCTGAAATAGGACCCACCACGTGGGTTCTCGGCATCCAGGCAGAGGTCGAAAATTTATTGAAAATAAAAATGCTTGTAATTTGAAACCACGGCGTATTCTTATTAATCTTGTTAAAATATACAACTGTTTTAATTTCTTCGTTATTTGATTCTGTATTCGCTAAGAAAAACCTACATTTAAAATGAGCCCACCAGGTGGGTTCTTGGCATCCCAAGTGCGACTTGAGTGAACCCACCAGGTGGGTTCCCGGCACTGAATGTGTTAAACGAAGCTACAAAATGGATTGTACTTACGGTTTTTACACAAACTAGATTCTAGGTACTATTTGAAACACTATGTATGCTATCTTTATATACACTTCACTAAATTGTTTTCTAAGTTATCACTATGATTTGTTGGTGACGCTTCGTCGCGAACAGTGCAGGTAAACCAAATAAAATAAACGCACAGTATTTGAACTGCTGTACAGGGTGGAAGGGAAAACGACGCAAAATCAGTTACCATGTGTTCAGTACAGTCATCTTTCTAAGCTGATGACTTCACATATACATTTTCATCGGTTTAAAAAAAACCGGCTGTTTCCTACAAAAGGGCCACGGTCAAAATATATGGAACAGCTGATTTTACTAAATTACTACAAACAAGTACGATCTTTAGGGTTTATTAATTATAACTTTTCGAACATGAAATGAGCAGTCCGCATACAAAAAATTCAATCGATTAAACCCAGTAGTTTAGTCACAGGACACTATTTTTAGTTTTCAGCATTTTCCACATGATGTAGATTTATATAGAAAGAGCTTTGTCAAATTCAGTCCTTAAATATTTTCGGATCGAATTAGTGCAAATTATACCTACTTAGGTTAGTGAAGTCCAATATTTATAAACGGTGTTCTATTTCGTATACAGTTTAATGATTTTTAGTTTTTTTTTTTGTAATGTGTATTCCGATGTTAAGATTTATTTGACAGTTTAAAATATGTCTATGAACTAGTATTACCAGTGTTTTCATTCATTGTCGTATTGTCATCGCCACCTTGTATACATTTTTATGTAGTGCTGGCATTATGTTTCATGAGAATAAAAAAAAAAACAATACTTTTTATTTATCTCCCTTACTATTTATTCAAAGAATCACCCATAACATAGTCGAATGCTTAAAATTACTCATTATCATCATTGTCTATGGCACAAGAATTGACGGGCTAAGTAACTTAATTCGATCTCTGCCCACAAGCAGATTAGGAAATTTTTAACAAGGTTTTTTTAAATACAAATTTTTGATGTTTAAAATCAAAATTAAAATCAAAGCATTTATTTCAAGTAGGCCAGTTACAGGCACTTTTGAATTGTCGAAACAAAGATAACAATGAAATATAGCTACAGTCCCAGTCAAAAGGCATAAAAACTATGAAAGTACTGTCGTTGCCCATTCCCTAGCGTAGATCTCTATAGAGAAGAACGGGCAAGAAACTCCATGGACACTCTTTTAATTCAGCATATTGTTACAAAACCTTGGTTACATCTTTCATGTTGAGATGGTACACTATGTGAGAACGATGTAGCAAGATGTGCATGTTAAAAGTGTCCATAGTAAAAACAAAAAAGACAATTAAAAAAATAAAAATAATTAATTCAAATAAGCCATGGCAACTAAGAGATGACCAGTCACATGTCACAACTGACACATTTTTGCGTAGAGTTACTTAGTTTGTTATAATAATAATAATAATAATTTATTGGTAGCACAAGTCTAGGTATTAACAAAATTTTGTGATTGGACCCTCCTTTTAGGCAGATAGTGCCTGTATTAGGAGAGTCCGCTCTTCCATAGCAAGTTGTGTTAGTTATACAACGAGTGAAACGTATAATTTCTATGCTAAAACTATTCAAATTACAAATTAAATTAAGTTAAATTAATACTAATACTAACTTATACTAATGCATGTGTATGTATAAAAGGTGTGTATGAGTGCAGGGTGTAGGTTTATGTGTGAGTATATGTGAGTGAATGAGGGAGAGTGTGAGTGTGTGTATGTGTCAAGGTTTCAGAAATGTTTCGGTATCATTATAGGTAAGGGTTTGTATCCATTCAATTATTATTTTTTTACTTTCATAATAGTTTTTGGGATAAATGTAGATGTATTTATTTATCCTATTATATAGCGCAGCAGATCGTTTAATAAATTGCATACTGGCAAATAGAGTCCTTGTCCTAGGGACATTTAATACCATGTCTTTCCTTCTTTTTCTCAGTATGTTAGCATCATAGGAGAGTGACTTATGTTGTTTTAGTATTATGAGTGTAATGTAAAGTTTCCTGACTGAGAGCAAGTTACAAAGTCGAAATAAGTCTTCAGTAGGATATCTCTTTTTTTTAAAATACATGCACTTGATAAGAGCGCGTTGAGCCCTTTCCAGCGCTAGAAATTTGGTTTTGTCTGCACCACCCCAGACAGGTATGCAATAGGAAAGTACAGATTGGACTAGCGCAACATAAATAATTTTTAAAAAATCTTTTTTATTCAGAATGTTTGGTTGAAGGCATCGTGAAGGGGCTGTTTACACTCTGTATATGTATTCCTTGTACCTTTGTGGCGTTACGTCACTCGATTTGTCTTAATCTTGTGAGTAGCTAAAGACATGACAGTAAACAAAATTCAATAAGGCGACAACCAGACGCCATAAAGTTAAAATTAAAAAATATAAAGTCGACAAAGTAAGAAGTTCAGGCGTCGACAACGCATCGTTTAGGATCTATAAAATTTGTGTGAGATCTCGAGGAGTACACTGTCAATGAAAGTCGCATGCCAAAATAATAATTAGTTCGTGAAATAAAATAAGCCTTTATTGCTGTTAGATTTTAGCATAATTAACTAAGCATAACTTTTTAAAAGAAAGTTTTCTTACCTCAATTGTTATCATTTTCTTTTAAAAAAAAGTTCGTATTAAGCGGAGATCAAAAACTAGTTTTTCAGGATTAAAGGTCTATTAAAAACGAGGAGTGCGGTCCAGGTCGTTTTAGATAAAAAAAAGAAACTTCGAATTTTATAATGAATCAACAGTTGCTGGCATTTAGGGTTGCCCCAACCGCCACGCGTTTGGCGGGACATCCTGTTTCCACGGCCCAATTAATGCGTCCCGCGATGTGTGTCTGCGGGGCGCAAATGTCCTGCTTTATGGTAAACCTGGCCTAGGTTAGAAAGTTACCACCCTTTTCAAATGACGTTGCATACACTGCGCAATAGTGTTGAGCGTGGAGACAATGATAGGTTTGAAGAATAAAAAAAAATGTCTTTGAGAGGGTTATTTAAATATTTACGAACAGGTTTTTTTTTTTTTAAATGAGTAATTTACCGCAAACGTGGTGGTCCGCGCTCTTGTTTAAATTTATTTAATTGTTTGCTGTGTTTTTTACTTAAGAACTACGATCGTGTTCCAACATTGGACACGTTACATTATATTAAGCTTGTAGCATTAACTTAACTTATTAACTAACTCTACGTGAGTCCATATTTTTTTTATTTTTTAGTGTAACATGCTCATGCAATATATATATATTTTTATTTATTCTTTTTTCAGGCTTTAGAATTCTTATTTACTTTACCACTTATTTAAATTTAAATATTCTAAACTAAGGTTACACAATTATTTCTTTTACAGGACTAATAACTGCACGGCAATGTAAGTCGACCGGCAGCGAGCGACGGCATCCGTTCGGCACCTGCACATCCGCGCCGCATAGCTCAACCATTTTGTAGGGAACTTAACGACCGGATGTGAGTCTCCTGAACTTGATGGTAATGATAATTACGCTGTCGAAGGTCAGACGCCAAACCGTGCGTGATATTTTTTTTTATCATTGTCTTTCAGCATTTTTGATCCTCTCGGATTGCTTTCACCATCCACTGTCCAGCCAAAGATGCCTATGCAACAGCTGTGGCGGCGAGGATTGGACTGGGATGAGCCAGACCCAGATGATCTACGAAAGGAATGGCAGAAAATGAGTTCAAGCCTTCCATCTCTTAACAAAATGGCAATACCAAGAAGAGTTAGAAGAGAGAGAGAGTAAAAGCTGTGGATGCTTCCAAAGATGAAAGGAGCGAAGGCTATACGTGAATTTTGGTCCAAAACAACAGTATCGAATAAGTTTGAAGGCCGAATGAATGTTAATTTTGAAAAGTCTCTCTGAAACATCATTGAAATTTTGAATTTTTTCTTCAATGAATGACGGAAAAGATTCGTCAAATATTGGTTGGACCCTGGGAGGTGAAGAGAATTTTTTCCAGTAATTTTGATATCAGGTGCTAACGAGTTAAATTTAGAAATGGTAGTCTGTCTGTCGGTGGTTTCAGGAAGGTAAATTTCGCACTTCGAAAGGTTAAGGTCTAGGCCAATGGAACTAAATTTTTCTTTTAAAAAAGTTAATTTTTTTAGGACTGTGTCCACATCACCTCTCAGGGCGGCAGGGTGGCGGAACGTGAGAGGGAGAGAACCTCACGTCCCAACCGCCGCGGGAGACGCACCGGGCGTCGGGGGCCACGTGGTGGCCCCCGGCCACCGTAGGCGCGGTCCTGTGGACGGTGAGCTATGGGCTAGCTCGCCGTCCGTCCGTCTTATGACGACAGGCCGTGTCGACGGCGCGTTCGTGTTCCACGCGCGCCTCAAGGAGAGTCAGCAAACAGGGAGGGGTCCGTAAGGACCGACGCCTGCCAGGGTTGCGGGACTGTTCGAAAGAGATACCGCGGCCCTGGAACATAAAGGGCAAAGGAAGGAACATGGATGGGTTTTAGTCAGTACAAGTCTGACACTCCCTCCTGCTCAGCCCAGAGCGGGAGGGGTCATTTGATGATTTCCCATCGATAAAAAAAAAAAAAAAAAAGGGTTCCATCATCCAAATACCATACGTTGAAATTAGAATTTAGCTGCCGAATAATTGGATTAATTGATAAACAAAAATTGACTGGCCCAATAAGAGGGTCTCCATGTTAGCATCCAACGGCTGATTGCAAAAGGTTGTCTTTATAGAGTAATTTTGAGGGGTTCCTGTAGCATTGGTAAAAAAAACTGTAAACTTTGGGTATTTCTTTTTGAACCTCTGTCTACAAGGTGGGACACCTTGTAGACAGAGGTTTCAGTGTTTAAGGAATTGAATGCATTTTTTATGTCAACCTTAAGGATGACTTCACCCTTATCACTGTCAAGGTAAGTGGAAAGTGCGTGTACCGCAGCCTCACAGCCCCCTTTGGACCCGAAGCCAAGCTGTAGGGGCTGGAATTTGCTGGCCAGTGTTTCATTGTAAAAGGCACTGCAAATTTTGGCTGCGATACGACGGTAAGTTGACTCTACGGCAATAGGACGAATGCCGCCATCCTTCTTGCGCAGAGCACAAAGATTGGCCCCGTACAAAATATCGACAACGGCTTCGTTCACACTGCCGTAGAGCACGATATTAATGAGGGCCGTCAGCTCCTTCAAAAGGGACTCACCAGCTTCCCCGGCGCCTGAACATATTAGATCCTTAAGGTGTTGCGGGGTCAGGCCATCGAGGCCACCGGCAGAGCCACTTCGGAAGGAACAGACGGCCGCACATACTTGCTGAGCTGTAATTTGTAATGTATTCGTTTCTGGAACGGGAGGGTCAGGGAAGGTGAGGTAAACTGCCGGGGCGGGGTGTTTGCTCTCCAGAGCTGTAAGGGTCTCTGGAGAGTACGGCGCAACCAAATCGCTGCTAAAGATGATCCTAGCTGCACCAATAATATCACCCTCACCTCATTTAGACACTACATGATGCAATAAACCTCTTTGTGCTGTAAATTTTGGGTCAAAACTTTGGGCCGAAATGTTACAGTTGTCTTTAATTTGAGTTGTTAAGGTTTTTTTTATTAACCAAATTTTTTTGCACATGTAGATCCAAATGGGAAGGTGAGTAATTGCTCCCAAGCACTTTGAGAGTTGTCTCGGGCGGCGAGGCGGACACAACGCGCCAAACTTGATGCTACTGAAGGTCGCGCGCCACGAGGAACTCTCTTTAAAACAGGAGTTGAAGTTTTTAATTTTGATAGATATTTCCAAAAGGGTTGAGTTGGTGGATCAGGTGTAAGGGGAGTGGGTAATGTGGGGCATGAGGAAGGTACATTGTGGAGCTTATGTTTTTTTCCCAAATGTATCTTCAAGCCTCTTTCACCCTTAAAAAATCGTGCTTGGAAACAGTGTGGGCATCTAACGATGTGGTAGGTTGACTGGCACTCTGTTCAGCGTCACTAGAGTCATTGTTTGACATAGAAATAATTATGTATTGAAAAAAACTTACGTGGTAACTTAAGTATAATGTATAAAATTATTTAAAAAACCAAACAAACAACACAAGTAAAAAATGCTAAATACTTAATTTTATTACTTACTAAGATTATAATACCTACTTAACTATAAGGATCAGGAAAAAACCCCTCCCTGTATTGTATAATACTATAATACCCCACCTCACTACCTAACCTACCTGCGTGACATGAGGTGTCGCGGAAGGTGCCAAACCTAATTTATTTAAAAACCCTTTTCCCGAAAACTTTTCAGATATTTTAACAGTTATTCTGCTATTCGGAGCAAAGACGAATCCAAAAAATTAGAGATCATTAAAATCGGACCAGCCGTTCTTGAGTTATAAATGGTGTAACTAACCCGAATTTCTTTTATATACGATATCTATAGATTTTTGATACATTTTTATTAAAACTGTAAATAACTCCATTAAAACTATGATTCGACTTTGTGCAAAAAATCAAAAAAACGACTTTCGTCTTATGTATTTCGAACACATAGTACACTTAACCACTTTTTATGTCGACCGTACAAGTTGAAAACCATAGAAAAATGAAACAAAATATTTTTTATCGTATTCGGGGTTCTCCGGGACGGGTGCCTCGGGGATCAGGGTACTCAGAGAGTAACCCGTCTTGTCAACATGTCAGATGCTAAAAGAAGGGAAGAAAGTTTTTCTTTCAAACTAAAACAAAGCACGGTCAAAAGGAAAATTGGCACCACATGTAGTGGACGAAATATTGAGTCCAAAAACCTAGCATTCAACTGCCGCAGATAAAACGCTGTTGGCTCGTGTTCTGTCATACAAGGATTGTCGTAATTGAATAATAATAATTTAAATACAATTATTTATTCATAGAACACATAGTTCGGTATCGGTCGGTGTTAGTTGAATGATTTTATTACAATAGCGTTGGTCGAAGTACGTCACTGCGGCCAGCGATGGCGACCTCTGGCTCCAATGTTACCGTTATTGTAGCTTCCGGTGTTGCCACCGTGGCCGGCATCGCCGTCGCCTTTGGCGTCACCACCGTGACCGAAGCTGAAGCTTTCTTTACCAAAGGTAATCGGACGCTGCAGGCGGAAAAGCTCTTGGATTGCAAATTGCGCGTCACTAGTCGGCTTCTGTGCTGAAAAAAATATTTATGATAAGAGGAACATTAATATTAAAAAAAAATATATAAAATAATACTAGCTGTGGCCAAGAGTCAAATGTGTGGAATAGGGTGATAGTTGACAAAAACCATGTGGCTATAAGTGGGTACGAAGGTCCCACGACAAACCTCCAAACTGCGACCGAAAAATGAATAATGATCTAACACTCAGCCATTGCGTTTGCGACCCCGAACCAACGGAACAGTCTTGTTGTTCTTACTTCTGCGATTTTGCTAGGGAACTTCATATACAAACATTCATAGCAGACGCGACAGACGTTGTCGACCCCACAGATAATATAGTGTAGAACGATCCAGATGACCCCACAAGTACAAAAAAACACATCGAAATCGATCATGCTGTGATTGGAGGTAAAGAATTACGAGCGCACGCTCACCGGAATTTTAAATATTAATTCAATAACAATTATTACCTGGCGCGGCACAGACACAGGCTACTACTGTCAGAATTAGAACACTTGTCACTGAACGCATCATCTTGCTCACTACGGAATCGTTCGGAACACTGAATGTAGATCGCGATGTAACGGAAGTTTTATATGTTTATTTTATTGTTGGTAACCTTGAAAAAAAGATGATGCTAATTGTCAAGTCTCATGTCATCCGGAAGAACCGGTTCAGAAAAGATATTTATTTATTTATTTGTTTATTGAAATAATTGAATTACAAAAAAAAAAAAAAATTACAGCATGGCCTTAAAAACTATAGGTATAAATAGTAATTGGATTCTACCTGAACTAGGAATAAACCTGTATCTCAGGTAACTCACTCAAGTGCTTAGACGTAAATATTATCTAAGATTCCTTAAACAAATACGTAAATAACTTATCTATAAATAATAAAGTTCTGTTCAAAGAAAGAAAACAGATTGTTTGGTCACCTTCTCGACAGCATTCTAATATTTTTGCAATGAAATGCTTCATTGCAAAAATAATACAATCCAGGTCATGTTTACCTAGTGTCTAACAATGCTTGTCGATAAAATGCTATGACACTAAATTGTAAAATGTAATTTTATTTATAATTTGTGAATACTACAAACTAAAATTATTTTAAGTGCGTCAATACAATAAACATACAATAAACACCCACTTGGTGTACCTAAAGTCAATAAACTTAAGAGTAAGCTATAACACAAATTACTAAAAAGGAAAAAAAGCAACTTATTGTATAAAGTCCGCTCTCACGTGCCATTGTAATCAATGGAATTGACATACGCTCGTTTGCGACAAGGACGACAAAACTCCTTAAAATGAGGAAAGTAAGTATAAAATAAAATAATGAAATACGTAAAATAAAACTTTAATCTTTTGATAAAAAGTTTATATGCAAAAAAATATTGGCAATAAATTGTTTTTTTTTTTAGTCTAACTTTAAAAAACACTGTCCTGTATTTCTTATCTTTTGAGTTATGTCATTATTGTCGCAAACAAACGAATCTTGCCTCAGCTATTTTCTTAGCGGGGCATTCTAGGTCGCCTGTTTTGTGGTTGCTCGGTTTTTTAAAACGCAAGCATGTTGCACACTGTGGCAGTTCGGCATTTTTATTGCACTCATTAAACTAATGACCTTGTTGTCCACAATGTCCGCAGGTATAGGTAGCCTCCCGACAGGTCTTTGCAGCATGTCCATACTGTTGACATTTAAAGCATCTGGTCACAAGTGTAAAGTCCCTCACTGGGCAGGATGTCCAATTAATGTAAACTCGGCTTTGGTTTATAAGAGCCTTTCTTATGCTGGCAGAAACTTCAAGAATAAAGTTACACGTTGGTCCCTCCTTTTTACCTGACTTGTGACATTTTATGGAAGCCATAAAAGAGTCACGTGGTAAATTAGGCAGCTTGTCGGCTAAGTTCTGCTCATAAATGCAATCGTAGACTTCTTTATCACTTAAAACGGTCGGAACTCCTATCACAGCGATTCTTGGTCTTCTCTTATGTGGCTCTTCCATTTACAGGCCGGAACCACTTAGCTGAGACGATTGTCTAAGTTTTTCAATGTCGTCTTTTGTCTCCGTGCTGATAATAACGCCCTCGTTTTTTGTTTTGCGTAATATGGATCAGGAAAAATCGAAAAAATATTGAAATGGCCACGAAACCTTTTGGTATTATGAATACGATTTTGTTGTTCTCTACTTAGATATAGTCAAATCAATAATAGTCGAATGCTTAAAATGATTATATATTCACCCAGGGCACAAGGATTGACGGGCTAAGTAACTTTATGCGATCTCTGCCTACAAGCAGTACATACGCTTAGTAACGCATACACGCGTAGACGCATAGTAAGTAGTACATAATATAAAGAAGTAAATAATAATACAAGGTTGGCCCGTAAACACGGCAATAAATGAAAACACAAATATTACTCTATCAAGTAAATCATCGAAATAAAAATAAAAAAACAAACAACCTTAGTAGCATATAACTGTTACACATATTATTGTATAACAAAATAGAACACCATTTATAGTTATTGGTTTTCTAACCTAAGGTATAACTTGCACTAATTCGTACCTTCGAATTAAAGAATGATGGGCATAGCCAATAAAGTTCTACCCTCTTATTAATAAACACGAAATAAAATTACACCAGGAATAACAAAGGAATAACCATACATTTTCAAAGGTTTAAACTTGGAATAACTTTAGTCTGTGTTTATTAATAGGAGGGCTAATGTCTGCTAGCGTATTACTTATAACCTACAGTTACTGAAATTAAACAGTTTATGTTAAGAATGGACCGGAATTGTACAGTCGGGGACATAAAAAGTTATATTTTCTGCGCCTACTTTTTTTTTGTAAAAATCAAAGCTATAGTGGAAATAGTTCATTTTGATAGAAGTGGGGAAACTTTGTTATTGCATTCGAGCGCGGAATTAACACCCGAGCTGCAGGCGAGGGTGTTAAGGAGCCGAGAACTGCAGTAACAAATCCCCACGCGCATCAAAGATCTTTTTCAATACACTTTAGAAGAAATAAAATATTAGAACGGAAAGTATTTTTGTCAAGAATTATTATGAAACTATGATTTAATTTTCTTTTTTTTTCGGATGAAGAAGAAGCAAAGGTATGATGCCGCTATTCAGCCATAGATGAAAAAAAGAAAACTCAAATATACAATAGAATACAATATCTTTATTTTCTCTCTTCACAAAGGCTCACATAGTTATAATATATATAATTGTAAGAATAACGTTATAACAAAATGCATAATATATATAATTTACAAAGATTTTTAAATTTAGAATACAAATAAGTGTTATTTTGTTCATAAAAGTAAATATTTGTTTTTAATAATCATGTTTATCTATGATATCCTATATAGATTACTTGACAAACAGAAAACAGAAGGTTAAGCTCGACAATTTTGTCAGCGAGGACGTTGATGTAACATGCGGCGTACCCCAGGGAAGCGTACTGGGACCTACCTTATTTCTAATATATATAAATGACTTATGTAATATGTCAATTAATAAAGCAAAAATATATTCGTATGCTGACGACACCGCGATCGTCTTTACTGGCTCAACCTGGGCTGAAACAAAAACCAACACCGAAAAATGTATGTTACAAGTGGCTTCGTGGCTAAAAACAAATCTCCTTACGTTAAACACGAGCAAAACGAATTATATTTGCTTCTCGATATATAAAAATGTCCAACCAGAACCTAGCTTCAACATTAAAATACATAAATGTAGGCAGACGGTTCATTACGAATGCAATTGTCCAACCATCAGTAAAGTTAACCACGTGAAGTATTTAGGTATAATTTTGGACCAAAGCCTGTCCTGGTATCCTCAAATTGAACAAATTTCTGCGAGAATAAGAAAATTTATTTGGATTTTTAAAACATTGCGACACATAGTTCCCAAGAGTGGCTCGGCAAAAAATCTTCTAAATGAAGTTTATATCTCACTAGTTCAATCTGTAATAATATATTGTATCTCAATTTGGGGAGGCGCGCGTAAAACACGTTTCCTCGATGTTGAAAGAGCGCAACGGACATTAATAAAAGTAATGTACTTCAAAAAAAGAACATTTCACACCCATGAGCTATACCAAACAACTAATCTATTATCAGTTCGAAAATTATATATTATTCACATAGTATTAAAAAAATATAAAACCCTACCCTTAGATCCTAATGTATTAGCTAGAAGAAGGAAACATAACATTGCTTCCACCCCTTTTGTAAGAACAGAATTTGCAAATATTCAATACGACAAACGCTCATCTTTCTTATATAATAAAATAAATAAAGAAATAGATATACATACTAAACCATATAAAGAATGCAAATTATTGCTGATTAAGTGGATTAACAAATTATGCTATGATGAAGTGGAGAATATTCTATTAAATATAAGGAACTCCTCATATAAGGAACTAGAGAATATTCTATTAAATATAAGGGACACTTTCCGTATAATACAAGCACACACCCACACACACACACACACATACACACGCGCGCACGCACACGTATACACACACACACCAACAGACTAAATAAAATAATAAATTCATAAACTTTTAACTTTTTTTCTTTTTTGTTACATAAACTTTTTTTTTTCTTTTTATATACATGTTACACTGATAGTAAGTCAATAAGGAGCGGCGCCTCCTGGCACAGGCATCTATATGCTTAAAAGGGGACGCCACCAACTGTATAATGTATGTATAACGTGTAATAATGAAATAAAACATTTTTGTATTTTGTATTTGTATTTGTATAGAAACACAATAATACTCAAAAAATATTTACGCCAATTATTTCCGAAATTAAAAAAATAATATCACCGCCGACTATACCTAGCTATAGTCATTGAACCCATTTGGACTTATCTGTGGAAATTTTTACTTCCGCACGTGTGCGGAAAAATATTAAAAATCCACGCGTGTGAAATACATTGCATGTTGAACCTAATTGTAGTGCGATAAGAACCAGTTTCCCAGAAATTGTATTGAAAAGTTCATTCTATGCTGTATTTTGTCACTTGGGTAATTAATCTTAGGGTCATACTAACAAAACAAAACACTTTTTTTTTAAATAAACCTTTAATATGGTTACAAAAAGGGCATTTTATTAATCGATAACAGTGATTAAAACTCTCTTTTACTCACTGAGTGAGTAAAAACATTTTGAATTTGGAACAAGCACGAATTACGCACAAAAAAAATAGAACGTGCCTATAAGAATATAGCACTAAATTTCAAAATTGTTCTAATTTCACTATAAATGTTTAATGTTTATATATTTAATCCTTTGTTCTCTTATATTACCGATTATAAAATGTGATAAATACTCATCTGCCTAGACTTATCCCAACTTTATTGGGTTCGACTCCCAATCCAATCGGATGCAGCCTGAATATCTGTATTTTACATGGAGCAACTGTCTATCTGACCCAGAATCCTACCCTGTTATTACTGGGTGGGTGATACGGTACCTTGGTAAGACAGAACCACAAATGACAGCCGGCCCAACGGCTTAACGTACTTTCCGAGGCACAGAGGAAACTCGGCATGTAATGAATTAGTGGTCACCCATCCACAGACCGACCTTGGTAAGCCCGGTTTAACCTTGAAGATCGACCAGAATGGCTGTTAATATTAACCCACGAGAAATATAAATACCATACTTCTATTTATATTCTCGCAGCCTGTGGTGCATCTATTCTATGCTCAGGTCGACAATAAGCATTAAGCACGACATCCAGATTATTACATAAACCAAGTTATTGGAATTTTTAAAAAGGAAATCGGATGGTCATCGAGCAAAGAAGTCAAAAGTATTTACAACTCAAAATGAGGAAACTTTTCTAAATGAAGCTTTCTTGCCATGAAAGTGAGTATGAATGAATACCACTCACTTAGTATGAATGAATACCACTTAATGATTGAATTTCTAGTACCTACGTTTGCGTCAAATACTATGTATCACACTAATATTATAAATGCGAAAGTTTGTGTGTGTGTGTATGTTTGTTACCTCTTCTATAATGCTATAATGGCTGGATGGATTTGGATGAAATTTAGAATGGAAATAGCTTATACCCTGGCTACTTTTTATTCCTGAAAACTGAAAAGTTCCCGATGAAATATCTATAACCGAATTCCATGCAACTGAAGTCGCGGACAGCAGAATTAACTCATAACACCCTCGCTGCGCTCGGGAGTTAAATCTGGAGTCTTTCGTTATGTTCAGAATTCAATATCGCGCCCGTGATATAAAACAGTGCTTTATCCCCTCGGTTTCATGGCCGCTCTGTAAATTACAGGTCCCATGTTCGAACCCTACTATTACTTTCACTTTTTGCGATTTGTTTGAATATGTATGTAGATCTCTATGCCCTATATAAAAAAAAGTCGTCTGTGGCCAAAAATAAAGGAATTGTTGTCATTTCAATGACCAAGAAGACATATCATATTTACCTAGTTGGCAACACATAAAGTAACAATTAACGAATGCAATTCATGAATTAAAAGATTTTGCAATTTATTATTACTCAATACCTATTATCTATTAATTAGATTTAAATAATATTATAGATATTCACAAGTTAATAGATTATTCGATCCATCATGAACACCATCTAGCTAATTTGCTTCTGACTAATGATCGTTCGGATTCGCAGTTCTTTCAGGTCTGCTCCACAGGAAGGCGGCGTTTCGAAGAACGGGAGTAGAGGTCCCGGTAGATCTTTTAGTTGGATCACCACCACTAACACCAGGACTAACACCAGGGAAGGCACAAAGACAGTTTTTAATAATAAGATTGGGAGTAGTAGTCCCAGGTGTATCTTTAGATGGATCACCTTGAAGAATCTGTCTTGTCTCCAATTTGAAGAATTCCTTCAGTACCACATTCAAGAAACGCTCTCCCGTCTAGTCTGACCGATTCGTCAGCCCGTTTCCACAGTAGTCTCTTTCCATTTTTAAATCTCAGTTTTTCTTCTTGCGGCCATAAAATCATCTCAACTGACAAAGTGTAGTCGGCCAGAATATAACAGACTTACTTCATAAAACCATGAGTGCGTAAAGAATTTATAAATATAACTTAAAATTAATGTATTAGTAAACAATCATTATTATCAATAAAATAAAACATTTAGGATTGCTCGTTGAAATGGCGCTATAATGTCACGGCGGGGTACCGCTAAGCTTAGAGCAATAAAAATTGCCAAAATAGGAGATTGCATACTCATTACTCATAGTGCTCCCAGACATAACAATTTAACACCCAACTAGATTTTCTACAAAAAATTGATCGTTTCGAAGCAAGTTGGTTGGAAATGCTAGTAAGTTAATAGATAGTTAATCAAATGAAGGGTCTGACTTACATAAGCGGCGGTACCACGTGCGACATTTCAACGAGCAAGCCTTATCGTGCCATCCATCAATTTCTATACCTAATTAAAGTATAATATGGTGTTACTTAATCGAATTTGATGGCTCAACGATATGCATTATTTTTTACTTTTTAAATGTTCGCTTTTCTTTTTTGCGTTGGGGTTTTTTTAATTTTTTTTTTGAATCACTGTTTTTCTTCTTGCGGCCATATAATCATCTCATCTGACAAGTGTAGTCGGCCAGGACATAACAGACTTACTTCCTAAAACTATGAGTGCGTAAAGAATTTATAAATATAATTTAAAATTAAGTTATTAGTAAACAATCATTATTATCTATAAAATACAATATTTCAGCTAAACTTTGAAAAGTATGATTTAAATTAGATAAACCAAAAAGTATTCATCATGGATTAAGCTAGTAAGAAACTCTATGACAGAAAGAAAAAGTAACTGACAGTTTGGAAAATATGACATATAGGTCACAACATTGAAACTTATGAAAATTTACATTTTATTTCAGCAAATACAATGAAAACGAATCGTATTTGGATCGATTCGCTGAGTTCAATTTAATTCAATTTTATTCACAAACAATTTTCATTGTGTTTGAAATAACAAAAAAAATAAGGTAAAAAAACATTCATGATTAAAGTAAGACAACCAAAATTAACAACAAAAATTATTTTCTCACATCAAATTAAAACTAATACATAAAAATAATTAACAAAATACAATCTAATAATTATTCAATGTCAACAAAATTATATAAAATTCTAGTTCCATGTCAGCATAATATAAATAATAGCACAGTTGATTATCTTTATTGTTTTAGCGTCAAATTATAACTTTTGCATGCCTATTGGTAAAATATGGCCGAACCTTTTATCTGTTTATCACCATGTACTGTACCCATATTTGCAAAATAAAAAACTACTTACTTACTTACACATTAGTAACATAGGTACAAAAAAAAACATAGTCATACAAAAAGACAATAATATCAGTCGGCTTAGTAACATCCAGTAGATTGTCCGCGCGCGCGCCCCAGGCGCATCTCCAACCATGCTTACAAAACAAAACAAAAAAAACCATGGTCACAATATTACAAGTCGTCAACGGAGTAGAGACACTTATTCAGTAGAAATGCTTGAAGCTTTGTTTTAAACGAAGATGTGTAAATTAAGCTTTTTAATTCTAATGGTAACTTATTGAATAATTGCACTGCTTGATATTGTGAACTATGCTTCACTATGTTGAAATGAGGACTTATGTTATTTCTCAAATCTTTCCTACGTGTGCTCTCCCTGATCAGTCTTTCCTCATCCGTTTCATATTGAGAGAAGCTAAATTCTTGGAACACATAGATGACTCATTAAATTGGAAAAAGGAACTAGCCGCCATTGATGCATCTGTATCATCCGCGTGTTATGCGATAAGAACCCTTACCCTCTTATTAATAAACACGGAATAAAATTACACCAGGAATAACAAAGGAATAACCATACATTTTCAAAGGTTTAAACTTGGAATAACTTTATTCTGTGTTTATTAATAGGAGGGTTAGAGACGAAATTGATATTAAACATTTAAAAATCGTATACCACGCGCTAATTCATTTTGGGGGAACAGCTATAATTATAACTGCCAACGAGCTTTTGTTCTTCAGAAAAGAGCTATACGTACTATTGTCCGTATTTCACTATTACTTACACAAATTTACCTAAAAGGCCTCCATGTCCATCAGCCAAACCATTATGGTCTACATCACATTCCTTTAAACAATATTCAGGCAGATTTGTTAAGATATTGTCGATGCACGAATATGAGTCATTTCAAATAAAAGTTGCAGCGTTAACAAGATGCCTAAAATTGTAACATGTTAACAAGCTGACAAATTCAGTGCGTTTTTTATTATCTAAAAGTAAATTATATAAAAGTCTCCACATATAATGCAGTTTCTACTGAATAAATGTTCCAGCAATTTTTCCATGCGTGTCATAAAAAGTTCAAAATTATTGTCATAAGGACTACGATAATAGTAGCATATGTATAGACCAGTATCGACATCTTATAAAGTTTGTTAATAACATCTATATTCTCTACTTTTCTATCCACGTGTCCCAGGATCAAACTACCCCCTCTAGTCTTTTTGCGTCTGGTGTTGTATGAAATCAGGTTATAGTTATCTAAAGAAAAAGAAATGGGGGACTTGTCGTTTAAAAAATGTTCACTAATGCATATGTAGTCTACCCTGGAATCAAGAGATTGTATATAAACATCCAATTCGTTTTTCTTATTACAAATCTATAGAGTATAAATAAACAAATCAATAAAAAAGGATGATAAATGGTATATGGTATGACAAGTGTAAGTACAGCATAAAGTGTAAGTATAGCATATACTATAACTTTGAGCGGACGAAGTAAATACAGCTTTGAAGAGATAACAAAATTGGTACTTAAAACTATAGTGAGAGTTCCTTCCAGAAAAGAAAATATACAATTTTCCAATGAATTACTTTAAATAAGGACTGGCGAATCACAAGCAGTGTCTGTGTATCTGTGGAGAAAGTTACAAGAAGTAGGGCTATCGTCTGAACTTGTGAATATCTTAAAGTACTGGTACAGAAATCAAAGTAATAGTATACGGTGGGCGGGCACCCTCTCAGATCCATATAAATTGGAATGTGGCATGAGGCAGGGTGGTTCGAGCTCGCCTCGTCTCCCTAATCGAGGAGCTCAGCGGCCAGTGGGTCTGTTGTCGCATAGATGATGTTTGTGTTAATAATCTTAGCTATGCGGACGACATGGTGAGCGCCTCGGTTTGTGGCATTAGGAAATTGTTGCAAATTTGTGAAATTTATGCAGATAGTCACGGCTTGATGTATAATATAAAGAAAAGCGAGTTTGTTGTCTTTTAGGCTGGTACTAGCGTGTCACCTATAAAGCTGAGTGGAGATGAGTTGGCTAGGGTACGTCAGTACAGATACCTGGGTCATCTTATTACCGAGGACCTTAAGGACGACATGGATATTGAACGTGAACGTAGGGCACTGTCCGCGAGAGCAAACATGATTGCTCACAGGTTTGCCGAATGTACAAATGAGGTAAAAATCACTCTCTTTAGAGCCTTCTGTACATCTTTTTACACCTGCAGCCTGTGGGCAGTCTATACTCAAAAAGCGTACAGTGCTCTACGGGTACAATACAATAATGCACTTAGAACGATGTTGCGGCTGCCCCGCCACTGTAGGGCATCACGTATGTTTGCGGAGGCGCGCATCGATTGCTTCTACGCTACTCTGCGCAAGCGGTGCGAGTCAATGCTGAGCAGAGTACGGGCTAGTCGCAACAGCGTTTTAAGTATGATAGCCAGTAGACTTGACTGTCTTTACATGGGTCGATGTATTAATACTCACATAAGTATTGATACCTCGATTCATGGGTCAGGCAGGGGGCGAGTAGATTAAGGTTGTATTACTACCACTAGATATAAGTTATTATAATTCTAACAAATGGATCCCAGTTATCTTAAATAAACGTTTATTATTATTATTATAAACATGTGTCTGCATTTTCCCAACTAAGTTGTGGTCGCTCTGACCTCCTCAACTCAGTTACTAGGTAATACGATACGCCTTGATAAGGTTGATAATGGTTGCTAGACTTTCGGGCTTCTTTCTACCCGTATAGACCTTCAAACGACAGCAGCTGAGACCAACAACGTACTTTCCGAGACACGGATGGACCTCGATATGGAATGTATGGCCACCCATCCGCGGATTGCACCTCAGAAATCGATGCTTAATCTCGAAGATCGACCTGTGCGGCTATTATTATTATTAAGCCACGAGTCCTAACCTACGGTGCTCAGACCTGGCCGCTTACCAAGTTGCAAAGTTCTGCCTAGGAGTTTGCCGAAGGGCAAGTAGCAATGGAATGCAGCATTTTGGGTGTAAAAAGGCAAGACAGAGTTCAAAACACCGAATTGTGTTCTAAAACGGGATTAATGGACGTCGTAAGAAGCTGCTAGGCTGAAACGGTATTGCGCGGGTCAGAAAGAAGAAGGGAGACCACCTGAACGTTTACAGCGAGGGCAGGTTCGAGGTGACGCAGCAGAAGAGTTCCTAGAAGGAATTGGGGGAGGTCTTGGCCCAAACCTGGGACAGTATTGGCTAAACAAAAGAAAAGGGCAGTTTAAGACATGGTAAAAGTACCTAAATCTTCTACATTGGAAATTCAGAACACATCGACGAAGTCACATATGTAGTTGGTCCAGGACAGGCCTTTCGTCGCAAACAAATGAGCGAGTTGATCGCGTTTTATTGCATTACAATGCACTATCACTTATATACTTAATTAAATCCCGATCACCAATAATACCCACGGACTTAATTACCTTTGCAGTTCAAATGACTGACACATGGCCAGAAATTTAAAGTTGCCTTTATTGTCCCTTTTATAGACTCTTATCCTGCCTCACTATTTCCCATAAATGAAATGGTAATAGTATTCGTATTTCCTAGTCCTGCGAAAAGTCCTTTCAAACATACAAACAAAACAAACAAACATACAAATTACCCAACTCTCGCGCAATCTGTAATACTTGAAATATGCATTACATCGACGACAATGAACAGGTCGCAATGAACAAAAACGCAGGTCACGTTATTACGCCATAATATGAATCAGTCGAATTTGAGTTATTCATAATCGAAAAAAAAAACCTTAAACCTGAAATTTTAAAAAAAAGTTGCGAGCTAAAAAGTAGCACACGGCTAATACTTTGACTTTGACCTTTTTGTTTTCCTCTTGTAAAAACAAATTAAACCTCCAGTTAGTTGTCATCCTAGATACTTATTGTCTACATGTCATCCTTCGCTACTCTCCTACTCCTTCCACGGCACACACTTAGCTGTCTCTCTCTTCTCTTATTCCAGGGTGCCTCTGGGGTTGTCTTGTCGGGTTACTCCCCGATACCCGATTTATTTTTTTCTTGATAAACTCAATTAAACGTCAGTTTAGCTTAAAAGTACCGCTAGCAGATGTATGTTAAATAATATTTTATTACTTACTAAAATTATAATACCTACTTAACTATAAGGATCTGGAAAAAACCCCCCCCTGTATTGTATAATACTATAATACCCCACCTAACTACCTAACCTACCTGCGTGACATGAGGTGTCGCGGAAGGTGCCAAACCTAATTTATTTAAAAACCTTTTTCCCGAAAACTTTTCAGATATTTTAACAGTTATTCTGCTATTCGGAGCAAAGACGAATCCAAAAAATAGAGATCTTTAAAATCGGACCAGCCGTTCTTGAGTTTTAAATGGTGTAACTAACCCGAATTTCTTTTATATACGTTAAATATAGATTTTTGATACATTTTATTAAAACTGTAAATAACTCCATTAAAACTATGATTGGACTTTGTACAAGAAATCAAATAAACGACTTTCGTCCTATGTACTTCGAACACATAGTACACTTAACCACTTTTTATGTCGACCGTACAAGTGAAAACAATATAAAAATGACACAAAATAATTTTTATCGTATTCGGGGTTCTCCGGGACGGGTGCCTCGGGGATCAGGGTACTCAGAGAGTAACCCGTCTTGTCAACGTGTTGACCCGCAGAGCTGCATCTCTAGAGGAAAAGCTGACGGCTACACAGTCAATCAGATGCTAAAAGAAGAGAAGAAAGTTTTTATTTCAAACTAAAACAAAACACGGTCAAAAGGAAAATTGGCACCACATGTAGCTGGCGAAATATTGAGTCTAAAAACCTAGCATACAACTGCCGCAGATAAAACGCTGTTGGCTCGTATTCAGTCATACGAGGATTGTCGTAATTGAAAAATAATAATTTAAATACAATTATTTATTCATAGAACACATAGTTCGGTATCGGTCGGTGTTAGTTGAATGATTTTATTACAACAGCGTTGGTCGAAGTACGTCACTGCTGCCAGTCATGGCGACCTCTGGCTCCAATGTTACCGTTATTGTAGCTTCCGGCGTTGCCACCCTGACCGGCATCGCCATCGCCTTGGGCAGCACCACCGTGAGCGAAGCTGAAGCTTTCTTTACCAAGGGTAATCGGACGCTGCAGGCGGAAAAGCTCTTGGATTGCAAATTGCGCGTCACTAGTCGGCTTCTGTGCTGAAAAAAAAATTTATGATAAGAGGAATGTTAATATCACAAAAAAATATATAAAATATTACAGCTGTGGCCAAGAGTCTACCTATCAGGGTGATAGTTGACAAAAGCCATGTGGCTATAAGTGGACACGAAGATCACACGACAAATCTCCAAACTGCGACCGAAAAATGAATAGTAGAAAAACCAAATTTATCTTTCCTAAACCAGGATCCCACACTCAGCCATCGCGTTTGCGACTACGAACCAATGGAACAGTCTTGTTGTTCTTACTTCTGCGATTTTGCTAGGGAACTTCATATACAAACTAGCAGACGCGACAGACGTTGTCCTTGCCCAATATTTTCTGAATGCCGACAACAGGGCGACCACAGATAATATAGTGTACTCGTAGAACGATCCAGATGACCCCACAAGTACAAAAAAACACATCGAAATCGATCAAGCTGTAAATGGAGGTAAAGAATTACGAGCGCACGCTCACTGGAATTTTAAATATTAATTCAATAAAAATTATTACCTGGCGCGGCACAGACACAGGCTACTACCGTCAGAATTAGAACAATTGTCACTGAACGCACCATCTTGCTCATTACGGAATCATTCGGTACACTGAATGTGGTTCGCGATGTAACGCAGGTTTTATATGTTTATTTTATTGTTGGTAAGCTTAAAATAAGATGATGCTAATTTGTCAAGTCTCATGTCGTCCGGAAAAACCGGTTCAGAAAAGTTACGGATCAGGAAAAATCGAAAAAATATTGAAATGGCCACGAAACCTTTTGTTATTATGAATACGATTTTGTTGTTCTCTAATATATTACTTAGATATAGTCAAATGAATAATAGTCGAATGCTTAAAATGATTATACAACCTGTTTTTTTTTGATATCCCATAACTCTAGGGTTATATTCTGTAGGTAAAAATAATACTAAAACTCCTAGAATAGGTGGTCCAAAAATGCATCGTTTCGGAGATATCATCAATCATAATTAAAGTAGGTCAAAAATTGTCACCAGTATGACGAATCTTTACTTTTGCGAGGTTGCCAAACTTCGCAGTAGTGTAGTAAAATAAATAGTAAAATAAAATATGTAGGTAAGTAATTCTTTTTTATTCAAACCAATCATTCGTATTTAAAGCTAAGAAAATGCGACGTTGTCATATTTCACGTAAGGGTGTTTTACATTAATAATCGTGACTTTGCCGAATTATTTTGTATGAAAAATGAAAAAAATAAAAATAACGAAGGATTGGAACATGACTCATATGCCAGTTGAGTCTTTGATATGGCCTCAATCATACCCTAGAGTTATGGGATATCAAAAAAAACACGTTGTATATTCACCCAGGGCATAAGGATTGACGGGCTAAGTAACTTTATTCGATCTCTGCCTACAAGCAGAGTAAGTAGTACATAATATAAAGACGTAAATAATATTAAAAGGTTGCGCCGATAGCACGACAATAAATGAAAACACTAATATTACTCTATCACGTAAATCATAGAATTAAAAAAAAAAAAACAAACAAACTATGTAGCTTTTTAACAGTTTTTGTTACACATATACAACAAAATAGTACACCATTTATAGTTATTGGTTTTCTAATCTAAGGTATGACTTGCACTAATTCGTACCTGCGAATTAAATTTAAAGATATTTAACCATTTGGCTATCCTAGCCATGCCTATTTCAGATGTGTACTCAACATCTTGCCAAGAGACACCAGAAAATACAACAGCTTTATCATCGGCGAAATCATCGGAGAATATTTTGGCGTTGTTGTTATTCAAATCGCAGAGATCATTAATGTATATTAAAAGTAATGTTGGGCCAATACACTTCCTTGCGGTACCCCATAAGTTATATCCGCGTAGTCACTGGTATACTTTCCAATATTAACGGTTTTTTACTCACCAGGGTTGGAACAGAGACGATTAGTGCTTAATAAATAAATATCGACGAGAGGTCGTTTTCCTGTCGGTGCTAGCCTATTAATCTACATTATGTACAAAACACTGAAAATGAAAAATTAAGTCCTGTGATTAATTGTATAGTCGGTATGTAGGTTTAGATGCGTAAACACCGAGAATGTAACCGTTAGAGCGTTTTCACACGTAGTAACCTACTGGATATATTCGAATGATTTTGTGTATGCAAACTGGAAATATCCGCAGTTTAATATATTGTCGTATTGTCGGCGCCACCCTGCGTATGTCAAGACAGGGAAACTAACAAGAGGAACGCCATATCAAACTATCGACGCCATATTGTCTCCCAGTCTCTGACCGTGCGACATGAAGATTCATTGTTGGTAGTTCCATAACCGAGTAAGTACTAGGTAATCTGATACCCCTTGGTAAGACAGTTTACTACTTTACGACAAACCAAAATCACAAAAAAGTAAATAGCTTACAGCTGCTACAATCCGATTTTTTTTTAAATGTTTTTTCCGTTCTGAGATGGTTAAAAAGGTATAATGAGTCAGTCTGTAAAATAAAAATAAAATTAATAAAAAGTGTAATCTTTATAAACGCTACCCCAACAGCCAACTCAGAGCCTGTTCACACGACGCAGATGACGCGCGTTCAGCGTGCTTTAAACGCTATTGAGTCGCAGGCAGTAAAATGTCAGCTAGCTTTCATAAATTCAGTGGCGCTGTAAGCGCCCGCCCATCAATTGCGCGTATAAAATAATACGCCATATGAACGCGCTCTTATACGTTTATTTACATAATCTTTATTTACGCATCTAAACGTACCTACCGACGATAAACTAAATATCATAACATTATAATGTTAATGTATTTAAAGAGTTTATTATTAGTCGTCTGAACATCTTTAGATTAATAATCCTGTATATTATTATAAATGCGAAAGTTTCTGAGGATGGATGTTTCACGTAAAAACTACTGAACGGATTTGGATTATAGTTTGTAACCTGGATTAAGTTGCTTAACTAAGGCCGTCCACCGTAGGCGCGGGCCTGTGGACGGTGAGCTGTGGGCTAGCTCGCCGTCCGTCCGTCTTATGATGACAGGCCGTGCCGACGGCGCGCGAGTGTTCCACGCGCGCAACAAAGAGATGTCAGCAAAAGGAAGGGATCCGCAACGGCCGATGCCTGCCGGGGCTGCGGGACTGTTCGAAAGAAATACCGTGGCCCCGGAAAACAAAGGGCGATGAAGGAACATGGATAGGTTTTAGTCAGTAAAAGTCTGACACTCTCTCCTGCTCCGCCCAGAGTGGGAGGAGTCATTTGATGATTTCCAATGAGAAAAAAAAGGTATAATGGTTTTTTCCACGGCCAACTGTATGTGGCCGGCTCGTTGGCCAGTAATGCGGACAATTTATGTATACCAAAGACTGTCAACGTCGTAATTACTTATACAAATTCTTTCAGACATCAGGGAATCTCTTTATTTCAGTAACAAAATTAAAAAGAAGGTAATATACAGGGTCGTGATAAAATCAAATTAAACGCGGACGAAGTCGCGGGCAACAGGTAGTACTTACTATAAGTTCACTTTTAGCATACACCTAAGCTCACAACTATTCAACCAAACAAAATTCATTAGGTTGTTTTGGTAGCATTTTAAATGCTAATTGGTTTTTGAGCTAAAATTCAAATCAAAAAAGTCGTTTGACATCAAAAGTAAATTAATACGTACATTATGTTCGGCGGCAGTTGAGGATGCAAAAGAAACCGATTTAATTGCTTAAATAATTTTATTAAAATAACTATTACAATAAGATAAAGTAAAGCTAGGATACGCAACAATTGTTCGTTAAGAGAAACAAGAGTGGTCCAACAATACAGTAACGGCTAAGGATTATTAGGTTCAGGATTTTAAGGACTTAGTGTCTTTGTGTGCACAGTATAAATATCGGACAGTATCCATGGAAACTAGGCCTAGTTGTTAAAATAATTACCTACGCTCCATTGCAGCCAGCAATAGGGTTGTCACTCATAATGTTTTTGAAATTGAAAATGTATGAAAACATTTATAGTGTTCTGTAGTGCAGTGATCAAACAATCGAGTTGAAATAACGGTTGGAATGTAGCCTTAGGGGCGCTATGGAGCGAGGACTTAGAAAACTTTATTTTTTCGCAAATTTTCTTGACCTAAACCATAGAAACCATTTAAGGCCGAAACACACCGGATCCGTACACGTAGACGTGCACGTGCACGTGCACGTATCATGACGTTGTAATATATGGAACTTTATAGAGACATGGCACACCGCTTGCGTGACGTACACGTGCGCGTAGACTACATGCGTAACGCTACGCATTGCAGCTGCCATGTGTCAAACTTGCTGCGTACCTACGCAAAGCGGAACAGCAACCTCACATTGATGCGTGCAGCAATGACGTTGTAGTCAGTGGCATTCCGTATTGGACGTCACACCGAACAAGTTTGAACACGCACGTATCTTTGCTGCGCGTGACTACGCGCGTGACTTACGCATTCAGTTGTATTTGTTTTCAAGTTTTACCGATAGTAAGTGATGTTTTGTTTCGGTTTTAATGCTGAATAATGAAATTAAAGGAAAACTAATTGTTTGTACAACACAAAAAACAAAGAGTAAAAAATATGTCATATAAAACTTGAACCCATTGTTTTTTGGCACACCCAGGAATATTCTGTCACAATAACAGTAATATTGCTTCTTCTTCATCAGATGAACTACTTGGTCCATTTACCCAATCAGACATCGTGCACAAGAATTGCTGGGTACGCAAAGGACCGGTGCGTTGCGTGCGTACCACGTATGCGTAAGCGTAAGCGTACACGTATCCGTAACCCGGTGTGTCAGGGGTTCACGCGCGTCACCACGCGCGTGTACACGTGTACGTCACGCCACGCATCTGGTCTGACCAGGCCTTTAGGTTCAAAGACGCATGGTCCTCCGACGCACCGTTTCAGAGTTATGGGCCATGCTTTTTTTTTAAACGGTTTAATTTCCACTTATTTATATTAGGACGCTGCTTGATGAGGCGGTTATACATGGGGGGGGGGGAGAATTTTGTTTATTTTTTGCCTAGGATGCACCGTTTTTGAGATTATCGCAAAAACGCGAGCGTAAGCGTAGTAATGGTAAACGATTTCACACCATCGGATTGCTGAGAAGGCGAATCACACGGTGCCGGCGGGCGGGCGCAATTCGGTAGGTCATTGACAATGCGGTAGTCATTGTTTTAAGATTTAAGGGTTCCGAAAGTACGACATAACATCTGCCTCCACGAGATCGGCCTCGCAGATACTGGCAGTTACCTAATTTGTCTAAGACATCAGCTGTATTGGGGTATTTGGGGATTGGGTATTCAATTTATCATCTATGGTTTTCTCATTATGTTTCCTGAAATCTACTACAATACGCCACTTCGCCTTTCCTGATGCGTCAGCTTTCTTAGCTACCGCCTACATAGGAGAACTCCAAGCAGAATTTGAAGGTCTAATTATACCTTGTTCTAACATTTTACCTATCTGTTTTTGTACTTCCTGTCTATGAATATATGGATGTCGATAGCTCTTTGTATAGACTGCAGCCTCATCTGTATTTTAATTGAATGTTTGATTTATTTGTGAATGTTAATTGTTCACCTTCAATATAAAATACGTCTGCATATTGGCGAGCACAATAATCCTAGATTAATGCGTTCCTCTTCATTTAAATGGTCAGTACGAAGGCGCGACATCATGTCTTTTACGCGTTGCTTTTGCTGTTTAGTGCGCGTGTACTCGACATTATGAACTTCTGCAGACATTGCACGATCCACTGAAAAGATTATATTATTTCTACTTGGGTTCTGTACCCCTAAAATACCCCTATTCTGTTTAACCGTAGTAAGGCATTCACTTATGATACAATTTGAATGAGATTACTCAGGAATGTAAGCATCTCCATCGCGAACGTAAATCGGAATCTTTATTAACTTGGATGAACCTGCTGGAATAATATTCTCAAATAAATTAGTATTACTTGAATCATAGATTCTAATAGGGTTTGAAGAGACCTTAGTTGTAAAAAAATATTTTTATAATCTAGCTTCCCATTTTACTAGCAGATCGGTACCAATAGGTTCATCAAAGTAATCGTGGAATTTACACATATCAAATGAAACTGTTCATTAAATTAAAAATTGAATCATTATATTAATTTAAAATAGGTAAAGTATTTTTTTGAATAGTCGTTTCTAGTTTTAGCATGAACACTGCACTTCGAATGGAGAAGAATTTAATGGAATTAATTAATTTAATTAAATCACTAAAGTATTTTTCGACAGAATTTAGATATAGAAATGACTGGTTCGCACCTGTATCTATTAAAAGCATAAGAGGAGGTGACGTGATTTGAATGTATGGAAGGTACCGTTGAGTTTGGAGATTTATTTCTATTTTAATTTGTCGGATTTCGGATATTCTTTTCTGAAAATCCCGCCTCCTTTGATTCTTCGGCGTCCTCTTTTATGCTTCCGGACGGCTGGGGATATTCTACTCATTCCTGAGGGGATGGCTGAAATTCATAGTACACATTTTATGGGAACTCTTAGTAATCACACTATGTTCCATCATAATCGGTAAAGTAATCATTGAACGAGGGATCATTATAACAATCACTAAAATGCATCTCCCGACTTTTGAAATAATTATTGGGTGGAGGAACTGGAGGATTGCCTGATTTGCTCCAATCATGCCTAGAAAAAGCGTTAGTAGGTGGTTATTGTCTGCTCACGAAACTCATTGGGCGTGGTTGCGCTGATCCACTAGGCTGGTTAGGAGAATTCTGCTGGTCTACTTGAAATGGGTTATTCTGACGGTTGTAGTTGGGTGGGGGTGCCCTAAACACTATCCGACTTCGGGTCGGACCAAACTGGCGAGGTATGAAATAATTCGGTTTCCACTGCAGTGGTTTTTGAGCTGGAAATTGGAATTGTGAAGGTCCTGGCATGCTATAATTATTAGGTCTTGGATCAGGCATATTAACAGCTGAGAGGACATTTTAAAATGATTCCCGGATTGATTATTGCTATTAATTCTTTTATCAGGTAAAGAGTCATAACGATTTTGCAGATACATGGTATTCGTTTCTTCATAAACAAATTCTAGTGCTTGTTCTAGACCTTGAGGGCGCATACAGCGCACGCGTGATCCTACAGGGTCTTTTAATCCGCGCACAAACGCCTGGCGCGTTAATTTCTTATATAAATCCTTTTTAGCGTCTAAAGTACTTTTAAGATATCGAGTTAGGAAGCATACAAAAAAATACAAAATAGTTTATTGTCACAATTAGCATATTCAGTACTTTTAAACGTATTTGGAGCCTCCTTTTAAGCAAAACAGTGCCTGTATTAGGAGACTCCGCGCTTCCATAACATTGCCGTACATACTAATTAAGAGTTAACAAAAAAGTAGTGTAGTACTGTGACATTAGGAGTACACTTACTATTAAATTGTGATGGGTAGATATGGTGTAATGTGTATAGTGTACGGTGGATTTTGGATTAATGTCGCAAACACTCAATGACTGCCCCTGGGATATATTTTTGGAAAAGGGAAATTGCAGTGGCCAATTCAACTGGTATGTCATTCGGAATCACTGGGATACGTGGTATCAAAACGTCTTCTTTATACTTTCCCTTTAGGATGGTTACTTCGATCATGTTGTTGAATCTTTCACCGTTATCCGTGTGCCGCTACATAGACGTAGTTGGTTGATATTTCGCAACATTATGATCACCGATCCGACCTTTAATTGAAGACTGTGATGCGGCAATCCTTGCAAACCAGCGAGTTCAAAAATTCTGGTGGATAGATGATGACATCATCTTGGTTGGTAGCGGAATCAACTGATTGTTATTTCCTCAATACACCGGCAGTTTCATTTTGAAATTTAAATGATTTACATTCATGTTTTTGGCAGCCAAAATAGCTCGTTCGCTCAACCACATATGATCTCTGTAAGTTTGGGAACACCTTTTGAATGTGATCGGTTTTTGATTCAGTTTACCGACAAAATATACAGGAAAGGTCAAGCCAGTCAAAATTTCTACAGGGAATTTGCTATGACCTATGTCAATAAGTTGTTTTGAAAATATTTCTCGGATCAGATCGATCATTTTGCAACTCCACACGCATATTCTTGCTTAAATTTAGTATATTGAAGTGTTTCCACAAAATGGAGGACTTTAAACATGCATTAGGTTCATCAGCTGGCGGTCACTGTAGAATTACTGGTAATGTGCGACGAAAATGTCATGCTAACAAATCATCGCACCATCGATTCGGTTTTGATTGTTCCTTAGCTCTTGCATCGTTTGGTCTATATACCTCTAAAGACTTTTTATGTGCCAAGTAAATCCCTCCAGTTGTATAATTTACAACTTTCATAAGAGTATCAAATACATACTTTTCTTTTTGGATTTATTCGAACTGATTCTCAGAACGTACAGATTTTCGCGTTGCAACTCTTGATTATAATGCATGCCTGATTGGGATGGTACTTTGTTTGCCATCATCAAGCACATGTCCCCCATTGATAACGCCTGGTTGTTTTCTTCACCGACATTCATCTTTGTACTTGATCCATCAATCCTTTTTTTATGGGAAGCATCTATACATATAATAAAATCGTAAAAATCCAAATGGTTGTTCCGAGTTGGCTCAAAAACTCCTGCACAGATCCTGTTCAAATTTTGCACAAATATTCCTTAAAGGCTTATTCAAATGTTCATCAATTGTTTGACGTTTCAGCCATGACGTGCATGAGAGCAGCTATTTTAAACTTATGTCAACGGTTTAAACAGACGGGTGGATTTATACTCACTCTGTAAACTATCAGTCGCATGTTCGAAACCCAGTAAGGATTTCACTTTTTGTGATTCACTTTTTTTTGATTTTTGTGATTTTTTCTTTTATTTTTTGATGCTGTGAAATTTCCACATTTTTTTGGATTGACATCGTTTGTATATTTCTCAATTTTTTTCTTCAAATATATTTTCTCCCACAATTAATAGAAAAGTATAGAAGAAGAAGACATGCTGCGCCAACCCCAAATAAATCGGGATTAGGGCAGAAAATGATGATGATGATTGCTCCAAAAAGTAGTGTACTGTGTAGGGAACAGAACCCTGTGCTAACGTCTTTCTCTTTCTTTAGTTGCAAATTATCAATATCCATACGCAGTTTGGATTTAAATATGTCACGGAGAGTTCCCTAATTTATTTTGGAATTCTATTCATATTTGTTGCTATCAATGCTGTTATCGTATGCTACAAACAAATAAGAAGTTTCTTTAAAAAAATAAGCCTGGCTTACGAGTATGAGAAGACGGAGGCATTAATTTTTTAGCGATAGACTTACAAGAAGTGTAACGATTGATACCGCAAATCTTGTAGACCGTATTGTTGGTGTATAGTGATCGGAAGCGAGCATGAGGTCCTGGGTTAGATTCCCGGGTCGGGAAAATTGTATTTGAGTTTTTCCACCAGGAAATTCTCAGTAGCAGCTACAAAGCCAGAATTTGTGCTCGGTGATGTTAATAGGCTGGCCTCCTATTTCTTTGGGCTTAAACATAACTAAAAATAAAAGGAAAAAACTAATAAGGTAAAATGTGGGTGTACTATTAGGTACACCTCTGCCTCACCCTTCGGGAATTACGAGCGAGATGTTTTGTTAGTTCAATATCCCGCCTAAGCCTAGCAAACGACTGGCGCTACGCACGCAAAGTGATAACACTGGAGAAACTCCAGTGGGCGATCCGGTGCTTCCCTTACAAGGCGGCCGGTCCGGACGGAGTCTTTCCCGCCCTACTGCAGTGGGGTGGGGCCTCTGTCGCCAGCAGACTGGTACCCATAATGAGAGCGTGCCTGGCCTTTAGACACGTTCCCAAAGGATGGAGGGAAGTGAAAGTTATATTCATTCCTAATCCAGGTAAGAGTGACTGACCCACCGACCGTTCAGCCTGACCTCCTTTCTCCTTAAAACCATGGAGAGAACCTGCGAGAGAGAGCTGAGGGATGGCGTTTTAAAAACGATCCCACTCCATGCGAATCAGCATGCATACAGCTCGGGTAAGTCCACTGATTCCGCTCTCCATCTAGTGGTCGGCCGGATAGAAGAAGCGATACATCAGAAGGGCACCTGCCTGGGCACTTTCATAGACATCGAAGGGGTTAACAGGTTGCATGAGGACTACTCCGACAGCAGCTCTCGAAGCCATGTTGGGGCTCCCACCGCTCCATCTGTTCATACAGCAGGAAGCGACGATGACGGCAGTACGCCTCAATACACTCCAACTCTGGGGTAAGAAAGAAACTCAGCATACCGCGGTACTGGAGGGATTCTACAACGAGTTCCCCCTAGCGAAAGCAGCAAACGATCGGATACCCAAACAGTTCGTATTCGATAAAAAATACAAAATCCAACTCCACGAGGACCACCAATGCGAGGGATTGAGCCCCGGGCTGAGCAGGAGGGAGTGTCAGACTTTTACTGACTAAAACCCATCCATGTTCCTTCCTTTGCCCTTTGTGTTCCAGTGACGCGGTATCTCTTTCGAACAGTCCCGCAACCCTGGCAGGCATCGGTCCTTTTGGACGCCTTCCTGTTTGCTGACTCTCTTTGAGGCGCGCGTGAAACACGAACGCGCCGTCGACACGGCCTGTCGTCATGGCCTGTCGTCATAAGACGGACGGACGGCGAGCTAGCCCATAGCTCACCGTCCACAGGCCCTTGCCTACGGTGGCCGGGAGCCACCACGTGGCCCCCGACGCCCGGTGCGTCTCCCACGGCGGCTGGGACGTGAGGTTCTCTCCCTCTCATGCTCCGCCACCTCCTTCGCTAGCATGACTGCTTCGCAGAAGGAGGTGACGGCGTCCCATTCCGACTCGCTCCGGACCATGGATTGAACCAGGGCCGGACGCGAGAGGTCGCCGCCGCCGATTGCTGCTACGAGGACACGGCGTTGCTCCGCCCAAGCAAAGCAGACCTGCACAGTGTGCTCCACCGTGTCCTCCGGTCGATCCTCACAGTGGTGACACCCGGGCGTTTCCTCCCGCCCGATTAGGTGCAGGAACCTCCCGAAACAACCCCCGGACGGACGACCCCGACTCCCGGACGGGGATTGAGCCCCGCAGAACTGCGGATCTTCACGGATGGATCTAAAACAGGTACTGGCACTGGAGCTGGAGTCTTCTCGGAGGATCTCAACATCCACATAGCCACACCACTGGGGGCCCACAACACGGTATTTCAGGCAGAATGCATGAGCATTGCTCTGGCGGCTTCAGCTATCTTAGCCAGGGAGGTTGTGGACCACTCTATACGTATACTCTCAGACAGCATGGCGGTACTGCTAGCACTAAACAACCACACCGTCAACTCTGGGTTAATACACGAGTGTCATCAACGCCTGAACCAGTTTGGTAATCTCAATAATATAACCATCCAATGGATCAAAGGACACAGCGATTCTCGAGGCAATGACGCAGCGGACGAACTCGCTAGAAAGGGATCGAGCATGGCAGCAGTGGGACCCGAACCCATCGTGCCACTCCCTTTCGGGTACCTACGCACACTGGTAAGGAAACGAACCAGTGAACAACACCACAAGCTGTGGCTAGACCATGGCGAGTGCAGGCAGGCCAAGGAAGCACTTCCTACTATCGACGGCCGCTTCACCAAACGAGCGCTTCGGCTGACCAAGCTACAGCTGCGCACAGTTACAGCCGCCATCACTGGACACGGCTCTTTTAACAAACACCTCTCTGTCATAGGAGTCACAGACAGCCCCCTGTGCCGAGCCTGCATGGAGGAGGACGAGACGGCAGCCCACGGGCTTCTGCACTGCTCGGTGGTTGCAACATACATGGCAAAGTACTTCGGTAACCCAGGTACTCTCCGCGAGATCGTCAGCAACATCAAGGCGCTGCTGGCCTTTCTCGGGGAGCTAGGGTGGATTGAATAAATTTCCCACCCGCACGCAAAATACGCGCTTAGACGTATTTGTCCCTACCACAGGGTTGTAAGGTAGATGACACTATAATTTTATACACCGTCTGTTTTCTTATTAAAATATGTATAAAGAAAATAAATAGATAATTTACATCTACTTAATAAAAGATTATAACAAACACGATGGTATAACGTTGTCTAAGTAAAATCAGTGAAGCCTCACTCACGGTTGTCGCAATTTTAAATAGTCTTGATTTAATGCAACAGGCAACCCATTCAGATTAAAAATATTTTTCACTCGGTAAACAGATGGAGCTGGATTAGGTATTTATTCAGTACATATTTACAATTGTAGATATGTCACACAGTGAAGAGGAATTGTATCCATAAAAGTGACTGTTTCACTCGCGGGACTGCACTTGCATGTGAACTTCGTACATAAATCTGGTGTATAGACGAATGGCTTGCTTCGACAGTATTTGTTACATCGAGCTACGTCTACTCATCATTTTTTTTGCCTGTTCATCAGAGTCCTTAGAAAAGTATACGCTTCGGTAATCGTGGTCTACCTATGGAAATACGAGATCTAATATTATTACCCTGTTCTTCTTCTTCTTTCGTATCGATGATACGTTTTATCAAATTATTAACACCCAGGTGGATACGTTAATCAGGTATAGGGATACTTTATACACACACTGAGCTGCTGCAACCATGGAAGTAGATTTAGTCTATTATGTATCTCCATAGTTAGAAAATGTCAGATTTACGAGTAAAATCTTTTCAAAACTTTTGAGTAACACAAATAAGACGAAGTGTGACCAAAGTGGAGAGACTACATAAGTGCGCTTTAAAACATGATTACCGAAGCGTATACTGTGTCTGGTTCATTTACTAAATACATTAAATTCAAGCGTTTACCCATTGAAACATTATTTTTCAGTAATGGGGTTTGAAAGGATTTTTAAACTTTTTAAGTATACTCATCGTTGGGACCTAAGATAGATCTTGAATTGCATCTATATGCTTTGTTCATAAACTTCTTTTTAGCGTGTCGATGGCAATCTAAATTAGATTTCCTGTTAATTTAAACTAAAACCAGTCAGTTTATAAGTATATTATATAGTATATTATTAGGAATATACCACGACTTCACGTTCCCATGTAATATCAAAAGAAAATGCGCTCACGTGAGTGATGTCGAAGGAAAGCAACTCTGTTTGTTTGTAACCTTTTCACGACAAAACGGCTGATTGGATCCTAATGAAATTTGGCAAGGAGATAGATTACGTAGCTGCACTACAAAGAGTACAGTACAGTACAGCAACATAGAACAAAAACTACTACAGCACCATCTATGACACAAATGATGAACTAAACATCGAAAAACATCTAAAATCCTATATATTGCAAGTAAAGTTATCCGCGACTTAAAACTATGTTGAAGTACCCGACAACAACTGTCGGGCAGTAGCCCACCAGACATAACACCCTCTACTCCATACCACCAAAACTATATCCTGGGGAATGACAAGACTATCTTTTTTTTCTCACAGCCACATCAGAATTCCCACGCTAACGAAGTCGCGTGCAATAGCTAAATAGCATAAAAAAAAAGTGTAAACACCTCGAAACCTAATGGATGAAGGGTCTATGTACACACAAGACATACTTTCTTATAGGAAGAATGTGTTAAGGGCACTTAACTGTTGAATTAAATGACCAATTGCAAACTCGTCTATTGGAAAAAAGTGTTATGTACGGGCATAGCTCCTTCACCTATGATTTAACTTAGCGAAATTTACGCAACAGTTTTTTGATATGTTTGTGAAACGTGTAGTATATAAACGTGTTTTAATTACAGAACTGATATATTTATGAATAAAGGAGTTATGTACGTTTTTTTGTATAAATAACCCACTTTGATTGCATATTTTTTCTAACCTTATATAACCTTCTGCATAAAAGTTATAACTAGCTATAACTTTTAGAAACCTCAGTATCATATCAGCAGCAACTACCGTTTCTATAACCAAAAACCCTTAAACTTTAATTTACTCAAGTTTTTGTATCACATCGTATCACCTTCATCCACTAATGTCTTCTTAATGAGTCCAAAAACCTAGCATACAACTGCCGCAGATATAACGCTGGAGGCTCGTATTCTGTAACACGAGAATCGTCGTAATTGAAAAATAATAATAAAATAATAAGAAAAATATATAATAAATAATAGTAAAATAAAATAAAATAATAATTAAAAAAAAAATATTTATTCATAAAACATAGTTCGGTATCGGTCGGTGTTAGTTGTTATTACAACAGCGTTGGTCGAAGTACGTCAGTACGGCCCGCGATGCCGACCTCTGGCTCCAACGTCACCAGTATTGTAGTTTCCGGTGTTTCCACCGTGACCGGCATCACCTTTGCCGTGGGAAGCACCACCGTGACCGAAGCTGAAGCTTTCTTCACCCAAGATAATCGGTGGCAGTGTGCTGGATTCCGCTTGTTTAGTCGCCCGATGTACTGAAAAAAAAAAGTGATTAAAGGAATATTAAATTACTAGCTGTGGCCAAGAGTCTACCAATCAGTGTGATAGTTGACAAAAACCATGTGGCTTTAAGTGCTGTCTATGGCACGAAGGTCACACGACTAACCTCCAATCCGGGACCGAGAAATGACTAAAAGAAAAAACAAAATTATCTTTCCTAAACCAGGATCCCATACTCAGCCATCGCGTTTGTGACTACGAACCAACGGAACAGTCTTGTTGTTCCTACTACTGCGATTTTGTTAGGGAATTTCATATACAAACTAGCAGACGCGACAGACGTTGTCCTTGCCCAATATTTTCTGAATGCCGACAAAAGTGCGACCTAACAGGTCCTATAGCGTAGAACGATCCAGGTGACCCCACAAGTACAAAAAAAACTTATCGAAGTCGATCAAGCCGTACGTTGAGGTAAAGAATAACGAGCGTGCGTTCACCGGAATTTTACAAAAGTAGTCTCAGTGATATTAATTCACTATTAATGATTACCTGATGTGGCACAGACACAGGCTACTACTGTAAGAATTAGAACAACTGTCACTGAACGCACCATCTTGCTCACTACGGAATCGTTCGGAACACTGAATGTGGATCGCGATGTAACGCAGGTTTTATATGTTTATTTTATTGTTGAAAACCTTGAAAAAAAGATGATGCTAATTTGTCAAGTCTCATGTCGTCCGGAAGAACCAGTTCAGAAAAGTTATGGATCAGGAAAAATCGAAAAAATATTGAAATGGCCACAAAACCTTTTGTTACTATGAATACGATTTTGTTTTGCTCTAATATACATCTATACTTATACTATATAATAATATTATAAAGTAACGTTAAAAACCAATTTATTCATATATACATTAAAATTAACGCAGTCAACTGGTAATGTAACCAAGAGACTGGCGGCGTTGCCACGTTGTATGGCAATGCTAAGTCTTTGGCCAAGGTAAAAGCCAGCCCTTGGGTCACGGGAAGTGTCAACTAAGCGTTTAAAAAATATATATTTAGAGAGGTAAAATTTGTTTGTTAGTTTGTATGTAGGGGGTAATCTCTGGATCTACCGAACCGATATTGAAAATCCTTTCACTAATAGGAAGATACATTATCCCCGATTGCCATAGGCTATATTTACAACGTGCCCGTGTGATAATTTCCCACCAAAACGCGAGCGAAGCCGCGGGCAACAGCTAACATAAATATAATGAAATGAATAATAGTCTAATGCTTAAAATGATTAAATATTAACCCCGGGCACAAGGATCGACGGGTTAAGTAACTTTATTCGATCTCTGCCTACAAGCAGAGTAAGTAGTAAATAATAATACAACGTGGTGCCAATAAACGTTGATAACACGGCAATAAATAAAAACACAAATATTACTAGTAAGTAAATATATTTTTAAAGTAATAAGTAAATCATCGATATAAAAAAAAAAACAATGTGCGTAGCATTTAACTGTTACACATATTAATGTGTAACAAAATAGAACACCATTTATAGTTATTGGTTTACTAACCAATGGTTAGTAACCATTGGTTTAATTTGCACTAATTCGTACCTGGGAAATGTGGCAAAGATTTTTGAAGTAGCGAGTTAGCAACATGTTTTTCTTTTTTAACAAGATTACAACTATTAGTTTGTGATTGGATCCGTCTTTTAATTAAACAATGCCTGTATTAGAAGACTAAGCTCTTTCCTAAAAAAGAAAGAAAAATAAATAATAATAATTTATTGGAAAGAAAAAACTCAGTTTACAAAAATTCTATGTTCGATATCAACTGCGCATATAAAATTATGTCACAGTCATTAAAGCCCACCTCCAAATAATAGAGACTTAAGTAAAAACAAAAACTAAAATATAACTAAAAATATAAAATAAAAACTGACATTTAAAACTTAAAATTAAAAAACAAACTTTCTGCGAAAACAAAACCGACTTCTAAAAAAACACTAAAAAAGTCTAAAATAACTTTACTTTCGGCAGTCGGTGTCTTTGTTTGTATCTTTTTTGCCACCGACTTCCGAAAGTAAAGTTATTTTAGACTTTTTTAGTGTTTTTTTTAAAGTCGGTTTTTTTTTTGCAGAAAGTTTTTTTTTATTTTACCCTTTTTAGTTGTAGTATACCACACAAATTCTTGTCATGAATTAGTTTTTACATTGTAACTAGAAGTTAGTTAAAGTACTCGTCAAGACGAATCATATGAGCCCAAACTCGATGAGGTTTTGTCGTGTCATAACGGGGTTCCTATGGCCACAGTCCAGCCCCATCATCAGACACTGGATACCATTCAGGACCAAAGTACTCGTCAAGACGAATCATACGAGCCCAAACTCGATGGGATTGTGTCATTTTTATTACGGACTACCTGTGACCGCCTTCCAGCTCCATCACCAGACCCTGGGTACCATCTAGAGACAAAGTACTCGACAAGATGGATTATACGAACCCAAACTCGATGGGGTTATGTCGTTTTAATGGAGTTCCTATGGCCACCTTCCAGCTCCATAATCAGACCCTGGTTACCATTTAGGACTACAGTGCTTGTCAAGACAAATCAAACGAGTCCAAACTCGACGGCGCTGCGTCGTTTTATTACAGAGTTCGTATGGCCACCTTCCAGCTCCATCATCAGATCAGCTCCATGTCATCATAATATTGCATTGTCTCGCGATATACAAATGCGTGCAAAATTGACCCCGAAAACAACCGAACTGAGAACCTCCTCCTTTTTGAAGAAAGTCGGTTAAAAATTAAAATATTCGTAATTTATTAAGGAATTCAATTCATTTATATGCAAGGATTGTTTATGTCTTGTGCATGGAGTGTATATTTGTGTGTTTGTGCGTGTTTGTATTGGAGAGGAGGGGTTTGTGCGTTTGCGCATGTTTTATATAAAAGGCATTTAAGAAGGGGGTTTAAGTTTGCATAAAGTTTTCTAACTCTTCGTACGTGAGGGTATGAAGCCATTTGTCCGTGATACTTCGACATTCTCGTAAAGTCAGTAGATATATAGGCTGTAACAAGACCCTTAACGAAACCGAAAGCCACTTGGCCTCCCCGTTATTGCGATCATTTTTTTGTTCTAGACCATACCTGGGCTGGGAACCTTCTAGTTTCGGAGATATTGGGGATCAAAGTTCCAACTTTTTCACAAGTTTTTTTTAAATATTTGTTTTTATTGTTAGATTTTTACTTTAAAGACCTCCACGACCCCCGTACTGTTCAATCTATCCACCAGTACAATGTTTCAAGTCCGTTAGTTATATTGAGCCCTACCGTAAAACGTGATTTTTCAGCCCAAAAAAAAGCAATAATTTTTGCGTAAAGTTACTTAGTTTGATGTAGTTAATGCTTGGTTGACGGCTTCGTGAAGGGTCTTGTTACACCCTGTGATGAATTGTATAGTCGGTAGGTAGGTTTAGATGCGTAAACACAGGGAATGTACCTATGTAACCGTTAGAGCGTATTCACACTTAATAACCTACTGGATATATTCGAATTATTTTTTGTATGCAAACTGGAAACATCGGCAGTTTAATATATTGTCGTATTGTCGGTGCCACCCTGCGTATGTCAAGACAGGGAAATTAACAAGGGGAACACCATCTCAAACTATCGACGCCATATTGTCCCCCAGTCTCTGACCGTGCGACATGAAGATTCATTGTTGGTAGCTCCATAACCGAGTAAGTACTGGGTAAGACAGTTTACTACTTGGTATTGTATTGTATTGTATAGCGGGCTGGTGTCCGCAACTCCACGTCTAAGCGCGTATTTTGCGTGCGGGTGGGAAATTTATTCGATCCACCCTAGCTCCCCGAGAAAGGCCAGCAGCGCCTTGATGTTGCTGACGATCTCGCGGAGAGTACCTGGGTTACCGAAGTACGAAGTACTTTGCCCTGTATGTTGCAACCACCGAGCAGTGCAGAAGCACGTGGGCTACCGTCTCGTCCTCCTCCATGCAGGCTCGGCACAGGGGGCTGTCTGTGACTCCTATGACAGAGAGGTGTTTGTTAAAAGAGCCGTGTCCAGTGATGGCGGCTGTAACTGTGCGCAGCTGTAGCTTGGTCAGCCGAAGTGCTCGTTTGGTGAAGCGGCCGTCGATAGTAGGAAGTGCTTCCTTGGCCTGCCTGCACTCGCCATGGTCTAGCCACAGCTTGTGGTGTTGTTCACTGGTTCGTTTCCTTACCAGCGTGCGTAGGTACCCGAAAGGGAGTGGCACGATGGGTTCGGGTCCCACTGCTGCCATGCTCGATCCCCCTTCTAGCGAGTTCGTCCGCTGCGTCATTGCCTCGAGAATCGCTGTGTCCTTTGATCCATTGGATGGTAATATTATTGAGATTACCAACCTGGTTCAGGCGTTGATGACACTCGTGTATTAACCCAGAGTTGACTGTGTGGTTGTTTAGTGCTAGCAGTACCGCCATGCTGTCTGAGAGTATACGTATAGAGTGGTCCACAACCTCCCTGGCTAAGATGACTGATGCCGCCAGAGAAGTGCCCATGTATTCTGCCTGAAATACCGTGTTGTGGGCCCCCAGTGGTGTGGCTATGTGGATGTTGAGATCCTCCGAGAAGACTCCAGCTCCAATGCCAGTACCTGTTTTAGATCCATCCGTGAAGATCCGCAGTCAATCAAAATCAGTCAACAATCCCTCGCAGCGGTGGTCCTCATGGAGTTGGATTTTGTATTTTTTATCGAATACGAACTGTTTGGGTATCCGATCGTTTGCTGGTTTCGCCAGGGGGAACTCGTTGTAGAATCCCTCCAGTACCGCGGTATGCTGAGTTTCTTTCTTACCCCAGAGTTGGAGTGTATTGAGGCGTACAGCCGTCATCGTCGCTTCCTGCTGTATGAACAGATGGAGCGGTGGGAGCCCCAACATAGCTTCGAGAGCTGCTGTCGGAGTAGTCCTCATGCAACCTGTTATCGCCATACAGGCAAGCCTTTGCATGCGTTGCAGTTTGATGGAGGCCGTAGCTAGTTTGGTCCGGGGCCACCAGACCACTGCCCCGTAGGTAATCATGGGTTGGATTACCGCGCAGTATAACCAAAGTATAATTTTGGGGGATAGACCCCACTTCTTACCTATCATCCTCCGGCATTGCCAAAAGGTGATGCAGGCCCTGTTTATTTTGGTGCCAAGATGGCTGCTCCAGTTTGATGACTGATGATGAATTCTGTATCAAAAAGTTTGGGTAGGCGGTAGGGGCCTAGTACACGCTTTTGGGTAAACATAACTAGTTCAGTTTTCGTGGGATTCACCGAGAGGTCGAACTCTCTGCACCACCTTTCAACGATGCGTAGTGCCTGTTGAGTGAAATTGCAGATTGTCCCCGTCACTTTCCCCGAGATGAGGATGGCGAGGTCGTCGGCGTACCCTATTGTATAGAAATGATTCGCGTTGAGTTTGGTAATAAGATCATTAATCACCAGGTTTCAGAGGAGGGGGATAGTACTCCTCCTTGGGGACATCCTCGGGCTGTCATGGCCAACTGCTGATCCTCTGCAAGGCGAACCACTCGTTTGCTTAACATATTAGTAATACAGTCTATCATTACCTGTTCTACTCCGTGTCGGGAGAGGGCGGTGCTGATGCTGGAGAAATTAGTTTTATCGAAGGCCCCCTCGATGTCTATGAAAGTGCCCAGGCAGGTGCCCTTCTGATGTATCGTTTCTTCTATCCGGCCGACCACTAGATGGAGAGCGGAATCAGTGGACTTACCCGAGCTGTATGCATGCTGGTTCGCATGGAGTGGGATCGTTTTTAAAACGCCATCCCTCAGCTCTCTCTCGCAGATTCTCTCGATGGTTTTAAGGAGAAAGGAGGTCAGGCTGATCGGTCGGTGGGATTTGGCGTTAGTATAGTCACTCTTACCTGGCTTAGGAATGAATATAACTTTCACTTTCTCCACTTTCTTTCACTTTCATCCTTTGGGAACGTGTCTGAAGGCCAGGCACGCTCTCATTATGGGTACCAGTCTGCTGGCGGCAGAGGCCCCACCCCACTGCAGTAGGGCGGGAAAGACTCCGTCCGGACCGGCCGCCTTGTAAGGATGGAAGCACCGGATCGAAAGGAAGAAAGAAAGAAAGAAAAATATTTATTTGGGACAAGCGCAGGAACAACAAAAATAACAATAAAAAAAAGAATCTAAAACGAAATAATAAAAAAAGACCTGTGCGAGGCCAAAAAGGCTCATATCTCAGCATGATGCTGCGATATATGAAAAACAAATACCGCAGCGCTGGTATTCTGATAGGGCCCACTGTGACATCACGGTCACAACTACGGACACACAATACATTAACACAAAAATTAAAATAACATAATATTCACTTATATAAAATAAACACTGTAAGTATACAAACAAAAATGATTAAATGAAAATATTAATAATAATCGGCTCGGCCGCACCGAACGTTCCGACTTCGCTTGTCAACGCTACAGACTATTGTCTATGGTCCATGACAAGTGAAGGGCAGCCCCGTGCGGCCGCAGGTGACTGCGACGTCTAGGCCGGAGCTGACAGCTTACTACTTTACGACGAACAAAAATCACAAAAAAATCCCGCGCATCATCTGCGCGTGTAAAATAATACGCCATAAGTACGCGCAGTAAGCTCTTACGGTTACTTACATAATCTGTATTTACGGATATAAACCTACCTGCCGACTATAAACTGAATATCATAACATTATAATGGTAATGTATATTTAAAGAGTTTATTATTAGTCGTCTGAACATGTTTAGATTAATAAACCTATATATTATTATAAATGCGAAAGTTTCTGAGGATGGATGTTTGTTACTCTTTCAAAAACAACTGAACGGATTTAGATTAAATTTGGTATACAGGTAGTTTGTAACCTGGATTACGTTGCTTACCTAAAGCCGTTGATGTCGACCTAAGGTTTATTTGTTTTTTCTACGGCCAACTGTATGTGGCCTGCTCGTGGGCCAGTAACGCGGAACATCTAGGTATATTAGCACCAGAAGGAAAGACTGTCAACGTCGTAATTACTTATAGAAATTCTTTCAGACATTAGGTAGTCTTTTTATTTCAGTAACCAAATTTAAAGATGGTAAACTTCGTGGGCAACAGCCTAGTACTTACTATAAGTTAATATTTAGCTTAAACCTAAATTTACAACTATTCAACCAAACAAAATTCATTAGGTTTTTTGTTAGCCTTTTAAATCTAATTGGTTTTTGAGGTAAAGTTCAAATCAACAAACTGGTTTGACATTAAAAGTAAATTAATACGTGAATTATGTTTGGGTGCAATCGAGGATGCAAAAGAAACCGATTTAATTTGCTTAAATTATATCGGCAGTTACCTGATTTGCCTAAGACATCAGCTATATTGGGGATTGGGTATTTATCATCTATGGTTTTCTCATTATGTTTCCTGAAATCTACTACAATACGCCACTTCGCCTTTCCTGATGCGTCAGCTTTCTTAGCTACCACCCAAAAATAGGAGAACTCCAAGCAGAATTTGAAGGTCTAATTAAACCTTGTTCTAACATTTTACCTATCTGTTCTTGTACTTCCTGTCTATAAATATATAGAGATCTATATCTCTTTGTGTAGATTGGAGTCTCATCTGCGGTTTTAATTGAATGTTTCATTTTAGTTGTGAATGTTAATTGTTAACCTTCAATATAAAATACGTCTGCATATTGCGAGCACAATCATTCTAGATTAATCTTGTAAATTTAAATGGTCAGTACGAAGGCGCGATAGCACGTCTTTTACGCGTTGCTTTTGCTGTTCAGTGCGCGTGCACTCGAAATTATGAACTTCTGCAGACATTGCAAGATCAATTGAAATAGTACATTAATTGTTACCCTAAGGGTGGAAATAACTTATTTAGTCCCGAGACGGGGTTTGATGCAGAGCGTAGCGAGGGCGCCAATAGTTCGAGGTAACGATAAACAATTAAAATCTCTTCCAGAGTATATCACAAATTCTCTACCACTTGTAACCATCTTAGTATTCCTAGATTTACGTGGAAAGAAAATTTTGGAATGTTATATTAGAACGCGCCAGAAGATCTCAATAATTATATTAAAATATCTACTATAATATAGTGCTCTGTCCTTAAGATTTATAAATAAATATGTACAATAATATACTACTACTACAATGTACTATTGATCACAGTTAAAAATAATATTGATAATTATAATGATTTTGTTAATGCTATGTCTTTAGTTGTTATCGTGTACGAAGTATGTTACTCTGTTATATGTGTTAGGTACCCTCCATTTGTAAATAATAAGTAGAAATGGTTGTTTATTATTAACTACTTAAAATTTTATTTTAATGTTGTTTATTGCTGTGCCATAATAATAGGCTCCATCATTATGCTTAGCTGTAAGCTTTTTATAACACCTTTTTAAATTTATGGAACGCAAAATAAAATTAAAATGAATATGAGAAATCGGTCACTAGAAATAATCGAATGCACTTACATGAACATTATATCAGCCCCTTTGCGTAATCAATGTCTGAATTCCTTGATACAACACGACGACGGCGACGTGTAGATTCGGAATACTACGGAACGACTGGATAGCTGTACGGGCGACTTAATGATTGCGGAAATCTTCCTTCTTACGCGAAACCTACCGTGAGTATCCTACCGACTGCGCCAATTACGGTCCTCTACAGTCGAGGATGCAAAAGAAACCGATATAATTTGCTTAACGAATTTAATTATTATAATTAGATCGGTAAAACTAGGATGCGCGACAATAGGGTATTACACCCATTTTTCAAAAGTGTCTCAATTAGATTCTATAGTGCTCATGAACCACAAAAAAAATCACAAAATTTTTATTCAATCGTTATGCCATAAAAATGGATTTTAAAATTTCGCACGTAATTTGACGAAAACGCTGGACGCAGTGAACACCATATTGCTCTGTGGTCATGACGTCAGTTGGCTGTGTAAACAAATGCAGTGATATGTGAGATTAAAGGTACGCGCGGGATAAGCAATCGATTAACATCTAGGGAAAAGGTTATCGCAATCTGACAATAAAATTTGTCTGCCGATCGCTATGGGTTTGCTGTCAAAAACCATACGTAATACGAAATGATCGCTAATTGCTATGGATCCATGCACTTTTAGTTTACCTATTGCTCCACAGAAGCAGCACCATCGCTGGATTGCTATCGTGTTGTTATCGCTGGTACATAATACGGATTTGCAATTAAAGAGCAATTATTGCGCAATTTTTGCTATAGCTACGCTTCTGCAAGATACGTAATAAGCCCGACGGTACGCTGATGGTTGACAGTTGCCACTTAGTTTACACAGCCGTATGACGTAATAACATGGCGACTACTGTTTATGGTGTTATGAAACAGATTAAAAAATCTGAAACCATTGAATTAATTTTTTTTTAAATTTAGTTTGCTATTTTATGAACTAAAACTAACATTTTCCTACTGCGTTTTGCCTAAGCTGTCTCAATAATATATTTTTAGATTTTTTCTCTTCGAGAGTAAAATACCCTATTGTTCGATATGAGAAACAAGAGTGGTTCACCAATACACGTAATCAATATTAATCACTGCTAGTGCACAATCTTCGATCTCACACCATCGGATTGCTGAGAAGGCGTATCGCATGGTGCCGGCGGGCGGGCGCAATGCGGTAGGTAGGTCGTTGTCAATGTGGTAGGTATTCGTCATTGTCTTAAGATTTTAGGGTTCCGCAACTACGACATAACACGGCCCACTCCGCACGTGACTTCTTCCGTGCGTATTTTGTGTTTTTCCCTCCCCTTAATACCCGTTTCATTATTCTTATTCCTTTCCATAATATACCAAAAATAATCATAATTAACTCATCAGGTATGAGTTTCATACCGAAAGTTGTTAAGTAATAATAGTCCTCCTGACCGTTTTCGGTCACGGCGGCCAATCTAAGCGGTGATTAGCCATCGGCGCGGGTGATATTATAGTGCACAAGTGGGTGCACAGACACAGGTGCACTCTCTGTTCCTTTACTCTCATAGTCCGATGGGACGGCAATCCGACACGACAGGAGAGAGAAAAGTTGAAAGTTGTTAAGTATGACGGGTAGAAAGGAGGTGGTCCTTGTCGGTTGCAGGTTACTGAATCGCCACCCCGTATAGATTATTAGCCTATAATACCTATCTTATTTCTATTATGAATCATAATATGCCGAACGTCGACTTGTTTTATTTTCTTTTAAACTATAACAAAGCACGGTCAAAGGGAAAATTGCCACCACATGTAGCGGACGAAATATTGAGTCCAAAAGCCTAGCATACAACTGCTGCAGATATAATTTAGTGTCTCTTTTATATGAGGATTGTCGTAATTGAAAAAGGATAATTTAAATACAATAATTTATTTAAATAACACATGCATAATTCGGTATTGGTTGGTGTTAGTTGAATGATTTAATTACAATAGCGTTGGTCGAAGTACGTCACTTCTACCAGTAAGTGATGCGACCAGTGTCTCCAGAGCCACCGTAATTGGTGGTTCCGGTGTTGCCACCGTGGCCGCCATCACCGGCGCCGTGTGCAGTGCCACCGTGACCGCTGCTGAAGCTGTCAGAACCAATGTTTACGCCAGCCGAAATTGGTTCGTCTCTAGCCTCCCTCTGTACTGAAAGATAATATATGATTAGAAGAATATTAAATTACTAGCTGTGATCGTCGATCGAGTCTACCTATCAGTGTGATAGTTGACAACAACCTCGTGGCTTTAAGTGCTATCTATGGCACGAAGCTAACACAGCACAAACCTCCAAACCGCGACTGATAAATGCCGAATGGAAAAACCTAAACCACCAGGATCCCACCACACTCAGCTTGCGTTTGTGACACTACAATCTGAGCTACTACAATCTGTCAAATTTCTTTAATAGATTTTCAACTTTATCGCTGAAGCACTAGGTTAAAGGTTGTTTGGAAAAATTTGTCAGTTTCGGGTAGCCTGATATGCTAGCGTCTGTACCAACCGAACAATCTTATTGTTCTTACTACTGTGATTTTCGAATATAAAATTATTTCAGACCAATGGATCCATATACTGTTAGTATGAAATTATCCTATGTGTGGGGGGTGGTGTTATTTTTCTAGGGAATTTCTTAGACAAACTAAGAGACGACAGATGTTGTCCTTGCCCAATATGCTATCAATGCAACAGTGCCACCTGATAGCTCCTTTAGCGAGGTTTTCACACGCACGTCTCAGTGATATTAATTAAATAATAATGATTACCTGGCGTTGCACGGACACAGGCTACTGCTGTCAGAATTAGATAAAGTGTCACTGGACGCACCATCTTGCTCACTATTGAATCGTTCGGAACACTGAATGTGAATCGCGATGTAACGCAGGTTTTATATGTTTATTTTATAATGGAAGATTATTCTAATTCTGTGTGTAAATATTGATAATCTCATGTTGTTCGAAAGAACCGGTTCAAAAAAGTTTTGGATCAGGCAAAATCGTTAAAATATTGAAATGGCAACGAACCTTTTGTTATTATATATATTTGTCGGAGTGTCAGGATTTATTCCGTTAGGCTTGTACATCATGTGGGCAGAAGATGGGTTTCGTGCAATGAAAACACCCTGGGTACGATACACTGTTTTTAGCAAATTAACAAATTACTTGAAATTACAACTTAACACGTTAACTGTGCATGACCCATCGATGGTGCATTTTGAGCCTCTTAGTGTATGTGCAGCCCCCCCATCCATGGGGCAAGAGTCCAAACAAGTTTATAGTCTTTTTATTAAAATACACGTGGGAGCTTATTCGTTTATATCGACATATACTGGGCATTGAACTAGATAAATAAAAAAATTGAAAACCGGATGATTTTTTTATTACGGTGACCAATATTCTATCGTCAAAATTTTGGGAGAAAGACAAAACAAAACTGAAAATTTTCTCATTGATTTTTTAATGGATTCTATTAAAACAAGAGAGGCAAAATGCTTTTTGGCATCTGAGGCAGTCCATGTCTGTCTCCATGTGTGTCAATATAATAAAACACCCGTTTGTACGACTATAGCTTATGCACCAACTGCGAAAAATTTGACACTGACATTGACAACTTGATTGATTTAGATAGATTTTTATTTAAACACACATCAGTGTATATCACCTAATTGGGGTTATGAAGTACAGAGTTTATACGTGCATGACTCACGGGCGGGTCATTCCTAAAACCATTTTTATTTTATTTTTTTGAGTTTAGAAGTATTTTGATTTCTAATGTCATGTCTTTTATTATTTAAGCCTATCGCAGCTTAAAATCTACATTTTGCGATTACACGTAAGGAGTGAGACCCATGATCCTAGCTACACAGGGAACGTGCACAATGGGGCACAATGAATCGGGTACAGTGCCAGGACGTGTTAACTTCGCTGCGATCACAAATTGAATGTCGTCCTTGTCTCGAGCTGTAAACATCACGGCTCTGTAGAAGCACGCTGTGGGGTCCGTGGATTCGAAAAAAGAAATACTACGAAAAAAATAGCTTGGAAAGCCCAAGCCTTCGGGCCTTAGTGAGATGTGGGAGTAGTAGGCTGGGGAAACACCATGGGACACCTCAAAGGCAATGACCTTGAGGTCCAGGACAAAATTCAGAAAATCAAGATAAGCGATTCTTCTAAGGGCACTGACCTTGACCTTGATTGACCTCGGGGGCATTGACCTTGAGATCAATGTAAAAATTCTGAAAGTCAAGATCCGCGATTCTCAGGAGCAGTAACAGGTCAAATTCATGGTTAGTGACCCTGAGGTCAAGTTGAAGTGACCTTAAGGTCAAGGACAAGTGACGTTAAGTCAAGTGATGGTAATGATACCTTGGAGGTGAAGGTCAAGTGACCTTGGAAGTCATGGTCAAGTGACCTTGGGAGTGTCTTTGGAATTCCAGTGCCCTGACACTACCGACCCCTTGACTTCGAGTGCAAAAACAGTATTTCTTTTTTTCTTCTGTCTCGAAAACGAGTGTGTCCTATTGCAAAAATAATTAAAAATTTGCCCTCTTAACAAATCCCTGCCGCGCAATAGGGTATATGCAAGAAATACATTTTTTTTTGTATTATTTCTTGAAAATGCCTTGTATTGGCCCATAAAAACATTGTGGTACACTTGTTTAATTTTCTAATACACAGTTATTTTACAATTTAGAATTTTATGTAGCGTGTTTTTGGTGAAACGGAACGCAAACACAAAACGCATCGATTCCGGTAGTGACGTCAAGTGATATGTGTTAAAGAAACACTTTTAGTTGAAAAGTACTTAAAATTTCACTAAGATTTTACTATAATATTGTTATTGCAATTTTTGCTTTAATAAAGCACTTACAATATAGTAAAACTATTCTATTAAGGGCAAAAAATTTGATTTAAACAAGGCATATAGAGGGAAGTGACATCAAATACTATGACTTGAATGGCCGCGACAGTCATGGACGTTTGAACTGTCGTAGAAAATTGAAGGAGTTTAATATATTTTTTGTGCGACAAGCAGTAGTTCAAATTAACTTTTAATTATTTTCTGGGGTTGCTAGTACTGCATTTTATTGATTTAAGTGAAAAAAAATTACATGCATATTCCTTATTCTCAGAATGTAGATAATAATCAATAATGAAATATTTAAAAAAAAAAACACATACGTCGTCAAGCTTGTCATTGTCCTGCCACTAGCAAGTCGAGGCGAGGCCTCCTATTTCTGAGAACCTCACGTCCCAGCCGCCGCGGGAGACGCACCGGGCGTCGGGGGCCACCGTAGGCGCGGGCCTGTGGATGGTGAGCTATCTAGTTCGCCGTCCGTCCGTCTTTTGACGACAGGCCGTGTGGACGGCGCGTTCGTGTTCCACGCCCGCCTCAAAGAGATGTCAGCAACAGGAAGGGGTCCGCAAGGGCCGATGCCTGCCGGAGTTGTGGGACCGTTCGAAAGAGATACCGTGGCCCCGGAAAACAAAGGGCGAGGAAGGAACATGGATGGGTTGAGGTCAGTAAAAGTCTGACACTCCCTCCTGCTCAGCCCAGAGCGGAAGGATTTATTTGATGATTTTCCATCCGAAAAAAAAAAGTCTTAGTCGACGTAACCTTAAACTAAGAGGACGGCGGGGTCTTCCCCTTCGAACTTAAACATGTCCAAGTCCGGGTGCCCCAAGTCCCGAGATCGCTTCGCTCGCTCTTGCATCATACATTCTCCTAGTGCAGTAATCAGGCATTTTGTACCTATCCCTTCGATGTAATTTTTACGCCAAACGGCTGATCGGAGACAAAAAACACCAAAATGTTTTGAGCCTTATATTTAGGTGTTTTAAACGATAGAATCAAGAAAGTAACGTTTTGTGAAAAACAAAAATAACTGTCAAAAAATCTTGTAAAACGTAGTTAATCTTTAATGTCTGATGACATCATTTATTAGATCGAGCTTATTCGTAGATTTATTGGGCGCTTACCTTTATAGACTCGACAACAAAAAAAGTTTGAAGACCGTGATGAAATACACGAATATTGTCATTTTCAGATTAAAGAAAACTTTCTGCGAAAACAAGACCGACTTCCAAAAAAAAAAACACTAAAGTTGTTGTGTTCGCTGATGACATATCGTTAATAATGACATCGAATAATACTGACATTAATAAATATACAACTGACATAAATAATACAATTGAATCGATAATAACATGGCTTGACGAAAATAATTTACGTGTAAATCTCACAAAAACTAAATTTATTCAATTTAGTACATATGGAAGAGAAAATAAGACTATAGACATCAAATATAGAGGACTTAAATTAAACGAAGTATACGAAACGACCTTTCTCGGTATCACGATTGATAAAAACTGCAACTGGAAGTCCCACGTCAATAAAGTATGCAATAAAATAAATAAATTCGTGTACGTTCTAAACGAACTCTCGAAAACGTCAGCGTTAAAAACAGTATTATCTGCATACTATGAGTACGTTGATTCTGTGTTGAGGTATGGTCTTGTCACCTGGGGTTACTCAACAGACAGTCAGAGAGGGTTGGTCGCACAGGAAAAATGCATCGGCGCCATAGCGGGAATACGCCCATGGGAATCCTGCAAACCTTTTTTCAAAAAGTTCAAGATTCTGACACTTCCGAGTCTTTATATCTTTGAAAGCGCAAAATTTGTGAAAATGCACCTGGAGTTATTTTAAAAAGCTCATGACATATTTCCAAAAAGTAATAGGCATAGAAATAGAATAGTTTTGCCCATAATTCCTAGGACAGCATTATACAGCAAGAATAGGTATACAATGTGTGTTCGCATATTTAATGCTATACCTGACAGTATTAAAAACTTACCAGCTAATAAATTTGCAAGATGTCTTGAAGTATGGTTATGGGAAAAGCATTTCTACTCAGTAAGTGACTTATTTAATAATAAATTGGTAAATAAAATTTATCGAATTTTATTTGACATTGAAATATGTATTTAATGATAATAATTATAAGCCCAAATGTTTGCATGTCACATTATTATGACTTAGTATTAAGGATATGGATTATATGTTAAGACCGAAATTGTACCAATTCTATATGGCAAATAAAATGATTTGATTTGATTTGAATCATACGAGCCCAAACTCGTTGAGGTTTTGTCGTTTTATAACGGAGTTCCTATGGCCACCGTCCAGCTCCATCATCAGACACTGGATACCATTTAGGACCAAAGTACTCGTCAAGACAAATTATAAGAGCCCAAACTCGATGGGACTGTGTTATTTTATTACGGACTACCTGTGACCACCTTCCAGCTCCATCACCAGACCCTGGGTACTATCTAGAGACAAAGTACTCGACAAGATGAATTATACGAACCCAAACTCGATGGGGTTATGTCCTTTTATAACGGAGTTCCTATGGCCACCGTCCAGCTCCATCATCAGACCTTGGTTACCATTTAGGACTAAAGTATTTGTCAGGAGGAATCAAATGAGCCCAAACTCGACGGCGTTACGTCGTTTTATTATAGAGTTCCTATGGCCACCTTCCAGCTCCATTATCAGATCAGCTCCATGTCATCATAATATTGCATTGTCTCGCGATATACACATGCGTGAGAATTTCAGCTCAATCAGAAATCGGGAAGTGTGTTAAAGGAGATGTTCCAGAAATGTATGGAGCCTGGGCCAGCACTATGTACACTATATGTAAATATCGCTATGTATTACAGTAACCGTTTTTATTGTTAATTTTCATTAATTTCACTTCGTTTCAAAGTGCATTCAAATTAACTTGGGCAAGGAGAGGAACACAAAATGAAATTAAACATAGTGGATCAGATCAGCAGCAAGTGAAAAATGACATTTTGACAATAACATTTGATTGACGTGTGTCGTAATACCTGCGATAAAAATAAACAATACGAATTTCGAAAATAAAAATAAAAACAACCGAATTGAGAACCTTCTCCTTTTTGAAGAAAGACGGTTAAAAAATAAAAAGTAACACAGAAGACTATTACGACGATGAAAGTTTCGCTAGGAAACGGCAACGGTGGACATGGCAGTAACCACACGGCACCAACTCTCAAGGCACCCACAGGAAGGAGAGGTCACATCAGTTATAGATGTTAATGCTCAACCACCACAACTTTTTATCAAGTTATTATAATCAGGTAAACACTATTTTCATGTTTAAAAGAGTTAGTTTTTAGGTGGGTTTTTGGGATAGCTGACAGTAGATATTAAAAAAAAGTAGTTTTTCTAGGAAAATTAATAATCATAATATCTAAACGCTTTTCACAAAATATAGATAGCAATACCAATAGCAGGTTCATAGGAAAGTATGGGAGTGCGGTCCTAAAGATGAAAATCTAACAAAGTTTAGGGTTTTATAATTCTGAGTCGGTTATAAAGGGTGTAACAAGACCCTTAACGAAGCCGAAAGGCACTTGTTCTCCCTGTCATTGCGATTTTTTTTTTGTTCTAGAGATGTTGGGGGTCAAAGTTCCAACTTTTTCTCAACTTATCTTTTTAATATATGTTTTTAATGTTAGATTTTTACTTTAATCACCTCCACGATCCCTGTACTACGAGTATTCAATGCATCCATCAGCACAATGTTTTGTTTTGAGTCCTACCGTAAAACCTGATTTTTCACTCAAAAAAAAAAGTCGTTTCCCAGCAATAATTTTTGCGTAAATCTACTTAGTTTGATGTGCAGAATGCTTGGTTGACGGCTTCGTGACACCCTGTATAGTAGCAAACAAAAACTAGACCTTAAAGTTAAACTACCTGTATGTATTATATTGAAATCAGCTAGCGTTTGTCAATCCTGTTGCAAGTCGTTGTCGAAATATGAAACGCCACAGGCGGTCGAAATTTGCACCGCCAAATATTGTTAAATATACCTTGCTACTCAATATAAATATAATATTTTTATACATAAGTACAACTACATAAATTAGCTAGTACTTATTCTAGAACCTAATTTACAAGTATCAACAACGGATGTGATGGGAAAAAATACTCTATAAACTTACTTAGATGAGGCAAAATAACAGACAGAAACAGTTACAAAGCGTTATGAGTTTTTTTTGGGACCTCGTTAAAAAGGTTCAATGTTTTCCATGCTATGTGCCCTCAGATTTCTGCCCGTTACATACAAATTCTTGGCGCCACACCGTTCCGTTTCTTGACCCTTACCCTACAGTTCTTATTAGCTTGCGAGTCAACGAGATTTTCCGACTTTTACGAGGACGCAGTCGCTCGCACATCTAAAGTTATGGCATGTTTACATAAAAAAAAAACACGGGCAAGTGCGACTCGGACTCGCGCACGAAGGGTTCCGTACCTATGAAATTGGCGTTTTTTTCTCACTAATAGAGAACCTCGTCACTTCTATGAAATAAATATTCATCAATTGCTTGATATTATATCGAATAATAACCATCATAGACAACTACCCATAGTAAAAAAACTTTATTACTTATAGTGTTCCAAACAAAAAAAAATATCTTAAGAGGGCCCTTCCCGGTCCGTCTATCGTCAACGCGAGCATGGTCGAAAAGCTTGTTGTTTCATCCAGAGCCACAGCGGCAATTTTCTTTCAATTCCCCCGTCTTACCCCGCCCCGACTCCGCACATCTGGTCTCCCGCGTACCTCATACCGCCTAACCTGCTGGCCACAGCCAAGCGCGGCGCGGATTGCGGCGCGGCGTGAGGCGCGGCAAGCGGTGAGCGACGAAAACGAATGGTAGACAATGTATGAAGTAAGCCACAGCTACCGGCGGCGCGAATTGCGGCGCGACCTGAGGCGCGGTGAGCGCCGCGCGGCACGCGGCGGCGTCGGGCTGCGCGGTGTGCGATTGAAACAAATGTACTAGCGAGTATCGAGGAGGCCACAGCTCAGAGCGGCGCGGCGCGCGCGGCGGCAGCGGTGGACGTATTCAACATCGCACGATCGAAACAAATAATTTTGTTTTTATTGGGCGTTGAGCTTATATAAATAATGGATACTGAACAATTTCAACTCACACTTTCACTCTCAACCTCATTGCTGAGGACTTAGATTTACAAGAACAGCTACATATAGAATTTGCTATGTTAAAAATAGTTGAACTATTTAAATTTTAAGTGTGCTACAATAACGCATTGGGTCTAGCCTGTAAGGATATTTGTATGTTTAGTGATAGTATTGTATTGTATTGTATTGTATAGCGGGCTGGTGTCCGCAACTCCACGTCTAAGCGCGTATTTTGCGTGCGGGTGGGAAATTTATTCGATCCACCCTAGCTCCCCGAGAAAGGCCAGCAGCGCCTTGATGTTGCTGACGATCTCGCGGAGAGTACCTGGGTTACCGAAGTACTTTGCCCTGTATGTTGCAACCACCGAGCAGTGCAGAAGCACGTGGGCTGCCGTCTCGTCCTCCTCCATGCAGGCTCGGCACAGGGGGCTGTCTGTGACTCCTATGACAGAGAGGTGTTTGTTAAAAGAGCCGTGTCCAGTGATGGCGGCTGTAACTGTGCGCAGCTGTAGCTTGGTCAGCCGAAGCGCTCGTTTGGTGAAGCGGCCGTCGATAGTAGGAAGTGCTTCCTTGGCCTGCCTGCACTCACCATGGTCTAGCCACAGCTTGTGGTGTTGTTCACTGGTTCGTTTCCTTACCAGTGTGCGTAGGTACCCGAAAGGGAGTGGCACGATGGGTTCGGGTCCCACTGCTGCCATGCTCGATCCCCTTCTAGCGAGTTCGTCCGCTGCGTCATTGCCTCGAGAATCGCTGTGTCCTTTGATCCATTGGATGGTTATATTATTGAGATTACCAACCTGGTTCAGGCGTTGATGACACTCGTGTATTAACCCAGAGTTGACTGTGTGGTTGTTTAGTGCTAGCAGTACCGCCATGCTGTCTGAGAGTATACGTATAGAGTGGTCCACAACCTCCCTGGCTAAGATGGCTGAAGCCGCCAGGGCAATGCCCATGCATTCTGCCTGAAATACCGTGTTGTGGGCCCCCAGTGGTGTGGCTATGTGGATGTTGAGATCCTCCGAGAAGACTCCAACTCCAGTGCCAGTACCTGTTTTAGATCCATCCGTGAAGATCCGCAGTTCTGCGGGGCTCAATCCCTCGCAGCGGTGGTCCTCGTGGAGTTGGATTTTGTATTTTAGTGATAGTAAATAAAAAAATAAATTTATTAGTGAAATACTGAGTAGATCCGCACGCAAAATATGCGCTTAGACGTGGAGTTGCGTACACCAGCCCGCTATACAATACAATACTGAATAGATCAGTAATATGGATATCAAAACATGTTATCAAAAATTGTGGGATGAAGTAAAACAACAATTTAAATACCGTGCCACTTTGATAGGGTCATTTTAATAGTTAGCCGTTCTCTAAATACGTCCACCGCTGACGCCGCGGCGGTCGCAGCTAGTCGAGCTGTGGCTTACCACCGCAAGTCGCGCCGCCCGCCGCGCCGCCCGCCGCACCGCGCACCGCGCCGCCAGTAGCTGTGGCCAGGACGTAACGCGATGACATTGAACGAAAAATAGTGTTCGAAAATTTCTTCAACTTGTTCCAGGAAATACGTGTTTTTGAATAAGTCTTACAAGTGTGTGAAATAAATATTTATCATTAAGAATCTCCATTTCATGTGCAAGGTTTCTATCGAACTGTTTTCTTTACTTTTACAGTTTACGAGTACATTTATTCGTACTTCCGGTTGACCTAGAATTGCCAATTTTAGTAAAAAGCAAGGTACAGTAATACCTTTAAGGTACAGTACAAGTAAAGGGAAAATTCAGAAAAATAAAAAAAAGTTGAAAATTAAGGTAAATTTTGGTACTTAAAACTTGCTGGGTCAACGAGTTCCTGAGAAAATCGGTGGTCAATAAGTTTATAAAAAGTGAATACCTACTGAAGAGCAGGTTGGTATCCTGTGGTAGAGGGAATCCATGAATTGTGTAGAAACACCTAAATCGCGTCGAGAGTTGAAATTGTCCAACAATTATATTTAGGTTTAGGTCGCATTGTGCTTTAAGGAAGTGTTGCCATTCAATTAAAAGATGGTTATTTCTGTTCAAAGAATCTTTATATCAATAGTGGGTTGGTTGAGGTGGCAACCACCAAAGTGGCCACATGCCGGGTCCATAGTCACTGTAAGAAAACGGTCAAGTTGAAAAAGGGTACTTGCGGAACATTACACACTTGCGATTATTTTGATAATTTAACAAAAATGAATAATTTTAATTGATTAAATTGTTGAGGAGTTTTTCTATATTATGGTCTTAAGTTGCGAATAAAATAGCGCGTTCAAGAATTTTGATGTTAGTTCTTCATTTGTGTCATAGATGGCGCTGTAGTACTTTTTGTACTATGTTGCTATAGTACTTTTTGTAGTGCCACTAAAGGAAAAAATCGGTTGTAAAGAACATGAATAGAGTTGAAGATTAGTTTTTTCTAGGTGTTACCTAATGTGCGAATGAAAGTCACTTACTATCAAAAATGAAAATATGCAAGTTATTGACTTAAAATTAACGTTTTCTTACTTGTATTCATGTCTTAATCTTCGTTTCTTGACGTGACTATGTTTAGTGGTGAAACTTTTCCTTCCTTTGAACTTTGAGCTGGATATGATCCCCGAACCGATACTGCCTCCAACAGAAACAGCGAATCCAATGTTGGTGTCGCCAAAATATATGAAACGACGATCTCTCTCTGAAAATTGAAGAGTGGCTTACTCAGAACGAATTTGTAACATTTGGAAAAAATGGAATTCGCGATCCCAATTTTATATTTGCGACATGGGTAACCGCCGCCAAACGAGAAAAGAAATCTCACTAGTTCAAACAACTGACAAACAAGAAAAGAAATCTCACTAGTTCAGTTAATTGAACTGGTCAACTGAACTAGTGAGAACTTTTATGAGCGTAACATTTTTGGATACATTCCATGTTAACCTTTCGTATGCCGAGTATATAGACACAATTAAAAACCTATTGTGTCTCGCGTAGATCTACGTTCCGTGACACAAAGAGATAATGATAACATAATATTATTATGGCTGATTATCTTAGAACACTTAGCACTGAGTTCTCGATTCTTTTCTGAAAGCACAAAAGAACCAGTTAGACTTCACGCTTTCACAGAAAACACACACACTCAATCACTTCATTTAAAATTTAATTTCAAGTAAGATAAGAAATAAAATTTACCTGCAGGGCTACAATAAACTTGACTGTAAACAAACAATACTGCAGCTAATGCCAAAGTATGTCTAGCTAAAAACTCCATAACATTAGCACTACCCAACCAGGTTTAGGTAATTAGGAACCATCATGAAGACCAACAGCTTTTATAAGGTATTTCTATTATAAATTATCCCTTCCCTTCGAGTACATCAGAATCTGAACATGACAAGTAACAATACGAAGACTAATCAAAAGTTTAGGTTTATGCGTATGCTAAGATCTCTTTTGTGAATACTTCGTCTGTCTGACATGTATACCTGTACCCGCATGATAACGATCACACATACAACTTTTTTCTTTATTGATAAACCATTATATTGAGGGTATATTGACACGTTCGTTACTTCAGTGATTGATTTACGAAACCGCTGAGATTTATTGCATCGTCATAATTTGAGTTATTATGTCAGTATTACCTACAACTTTTGTACACTCGCGGACAAAGAATACAGGTCAGTAAAAAAAAGTACTAAAAATACTCTTAAAATAATAGAGCTGGCCGATGAATGAAACTGTGTGTTGAAGATAATTTGTTGTGTTCGTTGAAAAAACAATGGTTGGTAAATTAATACTTCGTATTGCTGCCACGAGCTCTTTTCACAGCTGCCAGGCGATAGGGCACGCTGTTTACTAAAATTCTGCGATGTTGCGGGATATTGGTCCTTTCTTTCACTAACGCATATTTCAGGTCTCGAAGTGTAGCTGGGGTGGGGTTTTGTTTCTTACACACCCCCCAAGCTTGTCCACAGCGTGTTCTATTGGATCCAGGTCCGGGCTTCTCGCGGGCCACTCCATGCGATTGATGCCAACGTCCTGAAAATACTCATTTACAATTTGAGCTGTATTTGGCCTGGCGATGTCATGCGTGAATAATGAATTTTCACCCATATTACTTAAACATGGGCCGACATGCTCATAAAGAATTTCTTCCACGTATCTTGTTAGCGTAGGTACCATTTTCTATCAGCAACTACTCCGTGTAGCAGATCCACCGCCGAACGGCATATTTTGAAGTATTCTTTACATTATTCGTAACGAATTCAATGTTGTAGCAGAGTAACATTTTAAAACTTGAGGGGCTAGCACATACTGACACTGTGTGTACCATTATTAATTTGCAAGTTACAGAGATTATCGTCATCGACTCGTATTATTTGACCGCGAGTGTTGTGTTTTCTTTTATTAGACTTTGTATATGGAAATGATATACTAATAAGCAGCAGGTGTCTTGATCTCAGATAGCCTGCAAAGGACGCTTTGACCTTTTAGTCACGTATTCAACATGGAGAGTACATGACAGGATGAATGAGACTAAATTGCTATGGCAACACAGCTCATCAACTTATTTTAAAGCTCCATCTATTCTTTGTTCCCTCGTTCCCTTCGTTCTGTTTCCTCGAACTCTCTTATAGAAATGAAACAGTTAGCTACCAATGCCATCTTTTAAGGATATATAACACAATACACGATTCATTCCATTACAAAATATGCATAGATTAAAAGAATAAGTTAGACTTGCAAAAATTGAATAAAAAGAATCAGAACTAAAAATTAAAAAATAACACACTGAGATCAAATTGAAACCTCCTCCTTTTTTGAGTTCAGTTGAAGAAGGATAATTTGGTGTGATGTAGTTACCTGGTGGTCGATGATCTCTCGTTTACACCGACATGCTATGTAACATTTGTTCAAAACCACAGTGAAGGACCCCGCACCAACACTGCCGTCGAAATAACGAGATTATCACATATTAGCTAATCTCTTTTTTAAACTTTCACGGTTTACTACACATAAAAACTGGGGCCTTAGTCTGCTATTGCAATAGTGTCAGAATGGTCTATCATTGATTTAATAAGGCCCCGCGCAAACGAATTACCCTTTGTACGCACGTCAAACGAGTTTCGAACGCGCTTCAGTACGCCGTGGGCTAGGGGCCTTATTAAATCAATTATAGACCATTCTGACACTATTGCAATAGCAGACTAAGGCCCTGATATCTTCCGTCATGGTCTTTAATTTTGAGCTCCCGATATTTCGACGCTGTTGCAAGCGCCTTAATCGCGGGTTGACTGGAGAATGCGGGTGGATGGAAAATAAATTGTTAAGAGCAGACAAATCTGTCTACCCTCTTTCTTTGTCTTTTGCTACGCGCACTACTAGAACTCGTCACTAAGTCACGGCAACGAGAGACGAACGCCAGCACAGACCGCCGAGAGTCACGAGACGATTCATCGCAACATTCACTACAAACACACTACACACGTGGAAAATAAGAATCAGCTTTTATAAAGTTGAAATACTAATACGCTTAAACTAAAGGATACTTCTACCACAGGCTATGTAGTACAAACCTTGCTAAAGAAAATAAACTATTGAAATAATAATATACGCGCATAAGTTGTTCTAACTTGTATTTTGCCTGTTCCGAACTAAAAGAATGGTTAACGTCAATGGATTTTTGGATATCGATTACAGTATAGGTTTATATCGGTGTCCTCCGGGACGGGGGCCTCGGGGATCGGGGTACTCAGGGAGAAACCCTATTTGTATTTAACTGCAATTTCTTTTGTTTTCTTTTTAAAATAAACATTGCCCCTCAGTAGGATTTCTCCTGTATCGTGCGATTACGTTTCGTAGGTCATAAAAATATTTGTGCCGTGTGGGGAAAGTGGCCGAACTCGCGACACGCAGCGCAGCAGCCAATAGCTCAGCCACTGGGTCAACCGTGCCGTCAACACCCGTGCCGGGAAACACATTGTTATTAATTACCTTCTTCAAAATTTAAACTTCTATAGAAGGAATACATAGTCGTAGTCAGCACATTATCGAGGATGCATTTTCATCATGACATTTAATAAAGAAGTAGATGAATCTTAACATCTTATGCAGCTCTGATTGAGGGTTGATAATTGGAATCCTTAAGCAAAATTGTAGGTGTTAATTTATAAAATTGCAGTTTATAAGTTTTAACTTAAAACTCATAAACTGCAATTTTATAAATTAACACCACACCTAAAACGGTCAGAGTGTCGTCTTAGGGGCACTATGAAAAAAATACTTAGAAAAATTTCGCGTTCAATTTCGAGGTAGCGCTCGCCGGCCGCTGCCGCGGCACCGCTCGCTTCGCTCGCTCGGCTCGCGCGTATTTGGTCACAGTTCTAACCTAACCTAACCTATGGATATATTTGCAGGTACACACCGTTTTGTTTTCTGCACGGCTCATGGTGCCTATAAGCGTATGGCACCAATCCGAAAAAAAAAAAAATTTCGAAAAATTTTCTAAGTGTTTGCCCTTAACCGTACTCAAGGTGAAAAGTAAGGAGAAATTTTCTAAGTCCCAAAAATTTTTTTTTCCAAATTTTTTTTTTTGTTTTCTGCACGGCTCATGGTGCCTATAAGCGCATGGTATGAATTTGAAAAAAAAAAAAAAACGAAAAATTTTCTAGGTCCCGCGCCATAGCGCCCCTAAGGCTACACTCCAACCCTTAAAACTTTTAAGTGGCCAAAGAAAATAGTTCGAACAAAAATAATAATATATCGACGGTATCAAAGATAAGGAAAGCCAACAAAATTGATGTTGTAGATAATTGCTTGGGCACGGCTTGTGTTTAAAGAAGCGAATTTTAAAGCGAACCAGCTTCACCCAATGCTTTGGATGTACATGTGGACAGTTGGGCTACAAACGACATAATGGATTCATAGTGGCTCGGATAATGGATTTAAGGGGCTGGACACAGCACCGATGTTTTCACCGATGTGGTCATGCACCAAACAAAATTGAACAGTAAGATAGTATTTTTTCTATCGAAATAACACACGTATTATATTCAGCGGCTGTTATGCGTTGTGAATGTCCATTTTTTTATTTTGTTTGGTCATTTTTATGCACGTCGTGTTCCTGAGACACATAAGTATTTTTTCTTTTCTTTTTTTTAGAAATTGGATAGTCAGTAAAAAAAAAGCTCGAAGCTTAGCTCCTGTTTGTAGTCGTCCATCCGTACAAAGTTTTGCTTTATATCACCCTCTCAAGAGAGCAGCGGTGGCCCAGTCATGGCGGCCCCGACTTACGAACAGTAAGTCGTGGGTTCGAACCCAGGCAGGCGCATTACTTTGTGTAATTTATTTCATCATCACTGTTCTCAAAAATGGTGAAGGAAAACATCGTGAGGAAACCGGCATGTCCTAGAACCAAAAATTCGAAGACATGTGACATCTACCAACCCGCACTGGGCCCGCGTGGTGGGTTATAGCCCATTCCCTCTCATAGAGAGGAGGCCGAGTGTCCCAGCAGTGGGAACATTAAAGGCTGATTATGCACCCTCTCAAATCGGGCTTTGGGCGGTGGCATGTTTTTTAAACTCACCGACCCTCTTTTCAGTATTTACAGTCGTAATCATTTTTTACACAATCCATTCCTCTTATCTATGGTCCTCATATTATTTGTATAATGTTTTGTATAAAAGGTATTAATCCTGATAACAAGGAATGATTCAAAAGAGGTTTGTCATACTTTGAGATGTGTTCAAAAAACATGGTTGAATGATTCATTGACAGAAGTCACTAGATACTAAAGGAGACGGGGATATCTGGGCCAAACTGTAAGAAGATGAGATATGGCAATAACCTCATTGAGATATGGTTTAAAAAAGCATTTTATTTTTCTATTTTAAAATATAAAAAAATAGCCAAATTCAAAACCAGGAAGACGAAAAATCTTAAAAATAATTTTAAGTCACGAATAAGATAAAATATCGGTTACTATAATCGATTAATGTGACTGAGTTTAAACAATTGAACATAAAAACACTTGCACGGACTTGCACCAAATGATTGATTTAATCAAAATAAATAAATACATTAAAATTAACCTAATGACAACAGTTAAAAACTATTTAAATCAATTTAATAAAAATAAATCTTAAAATCGATTTTAGTTTACAGATCGTTTTTGAACTTGTGTTTGTCAACTACAGTATAATATATTTTATTCATAATTTTTAATCTGTGCTGACAGCTTGTCAGCTATCAGCTTGGGAGCTATCGTACCCCAAGGAACTCATATACAAACTGGAATGACATGCAACTCATAAGCATGCCGAGCGAGAGAACTTTAATCGTGGATGTCATCTCTTTCTAAGCGAGTAAATGATAAAAACTGAGAAAATCTCATGTCCTGTTTTGATTACTACGTGCGACTACGAAGTAATACTTTAGCTTCATAGTGATTTTTATTTCCACGTTCCCCGTTTATAAATCAAGAACATTGTCACCATAGTGGTAATTTGTAAACAATGTTGAAAGAAGTAATTTGAAAAATTAAATTCCATATTCAGTGAACCCATTACACTACTATTCTATTAATTACAATATACCATATAATATTCTATTAAATACAACTATTCACACAATACGATTTTACCATATTAATAATGGAAAATTTCACTAAAAGAACTTGATAACGCAAAAATACGACTTCAGCGCGAAAGTGTATCGGCCATATTGTTTATATGAGTTTCATCTATCCATTCAGAAATAACTTAATTAATAAATAATACTATTCTGCAAGAAATTATTATTTAATACTTCGATCAATAATAGTACTAGATTCAGGATCAGGAACAAAAATGAGTCGCTCAAGTGGCCACGTTTGCACACACGTAAACATCTACATTTCTTAGAAAAAAGTTTAATAATATTAACAACTTCAGTTTATTATAAACCTTAATGCTTAAACATAAAGTTTAATTACCATTGCAAAATATATTTATTTAAGTCCTTTCATCGGAGAAAGGTTAGAAGCAATAAATTTAAAATGTCGCTTGAAAATAAGAAAGTCATCAGTACAAACATATTTATTCTAAAATGAAACTTAAGTCTAAGTAATAAGGTTAAAAACAATTATTTACAATTTCGTGCTTATTCTATTGTGGAACTAGACTTAGTTCTTGGTATTATATTTCAATGCTCAGAACACAGTAAGTATTGAAAGACGTAGAGCAGCAGAATATTTTTTTTAAGGTTCGTTTTGTATGGTGGCAAATATTTTTGACCGATTAAAAAAAATAGTAAATCTATACTCTTTTACATTGCCGCTTTTACAACAAATAGGTAATATAAAAAATAAAGTAAAAAAAATATAAAGGCAATCAAGAAACGTGTTTTCGGCGTATTCTATAAACAAAAGTATATAAAATAGTCATCTTGGTATGTTTAATTCCCTTTAAACAGATTCAGCTTGTTATAAAGCTGCCTTTTAGAAGTCATTTTTATTTGAGCGGTTTCTTTTTTACAAATATAATGCAATCTTACATCAATGAATTTTTCTATAATGAGTTTAATTAAGCTTATTTTATGGCTGTGTTCGTGTCCACCAGAAAACACATCCTTTTCAATATATGCTTTTAAAACATTTACACATATAAAGTTTTTATCATACTGTTTTTGCATTGATTTGCCACCACTCATGCGAAGACAGTTGCGTATAACACGTTCGGTTTTCATGCATATGTCAAACACATCATTTGAAGCATAACATAAACCACCCATGTCTCTTACATCTATTAATTTGTGGAACCATAATTTTTCTTTAGCCCACAAATCCATTTTACAGTCCTCACAATTAATTTTCTTAACAAGGCTACTGACTACAAAACCAGAAATGTAACCTACTATTTGCGGAACAATATCTGAAGTTGGATTATAATCTAGTTTTTCAATCAGTTCAGTGCAGTTTGTCTGATATTTATCAAAACTCTGTTGTGTGGATCTATTGTTTAAAATTTCTGCAGAACTTAAATTTTTCTCCTCGGTGTCTTCAAAACGGTAACCTATTGACAAGTTATTAATCTTGTTGAGTGATGATGATCCTGATAAAATTGGTATGTTCTCTATAGGTATACAATTTCCAGTAAATTTAGAGCCCAGTTCTAAATGAGACAGCAGTTTTTTAAAACTGGCTTTAAATTGTCTAGTGTTGGGATTATTATTATGTCCATTTTGACTACGTATGTTCCCAAAAAATAGCTCGACATGGTCTTGGCTGAGTTTATACGTTAATAAAAAAGAAAGAATGTCAGTTGCAACTAAAGTTTTATACAAATAAGTCAGACTGTTGATGCACACTAATAGTCCTAATAATCCAGTATTATTCTGTGTTTTGATAAGGGGCACTTTTTTGGTTGAAAACACAGTTCTTATATCGGTACCGACTTTAAGAGTTCTTTTATTTGTAACATTAATTGCTAATGATAATAAATAATCTTTAGTTTGGGACAAGAATGACAATATTTTTTGAGAATTACCCTTATTCAAAGGGTGTTTGAATCCAAAGTCCTTAAGGTTTCTAGTATTTAGGGTATCAAAAAGATCATTTAGTATCTTAATAAATTCTACTGTGCTTTCTGATTCTCTAAATGCGGGAATATTTAAGGTTTTATTACAAAAGTCCATAGCTTTGGCAACGCTTCTACTCAGGAGTTGCGTGGCTAATTTCACGTTCATTATTTGATTTTTAAAATGGACATGTCGATGTGAAAGTTTATTCGCCAAGTGTAAACAGTTTTCTTCTTGAAGGTTATATAATTCTGATAAATATTGCCATCTAATTGATTTTTCACCAGTAGTATATATTACTTTCTTAGATTCGAAGGTGTTCCGCATCAGTTTTAACATATGACACGCGTCTAAAAATACAACTACATTATAATCAGCACTGGGGTGTTTGAAATCAGTTTTTAAGTTTTTTAAATCATCCAACACGCAACCTAATGTTTTCATCGTTGCAATATTGCTTTTGCAGCCATCGAACGTTACAGAACGAATTTGCACACCAATTTTATTGCATTTCTCTAAAGCCATCTTTATTAAATTCGCCTTCATATCTGCCTTAATACTGTCAATAAAAAAATAAGCTAATGGTAGTTTCCAGGAATCATTGATTGCAACTAACATAAAAACATAAGCTTGGGTGGCCAATTGGCTACTGTCGTCGCTACCTAAACCCATATCTACTAAGCCCTCATAGATTTTACCTGTCCATATCTTTTGCCTCCTAATAGACATTTCATCAGCAACTAAAGCACATACAATATTTTTATCACTAGATTTTACTTTCTGCTCAAGCCTATTTAATGTTTCGGTGCAAAATCCAGGTTCTGCATTTACACTTCGATACCATTCATATAATGTATGGGGGTGGGGTAAACATGTATTAAACATTTTACGTACATATTTGTATGCAGATGGCGAGTAAAAATGCAGCGTTAAAGCAAATTTTCTCGCACCTGGAGGATATTTTATGAATGGCCTCGTACGTTTTTTTTTTATTTTTAATGTACATTCCATTGAATAATTCCGCAACTTCAACATTTTTTGCCAAGTCGAAAAATATTGAATCATCAATGGATTGTTTCTTTTGAAGCAAATTAATTATGTTTTTTAAAGAACTATTTTTTTTATTTAGACGCTTATTTACTTTTTGTAAATTTTGTATTTTCTTCGATTTTGTGTCTATAATTCTGCGACATGTCGTCAATTTCTTTTTTAAATACCCTTTTCTCGGAGTGTCACTAACAGATATTAGATCTGATAGTGATGCATCAGGAGACTTAAAATCAACTGAATCAGCCCGAGGCACGTCATGAGTATCTTTAAAACTTGAAGTTGTTGAAGATGTGGCCTGTAAAGAAACACACAGTTTATTGAACACATTTTAAAAATACCTACGTCGAAATAGTTTTCTTCGAAGATTTTTACAAAATTTACCTGATTTGATAAATCTTTCGTCAATTCTGAAGATATAGCTGATTGCACTCTTATTGGTCCGTGAATCTAAAAACAAGTTATAATCAACTTACTATTTTATCAAAACGTTATCTTACACCAACTATTTTAATACTTTATGATAATTACCTGCAATTTGGGAACCGCTGTTTTTAGTAATCTACGCCTTTACGTGTTTCCAGTTATGTCTATTCTATCAAAATGAATCGAACATATTCTTGAATTTTTACAAGGGTTATATATTTCTTCTCCTCTTTCTTTCGCGACAATAGATACCCATTCTGCACAGCGAAATGGGTTACTAGGAAATCTACAAACAAAAAATACATTATAAAATAACAACACTACTCCATGCATTCCCTGTCCAAGAACAGTCGACGTTTGATACAATAGTTGGAGCGTTGTAGCCAACATTGGCCAAACAATTATAATATTAGCAAATTGAATTATTTAACAATTTAATTCTGTTTTTATTTTATGAAAAATACATAATGATCTAAACTTACCGAAAAAAAGATATTCCTTCCAAATCCTTGGTGTTACGGTGGTTATTTACACAGTTTTTAAACGCGCACTGCGGCATTTTGACGTCTTAATGTTGGCTATGATTGGACCATACTAATTTGAAATAAGACCACAAAAGTATTCGTGGTCTTATTTTTCGGGCCGTTTTTGAAGCGCTTATCGGGAATCTAGTACATTATTGATCGAAGATTTAATACTTATATTTGAATATTAATCGCGTTTTCTCGCTCTAAAGTTTTTTCCCCTTTGAATTTATTACGATTATTATTTATACGAACTTTAAGAGTTTGAGATAAAGTTCATTTTTAATCAGTTTTTTAATATTAAGATTTGGTTTGTAATCATTCCAGTTAGTATAAAAGTTCCTTGCAGATCCCTGACTCGCAATCGCTCACTTGTCACGTATCCAATGATGTTATAATATTAACCTCATTGTTCGTATCGTTTAGTGCGGTTGCGTTTTGAGTGTGTTTCCCGTTATTTTATTGATATACACCTCGACCAGTGCTTTCTTAACGGACACGAATAACCTCGTTTATTCGTCTGACTTTGGCTTGTTATTTTGGACCATGGATCGCTGTGTGAATTGTGGTATAGCGACTAGTCGCTGCAATACACTAAGCCGACGAATCTTAGATGATGAAACGACACTGTCAGTGATTCGTCAATGGCGAGCACCACAACCTATAAGTACAACATTTTCTTTGTAAGCTACTCAGCGTCTACCACGCTGGCCTACAGGCTTCCTCCTATGTTTTCCACCACCGTTGCAGGGGCAACGATAATGCTTAACGTTGTTGGCGACGAATCTTAGATGATGAAACGACACTGTCAGTGATTCGTCAATGGCGAGCACCACAACCTGTAAGTACAACTTTTTATTTGTTAGCTACTCAGCGTCTACCACGCTGGCCTACAGGTTTCCTCCTATATTTCCATAACCGTTGCAGAGGCAACACTAATGCTTATCGTTGTTTGTTGACGCGTTATTGTAGGTATACTTAATATCGGTTTTGAGCGGTGGAATTTCCAAAAATCCTCTGTAAGTGGCGGCTTCGTTATAAAAGAAACCTACTGTAAAAAATCATGCTTGTAGCTACAGTACTTCTGCGTTGTTAATAGGTGTTCCTATTTAACTATACACGTTGTTTTCCATACTATTCTATTAAAAACTTTTCCTGTCTTTTAGGTAAACAGCAGTGACTATGTTTGCCAAGCTTGTTGGGATTTGGGTACCAAGATGAATAGTACCACCTGCACAATTCTTGGATGATATCCTAATTATAATTGAAGATGATTAAAAGATAATAATTATTTACGCATTTAAAACATACACCTCCAAAATTGTATAGTTTCATGATATCATCTTCACTTACCAATACTTTTTAGGTTTCTATGTCTGTCTGCTCAACTTCATACTACTATATACTACGTTTGTTTGTGTTTTATTTTAATGTTTCAGTCAAGGGGCAGTAAGAAAAGTTTGACTAGAAGTTTTTTGTATTTATTTTGTCATGCGGCTAGAACTTGGTAATATCTAAGTATTAGCTGTGGTATTAAGGATACTTAAGTGACGATGTTTGTGGCAATAATGCTTTTGTCACGTAAACCAGCCCGTTTCTATTAGTTAAGAGGGCCCTTCCCGGTCCGTCTATCATCAGCATGATCGAAAAGCTTGTTGTTTCATCCAGAGCCACAGCGGCGATTTTCTTTCAACTCCCCCGTCTTACCCCGCCCCGACCCCCCACATCTCGTCGTCCGCGCACCTCATGCCGCCTATAGCGATGACATTGAACGAAAAATATTGTTCGAAAATTTCTTAAACATGAAACTTAACTTCCAGGAAATACGTGTTTTTGAATAAGTCTTACAAGTGTGTGAAATGAATATTTATCATTAAGAATGTCCATTACATGTGCAAGGTTTCTATCAAGATCTCTTTACGTTTACAGTTCATGAGTACATTATGAACGGCCAAAGTTCAGGTAAAATTTGTGCAAAACAGCAATTTTTGGAGGCTTATACTGAATTTGTTTCTACATTTTTTTTTATTTTTTTTTGCTACCATAGAAACCTAGATATAGTGCACAAAATACCTATTAGTTCAAAAAATTTAAAGATAGATGTGTAACAACGGCTTTCACGTACGAGCGTTTGTATGAAAAGTATGACGGGTTGGCCGCTCTTAACACACAATAACATAAGAATAGCTCTCTATGGCGGTAAAGGATGCTACTATTTTCCTTAAATTAAGGAAATTGTAGTTTATTCATTAATATCAAAATCGGATAGTGGAAGAGGTCCATGAAAACGCCTACTATTTCTACCGATTATATAAAAAAAGAATACTTCAAACTTCTTTTAATAAAGTCAAACAAATTCCCGCCAAACAACAAGACCTATGAATAAAAACAAAAGCAATTAGATTTAACAATATCGTGACAAATTATGTTTTTTTTTTCTACTATTTTGAGTCACGGCCCGCCTTTCTCTCTATGCGGCCAATGTAAACGGTCGCTTCGACTGTATACAAAAATACAGCGGCTACGCAACGTCTGTTTCGGTTTGTTTCAGCTCAGTGTAGTTCCCAATGTCGCGTTCCGTGGCCGGTTTTGCCTTATTTCTCTATGTCTGCTTGGTCTCAGGTATAAACATTGCAATAATTACCTACGTATCTTTGCATTGCACTTTTTAAAGATGGTGTTTGTATCAATAGGAGCTTTCTGTGGCATTTGAAGGTGACTAACCTTTTACTGATTACCATCTATACATCTAGGTATACAAATTAATAAAATTGAAGTGTCTGTTTGTAATATTAAAATAACAGCTTTTTACTGAATGCATATGAAAATATATACGGCACTTATAACAAAAACACATTTTATTTTCAATTTTTGTCTGTCTGTCTGTTTGTTCCAGCTAATCTCCGAAACGGCTGGACCGATTTCGGCGGAACTTTGACTGGCAGATAGCTGATGTTATAAGGTCTAAAATAGGCTACTTTTATTTTAGAAATATAATTAGGGTCCCGTGCAAAAAAAAAACCCTTGAAATTGGAAAAAATTGACTCAGAAAGTGAAGTGCTTATAATAATGGTGATTTTTTATAATAAACTAACGCGAACGAAGGTCGCGGGCAACAGCTAGTTCACTATACACTTCACACACACACACACTCATTTATTGCATTGTTATTGACGTGATTGGTTGTGGACACATGCGAACGACTTTTATTTTTATTCAATGACATTTCGCAAAATTTGTCTCATTAGCGTTTCGATTTGTTTCTAGTTTCCTTGTATGCGGGCGATTTTGGCAAAGGAAACTCAAAAAGACATTTAAAACCGGTTTACACCGGTTGTTTGATTCCGTCATTGTCAAGTAATTAGGTATTTTATGTTTTCCGAGTCATTTTGTCTAGCCGGCTGTTAGTTAGTCCTGTAAAATAAATCAGATGTTCCATGTTTTTGACCGCATACTCGTAAGTATTGCACTTTTAAAGGAAGCAAGGTGTCCCTTCCACCATCTATATTTTTGCAATTCTAACAGACTACTAAATATGGAGAAGATTATCTATGTTTTATGTTTTTACACCGATTACTCCGTGATTACTGGTCCGATTTACTTGTTTCTTTTTCATTCTTTGGAAACCCGCGCAGCGGCGGTCCTTTATTATTTACTTGAGAAGTTTAGGAGACAGCTATGTGGTCACACATGATGGTCCATTAATAATTTCTAGTTATAATGTAAAATTAATTCTTGACAATAATTTGTGTGGGGTACTACAACTAAAGCTGTTAGGTATAATAAAAACATTTTTGCTCAATAAAACCGACTTCCGAAAACAGTGGCAAAAACTTCAATGAAACAAACAAAGTCACCGAATTCTGAAAGTAAAGTTTTTTTAGACTAACCGCTTTAGTTGTAGTACCCCACACGAAGTATAGTCATGAATTAATTTTACATTATAACTAGAAATTATTACAGGACCATCACATTGTCATCAACATATTTTTGGAAGTCGTTTCTTATTTTTAGTTTTTTCCATAGTCGTTATCGCTGATACGTCACTTTTCCGGGCCCTCGTATCTAATGTACCATGAATGAAAACAGAACCGTGAACCGTCTTACAGTTAAAAAATATTATTTCTTTGTTGAAAAAATAATAATCAGCTATGACCATCGTAGCGGTCACTTTGAGGTTTATACGTTGTTTTATAATGATGACGTTTGTTGTCTTGGTTATTTATACATAGGTACTAACATGTAGGTAGGTATTGTAAAACTAATAATATCAAGTAGAACTTTCCTCTTTTTATCTATCTTAGTCTATCGATGGAAATCTGTTCAAGTTTGTTTGGTCCAAAATTCAGCTAATTATGCGAAGTCCGCTCACTGATGTTGGCAAAAGGTTATTTTTTCTTTTTTTTTTTTCTATAATAAATAAGTTACGTTCTGGGTTTAGTATAGAATAGTACCAATCGAATACAACTAAAATATCTCGAGAAACTATTAAAATAAGCATTCATTTGAATAGTTTCTCGAGATATTTTTATTTCTGTTTTAAATCAGCCAGTTACAATGATTTATGTTCTTTTTTTTAATGGGACAACCATTGGCATTGGGATTTGAGTTTTTGGGAATTTTAAATAAATAAAATAAATAAATATCGCTGGACATTACACACAGCGCCATCTAGGTGCCACACTAAGCAACGAGGCTTGTGTCGTGGACACCAGATAGTTGATACTACTACATACTTTTTTTTTTGTTTGTAAATACATACTTATTATACATATAAACATCCATGACTCGGAAACAAATGTCCATGCTCATCACACAAACATTTGCTCCTACCGGGATTCGAACCCGGGACCCTAAGAACGTAAGGCAGCCTCGCAACCGCTGCGCCAAAATTTTTAGGATTTGTGTTCATTAATTAGCTTAGTTTAAAACTATAATTTATATTTTCTAGGTCAGCAGTACCCTAGCATCCGGCTGAAGGGTACTGCAACGTGATATCTGGTGGTAACTACCCTGTTGGCAGCTTCAGTATTGGCCATGGCAAGGACGGTTACAACGGTGAAGACGGTGCCCCTGGAGCGGACTTTGGAGAGAACACTGGCAATGGACAGTTCAACCAGAAGTATGACAGCGGTAGACATAACTATCCCAACCTCGGAACAGGACAAACTGGTGGAGGATATGTTCATGGACAAAACGATATCGGTAGCTATATTTATACATTTAAATACAAACTTTCATCTTTATGGGATGAATTTTAATAAAAACAATACTTAGTTCACCACCCTATTCCACCTTCGCTGTAATGAACTTGTCCAAAATTTCATGATTGAAATTGAATTGAAATTGAAATCAACAGGTTTTTAGAGATACATTGTAGGGGTTTCCTTTGTAGAGGCCTTCTTATAAGTTTGGAGATGCTTGTAACAGTAGACCTCCCTCATGCATATATATTAACCGACTTAAAAAAAGGAGGAGGTTTTCAATTCGGTTGTATTATTATTTTTTGTTACTCATAGCACCGTCATTTATAAACCTATTTGAACAATTCTATTTGATGTGAAAGAATACAGGGTGTAACAAGACCCTTATTAACGAAGCTGTCAACCAAGCATTGTGTACATCAAACTAAGTAACTTTTCGCAAAAATTATACTTTTTTTTGGGGTGAAAAATCACGTTTTACGGTAGGACTCAATGTAACGTACTCAAAACATTGTGCTGATGGGTGCTTTGAATAGTAAACTGATAATGGAGGTGTTTGAAGTATAATCTTATCTTAATCTATCATCAGCCGGATTACTATGATTTTTTCATTTATCGCTACCTCCCGGACCACGACCTTTGGATGGAATTAATAGAGGAGAACCAATACTGTGGTGTACCATTTTTATAAGAAATAGGTACAAATGAAGGGTGTAACAAGACCCTTAACGAAGCCGAAAGGCACTTGTTCTCCCCGTCATTGAGATTTTTTTTTTGTTCTAGACAATTAGATATTGGGGGTCAAAGTTCCAACGTTTTCAGGTTTTTTTTTTAACGGGTTTTTAACGTATGAATTTACTGTAAACACTTCCACGACCTCCGTACTATTCAATCCATCCATCAGCACAATGTTTTGAGAGTGTTACATTGAGTCCTACCGTATTAACGTGATTTTTAACCCTAAAAAAGTCGTTTCCTAGCAATAATTTTTACGTAAAGATACTTAGTTTGATGTACATAATGCTTGGTTGACGGCTTCGTTAAGGGTCTTGTTACACCCGGTATACTTTTATAAAGCATTTATTATGCAGAATCACATGTCGCCCCTTGAAACAAGGGATTCTACATATAAAATGTGCTTTATAACCCCCCCCGCCCACCCTTGAAAATATAAATGATAAATAAATCTTAAGTAGACTGTATACCTGTTTCTACTGGAGACTCAATCGAAGTGTTTTTTGTATTTTTTTAAATGTTTGTTACCTCATAATTCCGTCATTTATGAACCGATTTGAAAAATTCTGTTTTTATGTGACAGGATACACTTTTTGTTTGGTCCCATAGAAATATCATCAAATCGGTTCAGTACTTTGTTTTTTTTTCCTTTAATACATATTTTTTCTTCCACTATGATAGTGGTAGATATGTTTTAACAGACTTACCTAATACAATAGTGTAGTTATAGTTTATAATAGCGAGCTTACAAAGATTAGACTTACAATTATACAATAAGGTCCCATTAAAATAGATGGACAAATTTGAACACAGCGTTCAGTACCTACGTCTAAACCAGGGATTCCCAAAGTGGTCGATATCGACCCCTTGGGGTCGATATCGGTTTCCTAGGGGTCGACATAAACGAAAACTGATTATGGGGGTCGACGAGGTCTAAAAATCGACCCCTATTAAATTAACACAAGTTCTTATTTAAAACTTTCAAGATAGGTAGGTAGGTACTGTATTGTTTATGTTGTGTTACGTGTACTAAGAATAATTAATATTTATGTAGGAAATAGCATTGTTGTAGTAATATAAAGCCTCAAGTTCGTACAAGATGAAAAACTCGGCAAGTCAGTGTGGACAAGTTTGTGCAAGATAATGAGTTCGAGCGTACGTCTTTCAGGCGCGTTTTGACTTGCTCTCTATTTGACGCTTGCGCGATTTAACACGAACGAATTCATGATCAAGTTGCAAGTCCAAACATGTTCCTGATATTTTACTATTTAACGAGGTTGCACTTAGGTTGAAAGTTCATTTGCGTTTTGAAATTCGTTGGAGCTTGAACGATAATAACTCATATAAGTACTCATTTATTTCAAGAGATTACAAAGTTATTACATAGCTAAATTAAGTGAAGTAAAGTGACTGAAAAAGAATTTACAAAATGCTGAGCTCCCTACGCGAGTTAATAGCGTAACCACACAATATCTGCAGTTTATGAAAAATTAACAGGGTAAGTACCAAACAGTTTTTATCCGGCACAGCGCATCAGCATTGCCCCACTGCACACTGTGTGATAGTGATCAGTTGAGCTATCTGTAGATTGTTTGCAACAGTTTGCAGTTGCCTCAGTTGTTTCAATTGTAAAAATTTACCAGTAAATTTAACAGTTTATTAGGTATTGTTTTTAATTTAGGTACTTAGTTTCTTATTTTTTTATTTGCAGGATTACTGAGAGTTTTATGATGGCGGACACGAAAAAAAAATGCAGACAATACAGTTTGGACTACTTGAAGTTCGGATTTATTGCATCTCCATCAAATCAACACTTGCCGATGTGTCTCATATGTGAAAAAGTATTCAGTAACGATGCCATGAAGCCTTCAAAAATGGATGACCACTTATCGAGAGTACATGCTGACAAAAAAAGTAAGCCCTTGACATTTTTTCAAGCACTTAAAGAAAAACTAGACAAAAGGCCATCCATATCTATTAAAGACGATGATGGTTTACGAGCGTCCTATAATATATCTTTACTAATAGCGAAGTCGGGGAAACCCCACACAATTGGAGAGCAGCTTATCTTACCAGCCATTGCGGAGGTCCTTAACAATGTATTGCACAAACCCGCACATGATATTTTAAAGAGAATACCTTTGAGCAATAACACCGTTCAGAGACGCATAGACGAGATGGGACGCGATGTGGAAAACATTTTATGCAAGTTCTTACAGACCAACAGATTCTCTCTCCAGTTGGACGAGTCTACATTACCCGGCAATGAAGCTCTGTTGTTAGGATATGTTCGATATATCAAAGATGAAAATATGTGCCAAGAACTGCTTTTTGCTACATATTTAGAGACTGATACCAGAGGAGAATCAATTTTTCAGGCCGTGGAACATTTTTTTACTGACAAAGCTATTCCATGGAAGAACATTGTTTCTGTTGCGACTGATGGTGCACCGTCTATGGTTGGTCGTCATCGTGGTTTTATAGCTCACTTAAAGCGACAACTGCCTGATGTACTGGTCATTCACTGCGTGATTCACAGGCAGCATTTAGTAGCAAAAAAGCTGAGTCCTAGATTGCATAAGTCTTTACAATATGTAATAAATGCTATCAACAAGATTCGAAGCAATTCTTTGAACTCTCGGTTATTTGCTCAGCTATGTGAGGAAAACGACGAAGTCTTTACTCGATTACTTCTTCACACTGAAGTTCGCTGGCTATCAAGAGGCTCTTGCTTAGAAAGATCCGAATTTGAAAGAAAATCTGAACAATTGTAAAACAGATATTTATTACTTGACTGATATCTTTGGAATGTTCAACAAAGTTAATTTGCAGCTGCAGGGTGAAGATCTTAACTTGATTAAAACAAAATCAATAATATCGGCCTTCGTGGGTAAACTAATCCTTTATAAACAAAATTTAGGCAGAAAAGAATATTCGCAGTTTCTGCATTTGTCAAAATTACCAGAAACGCTTCAAGATGATGACATTTTATTATATGTCACTCACTTGGACGCATTACACAAGGATTTTACGGAGAGGTTTGAGGATCTTTTAAATTTACAAATTCCTCAATGGATAATAAATCCGTACAATACCACAGCCATAGAAGAAGCCAATGTGATAATGCAAGAAGAGTTGATTACCATCAGCACAGACGAAGAGCTTAAGCAGAAGTTCAACCAAGGCTATCAGAAGTTCTGGTTGCAACGCAACATTGAAACACAGTATCCTACATTGTGGAACATTGCTGAAAAATACCTTATCGCTTTTCCATCATCATACCTAGTTGAAAAAAGCTTCAGTGTGGTAACAAACATTTTGACGAAACAAAGAAACCGTTTGAAAATCAACGAACGTGGAGATTTAAGGCTGCAACTCACCAATATTGAACCGGATGTAGCTAGATTGGTAGATAGTCACCAGGTTCATCCATCACACTGAATGTTTTATTTTCTCTTTGCGAATTAATACTTTTTTAAATATAATTTCCTACCTACTTAAAATTCTTTAAGTACCTAATTTGTAATAATCGTTATAAATTAAACTTGATATTTACTGAATTGTATGTCTTTTTATTTTGTTAAATTTTGATACGAAAATGAAGTCAATTTTACTCACTTAACCAAGTGCAAAGTTTTCCAATTGGTACCTTAGTACCTAGGTATTTTGTGTCAATAGGAAAAAACTAAAGATAGGCCCCCTTATTCATAATAGTCTGCTAACTTAAAGCATTGCTAATTCTCACTCTGTCTTCTTCTATTGACCTAAGTCAGAATGAAAAATAACACACTGTAGCAGCTGTTTTAAGTTAGCGGACCATTATGAATAAGGGGGTTGATCTTAAAAGTAGGTAATTTGGCCATGGGGGTCTGAGGTTCAGTGAGGAACAGTTCATTTTGGAAAAGGGGTCACTTGTCCAAAATAGTTTGGGGATCCCTGGTCTAAACAATGATATCCAAGCACAAAAAAACACTGATTAAAGTGATTCTATTTTGACCTAAAATAATAAATTGCCGGCGGCACTCTAGAATAAACACAAGACATACACTAGGTCAAAATAAAATCACTTTAATCAGTGGTTTTTTTTTGCTTGGATATCATTAGTTAGACTTACTGAACGCTATGTTAAAATTTGTCCACCTATTTTAATGGGACCTTATATACAACCTGTTTTTTTTTATATCCCATAACTCTAGGGTTATATTCTGTAGGTAAAAATAATACTAAAACTCCTAGAATAGGTGGTCCAAAAATGCATCGTTTCGGAGATATCATCAATCATAATTAAATTAGGTCAAAAATTGTCACCAGTATGACGAATCTTTACTTTTGCGAGGTTGCCAAACTTCGCAGTAGTGTAGTAAAATAAATAGTAAAATAAAATATGTAGGTAGGTAATTCATTTTTATTCAAACCAATCATTCATATTTAAAGCTAAGAAAATGCGACTTTGTCATATTTCACGTAAGGGTGTTTTACATTAATAATCGTGACTTTGCCGAATTATTTTGTATGAAAAATGAAAAAAAAAAATAACGAAGTATTGGAACATAACTCATATGCCAGTTGATTCTTTGATATGGCCTCAATCATACCCTAGAGTTATGGGATATAAAAAAAAAACACGTTGTATACAACCAAGAGCAATTTAAAAAATGCGGCCCGTGGAACCCGTGTAAATTCATTCAGATTACAATAATTGAAGCAGTCAATCTGTTGTGACACAAGATTTGACAAGATGTATAGCTTCCTACATAGCAGACCAGCCACAATAAGCATAATAAATAATGGACTGTAGTTGCCCATTTCAAAGCGTAGTTCTCATGGAAAAGAATGAGCAAGAAACTCCATGGACATTCTTTTCAAATCATGTTAGATATTACACAGTCCTAAGTAAAATTAATGTTACTTCTATAAGTCTTCATCAATGTCTGGGTGTATATACAGGGTGTAACAGGACCCTTCACGAAGCCGTCAACCAAACATGTACATCAAGTAAGTAACTTTACGCAAAAATTATTGCTGGAAAACGACTTTTTTTTTGGGGTTAAAAGTCACGTTTTACGGTAGGACTCAATGTAATGGACTCAAAACATTTTGCTGGATGGATGGATTGAATAGTACGGGGGTGGTGGAGGTGTTTAAAATAAAAATCTTACAAAAAACACGTATTTTAAAAAAACCTTGTGAAAAAGTTGCAACTTTGACCCCCAATATCTCCGTAACTAGAAGGTATGGTCTAGAACAAAAAAATGATCACAATGATAGGGAGAACAAGATTAGTGCCTTTCGGCTTCGTTAAGGGTCTTTATACACCCTTTATATAGGTCCTCTTTTAAATATTTGTTTTACAGTTAGAATAAAAAAAATATTATTACCTGGAGACGCGTATATGCAGGCAAGGAACAAGTAAGCTACGGTGACTGCAAGATGCGCCATTGCGTGTTCTTGGGAGGATACTACTCGGACTGATTGTCGATTGAAAACGCCTACGTTTAAATACAAAACCAATCCACTAGCTGTGCCATTCAGGTGTAATTTTCCAGTATATTCTTTTTTTTAAAACAAAACCGACTTCTAAAAAAACACTAAAAAAGTCTCAAATAACTTTACTTTCGGAAGTCGGTGGCAAAAAAGATACAAACAAAGACAATTCTTTTTTGTTTTCGCAGAAAGTTTTTTTATTTTACCCTTTTTAGTTGTAGTATACCACACAAATTCTTGTCATTAATTAGTTTTGACACTGTAACTAGATGTTAGTTAAAGAACTCGTCAAGACGAATCATACGAGCCCAAACTCGATGGGGTTATGTCGTTTTAATGGAGTTCCTATGGCCACCTTCCAGCTCCATCATCAGACCCTGGTTACCATTTAGGACTACAGTACTTGTCAAGACAAATCAAACGAGTCCAAACTCGAAAGCATTGCGTCGTTTTATTACAGAGTTCGTATGGCCACCTTCCAGCTCCATGTCATCATAATATTGCATTGTCTCGCGATATACACATGCGTGCAAAATTTCAGCTCAATCAGAAATCGGGAAGTGTGTCAAATTTAACTAGCAAGTATCACGCGACGTCGCGTGATGTACATCAGAGCGCCATCGCCAGTACGCGACGTCGCGTCATGTGACAATTAACGTGAGGAAAATAACCAAATTCCTGAACCGATTTCGATGAAATTTCTATGGGACCAATCGGGAAGCATATCCTTTCAGACGAAAAAATATTTTTTCAAATCGGTTTACAAATGACGGAGTTTTGAGGTAACAAACATAAAAAAAAAGAAAAATAAAAAAAAATACAACCGAATTGAGAACCTCCTCCATTTTGAAGAAAGTCGGTTAAAAAAAAATAGAAAATGTCTTGTGTTTGTTTTTGCCTAAAAAATGTAGGAGCCAACTTGCCTTCTTGGATTCTCTGTTTGTCATAATTTAAAAATAATTCCTTCTTTTTTGCGAATTGCAGCTTCTTTGAATTCAGTGGTAGTGGTTTTCCCAGAAGCATAAGCGGTCGTTCATGCTCGTTTTTACCCCGTTCGAGCTTTTCGTATTTACGCTTTTTGCTCCTTATCATAGCGTAAGTAACTTATGTACGTACAGTAACTTTAAGGTCATTTATTTGTATTCTATACTAATACATATTTTACAGAGGTAAAATTTGTTTGTAAGTTTGTAGGTATGTAGGGGGTAATCTCTGGATTTACTGAACCGATTTTGAAAATTCTTTCACTAATAGAAAGCTACATTATCCCCGAGTGCCATAGGCTATATGAACAACGTTCCCGTGGGATAATTTCCGACCTAAACGCGAGCGAAGCCGGGGCAACAGCTAATATTGAATACATATCGGCGCTCTACAAATTTAGGTACCGCTTTTATGGGCTTTTTCGGAAACGTAGGTTCCCAAAATAATTAACAGTCAAGGGCCTAAAATACTGTCTTTGGGAACTCCGTATGCAACCAGAGCCACAGTGCAGAAGTATTTCCTAACTGGCAAGTATTTGGCTTTATGACTATTTTTATCAGTACACCTAATGGATTATCTACTAGAAAAGTACACTGAATCCATTTATTTTTATCCATAATAGTGACTCGACACAAATGTTAGAGGGTCAAAGGCCTCGTCTAAATCAAAATCAATAATGTAATTGTAAAGCTTAAGAAGCGTAGCAAGTATATGTTATTGATATGTACCGAAAGATAACGTGCATTTATGCGATTATTTTGGCACAGAAAGAAACGATCTATCTTAAAATAATCTTTAAGACTTGTGTGAAATGAAAACATTTCTTGAAAAATTATATGTATTTTGGTTAAAATACATTCGAAGGTAGCAATTTAACCAATTTTTCAAATTTAGTCAGCTAGCCTATTGTAAGGAATAGTTTATCTTGGGTTTCGACAATTTGTTTTTATTACCTATGAATAAAATACGATCGAATTGAATCGACCGAATTTTCTGTCATGTGCGAATGAATTTTGTGTCACTACACTCATTAAAGTGGTGGGCCAAGTTATCTGTGAAAAAGCATCATTTACCAATTTCAATAGAAATCTTTTGAATCTTTTTTTAGAAAAAAAGGGAAATTAAAAAAAAAATACTTGAAATATGCATTACATAGACAATAATGATCAAAGAAACAGACCAAATTAGCGTTCAATGGACGCATGTAGGTCACACTATTACGCCACAATATGAATTCGTCGAATTTGAAGTTTCGTGTGTGTTTCGTTTACGAAAAAAAAACAAAGGAAATAAAAAAAAATGTCACGACCGGCGACATTTTTTTTTTTACTTTCTCCTCCACGCCTCTAGGAACTCAATAAAAAAAGTCCCGTGACAATCCGAGCACTATAAACTTCGTTCCACCTTATTGTCTAATTGCATTCGACTAAAATAGTTACGCAAAGAGATGGGCCCTACTATGACCTTTAACAAAACAATCTTATTGCAGGAACGTTTTGTTTCAGGCTTATAATAATACTACTTTGTTTGGTTCCATGACCTCCATAAAACAATATTGTTTTACTCCGCTTCGTGCGGGGAAAGAACGAACGATTTATAAGATTTGTCTATTCCCTGCTATAACATGAAAGAAACAACTAGCAATATAAACTGTATAGCGCTGTCTCTTTCACAAATATTATGCGGTCCGAATCGTATTTTGAAGTCTTGAAGCAAAATATAACTTTAATTAACATTAAAAATATTATTTCGTATCAAAATTTAATTTGTAAGGATAGTTTTCATAAAAATTATAAAACTATAAAACCTATCTTTGAGCAATTCTCTTCAGAAAGTAAGTAGCACCTAAGTTTCAAAGGAGGTTGTAGCCTTAATGATATCATGATAGGAATCGGAATAGAGTTTTTATAACCGGCGGGTATCATTCTTTTTCATAAGTAAAGTGGCATCCATGTCAGTGCATTACGTCAATTTATGTCATTTACACTTGTCAGATGCTTGTCAGTGGTTATCAACAAAAATCAATTATCTGTTTGTCTAAATCGTAAACTAAAACTGATTCTGTTCTTTTATATGATGGACTTCAATATGCGACTTCCTACCGTTCCATATGAAGATGCGGTCTTATGCAAAATTTGTATCGGTTATCCATAGTTCCTTGTGAAGTTGGCTTGAAATAAAAACCTTAACGTGAACCAAAGACTACAATATAATATACTTGTCTACTACGAACGTCTATGTTCCATTATGAGGAAAAGAGCAACCAATAGGATTAAACATTAAACATTAGACATTAAAGCTGCATCGATGCGTTTTAGAAACCACTCTTTGGAGGAAGTATGGAGCGCGTTGAAATAATCCCAGGAAATTCGATTATGGACTGGTCTTCGAGTCGTTAATTATTTCAAACTGTATAAGTAATAAAGAAATCTGAATCAATATTAGCAATAATAGTTTTATTTAATCTTTTAATAGGTACCTACTTGTAGGTCTAGTAGAATGAATGACTGTGTGTAAGAAGTTGTGGATGGTTTGATGATGACAATAACTAATGTTCAAATGATCTATGCTGCTAAAACTCGCGCGGGTACAGGATTGGGAGCACGCTCGCGTGTCAGTACCGGTAAGTATTGAAAAATTGTATGTGCAGCGTCAAAACCCGTGGGCGCTGCTTGCATGTGGTCGGTTTTCTTAGGATATTTTGACAGCGAGCACTCCCGCGAGTTTTAATAGCGGAAGCAACGCGCACAATTGTAATATTATATTGATTCTCAGTGGCACTGGTTATAATCTATCTTTAACAACAATACAATTGAGACACACCCATTATTGTTAAGGTGCTAATGGTGTAATTCGTTTTCAATGTTATTCAGCAACGTCATGTACAAGCACAGAAACTATATCTTCTTTGAATATCCATCCATTGCGATGCATTGAATGGATGGATATTCAAAGAAGAGCGCAAAGGAGGAAAAGAGCTCATCTTAACTATGCCAAATAACATTGTGTGTGATAAACTGATACCTAATAACCACTTTTATCGACGTCACACACACAATGTTGTATAAATTGTACTGTTGCTATAGATTACCTATAACTTGTATTGCTGGAGAATCAATAAACTTTTACCAATATACCTGTGTTATAGTTTCTGTGCTTGTACATGACGTTATTACTTATACAGTTTGAAATAATTAACGACTCGAAGACCAGTCCATAATCGAATTTCCTGGGATTATTTCAACGCGCTCCATACTTCCTCCAAAGAGTGGTTTCTAAAACGCATCGATGCAGCTTTAATGTCTAATGTTTAATGTTTAATCCTATTGGTTGCTCTTTTCCTCATAATGGAACATAGACGTTCGTAGTAGACAAGTATATTATATTGTAGTCTTTGGTTCACGTTAAGGTTTTTATTTCAAGCCAACTTCACAAGGAACTATGGATAACCGATACAAATTTTGCATAAGACCGCATCTTCATATGGAACGGTAGGAAGTCGCATATTGAAGTCCATCATATAAAAGAACAGAATCAGTTTTAGTTTACGATTTAGACAAACAGATAATTGATTTTTGTTGATAACCACTGACAAGCATCTGACAAGTGTAAATGACATAAATTGACGTAATGCACTGACATGGATGCCACTTTACTTATGAAAAAGAATGATACCCGCCGGTTATAAAAACTCTATTCCGATTCCTATCATGATATCATTAAGGCTACAACCTCCTTTGAAACTTAGGTGCTACTTACTTTCTGAAGAGAATTGCTCAAAGATAGGTTTTATAGTTTTATAATTTTTATGAAAACTATCCTTACAAATTAAATTTTGATACGAAATAATATTTTTAATGTTAATTAAAGTTATATTTTGCTTCAAGACTTCAAAATACGATTCGGACCGCATAATATTTGTGAAAGAGACAGCGCTATACAGTTTATATTGCTAGTTGTTTCTTTCATGTTATAGCAGGGAATAGACAAATCTTATAAATCGTTCGTTCTTTCCCCGCACGAAGCGGAGTAAAACAATATTGTTTTATGGAGGTCATGGTACCAAACAAAGTAGTATTATTATAAGCCTGAAACAAAACGTTCCTGCAATAAGATTGTTTTGTTAAAGGTCATAGTAGGGCCCATCTCTTTGCGTAACTATTTTAGTCGAATGCAATTAGACAATAAGGTGGAACGAAGTTTATAGTGCTCGGATTGTCACGGGACTTTTTTTATTGAGTTCCTAGAGGCGTGGAGGAGAAAGTAAAAAAAAAATGTCGCCGGTCGTGACATTTTTTTTTATTTCCTTTGTTTTTTTTTCGTAAACGAAACACACACGAAACTTCAAATTCGACGAATTCATATTGTGGCGTAATAGTGTGACCTACATGCGTCCATTGAACGCTAATTTGGTCTGTTTCTTTGATCATTATTGTCTATGTAATGCATATTTCAAGTATTTTTTTTTAATTTCCCTTTTTTTCTAAAAAAAGATTCAAAAGATTTCTATTGAAATTGGTAAATGATGCTTTTTCACAGATAACTTGGCCCACCACTTTAATGAGTGTAGTGACACAAAATTCATTCGCACATGACAGAAAATTCGGTCGATTCAATTCGATCGTATTTTATTCATAGGTAATAAAAACAAATTGTCGAAACCCAAGATAAACTATTCCTTACAATAGGCTAGCTGACTAAATTTGAAAAATTGGTTAAATTGCTACCTTCGAATGTATTTTAACCAAAATACATATAATTTTTCAAGAAATGTTTTCATTTCACACAAGTCTTAAAGATTATTTTAAGATAGATCGTTTCTTTCTGTGCCAAAATAATCGCATAAATGCACGTTATCTTTCGGTACATATCAATAACATATACTTGCTACGCTTCTTAAGCTTTACAATTACATTATTGATTTTGATTTAGACGAGGCCTTTGACCCTCTAACATTTGTGTCGAGTCACTATTATGGATAAAAATAAATGGATTCAGTGTACTTTTCTAGTAGATAATCCATTAGGTGTACTGATAAAAATAGTCATAAAGCCAAACACTTGCCAGTTAGGAAATACTTCTGCACTGTGGCTCTGGTTGCATACGGAGTTCCCAAAGACAGTATTTTAGGCCCTTGACTGTTAATTATTTTGGGAACCTACGTTTCCGAAAAAGCCCATAAAAGCGGTACCTAAATTTGTAGAGCGCCGATATGTATTCAATATTAGCTGTTGCCCCGGCTTCGCTCGCGTTTAGGTCGGAAATTATCCCACGGGAACGTTGTTCATATAGCCTATGGCACTCGGGGATAATGTAGCTTTCTATTAGTGAAAGAATTTTCAAAATCGGTTCAGTAAATCCAGAGATTACCCCCTACATACCTACAAACTTACAAACAAATTTTACCTCTGTAAAATATGTATTAGTATAGAATACAAATAAATGACCTTAAAGTTACTGTACGTACATAAGTTACTTACGCTATGATAAGGAGCAAAAAGCGTAAATACGAAAAGCTCGAACGGGGTAAAAACGAGCATGAACGACCGCTTATGCTTCTGGGAAAACCACTACCACTGAATTCAAAGAAGCTGCAATTCGCAAAAAAGAAGGAATTATTTTTAAATTATGACAAACAGAGAATCCAAGAAGGCAAGTTGGCTCCTACATTTTTTAGGCAAAAACAAACACAAGACATTTTCTATTTTTTTTTAACCGACTTTCTTCAAAATGGAGGAGGTTCTCAATTCGGTTGTATTTTTTTTTATTTTTCTTTTTTTTTATGTTTGTTACCTCAAAACTCCGTCATTTGTAAACCGATTTGAAAAAATATTTTTTCGTCTGAAAGGATATGCTTCCCGATTGGTCCCATAGAAATTTCATCGAAATCGGTTCAGGAATTTGGTTATTTTCCTCACGTTAATTGTCACATGACGCGACGTCGCGTACTGGCGATGGCGCTCTGATGTACATCACGCGACGTCGCGTGATACTTGCTAGTTAAATTTGACACACTTCCCGATTTCTGATTGAGCTGAAATTTTGCACGCATGTGTATATCGCGAGACAATGCAATATTATGATGACATGGAGCTGGAAGGTGGCCATACGAACTCTGTAATAAAACGACGCAATGCTTTCGAGTTTGGACTCGTTTGATTTGTCTTGACAAGTACTGTAGTCCTAAATGGTAACCAGGGTCTGATGATGGAGCTGGAAGGTGGCCATAGGAACTCCATTAAAACGACATAACCCCATCGAGTTTGGGCTCGTATGATTCGTCTTGACGAGTTCTTTAACTAACATCTAGTTACAGTGTCAAAACTAATTAATGACAAGAATTTGTGTGGTATACTACAACTAAAAAGGGTAAAATAAAAAAACTTTCTGCGAAAACAAAAAAGAATTGTCTTTGTTTGTATCTTTTTTGCCACCGACTTCCGAAAGTAAAGTTATTTGAGACTTTTTTAGTGTTTTTTTAGAAGTCGGTTTTGTTTTAAAAAAAAGAATATACTGGAAAATTACACCTGAATGGCACAGCTAGTGGATTGGTTTTGTATTTAAACGTAGGCGTTTTCAATCGACAATCAGTCCGAGTAGTATCCTCCCAAGAACACGCAATGGCGCATCTTGCAGTCACCGTAGCTTACTTGTTCCTTGCCTGCATATACGCGTCTCCAGGTAATAATATTTTTTTTATTCTAACTGTAAAACAAATATTTAAAAGAGGACCTATATAAAGGGTGTATAAAGACCCTTAACGAAGCCGAAAGGCACTAATCTTGTTCTCCCTATCATTGTGATCATTTTTTTGTTCTAGACCATACCTTCTAGTTACGGAGATATTGGGGGTCAAAGTTGCAACTTTTTCACAAGGTTTTTTTAAAATACGTGTTTTTTGTAAGATTTTTATTTTAAACACCTCCACCACCCCCGTACTATTCAATCCATCCATCCAGCAAAATGTTTTGAGTCCATTACATTGAGTCCTACCGTAAAACGTGACTTTTAACCCCAAAAAAAAAGTCGTTTTCCAGCAATAATTTTTGCGTAAAGTTACTTACTTGATGTACATGTTTGGTTGACGGCTTCGTGAAGGGTCCTGTTACACCCTGTATATACACCCAGACATTGATGAAGACTTATAGAAGTAACATTAATTTTACTTAGGACTGTGTAATATCTAACATGATTTGAAAAGAATGTCCATGGAGTTTCTTGCTCATTCTTTTCCATGAGAACTACGCTTTGAAATGGGCAACTACAGTCCATTATTTATTATGCTTATTGTGGCTGGTCTGCTATGTAGGAAGCTATACATCTTGTCAAATCTTGTGTCACAACAGATTGACTGCTTCAATTATTGTAATCTGAATGAATTTACACGGGTTCCACGGGCCGCATTTTTTAAATTGCTCTTGGTTGTATACAACGTGTTTTTTTTTTATATCCCATAACTCTAGGGTATGATTGAGGCCATATCAAAGAATCAACTGGCATATGAGTTATGTTCCAATACTTCGTTATTTTTTTTTTTCATTTTTCATACAAAATAATTCGGCAAAGTCACGATTATTAATCAATAGATCATCATCTGCCCCTTTTCCAACTCCGTTAGGGTCAGCTTCCATTTTGCGTGGATTCAGCCAAATACCAGGATTTAACATAAATAAAAATAAATCTTTATTGACAATTGATTGCTCAAACATCAGTGTAGCCCTGGCTCTTGTACTAGGAGTTCATAGATCACAAGAGCCAGACTTCTCAACTTACAGAGAATATATAAAAAACTATGGACTAAAAAATTAGATACAAAGATATGCCATGCATTAAAAATTAAAAGTGTTTACAAACTTAAAAGATAGTAAAAAAAAACTACAATAATATAGGAGTATACATTTTTATAACTTAGGTTAGGTACCACTCACACTGCGTTCTGAGGAAAGTGTGGGTAAATGTGACTGGGGTGAGTTTGTGTGTGTGTATGGTGTGGGGGGGTGTGTGTGGTGAGTATGTGAAAGTGACAGGGTGTCATGTAAGGCTACCGAATAGATTTTCTGATTCGTCATAATCGCATTTTTCTAGCCAGTCAATATAGAGCGACACAGTCACGTCGGCAAACGTAAGGTGGGACGCCATCAGGCTTGGTGGAGTGACGATCTTCCCAGGGTGGCTGGTAGCAACTGGATGAGAGATGCTGAGAATCGAGTTGAGTGGCGTGCGATTGAGGAGGCCTATGTCCAGCAGTGGACTGCTGTAGGCTGATGATGATGATATGAACATAGAGTGACTGCCTATCTGACTTACAAACTGAGTAACTGGGCAGGTAGACCCGACATCCCTTCGAAAGAGTTAATTGATTACCACTTTTCAGAAGATGGCAGAGAATTTGATCAATTATTTCCATTCATCAGTTAGCCTTTCATTCAAAACACTATGTCTCTGATGCTTGCCAATTCTAGTTAAATTAATAACAATTTGTATTTTGTCCTTGTTCAATAATAATAATTTGCACACAACATTAGTTTCTTTTTTATTTTCATTTGAAAACTACACAATTCAATGAGTCAATTTAAACTTGATATTAACACATTGGGCCTGGGGCCCTACCAGCAGTCCTATTTTAACCTTACGTTGCGTTTTCGTACCATCACGTCTTTAAAACAAGCTTATTGTATTCCTGCTAAAATTAGCAGTTTTGATGACGTCACCTCAAATAGTTCATTGAATTGGTACCACCACGTGCCTTTTGATAACCAGCGGGAATGTTTTTATGTCAAATACCAGGAATGTTTGACAGTCTAAAAAAGTTGCTCCGGCACCACGGATATATTATTGTCTTGCTAATTATAATTAAAAACTGTCTTGCCGTGTCATATAAGGTAAGATAAACGTATTTATTTACATGTGAGGGTTGTACTAAACACCACTGCTCAATCCTTCGAGGGGTAGGTACAGGCGTGGTGTTATGTTACCGTAAACTAGTCGACTGAATTGTAATCCCGATTTCAGTGCATCATCATCATCAAAGTCAAAGTCAAAGTCAAAGTATTTATTAGTGTGATTTTTGGTGATACAGTTGGTCTTATAGTTAGGTTATAGTAACTCAAAAAACTACCCATTAGGGCATACACTATTTAACATTATACAAATTTAAAATTGATATTAGGTACCTACATACAAATTAAAAAAAAAAAAAAAATCAACATCTAAAATATAATCAATTTTTGTAGTACACATTTAGAAAACTTAAACAAATTCAACATTAAAATACAATAAATTTTTATAATACACATTTAGAAAGCTTAAACATTATCATAAATTCAAATTTTGTCAAGAAGGAATTCGTCAATGGTATAGTAACATTTTTCAATTAAAAAATTATTTAGTTTCCGTTTAAATTGTGCCAAGTTTAAATCTTTAATGCCATTTGGTATTTTATTGAATATTTTCGGAGCCATGCAGAGGATGCTTTTGTGCATAAGAGCGGTCTTTGAGGCTCTTAGACATAACTCGTGACGATATTCTCGTCTTGTCGATCTATAGCGTTGCTCTGAAGCTTTTTTAAACAATTCACTATTTTTCTTGACGAACAATGCGGTCTCATATATGTAAAGACAAGGTAGTGGTAGTATTTTAAGAGATTTAAAATGCGGTTTGCAACTTTCCGTTGGTTTAAGACTGCATATCGATCGAATACACCTCTTCTGTGCTTTAAAAATGTTAGTTTTCTCACAGGAATTTGCCCAAAAAATTACTCCGTAACGTAATATGGAATCTACATAGCCATAATACGCAGCTACAACAGCTGCCTGGTTAACTATTTTCTTCAGTTTATAAAGAGCAAAAGAGAACCTACTTAATTTTGTTATAAGAATTGATGCATGTTGTTTCCAAGTCAGTTTAGAGTCAATTGTCAAACCTAGAAATTTTATTTGTTCTACTTCTTCAATTCTGTTATCGTCAAAAGCTATATTTATGTCAGGAGTAGTCAATCTTTGTCGAAATTGCATGATTTTAGTTTTATTTAAATTTAATTTCAAATTATTATGTTCAAGCCAGTTAATTGATTGTTGTAATGCGTCTTTAATGTCAGATTCATGGTTTCTATTTTTATTATTCCTTACAATTATTGTGCTGTCATCAGCAAAAAGGACCATAGCAAAAGCGACATGTTTTGGAAAGTCATTTATGTAAGCTAAAAACAACGGGGGACCCAATACGCTGCCTTGTGGTACGCCAAAAGTGATTTTACGTTTTCCTGAAATATATTTAAGTTCTTGTTTATGCTTTTTAGAAATTCGTTTAATTTCCGTACACTGCGTTCTATTGTCTAAATAAGACTGTATAAGGGAAAGTGCATTGCCCCTTATTCCATATGCATTAAGTTTTTGTAGCAGAATATTATGGTCGACTAGATCGAATGCTTTCGTCATGTCCATAAATACGGCGCTAATAGGAGTTCTTCCATCAACATCTGTCATAATAATATTAAGAAAATCATAGATAGCCATATTTATGGACTTGTTTTTCCTGAAGCCCTTCTGTTCCTTTACCAAGATGTTGTGTTTCGTGAAAAATGAAGACATTCGGCGATAAATAGCCTTATCAAATATTTTTGATATTACTGGTATTAGGGCAACGGGTCTGTAATTATTCATATCAGTCTTGTCATGTTTTTTAAATAAGGGCTTAATTATAGTTGGTTTTAGTTTATCAGGATAAATTCCAGAGCAGATACTAACATTAATGATGTGGCAAATGGGGCCAGATATCACATCGGAAACAAATTTTAATACTTTTGTTATAATATCATCATACCCTACGCTAACTTTATTTTTTAAATCCTGTATTATTCGATATACTTCATGAGGTGTAGTCGGGGTCAAGAACATTGATTCACAACATGTATTAGGGGTCTCATAGCTCGGGGATCTTGAAGCCTTCGAAAGTAATTCTGCTTGATTCACAAAGTGATCGTTAAATGCGTTCGCTATGTCACTAGGGTTTGTTATTGTAACCCCGTTATTTTGTATTTCTGTTATATGTTCATAGGGAGGGCAATGTTTATTTTCATTTATGATCTTCCATGTATCTTTTGATTTATTTGTTGATGTCATTATCTTATGGTTATTTTTTGCCTTTTGTGTTAATTTTATTATTTTCTTAAGTCTTTGTGAGTAATTTTTAAGTTTAGTTAAGTTATCGCTATTAGGTTTTGCTCGTAGTTGCCAAAGAAGTCGTCTTTTGTTTTTGCTACAGCGCCTTATGCCGGGCGTTAACCAATTCGGATTCCTTTTTAACTTTATTTTCATTATATGTGGTGACTTTAACATTAATATATTGAAAAAAAATAGAACTTCCCTTGATTTTACCAACTACCTATTAAGCTATAATCTAAATTTGCAAATTGACCAACCCACCAGATTAAAGAGCAACACATGTATAGATAATTTTGCGCACAATTTTACGCAAAAGTGTGTCCACCATGTGATTGACCTTAACATGTCAGATCACACAGCCCAACTCTTAAAGGTCCCTGTAAAAAAGACTTGTACAATAAACAGTTGGAATATTACAGCACGTGACTACAGTTACAGTAACCTTAAGACATTTAGATCATGTTTATATCCTTTATCGTTTTGTGATGTTTATCAAGCTGATGATCCTAATGTAGCGTACAATAATTTTATAGAAGTATTCCAGCTGTTTTATGATTTATGTTTCCCCTTCATCAATAAAAAAATAAAGTTAAAAAGGAATCCGAATTGGTTAACGCCCGGCATAAGGCGCTGTAGCAAAAACAAAAGACGACTTCTTTGGCAACTACGAGCAAAACCTAATAGCGATAACTTAACTAAACTTAAAAATTACTCACAAAGACTTAAGAAAATAATAAAATTAACACAAAAGGCAAAAAATAACCATAAGATAATGACATCAACAAATAAATCAAAAGATACATGGAAGATCATAAATGAAAATAAACATTGCCCTCCCTATGAACATATAACAGAAATACAAAATAACGGGGTTACAATAACAAACCCTAGTGACATAGCGAACGCATTTAACGATCACTTTGTGAATCAAGCAGAATTACTTTCGAAGGCTTCAAGATCCCCGAGCTATGAGACCCCTAATACATGTTGTGAATCAATGTTCTTGACCCCGACTACACCTCATGAAGTATATCGAATAATACAGGATTTAAAAAATAAAGTTAGCGTAGGGTATGATGATATTATAACAAAAGTATTAAAATTTGTTTCCGATGTGATATCTGGCCCCATTTGCCACATCATTAATGTTAGTATCTGCTCTGGAATTTATCCTGATAAACTAAAACCAACTATAATTAAGCCCTTATTTAAAAAACATGACAAGACTGATATGAATAATTACAGACCCGTTGCCCTAATACCAGTAATATCAAAAATATTTGATAAGGCTATTTATCGCCGAATGTCTTCATTTTTCACGAAACACAACATCTTGGTAAAGGAACAGAAGGGCTTCAGGAAAAACAAGTCCATAAATATGGCTATCTATGATTTTCTTAATATTATTATGACAGATGTTGATGGAAGAACTCCTATTAGCGCCGTATTTATGGACATGACGAAAGCATTCGATCTAGTCGACCATAATATTCTGCTACAAAAACTTAATGCATATGGAATAAGGGGCAATGCACTTTCCCTTATACAGTCTTATTTAGACAATAGAACGCAGTGTACGGAAATTAAACGAATTTCTAAAAAGCATAAACAAGAACTTAAATATATTTCAGGAAAACGTAAAATCACTTTTGGCGTACCACAAGGCAGCGTATTGGGTCCCCCGTTGTTTTTAGCTTACATAAATGACTTTCCAAAACATGTCGCTTTTGCTATGGTCCTTTTTGCTGATGACAGCACAATAATTGTAAGGAATAATAAAAATAGAAACCATGAATCTGACATTAAAGACGCATTACAACAATCAATTAACTGGCTTGAACATAATAATTTGAAATTAAATTTAAATAAAACTAAAATCATGCAATTTCGACAAAGATTGACTACTCCTGACATAAATATAGCTTTTGACGATAACAGAATTGAAGAAGTAGAACAAATAAAATTTCTAGGTTTGACAATTGACTCTAAACTGACTTGGAAACAACATGCATCAATTCTTATAACAAAATTAAGTAGGTTCTCTTTTGCTCTTTATAAACTGAAGAAAATAGTTAACCAGGCAGCTGTTGTAGCTGCGTATTATGGCTATGTAGATTCCATATTACGTTACGGAGTAATTTTTTGGGCAAATTCCTGTGAGAAAACTAACATTTTTAAAGCACAGAAGAGGTGTATTCGATCGATATGCAGTCTTAAACCAACGGAAAGTTGCAAACCGCATTTTAAATCTCTTAAAATACTACCACTACCTTGTCTTTACATATATGAGACCGCATTGTTCGTCAAGAAAAATAGTGAATTGTTTAAAAAAGCTTCAGAGCAACGCTATAGATCGACAAGACGAGAATATCGTCACGAGTTATGTCTAAGAGCCTCAAAGACCGCTCTTATGCACAAAAGCATCCTCTGCATGGCTCCGAAAATATTCAATAAAATACCAAATGGCATTAAAGATTTAAACTTGGCACAATTTAAACGGAAACTAAATAATTTTTTAATTGAAAAATGTTACTATACCATTGACGAATTCCTTCTTGACAAAATTTGAATTTATGATAATGTTTAAGCTTTCTAAATGTGTATTATAAAAATTGATTGTATTTTAATGTTGAATTTGTTTAAGTTTTCTAAATGTGTACTACAAAAATTGATTATATTTTAGATGTTGATTTTTTTTTTTTTTTTAATTTGTATGTAGGTACCTAATATCAATTTTAAATTTGTATAATGTTAAATAGTGTATGCCCTAATGGGTAGTTTTTTGAGTTACTATAACCTAACTATAAGACCAACTGTATCACCAAAAATCACACTAATAAATACTTTGACTTTGACTTTGACTTTGATGATGATGATGCACTGAAATCGGGATTACAATTCAGTCGACTAGTTTACGGTAACATAACACCACGCCTGTACCTACCCCTCGAAGGATTGAGCAGTGGTGTTTAGTACAACCCTCACATGTAAATAAATACGTTTATCTTACCTTATATGACACGGCAAGACAGTTTTTAATTATAATTTGCAAGACAATAATATATCCGTGGTGCCGGAGCAACTTTTTTAGACTGTCAAACATTCCTGGTATTTGACATAAAAACATTCCCGCTGGTTATCAAAAGGCACGTGGTGGTACCAATTCAATGAACTATTTGAGGTGACGTCATCAAAACTGCTAATTTTAGCAGGAATACAATAAGCTTGTTTTAAAGACGTGATGGTACGAAAACGCAACGTAAGGTTAAAATAGGACTGCTGGTAGGGCCCCAGGCCCAATGTGTTAATATCAAGTTTAAATTGACTCATTGAATTGTGTAGTTTTCAAATGAAAATAAAAAAGAAACTAATGTTGTGTGCAAATTATTATTATTGAACAAGGACAAAATACAAATTGTTATTAATTTAACTAGAATTGGCAAGCATCAGAGACATAGTGTTTTGAATGAAAGGCTAACTGATGAATGGAAATAATTGATCAAATTCTCTGCCATCTTCTGAAAAGTGGTAATCAATTAACTCTTTCGAAGGGATGTCGGGTCTACCTGCCCAGTTACTCAGTTTGTAAGTCAGATAGGCAGTCACTCTATGTTCATATCATCATCATCAGCCTACAGCAGTCCACTGCTGGACATAGGCCTCCTCAATCGCACGCCACTCAACTCGATTCTCAGCATCTCTCATCCAGTTGCTACCAGCCACCCTGGGAAGATCGTCACTCCACCAAGCCTGATGGCGTCCCACCTTACGTTTGCCGACGTGACTGTGTCGCTCTATATTGACTGGCTAGAAAAATGCGATTATGACGAATCAGAAAATCTATTCGGTAGCCTTACATGACACCCTGTCACTTTCACATACTCACCACACACACCCCCCCACACCATACACACACACAAACTCACCCCAGTCACATTTACCCACACTTTCCTCAGAACGCAGTGTGAGTGGTACCTAACCTAAGTTATAAAAATGTATACTCCTATATTATTGTAGTTTTTTTTTACTATCTTTTAAGTTTGTAAACACTTTTAATTTTTAATGCATGGCATATCTTTGTATCTAATTTTTTAGTCCATAGTTTTTTATATATTCTCTGTAAGTTGAGAAGTCTGGCTCTTGTGATCTATGAACTCCTAGTACAAGAGCCAGGGCTACACTGATGTTTGAGCAATCAATTGTCAATAAAGATTTATTTTTTATTTATGTTAAATCCTGGTATTTGGCTGAATCCACGCAAAATGGAAGCTGACCTTAACGGAGTTGGAAAAGGGGCAGATGATGATCTATTGACAAGCAGTTCTATAATGTAGAAATATCATAATCTATTATTTTTGGGTTTTGTTATAATTTTTTCTATATCTTTTGAAAAGATTTTGTTAAGACAACCCCTACTTCATGAAGCAGTGTTTCAGTTATATCCAATCCATAGCAGTTCAATGCTGGACAAGTGGCCTGGCCTCTCCATTTCCACGTCAATATGCTGGATTCTCGGGTATAATCCGCCGGCGACAAATATGGCAGCAACATTTTACTAAGCGCACACGTTTTCTCGGGTATTTTGTATAGGCGCTTCTTATTTATATTCAACATTGTATAGCCTTTTATACAGATTCACATAAACCTAATACAGTGTTCTAGCACATGATATTATAAACAAATAAATAAATGCTTACTTATTCTTAATTTTAAAACTTATTGTGCATACTTATTATTTGATGCTTACTTATTTTCTGCAAATCCGGTAAAGGCTATTAAGATTCTACACAAATTAAAAAGAAAACGCGTTCTGTGAAACCAAAAAATGTAATATTTTTTGGATTTTGAGTTTTATTTTTACGTTTGTTCGAAATTTAACTTTTTGTACCGTATTTGTGACGCCTGAATGATTAAACATTACTTCGGTTAAAGTTTTGCTACAACAGTACTTTGTGGCTACAATTTTCTTCTTTAATTCGAATTTTTGGCTGTCATGAATACAATTTATAATTCTGTAAACATAATAAAGATTTTTTTTTCGGAAAATGGATTACTTTGACTTTATCTCTTGCTCGGCAATGTTGTGGTTACTCGGCCATAAAGACACAGAACCGCCTACGCCGAAATAGCAAGCAAAATATTATGTTTTATGAAATATTTGAACGAATATTTCTGATCCTGTTTACTCTTTGGGAAAGTTGTACAGTAAAATATTCGCCTGGCTCTTGTGATACAGGAATTCCTAGTGCAGAAATTGATTTATTTAATCGTATTCTGTAGGACGTCATTCAGTATTTGACAAGTTCAGATGATTCATTTTGATTGCCAGTAATTTAACTCCTGAAAACTGCTTATAAGGCTATATAGATTAGTATACCCAAGCATGTACTGTGAGTTAATCCAATCGTCATAACGCCTATTCCAGCAAACATAGTACATACTCGCTAATCAATTAATAACTATATAATTATTCAGTGGATGCAACCGATAATTGCTCCATTAATTGATGGCGGCCATTGTGTCATGCACGCAATTATTATTGCCTGGCAGGCTTATCAGGGACCAGAGACATAGGTGAAGAAAATGTCGGTTTAATTAAGCAGAAAACGTGTTTCAACATATTTTTTGCAGCTCTGGGACATCTGCCTTTGTGTTCTGCTTTCTAGAAAAAAATGCTTAATTGATTATAGGAAGCGCTGCCTCATAGCCTTTTTTCTGCTAATTAGCTTCTCTGCTTGATTTATTATCATCAGGTAATAAATCAATCATAATTGGTTGATGCTGAAATTGCTGTCAGAATGTTTCTTGTCGTGTCTGTAGATGTTATCATTACCATTTGTCACTCTAAATTAATTGATAAGTCTAGGATAGTAATTTGATGGATCTCTCAATTCTTCAATGGTCGCAAGCGCGACTGCTGAACATGAGGTCCTGGGTTCGATTCCCAGGTCGGGCAAAGTGTTATTTTATTTATTTATTTATTGACACGCCAACGACTTATTCACTAAATCATTACTTACATAAAATATATTCTATTTCAACAGCTTTGCGGTGAATGCGTCACCTAAAGGAGTGCACAGCACTTGTATAATCAGTAATAAAAATTAAAATGGAAATATATGATAATAACATAATTAAAATTTACAAAGTTTACATTAAATTTAAAATGTCAAGTAGTTAAATTAAATTACAGTTTATTAAAAAATTAAAAAAATAGCAATTAAATTGGAATAGAAAACCATATATATTAAAACTACAAAATTACAAATAAATTAGGACATAATTATTACATTAATAATAATTAAAATTTAATTTAGGTCGAGGCTTTTTAAACGCTAAGACGCTCCACAACCGCGAGGTATGCAGTCTCAGAGAATATTTTTTAAAAGCCGAGGTGGGTATGCACCGAGATGTGGTCGCAGTGGACAAGGGCCTCACCCCGCTGTCCATGGCTAAAGAGAACTGGCGCAAACCTGTAGTACTTACTACCGATGACCGCAAGGAAGTATGGCAAGGCAAGGAGCTTCACGGACGCTTCTACCGGGCTCTTCATGGGCCCGATGTAGATTTTCTAGCATCCGTGTCCTGGCTACGTTTCGGTGACCTCTTTGGGGAAACTGAAGGTTTTGTCTGTGCGATTATGGACGAAGTTATGTTGACGAACAACTACCGGAAATATATTATGAAGGACGGGACGGTTGACGTGTGTCGGGCATGCCACCGTCCGGGTGAGTCCATCAGACATATTATTTCTGGTTGTTCTCGTCTGGCTAACGGCGAGTACTTGCACAGGCATGACCAAGTAGCCAGGATTATTCACCAGCAACTTGCCTTGAAATATAAACTTGTGGAATCTGAGGTACCGTACTACAAGTATGTGCCCGACCCAGTTCTCGAGAAAGACCATGTCACGCTGTACTGGGATCGGTCTATCATCACTGACAGGACTATTGTCGCCAATAAACCTGACATAGTGGTGATAGACCGATCAGCGCGCCGCGTAATGATAATCGATGTTACCATCCCACATGACGAGAACCTCGTGAAAGCTGAGAAAGAGAAACAAATGAAATATCTCGACTTGGCACACGAGGTTGTCGACATGTGGAATGTGAACTCGGCTATCATTGTGCCGATTGTTGTGACGGCCAATGGCCTTATAGCCAAAAGCCTCGACGAACATCTCTCGAGGCTCTCCTTAGGCGGTTGGATCAAGGGCCTAATTCAGAAGGCTGTACTCCTCGATACGGCTCGCATTGTGAGGAGGTTCCTGTCTCTGGAGCCCTAACCACCGGTAGCTTGGACCCTGCTCCCGATACCGGCGGACCACTATTTTTTATATTTTTAAATGTTTTTTTTTTTAATATTAATTTGTTTAGAAATATTTAAAAATGGAATTTATATGTATAAAATTGAATAAAGGAGATTAAAATTATGCAACTGATGGAGCTACTAAAAGGTAACTGAAACTTTCAGTAGCGCCATCAGGATGGAATTTGGTGTGGACAAATGTGCGGTCATGCTTGTAAAACGAGGGGAGATTGTGGAATCTGTAGGAACCCAGCTCTCGTATTCCATAAATCTTAGATCCCTCTCAGCAACCGAAACCTATAAGTATTTGGGTATGTCGGAAGCGCTGGGCATCAATGTTGCTGACATGAAGCAATCGTTGAAGGAGCGTGTCTTTGGCCGCCTGAAAAAAGTATTTAATACTCTTTTAGCAGGCGGAAATAAGGTGCGTGCCTTCAACGGTTGGGTCATGCCGGTTTTGATGTACTCTTTTGGCATACTCAAATGGACTCAAACAGAACTAGACGCCCTGGATAGGAAGGTCCGTAGATTGTTGGCGGCATATCGAATGTATCACCCACGTTCTTCGGTTATGAGACTGTATATCCCGCGGAAGTGTGGGGGGTCGAGGCTTTTTAAACGCTAAGACTCTCCACAATCGCAAAGAGCAAATCGCAATCGAGATATGCAGTCTCAGGGAATATTTCCTAGAAGCCCACGCGGGGATGCATCGAGATGTGGTCGCGGTGGACAAGGGCGTCACCCCGCTCTCCTTGGCTAAAGAGAACTGGCGCAAACCTGTAGTGCTTGACACTTACGACCGCAGGGAGGTATGGCAGAGTAAGGAGCTTCACGGACGCTTTTTCCGGGCCCTGCTCGGGCCCGATGTAGTCCTTTCAGCGTCCGTAGCCTGGCTACGTTCCGGGGACTTCTTCGGAGAAACCGAAGGTTTTGTCTGTACAATTAGGGATGAAGTTATGATGACGAATAACTACCGGAGATTTATTGTGACGGACGGCACGGTTGACATATGTCGGGCATGCCACCGTCCAGGTGAATTAATCCGTCACATTATCTCCGGGTGTTCTCGTTTGGCTAACGGATAGTACTTGCATAGACACAACCTTGTAGCCAGGATTATCCATCAGCAACTTGCTCTAAAATACAGCCTTGTGGAATCGGAAGTGCCGTACTATAGGTATCACATTGTACTGGGATCAATCCATCATCACTGACAGGACTATTTTAGCCAATAAGCCTGATATAGTGGTGGTGGATCGATCAGAGCGGCGCGCAATGATTGTTGACAAAACGGTCCCGCATGATCAGAACCTCGTGAAAGCTGAGAAAGATAAGCAAATAAAATATCTTGACTTGGCTCACGAGGTTGTCGACATGTGGGATGTGGACTCAGCGATCATTGTGTCGATAGTCGTATCAGCCCATGGCTTAATTGCTAAGAGCCTCGATGAATACCTGAGGAGGCTCTCGTTAGGCAGCTGGATCAAAGGCTTGATTCAGAAAGCAGTACTCCTGGACACGGCTCGTATTGTTAGGAGGTTTCTCTCTCTGGAGCCCTGACCACCGGTAGCTTGGACCCTGTTCCCGATACCGGCGGGCAACAATTTTTTATATTTTTAAATGTTTTTATATTGTTTTTTATAAGAAATATTTAAAAATGTAAATAATTTGTATGTATATGAATAAAGGAATTAAAATTAAAATAGAATAGATTGAAATTTGAGTTCAAAAATTAAATTAAAATAAATTGTACAATATTAAATACATTGAATGGAGTGTTGAGTTTTTTCAACGTAAACTTCTCATTAGCAGCCACGGAGTCTTGATTTGTGGCCTATTGATAGCTCGCCGCCTATTACATGGGACTTAACATAACTGGCGGAATATGGGTATATAGTATAAGGTACACTTCTGACTAACCCTTCGGGGATTTCAGGCATGATATTATTTAATGACATAAATTTAAGTTTGTTTTGTGCATAAATTGGAGGGTTTTTATTAAGCATTATCCGACAAGACCAGACAGAGATCAGGGGGCCTAGAATGGCCGCTCAGCTGATTCTGATAAACGGCCAGTTTAGCCCCCCAGGTATCAGATAGACTGGGCTCCTACTGAGGTTCTCTTAATGGAAAAAACCAATGACAATATTGTCAACTTAGGCATCAAACCCGCCCTTCAAGCACGAAACCCACGGGGCATTCACGTTTCTATCATAGTGATTGATTTCATAATGATGTAGTTACCTACGTTACAACTGCCTCGTTGGTTTAGTGGTCGCCAGCGCGACTGCTGAGCGTGAGGTCCTGGATTCGTGACTTGTTGATGGCAATAGGCTATAACTTAAAAACGTGACTGGCGAAATGTGGATGTACTATTTAAGTACACCTCTGCCTATCCCTTCGGAAATTACATGCGTGATGTTATGTTATGTTAATTACACCATGTTAATGTACCAGTTCTTTATGATCATGATGATATTCTTATTACGGAAATAAAAAGATAAAAGACGTATAATTATGATAAATATTATTTGGTGCATATAAAGTGTTCAATTACATTACGCAATACATTCAATGGGTTTTTAAGTGTGTTTAGAATGAACAAAGTCCACCATGTTTTGAAATAAATTGAGATATATTATTAAAATATTGTCAATGGTTTTTGCGACCGTTCCTAATAGTTATCATTGGAATAGATTGTCAGATTTTTTGTAGCAGATTTGTAGAGGTCAGCCGTTTTTCGTTTTTCGAAGCACGATTACGCACAATTGTTTAGTTTTTTTTTTCTTACTAATACTTTTCTGCAACTATTTATAATATTGGTAATTTTATGAGGCCCTGTAGGAGCCCACCATAATTATATTATAATGAAGAGATATATATATGTTGAATCCTTGTAGGTTGTGGAAGCAGTTGCTCCATGTAATATACTGATATTTAGCTGCTTCCAGTTGGACTGGAAGACGACCCTAATCATCATCATGTTCCTGCCCTTAGCCCAATTTATTTGAAAGTCTATACCAATATCCGTAGTTGGAAAAAGGCTAGGCATAAAGTGATTTATGTTGACTTCTTTCAACATTTTGTTAAAAGACGACGACGTGCAGTGATCAAGAAACGAGATCATTGTTCATAGCTTCTTTGTATAAGATGTGCCTTCATAATATTTTGTGTTATTGTCTACATATAATTAAAAGGAAATGCGGGTGGTCTTTGCTCCATACAAACGCCGTCGCCTGTTTTCTTTCTGGTTTGTCTTTAAAGCTATGATTTTTGATAGTTAAATAAATATCAACCTCTTCTATGTCCCTATGTTTTCCTTTTTGATAATACATAATCTGTATCAGCACAAGAACGAACTTTTATGATGATGTGGTTAATTCAAAAGGCTTTAGTCTCATGTAAGTTACGATGAGATGACTTGAATAGTCAATGCGTCATCAGTGTATCATCATTAAATCATCATAATTAAAGCATAGGCTTTAATTAGTTATCATGCAATATTTGTCATGATCGATCAATGTCACCTTTGAAGGTTTATTATTGATTGATTTTACATTGACGAGGATGAGGCGATGGTCATATTAAAGTCACAAATTTAACCCTAATCATTACTTCTTTGCCTGAATTATAGTCTAATCAAGATTTAAGATCAAACGAATAGGTCGCAAGATTGATTTAAGTCTAGGTAAACAATTTGTAATAACCTGTAGAACCTGAATGAATCAAATTAACTCATAGTTTTTAATGAATACTGATAAAGATAGTTTACCAAGAATTAAATAAAAAACTGACTTGACTGTTTTACTATTTATCTTGTGAATTGCGATTCAGATATTCGACTATGCAAAAGATATTTTACGAGTTTCGTAATGTAATGCATGTGTAAATGTAATCCTTTGTTCGGTACTGGACAGATTCTTGGATTGGCCAGATTAGTTAGTTCTGTAGGTACTAAATGTGAGTAGTAGGTAGCAGATGGTTTTAAATAAAACAACAATTAAAATAACTATAAATAAATTTACTGACTAAGAGGCATTATAAATCACTTTGATTAATTTACATTCAATATGGCCGTGAGAACCTGACTATGTTCATGGAACTGAGACGTTTTAGAGATTTAGAAGTAGCTTTTGGCTCCTGCGTTAGCTGAGGCTGAGGCTTTAGCGGACGCTTGGGCGCCCGACCCGCCGTAACCACCGTATCCACCCGCTGAGCTGGAGGCGTCACTGTTACTGCTAGCTCCGCCGTACGAGCCACCGTAGCCACCGCCAAGCCCGCCACCACCGCCGGACGAGCCACCGTATCCACCAGCACCTCCACCGCCGACGCCACCGCCGCCGCCAGATGAGCCGCCGTAACCGCCGCCGAACCCACCACCACCGCCAGACGACCCTCCGTAACCACCGGAGCTACCTCGGCCGCCGCCGCCACTGCTGGCACCACCAAATCCGGCTAGGAAACTGCCTGCTAAGCCACCTAGGCTAGTGCCGTACCCTTTACCACCGCCGCCACCACTGCCTCCTCCAAGCCCACCTCCGGAACTACCACCAAGTCCGCCTCCAGAGCCGGTTCCTCCGAAGCCACCTCCGAACGAGAGGCCTCCCCCACTTGATCCACTTCCACCACTAGAGGCCCCGCTTCCTCCATATCCAACCCCACTACCGCCGCCAAGTCCTTTGCCACCGCCGCCACCACTGCCTCCTCCGAGGCCACCACCGGAACCTCCGCCAAGACCGCCTCCGGAGCCGGTTCCTCCGAAGCCTCCTCCGAACGAGAGGCCTCCTCCACTTGATCCACTTCCACCACTAGAGGCCCCGCTTCCTCCATATCCAACCCCACTACCACCGCCAAGTCCTTTGCCACCGCCGCCACCACTGCCTCCTCCGAGGCCACCACCGGATCCTCCGCCAAATCCGCCTCCGGAGCCAGTTCCTCCGAAGCCTCCACCGAACGAGAGGCCTCCCCCACTTGATCCACTTCCACCACTAGAGGCCCCGCTTCCTCCATATCCAGCCCCACTACCGCCGCCAAGTCCTTTGCCACCGCCGCCAGCACTACCTCCTCCGAGACCACTTCCAGAACCTCCGCCCAGTCCTCCACCGGAGCCAATTCCTCCGAAGCCTCCTCCAAACGAGAGGCCTCCCCCACTTGATCCACTTCCACCACTAGAGGCCCCGCTTCCTCCATATCCAGCCCCACTACCGCCGCCAAGTCCTTTGCCACCGCCGCCGGCACTACCTCCTCCGAGACCACTTCCAGAACCTCCGCCCAGTCCTCCACCGGAGCCAATTCCTCCGAAGCCCCCACCGAACGAGAGGCCACCACTTCCACTACTAGAGCTCCCACGTCCACCGCCGGAGCCCCCGCTTCCTCCATAACCACCGCTGGTGCCGCCGCTGAGGCCACCGCCGTAGCCGACACCGCTTCCTCCACCGAAGCCACTTCCATGGCCGCCTCCGTGGCCTTTGCCTCCGTGGCTACCACTAATTGAGCCGCTACTTCCAAGTCCAGTAAGTAAGCCTCCGCCTAGTGAGCCACTTCCTCCACTTGAGCTACTGCCTCGTGAGCCACTCGATCCTCCGCCGTAGCCGCCGGCGCTACCACCACCAAGGCCTCCTCCACTACCGCCGCCGAGGCCCCCTCCGATGCTGCCTCCACTGCTACCACCGTAACCGCCTCCACTACTACCGCTATAGCCTCCGCCGCTACCGCCGCTCAGGCTACCACCACTGCCGCCACCTAGTCCTACGCCACTACCTCCCCCGAGGCCTCCACCAGCGCCTCCTCCGTATCCGCCTCCGCTACCACCACCGATGCCACCTCCGTGGCCAGCACCGCCTCCGTGGCCACCACTTATAGATCCACTTCCACCTAGTCCACTGCCGAAGCTTATTACACCACTCAGTCCACCCGAGTTACTTCCATGTGATCCACCAGAGCCACCTCCGTGGCTTCCACCTGAGCCACCTCCGTGACCACCACTGGAGCCACCTCCGACTCCTCCTCCTACACTTCCGCCGTATCCACCGCCGAGGCCACCGCCGCTGCCGCCACCATAACCTCCGCCAAATCCGCCTCCACTTCCACCGCCACTGCCGCCGCCGATGCCAGCGTGTCCAGATCCACCACTACTTCCATGGCTCTTTCCGACACTGCCACTCACTCCATGACCAGCACCCCCGCTGCCACCGTACACACCACCCCCACTTCCACCTCCTCCACCCCCAAAGTTCAGTCCCCTACTAATACCACTACTTCCAGTGCTGCCACCGTATCCTCCAGAGGTTCCGTACCCTCCAGCGCTTCCACCGCCGAAGCCTCCTCCACTTCCAGATGCTCCTCCGAGGCCACCTCCACCTCCAGAGCCTCCTCCAGAGCCAAATCCAGCGCCACCTCCATAGCCGCCGCCACTTCCACCTTCACTGTATCCTCCACCGCCGCCATATCCACCTTTGCCACCGTCAAGTGTACCGGTGAAGGCGAATCCACCAGATTTTCCATCTTCGGATTTTGAATAGATAGATTTTCCACTTCCTCCCAGGCTACCACTCAAACCAGTCCCAGCACTTCCTAGGGCGGTGAGCCCGGAGTGGACGTCGGTGAGTATGCTACCGACTCCATCGCGGATACCTTCGAAACCACTGTCAAAGGCTAGGCCTGAGCCTCCACCAAAGCCGAAACCTCCGCCGCCCCCGCCTCCGCCGCCGCCACCATATCCGAACCCGCCGCCGCCCCCGCCCCCGCCTCCTCCATCGCTCGTATAGCGCCCGAGTCTCACTGAAATTTAAAGAATCAAGTTATTATATGAAATAATATTAACAAACATAAATTTTGTTGTTCATGACTTCAAAAGTTTATGTCTCCTTCAATTGTTTATTTTATAAAAGTTACACTGCAAAAACTGTAATTACAGTACAAACACAACACAAAAACTTGAACTACAATTACCTGAATGTGCATCGCTAAAGCCTAATATCAGGCAAAGGACGATGCAAGAACGCATCGTCTTCATGATTCCTTCGTTAACTGACAACGTGTATACGTTAGCATCCTTTTATATAATAAGTGTCTGAGCGTGATCAAAGTTCATAGGAACTCGAACACACGTATGTACGGGAAAAACAATTAGTTTTTTTAATGCTTTATACTTCCACAACAGGTTATGAACGAAGTAAAGCCGACGTTTTTGTTGAGTAGAGATTAGTCAGAAGCGATAGTGAATATCATGGCATCTTCGTCTTTGGGTATCCTCGAACTATGCAGTCAGTAAGTACCTTTTAAGATTACCTTGGTGCATTGAAAAAATTAGATTCATTATTATCGATGCACTTTTGCCATTTTAATGTTTAAGATCAACAAAAGTATGAATCTATCTTCTATCTATAAAGCGGCAATTTCATCTTTATCTTCAGCATCTATTAAATATTTATCACTAATTAATCAATGCAGTGCATGAATGATTGCGCACGAGTACTGTTATGGTTTTGTTCTCATTGTGCTAATTCCCTTGTGTTTTTTCCAATGTTACTTGTAGGTACAGACTGAGTAACAGAAACGCTTTTCATTGTGCGAGGAAGACATTATTTATTTAGTGCCTTAAAATCATTACTTCCTTGACCATACATGAACCTTTTTGTAGTAAATTTTGTTAGACTGAACCAATTTGTGTTGATTTGACATAAAGTCGAATGTAATGGATGTTTTCACGTAATCATTTCAGTTCCACTTAGACGTGCTATAGGCAACAAACTCAAATCTTAATAAAGATAAAGGGTGTAACAAGACCCTTCACGGAGCCGAAAGGCACTTGTTCTCCCCGTCATTGCGATATTTTTTTTTGTTCTAGACCATACCTGGGAACCTTCTAGTTACGGAGATATTGGGGGTCAAAGTTCCAACTTTTTCACAAGTTTTTTTTTTTAATACCCGTTTTTAATGTATGATTTTTAAACACCTCTACTATTATTCAAACCATCCATAAGCACAATTTTTAAGTGCGTTATATTTTTCATAAGTTTGCCGTGTGTGATTATTTCCCAGAATTTAATCCTAATTAGCGACACTATGGAATGGTGTAATAATACAGTGTGTTTTTTTTTCAAAACCGACTGGTTCGATTCCTAGCTAGGAATATTGATTTAATATATAATATTGATCAAAAATCTAATGATACAGTTTAAGTTTTCATTAAAATCGAGCTCGGGACTCCTTTGAGAATTTTTCGATATTCCTCATAGTTTCGGATTTGGCCATCCACGCCCCCTTGAAAAATGCACCATGTATACTCGTACCTATTGCATAAATCTTGAAGACCGGGATATTCCGAACCAAGCGCTATAATCTTGACTTTTTCACCTCTCACCTTTATAATCTGATCCTTATCGAAAAGTATATTTTATTGTAGTTATAACGTTACGCCCACGATGACGCCAGTGCATTCAGATGCATTATCGACCTTCATATGTCTGTTTATTATGTTTCTATTAAACCATCGTTAGGTTCATCCTGCGGCTTTATTGAGAAGAAAATGTGATAAGATAGTGAGAAGATAGCGAAAATGTTTGGTTCTCATCAAAAAACATTCGACCAATGTGATAAATTAATTATTTCTCATCATTCTTGCTTTTTAGAGTTCCGTTCCTCAGTCGGCAAAAACGGAACCATTATAGGATCACTTTGTTGTCCATCTGTCTGTCTTTCTGACCGTCTATAAATACCCTTTTTCTCAGGAACGCGTGGAGGTATCAAGCTGAAATTAATATCAAAAACTCAAATCTGTTACTCCTTTTTTTTTTTTTTTACCGATGGGAAATCAAAAATACTCAAATCTGTTATTCCTTGAAGCAGCGCAAAAATCAAACTTGTAAGTTAACGCGATCAAAAGATATGACCGTTTATGTTGCATATTTTGCGATTTCACAAGGGAATCGAAACCTATAGGGTACTTTCCGTTGACGTAGAATCATGAAATTTGGCTAGAAGCAAAATTTGAAGGAAAAAAACTGAAAACTGCAAATATGTAGTATAACAAAATACCCACATGTATAAACCAACCCTCGGTGCGCAAATCCAACTCGCACTTTCTCGGTTTTTGTAGGTGTATTACGGCTAGCCAAAATCAAATGCTGGAAGCCAACTGCCTGGAAGCCGACCTAAACATACTTGGAAAAATGCTAAATAAATGATTGTTGGCTTTTTTTATTAATCAGGAAAGTGTCCTATAGACTGCAAAAGAACTGAAGCAGGAGACAGAAAGAAGTGGCAACGAATGGAGGAGGCCTTTACCCGAAGAGCACCCGTCTTGATAATGATCTTAAGAAATTTATATCTATCTTGTATTTTTATGTTTTTTTTTTATATTAACGAAAATAAACACTTTTTTATATTTTATTTATTTATATAAAGCGCCAAAATAGTGGCTCAGTTCTGGGCCGAAACAATTTAGATTGCCATCGACGCGCTAAGAAGAAGAAGACCCGAATCTATAGACAAAAAAATACATAAACACGTTTCTTAAATTTTTATTACAGCTAGAAAATAAATTTTATCGGCTTTATTCGCTGACCGTACGTTTTCCGGTTCTTATGAAAACATTCAATATCGACCGATGGCAAGCCAAATAGTTTCCGGTTCAGTCATAGCCACTACATAGGCCATTCACTATAATGGGCACACCAACACGTCTGTAGAATCTCTCTTTTGTTTCATTGTCATATTCTACATGGCTTAGTTATATAATCATATCATACCATTTTCTCGGGCGTTCCTTTCTTCTCACGGTATCTTAGGTATGCTTGGCCAACCATAATAACAATGGCATATCTTCATTTTCGTGTGGTTAGTCCCTAACCTGGTGTCAGAGTTTATGCCGCCCATGGGCCTCTGACTTGGTTTTACATGTACATGCACAAATATCTCTCAGCCATGCTGGATAAGGGTTTTCCCTCGATCCGAAGCAAGTGATAGTTAATATACCACACAAATTCTTGTTGACCTATACATCGTCAATAACGCTGATAGAGAGACATATTTCCTTCTTTTAATTAGAAAACTTTTCTTTGGGTGAAATCAACATTTTTCTCTATTTTTGGTAGACCAGCCCCTGGAAGTTAATTTACTTAACTCATGAAGCAGACTTAACTAATTAATTTTATTTACGATAGTAAATATATATAATTGCAAACAAATAGTACAGCAATCATAAGTTTTTATATATTGTCTACATTAAATATAATTGGAGACAAACGTTTATAGCCTTATGTGGATAAAACCAGTAATATGTGTGGTTGATATATAAATAATGTAATCCTTCTTTTTAATTGATACTAATCATCTAACGACCTATTTACATTCTAAGTGTAGATATTCTGTATATTAAGCGAGCAGTCACGATTATTGAACGCAAGTTTATACATAATATTTTATACAAACCGCATCCGGGTGCCATCTAAAACTGAGATTCTTGGGATATGGTTTTTACGTTGGGTTTATTTTTAATATGTAACACATTTTCTGTTTATGATGGATGACAAATGTAGATTTAATTTATTTATTGTATCGTTTATTGATAGAAAATGACAACTGTTTGAGTTGTTTAAAATCAAAAAGCTTTAGTGTGGCCCGCTACATCTGTCGATATTCTTTTGCCATCACATTTACCTAGCTCATTGTGCTTGGCTGGTGCTGCCGTTTTTACCATTGCCACTCGAAAAGGGGTATTTTATTCATCGATAACAGTGAATAAAACGCTCTTTTACTCACTGAGTGAATAAAAACATTTTGAATTTGGAACAAGCACGAATTATGAACAAAAAATAAATAAAACGTACAAGAACTGAATTTCGAAAACTGTTCTAATTTTTTTTACTATACATTTTTAATGTTTATATTTATTCCTTTGTTAACTTATTATATTATTCTTATTCTTTATTGCACACAAAATATAAAAGTAGGACACACAAAATTACAATATATAACTTATGTACAACGGCGATATTACCGATTAGGTATATAATAAAATGTGATAAATACTCATCTGCTTAGACTTATCCCAACTTTATTGGGGTCGGCTTCCAGTCTAATCAGGTGCAACTTAATATAAGTATTTTAAATGGAGCGACTGCCTTTCTGACCCAGAACACAACCCAGTTAGTACTAGGTGGGTAATACGGTACCCCCTGGTAAGACTGGTTGTCAGACTTTCGGGGCACTGGTTACCTGTAACGACTGTCAAAGAAATACAAATGAGAGCCGGCTCAACGGTTTTACGTACTTTCCGAGGCACGGAAGAAAGTCGGTATGTAATGAATTAGTGGTCACCCATCCACAAACCGACCTTGGTTAGCCCGGCTTAACCTTGAAGATCGACCCGAGTGGTTGTTATTATTAACCCACGAGAAATATAAATAATATACTTCTGTTTATTTTCTCGCAGTCAATGGTAAAAAGTAGAGTACACAACTCGTGAAAAAAATAATTTATCTCGGTTCTTGTATCCCTCGCTCCGCTCACGATTCTACTCTAGAATCCCTTGCTACTCTCGGGATTCTACTCTAAAATCCTTCGCTGCTCTCGGGATCCAACTTTGTCCCTCGAATTAAATTCCCTTTTTTTTCACTTGTTGTATAATCTACTATTGTAACCTTTTTGGAAATTATATTTCCAAGCCGTTTCGAGTTGAAACTCTGAGACCGTGGGGTCCGAGTGCTGTTGACGCTTCCCGTGATGCAAGAGCTGGCTTTTACACACATTTTAAAGTCTATTGTTTGTTAAGTTTAGATATTTCAGTTTATTTAATCGTTTTAATTGTAACAATGTATACAGTGTGTGTGGTTAACGGTTACCGATACTTTAAAGGCATATTATATAGGTACTCATTTCTTTCGACAAATACACGTTTATATTATACCTCTAACCCCACAACCCGCGAATGGCGTCCTTTTGTATTGTTTAATCGGCTGATCTAGGGTATGTTCAATGAAGTGCTAATATCTTTGAACCTAAGAGACCTATGATTTTATTGCAAGGGTAAACGTCAAAGCTATCAAATAAGCAAAATAAGCAAAAGGATCCTAATAAAATAAGAAGTTATTCTGTGATTACCTACCTAAGCATTGATTGCTCTCTACGGTGCTCTTATGGAAGTATGATTGGGTTTGGAAATGATAAATGATGTTTATTTTGTAAATAGGTTTTTAAAAACACTTTTACACGTCTCTTTTTTTAAACTAGATGGGGCCGGTGTTTCGTACCTGACTACTCTGAGTAGAAACACCCGAAACAAACTCAGAGGTCATTGTCTCTTTTAAAGTCCAGACATAATATTGTTTAACACACATGAGGAACTGATTCAGAAGTAATATTACTATGTTATAAATTGTTGTGGCCAACCTGAAAGTCAAAGTCATCTTATGTACATTAAAATTAGACCATTTGTAGGCATATATAGGAAAAATATTTAATAATATAGTCATGGTAGGTATACTTAACTTTACCATTCAATTATATGTAAGTATAAGCTAGAATACATACAAGTAATACAGGTAGTCAATAAGTTGCAATCAACAATAATTCATAAATACTCTTAAAAGTAGCAACCACTGAAATTATGTACTTCTGCAGTTTTTAAAGCCATTAATTTAATAACACACGAGGAGAACACACTGGCTGGTGGTATTAGTTATGTCAGTGCTAAGAATTGAAAAATCACAATTTAAAATTTAAGATCTGCCTAGCCAAAAAGTAGTCGTGCAAAAAATTATCTTTTGTGTGTTGTTTTAGGAAGAAACTTTTTTTTTTTTAATTATAGAAGGTATAAAAGTACCCTGAACGAAGCCGAAAGGCACTTATTCTCCCGGTCATTGAGATTATTTTTTTATCCAGACCATACCTTCTAATTCCGGAAATATTGGGGGTCAAAGTCCTAACTATTTCACTTTTTTTACAAGTTTAAATACAAGTATTTCATGTTATAACTTTACTTTGAATACCTCCACGACCCCCGTACTATTCAATGAATCCACCAGCACAATTTTTTGAGTGCGTTACATTGAGTCCTACCGTAAAACGTGATTTTTTACCCTAAATAATATTTTCTTTCCCAGCAATTATTTTTGCGTACAGTTACTTAGTTTGATGTACAGAATGCTTGGTTGAAGGCTTCGTGATGGATCCGTTTATACCTTGTATATTGTTTAATATATATTTTACATGTATATTTTTTTAATTTATATTTTTTGTATATTTTTTCCATGGGTATTCTAGAAGTGTATTAATTTATTATCCAATCAACTCATGAACGAACGTGTTGACAATCATGACTTCACCCCAATTTGATTAACCATTTTGGATCATAATATTATCTACAAACCATATAATATTATCTAATATACACGACGATCAACCGCTCTTGCCGATTAATATAAACAAAGAGTACCTAGGAATCTACTCGTACATTCCAAATTGTGATCAAGCTTGACAATGGGCGTCGTTATAATAATAATAATATTCTCTAACTAAGAGACACAGTTGATCCAATGACATTACAAGACAAACATTACAATAGGGATAGTCCGGGAGGTAGCGTTGCATTTTAGGTAGTGTTTTGATCATTTACCCTACTCTAGATGTTATTCTAGATGTAGTTCAGCAATGTAACTTATAAACTATGTTAGTACCGAATTTAATAGCTATTTAATAGTAGAGTCGTTTCGTTCATGTGAAAGAATCTTATATTTAATTGAAATTTAATAGATATTTAACAGTGATTTAATAGGGATTTAATAGCTATTTATAATAGCTGTAGTCGTTACAGGTAGTCCGTGACAATTTGACAACCAGTCTTACCAAGGGGTATCGTATTACCCAGTACTAACTGGTTTGCGGAGGTCAGATAGGCAGTCGCTCCATGTAAAATACAGGTAATCAGTTGCATTTGGTTAGACTGGAAGCCGACCCCATTACGGTTGGAAAAAGCCGAGGCAGATGAGTCTCATCTAGTGTTTCATTATATCACATTAGAGGAGATTCAAAAAAGGTTATTGACCTGTGCAGTAAAGTAAAGAGCTGTTGCATTCATTTATTAGTTACTAGCGACCCGCACCGGCTTTGCACGGGTGCAATTTAAACATATAAACCTTCCTCTTGAATCACTCTATGCATTAAAAAAAATCACATCAAAATCCGTTGCGTAGTTTTAAAGATCTAAGCATACATAGGGACAGACAGCGGGAACCGACTTTGTTTTAGACTATGTAGCGATCACTCATCACTCGTCTTTGCTCAAGACCGTACATTTACGTGATGCAGTTTTTGACCTCTTGAATTCTTAACTATACAAATAAATAAAAGTGAAGTGTCTGTTTGTACTTTCAAAATAACAGCTTTTTACTGAATGCATATTAAGAAATCTAATAAGCAAATAAGAAATAAAAATAAATAAAATAATAATAATATATATAATATATATATTTATATATAATATATTAATAGCTTATAGCTATTAAGCAGTACGACAAAAAAAAATTGTCCGTCTGTCTGTCTGTCTGTCTGTTCCAGATAATTTCCAAAACGGCGGGATCAATTTTAACGTGAGTTTCACTGGCAGATAGTTGATGTTAAAAGGAGTATCTTAGGCTTACTTTTATTATATAAAAAATAGGGTTCCGTGTAAAAAAAAACATTTGAAATTGGTAACAAAATCCGATTCAAATAGGTAAGTAAAATTTTTATAATAATAATTTCACGCGAACGAAGGTCGAGGGCAACAGCTAACTTAGTATTATTTATTTAGTATTATAATAAATTAGCTGTGGCCCGCGGCTTCGCTCGAGTTTCGGTCGGAAATAATCCCACGGGCACGTTGTAAACATAGCCTATGGCACTTGGGGATAATGTAGCTTCCTATTAGTGAAAGAATTTTCAAAATCGGTTCAGTAGATCCAAAGATTACCACCTACAACCTCACAAACTCACAAATTTTACCTATTTATTTATAAATAATAATGTTAGCATAGTTATAAATGTAATACTTAATATCTATCAACTTGAGACCCAACTCCTCGGTAAAGCCCACTAGTTTTGGACCTGCTTGCTCACTGTCTGTTAGCGATTCTACCATGATCGAATTTCATTCAGAATCACCATGTGTGTTGTTTTATGAAGTTTTACAAAATGAGTAAAACAAACAATGCCAAGTGAGAAAACAAATGATGATTAATGACAATATAATAATACCTACTGATTTATTGCACAAGTACCTACTACCAAGTAATCATTTGTTAGTCTAGCTATCTAGACAGCTAAAAAAAACATAACAATACATCGCTAGAAAAACGGGATTATCGCTTCCTGATCTAAACACTACATCACGTGTGATCATCACAACGCAACGGTGTAATCTTTATCATAGCTCTTATAAAAAAACTGATTACAACCAACTAGACATTTATTTGTGTTTTTATATGGTTGGTCTACAGCAAGGCTGCTCAACTATTCTGAAGGTGTGCCAAAATTTTGACTCCATATCATTGCGGGCCATCTGGTAAATAAAAATGGTCTACAGTAAATTTTTTGAACCACTTATAAATAAATTAAATAAGTAATAAAATTATAAATAAAATAAGTAAAGTAATTTCCAGCTAGATATTGGCTTACTGAAAATGGGTTTTTTAGGAAAACTATTTTTTTTTTTAATAATTTAATAAAATTGAATACAAGAATATCATCAGTTGACGACTGTTGGCGGGCCAATTCAAATGCGTTGGTGGGCCATATTGTGGCCCCCGGGCCTGGGGTTGAGCAGCCTTGGTCTACAGACTGTACACTGACGGTTAATGAATTGTGAAAATGGACACGTAGAAGTTTGACCCTACGCACTGTTATATAACAAACTTGCGCCTAACTAAGAAACAATCTAGGTGGCGTACGTACATAATAAAAAGAACAAAGTAATAAACGAGGTGAAAATAAAAAAGAGGCGACCACGTGCATTGTGCACAAAAAAAAAACATGGTCTCAAACGCGAACGCAGGGATTGTAGTACACTGCAACCTGCATATTTCAGCGCAAACAAATCAGCTGAAAACGCCATACACAGCCCAAGTAGCGGAGTAAGATGCTTATTCAATCTCGACAGAATAGGAGGCTATTTCAATCGTGTACAGTTTTTACTATTTTATTCGATTCAGTTTATTATTTATTGTTGAATAAGTATGCCTGAAAGAAAACAATTTTTTTAAATAAACGATTGACTCCACGCTCCAGTGCATGATTAGGTTGGAATAAGCCAATCTCAACATAGTGAGTTGTATAATTATCACTTGCTTCGATGAAGGATAACATCATGAGGAATCCAGCTTGTCTGAGAGATATTTCTCGACGGCATGTAAAGTCAAGACAGAGGCCCATGGGCGGCATGCAAACTCTAACACCAGGTTAGGCAACTATAAAATATATAAAATAAAAATGCTATTTATTTTTTGCAAACTAAAATTATCATATTAATTATGGTTTACTTAGTTTTAATGTTAGTGGCGTTACTTATTTTTAATATGGTTAGTTTTAAATGGTTTGGTCTACTAATATTATAAAGAGGTAAAATTTGTGGTGTGTGGAGTTGGGTCTCAAGTTGATAGATATTAAGTATTACATCTATATATTATATATCTTAATATTACTAGTTATAAATAAAGAGGTAAAGTTTGTGAGTTTGTTTGTTAAAGAGGTGGTAATCTTTGGATCTACTGAACCGATTTATAAAATTATTTCACTAATAGAAAGCTACATTATCCCCCATTGCTATAAGCTATATTTACAACGTGCCCGTGGAATAATTTCCGACTAAAACGCAAGTGAAGCCGCGGCCAACAGCTAGTGGTATTATATACAATCAGTTGGTTATGCAACTAACTACTCAATAAAAAAATTAAAACGTACATAATGTAGTTAGAAAAGATGATACGACGTGAAGTTAAGGTAGGTAACAAATTCAAATCTAAATAAAGATAGAGGGTGTAACAAGACCCTTAACGAAGCCGAAAGCCACTTGTTCTCCCCGTCATTGCGATATTTTTTTTGTACTAGACTATACCTGGGAACCTTCTTGTTACGGAGATATTGGGGGTCAAAGTTCCAACATTAACACAAGTTTTTTTTAGATACTCGTTTTTATTGTAAGATTTTTACTGTAAACACCTCCACGACCCCCGTACTATTCAATCCATCCATCAGCACAATGTTTTAAGTCCGTTACATTGAGTCCTGCCGTAAAACGTGATTTTTCACCCCAAAAAAAAAAGTCGTTTTCCAGCAAAAAATGCGTAAAGCTACTTAGTTTCATGTACATAATGCTTGGTTGACAGCTTCGTGAAGGGTCCTGTTACACCCTGTATAGAGTAGAATACAGGCCTTCTTTGATATAACTTTGTTTATAATTATATCGAGCGCGTCAGCAGCCGCTAGCCGCTGTGACGGCAAGGCCAAGATGGTTGTGGACATATCTTGTGAATAAAAAACGTAAACCGGTCACGCGACGCGAGAGTAGCACGCATCAGGGTTTTATAACTAACGGCTGTGACTAACGTAAGGGATACACGTGGACCGTTTCTAAACGGCTAATTAGTCTATTATTAGATGGTCTTTTAGGTGGTATTTTTAGAAGGTGGTAAAGCCTTTTGAAGGCTAGAAGTCTTTAAGGGTTAAATTACAGCCCAATGGATGAATACAGCGTGTGCTCTGTATACAGCGTGTACCAGAATAGTGTGGTCATATTTAAGGGCGTGGCTCGTTGGTCAAGTGGTCGCTAGTGCGACTTCTGGGCTTGTAGTCC